>OX336394.1:401124307-411124307 GCA_946902985.2 Meconema thalassinum
GGCAGGAAATGATACTAACTCAGGGAACACCACTGTCGACATGAGCCTTCAAGGAGAGTTTATTATTATTATTATTAGATTATTATTATTACTTTAGGGCTTGGAATATCATGGGCTTCAGAATCGAGCAGGCTTGACTGGAGGGAGGGGCCCAGACTCACTGAGGAAGTTGGTATATTGACTCAATTAAATTTCCAAACAAATACAGTATTACATTTTCTTATAGAGCTATATTCAATGTAAGTTATCCGAAACTTGTGAATGGACTGAAAAATATTACAAAGAGAACATGCAAAGTATTTCGTAAGTAACCATTAAAGTTTAAGTTTCCGAAGTTTTTGAGTCTTTACATACCGGTAACGTTGAAGTCTAAATAACCTTTGCCCAGTCTGACTTTTAGTTCATACCGTTGTGAAAGACCTTTGACTTATTCTTATGATGAGACAAAATTTAAATGCTTTTCAATCGGTCAACACATTTAAATTCGTTTAAGACAACATTTAAAAATGGCTTCCAACACGATAATAATCTTACGATGAGAGTAAATTTTTTGCTCAGCTAGAACGAAAATGACATTTAAAAAACACATCATACAATAATAAAACAAACAAAAGCAAAAAAGAACATTTTCATTTGAGACTGATTTGCCTTTCAGCGTCCAGACTAGTCTGTAAGCCTCCGTTTGCGAACAAGTCACCTCCATGTAGCCCTGATAGCAGTTGGCAATACGGTCCCCTCTGGTTTTCGGTCTCTTACTTTGAAATCGTTGAAAATTGAATCTAACCATCGTCTCCTAGGTTTACCTCTGCTTCTCTTACCCTCTACAGCCGAGCTCATTAACTTCTTAGGTAATCTCTACTCTTCAGGATGTGAGTCGGCTCATACGAACAACTTCATCTAACGTGTTCATTGCTAACTTAAACTTTATCCCTTTATTATGAGTATCTTCCTGCCATTGCTCCCATTTATTTGTCACAGCAATCATTCCTGACTTTACCAAGCTCTCACTTCCATACAACAAGGTCGGTCTAAACACTAAGGGATGTAGAGAGTCTACACCAACGTCCTTCTTACAGAATTGGCCTACTGTAGATCGCAACTGAAAATTCACCTCATTGGCTTTTCTGCACCTCGACTATTTCTTCCCCCATACGACCATCCTGAGAGAATATGCAGCCCAAGAACTTAAAATGGTCTACCTACTCCAATTTAGTTCCTATCTAACATTCTATTTTTTGCATTTCTTCCTTACAGATGTAACCTTAGTTTTTGAAATGCTGATTTTCATGCCATTTTCCCTACATTTCAGCATAAGTCTGACTACTTAACTGGTTTCCACCTAATTGAATCCCATCCAGCCAGTGTATGCCCTTTAGCAAATGATCAATAGTAAAGAATAGTGGTGAGAGGTTACAGCCTTTCCTCACTCCTGTAATAACTTCAAATCAATAACTCATGGTACCATCAGCTCTCACTGCATCCTGATTATCAATATAAATACTTTTAATTGCCTGTAGCAGCCCTCCCTCGATACTATAATACCTCAGGATGCTTAGCATCTTCTCCCTGGGTACTCTATAGTATGCCTTCTCTAGATCTACAAAACACAAGCCCAACTGTCTATCCCTCTGGTAGCATTTCTCAATAACTTGGCGCATATTAAAAAATTGATCTTCACATCCTCGTTGTGGTCTAAAGCCACTCTGATTTTCATCCATCTTATATCCAAACTCCTTTCAATACCTGTGTACACTTTGCTCAGGACACTTATCAAATAAATGCCTCTATAATGATTGCAATCTTTCCTGTTACCTTGCTTTAAATTGGGTTGATTACTGATTTTGTCCAGTCAGAGGGTACCTTTCCTAATTCCCATGCCAATTCTATTATCCTATGCAACCATTTCAGCCCTGCTTTTCCACAAACTTAACTATTTCTGGCTGAATTCCATCTACTCGTGGGATTGTAGTTTATTTACCACCCTCTTTATTTCCTTAAGCGTTATCCTGTTTCCATCCTCATTCTCCTCTTACATAATCTCAAAATCTGTCACATTGCCAGTTAAGTCTCCATTAATATTCATCAAGTTTTCAAATTAATCCTGCCATCTTCCCAGTGCTTCCTTGGTATCTACAATGAGTTTCCCTGAATTATCCAGGACACTACTCATTTCTCTCTTTCCTCCATTTCTAAGATTCTTTATAACACTCCTGAATGGTTTTCGTGCCACTTGACATAACTTTTCTAATTTATATCCAAACTCCTCCCATGATTTCCTTTTGAACTCGACTACATTTTGATGAGGAGCGTGATGGTACAGTGATCAAGCTGCTTGCCTCTCACGAAGGCTCACCGGGTTATATTCCCGGTTAGTGCATGTGAGATTTTTTAAGGTAAAATGTCACCTCCGTTGGTTCGGATTCCACGCTAAAAGGAGGTCCCGCGGTTCATGAAGCGAGACTAACGGTCGTCTAAAACTAGAAGCTTTCTTTCTACTATCATTTGTTTGATTTTGTTCCTTTCCACTACAGTTGTCGTTGTTGTTGAATCTTATAGTGGCTTTTCGACATCGTTGTTATACAGCCCCGTGTATTCATGTGAGGATTGGAAAGGAGGAGGCCGTGGCTTTAAGTCTGTAACGATCCCGGGATTTGCCTGGAGTAGAAGTGGGAAACCACAGAAAACCACTTCCAGGATGACTGAGGTGGGAATCGAACCATCCTTTCTTCAGTTTTGCCTCTCGAGGCTGAGTGTTCCAGCCCTGACACCAGAATTAAAATTTCTTGACAGGGCCGGGAATCATACCCGGACCTCCAGGGCGACAGCCAAGAATGCTAGCCGCTACAAGTAGGATTTTTGAAGGGCGGCAAAAATCTAAGCACTGTTCTACGATGTTGGCTCGTGAAAGATCTCTCATATTACATTTTGTGATTAGAGTCTAAAATTAATTAAATGTCAGTAACATGTAGCTCAGTAGAGTTCTGGTTTTCACTACGAGACGGCAGTGTTAAACAGAACATTGAAATTGGAGTTTAGATCGCCTCAATGGATCCAAGTCAAAAGGTCTATATCTTGCAGTTTGGGAAGCAAACTTAGTGTCGCTTCTTTAACGATGCACATTTCACGTTTTGCTGTGTAAATTGCGAACGCATGTCTGCCACTACAGGTTCCTCACAAATGTTACAAAATAATACAGTTCTGTCAGTCCCATGAAGGGCCTAGGCCTACCAAGCGATGAGCCATTTGGCCTCAGATATTGGGGTGATGCATGATCAGCACATCGGGTACCCTCGGCCGTTAATCTGGGTTTTCGTGACCGGGGCGCTGCCTCACTGTCAGACAGTTACTCAATTGTCCTCACGAGGCTGAGTGCACCTAGTTCCAGCCCACAGGTCGTTTCTAAAATGCCTGACAGAGCCGAGAATCGTGCGGTACCCCAACACCACAGGACCGGCCTAATTATTGTTACATATTTGATCATAATGACATTTTATTTACATTTTCTTTTAAATGTAAAATTACATATTCTGTCTCTTACTGTAAAAAAATACATTAATTAATGAATCGATTATTACGATACCATTTGTACAAAACTATAGATAGATCGATAATTTCCAATCGATTGTTGCAAATCGGGAGATAATACAATATAATAGTCCAACTAGTTATTGACTTAAGGTTTTATAATTTACTGACTATTTTAAACGTCGTCAATAAGTCTTTCAGGTTATTTTTGCTTAAATTAACCCATATTATATCCAATCCATACGTTGCAATTGGTGTAATTTTTGCTTTAAAGAGTCTCAGTGCCGATTGCAAAGAAATATCCCTGAGATGACTAATGTCGTTCATTGATCTGACAGCACAGATCATTTTATCTTTGATGTGACGTGTAAATAATTTCCCTTGTATTTGCAAAGTAATTCCTAGATATTTGTAATGACTGGTTTGAAGCAAAGGTTCATTTCTGAGGTAAAGAATGTCATCTTTGGCAGTTCTTCCGCCCTTTCTGAATATCATTGCTACCGTTTTCTGAAGGTTTATTTCAAGATCGTTGTTTGGGGCCCATATTGCAAGTTGATTCAAGCTGTCTTGTAGCTCTTCTCTTGACGACGAGGTCAGAGCCATATCATCGGCATATATGATGATTTTTACTTGCTGGGAACGTAACAGATATACCACATCTGCAGTTGCGACAATAAATAGAAGAGGACTTCAAGGGTCACCCTGAAATACTCCCATTGTTTGATCGATAGGATTAGATATAGTTATTCCGTTATCTATTTCTACCTGGTTGTTATGTAGAATATCCTTAATCAATCTGATGATGTAGTGGTGCTACAGACCAATCATTTCTATGAGTTTCTTTACTAGTATGCTTCTATTAATGCGGTCGAAGACCTTAGAGAAGTCTATGAAGACTGCATATATTTTCTGTTTTGGAAGCCTTTAAGTGTCCTGTACTATGTCAAGCAAGTAATTGACTGCTTGCAGTGACCATCTCTGCTTGCGGAAGCCAAACTGCTCTTCCGGAATTTTATCGTCTATCAGTTGTGTCAGTCTTGTTGTAAATATTTTCATCATAAGTTTGAAGAGAGTATCTTCCATTAGGATTACTGGAGTCACCGTTCCCTTTATACAGCATTTTTATTCTGGATCATCCCCATGAGTCTGGTATCCTTCCCTGACGTAAGCATTCGTTCATAAGATCGGTCCACGTTCCAACGAGCATCGGTGTGGATTCTTTAAGATGTTCATTATAAATCGAGTCTGGCCCACATGCCTTTCTATCTTTACTGATTTCTATTGCAAGTGAAAGTTCCTCTACTGTGATGGGATCGAAAGCACTTATGTGAGGGTCAGTGTCTGGTCTGGTGTCTTTTTCTTGCAAAACGAGACCAAGGTGTTGTTCCCATGTTTCAATTTTCTTTGGAAATTTTGGTTGTATGGGTTTCAGTGCTCTGAAGGGATCCTGTTCAATTTCTTCGATTAGTATTTTCTCCTTCTTTTCTAAAAATACTTTCCTAGCCTTTTTGATGATGATCTTATAGTGTTTCCGTAGATCTGCATATGTTTTCAGTGTTGTTTCCGTTTCCTGCTTTCTCACAGCGTGAAGAGCATTGATTGTTCGTTTCCTTATTTGAAAGCATTCTTCATTAAACCATGACTTGGCTTTCCTGGGTCTTTCTTCAACTCAATGCGCAGAATTCCGCATGGAATTCTCTAATTTCCATAGTGCTTCATCAATGTTTCCTTCAATTATGGTATCATGTATGTCTGAGACCCTAATTGTTTGCAATTTGGTGAGATCCAATTTCCTCGATACTTTGCTTTTGGTTGTTAGCAAAGGAGTCATCGGTATTCCCTGATAGAGAACTGTGGCAATGGGTAGGTGTTTTCTGACGGTGACATATTTAATCGCATGCTGTTGGAGATGGTGAAACCCTTATTATAGAATACGAGGTCAATTGTACTTGACCCATTTTGACATATGTAAGCCTATGTTTTTGTTTCTTTATTGTTAGTCAGTGTCAGGCCTTCTTGTTCCATGTAATGCAGAAGTGTGGACGTTTTATGAGAAGGTACATCAATGTGACAGTTGAAGTCACCAGCTACTATTAGCGCTTCATTTCTCGCTACATGACTTATCGCTACTGTTAGATCATCTATTAAATCTTCTTCTCGAAAATCTGGTTGAAAGTACGCATAAATTATGTATAAAATTTGTGTCTTCACGATTAGTATGTTGTTTGTTCGGTGCTTCACTGTAAAAGGATATAGGCTGGGTTTCAGCAGACAAGAGATACCTCCTTTAGGCCTGCCAATGTTACTTTTGATGGCAGTATTATGGACGCAGTGAAAACCGTTTGTTGCCCAGTCTTCTGTAAGAAAAGTCTCTGTTAACAGTACTATGTCACAATTAATAAAAATATTATTTAGAGCTAATTGTAATGCGTTTTTTATACCTTCAATGTTCCATAGAATAATCCTTAATTTATGTTGCCTTTCTGCTATATTATTACTAGAAGTTCTAATTTCTTGTTCTGGGTACTAATTTTTTCGCACTTGATTATGCGAGACGTACTCCCTCGAAAAAGGGGCGACGAAAGGAAAAACGTTTAACCAGTATGCGTTCCGGCCAGATTTCTGGCGTCATTGCACTTTCCTTGTCCTCAAATGGAATGCCTATTTTGAATGCTTTGCTTTTTCCTCTTGTTTCTATTTGCTCACATAATATTTCCCCCTGTATGCCTATGTTTGTGAGGTGTGAAATAAGTGTCTTTGCTTCAGTTGTTGGATGAAGTCTGCCTATGAAAAGCCAAGCTTTATGTTCCGCTGCTCTTAGGTTACAAGTTATATCAAAAGGTTTAGTCCCCAGAATTCCTAAATGTCTTGGTGAGGGAGTTCTCTCCACTTCTGCTATAGTATATTCTTCATTATCCTCCCTTAGTATGGAGTGACGTTCATTTTTACTACCTGGATCCCTCTCATCCTGATTATGGAGATGGTCAGAGTTTCCGTGGCTGTTGTTGGGCTTTTGAAAACTTTGCTGTGCAGTCGGTGGGTTTGGAGCTTTCCCTTTTATTACTGAAGGTCTCTGATTGACAGCTGTCAAGATTTCTGTTTGTTGCAGTTGCGTTTCAAGCAGCAGTGATATTTTCTGCATCATAGTTGCTGAGACTTGGTCCATTTTAGTTTTCAGCTCCTCATAGTTTTCCTTGTTTTGATTTATCAATTTCATATTCTGATCACATGCACCAACCATGTCTTCGGTAGTTGCTTGTGTTGCCATTTCGCATATCTGTTTTGTGGAGGAAGCGTTTTTCCTTCGTTGGTTATCTTCCTGTTTCGTGGAATCCGATGATCTATTGTCCCTTGAAAGACATTGTCTTGTAAGTTTAGATATATTTTTTGCCATTTCATCCATTTTCTTGCACATTTATGCACACATCTCTTCTAGTTCTTTATGCATGCTTCTTCCCGATTTATATAGAGTGAAGTCCTGTTCACAATTAAAACATAACCATAAATGTTTCGATTTTTTCTTACTAGTTGACTTTAGTGTGTTAAATTGGCCTTGCTGCAATTCCGCACACGATAGATGATGCCATCTCTGGCATGGCCCGTCACTGGTCACAGCTGTTTCGTTTTCTTCTACCCTCTTTTTGCACACAGAGCAGAAATCAAGTGTTTTGTCATCCACTCCAGGTGGAATATGTATTTTGTATCTGTTCTGGTATCGAAAATACTTTTCATGAGTATTTTGTATTTTCAAAATACACAAAACATTTAAAAATTCATTGTTTTGGGTGATTTTTAGTTCAATCCTCCATCATCTTCCTGTCTCATAACTTGAGTTAATTGCTAGACATGACACAGGCAAGTTTGAGAACAATACAATTGTTCTAGCATCACACCACCCTTCTGAGACTATGTGCAATGCTGTATATTTAGGATGCATCCAAAATCTCTTGAGGAATGTCTGCCGGATGCTCTGTTACCAGTGTCGTTAATCTTGGAAACGTTTCCAACCAGTAGCCTCAGGCTACCTAACTATGGAATTCCAAAATGTAATTTGTCTGAACCTGTTCACTAAAATTCTCCAAAATTCCCAGAAGTGCTCTCCTAAGGGCTGTACAAAATTGGGCAAGTTGTTTCATTTGAGGAACTTGGGACATTGTGATCATTTACAGTAGTCCCATGAACTTGGTAACACGTGGAATTTGTCTGATGACCTGTGTTATTGTAGAATCTGTAGTAGTGTGTGTATTTGTAATTCAGGTGAGGTGGCCGTGGCCTTAATTTAGGAATCATCCCGACATTTGTGTGGGGTATAAGTGAGAAAACAACAGAAAATCACTTCGAGGTATCTCAGTCTTCTCTCCCTAAGCTGAATATACCCTATTCCAGCCCTCAGGGCCAGGATTAAATTTCTAGGCAGAGATGGTAATCGAACCCGGACCTCAGGGATGAGAGTCATGAATGCTAGCGACTGCGCCACGAGCCACCGTAAAATAAGTATAAACCAAACCAAATTCCGTGGCACTACAGCTCTACCAAGCAACCGCTGCCCAACCATTTAGCCTGGAGATTATGAGGCGACACGCTGTCAGTGCGTCGGGTCCCCTCGGCCATTAATATTGGTCTCCATGACTGGTGCACTGCCTCACTGTGCTGAGTGCACCCCGTTCCAGCAATCCCTAACAGAGGCGCGAATCAAACCCGGGACTGGCTGCAAAATATGTAAGCCGGTTGTTATGGGTACGCCTAAATCTTGATCGTAAGCCCCATGTATGTGTGTTAATTTTTCTAATAACGTGTGTTTGTGTGCTGTCTGTAATAGTTTGCGTGGCTGAATTTATTATGGTCTAGAAATGAGCAGATGCCCCAGGACTTGAAGTATGTTGCCATTCCGTCATGTGCCTAGACGGAGAGTGGGAAAAATCCAAACACCACACTGAGAATGGTTGCTGTCAGTGCAAGAATTCGAAACGCGAATCTTATCTCTTAAATTTCCTTGGTTAGCTGTCTACAATGGGAATACTATTTGCCATTTTTGGTCCGTATTGACATATATACATTATTTAATCAGTTTGCTGCTTTCCGCCGAATCAATACAAATTGTTTGTTTGCGATATTAATACGCTAAGTAAGGTACATGTTTCGAACCATACAAAAATCGGTCCTTCATCAGCCTCGACATATCACATGAATGGCAAACACATCAAAAACACTGAACAATATCAAAAATAAAATGAATGCACACTAAGACATTCATAAACACATATTAAAACGTTCCATTGAAACTGTGCAACATATTAAAAAACACATGTTAAAAGTACTGCAGGTCCATTTGACTCGTTCTATCATCAATATTTGAATATGTGCGTTATGATTAGAGATCTTTGTCCTGTTCATTAGCTGCTTCTTGGTTTCTTGTCTGAATGTGCAATAATGTCTTTCATTTAGCGAAGGGAGTCCTACTGTCATGTATACGAAACAGAAATGGACCAGTAGTCCCATTTGAGTGGTTCCAATATGAGAAAAGTTTTAGGTTGATTCCAGACCGCACCAAATAGTCCTCTGTTGAACGAAAAATTTTTTAAAATTAAATTTATTAAGTGAATGAACTTAAGCGATAATACTCTAATTTGATCAAACAGAAACGACTGCTAGAAAATCCTTACCTCCCAAGTGCATGCAGCGAACATGCACGCTTGAATCAGCTGTAGCAACTGAGGTGCTGCATCCAGGCGAGGCGAGGTGAGGTCATGTGAGATATGTAGGGGTAGAAATTAACATTGGTGGAAGCATGAGCGGAGGGGCAGGGAGGTACTTGGAGAGGGAGGGGCAAAGGAGGTTGGGTGGTAATACGATCCTAGATCTGTTTATTTATGTTTGTTGTTGGTGACATAGTTTGTCAATGTTTCATATAAAACGTTGCTATCGAAATTGATTTCATTCAGATTGTGTAACGGGTTGTTTTTCAAGGCCTGGTCTATCTCAAGCTGTTCCAAAATATTAAGCATAATGACTTTGCTGCAATAATGTAAAATTTCTAAGTCTTCCTCAATTTTCGAAAAATTGTGGTTGTATTCCTGCATGTAATTATTAATGGCTGAGAATTTTTTGTGCCTCGCAGCGTTGAAATGCTCATTATATCTTATTTTAAAACTATGCCCCGTTTGACCTATGTAATCTGCATCACAGTCCTTGCACTTTATTCTGTAAATACCGGATTTCTGGAATTTGTCTTGTTTGTTGATAGATTTTGATGTGTTTGCCATTCATGTGATATGTCGAGGCTGATGAAGGACCGATTTTTGTATGGTTCGAAACATGTACCTTACTTAGCGTATTAATAACGCAAACAAACAATTTGTATTGATTCGGCGGAAAGCTGCAAACTGATTAAATAATTTAGTTATCTACGTTAACAAAAGATAATGATAATAATCAAATGTATGTCTACCCCTTATTATTCCCGTTTCAATGGGTTCGGGGATGGATTGCAATTATGTTTTTCTTTCCTATGGTGAGCGGTTTTACGGCCGGATGCCCTTACTGATGCCAACCTCATGAGAGGAGATAATGAGAGATGAAATAATTGAAGGTGAATGAAATTAGGCAAGGCGTTGGGAGGAAGCGGCCGTGAGGTGCTTCCCTATAGAATGGAACCTCGCAATCGCTGCGTGATGGCCGGACCACTGTGTGTAGGTACCTGTCGAGCAAGGCGCTAGCAGCAGCGTAGTGCCCAATTAGTTTGCACCATCGTAGGAAGTTTTGGTACACTCGCTGTAATTTACCCTCGCTGATATTTCATATCGGTGCAGTTATTTTGTTCTCGAGAGCCTCCAGAGTACGCGGATTGTTTCTGGATACTTTTGTTTGAGGTTCCCCCCACAAGTAAAAATCGCATGGCGTTGAAACTTATGAATACATTTACTGTAAGACTTCTTGAGAAAATAAGTTTCCACTTGGAAAATTCGATGTTTTGTTCTATACCTAACCCTGTTCACAGGATACGAGATAGGCTACAGTACTTCACCACAAGTCTTAACTCTTCCAAGTAAGGTATCATGCCAGCTCCGAATGCTATGACAGCATCTAGTGCTTCCTGATCCGCTCTTGTGTAATCGGTAGATGCTAGTCATCTGGCCGTAACGTATTGCTCTACATCCGTCACACGGGCCTGGCGAGGTTCCGTTCTTTGGAGAAGAACGTCATCCGTGCTGTTGGGGCGGCATGCCTTCCTTGCACCTGGAGGCCCCGAGTTCGATTCCCAGCTTCGTCAGGGATTTTAGAAACTGACGTGAGAGCTGGAACGGGGTGAACTCAGCCTCATGAGGGCAATGGAGTAGCTGTCTGACAGCGAGGCAGCGCCCTGTCGAGGTGACCAAGATTAACGGCTGAGGGAACCCGACGCACTGATCTGCAAGCCAAATGGCTGAGCAGCATTCGCTAGGCCTAGTGCTACGGGGATTTGGTTTGGTTTCTTTTCAATGTAGAAGGAACCCACGGAAAAGTATTTGAAGGGCGGTGTGGATCGAGCCCACGTCTCCCAAAGTCCGAGTCCCAGCTGCCGCTGTCTGTTGGTAATAATGATAATAAAAATTGACCCAACCTTTCCAGGTCTGGATAACTACAACCCTGAAGAGGTAGGATCATTAATTTAATTTTAATGTATTTATTTATTTGGTTGTTTATAATGTGTTGTCAATTGGACTGTGTTGTTACTTGGTACAGATGTCTTTCAGCAGCGCTCTAGGATCTCAGAAGGCAGTCCTGAATGATATGCCTCACTTTTTGTCTGTCAGCACTACAATCGTAGCAAGAAGGTACTACTCAGGCAACACTGAAAAATAGCTTGTTATATGTCAAAACACACTAATACAGCCATCACAATAACACACGTCATCAGACAAATTCCTTACACACCCAAGTACAAGGGGCTACATGTCCAAGAAGTCCCAAAGCCCCTAAATGAATCAACAACAATAACAAACTATTTATCAAACTGGGGCACATTATTCAGCGATAGAACAGCTGGACAGTGGAGAGTATTGGTGCTAAACCTGAAGTGGTACCACAAAGGTTCCAGAAAATGTTATTCCATGTCTTGAGTTTGGTAGCAGTCTTTGTTAGATGAACGTCGAAAGATACCATTCTGTCAGACGTTGATGGTGGGATTTGAACCTTTGGCCTCGAACGTTAATGCGCATATCCGTCCAGGTCAATAATAAGAGTAATATCTATATTCTCTACTTAGTGTAAAACTAAGTCCCCAATCCTTGGATGTAACGGTAATCTCGAGAAACACTGGAGGATTTTGATGCGGTTTTCACCATTCTGTAAAGGATTTCTTGAGGACAGTTTCTGTAGAAAATTATTTATGACGAAAGGAAGCCGAACAGTAACGAATTCAGTGAATCGAGTTGAAAAGAAACCTACCGTCCGTGCACCTTTTAAGCTTATGCTGGGTAAACCTTTAAAATATCTATATACTATGAGTGTAAGAATTGTTCAGCATGAAAAGGTCTACATAAAAGTCCCGCACAGCATGTCTCTATCATGAATACACCGCCCACTATAAGTTATTTTAAGTTTTCATTTCTTCCAATAATCTCCATTCAATTACTAGCTTCAGAGACAGTTTGCGAGCTAGTTAGCGAACGAGCCTATCACCCCAGTTTCAGCCTTCGTTCTGCAGAGTACACAGTCTAGTTTAGATTGGACGGAAGGGGGATTTGTGTTTCATGCACCTCGCCATTCTTAAATTACGTCTGACAAGAATTTGTTGCACATGCTATCTCCATGATAATATAATTAATAGTAAAGTAGATGATTTTAACCCATCATGCAGAAACGGGAAACAGATATGGATCGTATTTCATTGAAATTGAAAACATACGCCTTTTAAGTTTACGCTGGGTAAACCGATAAAGATACCGGGTGAAGCTAGTAGTAATATATAGTTGTTATTTTTAACAGTTCGAATGGATGAGAAGCATATTTTAATGAATGTATTTTGTATTTTATTTTGGTTGGTTGGTTGGTTCCTTAGTTTAGGGGCTGCGACAACGCGGTCATGTAGCCCCGTGTACTTTGGGTGTGTGTAGAATCTGTCTGATAACCGGTGTTAATTGTGATGACTGTATTAGTGTGTGTTATCTGTTTTCAATTCAAGTGAGGACTGCAGACATTTAATTTCAAGTAGTTCCTACTTTTACCGCCAAACGCCACCGTCAACGAATACTAGGACTAATTCAGAACTTAGCTACTAGACGCCACCGCAGTCGGCTCTTGGCAACGAACGTAGCAACCTAAGAGCGTTGTTTACATTCCTAACCTATACAATTTAGTTTCACACAGGTGTAATTAGTGGAAAGTTCTTTAACATGCCATAAATCTATGACATGGGACCGCCGGCTTTACTTCCCCTCCGAAGGAAGGCAATAGTATTTTATCTTAAAATACTATTTTGTATTTTCCTGAAATTTATAAGTGTATGTTGTGTTTAAAATACTTTTGTGTGAGTATTTTTTATCTAAAATACATTTTGGGAGTATTTTGCCCAACTCTGTGTAAGAACCCTGGTGGCTCAGTATGCAAGGCGTTAGATTCACAACTAGAAGGACTGGGTTTGATATCTGCTAGTGGTGAGATTTTTAAACTGCCCTTCACTACCAGTTGATTCCTGGTCAACTCAGCCAGGTGTAAAAAAATGAGTAGCCTGAGAGATTTCCTCTGGGAGTAAAGGCTGGTTGAGACCCTGTGTTCCCCATTGGGTTGAGTTTATTCGTATTGTACCACAGGTCAAAGCAAGTGAGAAGCATTACTTTCCTCCAACCCCATTGGCCAATAAGCTGGGTATGGGAAGTTGTTTTAAGGGGCAGAAAATTGCTGTCATCTAGCCCTATCAGCAGGAGGAGAATGCTAATCTTGTCTGTAAATGTCTCCTACTGTTTGTCAGAGTTATGTGATACTGATCGTAAATTTTATCCTGTAAATTTTTTAATTCTGTAGCTTTGTCAACTATGTGCATATGGGAGGCTAAAACTATTTTACAGCACATTTGGGAAAAGAAGGATTACCTCATATGGAGTCATATGATGTGTGAATACCCAAATAATATTTAATCACTTGGAGGTTTATTTGTATGCTAATTTACAAAGACATGCACACTAGACTGGATACTGAAAGGCATAACAGTCTATAAACAATGAATTTCTTTTATTTCCTTCTTCAATGTAGAATGCCTGCAAGATAATTCCAAGTAACTACACAATTTGTTGAGCCATTTGAATAATTTAATTGCAATATTCTAATCAACATTCCTCTCGTAACTAAACTATTGTAAATTCTGGAATCTAATGTTAGGCTTTCTTTGTGTTAACTACGGTAATTGGAACACATCACCATTGTGCTTATTCTGGGTGCATGAATAATATTTAGGCTGGACTGCAAAATGGAGTGGCGTGGGCGATTATATACTGCCAATGGATATCGTTGCATATTCTATTAGATCCAAAAGTGGGTGATCTATTGAAATGTAATGGCCAGCGCTTGATTTGTAAAAGAAGAGGTTCCGGTACTGTGGGCTTCCGAGTGGGGGTAGGAGGGGGGGGTGAGGGCTTTATGGATTATTGAAATATAGAGTTATAAAAACGATATTTTTACGCTTTTCTGAACACCTTTATAAATGAATCAGTGGGCAAAATAGCAATCTAATTTTGATTCGACTTTTGCCCCGATCACAGGTTTTGGTATGGCGTACCGGTGCGTACCGTCACAAATCTAGCCTTGATAATGGCTAAAAACCACATAGAGTTGCATGGAAAATAGATAAGTTACCCTGAATACAACTGCATAATATTCATGACCAATGTTAATGCAGTTGTCTCCCACGATTTTTCCTTTAGGGATGTACTTTGCCATGTTTGGCCAAACTACCTTTTTCTCTTGATTTGTAATGAGTGGTGGCACTCCAATGGAAAGACAAATCTATGTTGAAACAATAATTTGATTAAATGAAGTACTCTAAATGTAGGCTATGTAAGAAACAGAAATGTATAATAAATATACCACAGTAGACTATATAGACTTGATTTTGTAATTATTTTTTTACTTCCAAGTTCCTTATTTACATACTGATTTCCTTGAAGTATTCCATTTAGTAAGGGCAAAATTTTGGTGTATTTTGTATTGGCGATGGTTTTATTCATACTTATTTACTTCCTATGTTTCTTTTCTTAATTTATTTATAACAGTGTAGGCCTGCTTGCCACGGTGGGTGAGTGGATAGCGTGTCGGTCTCTTAACCCCCAAGATTGCAGGTTCGCTCCTGGCCGTGGTAAGTGATTTTTGAAAGGCGGCAAAAATACGACACGCATGTCATACGATGTTGGCATATCAAAGAACCCATTTGAATTCAGTAGGCCGTGTTCATAATGGCAAAATTAATTTCGGGAGTTTCCGCCAACACAAAGTTCCTCATTTCTCTACTAGAAAGTGCTATAGTGTTCAAGGAGCTTAGATATCTAACCACCTTGAATTCCATAGTGATTCAAGGAACAACAAAATTCGACATGCAAGCTACCCTCTGGGTGTCAAATTACAAAGCTTGCACCCGGCACTCGAGGCCATACAATATTATTATTATTAGTGTAGGCCTACTGTATATTAACTTGATGTTAGGTCTCCTAAAACAATTATCATCATTAACTTTTATTCCTCACAGGCAAGGGCCTAGTTGTGTAAGGTTATTATATGAAGCCAAAATAAATAAATAAATGAGATTCATACAAACCATCGAAATGCACATTCTCTGGAAGAGGGGAATAGGGAGCCGCGGGTGGCCGCGGAGGTACAGGTTACGGTTCAAATTTCCCGCGCAGAAACTTAAGTTTCATGTGTTGCCTAAAGAGGCGGCACTATGCATGCGTGGGCGGTGGTGGTTATCGGAATTAAATTTAAACCTATATTATTTGCTGCTAAGCCTCCGTGGCTTAGGCGGCAGCACGCCGGCCTCTCACCGCTGGGTCCGTGGTTCCAATCCCGGTCACTCCATGTGAGATCTGTGCTGGACAAAACGGAGGCAGACAGGTTTTTCTCCGGGTACTCCGGTTTTCCCTGTCAAAAATTCATTCCAGCAACACTCTCCACTATCATTTCATTTCATCTGTCATTCATTTAATCATTGCCCCAGAGGAGTGCGTCAGGCCTCGGCAGCCGGCACAGTTCATATCCTCGCCGCTAGATAGGGGCTTCATTCATTCCATTCCTGACCCGGTCGGAGACTGGAAGCAGGCTGTGGATTTTCATTTTCATTATTTGCTGCTGACATGGTTATATTCGCCGTTTTAAAATGTTTGTAGAAAACCAGGACATTTATTCTCGGAATAGAAAACCTGACCTCGTAGTTCCGCCCCTTAAAACAACAATAACTAACTAACTAGAAAATCTGTCCGGACGCATTTTAATAAATAATTACATGTTCTGGGAAAAGAGGTCTTGTGGTATATATAACCTCGTCCGATACTTGTAACTTGTATGGATCCGTCACTTTTGACATCTGCAATTTTAAACGAGCGGCTAGGTACAGAGCTGATCCACTGTTTGATTGGCTAGGGGCTGCTGGGTTCTTATTGGTTGTTGGTGGAACATATCTATATTCCTTGGATTTTAAGCTGCTTCTTGCTTTTTGTTCCGAAGCGGTGCAGCGCTGGACGGCGCTTCATGCAGCCGGTAACCAGAAAGAAAGGCGCCTCGGATTATTGGTCAAAATGGCGTCGCTTCGCTTGCTTTGAAGCTGCGGGCGTGTCGTTTAAAATCCTAGGAAGGCAGATTTTGAGTTTGTGGGTGTGGTTATATGTGTACATGTGATTTTATATCGATTGATAAAGTGATGGATATTGGTTCGCAGTGCCGATGGCTGCAACCAATATTTTACAAGTCCGTAGAACAATCCAATGCGCAGGCGCGAGCCCCGCGAACAAATGAAGTACCGGAAGTAATGGAATTACACTCAATAGCAACACAATCTACGCACTCTCTTGGCTCACTGAAACAGCAGTCATCTGTTATTTCTATGAAGGCAAAGAAAATCGTTAAAAATTCCAGACCTACATGACCTAACGTAAAATAGAACGACGAAAATGATTATGTTAAAGAATTTTATGTAGGTCTATTGGTTACATCACAAACAACCTTCAAACTCGAGTGCACTAAATACTTTGGTCGACAGTAGTGCCTGGCACGGGAATCGAACTCTCGTCCCCAGGGGTATTACTTGTGACTTTTGGCACAGCCAACGTTTCATACTATTCTTATGAACACCATACCGTAACATTCTGGGTTACACACCGCAAATTCAAATTTATGACTTAGTGCCTGGATCGGGAATCAAACCCTCGTCCCCAAGGGCGTTAGGTGTGACTTTTCACACTGCCAACGTAAGGAAGGTCGCCATACTATTTTATGAACACAATACCGTAACTTTCCGGGTTACACGTCGCAAATTCGAATTTATGACTTAGTGCCTGGAAAGAGAATCGAACCCTCGTCCCCAAGGGCGTTAGGTATGACTTTTCGCACAGCCAATGTAATGAACGTCTCCATACTAATTTTATGAACACCATACCGTAACATTCTGGGTTAAACACCGCAAATTCAAATGTATGACTTAGTGCCTGGCTCGGGAATCAAACCCTCGTCCCCAAGGGCGTTAGGAGTGGCTTTCCACACTTCCAACGTAGGAACATCTTCATACTATTTTTATGAACACCATACCGTAACATTCTGGGATTTTATGAGCACCATACTGTAACAATCTGGGTTACACACCGCAAATTCGAATTGATGACTTAGTGCCTGGCCGGGAATCGAACTCTCGACCCCAAGGGCGTTAGGTGTGACTTATCGCACAGCCAACGTAATGAACATCTGAATACTATTTTTATGAAGACCATACCGTAACATTCTAGGTAACACACCGCAAATTCGAATATATGAATTAATGCCTGGCTCGGGAATCGAACCCTCGTCCCCAAGTGCGTTAGGTTCGACTATTCGCACAGCCATTGCTAGGAACGTCTCCATACTATTTTTATGACCACCATACCGTAACATTCTGGGTTACACACCGCAAATTCGAATTTATGACTTAGTGCCTGGCCGGGAATCGAACTCTCGACCCCAAGGACGTTAGGTATGACTTTCTGCACAGCCAATGTAATGAACGTCTCCATACTAATTTTATGAGCACCATACCGTAACAATCTGGGTTACACACCGCAAATTCGAATTTATGACTTAGTGCCTGGCCGGGAATCGAACACTCGACCCCAAGGGCGTTAGGTGTGACTTTTGACACTGTCAACGTAAGGAAGGTCTCCATACTATCTTTATGAACACCATATCGTAACATTCTGGGTTACACACCGCAAATTCGAATTTATGATTTAGTGCCTGGCCGGGAATCGAACTCTCGACGCCAAGGGCGTTATGTGTGACTCTTCACACTGCCGACGTAAGGAAGGTCTCCATACTATTTTTATGAACACAATACCGTAACATTCCGGGTTACACACCGCAAATTCGAATTTATGACTTAGTGCCTGGCCGGAAATCGAACTCTCGACCCCAGAGACGTTAGGTGTGACTTTTCTCACAGCCAACGTAGGAACGTCTTCATACTATTTTTATGAACACCATACCGTAACATTCTGGGTCACACCGCCAATTCGAATTTTAGACTAAGTGCCTGGGAGGGAATCGAACCCTCGTCCCCAAGGGCGTTAGGTGTGACTTTTCGCACAGCCAACGTAGGAACGTCTTCATACTATTTTTATGAACACCATACCGAAAAATTCCGGGTCACACACCGCAAATTCGAATTTATGACATAGTGCCTGGAACGGGAAACGAACCCTCGTCCCCATGGGCGTTAGGTATGACTTTCTGCACAGCCAATGTAATGAACGTCTCCATACTATTTTTATGATCACCATACCGTAACATTCTAGGTTGCACACCGCAAATTCGAATTTATGACTTAGTGCCTGGCCGGGAATCGAACTCTCGACCCCAAGGGCGTTATGTGTGGTTTTTCGCACAGTGATCGTAAGGAACGTCTTCATACTATTCTTATGAACACCATACCGTAATATTCTGGGTTACACACCGCAAATTCAAATTTATGACTTACTGCCTGGCTCGGGAATCAAACCCTCGTCCCCAAGGGCGTTAGGTGTGACTTTTCACACTGCCAACGTAAGGAAGGTCGCCATACTATTTTATGAACACAATACCGTAACTTTCCGGGTTACACGTCGCAAATTCGAAGATATGACTTAGTGCCTGGAAAGAGAATCGAACCCTCGTCCCCAAGGGCGTTAGGTATGACTTTTCGCACAGCCAATGTAATGAACGTCTCCATACTAATTTTATGAACACCATACCGTAACATTCTGGGTTACACACCGCAAATTCAAATTTATGACTTAGTGCCTGGCTCGGGAATCAAACCCTCGTCCCCAAGGGCGTTAGGTGTGGCTTTCCACACTTCCAACGTAGGAACATCTTCATACTATTTTTATGAACACCATACCGTAACATTCTGGGTTACACACCGCAAATTCGAATTTATGACAAAGTGCCTGGGAGGGAATCGAACCCTCTTCCCCAAGGGCGTTAGGTGTGACATTTCACACTGCCAACGTAAGAACGGTCTCCATACTATTTTATGAACACAATACCGTAACTTTCCGGGTTACACGTCGCAAATTCGAATTTATGATTTAGTGCCTGGAAAGAGAATCGAACCCTCGTCCTTAAGGGCGTTAGGTATGACTTTCTGCACAGCCAACGTGAGGAACATCTTCATACTATTTTTATGAACACCATACCGTAACATTCTGGGTTACACACCGCAAATTCGAATTTATGACTTAGTGCCTGGCCGGGAATCGAACTCTCGACCCCAAGGACGTTAGGTATGACTTTCTGCACAGCCAATGTAATGAACGTCTCCATACTAATTTTATGAGCACCATACCGTAACAATCTGGGTTACACACCGCAAATTCGAATTTATGACTTAGTGCCTGGCCGGGAATCGAACACTCGACCCCAAGGGCGTTAGGTGTGACTTATCGCACAGCCAACGTAATGAACATCTGAATACTATTTTTATGAACACAATACCGTAACATTCTAGGTTACACACCGCAAATTCGAATTTATGACTTGGTGCCTGGCCGGGAATCGAACTCTCGACGCCAAGGGCGTTAGGTGTGACTTTTGACACTGTCAACGTAAGGAAGGTCTCCATACTATTTTTATGAACACAATATCGTAACATTCTGGGTTACACACCGCAAATTCGAATTTATGATTTAGTGCCTGGCCGGGAATCGAACTCTCGACGCCAAGGGCGTTATGTGTGACTCTTCACACTGCCGACGTAAGGAAGGTCTCCATACTATTTTTATGAACACAATACCGTAACATTCCGGGTTACACACCGCAAATTCGAATTTATGACTTAGTGCCTGGCCGGAAATCGAACTCTCGACCCCAGAGACGTTAGGTGTGACTTTTCTCACAGCCAACGTAGGAACGTCTTCATACTATTTTTATGAACACCATACCGTAACATTCTGGGTCACACCGCAAATTCGAATTTTAGACTAAGTGCCTGGGAGGGAATCGAACCCTCGTCCCCAAGGGCGTTAGGTGTGACTTTTCGCACAGCCAACGTAGGAACGTCTTCATACTATTTTTATGAACACCATACCGAAAAATTCCGGGTCACACACCGCAAATTCGAATTTATGACATAGTGCCTGGAACGGGAAACGAACCCTCGTCCCCATGGGCGTTAGGTATGACTTTCTGCACAGCCAATGTAATGAACGTCTCCATACTATTTTTATGAGCACCATACCGTAAAATTCCGGGTCACACACCGCAAATTCGAATTTATGACGTAGTGCCTGGGAGGGAATCGAACCCTCGTCCCCAAGGGCGTTAGGTGTGACTTTTCGCACAGCCAACGTAGGAACGTCTTTATACTATTTTTATGAACACCATACCTTAACATTCTGGGTTACACACCGGAAAATCGAATTTATGACTTAGTACTTGGGAGGGAACCGAATCCCGAAATTCTAGATAGTTACGGGTGACTTTTCGCAAATCCAATGCAAGAAACGTCTTAATACAGATACAACACCGTACGAATCCGGGTCATACAACGCAAATTCGATTATACCACTTAGTACATGGGAGGATAATCGAATCCCGAACTTCAAGGGTGCTACGGGTGACTTTTTTCATATCCAAACCAAGAAACGTATTAATACTAATTAAATCAACATAACACCGTACGCATCCGGGTCATACATCGCAAATTCAATTATTCTTCTTAGTACAAGGGAGGGGAATCGAATCCCTAACTTCGAGGAGGGTGCTACGTGTGACTTTACGCATATCCTATGCAAGAAACGTCTTAATGCTAATTTTATGATCACATAACCGTGCCTGGTTCATGAATCGCAAATTCGAATTTACTATAGACTTCAGGAAAGTGGATCGAACCCTTGAACATAAAGACGTCACAGGTTACGTTTCGCATATTCGATGTATGATTTTTTTTAAACTACTGTGTTTTTATGAACAGAATACTACACAGATCCAGGTCATACATCTCAAATATATCGGTGCAAATTTGTTCAAATGCATTTTTTTTTTTTTTTTTGTCAGACGCTCGGAGGGGAACTATAGAGCATCCAGTGTTTAGAAAAGACTGTGGGTCTTAAGGGCTTTTACTTTTAAGGGAAACCCCACCACTGGTTTTGTTATCTCACCTTTTAACATGAAAGAACTCAGAACATATATATTTTTCGTCATAATAGCTTCCTACAAATATCTGCCAACTGATTACCTTTGTTATTGCATACAAGTATCGTTTATATTACGTCTTAGTGATTTGAACATTTTCGAGGTTAGCACGCTGGAAAGAACATCCTCGTCCCGTGCTGCATGCTCGCCCGGAGTGGAGCACGTGCTCAGTTCCTCCGGCAACATAAGTTCTGAAGCACTATCCGTCATTGGTGTTATTGTTGTACTGTATGTCTGTTTTATTTTCTGTTCGATCGAATCAGGGCTGCCGACAGTTGGGTTCGAACCCACTATCTCCCGAATGCAAGTTCACAGCTGTGCGCCCCTAACCACATGGCTAACTCACTACAATATTACGAATATTAATCTAAACAAAACAACAAGAATAGAATTGAAAGAAACTAAAATATAGCCTAACTAATACCAAAAAAAGTTATGATCAACAGTATTGTTGACGTAAAAATAGTTAACATCGTTAGCATACAGTACATCCGAGAAGGAAGGAAGGGTTGTGCTCTCGACATCTGTCAATCAGTAATGCGTCATATCACAACGAAATGAATGTCGTTATTGGTTCTCTTCACGTACGCGTACGGTATCCATACCTGCCAAGTTTTCCGGTTTTCCCGGAAGGTTTCCGGATTTTGGGGGTGTTATCCGGTTCTCCGGATTAACATAGTTTTTTTTTCGGATTTTCAACTCCCTAGCTTTCTCCCGTTCTCTGCTTCCAAATCGCATTTCAGTTTTGATTTTTGATAATAGCTCCTATTCCGAGATTCGAGTGTTTAAATTCGACTGAAAATCGACTGATAAGACTCAGGGTGTCTACCGGTAACGAAAAGTAACGAAAAAGTAGCTAATTTTATGAAGGTAACGAAAAGTAGCTAATTCTTATGTCTGGATAGTTGGAGGTAACGAAAATTCGCCGAGGTCTGTTAAAATCATTTAAACCCGCGCCGCTAGGCTCGCAGATGCGATGAAGCGAGTTTCACGCAAGCGGCGCCGATTGCGTGAGCTATTGGCAACTCCAGCTATCTGATATGACATCTAGCGGTAAAAATTGGAAACTTACCAAGTAGGGTACATTTGTCACGTGGTGACTGTTTGTATATGGTTTCTTGTATTGGTAAACAGATCGTGGTAAGTTGTTCGTGTCTTTATACATAAGTAATAAGTTTTACTCGTTGATAGAGTAAAAAAATGAGTAAAAGCAAAGTGTATTGCTCAGTTTACGGCTGTAAGTCGATGTATAAGAGGGCTGCGGATATACGTTTTCATCACTTTCCAAAAGATGCAAATAGCAATAGCCGAAATGTGATGATTATTAGGTATTATTAGGTATCATACTTAATAATAATACCTTTCCACCCCGGGAAAGTTCTAACACTTGTCGAGGTAGACAGACAGAAGACCTGCGACGTAAAGCCAGCGAAGGTTATCCAGTTTAAAAACAGCTGTTATGATGGGCGCGCTGGTAAGATTGAAGTTACTTGAATAATTAATTAAATAAGTAATTATTGGCTGCTTGGTAGAGAAAAGGGATGAATTTAACTTGTATTAAAACTCGGGGGGCGACAGGAATTGCTTGATTTGGATAGTTAAAAGGTGGGTTTGGTGTTGAATATTTGAATGGTAGCGGAATCACTCATTCTACAGTGTTACCATGGGGAGGCAAATTAGGCCTATATGACTCGTAGTGGAATAGCTCAAATATCGAAGAACTTGGCGATTACGAGGTGTAGGCTTGGCGGAAAGGCTAGCGGATCATCAGTTTGACATCAATTCACGATATAAGTCGGAGCTTGGAGCCAGGGCCGTGGAGAGCCGCCACGGGCCCTGGGGCTGGAGTCAGGCCGGGCCTCCCGCCCCCTCCCCTGCCTCTCTCTCTCTCTCTCTCTCTCTGTACCTCATTGATAAGTCATATTCTACACACATCAAAAAAAGTTTTGCATCACCTCGGTTCCAAGAGTTCCGGAACCGTTAAATACAAAGGGAATAGAGATCAACACAAACAACATTTCAGCTCGTTTTATTGCTCATGAGACCCACACATTGCATGTTGTACCATCATACAGCTAGACTTTCAGCATTTGTGGTCCAGATTGCAGTACACACCACTACCTCTAATACCCAGTAGCACGTCCTCTTGCATTGATGCATGCCTGTATTCGCCGTGGCATACTATCCACAAGTAAGGCTATAACTTACCTGACGAATGTTTATACAACGGGGTAGGCTACACCTCTCGAATGTCTTCGATGATTTCCTGGAAAGGGTCTGCGTTCCTATTTGCACAGTCCTGACGCCACAGATATTCTATCAGATGCACATCGATTGCATTACGTCGAATTCCCCCCCTCGAAAGACGTCGACGCAGTGTTCGCCAACGTGACTCTATATTGTTGGTATGGGTACGCGTAATTGGATCCACAAAGGTTACAGAATGATTCACAGTCAGATGCTGGGCGAATCCTCCAGGCAGCAATCCGTTATAACCTCTCCAACAATCTGTATGAATTGTGGTGTTCAACTCTACATGCTGTGTTACGAGTTGGTAGAGTGTGCCGGCGTCTCTCCGATTATTAGGACACACAGCCATCCGAACTTCATTCGTTGTAGTGTCAATCATGCCAAGGATCCATGATCCTTCGACAGGCCGCCCACGATGATGTTTATGCCGACCAATTTTACATTCATCTATCTGGACGATGTGGCCTGGGCCACCAATTCTTCCTCTGGTGTTATATTTGTGTTCCATTGAGCGCACACATATTTCGCGGCAGTAACTAAACCAGTCCGCAACTGTCCGATTGCTCATAACACGACCACCTGCGGAACACTGCGTTCGAGTTTCCTTGTAATCAAATCCACGGGCGAAACAGTAGGTCACCAGAATGATTTGTGACGGAGGCAATTTCGATTTTTCCAGCCAAGTCCCTTTCTTAACGGACTGCGAAACCTTTTCGTGACCTCTGCTGCATCTGAACTCTTCAAATAGTCTCCCACGCACAGGTAATGGATGAAGAGGGGCGTCGCATTCGGAGCACAGCATTCTGGTTCTCAGCAGTCCTTCGTCGTATAAAAACTGAATACACTTCTCTTCGTCTACAAGCATTAGCGCAAGGTCCATGAAACTGGTGTGTGGATCCATTCTTGAATTTGTAAAGAAACGATACTAACAGATTAGGCTATAAGTCTAAAGATTATAAGTCTCGTGGTGCAGTAAACAAGAACCGATCTGCTAATGACTAAGCGTATATCAGTTGGGCACCAGTCGACTGAAGATAATCGAATTAGTCGATTGTGAAAACCTTCGATTGCTTTAAAAGTTACTAATAAAAATATTATTACGACACAATGGGCTTATTGTAAGATAACTAACTTTACAAATAAATCAGTTTTTAAAAAAATAATTCAGAGACATTCTCCTACACGACTACAAACCCCCATTCAAGGTCTGTGTACTCGAGAGTAGAGATGCTGGGATTCCCCGTCCGTACTACTATCTGATCCAAATATATTCGTCGGCAAGCCGATAGCCACATTAAGCCACATTTACATTTCAAACTAGTATACTTTTAAAATTCAATTCTCAATATCCCAAGCTGATAATGTTGGACTTGATCAAGCAAACCAAAATCAGATTCGATTCTTCTCCCTTGTACTAAGTGGAATAATCGAATTTGCGATGTATGACCTGGATTCGTACGGTGTTGCGTTGATTTGATTAGTATTAAGATGTTTCTTGCTTTGGCTATACGAAAAGTCCCACCTAACGCCCTTGGGGACGAGGGTTCGATTCCCTCCCAGGCACTTAGTCATAAATTCGAATTTGCGGTGTATAACCCAGAATGTTACGGTATGTTGTTCATAAAAATAGTATGGAGACGTTCCTTACGTTGGCTGTGCGAAAAGTCATACCTAACGCCCTTGGGGACGAGGGTTCGATTCCCTCCCAGGCACTAAGTCATAAATTCGAATTTGCGGTGTGTAACCCAGAATGTTACGGTATGGTGTTCATAAAAATAGTATGGAGACGTTCCTTACGTTGGCTGTACGAAAAGTCACACATAACGCCCCTGGGGTGGAGAGTTCGATTTCCGGCCAGGCACTAAGTCATAAATTCGAATTTGCGGTGTGTAACCCTGAATTTTACGGTATGGTGTTCATAAAAATAGTATGGAGACGTTCCTTACGTTGGCTGTGCGAAAAGTCATACCTAACGCCCTAGGGGACGAGGGTTCGATTCCCGTTCCAGGCACTAAGTCATAAATTCGAATTTGCGGTGTGTGACCCGGAATTTTACGGTATGGTGTTCATAAAAATAATATGAAGACGTTCCTACGTTGGCTGTGCGAAAAGTCACACCTAACGCCCTTGAGGACGAAGGTTCGATTCCCTCCCAGGCACTTAGTCATAAATTCGAAATTGCGGTGTGTAACCCAGAATGTTACGGTATGTTGTTCATAAAAATAGTATGGAGACGTTCCTAACAATGGCTGTGCGAAAAGTCACACCTAACGCCCTTGGGGACGAGGGTTCGATTCTCGTGCCAGGCATTAATCATAAATTAGAATTTGAGGTGTGTAACCCAGAAAGTTACGGTATGTTGTTCATAAAAAATAGTATGGAGACGTTCCTAACAATGGCTGTGCGAAAAGTCACACCTAACGCCCTTGAGGACGAAGGTTCGATTCCCTCCCAGGCACTTAGTCATAATTTCGAAATTGCGGCGTGTAACCCAGAATGTTACGGTATGGTGTTCATAAAAATAGTATGGAGACCTTCTTTACGTTGGCTTTGCGAAAAGTCATACCTAACGCCCTTGGGGACGAGGGTTCGATTCTCTTTCCAGGCACTAAGTCATAAATTCGAATTTGCGACGTGTAACCCGGAAAGTTACGGTATTGTGTTCATAAAATAGTATGGCGACCTTCCTTACGTTGGCAGTGTGAAAAGTCACACCTAACGCCCTTGGGGACGAGGGTTCCATTCCCGAGCCAGGCACTAAGTCATAAATTCGAATTTGCGGTGTGTAACCTAGAATATTGCGGTATTGTGTTCATAAAAATAGTATTCAGATATTCATTTCGTTGGCTGTGCGATAAGTCACACCTAACGCCCTTGGGGACGAGAGTTCGATTCCCGGGCAGGCACTAAGTCATATATTCGAATTTGCGGTGTGTAACCCGAAATGTTACGGTATGGTGATCATAAAAATAGTATGAAGACGTTCCTACGTTGGCTGTGCGAAAAGTCACACCTAACGCCCCTGGGGACGAGGGTTCGATTCTCTCCCAGGCACTTAGTCATAAATTCGAATTTGCGGTGTGTAACCCAGAATGTAACGGTATGGTGTTCATAAAAATAGTATGCAGACGTTCCTTACGTTGGCTGTGCGAGAAGTCATACCTAACGCTCTTGGGGACGAGGGTTCGATTCCAGAGCCAAGCATTAAGTCATATATTCGAATTTGCGGTGTGTAACCTAGAATGTTACGGTATGGTGTTCATAAAAATAGTATTCAGATGTTCAATACGTTGGCTGTGCGATAAGTCACACCTAACGCCCTTGGGGTCGAGAGTTCGATTCCCGGCCAGGCACTAAGTCATAAATTCGAATTTGCGGTGTATAACCTAGAATGTTACGGTATGGTTTTCATAAAAATGGTATGGAGACGTTCATTACATAGGCTGTGCAAAAAGTCACACCTAACGCACTTGGGGACGAGTGTTTTAATCCCCAGCCGGGCACTAAGTCATAAATTCGAAATTGCGGCGTGTAACCCAGAATGTTACGGTATGGTGTTCATAAAAATAGTATGGAGACCTTCCTTACGTTAACAGTGTCAAATGTCACACCTAACGCCCTTGGGGACGAGGGTTCGATTCCCGTGCCAGGCACGAATCATAAATTCGAATTTGCGGTGTGTAACCTAGAATGTTACGGTATGGTGTTCATAAAAATAGTATGGAGACTTTCATTACATTGGCTGTGCAGAAAGGCACACCTTACGCCCTTGGGGACGAAGGTTCGATTCCCGAGCCAGGCACAAAGTCATAAATTCGAATTTGCGGTGTGTAACCCAGAATGTTACGGTTTGGTGCTCATAAAAATAGTATGGAGACGTTCATTACATTGGCTGTGCAGAATGTCATACCTAACGCAATTGGCGTCGAGAGTTCGATTCCCGGCCAGGCACTAAGTCATCAATTCGAATTTGCGGTGTGTAACCTAGAATGTTACGGTATGGTTTTCATAAAAATGGTATGGAGACGTTCATTACATTGGCTGTGCAAAAAGTCACACCTAACGCCCTTGGGGACGAATGTTCGAATCCCCAGCCAGGCACTAAGTCATAAATTCGAAATTGCGGCGTGTAACCCAGAATGTTACGGTATGGTGTTCTTAAAAATAGTATGGAGACGTTCCTTACGTTGGCTGTGCGAAAAGTCATACCTAACGCCCTTGGGGACGAGGGTTCGATTCTCATTCCAGGCACTAAGTCATAAATTCGAATTTGCGACGTGTAACCCGGAAAGTTACGGTATTGTGTTCATAAAATAGTATGGCGACCTTCCTTACGTTGGCAGTGTGAAAAGTTACTCTTAACGCCCTTGGGGACGAGGGTTCGATTCTCTGTCCAGGCACTAAGTCATAAATTCGAATTTGCGGTGTGTAACCCGGAAAGTTACGGTATGGTGTTCATAAAATAGTATGGCGACTTTCATTACATTGGCTGTGCAAAAAGGGACACCTTACGCCCTTGGGAACGAGGGTTCGATTCCCGAGCCAGGCACAAAGTCATAAATTCGAATTTGTGGTGTGTAACCCAGAATGTTACGGCATGGTGCTCATAAAAATAGTATGGAGACGTTCATTAAATTGGCTGTGCAGAAAGTCATTCCTAACGCCCTTGGGGTCGAGAGTTCGATTCACGGCCAGGCACAAAATCATAAATTCGATTTTGCGGTGTGTAACCCAGAATGTTACGGTATGGAGTTCATAAAAATAGTATGGAGACCTTCCTTACGTTGACAGTGTGAGAAGTCACACCTAACGCCCCTGGGGACGAGGGTTCGATTCTCTCCCAGGCACTTAGTCATAAATTCGAATTTGCGGTGTGTAACCCAGAATGTAACGGTATGGTGTTCATAAAAATAGTATGCAGACGTTCCTTACGTTGGCTGTGCGAGAAGTCATACCTAACGCTCTTGGGGACGAGGGTTCGATTCCAGAGCCAAGCATTAAGTCATATATTCGAATTTGCGGTGTGTAACCTAGAATGTTCCGGTATGGTGTTCATAAAAATAGTATTCAGATGTTCAATACGTTGGCTGTGCGATAAGTCACACCTAACGCCCTTGGGGTCGAGAGTTCGATTCCCGGCCAGGCACTAAGTCATCAATTCGAATTTGCGGTGTATAACCTAGAATGTTACGGTATGGTTTTCATAAAAATGGTATGGAGACGTTCATTACATAGGCTGTGCAAAAAGTCACACCTAACGCACTTGGGGACGAGTGTTTTAATCCCCAGCCGGGCACTAAGTCATAAATTCGAAATTGCGGCGTGTAACCCAGAATGTTACGGTATGGTGTTCATAAAAATAGTATGGAGACCTTCCTTACGTTAACAGTGTCAAATGTCACACCTAACGCCCTTGGGGACGAGGGTTCGATTCCCGTGCCAGGCACGAATCATAAATTCGAATTTGCGGTGTGTAACCTAGAATGTTACGGTATGGTGTTCATAAAAATAGTATGGAGACTTTCATTACATTGGCTGTGCAGAAAGGCACACCTTACGCCCTTGGGGACGAAGGTTCGATTCCCGAGCCAGGCACAAAGTCATAAATTCGAATTTGCGGTGTGTAACCCAGAATGTTACGGTTTGGTGCTCATAAAAATAGTATGGAGACGTTCATTACATTGGCTGTGCAGAATGTCATACCTAACGCAATTGGCGTCGAGAGTTCGATTCCCGGCCAGGCACTAAGTCATCAATTCGAATTTGCGGTGTGTAACCTAGAATGTTACGGTATGGTTTTCATAAAAATGGTATGGAGACGTTCATTACATTGGCTGTGCAAAAAGTCACACCTAACGCCCTTGGGGACGAATGTTCGAATCCCCAGCCAGGCACTAAGTCATAAATTCGAAATTGCGGCGTGTAACCCAGAATGTTACGGTATGGTGTTCTTAAAAATAGTATGGAGACGTTCCTTACGTTGGCTGTGCGAAAAGTCATACCTAACGCCCTTGGGGACGAGGGTTCGATTCTCTTTCCAGGCACTAAGTCATAAATTCGAATTTGCGACGTGTAACCCGGAAAGTTACGGTATTGTGTTCATAAAATAGTATGGCGACCTTCCTTACGTTGGCAGTGTGAAAAGTTACTCTTAACGCCCTTGGGGACGAGGGTTCGATTCTCTGTCCAGGCACTAAGTCATAAATTCGAATTTGCGGTGTGTAACCCGGAAAGTTACGGTATGGTGTTCATAAAATAGTATGGCGACTTTCATTACATTGGCTGTGCAAAAAGGGACACCTTACGCCCTTGGGAACGAGGGTTCGATTCCCGAGCCAGGCACAAAGTCATAAATTCGAATTTGTGGTGTGTAACCCAGAATGTTACGGCATGGTGCTCATAAAAATAGTATGGAGACGTTCATTAAATTGGCTGTGCAGAAAGTCATTCCTAACGCCCTTGGGGTCGAGAGTTCGATTCACGGCCAGGCACAAAATCATAAATTCGATTTTGCGGTGTGTAACCCAGAATGTTACGGTATGGAGTTCATAAAAATAGTATGGAGACCTTCCTTACGTTGACAGTGTGAAAAGTCACACCTAACGCCCTTGGGGACGAGGGTTCCATTCCCGGGCCAGCCACTAAGTCATAAATTCGAATTTGCGGTGTGTAACCTAGAATGTTGCGGTATTGTGTTCATAAAAATAGTATTCAGATATTCATTACGTTGGCTGTGCGATAAGTCACACCTAACGCCCTTGGGATCGAGAGTTCGATTCCCGGGTAGGCACTAAGTCATATATTCGAATTTGCGGTGTGTAACCCGAAATGTTACGGTATGGTGATCATAAAAATAGTATTGAGATGTTCATTACGTTGGCTGTGCGATAAGTCACACCTAACGCCCTTGGGGACGAGTGTTCGAATCCCCAGCCAGGCACTAAGTCATAAATTCGAAATTGCGGCGTGTACCCAGAATGTTACGGTATGGTGTTCATAAAAATAGTATGGAGACGTTACTTACGTTGGCTGTGCGAAAAGTCACACCTAACGCCCTTGGGGACGAGAGTTCGATTCCCGAGACAGGCACTAAGTCATAAATTCGAATTTGCGGTGTGTAACCTAGAATGTTGCGGTATTGTGTTCATAAAAATAGTATTCAGATATTCATTGCGTTGGCTGTGCGATAAGTCACACCTAACGCCCTTGGGGACGAGAGTTCGATTCCCGGGCAGGCACTAAGTCATAAATTCGAAATTGCGGCGTGTAACCCAGAATGTTACGGTTTGGTGCTCATAAAAATAGTATGGAGACGTTCATTACATTGGCTGTGCAGAATGTCATACCAAACGCAATTGGCGTCGAGAGTTCGATTCCCGGCCAGGCACTAAGTCGTCAATTCGAATTTGCGGTGTGTAACCTAGAATGTTACGGTATGGTTTTCATAAAAATGGTATGGAGACGTTCATTACATTGGCTGTGCAAAAAGTCACACCTAACGCCCTTGGGGACGAGTGTTCGAATCCCCAGCCAGGCACTAAGTCATAAATTCGAAATTGCGGCGTGTAACCCAGAATGTTACGGTATGGTGTTCTTAAAAATAGTATGGAGACGTTCATTACATTGGCTGTGCAAAAAGTCATACCTAACGCCCTTGGGGACGAGGGTTCGATTCTCTTTCCAGGCACTAAGTCATAAATTCGAATTTGCGACGTGTAACCCGGAAAGTTACGGTATTGTGTTCATAAAATAGTATGGCGACCTTCCTTACGTTGGCAGTGTGAAAAGTTACTCTTAACGCCCTTGGGGACGAGGGTTCGATTCTCTGTCCAGGCACTAAGTCATAAATTCGAATTTGCGGTGTGTAACCCGGAAAGTTACGGTATGGTGTTCATAAAATAGTATGGCGACTTTCATTACATTGGCTGTGCAAAAAGGGACACCTTACGCCCTTGGGAACGAGGGTTCGATTCCCGAGCCAGGCACAAAGTCATAAATTCGAATTTGTGGTGTGTAACCCAGAATGTTACGGCATGGTGCTCATAAAAATAGTATGGAGACGTTCATTAAATTGGCTGTGCAGAAAGTCATTCCTAACGCCCTTGGGGTCGAGAGTTCGATTCACGGCCAGGCACAAAATCATAAATTCGAATTTGCGGTGTGTAACCCAGAATGTTACGGTATGGTGTTCATAAAAATAGTATGGAGACCTTCCTTACGTTGACAGTGTGAAATGTCACACCTAACGCCCTTGGGGACGAGGGTTCCATTCCCGGGCCAGCCACTAAGTCATAAATTCGAATTTGCGGTGTGTAACCCGAAATGTTACGGTATGGTGATCTTAAAAATAGTATTCAGATGTTCATTACGTTGGCTGTGCGATAAGTCACACCTAACGCCCTTGGGGACGAGTGTTCGAATCCCCAGCCAGGCACTAAGTCATAAATTCGAAATTGCGGCGTGTAACCCAGAATGTTACGGTATGGTGTTCATAAAAATAGTATGGAGACGTTCCTTACGTTAATAGTGTCAAATGTCACACCTAACGCCCTTGGGGACGAGTGTTCGAATCCCCAGCCAGGCACTAAGTCATAAATTCGAAATTGCGGCGTGTAACCCAGAATGTTACGGTATGGTGTTCATAAAAATAGTATGGAGACGTTCTTTACGTTGGCTGTGCGAAAAGTCATACCTAACGCCCTTGGGGACGAGGGTTCGATTCTCTTTCCAGGCACTAAGTCATAAATTCGAATTTGCGACGTGTAACCCGGAAAGTTACGGTATTGTGTTCATAAAATAGTATGGCGACCCTCCTTACGTTGGCAGTGTGAAAAGTCACACCTAACGCCCTTGGGGACGAGGGTTCCATTCCCGAGACAGGCACTAAGTCATAAATTCGAATTTGCGGTGTGTAACCTAGAATGTTGCGGTATTGTGTTCATAAAAATAGTATTCAGATATTCATTGCGTTGGCTGTGCGATAAGTCACACCTAACGCCCTTGGGGACGAGAGTTCGATTCCCGGGCAGGCACTAAGTCATAAATTCGAAATTGCGGCGTGTAACCCAGAATGTTACGGTATGGTGTTCTTAAAAATAGTATGCAGACGTTCATTACATTGGCTGTGCAGAATGTCATACCTAACGCAATTGGCGTCGAGAGTTCGATTCCCGGCCAGGCACTAAGTCGTCAATTCGAATTTGCGGTGTGTAACCTAGAATGTTACGGTATGGTTTTCTTAAAAATAGTATGGAGACGTTCATTACATTGGCTGTGCAAAAAGTCACACCTAACGCCCTTGGGGACGAATGTTCGAATCCCCAGCCAGGCACTAAGTCATAAATTCGAAATTGCGGCGTGTAACCCAGAATGTTACGGTATGGAGTTCTTAAAAATAGTATGGAGACGTTCCTTACGTTGGCTGTGCGAAAAGTCATACCTAACGCCCTTGGGGACGAGGGTTCGATTCTCTTTCCAGGCACTAAGTCATAAATTCGAATTTGCGACGTGTAACCCGGAAAGTTACGGTATTGTGTTCATAAAATAGTATGGCGACCTTCCTTACGTTGGCAGTGTGAAAAGTTACACTTAACGCCCTTGGGGACGAGGGTTCGATTCTCTGTCCAGGCACTAAGTCATAAATTCGAATTTGCGGTGTGTAACCCGGAAAGTTACGGTATGGTGTTTATAAAATAGTATGGCGACCTTCCTTACGTTGGCAGTGTGAAAAGTCACGCCTAACGCCCTTGGGGATGAGGGTTTGATTCCCGAGCCAGGCACTAAGTCATAAATTTGAATTTGCGGTGTGTAACCCAGAATGTTACTGTATGGTGTTCATAAGAATAGTATGAAGACGTTCCTAAGTTGGCTGTGCCAAAAGTCACAAGTAATGCCCCTGGGGACGAGAGTTCGATGTATTTCTACAGGGAAATAACACATGTTTCACCTGCTAGCCGCTTCATGAACAGCTGTGTGCCCATACACATCATGGCGCGTCTCGCTTGGAATTTGCGTTGTATGATGTGTTCTTCTTTCTTGCGATTTTCTTTGCCTTCATAGAAATAACAGATGACTGCTGTTTCAGTGAGCCAAGAGAGTGCGTAGATTGTGTTGCTATTGAGTGTAATTCCTTTACTTCCGGTACTTCATTTGTTTGCAGGCGCGAGCCCACCGGGCGCATGCGCGCGGTGGGCTCGCGCCTGCGCATTGGACTGTTCTACGGACTTGTAAAATATTGGTTGCAGCCATCGGCAGTGCGAACCAATATCCAAGAATTGTATTTTTTCGCCAGAGTGAAGAGTCAAAAACTGAGAAAAAACACTAGAATGTGACGAAAATGTTGCAGCAAAGTCAATAAATAATTGCTTACGCTGAAACAAAACCCATTACGAATTCAGGCACCCAAATAACCTGCCCACTATGAACACTTCTAAAAATACTGGAAAATGATTTTTTAGAATTTTCACTGACAGAGGAGCCTTGCTAATGCAAAATGCCTCACGATTTGTTTGAAGTTCGCCAAAAATCGGCAGGATAACTTGAGTAATCGTGAGGCGGGAAAAACTATGGAAAATCGGGAGTCTCCCGCCTAAAATCGGGAAAGTTGTCAGCTATGCATTTGGGTAATAACTAGGTTGATGACGTGGATGTATTTGTGACTCAATTAGTTTATCAATACAGAACCAGAATGAACCTTTTAAGTTCTAAAAGGTATGTATTTGATAAATTGATAGTTGGATAACGTCAATGTTGGATTAGTTATGCGTGCTGATTTCAATCTCTCAACAAAGAGTCACTGAGTGTTGGGATCCTAGCCACAAACATTGCAATCAGACACACTACGATAGATTCATCTCACACAGAGGAAGTACACGGGACACTCGTAATTTAGTACCACTAAAAGTCTATTTTCGCCTGACAACTCCTGTCCCTTCGAACGTAAAACAGAATGATAGCCATGCGAAATGTTCTAGCCATTCTAAAGGCAGCGATGCGTATCACCGAAGGATTTTATGCAACACATCTTATATGACAGATTATTCCCACTCCAACCTACTTTCTAAGATATTAACTACCGTATAATTTATGAGTGAAATAAAATTTGGTACCACTTATACTCTAAAAGTTAGCAGCAATAACACAATCAAAATAAGAAGAACTATCATTATGTTGGTAGTAGCCTACTAAGTCTTGGAAAACTTTAGCTTGTCCTTTAAGACTAAAACAAGATTGACCGTACAGTTTGTGCCACTCAATACGCATGGTTGGCAGCAGTGACACCATTAAACAAATTCATTTTCTTCATACAAAGTTCTGACAAGGTTATAACAGTGATTTTGTATTTATTTTTGACTGACCGTAGCATTGTTATCATCTAGCAATTCAGTAGTAAAGTCATGTGTTCTCTATGCCTCTGAGTGCCTCATGATGTCCAGGAAAGACCCTCTCAGGAAACTTGAACTCAATGATATGATGATGATAACTCCTGTTTTAGCTTCTAGCTTTAAACTCACCTATAAATGCAGTTTACCAGTGTATCTTGTTCCCATCAACATGCACAATGGAAAATTTGATCTTAGCTTCCCCCATTGCTATTGAGGTCACGCGCTACTGGTCAAAGATCATTTAATTATATGGACTTTGTCTCTTAGTGATGCATATATTTCTGTAAATAAGTCAAGTGTTATCTTGGTTTATATGTATATTTCCATTTATATTTTCCACTCTGCATATTATAATATAAGTAGGCCTACTTGTGACACGAATAGAGAAAAAGCTCAAAATTCAAATTTCACTGTTTTGGTGAAGTTTGATAAAGACAGTTTTATCGTTTAAGAATTATTCAAACATGACGGCCAAGTTTGCAGCAGTGACAGCATCGATATTGTCATGGCATTGTTTAGTAAACATGAGGTTTGCTGTTTGTTACTCAAGATTGACAGCACTGACGTCATCGAAGAGAGCAGAGTGTGTGTGCTTGTAGTGAGTACTTTCTAGAAAAAGTTATCAAATCTGTGTCAGTATTTTATGAGTTATTCAGCAGTTAACATAAAATTGTTCTCACCTTCTATTTGCAGTTGGCTGCATTGAAACCAACTAAAACTTCATAAAATGTGTGATCATACAGGTTTTGGTCGAAATTGTATCTGTTGTTTGTTAGATTGGAACGTTGGTATCTCTTATTCATGACAACTGGGGCTTGGTTGCAAGAAAATTAATGAAAACGAGTAACTCCAATAGCGTATTTACAAGAGTATTGACATGTTTCGTAGAAATCGGTTTGAAAGGAAGCCTCACATCAGCCAGATTAATGTGAAAAGAAGTGTGGGCTTTGCTCAAGTCACACTCTCTTAGAAACAATCACTATTGAGTTTTGAGGCTATTTTTCCGGAACTGTATTCAGGCCGGAAGTGATTTTTGCAATTTGTATTTTTAGTTTGATGGAGCTCTCGCAATTAGAAACCTTTCCGGGCCCTTTAGCTTTCAACTTTTGGCACAACTGAGGACATTGCTTAATGTTGAGTTATTGCTAAGATAGGGACCCTACTTTGTCAGCTAAGAAAGATTTTCAACATTAGAATTCATGTTTGGGGTTAACATTGTTCATGATTGGTCCGTATTGACGAATGATAGTTTAAAATTTGAAAATATACTTATGTTCCGTCTAGTCAATACTTTAATGTTTATTTATACACTAGGACATGTTTCGAGGTATAATATTTTCTTTGAAAATCTGCCCCATCATCAGCTAGTACAATTAATGGCCAGTCATTGTGAACATTAAAATTGATTAAAAATGAATTATGTGGATGAAATGTGATGTAAACATATATGACATCATTGACAGCACAAAGAAAAAGAAAGCTGCTGGACCAGACAACATATATAGTGAGTACATAAAGGACACAGCTCACCTCCTATTGACGACATGGACAAATCTGTTTAACAAATGCATAGAGACGGCCTCCATTCCCGAAAGGTGGAGACATTCAATAATAAAAGTACCGCACAAAGGAAAAGGAGACCCAAATGATACTAACACATACAGAGGCATTGCTCTTGTAAATATTCCTTTCAAATTGCTCACAAAAACAATTACAGAAAGAATAAAAGATGAAATATATGAACATCTCCCAGACACTCAATTCGGGTTGAGGAAGGGAAGATCAACTATGACCGCAACAAAACTACTACTAACAAATATATGGGAAGCCTTAGAAGGTAAAGAAAAGTTTTACACGGTCTTCATAGACTTTACAAAAGCATTTGATCTCATAAACCGAGAACTTGTGATACAGAAACTAGAAGAAACCCTAGGTAGACAAAATGTATGGACACAAACTATAAAATCAATACTCTTATGGAACAAACTAATAATTTCAGACAATATTTCATTATCAGAACCATTATTGCAAACAAACGGAATACTTCAGGGTGATCCAATTAGCCCTTTACTTTTCATTCTGTCAACAGAAGAAATCATGAGAATAGCTCAAAGAGAGGACGTAGTGTCATACGCGTACGCTGATGACATAGTAATTGGCTCTAAAGACGTCACAAAACTCCAAAACACATTAACAGAAATGGAACAATGGTGCTCCGATCACAAGTTTGAAATCAACGTTTCAAAAACAGTAATGATGGTGTTTAGAAATGGAGGGAAGGTTCCAGCAGCGACAGAAATTTTCATCAATAGGAGGAAAATAAACATCGTAAAGGAATTCAAATATTTGTGTATCACGCTCCAAACAAGTGCTAAATGTTTCACATATCATGTGATAGAGAAATCAACGCAAGCCGTACGGGCAATGCATGAAATTAGATACTTGAGATTCTTCAGCTTTGAGACAGCAATGGCTCTGTTCAGAAATAAAAGCATGCCTATTCTAATATATGGCATTGAAGTCATTTGGCAACACCTAACAGAAAAGAACATTTCCTCACTAGAAAGAGTGAAGGCATTATTGGTTTTTAAAAAAAGCAATCGGAGTGTCAAAAACTACCAGGTCGCGATTCGTCTACCCCCTAGCACGAGAATCATTTCTTATAGAAGACCTTAGAAACTATTTACCTCTACCAAATACCAGAGCCTCGGAACAGCTACTAACATCATTGAAGAAAAAACGAGAAGACATACCTCAAGAATTATATGGAACCGGAGCCATGATTGACCGGACGTGGACAACAGCCAACTTTGAGTTGAGACATGTGTTTACACGTCAGGCGGTCAATGGTTTTCACCACCGTATTTGCGTTAGCAAATATTTCCATGAACCTACATTGACGTGTGTTTGCCAACTATGTGACAACCATGTGATCGCTACCACTTAGAGCTCTGTAGGAAAAGGACAAAATCAATCAAAGTGTCAGAGTGCAATTTTAGTGTACGTTTCAATACTTTATTTTCAATGGCTATTTGGCTGCAATAAAAGTATTATATGATTGTTGCACTTGCACGTTATAAAAAAAACATTATATTGCTTCCAAAGAAAGCTAAACCACTGGAAGTACTGCGTCTGACTCCCTCTATTGATATGAACGAAATGAATATTAATTAGGGGAGTTTCATAGACTAGAGCAGTTTATCATAGTGATTGATTGATTGATTGCTCCTGAAAATTAAGTTATTTCCAGTGTTTAAGCTTTCTTTGTAATCATTATAAGGTCTTTTATAACGTGCAAGTGCAACAATCCTATATGTTTACGTCACATTTCATCCAAATCATCCATTTTTTCATCAATTTTAATGTCACAATGCCTGGCTATTAATTTTACTAGCCGATGAAGGGGCCTCGAAAGATGTCCTAGTGTGTAGATAACCATTAAAAATATTGACTAAACGGAACATAAGTGTATTTTCAAATTTTGAACTATTAGAATTCATTTCAATGTGTTTATTAGTTGGTGAATGAATGGGGCTGAGCGGCTGCTCAGAGGGTCCATGTTTGGTGTTGTGGCCCCTCCCTGAGGACAGCCCGCTCTCCCACGTGGAACACTGTTCGTCCTCTTTGAGCGACTCACATGACCAATGCATGGCGCCATTACACAGACCCCAGGGACCATCAGCCGACCCTCGCGGGGCCTTGCAGGAAACATTAACATTTCAAATGTTCCACGCCAAGCTTGTTCGACCTGTGCCTAAGTGATATTCTACGTGTGCCTTAGTTGTCCAACGACTGTGGAGGTGAGCTACATAAGTAGGTTCGACCTGTGCCTAAGTGATATTCTACGTGTGCCTTAGTTGTCCAACGACTGTGGAGGTGAGCTACATAAGTAGGTTCGATCAAGACTCAGTCCGATGGCACTTAAAGGTGTTTAAATGTCGCAATTTCGAGACGGTAAATTATTCTGGCGTGTTCAAGATCCCCTGAAAGGGCAAAAATCAGACACTCTTGATTTTTAAAAGCCACAGCAGTTAAAAGGGATATTATGCCCATAACAGTATGATTGACTGATTCATTAATTTTTTATTTACCTAGGTATATTATTTTATTTATTTTTTATTTATAAATGCAAAAATAGGCGTAGAAGGGCAGGACAAAGCTCAATTTTAGCCCCTCAATGTGACAAACACAACCAAATTTTGGGTCCCTAAAACCAACAGTTTTTGAGATATTTCCAGAAAACAAATTTCAGTAAACTAATGAAAGAACGCAAGTTAGTAACCATGACAACAGACTCTCGAGGTCCATCTATTTCTGTAAAAACAATGTCATTCCATTTATTACATTTCTGTGAAACTTTGCAAATGGTTATCACGGAACTAACTTAGACTGTAAAATTCGTCAATGCGCTTAAGGGGGTCAAGGGGTACCCTACAATATTTTCACGCGATTTACACGTGCGATATGTCGTACAGAAGGTCTATTATATCTACAAACATAAACATTATTTTCAAAAATTCCTGAATAGAAATAGTATTTTTTGCGGTTGTTAGGAATTTGAGCCATTAGAGGCTAAAAAACCTGAATTTTTATGCACCACAAGCTATTATAACTTATGAAAGGGGTCTTCCTGTGGATGGGGACTTAACACAACGGTGACGTGTATTGCGTTTCGTCTACGAAGTTTTCATTTCATTTTCACGACAGGAAGTACACGTTAGGTGAATTTAGTTTGAGAGCAAATTTTAACTAATCATTCTTTTTGTCGACAAACGGGTTCATCATAAGGATGATTTTGTTTGGTACTGTGTAATTGATATATCTATATTTGGGCATCTGAGTGATAGGTTGTAGTCAATGGATTTGTCTGTCTGTCTTTCTGTGTATCTTTATGTACGCCTATACCTCATTTTCGGATGCTTGGAGCATCGTAAAATTAGGTTTGGTATCCATGAGAGTCAATACACCAATCTATATATATAAAAATCAATGTTACGTGACAGTTTGTCTGTATGTCTGTGGGTATGTCTCCTATGCGTTCATATACCATTCGTCCGATTGCGATGAAACTTGGGTGAGATGTTGAGTACACTCCAAGGAAGGTTTCTGACTTAGTAAATCCATTTTACAATAGGTAGCGCACGCGTAGATTCAACAAATGAGCGACGATGCGCGAACCATTTCAACAAAGTCCCGTATGTGTTCATGTACCATTCGTCCGATAGCGATGAAACTTGGGTGAGATGTTGTGCACATTTACGTGAAGGTTTCAAAATTAGTGAATACATTTCACAGTAGATAGCGCACGAGTAGATTCAACAAATGAGCGACGACACGCAAAGCGTTTCAACAAAGTCCCGTATGCATTCATATACCATTCGTCCGATAGCTATGAAACTTGCGTAAAATGTTGTGTACACTGCAGGGAAATTTTCTGGCTTAGTACATCCACTTTACAATAGGCAGCGCACGAGTAGATTCAACAAATGAGCTACGACGCGCGAAGCATTTCAACAAAGTCACGTTTGCGTTCATATACCATTCGTCCGATAGCGATGAAACTAGGTTGAGATTTTGTGTGCACTCCAGGGAAGGTTTCTAGCTTAGTAAATCCCTTTAAAAATAGGTAGAGCACGAGTAGAATCAACAAATGAGCGACGACGCGCGAAGCGTTTCAACAAAGTCCCATATAAGGTCATATACCATTCATCCGATAGCCATGAAACTTGGGTGAGATGTTGTGTACACTCCAGGGAAGGTTTCTGGCTTAGTATATCCATTTTACAATAGGTAGCGTACCAGTAGATACAACAAATGAGCGATGACACGCGAAGCGTTTCAACCAAGTCCCGTATAAGGTCATATACCATTCGTCTGATAGTGATGAATGTATGGTGAATTGTTGTGTACACTCCAGGAAAGGTTTCTGGCTTAGTAAATCCATTTTACAATACGAAGCGCACGTTTAGATTCAACAAATGAGTGTCTACGCGCGAAGCGTTTCGAAAACGTCCCGTATACGTTCACATACCATTCATCCGATTGCTATGAAACTTGGGTGAGATGTTGTGTACACTCCATGGACGGTTTCTGGCTGAGTACATCCATATTACAATACGTAGCGCAAGAGTAGAATCAACAAATGAGCGACGACACGCGAAGCGTTTCAAACAAGTCCCGTATGCATTCATATACCATTCGTCCGATAGCTATGAAACTTTGGTGAGATGTTGTGTACAATTCATGGAAGGTTTCTGGCTTAGTAAATCCACTACACAATAGGCAGCGCACAAGTAGATTCAACAAATGGGGGACGACGCGCGAAGCGTTTCAACAAAGTCCCGTATAAGGTCATATACCATTCTGCCGTTAGCGGTGAAACTTGGGTGAAATATGTTGGACACTCCAAAGAAGGTTTCTGGCTTAGTAAATACATTTCACAGTAGGTAAAATACGAGTAGATTCGACAAATGAACGACTACACGCTGTGCGTTTCAATACAGTCCCCTATGTCTTCATATGCCATTAGTCCGATAGCGATGAAACTTGGGTGAGATGTTGTTGTCACTTACGTGACGGTTTCTAACTTAGTAAATACATTTTACAGTAGGTAGCGCACGAGTAGATTCAACAAATGAGTGACGGGGCGCGAATCGTTTCAAGAAAATCCCCTATTGCGTTCATATAACCTTCTTCGATTGCGATTAAACCTTGATGAGTTATAGTGTACACGCCAGGGAATGGCTTCCACTTAGTAATACATTTCTCAATAGGTGCGTACGAGTAGAATCAACAAATGAGTGACAGCGCACGAATCGTTCAAACAAAATCCCGTATACGTTCATATGCCATTCATCCGATTGCGATGAAACTTTTGAAAGTTGTTGTGCACGCTCCCACGAATGATTCTAAATTAGAAAATCCATTTTAAGATAACTTAGAGGCAGTTAACGGAAATTGAAAACCATGTTGTGTATCCAAAAGCACTTCAAGAAACAGAATTTCAACGCCAACACTTTCTTTGATTGTCATTGCAACGCATGCCGGGTACAGCTTGTCATTTATACAACTCCTCATAGAAGGTTGGGTATAGGAAAAACTTTTCAAAATACATGCTAAAATAGTCGAAATATAAAAAATTTCCTAGGAGGACGACCAAAGCATGTGTTGCGCTTCTCAATGTCAGACACAAATTTTGGGAGTCTATAAAGGGTCACCGAAAACCACATTTTAAGACCATTAAATTATCAGTGTCTGTGATATTCCCAGAAAACAAACTTCGCTCTGATAAACTTATGAAGGAATGGCAAGCCCCTAACCATTGCAACAGTAGCACAATTGATCACGTCTGGCTATTAATACCGAAGACCGTTCGAAGAACGGGTACTTTTGCTAGTAGATAGATTGTAGCCCCGTCCAGGCATTGGGCAAATTCATGTTGACCGACAGAAGAGTTACAATTGACAGTTTGTACAGGCAACATTGAAATAATTGCTTCAAAACTTAACATCACTAGACTAGATCACGTTTCAAATGGAGAAATGCGGAAACGCTCTGGAGTTGCACCGATCCAGAATAAAATGCAGGAAAGCCGTCTACGCTGGTTTGGGAAGATGAACATGTAAGCAAGTTATTATTTTAAGGGGTGGAAAAGCGAGGAAAATACAATGGCTAAGTCAGCATTACTCAATGGCTGCTTGAGCTGTGTGAGTCTTCAGTTGGTTTGATGGCAGATCTCCATGCCTCCCTGTCCTGAGCTAATCGTTTCATCTCTATATAGCTACCACAACCTACTTCCGAGGCAATCTGTTTAACATATTCTAACCTTGGTCTACCCCTACAGTTCTTGTCATCGACCCTTCCTTCATAACTAAGCTTGATATAGTCTACCTGGGTGGCTTAGTATGTGTCCTAACAACCTATCTCTTCTTTTCATTAGCAGTCGCCAGAAACGCCTCTCCTCTCCCACTAGTCTTAATACCTCTTCATTTGTAACCCTATCTACCCATCTGACCTTCATCATTCTCCTGTAACACCACATTTCAAACGCTGCAATTCTCCTCTTTTCTGCTGCACCAATAGTCCAAGTTTTACTTCCATAGAGCGCCACGCTCCAGACAAAGACTTTCAAAAATGACTTCTTAATACCTAAATCTATATTTGATGTGCAACAGATTCCTTTTTGGTAGAAAAGCTTTCCTTGTCTGAGCTAACCTAACTTCTATATCCTCTTTGCTTCGTCCATCACTGGTTATTTTGCTTCCTAAGTAACAGAAATCTCCTACTTCCTTTAGTTTTTCACCTGCCAATTTGATGTCCATAGAGGTTTCTGATTTATAGGAATAGAAGATAGCGTGTCGGTCTACTAACCCCAAGATTGCAGGTTCGCTCCTGGCCATGGTAAGTGATTTTTGAAAGGCGGCGAAAATACGACACGCATGTCATACGATGTTGGCATGTCAAAGAACCCATTTGAATTCAGTAGGCCGTGTTCATGATGGCAAAAATAATCTCGGGAGTTTCCGCCAACACAAAGTTCCTCATTCCTCTATAGTGTTCAAGGAGCTTAGATATCTAATCTCCTTGACTTTCATAGTGATTCAAGGAACAACGAAATTCTACATGCAAGCTACCCTCTGTCAAATTACAAAGCTTGCACCCGGCATCCGAGGCCATACGATATTATTATTATTAGACTATTATTATCATCGTAATCTTGTAAATTATTTCTTCTTCTCCGGAGTCATGTTTTGAATTCTAAATGGAACTTTAAGTGAAATTCATACTAGTACACATTAGTGCTACAAAGCCCCAACAATATTAGCAAGCGGCAGCTGTTAATTATCATGGAGAAGAGAAGTCTCGACTCCACAGGGTGCGCAGTGCGCATTGCGCACGGCGTCTATTGTCTGCATTCCTTTTATTTTCTCTTGTGTTCCGCTAAAGACAGACAATTAAATTATGGACAGTAGACGGAGGAGCTATAACACTCAAAACAGTTTCTGCTAGTCAGTTCACAGCGGAAATTGTAGGAAGTACATTCGTGTCGGAAAGAATAAAAACAGCGCAGTACTAACTGCTCGTTCTATCGAACAGAATGGACCGCTGTGATGAGCGATGTTGAACTCAAGTCTAAATTCTAACGTAATTGTAATGTCAGAAAAAATAATTATCTACTGTTCATATACATTTTCTTCTTGTAACTTTGCGATGATTTTACCACACTCTACATTAAAAGTGAAGACAGTTTGTCAGCAGAGGTAGCTACGTGTATTAAGGTTCACGTCAATCTCTGAACTCGGTAGACGAATGGACTCGAACTACATTGTCCGCCGTCTCTGAAATGGTTTTCCATGTGTTCTGTATTGCAACTGAAGGCAAAAGCAGGAATGGTACCTTGCAATAGGCTACGGATGCGTCGTTACTACTTCTTGTCCAGTTCCATTCTTCAGTTACTTCATCTCTCAGCAATTCCTCTCACTAGGTTGAAATCATGAAGAGAATCTGGCCGTAAAAACCACAACTCATCTCATATTATGCCCAACCCCTTAAGGTCAGGAATAACAAATGGTAGAAATCCTTGTATGAAGGAGTTTGATAGAAGTAAAACTCACAAAACACAAAAGGTGAGGACTACTTAATTTATTATGTAAAGAGCAAATAACCCGATGATGATGATGATGATGATGATAATTGTTGTTTAAAGGGGCCTAACATCTAGGATGAAATGAAATGTTATGAAATGAAAAGTTGAATATAAAAAGAGCCCACTGCCAGAGATTTGAACGAAAATGGTTTGCATAAAACAGACAGTGAGCCCCAACAATTATGCCTTATTTTGATAATAGGAGTTAAACGGGGAAGATCAAAAACAAATAAGGCATATTGAACAATAAAAATATACACACATCAAAAAAAGTTTTGCATCACCTCGGTTCCCAGATCTCCGGCATATAGACGTTGACTGTGTATATTGTATCAAAGATACAGTCCCTTTGACTGTTCATAGATGTCACTAAAACTGCTCAAAGATGTAAACAACCATGCATGAGCAGGGCCTATTAGACGGAGGGGGTACGACAGCCGATCAGTTCCAGTCATTCCACCAGGACGAAGGTACGCTGCTCATGTTGTCTGTAGTTCTACCATGCCTAGAAGGTCAATACCGCAGTTCGATCGCGTCCGCATTGTTACTTTGTGTCAAGAAGGGCTCTCAACAAGGGAAGTTTCCAGGCGTCTCAGAGTGAACCAAAGCGATGTTGTTCGGACATGGAGGAGGTACAGAGATACAGGAACTGTCGATGACAGGCCTCGCTCAGGCCGCCCAAGGGCTACTACTGTAGTGGATGACCGCTACTTACGGATTGCCGCTCGGAGGAACCCTGACAGCAATGCCACCATGTTGAATAATGCGTTTCGTTCAGCCACAGGACGTCGTGTTTCAACTCAAACTGTGCGCAATAGGCTGCATGATGCGCAACTTCACTCCCGACGTCCATCGCGAGGTCCAGCTTTGCAACCCCGACACCATGCAGCGCGGTACAGATGGGCCCAACAACATGCTGAATGGACCCCACAGAATTGGCATCACGTTCTCTTCACCGATGAGTGTCGCATATGCCTTCAACCAGACAATCGTCGGAGACGTGTTTGGAGGCACCCTGGTCAGGCTGAACGTCTTAGACACACTGTCCAGCGAGTGCAGCAAGGTGGTGGTTCCCTGATGTTTTGGGGTGGCATTATGTGGGGCCGACGTACGCCACTGGTGGTCATGGAAGGCTCCGAAACGGCTTTACGATACCTGAATGACATCCTCCGACCCATAGTGCACCCATATCGGCAGAATATTGGAGAGGCATTTGTCTTCATGGACGACAATTCTCGACCTCATCGTGCACATCTTGTGAATGCGTTCCTTCAAGATAACGACATCGCTCGACTACAGTGGCCAGCATGTTCGCCAGACATGAACCCTATCGAACATGCCTGGGATATGTTGAAAAGGGCTGTTTATGGACGTCTTGACCCACCAACCACTCTGAGAGATTTACGCCGAATTGTCGTTGAGGAGTGGGACAATTTGGACCAACAGTGTCTTGATGAACTTGTGGATAGTATGCCACGACGAATACAGGCATGCATCAATGCAAGAGGACGTGCTACTGGGTATTAGAGGTAGTGGTGTGTACTGCAATCTGGACCACAAATGCTGAAAGTCTAGCTGTATGATGGTACAACATGCAATGTGTGGGTCTCATGAGCAATAAAACGAGCTGAAATGTTGTTTGTGTTGATCTCTATTCCCTTTGTATTTAAAGGTTCCGGAACTCTTGGAACCGAGGTGATGCAAAACTTTTTTTGATGTGTGTATATATAAACACACTAAAACTAAACTAAAAGTCTTAAAAAGATGGTATATTGGCTTTCACGGCAAGTGAATTAAATCTCCGCAATTTTTCTAGGGTTGTGCCATGTCTTGTGTGGGGTTTCGCCTAGGACACCAAGCTGGCTCATCAGCGGACTCTCGGTGTCCGCGCCCGGACCCCCACAGGAGTAACGAACTGCGCGCTACCTTCCTCTTTAAGAAGCGCACCTGCACCTCTTCACTGCGGGAGCTAAAAGCTCAAGCAGCCATAACCTCCCTATGAAGACTTCCAAAAGATGGTATATTGGCTTTTACGGCCAGTGAATTAAAACTCAGCTACCTAGAAAGATTGCTGAGTTTTAAAAGTCCTAATAGTACATTATGAAACGAGCCTATAATGGCAATAATTAAGACACGAGTATGTTCATAAAACGAGCGTATGCGAGTTTTATAACTTCCATACGAGTGTCTTAATTACCATTATAGGCGAGTTGCATACGACTGTTTATGTTTGACGATGATTATTATAACTATTTTATGTTCGAACATAAATATTTATAAATATCTGTCGAGATTTCGCCAGTTTTATGTACTGAACAGAGCGCATGGGACGCAGAGAATGCCATGTATTTGATCATGGCCTCCTCGATTACCCCACTATGGCACTAGGCAACGCAGTGAAATTTAAATTAGAAGGCCTTGGAACTCAGCGCGGGTGCGATGCTAACTTTATCTAATTGGTCAAACAACTGTTTCTTGAGCTGTGATTGGTGGGAGAAACTGTTTCATAATGAAAAATAGTGTTATAATGACCATCATTATGATACAGTTTCCTGACATATAATAGTCAGGGTCGAACATAAACAACATTAAAGCTTAAAGAAGCCACTCTCCCTCATGGACCGGATAACGGGGTCATCATGTAGAACAAGGGGGAGGGTGTTAGACTGTTTGAGAGTTCTTCGCAGATTGGTCAGGTCCACACACTGTAGGGACATTTATAATTTTAGTCAGTAAGTTGGCAGTTGAGACTCAGTTGTTATTGCCATTTCAGTCTTTATGCCAGCGATATGAAATTGTGCTCCACCTTGACAAAACCAAATGTCTGGCTTTACTACCCAAAACGGCGGCAATTTCACACTAATCTTGTCAACTTCGGCTTTACTGGAGGCGGCAATATTTCCTTCATCGGCGTCCACGGTATTTACTCTTGCTTTCAAAAATCACGTCGGAAGGGTCACCACTTTGTCGGTATGTTTTCTTATTTGGTTTGTATTCACACCAACTATTTAATTTTAACAATTTTTACTATTACGTACCTTTTTTTGGAACACCATAGGCTATGAATCCTATAACCCTACTGATAATGACAATAACAACTGACTCTCAACTGCCAACTTACTGACTAAAATTACACTGCAGAAAATGGAAATTGCAACACCATGAAGGCATTGGTCGTTTGTGTTGATTTTCAAGATATGGAACGATGCAATGCAGGTATGTAAACGATCAAAGTTTCAGACCCATTGGATTGTTGCTACAGGTCTCCGCACGTGATTGGTCGCGGAGGAATCAACTCCAGTATACGGACTATGGTGTAGCGTAGTTGACTTGCAGTCTGTGCAGTGAAGTGTTCCCCGTCAAACATGCCTCGACGACAGAGAAGAGCACGCTATCAACAACTTTCGCCGTTTGAGAGGGCTGTGTGAGGCTGGATTATCGCTAAGGACTGTCGCTGCACGTGTTGGCAGACAGGCATCTACGGTACAACGTGTATTGGCAGCAGTAGTCAAATGAAGGTACCCACACTCGTAGACCTGGCACAGGCCCAGCGCGACAGACAACTGTGAGAGAGGATCGCCGCATCATTTGGATGGCCCGGATGGAACTCCATGCAACAGCAGCGCAAATTCGAGCAGCTGTGGCACCCCACGTTACACAACAAACAGTTGGGAATCGCCTGCGTGCAACTGGCTTACGATCCCGTGTCCCTGCAGAAGGTGTTCCATTGACCCCACAACAGCGACGTGTAAGGCTGGCCTGGTGTCGAGAACGATCGACGTGGGTCGACGAATGGCATAGAGTCGTCTTTAGTGATGAATCGCGCTTCTGTCTTCCCCGCAGTGATCGCCGGAATCGTGTGCGCCGACGTACCGGGGAGAGGGGCCGCCCAGATCTTATTGTCAAGAGGCACACAGGGCCAACACCAAGCATTATGGTCTGGAGAGCTATTGGCTTTAATGTGAAATCACAATTAGTGCTTGTTGAGGGCACTATGACTGCTCGACAGTACGTTGATAGGGTACTCAATCCAGTGGTTGTCCCTATGATGGAGAACATTGCTAATGGGATGTTTCAGCAGGACAATGCCTGGGTTCACACTGCACGCATCTCCAGAGAAGCTCTCCACCATATCACAACCTTAGAATGGCCCGCCAGATCCCCGGACCTCAGTCCTATTGAGCATGTGTGGGACATGATGGGTCGACAACTGGCCAACCGTCCTCAGACACCCACAACTCGGGAACAACTGACCCATGCAGTGCAGCAAGCATTGGCCACAATTCCTCAGGAAGCGATCCAGGGCCTTATTGACTCCAAGCCTCGCCGAATTCATCAATGCATTGCAGCTCGTGGTGGGCACATCCTGCATTGATTGTTGTCCAAACTTGCGGTCAGAGGGACCTGAAAGTGTAATCATCGAATCACAACCGAACACTCGTCCTGCATGTTCAATTGCAGCAATGTAGCACCACTCCTTCTGGGTGTTGCAATTTCCATTTTATTCAGTGTATAAATGTCCCTACACACACCCAAAGAGAGTGTATGCCACAGTAACGTGGGCACCACAAGTACACACATGGGAGGCTTCTCTCTTGAGCAAATGGGAGTGCATAGCAATCCCATGGACGATCCGGAATCAACAGAGTACCAACTCCTTCATTGTCTCTTTCACAGGTCTCATTTTGTAGGGCAGAGACGTAGCGTGCCATGCTTCCTACCAATGCGACATAGAATCCAATGGTTATTTTAAATAATAATAATATGTGTTGGTTGAAAATGGATTATAATTAGCTGTGACATATTTATCTCTGGTTGGTTTGTTCCTTAGTTTTGGGGCTGCGACAACGCGGTCATGTAGCCCCGTGTACTTTGGGCGTGTGTAGAATCTGTCTGATAACTGGTGTTAATTGTGATGGCAGTATTAGTGTGTGTTGTTTGTTTTAATTCAAGTAGGGACTGCAGATAATAGTTTCAAGTAGTTCCTACTTTCGCTACCAAATAGTACCGTCCACGACACCTAGCTGTGTACTTGGCTACTACTAGATGTCATCGCAACCAGTGCCTGGTGACGAACATTGAACTTAAGAGCATTAATCAAACCTAACCAACAAATTTTGCTTCACACAAGTTTAATGGAAGGTTCTTTTACATGCCATAAATCTATGACATGGGCCCACCGACTTTACTTCCCCTCCGAAGGAAGGCATACTGAGGAATTTTTAACGCTCTTAAAATATCAGACAACTTCAGCCGGGTTTGAACCCGCGACCTTGGGCATAGAGACCTATGAATGTTATTCAAATGCAAATCATAAAGAAAAGAAAATAAACAAGTAGTTCCGTGAAGAACTATACAGCCTATTTTCATATATCCTACTTATGTTAATTGCCACTATCAACATACACAATTTCTGTTTGATTGCTGTAATAGATTCGTAGATATTAAGAACCGACTAAATATTTCGGATGGTCGCCATGTTGGATTTTATATATGTAGGTCCTAGAGTTATGTACTGTTACATGCAGATTATTGTGAACGTGTAGTATTCAAACTTCAATCGCATAATTAGGACACAAGAAAAAACAAGGAGATTTTAAAATTTTTCACAGCTGCCATCTTGAGGTTATGGAAACAATTGAAGTAAATTAGATGCCAGAGGATTAACATTCGTATAAGGATTTACTGTACCAAGTTTCACTGCACGCGGATGGTAAAATTGCGAGAAACGTCCATGTGAATATTTATACTTCGCGTCGCCGCCATGTTGGATTTGTGATCACCAGGTTATTTAAAGTCCTATAGGTGAACTTAAGTTCATAGCCCCTATGAACATTATAAAATGCAGTTTGATTGCTAAAATAGATTCGTAGATATTCAGTATCGTCTAAATATTTCGGATGGTCGCCATGTTGGATTGTTAAATGTATAGGCCATAGAGTCATGTACCATTAAAGGAAAATTATTGCGTAGGTTCATTATTCAAACTTTCACTTCGATCGCATGACTACATCACAAGAAATAAAAACTTAATTTTAAAATTCGCACTGCCGCCATCTTGAGGTTATGTAAACAATTGAACTAAATTAGATACCAGTGGATTACAATGCGTAAAAATATTTCCTGTACCAGGTTTCAGTGCGCTTGGAACATTAAATCGCGAGAAAGGTCTATTTAAAATTTTCAAATTCGCTTGGCCGCCATGTTCGTTTTGTAGTTAACCGGTTTTTGAAAGTCTTATAGGTGGACTTCCAGTAGTGCCCTTTATCTCCGTACAAAATTTTAGGGAGATACCGCTAATAGTTTCAGAGATATAGAATGCCGGTGAAATATTTCGCACATCCGCCATCTTGTGATTATGTAAACAATTGAACGAAGTTAGATGTCGGTGCATTACAATGTATATAAATATATACTGTACCAAGTTGTATTGCGTTTGGTTGGTCAAATCGCGAGAAACGTCTATTTAAAAGTCGCAAATTCGCTTGGCCTCCATGTTGGTTTTGTAGTTACCAGGTTTTCAAAAGTCACATAAGTGAACTTATAGTAGTTCCCTCTATCACCATAAAAAATGTCAGGGTAATATCGGTAATAGTTTCGGAGATATTGAATGCTGGTGAAATATTTCGCACAGCCGCCATGTTGGATTGGTGAGTCGTAACAAAATTTGAAGGGCACGGTCGAGGTCGCCGGGAATAGTGCTATGAACTTTCCGAGTTTCATTGAAATCGCTTCTGCCGTTTAGATTTTATTAGGGGGGGGGGGGGGACACACACACGAATCACACACACACACGCACACACACACACACGGACAAAAGGTGATCTCATAAGCCTATTTTTTCAAAATTGAAAATAGGCTAAAAATAGAATTAATACTTCCAGATTTTAGATTTAGGGCTGTCATTTTCCAGTAGATCTTTAATCACTAAGAGGCTTGATGCAACACTAGCATTACGAACTTAAAACAGATGTGGCTTTTGAAAGCGATATCCTGGATTGAGAAATACACTTTCCTTTATTACATTAGAAATTACGACCTATTGTAATAAAAAAAACATTGTTTTCTTGTGTTTTTTTTAATCGCTATCCCCCAGCTCGGCTTCACCCACGGACTCTGCGAGGGATCATTCCTCTACCGACGCAAGAACAGTGTTTGGGATCTGAACACAATTTGTCAGCAGATACAACTGGGGATGGTGACTTGAGTCTAATGACGGATGCAACGCAAATTTACAACTTAACATAAACTCACTAACACATTTGCAGGAATTCAACGCCAATCTACTGGATGGAAAATATTTCTACGTATTGACGTAACATCAGACAAAATGTCAACAGATTTATAATTTACTGACCAGACGTCATTTTGAAGAATGTTCCTACAATTTTGAAATGTTTATGGAAAACATATTGTTAGTTTCAGATATTGAATTTTTGACATGTAAGGATATCGACATAATATTTCTAAGATTAGTTTTAAGAATTAGATTCTTGATAAGATTAATATAATGCGTATTTAAGTCTGGTTTTAGGATAGGTTTTCGCATGGTGTAACTACAATGGTGAGGCGGATCGCTCCCTCTCTCTTGTGCGGATGACGTCACAACGGGAACATTGCGTTCAGTGGCACAGCACTCGGTATTTTACGCGGCTCTGGTCATAATAATATAACTTGAAGGCATTAATAAAAGCATTTATTATAACACTGTACATACTTTGTATTGTAAACACTGATAATAATGGTATATTGGCTTTCACGGCCGGTGAATTAAAACTCAGCAATTCTTCTAGGTTTGTGCCGTGTCTTGTGTGGGGTTTCGCCTAGGACAACAAGCTGGCTCATCGGCGGGCTCTTGGTGTCCCCGTCCGGACCCCGACAGGAGTGACGAACTGCGCGCCACCTCCCTTTATATTAGGTGCAACTGCACCACTTGACTGCGAGAACTAAAAGCTAAAGCAGCCTTAACCTCCCTATGAATGCTTCCAAAAAGATGGTATATTGGCTTTCACGGCCGGTCCTTGAGTTCCAGGGCCTGGAATTCAAGGAAGCCAACATAGGAAATTTGTGGACTTTTGATATGATGTTAAGAACATCACACAGACCACTGTGCAAAAGATTAGCTTTCATTAATTATTTCCACCTCAAACCCTAAAATTTCTGGACTATGTTGCGATTGTTTGTGTGACCGGCTGAGCCATCTGCTCGTGCAATAAAATGACGATACTTACTTTCGGAGCTTCCCTCGTATATAAGGTGCGTTCAAAATGTAACGAGTCGGAGGCATAATAAAAGAAACCAGTGCCTGTATGTTAGAAGTATTGGCCCTGGCTGTTGAGGCACTTGTCCCACTGTGACACGAGGCGGTGAATGGCTGTCTCATAAAATTCCCTGGGCTGCGATGTGAACCAGTTCCACACGTATAGCTGGACGTCGGCGTCCGAGGTGAATCGTTGGCCCCGCAGAGCCCTTTTCAGGGGACCAAATGTGGCGTAATCACAGGGAGAGAGGTCTGGACTGTTTGGAGGGTGGCCGAGAACCTCCCATTTGAATTTCTCCACGAGTGCCGCGACTGTGTTGGCCGTATGAGGTGGTGCATTGTCGTGGAGCGACCACGGCGGCTAATGGCGTTCACTGTCACGCGGCGGTCCTGGGTAATAAGTGCATCAACCAGCTGGACATTGTCATCGGTAATGCAGAGGGGTGCCCCAGGCCGGGCATCATCAGCTAACGACACCCGTCCTTCCCTGAAGCGCTTGTGCCACGCCTTGACCCTTGCAAGGGACATGCAGTGTTCGCCGTACACTTGTGACATTCGGCGATGAATGTCCGTTCCCTCTACTGCTTCCGCTGTCAGAAACCGAACAACACCTCTTTGCTCTTCGGTTGACGCCACCATGTCACTGTTTGCAATGCGACTGGCAGCGTTGGACGATTGGAGCATGCTGATGCTCGCTTTGTATCGTCACGTGACGTGCACGCGTGCCCTCTAGCGACGGGCTGTGACCTTCCACGCTCTGGTCGGAACCAGACCTCGTTACACACGCCACGGTTAGCCGATGCGCATTCCAGTCTCCGGCCCGTTACTTTTTGAACGCACCTTATATATTGGGGTGTGAATTCGTAATGAGGTAAGAATTGGAAAGAAGACTGCCTATAGTTAAGAGCCATCCAAACATTCGCCTGGAGAAGATGTGGGAAACCACCTCCAGGATGGCTGAGGTGGGAATCAAACCCACTTCTCGGATTTGCGTCACGTGACTGAGTCAGGGGCGTATGTACATTTTTTCGGGAGGGGGAGGGGGGGGGGTGCCGACTATCCTGGAAAATTGTGAGTATTCTCAGGGGTGTCACCGCAAAATACCTAGCAAAATATGAACCAATATCTTAGAGCTTATAACCTTGTGTACTTATTCTAGTTAAGAGTTAATTGTAAATTATTTTATATAGCCTACAATTAGTGGAAATACAAACAAAGTTGTTAAACACAACACACAAATAAAATGTTATACTTAATGAATTTTCTACTATGGCCTGTGGAGTATGAATATCTAAATATTTGTCAATTTATTAAGATAACATTTTTTCGGACCTCAGGGGTGGCAGCCAAGAATGCTAGCCACTAAACCACGAGGTAAACTAATTTGAATCCTAATATTGCTGATAACTTAGTCAATAAGTTAAGATTAGGGTAAAACCAAATTTACAATTATTTTATGCTTTCACCAAAGCAACGCTTTCTTTATTTGTATTGACTTTTTTCGGGGGTGGGGGCCTGGAGCCTCCACACGCCCTGAACTGATTGACCTCCATTCCAGCCCCCTGACCATAACTAAATTTCCTGGCAGATCCCGCAATCGAACCTGGAACTCAAAACTTTTCTTCAATACTCAAGACTTCCACGACAATAAATAAAATGGTTGGCAACCCTAGCAGTGGTCGATTCAACGAACATTCATTCCCACCTTAATCGGCGAGAGACTACTATCCCTGTAAGTGATACGGGCGCTCTCAAAATGGTCGCTATGGTGTAGTGAGATACCAGATCGCGCCAACGGTATCAGACCCTTGCGTCTGCTAATTTGCACGGAGTCTGCAGATGCAATTAGAGAGAGGAAATTGCTTATAGCGTCCCTCGATGATCGTCACATTTCCGACTACCCCGTCGTGCACGTCATCTTTGTCTAATTATTAAACCAACTTAAATCGATTTAGGCAGCAGTTTAAGACGCGTTAGACGGACATAAACAAGCCAGGAGGAAGACGGAGTGAAATCCAACTTCAGCAGTTGCCTTCCATATTTTTTGATTTATTATTTTTGTATTTATTTCTGCATTATATTTTTATTTTATTTCTTTCATTATCTCTTTATTTATTTATTTATTTATTTATTTCATTATCCATTTCTTTCATTATCTCTTTATGTCTTTCATCAGTATTTCTTTCTCTCATTATTTCTTTTTTCATTATTTTTTCATTATTTATTTTTTTCTTTCATTATTTCTTTCTTTCTTTCCTTCTTTCTTTCCTTCTCTCTTTCTTTCCTTCCTTCCTTCTTTCCTTCTCTCTTTCTTTCCTTCTTTCTTTCCTTCCTTCTTTCCTTCTCTCTTTCTTTCTTTCTTTCTTTCTTTCCTTTTTTCTTTCCTTCCTTCTTTCCTTCCTTCTTTCCTTCTCTCTTTCTTTCCTTCTTTCTTTCCTTCCTTCTTTCCTTCCTTCTTTCCTTCCTTCTTTCCTTCTCCCTTTCTTTCTTTCATTACTTCTTTCTTTATATATTTATTTACTTAATTATTTCTTTCATTATTCTTTTCGTTATATATTTCTTTCTTCATTTCTTTCTTGATTTGTTTCTTGATTTCTTTCATTATTTCATTCTTTCTTTATTTCTTTCACTATTTCTTTAATTATATCTTTCATTATTTTTTATTTCATTCATTATTTCTTTCTTTCTTTCTTTCTTTCTTTCTTTCTTTCTTTCTTTCTTTCTTTCTTTCTTTCTTTCCTTTCTATATTTTTTATTTCTTTATTTCGCTCCTTCATTCCTTCTTTCTTTCACTCCTTTTCTTCTTTCATTATTTATTTCTTTATGTATATATTTATTTATTTACTTAATTATTTCTTTCATTATTCCTTTCGTTATATCTTTCTTCATTTCCTTCTTGATTTCTTTCTTCATTTCTTTAATTTCTTTAATTTTATCTTTCTTTCATTATTTCTTTCACTATTGCTTTATTTCTTTCCTTGTTTGTTTCTTTCATTATATCTTTCATTATTTCTTTCTTTCATTCATTATCTCTTTCTCTCTTTCTTTCCTTTCTTTATTTTTTATTTCATTATTTCTTTATTTATTTCATTCATTTCTTTCTTCATTTCTTTCATTATTTCTTTCATTATCGCTTTCTTTATTTCTTACTTATTTACATACTTACTGAGTGATGGGCATAGTACGGCCCGCTGGACAGAATTGACTCCTGGACTGGTTCAATGTGGCCTGCGAGGAAAAGCGGGGAGTAATATAGGCCTACTGTATTTATACTCGACTGTCTTTCTTTCTATTGCAGATATTAATGACAAAATAATACAGCCATAGGTCAATATTTTTCAGAAACTTTCCATGAATATTGCGGTAGCATGATTGAGAGTAAAACCGGGCATTCAACTTGAATTAATCGAGTGGTCTCAATCGGCAATCCAGTAGTTGGGAAGTAGCGCTCTAGGTCAAATATCAATTCCGCCCGATTTTTCCTCAATTCCACCCGGTCCTCCAAGAGACCCAAAAACAAGTTCCTCAACTCCGCTCAGGCTTTGACAAGGGGTCGGCAAAGGTGTTATCCCCAATGACGTAAACAAATGTCATAACCCTCCTGCTCGCATACCAAGGGCCGGGTCAACGTCAAAACCCTTCTGCAGCGCATGAGCGAATTCTTGCATTCCACACGATAACACAAGTACAACACCTCATCCAAATATATTTGTTTTTTTTTAAGTGCCTACATCAGATACAGACAGACACGTACATCCAACTTAACAGCAGCAGGCGGGTGTCGAGCAAAGACAAGACTAGTCGTGTGAGAAAAGAATTCATTGAAAACAAGCTCATGCAGTACGCCAACCAAACAATGAGAAGATTAGATCCTGTGAAGTGTGCTTCTCACACAATAGTTAGGGAATGAAAAGAGTTTTATCTAATGTTTTTTGTATAGTTTGAAATGAAGTAAAGATTTATGTGATTTTAAGATGCTGATTTTTCTTATTTTATTAAATTTCCTGTCCATATTTTTATTTAACAACAGTGAATAATATCTAGCTCTTTGTATTATCTTTATATCTGATTTAACGATTGAGCAGACTTGGTGGTGGTGATTTGAAATTAATCATAATATTATTTTACATAAGTCTGCCAAGTTTTCTATTTTTTTCTACTCATGCGCTGCATAAGGTGTTTGACACGGCCCTTGGTATGCGAGCAGGAGGGTTATGACATTTGTTTACGTCATTGGGGAAAAGCCTGGGCGGAGTTGAGGAACTCATTTCTGGGTCCCTTGGAGGACCGGGTGGAATTGAGGTAACCCTGGCTACCTGACTGGAAATCCCGGGTGGAATTGATGCCCGCGCTCTATGGCCTAAAACCAAGGTAATGTAACTTATGGTGCCATCACTGTGGTCACGATACCGCTTTAATCCGCAAGCTAAGGGCTGGGCTGCAGTCGTCCTTAGATACGCCATGTCCTCTGAAGCTCATTCGTGGTGTTACTTCTTTTACATCCAAGACTTCCCAGAGTAACATTTTTATCAGCAGTCTTTATTACCTCCCTTTATCTTACTAACGTTAACAGGAACATAAATGTGTGTGTTGATCCAAGCGAGCTGCTAATGAGAACATCATGGACATAAAACCAGCGCGCTATTTTAACAATCTATAATGTATTTCTGCGAACCTCAAAACTGACATACCGCCTTTATCTGTTTCTCGAGCACCTTAAGAAGTAGGAAGCGCGCCGCCATTACGAACCGGAAGAGGCTGCAGCTGTTAGAACGGCAAGGAGAAGACGAATGTGGAGCAGAGCAATAACAACTGCCTGATAAAAATGATTCATAGTTTTTAATTTCTGTGGATACCGCCTCTTGTTGCAATCTAATGTTCTACAGTGTGATGTAGTGCGAGAACGTGCTACTAGGGGCGCATGCGTGCTCACTGCCGGGAATTATTCCTATTATTGATACTGTTATTACTTATTATTATTATTAATATTATTGTTTGCATGTAAAATAATTGAGCTACGTAGTAACAGGAAAATATCCATGTCTTGAAAATGAACCGTAGGGCTATTCACAATGATTGAGTAATAATGATGATGATCGTATGGCCTCCGGAGAGGCCAAATGCAGGTCTTTCTAGTTGACGCCCGTGGGCGACCTGCGCGTCGTAATGAGGATGAAGTGATGATGGAGACGTCACATACACCCAGTCCCCGAGCCACGGGAATTAACCCCAGGAGATTAAAATCCCCGAAGGCTCGTCTGGGAATCCTCCACTAATACAAATCGAATTTTGATCTTTAATTCCAAGCAAATTAATATGGGCGATACGCATAACAGATCGGGCATTTACAAAATCCATTGTAAGGACTGCAAAGTTGAATATACGGAACAAACGGTTAGAAGTTTTAAAACTAGTTATGCTGAACATGTTAATGCGATCAAACATCGGAAATTTTCGGCTTTGGGGAATCACATGTCGTCATCGGGACATAGTTTTAGGTAGATTTCATTAGAAAGCTAACTATTGCAATGGGTCCCATGTTTCGACTTCCGGAAAATTTCGACATATCTTCGCGTTTCTTATCCCCCTGACCCCAAAACCACCGTCAGTTCAAAAGTTTATATATAATTTATGTATATATATATATATGTATATATATATATGTATATATGTATATCAGTTTCTTGTGGACACGATAACTGCCGTAATTTTGCACCAATCACTTAGAATTTTTTACCGAATATGTATACCTATGAAATCTCGGTCGAGTTCGTTACTGGGCTAAACGGTCGAAGGGGGTGAAAATGGGGGTCTTTTTTTCGAAAAAGTGAAATATTGCTATAACTCTCTTAATATGTGAAATATCGAATCCGTTCAACGTTCATACTATGTGTCGGATAAAGCCCAAAAATTTATGTTTGAAGAGTTTTTTTATAGCACCAACCATTGACCAAAGGGGTGGGAAAAAGTGGGTTTTTCGGGAAACATTAATCATATCTCTCTTAATAGGCACAATATCAAAACCGTACAAAATGGACAATATTCCCCTAATAATTACCTAAAACTTTTGTCTGAAAGAATTTTTGATATGACCCACCATTATGCCAAGGGATGAGAAAAATGATTTCGGAATTATAAGAAAATGCCAAGAGCTATCAGAGGTTGCCATGGCAACACTACTAAATTGATGAGGGATGAGGCATCAGACGTTGCCATGACAACGCACTTGCACGAGATCAGATTCAGTATTTCCAGCTGACTAAGTGGGAAGCGGCTTCGGTGACTTAACTGGTAGCATGCTGAATGTCTATGCCCAAGGTCGCGGTTTCAAAGCCGGCCGAAGTCGTCGGATTTTCTAAGAGCGCTAACATCCCTCAGTATGCTTTCCTTTGGAGGGGAAGTTCCAACGTTCGTTGCGAGTTGCTGGTTGGGGTGGCATCTAGTAGCCAAGTTCACAGCTAGGTGTCGTTGACGGTAGTACCTGGTAGCAACATTAGGAACTACTGCTTGAAATTGACCGTCTGCAGTCCTTACCTGAATTACAGACTAATACAGCCATCCCTATGTACACGGGGTTACATGACCGCGTTGTCGCAGCCCCTAAACTGAGGAACCAACCAAAATCTCTGCGGGAGATATAATTTTGGGTGAAGAAGTAACAGACCGTTACATAGTTACACATCAGTGTCGAAACCTTGCATAAGGACAGTGTGACCACAAGTATAAAAATGGACCCCAAATGACAAGAAGTTTACCGTTCCCATTAGACAATAAAATGTTTAAAATAAGCTTAAAATGACAAAAAAAAACAAAGTTAATTAAGCTCCAATTATAAAATACTGTTTCGCAATAAATGAGGTCTGATCCTTCTACGAAAACCTGCATATTCTGCCTATTTTCGCCTATCCCCAAGTTTGTCCGGTGAAATCTACCTCCGCCTTCCGGCGTGCCGAGAGGACTTTTTTCTAATATTAACGAGGACTTGGAGATTCTGCATTTTGGATATAAAGGCCAACTAATGAATAGCTTAGAGCAAATATACGAGTAAATAGAAATATCACAAAGAATGAACCCAGAACTTAATCTAAATGAGATACATTTTGAAAACAACATATTGTATGATATTCTCACTGAGCATGTAAAGGACATGGCAGCGAGAAAACCACCATAAATTAAAGACACTTCTGGCATTTTATTAACTTGCGTATGTCGCTTGAGTTTAAGTTTCCATTCCCTCTTTTCGCGATTTAAACAACTACTGCCTTTTCTCTCCCTTTGTATGTTACGTCAGACAACTCCCTCTCTCTTATTGAGATGTAATCAACTGCTGCCTCCTCTCCATTACGTGTTACGTCAGAAAACCTTCACCTATTGTTACGCATATACGTAGCCCAAGCCTCCGTGGCTTAGGCGGCAGCACGCCGGCCTCTCACCGCTGGGTCCGTGGTTCAAATCCCGGTCACTCCATGTGAGATCTGTGCTGGACAAAACGGAGGCAGACAGGTTTTTCTCCGGGTACTCCGGTTTTCCCTGTCAAAATTTCATTCCAGCAACACTCTCCACTATCATTTCATTTCATCTGTCATTCATTTAATCATTGCCCCAGAGGAGTGCGTCAGGCCTCGGCAGCCGGCACAGTTCATATCCTCGCCGCTAGATAGGGGCTTCATTCATTCCATTCCTGACCCGGTCGGAGACTGGAAGCAGGCTGTGGATTTTTTCATACGTAGCCCCTCTTTAGACTTATCAGTTGCTTTTGACCTTCAGTACAAGACAAGAGGTAGTTTCTATACACTCCTTTATTTTCTTTCAATTATATATTTTCTTTCAGTTATATAGATTATAGTTTTAACATAACTGTTTCTTTATTTTTACGGGTTTTAATCATTCAGGTTACATACTCTCATTTTGCTGAATTGGACGTTAGATCTTCTATGAGACGAGTGAGTGATGCGTTTACTCTTTGATGGACTTTTATTCATTTCCGTCTTATTTTGGTTATGTTGATATGGGTTCTCTTCTGTTCTTTACAGTTGTTCCGTCGCTACCTACGGTACATATATAGTTATAATATCCCTTCATGGTCCGAAAGTGTCCGTAAGGACCAGTTCTTAGAAGATTTTTAGCCTACTATCCACATTTTGCAAAAACGAGGAAAAAGTAGACTTATGAGATCAATCCGGGAAAATGTCTGTCTGTCTGTCCGTCTGTCTGTCTGTCTGTCCTTCTGTCTGTCTGTCTGGCTGTGTGTGTGTGTCCCCCCCCTATCAACTCCTAAACGGCTGCAGCAATCAAAACCAAATTTAGTATGAGTAAAGATGTGCACCGGAATATCTCACGTCCATATTTGAAAATGATGTCAGTGCTACCAACTGCTGAAAAAACGCACTAGAAATTTGAGCTCCATGTTGGATATCTCGCAAGGTATGTTTGGGAGCTATTCCAAAATTGGTACACATGCAGATAATACTATCTCAGTTTAATTTTCAGGAGACTAACAATGACAGTGTTGCCAAAATAATTTTAAGCCTTCTGATAGGTCCAATGTTTAAATGCATATAACTTCTACACTATCAATTGGATTTCAACCAAATTTTGTATGTAATATCTGTACATAAACAGATATGATTGAGCGTATTCTTAAGAGCCACCAGGGCTGCCAACTGTTAATAATTGCTCTCTCTATTTTTTATCCAAGTACCAATATATCAGAAAGTATGCAAGCCAACAGCTTTAAACTATGCACACGTATATTCTGACATTTTAGATTAATTTGGAGTAACTTATATACGTCAGTTCTACCAACATGATTATAAGCCTGCTGATAGTACCAATTTTTAAATACATATAACTTCTATACTATCAGTTGGATTTCAACCAAATTTCGTATGTGCTATGTGTACCATAACAGATATGACTGAAAGTATTGTTAAGATCAATCAGGGCTGCCAACTGTTAATAAATACTGTCCATATTTTTTACCCTAATATCAATATATCAGAAAGTATGCAAGCCAACAGCTCTATACTTGGCACACGTATAGCACCTGACATTGTAGATTAATTTGGAGTAATTAATACAAGGCAGTGCTGCCAACATGATTCTAAGCCTGTTGATATGTCCAATTTTAAAATACATGTAACTTCTATACTAACAAATGGATTTCATCCAAAATTGGCACAACAAGATATAATATTTCAGATTATTTCTGACCAGCACACGCATGGTATTGTTGGCAACATGCTTTTACGCGTGCTGATAGATCCAGTGTCTAACTGCATGTAACGTCCATTCGACTTCAACCAAATTTTGTATTCTGTACCTTAAGAGATGGAACTAAGAATATATTCAGTCACCAGGGCTGCCAACTGTAGTGCTCTATTAGGCTACATTATACCAGGTATATTTTGAACTAATTTGATATTTCGATATTACCAACTTAATTTTGTCATTATTCTAGATAGGTAGAATAATCATTGGCATGAAAAGTAGGCTGTATAGTTCTTCACGGAACTTCTTGTTCCATATCAATTACAATTATTCAAGGACCCTGTTACTTCATATACGTCAGTGAAGAACATATACAAGTTCAAAACAGTTGATTGGACAAAGTTTCTTCGTAGAAGATGAAATATAATTTCACTTGGACAAGTCGACGGACATTTCATGGTTTTTAGTGGTATAGGTTTTACCCATGTGTTTTTAATATAGTGGTTCTTATTCGTTTTTAATGTTTGTATGTTATGAGCATATTTTAAGTGATATCTTTGAGATCGCATGATGTCAGTGAGAAGATGAGTGGCTGATGAAGGGAGCAGTTATAGCCCCGAAACATGGACCACAAATGTACGTGTTAACATAGTTTTAACATTTGTTTTGTATTGATTGACGGAATATATTTGCATATTGTTTTATTTTATAATTCCTATCTTATACCATTTATCTATGGAGGCTACATGCCATTGTTTACTCTTTCTTTCTTTCTTTCTTGACAAACCTTGATAAAGGGACAAGTAGTTGTCTCGAAACGTCGGTTTTTATAATGTCACTCGACCTAATAGCCCCAAATATACAGTATATATTAATTAATTAATTAATTAATCAAAATGTGTAACAGATTTTATTTTAACATTTTTTAATATTTTAGACAGAAAATGTCATATAATAATAATAATAATAATAATAATAATAATAATAACATCTTAATAATGAAAAATAAAACGCGCACATTGTGCATACACAGTCTGATAATAAGTGGCTTACTCTGCGCTCGTACAACATTCTATTATTGATTTGGGAAGTCTTTTGCAATTGACAACGTGATATCGTTCGCATTAATAGTCACAGAGGTCGTACATTGGATCGTGGAAGGACTTGACTTTGTACACACTGTGGTGATACTCATGTACTGCCAGCGAAGTCACAAAATGTCGTAGTTCCTGGTCTGTGTCTGACCATGATTTGTTAATGATAGCCTCTGCCAAATCTCGGACCTCTTCGTTTCCCTTCCATGCATTAGCCGCGCCCAAATATCCGTAGATGGTAAAAGGAGTTCATGTCTGAAAGTTTCGAGTAGGAAAGGTTCTCCAGCAAGTTCGTATACTAGTTCTCCAGCAAGTTCGTATACTAGTCGAGATCGTATGTACCTGGATACTCCAATGGTTGATTTTAGAAAGCGCGCTTTAACGTCATATAGATACTGTACATCTAATTTGATGACAAGTGATATTTAATCATTGAAATGACTAACACGCTGAAGAAGAATCAATTAGGATTCGAAACATGTACATTTTTAATTAGATTTTGTTTCATTAAACAAAGTATTGATAGCCGTTCATTTTTCAATTAACTGAAACAAACTTCACACACCCTGTAGGATAGCTATTCTAAAATATAGACAGTGTGTAACTCCATGCTTAACACTTAAATTCTTGCATATTTCCTCTGGGTAAAATGAATTATTATTATTATTATGGCACATTAATTTTTCAGCTTTTACTCATCATGGTGATGGTGTGCCAGGATATGGATTCGACCGCCCCTGACATGGGCTCATTTCACCATATCAGTGGATACAAATCAACATATCGTCGCCTTGTTTGCAAGAAGGTATGGTATTTTCTCTTAAGGTGGCACATTAAGAAACGAGCGAACTATGCAACAGGTCTTCAAGATGACAGTCTTCTGCATGATGATATTATGCAGACCAGGATGTATTCCCAATATTTCAAGGTTGCGAGCCAATGATTTAGGGTTGATGCCGGTACGGGTAGAACCACTACAATTTCCTGTCTCCACATTTGCCGTATTTCCTCTGCCAAGGATAAATATTTAGTGATTTTCCCACAGCAGGTTTGTTGCAGATTTTGGGAATTGGGAACTACGATATCAATGAGAAAGATTCTCTTCCGCAATTTGTCCACACGAACGATATATGGCCGGTTCCCATAACAATTTGTGAGCAGGAATTACCAAAATGGCCTCAGGAACATACTGATAGTAAGGCAAAGTGTTTTCAGATAATAAGTTGTTGTTCTATTCGTCTCCTTCGTCTTCTTCTACTTCTGTCGTTTATGTGAACTGTGAACCACGTTAATTTGATTTCGGCTCCTGTTTTTTTTTCAATATTCCTTCATTCTATCGGCCTGCATTCTCCTCCTTCCTTCAGTCCATGGTGCCTGGATCCGTGATGTAGGATGACCCTTAAGACCCGTGAAATTCTTCATTTTGGCTTTGTATTCTTCCCTGTTGCTGATTTCAGCTTCAGATGTTGCCTTCTTCACCTCCTGATACCAGCGAGCTGTGGTTTTCCTGGTCGCAAAGAATTTCATTATCCGGTTGGTTAATCCACCTGGGTCCATTCTGTTTATAATTTTATTAATGCAGCCAATGGCCATGTACTTTTCTTTTCAGGACGGGTCAGGGAAGGGATATTGGAAGGAAATCGGCCGTGGACCTGTTGAAAGGAACCGTCCTGGCATTTGGCTGGTGGTGAAAATGGGAAATCACGAAAACCATTTTCAGGACGGCCGTGGTGGGATTCGAACCCACGCTCTCCCGATGCCTGCGAGGCAGAGGTAGCACGTTAGCGCTCTCGGCCACCGCGGCCGGTTCCAATCTGTATATATGTCGAAAGAACATGGCCCTTCTTATCCGTATGGTGTTTGAGATTTCATCCAATCTGAGGTATAATTCTTGGTTCCGTTTTTTTCTATACGACCCATCTTCTGTTCTTTTAGGTCCAAGTATCTTCCTAAGAATCGTTCTCTATTAGCTCCAACTTTTTGATCATTCCTTTCTTTGTCAGACACAAACATCCAGCTGCATATATGGCTTCCGGACGAATCACTGTCTCGTAGTGTCTCAGGTTTGTGTTGATCGAGATAGTCTTGTTGTTGTAAGTGTTCCAGGTTAATTTGTATGTCAAGCCTAACTTGTTAATTCACGATTTCATTGGCTCTTTTCTCTATCCATTTTTCCAAGAACTTAAATTTCTCCACTTTTTTATCCGTTCTTCCTCTACTGCCATCCATTTGGGTACTTTTTTATTGTTAGTCATGTATTGTGTTTATTCAAATGAGATCCGTAGACCAGTTTTACTTGCTTTTTCTTGCAGCTTAGAAATCTGTTTTTGTGCTTCTTCTATTGATTCTGGCAAAATCACAATGTCATCTACAAAGGCTAAGCAATCAACTTCAATTCCTCTGTCTCGTATCCCATTCGTATACCACCTGTTCCTTTTAGGTGTTGGTAGTGTCTCAGTTATGTGTTATTATTATAATTATTATTATTAGTTTTAATGCTTGTTACAATTAGAAACGCTACGTGGAACGCTACAATCATTATCATTTAGCGACGCTACATCACTTACGACGCAGGAGGAATTGTAACCGTCTCTGCCCTGATGACTCCTGACACAGATGGGCGACTTTCAATTTACTCCGGTTGTAAATTGAGCGAATAATCCAATACCGTACACAAAAACTTAAGACTTCGCGATGCAGCCGACCTAATGTACCATTCCGAGAAATTGATTAGAAAGAAGAAACCACTCGAACTGTCAAAGACAAAATAGTTGGAGTGGAAAATGGCGCAGGGCAATGAAGATGACGAACGTTGCCAACAAGGTTAATGGTAGAAGTAGTGTAATCTCCTAGAGCCGTCCATCAGCCAACATTTAGCTGCAAGTCACAGCGAACAAATGGAATACAAGACGTAATTGTGTCGGCAAATATATTATCGTCTCCGCTTCGACTACTTTCAGTGCAATTTGTGATCGTAATAGAGCACGCCATTGTTGGAGTAGCTCATTGTCTATCTTTTTAGTCACAAACATGCTGCATCCCATCGTCTGTCTGGCACAGAACATTCCATAATTTGTGAATCTTTACCACTGAATCAAAAGCTCCTCTTACACGATCCATTTTACAGAAAGCTATTGTTTCCATGTTGCCTTCATAACAATTGATATTGTAACATTTCAACACACTCTTAAACGTTTACTTCTTATGAGTAGGGCTCGGATTTTTAGGTGATAAAATTCGGGATAATATTTGTTTATTATACAGGGTTATTCACCTAACATGTTACTCGCCAATATCTTCTAAACCGTTAAAGATTTCAATATTCTGTTTTCACTTTTGGAAATGGTGCTAAGGGGTTCATACATTAACTTATACTGTTTTTTTTCCTATCTTTGTGAATAGCTGAGATAATGGTACCTACTTCGTTTTTCTTAATGGAACTATACAAATTTTTCATGCAGGATAAATGATTTCACTGAGACATATTCAACGGTGTTAGTATTTCCCAAATCGGACGAGTACTTTTTGAGAAATCGAGGGTTTAAAAATTGTGCTAGGCCCCGACTTCTTTCGGTGACGCGTTGTGTGAGAGCGAATGGCTGGTACATAGCTTGTTGGTGCACTCAAATAGCGTCACAAGTGTAGTCTGTTTCAAAACAAAATGAGTATCCTGTAATCAGAATCGCAGTCGTTATTATCGGAGTTTGGTATTTTGGGAAATGTAGATAAGTGATGAAAAGAAAGAGAAAAATGAAGTTTCATTATCTGTTGTCTAATAAATTCTTCCGTCACTTGATGTTTGGAATAATGGGACGATTTAACGGATGGTGGCATACATTGCTTTTAATTTCCTATAACATGTTGCACACCTAAGATGTTACACGGAAATAACGCCTTAACCATTAAAGATATCGGTACTCTGATTTCATATGCATAAATGATCCCCAGGGGATGGAAAATAATGTGCCACGGTATTTGTTCTAATGGGGTAAGTAATAACCGAGATATTGATACTATCTCCATATTTTGAATGGAACGGCATGAATTCATACGGCTGGTCTAAAAGTTCAACTGCGTACAAGTTTAAGTACGGTATGTAAGTATTTTCAAAATCGGACAGTTACTTTTTGAGATATCAATAACAACATACGCTGTTGTGCATGCCGCATCAGACAGCGTGCAGTCGGGCAAACAGGTTCGTGGGTGTGATTCCAGCCACAGGACGGATACCAGGCATGCACTGTAAACTATCGTACACATACTGTAATGTGATGTACCGTAACATACCCTGGGTGTGCAACGTTATTGTATGACTGGCGAACTCACCACACACACCCAAGCAAATGGGGCTACCTGACCACGCTATCAAAGCAACGGGAATGAAATACTGTAACAGCAAACTGTCACTCTTCTCCGCACCCCGTCGACTTTCTTAATCACGTGTAGCGGCTTGAATTCTTAGCTGTCGCTGTGGTGGTCCGAGTTCAATTCCCGGCACTGATAAGCAATTTAATTCTGGTCGGAGGGCTGGAACGGGGTACACTCCACCTCGTTAGGGAAACTGAGAAGAGGTGGGTTCGATACCCATCTCAGCTATCCTGGAAGTTTTTTTTTGTCGTGTGGCCTCCTGAGAGGCCGAGTGCAGGTCTTTCTATTCGACGCCCGTGGGCGACCTGCGCGTCGGGTTGAGAGATGGAATGGATGAAGATGAATGAATTTGGGCAAGGATGTGGAAGGAAGCGGCCGTGGCCTGTCAGAAGGTACCATCCCAGCATTTGTCTGGTGTTGAAAATGGGGAAACCACGGAAAACCATTTCGAGGACGGCTGACGGTGGGGCTCGAACCCACGCGTCTACCGAGTCAGCAGAGAGCTTGGCCCCATAACCTAACGCTGCGCTTTAGCCAGCGTAGCCACTGCTGTCGGTATCCTGGAAGTGTTCCATGGTTTCCCACTGCTACTCCAGGCAAATGTCGGGAGGGTTCCTTACTGACGACAACGGCCGCCTCCGTACCAATTCCTCACCTAAATTAGGAATACAGTACACCACTACAGACACCACAATAACACAGGTTATCAGACACTTTCTAACATAAATACAGTACACCCCCCCCCCCAAGTCACGTACGTCTGGAGAGGTCGCCTCCGTGGTGTAGCCTAGTGGTCAGCGAGCTTAGCTGCCAACCCGGAGGTCCGAGGATCGATTCCCGGCTCTGCCACGATCAAGCGGTCAAGCTGTTGGCCTCTCATCAAGGTGGTCTGGGTTTCGAAGTGAAATGCCATGTCCTGTGGTTCGGATTCCATGTAAAAAGGAGGACCCGTGGCTCATAATCACAAGATTCACGGTCACGTAAAACTACAATCTTCCTTCCTTCCTTCCTTTAATGGTTTAGACGTTATTTCCGTGTAACATCTTAGGTGAATAACCCTATTTATTCTACATGTTATGCCACCATCTGTTAAATCGTCCCATTATTCCAAACATCAAGTGACGGAAGAATTTATTAGACAACAAATAATGAAACTTCATTTTTCTTTTCATCACTTATTTACATTTCCCAAAATACCAAACTCCGACAATAACGACTACGATTTTGATTACAGGATATTCATTTTGTTTTGAAACAGGCTACACCTGTGACGGTATTTGAGTGCACCAACAAGCTATGTACCAGCCATTCGCTCTCACACAACGCGTCACCGAAAGAAGGCGGGGCTTAGCTCAATTTTTAAACCCTCGATTTCTCAAAAAGTACTCGTCTGATTTCGGAAATAATAATACGGTTGAATATGTCTCAGTGAAATCATTTACCCTGCATGAAAAACGAAGTAGGTACCATTATCTCAGCTATTCACAAAGATAGGAAAAAACCGTATTCTATAAGTTAATGTATGAGCCCCTTAGCACCATTTCCAAAAGTGAAAACAGAATATTGAAATCTTTAACGGTTTAGAAGATATTGGCGAGTAACATCTTAGGTGAATAACCATGTATATTAAAAATACCTGAAATATGTGATTAAAAAAGTAAAAATATTTAATTATAATTTAGTTTATTAATGTGAATATAAACAATAAGCAGTACTCACGAATGCATTTTATTCTTTGTCAAACTGACTGCTGAAGCATTACAATACACAACGAATTACATCTTCGGGTTGTCCATCACAAATGACCGTCGATTATCGCGAAACACTTATTCTGAAGACGCGAAACTGCGGCAATATGTTTCTTGTCCATGAGGTGTTGCGTAACTTGAGATCGCTGTTCAGCCTTGATTGCTTTCCCCACATGGTTGGAAGAACAGCACCTCCCCATCACAAGTAAAATTATCTTTAAATTCAGCAACAGACGATAACGTGTAGTTGCTTTTACTTACCGTAGGCATCGTAGAACTGCATGTGAGTGACACTGGTTCCAGGTAGCTGGAGGAGGGGGAGGTCTAGAGAGTGCTGCAATATGGCTATGGACAAGGGAATCCCCGGCTTCCACAGTGAGTGGCACGGGGCGACAAGTTAAGAACACAGTTGCAAGTTGACATACGCTCTGCATGAAGATGAGATAGCTCACAGGTTCTTCTCCGATGAAGTAACACAGAACAAAAATGCAATAAACTGAATGATCTAGCATACTGATTATAAAAAAAGTGACAGTCAGTCTGAACGACTAGACTTTGTATCATTTTAAATGCTACAAATGCTGAAAAATGCTAGAAAGGCTGGAGGCTTCTCGCTTCGCTCGAAGCCAAAGACCCTTGACATGTTAGAAAATTATCTGCATAGTACTTATCTTGCTTATCTTGTTTCAAATTACTCGCGAACGGCAAGTGCAAACCAAGGGCAAAGGAAGGTCAAGCGCGCGGGATGCCGTCACGTTCACCAAAGCGCGAAGGAAGTGCCCCTTTCATCCAGTCTAAAAACACTTATAGTGGGCGATGTATTGAAGATAGATATATGCTCTCGCGGACTTTTTTGTAGAACTTTTCATGCTGACCAATTCTTACGCTCATAGTATATTGATATTTTTAACAGTTTGCCCAGCGTAAGCTTAGGAAGCGCATGGACGCCAAGTTTGTTTTCGACTTTTTCACTGAAATCGTTACTGCTTGGCTTCCTTTGATCATACATAAATTATTTTCTACAGAATCTTTCCTCGAGATATCCTTTACAGAATGGTGAAAACCGCATCAAAATTCAACCAGTGGTTCTCGAGATTACCCGTGACATCCAAGAATCGGGGATTTTTGTCTTATACTAACGAAGTAGAGATTGTCGGGGAACACATGCACCAAGCGATACTATGACGTCACACACCTCAGTGCATCAGGGTACATTTCGTCCCGTCACCGTAACGTAACGCCAGACCCCAGCGTAACGACGAAGTCGACAAGATCATTTAAAATGATAAAATGTAAATATTATGCATTTTTATGTGCTAACAAGTGAAAAGCAAGAATTTATGTATTTATGGAAAAAATGCTTAAAATATGTATTTACATTTAAAAAAATATTTACCGAAAAATCCGAGCCCTAGTAATGAGTAATTGAAGAGCTCCCTGGAATAATGTTGTAAGCGCAACTTCATAAAATGTTGAGAAATGAAGAAATACTGTGGAAACATCAAAGTTGTATATTCTAAAGCAATTGTTGTCATCATAGAGACAATTGCTGTTTAAACCCACATATAACCTTCCACTAATTGCACCTGTGTGAAGCTAAATTGGATAGGTTAATGTAAACAACGCTCTTAGGTTTCTATGTTCGTTGCCAAGAGCCGACTGCGGTGGCGTCTAGTAGCTGAGTTTCGAACTTGGCCTAGTAGTCGTTGACGGTGGCGCTTGGCGGCAAAAGTAGGAACTATTTGAAAAATTCTAAGTTGCAGTACTTAAATTAAAAAATTCCTCTCGGCACGCCGGAAGGCGGAGGTAGATTTCACCGGACAAACTTGGGGATAGTCGAAAATAGGCAGAATATGCAGGTTTTCGTAGAAGGATCAGACCGCATATATTGCGTGAAAGTATTTTATAATTGGAGATTAATTAACTTTGTTTTTCGTCATTTTATGCATATTTTAAACATTCTATTGTCTTATGATGACGGTAACCTTCTTGTCATTTGGAATCCATTTTTATACTTGTGGTCACACTGTCCTTATGCAAAGTTTCGACACTGATGTGTAACTATGTAACGGTCTGTTACTTCTTCACGCAAAATTATATCTCCCGCAGAGATGTTGGTTGGTTCCTCAGTTTAGGGGCTGCGACAACGTGGTCATGTAACCCCGTGTACTTTGGGTGAGTGTAGAATCTGTCTGATAAACGGTGTGAATTGTGATAGCTGTATTAGTCTGTAATTCAGGTAAGGAATGCAGACGCTCAATTTCAAGCAGTAGTTCCTAATGTTGCTACCAGATACTACCGTCAACGACACCTAGCTGTGAACTTGGCTACTAGATGCCACCGCAATCAGCAACTCGCAACGAACGTTGGAACTTCCCCTCCAAAGGAAAGCATACTGAGGGATTTTTAGCGCTCTTAGAAAATCTGACGACTTTGGCCGGCTTTGAACCCGCGACCTTGGGCATAGGAGTTCAGCATGCTACCAGTTAAGTCACCGAAGCCGCATCACACTTAGTCAGATGGAAATCTGAATCTGATCTCGCGCAAGTGCGTTGTCATGGCAACGTCTGATGGCTCATCCCTCATCAATTTAGTAGTGTTGCCATGTCAACCACTGATAGCTCTTGGCATTTTCTTACAATTCCGAAATCATTTTTCTCATCCCTTGGCGTAATGGTGGCTCATATCAAAAATTCTTTCAGACAAAAGTTTTAGGTACTTATTAGGGGAATATTGTCCATTTTGTACGGTTTTGATATTGTGCCTATTAACAGAGATATGATTAATGTTTCCCGAAAAAAACACTTTTTCCCACCCCTTTGGTCAATGGTTGGTGCTATCAAAAAAACGTTTCAAACATAAATTTCTGAGCTTTATCCGACACATAGTATGAACTTTGAACGGATTCGATATTTCACATATTAAGAGAGTTATAGCAATATTTCATTTTTTCGAAAAAAAAAAAGTCCCCCATTTTCATCCCCTTCGACCGATTTAGCCCAGTAACGAACTCGTCCGAGATTTTATGGGTATACATATTCGGTAAAAAATTCAAAGTGATTGGTGCAAAATTACGGCAGTTATCGTGTCCACAAGAAACTGATATACATATATATACATATATTACATAAATTATATATAAACTTTTGAACTGACGGTGGTTTTGGGGTCTGGGGGATGTGAAACGCGAAGATATGTCGAAATTTTCCGGAAATCGAAACATGGTACCCATTGCAATAGTTAGCTTTCTAATGAAATCTACCTAAAATACTGCCATCAACGACACCTAGCTGTGAACTTGGCTACTAGATGCCACCTCAATCAGCAACTCGCAACGAACGTTGGAACTTCCCCTCCGAAGGAAAGCAAACTCAGGTTTTTTAGCGCTCTTAGTAAATCCGACGACTTCAGCCGGGTTTGAACCCGCGACCTTGGGCATAGAAGTTCAGCATGCTACCAGTTCCGATACCGAAGTCGCTTCCCACTGACATATGAAAACTGAATGTGATCTCGTGCAGTGGCGTTGTCATAGCAACTGCTGATGGTCATCCCTTATCAATTGAAAGTAAAGTTGTCATGGCAACCTCTCTTGGCACTTGGCATTTTCTTATAATTTAAATCATTTTGTTCACCCCGTGGCGTAATGGTGGGTCATATCAAAAATTCTTTCAGACAAAAGTTTTAGGTAATTATTGGAGGAATATTGTCCATTTTGTGCGGTTTTGATATTGTGCCTATTAACAGAGATATGATTAATGTTTCCCGAAAAACCCACTTTTTCCCACCCCTTTGGTCAATGGTTGGTGCTATCAAAAAACTTATTTGACATAAATTTTTGGTACTTATCCGACACATATTATGAACTTTGAAGGGATTCGATATTTCATGTATTAAGAGAGTTATAGCGATATTTCACTTTTTAGAAAAAAGCCCCCCATTTTTACCCCCTTTGACCGATTTTGCCCATTAACGAACTCGACCGAGATTTTATAGGGATACATATTATGTAAAAAATTCAATGTGATTGGTGCAAAATTACGGCAGTTATCGTGTCCACAAGAAACTGATATATATATATATATAGATAGATAGATACATATATACATAAATTATATATAAACTTTTGAACTGACGGTGGTTTTGGGGTCTGGGGGATGTGAAACGCGAAGATATGTCGAAATTTTCCGGAAGTCGAAACATGGGACCCATTGCAATAGTTAGCTTTCTAAAGAAATCTACCTAAAAGACAGATAACACACACTATTACAGTCATCACAATTAACACCGGTTATCAGACAGATTCTACACACACCCAAAGTACACGGGGCTACATGACCGCGTTGTCGCAGCCCCTAAACTTAAGAACCAACCAACCAAACACACATATATGCTAATCTACACCAAATAAATGTAAAACAAAGAAATTGAAACATCGCTTTGTCAAAGTGTGGCGCTTCCTACGTTATTCCAGGGAGCTCTTCAATAATATTTCTATTCTAGGCAGTAGCGTAGCCACGATCGACCAATTGGGAGGTGGTTATAGTTAGAGCCCTGCGCGGATAAACAAAACGTTATCCGCATCCGCCCCGCATCCGCACAACTGTTATCCTATCCACCCCGCATCCGCACAACTGTTATCCTATCCGCCCCGCATCCGCACAACTGTTATCCTATCCGCCCCGCATCCGCACAACTGTTATCCTATCCGCCCCGCATCCGCACAACTGTTATCCTATCCGCCCCGCATCCGCACAACTGTTATCCGTATCCGCCCCGCATCCACACAACTGTTATCCTATCCGCCCCGCATCCACACAACTGTTATCCTATCCGCCCCACATCCACACAACTGTTATCCTATCCGCCCCGCATCCACACAACTGTTATCCTATCCGCCCCGCATCCGCACAACTGTTATCCGTAACCGCCCCGCATCCGCACAAATGTTATCATATCCGCCCCGCATCCGCACAACTGTTATCCGTAACCGCCCCGCATCCGCACGACTGTTATCCTATCCGCCCCGCATCCACACAACTGTTATCCTATCCGCCCCACATCCACACAACTGTTATCCTATCCGCCCCGCATCCACACAACTGTTATCCTATCCGCCCCACATCCACACAACTGTTATCCTATCCGCCCCACATCCACACAACTGTTATCCTATCCGCCCCGCATCCACACAACTGTTATCCTATCCGCCCCGCATCCGCATAACTGTTATCCGTAACCGCCCCGCATCCGCACAACTGTTATCCTATCCGCCCCGCATCCACACAACTGTTATCCTATCCGCCCCACATCCACACAACTGTTATCCTATCCGCCCCACATCCACACAACTGTTATCCTATCCGCCCCGCATCCACATAACTGTTATCCTATCCGCCCCACATCCGCCCCGCATCCGCACAACTGTTATCCGTAACCGCCCCGCATCCACACAACTGTTATCCTATCCGCCCCACATCCGCACAACTGTTATCCTATCCGCCCCGCATCCGCACGACTGTTATCCTATCCGCCCCGCATCCGCACAACTGTTATCCTATCCGCCCCGCATCCGCACGACTGTTATCCTATCCGCCCCGCATCCGCATAACTGTTATCCGTAACCGCCCTGCATCCGCACAACTGTTATCATATCCGCCCCGCATCCGCACAACTGTTATCCGTAACCGCCCCGCATCCGCACAACTGTTATCCTATCCGCCCCGCATCCGCACAACTGTTATCCTATCCGCCCCACATCCGCACAACTGTTATCCTATCCGCCCCACATCCGCACAACTGTTATCCTATCAGCCCCGCATCCGCACAACTGTTATCCTATCCGCCCCGCATCCGCACAACTGTTATCCTATCCGCCCCGCATCCGCACAACTGTTATCCATAACCGCCCCGCATCCGCACAACTGTTATCCGTAACCGCCCCGCATCCGCACAACTGTTATCCTATCTGCCCCGCATCCGCACAACTGTTATCCGTAACCGCCCCGCATCCGCACAACTGTTATCCGTAACCGCCCCGCATCCGCACAACTGTTATCCTATCCGCCCCGCATCCGCACAACTGTTATCCGTATCCGCCCCGCATCCGCACAACTGTTATCCGTATCCGCCCCGCATCCGCATGACTCGTTTCCGTATGCCGTGGTCGTTACAGCATGACTAATAGCAGTCGCTCACATCCGGGAGGCAAGGAGGTTCGAATCCCCTCGCCGGCAACCTTGAAGATGGTCTTCTGTGGTTTCCCATCTTCCTTCCAGGCAAATGCCGGGGTTGGTCCCTCACTATAGGCCACAGCCGCTACCTTCCAACTCCTCGCCCTTCCCTTCCAACTTTCCTCCCCAACGGTACTTGTAGCTCACCCATTCGGTGTCCGTCTCGAAGAAGCTACAAAACTGGCGAGCCGAACATGTCCTCGGACACTCCCGGCACTAAAAGCCATACGCTAAAAAAAAAACGTATTCCCACGTTTGTTATCCAAATCTACTGCCACTACAATAGTATTTTTTATTAGATAAAGCATAAATTACTAAAGCAACATAATTATTTAGACATTTGAGGAAAAGTCGTTTTCTTAGGCTTTGTTTGTCAAGTGCTATGATTAAAATGAATGTTCCACAGCCAGGATTGCAACCCTTTCCTGTTCGGAGCGTTAATAGTATATAACATAATTTGAATGAGTTTAGCTTGAATCATCTTGCATTTGTCACGGAAAACACGTAACGGAAATATGTGATGATATGTCATAAACATCCTGGTCCTAATAAATGATACGGCGCTGGTTTTGCCGCTTAGTTCGAAACATGGAAGTGCGGTCATTTCAGGGGTGAACACGGAATAAGGTTTTCATTGACATACAAAATACTAGTTCGGATGGTATTCAAAAAACTATCCGCAAAATTTCTCCAAACATTATCCGCAGCTTATCTGCTATCCGCACAGCCATGCAAACTATATCCGCATGGCGAAATATTTAGTGGATATCCACATCCACGCAGGGCTTTAGTTATAGTTACCGGATGAACACAAGACAGTTAGGAATGCGGAAAAAGGTGAAGTAGGGTAAGAAATAACGAGACCACACAAGGAAATTCCTTCCAGTTCAGTGTAAATGGGGGTTGGTAGTGGCTGCTCGAGAAACGGCCCACACATCGCTCAAATTATCAGCTAAGTACACAATCCACTCTAACCGGACCATTTAAAAACAACCACACATCACACTATGCAACCAAACGTCGAGGTCAATCACCACTAACAATATCTTCGGTACCGGTAGCATGCTGAACTACTATGCTCAAGATCGCGGGTTCAAACCCGTCTGAAGTCGTTGGATTTAAAGAGCGTTAAAATCCATCAGTAAGCCTTCATTTGGAGGGGAAGTAAAGCCGGCGGAACCAAGTGATAGATTTATGACATGTAAAAGAACCTACCACTAGAATTTGTAGTGTGTAGACTATCTACAATTGTAGGTTATTTGGTTAGAAATGCTCTATCAAGTTCCAACGTTCGCCACTAGGTGTCAGTGACAGTGGCATCTCTAGTATCCAAAGTTGGAACTACTTGAAATTGAACTTGATCGGGAGCCTACAGGCGTTCAATTAAAAACCACGCTATGGTCATTGCCTGCAATTTAAATATAATATAACTAGCAACCCGCCCCGCCTTCGCCCGGGAACAGTTGTGAATGCATTATGTGATATGCGCTTTTTCTTCGACGTCAATGAACTACGACCTATATCCGTATTACGTCTCGGCATGATGGGTTAAAATCACTGACTGGACTATTAATTATATTATCATGGAGATGCGTGTGCAACGAATTCTTGTCAGACGTAATTTAAAAATGGCGAGGTGCATGAAACACAAATCTCCCTTCCGTCCAATCTTAACTTGACTGTGTACTTCGCTGAACGGAAAGTTCACAGGCGAACTGAAAAAAGCCGAGTTGTACTTCCAGGGAAACTTCAAACACAACCACTCTTCTCTGAAGTCTTCACTCAACATGACTCTACAGTTTTCTGCTGGCTGTATCTTTGGTAATACGCTCGTCCGCTAGCTAGGCTGTAACTGAGGTGATAGGCTCGCCTCTACCTAGCTCGTGAACTGTCACCTCAGTAATTGAATGGAGATTGTTGGAAGAAATTAAAATATAATTATAAAAACCCTTATAGTGGGCGATGTATTGAGGATAGACATATGCTCTCGCGGATTTTTTTTGTATAACTTTTCATGCGGAACAATTCTTACAACCATAGTATATTGATATTTTTAGTGGTTTGCCCAGCGTAAGCTTAAAAAGTACACGGAAGCCAGGTTACTTTTTCGACTTTTCACTGAAATCGTTTCTGCTTGGCTTCCTTTGAACATAATTAAGTTATTTTCTACAGAAATCTTCCTCGAGATATCCTTTACAGAATTGTGAAAACCGCATCAAGATCTATCTAGTGGTTCTCGAGATTACCCGTGACATCCAAGAATCGGGGACCTTGTTTTATACCAAGTAGAGATATATTCCGTTACACCATGGTTTTCTTGGATCTTAGTTTGGTTCAGTCATCATTATCATCATCATCATCATCATCACCTTGCACAGTTTCCAACCACTGGCCGGGTCTGTTTGGAACATAAGCCTCTCCATCGTCTTCTGTACTGCCACCATCTCTCCGTCACCACCTTGATTCAGTAATAATTCTACAACTTTCTCGGCGGTTATCGTTATTACGTTTTATTTTGTAAAGAGAAATAAACTTCAAACAAGTACTGTAGTTCCGTGAAGAACTATATAGCCTGTTTTCATATATCCTACTCATGTTAATTGCCTCTATCAACAAACAAAATTTCAGTTTGATTGTTGTGATAGATTCGTAGATATTGAGAACCGTCTAAATATTTCAGATAGTCGCCAGTTTGGATTTTTATTTATGTACTATTACATGAAGATTATTGTGTACGTGTGGTATTCAAACTTCAATCGCATGATTAGGACACAAGAAGTAAAAACGAGATTTTAAAATTTCACACAGCTGCCATCTTCTGGTTATGAAAACAATTGAAATAAATTAGATACCAGTGGATTAACATTTGTATAAGCAATTAACGTGTAAAGTTTATCTGGCCTCTGATAGAGAAATCGCGAGAAACATCCATTTAAATATTTATATTTCGCGTCGCCACCATATTGGTTTTATGCTCACCAGGTTACTGAAAGTCCTATAGGTGAACTTATGTTCATAGCCTCTATGAACATTAAAAAAATCAGTTTTACTGCTGTAAAAGATTCGTAGATATTGAGACCCGTCAAAATATTTCAGATGCCCGCCATCTTGGATTTTAAATGTATAGGCCATAGAGTTATGTACCATTAAAGGAAAATTATTGCGTAGCTTCATTATTCAATCTTTCACTTCGATCGCATGATTACGACACAAGAAATGAAAACTTAATTTTAAAATTCGCACAGCCGCCATCTTGAGGTTATGTAAACAATTGAACTAAATTAGATGCCAGTGCAATACAATATGTATAATCATTTACTCTACCACATTTCACTGCGCTCAGAGAGTTAAATCACGAGAAAAGTCTATTAAAATGTTTCAACTTCGCTTGACCGCCATTTTCGTCTTGTACTTAACAGATTTTTGAAAGTTAACAGATAAACTTTTAGCAGTACTCTTTATTACCGTACAAAATTTCAGGGTGATATCGGTAATAGGTTCGTAGTTATAGAATGCCCATGAAATATTTCGCACAGCCGCCATTTTGAGGTTATGTAAACAATTGAACTAAATAGGATGCCGGTGCATTACAATGTGTATAAACATTTGCTGTACCAAGTTTCATTATGTTTGGATGGTTAAATCGCGAGAAAATTCTATTCAAAAGTCTCAACTTCGCTTGGCCACCATGTTGGTTTTGTAGTCACCAGATTTTTGTACGTCCCATAGGTGAACTTCTAGCAGTTCCCTTTATCACCGTACAAAATTTCAGGGTGATATCTGTAATAGTTTCGGAGATACTGAATGCTGGTGAAATGTTTCGCACAGCCGCCATGTTGGATTGGTGAGACACAATAAAGTTTGAAGGGCACGGTCGGGGTCGGCCATAATGGTGCTATGATCTTACCGAGTTTCATTGAAATCCCTACAGCCGTTTAGATTTTATTAGGGGGGACACACACATACGCGCACACACACACGGACAAAAGGAGATCTCATAAGCCTATTTTTTCATAAAATGAAAAGAGGCTAAGAATCGACTAACATTTCCAAGTACACAGTATCAGCCGCTTATGGCTGGCACATCAGTTGTTCCACAACGTAGTCTAAGCCCCCTGCATGATGCAGTACGACGTGTAACGCTTACTAATTGATGGCAGCATTTGTTACGATTCCCCCTAATACCCCTCTTACTCAATACACAGTAATTATACAGACTGCCGCCAGATGATGCCAGCCCATGACGTCATGCAGGGATTACTAGCCCTGACGGACCAAAGACCTTCACGGAGAAAGAAGAGGCATCATCGGCAAATGTGTTAAACGGAGAATTATTCGATACTGCTGGGATTATAATATACCTACTTGTTTACTCGTATTTTAGATGAGACTGTCCGCTGTGCCTGCTGTTCCAAAGGTTGGAGGATCAATCCTAGTGCAGTCAGTTGGTAATTGAGGGTGCGCAAATACGAGGGAGCAGTGTCAGTAGATTTACTGGTAGGGGAAGGTGGGCCACAGTGAGACAGAAAAAATATATTTTAGTATACTGTCTTATTTTTTGATATATGAGAATGTCTTTATATACTGAAATATAAGTTGATTGTTGCTCATCAATTTCATACCCTTAGAATTTCCAAAACATCCACAAGTTTCTGTAAAAATAATAAATTGTGAACATGTTGCAGCCGTCTCACTGTAGCCCACCCGTGGGCCACACTGAGACAGATGATGTTCCACACTGAGACACAATGAAAAAAAATTATTTTGACTGGTTAAATACATAGCTAAACACTAAAACAAATAATTAATGCCAGAAAACACTACAGCACATTTAGATTCCCAAAATTTACAGAAAATTTGAGATATGACTTTTGTCTATTTATTTTGCCATATGCACAGGAAACCGGCCACAGTGATCTGTTGCCTTTCGCGGGGACTGAAGCAATATCTGCACCCTATAGGGAAAAAAAAAGAACTGCCTATCATTTTTGCTCTTTTTCTTAAGAATTTTACTTAATAATTTTCATCATCTAAATCTCATTTCACTTCCCCGATGCAAAATCTTGAGTGTTTCCCTGAAAACTCAACCAGAACGAAGTCACCTTCCTTAGGTTTGCGAGCAAGTTAATGAAATGTTAGGAGCTCGATTTCTTCATTATCTGATGAGCTGTCTGAATTAGAAGAATCATCAACATCATCATCCATGGAAATGTCTGTAGCTAGGGCTGCTTTTGGCTGGTTCTTTGCAGTTCTTTAGATTTTTTAATTTTTATTTGTGGACTTAAAATCAAGTTTTTATTTCTTTCTGGGGTGTGAGTTGGAATGAAAGATCTCCCCTTTTCTCTCCTAGAAGTTGACTCTGTCCTCTCCTCAGCTTTGGGGTAACTCCGTATATTTTTCTCACTGTCTCACTGTAGCCCACCCTACTGTGTGTCACTGTGGCCCACTTGCGACATGTAAAAACAATTATGTCTACTATCTCACCTACAATACTGAACAAGCTGACAATTCCAATAATTATTTAGTAATATGGATGTATTTCGACCATATTATATTCATTAATGTACAATGATACACATAATTATAAATTTAAAAAAGGAAGAAAATTTTACTTTTCTTACCTCAAAAACGAAGATGTTGTTTATCTCCTACATAACATGCTTCTTTCAAAGAGTAAACAGGATCAAAATGTCTGCTACCAGGAGAGCCAACCTCTAAGAAATATTAAAAAATGACCCTCTTTCAAAAAAAAAAAAGGATTTAATGAGCTTGTCTCACTGTGGCCCACCTTCCCATACGTGACAAATTCCCTAGCATGCTGGATCATCGCGGTCTTAATGTAATAATAATAATAATCTGCAAAAAAATCGCTGTGAGAAAATCACCAAGTAGTCTATCTGCCCCTGGCTGAGGAAATACGGCGAATTTGGGGACAGGAAAGTGTAGTGGTACTGCCCATAGTCATCCCTAAATCGGCAGCTTCAGAGGCGTATTTGGTAGCATGCTGAACTTCTATGTCAAAGATCGGGGGTTCAAACCCAGCCGAAGTCGTCGGATTTATAAGAGCGTTAAAAATCCATCAGTATGCCTTCCTTCGGAGGGGAAGTAAAGCCAGCGGGCCCATGTCATAGATTTATGGCAATAAAAGAACCTTCCACTAACTGTGAAGTTTAATTTGTAGGTTAGATTTGATTAATGGTCTATTAAGTTCCAACGTTCGCCTCCAGGTGCCAGTTGTGGTGGCATCTAGTAGCGAAGTTCACAGCGAGCTGTCGTTGACGGTAGCAACAGTAGGAACTACTTGAAATTGATCGTCTGCACTCGCTTACCTGAATTACAGATAACACACATTAATACGTCCATCGCAATTATCACCAGTTATCAGAGAGATTCTACACACACCCAAAGTACACGGGTGACTGCGTTGTCGCAGCCCCTAAACTGAGAAACCAACCAACCATCCCTAAATCATTGGCTCGCAACCTAGAAAAATTGGAAATACATCCTGGTCTACTTAATATCATGCATAAGGGCATCATCTTGGAACCTGTTCCATAGTTCGCTCGTTTCTTAATGTGCCACCCTAAGAGAAGTTACCATACCTTCTTGCAAACAAGCCGACGATAGTTGATTTGTACCTACTGATATGATGAAATGAATGTGTCATAATAATAGTCTAATAATAATGTATCTTGCGAAACACATGTTAATTCGTTCCGGGACCACATGTGCACAACATAGTGAATGATATGTGGGATGTTAAAGAAAGTGTATAGATATCTGCATCCAAACTAGATGACAAAACTCCACCAGTAATGTTTTGTATTGCATTAAAAAAAAGCTTCTATTTGAAACGGATCAATATGGATTTTACCGAAGTTGGCAGTTTCTGTCATTGTTCAAGTGCTTAGACAGGGTAAGCTGTGTGTTGAGTGGCAATGGGAAGCTCCCATATATTGGTTGATGGCTATTATAATTTTCATAATACTAATGGATATTTGGGGGCTTGATATCGCCAGACTCAATGAACGAATATGTTTCTATTTAACAGATTGTTGTAGCGAATGTTATACCAGCGCAATATAATTTACTTAATCTTTAATCAGCTACACATCTATATAGAAGGCCCAATCAGAAAGAATGACCCCGAGTGCTCCTCAGGACTTGCTCACCTGATGAGCTAAAACTGAGCAATTCCCTGCAAAGCAGGAGGCCATAGCCCTTATGGGATTTGTAAGGCTATTTATTATAATTATTATAATGTATTCAACGACCCTTTTAAACGCTATGGTTTAGGTATTTTGCCCTGGATGAGCTCTTAAACTGCCACCAGACGATCATACCTAAACACCCCTCAAAGCCACAATCGTACCCGAAATTTAGTATTTTGAAGGTCCCGTAATATATTATGGGGCTTACTGCTCTCTGATTCTCAGGTATTACCAACCCGAGGCCAGTGGATGCCTGGAAATTATCTGACAAGGGAATTATCAGGTAAGACAGGTCAAAACCTGTCTTGAAACTTTGTGGACGCAATCGATATAGGGCCTATTATAAGAGGACAATGTGCGGAAAATCAGCCGCCAGATTGAACTGCATGGCTCCGAAATCATGTGGCGAATCTCTCATATAAATCAATGGGAGGTAGCGAGTACCGTACAAGTTGGAACGGACAGCCCTGACTGCCCAAGCGCTCAAGGCCTGTGGGAAGCAGCCGCACGTTCCAGTCAGCATATACGCTCCACCTCGCTACTACTCCGAGTGCCGCAGGGATGTCTAGCTCCGTCAGCCATCATGCCTGCGTACCAGGATGTCAGGTACGATTTCAGAGCCTTGCAGTTCAATCTGGCGGCTAATTTTCCGCCCATTGACCTCTTATAGCACAACAATTGAGCCCACAAAGTTTCAAGATAGGTTTCGTCCTGTCTTACCTCATACTTCCCTCGTGAGTTAGAGCGGAGATGTAAACACACTCCAAGGAACTGAGAGAGGATAGCAGATATAACAAGTAGTTCCATGAAGAAATAAATGGCCTATTTTCGTATATCCAAGCCTACTTGTGTTTTCCAATAAAACTTCATCCACCTATTACGAGGATTTTCCATGTGATGTATGAAATAGCTTTTGGTACAAGACCTGTATCTCCACCAGCACCATTACATTGTCAAATTATGTGCTAGAATATATAATTTTCATTACCGGTGATTAACACCCTCCCCGCAAGACGGCATATTTCTGTAACAATTCACGAGGACTGGTGCATGGATATTTTTGACTTTCGTTTTGGTCATCCCTTATTTCATGTCGCATACTGTACCTTACTGCCTAGCCTGGAACTTCCCCCTGCAAAAGTGACATGTCCGTGGCGTTTGGAACACTCAAGTTATTTCTATATTATTTACGGCCGGGTCAGATTTACCCATGGCGCCAGTCCTCGCGTGACAAATTTCGGCTTACATTAGTCGGGACAATCTGTAAAAAATAAGGGGGAAAATCCACCTATCTTGGTGCAGTACAATCACATAGCTCACTGTTGATCCATGTTTGAGAAGCTTATTTCCAAAATATACCAAATCCAAAAAAATCGAAATTGAGACTATGATGGAAAACGCACGTTGGTAGGAAGCTCCATCATATGAAAGAAAAAGAAATTGCCAAAACGACCTAAATCCATAACAAACAGGGCATTAAAAATCTCTTTTGATGCCAATAAGTACCAAATCCTGTGGCCTGAATGTGCCAATACGTACCGTATCCATGCAGCCAATGGGAGGCCATATCTTTTAGTACTGGATAATATTATCCATTGTGCTGTTCACAAGTTGTTTACCATATTTATGTTATTTAGACACAAACTACAATCAAAATTCCAAAAGTTCAGCATGCTAAGTTACTTTGCATAATTTCCATTGTTTTGTTCAATTATATTTAATATTATTTAAATAATTTATGCCTTCACTGTAAATACCTTAAATCTAATTATTGCATAACTAAATACAATCAGTTTTCTCGAAGATTCTGATGACTGCAGTGAAATGTATGTCTTTCCGTTGAAAGTATTTAGAGTTTCGGTGCCAAAAAGTACCAAATCCATCATTTTCTTTGAATATTTCCTAAACTGCAAAAGCTTAAACAGAAATACTTGGTATAACAATTCATTTATTCCATCTGAACATAATAAATGTGCTCAAATGGATTTTCGGATGAAATTTTACACTCTGAGCTTTTTTCCTCTCTCCTGTAAAATATTACTTTTTGGATTTGGTACCTTTTGGAAATAAGCTTCTCGTTTAGGGTCCATGCACACCTTGGTCAACAGACCCTTTCTTTGCCGCCACTATCAGGGGAAATGATACTGTACCGAAAATTATTGTCGATATTCTGCATTTTTAATTTGAAAAATATAAATAAACCTAATTTTATATTGGGAATACTTCACAGGAAGACACCAGGAGTAAAATTACTACATTAAAATCCGTACGACTACGACAAAAAGGGAGTGACACACTGTGGGTCTAAATGACCCGGCGCCAGTCTTCGTGTTAGATTTTTTCCCGCCAGTTCGCAATAATTAAAGAAGAAGTCAAATGCACGGTTTCTACCGGTTACGTAAAGTAAGCTACAGAATTTAAGGCCATTAGATGATTATTATAATAGCCCATCATACGAAACTCCTCTTCAATCGTTTGAATAGGATATGAGAAATTAAAAATTAAGGTTTCAAAATTTCGAACTGATGCTATCTTGAATTTTTGAAAACAATTGAACATGAGATTTGTCTACACTAAACTCTGAATAAAGATTCGCTGTACCAAGTTTCATAGCTCTCGGATCGCCAGAAAAGTCATTTGAAATATTTGAAAATAATTTAGCCGCCATGTTGTGTTTATGTTTCTCACTATTTTGAAAGTCACGTATATGTACTTACTAAATAATATCTTATCAGCACACAAAATTTCAGTTTGCTTAAATAGTTTCGAAGATATTGTGAATCAGTGAATACATCACATGACCGCCATGTTGGATTGTACCTAGGTGGGTGAGTGGTTAACACGTCGGACTACTAACCCCAAGCTTGCAGGTTCGCTCTTGGCCGTGGTAAGTGATTTTTGAAAGGCGGCAAAAATTACGACACGGATGGCATACGACGATGGCATGTTAAAGAACCCATTTGAATTCAGAAGGTCGTGTTCATAATGGCAAAATTAATCTCGGGATTTTCCGCCAACACAAAGTTCCTCATTTCTCTACTAGAAAGCAATATAGTGTTCAAGGAGCTTAGATATATAACCTCATTGACTTTCATAGTGCTTCAAGGAACAACGAAATTCGACATGCATGCTACCCTCTGAGTGTCAAATAACAAAGCTTGCACCCGGCACCGAGGCCATACGATATTATTATTATTATTATTATGATTATATAGGCTAAAGAATTAAAAGAATTATATGCCAACAGATGAATATTATAACAGTGGTTCACTATACCAAACTACATGTTTATCGCTTGTTTAGAACAGGAGAAATTAAAACATGATTTTAAAAATTTTGCGGAGCCGCCATTTTTAACTTCTCATAAAAATTAAATTAAATTAGTTGTCAATATATTAAGCCTTGTATGACGATATACTGTGCCAAGTTTCACAGCACTTGGAAGGTTGCCGCCCTGTGATGGTCCCAATTTGTGACCAGAATGAAATAATTTTGTATATTTTATTATTATTATTATTATTATTATTATTATTATTATTATTATTATTATTACTATCAATATTTTTTTAATTTTGCATTTTACCTTTTATTAGTTATTATGTTAACTAATATGTTTATATCTATTATTATTCGGTAATGTAGAATATTATGGCAATTGAAAGGACTTGGAGCGATACACATTATATTTGAAATAAGTTAGACGCTTGACTGAATATTATTTCTGAAGAAAATACGAACAAGTGAAGAAGAGGGTTGCTCGCAGAAGGGCGGCTTATCCACGGCTTCCTGGTAACGACATGAAGAGACACTTATGTCTTTCACATCAAGTATTCTACCAGTATACAAATCATACTAAGAAGAGATTCTATGGAGAATCGCCATTAACAATACCTGGCAGGCAAGGTAAAGAATGGGGCTTGTGTACGTGGAAAGTACAGTTGGCGAGGAGTCCTTTGCAACTTAATACAAAAGGTGGGCTGGACCTCCCGAGAAATGCTACAATGAAGTATTGTCATTATTGATATGTGAAAGGCGTGCAAATTGCCTAGTGACTTCAGAAGTGGGGGTGGGCACGTGCCTTACCTGGGAACGTTATATATATGACGGCCGCCCAACTGAAAGGTGATTATTATTATTGAATGGCTGGCAGGAGACTGATTGGAGCTGGACATAGAGGCAGAAGACTGGAACTTGTAGCGAGATGGAGTTGGAAATTAACATTCATCTGTAACGCAGTGCTAAATTAGACAGTTGACTATTTAAGTATGTGAATTTGATAATACATTATGTCTCATCAAACTGTGACATGGTTGTGTACGAGGCTATTGTCACAGGGATGATTTTTGGAATTTATTCCGTCATCCACATATAAATTAATTACTTTGAGGAAGATCAGGAACTCTCTAAGCAACAATCCAACTACAATGATCTTCAATGCGGTGAGCGATTTAAACAGTCATACTCCAGTCAAATCAGAAGGCTCTCATGTTTATTAAATTCAATCTATATTTTATTCAATTAACTCAGTGTACTCCAATTTCCAATCAAGACCCATAATACAAGTAAATTCAGTAGATTCTTTCATTTAAATTTATTATTATTATCTTTAGTATTTTATTCTTTTTGCACTTGTTGTTTTGATATATTGAATTCATTTTTAAATTCAAATGTTTGACTGGTTTCCTTTAGTAGCTAGAAATTACTATAAGGCAACACCACACTCCTGAACTAATTATCGAAAGGTTAGATTACGTACGTTTCACTACGACTGGAGATAGGAATTTCGATGCTCTACCTCTGTTTAACCGAGGTTTAATACATTATTTTGATCATGATATATAAATGATCTGGCGCCCATGGCTACATATAATACTACACATTATGTACTTTTTTTAGTGAAGCTGACAACAATACAGATACACTATTTAGATTAATACACAATTAAATGTTTCATTTTGATCACCCAAAAGTGGGCGACTATTTAATTATTTAACTTTTCATATTCACATTTTTCTTGTTAACATTAACCATATTAATAACGCCCAACAATGGAGTGCTTTGCATATAATCAATTTAATTAATATTTTTTATTAACATTATTAAGTACACAAAACCATTACAAATGGCTGCCTCAACTAGGGACTTTAAGTACTATAAACCATTACAGCCCCTGATGTAGATAATAGGGTACTTTCGGTAATTTTTAAGAATATTGAAGAACTCATTATTACATTCAAAGTATTTTCATTAGAAAGAATACTTTCATAATAAAGGTCAGCCCAACGAAATTAAACAATTAACACTAAAGAAATTGGTCCAATTTAATTGTCTAATGATGTTCATTCCTTACCAGAAACGTATGAAATATGGTTAACAACTCTAACTTTTACCCATATTTAAGGTAGGTTGAAGTAACGTTAACCAAATCACCTCTAGATGACGTCAGTCCTACCTCAGTGAGTATCCATGACGCTTACCTGAAACAAAATAAAAGCGTATTAGAAACAATTTTTCAGAAAAACTACGTTCAAAAAGGAAGAAAAATGTTTGGGTGGAAGAAACAATGTTGCGGGTTTGTTGATATATCGCTCATTTGCTGCAACATTGCCGTGACTATAAATATGTACTCTTTGAGTTTTTACCTCAATATAGTGGCCGTAGACCACGAGGACGACCAAGGAAGCGCTGACTCGACACCTTACGGGAAATCTGTGAATGTTCTACCTAGGGACGCCCAAGACCGGCAGAAATGGAAGCAAAGGTGCAAGAAAGCAGACCCTGAAATGCGGGATAAATGCTAAGAAGAATAAGAAGTATGGGAAAATATTCTTTATCGACTAATTAAATTGACTCTGATCTATCGTTTTTCTTGGCAACATGAGACTACATAATTCGTTGTGCCAGTTTCCAAACATTTTGCAATTACATCAAGAACACTGATAACTTACTTCTTAATTGAGTTGGTGAGTGTTACACTACTAGTTCACTTAAAAAGGTGTACCTCAAGGTTCAATCCTCGGTCCCCTCCTTTTAGTTATCTATGTGAATGATGTACCACTGTCAAGAAATAGTTTGTTTCATATGCAGATGATACCTCAATTTTGAACTGGGACTGTAATAAAACAATTTCTCTCCATGAAACTCAAAATAGTATTGATCTTGTCACTCAATATTAATAATAATAATAATAATAATAATATCGTATGGCCTCTGTGCCGGGTGCAAGTTTTGTTATTTGCGGCCCATTGGGTAGCTTGCATGTCGAATTTTTACGTTCCTTGGAGCTGTATGAAAGTCAAGGAGGTTAGAAATCTAAGCTTTTTGATACTAGAAAAAGGAGGAACTTTATGTTGGCGGAAAATCCCGAGATTAATTTGCCGTAAGCAGATGACATTATTTTAAGAGCTGCATTCAAAGTTCTATGTCTGCTGAAGAAGGTTACACTATAGGTATAACCAAAACCAGTACAGTGTACTCAAATATTACATCTTATTGACTTAAGGTACGGTATGTAGTTTGGTGTTTTCAGTCGGTCAACACGATTGTGGGTTATTCTCTAACCCTGAAAGAAATTTACATGAGATTAATAAATATGTATTACTTATTTATTAATTGCTTGTAATTTTTTTCAGTATTAGGGAATAACCCACAATTGGGTACAATCGTGTTGACCGACTGAATAACATCTAACTACGTTTACTAAGGCAACACTAAACAAAAGAGTTCCGTGAATAACTATACAGCCTATTTTCATATATCCTACTCATGTTAATTGTCTCTATCAACATACAAAATTTCAGTTTGATGGTTGTGATAGATTCGTAGATACTGAGAACCGTCTAAATATTTCAGATGGTCGCCAGGTTGGACTTTTATTTTTGTACTATTACATTAAGATTATTGTGTACGTGTGGTATTCAGACTTCAATCGCATGATTAGGACACAAGGAGTAAAAACGAGATTTTAAAATTTCGCACAGCTGCCATCTTGTGATTATGCAAACAATTGAAATAAATTAGATGCCAGTGGATTAACATTTGTATAAGCATTTAACGTGCAACGTTTCACTGCACTTGGATAGTTAATTCGCGAGAAACGTCCATTTAAATATTTATACTTCGCGTCCCCGCCATGTTGGATTTGGGCTCACCAGGTTACTGAAAGTCCTATAGCCTGTATGAACATAAAAAATTCAGTTTGATTGCTGTAAAAGATTCATAGATATTGAGAACCGTCTAAATATTTCGGATGCTCGCCATTTTGGATTGTTATATGTATAGGCCATAGAGTTATGTACCATTCAAGGACAATTATTGCCTAGGTTCATTATTCAAAGTTTCACTTCGATCGCATGATTACGACACAAGAAATAATAATTTAATTTTAAAATTTTGCACAGCCGCCATCTTGAGGTTATGTAAACAATTGAACTAAATTAGATGCCAGTGGATTACAATATATACAATAATTTACTGTACCACATTTCACTGCGCTCAGAGAGTTATATCACGAGAAAAGTCTATTAAAATGTTTCAACTTCGCTTGGCCGCCATGTTCGTTTTGTACTTTACAGGTTTATGAACGTTACACAGATAAACTTGTATCAGTACTTTTTATCACCGTACAAAATTTCAGGGTGATATCTATAATAGTTTCGGAGATATAGAATGTCAGTGAAATATTCGCACAGCCGCCATTTTGAGGTTATGTAAACAATTGAACTAAGTTAGACTCCGGTGCATTACAATGTGTATAAACATTTTCTGTACCAAGGTTAATTACGTTTGGATAGTTAAATCACGAGAAAAATCTATTTAAAAGTCTCAACTTCGCTTGGCCGCCATGTTGGTTTTGTAGTCACCAGGTTTTTGAAAGTCTCATAGGTGAACTTCTAGTAGTGCCTTTTATCACCGTACACAATTGCAGGGCGATATCGGTAATAGTTTCGGAGATACTGAATGCTGGTGAAATATTTCGCACAGCCGCCATGTTGGATTGGTGAGACACAATAAAATTTGAAGGGCATGGTCGGGGTCGGCCAGAATAGTGTCATGTCCCGGTTTTGGTTTAGCCTTGAACCATACCGGACGTGCAACCCCGGTTCAATCCAGATCTTGAGAATCTGCAAGGAGGTGCTACGCAAGCACGCACGAGTTGCGATTTTTGTGCTTATAAGCGGCGACCTCAGATGTGGTGGGGGGGGGGGGGTCAGTCAGTCAGTGAGAGCACCGGGAGCAGACGGCGAGAGTGGAGGACTGCCCGTAAAGGCAGTGGAAACGAGTGCGACGTAAGTTTGACGATCGGGGGATCGTAGTACTGCGACCAAGCACCTGTTGACCAAAGGGACTGGTGCTGAGCATCGTCAGAGAGAGAGACGGCTGAGTGATCAGGTGAGATCTTGTATTATTGTTTCTTCTGTTGGAGGGAGTCTTTTGAGCAAGCCCTGTACCTGCACGGTGGATTCCTTGAAGCTGTTGAAAGGAATAAACTGGCAGTACATGAGAGAGATCTCTTTTTATTGGGGAGCTACCTCGGCATCCTGAACTCCCTCATTCCCCCCCTCTTTTAGCATAAGTGGTGAGCTGTCAATCGTGGGTAAGGCAATCGGTAAGGACATGGTAAGGATCCCGTTACCTGAGCAGGAAGAACCCCAACTATAACGATCCAGGTAAGTAAAGTTAAAGAACCCCTGAGTGACCTATGGCGTAAGTCCATGCACTCAGGCAGGGCCATTATAGGCGAGACGCAACATTGGTATCAAACTCAAGGTAGAGGCCGTACCAAAACAATGGTGGAGACGCTACGGTTACCGTGATTCATCCTCCGAGGTTTATCTGCGATTTACAGCACATTTCACGTCATTATAACCCGCCCACCCTATAACTAACGTGCATGTGCATGCTGGATCTACTCACCTAGCTCTTAGCACTGGTTCAGGGTAGCAATAAGATTTTGCATAGCCATAAGCCTAGCAGTAAAGAGTGCTTAGCTATAAGATTAAGAGTATCGGTGATTGTGTACGTATAGCTTAAGGCTAGCAATAAGAAGTGATCGCTGTAAGAATAGGGTGATAGTAGTCAGTGTGACTACACTGTATGGCATTTGCACATTGAGTTGGCTGGTACACAAATTGACAGTATGGGCAAGAATAAGCACGCTTCACGGCGCGGAAGGCCTGGACACCCCTTGGCACAGTCGAAGGCCAACGTTAATATTGCTGACAGGGAACGGCAAGACACGGCCGAGTTCAGGCACATGTGTAGTTACACCATGCCTGACAGCATGGAAGATGTGAACACGGAAATAGAGCCACAATTATTCTCGGGCAACAATATAGGTTTCGAAAATCCCCGGGAATTAGTTGATTCTATAAACAGAATAGCGCAGTTCAATGCTTGGAAGGACCGTACTATTATATACCACTTTAAACAATGTTTAACTGACGGAGCATTGCGCTGGGTCATGGCGTACAAGATACTCCATAAGGATTGCACGTGGGATGAACTCCAGACGGATTTCATCAGGGCATTTGAAGATGGCGAACCCATCAGAGCTCTTATAGACATAATGTCACAAATTCATGACCATGGTCGGCCACACATAACTGAAAAGGAGAAAGTAGGCTATATAATGCAGGGACTCCCACCAGTGGTTCTTAGAGAGGTGCCTGTAAGCCAGGTAAACACAGTAAATGAATTACGATCATACATAAGGTCACTGGAACGGCTCCACAGATTTAATGGGTTAGTACTGTTCGACCTAGGCAATACAGAAACTGGACGTCCACGTGAAGGGTCACACAACGCTTTGCATCAATATGATAGCGAAGGCTTCGAAAGTGATGACGAAGAAAGCGAACCTTTAGGGCGCACAGGCCAGAATATAGCTGACCAGGAACGCTCTTTAGTACACCAGTCTACCCAGGTCACAAACTGCTCAGCAGAAAAAAGTACTCAGGTGACGCAGTGTTCAGTAGAGAAATCTACGCAGGTAGAGTTCACAAAGAACACGGTCTCTATTGGCACGCAAACCGAAGTGGAAATTGCGCAGGTTACTGGTGAGCCCACACCAGAGAGCACGCAAGTAGACACGAGTAGGCTGCAGATATTCAGTGTTCAAACACAGCTGGAATCTGAGGCTCAAAGATATAGTAACAAGGCAGTCATGGCAAAAAGTAAAGTCGCCAAAGGTAGCGACATCACATGTTTCTTCTGCACGAAACGGGGCCATAAATTAAAAGACTGCGTTCTAGCCCAGAAACGCAACCTAGTTTACTGGCGGCGGAAATTTCAAGCGAAAGCGCAGAAAGGTAACTTGAAACCGGCCAGGAACACAGTTGGCACATTCGATGCTAGTAAGCATTTCCGACACGTGGTCACTGGCAGCGCAAGGCCGCGCACGACCAAGGACATCCGGTGGCAGCAGCACGCGCGCTCAGCAGATAGACAGCCTGACAAAGATAGCACAGCAGATTCCCGAGTTCGACGCGTGGCCAGCGACTCAGGGAAGTCTCGTAATCTGAACTCTCCGCTGCGACAGCAACTCGGCTGTGCACCAGGATGTGTACGGACGAACAAACCAGCTGACAAGAGGGTCATCAGACTCGCCACTACATACAAAGTAACACTGGCTCCTCACGCAATTACGCAGGTCCAGATTTTCTTTGTTGGCACCCCACTTCACACAGGATTATTGAGCTTCAGGAATAGGACGCTCAGTGACAGAAATCCTTTCCTGATTGTACCCGCTACCAAGGTACATAGACGGGCAGAGTACATCACTGTCATTAACAAAAGTGATCGTTCCGTCACTTTATCTAGGAATGCCACTATCGGTTTCCTATGGGCAGGCAACCGGAAACGTAAACAAATGTTACCTCCCAACTCAACCCTTGAAAGTGAAGCAGGAAAGCATACACCCAACACGGCAGTTGTCAGTGCAATTTCCTGGCGATTGAGACCGAGTCCGGATAGTACGGACAAGGATTCTCGAATGCGAGGGAAGCATTACCCCTCGTCAGACGTCATTGAGGGCAATATATTCACGCCTCGTCACACGAACCAGTCATCTCCATGTGTTCGCACGGTAGGTCCAACTTATGATGGAAGAAAGAGCGAACATGCACATTTTAGACTAGGTTGGAACAGGTTCCATACCCGAGGGCCGGAGACAGCCACTCGTCATAATTCACCCCTCACCACAGGATCTGGGAAACATCAACGCAGGAGAGGTGTATTGTTTGATGAAAATAATTGCAGGTCTTCAACGGAGCGGACTACAGAGCATGACAGGAAGGCCACCGCTGTACAGCATAAAGGTATAACCTACAAATACCCCCAGGAGGTATACTACGTATAACAGCTGCATTACCGCACTCAGTTGCAGATGTACGGTAACTGCACCTAGGTTAAGCACCTTCACATGCGTGGAATGCGTTCTGACCATGCATTATACGGTGTTTGTCGGGAGACATCGCATTCGATGCTCGCAATCTATGGGATGGCCCCATGCCTATATGGCAGATACATCCAATACTCTGTTGTCATAATCATGGCGTCAGTAAGCTGACAGATTCAAAGTCGTGAGACTACATTTCTTGCACTGCGAGTATGCAAGGAATTAATACATTCATTATATGTTGCAGATAGCTTTAGTGATTATCAAATTACCTGTATGCAGCCACCATACTTCAGTGGGAATACACGAGAACACATTCGCGGCTTGCTTTTACTGCGAGGTTCATCAGGACACATGTCAGGAGGGTTGCAGCGCGCATTCACAAGAGCGAGTCACAGGTAGAATTCATGACGGAATAAGGTACGTACTATCACATACCAGGCTATTCCAACTGATATTATACGATTGATGTCCTTTCAACAAGTCAGAGATTCACTAAGCGAGAAACTTCATTTTGAACCATTGCATTCCTTTTGCAACTGCACATTGTCGCTGGCTTAAAAGGCTGTAGGCGCCCTCGCAAGCCACGATATAGCGACTCAGCAATTCACACATGCTGATCGAGCATCATTCTTTCTGTCTACAGAAGTACCATCTAATACATATGAGAGTAGTTATTTGGTCCCCCCTATGTTCACAGACACGTCCCTAGCGGGCAGACGACAGCGGGAAGGTGAGACAGTCTTCACAAGTGGAAAGACGGACGACTCAATACAGCGCCTGCAAGAAGCAACACAACGTCTTGGTTCGAAAAGAAAAAAAAGAATGTTTACATAGTTATTATGCATACTGTCCACATTGTAATATATTAATGTTTTATTGTTGTGGACACTACGAGGTCCAATTGTATATAGTACTCAAGTGAGAGTACTCACACTTACTTTTGTTAGGCTTAGGTAGGTTAGTTATAAGATGGCCATCTTAGATAGTACAGCTTATTAGCGTAAACACTCTTGTCACATCTTAGGCTTACGATCTTAAAAGTCAGATCTTCATAAGAAATTACATGTTACTAGATTAAGAGCAATATCTTTATAAGAATATCGATAGGAGGTACTTGCATCACAGTCCTCGCCTATCTGTAAATGGTTCACTGTGCAATTAATTAATTAATTCATTCATTCATTATATTTCATAACTCACTATACCGTAGGGCGTATCATAACAGCCCACGGTACGACTTTATATGGGTATATAATAACCCTTATGCATGTGCTATGTACTGTACTGTCAATCAGAGGGAGGCGAGCAGGTACAAGGCTATACCGCAGTGTTATTGTAAATATTATTCTTCACGGTTATTCACGCATATTCGGTTAATGCCGAGAACTCCGTTTTTTTTTTTTCTCTTACACACTCACCACTGATCTCAGCTACGTCTCGCTCATTATTCTTTGCTTCACGCCGGTCTCACTATGGTCACGGGTAAGGTCAACAGTGGATCTTGGCTCCAAGTGGAGTGTTGATGGAGAGATTCGGGGTGGCTAGGTGGTTAGCTACGCCCAGACAGTGAGGCCACTGTCCAGTTGAACTGGGGGAGGTATTGTCATGTCCCGGTTTTGGTTTAGCCTTGAACCATACCGGACGTGCAACCCCGGTTCAATCCAGATCTTGAGAATCTGCAAGGAGGTGCTACGCAAGCACGCACGAGTTGCGATTTTTGTGCTTATAAGCGGCGACCTCAGATGTGGTGGGGGGGGGGGGGGGTCAGTCAGTCAGTGAGAGCACCGGGAGCAGACGGCGAGAGTGGAGGACTGCCCGTAAAGGCAGTGGAAACGAGTGCGACGTAAGTTTGACGATCGGGGGATCGTAGTACTGCGACCAAGCACCTGTTGACCAAAGGGACTGGTGCTGAGCATCGTCAGAGAGAGAGACGGCTGAGTGATCAGGTGAGATCTTGTATTATTGTTTCTTCTGTTGGAGGGAGTCTTTTGAGCAAGCCCTGTACCTGCACGGTGGATTCCTTGAAGCTGTTGAAAGGAATAAACTGGCAGTACATGAGAGAGATCTCTTTTTATTGGGGAGCTACCTCGGCATCCTGAACTCCCTCATTCCCCCCCTCTTTTAGCATAAGTGGTGTGCTGTCAATCGTGGGTAAGGCAATCGGTAAGGACATGGTAAGGATCCCGTTACCTGAGCAGGAAGAACCCCAACTATAACGATCCAGGTAAGTAAAGTTAAAGAACCCCTGAGTGACCTATGGCGTAAGTCCATGCACTCAGGCAGGGCCATTATAGGCGAGACGCAACATTGGTATCAAACTCAAGGTAGAGGCCGTACCAAAACAATGGTGGAGACGCTACGGTTACCGTGATTCATCCTCCGAGGTTTATCTGCGATTTACAGCACATTTCACGTCATTATAACCCGCCCACCCTATAACTAACGTGCATGTGCATGCTGGATCTACTCACCTAGCTCTTAGCACTGGTTCAGGGTAGCAATAAGATTTTGCATAGCCATAAGCCTAGCAGTAAAGAGTGCTTAGCTATAAGATTAAGAGTATCGGTGATTGTGTACGTATAGCTTAAGGCTAGCAATAAGAAGTGATCGCTGTAAGAATAGGGTGATAGTAGTCAGTGTGACTACACTGTATGGCATTTGCACATTGAGTTGGCTGGTACACAAATTGACAGTATGGACAAGAATAAGCACGCTTCACGGCGCGGAAGGCCTGGACACCCCTTGGCACAGTCGAAGGCCAACGTTAATATTGCTGACAGGGAACGGCAAGACACGGCCGAGTTCAGGCACATGTGTAGTTACACCATGTCTGACAGCATGGAAGATGTGAACACGGAAATAGAGCCACAATTATTCTCGGGCAACAATATAGGTTTCGAAAATCCCCGGGAATTAGTTGATTCTATAAACAGAATAGCGCAGTTCAATGCTTGGAAGGACCGTACTATTATATACCACTTTAAACAATGTTTAACTGACGGAGCATTGCGCTGGGTCATGGCGTACAAGATACTCCATAAGGATTGCACGTGGGATGAACTCCAGACGGATTTCATCAGGGCATTTGAAGATGGCGAACCCATCAGAGCTCTTATAGACATAATGTCACAAATTCATGACCATGGTCGGCCACACATAACTTAAAAGGAGAAAGTAGGCTATATAATGCAGGGACTCCCACCAGTGGTTCTTAGAGAGGTGCCTGTAAGACAGGTAAACACAGTAAATGAATTACGATCATACATGTCACTGGAACGGCTCCACAGATTTAATGGGTTAGTTCTGTTCGACCTAGGCAATACAGAAACTGGACGTCCACGTGAAGGGTCACACAACGCTTTGCATCAATATGATAGCGAAGGCTTCGAAAGTGATGACGAAGAATGCGAACCTTTAGGGCGCACAGGCCAGAATATAGCTGACCAGGAACGCTCTTTAGTACACCAGTCTACCCAGGTCACAAACTGCTCAGCAGAAAAAAGTACTCAGGTGACGCTGTGTTCAGTAGAGAAATCTACGCAGGTAGAGTTCACAAAGAACACGGTCTCTATTGGCACGCAAACCGAAGTGGAAATTGCGCAGGTTACTGGTGAGCCCACACCAGAGAGCACGCAAGTAGACACGAGTAGGCTGCAGATATTCAGTGTTCAAACACAGCTGGAATCTGAGGCTCAAAGATATAGTAACAAGGCAGTCATGGCAAAAAGTAAAGTCGCCAAAGGTAGCGACATCACATGTTTCTTCTGCACGAAACGGGGCCATAAATTAAAAGACTGCGTTCTAGCCCAGAAACGCAACCTAGTTTACTGGCGGCGGAAATTTCAAGCGAAAGCGCAGAAAGGTAACTTGAAACCGGCCAGGAACACAGTTGGCACATTCGATGCTAGTAAGCATTTCCGACACGTGGTCACTGGCAGCGCAAGGCCGCGCACGACCAAGGACATCCGGTGGCAGCAGCACGCGCGCTCAGCAGATAGACAGCCTGACAAAGATAGCACAGCAGATTCCCGAGTTCGACGCGTGGCCAGCGACTCAGGGAAGTCTCGTAATCTGAACTCTCCGCTGCGACAGCAACTCGGCTGTGCACCAGGATGTGTACGGACGAACAAACCAGCTGACAAGAGGGTCATCAGACTCGCCACTACATACAAAGTAACACTGGCTCCTCACGCAATTACGCAGGTCCAGATTTTCTTTGTTGGCACCCCACTTCACACAGGATTATTGAGCTTCAGGAATAGGACGCTCAGTGACAGAAATCCTTTCCTGATTGTACCCGCTACCAAGGTACATAGACGGGCAGAGTACATCACTGTCATTAACAAAAGTGATCGTTCCGTCACTTTATCTAGGAATGCCACTATCGGTTTCCTATGGGCAGGCAACCGGAAACGTAAACAAATGTTACCTCCCAACTCAACCCTTGAAAGTGAAGCAGGAAAGCATACACCCAACACGGCAGTTGTCAGTGCAATTTCCTGGCGATTGAGACCGAGTCCGGATAGTACGGACAAGGATTCTCGAATGCGAGGGAAGCATTACCCCTCGTCAGACGTCATTGAGGGCAATATATTCACGCCTCGTCACACGAACCAGTCATCTCCATGTGTTCGCACGGTAGGTCCAACTTATGATGGAAGAAAGAGCGAACATGCACATTTTAGACTAGGTTGGAACAGGTTCCATACCCGAGGGCCGGAGACAGCCACTCGTCATAATTCACCCCTCACCACAGGATCTGGGAAACATCAACGCAGGAGAGGTGTATTGTTTGATGAAAATAATTGCAGGTCTTCAACGGAGCGGACTACAGAGCATGACAGGAAGGCCACCGCTGTACAGCATAAAGGTATAACCTACAAATACCCCCAGGAGGTATACTACGTATAACAGCTGCATTACCGCACTCAGTTGCAGATGTACGGTAACTGCACCTAGGTTAAGCACCTTCACATGCGTGGAATGCGTTCTGACCATGCATTATACGGTGTTTGTCGGGAGACATCGCATTCGATGCTCGCAATCTATGGGATGGCCCCATGCCTATATGGCAGATACATCCAATACTCTGTTGTTATAATCATGGCGTCAGTAAGCTGACAGATTCAAAGTCGTGAGACTACATTTCTTGCACTGCGAGTATGCAAGGAATTAATACATTCATTATATGTTGCAGATAGCTTTAGTGATTATCAAATTACCTGTATGCAGCCACCATACTTCAGTGGGAATACACGAGAACACATTCGCGGCTTGCTTTTACTGCGAGGTTCATCAGGACACATGTCAGGAGGGTTGCAGCGCGCATTCACAAGAGCGAGTCACAGGTAGAATTCATGACGGAATAAGGTACGTACTATCACATACCAGGCTATTCCAACTGATATTATACGATTGATGTCCTTTCAACAAGTCAGAGATTCACTAAGCGAGAAACTTCATTTTGAACCATTGCATTCCTTTTGCAACTGCACATTGTCGCTGGCTTAAAAGGCTGTAGGCGCCCTCGCAAGCCACGATATAGCGACTCAGCAATTCACACATGCTGATCGAGCATCATTCTTTCTGTCTACAGAAGTACCATCTAATACATATGAGAGTAGTTATTTGGTCCCCCCTATGTTCACAGACACGTCCCTAGCGGGCAGACGACAGCGGGAAGGTGAGACAGTCTTCACAAGTGGAAAGACGGACGACTCAATACAGCGCCTGCAAGAAGCAACACAACGTCTTGGTTCGAAAAGAAAAAAAAGAATGTTTACATAGTTATTATGCATACTGTCCACATTGTAATATATTAATGTTTTATTGTTGTGGACACTACGAGGTCCAATTGTATATAGTACTCAAATGAGAGTACTCACACTTACTTTTGTTAGGCTTAGGTAGGTTAGTTATAAGATGGCCATCTTAGATAGTACAGCTTATTAGCGTAAACACTCTTGTCACATCTTAGGCTTACGATCTTAAAAGTCAGATCTTCATAAGAAATTACATGTTACTAGATTAAGAGCAATATCTTTATAAGAATATCGATAGGAGGTACTTGCATCACAGTCCTCGCCTATCTGTAAATGGTTCACTGTGCAATTAATTAATTAATTCATTCATTCATTATATTTCATAACTCACTATACCGTAGGGCGTATCATAACAGCCCACGGTACGACTTTATATGGGTATATAATAACCCTTATGCATGTGCTATGTACTGTACTGTCAATCAGAGGGAGGCGAGCAGGTACAAGGCTATACCGCAGTGTTATTGTAAATATTATTCTTCACGGTTATTCACGCATATTCGGTTAATGCCGAGAACTCCGTTTTTTTTTTTCTCTTACACACTCACCACTGATCTCAGCTACGTCTCGCTCATTATTCTTTGCTTCACGCCGGTCTCACTATGGTCACGGGTAAGGTCAACAGTGGATCTTGGCTCCAAGTGGAGTGTTGATGGAGAGATTCGGGGTGGCTAGGTGGTTAGCTACGCCCAGACAGTGAGGCCACTGTCCAGTTGAACTGGGGGAGGTATTGTCATGTCCCGGTTTTGGTTTAGCCTTGAACCATACCGGACGTGCAACCCCGGTTCAATCCAGATCTTGAGAATCTGCAAGGAGGTGCTACGCAAGCACGCACGAGTTGCGATTTTTGTGCTTATAAGCGGCGACCTCAGATGTGGTGGGGGGGGGGGGGGTCAGTCAGTCAGTGAGAGCACCGGGAGCAGACGGCGAGAGTGGAGGACTGCCCGTAAAGGCAGTGGAAACGAGTGCGACGTAAGTTTGACGATCGGGGGATCGTAGTACTGCGACCAAGCACCTGTTGACCAAAGGGACTGGTGCTGAGCATCGTCAGAGAGAGAGACGGCTGAGTGATCAGGTGAGATCTTGTATTATTGTTTCTTCTGTTGGAGGGAGTCTTTTGAGCAAGCCCTGTACCTGCACGGTGGATTCCTTGAAGCTGTTGAAAGGAATAAACTGGCAGTACATGAGAGAGATCTCTTTTTATTGGGGAGCTACCTCGGCATCCTGAACTCCCTCATTCCCCCCCTCTTTTAGCATAAGTGGTGAGCTGTCAATCGTGGGTAAGGCAATCGGTAAGGACATGGTAAGGATCCCGTTACCTGAGCAGGAAGAACCCCAACTATAACGATCCAGGTAAGTAAAGTTAAAGAACCCCTGAGTGACCTATGGCGTAAGTCCATGCACTCAGGCAGGGCCATTATAGGCGAGACGCAACATTGGTATCAAACTCAAGGTAGAGGCCGTACCAAAACAATGGTGGAGACGCTACGGTTACCGTGATTCATCCTCCGAGGTTTATCTGCGATTTACAGCACATTTCACGTCATTATAACCCGCCCACCCTATAACTAACGTGCATGTGCATGCTGGATCTACTCACCTAGCTCTTAGCACTGGTTCAGGGTAGCAATAAGATTTTGCATAGCCATAAGCCTAGCAGTAAAGAGTGCTTAGCTATAAGATTAAGAGTATCGGTGATTGTGTACGTATAGCTTAAGGCTAGCAATAAGAAGTGATCGCTGTAAGAATAGGGTGATAGTAGTCAGTGTGACTACACTGTATGGCATTTGCACATTGAGTTGGCTGGTACACAAATTGACAGTATGGGCAAGAATAAGCACGCTTCACGGCGCGGAAGGCCTGGACACCCCTTGGCACAGTCGAAGGCCAACGTTAATATTGCTGACAGGGAACGGCAAGACACGGCCGAGTTCAGGCACATGTGTAGTTACACCATGCCTGACAGCATGGAAGATGTGAACACGGAAATAGAGCCACAATTATTCTCGGGCAACAATATAGGTTTCGAAAATCCCCGGGAATTAGTTGATTCTATAAACAGAATAGCGCAGTTCAATGCTTGGAAGGACCGTACTATTATATACCACTTTAAACAATGTTTAACTGACGGAGCATTGCGCTGGGTCATGGCGTACAAGATACTCCATAAGGATTGCACGTGGGATGAACTCCAGACGGATTTCATCAGGGCATTTGAAGATGGCGAACCCATCAGAGCTCTTATAGACATAATGTCACAAATTCATGACCATGGTCGGCCACACATAACTGAAAAGGAGAAAGTAGGCTATATAATGCAGGGACTCCCACCAGTGGTTCTTAGAGAGGTGCCTGTAAGCCAGGTAAACACAGTAAATGAATTACGATCATACATAAGGTCACTGGAACGGCTCCACAGATTTAATGGGTTAGTACTGTTCGACCTAGGCAATACAGAAACTGGACGTCCACGTGAAGGGTCACACAACGCTTTGCATCAATATGATAGCGAAGGCTTCGAAAGTGATGACGAAGAAAGCGAACCTTTAGGGCGCACAGGCCAGAATATAGCTGACCAGGAACGCTCTTTAGTACACCAGTCTACCCAGGTCACAAACTGCTCAGCAGAAAAAAGTACTCAGGTGACGCAGTGTTCAGTAGAGAAATCTACGCAGGTAGAGTTCACAAAGAACACGGTCTCTATTGGCACGCAAACCGAAGTGGAAATTGCGCAGGTTACTGGTGAGCCCACACCAGAGAGCACGCAAGTAGACACGAGTAGGCTGCAGATATTCAGTGTTCAAACACAGCTGGAATCTGAGGCTCAAAGATATAGTAACAAGGCAGTCATGGCAAAAAGTAAAGTCGCCAAAGGTAGCGACATCACATGTTTCTTCTGCACGAAACGGGGCCATAAATTAAAAGACTGCGTTCTAGCCCAGAAACGCAACCTAGTTTACTGGCGGCGGAAATTTCAAGCGAAAGCGCAGAAAGGTAACTTGAAACCGGCCAGGAACACAGTTGGCACATTCGATGCTAGTAAGCATTTCCGACACGTGGTCACTGGCAGCGCAAGGCCGCGCACGACCAAGGACATCCGGTGGCAGCAGCACGCGCGCTCAGCAGATAGACAGCCTGACAAAGATAGCACAGCAGATTCCCGAGTTCGACGCGTGGCCAGCGACTCAGGGAAGTCTCGTAATCTGAACTCTCCGCTGCGACAGCAACTCGGCTGTGCACCAGGATGTGTACGGACGAACAAACCAGCTGACAAGAGGGTCATCAGACTCGCCACTACATACAAAGTAACACTGGCTCCTCACGCAATTACGCAGGTCCAGATTTTCTTTGTTGGCACCCCACTTCACACAGGATTATTGAGCTTCAGGAATAGGACGCTCAGTGACAGAAATCCTTTCCTGATTGTACCCGCTACCAAGGTACATAGACGGGCAGAGTACATCACTGTCATTAACAAAAGTGATCGTTCCGTCACTTTATCTAGGAATGCCACTATCGGTTTCCTATGGGCAGGCAACCGGAAACGTAAACAAATGTTACCTCCCAACTCAACCCTTGAAAGTGAAGCAGGAAAGCATACACCCAACACGGCAGTTGTCAGTGCAATTTCCTGGCGATTGAGACCGAGTCCGGATAGTACGGACAAGGATTCTCGAATGCGAGGGAAGCATTACCCCTCGTCAGACGTCATTGAGGGCAATATATTCACGCCTCGTCACACGAACCAGTCATCTCCATGTGTTCGCACGGTAGGTCCAACTTATGATGGAAGAAAGAGCGAACATGCACATTTTAGACTAGGTTGGAACAGGTTCCATACCCGAGGGCCGGAGACAGCCACTCGTCATAATTCACCCCTCACCACAGGATCTGGGAAACATCAACGCAGGAGAGGTGTATTGTTTGATGAAAATAATTGCAGGTCTTCAACGGAGCGGACTACAGAGCATGACAGGAAGGCCACCGCTGTACAGCATAAAGGTATAACCTACAAATACCCCCAGGAGGTATACTACGTATAACAGCTGCATTACCGCACTCAGTTGCAGATGTACGGTAACTGCACCTAGGTTAAGCACCTTCACATGCGTGGAATGCGTTCTGACCATGCATTATACGGTGTTTGTCGGGAGACATCGCATTCGATGCTCGCAATCTATGGGATGGCCCCATGCCTATATGGCAGATACATCCAATACTCTGTTGTCATAATCATGGCGTCAGTAAGCTGACAGATTCAAAGTCGTGAGACTACATTTCTTGCACTGCGAGTATGCAAGGAATTAATACATTCATTATATGTTGCAGATAGCTTTAGTGATTATCAAATTACCTGTATGCAGCCACCATACTTCAGTGGGAATACACGAGAACACATTCGCGGCTTGCTTTTACTGCGAGGTTCATCAGGACACATGTCAGGAGGGTTGCAGCGCGCATTCACAAGAGCGAGTCACAGGTAGAATTCATGACGGAATAAGGTACGTACTATCACATACCAGGCTATTCCAACTGATATTATACGATTGATGTCCTTTCAACAAGTCAGAGATTCACTAAGCGAGAAACTTCATTTTGAACCATTGCATTCCTTTTGCAACTGCACATTGTCGCTGGCTTAAAAGGCTGTAGGCGCCCTCGCAAGCCACGATATAGCGACTCAGCAATTCACACATGCTGATCGAGCATCATTCTTTCTGTCTACAGAAGTACCATCTAATACATATGAGAGTAGTTATTTGGTCCCCCCTATGTTCACAGACACGTCCCTAGCGGGCAGACGACAGCGGGAAGGTGAGACAGTCTTCACAAGTGGAAAGACGGACGACTCAATACAGCGCCTGCAAGAAGCAACACAACGTCTTGGTTCGAAAAGAAAAAAAAGAATGTTTACATAGTTATTATGCATACTGTCCACATTGTAATATATTAATGTTTTATTGTTGTGGACACTACGAGGTCCAATTGTATATAGTACTCAAATGAGAGTACTCACACTTACTTTTGTTAGGCTTAGGTAGGTTAGTTATAAGATGGCCATCTTAGATAGTACAGCTTATTAGCGTAAACACTCTTGTCACATCTTAGGCTTACGATCTTAAAAGTCAGATCTTCATAAGAAATTACATGTTACTAGATTAAGAGCAATATCTTTATAAGAATATCGATAGGAGGTACTTGCATCACAGTCCTCGCCTATCTGTAAATGGTTCACTGTGCAATTAATTAATTAATTCATTCATTCATTATATTTCATAACTCACTATACCGTAGGGCGTATCATAACAGCCCACGGTACGACTTTATATGGGTATATAATAACCCTTATGCATGTGCTATGTACTGTACTGTCAATCAGAGGGAGGCGAGCAGGTACAAGGCTATACCGCAGTGTTATTGTAAATATTATTCTTCACGGTTATTCACGCATATTCGGTTAATGCCGAGAACTCCGTTTTTTTTTTCTCTTACACACTCACCACTGATCTCAGCTACGTCTCTCTCATTATTCTTTGCTTCACGCCGGTCTCACTATGGTCACGGGTAAGGTCAACAGTGGATCTTGGCTCCAAGTGGAGTGTTGATGGAGAGATTCGGGGTGGCTAGGTGGTTAGCTACGCCCAGACAGTGAGGCCACTGTCCAGTTGAACTGGGGGAGGTATTGTCATGTCCCGGTTTTGGTTTAGCCTTGAACCATACCGGACGTGCAACCCCGGTTCAATCCAGATCTTGAGAATCTGCAAGGAGGTGCTACGCAAGCACGCACGAGTTGCGATTTTTGTGCTTATAAGCGGCGACCTCAGATGTGGTGGGGGGGGGTCAGTCAGTCAGTGAGAGCACCGGGAGCAGACGGCGAGAGTGGAGGACTGCCCGTAAAGGCAGTGGAAACGAGTGCGACGTAAGTTTGACGATCGGGGGATCGTAGTACTGCGACCAAGCACCTGTTGACCAAAGGGACTGGTGCTGAGCATCGTCAGAGAGAGAGACGGCTGAGTGATCAGGTGAGATCTTGTATTATTGTTTCTTCTGTTGGAGGGAGTCTTTTGAGCAAGCCCTGTACCTGCACGGTGGATTCCTTGAAGCTGTTGAAAGGAATAAACTGGCAGTACATGAGAGAGATCTCTTTTTATTGGGGAGCTACCTCGGCATCCTGAACTCCCTCATTCCCCCCCTCTTTTAGCATAAGTGGTGTGCTGCCAATCGTGGGTAAGGCAATCGGTAAGGACATGGTAAGGATCCCGTTACCTGAGCAGGAAGAACCCCAACTATAACGATCCAGGTAAGTAAAGTTAAAGAACCCCTGAGTGACCTATGGCGTAAGTCCATGCACTCAGGCAGGGCCATTATAGGCGAGACGCAACATTGGTATCAAACTCAAGGTAGAGGCCGTACCAAAACAATGGTGGAGACGCTACGGTTACCGTGATTCATCCTCCGAGGTTTATCTGCGATTTACAGCACATTTCACGTCATTATAACCCGCCCACCCTATAACTAACGTGCATGTGCATGCTGGATCTACTCACCTAGCTCTTAGCACTGGTTCAGGGTAGCAATAAGATTTTGCATAGCCATAAGCCTAGCAGTAAAGAGTGCTTAGCTATAAGATTAAGAGTATCGGTGATTGTGTACGTATAGCTTAAGGCTAGCAATAAGAAGTGATCGCTGTAAGAATAGGGTGATAGTAGTCAGTGTGACTACACTGTATGGCATTTGCACATTGAGTTGGCTGGTACACAAATTGACAGTATGGACAAGAATAAGCACGCTTCACGGCGCGGAAGGCCTGGACACCCCTTGGCACAGTCGAAGGCCAACGTTAATATTGCTGACAGGGAACGGCAAGACACGGCCGAGTTCAGGCACATGTGTAGTTACACCATGTCTGACAGCATGGAAGATGTGAACACGGAAATAGAGCCACAATTATTCTCGGGCAACAATATAGGTTTCGAAAATCCCCGGGAATTAGTTGATTCTATAAACAGAATAGCGCAGTTCAATGCTTGGAAGGACCGTACTATTATATACCACTTTAAACAATGTTTAACTGACGGAGCATTGCGCTGGGTCATGGCGTACAAGATACTCCATAAGGATTGCACGTGGGATGAACTCCAGACGGATTTCATCAGGGCATTTGAAGATGGCGAACCCATCAGAGCTCTTATAGACATAATGTCACAAATTCATGACCATGGTCGGCCACACATAACTTAAAAGGAGAAAGTAGGCTATATAATGCAGGGACTCCCACCAGTGGTTCTTAGAGAGGTGCCTGTAAGACAGGTAAACACAGTAAATGAATTACGATCATACATAAGGTCACTGGAACGGCTCCACAGATTTAATGGGTTAGTTCTGTTCGACCTAGGCAATACAGAAACTGGACGTCCACGTGAAGGGTCACACAACGCTTTGCATCAATATGATAGCGAAGGCTTCGAAAGTGATGACGAAGAATGCGAACCTTTAGGGCGCACAGGCCAGAATATAGCTGACCAGGAACGCTCTTTAGTACACCAGTCTACCCAGGTCACAAACTGCTCAGCAGAAAAAAGTACTCAGGTGACGCTGTGTTCAGTAGAGAAATCTACGCAGGTAGAGTTCACAAAGAACACGGTCTCTATTGGCACGCAAACCGAAGTGGAAATTGCGCAGGTTACTGGTGAGCCCACACCAGAGAGCACGCAAGTAGACACGAGTAGGCTGCAGATATTCAGTGTTCAAACACAGCTGGAATCTGAGGCTCAAAGATATAGTAACAAGGCAGTCATGGCAAAAAGTAAAGTCGCCAAAGGTAGCGACATCACATGTTTCTTCTGCACGAAACGGGGCCATAAATTAAAAGACTGCGTTCTAGCCCAGAAACGCAACCTAGTTTACTGGCGGCGGAAATTTCAAGCGAAAGCGCAGAAAGGTAACTTGAAACCGGCCAGGAACACAGTTGGCACATTCGATGCTAGTAAGCATTTCCGACACGTGGTCACTGGCAGCGCAAGGCCGCGCACGACCAAGGACATCCGGTGGCAGCAGCACGCGCGCTCAGCAGATAGACAGCCTGACAAAGATAGCACAGCAGATTCCCGAGTTCGACGCGTGGCCAGCGACTCAGGGAAGTCTCGTAATCTGAACTCTCCGCTGCGACAGCAACTCGGCTGTGCACCAGGATGTGTACGGACGAACAAACCAGCTGACAAGAGGGTCATCAGACTCGCCACTACATACAAAGTAACACTGGCTCCTCACGCAATTACGCAGGTCCAGATTTTCTTTGTTGGCACCCCACTTCACACAGGATTATTGAGCTTCAGGAATAGGACGCTCAGTGACAGAAATCCTTTCCTGATTGTACCCGCTACCAAGGTACATAGACGGGCAGAGTACATCACTGTCATTAACAAAAGTGATCGTTCCGTCACTTTATCTAGGAATGCCACTATCGGTTTCCTATGGGCAGGCAACCGGAAACGTAAACAAATGTTACCTCCCAACTCAACCCTTGAAAGTGAAGCAGGAAAGCATACACCCAACACGGCAGTTGTCAGTGCAATTTCCTGGCGATTGAGACCGAGTCCGGATAGTACGGACAAGGATTCTCGAATGCGAGGGAAGCATTACCCCTCGTCAGACGTCATTGAGGGCAATATATTCACGCCTCGTCACACGAACCAGTCATCTCCATGTGTTCGCACGGTAGGTCCAACTTATGATGGAAGAAAGAGCGAACATGCACATTTTAGACTAGGTTGGAACAGGTTCCATACCCGAGGGCCGGAGACAGCCACTCGTCATAATTCACCCCTCACCACAGGATCTGGGAAACATCAACGCAGGAGAGGTGTATTGTTTGATGAAAATAATTGCAGGTCTTCAACGGAGCGGACTACAGAGCATGACAGGAAGGCCACCGCTGTACAGCATAAAGGTATAACCTACAAATACCCCCAGGAGGTATACTACGTATAACAGCTGCATTACCGCACTCAGTTGCAGATGTACGGTAACTGCACCTAGGTTAAGCACCTTCACATGCGTGGAATGCGTTCTGACCATGCATTATACGGTGTTTGTCGGGAGACATCGCATTCGATGCTCGCAATCTATGGGATGGCCCCATGCCTATATGGCAGATACATCCAATATTCTGTTGTTATAATCATGGCGTCAGTAAGCTGACAGATTCAAAGTCGTGAGACTACATTTCTTGCACTGCGAGTATGCAAGGAATTAATACATTCATTATATGTTGCAGATAGCTTTAGTGATTATCAAATTACCTGTATGCAGCCACCATACTTCAGTGGGAATACACGAGAACACATTCGCGGCTTGCTTTTACTGCGAGGTTCATCAGGACACATGTCAGGAGGGTTGCAGCGCGCATTCACAAGAGCGAGTCACAGGTAGAATTCATGACGGAATAAGGTACGTACTATCACATACCAGGCTATTCCAACTGATATTATACGATTGATGTCCTTTCAACAAGTCAGAGATTCACTAAGCGAGAAACTTCATTTTGAACCATTGCATTCCTTTTGCAACTGCACATTGTCGCTGGCTTAAAAGGCTGTAGGCGCCCTCGCAAGCCACGATATAGCGACTCAGCAATTCACACATGCTGATCGAGCATCATTCTTTCTGTCTACAGAAGTACCATCTAATACATATGAGAGTAGTTATTTGGTCCCCCCTATGTTCACAGACACGTCCCTAGCGGGCAGACGACAGCGGGAAGGTGAGACAGTCTTCACAAGTGGAAAGACGGACGACTCAATACAGCGCCTGCAAGAAGCAACACAACGTCTTGGTTCGAAAAGAAAAAAAAGAATGTTTACATAGTTATTATGCATACTGTCCACATTGTAATATATTAATGTTTTATTGTTGTGGACACTACGAGGTCCAATTGTATATAGTACTCAAATGAGAGTACTCACACTTACTTTTGTTAGGCTTAGGTAGGTTAGTTATAAGATGGCCATCTTAGATAGTACAGCTTATTAGCGTAAACACTCTTGTCACATCTTAGGCTTACGATCTTAAAAGTCAGATCTTCATAAGAAATTACATGTTACTAGATTAAGAGCAATATCTTTATAAGAATATCGATAGGAGGTACTTGCATCACAGTCCTCGCCTATCTGTAAATGGTTCACTGTGCAATTAATTAATTCATTCATTCATTCATTATATTTCATAACTCACTATACCGTAGGGCGTATCATAACAGCCCACGGTACGACTTTATTTGGGTATATAATAACCCTTATGCATGTGCTATGTACTGTACTGTCAATCAGAGGGAGGCGAGCAGGTACAAGGCTATACCGCAGTGTTATTGTAAATATTATTCTTCACGGTTATTCACGCATATTCGGTTAATGCCGAGAACTCCGTTTTTTTTTTCTCTCTTACACACTCACCACTGATCTCAGCTACGTCTCGCTCATTATTCTTTGCTTCACGCCGGTCTCACTATGGTCACGGGTAAGGTCAACAGTGGATCTTGGCTCCAAGTGGAGTGTTGATGGAGAGATTCGGGGTGGCTAGGTGGTTAGCTACGCCCAGACAGTGAGGCCACTGTCCAGTTGAACTGGGGGAGGTATTGTCATGTCCCGGTTTTGGTTTAGCCTTGAACCATACCGGACGTGCAACCCCGGTTCAATCCAGATCTTGAGAATCTGCAAGGAGGTGCTACGCAAGCACGCACGAGTTGCGATTTTTGTGCTTATAAGCGGCGACCTCAGATGTGGTGGTGGGGGGGGGGGGGGTCAGTCAGTCAGTGAGAGCACCGGGAGCAGACGGCGAGAGTGGAGGACTGCCCGTAAAGGCAGTGGAAACGAGTGCGACGTAAGTTTGACGATCGGGGGATCGTAGTACTGCGACCAAGCACCTGTTGACCAAAGGGACTGGTGCTGAGCATCGTCAGAGAGAGAGACGGCTGAGTGATCAGGTGAGATCTTGTATTATTGTTTCTTCTGTTGGAGGGAGTCTTTTGAGCAAGCCCTGTACCTGCACGGTGGATTCCTTGAAGCTGTTGAAAGGAATAAACTGGCAGTACATGAGAGAGATCTCTTTTTATTGGGGAGCTACCTCGGCATCCTGAACTCCCTCATTCCCCCCCTCTTTTAGCATAAGTGGTGTGCTGTCAATCGTGGGTAAGGCAATCGGTAAGGACATGGTAAGGATCCCGTTACTTGAGCAGGAAGAACCCCAACTATAACGATCCAGGTAAGTAAAGTTAAAGAACCCCTGAGTGACCTATGGCGTAAGTCCATGCACTCAGGCAGGGCCATTATAGGCGAGACGCAACATTGGTATCAAACTCAAGGTAGAGGCCGTACCAAAACAATGGTGGAGACGCTACGGTTACCGTGATTCATCCTCCGAGGTTTATCTGCGATTTACAGCACATTTCACGTCATTATAACCCGCCCACCCTATAACTAACGTGCATGTGCATGCTGGATCTACTCACCTAGCTCTTAGCACTGGTTCAGGGTAGCAATAAGATTTTGCATAGCCATAAGCCTAGCAGTAAAGAGTGCTTAGCTATAAGATTAAGAGTATCGGTGATTGTGTACGTATAGCTTAAGGCTAGCAATAAGAAGTGATCGCTGTAAGAATAGGGTGATAGTAGTCAGTGTGACTACACTGTATGGCATTTGCACATTGAGTTGGCTGGTACACAAATTGACAGTATGGGCAAGAATAAGCACGCTTCACGGCGCGGAAGGCCTGGACACCCCTTGGCACAGTCGAAGGCCAACGTTAATATTGCTGACAGGGAACGGCAAGACACGGCCGAGTTCAGGCACATGTGTAGTTACACCATGTCTGACAGCATGGAAGATGTGAACACGGAAATAGAGCCACAATTATTCTCGGGCAACAATATAGGTTTCGAAAATCCCCGGGAATTAGTTGATTCTATAAACAGAATAGCGCAGTTCAATGCTTGGAAGGACCGTACTATTATATACCACTTTAAACAATGTTTAACTGACGGAGCATTGCGCTGGGTCATGGCGTACAAGATACTCCATAAGGATTGCACGTGGGATGAACTCCAGACGGATTTCATCAGGGCATTTGAAGATGGCGAACCCATCAGAGCTCTTATAGACATAATGTCACAAATTCATGACCATGGTCGGCCACACATAACTGAAAAGGAGAAAATAGGCTATATAATGCAGGGACTCCCACCAGTGGTTCTTAGAGAGGTGCCTGTAAGCCAGGTAAACACAGTAAATGAATTACGATCATACATAAGGTCACTGGAACGGCTCCACAGATTTAATGGGTTAGTACTGTTCGACCTAGGCAATACAGAAACTGGACGTCCACGTGAAGGGTCACACAACGCTTTGCATCAATATGATAGCGAAGGCTTCGAAAGTGATGACGAAGAAAGCGAACCTTTAGGGCGCACAGGCCAGAATATAGCTGACCAGGAACGCTCTTTAGTACACCAGTCTACCCAGGTCACAAACTGCTCAGCAGAAAAAAGTACTCAGGTGACGCAGTGTTCAGTAGAGAAATCTACGCAGGTAGAGTTCACAAAGAACACGGTCTCTATTGGCACGCAAACCGAAGTGGAAATTGCGCAGGTTACTGGTGAGCCCACACCAGAGAGCACGCAAGTAGACACGAGTAGGCTGCAGATATTCAGTGTTCAAACACAGCTGGAATCTGAGGCTCAAAGATATAGTAACAAGGCAGTCATGGCAAAAAGTAAAGTCGCCAAAGGTAGCGACATCACATGTTTCTTCTGCACGAAACGGGGCCATAAATTAAAAGACTGCGTTCTAGCCCAGAAACGCAACCTAGTTTACTGGCGGCGGAAATTTCAAGCGAAAGCGCAGAAAGGTAACTTGAAACCGGCCAGGAACACAGTTGGCACATTCGATGCTAGTAAGCATTTCCGACACGTGGTCACTGGCAGCGCAAGGCCGCGCACGACCAAGGACATCCGGTGTCAGCAGCACGCGCGCTCAGCAGATAGGGCCATTATAGGCGAGACGCAACATTGGTATCAAACTCAAGGTAGAGGCCGTACCAAAACAATAGTGTTTTAATCTTACCGAGTTTCATTGTTATCGCTCCAGCCCTTTAGATGTTATTAGGGACCCACGCACACACACCATCACACACACACACGCACAATAGGTGATCTCATAAGCCTTTTTTTTTTCATAAAATGAAAATAGGCTAAAAATGGCCTCAAACACCACAATGACTTAAGATATCTTCTCCTATTTCACCTTGATATTATTTGACAATACTTAGATTAGTAACTGCCTTAAAATCTATAAAATATGTAGTTTTCTACAAACATCTTATTATGTTGAGTTATGTCACTGTTGCAGAAAAAGAGCGATGTAAAGAAAGTATATTCCCCTTCATTTCCTTCGTCCACCTCGTGATTGTTTTGCCTCACGAGACTGAGTGTACCCCGTTCCAGTCGTCAGACCAGAATTAAATATATCTTAGCAGAGCCGGGAATCGAACCCGGACCTCAGGGGCGACAGCCAAGAATTTTTCCTGCTACACCTAGAGTTGGACTATAGATAATAATAATAATAATAATAATAATAATAATAATAATAATAATAATAATAATAATAATAATGCTACTGGAAAATATTGAGGAACGTCTTTGGTCCAGTCTGCGTAGAGGGAATCTGGATAAAACAAGTCTCAGGTGCTATATCATCACTCTGAAAGGATCACCGACACATTCAGGAAAAGGCGATTGAAGTTCCATGGCCACATTCTTCGCATGGCCGATGACAGACTGCGAAGAGGATTCTCAACCTTGCTCTGTCAATGAAAGTCAAGACCAGCTGGCTTAAGAAAATACAGGAAGATCTTCAGGAAGTTGGCATCGTAGAGGAAATTATACAAGACAGATCCAAATTCAGAACAGTTACCAACAACTATCATTTTGCGGAGAAATCAGTTTCAGTACCAGGAAATCATGGACTGAAGAACGGAAGACACTTCAGTGCCCAGATGAAGAGATTTTGAGAGAAGAAAAGATCAACATCGCAACACACCAAGGAGGACAGAGATGTGATTCCACACAATGAAATATCCTGAAGCAATGCCGAAGAAAGAGACGAAAGTAACCAGAACCTGACATTTGGAAATTAAACAGCTCAGTTTTTAAGAATTGCTGACCTATATAATGCCTTCATATAATGTTAATGCCACAAATAACATACAGTAGGCTCGTAATGACAGACAATCGGCGATAAATAAGAAGAGGCCCTCGCATTTGAAACGGTCCGCGGGGCGTGTATTCTATGTTTGGAACAAGCATGGGAGAGAAACTTGGACCTTCGCCACGGAGATGAAGCAAGACTGCTCGTCTGCAGGCACTGGAGAACAGAGAACAGACTGCACTTGGTCTGAATCAAAGGTATAGTTTATATTTTGGGTGGAAATGGACACTTGTTATTTAACTACAGAAGGAAGATCCTTCAAATGAGGTTACGTTATAGGTTACTATTGTTAATATTGTTGTAGATGTATTTCATTTAGGGACCAGTGTTATTCGGTGTCATTATGATCACTTGACTAGTGTGTGTAGCCCGTGGTATCAACCTACATTTCCCTAAAGTACAAAAGAGGAGAATAGAAACGTTTGAAATGTGGTGTTACAGGCGAATTATGAAGATCAGATGGGTAGACAAGGTTACAAATGAAGAGGTATTAAGACGAATGGGAGAGGAGAGATGTTTCTGGCGAATGCTAATGAAGATAAGAGATAGGTTGCTAGGACACATACTAAGACACCAAGGAATAGCGAATGTAGTTATGGAAGGAAGGGTCGAGGATAAGAACTGTAGGGGTAGACCAACGTTACAATAGCGTATGTTATACATATTCCGATTTCCTTCCAATAGCCATTCCATGACCCGTCTTGAAAGAAAAACTACATGACCATTGGCTGCATTAATTTTAAAAAAGTATGTTCAACAGATTGCCTTAGATGTAAGATGTGGCAGCTATGTAGAGATGAAACGATTAGCACAGGACAGGGAGGCATGGAAAGCTGCATTATCCAGTCAAAACACTGAACACTCAAACAACAACAGAAGTGGGAAACCAAAGAAAACTACTTCTAGGATGGTTGAAATGTGAGTAGGCTGTTTTGACCCATAAGGCCAAGTGTACCCCGTTCCAGCCCTCAGACGATAATTAAATTTCTTGGCAGATCCGAGATTCGAATCCGGACTTTCGTGGTGATGACCAAGAATGCTATCACTACGCCACGATGTGGACCCATGCTGCTTGTGATGGAGAACAAATACCAAGGTTACATAGTTGATAACTTATTTAAGATGATGCGGAGAACTTCAAGAGCGCCGGAACAAAATCCAAGGTTACATTGTTAGTAACTTATTTAAGATGATGCGGACTATACCAGGAGTGACGGAACAAAATCCATGTTTACATTGTTAGTAACTTATTTAAGGTGATGCGGACTATACCAGGAGTGACGGAACAAAATGCAAGGTTACATTGTTAGTAACTTATTTAAGGTGATGCGGACTATATCAACAGCACCTGAACAAAATCCAAAGTTACATTGTTAGTAACTTATGTAAGATGATGCGGAGAATTTCAAGAGCGCCGGAACAAAGTCCAAGGTTACATTGTTAGTAACTTATGTAAGATGATGCGGAGAATTTCGAGGGCGCCGGAACAAAATCCAAAGTTACATTGTTAGTAACTTATTTAAGATGATGCGGACTATATCAACAGCACCTGAACTAAATCCAAAGTTACATTGTTAGTAACTTATGTAAGATGGTGCGGAGAATTTCAAGAGCGCCGGAACAAAATCCAAAGTTACATTGTTAGTAACTTATGTAAGATGATGCGGAGAATTTCGAGATGATGATGATAATTGTTGTTTTAAGGGGCCTAACATCGAGGTTATCGGCCCCTAATGATCTGGGTGATAGCGAAAATGATAATGAAATGGAAACCAGAACAAAATTATCGAAGACGGAAAATACGTACAAAAAGGAACTCACATGGAAACAACTCACAATATGGTCTTACAAAAGGGAATTTAGAACGAAAAGTTGCACAAAAAGAATAGATTGAAAAAGACCCACAAAACGTAGGCTAGATTCAAAATACGTACAAAATGCAAAGTAGCGCCAAAATACTTACAAAATGCAACTGAAATTCAAAATACTTACAAAATGCAAATGAGATCGAAATTACGTACAAAGTGCAATTGAGGTTCAAAATACTTACAAAATGCAATTGAAATTGAAAATACACAATGCAATTCAGATTGAAATATCCCAGTTCCAATCCAAATTATTCACAAAGTGCAATTGAAATTCAAAATCCTTACAAAATGCAATTGAAATTGAAAATGCTTACAAAATGTACGGTAGATTCAAACGACTCATGTGGATTGACAATACTTACAAAAAGCAATTTAGATTGAAAATACTTGACAAATGTAATTTAGATGCAAAATACCCACAAAATGCAATTGAGAATCAAAATATGTGCAAAATGCCCACCAAACAAAATGCAATTTAGATTCAAAATTCGTGCGAAATGCGGTTTTGGTTGAAAATACTTACAAAATGCAATTGAAATTCAAAATACTCACTAATAGGCCCGGCAACCTGCATTGAAAGACTTACTAAAAAGCAATTTAGATTGTCAATCTTTACAAAATGCAATTGAGGTTGAAAACAATCGCGAGATGTAATTTAGATCGAAAAAACTTACAAAATGCAAAATAGATCAAAAATGCCTTAAAAATCGCTAAAAGGGAATTTAGATACACGGTGATTTGAGTAACAAAAACAGTGCGGGAATCTTAAAGAGAAAAGGAAATAGAAGGAAAAGAGGAGAGGAGAGGGGAGAGAAGAGAAGATCCGCCCCAAAGGGAAGGAACAAAAAGGGGAAAACGGACCCAGCTCAGGAATCCCTCGGGGTCGCCAACGCCCGAACTCACAAGCCGTGAGCCCCTGAGGGTGTAGCATTATCGACGGTGCACCAGAAGTGGTGGGGCTACATACACCCTGACTCCTTAAGGGCCTTGAGCACAAGGCAGGAGGTAAAAGGAAAAGAACAAGAAGGCTGACCCCTCACAGAAGGAGGGTATCAGGAAAGATGAGACAAGGGCCAATTAAGCCGGGAAAGTGAAAGACTCCCTAGGCCTCGGATAACCTAATACCGTCGGGGTCGGGAGAGAACAAGAGTTGACCAAGGGAGCTCGACAGGAAAGAAGAAAGAGAGGAGCCAGGCACAAGTAAGTGGAAGCAATGCCGGACACAGCTGGGGCCCCGTGGTCGCCAGCCCACAACCCACAGAATTTCGAGAGCGCCGGAACAAAATCCAAAGTTACATTGTTAGTAACTTATGTAAGATGATGCGGAGAATTTCAAGAGCGCCAGAACAAAATCCAAAGTTACATTGTTAGTAACTTATTTAAGATGATGCGGAGAATTCCAAGAGCGCCGGAACAAAATCCAAAGTTACATTGTTAGTAACTTATGTAAGAAGATGCGGACTATATCAACAGCACCTGAACAAAATCCAAAGTTACATTGTTAGTAACTTATTTAAGATGATGCGGACTATATCAACAGCACCTGAACAAAATCCAAAGTTATATTGTTAGTAACTTATGTAAGATGATGCGGAGAATTTCAAGAGCGCCGGAACAAAATCCAAAGTTACATTGTTAGTAACTTATGTAAGATGATGCGGAGAATTTCAAGAGCGCCGGAACAAAATCCAAAGTTACATTGTTAGTAACTTATTTAAGGTGATGCGGACTATATCAACAGCACCTGAACAAAATCCAAAGTTACATTGTTAGTAACTTATTTAAGATGATGCGGACTATATCAACAGCACCTGAACAATATCCAAAGTTACATTGTTAGTAACTTATTTAAGATGATGCGGACTATATCAACAGCACCTGAACAAAATCCAAAGTTATATTGTTAGTAACTTATGTAAGATGATGCGGAGAATTACGAGAGCGCCGGAACGAAATCCAAAGTTACATTGTTAGTAACTTATTTAAGATGATGCGGAGAATTCCAAGAGCGCCGGAACAAAATCCAAAGTTACATTGTTAGTAACTTATGTAAGAAGATGCGGACTATATCAACAGCACCTGAACAAAATCCAAAGTTACATTGTTAGTAACTTATTTAAGATGATGCGGACTATATCAACAGCACCTGAACAAAACCCAAAGTTATATTGTTAGTAACTTATGTAAGATGATGCGGAGAATTACGAGAGCGCCGGAACAAAATCCAAAGTTACATTTTAGTAACTTATGTAAGATTATGCGGAGAATTTCAAGAGCGCCGGAACAAAATCCAAGGTTACATTGTTAGTAACTTATGTAAGATGATGCGGAGAATTTCAAGAGCGCCGGAACAAAATCCAAGGTTACATTGTTAGTAACTTATGTAAGATGATGCGGAGAATTTCAAGAGCGCCGGAACAAAATCCAAGGTTACATTGTTAGTAACTTATGTAAGATGATGCGGACTATATCAACAGCACCTGAACAAAATCCAAGGTTACATTGTTAGTAACTTATGTAAGATGATGCGGAGAATTTCAAGAGCGCCGGAACAAAATCCAAAGTTACATTGTTAGTAACTTATTTAAGGTGATGCGGACTATATCAACAGCACCTGAACAAAATCCAAAATTACATTGTTAGTAACTTATGTAAGATGATGCGGAGAATTTCAAGAGCGCCGGAACAAAATCCAAAGTTACATTGTTAGTAACTTATGTAAGATGATGCGGAGAATTTCAAGAGCGCCGGAACAAAATCCAAGGTTACATTTTTAGTAACTAATGTAAGATGATGCGGAGAATTTCAAGAGCGCCGGAACAAAATCCAAAGTTACATTGTTAGTAACTTATGTAAGATGATGCGGAGAATTTCAAGAGCGCCGGAACAAAATCAGTAGTGTATTTGTAACAGTTCAAGGCCCTCCACCTCCACACCCTCCACACAAAATGGCGGCGGTGCGATATCTCTCGAACTCATGGTTGGATTTTAACAAATGAGGTGTCAAATTACTCAGGCGAACACTCCCTTTCCATTGGACAACATATCTCCACCCTAAAATAAAACCTACCCCTACTAGGGGGTGAAAATTGATTTTTTTTAGAGAATCTCTCTTTCCAATTGCAACATGTGAGAGTTTGAATGCCGATATGGATTTAAACGTTGTTCTGCAAACCAATAATCAAAGAGGGGCATGTTAGGCCTTGAGGTGAGAGCCCCTGTTATTGTTGACGAGCCCCCTGCAGTCGGGCCCCTGTTGATGGGTTATTGTGGACAGGTCATTGTGGACAAGAAATTGATGACAGGTCCTTGTGGACAAGTCCTTGTGGACGAGTCCTTGTGGACAGGTCCTTGTGGACAGGTCCCTGTGGACGAGTCCTTGTCCCTTTGGACTGATCCCATTGGACGGGTCCCTTTGACCTGGTTCCTACGGACGAGCCCATGAATGTATTAAAATTATGTCACAGGGCCTAACTACATTTGTGTGTGTTGAATTGACGTTGTTCACTAATCCCCCACTACTATAATAGGATAACGATATGAAAGGAAAGTGACGAAATACATGTGAACATACAAGGGATCTAACTTGGTGGATGGATGTGTTCTAACGAGTCATTTGTAGTTGAAAGAGAATAATACATGTTCTTAAGATGTTAAAACTGAGGAGATGACACGTGCAGTAAGACGTCTTGTTACTTCCTGTGTCATATTACAGACATGACAGAGAGCGCGCAGATCTGTTGCTATGACTAACACTGCAGTAATTTGAAACCGCAAGTGTTCATTAAGACAATGGATGATGATCATGCAGAGTTAGCAGTTATTGGATATTACACAGGTGTTCCTTCCGGTGTCATGTTGCTGACATACCAGAGAGCGCACACTGCTGTTGCTATGACTGACGCTGCAGTAATTTGAAACCCCATATGTTGATTATGACAATGGGTGATGATCATGCAAAGTCAGCAGTCATTGAATACCACACAGGTGTTCCTAGTGTACTTTGGACTCTCAACTGTATTGGGAAAGGAATTGCAATGATCTGCAAAAAACTGCTGACACGAGCGATGAGAGTTTATATAAGAGGGGTGTCATATATCTCCCTACTGTCAGACTTTATTACTCGCTTTGAGTGAACAGTGCTCTATTACTGCTCAAGAGTTGTAAAAAAAGCCGTTTTGGTAGAAAATCATTAAATTATTTTGCAAGGTAAGTACTTATTATTAATGGATTGTAGTCTTTTATTACTAATTGATTTTGAAGTTATTGATTGGAATGTATTGATTGATTGATTGATTGATTGATTTGTTTACAGATAATTGGGTACCTGTAGGTTACCAAATTCCTTCAATCTGTTCATTCAGTGACAGTAGTTGATCAATTATAAAAAGGTAAGTGTCCCCTCTAATAACTTTTAAACAGTTAGAGTGATATTTTCCAATGTTCACCACTACATGTTAGTGAAAATGGTATATTTGACAGTCAAAAGTTGGAACTACTTGACCATGGTGTGTAAAGCTAATTTTGTAGGTTAGATTTTGATTACCGCTCTATTAAGTTTGAATGTTCATTGCTAGGTGTCAGTGACAGAGGGAATATTTAAAGACTTAACCTCAGTTCACATTACATAACCTAACTTTACCTAACTTAACCTTGTCATGTGACATGTTTTACAAGTTTAAACTTGTTTTAAGACTGGCTATGACGTCACACTTAGCTCACTTAACTGGCGATCGCTGGTTTCTATTACGTGACATGTTCTACAAGTTTAGACTTGTTTTAAGACTGGCTATGACGTCACACTTAGCTCACTTAACTAGCGATCGCTGGTTTCTATCACGTGTCATGTTCTACAAGTTTAGACTTGTTTTAAGACTGGCTATGACGCCACACTTAGCTCACTTAACTAGCGATCGCTGGTTTCTACCACTCTATCAAGTTCTAATGTTCACTGCTAGGTGTCAGTGACAGTGGTATATAGTAACCCCCAGTTAGAACTACATAAAGTTAGACTTGCTAGGAGTTCACAGATGATTGATTTAAATACCCTGCTATAACCATTGACTGGAATATAATTAAACTATTTATATTGTACTTTTTGTTTTATTTTTTATTAACATTGATGATTTCTTTCTTTTATAGGTAATTTCGAAAGTGATCATCATGTTCAAGTGTGGTGACTGTAAGAAACAGTTCTCAATACCTGACAACCTTCAACGTCATGCAAGTACAAAACATAATCAGAAAATGTTTGTGTGCAGTCATTGTGCTACAACATTTAACAGACAAGATAGTCTTACACGACATGTAAATTTAATGCATGTCAGTTCAGCACCATTTTCGTGTTCAGTTTGCGAACTTGGTTTTTCTGCTGTAAAGCGATATCAATTCCACATGGTTGAAGTGCATGGAGAACAACAGGAATTGAAATCTGTAAAACCATCAACTAGCACGGAACCTTTAAATGAATGTGATGCTCAAAAGCGTAAACGTTCTCAAGATTGTGAAAATAGTTGTGCAACAAAAAGAAAAAAGAATGGTGAACCTTCAATAACACATTGTGATGTATGTAATATTGGTATACCTTCTTCAATCATTCATGGACATTTACGCAGTATTCAACATAAAAATAACGCTTGCCATGAAAGAAATTCTGGAAATATTCAACAAATTGGTAGTGCATTTAAAAGTCGAATTGCTAGTTATAGACTTTATAGTAAAGAAAAAACTCAAAGTATTGAATCATTTTTAAAAAAATGTTCAACCTACTGTGTTTGGCTTAGTAGAAAATGTTTTATTAGAGCATAAAACAATTAAAATGAATTTTGAACTTTTTGGCCTCTATGTAAAAACTGGGAGTGAAGGTGAAATTACGGATATCAAATCCTTTAATACAAAAAACATAATTGTTAGCGAATCAACTAATATTAGTGATATATATCATAATATTTCAAGTGCTATCATCGTGAAGAGTGAAGAGTTCCAGGAAAGGGAGTCAGGCTGGGCGTTGGTTGAAGTACTTTATTTAGAAACCAACATGAATAAATACAACCCCCTTCGAGCATCGTCATACATTGATTTGCCAGGATGGATCAAACGAAAGAAAGCTGTTGTGAACGTTATGAATAATGATGACGCATGCTTTGCGTGGGCTGTAACCTCAGCTCTCCATCCTGCAGAGGAGCATCTGTATAGAACATCATCCTATCCTCACTATTCTTCAGTGTTAGATTTAAAAGAAATAGAATTTCCTATGGCGATAAAAGACATTCAACGTTTTGAAGAGCTGAACAATGTAAGTATTAATGTTTATGGAATTGAAAATAAGAGTATAGTTGGTCCTCTATATTATACTCAGGAAAAAAAGGATGCTCATGTAAATTTACTATACATAACCGAAGGTGAAAACGCCCACTATTGTTGGATAAAACATTTAAGTAGACTTGTCAGTAGTCAGATAACAAAATGCGATGGTAAAAAGTGGTTGTGTGATGGTTGTTTGCTACATTTCAGAAAAGAGGATCAACTAACTCAACATCAAAAATGGGGGTGTAATCATGTGTGTACGGTATTACCGACTCCTAAAAATAACATTCTAAAATTTAAGGATTATGAGAAACAGCTTCGAGTACCATTTGTTATATATGCTGACTTCGAGGCTTTGCTAAAACCATTTAATACATGTTCATCGAATCCAGCCCAACCTTTCACCAACACTACTCACATTCATGAACCTTTTAGCTTTGCATATTATATTAAATGTAGTTATGATGACTCTTTAAATAAGTTTGAGCTCTATAGAGGACCTGATGCACCTAAAGTTTTTATGGAAAGGCTTGAGAAAGATGCCATCCGTATATCCTCTATTTTAAATACGATCATTCCAATGGAGCCACTAACTTCATCAGAGCAAATGAATTTTAAAACTGAAACTAATTGTTTTATATGTGGTGAATGTTTATATACAGATAGGGTTCGCGATCATGACCATTTAACAGGAAAATATCGTGGTGCTGCTCACCAAGAATGTAATTTAAATTATAGAGTAAGTAAATTCATTCCGGTCATTCTACATAACGGTAGCAAATACGATAACCACTTTATCGTTAAAGAATTTGGAGCTTCAGATGTGAAAATTGATGTGATTGCAAATAATAAGGAACAATACATATCGTTCACAAAATACATCAAAACTAGCAATAAAAAAACCATTAAACTGCGATTTTTAGATTCATTCCGCTTTATGCCGAGTAGTCTTGATAAGCTGGCTAGTAATTTAAAATCAGATCAGTTTCATGAAATTCATCGTGTCTTTCCTAAAGAAGATGATTTTAATTTGATTCGTCAAAAGGGTATATTCCCATATGAATATATTAACTGTGTGGAACGTCTTGAGGAGTGTTGTTTACCACCGAAAGATGCATTTTACAGTTCCTTAAACACAAGTCATATCAGTGATCAGGAATATTTACATGCACAACGTGTATGGACACAGTTCCACATTCAAACTTTAGGAGAATTTTCAGACATATATTTGAAGACAGATGTGTTATTATTAGCAGATGTTTTTGAAAATTTTCGAAATGTTTGTATGAAAACTTATGACCTTGATCCTTGTCAGTATTTCACTGCTCCTGGGTTAAGTTTCAGTTCAATGTTGAAAAAAACGAAAGTAAATTTAGAATTAATGACTGATATAGACATGATCAATTTTATAAAATCATCAATTCGAGGTGGATTAAGCCATTGTAGTGGACGGTACTCTAAAGCGAATAATAAATACATGCCTAGCTACAACATTTGTGAAGAGTCAAAGTATATTGTCTACCTCGATGCAAATAACCAATATGGTTGGGCTATGAGTCAATATCTACCACTGAAAGATTTTCGCTGGCTGACACAACCTGAAATTGATGTCTTACATGTTGACACTCTTAATGATAACGATTATAAAGGATATATTTTAGAGGTAAATCTTGAGTACCCTAAAGAGTTACATGATGATCATAATGATTTACCATTTTGTCCTGAGAATATGAAATCTCCATACATCTCATCACGAACAAAAATGTTAATTGCTAATGTAAATGATAAATGTAAATATGTAATACATTATCAAAACTTGAAACAGTGTCTACAGCATGGATTAAAATTAACTAAAATTCATCGCGTATTGCAATTTCATCAGTCAGCATGGCTCAACCCGTATATTGATCTAAACAATAATTTAAGAACACAGTCAACAAACGCGTTTGGAAAGGATTTTTATAAACTCATGAATAATAGTGTTTTTGGAAAGACTATGGAGAATGTTGATAAACGAGTTGATGTAAAGCTGTTAACAAAGTGGGAGAATGATGGTAAAAGGTATGGTGCGAGCAACTTAATAAGCAAGCCTAACTTTCATAGCTGTTCAATTATTCATGAGGATTTAGTTGTAATACAAATGAATCGTCTTAAAGTAACTTACAACAAACCCATATATGTGGGTTACACCATTCTGGAATTGTCAAAAACACTTATGTATGAATTTCACTATGATTATGTAAAGAAAAACTATCTTGATAATGCTAAATTACTCTACACAGACACAGATTCTTTTATTTATGAGTTTAAAACTGATGATTTTTATGATGATATCAAAACTGAGCTAAATAGGTTTGATACAAGTGACTATCCAGAGGATAATATTTACCATTTACCTCTAGTAAACAAAAAGGTTCTTGGGAAATTTAAGGATGAATGTGCTGGTGTTATTATAGACACCTTTGTAGGCACAAAATCTAAATCATACAGCTATATGACAATTGATGATGTAGTAGTAAAAAAATTAAAAGGAGTGAAAAAGAATGTTGTTAGTAAAGAGTTAGATATAAGTGATTATAAGAACTGTATAGTTAGTAACCCACCTGTATTATATAAGAAAATGTGTGTATTTAGAAGTAAAAATCATCAGCTACATACCAATTTGTTGAACAAAGTTGCTTTAAGTAATGAAGACAACAAACGATTCATTATACCCAACACATTTAATACTCTTGCTTGGGGAAACAGTCGTATTGACGACTATTACTTTACTTAAGTCTAATGATCACTATATTGTAATATTTGTAGTGTGTTTTATATTGTAATATTTTTTTGTAAAAACTGTAAGTAGAATGTATAATGTTAGGCTACAGTAGTTAAGTAAAATAAGTGTAAAATGTTTGCTTTTGTATATTACGAAAAAGATTTTAAAAAATTTACTGAATGTGTGAACTAAACAAGGGGAATGTAAAAAATGTAAAGTGGAAATTGTAAATATCCATGTGTGAAAAAGTGAAATGGCTATCACCATTTTAAAATTAAAAAGACATTGTAATCTGGTAAACCTTGTTTTTTATTTCACAACAACAAAAATATATAGAATGTGTAAACCAAACAAGGGAAATGTAAAAAATGAAAAGTGGAAATTGTAAATATTCATGTGTGAAAAAATGAAATGGCTATCACCATTTTTAAAAATTAAAAGATATAGTGATTTAGTGAACCTTATTTATATTTCACAAAAAAAAATGTACAGAATGTGCGAACTAAACAAGGGGAATATAAAAAAATGTAAAGTGGAAATTGTAAATATTCATGTGTGAAAAAATGAAAATGAAGAAATGACTATCACCATTTTTAGAATTAAAAGACATTGTGATCTGGTAAACCTTGTTTTTTATTTCACAACAACAAAAATTACAGAATGTTTAAACTAAACAAGGGGAATGTAAAAAAATGTTAAGTGGAAATTGTAAATATTCATGTGTGAAAAAAATGAAATGGCTATCACCATTTTTTAAAATAAAAGACATTGTGATCTTGTAAACCTTGTTTTTATTTCACAACAAATAGAGCTTTACAAAAATAGAATACAAAGAAATACCAATTCCTCAATCCTTTTCAATGTCCATGTCCACTCATTATCAACTTTCCTTTTATAACACTAATCACAATGACGACTGCCAACCTCTCTCCCACTGAGACATCACAGAATGTCAAAAGTTGTTTAGCTTTTCAACGATACTTTATCCGCTACACGTCTTAATGCAGAATGACTGTGGTGATAAGAAAGGTGCATGCTTGATCCAAAGGATTAATAGGTATATCACTATGCTGCAAAAGGTTCTTCAAGACAAGTTCTAGGACTACACAAATAATAACCAGGTAGGTAGATTTCGAAAGTCAAGTATTGAATTACTTTGTTAATGACGCCATTGCCAGTACAGGTCTGGCATATCCTTTTCCATCGATGGTAAAAAGGTTTGATCTTCCTCCTCCTCTGTGGATGATGTTTGTTGTTGTTGCTTTTTTTCTTCATTACTCCCGTGGTATGAGGAAACAAAGTCTTTACACTGACTTTTATGACCATGATACAGTTTGACTAGCTGACAAGTAGCACACTGTCGCATAGAGGGTATTTTTACCATAGCCACTTGCTTATGGTGATCATAATCTGTACATGGTTGCAATTCACTTAACACAGGGTCTTGAGTCCATGATTTTGGTACATGTTGCCAGATTTCTTTTACTGCATTTGCTGCGACATAATAAATGAATGATTTTGGAAGAGCCAATAATTCTTCTTTAGTAAAACTGTCTAGTTTCTTTTTACACACAAAGAACTTTCCAATCGCTTTATCGGTAGCATCCCCTTTCTCCATGGTATCACGTTGATGTTTACACGTCGCTTGTAGAAATCTCACTGGTGTCATTCACAGGTAAACCTTTAGTTTTAATTTTATTTAACAACTCCCAGCAGGCATTGGTGGATAGCCAATGAAACAATTGCCACACCTGTGCCAAGGCTTTATGGGTAATATTGTCACAGGGGCAGCGATCCATGAGTGTTTGCAGCGATGGACAGCCCATGTCCATTAAATCGATACATTGACAGTAAGACGCTAAAAATGGTTGTAACCATTGACGTTTTTCACTACCTTTCACAAATATTACATGGGCAGAAGACAAGTGGGCTTTCATGACCATGTCCAGGTGCTTATATGAAATGGTTCCTCGCTTCCAGTCTAGTTGCATATGAGTTTCAATCCACTGGGTTTGTTTACGGTCTTTATCGCACAACAAATCAAACGCATAAGGTGGTTTAAACACCAAATGAGTAGCTTGTGATATCCAAAAAGTGGAACAATCGATGATGGCCACTTCTTTAAATATAAATTTGTTATCTCCAATTTTAAACCCTTGACAGTCGACAATCAGTGTACGCAACATGTTCACTCTTGTCTGGATCAAGTCCAACTGACCACAGACTGACAATTGTTCAGTAAGTTGTACCCATGTCATTTACTTACATTCCATTCTAGTAAAAGAAAAGAAAAACATCGAGTAGTCACTATAGAGGTTAGGATATGACAGGGGGGGCATAAGAAATAATAATATAACAACAACAACCAATTTTTTTTATTTCATTATTTTATTAGCATAACAAGTTTTACATTCTTTTTTCATTCTAGGATAGAGGCGGTACCATCTCATACAACAAAAAAGTCTTTTGTGTTTATAGTATCCATAACACCGATGATATCCCAATGTCTCTAAACTGGATGTTTTTGACTGTGAGCTGCTCACTGAAGCACTGCCGACACCATAAAGTCCACACGTATCATAACTTTTTTCATCACTCAGAGACATGAGTGAGGGGTAACTTGAATGACAGGGTATATTACCCACCTCCATTCTGCACAGGTAGGGGCAGGCAGGTGACCAGCGCTGATGTTCCTGCATGGGTTCATCGCTCTCTTGCCATTGGTCTAAGATGATGGGACAAAACACACATTTCACTTCATCTCTTCTTTTTAAATAGTAGAATCCAGCGGCTGCTAAGGCTTGAGGGTTTATAAATGGCACCGGCCACGTCGCAAAGGTCTTGAAACGTTGTTCCTCAGATTTTAAATTCATGGATGTAACTTCTCTTGAGGCTTGAAAGCAGACATGACTGAGTGGTTTGATGTGTGTTGACCTGCTATTTATACACTTGTCACTTGGTTGGACAGTGGATAATAGTTGACTTGTTTGTGATGAATAATCAAACAGTAGGCCGTGGTATTGGTTGGAACATTGTCATGCGTTTCAAAATCTAGTCGAATGTCAATATTGGATGGTTTGACAGACTCTTCCAAGTAGGAACAGTCAAAGACAATCAGTGGCGCCCTTGTCTTAAAAGCTTGGGGTGACAACATTGGACAATTCTCTTTTTGATAATACGACCATCTAAATTTAGAAAACAAGTCGTACAGGGGGGCAAACTTATTTTTTGAAAAATCTAAATCCAGTCCTTCATAGGGAAACACAGCACCGTTGAGGAAAAGACGTGCATTTCTCAATTGCAGGTGATCAAATTGCGTGACATCTTTGGTTTGTTGATACTTGCGATTCGTTTGAAAACCCACAATTATGTAGAGAGGTCTCTCTGTATAGCGGGCTGTTTTTATAGACCAACTGTGTGTGTTGGTGGTGGGCAATAACGGGTACTCATGGAGTGCCCAGCTTCTAAATTCCATGGGTAGAGGTATATCTCTCTTTACCATTTTGAGTATGTCCAGTTTTTTGCTATCGTTAAGGGTCACATGAGGCACTTTCCATAGCAAGCGTTGTAGTTGAATTTTTGAATCAATGGGGGCATTGTCGACTCCCTTGAGTGCATTATTATCACTCCTGTCTCTCACTAGATAAAGCACTTGCCTTGCGTTGACCACAATGCGATGGTGATCTTCAGCAAAGCCTAAAATCAGTTTAAGAGGTAAATATCCAGTAAAGGTGCCATCGGTGTGTACCATCCAGTCATTGGTCGAGTCAGGGCACCAACCCGCCATGCAAAGTGTTTTAGCTTCTTCCTCACTATAAGAGGGATATAGTTTCATGACACTGGAAATACCCACATTTCGAGTGCTATCCACCACGATATCGTTAATGACATAACGTACTTCAGAAAACAGGAAGGCGAAAGCATGGTTGGCTAACTTGGATGTAGTGGGTGTAGAACCATCGGCTTTGGTGAGCCGACCTTCAATCTGAATAACACTTTCATGCGGTAGAGTGTAAATATCTTGGTTGTTGATAACAAATTGAATTTCATCATTGTTATTGAGTCCAGGTGTTTGAGCTTGATAAGAATGCAGATCAATTCTTACCACTCCTGGTTGCTCCTCGATGTGGTTTGCTACCTCTAGGATAGAATTCATCGCTGGGGTTAATGTGGTAACCCAAATGCTGTAAAATCTGCTTGTTCTGAGATGTTAACGTGTATTCACGTGGTAAACAACTAACTCCATTCCTAGACGGTGCTGTTGCTTTATATACAAACTTCATAGTGGTTTTAGCACCAACTTGTAAGTCACTGGTGTGGTAGAATCTAGATCAATGAGTTGTTGCTCTCTATTGATCAGTCTCAATGTTATATTACTTATACCATCGACAGCCACAGAATGAAAAAGCACCACTGGAGGGTTTTCACGAATAATATAACCATTTGGCGATGTTACAATAAAGTCATAAAGCGAATGCGACGGTTCTTGATTGGTGTACACTTGACTAATAATATTACACGTCACCGACACATGATGGTCCTCAATGAATTTCACTTCATGGTCTGATTCATGTTTTTTGTTGGGCTCTAACACACGTGGTTTAAATCCTAGTAATGGACCAATGGAATCGGGGTGAGTTTTAAAGTCAATTTTGAATGTAGAAAAAATACTGCAGTGATGAGTGTTGGTATTTCCTACAAGTTCAAACTTGTGCGTTCCATCGAGAAATGACTTTAAAACATATTCATTGATCAACACCACATAAATGTGTTCATAAATGTCATCTATCGTGTATCCACCAGAGTTCAGGGTGAGCACAGAATCATCATAGTAAAACTTGTTCACATTTTCACGTATGTTGTATATTCGATTGTACGTTTCAAGAGAAACAAGTCCTAAACCATAAGGTTTTTCACTCAATTCGATAGGTGGGTAAAAGTCTAGACTCACTTCAGGTCCACGTCCATGTAGTGTAAACGTCTTACTTTCCGCCGACATACTGTTGACGTTTTTGCTTATGTTGCGTCTTATATAAAAAAATTAAACACAAACGTCCACACTGTTGGCTGTTAAACGTTTGCTCACGTTTCACATTATAATATATCTTGATCCTGTTTCCAAAATAGGCCACTAGTTCCATGGGCGGGGGCAAATTCCCAAAACTGTCAAAGTACCATACAGTAGATCCCTCTTTGACATAAGCTACATAATGTGTTCCAGGTCCTCGATGATCATCCAAATTGACAACAGCGCATTCATGTTTCCCGGGTTGTGAGGGTAATTGGTTTCGCATAAACACACCTCGAAAATGAGAAAGCTTCAGTTGTTTAGCATAGCTTTCCACTTGCTGATGCGTCAGGGCATGTCTTGCTATGGCTGAGGTTAAAGATGTTTTTATTTATTTCGAAAAGGTGAAATTCCAAATCCTTGTTGATAAAAGGCTGGCTTCAAATTGACATTTCTAGCCCCCATAGCAATGACCTCCATTGTTTCATTGTGTCGCTGACTTTCATTGAGTTGTTGCCTGCCCTGTTGCACGGCTTTAATGGTTTTTGCCACTGCACTGGCGCCGCCTAAAAGTGAACCTAGAGCAGCCAGACCAGCGAATAATGCAGGTAAAAATCCCGCTCGTTTGGGGACGGGGATCACTCGCCCTTGTTTTGAACCCTGTCGCTGACGTTTTGGAATAACATGTCTCTGTGCTACTCGAAGAGCTTTCCTTATGGTCAACACATTATTTTTTCTTTTTTTCTTTCGTAAGGGCTTGTCCACGAATGTCATAAGCCCAGGCTTTGCCAAGGACAGGCTCATATTTTTTGTCTTTCTCACCACATATCTTTGTTTCACCATGATGATGATGACCAACAACCTTACACAAGAAAGTTTAAGTCACAACTAACGTCAGATTGTTATTTCATGGCTGTATATTCCAATTCTACATAAAGTGGGAAATCATTTAAGGTTTTTCCAGCTTGCTTTTCATTCCATGTCAACAGGAGATGAAAGGATAATTCGTCTCCTGCATTGACCATTTCATGGTTATGGACCAACATCCTATGACCATTTATCTCTATTTGTAAATGGTTCTCATCAGGTATGGCATATTTGATGTGAATGGTTCCATTATAGTGTAGTCGATAGTGGCTTAAACCCGAAGCAAGCACATAGGTCAAGTGCTGGTCATGAACTAGCGGTATATGGTTTCTCTCATTCACAGGTTTTACATTTGTCAGATGCACTAAAAATACAGATGGGATAAATTTATAAAGCCTTTTCATTTCATAGGTCACGTATCGCTTGGTACAGACATCATTATCTTCTTGTGGGTCTTCCACGTGAATAATGCGGTGATGATTAGCGCTATAGCCATCCACCGTAAGCTGAGGCACTTTATCATAAAACTCATACACCTTGTTATCCACATACTTTTTTGTAGTAACGTCTGTAGACACTTGAGGATGTTTTACATGAGTTAACCGCTTTCCTTTAAAGTCATAATCTCCTTGTTTTGTGCGTGGCACTACTGACCTATCCACATAGTGTTTATTAGCAGGATCTGTTTCTTGTTTAGGATCATGTATGGGAACAGACCTAGCTTTGACCATCAACGCACGTCCAAAGACATCCATCGTCAACCTGTAGTACGAGTCTACTGTTTCTATGACAAGGCTCGGTGCGATGTATATAGACAGCCTGCTAGCCTCTCTAAGCCTTAGTTGAAATGAAGCTAATTAAGCAGCAAGAGTCATTCCCCGTGAGGGACATGGTTTCCCATCTCTGCCCCACATCACGTGAACAACGCCATGGTTCACTGTTTCCATCTTCCATTCGCTGCATCATTGTGGGACCTTCCGGCTGTGGAAAGACCAATCTTTTGCTGACACTTATTACAGCGCCCAATGGTCTGTGTTTTCAAAATATTTATATTTTCGCAAAATCTCTCTACCAACCCCTCTACGTGTTTCTGGATCAAGTCATGTCTGGATTAAAAAATGAGAATATGGGGTATTTTACATTTTCCACGCAAGAAAATGTTATTTCACTGGATGAGGTAAAGCCTGATTCACTCATGATTTTCGATGATGTATCCACTGAACGACAAGGTATCATTCAAAGCTATTTCAGCATGGGTCGACACAAACATATCGATTGCTTCTATCTTGGACAAACGTATTCTAAAATGTCCAAACAGTTGATTCGTGACAATGCCAATGTCATTGTTTTATTTCGCCAGGACGAGAGGAACAGTCGTTACATTTATAATGAACATGTGAATCCGGATATGACCTTTCAAATGTTTACAGAATTGTGTGGCAAGTGCTGGAACACACAACGTCATGCCTGTTTAGTGATTGACAAACAAAGTGAACTCAACCAAGGGCGGTATCGCTTAGGGTTTGATCATTTTATTGCTATTTAAGGCACTGTATCATTCCCTCTCAAGTCATTTGTCACGACATCATGGCGTTAGCAGAGAGTCAATTGAAAAAGCATATTATTAGAGCAAAAAATACTATTCGCCAAAAGTTTCGTCAATTGAAACGATCGCGTGCGGATCATGCTTTGTTTATTCAACAACATTTAGCACCTCCGCTAAAAGCTATGTTGAAACCCTCTTTCAAGCCATCTGAAACGCTACCTACCGTTTCACAAGCCAGTCAGACGCACCACGAGGAATCTGAGGAAGAGAAAGAGGAAGATGAAGAGGAACAGGAAGATTTAACTAGTGTTAGCGAAGTTGAGGATAATGAGGAACAAGTGTTTACGCCTCAAAAAAAGGCATCACCCCTTGCAGAGTTTTTAAGAAAAAGGAAATCCTTAGCCATGGTCGAATCCCCTTACCCTTCCAGATCGTCTCCATTTTCACAACTCTTGGCCACCCCTCAACATAAAGCTCAACTGAAAAACATTTTAATAAAATATTATGGATCAACACTGGAACCCTATTTCACCAATCTATTTGTTGGAAACACAGATACCACATATGGCGTTCGCTATGAGGATGATAGTTTTAAAATTGGTGATTCATCGATTAAATTTAGTCATACTAAAGCTGTCATTAAAAAGATCAACTATAAATTAACACCAGGACTGTTAAAGCTACTATTCTCTAGGACTCCCTCATCTCAAGATTATACGTCAGAGGACCTTAGTAAATATAAATCCATTTTATTGGATACCCATGCCCACAAAAGACAGTATGATCCCACTCAACAAGTGAATGCTAATATATCCCAAAAATATAAAACCATCATTGCAAAAATGTTCCCCACTAGTCAAAGTGGTCGTCGTAAAGTGTCCGCTTCAGGGGTGACATTTAAACCATTAAAACCCCTTGTGGATGTTACCTACTGGCACAATCCAAATAAACTCGTCCAGCGACTACAGCTGTTGCATGCTTCACGTCAAGCCGGTCATACTGGTCACGATTGGGAAATTCAAGAAATTGAGGAAGAACTTCGAAATGCCAAAATTATTGTTTAAGCCCTCACCCATTAAAATGGGTATTGCTCACGAGTTGCATCGTCCAGCTAGACGTCACTATCAGCGACTCAAGGTGATTTCACAGGGTGTGGATGAACTTTTGCAAGCAGACTTGGTTGAAATGATTCCCTATGCTAGCGTTAACGATGGTGTACGCTGTATGTTGACGGTCATTGACGTTTATTCAAAAATGGCGTTTGTTGAACCTGTGCGTCGAAAGTCTAGTCCACTAGTTACCAAAGCCTTTCAACATATTATTCAACACTCCAAACGTCAACCTCAGCTGCTACAAACCGACCAGGGAAAATAATTTTTCAACAAGGATTTCTCCAGTTTTCTCAAATCTAAGGATATTCACCATTACACCACGTACAGCAATCTCAAAGCCAGCGTGGTCGAGCGGTTCAACCGAACATTGAAAACCCATATGTGGAAAGCATTTACCGCTCAGGGCACTTATCGCTGGTTGGACTTGTTACCTGAGCTAGTGTCACGTTACGACACCAAACACAGAACCATTGGGACCAAGCCACGACTTGTAACTAAAAATATTCCACAACTGGATAAACTGTTTAACCCCATAAAAACAGCAGACCCTAAACGTCATCGCCTTAACATTGGGGACCATGTTCGTGTGAGCAAATTCAAGTCCGTCTTCGACAAGGGCTACACACCAAATTGGGGGACTGAACTATTTCGAATTCGTCAAGTCAACCTGAACAGTCCAGTCACCTATTTACTCGAGGACCTCAACCATCAACCCATAAAAGGCAGGTTTTATCTTCAAGAACTTCAAAAGACAGCGTTTCCTAAACATTACCTTGTGGAAAAAGTGTTGAAACAAAAAGGAAATAAACTATATGTAAAATGGTTGGGATTTAGCTCAGCCTTTAATTCTTGGATTAATAAATTACATGTTGTGTGAACCTGTGTGTCTTGTATTTATTTATTTACTCATGTTGTACTTAACCTACAGTCCTATGTACAGTCCTCAGCTATACATGTATTATGAGCAAATACATATTTCTTTCTCTCTTCACCTGTGTTCTCTCTTACACTAACTCTCCCCCCTTCACCTCTCACCACTGTCAAAACAGGTTGTGACTTGTTAGCTCTTATCGTGCACGTGTACAGGTGAACACCTGTGTGTTAGATCATATTACACATGAACTTGCATTTTCTCACGTATGAAGCAAAACAGGATGTGACTTGTTTCATAAGGAGGACGGTAATAAGGTCATTTCATACGTGTTCACATGTATTTCGTCACTTTCCTTTCATATCGTTACCCCATTATAGTAGTGGGGGATTAGTGAACAACGTCAATTCAACACATACAAATGTAGTTAGGCCCTGTGACATAATTTAAATAAATTCATGGGCTCGTCCGTAGGAACCAGGTCAAAGGGACCCGGCCAAAGGGATCAGTCCAAAGGGACAAGGACTCGTCCACAGGGACCTGTCCACAAGGACCTGTCCACAAGGACTCGTCCACAAGGACTTGTTCACAAGGACCTGTCATCAATGACTTGTCCACAATGACCTGTCCACAATAACCCATCAACAGGGGCCCGACTGCAGGGGGCTCGTCAACAATAACAGGGGCTCTCACCTCAAGGCCTAACATGCCCTTCTTTGATTATTGGTTTGCAGAACAACGTTTAAATCCATATCGGCATTCAAACTCTCACATGTTGCAATTGGAAAGAGAGATTCTCTAAAAAAATCAATTTCACCCCCTAGTAGGGGTAGGTTTTATTTTAGGGTGGAGATATGTTGTCCAATGGAAAGGGAGTGTTCGCCTGAGTAATTTGACACCTCATTTGTTAAAATCCAACCATGAGTTCGAGAGATATCGCACCGCCGCCATCTTGTGTGGAGGGTGTGGAGGTGGAGGGCCTTGAACTGTTACAAATACACCAATAAAATCCAAGGTTACATTGTTAGTAACTTATGTAAGATGATGCGGAGAATTACGAGAGCGCCGGAACAAAATCCAAAGTTACATTGTTAGTAACTTATTTAAGATGATGCGGAGAATTTCAAGAGCACCGGAACAAAATCCAAGGTTACATTGTTGGTAACTTATGTAAGATGATGCGGAATATATCAACAGCACCTGAACAACATCCAAAATTACATTGTTAGTAACTTATGTAAGATGATGCGGAGAATTTCAAGAGCGCCGGAACAAAATCCGAAGTTACATTGTTAGTAACTTATGTAAGATGATGCGGAGAATTTCAAGAGCGCCGGAACAAAATCCAAGGTTACATTGTTAGTAACTTATGTAAGATGATGCGGACTATATCAACAGCACCTGAACAAAATCCAAGGTTACATTGTTAGTAACTTATGTAAGATGATGCGGAGAATTTCGAGAGCGCCGGAACAAAATCCAAAGTTACATTTTTAGTAACTTACTTAAGATGATGCGGAGAATTTCAAGAGCGCTGGAACAAAATCCAAGGTTACATTGTTAGTAACTTATGTAAGATGATGCGGAGAATTTCAAGAGCGCCGGAACAAAATCCAAGGTTACATTGTTAGTAACTTATGTAAGATGATGCGGAGAATTTCGAGAGCGCCGGAACAAAATCCAATGTTTCATTGTTAGTAACTTATTTAAGATGATGCGGAGAATTTCAAGAGCGCCGGAACAAAATCCAAGGTTACAATGTTAGTAACTTATGTAAGATGATGCGGAGAATTTCAAGAGCGCTGGAACAAAATCCAAGGTTACATTGTTAGTAACTTATGTAAGATGATGCGGACTATATCAACAACACCTGAACAAAATCCAAGGTTACATTTTTAGTAACTTATGTAAGATGATGCGGAGAATTTCAAGAGTGCCGGAACAAAATCCAAAGTTACATTGTTAGTAACTTATGTAAGATGATGCGGAGAATTTCAAGAGCGCCGGAACAAAATCCAAAGTTACATTGTTAGTAACTTATGTAAGATGATGCGGAGAATTTCAAGAGCGCAGGAACAAAATCCAAAGTTACATTGTTAGTAACTTATTTAAGGTGATGTGGAGAATTTCAAGAGCGGCGGTACAAAATCCAAGGTTACATTGTTAGTAACTTATTTAAGATGATGCGGACTATATCAACAGCACCTGAACAAAATCCAAGGTTACATTGTTAGTAACTTATGTAAGATGATGCGGAGAATTTCAAGAGCGCCGGAACAAAATCCAAGGTTACATTTTTAGTAACTTATGTAAGATGATGCGAAGAATTTCGAGAGCGCCGGAAAAAAAACCAAAGTTACATTGTTAGTAACTTATTTAAGATGATGCGGAGAATTTCAAGAGCGCCGGATCAAAATCCAAGGTTACATTGTTAGTAACTTATTTAACATGATGCGGAAGATTTCAAGAGCGCCGGAACAAAATCCAATGTTACATTGTTAGTAACTTATTTAAGATGATGCGGAGAATTTCAAGAGCGCCGGAACAAAATCCAAGGTTACATTGTTAGTAACTTATGTAAGATGATGCGGAGAATTTCAAGAGCGCCGGAACAAAATCCAAGGTTACATTGTTAGTAACTTATGTAAGATGATGCGGACTATATCAACAGCACCTGAACAAAATCCAAGGTTACATTGTTAGTAACTTATGTAAGATGATGCGGAGAATTTCAAGAGCGCCGGAACAAAATCCAAAGTTTCATTGTTAGTAACTTATTTAAGGTGATGCGGACTATATCAACAGCGCCGGAACAAAATCCAAAGTTACATTGTTAGTAACTTATGTAAGATGATGCGGAGAATTTCAAGAGCACCGGAAAAAAATCCAAGGTTACATTGTTGGTACCTTATGTAAGATGATGCGGACTATATCAACAGCACCTGAACAAAATCCAAGGTTACATTGTTAGTAACTTATGTAAGATGATGCGGAGAATTTCAAGAGCGCCGGAACAAAATCCAAAGTTACATTGTTAGTAACTTATGTAAGATGATGCGGAGAAATTCAAGAGCACCGGAACAAAATCCAAGGTTACATTGTTAGTAACTTATGTAAGATGATGCGGAGAATTTCGAGAGCGCCGGAACAAAATCCAAAGTTACATTTTTAGTAACTTACTTAGGATGATGCGGAGAATTTCAAGAGCGCCGGAACAAAATCCAAGGTTACATTGTTAGTAACTTATGTAAGATGATGCGGAGAATTTCAAGAGCGCCGGAACAAAATCCAAAGTTACATTGTTAGTAGTTTATGTAAGATGATGCGGAGAATTTCAAGAGCGCCGGAACAAAATCCAAGGTTACATTGTTAGTAACTTATGTAAGATGATGCGGACTATATCAACAGCACCTGAACAAAATCCAAGGTTACATTGTTAGTAACTTATGTAAGATGATGCGGAGAATTTCAAGAGCGCCGGAACAAATTCCAAAGTTACATTGTTAGTAACTTATGTAAGATGATGCGGAGAATTTCAAGAGCACCGGAACAAAATCCAAGGTTACATTGTTAGTAACTTATGTAAGATGATGCGGAGAATTTCGAGAGCGCCGGAACAAAATCCAAAGTTACATTTTTAGTAACTTACTTAAGATGATGCGGAGAATTTCAAGAGCGCCGGAACAAAATCCAAGGTTACATTGTTAGTAACTTATGTAAGATGATGCGGAGAATTTCAAGAGCGCCGGAACAAAATCCAAGGTTACATTGTTAGTAACTTATGTAAGATGATGCGGAGAATTTCGAGAGCGCCGGAACAAAATCCAATGTTACATTGTTAGTAACTTATTTAAGATGATGCGGAGAATTTCAAGAGCGCCGGAACAAAATCCAAGGTTACAATGTTAGTAACTTATGTAAGATGATGCGGAGAATTTCAAGAGCGCTGGAACAAAATCCAAGGTTACATTGTTAGTAACTTATGTAAGATGATGCGGACTATATCAACAGCACCTGAACAAAATCCAAGGTTACATTTTTAGTAACTTATGTAAGATGATGCGGAGAATTTCAAGAGTGCCGGAACAAAATCCAAAGTTACATTGTTAGTAACTTATGTAAGATGATGCGGAGAATTTCAAGAGCGCCGGAACAAAATCCAAAGTTACATTGTTAGTAACTTATGTAAGATGATGCGGAGAATTTCAAGAGCGCAGTAACAAAATCCAAGGTTACATTGTTAGTAACTTATTTAAGATGATGCGGACTATATCAACAGCACCTGAACAAAATCCAAGGTTACATTGTTAGTAACTTATGTAAGATGATGCGGAGAATTTCAAGAGCGCATGCACAAAATCCAAGGTTACATTGTTAGTAACTTATGTAAGATGATGCGGAGAATTTCAAGAGCGCCGGAACAAAATCCAAAGTTACATTGTTAGTAACTTATTTAAGGTGATGCGGACTATATCAACAGCACCTGAACAAAATCCAAAGTTACATTGTTAGTAACTTATGTAAGATGATGCGGAGAATTTCAAGAGCGCAGGAACAAAATCCAAATTTACATTGTTAGTAACTTATGTAAGATGATGCGGAGAATTTCAAGAGCGCCGGAACAAAATCCAAGGTTACATTTTTAGTAACTTATGTAAGATGATGCGAAGAATGTCGAGAGCGCCGGAAAAAAAAACAAAGTTACATTGTTAGTAACTTATTTAAGATGATTCGGAGAATTTCAAGAGCGCCGGAACAAAATCCAAGGTTACATTGTTAGTAACTTATTTAACATGATGCGGAAGATTTCAAGAGCGCCGGAACAAAATCCAATGTTACATTGTTAGTAACTTATTTAAGATGATGCGGAGAATTTCAAGAGCGCCGGAACAAAATCCAAGGTTACATTGTTAGTAACTTACGTAAGATGATGCGGAGAATTTCAAGAGCGCCGGAACAAAATCCAAGGTTACATTGTTAGTAACTTATGTAAGATGATACGGACTATATCAACAGCACCTGAACAAAATCCAAAGTTACATTGTTAGTAACTTGTGTAAGATGATGCGGAGAATTTCAAGAGCGCCGGAACAAAATCCAAGGTTACATTGTTAGTAACTTATGTAAGATGATGCGGACTATATCAACAGCACCTGAACAAAATCCAAGGTTACATTGTTAGTAACTTATGTAAGATGATACGGAGAATTTCAAGAGCTTCCGAACAAAATCCAAAGTTACATTGTTAGTAACTTATGTAAGATGATGCGGAGAATTTCAAGAGCGCCAGAACAAAATCCAAGGTTACATTGTTAGTAACTTATGTAAGATGATGCGGAGAATTTCGAGAGCGCCGGAACAAAATCCAAAGTTACATTGTTAGTAACTTATGTAAGATGATGCGGAGAATTTCAAGAGCACCGGAAAGAAATCCAAGGTTACATTGTTGGTACCTTATGTAAGATGATGCGGACTGTATCAACAGCACCTGAACAAAATCCAAGGTTACATTGTTAGTAACTTATGTAAGATGATGCGGAGAATTTCAAGAGCGCCGGAACAAAATCCAAAGTTACATTGTTAGTAACTTATGTAAGATGATGCGGAGAATTTCAAGAGCACCGGAACAAAATCCAAGGTTACATTGTTAGTAACTTATGTAAGATGATGCGGAGAATTTCGAGAGCGCCGGAACAAAATCCAAAGTTACATTTTTAGTAACTTACTTAGGATGATGCGGAGAATTTCAAGAGCACCGGAACAAAATCCAAGGTTACATTGTTAGTAACTTATGTAAGATGATGCGGAGAATTTCAAGAGCGCCGGAACAAAATCCAAGGTTACATTGTTAGTAATTTATGTAAGATGATGCGGAGAATTTCGAGAGCGCCGGAACAAAATCCAATGTTACATTGTTAGTAACTTATTTAAGATGATGCGGAGAATTTCAAGAGTGCCGGAACAAAATCCAAGGTTACATTTTTAGTAACTTATGTAAGATGATGCGGAGAATTTCAAGAGTGCCGGAACAAAATCCATGGTTACATTGTTAGTAACTTATGTAAGATGATGCGGAGAATTTCAAGAGCGCCGGAACAAAATCCAAAGTTACATTGTTAGTAACTTATGTAAGATGATGCGGAGAATTTCAAGAGCGCAGGAACAAAATCCAAAGTTACATTGTTAGTAACTTATTTAAGGTGATGTGGAGAATTTCAAGAGCGTCGGTACAAAATCCAAGGTTACATTGTTAGTAACTTATTTAAGATGATGCGGACTATATCAACAGCACCTGAACAAAATCCAAGGTTACATTGTTAGTAACTTATGTAAGATGATGCGGAGAATTTCAAGAGCGCATGAACAAAATCCAAGGTTACATTGTTAGTAACTTATGTAAGATGATGCGGAGAATTTCAAGAGCGCCGGAACAAAATCCAAAGTTACATTGTTAGTAACTTATTTAAGGTGATGCGGGCTATATCAACAGCACCTAAACAAAATCCAAAGTAACATTGTTAGTAACTTATGTAAGATGATGCGGAGAATTTCAAGAGCGCCGGAACAAAATCCAAAGTTACATTGTTAGTAACTTATGTAAGATGATGCGGAGAATTTCAAGAGCGCCGGAACAAAATCCAAGGTTACATTTTTAGTAACTTATGTAAGATGATGCGAAGAATTTCGAGAGCGCCGGAAAAAAACCAAAGTTACATTGTTAGTAACTTATTTAAGATGATGCGGAGAATTTCAAGAGCGCCGGAACAAATTCCAAGATTACATTGTTAGTAACTTACGTAAGATGATGCGGAGAATTTCAAGAGCGCCGGAACAAAATCCAAGGTTACATTTTTAGTAACTTATATAAGATGATGCGGAGAATTTCGAGAGCGCCGGAAAAAAAATCCAAAGTTACATTGTTAGTAACTTATGTAAGATGATGCGGAGAATTTCAAGAGCGCCGGAACAAAATCCAAGGTTACATTGTTAGTAACTTATGTAAGATGATGCGGAGAATTTCGAGAGCGCCGGAACAAAATCCAAAGTTACATTGTTAGTAACTTATTTAAGATGATGCAGAGAATTTCAAGAGCGCCGGAACAAAATCCAATGTTACATTGTTAGTAACTTATGTAAGATGATGCGGAGAATTTCAAGAGCCCGGGACCAAATCCAAGGTTACATTGTTAGTAACTTATGTAAGATGATGCGGAGAATTTCAAGAGCGCCGGAACAAAATCCAAGGTTACATTGTTAGTAACTTATGTAAGATGATGCGGACTATATCAACAGCACCTGAACAAAATCCAAGGTTACATTGTTAGTAACTTACGTAAGATGATGCGGAGAATTTCAAGAGCGCCGGAACAAACTCCAAAAGTACATTGTTAGTAACTTATTTAAGGTGATGCGGACTATATCAACAGCACCTGAACAAAATCCAAAGTTACATTGTTAGTAACTTATGTAAGATGATGCGGAGAATTTCAAGAGCGCCGGAACAAAATCCAAGGTTACATTGTTAGTAACTTATGTAAGATGATGCGGACTATATCAACAGCACCTGAACAAAATCCAAGGTTACATTGTTAGTAACTTATGTAAGATGATACGGAGAATTTCAAGAGCTTCCGAACAAAATCCAAAGTTACATTGTTAGTAACTTATGTAAGATGATGCGGAGAATTTCAAGAGCGCCGGAACAAAATCCAAGGTTACATTGTTAGTTACTTATGTAAGATGATGCGGAGAATTTCGAGAGCGCCGGAACAAAATCCAAAGTTACATTTTTAGTAACTTATTTAAGATGATGCGGAGAATTTCAAGAGCGCCGGAACAAAATCCAAGGTTACATTGTTAGTAACTTATGTAAGATGATGCGGAGAATTTCAAGAGCGCCGGAACAAAATCCAAGGTTACATTGTTAGTAACTTATGTAAGATGATGCGGACTATATCAACAGCACCTGAACAAAATCTAAGGTTACATTGTTAGTAACTTATGTAAGATGATGCGGAGAATTTCAAGCGCCCCGGAACAAAATCCAAGGTTACAATGTTAGTAACTTATGTAAGATGATGCCGAGAATTTCAAGAGCGCTGGAACAAAATCCAAGGTTACATTGTTAGTAACTTATGTAAGATGATGCGGACTATATCAACAGCACCTGAACAAAATCCAAAGTTATATTGTTAGTATCTTATTTAAGGTGATGCGGACTATATCAACAGCACCTGAACAAAATCCAAAGTTTCATTGTTAGTAACTTATGTAAGATGATGCGGAGAATTTCGAGAGCGCCAGAACAAAATCCAAAGTTACATTGTTAGTAACTTATGTAAGATGATGCGGAGAATTTCAAGAGCGCCGGAACTAAATCCAAAGTTACATTGTTAGTAACTTATGTAAGAAGATGCGGACTATATCAACAGCACCTGAACAAAATCCAAAGTTATATTGTTAGTAACTTGTTTAAGGTGATGCGGACTATATCAACAACACCTCAACAAAATCCAAAGTTACATTGTTAGTAACTTATGTAAGATGATGCGGAGAATTTCGAGAGCGCCGGAACAAAATCCAATGTTACATTGTTAGTAACTTATTTAAGATGATGCGGAGAATTTCAAGAGCGCCGGAACAAAATCCAAGGTTACAATGTTAGTAACTTATGTAAGATGATGCGGAGAATTTCAAGAGCGCTGGAACAAAATCCAAGGTTACATTGTTAGTAACTTATGTAAGATGATGCGGACTATATCAACAGCACCTGAACAAAATCCAAGGTTACATTTTTAGTAACTTATGTAAGATGATGCGGAGAATTTCAAGAGTGCCGGAACAAAATCCAAAGTTACATTGTTAGTAACTTATGTAAGATGATGCGGAGAATTTCAAGAGCGCCGGAACAAAATCCAAAGTTACATTGTTAGTAACTTATGTAAGATGATGCGGAGAATTTCAAGAGCGCAGGAACAAAATCCAAGGTTACATTGTTAGTAACTTATTTAAGATGATGCGGACTATATCAACAGCACCTGAACAAAATCCAAGGTTACATTGTTAGTAACTTATGTAAGATGATGCGGAGAATTTCAAGAGCGCATGCACAAAATCCAAGGTTACATTGTTAGTAACTTATGTAAGATGATGCGGAGAATTTCAAGAGCGCCGGAACAAAATCCAAAGTTACATTGTTAGTAACTTATTTAAGGTGATGCGGACTATATCAACAGCACCTGAACAAAATCCAAAGTTACATTGTTAGTAACTTATGTAAGATGATGCGGAGAATTTCAAGAGCGCAGGAACAAAATCCAAATTTACATTGTTAGTAACTTATGTAAGATGGTGCGGAGAATTTCAAGAGCGCCGGAACAAAATCCAAGGTTACATTTTTAGTAACTTATGTAAGATGATGCGAAGAATGTCGAGAGCGCCGGAAAAAAAAACAAAGTTACATTGTTAGTAACTTATTTAAGATGATTCGGAGAATTTCAAGAGCGCCGGAACAAAATCCAAGGTTACATTGTTAGTAACTTATTTAACATGATGCGGAAGATTTCAAGAGCGCCGGAACAAAATCCAATGTTACATTGTTAGTAACTTATTTAAGATGATGCGGAGAATTTCAAGAGCGCCGGAACAAAATCCAAGGTTACATTGTTAGTAACTTACGTAAGATGATGCGGAGAATTTCAAGAGCGCCGGAACAAAATCCAAGGTTACATTGTTAGTAACTTATGTAAGATGATACGGACTATATCAACAGCACCTGAACAAAATCCAAAGTTACATTGTTAGTAACTTGTGTAAGATGATGCGGAGAATTTCAAGAGCGCCGGAACAAAATCCAAGGTTACATTGTTAGTAACTTATGTAAGATGATGCGGACTATATCAACAGCACCTGAACAAAATCCAAGGTTACATTGTTAGTAACTTATGTAAGATGATACGGAGAATTTCAAGAGCTTCCGAACAAAATCCAAAGTTACATTGTTAGTAACTTATGTAAGATGATGCGGAGAATTTCAAGAGCGCCAGAACAAAATCCAAGGTTACATTGTTAGTAACTTATGTAAGATGATGCGGAGAATTTCGAGAGCGCCGGAACAAAATCCAAAGTTACATTGTTAGTAACTTATGTAAGATGATGCGGAGAATTTCAAGAGCACCGGAAAGAAATCCAAGGTTACATTGTTGGTACCTTATGTAAGATGATGCGGACTGTATCAACAGCACCTGAACAAAATCCAAGGTTACATTGTTAGTAACTTATGTAAGATGATGCGGAGAATTTCAAGAGCGCCGGAACAAAATCCAAAGTTACATTGTTAGTAACTTATGTAAGATGATGCGGAGAATTTCAAGAGCACCGGAACAAAATCCAAGGTTACATTGTTAGTAACTTATGTAAGATGATGCGGAGAATTTCGAGAGCGCCGGAACAAAATCCAAAGTTACATTTTTAGTAACTTACTTAGGATGATGCGGAGAATTTCAAGAGCACCGGAACAAAATCCAAGGTTACATTGTTAGTAACTTATGTAAGATGATGCGGAGAATTTCAAGAGCGCCGGAACAAAATCCAAGGTTACATTGTTAGTAATTTATGTAAGATGATGCGGAGAATTTCGAGAGCGCCGGAACAAAATCCAATGTTACATTGTTAGTAACTTATTTAAGATGATGCGGAGAATTTCAAGAGTGCCGGAACAAAATCCAAGGTTACATTTTTAGTAACTTATGTAAGATGATGCGGAGAATTTCAAGAGTGCCGGAACAAAATCCATGGTTACATTGTTAGTAACTTATGTAAGATGATGCGGAGAATTTCAAGAGCGCCGGAACAAAATCCAAAGTTACATTGTTAGTAACTTATGTAAGATGATGCGGAGAATTTCAAGAGCGCAGGAACAAAATCCAAAGTTACATTGTTAGTAACTTATTTAAGGTGATGTGGAGAATTTCAAGAGCGTCGGTACAAAATCCAAGGTTACATTGTTAGTAACTTATTTAAGATGATGCGGACTATATCAACAGCACCTGAACAAAATCCAAGGTTACATTGTTAGTAACTTATGTAAGATGATGCGGAGAATTTCAAGAGCGCATGAACAAAATCCAAGGTTACATTGTTAGTAACTTATGTAAGATGATGCGGAGAATTTCAAGAGCGCCGGAACAAAATCCAAAGTTACATTGTTAGTAACTTATTTAAGGTGATGCGGGCTATATCAACAGCACCTAAACAAAATCCAAAGTAACATTGTTAGTAACTTATGTAAGATGATGCGGAGAATTTCAAGAGCGCCGGAACAAAATCCAAAGTTACATTGTTAGTAACTTATGTAAGATGATGCGGAGAATTTCAAGAGCGCCGGAACAAAATCCAAGGTTACATTTTTAGTAACTTATGTAAGATGATGCGAAGAATTTCGAGAGCGCCGGAAAAAAACCAAAGTTACATTGTTAGTAACTTATTTAAGATGATGCGGAGAATTTCAAGAGCGCCGGAACAAATTCCAAGATTACATTGTTAGTAACTTACGTAAGATGATGCGGAGAATTTCAAGAGCGCCGGAACAAAATCCAAGGTTACATTTTTAGTAACTTATATAAGATGATGCGGAGAATTTCGAGAGCGCCGGAAAAAAAATCCAAAGTTACATTGTTAGTAACTTATGTAAGATGATGCGGAGAATTTCAAGAGCGCCGGAACAAAATCCAAGGTTACATTGTTAGTAACTTATGTAAGATGATGCGGAGAATTTCGAGAGCGCCGGAACAAAATCCAAAGTTACATTGTTAGTAACTTATTTAAGATGATGCGGAGAATTTCAAGAGCGCCGGAACAAAATCCAATGTTACATTGTTAGTAACTTATGTAAGATGATGCGGAGAATTTCAAGAGCCCGGGACCAAATCCAAGGTTACATTGTTAGTAACTTATGTAAGATGATGCGGAGAATTTCAAGAGCGCCGGAACAAAATCCAAGGTTACATTGTTAGTAACTTATGTAAGATGATGCGGACTATATCAACAGCACCTGAACAAAATCCAAGGTTACATTGTTAGTAACTTACGTAAGATGATGCGGAGAATTTCAAGAGCGCCGGAACAAACTCCAAAAGTACATTGTTAGTAACTTATTTAAGGTGATGCGGACTATATCAACAGCACCTGAACAAAATCCAAAGTTACATTGTTAGTAACTTATGTAAGATGATGCGGAGAATTTCAAGAGCGCCGGAACAAAATCCAAGGTTACATTGTTAGTAACTTATGTAAGATGATGCGGACTATATCAACAGCACCTGAACAAAATCCAAGGTTACATTGTTAGTAACTTATGTAAGATGATACGGAGAATTTCAAGAGCTTCCGAACAAAATCCAAAGTTACATTGTTAGTAACTTATGTAAGATGATGCGGAGAATTTCAAGAGCGCCGGAACAAAATCCAAGGTTACATTGTTAGTTACTTATGTAAGATGATGCGGAGAATTTCGAGAGCGCCGGAACAAAATCCAAAGTTACATTTTTAGTAACTTATTTAAGATGATGCGGAGAATTTCAAGAGCGCCGGAACAAAATCCAAGGTTACATTGTTAGTAACTTATGTAAGATGATGCGGAGAATTTCAAGAGCGCCGGAACAAAATCCAAGGTTACATTGTTAGTAACTTATGTAAGATGATGCGGACTATATCAACAGCACCTGAACAAAATCTAAGGTTACATTGTTAGTAACTTATGTAAGATGATGCGGAGAATTTCAAGCGCCCCGGAACAAAATCCAAGGTTACAATGTTAGTAACTTATGTAAGATGATGCCGAGAATTTCAAGAGCGCTGGAACAAAATCCAAGGTTACATTGTTAGTAACTTATGTAAGATGATGCGGACTATATCAACAGCACCTGAACAAAATCCAAAGTTATATTGTTAGTATCTTATTTAAGGTGATGCGGACTATATCAACAGCACCTGAACAAAATCCAAAGTTTCATTGTTAGTAACTTATGTAAGATGATGCGGAGAATTTCGAGAGCGCCAGAACAAAATCCAAAGTTACATTGTTAGTAACTTATGTAAGATGATGCGGAGAATTTCAAGAGCGCCGGAACTAAATCCAAAGTTACATTGTTAGTAACTTATGTAAGAAGATGCGGACTATATCAACAGCACCTGAACAAAATCCAAAGTTATATTGTTAGTAACTTGTTTAAGGTGATGCGGACTATATCAACAACACCTCAACAAAATCCAAAGTTACATTGTTAGTAACTTATGTAAGATGATGCGGAGAATTTCAAGAGCGCCGGAACAAAATCCAGTGTTACATTGTTAGTAACTTAAAGATGATGTGGAGAGTTTCAAGAGCGCCGGAACAAAATCCAAGGTTACAATGTTAGTAACTTATGTAAGATGATGCCGAGAATTTCAATAGCGCTGGAACAAAATCCAAGGTTACATTGTTAGTAACTTATGTAAGATGATGCGGACTATATCAACAGCACCTGAACAAAAACCAAAGTTACATTGTTAGTAACTTATGTAAGATGATGCGGAGAATTTCGAGAGCGCCGGAACAAAATACAAAGTTACATTGTTAGTAACTTATGTAAGATGATGCGGAGAATTTCGAGAGCGCCGGGACAAAATCCAAAGTTACATTGTTAGTAACTTATTTAATATGATGCGGAGAATTTCAAGAGCACCGGAACAAAATCCAAAGTTACATTGTTAGTAACTTATGTAAGAAGATGCGGACTATATCAACAGCACCTGAACAAAATCCAAAGTTATATTTTTAGTAACTTATGCAAGATGATGCGGAGAATTTCAAGAGCGCCGGAACAAAATCCAAGGTTACATTGTTAGTAACTTATGTAAGATGATGCGGAGAATTTCGAGAGCGCCGGAACAATATCCAAACTTACATTGTTAGTAACTTATTTAAGATGATGCGGAGAATTTCAAGAGCGCCGGAACAAAATCCAAGGTTACATTTTTAGTAACTTATGTAAGATGATGCGGAGAATTTCAAGAGCGCCGGAACAAAATCCAAGGTTACATTGTTAGTAACTTATGTAAGATGATGCGGAGAATTTCGAGAGCGCCGGAACAATATCCAAACTTACATTGTTAGTAACTTATTTAAGATGATGCGGAGAATTTCAAGAGCGCCGGAACAAAATCCAAGGTTACATTGTTAGTAACTTATGTAAGATGATGCGGAGAATTTCAAGAGCGCCGGAACAAAATCCAAGGTTACATTGTTAGTAACTTATGTAGGATGATGCGGAGAATTTCAAGAGCGCCGGAACAAAATCCAAGGTTACATTGTTAGTAACTTATTTAAGGTGATGCGGGCTATATCAACAGCACCTGAACAAAATCCAAGGTTACATTGTTAGTAACTTATGTAAGATGATGCGGAGAATTTCAAGAGCGCCGGAACAAAATCCAAGGTTACATTGTTAGTAACTTATGTAAGATGATGCGGAGAATTTCGAGAGCGCCGGAAAAAAATCCAAAGTTACATTGTTAGTAACTTATTTAAGATGATGCGGAGAATTTCAAGAGCGCCGGAACAAAATCCAAGGTTACAATGTTAGTAACTTATGTAAGATGATGCGGAGAATTTCAAGAGCGCCGGAACAAAATCCAAGGTTACATTGTTAGTAACTTATGTAAGATGATGCGGACTATATCAACAGCACCTGAACAAAATCCAAGGTTACATTGTTAGTAACTTATGTAAGATGATGCGGAGAATTTCAAGAGCGCCGGAACAAAATCCAAAGTTACATTGTTAGTAACTTATGTAAGATGATGCGGAGAATTTCAAGAGCGCCGGAACAATATCCAAGGTTACATTGTTAGTAACTTATTTAAGATGATGCGGACTATATCAACAGCACCGGAACAAAATCCAAAGTCACATTGTTAGTAACTTATGTAAGATGATGCGGAGAATTTCAAGAACGCCGGAACAAAATCCAAAGTTTCATTGTTAGTAACTTATTTAAGGTGATGCGGAGAATTTCAAGAGCGCCGGAACATAATCCAAGGTTACATTGTTAGTAACTTATTTAAGATGATGCGGACTATATCAACAGCACCTGAACAAAATCCAAAGTTACATTGTTAGTAACTTGTGTAAGATGATGCGGAGAATTTCAAGAGCGCCGGAACAAAATCCAAAGTTACATTGTTAGTAACTTATTTAAGGTGATGCGGAGAATTTCAAGAGCGCCGGAACAAAATCCAAAGTTACATTGTTAGTAACTTATTTAAGGTGATGCGGAGAATTTCAAGAGCGCCGGAACAAAATCCAAGGTTACATTGTTAGTAACTTATTTAATATGATGCGGAGAATTTCAATAGCGCCGGAACAAAATCCAAGGTTACATTGTTAGTAACTTATTTAAGGCTAGCTGTACCCGGCATTCGTTGGAATGCCAATCCAAGAGAGTGATGGCATTGTAACTTTGTATGTGGAAGTGCTTTTAGATTCCCAATAATGTGTTTCTTTTTCCGTTAACCACCTCTAAACTATTAGAAAATTGATTTACTATCTCCAAAAATCATGGGAGCGTGCTCAACAACTCACCAAATTTTCATCGCAATGAAATGAATGGTATATGAACGCATACGGGACTTTGTTGAAACGATTTGAGTGCCGTCACCCATTTGTTGAATATACTCGTACGCTACCTATTTTAAAATGGGGGCCGATAACCTCGATGTTAGGCCCCTTAAAACAACAATTATCACCATCATCATATTTTAAAATGGGTTTACTAAGTGAAAACCTTCCCTGGCGAGAACACGACAACTCATGAAAGTTTCATCGCAATCGGATGAATGGCATATGAACGCATACGGGTTTTTCTTAAACGATTCGCGCGACGACATTCATTTGTTGGATCTACTTGTGCGCCACCAAATGAAAAACGGATTTACTAATTCATACACCTTCGCAGGACTGTGCTCAACTCCCCAAAGTTTTATGATAATCGGATGAATGTTATATGAACGCATACGGGACTTGGTTGGAACGATTCACGCGCTGTCGCCCATTAATTGAATCTAATCGTGCGCTACCAATTGTAAAATGGATTTACTAAATCAGAAATCTTTGCGGGAGTGAAAAAACATTTCTCCAAATTTCTTTGCAATCGCATGAATGGTATATTAACGCATACGGAATTTTTTAAACGATACGCACGCCGGTTCTCATTTGTTGAATCTACTTGTGCGATACCTATTGTAAAGTGGATGTACTAAGCCAGAAACCTTCCCTGAAGTGTACACAACATCTCACCCAAGTTTCATCGCTTTCGGACAAATGGTATATGAACGCATACGGGACTTTGTTGAAACGCTTCGCGTACCTTCGCTCATATGTTGAAACTACTTGAGCGCTACCTATTGCAAAATGGATTAACTAAGTTTGAAACTTTCCCTGGAGTGTACACAACAACTCACCCAAGTTTCATCGCTATCAGACGAATAGTATATGAACGCAAACGGGACTTTGTTGAAACGCTTCGCGCATCGTCGCTCACTTGTTGAATCTACTCATGCGCTACCTATCATGACATGGATTTACTAAGACAGAAACCTTGCCTGTAGTGTACACATCTCACGCAAGTTTCATCGCTATCGGACGAATGGTATGTGAACGCATACAGGACTTTGTTTAAACGCTTCACCCGTCGTCGCTCATTTGTTGAATCTACTCGTGGGATACCTATTATTAAGTGGATTTACTAAGCCAAACACCTTCCCTGAAGTGTACACAACATCTCACCCAAGTTTCATCACTATCAGACGAATAGTATATGAACGCATACGGGACTTTGTTAAAACGCTTCACTCGTCGTCGCTCATTTGTTGAATCTACTCGTGCACTACCTATTAAAACAAGGATTTACTAAGCCAGACACCTTGCCTGTAGTGTACACAACCTCTCACCCAAGTTTCATCGCTATCGGACGAATGGTATGTGAACGCATACAGGACTTTGTGGAAACGCTTCGCTCGTCGTCGCTCATTTGTTGAATCTACTCGTGCGCTACCTATAACATGGATTTACTAAGCCAGAAACCTTGCCTGTAGTGTACAAAACCTCTCACCCAAGTTTCATCGCTATCGGACGAATGGTATGTGAACGCATACAGGACTTTTTTGAAATACTTCGCCCGTCGTCGCTCATTTGTTGAATCTAATCGTGCGCTACCTATTGTTAAGTCGATTTACTAAACGAGAAACCTTCCCTGAGGTGTACACAACATCTCACCCAAGTTTCATCACTGTCAGACGAATAGCATATGAAGGCATATGGGACTTTGTTGAAACGCTTCGCTCGTCGTCGCTCATTTGTTGAATCTACTCGTGCGCTACCTATTATAACATGGATTTACTAAACCAGACACCTTGCCTGTAGTGTACACAACCTCTCACTCAAGTTTCATCGCTATCGGACGAATGGTATGTGAACGCATACAGGACGTGTTGAAACTCCTCGGCCGTCGTCGCTCATTTGTTGAATTTACTCGTGCGATACCTATTGTAAAAAGGATTTACTAAGTCAGAAACCTTTCCTGGAGTGTGCACAACAATACAACCTAAGTTTCACAGCAATCGGATGAATTGTATATGAACGCATACGCAGTGGTTTAGTTGGACCGGAACGGGCCGGAACGCCGTTCCGGAAATTATCTTCCCGCTTTAGAATGACGTAACAATTTTACATTCAGTAAGAAAATCGTTTATAATCTATACATAGCGCTTAAACGTCACGGGTGTACTCTAGCGGACTAATATCGAACTTTACGGTTTTATGTTCATAAAATAGTTCGCTTTTACACTCCTGGGCGTTTTTCTGGTTCTCTAAGGTTGGCTACACTGCTGTCGGATACGGAGAGTGGGAAGAGAGCACAACAACTTTCTTCCGCTCGTTATGTTCGTGTGAATCCAAGTTTTATTTTATGTTTTGCTCGATGTGTTGCTGTGAAGCAGATATTGCGGAATCTCTCTGCAGTTAAGGAACATTAGTAGCCCCGTAGTACCTTTCAAGTTTTCCAGTGACTGTGAAAGTGAGTTGTAAGTCACAACTTGTGACAATGAGTTTACTTAAGTGGCTGGGTTCAAAAAAAAAAACGTGCTGGGGATGAAGATGAAGAATCAAAGAATACTAAAAAGGAGTGTGATGTCTCAAGTAAAAACGAAACTGAATGGTGTTCCGAGAACATTAGTTTCATTAAAGACGTGAGTATAGAGATAGACCCTGGGTTAAATGTTGTTGAAACGTGTGATGCAGATTCAAGGGAGAATCTAGGTTATGGTTCTACACTTTCTACCATCGACTGTGTAATTCAAGGGTCCAACTACCGAAAACAAGATTTTCCAGACTGTTGGAACGAGTCTCAGTACCGTTATTTTTTGTCAGAGAACGAGTGGTTATTTGCAGGAAATAAAAATTTAGGCTGCAATATATGTAAAGAGGAAAGTAAATTAGGATTAGGAGTTTCTAAAGGGGCAGGACTTAAGCTAATGAAAGTATGGGTTGAATGCAAGGTTCATCCCAACGGAAAAAATATTAATCAACAACAAACAAGCCTTAGGAAAAAAATATTTCAGCACAAAAATTCAGAATCTCACAAAAAAGCTATGTTACAAAAATCAGAATCCAATAAAAAGATATTTTAAAGTTGCTTGGACACTATAAATGTCCAACACCTAGAAACCACCGTTCGAGTATTTCGAACAGTACTCAGTCCGTACTGTCCGTACAGTCGAACAGTCCGTTTTCCCCTTTTGTCCCTTACCTTTGGGGCGGATCCTCTCCTCTTTCACTTTCCTATCTGCCTTTCATGGCTCTCCTTCCTTCCAAGTCCCTCAATCCGCATTCTTCGAGGGTTGAGGGCATTTCTTTTCCTCCTGTCCTTTATTTGCCTTATTCTCCTTTAGTTAGTTCTATTTCTTCTTCTAGTATGTAGGTTGGTAGTTAGTTTTAGTTTTAAGTTTGCATTTCATTTTCATCTTCACGATCACCCAGACCATCAGGGGCCGATAGCCTAGATGTTAGGCCCCTTAAAACAACAATTATCATCATCATTAAACCAATGGTACATGGGTTCATCTCTCCCCTCCTTAGGTAAATAAATTTTCGAAAAATTTGAGGAAATTTATTTCAATTCATAAAATAAATGGACAGAATAAGAAATGAGAGGACCAGAGAATTAATGAAGGAAGAACCATTACAGGATGGTATAGAGAAAGCTAGACTTAGATGGTATGGACATGTAAAACGAATGGAGGAGAAGAGGATACCCAGGAGGATACACGAGACGAAGTGGGAAGGAAAGAGACCGAGAGGGAGACCAAGAGACAGGTGGCTGAAGGGGGTGGAAGTAGAGAGAAGTAAGAGAGAAGAAGACTGGACAAAGGTGGTGGCTGAGAGATGGTAGGAAGACAGAAGACGTTGGAGAGGCTTGTGTTCCAAACAGACCCGGCCAGTGGCTGGAAACTGTGCAAGATGATGACGATGATGCAGGCTCAAACAATGAAAGTTCAAATCTTGGTAGAGACTGTAGCCATCCTGAATGTAGTGTCCCCCTGCCTTTTTTCACACTTACTTATTTAATATCCTGGGGCACCTACCCCTACATTATATCACGTTCCATTATTTCTTCTCCAATACGAAGGATAACCATTGGCATTATCTTTGCTCTCTTCCTGTAAGTATTTTCTATCTAAATTGCATTTTGTAAATATTGTCAATTCAAATAACAGTACAGTAAGTATGTAGTTAGTTGTAGTTGTAAGTAGGTAGTTAGTTTGTCTATTAGATATATGTCATTGTTCTATTAGACTGTGGTGTGTGAGTGTGTCTGGTAACAGTTGCATTGTTTATTAGTTATAGTTCATTGTTTCAGTAGACTGTGATGTGTGATTGCATGTGAGTGTGTCTGGTGACAGACTGTTTTAGTGGTAGTATTTGTTGTTGGTGGAACTTAAGTATTTTTTCGTTAGTAGAATTTTGGTATTTAATTGTTAGTACAGTAGAAGGTTAGTATTTTTGTTAGTAGAATTGCTCTTTACTTATTCTGAAAGGGAGTAGCAGCCTTTCAGATTAAATCAATTCTTTACTAGTCTTATAGACGGTTAAGATATTGATAATATAAGCCAAATAATGGCTACACTGCGTCCTGCTGCACGGCTGAAAGCAAGGGGAAACTACAGCCGTTTGCTATTCCCGAGGATATGCACCTCTCTATGCATAAATACATGAGATGATGGCCTCCTCCCTTGTAAAATTTCAATCCGGAGGTAAACTAGTCCCCCGTTCGGATCTCCGGGTGGGGACTACTCGAGAGGGGGTTAACATCACAGAAGTGACAAAGAGGAACTCTGACATTCTACGGATCGGAGCGTGGAATGTTAGAAGTCTGCTAGGAAATGGAAGGTTAGAAAACTTAGAAAGGGAAATGGATAGGTTGAGGTTGGATTTGGTTGGGATTAGTGAAATGCGCTGGCAGGAAGAACAGGACTTTTGGTCAGGAGACTATAGGGTCATTAGCACTAAATCAAACAATGGCCAAGCAGGGGTTGGCCTCATATTGAGTAGGAAACTTGGACAGCGGGTGGAATATTATGAGCAATATAGTGAACGGATTATTGTAGCAAAAATCAATACTAAACCTACCTGCACCACAGTGGTACAAGTCTATATGCCTACCAGTCAAGCTGATGATGAGGATGTTGAAAAGGTCTACGAAGAAATAGACGAAATTCTGAGGTATATCAAGGGTGATGAAAATGTTATAGTAATGGGAGATTGGAATGCTGTGGTAGGAAAAGGGAGAGAAGGGAAGATAGTAGGAGATTTCGGATTAGGTGAAAGGAAAGATCGAGGAAGCAGGCTGGTAGAATTCTGCACTGAGCATGAGTTGGTCATAGCTAACACCTTATTCAATAACCACAATAGAAGAATATACACATGGATGAGACCAGGAGATACAGGGCGTTACCAAATCGACTTCATTATGGTCAAGCAGAGGTTTCGAAACCAGATTTTGGATTGTAAAACATATCCTGGTGCTGACATAAACTCTGACCACAATCTGGTTGTAATGAAATGCAGATTAAAGTTGAAGAAACTGAAGAAAAGTCAAAAGCCGAAAAGGTGGGCAATAGACAGACTGAAAGAGAAGGATGTAAACGAAAGATTCAAGAAGAGTATAAAGGAAGGACTAATGAAAAACCCTAAACAAACTTCAATTGCAGACGAATGGGCACTTTTGAGGAATGAAATATCAAAATCCGCAGAAGAAAACATTGGTAGGAAAGAGAGAATAGGTAGAAAACCGTGGATCACTCAGGATATACTCGAATTGATGGATGAAAGGCGGAAGCACAAGAATGTAAGAGATGATAAGGGGAAAGCAGAATACAGACGTCTGAGAAATGAGGTTAACAAGAAGTGCAAGGAAGCGAAAGAAGAATGGTTGAAAGAGAAATGTGCTGGTATAGAAAATTGTCTGAAATTAGGAAAAGTAGACACAGCTTATCGAAGGATTAAGAATTTTTTTGGGGAAAAGAAGACTAAGTGCTGTAATTTTAAGGACACAAATGGAAAGCCTCTAACAGATAGGGAAGAAAAGGTTGAGAGATGGAAAGCTTACATAGAGAGTTTGTATAAGGGAAAGGAGATTGGGAATCATGTAATGGAAAGGGAGGAGGAAATTGACGAGGATGCGAAAGGAGATTTAATATTGAGATCAGAATTTGATAGAGCTTTGGAAGACTTAAGCAGGAACAAAGCACCAGGCATAGATGATATACCGATTGAGTTGCTACGCTGCATAGGAGAGGAAGGTCTGATCAGGTTATTTCACTTGGTGTGTAGGATTTATGAGACAGGTGAGGTACCCCCTGATTTCAAGAAGAATGAAATCATCCCTATACCAAAGAAAGTGGGAGCTGACAGATGTGAAGATTATCGTACAATCAGCTTGATTACTCATGCTTCAAAGATCCTGTCTAGAATAATTTACAAGAGGATTGAGAGCCAGATAGAAACGGAGTTGGGTGAAGACCAGTTTGGTTTCAGGAGAAATGTAGGAACAAGGGAAGCTGTACTAAGTCTTAGGCTGATTTTGGAAGGTAGAATAAGGAAAGATAAGAGAACGTTCATGGCTTTTGTAGACTTAGAAAAGGCCTTTGATAACGTTGATTGGACTAAATTGTTTGACATTTTGAAATCGATTGGAATAAAGTACAGGGATAGGAGGGTGATATACAATCTATACAGAAACCAGACAGCAGTCATTCGAGTTGAAGGACATGAGAGAGAAGCTGGTATTCAGAAAGGTGTAAGGCAAGGCTGCAACTTATCACCCATACTTTTCAATCTTTACATTGAACAAGCAATGAAGGAAATTAGAGAAAAATTTAAAGTGGGAGTGAAGATTCAAGGAGAAATAATTTCAACTCAGAGATTTGCTGATGACATCGTCATCTTGGCCAACAAGCCTGAGGATTTGAATGAGTTTTTGAATGGTATGGACTCCGTCTTACGGAAAGAATTCATGATGAAAATTAATAAATGTAAAACAAAAATACTGGAATGCAGCCGAAATAAATCAGAAACCTCTGTGGAGATCAAATTGGCAGGTGAAAAGCTGAAGGAAGTAGGAGATTTCTGTTACTTAGGAAGCAGAATAACCAGTGATGGACGAAGCAAAGAGGATATAAAAAGTAGGTTGGCTCAGGCAAGAAAAGCATTTCTACAAAAAAGGAATCTGCTGACATCGAATATAGATTTAGGTATTAGGAAGTCATTTTTGAAAGCCTTTGTCTGGAGCGTGGCGCTCTATGGAAGTGAAACTTGGACTATTGGTGCAGCAGAAAAGAGGAGAATTGAAGCATTTGAAATGTGGTGCTACAGGAGAATGATGAAGATCAGATGGGTAGATAGGGTTACAAACAAAGAGGTATTAAGACGAGTGGGAGAGGAGAGATGTTTCTGGCGACTGCTAATGAAGAGAAGAGATAGGTTGGTAGGACATATACTAAGACACCCAGGAATAGCAAGCTTAGTTATGGAAGGAAGGGTCGAGGACAAGAACTGTAGGGGTAGACCAAGGTTAGAATATGTTAAACAGATTGCCTCGGATGTAGGGTGTGGTAGCTATGTAGAGATGAAACGATTAGCTCAGGACAGGGAGGCATGGAGAGCTGCATCAAACCAGTCAAAAGACTGAAGACTCAAACAACAACAACTCAATTGCGAAAAGAAATAGACCCTTCGTAGACCTACAGGCTTATGTTGAACTTCAACAATTAAATGGTTTAGATGTGGGACGAGTTCTTCATACAAATTTTAGTTGTGCTAATATTACTGAACACATTTCACAGGAAATGAGAAATAAAATAGCAAAATCTATAACAGAAAATCAGAGGAAAATCAGTATTATGATTGACGAATCAACAACAGTTAGTGTAAAATCGGTGTTAGTATTATGTTTGAGATGTGCTCTTTCAGATAACTCTGAAGTTGTTTCCTTTTTCTGGGACTAATAGAACTTGAATCAACTACAGCAGATGTTATTACTCGAGAGATATTGAAGAATCTTTCTTCATATGGGATGAATGAAAACTTTCTGGCAGAACATTTAGTTGGTCTAGCATTTGATGGGGCCTCTGTAATGTTAGGTAGAAAAAATGGAGTTGGAGCACCGTTTTTAAAGTTATTTCCAGCACTTTTTAAACCATCGCTTGGAATTGGCCGTTTCTGATACAAGGAATGAAGTTACAGGTGTTAACCATTTCCATTCTTTCTTTGACAAATTGTATTCTTTATACAGCATGTCTCCCAAAAATCAAAGGGAACTCAACATTTGTGCTGCTTCACTGGAACAAAGAGTTAAGAAGATTGGGAAAATATTTACAATAAGATGGGTAGTTTCAAGCCAGAGAACTGTAAAAGCTGTCTGGGAAAACTACAGTGCTCTAGTAAAACATTTTAGTGAGGCCAAAAATGACCACCAGAGAGACTCCAAAGAAAGGGCAAAATTCCAAGGTCTAGAAAATATGTTATTTTGTGTAGAATTTCTAGAAAATATTGCAATTATGTATGATGCTCTTGTTGAGTTAGCTGATTTGTCATTAGAGTTGCAGAAAAGAGAGACAAGTCTGACAGAGGCTCAAAATGCAATCAAGCGTACTATAAAAGTGTTTGAATCTATGTGTAACTCAGCTTCTGGAGAATAATACAGAACAGTTCTTAAAGCATCAGAAAACAAAAAGTTTAGCAACATAGGATTACATGATTCTAAAAAGTTGTAAAAATTGACAGAAAGCAGTTTTTCAGAAGTCTTGTGAACAATTTAAATAACAGGCTTATGGAAAATGTGTCCACATCATCTCATCTTGGTTCCAGCTCTAGTCAGCAGAGACATGAGAGAATGACAAAAGTTATCAGTGATTCAAAGGTACTATACAAAAATAATTGGCCCTCCACTTCTACTTTGGATATCTGCTATGGTGATGAGAGTGTCGGCAACCTTTGTGACTTTTTCCACATGTCAGACAAGAGGAGGTACATTAATGCTTTTAGAAAGTATGTCGAGACCAAGGAAATTCCAGTGGAGCTGATGCCTTTAATCAAGACTGTACAGACCATTCCCATCTCTTCAGCAGAAGCTGAAAGAGCTTTCAGTACCCTGAATGAGATCCACACCGAAAAGAGAAATAGGCTGCTGGTTGAAAGATCAAGCGGACCTATTTTCATAAGCAGCGTAGGACTTCCTGGGCATTTATTTAACCCACAACCATATGTCAAGTCATGGCTACGAAAGGGGAGACGTTCAGCTGATGAAACAACTTGTCGGAAACACGAGGCCGCTGATTTTGACACCCAATACGAGTCCATTTGGAAATTGCTGAATTAATAAGGTGAGTTCCTGTAAATATTTTTTTCCAACTAAATCACTGCGCATACGGGACTTTGTTTAAGCGATTCGCGTGCCGTCACTCATTTGTTGAATCTACTCGTGCTCTACAACTTTCATATTTGTTCACCTTTTAAACCTTCTCTGGACTTCCACAAATAATTCAAGACCAAAATTAGCCAAATCGGTCCAGCCGTTCTCGAGTTTTAGCGAGACTAACGAACAGCAATTGATGTTTATGATGCGGAGAATTTCAAGAGCGCCGGAAAGTTACATTGTTAGTAACTTATTTAAGGTGATGCGGAGAATTTCAAGAGCGCCGGAACAAAATCCAAGGTTACATTGTTAGTAACTTATTTAAAGTGATGCGGACTATACAAGGAGTGCCGGAACAAAATCCAAGATAGATTGAGCGGCTCTTGATAGATGATTTATGTAACATACCAACAAGAAGTTCCGTGACGAACTAAAGAGCCTACTTTTCTTGAAATTTAAGAATCTGGCCAATCTATATAGACCTATCTAGAATAATGACGAAATTAAGTTGGTAATATCGAAATTCCTAATTAGTTCGAAATATACCTTATATAATGTAGCCTAATAGAGCAGTACAGTAGGCAGCCCAGGTGACTGAATATAGGTTATTGTTAGTTGCATCTCTTAAGGAACAGAATACAACATTTGGTTGAAGTCCAATGGATAGCATGCACGTTACATGCAGTTAGACCTTGGATTTATCAGCATGCGTAAAATTATGTTGGCAACAATGTCATGCATGTGTTGGTCAGAAATAATCTGAAATATTATGATCTCGTGTTGTACCAATTTTGGATGAAATCCATTTGTTAGTATAGAAGTAACATGTATTTTAAAATTGGACCTATCAGCAGGCATAGAAGCATGTTGGCAGCATTGGCGTATGCCTATATTAGTTACTCCAAATTAATCTAGAATGCCAGGTACTATACGTGTGCAAAGTTTCGGGCTATTGGCTTCCATACTTTCTGATATATTGATATTAGGGCAACAAAAATAGAGACAGTATTTATTAACAGTTGGCAGCCCTGGTTACTCTTAAGAATCGGCATAGTCATATCTGTTATGGTACACATAGCACACATGAAATTTGGTTAAAATCCAAATGATAGTATAGAAGTTACATGTATTTAAAGTTGGACCTCTCAGCAGGCTTAGAATCATGTTGGTAGCACTGACGTATTTAAGATACTCCAAATTAATCTAGAATGCCAGGTACTATACGTGTGCATAGTTTAAAGCTGTCGGCTTCCATACTTTCTGATATAATGGTATTTGGATAAAATAAATTGAGAGAATTTATTAACAGTTGGCAGCCCTTGTGGCTCTTAAGAATACGCTCAGTCATATCTGTTTATGTACACATACCACATACGAAATTTGGTTGAAATCCAATTGATAGTGTAGAAGTTATATGCATTTAAAATGTGGACCTATCAGCAGGCTTATAATCATTTTGGCAACACTGCCATGTATGGCCTCTTGGAAATTAAACTGCAATATTATTATCTATACGTGTGCCAGTTTCGAAATAGCTCCCATGTATACCTTCCAAGATATCCAACATGGAGCTCAAATTTCAATTGCGGTTTTTCAGCAGTTGGTAGCACTGACATCATTTTCAAATATGGCCGTGAGATATTCAGGTATAGATATTTACTCTCACCAAATTTTGTTTTGATTGCTGCAGCCGTTTAGGAGTTGATAGGGGGGACACACACACACAGCCAGCCAGCCAGACAGACAGACAGAAGGACAGACAGACAGACATTTGCCCGATCTCATAAGCCTACTTTTTCCTCATTTTTGCAAAATGTGAAAAGTAGGCTAAAATAATGGAAGAACTTAAAGATCAATGGAAGAAGACCTCGAGGGCGTCCAAGAATGTGCTGGAGTACAGGAGTGTGAGTCTGTATAGAGAGAAGAGGAGTTAACTGCCATCAAGTGGAGGAAGAAAAGTGGTGGGAAGATACTATAAGATGGAGAGGTTGGTGATGATGATGATGATGATGATGATGATGATGATGATAATTGTTTTTAAGGGGCCTAACATCTAGGTTATCGGCCCCTAATGATCTGGGTGATAGCGAAAATGTTAATGAAATGGAAACCAGAACGAAAATTAAGCGAGACCGAAAATACTTACAAAAAGGAACTCAGATTGAAACAACTCAAAAAATAATCTTACAAAAGGGAATTTAGAAACGAAAAGATTCATAAAAAGAATAGATTGAAAAATACTCACAAAATGCTAGGTTCAAAATACGTACAAAATGCAATGTAGAGTCGAAATACTTACAAAATGCAAATGAAATCCCAAATACTTACAAAATGCAAATGAGATCGAAGATACGTACACAATGAAATTGAGGTTCAAAATACTTACAAAATGCAATTGAAATTGAAAATACACAATGCAATTCAGATTGAAATATCCCAGTTCCAATCCAAATTATTCACAAAGTGCAATTGAAATTCAAAATACTTACTAAATGCAATGGAAATTGAAAATGCTTACAAAATGTACGGTAGATTCAAACGACTCATGTGGATTGACAATGCTTACAAAATGCAATTTAGATTGAAAATACTTGACAAAATGTAATTTAGATTCAAAATACCCACAAAATGCAATTGAGAATCAAAATATTTGCAAAATGCCCTACAAACAAAATGCAATTTAGATTTAAAATTCTTGCGAAATGCGGCTTTGGTTGAAAACACTTACAAAATGCAATTGAAATTCAAAATACTCACTAAAATGCCCTGAACCTACATTGAAAGCCTTACTAAAAAGCAATTTAGTTTGTCAATCTTTACAAAATGCAATTGAGGTTGAAAACAATCGCGAGAGGTAATTTAGATCGAAATAACTTACAAAATGCAACGTAGATTAAAAATACCTACAAAAAAATCGCTAAAGGGAATTTAGATACACGGGGAACCAAGTAACATAATCAATGCGGGAATCTTAAAAGAGAAAAGGAAATACAGTATAATGAAAAGAAAACGAGAGGTCTGACCCCTCGAAGAAGGAGGGATCAGGAAAGATGAGACAAGGGCCAATTAAAGCGGGAAAGTGAAAGACTCCCTAGGCCTCGGATACCCTAATACCGTCGGGGTCGGAAAAGAGCAAGACTTGACCAAGGGAGGCCGACAGGGAAGGAGACAGAGGGGAGCCCGGCACAAGTAAGTGGAAGCAAAGCCGGACTCAGCTGAGGTCCCGTGGTCGCCAAACCACGTCCCACAAGACGTGAGCCCATTGGGAAAGATTGAGAGGCCTTGTAAACACCCAGACCCGGCAATAGCTGAAACGGGATTTGGAATCATTTTTCACCCGATGCTCCTCCCAGGACCACAAACGCATGGATGCAGTAATAAAGGATTCATCGGTTTTGTTTTTGTTCCCAGGCTTCTCTATCACATTTTATAATTTTACACACAGAAAAAAACAGCGATAGTTTTCACGACCGCAACGCTGAACATGGAGCCAAATGCAATTATTGGTAATTAATTTATCGTAAATATCATGCTGTAATCATATGATCGCTATGCAACATACATTGCTTGTTATTGTGATATTATGCTAATACCGCCATGTTTGTTTATTATCACCTGGTTGCCATTAATAATATTAATTAACAATATCATTAACTGATGCACCGTTTGGTTGGTGGCTCAGTATTTTAAACAAATAATGTGTCCACGTCGAGGGTGACCGGCCAAGGTACTGCAGCTACGCGCGCTAAGGTGCTAGACCTTGGGGCAGGGCTATCTCCGAACTCGGGAGACAAGTGAGTTCGAACCTCACCATCGGTTAATCTTGAAATAGTTTCCCTCGGCCCATGATTTGGCCTCAGAACGATCTATACAGAGTGTTACTTACGTCTGGGAGTTATAGAAAGGGCTTAGTAGATCACATTTTTCAAGAGGAACCCATGTTCGGAAACTTGGCATTGCGATGCCACATTGATGACAAGAAGTATTGAAATCTAAATGGTATTATACGAAACCACCAATCTATATACAGTACAACCCCTGTAATCCGTCATCTTTGTGCCCGAGGATATGGTCGGAACACAGAAATGGTCGGATTATCAGAAAGTACAGAAAAATATGGATTTACATTATAAACAATCTCTGCAATCAAGATATCTGGGTTCCTCTCCTTCTTTCTTGGTAGAACCACATCCACAATGCGTTGTCAAGTAGTTCGAGTTTAGGCTTATTCAATGTTTTGTGATTCATAAGAGCGTTTTCACCATCCATCGTCACTGACATGATTCAGTGTATTTCCGATTTCTTCTCCAATCTTTAATAATATTGTCGTAACGCCTACATTGAGTTCATTGGCAATATTTTGGAGTGATTCCCCTTTGTCCACTCTTCGTAGCACTGGTAATTTTTTAGCCTACTTTTCACATTTTGTAAAAATGAGGAAAAAGTAGACTTATGAGATCGGGCAAATGTGTGTCCGTCTGTCTGTCTGTCTGGCTGTCTGGCTGGCTGTGTGTGTGTCCCCCCCTATCAACTCCTAAACGGCTGCAGCAAACGAAACAAAATTTGGTAGGAGTAAAGACCTATACCTGAATAGCTCACGGCCATATTTGAAAATGATGTCAGTGCTACCAACTTCTGAAAAATCGCATTTGAAATTTGAGCTCCATGTTGGATATCTTGGAAGGTATGAATCGGAGCTATTTCAAAATTGGCACACGTATAGACAATAATATTGCAGTTTAATTTCCAGGAGGCCATATATGGCAGTGTTGCCAAAATGATTATAAGCCTGCTGATAGGTCCAAATTGCAAATGCATATAACTTCTATACTATCAATTGGATTTCAACCAAATTTCGTATGTGCTATGTGTACATAAACAGATATGACTGAGCGTATTCTTAAGAGCCACCAGGGCTGCCAACTGTTAATAAATGCTCTCAATTTGTTTTAATCCAAATACCCATATATCAGAAAGTATGCAAGCCGACAGTTTTAAACTATGCACACGTATAGTACTTGACATTCTATATTAATTTGGAGTAACTTATATACGTCAGTGCTACCAACATGATTCTAAGCCTGCTGAGAAGTCCAACTTTAAATTCATGTAACTTCTATACTAACTAATGGATTTCATTCAAAATTGGCACAACAATAGATCATATTATTTCAGATTATTTCTGACCAATACATGCATGGCATTGTTGCCAACATGATTTTACGCGTGCTTTCGATCCAATGTTTAACTGTATGTAACGTCCATGCTATCCATTGGACTTCAACCAAATTTTGTATTCTGTACCCTAAGAAATGGATCTAAGAATATATTCAGTCACCAGGGCTGCCAACTGTAGTGCTTTATTAGGCTACATTATGCCAGGTATACAGTATTTCGAACTAATTAGAAATTTCGATTTTACCAACTTAATTTCGTCATTAATCATTGGCATGAATCTTAAATTTTAAGAAAAGTAGGCTCTTTAGTTCGTCACGGAACTTCTTGTCATTTAATGAAAGAGTAACGTGTTTACCGTTCACTCCTGACATGTTGAAAAAACACACACACAACTGTTCAGTGCACAAATTACTGTAACGAACACAGAAGAACAATGTCGTAAAACCAACGAACAGTAAGCACTAAGAACTTCACAGTCGTTACTGTACAAAACACGGACAACGACAGAAACGATACGAGAGAATGACGGAGCACTAAAACGGACAAGCGATAACAAGTACCTGTAAACAACAATGGCGCGACGGGTAGCGAGTCACTGCTACGAGTCGGAGCAAGTTCGGCTCGAGCCAACACCTTCTAATAGCCTACATATCAATTCCTTCCCCCTTAAAATAAGTTTAGTTGTCTTAAGTACCGCGCGGATAATTATAATTATTCAATAGTAATAATAACGTTATTTGTTTTACATCCTCTTTAACTACTGCGGCTTTTAGAGACGCCGGGGTGCCGGATTTTGCCTCGAAGGGGATCTTTAACGTGCCAGTAAATATACTGAACGGCTCCCTCGCATTTGTGCACCCTCAAATGCCAACTGATTGCGCCAGGATTCGATCCCGCAACCTAGGGCCCAGCAAGCGAGAACGTTACCCGCTGAGCCACGCAGACAGCTATAATTATAATATTGTAATTCAACTTCTCGCCATGTCTGGTAGGCTATTTATTACGCGAAGTCAAGGGATAATTTTCCCATCTGCAATAACATGGGGCTTCTGTGTATATTTCCGTAACAAATTCGAAGAATGCAAATGGTTTTCAGTGTAATAGATACGAAACTATCTCGTGAAAAACGTGTTAGGTCATACATAAAGCCTTGTCGGACGATAAAATTTGTCGCTAAAAAGAGATGTTATCTGCACATATTTGTACAAAATCTCCCCGTAGTAATGTAGCCCTGTCTCAAGTCATCTGCCGTTTTCACCGTCAGCCTAGTGCCGTGACGTCATAAGTCTTGTGTTGTGGCCTGGTGTATTAGAAGGTATTGCTCGAGCACGGTCGGATCAACCGGAGCGACGGACTAGTCGAGGGCGGACAAGAGGGATTCTACTGTATATAACAAGAAGTTCCGTGAGAAAATAAAGAGCCTACTTTCCTTAAAATGTATGGTACATGCCAATGATTAATCTATGTGGACTTATCTAGAATATTGACGAAATTAAGTTGGTAATATCAGAATTTCTAATTAGTTTGAAATATACCTGGCATAATGTGGCCTAATAGAGCACTACAGTTGGCAGCCCTGGTGACTGAATATATTCTTAGTTCCATCTCTTAAGGTACAGAATACAAAATTTGGTTGACGTTCAATGGATAGCATGGACGTTACGTGCAGTTAGACATTGGATCTATCAACGCGCGTAAAATCATGTTGGCAACAATGTCATGCATGTGCTCGTCAGAAATAATCTGAAATATCATGATTTCTTGGTGTGCCTATTTTGGACGAAATCCATTTATTAGTATACAAGTTACTTGTATTTTAAAATTGGACCTATCAGCAGACTTGGAATCATGTTGGCAGCACTGACGTATATTAGTTACTCCAAATTAATCTCGAATTTCAGGTACTATACGTATGCAAAGTTTAGAGCTGTTGGCTTGCATACCTTCTGATATATTGATATTAGGGTAGAAATATAGAGACAGCATTTATTAACAGTTAGCAGCCCTGGTGGCTCTTAAGAATACACTCAGTCATATATGTTTATGTACACATAGTACATACGAAATTTGCTTGAAATCCGATTGATAGTGTAGAAGTTATATGCTTTTAAAAATTGGACCTATCAGCAGGATTAGAATCATTTTGGCAACACTGTCATGTATGGCCTCCTGGAAATTAAACTGAAATATTATCTACATGTGTGTGTCAATTTTGGAGTAGCTCCCATGAAAATCTTCCAAGATATCCAACATGGAGCTCAAATTTCAATTGCGGTTTTTCAGCAGTTGGTAGCACTGACATCATTTTCAAATATGGTATTGAAATATTGAGGTAACTCTAACCAAATGTGGCTTAGATTGCTGCAGACATTTAGGAGTTGATAGGGGGGCGGGGGGGGGGGGGGTACACACACACAGACACACACACATTTGTCCGGATCGATCTCATAAGTCTACTTTTTCCTCATTTTTGCAAAATGTGAAAAGGAGGCCAAAAATACGGCTTGCGTATGTGCGTGATCTCAATACTCGATAACTACTGCTCCAATTTCGCTGAAAATTTTACATTTAGTTCTCATTACGGCGAAGAGTGTTTAGAAAGTGGTTTGAATGAAATCGGATAGGTAGTTTCTTTATGAGTAATTTTATGTAATTAGTTTAAATTCCAAAGCCACTCCAATATAGAATCTAATAACTTGATAGACAGATTGTCGCTAGTCGACAACGACTTACTCTGTATCATGATAGCCCGGTAAAAATTGCTAAAAGACATTGCCCATCATAAAGATGGTTGACCTAGGCAACGCCGTGAATAGAAAGTAGGGAGCACATCTTCATCGTAGATTCAGCGACCACTTCTAATCCATTTCAAATACGTACGCTGTTGGCAATTACTTTATCTACGTGTTCCCCTTCACAACCAGATAAATCTACAGAGTGAAGTATCATCTTGAATTTTCGACTAATTTTTGATAATATTTATTTACGTTTACTATCGAAAATTCTTCCACTTTTAACAACGATTTACATGCCTTCTCACATATCTACATTCGAAAGAAGAAGTCCCCTATTAATATATTTTTCGAAATACTAATAGAATATCAACATAGTATTTTAGAGTAGTTTGTCTAATTTCACATCAATTCATATATTTATAGGTTTTTCACTAATTTAAATTAACACTGTTTGTAAGGATATCCATTTTTTACAATGTTTAACTAGTTTTTAAAGTATAATATTTTTCACGCTGAGGATTGAATCAATGATATTCCGAAACATGTACGTCGTTTAATATTTTGCTACACAACTTCTCCTAGTATTGATCAGGCGGATTTTCAATTTATCAATTCTATCTTTCTAAACCTTTCTTTGGTTTTTCCCAATTAATTTGGGACGCCGGAGCCAACCAGGCTCATTTTCGTTTTGGCTGAGGATTTAAGGCCGGATGCTCTTCCTGATGCCACGTGATTTTTCAGTTCAAAATTCCACCCCGCTGTTACCGGGATTCGAACCCCGGCCGTCTGGGTGAAGACGAGCAGCTAAGCCACTGCACCATCACGCTCCCCTGATCAATTCTATCAATACGGATATGTCTAAACTCAGCAATTCTTCTAGGTTTGTGCCGTGTCTTGTGTAGGGTTTCGCCTAGGACAACAAGCTGGTTCATCAGAGGGCTCATGGTGTCCCCGCCCGGATCGCCACAGGAGTAGTGAACTGCGCGCTACCTCCCTTTTTATGAAGCGCACCTGCACCTCTTTGCTGCGAGAACTAAAAGCTCTAGCAGCCATAACCTCCCAATGAAGGCTTCCAAAATGTTGGTAAATTTCACAGCCAGTGCCCGCTAATGAGCCAGCTTGGTGTCCTAGGCGAAACCCCACACAAGACACGGCACAAACCTAGAAGAATTGCTCACAAGTCAGTTCTAATTCACTGGCCGTGAAAGCCAATATACCATCATTACGGATATATCTATTTACCATTTTTTATGGTTAATGTGTACGCATTCTAATTAAATCGAATCAGAACACTACAGTATTAATTTATTACATAACATTATTTTTTCAAAACGCTTACTGCATGTAATATGTTAATTGCAGCATTTATATATACTTTTTGTAAAGACAAAATGAGGAACATAGTGATGCTAATAATAACATGAGGAGGTCGAAGCTCGTGTCTGCTTACACTACAAGAACTTTTCCTTGAATTTCGTAGCACACAATGTATTGCGAACGATGTACCGATGATACATTCCTTTTTATCGTTTATCCTCCCAGCTCGACTTCACCCAAGATATCTGCGAGGGATCATTCCTCTACCGCCACAACTGAATACACAACTGGGGATGGTGGCAGGTGACCGCTAACTTGGATCTAATTAAGGTAGGGTCAGGGGAAGGATTTTGGAATGAAATCGGCCGTGGATATGTTGAAAAGAACCGTCCCGGCTTTTACCTGGTGGTGAAAATGGTAAATATCAAAACCAATGTTCACGCCGGCCAAGGTGGGATTCGAACCCACGCTCTCCCGATGCCAGCGAGGCACGAGTTATTGCCTTAACGCTCTTGAGCACTGTGGCTGGTTCTGGTACATAGGGTAAAGTTAGGTATTATCGTGGTATGCGGTATTATCGTGGTATGTGGTATTATCGTGATACTTTATTTGAACTTCTATCACATAAAGTTAGGTAATACCGTGACAAATTTTAATAAACCATAATTTATTCTTGAACGAAATGTAGCAATAACTCAAAATTAACACAAAATATTCTCTGAATGTTTGCACTTCTATAACCACAATGAAAAGTATCACGATAATACCTAACTTAACTCTACGCTCAAAAAGATCTGGTGCACACTGAATTATTTCCACTCCAGCCAGAAGTTATACAAGGAGATCTTCCTCCAAAGCTACAGGACTCTCATAAACAAGACTCTTCATATGTCTCCCCAAGAAGAATTAGACAGGCGTTAAATCCGGGGATTGTGGCGGCCATGGAGTTGGTACACTTCTACCTTTCCACTTTTCCTGAATGTTTGACCACCTTGTCATCAATGTAGCATCGCAACTGTACGTTTTCTTCTTGCAAATGGTATCTACAAACTTTTCTCTACAAACTCTAGACATGCGTAATAGGAATTCAGAAACACCCTGTATATAAGCTCCTCAAGCCAGTATTTCAATCGCATCAATAGCCAGGACCTCCCTAGTGTGCACGGTACCATACACGGTGCTTACCGTCCATCACTTTAACTCCGCCATATTGTAATCGCTTGACGCATCAAAGCCTAGGAACACGTTATGACACACTTGACAAATATTATAGCCCTTACTTGTATAGAGCTTCCCTGTTCAGGCTAAGAGGACGGTCAAATAGGGCGTATGTTTCATTCGGGCCGTTCTCTTGCAAACTACAACACGTTATGACGTCCGCTCTGAGGGTAACAGTTTATACTGTACCAAGAACGGTTTTAGGGGCTGTTCCGCCCTTTTAAAACAACAAAACAACAATCACCTCCAACAATTGTATACACTCCTGTCTGAACTCGATCGTGAGAGCTGAGTGTGAATAGCTTGAAATTCAAAATGAACACAGGCTAGGTGGTGTATCTGGTGGTAGATTAAAACCTTTAAGTACACGTGCTGGTGTATTAAGTACCCCAGGCGTGCTAAAGATGGTATATTTTTGGTTGTAATGTGTATGCAGGCTGTTAGGTGCCATCTAACCTAGCCCTAAGATGTTCGCAAACCACTACAAGCAGTGGCATTGTTGCCGGATTCGTTTATTCACAGGAATAAACATGGAGCTGTTGCGTTGTATAGTACACCACGCGTGCAGCTATAGAAGTATAATATTGATTCAGTTATTTAACTCAGTCTTACTTTTTAAAATATATTTTAATAGAATTAGAAACTAACTCCGTCGTGTCTCGCACGGTTCTGTGTTTTAGGGCTTGTATACGAGCTAAAATCCGAAGAGGACATCTGTGACGCTATAGCGCAAGAAGAATCAGAAGAAGAAGTTGGATGAGACGCAGATACTTCCGAGGAAGAATTTATAGAGGAAAATCATCACGATTCAGAATAGCCTTTTAAAACTATTCTGCTTGTAGAAAAAAATGTTAGGCTAAATTATTTCGTGACATTATTCTCTTGGTGTACAAAATTCACCGCGCGTGTACTTATTATATATTAATAGGTGCGTGTAGTCAAAGGTACAAAACCAAGACAAAAGACTAAAACAAAAAATTCTGTTGTCCTTCAGGTTAGGACCTTAATGTTGAAAACACGACTTGGGAATTCAGATTTTTGGATTTAAAAAAGAAAAGAAATAATAAATGTTACATCAATTTAGTGAACTGCATATGACAAAGAATGTGGTCTAACTGTTGGTGTTCATGACTTGTCAGTCAAAACGGAAGTAGATATTTCGATTTTGATTTGACCATGTATGGGTCAACATGAAACACTCTCTTGGTTCATTTATCATAGCCTATTTATTTATTATATTTGTATTTAATCTTTCTCGATCAGTCATTTAAATTTACCGCCCACCATGTAGGTTGGTGCGAGTCGTAACTTCACTTTGGTTTATTTCTTTTAATTTTGGTACTCTTGCCTATCTTTCTGAGATTGGTCTCTTCCTTCTTTGTTGTCAAGCTGGCGCTAATTTCGGTGTCCATCTTGGCATTTCTCCGCCATTCGAGTAAGAAGCTAGACGAGCATTATGTAAAGTTCTTATTTTAATGTGGTAGACACTCGGGCTATCCACATTATGTTAACTTCTGTTTTTTCTTCCGTGTTCGTTCTGGAGTGAGTTCATATCGTGTTTTAAATTTAACTTCATTTTAATTGTGTTCGTGTTTGCTATTGTTTTGTGCATAGTTCTATTTCAACCTTCTGAAGTCACGTCGCATCTTGGTGAGTTGCAGAAATGTTTATTTGTTTATTGATATCTTAATTTCTTTTCCTCCCCTTTTCTCTTGAGTTTGATACACGAGTGTAACCTTGCCTGGTGGCTTTCCGTTTTGGGCTGTGTCTCCCTTATTTATGTCTTGAGGTCAGGGCTGGTTGAATAGTTGGATTCCTTCCACTTTCATTCATGCATTGCCTGACGATCATATGACTATGTGATGTTGGTATTTTTAGCCGTGTTTTTGTGTGTTCCATTATGGCCATTTCAGACGATTCTGTGTTTGCCACGTTCGTTCTGGGTCGGAACCAAAACCGGCAAATTCACATCCTTTGGGACCAGCAAAGCGATATTGAGATCTATGTTGCATCACGTAGCATCCTCAAGTTTATTTTTGTGCGTCTCATATTTATTGCGATTTGATTTTTGTCCTGTTCCTTTGTCTTACCGTATCCTATTTCTGTAGTTCATTTGATGCGATATGGTTCCGAAGTATTCCTTTAGTTTCTGTATTTTATTGTCTGCGGTTTTGTCGCTATCTGCCTATTACGGTATGTACCTCTCGCTCCACAACGACACGCATTTCTCTTAATTTATTGTAACGTCATGCTTTTCGTCCCTCGCTTAGTATCTTTGCATTGCACGTCTAGTCTAGCCTACTCATATCCTTTCGTTCTGTTTATCTGTGACCTTATGTCACTGCTCATTTATTACTGTACTTCGGTACTAAATTTATCATTTGGTCATTCTGCTTTATTCTGCCTGATGTTTATAACGCCCTCTTCATATTAGCTTGTACACGTTCCTCTCTGCATCGTCATTTACTTGATATTCCTTTTGAATACATCCTCTCTGCCTGTTTCTTATTACTTCGAGTTTCATTTGTAGTATTTGACTACCCTCCCGGTTGCGTTATAGACCGAGTGTTGGCGTGAGTTGTCTTTGGGTTTTTGGCAGTGCTTATTTCCTTGCGAAATACGCAAGTCCGCGCCTCTGGAGATGTCAGTGAGTCACCTTCTCGGCCTAGCACGTAATTCCACTGCGTTTAACATCTTATGCTCTGCGAGAAGATCGATGCTGTTCATTATCTAATTGGCAACTCCAGCTATCTTTATGACATCTAGCGGTAAACATGAGAAACTTACCAAGTAGGGTACATTTGTCACGTGGTGACTGTTTGTATATGGTTTCTTGTATTGGTAAGTAGATCGTGGTAAATTCTTCGTGTCTTTATACATAAGTAATAAGTTTTACTCGTTGATAGAGTGCAAAATGAGTAGAAGCAAAGTAAATTGCTCAGTTTACGGCTGTAAGTCGATGCATAAGAGGGCTGCGGATATGTTTTCATCACTTTCCAAAAGATGCAAATAGCAATAGCCGAAAGGTGATGATACGGGCAACAGGAGCGGGTTGGACCACTCACCACTACACTCACTGACGACAGGACGGGTTGTTCACTGTTACGCCGAGCCAAGCCTACACCAGCCGAGGACAGTCAAGGTTCGTCAGTCAGGTATCCATCCCGGCTCCCTAGTTCATTTCCAATAACCCTACCAACCGCCATCACCTCGCTCTGCGAGGCAGCTTCGGTGGCGTAGTCGGTAGCACGCTGAGTTGCTATGCCCTAGATAGCGGGTTCAAACTCGGCCGAAGCCGTCGTATTTTTTAATAGCGTTAAAATCCCTCAATATGCCTTCCTTCGGAGGGGAAGTAAAGCCGGCGGTCCCATGTCATAGATTTATGGCATGTTAAAGAACCTTCCACTAATTACACCTAAATTGGATAGGTTAAGAATGTAAACAACGCTCTTAGGTTTCTACGTTCGTTGCCAAAAGCCGATTGCGGTGTCGTCTAGTAGCTAAGTTCTGAACTTGGCCTAGTAGTCGTTGACGGTGGCGCTTGGCGGCAAAAGTAAGAACTATTTGAAAAATTCTAAGTTGCAGTCTGTACTTAAATTATAAAACAGATAACACACACTATTACAGTCATCACAATTAACACCGGTTATCAGACAGATTCTACACACACCCAAAGTACACGGGGCTACATGACCGCGTTGTCGCAGCCCCTAAACTTACGAACCAACCAACCTCGCTCTGCGATATCCCATCCATTCCACTACGAGTCATATAGGCCTAATTTGACTTCGCAAGGTAAATATCTACTCTGAGAGAACCTGCTACCAGTCCGATATTAACACCAAACCCACCTGCTAACCATCCAAATCAAGCAATTCCTGTCTCCCCCGAGTTTTAATACAAGTTAAACTCATCCCTTCGCCCTACCAAGCAGCAAATCATTTTCAGAGTCTATGGTAGGCCTACACGGTACAGTGAGCAAACTCAAATATAGCTTTAAACGTAACAGCACCATGACTCGAACTGCTCAAAAACAAATACCAGCAGACAACCGATGCTTGATAATAAGCAATTGACACATACAATCCAGTGGAACACATAAATTAGATCACGTGTATCGCACAGTTATACATATATACAATTAAAAATAACACTGTCATTATTTTAGGGACCACATTTTACTGATTATAACCGGAAAATAAAAAGTGTTCCATATCAAACGCGTGTTATTGAGTATTTTTACCCTATTTATCCAGACCGACCGCAGCGCTCCAAGTGTTAGTTTGAGTTGCCAATTGAGGGTAAGTATCTCCCCCACTCTCATTACAAACATAGGTGGTTCAAATACTAGCGCTCGTAGTGATAGATTTAATGAACTACATACGACGAAGGATGTGGTCTAACGCTTGGTGTCCATGTATTGTTTGAGCGAAACCATACGAGTATCGTCTGTCCTCATCTTCTGTTGTCGAGGTTTGCGGTTTTTTGTTTTTTTGTTTTTCAAGTAATGCCATTTGTAGTTGTTGATCGTTGAATGATTACAACGTCTTCATCTTGTTGCCGACTCGTTCCAGGTTCGTCGCTGAATCTTACTGCTTTCTGCTTTTAATTGTATTATTCCACTTTTGAATATTTTTTGTACTAACCAAACCACTCGTACGTGTAGGCGGCATGGTGACACACACTGAACTGTCAAGTCTTGTCGTACGTAGCTCACTAAATCTATTACTACGAGCGCTAGTGTTGACTCATACGTGGTCAAATCAAAATCAAACTATCTACTTCCGTTTTAACTGACAAGTCGTGCACACCAATATTTAAGACGACATTCTTTGGGGCCTAAATCTATTGCTATGAGTGCTAGATTCGACACATACATCGACAAATCAAAATATAAATATCTACTTCCGTTTTGAGAAATTAAATATCTGCTTCCCACAAATTGAAGATAAACCAAATAATAGATTAAAACTATCAAACTTAAATTTCATTTAAATATGTAGAACAAGTTCTATTTAAAAAATGTTTCTTTTTTCTTTTCAAAATACCATTTAAGCCGGAAGTAATTTTCAAAATGTTACTTTGCGATGTCAACAGCATTTCAAAACACGCATTTTCACACTTTTCTGGGTCTTCAACTTGTGGCACAATTCTCAAAATAGGTTAACTTTATGTTTTTGCTAAACTGGATCCTGAGTGTTCTTAGTGGCATTTAAAAAATGTTTTCAACATTGAAATGTAAAACAAAATAACGTAAATAGACTAAAAAACAAAATAAAAACATTAACATAACATTATCAAATAAAACAAAAACACAAAGAAAAAAGAAAAAAGAAAAAGAAAAGATAATATAATAAGAACTAAAATTAAATTGAATGAAATAATATAAAATAATCAAATAGCAACAAATGTTTTAATATATTCCATCTGGCTGTGGAATATTTGACTGATCGTAATTAATATTTTATGTTGATGCGAGTTATATTTACAGTATTTTCAAGCATCCAGTTCAAGGTTTATTCTTTCGTTTGAACTTAATGTACTCAATGGCTCTGATAACGTGAGCTACTGCGGTGACTGCACTAGTAGGTGTGCTTGTAATTGGGACTAGAATTGGGGAGGGGACAGCCGTGGTATTGAATTAAGTTGTTGGAGTCTTCAGTCTTTCGACTGGTTCTATGCAGCGCTCCAAGACTCCCTGGTCTCAGCTAATCGTATCATCTCTACATAGCTACTACACCTTACATCCGAGGCAATCTGTTTAACATATTCTAGTCAGTCCGGAGTGAGCAGTGAACGGGTGCGGAAGTCATAGGACTCAGGTTTCGTATAACAGGTAAGTTATTCCATTTTAGTGCTGTGTATAATTTGTGCATTATAACCACACACAATAGGCCACCAATTTAAATAGAAACGGTTTTTAGAATATAATTAATAAAAACATAGCCATAGCCGGTCCCAAGCCCGGTTGAGAAAGGAGGAGGGTGAAACATGGTCAACGGTCTCAAAGGCGGATGAAGAATTTCAGTTCCCAACGGCAGAGAGAGCGGAAGAACCTAGTGGAGTAAACCACGAAAAAAACAATCATTTCGGACTAACAATCCGATCTTATTTCGGAATTTTATTTACTACACCTACACAACACAATTTCATATGCAGAATGGAAATGTCGCTAAATGAGAGCACTACCCCAGGTGGTAACTTGAAAGAGAAATCCACCATTGCAGTAGGCAATGCATCAGGACCTAGGATTCTGGGGAGTCCCACCACCTGCATACAAGATGAGTCGGAGCGTCTTGAAACACCTTCCAAATTGAAATTCAAGAGGAAATACTTCATCGGGACCATTAACGTCAACTCACTCCTGCGAGTCGGAAAACAGAAAGAATTGGAAAAGCTCCTGGACGACCAACAAATCCAGATTTTGGCTGTACAAGAGACCAGATTCCTAGATGACCACATCATGGATATAAAGCACTACAGAGTATTCAAAGGAAAGCCAGCAATAAAGATAATGGCTAACACCCCTCTCCTTGGGACTGCCTTCTACATAAACAAAACCATAGTGGATAGTGTCACAGACTTTTCATCTAAACCTGAGAGATTATCCCTATTGACAATCAAGTGCAAAAACAGGAATTATACTCTCATAAATTGCCATGCTCATATCAACGAAGACAACAAGAAGAACCCACAGAAAGTCGATGACTTCTGGGACCTCTTAGAAACAGAAATCGCTCGGATACCTGTGAACCATGTAAAAATCCTTCTGGGAGACTTCAACGCACTAATAGGGACAGAAAGAAAATACAGAGATATAGTAGGAGACTATCCAGCACACAGGAGGACAAACAAGAATGGCGAACGGCTCCTTGGACTCTGCAAAATCTTCCAGTTGAATCTCATGTCGACTCATTTTCGGAAACTTCCAAGAAAAGCAAAGACATGGGTATCTCCAAATCCCAACCTAGGAGAATTCCAATTAGACCATGTAGCAATATCAAGGACAAATACTAGGGAGGTGATGAATGTTAAAGTGATTAGAAATGGTAAATTTGACTCTGATCACTATCTCTCCAAAGTTAAAATACGTTTTCTTCCACCAAAACAAAAGAAGGATCCACCTAAGTTGAAAAAATACAACACCAATCGAATGAACATCAATGGAGATATTATAAATAACTTCAGAGAAGAAATCCACTCTTCTAGAACAAATACCTGGCAACATCTTTGGACAAAGGTCAATGAAGCCGCTAAGAAAACATTCGGACTGGCAAAGAGGAAACGTACAATCTGGTGGAATGAAGAATGTGAGAAAGCACTTGAAAAGAGATCCGACACATGGAGAAAATGGAAATGTTCAAGAGATACGGAACATTTGGAACAATTCAGAACCCAAAGGAAAGAAACATCAGGGGTATTCCGCAGGACCAAACGATCGTTTGAGAATGCAAAGTTACAAAACCTCCAGGACGACTTCACTAAGAATAACACCAGATTTTTTCCAAACCTTCAAGGACAAGCTTAGAGGATACCAAATTCCAAGTTTAAGTTTCAAAAACGAAGAAGGAAAAGTTGGACTGAACAATCAAGAAAACTGCAATATATTAGCCAGATACTTTGAGAAACTCCTCAACTGCCCGCCTCCAACCAACAAACTAGAATTTCAGACTCATCCTATAAACTCAGAAGATGATATGCCACCAACAAAAGAAGAAATAAAAGAAGCCCTGAAAAGTCTCAAGAACAACAAGGCAAGCGGGGAAGACTCCATATCAGCAGAAATGTTGAAGTGGGCAGAACCGGAAATCCTAGACGACCTGCACCATATCTTCCAACAAATATGGGAGACGGAAAAGCTACCAGACGAATGGAAAACAGCGCTGATCCACCCACTCCATAAGAAAGGGAACAAACAAGATGTTAACAACTACAGAGGCGTGTCGCTACTCCCAGTCACTTACAAAATCCTCTCAAGGATACTTCTGAATAGAATAGAAGGAATCCTTGATAAGCAACTTGGAGAATACCAAGGTGGGTTCCGGAAAGGCCGCTCCTGTGCCGAACAAATCCTAACTTTGAAATCAATAATTCGCCACAGAGCGCTGAACGGCAAAAGTATAGTGGTTTCATTCATTGACTTCAGAAAAGCCTTCGACTCGGTGGACAGAGGGACCCTAGATAAGATCATTAGGGAATTTGGAGTCAAAACCAAACTGGCCAATATTATCAGAGAAACCTTAACAGCCACAACTTCTAAGGTGAAGTTCATGGGAGAATTGTCTCAGTCATTTGAAATCAAGACAGGTGTGCGACAGGGTGATGGATTATCACCATTACTATTCAACTGTGCCCTCGAGAGAATTGTGAGAATTTGGAATTCCGAACTTGAAAATCAAGAGATAGCCCCGATCTGCCTAGGACGAAAAACGGGAGGAATCAAAGTCAATTGCTTGGCTTTCGCTGATGATTTTGCGATACTTTCAGAGAACCTAGAAGAAGCGGCCATACAGATCAACCTCTTAGAAAAGATCGCTAGCAAGACAGGACTTAGGATCTCGAAAGAGAAGACCAAGTTCATGATGAATGACAAACATGGACCACAATTCCTTGAAACAGAGATTGGATGGATTCAGAGGGTGAAAAAGTTCAAATACCTCGGTGAAACCATACAAGAGAACGGCCTAGAGAAAGCTGCTGTAGAAGATCGTATCTCAAAAATGGAAAGAGCTTATGGGCTAACTAAAAACATCTACAACAAGAAATGCATCTCATGGAATGCCAAACTAAAACATTACAACACGGTAGTAAAAACAGAATGCCTGTATGCCAACGAATGCCTCTCGATGAATTACAAGTTGGAGAAGCTAGAGATCCTAGAAAGAAGATACTAAAGAAAATCATGGGCCCAGTCCAGACTGAAACCGGCTGGAAACTTCGGAGCAACAATGAAGTCTATAAAAATGTGGAGAGAATCTCAGAGACCATGAAGAAGAGGAGGTTATCGTTTCTCGGACACTTGTACAGAATGGACAAAACTAGACTAACCAAACAGTTATTCGACTACCTGTGGAACAAGAAGACAACAACGACATGGATTAAGGAAATTCGAAAAGATCTCGAAAATTCCAACATCCAGGAAGTTCAGATGTCAAACAGGGACATTTCGGTACATAATTCAAAATTTGGAAGGGTTTCACGTCACAAGAACCACAAAGAAGGGAAGAGCCTGGACGGATGAGCTGAAGAAACAGCATAGCGCCCATATGAAGGAGTACTGGAGGAAGAGGAAACTTCAGGCAAAGAAAAAATGAAATTGTAGCGTGATCCGAAGTGGTCAATTCGCAAATGAAAAACAACAGAAACAGTGTAGACAACATTCCTGAATCTGGTCACAGTAATAATTCAATAGGACACAGGTTAAGTAAGATATTTAAATACTTTAACAATAACGCAACAACCATAAAAGTGAGCAATAACATCTGTAAATAAGGTTGACACGTTACACAAGTTTTTACGTGCAGGGTGGCGCACGAATAGTTGACACATTTAATTTTTAAATAACAACTTTATTTTTCACCGAACACTAATTAAATATTAGACCCAGGTAGCTTGAACCCTGGAAAGGCATTTCACTAGATGACATCTCCAATGTGGCGGACAACCTCTTCGAAACGAGTACGCATCTCTATCTTGCGTCCATAAGGCTTACTGCAATCTTTTCTGCCTGTGAACATCTGTTAGCTTGTGTAGTACAGTCATTTTGTAGCGTTACAAATTAAGGTCACCCTGTAATATTCTTTGAACTGAACTGCGCGATATTCCGCTTCATCTTGAAACTCGCCGTGTTGACTTGAGTGGGCTGTGCTGCATGGTGACCCTCAGCGCTGCGATGTTTTCAGGAGAGCAAACTGCTGGTGCACGTGGTCGCTTTTCTTCCTTCACACTGCCTTGTTCTTCAAAGTTTCTGTATAAGCGAACGATGGTGTTCTTTGCTAGTGCATACCTAGTCTAAAATACAGCTCGAAATTTCCTTTGAGTCACCGTAACACTTTTTGATTCATAATAAAAGATAACTGTTTTGGCGCGCTGCTGAACGGAGAGTGGACCGCACTCGGCCATGGCAGAAAGCTCACTGGAATGTAAGCAATCGGAGACAAAGCAGCAGTGTCACCTCTACAATGATTTCCATAAAACAGGGAAGGTGTGCGCAAAATTTGAACAACATAGAACATAAGATGCATTTTATATTTGCTTTTCAAATGTGTCAAATATTCGTGTGCCCCTCAGTACTTATGTAATCTGAACATCGTATATATATATATATATATATATATATATATATATATATATATATAATATTTGTGCATAAGTGAGCACGACCTGAGGATGAACGTTTGACCTTCGAAACATGTCATCCATTCTAGGTACCCCCATGTTTAGCCTATTTTCATTTATCACCTTTTGTCCGTGTCTCTGTCTGTGTGTGAGAGGATTTTTGTATGCCCCCCCCCCCTAATAACTTCTAAACGGCTGGAGCGATTTCAATGAAACTCGGTAAGTTCAGAGCACTATTCCGGGCAACCCCGACGGTGCCCTTCAAATTTTGTTAAGTCTCACCAATCCAACATGGTGGCAGTGCGAAATATTTCCCCAGCATTCAATATATCCAAAACTATTACCGATATCACCCTGGAATTTTGTACCGTGATAAAGGAAACTCCTAGAAGTTCACCTATGTGACTTTTGAAAACCTGGTAACTACAAAATCAACATGGCGGCCAAGCGAATTTGCGACTTTTAAATAGACGTTACTCGCGATTTAACCAACCAAGTGCAATGAAACGTGGTACAGTATATGTTTATACACATTGTAATGCACCGACATCTAACTTCGTTCAATTGGTTACATAACCTCAAGATGGCGGCTGTGCGAATTATTTCACCAGAATTCTATATCTCTGAAACTATTACCGGTATCACCATGAAATGTTGTACTGATATAAAGGGCACTACTGGAAGTTCATCTATGAGACTTTCAAAAACCGGTTAACTACCAAACGAACATGGCGACCAAGCGAAGTTGAAAGGTTTGAATAAACTTTTCTGCGATTTAACGATCCAAACACAATGAAACTTCGTACGGCAAATGTTTTTACACATTGTAATGCACTGGTATCTAATTTAGTTCAATTGTTTACGTACCTCAAGATGGCGGCTGTGCGAATTTCGAAAATTAAGTTTTTATTTCTTGTGATCTAATCATGCGATCGAAATCAACATTTTCATAAAGAACGTACACAATAATCATCATCTAATACTACATAACTCTATGGCCTACATATATTAAAATCCAACATGGCGACCATCCCAAATATTTAGACGGTTCTCAATATCTATTAATCTACTACAGCAATCAAACTGAAATTTTGTAAGTGTATAGAAGCTATAAGCATACGTTTATAAATATTCAAATGGACGTTTCTTGCGTTTTAACCATCCGAGAGCAGTGAAACTTGATAAGGTATATGCTTATACAAATTTTAATCGACTGACATCTAATTCATTTAAATTATGTGCATAACCACAAGATGGCGGCAGTGCGAAATTTTAAAATCCCGCTTTTATTTCTTGTGTCCTAATCATGCGATTGAAGTTTGAATAAAACACCTACACAATAATCTCCATGTAATAGTACATACATCTAAGGCCTATAATATAAAAATCCAACATGGTGACCATCCAAAATATTTAGACGGTTCTCAATATCTACGAATCTATTACAGCCATCAAACTGACAATTTGTATGTTGATAGAGGCAATTAATATTAGTAGGATATATGAAAATAGGCTATTTAGTTCTTCACGGAAATACTTGTTGTACATAGAATCCTGTTATTTGGTAACAAATATCTTATGTAATATTACTTTCATGTTATTGTTGTTTGAGTCTTCAGTCTTTTGACTGATTTGATGCAGCCCTCCATGCATCCCTGTCCTGAGCTAATCGTTTCATCTCTACATAGCTACCACACCCTACATCCGAGGCAATCTGTTTAACATCAAGTTTTCTAACCTTCCACCTCCTAGCAGACTTCTAACATTCCACTTTCATGATAGGGCATATAAAAACTTGTTTTCCCGACAAATATAATTGGGCACAAAATGTGTGTTGACCGACTGAAAAGCTTTGTATGCCTCTACAGTTCTTATCCTCGACCCTTCCTTAACTATCTTTACTATTCCTGGGTGCCTTAGTATGTGTCCTACCAACCTATCTCTTCTCTTAATTAGCAGTCGCCAGAAACATCTCTCCTCTCCCACTCGTCTTAATACCTCTTTAGTGGGGAGGTTAGGTAAAACCACCGTTCATTTTTTGATAGAAGCATGAGACTTGGCACACTTATAGTTTGGACCTAAACTTTTGATCTGAGATGGTAGCTATTTCCGGAAGTTGCGACGAGTACCTATTTTGCATGGTTGCCTACCCACCCGGAGTGAACTACGAAATCAACGCTGAAGTCTATTACAATTGCCTGTTTTGCTTCGCGATGAATACTTTTTGCACTCAGAATCACCTGGAAAACGTTGTCAACACGATTTGGAGTGGAAGGATTTAAATTTGTGGTTGTGGTTGCCAACCTACTAGGCGCATCTTTTCTAAAGCTGCAAAAACAAGTCACCACATTCTTCAAGCTTCAATTTATTTAATAAAAATGACAAATCATTTTGATAATTTACGAAAAAGCAAAAAAGGAAGAAGAAAAACAAGGCATGAGAAAACAACGAATAAGAAGGCAGAAGTCCATGTTTTGTAATGCGTGTGGCCCTATGCATCAGGCTCACCAAAACTAATCTTTTGAGGATCAACAAACTTCCTAAAAAAGGGTAAATATGTATTAAAATAATCTCTTAGCTATTAAGTGGACAGCCATCACCAGATAATAAAGACGGAAGTAGAAAATAAGCAGAAAATATTACTTAGCATTTTGCGTCACAAGAGCACAGTTCCGTGCACTTCAAGTCTCTCCTCCTGCATACACATTGCTTAGGCCTAGTTGCACAACTTTTGCACCCGCAACGGATTAGTTCTAAGCAAGCCTTAGTTGCAATGGGGATAGTCGTCCACCGCGGTGTCCATCCTGATGGACGTTCTTCCCAGTCCCAATCTGACGGTGAGGGTAGTTCCTGGATGGGGCTCAGAGATTGTCCCCACACATAAACTCCCTGGTACATGGCACGCCGGATGTGTTGCTCCAGTACATTCTGCGTTGGAGGAATACTCTCCAGAGATCGGGTTTTCTTGGTAAAAGTTCCTTTTGGCAGGCATTTACGTTGACAAACGAACTCGACCTACAATGCATTAAAACACAAGTGTTAACGACGAAGTTTAACAAAAACGCATCGGTAACGATTATGAATCAATTTTTCCTGCCTGTCATACATAGTGATTACCAACTTTTCCATATAAGGTAGAGCTTTGTCCAAATCGTGCTCCGGAGCTGCCAAAAATCCTTTGGTGGCGTCAGGATAAGCAGTCCATGCTTCAAAAGCACTCTTCTTACCTTTTTTGGAAAACGAGGAAACGGTATCACATCCAGAAAATGCGTGAAATTGGGGTAAACTTAAAGCCTTGTTACGACCTGCAGCAAGTAAAGCCTCTTTAGTCACCATTGCCTTTCCATGATAACATATGTTTTGTCACCAACTTTGGTCCCTACCTAAACCTTGGGCAATTTTATTAGCAGCTACAATCTGATGGTTCGTTCCCGTGTCAATGTGGACCCACAGCTCTTCAATATCCGTTAATTTAGGCACATTACTCACGGCCAATACAAGGACATCGGTGTCCACAGTTCGCACAAGAATTTTCCGGTATCCCTGACTAACACAATCCGCGATGTGAATCATGAGCCTTGTGTCTGCCTCAACGTGATTGCATGGAGACAACATATCCATATCTTCTCGATGAGACGATGCTAACACAGACGAATCCTGTGTACCGTACATTTCTTTGCCCTCCTGTGTGATCTTTTGTATTTGCGTATTTCGGAATTGAAATGCCGTACTATGAAAGGAGCTTGTGGCAAATGTTGCAGAGGGGTTGTGGTCTATGTTATCAACGCAAGCCGTGGTGAAGACTTTTTTCTTGAGAGATGGTGGACAAACAACTCCTTCGGCGTGGTATATTGAGCAAACTTCATTTGCTTTTTCGGTGTATGGGCAACATGCGGTCGTATGATACGCTGAGCCCCAGTCTGAAGTTAATATCAATGATTTTCTGCATTCTAGTATCCCCATAGAGCTTTATTGCTGTGTACACTGGGACAACTGTTTCTTGGTTTCTGTTGTGCCGCCGGACTGCTCCATCTTTGTGTGACTTCACGGTGTTGTATGCCAGAAGTTGTGCAATAGATTCAGCTACTTTGTCGGCTTCTTTGACTGCTCATGCTCTACTTTCTCGTGTAAGCTTGGGCCGTTTATGATCATTTTACCAGGGTCTCCAAAGAAAGGGGGACAGGCTTAGAAGGAATTAATTCGTTCTCCCTACCAGCATATTCACGGGCACGGAAAATGTCTGCTCTTACAGCTGATGCCGCTTTGGAGAATGCTTGCGCCGTCGTAATCCCGGTCAAAAAGTTCTCGCACCGCGTGGTCCACGTCTGACCGGAAAGCAATCAGAGTTGAAGTACCAGGTTTGTCACATGCTTGAAGGTACGGACATCCTTCAAGCAATTTCTCTTTATATCTTGTTTTCTTGACACTGCAATTTAGACCTTCTCCATACATCTTGGCAAGCTCGGACAGTGTGAAGACTGGTGATGCATTTTGAGCCGTCCTAGATTCTATTATAAATGACACCAAACCTGCAAATGCCAAACTGTAGATTTGTGCGTTATCAACTTCTTGCTGCTTTGTACTATTGCCTTCTTTGTCTCGAACTCTGTTCCTAAAATTTGCATAGCATCGAACGTGGTATCTGGCACTTCTGATGATTTTGTCATCAGTTTCTTATCAGTAAGAAGTTTTGCGCCATCTACAATGTAATTACTACAGTGCTTGGGTTGTAACTTGACAAAGCCGATCGATTTTGCTTCCAGGTAACTCACCAAAAAGCAAACGTCTTTTTTGAAATTGGTGTCACTGACACGACGTGTCTTTACGGGTGAGATATGGGCTGACGTGGACGAGCTCAGTGTAGCTGCTCTTTTCTGAGCTCTGAGCAACTTTGTCGAATTGTATTTTAAATAACAGCTCTTGTGCCACGCCGCTCTATTTTTAATCAAAGTTTCTTTTATTCCGCTTCCGTCATTTAAGTTTTCATAATTAAAGTCAGCCGGCCAAGCTTCGTAAAAACCGTGTAAATTTTTCGCGAGGGTTGCATAACCTTCTTCACTGTAGTTGCCTGCTCGAGTATTTTCGGTCGAATTCGTCAATTTTTCAATTGACGATTCTGACAAAGAACTCATTTTTGCCAATCAATGGGCGGGCATGGGACATCGTCAGGGTCCTGGTCAGGATTAGCGTTTCGAAACATTTTGAAGGTACATGGACCAATCACCAAGCCACCATATCCTAAACAAACAACACGAAACACATAAAATGTAAATAAATGTAAAGTTTACCGTTGTTAGAAGTACCTAAATACAATTTTTAACTGTAAGTATACATAACCTGTAACGCATGGATGTAACGAATAGTCGAAATAAAAGAGGGACAACAGCCTTAAAAGCAAAGAAAATATTTACCGTTATGTACTTATCAATATATTCGCATGTACAGGATGAATGACGCACAATTATCTCCAAGAAATCAGTTCCCCAAACACAGCAAAACAACACAGCACCAGCACCAAGCTTCTGTTACTGACCGCAACAATACACGGCGGTAGCGTCGCGTCGCTTACCCGCTTCAAGCTGCATAGAGACTAGGAGCGTGTGACGTCACGCGCACTTCTGCATCTCGCTTCATCAGCCGCGTCGTCTGATTAGCAGTCCCCAACAGAGGCGAGAGCTCATAAGAAATGCATTGGCGAGTTTTTGAAAATGAGAAACGGCATTTGTAATTGACTTAAGTGCAGATTTCGTAGTTCACTCTGGGTGGGTAGGCAACCTTGCAAAACAGGCACTTGGCGCGACTTTCGGAAGTGGGTACCATCTCAGATCGAAAGATTAGGGTCCAAACTAAAAGTGTGCCAAGTCTCATGCTTCTATCAAAAAATGAACGATACCCCATTGATTTTCGTCTTAACCTCCCCACTACTTCAAGTGTAACCCTATCTGCCCATCTGATCGTCATCATTCTCCTGTAACACCACATTTCAAACGCTTCAATTCTTCTCTTTTTTGCTGCGCCAACAGTCAAGTTTCACTTCCATAGAGCGCCACGCTCCATACAAAGGCTATTGACAAATGACTTCCTAATACCTAAATCTACATTCGATGTAAACAGATTCCTTTTCTGTTGGAATGCTTTCCTTGCCTGTGCTAACCTACTTTTTATATCCTCTCTGCTTCGTCCATCACTGGTTATTTTGCTTCCAAAATAACGGAAGTCTCCTACTTCCTTTAGGTTTCCTCTGCCAATTTGATGTCCATCGAGGTTTCTGATTTATTTCGGCTACAATCCTTTTTTTTTTTACATTTATTTATTTTCATAATGAATTCTTTCTACACGACGGAGACCATACCACTTAAAAACTCATTCAAATCCTCTGGTAATTTGGCTCAGATGACAGTTGAATTACATACCAATCCAAAATTCGGATACAGTAGTATACTACATGTAACCATTCCTGGGCCTGAGTTGGGCTCGAACTTACCTGCCTTCGTATTTGTCCTCACAGAGCTGTTTGCCAAGTCTTATCATAGAATGAACCCCATTTCTGCGGCTTCGGTGACTTAGTTTGTAGAATGCTGAGCTTATATGCCCATGATCGCGGGTTCAAACCCGGCCGAAGTCGTCGGATTTTTTAAGAGCGTTAAAAATTCCTCAGTATGCCTTCCTTCGGAGGAAAAGTAAAGCCGGCGGTCCCATGTCATAGATTTATGGCTTGTTACAGAACCTTCCACTAATTACGCCTGTGTGAAGCTAAATTAACTTATAGGTTAAACTACGCTCTTAAGGTTCCTACGTTCGTCGCCAGGAGCCGTCTGCGGTGGCGTCTGGTAGCCAAGTTCAGAACGAGTAGTCGTTGACGGTGGCGTTTGGCGACAAAAGTAGGAACTCCTAGAAATTAAATCTCTGCAGTCCTTACTTGAATTAAAACAGATAACACACACTAATAAAGCCTCCGTGGCTTAGGTGGCAGCACGCCGGCCTCTCACCGCTGGGTCCGTGGTTCAAATCCCGGTCACTCCATGTGAGATCTGTGCTGGACAGAACGGAGGCAGACAGGTTTTTCTCCGGGTTCTCCGGTTTTCCCTGTCAAAATTTCATTCCAACAACACTCTCCACTATCATTTCATTTCATCTGTCATTCATTTAATCATTGTCCCAGAGGAGTGCGTCAGGCCTCGGCAGCCGGCACAGTTCATATCCTCGCCGCTAGATGGGGGCTTCATTCATTCCACTCCTGACCCGGTCGGCGACTGGAAGCAGGCTGTGGATTTTCTTTTCAACACACACTAATACAGCCATCACCGGTTATCAGACAGTGATTGGATAGCGTGTCGGTCTGCTAACCCCAAGCTTGCAGGTTCGCTTCTGGCCGTGGTAAGTGATTTTTGAAAGGCGGCAAAAATTACGACATCATGTCATACGTTGTTGGCATGTCAAAGAACCCATTTGAATTCAGCAGGCCGTGTTCATAATGGCAAAATTAATCTCGGGAGTTTCCGCCAACACAAAAGTTCCTCATTTCTCTACTAGAAAGCGCTATTGTGTTCAAGGAGCTTAGATATCTAACCTCCTTGACTTTCATAGTGCTTCAAGGAACAAGGAAATTCGACATGCAAGCTACCCTCTGGGTGTCAAATAACAAAGCTTGCACTCGGCACCCGAGGCCATACGATAGTATTATTATTATCAGACAGATTTTACACACACCCGAAGTACACGAGGCTACATGACCGCGTTGTCGCAGCCCCTAAACTAAGGAAACAACCAACCGACCGAACCCCATTTCTTAATCGAGAATCGAACTTAATCTGTCAGTGCGGAAACCTACCACAAGTCCAATATGTAGGGTTATGTTTACGAGTCAGACGGAGCCAGCCATCGGTATCATCTCACGCAGTTCAGCGCCGAGGTCCAGTCTGGTTTCCAATTTCAAGGAGAAAAAGGAAATTGTTGAAATAGAGGGAAATTGGATTTGAGAACTGGCAGGATGAGATATCGTAAAGCACTACATTTCGTTACGACATAATACAAGTAGAATCGGCGGATTGATTTTTTCTTTTTTTTTCTAGCGTATGGCTTTTAGTACAGGGAGTGTCCGAGGACATGTTCGGCTCGCCAGTGTTGTAGCTGCTTCGAGACGGACACCCAATGGGTGAGCTACAAGTACCGTTGGGGAGGAAAGTTGGAAATTAAGGACGAGGAGTTGGATGGTAGCGGCTGTGGCCTATAGTTTGGGACCAACCCCGGCATTTGCCTGGAAGGAGGATGGGAAACCACAGAAGACCATTTTCAAGGTCCCCGGCGGGGGGATTCGAACCTCCTCGCCTCCCGGATGTGAGCGACTGCCAGCAGTCATGTCGTAACGACCACGGCTAACTCACCCGGTGGCGGATTGATACAGGAGCAGACTAGCAATCCACCCCGGCTTCGCCCGGTCTCTTTAACGGTTTACCCAGCGTGAGCTTAAAAGGCGCACGGACGGCAGTTCCCAGCCACAATTCAGAAAAGCCTAGATGAACGGTAAAACTCCAAACACATATACAGGCTGTCTCAAAAAATGCACTAACACTTAGAAAGACTATAAAATATTTATGAACATAGAGACAGGTTTAAGGGCTTCAATTATAGAGGAGACATGTAATTAAAGACTCATGTTCGCAAATGTTCAAATTGATGACCATCAGTGTCCAGACAAAGCTGATAATGCGAAGCAATGGATTCGCAACGGTTACGACATTCATTTGGAATTTCGTGACATTGTCTGTCGATTTCCAATTTCGTGTTGGAATGTACGATTTCCAGCGCAGACGCTTCATGATGCGATGGACGCTATCTTTTCAGATGTGTGTCTCTCGTACCGTTTGTCGTAGTGAATTCGGTGGGGAATGAGTGAGGGTTTCCTGCACCTGTTCTTCATTTCTAGAACTGGTGGAAGTCCGTGGTCGTCCAGAACGTTTCTTGTTGAAGTTGTGAACGGTTCCATCACTTCAAATTTATCTCTGATGCGAGCAATGGTCCGGTGCGTTGGTGGCGGTTTGTCGAACTCCTGGACACTGACTGATCAATTTGAACATTTGCGAACATGAGTCTTTAATTACATGTCTCTTCGATAATTGAAGCCCTTAAACTTGTCTCTATGTTCATAAATAATCATTTTATAGTCATTCAAAGTGTTAGTACATTTATTTGAGACACCCTGTACTCTTCTCTGAAGTCTTAACTCGACACGACTCGACAGTTTGATGGTGGCCGAAGCTGGGGGTGATAGGCTCGCACGCTAGCTCGTAAACTCGCTCCAAAGCAAGTAATTAGATTTCCACTGAATGGAGGCTGTTGGAAGAAATAAAAACGTAAAAACACTTATAGTGGTCGATGTATTGAAGAGGGAGAAATGCTGTCGCGGACCTTTTTTTGTAGCACTTTAATGCTGAACAATTTTTACACTCATAGTATAAGGTGCGTTCAAAAAGTTTCTAGCCGGAGGCTGGAATGCGCAAACCGGTGACGACATCGGCTAATCGTGGCGTGTGTAACGAGGTGTGGTACCGACCAAAGCGTGGAAGGTCACAGCCAGTCGCTAGAAGGCACGCATGCACGTCACGTGACGAAACAAAGCGAGCAGCAGCATGCATCAATCGTCCAACGCTGCCTGTCGCATTGCAAACAGTGACATGGAGGCGTCAACCGAAGAGCAAAGAGATGTTGTTCGGTTTCTGACAGCGGAAGGAATAGGGGGAACGGACATTCATCGCCGAATGTCACAAGTGTACGGCGAACACTGCATGTCCCTTGCAAGGGTCAAGGCGTGGCACAAGCGCTTAAGGGAAGGACGGGTGTCGTTTGCCGATGATGCCCGGTCTGGGGCACCCCCCTGCATTACTGATGACAACGTCCAGCAGGTTGATGCACTCATTACCCAGGACCGCCGAGTGACAGTGAACGCCATAGCCGCCGTGGTTGCTCCACGACAATGCACGACCTCATACGGCCAACACAGTCGCGGCACTCCTGTAGAAATTCAAATGGGAGGTTCTCGGCCACCCTCCATACAGTCCAGACCTCTCTCCCTGTGATTACGCCATGTTTGGTCCCCTGAAAAGGGCTCTGCGGGGCCAACGATTCACCTCGGACGCCGACGTCCAGCTGTACGTACGGAACTGGTTCACATCGCAGCCCAGGGAATTTTATGAGACAGCCATTCACCGCCTCGTGTCACAATGGGACAAGTGCCTCAACAGCCAGGGCCAATACTTCTTACATACAGGTACTGGTTTCTATAATTATGCCTCCGTTTCGTTACTTTTTGAACGCACCTTATATATAGATATTTTGAACGGCTTTCCCAGCGTAAGCTTTTTTGACTCGTTTCACTGAAATTTTTATTGCTCGGCTTGATTTGGTCATAAATGATATTCCATTTTCTACATAAACCTTCCTCGAGAAATCCTTTACAGAATGGTGAAAACCGCATCAAAATCCACCCAGAGGTTATCGACATTACCCGTTACCGGTATATCAAAGAATCGGGGACTTGGTTTATACTATGTAGAGAAATGGAGGGAGTACTTGAATAATTTGAAAAAATCAAGTAAATACTGGATTCAAAACAGCGATTGTGATGATAATTGTTGTGGAAACTAACACCTAGGTTATCGGCTCCTAATGTTTTTTTGTCGTCTGGCCTCCTGAGAGCCCAAGTGCAGGTCTTTCTAGTCGACGCCCTTGGGCGACCTGCGCGTCTGGATGTGAGATTTTTTTTCGTATGGCCTCGGTTGCCGGTTGCAAGCTTTGTTATTTGACACCCAGAGGGCAGCTTGCATGTCGAATTTAGTTGTTCCTTGAAGCACTTTGAAAGTCAAGAAGGTTAGTAGAGAAATGAGAAACTTTGTGTTGGCGGGAAATCCAGAGATTAATTTTGCCATTATGAACAAGGCCTTACTAAATTCAAACGGGTTCTTTAACATGCCAACATCGTATGACATGCGTGTCGTGATTTCTGACGCCTTTCAAAAATCACTTACCACGGCCAAGAGCGAACCTGCAAGTTTAGGGTTATTAATCGGACATGATAACCCCTCACCCACCATGGCAAGCGAGATGAGAGATGGGATGAAACTGGGCAAGGATATGGAAGGAAGCGGCCGTGGTCTGTCAGAAGGTACCGTCCCAACATTTGCCTGGTGTTGAAAATGGGGAAAAATTGTTTGGGTGATTGAAAAAATGAAAATGGAAGGGGCTAAAACTAACACCTCCGTACTAGAAGAGGAAATGGAAAAATAACAGAAGAATAAGAAACTAAAAGAAAGGAGGATAGGAAATGCCCTCAATCCTCGAAGAATGGGAATAAAGTGTAGGCCTATTGGAAAAAAGGAAAGGGATGGAAAACAGACAAGAGAGGGGAAAAGGAGAGGGTCCGCCCCAAAGTCAATGGAGGGGAATAACCGGGCCTAGCTCAGAAATCGTTCAGGGTCGCCAACTCCCAACCTCACCGGCCGTGAGTCCTTGAGGGTGTTGCACTATCCAGGGTGGGGCTACACACACCCTACCACCTTGAGAGTCTTGTGCAAAAGATAGGAGATAGTATGAAAAGAAAAAGAAGAGGTCTGACCCCTCGAGGAATGAGGGTATCAGGAATGATGAGTCAAGGGCCAATTAAGGCGGGAAAGACTCCCTTGGTCTCGGATATCCTGATACGGTCGGCGACGTAAGAGAGCAAGAGGTCGACAGGAAAGATGGCAGTAAGGAGCAAGTGGAAGCAATGCTGGACTCAGCTGGGGTCCCGTGGTCGCCAACCCACGTCCCACAAGTTTTAATCCCTTGGGAGAAGGAAGTACAGTACTTTATTCTCCACTGAATATCCAATCTGTGTAATGTACTCTATTATTAGCGATGCAGTTGTTGTTGCTGATTCTTTAGGGGCTTTGCGACATCGTGGTCATGTAGCCCCGTGTACTTGGGTGTGTGTAGAGTTTAGTTAGTTATTGTTGTTTTAAGGGGCGGAACTACGAGGTCATCTGCCCCTAAGTGTGTAGAGTTTTTCTGATAACCTGTGTCACTGTGCTGTCTGTACTTAGTAACGATTATGATGATGATGATAATTGTTGTTTTAAGGGACCTAACATCTACGTTAACGGCCCCTAATGGTCTGGGTGATGGTAAACGATGAGATGAGAATGAAAACTAGACTATAATTAATAGACTACAAACTCACATACTAGAAGAAGAAATGGTAAACAAATCAAGGACAGGAAGAAGAGAAATGCCCTCAACCCTCGAAAACGGAAGATAGGAAAGGGAAAGATGAGAGGGCCCGCTCCAAGGTCAGAGGAAAAAGGGGACCAAACCGACCCAGCTCAGGAATCTCTCGGGTTCGCCAACTCCCAAACTCACCAGCTGTAAGCCCTTGAGGGTGTAGCACTACCCAGGGTGCATCAGAAGTGGTGGGGCTACATACACCCTGCCTCCTTGAGGGCATTGTTTAGAAGGCAGGAGATAACATGAAAAGAAAAAGAAAGCTGACCCCTCGAAGAATGAGGGATCAGGAAAGATGAGACAAGGGGCAATTTTGGCGGGAAAGGAAGAGACTCCCTACACCTCGGATACCCTAATACCGTCGGGGTCGGAAGAGAACAAGATTTGGCCAAGAGAGGTCGACAGGAAAGAAGACGGAGAGGAGCCAGCACAAGTAAGTGAAAGCAATGCCGGACTCAGCTGGGATCCCGTGGTCGCCAACCCACGCCCCACTAGATGTGAGCCCCTGGGGGGGATCTATACTAGAGTGTGTACTTGAAATTCAGGCAGGATTTGGGTAGCAAGCGGCCGTGGCCGTAAGTGAGGTACCATCCCGGCATTTGCCTGGGAGTACAAATGGGGAAACAAGTAAAAACCACTTACAGGATGGCTGAGGAAGGGATCGAACCCATGTTTTCTCAGTTTTCCCTCACGAGGCTGAGCGTACCCTGTTACAGCCCTCAGACAACAATTTAAGTTCTTGGAAGAGCCGGGAACTGAACCCGGGCCACCGCGGTGACAGCCAAGAGTGCTAGCCACTACGCAACGAGGCGGGCTATTAGGGATGTAGAGGGTAAGGCTGTCCCCCATTTTAGCCTACTTTTCACATTTTGCAAAAATGAGGAAAAAGTAGACTTATGAGATCGATCCGGGAAAATGTGTGTCTGTCTGTCTGGCTGTGTGTGTGTCCCCCCCTATCAACTCCTAAACGGCTGCAGCAATCAAAACCAAATTTAGTATGAATAAATATGTGCACCGGAATATCTCACGTCGATATTTGAAAATGATGTCAGTGCTACCAACTGCTGAAAAAAACGCACTAGAAATTTGAGCTCCATGTTGGATATCTTGCAAGGTATGCATGTGAGCTATTCCAAAATTGGCACACATGTAGATAATACTATTTCAGTTTAATTTCCAGGAGGCCAACCATGACAGTGTTGCCAAAATAATTTTAAGCCTTCTGATAGGTCCAATATTTAAATGCATATAACTTCTACACTATCAATTGGATTTCAACCAAATTTCGTATGTAATATCTGTACATAAACAGATATGACTGAGCGTATTCTTAAGAGCCACCAGGGCTGCCAACTGTTAATAATTGCTCTCTCTATATTTTTTAATCCAAATACCAATATATCAGAAAGTTTGCAAGAAAACAGCTTTAAACTATGCACACGTATATTCTGACATTTTACATTAATTTGGAGTAACTTATACACGTCAGTTCTACCAACATGATTATAAGCCTGCTTATAGTACCAATTTTTAAATACATGTGAAGTCTATACTATCAGTTGGATTTCAACCAAATTTCGTATGTGCTATGTGTACCATTACAGATATGACTATAAGTATTGGAGCAATCAGGGCTGCCAACTGTTAATAAATGCTGTCTATATTTTTTTACCCTAATATCAATATATCAGAAAGTATGCAAGCCAACAGCTCTATACTTTGCACACGTATAGCACCTGACATTCTAGATTAATTTGGAGTAATTAATACAAGGCAGTGCTGCCAACATGATTCTATGCCTGCTGATATGTCTAATTTTAAAATACATGTAACTTCTATACTAACAAATGGATTTCATCCAAAATTGGCACAACAAGATATCATAATATTTCAGAATAATCCTGACCAGCACACGCATGGTATTGATGGCAACATGCTTTTACGCGTGCTGATAGATCCAGTGTCTACCTGAATGTAACTTCCATTGGACTTCAACCAAATTTTGTATTCTGTACCTTAAGAGATGGAACTAAGAATATATTCAGTCACCAGGGCTGCCAACTGTAGTGCTCTATTAGGCTACATTATACCAGGTATATTTTGAACTAATTAGATATTTCGATATTGCCAACATAATTTCGTCATTATTCTAGATAGGTTCATATACTGTAGAATAATCATTGGCATGAAAAGTAGGCTGTATAGTTCTTCACGGAACTTCTTGTTTTTAATGCATTAGAACTTTTCTTCGGTGACGGGAATATGACTTAGTAGTTGCCCTTATAAACTGTCTTCTGTTACGCTATGAACTATGGATAGCCAAAGCTAGTTTGTTTAATTTAAGATAGCGGATTGTCTGCAATAAATGCAGCCTCCTTTGCCCTATCAATGTAAACCTTAAAATAAACGATCAATTCTTGTGGTGCGCAGCTTTTATCTCCTCGAACAGACAGAATAAAGATCTCCAACATGCTAAGTAAATTTGTCCCCCTTGATCGCAGTGTTAAAAGAAACTCCCGTAATAGGAAAGACGAGACTGTAGCGCTTCCGTTTGACGGCACAAAGTGATGTGTCATCTTTGCAGCAGACACTAACGGCGCGCGATATAAATAGACTGATATTCCTTTGTGAATTAGAGTGACAAAGGTTTGGCTGGGACGGAGCATAACGGCTGTATTTATAAAATATAAAGGAAGGAAGAATATCTGGGACCGATCCAACACATTTTGAGCCTCTAGTGGGGCTTCTGTGAAAACTTTCTTGTACATCATCTTCCCCTCCATTAATATCTCTTCCTTATTCTCCAATCCTGCTCCCATTGCATCGCCTCCTGTTCCTTCTTCAACCGTTCTACTGCTTCATTTCCCGCTCGCACTCCTCCATTATCATTTCAATATTTATTACATTATTTACTTATTTAAGTCGTTTGTTATTTATTAATTTATTCATTTAATAATTTGTTTATTCCCTCCCTCCCTTCCTGCCTGCCTACCTCCCTCCCTCCCTCCCCTTCCTCCCTCCCTCCCCCTTCCTCCCTCCCTTACTCCCAACCTTCCTCCCTCCCTTCGTTACTCCCTTCCTCCCTTCCTCCCTTCGTCCCATCCTTCCTCCCTCCCTTCGTTACTCCCTCCCTTCCTTCCTTCCTTCCTTCCTTACTCCCTCCCTCCCTTCGTCCCTCCCTTCCTTCCTTCCACCCTTCCTCCCTCCCTCCCTTACTCCCTCCCTCATTTCCTTCCTCCCTTCGTTACTCCCTTCCTTCCTTCCTTCCTTCCTTCCTCCCTTCCTTCCTTCCTCCCTCCCTTCCTTCGTCCCTTCCTTCGTCCCTTCCTCCCTCCCTCCCTTCCTTCCTCCCTTCCTTCCTTCTTTCGTTCATTTATTTGTTCGTTCCTATTATAAGGGCGTCGCCAACCTTTTAGCTAAAGGAAAATAAAGACAGTTATTTTGTGAAGAACAACTTCAGTTGCACATTATTGGAGCTCAAATATTTTCAGTAAAACTATGTAATTTTGGAATCGTTAAACAATCTATTGATTTTTATTTTATAAACCTGTTAACACCCATTTTATCATAATCAAACATTTCTTTCTTAAGGTAACTTGTGATTATGTACAATAAGTTGCAATGTGTACGCTGATATAACAGCTTAGGCTTTCACGGCCGGCGTTCATAATTAAATACAAGTTTTTCGGGCTTGTAGGCCGTGGTCCAGACAGGATATCTCCCGACGTTTCACCGGAAACTGCGTCCGGCATTATCAAGGGTTCCGCTTCTTTCCTTGGTCAGCAGTGGAATGAGGAAGAGGCTTGAAATAATGGGTAACGGTTTGTAGTGGGGTATTGTTGTTTGAATATGACTGTTGGTTGGGTGGATCTTGGCGATGAACTAACGGCTGGAAGGTAGTTTTGATCTTCAAATTAGCATGGTGAGCCGAGCGTTCTCTTCGCATTCCGGCTGGACCGTCTGATCTCACGTACATGTTGCGGGGTGCGGTGCGTGCTCCGGCTTTGGCGACCGAGCTTGTGAGGGTCAGGTGTTCCCTGCGCGACTGCCGGGCTGTAGCGGGAAGGTTCTTCAGGTTGACGTGTGAGTGATTTCTTGGCCTTGGTGTTCCTAAGAGCCGGGATCCAAGTATTACGCACACGTTCTATTTCTTCCTTCCGATTGAAATTGTCGGGGTGTTTGAAGATTTCTATGGCTTCCCGTTGCAGCCTGGCGTGGTAGTGAGTGGTCGTGGAGAGTATCTCCGTGTCCCCGTACTGTACATCGTGACCGGGCAAGAGAGAATGCTCAGCGACTGACGATTTCTCAGTTTGACCCAGGCGGCTGTGTCTGTTATGTTCCTTGAGTCTGGTGGTCATAGGTGGGAAGGTGTACATAGGAACGACGAAGAGGAGCGTGACCACCAGACTCAAGGAACATAACAGACACAGCCGCCTGGGTCAAACTGAGAAATCGTCAGTCGCTGAGCATTCTCTCTTGCCCGGTCACGATGTACAGTACGGGGACACGGAGATACTCTCCACGACCACTCACTACCACGCCAGGCTGCAACGGGAAGCCATAGAAATCTTCAAACACCCCGACAATTTCAATCGGAAGGAAGAAATAGAACGTGTGCGTAATACTTGGATCCCGGCTCTTAGGAACACCAAGGCCAAGAAATCACTCACACGTCAACCTGAAGAACCTTCCCGCTACAGCCCGGCAGTCGCGCAGGGAACACCTGACCCTCACAAGCTCGGTCGCCAAAGCCGGAGCACGCACCGCACCCCGCAACATGTACGTGAGATCAGACGGTCCAGCCGGAATGCGAAGAGAACGCTCGGCTCACCATGCTAATTTGAAGATCAAAACTACCTTCCAGCCGTTAGTTCATCGCCAAGATCCACCCAACCAACAGTCATATTCAAACAACAATACCCCACTACAAACCGTTACCCATTATTTCAAGCCTCTTCCTCATTCCACTGCTGACCAAGGAAAGAAGCGGAACCCTTGATAATGCCGGACGCAGTTTCCGGTGAAACGTCGGGAGATATCCTGTCTGGACCACGGCCTACAAGCCCGAAAAACTTGTATTTAATTAATGTGTACGCTGTTTGCTAAATTTATGGGTATTTCACAGTCAAGTGGTCCATAGAATATAGAAAAGCAAATAATGATATTGGTTTTACGTCCCTCTTAACTACTCTGGCTTTTATAGACGCCGTGGTGCCAGAATTTCGCCCCGAAGGGGATCTTTAACGGGCTAGTAAATATACCGACACGGCTCCCTCGCATTTGCGCACCCTCAAATGCCAGCTGACTGCACCAGGAAATAATATAGAAAGACAAGGAGGCTGCAAAGAGCAACTGCCTCCTTCTTGAAAAATGCCCAGATCCAGTACATACAAAGGTTTGCCACTTTCAAGTCTCAAACATCTGTCATCGAAGTTAAGAATCGCTGCCAATGATGTCACAGTAAAATAAGAAATCATCTCTCCCTACAGCCGTATGTTGGTCTGAAAATAAGGCGTTACAGGAGCCATTCCTCACCCGCGACTGCCTATAACTCACGAAGGAATTATTGTCAATATCAGAGTAATAAATGAACATAGAGCACGCAAGCGTGGAGCAGACTCCAGAGACGTTCCAGCATGGCCTACTGGAACTATGGCCTACTTACTGCACGCGCCGAGCGTCACCTGATACCCGCCCTTAGTACTCCATTCGGTAATATGGTAGCCATGAAGTACAGTCATGTCCATATCCCATTAGCATGGCCTACTTACTGCACGCGCCGAGCGTCACCTGGTACCCGCCATTAGTACTCCACTCAATAATATGGTGGCCATGAAGAAGAGTCGCCGTCTTGATCCCATAGAGCAGAGATGGGCACAATTCGGCTCATTGATCAGCGCTCCCTCTCTGGCAGGAGAAAGAGCCGAGTATGCGCTCTCACCGAAGTTACCTTGTAGCTGCTTGCACAGCTTCCCGTTACAAGCGGGGTATCACAACAGCTTCATACTTGTGTCCTGTTTGTTGTGCATTAGATGATTAGATTATGGTGCTACGTACATACGCTTAATTATATTCCTTTTATTAGGTTCTGTGTAGGAAGCTACAATAAGACAACCTAACAACTTGCTTAGAACACAAGGAACGAACACTTGCTGTAGAAGTACAGAAATAAATACATGAATAAATGTCATTCACTATAAATAAAACATAGGCCTATGTGTTCTTACATATCTGAACTGTCACTCTGCATATGATGAGGAGGTGTGCGTATCCTTTCGCTGAAGCAGACGGGTTACATCTAGGGCCATCGATCTTGCACTTGCAATTCGAAGAACGGCAGTGAGATGTGCGTCAGTTACTCTGGCTCATCGTGGAGATTTATTTATCTTCATTAGATAGAACAGTTTCTCACACAGATATGTTGAACGAAACGTTGATAGAAGTCTCCCAGTCATTTTGTGCATGTTTCGGAAATCTGTTTGCGAAAACTGTTCAAAAAATGTGCTAAGCTTGTTCGTGATTCTTAGCGTACAGCCGTGCACATGATATAGACCTACTCAGCCCGGTACAATGGTGTACCCATATTGACTGCGCATATTGCCATCTAGTCGTTCCAGCACAAACTATTAGCGAGCAGTCAGCTCCTTGGCTCCGCTCCTGCTCATGCCGTTGGCTCCAGGAGCGGCGCTCTCTCATTGCCCACCTATGCCATAGAGCATGGCCTGCTTACTGCACGTTGTGCGTGTGTATGTGTGTGGAAAAAGGAAGCTTGTAGTTTAACGTGCCCGTTAATCATGAGATCATGAGCCACGGAACCTCCTTTCTACGTGGAATCCGAACCACAGGACATCGGCATTTCACTTCGAAAATCTCACATGCATTGACCGGGAATCGAGCCCGGTCCACATTGGTGAGAGGCCAAAAGCTTGACCGCTGTGTCACCTCTGTGTTTGTAATGCAGTTGAGGATTGGGATAGAGGCTGCCGTGGCCGTAACTTAGTAATCAACCCGTCATTAAGAGATTGATCTCATCCAATGAGTGGAAATTGTTCATAGTGTGTTAACGCAGGCTCATAAAAACATGAGAGAACACCATTTATGAAGCGAATTGTAACACACAGCGCAGGCGCAGAAACAATCCGATCCAATCAATGCCGGGGCGGTGGGGGAGAGAAGTTGGGGATGCATTTGACGCTAATGAGAATACATTAAATCTAAACTTATTAAAAACAAATCTCGCTTCATATTTATTTTGCCAATTAAAACTTGGGCAGAGAGAAATGTAACTAAAGGCTGGGTCTTCACGCTCCATTTAGTTCGTGCTTCAAGTCTCTGACGTCACAACCACCCCTGTTGCCATAGAAACCGAGGTTTATTTAATGTATACTAGCTGAAGTACCCGTTCTTCGAGGCGGCTTCGGTGGCGTAGTTGGTAGCATGCTGAGCTTCTATGCCCAAGGTCTCGGGTTCAAACCCGGCCGAAGTAGTCTGTTTTTTAAGAGCGTTAAAATCTCTCAGTATGCCTTACTTCGGAGGGGAGGTAAGCCAGCGGTTCCATGTCATAGATTTATGGCCACGGAGGGCGAGTGGTCAACGTGCCGGTCTACTAACCCCAAGCTTGCAGGTTCGCTCCTGGCCGTGGTAAATGATTATTTTTTTTTGAAAGGCGGCAAAAATACGACACCAAGCCATACGATGTTGGCATGTCAAAGAAACCATTTGAATTCAGTAGGCCGTGTTCACAATGACAAAATTAATATCGGGAGTTTCCGCCAACACTAGAAAGCGCTATAGTGTTCAAGGAGCTTAGATATCTAACCTCCTTGACTTTCATAGTGTTTCAAGGAACAACGAAATTCAACATGCAAGCTAACCTTTGGGTGTCAAATAACAAAGCTTGCACCCGGCACCAGAGGCCATACGATATTATTATTATTATTATTATTATTATTATTATTATTATTATTATTATTATTATTATTATTATGTAATGATAAAGAATCTTCCAATAATTACACCTGTGTGAAGCTAAATTATAGGTTATCCTTGACTAACGCTCTTAGGTTCCAAAGTTCAGAACTAGTTGGTCGTTGACGGTGGCGTTTGGTAGCAAAAGTTGAAACTACTTGAAAATCGAATGTATGCAGTCTTTACTTGAATTCAAACAGATAACACACACTAATACAGCCATCACAATTAACACCGGTTATCAGACAGATTCTACACACACCCAAAGTACACGGGGCTACATGACCGCGTTGTCGCAGCCCCTAAACTAAGGAACTAACCAACCAACCCGTTCCTCGAACGGCGTTTGGTACATGACGGCCAAAATCATTGATATAATCACACATTAGTTATATAGTTAGGTTATTACCATGTTATACATCAAATCCATAACTAAACCAGCGGTACCGAAATAAGTCGTATTAAAGCAGCTCAACAGTAGTGATTTGATTGCGTTCAGTGACATTGATGGAGAAGAAAGTGGACCAAGTTAATCTTCAAAACTGAATAACAACTACAACAATTTAAATCAATTAGGCACGCCGCTTAATTTATTGGTAACTCAACCAGGCGCGGATCTAGAGTTTGGCTTTGGAGGGGGTCAGAGAATCGAAATTGTTAAGAAAAATGGTATCACTAACAACGCAATCACAAAATAACCAAACGTACAAAACCAGACCTATTTTTTGCAACCTTCATGGATAGAAATTTGATGCGTTTTGCGCACCAAAAATATTCGTACAAATTGCAAAGGCGTGTTTCGCGACTTTTACATGGAGCTTCGAGAAAAGTAACAAGGTACGTTACAGTTTCGGGAAGTCGAGTTGGTACCGACAAGGGGAGAAAGTCACAGCTTAAATTGCCAATCAAGCTTGCTGTTTGGACGTCGGCAAATTTTTTTGGTGCGAAAAAAGCCCTGAATTCCTATCCGTGTATATATATGGCAAACAAAAAATGTTCTTTTTTCATAAACCAATATATATTCGGCACAACAATTAGCGGGCCACTTTTCAATGCATTGTAATGGTCAAGTGGCCAGTTAATTGTTGTGCCAAGTATATAAAAAATTACTTGTGTAAAAAATAGGTATGAAGTTGTAAATATGTACTGTTGTAACAGAACATAATAATTGCAATAAAGATATTTTCAGTATCGAATAAAATGAAAAAAGAACTGTTTTTCAGTTAAAATTCGTTAAGTTTTATTTGTCCGGTTATTATTGTGTTTTCGTTTTTTGAGTTAGCAAGAAAAAATTGGTCTCCGTTTGGGGGGGGGTCACAACCCCCGTGACCCCTCCCCCCCTTGAATCCGCGCCTGAACTTAACAAATAAAACTGAAATGCCATTCAAATAAAGCACTTTGGAGTAACCTAAAGGAATAACTGTATTTAAACAATGAGTGACATGTTAGTGAAATAAGCAATACCCGAGACTATCTTATTAACAAAAGCGGAATATACTCCTTAGTATTATAGAGAACACCTCAGCTCAAATTTCCCGACATGCATTTACAACGTCTTTGAACATAATCGAAGTAGAAAACTCCGTGCCCTCTTAATTTCAATCAAAGAACAGATTTTCAAAATGTACAGTTCACCCTGTTAATGTACTATTCCATTCGTCACCATCATCACTAAGGATTAACTTCAACGATCACTTATAGCATATCACTCAGTGGAAGCGTGAGAATGTATGTGATCGTTAATGTGACGTTTTATACAACGGAACATATATCTTACGTGGATTCCGAACCACCAGATGTGACAACTGAACTCCAACCTCTCATCATTATGCATTAGCCGGGAATCGTACAGAGTTAACTTTGTAACCTTAAAGCAGCCACAGAGTCTTCACGCCCTTAGCACTGAGTGGCTTCTGCTTGTTCATTCACACCTCTACCTAATTCTCCAATGAGTATGAGAAGTCTGAAACGTGGCCACCCGGTGGGGGGGAAGGCGCTAGGAGGGGCCGTTTCCCCCCCCCCCCCCCCCCACTTATTTCATAAGTTACTGATAGTTAACTGATTTAGATGTGGGGATAATTCCACAGTTTTATTTAACTTAGTAGGCCTAATTAGGGATTATTTGAAAATATCCCCCGTTATTTAGAACATCGGCGAACTTGATTAACATTACCGTACCATTTTAAGGAACTGCTTGAATTTTATTTTTGTCGATACACGGCGATACAACTACTTTTTACCTGTTTTTAAAAAATGAACATTATGACGATGATTCAAAAAGAATATATATACATTAAATAAACCTCTGTGATGATGTCCCTTCGCTCGGAGAACACGTCCTCGGTTTCCATGGCAACAGGGGTGGTTGTGACGTCAGAGACTTGAAGCGCGAACTAAATGGAACCTTCCACTAATTACACCTGTGTGAATAACCGGACAAAAGAACTGTCTCTATTTTTGTTACCCTAATATCAATATATCAGAATGTATGCAAGCCAATAGCTCTAAACTTTGCACACGTATAGTACCTGGCATTCTAGATTAATTTGGAGTAACTAATATAGGCCTACGCCAGTGCTGCCAACATGATTCTAAGCCTGCTGATAGGTCCAATTTAAAAATACATGTAACTTCTATACTAACTAATGGATTTCATTCAAAATTGACACAACAATAGATCATATTAATTCAGATTATTTCTGACCAATACATGTATGTCATTGTTGCCAACATGATTTTACGCGCGCTGTTAGATCCAATGTTTCACTGCATGTAACGTCCGTGAGGTGATGGTAAAACACAATAAAACAAATAAGGCATAGTGAACATTAAAATAGATGAACACAATAAAAAGCATAAAACGGACTTAACCTGAATTAAAAGTCTTAACGTACATTAAAACCTAAAAAAGTAACCACTCTCCCTCATGAACCGGATGACGAGGTCTACTGACGGCCCGTCAGCACGGAGAATAAGAGAGAGGGTACACACATGAAGAAGAAATACATGAAACAAAACCAAAGAAGAAATACGTGAAATAAGCCAAAGATGTCCGTCTTCTTAATCCTCCACAGTTTGTTTATGCAAATGAACGGTGCACACTTTCCATGTCGGTATAGGTTAGGGTACAAGGATGGTGTATTGCAAACTTCTGGACGTAGATTCCTAAATTTCCATATTTTATAGTATTTTCCTGTTACCGTAAAGGTTCGTTCTGACTTTGTCTTTGTGTTAGGGATTGTAACTACAATGGTTGATCCAATATACATTGTCAACTTTCAAATCATGTAATTCATGTCCGACATGTTGAATTTTGAGCGCATGTGCGGTGCTATCCTTACCTAATTGGTCAATGAATAAGCTCTGATTGGTTGGAGAAACTGTTTCATAATGAAAAATAGTACTTTAATGACCCCCATTATGATACAGTTTTCTGACATATAATATTTACATTTCCACATCGTTGAACATAAAATACATTACAGCAATGTTGTTAGACCAGAAGGTTTGTATGCTTCGGAGACTTAATGTTTGAATCGAAAAGGACAAGTTGACCAACTACAGCACTTAAAAGAGTACGTAGGCCACTACGGAAGATCTTATCTTGGGCAACAGATGGGTTGACGGGCAGGTTCGACTGAGAAGTATACAGTAAGATGGAACCAATAACAGCAATCAAAAAGAGAAGGCAAATATTCTATGAGCACATCTTCCGTACGGACAATGACCGGATCACAAAGAAAATCTGGATTTTTTTAAAATCCAAGACATCTAGAATAATGAAGTTCCAAGAGTGTATGAAAGATCTGAGATAGATAGGCATTGCAAATAATAATAATTATATCGTATGGCGTCGGATGCCAGGTGCAAGCTGTGTTATTTGCGTCCAGACGGCAGCTTACATGTCGAATTTTGTTGTTCCTTGGAGCGCTATAAAATTCAAAGAGGCTAGATATCTAAGCTCCTTGACACTATAGCGCTTTCTAGTAGAGAATTGAGGAACTTTTGTGTTGGCGGAAAATCCCGAGATTAATTTTGCCATTATGAACATGACCTACTGAATTCAAATTTGTTCTTTAACATGCCAACAATGTATGTATGACATGCGTGTGGTGATTTGTGTCGCCTTTCAAAAATTACTTACCATGACCAGGAGCGAACCTGAAAGCTTGGGGTTGGCAGTCCGACTCGATAACCACTCACCCACCGTGGCAAGCAGCGTTGAAAATGATAAAATAAATGACAGGGACAGTTTCAGATGGACCATCAGGGTCTTGTAGTGGATTCAAAACCCAGGAAACACGAAAGGAGCTTTATCCGAAGAGGGAAAGAAATACTGGCAGGATGTCAAAGCTGGCAAACGAACAAGACCTACTCGTTACAGAAATGAGATTGGTTGTAACACGTAGGCCATAGAGGCCCAATTGGTATGTAACAAGAAGTTCCGTGACGAACTAAAGAACCTACTTTTCTTAAAATTTAAGAATCATGTCAATGATTAATCTATATTATTGATCTAGCCTATCTAGAATAATGACATAATTAAGTTTGTAATATCGAAATGTCTAATTAGTTCGAAATACTGTATACCTGGCATAACGTTGCCTAATAGAGAACTACAGTTGGCAGCCCTGGTGACTGAATATGTTCTTAGTTCCATCTCTTAAGGTACAGAATACAAAATGTGGTTGAAGTCCAAGGGATAGCATGGAGGTTACATGCAGTTAAACATTGGATCTAACAGCGCGCGTAAAATCATGTTGGCAACAATGCCATGCATGTACTGTATTGGTCAGAAATAATCTGAAATAATGTGATGTATAGTTGTGCCAATTTTGAATGAAATCCATTAGTTAGTTTAGAAGTTACATGAATTTTAAAATTGGACCTATCAGCACGCTTAGAATCATTTTGGCTGCACTGACGTATATAAGTAACTCCAAATTAATCTAGAATGCCAGGTACTATACGTGTGCAAAGTTTAGAGCTATTGGCTTGCATACTTTCTGATATATTGATATTAGGGTAACGAAAATAGAGACAGTTTTTATTAACAGTTGGCAGCCCTGGTTACTCTTAAGAATCGGCATAGTCATATCTGTTATGGTACACATAGCACACATAAAATTTGGTTGAAATCCAAATGATAGTATAGAAGTTACATGTATTTAAAGTTGGACCTCTCAGTAGGCTTAGAATCATGTTGGTAGCACTGACGTATATAACTTACTCAAAATTAATATAGAATGTCAGATACTATACGTGTGCATAGTTTAAAGCTGTCGGCTTGCATACTATCTGATATATGGGTATTTGGATTTAAAAAATTGAGAGCATTTATTAACAGTTGGCATTCCTGGTGGCTCTTAAGAATACGCTCAGTAATATATGTTTATGTACACATAGCACATACGAAATTTGGTTGAAATCCAATTGATAGTGTAGGAGTTATATGCATTTACAATGTGGACCTATCAGCAGGCTTATAATCATTTTGGCAACACTGACATGTATGGCCTCCTGGAAATATAACTGCAATATTATTATCTATATGTGTGCCAATTTTGAAATAGCTCCAATTCATACCTTCCAAGATATCCAACATGGAGCTCAAATTTCAATTGCGATTTTTCAGCAGTTGGTAGCACTGATCTCATTTTCAAATATTGACGTGAGATATTCAGGTATAGATCTTTACTCCTACCAAATTTTGTTTCGATTGCTGCAGCCGTTTAGGTGTTGATAGGGGGGACACACACACACAGCCAGACAGACAGAAGGGCAGACACACACACATTTGCCCGATCTCATAAGTCTACTTATGAGACTTTTTTCCAAAATGTGAAAAGTAGGCTAAAAAATGTTGAACGACTGAAAAGAATGAATTTATAAAAAAAAAGCTCATGTTTAATTCCACGAAAAGCCAAGACACAACTCTAATATTTATTTATGTAGATGGGATTCCACCAAACAGTGGTGGAGTCTAGAGTTATCAAATATTTGATAACTGGATTATATTTTCTTGAGTTTGAAGCTCGTGGTTCGGGGTAATCTCCCAGGAACAAACATCGCCGGGATATCGGCGCGGTTGGGCGTGCCAGTGAACCTCAGACCACTATAATCAACGCGAGCCGGAAGTGGCGGCTTGTGACGTCACACGACAACTCTATTACTGTTGCCATGGCAACGCGCCGAGCGGGGCGACTGCAGTAGGCCATGGCGGAACGAATATAGAACAGATATCTTCCAGGCCTGCACCCCAGTCAACTCTTGACGACGCTCGAGAACGGCCGCTACGCTGTTGTGTGTAGTGGAACATGACTAGTCGATAACACTGTTGACGGTTGTAGAATTCATGCTTCCAAAATGCATAAGAAAAAGTCAAAAGATTTTTTTTAAACTTATATTATCACTAGATTGCCTCCTTGGCTTAGGCGGCAGCACGACGGCCTCTCACCACTGGGGTCCGTGGTTCAAATCCCGGTCACTCCATGTGAGATTTGTGCTGAAATAGTTATTAACAAGAAATGAACATCTGCCTGAAACAATACTATACAGATAAAATTAATTATATAACTTGTTTACAGTACATGTTTCGGGGATCAATTATATTTTATCCCCTTCATCAGCTGTTGAAAAAACAAAAAACAAAGCGTAGCACAGTAATAAGATACGTATTTAAAACCTAATATGGTGCACCATAAAATTTAGGGTATAAGAATAGAATAAAATGAAGGGAAACAGATGGTGACGGTGATCAGCTGCTCATGACAAATAGTAGTTCCTTGAAATGGTAGATATGTAACACCAATACTTCACCAATCCGTATAGCTCTATAACCAATGAAGAGCCTGTATGCTTAAAGATCCAAATATAGCCTTTTCAAAACAAAGCGGCTTTAAGAAACCCGACGTGATGGAAAGTGATCATAGGTTAGTTTAAAGCATATGGTGTATGTGGTTAGGACAACGTTACATTTAGGAAATGATTTGTTTCTTTTCATTTTATTCTATTCTTATACCCTAAATTTTATGGTGCACCATATTAGGTTTTAAATACGTATCTTATTACTGTGCTACGCTTTGTTTTTTGTTTTTTCAACAGCTGATGAAGGGGATAAAATAAAATTGATCCCCGAAACATGTACTGTAAACAAGTTAAATAATTAATTTTATCTGTATAGTATTGAATCAGGCAGATGTTCATTTCTTGTGAATAACTATTCTAACATATCAATACGGAACCACCATGAGTCATTTAAATAAGATTTGTGCTGGACAAAGCGGAGGCAGACAGATTTTTTCCGGGTACTCCGGTTTTCCCTGTCAATATTTCATTCCAGCAACACTCTCCACCATCATTTCATTTCTTCTGTTATTCGTTTAATCATTGCCCCAGAGGAGTGCGACAGGCTTCGGCAGCCGGCACAGCTGCTAGATGGGGGCTTCATTCATTCCATTCCTCACCCGGTCGGTCGACTGGAAATAGGCTGTGGATTTTCATTATCACTAGATACCAATGAACTGAAAATACACTGCTGTTCCCAAGATATCAGGATCAAATCCTTGTGCAGTCAGTTGGCATTTGTGGGTCCGCAAATGTGAGGGAGCCGTGTCAGTAGATTTACTGGCACGTTTAAGATCCCCCTCGAGGCAAAATTCCGGCACTCCGGCGCGGTGTCTTTAAAAGTTTGAGTAGTTAAGGGACGTACAACCAATAACACTAATTTTATTATTCAAAATACACAGTTTGAACAGTAATTAGAGATATGGCTGCCCTCAAATAAGTGGATCCAGTTCAATGCCAGGGATTAAATCTTGATAGCGACATGAAGTGGAAAAGCCAATGCAACCATCTTATAAGTAGGTCTATACCGGATGTCTTTTGGAGAATGATAGGTCATGTAGGGGACGAGTATAGAAGTAATTTGAGAAGGGGAACTTGGTGTCGGAGCGGCCTCCTTAACCCCTAAAATAAGGGTTGATTCAGTCCCTCCACACTGTCAGTTGGGCAACCGACCCATGCCCCTATTACCTTTCTCAATCCTTTAACTCTTGGCAAGATTCATTTCACCATGTGGCTCTGTCGTAATGGATAGTTGCGGTGCGAAAGGCCGGTAGTCCCGGGTTCGATTCCGGGCTTGGGCAAAATCTTCTTTTTAAATTATATTTGTCGTATTGTAGTCACATGATACAGTCTGGTGCTACGACAGAGAAGAGAGTGCAAATACGACAAATAACATAAAAAATAAAATAATAAATAGTATCGATCACAACACCGTACACTCCAAAATTCCCCTAGACACAAAGTGGACGACACTAAAGGCATACATGTTAAATTCTATGTGTTAATAAGGCTGCATATAGAAGGTTTCAAAACTGATATCTAACTATCTAATTGTCTGTTACTTTTTCACGCAAAATTTTATCTCCCAATCAGACAGACGGAAAGATGAATGTGATCTCGTGAAGTGGCGTGCTTCCCTCATCAATTTGGCATCTTCTGATCATTCCGAAAATATTCTGCTCACCCCGTGGCGTAACTATGGGTCGTATCAAAAATTATTTCTGAAAAAAATTATAGGTAATATTTTAAACGGTTTTAATATTGTGCCTATTAAGAGAGATGATTTTTGTTTCTCTAAAAGTCTATTTTTTCTACCCCTTTGGTCAATGGTTGGTGCTATCAAAACACTTTACTAAAATAAAAATTTTTGGCCCTTATCTGAAGAGTAGTATGAACTTTGAATGGATTCAATATTTCACATGTTAAGAAAGTTATAGCGATATTTCACATTTAAGAAAAATAACCCCCCCCCCCCCCCCCCCATTTAAAACCCTATGGTCCAATTTTTCCCATTAACGAACTCGACCAGGATTTTAAAAGGTTATATTCTGTATAAATTTAAAAATGATTGGTGAAAATGGCGGTAGTTTTCGTGTGCACAAGAAAGGGATATGCAGTATATCTTATAGATCGTAGGTTTTGCGGCCGGTGTCTAGTTGATCATCTAGCCTTACAGGATGGAGCCGTGTCGTGTAATTCCCGATACACGACGCGAATCCATCATGTAAGATCTATAAAGATAATGTTCACTTTACAATACAAGTTTCTTTTTACGATCACTCCATTTTTACTCCTACAAATGATACATTTTTTCGGCTATTATTAGTCTTCATAAGTCATTAGCAGCACACATACACTCCTTCATACAATCAATCAACTTTATTAGGCACCATCCAAGAATTCGCTCGAAGTAGAAATTGAAAAAGACAATGTTTCAATGTTGCCTTATTAACAATAACTTTCAGTCGGTCAACTGGAGTCGATCTTCTATAATTTCCTCTACGACCGACTAAAAGTTACAATATATAAATTGCAAGTCACGGAGAACTACATCTAAGATGGTCGCCTCGCGAAGTTGAATGTACCCCCTTCCAGCCCTCAGACCAGAATTAACCCTTTATAGGGCAGACTTAATTTTTATAATTTTTATTGCAATTCTTTTATTTAAATTTTCATTTCAGCTCTAATTATTTATTATAATTATAATTTTTATTTTATTTATTATTCAATATTATTAATTTTATTTAGAAAAATAAAATTTGGCTTTATTTATTATTCTTAAGTTTATAATGTTTTAATCTTTGATTTTATAATCTTAATTTTATTTTAAATTTTAGTGTGTTTTATTTTTATTTGTATATTTATGTTTTGTTTTATTGTTTAATTTTAATATTTTTGGTTATATTTACTAATTTTCTTATCCATTACCATAGTTCAAGGAGACAGATATAATACTTGCCTTTCAGATATATTACATCTACAATACAAAATATTTTGTTGTAATTCGGCTGAAAGTTTCAACAATTAGCACCTTTGATAACAGTCTGGTTGGTTGGTTCTTAAGTTTAGGGGTTGCGACAACGCGGTCATGTAGCCCCGTGTACTTGGGGTGTGTGTAGAATCTGTCTGATAACCGGTGTTAATTGTGATGACTGTATTAGTGTGTGTATCTGTTTTTTAATTCAAGTAAGGACTGCAACTTTGTTTTTTTTTTTCAAATAGTTCCTACTGTTGCCACCAAACGCTACCGTCAACGACTACTAGGCCTAGTTCAGAACTTAGCTACTAGATGCCACCGCAATCGGCTCTTGGCAACGAACGTAGGATCCTAAGAGCGTTGTTTACATTCTTAACCTATACAATTTAGCTTCACACAGGTGTAATTAGTGGAAGGTTCTTTAACATGCCATAAATCTATGACATGGGTCCGCCGGCTTTACTTCCCCTCCGAAGGAAGGCATACTGAGGGATTTTTAACGCTCTTAAAAACTCCTACGTCTTCGGCCGGGTTTAAACCCGCTATCTTCGGCATAGAAGCTCAGCATGCTACCGACTACGCCACCGAAGCCGCTTTGGTTATATTTACTAGTTTTCTTATCCAGCAGCATAGTTCAAGGAGACAGATATAATATTTGCCTTTCATAAATGTTACATCACAGTACAAGATGATGATGGTGATAATTGTTGTTTTAAGGGGCCTAACATCGAGGTTATCGGCCCCTGACGAAATGAAATGGCGGGAAATGAAAGGATGAAAATAAAAACAGCTCACTGCTATGGATGAAACGAAAATGGTTTAGATAAAATAGACATTGAGCCCCAACAATTATGCCTTATGTAGCAGGAAAAATACTTACAAAAAGGAACTCAGATTGAAACTACTCACCAAATGGAGAGCGGTAATACGTACATAAGGGAATTTCGAACGAAAATACTCACAAAAGGAATAGATTGAAAAATACGCACAAAATGTAGGTTAAGTCCAAAATACGTACAAAATGCAACGTACAGTCGAATTACTTACAAAATGCAAGTGAAATCAAAATACTTACAAAATGCAAATGAGATTGAAAATACGCACAAAATGTAATGTAGATTCCAAATACCCACAAAATGCAATTGAGAATTAACTACTTGAACAAAGCGGGGTAGGTTGAAAATACAAAATGCAATTGAAATTGCTTACAAAAGGTATGGTAGATTCAAACTTCTCATTTGGATGGACAATACTTACAAAATGCAATTTAGATTGAAAATAATTACAAAATGTAATTTAGATTCAAAATACCCACAAAATTGCAATTGAGACTTAACTACTTGAACAAAGCGGGGTAGGTTGAAAATACAAAATGCAATTGAAATTCAAAATACTCACAAGAAGACCCCCCTATATTGAAAGACTTACTAAAAAGCATTTTTGATTGGCAATCCTTACAAAATGCAAGTGAGGTTGGAAAACACTCACAAAATGCAATGTAGATCGAAAAAAACTTACAAAATGCAACGTAGATCAAGAATACCTACAAAAAGGTGCGGGAAACTTAAAGAGAAAAGGAAATATAATGAAAGGCGGAGAGGAGAGGAGAGGAGAGGGGAGAGGGTCCGCCCCAAAGGTAAGGGACAGAAGGGGAAAACGGACCCAGCTCAGGAATCCCTCGGGGTCGCCAACTCCCGAACTCACCAGCCGTGAACCCCTGAGGGTGTAGCATTATCTAGGGTGCACCAGAAGTGGTGGGGCTACATACACCCTGCCTCCTTAAGGGCCTTGAGCACAAGGCAGGAGGAGAAAGGAAAAGAACAAGAAGGCTGACCTCTCCCAGAAGGAGGGTATCAGAAAAGATGAGACAAGGGCCAATTAAGGCGGGAAAAGAAGAGACTCCCTAGGCCTCGGATACCCTAATACCGTCGGGGTCGGAAGAGAACAAGAGTTGACCAAGTGAGGTCGACAGGAAAGAAGACTGAGAGGAGCCCGGCACAAGTAAGTGGAAGCAATGCCGGACTCAGCTGGGGTCCCGTGGTCGCCAACCCACGTCCCACTAGATGTGAGCCCCTGGGGGGCACAATACAAGAAATAGTCTACAAACTCTTTCTATAGCAGGTGGTTAATATATAGACCACTATCCTTTAAAGGGTTGAATATCTTGGCAGAGCCGGGAGTTCGAACCCGGACCTGAGGGAAGACAACCAAAAAAGCTACCCATTTCACCAGTAAAAACAGGTAGATCCGCGAAGAACTGTCCAGCCTATTTTCATATATCCTGCTTATGTTAATTGCCCCTATCAACATACCAAATTTCAGTTTGATTGCTGTAATCGATTCGTAGCTATTGAGAACCGTCTTAATATTTCGGATGGTCGCTATGTTGTATTGTTATGTATAGGCCATAGAGTTATGTACCATTAAAGGAAAATTATTGCGTAGCTTCATTATTCAAACTTTCACTTCGATCGCATGATTACGACACAAGAAATAAAAACTTAATTTTAAAATTCGTACAGCCGCCATCTTGAGATTATGTAAGCAATTTAACGAAATTAGATGCCAGTGCATTTCAATGTGTATAAATATATACTGTACCAAGTTTCATTGCGATTGGTTGGATAAATCGCGAGAAACGTCTTTCTAAAAGTCGCAAATTTGCTTGGCCGACATGTTGGTTTTGTAGTTACCAGGTTTTCGAAAGTCTCATAGGTGAACTTCTAGTATTTCCCTTTATTACCGTACGAAATTTCAGGGTGATATCGGTAATAGTTTCGGAGATATTGAATGCTGGTGAAATATTTCGCACAGCCGCCATGTTGGAATTGTGAGACGTAATAAAATATTAAGGTCACGCACGGAGTCGGCCAAAATGGTGCTATGATCTTACCGAGTTTCATTGAAATCGCTCTAGCCGTTTAGAAGTTATTAGAGGGGACACACACATCCACACAGACACACATACGCGCACACGCGCGCACACACACACACACTGACAAAAGGTGATCTCATAAACCTATTTTTCTTTTCATAAAATGAAAATAGGCTAGTAAGTAAATTAATAATGTGAAGTAAAATCAAGAATTGATTTTTGTATTTTCTATGCTCGCGATTCCAATGTATCAAACAATACCAGGGCCCTGTAGCCCAGCTCCTAGAAGCAGGGTAATGCCTCTATTTTTGCAGGCTGATCTAATTTTACGGGAAGTGTGACGTCACGGGCGGAGACATATCTCATCAGGCAGACTGCACTTAATGAAACAAACGAGCATCAAGACAACGAGTCTCTTTGTGTGTGAGCCAATCAGGTAATGCTGTTATCTATGCGCCTCAACACGTTCATCTACAAAATTAAATTGTCTGGCTAAAGATCCACTCGTCTCATTCATTCACTTCCGTTCTGCCTTGCTCAGTGATGTATTATTTTATTTTACATTGTTAGGCCCAACTGTGGAAAGCGATAGAACTTATTTTGCTAAACGATGTTGTTTTTCTTCTCCCAAAACCTTCATCTGGGCATTGCAATTCTTCCTCCGTTCTTCGGTCCATGATTTCTTGGCCCTGATAGTCATTTTCTCAGAGAAATCATGGTTCTTGATTAGCGTTCTGGACTGAAATAGATCTTCTATAATGCCAATTTCTTGAAGATCTTGTTCTATTTTACTAAGCGAGTTGTTCTTCGCTTTCATTGAGAAAGCAATGTCGAGAATCCTTTTGGCCAGTCTGTCTTTGTTCATTCTGAGAATGTGACCGTAGAACTTCAATCGCCTTTTTCTTAAGATGCCAGTGATCTTTTCAGCATGCTATTATTATTATTATTATTATTATTATTATTATTATTAATATCATTTGTGTACATTCCCCTTTAAGGAGAGCGCTAAAAACACAAAAATCTAGCTTTTGGTGGTGGCTCTTTTCTTCTTTTTATCTTCCCAAAAATCTTGCATCCGTTCTCTGTGCGCTTTCTTCTCATCATCAGTCCATTTACGCCTATTTCTTTTGGGTTATGATCTAAAATCAAATTTCAGGTTTCTGATTTTTTCTCTACAAATGCTGCGGTCGAGAATGTCTTCTATGGTGATATGTAATAGTTGTAGCAGAGACGGTGCGTTATTAAGGACAGAATGGGTCCTGCCCACCCAAGGCCGTTAGGCAGCATTGCAAAGAATTTGTTTAATTTATGTTTTTTTAATTATTTTATAATGCAGATACTCAACTTAAAATAAGTGTTTTACCGTCTAGAATCTCTAATGAGAATTCATTATAAATAACTCATCCCTAGGTTAAGATCCTGACAGTCTCGTACGGTGTATCGTCTTAGCCTGGGCCAGCCCACAGAAAGTCCCATGTAAGTATATGGCTTGATGGGCCAGGTGAGGAAACAGTGGACATAACACTGTCTTGCACGCGAATTTTTCAGTGCTATGAAGGGAACTTTCTTTTTCTCTCAAGGGCCAGCAAATTGGGCACATAGCGTTGCTTCGAAGTGAAACAGAAGATCTCTTCATTCCACGTCCTGCTTCTGTCTCTGTTAAATACGGGAGAAGGGTCCACCCCTCGCCCTTGAACAGGTATTCAACCATTGTTTGCAGCTTTCTGACATTAGACAAAACTATACTTATGCATTAATTTCAGTTGTCTGAAGTTAATTTCTACTGTATAAATGCGTTTTTAACTTTTGTGGCACGGTACGTAGTTATTTAATATGTCGATTGTATGCGACATAGGAAAATGAAAGTGAAATATTTATTAACAAATCCATTTTTATTTCTAGAGCTCTGAACACAAAGTTAGAAATTAAATAATTATGACCTCATCAACCAAGCTGATAGATAAATTTGCTTCTTCCAAGCATAGGAGAGAATGTATTGATCAATAAAGAGCCATGTGAGTAGTTTTTAATACATCAACTATTTATCAAAACTTGTTTCAAATGTTGTGTTGTGTGGAATGATGATAATGGCAATATTGGCAACAATGAATGCAAAATATAAAACAATATTTAATATGAAACAACTATAGTATCATCTGGTCGACCCTAAAATTTTAATCAGGAGCCGCCCCTGGTTGTAAGTCTTCCATAGTTTCTTTGTACCAAGAAGTACCCATCTTCGACGTAGAAATTATGTTGAATATTCTTTTAGTCAGTCTGGTGTGGTTCATTCTGGCGATGTGTGTAAAGAACTTCATTCTGCGTTTTCTGATGAGTGTCGTGATATATTCAGTATTTCTGTGTAATTCTTCTGTGGGTCTTTTTCACCAGAAATTATCTCTGAAAACGGCGGCGTAAATTTTTCTCAGAATTTTCCTTTCTTGTTTTTCAATGTCTCTAATTTTGGCCGTTCCATTGGTGATAATAATAATAATAATTAATGTTATTGGTTTTACGGTCCCTTTAACAACCGCGGCTCTTTGAGACGCCAGGGTGCCGGAATTTTAACCGCAAGGAGATCTTTAGCGTGCCAGTAAATCTACTGACACGGTTCCCTCACATTTGCACACCCTCAAATGCAAACTGGCTGCGCCAATATTCGATCCTGCAACCTTAGGAACAGCAGGCAAGAACGTTACCGCTGAGCCATGCAGCATGCTAATAAAGCTCCTGAGGCTTCCGTTTCAACCAGATTCCTTCTGAGCAGACTGGACCAAGGATTTTCCACTATTTTCTTTTCTTGTTTCTCGATGTCATTAAAATGAGATCTGCCTCCAATGATCAAGGTTTCCGAGACATTTAGTGCTAAATGTTTCATTACTGTGGTGTAATGTCTTAATTTTACGTTCTTTGATATTGTTTTCAAACGGTACATTTCTTTTCTTTCATATCTCATTCATGAGGCTACTATCCTTATACTGTACTTTCCAAAAATCCACCAAAAGTTACCAAAGTTCATTTTTATTTTACTTCTAATAGACGATAGATACAAAACATTAAGCATTCTTGGCTGTCACCACGGAGGCCTGGGTTCGATTCCCGGCTCTGCCAAGAAATTTAATTCTGGTCTGAGGGCTGGAACGGGGTAAACTCAGCCTCGTGAGGCTAAACTGAGAAGATATGGGTTCCATTCCTACCTCATCCATCCTGCAAGTGCTTTTCAGTGGTTTCCCGCTTCTACTCCAGGCAAGTGCTAAGATGGTACCAAACTTTACGTCACGTCCGCTTCCTAACCAAATCCTACCTCAATTACAAACATTCACACTAGAACAGACATCACAGTGACACAGGTTATTAGACAAATTCTACACACACCCAAGTACACGGGACAACATGACCACGATGTTGCAAAGCCCCTAAATAATCATCAACAACAACAAATTAAGAAAGAGGCTGCGTTAGAAGCAAGGGCAAGGAGACATGTAACATGAAGAATCCTATGGTAATAGGATGTTCCAACAAGTAGGGTTTGTACAAGGTGCACAGAGCCGTACAGTTATTCTCTGCGGAAGCCTGATTGCAACGTAACACTTTCAACCTTGGTGTGCTATGGGCTGCAGATGAGCAGGCGCAAGATCCACGCACGATAACGCGCCTTACAGCACATAGGCTACTACAGTGGTGGCCAAGATTCGTTGTTCCTGCTCACACACACACACACACTTGCAAAGTAAGTAAAACTGCCACCATTATGGAGCAGATGACCTCGATATCCCACCCATTACAGAAACAATAAACACCATTATCATCCTCCCGTGAAGAGCCGCAGTTAACCTGCTAATGCAAGCTTCATTAGTGAATGGGTTGGCTCACACAGCCCTATCTTAAATACGGTAAATGTTGCACCACGTCCGTGAGGGCAGCAGCAAGTCCCGAGATCGTAGTTTCGAATCCCGGCGCTCACAGTGGCTATCCTAAGTGTGGTTTTCCCCGGGGTTTTCACACTCCTTAGAGGCAAATGCCGGGATAGTACCTTACTTCAAGTGCCGGGGCACCTACCCTAATATAGTTGCTCACACTACTGCAGTCTTCACAGGAATATAGGTTTTCAGACAAACTCCACACACACCCAACTACACGGAGCTGATGATCAAGATGTCCCTTCAGTGAATTAACTGAATTAACAACAACAAAATGCTTATCTGTAATTAGTAGGCCTATTCTTATTCTACCTCAACCAGTGACTCACAACTTGTGGAACGTAGGTTGGAGACCACGGGTCCCCAGCCGAGTCTGGCATTGCTTCCACTTACTTGCGCCGGGCTCCCCTCCGTCTTCTTGTTTCCTATCAACCTCTCTTAGTCAACTCTTGTTCTCTTCCGACCCGGACGGTATTACGGTATTTGAGGCCTACGGAGTCTTTCACTTTCCCGCCGATACCCTCCTTCTGTGAGGGGTCAGACCTCTTCTGTTCTCTTCATACCACCTGCCTTCTGCTCAAGGCCCTCAAGGAGGCAGGGTGTATGTAGCCCCACCACTTCTGCTATACCCTCAACTACTCACGGCTGGTGGTTTCGGGAGTTGGTGACCCCGAGGGATTCCTGAGCTGGGTCCGGGTTTTCCCCCCTTGCCTCTGGGGCGGATCCTCTCCTCTTTCCTTTTCCTATCTGCCTTTCATGGCTCTCATTCCTTTCAAGACCATCAATCCTCATTCTTCCTGTCCTTTATTTGCCTTATTCTCCTTTTGTTGTGTTTCCATTTCTTCTTCTAGTATGCAAGTTTTATTAGTAAGTGTGTTTTAGTTTACATTACATTCTTATCTTTCACTATCACCCAAACCATTAGGGGCCGAGGATTGAGTTGAAGTGTTAGAAGCCATTTTTCAGCGTGGCCTAATTCTATTAACGACAGCTTTCTATTCGGTCAACACAAATTGTGCACAATTAGGTATGTTGATTTAGAACAAATACACACAATCGCTTGACGTTCGATACATGCCATCCAATTAAGTAGCCCATTGTGTATATAAAAGCGCGTCAGTGTGTAATAATAACTCGTTGCTTTCAGTTTAGGGTGTGAAAATACTTGTTTTCCCACCCAATATAATTAGGCACAATTTATGTAGACCGACCGAAAAGCTTTCTCTAAGACGATTGAGCTGAAGTCGTCTGTGACCTGGGGTAAACGTGCAAAACCCCTTCTAAGATGGCTGTGATGGAAATCGAACTCGGTTTTGCCGTTCCATACCTCGTTGTTGTTTGAGTCTCCAGTTTTTTGACTGGTTTGATACAGCCCTCCATGCCTCCCTGTCCTGAGCTAATCGTTTCATCTCTACATAGATACCACACCCTACATCCGAGGCAATCTCTTTAACATATTCTAACCTTGGTCTACCCCTACAGTTTTTGTCCTCGACCCTTCCTTCCATAACCAAGCTTGCTATTCCTGGCTGTCTTAGTATGTGTCCTACCAACATATCCCTTCTCTTCATTAGCAGTCGCCAGAAACATCTCTGCTCTCCCACTCGTCTTAATACCTCTTCGTTTGTAACCCTATCTACCCATCTGATCATCATTCTCCTGTACCCACTCGTCTTAATACCAATAATAATGTTATTGGTTTTACGTCCCTTTTAACTACACTGGCTTTTAGAGACGCCGGGGTGCCGGAATTTTGCTCCGAACGGGATCTTTAACGTGCCAGTAAATCTACGGACACGGCTCCCTCGAATTTGCGCACCCTCAAATGCCAGCTGACTGCGCCAGGATACGAACCTGCAACCTTGGGCCCAGAAAGCGAGAACGTTACCGTCTTAATACCTCTCCGTTTGTAACCCTATCTACCCATCTGATCATCATTCTCCTGTAACACCACATTTCAAACGCTTCAATTCTCCTCCTTTCTGCTGCACGAAAAGTCCAAGCTTCACTTCCATAGAGCCCCACGCTCAAGACAAAGGCTTTCAAAAATGACTTACTAATACCTAAATCTACATTCGATGTCAACAGATTCCTTTTCTGTAGAAATGCTTTCCTTACCTGAGCCAACGTACTTTTTATATCCTTTATGCTTCGTCCATCACTGGTTATTTTGCTTCCTAAGTAAATTACATTTCTTGGTAGGACATATGCAGGTTGCGACCACATGAAACCGCGAATCTTTCCTGTTCCTAGACATGACTGATTCTGCAGTGCGCGGGTGTTCGTATGCATACTGAAAGGCACCTTGAAATAAGTTCAACCTAGCGGAAATATCAAGGTTGGTTGGTTGGTTAGTTTCTCAGTTTAGAGGTTGCGACAACGCGGTCATGTAGCCCCGTGAACTTTGGGTGTGTGTAGAATTTGTCTGAAAACAGGTGTTAATTGTGATGGCTGTATTAGTGTGTGTTATCTGTGATTCTGGTAAGAACTGCAGACGATTAATTTTTCAAGTAGTTCCTACTTTTGCTACCAAATGCTACCGTCCACGATACCTAGTTGTGGATTTGGATACTAGATGCCATCGCAGCCAGCACGTGGTGGCGAACGTTTGAACTAATATAGCGTTATCAAACTAACCTACAAATGTTAGCTTCCACAAGTGTAGTTAGTGGCAGATTCTTATTCATGCCATTTTTTTTTTAGCGTATGGCTTTTAGTGCCGGGAGTGTCCGAGGACATGTTCGGCTCGCCAGTTTTGTAGCTGCTTCGAGACGGACACCCAATGGGTGAGCTACAAGTACCGTTGGGGAGGGAAGGAGGGAAGTTGGAATGTAAGGACGAGGAGTTGGAATTCATGCCATAAATCTATGACATGGGACCGCCGGGTTTACTTCCCCTCCGAAGGAATGCATCCTGAGGAATTTTTAACGCTCTTAAAGATTGCAACGACTTCGGCCGGATTTTGAACCCGCGATCTTGGGCATAGAAGCTCAGCATGCTACCAACTACGCCACCGAACCAACCCGGAAATATCAAATAGAATAAATTAGCCTATAGCACACCCCCGTTTCTCACACTCAGTGACTACAATGATGGAAAAAGATGATGAGTTAGTTAGTTATTGTTGTTTTAAGGGGCGGAACTACGAGGTCATCTGCCACGAAAAAGATGATGATTAGGATGATAACATCTAGGTTATCGGCCCCTTATGGTTGGGGTGATCGTGAAGATGAAAATGAGATTGTAAACTGTGACTAAAACTAACTTATATACTAGAAGAAGAAATGGAAAACAAAAGGAGAATAAGACCAAAAAAGGACAGGAGGAAAAGAAATGCCCTCAACCCTCGAAGAATGTGGATTGAAGGACTTGGAAGGAAGGAGAACCATGGAAGGCAGATAGGAAAGTGAAAGAGGAGAGGGTCCGCCCCAGAGGTAATGGATAAAAGGGGGAAAACCGGACCCAGCTCAGGATACCCTCGGGGTCGCCAACTCCCAAACTCACCAGCCGTGAGCCCCTGGGGGTGTAGCATTATCTAGGGTGCACCAGAAGTGGTGGGGCTACACACACCCTGCCTCCTTGAGGGCCTTGAGCAGAAGGCAGGAGATAACATGAAAAGAAAAATAAGGAGGATAACAGAAAAGATGAGACAAGGGCCAATTAAGGCGGGAAAGGAAGAGACTACCTAGGCCTCAGATGCCCTAATACCGTCGGGGTCGGAAGAGAACAAGAGTTGACCAAGTGAGGTCGACAGGAAAGAAGACGGAGAGGAGCCCGGCACAAGTAAGTGGAAGCAATGCCGGACTCGGCTGGGATCCCGTGGTCGCCAACCCACGTCCCACTAGATGTGAGCCCCTGGGGGAGATGGAAACAGCCACTTACGAGAGTGTCATAGCTAAGTAGGCAATAGAAGGTATCACTCCTCGTAATAGAGACGGTGGAGCTGGGAGGTTGTGCGCTCAGCGCCATTGGTTTTATCAGATCTAATGAGGCAATCACAAGGTAATGCTACGTTATGGAGCTATTGTAATTCTGTCAGTTTTAAACCACAATCTGGATCACTTATGGGAATTGAAGTTATCCCTCAGTCGGTCGCATGTGTTACAAGCGGGCGATTTTGTCGTGCCATTGTTGTGCTAGGCACAGGGGTGTATATAAGGGGGGTGCTGTGGGGGCTCCCTCCCCCCCCCCCCTCCACCGAAAAAGCCAATAAATATTAAGAAAGTGTTGCTTTGTTGAAAGCATAAAATAATTGTAAATTAGGTTGTACCCTAATCTTAACTTATTGACTACGTTGTAAACAATATTAAGATTGAAATTAGAGTACCTCGTGGTGTAGTGGCTAGCATTCTTGGCTCCTGCCCCGGAGGTCCGAATTCGATTTCTGGCTCTCCCAAGTAATTTTAATTCAGGTCTGACAGCTGGTACGGGGTACTCTCAGCCTTGCGAGGCAATACTGAGAATTCCACAGTACGGTACTTTTGAGAAATAATTTTTCAATTTGTAAAAAGCCTGTTTACCTTTCTACTTAATAAATTGAGAAATATTTAGATATTTGCCATTCATACTCCATAGATCATAATACAGTGGAACGTGGTTAATTCGAACTTCTATAATTCGAAATCTACTTTAATTCGAATTTTTCTCTTGGTCCCTAGCATTTTATATACAATCAATGCTAAAAAAAATCGTGGTTAATTCGAATTATATTTTGGATAATTCGAAGTTTTTACGTGTAAAAAGCCGAAAATGTCGCAGTTTGTGGTGAGCTGACCAACGCAGAACTCATCGCCGATGCACTGAACTCAGAAAAACAAGTTGGGTGACGATGCATCTGGCGATGAACTCGTGGAGGAAGTTCCCAAAGAAACTGTTCCGAGTGCAGCCCAAGCAAGAAATCACAACACAGAACTCAGGCGTTTTCTTGAAAGTAGAAATGACGTAAGTGGTTCTGTTTTCCGTTCCTTAAATTTGTTAGATTTTTTGGTGATGGTCGAGAGACCTAATTGTAAGGAAACAGGTAAAAATCTCAAACTTATTTGAAAAAAGTAGAATTCTCTAAGACTTAACTAGATTGTTGGATTACTACTGTCGTTAAATAAATGAATAGTAAATTTTGGTTGTATTTTATCAATTGAAACTTTTAAGGTTATTCACAGTACCACTGTCTGTTAATCTGCTTTGTTGAACGTAAATCATTATGTAAACGTAATACATAGTGTATAAGCACTTTACTTGTTAAAACCCTATGTAATATTATGTTTAATGAAGGTTCTTGGATGAAAACTTAAAATTGGAATATTTTATCTACCCTTTTCAAAGAACTTTCTTAATTCGAATTTTTGGATAGTTCGATTTTTTTTACTGGTCCCGTGAGGTTCGAATTATCCAAGTTCCACTGTACAAAAATCATTAAGTATAAAATTTTATTTGTGTACAAAAGTTGGATGCTTTTGTTTACTAAGGCAACACTCAAAAATGGTTTCAAACACCATAATGTTTTATTTCTGTGTTTTATTGTATTTTACAACTTCTTTTGTATTGCCACTAATATTGTAGGCTACAAACTTGGAATTTTACAATTAACTCTTGTCTAAAATAATTACACAAAGTTATATGCTCTAAGATATTGGTTGATATTTCTGGGTATTTTGCGTTGACAATGCCCTGAGTATACTCACAATTTTCCAGGATAATCAGGTCCCCCCGAATACGCCCCTGGCTAGGCAACAGAGGAAGCCCGCCTTAACAGTAACTTCCGGATTCCCCTTCCATTTCCATCCAGTCACTTGGGGTTTTTTAATTACTTTTTTGTATTCATGGTTTTGTTTACAAACACAGCTACAAACACTAATTACTGGATGCAATTCCCTCCTCAAAGTCCACTGCAGTCTTTGAAGAAAGAAAAACACACATAATACCAAGAATCATAATACTGTAGCACAATGATGACCACACGTATTTTTTAGAATTCATATAAAAAGTTTCCAAAAGGACTGTTGATACACTTCCGCTGTACGAGTTTCCATCGTTCTTTTCGGAGGTGATCAAGAAAACCAGGGAGGGGGTCGCCAGGGGTGTTCGGTAACCAGTAAGGTTGTAGTGGATTGCTCCAGCTGCTAGCCATAAGATGGCATTATTTTTCGTCTCACCGAGTACATCCCGTATTTCAAAGTTCAAGACCTCCTCCTCCTCCCTGTTGTGTGTTAGCCCGTTTATGCTGTGAATAGCATTCATCGTCCAGCGCCACACGCCGTTCGCACTCCCACGTGTAGTGATGCGGTGGATGAGGGTGTCAGTCCTGTTGCACACAGGACAGGCATCATCAGCCACTTGTTCGTGCCGCTTCCTTCTTTTCACCAGTGGGCATGATTTCATTAATGCAGGCATATACAGACAGTCGCCATTCTAAGGGAAGCCATTTGTTGCGCACATTGCCCCAGATATGCTTCCAGGACTTGTTGGGGGTATTTTAATAGCACCAGGGGTGTGAAATTGCGGAGTTGTAATAAAAGAACATAAATGTGTTTAGCTTCATTAAAGGAACCATCGGAGATTTGGGCAGTGGGAAGTTTTAGCAAGAGGGCCAGGGCTTTCTTGAACAAAGTTTGGAACGGATGGGGCTGTCGTAAAGGAGTAGTTTCAATTACTTTCAGAACAGCACTAACGAACGGATCACCTTTAAACTGTTTCGCCTTGTTAATATGTTTCAAGAAGAGTGAAGAGCATTTCAGTTCAACTGCAAAAAGTCGCAGTCCACGACACTGTTCCGTTAGCTGCATTTGTTCCCGTCGAATTCCAAAGATAGAATCCAATCGCCATTTCAATGCGCTGACTGATTATATTTGGAGGAGGAAGGACTTGCGCCACATACCGCAGTTTCGACAGAGCAAACGTATTAATGTGCCAGGTCTTTTGCAGAATATTGAGCCGCCTTGAATGTTTCCCTTTCAGTTGGAACCGCAGAACATTTAATCGAGCAGTCCAGTTGGTCTGGATGGTCTCCGCAATATCTCGACTGACGTTATACCCAATATTTTGCATGCGGTGACTGTAGGAATACCGGTAGTATTGGAGTAGTGCCTATTTTCACCTGGGCCTAAGAGCAATAAGGATGACTTTCTATAGTTTACTTGTGCTCCACTGGCCTGACAAAATGACTCAAGGATCTGTTGGGCGAGTATCGCGTCGCCTTCATTTGTGAGTAGTATCGTTACGTCATCAGCATAGGCTCGCAGTGTGAAACGCTCTCCGTTGATGGTGAGGCCAGTGAGTACGTTATTCATCCTCCTGGCCATGGGTTCCAGCGCCAAGACGAATAGAGCCATTGATAGGGGGCACCCTTGTCTGACAGACTTCTTGACTGGAATTTTCGATGACAGAAACCCGTTGACCATTACACGAGAAGAAGACGTTTGGTAAAGTCTTTGGGGAGTTGCTATGCGTTCTAATACCTTCCATAAATACTTGTGGGCTATACTGTCAAAGGCCTTGTTAAGGTCAATGCTTGCAAGTGGAGCTGCGGGGTTATCAGCGACAGAGTAGTGTATGATAATATCACGAATGGCCAAAAGTTTTTGCATGATATTTCTTCCAGGAATGGCACAAGTTTGCCCCGTGCTAATTAAAGCGGGAAGAATGCGTCTGATTGTGTTTGCTAACACCTTGGCCAGAAGTTTATAATCGGTATTTAAGTGATATAGACACATTTCGATTGTTTCGGAATCGGAAGAATAACCCTTTCTGTGAATGTATTCGGAATGTCACCGGTCAATGCTTGATTAAGCACACTGGTAAGGTCATCTCCGACAGTGGTCCAAAAGTGTCGGTACAACTCGTACGGGAGTCCATCAACGCCGGGTGTCTTATTGGATGCGGTCTGGTCTAGAGCATGTTTCGCCTCATCCTTGGTGATAGACGTCTCAAGAAAATGGATGTCATCGTCCTCGAGATGTGTTTCGACAGATCGCAAGATGTTATTTACTTCCAAATCACTAACGCTGTCTTCTCCTAGCATGTCATGAAAGTATCGCTCACTTTCGGCGAGTAAGTGTTCGCGAGTTCTGATGACCATACCTTGTTCATAGTCCATTCATGTACAAATTGTCGGTTTGCTGATCTTCGAATTTTGGCAAAATGAAAGAGCGACATTCGTTCATCTGCTATGATGGAGGTTCCTTTTATTTGAGGGAGCATGTCCTGGAGACTCTGCTCCTTAATCCCTAAAATAGTCTTCTTTATTGAACCGAGGGGTGTTGAAACATTTCCTCCTAGCCGTTCCTTCCGATGCAGTTCATCCATGACTGTGGTATAAAAGTCGAGTTTCCTGTTTAAGTCGTGGTACCGTTCATAGGTGATAATTTTGGCTGTAAATTCACTTCACAGCCTTCGTGCAGTCACACTGTCAGCTACTCAGAGCGTATGTATCAAATTGATACATTGCGACATACGGCGCAACATTTATTGATACATCTATTTATTATTCATGAATTTTACATCCGATATGATATGATGCCACAACAGCAAACAAATAATCTGGAAGATCCTTGGGTTATAGAAGCTGTTTAGAAACTGATTATATAAAGTGCGTTCAAAAAGTAACGAGCCGGAGGCTGTAATGCGCAAACCGGTGACGACATCGGCTAATCGTGGCGTGTGTAACGAGGTGTGGTTCCGACCAGAGCCTGGAAGGTCACAGCCCGTCGCCAGAGGGCACGCGTGCACGTCAAGTGACGATACAAAGCGAGCAGCAGCTTGCATCAATCGTCCAACCAAGACCAAGACAGTAGGCCATTTGACATGCTTCCTGGTGGGGTTGAAGACTGTGGGGCACCATTGGGTACACACTTTCCGCAAGTGCAGTCGTTCCTTCATGATGGTGTGCACACTTCCGACGCTCAATCCGACCACGGCGGCTATGGCGTTCACTGTCACTCGGCGGTCCTGGGTAATGAATGCATAAACCAGCTGGACGTTGTAATCGGTAATGCAGGGGGTTCCCCAGACCGGGCATCATCGGCTAACGACACCCGTCCTTCCCTGAAGCGCTTGTGCCACGCCTTGACCCTTGCAAGGGACATGCAGTGTTCGCCGTACACTTGTGACATTCGGCGTTGAATGTCCGTTCCACCTACCCCTTCCGCTGTCAGAAACCGAACAACACCTCTTTGCTCTTCGTTTGACGCCTCCATGTCACTGTTTGCAATGAGATTGGTGGCGTTGGACGATTGATGCATGCAGCTGCTTGCTTTGTATCGTCACGTGACGTGCACGCGTGCTCTCTAGTGACGGGCTATGAACTTCCACGCTCTGGTCGGAACCACACCTCGTTACACACGTTACGATTAGCCGATGTCGTCACCGGTTTGCGCATTACAGCCTTTGGCACGTTACTTTTTGAACGCACCTTATAGATGAAGATTTATTTTGTAGTTCCTTTTCTTCGATACTTGTGATTATTTTTACTTGCATTGTATGATGTTTACAGAAAACTGTATTTTAGAAATAAATAATAAATAAATGATTACACTGGAATATACAGAAAGAAAACAACATTAACAGAAATTAAAATGCACGCAGTGGTTGGTTGGTCCCTCAGTTTAGGGGATTCACCCAAAGTAATTTGACACCTGACACGACTTCCTCCAATAATTCGTTGGGGAGATATCACGTGGTGGCCATCTTGTGAGGAGGGTGAGGAAGAGGAGGCTGTTGAACCCGTAAAAACACTGCTTACTGACAGCGGTAGCTACGCTCGCTAACTCGCAGCATTAGGCCATGGGGCCAAGCTCTCCGTGGACTCAGTAGACGTGGGTTCGAGCCCCACCGTAGGCCATCCCTAATATGGTCTCCCGTGGTGTCCCCATTTTCAACTCCAGGCAAATGCTGGGACGGTACCTTCTGACAGGCCACGGCCGCTTCCTTCCACATCCTTGCCCAGTTCCATTCATTACGTCTCTCTTTAACTCCTCTCATGAGGTTGGCGTCGGGAAGGGCATCCTACCGTAAAAACCACTGCCACATAGACTTTCATCGCATCTCATCCCCGACCCCTTTGGAAACGAGATTAATAAGGGTTAGACATACCAAGGTAAAAGTAAATTGTTTGACACCAGCTGGTACTCATTTAGATTCCTTGGACTACGGTGGCGTAGTCGGTACAATGCTGAACTGCTCAGGTGCGGATTCTAGGGGGAGGGAGGTCACGGGGGTCATGACCCCCCCCCCCCCCAAACGGAGACCAATTTTTTTTGCAAACTCAAAAAACGAAAACACAATAACCAGACAAATAAAACTTAACGAATTTTAACTGAAAAAAAAACAGGGGTTTTTTTTCATTTTATTCAATACTGAAAATATCTTTATTGCAATTATTATGTTCTGTTACAACTGTACATATTTACAACTTCATACCTGTTATATAAGAACGATTATTTATATAACAAAATCAACTCGTCTATTTTGTTTAGCAAACCTTGTGATTACCGAATCGATGTCTATAGTGATGTCACGATGAATGTGCAGCAATGCACGGAAGGGATTTTTTTTTTTTGCACCGAAAAACTTTGCCGACGTCCAAACTGCAAGCTTGGTTGGCAAACTCGACTTGCCGAAACTGTAACGTACCTTGATACTTTTCTCGAAGCTCGATGTTAAAGTCGCAAAACACGCCGTTGCAATTTGTACGAATATTTTTGGTGCGCTAAACGCATCAAATTTCTAACCATGTAGTTTGCAAAAAAAAGTTGGTCTGGTTTTGTACGTTTGGTTATTTGGTGATTCCGTTGTTAGTGATACCATTTTCCTTAACAATTTCGATTCTGTGCCCCCCCCCCCCCAGAAGCCAAACTCTAGATCCGCGCCTGGAATTGCTATGCCTAAGATCGCGGGTTAAAACCCGGCCGAAGTCGTCAGATTTTAAGAGCATTAAAATCCTGCAGTAGCCTATGCCTTCCTTCAGAGGGGAAATAAATCCGGCGGGCCAATGTCATATTTATGGCATGTAAAAGAACCTACCACTACAATTGGTAGTGTGTAGCAAAATTTGTGGGTTATATTTGGCTAGTTAGAAACGCTCGATCAAGTTCCAACGATCGCCACTGGATATCAGTGGCAGTGACATCTGGTAGCCAAAGTTGGAGCTACTTGTAATTGAACTTGCAGTGAGCCCTCGGGCGTTCAATTAAAATACCCTGCTATGACTATTGGCTGCAATTCATAAATAATAATAATAATAATAATTTAGACCCCTTTCGATTCTCAGCAGGAATCATGTTTGATGCACCTTCTCTTTTTTAAATTACCGACTACATAGATAAATTTAACCACAGCAGGAATAAGCCCAACTGATGACTTGGATCAGTTTCTCAAAGATAGGCCAATACTAGAGATAGTATATATATTTCGTATGGCATGAAGATGCAATACACAATTATTTACATTATACAGTATTTACAAATACACTGACGAAAATGGAAATTGCAACACCCAGAAGGAGTGGTGCTACATTGCTGCAATTGAACATGCAGGACGAGTGTTCGGCTGTGATTCGATGATTACACTTTCAGGTCCCTCTGACCGCAAGTTTGGACAACAATCAATACAGGTTGTGCCCACCATGAGCTGCAATACATTGATGAATTCGGCGAGGCATGGAGTCAATAAGGCCCTGGAACTCTTCCTGAGGAATTGTGGCCCATGCTTGCTGCACTGCACGGGTCAGTAGTTCCAGAGTTGTGGGTGGCTGAGGACGGTTGGCCAGTTGTAGACCCATCGTGTCCCACACATGCTCAATAGGACTGAGGTCCGGGGATCTGGCGGGCCATTCTAAGGTTGTGATGTCGTGGAGAGCTTCTCTGGAGATGCGTGCAGTGTGAACCCGGGCATTGTCCTGCTGAAACATCCCATTAGCAATGTTCGCCATCATAGGGACAGCCACTGGAATGAGTACCCTATCAACGTACTGTCGAGCAGTCATAGTGCCCTCAACAAGCACTAATTGTGATTTCACATTAAAGCCAAGAGATCCTTAGACCATAATGCTTGCTGCACTGCACGGGTCAGTTGTTCCAGAGTTGTGGGTGGCTGAGGACGGTTGGCCAGTTGTAGACCCATCGTGCCCCACACATGCTCAATAGGACTGAGGTCCGGGGATCTGGTCATAGTGCCCTCAACAAGCACTAATTGTGATTTCACATTAAAGCCAAGAGCTCCTTAGACCATAATGCTTGGTGTTGGCCCTGTGTGCCTCTCGACAATAAGGTCTGGGCGGCCCCTCTCCCCGGTACGTCGGAGCCCACGATTCCGGCGATCACTGCGGGCAAGACAGAAGAGCGATTCATCACTAAAGATGATCCTATGCCATTCGTCGACCCACGTCGATCGTTCTCGACACCAGGCCAGCCTTACACGTCGCTGTTGGAGGGTCATTGGAACACCTTCTGCACGGACACGGCATCGTAAGCCAGCTGCACGCAGGCGATTAACAATTGTTTGTTGTAAAACGTGAGGTGACACAGCTGCTCGAATTTGCGCTGCTGTTGCATGGGGTTCCATCCGGCCATCTGAATGATGCGGCGATCCTCTCTCACAGTTGTCTGTCGCGCAGGGCCTGTGTCAGGTCTACGAGTGTGGGTACCTTCATTTGACCACTGCTGCCATACACGTTTCACCGTAGATGCCTGTCGGCCAACACGTGCAGCGACAGTCCTTGGCGTTAATCCAGCCTCACACAGCCCAATTATCCGAGCCCTCTCAAACGGCGACAGTTGTTGATACCGTGCTCTTCTCTGCCGTCGAGGCATGTTTGACGGGGAACACTTCACTGCACAGACTGCAAGTCAACTACACTACTCCAGAGTCCGTATACAGTACTGGAGTGGATTCCTCCGCGATCAATCACGTGGGGAGACCTGTAGCAACAATCCAATGGGTCTGAAACTTTGATCGTTTACATACCTACATGGCATCGTTCCATATCTTGAAAATCAACACAAACGACCAATGCCTTCATGGTGTTGCAATTTCCATTTCCTTCAGTGTATATACAGATTGAGACCTTGATGTGCAAGCAGCTTCAGTGTTGTTACGAGCTGGATATCTAATTTCTCTAACCATTCTAAAGCTTCATCACTAGGTTGATGAATCTCCTTCTTTGGACCATTGAACCTTCGGTGTGGGCAATCCATAGCGATGTGACTGATGGTCTGAGGCACATCTGCACAGTTACAGAAAGGATTCTCGGCATTTTCCATTTGTGTTTCCAGAACTGACAATTACCGTGTTGAGTTCTTATACGGTTCAGCGACGTCCAGATTTTCCTGGGAAGGTCGAAACTAGGGGGTTGCTTAACTGGATCCGAGATAAGACCAAATCTGTCTGGATTTAAAGTCAGCCACTCGTTGCGCCAAGCTGCATTCACTTGAAACTGCTCTTGGACCAACTTCCTTCCTTGTCTCCAAGAAGGATTCCGGGATTTCAGCCTGAGATCTTTAGGTGAGCAGTCTAGATGTATTGGCAGGAGAGGGTTGTCACAACATTTAAGCTATTCTCTCTTCAGTGCCATTACTAGACCCCTGGGTGGTGGTAAGAATGAAACAACGTTGGCTGCTGGACCTAAAGCTACGCTTTCTGGATATCCCAGCAATTAGATGTTATAGCAATATGACTAGAGATGGTAATAAGCGACGTTCGTTTAATCGAATAATCCAAGTATGAGAGGTCATCGCTTAAGTTGAGTTACGCTTATTTTTGGAATGATGTATAGAAATTTATAAAAGTTACTTTTTGTCTAAATATACAAAGTGTTCTTCCTTGTTTATCTTACCAATAACCAATTGATGATGAATATGATAATTGTTGTTATAAGGGGCCTAACATCTAGGTTATCGGCCCTTAATGGTCTGGGTGTAAGCAAAATGACAATGATATGGAAACCATAACGAAAATTAAGCTGGACGGAAAATACAAAATGGAACTCAGATTGAAATAACTCACAAAATGTTGAGTGGAAATACTTACAAAAGGTACCGGTAATTTAGAAGGAAAATACTCACATAAGGAATTTAGATTGAACAATACACACAAAATGTAGTTTAGGTTCAAAATACTTACAAAATGCAATTGAAATTGAAAATAAATCGAAAATACACAGTGGAATTTAGATTGAAAATGCCTCACCAGACTCAAAATACTCACAAAATGCAATTGAAATTGAAAATACTTACAAAATGTGACTTGATTCAAAATACTCACAATATGTGGAAGCCCACGATTCAAAATACTGTACTTATAAAATGCGATTTAGATGAAAATACAGTACTAACAAAATGCATTGTAGATCGAAAATACAAAATATGGTTGAGATTCAAAATACTCACAAAATTGAATTTAGAAACACGGGGAACCTATTCATAAAACAGGGCGGGCATCTTAAAACGAAAAGGGCCTATAATGAAAAGAAAAATAAGGCTGATCCCTAGAAGAATGAGGCATCAGGATAGATGAGAGAAGGGCCAATTAAGGCGGGAAAGGAAGAGACTCAGTAGGCCTCGGATACCCTAATACCGTCGGGGTCGGAAGAGAACAAGAGTTGACCAAGAGAGGTCAACAGGAAAGAAGACGGAGAGGAGCCCGCACAAGTAAGTAGAAGCAATGCCGGACTCAACTGGGGGATAATCCATTGGTTGTCAGTGACAGAGGAAGGACAAACAACTCTCAGATTGGGAAGGGGTTCAAGAAACGAAAACGAAGGGTTTCAAGCAAATATTTTGAATTCTTGTTCAATGTTTACAATTTTGGACATGATCGTTTCCTTTTAACTTTACTTCAGCCTAGTTTTCACAAATATATATATATATATTTTAAAAAATGGGTGCAAGAAAACGAAATGTTCATTAACCACAGTAAGGCGGTCCACATGGTATTTGGGAAAGGAGGAAAACTAGCAACAAATGACGAGGTAAAACTCGGAGATAATGACATCAAAAAATGTAATACCTTTAAATACTTAGGGATTCCAGAGGAGTGCGTCAGGCCTCGGCAGCCGGCACAGTTCATATCCTCGCCGCTAGATGGGGGCTTCATTCATTCCATTCCTGACCCGGTCGGAGACTGGAAGCAGGCTGTGGATTTTCATTTTCAAATACCTAGGGATGACACTCCAGACCACATGCAACTCAAACAGGGTCCATATACAAGAAAGAGCTGCTGCCGCCTTCAGAGGAATGTTTGAAATCAAAAACATCACCAAATTCTCACTACAAACAGCCATTACGCTATTTCATGCCAAACTATCTCCAGTTAAAACATACGGCATTGAACTAATAAGGGAAAGACTAACCCTAACGGACCTTACCAACCTTGAGAAAATCAAATCGAGATATTTGAAGAGAACACTTTGAGTAGCGAGAACGACCAAGTCCAAGTCTGGCAGGGGAACCGTTCTACATAGAGGACCTCAAACTCAAACTGCTCCTACCTCACACCAAGCAAGTATCTCAATTAATAGAGCTAAGGAAACAAAAAACAAAAGAAATACCCGAAGACTTTTACGCTGCAGATGCCATAATTGACAGGAGATGGGCAAACGCGAACCAAGAACTGCGATCGGTGCTAACCAGACAGATATCACCACAAGATATGTAGAAATGACAAATTTTACGAACCAAACAATGCATGTGTATGCGTACTATGCAACGAACATCGTGAAAAATACCACCTAACTAAATGTCATAGAGGATTAAATCAATCATCGACTATAGCAAAGACTAGATCTAAATGTATCAAACATTGTACATAGGATATAAATCTTTATGTATGCACATTTGTGTGCATTTTATGTAATAAATGTATGATACAATATATTTAAACTAATTAAATGTCTGTTTGCTTCTGTGAGGCATAATTATTAATCAATTATTCGACTAACCAATTAATCGATTAATCGTTTTTTGTAGCAATTAATTTGTATACTTCGATTAAGTTAATCGATTATCCGAATACTGAAATAAATCGAATGAATGTACAAGCCCTATCAATACACGACCGTTAAAGATACACTTCCAGGGTACTGCCAGTAAATATAGTGAAACATGGGTGTCGCGTTAGAACGCCTTAAAAAGCCATCATACTGGGGGCAATCGAACCCACAAATTCAGGTCTTGTAGGTCAATGTTTAAAAGACTGCGTCACGTAATTCAACGCATCGTTTAGACAAGTTTGACAATATTATTCCAGACCACGTCATGAAGTAAACGACACACATACGGCCTAGCTATGGTGTAAGGAGTTTTCATTAGAAACGACGAGTTGAACATGTTTGATTAAGAGACACGCGGCTCATTATGGTCCTCAAAGCCGAACATTGTTCGTCCACGCCCTTATTTAATTATTAGGGCGATCAATAGAGAGCACAAATGTCGCGAGGTCAGGTCGAGTCTTAGCGGTGTCACAAGTGGTCACTGCTACCGTTAGTTACAGTGCTTGAGTCACTATGGCAAGTGGTCACAATTATCATTATAACTAGGGCCAGGATGTTGATGACATGTCATCTTTTTTACTGAGCCGTCCAACACAATGCTGAAGTACATAGAAACTCCGGACGGGCCACCCCGTCTTCTAATATGTCAATTTTATTTTGCATCTTTTTGCATGTTTTGCTATTTTACATTTTAAGAGCATTTTGTTGAGTATGGTGGATTTTTTGGGTAATTTTTTAGAGAAATCTTCCTTTTGAGGTCATTTCATTCGATGTAGTCATGTCACAGCTTTATATGAGGGAGATACGTTTCTCAGAGTTAAGAAGAAGCTAGTAGCTGATACAAGATAATTTGAAATGAAAATCCACAGCCTGCTTCCAGTCTCCGACCGGGTCAGGAATGGAATGAATGAAGCCCCCAACTAGCGGCGAGGATATGAACTGTGCCGGCTGCCGAGGCCTGACTCACTCCTCTGGGGCAATGATTAAATGAATGATAGATGAAATGAAATGATAGTGGAGAGTGTTGCTTGAATGAAATTTTTGACAGGGAAAACCGGAGTACCCGGAGAAAACCCCGTCTGCCTCCGCTTTGTCCAGCACAGATCGCACATGGAGTGACCGGGATTTGAACCACGGACCCAGCGGTGAGAGGCCGGCGTGCTGCCGCCTAGCCACGGAGGCTTTGATACAAGATTATTTAAAATATTGAAATAATATTGTAAGATCATTTTCTCCATTTAATAGTGCAGTTTTCGAATTTTTAGGCCATTTATATATACACCGCGGACAGGCCAACAAGGACCACGCAAATATCACTTCTTTATAGGTCTAGTTTCCTTCTTTCTCTTCCAGAAGTCTTTCATCCTGGTCGACTGTGCAGCTCTTCTTTCAGCAGTCCATTCTCCTCTGTTGAGATTTTTCTTCTCCCCGACAAGAATTTTGAGACCAAATTTTTTTTTCTGTACTCTATTCGATTTAGACAATCTTCTTCAGTAATTTTGAATTTTTGAAGTTCTTCTTTCATTTGTTTTACATAGCCTCCTTGTCCTTTATAGTTCCAGATTTTATCAAAAATGTGTTTAACCTTGAGCAATCCATGCGAACCATATGTACGTAGAACTGAAGTCACCGTTTTCTGATCATCACTTCAAGGTTGTCGATTTTACTACAAATTTCTGCATTCGATCTCCGTCTATAACCTTCCTGTGTTTTCCTAGGACCATAAATCCTTCTTAAAATTCTTCTTTCTAACTTGAGCAAATTCTCCATTCCGGTTATATTTGTAGTTTCCATGCCGCACAAGATGACTGGTCTAACAACAGTATTAAAATGTCGTAATTTTGCATTGATAGACAGGTTCTTTTTATTGTATATATTTTTTGTACAAAAATTTAATCTTTCAAATTTCCCTTTTTTGTTCTCGATTGCCAATTTATCCGTCCCATTGCTACTAATTATTTCTCCAAGATATTTAAATCGGTCAGTGACCCTGATGCTCCCATAATTTGTTTTTATCATTTTCTTAGTGTATTTCTGATCACTTGTCATCATCTCTGTTTTTACCAACGAAATGTGAAAGCCCGCTTTTTCCGCCGTTTCTTTTAACTGATCAATTTGGTTAATAGCTTCTTGTTCTGATTCAGCAAACAACGCTACGTCGTCAGCAAATGCTAAACCTTTGACTTTGAGGTTCTTATTCTTTGTACCAATTTTAGCACTTGAATCGTTTTTCTCCCAAAACGTCCTCATGACTTGATCCAAGACCAAATTGAAAAGCAGTGGTGATAGACTGTCCCCTTGTCTTAGCCCAGTTTTTACCTCGAAGGGCTCGCTAACTTCATTTAAAAATTTGACTCTGGAAATCGTATTAGTTAATGTAAGTTTTATTAAATTTATGGTTTTTTGATCAACTTGGTATTCCTTCAATGTGTCAAAAACAGTATCCCTATCCACTGAATCATACGCTTTCTGAAAATCAACGAATGAGATAAAGATATTCTTTGGCCTGTTGTTGTAATATTTTAATATCAATTTTAAACTAAGAATTTGTTCTGCACACGATCTATTCCTTCTGAAACCTCCTTGGAACTCGCCAAGCTGTGGTTCGATCTGTGGTTCAAGTCTGTTTAAAAGTAATTTGACAAATATTTTATATGTGACAGACAACAATGAGATCCCCCTATAACTATTGACATCAATTTTTGAGCCTTTTTTTATGTAGTGGATGAATTAATGCGATTAACCAGTCTTCTGGAATTGCTTCCTCAATCCAAATTTTCTGGAATAGATTTGTCGTCGCTATTAAAAATTCATCATCTACAAGATTCCACATTTCTGCAATTATTCCATCCTTGCCTGAGGCTTCATTATTTTTAAGTGAGTTGATAATACATTTAACTTCATTTACATCTGGGGGCGTACAGTCAAAATTTTGTGTTGTAAATTTGAAACTCAACTTGTCTGTCGGTTTTGGACAATTTAGGCCATTTATTACAGTCATTTTTGAAAATTTTAAGTGCATTTTTTTACGGCATATCAACATCTGGGCCCTAATTATAACCGTTATAAGTAGTTACAAGCGCACGCCAGCCTCTCACCGCTGGGGTTCGTGGTTCAAATCCCGGTCACTCCATGTGAGATTTTTGCTGGACAAAGCGGAGGCAAACAGGTTTTTCTCCGGGTACTCCGGTTTTCCCTGTAAATGTTTCATTCCAACAACACTCTCCACTTTCATTTCATGTCATCTGTCATTCATTTAATCATTGCCCCAGAGGAGTGCGACAGGCTTCGGCAGCCGGCACAGTTCATATCCTCGCCGCTAGATGGGGGCTTCATTCATTCCATTCCCTGACCCAGTCGGAGACTGGAAACAGGCCGTGGATTTTCATTTTCATAAGTAGTTACAAGTAGCAACAGTGTGACTTGTTGTCGTAGTGCGGGCAGGCGCGGATTCAAGGGGGGGGGGGGGGTCACGGGGGTCATGACCCTCCCCCCACCCAAACGGAGACCAAATTTCTTTGCAAACTCAAAAACGAAAAACTTAACGAATTTTAACTGAAAAACAGTTTCTTTCATTTTATTCAATACTGAAAATATCTTTATTGCAATTATGTTCTGTTACAACTGTACATCTTTACAACTTAATACCTGTTATATAAAAACGATTATTTATATTTTTTTTAAACTCGTCTATTTTGTTTAGCAAACCTTTTGATTGCCGAATCGATGTCTATAGTGATGTCACGATGAATGTGCAGCAATCCACGGATACGGATAGGAACTTGGGACTTTTTTCGCACCAAAAATTTTTGCCGACGTCCAAACTGCAAGCTTGGTTGGCAATTTAAGCTGTGGCTTTCTCCCTTTGTCGGTACCAACTCGACTTGCCGAAACTGTAACGTACCTTGATACTTTTCTCGAAGCTCGATGTAAAAGTCGCAAAACACGCCGTTGCAATTTGTACGAATATTTTTTGTGCGCTAAACGCATCAAATTTCTATCCATGTAGCTTGCAAACAAATTGGTCTGGTTTTGTACGTTTGGTTATTTTGTGATTGCGTTGTTAGTGATACCATTTTTCTTAACAATTTCGATTCTGTGACCCCCCCAAGCCAAACTCTAGATCCGCGCCTGACTCTGCGGGATTTGATAAGCTATGAAGGGAGGGAAAGTAAGTTGCGGATGGCCTTGTCGAGCAAAACTGAAATTGAAAATCAGAGCTTAGTCGGACCATGCTGCTCTCATTTGAGTGCAACGACAGTCGAATCTCAATATTACGGTCTCGCAAAGGCCTAATAGCGCTAGCGCACACTTGACCTGAGCAGCTTAGGCACTGTATGCGGAGTTCCGACTACAAATGAACAAAAGTGAATATAACCTAAAACAGCGTTTCCCAACCTGTGGTTCACGAACCCCAAGGGATTTTCAAAGTATTTCAAGGGGTTCGCCAAACACTTTTCCATAATGGCGGGTTTCTGTTTCCGTAATTACTGCGGCAATGTCTTATTATTATTATTATTGTCGCCTCCGTGGTGTAGTGGTCAGGGTGCACAACTACCACCTAGGAAGTTCGGGGTTCGATTCCCGGCTCTGCCACGAAATTTGAAAAGTGGTATGAAGACTGGAACGGGGTCTACTCAGCCTCGGGTGGTCCAAATGAGTAGAGGGTGATTGATTCCCACTTCACCCAACCTCGAAGTGGTTTTCTATAGTTTCCCACTTCGTTTCCAGGCAAATGCCGGGATGGTATCTACCGTAAGGCCACGGCTGCCTCCTTCCCTCTTCGTTGCCTATCCCTCCCAATCTTCCCATTCCTTCCCATCCCTCATAAGGGTCCTGTTCGCTTTGCAGGTGAGGCCACCTGTGCGAGGTGCTCGTCTCATCTCCTCAGTTGTATCCCCCGACCCGAAGTTTCAAGCTCCAGGACACTTCCCTCGAGTCGGTAATGGTGGGATCCCTCGCCGAGTCCGAGGGAAAAGCCAACCCTGGAGGGTAAACCCACTAAATAAATACATATTATTATTATTATTATTATTTTAAAATTAAATTAAGTCTGTAATGCCCCTTGTTACATATGTGTAAAATGGGGAATTTATCACACTATTTCAACAATAAATTAATATGCACTGCGATTGCCTGAATTAAAGTTATGTAACAACGTTAGGAATGCATTTGGTTCTGCTACAATGGAAATTTAGTCTGTCAGCTTCTTTGTGTTGTAACAATACCAACAAAAGTACCGCGACCTCACTAAGGAGCAGTTACATGTACATTGTATATTAAACTAGCAACCCTCCCCGGCTTCGTCCGGGAGCAGTTATGAATGAATTACGTGATAAGCGCTTTTATTTCGATATCAATGAACTACGACCTATATCCGTTTTACGTCTCAGCATGATGGGTTAAAATCACTGACTGGACTATTGTTCATTTTATCATGGAGATGCATGTGCAACGAATTCTTGTAAGGAGTAATTTAAGAATGGCGAGGTGCATGAAACACAAATCCCCCTTCCGTCCAAGAATAGCTTGACTATGTATTTTGCAGAACGAAACGTTCACAGGCGAAATGAAGAAAAGCCGAGTTGCACTTCCAGGGAAACTCCAAACACAACCACTCTTCTCTGAAGTCTAAACTCAACACGACTCGAGAGTTTGCTGCTGGCTGTATCTGGGGAAATAGGCTCGCCCGCTAGCTAAACTCTAACTGGGGTTATAGGCTCGCCCCTAGTTAGCTCGTAAACTGTCACCTCGGTAATTGAATGGAGATTGTTGGAAGAAATGAAAACATAAAAATACTTATAATGGGCGATGTATTGAAGATAGAGATATGCTCTGCCGGACTATTTTGTGGAACGTTTCATGCTGAACAGTTCTTACACTCGTAGTATATAGATATTTTTAACGGTTTGCCCAGCGTAAGCTTATAAAGCGCACGGACGCCAGATTTTCTTTCGTCTTCTTCACTGAAATCGTTACTGCTTGGCTTCCTTTGATCATAAATTATTTCTACAGAAATCTTCATTGAGATATCCTTTACAGAATGGTGAAAACCGCATCAAAATCCATCCAGTGGTTCTCGAGTTTACCCGTTGCATCCAAGAATCGGGGACTTGGTTTTATACTAAGTAGAGATGTCAGTGGTTCGCCCAACTCAGATCGTTGTAGAAGGGGTTCGCGAGTCGAAAAAGGTTGGGAACCACTGACATAAAATATCAGGATATGTCCACAATATTCCAGCGGGGTAATGACAAGCCTATATTTAACTATTATCCTGGGATTGGAAACAAATTCTAAACCAAATATTATAATGACGTTCAATTATTTACATTCATTTTAAAATGATATTTAACTGCCATAAACTAATTAGCATTATGCATTAAACATTGCTGTATAATTAATTGTGCAGTTGCGCATTACCATTTTGTGAACATATTATCTGTTGAGCACGTTTGGGATAGCGACACAGTTTGCCAACCCTTCAGCACACGCGATGGAGCCTCCAGTGTGGTGATAATGATGATAGTTGTTGTTTTAAGTGGCCTAACATCTTGGTTATCGGTCAGGGTGATAGCGAAAATGACAATGAAATGGAAACTAAAACGAAAATAAAGTGAGACTGAAAATACTTACAAAATGCCATTGAAATTCAAAACACGTACAAAATGCAATTGAAATTGAAAATATGTACAAAATGCAACTTAGATTGAAACAAGAAGTTCCGTAAAGAACTATACAGCCTACTTTTCATGCCAATGATTATTCTAGAGTATATGAACCTATCTAGAATAATGACGAAATTAAGTTGGTAATATCGAAATATCAAATTAGTTCAAAATATACCTGGTATAATGTAGCCTAATAGAGCACTACAGTTGGCAGCCCTGGTGACTGAATATATTCTTAGTTCCATCTCTTAAGGTACAGAATACAAAATTTGGTTGAAGTCCAATGGACGTTACATGCAGTTAGACGCGTAAAAGCATGTTGCCAACAATGTCATCTGAAACATTATGATATCTTGTTGTGCCAATTTTGGATGAAATTCATTTGTTAGTATTGAAGTTACATGTATTTTAAAATTGGATATATCAGCAGGCATAGAATCATGTTGGCAGCACTGCCTTGTATTAATTACACCAAATTAATCTAGAATGTCAGGTGCTATACGTGTGCCAAGTATAGAGCTGTTGGCTTGCATACTTTCTGATATATTGGTATTTGGATTTAAAAATAGAGAGAGCAATTATTAACAGTTGGCAGCCCTGGTGGCTCTTAATAATACGCTCAGTCATATCTGTTTATGTACAGATATTACATACAAAATTTGGTTGAAATCCAATTGATAGTGTAGAAGTTATATGCATTTAAACATTGGACCTATCAGAAGGCTTAAAATTATTTTGGCAACATTGTCATGGTTGGCCTCCTGGAAATTAAACTGAAATAGTCTTATCTACAATTGTGCCAATTTTGGAATAGCTCCCATGCATACCTTGCAAGATATCCAACATGGAGCTCAAATTTCTAGTGCGTTTTTTCAGCAGTTGGTAGCACTGACATCATTTTCAAATATGGACGTGAGATATTCCGGTGCACATCTTTACTCATACTAAATTTGGTTTTGATTGCTGCAGCCGTTTAGGAGTTGATAGGGGGGGACACAGCCAGACAGGCAGACAGACAGACACACATTTTCCCTGATCGATCTCATAAGTCTACGTTTTCCTCATTATTGCAAAATGTGAAAAGTAGGCTAAAAATACCAACAAAATGTTGTGTAGAGTCAAAATACTCACACAATAGAAGTTAGATACACGGGGAGCCAATTCATAAAAACAGTGCGGGAATCTTAAAGAGAAGAAAAAGAAGAACGAGGGCTCAGGAAAGATGGGACAAGGGCCAATTAAGGCGGGAAAGGAATAGACTCCCTAGGCCTCGGATACCCTAATACCATCGGGGTCGGAAGAGAACAAGAGTTAACCAAGAGAGGTTATTCTACAGTATATGAACCTATCTAGAATAATGACGAAATTAAGTTGGTAATATCGAAATATCAAATTAGTTCAAAATATACCTGGTATAATGTGAAAGAAGACGGAGAGGAGCCCGGTACAAGTAAGTGGAAGCAATGCCGGACTCAGCTGGGGTCCCGTGGTCGCCAACCCACGTCCCACTAAATGTCTGTTCCTGGGGAGGGATTCAAAAAAATCAATTTCCTCCTTTTTTGTTGCCTTGCGTACTCAGCATATTGGAATAACATAGGAAGTTTGTTTGGAGTAAAAATGTTAATGTTAATATCCGAGATAGGAGTTGGTGAAGTTTGTCAACTTTTGTAAACATCTACCATGTCTCTATTTAACTGTTTGCAGACATTTCTTACAACTTTTATTTTTATTCAAATAAAAATTAATACACTCCCGAAATAGAAATTTTTGAAGTCATTCTTTCAGTGTGCCAATATAAATTCTTCAGTCCTAAAATTTCTAAAATTTGTCATTATCTGGAAGCTTAAATGATATCCCTGGCACTTAAACTTGTTCTTTATCTCGATCATTTGCTTATTTTTGCAGTGCAGCTTGATTCATTCGAAGGTTCTCTTTCAGTTTTAATCCACTGGCCGTGAAAGCCAATGCCATCCTTTAGGAAGACATCATAGGGAGGTTATGGCTGCTTGAGCTTTTATTTCTCCCAGTGAGGAGGCGCAGGTGCACTTCATAAAAAGGGAGGTAGCGCGGAGTTCGCTACTCCTGTGGGGGCCGGGCGGGGACACCAAGAGCCCGCTGATGAGTAACCGAAACCCCACACAAGACACGGTACAAACCTAGAAAAATCGCTGAGTTTTAGCTCAAATGAGAATTTTCCACTGATTACTGTAGTTGAGATGACTTTGACTGGGTTTGAACCCGCGATCTTGGGCATAGCAGTTCAGCATGCTACCGACTACGCCACCAAAGCCATCCTCTAACGATTAGGGATATTGATTGTTGTTTAAAGAGGCGTAACATCTAGGTCATCAGCCCGTAGTGATAAATATAATGAAATTGAATATGTAAACTACTACTAGAAGAAGAAAAAAAGGAATAAGGTAAAGACAAGAATCATCATCATAATGAGGGGAAGTACAGCCAACGGGCCCATTTATGGCATGAAAAAGAACATACCACTACAATTGGTAGTGTGTAGCCGAATTTGTAGGTTATATTCCGTTAGAAACGCTCTTTCAAGTTCCAACTTTCGTCCCTAGGTGTCAGTGGCATCTGGTAGCCGAAGTTGGAACTACTTGAAATTGAACTTGCTCATTCATATTCATTCATTTCATCACAACCACACGCGATGGTACTTGTAGCTCACCCCATTGGTTTCCGCATAAAGGCAGCTACAAAATCTGACGAGCCGAACATGTCCTCTGACACTCCCGGCACTAAAGGCTACACGCTAAATAGATATTAAATAACAAGTAGTTCCGTGACGAACTGAAGCCTATTTTCATATGTCCTACTTATGTTAATTGCCACCATCAACATACACAATTTCAGTTTGATTGCTGTATTAGATTCGTAGATATTGAGAACCGTCTAATATTTCAGATGGTCGCCATGTTGGATTTTCATATGTTGGTCTTAAGAGTTGTTAACTATTACATGAAGATTATTGTGTACGTATAGTATTCAAACTTCAATCGCATGATTAGGACACAAGAAGTAAAAAAGAGATTTTAATATTTCGCACAGCTGCCATCTTGTGATTATGAAAACAACTGAAATAAATTAGATGCCAGTGCATTACAATATGTATAAACATTTACTGTACCATATTTCACTGCGCTCAGATGGTTAAATCGCGGGAAAAGCCTATTACTATATTCCAAATTCGCATGGCCGCCATGTTCGTTTTGTACTTTACAGGTTTTTGAAAGTTACATAGATAAACTTGTAGTAGTGCCCTTTATCACCTTACAAAATGCCAGGGTGATATCGGTAATAGTTTCGTAGGTATTGAATGCTGGTGAAATACACACATCAAAAAAAGTTTTGCATCACCTCGGTTCCAAGAGTTCCGGAACCTTTAAATACAAAGGGAATAGAGATCAACACAAACAACATTTCAGCTCGTTTTATTGCTCATGAGACCCACACATTGCATGTTGTACCATCATACAGCTAGACTTTCAGCATTTGTGGTCCAGATTGCAGTACACACCACTACCTCTAATACCCAGTAGCACGTCCTCTTGCATTGATGCATGCCTGTATTCGTCGTGGCATACTATCCACAAGTTCATCAAGACACTGTTGGTCCAAATTGTCCCACTCCTCAACGACAATTCGGCGTAAATCTCTCAGAGTGGTTGGTGGGTCAAGACGTCCATAAACAGCCCTTTTCAACATATCCCAGGCATGTTCGATAGGGTTCATGTCTGGCGAACATGCTGGCCACTGTAGTCGAGCGATGTCGTTATCTGGAAGGAACGCATTCACAAGATGTGCACGATGAGGTCGAGAATTGTCGTCCATGAAGACAAATGCCTCTCCAATATTCTGCCGATATGGTTGCACTATGGGTCGGAGGATGTCATTCAGGTATCGTAAAGCCGTTTCGGAGCCTTCCATGACCACCAGTGGCGTACGTCGGCCCCACATAATGCCACCCCAAAACATCAGGGAACCACCACCTTGCTGCACTCGCTGGACAGTGTGTCTAAGACGTTCAGCCTGACCAGGGTGCCTCCAAACACGTCTCCGACGATTGTCTGGTTGAAGGCATATGCGACACTCATCGGTGAAGAGAACGTGATGCCAATTCCGTGGGGTCCATTCAGCATGTTGTTGGGCCCATCTGTACCGCGCTGCATGGTGTCGGGGTTGCAAAGCTGGACCTCGCCATGGACGTCGGGAGTGAAGTTGCGCATCATGCAGCCTATTGCGCACAGTTTGAGTTGAAACACGACGTCCTGTGGCTGAACGAAACGCATTATTCAACATGGTGGCATTGCTGTCAGGGTTCCTCCGAGCGGCAATCCGTAAGTAGCGGTCATCCACTACAGTAGTAGCCCTTGGGCGGCCTGAGCGAGGCCTGTCATCGACAGTTCCTGTATCTCTGTACCTCCTCCATGTCCGAACAACATCGCTTTAGTTCACTCTGAGACGCCTGGAAACTTCCCTTGTTGAGAGCCCTTCTTGACACAAAGTAACAATGCGGACGCGATCGAACTGCGGTATTGACCTTCTAGGCATGGTAGAACTACAGACAACATGAGCAGCGTACCTTCGTCCTGGTGGAATGACTGGAACTGATCGGCTGTCGTACCCCCTCCGTCTAATAGGCCCTGCTCATGCATGGTTGTTTACATCTTTGAGCAGTTTTAGTGACATCTATGAACAGTCAAAGGGACTGTATCTTGGATACAATATACACAGTCAACGTCTATATGCCGGAGATCTGGGAACCGAGGTGATGCAAAACTTTTTTTGATGTGTGTATTTCGCACAGCCGCCATTTTAGATTGGTGAGATATAATAAAATTTAAAGGGCACGGTCAGGGTCGCTCAAAATTATGCTATAACCTTACAGATTTTCATTGAAATCGCTTCAGCCGTTTAGAAGTTATTAGAGGGGATACACACATACGCACACACACACGGACAAAAGGTGATCTCATACGCCTATTTCTTTTCGTAAAATGAAAATAGGCTAAAAATCGTCATTATGAGACTTCATTGATACCAGTGATCCTCCCTCTCTTCTCTTGGGGCTGATCACCTAGATGTTGAGTCTTTGTAGTGCAGACATCAAAGAGTCTCCAGACTCCAGAACCACTGATAATATTGAGCCATACGCTTGTCAATAGTTAGTGAGGTGTAGGTATTGGGAATCAATACAGACCGAGGGTCCTATGGTATTGAGTCATCTAAAGGCCACAGTAGCTCAATATGTCAACCGACACTTGACGTAACCCTCAATTGGGCGTGGAGTAGACCCATATCATATTATAGATAAGTGTAGCTCTGAATGCTAAGTATCTTTACTTAGTACGAGTATAAAAACAAAGTCCCCGATTCCTGGATGTCACGGGTAATCTCGAGAACCACTGGATCGATTTTGATTCGGTTTTCACCATTCTGTAGAAAATTATTTATTTATGATCCAAGGAAGCCAAGCAGAAACGATTTCAGTGAAAACGTTGAAAAAAAATGGCGTCCGTGCGCTTTGTATGTTTACCCTGGAAACCCGTTAAAAACAATATATATGCTATAACTGTAAGAATTGTTCAGCATGAAAAGTTGTATAAAAAAGTCCGCTAGAGCATATCTCTATCTTCAATATATCGCCCACTAGAAGTGCTTTTACGTTTTAATTTCTTCCAACAATCTCCATTCAATTACTGTGGTGACAGTTTAAGAGCTAGCACGTAATGCATTCATAACTGTTCCGGAGCGAAGCAGGGGTGGGTTGCTAGTTTATTCATAAATTCCAAATTTACAGAAGTATTTATAAAATATAATATTGCAATCGAAATTAAACTCCAAATAAAATATAGAACACAATTTTAATCCTAGAAGTAGAGTAACTGGAATAGTAAAAAAAAACTAAGGTGGGAATACGGGCCGACCGCAGCGGACAAATTATGGGAAATATTCTTTCATTAACCGTGGTATTGATAATTGGAACTCATTACCTGCCTCAGTCTTAGAGCCTTTCCCCATACATATTGATATGTTTAAGAGAAGACTGAAATGTTGTGTAAATACTCCGATGTAATTACTATCGTTCCCAAATCGTGACTTGTGTGCATTGAGTGTGTGTGATATTGTTGTTGGTAATTTTCTGTAGTACAATTTCACACCGGAGAATTAACCCCATTTGCAAATAAAGTCAATGTATGAATATGAATTCATCACGAATCGACAAACGAATTGACAAAGGAAGCAATCGAGATACACCTAGCCAAAACAAACAATCCCAACAATCTAAATGAACACACTTTTATGAAGAGCTCGCCCCTCTTCACTCTACTAAAAACACACCCTGTCGGAAACAAGACAGAACTTAGCGATACAGCCAAGCTATATAAAAAAGGGGAGAGGGAGGGGGGGATATGGGGTTTTAATACGTAAATGCTTTCTGGATCAGGAGTACGATGTACTTTTTTCGTAAATAAACCAAGGCCGGCATTCGCGGCAGTATTAAAGGTGTCGGGACGTCCTCAAAAGACCGGGTACGCTTAGTATGAATGGCTAATCGTCTACGGTCTTTAATAGTTGAAGACCTTCCTGAATCCAATAACATACAATCATCTTATCTAGATTTGCAACACTTTACAATTACACATGCATTGACCAGTGACAACACAAAGGAACATGGAGCGTGCGCGGAGAGGGGGGGGGGGGGAGGGGAAAGCTAGCCTGAGACAACATTCCAATTCAGTCGACCGTCACTGCTCCAAGAGGAAAGTTGATACTACTCGCAGTTACAGCTTGTATTGTACAGTACAACCATAGTTGACTTTTACAACCATATAGTCACTCCAAACAGACAAATTCCGGATTTATATCACCATTTTAGCATTCACAAGTAGCATACACTGACAAGTTGCTTTACCAATACTGCAACTAAATAATTGTACATATTATTGTCTATATTTTCACCTGTATTTTAATAATTTTATTAATGCAGCCAATGGCCATGCCATTTTCTTTTCAGGACGGGTCAGGGAAGGGATATTGGAAGGAAATCGGCCGTGGACCTATTGAAGCAACCGTCACGGCATTTTCCTGGTGGTGAAAATGGGGAAACCACGAAAACTATTTTCAGGATGGCCGAGGTGGGATTCGAGTCCACGCTCTCCCGATGCCAGCGAGGCACGAGGTAGCGCGTTAGCGCTCTCGGCCACCGCGGCCGGTGTATTTTCAAACATAGATTTTACAGCCTAAGTGTAATGGATCTGATGATGATCGCTTGACGATCGAAACTGGTCATCCTAGTGTATTTATTAATTTCATGTATTTTTTCTCAGGATTAGGGCATAACCTAGCTCTTTTGGGTATATTCGTGTTGACCGACTGAAAAGCACCAAACTTTTGTTTTTTGTATGAATATGTGCAACACCAAACTACCTTGTGAACAAGTTAAAAGTTTTGCTTTGCCGTAAATTCATGGGTGTTATTATTCATAATAATTTCCGATGCATTTCGTAGGGACTATTTACGTGTCACTCTCTTAGTGAGTTTGCTATCGATTTTTGTGGATAGGACTTCCTGAGGCTTAATGTAGATTTTTAGCTAGGATTACTATTTCTTTTCAGGGCAGATCAGTTCGGACTAGCAGATTTTTACCTCTCTGAATTAGGCTAGAAATCTGTTCTTTTTACCAATAAATCAGGATAGATTTTAACGTAATCCTGGACTCCTTCTATCATGGTTTTGTTTTGCGCTGGGTTGCGAAACAAGAAATGTGAGGCAGGTGTAAGTCAAGCCACGTCACAGGCGTGGATTCAAGGGGGGGTCACGAGGGTCATGACCCCCAACCCCCAAACGGAGACCACTTTTTTTTGCAAACTCAAAAAACGAAAACACAATAACCAGACAAATAAAACTTACCTAATTTTAACGGAAAAACAGGTTTTCTTTTTTTTTTTTTTCATTTTATTCAATACTGAAAATATCTTTATTGCAATTATTATGTTCTGTTACAACTGTACATACAGTATTTACAGCTTAATACCTGTTATATAAAAACGATTATTTATATAACAAAATCAACTCGTCTATTTTGTTTAGCAAACCTTGTGATTACCGAATCGATGTTTATAGTGATGTCCCGATGAATGTGCAGCAATACACGGATAGGAAACTGGGGCTTTTTTCGCACCAAAAATTTTTGCCGACGTTCAAACTGCAAGCTTGGTTGGCAATTTAAGCTGTGACTTTCTCCCTTTGTCGGTACCAACTCGACTTGCCGAAACTGTAACGTACCTTGATACTTTTCTCGAAGCTCGATGTAAAAGTCGCAAAACACGCCGTTGCAATTTGTACGAATATTTTTGGTGCGCTAAACGCATCAAATTTCTATCCATGTAGCTTGCAAAAAAATTGGTCTGGTTTTGTGTGTTTGGTTATTTTGTGATTGCGTTTTTAGTGATACCATTTTTCTTAACAATTTCGATTCTCTGAACCCCCCCAAAGCCAAACTCTAGATCCGCGCCTGTCACGTCATGCTATGTGCGAAAATCAATTTAATTGCGGCTTTTTACCGATTAGACACCCAAATTTTGGCGAATCAACTCTTGGAATGTCTACATAAGTGGGCATGTTAATTATGTGGGAGAATTGAAGCGAGAATATGAGTGATTTCTGATTAATAAACTTAATTGAAAATGCGCACTTGTGGTATGTACAGTAAGTATTAATAAATCTGCTTAGAAGTATATTTCGGGAGAGAAAGAGGCCATAGAAATTTCTTCCCAAAAGGGAAGTAGTCTGTAGTTTTATGTGACTGTTAATCTCGTGATCATGAGCCACTGAGAACTGACTGCATTGGATTTTCCACACCTCGATCTATTTCCTTCCCCCATACAACCATCCGGAGAACACACAATACTTAAAATGTTCCAACTGCTCCAATTTTGTTTCTCCTACCTGGCATTCTATTTTATTGCGTTTTTTTCCTACCGACATAACATTCGTCATTGAAATTGACTGTCAGATCTACTCCCATTCAGTGGTTACCTGTCCTAACTAATACTGCTCCATAAGATCTAAGGAGGACAGCAGCTAAGGTAAAGTTGCTCAAGAAGATCACATCTCAGAAGAACTCTCCCTTGCACGATGCTCTACGAGATCCACCAACAACTAGTCTGAAATCACGCAAGCCACCCTGGGTTGATTTGGAAAGTGTCAGTTCTTTCAACGTGACCTCCAAATGGCGACAGCGCTGGCAAGAGAATCCACCCAACAATGCTTATCTGGTTCAAGATCCGACAAGGATGGTTGAGGGATTCCATCTACCACGACAAACCTGGTCGAAGCTGAACCGCATTAGGACGGGTCAAGGGAGGTGGGGTCACACGTTGAAGAAGTGGGGTTTCTGTTCATCTGCTAATTCAAACCCAGACGATGGACCATATTGTTAAGGAGTCCCCCTTCGAGCATTTGACGGTGATATGAGAACTCTACACCAAGTGACTCCGAGTGCTCTGGACTGGTTGTCAAATTTGGACATTTCCATCTGAGTGATACTTTTGTATACGTGTAAAGCCATACGATATATATCTCTATCTCTATATGTATATAAAAATGAAAGTTTGTCTGTTTTTTCTGAATTTCCACGGAAATTTGCGATATTTGCGCGTTTCAGACCGTTTTATGATGGATGCGCGCAAAAATAAAATTTTTGTCTGTCTGTCTGTCTGTTTGTTTGTATGTGGACAATTTTTTGTGTCCTTATAACTCGAGAACGGCTGAGTGGATCAACGTAAAATTTGATACAGATATCCTTCAGAGGCACGACACTAATCATTGATGTAACTCTTCTCCGTACCTCTCATAAAAGGGGCCCTACCCCCTTAAAATACATGCTGAAATAGGCGTAGAAGGGTGAAACAAAGCTCATTTTCAGCCTCTCAATGTGAGAAACGAAACTTGGGGGGCCCTAAAGGGACTCCGAAAACCACATTTTAAGGCCCTAAATCCAACAGTTTTTGAGGTATTCCCAGAAAACTAATTTCACTTAATAAATTAATGAAAGAATGCATGCCGGTAACCATGGCAACTGAATCTCAGAGGTCCATCTATTTCTGTAAGACACACTGCAATTCCATTTATTACATTACTATGATGGTTTGCAAACGGCTATAAGGTTATAACGGATCCAAATTAAGCTGAAATATTCATCAACACATACAATGCGCTTAAGGGGTCAAGGGGTACTCTAGAATTTTTTCACGCGATTTACATGTGCGGGTATGGTACTGAAACCGTATTTTGCATTTAGTTGGAATTAGGTTAAGTTGGCAATAACACTGATGGCAGTACTGCGACATTCTTTGAAATGCAGGTGCGCGGTGAGACTGTGGCGAGGTTAAGAGCACAGCACCACTGTCGTTATATTGCACACTGTGGTAAAGTAATATACACCTTGCAGTATGGAACAAAGATTGGGAAATGCATCCTATGGACAAAGGAAAATAACTGAGAACTGATTATCGAACTCGGCAATGTGTATATATCGATTGTCACTATCGTTCAGAGAACGAGGTGCATTGTGGATCAACTGGAGACAGTATGATTTACGGGAGCAGATGAAGAGTTGATTAGAGAATACAATTTCAGCCAGGAGGGTCTCAGCTCTCTGGTCTAAGCACAAGTGCGTGCGTCGCCGTGAAATCGTGTTTGTTCAGTAACGTGGAGTTGAACTGACGTATACGTGTTACAGTACAAAACGTGATAGGATTTTCGTCTGATCTTATTATAGTTTCAGACAGTGTTAGCCTTCAATTTGAGCACAGTGAACTTGCATTCACGTATGATAACTTCTTCTCGAGCCAATAGCATAACAACTTGTTCTACATTGCAGTACAGTACAAACAGCATTAGCCATGATTGTGATAAATTATATGAGAAGAGAGAGATATTGCTGCGTTATGAAGATGCAGAACATGGGCTAAATACACACAAGGAATGTGACACATAGCAGCTTTGAATACTCAGGATGATTACTTGATCCCAATATGAGCAACTACAGCACAAGGCTTTATAAGAGAAGATTGAAGAGATTGTGAAAGTTGGAATGACAATTCGTACTGCTACATAATGAAACTATTTTGGCTTACTACATCAACGTTATCGAACTCTTTAGCAAGTGATAGAACAATGAACTTTGTCAAACGAACATCTGTTAGCTTCATCTCGTTCGCGACCGGTAATCGGGTCTTCTTGATGTCCAGTCGTTTCGTGACCGGTGCAGCTGAGCAGATGAGGGTTCGATCCTTGACAGGAGTATGTGTTCTAGCATTCTCACTCCATTCACCTAGAACTTCAACAAGGTAGCTGGCAGTTTTCTTTTAGTAGACAGTATGAATTTGTCATGCTTTTGAGTGCTCCTTTTCACCAATTTTGATTAAAGTAGTTAAGAAATACAGCCGAGGGCTAGGGTGATTCTTTAATCATTTCTGTCCGAGTATGTATTTCACTTTGTAGTTCAATTTAGTAGTTATTGTTGTGTTATTTTGAACATTACGTTGCCTTTATTAAGATATAATTTGGGAATAAATAGAAGAATATAGTTTGATGGGAAGACAACATGAGAAAAATTTAGGAAGAAGACTACGGTAAAATTATATAAGAATAATTCTAACTCAAGCAGATGTCCCATATCCAACGTATACGTGAATTCGATTTGAACAAATTCTCTGGACTTTTTGAATTTGATATCGAATATTTTTGAAAGCTCATGCAAGTTTATTTGATAGACATGCAGGTCTATATTTTTGTCGAATTGAGAACAGAGATGGAACATAGTGATTTCTAGTATGATTATTTGCGATTGTGCGAATTTATTTCTGGTAATCCAGATTTTTTTTTATTTCGACATCCTTAGTGAGCTCGTTCAGTTTTTAATTTTTTGTTGATTCTTATGAGAAACTCCAACTTGGTTAAGCGTTCAAATCTAATGGTTAACTTGTACCTTCTCAAGATAGGCTCTTCTCCATGCTGCAGGTTTTGACGTGTTTCCTTAGAGGAGGATCACCAGTTGAATTATTTTCAATTAGGCGAAAACTGAATCGTTCTTTTCACAGTGGTCGGTCGAGACATATTGAAAGAAATACTTTGTTTGTGAAAGTGTAATCAGTAATGATATGCAATGGAAGGAAATAAAATGTTTAAAATATATGTAACTCATAATCGAGATGACAGATTTTTCGAATTCTCACACAGTTATTTAGACTTGTGAATACAATATTTTATCACTGTTCTGATAAAGATTATTCTCGACACTTTAACTTTTGGCTAATTTGAAGCAACATATTTATCTATGATTGTATAAAAACTTGTGTAATATTTGAAATATTTGGAAATTATTAAGAGCTGTTGAGCGATAATATGGAATTTTGTCTGCGTATTTGAATTACAATTTAGGAGATATTAGACATCTGTGGATAGTCAATATCAGTTTTTCCAGCACTGAATTAGCCATGGAGCTATTGCTGAGAGCACTACGGTGTATTATTTTGAACGTGAAATTGAGTCACGATTTTAGCTAGTGGAAAGCTAATGTAGAATTTTGAATCCAACATTTAAGAAACCAAGTATTGTAACAACATCGTTAATAATTTGTTAAAAATTTAGCAACAATTGTTTTTAGAGTAGAGTTTAATTGGAAAGACTGTAATATTAATACTTGTATAAACTTCAGATATTAATAACTAAAATATTGAGTGATAGAAAATCTAATATCTGTGAGAAAGTGAATTGAAACATAATCATCATAATTAATAACATGACGTCCGATTAGCTTAATTGTTTGTCGTTTAGGACGGAACAGACTTGAAATTGAAATCACATAAATGTATATGAATACATGAAAGTAACAGAGATGAATAGTACTAGGCGCAACTAACTCCCAGAATTAAAGTGTAATTATGTAAATTATGTATATATAAATTACTACGATTGAATAGGGTATTTTATATTTGTGTCAAAAAGGGGTTTACGATCATATTATAAGATTCTTGTGTGTATTTTCTTTTATCTGAACTTCGTGGATAATGATGAGACGTTAGGCAGTTTGTGTGGCCTAGTTAAGGCGGTTGTCACTTAAACACATTTTCCATGCGTCGGCAGAGGCATAATATTATATACTTTTGTTCAGTGGAGTTTCTACTTCACGACACTGCGGTTTTAGTTAATAAACTGTTGTTAAATTTTAAAAATTCTTACGAATGACTTAGTGATTTCTATTCGAACTAGGATGTGCTACGAGGACCACTGGGTCATTAGCTACGATGCTTTGTAACGCGCCCGAGATTAGATTAATTTAATTATTTTTAAGAGTCTTGTTAGCTCACTTTGGGCTATTTTTCTTTTTTATTTCATCGACCACTGGCATCTTCTTATCACATTCTTTTAATTTTTGTGGTATTACTATCCATGGTCGATCCTTGGTGGTGGTGACTTGGGGGTTATTTCAGCCGGGGCTTCCAGATTCTACGATCCTGCATTTTCTTCAGATTTCACCAGGTAAGACCACGTGGATACGGGTGCACATTAATATGGTGACCCATCTATTGTGGCGATCGAACTGCTTTAATTCGAATGCCGTAGTGGATGGGCACATTAATTTGGAGACCCAATCGTTGTGACATTCGAGTTGGAATTCTCGAGCACTATAATGGATAGGCATCTTCGTAAAAGACCCCATTTTTCATGCGGTTAACGAGTTGACTTGTTCGAATTTCTAGTCGTCAGCATTTGTCTTTGGCACTGCTACGATTATAGAGTTCGTGGGAATTCGCGTTTCTTAGAAACGTGGACTTGATTTTACTCAATCTACCTGGTATACAGATAGAATTATCGTTAGTTAATTTACATTCATTAGATATTTCTGCTTTGCTTTAAATGTAATTGTACATGATTACGGTTTGATCATAAGAGACACGCCTTGGAAACTTTTATAGATCAACGTGGTCATATGGGGCAGGATATGGGGGTCATTTTTCACTCCATGCTTGTCGGCCATTTTATGCTTGTTACCGGCGATGATAATTGGAAGATCATCAGTCATACTGAATTCATTTCTATTTAATAATAAATTTAATAAGCTAAACTTGCGATTATAACTTTAATTAGTTCTAATATGAATCACTATGCGCATTTACCTCCTATTTTCTAATAGATTTAAATTAGTTAATAAGTATAGATGCAAAACTAACTATATTGTTCATATTGGTGGAAAGGGTCATTCTGAGTGTGTCAATTCTGCTGTACATGTGTTGCATTCCTGTATTTCTCCATTTAGTATTGTATGATGTCAGGTGCGGCGACTATGGACGATGTCGTGGCGTTGTTACATGCCATGCAGGAAAAGCTAAGCAAACAGGAGCAGGACTTAGCGGATAAGCTAAGCAAACAGGAGCAGGACTTAGCGGATATTAAGTCAAATGCTCAAACTAGCTTGGACAACTTAAACGAAACAGTGACTAAAAATACAAACTCAGTTCAAACTGACATGTCCCAGCTTCACTTATCCCTTAAGCGGTTACAGGATAGTAACCGCAAAATTTCTGACAGATCCAAAGAAATTAAGGAAAAAATAAGTGATGTAAAAACCAGTGTAGATAGTGTTTTGGAGGACGTAAGGCTTGTACAATTAGACATAAGTAATTTAAATGTAGAGGTTAGCCACGTACGCTCTAGTGTAGCCACAACTGAGGCTAAGCTTGATTTAGCACAAAATGATATCACTGATACTAAAAGTAAAATCACTAGTACTGAGGAGAGGATCATAAGTACTGAGGCTAAAATTGTCAATACGGAAAACCTTGTAACCAGCATGCAGACAAATATTTCTGGCATTAAGGAGGACGTCAGAAATGTTAGACTGGAACTGGAAAACAACCAAAAAGAGAATCAAAATAGTTTAGATGCCCTTCAGTTACAATTTTCTAACGAGGCTATCACCACACAAAGGACCTTATCAAAATTAGAGGGTGATATGGTTCTTTTAAGGAAAAAAGTTGATGATCACAACAAGGTTTTGAGAAAGGATCTTGAAATCGATCTCAAGGCCATTGTAGGTGAACAAATAACAATAATAAGAGGTGAAATTACAAAGATTAATGAAGATGTTATTAACTATGTCAAATCCGTATTGGAATTAAAGGTTGCTAAGGCCGAAGTTAGGTTGAATAAGGATATTTCTCAGGCAAGAGAAGACGCTGAGAAAAGGAGCGATTCAGTTCAGTTAACAAATACTGATAGCATAAATAACCTTAGGGAAAATCTTGAATCTCAGGTTAAGAACGTAACTCTCAAGTTAGATCAGGTCAGGATAGATGTAAATTCGGAGAGAGAAAAAAGACATCAGAGTTGAATGAAATCAGGCAGGAGTTATCCAAATTCAACTTAAGTGAACATGTTGACGTTAATGCTTTAAGAAGCGAGTTTAAGGCACAATTCGAGTCACTAAAAAGCACTATGAATTCCGACAGGGCAGGTATAGTTCAGAATCCTAGCGATGGGTTAGATACTACGTCCCCAGCAAGGAATTTCATAGCTCGTTCAAATGGGACAGGAGTTGTGGAACAGCCTAGACAAAGGATAGAGGTCCCCAATACTAGTACTCACGAATATGCTCCTAGAGACTTTAGAACATCGACACCCAACGACAGGTCTAATGTCACAATTGTGAGGAGTTATGAAGAGAAAATTAAAAAGTTTTCTAATTCAGAAAGCTTAACTCCGATCGAGTTCATACGAAATCTACAAGACTATTTTGTGGAACATCATTTAGCCAGAGACAAGGGAGCTACGGATTGTAGAAAGGCATTTAGCAGACGGTCCATTAAATTGGTTTCGTGCATTGCGTTACACGTTTGACAACTTCGAGCAGTTTTCAGAATCGTTTATAAAGCGATTTTGGTCAATCGAAACTCAACATGCTGTGAGAGCTGAGATATACTCGAGGAAGTATAGTAGTACTGGTCCTACTAGCTACTCGTAATTCTTTACGTCACAGTTAGCCCGACTCCGTTTTCTTGAACCACCTTTGACCCAGGAAGAAATTCTAGAGACCATTTCGGGACAGTTACCGGTAGAGGTCAGGCGTAACATTGTTTCGTCTGCAGTAGCCGATTTAGCCACGATGGACGATCTACTTCGTAGGCTGGATTATACATCCATTCCACCCACGATTATAAAAAGCGGAAGAACGGAAAGTAAAACAGTGAACGCTTCGGTAATGGACAGGTCACAATAGGAACAATAGGTATTATGACCAACAGAGAGATTATAGGAATAATAAAGAGCCATATAGGAATTATCAGTCTAATTATTATCGAGGTCAACAAAGGTCATATCAGTATAATAGAGACCAGGATAGATACAGACCTTATCAAGATAGGGAAAGGAATGAACGATTCAACAACAGATATTCTGACAGAGAACAGAATCAACAGAGAAATAATAGATACCGAAACCAGAATTATGACGGTAGATCCTATGTCAATGAAGATAGACAGGGCTATTTCCAAAGGCAACAAAATAACCAGCAGGGTTACTCCAGGTACAAAAACTACCGTGATAAGAATTATCAGACACAAGAAGAAAAACAACAGTCTAGAAAAGACAGGGAAAAACGGGAAGAGAGAAACAACAAACGAAGTGACACGGAATGTGATCAAGAACCACGGACAAGCCAACAAGCTCAGAGGCAAGAGAGGCGTCCCGATAAAAAAACGCCAATTTTAGATTCAAAGAGGAAGTAAATGATTATTCATCTCCGTTCATCATTGTAATTCATGACGTCTACGAGGTAACAGACGAAGATCTGTTGTATGAGGAAAAGGAAGGATTTGTGGAAAACAAAACGGAATTACCGATTATCGAAAAATCCGTGGGAAATCAACAATGTAATAGCTACCAGATTCTAGACATCCTTACTGATGTGGAATTAGGAAAGTTCAACGCGAAAAACCTTAGGAAATGCCATAGAAAGGTAGAGTAATGACAAAATACTGTTCATATTGGGAATATCTAGAAAGATGAAATAAAAGTATTGTCACACTTTTATTTGTTGAGTTGGGAGAGAGATGAAACCGTATTTTGCATTTAGTTGGAATTAGGTTAAGTTGGCAATAACACTGATGGCAGTACTGCGACATTCTTTGAAATGCAGGTGCGCGTGAGACTGTGGCGAGGTTAGGAGCAGCCAGCAGCCTGCCATACAAAGTGATGACCACATGCCAGACCACGGCCGACTGAATACGAGCTGCGCTCTATACCGGCCTTGACATTCCCAGTCAGAACCCATGTATAACATGTAATTGCTAAGTTTCTACTCGTTGCCGGTAGAGCGCACTCCCCTCCCATTATAGGCGCGATAAGGAATCAGCTGTACAGTACGTATATTAAATGTGTAATCTCAAGAACCACTGGATGGATTTTGATGCTGCTTTCACCATTCTGTAAAGGTGATCTCGAGGAAGATTTGTGTAGAAAATAATTTATTTATGACCAAAGGGAGCCAAGCAGTAACGATTTCAGTGAAAAGGTCGAAAAAATAGCCTGGCGTTCGTGCGCTTTTTAAGCTTACGCTGGGCGAACCGTTAAAAATATCATTATATTATGAGTGTAAGAATTGTTCAGCGTGAGAAATTCTACAAAAAAGTCCGTGAGAGCATATCTCTATCTCCGATACATCGCCCACTATAAGTGTTTTTAGTTTGGACGGGAGGGGAACAAGTAGCAGCTAATCGTGTGTTGTGTTTTGTGCTAAGAGATCTTTCGACAAATTATCAGATACCGTGTGCCTTCTTTTTCACGAAGCAGCTGTCAGGACGGGACTTACATAAACTCCTGCTGGACGTTATTCTCGAGGTTGAACAATGCGGTTTCATAATTATAATAACTGTATCTGATAATCACAAAACTAACACTACAATGATGAGGCATTTAGGGGGAGGGAATTTGCAACCAATGGTCAATCACCCATACGACGAGTCTAGGAATGTATTCCCTAGTTTTGATAATTGTCACATTCTAAAAAAAAACATCAGAACGCAGTTTCTGTAACGAGAGATGACTGATGGTACTGGAATAATTTCAGGGAAATACTTGTCATTACTATACACAATGCAAAAGGGTGAGTTCGTTAAACCGGTCAGACACCTCACTAAAAAACACATCGAACCCACTAAATTTGAAAAAATGAATGTTCGGCGTGCCAAGGAAGTGTTCTCGTCAGAAGTTATTGGTGCCATTAGTACACTGAAAGAAAATATGGGCATGCACCCGGAAGCGTACACATATATGGACGCAGAAGCAACCATTAAAAAAACACGTTAATAAATGGTTCGCTATGCATGACGTAAGCATCACATATCATCATATGCAGTCTAGAAATCCAGATAAAGGGCATTTTTTCTCATTAAATGTCAGTCGCCTAAACTGGCTAGAGGAATATTTTCTTTCTTACCTTGAAACTTTGAAAGCTGCTAGTAACGCTGCTAGAAAGGACTTCCTGAGTTCTGAGACTTACGAAGCTACCTATACAATTAATCACGGATTCAGCTGTCCAGTGCATAAGGTATCTTCTAAAAATGGGTAGAGGAAAGTCACCAAATATGGGGAGTTTTTTTATAGGGCTCACATTAGACATAAGAAGGAACGGAATAATTTTGGTTTTCTCACCAATGTAAACCTCAGGCGATATACTATGTATATTACAAATATGGGCACGTTTGATGTTGTAATACCCTCTGATATTATTGTTAACTTTAAAAGTGCACTTTCCCCGTATTAGGCAACCGGGTTTCGTAATATGGGGAGGTGAGAAACCTCACGGTTTTTATTTATAATAGGTACACTGAATAGTATACCCTACTAATTAAAGCATTAATTCTGACATATTTTTTCGTGTGGCCTCCTGAGAGGCCGAGTGCAGGTCTTTCTAGTCGACGCCCGTGGGCGACCTGCGCGTCAGGATGAGAGATGGAATGGATGAAGATGAATGAAACTGGGCAAGGATGTGGAAGGAAGCGGCCGTGGCCTGTTAGAAGGTACCGTCCCAGCATTTGCCTGGTGTTGAAAAATGGGAAACCACGGAAAATCATTTCAAGGACGGCCGACGGTGGGGCTCGAACACACGCGTCTACCGAGTCAGCAGAGATCTTGGCCCCATGGCCTAACGCTGCGCTTTAGCCTGCGTAGCCACTACTGTCGGTAATTCTGACAATGTAATGAAATCACGAACACAAATAGTACAAAAATACAAAAATGAATATTTTAAGTAAATAACAGTCCTAGTTTCCAAACCGTTCAGCAGAAAAATGCATAAACTTTAATGAAAACCGAGTGATTCTGATCGAATTCAACTGTAACGAGGTGCAAGGTATGTCTAATTTCTCTTAGATTTATTAGCACGCTATTTTATTTTGTGATATAATTTGCATTTTGATATTGTGGGAATTATAATGATAATATAATAGTGTCACTAGCAACCCGCCCCGGCTTCGCCCGGGAACAGTTATGAATGTGCAAGGAATTCCTGTCAGACGTAATTTAAGAATGGCGAGGTGCAAGCCAAATCCCCCTCCCGTCCTAACTAAAAACGCTTATAGTGGGCGATGTATCGAAGATAGAGATATGCTCACGCGGACTTTTTTGTACAATTTTTCATGCTGAACAATTCTTACACTCATAGTATATTGATATTTTTAACGGTTTGTCCAGCGTAAGCTTAAAAAGCGCACGGTCGTCAAGTTCTTTCTTCGACCTATTCACTGAAATCTAAAATCGTTACTGCTTGGCTCCCTTTGATCATAAATAAATTATTTTCTACAGAAATCTTCCTCGATATTACCTGTACAGAATGGTGAAAGCCGCATCAAAATCCATCCAGTGGTTCTCGAGATTAACCGTGATATCCAAGAATCGGGGACTTCGTTTTACACTAAGTAGAGATAAGTCTTAGTCGTGCAATGCTTGGTTAACAGCGCTGTGTGAGCAGTTGGTAACTAACAAGATTTCATGAAAAAGGTCTCATTGTCTAGGCCGGTATGAGCGCATTCAGTCGGCCGTGGCCAGACTTTTGTAACACCTGTACTGAATACAAGATGGAGACAGCACCACTGTCGTTATATTGCACACTGTGGTAAAGTAATATACACCTTGCAGTATGAAACAAAGATTGGGAAATGCATCCTATGGACAAAGGAAAATAACTGAGAACTTTTATATGAGTATAAATGCATACAGTACTATAACAGGTGATTATCGAACTCGGCAATATGTATATATCGATTGTCACTACCGTTCAGAGAACGAGGTGCATTGTGGATCAACTGGAGACGGTATGATTTACGGGAGCAGATGAAGAGTTGATTAGAGAATACAATTTCAGCCAGGAGGGTCACAGCTCTCTGATCTAAGCACAAGTGCGTGCGTCGCCGTGAAATCGTGTTTGTTCGGTAACGTGGAGTTGAACTGACGTATACGTGTTACAGTACAAAACGTGATAGGATTTTCGTCTGATCTTATTATAGTTTCAGACAGTGTTAACCTTCAATTTGAGCACAGTGAACTTGCATTCAAGTATGATAACTTCTTCTCGAGCCAATAGCATAACAACTTGTTCTATATTGCAGTACAGTACAAACAACATTAGCCATGATTGTGATAAATTATATGAGAAGAGAGAGATATTGCTGCGTTATGAAGATGCAGAACATGGGCTAAATACAGACAAGGAATGTGACACATAGCAGCATTAAATACTCAGGATGATTACTTGATCCCAATATGAGCAACTACTGCACAAGGCTTTATAAGAGAAGATTGAAGAGATTGTGAAAGTTGGAATGACAATTCGTACTGCTACATAATGAAACTATTTTGGCTTACTACATCAACGTTATCGAACTCTTTAGCAAGTGATAGAACAATGAACTTTGTCAAACGAACATCTGTTAGCTTCATCTCGTTCGCGACCGGTAATCGGGTCTTCTTGATGTCCAGTCGTTTCGTGACCGGTGCAGCTGAGCAGATGAGGGTTCGATCCTTGACAGGAGTATGTGTTCTAGCATTCTCACTCCATTCACCTAGAACTTCAACAAGGTAGCTGGCAGTTTTCTTTTAGTAGACAGTATGAATTTGTCATGCTTTTGAGTGCTCCTTTTCACCAATTTTGATTAAAGTAGTTAAGAAATACAGTCGAGGGCTAGAGTGATTCTTTAATCATTTCTGTCCGAGTATGTATTTCACTTTGTAGTTCAATTTAGTAGTTATTGTTGTGTTATTTTGAACATTACGTTGCCTTTATTAAGATATAATTTGGGAATAAATAGAAGAATATAGTTTGTTGGGAAGACAACATGATAAAATTTTAGGAAGAAGACTACGGTAAAATTATATAAGAATAATTCTAACTCAAGCAGATGTCCCATATCCAACGTATACGTGAATTCGATTTGAACAAATTCTCTGGACTTTTTTAATTTGATATCGAATATTTTTGAAAGCTCATGCAAGTTTATTTGATAGACATGCAGGTCTATATTTTTGTCGAATTGAGCATAGAGATGGAACATAGTGATTTCTAGTATGATTATTTGCGATTGTGCGAATTTATTTCTGGTAATCCAGATTTTTTTTATTTCGACGCCCTTAGTGAGCTCGTTCAGTTTTTAAATTGTTGTTGATTCTTATGAGAAACTCCAACTTGGTTAAGCGTTCAAATCTAATGGTTAACGTGTACCTTCTCAAGATAGGCTCTTCTCCATGCTGCAGGTTTTGACGTGTTTCCTTAGAGGAGGATCTCCAGTTGAATTATTTTCAATTAGGCGAAAACTGAATCGTTCTTTTCACAGTGGTCGGTCGAGACATATTGAAAGAAATACTTTGTTTGTGAAAGTGTAATTAGTAATGATATGCAATGAAAGGAAATAACATTTTTAAAATATATGTAAGTCATAATCGAGATGACAGATTTTTCGAATTCTCACACAGTTATTTAGACTTGTGAATACAATATTTTATCACTGTTCTGATAAATATTATTCTCGACACTAACTTTTGGCTAATTTGAAGCAACATATTTATCTATGATTGTATAAAAACTTGTGTAATATTTGGAATGTTTGGAAATTATTAAGAGCTGTTGAGCCATAATATGGTAATAATGGAATTTTGTCTGCGTATTTGAATTACACTTTAGGAGATATTAGACATCTGTGGATAGTCAATATCAGTTTTTCCAGCACTGAATTAGCTATGGAGCTATCGCTGAGTGCACTACGGTGTATTATTTTGAACGTGAAATTGAGTCACGGTTTTAGCTAGTGGAAAGCTAATGTACAATTTTGAATCCAACATTTAAGAAACCAAGTATTGTAACAACATCGTTAATAATTTGTTAAAAATTTAGCAACAATTGTTTTTAGAGTAGAGTTTAATTGGAAAGACTGTAATATTAATACTTGTACACACTTCAGATATTAATAACTAAAATATTGAGTGATAGAAAATCTAATATCTGTGAGAAAGTGAATGAAACATAATCATCATAATTAATAACATGACGTCCGATTAGCTTAATTGTTTGTCGTTTAGGACGGAACAGACTTGAAATTGAAATCACATAAATGTATATGAATACATGAAAGTAACAGAGATGAATAATACTAGGCGCAACTAACAACCAGAATTAAAGTGCAATTATGTAAATTATGTATATATAAATTGCTACGATTGAATAGGGTATTTTATATTTGTGTCAAAAAGGGGTTTACGATCATATTATAAGATTCTTGTGTGTATTTTTTTATCTGAACTTCGTGGATAATGATGCGACGTTAGGCAGTTTGTATGGCCTAGTTAAGGCGGTTGTCACTTAAACACATTTTTCATGCTTCGGCAGAGGCATAATATTATATACTTTTGTTCAGTGGAGTTTCTACTTCACGACACTGCGGTTTTGGTTAATAAACTGTTGTTAAATTTTAAAAATTCTTACGAATGACTTAGTGATTTCTATTCGAACTAGGATGTGCTACGAGGACCAGTGGGTCATTAGCTAGGATGCTTTGTAACGCGCCCGAGATCAGATTAATTTAATTATTTTTAAGAGTCTTGTTAGCTCACTTTGGTCTATTTTTCTTTTTTATTTCATCGACCACTGGCGTCTTCTTATCACATTCTTTTAATTTTCGTGGTATTCCTATCCATGGTCTATCCTTGGTGGTGGTGTCTTGGGGGTTATTTCAGCCGGGGCTTCCAGATTCTACGATCCTGCATTTTCTTCGGATTTCACCAGGTAAGACCACGTGGATACGGGTGCAGTACGGAAGGTCTATTATATCCCTATCCCTATATTGTTATATTATTATTATTATTATTACTATTCTTTTCATTATTATCATTATTATGGCGTACAACGACGAGACAAAGCTCATTTTCAAACCCTTGGTGACAGAAACAGAACTCGGGGCCCTTCAAGAGTCGTAAAGGGTCCCCGAAAACTATATTTTAAGGTTCTAAACCCAACAGTTTCCTAGATATTCCCAGAAAACAAATTGAATTTAATAAACTAAAGAAGGAATGCAAGCCACTAACCATAACAACAGTATCTCAAGAGGTGGCATCCAACTTTCCATCTATTTCTGGAATAAGTAATGACACTCCATTTATTACATTTCTGTGAAAGGTGGCAAATGGCTATATAAGGTTATCACGGAACCAACTAAAACTGTCAAATTCATCAATGCGCTTAAGGGGTTCAAGGAGTACCCTAGATTTTTTTCACACGACTTACACGTGCGATATGTCGTACAGAAGGTCTATTATATCTCCTAATAGCAACATTATTTTCAAAAATTCCTGATTTGAAATAGAAGACTGTTTTTGCTGATTTTAGGAATTGGGGCCATTGGAGGCTAAAAAAAACTGAATTTTCATGAACCACAAGCCTTTATAATTAATAAAAGGGGTCTTCCTGTAGTTGGGCACTTGACACAACGGTTAGGGTCAGTTCGTATGTGACGTCTATTGCGATTCGTCTACGAGGTTTTCAATTTTATTTTCACGCCAGGAAGAACACGTTAGGTAAATTTAGTTTGAGAGCACATTTTAACTAATCATTTTTCTTTGCCAACAAACAGGTTCCAAGCACCTAAACATTGCAACAGTAGCTCAATTGATAGTATATATATACTAGCAGAATTACCCATTCTTCGAACGGTCTTCGATATTAATAACCAGACGTTATCAATTGAGATACTGTTCCAATGGTTAGGGGCTTGTCATTCCTTCATTAAGTTTATCGGAACGAAGTTTTCTGGGTATATCGCAGACACTGTTAATTTAAGGGCCGTAAAATGTGGTTTCCGGCGACCCTTTATAGACTCCCTAGTTTTGTGTCACACATTGAGAAGCGCAACATATGCTTTGGTCGTCCTTCTAGGATAATTTTTATTTTTCGCCTATTTCAGCATGTATTTTGAAAAGTTGTTCCTTATACCCATCCTTCTATGAGAAGTACGTTGAAGCATTTTCAAAATGATTGGTGTATTGACACATGGTTTCAATACCTAATTTTACGATGCTCCAAGCACCCTAACATGAATTATAGGCGTACATAAACATAAAGATATATCAACCACATAGTATCAAACAAAATCATCTTTACGATGAACCCGTTTGTCGACAAAAAGATGATTACTTAAAATGTGCTCTAAAACTAAATTCACCTAACGTGTACTTCCTGATGTGAAAATAATATTGAAAACCTCGTAGACGAAACGCAATATATGTCAAATTGAAACTGATCCTCACCGTTGTGGAAAGTCCTCATCCCCAGGAAGACCCCTTTAATAATCTATAAAGGTTTGTGGTGCACGAAAATTCGGGATTTTAGTCTCCAATGGCCCAAATTCCCAAAAACTGCAAAAAACACTATTCCAAATCAGGATTTTTTTGAAAATAATGTTGCTGTTTGGAGATATAATGGACCTTCTGTACAATATATCGCATATCGAACGTGTAAGTCACGTGTAAAAATTTTAGGTTACCCCTTGACCCCCTTAATCGCATTGTTGAATTTTACAGTCTGTGTTCGATTCCACGATAACCTTATAGCCATTTGCAAACTAACAGAAATTTAATAAATTGATTGACATTGCTTCTTACAGAAATAGATGGAAAGTTGGATGTCACCTCTTGTGACACTGTTGTCAAGGTTACCGGCTTGCATTACTTCATTAGTTTCTTCTTGTTCTTCTTCTTCTTTCGGATCGGCCAGCTAAGGACCACGACGTTCAACTTTTCAGCTTGGCGAGGGACTTGATGTTTGCCCAATATTCGCGTATTTTCTGGCTATGTTTCTCCTTCCTCTCTTTTGTCCAGATGATGCCGGTTTTCTTACAGGGTGGTCTGTCCTGAAAACTCTTCTGTTTAAGTATCTTTCTGAGATGCGATCGGCTTCTAATATCACTTTTCATTATCTTCAGTTCTTGGATATCCTTGTTAACTACTGTTAGCGACGGTGTCACGCTTTTTCTCTTCCCCCAGTAGTTTAGAAGCCGGTTGGTTAGTCTTGTTGGGTTCATCCATGAGACATGTCCATAGAAAGCCAGACGTCTCTTCCTGGCCACATCTGTGATTTTCTCAGTATATCTACATAGCTCCTGATTTGGTCTTCTTCTGTACTCGTCATCTATTTATTAGTTTATATAATAAGAGAGTGCCATATTCCCTCCAGGAACGTAGGCGACCTGAATAAGAGCCGTAGACTAAGTCAAGGGATCACTAACCAGGCATCCCGAGCCGGAGTTAGCGTGTGGTAGGGTGGCCAGTTCCTTTCCACTTCTCCTACCATAGCATCCGGCAGGTTCCCATTTTGCATCACGAGGCTGGGAGACCCATTACCAGACCATACCAAGACTTTTAAATTCTTGGCAGAGTCGGGGATCGAACCCGGTACCTGGGGGTGACAGCCAACAAATCTAGCCACTGCGCCACGAGGTGGTCTTTATTAGTTTATTAAATTAAATTACTTTGCTGGGAATATCTCAGAAACGTGGTTTTAGAGCCTTAAAACGTAGTAGCCTCCGAGCCAATGAGGGGCTGAAATTGAGTTTTTCTCGTCCTTGTACGCCATAATATAATAATAATCATAATAATAATGTAATAATATATGGATAGGGGTATAATAGACCTTTAGTACCTCACCCGTCCGTGTAAATCACGTGAAAAATTTCAAGAGTACCCCTTGACCCCCTTAAGCGCATTATATACGTATTGATGAATTTTACAGCTTAAGTTGGTTCCGTGATAACCTTAAAGCCGTTTGCGAACGTTCACAGTAATGCAATAAATGGAATGGCATTGCGTCTTACAGAAATAGATGGACTTCTGAGATTGTGTTTTCATGGTAACCTGCTTGCATTCCTTCAATAGCTTAATAAATGAAATTAGTTTTTTTTGGGTATATCTCAAAAACTGTTGGTTTTAGGACCTTAAAATGTGGTTTTCGGTGCCCGTAGGGCTCCCGAGTTTAGTTTCTCACATCGAGACGCTGAAAATGAGCTTTGTCTCGATTTTCTACGCCCATTTCAGCATGTATTATAAGGGGGTAGGCCCTCTTTTATGATAGGTGTGGGGAAGAGTTACATCAATTATTACTTTCGTGCCTCTGATGGACTTCTGTACCAAATTTTACGTTGATCCACTCAGTAGTTCTCAAGTGATGCACGTGCAAAGTTGTACACAGACAGACAGACAGACGGACAGACAGACGGACAAAAATTTTGTTTTTGCGCGCAACCGTCATAAACCAGTCTAAAACGCGTTAATAACTCAAACTTCGGTGGAAATTCAGAAAAAACAGACAAACTTTCATTTTTATATACAGGTACCGTATATAGAGATATACTGTATATTGAAATGCTGATCATGCCACACTCCCTACATTTCTATTCAAGTTCTAACACGTTGGCTTGCAAGCTTTTGACGAAGTCCATCGTTACAATCAGGTCATCAGCAGAGTCCATACTGCTTACCTGGTTTGCACCTCATCCAATCCCACCCAGCCACCGTATGCCTTTCAGCAAATAGTTCTTAATATATAAAATAAACAGTAGTGATGAGAGATTACAGCCTCACCCGACTCCTGTAACAACCTTTACCCAAGATCTCATCCAACCATTAACTCTCCTTGCTGCCTGATTATCAACATAAATACTTTTGATTGCCTTTAACAGCCTTACCTCGATACCATAATCCATCAAGATGCTTAGCATCTTCTCATGGGTACTCTATTGTACGCCTTCTCTAGATCTACAAACCACAAACACAACTGTCTCTTCCTCCCGTAGAATTTCTCAATAACTTGGCGCGTACTAAGGGTTTTAACTTTATTATATATAGGTATTTATTTGAAGCCTCCGTGTCTTAGGCGGCAGCACGCCGGCCTCTCACCGCTGGGTCCGTGGTTCAAATCCCGGTGACTCCATGTGAGATTTGTGCTGGATAAAGCGGGGGCAGACAGGTTTATATCCGGGTACTCCGGTTTTCCCTGTCACAATTTCATTCCAGCAACACTCTCCAATATCATTTCATTTCATCTGTCATTCATTTAATCATTACCCCAGGGGAGTGCGATAGGCTTCGGCAGCCGGCAAAGTTCATGTCCTCGCCGATAGATGGAGGCTTCATTCATTCCATTCCCTGACCCGGTCGGTTGACTGGAAGCAGGTTGGGGATTTTCATTTATTTACTTGTTTATTTTCCACGTTACAGGCCTATTAGACCACGCGAAGCAATCATGACTACGTGTTCTTCCTGTTTTACCAGTACTCTTCAATTCGTGCACTAAAGGCCCTCTTCCTTTCTTCGGTCCACTTTGGTCTTTGGGCTGTAGATGCTGCTTTCTCTGACATCACTTCACACTTGTATACTATGTGTCGAAAGACGCTTTTGTTTATGACGTTTTCTGGGTCGACCTGTGCTTTCTCCAGATCAATTTTGACTTGCATCATCCAGGGTGCAGTAATCTTGAGCCGCTGTATGTATCTAAGAATTTTGTTGGCGAGTCTGGTTTGTGGGAGTGTGCTGAAGTGGCCGTATAATTTTAGTCGCCTCTTTCTGATTATTATTAATATTATTATTATTATTATAAGGGGAATATATACCGCAGAGTGTGTAACTGTAATTATCTGGTCTTGAATTGGGATAGGTTTCAGAACGAACCCAGCATTTTCTCGGGAACGAGAGTACAAACCATCGAGAATAATTCAGACTCCGGGTGACTGTTTTCAGCGCCAGGGTTTGAGCCCCATTCCTCCTGGTGTGCGGCTCCCCAATCCTGAGGATGGAGTAAAAACCAATACCGTCAGTACAGAGGCTGAGAATTTCTTCCTCTCTGCACACATCTTGTTATTATTTCAGCTTTCTACAAAGATCCAATAAGCAATTTCCAGCTTCCGTTTATAAATTCATTGAAACGTGGTAAGATAAGCTCATTCATTCACTCGCTTCCAAGAATCGCTTTGCTTCACAATGTCTGAGTTCAGCCTCTCGGAAGATGTACACAAAAACCTACTCCAGACTTCCTGGAAACATGGGGGTAGCAACGAATACAATTATATCATGTGTATGAGGTCTGCGCAAACAGTCTCTAGTATGCACCTACTTTCTCCAAGCTCCTCTCTTTCATCTCTGATAAAATTTCTGTCCGACTCCAAGAGTTGCTTTCCTTTTCCTGCTTTAATTCTTCCTCTTCTTTCTTTTCCGGATATTCTCGTTTTTCGACGAGTCAGACCTAATATATTCAGCCAACTTTTCACATTTTGCAAAAATGAGGAAAAAGTAGACCTATGAGATTGATCCGGGCAAATGTGTGTGTCTGTCTGTCTGTATGTCCTCCTGTCTGTCTGGCTGGCTGGCTGTGTGTGTGTGTCGCCCCCCTATCAACTCCTAAACGACTGCAGCAATCGAAACAAAATTTGGTAGGAGTTAAGATCTATACCTGAATATCTCAATGCCGTATTTGAAAATGATGTCAATGCTACCAACTGCTGAATATTCGCAATTGAAATTTGAGCTCCATGTTAGATATCTTGGAAGGTATGAATGGGAGCTATTTCAAAATTGGCACACGTATAGATAATACTATTTCAGTTTAATTTCCAGGAGGCCTTACATGGCAGTGTTGCCAAAATGATTACAAGCTTGCTGATAGGTCCAATTTTTAAATGCATATAACGTCTACACTATCAATTGGAATTCAACCAAATTGCGTATGTGCTATGTGTACAAAAACAGATATACCTGAGCGTATTCTTAAGAGCCACCAGGGCTGCCAACTGTTAATAAATGCTCTCATTGCTTTTATCCAAATACCAATATATCAGAAAGTATGCAAGCCGACAGCTTTAAACTATGCACACGTATAGTACCTGACATTCTGTATTAATTTGGAGTAACTTATATACGTCAGTGCTACCAACATGAATCTAAGCCTGCTGAGAGGTCCAAATTTAAATACATGTAACCTCTATACTATCATTTGGATTTCAACCAAATGTCGTATGTGCTATGTGTACCATAACAGATATGACTATGCGTATTCTTAAGAGCAACCAGGCCTGCCAACTGGTAATGAATGGTGTCTCTATTTTTGTTATCCTAATATCAATATATCAGAATGTATGTAAGCCAATAGCTCTAAACTTTGCACACGTATAGTACCTGTCATTCTAGATTAATTTGAAGTAACTAATATACGGCAGTGCTGCCAACTTGATTCTAAGCCTGCTGATAGGTCCAATTTTAAAATGCATGTAACTTCTATACTAACTAATGGATTTCATTCAAAATTGGCACAACAATAGATCATATTATTTCAGATTATTTCTCACCAATACATGCATGCCATTGTTGCCAACATGATTTTACGCGCACTTTTAGATCCAATGTTTAACTGCATGTAACGTCCATGCTATCCATTGGACTTCAACCAAATTGTGTATTCTGTACCCTAAGAGATGGAACTAAAAATATATTCAGTCACCAAGGCTGCCAACTGTAGTGCTCTATTAGGCTGTATTACGCCAGGTATACAATATTTCGAGCTAACTTGAAATGTCGATATTAGCAACTTAATTTCGTCATTATTCTAGGTAGATCCATAGAGATTAATCATTGGCATGAATCTTAAATATTAAGAAAAGTAGGCTCTTTAGTTCGTCACGGAACTTCTTGTTTTGGAATGACATTTCTAGCCTCTTTAATCCCGTAAGGACTATAGCCTCGTGCTCTGATTTACTGGCACGTTGAAGATCCCCTTCCGGGCAAAAATCCGTATCCCGGCGTCTCTAAAAGTCGCAGTAGTTAAAAGGGACGTAAAACAAATAAAATTAGTATCATTAGTACATTGGTTTTCACTGGCCGTGAAAGCATATATACCATCTTTTTGGAAGCCTTTATAGGGAGGTGAAAGGCTGCTTGAGCGTTTAGCTCTCGCAGTTAAGAAACGCACGTGTGTTTCATAAGAAGGGAGGTTGCGCGCAGTTCGCTACTCCTTTGGGGGTCCTGCTGGGGACACCAAGGGCCCGCTGATGAGCCAGCTTGGTGTTCCTAGGTGAAACACCACACAAGACACGGCATAAACCTAGAAAAATTGCTGAGTTTATATTATTATTATTATTATAAGGAGAGCGTTACAACACAATCAATTTTCATGTTTCATTCTGGCCCTTTCTTCTTTTTTTCCCAAAAACCTCTCATATACACACTATGCTTCCTCTTTCTCTCCTCCGTCCACTTCTTTCCCGGTTGTCTCTCTTTGGGAGTTTGCTCAAACTTCTGTTGTCTAAGTTTTTCTCTGTATGTGCTCCTGTCTGCGATGTCTTCTGTAGAGATGTTTAGTTTCCTGAGGTCTTCCACGGTTTCCTTTACCCAATTGGTTTTTAGTGTACTATTCGTAACTATATTAAACATGTTCTTGGTCAGTCTGTCTTCGGTCATCCTATGCTATGTGTACAAAAACAGATATACCTGAGCGTATTCTTAAGAGCCACCAGGGCTGCCAACTGTTAATAAATGCTCTCAATTGCTTTTATCCAAATACCAATATATCAGAAACGTGGTAAAATAAGCTCATTCATTCACTCGCTTCCAAGAATCGCTTTGCTTCACAATGTCGCAGTTCAGCCTCTCGGAAGATGTACACAAATACCTACTCCATAAAATTTTGCCCTCCTTTACCTTATGTTGTTTGTAATCGTCTCTGTCTGTTTTTACAGTTCTATTGTCCGTCTCTTTATCCATATTCCCTCTTTCTGAACTGTTGTTTTTCTAATTCCTTGATTTTTGTTCGTCCCTTGATTGCTGTCGTTTCTGACGCGAATAAGGCGTCTGGTAAGGCTACTGTACGATAGTGTCATAATTTGGCATTGATTGAAATACTTTTTTTATTGTAGTGGTTCCATGTAAGTCGGTATGCTTTCTGCAATTTAGCGATCCAGTCATCATTGGATGCCAAGTTTAGTCCTGTTTTCTGTATAATCTCTCCATGGTATTTGAAACTTTCCACTCGTGTTATTATTATTATTATTAACTTATTATTATTATTATTATTATTATTATTATTATTATTATTATAGAAGCCTCCGTGGCTTAGGCAGCAGCACGCCGGCCTATCACCGCTGGGTCCGTGGTTCAAATCCCGGTCACTCCATGTGAGATCTGTGCTGGACAAAACGGAGGCGGACAGGTTTTTCTCCGGGTACTCCGGTTTTCCCTGTCAAAAATTTCATTCCAGCAACACTCTCCACTATCATTTTATTTCATCTGTCATTCATTTAATCATTGCCCCAGAGGAGTGCGTCAGGCCTCGGCAGCCGGCACAGTCCATATCCTCGCCGCTAGATAAGGGCTTCATTCATTCCATTCCTGACCCGGTCGGAGACTGGAAGCAGGCTGTGGATTTTCATTCATTATTATTATAAGAGGTCCTAAATATACGGGGCATGCTACCAGATGGCTACCAAAGTAACTTTCAGGGGATCACGAGTACTGTCCCATGCCACCATGATGTTGTAGTTCGAAGTTCGATGCTCAGAGGCAGAAATTGTCCTATCTACGAGTGTGGGAAGCAATAGCACCGTATCTTGTGAACTGCCTGAAATACGAGCGAGGTACGTGTTCGTTAATCGCCTTAGCTCAGTGGATATGGACTCAGGTTCAAATCCGCTTGGGGTTTATCTTTCATTTCGCCGGTAACAACAGCTGGCAAACCAATCATATTGCACGATGTCTCTTCCATGCTTATAACTAGGGCCCGGATGGTGATGCCGTCTAAAAGTTAAAAAAATGCACTTAAAATTTTCTAAAATGACTGTATAAATGACCTAAAAATCGAAAAAAATGCACTATAAAATGGAGAAAATGATCTTATAATAATAGACTAAAATCACCAATATTTCAAAAATTCGAAAAATGCACTATAAAATTGAGAATATATATATATATATATATATATATATATATATATATATATATATATAAATCAATTTTACGTGATAGTTTTTCTGTCTGTCTGTCTGTCTGTGGGTGTGTATGTCTCCTATGCGTTCATATAGCATTCATCCGATTGCAATGAAACTTGGGTGAGATGTTGAGTATACTCCAAGGAAGGTTTCTGACTTAGTAAATCCATTTTACAATAGGTAGCGCACGCGTAGATTCAACAAATGAGCGACGATGCGCGAAGCGTTTCTACAAATTCCCGTATGTGTTCATATACCATTCGCCCGATAGCGATGAAACTTGGGTGAGATGTTGTGTACACTTATGTGAAGGTTTCAACATTAGTGAATACATTTCACAGTAGATAGCGCACGAGTAGATTCAACAAATGAGCGACGACACGCAAAGCGTTTCAACAAAGTCCCGTATGCATTCATATACCATTTGTCCGATAGCTATGAAACTTGCGTAAAATATTGTGTACACTTCAGGGAAATTTTCTGGCTTAGTAAATCCACTTTACAATAGGCAGCGCATGAGTAGATTCAACAAATGAGCTACGACGCGCGAAGCATTTCAACAAAGTCACGTATGCGGTCATATACCATTCGTCCGATAGCGATGAAACTAGGCTGAGATTTTGTGTGCACTCCAGGGAAGGTTTCTGGCTTAGTAAATCCCTTTAAAAATAGGTAGAGCACGAGTAGACTCAACAAATGAGCGACGACGCGCGAAGCGTTTCAACAAAGTCCCATATAAGGTCATATACCATACATCCGATAGCGATGAAACTTGGGTGAGATGTTGTGTACACTCCAGGGAAGGTTTCTGGCTTAGTACATCCATTTTATAATAGGTAGCGCTCCAGTAGATTCAACAAATGAGCCATGACACGCGAAGCGTTTCAACAAAGTCCCGTATAAGGTCATATACCATTCGTCTGTTAGTTATAAATGTTTGGTGAATTGTTGTGTACACTCCAGGAAAGGTTTCTGGCTAAGTAAATACATTTTACAATACGAAGCTCACGTTTAGATTCAACAAATGAGTGACTACGCGCAAAGCGTTTCGACAACGTCCCGTATACGTTCACGTACCATTCATCCGATTGCGATAAAACTTGGGTGAGGTGTTGTGTACAATCCAGGGAAGGTTTCTGGCTGAGTACATCCATATTACAATACGTAGCGCAAGAGTAGAATCAACAAATGAGCGACGACACGCGAAGCGTTTCAACCAAGTCCCGTATGCATTCATATACCATTCGTCCGATAGCTATGAAACTTGGGTGAGATGTTGTGTACACGTCATGGAAGGTTTCTGGCTTAGTAAATCCACTATAAAATATGCAGCGCACAAGTAGATTCAACAAATGAGGGTTAACGCGCGAAGCGTGTCAACAAAGTCCCGTATTAGGTCATATACCATTCTGCCGTTAGTGGTGAAACTTGGGTGAAATATGGTGGACACTCCAAGGAAGGTTTCTGGCTTAGTAAATACATTTCACAGTAGGTAGCACACGAGTAGATTCGACAAATGAACGAAGACACGCGGAGCGTTTCAATACAGTCTCCTATGTCTTCATATCCCATTAGTCCGATAGCGATGAAACTTGGGTGAGAGTGTTGTGGACACTTACGTGACGGTTTCTAACTTAGTAAATACATTTTACAGTAGGTAGCGTACGAGTAGATTCAACAAATGAGTGACGGAGCGCGAATCGTTTAAACAAAATCCGGTATGCGTTCATATACTATTCATCCGATTGCGATGAAACATTGATCAGTTATTGTATACCCGCCAGGGAAGGGTTTCGACTTAGTAAATCCATTTCACAATAAGTAGCGCAAGAGTAGATGCAACAAATGGGTGACGACGCGCGAAGCGTTTCAACATGATCCCCTATTGCGTTCATATAACCTTCTTCGATTGCGATGAAACCTTGATGAGTTATTCTGTACACGCCAGGGAAGGGCTTCGACTTAGTAATACATATCTCAATAGGTAGCGCACGAGTAGATTCAACAAATGAGTGACAGCGCACGAATCGTTTAAACAAAACCCCGTATACGTGCATATACCAAACATCCGATTGCGATGAAACATTGAAGAGTTATTGTGTACACGCCAGGGAAGGGTTTCGACTTTGTAAATCCATTTCACAATAGGTAGCGCACGAGTATATGCAACAAATGGGTGACGACGCGCGAAGCGTTTCAACAAAATCCCCTATTGCGTTCATATAACCTTCTTCGATTGCGATGAAACCTTGATGAGTTATTGTGTACACGCCAGGGTAGGGTTTCGACTTAGTAAATCCATTTCTCAATAGGTAGCGTACGAGTAGAATCAACAAATGAGTGACAGCGCACCAATCGTTCAAACAAAATCCCGTATACGTTCATTTGCCATTCATCCGATTGCGATGAAACTTTTGAAAGTTGTTGTGCACGCTCCCACGAATGGTTCTAAATTAGAAAATCCATTTTACGATAGCTTAGAGGCAGTTAACGGAAATTGAAAAACATGTTGTGTATCCAAAAGCACTCCAAGAAACAGAATTTCAACGCCAACACTTTCTTTGATTGGCATTGCAACGCATGCCGGGTACAGCTTGTAATCTTATAATAATAAACTCACCAATATTTCAAAAATGACATCTGAAGCTCAAACTGAAAACTCAATCAAAATAGATTTCTAGCACTTAACAAAAAGTTTATGTTCATAGCTACGAGCTTCTTCTTAACTCTGAGAGACGTAACTCCCTCATATAAAGCTGTGACATTTCTAAATTGTAAAAAATTACCTTAAAAGGCTGATTTCTCTAAAAATGACCAAAAATCTACCAAACTTAAAAAAAATGCTCTTAAAATGGAAAAATAGCACAAAAATGCAATAAGATGCAAAATAAAAATGGCATATTTGAAGACGGGGTGGCCCGTCCGGAGTTTCTATGTACTTCAGCATTGTTTTAGACAGCTCAGTAAAAAGATGACATTTCATCAACATCCGGGCCCTACTTATAACACACAGATAGGCCATTCTACTGGTGCATCCCTGAGCATGTAGTTGCTCTCGTTGAACTAGGATGTCCAACCTGAGCAGGGCTGAAAGACGCCATGGCATCCCACAATGAACGGCGACGCGTTGAATAAGAAGTTTCCGAGAATCAGGAGACGTAAGCCGACATGCTAGCTCAGGTTTGTGCTGGGTCTCTAACTGGGAACTGGACGACCGCTTTATCGATAATTGCCATTCGACTACGTTCATGAACGCCGTGCACTTACGAGTTCTCCAGGTAGCTCGAGGAGGGTCTTGAGACTCCTGAATGAGGCATGGCTGCAATCCCGGTGAGCGACTAAGGAACTGAAGCTCACTTACAAGGGAAGTATCAGGTAAGACAGATCGAAACCTATCCTCAAACTTTGTGGACGCAGTCGTTGTATTATAAGAGGACAATGTGCGGAAAATCAGCGTCCAGATTGAACTGCAAGGCTCCGAAATCGTACCTGACATCCTGGTACGCAGGCATGACGGCTGGAGGAGCTGGACATCCCTGCGGCACTCGGAGTAGTAGCGAGGCGGGGCGTATATGCTGACTGGAGCGTGCGGCTCTTTCCCACCGGCCTTGAGTGTTTGGGCGGCCAGGGCTGTCCATTCCAACATGCACGGTAAGCGCTACCTCCCATTGATTTATATGATTTCGGAGCCTTGCAGCTGATTTTCCGCACGTTGTCCTCTTATAGTACAACGATTGTGTCCACAAAATTTCAAGATAGGTTTCGAGCCGTCTTACCTGATACTTCCCTTGTTAATAATAATAATAATAATAATAATAATAATAATAATAATAATAATGTTATTGGTTTTATGTCCCATTTAACTACTGTGGCTTATAGAGACGCCGAGGTACCGGAATTTTGCCTCGAAGGGGACACGGCTCCCTCTTGCACACCTTCAAATGCCAGCTGACTGCGCCAGGATACGAACCTGCAACTTCCCTTGTTAGGAGCAGAGGATACACTCCCTTGTGATAGCCGAGGACAGTGTGCTATGAGATTGGGCGAATGTCATTCTCCGACGAGGGCACGCTTTTCTAGGTGAACGCTGGGCTGGTAAGCGTGTTTCTCCCTCTTGGCACCCGACACAACCTGCATTCGTGGCGCTCTGGCCTGTATTTGTTGCGTGTTGAACGAGTCCTCGCGGTAGAAGAATGTTGCACAGAATCGAGCAACGTCCCTATGGATCAAGCCCTGCGCGGATGCGGATATCCGCGGAAATCCGCAAAATGATTCGCCATGTGGATATACACACATCAAAAAAAGTTTTGCATCACCTCGGTTCCCAGATCCCCGGCATATAGACGTTGACTGTGTATATTGTATCCAAGATACAGTCCCTTTGACTGTTCATAGATGTCACTAAAACTGCTCAAAGATGTAAACAACCATGCATGAGCAGGGCCTATTAGACGGAGGGGGTACGACAGCCGATCAGTTCCAGTCATTCCACCAGGACGAAGGTACGCTGCTCATGTTGTCTGTAGTTCTACCATGCCTAGAAGGTCAATACCGCAGTTCGATCGCGTCCGCATTGTTACTTTGTGTCAAGAAGGGCTCTCAACAAGGGAAGTTTCCAGGCGTCTCAGAGTGAACCAAAGCGATGTTGTTCGGACATGGAGGAGGTACAGAGATACAGGAACTGTCGATGACAGGCCTCGCTCAGGCCGCCCAAGGGCTACTACTGTAGTGGATGACCGCTACTTACGGATTGCCGCTCGGACGAACCCTGACAGCAATGCCACCATGTTGAATAATGCGTTTCGTTCAGCCACAGGACGTCGTGTTGCAACTCAAACTGTGCGCAATAGGCTGCATGATGCGCAACTTCACTCCCGACGTCCATGGCGAGGTCCAGCTTTGCAACCCCGACACCATGCAGCGCGGTACAGATGGGCCCAACAACATGCTGAATGGACCCCACGGAATTGGCATCACGTTCTCTTCACCGATGAGTGTCGCATATGCCTTCATCCAGACAATCGTCGGAGACGTGTTTGGAGGCACCCTGGTCAGGCTGAACGTCTTAGACACACTGTCCAGCGAGTGCAGCAAGGTGGTGGTTCCCTGATGTATTGGGGTGGCATTATGTGGGGCCGACGTACGCCACTGGTGGTCATGGAAGGCTCCGAAACGGCTTTACGATACCTGAATGACATCCTCCGACCCATAGTGCAACCATATCGGCAGAATATTGGAGAGGCATTTGTCTTCATGGACGACAATTCTCGACCTCATCGTGCACATCTTGTGAATGCGTTCCTTCAAGATAACGACATCGCTCGACTACAGTGGCCAGCATGTTCGCCAGACATGAACCCTATCGAACATGCCTGGGATATGTTGAAAAGGGCTGTTTATGGACGTCTTGACCCACCAACCACTCTGAGAGATTTACGCCGAATTGTCGTTGAGGAGTGGGACAATTTGGACCAACAGTGTCTTGATGAACTTGTGGATAGTATGCCACGACGAATACAGGCATGCATCAATGCAAGAGGACGTGCTACTGGGTATTAGAGGTAGTGGTGTGTACTGCAATCTGGACCACAAATGCTGAAAGTCTAGCTGTATGATGGTACAACATGCAATGTGTGGGTCTCATGAGCAATAAAACGAGCTGAAATGTTGTTTGTGTTGATCTCTATTCCCTTTGTATTTAAAGGTTCCGGAACTCTTGGAACCGAGGTGATGCAAAACTTTTTTTGATGTGTGTAGTTTGCATGGCTGTGCGGATAGCGGATATTCTGCGGATAATGTTGAGAGAATTTGCAGATAGTTTTTAGCCTATTTTTCACATTTTGCAGAAATTAGGAAAAAGTAGACTTATGAGATCGGTCCGGGAAAATGTGTGTCTGTCTGTCCTTCTGTCTGTCTGTCTGTCTGTCTGTCTGTCTGTCTGTGTGCTCCCCTCCCCCTATCAACTCCTAAACGGTTGCAGCAATCAAAACCAAATTGGAAATGATGTCAGTGCTACCAACTGCTGAAAAACTGCAATTGAAATTTGAGCTCCACGTTGGATATCTTAGAAGGTATGCATGAGAGCTATTTCAAAATTGTCACACGTATAGATAATAATATTTCAGTTTAATTTCCAGGAGGCCATACATGACAGTGTTGCCAAAATGATTCTAAGCCTGCTGATAGGTCCAAATATTAAATGCTTATAACTTCTACACCATCAAATGGATTTCACCCAAATTTCGTATGTACTATGTGTATATAAACAGATATGATTGAGCGTATTCTTAAGAGCCACCAGGACTGCCAACTGTTAATAAATGCTATATCTATGTTCTTATCCAAATATCAATATATCAGAAAGTATGCAAGCCGACAGCTTTAAACTATGCTCACGTATGGTACCTGGCATTCTAGATTAATTTGGAGTAACTTATGTACGTCAGTGCTACCAACATGATTCTAAGCCTGCTGATAGGACCAATTATTTTTAAATACAGTACATGTAACTTCTATACTATCAATTGGATTTTGACCAAATTTCATATGTGCTTTGTGTACCATAACAGATATGACTATGCGGATTCTTAAGAGCAACCAGGGCTGCCAACCGTTAATAAATGATGTCTCTATTTTCTTAGCCTAATATCAATATATCAGAAATTTTGTAAGCCAACTACTCTAAACTTTGCACACGTATAGTACCTGGCAGACGCGGATTCAAGGGGGGGGGGGGTCACGGGTGTCATGACCCCCCCCCCCCCCCCAAACGGAGACCAAATTTTTTTGCAAACTCAAAAAACGAAAACACTATTACCAGACAAATAAAACTTAAACAGGTTGTTGTTTTTTTTTCATTTAATTCAATACTGAATTCTCTTTATTGGAATTATTATGTTCTGTTACAACTGTACATATTTACAAGTTCAAACCTCTTGTATAAAAACTATTAGTTATACAACAAAATCAACTCGTCTATTTTGTTTAGCAAACCTTGTGATTACCGAATCGATGTGTATAGTGATATCACGATGAATGTGCAGCAATGCACGGATAGGAAACTGGGGCTTTTTTCGCACCAAAAATTTTTGCCGACGTCCAAACTGCAAGCTTGGTTGGCAATTTAAGCAGTGACTTTCTCCCTTTGTCGGTATCAACTCGACTTGCCGAAACTGTAACGTACCTTGATACTTTTCTCGAAGCTCGATGTAAAAGTCGCAAAACACGCCGTTGCAATTTGTACGAATATTTTTGGTGCGCTAAACGCATCAAATTTCTATCCATGAAGTTTGCAAAAAAATTGGTCTGGTTTTGTACGTTTGGTTATTTTGTGATTGCGTTTTTAGTGATACCATTTTTCTTAACAATTTCGATTCTCTGACCCCCCACCCCAAAGCCAAACTCTAGATCGAATCTCTGACCCCCCCCCCCCCCAAACCAAACTCTAGATCCGCGCCTGGTACCTGGCATTCTAGATTAATTTGGTGTAAATAATATACGTCAGTGCTGCCAACATGATTCTAAGCTTGCTGATAGGTCCAATTTTAAAATACATGTTAACTTATGTACTATCAAATTGTTTTCATCCAAAATTGGCACAACAAGAGATCATAACATTTCGGATTATTTCTGACCAACACATGCATGACATTGTTGCCAACATGATTTTACGCGCGCTGATAAATCCAATGTCTAACTGCATGTAACGTCCATGCTATCCATTGGACTTCAACCAAATGTTGTATTCTGTTCATTAAGATGATGGAACTAAGAATATATTCAGTCACCGGGCCTGCAAACTGTAGTGCTCTATTAGGCTACATTATACCAAGTATATTTCGAAACAACTAGAAATTTCGATATTACCAACTTACTTTCGTCATTATTCTAGATAGGTCCATATAGATTATTCATTGGCATGAATCTTAAATTTCTAGAAAAGTTCGTTACGGAACTTCTTGTTTAAAATAAGTTACAATGTTCAACTGTTTTTTTTTTATAATTTTAGTTTTTGCAAAGATCTGCGTCTTTCAAGTTTATTGTTATTTCCCAATTTGCTTTCGCTTGGTTTGAGTATAATAGAGAAGTGAGAGAAACCAATCGTTGAAATACCCTCAATTACTGTTGACTTACCCCCCAATAAAGTACTTTATACTTGCGCTGGCCTGCATGGGTATATCCGACGACTAAGTAAGTGTTATAATTAGTCACTTGCTGTTTCACATGCCGTTACTCAGAGGGACAAAACTCAGTCAACATTGTCGTGCGATTTACACAGCCTAGGGGAACGAATTTCTCCTCAGATGTCTAAAGGTGTTGCTTTAGTACTTTACGCTTTATCCAATAAATTAAAAATATCATTGTAATGTCAGCGGATTCGGATAACAAACGTGCTGATGTGGAGTGGATGCGGATAACATTTTGTTTATCCGCGCAGAGCTTACCTATGGACACGCTGTCTCCATCGGGCAATATGTGCACATATTAAGAGTACCTATTATGGTCACCTCGTGCAGGTGTCTCATCTCGCCGATGTTACACTGTGTCAGCAGGATCTGCTCCCAGTCCATACGTCCCTATTATTTCATGAATGGTTCGCAAGGCGAGGCCAGATTACGCTTATCGACTGGCCTCCTTATTGTACAAACATCGAGAACTGTAGATCGAAACGGAGACCTGGCCCGATCCCACGCCAGATATGAACGACGCTCTTTGATATGTTGTTGGTGTGACCTGGGACGTGGTGGCAGATGGCGACAATACGTATGCTTCTGCCCTAATTTATTCCATAGCTGCAAGCCTAGAAAAAATTATGCTACAATGGCAGTACATGGTCCAGTAGCCCTTTTCAGAACCAAAAATAAGTCCGCTGATTGTCAATAATAGCATGAAAAAACAAAGGAAGTTCAGTGACTCGCTATTTAGGTACGAGAATGAAAATCCACAGCCTGCTTCCCGTCGACCGACCGGGTCAGGGATGGAATGAAAGAAGCCCCTATCAAGCGGCGAGGATATGAACTGTGCCGGCTGCCGAAGCCTGTCGCACTCCTCTGAGGCAATGATTAAATGAATGACAGATGAAATGAAATGAGAGTGGAGAGTGTTGCTGGAATAAAATATTTGACAGGGAAAACCGGAATGCCCGGAGAAAACCCTGTCTGCCTCCGTTTTGTCCAGCACAAATCTTTTATGGAGTGACCGGGATGGACCCAGCGGTGAGAGGCCGGCCTGCTGTCGCCTAAGCAACGGAGCTACGCCAATGTAACATAAAAATATTTCAATCTAACGTGAATCAAACTGTTAACACTAGAGGCAGCCGGCTGAACCCACGATTTAGCACGCACGGCTACCATCTTGGCTGACAGAGTCTGCACGCTTGGAGGGAATTCACAAAACTATAACACGATTGCTGAACAAAATAGAGCATACATTACGACATTACAACTAATGTGACCACTGGACGGATTTCAACCTCTGCCATCCTGGAAGTGGTTTTCAGTGGTTTCCCACTTCTACTCCAGGTAAATGACGGGATGGTAACTATAGGCCACGCCCGCCTCCTTCCCAACCCCAGCTCCAAATACACACACAAGCACAATCATCGCAATGACAGTGGTTTTCGAACAGGTCCCAAAATCACACATCCATACGGGGCTGATGAAGTCACAAGCCCCTAAATGAGGCAACAACAACAACAACAACAACAACAACAACAACAACAACAACAACAACAACAACAACAACAACAACAACAACAACAACAACTACTACTACTACTACTACTACTACTACTCTTACTACTACTACAAGGTCATTATGTATGTGCACCCCGATAAACAAGACAAGCTAAGCCGGCTGTGACTGGCGCAGATCGCGGGCGCGCGTACGTGGTTCGGCCGGTGGTGGCGCGCTCCGCTGACTGATATCGTTAGTTCACCCGTGTTTTTGTCATTCATATGGACGTGTATCTGCAAAGCTTAGACGTTCGTGTTGCACGTTTAGTGAGTATTGTGATTACTGTGATTGTTGTGAACCCTTTAACCTCTGATGGATAAATGATTCGATGTTTTATTTCTTCAATTAATAAATATTTCGACAAGCATCATGAAAATAGCCAGATGGAGATGAGGAAATTTCAAGCATTTGCTGGAGACATTGGGGACATACCTGAAGCTGTTTGACAAAAGGCTAAATACTTAGGATTGTGAAAAGAATGACCATAGCAATGATTCAGAAGGACAGGTGGTGGCCACCTCAAAATAGAAGCGACGCGCAGTGAGACACGGTTCTGGTATGTTCATTGTAATATTCGCGCCTAGAAAAAATATGATGCAGTAACGTGAGTGGCTGATGAATATGCTAGACACTCCTACTAGGCCAAGGTCTGATAAAAACCGCCAAGTTACAGAAAATGTGGAGCCAATGGGAGAAGAATGCTTACCAGCGCGGCAAGTCTAGCTTGGGCACGCTATGGCTGGCATTAACGCGGGAGATCGGCTAGACAACATCTCTACGATCGATTCTAGGATTGATGGGCATATTCTTGACCTGCGCTATTTTTCGAGTTCAGTGATATTTATTTCATTCCTGTACCACCATTATTTTGTGAAATTTTTATAAAATTTCCCCTCTATCTGTACCTAGGGCCGGTTCATTTATAAGTGGCGTGAAGAGCCAAGACATTGCTTATTACTTTGGTTTGTCTGAGGACACAGCTTGTTACATTTTTGCGCGTCTAAGGACGTAGACATTTATACTTTTGCGTGACATGAAGGACACAGAAATTATTATTAAAAGTGTGGGGCAGTATCTTCGATAATTCGCCAACAGACAGTTTTGGGGAAAGTAGTACCCGAACGGCGAATTTAGTAGTCAGATATGAAGTGTATAATAATTTAATTTTTGAATCAGCACGAGAGATGACATCGTTGCCCATGGAGGAAGCCTGGAACTATCAAGACTCCGTCAAGATGGTTGAGATGAGATAAGAAGCATCCAGTTGGGAGATGGCTGCGGATTTTCTTTGACGGGTGGCTGACCGAGGATGTGTACAAAATAATTCTTATTATTTGATAAATTACCTTATGGTATATGGGACATATTTTGTTTTGTAAATAATTTGCTTGTGTGATTAACGTAGTCTATTTAGTTTTGGTCTGACACACCTTTTGCATGGACACAGCTCGCATATATTATTAGTAGAAGGTTCTTTTCTTGTTTGTTGTTTTAACTAACGTAGCTATGTGGACGACCGTGTTTGCATATGTTACGCAATGCGGTTAAAAACGTCTCTCGGAGATATGTTGTGTTTCAGAAGTAGGACTGAAGTAATATAATTATACAGTACATTGGAGGGTAATTAATTTCTTTTTGTTTATTATTGATCAGATTCAGTGAGATTATTGCCTTTGGAGCAATGTGATTTGTGATGAAGAGCAGTCAGCTCTATCGTAGGTTTTAATATTTTTTAATTGTTTGTGAGCATCCATTTAGCCGATCTGTGTGAAAAACGTCATGTCATTCCCAGAAGTGTGTGTGTGAGTGTGTGTGTGAGTGTGTGTATTTGTGGTCATTACAAGCGGGAATTTCAGCGTAGACTGATTTCTGGCAGCTTTGTGACAAATCCATATTGTGACCTTGCGAGGGCAATTGTGGATATTTTGATTAATGTCTGACCATATGTTAAGGTGGTTGAGTTTGTTGCTGTTGATTCCTTGAGATAACGGCACAGCTGGTCAGTTATATTTACACACTGGACTTGGGACAATGACAGGTATTGAGGAAGAGAGGAGATGTTTCACAAGACGGACTGAAGGTTGTCAGCGAGGTAATTAGGGGAGAGTGCCTGTGTGGCTCCGTAATAACTTGAAATACAGAATTAAGAACTGATCAATGATAAAAAATTGTTTAAATAAATGGGAGTTGCCTACGAATCACGATAATCTCCGAAGCGTTAGCTTAACATGCAGTTTTGTTCATATAAAGTAATATCAGCCAGTCAGGCTTTTGTTGTTGTTGGTTTATTCCATGTTTATATTCCATTCAGTGACCCGTGAGTCACGTGCTATGCTGTATTTCCTTGTTTGTGTATTGAGCAATTGGCCAGTGTTGGCAGCTCATAGTCAAGTGCGTCATCGCGCTAAATGAGGGTCTCGAGAGAGATTCCTGTAAATAGTAGATTTAGTGTGTGTGTCAGCATTACATTTTAAGGGTTTTATTAATGTCATGTTCCATATCCGTAAACGTTGATTTACGAGATGATTGTTCGTAAGCATCGTGGCTGTTAACCCGTTGTAAACGAACAGTCATCCAAAGTACTCATTCCTCGTAGTTAGTCATTACGCGCACATAAAACCCAAATTGCAAGGTAGTGGAACCAGGATCCACATTTTAAATAAAGGGGAGATCCGTCTGACTCCTCAGCATTGATAGATATTCCTGTCATGGGAAAATTCAGGGAGGATTTTTTTAATTATTGTTGTTTGTTTTCTCTTTATGCACTATTAGTCATTAAATCATGTTATTATTTTACATCTTGTCACCTTTCTTTCTTAATTATAGTTTACATCCTATGACCCTTACCTCAGTAGAGCATGTTGTTTGGCGAACGTAAACATCACATAGGAACGGAGCGCGACCCCTTGATTAAGATTTCTTACATTAAACACTGCTTTTCTGAAGGGTTCATAGGACGTAAACTGGCACGGCCAAGCGTGGGGCGGTTCACTGTGGTGTAACGGCAAAAATTTTGCACATGTCAATGTAAGCGTAGTTGGGTTTTCAAACTGACGCAACAATGAAGGTGTAATTTTATTGCTGGTTCGCTGCTGGAACACATTTAAGTGGCGTATTTGAGTAAAACTGACATGCCGCAAGTGCAGGCAGATATGACAGAATTTTAATCACCGGGAAGTGATATTTTATTAAAAGTAAGTGAGGCGAAGAGAATACCACCAAATGAGTGAAATATAAAGTAAAATCAGGAGTTTGCAATGTAAAATACGGTTCACGTTTTTGTCTATTGAATTAAAGTAAAAGGTAATATACGTGATACCGGGCGCCCAATGATTAAAGTTAAAAACTAGATTTGTTTAGAAAGTCAAACTCATGAAAATGTTAGAAGGCTGGTAGACTTAAATGACAATTAATACTTTGTTAATTAGTCAGTGTTAATATCAGATCAGGATAACAATTTAATGACTGAATATGTGTTTGGGTTTAAATTAAATTGAGTAAAATTAGAACTACTCAGAGATGCAATCGACTAGTGGGATTAAATGTAAAAATAAATGAACTGAGTAGGGTAAAGAAATTAAATGTGCATTGGATTTTGTGTGTGTCAAAGGGCATTGCTTTATGCCATTTCCCTAATGTCTCATATAAAGTGTATAACATGGCAACGGTGGAGCAGATTCAAGAAATCATTGAGAGTGCGGCTAGGAGAACACAGGAATTGTTGGACACTAAATTGGCGGAACAGAGTCAATCATTAAACAATAGTATGTTAGAACAAAGTGAAGCATTAAACGCTAAATTATCAGAACAAAGTGAATCACTAAACACAAAATTATCTGAACGAATAAACATTAAACTATCAGAACAGAGTGAATCACTAAACACAAAATTATCTGAACAAATAAACACTAAACTATCAGAACAAAGTGAAGCATTAAACGCGAAGTTATCCGAACAAAGTGAAGCAATAAACAATACTATGTTAGTACAAAGTGACACAATTAAATAACAGTAGGATTGAACAAAATGAATATCAGGCGGAACAAGCTAGATTATTAATAAGTGAAATCAATGACACTATCAATTCGCAGTTAGAAGCGCAGAATGTTAAAAACACGAACCAATTAGCTTCGTTAACCGCAGAGATGAAAGATCACACTAATCAACAGATGGTATTACTGGCCCTAGATGTTAGTAAAAATAATGAAAAGCAATGAGCCATGTTTAACATCTCTTATTTCTTTATTTTCTTTGGCGGCCGTCTCGGTTGACTCAGACGCCATGTGAGATACTTTCTGTCCGGACGTGCCTTGAGGCTCTCCGCCTTATTATTTAAAATGTAATGTTTTTCCTTTTTATTTAACATTGTTATTATGCCGAAGCCTTCCATTTACTCATGTAAGTAATACATCTAACCTTGTGTCCACTATGCTCATTTCCTAAATTTAACCTTTCTTTTTGATCTTCGTCGTGTGCTTGGAGTTGCTGTGGAACCAATCGAAATGGCGGTCTCCTGTTTTATTTTGTTTGTATCTTCGTTTAACCTTTTATTTGTGCCGTGAAATATATTTGGGAGTGATTTTGTGAGTGTATGTTTTTCTTGCTGCCAGGTGCATTGATGCTGTTTTGATTGGGCATATCTTCGAATGGGTCTCCCGTTGTTTGTGGACGTTGGCGTTTCGACCATTCTCCCAACACGAGGCATGACACCATATATTTTAGCCCTTATGTATTCCCTTCATTCCATGCTTCGTGCAACTGAATAACGGCGGTAACTTTAAGTAGGCCTTACCGTATTCAGCTCGAACTCGGAACGTAAGTTGGGGACCATATAGGTTTAGCATGTTTTGCTAGACTACCTACAAGCACGAGTTGCTTTGTGTTTTATTACTGCATCGTCGGCCGGCATTTTGTGTGTTTGACTGCGTGTATGTATCTTGATATATTTCACGGACACCTGACGTCATTTGTTTCTTCTTATAGTATCTTTGGTTTTGCTTTTCTTTTCTCTGGGGACTGCCAGCTCGATCGCATCCCCATTGCTCGCCACAGCCTCTGCGACACGCACACAGCCCTTGTTTTATCTTTGCTATGCTTGTTATTTGTGGTCGTCATGACAACCATCCATCTCTAGGCAGAGAAGTGATTGTTGTTGACCAGCGACCGGGTCGATTGCCTCTTGATCATTTACTTCCTCCCTTTTTACATCGTTTTCACGGAAGTGAGCATAGGTATGAATTTAATTTGTTAACGTTATTTACTATCGTAAGTTATTTATTGTTATTTATATTTATCTTCCCCGTTTGAAAGTGACTTTATTTGACCCCTAGGTGAAGGGTATTCTTGTTTTGTGTGTGTAATTCTGGCCGGGTTTCTTTGTGTGTTCGGTTTCAATTCATTAAATTTCCATTTCTTTACCCATGTGTCTCATTTAGTAGTGTTTGGCGATCGGGCTGCTCGCTCTCTCTCTCTCTCTCTTCAAACCTAGGCCTAACTTATTCTAGCTGTCTAGCACCAGGAGGGTATTCCTACCACTCGTCGTGGGACCACCTTCACGGAGTCTGGAGTCGCTCGGCACATCTGGCCTGCAAGTACGGGCCCAGCACAGGTCAGAAATTAACATCCATTTCCACTGCGTACTCCTTTCTTTTCTAGTTGGTTCCAGTGATGCAGCTAGGAGGCACGCCAAGAATATGTTTATTATAAGAGGGCGGTGCAGCAATTAGACCATATTAAGAAAATGGAAGGTATTTTTGATCAAAAACTTAGCATTCTGGATGAAACGGTGTTAGCTAAATTAGAGCAAATTGAAATAGCGTGCACTATGAATACAAGCGAGGTCAAGATAGCTCAGGAGAAGTTAGAAGGACGATTTATGGAGATGGAAAAGAGCGGCAAAGTCATTCAACAACAATTATCAGCGGTAGATGAAAATATATCCGGCATAATTAAAGATATGGACCGTCTCGAAATAAAATCAGCGGAGCAATGGAAAAGCCTAGAAGCGGATCAGAGCCAATTAAAGAATACCATCGACGAAAGGTTGAGCCAGATAGAAAGCAATCAGGATGACACTAAAAGCCAGATTGAAGAGAAAGTAAGCACGATTAAGGAGCAGATAAGGAAAGATTGGCGAAAAATGAATATCGATTCTAAAGAGGAAAGATCCACCATCTTAAAAACAGTAGGCGAAAATCATACTCGTATTCAGGCACTAGAGCGAGAAATTAAGAGTAAACTTAAAGAGCAAACAGACAGGATCATTAAAGCTGAACTGAGGTCATTAGAAAAATCCTCGATATTTAAAACAGGAACAATGAGAGATAGGCAGGATGACTCAAATAGCCCAGGGGAGGACAGCACAGCAGGGAGTCAAGCTCAGACAGAGAGCCCATTAACAGCAAACACGGAAGGGTTTCACAAGAATGTTGAAAGGAGTTCCATGCCATAAGACGGTCATCAGCCCACACAACTTATCCAAGTAATTCGCTCGAACGATTATAAACCGCAGAAATACACGGAGAATTCAGGGGTGACACCTAAAGCTTTTATTAAAGAAATTGAAGATCATTACAATGACACTGGGGTACCTGAAGCATGTAGATTGAGGATGATGGAGAAATTTCTATCAGGAAATGTCCTTACATGGTTTTTAAGCTTCAAATATACATTTGGAACCATGTCAGATTTCAAATTAGCGTTTCTGCGCAAATATTGGTCGCCAGCAATACAACAGAGTCTAAGGATAGAGCTTTACTCTAGAAAATACCAAACCACCCAGCAAACAAAATACTCAGATTTCTTTAACATGCAAATGTTAAAATTTCGCGACCTTGATTACCCTTTAAATGAAGCGGATCTGGTGATGACAATAGCGCGGCAATTACCAGTCAACGTGCAGCAAGTACTAGTCGCAGCGAAAGTTAGTACGGCCATACATGCAGAGCAGATATTACGACAGATAGATGAGACTACATCTCATAATCATTATAGAGGAGGAAGACAGCTGGAGTTAGTCAATACGACAGAGGTCATAAAACCTAAACAGGCAAACACTAAAACGCAGGGTACTAATACAAGCACCTCCACACCTAGGCGAAACCAGGAAGAAGGAGAAAACAGACCATACCAGCGTAACGAAAATAATTATAACAATAGGTCATATCAAGGCAACAATAGATATCAACAGAGAGGATATCAGCAATGGCGTGAAAATCGAAGAAATGACAGGCCTTACGGAAGATACGGTGATTACAATGCTAATCAAAGATGGAAAGGAAGGAGAGATCAAAGTCAAGGAGAGCCACGTAATTATCGAAATGACTGGGATGATAGGCACGCTCAATCACAAAATTACCTAGAGGAATTACACGCTAGTCAAGGTGGAGAGCTAGGAAGATGGGAAAAAGCCATTGGGAACATGAAGAATCCAGACACACATACTGAGGAAGCTGGAAGTCTACTGAGACAAGAGGAATATCAAGGGCATCGGCGACAAACGGATGATGGGAGTCGCACCGGAGCTTTAAAAAAATGCTAAATTTGGATAAAGAAGACAGTCTACAAACGCAACAGTTGGAAGTTGAAGATGGATGGATAGTAGCGAACATACAAGAATGGATTGCTTTGCCAGAAGACTGCCTGGAGGAGACGGTGAAACCACGGAACGATGAAATTAGGCAGTTACCCAATATTTACGCGAGGATTGGTGGAATTAATATAAGATGTTTATTGGATACGGGGTCACAGATCAGTCTGGTATCGGAGGCCTTGGTTCGAGAGTTGGGACGGAGTCAAAATATTCCTGTAATCCCCGTACCACAACTCAAAGTGAGGGGTGTTATTCCTGAACGCACCGTCACTTGTAAACGTCAGGCATACTTAGAGCTGAACATATTGGAACACACTTTTGGGCAAACATTCATTATCATGGCAAAGATGAATTTCAATATAATTCTTGGTGCAAATTTCAATTGTGACTATCAAGCATTGATAGATTTGCACAAGAATACGGTCACTACCGGAAGAGATGTAAATTCTTGGGCATTGGAAGCAATATCGGAAGAGACGGAAGAGGAGATACGAAAGGCAGAAGATAACATCATAGAAGGAGCTGTTGTGGAACTAGACGAGGAGAGTGAATCCCAGGAGATATGGTCTTTATTAACAGAAGGAGACGACAGTGAGGCACAATTTGAAGAGTTACTACAGGAGCGGCTCAATGACATTCAACTTGGGGGTGAACACAGAAAGCAATTGGAAGAGATTTTAAGGAAGCACAAAACAGTATTTGATACAGTACCTGGGAAAATAATAAATTTCAAATATTCAATGCAAGTCGAGGATTGGTCACCTTTCAAAAGTAGATTGTATCCAATTCCTGAAAAATATCGTTGTCAAGTCAAGGTCATTATAGATGTGATGTTACAAGCTGGAGTGATAAGGAAGACACCTACACCATATCTAAATGCGATTTTGGCAGTCACAAAACCAAATGGATCTATTAGACTTTGTTTAGATGCCAGAAATCTCAACACGAGACTCATTTTTCCTGAGTATGACAGAGCGCCAATTATCAGAGACGTATTAAAAGGCTTTAAAAACAAAAGCATTTATTCATCAGTTGACCTGACGAGCTCGTTCCACCATATTGAATTGGATGAGAAGTCACAGCTTCTAACTGGCTTCTTATTCGATAACCAAACATTTTGCTTCGTCCGAATGCCCTTTGGAGTCAAAACAGCGGGCTGTGCTTTAATCCGAGCCCTGGACCGGAATCTAACCGAGGAAGTTAAGGAGATGACGGTACGCTACATTGATGACATTCTGCTGGCATCCGACAACATTGAAACTCACATGGAAAATTTAGATAAAGTATTAGGCAACCTGAATGCATCAAATTTCAAAGTAAACCTGAAGAAATCGCATTTCTTCAAGAGCGAGATCTTATATTTGGGTCACATCATTGACAAGGAGGGAGTGAAGCCAAATCCAGCTAAGATCGAAGCGATAAAGAATTTCCCTACACCAACGAGAGTCAAGCACATTCGGGCTTTCTTAGGCGTAACGGGATTCTTTAAGGAAAACTGTCCAGGTTATACGGAGACAGTGGCTCCAATGCAGGAAATGCTAAAGAAGAATAATAAATGGTTATGGAATGCGGAGTGTGAGAAGGCGTTCCAAGCAACAAAACAGCTATTGGAAAACTGCATTAAATTAGGATACCCAGATTTCAAGCACAAATTTATAATCCAAGCGGATGCTTCACTAGTTGGTATAGGTGCTATGCTCTACCAAGGAGATCCAGCTAACCTGCAACATAAAACATATTTGGCATTTGTCAGCCGAAAATTGCGTAAGCACGAGCGCAACTATACTGTAACGGAACTAGAGCTGTTGGCCATACTTCATGCGCTACAACAATGGAAAAGAATAATTTATGGCTACCCGATTGTTGTCAGGACTGATCACAAGGCACTAACATTCTTGTTTAAGACGTCGATGGCAAGCGAAGGTGTGACACATTGGTCTATATATATTCAGCAGTTTAGCATTGAGATTGAACATTGCCCAGGGAAGATGAACGTGATTCCGGATGCACTCAGCAGGAACCCAGAGCCTGATAATGAGCAAACAGCGATGGTACAACACTTGGAGTTAACACCAAAGGACCGGGGATTCTTGGAGGAGTTACGTGAGATACAGCGGGAACAGGAAGCGGAACCATGGATGATGCTATTAATTCAATACTTCAGAAAGCAACTACCTACGGGAACACCTGCATTTCGAGAAGCGAAAGCCAAAGAAGGAAGATATGTTTATGTCAACAATTTGCTGCACAAATGGGTAGATAATGACCACACCAAGTTACGCATATTAGTACCTGCATCATTACAGCGAGGACTGACATGGCATACTCACGAAAGTTACGGACACGTCGGATTAGATAAGTGCGAAGCGACAATAGGAGAGACATTTACATGGCCACGTATGAGAACAACTATATGTGACGTCATTACGACTTGTGATCCTTGTCAGAGGACAAAGCCAAATAACTATTTAATGAGGCAGTATCCTAGACCATTGCTACCTCAGAAACCCTGCGAGCTACTGGCACTCGACTGTTTCGGTCCAATTCCGAAAGGAAGGCGAGGTTGCCGACACATGCTAGTATGCATTGATGTATTTTCGAAGTTTGTCGTATTATGCCCCATTCAGAAAACTACTTCGAAACAGGTACTCAGTCGTATTCGAAATAGAGTTATTCCAATCCTTGGAAAACCAGAATTTATATTGTCAGATCATGGCAGTTATTTCACAAGCGCCGAATTCAAGAAAGGTATGGAGGACATGGGTATAAAACACATTTTAAGCAGTATCCGACATGCCCAAGCTAATCAGAGTGAGAGAGCAATAAAATGTGTAACATCATACTTGAGAATCTTCATTCCAAATGAACATCACAAATGGGTGGATAAAATGAAGGATGTAGAGACATGCATGAATTCTACCAGGCACGAGTCAACAGGACAGATCCCTATGGTCCTACACAAAATCGAGTATCCAGTGAGAACGTGGAAAAGCATCATTAACTGCCCACAAGATCCATTGATAGCACCGGACCTGCGAATTGAGAGAACGAGAGCCTACATGAGAAAACAAGCAGATCGCCGATTACGGCGAGTAAGAAATAAGAGGTTTCACAGTGATCTTGAAATCAACCAGCTCGTTTTGGTGAAACGACCTGCTACATCGGATCCGGAGAAGAAAATCTTCAGGAAATTCTGCGAAAAGTTCATAGGACCCTATTCTATTGTCAGAAACCTAGGAAATAATGCATACAGGGTGAAAGAGTTAAGCACAGGAACAATGTCGGTTTATAATGCAGCCAACTTAAAAAAGTATCGTAGAAGTGAACCATGGGAGCGCCGAAATAACGATGCAGTTTGAATATATGGACGTCCTAATATCAACAAAGTGAACGGGGAGCAGTTGAGTACGGCACGTGAAGTAGGGAGTGGAATTGGTGTTGACAAACATTAACGAGACGAGCAGAGTGTTGCCCGAGGCACCAGCGCGTCATGCAAGCAGTTGAGAGGGTCATTACGAGCAGGATGTGAAACGAGTAAATGCCATTCAAGACAGGAGCGGCTAGACCAAGTAATAATGAAGGGGTGATTCCGAAATAAAACAAATTGGCCTACCGAAGTTTTTTTTTTAAATTATCGACTTTCTCCGAAGTTCGAAATTTTGTGAGTGGAGGAGTTGTGAACCCTTTAACCTCTGATGGATAAATGATTCGATGTTTTATTTCTTCAATTAATAAATATTTCTACAAGCATCATGAAAATAGCCAGACGGAGATGAGGAAATTTCAAGCATTTGCTGGAGACATTGGGGACATACCTGAAGCTGTTTGACAAAAGGCTAAATACTTAGGATTGTGACAAGAATGACCATAGCAATGATTCAGAAGGACAGGTGGTGGCCACCTCAAAATAGAAGCGACGCGCAGTGAGACACGGTTCTGGTATGTTCATTGTAATATTCGCGCCTAGAAAAAATATGATGCAGTAACGTGAGTGGCTGATGAATATGCTAGACACTCCTACTAGGCCAAGGTCTGATAAAAACCGCCAAGTTACAGAAAATGTGGAGCCAATGGGAGAAGAATGCTTACCAGCGCGGCAAGTCTAGCTTGGGCACGCTATGGCTGGCATTAACGCGGGAGATCGGCTAGACAACATCTCTACGATCGATTCTAGATTGATGGGCATATTCTTGACCTGCGCTATTTTTCGAGTTCAGTGATATTTATTTCATTCCTGTACCACCATTATTTTGTGAATTTTTTATAAAATTTCCCCTCTATCTGTACCTAGGGCCGGTTCAATTATAAGTGGCGTGAAGAGCCAAGACATTGCTTATTACTTTGGTTTGTCTGAGGACACAGCTTGTTACATTTTTGCGCGTCTAAGGACGTAGACATTTATACTTTCGCGTGAAATGAAGGACACAGAAATTATTATTAAAAGTGTGGGGCAGTATCTTCGATAATTCGCCAACAGACAGTTTTGGGGAAAGTAGTACCCGAACGGCGAATTTAGTAGTCAGATATCAAGTGTATAATAATTTAATTTTTGAATCAGCACGAGAGATGACATCGTTGACCATGGAGGAAGCCTGGAACTATCAAGACTCCGTCAAGATGGTTGAGTTGAGATAAGAAGCATCCAGTTGGGAGATGGCTACGGATGTTCTTTGACGGGTGGCTGACCGAGGATGAGTACAAAATAATTCTTATTATTTGATAAATTAACTTATGGTATATGGGACATATTTTGTTTTGTAAATAATTTGCTTGTGTGATTAACGTAGTCTATTTAGTTTTGGTCTGACACACCTTTTGCATGGAAACAGCTCGCATATATTATTAGTAGAAGGTTCTTTTCTTGTTTGTTGTTTTAACTAACGTAGCTATGTGGACGACCGTGTTTGCATATGTTACGCAATGCGGTTAAAAACGTCTCTCGGAGATATGTTGTGTTTCAGAAGTAGGACTGAAGTAATATAATTATACAGTAGATTGGAGGTTAATTAATTTCTTTTTGTTTATTATTGATCAGATTCAGTGAGATTATTGCCTTAGGAGCAATGTGATTTGTGATGAAGAGCAGTCAGCTCTATCGTAGGTTTTAATATTTTTTAATTGTTTGTGAGCATCCATTCAGCCGATCTGTGTGAAAAACGTCATGTCATTCCCAGAAGTGTGTGTGTGAGTGTGTGTATTTGTGGTCATTACAAGCGGGAATTTCAGCGTAGACTGATTTCTGGCAGCTTGGTGACAAATCCATATTGTGACCTTGCGAGGGCAATTGTGGATATTTTGATTAATGTCTGACCATATGTTAAGGTGGTTGAGTTTGTTGCTGTTGATTCCTTGAGATAACGGCACAGCTGGTCAGTTATATTTACACACTGGACTTGGGACAATGACAGGTATTGAGTGGTGCATTCTTGGAATGCACGGTACCTGAGATTACAAATTTGAATGCTTTTGCACGTTCTTTCCTTCCTTTTTGTCAAACACCAACAGTGATCATTTGTTTTCTCCTCTATGTGCAAATTTCTTATATTTTGTGTGAGTATGTTTCAGATATATATTCTGTGATCCACCTAGCGTCATATGACAACAAATCTCTGAAGCTCTTCAACTTTTCCTCGCGCAAGAGGAATTCCACATCCATTTGGCTACCAGATACTGTTGTCAACTCTTTGAAGACCAGCTCAGCAAAAGAAGATTATTTTGTTTTTATTAAGTTGGTTATGCTGATATGTATACCTTTTGTTTCCTCCCCCCACTCTCTCCCCCTTCCGTGGTCTCTCCGTGCTCTACTGAGCTTCACTCACTTCTTCGTCTGCAGTTGACTCGGCCAGTCAAAGCTCTTCTTGAGCTTAGCCTCCTCAAACTAAGAGGCTCACTCTATTCCACGCCATGTTGGAACTTTAAGTATTAGTGAAGAACTTCACCTTCGCCATGCAACAAAGATAAGTACCTGATTCAAGTTTTAACCTCATCTTCATGATTTTACTTACCACATGCTTTTAACTATCTTTTTTGGGCATTGTGAGGTTACTTGTTTTTGGGCAGAATCAACCTCCGCGGGATTTTCCATGTTGAGCTTTTGTTTAATCAAGCTAATCTTAGTGAAAAGCAGCATTTCTTATGCTTGCCAAATGAGAAATCTTCTCACTACGTGGGATATTATCTAATATCCACTGTCTACAATTTACAAAGCAAGTTCCTCCGCTGGATTTACTTTAACCCCATTTCACTACTAAGATTGTTCTGGAACTTTCCAGATTCGGTACTCAATCTACGAGTCCTGCCGTCATGTATTTCTCACGTACTTGGGAGAATTCTGTTTAAAACTAAATTACTACAATAGTGAATTTTCGTCCTCCGCTGGAACCTCTGGAAAATTCTATGGCGCATTTAATTGTAAATTACAACTTTTTCAAGAAATAGACTTTCACCTATATAGTGCAATCAGTTCTTCCTATAATTGCAATAACTTTTATTTCTCATAAACTTCAGTGTTTCTCCAGTGAACTTTGCATCCATCTTTACAGACTATAGTGATAATCAGTGCTTGCTCCACTTTTCTACCGCGTCGCGATCGTCCGGTTATATTAAATACGGCCATGAACATTGTTCCTATATCCCAATGATCTTTCCTTAACCTTCTACTAACAACCATTATTTATAAAATTGAAACTTCTCTATAAGGTGTCATTCTAAGAAGTGCCCTTCCATTTTTGTTAGTTTATCATTATGTATTTCTGTATAATCTTTATGATACGTGTCCAGCACACGTTTCAAACTTAAATTGTTCCTCCCTTCAAAGGCAGGGAAAACAATTCTCTCAACTCTTGAGTGAGTTATTTTTTGGTCTCGCTAAATGAAAACTGCCTCATTTGACTGGCGAGTCTTATTCAAAGTATCAGAGGTCTAGAACTTTCCTTCTGATTAACTCTTCAGGTTCACAGTAAGTGACCTGCCCTCTTTGCATAATTCTCATATTAACTCTGTATAAATATAAGAAGTTATAGGAACTTCTATCTTATTTTTCACGTTGTTATTATTGTTATTTTCAAAGTTGTCATTTTTTCTAGAACATTCTCTCAAGAATTTCTTAAGGTACACCTTTGTACTCCAATTCACGTTCAAGCTTTAATTATTTCATTGTTTATTGGTTTAACTTTTATAAAGATTTATAAACATGTAAGGTTTGAAACCTTTTAAATTGTCAATTGCCTGGAGCAACCGTTTAATGTGGAGAGGTCTGCGACCCTATTTGTTAAAAAGTTCAAATGAACTATGTTTATTAAATTTATATTGCATAATTGTTAATTTCCTCAAACTTCCTGCATTGTTAAATAAATTAGATATTTATTTTTGGATTCATCATTTCTTTGATACTACAGTTAGGCAGGATCCTGGCTTTCCTAGCTCCTCCTAGGTTTATGCCCTCGTTCATGCTCAATAAAGCTTTTACTATCTGTCTGGCCACATCATCCCCCTTCCCTATAGTACTTTCATTCGTGCTTGGGAGGAAATACACTACAGGTTCTCTCTGGCAAACTGCCCAAGCCTTATCTGCAGCTCCCGTTAGCCTCGACCAAGCTCGTAGCCATTTTAGGTATCCGAGCACATATTTGCGGTGGCAACCACCTTTAAGTGTGTTTAACCCTAAACTTATAACTTTTGTGGGACTCTCTTCCTATTCTTCTATCCTTCTTTTCCAATCCCAAATCTACTTCCTTCTCTTAATCATCTTCCCTTGGTGGGTGGGTTATTCCCTAGCCTATAATCTACCCAAAAATTGGTCCCAGAAACCCGGGAGAGTCCATTTTTTATGTCCATTGTTTGTCAAGTGTCATTTGACAATACTTTGCATATTTTTAACATCTCCTTTGGATCTTTCAGCTATATCTACGTCATGCAAAGCCTGTGAACGGGAAAGAGGCCGCTCCTGTCTCCTTTGGGGTGTCCTGTTCTTTCTACTCTCTCGCTGTTGCCAACTTGACAGCATCTCCAAGGTTCTACAGTTTCGTGAGTTGTATTTCAATTTATTATTTTTGTCATGGCTCCTGCCGAAAAAGATGAAACTCTTATTGCTAGACGTTCTTCTTATAAAGGGCAACTCACTAGATTCCGAAATTTCATCAGCAAATTAAATCCCGCCGAGTGTGATTTAGATATCTTGACTCATCGCCTTAAGTTGTACGAACGGTCTTATGATTATTATGACCAAATTCAAACAGAGATTGAATCCGCTTGTCCAGAACTGCAATTGGACCGGGATGAGGTCGAACCCTTGTACTTTGAAGGAATTGCAAAGGCCCACCAATTGATTCGCAATATCTCAGAACCGGACACTAGGGTCATCAATCCGGCCCAGTTCGCACCTGCTTCAGTTCACGAGAACAAACCGAAACCGTTACTTCCCAAGATAAGCCTACCGCACTTCTCAGGCAAGGAAGGTGAATGGTATTCTTTTTACGAACTTTACTGCTCTTTAATTCATGAAAATATCGAGATCCCAGACATACATAAATTTTACTACCTCCGCACGTCTTTGGAATCAGAGGCCTTGACCTTAGTAGAGTCACTGCCTTTAAGCGCAGACAACTACCACATCGCCTTTAATCTCCTTAAAGAGAGATATGGCAATTTAAGGTTGAGTGTCGCTCGTCATATCCGCTGTCTCTTCAACTTACCTGCCGTCAAACCCAATGACGTCACATCTTTAAGAGACCTCTTAGATTCTATGCAGTTAAATGTCAGAGCGTTATACCAGCTAAAACAGCCTGTCCAAACATGGGACACCATACTTATTCACCTAGCTACATCAAGATTCGATTTTTCGACACTGAAGGCCTGGGAGATCGAACTCGCCTACAACAAGGAACATTCGTTCGAACACCTTCTTTCGTTTCTCAACAGTCGATGTCAATTCCTTACAGCACTCGCATTTCAGTGCGAAAAAGTCGAAACGAATCCTCAGTGTCAAAATTTTGAAAAAAAACTTGCTTCTTCAAAGGGACATCAGCCCCCATTTGTCGAAAACAAACAAAACCGTTCTTCTTTCAATCATTCAAGAGAAGATATCAGGCCGCTTAACAAATCGTTAAAATGCACGCTCTGTAAAAAGCTTCACACCTTGTATTTGTGCAAATCCTTTAAAGAATTGTTTGTCGAAGATCGAAGAAAGTTTGTCTTAAACAGCAAACATTGTTTCAATTGCTTATCACCTAAGCATTCTTCTTCGAACTGTACGTCATTAAATCTCTGTTTTCATTGCAAAAAACCGCATCATTCGTTATTGCACGTTCACGATAAATCGAGGTCATCAGCACCTGCCTCTTTAAGCTCCTTGCAGAGCCGCTCCGAACCAACTAATGCTTCTTCCTGCATTTCCAACGCCGACACTTCTCATAGTGCGCAAACCCTGTTGACCACTGTACAATTTGAAATCCAAGATAGATTTGGAAATTGGTTCAAAACCCGTGGTCTTCTCGATTCCGCTTCAACGCACAACTTTGTTTCGCAATCGTTGATTAAAAAACTAGGTCTTTCGTCATCGCCTACTTCTATCAATGTGACCGGCATTGACAATTTGAAAACTCAAGTTTTGCAGTCTTCAAAATTGAAAATCAGAGACGTTTGCCAAAGAAACACCAATCTTAATTTAAACTGTCTCATTCTTACCAGTATGTGCAAGGACACTCCAAGTCACTCTATCAATACCTCCGGATTAAAGATTCCCTCGCACTTAAGGTTAGCCGATCCTCAGTTTAATGCTCAAGGTCCCATTGATGTACTTTTCAGTGCCAATGTTTTTTGGAATTGCATTCGCAAACAAACACGCAAGTTATCTTCAACCGTGGTCGCCAGAGACACCGATTTTGGTTGGGTTATCACTGGCGAAATCAAACATACCAGTGTTCAAACCAAAGCACAATGTCATTTCGTCACAGCTGACATAAATCCCATTTCTGAAAAAGAGAACGCTCATGTTTCAAATCTCAATATTTTTGAAAACCACTTGTCGAAACGATGTCTTATAGTGAATAACTGCGCTAACCCTGTAAGTTGTTTAAATGGTTTTTCTTTCTTCCCGCACAAAATGGCAATTCAAGTTCGCCTTGCTTTGTGTTATTTCGTATATCTTCTTATGTCATTTTTTATAGCAGCCAATTGCTTAAACTATTCCTCGAAAACCATCTTCCCCTTGTGTAAAACCATGGCTATCAGTCACCATCACTTTGCTGTACGCTATGTTTCACTTCTTTCGTTATGTAGAGGGATGGCCACGGCCGGCTCCTACCCCCTTCCTCGCAATTGGAAGTCGCTCATGAAACCGCTTGAAACTCTGAATTCCATTGCATCTAGAATAACTATTCTTATGCATAACCTTCGTTTCAATGTCCTAGCTTGTCTTCTTTGCTCGGAAGAATTAAGCTTCTTTTTGTTGAAAATTGTTCGATTTCGTGATCCTCTCAATTATGCGAAATTGATTTCCTACTTTGTTTCGTATAGCTTTGAATTGCTTTTTCGCGTCCAAGTTACGATTGACAGCATGCCGTTCAAACTGAATATCTGCTTTAAGTTACAGCTGATTCACCAGCTAGTGTGTGTGCACTTTGAACTGCTTGCTTTTGAGACTCGTGTGTATACCAGTCTGAGGAATGCCCAGTCGTTGTTTATTTCCTGTATGATTGACACAGTTCAAAACAAGTTTCTCTTATCTCAACTTTGGCTGATTGCCAAGCATTGTCTAGCGAGTTGCTACCGCACGCTCGGAAGCCGTTCCCCTAGTTCCCAAAATAAACCTGTTCCGCTTAAGGACTCGTTCAGCTATTTATATGCCTTATCTCGTTGTACTATGTGTGTCAAGGCTGTACTTGTTTACGTCTCTTATTTACTCATGCTCGTATTCCATAACTGCTTTGATCCCCGTTTCAAAACTTCGTTGCGTATTTCTCACGCGCTCATGTATTGCAATTTGCTTGCATATTTTGCGATCTTAATGTTCATTGATGAACAAACTGGTTTTTTCTCGTCGTCACATTCGATGTGTTTTTGTATCCATGATTGTCATGTCACGTTTTTTGCTGACTTAAGTATTTTTCTGAGTAAACCCTTTGATACTCATTATAACTTGAGGTCATTGTTTATAGCTACTCGTTTGTTACCTATGGCGTTCTTGCTTTCTACTCGCATAGTTCCTTTGTTTATTTGGTATATTCTTGTCCTGAATAGATGTACTTGTTCCTATACGCTTTGTTTAAACTTGCCAATTCTTCTTTCTCATCGTATCGTAATCTTTACTAGTGCTTTATTTCCCTCAGTTTCCAGCTATTTCGTGATTGAAAGTGTTGATAATTCTCGCCTTTCAACTCCGCTTTCCAATGACCCTGATGACCTCCTTCCACTTACACCTGGTCGCTTCTTTACACGCACTTCTCTCTCTGCCCATCCTCTCCTTTCCATTTCTTTCAGGGATTTTGATTTACCTATTGTGGGGCGTAAACTTGAAGCCCTCAGTAATTCTTTTTGGAAAAGGTGGAACTTGGAATATTTAACTTCCTTGCAGGGGAGACAGAAGTGGTTTCTTTCCAGTCCCGACATTGAAGTAGGGGACTTGGTCTTGGTTAGGGATATTTCATCCCCCCTAGTCTGGCCTTTTCGAAAAGTGACTAAGTGTTACCCTGGAAGAGATAGGAGAGTCAGGGTATTAAGAGTCTTGACCAATAATGGTCAGATCACAAGACTACTTTTCGGTAATGGTTCATTGCTGTACTTGTTTTTCTTGCTCCCTGTTGGTGTCTGGCCCTCCCAGTATGGTGCATTATTGGAATGCACGGTACCTGAGATTACAAATTTGAATGCTTTTGCACGTTCTTTCCTTCCATTTTGTCAAACACCAACAGTGATCATTTGTTTTCTCCTCTATGTGCAAATTTCTTATATTTTGTGTGAGTATGTTTCAGATATATATTCTGTGATCCACCTAGCGTCATATGACAACAAATCTCTGAAGCTCTTCAACTTTTCCTCGCGCAAGAGGAATTCCACATCCATTTGGCTACCAGATACTGTTGTCAACTCTTTGAAGACCAGCTCAGCAAAAGAAGATTATTTTGTTTTTATTAAGTTGGTTATGCTGATATGTATACCTTTTGTTTCCTCCCCCCACTCTCTCCCCCTTCCGTGGTCTCTCCGTGCTCTACTGAGCTTCACTCACTTCTTCGTCTGCAGTTGACTCGGCCAGTCAAAGCTCTTCTTGAGCTTAGCCTCCTCAAACTAAGAGGCTCACTCTATTCCACGCCATGTTGGAACTTGAAGTATTAGTGAAGAACTTCACCTTCGCCATGCAACAAAGATAAGTACCTGATTCAAGTTTTAACCTCATCTTCATGATTTTACTTACCACATGCTTTTAACTATCTTTTTTGGGCATTGTGAGGTTACTTGTTTTTGGGCAGAATCAACCTCCGCGGGATTTTCCATGTTGAGCTTTTGTTTAATCAAGCTAATCTTAGTGAAAAGCAGCATTTCTTATGCTTGCCAAATGAGAAATCTTCTCACTACGTGGGATATTATCTAATATCCACTGTCTACAATTTACAAAGCAAGTTCCTCCGCTGGATTTACTTTAACCCCATTTCACTACTAAGATTGTTCTGGAACTTTCCAGATTCGGTACTCAATCTACGAGTCCTGCCGTCATGTATTTCTCACGTACTTGGGAGAATTCTGTTTAAAACTAAATTACTACAATAGTGAATTTTCGTCCTCCGCTGGAACCTCTGGAAAATTCTATGGCGCATTTAATTGTAAATTACAACTTTTTCAAGAAATAGACTTTCACCTATATAGTGCAATCAGTTCTTCCTATAATTGCAATAACTTTTATTTCTCATAAACTTCAGTGTTTCTCCAGTGAACTTTGCATCCATCTTTACAGACTATAGTGATAATCAGTGCTTGCTCCACTTTTCTACCGCGTCGCGATCGTCCGGTTATATTAAATACGGCCATGAACATTGTTCCTATATCCCAATGATCTTTCCTTAACCTTCTACTAACAACCATTATTTATAAAATTGAAACTTCTCTATAAGGTGTCATTCTAAGAAGTGCCCTTCCATTTTTGTTAGTTTATCATTATGTATTTCTGTATAATCTTTATGATACGTGTCCAGCACACGTTTCAAACTTAAATTGTTCCTCCCTTCAAAGGCAGGGAAAACAATTCTCTCAACTCTTGAGTGAGTTATTTTTTGGTCTCGCTAAATGAAAACTGCCTCATTTGACTGGCGAGTCTTATTCAAAGTATCAGAGGTCTAGAACTTTCCTTCTGATTAACTCTTCAGGTTCACAGTAAGTGACCTGCCCTCTTTGCATAATTCTCATATTAACTCTGTATAAATATAAGAAGTTATAGGAACTTCTATCTTATTTTTCACGTTGTTATTATTGTTATTTTCAAAGTTGTCATTTTTTCTAGAACATTCTCTCAAGAATTTCTTAAGGTACACCTTTGTACTCCAATTCACGTTCAAGCTTTAATTATTTCATTGTTTATTGGTTTAACTTTTATAAAGATTTATAAACATGTAAGGTTTGAAACCTTTTAAATTGTCAATTGCCTGGAGCAACCGTTTAATGTGGAGAGGTCTGCGACCCTATTTGTTAAAAAGTTCAAATGAACTATGTTTATTAAATTTATATTGCATAATTGTTAATTTCCTCAAACTTCCTGCATTGTTAAATAAATTAGATATTTATTTTTGGATTCATCATTTCTTTGATACTACAGTTAGGCAGGATCCTGGCTTTCCTAGCTCCTCCTAGGTTTATGCCCTCGTTCATGCTCAATAAAGCTTTTACTATCTGTCTGGCCACATCATCCCCCTTCCCTATAGTACTTTCATTCGTGCTTGGGAGGAAATACACTACAGGTTCTCTCTGGCAAACTGCCCAAGCCTTATCTGCAGCTCCCGTTAGCCTCGACCAAGCTCGTAGCCATTTTAGGTATCCGAGCACATATTTGCGGTGGCAACCACCTTTAAGTGTGTTTAACCCTAAACTTATAACTTTTGTGGGACTCTCTTCCTATTCTTCTATCCTTCTTTTCCAATCCCAAATCTACTTCCTTCTCTTAATCATCTTCCCTTGGTGGGTGGGTTATTCCCTAGCCTATAATCTACCCATTGAGGAAGAGAGGAGATGTTTCACAAGACGGACTGAAGGTTGCCAGTGAGGTAATTAGGGGAGAGTGCCTGTGTGGCTCCGTAATAACTTGAAATACAGAATTAAGAACTGATCGATGATAAAAATTGTTTAAATAAATGGGAGTTGCCTACGAATCACGATAATCTCCGAAGCGTTAGCTTAACATGCAGTTTTGTTCATATAAAGTAATATCAGCCAGTCAGGCTTTTGTTGTTGTTGGTTTATTCCATGTTTATATTCCATTCAGTGACCCGTGAGTCACGTGCTATGCTGTATTTCCTTGTTTGTGTATTGAGCAATTGGCCAGTGTTGGCAGCTCATAGTCAAGTGCGTCATCGCGCTAAATGAGGGTCTCGAGAGAGATTCCTGTAAATAGTAGATTTAGTGTGTGTGTCAGCATTACATTTTAAGGGTTTTTATTAATATCATGTTCCATATCCGTAAACGTTGATTTACGAGATGATTGTTCGTAAGCATCGTGGCTGTTAACCCGTTGTAAACGAACAGTCATCCAAAGTACTCATTCCTCGTAGTTAGTCATTACGCGCACATAAAACCCAAATTGCAAGGTAGTGGAACCAGGATCCACATTTTAAATAAAGGGGAGATCCGTCTGACTCCTCAGCATTGATAGATATTCCTGTCATGGGAAAATTCAGGGAGGATTTTTTTATTATTGTTGTTTGTTTTCTTTTTATGCAATATTAGTCATTAAATCATGTTATTATTTTACATCTTGTCACCTTTCTTTCTTAATTATAGTTTACATCCTATGACCCTTACCTCAGTCGAGCATGATGTTTGGCGAACGTAAACATCACATAGGAACTGAGCGCGACCCCTTGATTAAGATTTCTTACATTAAACACTGCTTTTCTGAAGGGTTCAGTTGGTCATGCTTAGATACCAATTCACATTGCGCGAACATGTGTATATCCATAATTAGTAAATGGAAAGCAGAAAATCTCGTTCTGAAACGAGACGAAAATTTCAAATCAAGTTTCCAGGAAGACCTGTGCCTAATGCCAGTACAATTAGGAGACTCGCTAAACGATTCAAGGAAACAGGCTCTGTAAATATAAAAGAGTTGACAGACATTCTTTCATCAGAAGATGTCAGGTGTGTGTTACAAGAGAGGAGGACATTTTCAGCATCGCCTATGAGCTCTGTAAGTACACATTATTGAACGTGTTTGGTAAAAGTGTGAAAGTGCACGCCTGCCACTAACTGAACCGGGTACGCGCACCCGCCTTCTGCGCCAGTCACAACTGGCTTAGCTTGCCATGTTTATCGGGGCACACACAGTTGTCTGGTGAACTGGAACGAGTTTGGCCCATAATCATGAGTCTATGTAAAGATTGTTTTCCAGTCAACATGCGGACGGGAGCCCAATTATATTGGGCGGCTAATCTAATCAACTATATCGAAATAACCTAATGCAGTAATTTAACCACCTGAAATGTCTGCGTGTTGACCAACTGAAAACCAATATTGTGCCAGGCCGTAAGACGTAACAAGCCACGTCCTGTGGCCACTTTAGGCCATGCTGCAAGTCACATCCTCCCGCCCAACTGTACTGTGCGTGTTGCGTGCAACCAGACCTTCCAGGAGTCGCCCAATTTCTGTATCGGTGACTGTACGTGAAGAATTCTTGCATCAACGTTTACTGCTTGGTCTTCTTTGAGAACCTATCGAGAATTGAGGTGCGAACTAATATTTCTTATAACTTATAACAGGTTTATAAATAAAACGGGAAAGAATACTTCAGATGCGTAGGGGAAACTTGGCGAACTCCCCAATACTTTAATATAATTTAAAGGGGCGGCTTCGCCCGGGAAAAGTTATGAATACATTACGTGATATGTGTTTTTTTTTCGATGTCAATGAACTACGCCCATATCCGTTTTAAGTCTCGGCATGATGGGTTAAAATCACTGACTGGACTATTAATTATATTATCATGGAGATAGCATGTGCAACGAATTCTTGCGAGACGAAATTTAAGAATGGCGAGGTGCATGAAACACAAATCCCCCTTCCGTCCAATTTAAAAACGCTTATAGAGGGCGATGTATTGATGCTCTCGTGGACTTTTTGTAGAAATTTTCATGCTGAAAATATCTTACACTTATAGTATATTGTTATTGTTAACAGTTTGCCCAGCGTTAGCTTAGAAAACGCACGTACGCCAGGTTTTATTTCGACTTTTTCACTGAAATCGTTACTGCTTGGCTCCTTTTAGCATAAAGAAATTATTTTCTACAGAAATCTTCCTCGAGATATCCTTTACAGAATGGTGAAAACCGAATCAAAATCGATCCAGTGGTTCTCGAGATTACCCGTGACATCCAAGAATCGGGGACTTTGTTTTATACTAAGTAGAGATATGCAGATATGCCCCAGTGCAAGAGATGAATTCATATCACCTGCTCTGTTTTAAGTCAACTGTTTAATTTCCTTTGGCTGTGAATTTCGAAACGGTAAGTGCTGCTGCCTAGAGATAAAATCGTCAAAACTTGTGTTATATGTAAGTAAAGTACTGTATTTATAAAATATCACGTATTTCGGTGACGCGGTCGTGGTAATAATAATAATAATAAAAATAATAATAATATCGTATGGCCTCGGGTGCCAGGTGTAAGCTTTGTTATTTGACACCCGGAGGGCAGCTTGCATGTCGAATTTTTGCTGTTCCTTGGAACTCTATGAAACCCAGGGAGGTTAGATATCTAAGCTCCTTGGCACTATAGCGCTTCCTAGTAGAGAAAGGAGGAACTTTTGTGTTGGCGGAAAATTCCGAGATTAACTTTGCCATTATGAACACGGCCTACTGAATTCAAATGGGTTCTTTAACATGCCAAAAACATATGACATGGGTGTCGTAATTTGTGTCCCCTTTCAAAAATCACTCACCACGGCCAGGAGCGAACCTGCAAGCTTGGGGGGGGGGGGTTGGTAGTCCGACACGATAACCACTTACCCAAGCTGCGGTCGTCGTAGTAATGAAGTAGACTGGTCATTTTGTGGATATAGACAAGGTGCCGCGGATTTAGCACTAGTAACACTAGTATCAACGAAAAATCCCTAAAGCGTTGCTAAATTAAAATATATGCTGAGCTTCTATGCCCAAGATCGCGGGTTCAAACCCAGTCGAAGTCGTCGGAATTTTTAACGTAAAAAATCCCTCAGTATGCCTTCCTTCGGAGGGGAAGTAAAACATGCGGTCCCATGTCATAGATTTATGGCATGTTAAAGAACCTTCCACTAATTACACATGTGTAAAGCTAAATTATAGGTTAAACATTTGACTAACGTTCTTAGTTCCTACGTTCGTCTTCAAGAGCCGACTGTAGTGGTATCTGGTAACTAAGTTCTGAACTAGTTGGTCGTTGACGGTGACATTTGGCGGCAAACGTAGGAACTACTTAAAAATTGAATGTCTGCAGTCCTTACTTGAATTAAAACAGATAACACACACTAATAGTCATCACAATTAACACCGGTTATCAGACAGATTCTACACACACCCAAAGTACACGGGGCAGCCCCTAAAATGAGGAACTAACCAACCAACCAAATTAAAATATGTACGAGAGTGGCATTTAAAGTAGGCTATTGGATGATTTAGACAACCCATGCCAGGTGAAATTGTAAGAACCGAATTTATGTCAAATATATAGGCTAGTAATTTAGGGAGCGTGATGGTGCTGTGGCTTAACAGCTCGTCTTTCGCCCGGATGGCCGGCGTTCGAATCCCGGTTACAGCGGAGTGGAATTTTCACCTGAAAATTCACGTGGCGTCAGGAAGGGCATCCGGCCTTAAATCCCCGGCTAAAACGAAAATGAGCCTGGTTGGCTCTGGCGACCCCAATCAATTGGGAAAAGCCGAAGTAAGTTTCATATAGGCTAGTAATTTAGTTTCTATGTTAACTTTGTGAAAACCTTTCCCATAATGTATTGTGTTTAATATTGCGGATTCAGCCGAGTCTCTCCTACTTATTTATAAGGCTCCTTATCATCTCAAAATGAAGACAAGAAACAACATCTTGCGGAAATTATGTGGCACTACTTGGGGTGCCAATGTAACTACTCTCCGTTGCTCAGCTCTAGGTTTGGTTGGTTGGTTCCTCAGTTTACCGGCTGCGACAACGTGGTCATGAAGCCCCGTGTACTTTAGGTGTGTGTTGAATCTGTCTGATAGCCGGTGTTAATTGCGATGGCTGTATTAGTGTGTGTTATCCGTTTTAATTCAAGTAAGGACGCAGGCCCCGAGGTGTTGGGGTAGCGTGCCTGCCTCTCACCCGGAGGCCACGGGTTCGATTCCCGGCTCCGTCAGGGATTTCAGAAACTGACGTGAGGGCTGGAACGGGGTGCACTCAGCCTCGTGAGGACAATTGAGTAGCTGTCTGACAGAGAGGCAGCGCCCCTATCAGAAAACCAAGATTAACGGCCGAGGGGACCTGATGCGCTGATCACGCTTCACCCCAATATCTGCAGGCCAAATGGCTGGGCAGCGGTCGCTTGGTAGGCCTAGGCCCTAACGGGCTATAGTGCCAGGGGTTATTTTATTTTTAAGGACTGCAGACAATAATTTCAAGTAGTTCCTACTTTCGCTACCAAATGCTAACGTCCACCACACTTAGCTGTGAACTTCGCTACTATTAGATGGCATCGCAACCAGCGCCAGATGACGAACGTTGGAACTTGAGAGCATTAATCAAACCTAGCCTACAAGTTTTGGCTTCACACAATTGTAGTTAGTGGAAGGTTCATTTTCATGCCATAAATCTATGACATGGGACCGCCGGCTTTACTTCCCATCCGAAGGAAGGCAAACTGAGAGATTTTTAACGCTCTTAAAAGATCCGACGACTTCGACCGAGTTTGAACCCGCGATCATGGGCATTAAGGCTCCGTATGCTACCAACTAAGCCACCGAAGCCGACATCTCTAGGTTTAGTTTATTCTATTGCTGACTGAGTATTGTGCTCCGGTGTGGATAAATAGTCCGCATGTAAGATTAATAGATGTACAATTGAATTACACCATGCGCATGATAACAGGAACAATTATGTCAAATCCTACACATCCCACCACCTCATTTGCAGCGATGCAGCATTTTGATAAGAAATATAGAAAGATCCAGACCAACAAACAACTACCAATCCATGGAGACATAGGTGATCTACATGTGAAACGATCACGTTCAAGACATCTGCACAGCGGAGAATCTTGCTACCAACAAATTCAATCTGGTTGAGAGAGAGTCTTCTGATTGGAATTCGTTTGCCCCTCCAGAGAGTTCAGTAATGGCATGCATAACTGCTAAGGCGCCAGGGTTCACTCAGCCTAAATAGAATCCGGACCAATCACGGTGTATACGGGGATCTCCTGTACAAGTGGAGGAAAAGATCTTCATCATGTTGCGAGTGTGGTGCCGAAAGAAAGACTGTTCGGCACCTACTGTCGACCAAAGTATTATGTGCACTCAAGTTTGATGGTTGTTTGTGAAGTAACCAATAGACCTACATAAAATCCAATAACATCATCATTTTCGTCGTTCTATTTTACGTTAGTTCATGTAGGTTTGAATTTTTAATTTATATTTTAATATTTTTTATCGCAATTGGAACACAAAAAGTGCCCTTTTTAAGCGTATTTCAACCATGCGTCACATTTAAGAATTATTATCTCAAAAATCCGTCATCAGATCAAATCCAAATTTTAACACCATATAGCCTACATTGGAATGTTGTATAACTGGTTTATTAATTTCACAATTTTGTGTATCCGAGAAAGAGAGTTGTTATCATTTTTGTAAGGTAACTTTTTCTCGGCTTGGGGTGGTTGGAAAATGTAGTTCTTGGTCGCGTTGTTCTCCTTATACATCAAAAAGGTATGCTGTATGACTGTGAAATACGTAAATTAATTCACTTATTTTATAACGGTTTGTATTTGTACGGGGAAATAAGGCATGGTTCACCAGCTAGCCGCTCAGCGGTAAGCTGAACAGCGTTGCTGAGATGGAGCCTCTCACTTCCGAGCGAGGCGAGCCATGGAGCGTGGCCGGCTCCATCTCGGCAACGCTGTACAGCTTTTCCCGGAGCGGCTAGCTGGTGAACCATGTCTTAATTCCCCGTACAAATACAAACCGATATAAAATAAGTGAATTAATTTACGTATTTCACAGTCATACAGCATAACTTTTTGATGTTTAAGGAGTACAACGCGACCAAGAACTACATTTTCCAACCACCCCGAGCCGAGAAAAGGTTACCTTACAAAAATGATAACTCTGTTTCTTGGACATACAAAATGTTGGAATTAATAAACCAGTCATACAACATTCCAATGTATATTGTGTTAAAATTTGGATTCGATCTGAAGACGGATTTTTGAGATAATAATTCTTAAATATGACGCATGGTTGAAATACGCTTAAAAAGGGCACTTTTTGTGTTCCAATTGCGATAAAAAATATTAAAATATAAATTTAAAATTCCAAACCTACATGAACTAACGTAAAATAGAAGGATGAAAATGATTATGTTATTGGATTCTATGTAGGTCTATTGGTTACTTCACAAACAACCTTCAAACTCGAGTGCACATAATATTTTGGTCGACAGTAGTACAAGAATACCCACTAACATCTTACAGTGGTGAATTCAGCGACTTCTTCCTTGGGACACCACAGGCTCTTCATTATGTTTCAAACCTTGATATCAACTTATAACTAATTTTCATGTATGCCATACCATAAATAAATAAATCTCAAAATAATAACAGACATTGATAGTTTACACTATGACCGTGTAAACTACACGTTGAAAACACGCACTGCGATCTGTTGTGTTCCATTACACCCCAAGCCTTACAACAAGCCAGTACAGGTACGAGATTCAATAATGATGTTCCGATTTGAAGGTCTTTGTCCTCTGGTTTGCTTTGCCATGCCATGAGATCAAAGCCACCGTGATCCATTATTTATAGCGGGAGGAGCAAGGATCGTAAACAGTGAAGAATAAACATATACACTGACAGTCTTGTGTTTGGAACTTTCCAAACAAGCTAGATCCCTCAGCGCACGTCTCGGGAACTAACGAGGATACAGGATGGAATGGTTTTGCTAAATGAAACAGTCTTCTTAGCGGCGCAGAGTGCCCTTCCAGAATAGGGCCCAGAATAGTGATGATGATAATAATTGTTGCCCCCCCCCCAGGGGCTCACATCTAGTGAGACGTGGGTTGGTGAATACGGGGCTCCAGCTGAGTCTGGCATTGCTTCCACTTATTGTGCCGGCTCCTCTCCGTCTTCTTTCCTGTCGACCTCTCTTGGTCAAATCTTGTTCTCCTCCGACCCCGACGGTATTAGGGTATCCGAGGCCTAGGGAGTCTCTTCCTTTCCCGCCTTAATTGGCCCTTGTCTCCTCTTTCCTGATACCCTCCTTCTGCGAGGGGTCAGCCTTCTTTTTCTTTTCATGTTGTCTCCTCCGTTCTGCCCAAGGCCCTCAAGGAGGCAGGGTGTATGTAGCCCCACCACTTCTGGTGCACCCTGGATATTGCTACACCCTCAAGGGTTCACGGCTGATGAGTTCGGGAGTTGGCGACCCCAGCGGATTCCTGAGCTGGGTCCGTTTATCCCCTTTTTCCACTGACTTAGAGGTGGGCCCTTTCCTCTTTCCCTTACCTATCAGCCTTTCATGGCTCTCCTTCCTTCCAAGTCACTCAACCTCAATTCTCATTGTTCGGGGGGGTTGAAGGCATTTCTTTTCTTCCTGTCCTTTATTTGCCTTATCCCTTATTTGTTTACCATTTCTTCTTCTAGTTTGTAAGACTGTAGTTTGTATTAGTAATAGTGTTCATTCTCATCTCATGGGTCACTGTCACCCAAACCATTATGAGCCGATAACCTAGATGTTAGTCCCCTTAATTAACAATTATCATCATCATAAATAATTGTTGTTTAAAGGGGCATAACATCTAGATTATCGGCCCCTAATGATCTGGGTGATAGCGAAAATGAGAATAAAATGGAAACCAGAACGAAAATTATGTGAGACGAAAAATACGTACAAAGAGAAACTCAGATGGAAACAACTCACAATATGGTCTTACAAAAGGGAATTTAGAACGAAAAGATTCACAAAAAGAATAGATTGAAAAAGACCCACAAAACGTAGGCTAGATTCAAAATACGTACAAAATGCAATGTAGCGTCGAAATACTTACAAAATGCAACTGAAATTCAAAATATTTACAAAATGCAAATGAGATCGAAAATACGTACAAAATGCAATTGAGGTTCAAAATACTTACAAAATGCAATTGAAATTGAAAATACACAATGCAATTCATATTGAAATAGGCCCTATCCCAGTTCAAATCCAAATTATTCACAAAGTGCAATTGAAATTCAAAATACTTACAAAATGCAATTGAAATTGAAAATGCTTACAAAATGTACGGTACATTCAAAGGACTCATGTGGATTGACAATACTTACAAAAAGCAATTCAGATTGAAAATACTTGGCAAAATGTAATTTAGATTCAAAATACCCACAAAATGCAATTGAGAATCAAAATATGTGCAAACTGCCCGCAAAACAAAATGCAATTTAGATTAAAATTTCGTGCGAAATGCGGTTTTGGTTGAAAATACTTACAAAATGCAATTGAAATTCAAAATACTCACAAAGGTCCCTCCGCCATATTGAAAGACTTACTAGAAAGCAATTTAGATTGTCAATCTTTACAAAATGCAATTGAGGTTGAAAACAATCGCGAGATGTAATTTACATCGAAAAAACTTACAAAATGCAACGTAGATTAAAAAATGCCTTAAAATCGCTAAAAGGGAGTTTAGATACACGGTGAACCAAGTAACAAAAACAGTGCGGGAATCTTAAAGAGAAAAGGAAATATAAGTAAAAGAGGAGAGGAGAGAGAGGAGAGGGTCCGCCCCAAAGGTAAGGGACAAAAGGGGAAAACGGACCCAGCTCAGGAATCCCTCGGGGTCGCCAACTCCCGAACTCACCAGCCGTGAGCCCCTGAGGGTGTAGCATTATCTAGGGTGCACCAGAAGTGGTGGGGCTACATACACCCTGCCTCCTTAAGGGCCTTGAGCACAAGGCAGGAGGTAAAAGGAAAAGAAAATGAAGTCTGACCCCTCACAGAAGGAGGGTATCAGGAAAGATGAGACAAGGGCCAATTAAGGCGGGAAAGTGAAAGACTCCCTAGGCCTCGGATAACCTAATACCGTCGGGGTCGGAAGAGAACAAGAGGTGACCAAGGGAGTTCGACAGGAAACAAGACGGAGAGGAGCCCGGCACAAGTAAGTGGAAGCAATGCCGGACTCAGCTGGGGTCCCGAGGTCGCCAACCCACGTCCCACTATATGTGAGCCCCTGGGGGAGAAGGAGAGCGAGGAAAGACAGATAGGAAAGGGAATGAGAAGAGGGACCGCCCCCAGAGGCAATGGTAGAAGGGGGGAAAATGGACCCAGCTCAGGAATCTCTCGGGGTCGCTAATTCCCGAACTCACTAACCGTCTGCCCTTGAGGGTGTAGCATTTTCCAGGGTGCATCAGAAGTGGTGGGGCTACATACACCCTGCCTCCTTGAGGGCCTTGAGCAGAAGGCAGGAGATTGGAAGAGAACAGAAAAGGTCTGACCCCTCGAAGAATGAGGTACCAGGGAAGATGAGACAAGGGCCAATTAAGATGGGAAAGTAAAAGACTCTCTAAACCTTGGATACCCTAATACTATCGGGGTCGGAAAAGAACAAGAGTTGACCATTGGTGGTCGATAAGATGACAGAGAGGAGCCCGACACGAGTGAGTGGAAGCAATGCCGAACTCAGCTGGGGTCCCGTGGTCGCCAACCCACGTCCCACTAGTCGTGGGCCCCTAGGAGGGGGGGGGGGTTGAATAATGAGGTAACTAATAGCATAATTCCCTAATGTTGCGATGAATAACCCAATTATTAAATAACTAATACAATCATACCACCACTCAATTGCAAACTATCCATTGAATCATGATAATTAATTGAGTGGAAGGATATCGTACTGGCTACAGTAATACCTACACAGGGGGTCTACCTCCCTCCTTTCGGGTCAAAATTATACAGATGGTAGAGGACACTAAACAGAATAGGCTATTTGGAGATAGGGAGCCATATGGTTCTATAGTACAGTAGTTCAGGAACCACTCTGAACAATATTGCTATGAGCTGTACGTTGTTGCTAGGAGCTGTACGCTGTTGCTAGGAGCTGTACGTTGTGGCTAGGAGCAGTACGTTGTTGCTAGGAGCTGTAGATTATTGCTAGGAGCAGTACGTTGTTGCTAGGAGCTTTTGCTGTTGCTATGAGCTGTACGTTGTTGCTAGGAGCAGTACGTTGTTGCTAGGAGCTTTTGCTGTTGCTATGAGCTGTACGTTGTTGGTAGGAGTTGTACGTTGTTGCTAGGAGCTGTACGTTGTTGCTAGGAGCAGTACGTTGTTGCTAGGAGCTTTTGCTGTTGCTAGGAGCTGTACGTTGTTGCTAGGAGCAGTACGTTGTTGCTAGGAGCTGTACGTTGTTGCTAGGAGCAGTACGTTGTTGCTAGGAGCAGTACGTTGTTGCTAGGAGCAGTACGTTGTTGCTAGGAGCTCTTGCTGTTGCTATGAGCTGTACGTTGTTGCTAGGAGCAGTACGTTGTTGCTAGGAGCTTTTGCTGTTGCTATGAGCTGTACGTTGTTGCTAGGAGCAGTACGTTGTTGCTAGGAGCTGTACGTTGTTGCTAGGAGCTGTACGTTGTTGCTACGAGCTTTTGCTGTTGCTACGAGCTGTACGTTGTTGCTAGGAGCAGTACGTTATTGCTAGGAGCTGTACGTTGTTGCTAGGAGCAGTACGTTGTTGCTAGGAGCTGTACGTTGTTGCTAGGAGCAGTACGTTGTTGCTAGGAGCTTTTGTTATGAGCTGTACGTTGTGGCTAGGAGCTGTTCGTTGTTGCTAGGAGCTTTTGCTAGGAGCTGTACGTTGTTGCTAGGAGCAGTACGTTGTTGCTAGGAGCTGTACATTGCTGCTTTTTTTTTAAATAACTATGCATTTCCGACAATTCGTTCACGATCTCCAGATACTCAGTTAATGAGGCGGCCGTAGCCTTAAATTAGGAACCATCCCGGTTTTTGCCTGGAGTAGAATTGGGAAACCATGGAAAACCACTTCCAGGATGGTTGAGATGTGAATCGAGCCATCTTATTCTCAGTTTTGCCTCACGAGGCTGAATCCTGGCGTTTCTAAAGCCGCACTACTTAAAGGGACGTAAAACCTATGAAAAAATGAAAATCCACAGCCTGCTTCCAGTCTCCGACCGGGTCAGGAATGGAATGAATGAAGCCCCCATCTAGCGGCGAGGATATGGACTGTGCCGGCTGCCGAGGCCTGACGCACTCCTCTGGGGCAATGATTAAATGAATGACAGATGAAATGAAATGATAGTGGAGAGTGTTGCTGGAATGAAATTTTGACAGGGAAAACCGGAGTACCCGGAGAAAAACCTGTCTGCCTCCGTTTTGTCCAGCACAGATCTCACATGGAGTGACCGGGATTTGAACCACGGACCCAGCGGTGAGAGGCCGGCGTGCTGCCGCCTGAGCCACGGAGGCTGTTTACGTAAAACCTATAACATAAGAAAATGTTAGGACTTGCTCTCCCTTTGACTAATACGTGCTGCATCTTCCTTGCAAGGTCAGACAGAATCGACAAATACCGAAGTGTACAAGGCTCGTTCATGATCACGACGTCCTAGGCCCCTAATAAATGAAACATCACCTAACTACTCTCAATTATAGAGAGAGTCAAGCCTGGGTTATTACTGAAGACAATTGTTTTCTGGAACAGAAGCGTGTTTGTATAATTCATTGGAGACACTCGTATCAGACACACAGAGCATCCCTAATGTTGCATGGAATAAAGAACTGCATGGTGGCGTGGTTAGTGCCTCGCGGTCTGCGATCGATACTGGGCACATTTCCTCTGAGTCACTCCACTCGACTGGTGGCGAGGAGGGGGTAGGGGTACAGCCACCCCATTTAGGAAATACCCACTGCCGAAGAAAACTATCGATATGAATATGAGGGAGAACTCTCTTTCCAATAAACACAAGCATACTGTTTTGGGATATTGTATGCTCTACAAGCCATGAACTTGAGAAATATTTCACGCCACGTATCATATATTGACGATAGGCCAAGTGATACACATACCCTTGAAACTGCTGGATTGTTAGGTAATCAGCTTCAAGGCTGGCCAGATCCTCAAAAAGCACCGCCACATAACTCCCCCCCCCCCCCCCCCCTTCCCAAAAGCAGGGCTAAAATGAGACTTATTGCCAATCCATTATGTGAACTGTACTGTAGTTTGCAGACTGTTTATGAAATCACTAATAGGTCTATAGAAAATCCAAGAACACCATTTTCCTCGTTTTATTTAACCTTTGGTCATGTCACTTTGGAATTTGGAATTTATAATTTATATCTTTATCACGGACAGAGCCTCCGTGTTTTAGGCGGCAGCACGCTGGCCTATCGCCGCTAGGTTCCTGGTTCAAATCCCAGTCACTCCATGTGAGATTTGACCTGGACAAATCGGAGGCAGACAGGTTTCTCTCCGGGTACTCGAGTTTTCCCTGTCACAATTTCATTCCAGCAACACTATCCGCTGCCCTTTCATTTAATCTGTCATTCATTTAATCATTGCCCCAGGGGAGTGCGACAGGCTTCGTCTGCCGGCACATTTCTTATCCTCGCCGCTAGATGGGGGCTTTATTCAATCCATCCCCTGACCCGGTCTTTCGACTGGAAGCAGGCTGTGGATTTTCATTTTCATATCACAGCTGGAATGGGGGGAGTCAGCCGTGGTCGTTACGGCGTGGCTGCAGGCAGTCGCTCACATCTGGGAGGTAAGGAGGTTCAAAACACCCGTCGGCAACCTTGAATATGGTCTTCTGTGGTTTCCCATCTACATTCCAGGTAAATGGCGGGGTTGTCACTTAACAACTTACCACACTTTCTGGAACATCTCCAGTTGAATATACTATCTTACAGATCAACATAGGGCCAATAGTCATTCTCCTATTGGTCCATTTCCAATATTACAGTTTTCATTGGTTGAAAACCCTATGCACTATTTAACGGACGTGGTTGGTCTCACGGCCGGCTAGCGACTAAGAACGCAATTTTCTAACCACCTCGAGGCGAAAAACAGTTACTGTAGAAAATCGATAGCAACTTTTGTTTTTGAATACAGACAATTCTCAAATTTATAATCAATTTAGAAAACATTCTAATGTATGGTATATTGGTTTTCACGGCCAGTGAATTAAAAATCAGCAATTCTTCTAGGTTTGTGCCGTGTCTTGTGCGGGGACACCGAGGGTCCGCTGATGAGCCAGCTTGGTTTTTGAGAAACTAATTATTAAATTAAATTTGACGATTAGTTAAAACACGTTTAAAAATGGGCAGTTTTTGCTTTCCAACTGTGATTTTTCTTTTAGCGTATGGCTTTTAGTGCCCTGGAGTGTCCGAGGACATGTTCGCATTGCCGGAGTTTGTAGCTACTTCTATGCAGACACCCATGGGGTGAGCTACAAGTACCGTCGCGTATGGAGTGTTGTCTCGGGAGGAACGTGTGAATGTGAGGACGAGGAATTGGAAGGTAGCGGCTGTGGCTTTCCATTTACTAATTATGGATATACACATGTTCGCGCAATGTGAATTGGTGTCTACGCATGACCAACAATCACAGTAATCACAATACTCACTAAACGTGCAACACTAACGTCTAAGCTTTGCAGATACACGTCCATATGAATGACAAAAACAAGGGTGAACTAACGATATCAGTCAGCGGAGCACGCCACCACCGGCCGAGAGAGAGAGAGAGAGAGAGTGAGTGAGTGAGTGAGTGTACTCTGAATGTCTGTCCCCCCCCCCCTCCTATCAATTCGAACACTGTGAAACCGAATTGAACGAAATTTGGTACAGAGGTAGCACTAGCAAAGGGCACCTCAGTGTCATGTTTTATATCGCCGCCATCTTGACGGAAACGTAATGGCGGCCACCCAAATGTTAAAAGGTTAAATCAAATTACGACAACCTAATCATCTGATCTCTACCAATTTTATACCTTTATTTATAAAAATCTTTTGACCTAACTACAAGGTCATCAGCCCACTAATTTGAGGATGGCGGCCATGTATGTATGCAAATCGATTCCCCCTATCAATTCAAACACGGTGAAAACGAATTGAATGAAATTTGGTACAGAGGTAGCACTAGCAAAGGGCACTTCATATTCATGTTTAATATCCGTATAACAAGTTGTATTTCAACAAGCTACTACAACCAACATTCAATTATACTCATTGAAAAGGACAAAGAATTATAACAATACCCATGCATTTAGGAGAAAGAAGGCTATATGTTCTTTACTGAACATATTGTTTTTATTATTATTTTAATGGTGAAAATATTTTTTTGCAAAAGTAGGGGGCCCCATCCTAGTAAAATTAAGGAATTTCCTAAATTGTGCCAAAAGCTTAAAGGGCCCGGAAGGGTGTCAAATTGTGAATCTTGAAGAGCTCTATCAAAGTAAAAACACATTTCAAAAGTCACTTCCGACCTAAATGCAGTTCCGGGAGAACAGCCTAAAATCGGTAGTTTCTTTACTCGTTTCTTTTAGATTCAAATCCTAGACAAATAATTATTTCTTTATTGTGTTCCTTGGTTCAATACTCTCAGGCAATTTTTGATTTCTTGAAAAATCTTCACACCGGAAGTAGTTATAAGGGATTAAGCGATACTCTCCATACACTGAACTAGTGCTCGTAATGGTAGAAAAGGCAAACTGCTAATCTAATCGATCGGATGTGGTTGAGATTTCGGTGATCAGCCATCGGTCTACCGCGTCTCATTATGTTAGCATCTCGTAGGAAACGTTTAGTATGTCCTTTACGTCTCGAAAAGTGGAGAAGGAACTAAAATTAATTACAAATGCACCAACAGTAAGATGCAGTGATGAACCGGAATTCCCAGCTCATATCGCTAGACTAGAGGATGATGCTACTGTATGTAAATACCAAATCTAGACTGTTCATGGAAGGTCTAGATCAGAGCTTTCCAACTTTTTTTTCTCATGGAGACACCGCAGCTGCCCTCACGGCCGTGGTGTACTATTTAACGAACACGGATACGCCGCTGGACAGATAATATAAAGGGCCTGTTACTAGGAGAATCAGCTTCCCCTCATTTCATAGATAATCATAGTTTTCTCCCTTCTCTGAGTTTTACCTCACAAGGCTGAGTGTACCCCGTTCCAGCCTACAGACCAGAATTAAATTTCTTGGCAGAGCCGGGATCAAACGCGGGCTTCCGCGGTGACAACCAATAATGCTAGCCACTACGCAACGTGATGATGGGCCATCAGCAGACCTCGTCATCCGTTTCATGAGGGACGGTCGCAACTTTTTAAAGTTTTAATAGAGTTTAAGACTTCTAGTTTAGTTTTAGTCTGTTTTATGTTTTTCATTGTGTTCATCTCTATTTTTATTATTAAATATGCTTTACTTGTTTTATTGTTTTCATCACCCCTGTTTTAACTTCTATTATCCAAATAAGGCATCAATGTTGGGGCTCACTGTCTGTTTTATACAAACCATTTCGTTTTCATCTTTGACAGTGGGGTGTTGCTATCTTCATCTTTTCATTTCGTAACATTTTATTTCATTAAGGGCCAATAACCTTGATGTTAGGGCCCTTAAAACAAGTAACATCACCATCATCATCATCTTCTCCTCACGAGGCTGAGCGTGGTATCGAAGCAGGACTGGCAGCCACTATAGTGCGAATAAACAGGAAATTCTCTGTCTCTCACTCTGACCTACAAACCGCGACCTATCGATCTATTGCACTAGTCCAGGTGTATGTAGGTGTCGAGTGGCCGTAATGACTAACTTCTTAACCTAGGCGTGTCCCACTGGGTCAGTATCGATAATTGACTACAACAAGTTCAAATTCCTAACCCACAAATTTACGTTTAAAAAAGTATGTATTTTATTTATTATATTTTCTACTAGCATTACCCGTCACGGCTTCGCTCGCGAAAATTGTATAAACACGAAACTTAGCGACGACTCACTCAACAATGTAATGATTTATTTTTAGTTCAAATCTTAAAACAGCCCGCTTTACGATACGATCGGGGAGATATGTAAGGCCCAATGCTGATTATTCTACTCCATATCTTTATATATATAATTCTTCGACACGTGTGTATGTGACTGAACTCCTCCTAAACGCCTGGACCGATTTTGATGAAATTTTGTATGAATGTTAGGGTGGGCCCATGTATGGTTTAGATTCACAATTTGACCAGATAGGAGGAATTTTAGAACCACAATTTACACACAAATTTAGAACCACAATATACAGTCATAAACAGTCGTCATGGAAACCGCTAGCCTTAGTGAAACGTGATCCTTTTGGACTGTGTGTCTCTGCACGTAGAGCCACCTGGTCGCAACCTGTGCAACTTCCGCCATAACATACACTCCGCCCATGGCGGAAAGTTGTGTTTTATACCAAAGGAGGCAGTGATGTCGAATTCTGTTTGTCTCTGCACGTTAGAGCGTTTCAAAGTTCCGTATGCGTTCATATACTATTCATCCGATTGCGATGAAACTTGGGTGAGATGTTGAGTGCACTCCAGGGAAGGTGTTTGGCATAGTAAATCCATTTTACAATAGATAGCGCACGACTAGATTCAAAAAATGAACGACGACGCGCGAAGCGTTTCCAAAAGGTCCCGTATGCGTTCAAATACCATTCGTCCGATACCGATGAAACTTGGGTGAGATGTTGTGTACACTCCAGGGAAGGCTTCTGGCTTAGTAAATTCATTTTACTATAGGTAGCGCACGAGTAGATTCTACAAATGAGCGACGATGTACGGACATTTAAACTAAGTCCCGTATGCGTTCATATACCATTCATCCGATTGCAATGAAACTTGGGTGAGATGTTGTGTACACTTACGTGGGGGTTTCTAACTTAGTAAATCCATTTCACAGGAGGTTTCGCACGAGTAGATTCAACAAATGAGCGAAGACGCGCGAAGCGTTTCAATAATGTCCCGTATGCGTTCAAATACAATTCGTCCGATTACGATGAAACTTGGGTGAGATGTTGTGTACTCCCTACGGAAGGTTTCTGGCTTAATAAATCCATTTTACAATTGGTAGCGCACGAGTAGATTCAACAAATGAGTGACGGCACGCGAATCATTTCAACAAAGTACCATATGCGTCCATATACCATTTATCCGATTGCGATGAAACTTTGGTAAATTGTTGTATACACTTCAGTAAAGGTTTCTGGCTCAGTACATTCATTTTACAATAGGTAGCGCACGAGTAGATTCAACAAATGGGCGCTGGCGCGCGAATCGTTTCAACATAGTCCTGTATGCGTTCATATACCATTTATCCGATTACGATGAAACTTTGGTGAATTGTTGTGTACACTCCAGGAAAGGTTTCTGGATTAGTAAATCCAGTTTTTAATAACTAGCGCACGAGTAGATTCAACAAATGAGCGACGGCGTGTGAATCGTTTCCACAATGTCGTGTATGCCGTCATATATCATTCATCCAATTGCGTTGAAACCTTGGTGAATTGTTGTGTACACTCCAGGAAAGGTTTCTGGATTAGTAAATCCAGTTTTTAATAACTAGCGCACGAGTAGATTCAACAAATGAGTGACGGCGCGTGAATCGTTTCCACAATGTCGCGTATGCCGTCATATATCATTCATCCAATTGCGTTGAAACCTTGGTGAATGATTGAGTACACTCCAAAGAGGGTTTCAGGCATAGTAAATCTATTTTACAATAAGTAGCGCATGAGTAGATTCAACAAATGAGTGACGGCACGCGAATTGTTTAAAAATATCCCGTATACGTTCATATGTCATTCAGCCGATTCCGATGAAACTTTGATGAGTTGTTGTGTATACTTACGTGAAGCTTTCTAACTTAGTAAATCAATTTCACAGTTGGTAGAGCACGAGTAGATTCAACAAATGAGTGACAGCGTACGAATCATTTAAACAAAATCCCGTATGCGTTTTATGCCATTTATCCAATTGCGATGAAACGTTGGAGAGTTGTTGTGCACGCTCCCACGAATGGTTCTAGATTAGTTAATTGATTTCACGATAGTTTAGAGGCAGCTAACAGAAATTGAAAATAAAAATTGTGTGTCCAAAAGCACTTCAAGAAACAAAGTTACAACACTTTCTTTGATTGGCAGGACAACGTCTGCCGGGTCAGCTAGTTGTATATATTTATCTGTGTTTAATTGTGATTCATAAACATCATATACTAATTAAGCCTAAGTGAACAGGATCTGAGGATGAACGTGTGACGTTCGAAACGTGTCATCCAATTAAGTAGGTATGTGTACATAAAAAGCGTGTTAGTTTGTTGGTTATGTAAATACTTGTTCCCCGCCTAATGTAATTGGGCACAAATCGTGTTGACCGACTGAAAAGCTTTCTTTCATAGAACTAGGCAACTCTGAAAAATGACTTCTATCACTTCAACCACAGAAAATGCCGCTAATCGGTATGAAAAAAAAATTGTTGAAGTGATTCGCGCGACAATACTTATGAAACGACTTGCTAGCGTAAAACTCACCAAAGTTAATTTGTTGAAGTAGGTACCGCAATTTGCACGGCAACACACGACTCGTGCGTCACCTATTGATAAATGGACCAAAAAAGACCGAGAGCCGGTAAAATGTCCTTGTTTGTAGCCAATGGCCGAGATGAGAGTTCTAAATACGAAAAGTGGTGGTTGTTATTGTTTAGGGGCTTGGGACATCTTGGACATCAGCCCCGTTTACTTGGGTGTGTGTTGAATTTATCTGATAACAATGTGTAGCTGGAACCCCTTAAGTTTTCTTTTTTCGAAACCCTACCCAATTTGATTCATGTTTATCCTTTCACTGACTCTTATTTGGTTATTGTTAACATAAACAAGGAAGAACACCTTGTATATTTAGTCAAATTATTTATTTAGCGTATGGCTTTAGAGATACAATATGTACACAGTTTACAAACTATATATTTACATCTAGATTATTTATATAGGTAATTGTCTCTGGTGATCCATGAGCGAAATCAGTGACGCTGCCTCTGTACTTTCTTTTTGGACAGTTGGTGATGATATGCTGGATGGTCTGCTTAGGGTCACCTCAATCACAGTTCGGTGAAGAAATATTTTTTCATTTATAATGGAAGTCTGCACAGTTGCCATGACCCGTACGAATCCTGTTGAGAGTTGACCATGTTTTCCGAGGAAACTCAAATCCAGGTGGCAGCGATGATCCAATGCTTGGTAATGTTGATTCAGGCCTAGTATCCTGTCTTCCATGCCATTCTTTAGTCAAGTTGAAGTTGGTAATCTCCAAGTCTATTGCAGTCCTTGTTGATGGATTCCGAGATCTTACAAGATTCAGGCGAACGTCAGCAATGTCACAGAGTATTGGAAGTTGTGGGTTATCTATTATTTTCATGAACCCCCTGAGGAGAGCGTTTTTACGTCGAAGGTGGCTGAGGATAGGTAGACAATGTGTGGGTGTAGACCTTATTGTGCCAGTGATTAGGCACATGGTGGTGTTGAGCTGGGTATCTATGAGGTTAGTGTGAGGTCTATTCAACCAAACTGGGGCACAGTACTCTGCAGTTGAAAACACAAGCCCCAAAGCTGTACTTCGAAGTGAGTTGCCGATGAACCCCGAGTTGTGCCACATAGTTTATGGACTATATTTTTGCGGGTTCTTACTTTGGATTGAGTATTGCGGAGGTGTTGTCTAAAGGAGAGTGTTCTATCTAATGTAACTCCTAGGTATTTAGGGAATCTATTATGTCTCAATCCATGATGATATGGATTGACGATTAATCAGTCAAAAACTAAGTATATGCTAACATCTAGGAGAAAATATAATGAATTAGAGAAAAATGTGAAACTGAATGAGAAAGAATATGAACGCTGTAAAATTTTTAAATATTTAGGGTCAATGATAGCTGAAAACAATGACATGAGAGAAGAAATACGTGCAAGGATAGTAGCTGGAAATGGGAGTTACTATGCTTTAAGTAAAGTTTTTAAATCAAGAAGTCTAAGTAGAAATCTGAAGCAGACTGTATATCGTACGGTAGTGAGACCTGTGGTGATGTATGGTTCGGAGACTTGGACCATGACACAAGGTGATGAGTATAGACCGGATTTTAAAGGGAACCTTTTTAGGTAGATTTCATTAGAAAGCTAACTATTGCAATGGGTACTGCGCCAGAATTTATTTGAGGCCATTACCAAAGAACCAATCTGGATATGAACCAAGACCCAGGAAAATAAAAGATTGGATGAAAATCTTTTATTCATTAAAAATTCGAGGAGTATGGGAAAATCTGTATAGAAATGAGTGAAATACTATACATCTTATGCAATTATGAAAGGCAAGAAAGAAGGAATGATTTAAAGATGGATATATATTCTATTATATGAATGGGGAGGTCTACATTGCGCGAGACATCACGCCACTTGAAGCGAGAGTTACGCCATGAAAGAGGAGAAGAGACGAAGGTCGAACTGCGGACTGAAGTGAGGAGAGGTGGTAGAAGTTACGTCACACCACGAGAGGGGAGACAGAGACTGCAACTTGTCGAGCGCAGAGAACGGGACGAGAGAGTTCTTTCCAATTTGAGATTTCATCGAGTCAAGACCTCGAGAAGAAGCCAGTATTATTATAACAGTGACACGCTTTATCAAAGTTGGTAGTGAAGAAGAGTGTAGTACAGCAAGACTGTAACTTGAGGAGCAAGCTACATTTATCACGCAGAAAAGAACATTATATAGCCGAGTATTACAGTGCTTAATACAAAGTTGTTTTTGACAAGAAGATATTCACTATTACTACGTGTGAACGCATACTTGAGCATTACATTAAAATGCAAGTTACAAAGCAGCAACGGGGAAGTCAAAAATATATCATCAGTGAAATGAGAATTACCATGTGCTAAGCTAAAGCATAGGGAAGTGGAGACTACAAAGATGTACAGTTGAATTCCAGAATTCACTATTATGGAAGGCGAAGCAGAACATCCACGTGATGCGCAAAATCACCGAACAAACCTCTACTTTTCTACAAGAGTTCTAATACATCTAGAATTCTCGCAAACGCTTGTATAAACGACAATTTTCAACCTGAGACGAGATGTCAATTCTGAAGAACCGAGATGTCAATTCTGAAGAAACGAGATGTTAATTCTGAAGAAATGGGGAGTCGAAGCCAGACGACTTGCAGTGAACGGGAGACGGAGTGCAGGCAGAGCGGACTGTTTCACGGCGAGGTCGTTCACCGAGGACGTCACCGACCTTGTTCCACTGGGGGAAGAGGCCAGCTGGTTCTGACACAAACCGGTCTTCATAGCTGTGGACGAGACGATGAGCTCCGAGACACGTTTGGTTTGGCAGGCGAGACGAAGGTATTCTCCAGACCAGAGTCAACTCAAGGTAGAAAAGCGATTGCTTTATATAATGTAGAATTATAGTTGTGTTCTGTGATTATCCAATTGACCAACCGTATAATTTTGACAGTATAATTTTGTCAGTATATTGTGCCAGTATCATTAAATTATGTAGATTTTGAAGTAGTAATTTTTCGTATTTTTCTTAGGAGTTATTTTTCTTGTGTTTGAAAATTTCAGTCACTTGGACGAAATTTTGCATAGCGATGCTATTAACGCTAAAGTCATTTCAGAGTAAAATCGTGTAGAATTTTTCATATTTGCGTTAGATTTAAGCTAATTAAATCTGTTTTATCGCAGCGATGGAATATAGGATGAAATTTTTAAGGAATGTAGAATGAATTGTTTAAAGGAATGTAGGATGAACTATTTAAAAGAATGTAGAGTGAACTATTTAAAAGGAGTATAACATTAAACGAACTGAAGAAGGAGTATAATTGTAAATGAAGTAAAGGAAGTTTATTGAAGCAAATTTAAGTACCGCATATTTAAAAAGTTATGTCACGAAGTGTAAAGAATATTTTGACAACTCATGATGTTGATTCGAGTGTCAGAAATTTATTCTCAACTAATTATGAACGAAAGTATTACGAGAACGCTTATACACATATGTCTAAGGAAATTTAGAGCATTGAAAAACATAGATGAATTTGTTAAACAAATATATTCATGGAAGGAAGTCAAACTTATATCATTTGTTAAAAATATATGAATTCTTACTGATATTTCTTTAAAAGTTGTAATTGAATGTAAAACTGAATTTAAACACGTGAAAAGAAAGTTAACAAACTTAAATCACAGGGTGATCAGAAAGTGAAAGTACAGACATTTATTGCAGAAGTGGAATTTGTAAGCACGAGGTGAAGTTGTATCAGGATAGAGAAGAGTGTTAAAGTTAGGAAAAAAGGTGTATTGAAATGGAAGTTTATAGTTGAAATACCGTGCAAAGTAAGGAGATATAGACGTAAATGAGTTACGTATTTTTACGAGAGGAGGCTGAGGAGTCAAGTTTTTCTAGTATTGATCGCAGTGATTGTGAAGTTATTTGAGTGTATTAAAGGAAGATTCTGTACAGGGTGTTTAAGAGATGAGGTAATTGTTGTATAATTTTGAAAGAGGAGTGTGAGAATGAAGGTTAATGCCAGGCACTTCTAGTATTCACGTTTGTCAGAAAATTATTAACACAGTAAAGAATTTCAGAAATATTTCAGTATTTTATAATGAATAGATAAAAGATAAAAGGAACAGTGCTTAGCTTAAATGTTTGTCACTTATGTTCAATTGATTAAGACGAGTATTTATTACTTTCAACACGATAGTTGCGGTGTATGTTGGTTATTTGATTGTTAAGGAAGTTGAGTAGATAAAAGACTCATTGAAAGATAGACAATTTAATCTTTTCGACACAATAGTGTATAATTTGTGTGAACCATAAATGAATGTATATATGCACATAGTTAATGAATGATTTTGCTTAGATATGGAACTACGGTTCAGAGTTGAAGCGGATTTGTATAAAGTAGGGTAATGCATAGTATCACGCCGTTTCACATTTCTTATTACATCAGTGCCACGTGCAAGTTTATTTTTGAAGTTTATTTTTGTGAGAGTGTCAAGGAGACACCATATTCAGGCAGGAAGCCAGTTTTATTGTACAGTACTTGTTTCAGCACAATAAACGGCTGGCGCTCTTTAGCGACTCAGTCAACTTTTATCTTAACTGACACCGTTTTCATTGTCGTCATCGTCGAAAATAGTACTGCGAGGTATAGATACAGGCGCTCACTATAGATTAGACCTTATCACCCCTCGAGATTGGAGTTTCTCGATTTGCTCTAAATGTAAATGATAGTAGAAATTTGTACCTTGGCTGGTAGTACTATTTTCTTACGAATAATATCTATCCTGTATGTTCCTGAAATTCCCAATTTTACTTAGTAGGCATGGTAAATTTGTGAGCTGGGTAATTTACATGTCTGCAATCCTTTACAGTGCAGCGGATGTAAGTACTGATGGGTTTATTCGGGCGCAGTACCATGTTTCGAGTTCCGGAAAATTTCGACATATCTTCGCGTTTTACATCCCCCAGACCCCAAAACCACCGTCAGTTCAAAAGTTTATATATAATTTATGCATATATATATATATATATATGTATATCAGTTCCTTGTGGACACGATAACTGCCGTAATTTTGCACCACTCACTTTGCATTTTTTACCGAATATGTGTACCTATAAAATCTCGGTCGAGTTCATTACTGGGCTAAATCGGTCGAAGGGGCTGAAAATGGGGGCTTTTTTTTCGAAAAAGTGAAATATTGCTATAACTCTCTTAATATGTGAAATATCGAATCCGTTCAAAGTTCATACTATGTGTCGAATAAAGCCCAAAAATTTATATTTGAAGAGTTTTTTTATAGCACCAACCATTGACCAAAGGGGTGGGAAAATTGGGTTTTTCGGGAAACATTAATCATATCTCTCTTAATAGGCACAATATCAAAACCGTACAAAATGGACAATATTCCCCTAATGAAATGAAAATCCACAGCCTGCTTCCAGTCTCCGACCGGGTCAGGAATGGAATGAATGAAGCCCCTGTCTAGCGGCGAGGATATGAACTGTGCCGGCTGCCGAGATCTGACGCACTCCTCTGGGGCAATGATTAAATGAATGACAGATGGAATGAAATGATAGTGGAGAGTGTTGCTGGAATGAAATTTTGACAGGGAAAACCGGAGTACCCGGAGAAAAACCTGTCTGCCTCCGTTTTGTCCAGCACAGATCTCACATGGAGTGACCGGGATTTGAACCTCGGACCCAGCGGTGAGAGGCCGGCGTGCTGCCGCCTAAGCCACGGAGGCTTTTACAATATTCCCCTAATAATTATCTAAAACTTTTGTCTGAAATAATTTTTGATACGACCCACCATTACGCCAAGAGACGAGAAAAATGATTTCGGAATTATAAGAAAATGCCAAGAGCTATCAGAGGTTGCCACTACTAAATTGATGGGGGATGAGCCATCAGACGTTGCCATGACAACGCACTTGCACGAGATCAGATTCAGATTTCCATCTGACTAAGTGTGAAGCGGCTTCGGTGACGTAACTGGTAGCATGCTTAACTTCTATGCCCAAGGTCGCGGGTTCAAAGCCGGCCGATGTTTTGTGGACACGATAACTACCGTAATTTTGCACCAATCACTTTGAATTTTTACCGAATATGTATACCTATAAAATCTCGGTCGAGTTCGTTACTGGGCTAAATCGGTCGAAGGGGGGTGAAAATGGGGGGCTTTTTCGAAAAAGTGAAATTATTGCTTTAACTCTCTTAATATGTGAAATATCGAATCCGTTCAAAGTTCATACTATGTGTCGAATAAGGCCCAAAAATTTATGTTTGAAGAGTTTTTTATAGCGCCAACCATTGACCAAAGGGGTGGGAAAAAGTGGGTTTTTCGTGAAATATTAATCATATCTCTCTTAATAGGTGCAATATCAGAACCGTACAAAATGGACAATATTCCCCTAATAATTACCTAAAACTTTTGTCTGAAATAATTTTTGATATGACCCACCATTACGCCAAGGGATGAGAAAAATTATTTCGGAATTATAAGAAAATTTCAAGAGCTATCAGAGGTTGCCATGGCAACACTACTAAATTGATGAGGGATGAGCCATCAGACGTTGCCATGACAACGCACTTGCACGAGATCAGATTCAGATTTCCATCTGACTAAGTGTGAAGCGGCTTCGGTGACGTAACTGGTAGCATGCTGAACTTCTATGCCCAAGGTCGCGGGTTCAAAGCTGGCCGAAGTCGTTGGATTTTCTAAGAGCGTAAAAAATCCCTCAGTATGCTTTCCTTTGGAGGGGAAGTTCCAACGTTCGTTGCGAGTTGCTGGCTGCGGTGGCATCTAGGTTTTTTTTGAAGCGTTATTTTTTATTAAAAGGCCAAGTATTCCTCGCACACTTATTGTTACTGATTCTCAAAGTATATTACAGACTTTACAAAACATAGTTCGCATTGACAATTGGTATATTTCGAATATAATTAACACAATTCGGTTCTTAGATTGTTTTTTCTCGGGTACCGGGTCACTCTCATATTCCAGGTAATGAATGTGTTGATAGGTCTGCTAAGGGAGCTGCTTCATGTGCTGGTCCAGCCATGAATATCATAATATCTTTCACAGATTTTCTACCTATCATTAAAACGCAACTCAATGGCGACTGGACACGACGATGGCAAGAGTATTCCGAGTTTGAAAGCGAAATATTATTGCATCCAATCTACGATCCCACGACTCCCCTGGTTTTTTACAGGTAAATACAATCGCCGACACATCATAACCATCATACGTCTACGCTTCAATCATGCCCTTACTGTACATGGCTCATCTCATAGTAATCTCCGTAGTTCACCCGTTTGTTATTGTAAACAGGAAATCGGAAAAATCAATCTTTCAATGTTCACTTTATGAAACCCAACGAAGGGCTTTTTACATACATTACACAATTTAGGTTTTCAACGTCCTATAAATCTTTCTTCAATCTTTCTTACTCCTACATTTCCTGTTATATCTTCATTGCTACTCTTCTTAAATGATTGTCACCTTACTCTTTTTATAAGTCCACAGCTAGGTGTCGTTGGCGGTAGCATCTGGTAGCAACATTAGGAACTACTGCTTAAAATTGACCGTCTGCAGTCCTTACCTGAATTACAGACTAATACAGCCATCACAATTCACACCGTTTATCAGACAGATTCTACACTCACCCAAAGTACACGGGGTTACATGGCCGCGTTGTCGCAGCCCCTAAACTGAAGAACAAACCAAAATACCTGCGGGAGATATAATTTTGCGTGAAGAAGTAACAGACCGTTACATAGTTACACATCAGTGTCGAAACCTTGTGTGACCACAAGTATAAAAATAGACCCCAAATGACAAGCAAGTTACCGTCCCCATAAGACAATAAAATGTTTAAAATATGCATAAAATGACGAAAAACAAAGTTAATTAAGCTCCAATTATAAAATACTTTTTCGCAATAAATGAGGACTGATCCTTCTACGAAAACCTGCATATTCTGCCAAATTTCGCCTATCCCCAAGTTTGTCCGGTGAAATCTACCTCCGCCTTCCGGCGTGCCGAGAGGAGTTTCTTTTTTAAATTTAATTGGGAACCAGAAATAATCGATACTATGGGTTAAAACTGTATTTAAAACTCAAGATTACCGTGGTTTAACTTCCCTTTTTCCTTTTTCCCCCTTTTTTAAGCCCTTGTTCCTTTTTCTCCTACATCTGCACTTATTTTCCCTTTTTTTTAGAATATACGGCAAAACCTCAAGAATTTATTTCACTTTGAGGGAAAATGCCTGCATAAAGTACCGATGTAGCGTTAGGAAAGAAAGAACTAACACGGGTTCTATACCGAACTCACCCCAGAGTTGAACTCGCTCACTGCACCGCCTCACCCCACCCGCAGGTGTTGTTAGACTCGTCGCATCCCCTCCAGAATGTGTGAAGCATTTACAGCCTATTCTCTTTGGTTCCAGTAGCTTGCTCGCCTCAGTAGCAGAAACAGAGTCATAGAGAATAGCACGCACCGTTAAGTGGCAGCAGTAGCTTGTAATAGTGATGGCGAAGTCGTCTTTTAGCAGCAAAATGCGAAGAGCGGTAAGCAGTTTCAAGGACGATTTAATTGAAACAGATGGTACCGTTATTCGATGTTCTCTATGTGATATTGATATTAAAGTAGATGGAAAACATATAAAGGACAGAATAATTCAGCATCTCAAGTATGCCAAACATGAGAAAAACAAAGCTATTCGTGCAAAAGTTTCCCACCAGTCATTTTTACAGGAATCTTTTCAGAAGGCCGAACAAAAAAGCAGGGAACGAAACTTTTTTTTCAGTGACCTCACAGTTACCTTTGTTCAGTGTGGAATTCCTTTAAATAAGGTAAATAACCCAGCAATTAAGAGTTTCTTGGAAAAATACACACAACGCACTGTCCCTGATGAAAGTACACTTAGAAAGAGTTACCTACAACCAATTTATGAAGCTAATGTACAAAAAGTTAAGGAGGTTGTTGGATACCATCCAGTTTGTTTCATTTTGGATGAAGCAACCGATTCACTTTCAAGAGCTGTTCTAAAGTAAAAATTTAGACTTTCACGACCGGCGTTGAAATAGGAATCTCTGTTTCGCGGGCTTATAGGTCGTGTTCCTTGGAACACGACCTATAAGCTGTTCTAAACATTCTTGTGATGCCATTGACAGGAGATCCATCAAAACCAATGTTGGCTGCCATGTACGAATTGGAAAAAGTAAACTCTACATCTATAATGCAGAGTTTCTATGACTGTCGTTTTAAATTCTGGCCATCAGGAATACAGTACAACAAAGTGTGGCAAGTTGTTACGGACCAAGCATCAAACATGGTCTCAGCATTTGTACAGTTGAAGCTTATGTATTCTAATCTCCACCATACAACTTGTATTGTCCACGCTTTGCATAGGGTATGTGAGGCAATAAGGGTTGAATATATTGTTGCAAATGCCTTCATATCCGAACTTAAAAAGATCTTGATTAAAGCTCCAAGTAGAATACAGCTTTACAGGAAGTTACAGGCCTACCACTACCTAAGTTTCCCCATCATGGGGGACATGGATTTCATGTGCTGTTTTCCTTTGTGAACATTTCACTAAGATAAAGGAATTTATACTGTCTTTGGACGATGTTGAATCTGCAGCTGTGGGTCGAGTGACCCGAATTTGGAGACAGAGCTGTACGCAGTGCATACGTTCAAGTTTCTTCCTGCCGCCATCTTGCAACTGGAAAAACAGTGCTTATCCAAGGAGGTGCGGTGGAGTGTGGTTGAAAGAACTGACAACATGCTTGAGGGATTCGCAAAAGAAAAACTTAAGGCAAGCTTATCAAAGAATCTAGACATTGAAAAACTAGTGAAGTGCACTGATTTAGAGTTTAGAGTAAAAACAAAGTATTCCCCACTGGTTTCCGTTGATGTTGAGCGCTCATTTTCTTTGTATAAAGATATTTTAAATTCAAAGAGACAAAATTTGACCTTCAAACATATTGAAATGTTAAATGTCATCAGGTTCAATTCGTTCTTAATGCAATAAACACTGTAACACAAGGACACTACATAAAAGAGAATAGGCCTATATCCTTAACATCCTCAAATGTTGAACATGTAATTGATTAAATGCCATTATTTAATGCAGTAAAGTTAAATTAGCATTGATTAACTGATCATGCATACCTTTTTATTTCTCTTGACCAGTTCCCTTTTCTTAAATAATCCCTTTTTAAAGAATATTTTTCCCTCTTTTGGTCCTTTTTAATGAATATTTTTCCCTTAAAAAACCGGTCTCTGTCTGTCTGTTAGGTAGTCAGCCCGAAGGCTGGTTGGATCCTCAAAAAGCACCGCCGTTAGGTTATGTGGGTATATACCCACAAAAAACCAAGACAGCACTATATTGAGGCGTACTAGGCAAGATGAGGAGTGAGATAGTTTGCCATTGCTTTCCTCACTGAGTCAGTACAGCATTACTAACCCTATGAGTAGAACCTTTCACAGCATCCACAGGCACTGACTGTGCCCTGAATGTCATTACTAAGCACCACCCATACCTCAGTAGCTTCCATATAATCACAACCATGAGTGAGACTGAGACCTCAGTGCAAAGCCACATTTTACTCTAGCCTGTGCCAACAGACAAATGCAAATGTACTGCATTCATCAAGAGATGGCAAACAGGCCACAGGTCTCTAGTGATGAGGAATTGTTAAGGAGATGGGAAAGGAAAATACTTAGGAAAGTATATGGACCAGTAAAAGTGGGTGGATTCTGGCGAATCAGAAATAATATGGAGATAAGAGAGTTGTATGGTAAGCCAGATATAGTAGTGGAAATAAAGAGTAGTAAACTGCGTTGGTTAAGACATGTAGAAAGAATGACAGAGAAAAGGGTAGTAAGGAAGGTCTTCAATGGGAAGCCAGGAGGACGGCGTGTGAGGGGAAGATCTAGGACCAGATGGCTGGACAACGTGGAGGAGGGTCTGAGAAGGATGGGAGTCAGAAGATGGAGAACCATAGCAGTCAACAGGGAAGAATGGGTGGAGATTGTCCGGGAGGCCAATGTCCTACAAGGGCTGTAGAGCCAAGGAGTAAGTTAGTATTATGTCTCAATAATTGATTTCCAATGAACACCTGTAATTCTTTATTAGCCAAAAAGTAACGTTTATAGATTTCTATACATCATTCCAAAAATGAGAATAACTCAACGTAAGCGATGACTTCTCATTTAAACTTCTTTTATTATCTCGTCTAATCTCTACTAATCAATTAATCGATCCTTGGGTCAGTCGATTCTAAAAACTCAAATTATTAGATTAATCGATTGGGAATCGATAAACAGAACATCGGTTATACCAGCTCTATTAAATACCCAAAACATGTCGTAATAGTTGATAAGCCAAAATTTTAAGCTCTATGAATGATAAAATTGTGTTTAGTAGGTTAGACGTTTCGAATTCAGATGTTCAATTTATATCGAAATTAGGGTGTGTTTTTTTATCAATAGTAATGAAACGGGACTCGCTACATATTGCGAAAATATGAAGCAATTTGTGGAATCATTTTAATTCATTACGGTCACAACACAATTTTTCATTTGCTAAAAAGAGCATAACCCCACTTCATATGCAATACATCAAAACGATTTATTGCTATCAGTGTCACGAATAGAAGGCGCCAGTTATCAGTCGACCTTCAATTTTAAAAATTAGATGATTATCACGAGATGTCAAGTAATACACTGAAGAAAATGGAAATTGCAACACCCAGAAGGAGTGGCCCTACATTGCTGCAATTGAACATGCAGGACGAGTGTTCGGTTGTGATTCGATGATTATACTTTCAGGTCCCTCTGAACGCAAGTTTGGACAACAATCAATACAGGATGCGCCCACCACGAGCTGCAATACATTGATGAATTCGGCGAGGCATGGAGTCAATAAGGCCCTGGATCGCTTCCTGAGGAATTGTGGCCCATGCTTGCTGCACTGCACGAGTCAGTTGTTCCAGAGTTGTGGGTGGCTGAGGACGGTTGGCCAGTTGTCGACCCATCATGTCCCACACATGCTCAATAGCACTGAGGTCAGGGGATCTGGCGGGCCATTCTAAGGTTGTGATGTCGTGGAGAGCTTCTCTGGAGATGCGTGCAGTGTAAACCCGGGCATGTCCTGCTGAAACATCCCATTAGCAATGTTCGCATCATAAGAACAACCTCTGGATTGGGTACCCTATCAACGTACTGTCGAGCAGTCATAGTGCCCTCAACAAGCACTAATTATGATTTCACATTAAAGCCAAGAGCTCCCCAAACCATAATGCTTGGTTTTGGCCCTGTGTGCCTCTCGACAATAAGGTCTGGGCGGCCCCTCTCCCCGGTACGTCAGCGCACACGATTCCGGCGATCACTGCGGGCAAGACAGAAGCGTGATTGATTCATCACTAAAGACGACCCTATGCCATTCGTCGACCCACGTCGATCGTTCTAGACACCAGGCCAGCCTTACATATCGCTGTTGTGGGGTCAATGGAACGCCTTCTGCAGGGACACGGGATCGTAAGCCAGCTGCACGCAGGCGATTACCAACTGTTTGTTGTGTAACGTGGGGTGCCACAGCTGCTCGAATTTGCGCTGCTGTTGCATGGGGTTCCATCCGGGCCATCCGAATGATGCGGCGATCCTCTCTCACAGTTATCTGTCGCGCTGGGCCTGTGCCAGGTCTACGAGTGTGGGTACCTTCATTTGAACACTGCTGCCATACACGTTGTACCGTAGATGTCTGTCGGCCAACACGTGCAGCGACAGTACTTAGCGATAATCCAGCCTCACACAGCCCAATTATCCGAGCTCTCTCAAACGGCGACAGTGTTGATAGCGTGCTCTTCTCTGTCGTCGAGGCATGTTTGCCGGGGAACATTTCATTGCACAGACTGCAAGTCAACTACGTTACACCAGAGTCCGTATACTGGAGTTGATTCCTCCGCGACCAATCACGCGGGGAGACCTGTAGCAACAATCCAATGGGTCAAACTTTGATCGTTTACATACCTACATGGCATCGTTCCATACCTTGAAAATCAACACAAACGACCAATGCCTTCATGGTGTTGCAATTTCCATTTTCTTCAGTGTATTAGTGTTCGAGTTACAGCAATAAACAGAAAATCAGTCTCTATATTTAAGGGGTTTAGAAGCCAAGAGGGACAAGTAATATTTGATAAGCGTGGGGAAATCACCCTTATTGAGATATCTTTTATGGATCATTTGCTCACATTTATCAAATACCACTTGTCTCTCTTGGGTTCTAAGCCCTTCAATTTAGTGTGAGGTGTTCTGTTTGTACATATATTCCAGCACTCAGACCAGAATTAAATGTCTTGGGAGAATTGAACCCGGGCTTTGACGGTGACAGTCAATAATGGTAGCCACTAAGCCACTACGCAAGAACCAACGTACAAGGAAATCTGCTGTTGAAATCTGGCAAATCCTTTTCCCTTCCCTTCTGTCGTTAGTGTTTCCTCCTGTGAACAACTTGCTAGGCACCGCCTGCTTCAAGGCAAAGGTAGATTCCCCGCCTCATTGCAACCCTTGCACATTTCACAGAACGCATTAACAGTACGTGCCTGAAGTTAAGTTTCCCACAACAAAGATGCATAATATGAAACAAGTATAAGTTACGGGTACAGGAGAATGTATCCTAAACTATTAAACCAAGTTAAAGTCTAGGATAGCCTCTCTGTATCAAATGGAATAAGATTAAGATAGCACATAATTAATAACAATTATTAGTGTTTTAATACCATGTATATTATTTGTAGGTCCTGTGACTTATTTTTAAATTCATACTGAAATGTATTAATCTTACTGAGCAGGATTTGTGTATTGGGCTGTTAGGGAATCACTGTAACTAATAATCACATGTATCAGGTGATGGTCGCAATCGATAATACTCTCGCCCCAATCTCTGGCTATCCGAGATTAGGAACAGAAGTTATTTTATTACAGTGGTCTGCCATATTATTATATTCGGAAAGAAAATGAAGTATTTGGCAATTTTTTGGCCAGAAAAATAAAATCGGTAAATGTTAGTTACAGCGGTACAATTTGGTGTTCTGTCTACTTACGATACCAATGGTATAAATCCCTATATATATTATAATTGTGAAAATCTGTGTGTCCGTGTGTGTGTGTGTGTTAGTTTGTTACCTCTTGACACTAAAACGGCTGGACGGATTTGGATGAAATTTGAAATGGAGACAGCTTATACCATGGGATAACATATAGGCTGCCTTTCGTCCGGAAATAAATCATTGTTCCCGTGGAACGGGGAACATAACTGAAAAGTCACCAAAAATACTCAACCAGGACAAAATATCGAAGTAGTCGCATAAAGACCGGACAAAGCTCATTTTACTCCCCTAGATGCAAGAAACAATACTCGGTAAGTCCCTACGAGACACCGAAAACTACATTTTAAGGCACTAAAACCAACAGTTTCGAAGATATTCGCAGAAAACTATCTTCTCTCTGATTGATGAACTAGGCCTACTAATCGCAAGTCCGTTTCCATGGCAACACTACCTCAAGGTATGACATCCGATTTTCTATATCCCTGTAGGAGGCAATGCCAATCCATTTATTATCTTTTTCAAGATATATATATTAACACAATAAGAACAGGGTAGTGCGCCTGCCTCTCATCCGGAGGCCCCGGGTTCGATTCCCGGCTCCGTCAGAGATTTTAGACACTGACGTGAGGGCTGCAACGAGCTGCACTCAGATTCGTGAGGACAATTGAGTAGCCGTCTGATAGTGAGGCAGCGCCCCGGTCACGAAGAACAAGATTCACGGCTGAGGGGACACTATGCACTGACCACGCGTCACCACAATATCTGCAGGCCAAATGGCTGGGAAGCGGTCGCATGATAGGCCTAGGCCCTTCATGGGCTGTAGTGCCAGGGGTAAAAATTAGGGGAAGCGCCTTCTAATACCACCTTTAATTTTTAAACACTAAAGTAGCGGCTACTAAATAAAGGTAGTGATATAGCTACGGTCAATTTCATAAACACTGGGCTCACAAATCCCGTATAGTTAAGTACAAATAACAGTCTGGTTATTATTTCAGTAGCAACGAAGTTCTGAGGCGGCTATTGCCGGTTCCTTAACACTTAAATACCTCATATACCTCAATGTGCACTTACAAAATTTTGAACCAGTCTATTTTACTGAAAAGAATTCCTACGAGCGAGTATCCACTCTGGCAAAAAACACATTCACTACCTTTTCCAAAATTTACACAAGACATGATTTTTAAAGCACTCTTCTGTATGTTGAGGTACAGAGACATACCACATGGAAATGTACAATAAAATGTTGGCAAATCTGAGTTCAAGGAACTGCTGTTCAGAATAGGTCTTGTGTAAAATCTGCAGAAGCTTTTGGTACAGGTTATGCGGCCCATGTTCGTAACATGGAATGTTTTTCTTTGACAATGCATCTACACCATGTGCAAGGGCAACGCATTTCCAAGATCTCTAAAACACACAATAATCAGGAAATTTGAGAACAATTTAAAGTCGGAGTGAAGATTCAAGGATAAATAATTTCATCTCTGAGATTTGCTGATGACATCATCATCTTGGCCAATACACCAGAAGATTTGAACGAGTTTTTGAATGGTATGGACTCCGTCTTGAGGAAAGAATTCATGATGAAAATCAATAAATGAAAAACAAAATTATTGGAATGCAGCCGAAATAACTTAGAAACCTCTATGGACATCAAATTGGCACGTGAAACGCTACGGGAAGTAGGAGACTTTTGTTACTTAGGAAGCAAAATAACCAGTAATGGACGAAGCAAAGAGGATATAAAAAGGAGGTTGGCTCAGGCAAGGAAAGCATTTCTACAGAAAAGGAATCTGTTGACATCGAATATACATTTAGGTATTAGGATGTCATTTTTGAAAGCTTTTGTCTGGAGCGTGACACTATAAGGAAGTAAAACTTGGACTAATGGTGCTGCAGAAAAGAGGAGAATTGAAGGGTTTGAAATGTGGTGTTACGGGAGAATGATGAAGATCAAATGGGTAGATAGGGTAACAAATGAAGAGCTATTAAGACAAGTGGGAGAGGAGAGATGTTTCTGGCGACTGCTAATGAAGAGAAAAGATAGGTTGGTACGACACATATTAAGAAAAACAGGAATAGCAAGCTTAGTTTTGGATGGGAGGGTCAAGGACAAGAACTGTAGGGGTAGACCAGGGTTATACAGATTGCCTCGGATGTAGGGTGCGGTGACTATGTAGAGATGAAACGATTAGCTCAGGAGAGCGAGGCATGGAGGGCTGCATCAAACCAGTCAAAAAACTGAAGACTCAAACAACAACAATCGGGAATTTTAATTACTTAGAGAGGCATGTGAGGCAAAAGGGTTGTTGGAGAATTTCAATCCCTGGGATGTAACACTGGAAGTGACAGCATAATGTACATCAGCGGTCAAGGTGCGAGATATTTTACTATAGGTCTATTAATAGCGACATGTTGACGTTCAAATCATCAATAAGTGTGGCAAAATTATACCCAGAATAGCTTAAGGAAAAGTACTTTTAATTCCCCATATTCCGATAGATTTGCCTTTCCAGGTGTACGTTTAGACAAAACCATTGTTTCCCATGGTCAACTGTATGTGGCGTGCTGGCGAGTATCCGGACAACAAAATCGTTATGTCTCAGCAGAAGATGGCAAAACCAAAACCAAAATGTTAAAATGTGTTCACATAATGTAACATCGTACCCTGCAGACTTTCACAACTCTATAAAATTCCCACTTTGCTGCTCATATCAATATACTGTATGTATCAGAATGTTCAGAATTAGAATCGACCCATCTGTAGCCACGATTGCTGTAATAGAATAGACCACTTATCAGCAATAATGCAACATCCCCATTGTCTTGATCGCGAGCGAAGCCGCGGGTAGCTGCTAGTTTAAAATAAAAGATGGGTCGCTTATATTTGAATTTAGAGATGTAACTCTTGGGTAACATATAGAGGTGTGCAAATTAATAGAATTAAATTAAATAATTTTAATTAGTCATAATTTCTTTTATTAACAAATTCACAAAGAAAGTTGATACAATGGTCCGGCTAGCTCAAAACAGTTGTTAATGCACATAGCTCAATCGGACAATTTTACATCCTGTTTCCTTCGGGAACAGATATTTCCAATATGGATTAGCAAGGTAAGCTAACATTATTTTTGAAAGGAAGTTTTGACTTCCGTAGTACATTGGCGCTGCTCGTGGCAACAGTTGTGCCTTGCAGCGGCCTTCACAGTATGTACTAGCCACGCGTCTTGGTGAGGTGTACCATAACCAACTGAAGAGCCCATTGGTACACTGGGGCGAAACGCTGGCAACTGTTTTGAGCTAGCCGGACCATTGTATCAACTTTCTTTGTGAATTTGTTAATGCACATAGCTCAATCGGACAATTTTACATCCTGTTTCCTTCGGGAACAGATATTTCCAATATGCCATAGAAACACCAGGAGTAAACATTTATATGTACGCAGATGATATGGCAATAACGTCGATCTCGCAGCAAATGTTACAAGAGGCGTTCGATAAACTTGTAAGATGGGCAGACAGTAATGACCTCAAACTTAATCCACATAAGACAGTACACATGACGTTCAGGAATGGAGGTAGGTTGCCAGCATCAGTGAAAATCATGTATGGCAATGTGGAGCTAACAAGGGTAAACTCCTACAAGTATCTTGGCCTGATACTCCAAACGACTGGACGGAATTTCTCCAAACATGTAAAAGATAGAGCTGCTACCGCGGTTATAGCCATGAATGAGATAAAACTAATAAGACAACTCTCCATACAGACTGCATTAGAACTTTTTCACATAAAAATTTCTCCAATCATGACATATGCAATAGGATTAATATGGGAGCATCTCTCGAAAAACGATCTTGCTCAGATAGAAAGGGTAAAGGCCATATACATGAAAAAGATTCTGTGTCTAGGACAAAATGCACCGTCAAGGACGACCTATGAACTAACGAGACAACCATTTTACATAGAAGAGTTACGTATAAGAATGTTACTGCCTTCTACAAAGCAATATCAGTTAATACTGCAAGAACTTCAAGAGAAGAAAGCCAACATCTGGAGGGATTTCTACCAAACAGATGCCATGATGACCTCAGAGTGGAGGAATTCTATGTATGAACTTCGCCATTTCATGACACGTTTCGCTGTTCATGGTTTTCATTTCAAGCTGTGCTGCAAGAAGGTATACCACAACCCAGACGAGAACTGTAGGTGTGAGTTGTGTGGAAAGTCGTGTGAAAGATATCACGCAAAAGTTTGTAGCAAGAGAACAGTGACATTAACAGAATTCTGTACATGACTTCATTGTGTGCAATTTTAATTAATATTGTATTTGACCATTGGTTGCAATAAATATCATTATATTTCCAATATAATTTCTTTTATTCAAAATCATTTTATTGGCCAACTTATTTTGTTGTCCTATTTAGTTTTGTTTCCTCTCCCGTGGAATTACACCTTTTCCCATAAGGAATTGCGTCTGGAAACTTTCAGATTATTGGATTCCGAGGGTTATCTGAGCTAGGTCCGTTTTCAATTTTTCATTCACTTAAGAATTTAAGTCAGGTGATTTCAATACATAGTTCATGAATCTTTGAATAGTTCAATAGCGTTCATCAGTTAAAAGACCCCAAATCCATCTGCTCTAAATTCACACGTAGAGTGAAGTAATAAAAACGTAACGTGTGGCATTTTGCATTTTCAAGGCTCCTCTGTTAGTGGAAATTCTAAAAAATCATTTTAATTTGAGTTTCTTAAATGAAGATATAATTAGGAGTCTTGGTTAAACATTTGAAGTAATTTCATCGCCTTGTATCATACAGAGTGCATTAAACCGTGAAAAGTAAAAATGCAATTTTGGAAAACTGACATCGAATCTAATAATTTGCACACCTCTGTGAAGACAGCTATCGCCTCCACCACTACAGATATAATAGTAAGTAAAGGCAATTGATGAGAAATGAAAAGATAACTCACACAGAAGGAATTAATATTTATTAAGCTGTATATTTGATTGAGAATATCTTAGTTATAGAATTGAGGCAATGAAAGAACGGGATGTAGGATAGTTTAACCGATGTAGAACAATAGCACGTTTTTGCCATTACCACAGGACAGTTATCGTATTAGGTATGCGGACGTCCTTGTATATTTGTTATTTAATCTGTGCCCCGTTTGCTGAGGTCTGTGCTCCTCCGCAACATTCGTTTCAACATTCTAATAGTATTTCCTTCCATACGACATTTACTGTTCGCTTGCCTATTGGATCTATTTGAACTTTGACGTCATGAAAGTATTTTGCTCGCGATAGTGCGACATACAGTTGACCGTGGCTAAATAAATGCCTACTTGATCTAGTGTTTGACCTTGAGCTTTATTGATAGTTATACAAAGAGCCAAACGTACTGGAAAGTGCCTCCTTTTGAAGGAAAATGGCATAGTAGTATCTGATGGCGTAAGGTCAAGGCGAGGAAGTAGGACATTGTTTCCAACTGTTGAGGGTATTCACCGTTACCAATTTGTATCAAGAAGTTTGCAAAGTCACGTTGATCTGTATCCGCTCGCATATTTTTGTTAAGTTAAAAAAATTGAATAATGGCCACAAAGGAGAGAACCTTACTGACATTTGGACTGAAGCTGCTCTATATGCGTGAGGTACAACAGGCAATACCTGCCTAAAATCTCCACGTAAGATGATAATTTTTCCTCCGAAAGGCACGTCGTTATTCATGATGTCCTTGGGCAGCCAATTTACACACATCAACGCGTGCTTATTAGCCATACGGGTTTCATCCCAGATGATAAGTTTTGATGAACGAATATAAAAAGCTTCCTTGCTGTTAACCTTTACTCCCGATACAGAACTTTCATGTAAATGTAGAGGTAACTTGAACTGGCTGTGTACACTGCGCCCCTGAGGTAGTAACATTGCTGCAATACCAGTCTATGCAACAGAAACTACATTTAACCCCAAATTTGTGCAACTGAGAATCACGCATTGGTAAAGAAATGTTTTCCCGGTGCCCCCTGGACCGTCAATGAAATACGCATTACTCATCCTTTCATTGCTGTTTTGTACTAACCCCAAAATTTCTGTAATTATAGCCGTTTGGTTTTCATTTGCTTGGTTTATCATCCGACTTAATTGATCCTCATTAAGTTTTGGATAGTTCATTGGTAAATTTATCTGACGGAAACTATCAATAATAGCTGGCAATTCGAGAGAAGTAATGGGATGACCAAGGAGCTTTAATGTATTAGAAATATGTATAAGAGTGAACTGGTATGCAATGTTAGGTTCGTGAAACTGCAGATAATCTTCTGATAATGAATTCTTGAAAATGTCCCATAACTGTCTTACATTTGAAGGGGTCTGAAAGATACATACGGAAGAAAACAGTTGTCGTAACTGAGAAGGCATCTGAAATTGTGACGCTTCTACCAAACAACGCTGCCATTCAGAATCATCACAGCAAACCTCGCTCCTTAGCTGTTTCTTTATAAGTAGAATAGACAACGTCCTTGTATGTTCGTAGATCCTGGAAGCTGGTAGCACCTATGACGTGAAGCAATAACAGGCGAAAATAATACCTTTCTGCTTCTGTAGGCGAAACATTATACATTCTGCCTATAGTTTTTGGAACTTTCTTTTTGTCACTGGCAGTTGGTCTTATTCCAGACGTAATGTACTGGTGTTTCAGGATATATATACGGACTTCTGGCTTGCGAATCCCGTTCTGCTTATTGTATGGATACATGCGACATTAGCGCCCGAGTGGAGCAGGTAGAAGTTAACGATATCATTTATGGATACAGCGACATCAGCGTTCAAGTTGAGCAGGTAGAAGTTAACGATATCATGACATAATTAGGGAACTGATCGCCCTATACCAGAGAATATTATAATTATATTGGATGTATTGAAACACCAAACGAACGGAATATAACAAAAAAAATGCAAGACGAAATATTCTGTTTTGGCGTGATTCAAACCGCATAGAAGATTTTTAAGTGAATGCGTTATGTCCCCAAGGAGATTTGATCACTGTTAATATGAAGATGTTTACGTGGATTCACATTACTACCATGGAAACCACGATGAAGATGTGCACTGTACTTTGCCGGACTATCATGATACAGAGTTAGTTGTTGTCGCCTAGCGACAATATGTCCGTCACGTCATTCGATTCTATTTTCGTGTGACCTTGAAGGAAGTAATATTCACATTATTTTAATAGACGGATGATATAATCAAGTAAGGTGGGTATCGATCGATAATGCGTGACGGGCATTACATTTTAAGACAACAAACGTAGTCGTAGCGCAAATACTTTCCGAGACATTTCAGTTTTAGTAAAGGGTGAGATATTTTTTAAACTATTTTAATATACGGGTGATTCACCTAAAACTTGCACTGTAAATATTTATGAAATGGAAGGTGATATTGATATGCGGTTTTAACCTAATGAAATTGTATCCAAGGGCTCGTATTTGTAGCTGATACACTGATTTTTATAATTTTTAGAAAGTGGTTTTATTTACAACAATTACAATTTTTTTAATGGAACAATACTCATTGATATTAAAAAAAAAAAAGTAGAACACATTAGAATTCCAATGGTGTCTTTTGCACGATTCTAGTGCAAGTAGTTTACGAGATATTGTTATTTGTACACAATGGGACAATGCTTAGGACAAACTAAAGAAAAACAAATGTGAATGAAGTAATTCTGTGGTTTCTGACAAGTACAGTGTACCCTCAAAGCTTGTGTTCAAAATGACGACCACCAGCCTCAATACAAGCTTCCAGTCTGCTATGTAAAGATTGCTGCACACGTTCTAGCATTTCAGAGGAAATTTCAGCGCAGGCAGCAGTAATACGCCGTTTCATATCATCTGGTGTAGTTGGTATGTCCTTGTAGACAGTGTCTTTTAGCTTCCCCCACAGAAAAAAGTCTAAAGGAGTCAAATCTGGTGAACGGGCCGGCCAAAGTACAGGTCCCCTTCGTCCAATCCAACGATTTGGAAACAATCCGTGAAGATAATCTGTAGTAATTCGTGCACTATGGGCCGGACAGCCATCATGTTGATACCACAGGTTCCTCCTAGTCTGAAGCGGAACGTCTTATAACATCTGTGGAAGATGGTCTGTTAGGAGGTTGAGGTACTTGCACGAATTCAGTGTTCCTTCTACGAAAAAGGGACTTATGATGTGATGGTTCACTATTCCACACCAGACGTTTACACTCCATGGACGCTGTCGTTCTACTTGACGCAGCCAACGGGGATTTTCAACAGACCAATAGTGCATGTTTCTAAGATTGACTTGGCCATGATTAGAAAATGTTGCTTCATCAGTAAACAAGATACATGACGAATCTGGAGTATCACGTCTTAATGCCCATGTACAAAAGTTAACACGATTCTCAAAATCATTACCATGCAGCACTTGATGGAGAGAGATGTGATACAGATGGAACTTATGACGATGGAGAATGCGTAGTACACTTGCCTGACTCATGCCGCTTCCATGTGCAATTGCACGGGAACTAATTTGTGGATCTACTGCAACAGCAGCCAGAACCTTAATTTCTCCCTCTTCTCCAGTCACTTGTTTATCTCTGTTACGTTTTCTAGGCGATATACTACCACTTTCACGTAATTGATTGAAAAGGTTCATAAATAATTGCCGAGATGGTTGACGTCTAATGGGATATGTTTCCGCGTACACGGTACAAGAACGAACGGCATTCTTCCTACATTCGCCATAAACCATGAGCATGTCGGCTTTTTCTGCAATGGTAAATCTCATCCTGCAAGCACACTACTTGAAGTATCACACAATAACTGACTGGAAAGTCGCAGTGCACTCAGTGTACACAAACCACAACCTCAACAAACATAACAACATCGTAACCTCGCCACTAAGCACTTGGTTGTTTGTGCGTACAATTTTCGAATAACAATCAATATCTCGTAAACTACTTGCACTAGAATCGTGCACAAAACACCATTGGTATTCTAATTTGTTCTACTTTTATTTTTTTAATGTCAATGGGTATTGTTCCATTTAAAAAATTGTAATTGTTGTAAATAAAACCACTTTCTAATAATTATAAATATCAGTGTATCAGCTACAAATACGAGCCCTTGGATACAATTTCATTAGGTTAAAACCGCATATCAATATCACCTTCCATTTCAGAAATATTTACAGTGCAAGTTTTAGGTGAATCACCCTGTATAAGATGATCGATGATGTCCAAATGTAAATATTATATTAATTGTTGAGAGTAGGTACTCCTCCCTTTTCATAACTTTCACAAGACAGATTATTGAAAATATATTATTTATGATTCGCATCTACCTTTCTGGGAGTCGTAAGTTGACTTCATTTTCAATTGTCACTGTAGCACCGGCAATATTTCTTTTATTCATAATGTTGAATTTTGGGCTTATGCCGTGTTTTATTATACTAATATTCGACGCGTTTCGAAAGAAACCATGTCTTTCATCGTCAGGAATAATCTGGAATACGACAATGTTGCTAAGAGTATTAGCATAATATAATATAATATAATATTAGTATAATAAAACACGGCATAAGCCCAAAATTCAACATTATGAATAATAACACGGGCCGTGAAAGTCTAAATGACAATATTTCTTTTATTACGTAAATAAAGCATTTTTGTTCGTGTTCATTTCACGATCGGTGCCATGTTACATTGGCCCGTTGTCACCCGTTGCCAACATGTCCGATACAAAATTCACCACACGACACGTGAATAATGAAATAAAAGGCAAAAACATTGGCCTGGATAAAGATTATTGATGCGTGACTACCCCCACTGTGCGTGACGAAAACCAGGGCTGCGCTTCCTAACCATTATTTGTCTAGTCGAAAACCATGCGATATGGTACTGAATGCGTGGGGTTGGCAATACGGTGCATGACGGCACATGATATTAAAATGGCTGAAACAGCTGGACTTTTGCCTATATAAGTCGTGTTCATATTTGGGGTGGCTGGGTGGGTCTCAGACATCTATTACTACATCATCTCCAGGTATTAGGGGCTTCGGTGGCGTAGTCGGTAGCATGCTGAACTGCTATGCCCAAGATAGCGGGTTCAAACCCGGCCGAAGTCGTCGGATTTTTAAGAGCGTTAAAAATCCTTCAGTATGCCTTCCTTCGGAGGGGAAGTAAAGCCGGCGGTCCCATGTTATAGATTTATGGCATATAAAAGATCCTTTCACAGACCAAACTTGTGTAAAGCAAAATTGTTAGGTTAGATTTCGTCAGAACGCTCTATCAAAGTTCCAACGTTCACCACTAAGTATCATTGATATCTGGTGGCGAAAGTTGGAACTACTTGAAATTGAACGGAACTTGTAGCTCACCCTTTAGGGTGTCCGCTGGAAGCAGCTACAGACTCAGGCGAGCCGAACATGTCCTCGGACACTCCCGGCATAAAAGCCATACGATAAATAAATAACATCCAGGTATTTTCCCGACTCTTACTTCAGGCAATTTGCTTAATTTCAGTAGTTTAAGAATTTTATAGATAGGAGTAGGCCCTACCTTCTGTAAATGTTTACTAATATTATATGTCATTCCAGCAACACTCTCCACTATCATTTCATTTCATTTCATCTGTCATTCATTTAATCATTGCCCCAGAGGAGTGCGTCAGGCCTCGGCAGCCGGCACAGTCCATATCCTCGCCGCTAGATTGGGGCTTCATTCATTCCATTCCTGACCCGGTCGGAGACTGGGAGCAGGCTGTGTATTTTCATATGTCAGCAAACTGTATCATAATGGGGGTAATTAAAGCACTACTTTTCATTATGATACAGTTTCTCCAACCAATCAGAGCTCATTCATTGACCAATTAGGTAAGGATAGCTTCGCACATGCGCTCAAAATCCAACATGTCGGACATGAATAATGATATGAAAGTTGGCAATGTATATTGGATCAACCATTGTAGTTACAATCCCATACACCAAGACAAAATCAGCACGAACCTTTAAGGTAACAAGAAAATACTATGATATATGCAAGAAATTTATGAATCTACGTCCAGAAGATTGCAACACAGCATCCTTCTATATAAATTACCGGGTGTCCGGATATAACGTACCACTTGATTTTCGAGGACATAACGTACCACCTAGGTCGTTATCTACCTAAGAACGGGTTTCCCGTAATCCCCAAATATTTACGGTAGGACATAACGTACCCCTTGATGTCAGACGGGTATTCCAGTTACAGGTTCATTACCACATAAACATCAGTGGCGATCACACTGTTCGGCTTTAAACATTTTGGTATTGTAACATGGAGTTGTGTACAAGAATAAGGGCGGTTTATGTGCGCACTTCGACGGATGAAGTACAAATTCTACATTGAAAGTTCAAAGAGAAAGAAGAAATATGTCAAGTATGATGAACGGCTTGACAGAATAATGAAGCGGTATGAAGAGAATGGAAACTTGAAATCTTGCTTGAAAGCTCTCTGATATTCGCAGAACTTGGAATGAAACTTCACATGACGAACTTGCTATTCGCTAGGATATAAAACCCACAAAAAATAATTTAAAAATTAAATAAATAATTTTAAAAAAGTAAAGAAAACGAAAAATGACCTGACAGCTGATTTTAAACACGCCAACATGTTTATAAACACAAAGTGTGATGGGAATCCAAAAACTTATCATATTTTATATCATTTTATGTTATGTTATTGTTCACGTATTTATTACCAGGATTAATTGAGCAATACCGAGCAAGTGGCCATGCGGTTATGGTTTCATGCACCCTAAATACTTCCCACTCTTTCAAGTGGTACGTTATGTCCTCTCCTAAATATTTTAAGACCATTAGCTGTCTCTTCGCAGGTAATCAGCCGGCCAAGTGGTACGTTATGTCCTATAACCAAATTACCGACATGGCAAGTGCACCGTCCCATATGTTCGCGTAAATAAACTGGTGAAAATGAGAAAATAAATAGCACTGTACCTTAATATCCACAACTCCAATTTCTACACAGGGCATTGCATTCGCACGATTTCCGTGACAGTTTGAGTGAATGCTGCTGCACATCGGCGATCGACAGGCAGTAAACATATAACATTGCCAAGCAGACAGAGCGCATGCGTGAGTCTGAGAACTTGTAAAGCACAGATAGCAAACCCAGCGCTTGCACTCCGATCACTAAATTCAAGTGACTGAATCTCGACAGATATTTATGAATATTTATGTTAGAACATTTAATAAAGTTATAATTATCGTCGAACATAAACAGTCGTATGCAACTCGCCTATAATGGTAATTTAGATAATCTTATGCAAATTATAAAACTCGCTTCACTCACTTTATATACATACTCGTGCCATAATTATTGCCATTATAGGCTCGTTGATGTACAATTATGTTAAACTTTAGTTTATTTATAGTCATTTAATATCGAGGAACGTAAAGGCTCAGATGATATCATGAAGAAAACTGAACTTTATAATTTAATATCAACAAAATTGAAAATTTTTGAGCATTTGCAAATACAACGTGCTGTGTCAAAAGCTAATGAAGTCAAACACGTAAACTATAGACCTAAATAGGAAGTTTTGAAACGTCGGAACCGTATATTTGAATCACTTATTTAAGAAAGGCTTCTTATCACATCTTTTACTAAATCCACTTTTGTGTGAAAATGGAATCTTTAGGCTTCTATACATCGGTTGTTAATGAAAAGTCTCTTCTCCCATTGCTGCAATACTGTCATTAGACCATATGAAATATGGTTTATTTAAGAAAAGCCTCTTCTCGGACAAGAGCCTTTTCACAACTCAAGGTGTTGTGGCTGCACTGGGAACCAGCTGATTTTTGGTCATTCTTATTTACACTGTGACAGGGATTTTTGTCTAGTTAAAAGGAAATTGAGGAAACAAGACAGGTGCTACACTGTAAAAGAAGTTGCATCTATGATTTTGTCCTCAACAAAACAAGGGAAATTTATTGTTGATCTTGTTGAAACAGAAGATATTTTGGATTTCCAAAAGTGATGGCCCCAATTTTACAAAAGAAACTACAGCTTCTGAAGAAAGTAAGTATGAAAAGAAAGGAAGAAAGGGAATTTCTTACTCTATCAGTATACCATGAATTTCTCTTTGAAAAGTCAAGAAAAGGTGAAGTCTCAGCATCTGACTTCATTGATAGACTCCTGCGGAAAAGGTTCCAGCTTATGTCCTGCAAATCATATTTGGTCAGTTTACCAACGCAAAGAGCAATTACTTTGAGAAAATCAACTGTATTACTGTTTTCACCTTTGTTTATGAAATGCCTCATGTCAGTGACTTTAAAAAAATGAGAAACAGGTTCAAATGTTACGACAAAATATCAACAACAAAAAGTGACAGTTCTGAGGATATCTAAAATCGTAGAAAAAATTTAAATTTCATCTTTTTTAATGATGTTTAAGAAATAAACAGTTTTTCTTTGTTTACCGACAAAATGGTTTTTGTGTCAAGAGGTCCTTATACAACAATTAATTATGACTAAAGTCATAGATTTACACAAGAGGCCCTTCACAAATAAGTGATTCATTTGCTTTCATAATCTCATGTTCGAGCACAGACAACTAGTATTGAAGCCATGATAATAAAACGGCAGCTGAGATGGACAGGACACGTAATCCGTATGCCTAATAATTGAATTCCCAAACAGGTGTTTTGCTCTGAATTAACTGAGAGTAAACGCTGTGTGGGAGGTCAGTGGAAGCGTTTCAAAGACGTGCTAAAATCTAATATGCAAATTTGTCCAATTGATACAAATAACTGGTAGACCTTACCACTTGATTGCTCTTCTGGAGATCACTTGTTAATCATGGTGCAATACAATTTCAAAAAACGCCAACGAACAGTAGAAGATAAGAAGCATCACAGAAAGGACAGCTCATTAGAAGAAATTAAAGGAACGCGGACGCCCCACCTGGAACCACCTGTCAACACTGCGGCAAATTGTGTGAACGAATTATGGGAATGGACGACGGAGAATGAATTAATGATCATTCAGAGCAAGACAATGCACATGATATTCCGAAAAGGGGGATAAACTGCTGCTAATGACAGCGTGACACTAGAAGAAAAAGAGATAGCTGTGGTAAATTCGTACAAATACCTAGCTATAATTCTACAAACAACGTGCAATTCGTTTAGGATACATATAAAAGAGAGAGCGGCCGTCGTCATAAGGGGAATCTACGACTTAAAAATATAACGTCTCTCTCTTTACAAACTCCCATGGCATTTTTCCACGGGAAAATATGTCCAGCCATAACGCATGGTCTTGAAGTTGATGATGATAATTGTTGTTTTAAGGGGCCTAACAGCTAGGTTATCGGCCCCTAATGGTCTGGGTGATATCGAAAATGTTAATGAAATGGAAACCAGAAATAAATTGAGACGGAAAATACTTACAAAAAGGAACTCAGATTGAAACAACTCACAAAAAGTTCTTACAAAACGGAATTTAGAACGAAAAGTTTCACAAAAAGAATAGATTGAAAAATACCCACAAAATGTAGGCTAGGTTCAAAATACGTAAAAATGCAATGTACAGTCGAAATACTTACAAAATGCAATTGAAATTCAAAACACGTACAAAATGCAAATGAGATCGAAAATACGTACAAAATGCAATTGAGGTTCAAAATACTTACAAAATGCAATTGAAATTGAAAATACACAATGCAATTCAGACTGAAATATCCCAGTTCCAATCCAAATTATTCACAACGTGCAATTGAAATTCAAAATACTTACAAAATGCAATTGAAATTGAAAATGCTTACAAAATGTACGGTAGATTCAAACGATTCATGTGGATTGACAATACTTACAAAATGCAATTTAGATTGAAAATACTTGACAAAATGTAATTTAGATTCAAAATACCCACAAAATGCAATTGAGAATCAAAATATGTGCAAAATGCCCACCAAACAAAATGCAATTTAGATTCAAAATTCGTGCGAAATGCGGTTTTGGTTGAAAATACTTACAAAATGCAATTGAAATTCAAAATACTCACTGAAGTACCCTGAACCTACATTGAAAGACTTACTAAAAAGCAATTTAGTTTGTCAATCTTTACAAAATGCAATTGAGGTTGAAAACAATCGCGAGAGGTAATTTAGATCGAAAAAACTTACATAAGGCAACGTAGATTAAAAATACCTGCAAACAAATCGCTAAAGGGAATTTAGATACACGGTGAACCAAGTAACAAAAACAATGCGGGAATCTTAAAGAGAAAAGGAAATATAATGAAAAGAAAACAACAGGTGTGACCCCTCGAAGAAGGAGGGATCAGGAAAGATGAGACAAGGGCCAATTAAGGCGGGAAAGTGAAAGACTCCATAGGCCTCGGATACCGTCGGGGTCGGAAAAGAACAAGAGTTGACCAAGGGAGGTCGACAGGAAAGAAGACAGAGAGGAGCCCGGCACAAGTAAGTGGAAGCAATGCTGGACTCAGCTGGGGTCCCGTGGTCGCCAACCCACGTCCCACAAGTTGTGAGCCCCTGGGGGAGGTCTTTAAGTGATTTGGGAAAAACTATCCCTAACGGATCTAAAAACAATAAAATAAAAGTCAGATTCTTAAAAAGAACTCTAGGAGTAGCAAATTCAGCCCATCCAGACTCGTCTACGAATTAGCGAGAGAAACGTTTTATGTACAGGACCTACGAATTCAGTTATTTCTGCCAAACACTAATCAAGCCATGACACTTATCGAGACCAGGGTGAAGAAACGCCAAGAAATAAGCTACATCCAGAATGTTACTCTACAAACGCAATGATCGACAGGAGATGGGCGAACGAAAATCATAAGTTAAGGAGTGCACCAAAATCGTGATTTTGGCTTCCACAACAAAATCTGTCATAACAAGAAGTTTCATGAGCCAAACGGCAATTGCGTGTGTGTACTATGCAATCAACCTTGTGAAAGATACCTTTTGACTGTGTGTGCTAAGAGGGAAATATCTTTTGCTGAATATAGCAGGAGTTAACTATGTTGGCATAATGTATATGTTCTTTGTAATTACTATCAAATGCTCGTTTGAGTGCATCTTAATAAATAAATTAATTAAAATTTTGCTACCTGGGAAGTATGGTAGACAAACAAGGCAGGGCTACACAGGATGTTAAGTCACGCATAAGGAAGGCTAATGGTGCACTTGTACAGCTCTATCCACTGTGGAAAATCGTGCCATATCTCAACCAACGAAATTGAGGATCTTCAAGTGTAACGTCAAGTCAGTCCTCCTCTATGCTCGTGAGACCTGGAGAGTCACTACAGAAATTACTAAGATGCTGCAGACCTTTGTAAACCGGTGATTGCGGAGGATCTTAAACATTCATTTGCCGGACACGATTAGTAACGAAGATCTATGGGAAGTGACTGGGGAATCACCTATTGGAAATCGGATCAAACAGCGGAAGTGGAGGTATAAGGTGCGTTCAAAAAGTAACGAGCCGGAGGCTGAAATGCGAAAACCAGGACGACGTCGGCTAATCGTGGCGTGTGTAACGAGGTGTGATACCGACCAGAGCGTGGAAGGTCACAGCCCGTTGCTAGAGGGCACGCATGCACGTCACGTGACGATACAAAGCGAGCAGCATGCTTCAATCGTCCAGCACTGCCAGTCGCATTGCAAACGGTGACATGGAGGCGTCAAACGAAGAGCAAAGAGGTGTTGTTCGGTTTCTGACAGCGGAAGGAGTAGGGGGAACGGATATTCATCGCCGAATGTCACAAGAGTACGGTGAACACTGCATGTTCCTTGCGAGGGTCAAGGCGTGGCACAAGCGCTTCAGGGAAGGACGGGTGTCGTTAGCCGATGATGCCCGGTCTGGGGCACCCCCTGCATTATCGATGACAACGTCCAGCTGGTTGATGCACTCGTTACCCAGGACCGCCAAGTGACAGTGAACGCCATAGCCACCGTGGTCGGATTGAGCGTCGGAAATGTGCACACCATCATGAAGGAACGACTGCACTTGCGGAAAGTGTGTGCCCAATGGGTGCCCCACAGTCTTCAACCACACCAGGAAGCATGTTGAATGGCCTACTGTCTTGTTCTTGGTTGGACGATTGATGCATGCTGCTGCTCGCTTTATATCGTCACGTGACGTGCACGCGTGCCCTCTAGCGACGGGCTGTGACGCTCTGGTCGGAACCACACCTACGATTAGCCGATGTCGTCACCAGTTTGCGCATTACAGCCTCCTGTTCGTTACTTTTTGAACGCACCTTATAGATAGGACACACGTTAAGAAAACAATGGAGCCATCGAGAAGCAATCCCTGGAATGAAATCCGCAGGGACACCGAAAGCGGGGTCGACCACGGCAGACCTGGAAGAGATCTGTACTGGAGGAGGCAAGTGAGGCAGGAAAGACCTGGGGAGAATTACGTCGGATGGCCCGCAGCAGAGTCCACTGGCGAAAATTCATCGAAGCCCTATTCTCCTGAAGGAGCCACAGGAATAAGTCAAGTAAGTGAAGTACTATCTAATGCTCGTTTGAGTGTATCTTAATAAATTAATTAAAATGGTGTGCCTCCCGCATCGGGCTGTATAGTCACCTCCACACTCACCGATGAAGAGCCATTCCGGGTTGGAAGGCCAACCTACTCGAAACGAGTGTTTTCTGTGATGTCCGAGCCCTCAACCCCCAATGTATTTTTAACTCACAAGGGGAGGATACGATGCATGGGTCACCGATTCGAACCATCTTTAGTACACTTGTAGGGCACGACTAGGCGTATACCAGGTACAAGTAGTAAGGTGCGCTTCTCAGCCGATTCCCAGAAATTAATTATTAATTATTCGTAATTGCTGTACGGCGTTCATGTGCGCTGTACGTTAACATGAAGCCAAGGAGCGCGTGGTGCAGCGGTAAGAGCCCAGCTTCTTAAGCGTGGGATCACTGGATCGAATCCCATCAATGAGCCTTTTTTTTAAACATAGGCAATTCGTACAACTGTAGGTGTCGTGAATAATGTTCATTTTGCAGTCAATTGTAATAACGTGTTTTGTGAGCAGGAAAATGGATTCTAAAATCAACGTATGTGGGTCAACGTTTGTGGCATTACATACTGTACAGTATCGGCATTGCAAATACATTAGTATTATACTGTATGTAAACCATCAGACCACCCCGTAAGCAGTGACTCTTGCTATGGGTATTGGTTGGAAATTGACAATGGTTACCAGAAAAACGAGACACACTGCAAAGGCTCACCGGTGGGATTCGAACCAGCGATGCCGTGCTTACGAAGCAGGGCTCTTACCGCTGCACCACGCGCTCGTTGGATTCTCACTAGCGTACAACGCACATAGACGCCGCACTGTAATTGCAATTAATTAATTACTCGGAAACGGCCGAGAAGCGCACCTTACTACTTGCAGCTGGTATACCCCCTATACGTGTACTAAAGATGGTGACTCATGCATCGTATCCTCCCCTTGTCAGTTCATCCCTCTCTTGAAGCAAACCTTAGTTACGCCACTGCTCTGCAGGGATGTCATCTTACTCAATGAAGCATCCATACATAAGTTTCTTCTAAACCTACTGTCTGCCTGTTCCGGGAATACATAGCGAAATCTATCTCCAGCACCATTTAGAAATCCCACCCAGATAACATGTACCATGTCAAACTTTAAATAAAATTGCTCAAGACAAAACCAAATATGACTTTGTTGTTATTGTTGTTGTTTGAGTCTTCAGTCTTTAGATTGGTTTGATGCAGCCGTCCACGCCTCCCTGTCCTGAGCTAATCGTTTCATCTCTACATAGCTACCACACCCTACATCTGAGGCAATCTGTTTGTTCTAACCTGTACCCGATACCTAGTTGAGGCTATCGACTACGCCAGCTGACATTGAGCCGTAGTTGAGATTTATGGGAAGGATCAAGAAGGCACTGATAGCCGAGATGATGGTGGTCGAGATTATATTTGTGACGCATGACCACGGAAGGTGGGGGAGCATCACGTGATAGCGCCAGGTACGAGCTCCTTAACGCAGTCTAGAGACATCAGTCAAGTTCAGTCGTCAGGGCTGAGTAGTACACATGCGCGGAGCGTACGGCAAAGTTGAGCGGTGCACAGCACTTGTTGCGTGGCGTGAAAGCAGCAGTATTACTTAACCAAGCAGAGAGCGAAAGTAGGTCAGTGAGCCAAGGCGAGCAACGCACGGTAGACGGCGAGAGGACCGGTTTCGAGGCAGGCTGTACGGGCCGTGTAAGCAGGAGAAGGGCCGGGGTCAGAACAGCATTGTAATACGAGATTGAGAACTTTATTTCGAGCTGCATTTTGTAACGCAGAACAGCACAGCGAAGCGGCATGGCGAGGCCGGCTTTAAGCGAAGATCATTCTGGAACAGTGCAGTAGATCAGAGCGTGCTAGTTCCGACTTTTATACGCAGGCAATATTAAAGAAGCTGAACTTCATTTCAACATTCAGTTACAACATTGAGTTGGGACTTGTATTCAGTAATAGAGTTGTGCAGGCGGATGGTTATAATATACTGCAATTATGAACTTAGATATTCAAATGACATTACGACTATGCATTTCATAACGGAACATGTAGAGCGACCATGGGGTCAAGCTAACATTAACGCTTTTAAGCAAACGAAATGTTACAGTTATATGCACTTATGAACATTGGCATGTGCATTAATACAATTCCTTTTCATGAATGATTATAAAATATCGAGTACGAACACAGCTACAGGGTGTTTCAAAAACTTATACACTCTCATAAATAAAATTTATTTTCTGCAAGTGAGACTTAACCGCTGTGGAGATTGAACTTTTAACAAGCGAACCGAACATTGTATGGGACAGTGGCGTAACATAGAAGAAGAATATGGGGTACGCTGCTTTTATGAACATTTACGTAAGAATTTGGACAGTATCTGCTATGGATAACATGCAGTTCATCATGTCGGAGTAAACGAAGACAGAGACGCGATGGCACCACGGAGCGATGGATTCGATTCCTGAAAAAGAGGAGGTCTAACAGCTGATTCACTTGGGATATGAAGGCGATCGTTTTTGCGTGGGTGATACGATATTCACGTCGATCTTTCGAGAAATTTTTTACACACGAAGATAACCGACGATCTTTGAAATATATTAACAGCTGATATGAGAAGGTATTGTAAGAGTTATGACTTTCTGATATGATTTTTCCATGAACACTGTATATATTTCTAGTAGGAGTTCTACGATTATTTAGACATGGCTTAGACATTATTTGCTCCAATTTGCTAGAATATGGCGTTGCCATATGATATGGCAGGCACCATTAGACGAAATTCTCACCATTGGTTGGCTTTATTAAGCAGATGTTTGGTCTTTTAGACATTTTCCAGTAAGGATAGTTTTTCTTGGACAGTTATTTTTTTTTGTGGCGAGTATTTCGAACTCGTGATCTGCAATTGGATTATTTAAATTACTTCGTCAGTTCATTGCATACTAGCGAGTGTGTATTATTCATCAGTAGGGATTTTTTCCATTGGATTGTTTGGAGATGTTAAGATGTTATTCACTCAAGTGAATGAATATCGCTTTTATGTGACAACTAGAGACTAGTTGATTCCAATCTGGTACATTCACTCATTAGACAACGAGATGGGGCCTTTCGTATTTATACGATTGCGTGGTGGTACACATCTTTACCCATCGTTCAGGGCATTATCATGATAGTCAACGGGGCGAGGCCTTTCGTATTTATACGATTGTGTGGTGGATACTCATCTTACTCGCCATTGAGGAACTCATTTTTATCATCCGAGTGTACTTGAGATTGTAAGAGGATCAAACAAGAAACTACTAGTCACATATCAGTCGAATTTTGTTAAATAAATTAGAAATAAATGTCAGCAGGGTTACATTTTGTAATTCTTGTTTGCCAATCCAATATTTTGTTGCTATACTCATTTGAGAGTACTTTCAGTTAACAGCTGATACAGCTGATGCTTTTGATAATTTTTATGATTGAGTTTGATACCTTTGAGAAGGATTTAAAGTAATTGAATCTTGTAAGATGAATCATTAATAGTCAGATTTATTTTAAGGCAGATCAGTATTACATATTTTGATGTGAGAGATTATTGCACATTGGTGTTTTTCTGTGAAGTGAATCATGAGAATTTTAAGAGAATTTATGCTATTTGAAAGCAGATCTTGAATATGATTACGATTACTAAGGTAATATTTTTCCTAATTGTTTAAGAAGTTGTCTAGATGTGATCAGATTAATTACAGTTATTGAAGATTGTGTGCGTTGATAATTTGAAGCCAGTTATATAATTTGTAGATCATGCAACGTGGTTAAGTGAAGTTTGTGATAGGCATTTTGTGGAAGTTGCCAAGTGGAAATTGCAATATTGCTAATGTATTTTGAAGCAGACATGAGGTTGTCGAACCCAGTCTAGCATAATTTTGAGATTCATGCTGTGCGCTGAATATTTATGGAGTTTTGTGGAATAATTGTGGTATTCAAATGAGATATTTGATAAAGTGAGAATATATAATGTAGTTGTGGATAGTGAGATCCAACGTGAATTTGTGAAGGCAATAATATTTTTGGCATGATAATTGAATACGAGATATAACTTGGAAGTGATAAAACTGTAAGACAACGTTCTATAAACCATATTAAACAATTTGTTAGGAAATTAAACAAATAAAAAATGTTGATAATACAAGATTTTCTGATAATAATAATTAATGAAATAATAATCTGAAGTTGAAGCATATTAATGATCTGACCTAATGAAATAAAAATCAGAATGACTAGATGAAATAATAAAAATCTAAATAACCAGATGAATAAAATTTAAATAAGTTGATAAATTAAATTTTGGAATAAATCAATGAATTAAATAAATGGATGAATTAAAGATTGAATAAATAAGCTGATTTAAAGAAATTAATAGATGATTAAATAGATGATGAATAACTGAATTAGAAGGTGATATTTAATTAAAGAAGCTGAAGATTAATAAATTTAAATGGATTTAAATAAATTTAATTGAGAAATGATTTGAAGAATTGCAACTTGAGTTGATGAATTAAACAATTTATATTGATGATTTAAGATGATTTAATCTGAAGGAGATGATGAAAGGAGAGTGTGTGAATAATTAGAGAGCATAAAGAAGTGATTATTATAATATTCATTTAAATGATTTGATGATAATGAATTAATTATTCTGACTTGAATATATTGAATTTTGAGATGAGAACTAATGTGAGAAATATTTAATTTTGATGATGATGATGATTATAACCAATGAGTAGTGGATTTTCTGTGATTCACAAACAAGCAATTATTAATGACAGTGTAAATTAATTATTCGATGTTTAGGAGCATTTTACTAAAATATTCTGCATTTGAATAATGCCATGCAAGCCATAAATTATGTGATATTTAAATATGTGATTAGAATATATGTGTTTAGACAGATTAATTAATATTTTTACATCCACATTCATGATGTTAATTTAAAGAGAAGTTAGGTCTCAGTTATCACGAATGTCAGTGACGCAAAGACACAGTGCTAAGGTGATCCTGAGAACCCAACAGAACTTTAGAAATTTTTCCTATTTTATGTGGATTAAATACACTTTGAGTAGAATAGAGGTGGTTCGATTTTCTGGACAATGACAATTTAACGTTGGCATTCGACCATGCTCTCAGGTAGGATGAGTGTTCAATATGACTGTCTGACTGTCAAAGTTGAATAAATTTGTTTTTATCTTAGTTGTGATCTGATGATGATGTGATTTTCCTTTTTCTTTCCGTGTCTTAATTAAGGCTTAACTAGGAAGGATGTGGTTTGCTAGGGATTCAGTTGATGGCGTCAATTTATATTTGTATTTGTTTATTAAATTTAAACCCTTAACGACCCTGGAGATACTTTATCTCGTGTTACCCTCTGCTCTGTGATATTTCAACTGAATTTCCGACACATTCCTTATTTGACTTCATGTTCATTTAACTCCGCTCTGTCCTGGAAATCCAGGAATGCGATGTAATAGCAGATGGGTCATCGCATCCCCAGGACGAACGGGTACAAACCTTGGTCTACCCGTACAGTTCTTGACCTCGATCCTTCCTTCCATAACTAAGCTTGCTATTCCTGGGTGTCGTAGTATGTGTCCTACGAACCTATCTCTTCTCTTCATTAGCAGTCGCCAGAAACATCTCTCCTCTCCCACTTGTCTTAATACATCTTCGTTTGTAACCCTCTCTACCCATCTGATCATCATTCTCCTGTAATATGACTTTATATCCCGAAAATGAGCGACATATAACGAAAACCATAACAAGTAGTTCCGTGAAGAACTATATAATCTATTTGCATATATCCTACTTATGTTAATTGCTTCTATCAATATACAAAATGTCAGTTTGATTGCTGTAATAGATTCGTAGATATTGAGAACCATCTGAATATTTCAGATGGTCGCCATGTTGGATTTATACATAATTATATGTAGACCTTAGAGTTATGTACTATTTCATGAAGATTATTCGGTAGGTGTATTATTCAAATTTCAATCGCATAAATAGGACACAAGAAATTAAAACAAGATTTTAAAATTTCGCACAGCCGCCATCTTGTGGTTATGAAAACAATTGAAGTATATTAGATGTCAGTGGATTCAAATGTGTACAAGCATATACCGTACCACGTTTCACTGCGCTCGGATGGTTGAATCGCGAGAGACGTTCATTTAAATATTTAAATTTTGCGTCGCCACCATGTTGAATTTGTGCTCACCATGTTATTGAAAGTCCCCTAGGTGAGCTTATGTTTATAGCTTCTATCAACATACAAAGTTTCAGTTGATTGCTGTCATAGATAGATTAATAGATATTGAGAACCGTCTAAATATTTCGGATGGTCGCTATGTTGGATTTTAATATATGTAGGCCATAGAGTTATGTAATATTAGATGAGGATTATTGCGTAGGTTCATTGAAACTTTGACTTTGATCGTAGCCTATAATTAGGACACAGAGAATAAAAACTTAATTTTAAAATTTCACACAGCCGCCATCTTGAGATTATGTCAACAATTAAATTACTGTAGATGTCAGTGTATTACAATGTGTATAAACATTTGCTGTACCATGTTTCACTGTGCTCGGATGGTTAAATCGCGAGAACTGTCTATTTAAATGTTTCAACTTCGCTTGGCTGCCATTTTCGTTTTATAGTTTTTGAAAGTTATATAGGTGAACTTTTAGCAGTACCCTTTGTCACAGTACAAAATTTCAGGATGATATCAGTAATAGTTTTTGAGATATAGAATGCCGGTGAAATATTTCGCACAGCCGCCATCATGTTGGTTGGTGAGACGTAATAAAATTTGAAGGACAAGGTCGGAGTCTGCCATAATAGTACTATGTCCTTACCGAGTTTCATTGAAATCCCTCCAGCCATTTAGATTTTATTAGCGGGGGGAGGCACACACGCATACACACACCATTCGTCATTCACACACACATGAAAAAAAGGGTGATCTATTAAGCCTATTTTTTCATAAATGAAAATAGACAAAGAACTACATAAATCTTCCTTTATGAACAAAATAACGTTGCTTTTAACGAGGTCAGGGGCCCTTGATTAGTACTTATTTAATGAATTTGGCCAAATCAAGCTCAGTTAAAATAATAAATGACTTTTCCTTAAGTTTGGAACCTTAGTAATGAGCTGACGCAGGAAGTGCGACCAGCTGCCTCAGTCGACTCATCATCTCTGTCTACGGAAACATGAGAATGAGTCACCATTCTAACGAGACTTAACAGCTGTTCTCCAGAAATACCCTCATCACAGTCATGTGCGACACAACATGAGCCGTCAAACAATCTGGTGTTGATTCTTTGTGGGGCTCTTGATATCCAGATCATTCAGGTGTCTGATAACCTGTATTGGTGTGGTGTCTCTAGTAAATGTATTTGCAATTGGGAATATTACCGCAGGGGCCCGGGTTCGATTCCTGGCTCTGCCAAGCAATTTAATTCTGGCCTGCCTCGTGAGACAAAACTGAGAAGGGGCGGATTTGATTCCCATCTCAGCCGGCGGCTTCGGTGGTGTAGTTGGTCGCATGCTGAACTGCTGTGCCCAAGATCGCAGGTTCAAACCCGGCCGAAGTCGTCGGATTTTTTAAGAGCGTTACGAATCCTTCAGTATGCCTTCCTTCGGAGGGGAAGTAAAGCCGACGGACCCATGTCATAGATTTGTGGCATGTAAAAGAACCTTCCACTAACTACACTTATGTAAAGCCAAATTTGTAGGTTAGATTTGTAAACGCTCTATAAGTTCCAACGTTTGTCGGCATCTAGTAACCCAAGTCCGCAGCTAGATGTCGTTGACGGTAGCATTTGGTAACAAAAGTAGGAACTACTTTAAAATTGATCTTCCGCAGTCCTTACCTCAATTCCAAATAGCACACACTAATACAGCTATCATAACTAACACCGGTTATCAGCCATTTTTACACACACCCAAAGTGCACGGGGCTACATGACCGCGTTGTCGCAGCCCCTAAACTGAGGAACCATTCTGGAAGTCCTTTCCGTGGTTTCCCCATTTCTACTCCAGGCGAAGGTCATAATGGTTCCCAAAGTAAGGCCATGGTTGCCTCCTTTCCAATCCTTATCTGAATTACAACTAACACACTAAAACAGCCATCACAATAACACAGGCAAATAAAATTGAAACATACGAAGTAAAAAAAGTATGCATTAGGTGAGATTCGATCCGTGGTCCTTTCGGTCCGGAGTCAAGCGCTCTACTGTACTCGTTCGGCCAACTAGGCACATACTGATGGAGGTTCGTTACATGTATTACGTACTGGTAAATATAAAGTGCTTATTTTCACTCGCTTGTAAGGCCGGCATTTCACTATCAAAGAAGTTTGTCAAAGACATTTTATAATAGTACATTATAAAACTAGCCTATAATGGCAATAATTAAGACACGAGTATGTTTATAAAACGAGCGTGAGCGAGTTTTATAATTTCCATACGAGTGTCTTAATTACCATTATAGGCGAGTTGCATACGACGCTTTATGTTCGACGATAATTATAACTTTATTATATGTTTTAACATAAATATTCATAAATATCTCTTCAGTCACTAGAATGTTGTGATCGGGTGTTGCGCTGGGAAGGATATCTCTGTTCTCCAAGCTCTCTGGCCAACCGACGCATGCGCTCTGTGTGCTTCAATGCCATATGTTCAGATTGTGCACCAGTATTCAGTAAAACTGTCAACGAAGTCGTTTGAAAACAACGCGCTGTGTAAAAATTGGATTTGGGTATATTAAGATACAGTGCTATTTCTTGTCTCATATTCACCAGTGTATTTACGCGAACATATGCGCGGTGCACTTTCGGTAATTTATATAGACATGTTGGATTTTGAGCGCATGCGCCAAGATATCCTTATCTAATTGGTCAAACAACTGTTTCTTGAGCTGTGATTGGTGGGAGAAATTGTTTCATAATGAAGAATAGTGTTATAATGACCATCATTATGATACAGTTTTCAGACATATAATAGTCAGGGTCGAACATAAAATATTTTATAAAACAGAACTTTTATAAAAGTTATACAAAGTAATAAACACACCATTACACTACATCAAATATTTTATCATAGTTCAGCAAAATGGACTATTCATTTTCATGAATTGAATTATTTTTAAGGCTTGAGGTGTGCTACCACACGACGAACGCCTGTAGCATTGTAGTGAGATAACAATGATAATTGCTGTTTTAAGGGGCCTAACATCTAGGTTATCGGCCCTTATTGGTTTGGATGATCGTGAAGGATGAGAATGTAATATAAACTATAACTAAAACCACACTTACAACTAAAACTTACATACTAGAAGAAGAAATGGAAACAGAAGGAGAATAAGGCAAATAAAGGATAGGAAGAATGAGGATTGAGGGACTTGGAAGGAAGGAGAGCCATGAAAGGCAGATAGGAAAAGGAAAGAGGAGAGGGTCCACCCCAGAGGCAAGGGGGAATAAAGCGGATCCAGCTCAGGAATACCCCAGGGTCACCAACTCCCGAACCCACCAGCCTTGAGCCCTTAAGGGTATAGCACTATCTAGGGTGCACCAGAAGTGGTGGAGCTACATACACCCTGCCTCCTTGAGGGCCTTGAGCAGAAGGCAGGAGATATGAAGAAAACCGAAAAGATCTGACTCCTCGAAGAGTGAGGGATGAGAAAAGATGAGACAAGGGCCAATTGAAAATGAAAATCCACAGCCTGTTTCCAGTCTCCGACCGGGTCAGGAATGGAATGAATGAAGCCCCTATCTAGCGGCGAGGAATTGGACTGTGCCGGCTGCCGAGGCCTGACGCATACCTCTGGGGAAATGATTAAATGAATGACAGATGAAATGAAATGATAGTGGAGGGTATTGCTGGAATGAAATTTTGACAGGGAAAACCGGGTACCGGGAGAAAAACCTGTCTGCCTCCGTTTTGTCCAGCACAAATCTCACATGGAGTGACCAGGATTGGAACCACGGACCCAGCGATGACAGGCCGGCGTGCTGCCGCCTAAGCCACGGAGGCTTCAGACAAGGGCCAATTAAGGCGGGAAAGTGAAAGACTCCCAAGGCCTCGGATACCCTAATACCGTCGGGGTAGGAAAAGAACAAAAGTTAACCAAGGGAGGTCGATAGGAAAGATGACAGAGAGGAAGCCGGCACAATTGCGTGGAAGTAATGCCGAACTCGTCTGGGGCCCCGTGGTCGCCTAGTTTGAATAGTGTATCCCTTTTTGTCAATGTTTTCATTTAATTTAGGTTTTTTTTTACGTCCCACTAGCCATGAGCTCCTGGGGGAGTTGTAGTGAGAGTTTTGTTAGTAACAATGAAGGAGACGATAACCCACTATAAAAGTTTCTAAACTACTGAAATTAGCCATAAATACCTTGTGTAATGATTCAAAATAGATCTGGAAATGAAGTACTGTAGTTCACTCCTCCACGGTCTATAACCCTCCCACCATCTCTTTTTAGATCACGACTTACTGTATCTAGTAAAATTCCAGCTGTATCGACCATTATCCGCGTTAATTATGCACACGTACAGTATTGACAACCCCACGCATACGGTACTAATTTTATAGGCTCTGTCTTTAGACCAATCATTAGTAGGTAGCGCGGTCCGCAGGGCTGCGTTGCTATATACAGTATGCACTCCTGGTTTTTGTTACGCATATGACAGACCTCATTTTATATCTTTACTAGCAACCCATCCCGACTTCGCCTGGGGAAAAGTTATGTCAATGAACTACGACTTATAGGCTATCTGTTTTCCGTCGCGGCATGTTGGGTTAAAATCGCTGACTGGACTATTAACTTAATTATATTACCTTGGAGATGCATCTGCAACGAATTCTTATCAGACGTAATTTAAGAATGGTGAGGTGCATGAAACACAAATCCCCCTTCCGTCCAATCTTAACTTGAATGTGTATTACTGTATTCGGAACGTAAAGTTCACAGGCGAAATGAAGATAAGCCGAGTTGCACATCCAGGGAAACTCCAACCACAACCACTCTTCTCTGAAGTCTTAACACGACTCGACAGTTTGCTGTTGGATGTATCTGGGGTAATAGGCTCGCCCGCTAGCTAGGCTGTAACTGGGGTCATACACTCGCCCCTAGCTAGCTCGTCAACTGTCGCCTCAGTAATTGAATGGAGATTGTTGGAAGAAATGAAAACCCAAAAACACTTACAGTGGGCGATGTATTGAAGATAGAGATATGCTCTCGCGGACTTTTTTTTTAGAACTTTTCATGCTGAACAATTCTTACTCTCATAGCATATAGATGGGCTATTTTTAAGGGTTTGCCCAGCGTAATCTTATAAAGCGCCCGGACGCCATGTGCTTTTTTCGACTTTCCAATTGAATTGTTACTGCTTGGCTTCCTTTGATCATAAATAAATTATATTCGACAGAAACCTTCCCCGAGTTATATTTTACAGAATAGTCAAAACTGCATCAAAATCCATCCAGTGGTTCTCGAGATTATCCGCGATATCGAAGAATCGGGGATTGTAGAGATAGAGATATCTTACATGTTTGCAACACTAACGTGACGTCAATGTGTCCACCTAACTAACAGTTGAAGAGAACTCATGCGCTTGATGAACATGACTGCTGTCTTTCAATTACCAAGAAACTGACACACCTATTTACATAATTTAGCACATTTCCAGTGCAGTGATAATGGACGACTATTTCAAATGGTATTGTCCCCTAGATTATGAAAAAGAGGTATGAAAATTATGCACTATCCGTGGTAACGAAGTTGTGACTGTCAAAGGCAGGTTTTCGTCTCTCTCACTGTTAATGTTTTGTTTTGTGGTAGTGCATTGTGTTCTTCCATATTACTGGATCCACTATTCCGTTCAAATCAAGTTGATTTTAGTAGTTGTTTGAGTCTTCAGTCTTTCGACTGGTCTGATGCAGCTCTCAATGCTTCCCTGTCCCGAGTTAATCGATCCCTCTCTACATAGCTACCACACCCTACATCTGAAGCAATCTGTTAAACATATTCTAACCTTGGTCTACCCCTACCGTTCTTATCCTCGACCCTTCCTTCTATAACTAAGTTTGCTATTCCTGGGTGTCATAGTAAGTGTCCTACCTGCCTATCTCTTCTCTTCATTAGCAGTCACCAAAAACATCTCTAACCTCCCACTCGTCTTAATACCTCTTTCATTCGTATCCCTATCCACGCATCTGATCATCATTCTCCTGTAACACCACATTTCAAACGCTTCAATTCTCCTCTTTTCTGCTGCTCCAACAGTCCAAGTTTCACTTCCATAAAGCACCACGCTCCAGACAAAGTCTTTCAAAAATTACTTCCTAACACCTAAATCTATATTCGATGTCAACATATTCCTTTTTTGTATAAATGCTTCCCTTGCCTGAGCCAATCTACTTTTTATATCCTCTTTGCTTCGTCCATAACTGGTTATTTTGCTTCCCAAGTAACAGATGTCACCTACTTCCTTTAGCTGTTCACCTGCCAATTCGACATCCATAGGGGTTACTGATTTCTTTCGGCTGCATTCCAATACTTTTGTTTTACATTTATTCATTTTCATCATGAATTCTTTCCTCAAGACAGATTTATAGTAGCGGGGAAAATGTCATTAGGCTACTAGACATCCATACAAAAGTAACGATTCGTTACTTCGACAATTATTGTAAGTAGCAGAGAGTTAGTACTTATGGCAAGTAACGGTGACTGTAACAAAATTACTTTTGGAAAATAACTCAAACCTGTTTTCTGGTATTTGGTAGCTGGTTATTTTTCCCAAATCGGCACCTGCTTCACACCTAAGGAGACCATGGAAGTCCAAGATTGTACAAAAGGACAAAATTACCGCGACAAATAACGGATATTTAACATAGCTGAAAGAATTCACAGGTTATCATACAGATGGTTATTAACAAGTAGTTCCGGGAAGAATTATAAAGCCTATTTTCATATATCGTATTTATGTTAATTGCCTCAATCAACATAGAACATTTCAGTTTGATTGCTGCAATACATTCGCAGATATTGAGAACCATCTAAATATTTCGGATGGTCGCCATCTTGGCTTTTTATATAATTATGTAGGCCATAGAGTTATGTATTATTAGATGACGACTTTTGCGTAGGTTCATCATTCAAACGTTCACTTCGATCGCATGATTAAGTTTAATACTCAAGAAATAAAAAAATAATTTTAAAATTGCGCATGTTGCCATCTTGAGGTTATGAGAACAATTGAACTAAATTAGATGCCAGTGCATTACAATGTGTATCAAAATTTGCTGTACTAAGTTGTATTGCGTTTGGATGGTTAAATCGCGAGAAAAGTCTATTTAAAAGTTTCAACTTTATTTGGCTGCCATGTTCGTTTTGTAGTCAACAGGTTTTTGAAAGTCTCATAGGTGAACTTCTAGTAAGTTAGTGCACTTTTATCACCGTACAAAATTTCAGGGTGATATCACTAATACTTTCGGAGATATAGAATGCCGGTGAAATATTTTGTACAGCCGCCATGTTGGATTGGTGATACGTAATAAAATTGGAAGGGCATGGTTGGGGTTGGCCAAAATAATACTGTGACCTTACCAACTTTCATTAATTCGCTCCATCCGTTTAGAAGTTATTAGGGAGACACACACATACGCACACACGGACAAAAGGTGATCTCGTAAGCCTATTTTCTTTTTCATAAAATGAAAATAGGCTAAAAATGGGAATAGAATTCTTCAGAATTCCCCATAGCATCCCCGTGTACTGTGGGGCACGCAAACCAAGACGTTGTGGCGTAGATGCTTCTTAGTATAAAGAAACGATATCTCACTGTCACCGGAGATGAGACCTCATACCTCCCATGTATAATCAGTTGCATTATAACTCTCACTCATCCGAGGATAACAAGAGAGAATTACACTACTAAATTCCCCCAGACACAAAATAGCGGATTCCACTTCGTAAAGGACGACAATAAAACTTTAATCAATGCATGCATGGTAAATACTATGTGCTAATACGAATTTACATACAAACACGAACATAACATGGGGCTTCCGCCCCAGACAGTCGTCTGAACTAGTAGCGGCCAAAGGTTTCGCCCAGACCATCGTCTATAAAAGTAGCGACCAATGGCTTCGCCCAGACCATCGTCTAACCTAGTAGCGACCAATGGTTTCGCCTAGACCGTCGTCTGACCTAGTAGCGACCAATGGTTCCACCCAGACCGTCGTCTGACCTAGTAACAACCAATGGTTCCACCCAGACCGTCGTCTAACCTAGTAGCGACCATTGGTTCCGCCCAGACCGTCGTCTAACCTAGTAGCGACCAATGGTTCTGCCCAGACCGTCATATAACCTAGTAGCGACCAATGGTTCCACCCAGACCGTCGTATGACCTAGTAACAACCAATGGTTCCACCCAGACCGTCGTCTAACCTAGTAGCGACCAATGGTTCCGCCCAGACCGTCGTCTGACCTAGTAACAACCAATGGTTCTGCCCAGACCGTCGTATGACCTAGTAACAACCAATGGTTCCGCCCAGACCGTCGTCTAACCTAGTAGCGACCAATGGTTCCGCCCAGACCGTCGTCTGACCTAGTAACAACCAATGGTTCTGCCCAGACCGTCGTATGACCTAGTAACAACCAATGGTTCCGCCCAGACCGTCGTCTAACCTAGTAGCGACCAATGGTTCTGCCCAGACCGTCGTCTGACCTAGTAACAACCAATGGTTCCGCCCAGACCGTCGTCTAACCTAGTAGCGACCAATGGTTCCGCACAGACCGTCGTCTAACCTAGTAGCGACCAGTGGTTCCGCCCAGACCGTCGTCTAACCTAGTAGCGACCAGTGGTTCCGCCCAGACCGTCGTCTAACCTAGTAGCGACCAGTGGTTCCGCCCAGACCGTTGTCTTACCTAGTAGCGACCAATGGTTCCACCCAGACCGTCGTCTAACCTAGTAGCGACCAATGGTTCCGCCCAGACCGTCGTCTGACCTAGTAACAACCAATGGTTCTGCCCAGACCGTCGTATGACCTAGTAACAACCAATGGTTCCGCCCAGACCGTCGTCTAACCTAGTAGCGACCAATGGTTCTGCCCAGACCGTCGTCTGACCTAGTAACAACCAATGGTTCCGCCCAGACCGTCGTCTAACCTAGTAGCGACCAATGGTTCCGCACAGACCGTCGTCTAACCTAGTAGCGACCAGTGGTTCCGCCCAGACCGTTGTCTTACCTAGTAGAGACCAATGGTTCCACCCAGACCGTCGTCTAACCTAGTAGCGACCAATGGTTTCGCCCAGACCGTCGTCTAACCTAGTAGCGACCAATGGTTCCGCCCAGACCGTCGTCTAACCTAGTAGCGACCAATGGTTCCGCCCAGACCGTCGTCTAACCTAGTAGCGACCAGTGGTTCCGCCCAGACCGTCGTCTAACCTAGTAGCGACCAGTGGTTCCGCCCAGACCGTTGTCTTACCTAGTAGCGACCAATGGTTCCACCCAGACCGTCGTCTAACCTAGTAGCGACCAATGGTTCCACCCAGACCGTCGTCTGACCTAGTAACAACTAATGGTTTCGACCAGACCGTTGTCCAACCTAGTATCGATCAATGGTTCCGCCCAGACCATCGTCTGACCTAGTAGCGACCAATGGTTCCGCCCAGACCGTCGTCTTACCTAGTATCGACCAATGGTTCCGCCCAGACCGTCGTCTGACCTAGTAACAACCAATGGTTTCGACCAGACCGTTGTCCAACCTAGTATCGATCAATGGTTCCGCCTAGACCATCGTCTGACCTAGTAGCGACCAATGGTTCCGCCCAGACCGTCGTCTAACCTAGTATCGACCAATGGTTTCGCCTAGACCATCGTCTAACCTAGTAGCGACAAATAGTTTCACCCAGATCATTGTCTAACCTAGTAGCGACCGAAGGTTTCACTTAGACCATCATCTAACCTAGTAGCGACCAATGGTTTCGCCTAGACCATCGTCTAACCTAGTAGCGACCAATGGTTTCGCCTAGACCATCGTCTAACCTAGTAGCGGCCAATGGTTTCGCCTAGACCATCGTCTAACCTAGTAGCGACCAATGGATTCGCCCAGACCATTGTCTAACCAAGTGGCGGCCAATGGTATCGCCCAGACCGTTGCCCAACCTAGTAGCGGCCAATGGTTTCGCCCAGACCATCGTATAACCTAGTAGCGACCAATGGTATCGCCCAGACCGTTGCCCAACCTAGTAGCGATCAATAGTTTCGCCCAGACCATCGTCTAATCTAGTAGCGACCAATGGTAACGCCCAGTCCGTTGTCCAACCTAGTAGCAGCCTATGGTTTCGCCAAGACCATCGTCTAACCTAGTAGCGACCAATGGTATAGCCAAGACCGTTGTTCAACCTAGTAGTGGCCAATGGTTTCGCCTAGAACATCGTCTAACCTAGTAGTGACCATATAGCCCAGACCGTTGTTCAACCTAGTAGTGGCCAATGGTTTCGCCTAGACTATCGTCTAACCTAGTAGCAACAAATGGTATCGCCCAGACCGTTGTCCAACCTAGTAGCGATCAATGGTTTCGCCTAGAACATTGTCTAACCTAGTAGTAACTAATGGTATCGCCCAGACCGTTGTCCAACCTAGTAGCGACCAATGGTTTCGCCTAGACCGTTGTCCAACCTGGTACCGGCCAATGGTTCGCCCAGACCGTTGTCTAACCTAATAACGACTAACAGATTCGTCTCATCAAGGCTTTAGTAGTGTTCAGTGCGACTTATCAATTACATTCAACAACTGAAAGTAATTTTTTGAACATTCGTAGCTCACGTCATCACATCGCACTTGAACACATGTGACTACATCGGCATGTAATGACGCACTGTTAGAAACCTCATTCAGCCGAGTAATATGACGGTAATGCAAGCCACAACTTCAAACAAACGAACATCAACGTCCGCACAGCATCGACTACACTAAAGAATTCCCCTAGATACATACGTATCGCAGTATATACTTGAACCAATGGGGCATAGATAGCCTCATCTTGTCATCGAATTCGGTTGCTTGCTGGACGTGCTTATCAAATCGTATCTACTGTAGAATCATAGCTTTCCCCAGAGGCTGCCAATAGCGTTCCTCGTGAACGTTTAGCATTACATTGTTCCCAGATCTGCCTTTCTTTTCCTAATTTGAAAAGTGTATCAAAGTGTGAAGGAGAAATGCATAATTACTGTAATGACCCTTGGTTTGTTTTTTCTGGTAAGTCTGAAAATAATTGAGCACATTACTGTGTTGACTCACTGAACGCGATTGCTTGATTAGACCATGAATTGTCTCCAACAAGTCATAGGACCACCTCGCTGTCACCCTGGAGGTCGGGTTCAATTCCCGCCTCAGCCATCCTGGTAATAGTAGGTTCCCCATTTCTATTGTTTCTTACATTATGGTGTTTGAAGCCATTTTCAGTGTTGCCTTAGTAAACGAAGTCTGGATGCTATTCAGTTGGTCAACACGAGTTTTTCCCAAAAGAGATGGATTATTCACCTGATCCTGAAAAAACTTACATGAGGTTAATAAATACACTTGGATGGGCATTAATCTCATGTAATGTTTTTCAAGATTAGGGAATAGCCTACCTTTCTTTGGGAAAAACTCGTGTTGACCAACTGAAAAGCATCAATCTTTTGTTGTTTCTTATTTTAAGTTTACGACGTCGAGGTAATATAGCTCCGTGTATTTGGGTGCGAGTAGAGTTTGTGTGATAATCTGTATCATTGTGATGGCCGTACTAGTGTAAGGAAGCGTCCGTGGCCTTCCCAGCATTCGCCTAGAATATACGTGGAGGGGGAGACCAAGGAAAACCACTTGCAGGATGGCTGAGGTGGGAATTATCTTCTCTAATTTACTTCATGAGGCTAAGTGCACCCTGTTCCAGCCTTCACATCTTGGCCGAGTCGGAAATTGTACCCGGACCTCCGGGGCGCCAACTAGGAACGCTAGCCACTACACCACCTGGTGGTCAATTTTCCATTTCCACTCCAGGGATTGTTCCTATTTTAAGGCCACGGCCGGCTGCTTCCCTATTCTCCCCACAATACATTTCCACACACCCAAGTAGACGGGGCTAAATCACCACAATGTCCAAGCTCCTCAATAGGAAATAACATTCTTATAATGAGTTTTGTCATCATAGTTTTCACGTGTCTGAATTATGTCTGTCCTGTCATATGTCCAAAAGGAATTCGTCTGAAAAAAATAGAAAAAAGATCCGCAGAATTATTAGACCCAGGTAGAGTATGCAATAATCTCTACTTAGTATTATACAAAGTCCCCGATTCTTGGATGTCACGGGTAATGTCGAGAAGCTCCAGATGGATTTTGATGCGGTTTTCACCATTCTGTAAAGGATATCTCGAGGAAGGTTTCCGTAGAGAATAATGTATTTATGATCAAAGGAAGCCAAGCTGTAACAATTTCAGTGAAAACGTTGGAAACTGGCGTGCGTGCGCTTTTTAAGCTTAGGCTGGCCAAACTGTTAAACATATCTATATAGACTGGTTGTGTTTGGAGTTTCCTTGGAAGTGCTACTCGGCTTTCTTCATTTCACCTGTGAACTTTTCATTCCGCAAAATACACAGTCAAGTTAAGATTGGGCGGAAGGGGGATTTGTGTTCAATGCGCCTCGCCATTCTTAAATTACGTCCGACAAGAATTCCACATGCATCTCCATGATAATATAATTAGTAGTTCAGTCAGTGATTTTTACCCATCAAACCGAGACTTAAAACGGAAAGGCTACAGGTCGTAGTTCATTGACATCGGAAAAAGAAGATGCATTCATAGCTGTCGTGGCGGGTTGCTGTTGTGATATATAATAATATTGTTATGGGTTTTACGGCATTTAGAGACGCCGGGGGGGAGGGGGCGTAATATTGCACCGAAGGGGATAAGACTCGTTCCAGTAAATCTACTGACACGGCTCCCTCTCATTTACTCACCCTCAAATGCCAACTGACTGCGCCAGAATGAGTCCTGATGAAATTCAGTATGTTTCTAAATAAGAATTATAGCCTAATTTAGAGAAAGGAAGAAAATTGGCACATTCACCATCCCGAAAAGAATTTGTCTGGACATGGCTCACAAAAATTTAAATCCCGAACTGTCCCGGTAAAATCGTGACATTTGCGTCTCCTGTATTCAACTACAGTATAATCTTTGTCCAGGCTCATATCAATTGTGCGTCGTAATTTTAAGGTGAATTTTACCCGTTTGAATCAGTCTGTTGAAATGTAACGTTTAAATTTATGATCATTATTATTTGCGGAGAACACTAAAAACACAAAAAATTACGAGCCTTACAGTAGTCGCATATGATGTGTAACAACTGACATAGAAGAAATCTCACGTGAAGTTGTTGATACATCGGTATTTTATACTATTATTGGCTCAAATATTAATCTATTGTAAAAGGTAGTGTTACAGATATTGTAGTTTATAATACGGAACTCATTTTATTAGATGATTTGTAGCTTCCACCAGCACTAGCCTAAATAAAGAATACGATATGGATCAACTAGATTAATAGACGCGACACCGCTCATAACCTTAAATTCCTTATAAACAGGTCCTCTTGATTCACAGACCAACACGTAATTTCATATGGATTCTGTTAAAATTAGTCATATTGATATGATAAATATCGTTTAAAATGATAATCTGGTAGCAAAAATATCTACCCCGTCCGGGATTCGAACCCGAGATTTCTAGATTCACAGTCATAGGTGCTAACCCCACGGCTATTTCGACTACGCAAATATTGTGCACAAGATGGTGACTTATTTCCACGTTCCAATAATACTGCATTGCGGAATTAAGTTTCATTATATTTTGCTTGTTTCGATAATGTTCCTGCGTGAAATTGAGTTTAAAATGCCTTATGAATAGGCCCTCTTGTCAAAGAGAATGTATTCAGCAATAGTTCATGAAGGCTTGCTCAATTCTCGTATAACCACAACGATTATATTATATTGATGACTGCATTACCGTTATGTGGGTTAATATTCGAATAGCAATTGTGCAGAAACATAATACCGGCAATGCCGACTACTTACAATGTTTGATATTAAGGCATTTTACCTTTCAAATACTGATACGAAGACTTCGAACATGTACCATGTGCTTTGTATCAATCGCTTGCCACCAGAGTTTGCATGAGCGTTTACCGTTCAGTATGCCATATACATTCCACATGGGCGAGAGTACGACATGGTATCAATTTCCGACACCGCGTGCTTATTGTTTCTCTTACCGCTGCCAGCTGGATCTTACCACTGCCAGCTGGATCGATCGACCGAGTTGGCAGTGCGTCTTAAGTGTGCCAGCTGGTGCCACCTCTATCGTTCCTATCCACTTCCGTCCCATTTTTCAAAATCACTCCCACAAAAATATCCAGCAACCGAGTGGAAAGATGTTACACATCAAAAATCTAGCTTCTGGTGGTTTTATCTTCCCAAAAACCTTTCATCCATTCACTGTGTGCCTTCTTCTCTTCATCTGTCCATTTACGCTTATTTCTTTTGGGTTGAAATCTACATTCAAATTTCCGGTACCTGATTTTTTTCTGTACAAATGCTGCGGTCGAGAATGTCTTCTATGGTGGTATGTAATTGTTGTAAGGTTGAATATTCTTTTGGTCAGTCTGGTGTCGTTCATTCTGGCGATGTGTGTAAAGAACTTCACTCTGTGCTTTCTGATGAGTGTCGTGATAGATTCAGTACTTCTGTATAATTCTTCTGTTTGTCTTTTTTGCCAGAAATTATTATTATTGTTATTATTATTATTGTTATTATTATTATTATGAGAATAAACTATATTACACTCGACAAAACCTGAAATGAAGTAAGTTACTGTATTAAGCTCATAGTCCTTGCAAAAGCACGTTTGCATGATAATTACCTGTGTGCTACAAGATTACAAACATTTCCCATAATTGCCCACTGATATGCTGCCTTTAACGCGAAATTAATAATAATTCTTCGTCTAAATTAGTATCCACAATAAGCGAATTAAATCGATTTAAATGAACTATAGAACGAGACTTATTTATATGTCATGGTTTTCCCAATAGTTGTTTTAACGGTCACATTATTAAGTTAAGTAAGTTATACCATAAGTGAAGAAGTAGTTTATACTTCTAGGACCTCTCATTCTAAATAACAAAAAATATTAATTTTGAACACCCTGAATGTAACCGGTAAATTTTACTAATGTAATAATAATTATAGTTTAATAATAATATTCACGGTCACGTAAAACTACAATCTTCCTTCCTTCCTTTTAATAATAATAATAATAATAATATATTATTGGTTTTACGACACTTTCAACCACTGCGGCTTTTAGAGACGCCAGGGTGAAGGAATTTCGCCTCGAAGGTGATCTACTGACACGGCCACCTTACATTTAAACACCCTCAAATGCCAACAGACTGCGCCGAGATTTTATCCCTCTATCTTCGACACAGCAGGTGAGAACTTCACCGTTGGCCACGCAGCTGGTCGGAAAATTTTACTTCAAATTTAAGTCACAACACGCAACCGGTATCAGCCTGAGCAAAGAATTTTCTGTGCATCAATATCACAATTGGGTTAGATAACAATGATTGATTAAAATTACTGTATCTTCCCAACCCTTCCCACTGTAATCCGCGGCTTAACCAAGTATCGCTTTGAGTAACTAATCATTACGCTGTGAATATCTTTTAATACTATAATTTTCCGTATTGATGTACTGGATAGAATTGATTCAGCCATAGCACTCTCAATTGGCCAAAAACACCATTACGTGCAACTCAATTAAAAAACATAAAACAATGAGATGATGTCACTGAAATGACGATTTACTTACAATGTTTAAAATATATTGTGGAGAATCATTCCATAGTCCTCGTGCATTTGACGTCTTCGTATTATCAATAATAACAACTGGCTTAATGTTGAAAGGGCAATATATGTTTTTATCATACTAAAAAAAATGTTCCTGTGTTAACATCGTTTAGCCAGAAATTAACAATCTCTTGCCTAAATTATTATCCACTATAACAGAATTAAAACGAATTAATAAATAAACTCTGCAGTTACTACTAAAGTTATTAGAGAAAAGTGCTATTAAGTTACGAAGATCAACATATTCATTCAGAAGACGTCAAATGCATGAGAACTATGGAATGATTCTCCGAAATATATTTTAAAACATATTAAAAACTTTTAAATCTTTGAAATAGATCATTTCAGTTACATCATCATCTCATTGTTTTATGTTGTTTTTTTATGATTGACTTGCACCTAATGGTGTTATTGACCAATTGAGAGGAAGGTTTCACAGAAACCGAAATGTTAGTTCTTAATAAAAGTAAGTTGTATTGAATAGTGGAAAACTTGTAAACAATTAAACATTACGCTACAAGAGATTCTGAAGATATAGTGCATTGAAACAGTAGATTAAAATACAGAGTTGTGATGAATTCCAATTAATGTTCTGACGTTAATAATCCTTGAAAATGCACGTTTACGTGCTAGAAAGCTACGAGCATTTCGTAAAATTGAAAACATTTTGGGAACACTATTGCCGTAACTCATTAGAAAGTATAGTACGAGACTTATTAATGTGTTGTAGTATTCCTGATGAAAGACAAAGGTAGGCTTAACGGTTATATTATTACGAAACATTATGAATTTAACTACTGCGGCACCAGTGTGCCGGAATATTGCCGAAGATGCAAACACCAACCATTGCTTTATGTGCAGAGGTAAAAATGAATTTATAACTTATAAACTTCAAGACTGGAATTATCTTGATGTAACGATTATTTCTAATTAAACGATCTTGGTGGCAGAGAATACATTGTTTTAGCAAGATCTAGTATTCACGATACAACCAGTAATGTTTATAGTGCTAAAATATTCTTTTAAACCTACGAATTTGCATTACCTTCGCATGTCATTTGATTGAATTTCCTACTAAGGATCATATTATTATTATTATTTGGCGAAAATGTTATCTTAATTCGTGTAGGAAATTAATCAGGCTTCATAAACCTTTACATTACGCTATTGTTCCTCGGCATCATCGTATACCTCAACTGTTCTTTCTACTGCTCTTTGCTTATTCACAGGTGCCTAAATCCTCGCTGGTAAAGAAAAGGGCAAAAACAAACCACTACAGGGCTTGGCGACATCTTCAACTAGTGCAGGTGGCCATAAAACGACAAAATGTATCGGAATAGCAGTTTATAAGACGAAAGAACCAACCACTGTTTTTAGTAAACACACAAAGAAAACACACTCGTGTTTGAGCGAATCAGACAGCCCTTTTCAACTCCGCCAACTTGGGTGAAGAATTGGCCATCATGGGGGAATACAATTCACATATCTGAAACGGGGTTTCGAACCCACATCATGGTGTAAAACCCAACGAACCAAGCAAGCACGTTAACCCGCACCTAACAGCTGACGATCAAGGGGCGTGTAGGGTGTGGTTATTAGCGTTAGCTTACCTTGGAGCTCGGCGATGCTGCAGTTCACGGCGAATGTATCCAATGTTCACTTTTAGTACACACTCACTTTAATGCACTACAGAACAACAACACATCCTTGGTCCTGCTTTCACATCAAACTGTACATCCACGCACAATCACTTCTCTATGATTCTTTGCTTCCTGAGATAATTTTGACAATTGTCAGTCCATTTTTCGTTTCTCACTGTTGTATTTTAGCAAAGTTCAATATTAAACTATAAAAGAACATTGACCATGCATTGTAGCAAATTTATGGTCACGTATAATACCCGCACGAATTATTTTTTAATGTTCAAGTTTTATATAAATTATAGTGTTCGAAATAACTGATACATATCAATGTAATGTATACAAAACATTAAGCTAATGTTTAAAAAATGTATTGCGTCTTCCTCAATTGCAATTTGTTCACTTCTATTAAATAACCTGTTTTAACTTATGCATCGAACCCAGCACTACTACAGTAGAGAATACAGAGCCGAAGATGCAGACACCAACCATTGCTTAATGTGCAGAATTGCAAATGAATTTATAACAGAGGGATAAACTTCAAAACTGGAGTAATCATGATGTAAAAATATTTACAACGATTATATCGGCTTTACACTTGCAAGATTTCAAAAAATAGTAAATAATTTCAACATGCAATTCAACTACTTGATTCACAGAATTGCTAAAATATCTTCACAATGAAAAATCCATGTATGTTTCACGGGAAATCTGCACAATGCCATTTACAAGATGGAGGCAGACGAATGAACGAGTTGTATGACTACATTGACGTATACCAGAATTTCCAACGACTTACTTATGCACTTCACTCAAAAAACAAGACACAAAGGTACACACTAAATGGTTCATCTGTCCTTGAGATATTCATTTACGCGGAATGGGCGTCGCGTTGAACCGAAAAATCTGGTATGGAGCAGACGGTTGCATCCATTGGAATTGGTAAACGCGAAACAACTGACGATCGAGCGTACACACAGATGACAGTTCTGACACACGGGCGGGGAAGATGGACAGAGTGGAACAAAAAACGAGGCAGCGCGCCCTAGCTCTTTATTGCTCGTCTACTGTAGGTCCTTGCCATCTTATTTTCGTCCACGGAAGCCGTAATCTTCACAAGCGTTGGCGCATTATTCTTGTCCTCGCATACACTACGAGGTTCATGCGCCCCGTCGACTGTCATTTCACCGTCGGTGTTGGGAATACCCGTGCCATCTCGCGACCTCCAGCGGAACCTCAACCTTTTCAATCATGGCCGCCTGGTTCAATAACAACACTAGGCGTGTGTGTGGGGAAACTCTCGACCCCAAAACACTCCGACGGTCGTAACACCATAAAAACAAATGCAGTCTAAACTGAAACAGATTATAAGTACAATTTAGAAAACATCACACAGCACTCAGACGGTATAATATTCCCAATACAGGATTGAAAAGAAGTAGCTCGTGTTTATAAAGCCTTAATTCTGTAACGCATGCGCAATAAGTATTGTATGGGATAGTGATTTTGAGTTGGAGGCTTCTGGCAGCGCCGCCTCCACCCCCACCCCCTATCCGCTACCCCTGCAGAAGTGGCTGCTTGCATTTTGCACTGAGTTAGCGATGGAGGGGAGGGAAAAATCAATATTTCTCTCTTTCATGACCCTTTCCCATATGATCGTGTGCTTACACCACTCATGTCAGTGCAGTGGCTGAATATGGTTCTGAGGGGACGCTTTATAGCAGTGCGTCCATAAAGCAATTGTGGCATGTCTCCCCAACAGCTGTTTGTTAAGTCATCCACTTAAGCAGAGAGAGTGCACCACCCTCGCTCAATCCCAAACTTCTACTGACAGTCAGTGCGCCTCGCGGTGAAGAGGTTAGAAATGTTGGCTATCCCCCTCCACCAAGAGGCTTGGGTTTGATTCTCGGCTCTGGTCGAGGCATTGGAACGGTATTGTTGACATAAAAATTAACCGACAGTGGTGGCTACGCTCACAAAAGCGCAGCGTTAGGTCATGGGGCCAAGCTCTCTGCTGACTCGGTGGACGCGTGGGTTTGAGCCCCACCGTCGGCCGTCCTTGAAATGGTTTTCCGTGGTTTTCCATTTTCAACTCCAGGCAAATGCAGGGACGGTACCTTCTAACAGGCCACTGCCGCTTCCTTCCACAGCTTTGCCCAGTTTCATGCATTTCTTTTATCATTAACTCCTCTCATGAGGTTGGCGTCAGGAAGGGCATCCGGCCGTAAAAATCATCCGCCACTAAGACTTACATCGCATCTCTTCCCCGACCCCGTTGGAAAACGGGAATAATAATAATAATAATAATGTTATTGGTTTTACGTCCCTTTTAACTACCGTACTGTGGCTTTTAGAGACGCTGGGGTGCCGGAATTTTGCCCCGAAGGGGATCTTTAACGTGCCAGTAAATATACTGACACGGCTCCCTCGCATTTGCGCACCCTCAAATGCCAGCTGACTGCGCCAGGATACGAACCTGCAACCTAGGGCCCAGCAAGCGAGAACGGGGGAATAATAACACACATACATTGTTGGCATAAAAATTATCCAAGTGGCGTCATTTTGAATACATACACCAGGATGTAGCTATGATGAGAATGATGATAATTCTTGTTTTAAGGGGCCCAACAACTCAGTTATCGGCCCCTAATGAAAATAAATGTTATGAAATGAAATGAAAGGATGAAAATAAAAACTCACCACTGCCAGACATGAAAACGAAAATCATAAAACAAGGTCCCCGATTCTTGGAAGTCACGGGTAATATCGAGAACCACTGGATGTATTTTGATGCGGTTTTCACCATTCTGTAAACGATATCTCAAGGAAGTTTTCTGTATAAAAGAATTTATTTATGATCAAAGGAAGCCATGCAGTAACGATTTCAGTGAAGGAGTCGAAAATAAACCTGGCGTCCGTGCACTTTTTAAGCTTACGCTGGGCGAACCGTTAAAAATATCTATATACTATGAGTGTAAGAATTGTTCAGCATGAGAAGTTCTACAAAAAAGTCCGCGACATCATATCTTTATCTTCAATACATCGCCTATTATAAGTTTCATTTCTTCCAACAATCTCCATTCAATTACTGATGTGACAGTTTACGAGCTAGCTTTCGTGTTCACTGCTGAAGGGAAAACGACTGTCGTATACAAGGAAATCTTATAAGACCTCGGTTAAAAGAAGCCTAACACGTTGCATTCATAACTGTTCCCGGGCGAAGCCGGGGCGCGTTGCTAATGATTCGTATAAAACACAGAGTGAGTTCCAACAAGTATGCCTTATTTTGATAAAAGCAGTTAAAACAGGGATGATAAAAGACAATATAACAAATAGGGCATATTGAACAATAACAAGAAGTTCCGTGACGAACTAAAGAGCCTACTTTTCCTAAAATTAAGATTCATGCCAATGATTAATTTTTATGGACCCATCTAGAATAATGATGAAATTAAGTTCGTAACATCGAAATTTCTAATTATTTCGAAATATACTTGGTATAATAGAGCACTACAGTTGGCAGCCCTGGTGACTATATTATATTCTTAATTCCATCTCTTGAGTTACAGAATACAAAATTTGGTTGAAGTCCAATGGATAGCATGGACGTTACATGCTGTTAGACATTGGATCTATCAGCGCGCGTAAAATCATGTTGGCAACAATGTCATGCATGTGTTGGTCAGAAATAATTTGAAATATGACGATCTATTGTTGTGCCAACTTTGGATGAAATCCATTTGTTAGTATAGTTGTTACATGTATTTTAAAATTGGACCTATCAGCAGGCTTAGAATCATGTTGGCAGCACTGACTTATATCAGTTACTCCAAATTAATCTAGAATGTCAGGTACTATACGTGTGCATAGTTTAGAGCTGATGGCTTACATACTTTCTGATATATTGATATTAGGGTAAAACAATAGGGACAGCATTTATTAACAGTTGGCAGCCCTTGTTGCTTTTAAGAATACGCATAGTCATATCTGCTATGATGCACATAGCACATACGAAATATGGTTGAAATCCAATTGATAGTATAGAAGTTACATGTATTAAAAAATTGGACCTATTAGCAGGCTTAGAATCATTTTGGCAACACTGCCTTGTATGGCCTCCTGGAAATTAAACTGAAATATTATTATCTATATGTGTGCCAATTTTGGAATAGCTCCCATGCATACCTTCTAAGATATCCAACTTGGAGCTCAAATTTCAAGTGCGGTTTTTCAGCAGTTGGTATCACTGACATAATTTTCAAATATGGGTTTGAAGTATTCAGGTATAGATCTTTACTCATACCGAATTTGGTTTCGATTGCTGCAGCCGTTTAGGAATTGATAGGGGGGGGGGGACACACACATAGACAGACAGACAGAAGGACAGACCGACAGACAGACACACACACACACATTTTCCCGGATCGATCTCATAGGTCTACTTTTTCCTCATTTTTGTAAAATGTGAAAAGTAGGCTAAAAATAGAGATGAATACATTTAAACCTAAAACAGACTTAAACGAAACTAAACGTCTTAAACTACGGTATATTAAAACTAGCCACTTCCCTCATGAACCGAATGACGAGGTCTGCTGACGGCCCGTGATCACGTAGAACAAGGGAGGGGGGATGCATCTATCAGAATCAAATTGATATGATTGAACATCTATCGCAGGACATCTCAACGTCATATTTTAAAATAACGTTATTGCTGCCAACTGCTAAAAAAGACACAATTGAAACTTGAAGCCTATGTTGGATATCACAGAAGGTATACATGGAAAAAATCCAAAATTGGCACACGTTATAGCACATTATCCGGGAGGCGAGGAGGTTCGAATCCCCCCGCCGGCAACCTTGAAGATGGTCTTCTGTGGTTTCCCATCTTCCTTCCAGGCAAATGCCGGGGTTGGTCCCTAACTATAGGCCACAGCCGCTACCTTCCAACTCCTCGACCCTCCCATCCACCATTCCTCCCCAACGGTACTTGTAGCTCACCCATTGGGTGTCCGTCTCGAAGCAGCTACAAAAAAACTGGCGAGCCGAACATGTCCTCGGACACTCCCGGCACTAAAAGCCATACGCTAAAAAAAAGCCTACATTGCAGTACATACCCAAGACTGGCTGCACGGTACAGACTGCTACGCCCAAGGTTGCAGGATCGAATCCTGGCGCTGTCAGTTGCCATTTGAGGTTGCGCAAATGCGAGGGAACCATGTCAGTAGATTTGCTGCACGTTGAAGATCCCCCTGGGGGTAAAATTCAGGCACACCGGGGACTAAAAGCCGCATTAATTAAAGGGAACTAAAACAAATAACATTATTATTATTATTGTTACTATTATTATTATTATTATTATTATTACCGACAGCGGTAGCTACGCTTGCTAAAGTGCAGCGCTAGGCCATGGGGCCAAGCTCTCCGCGGACTCGGTAGACGTGGATTCGAGCCCCACCATCAGCCATCCTTGAGATAGTTTTCCGTGGTTTCCCCATTTTCAACTCCAGGCAAATGCTGGGACGGTACCTTCTTAGAGGCCACAGCCGCTTCCTTCCACATCCTTGCCCAGTTTCATTCATCTTCATTCATTTCATCTCTCATTAACTCCTCTCATGAGGTTGGCGTCAGGAAGGGCATTTGGCCGTAAAAACCATCCGCCACATAGAATTTCATCGCATCTCATGCCCGACCCCGTTGACAACGGGAATAATAAGGGGTGGATATACAATACAATTATTATGATTACGCTGATAGGTTCAATGTTCAACCGCAAGTAACTCTCACATTTGCAATGGATTTCAACTAAATATTGTATGTGCAAAAATACGTTAAGAGGTACAAATCTGCACGTTTTCAGCGTCATCAGTTGATGTATTTTACTCTCTCCAAAATTCCCGGGTTTGACTCCTGACCGGGTCTTGAGGATTTTAATATCCAAGGTTTAATTCCTCTGGTTTGGGAACTGAATGTACAGTATGTACAGTATTTGTGTTCCCTCACGGCTGCGTGTATCACATTCCAACCCTCAGAACATATTTTTTTTACTGAGCCGGGAATCGATCCCGGACCTCGTTGGCTATGTACCTCAATATTCACATAAGGTTGATACAATGTTGACAGTTTTTATCCATTTTGACTTACAAATATTATCAATTATTACTTATCAGTTCATAGACGTATTTCGTATTTCCGCACGCATCAATAACAAGTGTTCAGATATAATGAATTCACCATTCCTCAATACAATGGTAAGAGCGTCAAAAATCCCTCAGTGTGCCTTCCTTCGGAAGGGAAGTAAAGCCAGCGGGCCCATGTCATAGATTCCACTAACTACAATATTGTATGAAGCTAAAATTTGTAGGTTAGTTTGACAACGCTATACTAGTTCCAACGTTCGCCACCAGGTGCTGTCTGCGATGGCATTTAGTAGCCATGGCCGCAGCTAGGTGTCGTGGACGGTAGCATTTGGTAGCAAAAGTAGGAACTACTTCAAAAATTGATCGTCTGCAGTCCTTCTACCTGAATCACAGATATCACACACGAATACAGTCATCAAAATTTACACCGGTTATCAGACAAATTCTACACACACCCAAAGAACACGGGGCTACATGACCGCGTTGTGGCAGCCCCTAGACTAAGGAACCAACCAACCTAAGTACTGTGGTAAAAATAAAATTAACACTTACCCAAATAAGAATCATTTAAATTATCTCCTCAAAGATAATAATTATAATTTTTTAATCGCTTATCCTCCCAGCTCGGCTTCACCCACAGATTCTGCGAGGAATCATTCCTTTACCCTCGCAAAGACAGTGCCGGAGCTGAAGGCCACTAACTTGGGTGTAATTAAGGAATGGTCAGTGAAGGGCCGTGGGCCTGTTGAAAGGAAACGTCCCGGCCTTTGCCTTGGGTAGAAATTGCGATACCACGGAAAACCATTTTCAGACGGCTTTTTTTATTTTATTTTTTTATTTTATTGTGAAATTGTAATTTATTGGATGAAACATAAATTATAAATCAAGCAGTGTATTGAAATGTTCGCTTTACTTTCTCAGAGAAATGATGGTTATTGATTAATATTCTGAATTGGAGTTGATCTTGTAAAATTTTCTCTGTAATGACAATTTCTTGAAGGTATTTTTCTATTTCAGTACGACAGTTGTCTTGACTTTCATTAAGAGAGCAAGGTTGAGAATCCTTTTGGTGAGCCTGTCATTGTTCATTCTGAGAATGTGGCCGTTGAACTTCAATCGCCTTTTCCTGAAGGTGCCAGTGACCTTTTCATCATGCTGATAACGCTCCTGAGACTTCCGTTTCATCAAGACTCCTTCTAAGCGAACTGGACCAAGGATTCTCCTCAATATTTTCCCTTCTTGTTTCTCTATGTCGTTAATGAGAAATATGCCTCCAATTATCAAGGTTTCCGAGGCATATAGTGATTCAGGTTTGGTTACTGTGGTGTAATGTCTTAATTTTGCGTTCTTCGATATTGATTTATTGCTGTATCTGTTCCAAGTGATTCTATAGGCCTTCTGTAATTTTGAAATTCTCTCTTTGTTTGCCTCACGGTTCAATCCTTTTTTTAAGGTAACTTGTTTATTGTCTTGATATATTTAAGGTACACAGGTGATTATGAGGTGGTAGATGAATAACAATCGTGGATATGGATGAGTTTATCACAGTTATACTGGTCTACTTAATGTTCAATGTTCAATCACTATCACAAAACACAAACACTCACATGATGCGGGTGAGCTGCTGGGCATAGTCCCCCAGCCGGCGAGTTCTTGTAGTACAGCGAAGGCTCGTGAGGACACACTCACTTACCTCGGACAGCATTTCGAGTTCTGTATATGGCCCCGTAGTTTTCAGCACACAGTGCACATAGCAACCGAGGAGTAACACTACCGCACTGTTCAGTTGGGGGCGGTTGAAGGCTAAATGTTGGGCGGATCACCCATTCAGGAGTGATGTAAGTAGTAGAGCAGTTCAAGAAGCTATTCAGGACCTGGGTGAAGCGGTTCCAGGTCGATCGAATCGGATCACACTGCGTAAATCGGTGCAGGATTGTATCCTGATTGGAACATGAAGTGCATATTGCGGTCTCCACCATGTGAATGCGATGGAGTCTGTTGTTCGTTGGTATAAGGTCATGGATTACTTTATACCAACTTTCCTTCGCTGCGCTGGGAAGAATGCGATTGGAGACATTCCTCCAGACTCGATTCCAGTTGACGATCAATGCGGATTGCATAATTCTGGGGGCAACATACTGTTGTGCCATGATAGAACGATACAGCTTTTTCGTTGAGATGGACCTGATGACGTTGTAATGTTTTTTCGCCCCAAGTTGGTAGCGACAAATGTAATGTTTTTTTTACTTGGGCGTACTATTCACCAGAAAATACTACTGCTAAGTTTGATCTATGTTGGGCGCCAAGCCGGATACACTGTGTTCCAAGCTAAATTTATATACTTAATATCGACCCCTAGCGTGAGTAGAACATATGAGAAACTCTTAATGACTAGGCCGTGGGATGATTGGATCATCAACCCAGACAACATTTGATTGTGGAGAAGGATGTGGTATTACAACTATTGCTACCTACTGGAATCAAAGAATCGACTTTGTAAGAATTGAATTTAATATGCTTAGAAAACATTATAGCATCTTGAATAAAATTAACACTATTAACGGAGAATACTACTTTAACCATTGCCACGAACAAAATTACTTAATACGCCGGTCGGCAGAATAACGTGAATTTAACTTATTTCAACATTTATGCTTAAAGAATTTATATTGGCCCTATCGAAAAACAGAGAGTGTGTGTCGTAGATTACATGAGCTTACCAACGGAAACATTGTCTCCCACGTGCTTGAAGTCTCGTTGCGTCTGATGTTCTTCATTGGAGTTGACAGCGTCAGGTTCTTCCTCGTAGATTAAAAGTTATTGTTACTGCTTGTGGTGGAGTATAATCCATGAACCACAACACGTCGTCTGCCTTGGGACTGCAAGACGCGTGGAACCCATGATCTGATGTGATCAGCGGAGTTAGCGTGAATAAATTGTCCCATTAGGCACTTGCGAACCAAGTATGTGCTTACTGCACCAAGCGTAAAGTCTCAATGAAATAAGTCCACTCTTCAACCAGCGCGTTCACTGTATGGCCTTCCAGCTTCTCCCACCAGAGTCTAGCTTCACACCGCGGCCTCCCTGCTTCGACCAATCCGCGTGCGTCACGTTTCACGCCATGCCCGTCCTACGTTGCTTCTTCTTCCTTGATTGGCTGGTCACCTCACGTCGCTCTTCGCGCCATTAGGTTCCTTCCCCTGGACAAGAAGCGTCCCTGTACATCTCCGTTTTACCGGGCAAGACGTAAATCATACCTCGTTTTCTTGGTTTGAAGTGTTCCCTAGGATTTCGTAATTCTATTGTACTCCAATCTATTCTTGTATTGAAATACCCAGTGAGACACTCACCACTCTCTCTTAGCCCTAATGAATAAAATCCCGTCTTTACGTATGAAATGATTTGCCGTGCAATTTATATACTGGAATCATCCAATATAGATACGGATTTCTACTAGTAGAAATCCTATCTGTAATCTTCCAAATTTAAAAGCTCCACAAAAATGACGTAATAAATATTATTAATAATAATAATAATGTGAAATATAAAATTGAATAAACTGAAATAATTTAACTTGGCCGGATTATTGCCGCGTTTAACAAATATGATGTAGTCCAACTAACTTGTGTTAGTGGCATAAAACCCCCTAGAAAAACATGTTACATTCGCCTCGAATGATCATGTGCTTTACCATGCATATGGCACAGCACATGATGATTCCAGACACTTTAGAAAAAAAACCTCCAAAATACAACTTACACAAATGAAATGACCCTTTACACATATGAACACATATCAACGCTTAATCATGCGCTTTGCGCTAATGTTCGTCTCGTTATGACGTGTTCTTATTTTGTCACTTCATAATGTTTGTCATTCTCACGAATGTTCATTCTGCCACTCCCCCTCTCATCATTCTATGTGGGGAAAATTACATATATAAGTGTGTTCCCTCTGTATCCACAATTCACTACACACGCATTTATGGTGTTCAGTAGAAAACCACTGCGGAACTCTTCTAGAAATATTAGGTGCTCCACACCTACCGTATACCAATATCATGGTACACGATCTCACACGATCACACACGATCCCACACGATCACACACTCGCGGTAGAACAAAGTAATCTACTTCCCACCTTCTCTGTGAAATTTTTAATTAAAAGGAAAGACATGACTGTAAAAAAACATTAAGTACCCATTACTTATAACACGAGATATTCCTGTGCCATATGTGCCATATCTTACTAAGTACATGTAAACTAAAACTCACCTTACTCTAGATCACAATTTCTCATATTCGTCGCTCAGCCAGTAGTTAACAACCCAGACCAGTCCACCTATCGAACCTGACCTAGTTGCCACAACTTTTTATCTGTTACTTATATACAACATCTCATGAGGTCTTGTACCTCGTTCACAAAATACCTTAATTATATCCAACCCTGATCTCACATAGCTAGGTCGTAAGCAGGAGTCACGTGTGCTGATGTGTATGAGCTTCATGGAGGACTGTCTCGCCTTCTGATGGCCCATCTTTTATCTCGTGGACGCCTTAAGCTAACAAGCCCTATACAAGCGTTCCCCCATCTCTTGGAGATAAATGGGAATCCATCAGCGCTGCCAAAATGGCCTTGGTGCATCGAGACAATTTAGTGCTCAACAGCATCCTCCACTCCCTTCACCTTTCCCTGTGCCTTAAAAACTCTCATTTACTTACATACAACCCCCCTGTGTGACTTCTGATACGCCTGCCTAGAAGACCAGATCTTCCACGCACCAAATACCACGCTTACTCATTTGATAGGCTGGCTCGCCAGCTAAACACACTTATTTTATGACACATATTTAATGTCATCACGTTGCTCCACTAGCATATTTCTCCGTGTCTGTAACGATGCCCTGTTGCTACTGTCCACACATGCTAACCCTACTTTCCTCTGGTGTCACATCTCTACTCGACACTCTATGACCTAAAAATGTCACTTCTGTCTGACAGAATGACGACTTGGACAGTTTCAGAGTGAACCCTGCCTGATCTAACTTTTGAAATACACTGTCTAAATGACGTAGATGCTCCTCAAAACTGCGTGAACTGATTACCATATCATCGATGTAAATAGTTACAAACTCTCCCGTGTCATCTCCTAATGCGATGTTTAAAGCCCTAATTAAAGCTGCTGAGCTACTTTTTAACCCATAAGGTACCCTGAAAAACTGATATATGTTATATTTATGACTAAAAGCTGTAAATGGCCGATCTTCATACATAAGTGGCACTTGCCAGAAACTGAAACTTAAATCTACACATGTGAAATACTTTTTACCCTCAAATGTCTGCATCAACTCTTCAATGGACATGGACTTCAGCTGATCTGAACTGATTCTACTGTTAACTAAACGAGCGTCAAAACAAATTCGGACTGTACCATCAGCCTTCGGTACTGTAATTAAAGGATTAACATATTGACTGTTTGTGTACTCTATAATGCCATCTTCAAGCATCTGGTTAATTTGTGCCTCCACTGCACCCTGATAAGCGAAAGGTATAGGATATCTATGTCCTGTAAATACTGATCTATCAATAACGTTCAATGAATGTGTATAGCAATTGGCCATGCCAATGCGATCCTCAAAAACTCTCCTATTATACAATAACACATCATAGAGCAGAACACACTGGTCTACCTCTATATGCCCCTGAAATGCAGCATCACGTAACGAGTCCTCTAAACTACCGTTCGTAATCAAACTGCCCACAAGAATTTGAGTATCCCGCTCTTCGGCTGGTGATATCTCACTTAAAGAACAAATCACACCTACAACACTACTCCCCTGAACATTGTCGTTGAACGCTACCTCTACTTCAGAATTATTCCATTTAAATTTCAAACTACCTACTTCATAACATAAGTTACCAGACACTCTACTTGGCCAATCTGAGCCCAAAATAACACTGAAAACTAAGTTTGGAATTACAAGACAAATCTGCTTTTCGATATGATTATTAATTTTAATGTCCACTAAAACTTGCTTAGAAATAACTTTAGACCTCTTCCCTACAGCTGTGATAACAAAAGTGCTTTTAATTGGCATCTCCTCAAAATTTACACCAGTTCCTTTCATTTTATCATAAAATGCACTATTTATGCAACTCTTCATACAACCACTATCAATTAAAACATTGTTGTGCGCCTCGGACACGTTAAGTTTAATAATGGGGCTTTTACTAGGCACCTCTTGAATAATACGTTCATTATTTAATTCATGCAACAATTCATTTCTTACATTTAGGTCATAGTTTTCCTGTATAATTGTATGGACAGGGCATGCTACAGACTGAGATTCTGATCTTACTTCGCAGCCTGGTTCGCGTTTAAAGAACCGCTACAGCTGGCTGTAGTACTACTAACTACTGCACTGGTCTGGTTGTTCTGGGCTGTGTTGTCATTGTTTGGCTGTATATTACTACCAATAGGCTGTCCTCTTCCTTGACCCCTATTCTGGTTGTAATTATTGTCATTATAATTTCTCCCTTGATTTCCCCTGAAATCATTATTTCTCCCTTGATTTCCCCTGAAATCATTGTTCCTCCCTTGATTTCCCCTGAAATCATAGTTCCTACCTTGGTACTGATTACCATAGCCATTTCCTCTGTTCTGATTCTGCTGATTATTATTATTATTATTTCTATTTTGAGCGTTGGCCCCTTCGCCACCGTTCCCTTGAACTTCCTGATGCCTGGCTTCATTAGGCCTATTATTATTATTATTACCCTGGTTCCTATTGAAATTGTCCTCATAACCCCCTCTCCCTAGTGCATCAAATGTGCTTAACAAATTTTCTACATGTGATATTGTCTTTACATTCTGGATACAAGCAGCCTCCTTGATCCTATAGGGAAAGTGCCTAAGTAGCAACCTCACCACATCACTTTCCTCCTTCAACCCATCCAGATATTTACACACAAATACCTGCCCTAAAAAGTATTCGGTCATGGTGGAGCTAGCTTCCTTTAGGGTTATATTTACCACACACTACTCCCTCACGATGCTGTGACTGAATAACCTCATTCCAGAACTTTTCACAGAATTTCATTTTAAAATCATTAATATCAGTAAACTTGTCTCTGTAGACAGCAAACCAGTTCCTTGTCTCCCCTACAAACGCTTGCTCTAAAATTTCAATTACCTGGCACCAATCAATACTACCATCTTCCAACCTCTCCCCGAATTTATTTTCTATAGTGTTCATGAACTCCATTGGGCACCCCTGTCGATTGCTGAACTTACCCAGTTCTACCTCCCTGTGTATGCTATTCACAAAAACTGGCCTATTCTGACTATTTTCTTGCCTGATCCTAGCTTTTAATTTTAATTCTAATTCTGCGATTTTCTCCTCAGCCTTCCTCTCAATACTGTTTACTGTTAATTTAATGTTTCCTTCTGATTCTTCTAATTTATCATATAGTTTTGCTTGTTTCTCCTCAATCTCGCTAATGCTCTCTCTATTACTCTCTCTTAAATCATTTACTTCTGCAACTATTTGCGAGTGGACTTTATCAATTCTACCCCCCAGCTGTTCCTTAACCTCTTTAGTTGATACCTGAATCTTGTCAATTTCCCCCCCCCCCCCCTATTTCTTTTTAACCTGCAGTGTTTCTAATTTAACTAATTCCTTTAAATTTTCACCCTGTGTGCTTATTCTACTTTCCAACTCCTCCTGTACTTTTCCTAATTTCTTGTCTACATCTGCAATGATCTCTTTAACCTTCTCTTCCATTACTCCTCTGATTTCTCCTCTAATCTGCTCCATCTTCACACTAATTTCCTTGTTGTTCTTATCTAATTTTGCATTATTCTGTTCTAATTTTTTATTTAAAGCTTCTGTACTTTCTTTATTTTCCCTACTGTTTTGTTCTAATTTTGCATTTAAGGCATCACTACTAACTTTGTTCTGAAACATGAACTCGAGAAGTAAAGTTTTGAATTCTGGTTGGCCGCCTACACTCCCTGTTTCAGTATCGGGATTTACCTCCGCTACCCCGGTACTACCATCACTCGACATACTGCTCGTATCATCACTCTCCAGTTGATGACCACTACGTAACCTCATCTGTCTTTCTTTCTCATCCCCCATAATGATATACACTGATAAAGACAAATAACCCCCAAAATACCGGCACAGAAATATGTCTCTTCTCCTTCCTCAAATGTTCCTGGGTTTTCGGCCCAACGTTTTCGGGGACAATGTTATGTTTTTTTGCCCCAAGTTGGTAGCGACAAATGAAATGTTTTTTTACTTGGGCGTACTATTCACCAGAAAATACTACTGCTAAGTTTGATCTATGTTGGGCGCCAAGCCGGATACACTGTGTTCCAAGCTAAATTTATATACTTAATATCGACCCCTAGCGTGAGTAGAACATATGAGAAACTCTTAATGACTAGGCCGTGGGATGATTGGATCATCAACCCAGACAACATTTGATTGTGGAGAAGGATGTGGTATTACAACTATTGCTACCTACTGGAATCAAAGAATCTACTGTACTTTGTAAAAATTGAATTTAATATGCTTAGAAAACATTATAGCATCTTGAATAAAATTAACACTATTAACGGAGCATACTACTTTAACCATTGCCACGAACAAAATTGCTTAATACGCCGGTCGGGAGAATAACGTGAATTTAACTTATTTCAAAATTTATGCTTAAAGAATTTATATTGGCCCTATCGAAAAACAGAGAGTGTGTGTCGTAGATTACATGAGCTTACCAACGGAAACATTGTCTCCCACGTGCTTGAAGTCTCGTTGCGTCTGATGTTCTTCATTGGAGTTGACGGCGTCAGGTTCTTCCTCGTAGATTAAAAGTTATTGTTACTGCTTGTGGTGGAGTATAATCCATGAACCACAACACGTCGTCTGCCTTAGGACTGCAAGACGCGTGGAACCCATGATCTGATGTGATCAGCGGAGTTAGCGTGAATAAATTGTCCCATTAGGCACTTGCGAACCAAGTATGTGCTTACTGCACCAAGCGTAAAGTCTCAATGAAATAAGTCCACTCTTCAACCAGCGCGTTCACTATATGGCCTTCCAGCTTCTCCCACCAGAGTCTAGCTTCACACCGCGGCCTCGCTGCTTCGACCAATCCGCATGCGTCACGTTTCTCGCCATGCCCGTCCTACGTTGCTTCTTCTTCCTTGATTGGCTGGTCACCTCACGTGGCTCTTCGCGCCATTAGGTTCCTTCCCCTGGACAAGAAGCGTCCCTGTACATCTCCGTTTTACCGGGCAAGACGTAAATCATACCTCGTTTTCTTGGTTTGAAGTGTTCCCTCGGATTTCGTAATTCTATTGTACTCCAATCTATTCTTGTATTGAAATACCCAGTGAGACACTCACCTCTCTCTCTTAGCCCTAATGAATAAAATCCCGTCTTTACGTATGAAATGATTTGCCGTGCAATTTATATATTGGAATCATCCAATTCTATTGTACTCCAATCTATTCTTGTATTGAAATACCCAGTGAGACACTCACCAATATAGATACGGATTTCTACTAGTAGAAATCCTATCTGTAATCTTCCAAATTTAAAAGCTCCACAAAAAATGACGTAATAAATATTAATAATAATAATAATAATGTGAAATATAAAATTGAATAAACTGAAATAATTTAACTTGTCCGGATTATTGCCGCGTTTAACAAATATGATATAGTCCAACTAACTTATGTTAGTGGCATAAAACCCCCTAGAAAAACATGTTACAACGTCTTGTGGCACGTAGCTTAATTCAACTCTCAGATACCGGACATGAGGTGCACGATGATTGATATCATAATAAGCTGGTGGGTTCGAGCAGTCATGGGGACTACACCATCTCCGTAGGAAGTTATGTGACTCATCGGTCCCGAAGCCTGTAAGCAGTTGAAGGTGTCTTTTGAGGAATAAAGTTCTAGCTTTCTTTTCAACGTCGATGAGTCCCAGACCTCCCTGGGATTTATGCAATGTTAATGTGCTGCGGGAAAGACGTAATAAAGCTCCTTGCCAAATAAACCATCCGACGGCGGAAATAATACGTGTACCCACCATTCTTGGCATAGGAAGAATTTGACTGAGATACGATATTTTACTTAAGCTGAACATATTCACGTACATTGTTCGTTGGTGTAAGAGGAAGGAGCGGTACCGCACTTGTTGCAAGGCACCACGCACAGAATGTAGGGCAACGTCCCAGTTCTTTTTAATCATTTGGTGTACACTGTTCAAGAAAGATATGCCCAATATTTTGAGTTCTGAGGCGATCATTACCCACGCCGGGAGAACCCCTTGGACTCGGTCCAATTTCCCAATCCACATCGCCTTTGTTTTTCGTCGGTTCAGCCGCGCACCAGAATATCTCCCGTACTCATCAAGGTCCGTGAACAATTGCTGCATGTCAACGGTTCGATCCACCACAAGAGTGACATCAATCGCATATGCAAAAACACTGATCTCCGTGCCATTGAAAGATGTATGGAGATTACAAAAAAGGGGTTCCAGGGATAGAACAAAAAGAAGCATGGACATCGGACACCCTTGCCTGACTCCACGATGGATGAGGAGTGGTCGTGTGAAATACCCATTTACATTCACTTTTGAAGATCCACCATGAAGAATTTTGCTCCCGAGGGCAATAAACCGCATATCGAAGCCAATATCTTGAAGGGTCGCAAGGATGTGTTTATGGTTTACCCTATCAAAGGCATGGTCAAAATCCAGTGATAATAACAGTTTCTTCTTATTGCCGACCAGCGACTCACTAATGACATCGCGAATAGCACATGTAGTGTTGACAATGCACCTGCCTGGTACCCCACCCGATTGGTGGTGAGATGTGGCTTCCTCCATAAAGGCCTCAAGTCTCGTTTTCATACATTTCGTGAAGATCTTGTAGTCAAAGTTTAAAAGCGTCAGTGGGCGAAAGTCCCTGAGCTGTGTTGGTTGTGTAACTTTTGGGACTAATACCACCAGGCCATCTTTCAGGGTGTCGATATTTCGTCCAGGACGACAAGCATCATTCATTACGGCTGTAAGTTCATCGCGAATGGTGGTCCAAAACGTCATGTAGAAAGCTCTCCCCAGGCCATCAGGACCAGGACTCTTGTTCGGCGCACTGTGGAGTATGGAGGTAAATATTTCTTCGGCGGTGATGTCCTGGGTCAAGCACTCTTGTCCTCTGTGCAAACGTCTTCCTCGTACACCATCGAAGAACGGATGCTGGCAGTGAAGTGGGACTGGGGCGTCGTCTGTGTACAAGGACTGAAAGAAGTTCTCTACCGTTTCTGTGATTAAGGTATGACTAGTCACCATTTGTCCCTCAGGTGTCGCAATGCGGTTGATGTACTTCTGACGGCCTTTGCGGCACGCCCGTATAAAATGATAAACGGAGGGTGCCTCTGATGCCAGATGTTGATGATCTTGGGCTTGAAGTTTGAGTCCTTCCAATGCTTTTCGCTGCAGCGTGAGGAGCTGCGCTCGGATTTTCTTTATTCTGAGATATGTATTAGGGTTGGTAGGGTCTTCATTGTATAACTATCGTAAACATTTATAGTAGAAATCTGTCGTCTGATGGATTTGGCGTCTTCTCTCGGCACTGTAGGCCTTCAATAACCTAACAGCTCTGGGTTTCGCATACTTCAACCACCACTCAAGAGTATCTTGAAACCGGGGAATGTGGCGTTTCCAGTTATGCCATTCAGTGGCAAAGCTATCTTTCATGCCCAAGTGTGTCAGAATAGAAACATTTAACCTCCATGATCCTCTCCCACGGCGAGGTCCCAATTCTGGTTGGCGAATCTTTCACAGATACGCACAATGGTTTGAAAACTCTACCGGGCATACATCTGTTTCCCTCACGTGTTCTTTCAATTCCCCGCTGACATATATTCTATCCAGTCGAGAGGCACCATTATGGTAGTAGTACGTGTAACCGGCTGACCCCGACGGCTTCAGTTCCCATGTGTCTTTTAAGCGTAGCCCTTGTATTAACGCAGATAGCGCAGGGCAGCCCTGAAATTGGCCACTTTGGTCTTTGGGTGATAGCACTGCGTTAAAATCCCCACCGAGGATTATATTGCCGGTATGAGTATGGAGAAGTTGGAGAATATCTGTGGTATAAAAGAGCTGGCGTTGTATCCTGGCCTGCGAACCAGAGGTAGCATATACGTTGACAATCAGAAGATCTCGAATACGGATACTGAGTCCGCGTGAGTTGACTAACTGGACTGGATCCGCATATGGTATATGGTCCTTAATGTAGATGGCTGTACCACGTTTGTTCTCATTGGCATTAACTATTTTATCGTAGCCAGAGATGGTAAGGGGGTCTTCAGTAGCCACTTCTTGCAACAGAACAATATCCACATCTTGGTCTCGAATGAGGTTGCGTAAGAGCGACTGTTTACTAGAAGTTTGAATGCAATTTACATTGAGTGTTATTAGAGTGTATGTCAACAACATCGTCAGATAGATAGACATGTTTTTTACCAAAATAAACAAGATGGAGATGGGGTGGTCTTTAACGCTTGTCGCTCGACTTCCCGCCTTGTAGCAACGCCACCTAGAGAATAAGGCCTCCGCGCTCGGAAGCACGCGCGCCAAGAGTAGTCATTCCTCCCTGCCCTTCAAACGATGTTTCTACTCGCAGAGAAAACGCTCATATTGTTGCACTGTACAACTGTAAATGAACACTGCATAGCCTGCAAGTCTTTGAGTAGCCAGCATTGCTAAATTACCCGTACCTCGTAGAATTTACCTTCTTCCTTACCTTTCATAAAATACGCTTTCCAGTAATGCTTGAACTATGAAACTCCTTCTATACTGAGGGAGAAAAAGAAATAAACAGTTTCATCATAATAACAAAAAAAAGGCCCGTAATAATTACGATAATGATGTTTATTATGATTTTCAGAACGTTATGAACTTATTAACCTCACTTTTAAATGAAGGGAGAAAGGCAAAAATGGAAAAGAATAATTGAACAGCTGAGTCGAAAAACGATAACATTCCATTTCCAAGAGGAAAAAAGAACGATCATCTGTCGAAACTATACGTCGCATTGAAAAATTCACTAATTGCCAGTTGAAGTACTAGTAGCAAGAAGTTATGTCTCAAAATGTGTCATCAGTTAGCGACTAATTAATGATTAAATATGCTGGAATATTATCCCATTTCTCTGAATATTGTCCTTTTTCCACTCGTTCAATTTTTAGTATTATTTTACTGGCGTTGGATTACAGAATATTAATTTAATTAAAAGTTTTGAATTTTGCAGGTATTTACTAAAATTTATCAACAATTTGGCTACAGACAGAAATACAATACAATACAGTTTTATCTTGTAACATAATTAGCCGAGACTACATTGTACAGCAGGAACATAATTAACTCTCACCAACCATTCAACTTATGAGCCCACTGTTCTTGTAGCTCAATAGAGAATAGAGAGAGCATTGGAAATCTTCAGATTCTTAACTATTATTTTAACAGATTGTACATTAAAATTACATTTTGCTACTGGAAAATTTCTTAAAGGATGTAAGTGAAGGTTAAAAAATTAGTTTAAATGGGTTAAAAATTTTCAAAATAGATTCAATTCACATTTTGAGAGGGTTGTTTTTGAAATTACAATAGGACTAAATTTCTTAATCGTGGGAATCAATAATAAGCTTATTGACTTTCTGATATGTATAGATGTTAAGAAATATGCTTCACCCATCTGGTACATCAGGACTGCCAAAGCTAAATCTTCAATTAATGATATAGGCTACATTAAGGTAAAATTATGAGCAGGGCTAGGATTTATATGTACTAAAAAGTGTCAATATATGTACATATGTATGTATATATATTTTAAAAATATGTACAATCTGAAAAAAGTCAAATGTAAATATATTTTATGAAATATGGACAAAATAAAAATTTATCCCCATAATACTAATTTTGTTACTTCTATAACCCACATAAATGCATTAAAAATACTGGATTTATAAATCAAATTATCCAATTTTCTTTTATTTCACTTACTTTTAACTTGCTTTCATTCATCGATTATTCCTATTATTCCTGCCTACCATAACAGTATGCCATGAAATGTTCTAAATTTTCAAACTTGAAGCTTCTTTTCATAAGAATTGCTATCGTTACACCTACGTACTTCAGAAATCTTTCTTTTCATTACATACCTGTAAACTTGTCCTGTGCTGTCATATTTCCAGTCACTGAAAACTACAATTCTATATATTTTTATTCATAAGAGTAAAATATGTACAAATATTGGATTGCAATTTACTAAATATGTAAAATTATTTATTGTGCATGTATGTACTGAAGTCAGAAATATGGAGAAACATGTCAAATAAATTTGTTTAATTTGAAAGAGGACAACATAATCGATGGAGGTAAGTTAATAGGATATGAATATCTGTGTAATAGAGAAATAAGTACTGTATTTACATATAAATCGATTATGAGAAAGCTGAAGCAGAAAAGAAGTAAAGGACCAGTGGGCAGATATGTTGATTTGGACATAGGTGATTTATCAAGATTAGTGTCAGTTGCTATGGGAAAATATGTTTGTCTTTCTGGGCACAGTGTCCTTGAGGTTTCCTTGATTTTTGTTTCTACAATAATTATTAAAACTACAGTAAAAAGTACAACTTATGCGCCGACCTTGTAACGCTCCACAAACAACGCGATTGACTACTGTTGGTCGAGCTGCCTAGCGCTGGTCAGCCAGTGCGGAGGCCTTGTTATTTAGGTGGCGTTGCTTGTAGTCGGGGGTCCCTGACACCCGCATAAGGCTTGTGCGTTCCCTCTTTTGACGCCCGGATTGTTTTAGCTTTGGAGGAGGTTTTCAAAGGTGCCTGTTCTTTAGGAGTTAGTTCCTTGTTGTCCATGATCTCCTGGTCCCGTGACCCCGTCTCTTCTGTATCCATGTGGCTGGAGTGGTCGTCTTCTATTTCATCCGACCATTTTATACCAGCGGTCGGTGGTTCACAACTAAATAGGGACAGGTTTGAGGCTTCCAGACTGGTAGCACTTTCTCCTGAGGTCACGCCGTCTGTGACCGCTTCAGGGCTGGCTGTGCTGGTGACAGGTTTCTGGTCAGTTTTAGGAACTAGAGAAGTGGCCGTCCTACCTAGACTGCCATTGGTGTATTGGCTAGTATCAGACAAAGTGGCAACGCTGGCTGCCCGTGGAGTTCCTGTTGTAATGTGGGAGTATGTTGTTGTTTACTAGTGGCGGGCAATGGCCCCGCAGGTTGCGGCGATAAGGCGGTGGAGCGAGGAGTCAACACGTCCATCGTGTCTTGTGCTACAGCTGACGTATCAAGTGGGGCAGGTTGTTCTGGAGAAATACTGACGTTAGATGAACAAGGTGCCGATAAGGCAGGCGAGACAATGTCACTGTCCTTGTGGGCTACAATTTCACTGAGAAGCTTAGGGCCGGTTTTGTTTTCAGTTTCACCGCGCCTCACTGGTCATTCCTGTCTAAAGTGATCAGTGGCATTACAATAAAAGCATGATCGAGGTTGTCCATCATACACCACCTGTGCTTTGTAGCCATCGATAGAAATAATGGGTGGAATTGCAGTTTTTAGTTCAATCCGCATAGCCCGAATACCACTCAAAATATTGAATAGGTAGGTAGCTGACCATCGTTCGTTTCTAATTTCACGAACCTTCCCGTACTTACTAAAGTACGACATTATCCGGTCATTCGGTAGTTCAATGGGAAGGTTCATAATTCGGATTAGTTTGCTGTCCACATCTGCACAAGTTATATTTACCTCAGATATAGAGCCATTAAATTTCCGTACCTGAGATTTGCCGTTGGTACTGTTGAGGACCTTCTACATCAGTAGTTTGCTGGTGAACTTGATGAAAACAGCAGTTTCCAGATTGTCGAGTTGAATGGCTTCTAATTGGTCCACGTTGAGTTTTAGGGTGTACTGAAACCACTCATGTATTTCTGCAGGGCCTGGTTTATTGGCCTTGTCGGGGAAAGCACATTTTATCGTGTTTTTCCTAATGCTGTTGGTTGCCATTTTAACTGTACTTGAAAATACTTGAAAGTTAGACACTCGAATACGTCACTCTCAACGAAGCAAAGCGCAGCGAACCGGTCGCTGCCAAGGTTCAGACCGGACTGTGAATCAGGTGGGATTCGAACCCACACTCTGCCGATATGAGCAACGCACGAGGTAGCACATTAGCGTGGCCGGTTTTGTGTCCTTAAAAAAAGATAATCTTTGTTACTTCTGAGTCAATTTGAGTACATTATTATCTTTGGCTATATTGTTATAAGAATTGACTATCAAGAGAATGCTCAAACAGCAAGAACGTATATGAACTTAAACATTTCAGAAGTGGCATTGAAAATCAAAATTTTATAAGTAACTTAAAGTTTAATGCATGTCCAACTCAAAATAGTTACAATTTCATATGTTTATAATAGTTCGGAAAAATATGGATGAAATTGAAACCAATATCAAAATTGATGACTTGAGAATTGAACAAATGAAACAATTTTGTTATCTCGGTAGTATAATCACAGAAGACAATAGATGCTTAATAAAAGTGAAGAGAAGGATTGCATTGGCAAAACAGGCTTCTTCTTCTTCTTCTTCGTCGTTTGGGCCTACTGAGGACCACGGGGCTCGTATCTCCTCGTCGCATTGTCTTTTCTCTTCTTCCAGTACTCTTTCATCATCTGACTATGAGCCAGCTTTCTTTCCTCCGTCCATGGTGGTCTGCTGACACCAGTGTTCTTCCTAGCTGCCAGTGATACAGGAAAAACTCCCTGTCGGATGGCTTGCCTAAATTGTTGGCGGTCCTGTATGGAATTAAGTGGGATCCCTAGGTGGTCTAAATCCGTCCTGACCGTAGAGATCCACTTGGACCTAGAGGCCTTCCCTCTTCCTGCCACTGTGAAGATCTTACTGGTGAGCCGGCAAGGGATCATGCGGGTCAAGTGTCCATAGAAGGCCAAGTGCCTCTTTCTTATACAAGTAACAATGTCTTCTTGATGGCTGTAAAGCTCATCATTGTGCCGGATTCGGTAGGTGCCTCCCTCTTCCCGTATAGGTCCTAGTATCCTCCGCAGGATCTTCCTCTCCTTGAGTTCAAGTTTCCCGAGTGGGCCTTTCCTGGCCACACGAGGCATTCTGAGGCGTACAGAACAGATGGTTTTACTACTGAATTGTAGTGTCTGAGTTTTAGGATTTTGGAGAGGAACTTCGATGCGTAGATGCTGCGGCAGGAGTGGTAGGCCCTCTCGAACTTGGTGCACCTGGTATCTATGGCCAGATTCTCACTCTGGTTTGCCGAGATCCACTCTCCTAGGTACTTGACCGCAGGGACTTTTCGGATGAAGACTCCCTCAAGTGGAATTGTGGACGGGGCTTCCTTGATGTTAGTCATGAATTCAGTCTTCCCAATGTTGATCTTAAGGCCAACCCGAACCGCTACATCGTGAAGACTCTGTAGGTGGTGAGTAGCTTCCTCTATAGTGTTGGTCAGTATGGCGAGGTCGTTGGCAAAGGCCAGGCATGACACATGAAGGTTATCTTTCTTGTATCCAAGCTGCAGACCAGTCCTTGGTGTTAGTCGCACCATCCATTCCCTTATGATCTTCTCCAGGATGCAATTGAAGAGTATGCAGGAGTCCATCACCCTGTCTAAATGCAAAACAGGCATTTATGACTAAGAAAAACATTTTATCCAACAATCATATGAATATAGATGTAAGAAAATCCTTTACAAAATCATTTGTATGGAGTACACTGCTCTATGGAAGTGAAAGTTGGACTCTGGGTAAATTGGAAAAGAATTGACTTGAAGCTGCTGAAATGTGGATATGGCGGATAATGACAAGAACAAGCTGGATGGAAAGAAACACCAACCTGGAAGTCTTAAGGGAAGTCAAAGAAGAGAGAAGATTGGTGAAGGAAATGGAAAGAGAAAAAATATATATATTTGACATGTCATTAGACACAACACTTTCATCGTTAGCATTCTTGAAGGGAAAATGCTGGGAAAGAAAGGAAGAGGACGGCCTAGTACGATGTATTTGGAAGACATCAAGAATAGAAGGGGATGTGACAATTACATGGAACTGAAGCGAACCGCCAACGACAGAAGAGAGTGGTTGCATCGGCAAGGCATTAGCCTTTAGGATATGAATGAATAGTAGCACTTACCTTACCCCGTGGCACTACAGTCCATGAAGGACCTTGGCCTGCTCCACCACAGTCTTCCAGCTTTTCCAATCCCGTGCACGCCTCCTCCAAGCTCTGACACGTAGCATCCTGAGATCCTCCTCGACATCGTCCAGCCAGCGCTTTTCCGGTCGCCCCCGTCCTCGCTTTCCAGTGGGCCGCCTATGGAAGACCTGATACACCATCCTTGACTCCGGCATTCGCTCGACATGTCCAAGCCACCGAATTCGGGAACTCTTGACCTCTGCGACGATAGTAGGGTCCCCATATAGATCATAGATCTCCTTGTTGGTGTGGAGGCGCCACACTCCACGATCACACACAAGCCCATAGATCTTACGAAGTACCTTCCTCTCCCACCTGTTCAACAAATCCTCATTCCTCCTAGTCAACACCCATGACTCACACCCATAGGTGACAACAGGTCGGATGACTGTCTTATAGATAGTTTTCTTACAACTGAGTGATAGCGTTCTTGATCGCAGCAGATGGGAGAGACTGAAGTAGCTTCGGTTCGGTCAGAAATAATCTGAAATAGTATGATCTCTTGTTGTTCCAATTTAGGATTAAATCCATTTGTTAGTATAGAAGTTACATGCATTTTAAAATTGGACTTGTCAGCAGGCTTAGAGTTATGTTGGCAGCACTGACGTATATTAGTTTCTCCTAATTAATCTAGAATGTTAGGTACTATACGTGTGCAAATTTTAAAGCTGTTTACATACTTTCTGATATATTAATATTTGGGTAAAAAATAGAGACAGCATTTATTAACAGTTGGCAGCCCTGGGTGCTCTTAAGAATACGCATATTCATATCTGTTATGGTACACATAGCACATACGAAATTTGGTTGAAATCCAATTGATAGTATAGAAGTTACATGTATTTAAATGTTGGTCCCACCAGCAGGCTTAGAATCATGTTGGTAGCACTGACGTACATAAGTTACTCCAAATTAATCTATAATGTCAGGTACTATACGTGTGCATAGTTTAAAGCTGTCGGCGTGCATACTTTCTGATATATTGGTATTTGGATAAAAGAATAGAGAGAACATTTATTGACAGTTGGCAGCCCTGGTAGCTCTTTAATACTACGCTCAATCATATATTTTTATGTACACATATTACATACAAAATTTGGTTGAAATCCAATTGATAGTATAGAAGTTACATGCAATTAAAAATTGGACCTATCAGCAGGCTTAGAATCATTTTGGCATGGCCTCCTGGAAATTAAACTGATATATTATTATCTACACGTGTGCCAATTTGGAATAGCTCCCATACATACCTTCCAAGATATCCAACATGGAGTTCAAATTTCAATTGCGGTTTTTCGGCAGTTAGTAGCACTGACATAATTTTCAAATATGAGCTTGAGATATTCAGGTATAGAACTTGACTCATACCAAATTTGGATTCAATCGCTGCAGCCCTTTAGGAGTTGGTAGGGGGGGGGGGACAGACAGACAGAAGGGCAGACAGATAGACAGACAGACAGAAATTTGCCCGGATCGGTCTAATAAGTCTACTTTTTACTCATATTTGCAAAATATGAAAAGTAGGCTAAAAATTCTTAAACTACTAAAATTAGCCACAATACCTGTGGTAAAGTTCGGGAAAAGATCTGGAGATGATGTAGTATTAGATGTATACTCATCTCCTGACTGTTACCCGCCCTCCGTCCCCTTTTCATGACTTATATAACATTCCAGAGGAGTCCGCCATTATACACATGATTTATGGACAAATACAGCATTGCCAACCCCGCGCATACGGTACTACTCTATAGCCGGTATAGTAAAATTAAAACAAGTAGTTCCGTGAAGAACTATACTGCATATTTCCATATATCGTACTTTTAATTGCCTCTATCAACATACATAATTTCAGTTTGATTGCTTTAAAGATATTGAGAACCATCAAAATATTTCGGATGGTCACCATGTTGAATTTGTATATACTGTATGTAGGTATTAGAGTTATGTACTATTAAATGAAGATTATTGTGTAGGTGTAGTATTCAAATTTCAATCGCATGATTAGGACACAAGAAATGAAAACCAGATCTTAAAATTTCGCACAGCTACCATCTTGTGGTTATGAAAACAATTGAACTAAATTAGCTGCCAGTGCATTAAAATGAGTACCCAAACATTTACTGTACCATATTTCGCTGCACTCAGACGGTTAAATCGCGAGAAAAGTCTATTAAAAGTTTTACCTTCGCTTGGCCGCCATGTTCGTTTTGTATTTTACAGGTTTTTGGAAGTCTCATAGCTGAACTTCTAGTAGAACCCTTTATCACCGTACCAAATTTCCGGGTGATATCAGTAGTCTAATAGTTTCGGTGATATAGAATGCCGGTGAAATATTTCGCACAGTCGCCATCTGGAGGTTATGTAAACAATTGAACTAAATTAGATGACAGTGCAATTCATTGTGTATAAACATTTGCCGTGCCAGGTTTCATTGCGTTTGAATGGTTAAATCACGAGAAAAGTCTATTTAAAAGTTTCAACTTCGCTTGGCCGCCATGTTAGTTTTGTAGTTAACAGATTTTTCAAAGTCTCATATGTAAACTTCTAGTAGCGCCCTTTATCACCGTACATAATTTCAGGGTCGATTAGTTATAGTTTCGGAGATATAGAATGCCGGTAAAATATTTGCACAGCCGCCATGTTGAGGTTATGGAAACAATTGAACTGAATTTTATTTCAGTGCATTACAATGTGTATAATCATTTGCTATGCCAAGTTCCATTGCGTTTGGATGGTTAAATCGCGAGATAAGTCTATTTAAAAGTTTCAACTTCGCTTGGCCACCATGTTCGTTTTCTAGTTAACAGATTTTTGAAACTACTTCTAGTAGTTCCCTTTATCACCGTACAAAATTTCAGGTTGATGTCAACAATAGTTTCAGAGATATATAATGCCGGTGAAATATTGGTGAGACGTAATAAAATTTGAAAGGCACGGTCGGGGTCGACCAATATAGTACTATGACCTTACCGAGTTTCATTGAAATCGCTCCTGCCATTTAGAAGTAATTAGGGGGGTACATACAAACATACTGTACACACACACACACACGGACAAAAGATGATGTCATAAGCCTATTTTTTTTCGTAAATGAAAATAGGCTAAAAAGCCAAGTTCCATTCAGGGCACCTCATCGAAACAAATAACCCTCGAGACACCTGAGTGCACCAGTTTTTTTAATATAGGCTAAACATCTAGTCTACAGTATATGCTCCCATCCGCTAAGACTGAAATTACCCAAAAACGCATCAATAATTTTCATTCAGACCAATACCGGGTGAGTTAGCCGAGGTCGTTGCGGCATGACTGTTGGCAGTCGCTCACATCCGGGAGGCGAGGAGGTTCGAATCCCCCCGCCGGCAACCTTGAAGATGGTCTTCTGTGGTTTCCCATCTTCCTTCTAGGCCAATGCCGGGGTTGGTCCTTAACTATAGGCCACAGCCGCTACCTTCCAACTCCTCGACCCTCCCTTCCAACTTTCCTCCCCAACGGTACTTGTAGCTCACCCATTGGGTGTCCGTCTCGAAGCAGCTACAAAACTGGCGAGCCGAACATGTCCTCGGACACTCCCGGCACTAAAAGCCATACGCTAAAAAAAAAAAAAAACAGACCAATGGATTTTCCCTAGACCAATAATTGCTAGATAGCGAGGCCCGCTGTAGCGTTAGCTTGTAAGTGTAACAGCCCTGGTTTTTGCCACGCACAGTGGAGGTAATCACGCATCAATAATCTTTATCCAGGCCAATGGTTCTGCCAATTAATACCTTTTCATGTAATTAAAATTGTACATGTGTCATGTGGTGTATTTTGTATCCCATATGTTGGCAACAGTGAAATGACGTAATTGTGTGCGCCTGAGTAACAGTTGAAGAAGATGATGATAATTGTTTTTTTAAGGGGCCTAACATCTAACAGTTGAAGAGACCTCATGCGCCTCAGAAATATGGTTGCCGTTGTTAAATGAGCAAGAAATAAAACCATTTATTTTCGTAATATAACAAAAAATATTCTTGGTGCAACAGTGATAATTGAAAGTATTTTCTATTCCTAACGACTCACAGAAAGGTATGTGAATCAAATATTTTCAATTATAAGCCAGGTAGAAGTGTAAAATCCTGGATTTGGTTTCCTCCATAATTAATGTTATAATCAGTGTTTACAATAGTTGAAGACCCCGCGGAAAGAACGGGGTAAGTCCATTCTTTTCGAAAATGAATTTATGGCGCTTTCCGGTGGCCATCCATCGTCACTACAGGTCAGTTAAAATTAATCTATACTAATATAATAAAGCTGAATAGTTTGTGTGTTTGTTTGTGTGTTTATGTGTTTAAACGCGCTAATCTCTGGAACTACCAGTCGGATTCGAAAAATTATTAGCCTACTTTTCACATTTTGCAAAAATTAGGAAAACGTAGACTTATGAGATCGGGGAAATGTGTGTCTGTCTGTCTGTCTGTCCTTCTGTCTGTCTGTCTGTCTGACTGTGTGTGTGCCCCTCCCCCCTATCAACCCTTAAACGGCTGCAGAAATCGAAACAAAATTTGGTAGGAGTAAACATCTATACCTGAATATCTCACGGCCATATTTGAAAATGTTGTCAGTGCTACCAACTGCTGAAAAATCGCAATTGAAATTTGAGCTCCATGTTGGATATCTTGGAAGGTATGAATAGGAGTTATTTCAAAATTGGCACACGTATAGATAATAATATTTTAGTTTAATTTCCAGGAGGCCATACATGGCAGTGTTGTCAAAATGATTATAAGCCTGCTGATAGGTCCAAATTTTAAATGCATATAACTTCTACGCTATCAATTGGATTTCAACCAAAGTTCGTATGTGCTATGTGTACATAAACAGATATGACTGAGCGTATTCTTAAGAGCCACCAGGGCTGCCAACTGTTAATAAATGCTCTCATTTTTTTTTATCCAAATACCCATATATCAGAAATTATGCAAGCCGACAGCTTTAAACCATGCACACGTATAGTACATGGAATTCTATATTAATCTGGAGTAACTTATATACGTCAGTGCTACCAACATGATTCTAAGCCTGCTGAGAGGTCCAACTTTAAATACATGTAACTTCTATACTATCATTTGGATTTCAACCAAATTTCGTGTGTGCTATGTGTACCAATACTGATATGACTATGCCGATTCTCAAGAGTAACCAGGGCTGCCAATTGTTAATAAATACTGTCTCTCTTTTTGTTACCCTAAGATCAATATATGAGAAAGTATGCACACGTATAGTACCTGGCATTCTAGATTAATTTGGAGTAACTAATATAGGTCTGCGCCAGTGCTGCCAACATGATTCTAAAATGCAGGTAACTTCTATACTAACTAATGGATTTCATTCAAAATTCACACAATAATAGATCATATCATTTCAGATTATTTCTGACCAATACATGTATATCATTGTTGCCAACATGATTTTACGCACGCTGTTAGATGCAATGTTTAACTGCTTGTAACGTCCATGCTATCCATTGGACTTCAACCAAATTTTGTGTTCTGTACCTTAAGAGATGGAACTAAGAATATATTCAGTCACCAGAGCCGCCAACTGTAGTTCTCTATTAGGCTACTTTATGCCAGGTATAGGCCTACAGTATTTCGAACTAATTAGAAATTTTGATATTACCAACTTATTTCGTCATTATTCTAGCTAGATCCATATAGATTAATCATTGGCATGAATCTTAAATTTTAAGAAAAGTAGGCTCTTTAGTTCGTCACGGAACTTCTTGTTTTTGTATATGATAGCCTGATTCAAGACGAATAATTTAGGCTATGTAGCATTAGGCTACACCTCTCAGGTAACACTGAAGATTGCTTTTTGTTCAGTAAGTCGGAAGAACAAGCGCTCCAGAACGGCTTCAATTATAATACCGAAGTCTATTGTTGCCATGTAATGCGAGCTGCATCACGTCGCCCCTACTAATGTTCTGGTGCAGAATTGCGAGCTGCTTATAAATTGCACTCACGGGGAGTAATTAGTGCACAAAGATTTCTTAGGCCCCTTAAAACAGTTATCATCATGACAATAGTATGCCTCTGTATAAGGGCGATGGTGTTGGTGCAGTATACTGAGGTTATCAGCTGCAATAAGCGTTGGTGCTTTCAAATTTACTTTCATTTATTCTGATCCTTATCCTCGAGCACTCCAGTTCTGTAAAACAAATAAATCCACCGGGCGAAGCCGGGCACTACCGCTAGTTACAAATAAAGCGAAATGCCACTAAGATACAGAGATTTTTATTTTTAGTGCAAACGGAAAGAACGTTTTTTTTTTTTTTTTTCATAGTGGAACTTTAGTTATTTGTTTTACATGTAATTTCTTTATAAGAAATAAATTTGGCCAAAAAACTGTATGGCTTACCCTCAATTGGGGTGCTTTAAATATGTATTTCTTTTTAGTGTTGAAAGTTTAAATTCGCTCTCTTGAAAAATTTGCAGAATGTGACTTACCCCGTTTTTTCCTTGGAATCTTAAGATGTTCTTATTTGATATGGTGATTTTTGATAGCACAGCATGTTATAGCTGAAGAAGGACCACTACTCTTTCTTGGCTTAAACCCGATCAACGCCGTAAATTTCACTTATTGACATCCAACGATTTCTGCATGTAAACACCCCCACGTACACGTCATCAAAATGTAGTAACTTGTTCTCATACCAAATCACTCGATCTGGCTCTTCCCTTGTCATCCCCATCAACCACTCATCTACATGTTCAACCGCTCTTTTGCTCTAGCTGGGTCTCGACTATGGAATTCAACTCCTGCCAATATCATCTGTTGAAAACTGATGACTGACTCGTGTGAATGGTGATGGATGATAGGACGTATGACAGAGCTAAGATAATATTTAGCATATTATAAAAAGGTATGTGATATTGCGATTATTAGCCTATTATTATTATCGTGTCAGACTACCAACCCCAAGCTTGAGGGTTTGCTCCTGGCCATGGTAAGTGATTTTCGAAAGGCGACAAAAATCACGACACGCATATCATACGTTGTTGGCATGTTAAAGAACCCATTTGAATTCAGTAGGCCGTGTTCATAATGGCAAATTAAACTCGGGATTTTTCGCCAACACAAAAGTTCCTCCTTTCTCTACTAGAAAGCGCTATAGTGTCAAGGAGCTTAGATATCTAACCTCCTTGACTTTCATAGCGCTCCAAGGAACAACAAAATTCGACATGCAAGCTGCCTTCTGGGCGTCAAATAACAAAGCTTGCACCTGGCACCCGAGGGCATACGATATTATTATTATTATTATTATTATTATTATTATTATTTTCGGTTTATACAGAACATATTTCTGGTATATTACAACGTAACTATACGGGCTTCAGTGAACCAAAATATAGCTACGGAAACAGCAACTTCTAAGCTAGAATTTCGCTACCCATGAACTTCCGAACGATTCTGGTTGTCGATAGAACTACTGCCTTCTGCATTAGTTTGTAGAGCCCAGTATCCAGATCCAGTTCTTTAAGGCCTTGGAGCAAGGTACTTGGGATCACGCCCGTACTCGAGACAATGATAGGTATGGTTTTCACTCGCTCTACATGCCATTGTCTTTTGATAGGGTCGACCAACTCGCTGTATTTGCTGATCTTTTCAATGTGTTTTGACTGGAGATTCTTGTTGTTAGGAATCGCAACATCAATCAATGTAGTTTGCTTGGTTTTCTTGTTTACAACCACCAGATCCGGCCTGTTGTGTGATACCGATTGATCAGTCAAAATAGTTCGGTCCCAATACAGTTTGTATTCATTGTTTTCAAGAACACACTCTGGCTGATATTGGTGGTACGGAACTTTCTTTCCTTTCAAAAGCTGAAACTTATCAGCCAACTCCTGATGCAAGATTTTAGCAACTGCATCATGCCTTTGTTTGTGCTCTGTTGCCAGGAAATATCTACATGCAGATGTAATATGCTGTATTGTTTCTGACTGTTGACATCCGTAGCGGCACTTATCATCTGGTACAGCGGGATCTTTTACAATGAACTTGAGGTAGTTCCTTGTGGGGATGACTTGGTCTTGAATTGCTAGCATAAAACCTTCAGTTTCTGGAAAGATCTGTCCTGAAGTGAGCCAGTAGTTTGACGCATTTATATCAACATTTGCTTGACTCACCTCATTTGGATGTCTTCCGTGCAAAGGTTTTGCTTTCCATGCTTCCATCTTCTGAAGGTCAGTATGTAGGAGGTGTTGAATCTCTTGCTGACACAAGACCAGTGGCGTTGATCTGTCCGCCTCAGTGATGGCTCTGTGAAGTACAGATGACCTCGCTTCTGCATAGAAGTACTCCCTAAGGCTGACTATCTGCCGTTTCATCTGATTATCAATGTCAACGAACCCACGTCCACCTAGGCTTCTGGGTAGAGTCAATCGCTCTATTGAAGATCGTGGGTGGTGTTTCCTTCCTTTATCGTTCTCATTTTTCGTTCAAGTCCTTCGATGTCCGTTTTGCACCATTTGATTATGCCAAAGGAGTAGCTCAGCACAGGTACAGCATACGTGTTAACAGCTTTCACTAAGTTTTTGCTGTTCAAGTGCGTTTTTATAATTTGTTTTAATCTTTTGAAAAATTCACAGGACAGATCTTTCTTTATTGACACATGGTCAATATGCTTAGCTTGTTTTACTCCTAAGTATCTGTAGGTGTCTTCTGCCAACATAGCCCTAATATGCTGTCCATCTTCCAGCTCATACCCGGACTTCTGTACTTTTCCTCTCACCACCTTTAGTGTCCGACACTTGTCCAAACCAAATCCCATTTGTATGTCTCGTGAGAATGCTTCAACTATTCTCAACAAGTTTTCCAGATGCGACTCTGTTTCGGCATAGAGTTTAAGGTCGTCCATGTATAGCAGATGATTTAGCCGAGTACCAATTCTCTTTCCAATCTTGATAGAAAAGCCGTAGTGAGTAGAGTTAAGCTGGGTAGATAAAGGATTCATCGCCAGGACAAACCATAAGGGGCTAAGGGAGTCTCCTTGAAAGATGCCTCTCCGAATCGATATCTCATCTGATCGTATATCTCCGCGTGGCGTACTGAGACACAGTCTAGTTTGCCATGCTGACATAACCCTTTCCAAGAAACTGACAAATACCTCATTGATCCTATACAATCGCAGCACTGCTACTAGCCAGTCATGGGGCACAGAATCAAAGGCCTTCTTATAATCAATATACGCCATATGAAGGTTTCGGTGATTTAAGTGTGCCTGGCCACACACAACTGAGTCAATTATTAGTTGTTCTTTGCACCCTTTTGAACCCTTTTTACAACCTTTCTGTTGTACGGCAATTATAATTTTTCTTTCACAGTGTGCATATATCCTGTTAGCCAAGCATGATGTAATGATCTTATACAACGTGGGCAGGCATGTGACGGGACGATATTTTGTAGGATCCCATGTATTCTGAAGATCTTTTGGAAGCAAATATGTGATGCCACGTGTGATGAATTCGGGTAAGCTATCAGGATGAAGGATGGAATCATTAATGAACTCACCTAGTCGATTGTGGATGCTCCAGAACTTCTTATACCAAAAATTCTGAATCTGGTCAGGGCCAGGGGCTTTCCAATGCGCTAAGTTGTTGATAACTTCCTTAATATCATTTGTGGTGAATTTCTCATGCTGCATTTGCTCAAATCTTTGGGAAGCTTGCTGTTCTTCTCTTACCCAACTTGATTGAGTGTCATGATGAGATGGTGTAGACAGATGTTTTCCCCAAAATTCTTGAACTTCTTCTTTAGTCGGATAGCTTTTGTCCGCAGAAACCTTTATCTTACCCAGAGTCTGATAGAATCTTCTCTCTGAGTTGGCGAAAAGGAAGTTACCCTTCTTCCTCTTCATACTCTCCCTATACTTTACAAGTTTGGCGGATAAAACAGACAGCCTTTGTTTCACGGTATCTAAGCACTCTTCAGGTGTTGAATTCGGTACATCTCGCTGTGTGTGGGCTGTGTTTTTTCTCATTATATGCTCAGCTTTCCTCAGTAATTTTCTTGTTCTTGTACCACGAACATATTGTGTCATTCTGGCAATATCTGCCCTGAGCTGTTCAATCCTTCCAACAAGTCTTCTTTCCCAGTTTGGCATCGATGGCATTTGCTTTTTCCGTTCATGTTGTCCAATACCCATAGCTCTCACAACAGTTACTGCACCACAGTAAATAATAGTATGAAGGGATTCCAGATTGGCAGATGCTTCAACATGTTCCGGTAAAACATCCCGATTCATGATACTCAGTATCTTTGTCAGCTTTCTTGAACCATTGACTTTCGGTATTTTCGGCCTGCAATTTGTATCAGTTCCATAAAACTCTATTATTATTATTATTATTATTATTATTATTATTATTATTATTATTATTATTATTATTATTATTATTATTTGATGCCATGATTGGCATAAGGTTGTCGTGTGTGTCGTGCGTGTGAATTGCCGCTGAATTAGTAATTGGCTGGATTTGTGTGTAGCCTTTCGGCATCGAAACAGGTTGGTGTTAGTCCCAGTTCATGGTACGTATATTGTGTTTCATGAGTTCTATTATCTTCTGGGACTTTATTGAGTGTTGAATGGTCGTGTGTCGTCAATTTTAGGTTAAGGTTTTGCCATAGACTATTGAAATCATAGAACTTGCAGTGACGACATTCATACTTCGTGCGCTAGTGAAATCCAAGGCCATCTGGGTTGAGAGTAATTCTGTGGTAACCTTAGGCCTATAGGTCTCGTCGTTAGGGGGTAGATAATAGGTCTGGACTACTTGGAGACAGCGGCCATTAGAGACCCGCTACATTGAGTAGGCTACGTAGCAACCATCCTTTTATACTATAGATTTTCGACGGTATTTGTGTTTTGCTGTCGGCATCAGCTTATTTTTGGGAAATCTGCCATCGTGGATTCTATTAGTAGCTCGAAGGATACAAGTGCAGACGCTACTCCAATTGATAAGGCTTTGACAAGATGCATTGATGTCATCAGAAAGATGAAGCTTGCTACAGAAAGACAGAAGAATATATCTAATGACGTGAAAAATGGAATAGCGGAGATAGAGGAAGCCATCGATATCATTATATCGTGCAGGGACAATTGGCTTGAGAAGCAAGGGGTTCTGCCTGCAGTGGAAGAGCATACCTTAGACCATGAGAAGGTGATAGTGGCATTGGATAGCCCTGATAACCCCATTCAATCACCTCCAGTAGATTCCGATAAGCAGGAGGAAAATTTGTCAGAATGGACGACGGTCCGACGGAGGAGGTCCTCCGGTATCGCTGTGTCGTGGTCAGAAAGCGCTTCTCTGTCATCACAAAGGGCGGAACCACCAGTTCGGGACAGCAAAACTCGTAAATCCCATAAACGATCACGACCCAAGGCTGTGCTGATCCAACCAGCAGCTTGGAAGACTTATGCAGAAATTGTGAAGAATTTGAGGGAGAAGGTGAAGCCAGAGGCCTGCCATCCGAAAATTCGATCGATCCGTCAAACTAGATCCGGGGACGTTTTACTGGAGTTTGATACGAAGGCTGACAAGGACTGTAGAGAAATGTTCAGCAGCACTTTGAGGGAAGCTGTTGGTCATGCAGGATTGGTGAGGACATTGACTCCTAGATCTGTCTTGGAGGTACGAGACATGGATATTGTAACTACTGTAAGTGATGTCGAATTCTCTCTGAAACGAGACATAGAGGGTTTTATAGATGAGCTGAAAGTATCTACCCAACAGTAGAGGGCAGAAAATGGCAATTGTGGAAATGGATAATCAGAATGCTGAGAAATTATTGGAGACTGGCCGTATTAAGGTCGGTTTCATATACTGTAGGGTGAGGAGAAGAGCGATGGTAACGCGCTGCTTTCGGTGTCTGGGTTATGGCCATATAAGGAGGAATTGCAATGGCCCGGATAGAAGCGGCCTTTGCTACAGATGTGGTCAACTGGGTCATAAAGCCGCAGGATGTACGTCAGACATGAAATGCGTGCTGTGCTCTGACTGTAATCGGGAAGGCTCAAACATAAGTCACATTCCTGGAACAGGTTCTTGTACAGTGTTTCGAGAGGCACTCGCGAAGATTAAAGAAAAAACACTATGACGAATGTCCTACAAGGGAACCTGAAACGAAGCATAATCGCTAATGATCTTTTGATACAGCTAAAATTTGAAAGGAAAACAGATATTCTCCTGATCAGTGAGCAATATCGAAACTTGGACATGCTGGGCTGGTTTTCGGATCCCCTAGGTACGGCGGCTATCGGGATACCGGATCTGAGCAAAATCCATGTGGAGGATCACGGATCCGGAGAAGGGTTCGTTTGGGTTAAGAGTGGTGGGATTACGTACGTAAGTTGCTATTTAACTCCGAATGACCATATTCAGGACTTTCAAAGGAAGCTGGACAATTTGGAAGATACTGTTCGTTTAGATGGAAGGTGTTGTGGTAGTTGCCGGTGACTTCAACGCTAGGGCATTGGAATGGGGTATGCCACATCAAAATTCGAGGGGACGACGAATTTTAGAGATGGCAGCCAGATTAGGATTGGTCGTGGTGAATACAGGGACCTCAACGACATTTAGACGACCTGGTTATACGGAGACTAAACCGGATATTACGCTGGTGTCGGATCGTCTGGCAGCCTTGGTAGTAGAATGGGAAGTGATCGAGGATTATACTGCTAGTGATCACCAATATATCACCTTCCGGATTTTACGAGATCAGCGGCCTCAGAGGCACAACACATTTAAGACAACACGTTGGAATGTATCGCGCATCGACGAGGAGAAATTTGCCAATGTACTCGAATCAGTACAGACAGGAACTGGTAACATTGTTGAGGAATTAGATCTAAGAGTTTCTGTTGAGGAACAGGTGGGGGTCACTATGCGTATCTTGCACCTAGCCTGCGAAGCGTCAATGCCCCGGAAGCGTCTTCGAAACAATAGACGTCCAGCTTATTGGTGGACTGACGAAATAGCTGATCTTCGAAGAACTTGTCTTCGACTCAGAAGAGCCCAACGTTCAAGACATCGACCAGAGGCTGATTTGAGATCCGCTGAGCACCTTGCAGCTAAGAGAACCCTTCGAAATGCCATCAGAAGACGTAAGACTCTGATGTGGCAGTTGTTAGTTAAAGAAGTAGACGTAGATCCTTGGGGATTAGGCTACCGAATTGTCACCAAGAAACTCGGCTCCATGTCCAATACCACGTTGGATGCACGGACGATGGATGATATTGTAAACGAGCTATTCCCTACTCAACCTGTGCGAATTGATGTGGGCGACGTACTTGAGCCGGAATTCATTCCTCTATTTACCATAGGTGAGCTGAAGGAAGCAGTAGGCTCCCTTCGGAATAAGAAGGCTCCAGGCCCTGACGGGATACCCGCGAAAGCTATGAAACTAGCTCTCAAGGTTTGTCCGCATCTTTAGTGCCCGTTGGAAAATGGCTCGACTAGTGCTGATTAAAAAAGGAAAGGCAGTCGGGAACGCGCCATCGTCCTTCAAACCACTATGTATTTTAGACATTGCGGGAAAAGTGCTGGAGAAGCTATTAAAACCTCGCATACTGTCGTCTATTCAAGCCGCGGGAAATCTGTCTGACAGGCAATTTGGCTTCCGCCGTGGGCGATGTACAATGGATGCAGTACGCCTAGTAGTTGAAGCTGCGAATCAAGCCCAGGAAGGTAACCACTATTCTAGGAAAATAACACTTCTGGTAACCTTGGATGTGAAGAACGCCTTCAACTCAGCTAGGTGGATAGATATGGTTGAAGCTCTTCAATTCACCTTCCAGTTGCCTGCATATCTCCTGCGTATAATGAAAGAATATTTGAAGGACCGTACCCTGTTATATGACACTGCAGACGGTCAGAGGAGGAGAAAAGTCACGGCAGGAGCAGCGCAAGGATCTATCCTGGGCCCGGATTTGTGGAACATGTTGTACGACGGCTTGCTGCGCATGGAAATGCCCGAAGATACATTCCTTGTTGGGTACGCTGATGATATTGCAGCGGTGATTGTAGCCCGAGATGCGGTTCTGGCTCAGTGGAAACTCAATCAGGTAATGCGACGGGTGAGTGGTTGGATGAACGCTCATGGTCTGAATTTAGCTATGGCGAAAACTGAAATAGTCATGTTAACTAGGAGGAGAATGGACACTATAATTCCCATGAAAGTTGGAGAGGTCGTCGTTCGAACTGGAGCCACTGCGAAGTACTTAGGATTTACCCTTGACACGAAACTGACATACTGGTCTCATATACGGAAGGCAGCAGACAAGGCGGAAGTAGTGACAGCTGCCATTAGTAGATTCATGGCTAATGTGCATGGTCCTAGAGAAAGCAAGCGTCGACTACCGTTGTCCACGGCGCAGTCTATTCTCCTGTATGGAGCTGAGATTTGGTCTGATTCGCTGAGGATAGAGAAGTATAGGAAACGCCTAGCTGCAATTCAGAGGAGAGGAGCTCTGAGGGTGGCGTGTGCTTACCGTACAATTTCGGAACCTGCAGTTCTGGTTGTCTCAGGTGTTGCGCCAATAGACTTACTCGCGCAAGAACGTAAAGACGTATACTTCCGACGAGTAGAACTGGGCAAGGCTCAAGCCCGGAAGGAAGCCGTAGCACGCAAGATGGAGCTTTGGCAGCAGAGGTGGAATGACGATCACAGAGGAAGATGGACAGCTCGGCTGATACCGAGTCTGGTCGAGTGGACGAGTAGGAAACACGGAGAAACTAGTTACTTTCTGACACAGATGTTGACAGGTCATGGCTACTTTCGGTGTTACCTTCATCGTATGGCCAAAGTAAGGAGTCCAGTTTGTATTTACTGCGAGAACGAACGAGATGACGTTTATCATACGTTTTTCGTCTGAGATCGTTGGGCAGCGGAAAAACAACAACTTGAAGCTGAGGTTGGTCCAATAACGCCGGACAATATAGTTGGCATTATGCTGAGGAACGAGCTCAGCTGGGATACGGTCGCTTTCTTTGCTGAGGTGGTCCTTCGTCAGAAGAAGTCGGATGGGGACTTGCTCGATTTAGTCGATTGAGTCTGCGAACCGCGGGCTATGAATGGAGAAGTAAGATGGTGCTTGTGAAGCAAAGAAAATGTCTCCATCCTGAAGTAATACGAAAGTGGTCCCGGGATGGGTTTTGTCAAGAGGACAGGGTGTGGTTTTTTAGTGGGTAAGAATCCCACACTCTTGAGGAGTGCGGACCCTTCTCAAGGTCTTATGCAAGATTTTTCCACTTCCCTCGTAAAAAAAATATATATATTATTATACTGTGTATTATTGTTATTATTATTCATATGCTTCTTTCATTAATATTAGTATCAACATAATTAATTTACTCCTTATTTATCATCATAATTAATTATTGTGTTTAAAGAATTGATTTATATGTACTGGTAGCATAGTGTGTGGTTAAGAGGGGATCATGAGCCCCAACTTCGCCACTACTGAAGACATAAAATAAATGAATAAATAAATAAATAAATAAAGTTGGTTGGCTGGCTGCGACAACGTTGTCATATAGCCCCGTGTACTTTGGGTGTGTGTAGAATCTGTCTGATAACCGGTGTTAATTGTGATGGCTGTATTAGTGTGTGTTATCTGTAATTCAGGTAAGGACTGCAGACGATCAATTTCAAGTACCTTAGTTCCTACTTTTGCCACCAAATGTTACCGTCAACGACACCTAGCTGTGGACTTGGCTACTAAATGCCACCGCACCTGGCGACGAATGTTGGAACTGATAGAGCGTTAATCAAATCTAAGCTACAAATTTTGCTTCACACAATTGTAGTTAGTGAAAGGTTCTTTTACATGTCATAAATCTATGACATGAGCCCGTTGGCTTTACTTCCCCTCCGAAGGAAGACATACTGTGGGATTTTTAACGCTGTTAAAAAATCGACGACATCGGCCGGGTTTGAACCCGCGATCTTGGACATGAAACTCAGCATGCTACCAACTACACCACTGAAGCCACCTAAATAAATAAATAAATAAGTACGGTCTGAAACATGTAATTTAGTTAATAACGTGTATAATAAAAGTATTGACGAAGCGGGCCAATATTAAACCACTATTTGTGTCTTGGCAATTAAGAGGGTTGTATCATTGCGTAAAGCTTGCCACGGTGGGTGAGTGGAGTTGGTCACTGGTCGTGGCCGAGTGCGGTACGTGTGTGCGCGCTGTGTGACCGCATTGGAAGAGTTTACGGTTCCTAATACCGGTGCTTCCTTAGTTCCACGTGTGTACTGACCTTCCGTGTGTCATTCGGACAATACTTTTTTTAAGTAGTGTTCCAGATAGGACAACAAAACCAGAAACCCAGAAAACCCCGTTGAAAATCATGTCCGGATACCCAAGAAAAAACACCGTACGCTGCCAATGGGACAGGCAGAGTTCTCGCCCCTCACCAGGAGAAATTCACCGCTGGATTGGCGATACCCTCCGGTTGACTGTCGACCAAGTAGAAGCCATCCAGTTAAATGCGCACGAAAAAACCATGTACATCAAGGTAATCACCATATCTATTTATCAGAAATTGTTAAATACTTTTGCAGATCCTATTAAATTTCAGTATGATTCAGGCGAAATGACCAATGTTAAGCTCTCCACAGCGGATTCCAATTTTACCACAGTGCGTATATTTAATGTCCCACTCGAAGTACCCCCTGAAATTTTCAAATCCGTCCTGTCGAAATATGGCACTGTGAGTGACGTCAGGAAAGAACAATGGTCTTCTGCTTATCAGTTCCCGGTGTATAATGGAATACGTGCCGTAACTATGGAAATCAAGCAAGATATCCCCTCCACTGAGGCTTTTGGTGGCCATTCTGGCTATATAACGTATAATGGACAGAAACAGACCTGTTTAATTTGCAATGCTACCACACATCTGCGTATTAACTGCCCAAAGAAAATGATTCCCCTCGGTATAACTCCTACACAACAACGACGTGTACAATACTCGGAAGTTGTGACGCAGCAAACGTCATATGAAAACATGCTCATTGATCAGTCAGCTGAGACAACACCAGGAGTGACCTGGGATACATCTGACGCAGAACTGGTACCTTGCCCTGAGCAGTGCTGCGAGACACAGAGTGCCCCTGTGCTCTCGGCAACCTGTATCGCAGCCTTAGAACCAACTCTGCCGTTACTACAGGCTGCCACAGAAATATTGTCTTCACTGTCCCCGACTTCGCTGGTCCCTACCGACTCACTAAAGAATGTTGATCGGGGAGCCGAGAACGTCTCTAAGAAGATTAAAACAAATGCCTCGATTGCCGTACCAGCCCCGAAGAATAAAACTGGCTCCACAAACGTTTCCGCAGCTGTGAAAAAGAAACAAAATCTTCTTTCTACGTCATCTAGGGACCCACGAACGCTCTCAACCGCTGACAGCCGGCCTATGAATGGCAGTCAAAAGGAACTATCTCAACCTAATTTGACATAGTGCACCAGGATAATTCTCACCTGTGTCTTCTTTCGAGTCCACCTTCCAGTATGTCTAGCACAGCTTTTATACTTCTCTTAATGGCGCAATTTCTCACTGTGGCCACTGTGAATATCAATGTAATAGAATGCCCTCTGAAATTTCAACTGTTGGAGAGATTCCTTCGAGATGCTGACATTGACATTGCTTTCATTCAAGAAGTTGCTATACCGTGTTTACCCATATCTGCCTTCTACAAACAATACATCAATACCGGTAATATGAATAGAGGGACCGGATTCCTCATAAGACATGATATCCCACTCGCAAGTGTGCTATGTCATCCATCAGGACGCATAATATCTGGACACATAAACAATACCACCCTGATAAATGTATATGCCCCATCCGGGTCTAATAAACGTGTGGAACGGAAAATGTTCTTTCAACAGAGTATACTGCCTCATCTGCACGACGTTAAGGAAAAACTTATTCTTGCAGGGGATTTCAATTGTATTCAACGCCCAGAGGATTCCACTAGTCCATACAGAGGTGTCAACCCGGCTCTCAGGACCCTTCTTACCTCCCTACACCTCATTGATGCTGTGGATAGTTTAAGGGTGCCCCTGCCCCATTACACCTGTATAAGTCACAACTCCTCATCACGACTTGACCGCATCTACTTTTCACAGGAACTTATCCAGCCTAGACGATATGAAGTGATTCCTGCCAGTTTCACTAACCATCATGCTGTCGTATGTACAATCTCTTACCCCCATCCCATATTTCACATAGGAAGAGGTTATTGGAAGCTGAATTGCGCGCTGTTACTGGAGGAGGAATGCCAAGATATTTTCAGACAACACTGGATTCGATGGGTCCAACAAAAATGCAAATTTCGCGACTGCACAGACTGGTGGGATATTTTAGTTAAACCAGGGATCCGCCGCGTCTTTAAGAACATATCTTACCAACGAGGTCGGGAAAGACGGGATACAGTTGAATTTTACTATCGAGTTCTTCGCCAGCTCCAGCAAAGATCTGATGCTGGGGAGCGTATATATGACCAGATCCGGGAAGTTAAAACCAAGCTCCTGTCTCTACAGCAACGAACGCTCGCTCATATCAACGTGGCTTTAAAAGATCGTACAGTGCTCCCGGACGAAAGTGCAAGTGTATACCATATCGCCAAAGGACAACGTGAGCGGCAACGTAAATATATCCACCGCCTCCGCACCAGTACTGGAAGTGTCGTCACCTCCCCTGACGCTATACGTAGTGAAATATCATTATTTTATCAACGGTTCTACGCTAAGGCTCCCATTGATCCACAGCAGGTGACCCTATTGCTGTCATCTTGCAGTACCAAACTATCTCCGGACAACAAAACTCTGCTCAGCGCGGATATTACGGATGAAGAGATTCACTCTGTGGTTAAACGACTCCCAAACAACCGCTCACCTGGCATTGATGGACTGCCATATGAAATGTATAAACACTTCTGGCCTCTCATTGGCAAAGATTTTTGTCAGGTCCTGCGTACCATTCTCCAACGTCGTGCTCTTTGTCAATCACATCACGAGGGTACCATAGTCCTCATACCAAAAACATCCTCTCCCATGGCAGTTGGTGACTTCCGACCAGTTACTCTGCTCTGCAGTGACTATAAAGTCCTTACCAAAGTACTTGCATGCCGATTGAAGACTGTTCTACCTGATATCATTGGTGATGAACAATGTTGCAGTATTCCTGGAAGAACTCTGTTAACAAACTTAGCGATACTACGGGACCTACACCTAAAAGCCGAAATGCTCCCCACTGAGCCAATGAGTTTTCTCACCTTAGATCTTGATAAAGCTTTCGACCGCATCAGTCATGAATACTTGTACATGGTCTTGCAACACTTCGACTTTCCTGAAATCCTTATTGACTACATTCGTATGATAAATTGTAATGCTACGTCTCGAGTGCTCGTCAACGGTTTTCTTTCCCCTCTGATTCCAATACAACGATCAGTTAGGCAAGGATGTCCCCTTTCTATGCTACTTTTTGTCATTGGCCTTGAACCGTTCATTCGGACTACCCAGGTGAAGCTACAGGGTTACAAACTGTCCACACATGTTTTTGGAATGTGCGCCTATGCTGATGACGTATCAATATTGATCCGCAATGAAGAAGACATCTCCCACATCGATAGCGTCCTTCAGCTCTACCATATCGCCTCTGGAGCACAATCGAACCCCCAGAAAACTGCTTTGCTTCCGCTCAATACTAACTCAGTGATTACCCCACAGCCCTGGTTCCGGATAGTAAATGAGGTGAAAATTCTTGGCATTACCTGGAAGCAATCGCTTCTGGACACAGTGCAAGTTAACTGGACTAAGGTCATTGCCAAAGTTAGGGGAGTCCTGATCCAATTTGGTCAAAGAAACCTCAATATAGTGCAACGGGTCATGGTCCTCAACGTGTTTGCGCTCTCTAAAATATGGTATGTCGCACAACTTTTCCCACTTCCCAAAATGTTTGAGAGCCAATTGGCAAAATATACAGGTTGGTTTATATGGCAAGGATTTTTGTTCCGAGTACAACGGGAACAGTTGTATCTCCCATCCCGGCAAGGCGGGCTAGGGCTAACAGCTCATGGCATGAAATGCCGTGCACTCCTCTGCAAGAACGATATCACCATTCTTTCCCAACATGACACTTTTACGAAAGCGCTATACAAAGATATTCGAAACACAGCCCGTGGTTGTGATAGAGCTTTGCCGCAGATATTTAGGGACCATCAACAGCACCTTCTGGAAACTGTTCGCCAAATGCCATCAGGGATTGTTCCAACGACGAAAAGTATCTATAACATGTTGCGGCAAGTGGTACACTCCAAACCGCGAATAGAGGCCATCACCCTCTATGTCCATTGGCCCACTGTTTGGAAAAATTTTGGGGCTATGTCCATTTCTTCTGCTGTACACTCCCAAGTTTTTATCTTCCTCAACGATCTCATCCCAACCGCTCTACGGCGATATACCATCCATCTTGAAGCTTACCCATGGTGTACTATATGTGGTCAAACTGATACGGCGCTACACCGCTTCACATCATGCACGCGAGTTGCCTCCACGTGGCTGTGGTGTAAGGGAAAAGTATGTCAACTATTAAATGTGCCCTCGGATGACCTTGATGACAGGAAGTTGGTTCGTTTGTCGGTGACCGCCTTCCCCCAAATTAAACAGACTGCCATTGTGTGGATAATGGGCCAATATGTACACTTCGTGATGGACAATGATCAACATTTCTCTTTCCTGGATCTCAGGTATCACCTGCAAAAAGAGCGTTGGAAGCTTAGTGAAGGTGGACAATTGTACGATAAATATGGACACTATCTGGATTTCTTGTGATGTATTAGTCTGGTATTTATCATATCTGAAAATTCTGTAATTCTGTAAAGAGCTAATAAAAAAAAAAAAAAGTGGTCAACGTGTCGGTCTACTAACCCCAAGCTGGCAGGTTCGCTCCTGGCCTTGGTAAGTGATTTTTTTTTGAAAGGGCGCAAAAATTACGACACCATGTCATACGATGTTGGCATGCCAAAGAACCCATTTGAATTCAGTAGGCCGTGTTCATAATGGAAAAATTAATCTCGGGAGTTTCCGCCAACACATAGTTCCTCATTTCTCTACTAGAAACCGCACTACTTGACTGCGAGAACCAAAAGCTCAAGCAGCCTCAACCTCCCTATGAAGGCTTCCAAAAAGATAGTATATAGGCATTCGCGGCCGGTGAATTAAAACTCAGCAATTCTTCTAGGTTTGTGCCATGTCTTGTGTGGGGTTTCGCCTAGGACACCAAGCTGGCTCATCGGCGGGCTCTTGGTGTCTCCGCCCGGACCCTCACAGGAGTAAAGAACTGCGCGCTACCTCCCTTTATAGTGCTTTAGGGAACAACGAAATTTGACATGCAAGCTACCCTTTGGGTGTCAAATAAAGCTTGCACCCGGCACCCGAGCCCATACGATATTATTTATTTATTTAGTATGTTTCGACCCATACAGGATCACATAAAGCAAGTTATGATTTGTTGCTGTTATTTTTCTTGTTCTTCCAGAATTCTTTCATCATGTCGCTATGTTTAGCTCGACGTTCGTCAGCCCATTTTCCCTTAGGTCTGCTGGGCTTATCTTCTGATGCAGCTTCCCAAGTGTAGATCTTATGTCTCAAAGTTTTGCGGTCTTCGATATCTGTGGGTGTGATGTTGGCGTTATTGAGATCAGTTTGGACTTGTTTAATCCAAACCGTTGTCGTCTTTCCATACGATGATATTATTATTATTATTATTATCATTATTATTATTATTATTATCTTTGCGTAACACCCTGCATTTTTGTCATCGCACGTTCGATACACCGGGGCCACGCAATCCAGTCCATAACACATCTCATCAGAGAATTCCAGAACGTACCGTAATAGTAGACTTGAGCCCTTCAATTAATTTGATAGTCGGGGGAAAATAAAACTGAGCTCGTGTGCGTATTGGACGTACTTTAATTTCGCGAGTGTTGCGGCTAATTAATAATTTCACACGGACTCGCTTTAATGATCAGCTGAATCGCCATTAGTGAGAGCGCTAAGTACATCGTCTGCGTCTCCATGGTAACGGCACTTGGCAGGGCGCTTCCAGCTCCAAGATTCTGCTATTGTAATGCTCTGTGAAACTGTTGCTTTAAGAGCTGCCACGCCGAGGTCATCCGCCCCCAATAGAAATGAAATTGACTGTTTTCGTTAGTTCCAATTTTTGTTACATTTTATTACAATACTTTTACTTAATTAACAATACAAATTACTTTTTTAAATTAACAATTAATTAAAACTCAGCAATTCTTCTAGGTTTGTGCCGTGTCTTGTGTGGGGGTTTCGCATAGGACACCAAGCTGGCTCATCGGCGGGCTCTTGGTGTCCCCGCCCGGACCCCCACAGGATTAACGAACTGTGCGCTACCTCCCTTTATATAGAGTGCAACTGCACTACTTGACTGCGAGAACCAAAAGCTCAAGCAGTCTCAACCACCTTATGAAGACTTCAAAAAGATGGTATATACCATATTTACAATTAATTGCTTCGCAAAATGGCAGTAGGTCTACTAGAAAGTACTTTTAGGGGAGGGCCTTAAGTTCGTCTACATTGAAAGCTCTCTATTAAAACTAATTCAAAATGAGAACATAATACGAAAAAGAATGGAAATCAAAGAATTATTGCTGGGTACTATGCAAATAATTTATCATTTGCCTTGCAAAATAACTGGTGATAATAATTGCCATCGATTAATCTCGACTTCTAGCGGCTTCGGTGATGTAGTTGCTAGCATGCTGAACTGCTGTGCCCAAGATCGCTGGTTCAAACCCGGCCGAAGTTGGATTCTTTAAGAGCGTTAAAATCCTTCAGTAAGCCTTCCTTCGGAGGGGAAGTGAACCCGGCGTTCCCATGTCGTATATTTATGGCATGTAAAAGATCCTTCCACTAACTAAACTTGTGTGAAGCAAACTTCCTAGGTTAGATTTCGTTGAAACGCTCTGTCTAAGTTCCAACGTTCACCAGTTGATGACAGTGACATATGGCAGCGAAAGTTGGAACTACTTGAAATTGAACGGAACTTGTAGCTCACTCAATGGGTGTCCGCTTGAAGCAGCTAGAGCCTCTGGCGAGCCGTATATGTCCTCGGACACTCCCGGCACTAAAAGCCATAGGCTAAATAAATGAATAATAAATAACCTCGACTTCTTGGATGAAAGTATAACAATTACTTTACACTTACTGAGAAGACGGTCCACAAGGTACATGAAGGGATTACTGCAATGTAACTATTCCTTTATCGTGTTGGAACACACTCGGCCGTATGTGAACATTACAGTTTGTTCGACGCGGGACACAGCTTCGCTGACATTGAAACCGACTTAAACTATAACCTACATCACGAGCCGAAAAGAAGAGCTCTTGACATTAAGGAAGCATTCTAGATACACTTAGCTAAAACAAACAACCCTAATAATTTAAACGAACACACATTCATGGAGAATTCACCCCTCTTTACACTACTAGAAAACACCCTCCGTCGGAAACGAGAAACAACATAACGTTGCAAACAGGATAGATATGGGAGCAAGAAGGGAAACATGTTGCTGGATCAGGATGAACTTTGTACCATATCTTCAATAAACCAAGGCCGGTATTAACGGCAGTATTAAAGGTTCCGGGACGTTCTCATTAGACCAGGTAGCACTTATCGGGTTTTTAGCTTAGGCTTGGTGAGAATAAAAACTGGTTTTTAATAGTAAAAGAAGTCCAGACTACAGTAACATACACCATATTAGGATGTAGTAGACTTGGCAACAAGCAGGCTATATGTTACATTGTTCGACAAAAACAGGGAGTTAGCAATACCGTAATTACAATGCTATCTGTTTTACGTCCCTTTTAACTACTGTGGCTTTTAGAGACACCAGGGTACCGGAATTTCGCCCCGAAGGGGATCTTTACCTTACCAATAAATCTACTGACACGGCTCCCTCACATTTGCGCACCCTCAAATGCCAGCTGACTGCACCAGGATTCGATTCTGCAACCTTGGGTACAGCAAGCGAGAACGTTACCGCTGAGTCACGCAGCCAGCCAGGCAGTTAGTAATGCGGGGGGAAAGGCCAAGGAGGTTAAGAGATAACGTAACAAGACAGGAAATGCCTTCCAGTTCAGTGCAGGTAGCGGAGGCGGCAGCTGCGCGGAAACGGACCACTTATCACTCTAACAGCTAAGTGCACAATCCACTGTAACTTGATCATTTAATAACAATCACATTATCGCACTAAGCAAGCAAACTTGAAGGTCGATCACCACTGTCATTATCTCAGCAAAAAATCATATATCTGGACTAGTTGTGCTAGTTTAATATACTACTGCAACTAAATAAGTGTATATATTGTAAATATCAGAACCCATACTTGTAGTCATAGAGTTATTAGCCTAGGTGTAAAGGATCTGATGATGATCGCTTGACGATTGAAACTGGTCATCCAAGTGTATGTATTAATGTCCTGTAAATATATTTCAGGATTAGGTAACCACCCATTACGATTGGGTACAATCGTGTTGACCGACTGAAAAACATTACATTTCGGTAACTATTATTACGAGTATAGACTAATATAACGTATTGCAAAGTAACGATTACAATTTTGTTTCCAGAAGTAAATTACGAGTAAAAATTACATTCCCAAAAAGTAATGATTATTAGTAAATTTGCCCAATAATAATAATTGTTACAGTAATCGATTACTCTGATTCAATTATTTGCCATCACTGACCATCATCCCTCATCCTGTCCTCAACAACAAATGACATGTCGCGCCAATAACCGAGGAGCTTGCTAATGAGGAATTCTCTGGACAAACGTTAACAAGGAGCTCTATGGCTATTTCTGTGGTGGCGCTGTTAAGTTGGTAACAGCCACGTGGCAATTAGCGCTCGCGTCCCATCACGTCGTGCAGGTCGGACCGCAGAGGAAACTCGCACTCCATTTGGCTTGTTGCTGATGAGGTTTCTATAATACTGCTCTCACCGGCGACCGCGTTGTGTCACCTTCAGTGGACATGTCTAAGTGGTCTCTTCAGCGAGGCTAACAAGATGACTTACCCACTTTGGTGACTCTCCGAATAGTTAAAATAGTCTAGTATAGCTTACGATTAATTAATGGCGTGTGGCCCGGTAGGCTACATGTCTTTTAGTTGATGCCCGTAAGTAATCTACTTTCAGTGATGAAAATATTTCATTAACGAACAAATGGCACAAGTCATGTAGAAATAAAATCCCTGACCCAATCGTGGCTCGAAGCCACAATCTCCGGCTTTGTACACTGGTGCTCTGACCACTGTGCTAAAGCATTCATTCTGGTGAATTTTAGGGAATCAGGGGACATCTGGGGAATTTTATGGAATTTGGGGTAAATCTGAGGAATTTATAGAATTGGGGGTAAATTTGGGGGAATTTGGGGTAAACCTGGGGTAGTTAAGGGAATTCTTGGGGGAAATCTGAGGATTTGAAAAGTTATTTGGGGAATTTTAGGGACATTTGGGGTAAATCTTGGGGTGGGCGGTTGGTCACCATCTTGAAAAAGCTGGGTACCACGTAGCGGATGAAAGTGAATTTAAACCGGTATCAGCTCACTACCCTCATCATTGCGGTTCGCATCACTGGACATACTGTATATATGAGCGGTAGAGGATTGGTCACACTGATTAATTGAAGTCAATTTTAGGTGTTGCCTAGTAATCTACCATAGAATTCTTTGCAGTCTGTCAACAAAATTGTGTTCAATTACATTAGGCGGGGAATACAAATATTTAAGCAGCCTAACCTGAAAGAAATGTTACATGAAATACACTGGCGTAAAAAATATCCCAACACCATGAAAATAAGGAATGTAGAGTACGGAAATTATGGCAATATATTTGGCGAGGTAACATATTTAATTGATTAAAGGTGCCAATACAACAGGTTAATATCCACGCGAGAAAAGTCATCGCAAATTTGCCATGCTGGTCCATTAATAACTGGTGTAATCGCCAGACTGTTGAATGCAAGCATGCATACGTGTATGCATTGTGTCGTACAGGTGCCGGACGGAGTTCCATGCCTGTTGCACTTGGTCGGTCAATACAGGGACGGTTTATACCGGTTGTGGATGAAGCTAGAGTTGTCGTCCAATGATGCCCCATATGTCCTCGATTGAGGACAGATCGGGGGATCGAGCAGGCCAAGGCAACATGTCCACACTTTGTAGAGCACGTTGGGTTTCAATAGCTGCATGGGACGTGCGTTATCCTGTTGTAAAGCACCCCAGGAATGCTGTTCATGAATGCCAGCACAACAGGTCGAATCACCAGACGGACGTACACATCTGCAGTCAGGGTGCGTGGGATAACCACGAGAGTGCTCCCGCTGTCATAGGAAATTGCTCCCCAAACCAGAACGCCCAATGTAGGTCCAGTGTGTCGACGCCGCAGACAGGTGGAATGCAGGCGCTCACCTGGCCTCCTCCTAACCAACACACGCCCATCACTGTCATCAAGGCAGAATCGGCATTCATCGGAAAACACACCTGACCTCCACTCCATCCTCCAGTGAGCTCTCGCTTGAGACCACTGAAGTCACAGACGGCAGTGGTTTGAGGTAAGTGGAATGCACGCCGCAGGGCGTCTGGCTCGGAATTGTCCATCAAGTAACCGATTTCGATCAGTCCGTTGCGTCAGTGTGATGCCAACAGCCGCTCGAATTGCTGCTGCAGACGCCGTCCGATGCGCGAAAGTCATACGCTAAATACGGTGGTCCTCCCTTTCGGTGGTGCCATGGGGACGTCCGGAGCCCGGTCCTCTTGCGAGCATACCTTCTCGTGACCACTGTTGCCAGCACACATGCACAGTGGAGACATTCCTGCCAAGTCGTTCTGCAATAGCGCGGAAGGAAAATCCACCTTATCGTAGCCCTATTACACGGCCTCGTTGAAACGCAGTGAGCTCTTGATACTGGTCTAAAGGTATTCTTGACCCACTCTCAGTACCTCCGTCCAATCTCACAGGTAACTAACGCTCTCGCACAGTTCAGCCCGTATTTGCAACGTCATGGGGCCACTACTAGCGCCACGCTAATGCGATTTGCGGGAAATTTGAATCATCGTCTACTTTCAGATGTATAAACACACCTACCAACGTTCGTTAATCTAGCACAACCCCTTCTTAGTGTTGGGATATTTCTTCCGCCAATGCATTTATCACTTAAGGGGCTCCTATATTGCCCGTGATAATTTTCAACTTTTTATTTACCTTTCTCTCATAAACTGTTAACAAGAACTAAGCGATTTTTCAGGGATGTTCTTCAAGACTCTCTCCTCACTTTGATACAGACATTTTTGAAAATTAACGGATTTTTGTTTTTTCATGATTTTTTTAATTGCATAATTTGACAAGACTTTCTTGAACATTTTCATCTGAAAAAATTAAACCACAGTTAATTTTGAAAAATGGACATGCTAAAATATAACACATTGTTCCCGTTAACTGGCATCGAATTGGATGACCCGGCGAAAACATCGCAATTCATGCCGATAACACAAGACATATATCAGATAAAAAACAAAAAAAAATGATTGAGGTCTGGGTTCGAATATCAAGAAAAATATGCCGGTGGGTACGAGAACTCAAGTAGTCTCAGGGGTGATTAACAGGATATAGGTGTAACAGGTTAAATCAACCCACTCCCAAACCTAAATCAAAGCAATAGCACAACAGAAATCAGAAGATAAGCACAATTAAAAAGATAAAAATAGGCATCCATTTATTGGCAACTCATTGACCAATACAAATACAGGAAACCCCCAAAAAGCCTATCTTGCCTCGGAGATTCGATCTAAATGAAAGTTTGATGTGGACCGAATAAAAAGAAAAATATTTAGAGTCCAAATAAACATGATTAAGTTTTAAAGGGTCAACGAATCTCCTTGGTCCTATCCTTAGATATAAATAAAATTAGGAGATACTCGAAGAAAATTAAATAAAATATTTAAAAAATTAGATTTAGTCACATTTGACTATCAATATCAACTAACCACGCTAAATGTCCATCAGGTAGTGTCCTAGATTAGTAATATTTTCACTCACTTGAATTTATAACGAAGGAAAGTTAAATAAATAGCTTGCCTGATAATAATAGTATTGATCTCCGTTCTAACTAATGAGAGGAAAAAAATCTTATATCCACCAATTATTAATTTAAAATAATTGCTGTAACAATATAGGTCCTACTTGACCACTCAATTAAAGTTGCAATCAATATTTATATTTATCGTACAACGTTATTTCAGAGTCTCATAACTCAAAACATTTCAAGCAAACGTGCACCCGTTATCCTACATTTACGCAAAGTTCAAAGCCATGGCTGATCATTATATCACAACTAAAAGTTCCCATCTTTCCCAATTCGGTGGTATGCTTGCAGTGTATTTCACTCCATCAATTACATAGTGATTAGATTATCGCCAGCCTACTCCTGTGAATACTTAATTCACCACCATCTGACTGCATTTTGCATAGTCATGCTTATTTAGAATGATATTACACTACTAATTATTATTACACTATTTTTTTTATTCACAAAGGGTTTCATCATGATTAATTCTCAGAAAATTGCCATAAGACGTTCACAGAATATGTGAACTATCATCCTAAATTTATTTTATTACATTCCATTCAATTCTCCCCTCGTTTTATAAACAACTACACCAATCAATCTTTTTTTGTAGATAAACTCATTATTATCTTTTAATTATCATGACCTTTCATTTCATCACATAACTAGTGTGCATAAATTATCTAATGCAGGCATGACCTGTAGCAATGTCAAATGGGTAGGTGTCGACGCATAATGACGAGCATGCTTTTAATAATTAAATTCTCTATATCAATGAATGTGGACGAAGAAAAATGGGAATATTTAAAGTTATAATCCTTCAGAGTTCACATAATTAGATCCACCAACGTTGAAGTCAAGATCGAAAAAGAAAAGAATTTCAAAACATGAACTCCACCCTAGCTCTCGACAGCTAGTCTACCACCTTCATTTTTTTCATCATAAATTCAGTTGAGTATCCGCGTCGTATTTCCAATCTTATCATCGTAGAAAAAATAATCTTATCATTCGAAGTAGTGACGGATTTACAAAAATTCCCAAAAGAAAATATTAACTGGTTCATGGTGCCAAGCATGGTGGATTGTTCCATGCCACGTGTGACAACCCTACAATGTGAATCACTTCCTCATATAATTACCTAATAGACGAAGAAAAAATGTGGCCATTAATAATAATAATAATAAAATAATTAATCAACAAATAAATAATAATTAGTTCATCTCCATGGCATCTAGTACTACTGATTAGTACAAACCACTCACAACTACAAATTGAAGTAATGTTTTAGCTCACCAACTGGCCGAAATAAGAAAATATGGTACAAGCCAACATGCTCATAGAATGCAGAACCTCTGGAACCAATCTTCATTCAGGACCAACTCCTTCCCATTCGAGAACCGGCAGGATTCCATCTTCCTCCATCTTCTTCCTCGCCTCCTCCAGGAATCGAAACTGCGACCTTCCCGTCTCATGGTGGCTGCGTCCTCCGACTTCCACGGTGTGGTTATGTCATGGCAACATCATGGCCTCATCTTGATGTAAATGTCACTCCGTCCAGTCCCCTCACGTATAAGCTTAGTGGCACATATTTTCACTGACTAGTTCCATTTCAAAATTCTTCATTGACACTTCAACAGCACAGGTTATAAAATGTCCTCGTTCCATTCTGGAAATCATAAGTTCCTGCGCCTCGAACAATGTAGACACAATTCTTCCTCTCAGCAAATTGCCACCGGCTTTACGTAAGCAGTAATATAATAGCATTCACAGCTGTTCAATTGCATCTACAAGTCCTCCATCGATGATAAGGGTCTCGTCTATTCTCGAATGTTTACTGCACAAAATATTCCATATTGTATCTCACGTCTAAAGCTAGTTGCAATGGGCTAGTTCTTTCGTTATCAAGCCAACATGCGTTTGTACTACCGGGATTATACACGCTAGACTCGGCCGTCTGCTATAGTAATCGCGCCCGGTATAGCAGCGGTGATTCGTAATTATATGGTCTCTCAGGACTCCGATAAAATCACACCCGATACACGGCGACACTTAGACTTGCGGTGACATAGCACACACGGCCCTCCACGATCACAATCGAATGTAAAATCACTCACGTTCCGCACGACGGAGTACTGTCCAGTCCGCGCACAAAAAGCATGTGTCTGCGCCTCTCGATGTGACCAGTTGCCGGATGCAAGAGATGAGCACGTGGTCAGAGACAGTGCGCTTTGCTGGAGATAGTATACAGATACGCGTAACGTCACTCAACCATGTGGTCGGGCCTACGACGATAACATGTGGTGCTTTGGGCTGTGATTTACGCAGGGTTGCCAATCTGTGCTAAAACTGGGGTACTATGTTGGGCACAACATAGACTAAGGGAGGAATTACATCGAAAATGTCAGCTTTGTGTATTGAAAGGTTCAGAAAAAATGGACATTTTATATCAAGAAAAGTATTTTAGCGAGAAGTTGTAATCAACGATTTTTCCAGTATTTAGAACATGCTAGTACCATAGAATTCCACTTCTTACATTTGAAGCACTAGCATCGTCTAATAGAAATAATAAGAGTTCCGTGAAGAACTAATCAGCCTATTTACATATATCCTACGTATGTTAATTACCTCAATAAACATACAAAATTTCAGTTGGATAGCTGAAATAGAATCGTAGATAAAGAGAACCGTCTAAATATTTCGGATGGTTGCCATGTTGGATTTTTATATATTGAACCCTTATTGATCTTCGATAAATAAGCATTCATATTTATTATTATTATTACTGCGGCCCAGGCAGCACTTAAGGAAGTCGACTTGGATATAAGGGAGGCCAGCATTTCGTAATGATTGCAACCGGAGGTGAGCTGGTAGCTATTCTTGGGGAACGGCCAGAATTAGTCGAGTTCAAGACCAAATTGAGCAACTACTGTACCAGAATTGGAGGCATAAAGGAAAAGATCACGAGGTACTCGCAACGAACATACGATTGAATCAGCCAATCGCAAGAGACCAAGCCATGACCACGATGTGGACAGCGTCAGTAGTAAAAAGCCCGCGGAAGTGTGTATCTAAAGAACCGCCGAACGGATTAATCTCCGCTCGAGTGAATTGAGACGTTTGATTTATTTGGAGAAGAATGACACTAGTCCCATCTTTGTGAGACGAAAACTCTGGAAGTTTTTATCCGACTCCACCCCACTCCTCCGCCCCTGTCAGTTTCTAATAAATAGTTTGGCCTGACGCCACTCGAAGCCTTTCGTTTTGGAGCCTTCAGAGGCTTACTTCACGCCAGTTTATATTGTGATTTTGACGCTCGAAATTATCTAAGTCTTATTTTGTGGAGCCGTGAGGGGCTTACTTCACGCCAGTTTGTATTGTGATTTTTATGCTCTAAATTTAGTGAAGTTAATTATTTTGGGAGCTCTGAGGAGCTAAAGTCACAGCGATTGTATTATCGAATTTTAAAGCTCGAATACATTTTTTTTTTAAATTCTGGAATCAACTTTATTTTGTGAGCTAAAAATTTCACGCCAGTGCGTGATAACTTGTAACATTCATTTAAAGACGACGAGTTTAGCTCTAAGGGGGAAGTATTGTAACACCCTAATTAGCGCTCACCGGAGCCGAGGTCCACAGTACAGGACGGAAATACCGAGCGAGATAGCGACTGCTAGTGCAGCCAGGATCTTGAACTTGTTAACGAGCCAGTGGCGCGGTCTCGAGATGTATATTTTATGTACAAATTGCAGTGTATTTTATATGTGTTTTTATGGTGCGTGTGTGCGAGATATTTAGGGCCAGTCTTCGCTATTAATCGCATTAGGACAATTGTGGGTGAACTGAGTAGCCTGCAAGCGATTATAGATAGGTAAAATAATTAACATTGAACTTTTCTGCCAAGGAGTCGATACCAAGATGATCAGCACGTGGTTTGAAGTTGGGATGAACTTCAGCAAATCAACGCAGACGACTACTATGGAGTGCTAATTTGTCCATAGGGCGATGGGTTGAGGAGGATGTCCTTAGTTCTACAAGCAGAAGCGGTGATGTACTAAAATTGGATTATTTCAATTATGTAGTTAGATTTGGCCGGGGAACTTTGTAAATAGTCATGTTTTCTTTTCTTGTTGTTTAGAGTTTATCTTGCACCGACGCTCAATGTTTTTTAAATGTCGGTTGGCGCGTGGCCAAAGTGTTTGTTTGATATTTTGTTTTTCCTTGAATCATATGTAATGTGCGCGGCGTGCGTGCGTGATTTTTATCCTTGCAAATGCGGAACCCGTTGCATTCGATAAATGGTGCTTTATTAACGCTAATATTTGAAATAGGAATGGGAGGAAATTATTGTAAGATATTTTGCTGAACAGGTTATTATTCATATTAGGGTTGCCAAGCGCACCAACTTAAAAGTAATTTGTAGAACACCTTCGTTCTAATTTTGATAGATTTTTCTTGAGTCCTTTTCAGGTGAGTAGTCACGGCATAGAACGGTGGCGCCAGCATGTGGATATTATTTGTGTCTTTTTATTTCAGGGTCTGTCCAAACCCATACGTGTGATTCTGTGTGTGTTAATGTGTCTAGTGTGTGTTCATTCTGCGTGAGGAGGGGGTAGATGTCCTACCGCTCTCATTTTTTTGCTGCTGTTGTATTTTGATGGAAAGACAGGGTGCTCTAGGGAGACTGCTGATTCTTGTCCATATATTTTTCTGACACACACATGTATTATTGTGCTTTGGGGCACGCTTCTTCGAGATTCGACCCCATGTTCTGGGAGGTCGAGGTATTTGACACGTGGGTTGACAGACATGCAGAGTTCCACAAACCGCCCGTTTTGCCTGTGACTTATTTTGATAGGCAGTCCTGATTGTCCGACTGACCCCTGTAAGCTTTCATGTAGCAAACCTGTTCATTGTGATGGCTAATTTTTAAGCCATAATTAATTGGGGAGTTCGCCATGTGTGTAACGGCTTGTTGTACGTTGTATGGGTAAAATATTGTATTATTAACGTAAATGTTGGCTGTGTGCCTATTGCTTTGTTGATGACTCGATTCAGGTAATTTTGTGTGTCACACCCGTATGGTGTAGTGGTAGAGTACTTGTAAATTTTGACAGCGGTCATTTGTGCATTTTTCTATTGGTCACGTGTTAATGTACTTGTGTTGATTTGTGTGAGAAGTCCTAAGTTTTTAGGCAGTAAATATTGCTACGGCAATTTGATTCCAATTTCACACGGAAATTTTGTGTTTGTTTATAGTATATTTAGGAAGTGTCGGTTTAATTTTATGTATTGTAGTTGTGTTCCCCCGTGTCGGTCTAGCTTTAAGAAATGTGGATTCGTTGTCTGAAGGATTATTCTGGATGATAACGAATCACGCATTCAAAGTACACATCGTGATGCATGTAGAACGGCATACGCATATATATGGTCAATTTTGTATTTTTTCTTATGCACACTTGGTCCAGGTAATTAATCTCTCCAGAGATATCGCCTAGTTTTTGGCATTTTTATTAAGTGGGAGTCAATTGGGAGTTTTTGTTGTTAATTGTTTTATGTGTAAATATGGTGATTTGTTATTAAATTCAGTTGTTTTTAACCCTGGCTTCACTCTTTCCTGCATGTTATTTTGTTATATGTTACCCTGCAAGTTAATGAAGCGCCCTGACAGCAACTTACGAATATGAACCGTTACACCCCCCGAAACTGAGTCTCATATGCTTCTTTGCAAGGGTCCAATATGTAGGCTATAGAGTTATGTACTATTAGATGGCAATTATTGCTTAGTTTCATTATTCAAACGTTGACTTTGATCGTATGATTAGGACACAAGAAATGAAAACTTAATTTTAAAACTTCACACAGCCGCCATTTTGAGGTTATGTCAACAATTGAACTAAATTAAATGTCAGTGCATTACAATGTGTGTAAACATTTGATGTACCAAGTTTCACTGAGTCGGTTGGTTGAATCGCGAGTAAAGTCTATTGAAATGTTTCAATTTCGCTTGGCCGCCATATTCGTTTTGTAGTTATCAGGATTTTGAAAGTCACATAGGTGAACCTCTAGCAGTGCCTTTTATCACCGTACAAAATTTCAGGGTGATATGAGTAATAGTTTCGGAGATATAGAATGCCGGTTAATTACTTCGCACAGCCGCCATGTTGGATTGGTGAGACGTAATCAAATTTGAGGGACACGGTCGGGTGAAATAGTACTATGTCCTTACCGAGTTTTATTGAAGTCGCTCCAGCCGTTTAGAAGTTATTAGGGAGAGGGCGACACACACGTACAAACAGGCACACACATGCACACGGACAAAAGGTGATCTCACAAGCCTATTTTTTCATAAATGATAATAGGCTAAAAATGGACTTTGGTGGGTTTACTAAGAGGAGGCACGTTTGTGAGAAAGTAGTCTCAGAAATGAGATATGAAGAAAATATATGTACCTTAGGAAGCTAAGGGTCCGTTCCCTGACGCCTGGAAAATCACTCGCGTCTGCCTTATACTAAAATCGGGAGATCCATCACTAATTAATAACTACCGTCCTATATCTATTTTATCTGCAGTAGCCAAGGTATTTGAATTCATATTGCACGGAAGAATATCAGTATTTCTCAGACCGCTCGTAACAAATAACCAACATGGTTTCCTATCCAGGAAATCTACGGTGACGAATGCAATTAATTTTACTCAAATTATATCTAAAGAGTTAGATAAAGGAGGACAAATAGATGTCATATTTACAGATTTTGAGAAAGCGTTCGACACAATAACTCATGATATCCTTCTTAACAAATTGTGTATTTTGGGATTCTCCCACCCATTACTCAAATTATACAGCTCCTATCTCAGAGACAGGAAACAATTTGTTTTGTTCCAGAAAATTGTCTCAAAGGAATACATAGTTCATTCCGGAATACCCCAAGGCTCGAACCCTGGACCCCTGATTTTTCTAGCAATGATAAACGATTTGCCACGTTGTATAGTACACTCAAATAGTCTTTTATATGCAGATGACTTCAAAATTTTTAAACCAATTTCTTCCGCTAATGACTGCACTCTACTACAAAATAACCTAAATAATATACACAAATGGAGTATAGAAAACAAATTATACTTAAATGTACCGAAGTGTGTTGTTATGACCTTTACACGTAAGAAGACCCAATCACATTTGTTTATGGAATTGGACCTCAGTCATTGCAAACAGTAAGCGAGAAGAAAGATCTAGGAATCTTGTTTGACCGAGAGCTTGCTTTCACTTGTCATGTGCAAAAGACAGTCGGGGATGCTTACCGCATGTTAGGGTTTATAATAAGAAACACTAAGCCATTCATTAGGACCAGTACCTGCATAAACCTTTATATTGCCATGGTGAGGTCCAAGCTCGAGTACGCCAGCCAAGTATGGAGTCCCTGGCAGAAAACATGCATTAAATCCATTGAGCAAGTTCAAAAGAAATTCCTCAGATAATTACACCTCAAAATAACGGGCAATTACCCACACATGGTACCCTACGATGAACGTTTGTTGAATTTCGGCATGACTAGTTTGGAGTCTCGAAGGCAAGTGAATGATATGAAATTCCTCTATAAAGTTATTAACGGTCAAATTGATAACTCATTTTTCCTATCGCTCCTAAATTTCAACATCCCTCGCTTTACTACAAGATCAACCATAACATTCAAAAATGATATAACCAATACTACTTCACATAATAATTCACCTGTATGGAGGCTTTGCAGTATTTACAACGATGCGGTTCGTGTAAACTGGAAACTAGATTTCTGTCTCTCAATTAGACCGTTCTTGGAAATTATAACCCAGTCACTCTAATTCATACTTGAAATAAAATTATCACACAAAACAGAATCAACAATGTATATATGTGGATAGGCCTGTTCCCAAGTTATCAATGTTACCTTTTAGTTTACGATGTAATAATTTCAAAACCTGCTTTTTTTATATTTGACATTAGGTAAAATTTAGATTTAGTTTTTATATTACCTTTAGATTAAGCTTTTTACTACTATGCATTTCATTCTGTGTTAACTTCCTAGTTTTAATAATTGCATTTAGATATTAATACTTAATGTAGAAATATCAGAAAGTGTATTTTACTGTGTAGGTGCACTGTTATTGGGGCGCACACTGAGCCCTGTTGTGTACCGTCAAGAAATAAATAAATAAATAAATAAATTCTTCTTCTTCTTAAGACGCCGCGCCGTCTCCAAACGAAGGTTGGCGATCCACGTAGCCAGCTCTGACCTTGACATTGCAGTATGAAACGCTTCCTCCGATGTACACTGGTGCCACCTTCTAATGTCCTTCAACCATAAATGTATGCGTCTCCCAACGGATCTTCTTCCTTGTACCTTTCGGTCAATAATTAGCTGTAATAATTGGTACCTCTCGTTTCGCATGATGTGACTACTGTCGACCAAAGTATTATGTGTACTCGAGTTTGAAGGTTGTTTGTTAAGTAACCAATAGACCTACATAAAATCCAATACCATCAACATTTTCTTCGTTCTATTCTACGTTAGTTCATGTAGGTTTGGATTTTTAAATTTATATTTTAATATTTTTTATCGCAGTTGGAACACAAAAAGTGCACGTTTTTAAGCGTGTTTCTACCATGCGTCACATTTAAGAATTATTATCTCAAAAGCCCGTCATCAGATCGAATCCAAATTTTAACACAATATACATTGGAATGTTGTATAACTGGTTTATTAATTTCACAATTTTGTGTGTCCAAGAAACAAAGTTGTTATTATTGTTGTAAGGTAACTTTTTCTCGGCTCGGGGTGGTTGGAAAATGTAGTTCTTGGTTGCGTTGTAATCGTTATCCATCAAAACGTTATGCTGTATGACTGTGAAATACGTAAATTAATTCACTTATTTTATATCGGTTTGTATTTGTACGAGGAAATAACACATGATTCTCCATCTAGCCGCTCCGGCAAAAAGCTGTACAGCGTTGCTGAGATGGAGCCCATCACTTCCGAGCGAGACGCGCCATGATGCGTGTGGCCACCATTTCGGCAGCACTGTACAGCTTTTGCCGGAGCGGCTAGCAGGTGAAACATGTGTTATTTCCCCGTAGAAATACAAACAGATATAAAATAAGTGAATTAATTTACGTATTTCACAGTCATACAGCATAACATTTCGATGTATGAGGATTACAATGCAACCAAGAACTACATTTTCCAACCACCCCGAGCCGAGAAAAAGTTACCTTACAACAATAATAACAACTTTGTTTCTTGGACACACAAAATTGTGAAATTAATAAACCAATTATACAACATTCCAATGTATATTGTGTTAAAATTTGGATTCGATCTGATGACGGGTTTTTGAGATAATAATTCTTAAATGTGACGCATGGTTGAAACACGCTTAAAAACGTGCACTTTTTGTGTTCCAACTGCGATAAAAAATATTAAAATATAAATTAAAAATTCCAAACCTACATGACCTAACGTAAAATAGAACGACGAAAATGATGATGTTATTGGATTTTATGTAGGTCTATTGGTTACTTCACAAACCACCTTCAAACTTGAGTGCACATAATACTTTGGTAGACAGTGGGTATTGTGCCTTTCTTTGCTGTATAACATGTAGAAGTTCTTTTTGCTTTTTCATCCAATGTAAGACCTCGACATTTGAAATTTTCAATATCCAAGGTATGCGCAGGAGACGACGATATAGATACATTTCAAAGGCATCGATTTGTTTTTCAATAGAAGGATCCATGGTCCAGCATTCGCAACCATATAGAAGAACAGAAAATATGTAATAACGGATCATGTGGATTCGCAACTCTAGACTGAGATCTGATAATACAAAGAATTTCCGCAAGGTAAAGAATATTGTTTCCTGGCCTGTTCAATTCTAGATGTTGTTTCTTGTTTGGAGTCACATTGTTCGTTCAATATGGTGCCCATGTATTTGAAGGAGGACACTTGTTCAACTATATCTTATATATTAAAATAGTTTTCAAATAATTTCACCCTTTACTAAAAATGAAATATCTCGGGAAGTAATTGCGCTACGACGACGTTTGTTGTCTTAAAATGTAATGCCCGTCATGCACCGTCGATTGATACCCACCTTACTTGATTATATCATTCGTAAGGTATTAAAATAATTGCGAATATTACTTCCTTCAAGGTCTCACGAAAATAGAATCGAATGACTTGACAGACATATTGTCGCTAGGCGACAACGACTAACACTGTATCATGATATTCAACGCCGCCCCAATAATAAATCTAACTTGATATTAACCGAGAGTTCCCTAATTACGTCATGATATCATTAACTTCTACCTGCTCCACTCGGGCGCTAATGTCACATGTATCCATACATGGTATCGTTAACTTCTACCTGTTCCACTCGGGCGCTAATAACGCATGTATCCATACAATAAGCAGAAGGGGATTCTTTGCACATAATTTAATTAAAACTTCTCAAAGAATGGATTACTTTGAGACAGAAATGCTCATGCACAATCAGAAGTCATTTTGCTAATGACACTGTCATGTCAACATCTCTTTGAATGACAACAAATACTGTATACGAAAGACAACTAATTTCACGAAGATGCCGCTACAGACGAATGTTGGAACCGCCATTTTGTATTGGGTATCCCATCTTTCTGTTATATAGTCTTTCGTCTCACCAGCTACAAACTGTCTTCTTTTCGTTTCATCATTCGTCCTTATAGGTTGTGTGCTCAATCAATACAATGGATCATATTATGATGAATGAGAGGCGACACTCAATTACAAATGTTATAAAGATTAAAGGTGACGGTAATTGTCTGTTCAGATCATTGGCATATTGTGAGTCACCAATCAGAGTTTATTTACACAGGTTAGAAAGCGAATTGAAAAACATGTTACAGAATTATTCTTCCTTTATTGTTGGCAACAGCGATATGTACGAAACTGCTATCAATACAAGCGATGATTACGTAATGTATATGTCTATGAATGGTGTTCATGGAGGTCATGTTGAGGTCATGCTCAAGTTTGCAGAATGGATATTTATTCGTGGATTACTACTGTCGTATGGAAGGTGACCGGTTAAAATATATACGTCATCAACAAACGAAGTTAGTTGATGCATATGCCGGTTTAGCAGACGCCTTGCATGTACGAGCAGGAAATGAAAATCTCAGAGTCGGTCGTATTGTAGTTTTGTCACCTTCTTTTACAGGTAGCCCAAGGAAAATATTGCAAAATTATCAGGATACGATGGCGTTAGTGAGGAAGTTTGGAAAGCCAGATTTATTCATTACGTTCACCTATAATGCTGGCTGGCCAGAAATACTTAACAGCATTCATCTCTGGGAAACGGCTAATAATAGGCCTGATATTGAAGTAAGAGTTTTCCAGGAATTGCTACGATTGATTAATGTTAAGGAAAATTTCGGTAAAAGCATATCTATATACAGAGGAATTTCAAAAACGAGGTCTCCCGCACATCCATTTACTCTTAACATTAACGGAAGATTGTAAGTTTCGAGAAATTTCTGACATTGACAGTGTGGTGTCAGCCGAAATACAAGATCTCGAGGATGAAGCGCTATACGAGTTGGTAAGGCGTCATATGGTACACGGTCCTCGCGGATCGTTGAATCCTTCAGTCTGTATGAAAAATGGCGTATGTAAGAAAGATTTCCCTAATCAGTTTCAGGAAGAGACCAAAGATAATGCCAATGGTTATCCTTCGTATAGGAGAAGAAATAATGGACGGATTATTATAAAAACAATTCGAGGCATTGACATTGAAATCGATAGTCGATTCATTGTTCCCTACAATCCATTTCTTTTACTTTACTTGCAAGCTCATATTAATGTTGAAATATGCTCAAGTGCTCGGAGTGTTAAATACATCCACAAGTATCTTATATATTAAAATCCACAAGTAGTGTATAAAGGTCATGACTGCTGCATTGTTAAAATATGTCCTGAAGGCGAAACGGTGAACTACGATGAAATTACTTCTTTCCTAAATGTCAGATATGTTGGTCCAACAGAAGCCGCATTCAGGATATTTTCATTTCACATGCATGAACAGTCACATTCTATCGTGCGATTACCAGTTCACTTGCCAAACTTGCAAAATATCTATTTTAAAAATGATAACGCTCCTGATATTTTACTTCAAGCACAGTTGCGCAACACGGAATTACAAGAGTGATTCAAGTTTATCAAGATTCGCAAGCCAGAAGTCCGTATATATATCCTGAAACACCAGTACATTACGTCTGGAATAAGAGCAACTGCCAGTGGCAAAAAAGAAAAAATGTTTCAAAAACTATAGGCAGAATGTGTAATGTTTCGCCTACAGAAACAGAAAGGTATTATTTACGCCTGCTATTGCTTCACGTCATAGGTGCTACCAGCTTCCAGGATCTACGAACATACAAAGCAGTTGTCTATTCTACTTTTAAAGAAACAGCTAAGGAGCGAGGTTTGCTGATTGACGATTCTGAACGGCAGAGTTGTTTGGCAGAAGCGTCACAATTTCAGATGCCTTCTCAGTTACGACAACTGTTTTCTTACATATGTATCTTCAGACCCCTTCAAATGTAAGATAGTTATGGGACATTTTCAAGAATACATTATCATAAGATTATCTGTAGTTTCACGAACCTAACATTGCGTATCAGTTCACTCTTATACATATTTCTAATACATTAAAGCTCCATGGTGCTCCCATTACTTCTCTCGAATTGCCAGCTATTATTGATAATTTCCCTCAGACTAATTTACCAATGAATTATCCAAAACTTAATGAGGATCAATTAAGTCGGATGATAAACCAAGCAAATGGAAACCAAACGGCTATAATTACAGACATTTTGGGGTTAGTACAAAACAGCAATGAAAGGATGAGTAATGCCGATATTTCATTGACGGTCCAAGGGGCACCGGGAAAACATTTCTTTACCAATGCTTGATTCACAGTTGCACAAATTTGGGGTTAAATGTAGTTTCTGTTGCATGGACTGGTATTGCAGCAATGTTACTACCTCAGGGGCGCACTGTACACAGCCAGTTCAAGTTACCTCTACATTTACATGAAAGTTCTGTATCAGGAATAAAAGTTAACAGCAAGGAAGCTTTTTATATACGTTCAGCAAAACTTATCATCTGGGATGAAGCCCCTATGGCAAATAAGCACGCGTTGATGTGTGTAAATTGGTTGCTCAAGGACATCATGAATAACGACGTGCCTTTTGGAGGAAAAATTATCATCTTACGTGGGGATTTTAGGCAGGTATTGCCTGTTGTGCCTCACGCATCTAAAGCAGCATCAGTCCAAATGTCAGTAAGGTTCTCTCCTTTGTGGCCATTATTCAAAATTTTTAAACTCAACAAAAATATGCGAGCGGATACAGATCAACGTGACTTTGCAAACTTCTTGATACAAATTGGTAACGGTGAATACACTCACGTCGATGGAGAAAATTCAGAATTAGTCCCATGCTGAAAAATATATCACGCTTTTCAAAAATAGCGATTTTAGCACCTAAAAATGAACATTGAAAAGAAATCAATGACACAGTTTTAGACCTAATCCCAGGATCATCGAGAACTTACATCAGTGTGAATAATTTGATTACTGAAGATGAGAGTGAACTTCTACAATTCCCAATAGAATTTTTAGACAGCATAGGCATAAGTGGATTGCCACCTCATATCCTTCGACTAAAAGAAGGTTCAATTGTGATTTTGTTGAGAAATATTAATGTTACCCAAGGTCTGTTGAACGGTACTAGACTGTTGGTTTGGAAGATGCATGACAATTGCTTACACCTGTAAATTATTACTGGCGTAAATGTTGGAAACAATGTCCTACTCCCTCGCCTTGACCTTACGCCATCAGATACTTCTATGCCATTTTCCTTCAAAAGGAGGCAGTTTCCAGTACGTTTGGCTTTTTGTATAACTATCAATAAAGCTCAAGGCCAAACACTAGATCATTTATTTACCTCAACCGGTGTTTATCCACGGACAACTTTAATGTAAGTCGCACTATCGCGAGCAAAATCCTTTCATGACGTCAAAGTTCAAATAGAGCCAAAAGGCAAGCGAACAGCAACAGTCGAATGGAAGGAAGTACTATTAGAATTTTGAAAAGAATGTTGCGGAGGAGCACAGACCTCAGCAAACGGGGCACATATTAAATAACAACTATACATGGACGTCCGCATCCCTAATGCGATAACTGTCCTGTGGTAATGGTAAAAGAATTACTATTTTCCTACATCGGTGATTACTATCCTACATCCTGTTATTTCATTCCCTCAGTTCTATAATAAAGATATACTCAATCAAATTTACAGCTTAATAAATATTAATTCCTTCTGTGTGAGTTATCTTTTCATTTCTCATCAATCGCCTTTACTTACTATTCTATCTGTAGGGGTGGAGGCGATAGCTGTCTTTACAGAGATGTGCAAATTATTAGATTCGATGTCAGTTTTCCAAAATTGCATTTTTACTTTTCACGGTTTAATGCCCTAAGTATGTTTACAAGGTGATGAAATTACTTCAAATGTTTAACCAAGACTCTTAATTATATTTTCATTTAAGAAACTCAAATTAAATTGATTTTTTAGAATTTCGACTAACAGAGGAGCCTTGCAAATGCAAAATGCCACACGTTTCGTTTCTATTACTTCACTCTACTTTACGTGTGAATTTAGAGCGGAGAGATTTTGTGATGGTCCCAATTTGAGACCAGAACGAAATAATTTTATATATTATTATTATTATTATTATTATTATTATTATTATTATTATTATTATCAATATTTTTTAAGTTTACATTTTACCTTTTATTAGTTATTATGTTAACTAATATATTTATATCTATTATTTTGCGGTAATGTAGAATATTATGGCAATTGAAAGGATTTGGAGCGATACACATTATATTTGAAATTAGTTTGACGCTTGACTGAATAATATTTCTGAAGAAAATTCGAACAAGAGAAAAAGAGGGTGTTCACAGAAGGCGGCTTCTTGGAAATGACATAAATAGACACTTATGTCTGTCACATCAAGTATTCTACCAATATACAAATCATACTAAGTAAAGATTCTAAGAAGACTTACCACTAACAATGCTGGGCCGATGAATGAGTCCTTTGCAACTTTATACTAAAGGTGGGCTAGACCTCCCGAGAAATACTACAAAGAAGTATTGTCATTGTTGATATGTGAAAGGCCTGCTTATATCGCCTAGCGACTTCTGAAGAGGGGTCAGACACTTGCTTTACCTGGGAACGTTATATATATGACGGCCGCCCAAATGGATTATTATTATTGAATTGCTGGAGAAGAGAGAAGATGCTGAGTGGAGCAGAGGAACTTGTATCGAGATGGAGTATATAACGCAGTTCTAAACTAGACAGTTGACTATTAAGTATGTGAATTTGATAAGACATTCTGTCTCATCAAACTGTGACATGGTTGTGTACGAGGCTATTGTCACAGGGATGATTTTTGGAATTTATTCCGTCATCCACATATAAAATAATTACTTTGAGGATGATCAGGGCCATGTGGAACTCTCTACGCAACAAACCAACTACAAAGATCTTCAATGCGGTGAGCGATGTAAACAGTTATACTCCAGTCAAATCAGAAGGCTATCATGCTTATTAAATTCAATATATTCTATTCAATTAACTCAGTATACTCCAATTTCTAATCAAGAACCATAATACAAGTAAATTCAGTAGATTCTTTAATTTAAATTTATTATTATTATTATTATTATTATCTTTAGTATTTTATATTTTTTTGCACTTGTTTTTATACATTAAATTCATTTTAAATTCAAATATTTGACTGGTTTCCTTTAGTAGCTAGAAATTACTATAAGGCAACACCATACTCCTGAACTAATTATCGTAAGGTTAGATTACGTAAGTTTCACTACGGCTGGAGATAGGAATTTCGATGCTCTGCCTCTGTTTAACCGAGGTTTAATATATTATTTTGATCATGATATATAAATGATCTGGCGCCCTGGCAACACATATATTACACATTATGTACTTTTTTAGTGAAGCTGACAACAATACAGATACACTATTAGATTAATACACAATTAAATGTTTCATTTTGATCACCCAAATGTGGGCGATTATTTAAATATTAACCTTTTTTTTAAACTTTATTCTTATTAACAGTAATCAAGTTTAAATATCTCTATAAACCATTACAATAACGCCCAACAGTGGAGCTTTCTTATTAATAGTCAATTAAAATAAGAACGCTAAACCATTACAATTTGGGGTCTTTTAACTGATGAACGCTATTGAACTATTCAAAGATTCATGAACTATGCATTGAAGTCACCTGACTTGAATTCTAAAGTCAATGAAAAATTGAAAATGGACCCAGCTCAGATATCCCTCGGAATCCAATAATCTGAAAGTTTCCCGACGCAATTCCTTATGGGAAAAGGTGTAATTCCACGGGAGAGGAAACACTACTAAGTAGGACAAGAAAAGAAGTTGGTCAATAAAATGATTTTGAATAAAAGTAATTATGACTACAAATTATTTATTTAATTCTATTAATTTGCACACCTCTATATGTTAACCTGAGTTACATCTCTAAATTCAAATATAAGAGACCCATCTTTTATTTTAAATTTATACCATTGTTCATAAGTAGACAAAACACCAAATTGTACCGCTGTAGCCTTAAATTGTGTGGATATCTCTATCTACTTAGTATAACACAAAGTTCCCAATTCTTGGATGTAACGGGTAATCTCGAGAGCAAATTGATGGATTTTGATGCGGTTTTCACCATTCTGTAAAGGATTTTTCGATGAAGGATTAGGTAGAAAAACATTTATTTATGACCAAAAGAAGCCGAGCATTTACGATTTCAGTGAATTGAGTTGAAGAAAAACCTAACGTCCATGTGTCTTTTAAGCTTACACTCGGTAAACCATTAAAAATATCGATATTCTCTGAGAATTGTTCAGCATGAAAATTTCTTCAAGAAAGTCCGCGACAGCTCCCACATCGACCACTGTAAGTGTTTTTACGTTTTCATTTCTTCCAGCAATCTCCATTCAGTGGAAATTTAAATTACTAGCTTCAGAGTGAGTTTACGAGCTTGCGAGCGACCTATCACCCTAGCTTCAGCCAGCTTCAAACTGCCAAGTCGTGTCGAGTTAATTCTTCAGAGAAGAGTATAGCTTATGTGTTTGGAGTTAGCTGTTCACCTCGGCTTTTCAGAATTGCGTCTGGAACCTGACGTCCGTGCGCCTTTTAAGCTTACGCAGGGTAAATAGTGGGACACACACACAGAGGACAGGCAGACATCCACACATTTGATCCCATAAGTCTACTTCATCGTTTACCCAAAAGCGACGGTATCGTAAATGTCTGTTCAGGTCACTAGCATGAAGACATGCAAATGTCGTATGGACATAAGTGCTGTAGGATTGTTGAAGCGGAGCAGCACGGGTCTTCTAGTTATTATTTCTTGTGAGATTTGCTCTTATTGTCTTTTTAGAGAAAAACATCATTTTTGTTTTTAAAGCGTTCACACACAAGCCGAATTCTTCACTGTGTTGTACTAAGCAATTAACCATGTGTTGAAAAAACAATATTTGGAAAATGTCGAAGATTTTAGTCATTTTGGGGCCACTTAAATATTTGAATCTCCCGCCTAGTACTGTATAATTGGGCACAATCGTAATGACTGACTGCAAAGCACTCTATGATGATAAATAATTTGAAAAAATAAGTCGATTTGTAAAGTACAAGAAACAAGTCACCTAAGCCCATGTGCTATAAACTTTTATTTTATTATTTACTTTGTCAAGAGGTGATGACCTCGCTGTTCCGCCTCTTCTAATTCCTGTAACTTACTAATTCCCTTTTTCATATTATTCCCTGTTTTTAGCCTACTTTCGATTTTTGCAAAAAATGAAAGTAGACTTATGAGATCAACACAGGGCGAAAAAAGTGTGTCTGTCTGTGTGTGTGTATGTGTGTGTGTGAGTCTGTGTGTGTGTGTGTATGTGTGTGTGTGAGTCTGTGTGTGTGTGTGTGTGTGTGTGTGTGTGTGTGTGTGTGTCTGTGTGTGTGTGAGTGTGTGTACTCTGAATGTCTGTCCCCCCCCTATCAATTCGAACACGGTGAAACCGAATTGAACGAAATTTGGTACAGAGGTAGCACTAGTAAAGGACACCTCAGTGTCATACTTTATATCGCCGCCATCTGTACCAAAACAGAATGGCGGCCACTCAAATGTTCAAAACGTAAAATCAAATTACGGCTAAACTAATCATCCGATCTCTACCAAATTTGGTGACAACATACCTTTATATAGGACGCGTCTTTCACCCAAATTTCAAGGTCATCGGCCATGCCATTTCAGGATGGCGGCCGTGTGAATTATGCAACCATTTTAATAAATAGCTTAAGACCCACCAATTCCGATTATCGAGCCTAGGGGGGTTTAAGCTATCCTGAAGGTCGTGATCCGTTATTTATTATAATTTAATATTATAATATTATACAGTATGAGTGGCTTAAAAGAGCTGAGCCGTTTGTGTCACACGACAAGATGGCAGCTGTCCTCATGTGCCTGTCTTATATTTCAGTAGTTTTAGTATGTTGTATGTGATATACCGTACTGATACAATAATATAAACTTTGTATGAAATGATCTTTAATGAAGATGTACTGCAGTGAAGAAATCGTTTATTTAAAGTCATTATTTGCCAACAGTTTGTATCTAATATGTCAGTTAAGAACACCTGACGTCATGGATACGGTTAGCTCTGGGCTTGCATGTTAGTCTGACACGCAGTTGACTGGGGATCGAGTACTGCTACAGTTAGTTTTTTTTTTCTTGGATTCTTTTACAAATGATGTGCTCGAGCTTTTTCCACAGATACTGAATAAAATGTCATTTAGCTCAAAGGAGAGGATAAAGTATACACTCGTATATTAATAAAATCACAGTCCCAGCATCGCACATAAACAGAAGACAATAGGAAAAGGAGAATAGAAGAACTAGATACACGTTGTCATTAACCACAGCCTTCTTAATGCCTCTGTACGGTGCTGTCCTCTTGTGGATTATGTGGGTAATATTGTTCCAAACATAACGCTGTGTAAATGCCTGAGCTGGCCTCCTGAAGTATGGCAATTTTGTAATACTGGTAGTTCAACTATTAGCCACGATCGCGCTCCGAATACCTTTAAACACTGCCAGCTGGATCGCCTCCCTCTTGGCTACTTTAAACTGCCTACTCATTCAACACCCATAGAACACTGCCATCGTAGTACATTACGATGGCAGTGCATAGGCGTACAAGATAAAGATTAATTCACTGATAGGTCGCAGCACCACCTACTGTGATTGGGGCGGAGGATTCTTAATTTTGCAGGCTGGCTTAATATAGAGATTAACGGACGTGAATGCATTACAATAAGTTAGTAGTTTTGTTATTCAATCATCATAAAGTATATAATATTGATTTTGACACTTACTGGCTTATTATCAATATAAAAGAAAACAAACAATACATTGTGGTAGGGGTGATTGTGTTAGGGATGAGGACAAAGAGTCATAAAGATGCCCATACATTTAGGAGAAAGTAGGCTATATGTTCTTTGCTGAACATCTTGTTTGCTATTGACTTGATTTTCGGTATATCTTTCTTTTTTAATGAAGACGTCACAAACGCCCAATAGAATGGCCAGGGGAATTAACCATACGAGATTAAAATCCCTAACCCAGCCGGGAATCGAACGTGGTACTCTTCGGGCCAAAGCCTAGCGTGCTAGCCTCTTAGCCACGATTCCAGACACCATTTCCAGCTGAGATTTTTCTTGTCTGCCTTTCTATAATGACATAAATGACATATATTTGAAGACAAAGGACATTCATTTCAGATCACAGTTACCCAGGAGGGTAGTTTCGAGCATTAAGTCTCCAGTCTGGGAGGACGAGTGGGCTCGAGCCCTTCCGTGAGTCGTGCTTGGAATGGTTTACTGCGGTTCCCCGTTTGCAACTCCAAGTGAAACAGGACCGTATCATTCAAGTGACTTGCCCAATTTCACTCAAATCCATTCATATCATCTCTACTTAATACCTCTGATGAGCAACTGCTTGGAAGGAGTATCTGGTAGTAAAGACAGTGACATCATGATGCTGCTGCTGATTATAATGATGATGGTGATGCTAATGATGATCATGCTGATTATGATGTTGTATTTTTTTTAAGCGTATGGCTTTCAGTGCCGTGAGTGTGCGAGGACATGTTCGGTTCGCCAGTTTGTAGCTGCTTATATGCGGACAATCATGGGGTGAGCTACAAGTACCGTCGCGTGTGGAGTGTTGTCTGGAGAGGAAAGTGTGAATGTAAGGACGAGGAATTGGAAGGTAGTGGCTATGGCCTTTAGTTAGGGACCAACCCCGGCATTTGCCTGAAAGGAAGATGAAAACCTCAGAAGACCATCTTCAAGGTTGCCGGCGGGGGGATTCGAACCTCCTCGCCTCCCGCCTGCAGCCACGCCGTAACAGTCACGGCTAACTCGACCCGTATTATGATGACGATGCTGATGATGATAATGATGATGATGATTATGATGATAATTGTTGTTTTAAGGGGTCTAACATTTACGATATCGGCCCGTAATAGTTTGGGTGAAAATGAAAGATGATGAAATGAATAACTAGAACTAAAGGTAACTACAAAAGTACAACTAATCTACTACAAGAAGAAAGTGACAATAAAAAGGAATAAGTGAAATAAAAGAGGAGCCTCCTTGGCTTAGGCGGCAGCACGCCGGCCTCTCACCGCTGAGTCCGTGGTTCAAATCCCGGTCACTCCATGTGAGATCTGTGCTGGACAAAACGGAGGCAGACAGGTTTTTCTCCGGGTACTCCGGTTTTCCCTGTCAAAATTTCATTCCAGCAACACTCTCCACTATCATTTCATTTCATCTGTCATTCATTTAATCATTGCCCCAGAGGAGTGCGTCAGGCCTCGGCAGCCGGCACAGTTCATATCCTCGCCGCTAGATAGGGGCTTCATTCATTCCATTCCTGACCCAGTCGGAGACTGGAAGCAGGCTGTGGATTTTCATTTTCAAGTGAAATAAAAGACAGTGGTCCTATGAGCCGACTCAGATGGTGGTGTTATGTAATGAGAAAGGGGGAGGAGAGGTTAACAAACCGGCCTACAGAGAGTAAGAGACGCGAAGGTATGTAGACGTACAGTTGGAGGCGAGCGATGGTTGGATTCCGTGTCAAAAGATTTCCAAGGAAGAGGTGTAGGAGCAGAGGATGATAATGATTATTATTATTATTATTATTGGTGCAATATAATCATAATGTTATTGGTTTTACGCCCCCTTTAATAACTGTGGCTTTTAGAGACGCTGGGGTCCCAGAATTTTGCCCTGAAGGAGATCTTTAACGTGAATGTACATATACTAGCACAGCTCCCTCACATTTGCACACTGATCCTGCAACCTTGGGCACAGTAGGCGAGAACGTTACCACTTCGCCACGCAGCCATTCATGATGAAATAAAACACCGGATTCAAAAATAACTACAACGTATAACCTACAGGCTAGATAAAAGGAATAAGGGGGAATATCGGGAAAAGAAATGCTCCCAACCTCCGAAGAATGAGAATTGAGGGACTTGAAACGACGTAGAGCCATGAAAGGCAGATAGGAAAGGGGAAAGTCAATAATTGGGTCATAATTGACATAATACCAGAACAAGAAGTTCCGTGACGAACTAAGATTCATGCCAATGGATCTATCCAGAATAATGACGAAATTAACTTGGTAATATAGAAATTTCTAATTAGTTCAAAATACTGTATACCTGGCATAAAAAAAATGAAAATCCACAGCCTGCTTCCAGTCTCCGACCGGGTCAGGAATGGAATGAATGAAGCCCCCATCTTGCGTCGAGGATATGAACTGTGCCGGCTGCCGAGGCCTGACGCACTCCTCTGGGGCAATGATTAAATGAATGACAGATGAAATGAAATGATAGAGGAGAGTGTTGCTGGAATGAAATTTTGACAGGGAAAACCGGAGTACCCGGAGAAAAACCTGTCTGCCTCCGCTTTGTCCAGCACAGATCTCACATGGAGTGACCGGGATTTGAACCACGGACCCAGCGGTGAGAGGCCGGCGTGCTGCCGCCTAAGCCACGGAGGCTTAATGTAGTCTAATAGAGCACTACAGTTAGCAGCCCTGGTGACTGAATATATTCTTAGTTCCATCTCTTAAGGTACAGAATAAAAAATTTGGTTTAAGTCCAATGGATAGCATGAACGTTACGTGCAGTTAAACATTGGATCTAACAACGTGCGTAAAATCATGTTGGCAACAATGTCATGCATGTATTGGTCAGAAATAATCTGAAATGATATGATCTATTGTTATGCCAATTTTGAATGAAATCCATTAGTTAGTATAGAATTTACATGCATTTTAAAATTGGACTTATCAGCAGGCTTATAATCATGTTGGCAGAACTGACGCATGTTAGTTACTCCAAATTAATCTAGAATGACCGGTACTATACGTGTGCAAAGTTTAGAGCTATTGGCTTGCATACTTTCTGGTATATTGATATTAGGGTAACAAAAAGAGAGACAGCATTTATTAACAGTTGGCAGCCCTGGTTGCTCTTAAGAATACGCATAGTCATATCTGTTATGGTACACATAGCACATACGAAATTTGGTTGAAATCCAAATGATAGAATAGAAGTTACATGTACCAAGTTGGACCTCTCAGCAGGCTTAGAATCATGTTGGTAGCACTGACGTATATAAGTTACTCCAAATTAATATAGAATGTCAGGTACTATACGTGTGCATAGTTTAAAGCTGTCGGCTTGCATACTTTCTGATATATTGGTATTTGGATAAAATAAATTGAGAGCATTTATTGACAGTTGGCAGCCCTGGTGGATCTTAATAATAGGCTTAGTTATATCTGTTTATGTACACATAGCACATACCAAATTTGGTTGAATTCCAATTGATAGAGTAGAAGGTATATGCATTTAAAAATTGGACCTATCAGCAGGCTTATAATAATTTTGGCAATACTGCCATGTATGGTTTCCTGGAAATTAAATTGAAATATTATTATCTATACGTGTGTCAATTTTGAAATAGCTCCCATTCATACTTTCCAAGATATCCAACATGGAGCTCAAATTTCAATTGCGAATTTTCAGCAGGTGGTAGCACTGACATCTTTACTCCTACCCAATTTGGTTTCGATTGCTGCAGCCATTTAGGAGTTGATAGGGGGGGGGGACCAACACACAGCCAGACAGACTGAAGGACGGATAGACAGACTGACACACATTTGCCCGGATCGATCTCATAAGTCTACTTTTTCCTCATTTTTGCAAAATGCAAAATGTGAAAAGTAGGCTAAAAATTAAAGTGGGAGTGAAGATTCAAGGAGAAATAATTTCAACTCTGAGATTTGTTGATAACGTTGTCATCTTGGCCGACACGCCTGAGGATTTGAATGAGTTTTTGAATGATATGGACTCCGTCTTGAGGAAAGAATTCAGGATGAAAATTAACAAATATAAAACAAAAATACTGGAATGCAGCCGAAATAAATCAGAAACCTCTATGGACATCAAATTGGCAGGTGAAGAGCTAAATGAAGTAGGAGACTTCTGTTACTTAGGAAGCAAAATTACCAGTGATGAACGAAGCAAAGAGGATATGAAAAGTAGGTTGGCGCAGGCAAGGAAAGCATTTCTACAACAAGTAATTCCGTGAAGAACTATACAGCCTATTTTCATATATCCTACTTATGGTAATTGCCTCTATCAACCTACAAAATTTCAGTTTGATTGCTGTAATATATTCGTAAATCTATTCGTAAATATTGCGGATGGTCACCATGTTGCATTTTTATATATGTAGGTCTTAGAGTTATGTACTGTTACATGAAGATTATTGTGAACGTGTAGTATTCAAACTTCAATCGCATGATTAGGACACAAGAAGTAAAAATGAGATTTTAAAATTTCGCACAACTGCCATCTTGTGGTTGTGGAAACAATTGAAAAAAAATAGATGCCAGTGGATTAACATTCGTATAAGGATTTAATGTACCCAGTGTGACTGCACTCGGATGGTTAATTGCGAGAAACGACTATGTGAATATTTATACTTCGCGGCGCCGCCATGTTCGATTTGTGATCACCAGGTTATTGAAAGTCCTCTAGGTGAACTTATGTTCATAGCCCCTATGAACATTAAAAAATTCAGTTTGATTGCTGTAATAGATTCGTAGATATTGAGATCCATCTTAATATTTCGGATGGTCGCCATGTTAGATTGTTATATGTGTAGGCCATAGAGTCATGTACCATTAAAGGAAAATTATTCATTATTCAAACTTTCATTTCGATCGCCTGATTGCGACACAAGAAATAAAAACTTAATTTTAAAATTCGCACAGCCGCCATCTTGAGGTTATGTAGACAATTGAACTAAATTAGATTCCAGTGCATTACAATGTGTATAAACATTTCTTGTACCAATTTTTAATTGCGTTTGGATCATTACATAGCGAGAAAGGTCTATTTCAAATTTTCAATTTCGCTTGGCCGCCATATTCGTTTTGTAGTTAACTGGTTTTTGAGAGTCTTATAGATGAACTTCCAGTAGTGCCCTTTATCTCCGTACAAAATTTCAGGGTGATACCTCTAATAGTTTCAGAGATATAGAATGCCGGTGAAATATTTCGCACAGCCGCCATCTTGACGTTATGTAAACAATTGAACGAAGTTAGATGTCGGTGCATTAAAATGTGTATAAACATACACTGTACCAAGGTTTATTGCATTTGGTTGGTTAAATCAAGAGAAATGTCTATTTAAAAGTCGCAAATTCGCTAGGCCGCCATGCTCGTTTTGTAGTTACCAGGTTTTCAAAAGTCACAGAGGTGAACTTCTAGTACTTCCCTTTATCACCGTAAAATATTCCAGGGTGATATCGGTAATAGTTTCGCAGATTTTTAATGCTGATGAAATATTTCGCACGGCCGCCATGTTGGATTGGTGAGACGTAACAAAATTTGAAGGGCAGAGTCGGGGTCGTCCGGAATAGTGCTATGAACTTACAATGTTTCATTGAAATTGCTCCAGCCGTTTAAACGTTATTAGGGGGACACACACACCATCACACACACACGCGCACACACAGCCAGACACACGGACAAAAGGTGATCTCATAAGCCTTTTTTTTCTCATAAATGAAAATAGGCCAAAAAGGAATCTGTTGACATCGAATATAGATTTAGGTATTAGGAAGTCATTTTAGAAGGCCTTTGTCTGGAGCGTGGTGCTCTATGGAAGTGAAACTTGGACTATTGGTGCAGCAGAAAAGTGGAGAATTGAAGCGTTTAAAATGTGGTGTTACAGGAGAATGATGAAGATCAGATGGGTAGATAGAGTAACAAACGAAGAGGTGTTAAGACGAGTGGGAGAGGAGATATGTTTCTCGCGACTGCTAATGAAGAGAAGAGATAGGTTGGTAGGACACATACTAAGACACCCAGGAATAGCAAGCTTAGTTATGGAAGGAAGGGTCGAGGATAGGAACTGTAGGGGTAGACCAAGGTTAGAATATGTTAAACAGATAGCCTCGGATGTAGGGTGTGTAGCTATGTAGAGATGAAACGATTAGCTCAGGACATGGAGACATGGAGAGCTGCATCAAACCAGTCAAGAGACTGAAGACTCAAGCAACAACAACAACAACTGTTGCTGAGAAAAATATTAAAAAGAAAATGTGTGCCCTGGGTCTGAATTATTGTTACTAGAGTCTCGAGTCTAGGATAATGCCCTTGTCCATCACCGGATGTTAGTCTCATGACTTATTTGCCCACCTGAATGTGTATCATATAAACCACGTCACTTTCAATCATGCCTGTTTCTCGATTGTATAAATATAAATGAATAATGCACAATACGCTTTTGTGTGTGGATATTTCCCTTTGATTGAGACTTAAGCAAAACAGAAAACAAGGCGAGATATTTCACGGCTTGATCCCTGACATTCGTTTGTGGGATTTGTACTTGTGTGACAGTTATCAACTGTTGATGATCTCTCTGTATCCTTCTAACTGTAAAATTTCAGTCCAGTCCGGATTAATCACTCATTATTAACAGGTCAAATTATCACTAGAGGCGCTGTGGTTGCCTCAAATGGCCGTAATAAGTAGGTCAGGAAGAATCCTGTGCATAGCTAAAGCCCTGCGCGGATGCGGATATCCGCAAAACTTTTCGCCATGCGGATATAGTTTCCATGGCTGTGATGATAGCGGATACGCTGCGAATAATATTTGGAGAAAATTTGCGGATAGTTTTTAGAATACAATCCGAACTTGTTTAATGCCATTATTAGGACCTGGATGCTTTTTATGACATATTTTATTTTTCCGTTATGTTTTTATTTTTCATGTCAAATGTAAGATGATGATTTAAGCTGCTCTCATTCAAATTATGTCATTAAGCATAATTAACACTCCGAACAGGAAATGGTTGCAATTCTGGCTGTGTATCATTCTTTGTAAACATAACACATGACATAGGTGAACGACTTTTTCCTCAAATGTCTAAATATGTTGCTTTAGTAATTTATGCTGTATATATTTAAAAATATTGCTATGGCTGCGAGGTTATTTCACCCCCTCGCCGCGTGAGCCACAGCCGCCCCGGGCTATGCCCTGCCTCTGTGTGTTACCTGCGCCTTACGCAACAGGGCTGCGAGGACAAAAAAGGATGGACCAGAATATTCGTGACCCAGCTAGTGATGGAAATCTCGAGAAGCTGTGAATCCTTGACTGTTCTAGAAGCATTCATTGAGTCACCAGCCCGCTATATATAGCGGCCTCACCAGCGAGGGAGGAACAGTGTTTTTGAGCGAGTGCGACAATAGTTGGTGACGTGACGTGCGAAATTACGAAACCCATGTGAGGCTATTGCAGTGCGGTGAAGTGCTGTGTGAATTGCGAAACGCAGTGGACTGTTATCCTAGCCTGCGGACGGCGAGACAGTGTACATTCAGAACAAGTGAGTGTGGCTTGTTTACTTGAGGGAGAGTGCAGTTACTTCTAGCCAGAACTCGGGGCCACCTCATTAGCGAGAGGATTAACTGCGCGAGCAAGTGAAAAGGAGGTGAGTGAACTCCATAAGGGAGGAACCTGACTGAGTCTGCCCATTGGTTTCCAAGTGTTTATGGTGTACTGTAACTTATTTCTGACCTGCAATAAATCTAAAATTTCTTTAAAGGAACAATTGTGTTGTGCTTTACCCACCGTAATCCAGTTAACGAACTTGCCACTAGGGGCAACACGTAACAATATTGTTGTTATTATTCTCGAGTCAGAAAACATCAAATAAACACAGATACAAATACTATGACTACAAATATTATATAGTATTTGACCAAAACTTGGCCACTTCCACTGCATTCTGTGATGCTTCATAAAGTTCATCTTCTGTGCAGGAGGTCGGGCACAGTCTACACTGAAGCATATGTTTCACAGTCTGATCTTGTCCACAGCCACACTGTATGTCGTCTTCCTTAATGTAGCCCCACTTTGCAAGATTGATCTTAGTTCTGCCCACTCCTGATCTTAATCTATTCAAGGATTTCCATGTTACCCAATCTTGATCATGACCAGGAGGTAAAGTTTCGGCTATCCTTTTCCAGCCCAGGAGAGGAGATTTCTTAGCTTTCCATAATTCTAGCCTGGCTTTTTCACATGTAGTCTTCAATTCTTTGGATGTTCTTAGGAAACTCTTCCTAGACTTCAGCCTCAGAGCATGTAGTTCCTGTCCATGTAGAGGATGGGTTGCTTCCTGAACAACTTTCTTCCTTTCCTTGTTTGCAGCTACTTCTCGTCGAATAGAGGGTGGTGCTATTCCTGCAAGCTGGTAGAGGCATTCTGTTGGTGTTGATCTTAAGCATCCAGTTATAGTTCTACACGTTTCATTTAGAGCTACGTCTACCTGTTTAGCATGAGTTGAGTTATACCAAACCGGGCAGGCGTACTCTGCAGCGGAATAACACAATGCCATTGCAGATGTTCGAATAGTGTCAGGTTGGCTACCCCATTGTGATCCGGCCAGTTTCCTCAGAAGATTATTCCTGGTGTGAACTTTGGACTTGGTGTTCAAACAGTGTTTCTTGTAGATAAGAGCTCTGTCCAGTGTCACTCCTAGAAATTTTGGAGTGTAACAGTGTTCCAGTTCAACTCCTGACCATATTACCTTCAGTTTACGAAAGGCTTCCCTGTTTCTCAGGTGAAAGGCACATACTTGTGTCTTGGAGGGATTTGGTTTCAGTTGATTTACGACATAATATTTGGACAGATCCTTAAGGGCACTCGTGAGGTTGTTCTCCACTGATTCAAAATCCTTACACTGTGTAGCAAGAGCGAGATCGTCAGCGTACAAGAAACTCCTGGTGTTGGGAGCTATCGGCTGGTCATTTGTATACACGTTGAACAGAAATGGAGCGAGAACACTTCCTTGGGGTAGGCCATTCTTCTGTAGTCTCCAACGGCTGCGTTGCCCCTGGAAGTCCACAAAATATCTCCGATTCTGCAGGAGAGTAGCAATGAACCTGGTTAGGCTGGAGTTCTTAGTCAGCGTGTAGACCTTAGTAAATAGAAGCTGATGATTAACAGTGTCGTAGGCTGCCGATAAATCGACAAATGCCACTCCAGTTACCTTAGCTGCTTCGAAACCATCCTCTATGAATTGCGTAAGGTTCAGCAACTGCCCAGTACAGCTTCTGCCGGGACGAAATCCAGCTTGTTCAGGTATGAGCAGAGGATCAATTACGGGTAAAAGGCGATTCAAAATCATTCGTTCTAGTAGTTTGTAGAGGTGACACAGTAGTGCAACTGGTCTGAAGTTCTTTGGACTGTCCCCTTCTTTGCCAGGTTTCAACAAAGCTATCACACGGCTCTTCCGCCATATCTTTGGAATTTGATAATTCTTCATGCAGTTATTGAAGAGCTGGAGTATCCAATCCTTGGTTTTTAAGCCGAAATGCTTAATTTGTTCTGTCCGAATGTCATCCAAGCCGGTTGATTTTCCATTTTTAGACTGTTTGATAGCCTTCTCCAGTTCTACCATAGTGAATAGTATTGTAAGATCGTTACTTTCCTCTTGAAATCCTCTTTGATATCTGGGCACTTTGTGCTTATAGATGGGCTTCCCGTTCATCAAAAGCTGATGAGCTATTTGGTTGGCAGTGATGTTGTAATGTACAGAGGTCTTTGTCGGATCATTGCTTAAACGCCTTAAAAGTCTCCAAGCCTTATGGCTGTCTCTTCTCAGATCCAGGTCTTCTACAGTTCTAACCCAATGATCCCGTTTTGTTTCTCTAATGGCGGAGATGAGTCTGTTCCCAGCTTCTACTGTTGATTCGCCGAAAGGGTTTTCTTCAAATTCCTTCCTGTATTCTGTTAGTAGGGTAACTTCGTCTGATGTGAGACCAGGGATGAATGAAGTCCGGCAGCCGCGAGGTATAGACCTTCTGGAGCACTTCTTTACAGTTGTGGTGAAGATGTCGTAGGATGCTGGTGTAGGTTCTATATAAGACACTTCGTTGTCCAACATATCTGCAAATTTTGACCAGTCAGCTTTCTTGAAGTTGTACCTCCTGCGGAAAGGTATTTTCTGAGGTCTGACGGCAGCAAATATTTGGCACATTATTGGCCGATGCTGTGTATTAGGTATTGGAGAGCAGACAGATTTTACACAAAGTTTGCTGATTTTATTACTACTGAAAATGAGGTCAGGGTTGTAACCTCGTTTCCATCTACCACTATTGAATGATGCAGGCTGTTTTCCATCATGGATCAGGGTAAAGTGATTTATTTCTGCCCATTCATGCACTGCTATTCCATTCTCATCTTCATGATCGTAACCCCATGCACAGCTTTGGCTGTTAAAATCGCCAATCACAATCCGTGTACTTTTATTTTGGAAATTGGATGGTTTGGTGATGATGAAATCAGCGCCGGGTGGTTTATAAAGAGATGAAATCGTACAGTTGGCTGTTTCTAGGGTAAGAACTTCAATGTTATTTTCCTCCGTGAGTGCCGTGGAGAGGACTTGAACATTTGGATGGACAAATATGGCACTTCCATACTTATCATGAGGTCTTTCTATTGCAAGGACCATTCCCTTTACTTTTGGTCTGTGCATATTATGGCTTCTATGTGTCTCCTGTATGCATAGCACATGGCATCCATGCTGGATACAAAGGTTTTGCAGTAGTTCTTCTTTGGCGGATGATATGCCCTCTATATTTGCAGAGATAATTGTTAACTGTGGCCCTGAAAAGGACTCGGTTGATGTTTCTGGTGTGAAAGGATCAGCCGTCAGAGAATGTTGATTAATTCTCTGCCGTTGCCCAGGGTACGCCCGGTTGCTTTTCTTATCATTCATCATCATCATCAACGCAATCTTCGGGGAGGCTCCTTTCGTGTACCCCAATATTGTTGTGATGCCAGTAGATTGGTATAACAAACGTGAGAATGCGGAAAAAAGTCGTGCGGATGCGGGGCGGATGCAGATAACAATCGTGCGGATGCAGGGCGGATGTGGATAACGTCATGTTTATCTACGCAGGGCTATATATAGCGTAAATAACAGAGGATTGGATAAACACGTGTTTTGGGAACAACAAAATAAGGAAGATTTTGGTTTTACGTGACCGTGAATCTTGTGATTATGAGCCACGGGACCGCCCTTTTACGTGGAATCCGAACCACAGGACATGCATTGACCGGGAATCGGATCCATTCCACCTTGGTGAGAGGCCAACAGCTTGACCGCTGCGCCACCATGCCCCCTATTGAAAACAACAGCTAGATTGTGGGTACATACAGAAATGTTGTCCCCAATATACCGTAACCATGTTTTCTATCGGCACGCACGTTATACCCAGCCACGGTGACCGAGAGTGCTAACGCGCTAGCTCGTACCTCGATGGCACCGGGACAGTGGCGTAGCGACGGTCTTTGGGGGAGGGTGTTAAACACTTCCCCTCCCCCAAAGACATTAGTTTACTTGAATCCCTATCACCTGGTGAATGTTTTACTCTACCGCCAGTGAGGCTTCTTTACTCCGATAATTATAATAATAATAATAATAATAAAAATATCGTATGGCCTCGGGTGCCGGGTGCAAGCTTTGTTATTTGACACCCAGAGGGTAGCTTGCATGTCGAATTTCGTAGTTCCTTAAAGCACTATGAAAGTCAAGGAGATTAGGTATCTAAGCTCCTTGAACACTAGAGCGCTTTCTAGTAAAGAAATGAGGAACTTTGTGTTGGCGGAAACTCCCGAGATTAATTTTGCCATTATGAACACGGTCTACTGAATTCAAATGGGTTCTTTGACATGCCAACATCGTATGACATGGTGTCGTAATTTTTGCCGCCTTTCAAAATCACTTACCACGGCCAGGAGCAAACCTGCAATCTTGGGGTTAGTAGACCGACACGCTATCCACTCACCCACCGTGGCAAGCTTACTCCGATGTATATGTTAAACTAGCAGAAGTACCCGTTCTTCGAACGGTCTTCAGTATTAATAGGTTGCAGGATCGAGTCTTGGCGCAGTCAGCTGGCATTTCAGGGTGCGCAAATGCGAGGGAGCCGTGTCAGTAGATTTACTGGCACGTCAAGGATCCCCTTCGGGGCAAAATTCCACCAACCCGGCGTCTCTAAAAGCCAGAGTAGTTAAATGGGACGTAAAACCAATAACATTATTATTATTATTATTCAGTATTAATAGCTAGACTTTAATATCAATTGATTTATTGTTGCAATGGATGGAGGCTTGTCATTCCTTCATCAGTTTATCACAGCGAAGTTAATTTTCTGTGAATATCACAGACTTTGTTAATTTTAGGGCCTTAAATTTGAGAGCCTACGGGCGTTCAATTGAAATGCCCTGCTATGGCCATTCGGCTGCAATTTATATAGGCCTATAATAATAATATAAGGTTTTCGGAGATACTTTATGGACTCCTGAGCTTTTAAGTCTTATATTGAGGGGCTCAAAGTAAGCTTTCGTCGTACTTCGAGGATAATTTTTATATTTCGCCTATTTTAGTATGTATTTTGAAAAGTACGGTGAAGAGTTATATCAATGATATCCTCTGATGGTTACCACCTACGTATTACGATGCCCCAACCAGCCGAACACGAGTTATAGGCGTACAGAAAGATACACAGTAAAACAGACAGACAAAACCACTTCTTGCTTGCATCCATCAAAACACAGTTCGAAAAGCGTAAAAAAATGAACATTCACTAAACAAACATTCATAGATTTCTAGATAGTTTTCTAGATAGGTGTATATAATAATATCTTCATGCGAAAGCGAAGGCACCTAGTTGCCACGAAGCGAATTAACTCTGTTGATGTTGGTTGGTTCTTAAGTTTAGGGGCTGCGACAATGCGGTCATGTAGCCCCGTGTACTTTGGGTGTGTGAAGAATCTGTCTGATAACCGGTGTTAATTTTGATGACTGTATTAGTGTGTGTATCTGTTTTAATTCAAGTAAGGACTGCAGACGATCAATTTTCAAGTAGTTCCTACTTTTGCCACCAAACGCCACCGTCAACGACTACTAGTTAAGAACTTAGCTACCAGACGTCACCGCAGTCGGCTCTTGGTAACGAACGTAGGAACCTAAGAGCGTTGTTTACCTTCTTAACCTATACAATTTAGCTTCACACAGGTGTAATTAGTGGAAGGTTCTTTAACATGCCATAAATCTATGACATGGGACCGCCGGCTTTACTTCCCCTCCGAAGGAAGGCATACTGAGGGATGTTTAACGCTCTTAAAAAATCCGACGACTTCGGCCGGGTTTGAACCCGCGATATTGGGCATAGAAGCTCAGGATGCTACCGACTACGCCACCGAAGCTGTCACTCTGTTGATACACAATATCACCCAGTTGAGCAAATATGGATATGTTAAGCACACAGTATCAAATAAGAACTTCCTTATGATAAAGCCGTTTGGCGACCAAAATAAAAAGGACTTGCAAAATTGTGAATACTAAATTTACCTAACATGTCCTTCTTAATGTGAAAATAAAATTGAAAACCTCCTATAAGAAATGCAATTCACGTAACATAAAAATTGACCCTCACCGTTGCGCAAAGTCCCCATCCCCATGAATAAATTTAAAAGGCTTTTGGGGCATTGACATTTACGTTCTTCAGTTTTCAATTGCCACAATTCCTAAAAGCCGCAAAAAATACTATTTCAATTCCAACATTTTTGAAAATAATGTTGCATTTTGGAGAAATAATATACCTTCCGTGTGCCATGTCGCACGTGTAAATCGCGTGAAAAAAAAAGCTAGGGTACCCCTTGACCCCCTTAGGCGCATTATACGTATTGATGAATTATTCAGCCGAAGTTCGTTCCGTGACAACCTTATAGCTATTTGCAAACGTTCACAGAAATATAATACATGGATTGGCCTTTTACAGAAATAGATGGAAAGTTGGCTGTCATCTCTCGAGATTCCGTTGCCATGGAAACGGTCTTGCATTCCTTTTTTTTTTTTTTTTTTTGTTTATTACATGACATTAATATCTTAGAATGTATTGGTTTTAGGGTCTTAAAACGTGGTTTTCGGGACCCTTTAGGATCCCCGAGTTTTGTCTCTCACATTGAGGGGCTGAAAATAAGCTTTGTCTCGACCTTCTATGCCTATTTCAGCATGTATTTTAAGGGGATTGGCCCCCCTTTAAGAGAAGAGTTATATCAGTGATTGGTGACGTGCCTCTGATGGACCTCGGTACCAAATTTTACGTTGACCCACCCAGCCATTCCCGAGTCATAAGGGAACAAACTTGTCCACAGACAAGCAGACAGACAAAAAAAAATATTTTCGCGCGCGTCCGTCATAAAACAGTCTGAAGCGCGTTAATAACGCAAATTTCCGTAGAAATTCAGAAAAAAATGACAAACTTTTATGTTTTATATATATATGGGCGTATACGGAGGAGGAGGTGAATAACAAACAACTTTTATGCAGAATTGGAATCTACTTTAGATCATTTACCAAAACATGCTATTCATCTCATACTGGGTGACTTTAATGCACAAGTTGGACGTGAAGACGAATATCGTCCAACCATCGGACCAGATAGTCTCCATGTCAATAGCAATGAAAATGGTATCAAAATGATCACATTTGCATATGACAGAAGAATGGTCATCAGCAGCACATATTTTCCACGTAAAGAAATACATAAAGCAACATGGATATCACCAGGTGGAGATACGAGGAAATCAGATTGATCACATAATAGTAGATGGTACACACCGTGGGTGTGTTGAACAAGTACGAACATTCCATGGAGCGGATATGAATTCAGATCATCTTCTAGTAGTAATGAAATTGCGCCTCAAGCTGTCTACCAAATGGCGAAAGCGAAAGCAAGAAATGGTCATCCCGGACAAAGATAAATTGGCCCTTACGTCTGTGAGAGAAGAATATCAAGATAGAATCAAGGAGTGCCTACCTACATCAAATACATTAGAAGATGTGGAAGGGCAGTGGTCTGTTTTGCGGAGGGCAGTTCTACAAAGTGCAAATGAAGTTTTGGGACAGCGACCAAAAACCAAAAACAAACCCTGGTTTGATAATGAGTGTCAAGTCGCAGTGAAAAACAGAACAATAAAAAGATTGCAATGGGTGAAATATCCATCGGAAGATAATAATGCAGCGTATATGGAAGTGAGACGTAGACATATCGACTCATCCGACAGAAAAAACGGGATCATGGTAAGGCACTACTGACAGCAATAGAGGAATCCAAGAAAGCATCGAGATCCTTCTTTAGAATGGTTAACCCTGCGAGGGGAATTTACAAGCAACATACACTAATACTAAAGGGCGAAGATGGAGAAATTGTACCTCCTGAAGAACAGGCAGATCTATTTGGAAAACATTTTGATCAGTTACTAAATGTTTATATTGAGATGGATGCGATAAATGCACAGGTGCCAATGATGACGGCGGAAATGCAAGTACCTGATCCAACTATTGATGAGATAAGACATATTGTGGAATCTCTAAAGCACAACAAAGCTGCGGGAGGAAGTGGAATTACTGCCGAGTTGCTTAGGTATGGTGGAGCAGTGTTAATGAAAAATCTGCAACAAGTAATTGTTAATATTTGGAGGAAAGAAGTTATTCCAAGTGAGTGGAAAAGAGCCGTGATATGCCCCATTTTTTAAGAAAGGTGATGCCACACAACCTTCTAACTACCGAGGGATTGCCTTACTGGAGATAGAATATAAAAATTTTACCTCACTTAATGAATCGACTTAGGCCATTTTTGGGAGACATTATAGGCTCATACCAATGCGGTTTTGTATCTGGTCGGTCTACTATCGACCACATCTTTACATTGAGGCAACTCATGGAGAAATTCTACGAATTTGACAAGGAATTGCATTTAATCTTTATTGATTTTCGTCAGGCCTATGACAGTATAAACCGTATAGTATTATGGACGGCTATGCACGAGATGGGCATTCCAATGAAGTACATAAGGTTGATCAAGACCTGTTACTCCGACTCTAGATGCCAGGTGCCGTTTGCAAATCAAGAATCAGAATCCTTTAGCGTTCAAAGTGGACTAAGACAAGGAGATCCTCTAGCCCCAGTCCTTTTCAATATAGCATTGGAAAAGATTAAACGTGGAACTGGTTGGAATAGGGAAATGGAGATGGTCGGATCCGACATAATTCTTGCATTTGCTGATGATGGTGATCATGGGGAACACTTTGGATTAGGTAACGACTGATACATCAAGATTCTTACTGGAAGCAAAGAAAATGGGGTTGGTGGTTAATGAATCGAAAACAAACTACATGATTATATCACGTCGACAGAATATTCCGATCGCTATCGACGTTGGAATGCACAAATTTGAGACAGTTGAATCATTCAAATATTTAGGATCAATATTGTCAAACAAAAGTGAAATATAAAAGGAAATAAGACAAAGAATCACCAACGCTACTCATGTTTCCTATAGCATGAATCGAATTTTCACTTAACGTCTAATATCTCAGGAAAACAAGATCCACCTATACATGACCCTAGTACGACCTGTTTTAATGTATGGTTGTGAAACGTGGGCGACTCCAAGAACTTTTGAAGAACGTATATGTGCATTTGAGTAAGCCTCCGTGGCTTAGGCGGCAGCACGCCGGCCTCTCACCGCTGGGTCCGTGGTTCAAATCCCGGTCACTCCATGTGAGATCTGTGCTGGACAAAACGGAGGCAGACAGGTTTTTCTCCGGGTACTCCGATTTTCCCTGTCAAAATTTCATTCCAGCAACATTCTCCACTATCATTTCATTTCATCTGTCATTCATTTAATCATTGCCCCAGAGGAGTGCGTCAGGCCTCGGCAGCCGGCACAGTTAATATCCTCGCCGCTAGATGGGGGCTTCATTCATTCCATTCCTGACCCGCTCGGAGACTGGAAGCAGGCTGTGGATTTTCATTTTCATATGTGCATTTGAAGGAAAAATGCTGCGGAAAATCTATGGCCCAAAATACTGCCCAGAAACTGACAGTTGGGAAAGACGGAGTAAAGAGGAGTTATATCGACGTTATAAAAAGGCAGACATCAGTAGAGAGATAGAGAGAAGACGATTACAATGGTTAGGACACATTATCAGAGCAGAAGGTGCTCTCCCGAACCGTGTGTTCAATTTTCAGCCAACGGGAAAACGTCCAAGAGGTCGACCAAGAACGAGATGGAAAGATCGAGTTATGTTGGCACTGAACCAGGTAGATCCAGATGCAAGTATGGAAGATGCCATGGATAGAAATCGTTGGTCTAATATATGCAACCATTATTTGAGAAGCTGAAATCATTCTTCCTGTTATGAAGTACAATGTTATATATTATGTTATGCTTGCAATTTTTATTGTAATCAAGAATTGTATACCCTTGTTTTTCTGCTATGGGTCTTAATGGCCTGTCACATGCAATAAATGATGATGATGATTATGATGATCACGTTCTTCACTCGGTAAATGTCCTACACTCCACTCGCAGCGCAAATCCTCCCGCGTTAGAGCCAGCCATGGATCAGTTTTGCTGTTAAATGTGCGATCGGTAACTTGCTCACGTCACTTTCGGCTGCTTTAAATGTGCATAGGCCTATCTGTGTCACTGTGTGTCCGTTTAGTTTAAGGGGGCTCATACACCGCGAGTGGGAGGTTTTGCACACAGTTAACAATATTAAATCATAGCTACACTAATATGTAACATAGAATTATGAGAGCTAACAAACTTATAGTCAATACATAGGGCTTTTATTTGATATATATAAAGGCGAACAGTATATAAAGTATTGCGTGATTTATGGATATGACAATATTTGTGATTTTCTAAACGTCATGAATCACAAGAAACAGGATTTAACAAGAAATACCAGTCTGAATGGAATAATTTTCTTTTCATTACAGGAAAAAAAATTCAGACTGGTATTTGTTGTTAAATCGTGTTTTTTGCGATTCATAACGTTTAAAAAATCACAAATATTTTCCTACCAATAAATTACGTAATACGTTAGCCTATATACTCTTTGTCTTTATCTATATATATAAAAATCAATCTTACGTGATAGTTTGTCTGTGGGTGTGTATGTCTCCTATGCATTCATATACCACTCAACCGATTGCGATGAAACTTGGGTGAGATGTTGAGTACACTCCAAGGATGGTTTCTGACTTAGGAAATCCATTTTACAATAGGTAGCGCACGCGTAGATTCAACAAATGAGCGACGATGCGCGAAGCATTTCAACAAAGTCCCGTATGTGTTCATATACCATACGTCCGATAGCTATGAAACTTGGGTGAGATGTTGTGTACACTTACGTGAAGGTTTCAAAATTAGTGAATACATTTCACAGTAGATAGCGCACGAGTAGATTCAACAAATGAGCGACGACACGCAAAGCGTTTCAACAAAGTCCCGTATGCATTCATATACCATTCGTCCGATAGCTATGAAACTTGCGTAAAATGTTGTGTACACTGCAGGGAAATTTTCTGGCTTAGTACATCCACTTTACAATAGGCAGCGCACGAGTAGATTCAACAAATGACCTACGACGCGCGAAGCATTTCAACAAAGTCACGTTTGCGTTCATATACCATTCGTCCGATAGCGATGAAACTAGGCTGAGATTTTGTATGCACTCCAGGGAAGGTTTCTAGCATAGTAAATCCCTTTAAAAATAGGTAGAGCACGAGTAGATTCAACAAATGAGCGATAACACGCGAAGCGTTTCAACAAAGTCCCGTATAAAGTCATATACCATTCCTCTGATAGTGATAAATGTTTGGTGAATTATTGTGTACACTCCAGGAAAGGTTTCTGTCTAAGTAAATCCATTTTATAATACGAAGCGCACGTTTATATTCAACAAATGAGTGACTACGCGCGAAGCGTTTCGACAACGTCCCGTATACGTTCACATACCATTCATCCGATTGCGATGAAACTTGGGTGAGATGTTGTGTACACTCCAGGGAAGGTTTCTGGCTGAGTACATCCATATTACAATATGTAGCGCAAGATTAGAATCAACCAATGAGCGACGACACGCGAAGCGTTTCAACCATGTCCCGTATGCATTCATGTACCATTCGTCCGTAGCTATGAAACTTGGGTGAGATGTTGTGTACACGTCATGGAAAATTTCTGGCTTAGTAAATCCACTATACAATATGCAGCGCACAAGTTGATTCAACAAATGAGGGACAACGCGCGAAGCGTTTCAACAAAGTCCCGAATAAGGTCATATACCATTCTGCCGTTAGTGGTGAAACTTGAGTGAAATATGGTGGACACTCCAAGGAAGGTTTCCGGATTAGTAAATACATTTCACAGTAGGTAGCACACGAGTAGATTCGACAAATGAACGACGACACGCGGAGCGTTTCAATACAGTCCCCTATGTCTTTATATCCCATTAGTCCGATAGCGATGAAACTTTGGTGAGATGTTGTGGACACTTACGTGACGGTTTCTAACTTAGTAAATACATTTTACTGTAGGTAGCGTACGAGTAGATTCAACAAATGAGTGACGGAGCGCGAATCGTTTAAACAAAATCAGGTATGCGTTCATATACTATTCATCCGATTGCGATGAAACATTGATCAGTTATTGTGTACCCGCCAGGGAAGTTGGCTTAGTAAATCCATTTCACAATAAGTAGCGCAAGAGTAGATGCAACAAATGGGTGACGACGACGCGCGAAGCGTTTCAACAAAATCCCCTATTGCATTCATATAACATTCTTCGATTGCGATGAAACCTTGATGAGTTATTGTGTACACGCCAGGGAAGGGCTTCGACTTAGTAATACATTTATCAATAGGTAGCGCACGAGTAGATTCAACGAATGAGTGACAGCGCACGAATCGTTTAAACAAAACCCCGTATACGTGCATATACAATTCATCCGATTGCGATGAATCATTGATGAGTTATTGTGTACACGCCAGGGAAGGGTTTCGACTTAGAAAATCCATTTCACAATAGGTAGCGCACGAGTTTATGCAACAAATGGGCGACGACGCGCGAAGCGTTTTAACAAAATCCCCTATGCGTTCAAATAACCTTCTTCGATTGTGATGAAACCTTGATGAGTTATTGTGTACACGCCAGGCTAGGGTTTCGACTTAGTAAATCCATTTCTCAATAGGTAGCGTACGAGTAGATTAAACAAATGAGTGACAGCGCACGAATCGTTCAAACAATATCCCGTATACGTTCATATGCCATTCTTCCGATTGCGATGAAACTTTTGAAAGTTGTTGTGCACGCTCCCACGAATGGTTCTAAATTAGAAAATCCATTTTACGATAGATTAGAGCAGTTTACGGAAATTGAAAAACATGTTGTGTATCCAAAAGCACTTCAAGAAACAGAATTTCAACGCCAACACTTTCTTTGATTGGCATTGCAACGCATGCCGGGTACAGCTTGTATAAAATAAAAGCCCTATGTAGCCTGCTGACTATAACCATAGCGTATAGAAGGAAAAGTGACGCGACTTGTGGAGTTTGTATGGTCCAGCCGCTAGGCAGCTCTAGCGTCGGCTAGCGCTGAGTGAGGACGGTATCAATAGAAGCAGTTGAATGTTATTTTTCAGCAACTGAATGTTATCAGCTTACACTACGTTGTATTAGACAAGATGATCCAAATATAAAATTCTCCGCACTGAGTATATAAAACGCTGATGTCCGTTGTGTTAATTATGAAACATCAGATTACGTCATAGGTTCATACAATAAGGAAATTAAACATTCGGACGGGAGTCAAATGTAACTGAATATGTAAAACTCGTAAAGCTACAGACCATTCACTACCGCACAAATACAGTAAATATAATATAATACAGTATAATATAAACTCACCCATGCAAATTATAGCTGTCAGTTGTCCGAAACTTTGGACAGCTTACGCGACGATTTTCCAGACTTAGAAGATGATTGCTCTTTCCTAATTTCTTTCGTACGAAAGAAAAAGCGGCACTTCATGAAATGAAAAACGAGTTTTCCAATAAGGTCCAGTTTATGTTCCATACAACATCCTAAATCACACGGCCCTAAAACAATCTCATCTATGCTGTCCAAACACTCATAAAATATATCACCCCACAAATTTGAAAGGGAAGCTAGTTTCTTTTCAACGACTACTTCGACCTGTAAAAGAATGTTGAAGACACTGTCGGACGGGTGAGTTAGGTAAGTAAGGGCGTATATTGTGCCAAAGTGCTTTATGCTGGTGAAAGTTGCAGCTGTTGTGTCTGACGGTCTTTCACTTTGAAGGGTTGTTGCACACTTCACACAGCTGATTCGTTTCCTTAGTTGTTTGACAATGTACCCTGCTAGATAGTAAACCAAGCATTGTTTCGGAATGTTGTCTTCATAAGGAAGGGGAGGATCATTCTCCCAGTCCGTTATCACCACTTTGTCTCTAATTTTGTCCTCCACACACAACTTAACAGATTTGTTTTGTTCCTCGGTTTGCTTCGCATATAATCGCATTTGATTAACAAATGACGTGAGAGGTGGTTCTAACTTAGGTTCACAGTTCCCGGACGCTTATATAGCCATCTTAATTGGAACATACACGCACTGTAACATATGCAAATGAAGAAAATCTACAGTTGATGGGTGATCGTCGCAACTTATGGACCTTAAAATTCCAAAATGACGTTCTAAGGGATCTTGATTGAATTTCCCTGTCAACACGTACTTGAAGCCTTTGGACCATAAATAATGAGCTACTTCTAAGGTACTCTTTAGCGTGACTCTCAGAGATTTCATTGTCCTATTTGAGGCAAATGTGTTATTTTCTGAGCTAATGGTTTCATAAAAGTCCATTAATGTCTTGTGCGAAGGAGAATCTTTGTACAGTGCGTTTGTTGGTATTCTGGAGTTAAGCGCATCTGATAGATTGTTCATGTCTCTCGTGAATAATTCTGTATTCTCACTGCCGCTAAAAATGTCGGGGTTAGTTTGCCGGAAGAACTTAATGGCATTCGCGGTCGCATTGCTGAATAATTGGAAAGCGAGTCTGGCGTTCATTCTTTGGAAAGACGTAGGGTTTAGGTGTGCGGAAGTCAATTTTGGACAAGCTTTAAGACCTGAAAACTCGGGGGAAGTGTCCATGGCATAAACCTGTCCGTAGAAATTAAAATCTATTTCTTGATTTTTGTACAGCAACTTACTTTTATCGTGGAGATAGTTCCTTACACATTTTAAGATATGTACAAAGTCTGAAAAGGCCCACAGTTTTCTCTCTTGATTAACTGGATTTCGGATACTACATTTCACATTTCCTGGTTTTCCGGTTATTCCTAAGTTTATCCAAGCCTTCTTATTCGACTGACTTCCATCACTTGTGAAACCTATCACTCTCGCTCCAGCTTGTTCCAGCTGTATAATAATTTGGATTAGTATTTTTGCCAAAATATCACCAGGTGTTGCATTTTTGCTGGCATAAACTGCTACCGGCTGGATCCAATTATGGAGGAGGGGAACAAACATGAATACCAAAGCATGGTTGGCTAAGGTATTCCTTTTATCCTCTGGAGTTAAATCACCTAAGTCCACAAAACCATCCAATTTGAGCGAGGAAGAATTAAATCGAATTTCCTCCCTCAACTTAACTTCATCGAATATCACTACCCCTAAACGTTGATTTTCGTCTTGTTCATTTTTAAATGCTTCTGCAATTGCATTTATAGCATTCGTGTTTGCGCCATACGAGCACTTAAATCCCTTACAGAGGGTTCTTAAATGACTTTCAGAATGGAGAGGTAGTAAGCCGTGCCTTAGGCAATGCCTGTAACCCTTGGGAGATTTAATTTTGAGAAGCAAACTCTCCAGAATAAATTCATCACTGTATCGCATGCCTGTTGGACTTGTTTGGCACTTCTTAAACATAGTGTCTATAACTAACTTTTGCTTCTTACTCAGGAAATTCGGCTTACATGTACAACGAGATTGGGATGGAATAACAGTCGCAACTTTCTTTTCCAACAATGTTACCTTTTCCCTCTCTTTCAGTAGCTTATTCTGTGTTCTCACTAAATTTCTATTAAGATTTTTTACTTTGCGTTTGAGACTGGCAATAACTTTGCTGGCATCGACCTCACTATCTACACCATAAGAAGTACCAGGAACTACCATTGGAGAACCAACTGCCGAAATTTTGGTACAAGATTTCGATATGTCAGTCTTTCTCATAGTCCTCTTCAGAGGAGATTTGCGTGCTTTCTGTTGCGTAGTGAAATATTTCGGCAAGTTTGGAAAAATGTGTGGGACTGCACCAGGCTTCAAACTCCATCTCATTCTTGCCATTTCGACTGTCTTTCCATCTATTGTGAAAGTGTCCGTTTTAATAAGGAAATTGTCGGAGAAATGTTTGTCACATAGCCTGCATATGACTTATTTGACAATTTAATGTCTTTCCTCGGAATGGCCTTTGCCCATTTAAATAAATCATCTTCGCCTTTTGGAGGTCTAAAAAAGTGCCTACCTGTTGCAGATGACTTGTCGTATCCAGATCGGCACCCGGGAACAAAACAACACGGCATATTTACTTACACAGTTTTGTTGGACGAATCTTACCAGGTTATAATTCACACGACAGCACAAATGTAAAGAAGTACCGTAATGTATAGGCTTACAAATACTAAACACACCAGTGTCATAACGTATGTATTATTTCACTATCGCTTCTTGATCACATACACTTTCAACACCAAGAAATAAGGACTAAACACGGCAGTATTTCTGTGTTTTCAAACTCGTGAGCGCTTAGAAAGTGACTCCCGCCAGCAACTATCAACCGCTACGCAGTCTACCGGCGGGCGCAGCAACTACCCATACTAAAGATACGGCAAATTCGGGAGTCGGCACACTTTCTCTTCTAAACGCTATGCTATAACTTTGCAAGTTTTCATAATTCTATGTTACACTAGCAGGTACCCGCTGCTTCGCTCGCGTCATGGTCGTGTCATATTGTTATTCAATGAAATGCAGGTTTAACCCCGTTAACACCCCTTTAGAACATGAATATCCAAAAATCCCTCCTTAGTAGACGTTTTCGACACACAAGAAACCTATCCCCAAAATATCATTCTTCAAACTTTAATAGTTTTGGTTGGTCGATGAGAGTGTATATCCAAAAATCCTTCCAAAGTGAACGTTTTTCTTACAGAATTTCACCCTCCCCACGGGCCCCTTAAATTGGATTTATGAAAAAACCGCCGAACACCTATTTATTTAATTATTTTTTTATATTTTTATTAAGCTGATTGTTTTCCTCTGAGTTTCAAACTCCTCGCCTATGTCGTTTAAGAGATGCACACTCCGTTAGGAATCCTTCAACCCCACTTTTCACCCCTTTCACTCATAATATATACCACATCGAAAAACCATTAGACATGTGTCAGCTTATTAGCCTATTTTCAATTTTGAAAAAAAATAGGCTTATGAGATCACCTTTTGTCCGTGTGTGTGTGCGTGTGTGTGTGATTCGTGTGTGTGTCCCCCCTAATAAAATCTAAACGGCAGGAGCGATTTCAATGAAACTCGGAAAGTTCATAGCACTATTCCCGGTGACCTCGACCGTGCCCTTCAAATTTTGTTACGACTCACCACTCCAACATGGCGGCTGTGCGAAATATTTCACCAGCTTTCAATATCTCCGAAACTATTACCGATATTACCCTGACATTTTCTATGGTGATAGAGGGAACTACTATAAGTTCACTTATGTGACTTTTGAAAATCTGGTAACTACAAAACCAACATGGCGTCCAAGCGAATTTGCGACTTTTAAATAGACGTTTCTCGCGATTTGACCAATCAAACGCAATGAAACTTGGTACAGTATATGTTTATATACATTGTAATGCACCGACATCAAACTTCGTACAATTGTTTACATAATCACAAGATGGCGGATGTGCGAAATATTTCACCGACATTCTATATCTCTGAAATTATTAGCGGTATCTCCCTAAAATTTTGTACGGAGATAAAGGGCACTACTGGAAGTCCATCTATAAGATTTTCAAAAACCGGTTAACTACAAAACGAACATGGCGGCCAAGCGAATTTGAACATTTTAAATAGACCTTTCTCGCGATTTAATGTTCCAAGCGCACTGAAACCTGGTACAGGAAATATTTATACACATTGTAATCCACTGGTATCTAATTTAGTTCAATTGTTTACATAACCTCAAGATGGCGGCAGTGCGAATTTTAAAATTAAGTTTTTATTTCTTGTGATGTAGTCATGCGATCAAAGTGAAAGTTTGAATAATGAACCTACGCAATAATTTTCCTTTGATGGTACATGCCTCTATGGCCTATACATTTAACAATTCAACATGGCGACCATCCGATATATTTAGACGATACTGAATATCTACGAATTTATTTAGCAATCAAACTGCATTTTTTAATGTTCATAGGGGCTATGAACTTAAGTTCACCTATAGGACTTTAAATAACCTGGTGATCACAAATCCAACATGGCGGTGACGCGAATTATAAATATTCACATGGACGTTTCTCGCAATTTAACCATCCGCGTGCAGTGAAACTTGGTACAGTAAATCCTTATACGAATGTTAATCCACTGGCATCTAATTTATTTCAATTGTTTTCATAACCTCAAGATGGCAGCTGTGAAAAAAAAATTTATCTCCTTGTTTTTTCTTGTGTCCTAATTATGCGATTGAAGTTTGAATACTACACGTTCACAATAATCTGCATGTAACATTACATAACTCTAGGACCTACATATATAAAATCCAACATGGCGACCATCCGAAATATTTAGTCGGTTCTCAATATCTACGAATCTATTACAGCAATCAAACTGAAATTGTGTATGTTGATAGTGGCAATTAACATAAATAGGATATATGAAAATAGGCTGTATAGTTCTTCACAGAACTTCTTGTTTTTAATGATTAGTTTATATGCCAAGTATCACATCCCCCAAGGAAACCAATCGGGAGATATTGTTATTCAATTAAATGCAGGTCTACCCCCTTAAGACCCCTTTAGAACCTGAATATCCGAAAATCCTCCCTTAGTGGACGGTTTTGACATACAATGAACATATCTCCAAAATGTCATGTTTCTAACTTCAATAATTTTGGCTGGGCAATGATGAGTGAGTGAGTCAGGACATTTTCTTTCAATTTTGTTTTTCCAAAATTTCACACCTCCCCATGAACCCCTTAAATTGGATTTATGAAAAAAAAACTGTCGAACATCTATTTACTCTTTTAATCATTTTTTCCCCTGAGTTTGATGAGTGTGTCAGCCAGTCAATAAGTTAGGACATTCTCTTTCCTGTTCTTTCCCCCCCCCCCTGAATTTCACCCCTCCCCATGGGCCCCTTAAATTGGATGAAAAAACGGTCAAACACCTATTTACTTATTTTTTAAGCTATTTTTTTCCGCTGAGTTCCAAACTCCTCGCCTATGTCGTTTAAGAGATACACGCTCGGTTAGGAAACCTTCAACCCCCACTTTTCACCCCTTTCACCTCATAATATACACCATATCGAAAAACCCTCAGACACGTATCTTCTTATTTTTAATGATGAGTTTATATGCCGAGTATCAAATCCCCCAATGAAAGCAATCCGGAGATATTGTTATTCAATTAAATGCAGGTGTACCCCCTTAACACCCCTTTAGAAACTGAATATCCAATAACCCTTACTTAGTGGGCGTTTTCGACTTACAACGAACATATTCCCAAAATGTCATGTTTCTATCTTTAATAGTTTTGGCTGGGCGATGATGAGTCAGTCAGACAGTCAGTCAGTCAGTCAGGACACTTAGTTTTATATAATAGACATTAGTGATTGTTAACTGTGTGCGAAAACTCCCACTCCTGGTGTATAAGCCCCCTTAAGATAATTCGGCATATAAGGAGTTTCTGCAATTTATTCTTATCCATGATGCCGATAAAGCCATCAAGATAGGCAGATATTGCGAGTCAATGGCCGTAAGAACATGGAGAGCAAACTTTATTTTTCTCACACATAATAACCAGTCACGTATGGACATGTTGGTAACACCGGATCAATTCAGTCTTACATTTAGTTACTGTTTTCCTAATATTTCAAAAAATTTGAAGTTTTACAAATTTTTTATTGTAGTGGAAAATATATTTCGTTGGTTCCTTAGTTTAGGGGCTGCGACAACGTGGTCATGTAGCCCCGTGTACTTGGTGTATATGTAGAATCTGTCTGATAACCGATCTTATTGTGATGAATGTATTAGTGTGTGTTATCTGTTTGTTTTAATTCAAGTAAGGACTGCAGACAATAATTTCAAGTAGTTCCTACTTTCGCTACAAAATGCTACCGTCCACGACACCTAGCTGTGAACTTGGCTACTTCTAGATGCCATAGCATCCAGCGCCTGGTGACGAACGTCGGAACTTAAGAGCGTTAATCAAACCTAACCTACAAATTTTGCTTCGCACAAGTTTGTTAGTGGAAGGTTCTTTTACATGCCATAAATAAATATATATATGACATGGGCCCGCCGGCTTTACTTCCCCTGCAAAGGAAGGCATACTGACATATTTTTAACGCTCTTAAAAATCCGACTTCGTCTGGGTTTGAACCCGCGACCTTGAGCATAGACTGGAAAATGTAATTAAAATAGCTTTAATGCAAAGAGAATGTTCTTTTTTCAATCATTGCTTTTCATAAATAACACCGTAATCGAAGTGCATTTTAGTAATGTACCGGTACACAACTACTTTAAGAATTAACCCCCTCCAGAAAGAAATCCTGCGTACGCCACTGCACCGGGAGAGCGTGATTTCGAATTCCAAGACGATTCCTTTCAACAGGCCCAGAGCCGACTTTCATCCAACATCCCTTCCTTAATTAGAGCCAAGTTAGCGGTCACCTGGGCCAGCCACCATCCCCAGTTGTATCTGCTGATAAAGTGTGTTCAGCTCCAAGACGCCGTCCTTGCAACGGTAGAGGAATGATCCTCACTGGGAGGACAAAAGAAAGGCGATGCTGTTCAAGTCATTAGCATAAAGGCTTGCGAACAGCACATGTGTGGAATGAAGTGCTTTAGGATTGTTGAAATGAATGCTGCGGGTCTTCTAATAGTATATTACCTGTGTATAGCTTGCCACGGTAGGTGAGTACTTAGCCTATCGTGTCGTGCTACCAACCCCAAGCCTCCAGGTTCGCTCCTGGCCGTGGTAAGTGATTTTTGAAAGGCGGCAAAAATCACGGCATGCATGTCATACGTTGCTAGCATGTTAAAGAACCCATTTGAAATCAGTAGGCCGTGTTCAAAATGGCAAAATTAATCTTGGGATTTTCCACCAACACATAGTTCCTCCATTCTCTAGTAGAAACTGCTATAGTGTCAAGTAACCTCCTTGACTTTCATAGCGCTCCAAGGATCGACGAAAATTCGACATGTAAGCTGCCCTCTGGATGTCAAATAACAGAGCTTGCCCCAGCACCCGAGGCCATACGATATTATTATCACCTGTGTATTCCCACAGGATGGTGGTATAGTGAAAGAGATAGAATCGAGGTGCAGAAAAGCCAATGTAGAACTAGAAGAATTGCTGAGTTTTAATTCACCGGCCGTGAAAGCCAATATACCATCTTTTTGGAAGCCTTCATAGGGAGGTTATGGCTGCTTGAACTTTTAGTTCTCGTAGTCAAGTGGTGCAGTTGCACCTTATATAAAGGGAGGTGGCGCGCAGTTCGTCACTCCTGTGGGGGTCCGGGCGGGGACACCAAGAGCCCGCCGATGAGCCTAGCTTGGTGTCCTAGGCGAAACCCCACACAAGACACGGCACAAACCTAGAAGAATTGCTGAGTTTTAATTCACCGGCCGTGAAAGCCAATATACCATCTTTTTGGAAGCCTTCATAGGGAGGTTATGGCTGCTTGAACTTTTAGTTCTCGTAGTCAAGTGGTGCAGTTGCACCTTATATAAAGGGAGGTGGCGCGCAGTTCGTCACTCCTGTGGGGGTCCGGGCGGGGACACCAAGAGCCCGCCGATGAGCCTAGCTTGGTGTCCTAGGCGAAACCCCACACAAGACACGGCACAAACCTAGAAGAATTGCTGAGTTTTAATTCACCGGCCGTGAAAGCCAATATACCATCTTTTTGGAAGCCTTCATAGGGAGGTTATGGCTGCTTGAACTTTTAGTTCTCGTAGTCAAGTGGTGCAGTTGCACCTTATATAAAGGGAGGTGGCGCGCAGTTCGTCACTCCTGTGGGGGTCCGGGCGGGGACACCAAGAGCCCGCCGATGAGCCTAGCTTGGTGTCCTAGGCGAAACCCCACACAAGACACGGCACAAACCTAGAAGAATTGCTGAGTTTTAATTCACCGGCCGTGAAAGCCAATATACCATCTTTTTGGAAGCCTTCATAGGGAGGTTATGGCTGCTTGAACTTTTAGTTCTCGTAGTCAAGTGGTGCAGTTGCACCTTATATAAAGGGAGGTGGCGCGCAGTTCGTCACTCCTGTGGGGGTCCGGGCGGGGACACCAAGAGCCCGCCGATGAGCCTAGCTTGGTGTCCTAGGCGAAACCCCACACAAGACACGGCACAAACCTAGAAGAATTGCTGAGTTTTAATTCACCGGCCGTGAAAGCCAATATACCATCTTTTTGGAAGCCTTCATAGGGAGGTTATGGCTGCTTGAACTTTTAGTTCTCGTAGTCAAGTGGTGCAGTTGCACCTTATATAAAGGGAGGTGGCGCGCAGTTCGTCACTCCTGTGGGGGTCCGGGCGGGGACACCAAGAGCCCGCCGATGAGCCTAGCTTGGTGTCCTAGGCGAAACCCCACACAAGACACGGCACAAACCTAGAAGAATTGCTGAGTTTTAATTCACCGGCCGTGAAAGCCAATATACCATCTTTTCCAATGTAGAGAGTTCTCAGGTGCGATCTACAGTATTCTGTAAGAAAGAAGTTAGTGTAGCCACGGTACTCTCCCTACAAAAAATCCACAGCCTGCTTCCAGTCTCCGACCGGGTCAGGAATGGAATGAATGAAGCCCCCATATAGCGGCGAGGATATGAACTGTGCCGGCTGCCGAGGCCTGACGCAATCCTCTGGGCCAATGATTAAATGAATGACAGCTGAAATGAAATGATAGTGGAGAGTGTTGCTGTAATGAAATTGTGACAGGGAAAACCGGAGTACCCGGAGAAAAACCTGTCTGCCTCCGTTTTGTCCAGCACAGATATCACATGGAGTGACCGGGATTTGAACCACGGATCCAGCGGTGAGAGGCCGGCGTGCTGCCGCCTAAACCACGGAGGCTTACGATATTCTCCCTACATCGCTCAGTATACGCTGCCGAAGTGACGCGCCAAGCAACCACATGGGCGCAGCCACATTGGACCCAATTACTGGTTGCTAGGTTTTTAGCCTACTTTTCGCAATTTGTAAAAATGAGGAAAAAGTAGACTTATGAGATCGATCCGGAAAAATGTGTGTCTGTCTGTCTGTCCTTCTGTCTGTCTGTCTGTCTGTCTGTCTGGCTGGCTGTGTGTGTGTCCCCCCTATCAACTCCTAAACGGCTGCAGCAATCGATTCCAAATTTGGTATGAGTAAACATATATACCTGAATATCTCAAGCCCATATTTGAAAATGATGTCAGTGCTACCAACTGCTGAAAAACCGCAATTAAAATTTGAGCTCCATGTTGGATATCTTAGAAGGTATGGAAGGGAGCTATTCCAAAATTGGCACACATATAGATAATACTATTTCAGTTTAATTTCCAGGAGGCCATGCATGGCGGTGTTGCCAAAATGATTCGAAGCCTGGTGATAGGTCCAATTTTAAATGCATATAACTTCTACACTATCTATTGGATTACAACCAAATTTCGTATGTACTATGTGTACATAAACAGATATGACTGAGTGTATTCTTAAAAGCCACCAGGGCTGCAAACTGTTAATAAATGCTCTCTCTCTATTTTGTTATCCAAATACCAATATATCAGAAAGTATGCAAGCCGTCAGCTTTAAACTATGCACACGTATAGTAACTGACATTCTAGATTAATTTGGAGTAACGTATGTACGTCAGTGCTGCCAACATGATTCTAAGCCTGCTGATAGGACCCTTTTTTAAATACATGTAACTACTATACTCTCAATTGGATTACAACCAAATTTCGTATTTGCTATGTGTACCATAACAGAGATGACTATGCGTATTCATAAGAGCGACCAGGGCTGCCAACTGTTAATAAATGATGTCTCTATTTTTACCCTAATATTAATATATCAGAAAGTATGTAAGCCAAGAGCTTTAAAATTTGCACACGTATAGTACCTGATATTCTAGATTAATTTGGAGAAACTAATATACGTCGTGCTGCCAACATGACTCTAAGCCTGCTGATAGGTATATTTCGAACTAATTAGAAATTTCGATATTACCAACTTAATTTCGTCATTATTCTAGATAGGTCTATATAGATTGGCATGAATCTTAAATTTTATGAAAAGTAGGCTCTTTAGTTCGTCACGGAACTTCTTGTTTATATATAGGAAGCTGCATTTACGCTGCGCAGCGTCTTGAATTTTGTGGATAAAAATGTGTAATACGCGTGAAATAAGGCAAACGCCTCCCGCGAAGATCATCTACAGTGTTGGAACTAAAAAATATAAGTGAAATTTTATGGATAAAGTACGAGAATTTTGCGAGATAGTATGAATAAAGTTGACCTCACTCCTGAGGCAAGAATTGCATGGCGGACACTGCAAATTATAAATATTTATCATTTGGTGGATTGAGTATATCTAATATAGAGAGATATTTAGGACAAATATGTCACATAAAGGGGTTTTTGGTTCATATGGGGAGTGTAGTTGTAATTAAATATGGTTTGTACTATAAGTGTTATAAACGACAACCTACATAACCTTACAGCTGATTCACTAACACCAATCCTACAACTTTTCTGAGTGGTGTTGTTGTTGTTTGAGTCTTCAGTCTTTTGACTGGTTTGATGCAGCTCTCCATGCCTCCCTGTCCTGAGCTAATCGTTTCATCTCTACATAGCTACCACACCCTACATCCGAGGCAATCTGTTTAACATATTCTAACCTTGGTCTACCCCTACAGTTCTTGTCCTCGACCCTTCCTTCCATAACTAAGCTTGCTATTCCTGGGTGTCTTAGTATGTGTCCTACCAACCTATCTCTTCTCTTCATTAGCAGTCGCCAGAAACATCTCTCCTCTCCCACTCGCCTTAATACCTCTTCGTTTGTAACCCTATCTACCCATCTGATCTTCATCATTCTCCTGTAACACCACATTTCAAATGCTTCAATTCTCCTCTTTTCTGCTGCACCAATAGTCCAAGTTTCACTTCCATAGAGCGCCACGCTCCAGACAAAGGCTTTCAAAAATGACTTCCTAATACCTAAATCTATATTCGATGTCAACAGATTCCTTTTTTGTAGGAAGGCTTTCCTTGCCTGAGCCAACCTACTTTTTATATCCTCTTTGCTTCGTCCATCACTGGTTATTCTGCTTCCTAAGTAACAGAAGTCTCCAACTTCCTTCAGCTTTTCACCTGCCAATTTGATCTCCATAGAAGTTTCTGATTTATTTCGGCTGCATTCCAGTATTTTTGTTTTACATTTATTAATTTTCATCATGTATTCATTCTGTAAGACGGAGTCCATACCATTCAAAAACTGATTCAAATCCTCAGGCGTGTCGGCCAAGATGACGATGTCATCAGCAAATCTCAGAGTTGAAATTATTTCTCCTTGAATCTTCACTCCCACTTTAAATTTTTCTCAAATTTCCTTCATTGCTTGTTCAATGTAAAGATTGAAAAGTATGGGTGATAAGTTGCAGCCTTGCCTTACACCTTTCTGAATACCAGCTTCTCTCTCATGTCCTTCAGCTCGAATGACTGCTGTCTGGTTTCTGTATAGATTGTATATCACCCTCCTATCCCTGTACTTTATTCCAATAGATTTCAAAATGTCAAACAATTTAGTCCAATCAACGTTATCAAAAGCCTTTTCTAAGTCTACAAATGCCATGAACGATCTCTTACCTCTCCTTATTCTACCTTCCAAAATCAGCCTAAGACTTAGTACAGCTTCCCTTGTTCCTACATTTCTCCTGAAACCAAACTGGTCTTCACCCAACTCCGTTTCTATCTGGCTTTCAATCCTCTTGTAAATTATTCTAGACAGGATCTTTGAAGCATGAGTAATAAAGCTGATTGTACGGTAATCTTCACATCTGTCAGCTCCCACTTTCTTTGGTATAGGGATGATAACATTCTTCTTGAAATCAGGGGGTACCTCACCTGTCTCATAAATCCTACACACCAAGTGAAATAACCTGATCAGACCTTCATCTCCTATGCAGCGTAGCAACTCAATCGGTATATCATCTATGCCTGGTGCTTTGTTCCTGCCTAAGTCCTCTAATGCTCTGTCAAATTCTGATCTCAATATTAAATCTCCTTTTGCATCCTCATCAATTTCCTCCTCCCTTTCCATTACATGATTTTCCACTTAATTTATTTAAGCAGTGAATTGTGTTTCCAAATAACAATTAGGCCTATCCCAGACTGAAAATTTCTGCCTAATTATTTTATTTTTTGCACTTTCAGAAAACTATTATCATGCAGGCCTACCAGTAGCCTAGGCCTACACCCTGCAACAAAGTTACAGTACCGTATAGTGACATTATTCAAGCCAATGAATACTGCTTATTTCTGAAGTGATGGAGTGGCAAGTCTTGTTGTGATTGTTGTGATTATATTTAGAGCTAGGATACGAAAAGTGTCCCATTATTTAGAATGAGGTAGGACGATAGGCCTTAATTGTAGACCTCTCTAACCTGTTAGTGAGCACACAGGTTAGGCTTTGTTAATTTGATTCGTTTTCAGACAAACGCGTCGTTGTGGTAAACACACAAATTGTATTGAAATGCAGTATTTGTTTCTTCTATAGTTGTTGATGAGATTTGTCCTAAACTCTCATCCAAATATTATAAACTGTTCCCTTATGCATTGATAGACCTTAAGTTTATTTTATTTGTCACTTACTGGTAGGGCCTACGGTACTTTATTTTCCATAGTATTGGTCATTCATACGGGACGTGATTCACAATATCCAGAAATGTTATATTTTCATGTTTTCACTGAATTTAAGGTAAATATCGTAGGCCACATCTCTACGACTTATGTTCTAAGACTTAATGTGCATCCCGTACGCAATATTTTACAACTTCACTGGACAACTGTGTTAAATTACTGTATAAAATATACTTTTCTATGCTTTCATTCCTCTGTTCATCCATGCATGTACAGTTTTATACGATACAAAGAGGAAATAATGACAGCTCAAAGACTGAAGCAAGCTACAAGGGACCCATGTTGTATTGCTCCAGTTGCTTAGCAACGGAGCGGAAGTGACGTTGACTTCGGCAGCGTATTTAGACCAACATTGCTGTATGGAAGTGAGAATTTCTGCAAGCTTTTCTTCCTACTGACATTACAAAACAAGAGCAATGTACAACCTCCAAAACGTTACTCAGCTATCGGTAGAAACTGCAATGGTTTTATCATTTTAAATGATCTTGTCGACTTCGTCGTTACGCTGGGGTCTGGCGTTACGTTACGGTGACGGGACGAAACGTACCCAGTTGCACTGAGGTGTGTGACGACATAGTACTGCTTGGTGCATATGTACCCCGACAAGCTCTACTTCGTTAGTATAAGACAAAAATCCCCGATTCTTAGATGTCACGGGTAATCTCGAGAACCACTGGATGGAATTTGATGCGGTTTTCACCATTCTGTAAAGGATATCTCGAGGAAAGATTATGTAGAAAATAATTTATGTATGATCAAAGGAAGCCAAGAAGTAACGATTTCAGTGAAAAAGTCGAAAACAAACTTGGCGTCCGTGAGCTTCTTAAGCTTACGCTGGGCAAACCGTTAAAATATCAATATACTACGAGCGTAAGAATTGGTCAGCATGAAAAGTCCTACAAAAAAGTCCGCGAGAGCATATCTCTATCTTCAATACATCGCCCACTATAAGTGTTTTAGACTGGATGGAAGGGGCACGTCCCCGCGCGCTCTGGTGAGCGTGGCGGCATCCCGCGTGCTCGACCTTGCTTTCCCCTTGGTTTACACTTGCCGTTCGCGAGTAATTTGAAAGAAGATAAGCAAGATAAGTATTATGCAGATAATTTTCTAAACTGTCAAGAGTCTTTGGCTTCGAGCGAAGCGAGAAACCTCCAGCCTTTCTAGCATTTTTCAGCATTTGTAGCATTTAAAATGATACAAAGTCTAGTCTTTCAGACTGACTGTCACTTTCTATTCAGATCAGTTATAATGACGATTATCTGCTACGGAATAGTGATCTTGTGGGAAAAATTAAAAATTAATGATTTTGAAAGGATTGAAAATGTAAAGGCAAGATTCATGAAGAACATAATGGGAGTAGGGTGCACTGCCCCTTCTAGATTAGCATATGAACTGCCGAGAGAGACATATTTCATAGAAGATATACGTCTAAGTAGATTGCTTCCATCTACCGTTACATACCAAGAAGTAATAAGAAGGAGATGCAGGAAACAACAGGACATTGATCCAGCGCTTCTGTGATGACCGACAAAAATTGGATGAAAGAAAACCAACTGCAGAGACTTGCCATAACGAGGCTGTATATGGGTTTCATCATAAACTATGTACGAACATATAATTCCACACTCCTGGAGAACACTGCATTTGCGAGCTCTGCCAACAAATGTGTGATTTATATCACCTCACAACATGTGGAAGCGAGTGAAGACCATATCGGAATATGGCAAGGGCTGAAATTAAAAACAAGAAGTTCCGTGACGAACCTAAGAGCCTACTTTTCTTAAAATTTAAAATTCATGCCAATCTATATAGACCTATCTAGAATAATGACGAAATTAAGTTGGTAATATCGAAATTTCTAATTAGTTCGAAATATGCCTCGTTTAATGTAGCCTAATAGAGCACTACAGTTGGCATCCCTGATGACTGAATATATTGTTAGTTCCATCTCTTAAGGTACAGACTACAATCCAATGAATAGCTTGGACATAACATGCAGTTAGATATTGGATCTATCAGGGTGCGTAAAATCATGTTGGCTACAATGCCATGCATGTGTTGGTCAGAAATAATCTGAAATATTATGATCTCTTGTTGTGCCAATTTTGGATGAAATCCATTTGTTAGTATAGAAGTTACATGTATTTTAAATTGGATCTATCAGCAGGCTTAGAGTCATGTTGGCAGCACTGACGTATATTAGTCTCCTAATTAATCTAGAATGGCAGGTACTATGCTTGTGCAAATTTTAAACCTGTTGGCTTACAGTACATACTTTCTGATATATTAATATTACTGAGCCGATATCTCGTCTCATTTTACCCTATCAGTAGCTTGCCACGGTGGGTGAGTGGATATCGTGTCGGTCTACTAACCCCAAGATTGCAGGTTCGCCCCTGACCGTGGTAAGTGATTTTTGAAAGGCGGCAAAAATACGATACGCATGTCATACGATGTTGGCATGTCAAAGAACCCATTTGAATTCAGTAGGCCGAGTTCATAATGGCAAAATTAATCTCGGGAGTTTCCGCCAGCACAAAGTTCCTCATTTCTCTCCTAGAAAGCGCTATTGTGTTCAAGGAGATTAGATATCTAACATCTAACCTCCTTGACTTTCATAGTCATGGAACTACGAAATTCGACATGCAAGCTACCCTCTGGGTGTCAAATAGCAAAGCTTGCACCAGGCACCCGAGGCCATACGATATTATTATTACCCTATCAGCTTCTTCGCCTTGGCGTAAGTAATTGTTCCCTGGTTTGCCGCATTCAGTTCTCTGTTTCCCGCTAGAGACCTGCACCGCAAGGTAAGATCTTGTGTATGTCTTATTCTACAGAATGTAGTTGGTGCCCTGGTCCAGAGAGCGAACGCCGAGATGTTCTTCGGTTATTTAGTTGTTATTTTACAGTCAAGTATGAGGGATGCTTGGAACGTATATTATAGAGGTTTGAATTGGATCTCCGTGAGAAGATTCCGTGGAAAAATTTGGCTGCGAGTCCCGATTAGGAATCCAGGTGGCCTGGGAAGGAGCATTAACATTTAGATGTTCTAGTTATTGGTCTTGTAAGAATTGTGGTGGCCGTGAATGACATGGACAGGCCTAAGAGTAGAGAATTTGTATCGTAAGTCGTATTGGGTTTATATTAGCTGTTGTTTTGTTTTATTGAATCTTCTGTTGGCGGACTATAACATTGGTCGTGCGTCAGCTGTTTGTAAAAAAGATGAGAGCTCTGGGAGCCATGACAGTAAGAAGTCGTCTAATATTTTACTGCGGGGATAGTCATGAATTATTGTAAAGGAACAAAAGGATTCTGACACCTTGACATGTACTAAGACATGAATGTGTATTAAAGCAGTAACGATTGATACGTTTGGAAGAGTATACGAGTCGCCTTGATAGAGAGCACACGTCTTATAATGTTTACTGTGGGAATAGTCATGAGTTGTTTAACGAAGAAAAGAATTCTGACATCTGGACGTGTACTAAGAGATGATATGTATCGAGCGGTAATATTAGTAATGTTGCAGACTTCATAGAGCTATGACGACGGTCGGTGGATTGGAAAAGGTTGCTTTGAAAAGGTCTTGGATTATTTGTGGAGAGGATCTATCCTGACTTCTGGAAATGTAGTAAGACATGTTTGAGCATCGTATAAAACTTTACTGGTGTTTTTTTTTTTTTCTTAAGAAGTGAAGTAAATACGAGGTGACGCAGAGAGAAGAAATTATATTGATGAGGGGATGTTATTGTCACCTGGGTTGTGGCTGGATTACTATGAATATGACGAACTGTTAATAATAAAGCAAGTACCTTTGGGGCTTATGTTATTTCCATATCTTGTTTTTAAATTTGTGTTGTTATTTGTTTTATGTGAATGTGTAACTTAAATGTTTGTGAATAGAAGTTGTTACTTAAAAGTGAAAAGATGTATCATTTCTAGGACTACATTTGATACAGTAATCTCTTAACATTCATCTGGGTTATATCGCAAATGGGTTCGGCCCTTCTGCTCGCTGAAGAAAGGGGGGGGTGTCATTGGTAGCAGAGCGTGGTTTCGATATTTAACCACATTTTCTTAATGTATTGAGATTGCAGTGTTGTGTGTGGGCGTGGAGGTATGCACTTAATCTGGACTTACCTGAAGTACGATTATGCATATGTTTATAATTTCTAATCTATGTATGTTCTTTGTTTCATGTTGAATATTGTCACAAATGGAAGCGAGACCTTTGCCTACTTGTTATTATCTGATCAAAGATGAGGTGGTCCATGAATTGATGGTCAGAAGTGAAAAGCCTAATTATCATAGGGAGTTGGATATTGCTGTGCTGAAAAGGGTAAAGGATAAGCCTATTGTTATTCCTGATCATAATCACCCTTATTGGAGCGCCGGTAAGTCCACCATAGTGTCCACTGTTTCTAAGTTAATTGATTCTTTAAATTTTGTGAATGTTCTGGGGAAAACGGCTACTTCTCAACGGAAACGAATTAAGTATAGGTCTATTCATTGGGTACATCGGCTACAGGATTTAATTGGTGTTTGGTCTTTGAGTGATGTGGGTTTTGCGAATGAGTTATCAGACCTACGTTCCAGACTTGTAGAATTGTTTGATTTAAAGTTTTATGAGGCAAGTAATTGTGATATGGCGGAATCAATTGAGTGTTCGAATTGTGATAGTTCTATATGTGACTTAGCGAGTGAATTGAGTGATAGTGTGAATTTAACTGGAGATTTAGGGCCTATGTTGGCAGATAACCGTCAGGATAGTGCAAGGGTTAGTGAAAATAGAAATCCTTCGAAAGAGAGTAGCTATATAGGGTCATCTACTGATTTGCCACGTAATGTGTCATATGCGGTCAGGCCTAAAACTGTTAATCAGAGTAGTTCCACTGAAAGATGTATTTTCACGAGTAGGCCTACACCGGTTCAGAATAGTGATGCAATGTTCTCTCAATCTAACCTAAAGTCAAATTTGTCTTTGGTGCCTAGATCTGTGCAGACGGGGGACAGTTTATTTGACGAAAATTATGTGGTAAGGGGGAACACATTCGGTTTGGGTGAGAATAATTGTGCATTGCTTCAGGGTGACAGATTTGGTCGTAACATGTCTGAGTATAATGTTAAGTTCTCAACTGTGCCCAATCCGTTGAATGTAATTTTAAGGGACTTAATGTGTGTGATGGTACGGATAATGATTTATTAATCAAATTTCTTAGGAAATTCATTGAGCTTAAAGAAAGTGGAACTGTTTTTGGATTATCCGAGCTGCACATTTATCGGATTGTGTTCCCGTGCACTAGTGGGTTACTTCGAGAGAGGTTAGTGTAGAGGATGAGTAACCATCGTCTTTGATGTTCTTTCATCTTGAAGTTTTAGATTCTTTCTTTACTCCTAGAACCTTATCTGACTTGCATCGTGAACATTTATTTAGAGTACAGAGGATGGACGAAACTCTCAATCAGTATTTTATAGATGTTAAATGGTATGCCAAGGTTTTCGCTGTCCATTTAACTGAAAAACAAATTGTTACTTCTATGGTAGAAGGCATTAACCCCATTTATAGGTCGTTTCTGTCTATGAATGCCAAACCCCAGTCTTACAAAGAGTTTAATGACATCATCTTGGAGGCTGAGAAGGTAAAGAAAGCTGATTTGAGACGCATGCATGATTCGTCGAAGTTTTGCACTTCTATTTATGGTCCACCTGTGCGAGCTTGTACTTCTAACAATTTTCAGTGGTGTGAAGCCGTACTAACTGCTGGGAGCTGTAGAGATGCTGTATCTGGTGAGCATGTATTTCAGGGAGAGGTTTTTCAGGAGAAACGTGCTATCATACCTGCAGATTCTCAGCAGAATATATTTCAGGAGCGTGAACTTCAGAGATCGTTTAAGGGTAACTACTCTAAAGGTAAGAGGTGTGATCGGTGTGGATCATACGATCATCTTCGTCGTTGGTGTGATGCATCGGATAATCGTTTCTGTTGATGTAGATTATTTGTATGTTAGTAAAAAATCTTGAAAATTGTGTAAGGTAGAGACTCCGCTTTTAGTGTACATAGGTATGTGTGCTACTAGTGTGTGTGTTTGCCTGCACGTGTGGTGCACAATCTTCAAAATTGAGTAGGGTGGAGACTCTGCTTTTAGTGTACATAGGTCTGTGTGCTACTAGTGTGTGTGTTTGCCTGCACGTGTGGTGCACAATCTTCAAAATTGTGTAGGGTAGAGACTCCGATTTTAGTGTACATAGGTGTGTGTGTGCTACTAGTGTGTGTGTTTGCCTGCACGTGTGGTGCACAATCTTCAGAATTGTGTAGGGTAGAGACTCCGCTTTTAGTGTACATAGGTGTGTGTGTTTGCCTGCGCGTGTGGTGCACAATCTTCTAAATTGTGTGTGATGAATGCAGTTCTTCCGGTGTGCATGCTTGTGTATGCTGTTAGTGTCTGTATTGGTCTGCACGTGTGATTTTCTGATACGGGTACGACCAAGGGAGTTGTATTGTATAAATAGATTTTGAGTGTTCTGTATGATTGTGATGTTTAGCTTTGTTCTTGTAATGGGTGGGTGTTGTTGTTGTACTGGGGTAATAAAAAAGGTTAGGTCTCATTCATATTATGGGGTTAAAATAAAATAAAGGATAAAGCCGAATATATAAATTGGGTTTGCGTTGGGATATCTTAGTTCGTCTTACGATCCTAACTTGTGGTCAAGGTATGGGACTTGACTAAGTGACATAAGGTGTTCTTATATATGTGGTGAGTATTTACAAAACGTTCCTTTGTGTCTCCAAGTGGTGACTTGTTCATCTTTTGTGGCTTGTTGATGTTGGAAAGTAAGCACTTGCCGAATTTGTTATGTGGTGACGGGTATTCATGCTACACCAGGGAATAATGCGGTGAGTATGATATGATGAATTACGGATTTTATTTAAGGTTTCTTTATGTTTTGTGTGTAGATGTTTTAACGGACTCCATTTATATTCAGGCAATTTTGGGGAAGATTTGTGGGTAGTAACTTGTTATTATTATATTGAGTGTGACGTGAAGTTATGTGATTTGGATGAATGATTATGGATGTTGTATGTTGTTGGTCTGCTCATGTGTACTGTCTATGCTATATTTTCTTGGTGTTGAGGTAAACTTCCGCTTTTCTTTGGATTTTCTTAGGGTCTGTCTTTGTTTTGTAAATTTTTTGGGGGGTGGTACTTTTGGTTAATGTTTTCTTATGTGTGAGTATTAGATGGTCTGTGGAGGACTAATGCCGACTTCCAATTTTCCCTAGTTTTTTTTTTTTTTTTTTTGAGGCAAAGGAGCTCAAATCTCATTTAAAAGATAACTTATTTCTGTTATTTTCTGTACGTTTCGGATATTGTTTGTAAAACTATTATTTGTTGGGTAATAACACCTTATATAAGATATTCATAAAGCCTGAAATTTGTCAAACTTAATTTTATTTGTAAAAGATATGGAAATTATCAATTAGGAGACTATTTTGTTATGCAATCATGCCTAGCTTTGTTTGTATTCCTTCATCTCAGTGTAGTTTGTAATTCTCTTACATGGTACTGCCTTCAGCTTATTGTGGGAGAGGGTGCTTCTACGCAGATGAAATACTCGATGTATATGTGAAGCTATCCAGGGCCCGGATAACTGAGCTATCATCGTGGGATCAGTTCGGAAGAAATATTTCTTCTCATTTGCTAGAAGACTACTGCGATTTATTCGATTGTATTTATTTGGAATCTCTATTATTGTAAAGAAAAATTGTAAGAATTATGTATATGTATGATGTCATCTAATATCGATTCTGACGTGTTGTAAAATCTTGGAACTTCAAGTGGAAGTGACGTAAGACGTTGGCATGAGAATGAACTTGTATTCTTGGGAGTGTGCAAATTATGGAAAGTTGAAAAATTGTGCAAAGAGAAAAGAAACTTGAGGATATGGCATTTACATGTTCTATGTTTACATGATGTTCTTGCTGTATACGTTATCGCGGTTTTGAAAACCGGCGTTAACGCTTGTAGTGGGGGAGATTTGAGCCGATATCTCGACTCATTTTACCCTATCAGCTTTTTCGCCTGGTTTGTCACATTCAGTTCTCTGTTTCCCGCTAGAGACCTGCACCGCAAGGTAAGATCTTGTGTATGTCTTATTCTACAGAATGTTGTTGGTGCCCTGGTCCAGAGAGCGAACGCCGAGATGTTCTTCGTTTATTTAGTTATTTCACAGTCAAGTATGAGGGATGCTTGGAACGTATATTATAGAGGTTTGAATTGGATCTCCGTGGGAGGATTCCGTGGAATAATTTGGCTGCGAGTCCCGATTAGGAATCCAGGTGGCCTGGGAAGGAGCATTAACATTTATATGTTCTAGTTATTGGTCTTGTAAGAATTGTGATGGCCGTGAATGACATGGACAGGCCTAAGAGTAGAGAATTTGTATCGTAAGTCGTATTGGGTCTATATTAGCTGGTTTTGTTTTATTGAATCTTCTGTTGGAGGACTGTAACATTGGTCGTGCGTCAGCTGATTGTAAAAAAGATGAGATCTCTGGGAGCCATGACAGTAAGAAGTCGTCTAATATTTTACTGCGGGGATAGTCATGAATTATTGTAAAGGAACAAAAGGATTCTGACACCTTGACATGTACTAAGACATGTATGTGTATTAAAGCAGTAACGATTGATACGTTTGGAAGAGTATACGAGTCGCATTGATAGAGAGCGCACGTATTATAATGTTTACTGTGGGAATAGTCACGAGTTGTTTAATGAAGAAAAGACTTCTGACATCTGGACGTGTACTAAGAGATGATATGTATCGAGCGGTAATATTAGTAATGTTGCAGACTTCATAGATCTAAGACCACGGTCGGTGGATTTGAAAAGGTTGCTTTGAAAAGGTCTTGGATTATTTGTGGAGAGGATCTATCCTGACTTCTGGACATGTAGTAAGACATGTTTGAGCATCGTATAGAACTTGACTGGTGTTTTTTTAAGAAGTGAAGTAAATACGAGGTGACGCAGAGAGAAGAAATTATATTGATGAGTGGATGTTATTGTCACCTGGGTTGTGGCTGGATTACTATGAATATGACGAACTGTTAATAATAAGGCAAGCACCTTTGGGGCTTATGTTGTTTCCATATCTTGGCTTTAAATTTGAGTTGTTATTTGTTTTATGTGAATGTGTAACTTAAATGTTTGTGAATAGAAGTTGCTCCTTAAAAGTGAAAAGGTGTTTCATTTCTAGGCCTACATTTGATACTGTAATCTCTTAACATTCATCTGGGTTATATCGCAAATGGGTTCGGTCCTTCTGCTCACTGAAAAAGGGGGGGGGGGGTGTCAATTACGTTAAAAGATAGAGACAGCATTTATTAACAGTTGGCATCCCTGGTTGCTCTTAAGAATAACATAGTCATATCTGTTATTGTACACATAGCAATACGAAATTTGGTTGAAATACGATTGATAGTATAGAACTTACATGTATTTAAAAATTGGTCCTATCAGCAGGCTTAGAATCATGTTGGTAGCACTGACTTACATAAGTTACTCCAAATTAATCTAGAATGTCAGGTACTATAGGTGTGCATAGTTTAAAGCTGTCGGCTTGCATACTTTCTGATATATTGGTAATTGGATTAGAAAATAGAGAGAGAGAGAGAGCATTTATTAACAGTTGGCAGCCCTGGTGGCTTTTAAGAATACTCTCAGTCATATCTGTTTATGCAAACATAGTACATACGAAATTTGGTTGAAATCCAATTAATAGTGTAGAAGTTATATGCATTTAAAAATTGGACCTATCATCAGGCTTAGAATCATTTTGGCATCACTGCCATGCATGGCCTCCTGGAAATTAAACTGAAATAGTATTATATATATGTGTGCCAATTTTGGAATAGGTCCCTTCCATACCTTCTAAGATATCCAACATGGAGCTCAAATTTTAATTGCAGTTTTTCAGCAGTTAGTAGCACTGACATAATTTTCAAATATGGGCTTGAGATATTCAGGTATAGATCTTTATTCATACCAAATTTGGATTCGATTGCTGCAGCCGTTTAGGAGTTGATAGGGGGAGGGACAGACAGAAGGACAGACAGATAGACAGACAGACATTTGCCCGGATCGATCTCATAAGTCTACTTTTTCCTCATTTTTGCGAAATGTGAAAAGTAGGCTAATAACCTGTAGACTCTTTGGAGTGCTTTATATTGTAGTAATTACAAATCAAGACTCACGCATTTGATGTGGTGAACTATGCTGTGCCACTGTACACGACTGTCTGTCCACACTGTATCTCTCTGTATAACAAGTAGTTCCGTGAAGAACTATACAGCCTATTTTCATATATCCTACTTATGTTAATTGCCTCTATTTACATACAAAATTTCAGTTTGATTGCTGTAATAGATTCGTAGACATTGAGAAACGACTAAATATTGCGGATGGTCGCCATGTTGGATTTTATATATCTAGGTCCTAGAGTTATGTACTGTTACATGAAGATTATTGTGTACGTGTAGCATTCAAACTTCAATCGCATGATTAGGACACAAGAAGAAACAACGAGATTTTAAAATTTCGCACAGCTGCCATCTTGTGGTTATGGAAACAATTGAAATAAATTAGATGCCAGTGGATGAAGATTTGTATAAGGATTTACTGTATCAAGTTTCACTGCACTCGGATGGTTAAATTGCGAGAAACGTCCATGTGAATATTTATACTTTGCGTCGCCACCATGTTGGATTTGTGATCACCAGGTTATTTAAAGTCCTATAGGTGAACTTATGTTCATAGCCCCTATGAACATTAAAAAAATCAGTTTGATTGCTAAAATAGATCGTAGATATTCAGAGCCGTCTAAATATTTCAGATGGTCGCCATTTTTGGATTGTTAAATGTATAGGCCATAGAGTCATGTATCATTAAAGGAAAATTATTGCCTAGGTTCATTATTCAAACTTTCACATCGATCGCATGATTACGACACAAGAAATAAAAACTTAATTTTAAAATTCGCAAAGCCGCCATCTTGAGGTTATGTAAACAATTGAACTAAATTAGATACCAGTGTATTACAATGTGTATAAACATTTCCTGTACCAGATTTCATTGCGGTTGAAACATTAAATCGCGAGAAAGGTCTATTTAAAATTTTCAAATTCGCTTGGCCGCCATGTTCATTTTGTAGTTAAACGGTTTTTGAAGGTCTTATAGATAAACTTCCAGTAGTGCCCTTTATCTCCGTACAAAATTTCAGGGTGATACCGCTAATAGTTTCAGAGATATAGAATGCCGGTGAAATATTTCGCACATCCGCCTAGTTGTGGTTTTGTAAACAATTGAACCAAGTTAGATGTCGGTGCATTACAATGTGTATAAACATATACTGTACCAAGTTTTATTGCGTTTGGTTGGTTAAATCGCGAGAAACGTCTATTTAAAAGTCGCAAATACGCGTGGCCGCCATGTTGGTTTTGTAGTTACCAGTTTTTCAAAGGTCGCATAAGTGAACTTCTAGTAGTTCCCTTTATCACCGTAAAAAATTTCAGGGTGATATCGGGAATAGTTTCGGAGATATTGAATGCTGGAGAAATATTTCGCACAGCCGCCATGTTGGAATGGTGAGACGTAACAAGATTTGAAGTGCACTGTCGGGGTAGTCCGGAAAGGTGCTATGAACTAACCGAGTTTCATTTAAATCGCTCCAGCCGTTTAGAAGTTATTACGGGGACACACACACTCCTTCCTCTCACACACACACGCGCGCGGACAAAAGGTGATCTCATAAGCCTATTTTTTCAAAATTGAAAATAGGCTAAAAATGAATGTTTCTTATTGTTTTATTTGTCTGCCTGTCTGTCTGTCTGTCTGTCCCGTATGTGTTCATATAGTCCACCATTCATCCGATTCCGATGAAACTTTGGTGAGTTGTTGTGCTCACTCCAGCGAAGGTTTCTGAATTAGTGAATCCATTTGACAATACAGTAAAACCTGCCTAAACCGGACCCTTTATATACCAGAAACCTGGGCAAACGGAAAACAAAATTCGGAACGGAGGTATTTCCCATGTAAATTGACACTGTAAATCGGAAAACTGCCTAACGCGGAAACGGAAGGAAATTCCGGAACTGTAGGCTTAAATGACCTGACTAAGACGGATTATCTTATCCATAATACAAAGCTATGTACTAAATTTTTGCGCAACTGCACTTGCCCCAAAGTCCTAGGAAACATTAACTCTAATAATAATAATTATAATAATAATAATAATAATAATAATTGAACTATGTAATAACCATAACCTCCAGCTGATGTCAACACACTTTCGTCACCTACCTAGAAAACAGACTACATGGAGATGCCCGAACAAAACATTAGGAGAGTTCCAAATAGACCATATTGCGATATCTCGAAGATCTAGTCCGGAAATCATGAACGTTACCGTAAAAAAGGGAATGAACATAGACTCAGATCACTATGTATCGGTAATAATGTTCCGGCCCATTCCACTAAACAAAAAGAAAAACAAATCTACCATAATCCGCTTCGACACAAACATGCTCAGAGATAGGGAGAATGAATTCAAAGAACTTGCCCAACCAGTGGAAAAAGACTTCAACAGCACGAGAAAGCAGATGATAAACGCTGCAAAAGAAGTAGCAGAAACCAAGAAGAGGAAGAAACACACATGGTGGAACAATAACTGCGAGAAGACCTTAAAGGATCGTCTAGATGCTTGGAAAAAGTACTACACCACCAAAGAGGAAGAAGATTGGAACATCTATAGAGACCAACGAGCACAAACAGCAAAAATAATACGCAGCGAGAAACACAAGTATGAAAAAGAACAAATGGACAAAATTGAACAAAACTTTCACAGAAATGAGACCCGTGAATACTACAGGGATTTTAAAAAGAAGATACAAGGATGCAAGGCACCTTCCCTTTGTTTTCTAAGAAAAGATGGAACTCTAGCAACATCCAACGAGGAAAACTGCGAAATTTTAGCCGGGTATTTTAACGACCTCCTAAATTGTGAAAAGCCATCCAACCCCATCAGAACAAACAAACTAATGAACCACAATTTGCCATCTTCTCCACCAAATCGCGATGAAATCAAACGCCACATAAAGATGTTGAGAAATAACAAGGCTCCTGGTGAAGACTCCATGATTGCAGAACTGTGGAAACATGCCCCAGAAGAAGCAATTGACATCCTACACCAAACCATTGTAGATATATGGGAGACAGATCAACTCCCAGAGGACTGGAAGATAGCATTGATCCATCCTTTACACAAGAAAGGAAATATAATAGATGTGAACAACTACCGTGGTATTTCTCTTCTGTCAGTAGCGTACAAGATCCTGTCACTTTCCATCCTTGAAAGACTGGAACAGCAAGTTGAACACAAACTCGGAGAATACCAAGGGGGTTTTAGGAAAGGCCGATCGACTGCAGAACAAATCTTTAACCTAAAAACCATAATTAGGTACTATGTATTGAGAGGTCGAACGTATGTATCGACATTTGTAGACTTTAAGAAAGCGTACGACTGCATCGACCGTGATGTGTTGATTAACATACTTGCAGAAATGGGAGTCGATATGAAACTGCTGGCGATAATAAGGGCAACCCTAATTAATACCACATCCAAAGTCAAATTCCAAGGATGTATCTCTGAACCCTTTGAAATCAAGACAGGTGTTCGACAGGGAGATAGCCTGTCACCTCTGTTGTTCAACTGCGTGCTTGAAAAGGTAATACAGAATTGGCGACAGAAGTTAAAAGAAGGAGGCCTTTACAAACCTTTAAGGATCGGGACGAAGAAAAACGGAGTGGAAATAGATTGCTTAGCATTCGCTGATGATATAGCCCTGATGACAGAAGATTTCGAAAGTGCAACAGAACAGGTCAATATATTGAAGGAAGTAGCAGAACAAACAGGATTACAAATTTCCTTTCAAAAGACAGAAGTAATGTCGAACATCAAGGATGATACAGCACAACTAAACACCAAATATGGAACGATAAACCGTGTTAATAAATTTAAATATCTTGGGGAATGGATCCAGCAAAATGGCCTTGACAAGGAAGCCACAGAAGCAAGAATCAAGAAAATGGAAGTCGCTTTTCAAACCACCCGCAACATATATAACAAAAAGTGCTTTTCTATGAACACTAAAATTCGTCACTACAACACTGTCATCAAACCAGTACCGCTATATGCATCTGAATGCCTTATCCTATCCGAGAAATGTTTGCTCGCGAAGTTAGAGAGAAAAGAAAGAACGATCCTACACATCATACTTGGCCCAGACTACAAAAATGGCATCTACATCAGAAAATCCAGGCAAGAAATTTACTCGAGGATAGAGAAGATCACAGACACAATGCGAAAACGCAGAGTTTGCTTCTACGGTCATATGCGACGGATGATCGATTCCCGATGGACTAAACGTATCTTCAGTATATTCGACTCAAAACCAAAAACGACAATGCCATGGTATGTTAACGTCCAGAAAGATCTGAAAGAAATGGGGATACGAGCAGAAGATGCACAAGACCGAAATCTTTATAGAGCAGCCATCAAGACGTTTGGGACTTTCCGGGACGAAAAACGGACAACTGGTGCGAAATGGACAGAGGAACGTCGTGCTAAACACAGTGAGCTCATGAAGGCAATGTGGATCAAGCAAAAAATGAGCAAATGCCAGAATGTAAAATGAGGCTTATCGTGGTCCCTAGTTGGCCGATTAGCGAAATTGAATGAATGAATGAATAATAATAATTATTAATATTATTATTATTATTTTTATAGTGGGTATCCAATTAGTTACCCTTCACTTTAATACCGAGCTTCACTAGTCTCGGGGGCACCGCACGCCACTGTACTGGATAATGTGAAAGGTGGAAATGAGTGTCCTCGCCTGGTGCAGACACCCATGTCATTACGATTCATTTCGATCGCTGATTTCCAATCAACGTCAGCACGCTACACGTGGCTAGACAAGCCATACAGAATGATGTGCATACAGTATTATGTGCCAAGTTGGGAATTTCCCCACGGAGCTTGAAGGAACAGGGCCATACAATATGAAGTGCTCGACAAACTTGTGCAGCTAAACTGACGAGGTACTAGATATAGGCATACATCTCCTGGTATATATCCATGCACTACGGCCATGATGACCTCAGGTCAGTTAATTAGCAGGGCTAGGATTTATATGTACTAAAAGCATCTATCAATCAGACAATTAAAAGACATTGAAAGTTTGAAATCAAGACATTTGAAAAAATATTGGGGATATCAAAATTCGCTATTTCACGATATGTGTAGGCATTAGCCAGGGAAACATTTTTGGTAGAAGACATTCGACTGCTAATGCACTTACCATCCACACAGGTATGCGTAGACCTGCTAAGAGAACTTCGAAGAAAGGGAGACTCCATCGCAGAAAGATTCTTCCTAATAGATGCAATGAAATACAGGGTGATTCAGCTAAGAGGGCCATCTGGAACATCTACGGAACCGTGATATCATCATTCTGTTTTTATAATCTTAAATCGCATTAAGGGGCTCATACAACACGGTCCATTTCGCCCCAAACACATACGTATTTACCGAGTAACCGGTAGCAACTTTGCTATTTTAAATAGGACTATACTAATTTCACCCACTGGAACAACTTAGAATTAAGTGACAAGTTGTGATGTGCTTATTTTGCTCCCCCAGGGGCTCACATCTTGTGGGACGTTGGTTGGCGACCGCGGGACCCCCGCTGAGTCCGGCATTGCTTCCACTTAATGTGCCAGGCTCCTCTCCGTCTTCTTTCCTGTCGACCTCCCTTGTTCTTTTCCGACCCCGACGGTATTAAGGTATCCGAGGCCTAGGGAGTCTTTCACTTTCCCACCTTAATTGGCCCTTGTCTCATCTTTCCTTCTTCGATGGGTCAGACCTCTTGTTTTCTTTTCATTATATTTCCTTTTCTTTTTAAGATTCCCGCACTGTTTTTGTTACTTGGCTCCCCGTGTATATAAATTCCCTTTAGCGATTCTTTTTCCATTTACACTACATATTGTAGGTACGTTTTAATCTAAGTTGCATTTTGTGAGTTTTTTCTATCTAAATTGCATTTCGCGATTGTTTTCAACCTCAATTGCTTTTTAGTAAGTCTTTCAATGTAGGAGCAGGGCATTTTAGTGAGTATTTTGAATTTCAATTGCATTTTGTTAGAATTTTCAATGAAAACCGCTTTTCGCAAGTATTTTGATTCTCAATTGCATTTTGTGGGTGTTTTGAATCTAAATTACATTTTGTCAAGTATTTTCAATCTAAATTGCATTTTGTAAGTATTGTCAATCCAAATGAGTAGTTTGAATCTACCGTACATTTTGTAAGCATTTTCAATTTCAATTTCATTTTGTAAGTATTTTGAATTTCAATTGCACTTTGTGAATATTTTGGATTGGAAATGGGATCTTTCAATCTGAATTGCTTTGTGTATTTTTAATTTCAATTACATTTTCTAAGTATTTTGAACCTCAATTGCATTTTGTACGTATTTTCGATCTCATTTGCATTTTGTAAGTATTTTGAATTTCAATTGCATTTTGTAAGTATTTCGACTCTGCATTGCATTTTGTACGTATTTTGAACCTAGCCTACATTTTGTGCATATTTTTCAATCTATTCCTTTCGTGAATCTTTTCGTTCTAAATTCACTTTTGTAAGAACATTTTGTGAGTTGTTTCAATCTGAGTTCCTTTTTGTATTTTCCGTCTCACTTAATTTTCGTTATGGTTTCCATTTCATTGCCTTTTTTGCTGGCTGCGTGGCTCAGGGGTAACGTTCTCGCTTGCTGGGCCCAAGGTTGCAGGTTCGTATCCTGGCGCAGTCAGCCGGCATTTGAGGGTGCGCAAATGCGAGGGAGCCGTGTCCGTAGATTTACTGGCACGTTAAAGATCCCCTTCGGGGCAAAATTCCGGCACCCCGGCGTCTCTAAAAGCCAGTGTAGTTAAAAGGGACGTAAAACCAATAACATTATTATTATTACATCATTGCCATTTTCGCCATCACCCAGATCATTAGGGGCCGATAACCTAGATGTTAGGCCCCTTAAAACAATAATTATCATCATCATCATCATCATCATCAGCTTATTTTGCAAATCCGACGAGTACCTTTTGAGATATTAAAGCTTTCCATATGTGTCGGCATCAGACAGAAAGCGATGCGTCAGCCGCTGGAATGTGGAGTGCATGTTCTCTTGCGTGACCCACTCCTTGTTGACAAACACACATACCGCATTTTTGGGAGCCCTCGGGCGTTCAATCAAAAATACCCTGCTGTGGCCATTGGTAGCAATTCATATATAATAAAACAATATTATTAAGGCCAGCTGATTCACCTGGTATAACAGCAATACCATTATATTCGCTAAAGAAGTTTTTAATTAAGCTTTGCAACGAGTCTGATTTTTAATCAATTAATTATTTTTATTAATTTTTATATGTTTAAGTGTAAAACCCTTACGAATCGTTAACTTCTACCGTAGCGTGCTTTTGAAATAATTGTGCTCCAGACTGTTCTTTTAGTGACTGTTACTATTCAAATTTCTTGTTTACGCAATGAGTTTTTGTGGTTAGTTAGTTTAATCACTTAAACAAACACTTAAAAGTAATTGAGTTGTCAATGTGGTTTTGTACATGGTGTAACTACAATGGTGAGGCGGATCGCTCCCTCTCTCTCGTGTGGATGACGTCACAACGGGAGCGTTGCGTTCGGTGACACAGCACTCTGTAATGCGGCTCTGGTCATAATAATATAACTTGAAGGCATTAATAAAAGCATTTATTATAACACTGTACATACTTTGTATTGTAAATACTGATAATAATGTTGGTAATTATGAATACGGCGTACCTCTAAACAATAGTAATGGCCCTTTAACGAGATCCACTATTTTTTTCATATTGGTGAATGTACACATTTTGCGATTCAATTTTCTCTGTGAATTGCCGAAACTTATTTTTCTGTTTAAGTCACGCAACCTAATATATGTTCGGGTTCGAGCTAAACAGTGAATAACCTCATATGCAATATTAACATGAGGCAATTTTCTCAAGGTCCTGCTGGTTAATTCATTGAATATAAACTTATCAGTTGATAATGAATTGCCATGAAATTTATGAAACTCAGCGTCCATTGTCTTTGCAACTTCCATAAGTTCATTAGAGGGATACAAAAGATTTCCCCTTGAAATAAACTGGATCCAATCTTGGCCTTCTTTACTGGGTTCAAGTTCTTGAGATAATGTTCCCAAGTTTTTGTACTTATCCCTGAATCTGTGTGCTACATATCCTGCAATGTATTTTAAACCTTCGTGGTTCATTTCATCTTTAAAATCCGAGAGATCAAATTCATCGAACAATTCATTCTGATGATCGGTCATTTCAAACAAACTCATGTTCATTTCCTCAGTTTCGTAATTTGATTCAACAAATAAAGTAGAAACTAGTTTTTCTTCGTCAGGAGCATCCACGATATCAGGAATACGTTTGGCAACATTCACTAACGCAGTCTGCGAGAAACAGGTGTCAGTTTCTGTTTCCATTGGTTTAATCAGACACTTTTCGTCAATATCCTCCTCTGTATTTCTATTTACAGTAAAAATTGAAGCAGAGTGCTTGCCCAAAATGTACCATTTCAATCTATATTTAATGTCCAGAGGAGATGGGTGATCATTGGAGCCTCCCATTCCTCTAATATACGAGAAAAGGTTCTCCAAAATATCTTGATTTAGACGATAAGTTATTATGTACTCGACTTGGTATATCGGCTTCAAATATTTAAAAAGGTTAACTAGAGACGTGTTGCTTAGTAGAATTCCTTTTTGAAATGGGAGTAAGGCTTTATGTCGGCCAACTCTCATGGACGTTATCAATTCATTAACATTATTTAGCAAACTGATTTGTTTGTCTAAATCAGTACCAAATGCATTTCTTTCAGAATGACTCCCAAACTTGTTCTTAGCATTAAATAAGTCAAACCAGTCATTTATTAATTTTATACATCTAGCCGCTTCTTCCCAGTCAATGTTTTTCATCAACCCTTTCCCTCCACACCATTCAAGAGCCTTTGATACCTGGTTTGAAAGTACTTGAGCTGCAGGCCGAACTTTTTGTCTCTCTGATCCCTTTATATCTAAATGATATCTGCTAATTTTGTGCGCAATAGTGAGTTCAGAAGAAGACATAGAAATTAGTAGTTCCAAACATTCCTTGTTCACTTTTTTCCCATTGAGCAGCACAAATCCCTGATCTAACAAATGATTTCTCACAAGTTTCAATAAATGAGGAATGTCTGCAAACACAAACACTTTTAAGGAATCGTTGCTTGGATGATTGAAGAAACATTCCTTATTATGTCCAATATTAAGCTCTGGCCACAAGCCCATATTCCCAGACCCCATATCACTTGTAATGGCTACAACAGTGAAGCCTGCAGAATGTAGATTCGATACTATTCCAAGAATAATATCTTTTTTCATTCTTTGGTCAAAGGCATAATAAAGAGGCTGCTTCCACTGACCAATCAAACCTCGTGCCATGACAACTTGGCAAGTTTTGTGAGGGCCAATTTTCTGCTGGTTGCTTCTGTCGATACACATGCGATTTGAAATATAAATTTCGTCAAATGTCAATACAGTCAAGCGTTCCAATTCGGTTAGTCCTGCTGATTTATATTTAATTAGTTTCACAACATCTTGCAAATCACCCTGCTCTAAATTCAAACATTTAGCCCAATCACGTAACGTCGTCAGTCCTGGCAAGGGATAGTTATTAGCCCTTAAAAACCGGTAGGCTTTAGGGCTCACACTTCTGAGTGATATAGCCGCCGCTATATCGTCAGAACACCAATTAATTTTCTTACGTTTCTCTGTACTTAATAAATGTTTTATTTGACCTGGAGTGAAGACTTTACCCAGTATCGTCTGAATTTCTTTGCAACGACTGTTCCTCAGATCGGCGATTTCTTTCTTCAACGCCGAATGGTCTGCACATAAATAATCGTACTTTTGTTTCCAAGCTTCGGATTCCTCACGTACCTCCTCAACTAATTTCTTCAAAGTGTTGACCTCATCTTCATGAGAACGAGTGCTTAAAAGGAAAGACATTCGTTGAATTATCAGGTTTATTTTTTGAACTTATATTGGAACTAGAGTAGCCTACGTTTCTATTCACAAGAGCAATATTTCTTTCATATGACCACTAAACTACGGCTGCATGAAGGTCAAGATTAGATTAATAATTACTATAGCTACACCTGGCTTTAATTAAACTCATGATATCAATGTCTCAACGATCTGGTGAAAGCAGTGCTTTACTCCGCTAGTTACCTCTCTTTCAAGTATCATAATGAACCTTAGTTGTATTGTGCGTGTAAAATAAACAAATTCACCTTTTATTATTAAATGAGACTTCAATGTTCAAAAACAAAAAGAAGCTTACCTTATTAACTCCTTCGCATTCAAGCAGGTATGTTTAGATTGTATTCCTTCGGTGAGTGTTTCATTGTTATGTATAATTTAACTTATAACACTTTTACGACGCCTCTTTTCCAGCCTTATCGACCGACTTTCTGCTTCTTCCAGAGATCTTTTCCTTTTCCTTTATGTAATTTGAGTGGATTTTGGTAGATTTTCAGTCGGAATGGCATCTAATTTTAAAGTTCTACAATGCACTGGAGTATAGTTCAACAATTGCTGTCGAAGTGGAATAGCAAAACTGTCTTTAGTGAAATGAAGAGAACATACTCGAGCTGAAATCATAATAATAATAATGTTAATAATAATAATAATAATGCTAATAATAATAGACCCTAATAATCTCCACTCGTAATAGTTATTTGGTTTGCCTATTCATTTCTATAATATTGTTTAATATCTCAGTTTGAAAATGTGTCCAGAGCTATTGCAATGTTTTAATTTTAGAGAGAAATAATTTAAAGAATGATTTACTGTTCTGTTCACAACAGACAGATTAGTTTTAGAAATCATAACTTACCATGCTTTAAATTTAAAATGTCCTCCCTCCTGCAAGCTCTGACCCATGAGCTCGCTACATCTTTGTCTTGTGGAAATACAAAGTATTTTATATTAGACCCTTTTGTTTTCCTGGAGTAGTTGTAGCAACCATACATAGCACAATTCGGCATTGCATCCCACTTTCCGTCGACAGAGATTAAGAAATACAATACTTTCACTAGCAACGCACACACTTGTCAACATTAGCATGTTTCAATCGACTGCTGATCACGCGCTTGACTCCCGCCTATAGCCACAACTCGCAGTTGCCCCCGTTCTGACGTCATCCGCATGAGAGAGAGGGAGCGATCCGCCTCACCATTGTAGTTGCACCATGGTTTTGTAGACTTAGCTGATTTCTGGTTGTTCCTGTACGGACGTCCACTTCACGTTACACCCCATTGGACTGGTGCGTCTAATCCCATCGTGCCTACTCGTTGTTTTCTGGCGCTATCTGACGCTGTACCTTGAACTATACTGGGCGATACTAACGCTACCTCTTGTTGCATCGTGCAGCTTAGCTTCTTTTATGTGTAGAGTAGGCTGTGAGCCCTAACTCATAGTGGTTATGATAATGATTCTATATCTTCTGAACTATTATAACTCAATCTGTATCGTTTCGTCACTCGTAGAGCGGATAGTTCATACATCGAACATCTGACTTTTGTCGTGATTTTGAGCTATAATATACCGCTTAAATTAGACCTTGTTTTATTGATAATATGGTACAAAGTAAAGCCTTCCTGCTTGAAATTTTTCCCTTGATCATTGGTTTCCCCGTTTCCTTTTCTTAGCTTGCCATCGTCCGTTGTGATTCTTCCTGTTTGTTGTTGAGAAGGCTGCCTAATTTGAATAGGGACGAGCTTTCCAAAAGTATGTGTTCGTTCAAGTTGGATGGATAGCTAAGTCTAAGTGGATCTCTATGGCCTCTCTTATATCAAGTTCTCTACTTTTTGTTTTATAGAGCATGGTTGTTACTGTACGTCTGTTTCTATATTAGTGAAACTATGCCCGATGTTGTACATGTGTTCGCATACTGCCGAGTACTTCCTGTGTTTATTTGCATTTCTCTGTTCTTTATAACACGTTCATTCTTCTGTCGGTTTGTCCTACGCAATTTGCTTAACACCCTGTTTCCTACATTGTTAGTAAATACACTCCTGATTTTGAGTATGAGTCCCGCCTATTTAAGTTACTGTTATGCAAGTGTGTTGGATCGTCTAAATAATTGCAAAGAAGATCAGGAATCAAATTAGGATCTATATAGGATTTTTTCATGCTGTGTCAAAATATTTGGTATTTCATGTGTTTGTCTATGATTAGTATATTTATCACGCTCCATCCTTCTCATAAAATCGAAAATCAAAATTTTGAAACAAAAGAAAATAGCTAATGAAATACCCATTAAAATTGGCCTTCGATTGTAATCCACGCGACTACTGGCGTTCCATTTTCGAGCGCGACCACTGGACCGGAGGGCTAATAGGCATGGTCCTTCATGAAGCACTGGGAGATGGAAACACTTGCACTATGAATGATCACGAAAATAAACATAGATCAAAGGGATGCGGCAATAGAGTCGAGGAGTCCAAAGAGCAAGCGTCATAAATGTTTAACTCAGCGTAACGTAAGACCGTAAGACGGACTTTGAGGAAGCCAGCAGGTACTGAATGTTGAGGGAGAGTTGCTGTTGAAGCTGTCGCAGAAACTTCAGAATTTTGGTGGGCTTGATGAGTGGAGACAGGTGAAGAAGAGGTGATTCAAGTTGCCTATGGACTGTCCATCACAAGAGCAGTATCACACCAATCCCATGTAGAAGGGCTTGCCACGGTGGGTGAGTGGATAGCGTGTCGGTCTACTAACCCCAAGATTGCAGGTTCGCTCCTGGCCGTGTTAAGTGATTTTTTGAAAGGCGGCAAAAATACGACACGTATGTCATACGATGTTGGCATGTCAAAGAACGCATTTGAATTTAGTAGGTCGTGTTCATAATGGCAAAAAAAATCTCGGTAGTTTCCGCCAACACAAAGTTCCTAATTTCGCTACTAGAAAGCACTATAGTGTTCAAGGAGCTTAGATATCAAACCTCCTTGACTTTCATAGTGATTCAAGGATGAACGAAATTCGACATGCAATCTACCCTCCGGGTGTCAAATTACAAAGCTTGCACCCGGCACCCGAGGCCATACGATATTATTATAATTCCCGTGTAGATGGCTCGAAAAACCTCCATAGTTGAACTGCATTCTGACTAAAGATGTGATGGGGCTCACATCTAGTGGGACGTGGGTTGGCGATCACGGACCCCAGCTGAGTCCGGCATTGCTTCCACTTACTTGTGCCGGGCTCCTCTCCGTCTTCTTTCCTGTCGACCTCTCTTGGTCAACTCTTGTTCTTTTCCTATCCCGACGGTATTAGTGTATCCGAGGCCTAGGGAGTCTCTTCCTTTTCCCGGCCTAATTGGACCTTGTGTCATCTTTCCTGATACCCGCCTTCTGAGAGGGGTCAGCCTTCTTTTTCTTTTCATGTTACCTCCTGCCTTCTGCTCAAGGCCCTCAAGGAGGCAGGGTGTATGTAGCCCCACCACTTCTGGTGCACCCTGGATATTGCTACACCCTCAGGGGCTCACGGCTGGTGAGTTCGGGAGTTGCGACCCCGAAGGATTCCTGAACTGGGTGCGTTTTTTCCCCTTTTTCCACTGACTTTGGGGCGGGTCCTCTCCTCTTTCCCTTCCCTATCTGCCTTTCATGGTTCTCCTTCCTTCCAAGTCCCTCAATTCCCATTCTTCGAGTGTTGAGGGCATTTCTTTTCTTCCTGTCCTTTATTTGCCTTATGCTTTATGTGTTTACCATTTCTTCTTCTAGTATGTAAGTCTGTAGTTAGTATTAGTTATAGTTTTCATTCTCATCTCATCTTTCACTATCACCCAAACCATTAGGGGCCGATAACCTAGATGATAGGCCCCTTAAAACAACAATTATCATCATCGTGTGATGTATCGTCTGTTAGACCTCCATTTGGGGAAGCACGGCGTTGTCCGAATTTGGGCTTGAACGACAGCGTAATGGCGTCCCCGGTGAAGCTTACGAGTTCCGTCCTCGGTCCTGGATTGGTGAGCTCGTTCTTGATGTATGGGGAGGATCAAGACCTGTGGTTTGAACTGAAAAAGAATTAACATGAAGAACGGTGTTGGTGAGGGAATTAGTGAAGCAATCCAGTCAAGACGGGAGAGCCACGTCCCTAGGGCTTCAAGAGGTTCAGCGGACCCTAATCCCAACAGCAATGCCCCAGGGACTTGATGAGGGAATTAACCTGATAGCAATCACTACACACGCAGATAACACATGGGATCATCCAAGATTCGGCTATAGAAAGCTTAGCGGGCTCTATTTAATTCACTGTTGGCTTGATTCATTCTATCTAACAAGTAGTTCCGTGAAGAACTATACAGCCTATTTACATATATCCTACATATGTTAATTGCCTCTTTCAACATACAAATTTTGAGAAGGTGTCTTCCTGATTGCGACCATTCCGGATTGCGTTCACCTCATTAGCAGTCCAGATTGCGGTCAATTTCATTTTAGGGAAGAACTATAAACATTCCAGCGTCCAGATTGCGGTCACTTTTCTTGGGAGACCGGTCCGGTTGTAACTCCCCTGGGGATTTCCTCACCTTTCACTTCCACCCCTCTTGCCAATGTTGAGGTACATGCCATATGTCAGTTCTCTTCGGAATGTTAATAAACCTAAAACTTCAAATGTTTGATTTTGTGTGTAGGAGGGGGCGGCGACAAACAAATTACTTTTACGAGACGAATTTTTCGAGGTAATAAAAAGAAAGTTTTTCATTATATACAGTAGCCCACCTATTATAAAAATAGATATCTCGCGTCTCAAATGCGAGGAGAGGGGAAGAAATTAAAAATTATACCCTGTAAGTATAAAATTTCCCGTTAAAACAATTTTGTTTAAAGTGAAGGTCGTCGATTCCGATCCTGAAACTTTTCTATTCTTAAGACTGAAAATGTTATAATCATTGCTTTACGAGGTGCTGTCAGATTGGCAGGGGACTTGATTTTTTTAAGCGAAGTTTTATGGGGTGTGCTCAGCTGAACACTTAACCGTATTCTTTGGTTAGGTAGTGAAATATCAGTTCCCCTCGTTATCCACAAAACTTACGGAAGGTATGAGTCAGTCGGGAAGAACCAGGAGCCGGTCTCCCAAGAAAAGTGATCGCAATCTGGACGCTGGAATGTTTATAGTTCTTCCCTAAAATGAAAGTGACCGCAATCAGGACTGCTAATGAGGTGAACGCAATCCGGAATGGTCGCAATCAGGACACAACCATTGAGAACCGTCTAAATATTTCGGATGGTCGCCATGATGGATTATTATACATAGGTCTTAGAGTTATGCACTATAACACGAAGATTATTGTGTAGATGTATTATTCAAACTTCAATCGCATGATTGGGACACAAGATATAAAAACGAGATTATAAAATTTCGCACAGCCGCCATTTTGTGGTTATGAAAATAATTTTAATGAATTAGATGCCAGTGGATTAAAATGTATATAAGCATATACCGTACCAAGTTTCACTGCGCTCGGATTGTTAAATCGCGAGAAACGTCCATTTGAATATTTACAATTCGCTTCGCCGCCATGTTGGATTTGTGCTCACCAGGTTATTGAATGGCCCATAGGTGAACTTATGTTTATATCCTCTATCAACATACAATATCCCAGTTTGATTGCTGTCATAGATTAATAGATATTGAGAACCTTCTAAATATTTTGGATTGTCGCCATGTTAGACTTAAATATATGTAGGCCATAGAGCTATTAGATGAGGATTATTGCGTTGGTTCATTATTCAAACGTTGACTCCGATCACATGATTTTAAAATTTCGCTCAGCCGCCATCTTGAGGTTATGTAAACAATTGAATTTATTAGATGTCAGTGCATTGCAATTTGTATAGTCATTTACTGTACCAGGTTTCACTGCGTTCGGATGATTAAATCGCGAGGAAAGTCTATTTTAATGTTTCAAATTCGCTTGGCCGCCATGTTCGTTTTGTAGTTAACAGGTTTTTGAAAGTCACATAGGTGAACTTCTAGTAGTGCCCTTTATCATCGTACAAAATTTCAGGGTGATATGAGTAATGGTTTCGGAGATATAGAATGCTGGTGAAATATTTCGCACAGCCGCCATGTTGGATTGGTGAGACATTATAAATTTTGAAGGATACGGTTGGGGTCGGCCAAAATGGTGCTATGATCTCACTGAGTTTTCCAACTGTTTAGAAGTTATTACGGGGACATATATACCCGCACACACACACACACAAGGACAAAAGGTGATCTCATAAGTTTTTTTACATAAATGAAAATAGGCTGAAAATTGTTTTCACAGTTGGTCAACACGTAGATGGGAGCCCAATTATCTTACTTACGAAAATAGTAACGGAGTTACCGTTACCATTACTGAATTGAATTAATAACGTAGTTACCGTAAAAATAACGATTACTATATAGTAACGGTGCTACAAGTACCACGTTACACCTCCATCGCGGGATTGTGGAAGGTGCTTCAAAGTGAAGAGAAGGATTGCATTGGAAAAACAGGTATTTATGATTAAGAAGAACATTCAGGTATTAGTCTTTCAACATACGAGTGTCGGCGGTAGAGCTGGGAACTATTCTTCGTTTACTGGTGTTACGTTATCCGCCTGCTACACTCACGCGGAGAGGAAATGACTCAGCTCCAGTAGTCTCCTCTCTGTGGTGACAAGTGCTCCTGCTACGCTTAGCTGTGCTGTTGCGAAATAATTAGAAACTCACCATTGTTAATTCACCCATTATCATTAATTATTCCGTTCACGATTCACAATATAACTACTGTCTAACACAAGTAGTCCGCGCAATGTTGTCGTTTTTTTTGTTTTTTTTTTTTTCAGAATTCTTACTTATTGGTAAACAAGAGTTTGGTGCTTTTCAGTCGGTCAACACGAATGTACCCAAAAGAGATGGGTTATGCCCTAATCCTGAAATAAATTACATGAGATTAATAAAACACTAGGATGACCAGTTTCGATCGTCAAGCGATCATCATCAGATCCATTACACTTAGGCTACAAAATCTATGTTTGCAATACAGGTGAAAATATTTACAATATGTACAATTATTTAGTTGCAGTATTGGTACTGCAACTGTCAGTGTATGCTAAATGCAGTATATATGTTAGGTGAAATGCTAAATGGTGATAGCTATCCGGAGATTGTACTTTAGAGAGATTATATGGTTGTAAACTATGGTTAAACTATAAAATTTTTGGCTAACTACTTATCTGATTGTCTTCCCTATTACAGCTACTCGCAGTTTTCGTGCTCACTGGAACTCGCTGTGCGGTCGACTGCGGTGGTTATCTTAACGACTGGTTTTCCCCCTGCCTTCTCCCCCCTGTCCCTACGTGCTGTGGGGAGTGATAGCGATGTGTTTATGTGAGGTGTTGCCAACCTAGATAAGATATATGTTATTGAATGAGGTGGGTCTACAACTATTAAAGACCGTGGATTAGCCCTCGCCACGCGTGGAGCATAACCCATTCGAACTAAGCGTTGACGGTCTTATGAGGACGTCCCGGCACCTTTAATACTGCCGCGAATATGGGCCTTGGTTTATTGCAGAAGAAAAGTACATCGTACACCTGATCCAGATAACATTTACCTATTAAAAACCCCCTAATTTCCCCCCTTTTTTATCTAGCTTGGCTGTGTCGCTAAATTGTGTTTTGTTTCCGACAGGGTGTGTTTTTTAGTAGCGTGAAGAGGGGTGAGCTCTCCATGAACGTGTGTTCATTTAGATTGTTGGGATTGTTTCGTTTGGCTAGGTGTATCTCGATTGCTTCCTTTATGTCAAGAGCTCTGCCTTTCGATTCGTGATGGATTATTTTAAGGTCCGACTCTATGTTGGTAAAGCTATGCCCTGCGTCACACATATGTTCGCACACAGCTGAATGTGTTCCGTATCTTATCGCATTCCTATGTTCATTATAACGTGTGTCTACTCGCCTTCCACTCTGCCCGATGTAATTAGCTTGACAATCGGTGTCTTGGCACGTTATAGAATATACCCCTGACCTTGAATACGGGTCACAATATTGGTAAACAATTGACCTACAGTATGTATCATTAGTGCAGACCATAGGCGACTCCTGATTTTTAGCCTACTTTTCACATTTTGCAAAAATTAGGAATAAGTAGACTTATGAGATCGATCCGGGTAAATGTGTGTCTGTCTGTCCTTCTGTCTGTCTGGCTGGCTGTGTGTGTGTCTCCCCCCCCCCTATCAACTCCTAAACTGCTGCAGCAATCGAAACAAAATTTTGTAGGAGTAAAGATCTATACCTGAATATCTCAATACAGTATTTGAAAATCATGTCAGTACCACAAACTGCTGAAAAATCGCAATTAATATTTCAGCTCCATGTTAGATATCTTGGAAGGTTTGAATGGGAGCGATTTCGAAATTGGCACACGTATAGATAATAATATTTCAGTTACATTTCTAGGAGGCCATACATGGCAGTGTTGCCAAAATTATCCTAAGCCTGCTGATAGGTCCAATTTTTAAATGCATGTAACTTCTGTACTAACTAATGGATTTCATTCAAAATTTGCATAACAATAGATCATATTATTACAGATTATTTCTGACCAATACATGCATGACATTGTTGTCAACATGATTTTACGCACGCTGTTAGATCCAATGTTTAACTGCATGTAACGTTCATGCTATCCATTGGACTTCAACCAAATTTTGTATTCTGTACCTTAATAGGTAACACTAAGAATATATTCAGTCACCAGGGCTGTCAACTGTAGTGCTCTATTAGGGTACATTATGCCAGGTATACAGTATTTCGAACTAATTAAAAATTTCGATATTACCAACTTAATTTCGTAATTATTCTAGATAGATATATTGAACCCTTGCAAAGAAGCATATGAGACTCAGTTTCGGGGGGTGTAACGGTTCATATTCGTAAGTTGCTGTCAGGGCGCTTCATTAACTTGCAGGGTAACATATAACAAAATAACATGCAGGAAAGAGTGAAGCAAGGGTTAAAAACAAATGAATTTAATAACAAATCACCATATTTACACATAAACAATTAACAACAAAAACTCCCAACTGACTCCCACTTAATAAAAATGCCAACAACATAGGCGATATCTCTGGAGAGATTAATTACCTGGACCAAGTGTCCCTAAGATAAAATACAAAAGTGACCATATATATGCGTATGCCGTTCTACATGCATCACGATGTGTACTTTGAATGCGTGATTCGTTATCATCCAGAATAATCCTTCAGACAACGAATCCACATTTCTTAGAGCTAGACCGACACGGGGGAACACAACTACAATACATAAAATTAAACCGACACTTCCTAAATCTACTATAAACAAACACAACATTTCCGTGTGAAATTGGAATCAAATTGCCGTAGCAACATTTACTGCCTAAAAACTTAGGACTTCTCACACAAATCAACACAAGTACATTAACACGTGACCAAATAGAAAAATACACAAATGACCGCTGTCAAAATTTACAAGTACTCTACCACTACATCACACGGGTGTGACACACAAAATTACATGAATCGAGTCATAAACAAAGCAATAGGCACACAGCCAACATTTACGTTAATAATACAAATATTTTACCCATACAACGTACAACAAGCCGTTACACACATGGCGAACTCCCCAATTAATTATGGCTTAAAAATTTAACCATCACAATGAACAGGTTTGCTACATGAAAGCTTACAGGGGTCAGTCGGACAAACAGGACTGCCTATCAAAATAAGTCACAGGCAAAACGGGCGGTTTGTGGAACTCTGCATGTCTGTCAACCCACGTGTCAAATACCTCGACCTCCCAGAACATGGGGTCGAATCTCGAAGAAGTGTGCCCCAAAGCACAATAATACATGTGTGTGTCAGAAAAATATATGGACAAGAATCAGCAGTCTCCCTAGAGCACCCTGTCTTTCCATCAAAATACAACAGCAGCAAAAATATGAGAGCGGTAGGACATCTACCCCCTCCTCACGTAGAATCAACACACACTAGACACATTAACACACACAGAATCACACGTATGGGTTTTTGACAGACCCTGAAATAAAAGACACAAATAATATCCACATGCTGGCGCCACCGTTCTATGCCGTGACTAGTCCACCTGAAAAGGACTCAAAAAAATCTATCAAAATTAGAACGAAGGTGTTCTACAAATTACTTTTAAGTTGGTGCACTTGGCAACCCTAATATGAATAATAACCTGTTCAGCAAAATATCTTACAGTAATTTCCTCCCGTTCCTATTTCAAATATTAACGTTAATAAAGCACCATTTATCGAATGTAACGGGTTCCGCATTTGCAAGGATAAAAATCACGCACGCACGCCGCGCGCATTACATATGACTCAAGGAAAAACAAAATATCAAACAAACACTTTGGCCACGCGCCAACGGACATTTAAAACATTGAGCGTCGGTGCAAGAAAAATTCTAAACAACAAGGAAAGAAAACATGACTATTTGCAAAGTTCCCCGGCCAAATCTAACTACATAATTGAAATAATCCAATTTTATTACATCACCGCTTCTGCTTGTAGAACTAAGGACATCCTCCTCAACCCATCGCCCTATGGACAAATTAGCACTCCATAGTAGTCGTCTGCGTTGATTTGTTGAAGCTCATCCCAACTTCAAACCACGTGCTGATCATCTTGGTATCGACTCCTTGGCAGAAAAGTTCAATGTTAATTATTTTACCTATCTATAATCGCTTGCATGCTACTCAATTCACCCACAATTATCCTAATGCGATTAATAGCGAAGACTGGCCCTAAATATCTCGCACACACGCACCATAAAAACACATATAAAATACACTGCAATTTGTACATAAAATATACATCTCAAGACCGCGCCACTGGCTCGTTAACAAGTTCAAGATCCTGGCTGCACTAGCAGTCACTATCTCGCTCGGTATTTCCGTCCTGTACTGTGGACCTCGGCTCCGGTGAGCGCTAATTAGGGTCTTACAATACTTCCCCCTTAGAGCTGAACTCGTCGTCTTTAAATGAATGTTACAAGTTATCACGCACTGGCGTGAAATATTTAGCTCACACAATAAAGTTGATTCCAGAATTTTAAAAAAAATGTATTCGAGCTTTAAAATTCGATACTGCAATCGCTGCGACTTTAGCTCCTCAGAGCTCCCAAAATAAATTAACTTCACTAATTTTAGAGCGTAAAAATCACGATACAAACTGGCGTGAAGTAAGTCTCTGAAGGCTCCAAAACGAAAGGCTTAGATAATTTCGAGCGTCAAAATCACAATACAAACTGGCGTGAAGTCAGCCTCTGAAGGCTCCAAAACGAAAGGCTTTAGATAATTTCGAGCGTCAAAATCACAATACAAACTGGCGTGAAGTAAGCCTCTGAAGGCTCCAAAACGAAAGGCTTTAGATAATTTCGAGCGTCAAAATCACAATACAAACTGGCGTGAAATAAGCCCCTCACGGCTCCACAACGAAAGGCTTTAGATAATTTCGAGCGTCAAAATCACAATACAAACTGGCGTGAAGTAAGCCCCTCACGGCTCCACAACGAAAGGCTTCGAGTGGCGTCAGGCCAAACTATTTATTAGAAACTGACAGGGGCGGAGGAGTGGGGTGGAGTCGGATAAAAACTTCCAGAGTTTTTGTCTCACAAAGATGGGACTAGTGTCATTCTTCTCTAAATAAATCAAACGTCTCAAATCACTCGAGCGGAGATTAATCCGTTCAGCGGTTCTTTAGATACACACTTCCGCGGGCTTTTTACTACTGACGCTGTCCACCTCGTGGTCATGGCTTGGTCTCTTGCGATTGGCTGATTCAATCGTATGTTCGTTGCGAGTACCTCGTGATCTTTTCCTTTATGCCTCCAATTTTGGTACAGTAGTTGCTCAATTTGGCCTTGAACTCGACTAATTCTGGCCGTTCCCCCAGAATAGCTACCAGCTCACCTCCTGTTGCAATCATTACGAAATGCTGGCCTCCCTTATATCCAAGTCGACTTCCTTAAGTGCTGCTTGGGCCGTAGTAATAATAATAATAAATATGAATACTTATTTATCGAAGATCAATAAGGGTTCAATATATAGATTAATCATTGGCATGTATCTTAAATTTTAAGAAACGTAGGCTCTTTAATTCATCACGGAACATTTTGTTATAATGTGTATAACGTAATAGGATAGGCTACTTATTAACTATACATTGAAGATATTAAACTCAGTCTAATATTATTGATTCAGTCGCACAGCACTGTTACGAACACATTACACAATACAATCGAATACCACTTCAAAGATGTGCTCACGCTGAAAATAGACTATCCATTCTGACCGCGCGAAATCGTAACCAATAAGCCCGTAGTGTTGGTTTAAAATCAACCAATAGCGAGACTTGAGGATCTCAGTCGACGTCCTCAGAGCGCCATTAAACAGACCAAACCATCCCCTTCTCACCTCAAGGGCTACCCCCGTACATTTCTAAAGCTATAAACACGTGCTTTGAGGATGCAAGGCTTCCTTCCTCAGCTTTCTACTCCGGGCGGTGAAGGTCATACTTCACCCACCTCGGGGTGAAATGTAGAACTAGTTACAAGAACTGACAGTGACAGCGAGACTGGGCTTATTGAGAGGGCGCGCAAGGTAGCCACAAAGACTATTTTACAAAACAATCATTTTTTTAAAACAGTTACAGCTGAGAGCTGACTGGAGGATGATCCTCACGTCCTACATGGAGGAATCGCCACTCGTGCCAATCGCCCTCTGTCATCACTGTGTCCCCTGACCATCGTTCCGCAAGGCTCCTGCCGCTATAAACAACGGCACTCGTATCTTGAAAGGTAATACATCTCGACGTATCCTTTGAGAGAGCGTGGACAGGCCCAAGGATGGTCGCTATCAGCGCTGGGATTCCGACTTGCAGCTCCCCCTTGCGGTGTGGAGTAGCTCGGTAAGATGTCGTGGGTTCGAGAGCGGAACATTTGGAACAGTATGTACGTACTAGTAATGTGTGTGACAACAGTCCAGAGTGAGAGAGCCATGGCCTGTGTATGGCGCATATTACACGGTCCACAGACAGCAATTTGATCGTCATCGATTAGACAGCGCGCGTTTAAAACACTCATTAAAAATTCATTAATTAATAATCAAACATTCAAGTGGAAAAAAATTGTTTCTGTATCGTGTAGTGAGAGTACAGGGGTCCCCGCAAGTTCTGCAGCACATTGCTTGCTATATATCTATGAAAGACATCACAGGACTCCATACGTAATGAACTCTGGGTTGGAAGAGAGTGGCTCTACCTGAATAGTTGAACGAGACAGACCACACAAACTACTGAATCAATATAATGACAAATTATCAACATTTACCGCATAAGACAAAATACAGGGTGCTATTTTTTTCTGGAGCGGGGCCAGTCAACCGAACTCGGGCCACAGATTGCGCGGAGGTAGAACCCGTAACAGAGTCCATTCATTAATGTTAAATTCACTAGCAAATCATGATTAAAGAACTTACATTTTCACAAAAGATGCTGAAAATGTTGGTTGATTGGATGGTTCCCGAGTTTGGTGGCTGCGACAACGTGGTCATGTAGCCCCGTGTACTTTGGGTGTGTGTAGAAGCTGTCTGATTACCTATTTTAATTGTGATGGCTGTATTAGTGTGTGTTATCTGTTTTTAATTCAAATAAGAACTGCCGACATTCAATTTTCAAGTAGTTCCTACTTTTGCTGCCAAACGCCACCGTCAACTAGTTCTGAACTTGGTTACTAGATGCCACCGCAGTCGGCTCCTGGTGACGAACGTTGGAATCTAAGAGCGTTAGTCAAATCTAACCTATAATTTAGCTTCACCTAAGTGTAATTAGTGGAAGGTTCTTTTACATGCCATAAGTCTATGGGACCACCGGCTTTACTTCTCTTCCAAAAGAAGATATATTGAGGGATTTTCAACGCTCTTAACGAATCCGAAGACTTCGGACAGGTTTAAACCCGCGACCTTGACTGAAAGTGTTCTCGTTCAGCTGACAGACAGGCGTTGTACCGTGTAATTAAATTAGCGCTTACACGTTGTAATTTCCTTCTGTTGTGAGGGATATATGCTGCCGTATATTGTTCTCCAGTTCTGGTGTATTCCTTAGAATACACGTTCAGTCAGAATTAGCTCTCACTGCTCTTTGCTTTTTTTTTTTCATTAATCTATTTTATTTAATTTCTTTCTTTGCAGACACCAACAGTGATCCCTTTGTATTTCTTTCTTGCATTGAGCAGGAATGTATTGTGTCTTTGAGTCTGTTCTAGATGTGCATCCTCTATGGAATTTACCCTAGCAGCATCTCGCAGCAAACCGCCGAAGTTCCTCAATCTCTCTGAGCTCAAGAGGACTTCCTCACCAATCCACCAGGCGTCGTCCTTGTCGCCAGCTAACATCTCCTTGAAGACACCGCTCCATGAAGAATAATACTTTTTGTATAAGAATTTCATTTTTCTCATGTTGCACATTCTGTCATAAACTCTTTTGCTCCCCTCCCCTTTCCCCTTGTCTACCTACCTCTGTCGTGTGTCAAATTGCTCGTCCTCACTTCTAGTTCAGTCGTCAAGTGTACAGTTCAGAGCCCTCCCAACGGGCCAGTCTCCTGTCTTCATGAGACATTTTTAAAATAGACGCCATGTCTGTGTTTATAGCTAACGGTTACAAGGAACCATCGCCTGCTCAACATGAAAAAGCTAAGTACAAAACTTCAATGATTTTAGATATATTTCCATGGTTTTAAAATGGTAAACGCTTTCAATAGAAACTTATAGACAGTGTGGGGAATTGCTCACTATTGTGCAATAACCGTCTTCGTGGGATTTTCGTTGTCAGTCTTTAGCTATCTAAGCTGGCTTTATTACATGATATTTAGTACTTCTTGTACGAAATAAATAGGGATACCTTCCCTACATCGTGGGATTTCTGCTAATACCCATAGCTGTCTATAAACTTAACTTTTTTCCACCGTGGGACTCTTACCGCTCCATTAAACTGTCCACAGTTTTGGAATTTTCCACTTAAAATATACTTCAAACAGCAAAGAATTATACTCAATATCGTCAAATTGCTGAAATCTAAAATTATCCAGAACTACTAACAGCAAACCATAAACTTCCCAACGCAATAAACTTATGCAAGTCAAATTCGTTCAACTTAGCGTTCTCCATAAACTGCAATAACTTTGAACTTTCAGTGTTACAATAGTGAAATATTACAATCTATCAACAAACTTTTGTGCAAAACAGTGTCCTTTCAACTATCTACCGCGCCGCGTTCGATTGAGAGCAATACGTTCTGGTCAGGACTTTACCCTAAAGTTCCCATCTCCATTTCCTAAAATACCTTTTACTAACAAACCTAAGCTAATCTACAATCTAGTTACTACTCGATGAGGCCTCGCCAAACCATAGGCGCCCTCCCAATTTGTTTGGTTTAAAATGCATTCACTCTCCTTAAATATATGTGGTTATAACCCACATTTTAATATGTATTGTTTTTCTCTTATAAAACTAGGGAGTTCTACTTTTTTCCAATTATAAAATGGTTATCTACTTCTTCCTTCGACTTTTCCCAATTAATTGGGGTCGCCGGAGCCAACCAGGCTCATTTTGGTTTTGGCCGGGGATTTAAGGCCGGATGCCCTTCCTGACGCCACGTGATTTTCCAGGTGAAAATTCCACCCCTCTGTCACCGGGATTCGAAACCCGACCGTCCGGGTGAAAGGCGAGAAGCTAAGCCACTGCGCCATCACACTCCCCTATAAAATGATTATCTAATTTGTATAATCCAGGCTTCACAAAGGTGACCTGCACTATTTGACTGTTTCACTCATTCAATTCCGCGTAACTAGAAATGGTTATAGTAACCATTTATTACTCTCCCTTTTTCTTATCCTGCTAGTTCAGGTATTAGTAATCTTCTAATCTTTAAACTTTTTTACCTGATTGGTTTTTTTTCAGGCTTTGTTAATACGACCTGAACATTTTGTATGTCACATCTAGTAATCTCTGTTTAAAAATAGCGGTAACTTCCGCTTGCAATTCTCCTTTTTCCTCCTGCTACGATCAGGAATTTAATCTATTTGTTTATAGCCTGTTGGCTTGCCAGAAGTGCATTCAAATAGTGCTTGTATCCTACTTAACTAAGTTATTAAAGTTCTAATTACTTTACAATTGTCATTACAAACCTAAACTTTCTTAATTGGAAGTACACTTTTAAAATCCTTGTGAGATTTTGGTGCTCGTAACAGGTTTCAAACCTTGAAACTGTTAATTGTTATGGGTAAACTTTAACTCTTCTAGAAGTCTGAGACTTCAAAAGGTTGTTAAAACAAACAAGATTGCTCTTAACTTAAGATTAGATTTTAAATTTAATATTTGTTAAATTCTCACAATTCTATAGATTGTTAAATAAATTTGTTATTATTATTTTGTTTTATCTCTCTCGCTAGAATCACGGTTAGGCAGGACCTTCTCTTCCCTGATTCTTCACCTAATCTTAAGTTCTATTTACGAAAAAAGGTAATTTCTGCATCAATAAAACCTTTACCACTTGTTGTGTTTAAAACAAAATTCAAAATAACAACATTTTCAAAGTTTCTCTTAGCTGTCACAGCTAATTCTAGCAAATCAGTAAGGCAAATACAGCTTGCTCCACCAGCTTCCTATTTGTAAAGATTTTCTCTCTGACTTATGTTTAGCTTTCAAAATCTCAGTTTTGTTTAAGTTAGGTCTGAGATTGTCCTCTGTTCTAAACTTTTAGTCGGCTTTTAGTGAGTAAAAGCTTAGCCTACCTTAAGTGCAACAATTGGTACTCTTACAGGATTTTCACAAAAAAAAGTAGAAATATTGCTAAAAGCACTAAAGAGGCTTTATCTCTTCCCACTCTGGGAGCATTCGGTTGTTTTGCCAGAGATCCAACAGTGCCCAGAAATAAAAATATTACGGCAAATTCAAATCTTTCCAGCATTTTCGAATGCGTAATAAAATCTAACCCTTCTGAAGGGAAAGTTAGTAAATCCTTTCCTTTTGTCTTACTTTGTCTTGCCAATGTATCACCCTTCCCCATAATACCCAAATCTCAGCTCGGGAGGGAAAGAGCACATTGCTATATCTCTCAGGTAACCGTAGCTCCGGCTGCTTTTTACGCTGACGGTCTCCGAGCCCCCTCTTATTTTAGCTACCAACGGGCTCTGCCCAGCGTAACTTGTTGTCAAATCATTACTCTAGTGGTTTTATTTTGCATTCTCGTCCCTTTTACCAAACATGGTTTCCACTCCTAAACCCACCTCTTCTTTTTTTTCTTCTCATCATCTTCCCTCAGGTAGTGATAGCACTCAGTAAACACCTACCAAGTTCCACTAGAGGACGGGTGATTGATCTGTACACTTTGTAATTTAAGTTACCCCACAATTAAACATCAAATGGACGTAGGTACGTGCTTCGATTTATTACAGTAAACACACTGGGTGGTACATGAGTAGCTACTTAATGTAAGGATGTAACTTCCAAAGTTACTGTCTGTCAGCTGAAGGAGAACATTTTCAGCATCTTCTGTGACCAGGTAAGTTCTAACCTTTAACTGGTGACGTGAGGTCATCCTGACTCCCAAGATATAAAAGAACATCTGTGCTTCTTTAATTAAGTCTTGCAGGAAGCTGTTGTTTATATTACCTTCTTATCTGTGTGCTGACACTTCACACCCTCGTTGATGAAGGTTTAGTGACCCTGGTTAGATCGCCTAGTTAGGTTGAAGTTTATGTACTCTGTTACGGTTTCTTCCTCCACGCAATCTGTGGCGCGAGTTCAGTTGGCTGGCGGCAGGCGTGCGCGCACCTGAAAGTTGCCCGCTGGCCCCACTCCAGCAAAAAAAAACACTCCGTAGTTAAGTTACTGAAAGTTAAGTTCACTGATACCAACATTACAATATTAATGTTTTTTTCTTTACAAAATATTAAGCCAACAGTACATTTATGAACTAACTATTGACGTTAAAGGGTTGAAACTTAATACAATTCAAGAAAATGTCATGGCTTGCAATCAAAATTAGAATCATGATTCCAGCTAGTGCCCCAAACGTTTTTATTTGTACATCTTTCCTTGATAAGTTTAGAAATGTTTGAAGCAATACTTTTTTTCTCAAGTTACATAAATACTGCAGTCATTAATACACTTGAGATTAATACACAAGCACATAGAGATATTATGAAAATTTCAAGTAGATCGGTGCAGTAATTTCTGAGTAATGTAGCTTATTTGCATTTAAATAAAAGTAGTAAGAAATGGCTGTTAAAGAAATGTCTGCAAAGGTAGATGAATCAAGATTTTGTAGATGTTTGCCGATGTTCACAAACTCCAAAAACCCTCTTCTCGGAAACAGATTAACATTTTCAATGCAGAAAACACAAAACATCAGATAAGAGAAAATTACATTTTTCAACCGAAACCTAAGTTAGCGCCACCTTGAGGGCTTTGCGTTATCGTGGTCATGAAGACCCGTGTACTTGGTTGGTTAGTTCCTCAGATTAGGGCCTGCGACAACGCGGTCATGTAGCCCCGTGTATTGGGGTGTGTATGACATTTGTGTGATATAATCAGTGTTTGCATGGACCCCGATCTTCAGGCTTGCAGTTCCTCAATTGCTGTTGTGGTCGCGGAGCTAGCCCAGTGGTGTATTTTAACTTTTAAGGGACAGATCAACTCCGAACCCTCGAAGATTGTGAGGCTCGGGAATAGAAAGGAAAATGAAATACTCTACTTCCAAGCAGTGTTGAACCAGGGGCGTGGTGACGCAGCGGTCAAGCTCTTGGCTTTTCACCAAAGTAGACCGGGTTCGATTCCGTCAATACATGTGAGATTTTCGAAATGAAATGCAATGTCCTGTGGTTCAGATTCCACGTAAAAAGGAGGTCCCGTGGCTCATGATCGCATGATTAATGGTCACGTAAAACTAAAAGCTTCCTTCCTTCCTTCCTTTAGTGTTGAACCCAGCAGTTTTCCTCCTGGGGGAGGAAGGATGGATTCTAACTTCATGGGGTGGAGGTTATACGGTTCAAATTTTGGAATTTCACCGGTAGACTAATATATTTAGCCTACTTTTATCATTTTGCGAAAATGAGGAAAAAGTAGACTTATGAGATCGATCCGGGAAAATGTGTTCTGTGTGTTCCCCCATATTAACTCCTGAACAGCTGCAGCTATCGAAACCAAATTTGGTAAAAGTAAAGATCTATACCTGAATATCTCACGTCCATATTTGAAATTAATGTCAGTGCTACCAACTGCTGAAAAATCGCAATTGAAATTTGAGCTCTATATTGGATATCTCGGAACATATGCATGCAAACTATTCCAAAATTGGCACACCCATAGATCATAACATTCCAGATAAATTTTCAGAAGTCCATACATGCCAATGTTGCCAACATGATTTTAAGCCTGTCTTTAGGTCCAATTTCTAAATGCATGTAACTTCTATACTACCAATTGGATTTCAACCAAATTTCGTATGTACTATATGACTCTGCATATTCTAAAGAGCCACCAGGGCTGCCAACTCTTAATAAATGCTCTCTCTATGTTTTAACCCTAATATCAATATATCAGGAAGTATGCAAGCCAACAGCTCTAAAGTTTGCACACGTATAGTACCTGCCGTTCTACCTTAGTTTGGTGTAACTTATATACATCAGTGCTGCCAACACGATTCTAAGCCTGCTGATATGTCCAGTTTTAAATGCATATAACTTCTATACTAACAAATGGATTTCAATGAAATTTCGCATGTGCTTTGTGCCCCATAACAGTTATGACTTTGCGTATTCGTAAGAACCGGCAGGGTTACCGACTGTTAATAAATTCTCTCTCTATTTGTTTAATCCTAATATCAATATTATCAGAAAGTATGCAAGCCATCAGCTCTAAACGTTGCACACGTATAGTACCTGACATTCTAGATTAATTTGTAGTAACTAATATACCTCAGTGCTGCCAACAATGATTCTAAGCTTTCTAATAGTTTCAATTTTTAATTACATGTAACTACTATCATGGATTTTATCCAAAATTGGCACTATAATAGATCGTAATATTTGAGGTTAATTTCCAATATGATTTTACGCTCACTGATAAATCCAATATCAAACAGCATGTAACGTCCATACTATCCATTAGACTTCAACTAAATTTTGTATGTGCATTCGATAGAGATGGAACTATGAATATAGTCAGAGCTACTGACTGCTGAAAAATCGCAATTGAAATTTGAGCTCTATATTGGATATTTCAGAAGTTATGCATGCGAACTATTTCAAAATTGGCACACATATAGATAATAACATTCCAGATTAATTTTCAGAAGTCCATGCATGCCAGTGTTGCCAACATGTTTCTAAGCCTGCCGATAAGTTCAATTTCTAAATGCATGTAACTTCTATACTATTGATTGGATTTAAACCAAATTTCGTAAGTACTACGTGTAATACAACAGATATGACTGTGCGTATTCGTAAGAACCAGCAGGGCTGCCAACTGTTAATAAATGCTGTCTCTATTTGTTTGATCCAAATATCAATATATCAGAAAGTATGCAAGCCATCTGCTCTGAACTTTGCACGCGTATTACCTTACATTCTGAATTAATTTGGAGTAACTAATATACCTCAGCGCTGCCAACATGATTCTAAGCTTTCTGATAGTCTCAATTTTTAATTACATGTAACTTCTAAACTAACAAATGGATTTTATTCAAAATTGGCACTATAATAGATCGTAATATTTCAGATTAATTATGAGCATCCCTTACATGATATTGTTTCCAACATGATTTTACGCTCACTGATAAATCCAATATCAAACAGCATGTAACGTCCATACTATCCATTAGACTTCAACTAAATTTTGTATGTGCATTCGATAGAGATGGAACTATGAATATATTCACAGTCACCAGGGCTGCCAACTGCAGTAAGTTAGTCGATTAGGCTACACTATTTCAAGTGTATTTCAAACTGCAGTACTTCGAAATGTTAGTATTACCAACTTGATTTCGTCATTATCCTAGATAGGTCTATATAGATTGGCATGAATCTTAAATTTTAAGAAAAGTAGGCTCTTTATTTCGTCACGGAACTACTTGTTAAATTTCTTCTAATCTCTGATGTAAATTAAGAGTATTTAATCACTTTCATTTCAGCTATTTCTAGCGTATTTGTGAGGAATTACTAGGTAATATCACTTTTCAGCCTCTATCTTTTCTAAGCTTGTGTGACTGGCTGCTTGCTTCAGCGGTAACGTTCCCGCCTGCTGTTCCCAATGTTGCGGGATCGATTCCTGGCACAGTCAGTTGGCATTTGAGGGTGCGTAAATGCGAGGGAGCCGTGTCAGTAGATTTATTGGCACGTTGAAGACCCCCTTCGAGGCAAAATTTCCGGCAGCCAGGCGTTTCTGACAGCCTCTGTAATTAAAAGGGATGTAAAACGAATAATATTATTATAGGTTATCTGTGAGCACCCCATGTGTATATACCACCCACCCAGCTTTACTGGTATACGGGCTGGAAGCGACACCGTTTTGACAGGGGCTATCGTTGTGTTTATTTGCTTTATAAACAAATACATATATTTCCGTTGACTTTTCACGTAATGCAAGATTCTTCCAGTACTATTGTCGACCAAAATATTATGTGCACTGGAGTTTGAAGTTTGTTTGTGAAGTAACCGATAGACCTACATAAAATCCAATAACATCATTTTCGTCATTCTATTTTACGTTAGTTCATGTAAGTTTGGAATTTTTAATGTATATTTTAATATTTGTTATCGCTGTTGGAACACAAAAAGTGCCTGTATTTAAGCGTGTCTCAACCATGCGTCACATTTAAGAATTATTATCTCACAAACCCGTCATCAAAACCAAATTTTAACACAATATACATTGGACTCTTGTATAACAGGTTTATTAATTTCAACATTCTGTATGTCCAAGAAACAAAGTTGTTATCATTTTTGTAAGGTAACTTTTTCCCGGCTCGGGATCGTTGGAAAATGTAGTTCTTGGTCGCGTTCTAATCCTTATACATCAAAAAGGTATGCTGTATGACTGTGAAATACGCAAATTAATTCAATTATTTTATATCGGTTTGTATTTGTACGGGGAAATAAGACATGGTTCACCAGCTAGCCGCTCCGGGGAAAGCTGTTCAGCTGATGGAGCCCATCACGCGTCATGGCGCGCCTCGCTCGGAAGTGATGGGCTCCATCTCAACAGCGCTGTACAGCATTCCCCGGAGCGGCTACCTGGTGAACCGTGTCTTATTTCCCCGTACAAATACAAACCGATATAAAATAATTGAATTAATTTACGTAATTCACAGTCATACAGCATATCTTTTTGATGTATACGGATTACAACGCGACCAAGAACTACATTTTCCAACGACCCTGTGCCGAGAAAAAGTTACCTTACATAAATGATAACAACTTTGTTTCTTGGACACACAAAATTTTGAAATTAATAAACCTGTTATATAACATTCCAATGTATATTGTGTTAAAATTTGGTTTTGATCTGATGAAGGGTTTGTGAGATACTAATTCTTAAATGTGACACATGGTTGAAACACGCTTAAAAACGGGCACTTTTTGTGTTCCAACAGCCATAAAAAATTATAAAATATAAATTAAAAATTCCAACCCTACATGAACTAACGTAAAATCGAATGACGAAAATGTTGATGTTATTGGATTTTATGTAGGTCTATTGGTTACTTCACAAACCTCCTTCAAACTCGAGTGCACATAATATTTTGGTCGACTGTAGTCTATTAAGTCGATTTTGGCACAATTCGCACCTTCTAACTCCCTCTCGTTTAAGAGTTTAGTTAGTTAGTTATTGTTCTTTTAAGGGGCGGAACTACAAGGACATCTGCCCCTGAGTTTGAGTTTTTTGAAACATACACCTTAGCATTTTATATATATAGTATGATGATGTTGTTTGAGAAGAATCTTGAGAATAACATGGCAATACCGGCGTACCAACATCAGCATCTTCGAAGAAGTCAATGCTAGAAGCATCGAGGCCACAATAATCAAACATCAACTTCGGTGGACTGGTCATGTTGTCCGTATGCCCAACTCTTGTATCTTGTATGCTCAACTTACGAATGGACACCGTATGCAGAGAGGACAGCGCAAAAGGTACAAAGATGCCCTGAAATATAACATGCAGAAATGTATGATCAACACCAAAAACTGGGAGACCACAACTTCTAGCCGACAATCATGGCATCGGCTTGTTCACGGAGGTCTACAACACTTCGAACACGAACGTCGAAGACAAGCAGTGGATATGCGGCAGGTAAGGAAAGAACGAATGACCGCTCAAAGGAACGATATTCAGCGAGTTGTGGGTGAAATATATGTTTGCGAATATTGTGGAAGAGTTTGCGGCCTCAGAATTGGTCTACACAGTCATCAGAGGACCCACAGACATTGGGGTCTTCTCAGGCCCCGGGCTAAGGTGATAGACGCCCTGGGCAAATGGTCTACTGGCGCCCTTTTTCTCATGCATATGTTATAAAAATATCATAATAGGTCTTTTTTTTTACAGACAACTATGTTATTAATATTTTATCACAGGAAATAATAAGAAAAGTAAGTCGTTCATACAATTTTGTAGCCATTTATTGATACATTAATCACACTAAAAACCAAGATTACAAATTCAAAAGTTAAATTTTAAAAGTACAATATACGGAAACATTTCAAATCAAAGGGTTTTTTTCTGGCTTTTAACTTTGCTAATTTATTTATGATGTCAGAAAAGTCTGTGCTAAGGGTTAGGTCTTTTTCACAGCACAATAACAATAGAGAATTTAGTTTGTTGTCTGAAAGTGTTGATCTTTTCACATTCTTTAGCCGAGTCAAAACAGAAAATCCTCTTTCTGCGGAGCAGTTGGTGACTGGTAAAGTCAGAAATATTCTAGTTGCTACCTCAAGATTAGGGAAAGTAGTTTTCAAATCATTTTTATGACGTATTCATATATGTCAAGAATGCTAGTAAATTCTTCCTGTTCCACATACATTTTGAAGTGCTGACATTCGATTTCAAATTCACTTCCGATGTCATTAGAGTAGAACTCACAGAGTTTTTTCGCCTGTGATATGGCCTCTTTCTGCGATCCATTTTGTACAAGAATAGAAAGTATTTCAAATTTGTCAGATAAATTTTCATAAGCTGTTTTTCGCCTTGACAGGACTTATCAAAGAGTCAAAGATTTTAATGTAAACTTGGGATTTGAAAAGCGACCTATCAACGAGAATAGCTTCATCGCCTAGGCTTTCATCCGCAAAAGTTTTTCTAATTCTTATTCTTTTGTAGTTGGTGTTGGGTGATTCAACTTGTAACAACTTCATGGCTGCTTGTTCATACTTGTCGAACTCATTTCTTTTTTCATTTAAATAGCTCTCCAAAGTTTGAAACTGCTTTGTACCTACTACGAGATTCAGGGATTCACTTTGTAGATTGTTGCTAACTTTATCAAATCTTTCCAAAATATCACTCCACAAAATAGTGAGGATGGCTATTTCAAATTTTTCGAACTTCTTTTCTAGTCCTGAAGCTTCAACTTGGACTGCAGGCTTCTGAGTAGGGTCTAGAGATATTTCCTTCAGTGATTTATGTATCGCCTTGTAGCCTTTGACCAGGGCCTTTACAGCATCGGCTCTCGCTGACCATCTTGTTTGAGATAGGGATTTCAACATTGGAATTTTACTGTTTTCTAAACATGATTTCAAAATACCCCATCTATGGGTTGAACTGGAAAAAAGGTGTAAAGGTTATGGACGAATACAAAAAACACAATAGCTTCAGTGCAGCACTCTGCAGCAGAAGAGCCAACAAGGTTGAGAGAATGCGCTGCACAAGGGACAAACTCTGCAAAAGAGCAGTGTTGTTTAATTCTAGCTTGTAGGCCTGTGCAAGCTCCAGACATATTTGCCGCGTTATCATAGCTCTGTCCTCGGCATAACTCAATATCTAGGTCTAATTCCGAGATTGAACTTAAAACTGCCTCTTCTAAACTACTTGAGGTATGACCTATTCCAGGGAGAAGCTTGAAGACACGTTCCTTTGGCTTTGGCTTAGCATCTTTGAAGCAAACGTAACGTAGAACCAATGCTAATTGATCGGTGTGCGAACAATCGGGAGTAGAATCCACGATGAGGGCATAGTAGCGGGAATGTTTGACATCCTTAGTCATTGTTTGCAGCACTAAGTCTGCCATAACATTGATTAACTCGTCACACGTTTGTTCATATAGATATGACACTCGTCCTAGCCCTTTGTTCCCATATTGAGCAAGGTGCTGGGAAAGAAAAGGGTCGAAATCGCTTATCAACTCAAGGCATCCTAGATACAGACCATTAGAGGTAGATCCTAAACGTTCATTGTCACCTTGAAAAGGTAACCCTCTAACTGAGAGAAATTTCACAACAGACACAATTCTGAATAATACACTTCGCCAATATGCGACCTCCTGCTCATATTGGGTTGAAAGAAGATTATTTATTTGCTCTTTATGTTTTCGTCTATTAATGTAAGTTAGCATGTTGGAATGATGGTCTGCTGATTGTTCATGTTGTTTAATCAACTCATTTCCATGTTTCCAATCATTGAACCCGGATGAAAATCCACTTTTCTTGTCCAACGGCTGAAACAAGCAGCAAGGAACACAAAATACTTTTCCAGACGATTGTGAGTAGATCAGCCAATCTCTAACATAAGATTCACCATTGGAAAGTGTACATTTAGGCAGTTTTACAGTAAGTGAACGCTTAGTTCCATCATTGTAAATACGCTCAGATCTAGAAAAATCCACTTGAAAGTTTTGTTTTGGGGGATTGTTCGCAATAGATTCTATAGTTGAAGGCAAAGTCACGTCCCATGTTGCAGGGTCATTGATCTTAATAGTAAAAGCCAACACATCATCAGATTGTGATTCAGAAACAATCTGGCCATCTGAATTTTCATCATTATTGGAAATAATTGTGTCTGTATTAGCTTCATTATTGGGAAAAGTCAATGTAAGTGTACCTTGAGAGAGATCGTTTAGGCCTCGAGTTTCCTTGCTTGATGTGGCAGTAGGCGTGATAGTTGTAGCTCTTTGTGTAAAGAACGATGCAATTTTAGGCACTTTCTTTAAAAGTTCTTGTTCGTCACTTTTCTTCCTGGCAGCACGTTTCCTGAATTCTGACCCACTTAATTTTTTGTTCATTTTAAAATAACTAAAGTAGACACATTTTCACAAATCACAGTTGACACGCAATACAAGCAATAAAACAAACAACCTTTGAGGCTAGGAAGTTGACTAGATCACGCGGCGCATGCGCCAGTTTAAATCCATGAGTATTGCCAACAGCGTAAACAGTGCATCACTGCCTACATTGTTGCCAACATTAGTATTCTTTACAGATAATACTGATTATATTATAATACTGTATTATGATATAATCATGATTAAACATAAATACTACGAATGTATGTGATATTTTTATTCACGTAAATTATAATTATTTTATACTACTTTTTAAAGATTTCCATGTCATAGGCTACTTATTTTTAATGGTGGGATTGTTGGGTCAACCTTTTTCTGCGTTCAGCGTCACCTAAATTTCGGCGCCCCCTAAAATTTGGCGCCCTGGGCAAATGTCCAGTATGCCCGTTTATAGCCCGGGGCCTGGGTCTTCTAGTCCCAAAGAAGACAAAATCATACTAGTTAGCGAGTGATAGCCTATCATCATCATCATTAATAGCGTACCCAGAGAATTTAAGCACGAACCGCTACTGGACTATATTGAAGATACTGCTTGAGCGACAAAAGGTTTATGGGTTGAACTTAATTCCTTGCGCGAAATAGATGCGCATACGAAGGAGCGCAAATACAGTAGCTCGTTACGAGTACCGTACTTTACACCAGCCTTGCTGCTCTACATTTCCCATTGTTGCGATTTAAATGCAGATTTATTACACAATAACAGTGGTGTCCGTCGTTCGCGGATTAATTATGAATTCCCTGTAAGCCTAATCGTCACCATACCCTAAATACTTACATTTGGGGTATTCGCAGGGGTGAACCCAAGCGAACTGCAATACAAGGTCCTCACCTCGCAGATCACGGTAACCCGTACGCCGGTAATTAGCCTATGATGAACTAATAATGTATTATTCTCAACCTCAACGAGTTGTGGGTGATATATATGTTTGTGAACATTGTGGAAGAGTTTGCAGCTTCAGAATTGGTCTACACAGTCATCAGAGGACCCACAGGCATTGAGGTATTAAGTCCCAAAGCAGACATATTCGTTAGCGAGTGATAGCCTATCATCATCATTCTCAACCACGTACAATGCAAGTTGTAGTTACTTAGGGCGTTAGTTTAATGGAAAAGATACTATTTGATGATAGAAGGGCCGATTCGTTCACAAACTTGATAGTTAATTTCATCAGTTCGGCAATATTTGGGTTGCCGTACATTCTGTAAGAGCGGGACAGTAAAGAAAGAACTTCCTTATTTTTTAAATATAGGTCTACGTATATGTCCTCAATTTTAAAAGTCGCATATTGAAAGCACATTTTGGTAAAGTTTGAGAAACAAAGCGAAACTGAAAGTCAAGGAACTTATTCATTAGTACTTTAGTAGGCTATTGTTGACCGCAATTTCTTTGTTTATTATGGCGGGGCTACCTCACAATTTGTGTTTGAATTAATAAATCTTCCTTCTCCGATTGTCTTTTCGGCCAATACAATGAAAAGTGTTTCGAAATTGTTGTGGTGTTTTTAGACAGCGATTGTGTGTTTGTAATTACTGGAAATTAAAAATGCATCGTGTGTAGAAATAAATTTTTGCTATAAATGCACAATGGACAGATGAGAGATATAGATTTAAAGTAAAGCAATCCTGATGGTTCAACACATGCTAATTTTAAAAACATGACATGATCGTGTATTAAAAAAGTGCTCTATTAAAAAAATGTACTTCAGGAAAGTATGATTGGTTTACGGATACTTCCTCGAATGTTTATTAACTGTGTAAGGAAAATACAGTTTATGTTGGTTCAGTTAATTACAGTACTATTGTATTGTACAGTGAAATCCTTCCTTGGGCCTTACACAACAGCGGGCCGGGAATCACCGCATGCGGTCATAGCGTTGATTACATTCTCAGCTGGCAAGATAACTTAGTTCAGAGAGTTAAGACTTGTGGTCAAGTACTGTAGCCTACATCGTATCCCATGAGCATGGTTACGTGTTGAACAAGACATCGATTTTCCTAGTGGAAAATTATCTTCTCAAGAAGTGTCTTCCAATAGTGTTCGAACGTTTTAGCGCCGTGCGATTTTTACTTGTGTGTGGGGGGGGGGGGACGACCTCAAACAAAACGTACGGGTGTTCAGAAACAATCCGCATACTTTATACAAACCGCGCCATCTAACTCCCTCTGGTTTAAGAGCTCAAGTTTTGTGAAACATACACCTTAGCTTCTTTCCTTGCTTCCTGAGACATTCGTTGAAAGGTTCTGTCAAATCTTGGAATGACATCCTTGAGGTCCAATACATCATTTATGTGACTCCCACAACCTTCTGGCAGGGTCATTATCTTCCCCCATAGCTACGTTCTTACTAATGCTATCAATGTTCTGTTGAAGAGATCCGCTATGAATCCTGCTCCGTGCTGAACCATACTTCAGCCGGGGATATCGTCAGTTCCGATAGTCTTGCCATTTATCACGGCAAGGATGGCGGCTGAGACTTCCTGTAGGAGTTACTCGTAGCATATTAGAACGATGTAGTTCCATTAAGGCTTGGGAATGTTACTAACTTTCATAGCTGTCCGTCTTCGTCCTCTTTGTACATGGCATGATTAATAGGCTATCTTATGATGTGCGATGAAAAGATCCGGCCAACTTGTTCACGGTATTGGCTACCTTTCTTTCAGTCCAAATCTCCGAAAGATTATCGTGGCGTCATACAACAGTCGTCGTTTTATTCGTTTCCAAGCGTCCCTATCTTCGGTAAAATTGATGGACTCATGCAAGTTATGTCCGATCAGACTTCATTTGGTTCACTACCACCAACTTTTCCTTCTAGAAAACGTTTCTTCAACGCTTATATTCTCTAACGAAGCGATGTGGACAAAGTACCATTGTGGTCGATAGTCTCGATTTGATAAAAGTCGCAGAAGTGTTCGAACTTAACGGCTTCCTTACTTTAATTGCGTGCTGAACATCCTAATTCCACCACCAGACTTTTTCAGCCAAGTCACATTCTTGATTTCGTTAGGTCTACGATGTCCTGCCCATGCGACTGGAAAAAGTAGCTGCTCCCATCTCACATTACAGCAACCACCATCACCAATATTACATAAGTTAACGTTCTCAGAGAGAAGGCCGACAGTGTCTTCAAGTCGTGTTGCTTAGCCTCCACCACTAGATGCGTTGTATGGTGGAGACGGGTCGAGGGACATCAAGAGCTCGAGGTCTAAGAGCTATGCTGTCCTTGAAGTACATCAGCAGCCACACTCCGTCGAGCCATCGAGCGTTCAGTTCGGTGTCGTATCTTGAATAATATACACACATCAAAAAAAGTTTTGCATCACCTCGGTTCCAAGAGTTCCGGAACCTTTAAATACAAAGGGAATAGAGATCAACACAAACAACATTTCAGCTCGTTTTATTGCTCATGAGACCCACACATTGCATGTTGTACCATCATACAGCTAGACTTTCAGCATTTGTGGTCCAGATTGCAGTACACACCACTACCTCTAATACCCAGTAGCACGTCCTCTTGCATTGATGCGTGCCTGTATTCGTCGTGGCATACTATCCACAAGTTCATCAAGACACTGTTGGTCCAAATTGTCCCACTCCTCAACGACAATTCGGCGTAAATCTCTCAGAGTGGTTGGTGGGTCAAGACGTCCATAAACAGCCCTTTTCAACATATCCCAGGCATGTTCGATAGGGTTCATGTCTGGCGAACATGCTGGCCACTGTAGTCGAGCGATGTCGTTATCTTGAAGGAACGCATTCACAAGATGTGCACGATGAGGTCGAGAATTGTCGTCCATGAAGGCAAATGCCTCTCCAATATTCTGCCGATATGGTTGCACTATGGGTCGGAGGATGTCATTCAGGTATCGTAAAGCCGTTTCGGAGCCTTCCATGACCACCAGTGGCGTACGTCGGCCCCACATAATGCCACCCCAAAACATCAGGGAACCACCACCTTGCTGCACTCGCTGGACAGTGTGTCTAAGACGTTCAGCCTGACCAGGGTGCCTCCAAACACGTCTCCGACGATTGTCTGGTTGAAGGCATATGCGACACTCATCGGTGAAGAGAACGTGATGCCAATTCCGTGGGGTCCATTCAGCATGTTGTTGGGCCCATCTGTACCGCGCTGCATGGTGTCGGGGTTGCAAAGCTGGACCTCGCCATGGACGTCGGGAGTGAAGTTGCGCATCATGCAGCCTATTGCGCACAGTTTGAGTTGAAACACGACGTCCTGTGGCTGAACGAAACGCATTATTCAACATGGTGGCATTGCTGTCAGGGTTCCTCCGAGCGGCAATCCGTAAGTAGCGGTCATCCACTACAGTAGTAGCCCTTGGGCGGCCTGAGCGAGGCCTGTCATCGACAGTTCCTGTATCTCTGTACCTCCTCCATGTCCGAACAACATCGCTTTGGTTCACTCTGAGACGCCTGGAAACTTCCCTTGTTGAGAGCCCTTCTTGACACAAAGTAACAATGCGGACGCGATCGAACTGCGGTATTGACCTTCTAGGCATGGTAGAACTACAGACAACATGAGCAGCGTACCTTCGTCCTGGTGGAATGACTGGAACTGATCGGCTGTCGTACCCCCTCCGTCTAATAGGCCCTGCTCATGCATGGTTGTTTACATCTTTGAGCAGTTTTAGTGACATCTATGAACAGTCAAAGGGACTGTATCTTGGATACAATATACACAGTCAACGTCTATATGCCGGAGATCTGGGAACCGAGGTGATGCAAAACTTTTTTTGATGTGTGTATTTGCTAACAAGAGATTGTATGCCTCAGCGCATGCGCCAGTTTGGATGTACAGCACATGCCGGGGACATATTCACTAAGCACCCTGTTGAAATTATTGCGTGGGATGCTGGCATCGTCACTCATGAACTGCTCAGTAACATTGACTAGACGAAAGTGTGCAACCAGATCAATTCACCGCTCCACCAGACACCCTGAGATGCATACAGCTATTCATCTGAAGACGACCGGATGTTCATTGGACAGTCAGCTTAAGAGCCGGCCGGAGTGGGAATGGCCGACCGCCAGCCCAGCACTTGTTGTAACATGGGTGAAAAGTTTGTGAAACGTTTTATAAAGAAACGGGACAAGGTAAAATTATTTTGTTTCTATAGCCCGCTGTAGTATTTTATACACTTTTTATCGGTGCAAAAGCATATCGAACAGGAATACAAAGATAGTTATAAAAAGTGTAGTTAAAATCACAATTCTCCATATAAAATAGAGTTCTGAACTGCAATTTTCCTAACCTCTTCAATGCCTTCAGATGATGTTGAAAACAGAAACTAACTCCACTGCAAGACAGCTTATAGTTTTCTCTATTGTGCTACTGAAAGATATTTTCAAATTAAGAAGTCTGTATATGTTTAATCGTGATTTTAGAAAATGTCAGCATATTGAGTTGCTAATGCTAGCCGTGTCGAGGTGCTGGTAGTTCAGGCAGTTACCGTCAGATACCGCATCGTCGCAAAGTCATGTCCTTGAAACAGGGTGAAGGAAGACAGAGCCGGCTTCTGAGAGATGGTAATCTCATGCCAGGAAGTGATGAAATCAGCTCATGTCCAGGTGCTGTCAGTCGCTTCATTACAATCAGTGCCGGATTCAGGCTTTGCGGTGCCCTGGGCGATATGATACGGTCAGGCCCTCAACAATAGAAAATATAAAAAATATCAAATCAAATGGAAAATAGTTTTGTAATAATAATAAAATAAAGAATAGTTACAATATTTTGAATACACTACGGTACATTCTTTTAATAATATGAAAGAAATCCTTAAGTCCCCTTGAAGAAGATTATGTAAACTATGAAATATTAAAATATTACTTTGCGACTCTTTTTCTCGGATGAAGTCTTCCATCATTTCACTGAAATCTATACTTGCTAAACGGTCACGGGAGGTCATAGCTGCACTGAAAAAAGAATATGAATTATAAATTAGTTTGAAAAGTATAATTAATTAACCAATTAGACTTAGACAACAGATGTTTGAGCAGACTCCCAAAGAGAGACAACCGGGAAAGAAGTGGAGGGAGGAGAGACAGAGGAAGCATAGTGTGTGTGTATGAGAGGTTTTTGGGGAAAAAAAGAAGGGCCAGAATTAAACATGAAAATTGATTGTGTTATAACGCTCTCCTTATGGGGAATTAACGAATAAATAAATAATTAATCAATTAAATTTAAAACAATCCATGACCCCCCACCCTGGACCGCGGGGCCCTGGGCGGTCGCCCTCCCCTAGATCCACCCCCGATTACAATCGGCTGCTTTCTAGATCATCATATTATGGTGTGTGGCCTACAGGTCTTTTGCAGTTCCAGTGTTTATTATGAGCTTTTTAGTTCTTTCTAACATGTCTGTAATATAGTATAGGCTACTTTCAAGATTATGCCATAGTTGTACTGTAAATAGAGTTGTTGTTGTTGTTGGAGGTGGTGATTCGTTTAGGAGCTTTGGGACATGGTGGTCATGTAGCCGCGTGCACTTGGGTGTGTGTATAATGTGTCTAATAACCTGTGTTATTGTGATGGTTGTATTAGGGTGTGTATTTGTATTTGGGACGGGTTTTGTATATGCGGCGGCCGTGGCCTTAAGTTAGATACCATCCCAGCATTTGCCTGAAGCATAAGTGATGAAACAACTTCCAGGATGGCTGAAGTAAGAATGTAACCCTTCTCTTCCCAGTTCTGCCTCACAAGCCTCAGTGTATCCCATTCCAGCCCTCAGCTCACAAACCTGGACCTCTGCGTTGACAGCTAAGAAAACTAGCCACTACGCCACGAGGTGGATTGTAAATAAAATGTTGCTTTGTCAGTCTAAATATGATGTAGCGACTACTGGTCTTTTGAAGTTACAGTAATTATTATATGAGTAGCAAGCAATCACTAGTTAGTAATCATCACTAAAGTGGGCCTGAATTTCATTAAACTAATTTGTTTATTTATTTATTTATAATTATTTTTTTATTTATAGTTCTTCTAACAGTTTACAACCTAATTATGAGAAATAACAATATGAATTACACTTAATATTTTTAATATTTTTCTTACACAAATATAAAATGATACTTATAATAGGTGTGGCTAAATATTATTCTAGTAAGTATCGTACTTGAAATTATGTTACAAGTCACTGATAAGGAGTGTATGATATTAAGTGATTTCTCTACAATACAAATGAACAAAAGGTGCTGTCTGATATATTGAAATGTGTGCATGTGTTTTTTGTTGTTGTTTTTTTTTGTTTTTGTTTGTTTTTTTTAGATATTGAATGTGTTCGATACAGGCGAATGTTTATGTTACTCTGTATTGGTTCTTGGACAGTGGGATGTTATACGTTTCGGTCTTATTGACCGCGAAGGAACATATAGTTCAAATTCAGATGACAAATAAGGTCTATCAAAGATGTTATCAAATTATTTAAATGTAATAACCTGCCTACTTTTCTCTAAAGTCTTTAAAGAAAAAGTTCCAGTAGGAAATTATGCTTAGCATATTTAAAAGAAATGTGTAGTTTATGTTACCATCAATCTCGCGATCAATAGCCACGGGACCTCCTTTTTACGTGGAATCCGAACCACTGGACATGGCGTTTCACTTTGAAAATCTCACATGCATTGACCGGGAACCGAACCCGGTCCGCTGTGGTGAGAGGCCAACAGCTTGGCCACACCACTGGGCCACCACATTCCCGCTTAGCATATTTAGGATATGCATTTGTCCTTTTGTATTCCAAGAATATAGGGAATTTATTCTTTATCGATTCAACTCTATCGTTAGCATTCGCACATCTTGGGTTCCAAACTATTGAGCCAAATTCAAGTCTATTTCATACGAATGCATTATATATTATTTAGCAATGTACAGGTTCCTAAAATAAAATGTGCATCTTCTTATATATCCCAGCATTTTGAATATATCTCAAAAATTTTATCAATACGGTGAGAAAAGGATAACTTTTTTTTATCAAAGTATAACCTACCATAAACCTTGATGACTTGAGATGGGAACTACATAGGAAATGGTGGTGTTTTCTATCAAAATGTGTGTGTTTTCGTGTAAATGCAATCGGATGACACTTATAAATCTAAACAATTTGTTTCGTTCCAATTTATTTTTTCTTCATCTTTTGGAGCAGCATACAATCCCATAACGAATAAATGTATATAAACGATTACACGTCAATTGCAAATAATAATATATTGGCATCCCGGAGATGGTTAATTAAGATAAAAATTACAGAGGCACAAGATTCGATCCCAGGGTAACACCAAAGGGAGAATGGAGCTTTTCTCTATGATACAAAGTGTTGCCTCTTACATACTGTAAGTATGATCCGTAATATGACATTTTCGTAAGTTGTAGGCTACGTGATGGTTAACTCTGCCAATAATCTGTATATATTACATCGGCTCGTTATCCTTTAATCTAAACCAGATGACTCCTGATTCGTGAAAATTGGTTATTGTTGATCATCGAGGGATGAATCCGAGTTATGAATCGTGAATAAAATGTCATGTATGCCTGAATAATTATGTGTTCATGAAGTGTTTGCTCGTAAAGTTTGTTTGGGGAAAACATAGTAACTACCGGTACTGTTCGATAGTTAAGAATTAGTGAGATCTTACCCGACTTGTGAATATGACTGACTTTAGTAAGTTTCCATTTCTCTGAAAATATCGAAGACTTGATCGATAAATTAAATTTAATATCACGAGGATAAGCTATTTTTTCCCGGATCTTTTTGTCAAATATGGAAAAATAACGTCAGGATCTGCTACCCTCTTGTGTCCCATATATTCATCGTAAGTATCGAAGTGAGAATGTCACTACGGGTTACCTCATAATAAATAAAATGTCAATTTCGAGATGACTTTCTAGGTTATCATGCGTTAAAATGTCATAGTTGGATCCATTTTGGCAATATACTGATGAGTAAGGCTAGGATTTTAATGTAATATCTATCATCATCATAGCAAACATTCGTATCGAGTAGATTGGCATTTCAATCCGGAATGTCTCTCATTGGTGAGTTCGGAGGTGACTATACAGCCCAATGCGGGAGGCACACAATTTGCCGCAGTGATGACAGATGGTTCCACGTGGGGCATCTGCGTTCTTCCATTTCTTCTATGTAATATTACATTAAAAATTTGAAATACCGGTATGTAATATTGATTTAAATCTATACATTGCACATGATATTGCTTGTAGATTCATTTTATTCTTTTTTTTTGCAAAATAAAGGGTGGTACACTAATTAATTAATTAATTAATTAATTAAGCATGTTCATATTACAGCAAATTTAAATAAATTCCATGAATATGTATGAGAAAATGCGTTCGAACTCCACAATAAGTATTGTCAGAGTCACTTTTTGTTTGCGAGGTGGGAGGAAATATAGGCTAGTAGCCTTTATGATCAACGTTGAAAAGTTGAGTCTCAGCCATTCACGGGACAATTGAAATGAACCAAGTCCCGCCGATGAGTCTCCGGCAATGTGTGATGCGAATTCCCACCCCCTTATCTTCACTAATATCTTACTTGGAATTCTTCCCTTGCCCTTTCTCAGCAGTTTATGAATAGCTTGGAAAATCCGTTTCATGTACCTGAGTTTCTAGTGGACAAATATTGTTATACCTAACTGTTTTGAATTACCGTTTATTTCATTTGCCAAAAAATACTTTTTTTTCAATCACAGTAAGAGACGGTATATGTAATTTTACATAAAAAGTAAAAAATGCTATTATGATAAAATATACCAACACGTATATAGCCACCACGGCTACGCTCGCTAAAGCGCAGCGTTAGGCTGTGGGGCCAAGCTCTCTGCTGACTTCGTAGACGTGGGTTCGAGCCCCACCGTCGGCCGTACTTGAATGGTTTTCCGTGGTTCCCCATTTTCAACTCCACAAATGCTGGGACGGTACTTTCTACAGGCCATGGCCGCTTCCTTCCACATCCTTGCCCACTTTCATCCATTCATCTCATCTTTCATTCCGACACGCAGGTCACCCACGGGCGTCGACTGGAAAGACCTGCACTCGGCCGCTCCTCAGGCCACACGACAAAAAAGAAAATGATCAAATATGTAAAATATATAACAACATATAATTATATGATAGCTAAGGTTCTAATTCATGGACATTTATCATTTTTAGTTGTGTATAAGGAAAGGGAAACAATATGTATTTACATAAAAATCCTAGCCCAAATCATGAGAAATAGTTCGGAAACCAGGCACGGCTAATTTGGACCGGGGAGATGATTTCGGGGTTCCCCAATTACGAAAATTGATGTTTTTAAGTCTTTCAAAAAAGACAAAATGAGTTTTATATATCGTTTCATCACATTTACCCGCGTACACACAGCCTGTCGATGACTATAAGTTAGACTAAATTCAGCTGACCAGCTTAGGAAAATGTATGTATGTATGTATGTATGTATGTAGATCTGATTACTAATTCAGTGTCTATTTAAAATAAATAAACAATTTGTGGCTATAAGTTGTGTTTATATTAATATGATATCCTTATTTCTTCTCCCAGTCGTCATTTGAAACTACTATGAACAATACTTTACGCACTATCGTTCTTTGAAGGTAATATATATAATGCATAATAATGGGGTTGAAAATAGGAAATCACTCAAAACCTTTTGAAGGACGACCGACAGAGGGGTTCGAACCCACTCGCTCACTGAATCCGGGGATACCTTGACCGTTCAGTTGATTGTATACAGACTTCCACTTAGTACATTCTGGTCGCAATGTTCTGAAGGTACTTTGGCGTGACACAGACACTGGAGCATGAAGAATAATAGAAATAATATTTCTATTCGTCATGACTGGAGGAGAGGATAGGATCGAATCGAACGGCCTTGAGCCTCCCTCACTGCCCTCTAGGCACCCTCGATGAAACTACCAGTGGAGCTAGCTGCAGTCGACAGCAACAGCGAACCTAGTGGCGAGCTTTTGAAATGAAAGGCGAAATCCGTTCCCACTCCGGCCGGCTCTGCCGAAGTCGACGTCACTTCCGCTCCGTTGCTAAGCAACTGGAGCAATACAACATGGCTCCCTTGTAGCTTGCTTCGTCTTTGAGCCATCATTATTTCCTTTTTGTATCGTATAAATCTGTACATGCATGGATGTCCAGAGGCAAGAAAGCATAGAAAAGTATATTTTCCACAGTAATTCAACATAGTCTATATATATAAAAATCAATGTAACGTGATAGTTTGTCTGTGGGTGGGTATGTATGTCTCCTATGCGTTCATATACCATTCATCCGATTGCGATGAAACTTGGGTGAGATGTTGACTACACTCCAAGGAAGGTTTCTGACTTAGTAAATCCATTTTACAATAGGTAGCGCACGCGTAGATTCAACAAATGAGCGACGATGCGCGAAACATTTCAACGAAGTCCCGTATGTGTTCATATACCATTCGTCCGATAGCGATGAAACTTGGGTGAGATGTTGTGTACACTTACGTGAAGGTTTCAAAATTAGTGAATACATTTCACAGTAGATAGCGCACGAGTAGATTCAACAAATGAGCGACGACACGCAAAGCGTTTCAACAAAGTCCCGTATGCATTCATATACCATTCGTCCGATAGCTATGAAACTTGCGTAAAATGTTGTGTACACTGCAGGGAAATTTTCTGGCTTAGTACATCTACTTTACAATAGGCAGCGCACGAGTAGATTCAACAAATGAGCTACGATGCGCGAAGCATTTCAACAAAGTCACGTTTGCGTTCATATACCATTCGTCCGATAGCGATGAAACTAGGCTGAGATTTTGTGTGCACTCCAGGGAAGGTTTCTAGCTTAGTAAATCCCTTTAAAAGTAGGTAGAGCACGAGTAGAATCAACAAATGAGCGACGACGCGCGAAGCGTTTCAACAAAGTCCCATATTATTTCATATACCATTCATCCGATAGCGATGAAACTTGGGTGAGATGTTGAGTACACTCCAAGGAAGGTTTCTGACTTAGTAAATCCATTTTACAATAGGTAGCGCACGCGTAGATTCAACAAATGAGCGACGATGCGCGAAGCATTTCAACAAAGTCCCGTATGTGTTCATATACCATTCGTCCGATAGCGATGAAACTTGGGTGAGATGTTGTGTACACTTACGTGAAGGTTTCAAAATTAGTGAATACATGTCACAGTAGATAGCGCACAAGTAGATTCAACAAATGAGCGACGACACGCAATGCGTTTCAACAAAGTCCCGTATGCATTCAAATACCATTCGTCCGAAAGCTATGAAACTTGCGTAAAATGTTGTGTACACTGCAGGGAAATTTTCTGGCTTAGTACATCCACTTTACAATAGGCAGCGCACGAGTAGATTCAACAAATGAGCTACGACGCGCGAAGCATTTCAACAAAGTCACGTTTGCGTTTATATACCATTCGTCCGATAGCGATGAAACTAGGCTGAGATTTTGTGTGCACTCCAGGGAAGGTTTCCAGCTTAGTAAATCCCTTTAAAAATAGGTAGAGCACGAGTAGAATCAACAAATGAGCAACGGCGCGCGAAGCGTTTCAACAAAGTGCCATATAATTTCATATACCATTCATCCGATAGCGATGAAACTTGGGTGAGATGTTGTGTACACTCCAGGGAAGGTTTCTGGCTTAGTACATACATTTTACAATAGGTAGCGCACCGGTAGATTCAACAAATGAGCGATAACACGCGAAGCGTTTCAACAAAGTCCCGTATAAAGTCATATACCAGTCGTCTGATAGTGATAAATGTTTGGTGAATTGTTGTGTACACTCCAGGAAAGGTTTCTGGCTAAGTGAATCCATTTTACAATACGAAGCGCACGTTTATATTCAACAAATGAGTGACTACGCGCGAAGCGTTTCGACAACGTCCCGTATACGTTCACATACCATTCATCCGATTGCGATGAAACTTGGGTGAGATGTTGTGTACACTCCAGGGAAGGTTTCTGGCTGAGTACATCCATATTACAATATGTAGCGCAAGAGTAGAATCAACAAATGAGCGACGACACGCGAAGCGTTTCAACCAAGTCCCGTATGGATTCATGTACCATTCGTCCGTAGCTATGAAACTTGGGTGAGATGTTGTGTACACGTCATGGAAAATTTCTGGCTTAGTAAATTCACTATACAATATGCAGCGCACAAGTTGATTCAACAAATGAGGGACGACGCGCGAAGCGTTTCAACAAAGTCCCGTATAAGGTCATATACCATTCTGCCGTTAGCGGTGAAACTTGGGTGAAATATGGTGGACACTCCAAGGAAGGTTTCTGGCTGAGTAAATACATTTCACAGAAGGTAGCACACGAGTAGATTCGACAAATGAACGACGACACGCGGAGCGTTTCAATACAGTCCCCTATGTCTTCATATCCCATTAGTCCGATAGCGATGAAACTTGGGTGAGATGTTGTGGACACTTACGTGACGGTTTCTAACTTAGTAAATACATTTTACAGTAGGTAGCGCACGAGTAGATTCAACAAATGAGTGACGGAGCGCGAATCGTTTAAACAAAATCAGGTATGCGTTCATATACTATTCATCCGATTGCGATGAAACATTGATCAGTTATTGTGTACCCGCCAGGGAAGGGGACTTAGTAAATCCATTTCACAATAAGTAGCGCAAGAGTAGATGCAAGAAATGGGTGACGACGCGCGAAGCGTTTCAACAAAATCCCCTATTGCGTTCATATAACATTCTTCGATTGCGATGAAACCTTGATGAGTTATTGTGTACACGCCAGGGAAGGGCTTCGACTTCGTAATACATTTCTCAATAGGTAGCGCACGAGTAGATTCAACAAATGAGTGACAGCGCACGAATCGTTTAAACAAAAACCCCTATACGTGCATATACCATTCATCCGATTGCGATGAATCATTGATGAGTTATTCTGTACACGCCAGGGAAGGGTTTCGACTTAGTAAATCCATTTCACAATAGGTAGCGTACGAGTAGATTCAACAAATGAGTGACAGCGATGAAACTTTTGAAAGTTGTTGTGCACGCTCCCACGAATGGTTCTAAATTAGGAAATCCATTTTACGATAGCTTAGAGGCAGTTAACATGTTGTGTATCCAAAAGCACTTCAAGAAACAGAATTTCAACGCCAACACTTTCTTTGATTGGCATTGCAACGCATGCCGGGTACAGCTTGTTGTCCAATAAAGTTGTAAAATATTGCGTACGGGATGCACATTTGAGTCTTAGAAAAGAGATGTGGCCTACGTTATTTAACTTAAATTAAGTGAAAACATGAAAATATAACATTTCTGGATATTGTGAATCACGTCCCGTATGAATGATCAATACTACGGAAAATAAAGTACCGTAGGCCTTACCAGTAAGTGACGAATAAAATTAACTTAAGGTCTATCAATGCATAAGGGAACAGTTTACAATATTTTGCATGAGAGTTTAGAGGCCAAATCTCATCAACGGCTTTAGAAGAAACAAAGACTGCATTTCAATACAATTTGTGTGTTTACCACAACACCGCGTTTGTTTGAAAACGAATCAAATTAACAAAGCCTAGCCTGTATGCTCACTAACAGGTTAGAGAAGTCTACAATTAAGGCCTATCGGCCTACCTCATTCTAAATAATGGGGCACTTTTCCTATCGGAGCTCTAAATATTCAGCCACCAAAACTGACATGAAAATATCCGAGACTCTCACCCAATAAGTAGCCTACACCAAACTAATGACCACATTGTTCCTTGCTCCTAAGAATCAAGCAGTTTATCACACTGGTTATTGTTACAAATTAGCTGGTGTGCCACAAAAGAGCTAATAGAATTAGTTGGTATATAGAGATTTAGAACAAAAAATATAGCCACCCTGCATCTTCACGAGTAATCCTAACAAACATTCACACCGTATGTGCTGGACAGTCAAAGTGGTACAAGTAGCCTACTTGGTATGAAGTGGGCCAAAAAAAGAGTTCATGTAGGGAAATGCTGAGAGTCCCAGTACCATAACGATGATCCATGTGCTACGGTACTTGATGGCTCACAGTTTCCAGTTACCAAATTCAATACGACATACTGTATCTTTGTTGCAGGGTGTAGGCATAGGCTACTGGTACATTATAATTTATTGTTTTCTGAAAGTGCAAAAAATAAAATATTTAGGCAGACATTTTCAGTCTGGGATAGGCCTAATTGTTAGTTGGAAACACAATTCACTGCTTAAATTAATTAAGTGAAAAATCACCACTCAGAAAAGTTGTAGGAGAAAATTTATTGCTGTTAGTGAATCAGCTGTAAGGTTATGTAGGTTGTCGTTTATAATACTTATAGTACAAACCATATTTAATTACAACTACACTCCCCACATGAACCAAAAACCCCTTTATGTGACATATATGACCTAAATACCTCTCTATATTAGATATACTGTATCCACTAAATGATGTTATAAATAAATATTTATCAGTGGCGGCTGGTGGGAAGTAAAGCAGGGTGTTGCACCAAACTTTCTGATGTCGCAATTTTGTATTGAAGTTTACACAAGTAACAAAAATAAATTAACGTTAGATGAACTACATTTATATTAAAACTGAAATGCAAGGGTTTTCCAAAATAATTGTACGTTCGACAAATAGACACAAATTTACACAATTGAAGAAACACTCGCATGGAATTAACACACGTAAGGCTTGAGCCTAAAACACATAAATTATCTTGAACGTAGCTGCAGATCAGTACATCAAGGAGCGGCATGGAATACAAAGCGTTCCAAAGAATGATATAGTTTAAATATGCAACACAAGTGGAGTTGCAACAAATAATGAAAAAACAGGTCGCATGGAACGAGAATGTGTCGTCGAACCAGGTCTGACTTACAGTGATGCGCCGATACCGTAAGCCCAAAATGAATTGTTAATAAAACAAATTATGTGTGAAACGCAGGAAGTCAAAGTAGTTGATGTCATACAAATACCGGGATATGCCAATCGCACGGTATTGTCACAATAGTAAAGCAGTTGAGCCTGGCGTCAACCTCCATTCCAGTGATGTTGCAGGAAGATATTGCATGGTCTTGTAGCACATGCTTCCAGACAAACGATGAATTACTTATCACACGAAACAAAATCATATACATACGCGTGATGACAAATTGTTAGGCAATAGGTGAAGATCAGAATTAAACATGTTACAACAAACTATCCGACGCCACGGATTGAAGAATTCGTCGACATGGCGCGTAGCAATAACATCAAGCATGGTCTGATGAGATCGAAAATCACCATAATGTCACTGCCCTAACAAAATATGAATCATGTGCATAGGACATGATTACTAAGCACGGTTACTATGAAGATAGCACCAATTATAGAAATGATTAGCTGGATATTCGTCGATAGATCACAACCAATGTCAAGGCACAACATTCTGTAATGGCTACAAGCTTACAGAACGAAGAAGAAACACGTGATTGGTCGCTACAAACAGCAAGGAGGCCTCTGATAGGCTGGAAGCAGCCAATCACAGTAGAGAGTTCAAAGACAAGTCGGAGGCCTCTTGATAGGCTGAAAGCAGCCAATCACAGTAGAGAGTTCAAAAACAAGTCAAAGAGAATAAAGAAGAATCAATGTGGCCAACTTAGAATACCAAAATACCTTCTAAGCAAAAATATCCTACTGGAAACACGGCAGTGGGAATACAACATGTAATCAAAACAAATGAATCATGACAACTAACCAACATAAACAAAACAAACTTGACAATGAATAAATACAATGAAGACAAATAATAAAGATATGTACAACCACACAGAGTGGAAACAAATAGGGATACACAAAAACTGGTTTTCCAAGACAGTGGCCGAACCATATTGCCCGTACAGAAACAACAGGCAGGTTGTTTATGAAAATACAAGAGGGTTTAGTTCTGCGGCAACAAGGGAGACACCTTGACGATGGGACGTTTCAAAAGTCCAGAGGTGGTGTGTAGAGAGACCACACGAGCTAGGCCGTCCTTACCACAGTGAACCTCAAGAATGCGTCCAAGTCGCCAGTAAGTAGGAGAAACATTGTCATCCATAATAAGCACAAGCGTGCCAACCTTGAGGTTAGGAGACACACGATTCCACTTGTGACGTTGTTGAAGGGAGAGTAAATGATCTGTGGACCATTTACGCCACAATGAAGTCATAATCTGTTGAAGTAATTGCCATCTAGACAACCTATTGATGGGCACTTCAGAAACGCCAGGAATGGGCAAGGCATTCAAAGGTCGTCCAACCAGAAAGTGACCTGGCGAGAGATAGCACAAGTCAGTAGGATCCTCAGTCATAGGCGAAATGGGTCTAGAATTTAGAATGGCTTCAATTTGCACCACGAGAGTGGTCAATTCTTCATACGTAAGTACTTGAGCCTTCATGATTCTTATTAAACGAGATTTCAAAGATTTGATGTTTGCCTCCCAAATTCCACCAAAATGCGGAGAACTAGGAGGAATGAAGTGCCACTGAATTAGTAGCGATGAGGTAGAATCTTGAACAACAGATTGAAAATCTGCAGAGGAGAGCAACGAACCAAGATCAGCAAGGTCAGACTGTGCGCCTTGAAAGTTGGTACCATTGTCGGAATACACTTGAGCGGGAACACCCCTTCTACTGCAGAAGCGAGTAAAGGCTACAACGAAAGCATGACTGGAGAGGGAAGTGACGAATTCAGTGTGCACAGCCTTCGTAACCATACAAACGAACATTGCGATGTAGGCCTTAGTCGAGACCTTTGACCTGGGGCCACCGTACCTGATAGTAAATGGACCACAGTAATCAACACCAACGTGATTAAAGGGAAAGGTTTGATGGAGGCGAACAGCTGGGAGTTGACCCATTAACTGTTCAGAAGGACGTGCAGCGTAGCGCACGCAAGTAACACAAGAGCGAGATAGGCTACGAACAAGTTTTCGTAGTGAAGGTATCCAGAAGCGTTGTCGGATAGTCGCAATCACAACCTGGACCCCGCCATGAAGCAACTTTAAATGGGTATGTCTGACCAGGACTTTAGTGAAATGATGGTCATTGGGCAAAAGTATCTGGTGTTTTGTATCAAATGGAAGGTCGGCCAATTCCAAACGGCCTCCCACACGAATAGTGCCATCAGAGTGAAGCAAAGGGTGCAAATTGCTGATGGTGGAAGTGGATGGCACTTGCTCATTCTTCATTAGAGCAGGAAGTTCAGTAGAGTAGCACTGAGCTTGAATCATTTTCACACATGTAAGTAGTGCAACATCAATTTCAATGGCAGTGAGTGGACCACTGATCCTAGTGGTATTTCTACAATTAGAGAAAAACCTAATACAGTAGGCTATGACCCTCAACAATCTCGTGTAGGAAGAAAAATTGTTTAAAAATCAATGTCAACAGGTTTAGATACATTTGCACACGAAATTCTACACTCAGGCAATTCGGACACAGGAGTGTCAAAGATATCTGAAGTACTGGAGCTTGTAAAGGCCTTCAACCATGCTGGACCATGCCACCATAGCTGATTATTTTTCAATTCTGAGGGCATACAGCCTCGGGAAATTATGTCGGCTGGATTGTCACGGGAAGAGACATGTTTCCAGGCGCAGTGAACAGTAAGCCTTTGTATTTCAGCAACTCTATTGGCTACAAAGGTCTTCCATTTTGAGGGGGGCGAAGCCAACCAAGACAAAACAATAGTGGAATCTGTCCAACAATAGACGGATTCAATAGGCAAGTTCAAAGCGGGTTGCACCTTTGCAAGCAATTTGGAAAGCAAAAGTGCACCACATAACTCAAGTCTGGGCAAAGACAACTGTTTAAGAGGAGCAACCTTCGACTTAGCGCACACAAGTGCAACAGTGACGATGCCGTTAGTATCAATTGACAATAAATAGAGACAAGCTCCATAGGCCTGCTGACTGCTGTCGCAGAAGCCATGAAGTTGTATAGATTTGATTTCTGAAGCAGGCTTAATCAAACGTGGAGTAGAAATATCAGAAATCGCAGGTAAATTGCTATAAACATTCATCCAAGCTTGCGCGATTTCCATTGGAAGGGGGTCATCCCAACCGAGTTTGTGAATCCACAAATCTTGGAAGAGAATCTTACAAGCAACCACAATAGGTGACACTAAACCCAAGGGGTCAAAGATAGAGGCAACAATGGACAAAAATGAACGCTTAGTAAAGGTAATTGAAGTGTCGCAGTTCACGATAGGTGACTGAATCCGCAACAAGTCATCGATAGGTTGCCAATAAAGCCCTAGCGTTCTGGCGACTGTTTCTTCACCATCGCCGAAACTACGGAGTTGTTGTTTCTCTTGATGATCAAGAGGAATGTTATCTAATAGAGTCATGGAGTTTGAACTCCACTTACACAGTTCAAAACCACCTAATCTCAAAAGAAGGGTCAATTCATCATACAGAATGAGTGCGTCATGCTCGGAATCACATCCCGAGATACAATCATCAACATAGAAGTCGTTTAAAACAATCTGAGTGGCAGCTGGAAAAGCTGTCCCATCAGTGAGGGCGAGCTCCTTTAGCACACGAGTGGCTAAGAAGGATGCTGGGGCAGTACCATATGTAACAGTGTTTAATTGATATTCTACTATTGGGTCTGAAGGAGAGTCTCTCCAAAATATTCTCTGTAAGTCACGATCTTTGTGATCTACAAGAATCTGTCTGTACATTTTACTCAGATCAGCTGCAAATGCTATCAAGTGAGTACGGAACCGAAGCAAAATAGAGAACAAGTCCTGCTGAATTACAGGGCCCACCAACAAGGTATCATTAAGGGAGCACCCAGACGTAGTAACCATCGAAGCATCAAATACCACTCTGAGCTTTGTAGAAGTACTGTGCGGCTTGAAAACAGGATGATGGGGAATGTAGTAAACTTCACCATCAGTCGGGTGGGAAGCGACTTGCATATGGCTTAAGGCTAGATATTCATGCATGAATTCAGTGTATTCTAACCTTAACTCAGGGTTACGAGCCAAACGTCTTTCGAGAGAGTGAAAACGATTTAGTGTAGCGTAGCGAGAGGCACCTAGAGGCTCCGAGTCTACCTTGCGAGGGAGTCTAACCACAAATCTACCATCGTCTTGGCGAGTGGTAGTAGCAACAAAGTGTTCTTCACATATGGATTCGTCAACAGACAACACTGGGGTTTCAACTTCTTCAACGTTCCAAAACGCTTCTAGCTGTTGTTCTACATGAGGGCGTGAGAGTGTCAGTGCTGATACCACGTGCGATGGTTGCGAGGTGCTTGCACTGGGCAGCCTCCCAGAAAACACCCAACCCACAGAGGTATTTTGAATGATGGGCAAATCACCAACTGGTATGATTTTACCAGGACATAACAGGTCAAAGAAATATTCTGCACCAAGAACAAGGTCAATAGATTTAGTGCAATTGAAATCAGGATCAGCTAAATCAATATGTGAAGGAATGTTCCATTCAGAGGTGTCGAAACCAGCAGCGGGTAGCTCAAGTGCAATATTGGGAACCACGAGACATTCAAGCTTAGCAGACCAATTAGTAGCACAGGCAAAAACGTTCACATCAGCAACAACAGTAGCAGTGCTTTGATTTTGACCAACACCGCGAATGTGTACCTTCATAGGTTTGGTGTGGAGTCTTAATTTCTTAATTAAGTGTGACGAAATTAAGTTACAATCTGATGCAGAGTCAAGTAGTGCAGTGACAGGTACACGTAAGCCATTGCCAGCTAATATATTCAACTTGGCAGTGGGTAATAGCGTCCTTGAAAATTGATTGTCACGAGCGACGTTACTGCAACTCGTGTTTACCACATTAGCATGAGCTTGAGAAGCATCATTACTAGTGCCACTGGAGGGCTCATAGTGAAGAAGAGTGTGGTGTTTTCGGGAACAAGTGTTACAAGAGTACTTCGAACATTGATGATTAGGCTCGAAATTACGCAAACAATTGTAACATAATTTTCGAGACCTGACAAAATCCCATTTGGCTGTGGACGAAAGTTTAATAAAGGTACCACATTTCGACAATTGGTGATCAATGCTCCTACAATATGTACAACGAAATTTGGTAGTAGTTAACATGGGTTTCTGAGGCGAATGACCTTCAGCTTTAAGTTTGGTTACAGCAGTATGTAATGCAGGCCTGGATCCATTCTTTTCAGTTATTTCCAGTACCTTGCATTTTTTCTCTAAGAAGTTAACCAAGTCCTGGAGAGTGGGAATTCTCCCAGAATCAACATGATTCTCCCATTCACGGATGCTATCATTATCTAGTAGCTCCAATATAAAATGTGACAATAACAAGTCTTGAAGGGGGACCCCGTTAAAGTCCAAAGCTTCTAACGCATTGACATGAGAAACAAAGTGGTCGATGATGGCACGCAAGACACTGAATCATTACCGTATGCAGGGGGCTTGAAAAGCTTGGTGACATGGTTGTGCGCTATGAGCCTAATGTTATTGTATCGAGTTGTCAGCAAGTTCCATGCGGCCATAAAGTTATCATCTGACACAGTAATGTTCTTTAGGAGGAGTTTAGCCTCGCCACTAAGACTAGAATTAAGGTAGTAGAACTTAACAACATCAGAAAGAGCATGGTTATCAATTACTATGGCCTTGAAGCTATCTCTGAAATTCAGCATGTCTGTGAAGTCGCCACTGAACTGCGGAATTTGAATTTCAGGCAACTTTATATGCGCTGCAGCTACGTTAGCATTAGGAAATTGTGCACTCTGCAAATTATTCAAAGGGTTATCACTGTCTGTAGTGTTGGATTTTTTGAAATTGTCACAATGTAGTTTAATTTTAACCATCAACTCAAAATACTTATCTTCGAAGTCACAACGTTCGGCTATTTCTTCGTCGATATTGTCTGTAATATCCTCTAAAGCGACTTGCGCTTCGTTATATTGTTTATAAATTTCCTCGCATTTGTGTTTGCGTAACACTAACATTTGATATTGCTCTTCTGTAATGTCCTGAAAGTTGCTAATTACTTTTTCTTGTGAGGTAAGCATGCCCTTAGCGACTGCACGCTTCCTAACTAAAAGTCGTTTTTGGGCATCCTCCATAATGACTTTAGGATTGCCCGCCTAGATGTAATTACCAGAGTTGCACACCTAACTAACACAACCAACTAACACAAAAAATAAACACTGAGACAATGGTCTCGATTAAGTTGTAAACAAACATCTGAACATAGAATACTGTATTGTGTCCTTGGGAAGTTAATGGGAACGTATACAATGTTAAATTTATGGCCTTCCTGGTGAAATAGCAAGAAACAAGGGCCCAACATGGCCAAAAATGCTTAATAATTTAAGTAGTAAACAGCTCAATATCCGGCCTGGAGAGGACCAAATAATGTAGTGGCCAACGCGGGAAGTCAACAACCCACCAAGAGTATTCTGGTAATAGTGGACATATATATAAGGGTTTGTTGGCCAAAGCAACACCACCTAGAGAGAAAGCCTTGCGATATAAAGTTGACAAGCGAGTGACGTCACGGAAGACCGGCCGTGGACATTGAGACATAACATTCTAGTTTGCAGGTTATGGTGTGTTTTCCGCGTGTTGTGTGTCGTGTTTACAGTCCCAGTTACTGATTTGCTCAGATTTCCTACCCAGTTATACTTAATGGTTATCAGTGCAGTGTAAAGTTATGCCTAATAAGTGCAGCGTTCCAAATTGTAAAGGCAATTACGCCAATGGACCGAAAGTAAACGTTTTCTCTTTTCCTAATGATGAAGGTGAAAAGTCGAAATGGATACGAGCCATTCACCGCAAGGATTTTATTCCTACGAAATATTCCATGGTACGTGTTAAATCAATACTTATGCTCCAATTCTCACAAGTTTAGTGTAATGGGAGGAAGGAACTTTGTAACCAAGTCTCTTTTCTTGTAGGTCTGTGGCATCCATTTCAAGCCACATGAAATTCAATGGACCACTAGTATGTATGATGAAAAGAATGGAAAGCTAGTTACTGCTCCGTTGTATAAACCGAGACTGATTAAAGGTTAGTAAGCGAATAGTCCTACCCCTAAATTTTAGCATAGGCTAGCTCTTCTGTTCACGAAAATTCATTTAGATGTAGAAGTCAGAATTTTCTAACCTAAATTATGTGCTACAGGCTAATGTTGTAGGTTAGGTTTATTTGTTTTATGGGGCTATCAATTTCAAGTGGGAGGTATAAGTGGGTGTTAATATGGATAGTATTCACATTTATATTGGGGTTTAACTGCATGACGTTAGAGACCGATAACCTGTAGCAGGCCCTGATTAATCTATTTTTTTCTATTGCAGTAATCTAATTCATTAGGCTACATTTCTTATTGGGGTGGGGGAAGAGGTGTGTGTGAAACAGGTTGGAAATTGAATAAATTTAGAATAAATAGAGTAATTAATGTAATGCAAGGTGATAAAATGATTGTATCGTAAGTTAATGTTCGAATTAAATTCCTAGGAGCAGTCCCGTCTCAGTTCCCCAACTGCCCAGAGTATTTAACAGACACTGCAACTGTCTGCCGAGAAGATCCAGATGATAGGAGGCGTAGGATTGATAATGAAAGTTTATCGAAGGCTCTCGCTGAAAGTATGCAGACATTGGCGGAGAATCTGGAAGCAGTTTCATTTAGAAACTTTCAGGAACTGAAGGTGAAGTTAAACAGTGTGAGTCTTCATCCTGAGTGGAATTCTATTAGAGAGGAATCTTGTATATATTTTATTTTAATGAAGGAAAATCCTAGTCCACACTTGCGTTGCTGCATTAAGATAACAGAAGGTTTGAGTGCCTCCTTGTATGTATGTATCGAATACAGAAGTGAAACGTTGTAATAACATGTCTTTACCAAGACAGTTAGGTACAGTGCTAGAAATTGAAGAACTTATAAGGAATGCCCATTCCGTGTATGCTGATCCTGATGCATATGAACATCAAAGTGTTGAGGATACTGTATCTGTTATGGACAGTTTATTTAAGAACTTGGAGAGTAAGTTCCCTGAGAAGAAGGATACATTAGACTTCTTAAAAGAGCAAGTTCACTTGCTAACAAAGCGTAAAGTGAAAAACTATTCCTGGGAATTGCTTGTATTCTCATCGCTGGTTCATTCTATTTCTCCTCACTGTTATAGATTTATAAGAGGTTCAGGAAATGTCACTCTTCCTGCACCCCGTACCTTGAAATTAGTGTGTTCCAAGCTTTTGACGAATCCTATACAGGAGCAAAGTGATAATTTTCTTTTGTATATGAGAAAGAAATTTTCACTCTTATCAGAAGAAGATCAACTAGTCCTCCTTTCGATGGATGAGGTTCACATTAAACCCCAGTTAGACTACAAAAAGGGTAGGGTTGTAGGTAGTGCTGTAAATAGCGATGAGTGTGCAACAAGTGCTTATGTGTTTATGGTCCACAGCTTGCTTTCTTCATACAAGGATGTTGCTCACATCATGCCCGTTGTGAACATTCGAGGTGAGGCATTATTCAATATGATGAAGAAAGTCATTCTTGGACTGGAAGAAGTCGGATTTGAAGTTCTAGCACTGATTTCAGACAACAGTGCTATTAATAGGAAAGCTGTATCTCTCCTGAGCGATCCACCCGAATTAAATTACATTTATAGTCACCCCAAAGATGCACACAGAAAGCTTTTCTTTGCAATTGACACTGTGCACATTCTCAAATGTATTAGAAATAACTGGCTGAATGCAAAGCACCAAGAGTTGCATTTTCCAGATTTGACAGAGCATGACAGACTACAGATTGCATCATTTGGTTCACTGAAGGAGTTGCATGTGTTAGAGAAGAACAATCTCCTGAAATATGGATTTACCTTGACTCTGAAATCCCTGTACCCTGCCAATTTGGAACGACAGAATGTTCCACTAGCTCTGCAAATTTTTTATAAACCTCTAGCTGTGGCAATAAGGGAGATTGTGCCGAAGAAGAACTTGCCCTCCTGGGACAGTACTGCACAGTTTATTGAGTTGATTTGCAGATGGTGGGACATCATGAACGTTAAGACCCTATGGAAAGGAAAACGCCTTAGGAATCCTCTTCAGGAACCAATAACGACCAACTCTTCTCATATCGAGTGCCTCCAGGAAATCGTGTCATGGCTAGTTAGGTGGAAAACAATTGACTCGCCTGGAAAGCTGAGCAAGGAAACACATGCGGCAATTACCCTTTCTACCAAGTGCATGATTGAAATGGCACAATTTTGTCTCTCTGAGAAAGGTCATAGCTTCTTCCTACCAGGCAAAATACAGACAGATAACCTAGAAGCTCGATTTGGAAAATATCGCCAACTGGCAGGGAGCCAGTACAATATTTCCCTGAGGCAAGTGTTTGAGGTGGAGAATAAATTGCGCCTTCAGAGCATCCTGGACCTCAATGCTGCAGTGAGCGAGTATTTTGAAGAAGACAAGTCATGTGACATACGTGCTTTTGATGCTTGTGTTGCTGATGATAGTGATATAGAAGTCCTACAAGATGAGTATTGGCCTCTCTTACACTATATCAGTGGTTATTGCTCATATGTTTTTTTAAAGCGATATGATTGCAATTATTGCAAAGTCTTTCTTTGCGATGAGGCAAGCCAGAGTGATCACGCCAGCCTAATAAATGCCAATAACCGAGGAGGACTATGCTATCCCCATGCAGATGTAGTCAACTGTGCTGCATTTACTTTTGTTGTTATGAGTAAGCTACTCAATAGCTACAAGACAGAATTTTTGCATCACTGCAACCAGCAGAGTGTTTTGGTGAATGTAACACAAAGATGTCTGCCCACTGTACTGTTTATGGGGCACAGCTGCCCAAAGCATGCCAAGGCATTAATTGAAAAGACTGTACTGGGCACTGCCAGTAATATCTTGATTAATAATTTTGTACACAATGTTAACGACAGGTTTTCACCCAAAACTTTGGCTCAGCATAAGAGGAGGAAGCTTGTCCAATAACTGTTCATGGCCGTTCAGTAGAAATTAAGAATTTTACAATATTCTTTCATTGTATGTACAGTGTCGTTATCATTGTGCGCCCCGGTAAACACGGCAAGCTAAGCCGGCGTTGACTGGCGCTGATCGCGGGCACGCGTACAATGTTCAGTCGGTGGTTGGTGCACACTTGAACACTTTTACCAACCATGTTCAATAATATGTACAGTGCTCATAGTCGATGCTGAAAATGCCCTCCCTCTCTTGTAACACACACCTGACATCTTCTGATGAAAGAATGGACAACAATCTCAGCAATTCTGATAGGTTTGTGCCGTGTCTTGTGTGGGGTTTCGCCTAGGACACCAAGCTGGCTCATCAGCTGGCTCTTGGTGTCCCCGTTCTGTAAGAACACAACGTTGTCTGTTAAAATGTTTATTATTTACCGTGCCTGTTTTCTTGAATAGTTTGGCGAGCCTCCTAATTGTACTGGCATTACGCACAGGTCTTCTTGGAAACTTGATTCGACATTTTAATCTTGTTTAAGAACAAGACTTTCTGCTTTTCATATACGAATTATGGATATACACACGTTCGCGCTGTGTCAATTGGTGTCTAGGCATGACCAACAATCACAGTAATCACAATACTCACTAAACGTGCAACACTAACTTCTAAGCTTTGCAGATACACATCCATATAAATGATAAGACACGTGTGATCTAACGATATGAGTCAGCGGAGCAGGGTATTGCGAGGTCCACTCGCTCCGCACCTGACCAGCCAAATGACGCCATAGTTTGCCGCGATTTCCAGGGCGCACCATGATAATGACCCTCTGGTTCAATTAATATTGTGTTACTTGATCCACTTCTTTACATGGCTAATTACTAATCTGTAAGTATAGCAGTGGCGGCAGGTGGATAATTGTTATGGGTGTTGTCCTTTTTCATTAAGGGGGGGGGGGGATAAAAGACTGCTTGATATCAAAGAAAACTGTATTCAGTTGTGCGGTAAAACGGATGTACCTCATTCATCACGAATGCCGCAGTTCAGAGAACATCACATTGCCACTGGATCACCGGATTAAATAGTTAGGCTACATGAAAACCTGCAAGACATGGTATCGGCAGTTGACGGAGCATCTCAGATGTCTCCGTCCGCTCCTCGGCTCCCTTGTTGCAATCAGCAAGCAACGATCAGCCGAGTTAACTATTGGGATAGGACCTACTCGGTCTAGCGTCTCTGCCATACCCTTCACTATTGAGATCTGGTCGGTGCTCGGGCCTGGTAACGAGCACTCCTAAACGGTTGACGCGCTTTGCTTTCTCAGACAGTTCACAGTAACTTACTATAAGATTTCCTGAATTATTAAAGAACAGAATTATGAATTCCTATGCGTATAAAAGTAAACGTACAGCTTTTATTACTAAAAATATTATTACGGTATTAATTGTTTTTATTGAATTAATCTGGTCATTGCGTATCACTGCAACCTTATTACCGGCCGCCACTGAAGTATAGGATGAACAATGAATTGGCATTTTCAATAGGTGACCATTTCTTGAAATTATTGAGGCATGTAGTGTTAGCATACCAAACGTTGAACTGATTGCAGGAAGTTGTCCTATAGTGGAGATGTCAGTTTAAAATGCAACTAATAACCTCTGTGTACAGTCACATTAAACGTCCAGTCCAGAAAGTGGTAAATAGCTCTACAACCAGCAGAGTGTTTTGGAGAATGTTGGTTGTAAAGCGAAGGTTAGAATGGAGAGGGTAAGTGTACGCTTTAAATGGGATATTTCATGCAATTTTAACATACAATTTCTAAGAGGGCATTTGTTTCAATTTCACAGATAAAATTGAACACAATCTGAAGAATGTTTCACTGGAACAAATTTTTATTTGTTCAGATTTTTAACAATGGACTGAATGAAGTCTTGAAAGTTTCTTTACATCTAGTTTCATTGGATGAATGTTAATGTAGGCCTATTTTAAAAGTTTTAATCTAATGTAACATATGTGCTAGAGAGTATTTTTAGGAACTGTTCGCATAAGGACTGTTGAAGGTGCAAATGCCTAAAAATGTATCCACCCTGTAAATAATATAATATTAATTCTAAATGAAAGTAGAATGCGGCTTATACACTTGCTTCAACATTGAAATTAGGAAACCTGGTCAATACTGCACCTCATATAAGTTATGTGCGAAAGTACATAAATATGTGTTTATATTTATTGCTCTTTTTATTAACGGTTGCTATGTTCTGACAGAGCTTGCATCTCGTTGAACTGTCAACAAGGCATAGCAGCACACACTGTTGATCAAAAAAAACATTCATCGGGACGTGCTATGCTGTAACCATTGTCAAAAACCATTGATCTGGATGCGTTAGGCAGTAACAATTGTCAAAAAACATTGGATTAGACAAAACGAATGTTAGAATGGTCGGGTGAAGGTGCGACCTTGGCCGCGCGCAGCTAGTGGGACACGGTTGACACAAAACGCTCGGTGCGTTAGGCTGTAAACATTTTCAAAACCACAGTTGTGCGAAAAAAAATACTACAGTTGATCATAGAATCGCCGATTCAAATTACAGATCGTTATGAGGCAATTTCCACAATCCATGGTGAATAAACGATTCAATTCGGTACACGATGTAATGAACTAAGTGGTGCGCACTAGCGGCTGAACTGTCGTCGTACTGTTTTGATGATGATTGATGTGGACAATGGTGGCCACAGCTGGAATTCTGCCTACATAAGTCGTGATCCTATTTGGGATGACTGGGTGGGTCACAGACAGCGGAGGAGGAAATATCTATTAAAACATCGCTCCTTGATTTATTTCTCATCGTTTCAAAAGGTATATTGGCTAATTCATGTATTGTACAGAATTTTATAGCGCGTTCTATCTTCATTCATCGCTACCGTTGATTTCAATTTGAATTGCCACTACTGAACATCATATATGTGCTAAAGTTCGTAAATATGTGTTTTTATTTATTGCTATTTTAAAAACGGCTGCCATGTTTCTACAGCGCTTGCATCTCGTTCAACTGTCATCACGGCTCACTCTAGCTGCACGCACCGGGGCGCACACATTGTTCCCAACATGTGAGATACAAAATCACTGTTGATCAAAGAAATCATCGGGATGCATTAAGCTGTAACCATTGTCAAAACTCATTGATCTGGTCGCGTTAGGCTGTAACCATTGCCAAAATACATTGGATTGAACAAATCGAAGGTTAGAATGGTCGTGTGCAGGTGCGACTTTGGCTGCACGCAGCTAGCGGGGCATGGTTGACACAAAACCATTGAACTGGACACGTTAGGATGTAACCATTGTCAAAAACCATTGGATACCACAAAACGAAGATTAGAATGGTCGGTGTAGGAGTGGCTTTGGCCGAGCGCAGCTAGCGGGTCGCGGTTGACACAAAACCATTGATCTGGACGCGTCAAAAACCATTGGATTGGACAAATCGAAGGGTGTTGGTGCAGCATAGTACCGTAAGGGCGAGGTTGGCAATACCGGTTTGATGATGATTGATGTGGACAATGGTGGCCACAGCTGGAATTCTGCCTGCATAAGTCGTGATCCTATTTGGGATGACTGGGTGGGTCACAGACAGCGGAGGAGGAAATATCTATTAAAACATCGCTCCTTGATTTATTTCTCATCGTTTCAAAAGGTATTTTGGCTAATTCATGTATTGTACAGAATTTTATCGCGCGTTCTATCTTCATTCATCGCTACCGTTGATTTCAATTTGAATTGTCACTACTGAACGTCATATATGTGCTAAAGTTCATAAATATGTGTTTTTATTTATTGCTATTTTAAAAACAGCTGCCATGTTCTACAGCGCTTGCATCTCGTTCGACTGTCATCACGGCTCACTCTAGCTGCACGCACCGGGGTGCACACATTGTTCCCAACATGTGAGATACAAAATCACTGTTGATCATAGAAATCATCGGGATGCATTAAGCTGTAACCATTGTCAAAACTCATTGATCTGGGCGCGTTAGGCTGTAACCATTGCCAAAAAACATTGGATACCACAAAACGAAGGTTAGAATGGTCGGTGTAGGAGCGGCTTTGGCCGAGCGCAGCCAGCGGGGCACGGTTGACAAAACCATAGATCTGGACGCGTCAAAAACCATTGGATTGGACAAATCGAAGGGTGTTGGTGCAGCATAGTACCGTAAGGGCGAGGTTGGCAATACCGGTTTGATGATGATTGATGTGGACAATGGTGGCCACAGCTGGAATTCTGCCTACATAAGTCGTGATCCTATTTGGGATGGCTGGGTGAGTCACAGACAGCGGAGGAGGAAACATCATTCCCTGATTTATTTCTCATCGTTTGATGAGGTATTTTGGCTAATTCATGTACTATAGAGAATGTTATTGCTTGTTCTACTTTCATTCAGTTCTACCAATATAATAGGGAATACAACAATTTTGTATTGAAAAGTGGAAAGGATCTTTTGAAAAGGCTATATTTATTTAACTAGTGAAGGATAGATATGGTCATCTCTTAGTTTTTTTTTTTTTTTTTTACAAAACAGCACAATTTGTGTAACATAGAAAATATGAGAACAACATGTTTTTGCAGATGACTCACTGTATTCTGTTGAGAACAAAGTGCTAAGATCACTGGTGATTAGCACGTTTTATGTATTGTCGGATAAGCTTATGCCATGCCTGATATTGTAAATATTGCCATATGAAAACTGTTACTGTAGGATTACTCTATATCAAGTGTTTGTTTGTAAATTATTACATTATCATGCCCTTTTATGAATCAACAACAAGTTTCCTCTTTGGTAAATGTTCTCATGTGTCATGACTGCTGCTTTGTTCCATTTCAGTAGGTAAACTTTTCTGTCATAGGCATTCCATTGCTAGCCTGTTTTCTTATCACGGATGAAAACTTTCTGTGGCTACTTGTTTTTTGTGAGTGGGTTAGGACATTACTGTCATCAGCCATGTGTACTTGGATATGGATATTTATTTAACTAGTGAAGGATAGGTATGGTCATCTTTTAGTTATTATTATTTTTTACAAAACAGCACAGTTTGTGTAACATAGAAAATATGAGAACAACATGTTTTTGCAGATGACTCACTGTATTCTGTTGAGAACAAAGTGCTAAAATCACTGGTAATTAGCATGCTTTATGTATTGTCGGGTAAGCTATGCCCCTATATGAATCATCAACAACAAAAAGTTTCCTCTTTTGTAAATGTTCTCATGTCTCATGATTGCTGCTCTGTTCCATTTCAGTAGGTAACCTTTTCTGTCATAGGCATGCCATTACTACCTGTTTTCATATCATGCATGAAAATTTTATGTGGCTAGTTGTTGTTGTTGTTGTTGTTGTTTTGTAAGTGGGTTATGACATCATTGTCATCAGCCATGTGTACTTGGATATGGGTAGAATTTGTTTGTTTGTATGTATGTATGTATTGTGATGCTAGACTTGGGAAGGTTAGGTACGGTATTGTAGTTTTAAGGGCAGGAACTACGAGGTCATCTGCCCTTGGAAAGGAGGTGACCATGGTCTTCTGCTAGGAACAATCCCAGCATTTACCTGGAGGAGAAAGGAGAAATCGAACCCACTTCTTCTCAGTTCAGTTTTAACTCATGAGGCTGAGTGAATTTCGTTTCACAATCAAATCAGAATTGTATTTTTAGGGGCAGATGACCTCGTAATTGCGCCCCTTAAAACAACAATAATCAACAATAACTAACTAGAATTATATTTCTCGGCAGAGATGGAAATCAAACCTAGACCTTTGGACTGATATGATTGACTATACTGTAGATATTAATTTCTGTTTTAACTGTTACAGATTAATTGGTTATTTGTTGTTGTGTCTTTTCTTCTCGTTGTGTAGTCTACATCTCACGTTAAAATGGGGTGAATATTTGTCAAGTTTTTTATTGAATTCTTCTATATATCGCATTTATTGAGACATCAGTGTTTTCGGTCAAGTTCACACTCGCAAGGTTCGAAATGCATACTTATCGATTATGATCGAAAACGTCGATTTATTAGCTAGAGTAATGTATCGATCGCATCAACTTCTGACCATATGTTTAATTTATAACAAGAGTTTAGTGCTTTTCAGTCGGTCAACACGAATGTACCCAAAAGAGATGGGTTATGCCCTAATCCTGAAATAAATTACATGAGATTAATAAAACACTAGGATGACCAGTTTCGATCGTCAAGCGATCATCATCAGATCCAATACACTTAGGCTATAAAATCTATGTTTGAAATACAGGTGAAAATATTTACAATATGTACAATTATTTAGTTGCAGTATTGGTACTGCAACTGTCAGTGTATGCTAAATGCAGTATATATGTTAGGTGAAATGCTAAATTGTGATGGCTATCCGGAGATTGTACTTTAGAGAGATTATATGGCTGTAAACTATGGTTAAAATATAAAATTTTTAGGCTAACTACTTATCTGATTGTCTTCCGTACTACAGCTATTCGCAGTTTCCGTGCTCACTTGAACTCGCTGTGCGGTCGACTGCGGTGGTTATCTTAACGACTGGTTTTTTCCTGCCTCCCCCCCCCCCCCCCTGTCCCTACGTGCTGTGGGGAGTGATCGCGATGTGTTTATGTGAGGTGTTGCCAACCTAGATAAGATGTATGTTATTGAATGAGGTGGATCTACAACTATTAAAGACCGTGGATTAGTCCTCGCCACGCGTGGAGCATAACCCATTCGAACTAAGCGTTGACGGTCTTATGAGGACGTCCCGGCACCTTTAATACTGCCTCTAATATGGGCCTTGGTTTATTTCAGAAGAAAAGTACATCGTACACCTGATCCAGATAACATTTACCTATTAAAAAACCCCTAATTTCCCCCCTTTTTTATCTAGCTTGGCTGTGTCGCTAAATTGTGTTTTGTTTCCGACAGGGTGTGTTTTTTAGTAGCGTGAAGAGGGGTGAGCTCTCCATGAACGTGTGTTCATTTAGATTGTTGGGATTGTTTCGTTTGGCTAGGTGTATCTCGATTGCTTCCTTTATGTCAAGAGCTCTGCCTTTCGATTCGTGATGGATTATTTTAAGGTCTGACTCTATGTTGGTAAAGCTATGCCCTGCGTCACACATATGTTCGCAGGGCATAGCTTTACCAACATAGAGTCGGACCTTAAAATAATCCATCACGAATCGAAAGGCAGAGCTCTTGACATAAAGGAAGCAATCGAGATACACCTAGCCAAACGAAACAATCCCAACAATCTAAATGAACACACGTTCATGGAGAGCTCACCCCTCTTCACGCTACTAAAAAACACGCCCTGTCGGAAACAAAACACAATTTAGCGACACAGCCAAGCTAGATAAAAAAGGGGGGGAAATTAGGGGGTTTTTAATAGGTAAATGTTATCTGGATCAGGTGTACGATGTACTTTTCTTCTGCAATAAACCAAGGCCCATATTAGAGGCAGTATTAAAGGTGCCGGGACGTCCTCATAAGACCGTCAACGCTTAGTTCGAATGGGTTATGCTCCACGCGTGGCGAGGACTAATCCACGGTCTTTAATAGTTGTAGATCCACCTCATTCAATAACATACATCTTATCTAGGTTGGCAACACCTCACATAAACACATCGCGATCACTCCCCACAGCACGTAGGGACAGGGGGGGGGGGGGAAGGCAGGGAAAAACCAGTCGTTAAGATAACCACCGCAGTCGACCGCACAGCGAGTTCAAGTGAGCACGGAAACTGCGAATAGCTGTAGTACGGAAGACAATCAGATAAGTAGTTAGCCTAAAAATTTTATATTTTAACCATAGTTTACAGCCATATAATCTCTCTAAAGTACAATCTCCGGATAGCCATCACAATTTAGCATTTCACCTAACATATATACTGCATTTAGCATACACTGACAGTTGCAGTACCAATACTGCAACTAAATAATTGTACATATTGTAAATATTTTCACCTGTATTTCAAACATAGATTTTATAGCCTAAGTGTATTGGATCTGATGATGATCGCTTGACGATCGAAACTGGTCATCCTAGTGTTTTATTAATCTCATGTAATTTATTTCAGGATTAGGGCATAACCCATCTCTTTTGGGTACATTCGTGTTGACCGACTGAAAAGCACTAAACTCTTGTTTACTAAGGCAACACTGAAAATATGGCTTCAAACACCACAATGTTTAATTTATGGTTACGTTATTTATTTATTCGCGTCTGTAGAACGTAATTTGATACATAAACACTCAGTCGCGTTTCCTCACAGGTTGTTCATAGCAGCAGCGCTGGGTAGCGCGCTCGCTGACGGCCGGAAGGCTATGACGTCATAAATCGTATCGCAAGGCTTTCTCTCTAGGTGGTGTTGGCCAAAGCATTAGATAAAGATGTAATGATAAAAAGGGTTGACTTTACAAAAGGTCGCATAACAATTTAGCAAACATGTGGAGGACCAGACAATATTATTGTCACCAAATAAGGAGGTCCAGGAAGGCATAAAGGACACAGCACAAACAATAACTAATAATAAGATATATTATCAAATAGATGGCACATAAAATAAATATTCAAAGGTGTCACACAGATATATGAGAAACACTGGCACAAATTTACACAATTGACGAAACACTCGCATGGAATTAACACACGTAAGGCTTGAGCCTAAAACACATAAATTATCTTGAACGTAGCTGCAGATCAGTACATCAAGGAGTGGCATGCAATACAAAGCGTTCCAAAGAATGATATAGTTTAAATATGCAACACAAGTGGAGTTGCAACAAATAATGGAAAACAGGTCGCATGGAACGAGAATGTGTCGTCGAACCAGGACTGACTTAAAGTGATGCGCCGATACCGTAAGCCCAAAATGAATTGTTAATAAAACAAATTATGTGTGAAACGCAGGAAGTCAAAGTAGTTGATGTCATACAAATACCGGGATATGCCAATCGCACGGTATTGTCACAATAGTAAAGCAGTTGAGCCTGGCGTCAACCTCCATTCCAGTGATGTTGCATGAAGATATTGCATGGTCTTGTAGCACATGCTTCCAGACAAACGATGAATTACTTATCACACGAAACAAAATCATATACATACGCGTGATGACAAATTGTTAGGCAATAGGTGAAGATCAGAATTAAACATGTTACAACAAACTATCCGACGCCGCGGATTGAAGAATTCGTCGACATGGCGCGTAGCAATAACATCAAGCATGGTCTGATGAGATCGAAAATCACCATAATGTCACTGCCCTAACAAAATATGAATCATGTGCATAGGACATGATTACTAAGCACGGTTACTATGAAGATAGCACCAATTATAGAAATGATTAGCTGGATATTCGTCGATAGATCACAACCAATGTCAAGGCACAACATTCTGTAATGGCTACAAGCTTACAGAACGAAGAAGAAACACGTGATTGGTCGCTACAAACAGCAAGGAGGCCTCTGATAGGCTGGAAGCAGCCAATCACAGTAGAGAGTTCAAAGACAAGTCGGAGGCCTCTTGATAGGCTGAAAGCAGCCAATCACAGTAGAGAGTTCAAAAACAAGTCAAAGAGAATAAAGAAGAATCAATGTGGCCAACTTAGAATACCAAAATACCTTCTAAGCAAAAATATCCTACTGGAAACACGGCAGTGGGAATACAACATGTAATCAAAACAAATGAATCATGACAACTAACCAACATAAACAAAACAAACTTGACAATGAATAAATACAATGAAGACAAATAATAAAGATATGTACAACCACACAGAGTGGAAACAAATAGGGATACACAAAAACTGGTTTGCCAAGACAGTGGCCGAACCAGTGAATCAGCTGTAAGGTTATGTAGGTTGTCGTTTATAATACTTATAGTACAAACCATATTTAATTACAACTACACTCCCCACATGAACCAAAAACCCCTTTATGTGACATATATGACCTAAATACCTCTCTATATTAGATATACTGTATCCACTAAATGATGTTATAAATAAATATTTATCAGTGGCGGCTGGTGGGAAGTAAAGCTGGGTGTTGCACCAAACTTTCTGATGTCGCAATTTTGTATTGAAGTTTACACAAGTAACAAAAATAAATTAACGTTAGATGAACTACATTTATATTAAAACTGAAATACAAGGGTTTTCCAAAATAATTGTACGTTCGACAAATAGACAAATTTTAATTACTTTTTTGGGCTTCTTTTTATAGGAATCCATCAAAAATCCGATGTATGTAACTAAGCGATTCCCTATGCCTGAGTTAATGGGAAGAATTTTAAACACAGCAGGTTGTCTACGGTTGGCTCTCAATTTCCGGGATAATATACATCCTCAACATAAAAACATGGCAACAGAAAAGTTTGTACGTTAACGAAAAATGGTATTACTAACAAAGACGGGCACATATTCTGCATAAAGATAGGCTTTTATTTAATATAGCTTGAACCCCGCCAGAGGAACCAGACATGACGTGTGCTCTGTCATACGTCTGTGCAATTCATTTTTGCGGAGTTTCATTCAATGTCTGCTTCTTTAACTCATCCAGTAAACACGCTTCTAATGTGTGTGCATCATGTTTTGAGGGAGAAAGGAAACTCCAAAACCGCTCTACTGGTTTGCCTCTTACTACGTATCGGTACACAACAGCCATCTGAAATATGTTTGAAATATCACTAGTTTCATTTGCTATAATGGCTAAAATTTCCGATTCCTTTATTTGCTTTGATGCTTCTTCTTGGCAAACCTCCAACGTAATCTGTAAAAGTTCATTTTGAATTGTTTTGAACGTTCCTTTGAAAACAGTTGCGCTTACCAAATGACCTTTAACACAGCATCCAACTCAGCGCTAAAATTAATTAGTCCTTTGAAAACACCTGGATTTGTTGATGTTACACTTTCATCATGACCACGCAAGGCCAGTTCGAAAGAGCCGCAGAAACGAATACAGTTTATTACAATATTTAACATATACCTATTGTGCCAAACTTCTTCGTTATATTCCGCAACTTTCCTTCTATAGGCACTGACCAATTGTGCAGCTACGTTAACAGTTCCGAAAAGTGTCAATCTCAAACAGCTGAAGATTGATGTTTCTTTATTTAAGGGATTAATTTCCGTAACTCCTATTTTGGACCCACGCGGATTCTCCACCAACAGACATGGGAAACAGAATAAAGCGTTTTAATATCGCATTCATGTAACCAATTATTATTGCCTTAAATATCTCCTTTAAACACCCTCGTATACTTATATTTTGGACAATACTTATCCGGTAATGGTCTACCGAGTGCTTTTAGTGTAAGTTTTCGTCATCAGGGAGAAGGGAAAACAGTCTTAACTAGTAAATTACTTACTCTATTAATTTTCACTCACACCCCACAATACGTGTTAGCCCTTGAAAAAATAATGTTTCAAACTAAACATTCCGTTAAAATAAAATCCTAATTTACAAGATACAAAAATGATAAATCTGGGTGCTATATCGGGAAGTGGTGCGAAAGGCAAACTAACAAAACACTGAAATTTGCTAGCCTAGAAATTTCGTAGTGAATGCATAGGCCTACTCACAATCATCCAAATAATAGACTAATAATGCACAGTTAAGTATCTGCCTGGAACCAAAATACTCAATCAACTAAATACAGGACTAATCGCAAATCAAAACACGCAAGAACATGGGTGGTAAAAGCAAACATAAACCGCTACAGTAACACCAACAATACACCGCAAAATAGTTCAGCCACTTCTCTACTTATAGCAACAGTGGCTTTCTTAGGCTCGTTTCACAGAACAATTGACAAAAATATTAAATGAATTTATGATGAAAAAACATCTGAAAATAATTGGGTGAGAACCAACTAATGTCTCCTTATGGAATTTCGATATTTGTAATGTTGTGGGTGGTGTAGCATTCCCTAGTGGTGTGGGAAAGAAACTATCCTTCAGGGGCCGATGACCTCGTAGTTCCGCCCCTTGAAACAACGATAGCTAGGCTAACTAAACTACCCTTCGCTGGGTAAGAGAAATCGAAGGGTGTTGTCATTTCCAAAGAGTGGTGCAATCTAATGGGACCATTTGGAACCGTGTATTGCCAGGGGGCTGGCAGCTCGTCTGCAACTCCCTACAACCCATGCTGGCCGGCATGCTATGTACGAGCCTGGCCTTGTACCTGCTGGCCACGCTGTCTACTTGGGAGTCGCCACAAGTGAGCTAACCCCCTGGAGTTTGATATGTAGGCGGCAGCTTTTATACGTACAGTGTGAAGCATTAGGATAAATAACAATAATAAAAGATCGTTGATTTTAATATATTTTTAGTGCATTAGATCAATAAAACTAAAACGTTAAAGGAAAAGAAACGACGAATTAGGGGTTTAAAGTATTGGGAGTTGTGCAACACTGCAACAATATCACCAACCGCCACTGATATTTATAATTTCTAGTACCCGCCGTGCAATTCTTGCCTCAGGAATGAGATCGACTTTATTCATACTATCTCGCAAAATTCACGTACTTTATCCATAAAATTTCACTTCTATTTTGTAGCTCCAACATTGTAGATGATCTTCACAGGAGGCGTTTGCCTTATTTCACGCATATTACACCTTTTTATCAACAAAATTAAAGACACTGCGCAGCGTTAATGCAGTTTCTTATGTATTGTTACGGCTGTGAGTTTGTTTCATCGCTCGCCGCATGAGTCACAACTGCCCCAGGGCTGGGCTGTGCTCTGCCTCAGTGTATTGCGTGCGCCTTATGCAACAGGACTACTAGGACAAAGGGATGGTCCAGAATATTCGTGACCCAGCCAGCGATGGAAACCTCGAGAAGCCGTGAACCCTGGATGGGTCTAGAAGCATTTATTGAGTCACCGGCCTGCTATATAAGAGCGACCTGTCAAGCAGTGAGTGTGTGCTTTACGAGCTAGTGCGAGCGTTTATCCTGAGCGACAGAAGTGTGGTGACTTGCGAAACCCCTAGTGAAGCCGATTCTCTTGACAGCGAGGGAGTGAGAAGCATACAGGGGACTGCCTGTGTTTTGAGCGAGTGTGATTTCACTGAGCGACAGAGGTATTGTGGCGAAGTGCCGCGCGAGTTACGAAATCCAGTGACATTGTTTCCCAGCTCGTGGACAGCGAAGCAGCGTGTAGCAGGTTATCGTAAGTAACTAAGTAACTGTAGTTTGTGTACATAAGGAAGAGGTGCAGGAAGTTTCTGTCAAGGCCACCGGACTCATTAGGACGGATTAACTTCTGTGGTTTGTTGACAAGTGAAAGGGGGCAAGAGCTCTCCATAAGGAAGAGACTTGAGGAAACTGGAGTAAGGTTCTAATTGCTTGTATTTGCTGATGAGTAGTGTATCTTTCTGGCCGCAATAAAGTTAATTATTTCTTTAAAGGAACAATCTGTGTTGTGCTTCAACCCACCATAATCCAGTTAACAAAAGTGTCACTAGGGGGGTGGCACGTAACAACTGGTATCAGAAGCCGGATTACGAACTCAAACACAAGCACAAAACCTGACGGTCCTGGTTTCAAAACCCGAGCAGGTCAATTTTTAAATTTTCCTGCGAGTGCATGCCCTTTACAAGACAAACATCTAAAATGGAAGCGCAATTTGCAGCATTGCTAGAAAAGTTAAGTGGCATGGAAGCCAAGATGGAAGACGGCCAGAAGAAGATGGAGGACGGCCAGAAGAAGTTAACCGAGGGCCTAACTGCGAAATTAGAGGACAGCCAGAGGAAGATGGAGCACAGCCAGAATAAGTTAGCAGAGGACCTAACCGCCAAATTTCTGGATGGCCAGAAAAATCTGGAAGAGTGTCTGCTGACGAAATTAGAGGAAAGCAAAAGGAAATTAGAACAGGGTCTGCGTGAGGAAGTCACAGCAGTGGAAAAGAAGTTCGACGCCTTACAAGTGGAAGTTGCCGAGCTGCGCCAACGCCCGCAAATGGGGGTGGAGGAGAAATTCAACGCCTTACAAAAGGAAGTTGCCGAGCTGCGCCAACGCCCACTGATGGAGGTGGAAGAGAAATTCAACGCTTTACAAAAGGAAATTGCTGAGCTGAGCCAACACCCGCCGACGGGGATGGAAGCGAGATTCAACGCTCTACAAGAGGAAGCTGCGAGCTGCGCCAACGCCCGCCCACCGTTACACCGGGAATATCAGGAACGGGACATAGCAGAATGACGCCCCCAACCTTCGACGGAAAGGTCCCGTGGAGCACCTACTTACGTCAGTTCGAGGCAGCCTGATCCATAAACAACTGGAACAGCACGGAAAAGGCTACAGGTCTCATTGTAGCGCTGAGAGGGGACGCCCTTAACGTCCTTCAGGCCATCCCGACTGGATCCCAGGACTACGCTTCACTAATCGCCCATATGGAGTCCCGATATGGATATAGCCATCTTCAGCAGGCCTACCAGATGCAGCTCCGGACCCGGGTACAAAAGAACGCGGAAACCCTGCAGGAGTTCGAGATGGACATCGCACGCCTCGTAAGGCTCGCCTATCCAACAGCTCCGGCCGACTTTCTGGAACAGATTGCGACACAGACCTTCACCGACGGGCTACGGGACTCGGACACTCAACAGGCGCTGCGACTCGCGCGCAATAAGACCCTGGCAGATGCGCTGAGCCACGCACTTGAGTTCGAGACGGCAAAACAGGCATTTAGAATGCACGCGCGGGTGCGTCAAGTGGACGTCGACGAATCAGTAAAAACCAACGAGACCAAGCCCCTGGCCGACGAATTGATGGAGGCACTAAGCCGTTTCTTCGATAGTCGCGGCGCCACCAGCAACGACACCGCTGGAAGACAACCGGAGAGGCGGCCCGGAAGAGGACTACCGACTTGCTGGACCTGCGGTAAGAAAGGCCACCTGAGCAAGGACTGCGGTGATCGCCGCCGCCGAGGGTATCCGACGGGAAATCAGTCGTCTGAAAACCGCGCGGCCCAGGGAAACGAGTATTAGCCAGCCTTGGGGGGCAAAGGTTGGCTTGTGACAGTCGTCAAGCCCCGGCAGTCCAAGTTCGTGTGACGAAGGTACGGAGGGGCAATAGCAGCCTGATGGTCGACGGAGTCATCAACGGAGTGAGCTGGCCCATGCTGATCGACACGGGAGCGTCGAGGACCATCGTTAATCCAACCGTGATCCCGAGGTGGAGAGTGCAACCCACACAAAGGAACCTCCAACTAATAACCGCGACTGGACAGACTGCACCGGTACATGGCGAAGCATCACTGGAGTTCGTCATTGGTCGTCGGGCGGTGAAGCATCCAGTGCTTGTGGCTGACGTATCAAACGAAGTGATCATCGGACTGGACTTTCTGGACCAGAACAACATCATCTTGGACCTGAGTACCAACACTCTGCACTTCGGAGGTGAGGAACTTGCTTTGCAACCAGCGCACGAGTCCATCACCGCACGACGAGTAAGGCTGAGAGAAGACGTCATCGTTCCCGCCAGGACGGAGGTCAGCGCTGCCGTAATTGTCGACGGAACTGCTGAGGGAGTGGTGGCTGTCATCGAGCCAAAATATGAGGAGATCCAGACAAAAGGATTGCTAATTGCCAAGACTCTCATCAACACGACGTCTCGGCCGTACGTCCGCCTGTCCAACCTGAACGACTACGACATTACGGTTCACCGGGACACCAACCTAGGAGTCTGCGAGCCCGTTACCTGGATTGCCCGCATCATAGATACGACGGACGGACACCTGCGGACGGACAACCGAAGAAGACGCGCACTGCCAGAAGAACTACAGAAGCTGTACCAAGGATCCCAGGACCATTTAGACGAGGAACAATCACGCCAACTTCAGGACCTGCTACGCGAATTCCAGGACGTCTTCTCCGTGGGGAGCAAAGACTTCGGCAGGACAAGCTTGGTCCAGCACAGAATCGACGTAGGGGACAGCGCACCGATTAGAGCCCCATTCCGACGTGTCCCGCTCGCCAAACAAGCCAAAGTCGACCGGATGGTAGAAGAGATGAAGGAGCAAGGGGTGATCGAGCCATCACATAGACCTTGGAGTTCTCCGGTCGTGCTAGTGAAGAAGAAGGACGGTTCCACCAGGTTCTGCGTGGACTACAGGCGGGTGAACGACGTCACGAAGAAGGACAGCTACCCTCTACCCCGGATCGACGACACGCTGGACACCATATCAGGATCAAGATGGTTCTCCACCTTGGATTTGAAGAGTGGCTACTGGCAGGTGGAGGTCCACCCTAAGGACCGCGAGAAAACGGCGTTCTCGGTGGGCAGCGGGCTCTGGCAGTTCACCGTCATGCCATTCGGTCTGTGCAACGCCCCTGCGACCTTCGAAAGGTTAATGGAGTACATTCTGAGGGGACTACACTGGAAGACCTGCCTGGTCTACCTAGACGACGTCATCGTTCTGGGAAGAAGCTTCGAGGAGCACTACAGCAACCTGAAGGAGATCTTGATGAAGCTATGGGCTGCCCAGCTGAAGTTAAGCCCCAAGAAGTGTCAGCTCTTCCAGAAGCAGGTCCAGTACTTTGGGCATATTGTCTCCGAGGAAGGGGTGCGCACCGACCCAGAAAAGACCGCAGCTGTGAGGGAGTGGCCAGTTCCGAAGGACAAGTCCCAACTACGAAGCTTCCTGGGACTCTGCACTTATTACCGTCGCTTCGTGAGAGGATTCGCCGACATCGTCAAACCACTGCATCGACTGACTGAGAAGGACCAACTCTTCACGTGGACAGCAGAATGCCACAGTGCCTTCGAACTCAAACAGGCTCTGTGCACCGCACCTATTCTGGCCTACCCCAGACCTGGAACAAGGTTCATCGTCGATACCGATGCCAGCGACTTTGGTATACGGGGAATCCTGTCGCAAATAATGGACGGCGAGGAGAGAGTAGTGGCCTACTTCAGCAAAGCCTTGTCAAAGCCAGAGAGGAACTACTGCGTCACCAGGAAGGAACTGCTCGCCATCGTGAAGACCATTGAACACTTCCACAAGTACCTCTACGGGCAAGAATTTCTCATCAGGACCGACCTGCGGTGGCTCCTGAACTTCAAGCAGCCCGAGGGCCAACTCGCGCGGTGGTTAGAGAGGCTTCAACAGTACAACTTTGAGATCCAGCTCAGGAAAGGCCAACTGCATTCTAATGCCGACGCCCTGTCACGAAGACCGTGCCCCGAAGACTGCACCTTCTGTACTAGAAGGGAGGAGAACACCGGGATACAGTGCCGACGGACTACCGTGGAACTTCAAGGGAGCTGGAGCCGCGAATCTTTCACGCGGGCACAAGCAGAAGATGATGACCTGGGACTGATAGCCGAATGGAAGAGGGCCTGTGTTCCCAGACCCGGGTGGAACATTGTGAGTGACTGCAGCCCAAAGTTTAAGTCCTACTGGGCGCAGTGGGACTCGCTGGTTGTGAGGGATGGCCTCATCTGCCATACCTGGGAGAGCATCGACGGGAAGACATCTCGGGAACAAGTCGTCGTTCCAAAGGCTATGACGGAGGAAGTCCTGAAGGAAGTTCATGGAGGGTCATCTGGTGGGCACTTAGGGATAAAGAAGACCCTGGAGAAGCTGAGAGAGCGGTTCTACTGGATCGGGTGCCGAACAGACGTGGAGAACCACTGCGCGAGTTGCCACGATTGCGCAGCCAGCAAGGGCCCACCCAGGACGAAGACGACGGGGTCCACTGAAGACCTACAACGTGGGCGGCCCCATGGAGAGAGTGACCATCGATGTTGCTGGACCATTCCCGTTAAGCGAGGCAGGGAACCGCTACATATTGGTCGTCAGCGACTACTTCACCAAATGGCCGGAGGCGTATGCGCTCCCTAACCAAGAAGCCGCGACGATCGCAGAGACCCTGGTGAAGGAATTCGTCAGCCGGTACGGAGTGCCCCTGGAGCTGCATTCCGACCAAGGGAGGAACTTCGAGTCGCAGGTGTTCCAGAACCTATGCCAGCTGCTGGGAATCCGGAAGACAAGGACAACGCCGCTACACCCTCAGTCCGACGGGATGGTAGAGCGATTCAATCGCACCATCGAGAACCATCTCCGAATAGTCGTCAGCGAGCACCAGAGGGATTGGGACAAACATCTTCCACTATTTCTCCTGGCCTACCGCGCCGCCGTGCATGAAGCCACCGGGTGCACACCAGCCCGGGCCATGTTTGGGAGGGAGCTCCGTCTACCTGTCGATCTTGACTTCGGCCGACTTGGGAATGATCCGGTCCCGGTAAGCCAGTATTGTCAAGAACTGGTCGACCAACTGGAGGACGTGCCCGCGTTCGCGAGGAGGAAACTGCGGATCGAGACCGACCGAATGAAGACCCAATACGACCAACAGACGGATGCTGGCGGATTCCACGAGGACGACCTGGTCTGACTCTTCAACCCATTACGGAAGAAAGGCCTGTCACCCAAACTGCAGAAGTCCTGGGAGGGCCCGTACCGAGCCGTGAAACGGATCATCGATGTCGTCTACAGGATCCAGCGGAGCCCGAGGGCGAAGATGAAGATCGTGCATCGAGATCGCCTGGCAGCCTACGGAGGGACACAGACGGACCAATGATTGATCGGGACGATCAGCCTTTTAGGAAGGGGGTGGTGTTACGGCTGTGAGTTCGTTTCATCGCTCGCCGCATGAGTCACAACTGCCCCATGTCTGGGCTGTGCTCTGCCTCAGTGTATTGCGTGCGCCTTATGCAACAGGACTACTAGGACAAAGGGATGGTCCAGAATATTCGTGACCAAGCCAGCGATGGAAACCTCGAGAAGCCGTGCACCCTGGATGGGTCTAGAAGCATTTATTGAGTCACCGGCCTGCTATATAAGAGCGACCTCTCAAGCAGTGAGTGTGTGTTTTACGAGCTAGTGCGAGCGTTTATCCTGACCGACAGAAGTGTGGTGACTTGCGAAACCCCTAGTGAAGCCGATTCTCTTGACAGCGAGGGAGTGAGAAGCATACAGGGGACTGCCTGTGTTTTGAGTGAGTGTGATTTCACTGAGCGACAGAGGTATTGTGGCGAAGTGCCGTGCGAGTTACGGAATCCAGTGACATTGTTTCCCAGCTCGTGGACAGCGAAGCAGCGTGTAGCAGGTTATCGTAAGTAACTAAGTAACTGTAGTTTGTGTACATAAGGAAGAGGTGCAGGTAGTTTCTGTCAAGGCCACCGGACTCATTAGGACGGATTAACTTCTGTGGTTTGTTGACAAGTGAAAGGGGGCAAGAGCTCTCCATAAGGAAGAGACTTGAGGAAACTGGAGTAAGGTTCTAATTGCTTGTATTTGCTGATGAGTAGTGTATCTTTCTGGTCGCAATAAAGTTAATTATTTCTTTAAAGGAACAATCTGTGTTGTGCTTCAACCCACCGTAATCCAGTTAACAAAAGTGTCACTAGGGGGGTGGCACCTAACAGTATAAAAAACCTAGCAACCAGTTGTTTGGGTCCAATGTGGCTGCGCCCATACGGTTGCTAGGCGCGTCACTTCGGCAGCGTATATCGCAGCTACTCAAAGATGACAACCACAACACTGTTTCAACTCTTCTCTAGTGCATGAGCCTGTACTTTTCACTAATGTCATGTGCCTTCGCACCTATTCACTTCATCTGTTATTGCAGGTAATATCGATCCATCGTTGCTCGAGCAATTCGGTCTCTTGTGGTGTCGTCCAGTGTTCCAATACTGATTGTCACAAATCGGGAAATTAATCTCGCATTTTGGGCAGATAGCTTTCGCCCATAGTCAGCAGGGTTGATACCTAACACCCAAGTTGCTTCTTGGATGCTGAATTAGCTGCGTTTATTGACACATCGCGTGAAATAAAACTTATTTTTCACAAACTCCGACGCCTGGGGCAGATGACATGGATGTTCTTCCCCTTAAAGTAGCAAACACCAACATTAAACTCTGTCCCCTTATCATCTCCTCTTTTACCTAGTTTGGAGACTGATACTAGAGTAGGCTTCGTCAAACGTGTGCTTGTCTGGCTGGTATACAGGTCATCGCTGATCCAGCTTAAGCTAGCTTCTTCGAGCACTTTCGTATGCAACCGACTCGTCTATGAAGACAGAGTCTATGGGTAAGTAGTGGCACTATGTTTTCTCGATTAACATGGTTCTCAAGTTTTACAGGCATTCTATTTAACCACCAGCGTTGCGATCAACGTGTTCCCAGCGATGCGGTAGCCGTTGGATCCCGTTATATAGTTATTGTTTTAAGGGGCAGCGAGGTTATCTGCCCCTACCGTTAGCACTGCTTTATCTGCTATTGGAACGATCGGTTGCATGATGAACGTCTTGAAGTGTGAAGTGATTCCTTCATATTAGTTGTTAATTCTTTTATGGGCTTTGCGACATCGTGTCATGTAGTCCCGTGTACTTAGTGTGTGTAGAATTTATCTGATAACCTGTGTCACTCTTTTCAGTTTTGCCTCACGAGGCTCAGTGTATCCTGTTCCAGCCCTCAGACCAGAATTCAACTTCTTGGCAGTCAGGAATCGAACCCGGACCTCCGTGCAACGGGACGGACCCTTCATCTTAGGGATTGGATCGAAGTCGCAGGGACTAACATTAGTAAAGCATGGGGGGGGGGGGCAAAGTTCTAACCAAAAAAAGCATGCAAACAAGTCTTAAAATGGTAAAAAAATCATATAAATCACAATAATAAAAAATATGTCAAAGAAACCTATAAACCACACTGTAGCAATTTCTGCCCTGAGAAATAGTATATCTTCTACCAACATCAGGCAATAAAAAAGTAAATTCTTAATCTGGTGTGATCATTTGTTCAATAGCTATGGAGTGATAAGTTTTATATGTGCAAAACTATCGTAATTGTGAAAATTGGGCCATCTGTTAATTATTTATCTTTATGGCTTTTAATATTACATCACAAAGAGCGGAAAAATCTCTATAAGACCACGCAAACATTTTCTTAGATTTATCACTTTGCATTATTGGGGAATGGCAACATTGCCGGGGTAGAAGAGGACGAAGCTAATTTCAGGAAATATGAGTGCGAGTGAGAGGCAAATACATTTAATTCCATACTGTCTTTTAAGGTAGAGACGCTCTACAGAAGTAGCAAATGCATATCTTGGGGCAACAGTGTGTAATGACAGGAAAAAGCACACATCCTGGTGGAATTATATAGTAAAGTCTGCTTGTAACAGTAAAAGGCTTACAAAAAAATGTCTCAAAGCAAGGAATCCAGCAGACAGAGGAAAGGAACAGAACCAAACAAATAATAGTAGAGCCCAAAAGGAAATCGTGGGAGGAATTTGGAGATAAATTTAAAAAGTTAGGTCAAGCGGCAGAAATGCCTTTCTGCACTGTTATAAAGGATCTTAGAAATGGAGGAAAAAGAGAAGTGAGCAGTGTTCTGGATAAGTCAGGGAAACTCAGTGTAGATACCAAGGAAGCACTGGGAAAATGGCAGGAATACTTTGAAAACTTGCTAAATGTAAATGGAGTTCTATCTGGCAATGTGGCAGATTTAGAGACTTGGTAGGAGGAGAATGAGGATGGGAACAGGATCACGGTTGAAGCAGAAAGGGTGGTAAATAAACTACAAAGTCACAAAGGTAGATGAAATTAGACCAGAAATGGGATAGTGGGAAAGCAGGACAGAAATGGTTGCATAGAATACTCAAATTGGCATAAGATTTAGTAAACCCTCTGACTGGAAAAAAGAAATAATCACCCAAATTCATACGCAAGGTAACAGGAAAGATTGCGATAATTACAGAGGCAATTCTTTGATAAGTGTCCCAGACAAAATGGATGGTATTCAGGGATTGTAGAAAGACTTTGATCATTAGCTAAGAGTAAGATGGATGAAAACCAGTGTGGCTTCAGACCACGAGGATGATAAGATCAAATTTTTAGTATGCGCCAAGTTATTGAGAAATGCTACGAGAGGAATAGTCAGTTGTGTTTGTGTTTTGTAGATCTAGAGAAGGCGTACAATAGAGTACCCAGGGAGAAGATGCTGAGCATCCTGAGGGATCATGATATTGAGGGAAGGCTGCTACAGGCAATCACCAAAGTAATTATGTTGATAATCAGGTAGCAATGAGAGGTGATGGTAGGATAAGTTCATGGTTTAAGGTTGTAACAGGCTGTAAACTTTCATCACTAAAAGATGGTATATTGGCTTTCACGGCCGGTGAATTAATACTCAGCAATTCTTATTTTATATATGGACCATTTACTGAAGGGCATAAACTGGCTGGGTGAGATTCAATTAAGTAGAAATCACGTAAGCAGCCTGGCCTATACTGATGACCTGGTTGAAATGACGGACTCCGTCGAAAGCTCACAAGCCAACATGTTAGATGATGATGATAATAATATCGTATGGCCTCGGTTGCCGGGTGCAAGCCTTGCTATTTGACACCCAGAGGGTAGCTTGCATGTCGAATTTCGTTGTTCCTCGACTATGAAAGTCAATGATGATGATGATAATTGTTGTTTTAAGGGGCCTAACATCGAGGTTATCGGCCCCTAATGATCTGGGTGATAGTGAAAATGAGAATGAAATGGAAACCAGAACGAAAATTATGTGAGACGGAAAATATGTACAAAGAGAAACTTAGATGGAAACAACTCACAATATGGTCTTACAAAAGGGAATTTAGAACGAAAAGATTCACAAAAACAATAGAGTGAAAAAGACCCACAAAACGTAGGCTAGATTCAAAATAAGTAGAAAATGCAATGTAGCGTCGAAATACTTACAAAATGCAACTGAAATTCAAAATACTTACAAAATGCAAATGAGATCGAAAATACGTACAAAATGCAATTGAGGTTCAAAATACTTACAAAATGCAATTGAAATTAAAAATACACAATGCAATTCAGATTGAAATAGGCCCTACCCCAGTTCCAATCCAAATTATTCACAAAGTGCAATTGAAATTCAAAATACTCACTAAAATGTCCTGCTCCTATATTGAAAGACTTACTAAAAAGCAATTTAGATTGTCAATCGCTACAAAATGCAATTGAGGTTGAAAATACTCTCAAAATGCAATTTAGATCGAAAATACTCACAAAATGCAGCTTAGATTGAAAATACCCACAAAATGTAGCGTAGGATCAAAAAATTCGCTTAAGTTAATTTGGATACATGGGGAGCCAATTAACAAAAACAGTGTGAGAATCTCAAAGAAAAAAGGAAATATAATGAAAAGAAAAAGAAGGGCGATACTTAGAAAAAGGAGGGACCAGGAAAGATGAGAGAAGGGCCAATTAAGGCGGGAAAGTGAAAGACTCCCTAGGCCTCGGATACCCTAATACTATTATAAAACAATATGGTAGAATATATTTCCGTCAATCAATACCAAAAAGATTTATGTTAAACTGTGTTAACACTCACGTTTGTGGGACATGTTTTTGGGCCAAGCTGCTCCCTTCTTCAGCCACTCCTCCTCAATGTCATTGTGCGTTCTCAAAGATATCTCATTATAAAAGATGCTCACACAAACAAAAATTAAAAACAATAAAACCAATTGAGGGCACTGTACATATTATGGAGTGACAAAGTCCTTTAAGCTATAGTGCTTGATACGAAAAATGGAACATGAACCAAAACAGTCGATTGGACCAACTTGAACGTAGAAGAGGAAATATTATTTTACATGGACATGGTGGCAGACATTTTGAATTTCGATCTAGTAGAATAAAGATTTTACGCATGTGTATTTTTAGTATAGTGTTTTTTTAAATTGTTTTTAATCTTTGTTTGTGTGAGCATCTTTTATAATGAGATATCTATGAGAACGCACGATGACATTGAGGAGAAGTGGCTGAAGAAGGGAGCAGCATAGCCCCAAAACATGTCCCACAAACGTGAGTGTTAATACAGTTTAACATAAATCTTTTTGGTATTGATTGACGGAAATATATTCTACCATATTGTTTTATAATCTTATGTCAATACGGACCATGTCGGATTCTAAAGTAAAAGGAATACCCTAATACCGTCGGGTTCGGAAGAGAACAAGAGTTGGACAAGGGAGGCCGATAGGAAAGAAGACGGAGAGGAGCCCGGCACAAGTAAGTGGAAGCAATGCCGGACTCAGCTGGGGTCCCGTGGTCGCCAACCCACGTCCCACCAGATGCGAGCCCCTGGGGGACCAACATGTTAGAACTTTAACTTAAAGTAGGGAATATGTAATGAAAATCAACATTTCAAAAACGAAGATTATGTCCGTAGGGCAGAAGCGCAAGACAATAGACTGCCAGATGGGAAGTAAATTGGAGCTGGTGAGTCATTTCAAAAGTACTTACGCTGTGTATTCTCTCAGGATGGTAGTATGGGGAAAGAAATAAGAGGCAAGGTGCAGAAAAGTCCATGCAGTGAGTTCTGAGTTGCGATCTACAGTATTCTGCAAGAAAGAAGTTAGTGTAGCCACGATACTCTCCCCACATCAATCAGTATTTAGACCAACCTTGCTGTATGGAAGTGAGAGCTAGGTAGAATCAGGGTATTTGCCACATTTACTAGAGGTAACAGAGAAACGGCCTGAAACAAGGAAGTGCACTGTCACCGTTACTTTTCATTGTGGTGATGGATGACATAATGACCCGAGTAGCACAAGTAATTGGGGAAGGTAAGATGAAAGAAATGGTGTTTGCAGATGATTTGATGATTTGGGGAAACAAGGAGGAGGAAGTACAGGAGCAGTTGGACGTGTGGGAAGGAATAATACAAGGATATGGGATGAAATTTAGCATAAATAAGAGTGAGATGGTGAAGAACCACAACAGGAATAACAATTGGTGAGGAACAGCTGAAGAAAGTGGAGAGTTTCAAGTATTTGGGAAGCCTGATACAAGATAATGGAAGTAACGATAGAGAAATAAATGAGCGGGGGAGACAGGCAGAAGCATTCCGGAGGTGTGTGAGAAGCATGATATGGAGCAAGGATGTCCCTCAGAACAGCAAAAAGATCATATATCGGACGTACTATGTCCCTATCCCGACGTATGCCTCGGAGACCTGGGTTATGAAAGGAAGGGAGGAGAGCAGAATACAGGCAGGTGAGATGAGGTTCTTGAGAAGCAGTATTGGAGCTACAAAGTTGGATAGAATAAGAAATGAGAGGACCAGAGAATTAATGAAGGAGGAACCATTACAGGATGGTATAGAGAAATCTAGTCTTAGATGGTAATGGACATGTAAAATGAAGAGGAGAAGAGGATGCCCAGGAGGATACACGAGACGAAGTGGGAAGGAAAGAGATCGAGAGACAGGTGGCTGAAGGGGGAGGAAGAAAGCATGATGAAGAGAGGAGAAGACTGGACAAGGGCGGAGGCTGAGAGATGGTGGGAAGATAGAAGACGTTGGAGAGGCATGTGTTCCAGACAGACCCGGCCAGTGGCTGGAAACTGTGCAAGATGATGATGATGACTAGAGGTAACAGATATGAGGGTAGCACGAATGATTGCTGAGACAAATATATGGAAGTAATGGCAGGAGGGTACTCAATGAAGTGATAAAGGGCAAATTAGAAATGAACAAGCTACATAAAGATGTTAGTATGAGCCAACTCAGATGGTGGGGCCATGTGAAGAGAATGGGGGAGGTGAGTTTACGAGTTCGGCTGTAGAGGGTAAGAAGCAGAGGAGGCGATGGTGAGATTCAGTGTTGAACAATTTCAAAGTGGGAGGTATAGAAGCATAGGAGGCGACTTGTCTGCAAACAGAGGCTTGCTGACTAGACAGGACGCTGAAAGGCAAAACGGTCTATTTTTAAAAATTTGGGAAGTGTGGATATAGGGCCAATTCCAAACTCTTAAAGATATTTCAGTACAGTATTTCGTACAGTTTTCGTCCTTTGTCAAATTCCCTTATAATTGTCATCTTCTCGCTTCGAGTCTCAGAAAAATACCAACACTTAGCTATCTCACAACAAACACTTGTACCCTATATTTTGATAAGGTACATAATAAAATATAACTCTGCACTGTACTAAAAATTGAGGAAAATAATTAACTGAAACAACACACAAGAACTATGATTTCACTTGAATTTAGTAACTATGCAGCACACTGAAAGTGAGAAAAGTGACCCTTACACGCTGCAGAAAATGGGTTCTATTATGTGCACCTATCATGATGCAAAGAAATAATGAATTAAAATTTTGCTGTAAATTACTATTTTATAATAATTGCAAGACAATTTTGAATTAAAAGTCTGAACTTTGGTTATGGGACCAACATGTTCTTTGAATTACGAATTATTTGTATTTAGAATTCATCATCATCTTCATCTTGCACAGTTTCCAGCCACTAGCCGGGTCTGTTTGGAACACAAGCCTCTCCAACGTCTTCTGCCTTCCCACCATCTCTCAGCCTCCACCCTTGTCCAGTCTTCTCCTCTCTTCTTCACGCTTTCTTCCACCCCCTTCAGCCACCTGTCTCTCGGTCTTCCTCTAGGTCTCTTTCCCACCCACTTCGTCTCGTGTACTCTCCTAGGAATCCTCTTCTCCTCCATTCGTTTTACATGTCCATACCATCTAAGTCTAGATTTCTCTATACCATCCTGTAATGGTTCCTCCTTCATTAATTCTCTGGTCCTCTCATTTCTTATTCTGTCCATCTTTGTAGCTCCAATACTGCTTCTCAAGAACCTCATCTCACTGGCCTGTATTTTGCTCTTCTCCCTTCCTTTCATAACCCAGGTCTCCGAGGCAAACGTCAGGATAGGGACATAGTACGTCCGATATATGATCTTTTTGCTGTTCTGAGGGACATCCTTGCTCCATAACATGCTTCTAACACTCCTCCAGAATGCTTCTGCCTTCCTCCCCTGCTCATTTATTTCTCTATCGTTTCTTCCATTATCTTGTATCAGGCTTCCCAGATACTTGAAACTCTCCACTTTCTTCAGCTGTTCCCCAGCAATTGTTATTCCTGTTGTGGTTCTTTCCTTCTTCCTTGTTGTGATCACCATCTCACTCTTATTTATACTAAATTTCATCCCATATCCTTGTATTATTCCTTCCCACACTTCCAACTGTTCCTGTACCACCTCCTCCTTGTTTCCCCAAATCATCAAATCATCTGCAAACACCATTGCTTTCATCTTTCCTTCCCCAATTACTTATGCCACTCGGGTCATTATGTCATCCATCACCACAATGAAAAGTAACGGTGACAGTGCACTTCCTTGTTTCAGGCCGTTTCTCTGTTCCAACCAGTCCGATCTCTCTCCTCCCACTTTCACACAGCTCACGCTTCCCTTGTACATCTCCTTTATCCTCTTTATAGTCCATTTCTCTACTCCTCTATCTTCCAGGGACTTCCATACTTTGTTTCTGCATACACTGTCATATGCTTTCTCAATGTCCAGGAAGGCCATCAGTAGAACTGTTCCATACTCATAGTGCTGTTCTTGTAACTGCCTTACAGCAAAAATCAAATCCACTCTGGACCTTCCTGCTCTGAAGCCATGTTGCTCTTCCCTCATCCCTCCTTCTATCCTTGTCCTAATTCTCCTTTCCAAAACTTTCTCAAAGATCTCTGCACAATGACTCATCAGTGTTATTCCCCGATAGTTTCTGCATTCTGTTCTACTACCTTTCTTGAAAATCGGAACAATTATTCCTTTTTTCCAGTCCTCTGGGGTCTTCCTTTCCTTCCATGCTGTCCTCATCACTCGGTACAACCATTGTATCCCCACCTCTTCTGCTGCTCTCACCATCTCCACACTCAACTCATCCACACCCGGTGCCTTCCCTCCTTTCATCTTGTTCACTGCATCTTCCACTTCTTTCCATGTTAAGTCCTTTTCTGTTTGCAGTTCATCTTCCTCTTCCCCGATTTCTTCCTCCTCACCATCTTTTCCATTTGGGTTCAGAAGTTCTTCAAAATATTCTTTCCACATTTTCTTCAGTTCTTCCCTATTTTCTATCTCGTGTCCCCGTTTGTTCACCATTCTAACATAATCCGTAGGATCCTTCCGCCTCTTATTTTTTACAATCCCATACAGGACCTTTTTTGTACCTTCACTATCCTCCTTCATCTTTGTCCACTCTTCGATCCACTTTCTTCTCTCCTCAGCCACTACTCTCTTCGCCTCCTTCTTTCTTTCCCGGTACTCTTCCCTGTCTCTACCGTCCTATTTTGATACCACCTAAAGGCTCTATTCGTTTCCCTTACTATATCTTTTGTCTTCATATTCCACCATGGTGTTTCCTTCCACCTCTTCTTACTACTTGTCCTCCCACATACTGCTTCTGCGGCACCTACTAGTGTCTTCTTAAATCTAGCCCATTCCTCTTCCACCCCTCTTTCTCCATCTGTTGGAATTCCTTCCTTTACCATTTTGAGGTACTCGATCCTTCTATCCCCTTCTTTAGAATTGAATGAATTAAAACTAAAGTTTCTGGGAATGAAAAATTCTTAAAACGTTGGTGGTATTGTGAATTGAGGTTCTACAGTATCTGGTAATTCATCATCATGTTTTCCTTCCAGCATGGATCATCATCATCATCTTAATTTCCCCATTTCCAGCTGACTCTGGGTGGGGGCAAATATGGTTTCTCTCCACTTTGTTCTGTCGTTCCACCATTCCTCTTCCGATACAGTGTTCCAATCCAGGTTCCGTTTACTAATGCTATTCTTCACCGAGTCCATCCAACGCATTCTTGGTCTTCCTAGTCATCTCTTCCCTGTCATCCGTCGTTCCAGTGCTCGTCTTGGTAGCCTTACTTTATTCAACCGTTTGACATGTCCAAACCATCTCATCTGTTTTGCTCCAGTTTGTCATTTAGTTTCTGTACTCCCAGTTCTTTCCGTATATCTTCATTTCAGTTCAGTCTCACCTCGTTTACTGAACCATACTTCTCAGGAATCTCATCTCGGCTGCCTGTACTCTGCTCTCATCCCTCTTAGTCATTGTCCAAGTTTCTGCTGCATATGTCATTATAGGAACATAATATGCTTTGTACATAACTTCTCCCGTGGCTCATGATCTCAAGATTAACGGTCACGTTAAACTACAAGCTTACATAACTTCTTTAGCCTTAATTGGTCTATCCTTGTTCCATACTAGTCCCCATACCTGTTGGTAGAAAGCACTCCCGAATTGTATTCTTCTGCTAATTTCCAAATCTAGTCTTCCATCTTCAGTCAGTTCACTTCCCAAGTATTTGAAGTGTTTCACCACTTCCAATTACTTATCTCCGACTTTGATTACTCCTTTTCCTTCTTTCTTACCTCTACTCCCCACCACTGTTTTACTCTTCTCCACATTTATCTTCAAACCCATTGCTCAATCTTTTCATTTATTACGTCTAACTGTTCTTGTACCTCCATCCCTTCCTCACCCCAGATCACAACATCGCCTGCAAACAACAATACCTTCTTCTTTGCCCTACTAGTCTTTCAATGCTGCCTTCATGATGTCATCCATCACCATTAAGAACAATAATGGTGACAACACACTTCCTTGCTTTAGTCCAGGGGTCTCCAAACTTTCCAGCCTTAGGGCCATACTGATTACTCCAGTAAGTTCCGAGGGCCTAAACCATATTATCATTGTTGCCGGTGGTAAAAAGTGAAATAGTCCACTGATGAAAAAAAAGTCCGAAAAAGTACGCAACGTTGAAAAAAGGCTGCAAATCGGACTAAAGTCCGCAAAACGGCAACACTGCATATTATTAATTTTCCTGTCATTATCTGTAATTTCTAGATTAGTCGTAGAGTACGAGCCATGAGGAGTAACGTGACACAACATCTGGTGGACACAAGCGGAAATAGGTAGTACCTTCTATCGCTAACAGATGGCGCTAATAGCACGTACAGAGTAATCTCGTTGGTTCGAGAGAGTTCTGGTGTCTTCCACTCACTTCTAGATGGCAGTAATTGGAATATATAAGAAGGCTAGCTGCGCAACCACAAGTCAGTTCCTATGACACTGTTGTGAAATAAAATAGTGCGTACCTCCTTAAAACGTGTTTGTGCGTGTTTAAGTTTAAGACATCTTTGTAACAGTATTTTGATTTGAATTGTTGCTTTTGTGTGTGATTTAGTAGTATGGAAAAGAAGCGAAAAATTGATAGTGAATGCAGAAAATTCAAAGATGAGTGGAACATTCAGTATTTCGTAATTGAGTCCAGTAACAAGGCGCTATGTTTGATTTGCAATGAAAGCATAGCCGTTCTCAAGGAATATAACATTAAAAGTCATTATGAAACAAAACATTTTCAAAATTACTCAAAATATACAGGAAGTTTGCGGACAGAAAAATTCGAAGCTATGAAGCGCGGATTGAAATCCCAGCAATCTTCATTTACAAAACTCAAAACCGAACAAGAGGCTGCAACTCGTGCCAGCTTTCGTGTGGCTTTTGAAATTGCAAAACGTGTAAAACCATTCACCGATGGAGAAATGATCAAAGAATGCATAATTGCAGCAGCCGAAGAAATGTGCCCTGAAAAGGTAAATTTATTAAAAACTGTCAGTATGTCAGCAAACACTGTGGCTCGAAGGGTAGAAAACATCGCTGAAAATATATCCTCTCAACTGTTCGATAAAAATGGAGATGTTGAGTGGTTTTCTTTGGCCTTGGATGAGTCAACGGATGTGTCAGATACTGCTCAGGTGTTGATTTATATTCGAGGAGTAGATAAAAGCTATGAAGTGCATGAAGAACTCCTTGATATGTATAGTATTCATGGCACAACTACTGGTACAGATATTTTTAAAGGAGTTGAAATGGTCATTAATCAAAAGAACCTTCGATGGAAAAACTTGAAATGTATTACAACTGATGGAGGCAAAAACATGAGTGGGAAAGATAAAGGAGTGGTAGCCCTTGTGTCAAAGGCTGTAGAAAATGACGGTGGTTCAAAACCATTAGTCTTACATTGTATCATTCATCAACAGTCTTTGTGCGGAAAATGTTTGGATATGTCTGAAGTTCTGAAACCAGTCATATCAACTGTTAATTTTATGAGATCTTTTGGGCTGAATCACCGACAATTCCGACAATTTATTGAAGAGATTGGAGAAAATGACTTACCTTACCATACTGCCGTACGTTGGCTTAGTTGTGGAAAAGTCCTTCAGCGCTTTTTTGAACTTCGAGCAGTGATCAAAATTTTTTTGAATGAAAAGCATCGCCATCTTACTGAATTACAAAACAACGCATGGCTGTGGAAGTTAGCATTCTATGTTGATTTGACAAAACATGTGAACGAACTGAATTTGAGATTGCAAGGAGAAAACCAGCATCTTCCTGATTTATACACTAATATCAAATCAGTCCGGAAGAAATTGATACTGTTTCAATCACAACTACGAAGTAAATGTTTTTCACATTTTAAAACATGTGAAATATTCAGCCACACCACTGATACTGAGTTTCCTATCGATTTTGCAATCGAAACTTTGAATGCTTTGAAAATAAATTTTGATACTCGTTTCTCGGACTTCGATGCCTTTGCGAATCAAATTAAGATTTTTCAGGATCCTTTTGATACTGACATTGAAACCCTAGTCCCGGAACTTCAAATGGAAATGATTGAACTACAGTGCAGTGATATAATTAAGAACAAATATCAAAACTCATCTTTGTTGGAATTTTATAAGAGTCTTCCACTGACACAATTTGATAATTTGCATAAATTTGCTCGTGGGCTGTTTTCTGTTTTTGGTACTACTTATTTGTGTGAGAAGGCCTTCTCCAAAATGAAGTACACAAAAAATGTTTACAGATCTAAATTAACTGATGAGCATCTTAAATCTCTTTTAATAATTGGTACAAGTAAAATTAGTCCACAGCTACAAACTATTGTCAGTGGAAAATCTCAATTACATAAATCTCATTAGTATTTCATATGTCTGCATGTTATACATGTCTTTACTCATTACAATTCTGTGTTTCTTTATCCAACTTATCACAAAAACAATAACAATAAGCCTACAACAATGTTATGAGTAGTTAGCCCATGACCATATCAATGTAGATGTCATATTAATAATTATTCAACATAAAATTAGAATACTTCAGTAAACTAAATTTAATTTGCTATAAAAAAAAATGAGGAGCTAACTTTCAAAAGAGACTTTGTCACTCAAATACAACTTTAGGGAATGACCAAAAAACCGATTTCTCTCAAATTAACATCTTATTGCTTATTTTATGCATTTATGTACACACATGAAGCCTCCGTGGCTTAGGCGGCAGCACGCCGGCCTCTCACCGCTGGGTCCGTGGTTCAAATCCCGGTCACTCCATGTGAGATCTGTGCTGGACAAAACGGAGGCAGACAGGTTTTTCTCCGGGTACTCCGGTTTTCCCTGTCAAAATTTCATTCCAGCAACACTCTCCACTATCATTTCATTTCATCTGTCATTCATTTCATCATTGCCCTAGAGGAGTGCGTCAGGCCTCGGCAGCCGGCACAGTTCATATCCTCGCCGCTAGATGGGGGCTTCATTCATTCCATTCCTGACCCGGTCGGAGACTGGAAGCAGGCTGTGGATTTTCATTTTCATGTACACACATATGGGTTATAAAAATGAAACAAGACACTCTAATGAAATCAAACTACAGTAGATATTCAGTATTTACATACTAAATTCTGGACATAGTTGTTATTGACTGAACAGAAAAGACATAATCCTTTTTGTTTGCATGAACATGGGACATAGTCCTCTTTGACTGCATAATATTTTGATAAGGCCTAAACATCTAACTCATTTCGAAACATTGTAATAAGCCGAACATTCAACCGCAATGTCATTTACTTAGTTAATATTCAAAACGTCCATTCATATGAAACGTTACAACAAAAAATCTTCTTTTATATATGGAATCCCACATCATCTTCCAGTCACATAATACTTCCTCACGAGGAACACTAGCTGCAGGTGTATCCATTAACAACCTCTTGTACCATTGCAAATCTTTTCGCCTAAACCAATTTTCACCTACTTACATTTCTAAGTTTATTTCACCCATTTCTCTCTCACTTCCGTTTCATTGTTCCCTTCTTTTTCTCTCTTTGATCTATTGGGGGCGTGGTGGCTCAGCGGTCTAGCTGTATGCCTCTCACCAAGGCGGTCCGGGTTCGATTCCGGGCCAATGCATGTGAGATTTTCGAAGTGAAATGCCATGTCCTGTGGTTCGGATTCCACGTAAAAAGGAGGTCCCGTGGCTCATGATCTCGCGATTAACGGTCACGTTAAACTACAAGCTTCCTTTTCTTTGATCTATTCTTTCCTCTCTTCAACCTCTATTCTACTTTCTCCTAAAATCTGAGGCAGATGACCTCGTAGTTCCGCCCCTTAAAACAACAATAACTAACTAACTCCTACAATCTAATCTACCTAAGGGGCGTGGTGGCCTCTCACCAAGGTGGACCGGGATCGATTCCCGGTCAATGCATGTGAGATTTTCGAAGTTAAATGCCATGCCCTGTGGTTCGGATTCTACGTAAAAAGGAGGTCCCGTGGCTCATGATCGCATGGTTAATGGTCACGTAAAACTAAAAGCTTCCTTCCTCCTCTACCTGATCCTTCATCTCTTCTACACTATTAACAACTACATCCAGTCTCTCCTCAACTTCTACTCTGCTTTCACCTACAATCTCCTCTACCTTCACCTACAATATCCTCTACCTCTCTTCTACTTTCACCTACAATCTCCTCTAACTGGCCCTTAATCTCTCCTCTGATCTCACTTATCACTTGTACTAGGCTTTCTATCAACTTTTTATAATCTTGACCTAACTTCTCATTAACTTTAGCTACCGTACTTGATCTAACTTCTGATTGTTATGCTCAAGTTTCTGATTAATTTCTCCCATCATGCTATCTTTCCATTTCCTTTGTAACAATCTCCGACTAGAACTGTTTCACAAGAATCGTGAATAACCAATATGACAGAGGAAACATTAATCAGAAGTTGGATTGAACAGCAAAAGCAATAATCATCATACACACAGGTCATACACTACCTCGCTGTTCACGCAAAGCATGATGGGAGTCAATTCTTATGATGCTAGAGTTCTGATTGGCTGAAGTACACAAAGTCTTGTTTGAACGAAAACTGCAGTGGACAAAGTTGTTTTTTGAATGAATAGTCTACTTTCAGAGATCAATATAGCCAAGACAAAGTCACTTTTGAATGTTTACAGGGTATTGGGACCTCAGGATAAATCTCACAAAGTGAAACCTGTGCTAAGCACATTTTTTTGAATTTTTGGACAAAGTCTCTTTTGAATGTGAGCTCCTCAAATGAAAAAATGAAAATCCACAGCCTGCTTCCAGTCTCCGACCGGGTCAGGAATGGAATGAATGAAGCCCCCATCTAGCGGCGAGGATATGAACTGTGCCGGCTGCCGAGGCCTGACGCACTCCTCTGGGGCAATGATTTAATGCATGACAGGTGAAATGAAATGATAGTGGAGAGTGTTGCTGGAATGAAATTTTGACAGGGAAAACCGGAGTACCCGGAGTAAAACCTGTCTGCCTCCGTTTTGTCCAGCACAGATCTCACATGGAGTGACCGGGATTTGAACCACGGACCCAGCGGTGAGAGGCCGGCGTGCTGCCGCCTAGGCCACGGAGGCTTAGTAGCTCCTCAAATATGTTCTCTAAAAAGGAGTTTTCAAGTATGCTAGCTCTCCGCGGGCCGGACAAAATCTGTCCGCGGGCCGGATGTGGCCCTCGGGCCGTAGTTTGGAGACCCCTGCTTTAGTCCAGCGACAATTTTAAACCATTCCAATGTCCCGACACAAGTCTTCACACTACTGTAGCAATCCATGCACATTCCTTTTATCATGTCTCTCAGTTCCTTGCCTATCCCCCTATTTGTTAAGCTTTCCTCCAGCAAGGATATGCCTCTATATATTTCAGTCTTGGTATGCTTCCTCTCTCCTGCACCCCACTTTACTCCTCTCCCCTCTAAGGCGGCTTCGGTGGCGTAGTTGGTAGCATGCTGAGCTTCTATGCACAAATTCGCGGGTTCAAACCCGGCCGAAGTTGGCGGATCTTTTAAGAGCGTTAAAAATCCCTCAGTATGCCTTCCTCCGGAGGGGTAGTAAATCCAGCGGTCCAATGTCATAGATTTATGGCATGAAAAAAGAACCTTCCACTAACTTCACTTGTGGAAGCTAAAATTTGTAGGTTAGTTTGATAACGCTATATTAGTTCCAACGTTCACCGCCAGGTGCTGGCTGCGATGGTATCTAGTAGCCAAGTCCGCAGCTAGATGTCGTGGATGGTAGCATTCGGTAGCAAAAGTAGGAACTACTTGAAAAATTTATCGTCGGCAGTCCTCCTACCTGAATCACAGATAACACACTAAATACAGCCATCATAATTAACACCGGTTATCAGACAAATTCTACACACACCCTAAGTACATGGGGCTACATGTCCAAGTTGTCGCAGCCCCTAAACTAAGGAACAAACCAACCTCTCCCCTCTAGGTCTTTTTTAATCTGGTCTGACCAACTCTTCCTAACACAAACAACTGGTCTTCATCCCAGCATGTCATGGCATGTCATGCAATTGGAGGAGGCTTTATTTTCCTCACATGACCGAACCACTTCAACCAACCTTCCTTCCATGGACAGGGTCACAAGTATAATACAAGTAGATCCGTGAAGAACTAAACAGCCTATTTTCATATATCCCACTGGTCTTTTAAATGAAAACTCTCCTGCCTTTTAAAAAGATTTTCCAAGTGATATACCGAAGGTAAATAACTTTTGGTTAACGACATAAATGTCTTCACCAACACTATTACCATGAAAAGTTATGTGCTAGAACATAATTAGCTTTCAATAATGGTGATTAAGACTCATATTGCGGTCTTCTTTCTGTAACAAAACACAGAAATTACTTTTTAGAAAAGCCAAAGGCACAGCTTCTATGATTTATGAAAAGTAAGCTACAGAATTTAGTGCCATTAAATAATGATTGTTATCATAGCCCATCATACGAATCATCTTTTCAATCGCCAGAAGATACGAAGAATATAAGATGAGTAGGGGCCGTATATTTAGGTAATAGCGATACGCGCAAACTTTCTCATATCTTCTTTCTTGCCTATATATGACCTTCCAGGTACTTAAAGTACCATATTTTAGCAAATTAAACTTGCAAAATATCATGAAATCTGATTTATTGCACGAAATGCACAAATTAACACGAAATATACTCCACTTTATACGAAAAATGCGAAATAGTATCGAAAAAAGCTCTGCAATAAACGTAAATGCTTCTGAGGAATTGACAGTCGTGGTTTCCTTCTCATTTGATTGATAGTGCTGCATATTCTCTACACAAATGCTCACAAAGCCGGAAGTATGTGTATTCCATTCCGCGATCTCTAAGGCTATCGATGAAAATCGATTACATCCAATGGCGTTGTGATCGTAGATACAGCAGTGCGAGTTCGCGACTGATAACATTTTGTATACAGTATTATTTGCTTGCTCTAAGTTTTAATAACAAGTGAGCCAATTCTTGACTCTCTTCTATGCTTCAAGTATGAAAAGTGATCCGCGAGAATATGCTACAGTACTTTGATTTCATGGTTTACCGTTAGGTAGCAGCATTTGTGCTAGTATTGGAGTTATGAGTGTAAGATTTGAAATGTAGCTGCCAGAGTGCAGTTAATATGCATTCTATTCGTGAGATAAGAAATAAACATTTTCAACATTTTCGCCTCTCCGAAAACAGAGTTCACTCGATGTTTCCGTAAAACTTGGATCCCTTGGAATGATTGTATTGCTGGACTGCGTGGGAGTTCTCTGGTGTACTTTGTTGAAGATTGACAACGATAAAGGAGTAACAAGGTGACGATCAGCTGTGAGGTTGATGAGGAAAAAGTACCAAGAAAAGGTAACGAAGGATATTGTAAGAAGATTCGTTAAGTTGTTGATATACATTTGAAGTTTACAGTTAAAGCATGACGAATAGAAGGACCTAGTGTGAGGACTCCGCCATTATAGCACGGTAGTTTATGGTCCCGCCGCTACAAGCACTGCAAGCGATAATGTCCAACAACGTGTACCAGGGTTGTAGGCACTACAAGCGCGCCATCAAAAAACAGCAGATGAAAAACAAGCAACAACAGCAACAACTCCATAAACCCATCCCCTCACTTCTCTCCCTCTCACCAACACTTCCCCCAAGCAATCCTAGCACTCAACATCAAATCCTACAGCTTTTAATCATGCCAGCAGCACAATAAACTTAATAAATCCAGGCTACAGAACAGACCAAAAATCTACACTTAAAGCTAAACCAAATTCTCTTCTCAGCTCGACATAAGCCATAATACAACTTAAAACCTATACAAAACATACTCTCCCTACTGTTTTACAACTATTAAGCGAACTATTCGCACTCAAAAACTAAAAACCCTGAAACGGGAGCTAATTCAAAAACGCAATAGCCTAGCCCGATTACGTCTCCGGCAGTGCTACCACAAATGCATTCATAACTTCACAATAACTTCCAAATTACGGCTAAGTGACCTATCTGACTGAGTAGTTACAGGTGTTACCGGCTTGCCTGAGACGATGGGTCACCAAACCGGCATTTAAACTCAATTATTAAGCTTTAATTAACCAAATTCAGAGGAAACAGATCAGACCAAAAAACTACACCTTAAGCCATACCAAATTCACTTCTCAGCTCGACATAAGCCATAATACAACTTAAAACCTATACAAAACATACTCTCCCTACTGTTTTACAACTATTAAGCGAACTATTCGCACTCAAAACCTAAAAACCCTGAAGCGAGAGCTAATTTAAAAACGCAATAGCCTAGCCCGATTACGTCTCCGGCAGTGCTACCGCAAATGCATTCATAACTTCACAATAACTTCCAAATTACGGCTAAGTGACCTATCTGCCTGAGTAGTTACAGGTGTTACCGGCTTGCCTGGGACGATGGGTCACCAATCCGGTATTTAAACTGAATTAATAAACTTTAATTAACCAAATTCAGAGGAAACAGATGGTGCAAAATGATGAGTTTTAAAGCTATCTGGATCCAGTTTTTCAGCCAATTTATTGTGATGTTTTATGTACGGTATGGTTAATGTCAAACGCAACTAATACCATTTTATCCATAATGTAGAATTTTGGGCTTATGCCGTGTTTTATTTATTCAAACTCGACGCGTTTCGAAAGAAACCATGTCTTTCTTCATCAGGAATAAACGGAAATACGACTAAATTATTGCTAAGAGAAAGCAAAAAAGAAACTAAAAAAGGTACCCTAAGATGAACAATGAAGTGTATCTAACACGTCCTTCGAGAAGTGTATGTGGCATTCTTTTCCAGGCCGAGAAAGTAATTACTGGAAAATTAAACTCAAAATCGATGTGGAGCGAAATATTTCTGATTGTATCGATTCCAAAGAAACAATTTCAGTTGATCCTTCAGGAGCTGGCTGCTGTCTTCAGCGTGTCATGGATATTATCCCCAGACTTGTTTATTATGGGTGCCGATTCTTCTTCAGAACGAAGGATATACGCCGAGATTTGCAATCTCGAACACCCGCCAAGTCTTCACGCAAGCTTTCGAAAGTCCAGTACCGTAGCCGAAAACATTAATTGTTAAGTAGAGTGTTACTTTAAATAGTTTATGTGTGTTTGTTTTAATATGCTGGGGATTATGTTTTTTATCTGTGTCTGTATACTCCAGGAATCTGTGCGTTCCGTAACATGTAATGAAGACCGTAGTTCTTATTTCTATGAATTATTTTTTCCATTGTGCACTGCCATGCTATTTTAATTGGAACCGCTAATTACTTTTTAAAAGATTATTAGCTACTAAGTAATTCGTTTCCCTTAGCACCATCCCTAAGACCAGCTGACCCCGGCAGTGTGGAACGTACCCACTCTAGCGCTGCCTGGCGGGGCGCGATTGAACTTCAGGAGTCTTCTCACTTTCTCCTTCTATTCGTCATGGTTAAAGGTTATGACTGTAACTACAGTATGTGGTTGTGGGAAGATGACGATCAGCTGTTACGATGTTTTGGAAGAGGTTTCGAAGGAAGGTAACGAAAAGTTGTAAGAAGATTTGTAGAGTCATTGGTATATGTTTGCGGTGTGTTATTATGTAACATTGGACTGTAATGATTTTAACCTATGAAAAAACAAGATATTATCGTCAAGTTCACTGCAAATGTATTTGGAGAACCAAGTTGACGAACAATGAAGAATAGGCTAACGTATTCTGTTGGTGTGACGGGCCGAATTAAGGAAAGGAAACATTCTGGAGATGAAAGGATCACATTGGTTGATACATATTAAGCAAAACGTCTGATTTCATCTTAAGTTACGACTGTGATTGATTGCGAGATAAATTGTATTACTGTCGGACTTATAGTACTATCAAATTGGATGAAAAGACTGTTGTTGTGTGAAAGGTATCTATGGACCAGAGATATGGAGATTGTTGCGAAGTGAAAATATGATGCTGAATGTCATTTATGGAACTTTGATGTTTAACTGCCCTTGAAGAGATCACTGTATTGAAGACTAATATACATTTTTAATGATGGATATTTTGAAGTGGGATGATAAGTGTTTTGGGAGTTGTATGGAGGGCTTATTTAAAAGTAAGTACCCTAATTAATGTTTCTACATCTCTTATGTCATGTCATGTTGTGTGTGTCAATGTTCAAATGTGGTTGAATACATCATATGTCTACCAGTCGTATCAGTGTATCATTTCCTAGTTATGGTATTCATTAACAACTTCAAACTGGTAGCCAGGGTAAATGATTGCAAACGGTCCAGCACCATCCATCAAGAGAGTTTGCCTTAAGGGGTAACGTGTCAACAAGGATACAATAAAAGGGTGCTCTTTAAAACCCCTTATCACATAATTTGTTAGATTTACCCCAAACTAAAGGAAGATTTCAGAAGAAACATTGATTATTAGGACAATTTATTTCGCGAAATACGCAGCGAAATTTGGTCGCCATGATGTTTTTGTGTTACTTAGGATTTGTAAAAGTCATATGTATGTATGTATGTCTACCCCTTATTAGTCCCGTTTTCCAATGGGGTCGGGGATGAGATGAGATGGAAGTCTTTGTGGTGATGGTTTTTACGGTCGGATGCCGTTCCTGACGCCAACCTCATGAGAGATGAAATGAATGATGGTGAATGAAACTGGGCAAGGATGTGGAAGGAAGCGGCCGTGGCCTGTCAGAAGGTACCGTCCCAGCATTTTCCTGGTGTTGAAAATGGGAAACCACGGAAAACCATTTCAAGGACAGCCGACGGTGGGGCTCGAACCCACGCGTCTACCGAGTCAGCAGAGAGCTTGGCCCCATGACCTAATGCTGCGCTTTAGCCAGCGTAGCCACTACTGTCGGTCTTGTAAATGTCACATATGTGTTCTTATTCAACAGTCCTCTAACACCATACAAAATTTCAGTTTGATTGTGGAAATAGCTTCGGAAATATTGAGAACCGGTGGAATTATCGTATGGACACCATGTTGGATTGCTTTATATACAGGGTGTCTCTTAATAACGTTTAATACGTCGTAAGTGTCCGGAAATACCTTAAAAGTGAACCACAACTGTTTAACATATGTCATCAGGTGACGGCTACGCTCGAGTGATCAGGTCCGTGCTCTCTTATGCACCCCCAAAGCATCCAAAGCATACGTTGAATGTCATATCACTCTGGCTCCGAGTCTGCGTGTGCAACTTGGGCTTGTGGGGTTCGAGGTTCAAATCCGGGGCCTATCCATGCATGAGCTTTCTTTGTTCTCTCTCTTCTCTTTTCAAGTGAAAGCAGATCGTTTGTTGAAATTAAGACATGGAACCAGAGTGATATGATATTCAATGTTTGCTTTGGCATGCGTTAGGGAGCACAGGCCTGACCGCTCGAGCTGAACCATAATCTGATGACGACATATGTTTAACAGTTGTGGTTCACCTTTAAGGTATTTCCGGACACTTGCGACCTTAAGTGTCCCATATCAAATTACTTGTCTCAATGCTATCTATGTCGCTATGGAGAGTTTTAAACATTAATAAGAGAGACCCTGTATATGCTATAGAATTATATGCCAGCAGAGGAATATTATAATCGTGGCTCAATATACCAACCTACATTTCTATCGCTTGTTTAAGACACGAGAAATAAAAACGTGATTTTAAAGATTTAGCACAGTCGCCATTTTTAAGTTCTCATAGAAATTGAATTAAATTAGATGCCAATATATTAAGCCTTGTATGAAGATTAGTCATGCTAAGTTTCACTGTGTTCAGATAATTAAATCGCGAGAAAAATCCATATAAATATATAAATTAGCATCGCATCCATGTTGGATTCGTGTTTATCAGGTTATTGACAGTCCCATAGACGAACTTGTGTTCATGGCCTCTTATCAACATACTAAATTTCAGTTCGATTGCTGTAATAGATCTCAGATCTAAATATTTTGGATTATCACCTTGTTGGATTTTTCTATATGTAGACCATAGAGTTATGTACATGGTGGCCACTCAAATCGGTCAATGATTTTCCAGGAGTTTTTCAGGAGTATTCTCATTTTTACAGACTTAAAAATAAGCACGAGTCCGGGGGGAGGGGCTTTATCTGTTGCCTACTTCAAGACCAAAATAAATCAGTTGTGTTTGGTTTACTTATACAGATCATCATCATCTTGAGCAGTTTCCAACCGCTGGTCGGGTCAGCCTACACACAAATGATTTGTTTTATAAAAGCCTTTGTGACTCAAATATCTGCGTTAACAAAAGAGAAAAGAATGCCGCCTGCAATTTTATTGCGGTGAAGTTGTCTATACTCAATATGTTTTACAAAAATACTATCGCGTATTCTCCCACACACAAACAGGTAGCCTGAGGAAATTTCTTTCATTAACGATACAGTGCTCACCCAAAACCGCAGCGGGAGTATGATTTAAGATGGAAAGATTTTAATAATTAATTAACACTGACTATTTTCCAGGAGTTTTCATTTCTTTTGTCATTTTCCAGGAGTTTTCCAGACCTAATAAAAATCCAGGAGTTTTCCAGGAGTAGTGACCACCATGTATGTACCATTAGATGATGATTATTGCATAGGTTCATCATCGAAACGTTCATGTCGATCCCATGATTAGGACACCAAAAATAAAGACTTTATTTTAAAATTTCACACAGCCACCATCTTTCTTTGATGAGAACAATATTGAATTGAATTAGATGCCAGTAGATTAAATCTTGTACAGACATGTAGGGTGTTAGGTGTCACTGCGCTCGGTTGATTAAATCTCAAGGAAATGCTATTTAAATATTTTTGCTTGACCGCCATGTTGATTTTAAAAGTCACATATCATAACTTACCGTAGTACAGTACTCCCTCTGTAATCCGGCATCTCAGCTCTCTGGCATTCCCAGTAATCCGGCGTTTTGTATTCGAGTACGAGCTCAACACTTGATTTGATATTGCGTCCCCAACACCGTATAATGTTTCCCACGCAGCGGCAAGACTAGTGTCTGAGTAAACAATGTATTGGCGCCAAGAGCGATGACTCATGAACGCCCCCTTCAGGTGCCTAGTGTAGGACAGTTGTACTGTAGTAGTATTGTGTTGAAGATGGCATCCGTGGAGAAAAAACGTAAACATAAAACTCTATCTTTGTTTGATAAACATGAAATCCTCAAGCGGCTTGAAAAGGGCAAAACGTTCACTAGTGTTGCCAACGAATACGGTGTTGGCCGAGCTACAGTTCTGCTAACGATGTCTTAGTTTTAAAAAGGTTACAGGAACAAGTTCTCAAAGTGTCTCTCAACCATAAAAAGCAAAAGACAATTGATGCATATTTCCAGCCTTCTACTTCCAAGGAATCACGTGAGTTATATGATGTATTTTCGTACTTTTTTACTTTGTATAGTACAATGTAATTATAACAGATTTTCAAATGATATCTGCGTTTTTTTTTATATTTTCCAGTAATCCGACGTTTTTGGTAAACCGGCGGTGCTCTGGTCCGATATCTGACGGATTAAGATTAATTGGAGGATTATCCATTTCGCAAGGTCCGTATTGACGTGTACAATGACAATTTAATGGGTTAAGGGGTCTCCGCCCAATCAATACAAGTTTATTATTGGCAATTAATAGATGCCAATAATAAACTTGTATTGATTGGGCGGAGACCCCTTAACCCATTAAATTGTCATCTGCCGGATTACCGAGAGAGCACTGTATTCTCTATCGCCATATAAAACTTCAGGTAGATATCAGTAACAGTTTTGGAGATATAGGCCTACAGTAGAATGTCGATGAAATATTTTGTGTGGACACCATGTTGGATTGGTGAAACGTATCTAAATTTGAAGGACACGGTCGGGGTCAGGCAAAATAGCAGTATGTCCTTACAGAGTTTCATTGAAATTACTCCAGCTATTAGGGAGTACACACATCTGCACACACACACACGGACATAAGCCTATTTTCATATGATGGAAATAGGCTAAAAATAGCAAATGTCTCTCCATTTGCTAAACGTTCCATCTCAAAATGAATGTAGTATTAATAGGAAGGGGGAAAAAAATTAAATTCAACTTAGCTTACATATTGTTTTAGGAGTAATTTAATATTATCACCATCATCATATATCAACATCGAGACAAGTCAACTTAATATTAATGTATATACATGGCAAAATAAATGTCCAATTATAGAGAACAACATGGTCTTGACAAAGCAGTTTAGGGTTAAACCTCTCACTAGAGTCCACTTTCACATAATACTGCACTGTTGTCCTCTCACAGAATTACCTAAAATCTCTTGTCCATGCCATTTTTCAATTCTGAACAAGAACTAGGAAAATGTTCCATCAAACAGTTCTCATGCTTAAAGCAGTCGGCCACCAAAGTCAAGAGCATAACAATCACACAGGACGGTATCCGAAAGAACACTCTTAAAAGTCACCACTCGGGGTAAATAATACAAAAGTAAACCATGCCAGAGGGAACGATGCAAATTTTTAACCGAACTATGGAGTGTTATTTCAATTTTCTAAAAATGGTCTTAAGAAGAAAATTTCACTCTCAGAGTTATTTTGATCAATAATATCAGTGTACTGAAGTTTCATTGTATAGCAGAATATTAAAGTTGTGAATATTATAATGGCAGGTCATAGAAAGCATAGAAAAGTTCCTTGTATATTATATCCAAAACTGAATTTTCAAAACTGACATACAGAATTGTTTCCTCTGTTAATCTCTCACATTTAACCCAGATCAAAACATGCCTGATGTATATTGATTGTACACAAATTCCTCAATAGAAAAATACTAAGCAGGGTGTACATATCATTCAAAGGGAAATGAAGTCTATGCTCTTCACAGTATGCTTCATCAAGATCCACATAAGATAATCTTTGTGCTCTTTTACATGCTCTCACTCTAGGAATTAAAATGGAACCCCTCTTTAATGATTTAAAAATGAATACAGTAAAATAGAAAAGTACTCTGAAGAGAGATCAGAAAATATCTCCATGAGTGTCACATTTGCAAATGAAATTCCCTTTGATGTTGGGAGTCAATACCCTCCCATAGAGATGGATGCACAAAATATTTTGTACTGAAGATGGATATTAAATCACCAACAGTTCTGTTTTTTTTCAACCAAATTGTCTTTTAAGACTCTCAAATATGTGGTGTAAACACTTGCCAGCTCAGGATATATACAGAACTACAAATTTGGTGAACATTGAACACATTAAATGGGAGTGAAAAGGAAGTTATGAGGAGTTCCACTGTATTCCCAAAATGAGAGAAGCCTATTCCTAATTCACGTTCAGTTCTAACAGAAGGACTTTCCAAAATTTAACTTACGTAACATACTTGTAATATCAGACTGGACAAAGAATAGAAACCATCACATATTACCGGTAATTAATATGTGATATATAGAGCTCAAGATAAATTCAAATTAGAAATAAAAATGCCATTATATACAATTAAAGTCAAGTTGCCTTCTTTCCAAGGGCTTTCTGAACTTGGGCAGTTTTAGTCTGCTTGGCCACTTCTTTTTCTGGAAAGAGACAACAAAACAAGATTATGGACCACATTACACCGACAAACAAAAAGAGAAATGTGCAAGCCAAGAGTTACTCACGTTGTTTTTCCTCTTCACGTCTCTTCGCTGCTTCAGCCCGCTGTTGCTTAATGATGGCAAGACGTGCGAGGTCTGCTCGAGCCTCTTCCGTCTTACCCTCTGCGTGCAGACGCTGATAGTTGGCGTGAGCTCGTTGTTTCTCCAATTCTTCTCTGTGGAAGAATGAGACTCAAAATGAGAACAACATATAGTACAACCAACGTTCGTACGAAGTGATGGTGTCATAGAAGACTCCTACCCAACACAACACATATCATCAGCTCTCAAACAATTTCTCACATACACCTGTGAAACAAAAATAAAACTAATATCTGAACAAACATTCATGACACTGGGGAACACAATTTTTCGTGTCTAAAATATTAGTCCTTTTTGAGGATATTCTTGGGTGTTAAGATTCTATAAATGGTATTAGTTTTTGCATTATCAGCTCTCCTTGTCGCAATATGGCACATTAGGTTCATAAATTAAGCATACGACTTTGACATAGACACACACCAGTACTTCATTAAGATAATAAGTATTTTAGGAACAAAATATCTTAATTTGAAATTAGTTTTTATCCATCCCTAGCAGAAAGAAAATACACATGGCACCTTCAATTTGACATTTCAATGATTGCTCGAACAATAGCCCACCATCATATATGTATCCCATCGTCCATAGAGCCGTTCTGCCATGGTCCTCATTTCTAAATTACTAAATTATGAAAAATTAACAATATCTAAACAACTTGAGCAGCTAGAACAAAATAGACTGCAGTTTTAACATCAGCTGGGCATATACTGTATACCTAGAATCAGTTTTAAAATTCCAGACACCACCCCAAAAAATGCTTTCTTCCCCAGTGTAATTTTAGAAATGACAACACTAATGTAAGGAAAACCCATTTTTATTAATCTACTAGCTGTACCCGGCATGCATTGCAATGCTAATCAAAGAAAGTGTCTGTTTTAATTGTTGTGTTGTTTATTGAAGTGCTTTTGGATACACAATATGTTTAGTTTTTTCGTCTGGTGAGTTCTGTACGTGAATAAACCAGATGGCTTTCTGACGCATGAGCAGGCCACGAACAGCTGTCCATGTGAGAAGCACGGATTTTCCAAATTTTATCCACACACTCGTATGGATTGTCCCCGTGCTTTGTTGATGGTCATCGCGAAGGCGAGTCTCACCGGAAGCATGTACACTGCCACTAAACTATATGAAATACACTAATTTTTGTAACGACTTATGAGCCTGCTATTGTAAAATGGATTTACTAATTCAGAAACGTTCGCGAGCTTGCACGACAGCTGACCAAATTGCATTTGTTGAAACGACTCGCACACCACCTATTGTGCATTTTTTTTTTAAATATCGTATGGCCTCGGGAGCTTGGTGCAAGCTTTGCTAATTGACACCCAGAGGGTAGCTTGCATGTCGAATTTAGTTGTTCCTTTGAACGCTATGAAAGTCAAGGTGGTTAGATATCTCAACTCCTTGCCACTACAGCGCTTTCAAGTAGAGAATGGAGGAACTTTGTGTCGGCAGAAAATCCTGAGATTAATTTTGCCATTGAACACGGCCTACTGAATTCAAATGGGTTCTTTAACATGCCAACAACGTATGACATGACTGACGTGATTTTTGTCGCCTTTCAAAAATCACGTACCATGGCCAGGAGCGAACCTGCAATCTAGGGGTTGGTAGTCCGACACTATAACCACTCACCCACCGTGGCAAGCTATTGTGCAATGAATTTACTGAATAACAAACTTTCACGGGCATGCACACGATAACTAACCAAAGTTCATTTGTTGAAACAATTCATGCACTAATACACATTTGTTGAAACAACTCACGCGCAGTCTATTGTAAATTGGATTTAATAATAATAACCCCTGGCACTACAGCCCACTAGGGCCTAGACCTACCAAGCGACCGCTGCCCAGCCAATTGGCCTGCAGATATTGGGGTGACGCGACGTCAGCGCGTCGGGTCCCCTCTGCCGTTAATCTTGGTTTTCATGACCCGTAAATTGGATTTACTGATTCAGAAACCTTCTCTGGAGTGTGCATATGATCCATCTTTTGTAATATGTATTTAGCAAATTCAGAAACCATCGCACAGAGGGTCAAAATCGAAATCTAGGGGGAAAAAATATTTTTACGTTTTAATCATGAATTTAGAGTGAAAGCAACATATATAATTTGTTTACTTTATAATAAACATCAGTTAAGACCTTCTTTAAGCTACGTCTACACATGCAAGAAATTGTCTATGACTAGGAGTTGGATAGAGCATTCAGTTATCTCTTAAGAACAATTTTCTATCCCTGATTTACTTTTAACAAAGTCACAAAGTTCCACTTTTGGCATAATCGTCGAACCCAGTGCTTCAAACAGTTGTAAACGTGTGAGAACTGGTTGTGCGGCATCTTCTAAAATGTAAAATAACTAAGTTGCAAAAAATATTATAACAGGCGTAAACTACAAGACTTTATCTACATTTTAACATTAAGTAGAAAGTGACGCAGAGTGACGAAATCGAAGAGAAAATATAATTTTAAAAATAATAGTTAAATATTGAGCATCTTGAGCAGTTTCCAACCGCTGGTCGGGTCTGCTTGGAACATAAGCCTCTCCATCGTTTCCTGTCCATCCACCATCTCTCGTCATTTACTGTGTCCCAGCACACTCCTCTTTCCTCCACACTCTTCTTAACTCCTTTCGTCCATCTGTCCCTTGGTCTTCCCCTTGGCCTCCTTCCCGTCATTTCCATTCCAAACATCTTCTTCGGTATCCTCTCCTCTTGCATCCTCCTCACATGTCCATACCATTGTAGCCTAGATCGCTCTATTCTATTTTGCAATGGTTCCTCTCTTACCATCTCCCTGACTCTCTCATTCCTTACTCTGTCCATTCTTGTCACTCCTACCCTACTCCTCTGGAACTTCATCTCCACTGCTCGTATTTTATTCTTGTCCCTTTCCTTCATCACCCATGTTTCTGAACCATATGTCAAAATTGGCACAAAGTAGGTTTTGTAGATGATTCCTTTACATTTTTGTGGTACATCTTTATTCCATATCATCCCCCTAACACTCTTGAAAAATCCATCTGCGCACCTTCCCCGCTCATTTATTTCCATCCTATTGCCTCCCTTTTCTTCAATTATGCTTCCCAAATACTTGAAGCATTCTACTTTCTGCAACTGCTGTCCTCCAAGTGTTATGCCCATATCCAGTCTGTTCTTCTTCCTCGTTGTAATGACCACTTCACTCTTTTGTGCTGAGAACTTCATCCCATATGATAACACTACCTTCTCCCACTCATCTAATTGCTCTTGTACTTCTTCCTCATCCTCTCCCCATACCAGAAGGTCATCAGCAAACAACATTGCCTTCATTTTCCTTTCCCCAATGCTATTTACCACTTTTCGTATGATTTCATCCATCACCACTATAAATAACCGGGGTGAGAGGGCACTTCCCTGTTTCAGACCACTCTCCAGTTGAAACCATTCCGTTCTCTCTCTTCCCACCTTTACACAGCTTTTGCTTCCCTCGTACATTGCTTTCACTCTTGCCACTGTCTCCTTGTTCACTGCTTTTGCTCTCATTGCTTCCCATACCTTGTTTCTATTAATACTATCATATGCTTTCTCAATATCCAAGAAGGTCATCACCAGATCTTTCCCATATTCATAATGGTGTTCTTGTAGCTGTCTTACTGCAAAGATGAGGTCAACTGTTGACCTTCCTGGCCTGAATCCATACTGTTCTTCCCTCAGCCCATCTTCAACTTCTGTCCGAATTCTTCTCTCCAGTACCTTCTCAAATATTTTGGCGCAGTGGCACATGAGTGTAATTCCCCTGTAGTTCTTGCATTCCTTCCTACTTCCCTTTTTAAATATGGGTATTATTATCCCTCTTTTCCAGTCCTCTGGTATTTTCTTCTCCCTCCATATCACTTTCATTACTCGAAAGAGCCACTGTGTTCCTATCACCCCTGCTGCTCTCACCATCTCCACACTCACTTCGTCTATTCCCGGTGCCTTTCCCCCTTTCATCTTCTTTAATGCTTCCTCCACTTCTTTCCATGTCAATTCCTTCTCTGAAATGTCTTGGTTACTGTCTGTTTCTTCCTCCACAATGTCCACTACGCTGGTTTTAGTTGGATTTAGGAGTTCCTTGAAGTATTCTCTCCAGATAACCTTTACTTCTTCCATATTTTCGACCTCCTTTCCATTCCTGTCCACCATTCTGACATTTTCCCCTGTATCTCTTCTCTTTGCCTTTATCATTCCATACAACACTTTCTTACTGCCATCACAGTCCTCCTCCATCATTTCTGTCCATTTCTCCAGCCATTTCTTTTTCTCTTCCTTCACTACTTCTCCTGCTTCTTTCTTCCGCTCTTGGTATTCTTCTCTTGTTCTGTCTGTCCTCTGTTGGAACCATTTCCTGAATGCTTCATTTTTCTTTTTCACTGCTTCCTTAGTTCTGGGGTTCCACCATGGTGTTTCCTTCCACCTTTTCTTTCCACTAGTTCTGCCACACACGACTTCCGCTGCTTCTACCAACACGTCCTTGAACCTATTCCATTCTTCTTCACCTGTTTTCGGATCATCCTTCGGTAATTTGTTCCTCACTAATATCTGGAACTTCTCCTTATTTCCATCCTCCTTCAGCTTCCATGTCCTTATTCTTCGTTCTTGGTTTTCAGTTCTCTTTTCCTTCAGTCCTCTCACCTTGGCGACCAGCAGACGGTGGTCACTGTCCAGGGCTTCTGAAGGTATTACCCTTATATCCGTGATACTCTTCTTTGTCTCCTTCCCGCATAGAATATAGTCCACCACTGATTTCCTAGTCAAATCCCTGCTGTACCAAGTAATTTTATGGCTCTCTCTCTTCTTGTACCATGTGTTTCCAACCATTAGCCCATTTATCTTGCACAGTTCCAACAATCTCTCTCCTTCCTTATTCCTGTTTCCCCATCCTTCACCACCAATCACTTCCTCAAAACCTCTTCTATCAGTTCCGATATGGGCATTTAGGTCTCCCATGACTATCAGGTCTCTCCCCACTAACTGCTTCTGCAACTCCTCTTCAAACTCATCCTTCTCGCCTTCTGTGCATCCCACCTGTGGTGCATAGACTTGCAGAATGTCCAGGTTTCTACCTTTCACAGTGATTCTGGCTCTAATTATTCTATCACTTACCCTCTTTACTTCCTCCCTCAGCCCTTCTCTCACCACCATTCCCACTCCATTTCTCTTCCCCTCCTCATTTCCTATCCAGTATAGCTGCAAGCCATTTCTCAGTTCTTTTCTTCCTTCCCCTCTCCATCTGGTCTCTGCCAGTCCGAGTACATCGAGTTTTCTCCTCTCCATCATATCCACAACCTCCTCCACTCTTCCCGTCAATGTCGTTATATTCAAAGTTCCGATTCGTAGTCCATTTCCATAGCCAGGTCTGCTTCCTTTAGATCTGTCCTTTCCGAGGCCCGTTCCCGTTTTAAAAGCAGTTTCATATCCACTACTGGCTTGCTAGGCCTAACGTAGCTTCACCATAACCCTGGCAAGGGGCCTGTTTTTGGTCCGCGAGAGGTATTTTATTTCCCCCAAACCCTCCGGACAAGTCCGGCGAGCCCCCCTATCCGCCACCTGGGACGCGCCCGATAGAGGAACAGGCAAACCCCCACAAATATGCCCATTAATAACTGAAACACGTTACAAAGACCATACCTTCAGCTGCATGTTCCATCTTAAAGCATCACACTAACCACAAAAAAAAAAAAACCACAGCCACTTATATTCACCCTCCAATTCGGACTGCTCGAACAGTGGTGACAGATTTACACTAACATGCGTTTATATCCCAGAATAGTGAGCGGCAATTGTATGAGAATGCTGTAGAAGTAATAAATTTTGATTTTTTAATTATGAAAATAAATAATTTTGTCCTCCTAGATTTCGATTTTGAACCACTGTGCATCGCCAACTTACAGAACAGCTAATCGAAATGCATTTGATGATATGACTCGTCCGGCATCTTTTGTAAATTAGATTTACTGATTCAGAAACCTTTGCGGGAGTGTGCACAACAACTCATCATAGTTTCATTGCAATTGGATAAATGGTATATGAACGCATACAGGACTTTGCTGAACGATTCGAGTGTTGACACTCAATTGTTGAAACAACACGTGCACTACCTATTGTAAAATGGATTTACTAATTCAAAAACCATCACGTGTGCACAACAATTCACCAAAGTTTCATATGAGTGCACACGGGACAGACAGGACGTAACATTCATTTTTATATATAGAGAAGATAGGTCACATGGTAAAAACATGCATTTTGGTCGGTACTGACTGGATGGGGAGATAGAACGAAAACTCTGATAAACGATGTATTCGTCGAAAAAGGACATCGGAAAGAGCTAAGGGATGTCACAGCCATGTCAGAGGAAGCCTTTGGAGGAGACCAAAGGGCAGTGGTAGCAAAACTAAAAGTAGGAAAGGTCATGAGATTACCAGAAAAAAGGGAGAGAAATATTAAGGTCTGGAGACTAAAGGAAAAGGAGGATGCAGAAGAGTTTCAGAAAGAATTGAAAGAACAGATACCAAGGACGGATATTACCCATGTGGGACAAGAATGGGAAAAGTTTAAAGGCAGACTGCACACCGGTACGACACGACATATGTCGTAATACAAGCGCGGTACGCGATAATTGTTTCAGAAGATAGACATCGTTCGTGCACATGCAAACTATTGGGAAATGAGCCAACGGGTGCACACCAGTACGACTACGACATCTATCGAAAGGCATGTGTATTAAGCGACACGCTCTGCTAGTCTCTTCGCCGCAGTATCGCACGACACTTCCAGTAGTCAACATGAATAAAAGTGGTGAAAACAAGGTTGAAGATATAACATTCTTAATTTCTTTCATGGAATTACAAACTGACAGATTACAGTAAAGCAGATGTGACCAGTTTGGCCTGGAGGACAATTGCAGTTGAATTTAAAGACACAGATACTAGCCATCTATGGCTTTCACCACAAGTTATGTAGCAATAGGGAATTGCATCTACCAAACGAAAACTGCTTGTGTTCACTCTGTGGAAAATGCTGCGGAATATATCATATTGGGTTGTGTTTAAAAAATTAGCAAAGAATAGTTTGATGTACATATTGTATATTGTATATGCCCTTTCGGGTGCTATTCCTATTAATAATAACAATAATGACACAGGTTAGTGGCCTAGTGACTTAACCTAGATTTTATTTACAACTGTGAAGTATCGGCTACAATTAATTTAATTATGGTTTACACCAGCATATTTTCATTGAATGGGGATTGCTCCACCTGGCTTTAAAAAGTAATTTAGTAGTCTATTTCACAAACTTATGGCTGGTGATCTTGTCGTATTATCCACTTTGTTATTGGCTAATATGGGCACATCGTCACAAGCTTTAAAATCAGTCTCATCATAGGGCTTTCCTTCTCATAAACGGGTAAAATTATGCAGGACGCTTGCTGCCTTCACGACGTTCACTGCACTTTGCTCATTAGAAGAAATTGGTCGCTCAAATACACAAAATTTTGATGTCAACATTTCAAATGCGCTTTCCACGCTTTTTCTAGCTCTAGACAACCGAAAATTGAAAATTCTTTTTGTATTTGTCAACATTCTTCTGGGATACGGTCACATTAAGTATGGCAACAAAGAGAAGGCTTCATCACCGACGACGTAGTTGGGAAATGGACTATTATTCTCATCACCCGGCAAAGGAGTAATACAAATTGAAAACTGCCCGGGCTCATCCTATAAAATTCCTTGAATTTTACTTCGTATTGAGATAACTCTCTAGCAACTACTGTGGAACTGTGTCGCACATTCATGATGTTATACGGATGTACCCAATACTTTCTTCTCTGCTTTAAATACAAATACATCGCGACTACGTCATCTTCACTCGATGAGCTCATTATTGAACTATGACGTGCGCCATGCAGAGATCGCATCTCTCTGGTGTGCAGCAAAGTTATCTTGCGACAATTATCGCGTGCCGCGCTTGTCTTACGACATATGTCGTGTCGTACCGGTGTACAGCCTGCCTAAGAGTGTGTTTGTAAACAGTGCAGAGAAAATATGTGGTAGAACATCAGGAAAGGTACGGGAAAAGGTGATAAAATGTTGGAATGATAGTGAAAGAAAAGGTAAGAGAAAAGGAAGGAAGTTTTTAGTTTTACGTGACCATTAATCATGCGATCATGAGCCACGGGACCTCCTTTTTACCACAGGACATGTCATTTCACTTCGAAAATCTCACATGCATTGACCGGGAATCGAACCAGGTCCACCTTGGTGAGAGGCCAACAGCTTAACCTCTGCGCCACCATGCCCCCTTCAAAGGTAAGAGAGAAGAAGAAAACTTGGAAGGAATGGAAAACAAAAAAGACTGAAGAAAGTCGAGCAAAATATATAGAAGCAACCTGAGATTGCAAGAAAGTAATTGCAGAGGAAAAGAAGAAAAGCTGGGAGGAATTCACCCAGGAAATAAGGGAGGATTTAAATTGTGTGAAAAAAATTGCTATTTGGAATTATAAAAAGTAGAAGGAATGAAAAGGTGAACACTGGGTTGGTGAAAAACAAAGAAGGTGAAATATTGACAAAAATGAAAGAGATACCGGACATATGGAAATAATATTTCAGCGAGCTGTTGAAAGTGATACGTCAGACATGCGGAGAAATTACGCAAACAACCAAAACGGTGTAGGAAAAATAGAAGAAGAACCAGACATTGCTATGGCAGAAGTGGAATGGGCAGTTAGGAAGATGAAGATAGCGAAAGCTGTGGTAATCGACGAAGTGGCAATAGAAATGATCAAGGCGGCAGGACCAGTGGGACTGCAGTGGATATACAGACTTCTCAGGAGTGTGTGGAGAGAGAAGAAAGTTCCTGAAGACTGGAAAAAGGGAATAATATTGCCAATATTCAAGAAAGGAGACAGGAAGGTGTGTGGTAACTACCGAGGAATCACCATCATCTCTCATGTTGCCAAGTAATGTAAAGAATCCTAGAAAAAAGAATTAGAGTAAAGGTAGCAAGCCAAATACAGGAGGAGCAATTTGGATTTAGAGGGGGCAGGTCAACAGTGGAACCCATTTTCATTCTGAGACAGAACATTGAAAAGAGTTGGGAATATGGGAAGGATATGGTAATGACTTTTATTGATCTAGAAAAGGCCTATGATAGCATCCCTAGAACAAAAGTTTGGGAAAGCTTAACAAATAGGGGGATAGGCTAGGAACTGAGACATGATAAATGAAATGTGCATGGAATGATACAGTAGTGTGAAGACTTGAGTCGGGACATCGGAATGGTTTAAAATTGACACTGGACTAAAGCAAGGAAGTGTGATGTCACCCTTAATGTTCTTAATGGTGATGGATGACATCATGAAGGCAGCAATGAAAGACTAGTAGGGCAAGGAAGAAGGTATTGTTGTTTGCAGGCGATGTTGTGATCTGGGGCGAGGAAGGGATGGAGGTACAAGAACAGTTAGACGTAATAAATGAAAAGATTGAGCGGTGGGCATTGAAGATAAATGTGGAGAAGAGTAAAACAGTGGTGATGAGTAGAGGTAAGAAAGAAGGAAAAGGAGTAATCAAAGTCGAAGATAAGGAATTGGAAGTGGTGAAACACTTCAAATACTTGGGAAGTGAACTGACTGAAGATCGAAGACTAGATTTAGAAATTAGCAGAAGAAACAACTCGGGAGTGCTTTCTACCAACAGGTACGGGGACTAGTATGGAACAAGGATATACCAATTAAGGCTAAAGAAGTTATGTACAAATCATATTATGTTCATATAATGACGTATGCAGCAGAAATTTGGACAATGACTCGGAGGGATGAGAGCTGATTACAGGCAGCTGAGAAATATGGTCCAGAAAACGAGGAGAGAGAGAGTGAGAAATGAAGATATATGGAAAGAACTGGGAGTACAGAAACTAAATGACAACGTGGAGCAAAACAGGCCCTCTAGTTTACCAACATGACATTCCTAATCACGGATGATATAATAAAATAGAATAAACAAGATTAACACAACTATTCTAAGCAGCTTAACATAAACCACTAATCTAAGCATTGAACGAAATTAAATTAAAATTTAATAACAATAATTAATGAAGTGGAATCAACTCCTTGAAGGAACAGTCGACTGCAGTGTATTCTGTCAAGACCTGTTGCATCTTCCACCATTTGTTTTAAGAATACTGTACACGTTTTAAAATGACCACAAATGTAATTTTTGACAATTTCTGAAGATACAAATTCTCCTGAAATAATACACCTGCGTGATCGGCTGTAGTTATCGGAACATCGTATTCAACCAAAAAACATATCAAAGATGTGTACATTTTACATAATATCTCAAAAAGTTGGCAGTTAAGTCAATGGTCTTCAATTTGTGATATGCTTAGCCCGGAGGGTATACGAGGATATCTAAGAGAGTGAATAAATTTGTTGTTGATTGATTTAGGGGCTTTGCGACATCGTGGTCCTGTAGCTCCGTGTACTTGGGTGTGTGTGTGGAATTTGTCCGATAACCTGAGTTATTGTGATGGCTGTATTAGGGTGTGTATTTGTAATTCAGATGAGGAATTCATAATAACTTCGTCACACATATTTTCCAAAGTTCTCTCTACAATATCTCTCTACCAGGCAAATACACATCAACCATCTTTTATAACCTAACTTATTCAGCACATATATTTTCAACACTGTTTTATCAAGACTTTTTTATGCTTTATTAACAAAATTTTTGTAACAGATCTGGTTTTTGAAATTTTAGTCTGTGAGATTTTGGAATAAAAATATTTATAGTATCCTCTATTATTAAGAAACACTTAAGATAATTATATGCCAAATCAATACTAACAGAAACACACTTAAATGTCTACAATTTATAGATTATTTGAAGTGTACATGTTTCGAAACAACAATGGTTTCTTCTTTAGCACAATTAAGAGAAAAAAATACTTATTCTAAGGAAAAAACTTAAATTAAAAATCGGATATCCTTACAATATGATTTAAGAGAATAATTTGGAAAAACATTTATAAATCCTTCAAATTATCTATGAAAATTTAGGCAATTATATGGTTAATATTCTGAAAAATATATATGAAAAAATATTGTAAATATTCCTCTTCTGAAAAACTTATGGTTCGCTGAACATAAACAATGTCTCATAAATATACTAGTAAAGCTTTAAAGTACTGTACCACGGAGTTGAAGTAACACATGTACCCATAGTCATATCTCTGGAACTGATTCAATCTTAGACCCTATTAAGAGCATCAAGTCTATATTACGATGTTCATTCAGTTTTTATATGCCTTCTGTTCCGCATGCCAACTATTTCAATACGTGGTGGCATCTCAATCTAGAAAATTCAAACAAAATTTTAGTTGTTTAATAGTGTTGGAGCTTATCCTCTATGACAAAAATGTTATTAAGTTGCATGTTTCTCCACAGTTACTTATCCTATACCATACTGGAGAAGGTCACAATGTGACCCAAACCGGTACCGTTTCAATGTACTAAATATTGACTCAAGGTAATACATAGTTTATTATAATGAGTAGACATACATTTCATTATTTAGTTAATTATAGTATTTACCATAATTTAAGTAGGCTAAATGTACGATTCACATTCATGTCTTAAAGGCTTATGCCACTGCAATGTGAACGGTCGATAGTAAAGCCTTGATAATCCCTACACACGTGACACTGTGAATCGAGGAATACTGAAAGTCCCATTCTTCTGCCACCTATAATCATGCCCCGTTCAAACTCTGATAACTCACATGAGCATGTTAACAGTCAATGACACGACCCAAGCACACAACTGAAACTGGTTTAGGCCATGCACCGTCATCCGGTGAGATGGCATCACAGTGTTATCCCATGACGTTTGGTATGTCAGAGGTAGAAAAAAATAGGGGTGAATTTTATAATACCATGCACTGAAATAATATACCTTAAGTTCCATACAAAGACAGCCTTCACTTAGCGTTATAATGTTTCGCCACTCGTTTCCAGGTTACCTGGCATGCCAGAGCTTTTGTACTTCGTTTGGAAGGTGCTGGTCCCTTCCGGAAACCGAAAGAAGCCAAACAAGAGTGTTTTTGTTTCTCTTTGCTCGGCAAAATTGCTCCGTTTCCTTTACTTGGAAAGCAGTTGCGGTGAAGCAACATGGCGGCGCAGTGCATCGCGTCGTTTCTAGGTTACCTGGCATGCCAGGGCTTTTGTACTTCGTTTGGTAAGTGCAGGTCCCTTCCGGAAACCGAAAGAAACCAAACAAGAGTGTGTTAGTTTCTCTTTGCTCAGCAAAACTGCTCCGTTTCCTTCACATGGAAAGCAGTTGCAGTGAAGCAACATGGCGGCAAGCGCATCGCGTCATTTCTAGGTTACCTGGCATGCCAGGGCTTTTGTACTTCGTTTGGTAAGTGCTAGTCCCTTCCGGAAACCAAAAGAAACCAAACAGGAGTGTTTTAGTTTCTCTTTACTCGGCAAAATTGCTCTGTTTCCTTGACATGGAAAGCAGTCGCAGTGAAGTAACATGGCGACGCACAGTCTGACCAAAGCTGAGATTCTGGCATCGATTTTGATGATAGTGACAATAAAAATGATGAAATGTTTGAATGTGGCGATGAAAGTGATCTATCCGCGAGTGATTCAAGTGACAATATTGATATCAGTCGCAAGAAATCATGAGAAGCAATCAGGGTTCCATCCAGGCATTTGCTTTGAACGCTTCCACACACTCAAAAGTTAAGTTAAAAAAAGTTTGTATCATGTAAATACAAAGCTTACATTCATTAATTTTGTAGTCCCTTCCTGTATAAATTGTTACAACCAGTACTTAACACCAGGTTTTAAAATATGAAGAATGCTGACAGAAATAAATACAAGTTGGGAGAAATCAGGACTTACAATAATTCGAGAGGAAAGGGTTAAGAGAAGCATCCAATAATTTGGAAATTCCCCATCAAGCTGTGAGATTGAGAGGCAATATAAAACTTCATGAGGGGTAACTTTTGAATTGAAAATGGGGAGCAAGTACTCACCTCTCCCTCCGCGACAGTTCTGGTTTCGAGGAAGTCTTCACCGTCTCGTTAAGCGTCGCCAATTTCTTGACCTTTTTCTGGACACGGTTGGGATTCTCAACCTCAATTAGATTTTCGACTCCTTTTGCTTTCACCTGCCAAGCAAACAAGTCATTCATGTAGACGACAAAACAAACATAAAACTCAGCAATTTTTCTACGTTTGTGCTGTGTCTTGTGTGGGGTTCCGCCTAGGACACCAAGCTGGCTCATCAGCAGGCTCTTGGTGCCCCACCCAGTCCCCCACAGGAGTAGCGAACTACGCGGTACCTCCCTTTCTATGAAGCGCACCTGCGCCTCTTCACTGCAAGAACTAAAAGCTCAAGCAGCCATAACCTCCCTATGAAGGCTTCCAAAAAGATGGTATATTGGCTCTCACGGTCAGTGAATTAAAACTCAGCAAATTTTCTATGTTTGTGCCATGTCTTGTGTGGGGTTTAGCCTAGGGGGTCCGGGCGGAGACACCAAGAGCCCGCTGATGCGCCAGCTTGGTGTCCTGGAGGCGAAACCCCACATAAGACACGGGACCAACCTAGAAAAATTGCTGAGTTTTAATTCACTGGCCGTGAATGTCAATATACCAAAACAAATATACTTTTAACTTCATTCGATACCCACGTATGAGGAACAACTGAAAATGAAAATCCACAGCCTGCTTCCAGTCTCCGACCGGGTCAGAAATGGAATGAATGAAGCTCCCATCTAGCGGCGAGGATATGAACTGTGCCGGCTGCCGAGGCCTAACGCACTCCTCTGGGGCAATGATTAAATCAATGACAGATGAAATGAAATGATAGTGGAGAGTGTTGCTGGAATGAAATTATGACAGGGAAAACCGGATTACCAGGAGAAAAACCTGTCTGCCTCCGTTTTGTCCAGCACTGATCTCACATGGAGTGACCGGGATTTGAACCACGGACCCAGCGGTGAGAGGCCAGCGTGCTGCCGCTTAAGCCACAGAGGCTTGTATGAGGAACAACTACAGGAACTAAATGACAATGCTAGGAAATTATTTGAAAATACACTTTCTACATGCTATCCGTACAGAGGCCAGGGTTACCAGGCATCTTAGATTTTAAGGAACAGTTCTGTGTTTTAGTAAAATGTCGTGCATCTTGTCACATTCTCTCCCAGGACAACAATTGTCCTGAATTTTCTCCCTTGCATACCTACATTCTTGAATGGCAAAAGTGATGATGATTAGCTTGTTATGTTTAAACAAATGCACCCATCATTTGTGGGCAGTGTACCGACATACCCTGACCTTCATTGGCTACTCCTAACTTGTTCTTCAAACGAAATGTTATTTTCTTCAATGTGCTGCTTTTGAGCAGTATGAAGAACTACAGTACGGTATATGGGTTAGTCCAAGAATGTTAACGCTGACATGCTTAGAAATATAGATACTAAAAACATAACTTTGAAATGAGCTTTTAACCATATTCAATTTTTTTAAATGACCTATGAACGTATAACACATGAAAAATGACCTAAAATGCACCTAAATGTTAGAAAATGACTTTATTCTGAAAAATGTAGGAAAAATGCATTTTGATGAATTTTAAAAACCCCCAAATATGTCACATATTTATTGTAGAATACACTTAATTACCAGTAAGCATCGTCTCCGTGTACTCAGAAAAAGATGACTTTTCATCAAAATCCGGGCCCTACTCATAACATACCTGCCAACCTTCGGAAGTCAAAAATAGGAAGATATTTTAAAATTACTGTATAGATTTCATCATGTGCAGTATACCGATGCGTGGGCAAAAGAGGGTACACAAAAGACCTGCGTGTCTTTATTGGCTAAGTATGAATTCAGCATAAAATTCACAAAAATGTAAACAATCATCAATCGAGTAGTATGTATGGCCAATATTTAAACCTGTTGTTTGAGTCTTCAGTCTATTGACTGGTTTGATGCAGCGCTCCATGCCTCCCTGTCTTGAGCTAATAGTTTCATCTCTACATAGCTACCACACCCTACATCTGAAGCAATCTGTTTAACATATTCTAACTTTGGTCTACCCCTACAGTTCTTGTCCTCAACCCTTCCTTCCATAACTAAGATTGCTATTCCTGGGTGTCTTAGTATGTGTCCTACCAACCTATCTCTTCTCTTCATTAGCAGTCGCCAGAAACATCTCTCCTCTCCCACTCGTCTTAATACCTCTTCGTTTGTCACCCTATCAACCCATCTGATCTTCATCATTCTCTTGTAACACCACATTTCAAATGCTTCAATTCTCCTCTTTTCTGCTGCACCAATAGTCCAAGTTTCACTTCCATAGAGCGACACGCTCCAGACAAAGGCTTTCAAAAATTACTTCCTAATACCTAAATCTATATTCTATGTCAACAGATTCCTTTTTTGTAGAAAGGCTTTCCTTGCCTGAGCCAACCTACTTTTTATACTCTCTTTGCTTTGTCCATCACTGGTTATTTTGCTTCCTAAGTAACAGAAGTCTCCTACTTCCTTCAGCTTTTCACCTGCCAATTTGATGTCCATAGAGGTTTCTGTTTTATTTCGGCTGCATTCCAGTATTTTTGTTTAAATATATTAATTTCATCATGTATTCATTCCGTAAGACGGAGTCCATACCATTCAAAAACTCATTCAAATCCTCAGGCGTGTCGGCCAAGATGACGATGTCATCAGCAAATCTCAGATTTGAAATTATTTCTCCTTGAATCTTCACTCCTACTTTAAATTTTTCTCCCATTTCCTTCATTGCTTGTTCAATGTAAAGATTGAAAAGTATGGGTGATAAATTGCAGCCTTTCTGAATACCAGCTTCTCTCTCATGTCCTTCAGCTCGAATGACTGCTGTCTGGTTTCTGTATAGTTTGTAGATCACCCTCCTATCCCTGTACTTTATTCCAATAGATTTCAAAATGTCAAACAATTTAGTCCAATCAACGTTATCAAAAGCCTTTTCTAAGTCTACAAATGCCATGAACGTTCTCTTATCTTTCCTTATTCTACCTTCCAAAATCAGCCTAAGACTTAGTACAGCTTCCCTTGTTCCTACATTTCTCCAAAAACTAAACTGGTCTTCACCAAACTCCGTTTCTTTCTGGCTTTCCATCCTCTTGTAAATTATTCTAGACAGGATTTTTGAAGCACGAGTAATCAAGCCGATTGTACGGTAATCTTCACATCTGTCAGCTCCCACTTTCTTTGGTATAGGGATAATAACATTCTTCTAGAAATCAGGGGGTACCTCTCACCTGTCTCATAAATCTTACACACCAAGTGAAATAACCTGATCAGATCCTATGCAGCATAGCAACTCAATCAGTATATCATCTATGCCTGGTGCTTTGTTCCTGCTTAAGTCCTCCAATGCTCTGTCAAATTTTGATCTCAATATTAAATCTCCTTTTGCATCCTCATCAAATTCCTCCTCCCTTTCCATAACATGATTCTCAATCTCCTTTCCCTTATACAAACACTCTATGTAAGCTTTCCATCTCTCAACCTTTTCTTCCCTATCTGTTAAGAGGCTTTCCATTTGTGTCCTTAATATTACAGCACTTGGTCTTCTTTTCCCCAAAAGTATTCTTAATCCTTCGATAAGCTGTGTCTACTTTTCCTAATTTCAGACAATTTTCTATACCTGCACATTTCTGTTTCAACCCTTCTTCTTTCGCTTCCTTGCACTTCTTGTTAACCTCATTTCTCAGACGTCTGTATTCTGCTTTCCCCTTTTCATCTCTTATATTCTTGTGTTTCCGCCTTTCATCCATCAATTCTAGTATATCCTGAGTGATCCACGGTTTTTTACCTATTCTTTCTTTCCTACCAATGTTTTCTTCTGCGGATTTTGTTATTTCATTCCTCAAAAGTGCCCATTCGTCTGCAATTGAAGTTGGTTTAGGGTTTTTCATTAGTCCTTCCTTTATACTCTTCTTGAATCATTCGTTTATATCCTTCATTTTCAGTCTGTCTATTGCCCACCTTTTTGGCTTTTGACTTTTCGTCAGTTTCTTCAACTTTAATCTGCATTTCGTAACAACCAGATTGTGGTCAGAATTTATGTCAGCACCAGGATATGTTTTGCAATCCAAAATCTGGTTTCGAAACCTCTGCTTGACCATAATGAAGTCGATTTGGTAATGCCCTGTATCTCCTGGTCTCATCCATGTGAATATTCTTCTATTGTGGTTATTGAATAAGGTGTTAGCTATGACCAACTCATGCTCGGTGCAGAATTCCATCATCCTACTTCCTCGATCATTCCCTTCACCTAATCCGAAATCTCCTACTATCTTCCCTTCTCTTCCTTTTTCTACCACAGCATTCCAATCTCCCATTACTATAACATTTTCATCACCCTTGATATACCTCAGAATTTCATCATTTCTTCGTAGACCTTTTCAACATCTTCATCATCAGCTTGACTGGTAGGCATATAGACTTGTACCACTGTGGTGCACGTAGGTTTTGCATTGATTTTTGCTACAATAATCCGTTCACTAAATTGCTCATAATATTCCACCCGCTGTCCAAGTTTCCCACTCAATATGAGACCAACCCCTGCTTGGCCATTGTTTGATTTAGGGCTAATGACCCTATAGTCACCTGACCAAAAGTCCTGTTCTTCCTGCCAGCGCATTTCACTAATCCCAACCAAATCCAACCTCAACCTATCCATTTCCCTTTCTAAGTTTTCTAACCTTCCATCTCCTAGCAGACTTCTAACATTCCACGCTCCGATCCGTAGAATGTCAGAATTCCTCTTTGTCACTTCTGTGATGTTAACCCCCTCTCGAGTAGTCCCCACCCGGAGATCCGAACGGGTGACTAGTTTACCTCCGGATTGAAATTTTACAAGGGAGGAGGCCATCATCACATGTAATTATGCATAGAGGGGTACACATCCTCGGGAATAGCATTACGGCAGTGGTTTCCCGTTGCTTTCAGCCGTGCAGTTTAAACCTAAGAGAATATAATTATGTGTTTAAAGAAAATGCATACAATCATTCTGATGGATTACACTTCGCATTCACTACCACATATTCACGTTTTGTCAGACTAAAGTTAATTACCATGGACAACTTACCTAATTATGATTAGGTGATGTAATGTATATACTGTACATGTGGATGGTAATCTTGAGACTGCTTACTGATTTAATGCAGAGCTTGTAGTCAACTTTGCTAGCTTCAAAATTGCCTGTAATATTGCTGCTCATAGCAAATTCCACTTAGGCTTGATTTAACCACTAATCTCGTAGGTGAGATTTCTCAATTGTCATAGACACTAAGGTCATACGATCTGAATGCTTAGCCCCTCAACATAAACTGCTAGTTAGAATGAAAGGTTACATAAGAAAACCCTATGTGAAAGGGCATGCCAAAATCAAATGGTGGAAGCTACGAGACCATAAAGTGGCATTCAGTGAGAAGATTATGTTCCCTCCAGTTGATTCTGTTAATACAGATTATACTTGGGCATCATTCAACAACTGCGTAACTACCGGTAGTATAGCTCAATCTGAGCTTGGTGTAACACAGCCAGGTACAAGCAGAATTGATAAACAGAAGTGGTTGTGGATAGACAAGGTACAGGAAATGGTGCATGAAAAAAAAAGCAGCTTTGAAACAGTTGTGAAAATCCCCGACTGAGGAGAATCTTCTGAAATACAAAGTTACCAAGAAGGAGGCAAAAAGAGCAGTTACTGAGGCTAAAGTAGATCACTACAAACATTTATATGATCAACTGACAACTAAAGACGGAGACAAAATTATCTATCGACTAGCCCGAGCACGGTGTAGAGCAGGTCAGGATATAGAACACTATATGTGTGTGAAGGATAAGAATGGTCGACGACTTCACGATAGCAAGATGATTCTGCACGGTTGGCGAGAGTGTTTTAGTGAAGTATTCAACACTGAATTCCCTCACCCACAAATACCAGACAACAATGTTACGGCTGGACCAGTACCCTGTATCACTGAAGATGAAGTCAAAGTTGCCAGTAGCATGAAAAATGGAAAGGCCCCAGGGCTAGATGACTTTCCTGCAGACATATGGAAAATTGAGGAACTTACTGACAACGCAACCACCTGGCTGACAGAGTTCTTCAATTCAATTATTCTGTGGTCAAATACCTACAGATTGGTCAACTAGTATCACAGTACCTACGGTATCTTTAAGGGTAAGGGTGACCCAACTGAATGTACCAATTACCGTCCAATCTGACTCCTCTCCCACACCATGAAAATATTTGAACGTATCCTAGACAATAGGCTGAGGAACATCGTACAGCTCTCAGCAAATCAATGTGGGTTTGTCAAGGGATGTGGCACGATAAGACGCAATCTTTGCTGTGCGCCAGCTGATGGAGAAATTCCACGAGAAGAGGAGGCCACTACATCTTCCTTTCCTTGACCTCGAGAAGGCATTTGATCGAGTACCACACCGGATGATTTGGTATGCTCTCCGAGATCATCAAGTTCCAGAAATGTATATAAACTGGGTAAAAATGCTATACAACAACACCAAAAGCCACGTGCGATGCCCTGCAGGACTGACTGGCAGCTTCCCTGTGACAGTTGGGGTTCATCAAGGCTCAGCTCTGTCTCCCCTGCTCTTTGTTATCGTCATGAATTCCATAATGCGAGACCTGCAGAAGTGTGTCCCATGGTTATTGCTATTCGCTGATGATGTGATGCTTGCGGCAGACTCCAGGAAGGATCTTGAAACCCCAGTGCAGACATGGCATGATCGTCTGCAAGGATATGGTCTTTGTTTGAACATCCACAAGTCTGAATACCTAGAAACAATTCCATCCCCTGGAACTACAGGTATTAATGGAGCTCCTCTTACCAAGGTAAATACATTCAGATACCTAGGCTCACGATTGAATGGCGACAGCTCTGTGAATGAAGATGCGCGAGCACGAATCAATGCTACTTGGATGCGATTCAGAGATGTCACCGGTGTTCTTTGTGATAAGAAGATTCCTATCCGGCTAAAATCTAAGATATACCGCACAATGGTGAGACCAGTTGCATTATATAATTTCCATGTCTTTCTCTATGCTTGTGAATTTGTGGCATGGAAATTATTCACTACGTAAAAAAAGGGGCTATTATGAATGTTCTTGAACAGATTGAAATAGATATCGCACAGCGCTTTAACCCAGGACTTAATCTCAACTAAATTAATTTTGACGCCAGTATTTTATTTGAGAATATACATAAATTTTTCCCTAAGACAAGAATACGTAAAAAACCTCTTTCTATTGACGCTCATTCTTCTCAACCCCCCAACATAAAACCCACAATTGATTTCCCCCCATAGATTAATTCATCCTAAAGAAGGCGCAAGGCCACGCGAATGTAAGAATGCCAATGAACCCGGCCTCCCCTCCTGTGTTCCCCCCTCTCTCCGTATACCGGCAGACGTGTCACATGAGCGACCTTGCCCGCTAGGTCCCGCACAACAGCACAACATTTCGCAGTCAGTAAGCTCCAACACAACATGGGTAAGTCTTAGCCATTCGCTCGTCAATTAGTCATAATAAATCTGCATGTGTTTCTGAGAAAGAACGTTTTCGCTCATTCTAGCCCCCGCATAGTAAAGGCGGTCCACCAAATTCAGCTTCCGGGCGGGAACGAGCAGCAAACTATTAGTGCCAATTTAACCTGTAAGTTTAAAGTTTTGATTCCTTAATATTTAATCTTGACCTCAACCTAAGAGCATCTGCCATTGCTAAAGCATAAATTATTATCTTTGCATTTAATTCACGCATACTACATAATGCGTCAACCATGCTCGGTCCAGGGACAATATATTGAACAGGTGGCTATCTCCGCTCAATCACTATACAAGCCCGGCGGAATATTTATTTTAGCAAAGGCCAAAGTATGTTAAGCCCCAGACTCGCCAGCATATCTGGGTCACCAAACAGAACTGTATCGGCGTAACTAACAGATAAGTCAGAATTACTCGGCAAAATGGACACTTGTCACCATTATAAACAACCAGCATGTAATAATTTTTAGTTTGTGTATGTTGACATGAAGAGGTGTTTTATCGTATCAGTATCTCTTTCTCTTTCCAAATGTGTATTTTAGTGTTGTTTTAATGTGTCTAATACCGTTAAGCATTTTAAGAGTGTTGTTCTATTATAAATGCATGTCTTTTTAATGGATGTTTTTGGAAATTAATCGAGGCTGAAGAAGGGCCCAGGTATGGCCCGAAACATGTCCCAGAAATAATAAAGTTGTGAAAATTTTTTGTAATAAATTGTATTGATTGGGCGGAGAATCAACAACCCCATTCGATAGTAATGCAGTGATGGTAAATGCCAGAAACAAGCAAAATGCATCATTTAACTTAGATGACAGAAAAAGAAGACAGAAAAAGAAATAGTCTCTCCTGTCTTGAAATACCAACAGTTTGACTTGGTTCCCTCACTTTTTTCCTTACAGACGGAGAAGAACTGCTCTCCAACTACCTTATGCCAATGATAACACGTGCTTGATCTTGTACTCTGCTGTTCACACTAACACCAAATTCCACTTCTGCAGGCTTATCTTCATGTGCCTTTACTTTGGGAATTTGGAAATACTTGAGAGATGTGTTTGTGCCAGTGGACTGGTTCACCTTATCCTTAAAAAAACTCAGCAGTGGCTTCCACTGTGAAATCGGTCTATCTAAGCATTTACCCAAGGACAACCAACGCGTGCACACATGCTTCAGTATTTTCCTAACATTAGTTTGGTAAAGAGATTTATATAACTTCAGATGATCTTTCCTCTTGCAGCTTTTGTTTAAATACCGTAATAATAAATATCAATCATCCCATCAATTTTCACAGGAAGGGAATTAGCACCTTTCTCAGCAGCCAGATGAATTAAATGGCATCAATGATGTTTTTACACTGCTCTTTTAATTTTGCAGCAACACCATTTTTGCTCCCTATCATAACAGGGGCATTGTCTGCACTAAAAGCTATACGGTTTGCCATTGGAATGGCATGTCTTTCCAGAAGACGTAGAAGCAAATGTTAGCACCAGTCGAGTCACCTTCCAAATTTTCCATGGATAGCAAACGATTTTCGAACATCTTCGATTCTTTGTTGAAAAATGACACGACGACAGGATACAGCTTACTATCTCTATCATTGCTACCATCAGAGGGGATCGCGAAAGACCCATATTTTAAAATGTTATTCATTTTTGAATCGGCGTCACGTGCCATTTCATGAACAATGGCGGATAGTTTTGTCCTCCCACAGGCATATTTCTTCGCATTTTCCGAACCCGGGAACATTTTTCTGAACAATTGTCCCACGTGATCAGAACATGAGAGGTAATGTTCTACGATGAACGCCGTGAACAAACATTCTGGTCGAATGGCAGCATTGTCTTCATTCCCGTGAACAAAAAACGTACCTAATTTTTTGTTCTTCTGTTAACAACTAGCACTGCCCTTGTGTTTTAGAGTGTTGCTGTGAGTTACAATGTCAGTTTTTCCACCATGAGAAATATTGATATCGCAACGACACACGGAACAAAGAGCAAAATGGTTTCCTTCTTGTCGCCATAACGTGACGAGAGAAACTTAAAACACACGACACGAAACAATCGACACAACTCGTTGAAATAAATATCTAGGCCTACCGACGCATACATTAATACCTCAATTAAATGTACTAAACGAGACGCTAGCAGAGTATAATCACGTGGCGTCAAACGGAGCAAATCACAATCACCGCGCATAGCATACAAGTTTCCAATCCATTCTGCACAGTCACGTGGCCAGCCTCGACTAATCAGCGTAGGCTTGACACCCGTTTGTCCGTAAAATACCACCAATCAGTATGCGGTAGGCCGATTGGCTGACTCACCATTCCGAGATCGCAGCTATGGAGCTCACTTCCAAGTGAGGAACTTACACATAAAAACAAGGTTACGCAATCACAAAAGCAATTACGACTTACGAGAGAATCTCTTTGAGAATGGAAATTATTGCAGTTCCTTTTTCGTTTACAATATATCACTGGGGCCCGAAATAATAGTACAGTAGAACGTCGTTTATCCGGACGTCAAACAACCAGAACGTCAATTATCCGGACCAGCAAAAAAAAGACGGAAGTGCGGCTGCCTACAGTAGTGAGTCTGCTCTCGTTTTCAATTGTTGTCTGTGTTGTCTCCTACAGTTTCTTTACTCTATAATGTTTCAACATGTTACAGTGTGTGAGTGTGCGTAAAACTGTACTGAATTACATTGTGAAAATGGCTTCTACGAGTGGCTAAAAGGAAAAACAAAATCGCAATGTTTTATCGATTGAGAATAAGGTGGAGATCATTAATGAACTGAATAAAGGTGACAGTGAGCAGTGTCGAATGAAAACTTACAGTGTTGGAAAATCCACAATTTATGATTTGAAGAACCGAAAAGGTGAAATTCTGAATTATGCATCGAAGTTAGGTAGTGAAGAAGGGTCTAAAAAGAGAAAAATCATGAGACAGCTACGGATGAAAAATTGGATGAAGTGGCGTACTTTTGGTTCATTCAGACAATGCGTAAGGGATATCCCATTTCTGGACCTTTGTTTTGCGAGAAAGCGTTGCAACTATATGAGAAGCTTGGTGGTTCTCTCTGTGAAATGAACGCATGTTCGATTATCCAGAAAAATCGTTATCCGGAACAATTTCGGTCCCAAATAGTCCGGATAAACGACGTTCCACTGTAATTAAGAAGATCGGAAGACTAGGTGAAAATTCAGAAAGTTTCCAAATAAACCGGAAGGGTTGGCAGGTATGCTCATAATGTGTATAAATTCATGAAAAACGACACACATCCCACTGGGCAATTCAAAAGTGGCAGAAGCAACAGGTGTGTCGGAAAGGTCGGTGCGGAATATAATACAAGGCGCCAAAAAAATTGAAAGTGGTGAAGTGGATTAATTTTCAACGCCTCGAAAGAGAAGTGCAAAATCTGTCAAGAAGTGCAAATTAGACAATTTTGATAAATGCATGGTCAGGCGTACGATTCACAATTTTCACGATACCAAAGGCGAGAGGGCAACGCTGGATATGATCCATAGGAAACTGGTTGAGGATATATACAGGGTGATTCTTATTAACATTTAAAACTCTCTGTAGAGACGTAGATGGCATTGAGACAAGCAATTTGATATAGGACACTTAAGGTCGCAAGTGTCCAGAAATATCTTAAAAGTGAACCACAACTGTTAAACGTATGACGTCATCAGGTGACGGCTCAGCTCGAGCGGTCAGGTCCGTGCACTCTTACCCACACCAAAGCATCCAAAGCAAACATTCAATGTCATATCACTCTGGCTCCGTGTCTGCATGTGCGACTCGGGCGCATGGGGGTTCAAGTTTCAATTCCGTGCCCTATCCATCATCATTTTTTCTCCCTCTTCGCTTTTCAAGTGGAAGCGACGCTTTTACTTTTGCGGATGTGTCACCGAACTTTCTTGCTGTTAAACATTACAACCCACAAACGGCTGAAGGTCACGTGAGAAGGCAGAACGCGTTGGAGAAATCGTTCTTGGTACAGCCGCCTTGCAGCTAGTGCGTTCGAATTTGCAGCAACATAACAAAGGTGCATGTCTGCAAGCTAATGGAATGTAAAGCGGATCATTTGACGTACTGTATTGAACTGTGTGGCTGAGAACTCTCAAACCGTTGTTATCTAGTACAGCAGTTCTTGTCGAATGACTCTTTTTGCCCCATCATTTCGAAACCAGTGTAAAATTCCCGAAAACTTCCAATCACATTTGTAATGCAAAGCGTTCTTAATGTCAACTATCAATCTGCTTTCACCTGAAAGGAGAAGAGAGAGAACAAAAAAAGATGATGGATAGACCCCGAATTCGAACCTCGAACCCCACTCACCCAAGACGCACACGCAGACACGGAGCCAGAGTGATATGATATTCAACGTTTTGGATGGTTGGGTGTGCGTATGAGTGCACAGGCCTGACCGCTCGAGCTGAGCCGTCACCTAATGACATCATATTTTTAACAGTTGTGGTTCACTTTTAAGGTTATTCCGGACACTTGCGACCCTAATTGTCCTATAAAAAATTACTTGTCTCAATGCCATCTCATCATCGGCTTTAACTCGAATCCGAGTATAAATCTTCTTCCTTCAGTCCAGTTTGTGGATGTGTTTACGGTGACTAAAGAGTCCAAGCCTGGCATGGAACAAGCGTCCACACAAGTCACATAGTCTAGCTGGAGGAGGACGTGGTTGGGCTGCTCGAAGTTTCCTAGCTTGACGCTCGGCCTCTTCATGTGTGCGTCGATCCCTTTCAAACGTCTTTACAGTATCAGAGATGGTACGGCGCCAAGTTGAGCGGTCTTCAGCCAGCATGTCCCAGGTTTGTGAATCAAGACCTGTCACTTTCAGGGTCTGCTTAAATTGGTCCTTGTAGCGCCTCTTAGGACCACCATGAGGTCTGGTGCCATAGCATAGCTCACCATATAGCATTTGACGAGGTAATCTCACATCATCCATCCGATGGACATGACCAATCCATCTAAATTGGTGACCTATTATGGATGATTCTATGCTGTTGATTTGAGCCTTTTCCAGAACAGCAATATTGGTAATGCGGTCTTCCCATTTAATCCTCAGGATTGATCGAAGGTTTTGTAGGTGGAAACGCTCAAGCTTCCTAAGATCACGTCGGTAAAGGGTCCACGTTTCACAGCCATTCGGTGCGCTAATCATCCATATACTGCATGGGCTGCGCCAATTCTCTTATCCACATCCTGCTCAGAGGTACAGCTCACAGAAATGGTACTGCCCAGGTATGAGAAGTGGTCTACCTGTTCTAATGGCAAATTTGAGATTGAGATATTGAACTGAGGAAGAGGTGTGCCTGGTGAAGGTTGTGCCAAGACTTTAGTCTTATTGACATTTATGCCATCTACGTCGCTACAGAGAGTTTTAAACGTTAATAAGAATAGCCCTGTATATATTAAAGGTGGTGTAAGAACATTAAGCAATTCCGCCCCTTAAAACAACAATAACTAACTATAACAATAAGCAAGATAGTTAGAGGCCTTGGTTTTAGATCCTGGAGGAAGCCAGAAGACATGGGTAGAATACTAATGGAGAAGCCTGACAGGTTCATTGTTACATTGCGATGTGGCCGCGTTTAGGGAATTTTTAGGGACCTCGGTGATGTCACCGTGATGTCACAGCTGACGTATTGATATCGAGTTGCTTTGCTTGCTGGCAGTCGCTTTGCAAGCTTGTCATCTGATTAATATGTCAGTGTCGCGCGTGGTTTTGTTGGAGAAGGTTGTCCATTTTTTTTCACCTGTTAGCGTTTCGTAAGCGTAATTTTAACAATTATTATTCCTGTGAATAACCTATAGAAAAAGATTTTGTTATTAGCAGTATCGTGTGCGCGATTGCATACATGCCAACCTTCGGAAGTCAAAAATAGGAAGATTTTTTTTAAATTATAGATTTCATCATGTGCAGTATACCGTGGCGTGGGCGAAAGAGGATACACAAAAGACCTGCCTGTCTTTATTGGCAAAGTATGAATTCAGCATAAAATTCACAAAAATGTAAACAATCATCAATCATCGAGTAATATGTATGGCCAATATTTAAACGTAAGAGAACATAATTGCGTGTTTAAAGAAAATGCATACAATCATTCTGATGGATTACACTTCGCATTCGCTACCACATATCCATGTTTTGGCAGACTAAAGTTAATTACCATGGACAATTTGCCTAACTATGATTAGGTGATGTATATACATGTGGATGGTAATCTTGAGACTGCTTACTGATTTAATGCAGACCTTGTAGCCAACTTTGCTCTCTTCAAAAATGCCCCGTCATACTGCTGCTCGTAGCAATTTCCACTTAGGCTTGATTTAACCACTAACAGTTAATCATCTTGGCTTACAGGATTGAGCCGCGTCCCATATCGGTTATTATTTCCCGACGTTTCGGCTGACATTGCAGCAGCCTTAATCATGGGTAGGTACGAGTTGGTTTCCGTACTCAAACTAACGTTTATTGCCAGCCAGATGTGCTTGCATGCCCTGCATTGACGACACGCTGCTCGCTGATTGGTGCCCGCCCCTGCAGTCGCGCGCTAGTAGAACTTTCCAGATGTTGCTGAGTTTGAACCCATCTTCTCGATTGAAATTATTGGGATGCTTCACGACCTCTATTGCTCTCTAATTAACCTGTTTTGGTAGCTAATGGCTACAGTAAAGGACAAATACATAGGGCCACACGGAAGGTAAACAAAGCCGAAGAACTGGCAAAAAAAACAAAGATAGGCCCCACCATAAAGCCTTTCTGCCGTACGTACAGGAGTTGACAGATAGAATCGCCAGGCTACTCAAGAAACACGATGTGACTACTATGATGCATCCTATAAACAAGCTGACGCAAGTGGTGCGTAAATCAAACGAGATAAAGCTGCCAAACCAGGACGCAGGAGTTTACAAAGTGCCTTGCTCCTGTGGACGGGTTTACATAGGGCAAACAAAAAGACACGTTTCCATTAGGATTTCAGAGCACATTCGGGACACGCAACAGATAAACTACAGATCTGCAATACCTGAACATGCTGACGTCACGAGACACGCCATAGAATATCATAAGGCCGAAACTGTTGCTAAAATTCCCGGATACCAAAACAGGTTAAATAGAGAGGCAATAGAGGTCATGAAGCATCCCGATAATTTCAATCGCGAAGATGGGTTCAAACTCAGCAACATCTGGAAAGTTCTACTAGCGCGCGACTGCCAGGGGTGGGGACCAATCAGCGAGCAGCGTGACGTCAATGCAGGGCAAGCAAGCACATCTGGCTGGCAATAAACGTTAGTTTGAGTACGGACACCAACTCGTACCTACCCATGATTAAGGCTGCTGCAATGTCAGCCGAAACGTCGGGAAATAATAACCGATATGCGACGCGGCTCAATCCAGTAAGCAAAGATGATAAACTTGACACCGGCCGCGAAAGCCTACGATCTAAACACAAACAGTTTGTTGAGGTTTTGGTCATTCAGAAATGAAAGGAATTGTGTCCTTGTCTTCTTCACATGGCTAAACAATCTCTCACATTCAACGTTGCTGTGTGGGATTGTTAATATTGACAGCATTACTCTAGCTAGCCTGTCATATTTCAGACACCCATCTCCACCTCGTATATCCCCTATTGCAGACCAAGAACAATCTGCTCTTTTTCCTTCCACAATAGAAGATGGCAAATCCTCCATTTGGAGAGCACAAAACTGGCATTGTAATGCATCCATTGCTTGGTGCTCATCTTCACAGTCTTTTTGGCAACATGAAAATGAAAATCCACAGCCTGTTTCCAGTCTCCGACCGGGTCAGGAATGGAACGAATGAAGCCCCCATCTAGCGGCGAGGATATGAACTGTGCCGGCTGCCGAGGCCTGACGCACTCCTCTGGGGCAATGATTAAATGAATGACAGATGAAAGGAAATGATAGTGGAGAGTGTTGCTGGAATGAAATTTTGACAGGGAAAACCGGAGTACCCGGAGAAAAACCTGTCTGCCTCCGTTTTGTCCAGCACAGATCTCACATGGGGTGACCGGGATTTGAACCACGGACCCAGTGGTGAGAGGCCGGAGTGCTGCCGCCTAAGCCACGGAGGCTACTTTTGGCAACATAACGAGATATAATCATACCTGCCAACTTTTGAAAAGGGCTATCAGTAAAACTCACGCGCGACAAAAAATTTAACGATTTTCGACATACCCCGGCTTGACGAAAATAATAATACTTCTGGGCAACAAAATACAATAATTCATGCTTTAAACAGGATATTTCAATGAAATCATATCTACTTACATGATTTGTAGATGAACATAACAATCAAGAAGAAATCGATGTTAATCAGCAGCAGGCGTGGTGAATATTGGTTTGGAGCATACATAACAGGACTTCCTTGATAAATTAAGCCGATATACGATATTTGAAAAAGGTTTTACACAATAAAACTTGTTTAACGTAACACAGGCAAGAAATAATATAATACACACTGCAAATCACATGCTAGTTCGACTTTAAAGTCATGGTTGTGGCCTTTTTAGCTTCCAGCAAAAAGTCTTGAGAAAATGCTTTGTCATAACAGGGACCAGAACTCCTGGTCTTCAAAATAGAAATAGACTCCAGAGATTCATTGGACATGGATGACCTGAACTGTGTTCTATTTTTCTTCACAAGGCTGAAAACACGTTCACATTCTGCATTGCTATGGGGTATGGTGAGAATAGAGAGCATTACTCTAGAAATTCGGTTATACTTAAGAAGTCCATCGGCTCCACGAATTCTTGATATTTGTGCCCAACTGGAATCACTTGCAGCATCTTGATGTGCAGCCAAAGTGTCATCTACCTGAAGAGCTGTAAACTGCCTCTGAAGCTCATTCACCATCTCATCGGTAGTTTCATTCTCTTCCTTGCATAACATGATAGGAAACTTTTCCAAGAAAAAACGAACGGAAGAAAACTGTGCATCTTCAATTTTGTCTAACCTAGCAACTTGAGCATTCTTTAGCACGTCATCCTTGAGTGGAAACTTGTTGATGATGTAGTCACAGGCAGTACAAAAGTAGTTTCTCACTGATGAAAAGAAAAGGGATTTATCTGTATCCTGGAGATCATTCACTATGTTCGAAGTTTGAATGCCAATAACTAACTCATCATCACTTCTTTGATTTTGAATCAAGTTGTACTCAACTTCAAGCAATGAGGAGCTTTTGACAATTTTGGGCTTAACAAACTTGGTGAACAGCTGCTTTAGCAAATCCATTAGAAGTTCTAATAACAAGTGAACTTGTGGGGAAGAAGTCTGAAGGGCAACATTCAATTTGTCAAATACAGGAATAGTCACATGAAGAAAAGTGCAAAAGGCCTTGTTCAAGTTTGAGGACAGGAACATAAACAATTTTTCCTCACGAGTTGTAGCAGAAGTCTTATTTTTTAGGATGCGGGTTTGTCACATTTGGAAGAATATGCTATTCTTTTAGGGGCATGTGTAGTAGCAGAATCAAGAATTCTCTTCTTCTGATACTCTTTGGATCCACTTTGTTCAACTTTAGGTATTCTGAAAGATGTCAAGCTTGTGGAAATGTTTTGGGTACATAATATTACTTCCTCCTTGAAGAAAGAAAGAAGAGGATCCCACTGGTCCAGTAGTCTATCCAAACATCTGCCTAAAGATAACCACCTAGTACATATATGCTTCAGAATTTTCTTTGCTTCCTTATTGTGCAAGTTCTGAAATTTCTGAAGGCGTTCTTTTCTCTTTACACTCTTCTCTAAGAAATAAAATATATCTACAAGGATCTCATCCACTTTAACTGGTAATCTTCCAGCACCTTTTTCAGCTGCTAGATTAATCAGGTGGCAAATGCACCCTATGATGGCAATACCTGGTTGAACTTCCTTCAGAACTGCTGAAACCCCATTTTTGTGTCCTATCATAACAGGAGCATTGTCGGAGCAGAAAGCCACACAGTTTTCAATTGGTATATTATGAGAACTCAGCTGTGATAACATCAGGTTACCTATGTTTCGCCCTGTTGAGTCCCCGTCCAACGCTGGTATGGATAGCACAGTGCTCACTACTTTTTCCTGCCGAACATCATAGAATGTAACAACAATAGGATACAACTTGGCATTCGTATCATTGCTTCCATCCGTTGCCAAAGAAAATGGTCCGTTCTGAAGGCACTTAACAACTTCAGATGATGCATTTTTTGCCATTTTATTTACAATGCACGTCGTTTTCGTGCGACCACAACTATATTTCTTTGCAACTTCTGATGTGGGAAACATCTTCTTAAATAAAGCGCCAGCATGATCAGCCGCACTTAAGGGCACATTGTGTTCCACCAAAAAGGAAGTAAACAGACACTCGGCCCTAATTACGTCACTGTCAACGTTACCAGCCTTGGCAAAAAAGGTGTTGATTTTCTTGCTATCTTCCTTCGATTTAACATAACTTATGTGTTTACCGCACTTCACATGATTACTTAAATCGTTTTTTCCACCATGAGCAATATTAATATCACACGCACATACCGTGCAAAAGGCAAATTTTTCTCCCTTTCTTGATTTTAGTATGCACGGAAAATCAACCGAGTATGATTCTTTAAATGTCTGGAAGTACTGTTTCTTGTTGTATTTGTTCATTCTCGATATCTACTAAAACATCGAAAGGAACCTGGATCACTAAACGTCACATAAAATTATAACATAAATCGCATAAAACACAGCCCACACTTCATTAAAACAAGTCAAAGCACACAAGTCAAATGAACACGACGCCAACCTCGTAAAGAAAGAATATGCACATGGTAGAGAGAAAAAAACACACACGTGGAACGAATGTAATTAGTCCAAGGAATACAGGAAACTGCGAAGCACGAAGATATAGCACAAAAACTCGAACACTTCATTAATATATGCCATAACCTTAAAATACGAAAACATTCAAAGAACGCCAACTTCGCGAACAATAAACAACTCAACTCACGTGGTCAAAGAATATCGTTTAAATCGCAACGAGCGAACGTAGGGGAACAAAGAATTTGCGAAGCAGAGCGTGTTGACACCTAAGATTCACATGGAAGAACGGTTATCCCGGCTTCAAATTCAATTACAATGACGACACAAACATGACACGGTCAAAAGTACAAATCAACTCAAAGAACGAGTTATCGACTATCGCGGACTTGCCTTCGACCCACGCAAACAATCGATTGTACGGAAGTGGGAGGGATTATCGAATGTTAATTATCGTTTCAAATTTTTGTCCGCGAAATCGTAAAATGACACCGTTCATCCGTAAAACCGTAAAATGCTGCAATTTCCGTAAATTTTACGGATAAACCGTAAAAGTTGGCAGGTATGTATAATACTTCACGGCACTAAAGGAAGCAGTAGACAAAGTCCTTATCTGTGCCACTTGAGCATTAATAGAAAACTCACTATCCAAATTAACTTTATGAATAATATAATCAGAGGCTGCAGTAAAGTAGTTCCTGACATGCAAATAAAAAACCTTCTTCTCTTCAGGAACCAGATTTTATACAAAACTAGATGTTTTTGAACCAATTACCAAATCATCATCAGCTTTCCGATTCTCTCTCGTGTGATAGACCACTTCTAAAATTGTGCAATATTTCTTTATGGTCACTGGCTTAGCAAACCTACAGAGAATTTCTGTCAGCAAATCAATCAGTATGGATCTTAGGACATGGATGTGAGGTGCTTGAGATTGAAGAACATTGTTAAATACTTTTCAAATGTAGGGATGGTAAATGCCAGAAACAAGCAAAATGCCTCATTTAACTTAGATGACAAAAAAAGAAATAGTCTCTCCTGTCTTGAAATAACAACAGTTTGACTTGGTTCCCTCACTTTTTTCCTTACAGAAGGAGAAGAAGAAATGCTCTCCAACTTCCTTTTGCCAATGATAACACGTGCTTGATCTTGTACTCTGCTGTTCACACTAACACCAAATTCCACTTCTGCAGGCTTATCTTCATGTGCCTTTACTTTGGGAATTTGGAAATACTAGAGAGATGTGTTTGTGCCAGTGGACTGGTTTACCTCATCCTTAAAAAAACTCTGCAGTGGCTTCCACTGTGAAATCGGTCTATCTAAGCATTTACCCAAGGACAACCAACGCGTGCACACATGCTTCAGTATTTTCCTAACATCAGTTTGGTAAAGAGATTGATATAACTTCAGATGATCTTTCCTCTTGCAGCTTTTGTTTAAATACCGTAATAATAAATATCAATCATTATCTCATCAATTACCACAGGAAGGGAATCAGCACCTTTCTCAGCAGCCAGATGAATTAAATGGCATGGGCATCATACAACAATGATGTTTTTACACTGCTCTTTTAATTTCGCAGCAACACCATTTTTCCTCCCTATCATAACAGGGCCATTGTCTGCACTAAAAGCTATACAGTTTGCCATTGGAATAGCATGTCTTTCCAGAAGACACAGAAGCAAATTACCAATGTTAGCACCAGTCGAGTCACCTTCCAAATTTTCCATGGATAGCAAACGATTTTCAATCATCTTCGATTCTTTGTTGAAAAATGACACGACGATACGATACGGCTTACTATCTCTATCATTGCTACCATCAGTGTAGATCGCTAAAGGCCCATATTTTAAAATATTAATAATTTTTGAATCGGCATCACGTGCCATTTCATGAACAATGGTGGATGTTTTTGTCCTCCCACAGGCATATTTCTTCGCAATTTCCGAATCCGGGAACATTTTTCTAAATAATTGTCCCACGTGATCGGAACATGATATGTTCTACGACGAACACCGTGAACAAACATACTGCTCGAATGGCAGCATTGTCTTCATTCCCGTGAACAAAAAACGTACCTAATTTTTTGTTCTTCTGTAAACAACTAGCACTGTCCTTGTGTTTTAGAGTGATTCTGTGACTTACAATGTCAGTTTTTCCACCATGAGAAATATTTATATCGCAACGACACACGGAACAAAGAGCAAAATGGTTTCCTCTACTAGATTGTACAATGAATGGAAATTCAGTTTTAAAGCTTTCTTTGAACACTTGGCGATAACGTTTCCGAGGTTTTGTCGCCATAACGTGATGAGAGAAACACACGACACGAAACAATCATCGACACAACTCGTTAACATAATTATCTACCGACGCACTAAACGTGACGCTAGCAGAGTATAAACACGTGGCGTCAAACGGATCAAGTCACAATCACCGCGCGTAGCATACAAGGTATAATCCCATTCTGCACAGTCACCTGGACAGCCTCGACTAATCAGCATAGGCTTGACACCTGTTTGTCCGTAAAATACCACCAATCAGTATGCGGTAGGCCGATCAGCTCACTCAACATTTCGAGATTGCAGCTATGGAGCTCACTGCCAAGCGAGAAACTTACACAAACTTACACAAAAAACCAAGGTTACGCAAATCACAATAGCAATTACGACTTACGAGAGAATCTCCTTGAGAATGGATCTACATAGGCCAATTATAGATTACGATGCGGAAAATTCAAAATATCAACTGAAATCGCGAAATTTTTCTATGCATCGGAATCTTTAATTGAGCTATGTAGGTCAGTTACAGATTTCGATGCACGGTTTTTTAATTATGAAAATACAATAATTACGATGTGTTTCGGAATCTGTAATTGATCTACATAGGCCAATTACAGATTTCGATGCGGGAAATTAAAAATATCAACTGAAATCGCAAAATTTTTCTATGCATCGTAATCTTAAATTGAGCTATGTAGGCCAATTACAGATTTCGATGCATACCTCATTTCGAAGGTTTTTGTGTTTCGCCACCCAAAAACCCCTATTACCCAGGCTTTTCCCATAAGCTTGCTAGAGGAGTATTTCGTGACGGCGTTGATGACGTCATGGAAGTCGCCATTTTGTTTTAGGGGAATTTTATTTGCGGCTACATTGCAATGTATAATAGTCTCGCCTGACAAGACTCCTACATATGTAGTACTTACAGAGCATAAGGCTGTACCAACAACAGGGTAGGCTTATTGTTTACACTGATGAGACATATTTGCATAGTTCGCACACTAAAGTGCCAAGTGCTTAGAGTGATAGTTCTCTTCATGGAATGAAGACACCTATCTCGAAAGGGCAAAGATTAATAGTGGTACATGCCAGTTCAGGTACAGGTTTCATTCCAAATGCTTTGGTGGTTTTCAAATGCAACCAAACAACAGGGGACTATCACGATGAGATGAACTATAGAAATTAAGAAAAATATCTGACAGAGAAATTAATTCCTAATTTCCCACCCAACTCTGTACTCGTGATTGACAATGCCTCGTACTATAATGTCCAATATGAGCGCGCACCCACATCATCTTCCCGAAAAACAGTTATGCTGGTTGACCGATAGATTTATGGCATGTAAAAAATCCTTTCAAAGACTAAACTTGTGTAAAGCAAAATTTGTTAGGTTAGATTTCGTCAGAATGCTCTATCAAAGTTCCAACGTTCACCACTAGGTATCATTGATATCTGGTGGCGAAAGTTGGAACTACTTGAAATTGAACGGAACTTGTAGCTCACCCTTTAGGGTGTCCGCTGGAAGCAGCTACAGACTCAGGCGAGCCGAACATGTCCACGGACACTCCCGGCACTAAAAGCCATACGACAAATAAATAAACCGATAAGGGTATTCCATTTTCTACAGAGATGATGAAACCTCACCTGTACGTTTTAATTAAATCCCATAAACCACGCTATAAGACGTATCAAATCAACAGACTACTGGCTACCTATGGACACACGATCTTGCGTCTACCACCATACCACCCTAACTTGAACCCTGTCAAAATGATTTGGGCAATGTCAAAAATTATGTAGCACAAAAGAATGTTACTTTCAAGCTTGGTGATGCAAGAACATTGCTTATGGAAATAATTGTGTCAACTGGACCAGAAAGATGGTCGAGTCGATGTAGGCATGTAATCAACATTGAGAAGAAGTACATTGACAGCGATCATATAATGGATGAAGTATCAGACTGCATAACATTGACAGAGGGTGTGTTAGTGACGCCAGCACCAATAGCACAGATGACAGTGCAGGAGATATGAGCGGCTTTCAACCTCCTTCAGAAGATGCGGTCTAGGAATAGGTCATTATGTAAGTTTACTGCTATTATATGATTAGATCATTCTTAATCTCTTTGTTGTTTCCTGCAACTTCAACAATATAATTAGACTACAGGTTACTGTGTCCAGGCTTAGGTTATAACTACTGTGTACGGCATTACATACACACACTGAGATCTCACTTGAACCCCAGTCACAGTTCAGCCTGCCGAGCCTGGGCAGACGTCCGTTCAGAACTGCTGCCAGCGAGCTACTGCAGCGAAGTAGGAGGGGCGTGTTCTGCTACCAAGCCCACCCGAACATTGCCGATGATCTGTGCACGATTCTTCGGCATGCTCTTCTTGCACGTATTCTAATAGGTCTTGTCTAAGATCGAAAATATAGAAAGGGACCAACAACCAAAATAATAAGGAAAAGCAGCAGTACCACTGAATGAAATACGAATGAGCGATAACATTTGATATAGTACAGTATTAATTAGCCAAAATACCTTATCAAACGATGAGAAATAAATCAGGGACTGATGTAATAGATGTTTACTCCTCCGCTGTCTGTAACCCACCCAGCCATCCCAAATATGATCACGACTTATATAGGAAAAATTCCAGCTGTGTCCTCCATTGTCCACATGAATTATCGTCAAGACAGTATTGCCGACCCCGCCCTTAGGCTACTACTCTGTAAAACTAAGTGCCAATTCAATGGTCTTTGACGAAGGCCGCACCTCAACCCAACCATTCTAACCTTCCTTTTGTCCAATCCAATGGTTTTTGACAATGGTTACAGCCTACAATGTCCAGATCAATTTTTTGACAATGCTTACAGCCTAACATGTCCAGATAAATGGTTTTGAAAATGGTTACAGCCCAACGCATTTAGATCGGATTTATTTTATCAACAGTGATTTCGTATCCCACATGTTGGCAACAATGTGTGCGCCTTGTTGACAGTCGAACGAGATTGAAACACTGTCGGAACATGGCTGCCGTTGTCAAAAGAGCAATAAATAAAAATACATATTTATCTGATTAGCACATATTTCAGGTGCAGTAGTGACCAGGGTTACTAATTCAAAGAGGTAATATCACTCAGAAGGTGAAACAAGGTATGTAAAAGCCACATTCATGTCTGATGCAAGTGTATTAAGCCACATTCAGGTCTCATTCAGAATTAATGAAACAGCCCTTCTTACCTCCCCGTCATCACTCTCACTTTCTTCTTCTGACGATTCAGAATCACCCTTAGCTTTGGCATCACCTTCCTCCTCTTCTTCACTTGATGCATCACCTTGTTGCTCCTGGACACACAAAATATATCATAAATGCTTACTAGTTAATTCTAGGCCTAATGATTCTCCATAGCAGTAACACTCTAGGTAAAAGCAACGGAAGTGATAATCAAGACTTCCACAACAATTATAAAAAGCAAATTATTAACCTACCCTCCACTTCCTTTCCTTTTCCTCCCTTTTCATCTGTTCTTCAATCTCCTCGGGGTTTGTGAAGCGACGATGCTTCCCCTTGTGATTTGTAAATTTTCCTGAAACATAACATAGACAAATTTCTCAGTAAAGGTTAGGAAGAACCATTTCCATATGGGCCACCAACAGAAAATAATATAAAATAAGTGCATTCAATACAAAGGCAGAACTACTACCATTATATATTGTAAATTTAGGCTACTGAAATTATAGCTTTACGGCCGAAAAGTTCTCAATTATGAAATGTTTAAGTCATTGTTTAACTCGTGTTCAGTTCTCTCTTTATTCTTTCATTCTCACTTTCTCGGGTAAAATAATAATGAATTGAAGGTAAAGAACCCCCCTTCATAAGCTTATGAACATATTAAATATTAGAAATTACCTCTAGGCATGTCTAAATTTATTAAAACAAAAACAGACGAATATTAAACCACAAAATTTATCAACGTTTCACCACACACACAATAATTTCGTACAATGGCAAAGATGTTCCAGCTGAAGACAGTATTAACGATCAAGGTGACCCAGAAACGTCAGATGCTAAGGTGAGTAGGCCTATTTTTTTATTTTTTAACATGCTGTAGTATACTGTTCCCACAAATTAATATAAATGTTGCATAACTTGACGGGCAAGAAATAAGTAATTTTCCACTTTTTAAGAAATAATAAAATATTCACGCTCCTAGGATCCATTATAAGGCTGATGCAATCGAGAGAGCTATTTATCACCAAAGTATGTTTTCCCAGCCGCTTGTCGACAATGCGGCTTCTTCATTGGTTAACGTAACCGTGCGTGGCCATCGTTGACCCAAAGCCATAGGCACTGGAACGCGTGTTGAAGTCAATGCCATAAAACAGGAATATAATAAATAAGAATTAATTTCAGCTAAATGCCATTTAACAGGAATATGGCAATATGATGTGTCACACTTATGACTGCTCTTAGTAATCCCTCAAGGAAAGTGGCAAAAGAAGAAGAAGAAATATTAGGATGAGGAAGACAAACAGCGATTATTTTCAAACACCCCTAATAATCCAAGTCAGGGATACCACTTTGTCTCCATAATAATGGACGATCACAAATGATGGGAAGATTGGACAGGTCAAAAAGTTCAAATATCTCAGTCAGATAATACAACAACAAAAAAGATGCCTAGAACAAGAAGCAATGGCAAGATCTGAAAAATGGCCAGGCTTTCCATCTGACGAAAAAAATATATAATAAGAATGCCAAGCTTAGGCACTATAGGACTGTTTTTTAACCAGAAAGGCTGTATGCTTTGGAGATTATGAATTTTAGTAGACAAGCACAAGTCGATAAATGATTAAAACGAGAGCGAAGAACATTAGGGAAGATACCAGAAAACAAATGGGTTGATGGCCAGATACGATTGAGATTCAATGAAGAACAATACACTAAGAACCAATAGCATCGTCCATTCAAAATATGCAATTCTTCAGATACATCTTCCGACTGACTAAGAAAATCTGGAATTTCACAAAGGCAATCAAATGGAGATGAGATGGAATGTGAGAAAGACTTGTTGCAAATTGATATCCCAGAAAATAAAATCCAGGACACATGTGAATTTAGAGAAATGGTTACAAAGTTATCAGGATTTTAAAGTGGAATATGAACGCAGGAGAACGCCAGAAGCACTAAAAGAAGGCGCTGATCGACGGACTCTAGAAATACTGGGAGGACGTCAAAATCTAGTCACAAATTAAATTGGTTGTTAACATATAGTCCATAGAGGCTCAATACATATGTAAAAGAACAAGAAGTTCCGTGAAGAACTATACAGCCTACTTTTCATGCCAATGATTATTCTACAGAATATGAACCTATCTAGAATAATGACGAAATTAAGTTGCTAATATCGAAATTTCCAATTAGTTCGAAATACTGTATACCTGGCATAATGTAGCCTAATAGAGCACTACAGTTGGTAGCCCTGATGACTGAATATATTCTTAGTTCCGTCTCTTAAGGTACAAAATACAAAATTTGGTTGAAGTCCAATGAATAGCATGGACGTTACATGCAGTTAAACATTGGATCTAACAGCGCGCGTAAAATCATGTTGGCAACAATGTCATGCATGTATTGGTCAGAAATAATCTGAAATAATATGATCTATTGTTGTGCCAATTTTGAATGAAATCCATTAGTTAGTATAGAAGTTACATGCATTTTAAAATTGGACCTATCAGCAGGCTTAGAATCATGTTGGCAGCACTGACGTATATTAGTTACTCCAAGTTAATCTAGAATGCCAGGTACTATACGTGTGCAAAGTTTAGAGCTATTGGCTTGCATACTTTCTGATATATTGATATTAGGGTAACAAAAATAGGGACAGCACATATTAACAGTTGGCAGCACTGGTTGCTCCTTAGAATATGCATAGTCATATCTGTTATGGTACACATAGCACATACGAAATTTGGTTGAAATCCAAATGATAGTATGGAAGTTACATGTATTTAAAGTTGGACCTGTCAGCAGGCTTAGAATCATGTTGGTAGCACTGACGTATATAAGTTACTCCAAATTAATATAGAATGTCAGGGAATATACGTGTGCATAGTTTAAAGCTGTCGGCTTGCATACTTTCTGATATATTGGTATTTGGATAAAATAAATTAGGAGCATTTATTAACAGTTGGCAGCCCTGGTAGGTCTGAAGAATACGCTCAGTCATATCTGGTTATGTACACATTCAACATACGAAATTTGGTTGAATTCCAATTGATAGTATAGAAGTTATATGCATTTAAAAATTGGACCTATCAGGAGGCTTATAATCATTTTGGCAACACTGCCATGTTTAGCCTCCTGGAAATTAAACTGAAATATTATGATCTGTATGTGTGCCAATTTTGAAATAGCTCCCATTCATACTTTCCATGATATCCAACATGGAGCTCAAATTTCAATTGCGATTTTTTAGCAGTTGGTAGCACTGACATCATTTTCAAATATGGCCGTGAGATATTCAGGTATAGATCTTTACTCCTACCAAATTTTGTTTCGATTGCTGCAGCCGTTTAGGAGTTGATAGGGGGGGGACACACACACAGCCAGACAGACAGACAGAAGGACAGACAGACAGACACACATTTGCCTGATCTCATAAGTCTACTTTTTCTTCATTTTTGCAAAATGTGAAAAGTAGGCTAAAAATGTCTATTGATGAATATTTTAGTTGAGTAAAGTCTAAATTCTGACGGTGGGGCACATATTAAACGATGATTAATATTACGACTTGTTGCCCTTCCTGACGCCAACTTTATGATAGGAAAGATGAAGATCAGAGATGAAATGAATGATAATAATAATGTTTTTGGTTTTTGCGTCGCTTTTAACTACTTGAGATGTTTTAAACGTCAGGGTGCCAGAATTTTGTCCCAAAGGGGATATTTAACATGGCAGTAAATCTACTGACATGGCTAGGCTACCCTGCATTTGCTCATCCTCAAATGCCAACTGACTGCGAACTTTTATCGTGCCACTAAAGACTGTCACAAATAACCTTATATGTCATCAAACAGCCGGGATTGAACCCACAATATTATTTTAATGTATAAATATCATTTTGGTTACCGTATTGTTGTTTTAAGGGGTGGAACAACGAGGTCATCTTCCCCTAAAATACCATTTTAATGTGTTGGGCTGGCAAGGATACAAGTCCAATTATATTTTTGGTGTGCATAAATAACCTGAGAGTTCGTCCACAAACGTGAAAAGAGGGATAATGTATTGTTGTTTATTCTTTTTTTATTTATTTTTTATTCGTTACGGGTTGGGGACCGTCGGGATAGGGGGCAGGAAGACTGAGCGTCTGCATCCGTGCATTTTCACGTATGTATGAATTATGTCCAATAATACATGAAAGAAGCTACCTGTCGTTACCGTGTTGCCAATCAATTCAAGGCTTGAGGATCGTAATTTAAATATTATTATATTGCAGTTGGAGTATAATACCAAAGGGAATCATTCTCGCCTAAACCATCAAGTGGGTGATATTTTTTTATTTTGCGGCTCGAGGATTATAGGCCCCATACTTCAACGTGCATAAAATATGTGTCGAACTCTTATTAATAGGCTATAGCTGTAATTTTAGAATTATCTTCACGGCCATTACGTCAGTCTCCATACTGCAGCAACTATTAACTGAATCGCTTGGGTCAAAGATGGCAGCCGTTCAGGAAATGAGGCTTTTGGTTTGTAGCTCTACTCACTGTGGCTCTACCTATTGGCATTTGAATGAAACTGTTAGATTTGTTGTGCGCCGTCAAGAGAGGGCGATGGGGTTCACAAATTTGGACGATCAATCCTATGAGGATATACAGTACGCGGATATATGTATCATAATGTAAAATTTGGTGAAGGTGAAAACCGAGTGGGTGAAACCAAATAGCTTATATGATAATAGTGGAAACTCTCGCCACTTAACACGCAGAGCAGCGGCGACAGCGCATAGTGCTACCCTCTAGCGGCTCGAATAGACAACTACTAGAACGAACTATTCAATAACACAATTCGACTTCGAAAACGCCAAGAAATACAGATTTTAAAGTCCTTTGCGTACTTTTTGTAGCATGATATAAGGAAAGGACATGGATGTTGATCTGAAAGGGTCAGTAATAAGAATGAAATACGTGTACTGTATATTGTCATTAAAACATTTAATTGTAATTTTATGACAGCAGTTTGACTAGCCTACATATATTCCAAAAGCAAATTACGCGTGTAATATCTTATAGAGCTTGATATTTTAGTGGGAAGATTTTTCACGGTTGAATCATTCGTTCTATTCAAATATGCCTTAGGCTGGCTGCGTGGCTCAGCGGTAACGTTCTCGCCAGCTGTGCCCAAGGTTGCAGGATCGAATCCTGGCGGAGCCAGTTGGCATTTGAGGGTGCGCAAATGCGAGGGAGTCGTGTCAGTAGATTTACTGGCAAGTTAAAGATCCCCTTCGGGACAACATTCCAGTACCTCGGCGTCTCTAATAGCCGCAGTACTTAACAGAGACGTAAAACCGATTAAAAAAAAAAAATTAAACACATACCGTATGCCTTAACAAGGACTTTGAAATACCTGTCAGTCAGTAATTTCGTACAGCTGTTACAGATACCTTCATTAGAGTGATTGATAGAAAACAACCAGTTAATCTGCTTCTAATCCCATGGGTGCTTCCTGACAGAAAATGGCAAAAACTAGCTTCATGTTCATGACTTTTTGGCAGACGAACCCCCCACACACATTTGGAGACTGCATTTTGGAGTTATCTGCTCTTCACAACCCACTGAGCACACTTGGAAGAGGATTAAATGGATAGGTTTAATCACAACAATGTTTTAAAGAAAGACAGAGGCGGCCATAGGAATATTTTCAGGAGTTGTGAGATCTCATTGTGGCGCTCCCTCCCCTGTGGAGACTAAATATAACAAACATTATTAATAACTATTATTTTAATATTAAAATAATATTCCTATTAATACTAAAAAATATTGTTCGCTTATAGTCACGCTTAGACGAGGCGAGGCATGATTATTATCTACACAAAAATAAATATGTCTAATATGTTACTAATATCTTACAGTACATTACATAACAACACCTTAGTATAGTGTAACGTTCTAACAGTACTGGTAACTAAAGTTTCAATTTCACTCGTAGCTTGCAACACAGACACAAATCACAATCCACATGCACCCGCACACGATTGAACGCCAAGAAAACAGGTGGAGGACAGAATATATATAGATATTGGTTTCAACTCGTTAATTTTTATACAACGTAAAGTTAAGTACGAATGTCTATACCTTCGAAATGCACGCACCCCAGACCGTTTACAATATATATATAATTAATTTTGACGGGTAGGGTTAAGTAGTATGCTAATAAGGTGATTGGGTTTTATTTTTTTGCGCTGTCAACCTATCGTTGCATTTTCTGGGCCTCCCATATGACAACGCCTGGTGAGATCGCATCGTTCGCACCGCGCCGGAGAAAGTATGCTATGCTCAGATTAATAGAAAAAATACAGGTACGTAAACATTAGAAGGTAGATTCACAGCTGTTTGTTTTGAGGAAATCTGTAAAATGACTTGGGATCACTTTGTATTTTGTAATTATTATTATTAATCGTATGGCAATTACACATCACTTTTTGGAACACAAAGAAAATATAACCATAATTTACAAATTTACAGACATATTATTTACATAGTTTAACACATTTGCTGTAGAAAACAAAAAGTCAAAGTGGTTTCCAGGATATAAGTTCTGAGGGCACTCTTCAACTATATGCTTGACGGTCTGACACTGGAAGCCACACGTGCACTCTGGAGAGGTGATCTTTCCCCATTTGTATAGTAGATCACCACATCTCCCATGGTTGGTGCGTATCCTGTTCAGTGTACACCATGTCCTACGGGGCAGATCAAGTTCCCATGGATTGTTGTTACTATGGAGAAAACTATGTAGCTCTGGTGGAGTGTTTGTGTACCAATTTTCTGCCCAGGCTTCATGAAGATTGAAGTTATGGTCTGCCAGGTTGTTGGCTGTTCTGATTGCAGGGTGTCTGGAGCGGAGTCTATTGATTTGGATTGCAGGTATGTCCTCATGGATTGGCAGCTGTTGGTTGTTGCAGATTTTGTTAAATTCTCTCAGGAGGATATTCTTTCTTCTCAGCGTAGGAGGTGGAATACGGCTCAGGACAGGTAGCCAGAAAACTGGTGTGGACTTGATTGTACCAGTAATAATCCGCATAGTTTGGTTTAGTTGAACATCTACTAGCTTCGTGTGACTACTGTTTAGCCAAACAGGGCTGCAATATTCTGCTGCTGAGTATACAAGACCTAGGGCAGTTGATCGGAGGGTAGACGCAGTAGAACCCCATGTTGTACCACACAGTTTTTGTAGGATGTTATTTCTTGACATCAATTTGGCTGCAGTGTTTGTTAGATGTTGTTTAAATGACAGTGTTCTGTCAAGTGTCACTCCAAGGTACTTTGGGTATTTGTTATGAATCACACGTATTCCATCAAAATATATGTTTAGTTCATGGTTGGCTAGGATGTTGCTCAGATGAAAGCACGTGGATTCAGTTTTATTAGGGTTCGGTTGAAGTCCCCATTTACGGAAGTATTGAAACATTGCACATAAGTCCTTCGTTAATATTTCTTCAGTGGCCTCGATTTGTTTGTGTTGAGTTGCTAACACCCAATCATCAGCATAGCCGAACTTCCTGGACTGGGTGTCTGGCATATCTGCTATATAGAGACTGAATAATAGCGGAGCTAGGACTGAGCCTTGGGGTAGTCCGTTGTTAAGAGTCTTCTGGTCACTAACGGCATTCCCTATGGTTACCTGGAAAGGTCTATCAGTCAGCATGTTGTTCAGGAGTCTTGCTGTTCTTCTGCAGGGTATGACACGGAGAAACTTATTAACAATGCCCTGTCTCCACACAGTATCATAGGCGGAGGATAAATCAATAAATACAGCAGAGGTCTTTTGCTGTTTCTGGAATCCTTCCTCTATATAAGATGTAAGTGAAAGAACTTGATCCACACAGCTTCGGTTTGGACGAAATCCAGCCTGTTCAACAGGAATCTTTTCATGTAATTCATTATGTATTCTGTTATACAGCAGCCTCTCAAGTAGTTTGTACATCATGCTCAGAAGAGAAATAGGACGATAACTTTGGGCTTCGTTATAGGGTTTACCTGGTTTCAAGATACCAATGATCTTCGTCTGTTTCATTAGTCGAGGAATGGACCCGGTTTGTAAAATATTGGTGAAAAACTGGGCTAGCCATCTTTTAGCATACTCACCACAGTGCAGAAGGAATTCTGGGTGTATGCCATCAAGACCAGGGGCTTTACCTGATTTAATGTCTTTTAGAGCTGACGATATCTCTTCAGGGCTGAAAGGTATAGAATAAGAGCTATTATCTGGGCATTCTGATAACATGGTTCGCAGTTCTCGTTTTACTTGAATGGCATGAGGCCGGGTGATAGATGGCTTAGATATTGAGACAATGTGAGCAGCAACTTTGTTTGGTTTTATTAAGATGTTATTTCGTGTTGTTAGATTTCCACCTCCCAAATTACGTAAGAGGGACCAGGCTTTCCTGCTTGAGTGTTTGAAGTCTAGATTTTCGACTGTGTCCAGCCATTTCTGTCGACGCGTGGCATCAAGGCTATGCAGCAGGTCATCTGCTATTTCTTGTTCTCCAGTAGAAAGGAAGTCCTCGTACAGTTTCTCACTGACTTCAGACCAGCCAGGAATATATTCCTTCCGGTATCCTCTGGGAATAAACTTTTTTGCTATGCTTAATACTGCTCCGACAAATCTTCCATAGTTGTTACTTAAAGGAGGAATCCACCCTAAGACTTTATCAAGATTTATAGAGAACTCAGACCAGTTAGCTTTCTGAAAGTTCCAGCGTGGACGGGGAATGGAATTCACCAGGGGGATTTGTATGCCTACTTCTTGAATAACTGGGCGGTGCTGACTATGTGGGAAATCAGGTAGAATTCTGCGTGTGGTTGCTAGTGGTTTGAGGTTCTCGTTTGAAGACACAAAACACAGGTCCGGATTGGACTCCCGCCTCCAGGCAGCTGATCTAAATGTGCATCTGTCTTTGGCATCAAATATTAGATGAAAATTGTGTACTTCTGCCCATGAAACTAAAGCTTCTCCATTAGAATCATTGGAGTTATATTTCCATTGCTCATGGTGACTGTTGAAGTCACCTGTGTAAATAACTGGATGAGGATGTAGGTGGAGGACTTCAGATGACCACTGAACTGCGGGAGGTTTGTAGATGTTTACAACGTGCAAGTCTCCAATTTTTATTACAACTTCATGAATGTCATTAATGGCATTAGATGAGATTAAGTAGGCATTCTCAATAGTGTTTCGCACATACGTGGCAATCCCGTAAGCTAGATGGTAAGTTGCACCAAGGAGGCCATATCCTGGTATTTTGCCTCTTGATTTGAGTTGGTATTCATCATTTGCATGTGTTTCTTGGATGGCAATTACATCAATATTATTCTCCAAACAGAGCTTAGATAAATATTGACTTTTAGATCTGCTAATACTCTCTATATTAATCTGTAGGATTCTAGTACTTGGTCCAACGTATCTACATCTTTGGTTCTTAAAAGAACCGTTGTTGATGAGAGGAGTCATTGTGATGTGATTGTGCTAGGAGATCACAAGGATTGTCTAGCAGCCAGAGTTGTTGCTTTCTTAGCACCACCCAGGGGTCTCGTGTAGGGTACTTTCAGGTTAAACCCATACATAGCCCAAAAGTTACACTTCTAACACGTACAGCATATAAACTTGCCAGCTGATTGAAGTCGAGTTCGTAGTTGTCTGCGCGAACCGCTAGATAGCACGCAGAATCGTTGTCGCCGGTTTCTCTCGGGAGTTTCCACTATTATCATATTAAGCTATTTGGTGAAACTTTATAGGGAGTTTTGGTGCCAACGCTAGCTTGCCTTGTAGTAGTACCTGCTGACAACGTTAAAAACGCTAGCAGTCATCGCGTACGACGATGTAGTTGAGTTGTACTTCTATAGATGGCAGCAAAATCGAAAAATTGGTAAGTGTTCTTGTTAATGTTGTATATTTAATTAATATTTGAATATATATCAATGGTAAATACATATTGCAGTGCTTAGAAATAATGCAATCGGGTTCGAACAATATTATACGAAGAAATTGAATTACATTGAATCACACATCAATTTTAGTCGATACACTGCGCTTGAAAACGATATCAGATACTATCGATATAATTCAAAATAAGAGCTGGTTGTTCCAACGTTTCCTGTAATTCAAACGTGATTAATTCGATTTGTAGGAAGTACCGCACTGACAATTAAATAATACTAGTGTCTGATAAGTGCAGTTGTAATTTTGTCTTACAATTCATTTTTAGCCTACTTTTCACATTTTGCAAAAATGAGGAAAAAGTAGACTTATGAGATCGGGCAAATGTGTGTCTGTCTGTCCTTCTGTCTGTCTGTCTGTCTGTCTGTCTGTCTGTCTGGCTGTGTGTGTGCCCCCCCCCCCCCTATCAACTCCTAAACGGCTGCAGCAATCGAAACAAAATTTGGTAGGAGTAAAGTTCTATACCTGAATATCTCACGGCCATATTTGAAAATGATATCAGTGCTACCAACTGCTGAAAAATCGCAATTGAAATTTCAGCTCCATGTTGGATATCATGGAAGGTATGAATGGGAGCTATTTTAAAATTGGCACACGTATAGATAATAATATTGCAGTTTAATTTCCAGGAGGCCATACATGGCAGTGTTGCCAAAATGATTATAAGCCTGCTGATAGGTCCAAATTTTAAATGCATATAACTTCTACACTATCAATTGGATTTCAACCAAATTTCGTATGTGCTATGTGTATATGAACAGATATGACTGAACGTTTTCTTAAGATCGACCAGGGCTGCCAACTGTTAATAAATGCTCTCAATTCATTTTATCCAAATACCAATATATCAGAAAGTGTGCAAGCCGACAACCTTAAACTATGCACACGTATAGTACCTGATATTCTATATCAATTTGGAGTAACTTATATACGTTAGTGCAACCAACATGATTATAAGCCTGCTGAGAGGTCCAACTTTAAATATATATTACTTCTATACTATCATTTGGATTTCAACCAAATTTCGTGTGCGCTATGTGTACCATAACAGATATGCCTATGCTGATTCTTAAGAGTAACCAGGGCTGCCAACTGTTAATAAATACTGTCTCTATTTGTGTTACCCTAATATCAATATATCAGAAAGTATGCAAGCCAATAGCTCGAAACTTTGCACACGTATAGTACCTGGCATTCTAGATTAACTTGGAGTAACTAATATACATCAGTGCTGCCAACATGATTCTAAGCCTGCTGATAGGTCCAATTTTAAAAAGCATGTAACTTCTATACTAACTAATGGATTTCATTCAAAATTGACACAACAATACATCAGATTATTTCAGATTATTTCAGACCAATACATGTGTGTTATTGTTGCCAAAATGATTTTACGCGCGCTGTTAGATCCAATGTTTAACTGCATGTAACGTCCATGCTATCCATTGGACTTCAACCAAATTTTGAATTCTGTAACTTAAGAGATGGAACTAAGAATATATTCAGTCACCAGGGCTGCCAACTGTAGTTCTCTATTAGGCTGCATTATTCCAGGTATACAGTATTTCGAACTAATTAGAAATTTCGATATTACCAACTTAATTTCGTCATTATTCTAGATAGATCCATATAGATTAATCATTTGCATGAATCTTAAATTTTAAGAAAAGTTGGCTATTTAGTTCGTTACGGAACTTCTTGTTAATATTGTAATAGAGTAGCCTACTCTTTCTATTTGTACATTTCTGTGGGGTAGGTCTATGTCATGCTATGTGCTTTGTGGAAACATGGATTGATAACCTTGAAACATCCACAACTATTCTGATAGAGCCTATGTTTTCTTCTCTACCTGATATCACAGGGGAAAGAAATCGCCTATTAAAGACCAATTACTAAACTGTGACCATTATAAGGCAGATGAAAGGAAGAAAGAAAGGAATATAAAGTAGTGGTGGGGGGGATAGAAAAGGGGAAAGGGTCGAGTAGTCATGGGCCGGGAGGGGAGGGGTCCAGTAGGCCAGGTCGGGGACGGATCGCGCTCGAAAGTGCATCGTCGCGCCATCTCATATTGTTAGTTGGAACTACTTGCACCGAGCAATAGGTTAGTGTCAAAATTTTGCATTAAGATGTAGCTCTAGCCATATATCCTCCTTGGTGAAAACCCAGATGGCGGTTGATAGATGTTAGTAGTTATATGCGTGCTGCGGGGGATGGCGTGGCGATGCATTTCAGCACACGACTGCCACGAATCTCCCCTCCCCATATCACTGCCATCCTGGTAGCCCCCTCCCAGACCCCTAACAATCCTCAACATGGTATATTTATTTTCCTACCTTGGTTGGTGATTTGCAGTAGTCTATTTATTTGTATATCTCGGTACACTATAATAATTGTGCAGCAGTTCAAAGGGCAGCTGCAGCGCGATCGGAAATACATAGTTCGAACCTCGATATTCACAGCGGCCATCTTGAGAGTCGTTTTCCCCCTGAATTTTTCGCATTCTCTCCGGACAAATATCGGAATTGTTGACGTAATTCGAGTCTTGCGGCACCTGCTCAATTTCCTTAGCGTAATACAGTTGCCGGCCGAAAAAAAAGCGTAACACTTAGATAGTTTCAAAGATTGAAATGGACACATTATTTTGAATCTTAAATGCTAGGAAGATAAACAGTAACTTCATTTTAAGGGAAAGGTCTTTTTCCTCTTTGAAATTTACTTTCAGATGAGTAATGAAGTTCTTTGTTTTTTTGACAAATTTACATAAACAAACTTTGGTTAGTTGGTTGGTTCCTCAGTTTAGGGGCTGCGATAACGCTGTCATGTAGCCCCGTGTACTTTGGATGTGTGTAGAATCTGTCTGATAACCGGTGTTAATTGTGATGACTAGGGCTCGGATCGATATGCTCGATAATATCTCCAGATATGCTCGAAAACTATGTGTTTTATGCTCGATAGATATGCTCGAAAAACCAATTATATGCGGTAATATATAGCATTGTGGACTATGAGATTATTTTCAAATATTGCAGTAGAAATTCGAGCACCCCCTCAAAGATCCCATGAAAAAACAGCAAATCCAAATGTCAATTTCCGCCTCGGAAATATAAAACCTGTGAATCTAATGGGTCTACACTCCGAATTTTTAGACCTCTCTCTACTTATCTAGTAGTTAGGTACCGTATGCTGCATATACGGCTTACTTGAAATTTCAACTGTTTGACCAGGAATATCTTGAAGAGCGTACATGTGAAAATGTCAATAAGAACTTACCTCTTTTTCGCACATTTTGCTAAAAAGAATTTTCCCGTCAGTAGAAAACAAGTCAGGGTCTTCCTTTGCATATCGTTAGGCAACTCAGAGATTCCTTAACTATAGGCATCGCGTACTTAGAAATCACAAGAACTCGATACGATTACGAACTGAGAACTGAGAGTAGAATGCAGAAATTTCACTTGACCGGATCAGATCTTCCGCACTTCATGGGAAAAGCCACCTATACAATACCGGTACTGGTTCCCAAAATAGGCATACCACTAAAATACCTCTCAACCCCATTTCAAAATGAAAGGATGCTTGGGGCTTCGAGAGCTTATCTGACGAGTTGCACTCTAATCCGGCAGAGGCCAATTAGGGTGCGTAAATCACCTCATTAAATGTTAAAAACCAGCGGTCCAATTATTCGCACCAGATAGGATTTTCAATATATATTTCTGTTTTCGAACCTTAAGGATAGTCAGGGCACGAATTCGTGAGGGAATTCGAAGAAAAACAAACTAATAGGACGAAAACCTCACGATTATGCATTTATACATGGTGTAACTACAATGGTGAGGCGGATCGCTCCCTCTCTCTCATGCGGATGACGTCAGAACGGGGGCATCTGCGAGTTGTGGCTAAAGGCGGGAGTCAAGCGCGTGATCAGCAGTGCGTTGCTAGTGAAAGTATTGTATTTCTTAATCTCTGTCGACGGAAAGTGGGATGCAATGCCGAATTGTGCTATGTATGGTTGCAACAACTACTCCAGGAAAACAAAAGGGTCTAATATAAAATACTTTGTATTTCCACAAGACAAAGATGTAGCGAGCTCATGGGTCAGAGCTTGCAGGAGGGAGGACATGTTTAATTTAAAGCATGGTAAGTTATGATTTCTAAAACTAATCTGTCTGTTGTGAACAGAACAGTAAATCATTCTTTAAATTATTTCTCTCCAAAATTAAAACATTGCAATAGCTCTGGACGCATTTTCAAACTGAGATATTAAAAGAATATTATAGAAATGAATAGGCAAACCAAATAACAATTACGAGTGGAGATTATTAGGGTCTATTATTATTATTAGCATTATTATTATTATTATTATTATTATTAACATTATTATTATTATGATTTCAGCTCGAGTATGTTCTCTTCATTTCACTAAAGACAGTTTTGCTATTCCACTTCGACAGCAATTGTTGAACTATACTCCAGTGCACAGTAGAACTTTAAAATTAGATACCATTCCGACTGAAAATCTACCAAAATCCACTCAAATTACACAAAGGAAAAGGAAAAGATCTCTGGAAGAAGCTGAAAGTCGGTCGATAAGGCTGGAAAAGAGGCGTCGTAAAAGTGTTATAAGTGAAATTATACATAACAATGAAACACTCACCGAAGGAATACAATCTAAACATACCTGCTTGAATGCGAAGGAGTTAATAAGGTAAGCTTCTTTTTGTTTTTGAACATTGAAATCTCATTTAATAATAAAAGGTGAATTTGTTTATTTTACACGCACAATACAACTAAGGTTCATTATGATACTTGAAAGAGAGGTAACTAGCGGAGTAAAGCACTGCTTTCACCAGATCGTTGAGACATTGATATGAGTTTAATTAAAGCCTGGTGTAGCTATAGTATTTATTAATCTAATCTTGACCTTCATGCAGCCGTAGTTTAGTGGTCATATGAAAGAAATATTGCTCTTGTGAATAGAAACGTAGGCTACTCTAGTTCCAATATAAGTTCAAAAAATAAACCTGATAATTCAACGAATGTCTTTCCTTTTAAGCACTCGTTCTCATGAAGATGAGGTCAACACTTTGAAGAAATTAGTTGAGGAGGTACGTGAGGAATCCGAAGCTTGGAAACAAAAGTACGATGATTTATGTGCAGACCATTCGGCGTTGAAGAAAGAAATCGCCGATCTGAGGAACAGTCGTTGCAAAGAAATTCAGACGATACTGGGTAAAGTCTTCACTCCAGGTCAAATAAAACATTTATTACGTACAGAGAAACGTAAGAAAATTAATTGGTGTTCTGACGATATAGCGGCGGCTATATCACTCAGAAGTGTGAGCCCTAAAGCCTACCGGTTTTTAAGGGCTAATAACTATCCCTTGCCAGGACTGACGACGTTACGTGATTGGGCTAAATGTTTGAATTTAGAGCAGGGTGTTTTGCAAGATGTTGTGAAACTAATGAAATATAAATCAGCAGGACTAACCGAATTGGAACGCTTGACTGTATTGACATTTGACGAAATTTATATTTCAAATCGCATGTGTATCGACAGAAGCAACCAGCAGAAAATTGGCCCTCACAAAACTTGCCAAGTTGTCATGGCACGAGGTTTGATTGGTCAGTGGAAGCAGCCTCTTTATTATGCCTTTGACCAAAGAATGAAAAAAGATATTATTCTTGGAATAGTATCGAATCTACATTCTGCAGGCTTCACTGTTGTAGCCATTACAAGTGATATGGGGTCTGGGAATATGGGCTTGTGGTCAGAGCTTAATATTGGACATAATAAGGAATGTTTCTTCAATCATCCAAGCAACGATTCCTTAAAAGTGTTTGTGTTTGCAGACATTCCTCATTTATTGAAACTTGTGAGAAATCATTTGTTAGATCAGGGATTTGTGCTGCTCAATGGGAAAAAAGTGAACAAGGAATGTTTGGAACTACTAATTTCTATGTCTTCTTCTGAACTCACTATTGCGCACAAAATTAGCCGATATCATTTAGATTTAAAGGGATCAGAGAGACAAAAAGTTCGGCCTGCAGCTCAAGTACTTTCAAATCAGGTATCAAAGGCTCTTGAATGGTGTGGAGGGAAAGGGTTGATGAAAAACATTGACTGGGAAGAAGCGGCTAGATGTATAAAATTAATAAATGACTGGTTTGACTTATTTAATGCTAAGAACAAATTTGGGAGTCATTCTGAAAGAAATGCATTTGGTACTGATTTAGACAAGCAAATCAGTTTGCTAAATAATGTTAATGAGTTGATAACGTCCATGAGAGTTGGCCGACATAAAGCCTTACTCCCATTTCAAAAAGGAATTCTACTAAGCAACACGTCTCTAGTTAACCTTTTTAAATATTTGAAGCCGATATACCAAGTCGAGTACATAATAACTTATCGTCTAAATCAAGATATTTTGGAGAACCTTTTCTCGTATATTAGAGGAATGGGAGGCTCCAATGATCACCCATCTCCTCTGGACATTAAATATAGATTGAAATGGTACATTTTGGGCAAGCACTCTGCTTCAATTTTTACTGTAAATAGAAATACAGAGGAGGATATTGACGAAAAGTGTCTGATTAAACCAATGGAAACAGAAACTGACACCTGTTTCTCGCAGACTGCGTTAGTGAGTGTTGCCAAACGTATTCCTGATATCGTGGATGCTCCTGACGAAGAAAAACTAGTTTCTACTTTATTTGTTGAATCAAATTACGAAACTGAGGAAATGAACATGAGTTTGTTTGAAATGACCGATCATCAGAATGAATTGTTCGATGAATTTGATCTCTCGGATTTTAAAGATGAAATGAACCACGAAGGTTTAAAATACATTACAGGATATGTAGCACACAGATTCAGGGATAAGTACAAAAACTTGGGAACATTATCTCAAGAACTTGAACCCAGTAAAGAAGGCCCAGATTGGATCCAGTTTATTTCAAGGGGAAATCTTTTGTATCCCTCTAATGAACTTATGGAAGTTGCAAAGACAATGGACGCTGAGTTTCATAAATTTCATGGCAATTCGCTATCAACTGATAAGTTTATATTCAATGAATTAACCAGCAGGACCTTGAGAAAATTGCCTCATATTAATATTGCATATGAGGTTATTCACTGTTTAGCTCGAACCCGAACATATATTAGGTTGCGTGACTTAAACAGAAAAATAAGTTTCGGCAATTCACAGAGAAAATTGAATCGCAAAATGTGTAAATTCACCAATGTGAAAAAATAATGGATCTCGTTAAAGGGCCATTACTATTGTTTAGAGGTACGCCGTATTCATAATTACCAACATTAATATCAGTATTTACAATACAAAGTATGTACAGTGTTATAATAAATGCTTTTATTAATGCCTTCAAGTTATATTATTATGACCAGAGCCGCATTACAGAGTGCTGTGTCACCGAACGCAACGCTCCCGTTGTGACGTCATCCGCACGAGAGAGAGGGAGCGATCCGCCTCACCATTGTAGTTACACCATGCATTTATATGCTTCTATTCTGAAAACCGCAGTTTTATGCATTTATATGCTCGATAAATGTCAATTCTATTGGCCCCAGAGAGGTGAAAATACCACCGAAAGGCTTCTTTCAATGTGTAGCCTACTATTCAGGAAACAAATATGCAAATATGCTCGAATTCGAGCCCTAGTGATGACTGTATTAGTGTGTATCTGTTTTTTAATTCGAGTAAGGACTGAAGACTTTGAATTTTTCAAATAGTTCCTACTTTTGCCGCCAAACGCCACCGTCAACGACTACTTGTTCAGAACTTAGCTACCAGATGCCCCGCAGTCGGCTCTTGACGTCGAACGTAGGAACCTAAGAACGTTAGTCAAATGTTTAACCTTTATATAATTTAGCTTCACACAGGTGTAATGAGTGGAAGGTTCTTTAACATGCATAAACAGACTTTATTTTTAATAGTTTGTGAATAAACCAAAATCACATCACTAAAACGTCACAACACATCCTTGAACAGTCAGTCTTCACTCATTTTTAGCCTAACTGCAACCAAACTTATTGATGCTCTAGGAAGTAGACCACAGAATAACAAGTCATTATATGAGAACCCAACAATGCTATAATAAACCGCCATTCTCACATCCCAATAACAGCGGAAGCGCAAAGCTGTTAAGTGCAGATATGTGTAGGCTATGTCTACTCCTTATTATTCCCGTTTTCCACAGGGTCGGGGATGATATGCGATGAAATCCTATGGGGCGATTTATTTCGGACGCATTTGCCTGGAGTTGAAAATGGGAAACCACGGAAAACCATTCCAAGGACGGCCGATGATGGAGCACGAACCCACGTCTACCGAGTTCGCAGATAGCGTAGCTACCGCTGTCGGTGTATGTATGTCTACCCCTAACAACGGGGTGGGGGATGAGGTGCGATGAAAGTATCAGTGGCGGGCAGAGCCGGATTAAGCCAGTGCGGGCCCTGTAGCAAGTGCTACCAGGAGGCCCTAGGTTTTGTATGATAATAAAGAAAACACAACTTTTATAAACAAACTTTTCTCTATTTAATGTAAGCAAATGTTGAGATCATTCATTTCATTCATTTCCGTGTCCGGTCAACATTTCCAAAAAACTGCAGCTGCAATGGCCTTGTTACTTCCTCTAAAAACATCTTCCATTGTTCATGGGTTGTCCAGGAGGGGGCAGGTAAGTAGGCTGCTTGGGTCTTGTTCAGCTCCACATTCACAAGAGGTGTCTGCGTCTGCTGGAAGGATCCCCCATTTTTGCAGGTTGGTCATGCATCGAGGGACACCCACTCTTAAAAGCGGTTGAGGGACCTCCACACAGGATAAGGCAGGTCGGCGCTAGGAGCCAGTTCTTCCTTTGTTGACATGTCTGAGGGCAGTGAGCTCCTCCATCTGTTGAGACGAGTTGTCTCTGGTGTTCTCCCCAGCGGCAGAGTCCTAGCAAGGAAACTCTTGCGGGATCTGAAGCGAGACCTTGCTGCCTGGTGACCACATAGTCGATGTCGATGGTCATTCTCTTGCTTTGTTCTCTCGGCGTACGCAGCAGTGGCCCTCCGGATGTTGGGCGGGGCTATTCCAAAAATAGGCTATAGTTTGTGCACTGGTGTTGGTTTCAGGCATCCCGGGATTATCCTTGCAGTGTCGTTGACAGCAGTATCAACCTGCTTGGCATGTGCTGAAGCGTTCCACACAGGAGCGGCAAACTCAGCGGCTGACACACACAGTGTAAGTCCGGAAGTCCTCAGGATGTGCGGGCTGGCTCCCCAGGTGCTGCCGATCAGCTTCTTGAGTATGCCATTGCGAGCACAGACCTTCTGTTTCGTGTTCAGACATTGCTGTCTGTACGTTATAGCAAGGTCTAGTGTGACACCTAGATAAACTGGTGTTGGGCAATGTTTCAGTCGCTCCCCTCGCCATGTGATGTCCAGCTGTCGCCGTGCTTCCCTATTTCGTATGTGGAACGTACACACTTGTGTCTTATTAGGGTTCGCCTTCAGATGGTTGGCATCATAGTACTTGGAGAGTTCGTCCATCGCTGAAGTCAGCTTTCCTTCCACTTCTTCAAAGGATGATCCCTGAGCAGCTACTGCTGTGTCGTCGGCATAGATGAAAAGCCTGGTACTTGCTGGAATTGACTGATTATTTGTGTAGATGGTGTACAGCGCTGGAGCCAGCACGCTACCCTGAGGGAGACCGTTCTTCTGGGTTCGCCATCTACTCCTTTTACCCTGTAGCGAGACTTGGAATCTTCTGTTCAGAAGAAAGATGCTGATTTGGGATGTTAGTTGGTTGTCCTTGGTAATGCCATACACTTTCCTTGACATCTTCCTATGATTCTCAGTGTCGTATGCAGCTGTTAAGTCAACGAAGGCGACTCCCATTATCTCACCGCGCTCAAAACCATCCTCGATGTTTTGGGTGAGATTCAAGATCTGGCTACAACATGATTTGCCAGCACGAAAACCTGCTTGTTGTGGAATGAACTTCTCTTCGAGGATGCTAGCCTACTGATTTGGTTAAGTACCAGGCGTTCCAGTATCTTGAAGGCATGGCATAACAGGGAATAGATCGAAAATTTTTCGGGTCGTTTGGTTCTTTCCCAGGCTTGAGTAGTGCAATGACTCGAGATTTCCTCCACATTTTAGGGATATGTAGCTTGGCAACACATGTGTTCATGTAGAGATAATACTAGACAAATCAATTTCTCTTAGTAAATTACATTCAATGTTCATTAAGGTGAGGTCGCTTAGACGTTCTTGTCCCATGAAGTCCATTTGCTTTAATGCAAAACAAAGAACGTTCTCCGCTGCAGTTAGTAATAATTAAAGGCAAGTAAATTTGTAAGACTACCTATTTCTACATTTGGGAAACACGACTGTAATGAATTTTCTATTATCTACTATATAAAGCTCAAATACCACTCACTCACTCACTCACTGACTGACTGACTGATTCATTCATCACGAAATCTCAGAAACTACCGAACGGATTGGAATGAAATTTGGTATGCAGCTTCCTCAAGGGCCGCAAACGCCCACTAAGAAAGGATTTTTGGATATTCAGGTTCTAAAGGGGTGTTAAGGGGGTAGACCTGCATTTCATTGAATAGCAATATCTCCCGATTGGTTTCATTGGGGGATGTGAAACTCGGCATATAAACTCATCATTAAAAATAAAAAGACACGTGTCTGAGGGCTTTTCGATGTGGTGTATATTATGAGGTGAAAGGGGTGAAAAGTGGGGGTTGAAGGATTCCTAACGGAGCGTGTATCCCTTAAACGACATATTCCAGGAGTTTGGAACTCAGCGGGAAAAAATCAGCATAAAAAATAAGTAAATAGGTGTTTGACCGTTATTTCATAAATCCAATTTAAGGGGCCCATGGGGAGGGGTGATATTATGGGGGGGACGTAATATATCTGAGTGTAAAATTATACATGGCCTATGTTGTAGACAATAACACATTAGATCTTTTTTGTCTCTTGCTATTTCATCATATGACGAATACTTACGGAGTTATTAATGATTTTGTACTTTTTGGTCGGAATGACATAAAAATTGATTCGAATGAAATATCAAAAAAAAAAATTTTTTTTAATATTTTATTATATTTTTCACGTCTTTTAGGGTCCGAAACCAACATGATATTTTGATGGTTTTTTTTCGTCCCATGCATTTTTGGTTTCAGGTGATAGACCATGCTTATCTATCTATATACTGTAACTAATGTTATAACGGGATTCCAAATGTTATTGCGGGCGAAGCCGCGGGTAACAGCTAGTAAGTTTATAAAATTGCAATTCAGGGACCTCATGCTTTTCGTTGTTGATAGCAGCACCCACATTAGTTTTAAGAAGTTCAGCGAACTGCTCAAGTTCATCGCCCATGCTTTCCTCCAAATCCTCTTGGTAAGCAATATTTGGAGTTCTTTTCAAGATCTCATTTGCTGTAAGAGATTTTAACTGCCGAAGTATTCCAAATACACCAGTCACGCTTCCATTCGTTTAGCTAAGACAGACTGTAAATTATCAATTATGACAATAAACGCCTGACTTTCAAATTTTGGTTTGGGAGTTTGATTTTCTACAACTTCATTGAGCGTAACAGAGCCGCTGAAATCGTCGTTTTCGTCGTCTTGAAGTTTGATGTTGATATTCTTCCCAGTCAGACAGGCTTTTGACTTAAGCCTCAATACATGAAAATGTAGGCCGCATTGCTTGAACGTAGCCGTGTAATGATTCATAAAGGGCATACCCCCTGACGCTGGTATGCGTTATAGAATTGTGTTCCATAATATGTTCATTATTTCACGTTTCCAACTTACTCATCTTCGAAACTAGTACGTACGCCTGATTATGACACTGTACCTTTTGATCCATGTCATTTGAGACGTCTTCCAAAACTTGTTTGATAGTGGTAAATCCACATAATAGTGCCTTTGTTGCATTAGATCGGGCAGACCACCTTGTGTCCGACTCCGACATTCTCTTCAAAGTCGGAAGATTTGAACCTGTATCTTCAAGAGCTTTTGTAAGAAGGCCCCATTGATAGGTAGAAGCGGAAAAGAAAGTATAGAGGCTTTCAACAAAATCGAAATAAATGGATGCTTCTAGACACCATTCTGCAGCACACTTAGCAAACATATTCAGTGAATGTGCACAGCAGGGAATGTACTCTGCGTACCTATTTATCTCCTTGCGTGCTTGTAATCCGTGGTATTTCCCACTCATATTCCTGGCATTGTCATAGCTTTGACCACGACAGTCTTAGATTATTTTCTTTTAAAAAATAAGTAAACTTTGGGCGAGTTGTTCATCAGTTTGGCCTTTCATATCCAAGAACTTCAAAAACCTTTCTACTCGGAAGTGCACTATTAAATGTCTTGAGTCAAGTCCAGTGATACTGAATAGTACTTGCATTTCGCAAATACAGTAGTATGATACAGTAAGCTTGACCGATTCCTCGCATGTCCCTTTCCTTTATTTGCAAAAGTAATTTTATGCTTAGCAACGAAAATGTCAAGCTTGGCTAACAAACCTAAATAATTTCCATAATGAGGTGAACCAATAATTTCAACACTATCCCGGAAATGCAAGACCTCGTTCTGCTAAAAATTGGGTAACTGAAGTAATTCTCTCTAAAGAGAAGCCCTCCAATGTTTTTGTTCGGCCTCAATTTGGCTTACAAGTTGAAAATCGACACCATGCGTCCTTATTTTTGCAAACTAACAGCGAAATTATCGCTTGTCTCTGGGAGGTGCTTTTCTTCATGTCTTTTCAACAAATTATTTGCGTTATACCAGGATCATATCATTCGTTCGTAACCCGTGACGAACAGCTTGAATCAGTAACTTGGCAAACAAAACAGAAAAATTTTCCTTTAGTTTATGAATAACACAGCCAATCTCTCACATGACTTTTGTTTATTGGTTGACGTGTGTTTGTGAAAAACGATTGTCGACATATTCGTGGATTATTTTCTTTATCGTATGGTTCGTTTTCTTTTTGTTTGTTTTTAAGACAAGGAATCACTGTTCATATGTTGCGCGTCGCTTTTCCCGTTCGCAATCCAGTAATCTCGATTGAAGTTGCTCGGCCATTCACCAATATCGTCGGAGTACATTTAATTTTCGCTTTGTTTCTGGCCTGTATAAGATGTTGCTACATTGGAAGCATGTGCTGTGCTTTCTGCCTCTGTTTGGCTTGAAGATGATATGGCTATATTGGGAGTACTTGGTGTGCTTTCGACTTCAGTTTGACTTTTGTAAAATGTGGGTAAATCATGAAGAGGGCCTACTTTCTACTTCTTATTCTTTCTTCGATTCGGCCAACTAGGGACCACGTCAGTTCAACTGTCTCTTCTTCCGAGTTCTAACTACCGCCCAGTGTTCCCGCATTCGTCTCCGGTGTTGTTCTTTTCTCTCTTCCTCTTCCCGGTCTTCAGCTTCGGCTTTTCCTGGAAACATTTGTGCGTACGTAGTTTTTCCTGAAGTGGAACACCCTCCTGGATATCTTTAGGGGAAATTTCTATTTCACGTAGATCTTTCTCAACTTCCGTAAACCATGCCCCTTTGGTTTTCTTATCTTGAAAGTACGTCAATATCCGTTTTGATATCCTGCCTGGGCTCATTCGTGTCACGTGGCTATAAAAGGCAATCTTTCTTTTTCGAATCGTGTCACTGATCTTCTCCACGTGCTTGTACAATTCGTGGTTGTGACGCCTTCTGTACTCGCTGTTTTCTTTGATCGGAGCCTACTTTCTACTACTATTATTAATTAATTAAATATTTAATGCAGCCAATGGCCATACAATAATAATATAGTTATAGGCATAGTGGTCAATGTATAGTTCTATAGTTCATATAGCACTTAACTATTAAAACATTTCGTTAATGAGATTTTCCTGCTTTTGCATTTTATCAGTTGATATCTATCACATTGGTCACCACAGAGTTTACACTGGCACAGGTCACTTGGTTCATGGTAGGTATCTCTTACTACTATTATAGGCTACATAAATGTGGGAGTTTGAACAGCGTTTTATGATAACGATTTCTCATGATGATTATCTTATTGGGTCTATTGGTAATGATTCTTCTATAACACCGCCTTCATCTACTATACAGTAAGACGCGACTTTTGCATTTTCTGCTTCGATTTCTTCAGATTCAGCACCATCTCGCACGACATTTAAAAATTCGAACAGATTGCGAATTTTTGATATAATATTTGGTTCATTTTTTCTTCCTTTTAATTTTTCTTTACGTTCTGCACTACCAGGAGCATGATGTCTACTTGTATCTCTGGCCCTGTTGCTCATGTTGACTATCTCGATCTGGATAGAAGGGAAAATTTAAAAATAAAATGTAATCCTCCTACTTTCTACTAATATTATATAATAAATGCGGAAGTTTGAACAGCGTTTTATGATATACCGTAACAATTTACTTATGATGATTCATTCTATACAGTCATGTCTTTAATACTTAAATGAACGTGTTAATAGAAACAAAAATAAATAAAAATGTATAAAATTAAATTTTTAAGTTGCAATTTTAAATGTAAGAAATATAAAACGACTCCAATTTTAAAATATTCCAAAATATAACTTAAACAAACAAACAAGAAACAGTAGGCACAGTTCCGTGAGCTCATCACAATGACACCAGAATCAATGTCCTAGCTAAACGAGTTTCCACTCTATAGTAATTTACAACTTTATACAAAACAAATACTGCGCAATAAGTATGTGCAGACATGATCTATCCGTCGTGGGCTCAACCGTTGTCTACGCATTATTAATCTCGTAGATATTAGCGATTCAAATCTCCCGGTGTTTTGTCACACAAGAAAGTTCGACCGATTATCACTGTACATAACGAACAAATAGAAACGACACAAAAAATTATTAACCGGCATGTCACAACACCGGGTGCACAAATCTATACTACTAATATAATAAAGCTGAAGAGTTTGTTTGTGTGTTTGTATGTTTAAACGCGCTAATCTCTGGAACTACCAGTAGGATTCGAAAAATTATTTTTGTATATGATAGCCATATTCAAGAGGAATAGTTTAGGCTATGTAGCATTATGCTACAACTCTCAGGTAACCTTAAATATTGATTTTTGTTCAGTAAGTCGGAAGAACAAGCGCTCCTTAACAGCTTCAATAATACCTAAGTCTATTGTTGCCAGACAATGCGGGCTGCATCACGTCGCCCCTACCAATGTTCAGGTGCAGAATTGCGAGCTGCTTATAAATTGCAGTCACAGGGAGTAATTAGTGCAAAAAGATTTCTTAGGTCCCTTAAAACAGTTATCATCATGACTATAGTATGCCTCTGTATAAGGGCGATGGTGTTGGTGCAGTATACTGAGGTTATCAGCTGCAATAAGCGTTGGTGCTTTCCGATCCTTATCCTTGAGCGCTCCAGTTCTGTAGTAGTATTCGTTATCATCCATAAAACAAATAAATCCACCGGGCGAAGCCGGGCACTACTGCTAGTATTGATATAACACGGCTACCTTGCTAATAAACACTGAGTACTGTAAATATAAAAATATGTCAAATAAACATACCTTGAACGATGATACAGTCTCAAAAGTTAGTTAGATATTTTCATGTTTGGTGATGAAATCATTTTTGTCAAAGATGACCCAGCATACAATCACTACTGCTCGCTATCCGGCTCGGCAATGCCGCGAATGCGCGCTTTCTCACAACTTCGCCAGAGTGCAGATCTTACTAAACTCTTTTGCTCTAGGCAGGGCTCCCAGAAACGCGGGGCCGGTAGGATTTGCTACTTCTGCTATATGGCTAATCCAACCCTGGTGGCGGGTGTTTTTTACGACCGGATGCCCTTCATCATCATCATCATCATCATCGAAGTCCCACTCCAGTCACCCGGGTGTGGTTTACAAGCCTCCTCCACTCCTTTCTGTCCTTCCATTTTTCCTGTTCCATCACTTCTGCCACATCCAATCCAGCTTCTCCCATGTCCTTCAAAATTTGGTCCAACCACCTTCTTCTCGGTCTTCCAACTGGTCTCTTTCCCTTGACTTCTCTTTCCAATTCCCTTCTTGCTATTCTTTCTTTACCCATTGTTTTTACAAGTCCGAACCAACGTAACCTTGCTTTCTGTATCTTCTGATTTAACGGTTACATATTTAGCTCTTCTCTGATTTTAATATTTTGAATTCTATCCCTTCTTGTCTTTTAACTGAAGTTCTACCGGGTGAGTTAGCCGTGGTGGTTACGGCATGACTGCTGGCAGTCGCTCACATCCGGGAGGCGAGGAGGTTCGAATCCCCCCGCCGGCAACCTTGAAGATGGTCTTCTGTGGTTTCCCATCTTCCTTAGAGGCAAATGCCGGGGTTGGTCCCTAACTATAGGCCACAGCCGCTACCTTCCAACTCCTCGTCCTTACATTCCAACTTCCCTCCTTCCCTCCCAAACGGTACTTGTAGCTCATCCATTGGGTGTCCGTCTCGAAGCAGCTACAAAACTGGCGAGCCGAACATGTCCTCGGACACTCCCGGCACTAAAAGCCATACGCTTAAAAAAAACTGAAGTTATTAAAAATGTCATTTCTACTGCTTGTATCTTACTATTTTGCCTTTTATTAGTTACCAGTGTTTCCAGTCCATATTTTACAATTGTTATGACATACTGTTTATATAGTGTTAATTTCGTTCTCTTGGGTACTTTTTCATCCCATAAAATTTCTCTGAATTGGTGATAAAATGTGGTACCTTTACATAGTCCGTTATTAATTTCAATGTCGATGACCTCATGAGGGATGAAATTAATGAAACTGGGCAAGGATGTGGAAGGAAGCGGTTGTGGCCTGTCAGAAGGTATAGTCCTTGTATTTGCCTGGAATTGGAAATGGGGAAACGACGAAAACCCATTTCAAGAACGATCGACGGTGGGGCTGGAACCCACGTCTACGGAGTCCGCAGAGAGCTTGACCCCATGGCCTAGCTCTACGCGTTAGCGAGCGTAGCTATTATAAGGCATCCAACGTTTAGAATGAAGCATTGGTCTTATGGCGCGTTACGACAGGGTTGCCACTTCATGAGAGGAGACAGTACAAAGCGCTTCGCGTACACTTTCCGCACATTCGGCGATTGTGCACTGACGAAGATTTGAATTAAGTACTGTATAATAATACTAATAGTAGGCTAACATAACACATACAAGGAAATTAAATTAAATTAACTATAACGTATGCTGAATGTGGCATAAAGAAAACAATCAAAATAAAATAAATAAATTACAAGCCCAAGGAAATGTGTGAAGTTTCGACTGCAGTTAAAGTTGAAGTAGGCCTACGTTATTAAAGAAAATACTCCTCATTGGCTTACCTTTCATGATTTATACTTTCGTTGGGCTTAAGATTCTTAAAATAACTGAACACATTAATTACGACCTGTTTTTCCCTCCTTCTGAGCACTTGACCAAGTTTTCTTTTCACAAAACTATCCATTGCTGTAGCCTACGTGTAATACGTAAAATACAACACGTTAAATCTAACAGAACTGCTGCACACACTCTCAGGATAGAGACAGCCGAACTAATGAAATACAAGCTCGAAGGGCACAGTAATAAAGCTGTGAGTAGCAAGCAGCACCCCGCTGACCTTCGAAACTTCATTTTTATAATCCGCGGTCAATGAACAGCCCGGCCTGTGTAAACTATTAAACCTACACTCTGGGTAGGCAGGTAGAAAACTTCTTCCAACATTCCTCTACAACTCTCAAACTGACATGACATGGTTATCTTTTAAAATAGAAATGTTGGCAGCATACGAACTTTTTCAATGCTGCTATGCGGTTATGAGAGAATATTCAGAAGTTTTACCTACATGAAAATTGTAATATTGCCAGTATAAAATATTTCAATAATCCATCATCAAGACGGCACATTTAGCTACACGTGTGTGAAAAATAGGCATCACAAAGTCAATGCAACATGATATAAGATCGATTTTTACTAAAAAGAGGACTCAGTGTATAGGTTTAAAAAAAATATGAATTTCTAATTTTTCTAACATTTCTATCAAGTTTACGTAGTTCTAATATAGGACAAAAAAGATCGGCAAAACATAGTTCTACGCGAATATGCTATTTTTTCGACAATGAAAAATTTTCGACTGATATGGCAACAGTGGAGTGCTAGAAAATGACAGCGTCATACATGTCTCGCGTGCAACAGAAAGAGAGAAGAATATCCCTATCTAACCAATGCTTCATTCTAAACGTTGGATGCCTTATACATATATCACCGTAAAATTCCAAATCCGACCCTAGGCGACAGAATCCCTTTACAAACCGTACATTTTCATATTCATGTTCACAAATGTACAAAACATGATCCTTTGCCCCGAGACTTAAAAAATAACGTTATATTAATTGTCGGTATAACATGCTTTTCCCTTTGTACAACTTCTACAAGGCAGATTATTGAAAATGTATTATTTATGATTCGCATACCTTTCTGGGAGTCATTAGAAATTGATTACAATTGTCACTGCTGCACCGGCAATATTTGTTTTATTACGTAAATAAATGATTTTACTTCTTGCTCATTTGATGACGGCGGCCATGACACATTCACATCCTACACAACGTCATACCCGTTGCCAACATGTCCGATACAAAATACACCACACTACGCACGTAACTTTGTTATTATGTGAAAGCGAAATAAGAGACAAAACCATTGGACTGGATAAAGATTATTGATGCGTGACAAATACCAGGGGTGTAAGCGGCTTCGGTGGCGTAGTTGGTAGCATGCTGAACTGCTGTGTCCAAGATAGCGGGTTCAAACCCGGCCGAAGTCGTCGGATTTTTTAAGAGCGTTAAAATCCCTCAGTATGCCTTCCTTCGGAGGGGAAGTAAAGCCGGCGGTCCCATGTCATAGATTTATGGCATGTAAAAGATCCTTCCACAGACCAAACATGTGTGGAGTTAAATTTCTAGGTTAGATTTCGTTGTAACGCTCTATCAAAGTTCCAACGTTCACCACTAGGTATCATTGATATCTGGTAGCGAAAGTTGGCACTACTTGAAATTGAACGGAACTTGTAGCTCACCCTAATGGTGTCCGCTTGAAGCAGCTGCAGCCTCTGGCGAACCGAACATGTCCTCGGACACTCCCGGCACTAAAAGCCATACGATAAATACCTAAATAAACCAGGGGTGTATCCATTATTGGTCTAGACGAAAACCATTGGTCTGCCGGATGCGATATAGTACCGAATGCGTGGGGTTGGCATACTGTACATGTTGCCAAAAATGGCTGAAGTCAGCTTGAATTTCACCGATATAAGTCGGATCCTATTTGGGATGGCTGGGCGGGTCTCAGACAGTGGAGGAGTTATTTATTTATTTAGCGTATGGCATGGTTACATAATTACAAGCTAAGGAACACATTAAACATATACATTAGTATTTAGCATAAAAGAACAATAAATATTAAAATAAATTTTGAATGAGGAGACACATATTCAATAGATAAAATGTTCAGATTTACAAGGTAAGATTAAAATTTGAAATCCAATCTAGAACAGGCTGCGTTGCATCATGAAAGTATTTCAGGTTCCCATTATAGGCTCGAAGGCTGCAGTCCTCCACGATATGTTGGATGGTCTGCCTTTCAAAACCACAGTCGCACTGAGGTGAGGAAGCCTTATTTCACTTGAATAAGCTGTCTGCGCAGACCCCATGTCCAGTTCGAATCCTGTTGAGTGATTTCCATGTATGGCGTGGTAGTTCCATGCCAGCTGGTTTCTTGATAGGATCAATGGAGTTTCCATATTTCTCATGGAATAAATTATTCCATACCTCAGACCACTTGTTGTCAACCTGAAAAGTATTTAATTGTAGAGATTCCGCTGCTAGGATGGGTGGTCGGCGGGATTTCAAGCGACTTATCTTTACTGTAGGTATGTCACAATGAATTGGAAGCTTTGGAGTGGAAATTATCTTTTGATATTCCCTCAAGAGAGAGTTCTGTCTACGTAAGTCAGGTGGTGCAATATGACATAGAGGTGAAAGCCAGTACAGAGGAGTGGTCCTGATGCAACCTGATATTATCCTCATCGCCGAATTCAATTGGACGTCAATCTGCTTCACATGTGGACTGTTAAGGAGTAACCATCTATTACTACATCATCTCCAGATATTTTCCCGACTATTAATTCAGGTTATTTGGTTAATTTCAGTTCTTAAAAAAAATGTTGTACTGAAAATTTTTATTTTTACCTCCATTATGATGTATAAAACCCTTTTCGACAACTTACATTTTCCTAAGCATCCGCGCAGGGCTTTACTTAAAAGCTGTGAGACCAACCAAGAATACCTGTACATAGAATCTAACAAGAGGTAGAACTGCAGAAATGGTTTCTAAGTTTTCTACGGAGCAACAATACTGATTGATTTTGAGGGTACCATACAGTCCATGGCTTGATAAAATTCAGAGTGTTCGGAAAGTCTCTCCGCAGCGGCAAGCTACGCGGGGCTTGCCTTGCGGGACGTGTTAGGCTGGCAGCACATTCATGTCACTGTATACGCAAAGTCTCACTGCAATGGTTGACATAAGCATGCACTTGTTCCGTGTTGACCTTGAACTGGAGTGATAGGGTGGGGAATACCGGTTCATTATTGCCGACAGTGAGTGCCTGTGCGTGACAGTGTTGACGCTGGGAGTCGTGTTCTCGTCAAGTTCTTGTGTAAAGCTGGGTTATTCTAGGCGAGGAAGCGGAGAGCGGGACGCGGAGAGAGGAGTCGGCTCTCCTCTGGTCACATGTAATTTTAATGGTACTGTTTTCCTAGAAGCGGAGTGGACCGCCGCTGGACGAGCGGAACTCGCTCCTCCGCGTTCCTCTGCTCCGAGAGCAGACGAGTCCGCTGTCGGCTGGCGGAGTGGCTGGACGTCTGTACAAGTTGTGTACATACCTTAGTGTTAGTGCCAGTTTCATATCCACTAAAATTGGCGTTGCGTTTCTGTTATAAACCTACGATTTCAGTTCTTCTACATCTTGCATTTCTTGGTATAGATCTTAGAACTCGTTTTTGGTCAATCGAAAGTACTGTTTGAATCTAATTTCGACATCAATTAAATGGTTATTTATAAGAATTTTAAACACTCCCTCATTTTCACGCGTTTTAAATATGTAAATATGTAACTCTCCTCCATTTCTTCCTCTTCCTCCTCCTCCTCCTCCAAGTGTAATAAATAGAAAGTCTAGATTCCACGTCCATATCGACCTCACCTTATCACTCCTAGTATACAAATGAGCAACCGTTCCGCTCTCCGCCAGAGGACAACTCCGCGTCTAGGTAAACACAATTCAGCTAGCTGATGACTCACGAGCAGAGAGCTGAATCCGCTCTCCACGTTCCGCTCGCCGCTTCCGCGCCTAGGAAAACCCAGCTTAAGCTGAGCCTAGCTTACTACTGAAGAGCTTGTATTTTTAGTGGGAGAGGTTTTCCGTGCTGGTGGAAACTTTACGAAGCATAGTGTGGTAGTGGTGAGTACCGTATATAATTGCATTACTTAGTTTAATGTAATTGTTTTCCTTGTAACAACTTAACATGAATCTACTGCCAACCCACCACTTTCCGCAAGGCGAGACAAGCGCTGCGGAGAGACTTTGGGGACTCATTGTATCACTTCATGGTTGGCATACCTTCATACTGCAAAACCATTGGATTAGTACAATGGATATTATTATTATTATGGAGATTATCACTAGTGCTACTGACAGTAGTGGCTACGCGGGCTAAAGCTCTGCGTTAGGTCAAGGGGCCAAGCTCTCTGCTGACTCGGTAGACGCGTGGGTTCGAGCCCCACCGTCGGCTGTCCTTGAAATGGTTTTCCGTGGTTTCCCATTTTCAACACCAGGCAAATGCTGGGACAGTACCTTCTGACAGGCCACGGCCGCTTCCTTCCACATCCTTGCCCAGTTTCATTCATCTTCATCCATTCCATCTCTCATCCCGACGCGCAGGTCGCCCACGGGCGTCGACTAGAAAGACCTGCACTCGGCCTCTCAGGAGGCTACACGACAAAAAAAAACACTAGTGCTGGCATTGAAAAATGCCTTTTTTTTTTAACATTATAGTTGTGTTTTGGTGTTGAAGGAATCAGCCGGTAAATTTTACAATATTTTTTACCGTTGCCCAGGGGACGCCCGAGTGCATGTAATTAGTGCATTCTTCTGGGAGGTTTCTTTCGTGGGGATACAGTACTGAAGAACTTGATAGATTCAGTGCTTGATTTGTAAAAAAGGAGGTTCCGGTACTGTGGGCTACCAAGTGGTGGTGTGAGGGAGGGGTTATGGAATATTGAAATATAGAGTTCTAAAAACGACATTTTTACGATTTTCTGAACACCTTTAAAAATTAATCAGTGGAAAAAATAGCAATCAAATTATGATTGCAATTTTAAATTAAATTGAGACTGTTTTAGCAACATTTTTCTTACAACAGCCGTTGGCCTATATTAAGTTTTAATGTAGGCCAACTAGGCTACTCTTCAAACAATGTACATTATTACCATTTTTTTAACGTAATTAAAAAAATTAAATAAATTCGGTTTGAAAATACTCACATGTTCACCAACAATAATTTATTTCTTGTCTTATAATTTTTGTCTTTACACTTTTCTGAAATAATTATCCAGTCAAAGACCAACTTACAACTAAAGTTCCACAGTTCTAATAATTATGTTATATATTCGATTTTCCCCCGATCAGAGGTTTCGGTACGGCGTACCGGTGCGTACCGTCACAAATCTAGCCCTGGTTGTAGTGAAAGACAAGACCCTGAGCACCTTCTGAATTGCAGCATGTTATCAAGACCAAGTGCTATGCAGGACTTGATAGACGCCAATGACTGTGCCATTCTAACAGTTGAATACTGAAGAAATGAAATTTAGTGCAATTTATATGTATATTTGTATGTGTTTTGGACTCGGATAAATAAATAAATAAATTATTATTATTCATTGATTCATTCATTTCGTATCAGCCATCTATGGACCGCGTCATTCCAACTGTCTCCTCGGGAGCGTGGTGACGAAGTGGTGAAAATGCTTGATTGCCCTCACGAAGGCAGACCGAGTTCGATTCCTGGTCAATACATGTGAGATTTTCGATGTGAAATGCCATGTCCCGTGGTTCGGATTCCACGTAAAAATGGAGGTCCCGTGGCTCATGATCGAGAGATTAACGGCCACGTAAAACTACAAGCTTCCTTTTAACTGTCCCCTTCTTCGGACTCTGATGTTTGCCCGCATTCGTTTTCGGTGGATTTCCTTCCTTTCCATCATTATTAATACTTTGGGTGACTACCTCGTAGTGTAGCGCCTAGCATTCTTGGCTGTCGTCCCGGAGGTCGATTCCTGGCTCTGCCAAGAAAATTTCATTCTGGTCTGAGGGATGGTATGGGGTACGCTCAGCTTCGTATGGTAATGTTTAGGAGAGGTTGTTGTTGTTGTTGTTGTTGTAGATTTCTTTCGGGACTTTATACATTTCAATAGATTTTTCTCGCGATTTAACCATCCAAACTCGATACAGCAAATATTTATGCACATTGTAATGCACTGGCATATAATTTAGTTCAATTGTTTACATAATCTCAAGATGGCGGCAGTGCGAAATATTTCACCAGCTTTCTATATCTCTGAAACTATTACTGATATCACCCTGAGTAGTGTATTTGTAACAGTTCAGATACCTCCTCCTCCTCACCCTCCTCACAAGATGGCGGCGGTGCGATATCTCTCGAACCCGTGGTCGGATTTTGACGAATGAGGTGTCATTGAACTCGAGCTGACACCCCCTTTCCAATGGACAACATATTTCAACCCCAAAATTAAAATCTACCCTACTAGGGGGTGAAATTGTAATTTTTTAGAGAATCTCTCTTTCCAATTGCAACATGTGAGAGTTTGAATGCCGATATGGAATAAAATGTTGTTCTACATAAAGTGCATGTCTTCGGTGGAAAGCCACTATGAATTAGCATGCCCACTCAGGGCTTTTGTAAGAGGGTGGGGGAGCGGATCCCTATGGATGGGTTATTGTTGACGGGTCATTGTTGGCGGGGTCATTGTTGTCGGGTCCTTGTGGACGAGTCCTTGTGGACAGGTCCTTGTTGACAGGTCCCTGTGGACGAGTCCTTGTCCCTTTGGACTGATCCCTTTGGACGGGTCCCTTTGGCCTGGTTCCTACGGACTAGCCCAAGAATTTACACACATCAAAAAAAGTTTTGCATCACCTCGGTTCCCAGATCTCCGGCATATAGACGTTGACTGTGTATATTGTATCCAAGATACAGTCCCTTTGACTGTTCATAGATGTCACTAAAACTGCTCAAAGATGTAAACAACCATGCATGAGCAGGGCCTATTAGACGGAGGGGGTACGACAGCCGATCAGTTCCAGTCATTCCACCAGGACGAAGGTACGCTGCTCATGTTGTCTGTAGTTCTACCATGCCTAGAAGGTCAATACCGCAGTTCGATCGCGTCCGCATTGTTACTTTGTGTCAAGAAGGGCTCTCAACAAGGGAAGTTTCCAGGCGTCTCAGAGTGAACCAAAGCGATGTTGTTCGGACATGGAGGAGGTACAGAGATACAGGAACTGTCGATGACAGGCCTCGCTCAGGCCGCCCAAGGGCTACTACTGTAGTGGATGACCGCTACTTACGGATTGCCGCTCGGAGGAACCCTGACAGCAATGCCACCATGTTGAATAATGCGTTTCGTTCAGCCACAGGACGTCGTGTTTCAACTCAAACTGTGCGCAATAGGCTGCATGATGCGCAACTTCACTCCCGACGTCCATGGCGAGGTCCAGCTTTGCAACCCCGACACCATGCAGCGCGGTACAGATGGGCCCAACAACATGCTGAATGGACCCCACGGAATTGGCATCACGTTCTCTTCACCGATGAGTGTCGCATATGCCTTCAACCAGACAATCGTCGGAGACGTGTTTGGAGGCACCCTGGTCAGGCTGAACGTCTTAGACACACTGTCCAGCGAGTGCAGCAAGGTGGTGGTTCCCTGATGTTTTGGGGTGGCATTATGTGGGGCCGACGTACGCCACTGGTGGTCATGGAAGGCTCCGAAACGGCTTTACGATACCTGAATGACATCCTCCGACCCATAGTGCAACCATATCGGCAGAATATTGGAGAGGCATTTGTCTTCATGGACGACAATTCTCGACCTCATCGTGCACATCTTGTGAATGCGTTCCTTCAAGATAACGACATCGCTCGACTACAGTAGCCAGCATGTTCGCCAGACATGAACCCTATCGAACATGCCTGGGATATGTTGAAAAGGGCTGTTTATGGACGTCTTGACCCACCAACCACTCTGAGAGATTTACGCCGAATTGTCGTTGAGGAGTGGGACAATTTGGACCAACAGTGTCTTGATGAACTTGTGGATAGTATGCCACGACGAATACAGGCATGCATCAATGCAAGAGGACGTGCTACTGGGTATTAGAGGTAGTGGTGTGTACTGCAATCTGGACCACAAATGCTGAAAGTCTAGCTGTATGATGGTACAACATGCAATGTGTGGGTCTCATGAGCAATAAAACGAGCTGAAATGTTGTTTGTGTTGATCTCTATTCCCTTTGTATTTAAAGGTTCCGGAACTCCTGGAACCGAGGTGATGCAAAACTTTTTTTGATGTGTGTATTTAAATTATGTCAAAGGGCCTAACTACATTTGTGTGTGTTGAACTGACGTTGTTCACCAGTCCCCCACTACTATAATGTGATAACGATATGAAAGGAAAGTGAGGAAGTACATGTGAACACGTGTGAGATGACCTTATTACCGTACTCCTTGTGAAACAAGTCACATCCTGTTTTGGTTCATACGTGAGAAAATGCAAGTTCATGTGTAATATGACCTAACACACAAGTGTACACATGTGCACGTGCACGATAAGAGCTAACAAGTCTCAACCTGTTTTGACAGTGGTGGGAATAAGGCTAGAGACAAGTACAAGTAGTCAAATTACTCCGGCAGACAACCCCTTTCCTATGGATAACTTATTTCCACTCAAAAATAAAATCTACCACTACTAGGGGGGGAAATAATAATTTTTAGGTAAAAGTCGCTTTCCATGTGCAACATGTGGGAGTTTGTATGCCAATATGAAATTAAACTCGTTCCACATAAAGTGCATGCATACAACTGAATGCCGTTATGATTTATCATTTTTGTTTTTTGTTTTACGAATGCGCAATTTAAGAGGGCGGGCTTTTTGAATAATGATTTATAGATACGTTTTTTTTTACAAATTAACCAAAGATCCAAAAACTAATAGGTCATCGGCTTTTTAATATCTTATGAACTAAGAAAGCTAGGGACTTGTATGAGGGGTCGTTGGACTTGGGGTGACGCCCTGTTTTTGAATGTATTATTCATTTTTTGTCAAAAGGGCCTAACTGCACTTTCGTTAATATCTCGCTAACTAATAATCACAGAGGGTCAAGTGAGGTGTCATAGGACTTAAAATGGCCAACCCCCCCCCCCCCATGACCAATGAATTTACCCAAAATACCCAAAACAGCAAGGTCATTAACCTAAGATTTTATCAACTAATAATCAGAGAGGGACAAGTGAGGTGTCACAAGACTCAGGATGGCCAACCCTTTTCCATGACCAACGAATTTACCCAAAATACCCAAAACAGCAAGGTCATTGACCCAAGATTTTTTAAACTTATCAGTAGAGAGGGTCAAGTGAGGTGTCATAGTTCTACGAATGGTTAACCCTTTCCCATGACCAATGAATTTACCTCAAAAATTCAAAACAGCAAGGTCATTGACCTGAGATTTTATAAACTAATAATCGGATATCAACATGTGAGGTGTCATAGGACTTAGAATGGTCAACCCTTTCCCATGGCTAATGAATTTACCCAAAAATACCCAATACATCAAGGTCATTGACCTGAGATTTTATAAACTTATAATCGGATATGGACATGTGAAATGTTTACAGTGAGTGATGAAACATAGCTAGGTAGTGAAAGAATTATTGTAGGCTACATGTATGGTGACTGACAAATCTTTCACCATTGGAACTTGTTTTCAGATCAAACTGCAGTACAGAGAGAGTATAGGTTGTAGGTATGGGATAATAAATGACAAATGGTGTATACAAAATCTGATTTATCGATTCAAGAAATAAGAGTAGACAATCTTTAATTGATTGGTTAAAGAGGATAGCTAAAATCCAAAATGGTGACTACATTGAACTAAACTGAACCAAGTTGAATCAAACCCAACCAAACCGAACCAAACTTAATCAAAAACAAACCAATGGTTTAAGTGTAAAACTTGTGGGTGAATGTGGTCATTGGTAATGTCAGAAGGGAAAGGGATAACGCTCTACCTATAGAGGGTAAGGTAAAGCTAGTGCATGATGCTAATGCACACACACAAGTACATGAACCACACACAACTATCCTATGCAGTCATTATGGGTTGACTGTTAAAACTTGCTCAGTGGTTACTGGGACAAGATGGTCGCTACACACAACAAGCTTTAAATACCTGAGGCTAATAATCTATACACACACTCACACACACTTGTTCTAAACTAAACTGTCTTGCTGGCAGAGCTCACACAGTATGTAAATGACAGAAATGCTTGGCTAACAGAAATACAATCATTTTCGGTTGTCTAATGTTACCAGCTAAACATTAAGTGCTATAGTGGTGAGCACATGTGCCTCTTTCACTGGAGATCTTAACTCGATTTCTAGCTCTAAGGCCTAGAACGAATCAAACTAAGAAAAAAGGGTATGGTGACGCAGTGGTTAAACTGTTAGCCTTTCACTAAGGTAGACTAGGGTTTGATTTTAGGTTAATATGCATGTCATAAACAAACAAATAAAAGCAGAGATAATGTTTAAAACTGATTACACTTGTCTCTTTTCAAATTATTACTTAGATTACAAATACAAACGTGGACTGGGTTTGACATACAGTTAATGCTTCGTATCACATACTAGACTGTAAGAAAGCCAAACAAGCAAAAGGCGTAGGTAGAGCAGTGGTAAAATCGCTATGTGTAGAGAAATACCTAACGGTTTTATGAACTGGCAAAGGTATGTCGCATAAACAGTGCAGGATACAATCCAGCAACCATAATTTTTATCTCGTGGACAAGAGAAAACATATATATAGAGAGAGATATATAGAAAGCTTGTGTGTGTGTATGTGTGTGTGGGTAGCATTGGTTGTTTGACCAGAGAAAATACGGTGAGGTAGGGTGGGGAGAGGGAGAATTAGCACTTATATATGAATGGAAAATAGATTTTTTTCAATCGTTTTGTTTTTTTCAAATGCAGTGGTAGATAGTCGTTTTTTGTAAAACATTCTTACTTGCAGTAGTAATAAGCCTCTATGGTTCCGCTAACACATAGATAGACTGTATTATTGCCATGGTCAAGCACACACATTAAGATCATTTACAAAATCATAAAATGAAAATTAAAAAATCTTGTTTTGGAAATATCGTTTTTCAACATACACACAAAATAAGTATATAAAAAATTTGTAAACAGCAAAATGGAAAATCCATGTTTCCATATAGACAAAATTTAAAAACCTTAAACGGACATTTAAGAAAATATATGCAAATGGGAAATTGGCAAATGTGTAAATATGAAAATGGAAAAATCCATGTTTCCATATCATGAAATTGAAAAACATCAAACTGTCATTTTAAAAAATGCAAATGGAAAATTGACAAATTGCAATGTGTGAAATGTGAAATTGAACAAATGGCTATCATTATTTAAAATAAAAGAACATGGTGCTCTATGGTTGAGGTGTGAATCAAACCCTCTCTACTTATTTGGACCACTCGAGACTGAGTAGACTAGTTTTAGTTGTCATACCACTTTTAAAAGTTTGTGTTAAATCTAGGAATTGAACCCAAGAGCTTGTAGGGGGGATCCAAGGTTATAATATGTTAAACAGATAGCCTTGAATGTAGGGTGTGGTAGTTATATAGAGATGAGACGTTTCGCTCAGGGCAGGGAGGCATGCAGATCTGCATCAAACCAGTCAAAAGACTGACGACTCAAACAACAACATGTAGAGCTCACCAAAATAATGTTGTGTAACGGTAAATGTTAGTCAACGAACAGTAATGCATTACTAAAACCCATGACACGATACCTAAGAGCTTTTCTAAAATTATTTTAAAATTCCTTCAACCCTATATTAAACACCCAGTTCACAAGACTCATAACTGCAATGTTATGGTCAAACAAAACAAAATCTATATTTCAAAACAAACAAGTGGTTTAGTCAATGTATACTGGAAAAAAGTTTTATAAACACTCAAGTCCACAAAAATAATTAAATTAGTAACTGTCAGGTTGACCGAGTGGTTATGGTGTTTGACTTAAGTTCAAATTTTCTGTACAAGAAAGTAAGGGTTCGAATCCCTTACCTGATATAACTATTACCTCAACATGGCTTGACCACACCATATTATTGCGTACTCTCTTTGCGAACATAGTCAGAGGCTGTTGATGGTTAACAATTGCATTAATAGTGGGACATAGGGATAGCAATTAAGAAAAACAGACAATACCCATACACTATTTTTATTTATTTAATGTAAGTACTTGTACAATAGTTATATACAAACTACAACTCTCTTTTGTCTATTACTATCTAGTCCTTTTCGATCCACTTGCATAACAAGGCAGATGACTTTGTAGTTCAGCTCCTTAAAACAACAACAACAACACTACCTCTTGCATAGTCTGTGATGTTGATGACTCTTGAGGCGTGGAAGATGGATACAACATAACTTTTACAGCAGGGGTTAAACGTTGCTCAACAAACAATGCACTAATTTGAGTAGCAACATCTTTCTCTTGTACTAACTTATTAACATTCTGATGATTTTTTGCCAGCACCATCAGTGTTTTGTCTGGAGCACTTCATTGATGATCACTCACACTTAAATCCACACCATTTCTACTTTTCATATTGCCTCGACATCTTGTTGACCTCTGTTTTGAGCATCGCCAGAATATTATTCCTTTTACATTTTGCCGTCTATAGTTATAAGAGTAGCATTTATAGAGTACACGTTGTTTACCTCGGTTAGTTGTAGTAAGATCCATAGTAGTAACTAACCTGTTAGTATCATTTGCACACTACAAAGGTTATCTCTGTTCTGGTAATAGAATTATTTAGCGTTGGCTTCTATATTTAATATGTACAGTTAAAAGTGATAGAAAAGTGGTAGAAACGTGGTAGCAAAGTGGTAGACAAGTGGTAGACAATTGGTAACATAGTGGTAGAAAAGTGGTAGCAAAGTGGTAGCAAAGTGGTCGAAAAGTGGCAGAAAAGTGGTAGCAAAGTGGTAGAAAAGTGGTAGCAAACTAGAAAAGTGGTAGAAAAGTGGCAGAAAAGTGTGCAGAAAAGTAGTAGAAAAGTGGTAGCAAAGTGGTAGAAAAGTGGTAGCAAACTAGAAAAGTGGTAGCAAAGTGGCAGAAAAGTAGTAGAAAAGTGGTTGCAAAGTGGTAGAAAAGTGGTAGCAAACTAGAAAAGTGGTAGCAAAGTGGTAGCAAAGTGGTAGAAAATATTACATGTATTGATAAGAAATAGTTTAAGCGGCTACATGGATTCATTACACTATAATTTTAGCATCACGAAGCTCATTTTCTATATCCAAAAGTTCTTCCTCATATTTAGTATGACCAGCCTGTTTACAGGTATGCAAGTACTGAAGCCGCTGGATTAGCTTATTGGGATTGTTCCAGTAAACAAATTTAACAAATGATTTTTGGGGTGTAAACCATTATCATCATCATCATCATCATCATCATCATCATCATCATAATCATCATCATCATCATCATGGTTATCATCATCAATATAATTATCATCAATATAATCATCATCACTATTACTATCTAATCCTTTTTGTTCATCTTGCAATGCAACAACCTTTGGCATAGTTTGTGTTGTCTTTGATAGTGTTAGAGGTTTCTTAGACGTTAACGACTGTCCTAACATGTCTTTTTCAGGAGATAATAAATGCTCTTTAACAAACAGAGCACTATCTTGAGCCACACTATTTTTCTCTTGGTCTTGCTTCTTTACCTTGGTTAGAGTATTTTGTCCACTTAAATGAGTATTATTTTGAGATTTACAATGATGATCGATTGAAATAAGTATGTTGGAGCCTTTTGTTTTAATCATTCCTCAACACTTTTTAGATTGTTGTTTCGAACAGCACCAAATAACAGTTCCATTTTTATTAGTTCTTTTTACAATATATGCATATCCTTTATAGTAAGCCCATGGCTTACCATAGCTAGTCGTTGATATTTCCATGTCAACTGTTAAGCATAAACTAATCTCAAGGAAAGTTAACTCGATAATAAAAATGATAGTTTGTAGTATGTGCAGTTTAAAGTAAGAGCAAAAGTGAGAGTCAAATGGTAGAAAAGTGTTAGCAAAGTGGTGGAAGAGTGGTAGCAGTTTATAGTAGTCATGATCTTTTTTTTTACCAGAATGTGATTTGAGTAAATGTAATTTCTAAACCTTAGCAGTGAGTAGTCAGTTAGTCTTGGTTCAGACAAGCGTAAACAGTTCTCCAATGAATCAGAGATCAAGATTTTCATTATGAAACAGTTGTGTAACCAATTAGGTATCGGTACTTGATAGCTTCACACATGAACAAAAATTCCAACATATCTGACATGAATTACATGATTTGAAAGTTGACAAAGAATATCCAATCAACCATTGTAGTTGCAATGTCAAACACAAAGACAAAATCAGCATGAACTTTTAAGTTACAGGAAATTTCTATGAAATAGACTATGCAGGAAATTTGGAAATACACATCAGAAGTTTGCAACACCATCCTTCTAACCTATATAAATTATCGACATGGAAAGTGTGCACTGCCCCTAACATTAAACCAATTTATCAATAACGCAAGTCAACAATCAACACATTTTGTGTTTAGTCTATCATTTAATGCATATATTCTGTCTACATTGAACAGTAACAAAAAACGCCATTCATAATTAATTAAGTTTGCTTTAATTCTTAATGTAATGATAAATACATATTTAAAGTTTTGGCTGACTATTCAGGGTGAATCGGCTTTGAACACATAAGGGAGGGAATATTTTAAGACTTAACCTCAGCTCACCTAACATAACCTAAATTTACCTAACCTAACCTTGTCATATAGGTAAGAAACGGGCCAAGCTATGCTTTCGACTACCGAGTTTCAGCTACTTTTCAAGGTTACTCTCCCGAACATTGCCGGAGACTGCTGATAAACACCTATGTTCCCACGGCGGCGGCGAGCAACGACTTACATGACGCGCTTCCCCCTTTTCATTGATCCCTGTTGATTTGTCCCTTTGGACTGGTCCCTGTTGACTAGCCCCTTTGGAAGGGCCCTTTTTGAATGGAGTAATTTTTGACGGGTCCCTGTGGACAGGTCCTTTTGGCTGATCCCTTTGGACCGGACCCTTTGACATAATTTGGATAATTGCATGGGCCAGTCCATAGGTACCAGTCCAAAGGGACCGGTCCAAAGGGTTCAGCCAAAAGGACCTGTCCACAGGGACCCGTCAAAAATTACTCCATTCAAAAAGGGCCCTTCCAAAGGGGCTAGTCAACAGGGACCAGTCCAAAGGGACAAATCAACAGGGATCAATGAAAAGGGGGAAGCGCGTCATGTAAGTCGTTGCGCGCCGCCGCCGTGGGAACATAGGTGTTTATCAGCAGTCTCCGGCAATGTTCGGGAGAGTAACCTTGAAAAGTAGCTGAAACTCGGTAGTCGAAAGCATAGCTTGACCCGTTTCTTACGTATATGACAAGGTTAGGTTAGGTAAATTTAGGTTATGTTAGGTGAGCTGAGGTTAAGTCTTAAAATATTCCCTCTCTTATGTGTTCAAAGCCGATTCACCCTGAATAGTCAGCCAAAACTTTAAATATGTATTTATCATTACATTAAGAATTAAAGCAAACTTAATTAATTATGAATGGCGTTTTTTGTTACTGTTCAATGTAGACAGAATATATGCATTAAATGATAGACTCAACACAAGATGTTTTGATTGTTGACTTGCGTTATTGATCAATTGGTTTAATGTTAGGGGCAGTGCACACTTTCCATGTCGAAAATTTATATAGGTTAGAAGGCTGGTGTTGCAAACTTCTGATGTGTATTTCCAAATTTCCTGCATAGTCTATTTCATAGAAATTTCCTGTAACTTAAAAGTTCATGCTGATTTTGTCTTTGTGTTTGACATTGCAACTACAATGGTTGATTGGATATTCTTTGTCAACTTTCAAATCATGTAATTCATGTCAGATATGTTGGAATTTTTGTTCATGTGTGAAGCTATCAAGTACCGATACCTAATTGGTTACACAACTGTTTCATAATGAAAATCTTGATCTCTGATTCATTGCAGAACTGTTTACACTTGTCTGAACCAAGACTAACTGACTACTCACTGCTAAGGTTTAGAAATTACATTTACTCAAATCACATTCTGGTAAAAAAAAAAAAGATCATGACTACTATAAACTGCTACCACTCTTCCACCACTTTGCTAACACTTTTCTACCATTTGACTCTCACTTTTGCTCTTACTTTAAACTGCACATACTACAAACTATCATTTTTATTATCGAGTTAACTTTACTAGAGATTAGTTTATGCTTAACAGTTGACATGGAAGTATCAACGACTAGCTATGGTAAGCCATGTGCTTACTATAAAGGATATGCATATATTGTAAAAAGAACTAATAAAAATGGAACTGTTATTTGGTGCTGTTCGAAACAACAATCTAAAAAGTGTTGAGGAATGATTAAAACAAAAGGCTCCAACATACTTATTTCAATCGATCATCATTGTAAATCTCAAAATAATACTCATTTAAATGGACAAAATACTCTAACCAAGGTAAAAAAGCAAGACCAAGAAAAAAATAGTGTGGCTCAAGATAGTGCTCTGTTTGTTAAAGAGCATTTATTATCTCCTGAAAAAGACATGTTAGGACAGTCGTTAACGTCTAAGAAACCTCTAACACTATCAAAGACAACACAAACTATGCCAAAGGTTGTTGCATTGCAAGATGAACAAAAAGGATTAGATAGTAATAGTGATGATGATTATATTGATGATAATTATATTGATGATGATAACCATGATGATGATGATGATGATTATGATGATGATGATGATGATGATGATGATAATGGTTTACACCCCAAAAAATCATTTGTTAAATTTGTTTACTGGAACAATCCCAATAAGCTAATCCAGCGGCTTCAGTACTTGCATACCTGTAAACAGGCTGGTCATACTAAATATGAGGAAGAACTTTTGGATATAGAAAATGAGCTTCGTGATGCTAAAATTATAGTGTAATGAATCCATGTAGCCGCTTAAACTATTTCTTATCAATACATGTAATATTTTCTACCACTTTGCTACCACTTTGCTACCACTTTTCTAGTTTGCTACCACTTTTCTACCACTTTGCAACCACTTTTCTACTACTTTTCTGCCACTTTGCTACCACTTTTCTAGTTTGCTACCACTTTTCTACCACTTTGCTACCACTTTTCTACTACTTTTCTGCACACTTTTCTGCCACTTTTCTACCACTTTTCTAGTTTGCTACCACTTTTCTACCACTTTGCTACCACTTTTCTGCCACTTTTCGACCACTTTGCTACCACTTTGCTACCACTTTTCTACCACTATGTTACCAATTGTCTACCACTTGTCTACCATTTTGCTACCACGTTTCTACCACTTTTCTATCACTTTTAACTGTACATATTAAATATAGAAGCCAACGCTAAATAATTCTATTACCAGAACAGAGATAACCTTTGTAGTGTGCAAATGATACTAACAGGTTAGTTACTACTATGGATCTTACTACAACTAACCGAGGTAAACAACGTGTACTCTATAAAGGCTACTCTTATAACTATAGACGGCAAAATGTAAAAGGAATAATATTCTGGCGATGCTCAAAACAGAGGTCAACAAGATGTCGAGGCAATATGAAAAGTAGAAATGGTGTGGATTTAAGTGTGAGTGATCATCAATGAAGTGCTCCAGACAAAACACTGATGGTGCTGGCAAAAAATCATCAGAATGTTAATAAGTTAGTACAAGAGAAAGATGTTGCTACTCAAATTAGTGCATTGTTTGTTGAGCAACGTTTAACCCCTGTTGTAAAAGTTATGTTGTATCCATCTTCCACGCCTCAAGAGTCATCAACATCACAGACTATGCAAGAGGTAGTGTTGTTGTTGTTGTTTTAAGGAGCTGAACTACAAAGTCATCTGCCTTGTTATGCAAGTGGATCGAAAAGGACTAGATAGTAATAGACAAAAGAGAGTTGTAGTTTGTATATAACTATTGTACAAGTACTTACATTAAATAAATAAAAATAGTGTATGGGTATTGTCTGTTTTTCTTAATTGCTATCCCTATGTCCCACTATTAATGCAATTGTTAACCATCAACAGCCTCTGACTATGTTCGCAAAGAGAGTACGCAATAATATGGTGTGGTCAAGCCATGTTGAGGTAATAGTTATATCATGTAAGGGATTCGAACCCTTACTTTCTTGTACAGAAAATTTGAACTTAAGTCAAACACCGTAACCACTCGGTCAACCTGACAGTTACTAATTTAATTATTTTTGTGGACTTGAGTGTTTATAAAACCTTTTCCAGTATACATTGACTAAACCACTTGTTTGTTTTGAAATATAGATTTTGTTTTGTTTGACCATAACATTGCAATTATGAGTCTTGTGAACTGGGTGTTTAATATAGGGTTGAAGGAATTTTAAAATAATTTTAGAAAAGCTCTTAGGTATCGTGTCATGGGTTTTAGTAATGCATTACTGTTCGTTGACTAACATTTACCGTTACACAACATTATTTTGGTGAGCTCTACATGTTGTTGTTTGAGTCGTCAGTCTTTTGACTGGTTTGATGCAGATCTGCATGCCTCCCTGCCCTGAGCGAAACGTCTCATCTCTATATAACTACCACACCCTACATTCAAGGCTATCTGTTTAACATATTATAACCTTGGATCCCCCCTACAAGCTCTTGGGTTCAATTCCTAGATTTAACACAAACTTTTAAAAGTGGTATGACAACTAAAACTAGTCTACTCAGTCTCGAGTGGTCCAAATAAGTAGAGAGGGTTTGATTCACACCTCAACCATAGAGCACCATGTTCTTTTATTTTAAATAATGATAGCCATTTGTTCAATTTCACATTTCACACATTGCAATTTGTCAATTTTCCATTTGCATTTTTTAAAATGACAGTTTGATGTTTTTCAATTTCATGATATGGAAACATGGATTTTTCCATTTTCATATTTACACATTTGCCAATTTCCCATTTGCATATATTTTCTTAAATGTCCGTTTAAGGTTTTTAAATTTTGTCTATATGGAAACATGGATTTTCCATTTTGCTGTTTACAAATTTTTTATATACTTATTTTGTGTGTATGTTGAAAAACGATATTTCCAAAAAAAAGATTTTTTAATTTTCATTTTATGATTTTGTAAATGATCTTAATGTGTGTGCTTGACCATGGCAATAATACAGTCTATCTATGTGTTAGCGGAACCATAGAGGCTTATTACTACTGCAAGTAAGAATGTTTTACAAAAAACGACTATCTACCACTGCACTTGAAAAAAACAAAACGATTGAAAAAAAAATATATTTTCCATTCATATATAAGTGCTAATTCTCCCTCTCCCCACCCTACCTCACCGTATTTTCTCTGGTCAAACAACCAATGCTACCCACACACACACACACACAAGCTTTCTATATATCTCTCTCTATATATATGTTTTCTCTTGTCCACGAGATAAAAATTATGGTTGCTGGATTGTATCCTGCACTGTTTATGCGACATACCTTTGCCAGTTCATAAAACCGTTAGGTATTTCTCTACACATAGCGATTTTACCACTGCTCTACCTACGCCTTTTGCTTGTTTGGCTTTCTTACAGTCTAGTATGTGATACGAAGCATTAACTGTATGTCAAACCCAGTCCACGTTTGTATTTGTAATCTAAGTAATAATTTGAAAAGAGACAAGTGTAATCAGTTTTAAACATTATCTCTGCTTTTATTTGTTTGTTTATGACATGCATATTAACCTAAAATCAAACCCTAGTCTACCTTAGTGAAAGGCTAACAGTTTAACCACTGCGTCACCATACCCTTTTTTCTTAGTTTGATTCGTTCTAGGCCTTAGAGCTAGAAATCGAGTTAAGATTTCCAGTGAAAGAGGCACATGTGCTCACCACTATAGCACGTAATGTTTAGCTGGTAACATTAGACAACCGAAAATGATTGTATTTCTGTTAGCCAAGCATTTCTGTCATTTAACTACTGTGTGAGCTCTGCCAGCAAGACAGTTTAGTTTAGAACAAGTGTGTGTGAGTGTGTGTATAGATTATTAGCCTCAGGTATTTAAAGCTTGTTGTGTGTAGCGACCATCTTGTCCCAGTAACCACTGAGCAAGTTTTAACAGTCAACCCATAATAACTGCATAGGATCAGTGGCGGCCGTTAATAAGGTTGCAGTGTTGCACAAAGACCAGATTAATTCATGAAAAACAATTAATTCCGTAATAATATTTTAGTACTAGAAGATGTATGTTTCCTTCTATATGTATAGGAATTCATAATTCTGTTCTTTAATAATTCAAGAAATCTTATAGTATGTTACTGTGAACTGACAGAGAAAGGGAGGCGTGCCAGCCGTCTAGGAGCGCTCGTCCGTTTGGTCGTTGCCAATCCCATGCACCGACCAGATCTCAATAGTGAAGGGTATGGCAGAGATGCTAGACCCGGTAAGTCCTATCCCAACAGTTAACACGGCTGGTTGTTGCCCGCTGACTGCAACCAGGAGCTGAGGCGCAGGCGTGGACGGAGACATCCGAGATGCTTCGTCCATGTCTTGCAATGTTGCGCGTAAACTTATGACACTCGCAGTTCTCGCCCTCATAAAGCCTAACTTACGTTGTTGTTTTCATGTAGACTAACTTATATTCCATTTAATCCGATGAAATTGTGATGTCTCTGAACTGCGGCATTCGTTATGAATGAGGTACATCCGTTTTACCGCGCAATTGAATACAGTTTTCTCCGATATCAAGCAGTCTTTTACCCTATCACCTCATGGGTGCCCGCAGGAGGTGGGGCAAGGAGGGGCCGTGCCCTAATCCCCTGAAATCCCGAGAATATTTCGATTGTTCATTGTCACGCCAGTTTATTTCATAAAGTGAAGTTACTGATGGTTAACTGATTTAGATGTAAGGATAATTCCAGAGTTTTATTTAACTTAGTAATTTGGGATCATTTGGGAATATCTTCAGTTATTTAAAAAATAGGCGAACTGGATTAACATTACTATTTTAATGAACTGCTTTATTTTTATTTTTGCCGATACATGGTGATACAACTACTTTTTGCCTATTTTTAAAGAATGAACATTATGACGATGATTCACAAAGAAAAGCAAACTCCTATGGACAAAAACTCGGAACTTAAAAAAAACTCCCATTTATGCCATAAAGACTATGTACCCAACGGTTTAAGAGCAGCCAAATAATGAATGTCACGAAGCAAGTAAGAAATGAAACGAAAATTGCGGGGGATGTAAGTCTCAATATCACCTAATGACATGTATTGTAGGTAACGAAATAAAATGAAAATACAGCCCCTCCCCTAGAAACAATCCTGCAGGTGCCCATGTACCACCTTAATGAAAATAGTGCAACACCCAGAAAAATTATCCGCCAGCCGCTACTGCATAGGATAGTTGTGTGTGGTTCATGTACTTGTGTGTGTGCATTAGCATCATGCACTAGCTTTACCTTACCCTCTATAGGTAGAGCGTTATCCCTTTCCCTTCTGACATTACCAATGACCACATACACCCACAAGTTTTACACTTAAACCAGTGGCTTGTTTTTGATTAAGTTTGGTTCGGTTTGGTTGGGTTTGATTCAACTTGGTTCAGTTTAGTTCAATGTAGTCACCATTTTGGATTTTAGCTATCCTCTTTAACCAATCAATTAAAGATTGTCTACTCTTATTTCTTGAATCGATAAATCAGATTTTGTATACACCATTTGTCATTTATTATCCCATACCTACAACCTATACTCTCTCTGTACTGAAGTTTGATCTGAGAACAAGTTCCAATGGTGAAAGATTTGTCAGTCACCATACATGTAGCCTACAATAATTCTTTCACTACCTAGCTATGTTTCATCACTCACTGTAAACATTTCACATGTCCATATCCGATTATATGTTTATAAAATCTCAGGTCGATGACCTTGATGTATTGGGTATTTTTGGGTAAATTCATTAGCCATGGGAAAGGGTTGACCATTCTAAGTCCTATGACACCTCACATGTTGATATCCGATTGTTAGTTTATAAAATCTCAGGTCAATGACCTTGCTGTTTTGAATTTTTGAGGTAAATTCATTGGTCATGGGAAAGGGTTAACCATTCATTGACCTATGACACCTCACTTGACCCTCTCTACTGATAAGTTTATAAAATCTTAGGTCAATGACCTTGCTGTTTTGGGTATTTTGGGTAAATTCGTTGGTCATGGAAAAGGGTTGGCCATCCTGAGTCTTGTGACACCTCACTTGTCCCTCTCTGATTATTAGTTGATAAAATCTTAGGTTAATGACCTTGCTGTTTTTGGTATTTTTGGTAAATTCGTTGGTCATGGAAAAGGGTTGGCCATCCTGAGTCTTGTGACACCTCACTTGTCCCTCTCTGATTATTAGTTGATAAAATCTTAGGTTAATGACCATGCTGGTTTTTTTTGTGGGTAAATTCATTGGTCATGGGGGGAGGGTTGGCCATTTTAAGTCCTATGACACCTCACTTGCCCCTCTGTGATTATTAGTTAGCGAGATATTAACGAAAGTGCAGTTAGGCCCTTTTGACAAAAATTAATAATACATTCAAAAACAGGGCGTCACCCCAAGTCCAACGACCCCTCATACAAGTCCCTAGCTATCTTAGTTCATAAGATATTAAAAAGCCGATGACCTATTAGTTTTTGGATCTTTGTAAAAAAAAACGTATCTATAAATCATTATCCAAAAAGCCCGCCCTCTTACAAAAACCCCAATTGCGCATTCGTAAAACAAAAAACAAAAATGATAAATCATAGCGGCATTCAGTTGTATGCATGCACTTTATGTGGAACGAGTTTAATTTCATATTGGCATACAAACTCCCACATGTTGCACATGGAAAGCGACTTTTACCTAAAGATTATTATTTCACCCCCTAGTAGGGGTAGATTTTATTTTTGAGTGGAAATAGGTTATCCATAGGAAAGGGGTTGTCTGCCGGAGTAATTTGACTACTTGTACATGTCTCTAGCCTTATTCCCACCACTGTCAAAACAGGTTGTGACTTGTTAGCTCTTATCGTGCACGTGCACATGTGTACACTTGTGTGTTAGGTCATATTACACATGAACTTGCATTTTCTCACGTATGAACCAAAACAGGATGTGACTTGTTTCACAAGGAGGACGGTAATAAGGTCATCTCACACGTGTTCACATGTATTTCGTCACTTTCCTTTCATATCGTTATCACATTATAGTAGTGGGGGACTGGTGAACAACGTCAGTTCAACACACACAAATGTAGTTAGGCCCTTTGACATAATTTAAATAAATTCTTGGGCTAGTCCGTAGGAACCAGACCAAAGGGACCCGTCCAAAGGGATCAGTCCAAAGGGACAAGGACTCGTCCACAGGGACCTGTCAACAAGGAACTGTCCACAAGGACTCGTCCACAAGGACCCGACAACAATGACCCCGCCAACAATGACCCGTCAACAATAACCCATCCATAGGGATCCGCTCCCCCACCCTCTTACAAAAGCCCTGAGTGGGCATGCTAATTCATAGTGGCTTTCCACCGAACACATGCACTTTATGTAGAACAACATTTCATTCCATATCGGCATTCAAACTCTCACATGTTGCAATTGGAAAGAGAGATTCTCTAAAAAATTACAATTTCACCCCCTAGTAGGGTAGATTTTATTTTTGGGGTTGAAATATGCTGTCCATTGGAAAGGGGGTGTCAGCCCGAGTTCAATGACACCTCATTCGTCAAAATCCGACCACGGGTTCGAGAGATATCGCACCGCCGCCATCTTGTGAGGAGGGTGAGGAGGAGGAGGTATCTGAACTGTTACAAATACGGTGATAAAAAGCACTACTAAAAGGTCACCTATGAGATTTTCAAAAACCTGTTGACTACACAACAAACATGGCAGCCAAGCGAAATTTATACTTTTCGATAGACTTTTCTCGCGATTTAACCATCCAAACTCGGTAACTTACAGCAAATGTTTATGCACATTGTAATGCACTGGCATCTAATTTAGTTTAATTGTCTACATAACCTCAAGATGGTGGCTGTGCGAAATATTTCACTGGCATTATATATCTCCGAAACTATTACTGATATCACCCTGAAATTTTGTACGGTGATAAACGGCACTACTAGAAGGTCAGCTATGAGACTTCTAAAAACCTGTAAAATACAAAACGAACATGGCGGCCAAGCGAAGGTGAAACATTTTAATAGACTTTTCTTTCGATTTAACCATCTGAGCACAGTGAAATATGGTACAGTAAATGTATATACACATTGTAATGCACTGGCATTTAATATAGATCAATTGTTCACATAACCTCAAGATGGCGCCTGTGCGCAATTTTGAAATTAAGTTTTTATTTCTTGTGTATTAATCATGAGATCGAAGTGAACGTTTGAATAATGAACCTACGCAAAAATCGTCATCTAATAGTAGGCCTACATAACTCTATGGTCTACATATATAAAATTCCAACATGGCGACCAACCGAAATATGTATACGGTTCTTAATATCTAGGCTACTAATCTATGATAGCAATCCAACTGAAATTTTGTATGTTGATAGAGGCGATTAACATAAATACGATGCAGTATATGAAAATAGGAAGTATAGTTCTTCACGGAACTACTTGTTTTGTTTCTGAATACGAAGAATTACGTTCCAGGTAGATATTTCTGTATGTGTAGTTACATTCAACCACACAACGATTTGCTCTACTCTCTGTAGAATTTTTACCATCTTGAACTTGAAATCTTTCCGCAACATGATCTAATCACACACAAGTCCTACAGAATATTTGAGCGGCTTGCCACCAGAGCGCAGCAACGTTCATTCGCACGAGGTCTATTACAGATATACTTACTGTTCTACCTTATACAATTTTTCCACACAGTCTCCACATTTGTTCAGACTCTTTTCCCATCACAGCACTAAATTTGAGATGCCCCTGTGGTAGAATTCAGCCGGCTGACTGTGGAACCATCGGCGGACTGCTGTCTTGGCGTCATCGTTGCACGTGAATCGCTGCCCAGCCAGGAACTTATTCAGCTGACCATGACAATGCGAGACCCCATGTGGTAACCAGAACCGCCAACAAGCTCCGGTCATTTCACTGGGAGAGTCTGGATGACCCACAATCAGTCTGGGTCTCGCCCCTAGTGGTTACCACGTTTATGGTCCGCTGAAGAAGTTCCTGGCAGGACAGCGATAGGCTACTGAATAGTTAGTTATTACGGAAAAATCTCAACATTCTAGAAGTATAGGTAGGAGATAATTTTTATCAAATACTTGTAATTTCACTGAACTTGGCTTGCCATCTTTAACATAACCACTCACAATAGCTTGGTATCAAAGGGGTTAACGTTAAAAATCCCTCAGTGTGCCTTCCTTGGGAGGGGAAGTAAAGCAGGCGCACAGTGGGCCAGAATCTTGAAAACGTGGCCAAAAAGGAAAACTAACTGCAAACGTGTGGAGCTAAATTTATAGGTTAGATTTGATTAACGCTCTATTATGTTCCAACGTTCATCGCCAGGTGCTGGTTGTGGTGACATCTAGTAGCCAAGTTTCCAGCCAGTTGTCGTTGACGGTAGTATTTGGTAGCAAAATTAGGAGCTACTTGAAATTGATCGTCCTCAGTCATTACCTGAATCACAGATAACACACACTAATACAGCCATCACAATTAACATCGGTTATCAGACAGATTCTACACACACCCAAAGTACACGGCGCTACATGACCGCGTTGTCGCAGCCCCTAGACTGAGGAACCAACCAACCTTTCCAATAGGTCCACGGCCGATTTCCCTTCCCTGACCCGTCCTGAAAATATAAAAAAAGGCCCTTGACTGTATTAATAAAAATACATTTGTTGTTGACTGTTTAGGGGCTTTGCGAAATCGTGGTTATGTAGCCCTGTGTACTTGGATGTGTGTGTAGAAGTCCCCTTCCAGCCTTCAGATCAAAATTAAATTTCTTAGCAGAGCCGGGAATAGGACCCGGGCCTCCACTGTGACCACTGCCTTCAAGCTAAGCAGTTGTCTGTAAGCAATAAATTGCGATTACCAGCTAGGTTACACAACTTCTGTAGTCCGCTGGACTTCGGTTGGTTGGTTCATCAGATTAGGGGCTGCGACAATGCGGTTATGCAGCCTCGTGTACTTTGGGTGTGTGTAGAATCTGACTGATAACCGGTGTTAATTGTGTTGACTGTATTAGTGTGTGTAATCTGTTTTGAATTCAAGTAGGACTGCATAAAGTCAATTTTCAAGTAGTTCCTACTTTTGTTACCAAACGCCACCGTCAACGACTACTAGTTTTGAACTTGATTACTAGATGCCACCACCTCTGAATGACATGAAAGATGGAAGGAGTTACAACAGACTGAATGAAGAATCTCAAGATCGGGAACATTGGCATCAGAAATTCTCTGTACGAAGACATGGACCTGCCACTAGGCAGAATACTGTATAATAATATAAATCTATGACATGGGACCGCCGACTTTATTTTCCCTCCGAAGGAAGGCATACTGAGGGATTCTTAACGCTTTTAAAAATCCAACGACTTCAGCCGGGTTTGAACCAGCAATCTTGGGCATAGACGCTCAGCATGCTACCAACTACGCCACCGAAGCCGCTTGTCGATGGACTACAACTGCAGTTATATGCAGTTATTTGTTTTTATAGATGATCTGCAGGGTCGCCTCCGTAGCGTAGCGGTCAGCGTGGTTAACTGCCGCCCCGGAGGTCCTGGGTTCGATTCCCCGCTCTGCCACGAAATTTGAAAAGTGGTATGAGGACTGAGGACTCTGCCTCGGGTGGTCCAAATGAGTAGAGGGGGTTCGATTCCCACCTCATCCATCCTCGAAGTGGTTTTCCGTGGTTTCCCACTTCGTCTTCGGGCGAATGCCGGGATGGTTCCTACCGTAAGGCCACGCCCACCCTCTTCCCTCTTCCTTGCCTATCCATCCTAACCTTCCAATCCCTTCCCTCATGAGGCCCCTGTTCGCTTTGCAGGTGAGGCCGCCTGGGCGAGGTGCTGATCGCACCTCACCAGTTGTATCCACTCCGATTAGATGTTCCCAGCTCTAGCACACTGCCTGGAAAATGGCGGTAGGGGTGAGTTCCCTTGCTGAATCCGTGGAGGCCACCACCCTGGAGGGTAAACTCGATTTAAAAAAAAGTTGATTTGCAAATTAGAGGATAGTTTGGTTTTCGATTAAGGTGAATGATAATTTAAAAAAGCTTTCCAGTCGGTCAACACAAATTGTGCCCAATTAGGTGGGAAAACAAGTGCAGTATTTAGGCCTACATGCCCTTACCTGAAAGAAAAATAGCCTACGCTATTTTATAGAATGCAAACACTCTTGCCATATTAGCAAAGTATTTTGTGATATCCGTATTGATAGACGAAGTTTAAAAATTATTAAATATACGCCACTCAATGCATAATTAAAACATGCATATTTATATATTGCAGGTACATGTTTCGACCTGTAAGGTCTTCTTCAGCCAATATTAAGAATTAAAATATTATTGCTAGTTCTATGGTCTACAAACTCATGTCGGAGAAGTATATATTAAATACTAGCAGAAGTACCCATTCTTCGAACGGTACTCGGTATTAATAACCAGACGTTATAAATTGAGCAACTGTTGCAATGGTTAGGGGCTTGGAACCTGTTTGTACACAAAGCAAAATGGTTAGTTAAAATTTTCTCTCAACCTAAATTTACCTAACGTGTTCTTCCTGACCTGAAAATAAAATTGAAAACCTCGTAGACGAATCGCAATACACGTCACATACAAACTGACCCTCACCGTTGTGTCAAGTCCCCAACCACAGGAAGACCCCTTTTAAAAATTATAAAGGCTTGTGGTGCATGCAAATTTAAGTTCGTTAGCCTCCAATGACCCAAATTCCTAAAAGCAGCAAAAATATTATTTCAAATCAGGAGTTTTTGAAAATAATGTTGCTGTTTGGGGATATAATAGAACTTTTGTACTACATATCGCACGTGTAAGTAGTGTGAAAAAAATCTCGGGTACTCCTTGAACCCCTTAAGCACATTGATGAATTTTACAGTTTTAGTTGGTTCCGTGATAACCTTCTGGCCATTTGCAAACTTTCACAGAAATGCAATATATGGAGGCATTACGTCTTGCAGAAATAGATGGAAAGTTGGATGTCACCTCTTGAGATATTGTTGTCATGGTTACTGGCTTGCATTCCTTCATTAGTTTATTAAATGAAATTCGTTTTCAGGGAATATCGAAGGAACTGTTGGTTTTAGAGCCTTAAAATGTAGTTTTCGGGGACCCTTTACGGCTCTTTAGGGGCCCCGAGGTTTGTTTCTGACACCAAGGGGATGAAAATGAACTCGTCGTTGTACGCCATAATATAATAATAATAATAATAATAAGAGGTCCGCGTCGCTTCCACAGCAAAATCACCTCCAGAAGACATGCCCCAACAGAAAAACACCAAAAGGGGTGGAAGGAAAGTGGAGAAGGGGAACGCACAGGCTATTCTACAGACACCCCCCAATAACCGACAGAACTGCTGCCGACGAAATAATGCCACAACAGCTGCTTAAAAAATAAAATAAAAATTTAATGTTAAAATTTAAAGGAGCACCTCCACCAGAAACAGAGCATGCTTGCTTGTAAAGCAAAAAAAAAAAAAGGACTAGAATTAAATTAAAATTAGAATGTTATAAAGCCCAAAGATTAAAATAAAATTACAAGCATAATTAAATGAGAAGGGCTTGATAATTTACAAGGGAATGCAATACCGATCCGACATGTAGAGATCCAGGCCACGCAATAAAACGAAAAAAAAAAAATAAAAAAAAAATTAATAAAATAAAATATGATCAATTAAGAAATTCCCGATATTCGTGACTAAGAAAAACACAAGAACATTCACCATAAACATAAGGTTAAACCAACAAGATTAACAAAAGCAAATTAAGCTAACACCACAACACGTTTGAGTTTTTCGGTCAGCGCCAACAGACTGCACTCCAAGACCAGGATGCATTTCGGCAAAACAAAAACAAAACAAACATGGACACAGGAACAGACGACCACATGTCAAATCGAAATTACGGCAAATAATTAGCATAATTAAATTTTAAAATCAGCAGAAAGAAGGGAAGAAAACAATTACGTCTAAATACTATTAACATTAGGGCGGAGCCACGGATCGTAAATCAGATAAATAATATGCCAATCCCAAGATTGCCAAAGGAAAATAAATAATAATTTAAACGTAAAATAAACTTAGAAATGTGTCTCCAGAAGGTACGAAGAAAACAATAACCCTTTTTTTGTATATCAGGTAACGTTGACAAACAGAAATATTAGGCCTATAAAACAAAATAAGGTACAGAATAAAAACATTACTATAAGACGATATCGGAGCTCCATAACAATAATAAATATAAATGTATAATGCAACGTACCTTACATCCTTCTCAGTGGAGACACAATGAAAATAAAATAATTAACACACAATATAAATAAAATATAATACGGCACTAAATTGCCTTGAAAATGGCCCACCCAGCACATGCTTCGTTTTGGTCACAAGCACTGGTCTGCATCGAGATGCGATCTTCATTCCGTACTTCCTCTTCACGGCGAAACGATGAAAGTTATGCCTTAAGAGCACAGGCAATTTCTTAGTAAAATTGGCATTCATATTTGGTAAAAGCTAGGGGCCAACGCCCCCTAGCCCACGAAGAGATACTCTTTCACACCAGTTGGCAAGTTGCTTCTTAAACGACCGACAGTTAACTCCTCAAGATGGCGGAGAATCGCGCGTCAGATACCGAACTGCATTCATGTAAATATTCATCGTCCAATCAAGGCTTGACACATCAATCAACAATGTCATTATTAAGTAAATAATTTGGCGGTATCATGAAAACACAGTCCTTTGTTTCATGACGCAGAATATAATAAATGCCCTCAAACATGACTGGAATAGGATGAGTTTATTAGGCACCCCAACACACTCTATCGGAGAAGAAGGAACCACGTCAAGCAACCCCGAAGTCCGACAGCAGCTGCTATCTCGTGTTCACAAACGGAATCAAGTCACCAGGCGGTCGATTCAAAATGTCATGAATTCCATCCAGGGGTAGATACATGTTTGAAACCTTGGGACGGGCTCTTGCACGTAACAATTATTATTATTATTATTATAAGTTAATAATATAACAATATAGTGATAGGCAGGCTTAGGATAATTATGTATTTTGCATATTACATATGCAATTGCATATTTGGGACAGTTTTAACTTAACACTGCATATTTAGGGGTTTCCTCCTATTAGTGCATATTTCAAAAACATTCTTAATCTTGAGTGTAGACATCAGCTTCTGCAGGACACTTTTGGATTATTTGACATGCATTTCAGGTAACAGGAATGTTGAGAAGTGCTGGGTTTGCATCGTGTTGAAATTTAGCAACACTGGCCCTACATCCGGCCATAGCTTTGTCTACCTGCAATGCAATTAGGTGGGCACTGATTCTTGGTATTTCCCGTAAAGCAGGTTATATTTTCCTCATTCCGTAAATAGTTACCTTTCATGCACAATTAGTTCTTGTCAGTCTTACTTTCGTTGAGTTGAAACAGGCGGTGGTTCATAGCACGTTCAATAGCTACTGTATTTAAGATGCCTAAGTAGAAGAACTGTTAATGAGGTAATGAAAGGGTATGTACGAGAGTTTCAAGACTTTTCAACTGACGGAAGTGTATTGTTTTGCAAATACTGTAGAAAAGTCGCAAACGCAACTAAAAAGTATCAAATTCAACAACATCTTCAAACAATGAAACACAATAAATTGAAAGAAGTAAACCTGAAACAAAAACACCAGGTTCGTGTAACCACTGCTTTAGTTAAACCTGAACCAACACGTAGTACATTCAATGAAGATCTGTATAAAGCATTTCTCGCGGCAAATATACCGTTGGCTAAACTCAACAATAAGAACTTAGTTCAGTTTCTGCAGGTGTATACGAAACAGCCAGTCCCAGATGAATCAACAATTAGGAAGAATTACGTTCCTGAGCTTTACAATGTAACGTTAAGTAAACTAAGGGAAAACGCTCGTGGAAAATATATTTGGGTCTCACTAGACGAAACAACGGACGTAGATCAAAGATATGTAGCTAACTTCGTGTTTGGAATTTTAGGAGAAGAAGAAGAGAGAGACAAATCATATCTAGTAAATATGGCTGTGTTGCCTAAGGTGAATCACTCAACAGTTGCTGCATTTTCAATGATGCACTTTCTTGTTTGTGGCCATCAGGCATTCTTTACGATCATGTTATCGTGGTAAACAAGATGCCGCACCTTACATGGGAGGTCTTTGGATATTATATCCCAAGATGATACAAGTCACATGTGTAGTACATGGACTTCATCGAGTCGCTGAAGCAGTCCGGGCTTCGTTTCCTGAAGTAAACACGTTGATCTCCACAGTGAAAAGAGTGTTCCTGAAGGCTCCAAGTCGCAAAGAAAAATCTTTTGATGCAGATCATGATGTGCCACTCCCGCCTTCACCAGTTCATACAAGATGGGGAACGTGGCTCGAAGCTGCTGTTTATTATGCCAATTATTTCGAGGTAGTAAAAAAGGTAGTTGAAGACCTCGATTCTGAAGTAGCTGCTTCTATTAAAGAAGCTCAAAAAGTCTTGAGCAAAGATGGTGTTCGTGAGCAACTTATTTTCATTCGTTCCAATTTGCGTTGCATACCTTCAGCCATCAAGAAATTGCAAGAAATAGGACTGCCTCTTCACGTTAGCATTGGAATTGTTGAAGAAGTCGATCGATCCCTAAATAACCCAAATAATCAAGTTTTCTCGAAAAAATTGCAGAATTTAATGCTGAGAAATTCCGGTCTCCTCAAACTTAAAAGCATTTGTGGTGTTATTCAAGGCAAAGACAAAATTGACAGTGAATCGATACTAGAGGTCTCTGATTTCGTTAAGTTGGAGTATGCTCCAATTGTGGCATGTGATGTGGAGAGTGTTTTCTTAGTACAAAGTCATTTTAAGTGAAAATAGGCGCAAGTTTGTGTTTGAAAACCTACCTATTACATTACCCATTACATCATGCAGTGATTAAGTGTAATCAAGACTTGTAAATTTTATTGACAAACTGGGGCAATCTATTGTAGTACTGTAAGGAATTGTCTTTATTTTGGCGATATTTAATATGTAACATTGATTTCTTGTAATATAAACCACTAATTGATATCAGATATATGTTTATTTTAATGCATATTTTAGTGCTTATTTAGACACTTTTTAGTGCATATTTGCATGCATATTTTGGCATTTTTAAGTGCATAATTATCCGAAGCCTGGTGATAGGGATATAATAGACCTTCTGTACCATACCCGCACGTGTACATCGCGTGAAAAATTTCTAGAGTACCCCTTGACCCCCTTATGTATTGATGAATTTTACAGCTTAATTTGGATGCGTTATAACCTTCACAGTGATGTAATTAATGGAATTGCATTGCGTCTTACAGCAATAGATGGACCTCTGAGATTGTGTTGCCATGGTTACCGGCTTGCATTCTTTCATTATTGTATTAAATGAAATTAATTTTCTGAGAATATCTCAAAAACTGTTGGTTTTAGGGCCTTAAAATGTGGATTTCTGGGTCCCTTTAGGGCCCCCGAGATTCATTTCTCACATTGAGGGGCTGAAAATGAGCTTTGTCTCACCCTTCTACGCCTCTTTCAGCATGTATTTTAAAGGGGTAGGCCCCCTTTTATGAGAGGTATGGAGAAGAGTTACATCAATGATTAGTGTCGTGTCTTTGATCGATATCTGTATCAAATTTTACGTCGATCCACCCAGCCGTTCTCGAGTTATAAGGACACGAAGTTGTCCACCGACAAACAAACAGACAGACATACAGACAACAAAATTATTTTTGCGCGCATCGGTCATTAAACAGTCTGAAACGCGCAAATATCGCAAATTTCCGTGGGAATTCAGAAAAAACCAACAAACTTTCATTTTTATATAGAGGGAGATTATATTTTATTTATTTAGTCAATTTTACTCTTCAGGGTGGTGGCTCCCACGGACTCAGCGCGGGAACTCACCTCTACGGCCTTTCCAGGCAGTGTCCTAGAGCTGGGAACATCTGGTCGGAGGGGATTCAACTGGTGAGGTGTGATCAGCACCTCGCCCAGGCGGCCTCACCTGCGAAGCGAACAGGGGCCTCACGAGGGAAGGGAGGAGGGGAAGATTAGGATGGATAGGCAGGAATGGGGAAGGAGACGGCCGTGGCCTTACAGTAGGAACCATCCCGGCATTTGCCCGAAGACGAAGTGGGAAACCACGGAAAACCACTTCGAAGATGGCTGAGGTGGGAATCGAACCCCCTCTACTCATTTGGGCCACCCGAGGCTGAGTAGACCCCGTTCCAGTTCTCATACCACTTTTCAAATTTCGTGGCAGAGCGGGGAATCGAACCCAGGCAGCTGACCATGCTGACCGCTACGCTACGGAGGCGACTATCAAATATTATAAATAAATATAAAATAATCTAATGATAACCAAGTATACTGTATGGGGGATCTTTCGGAAAAAGTGTAAGGAAGATAAAATTGAAACAGCATATGGGACGATCTGAGAGGAATCCTCGTTCAAATACCTTGGAGAAATAATTATACCAACAGGATTGGACAGTTTGGCCAACACAGAAAGAACCTCAAGACACCAAAGGGCATTCAAACAAACGTGAAATCACTACAATAAAAGAGTGATGTCACGTAATGCAAACTTGAAGCATTACAAAACCCTTGTCCTCTCAGAAGCTCTATATGGAACAGAAACCATAACTTAAGGTGGCCATTCAAAAATTGCAGACTTTGAAAAGCAAGAACGCAAAATTCTTATAAGAATATTCGGCCCTACTCAAGAAAATGGAGATCAAGAGACGAACTGTAGACCTCTACAGGGTGATTTTTTCCACCATGTACAAACTCTAGGGATTGATCGAGGAGAGGATATGGAACAGAAAAGGTCTAATGAACGAATGTCCGGAAACGCATGGTTTGTTTGTTAGGGACCATTTATTAGATCATCCTTTGTTACGGAGACGGCGCGGCGGTCTAATACGCGCTTTACCATGCATATCAACAGTTACAGTATGTGTTGAAAATGATTCCATGTGCCTCCACGCATGCGTGTACGCGCTGTAGCTTGTTCTGTCTAACACCTCCACATCGGCCAGGCTGCATCCGAACAGTGTCAAAGGCAGCATGAATACGCTGCTCCAGTGTCTCCACATCTGGAATGAATGGGCTCTACACACACGAAACTTTTGAGATGGCCCAATAACCAGAAATCGCACGGGTTGAGATTTGGTGAACGAGCAGGTCATGCAACTGTACCTCCTCGTCCGATCCATCGACCAGGGAAGACACAATTGAGTTACGTCCGGACGTTCACGGCGAAGTGGGCTGTAGGACCATCATGTAGCAGCCACATAACCCTGCGAATCATCAATGCTACGTTTTCCAGCAGAGGAGGCAAAGTCACCTGCAAGAAAGGCCGATAGTTCCGGCCTGTTAGGCAACGTGGAAGGAAGGCTGGTCCCTAGCATGGACACCATGCATTTCCGGACATACGTTCATTAGACCATTTTTGTTCCGTATCCGCGATCAATCCAAAGAGTTTGTACACGGTGGAAAAAATCACCCTGTATAGGCCTAGTCTCACAGACAGTTTCACAAACACTGTACGCATGAGACGGTTAACATTTCCTGGGCACATATTTAGGAAGGACAACGATAGTGTATTCAATATACAGTAATTCATATTTAAAAAATCGAGAATAAATTGGCTGGAGGAAACAAGAGGGACTTGAATGAGATGAACATCGGAGAGAACATGATGAAAAACCGAGAAATATTCAGAACCACTGTAAATAAGTGCATATTTAGGGTGAAACCTAGCAACATGACGGGAACGGGATGGACAGAAGATCGCAAGAAGCAACACAGTGAGTTTGGGAGAAGAAGAAGGAAACATTCATCATGCCAATAAACAAGTTCCAACGCGCTCTATGAATGGGCATAATGATGATGATAATTGTTGTTTTAAGGGGCCTAACGTCTAGGTTATCGGCCCCTAATGATCTGGGTGATAGCAAAAATGACAATGCGAAGGAAACCATAATGAAAACTAACGGAAATTGAAAATACTGACAAAAGATTGAAAATACACACAACATGGAATTTAGTAATTTAGATGGAAAATACACACAAAAGTAATTTAGATGGAAAATACTCACAAAAGTAATGTAGATGGAAAACACTCACAAAAGTAATTTAGATGGAAAATACTCACAAAAGTACTTTAGATGGAAAACACTCACAAAAGTAATTCAGATGGAAAATACACACAAAAGTAATTGAGATGGAAAATACACACAAAAGTAATTTAGATGGAAAATACACACAAAAGTAATTGAGATGGAAAATACACACAAAATTGAATTAAGATGGAAAATACTCACAAAAGTAATTGAGATGGAAGATATTCACAAAAGTAATTGAGATGGAAAATACTCACAAAAGTAATGTAGATAGAAAACACTCACAAAAGTAATTTAGATGGAAAATACTCACAAAAGTAATTGAGATGGAAGATATTCACAAAAGTAATTGAGATGGAAAATACTCACAAAAGTAATGTAGATGGAAAACACTCACAAAAGTAATTTAGATGGAAAATACTCACAAAAGTACTTTAGATGGAAAACACTCACAAAAGTAATTCAGATGGAAAATACACACAAAATGGAATTTAGATGGAAAATACTCACAAAAGTAATTGAGATGGAAAATACTCACAAAATAATTTAGATGGAAACCACTCACAAAAGTAATTTAGATGGAAAACACTCACAAAAGTAATTTAGATGGAAAATACTCACAAAAGTACTTTAGATGGAAAATACCCACAAAATGGAATTTAGATGGAAAATACTCACAAAAGTAATTGAGATGGAAAATACTCACAAAAGTAATTTAGATGGAAAACACTCACAAAAGAATTGAGATGGAAAATACACACAAAATGGAATTTAGATGGAAAATACTCACAAAAGTAATCGAGATGGAAAATATTCACAAAAGTAATTGAGATGGAAAATACACACAAAATGGAATTTAGATGGAAAATACTCACAAAATTAATGTAGATGGAAAACACTCACAAAAGTAATTGAGATGGAAAACACTCACAAAAGTAATTGAGATGGAAAATACTCACAGAAGTAATTTAGATGGAAAATACTCACAAAAGTAATTGAGATGGAAAATACTCACAAAATGGAATTTAGATGGAAAATACTCATAAAAGTAATTTAGATGGAAAATACACACAAAATGGAATTTAGATGGAAAATACTCACAAAAGTAATTGAGATGGAAAATACACACAAAATGGAATTTAAATGGAAAATACTCACAAAAGTAATTGAGATGGAAAATACTCACAAAATGGAATTTAGATGGAAAACACTCACAAAAGTAATTGAGATGGAAAATACTCACATAAGTAATTGAGATGGAAAATACTCACAAAAGTAATTGAGATGGAAAATACACACAAAATGGATTTTAGATGGAAAATACAAAAGTAATTGAGATGGAAAATACACACAAAATGGAATTTACATGGAAAATACTCACAAAAGTAATTGAGATGGAAAATACTCACAAAATGGAATTTAGATGGAAAATACTCATAAAAGTAATTTAGATGGAAAATACACACAAAATGGAATTTAGATGGAAAATACTCACAAAAGTAATTGAGATGGAAAATACTCACAAAATGGAATTTAGATGGAAAATACTCACAAAAGTAATTGAGATGGAAAATACACACAAAATGGAATTTAGATGGAAAATACACACAAAAGTAACCGAGAATGAAAATACCTACAAAATTCAGTTTAGAGTAAAAAAAAAAACTTACAAAGTGCAATTTAGATTCAAAATACGCACAAAATGCAATTTGGATTGACAATTCTTACAAAAAGCAATTTAGGTTGAAAATACTTAAAAAAAATGCAATTTAGATTCAAAATACTCACAAAATTCAATTGAGATTAGAAATAGTTACAAAATGCAATTTATATTTAGAATACTTGCTAAATGTGGTTTAAGTTGAAAATACTTACAAAATGCGTTTGGAATTCAAAATACTCATAATAAATGGCGCCCTACATTCAAAGACTTACTAAAAAGCAATTTAGCGGCTTCGGTGGCGTAGTCGGTAGCATGCTGAGCTTCTATTCCCAAGTTCGTGGGTTCAAACCCAACCGAAGTCGTCGGATTTTTTAAAGCGTTAAAAATACTTCAGTATGCTTTCCTTCGGAGGGGAAGTAAAGCCAGCGGTCCCATGTCAAAGATTTATGGCAGGTAATAGAACCTTCCAGTCGCCTCCGTAGCGTAGCGGTCAGCATGGTTAGCTGCCGCCCCGGAGGTCCTGGGTTCGATTCCCGGCTCTGCCACGAAATTTGAAAAGTGGTATGAGGACTGGAACGGGGTCTACTCAGCCTTGGGTGTTCCAAATGAGTAGAGGGGGTTCGATTCCCACCTCAGCCATCCACGAAGTGGTTTTCCGTGGTTTCCCACTTCGTCTTCGGCAAATGCCGGGACGGTACTGTCCCCGTTTACCTGGATAGTAGGCTGTCAGATATCCGCCCCCTCAATCGGATTGCCAACAATCAATCGCACCGGCTCAGCTACATCAATGAAAATGGCACTGACAGATACTATCGAGATATGAGCACAGAAGTTAACAGGAAATCATTGTGGAACACACCAAAATAGACGGGGGTTCATACTTACCGTTACTTACCTCTTAAAAATTATCTCGGGGATTGAGTTGACAACAGGATCACTAAAGTCTGTTCACACAATAACCTCCACCATGACATTTAAAAATGAACCATAACGAAGACGAGAACTTTGAACTGTACAAAAGCTTTATTTCAAATAAAGGGTATGATTTTAATAACACAACAAAATACACGTGGCTATCAGTAGCCCAAGTCAATCTGACTACGTCCTCCTATAGGACTTGCAAAAATTATCATACAACATGATATAGAACATATTAGCTCCCACGAGCTCCAAATAACGTAATATTCATAACACAATTGGATTGGAAAGGAAGTGAGGACGAGACATATATAGAGCATTTGGTTTCCTTTTAATAAACATGACAATTGTATTTATAGTCGCAAGGCCAGAGTGTGGACGACCTCACCCGCTGATAACCAGTTGTTGGGACAGCTGCGAGCTACCCTCCAACCTGTTGCATACTTTGTCAAATGGGCTCCCTTCTCACATGCTACGTTACGTAAGAATACAGCTCTCTCAAGCTTTTAAATGTCTGCAAGACAACTCATATTTATATTTACGCAAATCTTTCAAATACTTTACTCACATCCTACTGGATTATTATGATAATTCCTAAACTTGTTAAGTTCTCATCCAAATGTTTAATAAGCTCTTAAATGTTTATAACAAAATCACATAAATTATTTATAACAATTAGAAATTGTTTATAATATTTGTCCAAGACAATAAAAATATTTTTAAACACGCCTTTAACATCATTTTCGTTCCACATTATTTTCAAAAATATTTACAGCAATTATTTACAATATTAACATTTAAATTATTTAAATTATTAATTTAAGAAATACATTAACCACATGTTCATCCGGTTGGTAATTTTCATAATCGTGTTCATATAATCGACCAATGAAGGTTAGTTATACATATTAATGTCACAATCTGTTTTAATAAAGGTTTTAATAATTATTTGTGACGGTAATCTTCATTCAAAATCTTATCTCAAATTCTTTCAAAACTCGTGTTAATTATAACAGTTAATTCACTTGATTAATTTTCAACGAACTATGACAATCTTACTCCAGCGGAAAATACTTCGCTAACAAGATAATGCACAAACTGCATTAAAATTAGGCCCAAAATCATCATATATTAATCTATATGGCATCAAAACTTCCACAGAACTTACAAAAACTTCCACAAATAATTCTTTATCATTAATTCCTGTGGGAACCTCCTTCATATTCAAGGGCATTATACATCAGCGACTTTCAACATCTGCGCTGCACTAGCGATTATACATTCATAGTTCCACTTAAAAATTCTTATAATCATTAATTGTTTCAAAACTGTTTTCATTTAACCTTCGTGGATTTCATTCATGAACCGAAATGAAGTCAAAATTTGCCAAACACAAACAAATTTAATAGTGAATACGCTTATATACGCCTGTCTGGTCTATCAAAATTTAAGATTAACATCTTCAAAGAATTGTAGTATAAAAATACTATCATCAAATAAAGTGCGACTAAAACTGCAAAGTAGTCGAATAGAATCCAATTAGACTGGGGAATGCAAACATCATTACATAAATCTCTAATTGAGAAAAACTCCTAACAAAAGTTCTTGACTTTAATGCATTCAATAATTCATTATTAATGTTAATCTTTCACAAAAGTGTCTATGATGCAATGATCGTTCATAACTGACGATAAATGTCTGTGTTGCAATCAATTCAAATAACGACTAGTATTTCCAAGATCGTCGACAACGTAATGGATTTTAACGCTCTAAAATCATTTAAATGTTCTTCCTTCTTGATGATGACAGAAAATTGGTCAAAGTAATTAAACTGGGGTAGAATTACTTTAATAAAGTGACACGCTGTCTGAATTTAAATCTGCCATAAAAATCATTAACTTACAGTCAAATCGTGACTACAAAAATATTAATTACTGAAAAATCTAAATATCAGTCTCAACTGATTCAAAATCATTAACTATGCCCATGACATAACAATGTCTTAATAAATCGTCGAAAAAGGCATAACTCATCAAGGTGTACTGAGAATATGAACCTCAACAAGAAAATAGGGCAAAATACATGAGGACAAAAATATGGGAAAAATAGTTGCTCAAATATCATTAAGAAACTCAAATACAATAAACGTTCACGACTACCTTATCTGCCGATTGACGTTCCAGAGGAAAATTCCCCAAAGAAGACTGCTGATGGATCCATTTCACCAAGTTAAAGCTGAGCTCCATCCTCGAAATAGGAAATAGCACCCTCGGAGAATCGAACTGCTTCCTTCTCCGGAAATTGCTCTGCTCCGTGAAGACGAATAGACATCCTTCCGGCAATAATCTTCTTTGTGAGTCGGGATAACCCTGACCTCTCTTGAAAAAATCCCTGAAGTTCCAGTAGACAATCGCCATGAAGTTTTTGTAGAAATTTCCGAAGAAATATTCATATTCAAAGAGTATGAAATCATTTCCATGGCTGTTCGATAGTATTCAGCCTTTAATCACGAAACATGGGTGTAGATGGTATTCACCACATGTTCGCTTGTGTGGAATAGCAATTAGCGAAGTTCCATGTTGCTATCTTACTCCGTTGAAATATGTCTCAATTGCATTAAGTCCTTTAGCCTTCCATCTGCTCTTCGGTTGTAGTAATAGAAGAACAAACTGCCGTATTAAATTGATCCATTATACTGTAGCGTTGTGTAACAAAAGCAATCTGAAGTCTCCCTATTTCACTAGCAGCGTCAGCCGTGGCGTTGATTCTGGCGATACAATAGTGCTTCTCAGGTGGCGAGATAATCACTTTTGTCAGTCGTGTAAAACTGCTAATATCTTTCAAACTAATTACTCGAAATTGTTCAGCTTTTCTATATTACTTCATGTAGCACTGCACAATCGAATTAGCTTATCGGCGACCGCTAACTGTTCGAAGCTAAACTTGTAGATGCATTCTAAGGTCCGTTTTAACTTCACCTAGTTTGACTTGGATCTCGTTAATGCAGTGGCTTCACCACGCGTTATAAAGACGACTCTTTTCACTACTTTTCACTTCGACGTCTCACTAAAATGACTGTATAAGAAAAGAACTTTCACAATTAGACTTCGATGATCTGAGAATGAGATCTGAGAATGATCGGAGAATGAGACTCCTCTCTTCTGCGCAAGGCCTTTTATTAACTTCATGAGGGGCGTTTCCATCCCTTCCATCGCGTGATACTGCGTCATCGCTAAAAGTTCCAACTTCGTTAATACATGACGGATTTTCAAAATTCAAAAACTAAAAATAAATTTCACCAAAATTCCGAATCAATGCCTCTACTGCAAATGGATTTCCACAATTCTGCATTCCAAAAGTAATAAAAATACCATAGTTTCAGCAATCTCCGTCTTCCTTTAAACTATCGTTCATTGGTTCAAGCCTCCCCTCCAATAGCATAATTTCTTCCTCAGCAGAATTCCTCGTTTCCTGCGACTGCGTCGTAAATCTTGGAACATTCTCGACTAAATGCTGACGTCACTGAGAATCTCAGCTCAAGTAGCTTGCTGGCATAACGTTTGCGTCATCCGTGCTTACGTCATGACTACCCACGTCATAACTATGACAACCATAACTTTCATTAAAATTTCCAATATAGCCACCGTGGTCTCTATATAATTCAATTACGGGGGCATTCTCCTCTCACCACGTTTTAAAAACAGTTGCAAATTGTTTTTAAACTCAATGTTACAAGTATCTCAACTCTCTTGAACACGAAATTGAATTATTACTGGCTTACTCTAGGATAGTATCTTTTTAAATTTCCAGCATTGAACTTGCCGTAAACGACATTATTCTCATCATCGTAGAGTTCGTAACAGTTGTTTCCATAAGCGTTCGTAATCCTAAACGGCCCCAGGAACACTAATCCAAATTTGGGGTAGATTTTCTTGGTCATATCAGCCTTGACAGGTCTGCGTAATAATACAAGATTTCCAACTTGTAAGGGTGTACCAAAACGTTTTCCAGCTACTCTTTTCAATCGTTTCTCTGCTGCTTTCTGGAGTTGTTCCTTCGCCTTGTCAATCCTCTGCTGCCTTCCTATGTCGGGATCTCTAGGTATGTGGTTGGAAAGATTATCCCACGGCCTTTCTGGGTTTCTTCCTAGATGAAGTCGCATTGGCACTTCTCCTGTGCTCTCCTGCACTGTAGAGTTCAGACATTCCTCAATAAGGGGTACAAATCTCACCCAACCAGAATGATCATTTGGACAGAAAATTCGACAGAATTTCGAAAATTCAGCCATATATCTTTCTGAGGAATTCGATTCTGGGTAACGCACGCTTGAAAATAAGTGCTTAATGCCAAGCCTTTCCATATCCGCTGCAAATTCCACGGATGTAAACTGCGTTCCATGATCTGACAGTAGATATTCTGGTTTACCAGCTTTAGGAAATACAGCATTTTCCAGTCTGCTTACTACGTTCCTTGTGTTAGCTTTCTGCATGGGACTCATTGTAACTAATTTTGAGAAAACATCCACGGTCACCAACAAGTACTGGTTACCCTGATATCCCTTCGGACAGGGGCCAAATATATCCGTCGCCATTAGTTCGTTTGGCTTAGAAGGAATCATAGCCTTCGGTTTTCCCTTTAGTAAAGCAGAAGCATACTTTGCTCTTTGACATTTGTCACAGGATCGAATGACCTTGGCAATGCTGGAACGCATGTTAGTCCAGATAAATCTCTCTTTAAGTGTATTAAGAGTCTTATCTAAACCGGCATGTCCAGTTGCGTGATGAGCTACCCACACTAAATTGACAACAAGTTTAGGTGGCACGACTATTCGGAGTTTTGTATGCGCAGCGTCAGCATACTTGCATACGATGTCTCCACTCAAGACAAAGTGTCGTGAATTTCTCCGTGTAGCTTCATAGTCAACATCAGTATTGTCCTTGTAACCCTTGAGGAACCTGTACATTTTCCTTATTGGAGCGTGTCTCTTCTGTGACACACCGATTCGGGCTAACCTCCTAACGGTTTCTTGATCTTCTTGCTCCAATTGTACATGGTGTATCTGCACATTTTTAATAGGGTTACGTGATAGAGCATCAGCCAGTAAGTTATCTTTCCCAGGCTGGTGGACGATAGTGGCGTTAAACTGTTGGGTGAACAAAGCCCAACGTGTCAATCTATCACTCGACATGTCAGTTTGCAACATAAACTGTAGTGCTTTATGGTCAGTAATAATGATGACCTTATGTCCCAGCAGGATTTTCTTCCAGGCTTGCAAAGCTGTCACAAAAGCTAACGCTTCAAGCTCTGTCGTGAAGTAGTTTTCCTCGTGCTTCTTCAACTTCCGACTGGTGAACGCAATGTAGTGCTTGTTGCCTACCTCGTCTTTCTGGTATAAGACTGCACTAATGACTATTCTTGATGCATCAGACTCAATATAGAACACCTTCTCAAAGTCTGGGTACTCCAGTTTCACATTATTTCTGAGCATCTCTTTTGCTTTCTCAAAAGCCTCGTCTGCAGCGGTACTCCATTTCCATCTGTTGTTCTTCTTGAGTAAGTCATACAGAGGAGCCATAATTTCAGAGTATCTTGGACAGTGGCTGCTAATAAATTGGCATGCACCTACAAATTCTCTGACTTGTTTCACCTTAGTTGGCTTTGGAAATCTCGTGATCGCATCTACTTTTTTCATGTTTGGATGATATCCATCTTTATCAATAGTATGCCCCAAATAATTTATCTCCTTCTTCAAGAATTGACATTTTCCAAAATTCACCTTAATATTGGCCTCCCTTAAATTCTCGAACAACTTTCTCAAGTGCACTAAATGTTCTGCGGCGCTGGGTGAAGATACGATTAAATCGTCAATGTAGCAGATTACATTTTCTTTCACTTCGTCAGTGAGCTTACTATCAAGTGCTCGAATAAGTGCTGGTCCACTGTTAACCATACCAAAAGGCATTCTGACAAAGACCCATGACGTCTGGTCAAATAGGAATCCAGTGTACTGCATACTATCTTCTTCTAGTTGAACTTGATAAAATGAAGACGTCAAGTCAAGAACGCTGAAACATGCTCTTCCTTTGAATTTTCGAAGCAGATCTCTAATCTTGGGTGGTCTGTCATTTTCTGGAAGAATCTTCAAGTTGATGGTCCTGGCATCGAGACAAAGACGTATCTGACCATTACTTTTCTTCACTACTGTGATGGGATTTATATAAGACGACGCCTGTTTTCTAATAATCCCGTCTACCTCCATTTTTCTGATTAACCCTCGTACTTCTTGATAGTATTTCTCAGGAATGGGGTATATTCTCTTCTGGTAAGGGGTTTCATCTGTCAGTCTTATCTTGTATTTATAATCCTTAATCAATCCAGGCTTTTCATCGAAAATATCTTGGAATTCCTTTATCAGATCCTCAAATTCCCCCTGAATTTCTTCAAATCCTTCAGTTTTTCTACTGGGTATTTCTTCCAAATTTTCCACTTCATTAATTATGGTATTCAAAATTTCTTCCCTAAGGTCTATTTCCAGACTGTTTTTCACGTCCTGTTTTTCTATCTCTTCTGTGATTATGTACCCATCATTAAAGCTAATACTTATGTTCTTCATGTCAATAATAGCTCCGACCTTCGATATAAAATCGATTCCAAGCACCATATCAAAATTGATCTTGCTCACCACAATGAAGATCTGTTCATAATTCCTTCCATTGATATCAAAGTTCAATAACACTTGAATCTTGCACTTCACTGCCTTATCTTGGAATATCCCTCTCACTTTGACGGTAGAAACAGGTAGAACTGTCATGTTCTCTCCTCTTAGCAGACTTTGATAACATTCCTCTGAAATGATGGAAATAATTGCACCAGTATCCATCAGGGCTTTGTACTGTTGTCCATCTATCCGTACAGAAATAATAGGTAGGGCACATGGTCTTTCCTCTTTAACAATACCCCTCTCTTCTAGTAAATCTTCATCGGTAACTTCGTATATCTCATTAATCGTAATCAGGTGTGGTGTGGCAATGTATTTACAGGTTCTCACTGACGTTGAGAAATCGGCGTTTTTTTTGTGTTACCGACCTCAAAATTCTGCTGGCTCGTAGAAGGCCCAGGATCGATTACAACATCCTGCCTTTTCTTTTGATTTTCGGTTTCTTTATCCCTTAATTCTTTTAGGTATTGCTGGCTTTCCTTCTCTCTTTGCTGATACTGATCGGGTGTCATAACCTGGCCTTGAGTATTCTGGTTTCTATTTTGGTTTAGGTTATTCCTATTATAATTTCGGTTATACCCATTATTGTTGTAATATCTGCCTCTTCCATTGTAGTTTCCTCGATTGTAGTTCCAACCTCTTCTCTGTTGATACGGTCGGTAACCTTGTGATCTGTTATTTCTAAACTGATTATTCCTGTGAGGACCTACATTGTCAGTTTTCTCTTCGTCTGGCTTGTCAGTTTGTTGGACTTGGTCCATGTATACCGTATTTATTTCTTTAAACTCCTGCCTTTGACCTTTCTGTACTACGTTAGGCATTGGGCTTGTGTAGTCTAACCTCCTCAGTAATTCATCCATGCTGGTTAAATCCCTGATGTTGGACGAAATAATTAGTCTTCTCACCTCAACTGGCAGCATACGAGAAATCGCATCAATTAATTGCTCCGTTGACAATGGGGGTTGCAAAAATCTCAAGCGGGACAATTGACTCGTAAAGAAATCAGCGTACCGCGTTGGAAGAGTACCTGAGTATTTTCTTGAATACACCTCCGCTCTTAACGAATTCTGCGCTTCTATGGACCAAAATCGTTTGATTAATGCCTCTGCAAACTCGTCAAAGTTACTGAATGTGTATCTAAATGCGCGAAACCATTCGAGGGGTCCTCCAATCAGATATCTCTCCACTATCTTCATCTCTCTCTCTCTGGGAATGTGAGCTTCGATGAAATAATCTTTGAGGTTCCTTACATACTCTATAGGTGTCAAACTATCAGTGTTACTGAATTTTTGCGGTTTATCTTCGAAATTCCTGATGACCGTCACGTTCCTCGGATATGAATCTGGATAGTTTTTCCCACTATCTCGGTAGTTCCACTCAGGTTCCATATTCCTCTCGTCATCCTCCTCTCTGAATCTGGATATACGTTCTTCAGGAGTCACGTCTCTATCTTCTGGATCTAGGTTATATCTTCTGGCATAATTCCTATTCAATTCGCAAGCCAAGCCTTCTGTATCCTTGTCAGTGATTTCCGTTAAGACTTTCTTGATTATCTCTTCTTTGTAGTTCTCCATTAAACTAGCCTCTCCTAACTTCAAATTTTGCAGTTTACTCGTCGTTTCATTTACATCAGAGACAATTTTATGCATCTGTTCCTCTAATGTAGATTTTAATGTTTGCATATCCTGATCTAGTTGTGTTCTATCGTCTACTTGTTTTTCGGATAGCGAATTTATCCTGACGCTTAAATCTTTCCTAATCTGTACTACTTCATTGTTAATTTCTATTTGAGTACTGGCAAGTTTTCTTTCAATCCTTTCCTGAATTTGGGTTACATGTTCCCCACTTGACTTATTCCACTCGTCTTTCCATACTGCTACGTTTGCTGTTAACATTTCTGCTATGTCTACTTCGATATCCTCTTTTAATAATCTATTATGGTCTAATACCTGGGTTCTCATGACCTCTACATCATACATTAAACCTGCTAAAGACGTTGTCGTTCTAACTGATTCATCAACTAATCTAGTCGCTAATGCAGTTATATTACGCGTACAAAGGGTATTTGAGTTTTCTATTTCTTCCCTGACTTTATTTACATCAGTTTGGACTCTAGTGATATCTACGAAAACTGTGTTGACTTCTACCTGAATCTTAGTTATGTCACTTTGCACCTCAGTTATATCCGAATGAATGTTATTAATATCAACCTGAACATTGGATACATCAGTTCTAGCATTTTGAATTTCTTTTTGGACTTCCTCGACCTTGTCTTGGACAGTCGCAACATCATTTTTGACAACAACTACTTCGGCTCTAGCACAAGAAATATCACCTCGGACATTAGCTACATCTAGATTTAACATTGTCAGATCTTTCTGTACCTTAGAAATATCACATTTAACATCATCAACATTTTTATGCACATTAGATACATCTGTGCGGATGTCAGTTACAGTATTCTCAATTCCTAGGGTATTAATCTGTAAACGCGACATATTATCCTCTAAATTAGCAGCACTAGTATGAAGAACCTTCATATTCTCCTCCATTCTTGCATTCAAATTAGCAGACAAATTACTAACATTCTCCTCCATTCGACTATTATTCTCCTTCATACTTTCATTCAGCATCTGCTTCATACTGCGATTCATGTTAGCAGACATCTCCTCTAACATCATCTTCAAACTTTCATCTGCCATTACAATATTATTCAAAAATAGACTGCTGTAGGGACATACATCAATAGAGCAAAATAACAACATTTGAGCAACACTTTTCACCATATATAAATTTGATCAATTTTCTGTCTTAAGTCTAATTTATAACTACCTTATAATTAACTTTCGAAGATACTTCATGTTGAAACAAACTCAAGCACATGTTCAAATTTCCCTGGCTCATTTTAAAATATCCTAACACAAATAATTTACATTTACAATCCAAATAATTTAATTTTATCTTTAATATGACTAAAATGTCATAAGCCGGTCAAATAAAATAAGATTCCAGATCATAGGCGATTTTTCTAAGTTTCCAGCCTATTTAACCTTTCTCAAGTTGTATAAGATCTGATCTTTTCTGAGTGTAATTTTCCTAATATAATACAACATTTAATTCCTATATAATCACACTCTTAAATACTACAATTGGCCTAGACATCTAACAAAGAATCAACCTCTTTATTTGAGTCTAATCGAACCCTACGTTTCAGGTTTGTCAATCCTACTAGCGTTCAACCTGGTAATCCATTTTTGTTGAATTCGCCCCACGTGTTAGGGTCGCCAATCTTACTGGCGTTCAACCTGGTGATCCAGTTTTGTCGAACAGGCCCCACGTTTTAGGGTCGCCAATCTCACTGTCCCCGTTTACCTGGATAGTAGGCTGTCAGATATCCGCCCCCTCAATCGGATTGCCAACAATCAATCGCACCGGCTCAGCTACATCAATGAAAATGGCACTGACAGATACTATCGAGATATGAGCACAGAAGTTAACAGGAAATCATTGTGGAACACACCAAAATAGACGGGGGTTCATACTTACCGTTACTTACCTCTTAAAAATTATCTCGGGGATTGAGTTGACAACAGGATCACTAAAGTCTGTTCACACAATAACCTCCACCATGACATTTAAAAATGAACCATAACGAAGACGAGAACTTTGAACTGTACAAAAGCTTTATTTCAAATAAAGGGTATGATTTTAATAACACAACAAAATACACGTGGCTATCAGTAGCCCAAGTCAATCTGACTACGTCCTCCTATAGGACTTGCAAAAATTATCATACAACATGATATAGAACATATTAGCTCCCACGAGCTCCAAATAACGTAATATTCATAACACAATTGGATTGGAAAGGAAGTGAGGACGAGACATATATAGAGCATTTGGTTTCCTTTTAATAAACATGACAATTGTATTTATAGTCGCAAGGCCAGAGTGTGGACGACCTCACCCGCTGATAACCAGTTGTTGGGACAGCTGCGAGCTACCCTCCAACCTGTTGCATACTTTGTCAAATGGGCTCCCTTCTCACATGCTACGTTACGTAAGAATACAGCTCTCTCAAGCTTTTAAATGTCTGCAAGACAACTCATATTTATATTTACGCAAATCTTTCAAATACTTTACTCACATCCTACTGGATTATTATGATAATTCCTAAACTTGTTAAGTTCTCATCCAAATGTTTAATAAGCTCTTAAATGTTTATAACAAAATCACATAAATTATTTATAACAATTAGAAATTGTTTATAATATTTGTCCAAGACAATAAAAATATTTTTTAAACACGCCTTTAACATCATTTTCGTTCCACATTATTTTCAAAAATATTTACAGCAATTATTTACAATATTAACATTTAAATTATTTAAATTATTAATTTAAGAAATACATTAACCACATGTTCATCCGGTTGGTAATTTTCATAATCGTGTTCATATAATCGACCAATGAAGGTTAGTTATACATATTAATGTCACAATCTGTTTTAATAAAGGTTTTAATAATTATTTGTGACGGTAATCTTCATTCAAAATCTTATCTCAAATTCTTTCAAAACTCGTGTTAATTATAACAGTTAATTCACTTGATTAATTTTCAACGAACTATGACAATCTTACTCCAGCGGAAAATACTTCGCTAACAAGATAATGCACAAACTGCATTAAAATTAGGCCCAAAATCATCATATATTAATCTATATGGCATCAAAACTTCCACAGAACTTACAAAAACTTCCACAAATAATTCTTTATCATTAATTCCTGTGGGAACCTCCTTCATATTCAAGGGCATTATACATCAGCGACTTTCAACATCTGCGCTGCACTAGCGATTATACATTCATAGTTCCACTTAAAAATTCTTATAATCATTAATTGTTTCAAAACTGTTTTCATTTAACCTTCGTGGATTTCATTCATGAACCGAAATGAAGTCAAAATTTGCCAAACACAAACAAATTTAATAGTGAATACGCTTATATACGCCTGTCTGGTCTATCAAAATTTAAGATTAACATCTTCAAAGAATTGTAGTATAAAAATACTATCATCAAATAAAGTGCGACTAAAACTGCAAAGTAGTCGAATAGAATCCAATTAGACTGGGGAATGCAAACATCATTATATAAATCTCTAATTGAGAAAAACTCCTAACAAAAGTTCTTGACTTTAATGCATTCAATAATTCATTATTAAAGTTAATCTTTCACAAAAGTGTCTATGATGCAATGATCGTTCATAACTGACGATAAATGTCTGTGTTGCAATCAATTCAAATAACGACAAGTATTTCCAAGATCGTCGACAACGTAATGGATTTTAACGCTCTAAAATCATTTAAATGTTCTTCCTTCTTGATGATGACAGAAAATTGGTCAAAGTAATTAAACTGGGGTAGAATTACTTTAATAAAGTGACACGCTGTCTGAATTTAAATCTGCCATAAAAATCATTAACTTACAGTCAAATCGTGACTACAAAAATATTAATTACTGAAAAATCTAAATATCAGTCTCAACTGATTCAAAATCATTAACTATGCCCATGACATAACAATGTCTTAATAAATCGTCGAAAAAGGCATAACTCATCAAGGTGTACTGAGAATATGAACCTCAACAAGAAAATAGGGCAAAATACATGAGGACAAAAATATGGGAAAAATAGTTGCTCAAATATCATTAAGAAACTCAAATACAATAAACGTTCACGACTACCTTATCTGCCGATTGACGTTCCAGAGGAAAATTCCCCAAAGAAGACTGCTGATGGATCCATTTCACCAAGTTAAAGCTGAGCTCCATCCTCGAAATAGGAAATAGCACCCTCGGAGAATCGAACTGCTTCCTTCTCCGGAAATTGCTCTGCTCCGTGAAGACGAATAGACATCCTTCCGGCAATAATCTTCTTTGTGAGTCGGGATAACCCTGACCTCTCTTGAAAAAATCCCTGAAGTTCCAGTAGACAATCGCCATGAAGTTTTTGTAGAAATTTCCGAAGAAATATTCATATTCAAAGAGTATGAAATCATTTCCATGGCTGTTCGATAGTATTCAGCCTTTAATCACGAAACATGGGTGTAGATGGTATTCACCACATGTTCGCTTGTGTGGAATAGCAATTAGCGAAGTTCCATGTTGCTATCTTACTCCGTTGAAATATGTCCCAATTGCATTAAGTCCTTTAGCCTTCCATCTGCTCTTCGGTTGTAGTAATAGAAGAACAAACTGCCGTATTAAATTGCTCCATTATACTGTAGCGTTGTGTAACAAAAGCAATCTGAAGTCTCCCTATTTCACTAGCAGCGTCAGCCGTGGCGTTGATTCTGGCGATACAATAGTGCTTCTCAGGTGGCGAGATAATCACTTTTGTCAGTCGTGTAAAACTGCTAATATCTTTCAAACTAATTACTCGAAATTGTTCAGCTTTTCTATATTACTTCATGTAGCACTGCACAATCGAATTAGCTTATCGGCGACCGCTAACAGTTCGAAGCTAAACTTGTAGATGCATTCTAAGGTCCGTTTTAACTTCACCTAGTTTGACTTGGATCTCGTTAATGCAGTGGCTTCACCACGCGTTATAAAGACGACTCTTTTCACTACTTTTCACTTCGACGTCTCACTAAAATGACTGTATAAGAAAAGAACTTTCACAATTAGACTTCGATGATCTGAGAATGAGATCTGAGAATGATCGGAGAATGAGACTCCTCTCTTCTGCGCAAGGCCTTTTATTAACTTCATGAGGGGCGTTTCCAACCCTTCCATCGCGTGATACTGCGTCATCGCTAAAAGTTCCAACTTCGTTAATACATGACGGATTTTCAAAATTCAAAAACTAAAAATAAATTTCACCAAAATTCCGAATCAATGCCTCTACTGCAAATGGATTTCCACAATTCTGCATTCCAAAAGTAATAAAAATACCATAGTTTCAGCAATTTCCGTCTTCCTTTAAACTATCGTTCATTGGTTCAAGCCTCCCCTCCAATAGCATAATTTCTTCCTCAGCAGAATTCCTCGTTTCCTGCGACTGCGTCGTAAATCTTGGAACATTCTCGACTAAATGCTGACGTCACTGAGAATCTCAGCTCAAGTAGCTTGCTGGCATAACGTTTGCGTCATCCGTGCTTACGTCATGACTACCCACGTCATAACTATGACAACCATAACTTTCATTAAAATTTCCAATATAGCCACCGTGGTCTATATATAATTCAATTACGGGGGCAGTACCTTCTTCAAGGCCACGGCCGCCTCCTTCCCTCTTCCTTGCCTATCCATCCTGACCTTCCATTACCTTCCCTCATGAGGCCCCTGTTCGCTTTGCAGGTGAGGCCGCCTGGGCGAGGTGCCAATTACACCTCACCAGTTGTATCCCCTCCGATTAGATGTTCCCAGCTCTAGGACACTGCCCGTAGCGGCGGTAGTGGTGAGTTCCCTCGCTGAGTCCGTGGGTTCCACCAACCTGGAGGGTAAACGACTAAGAAAAAAAGAAAAATAGAACCTTCCACAAATTAAACTTGTGTGAAGCTAAATTTGCAGGTTGGATTTCGTTGAGACGCTCTCTCAATGTTCCAACGTTCACCACTAGGTGTCAGTGACATCTGGTGGCAAACGTTGGAACTACTTGAAATTAAACGGAACTTGTAGCTCACCCCATGGGTGTCCACATTGAAGCAGCTACAAACTCTGCGAGCCGAACATGTCCTCAGACACTCCCGGCACTAAAAGCCATACGATAAATTAAAATAATTAGATTGTCAATCCTCACAAACTGCAATTGAGGTTTAAAATACTCGCAAAATGCAATTTAGATTGAAAATACTTACAAAATGCAATTGAAATTGAAAATACACAATGCAATTTAGATTGAAAAATGCGCATTTCAGATTCCAAATAATCACAAAGTGCAATTAATATTCAAATTACTTACAAAATGCAAATTAAATTGAAAATGCTCACAAAATGTACTCAATTGGATGGACAATACTTACAAAATGCAATTTAGATTGAAAATACTTACAAAATGCAATTTAGATTCAAAATACTCACAAAATGCAATTGAGAATCAAAATAATTGCAAAATGCAATTTAGATTAAAAATACTTGCACAAAGTGGTTTAGGTTGAAAATACAAGATGCAATTGAAATTCAAAATACTCACAAAAGTTCCACCCCCTATATTGAAAGACTTTAATTTAGATGGTCAATCCTTACAAAATGCAATTGAGGTTGAAAACACTCACTAAATGCAATTTAGATCGAAGAAAGAAACCTACAAAAAGCAACGTAGATTGAAAATACCTACAAAATGGAGTGTAGATGCAAAAAGAAATCGCTAAAAGGAATTTAGATACACGGGGAGCCAATTAACAAAAACAGTTCGTGACTCTTAAAGAGAAAAGGATATATAAAGAAAAGAAAACAAGAAGTCTGACCCCTCGAAGAAGGAGGGATCAGGAAAGACGAGACAAGGGCCAATTAAGGCAGGAAAGTGAAAGACTCCCTAGGTCTCGGATACCCTAATACCGTCGGGATCGGAAAAGAACAAGAGTTGACCCAGGGAGGTCGACAGGAAAGAAGACAGAGAGGAGCCCGGCACAAGTAAGTGGAAGCAATGCCGGACTCAGCAGGGGTCCCGTGGTCGCCAACCCACGTCCCACTAGATGTGAGCCTCTGGGGGGAGGCGGGAAAGGAAGAGACTCCCTAAGCCTCGGATACTCTAAACCATCGGAGTTGGAAAAGAACAAGAGTTGACCAATAGAGGCCGACAGGAAAGAAGACGGAGAGGCGCCCGACACAAGTAAGTGAAGCAATGCCGGACGCAGCTGGGGTCCCCTGGTCACCAACCAACGTCCCACTAGACGTGAGCCCCTTGGGGTTGGGAATAACGAAGAAAGAAAAGAAGAAGAAGAATGTAATGAAATGGATATCCTTACAAATAGAGAACAATCATTTAAATATAAAATGGGCTTCACACGAAAAATTCAAAAATCAAATACGTTGCTAAAGCTACAAGAAGAAATGAAAATTTTAAAAATCTTATTTTTAGACAATATTTTCGTGACGCGATTATTCTTAGATGCTGAATGTTGGAAGGAGTGCGTCAACTGAAAGGTGTCTATAAAATATTTCACTGTGAAAGGTAGCCTAAACCGAACGATATTCCCTGGGGAATACGCTACAGGACAGTGCTCCTGAGTTATTGTGAGAGACCAGGGCCTGTTCCACGAATAAACTTTGCAACTTTGCACTTTTCACTTTGCACTTTTCAATTCTTGCAAAGTGCAAAGTCTTTCTGTTCCACCATGATCTATGTATTACTTTTCAATTTATTTGCAAAGTGAAAAGTCTTTGCATAGGAATGATCCAATCATGTTTATTCCATGAACAAACTGTATATTTATTCCATGATTTAATGCTTTATTTTTCATGGTGAAACATGTCCCACTAATGACCACACAGTGATCTTAATTAATAAAAGTATTGATCAATGTGGAACTTTTAACCTGTCTATACTAAAGTGAGGTTATGAAAATTCATCTTGTCTTTGTACGTCTTCTTGTTGGATTCTTCATCACTATCCTCACTTGATGATTAAAAAAAAGCTCCTGCGTAACATATTTATAACACTAAACCAAATTCTGCGCCGAGAAACTAGTGTAGAGACTTGTTCATTAACAGCTGAAAAGGGAATCGTCTCTTTGCAAAGATTTCTGAAAACTTTTCAATCATTCCTTTGCACTTTGCATTTCTGCACCAATGGAGGAACATAACAGTCTTCTAAAGTGAAAAGATTCCTAACTTTTCACTTTTCACTTTTCACTTTGCAAGAAAAATCTGAAAAGTGATGGTGGAACAAAATCTGAACTGAAAAGTGCAAAGTGCAAAGTGAAAAGTTGCAAAGTTCATTCGTGGAACAGGCCCCACCGCAGCGGCCGTGCACAAATGACTAATGGTGTTGTGAATGCGGTGCGGTTTGTAAACCACAGTCCAAATCTTTATCAAGTGGCTTTCCTTGACTGCAATACGTCATTATAGCCAAGTGTCAGCGAGATCTGTGGTACAAAGAAATTCACCGCATCTCATTCCCGACCCTGCTGGAACGGGAATAGTAGAGGATACACAAACTCGGCTGTCATAGGGCTTTTTTTTAAATGTTGGTGACGGAGATATGGCCTAGGAGTTAATATATTATATCATTATGTTATAATACCTTGCCACGGTGGGTGAGTGGTCAACGTGTCGGTCTACTAACCTCAAGCTTGCAGGTTCGCTCCTGGCCGTGGTAAGTGGTTTTTGAAAGGCGGCGAAAATTACGACACCATGTCATACGATGTTGGCATGTCAAAGGACCCATTTGAATTCAGTAGGCCGTTTTCATAATGGCAAAATTAATCTCGGGAGTTTCCGTCATCACAAAGTTCCTCATTTCTCTAGTAGAAAGCGCTATAGTGTTCAAGGAGCTTAGATGTCTAACCTCCTTGACTTTCATAGTGCTTCAAGGAACAACGAAATTCGACATGGAAGCTATTCTTTGGGTGTCATATAACAAAGCTTGCACCCGGCATCCGAGGCCATATGATATTATTATTATATATTATGTTATAATTAGCGTTGATGTCACAAAACGTGAATACAAATAGCCCTTCTTGGGGCTTTCCAGCTAAGGCCCTTTGCCCTGTTATCAGGATTTGCCAAATTAACATAGAAGGCTTAAGTAGATCGAAATGCCAAATACAGTACTACGAAAAATCATAATACAAAATGAAATCGAATATTTGTATATAGGTTTATATAGATAGTTGTACTTTAATAGCTGGAATTTTTATCAAATTTCACGTATGTGATAATTTAATGTTTTAATGTGACATACGCTAAATAAATAATTAAATAAGGGTTGATTCCTTTCCTAACCTTTCATTCACGATTCGTGAGTATCAATATACACATTTTCTTTGCCGCATCGTTGCCTATTTAGTTATTTCATCATTAGATCTAGTGACTTTTGCGGCACAATATTACACATTTTATATGGTTTGAATAGAGGTGGGGAGATTTTTAAATCCCCTCAGAAATAAAGTCCTTCTGGTGAAAGAGAAGCTCAGCTATTTTTGCGGTGAACTTAGTGATTTTATGGAAATTTGAATTAGAGTTAATTTGTAAAGTTTTGCCTCACCAGGCTGAGTGTACCCCGTTCTAGACCTCACACCACAATGCCATTTTTGTTAGCAGAGCCGGGAATCGAATCCGGATCTCCGGGGGTGACAGCCAAGAATGCTAGCCGCTACACCATGAGGTGGCCAAGAAATTTTGATTTTATGTATTTTAGATGAGAATATAGTTCTCAGTTTCTAGTTATTTAAAAATTCCCACTGAATTTTAACAATTTTGACTGACAGGAATTTTGAGGGAAATATTCCCGATGAAAAAGTTGCCGGGAATTAACTCAGCACTATCTGCGACATTTTGTTTCCGCAAAATCTTTTATTTAATCTAAATTGATAATCTTGATGTCAGTGCCAAGCCAACGCTGTAGCGTCGTTACGTTAACGCAGATGTTCCCGACCTGGTGCTCTTTAAATGGCATTTTGTGGTCTCGTCATACGATTAGCTTTCAGTCGGCCAACACAATTATCATTCCAATTACTGTAATATGTGAACAAATTATTGGGTGTGTGCAACTACGATGCGTGACGATATTTGAGCGAGACAACGTATTCTCGGATTGGTTTGTTTAAACCGTCGTTCTTGCAAATTTCAGTATCGCATATTTTTAATTGTTTATATAGCGGAACGGAAAGTTCACAGGCGAAATGAAGAAAAGCCAGGTTGCACTTCCAGGGAAACTCCAAACACAACCACTCTTCTCTGAAGTTTTAACTCAACACGACCCTTGACAGTTTGCTGCTGGTTGTACCTGGGGTAATAGGCTCGCCCGCTAGCTAGGCTGTAACTGGGGTGATAGACTCGCCCCTAGCCAGATCGTAAACTGTCGCCTCAGTATTTGAATGGAGATTGTTGGAAGAAATGAAAACGTAGAAACACTTATAGTGGGCGATGTATTGAAGATAGAGTTATGCTCTCGGGCCCTTTTTGTAGAACTTTTCATGCTGAACATTTCTTACATTAATAGTATATAGATATTTGTAACAGTTTGCCCAGCGTAAGCTTAAAATGCGCACGGACGCCATTTGTTTATTTTTTCGACTTTTCACTTAAATCGTTCCTGCTCGGCTTCCTTGATCATAAATAAATAATTTTCTGCAGAGATATTCCTCGAGATATCCTTTACAGAATGGTGAAAACCGCATCAAAATCCATTCAGAGATTCACCCGTGACATCCAAAAACGACAGTAGCGACACTCCAGAGCAGCAACAGAAGAGAGAGAGAGAGCGTTGCAGCAGAAGAGAGATAAAACGATATCATCACCTTTCACTGTAACATTTTTTCACGAACGTCGCTGTATTCCAACAATTTATTAAACGAAACAAATTACACGTGATTATGATGTACTTAGGCCTATAGGTTTATTGTTAAGGACTATTGAAGAAGAAGAAGAAGAAGAAGAAGAAGACTAAGGGATGACATGTTTCACTCATCAAGCGAGCATCATCAGATCCGAATATGCAATAAAGCATCCAACGTTTAGAATGAAGCATTGGTCTTATGGCGCGTTACGACAGGGTTGCCACTCCATGAGAGGAGGCAGTACAAAGCGCTTCGCGTACACTTTCCGCACATTCGGCGATTGTGCAGTGACGAAGACTTGAATTAAGTACTGTATAATAATACTAATAGTAGGCTAACATAACACATACAACTAAATTAAATTAAATTAACTATAACGTATGCTGAATGTGGCATAAAGAAAACAATCAAAATAAAATAAATAAAGTACAAGCCCAAGGAAATGTGTGAAGTTTCGACTGCAGTTAAAGTTGAAGTAGGCCTACGTTATTAAAGAAAATACTCCTCATTGGATTACCTTTCATGATTTATACTTTCGTTGGGTTTAAGATTCTTAAAATAACTGAACACATTAATTACGACCCGTTTTTCCCTCCTTCTGAGCACTTGGCCACGCTTTCGTTTCACAAAACTATCCATTGATGTACGTGAAATACGTAAAATACAACACGTTAAATCTAACAGAACTGCTGCACACACACTCAAGATAGAGACAGCTGAACTACTGAAATACAAGCTCGAAGGGCTTAGTAATAAAGCTGTGAGTAGCAAGCTGCACCCCGCTGTCCTTCGAAACTTCATGTTTATAATCCGCGGTCAATGAACAGCCCGGCCTGTGTAAACAATTGATTAAGCAGGTAGAAAACTTCCTCCAACATTCCTCTACAACTCTCAAACTGACATGACATGGTTATTTTTAAATTTAGAAAAGTTGGCAGCATCGAACTTTTCCAATGCTGCTTTGCGGTTATGAGAGAATATTCAGAAGTTTTACCTACATGAAAATTGTAATATTGCCAGTATAAAATATTTCAATAATCCATCATCAAGACGGCACATTTAGCTACACGTGTGTGAAAAATAGGCATCACAAAGTCAATGCAACATGATATAAGATCGATTTTACTAAAAAGGGGACTCAGTTTATAGTTTTTTTTAAATATGGATACATCATTTTTCTAGCATTTCTATCAAGGTTACGTAGTTCTAATATAGGACAAAAAAGATCAGCAAAATATAGTTCTACCCGAATATGCTGTTTTTTCGACAAAGAAAAAATTTCGACTGATATGGCAACAATGGAGTGCTAGAAAATGACAGCGTCATACATGTCTCACGTGCAACAGAAAGAGAGAAGAATATCCCTATCTAACCAGTGCTTCATTCTAAACGTTGAATGCCCTAAAGACAAATAGCTGTACAAAACACTACCAACCCTACAGTGACACCCAGTCTCTGCCCTCCTAAAACAAAATACAAGAAAACCCGTCTGTAAACAAATGAACCCTGGCACTACAGTCCATGAAGGGCCTAGGCCTATGAAGCAACCGCTGCCCAGCTATTTGGCCTGCAGATATTGGGGTGATGCGTGGTCAGCGCATCGGGTCCCCTCAGCCATTAATCTTTGATTTCGTGACCGGGGCACTGCCTCACTGTCAGACAGCTACTCAATTAACCTCACGAGGCTGAGTGCACTCCGTTGCAGTCCTCACATCAGTTTCTAAAATCCCTGTTGGAGCCTGGAATCGAACCCGGGGCCTCCGGATGAGAGGCAGGCACGCTACCTCAAGAAAACTTAGTAAGTGTGGTAATTATTACTGATAACTATTAAAGCATTAAGCACTGAAAAAATAACTATTTTAATGTTATGGGGTTTGAAGCCATTTTTCAGTGTTGCCTTAGTAAACAAAAGTTTGGTGCTTTTCAGTCGGTCAACACGAATGTACCCAAAAGAGTTGGGTTATACCCTAATCCTCAAAAAAATTACATGAGATTAATAAATAAATAAATTTAATCCAAGAGAATGGGCTCGAACAAGAAGCGACCAATATCCGCATCCTGAAACTAGAGCGAGCGTTCCAACTGAGTAAAAACATCTACTGTAAGAAGATGCTGAGTATAGGAGCCAAACTAAGGCATTACAGGACTGTTGTCAGACCAGAAGGTTTATATGCTTCGGAGACCGTGTGTATGATTCGAACAGAACAAGTCAATCAGCTACTTAAAAGAGAACGCAAACTACTACGGAAGATCTTGGGCAACAGATGGGTTGACGGACAGGTTCGACTTATATGAAATAAAAAAGTATACAGCAAGATGGAACCGATAACAACAACAATTAGAAAACGAAGATTGCTGTTTTATGGGCACATCCTCCGTTTGAATAATGACCGGTTCACCAAGAACATCTGGAATTTTCTTAAACCGAAGATCTCCAAGTTGAAATGGTTCCAAGAGTGTGAGAAAGATATGAGACAGGTGGGCATTACGGAGGATAAAGTCAAAGACAGGAATAGTTTCAGAAGGATGGTGAAAAGCTATCAGGACTTTATGGTGGAGGCAGAACCCAGAAGACGGAGAGGCCCTTTAACAGAGAAGCGGAAAAACAAGCTGATAGATGGGCTCAAGAGATATTGGCAAGATGTCAAAGCCGGCAAACGAACAAGACGTAGACACTGAAATGAGAGTGATTGTTAACACGCAGTCCATAGAGGCTCAAGTCGACGGTTAAAATAAATAAATAAATAAATAAATAAATAAATAAGTAAATAAATAAATAAATAAATAAATAAATAAATAAATAATCTCATGTAATTTTTTTCAGGATTAGGGTATAACCCAACTCGTTTGGGTACATTCGTGTTGACCTACTGATAAGCACCAAATGTTTGTATTTTAATGTTGCTAAACCTAGAAATGACGATCCCATCAACAAAACAGTCTTCCTTCCCAAACTAATGTATGAAGGTGTAGCTACTATTGCTGTGATATACTTCAGCAATAAGTTCTAAACTACTGTAGAATTGTAAACTCTGTACCTCAGAACCAGACGAACGTAAGTCCAAAAATTACGATTTTCAGGTTATTACATCATTGTATGTAGAATTTGATTCTGCATTAAGCCATTACAACTTAAGTCCGGTGAAACATCTCGTTTTGTATTTACTAAGGGTTGTAAGAACGTAAGTCCCAACCCATGATTGAGCCAGACAAACTTAAATCCTCTTACGTCATTGTGGTTCTGAAGCGTTAAGAATACATTAAAACGCAAGTCCCATTAACACACCTTGTGATAGTGCTAAGTCCAAAGCTGGTTTTATAAGTACAGCCAATATAACGCATGTCCAGTCTTAAGTCCTAGAACGATTTTATAAGTACAGTCAACATAACGCATGTCCGGTCTTAAGTCCTAAAGCGATTTCATAAGTACAGCCAAAAAAGCGTAAGTCCAGTCCTGTCTGAATATTAGGTTAATTCCAAAGGAAATACCAATAAAGGGGTTAAGTATATACAACTTTAATAATGTCAATCGTTTTTGGCTGCCTAATTCAAGTGTTAGCTATGCAGTCAGGCATAGAGTACATTTTCTACAGTTTTTATGCTCTCCTGAAAAGTTGGCATAATGTGACTTACGTTAGTCTGGCTCTGAGCTACAGAACTAATACGTGGAAATGAACTAAAGTACTCTGTTGTGATGGTTAAGAGCTAACTACAACATAACATTGTTTGTCTACTGCTAACGTTTCTAACAATAATTATACAACCGTCTTAATCAATACATAAACGAAAATAATTATTATTAGAGTTGCTCCTGGTACATGTTTCAGGGATTAATTAACAACATTTTTATTCCCTTCATCAGCCAAAGAAAATTATGAAGTAGCGTGGCACTTAAATATAAATGGTTATTAGACTTCTTATGGTGCACCATATGAGTAGGTTGTAGAAAAATATTTTATGTTCGACCATGTCGAAATGTAAACATTCTGTGTCAGAAAACTGTATCATAATGAGGCTCATTATAACACTATTTTTCATTATGAAACAGTTTCTCCCACCAATCAGAGATGAAGAAACAGTTGTGTGGCCAATTAGGTAAGGATACCTTCGCACATGCGCTCAAAATCCAACATGTCTATATAAATTACCGACGTTGAAAGTGCACCGTCCATATGTTCGCGTAAATAAACTGGCGAATATGAGACAAGAAATGGCGCTGTACCTTAATATCCCCAAGGACCGCAACAACAATTTCTACACAGCGCATTGCTTTCAAACGACTTCGGTGACAATATTAGTGAATGCTATAGAGCTGGACGGACGGCAGGCAGTAAACACTAGGTGTTCTGTGTTGGCAAGCAAAGTCAATGGTCTCTGCTTTCGGAGTGCCTTGGCCCACGCATGTGCTCTGTTCATTCAGCAAAGCCAGGGCGCCCTGTTCACTAACTGAATTAACTGAATCCCACAGTTATTTATGAATATTTATGTTAAAACAGATAGTAAAGTTATAATTATCGTCGAACATAAACAATCGTATGCAACTCGCCTATAGGCAAATGGTAATTAAGACACTCGTATGGAAATTATAAAACTCGCCTACGCTCGTTTTATAAACATACTCGTGTCTTAATTATTGCCATTATAGGCTCCTTGCATAATGTTCTATTAAAGCATACGTTTATGTCTTGATTAAGGCGGTTGTATAATTATTGTTAAAAACTATTTAGTACATCAATACGGAACCATCATGAGTAATTTAAAGAATAGAATACTACTAACTTGTTCAAAGATGTACTGTTGATACGTAACTGAAGGTGTGGAATGTCTACAGGCTGCTCAGACAAACAGTTTTGGTGTAGGCTTTAGTAAAATGATTAATAATAGTGGGACTATATGGATATGGGATGAAGTTTAGCATAAGCAAAAGTGAGTGGATGGCACAACCAGGAAGAAGGAGAGAGTCACAACGGGAATAACAATTGGTGGGGAAGAATTGAGGAAAGTACAGAGTTTCAAGTATCTGGAAAGCCATTATACAAGAAAATGGAAGAAACGACAGAGAAATATATGAGCAGGGCAGGCTAGCCGAATTATTCAGGAAAAGTGTTAGCAGTCTTGTATGGAGTAAGAATGTCCCACAAAACAGAAAGGGTTATATTAGGACGTACTACGTTCCAATCCTGACATATGCCTCAGAGACCTGGGTTATGAAAGGAAGGGTGCGAAGCAGAATACAGGCTAGTGAGATGACATTCTTGAGAAGCAGTATTGGATTGACAAGGTGGACAGGTTAAGAAATGAGAAGATCAGAGGATTAGTCAAGGAGTGAGCATTGCAGGATAGGATAGAGGAATCAAGGCTTAAATGTCACGGGGATGTTAAGCGAATGGATGGGAGAAGGATACCCAGGAAGATACACGATATAAAAATAGAGGGAAAAAGACCAAAAGGAAGGCCATGAGATAAGACGCTGAAGGGTGTGGAGGATTGCGTGCGAAAGAAAGGAGAATACTGGACCAAGGTGGTGACGGAGAGATGGTGGGAAGACAGAAGACGATGGAAAGATTTATGTTCCAAACAGACCCGGCCAGTGGCTGGCAACTGTTCAAGATGATGATGATGATGATGATGATAATGAATACTCTGAGTTTTTCTGATTTGGAGTATCCTTCATTAAAGCTAGAAAAATTTTCATAATATTATGTCAAGTATACAATGGAGGATCGAAAAGTGGTGTCAAGATCAACTCCCTTGCTTTTGCTGATGACCTCGCTTTATTGTCGAGGAATACTGACGCAGCTATAGAATACCTGCATGTCCTACAACGCCAACCGGAGAAAGCCAGACTACAAATTTCTTTTGAAAAAAAAAACCGGTATATGACTAACATCAAAACTCAAAAGAAATCTATATTGGTATAAAAAGGTTAGATATTAATTGTTCAGTTTTACAAGCGGAATTAATGGGCATCATCATGGCAGTTGAATGGATTGAACTACAGAATAATTGCACTGTAAATTATGCTATTCTTGTGGACTCAAGAGCTGCAATCTTTGCTATAGCCAACAGAAAAAATACCCATCCTCTCGCCACTGAAATAAGAGACAAAATTATTGCCCTCAACAAGTTGAACAAGATTACTTTTCAATGGATTAAAGGACACACAGGACTCGGGGGGAATGAGAGAGCTGACTATCTCGCCAGGATTGCTGCCAGCCATAGAACTGCAATAGATTATAAATCACCACCCCTAAACCAGGCAAAAAAGTACTAACTGAGCATTATACAAATATATGGAACTCCATATATACCAATTCAGAAGACTCCTTAGGCCAACATACAAAATTATTCCTTCCTAATATACCACACAGACTTTCCTCATCTCTCTGGCCCAACTTCATAACCACCCAGTTTATCACAAATCATGGTCGCTTCAAATCCTATCGTCATAAAATTAACATTATTGATTCACCAATTTGCAGCTGCCAGGAAAAATCTCAACAGACGGCTCGTCACCTGTTGACTGAATGCACCACGTACTCGGAAGAACGACCAACTGTACTACGATCATTACCACTGCATACCATTATGAAACACCACTGCAATACTGTCCAAATAACTGAATTTATTAAAAAAATCTTCCACTGACTTCAATAATATTATTCATGTTAATTTTGCATTTAAAAATGTAAATATCCCGTGGTATACCTGTAGGTGAAACACGGGTTGTAACTATATAAAAAAAAGGAGGCCAATAATACCAGACGAGAGAGGATGGCTGCGGTTTTCCGCAGAACATACACTTTATACAAGAAGAAAATCATCTCGAAACGGGCTAAATTACGGCACTATAATACTGTAACGTTTTTAGGGTTCGTAAAAATAGATTGTGGACGGCCAATATAGGATACGAGGAAGGTATGAACTCTACCAGGGCAATGAAAGGCTGATAGAATCGATGAGAAAACGGAGCATTTATTTCGAATTGATGAGCGAAGACTTACGAAGAGGATTTTTAGAATACTCGAGAGTAGACCTAAGGTGTCTGATAAATGGTTCATGGAGGTGCGGAAGGATCATCATCAGGTTGGACCAAGTCGGAAGACATTTCAAACCGCGCTAAGTTTAGGTCAGTAATCGACAAATTCCAAGGATTCCACGACAAACCAAAAAATGAACAGGGGTTGGTCGGAAGCACGAAGACAGGCTGCCAGAGAAAGAATGCGAAGATTTTGGGCGGCGAAGGCTTCCAATAATGTGTAATTGTTGCCTAACGTGATCTTTAAAGGCCGTAAACGAATATATATATTAATTGTTAATAAGGCAACACTGAAAAATGGCTTAAAAGCTATCTTTACTCGTCATACGAGCCAAAAGTGCTCGCGAGCACAAGCTCCCCTGAGGTCAATTATTCAATTACAAATCTGTTGCACAAACAGGAATAACAGTGCTTTCATCACAAGTTTGGACAGTCAGACATTTTATAATTTTGTTAAATAGTATTTCTTAATCTACAGTAAAACAAGTAGTTCCGTGAAGATCTAAAGCCTATTTTCATATATCCTACTTATGTTAATAGCCTCTATCAACATACAAATTTTCAGTTTGATTGTTGTAATAGATTCGTAGATATTGAGAACCGTCTAAATATTTCTGATGGTCACCATGTTGAATTTTTATCTATAGGCCTTAGAGTTATGTACTATTACATGAAGATTATTGTGTAGGTGTTTTATTCAAACTTCAATCGCATGATTAGGACACAAGAAACAAACACGAGAATTTAAAATTTCGCTCAGCCGCCATCTTGTGGTTATGAAAACAATTGAAATGAATTAGATCTCGGTGGATAAAAATATATATAAGCATATACTGTAGAAAGTTTCACTGCGCTCGGATGGTTAAATCGCGAGAAACGTCCATTCAAATATTTCAATTTCGCGTCGCAACCATGTTGGTTTGTGCTCACCAGGTTACTGAATGTCTCTTAGGTGAAGTTATGTTTATAGCCTCTATCAACAAACAAAATTTCAGTTTGATTGGTGTCATAGATTAATAGATATTGAGAACCAACTACATAGGCCATAGAGTTTTGTACTGACAGATGAGGATTATTGTGTATGTTCATTATTCAAAGGTTGACTTCGATCCCATGATTAGTAGCCTACACAAGAAATAAAAACTTAATTTTAAAATTTCGCACAGCCGAAATATTGAGGTTGTGTAAACAATTGAACTGAAGTAGATGTCAGTGCATTACAATTTGTATAGTCATTTGCTGTACCAAGTTGAATTGCGTTCAGATGGTTAAATCGCGAGAAAAGTCTATTTAAATGTTTCAAATTCGCTTGGCCACCATGTTCGTTTTGTAGTTAACAGGGTTTTGAAAGTCACACAGGTGAGCTTCTAGTAGTGCCGTTTATCAGTGTACAAAATTGCAGGGTGATATGGATAATTATAATAGTTTCGGAGATATAGAATGCCGGTGAAATGTTTCGCACAGCCGCCATGTTGGATTGGTGAGACGTAATAAAATTTGAAGAGCGCGGTCGTGGCCGGCCAAATAGTACTAGACCTTACCGAGTTGCATTGAAATAGCTCCAGCCGTTTAGAAGTTATTAGGGGGGGGGGCACACACGGACGCACACACACATACATACACACACGGACAAAACGTGATCTCATAAACCTAGCTATACTTAGTAGACTAAATAACAAAGTCCCCGATTCTTGGATGTCACGGGTAATCTCGGGGACCACTAGATGGATTTTGATGCGGTTTTCGCCATTCTGTAAATGGTATCTCAAAGAAGGTTTCTGTGGAAAATAATTTATTTATGATCAAAGGAAGCCAAGTTGTAACGATTACAGTGAACAAGTCGAAAAAAAAAACCTGGCGTCCGTGCGCTTTTTAAGCTTTCGCTGGGCACACCGTTAAAAATATCTATATACCATGAGTGTAAGAACTAGGGGCAGATGACCTCGTAGTTCCTCCCCTTAAAACAACAATAACTAACTAGTGTAAGAATTGTTCAGCATGAAAAGTTCTACAAAATAATCCGCGAGAGTATGTCTCTATCTTCAATACATCGCCCACTATAAGTGTTTTTACGTTTTTATTCCTTCCAACAATCTCCATTCAATTACTGAGGCGACAGTTTACGAGCTAGCTAGGGGCGAGCCAATTACCCCAGATACAGCCAGCAGCAAACTGTCGAGTCATGTTGAGTTAAGATTTCAGAAAAGAGTGGTTGTGTTTGGGGTTTCCCTGGAAGTGCAAATCGGCTTTTCTTCATTTTACCTGTGGACCTTTCGTTCCGCGAAACACACAGTCAAGCGCCTATCACGTAATGCATTCATTACTGTTCCCGGGCGAAGCCGGGGCGGGTTGCTAGTTTTTTCATAAACGATGGTAGGCTAAAAGTGACATTCCTGTTTTATGTGTAACACGAACGATGCTGAACGTGAGGACCCGCCAATAAAGAACACGTGGTCAGTTAAACACTGCAGCCTGTCTTGTGGGAGTTGTCTCGCCCACTACACCTCGTTACGTCACGATCCAAAGCCACCTGACATTGTGGCAACAACAGCAAAAAAGAAGTTGCAGCCTTCAGCTCTGGCGAGGTGTAGTGGGGGGCATGGCGGAACATTGCCTTACAGCCGCTCCTCAGCAATCGCTTCGGCTTCAGTTCGCCTTCCTGCTCCGAGGTCTTCGCGCGTACCAACCACTCTTGAAGGTAGGTCACCAACAGGTCATTGTCCTGTTTGCATGTGTGTCATGTTGATAATCTGTCGGTGCACGGTGACCTTTATAGCTGTCGTGACGTAGATCGAGGTGGAACAATACGACCACTGTGTTTGTTGTTGAAACTCGTGTGCATCAGAACAGCTCACGTCTATGTGTTATTGCTAGTTGTTGTTGCTTCCGTTATGGGTTTGTGGGATGGTAGTCGTCAGCTGTGTGTGCACAGAGTTTGTGTTTTAGTAATAACTGCATCACCCAGCTGTGTGAAAGAGATGGCAGTCACTTTCTAACTTTGGTTGGTTGGTTCCTTAGTTTAGGGGCTGCGACAACGCGGTCATGTAGCCCGTGTACTTTGGGTGTGTGTAGAATCTGTCTGATAACCAGTGTTAATTGTGATGTATGTGTGTGTGTATCTGTTCTTTAAATTCAAGTAAGGACTCAAAAAGTCAACCCCTGGCACTATACAGCCCATGACGGGCTAAGGCCGACCAAGCGACCGCTGCCCAGCCATTTGGCCTGCAGATATTGGTGTGATGCGTGATGAGCGCGTCGGGTCCCCTCGGCCGTTAATCTTGGTATTCGTGATCGGAGCGCTGTCTCACTGTCAGACAGCTACTCTATTGTGCTCACGAGGCTGAGTGCACCCCGTTCCAACCCTCACGTCAGTTTTAAAATCCCTGACGGAGCCGGGGATCGAACCCGGGGCCTCCAGGTGAGAGGCAGGCGCGCTACCCCAACACCACGGGGCCGGCAAGTAAGGACTGCAACTTTGAATTTTTCAAATAGTTCCTACTTTTGCCGCCAAACGCCACCACTAACTTTAATTGGGGTTATGATTGGGAAGGGGGAAGAAGGCGGCTGTGGCCTGGCGTTAGGTTTCATCCTAGTATTCGTCGGGAGTTGTTGATTCTTTAGGGGCATTGTGATATTGTGGTTACCTAGAGGCCCTGGGTTCGATTCCTGGCTCCGTCAGGGATTTTAGAAACTGACGTAAGGGCTGGAACGGGGTGCACTCAGCCTCGTGAGGACAATTGAGTAGCTGCCTGACAGTGAGGCAGCGCCCCGATCACGAAAACCAAGATTAACGGCCGAGGGGACCCGATGCGCTGATCACGTGTCACTCCAATATGTGCAGGCCAAATGGCTTGGCAGCGGTCGCTTAGTAGGCCTAGGCCATTCATGGGCTGTAGTGCCAGGGGTTATCAATTTCTTAATATTGGGGATTGAGACGACTCTCCCCTACTAACTATCCTGGCAATTTCCTCTCAGCAGTGCCCGATTAAGGTAAAATGAGGCCCAAGTCCCTCAGATTTTTGGGGCCCCTTTATTTTTTTTCAAATAATTTTTATATTTTAGCACCTGTACATTTAATAAAGTATATACAAGAGGTCATTTTTCTCAAGATGAATAATACACTTGTTATTAAATCATACATAGGCCTACATATATACATACATTTCAATTGAAACGATCATCGTTATTTGAAAACATTTCAGATGATTTAATGAACAATTTAACAAATCATACTATTTTTACTTCTGTAAAATGTAATCAATTTTTTTCTGTTTTTTCGTTCAATGAAATCTTCTACAATGTCATCAAAATCAATTTCCCGCAGAACAACTAACTCGATATACATTAAACTTAGCATGTCTAATCGTTCTTGTGACATGATACTTCTTAGCGCACTTTTGATCCGTTTCAATTTTAAAAACGAGCGCTCCGAAGAACAATTCGTTATCATGAGGGTCAGGAAAATGCGAAAAACAATTTCAACGTTCGGGAAAACAGACTCAAGCTTGTCTCGAATAAGAATTTCGTAAAGTTCAGAATGAGTGAACTCAGATTTTAAAGGACATTGTAATATAATATAATGCTGGAACTGTCTCAGTTCTGGATAAACATTTTCTAAATCTTCCGAATAACATTGAACTAAATTAGAAATTGCTTGGGGTCCCCAGATAATTGGGGGCCCTAGGCCTGGGCCTAATGGGTAATCCAACTCTGTTGGAGGGAGTGTGGAAAAAACGGTAAAAACACACTCAGGACAGCAGATGTCCTCGTGGCCGTGGTGCATTATTGAGACACACGAATATCAGCATTATTTTTCTCCTTGCCTTATCGCGGAAGCAATATGGGATTTGCAGCCGTCTCGAGCGCATTCCACGAAATTATGACTGAGCCTAGTTGCATGTCAAGAGGTGGATATTATGAATTGTTCAATCGCCTTACTAGCAAAATTTGAGGCTTCCTCTTAATCCTCCACGCTTCTTTGTATTACCTGAATAATTTGTAGCCTAGTTTTATTTTAATGGTGTCTTCCAAAGTATTTACATACGAATGATCATGACATTCACTCCAGTAGTTTTGATGCCAACCAATAACAAACAGACAAAAATCAAAATGTTCGAACAGCTTAATTTATTTATAGAGATGTTCCTGTCAGTTGTCAACAAAACAACAACAAAAATGCATTGCTATCGTAAATTTATAAAAGATTCAATAAAACCTAGCATGTTTGTGCGTTTGAGTCACCAACCTTTTGGTTGTTTTGATGCAGAAGTCCATGCCTCCCTGTCCTGAGCTAATCGTATCATCTCTACATAGCTACCACACCCTACATCTGAAGCAACTTGTTTAACATATTCTAACCTTGGTCTACCCCTACAGTTCTTATCTTCGACCATTCTTTCCATAACTAAATTTGTTATTCCTGGATGTCTTAGTATATGTCCTACCAACCTATCTATTCTCTATATTAGCAGTCGCCACAAACATCTCTTGTCTACCACTAGTCTTAATGCCTCTTCATTTGTAACCCTATCTACCCATCTGATCTTCATCAGTCTCCTGTAACACCACATTTCAAACGCTTCTATTGTCCTCTTTTCTGCTGAACATTCAGTCTAAATTTCGCTTCAATAGAGCGCCACGCTCCAGACAAAGACTTTCACAAATTACTTTCTAATACCTAAATCTATTTTTGATGTCAACAGAAATGATTTCCTCAGTCAACCTACATTTTATATCCTCATTGCTTCGTCCATCACTGGTTATTTTGCTTCCTAAGTAACAGAAGTCTCCTACTTCCTTTAGCTTTTCACCTGCGAATTTGACATCAATAAGGGTTATTTCGGTTGCATTCCATTATTTTAGCATACAAACACTAATAGTTCGTTGGTATTCTTTGTCATCAAAAAGGACGGTAAGCAAAAATGGATGGTGTGATCAGAGTTTAGCGATAGGAGACTTTCTTTTATCGAATCAGAGCTCCATAATTGGCTAATTTTAATACAATTCTTACACGTTATTGGCCCAAATCGAAAGAGTAACGGATGAGAGGAACAGTCATAGCAACGACCAAAGATTTGTGCAGTTTTCTAGCTTTTTAAAGCCATAATTAAATTTCCGTGAAAAGAAATAAGATTGTGGTTATGGGTGAAATAAACTTAATTGAGCTTTTATATTTGGTCTTCAAAATAAAACATTTTTAACTTTTGTTTGTGTGACCACACAGCCAGCTGCCTGTTGTTCTTGGAATCATGAAGACTGAGACACTGGTTTTTAGCGTATTATGGGTTAGTACTCTGACATGATGTTTCTAGGAAGAAATGAAAGGGTCGAGCCCATGGCCGGAATCTTTGTACATTCCACAGTGACACAACCCAGCCGGCATCTTTGCGGCGTTATCACTACAGCCCTGCGCGGATATCCGAAAGGTTTATCTCAATGCGGACATAGTTTGCATGGCTGTGCGGACAGTGAATAAGTTGCATTTAATGTTTGGAGTTAATTTACGGATAATTTTTAAAATACAGTACAATCCGAAATTGTTGAATATCATTACTAGGACCCGGATATTTACTGTTAAGTTATGTTTTTCTTTTCATGACAAATGTAAAATGTAAGGGGAAATAATTTCAACTCTGAGATTTGCCGATGACATAGTCATCTTGGCCGACACGCCTCAGGATTTGAATGAGTTTTTGAATGGTATGGACTCCGTCTCGAGGAAAGAATTCATGATGAAAATTAATAAATGTAAAACCAAAATATTGGAATGCAGCCGAAATAAATCAGAATCCTCTATGGACATCAAATTGGCAGGTGAAAAACTAAAGGAAGTAGGAGACTTCTGTTACTTAGGAAGCAAAATAACCAGTGATGGACGAAGCAAAGAGGATATAAAAAGTAGGTTAGCTCAGGCAAGGAATGCATTTCCACAGAAAAGGAATTGGTTGACATCGAATATAGATTTAGGTGTTAGGAAGTCATTTTTGAAGGCCTTTGTGTGGAGCGTGGCGCTATATGGAAGTGAAACTTGGACTATTGGTGCAGCAGGAAAGAGGAGAATTGAAGCGTTTGAAATATGGTGTTACAGGAGAATGATAAAGATCAGATGGGTAGATAGGGTTACAAACGAAGAGGTATTAAGACAAGTGGGAGAGGAGTGATGTTTCTGGCGACTGCTAATGAAGAGAAGAGATAGGTTGGTAGGACACATACTAAGACACCCAGGAATAGCAAGCTTAGTTATGGAAGGAAGGGTCGAGGACAAGAACTGTAGGGGTAGACCAAGGTTAGAATATGTTAAACAGATTGCCTCGGACGTAGGGTGTGGTAGCTATGTAGAGATGAAACGATTAACTCAGGACAGGGGGCCTTGGAGTGCTGCATCAAACCAGTCAAAAGACTGAAGACTCAAACAGACACACATTCAAATTATGTCATTAAGCTTAATTAACACTCCGAACGGAAAAGGGTTGCAATTCTGACTGTATAACATTGATTTTAAGCATAGCACATGACATACATAACCTAAGGGAACAACTTTCTCCTCAAATGTCTAAATGTGTTGCTTTAATTAAAATTCAGCAATTCTTCTAGGTTTGTGCCGTGTCTTGTGTGGGGTTTCGCCTAGGACACCAAGCTGGCTCATCGGCGGGCTCTTGGTGTCCCCGCCCGGACCCCCACAGGAGTGACGAACTGCGCGCCACCTCCCTTTATTCTTCTAGGTCTGTGCGGATGAGCCAGCTTGGTGTCCTAGGCGAAATCCCACACAAGACACGGCAAAAACCTAGAAGAATTGCTGAGTTTTAATTCACCGGCCGTGAAAGCCAATATACCATCTTTTTGTTGCTTTAATATTTGTCTACCCCTTATTATTCCCGTTCTCCAACGGGGTCGGGGATGAGATGCGATGACAATCTTTGTAGCGGATGGTTTTTAGGGCCGGATGAAATGTGTTGCTTTAATAGTTTTTATGCGCGAGTTGGATCAAAAAAGTTAGTTGCACTATCACGCTGCAGCAGCACGCTGTGTGTCACAAACGTGGGCACAGCGGAGAAAGGGACAGACACTGCCCACACATCTGTTAGGCAGGTCGCTGTAGTGTCTCGTCTTGTATGGTGTGAATAGCGGCCAAAAGCAATGGCACGTCGACTGGACGTTCACTCCAAATGTGAGGTGCGTGCGACAATCCGATTCCTATGGGCCAAAAGGAAGAATTGCACGGACATTCATCGTGAAATTAGTGCTGTGTATGGGGAGCGGGCCATTTCCCGGCAAGGGCTCGTAAAGTGGTGTCAGCAATTCGAAGCCGGACGCACGGATATCACGGACGAATATCGCGAGGGCAGGCCCGCAACGACCAGGACCCGTGCAAATGTCAACAGTGTGAATGCGATAATTAGACAGAATGGTGGTCGACATTCCCAGACCGATGTGGAGTTCAAGGCCGCTGTCTCCGTGTGGTTGCAGAACGCTGGAGGAACTTTCTGTGCATCCGGCATCGACAAGTTGGTTGTGCGTTCACAAAATTGTTTGGATTCTCTTGGAAACTATGTGGAAAAGTGACGTTACATTGTTTGTCGTTATAGGCGTGTTGCTGTTGTATAGGTGGTGTAATAAATGGCCATAACTGGGAAGTGCAACTTATTTTTTGACATGCCCTCGTAATTAAAAGTATTATTGTAATGCTAATAGATTCTAACAACAGTCGTGCGGATAATGTATTCTTTATCCGCGCAGGGCTGTACTTATCACCCGGGCTAGGATTTATATGTACTAAAAAGTGTCTAAACATGCACAGTCATGTAGCCAGTATGTGAATATATTTTGCAAAATATAAATTTATTTTAACCACTAAACACCACATTTTGCTACTTTTAGAGAAGAATTAAGAATGCTGGATTTGTAACTTAAATTATTCAATTCCTTTTTTCAGTTCACTTACTTGTTTTTTGTTATTCATTCATTGATTATTTCTGCTACCAATACAGTGTGTCACAAAATGTTGTTTTAAATTTTCAAATGTGAAGTCTCTCCTGTTGTCTCACAAAGGTGATTTGTATTGGCTGAAGCTCTGCTCTACCACACGTGAGGTGATTGGCGCATATTTAACATTCACTGTATCAGCTGGAGATATGTGTATCTGATTCTAGTTTTACATTACACATTTCCTCCGTTAAAATCCCGGCGGTCCCATGTCATAGATTTGTGGCATGTAAAACAACCTTCCACTAACTAAACTTTGGTGAAGCTAAATTTGTAGGTTATGTTTGATTAATGCTTTTAAGTTCCAACATTCGTCACCAGGCGCTGGTTGCGATGGCATCTAGTAGTAACCAAGTTCACAGCTGCAGGTGTCGTGGACGGTAGCATTTGGTAGCAAAAGTAGGAACTACTTTAAATTATTGTCTGCAGTCCTTACCTGAATTAAAATCAGACAACACACACTAATACGGCCATCACAATTAACACCGGTTATCAGACAGATTCTACACCCCCCCCCCCCCCAAGTACACGGGGCTACATGACCACGATGTCCCAGTGCCTTAACTGAGGAACCAACCAACACATTTTCTCAAAACTTGGATTTCCTAAAAACTTACGTATCTCAAGGTTCAGGTCTATTTTTATAAGCATTGGTACCTGACTCAAAGGGATGCTAGATATTGTTACAGTCCATATTTTAGAAATCCTTCTTAGCTCAAAAACAATGTATATACATAACAGTAAACTTGTCCCGTGTTGCCATATTTGCTGTCACTGAAAACGACAATTCTATATATGTTTACTCCTAAGAATAAAATATATACAAATATTGCATTAAAATCACTAAATACGGAAATATATTTATTTTACAAATAGATATGTACCAATGTCAGAAATATGCAAAAATATGGAAAATAAATTTGTTTAATTAAAACTAACGGACCCGTACGAGAACTCTCGCATGTGTATAAACCACCCGCCTGGCTTTACTGTTATGCGGGCTTCTATAAATATGTTTATTTGTTTAAAAACACTTTTTAAACAAATTGTCGATATTTAAGAAATCAGAGAGCAATTCATCACTGCTGCTGGTTGCACATTGGGTTGTGTGCGCCCCATGTGTACAGACTACCCGCCTTGCTCTGGTGCTATGCGGGCTTTACGCGATACAGTTTTGCCAGGGGCTATCGTCTTGTTTATTTGTTTAAAAGAACTTAATAAACAAATAAATATATTTCCGTTGATTTTTCACGAAATGCAAGATTTTTCCTGTACTATTGAGACGATTTGGAAGATTTTGGTACAAACCACACCTTCTAACTCCCTCTGGTTTAGGAGCTTGAGTTTTGTGAAACATTCACCTTAGCGTATTATATAATAAGCTTGAGGACAACATAATCGATGGAATTTTAAAAAAATGTCTGTTTAATAACGAAATATATAAATACTATACTGTAATCCTATCACTGGTTATCACAATTCCGACACCGATATTTGGTGATCATATCTGGCCGCCATTCGGCAGCACGCCGGCCTCTCACCACTGGGTCCGTGGTTCAAATCCCGGTCACTCCATGTGAGATCTGTGCTGGGCAAATCGGAGGCAGACAGGTTTTTCTCCGGGTACTCCGGTTTTCCCTGTCAAAATTTCACTCCAGCAACACTCTCCACTATCATTTCATTTCATCTGTCATTCATTTAATCATTGCCCCAGAGGAGTGCGTCAGGCCTCGGCAGCTGGCACAGTTCATATCCTCGCCGCTAGATGGGGGCTTCATTCATTCCATTCCTGGCCCGGTCGGAGACTGGAAGCAGGCTGTGGATTTTCATTTTCATCTGGCCGCCATTAGCGAGTATTCCCTCAGTCTGGCCTTTTCCAAGGCGATTCACATATTCAAAAACCTTGGATCTGCATTAAAGACTTTGTAACACGTGCGTTAAGATTAAAGGGACCTAATTTTACGGCGCTGGTGTTGGGGTAGCGCACCTGCCTCTCGCCCGGAGGCCCCGGGTTCGATTCCCGGCTCCGTCAGGGATTTTAGAAACTGACGTGAGGGCTGGAACGAGGTGCGCTCAGCCTCGTGAGGACAATTGAGTAGCTGTCTGACAGTGAGACAGCGTCCCGGTCACGAAAACCAAGATTAACGGTCGAGGGGACCCGATGCGCTGACCACGCGTCACCCCAATATCTGCAGGCCAAATGGCTGCGCAGCGTTCGCTTGGTAGGCCTAGGCCCTTCATGGGCTGTAGTGCGACGGGGTTTGGTTTGGTTTACTTTTACTGCGCGCGTTACGAGGACTGGATATAGCCTAATTAAAATACAGATAAGATGCCTTCGCCCGGTATCTTTAACGGTTTACCCAGCGTTAATTTTAAAAGGCACACGGACGGCAGGTCCCAGACCAATTCAGCAAATCCGATGTGAACACCGAAACCCCAAACACATAGGGGTAAGGTAAGGCAATTTTGCAGCATTTTGTACATATTGTTATATTTCATTGCAACAAACTAACTTAGTAAAATAGTTGGTAATGACGTCCACGAGAGATCTCTGCAGCAGTACAGCTTGAAGAGAATGTATCACGCTATCTGGTGAGAAAATTACATAACCCCCGGGAGCAATAGGTACGGTTTCTTGGCAGGAAGCTTATAGGCTAACAAAATACGGCAAACGTACTTGTCATCCAAAATAAACTTATCTTAAGACTCTTAAGTCTCTAACTCGACACGACTCGACAGTTTGATGGTGGCCGAAGCTGGGGTGATAGGCTCACTCGCTAGCTCGTAAACTCACTCCGAAGCTAGTAATTTAAATTTCCACAGAATGGAGATTGTTGGGAGAAATGAAAACGTAAAAACACTTATAGTGGGCGATGTATTAAAGATAGAGATATGCTGTTGCGGACGTTTTTGTACAACTTTTCATGCTGAACAATTCTTACACTCTTAGTAAATAGATATGTGTAACGGTTTTCCCAGCGTAAGTTTAAAACGCGCACGGGCGGCAGGTTTATCTTCAATTCGATTCACTGATATCGTTACTTCTCGGCTTCGTTTGGTCATAAATGAATATTTTTCTACAGAAACCTTCCTCGAGAAATCCTTCATAGAATGGTGAAAACCGCATCAGTGGTTCTCGAGATTACCCGTTACATCCAAGAATCGGGGACTTGGTTTTATAGGTCTACTATGTAGACATTTATGACATAACAGGTGATATGTCGAACGTACAAAGGGTCTTGGCCGGCCCCGTAGTTTTGGGGTAAAGTGCCAGCCTCACACCCGGAGGTCCCGGGTTCGAATCCCGGCTCCATCAGGGATTTTAGAAACAGACGTGAGGGCTGGAACGGGGCGCACTCAGCCTCGCGAGGACAATTGAGTAGCTGTCTGACAGTGAGGCAGCGCCCTAGTCAAGGAGACTAAGATTAACGGCCGAGGGGACCAGATGCGCTGACCACGCGTCTCCCCCAAATGGCCCGGGAGTGATCGCTTGTTAGGCCTAGGCCCTTCATGGGCTGTAATACCATGGGGTTTGGTTAAAGGGACTTGGTTTAGTACAGAAAATATGTTCATTATTTTAGGGGCTTTGCGACATCGTGGTCATGTAATCCCGTGTACTTGGGTGTGAGTAGAATTTGTCTGATAACCTGTGTCACTGATATGTCTGTACCAGTGTGTGTATTTGTAGGACGCGACCGTGGCGTTAATTTCGGTACCATCCCGGCATTTGCCTGGAGTAGAAGTGGAAAACACGGAAAACCACTTTCAGGATGGCCGAGGTAGGAATCAAACATTCAGTTTACAATGGAGATGGAGCTAGACGTACAACGTCCATTCTTCGGTGTTTTAATGATCCATACCTTAGATGGCATAACTGAACATCATCCTCCGCAACAATTACAAGGTGTTCTACGCACGCTAGTCCATCGAACAGAAATAGATAATCCTGAATGCGAAGAAGAAGAAGAAGAAGAAGAAGAAGAAGAAGATTACACATTGAGACAAACTTTCGGAGATAACAAGTAAGGTACTCAAAAAATTAGATCTAAAGGACATATTACCCTAAAAATGCTTCAGCCATGAAAGAGCAAGTTATAGGTAGAGCCCTGCGCAAATAAACAAAAGTTATCCGTATCCGCCCCGTATCCGCACGTTTGTTATCCGCATCCGCCCCGTATCCTCACGTTTGTTATCCGCATCCGCCCCGTATCCTCACGTTTGTTATCCGTATCCGCCCCGTATCCGCACGTTTGTTATCCGCATCCGCCCCGTATCCGCACGTTTGTTATCCTCATCCGCCCCGTATCCGCACGTTTGTTATCCGTATCCGCCCCGTATCCCCACGTTTGTTATCCTCATCCGCCCCGTATCCGCACGTTTGTTATCCGTATCCGCCCCGTATCCGCACGTTTGTTATCCGCATCCGCCCCGTATCCGCACGTTTGTTATCCTCATCCGCCCCGTATCCGCACGTTTGTTATCCGTATCCGCCCCGCATCCGCACGTTTGTTATCCGCATCCGCCCCGTATCCGCACGTTTGTTATCCGTATCCGCTGGCATACAATAATATTTTCAATTAGATATTAAAGCAACACATTTAGTTTTGAGGAGAAAGTCGTTCCTTTAAGCTGTGTATGTCAAGTTCTATGTTTAAAATGAATATTAAATGATCTTGTCGACTTCGTCGTTACGCTGAGTTCTGGTGTCACGTTACGGCGACGGGAAATGTACCAAGAATGCACTGAGGTGTGTGACGTCATAGTACTGCTTGAGCTCCCTCCTTTCCCTGTGCGCTCCCGTGAGCGTGACGTCATCCAGCCAGCTACCTCCTTTGACCTTGGTTTGCACTTGCTAATGGCCTTTGAGTTCACGCAGTTCGCTGCTTGATCAAGAGGCTTTCACCCTGCATTTTTCAGCATTTGTAGCATTTCAGACTGACTGTCACTCTTTTCTTTACTTCAGAGTGTTAATTGTGCTTAATGCCATAATTTGAATGAGATTAGCGTAAATCATCATCTTACATTTGTCATGAAAAAAAAAACACACAACGGAAAAATATGATATGTCATAAACATGCGGGTCTTACGGTAGTCTAATGATATTCAACAAGTTCGTATTGCTTTCTAAAATCTATCCGCAAATTTTCTCCAAACATTATCCGCAGCGTATCCGCTATCCGCACAGTCATGCAAACTATATCCGCATGGCGAAAAATTTTGCGAATGTCCGCGGGTAGGCTGTAAGCACCCCTAGTGGACAAAATACGAATTAGTTTTGAGATTTGAAAGGCCGTAGCATGGAACAAGAATACTCCATGATTGGTCTGTAAGTTTTATCTTTGGTGATTGGTATAAAAATTGTTGAGAGATTTGGAGACGACTGATGGCTAGAGGATTAAAAGAATGAATATCCACTGCCTGCTTCCTGTCTCCGACCGGGTCAGGAATGGAATGAATGAAGGCCCCATCTAGTGGCGAGGATATGAACTGTGCCGGCTGCTGAGGCCTGACGCACTCCTCTGGGGCAATGATTAAATGAATGACAGATGAAATGAAATGATAGTGGAGAGGGTTGCTGAAATGAAATTTTGACAGGGAAAACCAGAGTACCCGGAGAAAAACCTGTCTGCCTCCGTTTTGTCCAGCACAGATCTCACATGGAGTGACCGGGATTTGAATCACGGACCCAGCGGTGAAAGGCCGGCGTGCTGCCGCCTAAGCCACGGAGGTTTGCAGAGGCTTAAAAGAATCAAGGTATTCATTTTAACAAGTAGTTGCTGTTATTGCGACATCAATAGATATAATAGCAACAAAGCCATCCACCCGATGATGGACTTAACATTTGGCAACCTATACTGTGACCAAAAGAAAATAATCCACATTTGCCACGGCCGCCAGATAGTGCTGAGGAGAGGGACCATGACGTCACGTCCGCTGTGAAAAGAAGCCAGCGTATCGCGGCGCGTCCACCTGACAAAGCTGCCACGTGGTAGCAATAACATTATTATTTGGTGTAATGAATATTTTAGCGTATAAGATACAATTTTTATGACAATAAAATATTACGTTTTATTATGATGTTTGAAGCCATTTTTCAGTGTTGCTTTATTAATCGAATTTTAATGTTTTTCAGTCGGTCAACACGATTTTAAGGAATTGTATTGGGTGTTTCCCAAATCCGGAAAAAGTTACATAAGATTAGGATGACCAGTTTCGATCGTCAAGCCATCATCATCAGATCCATTACTCTTAGGCATTTTTTTATTTAGTCAATTTACCCTCTAGGTTGGTGGTTCCCACGGACTCAGCGACGGAACTCACCACTACCGCCTCTATGGGCAGTGTCCTGGAGCTTGGAACATCTGGTCGGGATGGATACAACTGGGGAGGTGTGATCAGCACTTCGCCCAGCCGGCCTCACCTGCAAAGCGAACAGGGGCCTCATGAGGGATGGGATGGAAGATTGGGATGGATAGGCTAGGAAGAGGGAAGGAGGCGACCGTGGCCTTACAGTAGCTACTGTCCCCGATATCCGGATAGTAGGCTGTCAGATATCCGCCCCCTCAATCGGATTGCCAATAATCAATCGCACCGGCACAGCTACATCAATGAAAATGGCACTGACAGATACTACCGAGATCAGAGCACAGCAGTTAACAAGAAATTATTGTGGAACACACCAAAATATACGGGGGTTCATACTTACCTTTTACTTACCTATTCAAATTAATCTCGGGTATGGGTTGTCAACTGGATCACTTAAATGTATGCCCACACAATAACCTCCACCACGATATTTAAAATGAACCAAGACGGAAACAAGAAACTTTAAACTGTACAATAATTTATTTCACATAAAGGAATAATTTAACAAAAATATAACAACAAAATAAACGTGGCGATCAGAAGCCATTGTCAATGTAATCATGTCCTCCTGTAGGACTTGTAGACTTTGCATACAAAATTTCAGCTTTCTAGCTCAAAAGAACGTAATAATAATACACTTGGAATGGATAAGGGAATTGGGACGAGACATGTAGCAATTGTTTTCCTTTTAATAAACATCACACTTTATTTATAACTGCAAGCCTGCTATGAAGACGACCTTGGCCTCTATCATCCAGTTGTCAGGCCAGCTGCGATGCACCCTACACTATGTCGCATGCCTGCATCGTCAAATGGACTCACCTGTCCAGCCAACGTTAGCATGTGCTAGTTACATCAGAGCCTAGCTCCTTCTCAAAACACTTTAAATGTCCTCAACTCAACTCGAATATTATCACGCAAATCTTTTAAATGCTCCATTCACATATCCATGGATTACTCTAATAATCCTAAAACTTGTTTAATTATAATATCCAAATGTATAATTAGCGTTGTTTAGAGTATAATAACATTTTAAATTGTTTATAACAAATTGTTCATTAATTATTTATAACAATTATTAATTGTTTATAACATTGTCAAACGACAATTGAAAATTTATACACTCCTCTCTAAATTCCTTTCGTTCCAAATTATTATTAAAGATATTTACATAATTATTTACAATATTAATATTATTTGTTTTAGAAATACATTAAACCACACGTTTATCCGGTTGATAATTATTCAAATCGTGGTGATATAATCGACCAATGAAGGTTAGTTATATTTAAGTTTCAAATTCAGGTTTAATAAGCTTTAATAATTAGTATTATTATTTGTGACGGTAACCTCCATTCAAAATCGTTATCTCAAATTATTTAAACACTCATGTTAATTTTAACAGTAACTTCTCATGATTAATTTTCAAAGGACCTGGACAATACACTCAGCGGAAAAATACTTCGCTCAAAACGCACAAAATTGCACAAAAATAGGCCCAGAATTCATCATATATCTCAATATATATGGCATAAAAATCTTCCACAATCCATACAAAAACCTTCCACTTACAAATTCTTCAACATCATTGCTATTACTGTGGGAATCTCCTTCACTTATTCAAGGGCATTATTCATCAGCGACTTTTACACGTCCACTGAACTAACGATTATACATCCATAGTTCCTCTTTAAAAATTCTTATATTCACTAATTGTTTCAAAACTGTTATTATTTTTAACCTTCGTGGGTTTCGTTCATGAATCGATATGAAGTCAAAATTTGCCAATCACAAATAAATTTAATAGCAAATACGATTAGACACGCCTCCCTGGTCTATCAAAATTGAGATTAATATCTTCAAAGTATCTTAGTATAAAAATACTATCTTCAATCAAAGTTCATCTAAACTGCATAAATAATCGAATAGAATACAATTAGACTGTGGAATGCAAACATTATTGTTCCAATCTAGAATTGAGAAAAACTCCTATCAAATGTTCATTACTATAGTGTACTCAATAAATCGTACTCAAAGTTCATATTTCATAAAATTGTCTATAATGCAATGGTATTTCAGAACTGACGATAAATGTCTATGTTGCAATCATGTTCATAAAACGACTAGTATTTCCAAGATCGTCGAGACAGTAATAGATTTTAACGCTCTAAAATCTTTTAATTATTCTTCTTTCTTGAAGATGACAGAAAATTGGTCAAAGTAATTTACTGAATAGAATTACTTTAATAAAGTGACACGCTGTCTGAATTCAAATCTGCCATAGAAAATCATTAACTTTACAGTCAAATCGTGACTACAAAAAATATGCAAATTACTGAAAGAATATTAAATGTCAGTCTCAACTGATCCAAAATTATTTAAATATGCCAATGACATAACAATGTCTCAATAAATCGTAGAAAAAGGCATAAATCATCAAAGTGTACTGAGTACAAAAATATCAAGCAAGAATATGGAGCAAAATATATGGGACAGAAAATATGGGAAAAATGGTTGCTCAGATATCGCTAAATGGCTCAAATAAAACAAGAAACGTTCACGACTACCTTATCTGTTGATTGAAGTTCTAGAGGAAAATCTTCCAAAGAAGACTGATGATAGTTCCATTTCACCAACGTAAAGATGTGCTCCGTCCTCGAACCTGGAACCAGCGCCCTCGGAGAATAGAACTGCTTCCTCCTCCGGAAATTGCACTGGTCCGTGTATACGATAGACATCCTTCTGGCAAAACTCTTCTTTGTGATCCGGGTCCACCCTGGCCTCTCTTGATAATTCCCTGAAGTTCTGGTAGAAATTCGCCATGAAGTTTATTGCAATTATTTCCGCAGAAATATTCATAATTGTAGCGTATGAAAATATTTCCACTGCCATTTGATATTATTCAGCGATGGATTACGACGCATGAGTGTAGTTGGATGTTCACTACATGCTCGCTTTTGTAGAAAGACGATTAGCGAAGTTCCATGCTGCTATTTCACTCCATTGATATATGTCCCAATTGCATTAAAGGTTTAGCCTTCCATCTCCACTTCTGTTATAATCATAGTTGAAAGAACTGCCATATTATATTGTTGCATTGTAGAATGTAGCGTTGTATCACCAAATGCAATATGTAGTATCACGGTTGCAATACCCGCGTCAGCCGTAGCGTAGAATGTGATATTATAAAAGTGCTTCTCAGGTGGCGAGAAAATCACTTTTGTTGGCAGTCTTAAAATGCCAATATCTTCCAAATTATAATCGTGAAAATGTTCAACTTTACTACACACTTTAATACTGTAATGCACAATAGATTTAGCTTAAAGGCAGTCGCTAACTCTTGATATATTATCTGGTAGACTCGTTTATGAGTGCGTTTCAACTTCGCCTAGTTTCAATCACCGTAAAATGGAACTGCTGCACTGCTCCGTGCTCGTTCGATGCGGTGGGCTTTACCGCACGCTAAAGACGACTTGCTTCACTGAATCACTCGAAGTCTGACAATATGATAATCAGAAAAACCACTATAAGACACGAGAAAATGAGATATGAGCTATGAGAGCTCCTCTCTCCTGTGCAAGACCTTTTATCAACTTCTTAAGGGGCGTATCCATCCCTTCCATAGCTTGTTCCTCCGTCATTGCTAGAAGTTTTAACTTTGGCTATACTTGACGGATTTTCAAATTTCAAAAACTCAAAATTAATTTCTTCAAAATTCCAAATCAATGCCATAACTGAAAATAGTTTTCCACAATTCTGCATGCCAAAAGTCATTAAATATTGTAGTTTCAGTAATCTCCGTTTCCCTCCAAACTATCATTCATTGGTTCGAGCCTTTCCTCCAATAGCGTAACTTCTTCCTTAGCACAATTCTTTGTTTCCCTGCGACTGCGTCGTAAATCTCAGATCTTTCTCGAACAAAATCATGACGTCACCAAGAATCTCAGCTCAATCAGCCTACTTGCGTAAAGTCTGCGTCATCCGTGCCTACGTCATGAATATCCACGTCACAACTATGGCAGCCATAACTTTATTCATATATGCCAATACAGCCACCGTGGTCTCAGTATAATTCAATTTACGGGGGCATTCTCCCTTCACCACGTTTTAAAAACAGTTGCAAATTGTTTTTAAACTCTGTGTTATAAATATCTCAATTCACTTGAACACGAAATTGAATTATTATTGGCTTACTCTTGGATAATATTTCCTCTATGTTCCTTAATCATAAGTCGCTTCTTCTCTGGGTTATGTGTGGCTAATGCATTCTCTCCTCTCTACTTTCTCTTCTGTCCTGAATTCCTGTTTTCCAAATTCTGCTGGCTTGTAGAAGGACCAGGATCGATCACTACATCCTGTCTTTTCTTCTGGTTTTCAGCTTCCTTCTCTCGTAATTCCTTCAAATACTGCTGACTTTCTTTCTCTCTTTCTTGATACTTGTCGGGTGTCATAACCTGACCTTGAGAATTCCGATTCCGATTCTGGTTATTTCTATTGTAACCCTGGTTATTGTAGTATCTACCTCTTCCGTTATTATAATTCCCTCTATTATTGTTCCAGCCTCGTCTCTGCTGATATGGACGGTAACCTTGTGATCTGTTGCGAAAATAATTATTCCTATGAGGACCTACATTTTCAGTTTTCTCTACGGTGGGCTTATCAGTTTGCTGGACTTGATCCATGTAGACTGTATTAATGTCTTTGAATTCGTGCCTCTGACCTTTTTGAACCACATTTGGCATTGGACTCGTGTAGTCAAGCCTTCTCAATAGTTCGTCCATACTGGTCAAATCCCTGATATTTGACGATATTATGAGTCTTCTTACTTCCACAGGCAGCATACGAGAAATCGCATCTATCAACTGCTCTGTCGACAATGGGGGTTGCAAAAATCTCAAGCGCGATAACTGGCTCGTGAAGAAATCAGCGTACCGTGTTGGAAGAGTACCTGAATACTTCCTCGAGTATACCTCAGCTCTTAATGAATTCTGTGCTTCTATTGACCAGAATCGTTTTATCAGTGCCTCTGCAAATTCGTCGAAATTACTAAAAGTGTACCGAAATGCTCTGAACCATTCAAGGGGTCCTCCATCTAGAAATCTTTCTACTATTCTCATCTCTCTTTCTCTGGGAATATGAGCTTCAATGAAATAGTCTTTCAGGTTCCTGATATATTCTATCGGTGTTAGACTATCAGTATTACTAAACTTTTGTGGTTTGTCTTCAAAATTTCGGATGACTGTCACATTTCTCGGATATGAATCCATGTAATTCTTCCCACTATCTCGATATTTCCATTCAGGTTCAATATTCCTATCCTCATCTTCTTCCCGAAATCTGGATATATGTTCCTCAGGACTAATATCTCTCTCTCTTCTGTAGCGAGGTTACATCTTCTGACGTAATTCCTATTATCTTCGCAAGTCAAGCCTTCTGGATCCTTATCTGTGATTTCCGTGATGACTTTCCTAATCAACTCTTCTTTATAGGTTTCCATCATGCTAGCTTCTCCTAGTTTCAAATTCTGAAGTTTGCTCGTAGTTTCATTAACATCAGAGACAACCTTATGAATTTGTTCCTTTAATGTTTGCACGTCCTGACCTATTTGAGTTCTATCCTCTACCTGCTTTTCGGATAGCGAATCCATCCTTATACTCAAATCCTTTCTAATTTGAACTACTTCATTATTGATATCTACTTGTGTACTGGCAAGTTTTCGTTCAATTCGCTCCTGAATCTGAGTGACATGTTCCCCACTTGACCTGTTCCATTCATCTTTCCAAACCGTTACATTTGCAGTTAACATTTCCGCAATATCTACTTCAATGTCTTCCTTAAGTAAACGATTATGATCTAAAACTTGGGTTCTCATGACCTCTACATCATATTTTAATGCAGCTAGAGAAGCTGTTGTCCTAACAGACTCGTCAACCAACCTAGTTGTTAAAGCACTAATGTTACGAGTACAAAGCGTTTTTGAAGTTTCAATTTCTTCTCTTACTTTATTAACATCAGTTTGAACTTTGGCAATGTCTACAAAAACTGTATTTACTTCTACTTGTATCTTATTAATGTCGCTTTGCATCTCATTTACATCAGAATGAATATTATTTATGTCTACTTGAACATTTGACACATCGGTTCGAACATTTTTAATCTCTCTTTGAACCTCTTCTACTTTATCTTGTACAGTAGCAACATCATTCCTAACAACAATTACCTCTGCTCTAGCACATGAAATATCACCCCGGACATTAGCAACATCAAGATTCAACATAGTAAGATCTTTCTGTACCTTAGAAACATCTGTTTTAACATCTGAAACATCTTTATGCACATTGGATAAATCTACTTTAACCTCTGAGTCATCTTTATGGACATTGGACAAATCTTTATGGACATTGGACACGTCTGTGCGCATGTCAGTTACAGCATTCTCGATTCCCTGGGTACTGATCTGTAAACGCGACATATCATTTTCTAAGTTTGCAGAACTGGTCTGAAGAACTTTCAAATTTTCATCCAGCATCTGCTTTACACTTTCATTCATGCTAGCTTTCAAATTAGCAGACATCTTCTCCAACATCATTCTCATACTTTCATCTGCCATTTCAATAATATTTCAATAATAGACTGCTTTAGGGACATACATCAAACAGAGCAAAATAACACCATCTGAGCAACATCTTTCACCATATATAAGTTTGAGCAATTTTCTGTCTTAAATCTAACTTATAATTACCTTATAATTAACTTTCGTAGACACCCTATGTTGAAATAAACTCAAGCACATGTTCAAATTTCCTTGGTTCATTTTAAAATATCCGAACACAAATAATTTACATTTACAATCCAAATAGTTTAATTTTATCTTTAATATGACTAAACATGTCATAAGCCGGTCAAATAAAATAAGACTCCAGATCATAGGCGATTTTTCTAAGTTTCCAGCCTATTTAACCACTCTCAAGTTGTATAAGATCTGATCTTTTCTGAGTGTAATTTTCCTAATACAACACAACATTTAATCCCTATATAATCACACTCTCAAATTCTACAATTGGCCAAGACATCTAACAAAGAATCAACCTCTTTATGTGAGTCTTCACAATCCCATTGACATCGATAACTTGGTAATCCAATGTTATTCAAGCACTCCACACGAAATTGCGGTGCCAATTCTACTCCAATAACTTGGTAATCCAATGTTATTCAAGCATTCCGAACTTCGATTGTGCCAATTCTACTGGCGTTCAACCTGGTAATCCAGTGTTGTCAATCGAGCCCCACCGAATTGCGGCGCCAATCCTACTGTCCCCGATATCCGGATAGTAGGCTGTCAGATATCCGCCCCCTCAATCGGATTGCCAATAATCAATCGCACCGGCACAGCTACATCAATGAAAATGGCACTGACAGATACTACCGAGATCAGAGCACAGCAGTTAACAAGAAATTATTGTGGAACACACCAAAATATACGGGGGTTCATACTTACCTTTTACTTACCTATTAGAAACAACATACTGCATAAGCTCAGTGGTACCTCCTGGGGAGCCTCTGCTGACTGTCTACGTTTAACTGGCATCAGTCTTGTTTACTCAGCTGCTGAGTACTGTGCGCCTGTCTGGTTGGAAAGCGTACATGTGAAGAAGATAGACACGAAACTGAACGATACAATGCGTTGCATTACTGGTACCATCAAATCAACTCCATGTCACTGGTTACCCGTGCTGAGCCACATCCCTCCACCTCACTTAAGGCGGAAGCAAGCTCTACTGAGGGAGGCTAAGAAAATCTTTGCATCACCCTCTTTGCCACTGCATCAGGAATTCTGCCATCCGTCACAACAACGATTGCAATCCAGAAGACCGGCAAGTGTCACTGCAAGGCAACTCATCGCGGATGGATTTGACATAAAGGAAAGCTGGAAGCATGAGTGGTCAACAAAAACATTGGGAACAAGTGTCCACCATCTTGATCCCACAAAGAAGCCAAATGGTTTTGACCTACCAAGGAACCTCTGGTGCCGTATCAACAGGTTGAGGACTGGACATGGGTGTTGTAATTATTTCAGGTACAAGTGGGGCTGGATCAGTTCACCAATGTGTGAATGTAACTTAGAAGAACAGACGATTGAACACCTGGTCCTACGCTGTCCTCTTCATTCATACCCTGGAATTCCTGACGACTTGTTTGATCTCACACCTAGTCTAACCGAATGGTTGAAAAGGAAGGACTTTAAAGTTTAATTTTGTCTTATTTGTATTCTGTATTGTATCACCATACGATTAAATAAATAAATACTTACCTATTCAAATTAATCTCGGGTATGGGTTGTCAACTGGATCACTTAAATGTATGCTCACACAATAACCTCCACCACGATATTTAAAATGAACCAAGACGGAAACAAGAAACTTTAAACTGTACAATAATTTATTTCTCATAAAGGAATAATTCAACAAAAATATAACAACAAAATAAACGTGGCGATCAGAAGCCATTGTCAATGTAATCATGTCCTCCTGTAGGACTTGTAGACTTTGCATACAAAATTTCAGCTTTCTAGCTCAAAAGAACGTAATAATAATACACTTGGAATGGATAAGGGAATTGGGACGAGACATGTAGCAATTGTTTTCCTTTTAATAAACATCACACTTTATTTATAACTGCAAGCCTGCTATGAAGACGACCTTGGCCTCTATCATCCAGTTGTCAGGCCAGCTGCGATGCACCCTACACTATGTCGCATGCCTGCATCGTCAAATGGACTCACCTGTCCAGCCAACGTTAGCATGTGCTAGTTACATCAGAGCCTAGCTCCTTCTCAAAACACTTTAAATGTCCTCAACTCAACTCGAATATTATCACGCAAATCTTTTAAATGCTCCATTCACATATCCATGGATTACTCTAATAATCCTAAAACTTGTTTAATTATAATATCCAAATGTATAATTAGCGTTGTTTAGAGTATAATAACATTTTAAATGGTTTATAACAAATTGTTCATTAATTATTTATAACAATTATTAATTGTTTATAACATTGTCAAACGACAATTGAAAATTTATACACTCCTCTCTAAATTCCTTTCGTTCCAAATTATTATTAAAGATATTTACATAATTATTTACAATATTAATATTATTTGTTTTAGAAATACATTAAACAACACGTTTATCCGGTTGATAATTATTCAAATCGTGGTGATATAATCGACCAATGAAGGTTAGTTATATTTAAGTTTCAAATTCAGGTTTAATAAGCTTTAATAATTAGTATTATTATTTGTGACGGTAACCTCCATTCAAAATCGTTATCTCAAATTATTTAAACACTCATGTTAATTTTAACAGTAACTTCTCATGATCAATTTTCAAAGGACCTGGACAATACACTCAGCGGAAAAATTCTTCGCTCAAAACGCACAAAATTGCACAAAAATAGGCCCAGAATTCATCATATATCTCAATATATATGGCATAAAAATCTTCCACAATCCATACAAAAACCTTCCACTTACAAATTCTTCAACATCATTGCTATTACTGTGGGAATCTCCTTCACTTATTCAAGGGCATTATTCATCAGCGACTTTTACACGTCCACTGAACTAACGATTATACATCCATAGTTCCTCTTTAAAAATTCTTATATTCACTAATTGTTTCAAAACTGTTATTATTTTTAACCTTCGTGGGTTTCATTCATGAATCGATATGAAGTCAAAATTTGCCAATCACAAATAAATTTAATAGCAAATACGATTAGACACGCCTCCCTGGTCTATCAAAATTGAGATTAATATCTTCAAAGTATCTTAGTATAAAAATACTATCTTCAATCAAAGTTCATCTAAACTGCATAAATAATCGAATAGAATACAATTAGACTGTGGAATGCAAACATTATTGTTCCAATCTAGAATTGAGAAAAACTCCTATCAAATGTTCATTACTATAGTGTACTCAATAAATCGTACTCAAAGTTCATATTTCATAAAATTGTCTACAATGCAATGGTATTTCAGAACTGACGATAAATGTCTATGTTGCAATCATGTTCATAAAACGACTAGTATTTCCAAGATCGTCGAGACAGTAATAGATTTTAACGCTCTAAAATCTTTTAATTATTCTTCATTCGTGAAGATGACAGAAAATTGGTCAAAGTAATTTACTGAATAGAATTACTTTAATAAAGTGACACGCTGTCTGAATTCAAATCTGCCATAGAAAATCATTAACTTTACAGTCAAATCGTGACTACAAAAAATATGCAAATTACTGAAAGAATATTAAATGTCAGTCTCAACTGATCCAAAATTATTTAAATATGCCAATGACATAACAATGTCTCAATAAATCGTAGAAAAAGGCATAAATCATCAAAGTGTACTGAGTACAAAAATATCAAGCAAGAATATGGAGCAAAATATATGGGACAGAAAATATGAGAAAAATGGTTGCTCAGATATCGCTAAATGGCTCAAATAAAACAAGAAACGTTCACGACTACCTTATCTATTGATTGAAGTTCTAGAGGAAAATCTTCCAAAGAAGACTGATGATAGTTCCATTTCACCAACGTAAAGATGTGCTCCGTCCTCGAACCTGGAACCAGCACCCTCGGAGAATAGAACTGCTTCCTCCTCCGGAAATTGCACTGGTCCGTGTATACGATAGACATCCTTCTGGCAAAACTCTTCTTTGTGAGCCGGGTCCACCCTGGCCTCTCTTGATAATTCCCTGAAGTTCTGGTAGAAATTCGCCATGAAGTTTATTGCAATTATTTCCGCAGAAATATTCATAATTGTAGCGTATGATAATATTTCCACTGCCATTTGATATTATTCAGCGATGGATTACGACGCATGAGTGTAGTTGGATGTTCACTACATGCTCGCTTTTGTAGAAAGACGATTAGCGAAGTTCCATGCTGCTATTTCACTCCATTGATATATGTCCCAATTGCATTAAAGGTTTAGCCTTCCATCTCCACTTCTGTTATAATCATAGTTGAAAGAACTGCCATATTATATTGTTGCATTGTAGAATGTAGCGTTGTATCACCAAATGCAATATGTAGTATCACGGTTGCAATACCCGCGTCAGCCGTAGCGTAGAATGTGATATTATAAAAGTGCTTCTCAGGTGGCGAGAAAATCACTTTTGTTGGCAGTCTTAAAATGCCAATATCTTCCAAATTATAATCGTGAAAATGTTCAACTTTACTACACACTTTAATACTGTAATGCACAATAGATTTAGCTTAAAGGCAGTCGCTAACTCTTGATATATTATCTGGTAGACTCGTTTATGAGTGCGTTTCAACTTCGCCTAGTTTCAATCACCGTAAAATGGAACTGCTGCACTGCTCCGTGCTCGTTCGATGCGGTGGGCTTTACCGCACGCTAAAGACGACTTGCTTCACTGAATCACTCGAAGTCTGACAATATGATAATCAGAAAAACCACTATAAGACACGAGAAAATGAGATATGAGCTATGAGAGCTCCTCTCTCCTGTGCAAGACCTTTTATCAACTTCTTAAGGGGCGTATCCATCCCTTCCATAGCTTGTTCCTCCGTCATTGCTAGAAGTTTTAACTTTGGCTATACTTGACGGATTTTCAAATTTCAAAAACTCAAAATTAATTTCTTCAAAATTCCAAATCAATGCCATAACTGAAAATAGTTTTCCACAATTCTGCATGCCAAAAGTCATTAAATATTGTAGTTTCAGTAATCTCCGTCTCCCTCCAAACTATCATTCATTGGTTCGAGCCTTTCCTCCAATAGCGTAACTTCTTCCTTAGCACAATTCTTTGTTTCCCTGCGACTGCGTCGTAAATCTCAGATCTTTCTCGAACAAAATCATGACGTCACCAAGAATCTCAGCTCAATCAGCCTACTTGCATAAAGTCTGCGTCATCCGTGCCTACGTCATGAATATCCACGTCACAACTATGACAGCCATAACTTTATTCATATATGCCAATACAGCCACCGTGGTCTCAGTATAATTCAATTTACGGGGGCAGTACCATCCCGGCATTTTCCCGAAGACGAAGTGGGAAACCACGGAAAACCACTTCGAGGATGGCTGAGGTGGGAATCGAACCCCCTCTACTCATTTGGACCACCCGAGGCTGAGTAGACCCCGTTCCAGTCCTCATACCACTTTTCAAATTTGGTGGCAGAGCCGGGAATCGAACCCAGGACCTCCGGGGCGGCAGCTAACCATGCTGACTGCTACGCTACGGAGGCGACTACTCTTAGGCTACCGGTATTAAATCTACTGTAGCCTATGTCTACAAGTATGGGTGATGGTGATGTGATGTTTTGTTAAAATACTGAAAGTGGTGATTGACCTTCAAATTTGCTTGCTTACGTGTTAGTTGTGATTATGTGATTATTGTAAAATGGACAGGTTAGAGTGGATTGTGAACTTTCCGGCTTCAGTGGTTTGCGATCCGGATGCGAGCAGCTACTCTCGTCACTGCCCACAAATATAATGATCATATCTGGACTAGTTGTATTAGTTCAACTACTACTGCAAGTAAATAAGTGTACCCATATTGTAAATACTATCTAGGCTGTTCCATGAGTCTGGACAACACTATGTTTGCCAAGGCATGTGGACGATACCTCTGTCATCTGAGTTGGCAGCTAACTCACTTCCTCAATTACTCACAATAGCGCACATCCGAACCGCTCAAATTGTCCAGGATTATAACCCACCTTTGCCAGTGACAGTACAGTGTTGTTACTTCGCCTTGTATGTGCGCGCGCACATGGTATTTGTATGGTAACCTGTGGCATTGTCTTGACTGTAATCACGTGACTAATTGTAGGCCTAACTAATAGGGTCTAGAATAGATACTTGAAATACGGTCAGCATTTGCCTGGTGAAAGTACCCATGATTATTCCTGCTCAACAGGGTCAGAAAGAGATACAACGAATTTCTGTGGCGTATGATTTTATGGCCTGATGCCCTTCCTGATGCTATCCTCGTGGGTGGAATTAGAGATAAAATGAATGAAATTGGGCAAGGATATGGAAGGAAGTGGCCGTGACCTATTTCAAGGACGGCCAACGGTAGGGATAGAACCCACTCGTCTACCGAATCCGGAGATAGCCTAGCCCCGGTTGGTTTCACAGATGTTTAGAGTGAGTATAAAAATTCCCGGCGGAAACCGCACTCAAGTTAGCCACAGTTAATGTCGGGACTTACAACCTCGAACCGCTCTTGTGAGACGTTACTAAATGTGTTCGGTTACGCTGCTGGGCGGATGTGTTGAGTAGGGCATTCATGGCTAAGAATAATGCAAGAGGGTGGATATTTACTCAACATCTGATCCTCCGCACCGGCTAAGGATATCTGTGTGTAAAGACCACAGTGAACATTGTAGACTGTTGCTAGCTTATGAGCAGGGCCCGGATTTTGATGACTTAAATATTGTTAAAAAATTACCTATAAATTACCTATGAAACATCCCATAAAATTACCCGAAAACTTTACAAAATGACCTAAAAATTTGAATGAAACACATAATTTCATCACACAAAAAATGCAAACAGACTGCGTCATGGTTTGTTGAAATGTATTAATAGGTAGGGTGTACCTAATATGCTGTAATTTAATTTGACAAATACGAATTATTTGCACACAAATACTGCTTATTATTTCAGACTAGCGAGTCTCCTGGAATGTGGATATTCCAAGAAATAAGGGTTGAACAAAGTTGTCCAATTCTCATGTCTCCGTATTCTTCCTCACTTTCAGTTCCGTTAATATCCAGTACCATACGCAAAAAAAAAAAAAAAGACGTAAAAATGACTTAATAAATATGCATTTCTATAATGTAGGTGCCATGAACAGGATTTGTATATAAGTTAGCAATGTCTGCGGTGAACAATTTAAAAGATGACATGTCATCAGAATCCAGACCTTGCTTATAAAATATTGGTTACACTTCATGGTTCAGTTTTTATGACAGCATATTTCTTGCGATATTTAGTGCTGAAATAGTACATTATGCAACGAGCCTATAATGGCAATACTTAAGGCACAAATATGTTTATAAAACGAGCTTATGCGAGTTTTATAATTTCCATACGAGTGTCTTAATTACCATTATAGGCGAGTTGCATACGGCTGTTTATGTTCGACGATAATTATTATAACTATTTTATGTTCGGACATAAATATTCATAAATATCTGTCGAGATTTCGCCAGTTTTATGTACTGAACAGAGCGCATGGGACGCAGAGAATGCCTTGTATTTGACAATTGCCTCCTCGATTACCCTACTATGACACTAGGCAACGCAGTGAAATTTAAATTAAAAGGCCTTGGAACTCAGCGCAGATGCGATTCTATCCTTATTTAATTGGTCAAACAACTGTTTCTTGAGCTGTGATTGGTGGGAGAAACTGTTTCATAATGAACAAGAAGTTCCGTGAAGAACTATACAGCCTACTTTTCATGCCAATGATTATTCTACAGTATATGAACCTATCTTGAATAATGACGAAATTAAGTTGGTAATATCGAAATATCTAATTAGTTCAAAATATACCTGGTATAATGTAGCCTAATAGAGCACTATAGTTGGCAGCCCTGGTGACTGAATATATTCTTAGTTCCATCTCTTAAGGTACAGAATACAAAATTTGGTTGAAGTCCAATGGACGTTACATGCAGTTAGACACTGGATCTATCAGCACGCGTAAAAGCATGTTGCCAACAATACCATGCGTGTGCTGGTCAGAAATAATCTGAAATATTATGATATCTTGTTGTTCCAATTTTGGATGAAATCCATTTGTTAGTATAGAAGTTACATGTATTTTAAAATTGGACATATCAGCAGGCATAGAATCATGTTGGCAGCACTGCCTTGTATTAATTACTCCAAATTAATCTAGAATGTCAGGTGCTATACGTGTGCAAAGTATGGAGCTGTTGGCTTGCATACTTTCTGATATATTGATATTAGAGTAAAAAATATAGACAGCATTTATTAACAGTTGGCAGCCCTGATTGCTCTTAACAATACTTATAGTCATATCTGTTATGGTACACATAGCACATACGAAATTTAGTTGAAATCCAACTGATAGTATATAAGTTACAAGTATTTAAAAATTGGTACTATCAGCAGGCTTATAATCATGTTGGTATAACTGACGTGTATAAGTTACTCCAAATTAATCTAAAATGTCAGAATATACGTGTGCATAGTTTAAAGCTGTTGGGTTGCATACTTTCTGATATATTGGTATTTGGATAAAAAAAATAGAGAGAGCAATTATTAACAGTTGGCAGCCCTGGTGGCTCTTACGAATACGCTCAGTCATATCTGTTTATGTACAGATATTACATACAAAATTTGGTTGAAATCCAATTGATAGTGTAGAAGTGACAGTATATGCATTTAAACATTGGACCTATCAGAAGGCTTAAAATTATTTTGGCAACACTGTCATGGTTGGCCTCCTGGAAATTAAACTGAAATAGTATTATCTACATATGTGTCAATTTTGGAATAGCTCCCATGCATACCTTGCAAGATATCCATCATGGAGCTCAAATTTCTAGTGCGGTTTTTCAGCAGTTGGTAGCACTGACATCATTTTCAAATATGGACGTGATATATTCCGGTGCACATCTTTACTCATACTAAATTTGGTTTTGATTGCTGCAGCCGTTTAGGAGTTGATAGACACACACACACACACACACACACACAGCCAGCCATACAGACAGACAGACACCCTTTTTCCCGGATCGATCTCATAAGTCTACTTTCTTCTCATTTTTGCAAAATGTGAAAAGTAGGCTAAAAATAGTGTTATAATGACCATCATTATGATACAGTTTTCTGACATGTAATAGTCAGGGTCGAACATAAACATTTTTAAATGCCACTAAGAGCACTCAGAGTCAAATTTAAGGAAACACGTAAAGCTAAGCTATTTTGACAACAGTGACAAATGTTGAAAAGCTACAAGACCCAAAAAATTCTCAAAATGCGTGTTTTGAAATACTTTTATCATATTTCACCGAATCAAACATCAAGCAATGTGAACAAAGCACTGGGACAGTGGAACAAATATCGCCCGACGCACACCTTACTCACTCAGCGATTGGATTCTGTTAATTACAAACATACCCTTTGTTCTGTTTTATGGACGTCATTAGATCCGGGCAATCAGGACTGTTGATATATGGCTCAATACATTGAACATTGTGTTCTTAAGGTCATATTAGACATTTATTTTAATATCTACAATGTTGTAAAACTGAGAAAATTTGCCTGGAGTAGACGTGGGAAACCACTTCTAGGGTTGGTGAGGTGAACCCACCTCTTCTCTGTCTTGCCTCACTCACGAGGCTGAGATTACCCCGTTTTAGTCCGCAGACCAGAATTGCATTTCTTAACAGAGTCGAAAACCCAAGCTAGCACTCTTGACTGTCATCTCTGAGCTTGGGTTTTCCAGTATGAAAATGGAGCGTAAATTAACATTTTAAGAATGTCCAAGCTGTGTAGTATACGAGTAGGATAACATGTCAGATGTTACACATCATATGCGACTACTGTAAGGCTCGTATCTTTTTATATCCTCTTTGCTTCGTCCATCACTGGTTATTTTTCTTCCTAAGTAACAGAAGTGTCCTACTTCCTTTAGCTTTTCACCTGCCAATTTTACGTCAATATGGGTTTCTTATTTGTTTCGACTGCATTCCAGTGCTTTTGTTTTACATTTATTGATATCCATCATGAATTATTTCCTCAAGACGGAGTCCATACCATTTAAAAACTCATTCAAATCCTCAGGTGTGTCGGCCAAGTTGGTTGGTTCCTCAGTTTAGGGTCTGCGACAACGCGGTCGTGTAGCCCCGTGAACTTTGGGTGTGTGTAGAATCTGTCTGATAACCGGTGTTAATTGTGATGACTGTATTAGTGTGTGTATCTGTTTTCTTAATTCAAGTAAGGACTGCAGACTTTTGAATTTTTCAAATAGTTCCTACTTTTGCCACCAAACGCCAGCCGTCAACGACTACTAGGTCTAGTGCAGATCTTAGCTACTAGACGCCACCGCAGTCAGCTCTTGGCAACGAACGTAGGAACCTAAGAGCGTTGTTTACATTCTTAACCTATACAATTTAGCTTCACACATGTGTAATTAGTGGAAGGTTCTTTAACATGCCATAAATCTATGACATGGAACCGCCGGCTTTACTTCCCCTCCGAAGGAAGGCTGAGGGATGTTAACGCTCTTAAAAAATCCGACGGCTTCCGGCAGGGCCGGATTTACCCAAAATTACGCTATAGGCACCTCTCCATTGAGCGCCCCTCCTCACTTGAGCCCTTTCTCCCCAGCCGATTTTTATGATTAGCCACTCGCATGAAGTAAGGTTCGGAAAAAAGGAATAAATAGATATATGGCTGACAGCATAAGTTTATGCTTGAATTTTTACGCAGGGAAAACATAGTCAATTCAATAAAAAGTGACAGTCAGTCTGAAAAACTAGACTTTGTATCATTTTAAATGCTACAAATGCTGAAAAATGCTAGAAAGGCTGGAGGCTTCTCGCTTCGCTCGAAGCCAAAGACTCTTGACATGTTAGAAAATAATCTGCATAATACTTATTTGCTTTATAGTACTTTACCTTGTTTCAAATTACTCGCGAACGGCAAGTGCAAACCAAGAGCAAACCAAGCTCAAGCGCACGGGATGCCGTCACGCTCACCAGAGCGCGCGGGGACGTGCCCCTTCCATCCAGTCTAAAAACACTTATAGTGGGTGATGTATTGAAGATAGAGATATACTCTCGCGGACTTTTTTGTAGAACTTTTCATGCTGACCAATTCGTACGCTCATAGTATATTGTTATGTTTAACGGTTTGACCAGCGTAAGCTTAAGAAGCGCATGGACGCCAAGTTTGTTTTCGACTTTTTCACTGAAATCGTTACTGCTTGTCTTCCTTTGATCATACATAAATTATTTTCTACAGAATCTTTCCTCGAGATATCCTTTACAGAATGGTGAAAACCGCATCAAAATCCATCCAGTGGTTCTCGAGATTACCCGTGACATCCAAGAATCGGGGATTTTTGTCTTATACTAACGAAGTAGAGATTGTCGGGGAACACATGCACCAAGTCGTACTATGACGTCACACACCTCAGTGCATCTGGGTACATTTCGTCCCGTCACCGTAACGTAACGCCAGACCCCAGCGTAACGACGAAGTCGACAAGATCATTTAAAATGATAAAAACATGAATGAAGACATAACGGGGCCTGCCTCAAGCACAACGAGAACTACTTCAAAGGTTTCCTTCTTGCCTTCTTTTCGGCAAATTCATTAATTATGTCATCGCAGTTAAAGTTTTTCGTCATATCTTTTCCAATCGCTAGGAGTGCAATAGAGTTTAACCTTTCTTCTTTAGTGACTGACCGCAAAACCAGGGCGCCGAGCGGCATAAGAGCGAAGTGGAAGGGCATGCGACAAAGACACGATATTATTTCTAAATGTCTCTGCTCATTTCTCAATATTTATTTGAGCATGTATACTGCTATAATCCTAACTTTGCACATTTAAAGCCCTAGCAAAGAGGACGCCTCACGGCGGTGCTCTTCGGGGCGCCTCCAGTACAGATCATTGCTGGTTGCCTAACCGAAAGGGCGCCCCTTGGACTGCGGCGCCCCTAGGCCCGTGCCTATTTTGCCTTACGGTAAATCCGGCCCTGGGCTTCGGCCGGGTTTGAACTCGCTATCTTGGGCATAGAAGCTCAGCATGCTACCGACTACGCCACCGAAGCCGCTTCTGCTAAGATGACAGATGTCATCAGCAAATCTCAGAGTTGAAATGATTTCTCCTTGAATCTTTACTCCTACTTTGAATTCTTCCCCAATTTCCTTCATTGCTTGTTCAATGTAAAGATTGAAAAGTATGGGTGATAAGTTGCAGCCTTGCCTTACACTTTTCTTATGAAGTCCAGTTTTCTTCGCGAAATCATCTGGCTCTTTCCATTCCCCGGCATTGTATAAATATTAATAAACTATAGTTTACAAATCGAAAGATCAGGTTAAATCAGTGGTGTAATTACGGCGGGTGATCAGGGGAATCAATCCTCTCCCTGATACAAATAATGAAAATATGATTTAAAACCAATTGCTCATCGTTTGCCACAAAAAGTGGTGAATCCAGGAGCATCTTAATGACATTAGTTCGAAGGCTTATCATGCGGATCCTCAGAGCCTAATTCTCTGTCTACTGCTCGGGTCCAAGCTCTGTGAACTTGCGGGCTGAGGTGAAGTGGTAGGCGGGAAGAGAAGGCCCTGTCAACAGCCCGCTGTGTCATCTGGAATTCATGTCTATTCCAATACTGCTAACATAGGGCCGTTGCTCAAACCACTGTGGTGTTGCGAATGAGCGAGTGAGTCACTGACCAATGTATTTGGTTCTGTTACTAAGCACGAACCGGGAACCCTCATCACTCGTCACCACCACTCCTCATAGTCCGCGATCCACATTCCTCTCAAGTTCACGCAGCTTTGACCCGACCAGTAAAGCATCACTTGAACTATCGTGTTTCTTTGTTAACGCCGACTGTGACGCCCACTCTCCAGTAAATGTGCAGTGGCAGCTTCTCTGCGACCTTCGGATACCAACCCATCTCAAGCCCAAAGTTCATCCAGCCGCTGTGTGTGGCTCTCAACGATAGCCAACAATAGTAATGCGCACGCTTCGCTGGTCAGCTGCCCTGACCCAGCTTGACCGGGATTTTTTAATAGACAGATTCATTCATTTATTCACACAGTGGGCAACAATTCACTGATAGGCTGGCGTAGGCTAACGTCATAGATGTATCGTTGTCAAGACTCAAGTCAGAATAATTGAACTGCGCAGTGGGCAGAGCCCAGACGCTGGTCGCGAGCTCGACACTACCTGGCGTCCAACATTCCTGAGGCTGTGTCCCAAAGCTACATTTTCAGACGTAGTGAACTAGATAGTCGACTAATATTCCGGATGTGACGTCACAAGTCATGATCCAAAGGTGCTCAGCACATAGCAATAAATTCTGTAGTACGGTAGCTAGTGAAGGAAAGTGCATGCTAGATTTGTCGACTGGTCGACTTGTACAAGGAAGTTATAGAAATGGTATGTTGCCTTTGGTCTTAATTATGAATCCTCTTTGCTTGGGACTTCGCCTATACTCTTTACAAACTTCTCAACCGTTCTTCAACCACGTGCTCTGTTGTTCTGTTTATTTAATTTATTATAAATGGATAGTTCTTCTGAAAACTCTCTTCCTGTGCAAAGCAGAAATAGTGCAGAATTTAAATGCTTGGTTTTTCGGAAATCACGACCGAGGATTGTAACGACATCTCTAGCACACAAAGGGCCTCGTATCAAGTTTTCAACTCGTCGCTGCCTTATTAACTTGATTGCTCTTCTTCTCTTCCTCCTGAACTGAATTCGCTTAATCAGCCAAACACAAACCATAATTAAGTCTCGGCTAAAACGAGATATGCCAGACGCATCCATGATGGTATCCAAAGCAATCTTAAATTTGAACCTTCGATCGAGATTTGAACACTCCGCACTCGTCATGAAAGCAAAGAGCTTACAAGGAGTAGCAGATCACCGCCACCTTGAGTATTGGTTTGGTACCAGCATGTAAGTCCAGTGCGTTTCAGAACACAATTCTATGAAGGAGGCTGTGCTCAAGCACACATGTTCCAAAGCTCCGTAGTGCGTAGCTGTCGACCAAAATATTATGTGTACTCGAGTTTGAAGGTTGTTTGTGAAGTAACCAATAGACCTACATAAAATCCAATAACATCATCATTTTTGTCGTTCTATTTTACGTTAGTTAATGTAGGTTTGGAATTTTTAATTTATATTTTAATAACTTTTATCGCAGTTGGAACACAAAAAGTGCCCGTTTTTAAGCGTGTTTCAACCATGCGTCACATTTAAGAATTATTATCTCACAAACCCGTCATCAGATCGAATCCAAATTTCAACACAATATACATTGGAATGTTATATAACCGGTGTATTCATTTCAAAATTGTTTGTGTCCAAGATACAAAGTTGTTATCATTTTTGTATGGTAACTTTTTCTCGGCTCGGGGTGGTTGGAAAATGTAGTTCTTGGTCGCGTTGTAATCATTATACATCAAAATGGTATGCTGTATGATTGTGAAATACGTAAATTAATTCACTTATTTTATATCGGTTTGTATTTGTACGGAGAATTAAGACATGGTTCACCAGTTAGCCGCTCCGGTGAAAGCTGTACAGCGTTGCCAAGATGGGCTCCATCACGCGTCATGGCGCGCCTTGCTCGGAAGTGATGGGCTCCATATCAGCAACGCTGTACAGCATTTCCCGGAGCGGCTAGCTGGCGAACCATGACTTAATTCCCCGTACAAATACAAACCGATATAAAATAAGTGAATTAATTTACGTATTTCACAGTCATACAACATAACATTTTGATGCATAAGGATTACAACGCAACCAAGAACTACAATTTCCAACGACCCCGAGCCGAGAAAAAGTTACCTTACAAAAATGTTAACAACTTTCGTTCTTGAACACACAAAATTTTGAAATTAATAAATCAGTTATACAACATTCCAATGTATATTGTGTTATAATTTTGATATGATAACGGGTTTGTGAGATAATAATTCTTAAATGTGGCGCATGGTTGAAACACGCTTAAAAACGGGCACTTTTTGTGTTTCAACTACGATTAAAAAATATTAAAATATAAATTAAAAATTCCAAACCTACATGAACTAACGTAAAATATAACGACGAAAATGATGATGTTATTGGATTTTATTTAGGTCTATTGGTTACTTCACAAACAACATTCAAACTCGAGTACACATAATATTTTGGTCGACAGTGGTGTAGTGAGTAGTTGCTAGCAGCTAGTCAGTATCAGACAACTTGAGCTTTGGGACACAGCCTAACTACTATGAGTGGCCACAATTCACGGGAAGTGTAGTCCCATAAGAAAATGTGCCGTGCAGACTCCAGGGCAGTGAAGAAGGCAACGCTTCACGAGTTAACCGACTTGGAGCGTGGGGTAATGCAACACTAAAAAGCTGCCTTTATTAATTTAATAATCTCTAATGCCATATCGTGACAAGAAGAGCTCATATGAAAAACGAATACCATTTTCAGTATGTACGACCCAAGAGCACTCCAAAAAGGGACTAAAAGACACCAAACATCGCATTCCCCAGTGTTACCAACCACTTCAAGTTCTCCCCTTCTCCCCCACCGGTGACAACCAGAAGGTCATTTCTTTTTTTATTTTAAATGATATAGTCGACTTCATCGTTACGTTACGGCAACGTCACGAAATGTACCGAGAATGCACTGAGGTGTGTGACGTCATAGTACGATGTAGCAGCCGAGTACCAAGAAGGCAGTGCGAGAACAATTAAATAGGCAGTGAAGACACAAAATAGAATCTTGAAACTCTGTTCTCGCACTGCCTTCTTGGTACTCGGCTGCTTGCATTTAATATAGCACATTATGCAACGAGCCTATAATGGCAATAATAAGACACGAGTATGTTTAAAAAACGAGCGTAAGCGAGTTTTATAATTTCCATACGAGTGTCTTAATTACCATTTGCCTATAGGCGAGTTGTATACGACTGTTTATGTTCGACAATAATTATAACTTTATTATATGTTTAAACATAAATATTCATAAATATCTGTGGGATTCATTTAATTCAGTTATTAGTGGCTTTGGTGACTGAACAGAGCGCATGCGTGGTCAAGGCACTCCAAAAGCAGAGACCATTCACTTTGCTTGACAACACAGAAATATGTTGGATTTTGAGCGCATGCGCGAAGGTATCCTTACCTAATTGGTCACACAACTGTTTCTTGAGCTCTGATTGGTGGGAGAAACTGTTTCCTAATGAAAAGTAGTGTTATAATGAGCCTCATTATGATACAGTTTTCTGACACATAATGTTTACATTTCGACTTCGTCGAACATAAAATGATATAAAGTCCAGTCTTTCAGACCGACTGTCGCTTTTTATTGCCACAATGTACATTCCTTACTAACCTTTTACTCGTTGTGTGCGCTACTTTGAACTTTTATTGGCCAAGTTAAGCATTAGTGACTTTAATATATCATTAGTCCGTAACGCATGTACTATTTGCAGAATGTTTTACGAATGTTCTAGGGTTTCTTTTCATCACATATTATTGATTGTCTATTGATCCTCTTTGCTAGGTTTCCTGTTAGCGTATAACTGTTGCTGCTGTTGTTGTTGCTTCATTTACGGACTGGCAACATCGTGGCCACAGGACACACGTGCCTAGATATGTGTGTTGAATCTATTTGATAACTTGACATAACTACAGTACCACAAAACCCACAAACGATTAGGTTTGTTTACGCAATCTACAGCTCAAAGGTGAGCTCTAATAATACCTTAAAGTTCAAGTACCTCGGAAAGAATCGAGAAGTGGAGAATACACAAAAAGTGTAAATATCCCCAAAAAGAATAAGGCGTGATATTCTATTAATCGGTATTATTATTATTAGCGTATGGCATAAGTAACATATATACAATTAAATATGATACAATAACAAGAAACAATTTCAAATAGAAATGTCCAGTCCTTCGATCCACTTTAGTGCTGCCTCTGATGGGATCAAGAAATCAGCCCAGCTTCCCGAGTAGGCTCTCAGCTTGCAGCTGCCGACGATATGAGCGATGGTTTGCCGTGGAGCACCACAGTCGCATTCTGGTGACGTTAAACAGTTCCACTTGTAGAGTGAGTCCCTGCATCTTCCATGGCCTGTCCGAACTCTGTTAAGAGTGGCCCACTGCCTGCGTGGTAGATGGAATCCACTAGCAATTTGCGCACCAGAGAAGATGTAGTGTAGGGACAAGTCTGTGGAAGTTTCCCAACGGTCTTTCCAAACTTTCACAGCGTCGAAGTTGTTGTGAGCCATGTCGGTAGCATCACGCAAAGGTGGATGGCGTGACTTCAATCTTTGAAGATTGAGTGCAGGGATGTCTTCTTGTATGGGTAGTTCAGGATTTCTGCAGATTTTTTGGTACTCTCTTAATAGGGCATTCGATCTGCGCAGATCAGGGGTTGATGTTGCTCACGTCCGTAGGTATAACCTTAAAGTACCCTACACGTGACTTCTGGGTGGTGCTAAGCGAGCAACAATATTCTGGCAGCCAGTCTATCTGCAAGATCTCCTGGCTATCACATGATGACAAGAACACCTAATGGAAACGGCTCTTTTCAGAGCTCCTTAACAAGAAACATTGGACCTTCCATCCGTATTTTTATTAATCGGTAATCGGAGGTTGTTTAAAGAAGGGAGAGATTCTATCAACATGTCAGAAAATGTACTACCTCTGCCCGTTCCTCCTGGCAAATCTCATTAAACCCTTGCCCATGTTCTGGGATCGGCTAGTGGCAAAATCGAAGACAAACATTCGCAAAATTGATTAAATTCCATCATAAATTACAGGACTTTATGTAATATGGCACACATTCAATATGAAACCCTGAAGTACTTTATGGAGGCGTAAAGTAGAATGCTGTTGGGTGATGAATGAATGTAGGATGCATATGGTGAATGCTTGTGGCGATAAAGATGTTTCTTTTAATTTTTTAATGTATTTTAATTTTTAATTTTATTTTTATGTCTACGAGCCCACGTTTCCCTACCCCTCTGATGACAGGAAGTTAAATAAAGATACCGTTCCCGTCCCCCCCACTTGTAATTAGTCCACCATTGTCAAAACCAGCGATATAAAAACGTAAACGTTGGCCCCTTAATAAGTATCTACCACCCCCACATTTCCTCCCACCGTAGAATATTCTGGCAACAGTACTGTTATGGAGGAGGCCGCCGTGGTATTACGTAAGGAACCATCCCGGAATATTTCTGGAACAGAAGTGGGAAAGTACAGAAAACCACTTCCACTCCAGGCAAATGTCAGGCCTCAGTCGCCTCCTTCCCAATCCTCATCTGAATTACAAATGCACACATTACTACAGACACCAAAATAACACAGGTTATCAGACAAATTATACACACACACCCAAGTACACGGGGCTAAATGACCACGATGTTCAAGCCCCTCAAATGGAGCAACCACAAAAAACGGTAACTACGCAAGGCCTAATCTACAAAAAATAAAAATAAAAATGCAAGTCATTTAGATTTGAGACTTCATCAAGTTACCCAAAGGTTATTTTTCCTCATCTCATAACCTGATTACGTCGGATTCCAATTAAAAGCCACTGTTTACTGCACGTGAACATTGCCCATTCTCCAGAAACGTAAGCGTGGAAATTGACAGTTGTCAGGACCTGAAATCCATTCATTCTGTGTAGCACTTTTCGGTGCTCTCCAGTTTGGACAGAAATAGCATAATAACCAAAAGGCCTACAGGAAAAAGTCCTCGTTTATTTCTGCGTTGATTGATGAGAAGGAATCGTCCATTTAAGACATTTACAACTCTCAACTTCTTTGTGCTGAAGTAACCAAATTTGAATATGGTTAGTCAGATATGTTTGCTGTGTATATATGAATTTTGTTTTTTTAATCTCCAACACAAACAACAAAAGAATCAATTATATGAAAGGCTCGTATTTCAAAACTGGACTCCCGTAGAAGTTCGTTCTTGGGTGCGTTGTAATCCACATGTACTACTGTCGACCAAAGTATTATGTGCACTCGAGTTTGAAGGTTGTTTGTGAAGTAACCGACAGACCTACATAAAATCCAATAACATCATCATTTTCGTCGTTCTATTTTACGTTAGGTCATGTAGGTTTGTAATTTTTAATATATATTTTAATATTTTTTATCGCAGTTGGAACACAAAAAGTGCACGTTTTTAAGAGTGTTTCAACCATGCGTCACATTTAAGAATTATTATCTCAAAAACCCGTCATCAGATCGAATCCAAATTTTAACACAATATACATTGGAATGTTGTATAACTGGTTTATTAATTTCAAAATTGTGTGTGTCCAAGAAACAAAGTTGTTATCATTTTTGTAAAGTAACTTTTTCTCGGCTCGGGGTGGTTGGAAAATGTAGTTCTTGGTTGCATTGTAATCCTTATACATCGAAACGTTATGCTGTATGACTGTGAAATACGTAAATTAATTCACTTATTTTATATCGGTTTGTATTTCTACAGGGACATAACACATGTTTCACCCGCTAGCAGCTCCGGGAACAGCTGTTCAGCGTTGCCGAAATGGTGCCCACACGCATCATGGCGCGTCTCGCTCGGAAGTGATGGGCTCCATCTCAGCAACGCTGTACAGCTTTTGCCGGAGTGGCTAGCTGGAGAACCATGAGTTATTTCCTCGTACAAATACAAACCGATATAAAATAAGTGAATTAATTTACGTATTTCACAGTCATACAGCATAACTTTTTGATGTATAATGATCACAACGCAACCAAGAACTACATTTTCCAACCACCCTGAGCCGAGAAAAAGTTACCTTACAACAATGATAACAACTTTGTTTCTTGGACACACAAAATTGTGAAATTAATAAACCAGTTATACACCATTCCAATGTATATTGTGTTAAAATTTGGATTCGATCTGATGACGGGCTTTTGAGATAATAATTCTTTAATGTGACGCATGGTTGAAACACGCTTAAAAACGGGCACTTTTTGTGTTCCAACTGCGATAACAAATATTAAAATATAAATTTAAAAATCCAAACCTACATGAACTAACGTAAAATAGAACGACAAAAATGTTGATGGTATTGGATGTTATATAGGTCTTTGGTTACTTAACAAACAACCTTCAAACTCGAGTACACATAATACTTTGGTCGACAGTAAGCGTTTGCGATATGGAACTATCCGTAATGTATATAAATGGGTTTGGTTTATGGATTGATATTTATTATGATTTTGGTTACTGTTGATGGCAGGCGAGACGAGTAGTCCACACGATTGTGCGGGTTAGGTTTCACTCTTTTCCTATCAAAACCAGTTCAATTCTCCGAGGCAATACGGTTATGCCCTGTGTCGGTTCAAGGCATAACGATACCGGACATTCTACCTCAGATCAACCTGGTCAGCAACAACTGTGCTGCAGAGACGGAAATCTGAGAGTAAGAGGCCGTTTGCCCGCCGATCGGGAGATCGGGCAAGTTGGGTCGAACGCTCTTTGACGAAGGGGCACGGAGCTGAGCCAGTACTTAAGAGCACGAGCGGAGAAAATAGGTGATGATAACCAGCATTTCTATTTCCTTTCAGGATTGAATTATCAATTCAATCCTTGTCTCCATGTGACGGATTCCTTTACTCCCTTAAGGAATAAACTAGAAGTTAAGCTTTCTATCTCTTTTATTGGGGAGCATTCCCTAATTCCTGAATCTCCTCCCACTCCCATTTCCTTGTGTAATATCGGTGTGCTGTAATCGCTATCAGAAGGCCACGATAACGATCCTGGTGTTCGAGCCCCACCGTCGGCTGTCCTTGAAATGGTTTTCCGTGGTTTCCCATTTTCAACACCAGGCAAATGCTGGGACAGTACCTTCTGACAGGCCACGGCCGCTTCCTTCCACATCCTTGCCCAGTTTCATTCATCTTCATCCATTCCCTCTCTCTCATCCCGACGCGCAGGTCGCCCTCGGGCGTCGACTAGAAAGACCTGCACTCGGCCTCTCATGAGGCTACACGAAAGAAAAAAAAACACGATCCTCACGATCCTGGTACTTGATCTTAGAGAACCCCTGATCGGCCTATGGCTTAAGTCCGTGCCATCAGGTGGGGACACAACAATATATTAGTCAGATAATGTTCGCTGTGTATATATGCATTTTGAAAATTTTATTTCCAACACAAACAAGAAAACAATCAATTATATGAAAGGCTCCTATTTCAAAACTGGAATTCCGTAGAGGTTCGTTCTTTGGTCCATTGTAATCCACATATAAGTTACTGTACTAAGCGTTTGCGATATGGACCTATCCGTAATGTAAATAAATGGGTTTGGTTTTTATTATGATTTTGGTTACTGTTCATGGCAGGCGAGACGAGTAGTCCACACGATTGTGCTGCTTAGGTTTCACTCTCTTCCTATCAAAATCAGCTCAATTCTCCGCGGTAATACGTTCACATAATGAAATGACTAAATTTGTGTACACAAGATCATCAACTACCGCAATCGTGCGGGTGAATTTTCATAAAAATGGTAAACGTATTTGTTTTCTATATTTACATGTAAATAATCGATGAGAAACTAACACATAACAAAATCCGACTTCAATACATCTTCGGTAAGAAGACTACCATACATTACGACACAACAGTTTTTTTTAAATCAAGGACCTTAAACCTTTCGTATCACTGCAAAATTTCCATCAGAGTAAGAACATAAATACATTTATATTCGACCCTGACTATCATATGTCAGAAAACTGTATCATAATGATGGTCATTATAACACTAGTTTTCATTACGAAACAGTTTCTCCCACCAATCACAGCTCAAAAAACAGTTGTTTGACCAATTATATAGGATATCATCGCACCTGCGTTGAGTTCCAAGGCCTTCTAATTTAAATTTCACTCCGTGGCCTAGTGTCATAGTGGGGTAATCGAGGAGGCCATGGTCAAAATATATGGCATTCTCTGCGTCTCATGCGCTCTGTTCAGTACATAAAACTGGCGAAATCTCGACAGATATTTATGAATATTTATGTTCGAACATAAAATAGTTATAATAATTATCGTCGAACTTAAACAGTCGTATGCAACTCGCCTATAATGATCGTTGCATAATACTCGTTGGTACTCATTGAGATTAAACGTCAATAGTTCATATCACTAGGCCTACGTATGTAAATAAGAGACAAATTGTTGAGCAGTAACAGTAACATGACATTTCACGGTGGAAGCAATTGCCCCGTGCTCAAGGGTGCCCAACATTTTCCCAGCCACGTGACGTTCAGGATATTTTACCTCATATGAAATAAAATTTACTGAAGTAAACACATGTTGTTGATTTTAGGGGCTTTGGGAATCTTGGTCATCAGCCTCGTGCAGGTGGGTGTGCGTCAAACGTGTCTGATAACCTGTATTTATGTGATGACTGTAGTAGTGTGTGTAAGGACAGGGATAAGATAGGTGCCCCAGGACTTGAAGTAAGGTACTATCCCGGCATTCGCATGGCGGGAGTGTGGAAACCTGGGGAACAAGCACATTCAGGATGGCCGCTGTCAACGTCAGGATTCAAAGTTCCGATCTCCGGCCTTCCATGGTGTTGGGGTAGAGCGCCAGCCTCGCACCCGGACGCTCCGGGTTCGATTCCCGGTTCCTTCAATGATTTCAGAAACTGATGTGAGGGCTGGAACGGGCTAAACTCAGCCTCGTGAGGACAGTTGAGTAGCTGCCTGATAGTGAGGCAGCGCCCCGGTCACGAAAACCAAGATTAACGGCCGAGGGGACCCGATGCGCTGACCACCCATCACCCCAATATCTGCAGGCCAAATGGCTGGGATTGTGGCTTCGGTGGCGTAGTTGGTAGCATGCTGAGCTTCTATGCCCAAGATAGCGGGTTCAAACACGGCCGAAGTCGTCGGATTTTTTCAGAACGTTAAAAATCCCTCAGTATGCCTTCCTTCGGAGGTAAAGTAAAGCCGGCGGTCCCATGTCATAGATATATGGCATGTTAAAGAACCTTCCACTAATTATACCTGTGTGAAGCTAAATTGTATGGGTTAAGATTGTAAACAACGCTCTTAGGTTCCTACGTTCGTCGTCAAGAGCCGACTGCGGTGGCATCTGGTAACTAAGTTCTGAAGTAGATGGTCGTTGACGGTGGCGTTTGGCGGCAAAAGTAGGAACTACTTGAAGAAATTAAATGTCTGCAGTCCTTACTTGAATTAAAACAGATACTCACACTAATACAGCCATCACAATTAACACCGGTTATCAGACAGAGTGTACACACCCAAAGTACACGGGGCTACATAACCGCGTTGTCGCAGCCCCTAAACTAAGGAACCAACCAACCAACCAACCAACCAAAAGGATGGGCAGCGGTTGCTTGGTAGGCCTAGGCCCTTCATGGGCTGTAGTGCCAGGGGTTGTTATTATTATTAACTCCAGACTTGCTGAAGCTGACCTCGAGGCCGTGGTTAATGTCTGAGCATGGATCATGTATCTGGCACTGCTATCACAGTATTGTTGTGATGGTTACCATGGTAACGCTCAGGAACAGCTGTGCCGCCACACGATGGAAACTGCAAGTCCTGGCCGTCTAATTCCAACATGTGAGTTTATCCACACATTGGCTGGTTCCTTAGTTTAAGGGCTGTGACAACGCGGCCATATAGCCCCGTGTACTTTGGGTGTGTGTAGAATCTGTCTGATAACCGGTGTTAATTGTGATGACAGTATTAGTGTGTGTTATCTGTTTTAATTCAAGTAAGGACTGCAGACAATAATTTCAAGTAATTCCTACTTTTGCTACCAAATGCTACCGTCCACGACACCTAGCTTGCGGCCTTAGCTACTAGATGGCATCAAAGTCAGCATCTGGCGGTGAACGTTGGAACTAATTGAGCGTTATCAATTCTAAACTACAAATTTTGGCTTCACACAAGTCTAGTTAGTGGAAGGTTCCTTTTCATGCCACAAATCTATGACATGGGCCCGCCTGCTTTACTTTCCCTCCGAAGGATTGCCTGCTGAGGGTTTTTAACGCTCTTAAAAAAATCTGACGACTTCGGCCGGGTTTGAACCCGCGACCTTGGGCATAGAGGCTCAGCATGTTACCAACTACGCCACCGAAGCCGCCTATATCCACACATGGTTTATTTTAAGTAAGACGAATGTTTTGTCAAACTAGTGTCTGTATCGCCTAGTTTACAATACGCCGTTTTTCTTTCTTTCATTATCCGTTGTCATAAGGACCAGTCGTTACACAAATGTATTTTCTCCGGTCTAAAGAAGAAGACCTGTGACATCAAACCGGGCTCGTGATAGTCTTAATACCAATAATAATACAAATTTTAAGTTATCTGGAAAGCCACTCCTTGACCAACTTTAGGAATCGAAAGGAACGGAGCTTCATAGTGCTCATGCACACCAGATGGATTTACCATGTATAGATACGTGAGCATCAAACAGAAGGCTCCAACTAGGTCAATTATCTGGCGAGACCACTGGTTTCATGTTGGCAATAAAAGACAATCATTCCTACAAGGAATTACAGGAGATTCATCTTAAACTCGACAGAGGTTGTGGATAAGTGTCGTAATTGTGGCAAGCGTGGTGAAAGCTTGGGTCACATTATCGGTGGATGTCCAACCTTGGCAAATATGGACTACACTCAGCGCCACAATAATGTTGCTAGTATCGTGCACATGGAGATGGCTAAAACTACAGGGCTAGATGAATCCTCGCTTCCGTATTATAAGTAACAACCAAAATATGTTTCGGACAATCGAACTCATCTATTATGCTAGAAGAGAGAAATCTGCACTGATAAACCCATCTAAGACCGACACCGACCTGATATTCTCCTCCTTGATTGACAGAAGAAAGCAGCTGTGATAATCGATATATCCGTACCACTCTACAACCTTCAAACAGCGTATACCCAAAAGGTCAACAAATACACCGAACTGGCCATTGAAGTAAAACAATGTGGAAGCTAAAGCAGGTGTACATCCGCCATCTCATTCTGTGTGCAACTGGAATTGTACCTTCCAGATTGGTGGACCAACTACAGCGCACAAGCTGGGACACTTGCTATACAGTGCGAAAAATTAAGAATGAATCTAAAAGTGCTTGGACATTAGTCCGTATTTTCATTGTACATTGAAAAGTGAGGAATTTATCAATATGTACTGTAAAATAATTAGAGCTGAATAGTACATTATGCAACGAGCCTATAATGGCAATAATTAAGACACGAGTATGGAAGTGAAACTTGCACCATTGGTGCAGCAGAAAAGAGGAGAATTGAAGCATTTGAAATGTGGTGTTACAGGAGAATGATAAAGATCAGATGGGTAGATAGGGTTACAAACGAAGAGGTGTTAAGACGAGTGGGAGAGGAGAGATGTTTCTGGCGACTGCCAATGAAGAGAAGAGATAGGTTAGTAGGACACATACTATGACACCCAGGAATAGCAAGCTTGGTTATGGATGGGAGGGTTGAGGACAAGAACTGTAGGGGTAGACCAGGGTTAAACAGATTGCCTCGGATGTAGGGTGTGGTAGCTATGTAGAGATGAAACGATTAGCTCAGGACAGGAAGGCATGGAGAGCTGCATCAAACCAGTCAAAAGACTGAAGACTCAAACAACATATGTTTGTAAAACTCGCATACGCTCGTTTTATAATTTCCATACGAGTGTCTTAATTACCATTATAGGCGCGTCGCATACGACTGTTTATGTTCGACGATAATTATTATATCTATTTTTTGTTCGAACATAAATATTCATAAATATCTGTCGAGATTTCGCCAGTTTTATGTACTGAACAGAGCGCATGGGACGCAGAGAATACCTTGTATTTGACCATGGCCTCCTCGATTACCCTACTATGACACTAGGCCAGGCAGTGAAATTTAAATTAGAAGGCCGTGGAACTCAGCGCATCTAATTATCTAATTGGTCAAACAACTGTTTCTTGAGCTCTGATTGGTGGGAGAAACTGTTTCATAATGAAGAATAGTGCTATAATGAGCCTCATTATAGTACAGTTTTCTGACATATAATAGTCAGGGTCGAACATAAAAATTTTGATCGGTTAACCGAACTTACTTAATCGGTAAATCGGTCGATTAATCGAATTTTAGTCGAGTTCACACAGTATCAGTTCGAGAAACAAAACCTTTGAATAATATATTTTAAAATGTTTACGATTCCGTTTGCTATGAGGAAGATATAATTTTATATTTAATTGTATTGGTGCGTTCAAGTAGAACATAAATGAATTCAAATGCTTTTAAGTTAATCATTTATTTATTTATTTATTTATTTATTTATTTATTTATCGTATGGATATTAGTGCCGGGAGTGTCCGAGGACATGTTCGGCTCGCCTGAGTCTGTAGCTGCTTCCACCGGACACCCTTAGGGTGAGGTGAGCTATAAGTTCCGTTTCAAATAGTTCCAACTTTCGCTACCAGATATCAGTGATACCTAGTGGTGAACGTTGGAACTTTGATAGAGCGTTTCAACGAAATCTAACCAAGAAATTCAGCTTCACACAAGTTTAGTCTGTGGAAGGATCTTAAACATGCCATAAATCTATATGACATGGGAAAAGAAAAACGAAGCTTTTAGTTTCACGTGACCGTTAATCATGCAATCATGAGCCACGGGATCTCCTTTTTACGTGGAATCTGAACCATAGGACATGGCATTTCACATGCATTGACCGGGAATCGAACCCGGTCTACATTGGTGAGAGGCCAACAGCTTGACCGCTGCACCACCATGTCGAAGTCTGAAAATTGTCCGACACCGGTCCCGGTCTAAACTATGCCCACCGCTCTCTCCGCAGTAACAATTGTAGCCTTGACTACGCAGCGTTGCATTTGCTGCGCTATAACTTTGGAACGGTAAGTCGGAGGAAACAAACGTTTAAATAAATGTTGCAGACAATTTTTAGAGGAACAAATTTCTGATTCACTCTTTTGTGAAAAAAAAAGCATTTTTTCTAGGACAAAAAGTGAAAAAACACTTTTTTGGAAACTTTGGCGCCACCTAGCTTCTGCATTTCAAAACGTATGACATGACCTCAATGAGACGAATTGTAGGTGACAATGTCCTCTACATTTTTTTGTTTAAAAAACTTTTCTTTAAAATACGTAGATTCAGAGAAAAACGCTTTTCATTTTTTTTTAGTTTTCCGACAACATGATACTACAAATTATTCCAAAATTTAGAGTTAAGCCTTTATTGTGCTTTCCTAACGATTTACAAAAAACCAACCATAGCACGGTATTTGGAACAAAAACCATTCCAGCTGTACTTATCACTTTTATCTTCCTGAAGCAAAGGCATGAGCATCAGCTAACTTTAATGACTTGTCAATCTTACAATAGCTGTTGCTAGCACGCCAAATGCCAAATAGTAATACAATACACAGGTTTAGCGCTACGCAAAACAATTACTTTACCTACACCACGCGACTATTTTTAATCGGTCCGATTAATCGATTAAATCGATAGCTCTAATAATAATCATAATAATAATATTATTCAATGTCTTATCCTCTCTCAGAAATATGCGGTTGCTAAGTTAGGGCAAAAAGAGAGAAAGATTCTCCACAACATATTTGGTCCAAACTACAACAGCGGGATCTACGTTAGAAAATCAAGGCAAGAAATCTATTATATACAATCCAAAATTGACTCATCACCGCAGGGCTCAAACCACTAGACCTACAAAGCTGAAATTTTGCATGTTGGTTTATCCGAGTATGTAGAGGCTCACTAAGAAACGTTTTTTGAAAATTCAATTTTTAAGTGACATTTTTCGGCCCTTTGGCATTGATCATCCAAAATTGACTCATCGACGCAGGGCTCAAACCACTAGACCTAGAAAGCTGAAATTTTGCTTGTTGGTTCATCCGAGTATGTAGAGGCTCACTATGAAACGGTTTTTGAAAATTCAATTTGTAAGTGACGTTTTTCGGCCCTTTGGCACTGAGCAAGGACAGTCGGTACAAAGATCGGATTTAGCTCATTTTAAGCCGCCAGATACGAGAAACAATACTCGGAGGTCCTGTAGGGACCCCGAAACACACTTTTAAAGTTCCTAAAATGAACGGTTTCGGAGATATTCCCAAATAACTGTGTTCCCTCTGAGAAACAGATCAACGTTACTATGGCAACCGCTGAAATTTCGCAGACCGGAGATAGTTTTCTGGCAATATCTCGAAAACCGTTCGTTTTAGGGCCTTAAAACGCGGGGATCGGTTCCCACTTCACGAACATTGCTCCTTGCATTGATACGCATAAAATGAGATATATTTTATCTATATAGGTGGTTTTAGGGGTCGGATACGATCGTGATTTTGGGATACAATCGTGATTTTGAGCCTAATTTTATACTCTTTTAGCTGGTTATTGTAAGCGAGCTTTCATACCTTTACTCTAATTTACAATGTTAAGGTGCTTTCTATTTTGCACGGAATGTTTTCATTTTCTTTATAAATTTGTTTTTTGTTAACTGAATATTTCTGTTTGCCAATATTGATCTGCCCTTTTTCGTTCTTTACCATGATCAGCAACCCATATTCACAGACGAATGTGTCGTATTCTACCGACTGTCACGTTAAATTATTATTTTTTCTTAATTACTCTTACTGAGGAATTGGGCAAACTTATTTCAATAAAGTTGGTATTTTGTCATTCACGGCCATTGTATCTCCGCACATGGCACGGCTTAAACCTAGAAAAGTTGCTGAGTTGGACTAATGGATTAATGGTGCAGCAGAAAAGAGGAGAATTGAAGCATTTGAAATGTGGTGATACAGGAGAATGATGATCAGATGGGTAGATAGAGTAACAAATGAAGTGGGAGACTAGAGATGTTTCTGGCGACTGCTAATGGAGAGAAGAGTTAGGAGGGTATGACACATATTAAGACACCCAGGAATAACAAGCTTAGTTATGGATGGGAGGGTCGGGGACTAGAAACTGTAGCGGTAAACCAGGGTTAAACAGATTGCCTCGGATGTAGGGTGTGATAGCTATGTAGAGATGGAACGATTAGCTCAGGAGAGTGAGACATGGAGGGCTGCATCAAACCAGTTAAAAAACTGAAGACTCAAACAACAACAATCAGGAATTTTAATTACTTAGAGAGGCATGTGAGGCAAAAGGGTGGTTGGAGAATTTCAATCCCTGGGATGTAACACTGGAAGAGACTGCATAATGTACATCAGCGGCCAAGGTGAGAGATATTTAACTATAGGTCTATTAATAGCGATATGTTGACGTTCAAATCATCAATAAGTATGACCAAATTACATCCAGAATAGCTTAAGTAAGAATACTTTTAATTCTCCATATTCCGATAGATATGCCTTTCCAGTGTGCAAGAGTGCAGTTCCCTCCTCAAACAATATTCGCAATTTCTTTAACAAAGCGCAATGACACACGCTTAAGAGTAGCACGTGCACATTTAGGCAAAACAATTTTTTCCCATCGGCAACTCTATGTGGCGTGCTCGCGAGTATCCGGACAACAAAATCGTTATGTCTCAGCAGATGATGGCAAAACCAAAAACGTAATTTTAAAATGTATTAACATAATGTAACATCGAACCCTGCAGACTTTCACAACTCTATAAAATTCACACGTTGCTGCTCATATCAATATACTTTATGTATCAGAATATTCAGAATTAGAATGGACCCACCTGTATCCGCGATTGCTGTAATAGAATAGACCAATTATCAGCAATAATGCATCGTCCCCATTGTCTTGATCGCGGGCGAAGCTGCGGGTACCTGCTAGTATATTCTAAGATAGAGAAGATCACGGACACTATGCGCAAGCGCAGGGCTCACTTCTACGGTCACTTGCGACGGATTGACCCACAAAGCGTATATTTAACAATTTTGACTCAAAACCAAAAACAACAGTTGCCTGGTACGTGAACGTCAAGAAAGATCTCCAAGAAATGGCCCTACGCCCTGGTGACATCCACAAACGAGACCTTTTCCGAAAAAGCATCGTGACTTATGGGACTTTCCGAGATGAGAAACGGACAATCGGTGCAAAGTGGTCGGATGAACGCCGTGCTCGACACAGCAAGCCAATGAAAACTTACTGGATCAATCGTAAATTGAATAAACCCCAGAATGTATAGTGGAACTTATCGTGGTCCCTAGTTGGCCGATTAGCGAATAATAAATAAATAGATATTATTCAATACCACAGACATGCTTTATGTGTCTAAGAAGGTCGGTGAAGATAAGCGAAACAGAAGATACAGCCAAATTACCTTTATTGACGTACAAAATCATCTCCATCCACCGCAACACGCTTTTGGTAACGTGATTAAACTTTTGAAAACTATCAACAAAGGCTTCTTGAAAGATTGATCATCTTCTTGGAAAGCCGTCACATCCAATGTTCGAGCCAGTTTGTGTCCCTCTCGGCCCTGCTTAACTTTAATTCTGAAAAGTAATGCGAAGAGCCCTGTGATTGTTACCAAATGTTGACAGAAGTCCCTGCGGATGTTCAAGCGAATACCCCCAGGTTAGACCTCGTGGAAGGCCACAGGAACCAGAACTCATCTAGGGACTTGTGGCTGATTTGTCGTGAAATGACCAAATTGCGATCCAGCATTATCCCATGGATTTTACCCACCCTTCAAAACTCGGATTTCCACGGTCGGGAATTGGATCCGTTAGGCTCCATGCGTTGAAGTGAGAAATGCACCGCCGCACTACGAGTGGTCAAACTTGTAAGATCCTAAGTGTTGCCATGGTCAAATGTGGAGCAATGTTGATGATGTTGATGATGAAGACTATGATGATGATAATTCTTGTTTTAAGGGCCTAACATCTAGGTTATCGGTCTCTAATAAAATGGAATGTTTTGAAATGAAAGGATGAAGATATAAACAGCCCACTGCCAGGGGTGAAAACGAAAATGGTTTGTATAAAACAGACAGTGAGTCCCAAAAGGTATGCCTTAATTGGATACAAGAAGTTAAAACGGGGATGGTAAAAAACAATAAAAGGAATGCATATTGAACAATAAAAAATAGATAGGCTATGAACACAAGAAAACCATAAAACAGACAAAAACTAAACTAAAAGTACATTAAAATGTTATAAAGTAGCCACTGTCCCTCACGAACCGGATGATGAGGTCTGCTGACGGCCCGTGATCACGTAGAACAAGGGAGAGGGAGTTAGGCATTCGAGAATCCTTCGCAGATCGGCCAAGTCCAGACACTCCAAGAGAATGTGTGCCACGGTAAGGTGGGCGCCGCAAGTACAATGTGTGTGTGTGTATATTCTGAAAATAAATATGAATTAATCAGGCATTTCCAGACATCCTAGAAACATGAAACTTGGCACCACTTAATATTATACTCACAAGATATATAGAAAAGTCTAAAATATCCTAAAACTATACGAGACCCAAACATGGATTTTACTCTTGCACTTGGATAATACGATATAATTTTCATATCTTATTTCATATTCGGGAGTCATTGCTGTCCATTATCACTCCTGCCCTGGGAATATTTGCTAAATTACGTAAATAGGTCTATGCCTGATTCAGGTGAATGATAGTCTACGCTACGCCTTAATCAATATTTTTTTTTTAAATCTTGCCAATTATTATAGGCTACATGTTTATTGCACTGGTTTCGGCACTAAATGGTGCCATCTTCAGGCAACACGTGAAAATTAACCTGGTATACATATAAAGTCCAGTAAATTCTTAATTGTTTTTGGATATCTGTATATTAATCAGAACATAACCAAAGCTATAAAATAGTGAATGTAGCTTCAAATTTACGATTTACCTGGAATCATTAGGAACATGTAATGTTGTCAACGATCTCTCGGTAATCTCAATTTGAGAAGGATAAAGATCTCCGATACGTAGATAAAGACGTAATTGGAAGCGCATAGAGAACACTTATGCGTGTCTATATCTATGGAATTGTAAGAAAAGGTATTCTAGTAACCTTGGAGACGAATGGATAGCTAACTTGTTACTAAGATGTTCATCGCAGCGCTAGTAGGCTATGCAAAAATACTAGTAGTTAGTTATTGCTGTTTTAAGTGGCGAAACTACGAGGTCATCTTCCCCTGGATGTATAAATACTCTGAATGTATGAATACTCTGATTAAATATACTAGATAGTCAGTTCTAGATATCAATGTGGATCATGTGACATAAAAGTAATTATAATGATCAATGGTTTCGCATATTACTTAAATGTGTCTTAAGTCTTTGTTTCTAGGTTGGTTGGTTCCTCAGTTTAGGGGCTGCGACAACGCGGTCATGTAGCCCCGTGTGCTTTGGGTGTGTGTAGAAACTGTCTGATAACCAGTGTTAATTGTAATGACTGTATTAGTGTGTGTTATCTGTTTTTAATTCAGGTAAGGACTGCAGACATCCAATTTTCAAGTAGTTCCTACTTTTGCTACCAAACGCCAACGTCAACTAGTTCTGAACTTGGTTATTAGACGCCACCACAGTTGTCTCCTGGTGACGAACGTTGGAACCTAAGAGCGTTAGTCAAATCTAACCTATAATTTAGCTTCACACAAGTGTAATTAGTGGAAGGCTCTTTTACATACCATAAGTCTATGACATAGGACCGCCGGTATTACTTCCCCTCCGAAGGAAGGCATACTGAGGGATTTTAAAGCTCTTAAACTATCCGACGACTTCGGCCGGGTTTAAACCCGTCTTTGTTTCTTGACTGGCCCCGATCCCGACCGTGTCCTTCAAATTTTAATACGTCTCCCTAATCCAACATGGTGGCTGTGCGAAATACTTCACCGGCATTCTATATTTCCGAAACTACTACAGATAGGCTATCACGCTGAAATTTTGTACGGTAAAATTCTCGCATGCTGATCCCAAGATAGCAGGATCGAATCCCAGCGCAGTCAGTTGGTATTTGAGGATGTGCAAATGTGAGGGAGCCATGTCGATAGATTTACTGACACGTTAAAGATCCCCCTCGGGACAAAATTCCCGCACCCTGGCGACTATAAAAGCCTCAGTAGTTAATAATAATAATATTTTTTTTTTACGAGGGACTGTGGAAAATTTTCAAAAGACACATGTGAAGGGTCCGCACTCCACAGTAGTGTGGGATTCTTACCCACTAAAAACCACCTCCCTTTTCCCACGATGTGTTCATCACCCCGGAACCGCTCTCGCATTACTTCAGGGTGATGTCGTGCTTACTTAGTCATTCAGACTTCTTCTTTCTTCATTTTTTCTTATGGATGTTCGAACGCATCCATTTCCCTCTTCTTCTGGCGCAGGACACATTCTATGTAAATAGCTATCTGATTCCATGTTTGATCATTTCGGAGCATCATCTGTAGGATAGAAGCTTGCAGATCTCTTCTATGTGTTGACCAGCGTTCACACACAAAGAATGTGTGGAGTGCATCATCCTCTTCATTACAATAATGACACAAAGGACTATTAGCCACGCCTATGTGATGCAGGAATCTCCGAAAATATCCATGGCCTGTTAGGAACTGTGTCAAATAATAATTGACCTCTCCGTGGTTTCGATCAACCCAGTCAGCCAGACGCGGAATAAGTTTCTTTGTCCATCGACCTCGTGTCTCATCATCCCACTTCTGTTGCCATCGTTCCATACAATGGTTGTGTGCAGACGTCTTTGCCTGGTGTATGTCCAGTTCTTCTTTGGTGCGCCAAACTTCCTGACACTCTAAGGCAAGTAAATCAATTGGTGTTACTCCCGCTACCACTAGAACAGCAGGCTCTGAAACAGTGCGATATGCACATGAGATCCTCAGTGCTCCTCTTCGTTGTACTGCTGCTATCCTTTTACGATATTTCTCGAACCGTAAGGACTCAGCCCAGATCTCAGCTCCATAGAGTAATATGGACTGGACTGTTGTCATCAGGAGACGTCGTTTGCTAGGCTTCGGACCTTTAATATTACCCATTAATCGGCTCAAAGCGGTCAAGATATTTGCTGCTTTATCCGTCACTCTTTGAATATGGGCCCAGAATGTGAGCTTCGTATCTAGCGTCACACCCAAGTACTTCGTACTCCTTGATGAATTAATCATCGTCCCTCCCACTTGAATTGGTACAAGAGTGTTGATTCTCCTTCTCGTCAGCGCAACAATCTCCGTTTTATGGTCTGCTAATGACAGCTTATGTTCCGTCATCCAATCTGTGACACGTCGCATTACCTGATTGAGTTTCAGTTGCGCCAGCTCTATATCACGAGCCACAATCAGAGCAGCAACATCATCAGCATATCCTACCAATATTGCATCTTCGGGCATCTTCAGCCGAAGCAGGCCATCGTATGCAATATTCCAGAGATCTGGCCCAAGAATAGATCCTTGAGCTGCCCCAGCGGTTAATCTTTTAGTCCTATGTCCTTCCACGGTATCGTACTGCAAAATACGGTCCTTTAGATAATCCCTCATTATCCGCATGAGGTATCTCGGTTGTCTAAATTTATCTTGAAGTTCCACCAAAATGTCACTCCACTGGGCAGAGTTAAAGGCATTCTTCACATCTAGAGTCACAAGTAGCGTAACTTTACGTGAGTAATGGTTACCCATCTGAGCTCTGTTTGCAGTCTCTACAACTACCCGCACAGCATCAATAGTCGAGTGCCCTTTCCGAAAGCCGTATTGTTGGGCAGATAGATCTCCAGCTGATTGAACTGCCATCAATATTCTAGGCTGTAATAGTTTTTCTAATCCTTTTCCAGCCGTATCCAGCATACATAATGACCTGTATGATGAAGGCAAATTTTCTCCCAATTTTCCTTTACTAATAAGAACTAGTCTGGCCTTCTTCCAGCAGGCACTAAAAACGCCTGCCTTCAGACATGCGTTATACATGTTCAAAAGGAGTCGCGGGCAAGCTCTTGCTGCCTCCTTAAGTGCTTCTGCTGGAATCCCATCTGGTCCAGGAGCCTTCTTGTTCCTGATAGAATTAATCGCTTTCAATAATTCTTCCTCGATGAACAATGGTATTTCTTCAATATCAATGCAATCATCAGCTTCATCAATCCTCTCCGGATGTTCCGGAAACAGCGTACTGACTATTTCGTCCATAGTGTGTGCATCCATTATCGGATTAGAAAAAGTTCCAAGTTTCTTCAATACAATCTTATATCCTAGTCCCCACGGATCGTTGTCAACTTCTTTGACCATTTCCCACCATTTGTCAGCTTTACTTCTTTTAATTGCATCCCGAAGCGCCTTTCTTGCTGATTTGTGGTCTTCGGAGAATAAGGCTGCCTCTTCTCTTCCTCTCGCTCTATGTGCCCTTCGTCTCATCCTCAGGCAGTGTCGCCTCATATCAGCAATTTCCTCCGTCCACCAGTATGCTGGCTGTTTGTGTTTTCGCGTGTTCTTCCTGCACATGGATTTATTGCAGGCTTGCTGAATAAGCAACATAGTGTTCTCTACCCATTTATCCGACGCCTCTCTCTCCTCAAATGAAAAGCAACTCGTTTCAACTTTCACCATTCCTCTCGGTATTACCTCACAGAACTTTTCTTTATCCATATTTGTGGGATTCCAGTATGATGGTTTGCGTATGACAGCGCTTTGTTGTCGATTTTGCTGATGTACACAGAAAGTAACGTACTGATGATCGCTTCCTGTGTAGTCCTCAATCACCCGCCATTCAGATATTCTTGACAAAAAATCGTCTGAAGCTAAAGTCACATCTGGTATGGTTCCATTGCAGCCAGGTCGTCGAAAGGTAGGCGTATTTCCAACATTTACGGTCGACAATCCTAACCTTGCAGCCATTTCCAGTATACGACGTCCTCTGGAATCTACATCCGGCATACCCCATTCCAAGGCCTTGGCATTGAAATCTCCAGCTACAATAAGGTTATTTCCCATACCACGCAATGTGTCCTCAAGGCTATCCAACTTGTTCTGGAAATCAGCAATGGGCTCGTTCGGAGTGAAGTAACAGCTCACGTACGTAAGCGTGCCATTCTTGACCCAGACGAAACCATCCTTAGAACCTTGATCTGTCACTGGATATTTTCCCAGATCCGGAATGAAAATTGCGGCTGTTCCAAGGTTGTCCGCAAACCACCCATGATGGTCCCTGTTCTGATATTGCTCACTCAGGAGAAAAATATCCACTTCCATTTCAAATGCCAATTGCGTCAAGAGATCATTGGCAGTCAAACTGCTGTGAACATTTCCTTGAAGAACTCTCACCATTTTTTGCCGATTTTAACCTTCTCGAGAGCATCCCTAAACACTATACAGGCGCCTGAACCAGGAACATGGTTCCGTTTGGTGTCATGAACCTCCTTCTCCGTGCATAGCACACATCGTGCTTCACCTTTACAGTGTGATGCTTTATGTCTGGCATCTCCACACTTGTAACAGAGTTTGCTCCTATCAGGGCCATTACAATTCCTTGCAAGATGTCCATATGACAAACAACGGAAACAGCGAGTTACCATTGCTCTCTCCCTTACCCTACCATATATCCATCCCACTTTCATTCTCCCCTCTTCCAGAAGTTTACCGGCATCTTGCTCTGCTAAATGTATAATAGCCATTTTATGACTTCTGCTAATGGGTTCCGTGACAAAGATTTTGACTTCTCCGCTAAGTGTTTTAATGTCCCGTCTGACCGCCTCCTCCACATCTGCAATAGTCGTGATGCAGTCTAAGTCCCGCACCTCCAGAGTTATTCGGGGGGTCAAAGTTCTGACATCTTCATCCTGACCAAGAGCCTCTCTCAACGATTTGTTGAGGTTTTCTCGACCATCACACGTCGTAGATTTGTTCAATTCAAGAAGAACATCTCCAGACCTGGTCTTCCTAATTGACTTAATGTCCACGCCACTGTCCTCTGGTTTGACCTTGCTACGGATATCTTTAAGTACATCCGCAAAGGATCTGTCTTTTGCTGGCTGAATAAGAACAGCTCCAAGGCGCCTTCTTGGTTTAGGCCTCTTCCCTTCTTCCTTTCTTGCAGGGTTCATGACCACAGTTTGAACCTCTTCTACTCGCTGCTGAGTATTTTCAATTTCATTACTCTGTTGTTTCCTCTTCTTCTTGGGTTGAACTCTTGTCCATTCTTCCTTTTCAGTGTTCTCTGGAATTGTTCCCGAAGATATCGGAGACAATTCGTCCGCTCTTGAAGAAAGGTCCTTTTTTTGAAGCAACAGCAACTCTCTGGCTTTCTTCCAGGATCTCCGACTAGTACTTCCTGAATCTAAAGCCTCCTGCAATTTTTTCAACCCAACTTGAATCTCCAGCTTCATATTCCTTTGGGGGATAGCCAAAATGCTCTCCAAAAGCGCCTTAGCAATGTCAAGATACTCCAGTTCTTTGTTTTCATTGCCCGATATCTGCTGTCTTAAGACGGCGAACTTATCGGCATCCAATGCTCCAGGGGGTGTCAACCAGATAGGGATCATTTGGCACCATCGGTGTAGTAGCACGTGCCAGTCGTATGGAGCGCTGTATATCGTGTATATCGTGTTGCCAACATATGCATGATACAACGTTGTAATTAAATTGCAAACATATCACTATATTTAGTCAATAAATATACACATAATTCCTAATTGACATTTCCTTGCAATTATCTTGCTCACAGACGATAATTACGGCACTTATCATTAAATAAACATTATTTTTGTCGGTTGGCGGCATTGCCTTCCCGCACACTACTTCTGTTCTGTTCAAACATGGCGGTGTATTTACATTTCCTGTACATTACAGCAATATTTCTTCCCCAGAGTTTTCGATTGATTTCGCCTTAAATAGGGGCCGATAACGTAGATGTTAGGCCCCTTACAGCAACAATTATCAATATCAATCACCTTAAATACATGTGTTTCTTGATGTTCTGTGAAAAAGAAGTGCCGTAATCTTGGCGTTTTCAATTGGATGTAACCTGTAAACCAGTACCGGTATTTCCATTTCTGTTGTAAGTACCGATAATGCATTATGTATTATTAAATTGATTTCTTAAGAGAGTGCTGATATTATCGATAGGATTCTTATGAGAGCCATGCATTATTATTTGTGGACTTCCGTAGTCGTAGAAAGCTAGATTTAATGACTTTAGCCTAATTTAATTATTTTTTTGTTAGATTTTGTATTTCATGTTTTCTGTACCTCATTCTGTATATTTTGTATGTAGGTTATGGGAAAACATCACTCAGAATCTTGTGTTCTTGGCTGCAAAAGTAGAGGTTGGAGATACGCTCCTTTCATCGCTTCTCAGTCGATGACTCAAGGTATGTATCAATAATTAGGCTATTCTGTAATTATTTAGTCAGATTCCTTTGATGGCACTTTTTAAATTAAATTTAAAGTGATGATCCTCACGTCCTACATGGAGTAATCGCCACTGGGAGGGAGTATGGAACAACAACGCTCGGGACAGCTTCTGTCAGTGCGGGGAATCAAATCTCCAACCTCCAGAGTTGCTGCAGCCCCCCATTGGGGGCGCTATGCTCCCAGTTTATATCTTGGTTTAGAGTTCCCACATTTCTATACTCACGGCAGTGTCCACATGAAAACTCCACAAACAATACGATCTTGAAAAGGAAGCGTGCTAAAGCTTGAAAATGTGACGCATCTTGTTCTGCCCCTCGCTCTGAGCACTATACCGCTGTTGTGTGTTCAGAAACAGTCAGCAATGCTGTGATCATCCTACAGTCAGCTCTCAGCTGTAACTGTTTAAAAAGAAAATTAATTGTTTTGTAAAATAGTCTTTGGGACTACCTTGCCCGCCCTCTCGATAACCTCTGTCTCGCTGTCACTGGCAGTACTTGTAACTACTGTAGTTCTACATCTCAGCCCTAGATGGGTGAAGTGTGACCTTCACCGCCCGGAGTAGAATGCACTGTTTTATTAATTCATTCATTAATTTTGTACACTTGAATTAATCGTACAGCATGTGGGCTGTAACATTTAGGCCTACAATGACTACGATGCGACTAACATAACCTAATCAATTTGTAAGCGACTTGAAGTGTTCGAAACTTGTAATTACTGTCTAATTAGGTCTACTCACTCGGCCAATCTGAAAACTGCCATGTTTTAAGTATTTTTTTTTTTAGTAAGATCTCTTGATCCAAAACCTGACTTAATGAAGCTAGTTATTTTTATAATAATAAATTTATTAAAGCACAAAATATGCAGTATGAAATTACAACTAGTTTGAACAGAACTGAGACAGAGATAACCTCCTCTGCCCACACCACATCACGTGGTATCGATCACATCTTCTACCACATAGGGCACATACACAATTTAAGTCTGGCTGATGAAATCTTCTGTTACGGTATTACACACTTTGAAGTGGAAACCATGTACCGAGAATCTCGTTACCAGGTGCCTCAGCTCGTAGGAGTTCTCTGTCCAGTCCCGTGATGTCATCGCATCAGTCGCGTAAAATTCTTGCCAGATGCTATCTTTCTTAGACTTCATTTCCTGAACTAGTGTCTCAAAACCATGTGTTGTTGGCAAAAGCATCTGCAGTCTCAGTTCTTCAACAAAGGGAAGCTCACTTGAGAGTTCATAAACCAAACGAGAAAGAGTAAATCGGAAGAGGCATAAGACATGTGGTTCAATTTTGTTTTTTGTGTGGGGTGAGGTATACCTCCCACCTACACCCACTCCCCAAATATCAAGCTGGAGGAATTTTGGGTATTAGTGACCCATGTGGACTCATATGTGGATTAGTTACATTAATCATAGGCTTAAAATTTTAGTTATTTATTGAAAGGTGAGGGTGGCAGTCCTATGGGTTGGATCAATCATAGATGTCCATTACATTAATAAATAGCTTCTGTGTTTTACTAAAATAAAGGTAGCGCTAAATGAACATAGAACGAGCGATAACATTCTCTATAATAGATGAATTAGCCAAAATACCTTATGAAACGATGAGAAATAAATCAAGGAGCGATGTTTTAATAGATGTTTCCTCCTCTGCCGTCAGTGACCCACCCAGCCATCCCAAATAGGATCACAGCATATAGGCTATAGGCTAGCGAAAATTACAGCTGTGGGTGCCATTGTTCAAATCAATCATCTTCAAAACAGTACCATAACAGTACTGCCAAACAAAGAAGTGCCCAGTTTAGTCTCTAGTGCGCAGCACTCGGTTCACTGCTCTTAATTAGGCTAGTGTGTGCAATATTTTCACTTCTCTGTAATAATTTTTTCCCCCATGGCTGAAATGAGTTATTTTTGTTATATGCTCTGTAATTATTATGCAGTATATCGCTCCGCTGTAATAAATATGTATTAATTTTTTCGTACAACATTGGTTTTGATAATGGTTACAGCCTAACGAATCCCGATGAACTTCTTTTTTTGATCAACAGTGATTTTGTATCCCAGTTCTTTTTATCAACAGTGATTTGGTATCTCGCATGTTGGCAGCAATGTGTGCGCCTTGGTGCGTGCTGCTAGAGTGAGCGATGATGACAGTTGAACGAGATGCGAGCGCTGTCGAAACATGGCAGCCGTTTTTAAAATATCAATAAATAGAAAAACATATTTACGTACTTTAGCACATCATGAGGTTTGGTAGTGATCAGGGTTCCTAATTTTAATATGTAATATCGCCCAGAAGATGAAACAAGGACACAAGGTATGTAAAAGTTACATTCATGTCTGCTGCAAGTATAATCCGCATTCCACTTACATTCAGAATTAAGGTAGCACTGAATGAAAGTAGAACGAGCGATAACATTCTCTATAAGGGGCCGATTATATTCTTGGTAATTAGTGTCGATGATTTTCTGTAACAGCGAGATGGATACAAGACAAATATAATTGGTTTATTGTATGCCAAAGTAATGGTTGATATAGGCTAGCTAGTATATTTATTCCCACATGTTACTTTACCTAGGTATTAATTCTGAATGAAAGTAGAACGCAGCTTATACACTTGCATCAGACATGAATGTGATTTTTACATACCTTGTCTCCTTGTTTCATCTTCTGGGCGATATTACGTAGGCCTATTGAAATTAGGAACCCTGGTCACTACTGCACATCATATATGTGCTAAAGTACGGGGCGCCAGGAAATGTTCTCTGCAGATGCGAGAGGTTGCGTCATCAGTTTAGTTCGCAGCACGGTGTCCCTGATAGGGCGAAGGCCACGTGTGTGGGCTGTGAGCTGTCGAAATCGTCAGTGCGTATAGTTAGATTATTGGAAGAGTGCAACAGTATGTTATGAATGGCTGGGTGAGTATAAAGTTTACTGTTTGTTATGATACAAGCGACAGCCGTGCTACCAACGTAACTGGTGACTTAATCTCTCGCAGCAGCTTGTAGGCACTGCGGACAACATTCCCTGGCGCCCAGTATGTAAATATGTGTTTCTATATTTTGCTCTTTTAAAAACGGCTGCCATGTTCCGACAGCACTTGCATCTCATTCAACTGTCAACAAAGTCCACTCTAGCGGCACACACTGAGGCGCACAAATTGTTGCCAACGTGTGGGATACAAAATCACTGTTGATAATAAAAAGTGGCATACAAAATCACTGTTGATAAAATAATCATTGATCTGGACGTGTTAGGCTGTAACCATTCTCAAAAACCATTGGAATGGACGAAACGGTTAGAATGGTCAGGTGTTGGCGAGGTTGGTAGTACTGTTTTGATGATAGTTGATGTGAACAATGGCAGCCACAGCTGTAATTTTGCCTATATAAGTCGTGATTCTTTTTGGGATGGTTGGGTGGGTCACAGAGAGCGGAGGAGGAAACATCTATTTAAACTTCATTCCCTGATTTATTTCTCGTCGTTTCATAAGGTATTTTGGCTAATTTATGTACTATAGAGAATGTTATAGGTGTATTATCCAGAGTTGGGATCTGACAGTTCGGCGGAGAACTGTTGAACTAAAGGCAGTGGTGCCACGAATGCTGCTGTCCACCACGCGCATACTTCCATCCTCCCGCTCTTTTCCTCATGCTCATAATATCATTAGCACCGTTATTACATTTATTACTTTTTTATTCAGATGGTTTTCAAAATCTTAAACAAACCAATGCTTAAATCTGTTCGGTGCAAACTGTAAAACAAAATATTAGCCCGTCAAATTGAGGAGAGACCTAAATTATTGTAATGAATAGCAATAACAATATTACGAATACTATCATAAAGCAAAAATGATCAAAGCGAAACGACAACACGTGATTGTTTCCGTGATTTTTAGTTATTTATATTTCCTGTAGAATAAGTTTCAAGTCACAAGTAACACACAATTGTATTACAAAATATAGGCTCATTGTGTAGACTATTAAGTCACCCTTTAGAAGACAGAAGCTAATCACAGTAGTCTTACTAATTACAAGAGCAGAGGCGGTAGCCTACGTTCCTGCGCGCGACTGAATGGAATTAATGGTTCGCCTGATGCTCAGAACTGACACTAACACTGCTACATACATAAATAACGGTCTCTAATGAATCATAAGTATAAATATAAGTATAAAGTATAAATAAGTATAACTCAAACAATTATAACTCATTAAAACAACAGATTATGAAACGCAGCAAGGTGAGTGTGCACTGGAGGCAACCAAACAAGCGACTGATCGGCGACAAGCAAGTGGTGAAATAGCATCATTCAAATTGGCAGCGCTGTATAGTTTCCATGGCAACAAGCCATGCGGGCGATCTAGTCGTCAGCTGTTTTTGCCCAGTGGTGCTGAATTGTCAGATTCCAACTCTGGAAAATACACCTATAGGTAGTGAGTTATTGTTCTTTCAAGGGTCGGAACTACGAGGTCATCTGCCCCTTATGGAGAATGTTATCACTCGTGCTACTTTCATTCAGTGCTACCATAATACCACCTTGTGGTGTGGTAGCTGCCACTCCTAAGGTCCTGGGCTAGTTTCCAAGTAATTTAATTCTGGTCTGAGGGTTGGAACGACTCACAATCAGCTTCGTGAGCCAGAACTGAGAAGAGGTAGGTTCGATTCTCACCTCAGCCATCCAAGAAGTGGTTTTCCGTGGTTTCCCCACTTCCACTCCAGGCTAACGCTGGGATTGATCCTAACTTAAGGCAATGGCTGCCTCCTTTCCACTCGTCACCTGAATTACAAAAAGTAGGCTATACTGCTCGGGTTCATTTTCCATGTTCTGTGAACTTGCGGGGTGAGGAGAAAGAACAGGGGAGGGTCAGGCGAGAAGAGAAGGGCCTGTCAACTGCCCGCCGTGATATCTGGTATTCCCTTCTATTCCAATAATGCTAACTTAGGGCTGTTGCTCAAAACACTGTGGTGTTACGAATGAGTGAGTGAGCCACCGACCAATGTATTTGGTTCTGTACTATGCACGGACCAAGGAACCTCATCACTCGCCAACACCACTGCGATGCACATTTCTCTCAGGTTCACGCAGCTTAGACCCGAGCAGTACACACTACTACAGGTACTACAATAACACAGATTATCATACAAATCCTACATACTTCCAAATACATGGGGCTAAATGAATTAATATCAACAACACAATGATTCTACAATAAGTGATTCTTTTAAAATGTAGTTATAGTAGGTGAAACTATACACATATCAGCAAATTCAAGTTCTCCATTTGAAGCATTACATATTTTATTAAGTTTACTGCTTCAACATACAAACTTGCATGTGTTGTAGGAATTTGCTGTTCATCAGTGTTAGCCATGGCATAAAGGAGGGAAGAGGTTCATTATCCTGTGCTATAGCCTACTGTTATGCCTTGGCAAGAAAGAAGAAAGGAACATGCCTCAACACGTACTTTTAGGAGGACCAGATTTGATTTCTGTATTTTTGCTAAGTGTGATCTTGGCTCTCGCTGTTATTTTTCTTCGTTGACAACTTTTTAAATAAAACGATGATTTCTAGCAGTATTGAGGTTTTTCTTGTTTTTCATTGAAAGTCCTATTTCTCCTTTCCCCTTCACAGGATGTCATAGAATTTACTGTATTAGTGTGCGATGATTTTTTTTGATGTACTTACTGTATTTCACCCTGTAAAAATTGGTGAACTGGATATATTTTAAAAAGGAATATGAAATGAACTACTGTATAGACATTTTGTAATATCCAATTATTTTTCTGAAATTTCAGTCTCCCAATGAATTTGGCACTAAGTGCACTAACAATTTTAGTGTGATCTGGTTACACCACCTGTTTACTTAGCATTCTCTCTTAACATTTTACTGTTATTGTTAACAGCATCAAGCATTTTAAGATATGAATATTCTCCCTTCCCAGTACTTTTCCTTTGCAGTTTATTCTAATAACTGATTGGTTATAGGCCTAATTAGGCCTAACGTGGTTAATTGGAAGGGACCCTATTTTTAAGGTGAGTAGTAATATGCTGCAGGCCTTTTAGTAGCCTAATTCTTGTCACCAATGCAATATGCTCCAATTGCAACTGAAAGAAATGTAAACATGTAAATTATTGATGAGGTCATGTCCTAAAATAGGGGCAGATGACGTCGTAGTTCCGCCCCTTAAACAACAATAACTAACTAACATGTCCTAAATGCTGTGATTGTTCATTTCAGAGTTCAGGAATTCACAATTTCCCACTTAGGTATTATTTAAAAAAAAAATGTTATTGGTATTTTGATTGTGATTTATTTCTTGTTGATCATATGATTATCTCCTCACTTAAAAACATGCTATAAGTATTGGGAAGATTGTGATTTTCGGAACATTGAAGTGGATAAAGAATTTAGGACGAGAATATTTAGTGGAACGAGGGGAAGGGGTGGGGTAGGCTACCCGCACGGCCGTGCTACACGTCAACTAGTACCACGGCCAAACACCAGACAGCGCTGAAGTCTTAGGTGCCAAGAATTAGCATGGCTGTCGGCTATCTGTAGTAGTATGTAATCTGTGCAATGCTCCTTGACTCAGTATTTCCTCCATGGCAATGCTACGGGTTAAAAATGTCCGCCGAAACAGAGAGATCTAAACGCCCTTGCCGCCTCCTGGCGACAGAACCTTAACTACTACTAATACCAGACGGCTTTGGAAGTTACGGCAAGACCTTGTACTAACAATACCCTAACCTCTACTTGGACCAAAGATGATATTTCGAGCTCGTTTGTTTGAGATGATACTACCACTTCTTAACCTCAAATTGGTTATGACATTACAATATACAAGCGATAAAATAACCAAAAATGTATATTGCACCAACAACAGAGATATTTATATTAACTGAAATGTACACTGACCTGTTCCCAATTATAACACAAACCAATGATACCTTCTTCTCATGCAAATGCTCATTTTATACACACCAAATCATCAACACCACTATCGTAATCATGGCACCTAACAATCATCTAATAATAATAATAATAATAATAATAATAATATCGTATGGCCTCGGGTGCCAGGTGCAAGCTTTGTAATTTGACACCCAGAGGGTAGCTTGCTTGTCGAATTTCGTTGTTCCTTGAATCACTATGAAAGTCAAGGAGGTTAGATATATAAGCTCCTTGAACACTATAGCGCTTTCTAGTAGAGAAATGAGGAACTTTGTGTTGGCGGAAACTCCCGAGATTAAAAAGTCCTCTCGGCACGCCGGAAGGCGGAGGTAGATTTCACCGGACAAACTTGGGGATAGGCGAAAATAGGCAGAATATGCAGGTTTTCGTTGAGGATCAGACTTCATTTATTGCGAGAAAGTATTTTATAATTGGAGCTTAATTAACTTTGTTTTTCGTCATTTTATGCATATTTTAAACATTTTATTGTCTTATAGGGACGGTAATCGTCTTGTCATTTGGGGTCCATTTTTATACTTGTGGTCACACTGTCCTTATGCAAGGTTTCGACACTGATGTGTAACTATGTAACGGTCTGTTACTTCTTCACGCAAAATTATATCTCCCGCAGAGATTTTGGTTGGTTCCTCAGTTTAGGGGCTGCCACAACGCGGTCATTTAACCCCGTGTACTTTGGGTGAGTGTAGAATCTGTCTGATAAACGGTGTGAATTGTGATGGCTGTATTAGTCTGTAATTCAGGTAAGGATTGCAGACGGTCAATTTCAAGCAGTAGTTCCTAATGTCGCTACCAGATACTACCGTCAACGACACCTAGCTGTGAACTTGGCTACTAGATGCCACCGCAACCAGCAACTCGCAACGAACGTTGGAACTTCCCCTCCAAAGGAAAGCATACTGAGGGATTTTTAGCGCTCTTAGAAAATCCGACGACTTCGGCCGGCTTTGAACCTGCGACCTTGGGCATAGAAGTTCAGCATGCTACCAGTTACGTCACCGAAGCCGCTTCACACTTAGTCAGATGGAAATCTGAATCTGATCTCGTGCAAGTGCGTTGTCATGGCAACGTCTGATGGCTCATCCCTCATCAATTTAGTAGTATTGCCATGGCAAACTCTGATAGCTCTTGGCATTTTCTTATAATTCCGAAATCATTTTTCTCATCCCCTGGCGTAATGGTGGGTCATATCAAAAATTCTTTCAGACAAAAGTTTTAGGTAATTATTAGGGGAATATTTTCCATTTTGTACGGTTTTCATATTGTGCCTATTAAGAGAGATATGATTAATGTTTCCCGAAAAACCCACTTTTCCCACCCCTTTGGTCAATGGTTGGTGCTATATAAAAACTCTTCAAACATAAATTTTTGGGCTTTATCCGACACATAGTATGAACTTTGAACGGATTCGATATTTAACTTATTAAGAGAGTTATAGCAATATTTCACTTTTTCGGAAAAAGCCCCCCATTTTCACCCCCTTCGACCGATTTAGGCCAGTAACGAATTCGACCGAGATTTTATAGGTATACATATTCGGTAGAAAATTCAAAGTGATTGGTGCAATATTACGGCAGTTATCGTGTCCACAAGAAACTGATATACATATATACACTATACATAAATTATATATAAACTTTTGAACTGACGGTGCTTTTGGGGTCTGGGGGATGTGAAACGCGAAGATATGTCGAAATTTTCCAGAAGTCGAAACATGGTACCCATTGCAATAGTTAGCTTTCTAATGAAATCTACCTAATTTGCCATTATGAACACGACCTACTGAATTCAAATGGGTTCTTTGACATGCCAACATCGTATGACATGGTGTCGCAATTTTTTCCGCCTTTCAAATATCACTTACCACGGCCAGGAGCGAACCAGCAATCTTGGGGTTTGTAGACCGTCACGCTAACCACTCACTCTCCGTGGCAAGCTCCGCAGTAGTTAAAAGGGACGTAAAACTCATGGCATTATTATTGTTACTATGAGGGCAGATCCAAAAGTAACACACAATCATTTTAGCCTATTTTCATTTATGAAAAAATAGGCTTATGAGATCACCTTTTGTCCGTGTGTATGTATTGAACCCTTCAGAATAGCAGTGTTTTATGTAAGAATCTTAGATCAAGGGGTCGCGTTCAGTTCATAGAGTGGTGTTTACGTCCGCCAAACAACGTGCTTTTCTGAGGCAAGGGTTATAGGATGAAAACTATAACTAAGAAAGAAAGGAGACAAAACGTAAGATAATAACAAGATTTAATAACTAATTTGTGCATAAAAGAATAAAACAAACAAAAATAAACAAAATCCTCCCTGAATTTTCCCCCTGACATGAATATTTATCACTTTGAGGAGTCAGATGGATCTCCCCTTTTCTAATAAAATGTGGATCCTAGTTCCACTACCTTGCATGTGAATTTATGTTCGCGTGGTGACTATCTACGAGAAATGAGTACTTGGATGATCATTCGTTCACAACGGGTTAACAGCCACAGTGCTCACGAACAATCATCTCGTAAATCAACTTTTATGGCTATGGGCATAACATTAATAAAAAATCCTTAAATCTAACTCTGACACACATATTACAACTCTACCATTTACAGGCATCTCTCTGAGACCCTTATTAGTGTGGTGACACACTTAACCAAATGAGCTGCCACCTTGGCCAGATGCTCAACAACAAGGAAACACAGCGCCGCACATGACTCACGGGTCACTGACATGGAAAATAAACATAGAATAAACCAACAACAACAAACAACCTGAGTGGTTAAGATTACTTTATATTAACAAATTTGCATGTTAAGGAAACGCTTCGAAGATTATCGTGTTTCGTAGGCAACTCCCATTTATTTAAACAATTTTACCATTGATCAGTTTCTCACATTTATATTTATTTTCAAGTAATTGGGAGCCAGACGTGCACTCCACTAATGAGCTTGCGAAACTCAGCCAGCCCTTGTGACCACAACTCACCCTTTCCATAATACCAGTCATGTCCCCCTTCCAGTGTATATAAATAGCCGACCAGCTGAACTGTTATCTCAAGGAATCAACAGCAGCTAATATCACCTCCAACTCAACATATGGTCAGACAATAATCACATATCCATAATTGTCCTCGCAAGGATACAATATGAATCTGATACCAAGCTGACAGAAATCAGTCTCTGCTGAAGTTCCCGCTTGTAATACCATAATATATACTCACAATACACACATCTGGGACTGACATAACGCCTTTCACATGGGTCTGCTGAATTAGAGCTCGCAAACATTTAACACAATATTTAAAACCTACGATAGAGCAGAATACTCTTCGTCACAAATTACATTGCTCCAAAGGCAATAATCACACTGAATCTGATCAATAATAAATCTCAACAAAATTTAATTACCCTCCAATCTACTATATAATTATTAAATTCAGTCCTACTTCTGAAACACGACATATCTCCGAGAGACGATTTTAACCGCACTTCGTAACATAGGCGAACACGGCCGTTCACATAGCTACGTTAGTTAACACAACACAAAGAAAAGAACTTTCCATTAACTACAATTGTGCGAGCTGCTTCCAAACAAAAAAAAATGTGTCAGATCATAACAAAATATATTACATTAATCACACAAGCAAAGTATTTACAAAAATATGTCCCATAAACCATAAGTTAATTTAATAAATAATAAAATATTATTTCGTACTCATCTCTTTTTGTAGTCACCCGTCAAAGAACATCAGACGCCATTCCCCAACTGGATGGTTCTTTATCTCATAGCAGCCATCTGGACGGACTGTTGAGAATTCCAAACTTCCTCTGCATTCATCGATGTCATCCTTGCGCTGATACAAAAATTAGGTTATTATACACTTTATGTCTGACTGCTAAATTCGCTTGTTCAGGTACTAAATTCCCTGTCACTGTTCGTTGGCGAATTATCGACGATACTTTCCCTATAACTATAGTACAATGACTATCTGTCACTGAATTTAACACTTTTCAATGAATATCTTGTGTTCTTGTGACACAGAATAAAAGTCTATCTTCTCAGACGTACAGAATAATAATTATGTGTCCTCGACACATAGAATGAAAGTCAGTGTCTTGGCTCTTCGACACACTTATAAATGAACTGGCCCTTGGGTCTAGATGGAGGGGGATTTAATGTAAAAATTTCTCGAAGTAATTGTGATACAGGAATGAAATAAATATCACTGAACTCGTAATATTGCACAGGTCAAGAATATGCCCATTAATCCTAGAATCGATCGTAGAGATTTTGTCTAGGCGACTTCCCGCGTGAATGCTAGCCACCGCGTACCCCAGCCGGAGTTGGCGCGCAAGTAGGCATTCTCTTCTCATTGGTTCTCCATTTTCTGTAATTTGGCGGTTTCTAGTAGATCTTGGCGTCTTGGGAGTGTCTATTTTCTTCATCAGCCATTCACGTGACTGCATCATATTTCTTCTAGGCGCGAATAACACAATGAACATACCAGAATCATGTCTCACCGCGCGTCGCTTCTAAAATTGAGGTAGCCACACCTGTCCTGGTGATACATAGCTATGCTATTTCTTTTCATAGCTCAAGTACTTAGCCTTTTGTTAAACTGTCGCAGGTATTTCCCTACTGTCTCCATCAGATGCTTGAGATTTCCTCATCACTGTCTAGCTACTTTCATGATGCTGGTTGAAATATTTATTAATTGAAGAAATAAAAAGTAGAATCATTTAACCAACATAGGGTAAAGGGTTCACAACTCTCCCACTCACAAAATTTCGAACTTAGGAATAAAGTCGACAATTTTACAATACTTCCGTAGGCCAATTTGTTTTAATTCCAGAATCACCCCTTTTTCTTACTTGGTCTAGGCGCTCCTGTCTTCAATGGCATTTACTCGTTTTCATTTCCTGCTTGTCTCTTCCCCCTTCCAATCTTGCGTGAGGCTCTGATGCCTGCGGCAATACCTTACTCGCCTCGTTAATGTTTGTCAACAACAAGTCTACTTCCTCCTTCACCACGTGCCGTACTCAACTGCTCCCCGTTGACTTTGTTGATAGTAGGACGTCCATATATTCAAACAGCGTCATTATTTCTGCGCTACCATGGTTCACTTCGACGATATTTCTTTAGGTTGGCAGCGTTGTAAACTGACATTGTTCCTGTGCTCAATTCTTTCACTCTGTAAGCATTATTTCCAAGGTTTCTTACGATAGAATAGGGTGCTATGAATTTCTCGCAGAACTTACTAAAGATTTTCTTTTCTGGGTCCGATATAGCAGGTCGTTTTACCAAAACGAGCTGGTTGACTTCAAGATCACCGTGGAACCTCTTATTTCTTACTCGCCGTAATCTGCGGTCTGCTTGTTTCCTCATGTATTCTCTCGTTCTTTCAATTCTCAGGTCTGGTGCTATCATGGGATCTTGTGGACAGTTAATGATGCTTTTCCACGTTCTTACTGGATACTCGTTCTTGTGTAGGACCATAGGGATTTGTCCTGTTGACTCGTGCCTGGTAGAATTCATGCATGTCTCTACATCCTTAATTTTATCGACCCATTTGTGGTGTTCGTTCGGAATGAAGATTCTCAAATATGCAGTTACACATTTAATTACTCTCTCGCTTGGATTAGCTTGGGCATGTCGGATACTGCTTAAAACATGTTTTATACCCATGTCTTCCATTCCTTTCTTGAATTCGGCGCTTGTGAAATAACTGCCGTGGTCTGATAATATAAACTCTGGTTTTCCAAGGGTTGGAATAACTCTATTACGAATGCGACTGAGTACCTGCTTCGATGTTGTTTTCTGAATAGGGCATAGTACTACAAACTTAGAAAATACATCAATGCACACTAGCAAATGACGGCAACCTCTCCTTCCCTTCGGAATTGGACCAAGACAGTCGATCGCCAGTAGCTCACATGGTTTCTGAGGTAGCAATGGTCTAGGATATTGCCTCAGTAAATAATTATTTGGCTTTGTTCTCTGACACGGGTCACAAGTTGTAATGACGTCACATATTGTTGTTCTCATACGTGGCCATGTAAATGTCTCTCCTATTGTTGCTTCGCACTTGTCTAAGCCCACGTGACCGTAACTTTCGTGCGTATGCCATGTCAATCCTCGTTGTAACGATGCAGGTACTAATATGCGTAACTTGGTGTGGTCATTATCTACCCATTTGTGCAGCAAATTGTTGACATAAACATATCTTCCTTCTTTGGCTTTCGCTTCTCGAAATGCAGGTGTTCCTGTAGGTAGTTGCTTTTTGAAGTATTTAATTAATAGCATCATCCATGGTTCCGCTTCCTGTTCTCGCTGTATCTCACGTAACTCCTCCAAGAATTCCCGGTCCTTCGGTGTTAACTCCAAGTGTTGTACCATCGCTGCTTCTTCATTATCAGGCTCTGGGTTCCTGCTGAGTGCATCCGGTATCACGTTCATCTTCCCTGGACAATGTTCAATTTCAATGCTGAACTGCTGAATGTATATAGACCAACGTGTCACACGTTCGCTTGCCATTGACGTCTTAAACAAGAATGTTAATGCCTTGTGGTCAGTTCTGACAACAATAGGGTAACCGTAGATTATTCGTTTCCATTGTTGGAGCGCATGAAGGATGGCCAACAATTCTAGCTCGGTTACAGTATAATTGCGCTCGTGCTTACGCAATTTTCGGCTGACAAATGCCAAATATGTTTTGTGCTGCAGGTTAGCTGGATCCTCTTGGTAGAGCATAGCACCTATCCCAATTAGTGAAGCATCCGCTTGGATTATAAATTTGAGCTTGAAATCTGGATATCCTAATTTAATGCAGTTTTCCAATAGCTGTTTTGTTGCTTGGAATGCCTTCTCACATTCCGCGTTCCATGACCATTTGTTATTTTTCTTTAACATTTCTTGCATTGGAGCTACAGTCTCCGTATAACCTGGACAGTTTTCTTTAAAGAATCCCGTTACGCCTAAGAAAGCCCGAATGTGCTTGACTCTCGTTGGTGTAGGGAAATTCTTTATCGCTTCAATCTTAGCTGGGTTTGGTTTCACTCCCTCCTTGTCAATGACGTGACCCAAATATAAGATCTCGCTCTTGAAGAAATGCGATTTCTTCAGGTTTACTTTGAAATTCGATGCGTTCAAGTTGCCCAATACTTTATCTAAATTTTCCATGTGAGTTTCAATGTTGTCGGATGCCAACAGAATGTCGTCAATGTATCGCACCGTCATCTCCTTTACTTCCTCGGTTAGGTTCCGGTCCAGTGCTCGGATTAAAGCACAGCCCGCTGTTTTGACTCCAAAAGGCATTCTGACGAAACAATATGTCTGGTTATCGAATAAGAAGCCAGTTAGAAGCTGAGACTTCTCATGCAACTCAAGATGGTGGAACGAGCTCGTCAGATCGACTGATGAATAAATGCTCTTGTTTTTAAAGCCTTTTAATACGTCTCTGATAATTGGCGCTCTGTCATACTCAGGAAAAATGAGTCTCATGTTGAGATTTCTGGCATCTAAACAAAGTCTAATAGATCCATTTGGTTTTGTGACTGCCAAAATTGCATTTAGATAAGGTGTAGGTGTCTTCCTTATCACTCCAGCTTCTAACATCTCATCTATAATGATTTTAACTTGACCACGATACTTTTCAGGAATTGGGTACAATCTGCTTTTGAAAGGTGACCAGTCCTCGACTTGCATAGAGTACTTGAAATTTAATATTTTCCCAGGTACTGTATCAAATACTATTTTGTGCTTCCTTAAAATCTCTTCCAACTGTTTTCTGTGTTCACCCCCAAGTTGAATGTCATTGAGCCGCTCCTGTAGTAACTCTTCAAATTGTGCGTCGCTGTTATCTCCTTCTGTTAATAAAGACCATATCTCCTGGGATTCTATCTCCTCATCTAGTTCCACAACAGCCCCTTCTACGATGTTATCTTCCGCCTTTCGTACCTCCTCTTCCGTCTCTTCTGATATTGCTTCCAATGCCCAAGAATTTACATTTCTTCCGGTAGTGATTTCATCCATATGCAATCCCGCGTTTTTCAGCTGGTCATATTCTCTAAAACTGACTGTATTCTTGTGTAAATCTATCACTGCTTGATAGTCACAAATGAAATTTGCACCAAGAATTATATTGAAATTCATCTTTGCCATGATAATGAATGTTTGCCCAAAAGTATGTTCCAATATGTTCAGCTCTAAGTATGCCTGACGTTTACAAGTGATGGTGCGTTCAGGAATAACACCCCTCACTTTGAGCTGTGGTACCGGAATTACAGGAATATTCTGAGTCCGTCCCAACTCTCGAACCAAGGCCTCCGATACTAGACTGATCTGTGACCCTGTATCCAATAAACATCTTATATTAATTCCACCAATCCTTGCGTAAATAATGGGTAATTGCCTAATTTCATCGTTCCGTGGTTTCACCGTCTCCTCCAGGCAGTCTTCTGGTAAAGCAATCCATTCTTGTATATTCGCTACTATCCATCCATCTTCAACTTCCGACTGTTGTGTTTTGAGGCTGTCTCCTTGATCCAAAATTAACATTTTTTTTAGCTCCATTTCGACTCCCATCATCCTTCTGTCGCTCATGTCCTCGATATTCCTCTTGTCTCAGTAGACTTCCAGCTTCCTCAGTATGTGTATCTGGGTTCTTTCTGTTCCCAATGGCCTTTTCCCATCTTCCTAGTTCTCCACCTTGATTAGCGTGTAACTCCTCTAAGTAATTTTGTGATTGAGCGTGCCTATCATCCCAGTCATCTCGATAGTTAGGTTGATCTCCTTGATTCTGATCTCTCCTTCCTTTACATCGTTGATTGGCATTGTAATCACCGTATCTTCCATAAGGCCTGTCATTCCTTCGATTATCACGCCATTGTTGATATCCTCTTTGTTGGTATCTATTGTTGCCCTGGTATCTATTGTTGTAGTGATTTTCGTTACGCTGATATAGTCTGTTTTCCCCTTCTTCCTGGTTTCGCCTAGGTGTGGAGGTGCTTGTATTAGTACCCTGCGTTTTAGTATTTCCCTGTTTTGTTTTTACGACCTCTGTGGTGTTGACTAATTCCAGTTGTCTTCCTCCTCTAAAATGACTATGAGATGTGGTCTCATCTATTTGCCGTAATATCTGCTCTGCATGTAGGGCCGTACTAACGTTTGCTGCGACTAGTACTTGCTGTACATTAACTGGCATTTGCCTTGCTATTGTCATCACCAAATCTGCTTCGTTTAACGGGTAATCTAGGTCGCGAAATTTCAGCATTTGCATGTTAAAGAAATCTGAGTATTTCGTCTGCTGGGTAGTTTGGTATTTTCTAGAGTAAAGCTCCATTCTTAAACTCTGTTGTATGGCGGGAGACCAGTATTTGCGCAGAAACGCTAAATTAAAGTCTGACATGGTTCCAAATGTGTATTTGAAACTTAAAAACCAGGTGAGAACATTCCCTGATAAAAATCTCTCCATCATTCTCAATCTACGTGCTTCAGGTACCCCAGTGTCATTAAAGTGGTCTTCAATCTCTTTGATAAAGGCCTTAGGTGTTACCCCTGAATTTTCAGTGTATTTCTGCGGCTTGTAGTCATTTGAGCGAATTACTTGAATAAGTTGATTGGGCTGATGTCCGTCCTGTGGTGTTGAGCTCCTATCTACGTTCTTGCGAAATCCTTCTGTGTTTGTTGTTAATGGGCTCTCTGCTTGAGTCTGACTTCCTGCTATGCTGGGTTGGGAACTATGTGAGACATCCTGCTTGTCTTTCAATGCTCCCGTTTTAAATATAGATGATTGTTCTAATGAGCGAAGTTCGGCTTTTATGATCCTGTCTGTCTGCTCTTTAAGTCTATTTTTTACCTCTTGTTCCAAAGCTTGAATACGCGTGTGGTTTTCGCCTACTGTTTTAAGAATAGTGGATCTTTCCTCTCTAGAATCAATATTCATTTTCTTCCAATCTTTCCTGATCTGTTCTTTAATCGTGCTTATTTTTTCTTCAATTTGGCTCTTATTTTCATCCTGATTATTTTCTATCTGGCTTAGCCTTTCGTCTAATGTACTCTTAAATTGTTCTTGTTCCGTTTCTAGGCTTTTCCACTGTTCCGCTGATTTTATCTCGAGCCGGTCCATATCTTTAATTATGCCTGATATGTTCTCATCTACTGCTGATATTTGTTGTTGAATGACCCTGCCACTTTTCTCCATCTCCTTGAATCGTCCTTCCAACCTATCTTGAGCTATTTTGACCTCGCTTGTATTCATTGTGCATGCTATTTCAATCTGCTCTAATTTAGCTAACACCGTTTCATCGAGAATGCTAAGTTTTTTATCAAAAATTCTCTCCATTTTTGCAATCTGCTCTAATTGTTTCTCATTATTTTTGCTTACATCAAGGGCCAGTAATACCATCTGTTGGTTTGTGTGCTCTTTCATTTCTGCGGTTAACGAAGCTAATTGGTTCGTGTTTTTATTATTTTGCGCCTCTAACTGTGAATTTATAGTGTCATTAATTTCACTCTTTAATAACCTAGCTTGTTCCGCCTGATATTCATTTTGCTCAATTCTACTGTTATTTAACTGTGTCCGCAATGATTCACTTTGTTCTAACAGTTTAATATTTAGCGATTCACTTTGTTCTGACATTTTCGTATTTAGCGATTCACTTTGCTCTAACAGTTTAGTATTTAACGATTCACTTTGCTCTGACAGTTTAGTATTTAGCGATTCGCTTTGCTCTGACAATTTCTTTATGGACTCACTTTGTTCTGAAATACTAGTGTTTATTTGTTCAGATAATTTTGTATTCAACGCTTCACTTTGCTCTAACATACTCGTGTTTATAGATTGACTCTGTTCTGATAGTTTAGTATTCAACGCTTCACTTTGTTCTGCTAATTTAGTATCCAACAATTCCTGCGTTCTCCTCGCTGCACTTTCAATGATCTCCTGGATCTGCGCCACCGTTGCCATGTTTTACAATATATATGAGACATATGGGAAATGGCCTACACCAATGCCCTTTGACACGCACATAAATCCAATGCACATTTAATTTCTTTATCCTACTCAGTTCATTTATTTTTACCTTTAATCCCATTAGTTGATTGCATCTCTGAGTAGTTCTAGTTTTACTCAATTTAATTTTAACCCCAAGCACATATTTAGTCATTAAACAGTTATCCTGATCTGATATTAACACTGACTAATTAACAAAGTATTAATTGTCATTTTAGGCTACAGCCTCCTAATATTTCCATGAGTTTGACTTTCTACACAAATCTAGATTTAACTTTATCATTGGGCGCCCGGTATCACATCTTAATTTTACTTTAATTTAAAAGACAACAACGTGAACCGTATTTTACTTTGCAAACTCCTGATTTTAATTTATTTTTCACACATTTGGCGGTATCCACTTCGCCTCAACTACTTTTAATAAAATATCACTTCCCGGTGATTAAATACTGTCATATCTGCCTGCACTTTCGGCATGCCAGTTTTACTCAAATGCGCCACTATTGACATGTGTAATCTCCCCGTTACACCACAGTGAATATCCCCAACGTTGGCCGCCAGTTTTCACCTATGAACCCTTCAGAATAGCAGTGTTTTATGTAAGAATCTTAGATCAAGGGGTCGCGTTCAGTTCATAGAGTGGTGTTTACGTCCGCCAAACAACGTGCTTTTCTGAGGCAAGGGTTATAGGATGAAAACTATAACTAAGAAAGAAAGGAGACAAAACGTAAGATAATAACAAGATTTAATAACTAATTTGTGCATAAAAGAATAAAACAAACAAAAATAAACAAAATCCTCCCTGAATTTTCCCCCTGACATGAATATTTATCACTTTGAGGAGTCAGATGGATCTCCCCTTTTCTAATAAAATGTGGATCCTAGTTCCACTACCTTGCATGTGAATTTATGTTCGCGTGGTGACTATCTACGAGAAATGAGTACTTGGATGATCATTCGTTCACAACGGGTTAACAGCCACAGTGCTCACGAACAATCATCTCGTAAATCAACTTTTATGGCTATGGGCATAACATTAATAAAAAATCCTTAAATCTAACTCTGACACACATATTACAACTCTACCATTTACAGGCATCTCTCTGAGACCCTTATTAGTGTGGTGACACACTTAACCAAATGAGCTGCCACCTTGGCCAGATGCTCAACAACAAGGAAACACAGCGCCGCACATGACTCACGGGTCACTGACATGGAAAATAAACATAGAATAAACCAACAACAACAAACAACCTGAGTGGTTAAGATTACTTTATATTAACAAATTTGCATGTTAAGGAAACGCTTCGAAGATTATCGTGTTTCGTAGGCAACTCCCATTTATTTAAACAATTTTACCATTGATCAGTTTCTCACATTTATATTTATTTTCAAGTAATTGGGAGCCAGACGTGCACTCCACTAATGAGCTTGCGAAACTCAGCCAGCCCTTGTGACCACAACTCACCCTTTCCATAATACCAGTCATGTCCCCCTTCCAGTGTATATAAATAGCCGACCAGCTGAACTGTTATCTCAAGGAATCAACAGCAGCTAATATCACCTCCAACTCAACATATGGTCAGACAATAATCACATATCCATAATTGTCCTCGCAAGGATACAATATGAATCTGATACCAAGCTGACAGAAATCAGTCTCTGCTGAAGTTCCCGCTTGTAATACCATAATATATACTCACAATACACACATCTGGGACTGACATAACGCCTTTCACATGGGTCTGCTGAATTAGAGCTCGCAAACATTTAACACAATATTTAAAACCTACGATAGAGCAGAATACTCTTCGTCACAAATTACATTGCTCCAAAGGCAATAATCACACTGAATCTGATCAATAATAAATCTCAACAAAATTTAATTACCCTCCAATCTACTATATAATTATTAAATTCAGTCCTACTTCTGAAACACGACATATCTCCGAGAGACGATTTTAACCGCACTTCGTAACATAGGCGAACACGGCCGTTCACATAGCTACGTTAGTTAACACAACACAAAGAAAAGAACTTTCCATTAACTACAATTGTGCGAGCTGCTTCCAAACAAAAAAAATGTGTCAGATCATAACAAAATATATTACATTAATCACACAAGCAAAGTATTTACAAAAATATGTCCCATAAACCAAAAGTTAATTTAATAAATAATAAAATATTATTTCGTACTCATCTCTTTTTGTAGTCACCCGTCAAAGAACATCAGACGCCATTCCCCAACTGGATGGTTCTTTATCTCATAGCAGCCATCTGGACGGACTGTTGAGAATTCCAAACTTCCTCTGCATTCATCGATGTCATCCTTGCGCTGATACAAAAATTAGGTTATTATACACTTTATGTCTGACTGCTAAATTCGCTTGTTCAGGTACTAAATTCCCTGTCACTGTTCGTTGGCGAATTATCGACGATACTTTCCCTATAACTATAGTACAATGACTATCTGTCACTGAATTTAACACTTTACAATGAATATCTTGTGTTCTTGTGACACAGAATAAAAGTCTATCTTCTCAGACGTACAGAATAATAATTATGTGTCCTCGACACATAGAATGAAAGTCAGTGTCTTGGCTCTTCGACACACTTATAAATGAACTGGCCCTTGGGTCTAGATGGAGGGGGATTTAATGTAAAAATTTCTCGAAGTAATTGTGATACAGGAATGAAATAAATATCACTGAACTCGTAATATTGCACAGGTCAAGAATATGCCCATTAATCCTAGAATCGATCGTAGAGATTTTGTCTAGGCGACTTCCCGCGTGAATGCTAGCCACCGCGTACCCCAGCCGGAGTTGGCGCGCAAGTAGGCATTCTCTTCTCATTGGTTCTCCATTTTCTGTAATTTGGCGGTTTCTAGTAGATCTTGGCGTCTTGGGAGTGTCTATTTTCTTCATCAGCCATTCACGTGACTGCATCATATTTCTTCTAGGCGCGAATAACACAATGAACATACCAGAATCATGTCTCACCGCGCGTCGCTTCTAAAATTGAGGTAGCCACACCTGTCCTGGTGATACATAGCTATGCTATTTCTTTTCATAGCTCAAGTACTTAGCCTTTTGTTAAACTGTCGCAGGTATTTCCCTACTGTCTCCATCAGATGCTTGAGATTTCCTCATCACTGTCTAGCTACTTTCATGATGCTGGTTGAAATATTTATTAATTGAAGAAATAAAAAGTAGAATCATTTAACCAACATAGGGTAAAGGGTTCAGTATGTCCCCCTAATGAAATCTAAACGCCTGGAGTGATTTCAATAAAACTCGCTAAGGACATAGTACTATTTTGTCCGACCCTGACGGTGCCCTTTAAATTTGAATATGTCTCCCTAATCCAACATGGCGACTGTGCGAAATATTTCGCCGGCATTCTATATCTCCGAAACTGCTACATATATCACTCTGAAATTTTTTACGATAATAAAGGGCATTACTAGAAGAACACCTATGTAACTTTCAGAAACCTGTTAAGTACAAAACGAACATGGCAGCCAAGCGAAGTTGAAACATGTAAATGGAAAGGAATTCCTCCACAGAGTACGGCAAGATACTGAGAACTCTATGTTTGCAGACAAGAGAAAATCCTGCAAAAAGATGCTTAAACAAAGGAAAACCCAGTATCTAGAAAGACAAGCACTAATGCAAGCTGAAGAAGCAATTAAGGATCCTTTTGTAGCTCTCAAGAAATGGTCAACAAATGTTACACTTAAAATTCCAATTACTTCCTTGGAAATACACTTTTCCGAAATCCTAAACAAGAAAAATCTAGAAATGGCCATTCCATTCAGAGGAAACATAAATAATGCGACTTGTCTCATAATCAGGAAGAAATCAAAGCGGTTATTCAGGTCATGAAATGTAAGAAAGTATTAGGTCCGGATGGGGTCTTCAACGAAAATTTAAAAGACACCTGTGAAAATCTAATTCACATATGGAGCACAATGTTTAATGCGTGTTTTACTACTGGACAAATCCCGAAAAGGTAGAGACAGTCAGATATCAAAATGCTATTCAAAGGAAAAGGTGACAGAGATGGTCCTGATTCGTATAGATGTGTCGCTCTTGAAAATACCATCTATAAGATCTACGCCAAGATCTTAGAGTGCAGTCTACTTGCAGATACAGAAAGTAGGATTCCCGAACAGCTATTTGGATTCATGAGGGGAAGAGGGACACTACATGCGGTCAAGAAACTCTTGGACAAAATACGTGACACAATTAGTCGACCAAAGGGGAAATTCTATGTCATCTTTGTGTATTTCAAGAAAGCGTTTGACTTCTTAAATAGGGAAAGGCTCGTTCGGAAAGTAACGGACATGATTGGAATAGATAATCTACTGACTATACCTAGCAATAAACAACATACTTGCAAACGGCAAAACTTCCTCAACACCATTTTACAGACTAACGAGGTCCTTCAAGGAGACCCCCTTAGCCCGCTATTATTCAACATAGCCTTAGCAGATATCACAAGTAGGCTATTACTCAATAGGTGCCTTTACACTGGAGAGCTTTTGCCCTAGCTAGAGTGTCGAGTAGCTCTAGCTAGGGCATTCTAAGCTCCTCTCTAGTGTACACAGGTGGTAGAGAACCCTAGCGGAGACCGCTCTAAGCTCTAGCTAGGGCCGGCTGACTCTACGGTGTAAATAGTATTTGGGTGCCCTAGCTAGACCAGTCTAGCTCTATTCGTTCGGTTGAATATTGGAAAGTGCTCTATGTAGAGTCAGTGGTGGATTGCTGGGGTTATTTGTTTGTTGTTAATTATAGTGTTTGAATACGGCTGAACATTAGGGGGCTCTGACGCATCCCGAATGCGAAGTAGGGCTTTGCTATGGTGTAATATCCCACTATTTCCCCGAAATTCTCCTGTAATTAATGAAACTAGGAACAGCGACTCTTTCTTTATTCAGTGCTTAGTAGGCTATGATGATATCACATGTTCAATTGTTTTCAAAAATTAAAGATGGCATCAGTTCAAAATTTTAAAAAATCTCGTATTCTATTGAAGCGAAGATACGCATGATAGGCTAAAATAATAAATGATAATCTAATGGCACTAAATTACGTAGCTTACTTTTCGTAAATGATAGAATGATATTTAACTTTTCTTAAATTTAACGCCCTTCAGTGTAATGTAAATATAGTGTAAGCCACTGATAAATAAATATGAAATGAAATGAAAACATCCAGAAACTTGGAATTGTACTCAGAAAGAATAGTCGATTTTGCTCATTCTTAAAAGTTCTTGTACGCTTCAGAATCTTCTGAACATAACTCTTGCAATAATATTTAGCGTGCATTCCCTCGTATATCCAATTCCTCACCCACAACCTTTTTTTCCTCTTCATAGTTTTCTTTTTTAACAAGGTACACACAACCATCACAGATGCTAAAAGCTCTATTGAAGACATTTTAACTTCACAACACAGCAAAAAACCTAGACTCACACTGCTCTCAGGATGTTTTAGCGCTGCTATACCTAGTGCATTTACGTTTGACAGTGTACACAGGTTCAGAGAGTGCTCTAGGTAGATTTGTCTATCTCCGCTCTACGAATGCTCTACCTAGGGAAAATTACTCTACAGTGTACACGCACTCAGTTTAGCTAGAGCGGTCTAGTTAGACTTGCTCTATGAAAATCACTCTCCAGTGTACAGGCACCTTTAATAGTGTACATCGGTCGCGTTGTACCAGTATGCGGATGATATTGCATTAGGCTCCATCAATAAAGAAGACCTTCAAGCGGTAATAGATAGACTTGATGAATACGCTGTCAGCAACAGTCTCATGATCAATAGAAAGAAGACAGTTCAAATGGTTTTCCGGAAAGGAGGAAAAATAGTGGCTAATGACAGGATACAAAGCAATGAAACAGTCTTTTAAATTCTTTTAAATAGTTAGGGATCACTATTCAACCATCTGCTAATTCCTTCAGAAGCCACGTAAGAGAAAGGTACTTGGCAGCTATCAGAAACCTATATAATGTCACCGATCCCACTAAATTGTCTCTAAGAACAGCATTGACACTATTCTATGTAAAGGTTCTTCCAGCCCTAACTTATGGGTTGGAACTGATATGAGATTGCCTCAGTTTAGGGGCTGCGACAACGCGATCATGTAGCCCCTGCCTAACTCCATCTGACCTCAGAGTTGTATAAAATGTCAAGGTGAGATTCTTGAAAAGAACTTTGGGAATCTCAAAAATGTCACCCTCCAGGCTAATATATGTATTAGCTGGAGAAACTTTTCTTATTGAAGATTTATGAATTAGACTACATTTGCCTTCTACAAGTCAAGAACAGGAGTTCCTAAGGTTGAGACGAAGAAAGCGAGCGTAAATCGACCTGGAATTCTATGGGAATGATGCTAAGTCCAATAGAAATTGGACCGGCCCTAACAATGAAATGAGGAGTGCTTTGAATAGACTTGCTGTACACGGCTTCCTTCATAAGCTGTACGTGCGACGTAGCTTTCATGAACCTTCTATACAGTGTGTGTGCGTATTACTGTCGACCAAAGTATTATGTGCACCAGAGTTTGAAGGTTGTTTGTGAAGTAACCAATAGACCTACTTAAAATCCAATAACATCATCATTTTTGTCGTTCTATTTTACGTTAGTTCATGTAGGTTTGGAATTTTTAATTTAAATTTTAATCTTTTTTTATCGCAGTTGGAACACAAAAAGTGCCCGTTTTTAAGCGTGTTTCAACCATGCGTCAAATTTAAGAATTATTATCTCAAAAACCCGTCATCAGATCGAATCCAAATTTTAACACAATACACATTGGAATGTTGTATAACTGGTTTATTAATTTCAAAATTTGGTGTGTCCAAGAAACAAAGTTGTTACCGTTTCTGTAAGGTAACTTTTTCTCGGCTCGGGGTGGTTCGAAAATTTCGTTCTTGGTCGCGTTGCAATCCTTATACATTTAATATCGGTTTGTATGTGTACAGGGAAATAGACTAGACATGGTTCACCAGCTAGCCGCTCCAGGTAAAGCTGTACAGCGTTGCTGAGATGGAGCCCATCACTTCCGAGCGAGGCGCGCCATTATGCGTGATGGGCTCCACTTCGGCAACGCTGTACAGCTTTCTCCGGAGCGGCTAGCTGGTGAACCATGTGTTATTTTCCTGTACAAATACCAACCGATATAAAATAAGTGAATTTATTTACGTATTTCACAGTCATACAGCATAACTTCTTGATGTATAATGATTACAACGCGACCAAGAACTACATTTTCAACCACCCCGAGTCGAGAAAAAGTTACCTTACAAAAATGATAACAACATTGTTTCTTGGACACGTAAAATTTTGAAATTAATAAACCCGGTATACAACATTCCAATGTGTATTGTGTTAAAATTTGGATTTGATCTGATGACGGGTGTTTGAGATAATAATTCTTAAATGTGACGCATGGTTGAAACACGCTTAAAAACGGGCACTTTTAGTGTTCCACCTGCGATAAAAACTATTAAAATATAAATTAAAAATTCCAAACCTACATGAACTAACGTAAAATAGAACGACAAAAATGATGATGTTATTCGATTTTATGTAGGTCTATAGGTTACTTCACAAACAACCTTCAAACTCGAGTGCACATAATACTTTGGTCGACAGTGGGTGATAAACGGCGTGGTCGATACCACTTTAGTGAATGTTCTACGAGAACACTTTCCTTATTGGATTACTCCGAAATGTAATGCTCATTTGTGCGCAGTTCGTTTATTGATTATGTGTATAACTGGTCATTTGGCTGCATTATTAAATTAGTATTGAAAAAATGAAAATCCACAGCCTGCTTCCAGTCTCCGACCGGGTCAGGAATGGAATGAATGTAGCCCCCAACTAGCGGCGAGGATATGAACTGTGCCGGCTGCCGAAGCCTGTAGCACTCCTCTGGGGCAATGATTAAATGAATGACAGATGAAATGAAAGGAGAGTGTTGCTGGAATGAAATGTTGACAGGGAAACCGGAGTACCCGGAGAAAAACCTGTCTGCCTCCGTTTTGTCCAGCACAGATCTCACTTGGAGTGACCGGGATTTGAACCACGGACCCAGCGGTGAGAGGCCGGCGTGCTGCCGCCTAAGCCACGGAGGCTCTTAAATTAGTATTACTGTTGCTAACATGTGGAATACAAACGATTGGTCTGGATAAATATTATTGTCACGTGAGTACTGCTACTGTGCGTGAGAAAACTCAGGGATGCATAATGGCTGACGCTGCTCTTCCCAGTTATTTTTGTGTTCTCAAAGGGAGAATGTCACAGTGGGAGAATGATTCATGACACACAAGCAAAGCACGAGCAGTTGATGACTTATCACGTTTTGCATTGTTCGTCCAGTATTGTATCTCTCAGCCAGCTGTTTCTCTGCGAGGAATATCTGTTGTGTTTGTTGTTGCTGATTCTTTTAGGGGCTTTGCGACATCGTGGTCATGTATAACCGTGTACTTGGATGTGTGTAGAAATTGTATGATAACCTGTGCCACTGTGATGTCTGTCGGATTTTTAAGGGCGTTAAAATTATTCAGTATGCCTTACATCGGAAGGGAAGTAAAGCCAGCGGGCCCATGCCATAGATTTAAGGCACGTTAAAGAACCTTCCACTAACTAAACATGTGTGAAGCAAAATTTGTCGGTTAGGTTTGATTAATGCTCTTAAGTTCCAACGTTCGTCACTTGAATTAAAAACAGAAAACACACACTAATACAGCCATCACAATTAACACCGGTTATCAGACAGATTCTACACACATCCAAAGTACACGGGGCTACATGACCACGATGTCGCAGCCCCTAAACTAAGGAACCAACCATTTGATGTCTGTTCTAGTGTTTGTATTTGTAATTGAGGTAGGATTTGGGAGGAAGCGGTCATGGCGTTACGTTAGGTACCATCCCGGCATTTGCCTGGATTAGATATGGGAAAACCACGGAAAACCACTTCCAGGGTGGCTGAGGTAAGAATCAAACCCGACTCCTCTCAGTTTTGCCCCAGGAGGCTGCATTTGCCCCGTTTCAGACCTCAGACCAGAATTAAATATCTCGGCAGAGCCAGAAATCGACCCGGGCTCCCGCGATGACAGCCAAGAATGCTAGACACTACACCACGAGGTGGACGTGAGGAATATATTTCCATACACTTAGAATGTTTCACCACATAGGTCCACTCTTTTGCAAAATCGCAGGTTCTTCGTCGACTTTCAAGGACAGCGTAGTCGATGGAGACTACAGAAAAACGGCCTCCCGCAAGGAAGTGTACAGGCTCCAATCCTGTTCAATATATACACTAACGACCAACCTATAGCCCCGAACAGCAGAAGTTTCCTGTATGCTGATGACCTTGCTCTAGCCACTCAGAGCGTAGATTTTGAATCAGTGGAGAACACCCTCACGAATGCCCTTAAAGATCTTTCCAGAATCTACAACACAAACCAGCTTAAGCCAAACCCCTCAAAGACACAGGTGTGTGCTTTTCATTTGAGAAATAGGGAAGCTACTCGCAAGTTAAAGATCGTATGGTCAGGGGTCGAACTGGAACACTGTGATACTCAAAATATCGAGGAGTGACACTTGACAGATCTCTTACTTTCAAGAAGCATGAACTCCAAGTCGAAAGTTTCTTCCAGGAACAATCTCCTACGCAAACTGGCTGGATCACAGTGGGGTAGGCAACGTGAAACGATCCGAACTTCTGCAATGGCACTATGCTATTCTGCAGCTGCAGCAGAGTATGCTTCTCCTGTTTGGTATAATTCAACACATGCCAAACAGGAGGATGTAGCTCTCAACGATACCTGCAGAATTATAACATGTTGCTTGAAATCAACTCCAGTCGAATGGCTTTATCTCCTCGCAGGAATAGCGCCACCCCCTGTTCGAAGATAAATATCTGCGAACAAGGAACGAAAGGCAGTGGAGCATGAATTAACTCATCCTCTATATGGATACGAACCGCAGCCGCAACGACTGAAGTCGAGGCAGAGTTTCCTTAGAATATCAAAGGAACTTAGAACCACTGCTGAAAAAGCTAGGTTGCAAATGTGGAGGGCTACGACCAACCTTCCCCCTGGTTGGGAAAATGTTTCTGAAACTCTACCTCCTGGCTATGACGAGGAATGGACGACTTGGAAGTCCCTGAATAGACTGCGCTCTAGAGTAGGCAGATGAAGGGTTAATATGGGAAGATGGGGTTACATTGATATTCAATGTGATTGTGGAGAAGACCAGACTGTTCAGCATATGACTGAGTGTCGACTGTGCCCAGCATCCTTCACGGAAGAAGATCGTCGTCGGGGAGCACAGAGTGCACTGGAAGTGGCCAAGTTTTGGGCAAAGATAATTAATGTGTTATATGTTTAAAATGTATGTTTTAAATAAACCGCATAGGTCAGGGTTCAATTCCCGGCTATGTAAAATAAATAATGGTCTGGGAGCTGGAAAGATGATGATAATTGTTGATTTAAGGGACCTAACATCTAGGTTATCGGCCCCTAATGGTTTTGGGTGATAGTGTTAAATGAGATGAGAATGAAAACTATAACTAATACTAACTACAGACTTACATAATAGAAGAAGAAATGGTAAACAAAGGAAGGATAAGGCAAATAACGGACAGGAAGAATAGAAATGCCCTCAACCCTCGAAGAAATATTATTATTTAGCGTTTGGCTTTTAGTGTCCAAGGACATGTTCGGCTCGCCAGAGGCTGTAGCTTGGAAGGAAGGAGAGCCATGAAAGGCAGATAGGAAAGGGAAAGAGGAGAGGGCCCGCTCCTAGGTCAGAGGAAAAAGGGGACAAAACGGAACCAGCTCAGGAATCCCTTGGGATCGCCAACTCCCAAACTCACTAGCCGTGAGCCCTTGAGGGTGTAGCAATATCCAGGGTGCACCAGAAGTGATGGGACTACACACACCCTGCCACCTTGAGGGCCTTGAGCAGAAGGTAGGAGATAACAGGAAAAGAAAAAGAAGGCTGATCCTTAGTTCCTTACTTCACATTGTGTAATAGAAAAATATTTTATTTATATCGTTTCACGGTTTGAACAGCTCACTGGATACGGAGATCAGATGGAGTGTCCCATCATACAAAGAGCTCAACATCCGCCGCTTCACGGAGCCATGTGACTAATTAGAATTGCATGGTCTCGAATTGGAAGTCTGAACGCCGTGATTACTCATCAAATAGATAACCCTTCCCACTTTGAAGTGCGGCGTGTTGCATATCTCACTGATATAATTACAGTAATCTTATGGCGAGGAATGCGGGAGTTATTTAACACCTACACACGGTATCATCCTGGGAGCACTCGTCACCCTCCCCCATCTCTTTCTGACCAACATCAGGGATTGGACACGGCTCGACTTGGCCAAAGGCAGGATGTTTCCATGCTAATGAAACATACTTATACATATGTAAATACATTCCTGGACATGTATTAGTTAGGTTGGTTGGTTCCTCAGTTTAGGAGCTGCGACAACGCGGTCATGTAGCCCCGTGTGCTTTGGATGTGTGTAGAATCTGTCTGATAACCGGCGTTAATTTTCATGACTGTATTAGTGTGTGTTATCTGTTTTCAATTCAAGTGAGGACTGCAAACATTGAATTTTTTCAAGTAGTTCCTACTTTTGCCGCCAAACGCCACCTTCAACGACTACTAGTTCAGAGCTTGATTGCCAGATGCCACCGCAGTCGGCTCCGGGCGACGAACGTCGGAACCTAAGAGCGTTTGTCGAATGTTTAACCTATATTATAATTTAGCCTAACCTAACGGCGGTACTTTTTGAGGATCCAACCAGCCTTCGGGCTGACTACCTAACAGACAGGTGTAATTAGTGGAAGTTTCTTTAACGTGCCATAAATCTATGACATGGGACCGCCGGCTTTACTTCCCCTCCGAAGGAAGGCATACTGAGGGATTTATGCAGGCTATTAGTTAATTATCACAATTTTAATTAATTTTAATATCGTATGGCCTCGGGTGCCGGGTGCAAGCTTTTTTTATTTGACACCCAAAGGGTAGCTTGCATGTCGAATTTCGTTGTTCCTTGAAGCACTATGAAAGTCAAGGAGGTTAGATATCTAAGCTCCTTGAACACTATAGCGGTTTCTAGTAGAGAAACGAGGAACTTTGAGTTGTCAGTAACTCCCGAGATTAGTTTTGCCATTATGAACACGGCCTACTGAATTCAAATGGGTTCTTTGACATTCCAACATCGCATGACATGATGTCGTAATTTTTTTCCGCCTTTCAAAAAAATCACTTACCACGGCCAGGAGCGAACCCGCAAGCTTGGGGTTGGTAGTCCGACACGATAACTACTCACCCACCGTGGCAAGCGATCACAATTAAATGGGGGTAATTTAGGATTACGTGTTTTGACCCTCATCAGATCCTGATCACTGTGTTAAAGTTCAAAATTAAATTGCCCAATTTAATTGTGATAATTATCTAATACATGTATTTTATACCAGGAGTGTATTGGAATATTTATATATATCTTGTACCCCGCCCAGCCATTGGGCACTATCGTGTTGACCGACTGAAGAGCTACAAATGACAACCCTCATGTGTGTAAATGATCGCTCATATTCCTTAATCAGTCGTCCTCGGAAATGCATCATTTCAATGACCATACCAGCTGTTAACTGAACATTACAATAACTCAAGCACATCGTATAATTGTTGCGGTTGAAGGCAGAGGTACGAGCAGCTAGAGCCTTTAAGGGGGCGTGGTCAATGCTCCAACTCATAGCGTGCCAGAGAGCGGAAAGGGCACCTCCTTATTACTCCTTGATCCACACATGTGTGGACATTGCTGACTTACGAAGAACCCTTGGTTTGCAGATGACACTCAAACTTACACCTGAAGCGGTGGCTACTGATCTCGTCATCCGCTTTATAAGTGAGAGTGGGTTAGGGCCAGCAATCTAAATTTTCCAGTGTCCATTGACTCAAAGACTTGTTCGTTTTTGAATGCTGAATTTTTGATTTTCCGTGATTTTTGTTTATATTATAATTATTCGTTTTATTTAATTTCTTTGTTTTATTAATTTTCGGTCTTTTGAAATTTAGGTGTCCACCTCGAAATTTTAAATTCCATTCCAAATTTGTATACTTTAGTCTGTATTAAGAGATGCAGATGACCTCGTAGTTCCGCCCCCTAAAACAACAATAACTAACTCGATTCCTGATTAATGCGTGTGAGAGTTGCGAAGTTAGAAGTCACGTTAAAAGAATGTCTCATGATTTATGATCGCAAGGGTAATGTGTGTTGAGATTGTTTGTGTTTGCCCTACCTGACGTGACTCAACGAGTTGGTTGTTGTTGGTTTGCTATCATCTCTGTGGAGGTGACGTAAGCCCTGGGTGACGTCAGAAATGAGGCGGCTCCAAACAGGTTCTGACTGGGATTCACAATAACCATTATGTGTAACGCTTGTTGTTGGTGTACCTCGTCTCGCTTCCTGCTAGCCTGCCTCAGGCAAGATATTTCATACCAGTGATGTTAATTCATTTGCGGGGCTTCGGTCCTCTTGGTCATCAGCCCCGTGTAGTTGGGTGTGTGCTGAGCTTGTCTTGATAACCTATATTCCAGTGATGACTGTGGTAGTGTGTGTAACTGTATTGGGGACAGGGATGAGGTGGTCGCCCCGGGACTTGCAATAAGGTACTATCCCGGCATTCGCCTGGAGGGAGTATGGATAAACCCTGGAAAAGAACCACACTCAGGACAACCGATGTCAGCGCAGGGATTCGAACTTACCATCGCCGGACTTGCTGAAACTGCCCTCACAGCCGTGGTGCATGAATTAAAGAACACGATTCATCTAGTGGCTGTCACTTCTAAGGTCCGGATTCAAGGAAAGATAAATGACACCTCCTTTTTGTATAAAGCAAGGCATTTTATCACCCTGCTCTTTTTAATTGTTTTTGTTTTTTGAGTCATCAGCCTTTTGACTGGTTTGATGCAGCTCCCTGTCCTGAACTAATCGTTTCATCTCTACATAGCTAGCACATTATACATCCGAGACTATCTGTTTAACATATTCTAACCTTGGACAACCCCTACAGTTCTTGTCCTCGACTCTTCCTTCTATAACTCTAACTTTGCTATTCCTGGGCGTCTTAGTATGTGTCCTACCAACCTACCTCTTCTGTGCCAAAAACATCTCTCCTCGCCCACTGGTCTTATTAACCCCTCGTTTGAAACTCTTTCTACCCATATGATCATCATTCTCCTGTAACACCACATTTCAAACGCTTCCATTCTCCTCTTTTCTGCTGCTCCAATAGTCCAAGTTTCACTTCCACACTCCAGACAAAGGTTTCAAAAATGCCTTTCTTAAACTAAAATCTATATTCGATGTCAACAGAGTTCTTTTCTGTAGAAATGCTCTCCTTGTCTGAGCCAGCCTACTTTTTATATCCTCTTGCTTCCCAAGTAACAGAAGTCTCCTACTTTCTTTAGCTTTAACCTGCCAATTCGACGTCAATAGGGGTTTCTGATTTATTTCTTCTGCATTCCAATACTTTTGTTTTAGATTTATTGATTCTCATCATGAATTCTTTCCTCAAGACAGAATCAATACCGTTTTAAAACTCATTCAAATCCTCAGGCTTGTCGGCCAAGATGACGATGTCATCAGCAAATCTCAGAGTTGAAATTATTTCTCCTTGAATCTTCACTCCCACTTTAAATTTTTTCTACAATTTCCTTCATTGCTTGTTCAATGTAGAGATTGAAAAGTATGGGTGATAAGTTGCTGCCTTACACCTTTCTGAATACCAGCTTCTCTCTCATGTCCATCAGCTCGAATGACTGCTGTCTGGTTTCTGTATAGATTGTATATCACCCTCCTATCCCTGTACTTTATTCCAATCGTTTTCAAAATGTCAAACAACTTACTCCAATCAAAGTTATCAGAAGCCTTTTCTAAGTCTACAAATGCCATGAACGTTCTCTTACCTTTCTTTATTCTACCATTTTTATTATTAATTGTATTTAACATACTATTTAAATCTCATTATATATACCTAATGAATGTTTGTTTGTTCGTCTTTTATGCGTTCATAAACCATTCATCCGATTGCCATCAAATTTTGGTGAGTTGTTGCGTATACAGTGAAACCCCTCAAATCCGAACCCCAGAAATCCGAAATCCCGGCTAATCCGAACGAGTTATTTTCGACAATTTCAAGTTTGGAATAAAAAGAGAAACTTATTTTAGTCATAAAACAATTATATATTCTACAACATAACGTTATTTTAAATAATTAGTTGAAAAATTAACAAAGAAGTACAGTTAGCACACCTAACAAAGTGTAAATGTGCCTAAGCTACATAGCCTACTTATCTCATCTAGGATTGAAAAACGGAAAAGTTGGTTATTGTAATTCCTTAAGTTAATCACGTTGCAAAAACAAATGAAATAATAATAGAAATACACAAAATATCACTTAATCTTTCACTTGAAATCAGTTATCTTCAATTGTCGAAGCGACGAAAACATTTACGCGGTGGCAATCGTGCGCCAGCGTCGCATAAACATGACATCGTTTGGCGTGACAACTGCGCGTTGTTCTACGAAGCGCAATGCGATGTCAAGAGCAGATGCAGCAAGGGTTCAATATGTCACATTGTCTGTCGAAGTTTCTTCTTCCTCACTGTCGCTAGCTCAACGCAGTCCTATACCGTAACGAGGGCTGGTTATTATGTTATGGATATTTTCGGCTAATCCGAACAAATTGAAATCCGAACAGGCTACAGCCCCAATTAGTTCGGATTTCAGGGGTTTCACTGTACTCCCGCAAAGATTTCTAACTTAGTAAATCCATTTTACAATAGGTAGCGCACGAGTAGATTCAACAAATGAGTTACGGCGCGCGAATCGTTTAAAAAATCCCGTATGCGTTCATATACCATTCATCCGATTGCGATAAAACTTTGATGAGTTGTTGCTCCCGTAAATGTTTCTAACTTAGTAAATCCATTTTACAATAGGTAGCGCACGAGGAGAATCAATAAATGAGTGACGGCGCGCGAATCGTTTAAACAAAATCCCGTATGCGCTCATATACCATTCATCCGATTGCAATGAATTTGGTGAATTGTTGTTTCCACTCCCGCGAAGGTTTCTGATTTAGTAACTTAAATACATTTTACAATTGGTAGCGCACGAGTAGATTCAACTAATGGTTTACGGCGCATGAATCGTTTCAACAAAGTCCTGTATGGGTGCATATACCATTCATCCGATTGTAATGAAACTTTCGTGAATTGCCTGCACTCCTGCGAAGGTTAATGAATTAGTAAATCAATTTTTCAATTGGTGCGCACGAGAAAATTCAACAAAAGAGTGACGGCGCGTGAATCGTTTCAACAAAATCCCGTATGCGTTCATATACCATTCATCCGATTGCGATGAAACTTTGGTGAGCTGTTGTGTACAATCCTGTAAAGGTTTCTGACTTAGTAAAGCCATATTACTATAGGTAGCGTACGAGTAGATTCAACAAATGAGTGACGGCGCGCGAATCGCTTCAACAAAGTCTCGTGTGCGTTCATATACCATTCATCCGATTGTGATGAAACTTTCGTGAATTGCCTGCACTCCTGCGAAGGTTAATGAATTAGTAAATCAATTTTTCAATTGGTGCGCACGAGTAAATTCAACAAAAGAGTGACGGCGCGTGAATCGTTTCAACAAAATCCCGTATGCGTTCATATACCATTCATCCGATTGCGATGAAACTTTGGTGAGCTGTTGTGTACAATCCTGTAAAGGTTTCTGACTTAGTAAAGCCATATTACTATAGGTAGCGTACGAGTAGATTCAACAAATGAGTGACGGCGCGCGAATCGCTTCAACAAAGTCTCGTGTGCGTTCATATACCATTCATCCGATTGTGATGAAACTTTGGTGAGTTGTTGTGCACGCTCCCACGAATGTTTCTGATATTAGTAAATCAATTTTACAAAATTTTTGAGGCAGTTAACGGAAAAAGCAAAATGATATTGTGTATCGAAAAGCACTTCAACAAAGTTACAACGCCAACACTTTATTTGTTTCGCATTGCAACGCATGCTGGGTACAACTAGTATAATATATGTTTAATATTTTAATTATGACGTGCTCGTAATAATGCTTTGTTTTAAAGACTGTGTGTATGCGTTTTTTATCGTCTATCCTCCCAGCCCGGCTTCACTCATGTACTCTGCGAGGGATCATTCCTCTACCGTCACAAAGACGGTGTCTGGGAGCTGGACACGCTTTGTCAGCAGATACAACTGTGGATGGAGACAGCCGAGCGCTAACTTGAGTCTAATTAAGGAAAGGTACGGGAAGGAACTTTGGAAGGAAGTCAACCGTGGAGCTGTTGAAAGGATCTGTTGCTTGGTGGTGAAAATGGGTAGCCACGAAAACCATTTTAAGGACAGCGGCTTCGGTGGCGTAGTCGGTGGCATGCTGAGCTTCTATGCCCAAGATAGCGGGTTCAAACCCGGCCGAAGCCGTCGAATTTTTAAGAGCGTTAAAAATCCCTCAGTATGCCTTCCTTCGGAGGTGAAGTAAAGCCGGCGGTCCCATGTCATAGATTTATGGCATGTTAAAGAAGCTTCCACTAATTACACCTGTGTGAAGCTAAATTGGATAGGTTAAGAATGTAAACAACGCTCTTAGGTTTCTACGTTCGTTGCCAAGAGACGACTGTGGTGGCGTCTAGTAGCTAAGTTCTGAACTTGGCCTAGTAGTGGTTGACGGTGGCGCTTGGCGGCAGAAGTAGGAACTATTTGAAAAATTCTAAGTTGCAGTACTTCAATTACAAAACAGATAACACACACTAATACAGTCATCACAATTAACACCGGTTATCAGACAGATTCTACACACACCCAAAGTACACGTAGCTACATGACCGCGTTGTCGCAGCCTCTAAACTTAAGAACCAACCATTTTAAGGACGGCTGAGATGGGATTTGAACCCAAGCTCTCCAGATGTCAGCGAGGCATGAGCTAGCTGCTGTTCTTCCTGCTCTGTTCCTTGTCTTAACTCGAACACTTTTCAAACACCACGTTTGGATAATGAAGCCGTTGTTTTCCGGCTAGGGTGCTGCGTAGCGCAATCGGTAGAGGCGCTGAGCTACCAACTGGAAGATAGTGGATTCGATCCCCACCCAGGTAGTGAATTTTAGAAACAAAACTACCACTTTCGGAAACGCAAATGGCCCTGGGGTTCACTCAGCCTACACCGGAAATGAGTACCAGGGCAAATCCTGGGAGCAAAGACGGCCGGGCTCCATCCCATCTTGTCACAAAGGGTGGAAGCCTCTACCTTCCACTACTTCCAGGGCCTCCATGGCCTTTACGGAGTTGGCTTTGCCTTTTGTTCTTCTGGCTGTCAAAAGCTAATATTTCACCTCTTTTATGAGAACCACTATTGCAGTTTCAGTAGTATACGGTAGACACACATGACACTGTTAGTAAGGTAGAGAATGTATCCAGGCCAAACAGCTAACCTAGAGAAACGTTGACAACTCAATAATAAGATGCTCAAAGAGGACAGAAGTGAAAGTAAACTGAGTGCCGTTATTGTTTGAGCAGACACTGCAGTCAGAGTCAATGCAACTCGTGTTATCACGCGCCTGCCAACAAGGTTAGGTTATAACGAGTTCCGTCACGCCTCGGGGTTCAGGGGGCTGTGAAACCTAAATATCCTAGAGTCTTGGTACACTTCCACATTGTGTGGTGGTACAGTACAACGCACAGCTCTAGGAATATTATATATAACCTACAGATTTGTCTACACACTACCAATTATAGTGGTAGGTTCCTTTACATGCCATAAATCTATGACATGAGCCCGCCGGCTTTACGTCCCCTCCGAAGGAAGGCATACTGAAGGATTTTAACGCTCTTAAAAAAATCCGACGACTTCGGCCGGATTTGAACCCGCGACCTTCGGCATGCATATCAGTTCAGCATGCTACCGACTACGCCACCGAAGTTATAAGATAACTGGATGACAGCCATGTCAATACAAATATGAAAATTATATTCCAATGTTACATGTTTCGGGAGTCTGTTCCCCCTTCATCAGGCAAATGAAGAATCTTATTATATAATACACTAAGGTGTATGTTTCACAAAACTCAAGCTCCTAAACCAGAGGGAGTTAGAAGGTGTGGTTTGTGCCAAAATCTTCCAAATCATCTCAATAGTACAGGAAAAAACTTGCATCACTTGAAAAGTCAACGGAAATATATTTTGGCTATTTGTTTATAAAGTGCTTTTAAACAAATAAACAAGACGATAGCCCATGCGAGAACTCTGTCGCCTATAGCTCGCATAGCACTACAGCCGGGCGGGTTCTCTGTAAACATGGGGCGCACACAACCCATTAATCGAGAGTCATCGCTTGTACATGGATAAAATACATAGTGAAGATATAAAACAGCATAATCACGAATACTGTCTTCCTTTGGCACCGATAACCACTGCATTTGAATCATACTTCTTTTGTTGGTCTACAACTCGAAGAAAAGATGATTAGAAGCACGGAAAATTATGTAGATGAAACAAAACATAGAATATTAAAATGAAGATGGTACGTGTGGAAACCATGTGACAGTGACACATATATGAACTCCATTCACCTTGAGCCGTGTGGGAAATCTGAGCCATGTTGCAGGGCATGCTTTGAGGACAGAAAACAGCGGGAGGACATCTGGTGGGTGAGAAGAGGGTAAAGATGGGAAGAAGAGGTGAGAGGTGGGAGGGCTATCAGAAGACGTGAGAGGGGATATAGTAAAAAGAAAACAGGAAAATTTTAATGCTTTTTCAGAGTTTTATCATTTTAAATGATCTTGTTGACTTCGTCGTTACGCTGGAGTCTGGCGTTACGTTACGGTGACGGGACGAAATGTACCCAGATGCACTGAGGTGTGTGACGTCAAAGTACCACTTGGTGCATGTGTACCCCGACAATCTCCACTTCATTAGTATAAGACAAACACCCCCGATTCTTGGATGTCACGGGTAATCTCGAGAACCACTGGATGGATTTTGATGCGGTTTTCACCATTGTAAAGGATATCTCGAGGAAAGATTCTGTAGAAAATAATTTTTGTCTGATCAAAGGAAGCCAAGCAGTAACGATTTCAGTGAAAAAGTCGAAAACAAGCTTGGCGTCCGTGCGCTTCTTAAGCTTACGCTGAGCAAACCGTTAAAAATATCAATATACTATGAGCGTAACAATTGGTCAGCATGAAAAGTTCTACAAAAAAGTCCGCGAGAGCATATCTCTATCTTCAATACATCGCCCACTATAAGTGTTTTAGACTGGATGGAAGGGGCACGTCCCCGCGCGCTCTGGTGAGCGTGCGGCATCCCGCGCGCTTGACATTGCTTTGCCCTTGGTTGGCACTTGCCGTTCGCGAGTAATTTGAAACAAGATCCAGCCTTTCTAGCATTTTTCAGCATTTGTAGCATTTAAAATGATACAAAGTCTAGTCTTTCAGACTGACTGTCACTTTTTTTAGGTTATTTTTCTCATTAAAAAGAATGATATCGGAAGAAATAATTCCATTAAGATTTTGAATGGAGCGAAGTCATTGGCTAGAGTAAATTTCTAATTCTGCAAAGGTGTTCATAAGAGAACCTATGGAGTAATTTCATGTCCTTGTCTATGCTAGTCAAGTGGTGTCCAGATTTGGCCACATGTGAGCTGAGAATTTTCCGTATTTTTGGCTGTGATATGCTCTTTGTATCTGACTGCAAAACTACGTTCTGTTTGTCCTACATATTAGGCATCACATTCAGTACATTTGATTGAATAAGTACCTGACTTACTAAAAGCGTTGGGTTAGTTCATGGATTGGATGTTAATAATTATTGACTTTTGCGTGGTGTTATATGTTGCATAGGCTATCCTATAGTTCAGATTATTAAAAATGCTGGCAATGCTGTGTGTGTTCTTGTTGCGTTTCGGCCAACTAAGGACCACGTTATTTCAACTGGTTTCTGCCTCGAGCTTTAGTATTCGCCCAGTAATGTTGCATGAATCGTTGATGTTGTTTCTTCCTTTCCTCCGTCCACTTCATGTCTGTTTTAAGCTTAGGTTTTTCTAGGAAACCCCGGCGACTTGTCAGTTTCATCTTAAGGTACACACACTCCTGCACATCGCCACATGAAATCCCAATTTCTTGTAAATCTCTGCCTACCTCAGTGAACCAAGCCCTCTTGGTTTTCTTCTCCAGAAAGTAGATGAAGATACAGTTTGTCAATCTTACAGAGCTCATTCGTGTCGTGTGGCCATAAAATGAAATATTCTTCTTTTCCTCACGCGCGTAGAGCTCGTGGTTGTGCCGTCTCCTGTATTCACCATTCTTTTTTTTTTTTTTTTTTTTTTTAGCGTATGGCTTTTAGTGCCGGGAGTATCCAAGGACATGTTCGGCTCGCCAGTTTTGTAGCTGCTTCGAGACGGACACCCAATGGGGGAGCTACAAGTACCGTTGGGGAGGAAAGTTGGAAGGGAAGGGCGAGGAGCTGGAAGGTAGCGGCTGTGGCCTATAGTGAGGGACCAACCCCGGCATTTGCCTGGAAGGAAGATGGGAAACCACAGAAAACCATCTTCAAGGTTGCCGGCGGGGGGATTCGAACCTCCTCGCCTCCCGGATGTGAGCGACTGCCATTAGTCATGCCGTACCCACCACGGCTAACTCACCCGGCTAAAAAAAAAAAAAAAAAAACCTCTTTTACTGGGTCCAAGATTTCTTTTTTTTTTATCTTGGATGTCTTTTAAATGTGGATTTATATTTATTTTCGTGGTATATATTATTATTGACATAATGACTATTGCAGCCATTTCCTTTAGCTTTGGTGTGTATGATGTTAATTTCTTTTTTTTTATTACGGTTAAAGCACGAATCTTAATAAGCGCGAGTATGTAAACCACGTCCAAGACCACATTCATATTACAGGATTCGAATGGGACCATTTTCAACCAACTATAGTAGATAAAATGTATGATATTCTTCATAATTATTGATACCAAAGCTTAACAAATTGATTACTCAGAAAATAGATTCCTAAAAAACTCTCCACCACAATTCTGATCAACCAATCACAACAACCACACACATAAGTTTTATCCACCTACAGAAAACTTATCAGGCTTAAATTCTACCTAAAAAGTGACAGACGAGCTCGTTCCTAATATCCTTTAAACTTCTCCATAATCATGTGCAGTGACTTGTATGGCTTCTTAACTATCTCTCCAGCAAAAACGACTCCTTCCCAGTAATCTCTGAGCACCTAGAATCTCCACTTAACAGAATACTAGTTCTTCCTACTGAATACAGTATTAGTAAGAAATGAAGAGAAGAGATAGGTTGGTAGGACACATACTAAAACACGCAGGAATAGGAAACTTAGTTGGGGAAGGAAGGGTTGAGGACAAGAACTGTAGGGGTAGGCCAAGGTTAGAATATGTTAAACTGATTGCCTCGGATGTAGGGTGTGGTAGTTATGTAGAGATGAAACGATTAGCTCAGGACAGAGAGTCATCAAACCAGCCACAAGACTGAAGACTCTAACAACAATACTATTTGCTACAGGTTATGAATAATGGTAGAACACTGTATATGCATTTAGTTACCATTAATTTAAGTAATTTGATGGACTGATTTATAATTTGAAAGGAATTATCACGCAATAGTCTGTATTATGAAAGGGGAACACTGACAGCTGTCAACTACTCACAAAGTGTTGTGTGTAGAGGAGATGAGTAGGGTAACGGTTTCCATGGCAACAACGAGCCGTGTTGCAATATACTCAAGCACATGGCCTCTCGCTGTGCCCTTGTCTCTCACTGTTAGTAGAGGGCGCCAGGAGCGGTTTCGGTGGCGTAGTCGGTAGCATGCTGAGCTTCTGTGCCCAAGATAGTGGGTTCATACCCGGCCGAAGCCGTCGGATTTTTTAAGAGTGTTAAAATCCCTCAGTATGCCTTCCTTCGGAGGGGAAGTAAAGCCGACGGTCCCATGTCATAGATTTATAGCATGTTAAAGAAACTTCCACCAATTACACCTGTGTGAAGCTAAATTGGATAGGTTAAGAATGTAAACAACGCTCTTAGGTTCCTATGTTCGTTGCCAAGAGCCGACTGCGGTGGCGTCTGGTAGCTAAGTTCTGAACTAGGCCCAGTGGTCGTTGCCGGAGGCGTTTGGCGGCAAAAGTTGGAACTATTTGAAAAATTCAATGTCTGCAGTCCTTACCTGAAATGCAGATAACACACACTAATACAGTCATCACAATTAACACCGGTTATCAGACAGATTCTACACACACCCAAGGTACAATGGGGCTACATGATCGCGTTGTCGCAGCCCCTAAACTGAGGAACCAACCAACAGGGCGCCAGGAAATGTTCTCCGCAGTGGCTAAGCGCTGCTGCTGCGAGAGGTTGCGTCATCACTTTAGTTGGCAGCACAGTGTCCTTGATAGGGTGAAGGCCACATGTGTGGGCTGTCGAATTCGTCAGTGTATATTGCAATAAGCCAGCATGTGTGTCATCAGCACTTCTAGCATCAGTTAAGAATGGCTGTGGTGAGTATAACGTTTACTGTTTGTTTGTTATGATACAAGCGACAGCCGTTCTGCCAACGCAACTGGTGACGTAATCTCTCGCAGCAGGTTGTAGGCACTGCGGAGAGCATTCCCTGGCGCCCTGTATTATCCCGCATACCCTACCTATTGAAATGCAGCCTATTTGCTTAATTTTTACAGGTTATTAAAGATGAATTTGAAATGACATGAAATGGACCATGTCTGCCCAAATCTTTATTGAGCGGAACTCGCTCCTCCGCGTTCCTCTGCTCCGAGAGCAGACGAGCCCGCTGTCGGCTGGCGGAGTGGCTGGACGTCTGTACAAGTTGTGTGTAGTTTTATTCAATTGTGTCCCTTGGGTGTTTAGTATAAAGTGTGTGCACCATGAGTGTGTGTCGGTTTACTGCTTCTGAAAATGAACAACTCATTGAGTTGGTTCATGGTCATCCTATAATATGGAATCTAACAGAGACATAATATAAGAATGTTGTGAAGAAAGATGTCATGTCATTTGCACATTTTCGATCCTTCACTAAATGCAGTACTAACTCCTCCTCCTCTTCCAAGTGTAATAAAATAGAAAGTCTAGATTCCACGTCCATATCAACCTCACCTTATCACTCCTAGTATACAAATGAGCAACCGTTCCGTTCTCCGCCAGAGGACAAGTCCGCGTCTAGGAAAACACAATTCAGCTACCTGATGACTCACGAGCGGAGAGCCGACTCCGCTCTCCTCTTCCGCGCCTAGGAAACCCCAGCTTAAGTATATAAATTGTAATATTCGGGTACACTCTACCGGTTTCGATAATAATATAACCTTCTTCAGCAGACAGTTGATGATAAGAAAACATTCATCTATAGCTTCTCTAGTTTTTTTGGACAAACTATTACCACTATAACATATCATAAAGCCTTTTATTTCTACGTAAGCCTAAGATCTCAATTCATTCCAACTTCAACTTTTTTTTAACGAACCAGTACATCAGTTCCATATCATTGACATCTCCACTACGGGCTGTCTTTTGAAGAATTTGTTCTTTCATCATTAACTTCAAGAAAGTTGTAGCACATTTTTGAGATAGTTCACGTTTTGGAAATAATTTTAACTCATTCTTTTTATAAAATTATATGTAATATTGCAACTTCATATACTATCTGTTGGTTGGTTCCTCAGTTTAGGGCTGCAACAACGCGGTCATGTAGCCCCATGTACTTTGGGTGTGTGTAGAATCTGTCTGATAACCGGTGTTAATTGTGATGGCTGTATTAGTGCGTATTATCTGTTTTTAATTCAAGTAAGGACTGCAGACATTGAATTTTTCAAGTAGTTCCTACTTTTTCCGCCAAACGCCACCGTCAACGACTACTAGTTCAGAACTTGCCTACTAGACGCCACCGCAATCGGCTCCTGACGACGAACGTAGGATCCCAAGAAATTTGTTTAAAGTTAACCTATATAATTTAGCTTCACACAAGTGTAACTAGTGAAAGGTTCTTTGACATGCCATAAATCTATGACATGGGACCGCCGGCTTTACTTCCCCTCAGAAGGAAGGCAAACTGAGGGATTTTAACGCACTTAAAAATCCGACGACTTCGGCCGGGTTTGAACCCGCGATCTTGGGCATAGAAGCTCAGAATGCTACCAACTACGCCACTGTAGCTGCCTATACTACCTGTTGAAGGAGGTTATAATATAACAGAAACCGGTACAGTGTATTCAAATAATTATTACATTTCATTGATTTAAGGTATATTTTCCTCTTTCATTTGATGAATTACTTCTTACGTTCTTGGTTTCCGCCAAAAATAAACTTGCCCCTCAGCCCATTCCTACCAATGACTTACTCTTGAAATAACCATTTCCAACTTCTTTTGGCCTACATTCGTTAATGTTTAAACAAACTGATGATATTCAGAAAATAAAAACTTATCCTGGAAAGCCATCCCCATCAGTGATATTACCGACAGACAGACAGACAGGGGAGAGGGGTATTTATAATTTGAGGGGACAGAAAGTGTCTTCCCCCTAAGTATACGCAATCTTCAAGCTGGTTGTCGTAGGAGTCGCAGATCGTATTTCCCACAGAAGCCAGGGCACTCCTTCGACTATTATTATCAGAGCGAGTATGTCAATACAAGGAGTGTCGGTGTGCCTTGACCCTATTGACCTGGCCAGACAACTTCCTCCTCAAGTGTTCCTAATAATGGAGTGAATTCCTCCCCAATACGCAGGAAATGAAGTAGCCCATGTAAATACACCAACATTCCAATGGTCTAGGACACTCCTCCATTATAGGCTCTCTGCCAAAGGACCATTTTCAGTCTGAGATTCTCCTTGGGCCAAACCCACTGCACTTCATGAACAATAATTATTATAATATTTTATGCGTAACGTTCCTTTTAACTGCTGTGGCTTTAGACCAGGGGTTCTCAAAGTGGGGGCGCCCCCCCCCCTTCAGGAGGGCGGCAAAGAGTGATAAAGGGGGGCGCCGGCTTAGATTGAAATATTTATATTTCATATTCTGTAACAAATATTACTATCCTCATATTCATGAACCTATCAGGCAGGTAGCTCCCAAGACGATTCAAGAATAATAAACTCGTACCATTGCTGTCTTATTTCACAAGAACTGACCAGTAGATCCTGCCAGCAGGAATTCTGAGAAAAGGTGGCAAGTAACATTTCCCACACAGCTCCCTTTCACTCGCCACCCGCAGTGACATCTCCTTACCAAACTCTTAATGACAATGTGACCGCCACTTCCTTTCAAGAATGGATTCTTCTATTTCTGCCGTTGCCGATTCGAATTCAGCTAGGCCTTTCCAGTCAGTTCAAAGACAGTGAGTGAACAGGTGAATTCTAGTGCGTGGTTAGCCAACTTTACAATAAACTGATACGAGTGATGCCATTACCCATGGATAAGTGGCTTATTAGAAGTGGTGAAAAGAGACCCCATGAAAGTGATAGTGCTTGCCCTCCTTCGGAAAAAGAACAAGGTTCGAATTTAAACTAAGTCCATTGTTCTTCCGCGCATACTTCTGCTCCCATCAGGAGTATTAATTCTACACACAAAGTGAAAGTGCGTAAATATCAAGACGATTATGTGACATTAGGCTTTACCAGCATTCTTTCGAATAATAATCAGGAACAAACTCAATGCGTTCTTTGTTTGGAGATTTTAGCAAAACAGTTTGAAGCCTGTGAAACTTAAGAGACACTTGCAGACTAAACATCCAGACTGTGTAAGAAAACCTTAAGCATTTCTTAAGCGCTACGAGCAACAACTAAAAGGAAATGTTAGATTCCTAGAAAAGCACGCAGCAGTTCCTAAGAAAGCGCTAAGAGCATCCTTGGAGGTATCCTATTTAATTGAAAAATCCAAATCACCACATATTATTAGTAAGAAATTACTTCTTCCTGCAGCCATAAAAATGTGCGCGATAATGCATGGAGAAAAGTTCGGCGAGTGTTTGAAGTGGTTACCGCGCTCAAATGATACAGTAACTCGTCGTATTGATGTAATAGCCTCCGACATAGAAGAAACCAATTGCTACCACGTCTTCATGATAGCCCAAAATTTGCCCTGCAACTTGATGACAGTACTGATATCGTAAACAGTGCCCAGCTTCTTGTTTTTGTACGCTACTGTCATGAAAATGAAATGCACGAGGATTTTCTATTTTGTAAAGCTCTGGAAGGGCGGACTACAGGCGAAGATATTTTTTCTCTTGTGAATTCCCTTTTTATTGACAACAATCTCTCATGGACAAATTGTGTTGGTATATGTACTGGTGGGGCGTCAGCATTTACTGGAACTTAAAAGGGTTTCAGAGCAAGAGTGAGTGCTGTTACTAATTCTGTAAAATTCACACATTGCATGATACACAGGGAGGCATTGGCTTCAAAAGTACTACAACCGGAATTAAATAAAGTGCTGAACGATGTAATTAGTGTTGTAAATTTTGTGAAAGCAAGAGCTTTAAACAGTCGGCTATTTTCCATTCTTTGCGAGGAGTTGTGGATCTACACAAGATTCGCTTCTATTGCACGCGGAGGTACGTTGGTTGTCTCGTGGTCGAGTCCTTCGTCGCATTGTGGTGTTGAAGAATGAACTTCGTATTTTCCTATTGGACAGCAGTCCTACACTCGCAACCCTGTTTCTGGATGAGAAATGGCTTCTAATACTGTGCTACTTGGCTGACGTATTTGAAAAACTGAATGAACTTAACGTGTCACTTCAAGGACGAAATAGTAATATTTTCATCCTAAGGGACAAAGTGCTTGCTTTTAAGAGAAAACTTGAACTTTGGAAAGCCCAGATGGACAAAGGTAACTGTGAGATGTTTCATTGTCTGAATGAATTCCTGGAAGAAAATGAGTTAGATATTTGTCAAATTGGTGGAATTGTCGTAGAACACCTCCAAATCCTTCGTGAAAACATCGAGGGTAGATTTCCAAACCTTCAACTGAGAATGACTGGATTCGTAGTCCGTTTGAAACGAACGTAACAACCCACCTGTCAACGGCAGAACAGGAGGAACTAATAGAACTCTCAAGTGACAGAATACTTCGAAATGAATTTAAGTCAATGTCTCTTGAAAATTTTTGGGTGCAGATTCGGAATGAATATCCCATTTTATCAAGAAAAGCAGTGGACCTGTTATTACCCTTCGCTTCAACTTACTTGTGTGAGTCAACATTTTCCACAATGGAATCGGTCAAGACGAGGCATCGGTCTCGGCTGCAGCTGGAAGGGGATGTGCAGGTTGCTGTTTCAAACATCCAACCAAGACTTGATTTACTTTCATCTCAAATTCAAGCTCACACATCACACTAACTCCGTAAGTGTCTGAGAATTACCGAATTCTGATCCATGTACGCTTTTATTCTCCTGTTTTACTTTTTCATGGGTGAAGAGTTTTAACATAACATTTTTTAAATTCACAGTGAAATGTTGAAAATTGTATATATTATTTCTATTGTCATTTATAAGTCACGAGCTTTCAAATATGAAAAGCATTACTGAACACAGGTGTCACAGCTAAAGAGCTAATTAGTGAAACAAACAAAATTTGCTCAATTCCAATAACTGCATGTGCAGCAGTTGTTTTTATTTTTATAAGCAAAAGTAATACATAGGCATGTTTTTTTTACAAAACGTTGTTGTACTTTGATGTGCTCTAAGAATAATGAATTGTGTGTTATTATTATTAATATTATTATTAATGTAACTGGTAGAAATCCTAATTAGGCAGTAGCATACACAGTAGATCTTTTGTGATCTTTTTTGTGGGAAGTAGCCTATGAGAAGTGCTAAGAAAGGTAATGAGAAATGAGTGATCCACATAACTGTTCTACATGCAACTATCCAAGTCATTGACTTTGAGTGAGAACGCCGGAGACAGATTAGTGCTCGTCTCCTGGCTGTCCCCACTACCTACCTGGTTCTCTGCCACGACATACGGTAAGGCACATCGCATTCAGAGTGGTTGCAATTGCAACTCAGAATTACACATGCTAATGGTGACAAAATGTAGCCTCCGTGGCTTAGGCGGCAGCACGCCGGCCTCTCACCGCTGGGTCCGTGGTTCAAATCCCGGTCTCTCCATGTGAGATCTGTGCTGGACAAAACGGAGGCAGACAGGTTTTTCTCCGGGTACTCCGGTTTTCTCTGTCACAATTTTATTCCAGCAACACTCTCCACTATCATTTCATTTCATCTGTCATTCACTTCATCATTGCCCCAGAGGAGTGCGTCAGGCCTCGGCAGCCGGCACAGTTCATATCCTCGCCGCTAGATGGGGGCTTCATTCATTCCATTCCTGACCCGGACGGAGACTGGAAGCAGGCTGTGGATTTTCAATGGTGACAAAAAGCATCCGAAATTACTAGGCTTCTTAATCAAAAAGATTAAGTAGTAGCCTAATTGTTTTGTTTAATTCCAAAATAATTGAAATTTCGTTATGATTAATGTGAGTAAATTGTAATTGAAGTTTGTTTAAAAACTTGCATGATTCCTGAGTAATCCACAGTCAATCAATTAAGTCGTCTCTTGTTTATTGTCTCCTTTACAATTTTAAAGGCGTGTGTGCGACAGTCTCAATCGAAGACTTGAGGGTAGAGAACTATTGTATTGCTGATCAGATAAACATTGCCTGACGCGCATTCTTTCCTGTCTAGACACAGTCGGGTTGGCGAGACCCACGCTTCGCTGTGGTTCATCAGCGTCTTGTGACTTACCCACAAGCGCCACATGTTACATGCTACTTACTAACCACCAGAATGTAATCCCGCAAAAACACAAAACTGCACTTTCCACCTGAAGAGCAAACATTCAACAGGAAACTTGAAAGTTAAGTTACTTGGGAGGACGATCTCTTGGATCAGGGGGATGACAGATCATAGGGAGCGCGTGGGTCGGGGTAAGGCCCTGTACTGGATGTTCTGCCAACCAATGAAGAATTAATTTTAGCACTAAGGTTCCGTAGTTGCACTCATGAACACTCGCATCAAACCGACTGGCGGAAGCGGGAATAGTCTGTTTTGATTGATTTTCCTCGTGGTGTTGTTGGTTGTTTTGATTTGTTCAGTATTTTGATTGTTTATTTGAATTGAATTGAGAGTCAATCATGCCACTGCAAGGGAGGAAAAATTGCCAAGCACCGGGATGTAAGAATTATAATGATAGTAAGAACAATGCGGCAATTTTCATCTTCCTGGTGTTGACCATGTGTAAAACTAGTGGGCAATATGGACTAGCCTACTCTCGAATAAAAATATATAGAGAATAAATGTGTGCATTTCATCTCTTGTTTGTTTTCTTACCCATTCTCCTTTGCATTGCAATAAAATTTGTGGTTTAGGGCTACGGGGAGGGGTGGATGGCAGCGGGCATGCTAGGCAAAAAGTGAGGTTATGGCAATATAGTGTGTGCATTTGGACAGTTTTCTTTATATTCATCGAATATCCCAACAATTCTGTAGAGTAGGAGAACATTTTTAATTAGCCTAGAGGTGAATTAAGCTCTAGAACGGCATAACTGTGTCCTTCGTGACAAATCAATTGCCAACATTGATATATATCAAAATGTATCATTTTCCTACCTGGACGTATATTTCAGCGCCTAGCGAAAGGCGCAGTTATGTTTGTGTTATTTTCATCAATAACCAATAACTCATCGCAGAACATACTGTTCGTCTGGCTGCGTGGCTCAGGGGTAACGTTCTCGCTTGCTGAGCCCAAGGTTGCAGGTTCGAAACCTGGCGCAGTCAGCTGGCATTTGAGGGTGCGCAAATGCGAGGGAGCCGTGTCAGTAGATTTACTGGCACGTTAAAGATCCCCTTCGGGGCAAAATTCCGGCACCCCGGCGTCTCTAAAAGCCAGTGTAGTTAAAAGGGACGTAAAACCAATAACATTATTATTATTAGAACATACTGTTCATTTACGTGTAATAAAGGCTACATTCATATGGCTTTTTACTTTTTATGTTGCCAGACTTGCCAGTACAATCCATAGCCTCAGGCGGTGTTCTCTCTCGGAAATTCTATAACCAAAAGTGACGAATCTCTAATACCCCATTTAGACGTCTCGGTCGCGATCCCGATTATCTCTGATCTGGATAATGTCCAATCGCGATCAACGGCATTTGACATTGGTACGTGTTTAGACGTCCCATCATGAAACAACAGGATAATCGAGTAAAACAGCATGGCATCGCTAAGGTCTGCCAACTTTTGAATTCCAAGTGTTATAGCAGGAATTTTCAGTAGTTTGTTTCGTCCAGTTTTGAAGTATTTCAGTTATTCTTTATACATAATTCAACCTGATAATGCATATTTTTAAATATATACAAATCCTGAAGAGACGTGTGGAAATAAAAATATTTTGAGATATTTAGGCTATTTATTGCATAAATACTTCTTGTTCGTCCAGAGTTATTTGGCCCTATCGGAATCTCATCTATGTCTATGACAATCAATTTATGTCTTTATTAATCGTCTTCATCGACTTTCCCCAACGCTAATATTTTTTATTTAAGTGTTTAAACGCTGGTATGTTTGTCTCCATCCATCATTTCGTTTCTCTCAATCTTCATATCTGATATCAAACAACATAAATACAACCATCATGGCCAACATTACGTACATCTCGCTTTCAAAACACGAGATAATACAAAATGGCCAACATTTCCACTGCCTACTTCACTCACACAGCAGGAGGATAGAACACACCGACGATCGCAATTGCCGCGAGCGCGATTATCTCGTTGTGGGAACGGGATCGGGCTGATCTTGTTGGAGGGAAAGTTGATCGCGATAATGTTATCCTGTTGCGTTTAGACGTCCCAACTTAATCTGGATCGCCGCCTGATCGCGATCGCAACCGGGACGTCTAAACGGGGTATTATACTTACATGATCCTTGTCTTGGATCTCACCTCTGGAGCGTGCACTCACGAACAACATCGTAGAAATACCAAACACAATGTATCAACGAATAATTCCATTCTCCGTAAATTATCTGATACTACTGCAGCGTAAACTTTCTCGACCGATTGCTTTGGGGCTATTAGGTCGAGTGACACTATAAAATATGTGTCGTATTTTATGTACTCGTATAGTAAATTTTAATCGTCATCGACACTTGATATCGCATAGTTATTCGATTCTTTATACGTATCTTAGTTGGATTACTATTAGAATATTTTAAAATACGTTTGCTTGTATACTTTAGTGAAAGTATACTGTCACCTTAGGCAAATCTTTGCGATCAGTCAGGGATTCAGTGGTCTTAACTGTGCTGGAGTATATACGATTCCACGTTCCTGTGGTTTCGTGTATATGGACAAGCTTCCTCCACTTCTCGCTGTTGTCCAATCCCCACCAGTGTTTGAAAGCAGGGGCGTAAAACACAGGGGGCTGGGTCATTGACCCCCTCCCTCCAAGTTTTAGGTGCAAGGCAAACATTTTAAGTAGCCTATCCTTAAAAATATATTTAAAAATAACCAGAAAATATTCTATAAACGGTTTAATACTACGTTAGGCGTTAAATGGGAAAAGCCATCTTGCCTACTGTCGACCAAAATATTATATGCACTCGAGTTTGAAGGTTGTTTGTGAAGTAACCAATAGACCTACATAAAATCCAATAACATCATCATTTTCGTCGTTCTATTTTCCGTTAGTTCATGTAGGTTTGGGATTTTTAATTTAAATTTTAATATTTTTTTATCGCAGTTGGAACACAAAGTGCCCATTTTAAAGCGTGTTTCAACCATGCGTCACATTTAAGAATTATTATCTCAAAAACCCGTCGTCAGATCGAATTTACATTTTTAATACAATATACATTGGAATGTTGTCTAATTCAATTATTAATTTCAACATTTTGTGTGTCCAAGAAACAAAGTCGTTATCATTTTTGTAAGGTAAAGCCGGCGGTCCCATGTCATAGATTTATGGCATGTTAAAGAACCTTCCACTAATTACACCTGTGTGAAGCTAAATTACAGGTTAAGTTTAAACAACGCTCTTAGGTTCCTACGTTCGTCGCAAGGAGCCGACTGTGGTGGCGTCTAATAGCCAAGTTCTTAACTAGTAGTCGTTGACGGTGGCGTTTGGCGGCAAAAGCAGGAACTACTTGAAAAATGCAATGTCTGCAGTCCATACTTGAATTGAAAACAGATAACACACACAAATACAGTCATCACAATTAACACTGGTTATCAGACAGATTCAACACACACCCAAAGTACACGGGGCAACATGACCGCGTTTTCGCAGCCCCTAAACTGAGGAACCAACCATCTCTTCATTAGCAGTCACCAGAAATATCTCTCCTCTCCCACTCGTCTTAATACCTTTTCATTCGTAACCCTAACTACCCATCTGATCTTCATCATTCTCCTGTAACACCACATTTCAAACGCTTCAATTCTCCTCTTTTCTGCTGCTCCAACAGTCCAAGTTTCACTTCCATGGAGCTCCGCGCTCCAGATAAAAGGTCTTCAAAAATGACTTCCTAATACCTAAATCTATTCGATGTCAACAGATTCCTTTTCTGTAGCTATGCTTTCCTTGCCTGTGCTAACCTACTTTTTATATCCTCTTTGCTGCGTCCATCACTGGTTATTTTGCTTCCTAAGAAACTGATGTCACCTACTTCCTTTAGCTTTTCACCTGCCAATTCGACATTCATAGGGGTTTCTGATTTGTTTCGACTGCATTCCAATATTTTTGTTTTACATTTATTAATTTTCATCATGAATTCTTTCGTCAAGACAGAGTACATTCCATTTAAAAACTGTCACAGAATTAATAAACAAAATGCAAGGATATTCCAACAAGACATGTCAGTTCATGGTATTCCCGATTTCACTTCGAAAAATAGCCCCCGTATTCAGCCCCTTTTTCCGATTTTGCCCTTTATCGAACTGGACCGAGATTTTGAACGGTTATATGTTCCGTATAAATTTGAAATCGATCGGTATTTATCGTGTCCAGAAGATTGTGATATACGTATATAAACTTTTAAACTGACGGTGGTTTGGGGGTCTGGGGGATGTGATATGCGAAGACATGTCGAAATTTTCCGGATGTCGCGTCATTGACCCGTTGCACTGGGTTATTATTATTATTATTTAGCGTATGGCCTTTATTGCCGGGAGTGTCGGAGGACATGTTCGGCTCGCCAGAGGCTGTGGCTGCATCGAGTGGACATCCATGGGGTCAGCTACAAGTTCCGTTCCATTTCAAGTAGTTCCAACTTTCGCCACCAGATGTCACTGACATCTAGTGGTGAACGTTGGAAATTTGATAGAGCGTTTCAACGACATCTAACCTAGAAATTTAGCTTCACACAAGTTTTGTTAGTGGAAGGTTCTTTATCATGCTATAAATCTATAACATGGGACTGCCAGCTTTACTTCCCCTCCGAAGGAAGGCATACTGAAGGATCTTAACGCTCTTAAAACATCCAACTATCTCGACCGGGTTTGAACCCGCTATCTTGGGCACAGCAGTTCAGCATGCTACCAACCACGCCACCGAAGCCACTTATTGCAATAGGTAAGATCTACCTAATAATCCAAAATTCAAAATTCAAAGGCATCAATTTCAGAATTTTCAATTTTTACTTGGTTGTGCCAGGAACAGAATGTGGTATAATATACATACTCCAGGAAGGATTCATGTTGTTGTTGTTGTTGTTTCATTGAGGGGGTCATTTCGTGGTCTTTTCAACTCCGTGTACTTTGGGTGTATGATAGCCTGTGTTATTGTGATGTCTGTAATTGTGTGTGTATTTTGAAAAAATCGAGATTAGGATTAGGAAGATGGGTGTCGTGGCCTTAAGTTAGGTACCATCCTGGCATTTGCCTGGAGTACATGTGGGGAACCAAGGAAAACCTCTTCTAGGATGGCTGAGGTGCGAATTGAATCCAGACCTTTGAGACTGGAGCCTCCCAAGACCACACAAGGCGGTGGGAGTGATTAAACCCGACAACAACTGTGTCAAGTGAAAACAACCCCATGTTACTTTCTCTCTTAATCTGTGACGGGACGGGAACAATGGCAGGATCTGTGTGGGAATCTCTCTGCATTCAGAAGAAAATGACGGTGATCACTGTTCCACTGTACAAGGACAATCTGCTAAGTTGTGTAATGTTATTAAGTATCGAATCTCAGGCCGTTATAACTTCTCTAACAGAAGGACAAGGTAAAGTAAGTAATTGATAGGGGCCGTATTTTTTGATAATAGCGATACGCGCGAACTCTTTTCATATCTTATTTCTTGCCTATATATGACCTTGTAGGTACTTAAAGTAGCATATTTTAACAAAATGAACTCGCAAAATATCACGAAATCTGATGTATTGCGCGAATTGCACAAATAATCACAAAATATACTCCACTTGGTACGAAAATGCTAAATATGATCGAAAAAGCTCTCCAATACACGTTTAAATGCTCTGAGGGATTGCCCGTCGGTGGTTTCCTTCTCGTTTGATTGATAGTGGTGCGCCGGAAGTAGCCTATGTGTATTCAGCTCCGCGATTTCTAAGGCTATCGATGAAAATCGATATCTGCTATCGATAATATCAAATGGCGTTGTGGTCGTAGATACTGCAGTGCGAGTTCGCGACTGATAAAACTATCGGCAAACATCCAGTATTTAAGTATAAAAATGCCGAAAGTAAAGTCGCAACAGTTTTCTCGAGGGCCGAGGAATACAACAGTGAGGGGTTCTATGTATTTGACGCTGCAAGAAAGATTATAATGTGTAAATAATGCAATGTTCGTATTCAGTGGGATCGAAAAGACACGTGCGATAAACACTGCGGGGATTAAGAAACGCATAAAAAGAGGAAGAAAGAAGGAACTGAACATAATTCTAAGCGGCAAATAACATTCGGCGATACTTGACACATCGCAAAAAAAAGTTGAAAAACCCCCTTAAAACATAATTTGTTAGATTTTCCGCATACTAGAAGGAAGATTTCAGAATAAATATCGATCATTATGACAATTGATTTCGCGAAATATCCACCGAAATAGTGTCAGTTTTAACACCGAAATCAACAACAGTTTTATTTCACCAAAAATGAAGGCCCTTAGTAATTGATAAAGTAATATTCGAATACTTACTGAAGTGTCATTCACACCAAACCGCTTATCCTAGAGGATAAGAAGAAAGCTGTCTGACGACTGTAATTGAGATAGCACCACTAGGGTTGCCAGATGTCAAGAATGGATAAGCGGAACACATGTCCCAAAAGTTGTAATAAATAATACACATATGTATTTAATAAGCATTACATAATCAAATACACAAAATTAAAACTAGATATTGACACCAGCAACTTACAAATGGTTTTCATTTGAAAGACCCATTGCAAGGATTTTTTATTTGTAAGTACCTTCTGATAAAATTCACTATAATTTTCGTCATAATTGTAATATGTGAACAATTCTTGTTTTATCAAACTAATGGAGCTTCTGTTTCTATCATCTCTCCATTTGATATTCATGACAGAAAAAACTCTCTCCGTAAAATCATTGGAGGGTAAAATGCTGAGTATTAACTTAACAAGGGCTAAGATATTCCTCAATAAGAGGCTACCTGTCTGACGACTGTAATTGAGATAGCACCACTAGGGTTGTGGCTTCAAACACCACAATATTCCTTAATGTTGTTGCCCCTAATAAATCTATAACATGTAGGCCTACCCTTCTACCTGACACAGACATAGAAATCATTTTCTCTTTCAAACTTGCACCTGTATCACCAGAAAACAAGCTGGATATTACAATCAATCTGAAGCAGGACATTTGAAAATTGGTGCGAAATTTAATATATTACCAAATTAACACAAAAAGAACGGAATATTTGGCGTTCCGTTAACGATTAAAACGGAACGCGGAACAAAACAAGTAGTTCCGTGAAGAACTAAAGCCTATTCTCATGTTAGTTGCAACTATCAACATACAAAATTTCAATTTGATCATTTAATCATTGCCCCAGAGGAGTGCGTCAGGCCTCGGCAGCCGGCACAGTTCATATCCTCGTCGCTAGATGGGGGCTTCATTCATTCCATTCCTGACCCGGTCGGAGACTGGAAGCAGGTTGTGGATTTTCATTTTCAATAGATCTGTAGATATTGAGAACCGACTATACATTGCGGATGGTCGTCATGTTGGGTTTTTATATATGTAGGTCTTAGAGTTATGTACTACCTATTACATGACGATTATTGGGTACGTGTAGTATTCAAACTTCAATCGCATGATTGGGACACAAGAAGTAAAATCGAGATTTTAAAATTTCGCACAGCTGCCATCTTGTGGTTATGGAAACAATTATAATAATATCGTATGGCCTCGGGTGCCAGGTGCAAGCTTTGTTATTTGACACCCAGAGGGTAGCTTGCATGTCGAATTTTCGTTGTTCCTTGACTATGAAAGTCCAGGAGGTTAGATGTTAGATATCTAAGCTCCTTGAACACTATAACGCTTTCTAGTAGAGAAATGAGGAACTTTGTGTTGGCGGAAACTCCCGAGATTAATTTTGCCATTATGAACTCGGACTACTGAATTCAAATGGGTTCTTTGACATGCCAACATCGTATGACATGCGTATCGTATTTTTGCCGCCTCTCCAAAAAAAAAGAAAAACACTTATCACGGCCAGGAGCGAACCTGCAATCTTGTGGTCAGTAGACCGACACAATATCCACTCACCCACCGTGGCAAGCTATGGAAACAATTGAAATAAATTAGATGCCAGTGGATTAACATTTGTATAAGCATTTACTGCATCAAGTTTCACTGCACTTGGGTGGTTAAATTGCAAGAAACGTCCATGTGTATATTTATACTTCGCGTCGCCGCCATGTTGGATTTGAAATCACCAGGTTATTGAAAGTCCTATAGATGAACTTATGTCCATAGCCCCTATGAACATTTAAAAAATTCGGTTTGATTGCTGTAGATATTGAGAACCGTCTAAATACGTTGGATGGTCGCCATGTTGGATTGTTATATGTATACGCCATAGAGGCATGTACCATTAAAGGAAAATTAATGCATAGGTTCATTAGTCAAACTTTCACTTCGATTGCATGATTACGACACAAGAAATAAAAACTAAATTTTAAAATTCGCACAGCCGCCATCTTGAGGTTATGTAAACAATTGAACTAAATTAGATACCAGTGCATTACAATGTGTATAAACATTTTCTGTACCAAGTTTCATTGCGTTTGGATCATTAAACCGCGAGAAACATCTATTTAAAACTTTCAATTTCGCTTGACCGCTATGTTTGTTTTGTAGTTAAGCGGTTTTTGAAAGTCTCATAAATGAACTTCCAGTAGTGTCCTTTATCTCCGTACAAAATTCCAGGGTGATACCGGTAATAGTTTCAGAGATATAGAATACCGGTGAAATATTTCGCACAGGCGCCATCTTGAGGTTATGTAAACAATTGAACGAAGTTAGATGTCGGTGCATTACAATGTGTATAAACATATACTGTAGTCGCCTCCGTAGCGTAGCGGTCAGCATGGTTAGCTGCCACCTCAGAGGTCCTGGGTTGGATTCTCGGCTCTGCCACGAAATTTGAAAAGTGGTACGAGGACTGGAACGGGGTCTACTCAGCCTCGGGTGGCCCAAATGAGTAGCGGGGGTTCGATTCCCCCTCAGCCATCCTCGAAGTGGTTTTCCGTGGTTTCCCACTTCGTCTTCGGGCAAACGCCGGGATGGTACCTTATTCAAAACCACGGCCGCCTCCTTCCCTCTTCCTTGCCTATCCATCCTAACCATCCCTTACCTTCCCTCATGAGGCCCCTGTTCGCTTTGCAGGTGAGGCCGCCTGGGCGAGGTGCCAATCCCACCTCACCAGTTGTATCCCTTCCGATTCGATGTTCCCAGCTCTAGGACACTGCCCGTAGAGGCGGTAGTGGTGAGTTCCCTCCCTGAGTCCGTGGGTTCCACCAACCTGGAGGGTAAACATATACTGTACCAAGTTTTATTGCGTTTGGTTGGTTGAATCGCAAAGTCGCAAATTCGCATGGCCGCCATGTTGGTTTTGTAGTTACCAGATTTTCAAAAGTTACATAGGTGTACTTCTAGTAGTTTCCTTTATCACCATACAAAATTCCAGGATGATGTCGGTAATGGTTTCGGAGATATTGAATGCTGGTGAAATATTTTGCACAGCCGCCATGTTGGATTGGTGAGATGTAACAAAATATGAAGGGGACGGTCGGGGTCGTCCAGAATAGTGTTATGAACTTACTGAGTTTCATTGAATACGCCCAGTCGTTTAGATTTTATTAGGGGACACACACACACGCACACACAGACACACGGACAAAAGGTGATCTCATAAGCCAATTTTTTTTCTAAAACGGAATTATTCCGGGTAAAACGGATCGTCTGGCAACCCTAAGCACCACGTACACTGCCACCCTTCCGCACTCGTCCAAATTACAGTCGTCACACAGGTACAACTCTCCCAGCTCGACTTTACTCTGCGAGGGATCATTCCTCTACCGTCGCAACGACAGTGTCTGGGGATGGTTACCCAGGCGACCGCTGACTCTGGCGTACCGGTAATTAAGGAAGGGAATGGGAAGGTACATGTTTTTTTTAAATTTATTTTTAGTTTTGGCACCTTAGTTATAACTGGATTAATAACTCACTTAGATGGTTCCAAGTTTCACAGGCCCTCGATGTAGTCCCCACCGTTGCGTACAACGTGTTCCCAGCGATGCGGAAGTCGTTGGATCCCGTTGGCACTGCCCAATCTATTGATGGTACGAAGAGAGCGCTCGGCAGCCTGCTTAACGTCTTCAATGGTACGAAAGCGCTGCCATACTGTTCCCCGAGGGCAAACCGTTAATGCGGCGTACTATTGTTCGTTTCTGCAAGACCATCTCCGAGGAGCTCTGAGAAGGAAACGGCGCCACCACATGGTTACACCGCCCATCGTTCTGCATGACAATGCTAGGGCACACACATCAGGTGTTGTGTCGGCATTGTTGGATCGCTGGGGCTGGGAGGTCCTCTATCACCCCCCATATTCTCCCGACATCAGTACCTACGACTATGATCTCATCCCGAAGATGAAGATGACAATGACGTTAAGCAGGCTGCCGAGCGCTCTCTTCGTACCATCAATAGATTGGGCAGTGCCAACGGGATCCAATGACTTCCGCATCGCTGGGAACACGTTGTACGCAACGGTGGGGACTACATCGAGGGCCTGTGAAACTTGGAACCATCTAGGTGAGTTATTAATCCAGTTATAACTAAGGTGCCAAAACTATAAAACCAACCCATGTATTTCGGAAGGACGTCGACCGTGGACCGTCTCGGCATTTGACTGGTGGTGAAAATGATGGTGGTGAGTTCCCTCGCTGAGTCCGTGGGTTCCACCAACCTGGAGGAAAAAAAAACCTTTCCGTAATGTTTTTCTTTTTCATGACAAAATAATGTAAGATGATGATTTAAGCTAATCTCATTCAAATTATGTCATTAAGCATAATTAACACTCCGAACAGAAACGGTTACATTTCTGGTTGTGTAACATTCATTTTAAACATAGCACTTGACATACAAAGCCTAGGGGAACAACTTCCTCCTCAGATGTCTAAAGGTGTTGCTTTAACACTATGCTTTATCTAATTATACATATTATTGTAATGCCAGTAGATTCGGACAACAAACGTGCGGATGCGGGGCGGATGCGGATAATGGTTTGTTTATCCGCACAGGGCTCTACCCTACAGGCTATACAGGGGTTTCGATCAGCCATCTCGGGAAGAACGTCCCAGAAAGTATTGTTCATTGTATAACCTCATTACCACACATTATTAGATGTTGCTGTCGCTTATTTCAGGGGCTGCTACATCGTGGTCATATAGCCCCGTGTATTTGGGTGTGTGTGGAATTTGTGTGATAACCTTTGTTATTGTGATGGCTGTACTGGTGTGTGTATTTGTAATTAGGGATAGGATTGGGAAGGAGGCGGCCGTGGTCTTAAGTTAGGTACCATCCCAGCATTTCCATGGAGTAGAAGTGGGGAAACCACGGAAAACCCCAGGATATCTGAGTTGGGGATCGAACCCAGACCTCCGGGGTGACAACATGCCGTGGTCCACATTATTCGATCACATTATTATATTGACAACACGGACACTGAAATGTCTAGCATATTTCTATTAGTTCCAACACGGCAAAAACCCACACGATTATTATCAAAAATGTTCCCGGCCGTGAAAACCTTACTACGTATTGGAGAAATGAATGAATGTTAACACCCGTGCCATAAATATACACGCGTGTAATGCAAGTAAATTACTAAATATGTGAGTGTGTCGTTGAAAATCCCTAACTAACTCATCTTCCCACCTCTCAGACTACCCCAGCCACACCACCACCCGGCGCAATTGCACTGGTCAAACCCTGTCACGACGCTAGTGCTTTGAGGTTGCGAAAGTTGGCTACATTGTAGCCGACGAGATTATGTACAAGGCTGAGAATTGGAGGCTCAGAAAGGTGGGTGATGATTCACATGGGAATTGCGGGAAATGAGTTAGCGGATCAAGCTGCAAAAGATGCGGTATCACTACCACCTCGACCAATGGAGGTACCCGCAAGAGATATTCGCTCTCAGTTACGCCGATAAGTACTGGCATTTTGGGAGAGTCAATGGCTAGCTGACCCAATGCCCAGTAAACAGAAAGCGACCAAGGGAACTACTCGTGTGTGGCGGAGCTATTTCTGGTCACGGAGGGAGTCCGTCATTTTGTGTAGGCTAAGGATAGGTCATACAAGATCGACCCACTCGTATCTAATGAGAAGGGTTTTGTACCTGTAGAGCCGTTTTCACCGTAGCCCACATTTTAACCGAGTGTGTGGATCTTGCTGACTTACGAAGAAACCTTGGTTTGCAGATGACACTCAAACTTATATTAGCCGATGACGCGGTGGCTGCTGATCTCATCATCCGCTTTATAAGTGAGAGTGGGTTTGGACCAGCAATCTAAATTTTCCAGTGTACATTGACAGAAAGACTTGCTCTTCTTTTAATTCTGAAATATTGTTTATTCCGTAAGTTTTGTTTATTATTATTATAATTATTAGTTCCTTTTGTTTTATTAATTTTCGATTTTTAGCCTATTTTCATTTTATGAAAAACAAGAAGTTCCGTGAAGAACTATACAGCCTACTTTTCATGCCAATGATTATTCTACAGAATATGAACCTATCTAGAATAATGACGAAATTAAGTTGCTAATATCGAAATTTCCAATTAGTTCGAAATACTGTATACCTGGCATAATGTATCCTAATAGAGCACTACAGTTGGCAGCCCTGATGACTGAATATATTCTTAGTTCCGTCTCTTAAGGTACAAAATACAAAATTTGGTTGAAGTCCAATGAATAGCATGGACGTTATATGCAGTTAAACATTGGATCTAACAGCGTGCGTAAATTCATGTTGGCAACAATGTCATGCATGTATTGGTCAGAAATAATCTGAAATAATATGATCTATTGTTGTGCCAATTTTGAATGAAATCCATTAGTTAGTATATAAGTTACATGCATTTTAAAATTGGACCTATCAGCAGGCTTAGAATCATGTTGGCAGCACTGACGTACATTAGTTACTCCAAATTCGTCTAGAATGCCAGGTACTATACGTGTGCAAAGTTTAGAGCTATTGGCTTGCATACTTTCTGATATATTGATATTAGGGTAACAAAAATAGGGACAGCACATATTAACAGTTGGCAGCACTGGTTGCTCCTTAGAATACGCATAGTCATATCTGTTATGGTACACATAGCACATACGAAATTTGGTTGAAATCCAAATGATAGTATGGAAGTTACATGTATTTAAAGTTGGACCTGTCAGCAGGCTTAAAATCATGTTGGTAGCACTGACGTATATAAGTTACTCCAAATTAATATAGAATGTCAGGTACTATACGTGTGCATAGTTTAAAGCTGTCGGCTTGCATACTTTCTGATATATTGGTATTTGGATAAAATAAATTAGGAGCATTTATTAGCAGTTGGCAGCCCTGGTAGGTCTTAAGAATACGCTCAGTCATATCTGGTTATGTACACATACAACATACGAAATTTGGTTGAATTCCAATTGATAGTATAGAAGTTATATGCATTTAAAAATTGGACCTATCAGGAGGCTTATAATCATTTTGGCAACACTGCCATGTTTAGCCTCCTGGAAATTAAACTGAAATATTATGATCTGTACGTGTGCCAATTTTGAAATAGCTCCCATTCATACTTTCCAAGATATCCAACATGGAGCTCAAATTTCAATTGCGATTTTTTAGCAGTTGGTAGCACTGACATCATTTTCAAATATGGCCGTGAGATATTCAGGTATAAATCTTTACTCCTACCAAATTTTGTTTCGATTGCTGCAGCCGTTTAGGAGTTGATAGGGGGGGACACACACACAGCCAGCCAGACAGACAGAAGGACAGACAGACAGACAGACAGACAGACAGACGGACAGACAGACAGACAGACAGACAGACAGACAGACAGACAGACACACATTTGCCCGATCTCATAAGTCTACTTTTTCCTCATTTTTGCAAAATGTGAAAAGTAGGCTAAAAATGGCTTATGAGATCACCTTTTGTCCGTGTGTCTGTCTGTGTGTGCGTGTGTGATGGTGTGTGTGATGGATTTTTGTGTGTCCCCCTAATAACTTCTAAACGGCTGGAGCGATTTCAATGAAACTCGGTAAGTTCATAGCACTATTCCGGGCGAGCCCGACCGTGCCCTTCAAATTTTGTTACGTCTCACCAATCCAACATGGCGGCTGTGCGAAATATTTCACCAGCATTCAATATCGCTGAAACTATTACCGATATCACCCTGGAATTTTGTACGGTGATAAAGGAAACTACTAGAAGTTCACCTATGTGACTTTTGAAAACCTGGTAACTACAAAACCAATATGGCGGCCAAGCGAAGTTGCAACTTTTAAATAGACGTTTCTCGCGATTTAATAACCAACCAAACGCAATGAAACTTGGTACAGTATATGTTTATACATATTGTAATGCTCCGACATCTAACTTCGTTCAATTGTTTACATAACCTCAATATGGCGGCTGTGCGAAATATTTTTTCATATTTAGATGTCCACCTCTAAATTATTAAATTCATTCCAAATTTATATACTTTAATCTGTGTTAGGAGGGGCAGATGACGTTGTAGTTCCGCCCCTTAATACCTCAATAACTAAGGTGGGTAGTGATAATAGTTCTCAAAGTCTCCGTCAGAATGCAGTCGTCGTTGGACGACGTACCGACACGTAATAAAACATTTGAAAATTATTTCCATGAATTTAGTTTTAGATTATTATTTTGTAAAACAAGAAGTGATTTTCGAATAGAGTAAGGTAAAGGAAGAAATGGGATTGAGTTAAGAAAAATTTTTGGTTGAACTTGAGGAGATAGCTTTAAAATTAGGTCTTAGAATTAATGACCCAAAACCTCAGTACATGATAATGAAGAGGAATATTGACGTGTTTAGGGATCGGTTACAGTAGAGTCTCGCAAACTCGGCACTCGGTAACTCGGCACTCCGGATTTCTCGGCCACCCTGACAGGAGAAAAAAATCATGGTTTTTGTTTGTTTTTGTGTTTCTGCACAGAGCGTTATTATGTTTTCTTTCGTCTTCTCCATCAATGGAATTATCGACAGTTAAATACGACGCGAAACGAGTTGACCAACAGTACATAGTAAGAAGAGTAACAATGACCTGATAAATACAGGTACAGTACTGTAAATGCACAAACTGTTGGCAGTATGAAGTAAACAATCGGTTGTCGCGCAGAGCGTTGTATTTATTTGATTTCGCTTTCTCCGCAATTCTGTTTCTTCGCCATCTTCGTGACGAGGCTTCAAGAAACAGGTTTCAAAGCGAAAACAAAAGAATATTACTTACTTTTTGCAAAAAAATAAATGGTAATTTTCATTGTGAAATAATTATTTGCCTACGGGTATTGTTTTGTACATATTCAAGTACTGTAATTGTAGTAGCTTAAGCATTTTAAAACTTGTGTTTCTGTTAAAAACAAATAAATGTACTGCATTGCATTACTTTTAAACCAAAACAAACAGCTCATTTCGTCTTTTTAAGACATTTCCCGATAACCCGGCATTTTTGCGAACTCGGCCACCCTTCGGTCCACATTAGGCCGGGTTTGCGAGACTCGACTCACTGTACCTCTTCTTATTGGCAAGCATAATTTATTCTGAGCGGGTTGAACATTTCAAATTCTTAGGAGTCACGATTGATGAACAGAATCATAGAGAAGTGGAAATTAAAGTTAGAATACAAAATGCTAACAAACTGTACTACTCTCGGCAGTTTTTATTGGGATCCAAATTTTTGACGAGAAATACAAAACTGAAAATATACAATATCATCATTAGGCCGGTTCTAATTTATGGTGCAGAATCATGGAGTTTAACAAAACAGTTGCAGGTTTTCGAAAATAAAGTGTATAGGAAAATTTTTGGACCATTCTTTGACCCCACATCTCAAAGCTGGGGAAAAACATCAAATACAGACATACACTCACTATCTCCCCCAGGGGCTCGCATCTAGTGGGACGTGGGTTGGCGACCACGGGGCCCCAGCTGAGTCCGGCATTGCTTCCACTTACTTGTGCCGGGCTCCTCTCCGTCTTCTTTCCTGTCGACCTCACTTGGTCAACTCTTGTTCTCTTCCGACCCCTACGGTATTAGGGTATCCGAGGCCTAGGGAGTCTCTGCCTTTCCCGCCTCAATTGGCCCTTGTCTCATCTTTTCTGATATTGCTACACCCTCAGGGGCTCACTCTATAATATCCCCGAGGTATTCCTGAGCTGGGTCTGGTTTTCCCCCTTTTATCCATTGACTGTGGGGGCGGACACTCTTCTCTTTCACTTTCCTGTCTGCCTTTCATGGCTCTCCTTCCCTCCAGGTCCATCAATCCGCCTTCTTCGAGGGTTGAGGGCATTTCTTTTCCTCCTGTCCTTTATTTACCTTACTCTCCTTTGGTTTTCCGTTTCTTCTTCTAGTATGTAAGTTGGTGGTTGGTTTTAGGTGTAGTCTACGTTTCATGTTCATCTTCACGATCACCCAAACCATTAGGGACCGATAACCTAGATGTTAGGCCCCTTAAAACAACAATTATCATCACCATCATCACTACCGACAGTAGTGGCTACGCGGGCTAAAGCGCAGCGTTAGGTCATGGGGCCAAGCTCTCTGCTGACTCGGTAGACGCGTGGGTTCGAGCCCCACCGTCGGCTGTCCTTGAAATGGTTTTCCGTGGTTTCCCATTTTCAACACCAGGCAAATGCTGGGACAGTACCTTCTGACAGGCCACGGCCGCTTCCTTCCACATCCTTGCCCAGTTTCATTCATCTTCATCCATTCCATCTCTCATCCAGACGCGCAGGTCGCCCACGGGCGTCGAATAGAAAAGACCTGCACTCGGCCTCTCAGGAGGCTACACGAAAAAAAACAAAAAAAAAACATCATCACTCACTATCACAGCAAGCACCAATACTCAACATCATTAACTCCAGAAGACTTCAATGGGCTGGTCATTTACTAAGGATGGGAGATGGTAGGATGGTCTTACAAATCTTTAAAGAAGAACCAATAGGGAAAAGGCCAATAGGAAGACCACGAAGTTACTGGAAAATAGAAAACTCCAAACTTTGTAGACATCTGAATGTGGGCAATTGGCAAGAACTCGCCGAAAACAGAGTTCAGTGAAGGTGTTTTGTGAGATAGGCGCGGGATCTTCGTGTCCCATAGAAGCCTTCTGAGTGAGTTTTAAGGTAAATGAAACAAAGTGATGGATCATAACAGATATGTGATTACGGAATTTTGAGAAGAAAATAGGAATTTGAGTGTGGGAAATTTTAATTAACCACGGAGGTTAAATTTCACCGATATCTGACACGACGCACCACTTGCAGAGACATGGATATAACGGATCCTCTCACAAAGTTCTTTCTTAGTTGGGCAATTTTTAATGCTATTTCTGAGAGTATCATTCTGTGGCTTGGTGCTAAAATAGCCAATGCTACGTTTCATCAAAAGCATAATTCTAATATAGACTATAAAAATCTTGTTCACTGCCACCGATAAAGAAAAAATGTACTTGTTCCTCGAGAAGTCCTTTTACAGAATGTTGAAAACCGCATCAAAATCCATCCAGTGGTTCTCCAGATTACCCGTTACATCCAAGAATCGTGGACTTTGTAGAGATATATAGCCCTTAAAAGTACGACGATCCACAATAAGATAGCACGCAGCGCGCCTAGTGGTGGGTTGCTCCATTTTAAGCCTACTTTCGATTTTAGCAAAAAATGAAAGTAGACTTATGAGATCTACACAGGGCCAAAAATTGTGTGTCTGTCTCTGTGTGTGTGTGTGAGTGTGTGTACTCTGAATGTCTATCAATTCAAACACGGTGAAACCGAATTGAACGAAATTTGGTACAGAGGTAGAACTAGCAAAGGGCACCTCAGTGTCGTGTTTTATATCGCCGCCATCTTGACGAAAACGTAATGGCGGCCACCCAAATGTTAAAAGCTTAAATCAAATTACGACCAACCTAATCATCTGATCTCTACCAAGTTTTGCAGCAACATACCTTTACGTAAGAAGCGTTCTTTGACCAAGCTGAGAGGTCAGCAGTCCAATAGTTTGCATATGGTGGCCATGTATGTGTGCAAATCGATTCCCCCTATCAATTCAAACATGGTAAAACCGAATTGAACGAAATTTGGTACAGAGGTAGCACTAGCAAAAGGCACTCAGTGTCATATTTTATATCACCGCCATCTTGACGGAAACGGAATGGCGGCCACCCAAATGTTAATAGCTTAGATCAAATTACGACCAACCTAATCATATGATCTCTACCAAATTTTGCAACAACATACAATTCGGTGGGAAGCATCTTTTTACTGAACTACAAGGTCATCAGCCGAATAGTTTGCAGATAGCGGCCATGTATGTGTGCAAATCGATTCCCCATATCAATCCAAACATGGTGAAACCGAATTGAATGAACTTTTTTTACAGAGGTAGCACTACCAAAGGGCACCTCATATTCATGTTTAATATCCGTATAACACGTTGTATTTCAACAAGATACTACAACCAACATTCAATTATACTCCTTGAATAGGACAAAAAGTTATAACAATACCCATGCATTTAGGAGAAAGTAGGCTATATGTTCTTTACTGAACACCTTGTTGTTTTTTTGAAGTTCTAATTTTTTGTGTTATATACATTTTTGATTTTTTATAATACCTAAAAGGTTTAAATATCACAATTTGTGCTAAAACTGTGTTGCGATGGGCAGATGACTTCACTGTTCTGCTCATTAAAACAACAACATGCGTCATCATCATCAGCAGAGTGTAGTATGTAGAACGATAATGAGTAATTGAAAGGAAGGCTACAGTTGTTATCAGTTTTATAGCATTCTCGAGTTACTATCTTTCTTATCGAACCATTAAGTCGATAATGCCTCCTCATAATAATACTCCGATAATTAAATTGTGATAAGTTAATTGAGACGCGGAATTATGGAGGAGCAAAGGCTATCAGGCCATCAATTCTATTTGATGACAAATAAGGAATCCAGATCACAGCTGCAATACAACAAATTGGAATGTGATCAATCATTATCGGACTGAGATTATAAGAGTGCTTCTGCATGGTTAACTGGATGGCGTAATAATCAGTGGCGTAGCCAGGGGCGTTTTACTGGGTGTTAGAAACCCCCTCCCCCCCCTTTTTGGAATGTTTACAAAACTAAAACAGGAACTGATAATAAAAAATAAGCAAATTACATTTCTTGAATTAAATAATTATTTGACACTTGCTGATGGGTGGTGAGTTTATAACTCTTACTAAGTACTGTTATCGCCTTTCGGTCCGTTTCGGCATTTGAGGCTACACACGTGAACACGTCAACTCAGTCCTCTCAGGGTTGCCAATCTATCTTTTTTTCCTGCTAAATATAGCTTATTTCATACTGAATCTAGCGCCAAATAATTATCTTCTCTTCCCTTAGCGCGGGAATCGTCTCAGTTAATCTAGTTTAAATTAAAAATATAATGTTTCAATAAATACCTAGAAAATGCTATGGGTCCATTGACACTAATTTGGATGATTGATTGTTGCTGTTGTTTTAAGGGGTGGAACAGTGAGGTCATCAGCCTCTGCTAAATTGGAGATCGATGTTAACTTCTTGAATGTGAGAGTCGAGTCACTTCATATTACAGATGTCCAGCAATTCTCCGAATTACGGTTATCCCGCAGTTATTATAACACCTCCCATTGGTCGATCTTGGCTACGCTACTGGTAATAATTAGGGCTCGGATTTTTAGGTAAATAAATATCTTTTTATGTAAATACATATTTTAAGCATTTTTTCTATAAATACATAAATTCCTGCTTTTCACTTATAAGCACATAAAAAGACATAATCTCCTTCTTCTTCTTCTTTCTCTTTACATCATTCCCACTCCTATGTGGGGTCGATGTTTCTGACAGCTCTCCTCCATTTAGCCCGGTCATGCACATCCTCTTCTGACAACTGTTTTTCTCTGAGGTCCTCCTGTACACAATCCATCCATCTTCGTTTAGGTCTGCCTCGCATTCTCACTCCCTGTATTTGCATGTCTAGCATCTTCCTCCCCACGTAGGATTCCTCCCTTCTTCTCACATGCCCGTACCATTGAAGTCGCTTTTCTTGTATCTTCTTAGATATTTCCACAACCTTCAATGTTCCTCTTATTTTGACATTTTCCACTCTATCACGCTTAGTCACTCCACTCATCCACCTGAGCATTTTCATTTCCGTGACGTCAAGCCTGTGTGTGTGCGTTTTGCGTGCAGGCCATGTTTCAGAGCCATACAGCAATGCAGGTCTTACGACAGTTTTATATATTTTCCCCTTAACCTTAGGCTTGATCCTGCGGTCACAGAGCACTCCTGACATTTTCCTCCAGTTCATCCATCCTACCTGAATCCTGTGTGATACTTCCAGATCCAGATTTCCATCTCCAGTCACCACCGAACCCAGGTATTTGAACTCATCCACTCTATTTAACGTTTCCCCTTGCATTCTGATCTCACAGTCTTGGTCTGTATTGAACCTCATATACTCTGTCTTCTTCCTGCTAATCCTGAGTCCTCTGTCTTCCAAGGCTGCCCTCCACTGTTCCAGTTTTTCTTCTATGACATCTTTGGTGGTACTACACAACACAATATCGTCCGCAAACATCATGCACCAGGGGGCTTGGTCTCGTAATCCACAAGACATTTCGTCCAGAATTAGGTCAAACAGATATGGACTTAAAGCCGAACCTTGGTGTAAACCTACTCGAACCGGAATCCAATCTGTAAGTCCAACGCTGCTTCTAACCTGTGTTCTTGCGTCTTTGTACATGTCCTGAACCAACTGCCCGTACTTCTCTGGGACTCCCTTCGCTCGTAAACATCTCCAGACTTCTCCTCGGGGCACCCGGTCATATGCTTTCTCTAGGTCCATGAATGCGAACTGTAATCCCTTCTGTCTTTCACGATACTTTTCCATTACTTGTATCACGGCAAACACTGCGTCTGTGGTCCCTTTTCCTGCCATGAAGCCGAATTGTTGCTCGCCAATGCTAGTCTTCCTCCCGGATCCTCTTGTCTATCACTCTTTCCCAGATTTTCATGGTATGGGACATTAACTTAATGCCCCTGTAGTCGGCACAGTCCTGAATATCCCCCTTCTCTTTATATATAGGCACTAAAATACTTTCTCTCCATTCATCAGGTATTGTTTCCTGAGAGTACATTTTTTGCATTAAATCCAGCAACATGTCCATTCCATCTTTCTCTAGATACTTCCACACTTCAACTGGTATTTCATCGGGTCCTGTTGCCTTTCCGTTTTTCATTTTCCTAAGTGCTAATGTTACTTCTTCTGTTCTAATATCCATTGTCAGACCCTGGTGTTTTTCTCCTTCTCCTAAATATACCCTTGGGTTCTCTTCATTGAGAAGTTTTCCATAGTAGTTTCTCCATCTGCACTTGATGTCGGAATGGTCCGTTAATACTAGACCATTTTCAACTTTGATCTGCTTTATTTGCGTGTAGTCCTTCTTACCTTTATCTCTCGCCTGCGCTATTCTGAATTTTTTTTTCACCTTCTGTAGTTTCCAACTCTTCGTACAGCCGATCCATCATTTGTGATTTGACTGTGCTACTACCTTCTTTGCTTCCTTATTACATGTCTTGTAGTTCTCTTTATCCTCTTGTCTACCTGACATATCCCATAACTTCTTTGCATCACATTTGGCTTTCACGATCTTCTGTACCTCCTCATCCCACCACCATGTTTCTTTGTCAGCTAGTGGTTTCTTGCCAGAAGTTCTCCCTAGCACTTCAGTTCCTACCCTCCTTATCAAACTGCTGTTGTGCGCCCACCACTCCTGCACATCATTGCAAAGAGCCACTCCATTGAGTACTTTCTCCTTAAACTGGTCCTTCAACGCCTCTTCATTTAATCTCCACCACTTAATTTTTGTTAAGACTCGCACAGGTCTGCCTTTCTTCCTAATCTTCATTTTCCAGTCCATGACTACCGTCCTATGCTGTGCTGCCACTGCTTCACCATTAAAAACTTTACAGTTTTGTATTTCCCTTAATTGAGACCTTTTACACATTAAGAAGTCAATCTGGCTTTCTCTGGTCCCACTCTTGTAAGTCATATATTGACCTGTGTTTTTCTCGAACCATGTATTCACAATCGCCAAATCATATGCCATCGCACAATCCACGATTCTATGTCCTTCATCATTCCTCACTCCTACTCCCCAGCCTCCATGTACTCTTTCGATTGTATCTCGACTCCTTCCGACATGTCCATTTAAGTCACCACCCACTATCAATCTTTCATTCGCTGGTATATCTCCAAGCTCACGATCCATATCTTCCCAGAAGGATATTTTCTCTTCCTCATCGCAACCCACTTGCGGAGCATAAACACACACAATGTTTACCAATTGTCCATCAAGACACAGTTTGATGCTCATTATCCTGTCACTCCTTCTCTTAACTTGGACTATGGTCTCCTTTATGTCTCGGGAGAGGATTATTCCCACTCCATTCCTCCCATCCTTGTCTGCTCCACTGTATAGTAGCTTATAGCCACTACCCAACTCTCTAGCCCTATTTCCCTTCCATCTAGTCTCTTGCACACACAATATTTTCACCTTCCTCCTTTCCATGAGATCCACTAACTCCCTTCCTTTCCCAGTCATTGTTCCTACATTCAGTGTGCCTATTCTTCGTAACTCACCATATTTTTGAGCTAGCCTCTTTAGCCGGGTTCGCTCGTGACCCAGTAGCCCTAGCCCATTTCTCACAGGGGTCGGGCGAAATCCCTGCACGTCGCTTCTGGGGTACGCCCTAGCAATTTCCGAGGCTAAACTAAGATTCGCTGTCATATTGGTTTTGGCATAGTTTTCCGGCCGCATGCCCTTGCTGACGCCAAGCCTTTTATACCTACGGCCAGGTAGTAAGTCAGCCGCCCCTCACATGGGGAACAGACGCTGTTTGTAGCCGCCCGCTCCGGGTCAGACGCTATGGTTGATATCAGTCTCTGAAGTGAGAGCGATACCTTTTACTCAATTTCCCGAGCACTGGGATGCCACTTCCGCCAACTGCACTGTACCGAAGGACTCCTTCTCCACTGCAGGCACCGTTGTGGTCTTCACTCATAACCCCGAGCTGGACCCTCCATATTTATGACCCCTGGAGAGAGGGTGTCCCAGCATTGTGAAGCCCCCAGGAATTGGGCTACCTGTTGGTCCGCGGGTTCTATTGGAGGGTATTTGAACCAACCCTACTAGTGCTATAGGGCCCCCCTATCCGCCACCTGGGGACGCGCCCTCTAGAGGTTACAGGTTCCCCCAAGGGATAAAAAGGCATAATATTTACATTTAAAAAAATCAGTATGCTAGATCTTTCAGTTTATTGCATTTTTGTTCTGTGTTACTTCAACGTCGAAGGACCTGTGAGGTATCTAATCTTCATGCAGATCATATGTCAGCTTGCAACTGTGTTATTCTTAACGTGTCGCCCCGTGCCACTCACTGTGGAAGCCAGGGATTTCCTTGTCCATAGTCATATTTCACCACGTGCTAGACCTCCCCCTCCCCCAGCTACCTGGAACCAGTGTCACTCACATGCAGTTCATTTCTGGCTCTGTGAAGTGTAGAGCAGTTCTACCTTGCCTAAAGTAAAAACAACTACAAGTTATCGTCTGATGCAGAATTTAAAGATAATTTAACTTCTGATAGGGGCGTTCTGTTCTGCCAACCATGTGGGAAAGCATTCAAGGCTGAACAGCGATCTCAAGTTACACTACACCTCAAGGGCAAGACACATATTGCCGCAGTTTCGCACCTTCAGAATAAGTGTTTCGCGATAATCGTCGGTCATTTGTGATGGACAACATGAAGATGTATCTCGTTGTGTATTGTAATGCTTCAGCAGTCAGTGCGACATAGCATAAATTGCATTCGTGAGAACTGCATACTGTTTATATCCACATTAATAAACTAAATTATAATTACATATTTTTACTTTTTTGTCACATATTTCAGGTATTTTTAATACATAAAAAATAAATATTTTTCCGATTTTTTGCACCTAAAATCCCGAGCCCTAGTAATAATAGACTACTATTAACTTAGTTATATAATACCCGTCCATCATCTTGATTCTCTCGTGAGCGTGCGATAGTTTATTCGACTCGACGAGCTCTGTTTGGTCTTTGTTCAGACGAGGGAACCTGTTTCCCATGGCGCGTAGCTACCGCTGTCGGTATATGCATAAAATTCATTATAGACAAAGTAGCTACAACAGTTGGTACTTTTTCTGTTTTCCATGTCAACTTCTTCATTTTACTCTCTATTAGGCGGCTGCGATGGCGTAGTTGGTAGCAAGCTGAGCGTCTATGCCCAAGGTCGCGGGTTCAGACCCAGCCGAAATGATCGGAAGTTTTTAAGAGCGTTAAAATCCCTCAGTAAGTCTTCCTTCGGAAGGGAAGTAAAGCCGGCGGTCCCATGTCATAGATTTATGGCATGTTACAGAACCTACCACTAACTACACTTGTGTTAAGCCAAAATTTGTAGGTTGGGATTGATAACGCTCTATTAGTTCCAACGTTCGCCGCGATGCCATCTGGTAGGTAAGTCCGCAAGCTAAGGGACGTGGACGGTAGCATTTGGTAGCAAAAGTAGGAACTTCTTGAAATTATTGTCTGCAGTCCCTTCTTGAATTAAAGCAGATAACACACACTAATACAGCAATCACAATTAACACCGGTTATCAGACAGATTCTACACACACAGTACACGGGGCTACATGACCACGTTGTCGCAGCCCCTAAACTGAGGCACCAACCAACTAACTCTCTATTAATGGTCTACCAAGAGAAAATATTACTAACAAAGCTTTGCTCGATCGCTGAAAAAGGCCACAATATGGCCGAACTGGTTTTAATTAATATATGTTAATTTATTTTTATTGAATAAGGTAATAATAATAACAACAATAATAATATCGTATGGCCTCGGGTGCCGGGTGCAAGCTTTGTTATTTGACACCCAGAGGCTAACTTGCATGTCAAATTTCGTTGTTCCTTGAAGCACTATGAAAGTCAAGGAGGTTAGATATCTAACCTCCTTGAACACTATAGCGCTTTCTAGTAGAGAAATGAGGAACTTTGTGTTGGCGGAAACTCCCGAGATTAATTTTGCCATTATGAACACGGCCTACTGAATTCAAATGGGTTCTTTGACATGCCAACATCGTATGACATGGTGTCGTAATTTTTGCCGCCTTTCAAAAATCACTTACCACGGCCAGGAGCGAACCTGCAAGCTTGGGGTTAGTAGACCGGCACGTTGACCACTCACGCACCGTGGCAAGCTATTGGATAAGGTGCAATACATTTTATTGAATACCTTTTGTCCATCTCCGTGAATAAATGGTTAGCGCGCTAGACTTTGGCCCGAAGTGCCCCGGGTTCGATTCCCGGCCTAGCCATCTGGGATTTTAATCTCCTGGGGTTAATTCCCGTGGCTCGGGGACTGGGTGTATGAGACGTCTTTATCATCACTTCATCCTCATTACGACACGCAGGTCGCCCACGAGCGTCAAGACCTGCACTCGGCCTCTCCGGAGGCACACGATCATCATTCATTAAATACCCATCGGTATTCATTGAGATTAAAATATCAATAAGGAAAACTATAAAATATAATTAAGTTCATAGCACTACATAAATAAATATCTAACCACTGGCGCTACGGCCTAGGCCTACCAAGCGACCGCTGCCCAGCCATTTGACCAGTAGGTATTCGGGTGACACGTGATCAGCGCACCGGGTCCCCTCGGCCATTTATCTTGGTTTTCGTAACCAGGGCGCTGCCTAACTGTCAAACAGCTACTCAATTGTCCTCACGAGGCTTCGGTGGCGTAGTTGGTAGCATGCTGAACTGCTGTTCCCAAGATCGCGGGTTCAGACCCGGCTGAAGTCGTCGGATTTTTAAGAGCGTTAAAATCCTTCAGTATGCCTTCCTTCGGAAGGGAAGCAAAGCCGGTGGGCCTATGTCATAGATTTATGGCATGTAAAAGATCATTCCTTGTGTGCAGCTAAATTTCTAGGTTAGATTTCGTTGAAACGCTCCATCTGTGTTCACCACTAAGTGTCAGTGACATCTGGTAGCGAAAATTGGAACTACTTGAAATTGAACGGAACTTGTAGCTCACCCTATGGGTGTCCGCTTGAAGCAGCTACAGCCTCTGGTGAGCCGAACATGTCCTCGGACACTCCCGGCACTGAAAGCCATACGATAAATAAATAAATAATACGAGACTGAGTGCACCCCGTTCCAGCCCTCACGTCAGTTTCTATCCCTGACGGAGCCGGGAATCGAGCCCGGAGCCTACGGGTGAGAGGCAGGCGCACTACCCCAACACCACGGGGTCGGCACATAAATATATAAATAAATGGCAATACAGTACTAATATGTACTATTTTTACAGCCATAAAAATATATTTCTACACCCCTTGAAATACAAGTAATGACCTCAAAAAGCTCCCTATGAACGTATTATGCTGTATATTGCTGTAATCGAGAAAGAGACGTGACTATTTTGAGCCTAGAAGTAAAAATAGATGGTGCGTTCAAAAAATAACGAGCCGGAGGCTGGAATGCGCAAACCGGTGACGACATCGGCTAATCGTGGCGTGTGTAACGAGGTGTGGTTCCGACCAGAGCGTGGAAGGTCACAGCCCGTCGCTAGAGGGCACGCGTGCACGTCACGTGACGATACAAAGCGAGCAGCAGCATGCATCAATCGTCCAAAGCTGCCAATCGCATTGCAAACCGTGACATGGAGGCGTCAAACGAAGGGCAAAGAGGTGTTGTTCGGTTTCTGACAGCGGAAGGAGTAGGGGAAACGGACATTCATCGCCGAATGTCACAAGTGTATTGCGAACACTGCATGTCCCTTGCAAGGGTCAAGGCGTGGCACAAGCGCTTCAGGGAAGGACGGGTGTCGTTATCCGATGATGCCCGGTCTGGGGAACCCCCCTGCATTACCGATGACAACGTCCAGCTGGTTGATGCACTCATTACCCAGGACCGCCGAGTGACAGTGAACGCCATAGCCACCGTGGTCGGATTGAGCGTCGTAAGTGCGCACACCATTATGAAGGAACGAATGCACTTGCGCAAAGTGTGTGCCCAATGGGTGCCCCACAGTCTTCAACCACACCAGGAAGCATGTCGAATGGCCCACTGTCTTGGTCATCTGCAGCGCTATGTGAGGGAAGGGAATGGGTTCCTGGCACGAGTGGTGGCTGGAGATGAGTCATGGTGTCATCACTTCGAACCAGAATCCAAACGACAAAGCCTCCAGTTGAAGCATCCAGGGTCACCACCGCTCAAAAAAGGCAAGGCCATCTACACGAGTGCAGGAAAGGTATCCTCCGGCTCGTTACCTTTTGAACGCACCTTATAATAATAAGTAATAATAAGTAATCCACATCTCCCAGTTCACTTTATACTGAAGTAACGGCAGTGTAACGATGTATTCCTACCCACTGTGATGTTCCCTACCACCGCTAATGCAGCGCATTGTATCCATGTTTCAGGAGCGAACGAGGTAAGAGCGATGAAGGGCCCAGTCGCCACCAGCCAAGTGCTGCTCCTGGCGGCCGTGGTGGTAATCACTGCCAGAAGCACTGACTATTGCTACAATGACATTGAGGAACCTTACCTCTACTTCAGCTCCAAGACCGCCTACGAGTTCATCCACCCTAACAACCCCTCACCGGAAAATCTACCACGTGAGTATCAGTTCTAGAGACAGTGGAGGCCAGCTATTTTTTCTTGATTTGAAATTATTCTTTGATTAGTTTTTTTAATTCTCAACACATTTGTTTCTTATTAAAATTATTAATTGTATTTGTTATGCCATTTCTTATTTAGGCATCCAACTCTACACTTAAAAAATGTATATTAAGAGAGATTCAAGAGGAAGATAGCGTGTGCATTTGTAATTCACGCGAGGATTGGGAAGGAATCGTCCGTAGTTTTAAGTTAGGAACCATCCCGGCATTTGCCTGGAGTAAAATTGGGAAACCTCAGAAAACATTAACGCGTGAGTGTCAAGAATATTGGCGCACGAGGTGTTATGGAGATGTCACGTGATATTATGTAGACTCGCTCTAAAATTGTCACGCGCATAAGTTCAGCCACGAATTGCCGGCCCATTTATACGAGGGCTTTTTTTTTTCAAGTTCCGATGGACTGTATAAAAATAACAGATTGACATACCGAACTGATTTTACTACTAAATAGTTGCTTGTTTTATTCTTATATCTCAACATAATCGCCAAACCGATTGAAACATTTGTCGCATCGTTACACCAGCTTTCCAATGCCCTCTGCAAAGAATTCTGCCGCCACTGAGGTGGGTACGCCTGGAGAGTCTCCTGAAGTCCTGAAGTTTCTCCTTTTTGGCGAGTCGTTGCCGCCCAACCATACCTTCAATTCTCGAAAAAGGTGAAAATTATTCAGTGCTAGTTTGGACTAAACGGCAGATGATCCAAAACTTCACACTTTGAATTCTTTGAAAAAGTCTATCGTAACGTTGCCACAGTGTGGTCGTGAATGATTTTCACCTTTTTCGAGAATTGAAGGTATGGTCAGGCAGCAACGCCGCGCCAAAAAGGAAACACTTCAGGAGACTGTGCAGACATACCCACCTCAGTGGCGGCAGAATTCTTTGCAGAGGGCATTGGAAAGCTGGTGTACCGATACGACGAATGTTTCAATCGTTTTGCCGATTATGTTTAACCATAAGTACAAAACAAGCAAACATTTAGTAATAAAATCAGTTTGGTATGTCAATCTGTTATTTTTATACAGTTCATCGGACCTTGAAAAAAAAAACAGCCCTCTTACTAACAATGTAACCATGTCCCCATCACTACAAACATGGTGACTTATTGGATAATTTCTAACTGCTGGGTTGTGTGTCTATGTGTGTGAGTGAGAGAGAGACCGACCGGCGCATAGACACAGAACTACATGACTTAAGATTATACTTACTCTAAGGCTACGGCCGTCTCTTGCTCTGAGTAAACACCACGATAGCACAGGCTATTCGTTAAGAACATGCCTTCCTTCGGAGGGGAAGTAAAGCCGGCGGTCCCATGTCATAGATTTATGGCATGTTAAAGAACCTTCCACTAATTGCACCTGTGTGAAGCTAAATTGGATAGGTTAAGAATGTAAACAACGCTCTTAGGTTTCTACGTTCGTTGCCAAGAGCCGACTGCGGTGGCGTCTGGTAGCTAAGTTCTGAACTAGTACTGTAGTCGTTGACGGTGGCGTTTGGCGGCAAAAGTAGGAACTATTTGAAAAATTCAAGTCTTCAGTCCTTCCTTGAATTTAAAAACAGATAACACACACTAATACACTAATAATTAACACCGGTTATCAGACAGATTCTACACACACCCAAAGTACACGGGGCTACATGACCGCGTTGTCGCAGCCCCTAAACTTAAGAGCCAACCAACCAGAATGTCCACGGTATGCTAAAATTACGAGGCTTGACAAGCCGGCAACAGTGTGTCTGCCAAGATCAAGCTCAATCAGGATCAATAAGTTACTATTGGAAGAATGGCATGCAGCACGCCCTCTTGCTCGCAAGCCGGTCAACAAACGTCCCCTTTCCCGCTTTACTGGTCTTCACTTTCCAAACACTTTGATCAGTGCCAACGTCGAGAATTTTCGTGTCGTCTCAAAACTCACGAGTCTGAAAACTCACGAGTCTCAAAATTCACGAATTTCAAGATGAGGGTTAGTAAAAGTAAATTCTAGCCGGTTTCTGTAACTGCGTCAGTCTCAAAACTCACGAGCCAAGCCAGTTCTTTTCTGAAAACACAAAATAACGACCTCCATTACTCCAATGATCTTTTTAGGCCTGCTTGATGTCACCAAGCAGAATGAATAAGTTATACTTGGAGAATTTGGTCTGTGGTAGGTTGATAATAACAGAACATCAGTGGAAATACAAGAAATAATTACAAGTGGAAATAGATGCTATTACGCTCTGCAAACATGTTTAAATCCAGAAATGTTAGTAGGAATACTAAAGTAACAAGAAGTTCCGTGAAGAACTCAAGAACTCTTAAAATTTAAGATTCATGCCAATCTATATAGACTTATCTAGAAAAATAGCGAAGTTAAGTTGGTAATATCGAAATTTCTAATTAGTTCGAAATAAACCTGTAGCCTAATAGAGCACTAGAGATGGCAGCCCTGGCGACTTATATATTTCTAGTTCCATCTCTTAAGATAGAGAATACAATATTTGGTTAAAGTCCAATGGATAGCATGGACGTTACATGCAGTTAGACATTGGATCTATCAGCGCGCGTAAAATCATGTTGGCAACAATGCCATGCATGCGTTGGTCAGGAATAATCTGAAATATTATGATCTCTTGTTGTGCCAATTTTGGATGTAATCCATTTGTTAGTATAGAAATTACATGTATTTTAAAATTGGACCTATCAGCAGGCTTAGAATCATGTTGGTAGCACTGACGTACACAAGTTACTCCAAATTAATCTAGAATGGCAGGTACTATACGTGTACATAGTTTAACGCTGTCGGCTTGCATACTTTCTGATATATTGGTATTTGGATAAAACAATAGAGAGGACATGTATTGACAGTTGGCAGCCCTGGTGGCCCTTAAGAATATGCTCAGTCATATCTGTTTATGTACACATATTACATACAAAATTTGGTTGAAATCCAATTGATAGTATAGATGTTATATGCATTTAAATATTGGACCTATCAGCAGGCTTAGAATCATTTTGGCAACACTGCCATGCTTGGCATCTTGGAAATTAAACTAAAATATTATTATCTATAAGAGTGCCAATTTTGAAATAGCTCCCATGCATACCTTCCAAGATATCCAACATGGAGCTCAAATTTCTAGTGCGTTTTTTCAGCAGTTGGTAGCACTGACATCATTTTCAAATATGGTCTTGAGATATTCCGGTAAACATCTTTACTCATACTAAATTCGGTTTTGATTGCTGCAGCCATTTAGGAGTTGATAGGGGGGGGGGGACACACACACACAGCCAGACAGACAGGACAGACAGGCAGACAGAAGGACAGACAGACACACATTTTCCCGGATCGATCTCATAAGTCTACTTTTTCCTCATTTTTGTAAAATGTGAAAAATAGGCTAAAAATTTACGTTACAATACTAAGACCTGTGGTTATGTATGGATCGGAAGGTTGAGTTCTCAATAGAAGAGAAGAAGACTGGCTGCGGAGATGGGAAAGGAAGATCTTGAGGAAAATATACGGGAGGAAGGTTGGATAATAAGGACAAATGTAGAACTACAGGAACTCTTCGGACAGGCAGATATTGTGGTGAAAATTAAGCAGGGAAGGATAAGATGGGCAGGACACTTACAGAGAATGCCAGAATCGCATAGTGTCAAAAAGGTGTTTACACAAAGACCGGATGGAAGAAGGAGAAGAGGAAGACCCAGGAGACGGTGGATAGATGACGTGGAAGACGACCTTAAGAGTCTGGGAATCAGGAACTGGAGAAGGGAGGCGGAAGATAGAGATGAATGGAGGCAGGTGATAAAGGAGGCCAAGGTTCTTCAAGGACTCTAGCGCTGACCAGTAAGTAGTACAGTACAGCTGGAATGGTTTTGTTCCAAAAATTGTGCTACGGTTGGCTTTTTGTAAATCGATAGAAAAGCACAAAAAAAAAGCTTAACTCTGAATTTTAGAATAATGTGTACGATCATTTTGTCGGACTACTCAAAAGAACATTGAAAAGCGTTTTTCTCTGAATCGACGTATTTTAAAGAAAAGTTTTTAAACAAAAAATGAAGAGGACATTGTCACCTACAATTCGTCTCATTGAGGTCATGTCATACGTTTTCAAATGCAGAAGCTAGGTGGCGCCAAAGTTTCCAAAAAAGTGATTTTTCACTTTTTGTCCTAGAAAAAATAGTTTTTTCACAAATGAGTGAATCAGAAATTTGTTCCTCTCAAAATTGTCTGCAACATTTATTTAAACGTTTGTTTCCTCCGACTTACCGGTCCCAACTTATAGCGCAGCAAATGCAACGCTGCGTAGTCAAGGCTACTATTGTTACTGCGGAGAGAGCGGTGGGCATAATTTAGACAGGGACCGGTGTCGGACAACTGCCTAAGGCTTGGTCAAACAATCATATATATTTCAATCGCAACGTTTCAATCATAACTGTACACATATTTACCTTTGTGCCATCTGAATAGTACAATTTTCACACTTCGGCAGACTATAACTTTGGAACGGTAAGACGGAGGAAAAAATGTTTCAATAAATGTTGTAGACAAATTTGAGAGGAACACCTTTATAATTCGCTTTTTTTGTGAACAAAACATTTTTTCTAGGACAAAAAGTGAAAAAACTCTTTTTTGGAACCTTGGCGCCACCTAGCTTCTGCATTTCAAAACGTATGACATGACCTCAATGAGACGAATTGTAGGTGACAATGTCCTCTATATTTTTTGTTTAAAAAGCTTTTCTTTAAAATACGTCAATTCAGAGAAAAACGCTTTTCAATGTTTTTTTGAGTTTTCCGACAAAATGATCGTGCAAATTATTCTAAAATTTAGAGTTAAGCTGTTTTTTTTTGTGCTTTTCTAACGATTTACAAAAAGCCAACCATAGCACAGTTTTTGGAACAAAACCATTCCAGCTGTACTGTAGCCTACTACAGCTCATACTTCCTGCAGTCATCGCAGGCACGTGCTCTCCGGAGTCGTTACTTTTGAGACTAATTAGAATGTTAATTCAGCTACTAGTTTGTAGTCGTGAGTTTTGATACTATTTGTTACTATTTTTAGCTCGTGAGTTTTGAGACGTGACCGAGATTTGAACCTTCCAATTTTGGACTTGGCCACCTCTTGCAGAAGGACGACTGGTTGCAGTTTAACCTGTCCAGCAGCTGGCACACATTACTTAAACAGATAATTATAAAGGGTCGCGCATTAAGACGTCTGTCACGAACGTTACGGGTTTGATTCGCAGCTGTATCAAGAAATGTAATTTTGGTCAGAGGGCTGGAACGAAATTCACTTCGCCTCGACAGGAGAACTGAGAGGAGGTGGATTCAATTCCCACCGCAGTCATCCCAGAAGTTGTTTTCAGTGGGTTTTCATTTCTACTCCGGGAGAGGGGCGCTTGCCTCGCACTAAAGGGGCAGATGACCTCACTATCCCCCCCTTAAAACAGCAATAACTACCTAACCTCTCATCAAGGCAGACGTGATTCGATTCCGGGATTTTCAAGGTAATAAGTAATGACTAGGAACCGGACATTCATGCACTAAAAATGTTGATAATATGCACTTAACAATAAGTCAATCTTATTCTTTCCTCCTTTACGTTATCTGCAGTCGTTTTTGCATGTTGTTCAAGTTTAATTTCTTTTCACATTTCAGGTCCTTCGAGCATATTTGATAATAGACGACAACGCCATCAGATGAATAATCACTATTACCTGATACTCAATGATTTAATAAATACTTTCTGCTGCTCTTCTCTTTATGCTGTTGAGTTAAGGATATGCTGACTAAGAATAAAGTAACACATTTAACTGAAGAAACTCCTCACAAAACTAACCCCGGGCTACTGGCTGCCGAGATGGTGAAAGGAATGTCCCACCCCATTCCCTTCTTCAAATAGCCAGGCAGCATTGCGTTATGTCGAGTACTGTCATCTCGTTATCTGTTGCTCAGAAAGTTGCTTACAGAGGATACTGCCCATATGGTGAAAGGAATGTCCCACCCCATTCCCTTCTTCAAATAGTCAGGCAGCATTGCGTTATGTCGAGTACTGTCATCTCGTTATCTGTTGCTCAGAAAGTTGCTTACAGAGGATACTGCCCATATGGTGAAAGGAATGTCCCACCCCATTCCCTTCTTCAAATAGCCAGGCAGCATTGCGTTATGTCGAGTACTGTCATCTCGTTATCTGTTGCTCAGAAAGTTGCTTACAGAGGATACTGCCCATATGGTGAAAGGAATGTCCCACCCCATTCCCTTCTTCAAATAGCCAGGCAGCATTGCGTTATGTCGAGTGCTGTCATCTCGTTATCTGTTGCTCAGAAAGTTGCTTACAGAGGATACCGCCCATATGGTGAAAGGAATGTCCCACCCCATTCCCTTCTTCAAATAGCCAGGCAGCATTGCGTTATGTCGAGTACTGTCATCTCGTTATCTGTTGCTCAGAAAGTTGCTTACAGAGGATACTGCCCATATGGTGAAAGGAATGTCCCACCCCATTCCCTTCTTCAAATAGCCAGGCAGCATTGCGTTATGTCGAGTACTGTCATCTCGTTATCTGTTGCTCAGAAAGTTGCTTACAGAGGATACTGCCCATATGGTGAAAGGAATGCCCCACCCCATTCCCTTCTTCAAATAGCCAGGCAGCATTGCGTTATGTCGAGTACTGTCATCTCGTTATCTGTTGCTCAGAAAGTTGCTTACAGAGGATACTGCCCATATGGTGAAAGGAATGTCCCACCCCATTCCCTTCTTCAAATAGTCAGGCAGCATTGCGTTATGTCGAGTACTGTCATCTCGTTATCTGTTGCTCAGAAAGTTGCTTACAGAGGATACTGCCCATATGGTGAAAGGAATGTCCCACCCCATTCCCTTCTTCAAATAGCCAGGCAGCATTGCGTTATGTCGAGTACTGTCATCTCGTTATCTGTTGCTCAGAAAGTTGCTTACAGAGGATACTGCCCATATGGTGAAAGGAATGTCCCACCCCATTCCCTTCTTCAAATAGCCAGGCAGCATTGCGTTATGTCGAGTGCTGTCATCTCGTTATCTGTTGCTCAGAAAGTTGCTTACAGAGGATACCGCCCATATGGTGAAAGGAATGTCCCACCCCATTCCCTTCTTCAAATAGCCAGGCAGCATTGCGTTATGTCGAGTACTGTCATCTCGTTATCTGTTGCTCAGAAAGTTGCTTACAGAGGATACTGCCCATATGGTGAAAGGAATGTCCCACCCCATTCCCTTCTTCAAATAGCCAGGCAGCATTGCGTTATGTCGAGTACTGTCATCTCGTTATCTGTTGCTCAGAAAGTTGCTTACAGAGGATACTGCCCATATGGTGAAAGGAATGCCCCACCCCATTCCCTTCTTCAAATAGCCAGGCAGCATTGCGTTATGTCGAGTACTGTCATCTCGTTATCTGTTGCTCAGAAAGTTGCTTACAGAGGATACTGCCCATATGGTGAAAGGAATGTCCCACCCCATTCCCTTCTTCAAATAGCCAGGCAGCATTGCGTTATGTCGAGTACTGTCATCTCGTTATCTGTTGCTCAGAAAGTTGCTTACAGAGGATACTGCCCATATGGTGAAAGGAATGTCCCACCCCATTCCCTTCTTCAAATAGCCAGGCAGCATTGCGTTATGTCGAGTACTGTCATCTCGTTATCTGTTGCTCAGAAAGTTGCTTACAGAGGATACTGCCCATATGGTGAAAGGAATGTCCCACCCCATTCCCTTCTTCAAATAGCCAGGCAGCATTGCGTTATGTCGAGTACTGTCATCTCGTTATCTGTTGCTCAGAAAGTTGCTTACAGAGGATACTGCCCATATGGTGAAAGGAATGTCCCACCCCATTCCCTTCTTCAAATAGCCAGGCAGCATGCTTGCGTGAAATATTAGTTATTAATCTGTTGCTCAGAAAGTTGCTCACAAGGGATGTCCAACACGCAGGTGAAACCTATTTTGTTCAAGATGTTTAAAATTATACTTAATTTCAACTGTATATGCTAAAATATGCTGTTACGTTCAGAATATGCAGATAGTCCAATAAACCCTCAAAATGTGCATTTGCATATGCGCATGTGCATTTTCAAACAATCCGGTCCCTAGTAATGACACTTCAGGATGTTCAGAGTACACGAAAAAAGGAGGTCCCGTGGTTCATGATCGCGAGATTCAGTCACGTAAATCTACACGCTTCCTTCCTTCCTCGTGCCTAACGTAGCTTATCCTCTGGCCATCGACTTGGGGTAGGATGACGTAAGAGAGAGTACACTTTGTACTTTGGATGGGAGCGATAGGCTTGAAGATAATACTCACGCGGATATTAATAACTTGATTCATGTGAACCTGACCCAAGGACTTCCCACCTTGAACAAGGCCGCCATGAAGAGACTCACTTGCGCTGCTGTTTGAGAGTTAAATTGAGCTAGTTAATGGTGGCGTGAGTAATCCTCTTACTGCACATCTGCCAGCTCTGTTAGGTCAAGCTCGGATTCAGCACATTATAAAAATACTCGAGAATCCACCTATTGAATAAATATAATGTTTCTTAGTGAACAATTTGTTTCAAGTCGTTTTTTGACTCATCTTCAGCACTTGGGACAATAATATAAGCATCATTAAGTCATGCTTATTTCTAAAAATACACAACGTTTCGTTTAAATGCATTATGAAAGAATTGTTAAAATGCTCTCTTATTCAGTAAATCCATTGTACTGTACTTCGTCAATTAAGAATTATAGGCTTGTCTAAAGTAAAAAATTACAGTCAGTCTGAAAGACTAGACGTTATATCATTTCAAATGACGCATGCTACAAATGCTACACATGTTAGAAAGGTTCAGGAGGGCTTCTCGCTTCGCTCGAAGCCCGAAGACTCTTTCAACGGACTCCATTACCCATTAACTTAGGCTTCCCGCGCGGACACCTCTTTAAGGGTGACCCTGTATTTGAGTCTGACATCTTTTACAACTCTTTAAGGGTCACCCATTATTTGAATCTGAAATCTTACAAACCTTTTTAAGGGTCACCCTGTATTTGAATTGAATCTAACATACTGTACACCTCGTTAAGTGTCACCCTGTAATTTGCTCTGACATCCTGCACAGCTCTTTAGGAGGCACCCTTGTGTGACATCTTGTACACCTCTTCAGGAGGCACCCTGTATTCTTATATGGCATCTTGTATATCTCTTTAGGAGTCACCCTGGATTCTTATCTGGCATCTTGTACACCTCTTTAGGAGTCACCCTGTGTTCTTTTCGCTTCGCTCAAAGCTCCAGGTCGCTCGACGCTCCAGGACTCTTTCAACAGACTCCATTAACCATTAACTTCGGCTTCCCGCGTGGCTGCATGACGTCACGCACTCGCCGTCCTTTACCCATTAACTTAGGCTTCCCGCACAGCTGTCTCTTCCGTCTCCGTAACGCAACCGTCTCCGTCCCGTAGGCTATAACTTTAGACTCAAGCATAACGACGAAGTCGACAAGATCATTTGAAATGATAAAATTGTCGTGGCTTCCTTCGTATGTGGTACTATGGTAATGATGCATTCCATCCACAGTTAGAGAGAAGAGTCTTACCAATAGGGGACTTGAAAATCCTGTTGAATGTGGCAGCTTAATGTTCTAAAAATAATAGGAAATTGCTTTCTTAGTAATGACTGATGACAAATAATGTATTATCTTTCTAATAAATGTATACAGGTTTTAAGAATAGGCTGACATAACCTACTTGAAAGATGTTTGTGGTGTAAAATTGAGGTTGAACTGCGTGTCTTTTCTTGTCCATTCATGTCATGTTTTATATTATGAAAATATTCGGACTTTAACCTATAAGCAAAGGAAGTGATTTATAACGGATGTTGTATGTACGAGAATGGTACAGTGTTTAAGAAAACTTATTGAATCTTACCCCAGCAGCGAAGTTACGATGCACTAAGAATGTTCCGAGCGGGTCCAACATAAGCGCGCTCCTCACGTAGCGCTTTTTAGCCTATTTTCATTTATGAAAAAAAAAAAAAAAAAAGGCTTATGAGATCACCTTTTGTCCGTGTGTCTGTGTGTGTGTGTGTGTCCCCTAATAAAATCTAAACGGCAGGAGCGATTTCAATGAAACTCCGTAAGTTCATAGCACTATTCCGGATGACCCCGACCGTACCCTTCAAATTTTGTTCCGTCTCACCAATCCAACATGGCGGATGTGGGAAATATTTCACCAGCATTCAATATCTCCGAAACTATTACCGATATCACCCTGGAATTTTGTACGGTGATAAAGGGAACTACTAGAAGTTCACTTATGTGACTTTTGAAAACCTGGTAACTACGAAACCAACATGGCGGACAAGCGAAGTTGCGACTTTTAAATAGACGTTTTTCGCGATTTAACCAACCAAACGAAATGAAACTTGCTACAGAATATGTTTATACGCATTGTAATGTACCGACATCTAACTTCGTTCAATTGTTTACATAACCTCAAGATGGCGGCTGTGCGAAATATTTCACCGGCATTCTATATCTCTGAAACTATTACCGGTATCACCCTGAAATTTCGTACGGAGATAAAGGGTACTGCTGGAAGTTCATCTATGAGACTTTCAAAACCCGGTTAACTACAAAACGAACATGGCGACCAAGCGAAGTTGAAAGTTTAAATAGACTTTTCTCGGGATTTAATGATCCAAATGCAATGAAACTTGGTACAGCAAATGTTCATACACATTATAATGCACTGGTATCTAATTTAGTTCAATTGTTTGCATAACCTCAAGATGGCGGCTGTGCGAATTTTAAAATTAAGTTTTTATTTCTTGCGTCGTAATCATGCGATCGAAGTGAAAGTTTGAATAATGAACCTACGCAATAATTTTCCTTTAACGGTACATGAGTCTATGGCCCATACATATAACAATCCAACATGGCGACCATCCGAAATATTTAGACGGTTCTCAATATCTACGAATCTATTAAAGCTATCAAAGTGAATGTTTTATGTTGATAGGGGCTATGTACATAAGTTCACCTATAGGACTTTCAATAACCTGGTGATCACAAATCCAACATGGCGGTGACGCGAATTATAAATATTCACATGGATGTTTCTCGCAATTTAACCATCCGAGTGCAGTGAAATTTGGTACAGTAAATCCTTGTATAAATGTTAATCCACTGGCATCTAATTTATTTCAATTGTTTCCATAACCACAAGATAGCAGCTGTGCGAAATTTTTAAATCTCGTTTTTACTTCTTGTGTCCTAATCTTGCGAATGAAGTTTGAATACCACACGTACACAATCTTCATGTAACAGTACATAACTCTAAGACCTACATATATAAAAATCCAACATGGCGACCATCCGCAATATTTAGTCGCTTCTCAATATCTACGAATCTATTACAGCAATCAAACTGAAATTTTGTATGTTGATAGTTGCAATTAATGTAAGTAGAATACATGAAAATAGGCTGTATAGTTCTTCACTGAACTACTTGTTTGTTTGTTTTTTTCGATGTCAATGAACTACGACCTATATCCGTTTTACGTCTCGGCGTGATGGGTTAAAATCACTGACTGGAATATTAATTATATTATCATGGAAATGCATGTGCAACGAATTCTTGTCAAACGTAGTAGGGAGAAAAAGGGGAAGCTGGCGCAGGGGCTAATGGGCAAGATGGCCGCTATACATAGCCGCTTATGGAGGGGAAGCTGGGACAGTCGCTAATGGGCAAGATGGCCGCTATACATAGCTGCTTATGGAACAACTTGGAGCAGCAGGTCCTGAGGTGTTGACTGGCCTGTGCTGGCCAACACACTGACGGTGAGTAGCTGGTGCTGGTCAGCTTTATAGTGTAGAGACCATGGAGAGTGGGTGAACTGGTTTTGGCCGGCCAGCGAAGGAAGCCGAGTGTGACCGAGCTGAACTTTAAGTAATGTTACACGGTTGGTCTCTCCATGTAATGCTATCTACAGTCTCAGGGTGAAACAGCCATCTTACTCTTGGCTCAGTAGCTAATAATAATGATAATAATAATAATAATAATAATAATAATAATAATAATAAATATCCCATTGAGCAACTACACGGCCGATCTCCCTCTGTGACGTAATTCACGGTCTCAGGGTGTGGACGCCATCTTGCCCTTGGCTCAGTAGTTAATAATAATAATAATAATAATAATAATAATAATAATAATAATAATAAATATGCCATTGAGCAACTACACGGTCGATTTCCCTCTGTGACGTCATTCACGGTCTCAGGGTGTGGCAGCCATCTTGTCCTTGGCTCAGCAGTTAATAATAATAATAATAATAAATATGCCATTGAGCAACTACACGGCTGATCTCCCTCTCTGACGTCATTCACGGTCTCAGGGTGTGGCGGCCATCTTGCCCTTGGCTCAGTAGTTAATAATAATAATAATAAATATGCCATTGAGCAACTACACGGCCGATTTCCCTCTGAGACGTCATTCATAAATTACTAGAGGATTATGATCAACTACTGATGGTTGAAAAAGGAATTCGTGGTGAATTATGTCAGGTTTCCTATCGTTATGGTGAAGCTAACAACAAGTTCATGGATGAATTTGACTCCAAAAACCTTCACAATTCATTACTTATGATGATACCAATAATCAATATGGCTGGGCAATGTGTCATCCGCTGCCATATGACAAATTTGAATGGGTTTCTCCTACCAGTATTGACTTAAAATCACTGAACGAGCATGATCCCTTCGGATATATTTTGGACGTGGATATTGATTATCCATCTGAACTGCATCACCTGAATAACAATTTACCATTTCTACCAGAGTGTATGCAGTCTACAGAATCATCTTCAAAAAAGCTAATACCACACCTTGGAAATAAAAGACATTATGTTGTTCATTATATGGCATTAAAACAGGCTCTAAATCATGGACTACTGCTGGCTAAAGTACACCGTGTACTGCGGTTCCGACAGTCTTGTTGGTTGAAACCCTGCGTTGAATTCAACAATAATCTACGAAAAGAAGCTAAAAATGATTTTGAAAAGGATCTGTACAAACTGTTTAATAAAGCTATGTTTGGAAATACTATGGAAAATATTCGAAAACGAATAGATATACGCTTGGTTACTGGCACTAAGATGCTATAGAAACTTGTGGCAAATCCTCGTTTTATTGATAGAACTATCTACGGGCCTACTCTAGCCGCTGTTCATATGGATAAACATACCATTTGTTTTAACAAACCAATCTAAGTAGGTATGTGTGTATTAGATATATCAAAGACACTGAAGTATTACTACCACTATGATGTCCTACTTCCATATTATGGTGCTGAGAATCTAAAGTTGATGTACATGGACACAGATTCCTTTATTCACTTAGTAAAAACTAAAGCCATATATCAAGACAAGTTACATTTTATAGAGCATTTAGACACGTCCGACTATCCACAAGACCACATGTGCTACTCAAAAAAAAGTGCTAGGAAAATTTAAGGATGAAACAAGTGGTCAAATCATACGTCGTTTCGTAGGCTTGCGATCGAAAATGTATGCACTCGACATTGCTGGAACAGAAGTTAAGAAAATTAAAGGCATTAAACGCAGTGTTGTTAAAAAATGTATTACTTTCCAAGATTACAAAAATTGCCTATTCAACAAAGACATAACAAGGACAGCAATGAATTTTATTACATCACTTAACCATAGAGTCTCATCCGTTAAAGTAAACAAGGTAGCCCTCTCACCCTTCGATGATAAAATAATAGTTGCAAGTGATGGTATTGATACGTATGCATATGGGCACTACACCATCAGCAAGTAAGTATACTAGAAATAGTTAAGTAGAGCACCCTCCAGCAAAACAGCAGGCTATTGACCATACATCACCATGTAAATTAGTGTAATAAAAATACACTTCCCAGCCTCTGTTAGTTTCTAAGTACACAAGACTTTAGTAACATATCTAGTGTGTATGTATACCTATATCCTAAAACGAAGTGAAACAAGGTGTATTTTTATACCCTAATCAATTCGTGTGAGTGTAAGAGCCTTTGGCGCGAGATTAAATTCTCCGTAAGCTCAAAAAAAAATATTGTAAGAGCCTCTGGCGCGAGATTAATTTCTCCATAAGCTCGTTCAAGTATGTATGTGTGTAAGTATGTCTGTAAGCTTCTAGTTATCCATAATTCTGTGAGTATTAAACACCTTAATATCAGACTAAGTTTCCAATAAGACCTATGCAAATAAAATAGATACTAGTCTACCACTTATCACTCTATTACTAAATCAAACAGGAATATATATACCTTACAAAATCTGTACTCCTAGCAGTTGTGTTATTAATGTCTTGCGTGTTAGATTCAACCAGATAGCAGAAACAAAAAATTGTAGATATAGCGTTAGGTATAGTTGAGAGTGCTAACTCCGCCTCTAGGAGGCTCCTCTGTTCCTCCTAGTGCCGGTCCTAAGCCCGAATAAAGGAGGAAGGGCACAACCATTAACTTTAGACCTTACAACTACTCTACTAGTCAGGTGTTACTATGTGTTTAAAGCAGTCAAATATGTGTTAAAAGCAACAGCTCCGTTAAAATCTCCTGCGAGGGCGAGATTCCCACACACCACTACCAAACTTTCCTTCAGCTTTTCCCATTATTTTGGGGCCGCTGGAGCCATCCAGGCTCATTTTGGGTTTGGCCGGGGATTTAAGACCGGATGTCCTTCCTGACGCCACATGATTCTCAAGATGAGATGAAATCTTGATCTAGGATTGACCGGGATTCAAACCTCAACCTTCTGGGTGGGAAACTAGCAGCTAAGCCACTGAGCTAATCACGCTCGCCCATTCCCACACACATCAATGGTCTGTTTAAAAAACAAGTATATTGAACGGATATAGGCAGTATGCTTTGAGCTTAGCAACAGCTAAACACCTGAAATGCAGTGCTACTTTCACCAGTTGCTGTAAAAAAAAAGACTCAATTCATGGAGAGCTGTATCACTTTATTCTCAAAATGGTAGAATACAATTAAGACCACTCACAGGCAGTGGGTAGGCGTCAGTCACATGACCTTCAGTTATAATAACATTCTATGCCTAGTGCTCTAGATCCAGGTTGTTCGATAAACGGCTATGTATAGTGGCCATCTTGCCCATTAGCGACTGTCCCAGCTTCCCCTCCATAAGCGGCTATGTATAGCGGCCATATTGCCCATTAGCGACTGTCCCAGCTTCCCCTCCATAAGCGGCTATGTATAGCGGCCATCTTGCCCATTAGCCCCTGCGCCAGCTTCCCCTTTTTCTCCCTACTACTGTGTATTTTGCGGAACGAAAAGTTCACAGGCGAAATGAAGAAAAGTCGAGTTGCACTTCCAGTGAAATTCCAAGCACAACCACTCTTCTCTGAAGTCTTAACTCAACACGACTCGACAGTTTGCTGCTGGCTGTATCTGCGATAATAGGCTCAGCCGCTAGCTAGGCTGTAACTGTGGTAATAGGCTCACCCGCTAGCTAGCCCGTAAACTGTCGCCTCAGAAATTGAATGGAGATTGTTGGTAGATATGAGAACGTAAAAACACTTATAATGGACGATGTATTGAAGATAGAGATATGATCTCGCAAACTTGTTTGTAGAAATTCTCATGCTGAACAATTCTTACACTCATAGTATACAGATATGTTGACGGTTTGCCCAGCGTAAGCTTAAAAAGCGCACGGACGCCAGTTTTTTTTTACCTTTTCACAAAAATCGTTACTGCTTGGCATCCTTTGATCATAAATAATTAATTTTCTACATAAACCTTCCTCGAGATATGCTTTACAGAATGCTGAAAACCGCATCAAAATCCATCCAGTGATTCTCGAGATTACTCGTGACCATCCAAGAATCGGGGACTTGGTTTTATACTAAGTAGATATGATTGATCTTGATGCTTTTATTAACTTGTGAACGTCGTTTGGTTCAAAAATTGCGTGTTTATTTCGTATATGTTAATGTGGATTGTCATTCCATTCAAAATTTGAATATTTTAAGGACGTCCATTTCGTAATAGAGTTAGTTTATATGGTTATTAAAGTCGCGTTTCCGAAAATAATACATACCGATGAAGATATTAGGCTAATCACATACGTTGAAGAAAGTCTTATTGAAGGACCGAAAACATGTTACAATAAAGATTTAGAGCATATTGAGTATTAGCAGTTGTAAAACTGTTTTAATAGTATAACGAAGTTAATACGTATACCATGTTAGTTAGTTATTGTTTAAGAGGCGGAATTACGAGATCATCTGCCCCTATACGTATACCAAGCATTATCCAAACATGGTTAATGTTTCTGCCTCATATGACAATAAAAGTCCTTGACAGTAGACCTAAAAAGGAAGGCTACCTACCATTTTATTGCAATGCTCCTCCACCACAAAAAAGAGTTATTAGTGACGGCGCTACTGGAATGAATTTCTACACATAAGCTTGTAAAACTGTTGAACTCCCCAAGTATTGAATATAACTTGTGTTGTTACAGACTGTGAGCCGGTACAGCTGTGGTTCCTCGGCCGCCACGGGACGCGATACCCAGGCCTCAACAATATCGACCAGCTGAAGAACCTTACCAAGCTGCGGGACCAGATCATCCGTAACCACCTCTCCGGGGTCGGAGGTAACAGTTTATGGCTACTTTCATAAAAATTACACAGGTGTGTTCCTTATGGATTAGATTATTTTTCCACGTAGTTATGCACATTTAAGCAGCGCGAGAGAACTCATGTAGCAAATGATGTTGATCTTTTCTTCTCCCAAAACCTCTTCATCTGAGCACTGAAGAATGTCTTCCGTTCTTCAGTCCATGGTTTCCTGGTACTGGTACTGATTTTCTTCGAAAAATGATGGTTGTTGACAACTGTTCTGAATGTGGATCTGTCTTGTATGATTCCATCCACGATACCCAAATTCCTGAAGATCTTCCTCTATTTCTTTAAGCCAGTTGGTCTTGACTTTCATTGAGAGAGCAATGCTGAGAATCCTCTCCGTCAGTCAGTCATCGGTCATGCGAAAAATGTTACCATAGAACTTCAATCGCCTTTTCCTGAATGTGTCGGTGATCTTTTCAGAGTGATGATATAGCTCCTGAGACTTCGGTGTCATCCATATTCCATGAACGCAGACTAGATCAAATATTTTCCTCACTAGCTTCTCTATGTCTTTAATAAGAGATTTACCTCCAACGAGCAACGTTTCTGAGGCGTATAATGCATCAGGTTTGATGACTGTGTTATAATGTCGTAATTTAGCATTCCGGGATATTGATTTTTTGTTGTATCTGTTCCAGGTAATTCTGTAGGCTTTCTGTAATTTTGAAATTCTCTCTTCATTTGCTTCACGGTTCAATCTGTATGGCTGAATTACTTCTCCTAAATACTTGAATTTATTTACTTGACAAATTTTCCCGAATTTAGATCTGGAGTTGGTGCATGATTGTGTATACCTGGGCCCCATAATCAGTAACACGGGAAATTGTGATAAAGAAATAAAACGACGTATTGTCCTAGGTCGTGCTGCAATGGTTAAACTTACAAAGATCTGGCAGATCCGGGCATTATCCAAAATTGTGAAAATGCGACTGGTGAAATCACTAATTGTTTGCAATTTGGTGAGACCCAATTTCCTCGATACTTTGCTTTTGCTTCTTAGCGAAGGAGTTATCTGTATTCCCTGGTAGAGAACTGTGGCAATGGGTAGGTGTTTTCTTACGGTGACATTGTCAGTTGCACGCTGTTGGAGAACGGTGAAACCCTTATTAATGAATACGAGGTCAATTGTACTTGACCCATTTTGGCATATGTATGTTTTTGTTTCTTTATTGTTAGTCAGTGTTAGGCCTTCTTGTTCCATGTAATGCATAAGTGTGGACGTCTTACGAGAAGGTACATCAATGCGACAGTTGAAGTCACCAGCTACTATTAGCGCATCATTCCTCGCTACATGACTTAACGCTACAGTTAGATCGTCTATTAAATCTTCTTCTTGAAAATCTGGTTGAAAGTACGCACAAATTGTGTATAAAATTGGTGTCTTCACGATTAGTATGTTGTTATTCCGGTGCTTCACTGTAAAAGGGGATAGGCTGGGTTTCAGCAGACAAGAGATACCTCCTTTAGGCCTTCCAATGTTACTTTTGATGGCGGTATTATGGATGCAGTAAAAATATTTTGCTCCCCAGTCTTCTGTAAGAAAAGTCTCTGTTAACAGTACTATGTCATAATCATCAAAAATATTATTTGGAGCTAGTTGTAACGCGTTCTTTATACCTTCAATGTTCCATAGAATAATCCTTAATTTATGTTGCCTTTCTGCTATATTATTACTAGAAGTTCTAATTTCTTGTTCTGGGCACTCATTTTTTCGCACTTCATTATGCGAGACGTGCTCCCTCGAAAAAGGGGCGACGAAAGGAAAAACGTTTAACCAGTATGCGTTCTGGCCAGATTTCTGGCGTCATTGCTCTTTCCTTGTCCTCAAATGGGATGCCTATTTTGAATGCTTTACTTTTTCCTCTGGTTTCTATTTGCTCACATTCTATTTCCCCCTGTATGCCTATGTTTTTGAGGTGTGAAATAAGTGTCTTTGCTTCAGTTGTTGGATGAACTCTGCCTATGAAAAGCCATGCTTTACGTTCCGCTGGTCTTAGGTTACAAGTTATATCAAAAGGTTTAGTCCCCTGAATTCTACTTGACGAGACAAGGGGGGGGGGGGGATTTAATTTATAATTAATAAATATTTAAGGTTAGAACATGTCTCGTCAAAGACAATTATGATCACCTAATCATCGCAGACAGAAATGTCCGGACTGGCTTAAAATAAAACATACTGCCTCACCAAAACAATCATAGGCCAAAAACATAGATGGATAAAACTGGTTACTTACTTACGTGAAAACAACGATAACCCACAACATAAGGAAGAATTAATAACATCTACATCTCAGAAACATATATTCGACATAAACAAAAGTAGTCGGAACTACCAACTTCCAAAAAATTAAATGTTTAGTCGACCCATATCTGCCTAACGAAAATCGAACCAGATTTCACACCACAATGAAAGTAAACACATCACAGTTGTAATATAATTACAACGAACCCAAATAAGCTAAGTGATGAGTTTCAGACATTGTCTCCCTTTTACCAATCAAACATGCAGACCATATACCAACATGCTTCATCATGCAAACATCACTAATTCTCCAATCACACTTCATTCACGAATACGATATTTAGAAATATATTGTCTCACATATATAAGGAGGAATTACTTATAAAACTTTCAGCTCTGTTTGTTGAAAAGTTCCGGGGGAAATAATAATAATAATAATGCATTTTATTAATCCCTTAACGAGTCAAGGACTCATATACAAAGGAATCGTACAGTTTTATCTTGTTGGCGACAAATTACAATTCAATGTTTAGTTTACAAGTTTTCAGTATGAAAATATATACAACATTTTGTAGCTTTCATAAGTTTTTGTACACAATGTAGTCTTCTTTTGTCTTCTCAGATTTTTGAATTTCTTAAACTGACATTTTATAATCATTCCACATAAATTGTTTTAGCCTCCTTTTAAAGATTGGTAGGCTAGGTGCAATTTTTATATTTTCTGGTAGTCTATTGAACTTTACAAAGGCACTATACTTAATGCTATTACTGCCATATTGTTTGGAATTGATATGGAAAAGTGATATGTCATCTGCATGTCTAGTTTTGTAAGCGTGTAAATCAGATTGTTTAGTGAAGTTTAAATTTGTGTGGATACCTTTGTGTAGGATTTGGTACATCAGGACATTTGATTTGATTTGTGCATTTAGGGCTACTGGTTGAATTTTACTCGTAATATAAAGGTGTTTGGTAGGTGTTAAAAAAGGGTAGTTATACATATTTCTTATGGCTCTATTCTGAATTACCTCAATTTCCTTTTTTAGGTAATTTGAGCATTTTATCCAAATTGTATTCAAATATTGTAAGTGGCTATGGATTAAGGAAAAATACACTTTCCTGAGTAGATATTTTGGGATATAGTAGCTCAATTTTTTATCATCCCAGCAGCAGGTGATATTTTTTTAACTAATCCATCAATGTGCTTTTGCCAGGAGAGATTTTCATCTATTATCAGGCCTAGGTATTTGACAGATGAGACCCTTTTAACTGCCTTTCCATTCAGCATTATATTCTGAGTGATGTCTAACTTTGTTCTACGCTTAGATATTATTAAATAATTTGTTTTACCTTCATTTATTGTTAATTTATTTGACTGGGTCCAGCCAAGTATTGTATTCATGTCCTCCTGCATGTGTGTAATCAGCGAGTTGGTGGTGTACGCATTGTAAAAGATGCTTAAGTCATCTGCAAACAACGTTATATTACCATGAAAACTGAGTGTTGCTATGTCATTAATATATACTAAGAAGAGGGAAGGACCCAGTATTGATCCTTGGGGCACACCATGGGTAATATTTACCTCCTCACTTCTGTAGCCATTTATTTCAACATACTGCTTACGATTAGACAGGTAATTTTTAAACCATGTCCAAGCTACTCCTCGGATACCTGCTTTATCAAGATTCCCTAAAAGAATTTCAAGGTCAACAGTATCAAACGCCTTTTTCAGGTCTATGAAAAGGCCACTCGCTGTCATCTTATTGTCTATGACATCCTGCAAGTTAGAGATTATATCAATTGTGGCTATTTCTGTGCTTGAGTTTTCTCGGAATCCATACTGCCCTTTGTAGAAGTAATCATTTTTATTTAAAAAATTAACAATTCTGTTTTTTACTACTGTTTCGAGTACCTTGGATATGGGTGGGAGGATGGAAATGGGTCTGTAATTGTCTGGATTGCTTTTGTCACCTCCTTTATAGACTGGTATGACTCGTGCTATTTTTAGATCATCAGGCACCAGGCCAGTCTCTAACGATAAATTAATTAAAGTAGTTAGTGGACTACTTAGCATGTCAATGGAGTTTTTTAACAATTTTACTGACATACCATCTTTGTCTTGGCTACTTTTCATTTTAAGGCTTAATATAATATTGCGAATTTCCATCTCATTAGTCGGGGTCATAAATATGGAATCTGTGTTGACATTAATTTCATTAACTTTCTTCCCTGGGAGGGTGCTTTTGGCTAACTTGTGTGCTATGTTTATAAAGTGAGTGTTAAGAGCATTGCAAATATTTTCTTTTCCTGTGAAAGATTTACCGTCAATTATTATCTCACTGGGACCATCTTTGTTTTCAATTGTGCAGTTGTAGATCATTTCATTGATTACCTTCCAAGTATCTTTTATGCTATTGGCGTTCAATGTTAATTTATGTTCATAGTATGAGGATTTCAGTTTCCGTTTTAAAGCTGTCACTTTGTTCCTACATATTATGTGCTCTTCCTTTAAGAGGTTGTTGTTTCTGTGAATGTTAGTTTTAAGTTTAGCATGTAGTAGGTCTCTTCGTTTTATTAGCTGAATTAATTCTGTTGTTATCCATGGGTTATTGTGGTTCTGGTGTATTTCCTTCAAAGGTGTGTCAATGTTCTCTTTGTTGGGTGTCTGTGTCAAGATTTTGTGTTTCATGGCGATGTAAGTTTCATTTACATCATCTAAACAGTCTATTTGATTGAGATCATTGGAGAATATGTTTTTGTTCACGTACCGGTAATTTTTATTTACGTTTTTTGAGCTAGACCTTTGCTTGTTGTGGGGGGTATTTAAATGTCATGTTCGAGATTGGGCTTTTGCCTGGATAGTAATTTGACCAGAAAATCTCAGTTACAAGAATATTATGATCACTAATATCACTATTTATATTGCTTATCCTATAGGTATATTTACAGTTATTAGTGGCTACCTGATCAAGGAGTGTACTTGTTGATTCACATATTCTTCTTGGATACCGAGTATTGCATTGTGTGAAACCATAGCTTGATAGTAGATTGAGGTATGATTTGGCTACATTATTTTTGTTTAGTAAGTTAATATTTGTATCACCAATGCATAAGCAAAGATTGGCATTATTTTTCGAAAGAATGTGCTCTAGAGATTGCATGAAATTTGTTGCGTTATTTATGTTAGGATTATATACTGCAATTATATTAATAGTATGCAGGTTGTTGAAACGAACAGTATCACTTCTTATAAGCTCTAACTGGATCAACCTATTAAGAAATGTATTAAGAAACTGGAATCAAAGATGTTTCCGCTAGCTAGGGTAACAGTGACAGTTTTGGTTGAAGGGCGAGGTATGCTCCGACACAGCGTGCCCGTCAGAGGAGCTATCAGAGTTGCCAACAACCGAAATGACATCCCAAACACCTCACCTGCCGGACCCATGTGCCATGAGGATCAGGTGAATTTCATATAGGCCATAGCGGCACGAGATTCCATGATCCGAGGGATCCGTGGTAACATGGTTGCTAAAAAAAATTCATAGATAGCCTAAGAAAATACACTTCCTAAAGCTAGACTGAGAAATAAACGTCCAGACTTAAGTAAAACTTGTAGAAATATTTATTCAAAATATGCAGGCACCTAGCCTAGTTCGGAGGGTTTCTATCGGCTAATCCGCAAGCTAATGACTAAACAAAAATAAAGACAGGACCCTACCTGTAAACTACGGTAAACCCTCGCGAAAGATCTATTTTACAAAGTTAAGCAACAACAGCAACGCTAGGAAAATGGTACGGCAATAAACCCTAAGTCAAGTTACAAAAATAAGCTAATAACGGTATTTACATTTAACAGGGTAGCAATAACAAATCTAAGTTAGGATGGTACCATTTCCTTATTTACATTTAGTGTTAAATAATCTAGCTAATTCCTAACAATTAATACAAAATTTTCGGCGATGATGTCCGTAAAGCAAAACAATTAATACAAATCTACATGACAAGCCGTCCAAAAAAAACATTAAATGCCCTCTTACAATCTAAGTAAGGTAAACATGGGGATTATATACAGTACAATAAATATCAACAAGACCACAATCAATATTATTCCTGCCTTCGCCCTGGGTTACTCTTTGTAAACCAGTGTCATCTAAGTGCATGTCATTTACGGTGGCGAATGCGTAGTGAAAACTACGTCTAACGTCGCATGAGGCTCGAGCTCCACCAGCTACTAACTATAGGTTAAGCAAGCACTCCGTCGATAAAAATTAGTGTCATCTGTCCTAGATGACTTCCATAAAGAAGCGTGCACAAAAGCAGGTGTCGGCCAGCAGGTCCAAAATGCAAATAAATCAAGGTTAAATGCAATAAACAATTAGTTATCATCAGTTTATAATAATTATGCGCTTGATTATTAGAATGTCGGTTTAAATTATCGTTGGTTTATGGTGAATAGGCTGACGATCCTGAATACCTTGGGATCAGCAGTAGCAGTCTCGTGCGAGATCAATCTCTGCTATAAAATACCGTCATCGAGCTCTCCACGCTCGGACATAACAATAATACAGGTTATTGGTGGCTCTCGGCTCACTTAATTTACCATTGGGTAGGCCTGGAATGCACCTCAGTTACCTCCCTTAAAATACCTAGTCCACAGAAACAAAATCTGGACATATATGAATAGCCTCTAACACAGGTGCCTCTGATAGCCTCTTAATCTCAACAAATAAACCTTGACATAAAGTGTAATCACTCTCAAATAGAGTTGAAAGGTAGTCGCTTCAATAGCGATGCAAGCATATGGCATTTTCCAATCAGATCAATGTAGCAAAAAATGTGATTTCTACAAAATGGTGGCCTGGACATTGACCTACTTATGAAACACAACATCTAACGGTAAATAATACTATAAGCATTGTCAAAGAGTCTGAAAAAGTATGTCTCACTGAGTGAGTGGTGCTCTCGTTCGTTGCATGCTGGGAACTGTTACCACCTGTCCATGACTTGAGTTAGGCTCGCTACTCACAGTCATCTACTTGGACGGTTTGAAACGAAACAACACTGAAGGCAGGCAGCTTTCTCGTAAAAAGTCTATCAGAAAACTGGCCTTGTTATCTGGTCCCAAATATAATGCATAAATAGTATTAGCATAAGCTTAAAATCACGCCTCAAAACTATACACAAAGATGTGGGTTGTTCATTAAATCAAAGAAAAGTAAAATACAGTAATACCACTTATTCTGAACTTCTTTGAAATCTGCAGATATGTCACTTCATAACTGCTTTGTCTTACAATAACCAAACAATATCTGTGTGTCGAAACACCTGACACAAAATAAACATTATAAAGGCGTAAAATCTTACAAGTACTAAGTTTGCCAATGATACGCTAGTAATTACAGGGTTCGATGCTAGATTGCATACAAATATAACTCCCTGAATGTGTTCTGTTCTTGAACAGGATGGCTTCATAGCCCATTAAAATGAAATATGACATTAATTTACAAAACTGGTAGTTTCAGTCGACTATCTAACGATACGAACTGTTCTAACCAAAGCAGTGGCGTGACATACATTTACTTAAAAAGGGGTGTTATGAAATAACACTGGCCATGACGTCTAGTCGTCACGCTAAAATACTGTAACTATCCACAAAATCACCCACCTAGGGTTCAACAAAACGTAGTAACAAAGACTACAGTCACGCTTAGCAGGGGTAGAACTAACATCTTAGCGATGTCCATTAGAATGCACCGTGATCGAAAGGATTCAATCACAAAGGTGACTAACTAATCACTGAAAGTTTAACTACAAAGATTAGTTCTAACATTACAAAATCCTACCTATGACTTGTCAAGAAGTTCGGTTGCTTCTACAATTAACTACTATTAACTACAATAAACTACACCACAAAAGAACCTCACAAGGAATAGATTAATCGGACTCACAAGAAACGATGTCTACATCTCAATCGTTCCAACGACTTGAGGGATATAATTAGGCTTTTGGTTTCCGGACAAGGGTTGTCCAATCTGGGCCTCCACATGGGCTCAATCCATTACCATGGCCTTAACTCGTCCTCGGCGTTGACGTCGTGATATAACCAGATTCCTCTCCATTGTGACAGTCGTCATGTTCCTTGGCTTAGCTGGTGCTATAGTCATGGTTCTTCCGTCATTTGCTGAAGTTCTCCGGAACTCTCCATCACATCATGAGATTTATCTGCTCATCCCCACAGATGATGTATAATGGAAATCGTCGTACACGTGGTTATAAAAGTGTGACATGTTTAAGTTGAAAATAACCACTGGAAAATTCAGAAAATGGGCGTAGCACAGTTTCACTGAAGCTAGCTTTAATATGGTAGCAATCTCACTGAGTCTACACGGCGCAGATGATTGAAAAATTGGCCATGCACTTTATCTGCTTCACAATCACAGATTCTAATGGTCACAAATCACGTGGTAACGAAGTTGTACGTTACTGAAATTAATCGCTCTTGCTATTACAGCAATATTCGTAGCAGTGAGTGTTAAAATAATTCACTTGGTTGATTATAGAATCACAGTAATTAACATATTTTATCGTCACTTGACGAAGTTGAATTTCCCACAACACGTGGTTGAAAATGTGGTGTTCCACGATGCACAATTTTAATCACTTTTCAATAAATTTGCTAATATCGTAGCACAAGCTTTCTCCGGCTTTAATTTTCACTTGAATAATATACTGTCCGTTGCAAAATAGTGTGCGATGCACAAAGATTACGTTCCTCGCCTTCCAGGCGGACTGTTTCCTCGTCTTTAAGACGGACTTCAAATACACATCCAATTTGGATGGACAACCATACACATGTGTGGAGAGTTCAGTCCTGCGCTGCTAGAGCTTACAAATACACTAGTGCAGCGACTGATTGGTTCCGGTTCGCGTATCTGCGACGTTAATACCTTACCAAAAGTAGAAATAACATCCTAAAGAATGTTTCGATGATACAGAATTACAACATGGAAATATCTGAGCTTCGTAGAAAGTAGAAGTGTTATAATAAAGACTCAGATTATATTATAATGGTTTTCTCCATAGTCAAAATATCAACCATTTATAAGTCCAAAGAATGTTAGCATGTGGCGACAGCATAGCTGGTCGGTGAGTGCGTTCTAAGATGATACATCAAAAATATGTTGCAATGAAAAATATCACATGAACCTGTGCTTAGCGGGTTCTAGAAGATGTTTTTATTATGTTTATTGTCTAATAGAGAGAAAACTAAGAATCTAGAGAGAAATCTACTGATAAATTGGCCTAGAGAGAAAAATTAAACACCAATTTGTGGATTTACTTATAGGACGCAAGGTTGTGGGAAAGTCTAAGGAAACTAGTCTTAAAAATTATCCAGAGAGAAAATAAATGTACCGTTGGAAAGCCAATGGTTCGTAGCTTAATATGACGTAAAACAATGTTTGAACTGTTGAAGATTTTTAGCATTTCTGAGCCCCTTAACTGTGTTATAAGGGGCATCACGTCAATGTTCCTGATCAATCGGGGCAACGTGTGAGTCTGTATTTGTTCGTCTGTTCGATGTCCCGTCCTCCCCCTCCTCCATCAATTCCCCAAATGCCTGAACTCAATAAATCTTGACACAAGTTAGCCCTCCTCTCGTGAACCTTATAATACCGCAATCATAGCGAAAACAAAATGGCGACCTCTTGAACTTTCATTACCCAAGTCGACTATCACCTAAAGCAATCATTGGATCCCAACTAAATTCAAATCTCGCGTACGGTACCATTCAGAGAATCGGATGCCGAAGTTAAGAATTTCTCGACTAATCAATATAAATGCGTAATATTCAAGTATTATAATCAATCTCAAGGGTTGATGGTTCATATTCAGTGGTCTGATGATATACTGTTATGTCGCAGATGGCAGACTATGTAACGCCGACTTGGACAATCTCAAAGACTGGAAGGACATTCTGTCGAGCAACATTGAAAACATGCTGACCATTCAGGGAGAAGAAGACTTGGAGTTCTTGGCTCGCAGAATGAAGCAGAAATTTCCCTCGCTGCTCAACACCCCCTACAAGTCCGACCTGTACCAAGTGAGTAGAATCCGCCAATAATCAAAACGTTCATTACACATGTTCATCTACGTCACTAACGCCGGTATTACACTACCAAATAAATTTGTCAAAGAAATGTCATGAAATCTCTATACATAACAAGTAGTTCCGTGAAGAACTATACAGCCTATTTTCATATATCCTACTTATGTTAACTGCCACAATCAACATACAAAATTTCAGTTGAATTGCTGTAACAGATTCGTAGATATTGAGAACCGTCTAAATATTTCAGATGGTCGCCAGGTTGGATTTTTATTTTTGTACTATTACATTAAGATTATTGTGTACGTGTGGTATTCAAAGTTCAATCGCATGATTAGACAACAAGAGGTAAAAACGAGATTTTAAAATTACGCACAGCAGCCATCTTGTGATAATGCAAACCATTGAAATAAATTAGATGCCAGTGGATCAACATTTGTATAAGCATTTAACGTGCAACGTTTCACGGCACTCGGATAGTTAATTCGCGAGAAACGTCCATTTAAATATTTATACTTCGCGTCGCCGCCATGTTGGATTTGTGCTCACCAGGTTCCTGAAAGTCCTATAGGTGAACATATGTTCATAGTCTCTATGAACATTAAAAAATTCAGTTTGGTTGCTGTAAAAGATTCATAGATATTGAGAACCCTCTAAATATTTCGGGAGCTCACCATTTAGGAGTGTTATGTGTATAGGCCATAGAGTTATGTACCATTCAAGGACAATTATTGCCTAGGTTCATTATTCAAACTTTCACTTTGATCGCATGATTACGACACAAGAAATTAAAACTTAATTTTAAAATTTCGCACAGCCGCCATTTTGAGGTTATGTAAGCAATTGAATTAAATTAGATGGCAGTGCATTACAATCTGCAAAATCAATTACTGTACCACATTTCACTCCGCTCAGAGAGTTAAATCACGAGAAAAGTCTATTAAAATATTTTAAATTCGCTTGGTCGCCATGTTCGTTTCGTACTTTACAGGTTTATGAAATATACATAGGTATACCTGTATCAGTACCCTTTATCACCGTACAAAATTGCAGGGTGATATCAGTAATAGTTTCGGAGATATAGAATGTCAGTGAAATATTTCGCACAGCCGCCATTTTGAGGTTATGTAAACAATTGAACTAAATTAGACTCCAGTGCATTACAATGTGTATAAACATTTGCTGTACCAAGTTTCATTACATTTAGATAGTTAAATCGCGAGAAAAGTCTATTTAAATATCTCAACTTCGCTTGGCCGCCATGTTGGTTTTGTAGTCACCAGGTTTTCAAAAGTCTCATAGGTGAACTTCTAGTAGTGCCCTTTATCACCGTACACAATTTCAGGGCGATATCGGTAATAGTTTCGGAGATATCGAATGCTAGTGAAATATTTCGCACAGCCGCCATGTTGGATTGGAGAGACGTAACAAAATTTGAAGGGCACGGTCGAGGTCGCCGGGAATAGTGCTATGAACTTCCCGAGTTTCATTGAAAACGCTCCAGCCGTTTCGATTTTATTAGGGGGGGGGGGGACACACACACGAATCACACACACACACACACGCACACACACACACGGACAAAAGGTGATCTCATAAGCCTATTTTTTCAAAATTGAAAATAGGCTAAAAATGAATGTTACGTGATAGTTTGTCTGTAACGTATGCGTTCATACACGATTCATACGATTGCCATGAACTTTGGTGAGTTTTTGTGACCTCTCACGCGAAGGTTTCTGAATTAGTAAATCCATTTTACAATAGGTAGCACACGAGTAGTATAAACAAATGAGTGATGGTGCGCGAATCCTTTCAGCAAAGTTCCGTCTGCGTCCATATGGCATTCATTGGATTGCATGAAACGTGGTTGAGTTGTTGTGACCACTCCCGCGAAGGTTTCTGAATTAGTGAATCCATTTTACAATAGGTAGCACACGAGTAGTTTCAACAAATGAGTGATGGTGCGCGAATCGTTTCAACAAAGTTCCGTCTGCGTCCATATGCCATTCATTGGATTGCATGAAACGTGGTTGAGTTGTTGTGACCACTCCCGCGAAGGTTTCTGAATTAGTGAATCCATTTTACAATAGGTAGCGCACGAGTAGTTTCAACAAATGAGTGATGGTGCGCGAATCGTTTCAACAAAGTTCCGTCTGCGTCCATATGCCATTCATTGGATTGCATGAAACGTGGTTGAGTTGTTGTGACCACTCCCGCGAAGGTTTCTGAATTAGTGAATCCATTTTACAATAGGTAGCGCACGAGTAGTTTCAACAAATGAGTGATGGTGCGCGAATCGTTTCAACAAAGTTCCGTCTGCGTCCATATGCCATTCATTGGATTGCATGAAACGTGGTTGAGTTGTTGTGACCACTCCCGCAAAGGTTTCTAAATTAGTGAATCCATTTTACAATAGGTAGCGCACGAGTAGTTTCAACAAATGAGTGATGGTGCGCGAATCGTTTCAACAAAGTTCCGTCTGCGTCCATATGCCATTCATTGGATTGCATGAAACGTGGTTGAGTTGTTGTGACCACTCCCGCGAAGGTTTCTGAATTAGTGAATCCATTTTACAATAGGTAGCGCACGAGTAGTTTCAACAAATGAGTGATGGTGCGCGAATCGTTTCAACAAAGTTCCGTCTGCGTCCATATGCCATTCATTGGATTGCATGAAACGTGGTTGAGTTGTTGTGACCACTCCCGCGAAGGTTTCTGAATTAGTGAATCCATTTTACAATAGGTAGCGCACGAGTAGTTTCAACAAATGAGTGATGGTGCGCGAATCGTTTCAACAAAGTTCCGTCTGCGTCCATATGCCATTCATTGGATTGCATGAAACGTGGTTGAGTTGTTGTTACCACTCCCGCGAAGGTTTCTAAATTAGTGAATCCATTTTACAATAGGTAGCGCACGAGTAGTTTCAACAAATGAGTGATGGTGCGCGAATCGTTTCAACAAAGTTCCGTCTGCGTCCATATGCCATTCATTGGATTGCATGAAACGTGGTTGAGTTGATTGTGACCACTCCCGCGAAGGTTTCTGAATTAGTGAATCCATTTTACAATAGGTAGCGCACGAGTAGTTTCAACAAATGAGTGATGGTGCGCGAATCGTTTCAACGAAGTTCCGTCTGCGTCCATATGCCATTCATTGGATTGCATGAAACGTGGTTGAGTTGTTGTGACCACTCCCGCGAAGGTTTCTAAATTAGTGAATCCATTTTACAATAGGTAGCGCACGAGTAGTTTCAACAAATGAGTGATGGTGCGCGAATCGTTTCAACAAAGTTCCGTCTGCGTCCATATGCCATTCATTGGATTGCATGAAACGTGGTTGAGTTGTTGTGACCACTCCCGCGAAGGTTTCTAAATTAGTAAATCCATTTTACAATAGGTAGCGCACGAGTAGTTTCAAGCTTTAGCTTTTAGTTTTGCGTGACCGTGAATCATGTGATCATGAGCCACGGGACCTCCTTTTTACGTAGAATCCGAATCACAGGATATGGCATTTCACAACGAAAAAGTAATTTCAACAAATCAGTGATGGTGCGTTAATCGTTTCAACAAAGTTTCGTCTGCGATCATATCCCATTCATCCTATTGTGATGAAATTTGGGTGAGTTGCTGTGCACACTCCTGCGAAGGTTTCCGTATTAGTAAATCCATTTTAAAACTCGGTGGCGCACGAGTAGTTCCACCAAATGAGAGATGGCACGCGAATCGTTTCAACAAAGTACCGCTTACGTTCATATACCGCACTATTCATCCGATTACGATGAAACTTGGGTAAGTTGTAGTGTACATTCCCGGGAAGGTTTCTGAATTAGTAAATCTATTTTACAATGGGTGGCGCACGAATAGTTTCAACAAATCTGTGCTGGTGCCTGAATTGTTTCAACAAACGTTCATGTACCATTCATCCGATTGCGATGAAAGTTGGGTGAGTTGTTGTGTGCAAACCATTAATGTTTCTGAATTAGTAATTCCATTTTACAATACGTGGCGCACGTGTCGTTTCAACAAATTAGTGTTGGCGCGCGATTGTCTCAACAAATGAGTTAGTTATTGCTGATTTAAGGGGCGGAACTACCAGCTCATCTGCCCCTATTCAACAAATGAACCTTGGTTAGTTGTCGTGTCCACGCCCGTGAAAGTTTCTTAAGAAGTAAATCCATTTCACAATGAGTGGCGCGTGAGTGGTATCAACAAATGAATTTTGGTGCGTCAATCGTTTCAACAAATAAACGTTGGTCAGGAGTTGTGCGCACGCTCGCCATGGTGTCTGAATTAGAATATCCATTAATCTCGGGATTTTCCGCCAACACAAAGTTCCTCATTTCTCTACTAGAAAGCACTATATTGTCAAGGAGCTGAGATATCTAACCTCCTTTACTTCCATAGTGCTTCAAGGAGCAACAAAATTCGACATGCAAGCTGCCCTCTGAGTGTCAAATAACAAAGCTTGCACCCGGCACCCGAGGCCATACGATATTATTATATTATTATTATTATTATCAATAAAGCATAGGGGCAATCCTTACAAGTGTATGGACTAAATTTGGAAAATCCATGCTTCTCACATGGACAGCTGTTTGTGGCCTGCTCATACGTCAGAAAGCCTTCTGATCTATTCATGTGCAGTACTCACCAGACGGAAAAACAAAAAATATTTTTTACCCAAAAACATTTCAATAAAGAATATTACAACAGAAATACTTTCTTTCTTTCTTTCTTTCTGTCTTTGATTGGCATTGCAACGCCTGCCGGGTACAGCTAGTATTTTATAAAACCGAACTTTTATAAAAGCTATACAAAGCAATCATCACATCATTACATTACATACAATGTTTTATCATAATTTAGCATAATGGACGAAGGCCAGTTCCTCCTTCACTTAACTGTATTACGGTAGTTGAAATTCTGTAGTGGCACTACCGGTATGTAAAAGAAACGGAAAGATATAGTAACTGTCTACTGCTCACATGACAAGAAAGATTTTATACGAGTAATATCTTGGTAAACAAGCTGAAGTACGAAGACTTGAATAATTAAAATATCAAATTATTAATCATTAGGGCTCGGATTTTTAGGTGCTAAAAATCGGGAAAATATTTATTTTTTATGTATTAAAATACCTGTAATATGTGACTAAAAAGTAAAAATATTTAATTATAATTTAGTTTATTAATGTGAACATAAACCATATGCAGTACTCACGAATGCAGTTTATTCTATGTCTCACTGAATGCTGAAGCATTACAATACGCAACGAGATACATCTTCAGGTTGTCCATCACAAATGACCGTCGATTATCGCGAAACACTTATTCAGAAGGCGCGAAACTGCGGCAATATGTTTGTTGCCCTTGAGGTGTTGTGTAACTTGAGATCGCTGTTTAGCCTGATTGCTTTCCTACATGGTTGGCAGAACAGAACGCCCCCGTCAGAAGTAAAATTATATTTAAATTCTGCAACAGACGATAACTTGTAGTTGTTCTTACTTTAGGCATCGTAGAACTGACTTACACTTCGCAGTGCCAAAAATGAACTGCATCTAAGTGACACCGGTTCCAGGTAGCAGGGGGAGGGGGAGGTCTAGCACGTGGTGAAATATGGCTATGGACAAGGAAATCCCCGGCTTCCACAGTGAGTGCCACGGGGCGAAAGTTAAGAATAACACAGTTGCAAGTTGACATACGCTCTGCATGAAGATTAGATAGCTCACAGGTTCTTCCCCGTTGAAGTAACACAGAACAAAAATTCAATAAACTGAAAGATCTAGCATACTGATTTTAAAAAATGTAAATATTATGCCTTTTTATGTGCTTATAAGTAAAAAGCAGGAATTTATGTATTTATAGAAAAATGCTTAAAATATGTATTTACTTAAAAAATATTTATTTACCTAAAAATCCAAGCCCTATTAATCATCATCATCATCATCAGTTTATCTGGCTGATGGCAGGTTTCCTCATGGTCGGTCTCTCCACCTTATCCGGTCTTCAGCAGCACGTTTCATCAGCTCATACGATTTATCAATCTTGATGGAATCCAGCATCTGAAACCTTCTTCTTCCCCTTCGGATTTTTCACTTTTCACCAAACCATCTCCTCCTAGGCAGTGTCCGATCCAATTCATTTTTCCTTTCCTTATCTTCTTTAGCATCATTCTTTCTTCTCCCACTTTCTTTAATACGAGTACTCCTCATTTCTCACTTTGTCCTTCCAACTTATTCTCCCCATTCTCCTCCACAGCCACATTTCAAAAGCCTCTATTCTTCCCTCGTCTTCTTTCCTAAGCGTCCAAGTTTCCACTCCATACATTGCTACACTCCAAACAAAACATTTCACTAATCTCTTCCTTAGGCTTACTTTCATTTCTTCACAAAATAATTTTCTTTTCGTACTGAAGGCTTCTTTTGCTATTACAATCCTTGTTTTTATTTCCTTAGTGTATATAATTTGCGTATTGTGTAACCCAACTTTCTAGGTATTTAAAACTATCTACTGTGCCCTTGCAAACAACAAATATGCAAATCACAGTCCGCTAGCTCAATAGGACATTCGAGGCATGGTATGTTCTCCCACTGTATGATTCACATATTCAGGATCAAGCATAGGATAACACTCCAATGAATATCAAATTCAAAATATAAAAATTATTTAATGAATATCAAAAATTAGGCACTACAACAATTAAATTTACAATAAAATGTTCACACGTGCCTTAAACTAGACAAGGAATCAATAAAACTAAACCACATAAATCAATAATGAAGGTTCCAAACGAACCTGACAAAAATCAACAAAATTCTTACTTCCAAAAAGCAAGTTCTTTAAACTGCAAATATGAGCATCTCATGGCTCTAAGATTATATTTACACAGTTACTCATCGTCAAAATAAAGCACTCTCAACTCCCCTTTGGAGTTCTTATTTGAGTTGGGCTAATTGGTTTATAACAATTACATTTCTTAAGGTTCACTTGAGTTTCAAAATCATCATCCCTCTTCAAACAGTTCTACAAACTTGGTGTTGTTGGGAAAAGAACTCGTGCATTCCTTTGAGTATAGGAAAAATACTGAATAATTCAAATCAAGGAAGCCTCCCCAGACAATCTTAAAATCTCCATTTTTACTCTGGAGCAACATGTAAATTATTATCAACAATGAGGGATTTTTACAGTAGTCCATGACTATTTATTAAAGCTTATACGGTTTCTGAACGATTCTTGGCAAGAAATAATAACACTTAGATCTCGGTGGTGATGACCGGCTTGTCTCAAAACATTTAACTTCCACCGTATTAGGGCGGGTTGTCCCCAGACCTACCACAAGGCAATTAGTGGCGTCCTTCAGTACTTGTCAAAAGTGCTTCACGCTTATTTATGAGCAGGGATCGGGTGAGCTCCCAGCTCAGGCAAACGGGCTGTCCTTACCTCTCGCCAAACTGGCTATACAAGTATCACTTCTTAAACTCGAAAACACACGCACTAGATCCATTCATCATTAAAATTACGCGGCCATAGTTATCCGCTTGTATTTGCACGGGTGAACTTATTGATCAAAAGAAAAATATGTATTGTCCGTTGAGCCATTATATATTTAAACACAAATTGTGCTAAATGTTCCGTGCTAAATGTTGTGCTAAATGTTGCTCGTGACGTGGATACACATGTATCAAATACGTCTTGCAAGCCTTCCCAGTGTGTACTAGACAGTGTCTTGGTGAGGTGTGCTTTAACCAACTGAAGAGCCCAATCGCACACCGGGGCGAAACACTGTCATTTTGTTGAGTTATGCCGGAACATTTAGCACAATTTGAACTTATTGATTGCGAGGTATTTTCATTGGTGAGTATAACATTCAATATATCAATAATGACGGGGCTTTCGACGTGGATGAACCTGGGTTCATAAAATAAGTCTGTCCCCTAGGGATATTCCATTTTGGGAGGTCTTACCGACATGACACAGGAGTGGGACCATTTAACACCAAGACCTCCTTAAATTAGCGACTTTTGAGTGGCCATAATGCACTGTCTCTGCGCATATACAAATATATATAGCCCCCGTATTCAAATTTGCCTCACTGCAAACACATTCAACTCCATATAACCTCGTCCAACTACACCTGGCAATCAATTTAACCTGGCAGGAAATCACAGCAATATTTAGCGTGAAAAGTCATTACGATAATATTTGTGTGATATTTCGAGTAAGACATGTACTGCTTCTACTTCAATTGAGCTCCGTCTCGTTACATTATTAGCACTTTTAAAATTTGCATGGCATAAATATTAATTAATCTTTTGACATTACCTTCATTAGAAGATTATTGTTCAACACTTAATTAATGTTATTATTTATGGAACCTTAACGACTTCCAACTTTATTACATATATTTTTATATTTCAACAATTACTTTATATTTTATTACTTACTTTTAAAACGTATGTTACTTTTACGTTACATCACCATAAGACGTGATTTCAAAAAAGTACAACTGAGGATTTCCCTATTGAACACTATTTAATTAGTTAATTCATGATTAATTGATCGTTCAGAAAAACCGTACGCTTCATTTTATACACTTCATTTTCATTATCCCTGTTTGTATGAGAATACCTTCTCATATATTAGTCTGCACGAATCTTTCCCTCCAATGCAACAATTAATCAAATTGTTCTACTTACATGATTATCCTCGAGCTGCTGGCTCCAGGATCCCAATAAATTAGCCTCATAGCCCACATCTTTGGATTTTAAGCCACCATTTTACACTTCACAAAACTCGCGGTATACACTGATTCTTTCCTAATATTTAACATTTTTAATACACTGATATCCTCTACTTGAGGTATAAAAATCACATTTCTATTAACACTTTATAACACTAAACAAAACACTGGAAAATTATTGTTAACACTTGACAAATATTATATACAAAATACACTTTAGGCATGCAACAATGCCTTTTTCATACACTGTGGTTACACTTATTTCTTCACATTCTTTGACACTTTCCCTTCTCCCTCTTCCCAAAGGTGCAGATACTAGCTATTTTCCCTAGATCTGACTCCTAACTGGATCGATTGAAAGTCTCTTTCTCAGCATTCGCTTGACTGGTACGGATAATCCTATCCTACTCCGGGTTTTCTATAGTAATCGGCACTTGGTCAGTTTATTGCACGATACTACACTCGTTCAAATTGCAAGTTAAAATCTTGCGGAAAGTCTTTACTTGGTTCGGTCCTAGAGTCACTATTTCTACTGTACAATGCGCTCTAACAATGTTTTTCTGTCGTCCCCGTTTGGACCTTATTTATGAATACTACCGTATTCTATTCGTGGAACGATTTATGACGTTTTCACACTTTTCCTAAGCAGTTACTGTCCTGCTTTCGATGTCTTTAACCTGACGTCACTTAAGCGCTAATCTCCTAAGCACAGGATGATTAGGCTATTATCCTACGTTTGACCCTGATACGGTTCTTTAACGCACTGGATAAGTTTAGAGTTTCACTACTCTTTAAAAGGTCTCGTTCACTGTCGAGATAATTCGGTATTTCTTCGATAACTGATATTGTAACTGAAGCTTTACACGCCTCCGTCGGCTGAAGATATTTTCTTGGCCTATAATACTGTACTTTGCCAAAGTTCAAAATTGATTATGACTGTTCGCAGCACGACGATAGATTTCTTCTAACAAAGATTACGAAGATTCGCTGTACGATGATACTATATGACCACTCATGGTCCAGCGTAGACTGTATGATTACGACTTCGTGAAGCAGCGCTTCCCACTGAATGATAATTGACGCAGCAACTCCCCCAAGGAGTACTCGTAGACTGCATGATTTTTGTTGAGACAGCGCGTCCCACCCTAGCGGTTACTGCAGACTGAATAATACTTGTTGAAACAGTACCGTGCCCTCCGGCACTTCTGGTAGACTGAATGATTTCCCTTGCGCTCAGTGGGTTTATATTTGATTTGGCTAAAATAAATTAGTTTCGTTCCCTCTAAAAATTATTTTCCAAAGTAAGCGTCGCAGGTTTTCGAAAAAATTACTTCCTTGGAGCTCACGGCCTGAACGTCTCAACGATACTTAAAATTTCGAAAATCGATCGTGAGAAGTTCGAATAAAAATTAAAATTGCTCCTGAATTAGGTGGGCGTACAAATCTTTTTTCCCTCTCTCCAGGCTACCGGTTAAGTGAACCCCCTATGACGTCGGGATGACTATGCACTTCTAAACTGTTCAATAGTTATAAGCTTTTATAACCGGATACCTATCAGTAGAAATGTGCTAAGTGCCATTTTTATGAACATTGAGTATTATAGTAAAAAGTGTTTAGTCAGTTTATTTGTGAGTATTTATTCTTCTAATTTGAATAACATACAGATATGGTATGCCTTGCTATCCAGTGGCAGATATAGGTTCATAATAAGAAAACTGTGGAATTCTGTTTGAGTGAAATGTTAGAAGTTGTGAAAGGTGCAAAGTCCACTAGTCTTTACGAATGTGCTACGTGCTAATTAAACAAACATGACGGCTTTCCGACACGCAAACACGTGTTATACAGTTGTCCATGCACGAAACACTGAAACTCCAAGTTAATTCCACAAACTTCCAACGACTGACCTTGTGATTTTTTGATGGTCATTGCGAAGGCCAGAAGCATGGGAAATTGCAACCGTTTAAAATCGAATGGCACGTCCGGTGGAATCATTGGGATGCGCGGAATCAAATCAACTTCTCCATCGATGACGTTGTTCATTTTCTTTTCCACAGCCAGTCGTGTTCCATTGCATAGTCGAATTTGATTGATGCTACGCAACATGATGATGACTGAGCCTACTTTCAATTGCAAATTGTGAGGTGGTAATCCAAGCAATTCCAGAGAATTCAAAATTCTGTGAGATGGCTGACTACCGCATCCTGGTTGATAACTGTGTCAACCGACTTGAAGGAAAACAACTGTCCCGGAATGAAATTTTGAATGGACTCGTTGGGATCTTTATTTTTCGCTGCCAATATGGCTCGTTCGCTCAGCCAATTATGGTTTTGGAAGTTCTACGCTACTTTCGGAAATACCCGCCGAATGAGCTCCTTCTTTGATTCGGTCAACTGACGTTCCAGGTTCATAGGACATCGCGTCGGCGCAATCGGTCATGTCCATTGTGTCGTGCTTGCTGGCGTTGTGATTGATATTCACGAACTCATTGCATTCTGAATCAATTCGCTGTTCGTTCATTTTCAGTCGCTCTCGAACGTAAATCAGACATGCCCATACGACTATTTTCATTATCCGTCGCTCTTTGGTAATCAGTGCGGTTTGCACGTGAAGTAGCTCGCCGCGCATTTAACTGGCTTCGACGACCTCTGTCAGCTCTTCCTCTCCTTGGCATTGTAATGGACACTGTAAAACGACACGGAATTGTTTTCATAGTAACTCAAATATATCGAACTTACCTTGAGAACTTGACAATATTGACATCCTTTCCGTTAGTAGTACGTTCTCACATTAGATATGATGGTTGAAACACATTAACGTGAAATGTAATATAATTATAACATACTTTAATAAGCTGTAATTGGATTATACAGTATGATTCTGTTACGTTAAGTATTATTTTATTGCGCGTATTGATCAAAGGGTATGGTATGGGATGTTATCTCTGCTCATAGAAGATTTAGAAGTGGATGCACTGTGTCACCATAAGTCCGTCAAGTTATTAGATTCAATATTGGCGTGGCTCTTTAATGTAAATTAATTTAAAAATACTGCCAATTCGATTTCGTTCAAACCACTTAAACACTGTCTACCATAATGAGAACAAATTGTAAAATTTTCATTGAAATCGGAGCAGTACTTTTCGAGATTTTGCGAGACTAATCCACGGCAAAGTCGCGTGTCCAACAGGAAACAAACTGTGCTATCCGTACACAGGTTCCCACCAGTACGAACTGCTAATAATTGAGTATTGTAAGTTCCATGAACAATACTGTCAACGATGCTCATATTGGAGGGAAATGAGAACAAATGTCTGGCACATTGCACCTTTCTTCTGAAAGAGCTGCAGGACTTACCACTAGTGCCATCTTGTGATGCTCTTGGAAGGTCCTTCGAAACCACTGAGGAGTTAGCCCTTTTGATATGTAATGCTAAATCGCACATAGCACCATTCTAGGTAAAAAACTGCTTTTTTAAAAAAATGGCACTTAGCACCTTTCTACTGATAAGTATCCAACTCTAAAATTCCTAATTTCCAGGATGACTAACATTGCCGGAGAGATTCTTTAAGATTATTGCATATTTCTTGCTAATTTCAATAATTCGCCACTGCTTCTGGCCCCGCTTTCCAAACAGTGTTGTCGTTTTCTAGCTGAGTAAGGACTTCTCAGTGAATCTTCTCTCTCTTCTCAATGGAAAGTTTTCCTCGGCGATTGCATCCTTCTTCGCAAGCATCTTTCGACCTAGCGGGCCGATGATCTCATATGCAGCTGTGTGCATTGACTCAACTATTGCGCCACCGTTCATGCATCACGCAGAGGTGATCTCACATAGCCCTCGTGCTAAGCTAAAACTGTTCTGAAATCTTCTCAAGTTTTCTTTCTTTCCAAACTAAAAATCATGAATTCGAATCTTGTGCAAGGGGCACATTTCTTGTTTAATTACATATTCTAATTGTATTATAAATTTTTCACTTTTGCCACCTATGACCATACATTTCGTTTTCTTCTCATTTATCTTCATCCCATATATTTTACAAATTTTATCTAGGTCTTTCAATATTTGTGTTGCTTGTCTTTCAGTCTCATTCACAACCACCATATATCATCTGCAAAACGAATACACTCAAATATTTTACCTTGTAAGCATACACCTCTTTTTCCACCAAAACATTCATTAATTATTAATAATTATGATAGTTAATTAAAATGCTCCGCCAATCAATACAAATTCTGTTCAAATTAGTACATGTTTCGGTCCAACAATGGGACCTTCTTCAGAAAATTAGAATCAAAGCTTAAGAAACTAATCTGGTGTTGAGAAACGAAATTCACTAAAATATGTACAAGATGAAATGAAGAAACTGGAAACAATGAATAAGAACTAAAAATTTACAACAAGAAATATAAATTCTAATGAATAAGTATTGTGTAAAATGTAAAATTATAGAATCAATTTGAAATAAAATAAAATGGATATCCTTACAAATAATTTCTTAAATAAAGTTTCTAAATATTTACATACAATTTTCAAAGAAAGGTAGCCTACACCTTGTTAATGTGGTACAATAGTTACAATACGTGTATATTTTGTAAATGCTTTCAGTTCCGGTACACCGACACGCAGAGAACAGAAGCCAGTGCCAAGAGCTTTGTGAAGGGTCTGTTCGGCTCGAGCTCGGGAGTGTATTTCCCGCCGCCACTACAAGTTGATAATCTCATACAGGTAATAGAATACTAGTACTAGTGGTGGGTACAATCAAGGTGCACCAAGTGTATCATCACTAGGCCCCGGCTTTTTAGGCTTTTATAAAAGTTAGTTTCGTAGAATAGCTCATTTTAGGTTTAAAACAAACTATTTTGGCCTTCTTAGAGCCTTTTAATAAAACATAATAATAAACACTAGCAGAGAATTTCAACAACTTCCTCAAATCAGAGGACCCCTGAGAGAAACTGCCCTTTAAACTCTATGTTCCTAGCCCAAGTTCCCTCCCACGAACGAAGGAGGAGATCCGGAAAGTCATTTCCGATATTAAGTCCAACAAAGCACCGGGTGAAGATGGTATCATCGCAGAATTGCGGAAATATGCAGATGAGGAGTCCATTCAAAATATTTCTCAGATTATATCCGACTAGGCTGTGGACTGTGCTATTCATAATCTACATGAATGCTATAATAAAGGAATTGAGGTGTGAAAGACATGGTTCAATACCAATCAGCAGGCATCTAAAACATTTAGACGCTATACTATTTGCTGATGATGTTTCATCTGAAGATGATCTGCAGTCGTCAGTATTCAACCTCCAGAAAATGGCATAACATTTCAGCATGTGCATTTCTACTGAAAAGACTAAAGAAATTGCCTTTAAGCGTAAGGACCCTATCCCCAGTAAAATTTGTCTGGATGGTAAAATTTTAGAAAGAGTTAACGAATTCAAGTATTTAGGATATCATTTATCTTTCCAAGAAGAACGAGACATAACTGCAAAAATAACAAATTATGCCGAACAACAGGAATTATCAATCACGTCATGAAGCCATCTCTTGTCCAAAGGCATACACGCTTACGTTTGTACACCACATTAGCCAGACCAATCCTATGCTATGGCAGCGAGGCATGGACAATAAGATCTCAGGACATCTCCAGACCCACAGCACGCGAAATGACATTCATGCGCCGAACAGCAGGCTATACTAAATGGGATCATAAGAGAAATGAGGATGTGCTGAAGGAACTAAAAGTGAAACCAATAACTACATACATTTGTGACTACCAACTGGAAACATCATGTCCAAAGGATGGAACCAAGAAGATTACCAAAGGAGATCCTTCGCTACCAGCCATGGGGAAATAGATCGATAGGATGTCCGATGAAGAGATGGAGGGAAAGTGCAAGACCGTAACGGGACATTTGGCCCAATACTTGGAAGGAAGATGATGATGATATCCGACATCTGGGTAACAGAGAAACTACCTAGTGATTGGACCTCGGCTAACATCTACCCTCTGCACAAGAAGGGAGACAAGCCTGATCTAAACAACTACAGAGGAATATCACTCCTCTCAGTCGCCTACAAGATCTTTTCCAAGATACTTCTCTCAAGACTAGAGGCTCAATTTGATTCTTGCATTGGAGAGTATCAAGCCGGATTCAGGAAATCAAGATCATGTGCGTTGACTTCCCAAAGGCTTATGATTCCATAGACAGACAATCTCTCTTTCAGGCCCTTGTTGAATTGGGGCTAGATAATGAGACCCTAGTTAGTTAGTAAATTGTTGTTTTAAGAGGCGGAACTACGACGTCATCTGCCCCTATTGAGACCCTGAATCTTGTGAAGGCTATTTCGGTTTGGTTTTGTTGTTAAATAATATTTTTTCAGTTCCAAAAGATTGTATAGCTTGAAGTGTCGATTGTTTTGAATGACAAGAAACAAGCAAACATTATTAATGAAATTTAAACCAATAATTCCATTGTTAGAGTAATTAGTGCTCATTATTTATTGATATCTAAACATTTGTAATGATCTATTATGTAAATAACATGCTGCAATACAAACAGTTCCTCTTTGATCACGTAAGTTATTTAATTCCAGGAAGAAACGATCACGACCCATTGCATGATGTAATCAAATCTCGTAACAATATTTACTGAAAAATCAGTTTTAAAAAACAAAATGGCTCATCAGGACATAATCGATGAGAATCTTGTAACTTTCAATTTGATCCCCTTGCTGTTCAAATAATAATTGCAGGTAATATCGGTGTGCGTGCTTCAAAAATACTTCTTTTAATTTCACCCTATTTTAGTCGTGGTCCGCTTGTTAGCAAACCAAGCAAAAGATGTAGCGTACAATTATTGTGCATGCAGTTCTAGCTAAGCAAAATTGACATAAATGTAATATTCGAACATATATTTATCTTATATTTGTTACATAAGATACCATCTTGAGTTGGGGAGTTCAATCTCTCTCTCACACACGTGTTCCTATAATTACGCTGCATGTGAACATTTATACACGGTACAAAAATCAAAATTGATGTTTACAGAATAGTATTATAAATGCGCTATATTTGTTATTTCAGTGCATTGACGCTCAGGCAACACCAACAGGCTGTTTTGAGGGCGGGCAATTTGAAGCATTCTAAAAACATGTAACATATTTCTTAAATAGACAGATATAAGGAAAAAGGTGTAATATTAGTACATTATGCAACGAGCCAATAATGGCAATAATTAAGACACGAGTATGTTTATAAAACGAGCGTATGCAGGTTTTATAATTTCCATACGAGTGTCTTAATTACCATATAGGCGAGTTGCATACGACTGTTTATGTTCGACGATAATTATTATAACTATTTTATGTTCGAACATAAACATTCATAAATATCTGTCGAGATTTCGCCAGTTTTATGTACTGAAAAGAGCGCATGAGACGCAGAGAATGTCTTGTATTTGACCATGGCCTCCTCGATTACCCTACTATGATACTAGGCCACGCAGTGAAATTTATATTAGAAGGCCGAGGAACTCAGCGCAGGTGCGATGCTATCCTTATATAATTGGTCAAACAACTGTTTCTTGAGCTCTGATTGGAGGGAGACTCTGTTTCATAATGAAAAATAGTCTTATAATGAGCCTCATTAAAGTACAGTTTTCTGACATATAATAGTCAGGGTCGAACATAATAGTACATTATGCAACGAGCCTATAATGGCTATAATTAAGACACGAGTGTCTTTATAAAACGAGCTTTAGCGAGTTTTATAATTTCCATACGAGTGTCTTAATTACCATTATAGGCGAGTTGCATACGACTGTTTATGTTCGACGATAATTATAACTTTATTACATGTTTTAACATAAATATTCATAAATATCTGTTCAGTAACTAGAATTTTGTGATCGGGTGGTGCGCTAGGTAGCACATCTCCCTGTTCCAAGCTCTCTGGCCGGCCGACGCATGCGCTCTGTGTGATTCAATGCCAGATGTGCAGATCGTGAACCAGTATTCAGCAAAACTGTCACCGTAGTCGTTTGAAATCAACGCGCCGAGTAGAAATTGGATTTAGGTATATTAAGGTACAGTGCTATTTCTTGTCTCATATTCACCAGTTTATTTACGCGAACATTTGGACGGTGCACTTTCGGTAATTTATATAGACATGTTGGATTTTGAGAGCATGCGCGAAGGTATCCTTATCTAATTGGTCAAAAAATTTGTTTCTTGAGCTGTGATTGGTGGGAGAAACTGTTTCATAATGAATAATAGTGTTATAATGACCATCATTATGATACAGTTTTCAGACACATAATAGCCAGGGTCGAACATAAAAGTATAAATGACATTTTATTTCTCAAAATGTCTAGATAGGCTTAGCCTGCCTTGAGGGCCCACGCCTGCCGTACATGTTTTAGACTTTGGTCCTTCTTCAGCGGATGCTTTAACAGTATTGAAAAATGACAACTATTTTATTAACAATACACAAATTAACGATAATGTTCTCACTAACAACAACGTTTAAAAAAACCTTACCGTACATAAAACATGAGTAAAAATAGGAAGTATAAAGGAACTTAAAAATATAAACATTAGGATGTTCTTTCAAAGTCAATCAGTCTAAATATACAATTAATATAAATTTTGTGTAAGTTTAATTATATTTCCAAAAAATTGTTTTCTTGAGAAAAAAAATGCAAAATAATTTCCAAAACTAAAGGAAGATAGTAGGCGGAAACCAAACAGATGTTATAACGCGGATCGCTTTGTTATTGGTTGACTGCTCTGAAACAAGACCCAACTAAATTTAACCTAGTAAATCAAGAACTATAAGATAAATTAAGGTTTATGGCATGTTAAAGAACCTTCCACTAATTACACTTGTGTGAAGCTAAATTGTATAGGTTAAGAATGTAAACAACGCTCTTGGGTTCCTACGTTCGTTGCCAAGAGCCGACTGCGGTGGCATCTGGTAGCTAAGTTCTGAACTAGTAGTCGTTGACGGTGGCGTTTGGCGGCAAAAGTAGGAACTACTTGCAAATTGATCGTCTGCAGTCCTTACTTGAATTAAAACAGATGCACACACTAATACAGTCATCACAATTAACACCGGTTATCAGACAGATTCTACACACACCTAAAGTACACGGGGCTACATGACCGCATTGTCGCAGGCCCTAAACTTAAGAACCAACCAACCAAGATAAATTAAATAACAATCAACAGCTTCAAATCAAATACGGATACAAGACTTCAATATAAACCATTCCAACAGACTTTAACAGGACCACTTCATGACACAGTTCATTTAAGACTAGGTCTACTAAGAAATTGAGATACAAAATTTTTATATACAACAATACCTCCATCTTTTTCTTTTTGGATTCGAATACATTTATATTAATTTAAAATTGTGAGGACGTCCATTTCAAAATTTATGACATGGGACCGCCGGCTTTGCTTCCACTCCGAAGGAAGACATACGGTAATGAGAGATTTTAACGCTCTTAAAAAAATTCAACGACTTCGGCCGGGTTTGAACTCGCGATCTTGGGCATAGAAGCTCAGCATGCTACCAACCACGCCACCGAAGCCGCTAATATAAAGAAAAGGAAGGAAGCTTGTCGTTTTACATGACCGTTAGGGCCGGGTTGACCATAGTTTGTCAAAATGTTAACAAACCATTAACGATGGTATTGGCATTCACGGTCAGTGAATTAAAACTCAGCCATTTTTCTAGGTTAAAATTAGTATCCGGGTACGGATACCAAGAGCCCGCCGATGAGCCAGCTTGGTGTCCTAGGTGAAACCCCACACAAGACACGGCATTAACCTAGAAAAATTGCTGAGTTTTACTTCCCTGGCCGTGAAAGCCAATATACCATCTTTTATGGAAGCCTACATAGGGAGGTGAAGGCTGCTTGAGCTTTCAGCTCTCACAGTAAAGAGGCGCAGTTACGCTTCTTAAAAATAGAGGTATCGCGCAGTTCGCTACTCCTGTGGGGGTCCGGGCGGGGACACCAAGAGCCCGCTGATGAGCCAGCTTGGTGTTCCTAGGCGAAACCCCACACAAGACAGAGCATTAACCCAGAAAAATTGCTGGGCTAAACCATTAAAGGCCGTTAAAGGATGATTACCGAAATGTCACCGTTCACCAAACTATAAAAATCCATTAGTATCGCTAACGAGCCATTAAAACTATTGTAATATGTTCATAACGGCGAACTATTACTTGTTATTTATATATTTAGATTTATTCATTCATTCATTAAATTTCGCTAATCGGCCAACTAGGGACCACGATAAGCCTCATTTACATTCTGGCATTTGCTCATTTTTTTCTTGATCCACATTGCCTTCATGAGCTCACTGTGTTTAGCACGACGTTCCTCTGTCCATTTCGCACCAGTTGTCCGTTTTTCGTCCCGGAAAGTCCCAAACGTCTTGATGGCTGCTCTATAAAGATTTCGGTCTTGTGCATCTTCTGCTCGTATCCCCATTTCTTTCAGATCTTTCTGGACGTTAACATACCATGGCATTGTCGTTTTTGGTTTTGAGTCGAATATACTGAAGATACGTTTCGTCCATCGGGAATCGATTTATTATTATTATTATTATTATTATTCGTACTTGATCGATAGAATTCTTTATTATTATTATTATTATTATTATTATTATTAATTTTGGATTTAAGGCTAACTGAGCCATGGAGATGTTTTATTACGTACGATAACTCCAATTATTTTCGCAATTCGAATCAAAGGGATTCAATATATTTTAGTTATTGAATGTTAACTTGCGAGGTGACTAAAGGGATGAGACCCTTTCCTTATTTTCTTAAGATAGATTTTAAAACCGTGGCGAGTGCAATTATTCTGAGTGACACGCACAGCGGGGACTCTCCGGAAATAAGTGAACAATGGACAGCCTACTACTACAGATTTCAAGAGATTAGTGTCAAAGAGTGTATCGAACAATGAAGCTATCTGGCTTCACAAGGTGTGCCTGTACCAAGTGATGAGGATTTTAACTGATGTTTTCTAAGAAGGACACGGGGTCTACTGGAACGTATCTAGGAGACAGAAGACCATAGCAACGGTATTTTGGTTGGTCGACGAAGGTTTATTTTCTGCAGGAGTGGGGAGAAAGACGGATGGCACTGGAGGGCTGGCGCGTTTAAGGAAAGAGTCACTCACTACTGTGAATCTTATTCTGAATGAAGTAAGTCATTCAGACCGTCTATAGTTTGGACTTGATTGTGCATATAAGACATATAACCTCGTCTTTCCATGCAATAACGACAATGGTTGTGTTATTGGCCAAAGTCGGTAAAGTGATTTATGGAGTTAGCACTTCATCACTGATCAAGCTAGCAGCTAAATCTATCTCATCGCTGCTCAGTAAATAAAATTAACGGAACTTATCTGCTGGGATCCTTCAAGACGTCATTCCAAGAGATGAATCAACGCCCCAGGGACAACTACAAGTCTTAAATTTGGAGACCAATTCCTTCGACACGCAACCTCGGTAAGCTAGGCTGACATATATTATTCAAAATCTCTTCTTTTATATTTCTGGCAAGTAACTTCATAGTTTTGGAAATAACGTTAAATTTAATATCGGTCTCATCACTTTTCTCGCGCCTCAGGTTAAGATAACTTCAGTAAAAGTATGTATTTATTATTATTATTAACTTTTCATATTTTGTTTTTGTGTAGAATTAAATTCAGAATTTTAATCAATGCCTTGCGTTTCTTTTTCAGTAGTTAGAAGTACATGTAAGTCATCCCTTATCCCCAATGCAAAAACTAACTGGTTGATTACTTTGATTTCGCCACGGGCTGGGAGAAAGAGGTCTCAGGTACTTCACTAATGCTCAATTATCATTATTTGTGTTCTCACTCGTTTCTTTTATTGGTCTACAACACTCTGTTGCGACCATGGCGACCAACATTTCATTTTGAGAGCACTACTTAAGGTAAGTTCACAATACCAGTGTGTATTAACATGTGTCTCATCTCATTTCATGACCAATTACATTTATCATCCAACAGTGAGCAAACCACCATCCTAAAAAACATTACACTATTTGCTGTGTCTACACACAATTAACGGCTGACGGTCGATTTACGTGGCATTCCAATCCAAAATGGAGCATACATTAGTCTTGATTCTCAACGATGACGATGTTCTTGAAGACTTGCTAGATATTGGTCGACCTGGAATACATAAAGAACGGAGGAATTACTTTGATGACCGCGACGACATAGAATTTATTATGAGGTTTCAGTTGCCAAAACCTTCTGTTTTGAATATTCTACAGATGATAGAACCTAACCTGGAATTCCTATCTGACAAGTAAGATATGTACCATTTCTTATTTATGTATATAAATGCATTACGGTATAGAAGATGTAGTTAAAAGACTACCTAGACTTCACAGCATCAGTCCTCTTATATTCACGATAGCCTACTTATCAACCACGTACATTTCTTTCGTTTAAAGAAAAATTCAGTCCCCGGCTCTTCTCTCCTTTCCTCATCAGCCATGTTTATTTTTAGGGAGTATAGAACTTTTAAGATTTGTGCAGTTCACGGCCTGCTTGATTAAACCAAAGAATATACACAATACCAACTCAGTCATCATGAGTTTTGTACAGTCCTTAAACATAACGATTCGCTATAATAATAATAATAATAATAATAATAATAATAATAGACTCCAAACTCCACTTTCTCATTTGAAGACAACATACAAGTCCACCCAGATTCATCCCCTCCAACGAAAGAAGAAATCACACAGATTATCCAGTCACTTAAGAACAACAAGGCACCAGGTGAGGACTCGATAATCGCCGAACTGTGGAAGTATGCTGGTGAAAAGATGATTGATAAATTGACGGACATTATCAAGGAGATTTGGGAAACTGAGAGACTTCCACGTGATTGGACTTCTGCCTTGATTCATCCCCTGCATAAGAAAGGTGACAAAACGGACGTTAACAACTACCGCGGCATTTCCCTCCTACTGATAACTTACAAAATTATTTCAAAAGCTCTACAGATTAGGGCAGAACAACAACTTGATCCGCAATTAGGAGAGTACCAAGGAGGGTTCAGGAAAGAGCGCTCATGTGCCGAACAAATTATGAATCTGAAATCCATCCTTTTCTATCTGAAGCAAAGGAACAAGAAATTTGTGGTAACCTTCGTCGACTTCAAGAAGGCCTATGATTCGATTGATAGAATAGCTCTTATTCAAATTCTAAAGGAATTTGGATTGGATAATAAAACCAGGGCAATCATTCAACAGACCTTAGCTAACACAACCTCCAGAGTTAAGTTCAGAGGAGAAATTTCAGACTCTTTCGAAATTAAGACAGGAGTTAGGCAGGGAGATGGGCTTTCACCCCTGCTCTTCAACTGTGCACTTGAAAAAGTCATCCGCGAGTGGCACAAAGAAATGAACAATGGGGTCCAAAATGGAGTACGACTGGGTTACAAGAACATGAACCTTTCTATTGATTGCCTAGCTTTTGCAGATGATCTTGCAATTTTCTCTGATTCTTTAGATATGGCCACAAAACAAATTAACCAGCTGCAGGTACAGGCAACAAAAGTTGGTCTTCAGATCTCTTTGGAGAAAACACACTTCATAACTAACATCAAGCCAGCACCAAGGGAACTAAAAGTAAACCAGGGGAAAATCAAACGGACAGATAAGTTTAAATATCTTGGCGAGTGGGTAGAACCCAACGTATGTGAGAAAGAAACCTTCACTTCGCGCATGAACAAAATGGAAATGGCGTACCAACTCACCAAGGACGTTTACAACAAAAAGTCAATATCCCTGAACGCAAAACTTAGGCATTATTGCACTGTCATACGACCAGAGGCTCTGTACGCAGCGGAATGCCTCACCATGAACAAGAAAGGCCTGATAGAAAAATTGGAGATCAAGGAAAGAAAGATCTTGAGGAAAATTCTTGGCCCGATTAAAGACAACGGTGAATATAGACGGCGGCATAACTATGAGCTGTATATTCATGTCCAGAAGATCTCTGATGTAATGAGGAAAAGGAGGATTGCATTTTATGGCCACTTGCTTAGAATGAAACCCACACGATTGACGAACCGGATCTTTAACTATTTAAAAAATAAGAAGACCAAGCCAGCCTGGTTCGAAGAGGTGGAAAGTGACCTGCAAGAGATGGAAATTACCTGTGGGGATATTAATGAACGCAATTCCCTCAGGAAGAAACTACACGACCACCAGGGTTTTCAGGAAAAACCGAAGTTGAAGACGGGAAAGATGTGGACGGAAGAAAGAAAAGAGCAACACCGGCAACGTATGAAAGAACACTGGGCAAAGATCAAAGCCCAGAGAAGCCAGTTGAAATAACGTGGTCCTTAGTTGGCCGATACGATTAAAGAAGAATAGACTAATAATAATAATAATATCGTATGGCCTCGGGTGCTGGGTGCAAGCTTTGTTATTTAACACCCAAAGGGCAGCTTAAATTTTGTTGTTCCTTGGAAACAATGAAAGTCAAGGAGGTTAGATGTCTAAGCTCCTTGACACTATAGCGCTTTCTAGTAGAGAAAGAAGGAACTTTGTGTTGGCGGAAAATCCCGAGATTAATTTTGCCATTATGAACACGGCCTACCGAATTCAAATGGGTTCTTTAACATGCCAACATCGTATGTCATGCATACCGTGAATTTTGTTGCCTTTCAAAAATCACTTACCACGGCCAGGAGCGAACCTGCAAGCTTGGGGTTGGTAGTCCGACACGATAACTACTCACCCACCGTGGCAAACAACGATTCGTTTGCTAATGCCAATGAGCGAATGTGCTGGTGAAACGCCAACGAGTTCACTTCCGATGTTAAAATTGGTTGGTTGGTTCCTCAGTTTAGGGGCTGCGACAACGCGGTCATGTAGCCCCGTGTACTTTGGGTGTGCGTAGAATCTGTCTGATAACCGGTGTTAATTGTGATGGCTGTATTAGTGTGTGTATCTGTTTTTTTAAATTCAAGTAAGGACTGCAACTTTGAATTTTTCAAGTAGTTCCTACTTTTGCCGCCAAACGCCACCGTCAACGACTAATAGGCCTAGTTCAGAACTTAGCTACTAGACGCCACCACAGTCGGCTCTTGGCAACGAACGTAGAAACCTAAGAACGTTGTTTACATTCCTAACCTATACAATTTAGCTTCACACAAGTGTAATTAGTGGAAGGTTCTTTGATATGCCATAAATCAAATAAATTAACGAGGCATTTACTGACGGCCTGTTAACTCTGCGTTGGTGAACCTGGCCCTTCTTCTCGCGATCATGAGCCATGGGAGCTCCACGTTTACGTGGAATCCGAACCACAGGACGTGATATTTCACTTTGAAAATCCAGTCCGCCTTGGTGAGAGGCAAGTAATTTGACCACTGTACCTAACTTAATGCTGTGTGTGTTTCAGACGTACACGAACTGCACGGCGTGGAACATGAACGTGAAGGATAACCCGGATGCGTTCATCGAGTTGACCAAGTTACAAGATGGGCCACTCATGACGAAACTGCGAGAGGACGTCAGCAAGAGACTTGGCTTCAAACACACCCTCAAGCCCAGTGAGTCTTGTTATAACATCTAGGTCAGGGCCATCCACACAGCACTCCGGCCGCGCTCCAAGCCAGTGCTCCGAGCGCCTTGGTGGAAGGTACTGTAGTTTCGGTAGTGGTGGGAGGAGCTTGGCTGGTTGAGCGCGTGGTCTGCCCGCCGCGCCGAAGTGAGCAATGTTTGGCTCAATGTACATTTGTGAGAGTTTGTTTTAGGTTCTTAAGCTTACCAAAAGTAAACATCGTGCAACGATGAGCGATAGAAACTTGCGCAATTGTTTAAAAATAGCTGTGTCCAGAAATAGTGTACCCAATTTGGAGAAGATTGTTTCCTCCAAAACTAAACGCTCGTAAAAACGACGGATCATAGATCTCACAAGGTCTGTACTATCTGCTCAAATTAGTAAAGTGTTGTTGAATTTCAGTTTGAAATAAATCACAATATTCTTTACATAACACTTGCGTTCGTTTCCTGCACATTCCATACATCGGTGTGCCATTCGATTTGTATATGCGGTATACTTTTTATGGCAAAACAGCCCTATCTATATGATGTCAACAAACCCACAAAAGCCGTCGACCGCACGACCGTACGAACGTATCTATTCAGAGCGGTCCAAACATCGTCCGTCTCCTCGCTGCCACAGTGTAGTGGTGGTAGGGGAAGGAGCGCTAGCCTGACTGCCCAGTGCTCCCCGAGCGCGGCCGCGCTCTCAGATCGCAATGGCTGGATGACCCTGATCTAGGTTATCAGCCTTTGTAAAGTAGGGCTGTAGCTCTGGGGCCCAGACTTACTGAGAGAGGCCCGGGAAGTTGGACAATTTCACTCAATTTAATTTCAAACAGAGCGTTATAACCATTATAATGAGGTAAGTTCGCAGGTTAAGTTTCGTCATTTTTTCCCAGGGACACTTTATTGCCAAACAGACATACACCATGGCATCATAAACTTTGCACTTCTCAGTAATCAAATACATCATCGAGCATGTGATGGCCCCGGGCACGACCAATACGCAGTGTGGACGCTACGATATGCGCCCGTCCGCTAACACCATGTCCTGTTTTCATTCGTGGATGTGGAAGGACGCCCACTTGGATCTTCATCCTCCACACTCTGCCATCCTTCACTGAACATGCAACACCAGCGAGCGACCGTTTGAGGAGACTTGACCGCTTCACCATGCACGGTCTGTAGGCGCTCATGTACCCATACATACAGCACGCACTTCCATTGGCGACCACGTTGTCAGTACACGTCTGTCTGCCATCGTGAGTTGCAAGGATCATGTAACTATAAGAGATTCGTCACTCTTGGTTATAGAATTTCCGAGAGAGAGCAACGCCTGAGGCTCTGTACTGTTCCGGCAAGTCTGGCAACATAAAAAGTAAAATGCCATATGAATGTAGTCTTTATTACACGTAATTGAACAGTATGTTCTGCGATGAGTTATTGATTATTGATGAAAATAACACAAACATAACTGCGCCTTTCGCTAGGCGCTGAAATATACGTCCAGATACGAAAATAATACATTTTGATATATATCAATGTTAGCAATAGATTTGTCACGAAGGACACAGTTATGCCGTTCTAGAGCTTAATTCACATTTAGGCTAATTAAAAATTCCTCTCCTACTCTACAGAATTGTTGGGATATTCAATGCATATAAAGATAACTGTCCAAATGCACACTATATTGCCATAACCTCACTTTTTGCCTAGCATGCCGGCGGCCACCCACCCCTCCCCGTAGCCCTAAACTACAAATTTTATTGCAATGCAAAGGAGAATGGGTAAGAAAACTAACAAGAGATGAAATGCACACATTTATTCTCCATATATTTTTATTCGAGAGTAGGCTAGTCCATATTGCCCACTAGTTTTACACACGGTCAACATCAGGAAGATGAAAATTGCCGTATTGTTCTTACTATCATTATAATTCTTACATCCCGGTGCTTGCAATATTTCCTCCCTTGCAGTGGCATGATTAACTCTCAATTCAATTCAAATAAATAATTAAAATACCGAACAAATCAAAACAACCAACAACACCACGAGGAAAATCAATCAAAACAGACTATTCCCACTTCCGCCAGTCGGTTTGATGTGAGTGTTCATGAGTGCAACTACGGAACCTTAGTGCTAAAATTAATTCTTCATTGGTTGGCAGAACATCCAGAGCAGAGCTTTACCGCGACCCACGCGCTCCCTATGTTCTGTCATCCCCCTGGTGAGTTGTACAATAATGAAAATGGGCACGCCGGTCTGCTGATACTCTTTCTTCATCGGCGCTCTGCGCATGTGTCATTCCCGCTCCACTGAAGCTCCTTCTGTCGGTTACGTGCCGCATGCGACCCACCAAAAATCGTGCCAGTAGCGACCCTGCTAGTAGCTTACAGTGCCCCATGCGACCCATTGTTCGAGAGAAGAATGTTTACGGTGCGCCGTTTTAACTTAATTTACTCCTACTGTCGACCAAAATATTATGTACACTCGAGTTTGAAAGTTGTTTGTGAAGTAACCAATTGGCCTACATAAAATCAAATAACATCATCATTTTTGTCGTTATATTTTATGTTAAGTCATGTAAGTTTGGAGTTTTTCATTTATATATTTTTTTTTTATCGCAGCTGGAACGTAAATCGTGCTCGTTTTTTGGCGTGTTTCAACCATGCGTCACCTTTAAGAATTAGTTTCACGAACACCCGTCATCAGATCGAATCCAAGTTTTAACACAATGTACATTGGAATGTTTTATAACTGGCTTAATAATTTCAAAATGTTGTGTGTCCAAGGAACAGTTATCACTTTTGTAAGGTAACTTTTCTCAGCTCGGGGTGGTTGAAAAATTGCGTTCTTGGTCGCGTTGTAATTCTTATATATCAAAAGGCTATGCTGTAGGACTGTGAAATACGTAAATGAATGTACTTATTTTCTATCGGTTTGTATTTGTACGGGATAAAACGACATCGTTCACCGATACGGGGAAAGCTGTACAGCGTTGAGTAGTCTTATGAACTCGGTATGAATACAATCCAAACACTAAAGATGGCTTTCCTTTTTTAGTTGTAATAACATAGGATTCTTCCATAGCACAAATCACTTGTAAAGCAAACTTAACACAGATGTTGACTGGTTGCAAGTCACAAGATAAATAAGGGCTAATAGTGTCTTTCAATCAGTCTACATGACGGGGTAATTCCGCCTCCCCCAGAAAGATGTGTTAGAAATTCCCAGGTTCCACCAAAAATCAGTGATTGGGTCGCTAGTGGCACGATGGCAAATTGGTGGGTTGCATGCGGCACGGGTCGCATCCGGCACGACACACTTCCGTCGTTGAACCAGACACGGGTGTGAATTCAGCTACTAGTTTGTAGTCGTGACTTTTGATACTATTTGTTACTATTTATAGCTCGTGAGTTTTGAGACGTAACTGTTCAGCCATCCTAAAATCTAGGATAGCCTCTCTGTATCAATTGGGATAAGATACAGTAGAATAAGGTACCGGTACTGTAGTACAAAATTAATAGCGAAAGTTTGGTGCTTTTCAGTCGGTCAATACGACTGTACCCTAATGAGATGGGTTATTCCCTAATCCTGAAAAAGAAATTACATGAGTTTAATAATTATGTGTAAATATGGTATGTACGAGGGCAGATCAAAAAGTAAGTTGCACTTCTCAGTTATGGCCATTTATTACACCACATATACAACAGCAACACGCCTATAACGACATACAATGTAACGTCACTTTTCCACATAGTTTCCAAGAGACTCCAAACATTTCCTCGAACGCACAACCAACTTGTCGATGCCGGATGCATAGAAAGTTCCTCCAGCGTTCTGCAACCACACCTCCTCATCGGTCTGGGAACGTCGACCACCGAGCTCCGTTTTGAACTTATCGAACAGATGAGTTACATGGCGCTAGGTCGGGACTGTAGGGTGGATGTTTCCAGACCTCCCACTTGGAACGCTGCAGAAGTTCGCTCGTTTGGCGGACCTTGTGAGGTGCTGCGTTATCGTGCAACAAAATCACACCGGCGCTCAATTTCCCCCGGCGCTTCTCTTTAATCGCTTTACGCAACCGGTGCAACGTTTGACAATACGACGCCGCGTTGATCGTCGTTCCTTTCGGCATGAATTCCACGTGCAGTGTCGCGATTTCTCTCAGGTGAATGCGCCGGTTCTGTTTAATGATCGCATTCACACTGTTGTCATTTGCACGGGTCCTGGACGTTGCGGGCCTGCCCTCGCGATATTCGTCCGTGATATCCGTGCGTCCGGCTTCGAATTACTGACATCATTTTACGATCCCTTGCCGGGAAATGGCCCGCTCCCCATACACAGCACTAATTTCACGATGAATGTCCGTGCAATTCTTCCTTTTCGCCCATAGGAATCGGATTGTCGCACGCACCTCATATTTAGAGTGAACGTCCAGTCGATGCGCCATTGCATTTGGCCGCTATTCACACCATACAAGATGAGACACCACAGCGACCTGCCTAACAGACGTGTGGGCAGTGTTTGTCCCTTTCTCCGCTGTGCCCACGTTTGCGACACACAGCGCGCTGCTACAGCGCGTTAGTGCAACTAACTTTTTGATCCACCTTCGTATTTATTAATCTCATGTAATTTCTTTTTCAGGATTAGGGAATAACCCATCTCATTTGGGTACAATCGTGTTGACAGACTGAAAAGCATCAAACTTTCGTTTACTAAGGCAACACTGAAAATGGCTTCAAACACCGTAATAATTAATAGTCATCATTAATTTCTGCAATAATTTATATTGCACCGTAGCACGTATCATTACATTATCAGGTAGGCTCACTTAGGTCTCAATTGTTTCACACATATCAATAGCAGTTGTAGGTTTCTTTGCATATTTTAGCCTACTTTTCACATTTTGCAAAAATGAGGAAAAAGTAGACTTATGAGATCGATCCGGGAAAATGTGTGTCTGTCTGTCTGTCCGACCTTCTGTCTGTCTGTGTGTGTGTGTGTGTGTGTGTGTGTGTGTCTCTATCAACTCCTAAACGGCTGCAGCAATCGGAACCAAATTTAGTATGAGTAAACACGTATACCGGAATATCTCAAGCCCATATTTGAAAATGATGTCAGTGCTACCAACTGCTGAAAAACGCACTAGAAATTTGAACTCCATGTTGGATATCTTGGAAGGTATGCATGGGAGCTGTTCCAAAATTGGCACACATGTAGATAATACTATTTCAGTTTAATTTCCAGGAGGCCATACATGACAGTATTGCCAAAATAATTGTACGCCTTCTGGTAGGTCCAATTTTTAAATGCATATAACATCTACACTATCAATTGGATTTCAACCAAATTTTGTATGTAATATGTGTACATAAACACATATGACTGAGCGTATTCTTAAGAGCCACAAGGGCTGCCAACTGTTAATAATTGCTCTCTTTATTTTTTATCCAAATACCAATATATCAGAAAGTATGCAAGCCGACAGCTTTAAACTATGCACACGTATAGTACCTGACATTTTAGATTAATTTGGAATAATTCATATAAGTCAGTGCTGCTAACATGATTCTATGCCTGCTGATATGTCCAATTTTAAAATACATGTAACTCCTATACTAACAAATGGATTTCATCCAAAATTGGCACAACATGATATCATAATATTTGAGATTATTTCTGACCAGCATACGCATGACATTGTTGCCAACATGCTTTTACGCGTGCTGATAGATCCAATGTCTAACTGCATGTAACGTCCATAGGCCTTCAACCAAATTCTGTATTCTGTACCTTAAGAGATGGAACTAAGAATATATTCAGTCACCAGGGCTGCCAACTGTAGTGCTCTATTAGGCTACATTATACCAGGTATATTCCTAACTAATTAAACATTTCGATATTACCAACTTAATTTCGTCATTATTCTAGATAGGTTCTTATACTGTAGATTAATCATTGTCATGAATCTTAATTTTAAGAAAAGTAGGCTCTTTAATTCGTTACGGAACTTCTTGTTATTAAATCATGTTATATATATTTTAGAAAAATTGTAACTTTTAAAACTAATTCAGTATTTGTATTGGGCTACGCTGTAATATTGTAGAAAGTACTGTAGCCTATTAAGTTAGGCAGATCCCACACCTACACCCACCCAATTACACGGGGCCAATGACCACGATATTGCAAAGTCCCTAAGTGAAACAACCTTTATTTCCTTCCAATGTTACTGACCCAGTTGGTATGTCTTCTCTTCGCAGAGGACGTGGCTGCAATGTACGATATGTGTCGCTACGACAAGGCTTGGAACGTGACGCTGAGGTCTCCCTGGTGCGCGGTGTTCAGCAAGGACGAGCTTAAGGTGAGTAGTCTGCACATCACTACTCACTCACACACTAACATGACGATACAGACCATGTGCGTAGGTCCCTGGCCTCCGTTCATCTCGGTCCTCAACTTTCCTAGTCATTTTTCGCGCCAAGATCTCTCCAAGTTATCCGATTTTATCCGAGGCAATCTTGAGGTATCCGTAACATATTTCTTTTTACGAGGTTGGGGAGTTAACGTTACACCCAAACAGTGGCGGCTGGTGTAGAAAATCCCCACTCTAAAGAATAACAATATTTAGAAACCCTCTGATTTCAAGAAGATGTTATCATCCCTATACCGAAGAAAGTAGGAGCTGACAGATGTGAAGATTACCGTACCATCAGCTTGATTACTCATGCTTCAAAGATCCTGTCTAGAATAATTAACAAGAGGATGGAAAGCCAGATAGAAGCGGAATTGGATGAAGACCAGTTTGGTTTAAGGAGAAATGTAGGAACAAGGGAAGCTGTACTACTGTCGACCAAAGTATTATGTGCACTCGAGTTTGAAGGTTGTTTGTGAAGTAACCAATAGACCTACATAAAATCCAATAACAACATCATTTTCGTCGTTCTATTCTACGATAGTTTATGTAGGTTTGAAATTTTTAAATTATATTTTAATATTTTTTATCGCAGTTGGAACACAAAATGTGCCCGTTTTTAAGCGTGTTTCAACCATGCGTCACATTTAAGAATTATTATCTCAAAACCCCGTCATCAGATCGAATGCAAATTTTAGCACAATATACATTGGAATGTTTTATAACTGGTTTATTAATTTCAAAATTTTGTGTGTCCAGCAAACAAAGTTGTTATCATTTTTGTAAGGTAACTTTTTCTCGGCTCGGGGTGGTTGGAAAATATAGCTCTTGGTCGCGTTGTAATCCTTATAGATCAAGAAGTTATGCTGTATGACTGTGAAATACGTAAATTAATTCACTTATTTTATATCGGTTTGTATTTGTTCGTGGAAATAAGGCATGATTCACCAGCCAGCCGCTCCGGGGTAAGCTGTACAGCGTTGCTGAAATGGAGCCCATCACTGCCGAACGAGGCGAGGTCGTATTTCCCCGTTCAAATATAAACCGATATAAAATAAGTGAATTAATTCACGTATTTTTAAGTCATACAGCATAACTTTTTAATCTACAAGGATTGCAACGCAACCAAGAACTACATTTTCCAACCACCCCAAGCCGAGAAAACGTTACCTTACACAAATGATAACAACTTTGTTTCTTGGACACGCAAAATTTTGAAATTAATAAACCAGTTATACAACATTCCCATGTATATTGTGTTAAAATTTGGATTCGATCTGATGACGGGTTTGTGAGATAATAATTCTTAAATGTGACGCATGGTTGAAACACGCTTAAAAACGTACACTTTTTGTGTTCCAACTGCGATAAAAAATATTAAAATGTAAACTAAAAATTCCAAATCTACATGAACTCACGTAAAATAGAACAACGAAAATGATGATGTTATTGGATTTTATGTAGGTCTATTGGTTACTTCACAAACGACCTTCAAACTCGAGTACACATAATACTTCGGTCGACAGTAAGTCTTAGGTTGATTTTGGAAGGTAGAATAAGAAAAGATAAGAGAACGTTCATGGCACTTGTAGACTTAGAAAAGGCCTTTGATAACGTTGGCTGGACTAAATTGTTTGACATTTTGAAAATGATTGGAATAAAGTACAGGGATAGGAGGGTGATCTACAATCTATACAGAAACCAGACAGCAGTCATTCGAGCTGATGGACATGAGAGAGAAGCTGGTATTCAGAAAGGTGTGAGGCAAGGCTGCAACTTATCACCCATACTTTTCAATCTTTACATTGATCAAGCAATGAAGGAAATTAGAGAGAAATTTAAAGTGGGAGTGAAGATTCAAGGAGAAATAATTTCAACTCCGAGATTTGCTGAAGACATAGTCATCTTGGCCGACCGCCTGAGGATTTGAATGAGTTTTTGAATGGTGTGGACTCCGTCTTGAGGAAAGAATTCATGATGAAAATTAATAAATGTAAAACAAAAATATTGGAATGCAGCCGCAATAAATCAGAAACCTCTATGGACATCAAATTGGCAGGGGAAAAACTAAAGGAAGTAGGAGACTTCTGTTACTTAGAAAGCAAAATAACCAGTGATGGACGAAGCAAAGAGGATATAAAAAGTAGGTTGGCTCAAGCAAGGAAAGCATTTCTACAGAAAAGGAATCTGTTGACACCGAATATAGATTTAGATATTAGGAAGACATTTTTGAAAACCTTTGTCTGGAGCGTGGCACTCTCTGGAGGTGAAAATTGGACTATTGGTGCAGCAGAAAAGAGGAGAATTGAAGCGTTTGAAATGTGGTGTTACAGGAGATTGATGAAGATCAGATGGGTAGATAGGGTTACAAACGAAGAGGTATGAAAACGAGTGCCAGAGGAGAGATGTTTCTGGCGACTGCTAATGAAGAGAAGAGATAGGTTGATAGGACATATACTAAGACACGCAGGAATAGCAAGCTTAATTATGGAAGGAAAGGTCGAGGACAAGAACTGTAGGGGTAGACCAAGGTTAGAGTATGTTAAACAGATTGCCTCGGAAGTAGGGTGTGGTACTATGTAGAGATGAAACGATTAGCTCAGGACAGGGAGGCATGGAGAGCTGCATCAAACCAGTCAGGAGACTGAAGACTCAAACAACAACACGCAGAAACACTAAAAATTAAGTTGATAGTATTAAGAAACCTTCTGGTGGGAGCAGCTGATAGCTTCCTCCGTTTTCCCCCCGTTTGCTTTGAGCAATTCTCTCTAAAATTTTACCGCCACGTTTTCATTTCGAGTGACCACTGCTAACGCTCAGTGGTTGAACGAAGAATCATTGTGATGCCTTGGCTCTGGTCTTGGCGTCGTCCCAACTGCACAACGGAAAAGTTGGGCACGCATGCGCAAAAGGTAGAGTTCATGTTTGCTGGCAATTAACTTAGACATTCTCGCTGAGCTGCGATCTACACAGCCAGTGCCGGACGCGGAGTGGACCGCACGACCTGAAACCTCGTTGTTAGGGGAGTTGGAATATTTCCTATTCTTTGGCTGACGTATTTTTAATGTGCTGTATTTGATTGTAGTAATTTGATTAAAGTAATTTATTTGATAATAAAATCAAGTGCTGCAGCTTTTCAGCACATAAGGTGAAGCCACCCCTGCACCCAATCCCCAACCAGGAGGTCCGGGGATTCTTCTGTCCGTGTTACCATACCTTAGCCGAGAAATCCTCGCTTTCGCCCTCCCCTTTGCTGGTATCTGACAGCTAAAATACTGTAATTCTTATGATAGTATGATAATAATTGTATGCACGGACCAATTTCTACAAAGAAACATGGCGCCAAATAACACGTGTGGGTAGTCAGTTGCCTGCAACATATTTAAAGAACACTTATTATGAATCCAGTTACTCACGGAACTTGAACGCATCGATATATCCAGAGGGAGAACGGTTCCCGCGTTGTCTTGTTTAAAACAGTGATAACACTGCGAGGCTGGAAATAAAAACAAGTAGTTCCGTGAAGAACTAAATAGCCTATTTTCATATATCCTGATTATGTTAATTGCCTCTATCAACATACAAAATTTCAGTTTGATTGCTGTAATAGATTCGTAGATATTGAGAACCATCTAAATATTTCGGATGTTGAAATTTTATATACGGTTTGCAGGCAATACAGTTATGTACTGTACTATCAGATGAAGATTATTGCGTAGGTTTATTCAATTGCATGATTAGGACTCAAGAAATAAAAACGAAATTTTAAAATTTCGCACAGCCGCCCACTCGATGTTATGAAAACAATTGAAATAAATTAGATTTCAGTGGATTTCAATTTGTATAAGCATTTACCGTACCAAGTTTCACCGCGCTCGCATGGTTAAATCACGAGAAACGCCCATTTAAATATTCAAATTTCGCGTCGCCGCCATGCTGGATTTGTGCTCACCAGATTATTGAAAGTTTCATAGGCGAACTTATGTTAATAGTCTTTATTTATCAACATATAACCTTTCAGTTTGATTGCTGTCATAGATTAGTAGATATTGAGAACCGTCTATATATTTCGGATGGTCTCCATGTTGAATTTTTATATATATGTTGTAATGTTTATATAATTCTTCATGCTATCTTCTTTCATCCCCTACGTTGGGCGACAATGTAATATTTTATAAAACTCTTCTTGGTCAAAATCCAACAACAACAACAACATGCCCTACAGTTGGGCAATGTTGTAATAAATATAACAACTTACCACCTCAGGGTATAGGGGCAATATGCTTGCATGAATACCACACAAAGACCAGGACACAAACTTCGATCTTCATACACTATTAATATTAATTATCATGTACATGTAAGCAGGCCTCTCTTATCCATTGCCTGGAAAATACATCAACAATCTGCCATCAATTCCAGCACACAACAACTGGCCTCCATTTTGCCTGAAATACACTAGCCAAAATCAACACCATCTCTATGGTAACCATGCCAGGTCAAGGAATCTTGACCTATCTGCCAAAACACATATGCAATAGCCAAGGCCACCTGGTCCACCCACTTGGCCACCCACCAGCAAAGAACCTCAAGGCAAAATTCATAAGATCTCTGTGGTGGCCTGCCAATATGTGGCCATGGCTGGCAACAAACAAACAAACAAAAAACTAAATAAAATACCAATAAGAGTCTCTGTAACCTAGCATTGTTAGGTTACAGATGCCCCCTTTGAGAGAGAATTGTTAAATGAAGGTTAGAAATTCAATCTCAGTCCTCAAAACAAAAACATAAGTTTAGATAAAGCAAATACTAACCAAAACAAAATCATATACAGAAACAAATCACACATCATAGTCAGAAAAACATTGGCACTATCACCGCAGAAACAATTATTCTACGTTCACCAGAAACATCAGCACAAATATATTCTCCTCCAATATAGCAGCCGAAGTCATCTCATCGAGTCTATCAGACATTCCTGCAGCATCGGAAAAATCCGACAACAATAGCGTGGTCAGAAGGAACGGCAGAATCATCATCAGACCTGTCTGTGCCGTCATCATAATCATCTTCGTCTTCACCATCTGCTTCACTGTCTTCCGACTGTGTCCCGCCTGCTCCTTCAGTCTTCTTGGCTGCCTTCTTCTTCTGTTCCAGTTTCTTCTACTCCTCCCTTCCCTCCTTCTCTCCCTTCTTCTGCGCCGCAGATTTCATGTTACATCCTTCCACTTCCTCACCCTTCTTGTGTACCGTGCTGCCCTCTGACGGCAGGGGGACCTGGTCCACAATCTCCACCTCCACCTTCTGTTCTTCTTGCTGCTGCTTGGTCTTGTTGCGCCGTATCCTGGTGCCGGGTCGAGGAAACTTGCGGTCGTCCACCGCAGGCAGTTCCATGCCTTGGGCCATGCAAACCTGTAGCAGGGCCTGAGCACGCGCACGGTCTGTCTTCTGCTTGTGCGTCAGCCACTTGCCTTTCGCCTTCATTCTCTCCTTTCCCTTCTTTTTCTTCATCTGCCTTATCATGCGTAGCAATTCCTTTCTTCTCATCTTTTCTTTTCTCTCTGCCATAATCCCTTTTATCTTCTCATTTTTCTTCTTCTGATCCTTCAGTCTCTTATCTCGATCTGCCTGACACCTCTTCCTCTTCTTACTCCTTTTCTCCGCCTTCCATCTGGTCCATTTCTTCCTCCAACTTGTTCTCCTGCATATCCTCATCTCTCTCCTCCTACGCTTCTTCACGTTATGTTCTATCTCATCTTTCTTTTGACGTCCTCTTCTGTTACGTCGACGGCGACCTCTGTGTCTACCCCCACAACTGCTCTCTCTTCTTCGCTTGCTATTGTCTCTACAACATATACCACTACAACCTCGCCTTACCTTTTTCAGTTCTTGATTATTTTTCCTACGCCCCCTATTATCAAGTACTTCATAGATCTTCCCCTCTTCCTCAACAGACATACTCACAGATTCCACTATTACAACTTTCTCTTCTACAACACATGTGACTTCTACTCTCTGTTCTTCCAGCTTCCCTTCTGCTCTGGAAAATTTCTGGCTAGTCTCCAATGCCTGACTAGAAATTTCCCCTGCCAACTTCTCCTGTTTGGCATCTACCTCGTCTAACTCCGAGTCTAACCTCTGTTCCTCAACAGCAATCCGACTGCCTAGCTTAATTTCCAGATTAGTGATTTCTACTCTGACTTCACTAATCTGACGAGTAACACGGCTGTCTAGGATAGTCACTTGCTTTTGTACACTGTCTATCTTCTCAGACATTCTCACCTCCATACCATCCATCTGGCTGGTCATCCTCTCCTCCATGCTATTCATCTGGCTTGTCATACCATCCATCCGGCTTGTTATCCTCTCCTCCATCCCTTCAGACTTGTCGCTACGAAGCATGAGCTTCCTCAACATGGCCATCATCTCAGCTTCCATATTTCTTATATTTTCAGCCATCCCTATTCCTGTCTTTGTGTGATTCATTTTCTTGCTCAAACGTTGGGCGCCATTTGTAATAATTTAAAACTCACCCAGCTATCTTCTTTCTTCCCCTACGTTGGGCAACAATGTAATATTTATATTAATCTTCTTTGTCTAAATCCAACAACAACAACATGCCCCACAGTTGGGCGATGTTGTAATTTATATAAAACTTACCCCTGTTGGGTTACCATAATCCTCTTATAATATTTATTACTTCGGGTAGTGGGGCAATATGCTTGCATGAATACCACACTAAGACCAGGACACAAACTTCGATCTTCATACACTATTTATTAATATTAATTATCATGTACATGTAAGCAGGCATCTCTTATCCATTGCCTGGAAAATACATCAACAATCTGCCATCAATTCTAGCACACAACTGGCCTCCATTTTGCCTGAAATACACTGGCCAAAATCAACACCATCTCTATGGTAACCATGCCAGGTCAAGGAATCTTGACCTATCTGCCAAAACACATATACAATAGCCAAGGCCACCTGGTCCACCCACTTGGCCACCCACCAGCAAAGAATCTCAAGGCAAAATTCATAAGATCTCTGTGGTGGCCTGCCAATATGTGGCCATGGCAGGCAACAAAAAAAAACTAAATAAAATACCAATAAGAGTCTCTGTAACCTAGCAATGTTAGGTTACAATGTAGGCCATAGAGTTATTTACTATTAGATGACGATTATTGCGTAGGTTCTTTATTCAAACGTTAACTTCGATCGCATGATTAGGGCACAAGAAATTAAGACTTAATTATAAAATTTCGCACAGTCGCAACTGGACTAAATTAAATGTCAGTGCATTACAATGTGCATTTGCTGTACAATGTTTTCACTGAGGCTCGGATTGTTAAATCGCGAAAAAAGTCTATTTACATGTTTCAACATTGCTCGGCCACCATATTCGTTTTGTACTTAACAGCTTTTTGAAAGTCACATAGGTAAACTTCTAGTAGAGCCCTTTATGACCGAACAAATTTTCTGGACGAAATCAGTAATATTTTCGGAGATATAGAATGTGGGTGAAATATTTCGCACAGCCGCGGACAAAAGGTGACCTCATAAGCCTTTTTTTTTTCATAAATGAAAATAGGCTAAAAATAGTTATAAAAGAACGGGGCCGCTGGATCGATCCTTGGCATTTTTAGTAAAAGCTCCCTCAGCTGATATGTCGGGCCCTGTCATTTATGATTTATGAATGAAGAACTACTCGGCAAGAAGGAAGGCCAAAAACATGTTTATTCCACATGGCCCTGGGTGACCCATCCGCGCACAAGAAGAAGAAACCGCAGAGCAAAATAGTTAGATCATTGAAACACAAATAGGCCTACACGAAGAAGGCAAGCGATTGGAAGCTCATCCACAGATATGAGAAATACCTCAATATTCACGGTGATTATGTCGAATAGTAAGCTAACTAACTTACTGTATGTTTGTACAGATGTTTCAGTGATAAATATATTCTATGTTATTCACACTTGTGTTTTTTATGAACTAATGGAGGTTGACAACACTGCCCTCGTATTAATAGTTGTTATTGTAGTTTTAAGGGGCGAAACAAAAGGTCATCTGCCCCTAATAATAATTGCTGTTAGTTAGTCAGTTATTGTTGTTTTAAGAGGCGGCACTACGAGGTCATCAACACCTTAATAATTGTTGTCTCACTATTTCAGCTGATAGAGTACAGTGAAGACCTGCGGTATTACTACAAGGCCGGGTACGGGCATGAGATCAACAAAGACCTGGCGTGCCCCCTCATCAAGGACATGATGAACAGGTTTCTGTAAGTACACTGCTCACCTCGATAAAACTCTCAAATCATTTTGTAATATAACAGGACATCACTTCATGTAGTAGGGTACGGGAACAGTAGTCTCAGTCATTTTTATTTCACCTCTAAAAGAGAAAGTTAGTTATTCTTTGAAGGGATGTCTCGGCCGAGACAGTGCTGCCAACATACATATTTACTTTCGTAACCTCCGTAAGATCGTTCTGTACTTGGCAACTCAAACTATCACTTGGGGCGCTGCGGACGGTCCAACATGGCCGGGATAAGTTGGATAAAGAGACTCAATGATTGCTATGGAACACTTTTATATTATCCTGTTAAAATCTGCAAATGTGATAGCGGCTTCGGTGGCGTAATCGGTAGAATGCTGTACTGCTATGTCCAAGATTGCGGGTTCTAACCATGCCGAAGATTTTCAAGGACGTTAAAATCCTTCAGTATGCCTTCCTTCGGAGGGGAAGTAAAGCCGGCGGGACCAAGTCATAGATTTATGGCATGAAAATGAACCTAACACTACAATTGGTAATGTGTAGCTAAATTTTTAGGTTATTTGGTTAGAAACGCTCTATCAAAATCCAACGTTCGCCGGGTGTTTTGTCCAGGGACTAATTCACCAAATTAGTGTTAACCATTATTAATTTAACGATTTCGTTCACTACACAACTATACAACATACATATTCATACACAGAACAACGAACAACTGCCACACAGTCTGTTGTCACAGAGTCCAAACACCACAAGATGGCCCTCCAGCTTTTTAGGGTCCAAAAACGACATAGTAGACTCTTTTAATCAGTTTCATAACATCCCCCCACCGTTTTATCATACTATGATTAAAACCACTGTACTTCAAATATGACAGATCAAAGAAAATTTACAAATTGAGGCGGGATGGAATTCGCATCTTCCTCCCACACCTTGTAGAAATCAAATGTGGAACACCATGGGGGCGAGACAGGAAGAATAGGGCTCGACACCTGTAGACCAGGGATCGAGACAGGAACACCAGAGCTCGAGACAGGAACACCAGAGCTCGAAACAGGAACACCAGGGTCCTTATCCAAGACCTCTTCCTCACACTGCCACTCAGTAAACGGAGTTGCTTCTAGAAGATAGATGTTCTGCACATGCCACTTCAGCTCTCCAGTTGTAGTCTTCGCATTGACCACTCTGACGACATTATCCTTTCCGGGATGTACAGAAACCACCCTTCCTAAAGGCCAGTCCATTCTACGTGCACTGTCACTTCCAAGGACAACTACTTCTCTCAACTTCAATTCTCGATGCGAGTTTGATTTGCCTTTTCCCGGTTTAAGTTGCCTTAGGTACTCTAGTCTGAATTTTTTCGCAATTCTGCCCTCAAATGCTGCATGTGCCTGAACTTTTTCCATGGTTTAGCTGATCAAGGTGATCAATATCGGGTACTCCCACCCTCGGAATGTCCTGAAGAAACATTATGGGTGTCAACGCTACCAAATCATCACTATCTTTAGACAAATAAGTCAAAGGCCGAGAATTGATGACTGCCTCTGCATCCAACAGAACCGTTAATAGTTCCCCATAGTCTAAGGAGGAGTACTAGTACTCGTCGCAACAACTTCTTCAGCATTTGAACAATACGTTCCCAAAACCCGTCCCACCATGCAGCAGTGGGAGGATTGAATTTCCAAACAATTCTCATGCACGTAGCCTCAACATTTATTTGGGTCCAGTCAACTTCACTGAAAGCATTCTCTGCTCCCACAAAATTTTTCCCATTATCACTGTAATTAAGGTTTGGTCTCCCTCTTCGAGCGACGAATCTCCTCAATGCTTGCAGAAAGCCTGTAGTAGACAAGGTCCTAACAAGTTCAAAATGCACAGCTCTGAAAACCGCACACGTGAATAGCACCTTTTCACCTCCTCGGATGTATAATGGGCCAGCCAAATCCACTCCTACAATTTCAAAGACAGAAGCGTCTCTAATCTGATCCTCTGGTTAAGGTGCAACTTCGATGGTAATTCCCTTTGCTTGGTGACTTCTGCACCTGATACAGCCAGAAATCAACTTTCTTGTAATGGCTTCTGCCATTAACGATCCAAAACCGTTCTCGCAAAGTGGAGAGAAGAACTTGTACTCCAGCATGAGACATTTCTAGATGTTTCTCCATGATCTTCATGTGAACTAGCTGGTGTTTAGCTGGTAGCAGAATTGGAGTGAGGAATAATTCATCGTCCGGTCTCCTTATTAATCTCGTGTTTACTCGAAGTAATCCTCTTTCATCTTCAAACACGTTCAGATTTTTGAAGGACTGCTCCTTTTCCGTGAGCATCTCTTGCGTAACAATCTTCAGCAGTCTCCTTTCAGCTACTTGCAATTCTTCGACTTGGAGTTCCTTTGAAATGCGTCCTTCGTCTCCTTTTTCTATGTTGTGGATGAATCGTAGAATACAGGCTGTCATCCTGACAACTATTGAGTACCGGTACTTGGGAAAATATTTCAGATACCACTTTTCTTCCGGTTCCACAGAAACTAGTACGGTTGAAATGTATTTCCTTTTCTCATTATTTATCCTTTCTTCATCAGGCAAGGCATTGTCGAGAGGCAATTCTGAACTAGGAGATCTCTGCCAATGAGGGCCCTCCCACCATTTCGACGTCATGAGTTTGGAAGCAGAGCAATCCCTAGACGGTAGATCAGCCGAGTTATTCACTCCACGTACTTTGTTCCAGCTATCAGGGTTAGACAACTGTTTAATTTTCTTCACCCGATTTGCCACAAAAGTTCCCCAGACTTCCTTCCTCTTGATCCAGCAGAGAGCTGTTGTGGAGTCTGTCCAATAATATGTCGACAGCTGTGATATTCCTAAACTTGCCTTTACGGAAAATGCAAGGAGAGCTCCAATTGAACAAGCTAGGAGTTCCAACCACGAAGTAGTCATTTTTTTCAGCGGGGCTACACGAGACTTTGCTTGTTGAAGCGATATATTTGTGTTTTTTCCCATCTTCTGAACGAAGAAACACAACCGCAGCATATGCTACTCCACTTGCGTCGCAGAACGTACAGTATGAAGGCTCCACGATTCCTGTATCTTGCAGCGTGCCATTTGTCTTGGAATTTTAATATCAGGCAATACCTCAAGTTCTTGATGCCTAATTTCAAACTTCTTCCTCATGCCATCCTCCATTTCTTCATCCCAGCTCATTTTCTTCCGCCAACTTTCCAGCAATAGCAACTTCGGTACTAGAGAGACAGGACATGTGAATGCTATAGGATCAAAGATTCTGTGAGCAGCCGCCAATACATTTCTTCTAGTGATCTTGTCGAGCTCTGGCTTCGATTCCTGCCATCTCCTCATTGCATCATGCGTGTATTAGCATCGTTAGTTCCCCCAATGCATGGTAATTTAATACATCATCCTTCCTTCCGTATTAGAATCATAATCATCCATGGTTGGTCCAGATTTAATAAAAGTAGCTTCCATGTTGTGGGATGTGTTAGTAGTACGATGATTTGGAGCACAGATTCTAATGTTATACTCACATCACGTGTGTGATATGCTCACACAAAACTGGTGCATTGAAATATGTAGAACACGTGGTCCGATTAGATTGTACAAGTCACTATTTCAGCTCAATAACCTCCAAATTCCAGAGCACATCCCATACCCGCCCCCCTTTTTTCGCCCTAACCTACATAACCTCCAAATCTGACTATAGAATAATATAAATAATCACCCCTACCCGCTATCCTACACAGGTTCCAAATTCTTGTTTGAACCCCATGACCCTCTTGCAAAAGTGATATGAGAAGGAAGGAGAAAGATAAATGAAAACCATAGGTGATTGATACATTTTTGAAATTTTTATTTTGCATTACACAATGTAGAAATAAAATAATTGTGTATGTATAGGTCTGGTATAGAAAGAACGACACTATTGAAATTGCATTCTCGTCCAGTTCTGCTCTTGCAACTTGCTGTTCACCTGGATCCAGTGGACAGATCTGTAAGAATACAAACATCAAGCTATAAATGTGGAATGTAACTAGACATGGAAGAATGCAGGCTAAGCTTCTCAAGGAAATATCCTGTAAATGGGCATGGAGGATTTCAGTTATTTCAGTGATCTCTTTCGACTGCAATCCAATTTTTTGTTTTACATTTATTAATTTTCATCATGAATTCTTTCCTCAAGACAGAATCCATACCATTTAAAAACTCATTCAAATCCTCTGGTGTGTCAGCTAAGATGACGATATCAGCAAATCTCCGAGTTGAAATTATTTCTCCTTGAATCTTTACTCGTACTTCGAATTTTTCTCCAATATCCTTCATTGCTTACTCAATGTATAGATTTAAAAGTATGGGTGATAAGTTGCGGCCTTGCCTTACACCTTTCTGAATACCAGCTTTTCTCTCATGTCCTTACGCTCGAATAACTGCATATCCTAAGGAACACAAAACGTGCTACACCTTAAAACAGTAGGCCTATTGGAATGTCACAAAATGGTAAAGTATATTGAAAGGAAAGTGATTAGTCCCTTGTTCATAAATTTACATGTGTCAACATTGTTTGGTATCCATTAAACAAGAGTCACTTTCAGTGATCTCAGGAGTAGCCTACATATTGAGACTCATGTCCTAAAGGTCCTGGGTTTTATTGCAAACAAATAATTAATTCTAGTATGTTTGGAACATGCAAAATTGAGACGTGTTTGGCTTAGTTCACACCACAATCATCAACTCAAATGATGGTTCCTAAATTAAGGCCGTGACTGCCTCCTTTCCTATCCTAGTCTCATCTACAAATGCATATACCACTACATACAACCTATACATAGTGTTACCGCGAAGGTAGCTCTGTACTTCCCTATCCCACTCTTCCGGTATACTACTGTTGTCAGGAATACTGTATGCCAGCCATCCTAGTTTCTCATCTGGGTGACAAATTGGTTATGCAGTTACAAGCTGAGGTACAGTATCTATGACATAAATGTCAAGAAATATGGATCCATAGTAAGTTACAACTATTGTATTATGTAACATGAGAAAAAAATCGATAATAAAATAACATTCACATACTTTCTGGGAATCATTAAGAGTTGAAAATACTGTCAAATATCACTGCTGCATATTAAATATAGGTACTGTCAAATATCACTAATATACAGTCAAGAAGGTTTTTATTTGTAGCTCGTTCGACGACGGAGATGTTTGTGGCCGACAAATTGACGTCATATTGCGTTGCTAACATGTCACACGACACACATAACTTTGTAATTATGTGAAAAAAGAAATAATTGGCATAACCATTGGCTTGGATAAAGATTATTGATGTGTGACTACCCCCACTGTGCGTGACAAAAATCAGGGGTGAGTATCTTAGTTACCTAACAATTATTGGTCTAGGCGAAAACCATTGGTCAGATGGATGCGATATAGTACCAAATGCATGGGGTTGGCAATACTGTACACGATGCTAAAAATGGTGGAGTGAGCTGGAATTTCATCTCTATAAGTCGTGATCCTATTTGGCAAGGCTGGGTGGGTTACAGACAGCGGAGGAGTAAACATCTATTACTATATCATCTCCAGATACCATTACTACAGGTATCTTGGCTAATTTCAGTAGTTTAAGTTTTTTTACTTCGGTTCAGGTAAACTCCACTCTTACCGAATATGTCTCCGATAATCTTTATTATTATAAGAGTTGAAAACTCTAGGAAAACAGACTGTTACTGAACCCGAAAGATTCATCACTCCATGGAAGTGTTCCATATGCCTCACCGCTGCCCAGCATACACATTGCTGCAAGTGCCCTTCAACCCAGAGGCAGAAGTGATAGCCAGCTAAGGATGCAAGTGAAATAATGTCCTCTTCGGACTAAACAGGAGGAAAGCAAAGACAGTAGGCCTACAGATAGGGGTTTAGTAGCATTATTAGTTAGAATCACGCAGGTTAATTCCTTAGGAAGCAAAGAGGACAGGTAAATGTTTAGGCCTACAGGTTCTCATTCTCTCTCACAGTGAACCTTTAGTTAGTTAGTTAGTTAGTTATTGTTGTTTAAAGGGGCGGAACTACGAGGTCATCTGCCCCTACAGTGAACCTTTGCCACACACAAATGCCAGTCATGTAGTACTGCTCAAATAAGCACTATACAAACTTACATGATAGAATGATACCTGCTGAATTATATTATTGGTATAACACACTCCAGAAAATTGGATCGAGAGCATTTCAAAACTACTCCTGGCGGCGTTCCAGATATGAGGGTTCAGGTTATGTTAGTTTTCCACATGACTGACACGCCACAGTTCATCACTAAACAACATGTACATTTCATTACAAATGATATAATTGCTCATATTTTCCTCCATCTTTTCTTGTGTTCAAAAATCTACATTATTAAAACATCCACACCATTTACAAATATCTTTAATTAAAACAAATATCCTGCCGTAGTCTGCCATCTTGTAAAAAAAACGAAATTATAATCGGCAGCAAGGGTTGCCATCATAGTATCAATATCAACAGGTGCAATTCTTTAAATATAACTGAATCTTTGCAATTATATCAGACGCTGTAATGATGTTTATGATTATATGCGATCAACTTCTGAAATTCATAACAATAGATTTTGTTATCAGGGAGTTTAATCTAAGTCTAAAACATAATATGTTTGTAAACCTGTTAGTATCAGTGTAAGCGAATCACATTTAAGACATAAACAAGAGGGCGCTAGGTCTACCAACACACATCGTCCGTTCGTGCTATTACGTTTCCAAAGTTGCATAACCGGAGCGTAATAAAAAACCAGGCCCAAAATAAGGTTTAACCTGGGTTTAACCAATCCCATCTAACTTACGAAGGCCTGGTATATAGGACGTTGTTGAATGTCACGGGTTAAAGCTTCCAGCCAGGCACATAGAATGATATAATACGTAGAAATACCTCAAAAGATAAAGGTTTTGTAACCTTGAAATATTGCTGGAAAAACATATATCAATTATAAAAACGTAACAATCAGGAGGTTGAACAAAATAACAAATTCTTAAGAATAGTTTAAACCAACTATCCTCGAATAAGACATAGGAACTCTTGTGTTTTGGTTATCTCCGTAGTGAGCAAAAATATTTGCCATAATTGCAATGGTTAAAGTATATTATACCTTGAATTAAATAGTCAAGAATAATATAGGCACAGTATAAATTGTAGGACGTATGGAATATTATGGGCATTGGTATACCAAACTGTAGGTAACGTTAAGTTGAGAAAATATGATCAATTACAATAAGTTTATCTAGCTACCTTTTCCTTATCTATGAAATAAAGACAATGTCTTTTCAACCAATATATTAAACAAGAACAAAGGAAATTTACAAAAATATAGGACAGATCAAGGAATCACTTAAGGTAAGTAATTACATGGTAGATATGTGGTATATCCTGTTGATGTATTATGTGCCCCGTTAATATGTTGTACATCCTGTTGATATGATGTAGGGGAGAGTGGGGCACATTGAACCGGAATAGTAGTTTCTAAGCTGCATGTCTTTAAATAAAAATAGGTAAATAGTTCATTCTTCCCCACCCGTGGGGTACCATGAACCAGTCTATAAAGTTTCAATAGAAGAACTTAATTACAGAGTTATTTCCAAATTTGATCTTCACATACAATCCTCTTATAAATCGTATAACTAAGCATATAGGCATTCAACCACGCATACACATTTGAAATTAATTCCATTTTTTTTGTAGCGTGACGCGATTTATTTAAACCAAATCTACTTGTTAATTGTCACTTTAACTCAGAGAGTCATATCGTGACATACAGACAATAAACACATAGATAACATAAATTTACAGTATGGCATTAGATAACTAAACCAAATGTTCATTCGGCATTTCATAGCTTCCTAGTTATTTCAAAACTTAATAATGCTTTGCAGTAGTTATCTTCATTCACAATATCACTGGGCAACTTTTTTGATGGAGACTGCACAAGTTCTTTCTTAATCATAAATGTGGACACAGTGTTCTTCATTTTTTGACAGTTCTCCATGGGAGACACATCACAGAAAGAATTACTTTTATTTTCCTATCGAGCCCTTACTGACTGTAAGAGTCTGATAAGTTTCGTAATAAGGAAAAAGAAAAATCATCAAACTCACAGGAAAAATCTAGACAGCAATATGTGGCTGTACTGTAGTAATCGTATACCTAGTTAATACAGATAGGCTCTCCTAGGCTTTAACAAGATTTATAGCTTAGGAAGCCATCTCCTGTACTTGAATGCTTAATTTACATGCATCTTTGTTCTGAATCTCATCCGACGCTTTCTTATTCCACATTGCCCTGATGGTATTAAAATATTTTGCTAATTGACCTGCTTTCCCCCATTCCCTCTTTAGTAATTTAGTTAAAGTGTGATACTCATTTTCATTTTCTATTCTGTTTATATCTGCTTTGTCTACAAACTTTGCTCTTATCATTTTAATTTCCTTGCATTCCCTGATCAGGTGCGCTGCACCCATAACCTTCCCACAAAACAGGCAAATGTCCTCTTTTCCTACTTCTCTCAACGCTTTGTTCTTATACACCCCCATTAACCACCAAATTATCCCTCTCATTTCTCTTTTCATTAGACATTGAGGCTTTATGCTCATAAAGTTCCTTATTTCGCAGAACTCCGTTAAGGTTCTCCTACTGGTGCACTCTTCTCTTAGCACCTGCAACTCTACGTCATTAACCCTTCTACACACTTTTTTACACACCCTACCTTCCTCTCTTTGTACGTCCCTATCCCATAGATAACCCATTCCTAATCTTTCCAGTACACTTCTTACCCCGTCCACCCAGTAGCCCTCTTGCTGATGCTTCATTTGGTGCAGGTAGGCTACCTTAAGCATTCCCCCCTCCACCTGCTTTTAAACGAATCCAAGACTTTATGACCTTTTTTTATGATATGTTGTCTAATGCTTACATCCTCACACAACATTCTCTACTTACAATACTGTCAAGGGTTTTCGTTCCTTCCTCTAAACCCCATACTTCCACTCCATAAAGTGCTCTTCAAACGATGAGTGCGTTAAACACATTCTTATACACTTTGTAGTCAAGATTCGATAACTTACGCTCTAACACTTTAACATTCGCCAATGCCCTAGCCCTTTCGATTTTGCCCTTTTAATTTGTTCGGTCCATTTACCATTACTCGCCAGTATCGTCCCTAGATACTCAAGTTTTTTCCACCGTCTCTAACTGTGACCCATACATGACCCACTTTTCATTCTTAGCCAGTTTAACTCCCTTTTTGCAGACCATAACTTTGGTCTTACTCGGGTTAATTTTTAAGTTCCAGTCCTCACAGTATTTCACGATCTCGTCAATACTATATTGCATATTATAGGGTGTTATAGCAAGCAGAAGGATGTCATCAGCAAAAGCTAGGCCCGGGATATCATAATTGTCCAAGCAGGGGTTGGACCGTTGCTCAAAGCCCTTTGAATCGAAAATATCGTTGATAAATAGCACAAAAAAAAGCACCGGGGATAATTTGCATCCCTGTTTTAATCCTATATTCGACGTTATCTCTCCTACAATTACATCATCTTTAGTTTTAACTGCACATTTCACTTCGGAATACACATTCTCAATTGCTCTTATCATTTTATGTGACACCCCGATTTTTCCCAATTTAGCCATGACAGCTCCCCTGCTCACTGAATCAAACGCCTTCTCCAAATCAATAGCTGTGATATACAGCTTACCTCTTTTCCTTCGTATGTACTTGTCCATCACCGTTTTCACCACCATAATATTGTCACTGGTCCTCATCCCTTTTCTGAACCCTGTCTGGAGTCTCGAGAAAACCGAACAGCCCTCTGCCCATGCTATTAAACGCTTGGATAAGACCCCGGTGTACATTTTGCTCAAACTATCAAGCAAAGTTATGCCTCTATAGTTGCCTGGGTCTAGTTTGTCCCCACGCTTCTTATATATTGGACAAATTATCCCCTCCTGCCACGCCCTAGGAAATCTACCTCCTTCAAAGATTTTGTTAAAGACTTTTACCAAGCTGCCCATTGTTACTCAACTCTTGCCAAAATTCATTTGATATCCCCGAAATAGCACCTGACTTCCCTCCTTTACTTTTTGCTATTACTTCCTTAATTTCCTCTATCGATATGACTTGGTCCAGCATAGGCAGAGCGGCCTCCAGCCCCCTCGGGACGCCAAACTCATCTCTCTTCCTCCAATTATCTTCAGCATTTAACAGATTCTCATAATATGCAATCCATACTTCATCACTAATAGAGCTCCCCCCACCACTTCTGCGCCCCCTACAGTAAGAATTTATCCTGCTCCACACTTTGCTACAGTCGGTAGCTTTAGAATCCTTATTTAGTGCTGTTGCTTCCTTACCATGCCATTCATCTTTCATTTTGCTGAGCAGTTCCCTATATTCTTTCCTTAGACGACAAAATTCTACTCTCATCGTATCATCCCCTCCTCTCTTGTATAACTTCAGTGCCCTAATAACTTCGGTTTTCCTCCTTCTACAAGATTCATCGTACCATCCTTTAATTCTCCCTACTTTTCCCCTAGCCTTCACGCGCATTTTCTGCCCGGTCATCATAATTGCATTCTCAATCATACGTATTACCCCCTTCAATTTCATCATTACTGATCATTAAACTTATCCCTAACTTTACCAGCTCAAAATTTTCTCCCTGGAAGTAGTTCTGGAACTCTCTGCAGTTTTCCTCCCTCCATCTGAATCTATTTACTTTTCTCTATATAGCTTTAACTTGTGGGTTCCCTTTTGATTTTGATTTTGTCACCGCTCCCTGCTTGTTGACGACAATTGGTAGGTGGTGTGATTCCCCCCATTCTTCAACAGTGAACCTCTTAATTAGGGCTAGTGCTCCTCTGGAACATATTGTTAAATCTATTACACTTCCTCCACTCTCTGTTACATACGTCAGGTTACCTCCTTCATCCCCCACACAGACACCATTTAATATATTTAGCTCTTCTGCACCACATAGTTCCAAAATCTTTTCTCCGTTCTTGTTACATTCCTTGTCTTTGCTGTGCCTATCCCCACATACAGCCTCGGCAACCCCCTTGCTGTAAAGGGGCTTTCTGTCTGCAACCCTCGCATTGAAGTCCCCTAAAAGCACAATTTCTGCCTCTTCATATACATTTTGAATTCTGTTTATTTCAATAGCTAACTCATCGAAAAAGCTTTCTCTTGCATACGGGGAATTCTCCGGAGGGTTGTAGACAAAGCCGAAACATACCGTTCCTTTCCCCCTCCCCCTACTATCTGCTTTTACCCACACTACTTCTTCCAGTTCTGAACTAATAGATTCTGATAATTCCCTCACCTCTTCTTTAATTAAAACAACAATTCCCCCCGGGAACCGACCGGTACGAGCTTTCCTAATCTTAGGTTTTGTATATATATTAAAGCCATCTACTTTAACCTCGCAACCTACAGGGAGCCAACTCTCAACAAATCCTACAATCTGCATATCTTCTATTAGGGTCAAAACTACATCGTTCCCTCTCTTATTTAAAAAACCCTCTATATTTACGCTAGCAATATTCCAGTTTAGTTATTTTTTACCCCTACCCTCTTCGCTAGTGGTGGCTTTACTTCTAGTAACTCTAGCTTTCTCTAGCTCTAGTATACTGCCACCTGGAGAAGAAATGACCTCCTTCTCCACATTAAACTGCTCTGTCAAGGTTTTCTTTCCCCAAAGTTCTTTTAGACTAGTAACTCGTTGTTTGCCAGTCTCACCTTTCTGCAAACCACGTACTTGTCCGGTGTTCCTGGCGCTGACGTTAGTCGTTCCTGCTCGCGCCACTTCCGTGTTGGACTTGGAGGTCGATGCTCTCTGTTGAATCATCACCGCACTTCCGTCTGAACCGACAGCTGCTTCCACCTGGTTGCTAGGTCTAACTGTCTCCTGTTGCTGTTGCTTCTCCATATCCTGGAGTTGTGCCACTGTCCAAACCCGATCCCAGTTGTTGCCACTAACCGCCAATCTATTGCCCTTTATATAAGCCTTGAGACCCGAGTTTCTTGCCTTAATTAAATGAAACTGCAAGGTCCGTTGCTCGCTTGCCTCTTCTTTACTCATTTCTCTCCTTACCCATATCCTCTCCCTTTTCAGGTTCTTTGTGTTCGCCAGAATTCTGTGAGCCATCAGCGAAGAAACTAATGACACTTTCACGGGCCTCGTGCCCTTTCCCCGTCCTATCCTGGTCACATTGTCAATCTCTGAAACTCCAATGTTTATCCGCATGCCTTCACTAATCACTCGGAGCACCTTGGATGTTAGATCCTCAGTGCTTTCCTTGGCATCTTCCTTTATTCCGTAAATGAAGACGTTTTTCCTTCTCTCATCCAGCTTGGTCTTCCTTAATTCATTTACCTCCACCTCTAATATCTTCACCTTTTCTCTTAGGTCTTTTATCTCTCTACTATTCTCGGTCAGCCTTTCTGTCACTATTCCCATCTCTTCTCTTATACATGTCTTCATCTCCTTGAATTCCTTACATTGCTCACGAAGAATGTCCCGGATCTGGTCATTTTGTGACACTTCCTTTACAATTTCCCTTATTTTTTCCATTTCTTGCCATCCCAGCTGACCAGGCCCTGGGTTTGACTCCACTCCTCCAATTAATAGTAGCGTCGCCACAACCAGCGCTACCATCCCCATCGCCAAAACCCCCACCTGTTCAGTGACGTTGCCCACTATCACCTTCCCGACACCGAAATCACACTTCACTCTAGCCTGCCAGCGGCCGATGACCGCCCGGTACTGCTGAAAAGCAATTCCCATTCTTCCTTACACTTCACTGCACGTCTATTCACCTTGCTTGCTTGGTTGAAACTGATAATTCCAAATTTGAAGTAAGATTTTTGTATCTTTGTCACCCCCTGTTGAGTAGAATTTGGCAGCGCATATACCAGTACTATATGGTTAGCTGGAACAGATGCTTCCTCCCTTACCTGAGGAAAAAGGAACTTTCCACCCATTTTTTCACTCTTTCTCAAAAATGACAACTGATGAGTGTAATGTAATAGGTATTATGTGTGTATATATGATGTTATGTTATGTTGGCACGTCTTAGAAATAAATAAGTTGAAAATACTTCAGGATACTTGGCATTTAATGCTTTAATTTCAGGACAATACTCCCAGTCTTTCTCCTACATCCCTCCAATTTACTACTATTTCTTCCAACCAATCCCTACCAATCAACGGCAAAAACAACTGAGGTGTGTCACATACTACCAACTTCAGGTCATGTTTATCTCCTACATTGTCACTAACCTTAACTGTTACTGTTCCTTCCACTTTAATCGGGCTACCATCTACTGTTTTAAGTTTAGCATCACATCCGATAATACATAAATGTGGAAACAATTCTTGCAACTGCTTAACATGAATTAAACTGTGTCAGTTTCCATTAATACCTTTACACCATCAATATTGGCTTTCACTAACAATGGTTCATTATTATGTGTAACAAGGTTTACCTCCACTCCATTCACATAGTTCCTAGTATCTCGAATTACCTCATTATTTCTGTTTTTATTACTATCCTCAGTGTCGTTTTGTTTAAATCCTATTCCTTCTTCTACTACACACATTATGTCCTCATCTACTAGCCTACACATTTCCCTTGCTTCTTTCTCCTCATTAAATGAAGTTCCTACTCACATGACTCTTCTATTACATCCCCATTATTTACTCTGTTTATGACTAATTGCTTACGTCTCAAAACTCACGAGTCTCAAAACTCACGAGCTAAAAATAGTAACAAATAGTATCAAAACTCACGGCAATAAACTAGTAGCTGAATGAACATTATAATAACAGTCTCAAAACTCACGACTCCGGAAAAGCACACTGCCCAACCCATGTTTGTCCACCCAGTTTTAAAATGGAATTTCGTTTGTATTGTACAGACGTCACAGTGACGCAGGTTATCAGACAAATTCTATGCCAACCCAAGTACATGACCACGAGGTCGCAAAGCCCAGAAAAGATTCAACAACATCATCTTGAAGAGAGAGGTGCCAATTACAAGAGGGCAAGCAGTTCTTGCTGGCTCTAACAATGGACCTTTTCCCAATGAACTGGCTTGGCCATGGCTACCTACGTATAACCTTATAGGTGGCTATGGCTTGGTTCGTGAGTTTTGAGACTGGTCCAGGTACAGAAACCGGTTAGAATCTACTTTTACTAACCCTCATCTTGAAATTTGTGAATTTTGAGACTCGTGAGTTTTGAGACGACACGGACTAATTGATCATAATCACTACTCACGTCATAGTCCAGAATACTTTCCTCATATTGCTCCTGTTTAGGCCTAACACACGTTGTAACGTGTTTTTCGAGGGGTTTTTATGCAACTGGCATAAGTCAGTAGGAAGCCATTCTATATTTATTTACGCGGCAAATTGTTCAGCCAAGAGAATTTTTCATGTTAATTTATTATTATTATTAATTTATTATAATTATTATTAAGATATTTTCGGAGCATTTTATAAAAATTATAAGCATACAGATAGGTTTTCTATGTCTTAGAAAACACTATCAAGCAAATTATTACGAACGACGATATCATAGAAAATTATCTGATTACGGAATTTTACGGAGTATTTTCAGTTAGGGTATTTGAGAGAGATGACTCACTGGGAATTCAAATACAAGCTGATTCCTGTCGAGAAGCATGACGCAAGCTTGGGTCGCATCGTCAAGAAAAGGCGAATTGTTGGAACGGAAATCGACTTCTCCCTCTCGCGCGCCGTGTGTAATGAACCAGAGGAGGGGAAGTAGCGGCGTGCTCAGCCAATCAGTGGAGACAACGTAAGCTGGAAGACGGTACCATGGTGGGGGAGCCAACGTGTGGATATATCGTTCGACGCGCCGTGAAACGAGGACAAACTGTGTAGTTCTTGCCGAGTGTGGTTCACGCGGGAGTCGCTCCGATGTTCAGTGGAGTTAGCGACTATCTTTGTGAAACTTAACCAGTGTAGTTATACGAGTGTTTGGGTCCGAGGTACGGACCATAGAATTATCTAATCTACCAGAATATCATCAAATAACGAAGAAGATGGCGACGTCCAGGAGACTGTGGGAAGCACACAGCATCATCCAGTACGAGGGAAATGCTTTAGCAATTTCCAGTGGTAAGCGCAAATGACGCAGAAATACGCAATCTCTCATTTCTCTTTGTTTTACATTTCATATTTCAGTAACTTCATAGCTTGGAAATAAGAGTAAAATCAATTTATCAGACTCCGTTTTCACGTAATTTTCTATCGGTAATATTAAAATCGCAACGCTCCAATTTAAATTTTATACTTATTGTTATTATTAATTTTGCTATACTTGTTTTATATAATAAATTCATTTCTTTTACAATGCAATCTTTGCTTTCAGTAGGTAGCATTAGATATAGACCAATTCCTTCTCCTGATACAATTGTTTGTTGGGTTAATGATCAAATCATACCACGATCTGAGTGATTAGATTCTTGAAGGTGTTCTACCAGAGCTAGACGTTGTTAAATACAAATTTAGATTTCAGCATTGCGTTGAAGTCTTGGCGCCCATTAAAACAACATAGATTAGGCAAAGGTAAACAGTTACATGTATATCCCAACAGTTAGGGGCTAGCAAAACGTTACACTTGTCGCTCAAAGTGAGGGCAATAGAAACCATTACAACGTATGTTCCGATCGTTGTCCGTCGCCGCTAACAATAGCTTTAGCTGATTCCCTACTATACGGTGCATACCGCCATTGTTCACTACACTCCTCTTGTTGCCCTTCGTGACTGACAACTGATTTAATTTTCTCCCTATGATAGCGAGCCGTATGACCTATTTTTCCACACGCAAAACAATTTACACTTTTGGACCAGCAATTATCTGGGTGACAATTTGACGATCCACATCTCCAGCATCCTTGTGACGCCTTGTTTGGTTGTCTCCGCCCTAAGTGTTGACCTCTAGGTACTGCGTGTACTCGTTCGGAATTTCCCTGGATTTCTTTTCCTCTGTTTGGCGCCGGAGATTGAAACTGTAGACCAAAAGCTCCGCGTCCTGGGATAGTGCCTCGTCCCCAAGCCCTTCCTCGTGTCCCGCTATTATTGGTGACACGGCTACCTCCGCGATTTTCACTGTATAGGCCTACAGGCCCATGCTGAATTTTACTGACCTGATATCCTTCCCGTTCTGTGGCCATCTGTTGTGACTGTGTTTGCCACTTCTCCATTTGTTTAGCCACCTCCACCGCTCTATCATAAGTAAGATTTGGCTCTTGGTATAATCGATCTCTAGTTTTGTCTGATGTGAGACCAAACAAGAACTGATCTCGTAGACGAGAGTCCAAATTGTTCCCAAAATCACACGTCTGAGCTGCGTCATTAAGTTTAAGCACAAATTCCGCAACTGTCTGAGATGGCAGTTGTGTCATACGTTGAAACCGCACTGTCTCAGCGAGCGCCAAACCGGCAGGATTAAAATGTTCCTTTAATCTTTTCAGAAGGTCCACAAGGGTAAGATTTCTGGGTTCCACAGGTCTGCACAAACGATTTAGAGTTGCCCGTACTTCGCGATTTAAATGATTAAGAAATATTTTTTTTTTATCACGGCGTTTGATCCATCCGCGGGAGAATCGTTTCGTTCAGTTGCCGGTGCGTCCGGACCCAAAGCATAGGAAAGAGTGTAATGTAATAGGTATTATGTGTGTATGTATGATATGTGTAAATTGTAATGTTGGTACTACATCTTATGTTATGTTATGTTGGCACGTCTTAGAAATAAATCAGTTGAGTTACAAATGGACAAGAATGAAGGAGTCATTACAATAAGTCGCCTGAATCATCCTTCGGTTTCAAAATTTTCCCCACATAGTAAACATACTTTTTGTTTTTGAGTTCAAACCTGGTCAGAACAAAATCATCTGTTTCTGGAGATTTGTCCAAATCTTCAAAGTTGTATTTGCATTCATCAAACTCATCCAGTTTGGCATCGCTCTCTTCGTACTGAACTTCACTATTCTCTTCCTCAGATTCCTGCTCATAAAGCTTCCAAATGGCCTTTTTTGGACAAGTTGAATTATGCAAATGATTAGACATCTCTCAGTGGTTAACAGCCGTGAGGCTGGTTGGCAGCAGCTCGCCATTCTTCCCGTCTCTCAGTCTTCCTCTTCAGTTCACAGTATGAGCCACAACCCATATCTTGCAGTATTTGACTCATGTACTCCAGTCTGGGTCTTCCTCTACAATTCTTGCCGTCTACCGTTCCCTCGATTATAAGCTTAATCAGTCCATTGTGTCCCAGTATGTGGCCCACGAGGTGATTCCTTCTTCTTTTTAGATATTTAAGAAAGCATCTTCTCTCTCCCACTCTTCTAAAGACTTCCTCATTTGTGACCATTTCTTTCCAACTGATTTTCATAATCCTTCTATAGCACCAGGTTTCAAATGCCAGTAGTCTTTCCCCCTCCCCCTCTCTCTCTCTCTCTCTCCTATTGTCCAAGATTCGCTGCCATATAGCGCGACGCTCCATACATAGGTCTTCAACATTTGTTTCCTCACATCAAGACTTATGTTCCTTGCAGTAAATAGGTTCTTCTTTTTATAGAAAGCGTTCTTGGCTTGGGCAATCCTACTTAATATCTCTCTGCTGCTTCTTCCATCATTCGTTATTTTACTTCCCAGATAATTAAACTCATTCACTTCTTGTATCTTTTCATTTCTTAACTCTATTGATGTCTGGTTTTCGGCATTTCTACTGCAGACCAAAATTTTTGTTTTATTTGTATTTATTCTCATATTAAATTCTTCCTCCATTATTTTGTCCATCTTGCTCAGGATCTTTTGTAAGTCTTCTTCACTTTCTGCAATTAGCGCTATGTCATCAGCAAACCTTATCATGTCAACTTTTTCTCCATGAATATTCACTCCTGTGGCAAATTCTTCTCTTACTTGGTCGATCGCCTTTTGTACATATATATTGAAAAGGTATGGGGAAAGGGAACAACCCTGCCGTACACCCTTTCTGATGTGTGCTGTTTCTTCCTTGCTACCACAACAAACTATTCCAATTTCTTGCTTATAGATATTGTAGATGAGTCTTCTGTCTCTAAAGTTGATACCTGTTTGATGAAGAATGCTGAATAGAACATTCCAGTTCACATTGTCAAACGCCTTTTCAAAGTCGACGAACGCTAAGAAGGTAGGTTTGCCTTTCTTCATCTGCTTCTCTATCACTTGCCTCAATGCTAAGATTGCTTCTCTTGTTCCTACTCCTTTCCTAAAACCAAATTGATCATCAGATAGGTTTTCATCGATTTGAATAGACATTACAATCACATGAGTATTTACCAGTGCTAAGAAACCCACAAGAGGACACACAGTATTTAGGGTAAATTAAATCACTCCCGGGGCACAATGAATCATGGCTCATTGTGCCCTGGGAGATCTTGGCTCAATGTGCCCCAGGAGTACATAATTTTATACAAAGCTATTGTGAGGTTATGGATGAAAAGTATTTAGATATAAATTTAAAACACGATTCTGATTTATCTGATTTATCTTAAGATATATACATTTAAAGCACGATTCTGATGTTATCATAACAACGCACTTAATCTGAATTTCAACCAATCATTTGCCACCAAATGTTAATCTACCAAGTTCACAGAAAATTCCTTCACTCTAGCCGTAACCAAATAACACCTGCAGAGAATTAATGGTGGGCACCAGAGTTTGCAGAAGCAAAATGCAAATCAGTAGAGCAGATCTACCAACATACCCAGAGTGAGAAAAATAATTTCTTTATTTACACTGAAGTTATGTAACCTGGTTCATAGTGCCCTGTGGTTCAAAGTGCCCCACTCTCCCCTACATACTGGTGATATGTTGTACATACTGTTGATATGTTGTACATGCTGTTGATATGTTGAACATGCTGATGATATGTTACATGTTGTTGATATGATATATATACTGTTAATATATTGTACATCCTGTTGGTATATTGTACATCCTGTTGACACAGCGAACTGGAAAAAGAGAACGTGGTGAAGGGACAGCAGCCTGTTGGTGTGTTCTACTTCACTCACTCCACCATGATCCACCTACTCCAGTCCGCTCTGGGAGTATATAAGGATGTGGAGCCTCTTCGGAGTGACAACTATGAACGGATGTCCAAGCGACAATGGAAAATCACTCTGACGGGGGCTTTCGCCACCAACATAGCAGCAGTCTTTTTCAAGTAAGTTACCACAGGGGGGCTTTGCCACAAACATAGCAGCAGTCTTCTACAAGTAAGTTACCACAGGGGGGCTTCGCCACAAACATAGCAGCGGTCTTCTTCAAGTAAGTTACCACAGGGGGGCTTTGCCACAAACATAGCAGCAGTCTTCTACAAGTAAGTTACCACAGGGGCTTCACCACAAACATAGCAGCGGTCTTCTTCAAGTAAGTTACCACAGGGGGGCTTTGCCACAAACATAGCAGCAGTCTTCTACAAGTAAGTTACCACAGGGGGGCTTCGCCACAAACATAGCAGCGGTCTTCTTCAAGTAAGTTACCACAGGGGGGCTTCGCCACAAACATAGCAGCAGTCTTCTACAAGTAAGTTACCACAGGGGGGCTTCGCCACAAACATAGCAGCGGTCTTCTTCAAGTAAGTTACCACAGGGGGGCTTCACCACAAACATAGCAGTAGTCGTCTTCATGTAAGTTACCACAGGGGGGCTTCGCCACAAACATAGCAGCAGTCTTCTTCAAGAAAGTTACCACAGGGGGACTTTGTCACAAACATAGCAGCAGTCTTCTTCAAGTAAGTTACCACAGGGGGGCTTCGCCACAAACATAGCAGCGGTCTTCTTCAAGTAAGTTACCACAGGGGGGCTTCGCCACAAACATAGCAGCAGTCTTCTTCAAGTAAGTTACCACAGGGGGGCTTCGCCACAAACATAGCAGCAGTCTTCTTCAAGTAAGTTACCACAGGGGGGCTTCGCCACAAACATAGCAGCAGTCTTCCTCAAGTAAGTTACCACAGGGGGACTTTGTCACAAACATAGCAGCAGCCTTCATCAAGTAAGTTACCACAGAGGGCTTCGCCACAAACATAGCAGCGGTATTCTTCAAGTAAGTTACCACAGGTGGGCTTCGCCACAAACATAGCAGCAGCCTTCTTCAAGTAAGTTACCACAGGGTGACTTCGCCACAAACATAGCAGCAGTCTTCTACAAGTAAGTTACCACAGGGGGGCTTTGCCACAAACATAGCAGCAGTCTTCTTCAAGTAAGTTACCAAAGGGGCTTCGCCACAAACATAGCAGCAGTCTTCTTCAAGTAAGTTACTAAAGGGGCTTCGCCACAAACATAGCAGCAGTCTTCTTCAAGTAAGTTACCACAGGGGGGCTTCACCACAAATATAGCAGCAGTCTTCTTGAAGTAAGTTACTATAGGGGGGCTTCACCACAAATATAGCAGCAGTCTTCTTCATGTAAGTTATCACAGGGGGGCTTCGCCACAAACATAGCAGAGTCTTCTTCAAGTAAGTTACCACAGGGGCTTCGTCACAAACATAGCAGCAGTCTTCTTCAAGTAAGTTACCACAGGGGGGCTTCGCCACAAACATAGCAGCAGCCTTCTACAAGTAAATTACCACAGGGGGCTTTGCCACAAACATAGCAGCAGTCTTCTTCAAGTAAGTTACCAAAGGGGCTTCGCCACAAACATAGCAGCAGTCTTCTTCAAGTAAGTTACCAAAGGGGCTTCGCCACAAACATAGCAGCAGTCTTCTTCAAGTAAGTTACCACAGGGGGGGGGGGGCTTCACCACAAATATAGCAGCAGTCTTCTTCAAGTAAGTTACTACAGGGGGGCTTCACCACAAATATAGCAGCAGTCTTCTTCATGTAAGTTATCACAGGGGGGCTTCGCCACAAACATAGCAGCAGTCTTCTTCAAGTAAGTTACCACAGGGGCTTCGCCACAAACATAGCAGCAGTCTTCTTCAAGTAAGTTACCACAGGGGGGCTTCATCACAAATATAGCAGCAGTCTTCTTGAAGTAAGTTACTACAGGGGGGCTTCGCCACAAACATAGCAGCAGTCTTCTTCAAGTAAGTTACTACAGGGGGGCTTTGCCACAAGCATAGCAGCAGTCTTCTTCAAGTAAGTTACCACAGGGGGGGGGCTTCGCCACCAACATAGCAGCAGTCTTCTTCAAGTAAGTTACCATAGGGAGGCTTCGCCACAAACATAGCAGCAGTCTTCTTCAAGCAAGTTACCACAGGGGGGTTTTGCCACAAACATAGCAGCAGTCTTCTTCAAGTAAGTTATCACAGGGGGGCTTCGCCACAAACATAGCAGCAGTCTCCTTCAAGTAAGTTACCACAGGGGGCTTTGCCACAAACATAGCAGCATTCTTCTTCAAGTAAGTTACCACAGGGGGGTTCCGCCACAAACATAACAGCAGTCTTCTTCAAGTAAGTTACCACAGGGGGGGCTTCGCCACAAACATAGCAGCAGTCTTCTTCAAGTGAGTTACCACAGGGGGGCTTCCCCACCAACATATCAGCAACCTTCAAGTAAGTTACCACAGGGGGCCTTGGCCACAATCATAGCAGCAGTCTTCTTCAAGTAAGTTACCACAGGGGGGCTTCACCACAAACATAGTAGCAGTCTTCTTCAAGTTAGTTACCACGGGGAGGGGGGCTTCGCCACAAACATAGCAGCAGCCTTCTACAAGTAAGTTACCACAGGGGGGCTTTGCCACAAACATAGCAGCAGTCTTCTTCAAGTAAGTTACCAAAGGGGCTTCGCCACAAACATAGCAGCAGTCTTCTTCAAGTAAGTTACCACAGGGGGGGCTTCACCACAAATATAGCAGCAGTCTTCTTGAAGTAAGTTACTACAGGGGGGCTTCACCAAAAATATAGCAGCAGTCTTCTTCATGTAAGTTATCACAGGGGGGCTTCGCCACAAACATAGCAGCAGTCTTCTTCAAGTAAGTTACCACAGGGGCTTCGCCACAAACATAGCAGCAGTCTTCTTCAAGTAAGTTACCACAGGGGGCTTTGCCACAAACATAGCAGCATTCTTCTTCATGTAAGTTACCACAGGGGGGCTTCGCCACAAACATAGCAGCAGTCTTCTTCAAGTAAGTTACCACAGGGGGGGCTTTGCCACAAACATAGCAGCGGTCTTCTTCAAGTAAGTTACCACAGGGGGCTTCGCCACAAACATAGTAGCAGTCTTCTTCAAGTAAGTTACCACAGGGGGGCTTCCCCACCAACATAGCAGCAACCTTCTTCAAGTAAGTTACCACAGGGGGGCTTCACCACAATCATAGTAGCAGTCTTCTTCAAGTTAGTTACCACGGGGAGGGGGGCTTCGCCACAAACATAGCAGCAGTCTTCTTCAAGTAAGTTCCCACAGGGGTCTTCGCCACAAACATAGCAGCAGTTTTTTCAAGTAAGTTACCACAGGGGGGGGGCTTCGCCACAAATATAGCAGCAGTCTTCTTCAAGTAAGTTACCACAGGGGTCTTCGCCACAAACGTAGCAGCAGTCTTCTTCAAGTAAGTTACCACAGGGTGGGGGCTTCGCCACAAACATAGCAGCAGTCTTCTTCAAGTAAGTTACCACAGGGGTCTTCGCCACAAATATAGCAGCAGTCTTCTTCAAGTAAGTTACCACAGGGGGGGGGGGGGCTTCGCCACAAACTTAGCAGCAGTCTTCTTCAAGTAAGTTACCACAGGGGGGCTTTGCCACAAGCATAGCAGCAGTCTTCTTCAAGTAAGTTACCACAGAGGGGGGGGCTTCACTACAAACATAACAGTAGTCTTCTTCAAGTACGTTACCACAGGGGGGCTTCACCACAAACATAACAGCAGTCTTCTTCAACTAAGTTACTACAGGGGGGTTTCGCCACAATCAGAGCAGCAGTCTTCTTCAAGTAAGTTAGCACACCTGGCGAAGCCGGGTACTACTGCTAGTGTTATATACATTGCACCCCGCCCAGTCATTGGGAAATTCGTGTTGATCGACTGAAAAGTTACAAATAGGCAACACTGAAAGAATGGCTTCAAAACTGTACATTTACAATACTGCAGCAATTCCGGAAGTGATTGGATCACTATAGCGCCGAAGATCTGCAGATGGTTCAAGGTAGAACCTCATAACATAATTTAGTTTTGAACAATGTTCTTTCACTGCCATAACTTTTTCCTCTGCAAGTTTCCGGTACATGGTTTCGTATCAATATTCATAAGGATTATACTTATTGAGCAGTTTACTTACAGTTTAAATCGTCTCTTCCTTCAGATGAAAGTAAGCGTCATATGACATTGTAATATCATTAGCTTTACCTTCAGGAAAGTCAAGAACATACAGTATATATCTGGCCATATGAACTACTTAGCAAATCTTTGACATATAGTGATGAAATTCGATCATGCCATGAATTCTAAAGATAAAAGGTCCATACTTAGGTGGTAGGTCGACTTTTGCACCGAACGAAACAAGAGATATTGCATTATTGTACTGGCGAATATTCTCTGAATATTTTTGAGATTTCATTGCTACCAAATACCAATAAACAACTGTTTCACCTCATCAAGTATAGACATATGTGGAAGTTTGATTATTCCATCATAACAACAGAATGTGAAGCGTCCTGCTGTTTTCTTCTCAGGTTAAAAATACAACGCAGAGCAAAGGTAACAAACTTCTTGAAGACCACCTACGGAGAAAGGATTCTCATCTGGAATAACATCTGAAGCAGCACTCGGAAAATCTGCCCTCTATTTTCAAACAACAATTTTGTTTACACGCTGTTTTGGCCTTTGGGATAAGAGACTATATACTAATGCGCGCTTATCTTTCAGAGTTACAAGATAGTAACCCACCATATGACAGCCTGCATCTGCATCGCTCTCGATTCTTGGCATCTAGGAGTAGTTGGCCCAATGTCCGATTATATTTCTCCTTTAACTGGTCCCCCCATCCATTGTATCGGTGGTCTTCCACGCATTTTTTTTCAAGTTATGCTCTTGTCACCGAACTATGTGCTCAAAGAATAGCAAGATTTGTTGGAAACAAAACCTTCACGTTCAGTTCTTGTAGGATATCCAATCCATCCATACTTAATGTACTTCTGTTTGTTCACATCTCAAAACCATCAATTCTTTCGTGATCCAGTCCAAGTTTCAGCTCCATAAAGGAAAACTGCAGACACCAAAGACTGAAATACTTTTAATTTAGAGAGCCAACTTAGGGTTCGAACTTTACAAATCGCCACTTGCTAGAACTGTTTATCGTCGAATTCCTTGTATTTCTGAACAACGGAGCTCATGTAAATAAAGAGCTCAGCAGCTTACTTACATTTAGTCAGTACATCAGTCTGGTAGAGACTCGGCATTATCTATTATAATAATCATTTTCATCTGATTGATCAGCTGTTGTTGTTTTAGTCTTCAGTCTTTCGACTGGTTTGATGCAGCCCTCCATGCTTCCCTGTCCTGAGCTAATCGTTTCATCTCTACATAGCTACCACACCCTACATCCGAGGCAATCTGTTTAACATATTCGTACCTTAGTCTAGCCCTACTGTTCTCATCCCCGACCCTTCCTTCCATAACTAAGCTTGCTATTCCTGGGTGTATTAGTATGTGTCCTACCAGCCCATCTCTTCTCTTCATTAGCAGTTGCCAGAAACATCTCTCCTCTCCCACTCGTCTTAATACCTCTTCATTCGTAACCCTATCTACCCATCTGATCTTCATCATTCTCTTGTAACACCACATTTCAAACGCTTCAATTCTCTTCTTTTCTGCTGCACCAATAGTCCAAGTTTCACTTTCATAGTGCCACGCTCCAGACAAAGGTTTTCAAAAATGACTTCCTAATACCTAAATCTATATTCGATATCAACAGATTACTTCTCTTTAGAAATGCTTTCCTTGCCCGTGCTAACCTACTTTTTATATCCTTTTTGCTTCGTCCAGCTATCTATATATTTAAAACACTAAGCTGTTTTTTGTACACACGAGATTGTGAAAACGACTTAACCGATTGGCTTCGTAAGACATTCTAACGAAAGCTCTTGGCATGCAGATTTGCAGAGTTTCTTTAAAAGGAAAATATATGTTACGGTATATTTTTAAATGATTAAAGAAATATGTAATATTTGACACTCCCGCGCATGCGCACAATGGCCTTTCTCAACAAGGAAAATGGCGATTCCGGTCGCGTCTAACTGAGATCTTTGTTTATGAGAATTAAAAAGGGTCTCCAATAATGTTAATTATGTTTTTACAATATGCATTGAATTAGAATTATCATACTAATATATAAAAATGAGATGGTGTGTGTCTGTCTTTCTGTCTGTCTGTCTGTCTGTCTGTTACCTAATAACGCAAGAACCACTGGTCCGATTTAAATGAAATTTTGCATGGATGTAGCTGAAATACCAGGTTTACATATAGGATACTTTTAATTTCGATATTTTGCACTATTAAGAAATGGCGACCATTTTAGTGACGTCACTACACCCTTTGGTTTCAAAATTTCATATTTCCATATCAAATAAAAAGAGAACGGTAGGAAATAGCAAACTTTTGATGGCACATACGAGCTTTGAAATTTAATTTCCTGTCCGAAAGGTCCTTATCACTTTTCGTGTATCTCCAACGGTTAGCGAGAAAAACCTACTTTTGTGACGTCACTACACCCTTTGGTTTCAAAATTTTATATTTCCATTTCAAATAAAAAGAGAACGCTAAGAAATAGCAAACTTTTGATGGTATACACGAGTCTTAGCATTTAATTTTCTATCCAAAAGGTTCTTATCACTTTTCGTGTATCTCCGACGGTTAGCGAGTATAACCTAAATTTCTGCAATAAAACACGGTCAACACCGAGCGGTGCAGTATATCTCTCTCTATATAAATAGAAAATTTATCTATTTTTTTCTCAATTTCTACGGAAATTTGAATTATTTACACGTTTCAGACTGTTTTATGATAGATGCGCGCGAAAATAATGTTTTGGTCTGTCTGTTTGTTTGATTGTCTGTGGACAAATTTGTTCCCTTATAACTCGAGAACGGCTGAGTGTATTAACGTAAAATTTGGTACAGATATCCATCAGAGGCACGACACTAATCATTGATGTAACCTTTCTCCATACCTCTCATAAAAGGGGGCCTACCCCCTTAAAATGCATGCTGAAATAGGAGTAGAAGGACGAGACAAAAATCATTTTCAGCCCCTCGATGTGAGAGACAAAACTCGGGGGGCCTGAAGGGTCCCCGAAATCCACATTTTAAGGCCCTAAAACCAACCGTTTTTGAGATATTCCCAGAAAACTAATTTAATTTAATAAACTAATGAACGAATACAAGCCGGTAACCATGGCAACAGATTCTCAGAGGTCCATCTATTGCTGTAAGACGCAATGCAATTCCATTAATTACATTGGTGTGAAAGTTTGCAAACGGCTAGAAGGTTATCACGGAACCAAATTAAGCTGTAGAATTCATCAATACGTATTATGCACTTAAGGGGGTCAAGGGGTACAGTAGAATTTTTTTCACGCGATTTACACCTCCGGGTGTGGTACGGCAGGTCTATTATATTCCTATCCTTATATTATATTATTATTATTATATTATGGCGTACAACGAGGAGACAAAGCCCCCTCGGTGCCAGAACCAAAACTTGGGGGCCCTAAAGGGTCCTCGAAAACTACATTATAAGGCCCTAAAACCAAAAGTATCTGAAATATTCCCAGAAAACTAATTTAATTTAACAAACTAATGAAGGAATGGAAATCGCTAACCATGAGAACATTATCTCAAAGGGTGGCATCCAACTTTCCATCTATTTCTGTAAGAAGTAATGTCACTCTATTTATTACATTTCTGTGAAAGTTTGCCATTGGCTATACGGTTATCACGGAACCAACGTAGACTGTATAATTCATCAATGCAATTAAGGGGGTCAATGGGTAACCTAGATTTTTTTCATGCAATTTTCACGTGCGACATATAGTACAGAAGGACTATTATATCTCCAAACATTTGCAAAGTGAAATGCCATGCCCTGTGGTTCAGATTCCACGTAAAATGGAGGTCCCGTGGCTTATGATCTCGCGATTAATGGTCACGTAAAACTACAATCATCCTTTATATCTCCAAACAGCAACATTATTTTCAAAAAATCCTGAATTGAATCAGCATTTTTTGCGGCTTTTAGGAATTTGGGCCATTTGAGACTAAAGAACCTGAATTTTCATGCACCACAAGCCTTTCTAATTTATGAAAGAGGTCTTCCTGTGTATGTGGACCTAACACAACGTAGAGGGTCATTTTTTATGTGAGGTGTATTGCGTTTCGTCTACAAGTCTTTCAATTCTATTTCACGTCAAGAAGTACAACTTAGGTGAATTTAGTTTGAGAGCAAATTTTAACTAATCTTTCTTTTGTCGACATACGGGTTCATCGTAAGGATGATTTTGTTTGATACTGTATGGCAGATATACCCATATTTGGATATCTGGGTGATATGTTGTAGACAATAGAATTGTCTGTCTGTCTTTGTGTGTATCTTTATGTACGCCTATGAATCGTGTTCGTAGGCGTGGTGCATCGTAAAATTAGGTATGGTAAACATGAGTCAATACACCAATCATTTATAAAACTCCTCACCGTACTTTTCAAACAGTAGAAGGGTTGATATAGGGAAAAACTTCTCAAAATACATGCTAAAATAGGCGAAATATAAAAAATTATCCTAGACGGACGATCAAAGCATATGTTGCGCTTCTCAATGTGAGACACAAAATTCGCGAGTCTATAAGGGGTCTCCGAAAACCACATTTTAAGGCCCTTAAATTAACAGTGTGTGTGGTATTCCCTGAAAACTAACTTCGTTCTGATAAAATTATGAAGGAATGAAAAACCGCTGACCATTGCAACAGTAGCTCAATTGATAATGTCTGGTGTTAATATATAACACCGTTCGAAGGACGGGTACTACTGCTATACTAATATATAAAAATGAGATGGTGTGTGTCTGTCTTTCTGTCTGTCTGTGTGCTACTCAATAACGCAAGAACCACTGGTCCGATTTAAATGAAATTTTGCATGGATGTAGCTGATTTACCAGGTTTACATATAGGATACATTTTATTTCGATAATTTGCACTATTGAAAATGGCGACCATTTTAGTGACGTCACTACACACTTTAATCAAAACTTCATATTTCCTTATCAAATAAAAAGAGAACGCTAAGAAATAGCAAACTTTTGACGGTACATACGAGCTTCACTTTTCGTTTATCTCCAACGGTTAGCGAGTAAAACCCACATTTATGACGTCACTACACCCTTTAGTTTCAAAATTTGATATTTCCATTTCAAATAAAAAGAGAACGCTAAGAAATAGCAACCTTTTGATGGCATACATGAGCTTTAACATTAAATTTTCTATCCAAAAGGTCCTTAACACTTTTCGTGTATCTCCAACGGTTAGCGAGTAAATCCTAAATTTGTGCAATAAAACACGGTCAACACCGAGCCGTGCAGTATATCTCTACATATATAAATAGAAAATTTGTCTGTTTTTTTCTGAATTTCTACGGAAATTTGAGTTATTTACACGTTTCAGACTGTTTTATGATAGATGCGCTCGAAAATAATGTTTTGGTCTGTCTGTCTGTTTGATTGTGGACAACTTTGTTCCCTTATAAATCGAGAACGGCTGGGTGTATCAACGCAAAGTTTTGGTACAGATATCCATCAGAGGCACGACACTAATCATTGATGTATCTCTTCTCTGTACCTATCATAAAAGGGTGCATACCCCCTTAAAATACATGCTGAAATAGGAGTAGAAGGACGAGACAAAGCCCATTTTCAGCCCCTCAATGTGAGAGATAACATTCGGGGGCCCTAAAAACACATTTTAAGGTCCTACGTCCAACCGTTTTTGAGATATTCCCAGAAAACTAATTTAATTTAATAAACTACTGAACGAATGCAAGCCGATAACCATGGCAACAGATTCTCAGAGGTCCATCTATTGCTTTAAGACGCAATGCAATTCCATTAATTACATTAGTGTGAAAGTTTGCAAACGGCTAGATGGTTATTATGGAACCAAATTAAGCTGTAAATTTCATCAATATGTAAAATGCGCTTAAGGGGGTCAAGGGGTAATCTAGAATTATTTCACGCGATTTACACCTGCGGGTGTGGTATGGCAGGTCTATTATATTCCTATCCCTATATTATATTATTATTAGTAGTATTATATTATGGCGTACAACGACGAGACAAAGCCCCTCGGTGCCAGAAATAAAACTCTAGGGTCCTCGAAAACTACATTATAAGGCTCTTAAACCAACAGTTTCTGAAACATTCCCAGAAAACTAATTAAATTTAATTTAACAAACTAATGAAGGAATGCAAATCCGTAACCATGACAACATTATCTCAAGGGGTGGCATCCAACTTTCCATCTATTTCAGTAAGAAGCAATTTATTACATTTATTACATTTCTGTGAAAGTTTGCAAATATAAGGTTATCACGGAACCAACGTAGACTGTACAATTCACCAATGCAATTAAGGGGGTCAAGGGGTAATCTAGGATTTTTTCATGCAATTTTCACGTGCGACATATAGTACAGAAGGTATATTAAATCTCCAAACAACAACATTATTTTCAAAAATTCCTGAATTGAATCAGCATTTTTTGCGGCTTTTAGGAATTTTGGCCATTTGAGACTAAAGAACCTGAATTTTCATGCACCACAAGCTTTTATAATTTATGATAGAGGTCTTCCTGTGTATGGGGACCCAACACAACGTAGAGGGTCAGTTTTTATGTGACGTGTATTGCGTTTCATCTACAAGACTTTCAATTCTATTTCATGTCAGGAAGTACACGTTAGGTGAATTTAGTTTGAGAGCACATTTCAACTAATCTTCTTTCTTTTCTTTTTTTTTGTCGACATACGGGTTCATCGTAAGGATGATTTTCTTTGATACTGTGTGGTAGATATACCCATATTTGCATTTCTGGGTGATATGTTGTAGACAATAGAATTGTCTGTCTGTCTTTCTGTGTATCCTTATGTACGCCTATAACTCATGTTCGGATGCTTGGTGCATCGTAAAATTAGGTATGGTAAACATGAGTCAATACACCAATCATTTATAAAACTCTTCACCGTACTTTTCATACAGTAGAAGGGTGGATATAGGGAAAAACTTCTCAAAATACATGCTAAAATAGGCGAAATATAAAAATTATCCTAGAAGGACGACCAAAGCATATGTTGCACTTCTCAATGTGAGACAAAAAATTCGCGAGTCTATAAAGGATCTCCGAAAACCACATTATAAGGCCCTTAAATTAACAGTGTGTGTGATATTCCCAGAAAATTAACTTCGTTCTGATAAACTTATGAAGGAATTACAAGCCGCTAACCATTGCAACAGTAGCTCAATTGATAATGTTTGGTGCGTCTCTAAAAGCAACAGTACTTAAAAGGGATGTACCACCAATAACATTGTTATTATTATTATTATAATGTCTGGTGTTAACACCGAACACCGTTCGAAGAACGGGTACTTCTGCTAGTATTAAATAAACCACGAATTGAAGGACTTAAACTGCAGGTTGAGTGTGTATACTGGTTAGATAGCTTAATACTGAAGTGTCCCATAGTTGTCTGGATGGCCAAGGGGATAAGGTTACTGCCTAGAAATATGTATGATGCATGATCGAGAGGGTTCGATTCCCACCTCGGATATGTTTTTTTTATTTTCGTTTTCTGCCTACCTACGATTGGTATTGCATTGTAGAAACATATTTCACTTTTATCATTCCCGTAGAGTAACGAATTCTCTGTTGCCATCTATTATATATTTAAAACACTAAGGTATTTTTTGTACACACGAGATTTTGAAAACGACTTAACCGATTGGCTTCGAAAGACATTCTAACGAAAGCTCTTGGCATGCAGATTTGCAGTGTGTCTTTAAAAGGAAAATATATGTTACGGTATATTTTTATATGTTTAAAGAAAAATGTTATATATGTGGCTATTGCGCGTTGCCACAATGGCGTTTCTTCATGAGAGAAATGGCCGATAAACGATCCACCGTATCGTAGTGTGATCTTTGTTTATGAGAATTGAAAAGGGAAATATCGCTTATGTTGTATCCCGATATATACTGGAATAGAATCATGAAATAAGGGAAATATTGATGAACTATAACTGGCAGTTGAGTGCGTTTGTTGTTTACGTCACTTAATATTGCACTCTATTTCGTTGTCTGGGTGGCTCAGCGGCTAACATTGTGGACAACGAAATTGATTATGCATCGTCGGAGGAGTTTGATTCCCACCTCAGACATGTAATTTTATTTCCCAATTATTCTATCTTGCAATTGGTATTACATTGTCTAAACATATGTTACGTTTATTATTCCCGTAAGGTAAGGAATTCTCCATGATTTACGTTGCCAGATACTTTTAAATTATTAAATAAAAATTGGCACAATCGCTTCGCCTTGAGAGAAAATTGTCGAACATAATTCATTTGATGGACTCAGACATCGTGGTCACTCAGCGCCGTCTACTTTGGTGTGTGAGTGTAAACCTTTCTCTGATAACCTGTGTTAATGTGATGGCTGTATTGATGTGTGCATTTGTAATTAGTATGGGGAATGGAGAGTTGACGACTGAGGCTTTAAGTTAGGAACTATCCCGGTATTTGTCTGGAGTGGAAGTGGGAAACCACGGAAAACCACATCCAAGATTGTTGAGATGGGAATCAAATTTTGCTCTTCTTAGGTTTGCCTCAAGAGTGCGCCCCGTTCCAACCCTCAGACCAGAATAAATTTCTTGGCAGAGCAGGGATTGAACCTGGAATCTGGGGCGATAGCTCAGAATGTAGCCTTAAGACTGGGCTTCCCTGTGTTAATACGATCTTTGAAAAACACTGAACATATAATTCTAAAACTCCCTCCATTACGGTGGCTGGCGAAGTGAGTCCATGCTCATTCCAGTAGTGGCGAAGTGATTCTATGCTTCCTTGCATAATTTACTGTCATGGAAATGCAAAGTATTGTACCTTCAACAGGTGATGGAAATTGATTATTTAGAGCAGTTTCATTCTGTTTATTTCAAAATGAAGTTCGTCATCCTGAGTTGCGTTTGCAAGCAAATTGCAAAAATTGCAAGGATTTTATTATTGGCGATCAGTCTCATCGCATTCTCATCAGCAACCAACTTGAGAATGGAAGTCTCTGAACTTAGTTGTATAAGTGAATATTATTGTTTATTGATTATTTTTTAGAGTACATAACAATGTGTCTAACCACGCAGTTGATTTTGGCAATGGAAGTAAGTTATTATTTGCTATTTAATATTTGGCTGCTGCGTTGATGCAGGCCACTATAGTATTATTTAATATGACGTTAATTTGGGGAGAAATGCTGCTATAAATAAACCCATTTTACGAAATAGAACATTAGCCGCAAACAAGTGGGAAATCGGAGAAAAATACGAAACCACTTTTAAACTCCAATATGAATACGGCATTTCAGATACAATTCCAGATACTATACCGTTACAGTGTAGGGTCCTTGACGAACAAATGTAAACATTGTTCTGCACTGTATTTCTCTTGAGAGAAATCTACACTTGGTTACTTTGACCTTTGCTGTTGTAATGGTAAAATTAATCTGACTAAATATAAAATATTTGACATGCTGCAACAATTATTTTTCACTGGAGATGATATCTCAAGGAATTTCAGAGAGACTAATCGGCAGTACAATGCTATGTCCTTCGTTTCATTTGGTGCCAATGTTACTGTGCCACACCCATACGGTCCACATTGTTTTAAGATGTATGGAGGTGCACATCATCGCATTTCTTCGTTATATTCCAAAATTATATGTGACGGTTTGCGGCCAGTTTTATTAGACTCCTCAGAGTTCTTGAATTCCTCGCAACTAAATGACTCGCCTCCACATATTCCAAACGCTTGAACCGTTATGCTGCTTAGAAATCTGAACGTTTCCCAAGGGCTCCTAAATGCAACTATATTGCTTGGATTTGGAAATAATAAGTGCAGTTAAAATTAGGCAGAGAGGTCTAATCCTTCTACTTGATTTAACAGCATCCGATAAAACACTATCATTTTGTTTTAAGAGGCAATATTTTCCAATTTATTTGGCATACTCTGTCACAATCAATGAAGCTCAAGGGAAAACTCTGGAACGTATAGGTCTCAATTTGCCTCATCAATTTTTCAGTCATGGCCAGCAGTATTTTGCAATGTCGAGAGTGCAATCTTTCGACGCCCTTATAGTTTCAATAGAGCCAAAAAATAATCGTACAAAGAATATACAGTAGGCCTACATAAGAAAATTCTTCAGTAAATATTTTTCTATTGACCGTCATTTTTGACGGGTTTCAACTAGTCACTGGTTATTTTGCTTCCCAAGTAACAGAAGTCACCTACTTCCTTTAGCTGTTCATCTGCCAATTCGACATCCATAGAGGTTTCTGATTTCTTTCGACTGCATTCCAATATTTTTGTTTTATATTTATTAATTCTCATCATGAATTATTTCCTCAAGACAGGATCCATACCATTTAAAAACTCATTCAACTCCTCTGGTGTGCAGGAATAGATGACGATGTCATCAGCAAATCTCAAAGTTGAAATTATTTCTCCTTGAATCTTCACTCCCACTTTAATTTTTTCTCCAATTTTCTTCATTGCTTGTTCAATGTATAGATTGAAAAGTATTGGTGATAAGTTGCTGCCTTGCCTTACACCTTTCTGAATACCAGCTTCTCTCTCATGTCCTTCAGCTCGAATGACTGCTGTCTGGTTTCTGTATAGATTGTAGATCACCCTCCTATCCCTGTAATTTATTCCAATCGTCTTCAAAATGTCAAACAATTTACTCCAATCAGCGTTATCAAAAGACTTTTCTAAGTCTACAAATGCCATGAACGATCTCTTATCCTTCCTTATTCTAGCTTCCAAAATCAGCCCAAGACATAGTATAGCTTCCCTTGTTCCTACATTTCTCCTGAAACCAAACTGGTCTTCGCTCAATTCCGCTTCTATCTGGCTTTCCATCTTCTTGTAAATTATTCTAGTCAGGATCTTTGAAGGATGAGTGATCAAGCTGATGGTACGATAATCTTCACATCTGTCAGCTCCTGTTTTCTTTGGTATAGGGTTAACATTCTTCTGGAAATCAGAGGATACCTCACCTGTCTCATAAATCCTACACACCAAGTGAAATAACCTTGTTAGACCTTCATCACCTTTGCAGCTTAGCAACTCAATCGGTATATCATCTATGCCTGGAGCTTTGTTCCTGCTTGAGTCTTCCAGTGCTCTGTCAAATTCTGATCTCAATATTAAATCTACTTTCTCATCCTCATCAATTTCCTCTTCCCTTTCCATTACATGATTCTCAATATCCTTTCCCTTATACAAACACTCTATGTAAGCTTTCCATCTCTCCGCCTTTTCTTCCCTATCTGTTAGAGGTTTTCCATCTGAGTCCTTAATATTACAGCACTTAGACTTCCTTTCCCCGAAAGTACTCTTAATCCTTCGATAAGCTGTATCTACCTTCCAAATTTCAGACAATTTTCTATACCTGCACATTTCTCTTTCAACCATTCTACCTTTGCTTGCTTGCACTTCTTGTTAACCTCATTTCTCAGACATCTGTATTCTGCTTTTCCTCTTTCATCTCTTTCATTCTTGTGCTTCCGTCGTTCACCCATTAATTCTAATACAGTATATCCTGCGTTATCTACCGTTTTCTACCTATTCTTTCTTTCCTACCAATGTTTTATTCTGCGGATGTTGTTATTTCATTCTTCAAAAGTGCCCATTCCTTAGTAATTGTAGCTTGTTCAGGATTTTTCATTAGTCCTTCCTCTATACTCGCCTTGAATCGTTTGTTCACGTCCTTCTCTTTCAGTCTGTCTATTGCCCATCTTCTTGGCTTTTGACTTTTCTTCAACTTAAGTAGGCCTATGCATTTCATAACAACCAGATTGTGGTCAGAGTTTATGTCAGCACCGGGATACGTTTTGCAATCCAAAACCTGGTTTCGAAATCTCTGCTTGACCATAATGAAGTCGATTTGGTAACGCCCTGTATCTCCTGGTCTTATCCATGTGTATATTCTCCTATTGTGGTTTTTGAATAAGGTATTAGCTATGACGAACTCATGCTCGGTGCCGAATTCCATCACCCTGCTTCCTAGATCATTCCTTTCACCTAATCCGAATTCTCGTACTATTTTCCCTTCTCTTCCTTTTCCTACCACAGCATTCCAATCTCCCATTACTATAACATTTTCATCACCCTTGATAAACTAAGCTTATAGGTTTCTCTTTCACCTCTATTTAGAATTTTCTTCATTTTGACACGTAATTTGCGCATTGCGTGTGTCATCACAGTGTTATCGGATTATCTTAAAGAAACACACCAATCGTGTGCCTAAATCACAATAAAAGAGCATAGAACATAACCTAACCTCAATTTTGATTTGTCGCCATTTTATTAGAATGTGTTTCTGTTCCTCAGGTGCAGTAGTGGAGAGGAAAACCGCGTCATGTTCTACCAGTCGGAAAGGTACATGCCGATGGAGGAGTGCAAGGTGGGGCTATGCACTTGGACAACTCTAAAGAAAAAGTTCTTGAATGTCGCCAACCAGTGTAACCTCGATTTCTGTGATGTACACAGTGGTGGTAGCAGAGCTGTGCACGTGTCTTGGTTCACCCTCGTGCTGCTAGGACCGCTCTTATTCATCCTCTCGTGGAGGAGTTGAACAGTGATATCAGTGTGAGTGTGGTGTAGCTGGAAGTAATACTCTTATTAATACCAATAAAGTGTTTGCCCTTATTTGCTTGTCACTTATTTAAAAAACATCAGTACCATCTAGTGATCCTGGGGTGTAATGAATGCCCCTTACTACACAGCAGCTCCAGAAGGATGAGGGCTGCCTGTAAGAATGTTTCAATTGATAAAACTTGGGGCAATTACGCTTCATTCAAAAATGCGTTTCTTACGATCTGGTAAAATCTCTGCTGTGGCAAACAAAATAATGTGAGAACATCAGCAAACTGATCTCTTTCTTCAAGCTGGTGTCTGGCACATCATCCATGTATATGTTAATCAAAATGGGAGCGAGGACTGATCCTTGAGATAAACCATTATTTCAGGTTCACCATATGATTAAGAAAAAACACGATTGGAAAGTTCACTACCGGTATTCAATAAGGATGCATGTCTTTGACAGCCACGTCCTCCACCAACAGTTCTGTGTGATCTGTGTGGACGTTTGTTTCATGCACGCATTGGGCTGTTCAGTCACCGCAAACATGCCCACAGGCATCAACCATAGATTATATGAGACTGTTTTGGAAGAAGATCTACACTCGGAAACGAGTTAAAGCCGACGACGATGTCTTTGACAACTGATAATCTCGACAAACTTCAGTAACAGTCCCTCTCTCTCTACGCTGCGTCAGATCCCAAAGCCAATAGCCGTATGTTCCGCTGTATGCGTTGTGATGGAGGAATTAGTTGTCTAAATTAGTTATTTGTAGCTCTTCAGTCGGTCAATACGAATTTTCCCAAAGACTGGGTGGGGTAGAATGTATGTAATATCATCATCTGGGCATCCTTCCAGCGGGCCGGGAAGGAATTTTATGGACAATATGCCTCCAACGGTTCCTGTCATTATAGAGTTCCTCTCCTTCCACATCCTGCAGTGTTGTTCCTTACTCGATATGGTCTTCATTTACATGGTTCAGCCACCTCCTTCTTGGACGTCCAACAGGTCTCCTTCCAGGTGATGCCATTTCCAAGTACTGTCTGGGGATTCTATTCTCTTCCATCCTCCGCTCATGCCCAAACCATTTCAACCGTGCAATGCGTAATCTTTCTTCCATCGTACAGGTCACTTGCATGTCATTCCTAATGTACTCATTTTTTAGCCTATTTTCATTTTATGAAAAAAAAAAAGAAATAGGCTTATGAGATCACCCTTTGTCCGTATGTGTATGTGATGTGTGTCTGTGTGTGTGTGTGTCCCCTAATTACTTCTAAACGGCTGGAGCGATTTCAATGAAACTCGGTAAGGTCACAGCACCATTTTGGCCAACCCCGACCGTGCCCTTCAATTTTTTACGTCTCACCAATCCAACATGGCGGCTGTGCGAAATATTTCACCAGCATTCAATATCTCCGAAGCTATTACCGATATCACCCTGAAATTTTGTAGGGAACTACTAGAAGTTCACCTATGTGACTTTAGAAAACCTGGTAACTACAAAACCAACATGGCGGCCAAGCGAAGTTGCGATTTTTAAATAGACGTTTCTCGCGATTTAACCAACCAAACGCAATGAAACTTGGTACAGTATATGTTTATACACATTGCAATGCACCGACATCTAACTTCGTTCAATTGTTTTCATAACCTCAAGATGGCGGCTGTGCGAAATATTTCACCGGCATTCTATATCTCCGAAACTATTGCTGATATCACCCTTAACGTTTGTACCGAGATAAAGGGCACTACTGGAAGTTCATCTATGAGACTTTCAAAAACCTGTTAACTACAAAACGAACATGGCGGCCAAGCGAATTTGAAAGTTTTAAATAGACTTTTCTCGCGATTTAATGATCCAAACGCAATGAAATTTGGTACAGCAAATGTTTATACACATTGTAATGCACTGGTATCTAATTTAGTTCAATTTTTTACATAACCTCAAGATGGCGGCTGTGCGAATTTTAAAATTAAGTTTTGGTTTTCTTGTGTCGTAATTATACGATCGAAGTGAAAGTTTGAATAATGAACCTACGCAATAACTTTCCTTTATTGGTACTGCTTGGGTCTAAGGTGCGTGAACCTGAGAGTAATGTGCATCGTGGACTACGAGGAGTGGTGTTGACAAGTGATGAGGTTTCTCGGTCCGTGCATAGCACAGAACCAAATACACTGGTCGGTGACTCACTCACTCATTCCTAACACCACAGTTGTTTGAGCAACGGCCGTATGTTAGCAGTATTGGAATAGAAAGGAATACCAGATATCACGGTGGGCTGTTGACAGACCCTTCTCTTCTCGCCTGACCCTCCCCTGCTCTTTCCCCTCACCATGCAAGTTCACAGAGCTTGGACCCGAGCAGTACATAACTGTATGGCCTACATAAAACAATCCAACATGGCGACCATCCGAAATATTTAGACGGTTCTCAAAATCTATGAATCTATTACAGCAATCAAACTGAATTTTTTTAATGTTCATAGGGGCTATGAACATAAGTTCACCTATAGGACTTTCAATAACCTGGTGATCACAAATCCAACATGGCGATGACGCGAAGTATAAGTATTTAAATGGACGTTTCTCGCAATTTAACCATCCGAGTGCAGTAAACTTGGTACAGTAAATGCCTATACAAATGTTAATCCACTGGCATCTAATTTATTTCAATTGTATCCATAACCACAAGATTGCAGCTGTGCGAAATTTTAAAATCTCGTATATACTTCTTGTGTCCTAATCATGCGATTGAAGTTTGAATACTACACGTACACAATAATCTTCATGTAACAGTACATAACTCTAAGACCTACATATATATATAAATCCAGCATGGCAACCATCCGAAATATTTAGTCGGTTCTCAATATCTACGAATCTATTACAGCAATCAAACTGAAATTTTGTATGTGGCAATTAACATACTGTAAGTGGGATATATGAAAATAGTCTTTAGTTCTTCACGGAACTCCTTGTTAACTCTGTCTCTTCTTGTTTTTTGCATACTCGATCGTAAAAATTTCATTTCGCATGCTTGCAGTTTGCTGATGTCTCTTTTCAGTAACACACAGGTCTCCAACCCATATGTCATAATTGGAAGGAGGTAAGATTTGAACATTGTTTGTTTGGCTTTTAGAGGGACTGCTTTGTCCCACACTAGGTTTCGTACGTGATAGAAAAACGTGGAACCTTTTGTCACTCTGTTCTGGATTTCCAATTTAGCACTCCCCTGGTTCGATACAATACTTCCAAAATAATTGAAGCTTTCTACTCATTCAAGTCTCTCTCCATCAAGTTTTAGGTCACATTCTCTGGGTGTTTTACTCAATTCCATTGCTACTGTTTTCTTCCTACTCGCAGTTAATTTATACTCTTTGAATTTGTTAACCCAGCAATCTAATTTCCTTTGACTTCTTGCTCCGTTTCTCCTCAGATGTATGTAATATATGCGCATAAAATAAATAACACTCCTGGAAAGCATTACATGTATTCGTTATGATCACTGTTATAATGGTGGAGTGATCATAACTAATGCATGTTTTTTTTCAGGAGTGCTATTTATTTTATGCGCATAAATTTCATACATTGTACCCCACCCAGACTTTGGACGAATTCGTGTTGACCTTGTATAGACAACACTGAAAAATGGCTTCAAAACTTTGCATTGTCTAAAATATGTTCTCATTCACTTCAAACCAAATATTTACAATGTCATCCCTGGAAGTGTCGCTGTATTATATTAGTTCTACTTCCTGACTACGTATGCCACCATCCATCAACTTCAAGAGAGGGAAGGAGAGAGTCGAAGGAAAGTCATTCAGTCATGAACTTGCTTTCAACTGTACTTAGAATTTCTAAACTCTCGGCAAGGTGTCTCTTGTCAGAGAATTTTCCTTGTCATTAGGGTGTCCATCTGCTATTTCTGGCAACTTGGGGAATGTTAGGCCATAGGGTGGGGAGTGGTACAGGCAGTGACTGACAAGTGTGATTGTGTGCAATACGTTTGTATTTTCGACTTATTGATGTATCACGCAGTTTTGTGCACAGGAGAGTCTACTCTGAAACAAAATTATGATTCCAGGATATTATCTTAATAGATATGATTATAGTCCGCGTCATCTTAAAAATGTTACTACTAAATCTAAAATTGTATCGTACATTCTTCTTACAATTAGCCTAGTCTCGTTCAAAAATCATTTTGTTGCATTTAGATTTCTTAAGAGCATTACAATAGCACCTTCTTTCAAAGTTACAAAAGTTCACTTTCCTCTTCAGTTATTAATATATTCACACTCATGTAAGCTCTTGATGCTCCTGTAAGAAGATTTGAAACTCTAAATTGATTTCTTCCACAATGCTCCTTTTTTGTGCTAGAATTATGGTTGTCGAAAGATTGAAAATGTCATGAAGGAATGAAGATAAAAGTTTACCATATATTTCACTGACGATATCTGTGTGTGAAATTATAGAGGAATGCAATTCAATCACATCTTCGTCACTGGAATGGTATCCACCATTACAATTTTCAGCATGAAATTTCCAAATACACATTCATCTGCTTTAGCTCTCATAGTTTTGTTCAGCTTGAAAACTTTAAAAAGTGGCCACAAAGTTGCCAATTTAATTGAATGTTGTACTGTAGCAGCTCGTGATTCGTGACGAACAACAGGTAACTCTTGCCGAAAGTCTCCTCCCAGTAGCAGTGGCCTGTTTATACACACGAGAGCATGTTTCCTGATGGTGGATACTTCATCTCAAATTATCAACTTAGCAGAACGAATAATGTTAGCTTTTTTTGCTGTTCGCCTTTAAGCCAAAGAATGCTCATGTAATTGTAGTGGTAGCTTGAAACGACTATGAACTGTGCGACCATAGGAACGCAACATAGCAGCAATTCCAGTCCACGCTACCAAAGCAACTTGTATTCCTAATTGAGTACAACTATAAATTAAACACTAGTAGGGGGAAGGTGGGCCACAGCGAGACATGGGCCACAGTGAGACAAGCTCATTAAATCTGTTTTTTGAAAGAGGGATTTTTTATATTTCTTAGAGGTTGGCTCTCCTGGAAGCAGACATTTTGATCCGGTTTACTTTTTGAAAGAAGCCATGATATGTAAGAGATAAACAACATCATCGTTTTTGAGGTAAGAAAAGTAAAATTTTCTTCCTTTGTTGTTTTTTTAATAGTTATGTGTATCATTGTACATTAATGAATATGATATGGTCGGAATATATACATATTACTAAATAATTATTGGAATTGTCAGCTTGTTCAGTATTGTAGGTTAGATAGTGAACGGTCTTACCTTTCACGCAGATGTTGTTGCAGCAGTGGAAAAGTACACCTTTAGCCTTGCGCTGGGCCCGTGAAACAGGACTAGGTGATGAAAGGAGAAAGACCCAACTGTCTGTCTGCGACATACGTGCCCCAGATGAAACATCAGGGGATAACTGAAATGACGATTTAACTCTAGTGGACTGTATTTACAAAAATGTACATGTTACAAAAGACACAACACTTGATATGCGAAGGAGCTGCTGCTCCGAAACACGAACACATTCAGCCATGATGGCAACTTCACTCTCTGTCCTAGGTCACTGCTGCCAACCTAAACATAATAAATGTATCTGTTACCAACTGTGGAAATAAAACACTTATATAATTCTCCCTGAGAGCAAACATACTCCCCACCTTGAAATACATGGATTTCAATAATCTGAAATGGAAACACTGAAATGTTCCAATGACAAGGACATGAAACACTAAAATATTCACTAACTTAAAACACTGACATATTATTAACAGTCAAAATTATGTGTCTGCTCAATTGGTAGCGGAGCTACCTTGGAAACTGGTCGTTTAAAAATACCACTGTTGCACTTCACTGAAACCACTCTTACCACATTGTCTTGACCACTATGCACTTCAGTGATAACACCAAGGGGCCACTGGAGTGGGGGAACATTGTCTTCCCGTATCAGCACCACAGTACCTGGTGATACGTTGCTGGAGGAGGTCGTCCATTTGCTGCGCTGTTGCAGATGGGTGAGGTAATCTAATGACCATCTCTTCCAAAAGGATTGGAGTCTTTGTTGCAGAACCTTATATCTAGTTAACAAAGGCCGTTTACATCTAATGTTAAATCGGGTTCGGGAAGAGTCGTGAGGGGTTCGCCTATAAGGAAGTGACCTGGTGTCAAGGTAGATGCATCAGAAGGGTCATTTGACAGGGTTAGAAGGGGACGTGAGTTTAAGCAAGCCTCAATTTGCGCAGTAAATGTAGCCAATTCTTCATATGTGAAATGAAGTGTTCCGAGAACTCTTCTTAGATGATGTTTGAGGGATTTTACTCCGGCCTCCCGAAGTCCTCCAAAATTAGGGTCATGAGGAGGTATGAAATGCCACTTAACTCCACAACTACTGGCGAAGTTACTGATCTCCTCTCTAGTCCGTTCCTGAGTGAACAATTTCTTGAGCTCCTTGAGCTCTCTACTAGCACCTTGGAAATTTGTACCATTGTCGGAGTACATGTTGCTGCATAATCCTCTTCTTGCGATGAATCTCCTGAGTGCTGCGAGGAAAGCTTGAGTGGTTAGGTCGGAAACTATTTCTAAATGAATGGCCTTGGTGCACATACATATGAAAATGCATATGTAACCCTTGACAATGGTCTTGCTACGTGGATTGCCGATCTTCAAGTAGAAAGGGCCCGTGAAGTCTGTGCCGGTGTTGCGGAATGGTCTTGCTTGAGACACACGAACTGAGGGCAACTGTCCCATTACTTGCTGTGTAGTTTTGGCTTTGAACCTGAAGCATTTTGTACAAGTGTTAATAACTCTTCGAACCACCGAATTTCCATTGATGATCCAGTAGCACTGTCTGATGGATGCTAAAGTCAACTGGTTTCCTGAATGTAGGAGTCTTTCATGTTCCCTCTTGATTATTAAATCAGTAAACTGATGTTTAGCGGGCAAAATCATCTGATGTTTGAAATCGCAGTCTTGATTGGAGTTCTCTAGTCTTCCTCCAACTCTCAAGATTTGATCCTTGTCTAAAAATGGTACTAAACTTTGAAGTTTGCTACGTCTTGACACTGCATTGTGTTTCAAAAGATCAGCCATTTCCTCGCGGAATGCTATTGACTGGACTAGTCTAACACATGTCATGTTAGTTTGCTGCAACTCTTCTATTGTTAATGGACCATGTTTCCGTTCTGAAGGTTTGTGTTTAGTGTTGTGCACGAATCTTAAACAGTATGCTAACACTCTTTGTAGCTTGAGATGGGAAGAAAATCTTGTGAGCACGTCTGCAGGATTAGAGTGGACTGAACAACTAAGCACTATCTTGCGTTGCTCAGGAATCTCTGATTCAGGTTGTTGACTGGAAGTGGGCCAGTTCCGTTCCGAACACTGTAGCCATTCAGGGCCATGCCACCAAAGATGATTATTTAAAAGGTTTGTAGGATCAGTTCCTCGAGAAATTAGATCTGCAGGATTGTCTGCTGATGCTACGTGCTTCCAATCCTTGACTGAAGTATTGCCTTGCACTTCAGTCACACGGTGCGCAACAAAAGTTTTCCATTTTGACGGTTCTCTTGCTAACCATGCGAGAACAATCTGTGAGTCTGTCCACAGATGAATGCTATGGAATTCAATATTGAGAACATGACACATCTTTTTAACCACTTGTGACAATAGTACTGCTGCACACAACTCTAGTCTGGGTAGCGTGATCTGTTTCAGTGGAGCCACTCTGGACTTGGAGCACAGGAAATGTGTTATTACGTGACCTTGATCTGTTGACGAGCGTAGGAATAAACATGCACCGTAGCCCTTCAAGGATGCATCAGCGAAGCCATGCAACTGCACCTGAGTACAATTTTCTTGAAGCACAAATCTGTTAATATATATATTGTCAATCAAGGGTATTTGAGAATGCAGAGTACGCCATCTTGTAAGAAGTTCCGTTGGAAGTTCATCATCCCATCCTATCTTCTCTTGCCATAGTTGCTGCAGAAACATCTTGAATGCGATGACAATAGGACTTATTAGCCCAATAGGGTCATAAATTGACGACACAATCGATAACACCTTGCGTTTGGTCACTGGAGATCCACTTCCTTGTTCTTTCTGCACACCATTGGATATCTGTAGTTTGTCTGTCGCTGGATGCCAAAGTAGACCTAAAGTCTTTACATTTTCTCCAGAATCAATCTGAAGGGGAAGCTGCGTCTCTCTGCAGTCCTTTGGAACCGCCTCTAACAATGCTGAATGGTTAGAGCACCACTTGCGGAGCTTGAAGCCTCCCTTGGATAACAATTGGATCAGTTCACGTTGTAGGAGTAATGCATTGTCAACTTTACTTGTTCCTGAAATGCAGTAGTCTACATAAAAATCACGAAGAAGGACAGATGCTGCCTGCGGATACTGTTGTCCCTCATCATATGCCAATTGCCTTAAACATCTTATTGCTAGAAATGGAGCTGATGATGTGCCATATGTGACCGTCTGAAGTTGGTACTGCTTGATAGGCTCATTAGGAGAAGCTCTCCAAAGGATGCGTTGAAGGCTGCTGTCTCTGGAATCAACCTTAACTTGTCTGTACTTCTTCTCGATGTCAGCTGTAAAGCCTATGGCGTGAATTCTAAATCTAGCGACAATCGAACATAAGTCTTGTTCAAGACCGACTACAATAAATCAGACCATAATGCCACTATCGAAATCGTAGAAAATGGCGGTAATCGTAGGGGATTGTTTACATTTGGTCAACCAACATTTAAGTGGGTCTGCTGCGAGAATTTCGTTCAAATGTCGCATATTTCAAGTGATTTCGAGCTGTTATATATTGTAATAGTGTACCTTAAGTAGTGAAGTGCACTGTGAATAATTATAAATGCCGAAGATACGTAATGTGAGAAGCATTGGCTGTTTATTGTCATTACTGTGTACCTGCCTGTAAATTTAATACTGCTGAAGATACTTCAACTTTTAAATTTCCTAAAGACAACTCTTTGAAAGAGAAGTGGATGAGAAATATTCACCGGGATCATTTTCGAAGTTAAAACAGTTGTATTTGTTAACTTAAACATTTCGAACCTAAATTTGTGGTTATGAAAATTGCCATACTAACCCCTGATACCATTTCGACAATTTTCCCAAATCAACCGTCCTACACAACTCCTGTTTGTTAAAATAGATTATGGTAGTTTTAATGACATACCAGCAGTGTCAGTGTCTTCTAAAGTGTCAAGTTCTTTAAGTGTAAATATATTCTATAAGAATCATGAATCAATAATCTTTGTGTGCTTGTGGAAAAAACTCAAGTGGGTACTGTAATCTGATGGAAGCAGTGATTTTAAATGCAACAGGTATGTAAATAGAATTATGCTCCTGTTATTATCACAAGCTAGGGGGCCTGGGGAGTTATCCCCAAATTAGGTTTGTTTTTGTATATACATTTATGTCTGTTACTAGGTTAGGTAGGCCTACTGCCTGGCCGAAAATTACTGTTAGTAGGCTACCACAAGCAAGGGGGACTGGGGCGTTAGTTGCTGGTTAGGTTTGTTTTTGTATTAAAAACATTAATAAGATAGAATGTATGTCCGTTGGAATTCTATACACATCGAATTTGAAGAATGACAAGTTCATAATACAGTAAATTTTCATTTTAAAGAGTTTGTAACATCAATTGTGTGTTATTGGCAAATGCTATTTGAAATGAAGTACTAATGAGAGTACTTATGCGCCATCTGTTGGAGTTAGTTCAGGATGTCCCGATACAGATAGAAGCGAGTGCGATCTCACAGCTCTCTACGCTCAAAACAAACAACCTACGGCCGTGTTTACCTATACATAGGGTTGGCAATATCTTATTTGTCAAATAAGCCACGCCCACTGGCCGACACAACTGAAATTTCACTATATAGGCCTAAGTCGTGTTATAAATTGGGATGGTGGGTGGGTTATAGACAACGGAGGAGACTACATCTATTAGCAGATCACTGTTGTTAAAAAAAAGGCAGTCATCGGAACGCGTTAGGCTATTGGCAACTCCAGCTATCTGATATGACATCTAGCGGTAAAAATGAGAAACTTACCAAGTAGGGTACATTAGTCACGTGGTGACTGTTTGTATTATGGTTTCTTTTATTGGTAAGCAGATCGTGGTAAATTCTTCGTGTTTATACATAAGTAATAAGTTTTACTCGTTGATAAGAGTGCAAAATGAGTAAAATCAAAGTATATTGCTCAGTTTACGGCTGTAAGTCGATGTATAAGAGGGCTGCGGATATAAGTTTTCATCACTTTCCAAAAGATGCAAATAGCAACAGCCGAAAGGTGACGATACCAAATAAATACGGGCAACAAGCGCGGGTTGGACCACTCACCACTACACTCACTGACGAGAGGACGGGTTGTTCACTTACGCCGTGCCAAGCCGCACCTAAACAGCCAAGCACAGTCTCGCCGAGCCAAACCGTACCAAGACAGCCAAGCCTAGGCCTACACTAGCCGAGGACATCCAAGCTTCATCAGTCAAGTCCTTTCCCGCTCCCAAGTTCATTTCCAATAACCCTACCAACCGTCATCACCTCGCTCTGCGATATCCGATAGGCCTAATTTGACTTCGCAAGGTAAATACTTACCATCCAAATCAAGCAATTCCTGTCTACCCCGAGTTTTAATACAAGTTAAACTCATCCCTTCGCCCAACCAAGCAGCAAATAATTTCTAGAGTCTATGGTACAATGAGCAAACTCAAATATAGCTTTTAAAGGTAACAGCGCCATGACTCGAAATGGACAAAAACAAATACCAGCAGTCAACCGATGCTTGATAATATGCAATTGACAGATAAAATCCAGTGGAACATACAAATTAGATCACGTGCATCGCACAGTTATACATATATACAATTGAAAATAACACTGTCATTATTTTAGGGACCACATTTACGGATTATAACCGAAAAATAAAAAGTGTTCCATATCAAACGCGTGTTATTGAGTATTTTTACCCTACTTATCCAGGCGACCGCAGCGCCCCAAGTGTTAGTTTGAGTTGCCAATAACCATTGTCAAAAACCATTGTTCTGGATGCGTTAAGCTGTAACCATTGTAAAAAACCATTGGATTGGACAAATCGAAGGCTGCGGCTTTGATTGCGCGCAGCTATCGGGGCAGATTGATACAAAACCATTGATCTGGACGTGTTAGGCTGTAACCATTGGATTGGACAAAACGTAGGTTAGAATGGTCGAGTGTTGGTGCGGCTAGTACCGTAATGGTGAGGTTGGCAGTACTGTTCTGACGATGGTTGATGTGAATAATGGCATCCACAGCTGGAAATTCACCTATAGCCTATAATAATAAGGGGTTTATTGCAGCCAATGCCCATGCATATAATGAATAAAATCTAAAATCATACAGTAAACTAATTGTTATTCCCTAGGAATATCAAAGATTCATGTCTTAATGTGCAGAATATAGCATGGTATCTTCGGTTGAACTATACCTTCCGATACACCGGTATCTGGGGAATATTTAGGGAGATCAGTGACGTCACCGTGATCTCACGTTTGACGTATACGAACAAAAGGATGATGTAGGCCTACATATGTACGACGAGATACAAGTAAAAGAGGTACTTTTGAACATTTAGGCGAATGGTAAACTAAACTGAACTTACGCCGAAATACATATTTCAAAATATCATAGTAATTTGATACTTGAAATGGCTAGGAATATATGCCAACATTAAATATTATATTGCAGCCTGATTGTTCATCATTTTATCCTTAGATCAAAGGCAGCATACACAATAACTAAGTTATAGGCCTACTGGCAAAAAATAAAAGTCGTATATACATTAAAATAAAATAAAAATAAGGTTAGGCTGGTAATGACTAACAATAAAGAAGAAAAAGTATGTTAATTGGTATTCAACATTCATATGTGTGTGAATATGCATAAGCCTATAACTAAACAATTAAATAGATGCTTGGTGAACAAAAATACATAGCCTGCTTTATTTATACAAAACAACCACATGTTCAATATTCTTCAAAGCAATGGGGCATGGTGGTGCAGTGGTCAAGCTATTCACCTCTCACCAAGGTGGACCAGGTTTGATTCACGGTCATTGCAAGTGAGATTTTGGAAGTGAAATGCCATGTCCTGTGGTTCGGATTCCACGTAAAATGGAGGTCCCTTGGCTCATGATCACAAGATTAACGGTCACGTAAAAACTACAAGCTTCTTTTTCTTCAAAGCAGGTCGAAACTTCGACCTCACATAAGTCATACAGCAAACGAACAGGTCCTGCAGGGAAGATCCCTTAAGCCGAATTATTTTTATCGTCTCCAAGACTGACATCATAAAAGTATACTGGAAAATGTGAAATTTTATGCCTATGCTGATGAAGAAAGTAACAGTAAATATTAGGCTACTTGTCGTTCAATAACTCTCGGTCTTTTCTTGGGTGGCTGAAGCCGATGCTGTGGGAAATTGCAAATTGCAGGTACCGCATCATCTTTAAGCAGTGGTTTGTTTCTATTTGAATGAAACAAGTAGCATGTTTATAAAAGTTTTCACAGCTATAACCCATTTCTTTAATAGGCCTACATCTGGGCGTTTCCATGGAAATCTGTAATATAAGCTAGACGTAGGTTATAATTCTGTGACTAACTTAATAACTTATAACCTACAATAGGGCCTACGTGTATTTGTCATACGTGCTATTTAGGCCTATGTCAAAATTTGATGTAAGACATATCCATAAACGCAGAATAGGCTACTTCGAAATAAAGTAGACCGTAAACCTACCGTATTATTGGAAAATACCATACATATAACGTTGCACAGAGGTACGTACGTTCAAATATATGAAAAGAATCGCGACATATCAGCTGACATGCAACCTAGAGTTAAATGGTATGACAGTTTTTGGTGCGACTAGTTACGCCTGGCAGTGCACCAGGAAGCAGTTTTCAGCGAGGGTTACCATGGGAGGAGTTGTTCCAATAGTACCGACAGTTCAATGGTCTCAGCTCGCACCCCCCACCCCCCACTCTTCCAATCGTCAAAAATCATAGTGTCCGTGGCGCAAAAATCCTACCAATGTTCTTTGGCTCTAGTGTGTCCATGAGTTTTACATATCCTGGAGTAGAAGGTAGCAGCATTTGAAGTCTGAGTTCTTCTACATTATAAACCTCGCGAGTCACCTCTTACACCGGTCTTGAAGGTGTATACTTTGATAAACCCAAGGCCTTCTTTATGTAAGTCGCCTTCAGTTTCTCCATATTGTTCCAAATACTTCATATTTAAATGTGTCCAAATGCTCTCCAGTCCATAAGTCACAATACGGGTAACATTTAACCGCAAAAGTTTTAAAGCTGTTTTTATAGATATCTTAGTCAAATGTTTTATGTCGTTGAAGGCTTTGGTAGTGACGCTGGGTCTATCCTTGATTTGCAGTGTGAAAACATTGTCAGTTGACTAATGTAGGACCTAAGTAGGACTACTTGTAATGTGGTACACCCTCAAGCGGTTTTCCTGCAATGTGGAAAATTGCTGGCTTTCCCCCTTTCCTAAAGGTCATAGATTTAGTCTTGTTTCTGTTTAACCTAAGGTCATTGTGTAACACCCATAATTCAAAGGGGTCGAGAGCAGATTGCAATTCGACCTGTGAACTTGAAGCGAGCACCATGTCATCTGCGTATATAAATGAGATTACCCGCTCTGATAATATATCTGTGATATTATCTGCCATAGCAGTGATAAATATTACGAGGGCTTAATGGGTCTCCTTGTAGCAGCATGCCTGTAGTCTGCTCAATTGGGCTTGATGTTGTAATGCCATCGTTAATGACTATATTGTTAGAGCCTAAAATACTTTTGACAAGATGTTTAGTGTAGCTGTTATATCTCAATAGTCTGTCTAGTTTTTCCAATATTTTCTTCCTGCTAATCGAGTCAAAAGCTTTAGAGTAGTCAACGAATATGGATTGTAACTTTCCCTTCGGTACTGACAGGGTAGACGCAATCTCAGTTTGAAGACTTCGAATTGCCTGGATTGTGCATCTTTCTCTCCTAAAGCCAAATTGTGAGTCACAATGCTATTTGGGATGGCTGGGTGGGTCACATACAGCGGAGGAGGAAGCATCTTTTAAAACATCATTCCCTGATTTATTTCTCGTTGTTTGATAAGGTATTTTGGCTAATTAATGTACTATAGAGAATATTATCGCTCGTTCTACTTTCGTTCAGTGGTACCATTCTGTTTTAGACCACCTCGTTGTGTAGTGCCTAGCATTCTTGGCTGTCGTCCCGGAGGTCCGGGTTTGATTCTCCGGCTCTGCCAAGAAATTTAATTCTCATGTGAGGGCTGGGATGGGGTGCACTCAGCCTCATGAAGCAACTTAGTAGAGGAGGGTTCAATTCCCACCTCAGTCATCCTGGAAGTGGTTTTCCATGGTTTCCCCACTTCTAATCCAAGCGAATGCCAGGATGGTTCCTAACTTAAGGCCATGGCCGCTTCCTTCCCACTACAATACCCAATTTACAAACACACTAGTTCAGCCATAACAATAACACAGGTTATCACACAAATTCCACACACAAATACATGGGGCTACAAGACCACGATGTCGTAGCCCCTAATATAAGCAACAACCATTTATATTTGCATTTTATATTTGCCTAGGCCCTTCATGGGCTGTATAGTGTCAGGGGTTGACTTTGTTGTTGGTTGACTATTATTGTAGTTCCATTTAGAAATATTTGCATTTTTTAACATAATGTCTTACCTCTGCTTTATTTATGTCTGTATTTTTAGCTACTGTCTGTTCTCGTTGCTTGTAGCGAAATACGTCAGGGTTTCATATTGAATTTGTGCCTTATTACATAAAAACCTGTAATTTCTGGCGGAATTTAATCAAATATGCGAATGTTTGTCTTCGAATTTGCCGCTATTTTGATGGCGCCATGCCCGCTAGTTGCTACAGCTGTTCCCCTACGATTTCCGCCATCTTGGTTTTGATGTTACGGTCTGAGATATTGTAGTCGGTCTTGTCTTGTTGAATAGTAGGACCCGTCATTAAAATATCATTAAGTGACTTTCCTGACCTCGATTTACAAGAAGCGTCGAAGACAACTCTAGTTTTTGTAGTAGTGCTGGATTTCTTGAATACCGGATGGTGCGGCATGTAGTATGCTACCGATGTTGCCATACTAGAATTAACAATATCCATGTGACCTAGTTCCTGGTATTCAGTGAGAAACTGGTCATAATCTACCTTCAGTTGCGTATCATTGTTAAGTCTACGCTCAAGGTATTGAAATCTGCTAGTTGCTGTTTGTAAAGAATTGCCTAACATACTTGGATCCTGCTTAAATGGTAGTCTGACTATGTATTTCCCAGATGCATCTCGTGTCACATGATCAGAAAAATGCTGTTCACATTCAATCTCTTCTTGCGACTTGACTGGCTCGTGAAGTTCTTCGATCTCCCAAAATCGTTGTACTTGGTTATGAAGGTGAACATCATTACGAAGGAAAAACGTTCCTGCTGCATTGTTTCTCTTTCTCGAGGTGGATTCATATGAACCTGACACAATCCATCCAAAATCTGTGTTTTGTAGGACTGGAAACTTCCCTGGTCTCGTCCTGTGTCCCATCTAAAGAATACATCAGCACCGAGAAGCATGTCTATCTTGGCTGGGGCATAAAACCTCGGATCTGCTAACTGAATATCATTAGGGAGCTCCCACTCTTCATAGGGTACCTGCTGACTAGGCATGTCGCTTGTAATGTTGGATAGGATCAGACATTCAACATTGTGGCGTGTGTTGCTTATGGAAGATTGCACTTCAACGATCACACTATACTTGGCTTCAGACATGGACTGAGAAATACCTTCGATGGGTGTGAGATGCTTGGCCTTTCTTAAGCCCAAATTTTGAACCAAACTCTCGGTTACAAAATTGCTTTGACTGCCACTGTCCAATAAGCAACGAGCTAAGTGTAGCCTACCAGCACTATCCTTTACCTTTACTATTGCTGTAGAAAGTAGAACTTGACTTTGTGGTTTGAGTTTCATAGTGCAATAACTGGAGGAGTTACCACGAACTTGAGCATTGTGAGCCTGGTTTGACTCGGGGTTTGAGCATCTGCTGATAGCTCCTTGCCGAGACTGTTTAGACGAGTTGGCATTGAATTGCTGGTTCCCAGAATCAAAATTCAACAGTGAGTTGTGACGACCGTTGCAAGTTTTGCATGTTGACTTCGAAGGACAAGAACTTATAGCGTGTGATTCATGCCAACAGTTGTAGCAAAGCTTATGCTGCTTAACTAGGTTGTATCTACGATTAACATCATAACCTAAAAATTTATCACATCTGAAGATTGGATGTTGCACCTTACAGGCTTCACAATTATTGTTAATTGCAATGTATGAACTACTTGTAAATGGTTGTTTCTCATGCTTGAAACCATGCTTAGAAGGTTTATCTTGAGACAATCTGCTGATCTTATCACTGTGACCCTTAGTAGGTGAAAAATCAATTAATTCAAGGGTTTGAGCCCGCCTTTCAAGATATTCTAACAACTCCGTAAGTGTAGATAGTTCCTTGGATTTGTTGCTCATTTCCCATTGCTTACGTGTGGCTTCAGGTAACTTGTCAAGTATGATTTGACCTATTATGATTTCATGTAGGGGAATATTCAAATTCAAAGACTCAACAGCCTTTAAATTGGACTGTACTTGATTCAAAAGTGTGCGTAGACTAGAAGATGATTCCCTTTGGACGATATCTGGAGATAACAGTAATTTGATATGTGCATTTACTATTACCTTTGAATTGCGGTATCGCTTGCAGACCGTTTCCCAAGCTAGCTCAAAGTTATCTGCAGTAAGAGGAATGTTTTGAATGAGTTGATGAGCATTGCCATGCAGTGCTGACATTAAGTAATGGAACCTTTCAACATTACCCAAAGACTGATTCTTCAGTATTAATGAATCAAACAGGTCATGGAAATGCATGAATTGTGTAACATCACCTGAAAATTCTGGTAACCGTATCTTGGGCAAACTGTAAGAACCTGTATTACTACTTGTAGATTCTCTACCATTGCTAGAGACAGATGAGGCATTTAGTAACTGTTGTAGCTTAGCCCTAAGTTCATCATAATCATCTTCGAATTCACACCGGACCTGCTCATGAGGATTTTTGTCATCCAAATCCTCCAATTTGCTTTGAATTTCATTAAATTCTGGTAATAGAGCTAATAAACGTTCATTCTTCACATTTAATACTTCAACAGGAGTCTCATTATTAAATTCATTAATTTGGGTATGGAGTCTCGTGAGGGATGCTCGGAGAACACCTCTGGGCTTGGTCAGTGACTTTATCTCACGTTCAGTAGACATGCTTAAAATGGTTCATGCACAGGAAGGATTGCTGGGTATGGGAAGGAATTGCTATGAAATGCCTTTGTTAACTTATCTGGAGTAGAGGTTCTTTCAGTCTGCGTCGTCACCCAACGGTTGGATATCGAAGTCAGGACGTCTGAATGGAACTGCGTCTGTCAGGAATCGAAGGCTGCACCGCTGAATGGAACTGCGTCCGTCAGGAATCGAAGGCTGCACTACTGAATGGAACTGTGTCCGTCAGGAATCGAAGGCTGCACTACTGAATGGAACTGTGTCCATTGATGCTTTCAACTGCACACCGAAACGTTCACAATACTGGATATGCTTTTACGAATATACAATTCATCATGATTAATTTTGCAAGTCCCGCTGCATGTATTAACTTATTCAAATACGTAGTAAATTTGTAATTCAACAGCTGCGTTGTAAACATGGATCAAGCAGGCTGGCGAGCGCTGCCTTTCAAGCACGTGTATCGAAGCTTACCGATGCTAGCCGAGGCGACACGAAGCCAAAGCACAATGGTGGCTTTGTATCGCAGCCACTATGCTCACTTATCAAAATAAGTTAGATCGAACTCAGAAACATTGATAAATAAATTGCCATTGCACCTGCATTGTTCACAATAATGTACTAGTATCGTCTCTACATAAGTATTTCGCACTGGTTCACTTAAATACAGCAGTTTTACCGTTTGTCGGGACCACATGGCCTCAGTTGATATAGCGGGAATCCGGCCCGTGTAGGACCAAAACATATGTCTGTCTGCGACATACGTGCCCCAGATGAAACATCAGGGGATAAATGAAATGACGACTTAACTCTAGTGGACTGTATTTACAAAAATGTACATGTTACAAAAGACACAACACTTGATATGCGAAGGAGCTGCTGCTCCGAAACACAAACACATTCAGCCATGATGGCAACTTCACTCTCTGTCCTAGGTCACTGCTGCCAACCTAAACATAATAAATGTATCTGTTACCAACTGTGGAAATAAAACACTTATATAATTCTGAGAGCAAACACCAACTGATGGTAAATAAGGTGGAGAGAAATGTATCAGAGGCGTGGACTGAACGTACATCTACATGGCAGTAAATGCAAGTTCAATTCGATGCCGTACTCATAATGAATCATGGGCCTAGCCTACAATCACAAGACATAACGTAGAATAATAATACGAACACCAGTCTAAATTAAATACTCAGACACAGCACCGATAAGGTGGATAGATAATATATTGATCAAATAATCAATCAACGGTAAAAGACGAGGAAGCGATACATGCTAGAAGTGATGACGAACATGTGAAATTAACCAAGATAATGGGAGAAATGATCGAGACGTTAATACCATGAGTGTGGGAGGTAAAGGGGCGGGGAGGGAAACATTAAGGAAAAGTATACTCATGTAGAGTAAAGTTAAATTGGGAAAAATTAAGATTAAAAGGGCTAGACAAGGAAGTCAGGAGAAATGGGCATACCGTCAAAGACGCGACGATATCCCGAATAGCTCAGAAGGAACAGAGGAGGTGGGGGATTTTAAAATGAATGCGATTTAAGGCGAAGTACGTGTAGAACTGACGTAAATGAACAAAATAAAAAGGCAACAAGCAATCGAGTATATAAATAATCACGAGAAAGTTAACGCACAATAAAATAAGAAAAATCCGTCAAAATAAGTCACGATAAAGGGAGGGGAAACAGGTTGAGTGCAGTAGGAAAGATACGTAAGATAAAGGGAATAAGATAGGCTCGAAGACTTGCTTGAAAATACGCAATCATGAGATAATTAAGGGACAAAATAAGGTGAAATATAAGTGGCGTACGGTATAGGTCTTACTTCGGGCGAAGATACCATTCAGTAAACCGAGACTAAAATACCCACACAAAACAAATGAGACAAAGGTAGGAAGGTAAAGGTAACGGGAAGCACTCAATGAAGCAGACAAACACACGATGGACATACTAAACAGGTGAGGCACCATAGTATTCCATAAAAGCCCCACCACACACTCACACATGCAAAGGAAGTAGTTCGCGACTTACCTTGATGGACTCTGGGACTGTCAGACAACTCAGGATTATGATAAATAAACGAAATTCACGCCAGTACGCGCACCTTTATAAACACGTAGATAAAAGGGGATAAAAGGAAAAAAGGAGCAAGGCATCCCGAAAACGGGAGTGGGAGCTCAAAAATATCAAACCTACATTGGGATAAAAAACAGAAGACTGCCCAGAGACAAACAAGGGGTTGTCCCTAGTAACCGAAAAAAGAGAAGTAAAAGTGGAAGATGTGCCATTAATCACGATTCGGCATAGCAAAAATTTACTATAACGAACCTTGATCAGCAATTATAGAAATGTCCACTGATCTGCTCAGTTATTCTGGCCAGTAACAACCAAGAAGAAAAAGAGAACAATTCCGATAATTGGCACGCAGAAGGAAAGAAGGGGGGGGGGGGATAACTACAAATGGAAGAAAACCGTTGAGATTCCCCCACACTCTGACAAAATATTTGGTGCGTCCAACTGAACAGACGAACAAACATTTTACATAAAGAAATACTGAGAAAGAAGAGGGGGGGGGGGGGGGGGTATCGGGTACATCACGAAAATGTGACGGGATGGAGTCAAAATGGAGGGATGATGGGCGGAATCAAACATAGTTTACGGCATTAAAGGTGGAATATCTAATGATAGATATAAAAACCAAAGAAAGGAATCATAAAAGTTAAATCAAATAAATGTCATAAGTAAAAAAACCTAGCTTCCTCGTCAAAATTTTACAAAATTACAAGAAAACTACAACAATAAATAAATAAATATATGTGTCAAACACCAGTCTTCATTAGTCCCCCAAAGTAGGATAGTAGAGGGCCGAAATCTGTAATTAATTAAAAGAAGAAAGATTTATTGAGAGTAATATTAATTATCTAATAATGGAATATAATTGAGTGGTGACCATCGAAGTATTCCGACAAACATTGATTAGGAACGGGGAATATTGACTACACGTCAATTAATCAAATAATATTCGTAAAAATAACTTGAAAGAGAAATTTGGTTAATAAAACTGATAGCAAAGTTAGCTGGCGTCATCGCACGTAACTTTGAAGAGAGAGGAAAAAGTAACTGGAATACAAGTCACAAGAAAAGTAAACACATAAAAGGGAACGAAAAATTGTGGCAAAGATAAATTGGCTTAACTTACAAAATGCTTCAGTTGAGTAACATGAGCAGTAGACACCTGCTGCATGTCATCACTTACGAGACCCACGGTGACAGGCGTGAGAAAACGAGTTATTATGCGTGGAGTTGACCATCGCAGACAAAGTTTGCCTGAGATCTGCACAGTTGCGTTGCTCACAGGGTGGAGTTTCACCAACACCTTATCATTCACCTGAAAAGTAACCGCAGTCCTTCCTACGTTGAACCTATTGGCTACCTTAGAGCGAGCCTTTTTAAATGTTTAACGGCAATTTCCCATTTTTGGAGCACAGAAGAATGTCTCGAAGGCTCAGATAGGTAGTCTATATTCCACCTGAGCAGTAGTGGATCCACAAGGGTCCTACCGAGAAATAATTCGGCAGGGGTGGTTTGGGTTGAAGATTGGAAAGAAGTGTTGAAGCCAAGACAGAACTATTGAAGGTTCACGTCCCAAGAAGTATGATCCGCATTGTGAAACGCAGAAATTTAAGCCTTCAAATTCCTATGAAAACGTACTACGTGGTTTCCTGGGGGGCGATAGGGAGACAGGAATACATGACGAATACCTCAATTGAAAGTTATGGTCTCAAAAGCCTTTGATCTGAACCAGTAGCGTTGTCAGACACAAGATATTTGGGATGCCCGAATACACCAAATATACAGGGTCTTTCATATAAAGTAAGAACGCCAAGCGGCGGGTTTGTTATCCGCTAGTGTGGTGGCCTTGACCGAGCTTGTAGCGAGCCGTGGCCCCCTGCTCTAAGCGTGTGTACAATCCTCTATGAAATATTACCTTTTAAAAGTTGCTGGAAGTGACGTCCTTCCTGGATTATACAGGCATTGTATCTGGTAACCACATTTTGGCTGACGCGAGTGAGTCATGCCACTGCATGACTTTCTGATTTTTTTTATTTTTTTATTTTATGTTGTGTTTTTTATTGAACACTGAACCAGTAGTGTCAAAGTTATTTGCAATTACGGGAATCTGTGCTAGTGAAGGTGGCACTTCATCAGGAAATTGCTGAACAAATGCATCACGTACCCGCCGAGCCGAATCATAATTAAAATAAATTTTACATACAAAAATACAAAAATACGATGTTGCAATGATAACTGTCTCAACATGTTAGCAGCTGTGGTTCAGACTGGCGACTGACAACACCTGCACGCTCATTGCAAGGTCAAATTTGTACTATGCGTACTTTCAATACTACAGCAGGGGGCCGTGGCGCGTCACTAGCTTGGCCAAGCCGGCTTCAGCAGCGAATGACAAAACCGCCGCTCGCCGTTCTTACTTTATATGAAAGACCCTGTATATCTACTCAGGAAGTGTATGGTAGTTCTAAACGTAATTTCTCTCACTGGGAAAAGCCAAACGAATTTAGAAAAAAACATATATAACAGTGAGAATGGCCTGATTACCTAGTTTTGATCTGACAAGAGGACCAAAATAGTCGATGAACAAACGTTCTCCTAGTCGAGACACAATATCTGCTTGGTGCAGACCAACCTTGGTGTTTTGCGCAGGTTTGGAACGTTGACATGTTAAACATTTCCTGACAAAACCAAACGAATTGGACTTAATCGAAGGCCAATAAAACTCGCTAGAGTTCTGAAGGTTCTGTTCATACCAACGTGTGCACCAAAGGTGGAGGAATGGTAATACGTCAGAAGCATGTTGCGAACAGCTTCAGGAGCAAAGATCCTAAACTTCGAAGATCCAGGTAATGTGTACCCGATAACGTCATTCCGAATACGAAAGTCGGAACATGAGGGGTCTTTGTTCGACATCTTGTCACGTAACTCCATACAATATGGATACTCAGCTTGAAAGGTTCGGATATCCACAAAAGACCAAGGACAGTGTTGCAGTAAGTACACAGGTTCGGGAGGTTCTGAAGAAGGTGGAGGAGAAGGAACGGGAATGGAAACATTTTCTTCAAACCTACGTGAGAGACAGTCAGCAAGAGAATTCTCACTGCCTTTCACACGTATACTATCGAAATTGAAGGAAGATAGTCGTAAAATCCATCGATTAATACGACCTAATTTCTTAACATGGGACAGACTCCACTTTAAGGCTTCGTTACCAGTATACACAGTGAAACGTCTATGCTCCAGAAAACTCCTAAAGCGTTCACACTCGAACACTACAGCTAAACTCTCTTGCTCGAAAATGGAGTAACGTCCTTCATGGTCATCCAGCATTCTACTAGCGAAAGCAATGGGAGCAAATCTCCCATCCACTTATTGGCTCAGTATTGGGTTTTTAAGTAATCCAGTTTCAATCAGCGCCAACCTAGGGGAACTATTATACTTGCGTTTGACCGCCAGTCACTAACTTGCTCCTCTATCTAAGTTATATATAAATGTACTCTTTTGTTTTATTCCCTGTAATGGCGGACATGCCAAATCTATATCCAAATATACAATTAATCAAAACTATCCTTTTGTATTAATATATGCTGAAACACAACAGGTTATGAGGCCCAGAGTACAAAGGAAGTGGACGGACATATTACTGTAAGTTTTGAACTTTTATTTATTTAAAAATTGTTCAATGGCCGGTAATGGCGGATTTGGCAATTCGTTGCCGCAAATCGAAAAATTGCATGGAGGCGCAAATTATGAGACATGGGCGATGGATATGGAGATGTATCTTTTGCAAGAGGATTTGTGGATATATGTGGAGTTAAACCTTGCATCGACTGCGTCGGAAGAGCAAAAGAAGCAGGCCCAACGTACTAGAGCCAAGATTTATATGCTATTAGATAATGGACCTAAAATGGAAATTGCTAACATTAAAACCCCAAAAGCGATATGGGACCACTTAAAAACAACCTACGAGAATAAAAGCGTTAATCGGCATATTGCTCTCATAGACCAATTACACACATCAAAAAAAGTTTTGCATCACCTCGGTTCCAAGAGTTCCGGAACCTTTAAATACAAAGGGAATAGAGATCAACACAAACAACATTTCAGCTCGTTTTATTGCTCATGAGACCCACACATTGCATGTTGTACCATCATACAGCTAGACTTTCAGCATTTGTGGTCCAGATTGCAGTACACACCACTACCTCTAATACCCAGTAGCACGTCCTCTTGCATTGATGCATGCCTGTATTCGTCGTGGCATACTATCCACAAGTTCATCAAGACACTGTTGGTCCAAATTGTCCCACTCCTCAACGACAATTCGGCGTAAATCTCTCAGAGTGGTTGGTGGGTCAAGACGTCCATAAACAGCCCTTTTCAACATATCCCAGGCATGTTCGATAGGGTTCATGTCTGGCGAACATGCTGGCCACTGTAGTCGAGCGATGTCGTTATCTTGAAGGAACGCATTCACAAGATGTGCACGATGAGGTCGAGAATTGTCGTCCATGAAGACAAATGCCTCTCCAATATTCTGCCGATATGGTTGCACTATGGGTCGGAGGATGTCATTCAGGTATCGTAAAGCCGTTTCGGAGCCTTCCATGACCACCAGTGGCGTACGTCGGCCCCACATAATGCCACCCCAAAACATCAGGGAACCACCACCTTGCTGCACTCGCTGGACAGTGTGTCTAAGACGTTCAGCCTGACCAGGGTGCCTCCAAACACGTCTCCGACGATTGTCTGGTTGAAGGCATATGCGACACTCATCGGTGAAGAGAACGTGATGCCAATTCTGTGGGGTCCATTCAGCATGTTGTTGGGCCCATCTGTACCGCGCTGCATGGTGTCGGGGTTGCAAAGCTGGACCTCGCCATAGACGTCGGGAGTGAAGTTGCGCATCATGCAGCCTATTGCGCACAGTTTGAGTTGAAACACGACGTCCTGTGGCTGAACGAAACGCATTATTCAACATGGTGGCATTGCTGTCAGGGTTCCTCCGAGCGGCAATCCGTAAGTAGCGGTCATCCACTACAGTAGTAGCCCTTGGGCGGCCTGAGCGAGGCCTGTCATCGACAGTTCCTGTATCTCTGTACCTCCTCCATGTCCGAACAACATCGCTTTGGTTCACTCTGAGACGCCTGGAAACTTCCCTTGTTGAGAGCCCTTCTTGACACAAAGTAACAATGCGGACGCGATCGAACTGCGGTATTGACCTTCTAGGCATGGTAGAACTACAGACAACATGAGCAGCGTACCTTCGTCCTGGTGGAATGACTGGAACTGATCGGCTGTCGTACCCCCTTCGTCTAATAGGCCCTGCTCATGCATGGTTGTTTACATCTTTGAGCAGTTTTAGTGACATCTATGAACAGTCAAAGGGACTGTATCTTTGATACAATATACACAGTCAACGTCTATATGCCGGAGATCTGGGAACCGAGGTGATGCAAAACTTTTTTTGATGTGTGTATTTGATATTAGTTTGGCGAATTCAAAGGATATGGAGGCCTATGTTCAGCGATTTACCGAAATAAGTGCAAAACTGAGAAGTATGGGGAAGGAAGTTGACGATGAATTTGTTGCCGTACTCATGTTGAGAGGATTAACAGAAGATTATAAACCTTTTAGAATGGCAATTGAAAACACAGCTACTGGAAAACTGAATACCGTAACTGTCAAGCAAAAGCTACTTCAAGAAGGTTATCGAAGTTCATTGGAAGTCAAGGAGACTGCGGTGGCATTTAATACTAAACACAAAGTCAAACCTAATAATCCAACATCCTCTAATCCTTCAAATCATGGTGGCAAACGTTAGAATAATACATTTGATATTAATAAAGTTAAATATTTTAGGTGCAATAATTACGGACATCTAGCAAGGGATTGTTCTCAAAATAATAAAGTTGCGCAAGTTTCTAGAGGAGATGACTCCAGTAAGAGAGCCGACGGCAAAATAAAGGAAGGGCAAATGCGTGGCTCATGGCCATGGCATCTAATGTTCAACCAGAAAAATGGTACGTAGATTCTTGTTCTTCAGCTCATATGACAAATGATATTGATTTATTAAATTACTTTAGTTCTAACTCGAAAGATAATCTTGAGGTAACTGTTGCAAATAATGAAAAGATTGGCACAGCAGGAAAAGGCAGTGCAACTATTAGCTTAGTTCAGGGCAACGATCAGGAGCTTAAAAATGTTTATTATGTACCGAAGCTTTCGTCTAATTTACTCTCAGTGAGTTTTATGACTAGAAACGGTGCTTGTGTAATATTTAAAGAAAAGAGCTGCCAGATATTTGACGCAGCAAATTTAAAGATTACAGGGGAACTAATTGCTACTGGTTCCGAAGAAGGTGGAGTTTATACGTTGGATGCGAAAAGTATTGTAGTCAACCGGAAAGAAGAAAGTAGTGAAGCTAGGGCGATGTCTAGTTTAATGGAGGAAAAGAATGGCCAAATATTATGGCACAAAAGGTTAGGTCACCTGTTGTTGTTTGAGTCTTCAGTCTTTTGACTGGTTTGATGCAGCTCTCCACGCCTCCCTGTCCTGAGCTATTCGTTTCATCTCTACATAGCTCCGACACCCTACATCCGAGGCAATCTGTTTAACATATTCTAACCTTGGTCTACCCCTACAGGTTTTGTCCTCGACCCTTCCTTCCATAACTAAGCTTGATATTCCTGGGTGTCTTAGTATGTGTCCTACCAACCTATCTCTTCTCTTCATTAGCAGTCGCCAGAAACATCTCTCCTCTCCCACTCGTCTTAATACCTCTTTGTTTGTAACCCTATCTACCCATCTGATCTTCATCATTCTCCTGTAACACCACATTTCAAAAGCTTCAATTCTCCTCTTTTCTGCTGCACCAATAGTCCAAGTTTCACTTCCATAGAGCGACACGCTCCAGACAAAGGCTTTCAAAAATGACTTCCTAATACCTAAATCTATATTCGATGTCAGCAAATTCCTTTTTTGTAGAAATGCTTTCTTTGCCTGAGCCAACCTACTTTTAATATCCTCTTTGCTTCGTCCATCACTGGTTATTCTGCTTCCTAAGTAACAGAAGTCTCCTACTTCCTTCAGCTTTTCACCTGCCAATTTGATCTCCATAGAGGTTTCTGATTTATTTCGGCTGCATTCCAGTATTTTGTTTTACATTTATTTATTTTCATCATGAATTCTTTCCGTAAGACGGAGTCCATACCATTCAAAAACTCATTCAAATCCTCAGGCTTGTCGGCCAAGATGACGATGTCATCAGCAAATCTCAGAGTTGAAATTATTTCTCCTTGAATCTTCACTCCCACTTTAAATTTTTCTCTAATTTCCTTCATTGCTTGTTCAATGTAAAGATTGAAAAGTATGGGTGATAAGTTGCAGCCTTGCCTTACACCTTTCTGAATACCAGCTTCTCTCTCATGTCCTTCAACTCGAATGACTGCTGTCTGGTTTCTGTACAGATTGTATATCACCCTCCTATCCCTGTACTTTATTCCAATCGATTTCAAAATGCCAAACAATTTAGTCCAATCAACGTTATCAAAAGCCTTTTCTAAGTCTACAAAAGCCATGAACGTTCTCTTATCTTTCCTTATTCTACCTTCCAAAATCAGCCTAAGACTTAGTACAGCTTCCCTTGTTCCTACATTTCTCCTGAAACCAAACTGGTCTTCACCCAACTCCGTTTCTATCTGGCTTTCAATCCTCTTGTCACCTAGGACACAAAAATATGGCTTTGTTAGAAACTAGGGCTACTGGTATGAAACTGGATAGAACAACGCCGTTTCAACCATGTATCGCTTCCGTTGAAGGTAAACAATGCAGGGAACCTTTCCAAACAAAAAAATCCTCGACATGAGAAAACTACCCGCAAATTGGAAATAGTGCACTCTGATTTGTGTGGGCCAATGACACCACCCTCAGTTAATGGAGAAAAATATTTTTTAACGTTTACAGATGATTTCTCAAGAAAAACGTTCATTTATTTTCTTAAGAGCAAAGATCAAGTGTATGAGTATTTTAAAATATTTAAGGCAAAAGTTGAAAATGAAACAGGGTGTAAGATTCAATGCCTACGTACTGACAATGGAACAGAATATGTCAATTCTAAAATGAAACGAGAAATTGAAAACTGTGGTATTAGGCACGAAACTAGTAACCCTTACACTCCAGAGCAAAATGGACTTGCAGAGAGAGTCAACCGTACAATAGTTGAGAAAGCAAGACCTATGCTTCTAGAAGCAAACCTATCTAAAAAGTTGTGGGTAGAAGCTTGCAGGACTTCTGTATACCTTAAAAACAGATCTCCAACTAAAGCGCTAAAAAAATGAAGTACCGGAAGAGAAATGGTCCGGAAAGCAAGTAGATTTAGGGAATTTACGAGTGTTTGGCTGTGTGGCCTATGCGCATATTCCAAAAGAACATAGAACCAAGTTTGATTCTAAATCCAAGAAATGTATATTTGTGGGTTATTGCGAGGAATCAAAGGGTTATCTACTAGCGGATCCAGAAAAGGGATATAAGCAATTAAAATCTAGAGATGTTTTTTTTTTTAAACAATTTCATCTCCAGAGAGTCTGAAACCAGTGAGGGTGACAAAACAGATTTTCGAACGTTGTTACCAAAAGTCGATTTTGCGGTTACAATCGAAGAAAATAGTGAGGCCAAAGATGATAACGCAAATACGGAAAGAGGGAACCAAATAAATTTAGAGCAAAATATTGAAGTTAACGATAATAATGCAAACTGTATAAATAGTGATAGTCAGGGTCATGCAAGTTTAGAAGAAGACTTGATTATTTGTAATGAGACTTCTGAGAATAATGAGTCTGATATGAGTGAGACAGTAGAGACTGTGCAAGATGAATCAATCAGACGGTATCCTATTAGATCAAGGGTTCCTAAGATATGTCCAGATCACGTTACTTATTTAACGTCAATGAGTGGAAACTTTTGTGACTGCTTACCCGCTCATAATGATCCACAAACAGTGCAAGAAGCCTTAGGGTCGGAAATTTAAAATTCAATGGAAAGAGGCAATGAATTTAGAGTGGAAAAATTTAAAGGACAAAGGAGTTTTTGAACTGGTAAATTTGCCAGATGGAAAGATTCCTATAAAATGTAAATGGGTTTTTAAACAAAATATTGATGCTGCAGGAAAATTGGAGCGTTTTAAAGCAAGAATAGTTGCTAAGGGATATTCACAAAGATATGGTGTGGATTATCAGGAAACATTTTCTCCAGTTATAAGTTATTCGGCATTACGAATGCTGATAGCACTATCAGTTGAGATTGGGTTAAATATTTATCATCTGGATGTCACAGCTGCGTTCCTGAATGGAGATTTGCCAGAGACTCTTTTTATGGAACAGCCAGAAGGTCTTACAGAGCTGGGCTCTGAAAACAAAGTTTGCTTATTAAAGAAAGCCATCTATGGTCTTAAACAGGCTTCCAAATCATGGTATGATAAATGTAGAAATGTCCTAATGACATTAGGATTCAAAAGAGTTTCAACTGAACCATGTATTTATGTTCAGGGAAGCGGAAATTTACTTTGCATAATAGCTGTGTACGTGGATGATTTCCTTGTGTTTTGTAAGAATGAAACAATTATTACCAGTCTAGAAAAGTCACTCAAGAAAAATTTTGAAATTAAAAACTTAGGGGAAGCTAAAAGTGTTTTAGGTATGAGAGTGCAGAGATCAGAAAAGGGAATCACGTTAGATCAGGAACAGTACATAAAAACAATTTTGTCCCGTTTTGATATGCTAGATTGCGAAATAGCGGATACTCCTATGGAACCTACGTTAGATCCGCCCAAAGGAGATCCAAGTAAATGTCCTGATGTACCATATCAAGCGTTACTGGGCAGTTTAATGTATGCAGCGGTCTGTAGTAGACCAGACATTGCCTATGCTGTTGGAAAACTAAGTCGTTATAACACATGTTACACTAGGGAACACTGGGAATATGCAAAACGGGTGTTACGTTATTTGAAGGATACGATTGATTTCAAAATAGTTTACAGCAAATCGGGCAGCTCTTTAATAGGATATGCAGATGCAGATTTTGCTAGCGAAAAAGCTGATAGAATTTCATGTACTGGGTACATTTTGTTTCTTGCTAATGGCCCCGTCGCTTGGGAAAGTAAGAAGCAGGATATTGTTGCTCTATCTACAACGGAAGCGGAGTATGTCAGTTTAGCAACATGTACAAGAAAGGCAGTAATTCTAAATAGAATATTAAAGGAAATTTTAAAGGGAAACGATTACAAACTTATTTTTAAAAACAGTAAAGTTTTATTGTTTAGTGACAATCGGTCAGCTGTTAAAAATGCCAAATGTAGCGAAATACAAGAAAGGTCTAAACACATAGACGTAAAATATCATTTTGTCAAAAATGCAGTTGAAAAACAAGAAGTATCGGTTGATTTTAAAGGTACTAGTAAAATGATTGCAGATGTTCTGACAAAAAGCTTAGTTAAGTCGAAACATTTGAATTTTTGCAAATTGATGAATTTATTATTGCCGATCGAATCCGATTGATAAAATGACAACTGGATTAAGTGAGGGTATTGGGTTTTTAAGTAATCCAGTTTCAATCAGCGCCAACCTAGAGGAACTATTATACTTGCGTTTGACCGCCAGTCACTAACTTGCTCCTCTATCTATGTTATATATTGAACCCTTGCAAAGAAGCATATGAGACTCAGTTTCGGGGGGTGTAACGGCTCATATTCGTAAGTTGCTGTCAGGGCGCTTCATTAACTTGCAGGGTAACATATAACAAAATAACATGCAGGAAAGAGTGAAGCCAGGGTTAAAAACAACTGAATTTAATAACAAATCACCATATTTACACATAGACAATTAATAACAAAAACTCCCAACTGACTCCCACTTAATAAAAATGCCAAAGACTAGGCGATATCTCTGGAGAGATTAATTACCTGGACCAAGTGTCCCTAAGATAAAATACAAAAGTGACCATATATTTGCGTATGCCGTTCTACATGCATCACGATGTGTACTTTGAATGCGTGATTCGTTATCATCCAGAATAACCCTTCAGACAACGAATCCACATTTCTAGAGCTAGACCGACACGGGGGAACACAACTACAATACTTAAAACTAAACCGACACTTCCTAAATCTACTATAAACAAACACAAAATTTCCGCGTGAAATTGGAATCAAATTGCCGTAGCAACATTTACTGCCTAAAAACTTAGGACTTCTCACACAAATCAACACAAGTACATTAACACGTGACCAATAGAAAAATACACAAATGACCGCTGTCAAAATTTACAAGTACTCTGCCACTACACCACACGGGTGTGACACACAAAATTACATGAATCGAGTCATAAACAAAGCAATAGGAACACAGCCAACATTTACGTTAATTATACAATATTTTACCCATACAACGTACAACAAGCCGTTACACACATGGCGAACTCCCCAATTAATTATGGCTTTAAAAATCACCATCACAATGAACAGGTTTGCTACATGAAAGCTTACAGGGGTCAGTCGGACAAACAGGACTGCCTATCAAAATAAGTCACAGGCAAAACGGGCGGTTTGTGGAACTCTGCATGTCTGTCAACCCACGTGTCAAATACCTCGACCTCCCAGAACATGGGGTCGAATCTCGAAGAAGTGTGCCCCAAAGCACAATAATACATGTGTGTCAGAAAAAATATATGGACAAGAACCAGCAGTCTCCCTAGAGCACCCTGTCTTTCCATCAAAATACAACAGCAGCAAAAATATGAGAGCGGTGGGACATCTACCCCCTCCTCACGTAGAATCAACACACACTAGACACATTAACACACACAGAATCACACGTATGGGTTTTGACAGACCCTGAAATAAAAAGACACAAATAATATCCACATGCTGGCGCCACCGTTCTATGCCGTGACTAGTCACCTGAAAAGGACTCAAGAAAAATCTATCAAAATTAGAACGAAGGTGTTCTACAAATTACTTTTAAGTTGGTGCGCTAGGCAACCCTAATATGAATAATAACCTGTTCAGCAAAATATCTTACAATAATTTCCTCCCATTCCTATTTCAAATATTAACGTTAATAAAGCACCATTTATCGAATGTAACGGGTTCCGCATTTGCAAGGATAAAAATCACGCACGCACGCCGCGCATATTACATATGACTCAAGGAAAAACAAATATCAAACAAACACTTTGGCCACGCGCCAACGGACATTTAAACATATAGTGTCGGTGCAAACAAAACTCTAAACAACAAGAAAAGAAAACATGACTATTTACAAAGTTCCCCGGCCAAATCTAACTACATAATTGAAATAATCCAATTTTAGTACATCACCGCTTCTGCTTGTAGAACTAAGGACATCCTCCTCAACCCATCGCCCTATGGACAAATTAGCACTCCATAGTAGTCGTCTTCGTTGATTTGTTGAAGCTCATCCCAACTTCAAACCACGTGCTGATCATCTTGGCGTCGACTCCTTGGCAGAAAAGTTCAATGTTAATTATTTTACCTAGCTATAATCGCTTGCAGGCTACTCAATTCACCCACAATTGTCCTAATGCGATTAATAGCGAAGACTGGCCCTAAATATCTCGCACACACGCACCATAAAAACACATATAAAATACACTGCAATTTGTACATAAAATATACATCTCGAGTCCGCGCCACTGGCTCGTTAACAGGTTCAAGATCCTGGCTGCACTAGCAGTCGCTATCTCGTTCGGTATTTCCGTCCTGTACTGTGGACCTCGCTCCAGTGAGCGCTAATTAGGGTTACAATACTTCCCCCTTAGAGCTGAACTCGTCGTCTTTAAATGAATGTTACAAGTTATCACGCACTGGCGTGAAATATTTAGCTCACAAATAAAGTTGATTCCAGAATTTAAAAAAATGTATTCGAGCTTTAAAATTCGATAATGCAATCGCTGTGACTTTAGCTCCTCGGAGCTCCCAAAATATTAACTTCACTAATTTTAGAGCGTAAAAATCACGGTACAAACTGGCGTGAAGTAAGCCCCTCACGGCTTCAAAACGAAAAGGCTTCGAGTGGCGTCAGGCCAGACTATTTATTAGAAACTGACAGGGGCGGAGGAGTGGGGTGGAGTCGGATAAAAACTTCCAGAGTTTTTGTCTCACAAAGATGGGACTAGTGTCATTCTTCTCCAAATAAATCAAACGTCTCAAATCACTCGAGCGGAGATTAATCCGTTCGGCGGTTCTTTAGATACACACTTCCGCGGGCTTTTTACTACTGACGCCGTCCACCTCGTGGTCATGGCTTGGTCTCTTGCGATTGGCTGATTCAATCGTATGTTCGTTGCGAGTACCTCGTGATCTTTCCTTAATGCCTCCAATTTTGGTACAGTAGTTGCTCAATTTGGCCTTGAACTCGACTAATTCTGGCCGTTCCCCAAGAATAGCTACCAGCTCACCTCCTGTTGCAATCATTACAAAATGCTGGCCTCCCTTATATCCAAGTCGACTTCCTTAAGTGCTGCCTGGGCCGTAGTAATAATAATAATAAATATGAATACTTATTTATCGAAGATCAATAAGGGTTCATTTATCCTCAGCAAGGTTTTGAAATTCGAAACAATTTATTGGTTTGGATTTCAAAAACAAAATCCACTGTAGTAACAACACATCTCTTTATATCTCACTCAGCTGCTCGAGTGTATGCCCCTCTGACTCAATTAGTGTGCTCCTCTTCGCTGGAATGTCATTCATATTTTCACTAGGTCTCCCCCTTCACCTCAAGTAGTTGCCACTCCTGTCGTCACAGCTGCTCATTGTTTACAAACAAAGTACGTACTCAGGCGCTCCCCGTAGATTTGAGTGTTGGCTCTCAAAATAAAATTTTTTCAATACAGATTCTGCACATATCATCTTTCCTAATCATCAAATGGTTCCCTTCTGTAGTACGGTTTCAAATTGGCACTATTAAAAACAGATTTTGCCCCAGTGCTCACTTCTTCCAGCCTATAGGCATTGTTACCCAGATTCTTAATTACCCGGAACGGGCCAATAAATTTCGGACAGAATTTGGCGAAGACTTTGTTCTTAGGGTCGGAGATCGGTGGTCTACGAACCAGCACTAATTCTTGTTCTTGTAACTCTCGGTGAAACTTCTTTCCTCGGTACCGTCTCAGCCTTCGGTCCGCTTGGTTCCTCATGTGCTCTCTCGTTCGCTGGATTCGCAAATCATGCGCTAATAATGGATCTCTTGGGCAAGGAATGATCTTGTCCCAAGTTCTTTCTGGCAATCTGTTGTGGTGTACAATCAGTGGGACTTGACCCGTCGACTCGTGCTTAGTAGTGTTCATGCACATCTCAATTTCCCCGACTTTGTCTACCCATTTATTGTGTTCGTTAGGAATCATTACTCTGTAGTACTTAGCAACACAGCGAATTGTTCTCTCGCTCGGATTTCCACAAGGATGACGAATGCTTGAAAATACGTGTTTTATTCCTAGGCTCTCCAAACCTTGCCTAAAAACATTGCTTGTGAAATAGGTACCGTGATCTGATAGAATGGATTCCGGCTTCCCAAGCATCGGAATGACTTTGTTCTTAATTCGACTGAGGACTTGTATTGATGTCGTCTTCTGAATAGGACATAGCACGACCATCTTCGAAAATACGTCGACACACACCAGAAGGTGTCGGCATCCCCGCTTTCCTTTTACTAAAGGGCCAAAGCAATCAATCGCGAGCATCTCGCATGGTTTCTGCGGTAATAGTGGTCTTGGAGGTTGTTTCAGAATAAAGTTGTTCGGCTTTGTGCGCTGACAAGCGTCACACGTTCTAATTACTTCAACAATGGTGAATCTCATCTTGGGCCAAGTAAATGTCTCCCCTATCGTAGCTTCAGTCTTATCCGTACCGATATGTGCTAGGCTCTCGTGCACATGCCAAGTTAATCCCCTCTGTAGTGATGCTGGAACTAAGATCCGCAGTTTAGTATGATGCTCGTCCACGTACTTATGTAACAAGTTATTTAAGTAGTGAAATCTCGCTTGTTTAGCACTGGCTTCTCGGTACTCCGGTGAATTTGGTTGTAACTCCTTCCTATAGAATTTTATCATCATCATCATCCATGGGTCTGCTTCTTGCTCCTTCCGAATATCCTTCAATCTTGCCAAAAACTCACGAGCCTTAGGTGTCAAGGTAATATTGTGAACTTTCGCTGTTACTTCGTTTCCGTCCTCAGGATTTCTACTCAAGGCATCTGGTATGACGTTCATTTTCCCAGGACAATGCTCTATTGTGATGTCAAACTGCTGTATGTAGATGGACCAGCGCGTAACTCTCTCACTTGCTATTGTTGTCTTGAATAAAAATGTCAGTGCATGGTGGTCGGTCCTAACAATGATGGAATAACCATAGATCATCTTACGCCACTGTTGAAGGGAATATAGAATCGCTAGTAGCTCAAGTTCCGTAACTGTGTAGTTCCTCTCATGTTTCCGTAATTTACGACTCGTAAATGCCAAATAGGATTTCTTCTTGGGTTCTTCAGCGTCCTCTTGGTACAGCATAGCACCAATCCCAATTAACGAAGCATCTGCTTGAATGATAAATTGCTTCTCAAAATCCGGATATCCAAGTTTCACACAGTTTTCCAATAAATCCTTCGTTGCTTTAAAAGACCTGTCGCACTCCTCGTTCCACGACCATCGATTTGCCTTCTTCAACATCTCCTGCATAGGCGCTACTGTTTCTGTGTAACCAGGGCAATTTTCTTTGAAGAAGCCTGTCACTCCCAAAAACGCCCTCACATGTTTGACTTTGGTAGGTGTGGGAAATTTCTTAATAGCATCAATCTTGGCTGGATTAGGCCGCACGCCCTCGACATCGATTATATGCCCCAAATATAAAATCTCGCTCTGGCAAAAATGTGACTTGTTCAGGTTGATCTTGAAGTTCATGGTTCTCAAGTTGTCCAGCAGTTTATTTAAATTTATCAAGTGTTCTTCCATTGTCTCAGAAGCGATTAATATGTCGTCAACATATCTCGTGGTGAAGTTCTTGACCTCCTCAGTCAGATTTCTATCGAGTGCTCTAATGAGTGCACATCCCGCAGTTTTCACGCCAAAGGGCATTCGACACCAGATATAACTTTGATTATCGAATAAAAATCCCGTCAACAGTTGGGATTTTTCTTCAAGTTCAAGATGGTGGAAACTATTCGTCAAATCAACACTTGAGTATATCTTCTTCCCACGGAAGCCTTTCAAAACATCTTTGATCCTAGGTGCTTGGTCGTGCTCAACTAGCAGTTTGCTGTTCAAAACTCGCGCGTCTAGGCATAGCCTAATTGATCCGTTTGGCTTGGTCACAGCCAATATTGCGTTCAGGTAAGGGGTTGCCGCTTTCCTTATCATGCCAGAATCTAATAAGTTAGTAATAATGTCCTTCACCTGAGAAAAGTGTTTCTCTGGGATCGGGTACAATTTACTTTTAAATGGGGTCCAATCTGTTACCTGCATTGCATATTGAAAATTTAAAACTTGCCCAGGTACGGTGTCAGAAGCTCCTTTGTGTAATCTTAAAATTTCTTCCAGTCTTCTTCTATCAGATTCCCCTACGATGGCCTCCTTAAGTCGCCCATGAAGTAGAATTTCGAATTTGGTTCCGCTAATTTCTTCTTCCGCCAAATGCACCCAAAGTTCCTGCGAAATATCTCGGCTGTCAATTTCTAGCACTGCTGTCTGGCTGACTGGCTCCCCCATCAAGATCTTATCTCCGGCCTCATTAGCGCATTCCCCAACAACTCTCTCTCCAACGGACTATCTTCCATATTTAAACCCACATGATTCAATCCTTCTACTTGTTTGAAGCTTACAGTGTTGTTATGTAAATCAATTACAGCATGAAAATCGCAGATGAAGTTGGCTCCTAAAATTACGATGTAGTTCATCTTTGGAATAACAATGAATGTTTGTGAAAAAGTATGGTTCAATATTTCCAGATCTAGAAAGGCTTGCTGTTTACAATTCATAGTTTTGTCAGGAATGACACCTCTGACTTTCATTAGCGGTACCGGCATAATAGGAACAGTCTGTTTTCTTGCTATTTCCTTTATCAAAATTTCAGTGACTAGGCTCACCTGGCTACCTGTATCAATCAAACATCTCACCCTCATGCCTCCAACATGCGCGTAAATAATTGGTAGCTGTCTGATAACATTTTCACGGTTCTTCACCACTTCCTCCAGGCAGTCGTCCGGGAATGCTACCCACTCTTCCATATTGGCCACTATCATCTCTTCTTGCTCCCTGGCGACCTCCATTTTAGCCTGTCTCCTTTCAGTTCATTTGGTTTTTTTTTTATCCCGGGACCCATTAGTTGTGTTTCGCCGGTTGTCATTCTGTCGCTCCTGTTGCCTCAATAAACTCTCCGCCCCCTCTCCTTGATGGTTATCTGGGCTCTGTCTGTTCGCCATGGCACGCCCCCACTTCTCCTTCTCCGCTTCTTCAGTACTTAATTGATCCAAGTATTTACGGGATTCAATATATCGCTCGTCCCAGTTGTTCCTATAATCTCCTCTATTTTCTTGGCGATAGTCCCTGCCGTTATTCCATCTACCATCTCCATTTCTTTGGTAAGGTCTACCTTGTCTCTGGTTTCCCCTCCAATTTGTGTACTCCCGCTGGTACGTCCACTGATTATTTTGATTTTGGTTATTCTGATTGTATCTCCCGCGGTTATTCTGATAATTCTGATTGTTGTTATGGAACTGGTTTCGGCCGTCAAAATCTTGTCTTCTTGGCGTGAATTGTGTCCCTGTGGACTGTGTCTTAGTTTGGTTCCCCTGGCTGTGGTTATTTTGGAGTCCCTGAACTACCTCTGCCGTGTTGACACATTCCAAATTCCTTCTTCCTGTCTGTGGGCTTACCATACTCGTCTCGTCTAAATGTCTGAGTAATTCTTCGGCTTGGACTGCGGTCTGAATGTTTCCTGCGACTAATAATTGTTGGATGTGCATTGGGAGTTGTTTCCCGATGGTTAGAACCATATTTTGCTCGCTAGGCGGGTCGTCAAAGTCTCTGAATTTTACCAATTGCTGACTGAAGAATTCTGAAAAACGGGTTGGATGCGTACTATGATATTTGCGCGTGTACAGGTCCATTCTCAACCCCTGTTGTAACGAAGGACTCCAAAACTTCTTCAAAAATGCCTCGCGGAATTGAGCCATGTCTGTGAACGTGTACTTGAAACTTAAAAACCAAGTTAGGCTAGGTCCTTCTAAAAATTTCTCCACCAGTCTTAATTGTTTCTTAGGGCCGATGTGCTGGTCATTAAAGTAATCAGTTAATTGTCGTAGAAATGCTTTGGGAGTAGTTCCTGAATGTTCCTTAAACTTATCGGGCTTAAAATCATTACCCCGAATGACTTGGATGACTTGGGCTGGTGCCAAGTTCGGTTGCGGTGTTTAAGTCTCCCCCCTGTATTGCTGGAATGCATTAGTCGTTAGTCTGGGACTTTGACCCCGACTCGTGTCCTCAGCCAACTTCAAACCTGCAGGACTTCCAATACTTGTTTGCTTCTCCGGTATATTTTCAGTTGAAAATAATGTCGCATTCTCTAAAGATCTAATCTCGTTTTTTATGATTAATTCTGAGTGTTCCTGTAATTTTGACTTTATATTTTCCTCCAATTCCTGCATTCTTGAACTGTGTTCCCCCAAGCGTTTTAAAATTGTCAAGCGGTCTTCCTTATTCGCATGAGCCTGCTGGTCCCAATCTCGCCGGATCCTACTTTTCAAGCTATTTATTTTCTCCTCGTTCCTTTCCTGATTTTTCTCTAGCTCTTCACGTATCTGTTCTTGCGTTTTTACTAGTTGTTCCCCCATCTCTTCTCTTATAACCTCTTGTGTTTTTATCAGCTGTCCCCCGACTTCTTCTCTTATGACCTCTTGTGTTTTTATTAGCCGTCCTTCCAAATTATCCTGAGTCTTGACGAGCTGCTCTCCTACTTCTTGTCTTATGACCTCTTGTGTGTTTATTAGCTGGCCTTCCATCTCTTTTCTTATGATCTCTTGTGTTTTGCCTAATTGCTCCTCTAATTTCTCTCGCAAGTGTATCCGTTCGGTTTCAGCCTTAACCTCGACTTTATCAATTTCCTTTATTAATTCCAGCACGTTGCTGTCTACCGAATTAATTTGCTGCTGTAGTTTCTCTTGGGTTTTCTTCATTCCCGCGGTGTTACTGACACATGCTGCCTCTATCTGCTTGAGTTTATCTGCCACCATCTCATCAAATTGTACTAATTTGTTATCAAATTTCGCCTCCAATTTCTTAATTTCGCCTAACTGTTTGATGTTGTTTTCCGCAACCTCGCCTGCCAGTTTCTCTACTTTTTAACGCTCTGATTAATGTCATTAGTGATTTTTCCTAATTGTTCGGTTTGTGCCGTTTGTGTTACCGCCTGTTCCGACAATTTGTGATTGAGTTCATTTAATTGTTTGTCCGTGTCTAATTTCTGGACTTCTAACTGGACCGAAATATTACCGCTCATATCAAGTAATTGTTTTTCACAGTCTATCTTCTGCGCTTGTAACTGGACCGAAATATTATCGCTCATGTCGTGTAATTGTTTTTCACAGTCTCTCTTCTGCGCTTGTAACTGGAACGAAATGTTATCGCTCATGTCCTGTAATTGTTTTTCACTATGCTCCCGCTGAGCTCCTAATTGTTCTTTCAATTGTTTCTCCGACTTTACGGACATCTGTTCTAACAATGCCTTAATCTCATCAACACTCGCCATATCACACACAAAAATATATTCAGAGAAAAACAGGGTTATGGGCCAAGGTTTCAGCCCTATACACACATACATGTCACACATTTAAATATTACCGGCTCTAATTTAATGAAAATTTCAGTAACAAAATTTACTGATTAATGACACTTATTCCCAAACAAAATAACCCCTAGTGATCTGCATTTAAATTCCTAACGAACAGAATTTACGAAACACCAATTAACCGAAGTCAATTAAATGTCAAATATAAGGCAACATCTTCCTGCTTTGACTGAGTTCGTTAATAATGCAAATTTCTAATTTTAATGTGGGCGCCAGAACAAGTTTATAACAAATACAAAATCAAATTCTAACCTTGTTCAATATCTCTAACTTTAGGAACTCAGTGATTTTACTAATGCACATGGCGGTACAACATCGCCTCAATTTACTGAATTTACATGTCCGCCTGACCTGGCATCATTTCTCAACGAAATAAATATGAGATCAGCGAAGCAACAACAACAACCCCACGTTGGGCGCCATTTTTGTTTTATGAACCCTTGCAAAGAAGCATATGAGACTCAGTTTCGGGGGGTGTAACGGTTCATATTCGTAAGTTGCTGTCAGGGCGCTTCATTAACTTGCAGGGTAACATATAACAAAATAACATGCAGGAAAGAGTGAAGCCAGGGTTAAAAACAACTGAATTTAATAACAAATCACCATATTTACACATAGACAATTAATAACAAAAACTCCCAACTGACTCCCACTTAATAAAAATGCCAAAAACTAGGCGATATCTCTGGAGAGATTAATTACCTGGACCAAGTGTCCCTAAGATAAAATACAAAAGTGACCATATATTTGCGTATGCCGTTCTACATGCATCACGATGTGTACTTTGAATGCGTGATTCGTTATCATCCAGAATAACCCTTCAGACAACGAATCCACATTTCTAGAGCTAGACCGACACGGGGGAACACAACTACAATACTTAAAACTAAACCGACACTTCCTAAATCTACTATAAACAAACACAAAATTTCCGCGTGAAATTGGAATCAAATTGCCGTAGCAACATTTACTGCCTAAAAACTTAGGACTTCTCACACAAATCAACACAAGTACATTAACACGTGACCAATAGAAAAATACACAAATGACCGCTGTCAAAATTTACAAGTACTCTACCACTACACCACACGGGTGTGACACACAAAATTACATGAATCGAGTCATAAACAAAGCAATAGGCACACAGCCAACATTTACGTTAATTATACAATATTTTACCCATACAACGTACAACAAGCCGTTACACACATGGCGAACTCCCCAATTAATTATGGCTTTAAAAATCACCATCACAATGAACAGGTTTGCTACATGAAAGCTTACAGGGGTCAGTCGGACAAACAGGACTGCCTATCAAAATAAGTCACAGGCAAAACGGGCGGTTTGTGGAACTCTGCATGTCTGTCAACCCACGTGTCAAATACCTCGACCTCCCAGAACATGGGGTCGAATCTCGAAGAAGTGTGCCCCAAAGCACAATAATACATGTGTGTCAGAAAAAATATATAGACAAGAACCAGCAGTCTCCCTAGAGCACCCTGTCTTTCCATCAAAATACAACAGCAGCAAAAATATGAGAGCGGTAGGACATCTACCCCCTCCTCACGTAGAATCAACACACACTAGACACATTAACACACACAGAATCACACGTATGGGTTTTGACAGACCCTGAAATAAAAAGACACAAATAATATCCACATGCTGGCGCCACCGTTCTATGCCGTGACTAGTCACCTGAAAAGGACTCAAGAAAAATCTATCAAAATTAGAACGAAGGTGTTCTACAAATTACTTTTAAGTTGGTGCGCTAGGCAACCCTAATATGAATAATAACCTGTTCAGCAAAATATCTTACAATAATTTCCTCCCATTCCTATTTCAAATATTAACGTTAATAAAGCACCATTTATCGAATGTAACGGGTTCCGCATTTGCAAGGATAAAAATCACGCACGCACGCCGCGCACATTACATATGACTCAAGGAAAAACAAATATCAAACAAACACTTTGGCCACGCGCCAACGGACATTTAAACATATAGTGTCGGTGCAAACAAAACTCTAAACAACAAGAAAAGAAAACATGACTATTTACAAAGTTCCCCGGCCAAATCTAACTACATAATTGAAATAATCCAATTTTAGTACATCACCGCTTCTGCTTGTAGAACTAAGGACATCCTCCTCAACCCATCGCCCTATGGACAAATTAGCACTCCATAGTAGTCGTCTGCGTTGATTTGTTGAAGCTCATCCCAACTTCAAACCACGTGCTGATCATCTTGGCGTCGACACCTTGGCAGAAAAGTTCAATGTTAATTATTTTACCTACCTATAATCGCTTGCAGGCTACTCAATTCACCCACAATTGCCCTAATGCGATTAATAGCGAAGACTGGCCCTAAATATCTCGCACACACGCACCATAAAAACACATATAAGATTCACTGCAATTTGTACATAAAATATACATCTCGAGTCCGCGCCACTGGCTCGTTAACAGGTTCAAGATCCTGGCTGCACTAGCAGTCGCTATCTCGCTCGGTATTTCCGTCCTGTACTGTGGACCTCGTTCCAGTGAGCGCTAATTAGGGTTACAATACTTCCCCCTTAGAGCTGAACTCGTCGTCTTTAAATGAATGTTACAAGTTATCACGCACTGGCGTGAAATATTTAGCTCACAAATAAAGTTGATTCCAGAATTTAAAAAAATGTATTCGAGCTTTAAAATTCGATAATGCAATCGCTGTGACTTTAGCTCCTCGGAGCTCCCAAAATATTAACTTCACTAATTTTAGAGCGTAAAAATCACGGTACAAACTGGCGTGAAGTAAGCCCCTCACGGCTTCAAAACGAAAAGGCTTCGAGTGGCGTCAGGCCAGACTATTTATTAGAAACTGACAGGGGCGGAGGAGTGGGGTGGAGTCGGATAAAAACTTCCAGAGTTTTTGTCTCACAAAGATGGGACTAGTGTCATTCTTCTCCAAATAAATCAAACGTCTCAAATCACTCGAGCGGAGATTAATCCGTTCGGCGGTTCTTTAGATACACACTTCCGCGTGCTTTTTACTACTGACGCCGTCCACCTCGTGGTCATGGCTTGGTCTCTTGCGATTGGCTGATTCAATCGTATGTTCGTTGCGAGTACCTCGTGATCTTTCCTTAATGCCTCCAATTTTGGTACAGTAGTTGCTCAATTTGGCCTTGAACTCGACTAATTCTGGCCGTTCCCCAAGGATAGCTACCAGCTCACCTCCTGTTGCAATCATTACGAAATGCTGGCCTCCCTTATATCCAAGTCGACTTCCTTAAGTGCTGCCTGGGCCGTAGTAATAATAATAATAATAATAAATATGAATACTTATTTATCGAAGATCAATAAGGGTTCAATATAAATGTACTCTTTTGTTTTATTCCCTGTAATGGCGGACATGCCAAATCTATATCCAAATATACAATTAATTAAAACTATCCTTTTGTATTAATCTCTGCTGAAACACAACACTCAGCACGCTAGAGACCGCTAGGTCACTCGCATCGTAATGTAGAAATAATTCTGAATTAAAATGAGGTGATTGTAATACAGGAGCACTAGACAAACATTCCTTCAGGCTTACAAAGGCACGTTCTTGCTCGGGTCCCCAAACAAAAGTGCTATTCTTCTTATTCAAGGCATTTAAAGGGGCGTCAATATCGGAAAAATGTTTTATGAACCTGGAATAAAAGGTGAATATTCCCAGCACCCGACGTAAGGATTTCAAGGAAGTAGGACGGGGAAGTTCATGTAGACATTTCACACGTACAGGGTTAACTGAGACACATTCACCAGACAGCACGTGACCTAGAAACTTTACCTGGGTGGACCCTAATGAACTTTTCCCAGGATTGACAGTTAAACCTGCTCGTCTTAGACGCCCGAATACTTCACGTATAGCCCAGAAGGAACAGAGGAGGTGGGAGATTTTAAAAGGAAGGCGATTTAAGGCAAATTACGCGTAGAACTGACGTAAATGAACAATATAAAAATGCGACAAGCAATCGAGTATATAAATAATTACGAGAAAGTTAACGCACAAACAAATAAGAGAAATCCATCAAAATAAGTCACGATAAAGGGAGGGGAAACAGGTTGAGTGCAGTAGGAAAGATACGTAAGATAAAGGGAATAAGATAGGCTCGAAGACTTGCTTGAAAAGACGCAATCATGAGATAATTAAGGGACCAAATAAGGTAAAATGTAAGTGGCGTACGGTATAGGTCTTACTTTGGGCGAAGACACCATTCAGTAAACCGAGACTAAAATACCCACACAAAACAAATGGGACAAAGGTAGGAAGGTAAAGGTAACGGGAAGCACTCAATGAAGCAGACAAACACACGATGGACATACTAAACAGGTGAGGCACCATAGTATTCCATAAAAGCCCCACCACACACTCACACATGCAAAGGAAGTAGTTCGCGACTTACCTTGATGGACTCTGGGACTGTCAGACAACTCAGGATTATGATAAATAAACGAAATTCACGCCAGTACGCGCACCTTTATAAACACGTAGATAAAAGGGGATATAAGGATAAAGGGAGCAAGGCATCCCGAAAACGGGAGCGGGAGCTCAAAAATATCAAACCTACATTGGGAGAAAAAAAACAGAAGACTGCCCAGAGACAAACAAGGGGTTGCCCCTAGTAACCGAAATAAAGAGTAGCAAAAGGGGAAGAGGTGCCACTAATCACGATTCGGCATAGCAAAAATTTACTATAACGAACCTTGATCAGCAATATAGAAATGTCCACTGATCTGCTCAGTTATTCTGGCCAGTAACAACCAGGAAGAAATAGAGAACAATTCCGATAATTGGCACGCAGAAGGAAAGAAGGGGGGGGGGGGATAACTACAAATGGAAGAAAACAGTTCAATAGTAAACATAATTGTTTTTACATGTCGTAAGTGGGCCACAGTGAGACACAGTAGGGTGGGCTACAGTGAGGCAGTGAGAAAGATATACGGAGCTACCCCAAATCTGAGGAGAGGGCAGAGTCAACTTCTAGGAGAGAAAAGGGGAGATTCCAAGTGACATCCCAGAAAAAAAAACTTGCCCTTAAGTCCAAAAAAAAAAGCTACAATAAGAGTTTGTTCAGCCAAAGGAACTTGAAATCCAAGAAGGCTGCCCTAGCTACAGGCATTTCCATGGATGATGATGTTGATGAATCTTCTAATTCAGACAGCTCATCAGATAATGAAGAAATCGAGCTCCTAACATTTCATCAACTTGCTCGCAAACCTAAGGAAGGTGACTTCGTTCTGGTTGAGTTTTCAGGGAAACACTCACGATTTTACATTGGGGAAGTGAAACGAGATTTAGATTATGGAAATTTTGAAGTAAATTAAAACTCAGCAATTCTTCTAGGTTTGTGCCGTGTCTTGTGTGGGGTTTCGCCTAGGACACCAAGCTGGCTCATCGGCGGGCTCTTGGTGTCCCCGCCCGGACCCCCACAGGAGTGACGAACTACGCGTCACCTCCCTTTATATTAGGTGCAACTGCACCACTTGACTGCGAGAACTAAAAGCTCAAGCAGCCTTAACCTCCCTATGAAGGCTTCCAAAAAGATTGTATATTGGCTTTCACGGCCAGTGAATTAAAACTCAGCAATTCTTCTAGGTTTGTGCCGTGTCTTGTGTGGGGTTTCGCCTAGGACACCAAGCTGGCTCATCGGCGGGCTCTTGGTGACCCCGCCCGGACCCTCACAGGAGTGACGAACTGCGCACCACCTCCCTTTATATTAGTTGCAACTGACCCACTTGACTGCGAGAACTAAAAGCTCAAGCAGCCTTAACCTCCCTATGAAGGCTTCCAAAAAGATGGTATATTGGCTTTCACGGCCGTTGAATTAAAACTCAGTAATTCTTCTAGGTCTGTGCCGTGTCTTGTGCGGGGGTTCGCCTAGGACACCAAGCTGGCTCATAGGCGGGCTATTGGTGTCCCCGCCCGGACCCCCACAGGAGTGACGAACTGCGCGCCACCTCCCTTTATATTAGGTGCAACTGCACCACTTGACTGCGAGAACTAAAAGCTCAAGCAGCCTTAACCTCGCTATGAAGGCTTCCAAAAAGATGGTATATTGGCTTTCACGGCCGGTGAATTAAAACTCAGCGATTCGTCTAGGTTTGTGCCGTGTCTTGTGTGGGGTTTCGCCTAGGACACCCAGCTGGATCATTGGCGGGCTCTTGGTGTCCCCGCCCGGACCCCCACAGGAGTGACGAACTGCGCGCCACCTCCCTTTATATTAGGTGCAACTGCACCACTTGACTGCAAGAACTAAAAGCTCAAGCAGCCTTAACCTCCCTATGAAGGCTTCCAAAAAGATGGTATATTGGCTTTCACGGCCGGTGAATTAAAACTCAGCAATTCTTCTAGGTTAGTGCCGTGTGTTGTGTGGGGTTTCGCCTAGGACACCAAGCTGGCTCATCGGCGGGCTCTTGGTGTTCCCGCCCGGACCCCCACAGGATTGACGAACTGCGCGCCACCTCCCTTTATATTAGGTGCAACTGCACCACTTGACTGCGAGAAATAAAAGCTCAAGCAGCCTTAATCTCCCTATGAAGGCTTCAAAAAAGATGGTATATTGGCTTTCAGGGCCGTTGAATTAAAACTCAGCAATTCTAGAAGAAAGCCAATATACCATCTTTTTGGAAGCCTTCGTAGGGAGTTTAAGGCTGCTTCAGCTTTTAGTTTTCGCAGTCAAGTGGTGCAGTTGCACCTAATATAAAGGGAGGTGGCGCGCAGTTCGTCACTCCTGTGGATGTCCGGGCGGGGACACCAAGAGCCCTCCGATGAGCCAGCTTGGTGTCCTAGGCGAAACCCCACACTAGACACGGCACAAACCTAGAAGAATTGCTGAGTTTTAATTCAACGGCCGTGAAAGCCAATATACCATCTTTTCGGAAGCCTTCATAGGGAGGTTAAGGCTGCTTGAGCTTTTAGTTCTCGCAGTCAAGTGGTGCAGTTGCACCTAATATAAAGGGAGGGGCGCGCAGTTCGCCACTCCTGTGGGGGTCCGGGCGGGGACACCAAGAGCCCGCCGATGAGCCAACTTGGTGTCCTAGGCGAAACCCCACACAAGACACGGCACAAATCTAGAAGAATTGCTGAATTTTAATTCATCGGCCGTGAAAGCCAATATGCCATCTTTTTGGAAGCCTTCATAGGGAGGTTAAGGCTGCTTGAGCTTTTAGTTCTCGCAGTCAAGTGGTGTAGTTGCACCTAATATGAAGGGAGGTGGCGCGCAGTTCGTCACTCCTGTGGGGGTCCGGGCGGTACACCAAGAGCCCGCCGATGAGCCAGCTTGGTGTCCTAGGCGAAACCCCACACAAGACATGGCACAAACCTAGAAGAATTGCTGAGTTTTAATTCACCGGCCGTGAAAGCCAATATACCATCTTTTTGGAAGCCTTCATAGGGAGGTTAAGGCTGCTTGAGCTTTTAGTTCTCGCAGTCAAGTGGTGCAGTTGCACCTAATATAAAGGGAGGTGGCGCGCAGTTCGTCACTCCTTTGGGGGTCCGGGCGGGGACACCATGAGCCCGCCGACGAGCCAGCTTGGTGTCCTAGGCGAAAACCCGCACAAGACACGGCACAAACCTAGAAGAATTGCTGAGTTTTAATTCACCGGCCGTGAAAGCCAATATACCATCTTTATGAAGTAAATTACTTATGAAAAAGTGCAAAAATGACAGGCAGTTTTTTTTCTACCCAGAGGTTGCAGATATTGTTTCAGTCCCCGCGAAAGACTACAGATAACTGTTGCCGGTTCTCTGTGCATGTGGTAAAACAAAAAGACAAAAGTCATATCTCAAATTTTCTGTAAATTTTGGGAATCTGAATGTGCTGTAGTGTTTTCCGGCATTAATTCTTTGTTTTAGTGTTTATCTATGTATTTAACCAGTTAAATTAAATTATTTTCATTGTGTCTCAGTGTGGACCACGGTTGGGCTACAGTGAGACGGCTGCAACATGTTCAAAATTTATTATTTTTACAAGGAAGTGTGGATGCTTTAGTAATTCTAAGGGTATACAATTGATAAGCAACAATCAACTTATATTTCAGTATATAAAGACATTTTCATATACTGAATAATAAGACAGTATACTAAAATATATTTTTCTGTCTCACTGTGGCCCACCCTCCCCTATACAAACGTTTTACCGGTACCGCCTGATTCACCTAAAAAGAATGTTTGCAAACACTTGTAGATTCATAACTTTTCAAGACTAAACTGAGGATTTCAGCGATTACAGCAGTCGTCAAGTGTGGTAGTTCTTCAACTTGAATTTCTTCCCTGGTCTTCTTATTATTATTTTGTGGTAATAATAATATCGTAAGGCCAGGTGCAAGCTTTGTTATTTGACGCCCAAAGGGCAGCTTGCATGTCAAATTTTGTTGTTCCTTGGAGCTCTATGAAAGTCAAAGAGGTTAGATATCTAAGCTCCTTGACCCTTTAGCGCTTTCTAGTAGAGAATGGAGGAACGTTTTGTGTTGGCGGAATATCCCAAGATTGATTTTGCCATTATGAACACGGTCTACTGAATTCAAATGGGTTATTTAACATGCCAACATCGTATTACATGCGTGTCGTGATTTTTGTCGCCTTTCAAAAATCACCTACCATGGCCAGGAGCGAACCTGCAAGCTTTGGGTTGGTAGCTCGACACGATAACCACTCACCCACCTTGGCAAGCATTTTGTGGTAATATATAGCGAATTTCAGGTAACTCAACCGATGAAAGTGAGAAACCATGTGTCTCTGATATATCTTGTAGAGCTGATAGGCTTCTTGAATTGTATAAGATTTGAGAAAAATCTTCCGACATTGTTTCTTTGAAGAGATTCCATAAATTCAAATCATTCACAGGTGATTGAAAAATACATATGAAGGCAAACAACTGTCAAAGCTGATACGACAATTGAGATGAAGAGGTCTCTTCTAAACAACGTTGACAATCAAGTTCATTCAATATAACCCTCGTACTGTGGCGGCTGATTTAAAAGTAGGATACGTACGGTAACAGAAGGTGAAACATTGTCAGTTCAACCTATAGTTATTGCGTAAACTATGTGTCGATGCCATTATACTACATACATCGTGAACTGCTGGTGTTTCAGGATATCTGTAAGGATGTTTTGTAGCAGGACTGCTGTTTAACTTGAACCATGCAACTAACTTGGTAGTTTGTACTCAGCTTGAATTAATGCATCTTCAAGAGCATCGTTACTACAGTATGCGATTGGCATGCGTAGGGTATGCAAACATTCACCAAGCGTTCGGGAAGACAGTGATCTCATCATGGCCAACCCTATCATTTTCGGCCGCTATCCCTATATTACAGCAATCGTGACCTTTATAGACATACTTATGGATGTACTTAATAGAACGTACACTTTAACAGATCACCATTGTGACCGAAATCCACCATGTTGGTGATCTGTAATTGCCGAGATTCGTAAAGCAACCTTGGAAGTGGTTAATGAATGTAACAAATTGTAATGTATTCCAGCATGTGTTTGTAGCAGACCCAGAGCTAAAGAAACATTCTTCTTATTATTCTAGCTGCTAAATGGACCCATCCTTATGGCATTGAGCTAAAATTTAGCACAAGTGAGTGTGGAATATCTTCAACTCCTATCGGCTTTGACAGGTCATGACGCAATAGAAGAGGGGTGGAAACTCCCCACACTCCTACGGATCAGGTGACCAGGGCAACCGGTGTGCTATGTGTAACACGTGCGGAGGGATCATTCCTTTCTAGTATGTTCTATTGCTGATTTAAACACATGTGCGCGGAGACGATCATTCTACCTTCGGGAAGCGTGTGTCCACACTATGATATTAGCATTACAATTTGCTTGTGAAATACCGGTACTTGATATAACTTATTTACGAGTGACAGGTAAAATTAAAATTAGTGATTTCTCCAAGAGGCTGATGTAAGTAGAAACTGTACTTTTATCAAGTGAACACATTAACACAGCTACAAATCGGACTTGACAAATTGACCGTGGAACGCCAGAATACGGAGACATTAATATGCAACATGTCAAAGCACACGATACAATAGCAGACCTTGTCGTGCTACGAAACCCTGCATATAGTCAGTCAATGTTGAACATTTCTACAATAGTAATTGCATCTTATTCAACATAATACAATACAATACATTCAAGAAATAACTGGATTGCCAGCAAGAGCATTAATAAATTATTAACAGTATCGAAACAACATCGTCCATTCCATATCAGTGAAATACTTGGAACATTTCTTCAGCAGTGGCGTACACCTAATTCTTTTTAGGGGGTGTCTGATGTCATCCACTATGATACTTTCACTCAAGAATAAGAATATGGGAACATTTTTGGAACTTTTCATATACTTCAAGATAATGGCTTAAGCATTTAATAGGGAAACTTGATGGTGAGGACGAATCCGGGATTCGGAGAGGATGAATACACTATAGACCAGGCATTACGATGATGTTGGCGTTAAACGAGTTTCTCAAACGCCGATCTTGCAAATTAAAGAACAGAATCAAGATTAACTCGTCGTGGGAAAATATGGGAAACACATTCATCGTCAACTTGGGCATATATTCACAACACACCCTTCTGAACATTTAGGGCAAACCAACACCATGATTTAATTATGTTCTTTCTTCCAGGAGGCTAAAATATATTTCGAATGAATTTCCAAACTTAGAGCAAATTATTTTCAAGATATTGAGATCTTTCACACACATAAATTCCGATATTTAATAATTATTTTGTTTTATTATATTTAATAATTCTAAAGTTAGGATTTTTTTTTTCTCATGGCGATTTTTACCATGAAAGCGATTGCAAACGGAACGTTTGACTTTTTGCAGCGGTAATGATTGTAGCATATTCATTAATTTATGGCATTGAAATTATAATTATGGTTCATGATCTATGATCCTAGACTTTACAGTAATTTAATTCAGATTGCACAAGAATACAAAGCCTATGATGCTCAGTCACATTAGGGAAATTTTGACCAGATTTAGCAATGCAGATTACGAGAGTTTATAATAATTTGAGGATTATTTGTCATTATGTCAAATGGTTTTGGAACTGCACTTTGAGTATAAGCACAATGAATTATGAGTTGTAGACACTTTATAGTGGTTTTATGGTGGCAACTGTTGGACATGAGAAATACCATTCCAACTTATTAATACGATTAATAAATCAATTAATATATTTCTTCGAGGATAGAGTAAATGTTTATGATTATGCCAGGATGTATAGGGGCTTATGCAGTCCTAGGTTCAATGGAATTAGAATGTGCTTTATATTTGTAATTATATTAAGTAGTTCCAACGGTGGAAAACAGTGCAATGGCAGTTACTGCATTACTGTTCAATTAATCGTCATGATAAATGCAATGTTATCAGAGTTACTAGTGCTGGTCAATTTAAAATTAATAATTCCTGCAGATCACAGGTGAATCATTTGTATCTTAATTTAATATGTGCTAAAAGTTATAATATCGCAATCTGAATAATTAAATTGATCCCATAAGGATATGATAAACTCAGCTAATGATTTGAAAATGATATGAGGGATTAGGATGTCATTTAAAGCCAGTTATTGTGCGGCTATAACAAGTTATTGTTATTTATAGCTGATGTAATTTCCATAAGGAAACTTTAAATTATGTTGATAGAAATTAATAATAATAATTTCATTCCACAAGTTCATTTAGTCAAATTAAATTGATTGACAGTCATCATTGACAATCGTAAGTCTGTAAATATTAGAAATGTGTGAATAATTTATGTGTAAATTATTAATTCAGTTAACATTCATGGGAAGGAAAAATGTATAGTGATTTTTTTTCTAATTTTTCTTCTTTTAGAAGCTGAAAGTGGAAGTGAAGTGTTTTTTTTTAATCATTATTATTCAGCTAATCATCGAACACTTGAACTCTAATCATTTCTTTTGCGAGTACTTCCCTAATTAAGTCAAACAGGGTAGCTCAATGACATTGATGGACATTATGGATTTTTATGATCCCAAACTATTAATATCCAGAGAGTAATAGGAGTGTTAATTTTTTTTGTCCGTCTGCTCAAAAATAAATTTAGGATCTCGATTTTTCAAGTTCTGGTTATTCCTGTAGTTTGGAACTTCTCCCGAGTCAGTGATACCTTTTTTTTTTCCTTTTTCTTGTTTGTGAAGTATTTGTCCTGTTGAACCTTGCATGCCTCTCCCTTTAATCGACCCGAGATATTCGATCTCTTGCCTGCCAGAGCTAGTTGCTTGATTTTCTTTTATTGGACAAATATTTCCTGGACTTATTTCTTTTTTGTATCGCTTGTGTCCCGTCTTCGGTTTCTCGTTGAAATCGCCGGGCCAACGTGACGTCGGGGAAACGGGCACATCGATTTGGCGCCCAACGTGGGGCAACGTTTACGTAAGGTAGCAATTTGATGCCGAGCGTGATTAGCTCGACGGTTTGGTTTTTTTTTCCAGTCCATTAATTTTTTTGGGATAGTTGGATAGTCAGACGAGTTCTGATATCTTGCAATGTCATTGAATCGGGATTTTTTTTAAATTCAAATCTAAATGTTGTTTGTTTAACTTATCAGGTAAAGATAAATGTCAGGATAATTGGAGGTTTGAGAAGTCGTTGTGCTGGATTTGTTAGACGTAAAACATGTTTGGAATTCATTCGAATATATTCAGTCGCATGGTCTTGGTTCGTCATCTTACTATTAAGTTTCCCTAGTCTTAAGTATATTTATATATTTGTGTAATTATGACTGATGCAGCAGAAGCAGAAGGACCCCAGGACATTCTTGCTCAAATCCAAAGGGGCTTTGACAGACTGTATGAGGATTTGAATGTGGTAAAGAACACTTTAGCTACTGATAAGCAGGAACTTAAAGATAGTTTGGCTGCCGATAAGCAGGAACTTAATGCACGAATAACCACATTAAATGAAAGTTTAGCTCTTGGTAGGCAGGAACTAAAAGCCGATATTGACAATTTATCAAGCAAAGTGCAGTTGATTAAAGATGATACACAGGATATTCATGCTGATATATTAAATGTTAGAAACGATATATTAAAAGCCAATATGGAAATAGAAAGTATTAACTATTCTATAATAGATATTAAATCAGATATTCAATCTTTAAATACAGATACTCAAAAGGTATCTAGCGATGTAAAGAGTTTAGATGTCCGTTTGCAAACGCAAATTGCGCAAGTGCAGGCAGATGTTGAAAAAAGTAATTTAGCCTTAGACAAAAAGTTAGATGCTTGTGATACAAGACTTACCCATAATCTCAAAGTTCTTAGAAAGGAATTGCATACCCACGTATCAGGTCAAGTTAACGCTGTCAAAGCACAATTTGTAGACCGATTGCAAGGTTTAGAAAAGAAGTTGACCGACAATTTAGATGGTTTAAGTAAAGATTTATCAGAACATAATGAGAAGGTACAGAAGAAAAACGAAACGGTAGTTAAGAATTTGCTAACAGTCACTGACACTAATTCTACGGAGATAGCTGATATCAAGGAGAAAGTAAACCAGCTAACAGAGAAATGTAACAATGATTTCGAGCACGTGCGTAATGAGCTACAGACACAGATGAGGAATAGTGTAATTATTACAGCGGCAGATATGGAAAATAAACACAAGTTAGAGCACGACATGACCACAATTCGAATATCGAATCTGGAAACCGAACTATCAAACATGAAAAATAATGTTAGCCACACTTATGAGCAACAAGGACAAATATTACAATCAGATAGTCCCAATGTTTTAAGAACATCAGATGGTCCTAATGCTTGTGGAACGTTAGATACGGAAGGGAATAGAGCCAATTCAACTACGAAGGGACACGTCACAATAATTCGAAACATTGATGATCGACCACGCAAGTTCAATGGGGGTAATAACTTGACACCGATGGAATTCCTGAGAGATATTCGGGAATACATGGATGAAAACAGGATATCCAAGGACAGAGAGCTCAGAATAGTTGAAAGACACTTGGAAGGAGTTCCTTTAAATTGGTTTAGGGCATTTAGATGTTCGTTTGTTAATATGGAAGACTTTAGTCAATCATTTCTACACCGTTTTTGGAGTTCAGATGAACAATTGGATATTAGAGAAGCAATGTACTCTAAGAAATATGCCACGTCCCATCCGACTAGATATGCGAATTACTTCACCTCGCAGCTCGCAAAGCTACAATTTCTAACTCCACCTTTACCACGCCAGGAACTGATAAGAGCCATAACGAGGCAATTTCCCATTGAAGTACAGCGCATGCTCATAGTATCGGGAGTAGAAACCCTGGAAGATTGTGAAGAAGTTCTTAGGCGTATGGATCACGCTACTCTAGGCAATAATGGTAGACATGACAGAAAGGAAAGTCGGGAAATAAATGCGGTCTTAATGGATAGGACAGCCCAAACAGAAAGACCAGCGCAACAAGAAGAGAAGACATCGAGGAATTCTGACCACCAGCAAGATGATTATCAATACAACCGTAGAAACGATAATAATAATAATCAGAGAAATACCCCGTATAACCGAAGATATTCGAGGTATCGTAACAGAGGACAAAATAACTGGTACCAACGCGGGAGGTTTAACAGCTACCCCAACCAGAATAGGTCTCAAGAAGAGAGGAACAAGCAAAACGGTAACAATTTGGACACCAGGTATCAGTAAAGTCGAGAATATATAGAACAATTAAGAAATACACGACCTTCAGCACCAACAGAAGAGGAGTTAAACCAGCCTAGTATTAGTGGGCTGAACCATGAAAAAAAAACGTCCAATCAACAATAGGTAATGAAATTCTAATCAACTCGGACATTGTACAAATTCAGGAAGTATACGAAATAAAGGATGAAGACCTCATATTTGAAAATGAAGAAGTACGCCGAGGGATCAGACATGAATTACCGACTATTTCTTTAAATATAATGGGATGCCAAATAAAGACGTTAGTGGACACAGGGGCCATGGTTTCTATTATATCACAGTCATGTCTGGAATTGCTCCAGTCAAAAGGAAAACTTGACATTCTTCCGGCATCAACTGTAAAGATTAGAGGAGTTATCCCTGACAGGATAATTAAATGTAAACAACAGGTAATGTTAGAAATGGAACTTGCTGGAAGGAAGATACAACACATCTTCCTAGTCTTATCAAATTCAAATTTCGATATCATAATCGGAGTTGATTTCATATCTGACAATGGTCTGGTCATTGATATGAAGAACCGATATATATATTTTACTTCCACCGAGGGACTGAAAGAAGAGGCTCGTGAAGGCGTAGTATGGGAGTTTGGAAATATGGATGTTATGGATGAAATAATCAATTCAGTGGAAACAGAGCATAGGAATATAGGAGGAAAAATCAATCCAGAAACTCAACAGAAGTTGAATGATTTATTAGAGGAATATGATGATATTTTCAATAGCAAACCTGGACTAGTTAAGAATTTTGAGTATGAAATCCAGTTAACAGATGCTACTCCTTATCGAAAGAAATTATATCCGATTCCGGAAAAGTGGCAAGCTGAAGTTGAAGACATGATCCAGAAGATGGAAGATGATGACATCATTTGTCGAATGCCCACGCCTTTCCTAAATCCACTGGCGGTTGTGCAAAAGGCGAATGGACAAATACGCTTATGTCTGGATGCGAGGGGATTGAATGAACGTCTGCTCTTGGAACATGACAGACCTCCAAAAATTCGGGAAATTCTGAGGAAATTTGAAGGAAAAACATATTTTTCTACCATCGATTTGACTTCATCATTTTATCACGTAGCGTTATCTGAAAATTGCCGCAAATACACTGGTTTTCTATTTAATAACATAACCTATGCTTTCAAGAGAATGCCTTTCGGTTTAAAGAACAGTGGTCCTGTGATGATAAGAGCATTGGATTCCAACCTAAAACAAGAAGTCAAAGCGAATGTGATATGTTACATAGACGATATAATAATTGCATCTACAGACGGGGAACAACATTTGCAACACCTCAGATTATTGTTTGATAATTTGAAAGCAGCCAACTTCAAAGTCAACAGTGACAAATGCAGTTTTTTTCAAACTGAAATAAAGTTTTTAGGTCACATCATCGACGGACACGGATATAGGCCTAATCCCACGAAGATTCAGGCAATTGCGGAATTTCCTCAACCGAAGAAAGTACGTCAAGTTAGACAATTCTTAGGAATGTGTCAATTATTTTCGACGCACTGTCCTAACTATACGGAGGTGATGGCACCACTCCAGAATTTGTTGAAATTAAACAATAAATGGAAATGGAGCGAAGCATGTAGTGAGGCGTTTGATAGAGCTAAACAAATGCTGGTTGATCATATTAAATTGGAATACCCCGATTTCTCTCGGAATTTCTTCATAGAATCGGATGCGTCAAAGATTGGTGTGAGTGCTGTATTGTATCAAATGGATGCCGAGGGAAAACATCACTATCTTGCATTTGCCAGCCGCAAACTTAAAAGCCATGAAGCCAATTACACTGTGACAGAATTGGAAGCATTAGCTGCCATATATGCTTTACAGACTTGGAAAAAGATACTGATAGGGTACAAAGTCACAATAATCACCGACCATCAAGCTTTGCAATTCATGTTGAAAACAGACCTCGCTAATGATAGAATTACCAGATGGACCTTATTCTTGCAGCAATTTAACGTGGATATAGTTCATCGATCTGGCAAATTGAACATATTAGCCGATGTTCTAAGTCGTAATCCTTGTGGGGAAGACATACACTTGATTGAGGTTGTTCCGGAAGATGCGGATACGTTACATAAACTTAGAAGAATCGCAGCATCACAGAAGAGATATGAACCCTTGAGAAACATGTATCGTTTCCTAAAGAAGAGAATGGACCAGCATGATCCGAATTTCATCCCAACTTCGAGACAAGCGGGAGAATACCACATCGTGGGAGACATTGTCATGAAATATGCGGACAAGGATCATACGAAGTTGAGAACAGTCTTACCACCAAAACTTGTTAATAAAGTAATCTGGCTAGTCCATCGTTCAACGGGACACTCCGGACTGGACAAGACTCTGCACGCAGCTAAAGAAGCTTTCATTTGGAATTGTATGAGGGAAACCATACGTAAGGTTATAAGGTCCTGCGATAATTGCCAGAGGAGCAAATACATTTCGAAGCTTGCTAAGGAACCACCGATTGCTATAATTCCGTCCCGACCGAGAGAGTTATATGCGACGGACATTTATGGCCCACTTCCAAGATCATTTAGAGGAAACCAGTATATCTTGGTTACAATAGATGTATTCTCTAAACTGGTAATGTTGCACCCGATTCAGAAGGCTACATCGCGATATATCATTAGACGGCTAGAGAATTGTGTTTTCAAAGAAGCCGGCACACCTGAATTCTTATTAAGTGATCATGGGAGCCAATTCACAAGTCAAGAATTTCAGCAGGCAATGGTAAGGCTAAATGTAAAGCACATCCTCAATACTATCAGATATCCTGAAGGAAATCCTGCAGAAAGAATAATGTCTGAAATTGGAAAATTCTGTCGACTTTACTGTTCGGATAATCATGATAAATGGATGAAGGTTATACCCATCATTGAAGAAAGCCTTAATTCGACAATACATGAAAGTACATCGCAAGTGCCATACATGTTACATTATGGACGTAAACCAGAGAGAGTATGGGATGGAATTATTTCCACAGCACTGGAAATAATTCAATCAATTCCCACGCGCATTGACATGGCTAGAGAGATCTTGGAACGCCACGCCGAAAAGAGAAAGAAAAGACCGGCAGGAAGAAAATTCAGAGAACCTCTACGGGAAAACGATTTAGTCTTGATAAGGAGACCAGTATCATCCAACTTACCCATGAGAGTCTATAACAAATTCGCTAAGCTTTATTATGGTCCAGTAAAGATTGTAAGAGTTTTCGGCAACAACAGTTATCGTTTGGCAGAAATACACACTGACCGAGTGATTGGAAACTACAACGCTGGAAATCTCAGAAAATATTTCAAACCTGAGAATTAGTTCTGGACAGACATGTTTGATTTCTTCACATAATCTTAGCATAATGATGTTTTATAAGTTCTCTGACCAAAAACTTATAAAAAACAGGAGAGGGGAACATGTGACCGAAATCCACCATGTTGGTGATCTGTAATTGCCGAGATTCGTAAAGCAACCTTGGAAGTGGTTAATGAATGTAACAAATTGTAATGTATTCCAGCATGTGTTTGTAGCAGACCCAGAGCTAAAGAAACATTCTTCTTATTATTCTAGCTGCTAAATGGACCCATCCTTATGGCATTGAGCTAAAATTTAGCACAAGTGAGTGTGGAATATCTTCAACTCCTATCGGCTTTGACAGGTCATGACGCAATAGAAGAGGGGTGGAAACTCCCCACACTCCTACGGATCAGGTGACCAGGGCAACCGGTGTGCTATGTGTAACACGTGCGGAGGGATCATTCCTTTCTAGTATGTTCTATTGCTGATTTAAACACATGTGCGCGGAGACGATCATTCTACCTTCGGGAAGCGTGTGTCCACACTATGATATTAGCATTACAATTTGCTTGTGAAATACCGGTACTTGATATAACTTATTTACGAGTGACAGGTAAAATTAAAATTAGTGATTTCTCCAAGAGGCTGATGTAAGTAGAAACTGTACTTTTATCAAGTGAACACATTAACACAGCTACAAATCGGACTTGACAAATTGACCGTGGAACGCCAGAATACGGAGACATTAATATGCAACATGTTAAAGCACACGATACAATAGCAGACCTTGTCGTGCTACGAAACCCTGCATATAGTCAGTCAATGTTGAACATTTCTACAATAGTAATTGCATCTTATTCAACATAATACAATACAATACATTCAAGAAATAACTGGATTGCCAGCAAGAGCATTAATAAATTATTAACAGTATCGAAACAACATCGTCCATTCCATATCAGTGAAATACTTGGAACATTTCTTCAGCAGTGGCGTACACCTAATTCTTTTTAGGGGGTGTCTGATGTCATCCACTATGATACTTTCACTCAAGAATAAGAATATGGGAACATTTTTGGAACTTTTCATATACTTCAAGATAATGGCTTAAGCATTTAATAGGGAAACTTGATGGTGAGGACGAATCCGGGATTCGGAGAGGATGAATACACTATAGACCAGGCATTACGATGATGTTGGCGTTAAACGAGTTTCTCAAACGCCGATCTTGCAAATTAAAGAACAGAATCAAGATTAACTCGTCGTGGGAAAATATGGGAAACACATTCATCGTCAACTTGGGCATATATTCACAACACACCCTTCTGAACATTTAGGGCAAACCAACACCATGATTTAATTATGTTCTTTCTTCCAGGAGGCTAAAATATATTTCGAATGAATTTCCAAACTTAGAGCAAATTATTTTCAAGATATTGAGATCTTTCACACACATAAATTCCGATATTTAATAATTATTTTGTTTTATTATATTTAATAATTCTAAAGTTAGGATTTTTTTTTCTCATGGCGATTTTTACCATGAAGGCGATTGCAAACGGAACGTTTGACTTTTTGCAGCGGTAATGATTGTAGCATATTCATTAATTTATGGCATTGAAATTATAATTATGGTTCATGATCTATGATCCTAGACTTTACAGTAATTTAATTCAGATTGCACAAGAATACAAAGCCTATGATGCTCAGTCACATTAGGGAAATTTTGACCAGATTTAGCAATGCAGATTACGAGAGTTTATAATAATTTGAGGATTATTTGTCATTATGTCAAATGGTTTTGGAACTGCACTTTGAGTATAAGCACAATGAATTATGAGTTGTAGACACTTTATAGTGGTTTTATGGTGGCAACTGTTGGACATGAGAAATACCATTCCAACTTATTAATACGATTAATAAATCAATTAATAAATTTCTTCGAGGATAGAGTAAATGATTATGATTATGCCAGGATGTATAGGGGCTTATGCAGTCCTAGGTTCAATGGAATTAGAATGTGCTTTATATTTGTAATTATATTAAGTAGTTCCAACGGTGGAAAACAGTGCAATGGCAGTTACTGCATTACTGTTCAATTAATCGTCATGATAAATGCAATGTTATCAGAGTTACTAGTGCTGGTCAATTTAAAATTAATAATTCCTGCAGATCACAGGTGAATCATTTGTATCTTAATTTAATATGTGCTAAAAGTTATAATATCGCAATCTGAATAATTAAATTGATCCCATAAGGATATGATAAACTCAGCTAATGATTTGAAAATGATATGAGGGATTAGGATGTCATTTAAAGCCAGTTATTGTGCGGCTATAACAAGTTATTGTTATTTATAGCTGATGTAATTTCCATAAGGAAACTTTAAATTATGTTGATAGAAATTAATAATAATAATTTCATTCCACAAGTTCATTTAGTCAAATTAAATTGATTGACAGTCATCATTGACAATCGTAAGTCTGTAAATATTAGAAATGTGTGAATAATTTATGTGTAAATTATTAATTCAGTTAACATTCATGGGAAGTAAAAATGTATAGTGATTTTTTTTCTAATTTTTCTTCTTTTAGAAGCTGAAAGTGAAAGTGAAGTGTTTTTTTTTTAATCATTATTATTCAGCTAATCATCGAACACTTGAACTCGAATCATTTCTTTTGCGAGTACTTCCCTAATTAAGTCAAACAGGGTAGCTCAATGACATTGATGGACATTATGGATTTTTATGATCCCAAACTATTAATATCCAGAGAGTAATAGGAGTGTTAATTTTTTTTTGTCCGTCTGCTCAAAAATAAATTTAGGATCTCGATTTTTCAAGTTCTGGTTATTCCTGTAGTTTGGAACTTCTCCCGAGTCCGTGATACCTTTTTTTTCCTTTTTCTTGTTTGTGAAGTATTTGTCCTGTTGAACCTTGCATGCCTCTCCCTTTAATCGACCCGAGATATTCGATCTCTTGCCTGCCCGAGCTAGTTGCTTGATTTTCTTTTATTGGACAAATATTTCCTGGACTTATTTCTTTTTTGTATCGCTTGTGTCCCTTCTTCGGTTTCTCGTTGAAATCGCCGGGCCAACGTGACGTCGGGGAAACGGGCACACCATATTGATATGGGCGTGGAAGTAAAGCAAAATGAGACGATTGTAGGAAACAATGGATTGATTAGTTAATTGAATTGTAACGATTCGATCCCATACCTGTTAGATTTAAAGGGTTATTCATTCATTTATTATCTATATATTTAAAACACTAAGCTGTTTTTTGTACACACGAGATTGTGAAAACGACTTAACCGATTGGCTTCGTAAGACATTCTAACGAAAGCTCTTGGCATGCAGATTTGCAGAGTTTCTTTAAAAGGAAAATATATGTTACGGTATATTTTTAAATGATTAAAGAAATATGTAATATTTGACACTTCCGCGCATGCGCACAATGGCCTTTCTCAACAAGGAAAATGGCGATTCCGGTCGCGTCTAACTGAGATCTTTGTTTATGAGAATTAAAAAGGGTCTCCAATAATGTTAATTATGTTTTTACAATATGCATTGAATTAGAATTATATTAAATAAACCACGAATTGAAGGACTTAAACTGCAGGTTGAGTGTGTATACTGGTTAGATAGCTTAATACTGAAGTGCCCCATAATTGTCTGGATGGCCAAGGGGATAAGGTTACTGCCTAGAAATATGTATGATGCATGATCGTGAGGGTTCGCTTCCCACCTCAGATATATTTTTTTAATTTTCGTTTTCTGCCTTCCTACGATTGGAATTGCATTGTAGAAACATATTTCACTTTTATCATTCCCGTAAAGTAACGAATTCTCTGTTGCCATCTATATATTTAAAACACTAAGCTGTTTTTGTACACACGAGATTGTGAAAACGACTTAACCGATTGGCTTCGTAAGACATTCTAACGAAAGCTCTTGGCATGCATATTTGAAGTGTGTCTTTAAAAGGAAAATATAAGTTATGGTATATTTTTATATGTTTAAAGATAAATGTTATATATGTGGCTATTGCGCGTTGCCACAATGGCGTTTCTTCATGAGAGAAATGGCGGATAAACGATCCACCGTATCGTAGTGTGATCTTTGTTTATGAGAATTGAAAAGGGAAATATCGCTTATGTTGTATCCCGATATATACTGGAATAGAATCATGAAATAAGGGAAATATTGATGAACTATAACTGGCAGTTGAGTGCGTTTGTTGTTTACGTCACTTAATATTGCACTCTAATTTCGTTGTCTGGGTGGCTCAGCGGCTAACATTGTGGACAACGAAATTGATTATGCATCGTCGGAGGAGTGTGATTCCCACCTCAGACATGTAATTTTATTTCCCAATTATTCTATCTTGCAATTGGTATTACATTGTCTAAACATATGTTACGTTTATTATTCCCGTAAGGTAAGGAATTCTCCATGATTTACGTTGCCAGATACTTTTAAATTATTAAATAAAAATCGGCACAATCGCTTCGCCTTGAGAGAAAATTGTCGAACATAATTCATTTGATGGACTCAGACATCGTGGTCACTCAGCGCCGTCTACTTTGGTGTGTGAGTGTAAACCTTTCTCTGATAACCTGTGTTAATGTGATGGCTGTATTGATGTGTGCATTTGTAATTAGTATGGGGAATGGAGAGTTGACGACTGAGGCTTTAAGTTAGGAACTATCCCGGTATTTGCCTGGAGTGGAAGTGGGAAACCACGGAAAACCACATCCAAGATTGTTGAGATGGGAATCAAATTTTGCTCTTCTTAGGTTTGCCTCAAGAGTGCGCCCCGTTCCAACCCTCAGACCAGAATAAATTTCTTGGCAGAGCAGGGATTGAACCTGGAATCTGGGGTGATAGCTCAGAATGTAGCCTTAAGACTGGGCTTCCCTGTGTTAATACGATCTTTGAAAAACACTGAACATATAATTCTAAAACTCCCTCCATTACGGTGGCTGGCGAAGTGAGTCCATGCTCATTCCAGTAGTGGCGAAGTGATTCTATGCTCCCTTGCATAATTTACTGTCATGGAAATGCAAAGTATTGTACCTTCAACAGGTGATGGAAATTGATTATTTAGAGCAGTTTCATTCTGTTTATTTCAAAATGAAGTTCGTCATCCTGAGTTGCGTTTGCAAGCAAATTGCAAAAATTGCAAGGATTTTATTATTGGCGATCAGTCTCATCGCATTCTCATCAGCAACCAACTTGAGAATGGAAGTCTCTGAACTTAGTAGTATAAGTGAATATTATTGTTTATTGATTATTTTTTAGAGTACATAACAATGTGTCTAACCACGCAGTTGATTTTGGCAATGGAAGTAAGTTATTATTTGCTATTTAATATTTGGCTGCTGCGTTGATGCAGGCCACTATAGTATTATTTAATATGACGTTAATTTGGGGAGAAATGCTGCTATAAATAAACCCATTTTACGAAATAGAACATTAGCCGCAAACAAGTGGGAAATCGGAGAAAAATACGAAACCACTTTTAAACTCCAATATGAATACGGCATTTCAGATACAATTCCAGATACTATACCGTTACAGTGTAGGGTCCTTGACGAACAAATGTAAACATTGTTCTGCACTGTATTTCTCTTGAGAGAAATCTACACTTGGTTACTTTGACCTTTGCTGTTGTAATGGTAAAATTAATCTGACTAAATATAAAATATTTGACATGCTGCAACAATTATTTTTCACTGGAGATGATATCTCAAGGAATTTCAGAGAGACTAATCGGCAGTACAATGCTATGTCCTTCGTTTCATTTGGTGCCAATGTTACTGTGCCACACCCATACGGTCCACATTGTTTTAAGATGTATGGAGGTGCACATCATCGCATTTCTTCGTTATATTCCAAAATTATATGTGACGGTTTGCGGCCAGTTTTATTAGACTCCTCAGAGTTCTTGAATTCCTTGCAACTAAATGACTTGCCTCCACATATTCCAAACGCTTGAACCGTTATGCTGCTTAAAAATCTGAACGTTTCCCAAGGGCTCCTAAATGCAACTATATTGCTTGGATTTGGAAATAATAAGTGCAGTTAAAATTAGGCAGAGAGGTCTAATCCTTCTACTTGATTTAACAGCATCCGATAAAACACTATCATTTTGTTTTAAGAGGCAATATTTTCCAATTTATTTGGCATACTCAGTCACAATCAATGAAGCTCAAGGGAAAACTCTGGAACGTATAGGTCTCAATTTGCCTCATCACTTTTTCAGTCATGGCCAGCAGTATTTTGCAATGTCGAGAGTGCAATCTTTCGACGCCCTTATAGTTTCAATAGAGCCAAAAAATAATCGTACAAAGAATATACAGTAGGCCTACATAAGAAAATTCTTCAGTAAATATTTTTCTATTGACCGTCATTTTTGACGGGTTTCAACTAGTATATATTTAAAACACTAAGGTATTTTTTGTACACACGAGATTTTGAAAACGACTTAACCGATTGGCTTCGTATGGCATTCTAACAAAAGCTCTTGGCATGCAGATTTGCAGTGTGTCTGTAAAAGGAAAATATATGTTACGGTATATTTTTATATGTTTAAAGATAAATGTAATATATGTGGCTATTGCGCGTTGCCACAATGGCGTTTCTTCATGAGAGAAATGGCGGATAAACGATCCACCGTATCGTAGTGTGATCTTTGTTTATGAGAATTGAAAAGGGAAATATCGCTTATGTTGTATCCCGATATATACTGGAATAGAATCATGAAATAAGGGAAATATTGATGAACTATAACTGGCAGTTGAGTGCGTTTGTTGTTTACGTCACTTAATATTGCACTCTAATTTCGTTGTCTGGGTGGCTCAGCGGCTAACATTGTGGACAACGAAATTGATTATGCATCGTCGGAGGAGTTTGATTCCCACCTCAGACATGTAATTTTATTTCCTTATTATTCTATCTTGCAATTGGTATTACATTGTCTAAACATATGTTACGTTTATTATTCCCGTAAGGTAAGGAATTCTCCATGATTTACGTTGCCAGATACTTTTAAATTATTAAATAAAAATCGGCACAATCGCTTCGCCTTGAGAGATAATTGTCGAACATAATTCATTTGATGGACTCAGACATCGTGGTCACTCAGCGCCGTCTACTTTGGTGTGTGAGTGTAAACCTTTCTCTGATAACCTGTGTTAATGTGATGGCTGTATTGATGTGTGCATTTGTAATTAGTATGGGGAATGGAGAGTTGACGACTGAGGCTTTAAGTTAGGAACTATCCCGGTATTTGCCTGGAGTGGAAGTGGGAAACCACGGAAAACCACATCCAAGATTGTTGAGATGGGAATCAAATTTTGCTCTTCTTAGGTTTGCCTCAAGAGTGCGCCCCGTTCCAGCCCTCAGACCAGAATTAAATTTCTTGGCAGAGCAGGGATCGAACCTGGAATCTGGGGCGATAGCTCAGAATGTAGCCTTAAGACTGGGCTTCCCTGTGTTAATACGATCTTTGAAAAACACTGAACATATAATTCTAAAACTCCCTCCATTACGGTGGCTGGCGAAGTGAGTCCATGCTCATTCCAGTAGTGGCGAAGTGATTCTATGCTCCCTTGCATAATTTACTGTCATGGAAATGCAAAGTATTGTACCTTCAACAGGTGATGGAAATTGATTATTTAGAGCAGTTTCATTCTGTTTATTTCAAAATGAAGTTCGTCATCCTGAGTTGCGTTTGCAAGCAAATTGCAAAAATTGCAAGGATTTTATTATTGGCGATCAGTCTCATCGCATTCTCATCAGCAACCAACTTGAGAATGGAAGTCTCTGAACTTAGTTGTATAAGTGAATATTATTGTTTATTGATTATTTTTTTAGAGCACATAACAATGAGTCTAACCACGCAGTTGATTTTGGCAATGGAAGTAAGTTATTATTTGCTATTTAATATTTGGCTGCTGCGTTGATGCAGGCCACTATAGTATTATTTAATATGACGTTAATTTGGGGAGAAATGCTGCTATAAATAAACCCATTTTACGAAATAGAACATTAGCCGCAAACAAGTGGGAAATCGGAGAAAAATACGAAGCCACTTTTAAACTCCAATATGAATACGGCATTTCAGATACAATTCCAGATACTATACCGTTACAGTGTAGGGTCCTTGACGAACAAATGTAAACATTGTTCTGCACTGTATTTCTCTTGAGAGAAATCTACACTTGGTTACTTTGACCTTTGCTGTTGTAATGGTAAAATTCATCTGACTAAATATAAAATATTTGACATGCTGCAACAATTATTTTTCACTGGAGATGATATCTCAAGGAATTTCAGAGAGACTAATCGGCAGTACAATGCTATGTCCTTCGTTTCATTTGGTGCCAATGTTACTGTGCCACACCCATACGGTCCACATTGTTTTAAGATGTATGGAGGTGCACATCATCGCATTTCTTCGTTATATTCCAAAATTATATGTGACGGTTTGCGGCCAGTTTTATTAGACTCCTCAGAGTTCTTGAATTCCTTGCAACTAAATGACTTGCCTCCACATATTCCAAACGCTTGAACCGTTATGCTGCTTAGAAATCTGAACGTTTCCCAAGGGCTCCTAAATGCAACTATATTGCTTGGATTTGGAAATAATAAGTGCAGTTAAAATTAGGCAGAGAGGTCTAATCCTTCTACTTGATTTAACAGCATCCGATAAAACACTATCATTTTGTTTTAAGAGGCAATATTTTCCAATTTATTTGGCATACTCTGTCACAATCAATGAAGCTCCAGGGAAAACTCTGGAACGTATAGGTCTCAATTTGCCTCATCAATTTTTCAGTCATGGACAGCAGTATTTTGCAATGTTGAGAGTGCAATCTTTTGACGCCCTTATAGTTTCAATAGAGCCAAAAATTAATCGTACAAAGAATATACAGTAGGCCTACATAAGAAAATTCTTCAGTAAATATTTTTCTATTGACCGTCATTTTTGACGGGTTTCAACTAGTCATATTTATTATTCTTATTAATTAGTACATCTATGAGATGATTTTTATATCAGATACTTGTAAGCGTTTTTTATTATTATAGTCAGACCGATTTTTATTAATATTTATTTGTAAAGAGACGAAGTATTGTATATTGCAACAAGATTGCCAATAAGGACCAACCCTATGTGTCACATTAGTGAACGACGTAGTAGTTATTTCACCACGGCTAAGAGTCATTGTCTCGGGATGCTAAAACCCCATGTGTAATCATCACGGGTTTGACCATCTAGTTCCTTCTGGAATGAATAGAAGCTTGATATTTCACCTTATTGTGAAAGAAACACGCCATTTCTACTGTAGGTACGCTGCTAAATATTACAAGTTGTGATGCAATTAGCCCTCGTGAGAGAATGAACACTGAAGAAAGGGAAGCTTACCAGTGGAGAGGGTAGTTTACGACTCACGTGACAAGGAAGTTATTAGTATCAGCACCCTCGACAAGACATTCATTGATCAACAGCTCTCAATGAAAGAAGGAAGTAGTAACCTTGCTCTCTGGGTCCTAATGGACTGAGCATACAGAGTCGACACTGAACGATGTCCTGCCGATATCTATATTAGTACATAATGGGTTATATCCCTGATCAAGAGTCTTTCTACAGATGGCAACGTACTTAATGAGGATATTTCATAGTAATTGAGATATCACATCATTTTTTAAACATATGCGACGTAACATTGAGATCATCGGTCATTACTTAAATATGACGAATCTTCGACTGGCTGATCAAATAATTAAATAAAACTATCGTCTCTATTATAATGTAACTTCAATTAATTTTCAATTCCTTTTAAATGTTCATTTTCTTTTAAATAATTAAACCGCAGTTGGTAAATTAAATTCTTTTTTGTAACTATTAATATTTTGTTTTTGCATTTAATAAATTCATTTTCTTTAACGTAATGCCTATTTCTTTCATAGTGGTTAGTAAATACTATAGGCAAATTCAACTACTCCTTATAAATAAATACTGAATGGTTAGTCAACTAAGTTACACTACGACCAGGGATAATTAGGTCTCACTCTACTGCTGATAGCCGAGGTTAATTCATAAATTTCGATTCATTGTCTTAAATAGGGATCTGGCGCTCAACAACTTATTAAATTATACTATCACAGGTAAGGTCATACCACAGTGTATATTTATTATTATCATGTTTGTTCAAATTAGACCATTACAGTTAACACCACAGCGAAAGGCTTCTTAATGTAATAAATGTTACATTTGGCGCCCAACGTGGGGAACGAAAACCATTCGGTATTTAGGAGAGGAGTGTATAATTTCAGTGCAAATTGTCAGTGCTTTTGGGGGACAGTGAAGTGAAGTGAAATTTTGGAAGGGCAAATTTTTATACGGCGTACGTCGAGATGTCGGAGGAGGAACAGAGGCAGTTGAGAAGTAGGGATGCAGTCAAGAAAGTTAATTATAAGGAGGTTGATAGCGGTAGCGATGTTGAGAGCGTAGAGAATAATACCAAGATGTCGGAGGTAAATCTTGAGAATAATCCTGAGAGTAATTCTGAAAATAATCCTGAGGTTAACCCTGACACTAATTCAGAGGAAAATATCGAGACGAATACAGAGGTACATCCTGAGACTAGTGGTAGTCAGGATATAGAAAAGTTCATAGAGGTCCCTGAAATTTCATTAGCTGATATCATGAGGGAGATGAATAGAAATAGTAAATATATGAATATGAAGCTAGATAAAAATAATGAAGAGAATAAGAGAGATAATTTGGAAAGTAGAAAGGAATTCAATGATAAATTTGAGAAATTAGTTAAAGATATGAGCAGGCTAAATCAAAATATGAATGAGAAGTTTAATGAAAATGAGCGAAGTACGGAGGCCTTGCTTAATGAAAAATTGGAAGAGAATAGTAGAAAAATAAATCAAAAATTGGAAGAGAATAATGTAAAACTAGATATTGTGGAAACTATGAATAGAGAATTAAGTATGAAGTATGATATGCTGCAGGAGAGTATTCAGAGGATGAAACAGGAAATCAGAGGTGAAATTAAGGAGGACGTAGAGATGAAGGCTAAAGATATTATTAAGACAGTAGATAAGAAATTAGAAGCAGCAGAAAGTAGGATTCAGGAAAGAATAGTAACTGTGATTGAAGATAAAATAGCAATTCAAGGTGAAAGTTTTAGCAAATTGGTAGAAGCGGAAACTAGGCAGGTAGTAGAGTTGGAGGAGATTGTAGGTGAAAGTAGAGTCAAAGGAGATAGTAGAAGAAAGCATAGTAGAGTTGGAGGAGATTGTAGGTGAAAGCAGATTAGAGTCAGAGGAGATTTTAGATGAAAGCAGGATAGCTGTAGAAGAAATTATAGGTGATGAACAGCAGTTAGCGGATATAATAGGAGAAAACATAGTAGAGTTGGTAGAGATGCTAGACATAGATGAAAGTAGCTTAGGTAAGGAACAGCAATCAGCGGAGATGATAGATGAAAGCAGGACAGCTATAGAAGAGACTATAGAATGTAGTGAAAAAGAAGTGGAGAAGATGAGAGAAAAGATAGGGATAGAAGTAGGTAAGATAAAGAAAGTACTAGGCACTCAAGAAATTAAGATGCAGAAAATCTTAGGTGAAGAGGATATGTTGACTAGGGAAGAATTTAATGATGGTGTAGCGGAAATTAATGTGAAATTATTAGAGGCAGAGAAGCGTGCGTTAAGTCATAGTCAGAAGAACATAATTAGTAAACAGGTTAAGAGGAGGAGAGAGATAGATAAGAGCAGAAGCAATAGTCCACGGCTAAAGAGAGCATTAAGTGATAGCAATGGAGAAGTGAAGGGAAGACAGGTAGGTAGATATTTTGGAAGTAAAATGAAAGAGAAGAGAATCAAGTTGTTAGAGGAGAAAGAAATCAGGATGAAGGAGAGAAAGAAAGCATATGATGTGCAGTGGAGTACTGAATTAGCCAGACTTGGGGAAGTAAGAGGGGGAAAGCCAAAGCACAGTGTTACTATGGATAAATATAGTACAGAGGAAGTAGAAGCTAATGCTAGAAGGAAAGAAGAAAAAGGGATTATAGAAAGAGAATTGAAGATGACAGTGGTAAGAACTGTGAAATGCCAGAGAACGTAGTGATGTGAATTGGTATTACCGATAGTTACTGTTCCGTATGACTTAAATATTAAGTAATGAAGTTTTATAGGATTTAACAGAGGTAGATAAGGAACCTGCTGTGTGTAATTTTAATTCAGTCGTGAAGTTAGGATGGTAAGGGGCGCGTAGTGCCTACGCTTATTGATTTAGATTGACTAAAATCATTTAATTTGGAAGACAGAAGTTGTCGTGCTATTGAGCAATTCAGGTAAGTTGAATGTGGGTCCTTAAACTGCAGGTAAGTTGGATGAAGTGAGAATTAAATTTAAAAAGTTGGGAAGATTATTACAAAAGTAAGTAATCGAAAGAAAGTAATAATTATTATGGCAACCATAATTATGAATATAATGGTAATAAAGATTTAATTCAAAAGTGAGTGAAGATGATGTGGTACAGTGGTAATAAAATTAATGAGTTGAAGAAGTAAGTATTGATTTAATAAAGAAGTTTCATTGTGAGGACAGCGAGGTTATCAGTGGATATATTTTGAGAAATTTAGAAGTGGTTTAAAACAGTTTATGGTAATGCGTTGTATGAATTATCCAACATCTAGTAGAAATGAGGAAGTAGTAACTAATTAGGACATCTGATACTTGTTGACACATATGTGTGTGTGTATGTGTGTATTTTCACGTAAATGGACGTGAGTTTGAAGAAGTAGGCCAACGAAGGTATAATGCCGTTGAGCAATGTGGTTTTAAGTTTTGGTAAGATGCCAAATGAAGTTTATTTTTTAGGAAGTTTTTGGTAAGATGCCAAATGAAGTTTTAAGAAGTTTTGGGGGGATGAAGTAGGTCAGCGAGGTATATTCCGTTGAGCAATGATTTTTTATGGTGTCTACGGGACTACGTGAAGTTAATGTTGGGAGGTTTTTAAAGTATATATGGTTGTATGCAAACAAGGTAATAAGAGATTACAAAGGTAAGATGGTCCAAGTTTTAGTTACAGTTACGCACGTTTTAAAGATATTACAAGGCTTGTTATCGAGCTAAACCACTTTTAGTAAAAAGTTACTGATGATTAATGATGTGGTAGATTGTTGTCCTACACAGGTAAAAGTAAAGATAATAATAATTAGATGGTTGGCATAATATTTACTAGTATTGAAAGGAATTTGTTATAATTCGACGTTTTAGAATTTAAAGATAAATCATTTTTTTAGTAGACGAGAATTTAAGTTTTATTTATGTCATACGGAGTTAGTAAAGAGAAGAGCATTAATATTTTGAAGATAAGAGTAAGTTTGTAAGCTAAGTATACCTAAGGGGTAATAATGAAGTTTCAATTAAAGGCAGGTGAAATTTACGCATTTAATTTGTTAGAGCAGAGAGTGTCTGAACTGTGTTATAACTCAGGACTTGCTTTACAAAGTGATTATGGGAAAATATTTGCCAATTAGGAGTGTCGGTGTTATTGACTATCAACTGGAACACTGTCATTATTTTAGGAAGAAAATAGTTAGGAAAACAAAGTGTGATGTTATTATTCCAAGGAATTAGTCGAAGCATGTAAGATTTTTTAGCTGAAATTTAGTGTTATTGGTCAGTAAGAGGTGACCTGTAACAGTAAGAAGATGTGGGATTATACCACGAATAGGGGAGGTTTTTGTATGTGACGTGTGATGTCACGATGAGTTGTTGAGAGTTCTGAGAGATTCTGGTGTAGTAGGAATAAGCTATACTCCAGGCGGTCAGAACAAGTAGGAAGTGGTGTTTGGAGGACACGGTACTTAATTAAGAGTTTTGAGAGAAAACTATGTTTTTTTAGGTATTCAGCAAGAAGTCAAATCATGAATAGACTAAGTTTAAAGTATAAGAGCATTAATATTTTGTGGAACGAAATATTTATTCCGAGGAGTTTGTCATGTGTTTTTGTGAAATAGTTTATTGATATACGTAATTCAGGTTTATTGAGTTGTATTTTGTCCAAGTCTTAATCATTTTGTTGTGGTAGGTAAGGAATGACGATACAGTAAAGTTATATCTTGACGCTAAGTTAAATTTTATAAAGTGAACAAGAAGTCAGATTTTATGTTTATTTGTGATTTTGAAAAATCAAGTTATTGTTTTAAAGAAGTAGTTAAGAGGAATTATGGTTTTATGAGAAGTTAAGAAGTCGTGGAGACTTAGGAAGTATTAATTTGAAAGGAGGCGGCCGTGGCCTAAGAAGGAATTAAGCCACGAAGGCAGGTGAGTAGTAACTTGGATATTTAAGTGAACTGTTTAATAACTGCTTTGAGATATGTCGATGTCATTTTATGTATTTGGGGAAGTATTTACATGTATGACATATGCACTGAAATATGAATTGCCTTAGGTATCTTGCTAAGTTATTTTTTTCTTCAATTATTGAAATTTTACTGCGTTTGAGTAATCCCTTTATAGAGACGAAAGGAATATTGTGTTGTTTGCATATCGTGTGCTGTAATAGTTATAATGTGTTAATCAGCTGGAAATACAACAATGTAATTCTACACCAGACTGACGAAAACTACGTTCACTAGATATGAAGACAAAATTGTATGTCAAGCATACGATCACCAAGTGCAGCGTTGACATATATGTCAAAATTAGAAGTGAAGGGCATTTATGTATATTTTTACAGCTCGCTAATACATTATAAAAGGAAGGAATGGAACATTTTGAACATAAAGAAGAATGTATGTATTCAAACGGAAAGTACTATGAACATTTTAAGAAATGATAGTACAAATATGTAAAGTGAAAAGAGTATATTTCTTGTATATTTTTGTGTATTGATGAAGAGTATATTGTATGTTGTCTTTTTGGGGGTTATAATATTTATATTTATAGTTTTTTATGTTGGATGTGGTAAGAGAAATAATGTTAAATGCCATTTAAATTATTTATCTTAGGGGCGATTGTAACGATTCGATCCCATACCTGTTAGATTTAAAGGGTTATTCATTCATTTATTATCATATTTATTATTCTTATTAATTAGTACATCCATGAGATGATTTTTATATCAGATACTTGTAAGCGGTTTTTATTATTATAGTCAGACAGATTTTTATTAATATTTATTTGTAAAGAGACGAAGTATTGTATATTGCAACAAGATTGCCAATAAGGACCAACCCTATGTGTCACATTAGTGAACGACGTAGTAGTTATTTCTCCACGGCTAAGAGTCATTGTCTCGGGATGCTAAAACCCCATGTGTAATCATCACGGGTTTGACCATCTAGTTCCTTCTGGAATGAATAGAAGCTTGATATTTCACCTTATTGTGAAAGAAACACGCCATTTCTACTGTAGGTACGCTGCTAAATATTACAAGTTGTGATGCAATTAGCCCTCGTGAGAGAATGAACACTGAAGAAAGGGAAGCTTACCAGTGGAGAGGGAAGTTTACGACTCACGTGACAAGGAAGTTATTAGTATCAGCACCCTCGACAAGACATTCATTGATCAACAGCTCTCAATGAAAGAAGGAAGTAGTAACCTTGCTTTCTGGGTCCTAATGGACTGAGCATACAGAGTCGACACTGAACGATGTCCTGCCGATATCTATATTAGTACATAATGGGTTATATCCCTGATCAAGAGTCTTTCTACAGATGGCAACGTACTTAATGAGGATATTTCATAGTAATTGAGATATCACATCATTTTTAAACATATGCGACGTAACATCGAGATCATCGGTCATTACTTAAATATGACGAATCTTCGACTGGGTGAGCAAACAATTAAATAAAACTATCGTCTCTATTATAATTTAACTTCAATTAATTTCCAATTCATTTTAAATGTTCATTTTCTTTTAAATAATTAAACCGCAGTTGGTAAATTAAATTCTTTTTTGTAACTATTAATATTTTGTTTTTGCATTTAATAAATTCATTTTCTTTAACGTAATGCCTATTTCTTTCATAGTGGTTAGTAAATACTGTAGGCAAATTCAACTACTCCTTATAAATAAATACTGAATGGCTAGTCAACTAAGTTACACTACGACCAGGGATAATTAGGTCTCACTCTACTGCTGATAGCCGAGGTTAATTCATAAATTTCGATTCACTGTCTTAAATAGGGATCTGGCGCTCAACAACTTATTATATTATACTGTCACAGGTAAGGTCACACCACAGTGTATATTTATTATTATCATGTTTGTTCAAATTAGACCATTACAGTTAACACCAAAGCGAAAGGCTTCTTAATGTAATAAATGTTACAGAATGAACCGATACTCTCCGTTGATACGTTTAGCCTTGATTCTGCCATTATCTCGTCGTTTATATAGTGGATAGCCGTTTACATTTTCTTTCGTTTCCTCAATGAATGATTTGGGAAGTTCTTTTTTACATTTCCAACTCCCATACACATTTGAAGTATTGAGCTGACAACATGGTCCATGTACCATGTGAGCATTCACTAATTCGTTTAGCTCTTTGTTTGAAGTGTCCGGAATTTCAGCGAATACAAATTTGTCAATGTTTTGTGGATTCCAAAATTTGTAATGTTCTTCTAAAGTTAATAGCAGATGAATGTGGGATAAACCACTTTCTTGGAAAGCTCGTACCGTACCGCAATGCCCTGCCTGTTATTCACTGCCTCCCAAAGATTAATGAAAAATGAAAATCCACAGCCTGCTTCCAGTCTCCGACCGGGTCAGGAATGGAATGAATGAAGCCCCCAACTAGCGGCGAGGATATGAACTGTGCCGGCTGCCGAAGTCTGTCGCACTCCTCTGGGGCAATGATGAAATGAATGACAGATGAAATGAAATGATAGTGGAGAGTGTTGCTGGAATGAAATTTTGACAGGGAAAACCGGAGTACCCGGAGAAAAACCTGTCTGCCTCCGTTTTGTCCAGCACAGATCTCACATGGAGTGACCGGGATTTGAACCACGGACCTAGCGGTGAGAGGCCGGCGTGCTGCCGCCTAAGCCACGGAGACTACCTCCCAAAGATTAATACTATCTGCTATTTCTGTCAAACTTCCCGACTAAGGCCATTACTTACTTACTTACTTACTTAATTCCTTAGAACATAGGGCCGAAATAGGGTTTGCCATCTGGTTCTGTTGCGTGATGTGAATTTTATATTTCCCCGCGAGTATCCAAGCTGCTCGCTCTCTTCCTCCACTGATGTCCTCCATGTCATTCTAGGTCTTCCTCTTCTCCTTAGGCCCTGAGGATTCCACTCCATTGGTTGTTTAGCAATGCTGTCATCAGACCTGCGCAGTGTATGGCCAATCCAATGTCACTTTCTTCTCTTGATCTGCTGTTTGACCGGCAGTTGATCTGTTCTTATGGCGACTGGGTGAAGAGTTCTCTCAGGCCAAAAAAATCCATAAAAGAAGAAGAAGAAGATCTGTTCTCATCCACAATTGCTCATTTGACACCACATCTGGCCAGTGTATTCCTAAGATGTTCCTAAGACATTTATTTACAGAAGTCTAGATCTTTCGTGTCAAGGATTTGGTCACTTTCCATGTTTCACATGCATATAACAGCACCAACTTAATATTGCTATTGAAAACCCGTAATTTTGTTCTCTTACTGAGTTTTTGGACCTCCATATGGGACGGAGTGTTGCAAAAGCGCCCCAATGAAGGAAGAAGGTAAAACTATAGTCCGACCAACTCTCAAATTGTCTTGTTCAGACTTCTTTCGTAATGCATCTGCTAGGCCAGCATATGTTTCAACACGCAATGTACTAGTAGTTTGTTCTCTGCGGATGTAGTTCAGTCTGTCCCCTTAAATCAGGGGCGTATATAAGGGGGGTGCTGAGGGGGCTCCAGCCCCTCCCCGCCGAAAAAAGCCAATAAAAATTAAGAAAGTGTTGCTTTGGTAAGAGCATAAAATAATTGTAAATTTGGTTGTAACCTAATCTTTACTTATTGTCTAAGTTAAAAACAACATTAAGATTGAATTAGACTAACACGTGGTGTACTGGCTAGCATTCTTAGCTGCCGCCCCGGAGGTCCGAATTCGATTCACGGCTCTGCCAATAAATTTTAATTCTATTCTGAGGGCTGAAACGGGGTGCACTCAGCCCTGTAAGGCAAAACGGTGAATTCCACAGTGTGGTACATTAGAGAAATAAATTATCCAGCTGTAAAAAAAACTGTTAACCTTCCTGCTTAGTAAATTGACAAATATTTAGATATTTGCCATTCATACTTCATACATCATAATAGAAAATTCATTAGGCTAAGTATAAAATTTTATTTGTGTGTTGTGTTGTTTTTTACAACTCTTTTGGTATTGCCAGTATTGTAGGTTATATAAATTTTGAATCTTATCTAAAATAATTACACAAAGTTATATGGTCTAAGATATTGCTTGAAATTTCTGGGTATTGTGCGGTGACAATCCCCTGAGAATACTCAAAATTTTCAACAACAAAAATTGTGTACACGCCCCTGCCTTCAATGCGACAATAATAGTCCACAAACATTAGCTGAGTTAGTGTTTCAGCATTTATTACTGTATTGAAGTAACCTGTAGGACTATTTCCCCTATTACTCTCGCATAGTAACAGTCTTCCATATTTTTGTTTGACGTACACATAGGCATATCTATGCGTCAACCAGTTTCACCGCATGGGTAAATCGAAGTGTAACACCTAGGATCACAGTCGTAATCTACGGTATGTTTTTGCAGTCCATCTTCCTTTCCTTATACAGTAATACGTCTGTGTGAGAGTGGTGCGCCAGCAGTGGTTTCAAATACTGCAGCAATTCCGGAAGTGGTTGAATCATTATTGCGCTGACAATATGCAGATGGTTCATGGTAGAACCCAGGGGCACCGAGAGGAATTAAGGGCCCCTGCGCATTTTTTTCTGCCCCCTCCCCCTGAAATACTTTAATTTTTACTATCCACTACTAGTTATTCTGGAAAAGAGAAAAGCATCGGATGCACAATCATAATTTTAAAAAAATACATGGTACATATTTCTTTCTATGCCCAAGGTCGCGGGTTCAAACCTGGCTTAAGTCGTCGGATTTTTTAAAGAGTGTTAATAATCCCTCAGTATGCCTTCCTTCGGAGGGGAAGTAAAGCCGGCGTGGCGGTCCCATGTGATAGATTTATGGCATGTAAAAGAACCTTCCACTAATTACACTTATGTGAAACGAAATTATAGGTTAGATTTGACTAACGCTCTTAGGTTCCAACTTTCGTCACCAGGAGCCGACTGCGGTGGCATCTAGTAACCAAGTTCAGAAATAGTTGTCGTTGACGGTGGAGTTTGGTAGCAAAAGTAGGAACTACTTGAAAATTGAATATTCTGCAGTCCTCACCTGAATTACAGATAACACACACTAATACAGCCATCACAATTAACACCGGTTATCAGACAGATTCTACACACACCCAAAGTACACGGGGCTACATGACCGCGTTGTCGCAGCCCCTAAAATGATGAACCAGCCAACCAACAAATTTTATTTCATACAAAACATTTTTTATGTTGTCACCATTATTGTTCGTAATGGTGGTGGATGACATCATGAAGGCAGCAATGAAAGAATATAGTAGGGCAACGATGAAGGTATTGTTGTTTGCAGACGACGTTGTGATCTGGGGCGAGGAAGGGTTGGAGGTACAAGAACAGTTAGACGTAATGAATGAAAAGATTGAGCAATGGGGATTGAAGATAAATGTGGAGAAGAGTAAAACAGTGGTGATGAGGTGAGATAAGTAAGAAGGAACATGAGTAATCAAAGTAGGAGATAAGGAATTGGAAGTAGTGAAACACTTCAAATACTTGGAAAGTGAAATGACTGAAAATGGAAGACTAGATTTGGAAATTAGCAGAAGAATACAACTCGGGAGTGCTTTCTACCAACAGGTACGGGGACTAGTATGGAACAAGGATATACCAATTAAGGCTAAAGAAGTAATGTACAAAGCATATTATGTTCCTATAATGACGTATGAAGCAGAAATTTGGACAATGACTAAGGGGGATGAGAGCAGAGTACAAGCAGCTGAGATGAGATTCCTGAGAAGTATGGTCCAGGAAACGAGGAGGGACAGAGTGAGAAATGAAGATATACGGAAAGAACTGGGAGTACAGAAACTCAATGACAAACTGGAACAAAACAGATTGAGATGGTTTGGACATGAATAAAGTAAGGCTACCAAGACGAGCACTGGAACGACGGATGACAGGGAAGAGAGGACGAGGAAGACCAAGAATGCGTTGGATGGACTCGGTGGAGAAGAGTATTAGAAAACGGAACCTGGATTGGAACACTGTGTCGGAAGTGGAATGGTGGAACGACAGAACAAAGTGGAGAGGAACCATATTTGCCCCCACCCAGTGTCAACTGGAAAAGGGGAAATGATGATGAGAAAACATTTTAGCATATATTTTATGAAGACTATTTTACAAAGTGCACAAAAATGATTTGAGATACTTGAGTAATTTTTATACAGTTAACGTGCATAGGGAAATATTTTGCAATTCTGTAAGTCTTCTCTTTAATTACCTGTGCGTAATGAAAAATAAGAAGCATTTTGAAACTCCGCAGAATAAGGAACATTACAGCGTGTTTTTTGTAATTTTCAGAATCGACGAACTTCTTTTACCAATTGATCGGTTTCTGAAAATACTTTTGCATTGTCACGTATGCCTCTGAAGTGTTTTTATGACTCATTTCTCTTGACAGTTAGAAGTTCAGTAACATGTGATATCGTTTGCAGAGTTGTAGACAAATCGACATCCTTACCGGTACTCTGTAAAATCTCGAGCAGGTTGTAAATTATAGCCAACATTTTACGACAATCCACTGATACTAAAGTGCGCCACTAGCGGGCCCTCATTGATTGCGGGCTCCTATGCATTCGCCCTCCTTGTCCCTCGCCCCCTCTCTCTCTCTCTCTCTCGGCGGCCCTGGTAGAACCTGACAATATAATTTAGCTGTGAACATTTTCCTCTTCAAATTTCTGGTGTATGGTTTTGTTTCATCACACATAGTCTACGGATTAAACTTATTGAGCAGTTCACTTACAGTTACCTCCAGAAAGTGGCATCAAAATTCAGCATGTGCATTTCTACTGAAAAGACTAAAGTAATTGCCTTTAAGGGTAAGGACCCTATCCCCAGTAAAATTTGTCTGGATGGTAACATTTTAGAAAGAGTTAACGAATTCAAGTATTTAGGATATCATTTCTCTTTTCAAAAAGAACGAGACATAACTGCAAAAATAACTAATTATACCAGAACAACAGGAATCATCAATCACGTCATGAAGCCATCTCTTGTCCAAAGTCATACACGCTTGCGTTTGTATACCACATTAGCCAGACCAACCCTATGCTACGGCAGCGAGGCATGGACAATAAGATCTCAGGACATCTCCAGACTCACAGCAAGCGAAATGACCTTTATGCGCCGAACAGCAGGCTATACTAAATGGGATCATAAGAGAAACGAGGATGTGCTGAAGGAACTAAAAGTGAAACCAATAACTACATACATTTGTCACTACCAAGAGAACTGGAAGCATCATGTCCAAAGGATGGAACCTGGAAGATTTCCAAAGGAGATCCTTCGCTACCAGCCACGGGGAAATAGATCGATAGGACGTCCGATGAAGAGATGGAGGGAAAGTGCAAGACCGTAACGGGACATTTGGCCCAATACTTGGAAGGAAGATGATGATGATGACTTACAGTTAGTAGGGGGGTAGTGGTGCTTCTAAATAGTGTCATGGCCGCCGCGTGAGTCCAAGCCAATATTTCGCGAACCCATGGTCGGATGTTGACAAATGACGTGTCGTTGGACTCGGGCTGACGCCCTCTTTACAACGGACTACTCATTTCAACCCCTAAATAAAACCTACCCCTACTAGGGGTGAAATTGTAATTTTTAGTGAAAGTCTCTTTTCAAATGCGACATGTATAAGGTGCGCTGCTACAATGAACTTAAACGTTGTTGCTCATATCGCGCATGCGTTTTACGAGATGTCGCTATGGATGAACATTTTTGTTTTTGTTTTGTACGCATGCGCACTTGGGATTTTTGTAAGAGGGCGAGCTCTTTGAAAAAAATGATTGATAAGAAGGGGTTTTGGTGGTGAGGAGAGAACCAGATAGTCGCCTACTTTCCTACGACGTTTGCCGATATCTCTCGAACGCAAGGTCGGATTTGGACGTGTGACGTGTCAAATCGCTTGTCTCAAAGCCCTATATATGTTATTAATAGGTTAAAGTTTTGAGAATGAGGGAAACAGGCGTTTTGGGGTAAAATTATGATTTTAGACTTTTTCTGATATTTTACGAATGCCTGGTCGGATTTGGTCCTATGACGTGTCAAATGGCTTGTCTCGAAACCCTCTTTATTTTGGTAATAGGTTAAAGTTTTTGAGAATGAGGGAAACAGAATTTTTTGTTGTAAAACCGTGATTTTAGACTTTTTGTTATATCTCACAAACCAATAACGCCAGAGACGTATACGAGGGGTCGTAGGACTCGGGGTGACGCCCCTCCCCTATCTCCCTTTCGAATATAGTATTTATGTTTAAAAAAATGCGAAAGAGCCTAACGACACTTATGTTGAAAACATTTCAGTTTTTAAAACTTTTCTTAAATTTGTCTAAAATGTTCATGACGAGTGGTTGTAGATAGAAAGAGACGATACCACTGGACACGTGTTTCAACGAAGCTATTACTGGCCACGGTGGTGATATACCAATACAGTATTCGCTATTTCGATGAGACGGCGGGTCGAGGGTTCGTTTTCTGATTTTTCCTATGATGGAATTCCTAATTCCTAAACCCCCTGAAGGGGGTCTTTAACGTGTAAACGATTATGAGTGACATGACAAATGATAATTCCTTGATTCGATGAAGTTGGCTTTAGATAGAACAAACAGAACTTGGTTATATGTTGCTTGAAGTGAGTATAGAAAACAAACTTGCTGGGGCAGACTGACAGGATGTGAATGTTACTTGATCTTATTGGAATGCATTGACTTGACAGGGCAATGAAAAAAAGCACAGAGATGCTGAGGACACTTGAAGGTCAAACGATATGGCAACCATGGTGGGAGGGGGAAGCTAGGATGATGTCGCCGATCATGTTCAATGGATGAATTTATATTTTGCGAAGCATTGTTCGGAGAGGGTCATGGGACGACTTGTTTTAAGGGTATTTATTTTTTCGATGTTTCCTATGGTGGACTCATTGATTGAAATAATCCAAAACTGCTAGGGCATGGCCTTGAGATTTTATAAACCGATAATGGGATTTTGACATACAAGATCCACTCAGAACTTGACATGATGTCATTCTTTTTATGGCTTATGAATTTCCCCAAAAAAGACCCAAAACAACAAGATCATGGACTTTTGCTTTTCTTAATATATTGCAAACCCATAATGTAAGATGTTTACTGTGAGTGACGAAATCTAGCTAGGTAACGAAAGAATTATTGTAGGATATATGTATGGTGACTGACACGTCTTTGACCATTGGAACTTGTTTTCAGATCTGACTGTAGTACATAGGGAGTATAGGTTGTAGGCATGGATTGACAAACGGTGCACACAAAATTCAATTTATCGATTCAAGAATTAAGAGTAGACTATCATTAATTAATTGGTTAAAGAGTGTAGCTAAAAATAAAAAATGGTGACTACATTAAACTAAACTGAACCAAGTCGAATCAAACCCAACCGAACCAAACCAAGCCTAAAGCAAACCAAACCTAATCAAGAACAAGCCAAGGGCTTAAGTGTAAAACTTGTGGGGGAATGCAGTCATTGGCAATGTCCAAAGGAAGGGATAACGCTCTACCTCTAGAGGGTAAGGTAAAGCTAGCGCATGGTGCTAATGCATATTCCCAAGTACATGAACCACACACACACACAACTATCCTATGCTGTTTTTATGAGTTAACTGTTAAAACTTACTCAGTGGTTACTGAGCAAGATGGTCGCTACACACAACAAGCTTTAAATACTTGAGGCTAATAATCTATACACACACACACACGCTTGTTCTAAACTAAACTGTCTTGCTGGCAGTGCTCACACAGTAGGCAAATGACAGAAATGCTTGGCTAACAGAAATACAATCATTTTCGTTTGTCTAATGTTACCAGCTAACCATTACATGCTATAGTGGTGAGCACATGTGCCTCTTGCACTGGAGATCGTAACTCGATTTCTAGCTCTAAGGCCTAGAATGAATCAAACTAAGAAAGAAGGGTATGGTGACGCAGTGGTTAAACTGTTAGCCTTTCACTAAGGTAGACTAGGGTTTGATTTTAGGTTAATATACATGTCATAAACAAACAAACAAACAAACAAACAAACAAAAAAAGCAGAGATAATGTTTAAAACTGATTACACTTGTCTCTTTTCAAATTATTACTTAGATTGCAAATACAAAGGTGGACTGGGTTTGATATTCAGTTAATGCTGCCTATCGCATACTAGCCTGTAAGAAAGCCAAACAAGCAAAAGGCGTAGGTAGAGCAGTGGTAAAATCGCTATGTGTAGAGAACTACCTAACGGTTTTATGAACTGGCAATGGTATGTCGCATAAACAGTGCAGGATACAATCCAGCAACCATAATTTGTATCTTGTGGAGCAGAGAAAACATATATATAGAGAAAGATATAGAAAGCTAGTGTATGTATGGGTAGCATTGATAATTTGACCAGAGAAAATACGATGAGGTAGGGTGGGGAGAGGGAGAATTAACACTTATATATGAATGAATGGTAAATAGTATTTTAGTTTTTTTTCCCCAATAGTTTTGTTTTTTAAATGCAGTGGTAGATAGTCGTTATTTTGTAAAACATTCTTACTTGCAGTAGTAATAAGACTCTATGGTTTCGCTAACACATAGATAGACTGTATTATTGCCATGGTCAAGCACTCACATTAAGATCATTTACAAAATCATAAAATGAAAAATAAAAAATCTTGTTTTGGAAATATCGTTTTTCAACATACACAAAATAAATATATAAAAAATTTGTAAACAGCAAAATGGAAAATCCATGGTCAAGCACTCACATTAAGATCATTTACAAAATCATAAAATGAAAAATAAAAATCTTGTTTTGGAAATATCGATTTTTTTCAACATACATAAAATAAATATATAAAAAATTTGTAAACAGCAAAATGGAAAATCCATGTTTCCATATAGACAAAATTTAAAAACCTTAAACGGACATTTAAGAAAATATATATAAATGGGAAATTGACAAATGTGTAAATATGAAAATGGAAAAATCCATGTTTCCATATCATGAAATTGAAAAACATCAAACTGTCATTTTAAAAAATGCAAATGGAAAATTGACAAATTGCAATGTGTGAAATGTGAAATTGAACAAATGGCTATCATTATTTTAAAAAAAAAAAGAACATGGTGCTCTATGGTTGAGGTGTGAATCAAACCCTTTCTACTTATTTGGACCACCCGAGACTGAGTAGACTAGTTTAAGTTGTCATACCACTTTTAAAAGTTTGTGTTAAATCTAGGAATTGAACCCAAGAGCTTGTAGGGGAGATCAAAGGTTATAATATGTTAAACAGATAGCCTTGAATGAAGGGTGTGGTAGCTATATAGAGATGAGACGTTTCGCTCGGGGCAGGGAGGCATGGAGATCTGCATCAAACCAGTCAAAGGACTAAAGACTCAAACAACAACATGTACGTTCACCAAAATAATGTTGTGTAACGGTAAATGTTAGTCAACGAACAGTAATGCATTACTAAAACCCATGACACGATACCTAAGAGCTTTTCTAAAATGATTTTAAAATGCCTTTAACCCTATATTGAACACCCAGTTCACAAGACTCATAACTGCAATGTTATGGTAAAACAAAACAAAATCTATATTTCAAAACAAACAAGTGGTTTAGTCAATGTATACTGGAAAAAGTTTTGTAAACACTCAAGTCCTCAAGACCAATTAAATTAGTAACTGTCAGGTTGGCCGAGTGGTTAAGGTGTTTGACTTAAGATCAAATTTCTGTATAAGGAAGCAAGGGTTCGAATCCCTTACCTGACATAACTATTGCCTTAACATGGCTTGGCCACACTGTATTATTATGATACTCAGTACACAAACCATAGATATAGTGTATTGTTTAAGGCCACTCTCTTTCTGAACATAGTCAGAGACTGTTGATGGTTAACAATTGTATTAATAGTGGGACATGGGGATAGCAATTAAGAAAAAACAGCCAATACCCATACAATATTTTTATTCATTTTAGTTTTTTTTTACAATAGTTACACACTGAATACAACTTTTTATCTCTTTACCATTGTTTGATATAGATTTTAAACACAACGCTTGTTGTAGATCCTTTTACAATTTTCTCTAGGTACTCTTGTTCTTAAAAACTGGGGAAGCCGCAATGGTTTTATAGACATTAAACCCTCATTCTCTTCTTTTTCATTATTATTATTATCATTATTATAAATATTATCTTTATAATTATTATAGTCATTGTCACCATCATTATCATCATCATCATCATCCTCAACATCACTAGAACTATCCAATTCCATTTTTTCCTTTTCAAAAGGGATCTCTTGAAGAGTCTGTGTTGCTTTTGATAGTGTTACGGGTTTATTGAACGTTGACAACTGTCCTAACATGACTTTTTGAGGAGATAAATGTTTTTTCATAAGGAAGTCACTATGTTGAGTAACACTATGTTTTTGTCGGACTTGCTTTTTCTTGTTCTTTTGATCATGTTTTGTTAACACTAACGGTGTTTCATTTGGTATACCACATTGATGAGTACCCACACTTAAGACCTCACCATGTTTACTTTTTAGATGACCTAGACATTTTGTTGTTCTTTGTTTTGAGCACTGCCAAAATATGATGCCATTCGCATTTTCTCGCTTATAGTTATAAGAGTACCCATGATACAGGGCACGTGGTTTACCTTTATTGGTTATAGTATATTCCATAGTAGTCACTGACTTGTATAGTCGATCCGCCTACTACAAAGGTCTGAACACTTGTGGTGAAAGAATGATGTTGTGTTGACGTTTTATGCAGGATAATGTTGGTGGCATATGTGGGTGGCTTATGTTGATGACATGTGTTGTTGGCTGATTTTGGTGGCTTATGTTGATGGTTTATGGTGGTGGCTTATGTTGATGGCTTATGTTGGTGGCTTATGTTGATGACATATGTTGGTGACTTATGTTGATAGCTTATGTTGGTGGCTAATGTTGATGACATATGTTGTTGGCTTATGGTGGTGGCTTATGTTGATGGTATATGTTGCTGGCCTATGTTGATGGTTTATGTTAATGGCTTAGGTTAATATCTTAGGTTGATGGCATAAGTTGATGGCTTATGTTGGTGACTTATGGTGGTGGCTTATGCTGGTGGCTTATGCTAGTGGCTTATGGTGGTGGTTTATGGTGGTGGCTTATGTTGATGACATATGTTGGTGGCTTAAGTTGGTGGCTTATGTTGGTGGCTTATGGTGGTGGCTTATGGTGGTGGGTTATGGTGGTGGATTATGGTGGCTTATAGTGGTGGCTTATGGTGGTGGTTTATGGTGGTGGCTTATGTTGATGACATATGTTGGTGGCTTATGGTGGCTCATGGTGGTGATTTATAGTGGTGGCCTATGTTGGTGGCTTATTTTTGGTGGTTTACGTTAATACCTTATTTGTAATGGCTTATTTGACAAGTTATTGTTGTCAATGTATTTAGAGGATTTTTCTCTTGGTTTTGGAAAGTATTTCAACTCTTTTTTATGGTAGCATAATGCTTACCGCCATGTTTGTAAGCAACAACAACACACTAAAATTCCAAGAATCCAAAGTACTCTAAGGTTAATGATTGTCTCTCAACTCCATTCAACGTCTAGTCAAAAAACATTATATATTTTTCACATTTTACAAAAAAGGTAAATTGGGAAAGTAAGCTATATGTTTAAACTAAAAATCATATCAAATCATATGCTAACTCCAACACCTACGTCTACCCCAATCTCAGTCAAAAAAATATAATATTCTTCAAATTTTTCCAAAACAGTATTTGGAAAGTAGGCCATATTTTGAAAACTAATCATCCTATAAAGTCATATATATATATATATACTGAAACCAATGGCTTTTATATCCTTAATCTTAAGAACAAAATATGGAATTTTTGACATTTTTTCCAAAAATGTTCATTTTAAAACGGGGCTATATTTTGGAAACTAGGAATTTTACAAGAAAGTTTGTTTAACGTAAATGGCAGGTATTTACCCCCACTACCCGCAAACCAAGTCCCAGGTCTCTGGGGAAAAATCCAAAAAAAGTTCAATTTGGAAAGTAGGCAATATTTTGAAAACTAATCATCCTAAAAAGTCATATATAGACTCAAACCAATGGCTTTTATGTCCTTAATTGGTAGAACAAAACTTAACATTTTTTCAGTTTTTCCAAAAAAGTCCAATTTTCAAAAATTGTCTATATTTTGGGAACTAAGAATTTTACAAAAAGTTTGTTTAACGAAAATGAAAGGTCTTTACCCCCCTCTACCCAAAACATAAATTTCAGGTCCCTAGGACAAAAACTGTGCAGTATATATATATATATTTTTTTTGGGGGGAGGGGGTCTATATTCACTTTACCTCCCCACTTCACAAGATGGCGGCCATAGCTTAACTTAACCTAGCCTAACCTAACCTGACCTACGAGGTGTGATCAAAAAGTTCCAAAAATGTGGCTGCAACTTAACCAAACCTAGCCTAGCCTAACCTAACCTCCCTGTTGACTAGCCCCCTTTGGACGGGTCCTTTTTGAAGGGAGTCATTTTTTTTACGTGTCCCGGAGGACGGGTCCTTGTTGACGGGTCCCAGTGGCGGGTCCCCTTTGACATAATTTGGATAAAATGCAAGGCCAGTCCATAGGGATCAGTCCAAAGGACCCGCCACAGGGACCCGTCAACAAGGACCCGTCCTCCGGGACACGTAAAAAAATGACTCCCTTCAAAAAGGACCCGTCCAAAGGGGGCTAGTCAACAGGGAGGTTAGGTTAGGCTAGGCTAGGTTTGGTTAAGTTGCAGCCACATTTTTGGAACTTTTTGATCACACCTCGTAGGTCAGGTTAGGTTAGGCTAGGTTAAGTTAAGCTATGGCCGCCATCTTGTGAAGTGGGGAGGTAAAGTGAATATAGACCCCCTCCCCAAAAAAAAAATATATATATATATACTGCACAGTTTTTGTCCTAGGGACCTGAAATTTATGTTTTGGGTAGAGGGGGGTAAAGACCTTTCATTTTCGTTAAACAAACTTTTTGTAAAATTCTTAGTTCCCAAAATATAGACAATTTTTGAAAATTGGACTTTTTTGGAAAAACTGAAAAAATGTTAAGTTTTGTTCTACCAATTAAGGACATAAAAGCCATTGGTTTGAGTCTATATATGACTTTTTAGGATGATTAGTTTTCAAAATATTGCCTACTTTCCAAATTGAACTTTTTTTGGATTTTTCCCCAGAGACCTGGGACTTGGTTTGCGGGTAGTGGGGGTAAATACCTGCCATTTACGTTAAACAAACTTTCTTGTAAAATTCCTAGTTTCCAAAATATAGCCCCGTTTTAAAATGAACATTTTTGGAAAAAATGTCAAAAATTCCATATTTTGTTCTTAAGATTAAGGATATAAAAGCCATTGGTTTCAGTATATATATATATATATATATGACTTTATAGGATGATTAGTTTTCAAAATATGGCCTACTTTCCAAATACTGTTTTGGAAAAATTTGAAGAATATTATATTTTTTTGACTGAGATTGGGGTAGACGTAGGTGTTGGAGTTAGCATATGATTTGATATGATTTTTAGTTTAAACATATAGCTTACTTTCCCAATTTACCTTTTTTGTAAAATGTGAAAAATATATAATGTTTTTTGACTAGACGTTGAATGGAGTTGAGAGACAATCATTAACCTTAGAGTACTTTGGATTCTTGGAATTTTAGTGTGTTGTTGTTGCTTACAAACATGGCGGTAAGCATTATGCTACCATAAAAAAGAGTTGAAATACTTTCCAAAACCAAGAGAAAAATCCTCTAAATACATTGACAACAATAACTTGTCAAATAAGCCATTACAAATAAGGTATTAACGTAAACCACCAAAAATAAGCCACCAACATAGGCCACCACTATAAATCACCACCATGAGCCACCATAAGCCACCAACATATGTCATCAACATAAGCCACCACCATAAACCACCACCATAAGCCACCACTATAAGCCACCATAATCCACCACCATAACCCACCACCATAAGCCACCACCATAAGCCACCAACATAAGCCACCAACTTAAGCCACCAACATATGTCATCAACATAAGCCACCACCATAAACCACCACCATAAGCCACTAGCATAAGCCACCAGCATAAGCCACCACCATAAGTCACCAACATAAGCCATCAACTTATGCCATCAACCTAAGATATTAACCTAAGCCATTAACATAAACCATCAACATAGGCCAGCAACATATACCATCAACATAAGCCACCACCATAAGCCAACAACATATGTCATCAACATTAGCCACCAACATAAGCTATCAACATAAGTCACCAACATATGTCATCAACATAAGCCACCAACATAAGCCATCAACATAAGCCACCACCATAAACCATCAACATAAGCCACCAAAATCAGCCAACAACACATGTCATCAACATAAGCCACCCACATATGCCACCAACATTATCCTGCATAAAACGTCAACACAACATCATTCTTTCACCACAAGTGTTCAGACCTTTGTAGTAGGCGGATCGACTATACAAGTCAGTGACTACTATGGAATATACTATAACCAATAAAGGTAAACCACGTGCCCTGTATCATGGGTACTCTTATAACTATAAGCGAGAAAATGCGAATGGCATCATATTTTGGCAGTGCTCAAAACAAAGAACAACAAAATGTCTAGGTCATCTAAAAAGTAAACATGGTGAGGTCTTAAGTGTGGGTACTCATCAATGTGGTATACCAAATGAAACACCGTTAGTGTTAACAAAACATGATCAAAAGAACAAGAAAAAGCAAGTCCGACAAAAACATAGTGTTACTCAACATAGTGACTTCCTTATGAAAAAACATTTATCTCCTCAAAAAGTCATGTTAGGACAGTTGTCAACGTTCAATAAACCCGTAACACTATCAAAAGCAACACAGACTCTTCAAGAGATCCCTTTTGAAAAGGAAAAAATGGAATTGGATAGTTCTAGTGATGTTGAGGATGATGATGATGATGATAATGATGGTGACAATGACTATAATAATTATAAAGATAATATTTATAATAATGATAATAATAATAATGAAAAAGAAGAGAATGAGGGTTTAATGTCTATAAAACCATTGCGGCTTCCCCAGTTTTTAAGAACAAGAGTACCTAGAGAAAATTGTAAAAGGATCTACAACAAGCGTTGTGTTTAAAATCTATATCAAACAATGGTAAAGAGATAAAAAGTTGTATTCAGTGTGTAACTATTGTAAAAAAAAACTAAAATGAATAAAAATATTGTATGGGTATTGGCTGTTTTTTCTTAATTGCTATCCCCATGTCCCACTATTAATACAATTGTTAACCATCAACAGTCTCTGACTATGTTCAGAAAGAGAGTGGCCTTAAACAATACACTATATCTATGGTTTGTGTACTGAGTATCATAATAATACAGTGTGGCCAAGCCATGTTAAGGCAATAGTTATGTCAGGTAAGGGATTCGAACCCTTGCTTCCTTATACAGAAATTTGATCTTAAGTCAAACACCTTAACCACTCGGCCAACCTGACAGTTACTAATTTAATTGGTCTTGAGGACTTGAGTGTTTACAAAACTTTTTCCAGTATACATTGACTAAACCACTTGTTTGTTTTGAAATATAGATTTTGTTTTGTTTTACCATAACATTGCAGTTATGAGTCTTGTGAACTGGGTGTTCAATATAGGGTTAAAGGCATTTTAAAATCATTTTAGAAAAGCTCTTAGGTATCGTGTCATGGGTTTTAGTAATGCATTACTGTTCGTTGACTAACATTTACCGTTACACAACATTATTTTGGTGAACGTACATGTTGTTGTTTGAGTCTTTAGTCCTTTGACTGGTTTGATGCAGATCTCCATGCCTCCCTGCCCCGAGCGAAACGTCTCATCTCTATATAGCTACCACACCCTTCATTCAAGGCTATCTGTTTAACATATTATAACCTTTGATCTCCCCTACAAGCTCTTGGGTTCAATTCCTAGATTTAACACAAACTTTTAAAAGTGGTATGACAACTTAAACTAGTCTACTCAGTCTCGGGTGGTCCAAATAAGTAGAAAGGGTTTGATTCACACCTCAACCATAGAGCACCATGTTCTTTTTTTTTTTAAATAATGATAGCCATTTGTTCAATTTCACATTTCACACATTGCAATTTGTCAATTTTCCATTTGCATTTTTTAAAATGACAGTTTGATGTTTTTCAATTTCATGATATGGAAACATGGATTTTTCCATTTTCATATTTACACATTTGTCAATTTCCCATTTATATATATTTTCTTAAATGTCCGTTTAAGGTTTTTAAATTTTGTCTATATGGAAACATGGATTTTCCATTTTGCTGTTTACAAATTTTTTATATATTTATTTTGTGTATGTTGAAAAAAATCGATATTTCCAAAACAAGATTTTTATTTTTCATTTTATGATTTTGTAAATGATCTTAATGTGAGTGCTTGACCATGGATTTTCCATTTTGCTGTTTACAAATTTTTTATATATTTATTTTGTGTATGTTGAAAAACGATATTTCCAAAACAAGATTTTTTATTTTTCATTTTATGATTTTGTAAATGATCTTAATGTGAGTGCTTGACCATGGCAATAATACAGTCTATCTATGTGTTAGCGAAACCATAGAGTCTTATTACTACTGCAAGTAAGAATGTTTTACAAAATAACGACTATCTACCACTGCATTTAAAAAACAAAACTATTGGGGAAAAAAAACTAAAATACTATTTACCATTCATTCATATATAAGTGTTAATTCTCCCTCTCCCCACCCTACCTCATCGTATTTTCTCTGGTCAAATTATCAATGCTACCCATACATACACTAGCTTTCTATATCTTTCTCTATATATATGTTTTCTCTGCTCCACAAGATACAAATTATGGTTGCTGGATTGTATCCTGCACTGTTTATGCGACATACCATTGCCAGTTCATAAAACCGTTAGGTAGTTCTCTACACATAGCGATTTTACCACTGCTCTACCTACGCCTTTTGCTTGTTTGGCTTTCTTACAGGCTAGTATGCGATAGGCAGCATTAACTGAATATCAAACCCAGTCCACCTTTGTATTTGCAATCTAAGTAATAATTTGAAAAGAGACAAGTGTAATCAGTTTTAAACATTATCTCTGCTTTTTTTGTTTGTTTGTTTGTTTGTTTGTTTGTTTATGACATGTATATTAACCTAAAATCAAACCCTAGTCTACCTTAGTGAAAGGCTAACAGTTTAACCACTGCGTCACCATACCCTTCTTTCTTAGTTTGATTCATTCTAGGCCTTAGAGCTAGAAATCGAGTTACGATCTCCAGTGCAAGAGGCACATGTGCTCACCACTATAGCATGTAATGGTTAGCTGGTAACATTAGACAAACGAAAATGATTGTATTTCTGTTAGCCAAGCATTTCTGTCATTTGCCTACTGTGTGAGCACTGCCAGCAAGACAGTTTAGTTTAGAACAAGCGTGTGTGTGTGTGTATAGATTATTAGCCTCAAGTATTTAAAGCTTGTTGTGTGTAGCGACCATCTTGCTCAGTAACCACTGAGTAAGTTTTAACAGTTAACTCATAAAAACAGCATAGGATAGTTGTGTGTGTGTGTGGTTCATGTACTTGGGAATATGCATTAGCACCATGCGCTAGCTTTACCTTACCCTCTAGAGGTAGAGCGTTATCCCTTCCTTTGGACATTGCCAATGACTGCATTCCCCCACAAGTTTTACACTTAAGCCCTTGGCTTGTTCTTGATTAGGTTTGGTTTGCTTTAGGCTTGGTTTGGTTCGGTTGGGTTTGATTCGACTTGGTTCAGTTTAGTTTAATGTAGTCACCATTTTTTTATTTTTAGCTACACTCTTTAACCAATTAATTAATGATAGTCTACTCTTAATTCTTGAATCGATAAATTGAATTTTGTGTGCACCGTTTGTCAATCCATGCCTACAACCTATACTCCCTATGTACTACAGTCAGATCTGAAAACAAGTTCCAATGGTCAAAGACGTGTCAGTCACCATACATATATCCTACAATAATTCTTTCGTTACCTAGCTAGATTTCGTCACTCACAGTAAACATCTTACATTATGGGTTTGCAATATATTAAGAAAAGCAAAAGTCCATGATCTTGTTGTTTTGGGTCTTTTTTGGGGAAATTCATAAGCCATAAAAAGAATGACATCATGTCAAGTTCTGAGTGGATCTTGTATGTCAAAATCCCATTATCGGTTTATAAAATCTCAAGGCCATGCCCTAGCAGTTTTGGATTATTTCAATCAATGAGTCCACCATAGGAAACATCGAAAAAATAAATACCCTTAAAACAAGTCGTCCCATGACCCTCTCCGAACAATGCTTCGCAAAATATAAATTCATCCATTGAACATGATCGGCGACATCATCCTAGCTTCCCCCTCCCACCATGGTTGCCATATCGTTTGACCTTCAAGTGTCCTCAGCATCTCTGTGCTTTTTTTCATTGCCCTGTCAAGTCAATGCATTCCAATAAGATCAAGTAACATTCACATCCTGTCAGTCTGCCCCAGCAAGTTTGTTTTCTATACTCACTTCAAGCAACATATAACCAAGTTCTGTTTGTTCTATCTAAAGCCAACTTCATCGAATCAAGGAATTATCATTTGTCATGTCACTCATAATCGTTTACACGTTAAAGACCCCCTTCAGGGGGTTTAGGAATTAGGAATTCCATCATAGGAAAAATCAGAAAACGAACCCTCGACCCGCCGTCTCATCGAAATAGCGAATACTGTATTGGTATATCACCACCGTGGCCAGTAATAGCTTCGTTGAAACACGTGTCCAGTGGTATCGTCTCTTTCTATCTACAACCACTCGTCATGAACATTTTAGACAAATTTAAGAAAAGTTTTAAAAACTGAAATGTTTTCAACATAAGTGTCGTTAGGCTCTTTCGCATTTTTTTAAACATAAATACTATATTCGAAAGGGAGATAGGGGAGGGGCGTCACCCCGAGTCCTACGACCCCTCGTATACGTCTCTGGCGTTATTGGTTTGTGAGATATAACAAAAAGTCTAAAATCACGGTTTTACAACAAAAAATTCTGTTTCCCTCATTCTCAAAAACTTTAACCTATTACCAAAATAAAGAGGGTTTCGAGACAAGCCATTTGACACGTCATAGGACCAAATCCGACCAGGCATTCGTAAAATATCAGAAAAAGTCTAAAATCATAATTTTACCCCAAAACGCCTGTTTCCCTCATTCTCAAAACTTTAACCTATTAATAACATATATAGGGCTTTGAGACAAGCGATTTGACACGTCACACGTCCAAATCCGACCTTGCGTTCGAGAGATATCGGCAAACGTCGTAGGAAAGTAGGCGACTATCTGGTTCTCTCCTCACCACCAAAACCCCTTCTTATCAATCATTTTTTTCAAAGAGCTCGCCCTCTTACAAAAATCCCAAGTGCGCATGCGTACAAAACAAAAACAAAAATGTTCATCCATAGCGACATCTCGTAAAACGCATGCGCGATATGAGCAACAACGTTTAAGTTCATTGTAGCAGCGCACCTTATACATGTCGCATTTGAAAAGAGACTTTCACTAAAAATTACAATTTCACCCCTAGTAGGGGTAGGTTTTATTTAGGGGTTGAAATGAGTAGTCCGTTGTAAAGAGGGCGTCAGCCCGAGTCCAACGACACGTCATTTGTCAACATCCGACCATGGGTTCGCGAAATATTGGCTTGGACTCACGCGGCGGCCATGACACTATTTAGAAGCACCACTACCCCCCTACTACAGTTTAATGCGTCTCCTCTTTTAAATGAAAGTTAGCGTCACGTGACATTGTTATATCATTAGCTTTAGCAAAGTCTAGAATATATAACTGACCATATGAACTACTTTGCAAATCTTTGGCATGTAATTTCGATGATGCCGTAGATTCTAAATATATAAGGTCCATAGTTAGGTGACAGGTCGACATATGCACCGACCGAAACAAGTCATTGCATTATTGTACTGACGAATATATCATTAGCTTTATCAAAGTGAATATGTAACAGACCATATGAACTACTTTGCAAATCTTTGGCATATAATTTCGATGATGCCGTAGATTCTAAATATATAAGGTCCATAGTTAAGTGACAGGTCGACTATTGCACCGACCGAAACAAGTCAATGCATTATTGTACTGACGAATATTCTATCTGATCTTTTTTTTGAGATTTCATTGCTACCAATAAACAACTGTTTCACCTCATCAAGTAGGCTATAGTAATATGTGGAAGTTTGATTATTCCACCACAGCAACAGAGTGTGAAGCGTCCTGCTGTTTTCTTCTCAGGGTTAAAGTTCAACGCAGAGCAATGGTGACAGACTTCCTGAAGACCACGTATAGGGAAAGGATACACATCCGAAATTACATCTGAAACAGCACTCTGAAAAGCTACCCTCAATTTTCGAACACCAATTTTGTCAACACGCTTTCTTTTGGCTTTGGCTCGGACTTCACGATGACCTATCCAAGTGGCTCTACGTTTGAGCCTACCAACATTTGGAAAAACAAACGTGGAACTTATACGATACCTTACCAGAAAGTTAAATAATATCTTTGCAAGAGTTGTCTGTTTGGAAAGCAATACAATTTTCACCACCATCAGACGATACGTTTTGTTTTTCAGTTTTCAAAGGAACTTCTTCAACATGCTAGGGCTTCTTTACTGCAGTTATACTGGTAGGACTGCTAATATTATTCTTCAGGACACTATAATACCCTCTGTCGAAATTTACGGAAAATAGTAGGCCTAAGTCATGAATAGTCTCTCCAGGACCATAGTCAGTAATTATGTTACTATTTTCACGTTGTACTCTGAACACTATGAAGTTTAACATGTCCATCAGCAACCATTAAACTTTTATATTCAGTAGGATTTCCGTAGCGTAGCGGTCAGCATGGTTAGCTCCCGCCCCGGAAGTCCTGGGTTCGATTCCCGGCTCTGCCTCGAAATTTGAAAAGTGGTACGAGGACTGGAACGGGGTCTACTCAGCCTCGGGTGGCCCAAATGAGTAGAGGGGGTTCGATTCCCCCTCAGCCATCCTCGAAATGGTTTTCCGTGGTTTCCCACTTCGTCTTCGGGCAAATGCCGGGATGGTACCTTCTTCAAGGCCACGGCCGCCTCCTTCCATCCCTTACCTTCCCTCATGAGGCCCCTGTTCGCTTTGCAGGTGAGGCCGCCTGGGCGAGGTGCCAATCCCACCTCACCAGTTGTATCCCTTCCGATTCGATGTTCCCAGCTCTAGGACACTGCCCGTAGAGGCGGTAGTGGTGAGTTCCCTCGCTGAGTCCGTGGGTTCCACCAACCTGGAGGGTAAACGACTAAAAATAAATAAAAAATTCAGTAGGATTATTAAGATTTCGTCGAAGAGATCCGTCACCAATAATAAAATTCGTATATGCACGCCACTTCTTGATAATATTATCAACAGCAATCAAACGATTTCATAGTGTATGTTTTCTGTTCTATGTATGCAATACGAAATTGCGTGAAACCTACTATTACCATTGCCAACAATGCATATTACTTCGAAACCGTTTGTATTTGAGAAACCATACGTCATTACATCTGCATCTGTCTGAGGAATGTATTGTTGTTCTTGTTTGCTACTTTCGTGCGGATCGCATTGTCGTATTTCACATATTCGCTGAGCACGTTTGGGTTTCGTGCCAAGACCCATAATTAACTACACCGCAGTACCATATTTTCACACTCTTCCTAACTTTCACAGAAAAACAATACTTTAAACTAGCGACACTCACGCCTTCCGTTTTACTTTTTCCTACAAAGTCGGGCTCTCTGTTCGTTCATAGATATTCCAGCAACATTAACATTACGCGCTTTGTCCATTCTTCAGTCGCCTGCTGAATGATTTTGAGTTGAGTTGAATGTTACTTTCCTCAGACGCAACCGATTTGAGATCAATAGCACTAAAGTGGCATCTGAATTTCTTAAGTGTTTTAAGCCTACCAACAGTGTACAGCAATTACAGACCTGCCTCATGCAATAAAAAGACCTTCCTCCACGACAATTTTGCCGCAAAGTGAAGGCTCTAAAGTGACTAAACCCCCATGTAAATTGAATTTATATATAATGTAATTTTATGTGTGAGTGAGTGTGCGTGCGTGCGTGTATGTACCTATGGATGTACGTGTGTGTGTGCATGCATGTGTGTGAGCGTAAGCGTGTATATATATATATGTGTGTGTGTGCGTGCATGTGTGCGAGCGTAAGCGTGTATGTGTGTGTGTGTGCGTGCGTGTATCTTCACTTTTATTTAAGAATTGTATTATATAGACGTCATGTACAGCAGATTATGTTTACAGTAATGTAAAGTTGTAAATTGTAGCCTATATATGTAACATATCAGATTTGTATAGATTTAATGAGCGGAGATGGAGACACTGCTGTGTATGTGTGGCTTGCCCTTCCTCTATCTGCCGTCCTTGAGTAGGCATAATTTTTGGTAAATAAGTAATAATAATATAGTCGCTAGAATGGAAGAAACTCGCGAAAAAAGCACACGTTGATTTACCTCAGAACATTCCTCAGACGCAACCGAATTGAGTGATCCACAGCGCAAACGAGAGATTTTCATTCATAGAGTGTTTGAAGACATAAACGAATGGCGTACAGCAATTAGCCTACAGCCTGAGATATGGGTGTTGGAATAAAAACGAGTGGAATATGTCAGGGAAAAAATTGTTTTAATATAACTCAAATCAGGTTGAGCAAATCGTCCAGGCAAAACGTCGTCCGGAATGACTGACTTAAATTTTCATAATGTTTAGCCTATTTTCATTTCATGAAAAAATAGGTTTATGAGAGCACCTATTGTCCGTGTGTGTGAGCGAGCGTGTGTGTGTGTGTGTCCTAATAACTTCTAAACGGCTGGAGCGAGTTCAATGAAACTCGGTAAGATCATAGCACCGTTCTGGCCGACCCCGACCGTGCCCTTCAAATTTTATTGTGTCTCACCAATCCAACATGGCGGCTGTGCGAAATATTTTACCACCATTCAGTATCTCTGAAACTATTACCGATATCACCCTGAAATTGTGTACGTTGATAAAGGGCACTACTAGTAGTTCAGCAATGAGACTATCAAGAACCTGGTAACTACAAAACCAACATGGCGGCCAGGCGAATTTGAGACCTTTGAATAGATTTTTCTCGCGATTTAACCATCCAAACATAATGAAACTTGGTACAGCAAATATTCATACACATTGTAATGCACTGGCGTCTAATTTAGTTCAATTGTTTGCATAACCTCAAAATGGCGACTGTGTGAAATATTTCACTGGCATTCTATATTTCCGAAACTATTTCTGATATCTCACTGAAATGTTGATAAGGACACAGGTACAAGTCTATCTATGTAACTTTCATAAACCTGTAAAGTACAAAACGAACATGGCGGCCAAGCGAAATTAAAATATTTGAATAGACTTTTCTCGTCATTTATCTCTCTGAGCGCAGTGAAATGTGGTACAGTAAATGGTTATACATATTGTAATGCACTGAAATCTAGTTTAGTTTAATTGTTTACATAACCTCAAGATGGCGGCTGTGCAAAATTTTAAAATTAAGTTTTTTTCTTGTGTCGTAATCATGCGATCGAAGTGAAAGTTTGAATAATGAAGCTACGCAATAATTTTCCTTTAATGGTAGATAACTCTATGGCCTATACATATAACAATCCAAAATGGCGAGCATACGAAATATTTAGACGGTTCTCAATATCTACGAATCTTTTACAGCAATCAAACTGATTTTTTTATGTTCATTCATAGAGGCTATTCACATAAGTTCACCTATAAGACTTGCATTAACCTGGTGAGCACAAATCCAAAATGGCGGGGACGCGAAGTATAAATATTTAAATGGACGTTTCTCGCGATTTAACCATCCGAGTGCAGTGAAACTTTGCACGTTAAATGCATATACAAATGTTAATCCACTGCCATCTAATTTATTTCAATTGTTTTCATAAACACAAGATGGCAGCTGTGTGAAATTTTAAAATCTCGTTTTTTTTTAAATCATGCGATTAAAGTTTGAATACCACACGTACACAATAATCTTAATGTAATAGTACAAAAATTAAAATCCAACTTGGCGACCATCTGAAATATGTAGACGGTTCTCAATATCTACGAATCTATCACGACCTTCAAACTGAAATTTTGTATGTTGATAGAAGCTATTAACATGAGTAGAATATATGAAAATAGGCTGAAAATAGGTCTTCACGGAACTACTTGTTATAAATATATAGATTAGAATATTATCATCATCATCATCTAGTGCATTGACGGGCCTTTAAGGTCTACAGCAGAAGACAAGAGAATAGAGAAACAGATTAAGAACTATAAAAGAACACAGTATACAAAAAAATCACAGTTGCCTAAGTAAACAAAAGTTTGGTGCTTTTCAGTCGTTCAACACAATTGTACCCAAATGTGATGGGTTATTTCCTAAACCTGAAGAAAATTACATGTCTTTATTAATCTCACGAATTTTTTTCAGGATTAGGAAATAACCCATCACATTTGGGTACAATTGTGTTGAACGACTGTAAAGCACCAAACCTTTGTAAAAAAAATACAATAAATTAAAAGAAAAGGGGAAAGTAGAAGTCAGTCACAACACTGGAGATATCTACTGCAGACGAGAGCCCATCTCTGAAGGTCTCTAGCAAGGATCATGTAACTATAAGAGATCCGTCACTTTTGGTTATAGAATTTCCGAGAGAGAACACCGCCTGAGGCTATGGATTGTACTTGAAAGTCTGGCAACATAAAAAGTAAAAAGCCATATGAATGTTGCCTTTATTACACGTAATTGAACAGTATGTTCTGCGATGAATTATTGATTATTGATGAAAATAACATAAACATAACTGCGCGTTTTGCTAGGCGCTGAAATATACGTCCAGATAGGGATTCTCCACTTTTTTTTAAATTAAAAACAAACAAAGAGTCCACGGTGGCGCTGCAGAGTAGGAGAACATGTGTTTAAAACATTGTAAGTGATGAAATTGGCCAAAATAACTGTAGTACTGGTATCTGGAGATGATATAGTAATAGATGTTGACTCGTCCGCTACCGTAGACCCACCATCCCGCCCTAATAGGAGCACGACTTATATAGCTGAAATTGCTGCCCTGACTGCCATCTTTGTGAATGAGTCCATAATGCCAACCACACGCATTCGGAACTATATCGCATGTGGTAGACCAATGGTTTTGCCTAGACCAATATTTTCGTCCAGATAAATGGTGGATTGATAGCGAGCTAATAGATAACACCCCTGGTTTTTGTCACGCACAGTGGGGAAGTCACGCATCAATCATCTTTATCCAGGCCAATGGTTTTGCCTATTATTTCATTATTCATGTTGGCAACGTGTCACGAGGTTATGACGTAGTGTCCGGGATGAATGGAAAATGGCCGACCTTGTTCTAATGAAGACGACCAATAATGCTTTATTTACGTTAACTTAATGGTAATTATTTCCGGTGCAGCAGTGGCAATTGAAATTGTGAAACGACTCCCAACAACTCCGAGAAAGGTTTGTCAATCATAAATACTATATTTTCAATAATATACCCTGTTAAAAGTTACGAAAAGGCATGTTCTCCTACTCTGCAGAATTAATTAATCCACTAGGTGCAAGCACTGAGAGCGTAATTCCTAGAATTCCCCAGCTTTTCAAAGAATTTCATGCACAAAAATCTCAATGAAAAAAACCAACAACAACAATGAGTTAAAAATTCCAAAGTTTCTATTTAAGAAATATTGTTGTTTCAAGAATAATTTATTTGTAATTGAGACTTTTTGTATTATGTAGACTTAACATTATAAAAAAAGATTCTTTTCGAATTCTTGGATAATTTGTAATTAAGTTGTAGGCTACTGTTCAGTAATTATTAGAGATAACAAATAATGTGGCCTGAAAAACTGTTTTATTTAATCACCGTTGAGTTTTGTTTTGGGAAAGGCACCGAGGAAGGGTTACTACTGATATGGGGTATGGGGGCTCCGTACTTGATTCAATTATGCCTTCCTTCGGAGGGGAAGTAAAGCCGGCGGTCCCATGTCATAGATTTACGGCATGAAAAAGTACCTTCCACTAACTACACTTGCGTGAAGCCAAAATTTGTAGGTTAGGTTTGATTAATGCTCTTAAGTTCCAACGTTCGTCACCGGGCGCTGGTTGCGATGGCATCTAGCGAAGTTCGCATCTAGGTGTCGTGGACGGTAGCATTTGGTAGCGAAAGTAGGAACTACTTGAAATTATTGTCTCTAGTCCTTACTTGAATAAAAAAAACAGATAACACACACTAATACAGCCATCACAATTAACACCGGTTATCAGACAGATTCTACACACACCCAAGTACACGGGGCTACATGACCGCCATGTCACAAAGCCCCCAAAAGAATCGACGACAACAACTTTAGCCATTCCGCTCGCTAAGCGCAAGTGCAGAAATTAAATAATAAGACTAATTTCATGATTTATTTGCTATGGAAAACGATTTATTCCCATGCATGCAAAATGTAGGCTACAGAATCTCTTGTCACAAGAATCATGTAGGTAGGCCAGGGGTGCCCAACCTTTCTTAACTAAGGGCCACATTGTAAATAGTTGCGGGACCTAGTGGGCCAATAACACTCCGAGGGTAAGTGGTTTTTGAAAGGCGGCAAAAATACGACACGCATGTCATACGATGTTGGCATATCAAAGAACCCATTTGAATTCAGTAGGCCGTGTTCATAATGCCAAAATTAATCTCGGGAGTTTCCGCCAACAAAAAGTTCCTCATTTCTCTACTAGAAAGGTCTATAGTGTTCAAGGAGCTTAGATATCTAACCTCATTGACTTTCATAGTGATTCAAGGAACAACGAAATTCGACATGCAAGCTACCCTCTGGGTGTCAAATTACAAAGCTTGCACCCTGCACCCGAGGCCATACGATATTATTATTATTATTATTATTATTATTATACTCCGAGGGTTTGGGGGGTATGGATTTTTTTAAAATATAGGTGCAATATGGTGATATTTTGGGTGTCCGAGCTTAGTTTTCAGTATTGTTGCCGTTTTCTATATTTATTTATAGTAGATAAAAGAAAACAATAAAAATTAAATATTTTAATAAATCCCTTTAAAATAGAACTACTAAGATAATCTATACACTCATACAGCATGAATGACAAAAAATTAGTAGGCCTATTTATGTTCATTTGGCACAATTATTAATCAAATTAAGAAATAAAGTTCATGATAATTACGTTTAGTGCGACAACTGGAAAAGCTTTGTACCGGTAATTAAAATGTATTTCCACTCAGGATCGAACTTAGTTGTACCAATCATTAATAAGGATTTTAAGTATTCATCAGTGTGTCAATGACCTTGTCCAGTTGGCTTCAGTTGTTTGAAAGTTTTGGCGACCCGGCGGGCCGGACAAAATAGTCAGGTTAGGCAGTCCTGATAGGCTATCTGCCAATCTCCTGTATCTATGTTTTCTGCTTGTCCATACCACGAGATTCGGTCTATGTAACAACAGTAAGTGTCTGGCAGCGTGGCTCAGCGGTAACGTTCTCGTCTGCTGTTCCCAAGATTGCAGGTTCGAATTCTGGTGCAGTTAATTGGCATTTGAGGGAGCGCAAATGCGAGAGATCCGTGTAAGTAGATTTACTGGCACGTTAAAGATCCCCTCCGGGCCAAAATTCCGGCACCCCAGTGTCTCTAAAAGCCGCAGTGGTTAAAAGGAAATAGTGTAATGTTTTTCAGACACGACTGTACCCAAGTTTTAAAGGTTGCTTCCCTAATCCTTTATTTTTGAGGATTAGAGAACCACCCATTACAATTGGGTACAATCATGTTGACCGGATGAAAAACATTAAATTTCGATTACTACGGCAGCACTGAAAAATAGCTTCCTACACGTTAATTATGTACCTAAGTATTGTAATAATAATAATTATATCGTATGGCCTCGGGTGCTGGATGCATGCTTGGTTATTTGACGCCCAGAGGGCAGCTTGCATGTCGAATTTTATCGTTCCTTGGGGCGCTATGAAAGTCAAGGAGGTTAGATATCAAAGTCCATTGACACTACAGCACTTTCTAGTAGATAATAATAATAAGAATAATGTTATTGGTTTTACGTCCCTTTTAACTACTCTGGCTTTTAGAGACGCCGGGGTGCCGGAATTTTGCCCCGAGAGGGGGATCTTTGACGTGCCAGTAAATCTACTGACACGGAACCCTCGCATTTGCACACCCTCAAATGCTAGCTGACTGCGCCAGGATACGAACCAGCAATCTTGGACACAGCAAGCGAGAACGTTGCCGCTGAGCCTCACCGCCCGTCTTTTCTAGTAAAGAAAGGTGGCGGAAAATCCCGAGATTAATTTTGCCTTTATGAACACGGCCTCCGGAATTCAAATGGGGTCTTTAACATGCCAACAACGTATGACATGCGTGCCGTGATTTCTGTCGCCTTTCAAAAATCACTTACCACGGCCAGGAGCGAACCTGCAACCTGGGTTGGTAGTCCTACACGATAACCACTCACTCACCGTGGCAAGAAAATGAAAATCCACAGCCTGCTTCCAGTCGACCGACCGGGTCAGGGAATGGAATGAATGAAGCCCCCATCTAGTGGCGAGGATATGAACTGTGCCGGCTGCTGAAGCCTGTCGCACTCCCCTGGGGCAATGGTTAAATGAATGATAGATCAAATGAAATGATAGTCGAGAGTGTTTCTGGAATGAAATTATGAGGAAAACCGGAGTACCCGGAGAAAAACATGTCTGCCTTCGCTTTGTCCAGCACAAGTCTCACATGGAGTGATTGGGGTTTGAACCACGGACCCAGTGGTGAGAGACCGGCGTGCTGCCGCCTAAGCCACGGAGGCTCCGTACCGTGGTAACCAGTATTGTAATTAAATGTCGAGTTTCTGGGACTCCTCTGTCCTCCCTCCCCCAAGCTACGTCCTTCATGTTCACGACTGAAATAATGTGTACACCATGTCAATTCGATCTTCCTCGTAGAGGTACTGCGCAAACAGAAGATACCGTTACGGCGGTAGAGGGTAGACGTATATAAGCGAGTCCATTAGGACCGCCGCATCAGTCGCCATCATGACTGCTGTACATGCGAGTGTAGTTCTGCTCTTCGTGCTAGGAGTATCGGCAGTGCCCGTGAAGCAGTCTGACTACTGCTATGCCGACATCACAGACCCATATCTCAAGTTCGGCTCCAAAACAGCGTACGAGTTCATCCGTCCTCAAAATACGGTGCCAGAGATCATACCGGGTAAGTACCCCATTCATCTCCACCTACGGGGGTCTCAGTACAGTCCGCGGTACCGGTAACCAAGATGGTGTTTATAATAATTCATTTTAGTGGCTTGATTCCATATAGGCCTACATTGCATATCGAATATATCCTACTCAATATAATATAACCAAAACGCAAATGGAAAATAATATGTCACACTGTTTTACATACGGTAATATAGTAGTGGTAGTTATTGTTGTTTTAAGGGGCGGAACTACAAGGTCATTGCCCCTTACATAATATAATAAGTAGATTAAAACCTTCAGTCAATATATGATGTACTTTTAATGTTGTACCTGTATCGGTTTCGGACACATTGCGACCTTCCTCAGCGCAAATTATAATAAGAAAAGGTGCAAGAACTTACATTTAACAAATTTACCACAACAGAAGTGAAGCCTCCGTGGCTTAGGCGGCAGCACGCCGGCCTCTCACCGCTGGGTCTGTGGTTCAAATCCCGGTCACTCCATTGTGATCTATGCTGGACGAAACGGAGGCAGACAGGTTTTTCTCCGGGTACTCCGGTTTTCCCTGTCACAATTCCATTCCAGCAACACTCTCCACTATCATTTCATTTCATCTGTCATTCATTTAATCATTGCCCCAGGGGAGTGCGTCAGGCCTCGGCAGCCGGCACAGTTCATATCCTCGCCGCTAGATGGGGGCTTCATTCATTCCATTCCTGACCCGGTCGGAGATTGGAAGCAGGCTGTGGATTTTCATTTCACCACAACAGAAGTTGTTGTTGTTTGAGTCTTCAGTCTATTGACTAGTTTGATGCAGCTCTCCATTCCTCCCTGTCCTGAGCTAATCGTTTCATCTCTACATAGCTACCACACCCTACATTGCTTGTTCAATGTAAAGATTGAAAAGTATGGGTGGTAAGTTGCAGCCTTGCCTTACACCTTTCTGAATACCAGCTTCTCTCTCATGGTTATTTTGCTTCCTAAGTAACAGAAGTCTCCTACTTCCTTCAGCTTTTCACTTGCCAATTTGATGTCCATAGAGGTTTCTGATTTATCTGTTTAACATATTCTAACCTTGGTCTACCCCTACAGTTCTTGTTCTCAACCCTTCCTTCCTTAACTAAGCTTGCTATTCCTGGGTGTCTTAGTATGTGTCCTACTAACCTATCTCTTCTCCTCATGCCAGAAATATCTCCCCTCTCCCACTCATCTTCATACCTCTTCGTTTGTAACCCTATCTACCCATCTGATCTTCCATCATTCTCCTGTAACACCACATTTCAAATGCTTCAATTCTCCTCTTTTCTGCTGCACCACTAGTCCAAGTTTCACTTCCATAGAGCGCCACGCTGCAGACAAAGGCTTTCAAAAATGACTTCCTAATACCAAAATCTATTTTCGATGTCAACAGATTCATTTTTTGTAGAAATGCTTTCCTTGCCTGAGCCAACCTACTTTTTATATCCTCTTTGCTTCGTCCATCACTGGTTATTTTGCTTCCTAAGTAACAGAAGTCTCCAACTTCCTTCAGCTTTTCACCTGCCAATTTGATGTCCATAGAGGTTTCTGATTTATTTCGGCTGCATTTCAGTATTTTTGTTTTACAATTATTAATTTTCATCATGAATTCTTGCCGTAAGACGGAGTCCATACCATTCAAAAAACGCATTCAAATCCTCAGGCGTGTCGGCCAAGATGACGATGTCTTCAGCAAATCTCAGAGCTGAAATTATTTCGCCTTGAATCTTCACTCCCACTTTAAATTTTCTCCAATTTCCTTCATTGCTTGTTCAATGTAAAGATTGAAAAGTATGGGTGATAAGTTGCAGCCTTGCCTTACACCTTTCTAAATACCAGCTTCTCCCTCATGTCCTTCAGCTCGAATGACAGAAGTAGTTATCAAAAATAATTCTAAAAATATTAATCGTCTAAAAGTGAAAAAAAAAACATTTTTTTAAACAGATCTTTTACAAAAATATATTAAATAAGAAAGATGTAAGTCTTGATACAAAACCAGCTTAAAGTAGGAGAGATATGGTTTTAATACTGTGTGTGTGGAATTCTGTATCCTATATTTAAAAAAACATGTTGTTATTCTCATTTTCTTACATTTATCCATCACATCTTCCATAAGTTATTAGTCTATAATGTAATATAAAATGGACTTTCTTCGGCTTTTCCCAATTAATTGGGGTCGCCCGAGCCAACCAGGCTCATTTTGGTTTTGTCCGGATTTAGGTTACGATTGAGTTAATGGATGGGTACGAATATGCGTAATAATGAAGTAACTATGGAATATAATCGTAGGAAATAAGTAATCCAAGGTATCTTTCTTATTAAATATATTTTTGTAACAGATCTGTTTTTTATTTATTTATTTATTTTAATGTGTTGTATTTAACTTTTAGACGATTAATATTTTTAGAATTATTTTTGATAACAACTTCTGTTGTGTTAAATTTGTTAAATGTAATTTCTTGCACCTTTTCTTATTATAACTTGCGCTGAGGAAGGTCGCAATGTGTCCGAAACCGGTGCAACATTAAAAGTAAATCATATATTGACTCAAGGTTTTAATCATCTTATAACAGACAGATAGGCTATATTATACTTTGTCAATAGGGAGCAGGGAAGCCTCCGTGGCTTAGGCGGCAGCACGCCGGCCTCTCACCGCTGGATCCGTGGTTCAAATCCCGGTCACTCCATGTGAGATCTGTGCTGGACAAAACGGAGGCAGACAGGTTTTTCTCCGGGTACTCCGGTTTTCCCTCTCAAAATTTCATTCCAGCAACACTCTCCACTATCATTTCATTTCATCTGTCATTCATTTAATCATTGCCCCAGAGGAGTGCGTCAGGCCTCGGCAGCCGGCACATTTCCTGACCCGGTCGGAGACTGGAAGCAGGCTGTGGATTTTCATTCAATAGGGAGCAGGGCAAATGTGGTCATTTCCATGTCCTTTCATACTGTTATACATACAGTAGGCTATCAGAGGTAGAGGTCGGGGGCGTGGTGGCCCAGCGGTCAAGCTGTTGGCCTCTCACCAAGGTGGACTGGGCTCGATTCCCGGCCAATGCACGTGAGATTTTCAAAGTGAAATGCCATGTCCTGTGGTTCGGATTCCACGTAAAAAGGAGGACCCGTGGCTCATGATCGAATGATTAACGGTTACGTAAAACTAAAAGCTTCCTTCCTTCTTTCCTTCCTTATAGGTAGAGGTAGTATTTTTTCGCAAATGCGATGAAGAATGAAATGGCTTGCACTCATGTATTTTCACTTTTATGACCTGTAAACCACTTTATATTGTGTTTTGAGAAAGCAAAATGCAAAGTTGACTCCAAATGTGAAAATTGTACCAGACTGCTACATACAGAGGTGTTAAGACTCGACAACATTTATACTTTTCACGGCTTAATACACTAAATATGTTTACAAGGCGGTGAAATTACTTCCAGTGTTTAACCAAGAGCTTTAATTATATTTTCCTATAAGAAACTCAAAGTAAAATGATTTTTTTAGAAATTTCACTAACAGAGGAGCTTTGTTACTACAAAATGCCACACGTTTTGTTTTGATTAACCCTCGAAGTGCTATTATCTCACTACTAGATGGTTCAGACCTCCGCTGAAGTACTATCGTCTCACTACGAGACGATTCGGACCCCCGCTGAAGTGCTATCGTCTCGCAATGAGACCATTCGTAAAATCGATATAACAACTCGTAAAATCTGTATAACAATCAATTTTACGAATAGTCTCGCTGCGAAATGAAATTCTCTGTCTGGTAGGCAATGCAAGATGGTTTTTGATCTTCTGAAAAAAAAATGATGACTTTTTACTTAGGTATATACCATACAGGGTGTCATTTATGTACTTGAGTACCCTTAAGGGGCGTGTAGGGGATGGGTATAGGATCAATTTGAGATAGGGAACCTGGGGTCGTAACGGCCTCCTAACCCCAGAAAACAGGTTTGTTGCTCTAATGGTATTCGCACATGGTAAAACTCTGTTTGGAAATCTTTATCCGTACAATCTTCTTGTTTCCGCGGCATTTCCGTTTGACGCGCCGTAGCAAAGGAACATATCGGTGTATTCATCAAACGTGGACTGATGAGGTGGAAGCTCAGTCATCCTGAACTTGTCCGCCACCAGCACATTCTGTGACAAAATGCAGTCTCCTATGGAGCGTTGTACTCTGAACTGAAAACGCCGTCTCGTCTGTGCGGTGTCGTGTCTCATGTAACCTAATCATGTGACTAAGTCCCCTCCTGCCCCTCAAAAAAATAAAGAAAAATAAAAAATGAAGGCATGGCACCCCAGGAGAAACGAACCTGAGACCACCGGGGCACTGCGCCTCGCCGCTATCCTCTCGACTAACGCAGGGTTGAGCGGTGGTCGCGCCAAGACCGTTGACAGCGAAAGAGTGCCTGACCTCAGAAAAACACATGGAGCGCTTGCCTACTTTACAGGGGCAGAGGGCCTGAAACAAACCTGTTTTCTGGGGTTAGGAGACCGTTAAGACCCCAGGTTCCCTATCTCAAATTGATTATATACCCATCCCCTACACGTCCCTTAAGGGTACTTAAGTACATAAATGACACCATGTATATGTGATTGAAAATCTGTGAAAAGTGATATGGTTCGACTTTTTACCTGTGCCCTTTTTATTATTCATTATTCATCAAAGTTTCTATTGTTATATATCACTGTGCTTGTAATGAAATTTGGCACATTTTGTATATCTTCGAATTTTATTTCAGATGAAGTTGTGCTTGTAGCCACCTCTAAAATTTGAATATAATTTGAATTTATTTTCTTAAATCTGACTAATCATCCATTATACTTCTACTGGATACTTGTAAGTAAAAGAACCTATTATCATCTTATCTGCACTTAGCACTTAAGAGTGAAACGATCAGCACTTGGAGGGTTAATTCACTCTACTTTTCGTGTGAATTTAGAGCTGAGGGATTTGGAGTCATTCTACTGATGATCCGCTCTTCAACTATTCAAATATTAATGAACTATGGATTAAAATCACATGACTTAGAGGGTATATTCCAAAATCAATGAAATAATTGAAAACCGGCCAAGCTCAGGTGTCCCTTGGAATACCCAATTCTGAAAGTGTCCAGACACAATTCCTTACGGGATTTATTTATATATCGTATGGCTTTTAGTGCCGGGAGTGTCCGAGGACATGTTCGGCTCGTCAGAGTCTGTAGCTGCTTCTAGCGGACACCCAGAGGGTGAGCTAGACGTTCCGTTCAATTCGAAGTAGCTCCAACTTTCGCCACCAGATGCCAATGATACCTAGTGGTGAAGGTTGGAACTTTGATAGAGCGTTCCAACGAAATCTAACCTAGAAATTTAGCTCCACACAAGTTTAGTCAGGGGTAGATGACCTCATAGTTCCGCCCCTTAAAAAAACAATAAGTAACGAGTTTAGTCTGTGGAAGGATCTTTAACATGCCATAAATGTATGACATGGGACCACCGGATTTACTTCCCCTCCGAAAAAAGGGCATACTGAAGGATTTTTAACGCTCTTAAAAAATCCGATGACTTCGGCCGGGTTTGAACCCGCTATCTTGGGCACAGCAGTCAGCATGCTACCGACTACGCCACCAAAGCCGCTCCTTACGGGAAAAGGTGTAAGGCCCGTATCACACGACACTCGCTAGCATGGAAGCTGTTGTGATCGCTGGTATAAACTCCTGTATGATTCTGCCATCCTCGCCCGTATACCTGCTTTTATGGCTGAAGTGTATCACACGCTAGCATTTCGTGCGCCAAGTTGTAAGAAATAAAACATGGAGGACGGTTGTCGTTTGGGGATAATATTTACAGTCGTTTCGCATTATTAACGCAAAGCGGTCGTGAAACTTGCATTAAGTACATTTGAAAACATGCCTGATAGTGAAGGAATGCATTCCAATCAAAATTTAAGATCTAACTGTAATAATTATTGGTATATAATCATACGCGCTAATAAGACGAGTAACAAAATGCAGAGAAGTCTGTTGGAAAAGTGTGCAAGTGGTATCGCATCTGCTTGCTGTTTTGAAGATCCCGGGTTCAAGTCTATCCAACGGCGAAAATTTTTACTTCTTTTTAATTATTTTATTATATCCTCCTTACGTCGTACAACAATATTGCAACTTAGTTTTGTCTACATGATCTACGAGGACGATAGTAAACATGTTTTCTCTCATAACATTTTATTTTCCCTAAATACTGTTTAAAACCATGGACGGTTACTATTCGTGATAGCTATTAGAATTTAAACAGTTCAGAATTTATCCCATAATAATAATAATTATGACACGGTCTGTATTTACTGGATATTCGCGAACTGAATCGAATGTAGGTCGGTCGCGACAAGGGTGATAGACTTCATAATTATAGCCTATAATTGTGTTGAATGTTGTTGGCAATTCTAGGCGGGCTCTTGTTGAAGGGCAGGCATTTTTAGATGCCAAGCACATAATTATGTGCGGGAAAGTGCTAGAAACAGAAGGTTTTATGAGACTTGAAGCTTTATGCTTACAAACTAGTAATTCGGAAGGAGTACCTTATCCGATTCAAAATGACATTCGGTTACCAGTTGCCAAGAAAAAAATAATTTGTTCAGGAATATGTAGGCCTAATAAGAGTGTAGTCGGTACATTGCTTTACATACTTCAGTAAGTAGATACATTTAAATCTGGAAGATAAACCGGTAGCCTAATACTGTCGAAGTCAATACATCAACGACTGTAGCTTAGCCTACAAGTTGACTACCGTATAAAGATATTTTAAATTTTTAATAGGCGCCTAATTATAACCTTAAAAGACCAGAGCTTCACAGATTTGAAGCAGCAATGGGGAAAGTTAAAGAAAGACGACTACATGTGGGCCTACGATAAAGCGAACTCTAAAAGTAATTTTTGCCTCATGGGAAGAACAGCTGTCAAATCGACCTTGCTAAGTCGCCTAGTTTGTAGTGCAGGGAAATAATGTAGGGTACTGGTTATTGTAAGAAATTCATTAGTATTTATTAATATATAATTCTCCTTTGTAAAATGCCAGCCGCATATACTTCGAAATCGGCTTTGCGACGAGAAGTAATCGACTCCATTCCGTCTGAAAAGCTTTCTTTTTGTGGAAGTAATGCATTGATATGGCAATTATTGTATTCGAGGAGCACAGCGGAACTGAGCAATTATATTACTCATCTTTTAGCCTAAATGTTTATGAAAATAACTGAAAAAACGAGAGAAGAGCACACCCATCAACTCAAATCACATGTTATTTAATCTGTTTGTTTGTCATGATTCCATCACCCTTCCGCTAGTTCCAGATGACGGCAGCGCCGTCTCTTGAGTTCGCGAATAGCAAGCACTTTTCACACAAACGCTGTTTAGAGAAAATATAGTTTCGTTCAGATGTATTTATTCGAGGGCCTACCTACATAACAAATGTATTTGTTTACGTTGTCGCTAAGATTTCTACTAGAACGAGAAAAGCAATCCGATTGGTTGTTGTACTCAACCTTCCATGGAATCTGCCAGGAAAAATAGCACCGGTTCAATTTCGTGAATTGTATGGAAGCTACCATGGAAGGCAGAACCTAGTATGGAAGGTACAAATCACACGGTAATAGACGCTTGTATACCAGCATGCATACCCGTACTGGTAGAAGCTTCCATGCTAGCGAGTGTCGTGTGATACAGGCTTTTGTCGATAAGGGAGTAAACATTACTAAGTAGGGTTACAAAGGATGCCAGCAAATGGTCAATAAAATAATTTTCAATAAGAATTTGATTATAATAATTTGCAGTCGCTCTGTAAATGCGAAATCCACGAGTTTTTTAATGTGAAAATGAAAATCCACAGCCTGTGTCCAGTCTCCAACCGGGTCAGGAATGGAATGAATGAAGTCCCCATGTAGCGGCGAGGATAGGAACAGTGCCGGCTGCCGAAGCCTGTCGCACTCCTCAGGGGCAATGATTAAATGAATGACAAATGAAATGATAGTGGTGAGTATTGCTTGAGTGAAATTTTGACAGGGAAAACCGGAGTACCCGGAGAAAAACCTGTCTGCCTCCGATTATAAAGTATTTTATTCTTTCTTTTCTTATGGAAACTTCAAGTTACTGTAGGAGTTTGTACACCCTTGGAATGTTTGTGACGGCCCGACCACCGGTCTGGAATGCGGAGAATAATCCTACCTGCATCTCGTTGCCCACCCGAAGCTTTCATCCCCTTCACGTCGCGTCGGTCAAGTCAAACGAGAATGTCTCTATAACTTCAGATTCCATTCAACAAAATGATTCATGACTTGCATGCACTTACCCACTGTGTTGCATATTGAAGCAAGACTTGACTTGATTTTGAGTGTTTTCTCTGTATTTTTCCGGATGTTTTTGGTTGTTGTTGTTGTTGTTGTTTTAGTCAATTTTACCCTCCAGGTTGGTGGAACCCACGGACTCGGCGAGGGAACACACCACTACCGCCTTTCCAGGCAGTGTCCTAGAGCTGGGAACACTTGGTCATTGTTGATACAACTGGGGAGGTGTGATCAGCACTTCGACCAGGCGGCCTCACCTGCAAAGCGAACAGTGGCCTCATGAGAGATGGGAAGGGAAGATTGGGTTCGATAGGCAAGCAAGAGGGAAGGAGGCGGCCGTGGCCGTGCCCGAAGACGAAGTGGGAAACCACGGAAAACCACTTCGAGGATGGCTGAGGTGGGAATCGAACGCCCTCTACTCATTTGGACCACCCGAGGCTCAGTAGACCCCGTTCCAGTCCTCATACCACTTTTCAAATTTCGTGGCAGAGCCGGGAATCGAACCCAGGACCTCCTGGGCGGCAGCTAACCATTCTGACCGCTACGCTACGGAGGCGACTTTTCCGGATTTGTATCAGTATAAATTTCTATTTTCTGCTGTGTTACTTTTTTTTTTGGTGTGTATTCTGCCCGAAGGCAGGTCCATGCCTCCGAAGAGGCTATCCTGAGCCGGAGTTTACGTGCGATAGGGTGGCCTGGTACTTTCCGCTCCTCCTCACCCTCTCCCCACCAACAGAACGTGATCCCCCAGAACCGGCATTCCATCCAAGTTGCGACCATGCCCAATGCTGCTTAACTGCGGAGTTCTCATGGGATCCGGTGTTTCAACATGGCAGAGCCGTTGGCTTGGGTTACTTTACCGTAATGAACAAGTAGTTCCGTGAAGAACTATACAGCCTATTTTCATATATCCTACTTATGTTAATTGCCACTATCAGCATACACAATTTCAGTTTGAGTGCTGTAATAGATTCGTAGATATTGAAAACCGACTAAATATTTCGGATGGTCGCCATGTTGGATTTTATATAAGTAGGTCCTAGAGTTATGTACTGTTACATGCAGATTATTGTGTACGTGTAGTATTCAAACTTTAATCGCATAATTAGGACACAAGAAAAAACAAGGAGATTTTAAAATTTCGCACAGCTCCCATCTTGAGGTTATGGAAACAATTGAAATAAATTAGATGCCAGTGGATTAACATTCATATAAGGATTTACTGTACCAAGCTTCACTGCTCTCGGATGGTTAAATAGCGAGAAACGTCCACGTGAATATTTATATTTCGCGTCACCGCCATGTTGGATTTGTGATCACCAGGTTATTTAAAGTCCCATAGGTGAACTTAAGTTCATAGCCCCTATGAACATTAAAAAAATCAGTTTGATTGCTATAATAGATTCGCAGATATTCAGAGCCGTCTAAATATATCGGATGGTCACCATGTGGATTGTTAAATGTATAGGCCATAGAGGCATGTACCATTAAATGAAAATTATTGCGTAGGTTCATTATTCAAACTTTCACATCGATCGCATGATTACGACACAAGAATTAAGAACTTAATTTTAAAATTCGCACAGCCGCCATCTTGAGGTTATGTAAACAATTGAACTAAATTAGATACCAGTGCATTTCAATGCGTACAAATATTTCCTGTACCAGATTTCAGTGCGTTTGGAACATTAAATCGCGAGAAAGGGCTATTTAAAACTTTTAAATTCGCTTGGCCGCCATGTTCGTATTGTAGTTAACCGGGTTTTGAAAGTCATATAGATGGACTTCCTGCAGTGCCCTTTATCTCCGTACAAAATTTCAGGGTGATACTGCTAATAGTTTCAGAGATATAGAATGCCAGTGAAATATTTCGCACATCCGCCATCTTGTGGTTATGTAAACAATTGAACGAAGTTAGATGTCAGTGCATTACAATGTATATATACATATACTGTACCAAGTTTCAATGCGTTTGGTTGGTTAAATCACGAGAAACGTCTATTTAAATTCGCAACTTCGCATGGCCGCCATGTTGATTTTGTAGTTACCAGGTTTTCAAAGGTCACATGAGTAAACTTCTAGTAGTTTCCTTTATCACCGTAAAAAAATCCATGGTGATATCGGTAATAGTTTCGGAGATATTGAATGCTGGTGAAATACTTCGCACAGCCGCCATGTTGGATTAGTATGACGAAACAAAATTTGAAGGGCACGGTCGGGGTCGTCCGGAATAGTGCTATGAAATTACCGAGTTTCATTGAAATCGCTCCAGCCGTTTAGATTTTATTAGGGACACACACACACACGCATCACACACACGGACAAAAGGTGATCTCATAAGCCTATTTTTTCAAAATTGAAAATAGGCTAAAAATGAAAACCCACAGCCTGCTTCCAGTCGACCGACCGGGTCAGGGAATGGAATGAATGGAGCCCCCATCTCTCGGCGAGGATAGGAACTGTGCCGGCTGCCGAAGCCTGTCGCACTCCCCTGGGGGCAATGATTAAATGAATGACAAATGAAACGATAGCGGAGAGTGTTGTTGGAATGAAATTGTGACAGGGGAAAACCGGAGTACCCGGAGAAAAATCTGTCTGCCTCCGCGTTGTCCAGCACAAATCTCACATGGAGTGACCGGGATTCGAACCACGGACCCAGCGGTGAGATGCCGGCGTGCTGCCGCCTAAGCCAACTTTACCATAATATTTAAAAACAAGAAGTTCCGTGACGAACTAAAGAGCCTCCTTTTCTTGAAATTTAAGATGCATGCCAATGATTAATCTATATGGATCTATCTAGAATAATGACGAAATTAAGTTGGTAATATCGAAATTTCTAATAAGTTCCAAATACTGTATACCTGGCATAATGTAGCCTAATAGAGAACTACAGTTGGAAGCCCTGGTGACTGAATATATTCTTAGTTCCATCTCTTAAGGTACATAATTCAAAATTTGGTTAAGTCCAATGGATAGAATGGACGTTACATGCAGTTAAACATTGGATCTAACAGCGTGCGTAAAATCATGTTGGCAACAATGACAGGTACATGTATTAGTCAGAAATAATCTGAAATAATATGATCTATTGTTGTGTCAATTTTGAATGAAATCCATTAGTATAGGAGTTACATGCATTTTAAAATTGGATCTATCAGCAGCTTAGAATCATGTTGGTAGCACTGACGTATATAAGTTACTCCAAATTAATATAGAATGTCAGGTACTATACGTGAGCATAGTTTAAAGCTGTCGGCTTGTATACTGTTACGTGCCACCCCCCTAGTGGCACTTTTGTTAACTGGATTACGGTGGGTAAAAAGCACAACACCAATTACTGCTTAAAGAAATAATTAACTTTATTGTGGCCAGAAAGTTACACTCATCAGTAAATACAGCAATAGGAACCTTACTCCAGTTTCCTCAAGTCTCTTGCTTGTGGAGAGCTCTTGCCCTTTCACTTGTCAACAAACCACAGAAGTTAATCCTCCCGCTAATGAGCCTAGTGGCCTTGACAGTACTACATGCAACTTCTTCCTAAAGTACGCCGACTACAGTTACTTACAAGCACTTGCTGCACGCTGTTCACAAGCTGGGAGAAACAATGTCACTGGATTCCGTAACCACAATATCTCCGACAATCAGTGAAAGCACACTCACTCAAAACACAGGCAGACCCCTGTATGTTTCTCACTTCCCCGCTCCACTAGGGGTTTCGCAAGTCACCACACTTCTGTCGCTCAGGATAATCGCTCACACTAGCTCGTAAAACACAACAACAACAACAACAACTGCTTGACAGGTCGCACTTATATAGCAGGCCGGTGACTCAATAAATGCTTCTAGATCCATCCAGGGTTCACGGCTTCTCGAGGTTTCCATCGCTGGTCCAGTCACGAATATTCTGGACTATCCCTTTGTCCTAGTATAGCCCTGTTGCATAAGGCGCACGCAATACAGGAGGCAGGGCACAGCCCAGCCCTGGGGCAGTTGTGACTCAAGCGGCGAGTGATGACACAAACTCACAGCCGTAACACCACCCCCTTCCTAAAAAGGTTGATCGTCCCGATCAATCATTGGTCCGTCTGTGTCCCTCCGTAGGCTACCAGGCGATCTCGATGCACGATCTTCATCTTCGCCCTCGGGCTCCGCTGGATCCTGTAGACGACATCGTTGATCCGTTTCACGACTCGGTACGGGCCCTCCCAGGACTTCTGCAGTTTGGGTGACAGACCTTTCTTCCGTAATGGGTTGAAGAGCCAGACCAGGTCGTCCTCGTGGAATCCTTCGGCATCCGTCTGCTGGTCGTATCGGCTCTTCATTCGGTCGGTCTCGATCCGCAGTTTCCTCCTCGCGAACGCGTGCACGTCCTCCAGTTGGTCGACCAGTTCTTGACAATACTGGCTTACCGGGATCGGATCATTCCCAGGTCGGCCGAAGGCAAGATCGACAGGTAGACGGAGCTCCCTCCCAAACATGGCCCGGGCTGGTGTGCACGCGGTGGCTTCATGCACGGCGGCGCGGTAGGCCAGGAGAAATAGTGGAAGATGCTTGTCCCAATCCCTCTGGTGCTCGCTGACGACTATTCGGAGATGGTTCTCGATGGTGCGATTGAATCGCTCTACCATCCCGTCGGACTGAGGGTGTAGCGGCGTTGTCCTTGTCTTCCGGATTCCCAGCAGCTGGCATAGGTTCTGGAACACCTGCGACTCGAAGTTCCTCCCTTGGTCGGAGTGCAGCTCCAGGGGTACTCCGTACCGGCTGACGAATTCCTTCACCAGCGTCTCTGCGATCGTCGCGGCTTCTTGGTTAGGGAGCGCATACGCCTCCGGCCATTTGGCAAAGTAGTCGCTGACGACTAATATGTAGCGGTTCCCTGCCTCGCTTAACGGGAATGGCCCAGCAACATCGATGGCCACTCTCTCCATGGGGCCGCCCACGTTGTAGGTCTTCAGTGGACCCCGTCGTCTTCGTCCTGGGCCCTTGCTGGCTGCGCAATCGTGGCACCTCGCGCAGTAGTTCTCCACGTCTGTTCGGCATCCGATCCAGTAGAACCGCTCTCTCAGCTTCTCCAGGGTCTTCTTTATCCCTAGGTGTCCACCAGATGATCCTCCATGGACTTCCTTCAGGACTTCCTCCGTCATAGCCTTTGGAACGACGACTTGTTCCCGAGATGTCTTCCCGTCGGTGCTCTCCCAGGCGCGGCAGATGAGGCCATCCCTTACAATCAGCGAGTCTCACTGCGCCCAGTAGGAGTTAAACTTTGGGCTGCATTCACTCACAATGTTCCACCCGGGTCTGGGGACACAGGCCCGCTTCCATTCGGCTATCAGTCCCAGGTCATCATCTTCTGCTTGTGCCCGCGTGAAAGATTCGCGGCTCCAGTTCCCTTGAAGTTCCACAGTAGTCCTCCGGCACTGTATCCCGGTGTTCTCCTCCCTCCTAGTACAGAAGGTGCAGTCTTTAGGGCACGGTCTTCGTGACAGGGCGTCGGCGTTAGAATGCAGTTGGCCTTTCCTGTGCTGAATCTCAAAGTTGTACTGTTGAAGCTTCTCTAACCACCGCGCGAGTTGACCCTCGGGCTGCTTGAAGTTCAGGAGCCACCGAAGGTATGCATGGTCGGTCCTGATGAGAAATTCTTGCCCGTACAGGTACTTGTGGTAGTGTTCAATGGTCTTCACGATGGCTAGCAGCTCCTTCCTGGTGACGCAGTAGTTCCTTTCTGGCTTTGACAAGGCCTTGCTGAAGTAGGCCACTACTCTCTCCTCGCCGTCCACTACTTGCGACAGGATTCCCCCTATGCCAAAGTCGCTGGCATCGGTATCGACGATGAACCTTGTTCCAGGTCTGGGGTAGGCCAGAATAGGCGCGGTGCACAGAGCCTGCTTGAGTTGTTCGAAGGCACTATGGCATTCTGCTGTCCACGTGAAGAGTTGGTCCTTCTCAGTCAGTCGATGTAAAGGTTTGGCGATGTCGGCGAATCCTTTCACGAAGCGACGGTAATAAGTGCCGAGTCCCAGGAAGCTTCGTAGTTGGGACTTGTCCTTCGGAACTGGCCACTCCCTCACAGCTGCGGTCTTCTCTGGGTCGGTGCGCACCCCTTCCTCGGAGACAATATGCCCAAGGTACTGGACCCGCTTCTGGAAGAGCTGACACTTCTTGGGGCTCAACTTCAGCTGGGCAGCCCGTAGCTTCAACAAGATCTCCTTCCGGTTGCTGTAGTGCTCCTCGAAGCTTCTCCCCAGAACGATGACGTCGTCTAGGTAGACCAGGCAGGTCTTCCAGTGTAGTCCCCTCAGAATGGACTCCATTAGCCTTTCGAAGGTCGCAGGGGCGTTGCACAGACCGAATGGCATGACGGTGAACTGCCAGAGCCCGCTGCCCACAGAGAACGCAGTTTTCTCGCGGTCCTTAGGGTAGACCTCCACCTGCCAGTAGCCACTCTTCAAATCCAAGGTGGAGAACATCTCGACCCTGATATGGTGTCCAGGGTGTCGTCGATCCGGGGTAGAGGGTAGCTGTCCTACTTCGTGACGTCATTCATCCGCCTGTAATCCACGCAGAACCTGGTGGAACCGTCCTTCTTCTTCACTAGCACGACCGGAGAACTCCAAGGACTATGTGATGCCTCGATCACCCCTTGCTCCTTCATCTCTTCTACCATCCGGCTGACTTCGGCTTGCTTGGCGAGCGGGACACGTCGGAATGGGGCCCTAATCGGTGCGCTGTCCCCAACGTCGATTCTGTGCTGGACCAAGCTTGTCCTGCCGAAGTCTTTGCTCCCCACGGAGAAGACGTCCTGGAATTCGCGTAGCAGGTCCTGAAGTTGGCTTGATTGTTCCTCGTCTAAATGGTCCTGGGATCCTTTGTACAGCTTCTGTAGTTCTTCTGGCAGTGTGCGTCTTCTTCGGTTGTCCGTCTGCAGGTGTCCGTCCGTCGTATCTGTGATGCGGGCAATCCAGGTAACGGGCTCGCAGACTCCTAGGTTGGTGTCCCGGTGAACCGTAATGTCGTAGTCGTTCAGGTTGGACAGGCGGACGTACGGCCGAGATGTCGTGTTGATGAGAGTCTTGGCAACTAGCAATCCTTTTGTCTGGATGTCCTCATATTTTGGCTGGATGACAGCCGCCACTCCCTCAGCAGTTCCGTCGACAATTACGGCAGCGCTGACTTCCATGACGTCCTCTCTCAGCCTTACTCGTCGTGCGGCGACGGCCTTGTGTGCTGGTTGCAAAGCAAGTTCCTCACTTCCGAAGTGCAGAGTGTTAGTACTCAGATCCAAGATGATGTTGTTCTGGTCCAGGAAGTCCAGTCCGATGATCACTTCATTTGATACGTCAGCCACAAGTACTGGATGCTTTATCGCCCGTCGACCAATGACGAACTCCAGTGATGCTTCGCCATGTACCGGTGCGGTCTCTCCGGTCGCGGTTATTAGCTGGAGGTTCCTTTGTGTGGGTTGCACTCTCCACTTCGGGATCACGGTGGGATTGACGATGGTCCTCGACGCTCCCGTGTCGATCAGCATGGGCCAGCTCACTCCGTTGACGACTCCGTCGACCATCAGGCTGCTATTGTCCCTCCGTAACTTCGTCACACGCACTTGGACTGCTGGGGCTTGACGACAGTCACAAGCCAACCTTTGCCCCCCCCCCCCCCCCCCTAGGCTGGCTGATACTTGCTTTCCTGGGCCGCGCGGTTTCCCTACGACTGACTGTCCCGACGGAAACCATTGGCGGCGGCGATCACCGCAGTCCTTGCTCAGGTGGCCTCTCTTACGGCAGGTCCAGCAGGTCCAGCAGGTCGGTAGTCCTCTTCCGGGCCCCCTCTCCGGATGTCCTTCGGCTACGTTTTTGTTAGTGGTACTGCGATTCATGAAGAAACGGCTTAGCGCCTCCATTAATTCGTCGGCCAGGGGCTTGGTCTCGTTGGTTTTTACTGGTTCGTCGACGTCCACTTGACGCACCCGCGCGTGCATTCTGGATGCCTGTTTTGCCGTCTCGAACTCAAGTGCGTGGCTCAGCGCATCTGCCAGGGTCTTATTGCGCGCGAGACGCAGCGCCTGTTGAGTGTCCGAGTCCCGTAGCCCGTCGGTGAAAGTCTGCGTCGCTATCTGCTCCAGAAAGTCGGCCGGCGCTGTTGGGTAGGCAAGCCTTACGAGTCGTGCGATGTCCATCTCGAACTCCTGTAGGGTTTCCGCGTTCTTTTGTACCCGGGTCCGGAGCTGCATCTGGTAGGCCTGCTGAAGATGGCTATCTCCATATCGGGACTCCATATGGGCGATTAGTGAAGCGTAGTCCTGGGATCCAGTCGGGATGGCCTGAAGGACGTTAAGGGCGTCCCCTCTCAGCGCTACAATGAGAGCTGTAGCCTTTTCCGTGCTGTTCCAGTTGTTTATTGAACAGGCTGCCTCAAACTGACGTAAATAGGTGCTCCACGGGACCTTTCCGTCGAAGGTTGGGGGTGTCACTCTGCTCTGTCCCGTTCCTGATATTCCCGGTGTACCTGTGGGCGGGCGTCGGCGCAACTCGGCAACTTCCTTTTGTAAAGCGTTGAATTTTTCTTCCACCCCCGTCAGTGGGCGTTGGCGCAGTTCGGCAACTTCCTCTTGTAAGGCGTCGAACTTCTTTTCTACTGCTGTGACTTCCTCACGTAGGCCCTGGCAGACGGTGTTGACTTCCTGACGCAGACCCTGTTCCAATTTCTTTTGACTTTCCTGTAATTTCGTCAGCAGACACTCTTCCAGATTTTTCTGGCCATCCAGAAATTTGGCGGTTAGGTCCTCTGCTAGCTTATTCTGACCGTCTTCTAATTTGGAAGTTAGGTCCTCGGCTAAACTTTTCTGGCTGTCTTCTAGCTTCTTCTGGCCGTCTTCTAATTTGGCAGTTAGGTCCTTGGTTAAATTCTTCTGGCCGTCCTCCATCTTCTTCTGGCCGTCTTCTATCTTGGTTTCCATGCCATTTAACGTTTCTAGCAATGCTGCCAATTGCGCCACCATTTTAGTTGTTTGTCTTGTAAAGGGCATGCATTCACAGGAAAATTAGAGAAAATGACCTGCTCGGGTTTTGAAACCAGGACCGTCAGGTGTTGTGCTTGAGTTCGTAATCCGGCTTCTGACACCAGTTTTTACGTGCCATCCCCCTAGTGGCACTTTTGTTAACTGGATTACGGTGGGTACAAAGCACAACACCAATTACTGCTTAAAGAAATAATTAACTTTATTGTGGCCAGAAAGTTACACTCATCAGTAAATACAGCAATAGGAACCTTACTCCAGTTTCCTCAAGTCTCTTGCTTGTGGAGAGCTCTTGCCCTTTCACTTGTCAACAAACCACAGAAGTTAATCCTCCCGCTAATGAGCCTAGTGGCCTTGACAGTACTACATGCAACTTCTTCCTAAAGTACGCCGACTACAGTTACTTACAAGCACTTGCTGCACGCTGTTCACAAGCTGGGAGAAACAATGTCACTGGATTCCGTAACCACAATATCTCCGACAATCAGTGAAAGCACACTCACTCAAAACACAGGCAGACCCCTGTATGTTTCTCACTTCCCCGCTCCACTAGGGGTTTCGCAAGTCACCACACTTCTGTCGCTCAGGATAATCGCTCACACTAGCTCGTAAAACACAACAACAACAACAACAACTGCTTGACAGGTCGCACTTATATAGCAGGCCGGTGACTCAATAAATGCTTCTAGATCCATCCAGGGTTCACGGCTTCTCGAGGTTTCCATCGCTGGTCCAGTCACGAATATTCTGGACTATCCCTTTGTCCTAGTAGCCCTGTTGCATAAGGCGCACGCAATACAGGAGGCAGGGCACAGCCCAGCCCTGGGGCAGTTGTGACTCAAGCGGCGAGTGATGACACAAACTCACAGCCGTAACAATACTTTCTGATATATGGGTATTTGGATTAATAAAAATTGAGAGCATTTATTAACAGTTGTCAGCCCTGGTGGCTCTTAAGAATACGTTCAGTCATATCTGTTTATGTACACATACCACATACGAAATTTGGTTGAAATCCAATTGATTGTGTAGAAGTTATATGCATTTAAAATTTGGACCTTTCAGCAGGCTTATAATCATTTTGGCAACACTGCCATGTATGGTCTCCTGGAAGTTAAACTGCAATATTATTATCTATACGTGTGCCAATTTTGAAATAGCTCCCATTCATACCTTCCAAGATATCCAACATGGAGCTCAAATTTCAATTGCGATTTTTCAGCAGTTGGTAGCACTGACATCATTTTCAAATATGGCCGTGAGATATTCAGGTATAGATCTTTACTCCCACCAAATTTTGTTTCGATTGCTGCAGCCGTTTAGGAGGACAGAAGGACAGACAGACGGACAGACAGACAGACAGACACACATTTGCCCGATCTCATAAGTCTACTTTTTCCTCATTTTTGCAAAATGTGAAAAGTAGGCTAAAATACTCAATTTTCTTCATGCTTTTATATATCAGTATTAACCTATTACAATAATTGTGATTTTAATTTTACATAATGTTATTTTAGAAAACATTATTTATTAGTCAGATGTAACCAAAATTATATGTCAGTATTCTTTTTCAAAATTCTATAAAATTCTAAATTGCAAATTTATAAAAGCTATCAAATCAAAATGCTGAATTTCTGATTACAAAATGCTCAACATCCCCATCCCTTTTACTGACTGCAAACATTTTAAAAGTACGAAAAGCTTGCCTCGATATCCTCACCCGAAGCATTATTTATAAACTATACACATTATAAAAAGTCTTCTCCGCAGGTTTTAATAATTTATTAATGCAGCCAATTGCCTGGTGGTGAAAATGAAAAACCTCGGAAAACATTTTCAGGACGGCCAAGGTGGGATTCGAACCAACGTTCTCAGCCACCGTGGATGGTTGTGACCTATTATTTTATTGGTGTCCATCGCAGGGCCGGTCTTAGGGGTGTGCGACATGTGCGGTCGCACAGGGCGCCAACGGCTTGGGGGGCGCCGAAGGCGTCCCCCAAAGATAGGCAAATTTCGATTTATTTCCTATTGCACAAATGGCAAGATAGGTAAATGCGAGTTCGTCAAACAGATATGGGAATCAGTTTTTATTTTTTTATTTTTTAAGTTCAACCGTGTTATCTCTCACTACTGAAAACCCTACGCGCACCTTAGACCGTGACTGACTGAAGTTAAACTCAGTGAAATAATGATTAGCAAACACTATATCTTTCTCTCCCATGCCTTGCCTCTTCACTATCGTGGAAACGCAACCCGGCTCGACACCCGGGCCCGGGACCAACCAAATCGCCCTTCGGCAGCGCTCGGGCATTTCCGTGATATTTCGGTTCGGTTCGCTGTTGTAGCAGAGCTGTAGCAAGGCGAAGGAGAGAGAAAGGAAGCGAGGATGCAGGGTGAGAGGGTAGTGAGGTTGGAGAAAGGGGTGCGGGTGTGACACGAGCTGGAGACAGAGTCAAAGAGAAAGAAATCTTAACAAACGGCACGTGTGGCTGGGCGAAGTCGGCGTCGACCCGCTCGTAGATGGTAGGACGTTTTAGCACAATACACGGGAGTGTTATGGCCCTTGTTAATTGTCGTTCATTCGAGTGCGTGGTGCGGATGGTGTAAAGTCGGGTCGAAGAACGAGAAACCCTACAACAATGGCCTCCTCCGGTGAAGCTAGTGGAACTGCAAACAAAGAACGAAGGTTGCAGCATGCAGAAGAAGACAAGAAGGCAGCAGAAGCTTTTAAAAAATTCGTCCGACCTTCAACATCAATTGACGGGAGATCTTCTCAAACAAATCCTACTGATCAGTCCAATAATGTGCCGATCTGATCATTAATATTTTGACAGAAATGGGGCTAAAGCTGGAAGACCTTAGAGGTCAAGGCTTTGACGACGGCGCGAATTTGAAAGGTTAACATAAAGGAGTTCAAGCTCGCATTGTAAAACAGTTCCCGCGCGCAAATTATGTTCCATGTGGTAGCCATTCCTTAAACCTAGTTTTATCTGACTCAGCCGAATGCTGTCCTTACTGCGTTACTCTATTTGGCATTATTCAACGCATATGTGTTTTATTTTCGTCGTCTCCTGGCCAGTGGTCTATTTTGTTGGCTCACATTTGTAATTTGACTCTAAAAGATTTGAGCGACACTCACTGGGAGCATACCTTGAAAAATATTCCCAAGAAGGCTATGAAAGCGCTATAATATCGGCTAAAGAAATCATTGCGTCTGTGTCTCTTGAGGTCGAAGAAGGTAGACGGAAAAGGAAGACTAGGCGCCCTAAACGGTTGATTGAGGAAGATGACTCGGACTCGGACCAAGTCATCGAGTCAGGCACTGAGAGTGACTGTTCTGAGTCAGAGTTGGAGCCGGAGCTGACGGAGGCTGAAGCTCAGGCTAAGGTTAAGTGCAAACAAGTGAAGCCACAACGACTCTTCAAAAAAAGTTTCTTTGACAATCTCCTAACAGTAGCTTTTAAGTCTGTAAGGAAGAGATTATTTTTCTTTAAAGAGCATTCCGATATATCATACAAATATTCACTTTACAATACATTTTATTTTATTTTTATTTTTATCATAATCAATACGGGAAAATTTAGAATTATGACTGAAGTTATAGATATTCAGCATTTCGATACATGGGGATTTTTGTACGATCTAAAGGTACTGCCTGGGTCTATTAAAGATAGTAGTCCACTCATGGATCGTTGCTTGAACTTGCAAAAGCAGCTTTCCAGTGGAAATAATGAGTCTGAAATAAGTGGGATGTATCTATGTTCTGAGTGGCAACATTTGAGCCCACGCCTACCACCAAACGCAAAAAACCCTCGTGCTGCGTTGCAGTTTATTTACAGCACGAATATGATTAGACGTTTTTCCAAACGTCGATATAGCTTTGCGAATTCTCTTAACCTTGCCGGTAACTGTCGCTTCGCGTGAACGTAGTAGCTTTTCAAAATTGAAGTTGATTAAAACTACCTGCTGCTGTAGTTGTCCAAGAGAAACTGTCAAAACTTGCTTTAATTTCAATAGAGAACTACCGGTATGTTGCGCGTTCACTCGATTTAGCCCAGTTTGTAAAACAGTTTGCTTCAGTCGAAGTACGGAAAGCTCCCTTCTCATAAGGTTTTGGGTTTTAGTGTGTTTTTTTCCTGTGTGTCGAAGTCGTTTGAATTAGTAAAGCTTGATTCCTGTAAGTGTATTTTTGCAGTGATTTTGTTATGTTGACACTTTGCATCAAAACTGAAAAATAGTTATTGTAATATGTGACGCATCACCTATTAGTTAATAAAGTCCAGTCTTTTTGCATCATGCGAGCGTACAGCCGATATTTTGTGTGTTACCTTGACTATCCCCTTACTACAACGCAAGTAAAGCATGTTCAAGTAATATAGTAAATGGGTAAATGTACTTTAGGTTCATTTTATTTAATTTCATCCGATAATTCGGTGCATGCATTTTCGATTTTATATTTTCATGATTCTTCTTTATAATAATTTTATTAATGCAGCCAATGGCCATGCACTTTTCTTTTCAGGACGGGTCAGGGAAGGGATATTGGAAGGAAATCGGCTGTGGACCTATTGAAAGGAACCGTCGCGGCATTTGCCTGGTGGTGAAAATGGGAAACCACGAAAACCATTTTCAGGACGGCCGAGGTGGGAATCGAACCCACGCTCTCCCGATGCCAGCGAGGCACGAGGTAGCGCTTTAGCGCTCTCGGCCACCGCGGCCGGTATGATTCTTCTTTATGATACCTCATAATTTTTGCCAGAGTTAGGCAACCCACCTCGCACAGAGGGGCGCAAATTCGAATTTCGCACAGGGCGCTGAAACCCCTAAGGACGGCCCTGTGTCCATGTAGGCGCCTCATTTTGAAGTTTATTAAAATTTTCCGTATTGACAAGATTGGACGTTTCCTGTCAATATGTGTGTAAACCTCAACGCAGTGATCAGGATCCGATGATGACCGCTTGAAGGTCGAAACGTGTGATCCTAAAATTGTCCCATTATAGTAGTGATCAAAAACTAATACTGTACATGGATTATTTTCCAGGAGTGTTTTACTTATAATTCATATATTATATCGCCTACATTGTACCCCACCCAGTCATTCGTGTTAACCGACTAAAGAGTTACAAATGACACTGTCAACAAGAATCGCAGCAAATTAAATACAGTGAAACCTCTCTAAAAGACCACTCCTATTAAAAGACCACCCCTCTTAAAGACCGATTTTTCTTGGAACCTATTTAAATCTCATAAGGTCAATGTATTTGTTTCCCCTAAGGACCACCCCTCTCCCCGACCAAAGACCAGGCATTTTCTCAGTCCGACCTCTTTCAAAAGACCACTTCTCGTCTTCCTTCCCATTGGAGATGGTGATGATGTAAACACTGGTTCAGTTGGCACAGAACTGCATCAGCATACAATGTCATTAGATAAAGTGTTAAGTAACGTATAAAAAATACAAAAAACGGCTCTCCTAGAAGATTGTTCGAACCGAGAACAAATTAATGGAATTTCGAACTCACTCGGAGATATTCTAGAAAGTGAAATTGTTAAAATAAAAAAGATGGATTAATCTGCAACAGAGATTAATTCGTAACTTTTTTAGACAGAGCTCAGAAAATAACTAATTGTAATTAATTTGTACTAAATGTGAACCAATGCAGATAAATTGTAATCACGTATGTGTTCCAACTGTCCTTTATTAATAATGCAGTATAAAATTATTTTAATGCCTACCCCTATTAAGAGACCATCCCTCTAAAAGACCAGTTTTTCATGGAACCGTCACTGGTCTCTTAATAGAGGTTTCACTGTACCTTAAAATTACCTATGCTACAAGTTTTATCATGTAATTTAAAATTACTTTACTTTATTTTGCAAGTCATAAAGTTATCTGTTTTAGTTTGCTTTGTAATTTGAAAGGATTTTCTTTATACACCCTTTATCTTGAAGTAATTTAATTATAGACCAATTTATTGTAATGAAAGTTTGATTAGTTTTATTTTAGTCCACTATGGTAATTGCCACGGTGGGTGAGTGGTTATCGGGTCAGACTACCAAATCCAGGCTTGGAGGTTCGCTCCTGGCCGTGGTAAGTGAATTTTGAAAGGCGACAAAAATCTCGGCACGCTTGTCATACGTTCTTGTCATGTTAAAGAACCCATTTGATTTCCGTGGGGCGTGTTCATCATGGCAATCTCAGGATTTTCCGCCATCACAAATTTCCTCCTTTCTCTACTAGAAAGCGCTATAGAGTCAAGGAGCTTAGATATCTAACCCCTTGACTTTCATAGCGCTTCAAGGAACGACAAAAATTTGACATTCAAGCTGCCCTTTGGGCGTCAATTAACAAAGCTTGCACCTGGCACCCGAGGCCATACGATATTACATTACAATTACTATGATAATTAGCTTTAATTAGATTTCTTGTATGTGAATTTAACTTACGTGATTAATATGGGATGAAGATGAATCCATCGCGATTTGGTGCACAGATCTTTAGATTACCGGTACGTTTCAATAAATATAACTTAGTCTATGTATTGACAGACGTCTTTCAATTTATAGAATCGTAGTAAGTCAATACGGAATATTATTCTATAACCATCATGGTTAAAATTGTTGCTAACGATGGGGGAGTGTGGAAAAACCAGCCGCTGTCAGCTCCGGAATTCAAGCCTCCGATCTCCGGACTTGCTGTAGCCCCACATAGCAGTCGAGGTGTGATTTAACGCGCATGGCTACGTTGCTGTAACCAAAATGTAAATTGCGTACGTTAAGTTTTTATGAGGTGCGTTCAAAAAGTAACGAGCCGGAGGCTGGAATGCACAAATCGGTGACTACATCAGCTAATCGTGGCCTGTGTAACGAGGTGTGGTTCCGACCAGAGCGTGGAAGATCACAGCCCGTCGCTAGAGGGCATGCGTGCACGTCACGTGACGATAAAAAGCGAGCAGCAGCATGCATCAATCGTCCAACGCTGCCAGTCGCATTGCAATCAGTGACATGGAGGCGTCAACCGAAGAGCAAAGAGGTGTAGTTCGGTTTCTGACAGCGAAAGGGGTAGGGGGAACGGACATTCATCGCCGAATGTCACAAGTGTACGGCGAACACTGCATGTCCCTTGCAAGGGTCAAGGCGTGGCACAAGCGCTCCAGGGAAAGACGGGTGTCGTTATCCGATGATGCCCGGTCTGGGGCACCCCCCCCCCCCCCCCTGCATTACCGATGACAACGTCCAGCTGATTGATGCACTCATTACTCAGGACCGCCGAGTGACAGTGAACGCCAAAGCCGCCGTGGTCGCTCCACGACAATGCACGACCTCATACGGCCAGCACAGTCGCGGCACTCCTGCAGAAATTCAAATGGGAGGTTCTCGGCCACCCTCCATGCAGTCCAGACCTCTCTCCCTGTGATTACGCCATGTTTGTTCCCCTGAAAAGGGCTCTGCGGGGCCAGCGATTCACTTCGGACGCCGACGTCCAGCTGTACGTGCGGAACTGGTTCACATCGCAGCCCAGGGAATTTTATGAGACAGCCATTCACCGCCTCGTGTCACAGTGGGACAAGTGTCTCAACAGCCAGGGCCAATACTTCTAACATACAGGTACTGGTTTCTGTAATTATGCCTCCGGCTCGTTACTTTTTGAACGCACCTTATATAATCCGACGGGGAATATCTACAAACCATATTGTGACCTCATTAAATTGCCTCTTGTTGTTGTTGTTGTTGTTGTTTGAGTCTTCAGTCTTTTGACAGGTTTGATGCAGGTCTCCATGCCTCCCTGTCCTGAGCTAACCGTTTCATCTCTATATAGCTACCACACCCTACAGCCGAGGCAATCTGTTTAACATATTCTAACCTTGGTCTACCCCTGTCATATCTTTTGGGCAAAGATGCTACATTATGATTGTCATCGATGAACTGTCATGACATTCAGAAGTAACAATAAATTGTTCTATTATATTGATATATTTTCCTTATAGAAAATAAGAATCCACGATACGTCGGTAAGCGTAAAATTAACAACCCCTACAGTTCTTGTCCTCGACCCTTCCTTCCATAACTAAGTTTGCTATTCCTGGGTGTCTTAGTATCTGTCCTACCAACCTATCTGTTCTCTTCATTAGCAGTCGCCAGAAACATCTCTCCTCTCCGTCTCATCTTAATACCTCTTCGTTTGTAACCCTATCTACCCTTCTGATCTTCACCATTCTCCTGTAACACCACATTTCAAACGCTTCAATTCTCCTCTTTTCTGCTGCACCAATAGTCCAAGTTTCACTTCCATAGAGCGCCACGTGGGTTGGTTTTTGCTAAGAATTAACCTTACCCACAAGGGAAGAAGTAGAGGGAAGTGGGTTTCGGACAGAGGAACAAGTGTGGATAACAGGAAGAAAGTCCAACACTAAATACAAATAATCTTTAGAGAAGAGTGTCACCGCAAAGCCCGTGAAATCACTAAAAGTGAGTGGGGACCTGAACACAGCTAACGGGAAACGCAGCTAGAGCATGGGCTATTTGCAGGCGAGAGGAGGAGGTACCTTCCCTTCCAAGCCAAGATTCAGCTACTATGGGGAAGGGTGGTAGTCTGGCAAAGAAATAAATAATGAGTTTCCTTTGTATCTTTTCAAAGGAGTTTGTTTTAAACAAATATTTTGAAGAATACAAATAGTTTGAATTGGCCGTGATGTTTTAATTCTTGAAATTGTAGAAGCGACCGAATGTTTCCAAGAAGGATAGGGATGAAGCAATTATACCCTTGGGTATAATTTTGGTAAGAACACCAATAGTTGCATTTAGGAATGACTAAGCTTTTACCCAGCAAAGAGCCGACTAAAAGTTTAGACAATGAGAAAAACTTAAATTTTGAAAACCAACCATAAGTTGTAGAGAGAATCTCAACAGGCAGGAAGCTGGCGTAGCGAGCTATGCTTGCCTTACTGGCCAGTTAGAATTAGCTATCAAAGCTAAGAGAGGCTTTAATAAGTTTATAACTAAGAGTTCTTGCTCAAATGCAACAAAAAGTGGAACCGTTATTAATTTTATTTGTAAGGTTTTTAAAGTTAAGCCCATAGGAAGTGTAGGGGAAGACAGGATCTTGCCTAATCGTTATTTTAGAGAAATGATAAAGCAAAAGACTAAATCTTGTTTATTTAACAATGCAAAAAGGAGTAATCAATTTAACAAATATGCAATTTAATTTTATGAACAATGGGGGTCGCAGACCACAGAAATCATTTAAAGCTTGCACCAGGCAATTGACAATTTTTTGGTTTTAAACCTTTTATATGCGCTAAAATCTTCGTAAGATTTTGAAATGGTGTTAAGATTAACAAATTGGAAAATTAAAGATAATTAACGTAATTAACGTTAAATAATAAATCAAGTACAAGAAGAGTACTTTAAGGATTTCTAGAAGGGTATCTTAGAAATATGAACAAATAACAACTTCGAAAGTAACAACAACAAAAACAGGGAGAAATGAAATAGAAGTTTCTATAACTTCTTATGTTAATGCAGAATTACGTTTAGAGGTTATACAAAATAGGGCTGGTCACTTATTGTGAAACCTGAAGAGAAAAATTAAAAGGAAGTTTCTAGAACTTCTATGTTTAAACAGGATCACGAGGGGAAAATGGGGCCAGTTACACTTTCGTGAAACCTGGATTAAAGAGATTAATGAAAGGCTTGGTAGACAATAACCAATTATTGTGCTAGCAAGAAAGAAATAGATTAATAAGCAGTTTCTAACTGCTGATATTTATACAGATTGAATAAATGATATGTGGAGAAAATTGGGAGGGCGCCTATGGTTTGGCGAGGCCTCGTTGCAAAATACATAAATTTAAAGATTAACCTAATTTGTTAGTAAAGAGGGGTTGAGGAAGAGGAAATAGGAACTTTGTAGATAAAGTTTTGGCCTATTTTATTCATTTCGGACGAGCGCGACGCGGATGAGAATTCGAACGAGCACTGTTTTACTATAGTCTATTGACGTGGCTGAAAAGTTCACTATTGTAGCACAGAAAATTTATAGCAAGGAAAGTTATTGCGATGGTGAAAAATAACTAGTTGCACTAGATTTGCGAGAGTCTATTGAGTTGAAAAACTTGTAGGTTATAGTTGAATGCAGCAGAAAAATTCCAACGGAGGAAGAAAATTTAGGTGTTGATTAGCAGTTCATAAGGAAGATTCCTTAGTTTGAAAAAGTATTCCCATATGTTAGTGGAAAATACTAGAAGGTTTAACTTATAGATGAATTGTTTGGCAAGGAAAATTCCAGAACAATCATGACGGTTGAAATTGACAGAAAAAGTCCAGCGGTGGAACGAGCTAAGTTTTCTACAGACAGTGGGTAATTTAACGATGTCCCACGTTGTGAGAAATTATCTCAGTTAATAAGCATAAAAAATGCTGCTTCATATTAAGATTAGCTTAGATAGACAAAGCCTAACCTCGAAAATCCCACGAAGATGGCTATTGCCCCACATTTAGATATATCACACTGTCTGTAAATGATGGATAAAAAGCATGTAGCTATTTAAAATCAATTAAAATTAGTGGAAAAACGTTGAAGTAGTACTTAGCTCATTTCTGATGAACGGCGATTCCTTGTTGACCGTTAGTTACGATCTGGACACGGCGTCCAATTTGAAAGTTTGTCTCTCGAGGTGAGGAGACGAGCTCTAGGTAAGCTCCGACTGAAAGTCTAGACGACTGTAGCACAAGTGAGGCCAGCTCAATGAAGCGCGGAGAGGCCAGGGAAGGGAAAAGAGTGGGGGTAGGAGACAAAAGGAATACACATAAGAATAACCAACATTGTAACAATAAATTCTCTTGATGAAATGGTCTTCAAAGAGTTGATAGCAGGCGTCACTAGCGAAGCCTGGTGGATGAAAAAGTAGACGAAGTCCTCTTGATCACGGAGATGATAGCTGGCGATAGCGACGAGATCTGGTGGCCAGATTGGTAAGGAAGTCCTCTTGTACAGGGACAAATTGAGGAACTTCAGAGATTCGCTGCTAGATGACGCTAGGTGTGTCATGGAAGATATATATCTAGAACAGACTCACAGGTAGCATAAGCAAAGTACACCAACTATGAGAAACCAGGAGATCACTGTTGGTGTTTGCGAAAAAGGGAAGTGATGAAATAAAGCAAAGAGAAGCAAAAGCTTACACTGTCTTACCGTGTATTCCAAAGAATACACCACCACGCTCCCGACAAAGGCCTTCAAAGATGACTTCCTAATACCTAAATCTATATTCGATGTCAACAGATTCCTTTTCTGTAGAAATGCTTTACTTGCCTGAGCTAACCTACTTTTTATATCCTCTTTGCTTCGTCCATCACTGGTTATTTTGCTTTTTAAGTAAAAGAAGTCTCCTACTTCCTTTAGTTTTTCACCTGCCAAGTTGATGTCCATAGAGGTTTCTGATTTATTTCGGCTGCTTTCCAATATTTTTGTTTTATATTTATTAATTTTCATCATAAATTATTTCCTCAAGATGGAGTCCATACCATTCAAAAACTCATTCAAATCCTCAGGCGTGTCGGCCCAGATTACTATGTCATCGAAATTAGCTCATTCTGTTTAATAATAATAATAATAATAATAATAATAATAATAATAATAGAGGAAAGGTTGTGGTTATGGAATAGGTGTGGGGTTATGGAATACCATGATATCTACTCTGGCAAGTGCTACTCCCTAAATGTCAACGTTTAAACTAATCCTCTATGGTACTATTAGACGCCACAAGATGGCAGATTGCCCCTCGTGTTCCTTCAGCAGCGGTAAGCCCCAATGTTCTCCATCAGACGTTGCGAAAACTTCCACTGGTGCGTACTCATTGCGCAATTTGTTGTGTTTTCATCCTGTAAATCCAGTCTCGCTTTAAATGGCTCTCAAATGATATAACTGAATTTAATATGGAAGATAAGATGTGACATATAAGAACATGTAGGCCCTAAATGTAACTTTAAATGGGAGGGGTTATGGACCACTTGAGTTTCAAGTAACTTATTCCATAACCCCTCCCATGTTAAAAGGTTCTACTTACGATTCCGCGTAACAACGAAGTTTACCTTCTAACTCACATCCATCCCATATCATGTTTTGCTTTAAATATGAAAGGCAAACTATAAATAAATACTCCATGACTAAGGACATATATCACTATAAAAATGAATTCGTAGTTTGTATCCACAGCCAAAGAAATGGCAGGTTGTAGTAACCCGCTCCGGTAGATCACCAGCAGTGGAAGAAATGGGATCCATGGGCAATGGCAAAAGCAATCAAGTCAGTGCGTGAGAATAAAATGGGTAAACTGAAGCTGCGAAAGAGTTTGGTGTCCCTAGAACTACGCTTTTCCTCCTTGTATCAACTCAAATAGGACGAAAAAACTTCAGCTGACTCGAAATTAGGGGGAAACTGTCCTACCAGAAAAATGTAGAGGATAAATTGGTGATTCTGACTCAATAGAACTACAGGATTAGTGACAGTGAAACCGTCAGCATCCGACCCCAACCAAAATATGACAACGTAGAGTGAATATTCTGTAATGCCAGATTTTCGGAGGAATTCAGAGGCGAAACATGGGTTTAGTGCATGAAGTGTGAGATGTGGGCCCATGAGGATTGTTCTGAATGTGATAGCGAACATTATATCTGTGATTTATGTAAGGATATCTTGCTTATATTCGGGATGTACTATTCCATATCCCCAGCACTATTCCATAACCCCTGCCATTTATCTTAGTTTGACATTTAAAAAACTGTAATCATACCGTTTATCCAAAAACCTTGTAATGTGAGCGTAATAGAGATAAATAGCAAGCCGATAACCTAGTACAATAAAAAAAAAAATTCAAAGAAATCCTTGGACTTACTTCCGTAAAACAAAATGGTATTCCATAACCACCTCCTTTCCTCTAATAATATGGGTTAAATATCCCCTTTTAACTGCTGCAGCGTATGAGAATTTTGCCCTTGGAGGGAATCTATAAAATTGCCATGAATCTAGTAAAATAGGGTTATTAATACACGTACTGTACATGAAGCCGGCCTGAGCTGGGGTCGAAGGCCAGCGCTTAACTGACTGGGCCACTCAGCCCTAATATTATGTTTAGATTCTTATTCTAAATGGGCACGTCAAACGCAAACATGCGTACATTTTTCGCACTTATTTTATTCTGAAAATCTAGAAATGATGGTCCGTGTTGTGTTTAAGGCCAAATCGAGAGAAATTTATTGCGGCATTTCATAAATATAGCTCTTGCACCATTAACCTCGAACATAAAATAGGCATAATTGTCAATTCGATGAAAGTTTAATGAAACATCACTATCAATAGCCACGAATTAAAATACACACTCGTAAAACGGAGGCTAACTTTCGACTGTAACAAACCAGCGGTCTTGTCACTAAATGGACCTAACCTCGGGAGACATAATTATGATAATGAATTAAAATACACGAACCAATGATCTGTCACTAACCGGACCTATGGTTTAGCATGATCTGGAAAGCAGGGTGTTTCAGGAGGAATAGTAAATATTTTAGGAGGTGGTAGTATAGATGAATTGCAATAAAAATGCCATATAACATGTGTCTCATTTGCATTGCGTACAGAGATACAGTTGGTAGTATTTAACCCAAATTAATGTAAAGCCAAGGCAAATAAGGACGTTCAATGTTGATTTCAAATATTCCACCACCAACTTCAATGCATTTTGCATTTCTCTCTTCGGAGGGCGTCTTGGCGTTCTTTGACGAGGGCTGCACTATGCATATTTGGAACGACCAACTCAGCTCTTGTGTTGACTTTTTCCTTGTAGACTTCGCCTTTCAACCATCTTCACAGGCAAAAATCCAAAAGGGTAAGGTCCGGGGACCTTGGTGGCCAAGAAAGGTGCCCATAGCAACCGGTGTACCAACACACGAAACGACAACTGCCCTGGTTACATACCAACATCTGTATCTCGGTATGTAATACAAATGGGACACATGTTATATGGATTTTTAGCCCACTTTTCACATTTTGCAAAAATGAGGAAAAAGTAGACTTATGAGATCGATCCGGGAAAATATATGTGTCTGTCTGTCTGGCTGTGTGTCCCCCCCCCCCTATCAACTCCTAAACGGCTGCAGCAATCGAAACCAAATTTAGTATGAGTAAAGATGTATACCGGAATATCTCATGCCCATATTTGAAAATGATGTCAGTGCTACCAACTGCTGAAAAAACGCACTAGAAATTTGAGCTCCATGTTGGATATCATGGAAGGTATGCATGGGAACTATTCCAAAATTGGCACACATGTAGATAATACTATTTCAGTTTAATTTCCAGGAGGCCATACATGACAGTGTTGCCAAAATAATGTTAAGCCTTCTGATAGGTCCAATTTTTAAATGCTTATAACTTCTACACTATTAATTGGATTTCAACTAAATTTTGTATCTAATATGTGTACATAAACGGATATGACTGAGTGTATTCTTAAGAGTCACCAGGGCTGTCAACTGTTAATAATTGCTCTCTCTATTTTCTTAATCCAAATACCAATATATCTGAAAGTATGCAAGCCGACAGCTTTAAACTATGCACACGTATAGTACCTCACATTTTAGATTAATTTGGGGTAACTTATATACTTCAGTTCTACCAACATTATTCTAAGCCTGCTGATAGGACCAATTTTTAAATACATGTAACTTCTATACTATCTGTTGGATTTCAACCAAATTTCGTATGTGCTATGTGTAACATAACAGATATGACTATAAGTATTCTTAAGAGCAATCAGGGCTGCCAACTGTTAATAAATGCTGTCTATATTTTATTAACCCTAATGTCAATATATCAGAAAGTATGCAAACCAACAGCTCTATACTTTGCACACGTATAGCACCTGACACTCTAGATTAATTTGGAGTAATTAATACAAGTCAGTGCTGCCAACATGATTCTATGCTTGCTGATAGGTCCAATTTTAAAATACATGTAACTTCTATATACTAACAAATGGACTTCATCCAAAATTGGCACAACAAGATATCATAATATTTCCGATTATTTCTAACCAGCACACGCATGACATTGTTGCCAACATGCTTTTACGCGTGCTGATAGATCCAATGTCTAACTGCATGTAACGTCCATTGGACTTCAACCAAATTTTGTATTCTGTACCTTAAGAGATCGAACTAAGAATATATTCAGTCACAAGGGCTGCCAGCTGTAGTGCTCTATTAGGCTACATTATACCAGGAATATTTCGAACTAATTAGACATTTCGATATTACCAACTTAATTTCGTCATTATTCTAGATAGGTTCATATACTGTAGAATAATCATTGACCATAAAAGTAGGCTCTTTAGTTAGTCACGGAACTTCTTGTTTTTATTGCATTTCATTTATACTACCACCTCCTAAAATATTTACTATTTTCTCCTGAAACGCCCTATATATCGCATGAACAATTGCATGTTTTCGTCTTGCGGGAAGGCCCGACTGCCCTGTCATGTGTTCCACTACAGTCTAGTAACAATTTTGCTCAAGGTACGATCGCCACCTGGGGTATCTATTCTAGACATACCCCACGCTCCTGGAAATGTGTCTACGTATTATCATATTCGGTACAGTGAACAGGGTGATTCAGCTAAGATGACCACCTCAAATATCTACGGAACCGTTTAAGATATCGTCATTCTGTTTTCAAATTCTTAAATCGTACTACGGGGCTCATACAACACGGTCCATTTCGCTCCCAGCACGTACGTATTTACCGAGAAACCGGTAGCAACTTTCGTTTTTTAAATGATTTTATACTAATTTCACCCCTTAACACTAAACAGAAGGTAGCAGCCCGAAATAACATCATTCGGAAGCTCATTGGTAATAATTGTAGTGCCCAACCCCAGGTGGTCCGTACTTCTGCAATGGCACTCTGTTTCTCCGCCGGTGAATATGCCTGCCCTGTATGGCAGAAATCAGCCCATGCAAAACAAGTTGACGTAGCTCTTAATGAAACTGCAAGTCTTATTACAGGATGCCTGAAACAGACTCCCGTCGACAAGCTGTACTACATGGCCGGCATTGCTCCACCTGAAATACGTCCGGAAATAGCCGCAAATGCCGAAAGAAAGAAAGAAAGAAAGTGGAAGAAAGTGAGCTACACCCGCTGCACGGATATACTCCTCCAAGACATAGATTGAAATCTAGGAAGAGATTTTTACAGTCAACATCCTCACTTACCACATCCTCCAACAAAGCCAGAGAAGAACTGTGGGCAGCCAAAATCAATCGCCTTCCAACAAGGGTAACACTAGCAGAATGCTTGGACTGGACCACTTGGAAATCATTAAACAGATTACGAGCAGGTGTTGGCAAAACTAAGGATAACCTAATTAAATGGGGATGCCTACAAGAATCAACACTTTGTGAATGTGGAGAGGTACATACAACAAAGCATGTGTCAGTGTTTTATGCTGCCCTGATTCTTTCAGTGAGGAAGAGTTGTTTAAGGCACAAGAAAATGATATAGCAGTTATTGGTTTCTGGGCAAAGACAGTTTGATTATATATGTATAATTCCATGTTTCTCCTTTGATTTTGTATTTACACTATTATTTATCTGCCTCTGATTCGAGCAAATAAATAAACCCACTGGAACAACCAAGAATCAAGTGACAAGTTGTGATGTGCTTATTTTAGAAATCCGACGAGTACCTTTTGAGATATTAATAAAGGTTTCCATATGTGTCGGCATTAGACAGAAAGCGATGCGCCAGCCGCTCGAATGTGGAGTGCACGTTCTCTTGCGTGACCCACTCCTTGTTGACAAACTCACATACCGAATTTATTCCACTCTATGCGTACTGTAATGTGTACATTTTCAAAATCAAGTCTCTTATGTACGTGCGCCTTTTTTCCCCCTCCACTTAGTCCTGAATCCTTGCGGAAATATCTGAAAACACCTAAATGAAGAGGATAAATAAAGTACGGAATTCTTTAGTGCTGGCGGACCTGCGACAATGAATTACATATTAAAATCAGAGATGTAACAAGTATCGCCCATTTAGTTCATTGCGAACGTCTGGTGTAATGTTAATTCTTAGTTATGAGTCCGGTTGATCATCAATCATTTTGAAAATGTACACATTACAGTAGGCATAGAGTGGAATAAATGCGGTATGTGTGTTTGTCAACAAGGAGTGGGTCACCCAAGAGAACTTGCACTCCACATTCCAGCGGCTGGGGCATAGCTTTCTGTCTAATGCCGACTCATATGAAACCTTTAATATCTCAAAAGGAACTCGTCGGATTTGCAAAATAAGCACATCACTCAACTTGTCACTTGATTCTTGGTTATTTCAGTGGGTAAAATTAGTACAATCCCATTTTAAAAACGAAAGTTGCTACCGGTTTCTCGGTAAATACGTATGTGCTGGGAGCGAAATGGACCGTGTTGTATGAGCCCGTAGTACGATTTAAGAATTTGAAAACATAATGTCGATATCTTAAAGGGTTCCGTAGATATTTGAGATGGTCCTCTTAGCTGAACCATCCTGTAAATTTATTCGTTCGACCAACTATGGACCACGTCTGACAGTTTTTACATTATGGTTTGTCTTCATTCTCTGCCAATATCTCTTCATCCTCTCTCCCACTTCCTTCTTCTGTTCCTCCGTGTAAGGTCTTCCTTTCCTCACTGACAACTCCCCTGTCTCCTGGAGACCTGTCAACTCCGTAACTAGTCATCTAAATCGCTCTCTGTCCATTATGTCTTCTTCTTTCACTCCCATCCGACCCAAGTCCAATCTCACTTCCCGGTATAATCATATGAAATTTAATGTTTTTCAGTCGGTCAACATGATTGAACCCAATTGTAACATTTAGTCTACATGAGATTAATACAGGGTTTTTATATTTGCTTGGCAAGGACATTCTCGTTCACGCGCTCCGCCAGTGACGGCCCAGTTGCCGGCTGACGGGCGGGCGTATGTACGGCAGAATACGGTGCTTAAAATCAGTATCATGCATTTTTACTCACCATGTTTACAGTAGATGCTAAAAATGTTCCCCATCCGCTGCCAAACATAATCGGCATCTCCTTATGAAGTTTCCGTTTACTCCGGTTAATTTAGCTTCAGTAAAGAAACAACGACGTCTATTTTTATAGTTTACTGAACCTGTGCGTTTGAATCTCATAGCCAGTTGTTTATTGTCCGACTTATAGGAATGGGTCCCCTAGAAATTTCACTCAAAACTTTTGTCTTATTCTAGCGCACGATTTCCTGCACTTTGTGTACGTATTGTGCAGATATACACATTCAAGTAACGAATATTTCACAACAGGCATTACTGCACTATACACAATCACAATAAAACAACTGGCCAAGAGATTCAAACGTACAGGATCAGTAAACAATAACAAGTAGTTCCGTGAAGAACTATACAGCCAATTTTCATATATCCTGCTCATGTTAATTGTCTCTATCAACATACAAAATTTCAGTTTAATTGCTGTAACAGATTCGTAGATATTGAGAACCGTCTAAATATTTCAGATTGTCGCCAGGTTGGATTTTTATTTTTGTACTATTACATTAAGATTTATTTATTTAATCGTATGGTGAATTACATAAAAACAAATCACAAATCCAAGTTCAAGTTTTGGAGCCATTCCACAGTACATTCTCGAAGATGAAACAGATCACTAAGGCTCCCGGAGTAGGCGTGTAGAGGGCAGCGCTGGATGATATGGTCCATGGTCTGTTCCTCCTCATTGCATTGACACAATGGGGAATCTATCCAACCCCACTTATGGCATAGGTAATTGCAACGGCCGTGCCTGGTTCTCAGTCTATTGAGGCGACACCATAATTTTCTAGGAAGGTCAAATCCTTGTATTTTTACCGTTGGGTTGATCTCCTGGGCACTAGTTCCAGACGTTGAGTTTGACCACTCGTCCTGCCAGCATTGGTTTAGGTTGAATCGATTTGCCAGAAGTTGGTCGGCCAATAAACTGGTTGGTCTCCTCGAATGAAGTCGCTTCGGTGGTGGGTGGCAGAACTCCTGGTGTATTGGTAATGAGGGAGAAGCATAGATCTTCTTTGCTTCTCTGACCAGAGCTTCCTTCCTCCTCAGGTGAGGTGGTGGAATGTGGCTGAGTACTGGTAGCCAGTGGCGAGGGGTTGACTTTATGGTGCCGGTTATGCAACGCATAGTATCATTCAGCTTGGTATCCACTTTATGCACATGTGCACTTTCCAACCATACTGGAGCACAGTATTCCGCTGCAGAATAGACTAGACTGATACCCGTTAATCTTAAGCAGTCCGCCGTGGCTCCCCATGAACTACCGCAAAGCTTGTGCAGGATGTTATTTCTGGTGGAAATTTTGTGAGAGAGCTTGGTGAGGTGTTCTTTGTAGCTCAAAGTTCGGTCCAGGGTGACACCTAGGTATTTCGGGAATGGGTTGTACTTCAGTTTTTCACCACGGAATACAACATTTGGCTTGTAGTTTGCTAGTCGGTTGGCAAGATGGAAGCATGAAACCTCTGTCTTAGACATACTTGGGATCAGTCGCCAGGACTTGAAGAACGTTGACATTTTCTCCAGATCGGTTGTAAGAGTGCCTTCTGCATCTTCAAAAGTTCTGCTTTGAGTTACCAGTGCAATGTCATCTGCGTAAATGAACTTAGTAGCTGTTGTTGGTGGCAAGTCATGAATGTACAGATTGAATAGAACTGGGGCCAAAACTGATCCTTGGGGTAGACCATTATTTAGTTTCCTTTTGCGACTTTTAGCATCATCTATAAATACTACGAACTCTCTTTCACAAAGCATGTTGGAGATAAGATTTGCAATTTCCAAACAGGGGATAGCTTCCAGCACTTTGAGGATCAGTCCATGTCGCCAGACAGTATCATATGCGCTAGTCAGGTCGATCAAGACAGCTGTTGATTTTAGCTTCTTTTGAAACCCTGCTTCAATGTGAGTGGTGAGGGCCAAGACTTGATCAGTACAGCTTCGGTTTTTCCTGAATCCAGCTTGTTCTGGTGGGGTTACAGCTTCAATGAGTGGTGCTATCCTGGCAAGAGGGACTCGTTCTAAAAGTTTATAAATGCAGCTAAGAAGTGCTATTGGACGGTAGTTTTCAGGTCTCTGCTCCGACTTGCCAGGTTTAAGAAGGGCGATCACCTTTGACCGTTTAAACTGCTTTGGTAGGTTGTTAGTCTGAAGGGTGAAAGTAAAAAGTGAAGTAAGCCAGCTGATGCTATGTGGACCCATTAAGATTATTGTGTACGTGTGGTATTCAAACTTCAATCGCATGATTAGAACACAAGAAGTAAAAACAAGATTTTAAAAGTACGCACACCAGCCATCTTGTGATTATGCAAACAATTGAAATAAATTAGATGCCAGTGGATCAACATTTGTATAAGCATTTAACGTGCAACGTTTCACGGCACTCGGATAGTTAATTCGCGAGATACGTCCATTTAAATATTTATACTTCGCGTCGCCGCCATGTTGGATTTGTGCTCACCAGGTTACTGAAAGTCCTATAGGTGAACATATGTTCTTAGTCTCTATGAACATTAAAAAAATCAGTTTGGTTGCTGTAAAAGATTCATAGATATTGAGAACCGTCTAAATATTTCGGAAGCTCGCCATTTAGGATTGTTATATGTATAGGCCATAGAGTTATGTACCATTCAAGGACAATTATTGCCTAGCTTCATTATTCAAACTTTCACTTCAATCGCATGATTACGACACAAGAAATAAAAACTTAATTTTAAAATTTCGCACAACCGCCATCTTGAGGTTATGTAAACAATTGAATTAAATTAGATGGCAGTGCATTACAATCTACAATATCATTTACTGTACCACATTTCACTGCGCTCAGAGGGTTAAATCACGAGAAAAGTCTATTAAAATATTTCAAATTCGCTTGGTCGCCATGTTCGTTTTGTACTTTACAGATTTATGAAATATACATAGGTAAACTTGTATCGGTACCTTTTATCACCGTACAAAATTGCATGGTGATATCTGTAATAGTTTCGGAGATATAGAATGTCAGTGAAATATTTCGCACAGCCGCCATTTTGAGGTTATGTAAACAATTGAACTAAATTAGACTTCAGTGCATTACAATGTGTATAAACATTTGTTGTACCAAGTTTCATTACGTTTGGATAGTTAAATCGTGAGAAAAGTCTATTTAAAAGTCTCAACGTCGCTTGACCGCCATGTTGGTTTTGTAGTCACCAGGTTTTTGAAAGTCTCATAGGTGAACTTCTAGTAGTGCCCTTTATCACCGTACACAATTTCAGGGCGATATCGGTAATAGTTTCGGAGATATTGAATGCTAGTGAAATATTTCGCACAGCCGCCATGTTGGATTGGTGAGACGTAACAGAATTTGAAGGGCACAGTCGAGGTCGCCAGGAATAGTGCTATGAACTTACCGAGTTTCATTGAAATCGCTCCAGCCGTTTAGATTTTATTAGGGGACACACACACACCTCACACACACACACACACGCACACACACACGGGCAAAAGGTGATCTCATAAGCCTATTTTTTCAAAATTGAAAATAGGCTAAAAATAGACGTAAAGATCGTTATTTCCTTACTGAAGCTAAATTAACCGGAGTAACCAGAAACTTCATAAAGAGATGCCGATTATGTTTGGCAGCGGATGGGGAATATTTTCAGCATCTACTGTAAGCATGGTGAGTAAACATGCATGATGTTTTTTAAGCACGGTATTCTTCCGTACATATTGTAGGGTACCTGTGAGAGTAGTCTCTACAAAGTGTGTTAAAAGGGGGATGAAAGGAGAGCAGCTGGCTCTGGTGTAAAAGGGTGTAGGTTTGAGCGGTTCAGGCGTGAACGCAACTCGACGGGAGAGCACCCAATTGTACAGTCTGCTTGGGTAGTTCAAAGGGATGGTTATAAGGGCTAATTTACTAAATGAGTGCAGGAGCAGCTATGCGGCCGCTCGGACTCCTGCTGATGTTGACTGACTGGCCGTGCTCCTAATGTGTATCGCGCACGCAGGCAATGTAATGTGACGCCCGTGGCTGACTACACTAGCCAACAAGCAATTAATTAAGTACTAATTTAGGATCCTACTGGGACGTGATTTAAGGGGTAGGATCTTATCAGCTAATTAAATAAATGAACCAAACGACCAGTGAAGTTATAGATTCTAGGGTTTAATTCGTACTCTCAGTGGAGTACAATGAAACTACGCAGAGCAGATACTTGTGATCTTTTACAATAATTATTGGGATGTTGTAGTGTTAGCGTGATAGTGTGTTAGCTCGCTTGACACTCACCGATCTGGATGTGACGGCTTAGGGTAGCGTCTCGGCACCTGGTTACACTTGTGGAAGACTGACCTCCAGTCCCCTCTCCTCTGGTGTTTTATAGAACCCGCCTACCGAGTTTGCATAGTTGCGGATTCTTTAGGAAGTGAGGTGCTGGCCTGGGTTACCGGAGGTCGTTGCTATGCACTAGGCCTGGCCTTGGTATAAGCTTATGCGAAGTATGCCGCAGGCATCCGTGTAAAGTTAGGTGTATAATTCATAGTTATAGTGAAGGGATGGGGATGCATCCCTCGGATGCAACAATATGCGCGCCCGGCAGCCGGCAACTGAGCCGTCACTGGCGGAACGCATGAGTGAGAATGTCCTTGCCAAGCAAATATAAAGACCCTGTACATACAGTAGACTACACTTGGATGACCAGTTTCGATCGTCTTAATCGAATTAATCTCATGTAAATTGTTTTCAGAACTAGGGAACCACCCATTACAATTGGGTACAATCATGTTGACCGACTGAAAAACATTACACTTCGATTACTACGGCAGCACTGAAAAATTGCTTCCAACATAATAATATTATAGGCTACTAATTTAGATCGTAGGCTTTCGCGGCCGGTGCCTAGTTTATCATCTAGGCTTACCAAACTGGCGGTTATTGCCAGCCAGGCGTGTCTCATCTGTTTGCACTGCACTGTCGGCACGCTGCTTCCTCAGTGGTGTAGTTAGTAGCATGCTGAGCTTCTATTCCCAAGATCGTGGGTTCAAACCCGGCCGAAGTCGTCGGGATTATTTAAGAGCGATAAAAATCCCTCAGTATGCCTCAGGGGAAGTAAAGCCGACGGTCCCATGACATAGATTTATGGCATGTAAAATAACCTTCCACTAACTACACTTGTGGAAGCCAAAATTTGTAGGTTAGGTTTATAACGCTATATTAGTTCTAACCTTCGCCACCAAGTGCTGACTCTGATGGCATTTAGTAACCACGTCCGCAGCTACGTGTCGTGGATGGTAGCATTTGGTAGCAAAAGTAGGAACTACTTGAAAAAATGAATCGTCTGCAGTCCTTCTACCTGAATCACAGATAATACACACTAATACAGCCATCACAATTAACACCGGTTATCAGACAAATTATACACACACCTAAAGTACACGGGGCTACATGACCGCGTTGTCGCAGCCCCTAAACTAAGGAACCAACCCGAACCAACTAACTAACGCCGGTCCCTGATTGGTCCGCGCCTCTGTCAGTCGCTTTCCAAGTGTTGCTGAGTCGGAATCTAGCTTCGCGATTGAGGTTATTGGGTTGCTTCACGACCTCTGTTCTCTCTCTAATTAACATGTTTTGATATCCAGAAATTTGATGAGGCCGAAACTGTTGCTAAAATGCCTGGATATCAAAACAGGTTAATTAGAAAGGCAATAGAGGTCGTGAAGCATCCCAATAATTTAAATCGCGAAGATTGATTCAGACTTAGCAACACTTGGAAAGTTGCCTTAGCGCGCGACTGGCAGGAGCGCGGACCAATCAGGGAGCAGCGTGACGTCAATGCAGAGCAAGCAGACACGTCTGGCTGGCAATAACCGTCAGTTTGAGTAAGGACACAAACTCGTACACACCCATGCTTAAAGGCTAGTCCACACCAAGATGTTTTCGTTAACTTTTTGAATGTTCATAAACAAAATAGCGTGTTCGTTAACTTTTCGAGCATATTCATGAACAAAATCTCTTTAACTTTTGTGAATGAAACTTTTCATTAACTTTTCGTGTTTTCGTTAACATTTTGGTTCGCGCAATTAAGGCACCATAACTGAAATTGCTTGTTTTGATACTGTAGACAAGTACATAAGTGAAGTGTAGGAGTCACCAGTTGCTAGGAATCTTAATGTTATGCCTAGACTGTTAGTTAGTTATTGTTGTTTTAAGGGGCGGAACTACGAGGTCATCTGCCCCTGCAATGACTGTCATTAATGGAGATGGCTTGCCGATAATTTGTGTAATTTCTTGCAATTTCAGGCCAAATTACTGTCAACAAGAACTGAAAGTCATGTGGAGACATTCTCAGAAAGTTTTCAAAGCCTGCGGCATTGTGAATTAATATTTCTGACATAAGTGTTCTCTCCAAACTTAATTCTAAACGCCTGTCTATTATTTTTCTTTGCCACACCTTGCATCTGCGTTTTTCTCTAATTGTACTCACTTAAATAGTGAAAGCTACAGCTCTAAGTACTTTCTTCTTCCTGACCCTATCCATTATAACCTCACAAAGAGTTCATTTAATGTTGAAGATGTTTGTTAACAAAAGTTTAGTAAACATGTTGAGAAATGTTTTCATTAACTTTGGCGTGCACTAGCCTTTAGGCTGCTACAATGACAGTCGAAACGTCGGGAAACAATTACCGATACACGACGCGGCTCAATCCTGTAAGCCTAGATTATAGGCTACTATATTATTTAAAATACTGCAATTTGCAGTATATCCAGCCATTTTTTGTTGGTACTGCTTGCAACACCGGCACCTAATTTATTTATACGGGATAACATTGTACCGGTCGGGGTAAGTTTGTAATATGTTCATAACGGCAAACTATTACTTGTTATTTATATATTTAGATGTATTATTATTATTATTATTATTATTATTATTATTATAATTATTATTATTATTATTCGTACTTAATTGATATAATTCTTTATTATTATTATTACTATTATTATTATTATTATTATTATTATTATTATTATTATTATTATTATTAAGTTTAGATTCAAGGCTAACTGAGCCATGGAGATGTTTTATTACACACGATAACTCCAATTATTTTCGCTATTTGAATCAAAGGGATTCGACATATTTCAGTTATTCTACAGTATGTTAACTTGTGAGGTGACCACAGTCATGAGACCCTTTTCTTATTTTCTTAAGACAGATTTTAAAACCGTGGCGAGTGCAATTATTCTGAGTGACACGCACAGCGGGGGGCTCTCCGCTGAGCTAGCGAACAATGGACAGCCTGCTACAACAGATTTCAAGAGATTAGTGTCAAAGGAGCTATCTGGCTTCACAAGGTGTGCCTGTACCAAGTGAAGAGGATTTTAACTGATGTTTTCTAAGAAGGACACGGGGTCTACTGGAACGTATCTCTGAGACAGAAGACCATAGCAACGGTATTTTGATTGGTCGACGAAGTTTTATTTTCTGCAGGAGTGGGGAGAAAGACGGAGGGCACTTGAGGGCTGGCGCGTTTAAGGAAAGAGTCACTCACTACTGTGAATCTTATTGGGAATGAAGTAAGTCATTCAGACCGTCGATAGTTTGGACTTGATTGTGCATATAAGACATATTTCTTCGTCTTTCCATGCAATAACGACAATGGTTGTGTTTTTGGCCAAAGTCGGTAAAGTGATTTATGGAGTTAGAACTTCGTCACTGATCAAGCTAGCAGCTAAATCTACATCATCGCTGCTCAGTAAATATAATTAACGGAACTTATCTGCTGGGATCCTTCAAGACGTCATTCCAAGAGATGAATCAACGCCCCAGGAACAACTACAAGTCTTAACTATGGAGACCAATTCCTTCGACACGCAACCTCGGTAAGCTAGGCTGACATATATTATTCAAAATCTCTTCTTTTATATTTCTGGCAAGTAACTTCACAGTTTTGGAAATAACGTTAAACTTAATATCGGTCTCATCACTTTTCTCGCCCCTCAGGTTAACACAACTTCAGTGAAAGTATTTACTATTTATTATTATTAACTTTTCATATTTTGTTTTTGTGTAGAATTAAATTCAGTATTTTAATCCATGCCTTGCTTTCCTTTTTCAGTAGTTAGAAGTACATGTAAGTCATCCCTTATCCCCAATGCAAAAACTAACTGGTTGATTACTTTGATTTCGCCACGGGCTGGGAGAAAGAGGTCTCAGGTGCTCCACTGATGTTAATTTATCATTATTTGTGTTTCTTTTATTGGTCTTCAACACTTTGTTGCGACCATGGCGCCCAACATTTCATTTTGAGAGCACTACTGAAGGTAAGTTCACAATACCAGTGTGTATTAACATGTGTCTCAACTCATTTCATGACCTATTACATTTATCATCCAATAGTGAGCAAATCACCATCCTAAAACACATTACAGGTGGCGCCCAACGTGGGGCGCGAAAACCAGATAGTATTTGTAATTGGGGAACGGTATTATCCTGGTGCTTGTGTTTTGTGGGGGATTTTAATTGTGGTGTATCAGTATGGCTGATAAGGACCAGATGAAGCTTAGGAGTGGTCAACAGTTGAGTGGTGATATGGTAGAGGAGAATGTGGGGGAGGAGAGTAGTCAGTTGGCAGAAGATGGTCTGAAGTTGATGGAAGGGAGATCGGAGGTTGATCCCAATACCAGCAAGGAGATGTCGGTGGAAATAAGTGAAGGCATTATGAGCAAGTTAAGGTTGTTGAATAACAAATTAGAAACCACTAATAATAAACTAGATAATACCAGTCAGGAAATAAATGCTAAATTGGAAAGTCACAGTCAAGGAATAAATGCTAGATTAGAGAGTAATAATCAGGATTTGAGTAACAAGTTAGAAGCAACTAATGCTAAACTTGAACTTAATAATAAGGAGATAAACAGGAAATTAGATCAGAATAACGCTGAAACTAATAATAAAATTGAAGAGCTAAATAAAAAGTTAGATGGAGTCACTAAAATCAATGAGGAGCTGAGTAAAAAGTATGAGAAGGTGAAGCATAGTATTGAAGGAGTGAGAGGAGAAATTAAGAGTCAGTTGACTGAGAAATCTAGTGAAATCATAGCAGATGTAGATAGTAGATTGGGGAAGGTACAAGGCAGTTTGTAGGAGAGAATGAACACTCAGACAGAGAATTTCAAGGTGTTGGTGCAAGTGGAGACCAAACAGGTTAAAGAACAGCTGGAGGGTGAGATTGAAAAGGTACAGAAAGAATTAAGTAAGAAGGTGGAAGATTTCAACTTAGTGAATTTAGATAGTATTCAGGAAGTCAAGGAGAAGCAAGGAGTATTAACGGACAGGATAGAAGAAAGGGAAGGAAGTAACAGGGAAAGAGTTGAGAATATTGAGAGGAAGGCGGAAAAGAAGATAGCGGAGCTGGAAGTGAGATTGAATAAGGTAAGGCAAGAGGCCGGGCAGGGGAGAACAAGTTTCATAAGCGGTCACGGTTTCAAGGAGGTAGAGCTCGCTAAATTTAGCAACCGTCAGGGATGTCCTATGGAATTCTTAGAAGCCGTGGAAAGCAAATTTAAAGAAAGGATGGATGAAGGAAGTCTTGAGTGGTGTAATGTGCTGGAAATATTAGACCAGGCATTTGTTGGTGAAACAAGAAATTGGTTTGCCGTATACAAGAGCACTTTCGAAAACTTAGATGATTTTAGAGATAAATTCTGCGATAAATTCTGGAATGAGGCAATTCAGTCACTGCATCGTGAGGCAGTGGTGTGCAGTAAATACAACATAAAGGGAAATAGCAGTATGACTGAATATTTTCTAGGTCAAGTGCTCACATGCAAATATTTGGATGGGTTGACTCAGGAGAAGGATGTTGTCAGACTACTTTTGAGGCATTTCCCATACCGCATTAAGGAAGCTGCTTGTATTCAGAGAGCGAATACAATACAGGAGGTTGAGAAGTTATTAGGGACTTTTGATGCACTGGGAAGGGGTGGCGGAGAGGAACAACTGGTTAGCTATCAAGGCAATCAAGGTCATCAGGGACAGGATGCTAGGAACCAGAGTTTCCAAGGTAGAAGCAGTGGTGGCAGCCAGAATTATCAGAATAGGGGTAACAATAACAATAACATTTTTCAGAACCGTAGTAACAATATGAGCCAGAACAATCAGAATCGAGGCAATAATGGGAATAACCCTAATTATCAACATAGAGGTAATAACCCAGGCCAAGGTAACGGTCCACAAGGTAATCAAAGGTCAGGGAGTTATAATAACTCGAACAACAATCAAGGTAATCGAGGTTATAACAGAGGTGACCAGGGTAACAATAGCCCTAACAATAGAGAAGAAACAGTACAGAGTAACAATAGTCAGATCAGCAGCCAGAGGGGTAGTGATGACAATGCCGTCACGCCAAATTTAAACTAATACCAGACTGCAATGGTGGGTGAGTATTACAGTCTGTTGTTATTCCCGTCAGTACGTTGATATCTGATACTTATGACCTGGATATGAAAAGTGACTTGTAACGTGAATTTACCGAAGAACCCGAGGTAGTTGAGTCCTTAAATTTGAATCCTGTCGTCGAATTATTCGTGTCGAGGGCGAGTGTGTGTAGTTTGTTAGATAGTGGTTGTGTAAGATCTTGCGTGAGTGCTGCATTTTATGGGAGGATGAAGGACGCTGGTGTGAAGTTTGAAGAGATTCCAATTAAATCGACGTATGTAATTACGGCTGTTGGTAAGAAATCCCACGTGATTTCGAGACAAGTGCTGGTCGATATAGAAATTAATAACCATATTGAGAGTCATGTGTGTTTGGTCATTCCAAATCTTGTCTATGAGGTCATCCTTGGTTCGGATTGGTTGACCAGGTTTTCTGCTAAATTATGTTTTAAAGAAGGGTGTGCGAAGTTAAGATGGAATGACAATGAGGTAATTATAACGTTTGTTGACCCAGATAAGAAGTGTAGTGCTTCTCAGGGAGTGTGTATTCTAAGTGAGGTGTTCCCGGCAAGTGATGTCGAGGTAAGTGGGCAGGTATCTAGAGGTGCAGAGCCTGTACCGTCATTCTTTGTGGGCAGTCTACAGACGAATGGTGATCTTGAAGACACATTACGTCACGCTGCAGGGGAGAGTAAATTGGATGCAGATCAGGTTGATCAACTTTATGAGGTTTTATTGAAGAATAAGAGAATTTTTGAGAATAGGATTGGAGAAGCAAATTGTTACGAACATTCGTTAAACGTTATTAATTACTCTGTTTTTGTCGGTCATCGCTATCCCGTGCCTTTTCGTTATCAGGAAATGGTCCAAACTCAAATTAACCAAATGCTGGCAGATGGTATTATCGAGCATTCAAATAGCCCTTATGTGAATTCACTCATTACGGTCCTGAAAGCTGATGGTAAGGTCAGACTTTGCCTTGACGCCCGTCTGCTCAATACGCACATACGTTTCGACCAGCTGAAATCCTTGTCAATTGAGGAACTGATGCAGAGCTTTGAGGGGAAGCAATGGTTCACGTGTGTTGACCTTAGCTCTAGTTTCTGGCAGGTCCCTTTAAGGAAAGAGGATAGGGCCTTGCCAGCATTTTCACACCAGTATAACCTATATCAATTTCGGCGTGTACCGTATGGTTTGAAGAGTAGTTCAGCGGCTCTGATTCGTGCTCTGAATATAGCTCTAGGTAGGGACACAGGTGAGTTCGTAACTATATATATAGATGACATGGTAATCAGCTCTAGGACTTATGAGGAGCATTTAGTTCATTTGAACTATGTCTTCAAGAAGCTGGACAAGGCAGGACTCACTCTTAAACTTTCTAAGTCATCATTTTGTAGGCAGAATGTCACTTTTCTAGGTCATAATGTATCGAGATTGGGAGTAACACCGGAGGTAAGTAGGGTAAGGAAAATACTGGACACTAGTGCACCTAGGAACGCTAAGGAACTGAAATCTTTTCTGGGCGTGTGTAACTTCTTTAGGAGGTTTGTTGTGAAGTACTCATGTTTGGTGGAGCCATTCAGGGAGCTACTGAAGGCTGGAAACAGATGGTATTGGGATGAAGCGCATGCCGAAGCATTCCAGGCTCTGAAGCGTGGATTTGAGCAAGCGGTGGTACTGCAATACCCTCTGAGAGACAGAGAGTATGTGGTGATGACTGATGCATCCCATATAGGCATTTCGGGTGTATTGTGTCAAAGAGATGAGCAAGGAGACTTGAGAATTGTGTCTTTAGCCTCGCGTGGATTATCTGCCGCGGAGAAAAGATACACAATCACGGAACTGGAGCTTCTTGGAATTGCTTTTAGCCTAAGTAAATTCAGGATGTATGTTTTTGGAGGTAAGTTCGAGATTTACACGGATCATCATGCTTTGGTTTTCATAAAAACATGCAAGTTGAGTTCCAACAGGGTAAGTCGTTGGATATTGGCGCTTCAAGAATATGATTTCGACGTCAAACATATAAAAGGTAAAGACAACATATTGGCTGATATGTTATCACGAGATGTATCCTTAAGTAAGGAGGGTTCGGTGTTGAAAGCTGAGGAAGGCATATTGATATGTGCTTGTATGGATCCAGGCAATAATCATTCACTTGAAATATTGAAGAACATGTTGGTGGAACAGAGAGAAGATGTCAATTTGTGTGAGCCTCTGGCTAGGTTGGAAACAGGTGACTCGGCAACGGTGAAAGTTGGACGGTTCACATATATGATGCAGGACGGCTTTCTCGCACGCAGGTGTAAGGATGAACGCTGGGCAATATGTGTTCCGACTTCTTTATGGGACGAACTTATATGGTTCCTACACAGAGAACTGGGGCATTTTGGCGCGAACAAGGTGCTCTATGAACTTCGTCATGACTTTATTTGGGAGAAAATGGGAAGGGATGTTAGAAAGATTCTCGCTAGGTGTGACCTCTGTCAGAAATCTAAATTTCCCGTTCGTTATTTATCCGGTCCTATGCAGGCGGTCCTCACAAGTCGTCCCGGTGAACTTCTTTGTGTTGATCTTTATGGTCCTGTGATTAAAGGTCAGTTTGGCTACGAGTACATATTTGTAATAGTTGACGCATTCAGTAAATACGTCAAACTTTATGCATTAAGGAAAGCCACGGGTCTTGCATGTAGCCGACTGATCGAAGATAAGTACATACCTGAGTTTGGCATTCCACTCAGAGTTTTGTCTGACAGCGGACCGCAGTTCACCTCTAAGCACTGGAAAACCAGCATGGAGAAAGTCGGCATCACACACGTTCATTCATCAGTGAGATATCCGCAAGGAAATTCTTGTGAACGATCGATGAAAGAGTTATCTCGACTTTTCCGGGCTTTGGTGCATAACAGACATTCAGCATGGGTGAGTCAGCTTCCCAAAGTTGAGACCTGGCTGAATGCTGTTCAACACGAGAGTACCCGATTAACGCCGTTTGAAATTCATTTTGGTAGGAGACCCCAGAATGAATTAGCGAGAAGTTTGGGCTTAACGGTGAGTAAACAACCGGGGGTGGATTTTTATGTCCAGTTGGCGAAACAGAATTTGACTAAATCAGCAGAGAAAAGAATTCGCCAACAAAACAAATCTAAACATGACTTTTTCAATGTGGGAGATCGCGTCCTATTGAGGGTCCCGAAACAGTCTTGTGCCGTAGAGAAGGTCATAAAGAAGTGGTTTCTCTTATTTGAAGGACCATATGTTGTTTCTCAGCGCGTCGGTAAGTGCGCTTATGTGTTAGAGAATAATGGAATTCGCTTATATGGTACATATAACATTCACTCGTTACGTAAGTATGTGGCGTGAGTTGGAGAGGTGACAGCTGTTACGAAAGGGTGACCGGTGATGAACCTCTAGGACTTGATTTGAATAGGTAGCCTATGTAAGGTGGTATGAAGGCTGTTGATCTGGACTAAAGGTTAGTGGTAACCGTAATTATGAGGGTATGTATTTGGGGAGAGACCGTGTTGGAGTTATCTCAAGGAGATAAGGGTGACAGGAGGAGTGCTCGCTGTTGGAAGGTGAGAGACTGGTTTTAAAGGAAGCTAAATGGGACTCATTAAGCACAGAGATAAGATGAATTACATAGATTTCTATATTTTGATATTATTTCAGTAGAGGTTCACATTGTAATTAATTTTCAGAGATTTTGTGTAATGCAGTCTGTAAGCCCTATAGCTTACGTGTGACGTACGGCTGCGAAAATTGTGTTAATTTACATGTGTATGCGTGTGATAGGTGGAATTCCCGACATATCGAATAGAGTTCTGGAGAAGTTATGACTACACTATATAACATCGTAATTTGATGAAATCTCCGTAAACTCTACTCCAGGAATTAACCCTCCGAAGTGATATTATTTCATACGTGTAGTATGGAACCGACCCGTAATGTGACATAATTATGATTGTGTCACGAGGAGAAAATTTACCGTGTGTAAATAAAGGGTAAAATATGAATATATGTTCTATTTTTCAGGGTATCGATTTCATGTAACAGGCGGTGTTTCCGCTAAACAAAAACACTTGAACGCACAAGTTACAAATGAATACAAAGGGAACAATGATGGTAATTATGTTGAAGATGATTGCAAATTATACTTGGACATAGAAGGGTATTATTATATGTTGTATTTTTGTATGTTGTGTCATATTTTTTATATTCGTGTCGGAAGAAAATCAGCACTACATTACTAGGTAATATAGCGTGATCTTCTAGGCGTTCTGTAATATGTTCATAACGGCAAACTATTACTTGTTATTTATATATTTAGATGTATTATTATTATTATTATTATTATTATTATAACAATATAACAACCAAATTTAAGGAAATCTACCAAAATGCATCTTACATAACAACTCGTAAACACAGGAAAAGCAAACAATGGTTCACTTATGACCTAAAAATACAATGTAAGGAAAGAGACAGACTTTACAAAACAATGCTCAGAAACAAGGATAATATTACAATAAAAAATGAATACAAATCTTTCAGAAACAAATTAAATAAGCTAATAAACAAAACAAAACATCAATATTTTAAAAATAAGATAAATAGTTCCAAAAACGATAATAAAGGAATGTGGAAAGTCATTAATGATATAACAGGTCGGAAAACACAAACTGTCAATGAAGTCATAAACAAACATTTAATATTACATTATACTAACGAAGTGATAGTCAATAAATTCATCAATACCTTTAGTGAAAAAATAAACAGCCTAGCTCATAACTGTAGTATCAACATATGGCAATCAAATAGAAACACATTAATGAATTCCTTTACATTACTTGAAACTGATGAATATGAAATAGAAAACATAATTAAGGAATTAAAAACAGACAAATCGCCTGGGGTAGACAATATACGCTTGAAAGACATAAAGGCAACATCCAAAAAAACTATACCAATCATAACACATCTCATAAACAAGATATTCGAATCAGGCATAATACCAAAATATCTGAAATACACAATTATTAAACCAATATATAAGAATGGCGATCACTTAGACTTTGGCAACTACAGACCAATATGCATTTTATCAATCCTCCACAAAATAATGGAAAAATGCTTGGATAAGAGAATGAAGAATTTCCTAAATAAATATGATATTTTAAAGGGACACCTATACGGTTTTAGGAAGGGGAAAAGTACTGAACTACTCCTGGCTGAATTTGCCAATGTAATAAATAATGCCTTAAATAAGAACAATCACATAATGGTACTTTTTCTTGACTTTTCTAAAGCATTTGACACAATAAATCACAATAAACTACTTGCTAAATTACACGATATTGGAATAAGAGGCACGACTTATAAACTATTTGAAAGCTATCTGAAAAACAGGGAAATGGCAGTTATGGTCAATAACACTATCAGTGACGCAGTAGAAGGAACACAAGGTATCCCTCAAGGCAGCATTATTTCACCTACACTATATAACCTGTTCGTAAACGACATGAATGAAGCCATTAAACACAGTAAAATATTTATTTATGCTGATGACACCACTATATATACCATGCATAAAGACTCTAAAACAGCTTTTGAGAGACTTCAAGAAGACTTCAATAACATCACAAGATGGTGTCATGACAATAATTTGTATATAAATACAACCAAATCCAAAATAATGCACATCAGAGTTGATCACTTCACACAAGAAAAATACAAACTAACGCACCACAGCTTATCATGCATACACCAAAACATCCTGGCAGGTTGCAAATGTAACACCTTCATAAATAGTACTTCGACACAAAAATACCTAGGAATTACCCTTGATGAACACTTTAAAATGAACACACACACAGTAAACATAATAAAAAACCTAAGAGCAAATCTCTACATCTTCTACAATCTCCGATTTTATGTAGATAGGAAAACTTACAAAACAATTTACAGTGCTCTGATTGAAAGCAAATTAAGATATGCTATAGCAGCTTGGGGAAATCAAAACACAACTTTAATTAATAATCTTCAAGATAGCCAAAACAGGTTCTTTAAATATTTCACTGATATCCCTTATTTTAATATTAAAGAGTTGTTTCAAATTACTGTACTGAATCTCTACTACCATGATCCAAGATTCAGGCATAAGGTCTCTCACAACATACAAACAAGAGCCATAACAAGTACTAAACATGTTAAACCTTTATGTATAAATAGCTATGGTTTCAAGAGACTAAATTATATTATACCATCACTACTTAATGAACTACCACCTGGACTGACAAACATTAACAGCAAACAACTAGCTATAAGTCGCATTAAAAAATATTACTTAACCAAACATTAACTCATAACATAAATGTATTAATATAACTACCATAGTGTAATTTTTTGTATCTTTAATTATTTACATTAATATTTTATCATTAACATTACAAAAAAAAATGCATGCACTCTTGTACTGAAATATAATCTATATATATGTTGTAAATAATAATTAATATGTCTCACAGATAATCTGTACTGTCATCAGATTCGTGAGACATATCACAATAATGTAACATAAATAGTATTTAATAAATAAATTAATTAAATTAAATTAAATTAATTAATTAATTAATTAAATTATTATTATTATTATTATAATTATTATTATTATTATTCGTACTTAATTGATATAATTCTTTATTATTATTATTACTATTATTATTATTATTATTATTATTATTATTATTATTATTATTATTATTATTATTAAGTTTAGATTCAAGGCTAACTGAGCCATGGAGATGTTTTATTACACACGATAACTCCAATTATTTTCGCTATTTGAATCAAAGGGATTCGACATATTTCAGTTATTCTACAGTATGTTAACTTGTGAGGTGACCACAGTCATGAGACCCTTTTCTTATTTTCTTAAGACAGATTTTAAAACCGTGGCGAGTGCAATTATTCTGAGTGACACGCACAGCGGGGGGCTCTCCGCTGAGCTAGCGAACAATGGACAGCCTGCTACAACAGATTTCAAGAGATTAGTGTCAAAGGAGCTATCTGGCTTCACAAGGTGTGCCTGTACCAAGTGAAGAGGATTTTAACTGATGTTTTCTAAGAAGGACACGGGGTCTACTGGAACGTATCTCTGAGACAGAAGACCATAGCAACGGTATTTTGATTGGTCGACGAAGTTTTATTTTCTGCAGGAGTGGGGAGAAAGACGGAGGGCACTTGAGGGCTGGCGCGTTTAAGGAAAGAGTCACTCACTACTGTGAATCTTATTGGGAATGAAGTAAGTCATTCAGACCGTCGATAGTTTGGACTTGATTGTGCATATAAGACATATTTCTTCGTCTTTCCATGCAATAACGACAATGGTTGTGTTTTTGGCCAAAGTCGGTAAAGTGATTTATGGAGTTAGAACTTCGTCACTGATCAAGCTAGCAGCTAAATCTACATCATCGCTGCCCAGTAAATATAATTAACGGAACTTATCTGCTGGGATCCTTCAAGACGTCATTCCAAGAGATGAATCAACGCCCCAGGAACAACTACAAGTCTTAACTATGGAGACCAATTCCTTCGACACGCAACCTCGGTAAGATAGGCTGACATATATTATTCAAAATCTCTTCTTTTATATTTCTGGCAAGTAACTTCACAGTTTTGGAAATAACGTTAAACTTAATATCGGTCTCATCACTTTTCTCGCCCCTCAGGTTAACACAACTTCAGTGAAAGTATTTACTATTTATTATTATTAACTTTTCATATTTTGTTTTTGTGTAGAATTAAATTCAGTATTTTAATCCATGCCTTGCTTTCATTTTTCAGTAGTTAGAAGTACATGTAAGTCATCCCTTATCCCCAATGCAAAAACTAACTGGTTGATTACTTTGATTTCGCCACGGGCTGGGAGAAAGAGGTCTCAGGTGCTCCACTGATGTTAATTTATCATTATTTGTGTTTCTTTTATTGGTCTTCAACACTTTGTTGCGACCATGGCGCCCAACATTTCATTTTGAGAGCACTACTGAAGGTAAGTTCACAATACCAGTGTGTATTAACATGTGTCTCAACTCATTTCATGACCTATTACATTTATCATCCAATAGTGAGCAAATCACCATCCTAAAACACATTACAAGTTGGCACCTTAGCTTCATTTCACATTCTGTATCCATATCAAGTGTTCTTACGAATGGAATCATTTATAGCTGTCGCTTATCCTATTGTGATAAATAGTGTGATAAATTGCGTTTTACAATATAACAAAATTATCCTACTAGATGATGATGATGTTAATTGAATATAGACGAAATTCTGTGATTATGATGAGAGCCTTTGAAGCGAACGTAAGATCCGTTCCAGTATCGGCGTAAAATATGAATAGGAGAATCAAATTTAAGATAGTGACTCTCGGAATGTTAAAAGATGCTGCTTGCCAAGTTAAAGTGCTCAGTTAGGTGAGTGCATCTTGTGAATATGTTTTCCTTGAGTTAGCCACCCACTCCAGGATATACCACAGCACCATAAGACTATCCCCCATCGGAGAATATAGGAATATGTTTTGTTTCAGACTGTGAACCAGTACAGATATGGATGCTGTGTCGTCATGGAACACGGTACCCTCAAACCAGCACCATCAAGAAGCTCCGAGCCTTGGAGGATTTCAGAGACCAGATCGTTGACAATCACAAATCCAGTCGTCGAAGTAAGTGATGTGTAGACAATCGTTTATTTGTTTTAAAAACTATGGATAAAATATGCTCCAAAACTTAGAATGGCCGTATTTGTGAGCCATTTCTAGGTCAGATATTAACTGTTTTATATACTGTACACCGAGAAGATACCACAACAAGTTCAGAGTTCACACTTCACACAACTGGTAGTGTGCCTGGCTTACACTAGATTTTGTCACCACAGTGCAACAGCTGTCCACTATCTCTACAGCTCGCACTAATCACCACTCTTGGCCACTTCAGGTGCTGCCAGAGTCCCGCAGATGCATTCCTGACAATAACGCATCGAACCCAGGTCCTCACTTGAGTCTTTCACAGTCCTATTTGTGTGAGAAGTATTTCATTAAGTGTAGAAATAATTCATGTACGGTATTTATTTAAGACACTATGTGATTAAATTAATTGCTACTCCTCGCCCAATCTAATTGGATACTCTCGTGTTGACCGACTGAAAAGCGATTCTATTGATAGACAACGGTACTTAGGCAACACTGAAGAACTGCTTCTAATGTTTCAATATTTTCACAGTCCCAGCCGCAAGCAAGCTTCCACAACACCTGACTTGCTGTTAAATGTACTACCTGTTAGTCCGAATGGGCCATTGATCTCTATAACACTACTGTACTGGATGTCTCGCTCCCACGGCTTGGGCTAGAGCAAATAGCTCCTATCAGACCAATCGTAAACTTCAGAAACATCCCAATTTGCTCAACAATTTTTGAATAAACATTATTATCGGCTGAAGGGGCCAAAACTATTAATTAGGCCTCGAAACATGTCCCACTAATGAGCACTCAGTGATAATAATTAATAAAAGTATTGATCAGGCGGAATCTTTAACCTGTTTATACTGGATTATTTGGGCAACATTTTAATTTTCCCACTTTAACTTCAATTTATCACTAAATTTTATTCTGAAGTGTGTTTGTTGTTACAAAAGTTACTCTGCTAAGGAAATTGTTCCTTTTTATTATTATATCGAACACATACAATCTGCAAGATAACTCATATCACAGTTCACAGTTCCAGTCCCTAGAGAATGAGGATATTAGAAAAAAAGATACGAGCCTTACAGTAGTCGCATATGATGTGTAACATCTGACATGTTATCCTACTCGTATACTACACAGCTTGGACATTCTTAAAATGTTAATTTACACTCCATTTTCATACTGGTACCATGATGAATGTATAGATTGAATTGGAGATATGCTACTGTCACACTTGTGGCGCAGCGGTCAAGCTGTTAGTCTCTCACCAAGGTAGACCGGGTTTGATTCCCGGTCAATACATGTGAGATTTTCGAATTGAAATGCCATGTCCTGTGGTTCGCATTCCACGTAAAAGGGAGGTGCCGTGGATCATGATCGTGAGATTAACGGACACGCAAAACTACAAGCTTCCTTCCTTCCGCTTACATTAATAATTCATAACAACAAAGTGACACACAACGTCGACAGTATTATCAAATACTGTGAGCACATTCCTCAGTAACTATAACATTCATTATTCTCAAGGCTCTCATACAGTTCGCCGTAAACAATCAAAACATTGCTTCCTACAATCATGAAATGACCTAGTCTCACATATGATGAAAATACAGCTTTTATTCCACTCATATAACAACATTCTGTTATGAATTTAATATTTGACTACTCACCCACAGCTTGACAATAATGCCGCTTACGTAAATGACATTTTTCGTCTTTGTCCTACCCCATGTGATATTCAACCTTGAACGTGAAGCTTCATAAACTGCTCAATGACAAATGTAAGTCGATGAAACATTTGCCACTGTGCTCGTCAAACCAGTGCCTGCTAAATGCACTGCCTACTGTATTGCCATAACATTCTCGCGCCTTGTTTCCAATACACACATTTGCAATTGTACATCCGGCTGGCAGTGCCTCTTCACTTCCGTCCGATCCACTTCCGTTCGATCCACTTCCGCCCGATTCACTTCCGTCCCCAATTTTCAAAATCACTCCCACAAAACTATCCAGCAACCGAGCGGAAAGATGTTGCACATCAATAAGAAAGTGAAGGGGGCAAGAGAGTCAGGAAATGGAAGGATACTGTAGCCCCCAGAAACATTAAATAACGTTGGGGTCAGACGAGAACATGGCATTAAATATGTTAGCCTGAACATGGTATATCCTTCCTGCAACCCATCGACTGCAGTAATGCATTATGTTTATGACAGAGAGAAAGCTACTGTGCATTGCCAAAGTAGTCTGGGCTGCAGTTTTATGTTGTTGTTGATTGTTTTAGGGGCTTTGCGATATTGTGGTCATGTAGCCCCGTGTAATTGAGTGTGTGTAGAATTTGACTGATAACCTGTGTCACTGTGATGTCTGTACTAGTGTAGTGTGTATGTTTGTAATTGAGGCAGGATTTGGGAAGGCAACGGCCGTGGACCTTAAGTTAGGTAGCATCTCGGCATTTGCTTGGAGTAGAAGTGGGGAAACCACTTCCAGGATGGCTGAGGTAGGAATCGAACCTATGTCTACTCAGTTTTGCCTAACGAGGTTGAGTGTACCCCGTTCCAGCCCTGAGACCAGAATTAAAAATTTCTTGTTAGAGGCGGGAATCGAACCCGGGCGTCCGAGGTGACAGGCAATAATGCAGGTTTTTTGGAAGTATAACCTATTCTGAACCCTTTTCACTACTCTACTCATATGGGAAACCTGACTTAACAACCATATAACCAGGTCCTTTAAAATAATTATATTTTCTTCTCAGATCCTCATAAATTAGAATGTACTAATTAACAGCAATGTGTAGTCTGAAACTGTTATGAAATAAATATATTTACAATAAATAACCATTTTCGATAAAATATTGTCCGCCTTTCACACATTACATACTTCGAACAGCTGACTGAGAACAGATCTTCCCGCACATCCAGGCGAATGTAGCCAATTACCTGGACACACTTTTTCGCGCGCCGAGTGCGACGTTCAGTAGTATTATTTATCTCTGGTCACCTCAAGACTTAAGCGGTCCTTTTGATGTTCCGGTCTGTGAAGAGGCTAACACGCCAGGAAATAGTTCCCACTTTTTCCTGCTTGTTTTTTGAGCATAAGATATTCCAGCGCGTGTTGGTATATTTTCATAAGCTGAGTCGATTACTTTTCAGAATTTCCTTTGTAAAAATCTATGAATATATTTTTCATTTTCAGGTTAATTGGGAGCTTTTCCAACTTTGCTTTCCATGCGATGAATTGTGTATGTGAATATACTGTAGTTCTTAGTGGTATTTGGAACGATAGGCAGAGTAATTCAGGACGAATTTAATATTATATTACATGTTGTGTGTGTGTGTGTGTGTGTGTGTGTGTGTGTGTGTGTAAACCTTGTTTGGGCGACAAAATAGCACCCGAGTAATTCGATTTTATGGCGAATCAGGGTCAAAGATTGACAACACCACTGCGATTTCACAAAGTTCAACATGGTTTTCTCAAGTACACAACGTGTTCAAGCTGCAGTTTTTAAGCTTCAATCACAGGTGCAAACAAATGATTTTGAATTTATATAGTAGGTTGAGAGATGACAATCCACTGGGAATTTGCCTTCAAACTACACGGACCACCTTCTCTTTTCATGTTAGGGAAAAAGCAACAGCAGCGATTAGAAAGACATTCCAAAACCCGAAAAACTGTCCCTGACCACCGCAGTGAAACTCTTTCGAGCGAAAATAATACCGGTTTTGACTTATGGATTTGAACTTATATGGGATCAATTAAAAGTGAGTGATATAGAAACTCTAGAGAAAGTGAACACTTGGTGTCTCGAATTCCACTCGATCGAGACTCGTATATGTACTTAGGAAGACTATCTGATACAAGAGATCAGAAATAGAATGTTTCTGCCATCAACGACCGCTTTCCAAGTACCGGCACTATAAGCAGATGAGAACCACAAAAACTGACATTTGGTGGGAATTTCACAGCACTGACGCGATGACGAAGAGGCACTGGACTCAGACTAATTACGAGTTGAGACAGAGAGAGAGAGAGGAGATGCGCGGAGGGATATTTTCCTCAGGACATGACCTGACGTTTGGTTTAGATCAATGGACTGGACTGACTCAACTCCTCACTCACTCACTCACTCACTCACCCACAGACTACTTTCCTTTGAACGATTGTCCGATTCGCTAACTTCGGAGCCGTCCTCGCATTTACCTGTTATGGCTGGACGGTAGTTGTATATTTTTTCAGAAGAGCCAGAAGAGTCTAGATTTCTCCAAAACACTCCACTTGCGGCCCATGTCACGATACCGTATCACATAAATTAAATAAAATGGTTATGTTTTATCAACTTATCAATTAAAAAACGTTCTGTCCAATTTTAGTATATATTTCGACCTTATGCCTAAGCTATCGCTATGATACATACCTGACTAACATATTTTACTGACAGTTTAAACTGTACATCAACTCTTTTTGGGCACACATGGTTATAATTAGCGTACTAAATATTACATGTTAAATGTTAAACGCGTTGAAGCAATTGGAAAGAGATTCCAATCAACACCATAGGGAAGATGTAGTAGAATGAGGAAAAGGGTTGGGTGTTGTGACCGTTTGACCGAAGTCCCACGTGCACACGAGCATGAATTTCAACATCCGCCGAGCATAAGACTCGAAAAATCTCGGGATCAAACTGAGTATAGCAAACAAAATTTTAATCAAAAATCAGCCGGACGGATATCGAAACTCACACTCCATAAAGGATGGAAGGCAGTGCAAATAATTTGTGAATAACACCAATTTCTTAAAATACCTCAGTTTAATTTAACTGTCTGCTGGTCCTATTAGAATACAGTGATCCCCCAGGGAGAAATCTAAAATTCCAGTCCTGAAAAATAAAGACATCCTGCGCTCCCCCTGGGCCCCTTATCTACATATAAAATTTAGAACGCATAAAATAAAGTATTTCCAGCCTCTAACCAAAAGTAAATTCACTATTTTCAAAATATTAACTTGATGTCTGAGAAAATCATTAGTCCATCTCAGCATCTGGTTCAATTAATTATTTAAACTGTACAGTTATCACTGATGTGCAGGAAAATATCAATCCATCCTGACACCATGATTTTAATATTTACAAAGGTATCACTTGAATCAAATTTTCCAGAATTGTTTCAACCTCTGCGGGGAATTTCACACGTCTTAAACTCATTTCAGGGAAGTCACATTCCCAAAACGATGTGAAATCAAAATCATAAACCCCATGACCATCCATTTATCAAATTTAAACTTTGACTGAACTTCCGACATTTTTCCACAATGTCAGCATAAATAAATTTTATTCACCATTTCACATATAATTTAAATCCTCTGATTTAATTGCTTCGATTTAATTTCTTTGATAATATTCATATAATTCAATTTATTTATGTTAATCCTTTTAGTTTAATTTATTTTATTGTAAAAAATTATTATTTAGAATAATCCAAACTGGTATTTTATGAAGATTAATGGATCCACAAATTCAACCAGCTATCAGCTTAAAATTTTTAATACATCATCCAATCTCTAGACAAAATGCCTCTCATACTGTCAATACGTTAAATAGGACACGGTAAGGCCTTCAGCAAAAACTAGGATGAGACATCAACTTATTCATATATAAACGACTACACCATGTGGGCGACTATACAACAGTCTAGGAATGTAGAATTTCTCTGACGATAGGCCACTAGCTTCCCATATGAGCGACTATATTGTCCTCATTTTTAATCATATTTGAGCATGGAGCAATTATTTGACCCTCAAAACTCAACTTTATAAACATCCTTTATTAATTCATCTTTTATTTTCACTTAACATTTGACCATTATATTCTTATTTTTATAATGACCCCTCAGCTACGCAGGCTGGGTTCAATGGCTTCTAAGCAGCCAGCACGTGGGATCATGCTCTTCCTCACAAAATTTAAATATCTCGGCCTCTCGCATAGGTGTAATAAACTTTTAATGTCTTCCCCAACACACTCCTGTTAAACTGTCGCATTAATTCCAATACATAGTTCCTCATTTTATACAAAATTCGTATATGAATGACCTTCCGCTCCCAGTATCAAAGATCACGCTTTCGGCATGTCCCTCTATTCAAAATCAACTCCCATATCATCAACTACGATCCATTATTCCTCCAATTATTAACCGCTATTATTACCAGGAATTATTATTATTATTGGAAAACGTTCCAAACAATATAATCATTTACATATTATTATTATTATTATGGCTTGACTATCAGTCATACAGCCTTCCGATATCATATCTCAATTTCATTTACAACGAAAATATTTTAAATTTATTTTAAATTCAAATATAAAAATTTATAAATTCACAGAAAATTTCGAACTATTATTCCCAAGGAATAATATTTAAACGTAATGTGGCTATCCACATTCCTCATCTATCAACATATTCAAAAGAGAAACTCCTAATAAAGTCGAGAAAATATTATAAACAAATTAATTTAATTATAAACCATTTAATTTTGAACAAATCCAAATATTATTTCAAAGTTCCCTAACATAACGTTTAGGCGTGGAATGGTGTAAAATATCTTCCACACAATAGTCTACTGCTATATCGAAGCATATCAGGCTGAAATCCTAAACGCACTAGATTTCCATCAAAGAGATCCATTCGAAATAAATTGGCTGATAAATCTTCAAATGTACTACACACATCAAAAAAAGTTTTGCATCATCTCGGTTCCAAGAGTTCCGGAACCTTTAAATACAAAGGGAATAGAGATCAACACAAACAACATTTTAGCTCGTTTTATTGCTCATGAGACCCACACATTGCATGTTGTACCATCATACAGCTAGACTTTCAGCATGTGTGGTCCAGATTGCAGTACACACCACTACCTCTAATACCCAGTAGCACGTCCTCTTGCATTGATGCATGCCTGTATTCGCCGTGGCATACTATCCACAAGTTCATCAAGACACTGTTGGTCCAAATTGTCCCACTAATCAACGACAATTCGGCGTAAATCTCTCAGAGTGGTTGGTGGGTCAAGACGTCCATAAACAGCCCTTTTCAACATATCCCAGGCATGTTCGATAGGGTTCATGTCTGGCGAACATGCTGGCCACTGTAGTCGAGCGATGTCGTTATTTTGAAGGAACGCATTCACAAGATGTGCACGATGAGGTCGAGAATTGTCGTCCATGAAGACAAATGCCTCTCCAATATTCTGCCGATATGGGTGCACTATGGGTCGGAGGATGTCATTCAGGTATCGTAAAGCCGTTTCGGAGCCTTCCATGACCACCAGTGGCGTACGTCGGCCTCACATAATGCCACCCCAAAACATCAGGGAACCACCACCTTGCTGCACTCGCTGGACAGTGTGTCTAAGACGTTCAGCCTGACCAGGGTGCCTCCAAACACGTCTCCGACGATTGTCTGGTTGAAGGCATATGCGACACTCATCGGTGAAGAGAACGTGATGCCAATTCTGTGGGGTCCATTCAGCATGTTGTTGGGCCCATCTGTACCGCGCTGCATGGTGTCGGGGTTGCAAAGCTGGACCTCGCCATGGACGTCGGGAGTGAAGTTGCGCATCATGCAGCCTATTGCGCACAGTTTGAGTTGAAACACGACGTCCTGTGGCTGAACGAAACGCATTATTCAACATGGTGGCATTGCTGTCAGGGTTCCTCCGAGCGGCAATCCGTAAGTAGCGGTCATCCACTACAGTAGTAGCCCTTGGGCGGCCTGAGCGAGGCCTGTCATCGACAGTTCCTGTATATCTGTACCTCCTCCATGTCCGAACAACATCGCTTTGGTTCACTCTGAGACGCCTGGAAACTTCCCTTGTTGAGAGCCCTTCTTGACACAAAGTAACAATGCGGACGCGATCGAACTGCGGTATTGACCTTCTAGGCATGGTAGAACTACAGACAACATGAGCAGCGTACCTTCGTCCTGGTGGAATGACTGGAACTGATCGGCTGTCGTACCCCCTCCGTCTAATAGGCCCTGCTCATGCATGGTTGTTTACATCTTTGAGCAGTTTTAGTGACATCTATGAACAGTCAAAGGGACTGTATCTTTGATACAATATACACAGTCAACGTCTATATGCCGGAGATCTGGGAACCGAGGTGATGCAAAACTTTTTTTGATGTGTGTATAACATCTTGAAGTAAATATCCAGACGCAGAAACCTACTTAGCAGACAGTATAGTCGAACTTGAGAATGCAATACACTAGCTACTTAATAATAAAGTTGGCTTATATCGTGAAGGTCTTGTAGGAAGAATCCTTCTGACGTCGAGTCCATGTATGCCGGCTGGCAAACCTTTCTTCCAGTGAACAGATGTTCCGCGTCACACCTCGCCTACACTCCATTATTCCCGAAGATGTTCCCAAAAATCCCATGACATCTCACCTCAAGTTCTTTTAGTACTTCATGATGACGGTCCGATCTATCATTTTCAAACAAATATGATGCATGTCTGGCAACATAATGCTATAAATATTCGAGTCCCAATCTAACACTTACAGCTTTGTGCCACAGAAAAACTTCCTAACTCGACTGGTTCACTTCCAGTTCTAGAATATTTACACCGGGTCCGAAATCATTTTGCAACCACAACTGTTGGTTCGATGCTCGCGTACTGTATTTGCTTATGACCTTGGTGTTTGACTCGATACACTGACAATCTTAAGAGTGGTTTACGTAGCATGCTAGTACCATCTCTAGTTTCTAGGCTGCGTTCCCTACATGAGTAAGGAATGTCATTCCCCAAAGCAATGGCTTGCTCACCTGGCCTATTTATGATACATGGATTTTAAGGCCCACATCATATTCGTTGATTGCTTTCCAACTCTTTTAGACTGGTATCTTCAAACACAAATTTGCCAAGCATGCATGACCCTGAGCGCGCGATGTTAGCAGTTATACAGTCATGCTTCACCTCCACACCTGTTGCGTGCGGCCTAACTCCCGTCAGCCACGCCGATGCAAAACATAATCCTTGCGCCTCGGATTCTTCATCTCCAATATCTTCTGATCCAAACGACGGTTTCTCTTGATCTCTTCGGTATTTTTCCCAGTAATGAGTACTGCACGTTCCCCCAATGTTTTGGTGGTTCAACCTCTTCACATTAAAACTCGTAAATATACCATATGAGGTTTCTCGTATCGAAGCTCTCCCCATCTAGTGTCATCTTGATGAAACGAAATATCTCAGCTCCGCGCGTTCTTCAAACAGTTGGTTCATCAAAGAAAAACAATCAGTGGCCCTTATCTAAATGGTCATAGTGTGAACGAACCCAAACAAATAAATGTTATTAACGAAAGTAGAAAAAAGAAAAAAGTCAATATAGAAGAGGTACTGAAATCTAAAGGTAATAATAATGTGAAACCTCTGAGCAACTCAAGCAGAGTACTGTTAAGGAAGTGGTGGCCCATTTAAAAAAGTCCTCTCGGCACGCCGGAAGGCGGAGGTAGATTTCACCGGACAAACTTGGGGATAGGCGAAAATAGGCAGAATATGCAGATTTTCGTAGAAGGATCAGACCTCATTTAATGCGAGAAGGTATTTTATAATTGGAGCTTAATTAACTTTGTTTTTCGTCATTTTATGCTTATTTTAAACATTTTATTGTCTTATGGGAACGGTAACCTTCTTGTCATTTGGGGTCCATTTTTATACTTGTGGTCACACTGTCCTTATGCTAGGTTTCGACACTGATGTGCTACTATGTAACGGTCTGTTACTTCTTCACGCAAAATTATATCTACCGCAGAGATTTTGGTTGGTTCCTCAGTTTAGGGGCTGCGACAACGCGGTCATGTAACCCCGTGTACTTTGGGATGGCTGTATTAGTCTGTAATTCAGGTAAGGACTGCAGACGGTCAATTTCAAGCAGTAGTTACTAATGTTGCTACCAGGTACTACCGTCAACGACACCTAGCTGTGAACTTGGCTACTAGATGCCACCGCAACCAGCAACTCGCAACGAACGTTGGAACTTCCCCTCCAAAGGAAAGCATACTGAGGGATTTTTGGCGCTCTTAGAAAATCCGACGACTTCGGCCGGCTTTGAACTCGCGACCTTGGGCATAAACATTCAGCATGCTACCAGTTACGTCACCGAAGCCGCTTCACACTTAGATGGAAATCTGAATCTGATCTCGTGCAAGTGCGTTATCTTGGCAACGTCTGATGGCTCATCCCTCATCAATTTAGTAGTGTTGCCATGGCAACCACTGATAGGTCTTGGCATTTTCTTATAATTCCGAAATTATTTTTCTCATCCCTTGGCATAATGGTGGGTTATATCAAAAATTCTTTCAGACAAAAGTTTTAGGTAATTATTATGGGAATATTGTCCATTTTGTACGGTTTTGATATTGTGCCTATTAAGAGAGATATGATTAATGTTTCCCGAAAAACCCACTTTTTCCCACCCCTTTGGTCAATGGTTGGTGCTATAAAAAAAACTCTTCAAACATACATTTTTGGGCTTTATCCGACACATAGTATGAATGTTGAACGGATTCGATATTTCACATATTAAGAGAGTTATAGCAATATTTCACTTTTTCGAAAAAAAAAAAAGCCCCCCATTATCACCCCCCAACGACCGATTTAGCCCAGTAACGAACTCGACCGAGATTTTATAAGTATACGTATTCGGTAAAAAATTCAAAGTGATTGGTACAAAATTACGGCAGTTATCGTGTCCACAATAAACTGATATACATATACATACATAAATTATATATAACTTTTGAACTGACGGTGGTTTTGGGGCCTGGGGATGTGAAACGCGAAGATATGTCGAAATTTTCCGGAAGTCGAAACATGGTACCCATTGCAATAGTTAGCTTTCTAACGAAATCTACCTCTGGTTGGTTCCTCAGTTTAGGGGCTGCGACAACGCGGTCATCTAACCCCGTGTACTTTGGGTGAGTGTAGAATCTGTCTGATACACGGTGTGAATTGTAATGGCTGTATTAGTCTTAATTCATGTAAGTACTGCAGACGGTCAATTTCAAGCAGTAGTTCCTAATGTTGCTACCAGGTACAACCGTCAACGACACCTAGCTGTGAACTTGGCTACTAGGTGCCACCCCAACCATCAACTCGCAACGAACGTTGGAACTTCCCCTCCAAAGGAAAGCATACTGAGGGATTCTAGTGCTCTTAGAAAATCCGACGACTTCGGCCGGCTTTGAAACCGCGACATTGGGCATAGACATTCAGCATGCTACCAGTTACGTCACCGAAGCCGCTTCCCACTTTATCAGGCGGCTTTGGTGGCGTAGTCGGTAACATGCTGAGCTTCTATGCCCAAGATACCGGGTTCAAACCCGGCCGAAGCCGTCGGATTTTTTAAGAGCGTTAAATATCCCTCAGTATGCCTTCCTTCGGAGGGGAAGTAAAGCCGGCGGTCCCATGTCATAGATTTATGGCATGTTAAAGATCCTTCCACTAATTGCACCTGTGTGAAGCTAAATTGGATAGGTTAAGAATGTATACAACGCTCTTAGGTTTCTATGTTCGTTGCCAAGAGCCGACTGCGGCGGCGTCTAGTAGCTCAGTTCTGAACTTGGCCTCGTAGTCGTTGACAGTGGCGCTTGGCGGCAAAAGTAGGAACTATCTGAAAAATTGTTAGTTGCAGTACTTAAATTAACAAACAGATAACACACACTAATACAGTCATCACAATTAACACCGGTTATCAGACAGATTCTACACACACCCAAAGTACACGGGGCTACATGACCGCGTTGTCGCAGCCCCTAAACTTAAGAACCAACCAACCAACCACTTAATCAGATGGAAATACTGAATCTGATCTCGTGCAAGTGCGTTGTCATGGCAACGTCTGATGGTCCATGCCTCATCAATTTAGTAGTGTTGCCATGGCAACCACTGATAGCTCTTGGCATTTTCTTATAATTCCGAAATCATTTTTCTCGTCCCTTGGCGTAATGGTGGGTCATATCAAAAATTCTTTCAGACAAAAGTTTTAGGTAATTATTAGGGGAATATTGTCCATTTTGTACGGTTTTGATATTGTGCCTATTAAGAGAGATATGATTAATGTTTCCCGAAAAACCCACTTTTTTCCACCCCTTTGGTCAATGGTTGGTGCTATCAAAAATCTTATTTGACATAAATTTTTGGCACTTATCCGACACATATTATGAACTTTGAATGGATTCGATATTGCACGTATTAAGAGAGTTATAGCGAAATTTCACTTTTTCGAAAAAAGCCCCCCATTTTCACCCCCTTCGACCGATTTAGCCCAGTAACGAACTCGACCGAGATTTTATAGGTATACATCTTCGGTAAAAAATTCGAAGTAATTGGTGCAAAATTACGGCAGTTATCGTGTCCACAAGAAACTGATATACATATATATACATATATATATATATACATAAATTATATATAAACTTTTGAACTGACGGTGGTTTTGGGGTCTGGGGGATGTGAAACGCGAAGATATGTCGAAATTTTCCGGAAGTCGAAACATGGGACCCATTGCAATAGTTAGCTTTCTAATGAAATCTACCTAATTCTAATGAAATCTACCTAATGATTGAAGTTATTAATAAATATGAGTAAGCTTAAAGATAGTGAACCAATAGGATTCTTGTGCTCGAAAAAGAAAACTAAATCTCCCGCAAGAAGAGTACTAATAAGAGATTTAGTTAAGTTAGACACCGTCTTGATTACGAAAAAACAGTAATCAAGCAAACATCTGGGAAATCCTACCTACCTGAGCAGGGCAGATCATCAACATAAAGTTAAGGTCCGACCGCAGCGAACAAATTATGGGAAATATTATTTCATAAACTGTGGTATTGATAATTGGAACTCATTACCTGCCTCAGTCTTAGAGCCTTTGCCCAAACATATTGAGGGGCGTGGTTGCGCAGCGGACAAGCTGTATGCCTCTCACCAAGGCGGACCGGGTTCGATTCCCGGTCAATGCATATGAGATTTTCAATGTGAAATGCCATGTCCTGTGGTTCGGATTCCACGTAAAACGGAGGTCCCGTGGCTTATGATTGCGAGATTAACGGTCACGTTAAACTACAAGCTTCCTTTTTCAAACATATTGATTTGTTTAAGAGAATATTGATATGTTGTGTAAATACTACGATGTAATTACTATAGTTCCTAAATTGCGAATAGTGTATATTGTGTTTGATGTTATTGTTGGTTATTTTCTGTATTTCTACAATTTGCCACCGGGGAATTACCCCCATTTACGAATATTATATAATAATAATAATAATAATAATAATAATAAAGATATGCATGAACTGAATACGACTCTAAGTAGCAAAATAGCTGAGCGAACCATACCAGCGATAAACAGAGAGATCTGTGAAAAACTGAAGTAATAGATAGACAAAACTTGGATGAGGGCACAACAGACGTTATACAAGTTCACGTGGCGCATTTCAAATTGCTGCCAAGCGTGAGATGAAGGGGAAAGTAATAATAATGATTAGCTTCGATAATGATTACATATTGTATTTGTAACTTGAAGCGTTTACAAGGGCTACAGGATTCAAACAGGAGCGGCCGTGGCCAAAAATTTAAAACAGTGACACGCTTATAAAAATAAGCAATTTAATTGCTGTAAGGTTAGCGTAAAAAAAGAGTATAGATGTTGCTCAATTATTGGCCTCAGACCAAGGGTACATTTAAATAGCTATGTACGAAAAACTTGTAATTTGTTTCAAAAACTAGATTGAATGAGCGAGTAACTTATATATTAGGGTGTCTCAATAGACACAGTAAAGCTTGAAAAGGGCTAAGATTGCTAAGAATGTATTGATCTTAAGATCTTGGGCACAGCAGGTGCCTATGCATTAGACGCAGTGTTTCCCAAACTTTTTCGTGTGTGTACCACTTTAAGAGATGAGAATCTCTCGCGTACCACCCAATATTTGGGAGATATAATAACTATAACCCCCCATCACCACCACCACCACCACCACCACTACGTAGCAGACCAAAAGATCGATTGTAAATTGTGTTTGTTAGAGTTAGGCTGTTCGAGTTTAAGTTCAAATAATAAAAAGTGTGCCCAGGTGTTTTATTATTTATTACATGTATTCAATTCAAACATTCAGAAATAACACTGTACAAATAATATTAATTTAAAAAACTCTTAATAATTAAACATAAACACCAAAGTTCAACTATCAACTTCAGTGTGAAGGGTGAGCTTGAAGATTAGAAGCCAACTTAGGAATGTCTGGTTTTAGATTGCCGAGTCTCAAAAGAAGATCGTTTTCCACTGTACGCAGCCTATTCCAGTATTTATTCATGAGATAGACAAGAGAAGAAAATGCAGTCTCACACAAGTGCGAAGTAGTGAAAGGCAGTAAAAATCTTAACTACTTCGTCAGCTATGTCTGCATAGTCTGCACGCCTCTCAACCCAAAAGTTCACAAGAGCCATTTTTGAAAAAGTTAGCCTTAGTTCTGAATCTCAATTCAATTCATAAAACTGCTCCTTATCTTTTCCCTTAAACTCCTCCAACAACATATCAATGTTTTATATTTTTACATTTTTATTTTATGATTTTTTAATTTTTTTAAACGTATCTAATATTTTTTATATTTATCGGAACATCACTGCGTACCACTACAGCAGTATGAGCGTACCAACAGTGGTACGCGTACCACAGTTTGGGAAACGCTGCAATAAAATCTTTGGACTTGAAAATGAGAGTTGAAAGTACATAAGCAATATAATGCTAATACGCACCATAACAAAATTTGAGGCAAAGGCAGTAAAATTGGACTCTGAACTGAGCCTTTGACTCAAATCAATCAACTACCAGGAAGAAACAGTGTCAAGAGGGCAAGAGAATGATGAGACACGGTACCAGGAAAAATGCAACAGTTATGTTGGGATTAAAGAATGGTTTATATACCACTTGGATTAATGACATTTGATTGTAAGTTCAAAAATGGAGGAGGGGGGGGGGGTCATCCACCGACGAAGCCACAAAAATTACAAAAAAAATTACAAAGATTCCTTAAGCTAAGTTTCTTAGTAAAGGGTGAAATGCGGGAGGGAAGGAAATCGGTTTTTTCACTGATAGTTCATGCATGTACGTTTCAGCAACACGGTAACCGGCTCCTGGGAACCAAACTGTTTTCAGGCACGAAGCACTTAAAAGTTTTTAGCATAGGAGCATAATTTCGAAGTTGAGAAAAGTCACTATTTACTATTGTGAATTATTTCAGTTAGCCTTGATTCAGTTTCTAGAAAGTATTGTGTTAATAGCAGAGTTAATCGATTAAACCGTTAGAAGTGGAAACAAGTGTATTTCACTGTGACGTCACAGACTTCAAATTTGAAGAGAACGCGTCGAGAACTTTCTGGACGAACCTCTTGGTTTTATGTAGTTAAGCGTAAATCCCACGGATGCCCAACATGTTGGCATTTAACAGAATTTCTGGGGATTCTCACGTGCGCCCGACCAATATTCCCAGTTTCACTATCTAATTGGCATGAACTCCCTCGGAGGAAACTGACAATTAAAACAAAAAGATGATGCTTTGGCATTACCAGTAAAATCTAGCACTTGGTGATTAGCCTGCTAGTTAAAAATTAAGTAGCAGCGTGAGAAAATTGTTAAAACAGCTTCATAGATTTACTAAAGCAGCATTTTACTTATCTTTCACATGATGAGTAGGTAGCGGGCGAGCGGATGTAGTAATCACTACATAATCACAAAATGTCGTACAAGACGACTGACCCTCGGAGAGTGATCTACTTAAGCTGCTGGTGTCACTAAAGAGTCTGGCAAGCGAGAAAGTTCACAGCAGTGAAGCGAGGGAATACCAACATAGAAAACACAAATGCCCTTAAGTACAAGACAATTTCTTCTTTTTTTCAGGAGCTGGTCTTGACACCGAAGCGTTGTCTAGAGAACCATCTGTATATGAGCTGAATTTATAAGCATTCTTCAGTAACTGTTGAAATCCGAGTTCACATGTTGGCCGCAACGAACTAGTGTGTTCAGCGGGGAGCCGCCAAATGGCGCGCTAAGAAGAAACTTGATGTTTCCTTTAAACAGGGTGAAGGGTGACTCGAACACTAGAACACACTAGAAAAAACTATAAGTAGACTGCACAGAGAGAGAAAAAACATAGAAAAGTATGTTAGTGGTTTGCACGGAAGAAAGAATTAATAGAAGGCAAAAAATCAAAGAAAATCCAACGTGGGTGCAAATTACTGAAAAACGTTTGAGCGTATATTCAAACAGGAATATACCACACGTACTATATCACCTTTTATTCTTGTTTCTAAGGTTTACCATTTTCAACACACTATAGTGGGAAATATGTGCTCTTATTAATTTAATTCAAAATTTGTATACTTTAATCTGTGTTAAAAGGGGCAGATGACCACGTAGTTCCGCCCCTTAAAACAAGAATAATTAATTACCTTATCAGTCTTGTCCTGACATGTGTGTTATTTGGGACCTGTGCAATGCATATGTCATCATTCTATAAGTCTATGGTATGAAATATTCACATTCCAATCAAACATTATTGTTACATGGCATTACATAATAGACAGAGTACTGACATAGAATAGTAAGGTTATGTAGAAATCACTAGGTTAAGAAAGGTGAGGTTTGATTCAGTAGTACCAATTAATAGAAGTTCGTGGACACGCGTGCTAGAGTAACCTCAGAGGTTCAAGATTAAACATATAATAAGAGGGAGAACACTTATATAGACGAGAACTAACTCTAATAAATAAAACGCAGTCTTTCTCAAGGACATTTACATATAATTCACCATTAAAACAAGTACATATTAAAAACATGTCCCCGAAGCAAATAACAACAGTACTAGGATTATAAGTAACAACCTTTTAGATAAATCCAAGTAAAACAAAGTATCTTAAACCATAGGAATGTAAAACCCGCATAATTAATTAATTAGATCACAGACAAAATAGAAAACTATTCAAAACACGTACGCAGATGAAAATTGACAATCAAAAAAATGTCCGCTATCATGATCAGCTGACTATCGGCAGTCATAGAAAACAATACAGAATAAAACGCAATGACCAGCAAGGATACGTAATCGTCAAGTGAATGACCAATTAAACAGACCCCTTGTTGGCACACTATTTTATCGAGCAAAGGGAAAATCCAATTAAAGATAAATAAGTTAGTTAAAATATGAAACATGCTCGATATATATAGTCCAAACAGAACAGTATGGGACGACTCCATAAATGAAACGTAAAATAACCCCAGAACAGTTACATAAAGCAGAAAATAATATTTAAAACACGTTACCGTTGATAGGTCAGATCCCACATAACATCAAACTCATTATATCGTACGACTGGAACACGATTTGCCAAACTAAACACAAATTTAGCAACATATACGACAACGGTTTCACGTCACAAAATTCAACAAACGACACACGAAGATCAAACATCGGAACGATATAAGTTAACAGTAACGTTAATAGAACATTGGCAATACCTTGGATAGACATCTTCGTATATGAATTATACAATAATTTAAATATCAATTTTATGTTAATTAAAATGCCAAACAAAACTGAATGGATGTAAAATATACATGTCGTTGATATTTCCCAGAGTTAGGATGCCTAATACAGGCGAATCCTTCCCTCAAAACTCGCGAGCTTTACATCTCGGGTCTTTTCATCATGGAATCAGGTTAATAATTTCTTTTATGACAAAATACAACTCCAAAGCATTGACATCACATTCGATCCACGAAGATACAATCGAAATACGCCGCAGAAATAACTGACGAATTTCAAACGTAAATAACACAGCAACACAACACGATATTCACAAATTTATTGCGCAGTATAAAAGAGCAGCGTTTGCCATTTGTATCATCTACACAAACACACTAGGTTTTGAAAATAATGTCATCCAAATGCCGACCGACCTTTTCGATGCACTTCTGAAGCCTCTCCCTGAAGTTACGCATTACCCTCCTAGTCATGTCAGGTGGTATTGCCTCGATTTCCTCCCGGATAGCGGCTTTCAGATCGTGTAGTGTTCGTGGCTTACGTTGGAAGACGCGAACCTTCAGGTATCCCCAGATAAAAAAAAATCGCAAGGGGCGGGATCAGGGGAACGGGCTGGCCATGGAACGTCACCCCGTAAGGAGATTAAACATTCTGGAAACATCTCTCTGACGACGCTCAACGATGCCCTGGCTGTGTGTGCAGTGGTACCATCTTGGTGAAACCACACAGGAGGATTCCGTAAGTCGTTGAGTGTTGGCTGCAGGAAGTTGCGTAACAGCTGTACATAACAAGAGTCCCCGCAGCACGACCTGCTTTGGATAAGAAGGTGCGGCAAGATAGCGGCGAGCAAGAGGGGTAAAAATCTCAAACAATAACTTCGTTGGCAGCAAGATCTCATGCCTTGTATTTCCGGCCTATGGCTCGATTGTGTGGTAATGTAGGAAAATTATAAAATGTTATTCTAGGCAATGCTAACACCAACACGTGGTTATGAAAGCCGGACGTCCTCGGAAATGGAAAATACATTACAGCTGTAAATACATTATTTAACTTATTGAAAGGGTGAAAACGGATTAATATAGATAATTTTCCGTAGAATTCAATGAGACGATCAGTTGATTTTTACAACTTATTATTATATATATTAGGGCCCCATTTTTTAAAAACAAAAGCATTTAATAACATTAAAACGGTGAGAGATATTAAAATATGATCAGTGGTAAAAAAGTTGAGATCATACTCCTGTACATTTAAGTTGTTTCGATATGACCAACCGTTTCCGGTATATATTGATTCCAAAACAAAAGGATGAAAATCAGGGCCCCAAAAAAGGTCCGGCCCTGCACCGATTTTAACACCCGACAAAAGGGTTCCTCACAGGACCAAACTCTTTCCCCGTACCAAATTTCAGCTCAATATCTTGAAAATTGCGACCTGTATTTCGCTAAACCCAAATATGTCACGCACAATGGAAATCTTCAGGGCCCAAAAAAAAAAAGAAAACGGTGAGAGATATCAAAAAATCGTTTGAGTAAAAAAAGTTGCATACCGCGGAGATCTTACACCTGTACATTCAACGTTTATCGATACGACCAGCCGTTTCCGAGATATATTGATTCCAAAAAAAAGGAATGAAATTCAGGGCCCCAAAATTAGTCCGGCCCTGCACCGATTTTAACGCCCAACAATAGGCTTCCTCACAGCCCCCAACTCTTTTACCGCACCAAATTTCAGCTTGATATCTTGTACTGTACTTTGCTAAACGCAAGAATGTCACGCACAATGGACATTTTCAGGGCCCAAAAAAAGAAAACGGTGAGAGATATCAAAAAATCGTTTTGAGTAAAAAAGTTGCATACCGCGGAGATCTCACACCTGTACATTTAACTTTTTCGATACGACCAACCGTTTCCGAGATATATCGATTTAAAAAAAATATTGAAATTCAGGGCCCCAAAAAAGATCCGGCCCTGCACTGTTTTTGACGCCCGACAATAGGTTTCCTCCAAGGGTCTAACTCCTTCACCGCGCCAAATTTCAGCTCGATTTCTTGAAAATTGCGACCTGTACTTTGCTAAACTAAAAAATGTCACGCACAATGGACATATTCAGGGCCCCAGAAAAAGAAAACGGTGAGAGATATCAAAAAATCGTTTTGAGTAAAAAAGTTGCATACCGCGGAGATCTCACACCTGTACATTTAACGTTTTTCGATACGACCAACCGTTTCCGAGATATATCGATTCAAAAAAAAAGTTTGAAATTCAGGGCCCCAAAAAAAATCCGGCCCTGCACCGTTTTTAATGCCCGACAATAGGTTCCTCCAAGGGTCTAACTCTTTCACCGAACCGAATTTCAGCTCGATATCTTGAAAATTGCGACCTGTACTTTGCGAAACCCAAAAATGTCACGCACAATGGACATTTTCAGGGCCCCAAAAAACGAAAACGGTGAGAGATATCAAAAAATCGTTTTGAGTAAAAACGTTGCATACTGTGGAGATCTCACACCTGTACATTTAACGTTTTTCGATACGACCAACCGAATCCGAGATATGTCGATTCAAAAAAAAGTTTGAAATTCTGGGCCCCCAAAAATGATCCGGCCCTGCACCTTTTTTAACGCCCGACAACAGACTTCCTCACAGGGTACAACTCTTTCACAGGTCAAAATTGCAGCTCGATATCTTGAAAATTGCGACCTGTACTTCGCTAAACCCAAATATTTCACGCACAATGGACATTTTCAGGGCCCCCAAAAACGAAAACGGTGGGAGATAACAAAAAATCGTATTGAGTAAAATAGTTGCATACCGCGGAGATCTTACACCTGTATATTTAACGTTTTTCAATACGACCAAAAGTTTCCGAGATATATCGATTCCAAAAAAAAGTTTGAAATTCAGGGCCCCCCAAAAAGATTCGGCCTTGCACCGTTTTTAACGCCCGACAACAGGTTTCCTCACAGAGTCCAACTCTTTCACAGCTCAAAATTGCAGCTCGATAAATTCAAAATTGCGACCTGCACTTGGCTAAACCCAAAAATTTCACGCACAATGGACATTTTCAGGGCCCCCAAAAACGAAAACGGAGAGAAATATCAAAAAATCGTTTTGAGTAAAAAAGTTGCATACCGCGGAGATCTTACACCTGTACATTTAACGTTCTTCGATACGACCAACCGTTTCCGAGATATGTCGATTCCAAAAAAAAGTTTGAAATTCAGGGCCCCCCAAAACGATCCGGCCCTGCACATTTTCTAACGCCCGACAACAGATTTCCTCACAGGGTCCAACTCTTTCACAGCTCAAAATTTCAGATTGATATCTTGAAAATTGCGACCTGTACTTCGCTAAACCAAAAAATTTCACGCACAATGGACATATTCAGGGCCCCAAAAAACGAAAACGGTGAGAGATATCAGAAAATCGTTTTGAGTAAAAAAGTTGCATCCCGCGGAGATTATACACCTGTACATTTAACGTTTTTCGATACGACCAACAGTTTCCGAGATATGTCGATTCCAAAAAAAAAGTATGAAATTCAAGGCCCCTCAAAACGATCCGGCCCTGCACCTTTTCTAACGCCCGACAACAGATTTCCTCACAGGGTACAACTCTTTCACAGGTCAAAATTGCAGCTCGATATCTTGAAAATTGCGACCTGTACTTCGCTAAACCCAAATATTTCACGCACAATGGACATTTTCAGGGCCCCCAAAAACGAAAACGGTGGGAGATATCAAAAAATCGTTTTGAGTAAAATAGTTGCATACCGCGGAGATCTTACACCTGTACATTTAACGTTTTTCGATACGACCAACCGTTTCCGAGATATATCGATTCCAAAAAAAAAGTTTGAAATTCAGGACCCCCCAAAACGATCCGGCCCAGCACATTTTCTAACGCCCGGCAACAGATTTCCTCACAGGGTCCAAATCTTTCACAGCTCAAAATTTCAGCTCGGTATCTTGAAAATTGCGACCTGTACTTCGCTAAACCCAAAAATTTCACGCACAATGGACATTTTCAGGGCTTCCAAAATGAAAACGGTGAGAGATATCAAAATATCGTTTTGAGTAAAAAAGTTGCATACCTCGGAGATCTTACACCTGTACATTTAACGTTTTTCAATACGATCAACCGTTTCCGAGATATATTGGTTCCAAAAAAAGGGATGAAATTCAGGGCCCCCAAAAAAGTTCGGGCCCTGTTCCGTTTTTAACGCCCGACAACTTATTTCCTCATAGGGTCCAACTCTTTCACAGCTCAAAATTTCAGCTCGATATCTTGAACATTGCGACCTGTACTTCGCTAAACCCAAAAATTTCACCCACAATGGACATTTTCAGGGCCCCAAAAAACGAAAACGGTGAGAGATATCAAAAAATCGTTTTGAATAAAAAAGTTGCATACCGCGGAGATCTTACACCTGTACATTTAACGTTTTTCGATTTGACCAACAGTTTCCGAGATATATCGATTCCAAAAAAAAGTTTGAAATTCAGGGCCCCTCAATAAGATCCGGCCCTGCACCTTTTTTAACGCCCGACAACAGACTTCCTCACAGGGTACAACTCTTTCACAGGTCAAAATTGCAGCTCGATATCTTGAAAATTGCGACCTGTACTTCGCTAAACCCAAATATTTCACGCACAATGGACATTTTCAGGGCCCCCAAAAACGAAAACGGTGGGAGATAACAAAAAATCGTTTTGAGTAAAATAGTTGCATACCGCGGAGATCTTACACCTGTATATTTAACGTTTTTCAATACGACCAAAAGTTTCCGAGATATATCGATTCCAAAAAAAAGTTTGAAATTCAGGGCCCCCCAAAAAGATTCGGCCTTGCACCGTTTTTAACGCCCGACAACAGGTTTCCTCACAGAGTCCAACTCTTTCACAGCTCAAAATTGCAGCTCGATAAATTCAAAATTGCGACCTGCACTTGGCTAAACCCAAAAATTTCACGCACAATGGACATTTTCAGGGCCCCCAAAAACGAAAACGGAGAGAAATATCAAAAAATCGTTTTGAGTAAAAAAGTTGCATACCGCGGAGATCTTACACCTGTACATTTAACGTTCTTCGATACGACCAACCGTTTCCGAGATATGTCGATTCCAAAAAAAAGTTTGAAATTCAGGGCCCCCCAAAACGATCCGGCCCTGCACATTTTCTAACGCCCGACAACAGATTTCCTCACAGGGTCCAACTCTTTCACAGCTCAAAATTTCAGATTGATATCTTGAAAATTGCGACCTGTACTTCGCTAAACCAAAAAATTTCACGCACAATGGACATATTCAGGGCCCCAAAAAACGAAAACGGTGAGAGATATCAGAAAATCGTTTTGAGTAAAAAAGTTGCATCCCGCGGAGATTATACACCTGTACATTTAACGTTTTTCGATACGACCAACAGTTTCCGAGATATGTCGATTCCAAAAAAAAAGTTTGAAATTCAAGGCCCCTCAAAACGATCCGGCCCTGCACCTTTTCTAACGCCCGACAACAGATTTCCTCACAGGGTACAACTCTTTCACAGGTCAAAATTGCAGCTCGATATCTTGAAAATTGCGACCAGTACTTCGCTAAACCCAAATATTTCACGCACAATGGACATTTTCAGGGCCCCCAAAAACGAAAACGGTGGGAGATATCAAAAAATCGTTTTGAGTAAAATAGTTGCATACCGCGGAGATCTTACACCTGTACATTTAACGTTTTTCGATACGACCAACCGTTTCCGAGATATATCGATTCCAAAAAAAAAGTTTGAAATTCAGGACCCCCCAAAACGATCCGGCCCAGCACATTTTCTAACGCCCGGCAACAGATTTCCTCACAGGGTCCAAATCTTTCACAGCTCAAAATTTCAGCTCGGTATCTTGAAAATTGCGACCTGTACTTCGCTAAACCCAAAAATTTCACGCACAATGGACATTTTCAGGGCTTCCAAAATGAAAACGGTGAGAGATATCAAAATATCGTTTTGAGTAAAAAAGTTGCATACCGCGGAGATCTTACACCTGTACATTTAACGTTTTTCAATACGATCAACCGTTTCCGAGATATATTGGTTCCAAAAAAAGGGATGAAATTCAGGGCCCCCAAAAAAGTTCGGGCCCTGTTCCGTTTTTAACGCCCGACAACTTATTTCCTCATAGGGCCCAACTCTTTCACAGCTCAAAATTTCAGCTCGATATCTTGAACATTGCGACCTGTACTTCGCTAAACCCAAAAATTTCACCCACAATGGACATTTTCAGGGCCCCAAAAAACGAAAACGGTGAGAGATATCAAAAAATCGTTTTGAATAAAAAAGTTGCATACCGCGGAGATCTTACACCTGTACATTTAACGTTTTTCGATACGACCAACCGTTTCCGAGATATATCGATTCCAAAAAAACGTTTGAAATTCAGGGCCCCCAAAACGATCCGGCCCTGCCCCGTTTTTAACGCCCGACAACACATTTCCTCACAGGGTCCAACTCTTTCACAACTCAAAATTTCAGCTTGTCTTCTTGAAAATTGCGACCTGTACTTCGCTAAACCCAAAAATTTTACGCACAATGGATATATTCAGGGCGCCAAAAAACGAAAACGGTGAGAGATATCAAAAAATCGTTTTGGTTAAAAATGTTGCATACCGCGGAGATCTTACACCTGTACATTTAACGTTTTTCGATACGACCCACAGTTTCCGAGATATATCGATTCCAAAAAAAAGGTTGAAATTCAGGGGCCCCCAATAAGATCCGGCCCTGCACCGTTTTTAACGCCCAACAACAGACTTCCTCACAGGGTCCAACTCTTTCACAGATCAAAATTTCAGCTCGATATCTTGAAAATTGCGACCTGTACTTCGCTAAACCCAAACATTTCACATAAAATGGACATTTTCAGGGCCCCCAAAAACGAAAACGGTGGGAGATATCAAAAAATCGTTTTGAGTAAAAAAGTTGCATACCGCGGAGATCTTACACCTGTATATTTAACGTTTTTCAATACGACCAACAGTTTCCGAGATATATCGATTCCAAAAAAAAGTTCGAAATTCTGGGCCCCCCTAAAAGATCCGGCCTTGCACCGTTTTTAACGCCCGACAACAGGTTTCCTCACAGAGTCCAACTCTTTCACAGCTCAAAATGTCAGCTTGATATACTCAAAATTGCGACCTGTACTTCGCTAAACCAAAAAAATTTCACGCACAATGGACATTTTCAGGGCCCCCAAAATCGAAAACGGTGAGAGATATCAAAATATCGTTTTGTGTAAAAAAAAGTTGCATACCGCGGAGATCTTACACCTGTACATTTAATGTTTTTCGATACGACCAACCGTTTCCGAGATATATCGATTCCAAAAAAAAGTTTGAAGTTCAAGGCCCCTCAAAACGATCCGGCCCTGCACCTTTTCTAACGCCCGACAACAGATTTCCTCACAGGGTACAACTCTTTCACAGGTCAAAATTGCAGCTCGATATCTTGAAAATTGCGACCTGTACTTCGCTAAACCCAAATATTTCACGCACAATGGACATTTTCAGGGCCCCCAAAAACGAAAACGGTGGGAGATATCAAAAAATCGTTTTGAGTAAAATAGTTGCATACCGCGGAGATCTTACACCTGTATATTTAACGTTTTTCAATACGACCAACAGTTTCCGAGATATATCGATTCCAAAAAAAAGTTTGAAATTCAGGGCCCCCCAAAAAGATCCGGCCTTGCACCGTTTTTAACGCCCGACAACAGGTTTCCTCACAAAGTCCAACTCTTTCACAGCTCAAAATTTCTGCTCGATATCTTGAAAATTGCGACCTGTACTTCGCTAAACCAAAAAATTTCACGCACAATGGACATTTTCAGGGCCCCCAAAAACGAAAACGGTGAGAGATATCAAAAAATCGTTTTGAGTAAAAAAGTTGCATACCGCGGAGATCTTACACCTGTACATTTAATGTTTTTCGATACGACCAACCGTTTCCGAGATATATCGATTCCAAAAAAAAGTTTGAAATTCAGGACCCCCCAAAACGATCCGGCCCAGCACATTTTCTAACGCCCGGCAACAGATTTCCTCACAGGGTCCAACTCTTTCACAGCTCAAAATTTCAGCTCGATATCTTGAAAATTGCGACCTGTACTTCGCTAAACCCAAAAATTTCACGCACAATGGACATTTTCAGGGCCCCCAAAAACGAAAACGGTGAGAGATATCAAAAAATCGTTTTGAGTAAAAAAGTTGCATATCGCGGAGATCTTACACCTGTACATTTAATGTTTTTCGATACGACCAACCGTTTCCGAGATATATCGATTCCAAGAAAAGTTTGAAATTCAGGGCCCCCCAAAAAGATCCGGCCCTGCACCGTTTTTAACGCCCGACAACAGACTTTCTCACAGGGTCCAACTCTTTCACAAGTCAAAATTTCAGCTCGATATCTTGAAAATTGCGACCTGTACTTGGCTAAACCCAAAAATTTCACGCACAATGGACATTTTTCAGGGCTTCCAAAATGAAAACGGTGAGAGATATCAAAATATCGTTTTGAGTAAAAACGTTGCATACCGCGGAGATCTTACACCTGTACATTTAACGTTTTTCAATACGACCAACCGTTTCCGAGATATAGTGGTTCCAAAAAAAGGGATGAAATTCAGGGCCCCCAAAAAAGTTCGGGCCCTGTTCCGTTTTTAACGCCCGACAACTTATTTCCTCACAGGGTCCAACTCTTTCACAGCTCAAAATTTCAGCTCGATATCTTGAAAATTGCGACCTGTACTTCGCTAAACCCAAAAATTTCACGCACAATGGACATTTTCAGGGCCCCAAAAAACGAAAACGGTGAGAGATATCAAAAAATCGTTTTGAGTAAAAATGTTGCATACCGCGGAGATCTTACACCTGTACATTTAACGTTTTTCGATACGACCAACCGTTTCCGAGATATATCGATTCCAAAAAAAAGTTTGAAATTCAGGGCCCCCAAAACGATCCGGCCCTGCCCCGTTTTTAACGCCCGACAACACATTTCCTCACAGGGTCCAACTCTTTCACAACTCAAAATTTCAGCTTGATTTCTTGAAAATTGCGACCTGTACTTCGCTAAACCCAAAAATTTTACGCACAATGGATATTTTCAGGACGCCAAAAAACGAAAACGCGGAGAGATATCAAAAAATCGTTTTGGGTAAAAATGTTGCATACCGCGGAGATCTTACACCTGTACATTTAACGTTTTTCGATACGACCCACAGTTTCCGAGATATATCGATTCCAAAAAAAGGTTGAAATTCAGGGGCCCCAATAAGATCCGGCCCTGCACCGTTTTTAACGCCCAACAACAGACTTCCTCACAGGGTCCAACTCTTTCACAGATCAAAATTTCAGCTCGATATCTTGAAAATTGCGACCTGTACTTCGCTAAACCCAAACATTTCACATAAAATGGACATTTTCAGGGCCCCCAAAAACGAAAACGGTGGGAGATATCAAAAAATCGTTTTGAGTAAAAAAGTTGCATACCGCGGAGATCTTACACCTGTATATTTAACGTTTTTCAATACGACCAACAGTTTCCGAGATATATCGATTCCAAAAAAAAGTTCGAAATTCAGGGCCCCCCTAAAAGATCCGGCCTTGCACCGTTTTTAACGCCCGACAACAGGTTTCCTCACAGAGTCCAACTCTTGCACAGCTCAAAATGTCAGCTTGATATACTCAAAATTGCGACCTGTACTTCGCTAAACCAAAAAAATTTCACGCACAATGGACATTTTCAGGGCCCCCAAAATCGAAAACGGTGAGAGATATCAAAATATCGTTTTGTGTAAAAAAGTTGCATACCGCGGAGATCTTACACCTGTACATTTAATGTTTTTCGATACGACCAACCGTTTCCGAGATATATCGATTCCAAAAAAAAGTTTGATATTCAAGGCCCCTCAAAACGATCCGGCCCTGCACCTTTTCTAACGCCCGACAACAGATTTCCTCACAGGGTACAACTCTTTCACAGGTCAAAATTGCAGCTCGATATCTTGAAAATTGCGACCTGTACTTCGCTAAACCCAAATATTTCACGCACAATGGACATTTTCAGGGCCCCCAAAAACGAAAACGGTGGGAGATATCAAAAAATCGTTTTGAGTAAAATAGTTGCATACCGCGGAGATCTTACACCTGTATATTTAACGTTTTTCAATACGACCAACAGTTTCCGAGATATATCGATTCCAAAAAAAAGTTTGAAATTCAGGGCCCCCCAAAAAGATCCGGCCTTGCACCGTTTTTAACGCCCGACAACAGGTTTCCTCACAAAGTCCAACTCTTTCACAGCTCAAAATTTCTGCTCGATATCTTGAAAATTGCGACCTGTACTTCGCTAAACCAAAAAAATTCACGCACAATGGACATTTTCAGGGCCCCCAAAAACGAAAACGGTGAGAGATATCAAAAAATCGTTTTGAGTAAAAATGTTGCATACCGCGGAGATCTTACAGCTGTACATTTAACGTTTTTCGATACGACCAACCGTTTCCGAGATATATCGATTCCAAAAAAAAGTTTGAAATTCAGGACCCCCCAAAACGATCCGGCCCAGCACATTTTCTAACGCCCGGCAACAGATTTCCTCACAGGGTCCAACTCTTTCACAGCTCAAAATTTCAGCTCGATATCTTGAAAATTGCGACCTGTACTTCGCTAAACCCAAAAATTTCACGCACAATGGACATTTTCAGGGCCCCCAAAAACGAAAACGGTGAGAGATATCAAAAAATCGTTTTGGGTAAAAATGTTGCATACCGCGGAGATCTTACACCTGTACATTTAACGTTTTTCGATACGACCCACAGTTTCCGAGATATATCGATTCCAAAAAAAAGTTTGAAATTCAGGGCCCCCCAATAAGATCCGGCCCTGCACCGTTTTTAACGCCCAACAACAGACTTCCTCACAGGGTCCAACTCTTTCACAGGTCAAAATTTCAGCTCGATATCTTGAAAATTGCGACCTGTACTTCGCTAAACCCAAAAATTTCACGCAAAATGGACATTTTCAGGGCCCCCAAAAACGAAAACGGTGGGAGATATCAAAAAATCGTTTTGAGTAAAAAAGTTGCATACCGCGGAGATCTTACACCTGTATATTTAACGTTTTTCAATACGACCAACAGTTTCCGAGATATATCTGTCGTAGTCAGATAGTGAAATCCGTCATTTCATGAAAATCCTAGGCACTTCATGAAGTGCCGGCATATGATGTAAAAAGGTACAGTTGCACTATCTGACGCGTGGTTTCATGAAATGACTAAATTTCGCCGTCACATAGTGTAATTCATTTTGTACATCATCTGACGGGAAATCCAGCCCGTCACTTCATGAAGTAGCGACAGCGGTGATCACGTGTGAGGGAAGTGCGATTTCCAAGAATTAATCGGATAAAAATGTGGACACTAAAAAGGGCTGTTATTTCCTCAGAAAGTGAACACAGTGACATAATATGTATATTGGTCCGGACCTCATTTATCCTCGAAATTCCCTCACCAGCATCTTGGCCTTGCGCCTAGAAGGAATATTATGCTGCCGTACTGTGAACGGAAAAAGAAAGTCATTCAGATCCGTTTTGTTATTAAAACATGAGAGATAGATAACCGATAGCATAATATGACGTGGTTTCGCTGTTCCACTCTTTAAAATAACAAGAACTTATTCAATTACGGAGGCGCAAGATCTTGTACAACTCTTAGCAGCCTAGGTTACACGTGAGCTTGTGGTCTCGGGGTAATGTGTTAGCTTCCGGATCACTACGTGGTGAGTTCAGACCCCACTGGGGGAAGATATTTTTGAAAAATAACTATTTCAGTATGTTTTTCTTCAGTATGCACATTTTAATATACCATAGTTCAGTTGTTGCCTTGTGTATTTATTTTAAGGGCTAGGGACATATTCGTCATCACCTCCAGAGCTTTTAGGGGATGTTTTCTGATCATCTGTGTTTGCTTGATGAGTGAAATAGTGTGTGGGCAAAGATGGGAAGGTATCCCGAGACTTGAAATAAAGTACCATCCTGACATTTGTTAATTCATTTGGGGGACTTGGGACACCTAAATCATCAGCACCGTGTGATGGGGTGTGAATAGAACTTATATTTATATGATGACTGTAGGGGTGGGTGGAACTGCATTAGGACAGGGATGGGTTAGGCGCCCCGGGACTTGAATTAGGGTACTATCCTGGCATTTGGGTGAAGGGAGTGTGGATAAGCCACGGGGAGAAACCACACTCTGGATAGCCGATGTCATCGCCGGGTTTTGCACCTACGATCTCTTGCTGCAGCTAATCAATTTCTATGTGGCAGGCGGTTTCAAGGTGAAATGCCCATCCTGATGCCAAGCTAATGAAAAGTTAATTATAGATTGATTGAAACTGGACCAAGTATTGAAAGGAAGCGGTCTGTGGCCTAGCATTTGCCTTAGAGTTTAAAATGGGAAACTTCATTTTATGGACCGTTGTAAGTGGGGTTTGAACCACTCGACAAGTCCGTATATAGCTTGCTGGCCTAGAGCTTCGCGTTAGTGGATGTAGCTACCGCTGTTGGTGATGAATGATGACAATCACACATAATTACTATTATTACCGTAACATGCAAACTCTCCTTCACTTGTCACCCACAATAAATATTAGCAGATATTAATACAGCATTTAGGCCACAACTATTTCCTGTTTGGTTGATTGAGGTTCCAGAGCTAATTCAATCGTTATAATCCAAAGAACTTACTATTTATTTAATTTTGGGAAGTTCTAAATAATACAGTGCAGCCTCAAGTCACGTCACCCTGCAGGATGTTCAACTTTCCTTGCGTGACAACGTACGTATGCTAGGTTGCTAACGCCCCCCATCCCCCCCATCATCCTTCAGCCAAAGAAATGAAGCTGTTGCCATTTTTAACCCAGCAGAAATCCCTCAACAAATATTTTACAGTACACTATCCAATCAAAGTATTCTAATGTATGTCGGCATTCATTTATTCAATTTAGGCTATTTATTTATTTAACAATAAGGTACACAGACATAAGCCCAATTGTGTTTCTTCTTGACCTATCAATTTCAAAAATACAAATTGCATCCATGAAGGAAAGAGAGAAAAAAATACACAATTGAAGAACAAAAAGAAAAACTACAAAAGAAATTATGAAAGTATGCATTACAGATTAGAAAAATGTACTGTACTAATAAAAAATGTGAAAATAAAAATACAAACTTCCACAAAAAAAGGAGAGAGAGAGTAAAGAGTACCCGGTATTCCACGATTAGATTTAGGTTGCTATGTGAAAATTCATTTCGAAAACCATAATAAGCAAACATTAATTTATTTCTTGGATTAGATCATTTAAAAGAATTAATGTAAGGCTTCATTGTGTCAGTCATTTCATGAAGTGCCGAATCAACAAACACCGGATCTTCATGAAGTGCCTCGGCTGATAATGTAAAATCATTTCTTACACCATCTGCCTAAATCGGTCCGTCACTTCATGAAGAAACGCGTCAGATGGTGTAACTGTACCTTTTTACATCATATGCCGGCTTTTCATGAAGTGCCTAGGATCTTCATGAAATGACGGATTTCACTATCTGACTACGACATATCGATTCCAAAAAAAAGTTCGAAATTCAGGGCCCCCCTAAAAGATCCGGCCTTGCACCGTTTTTAACGCCCGACAACAGGTTTCCTCACAGACTCCAACTCTTTCACAGCTCAAAATGTCAGCTTGATATATTCAAAATTGCGACCTGTACTTCGCTAAACCAAAAAATTACACGCACAATGGACATTTTCAGGGCCCCCAAAATCGAAAACGGTGAGAGATATCAAAATATCGTTTTGAGTAAAAAAGTTGCATACCGCGGAGATCTTACACCTGTACATTTAATGTTTTTCGATACGACCAACCGTTTCCGAGATATATCGATTCCAAAAAAATGTTTGAAATTCAGGGCCCCCCAAAAAGATTCGGCCCTGTACCGTCTTTAACGCCCGACAATTGGTTTCCTCGCAGGGTCTAATTCTTTCACCGCTCCAAATTCAGCTCGATATCTTGAATATTGCAACCTGTACTTCGCTAAACCCAAATACACACATCAAAAAAAGTTTTGCATCACCTCGGTTCCCAGATCTCCGGCATATAGACGTTGACTGTGTATATTGTATCCAAGATACAGTCCCTTTGACTGTTCATAGATGTCACTAAAACTGCTCAAAGATGTAAACAACCATGCATGAGCAGGGCCTATTAGACGGAGGGGGTACGACAGCCGATCAGTTCCAGTCATTCCACCAGGACGAAGGTACGCTGCTCATGTTGTCTGTAGTTCTACCATGCCTAGAAGGTCAATACCGCAGTTCGATCGCGTCCGCATTGTTACTTTGTGTCAAGAAGGGCTCTCAACAAGGGAAGTTTCCAGGCGTCTCAGAGTGAACCAAAGCGATGTTGTTCGGACATGGAGGAGGTACAGAGATACAGGAACTGTCGATGACAGGCCTCGCTCAGGCCGCCCAAGGGCTACTACTGTAGTGGATGACCGCTACTTACGGATTGCCGCTCGGAGGAACCCTGACAGCAATGCCACCATGTTGAATAATGCGTTTCGTTCAGCACAGGACGTCGTGTTTCAACTCAAACTGTGCGCAATAGGCTGCATGATGCGCAACTTCACTCCCGACGTCCATGGCGAGGTCCAGCTTTGCAACCCCGACACCATGCAGCGCGGTACAGATGGGCCCAACAACATGCTGAATGGACCCCACGGAATTGGCATCACGTTCTCTTCACCGATGAGTGTCGCATATGCCTTCAACCAGACAATCGTCGGAGACGTGTTTGGAGGCACCCTGGTCAGGCTGAACGTCTTAGACACACTGTCCAGCGAGTGCAGCAAGGTGGTGGTTCCCTGATGTTTTGGGGTGGCATTATGTGGGGCCGACGTACGCCACTGGTGGTCATGGAAGGCTCCGAAACGGCTTTACGATACCTGAATGACATCCTCCGACCCATAGTGCAACCATATCGGCAGAATATTGGAGAGGCATTTGTCTTCATGGACGACAATTCTCGACCTCATCGTGCACATCTTGTGAATGCGTTCCTTCAAGATAACGACATCGCTCGGCTACAGTGGCCAGCATGTTCGCCAGACATGAACCCTATCGAACATGCCTGGGATATGTTGAAAAGGGCTGTTTATGGACGTCTTGACCCACCAACCACTCTGAGAGATTTACGCCGAATTGTCGTTGAGGAGTGGGACAATTTGGACCAACAGTGTCTTGATGAACTTGTGGATAGTATGCCACGGCGAATACAGGCATGCATCAATGCAAGAGGACGTGCTACTGGGTATTAGAGGTAGTGGTGTGTACTGCAATCTGGACCACAAATGCTGAAAGTCTAGCTGTATGATGGTACAACATGCAATGTGTGGGTCTCATGAGCAATAAAACGAGCTGAAATGTTGTTTGTGTTGATCTCTATTCCCTTTGTATTTAACGGTTCCGGAACTCTTGGAACCGAGGTGATGCAAAACTTTTTTTGATGTGTGTATGACACGCACAATGGACATCTTCAGGGCCCCAAAACGGAAAACAGACTTTCTCACAGGGTCCAACTCTTTCACAAGTCAAAATTTCAGCTCGATATCTTGAAAATTGCGACCTGTACTTGGCTAAACCCAAAAATTTCACGCACAATGGACATTTTTCAGGGCTTCCAAAATGAAAACGGTGAGAGATATCAAAATATCGTTTTGAGTAAAAAAGTTGCATACCGCGGAGATCTTACAACTGTACATTTAACGTGTTTCGATACGACCAACCGTTTCCGAGATATATCGATTCCAAAAAAAAGTTTGAAATTCAGCCCCCCCCCCCCCCCCCCCCAAAAAAAAATCGGGCCGTGCACCGTTTTTAACGCCCGACAACAGGTTTCCTCACAGGGTCTAACTCGTTCACCGCTCCAAATTTCAGCTCGATATCATGAAAATTAAGACCTATACTTCGCTCAACCCAATAATGTCATGTACAATTGACTTTTTCAGGGCCCCAAAAAACAAAACGGTGAGAGATATCAAAAAATCAATTTGAGTAAAAAAGTTGCATACCGCGGAGATCTTACACATGTAGATTTAAAGTTTTTTGATAAGACCAACTGTTTCCGAGATATATCGAATCCAAAAAAAAATTGAAATTCAGGGCCTCAAAAAAAGATTCGGCCCAGCACCGATTTTAACGCCCAACAATAGGTTTCGTCATAGTCACTAACTCTTTCACCGTACCAAATTTCAGCTTCATATCTTGAAAATTGCGACCAGTACTTAGCTAAACGCAAAAATGTCACGCACAATGGACATACTCAGGGCCCTAAAAAAGAAAAAGGTGAGAGATATCAAAAAATCGTTTTGAGTAAAAAAGTTGCATACCGCAGAGATCTTACACCTGTACTTTCAACATTTTTCGATACGACCTACCGTTTCCGAGATATATCGATTCCAAAAAAACGTTTGAAATTCAGGGCCCCCAAAAAAGATCCGGCCCTGCACCGATTTTTACGCCCAACAATAGGATTCGTCACAGTCACTAACTCTTTCACCGTACCAAATTTCAGCTTAATATCTTGAAAATGGCGGCCAGTACTTAGCTAAACGCAAAAATGTCACGCACAATGGACATTTTCAGGGCCCCAAAAAAGTAAACGGTGAGAGATATCAAAAAATCGTTTTGAGTAAAAAAGTTGCATACCGCGGAGATCTTACACCTATACATTTAACATTTTTCGATACGATCAACCGTTTCCGAGATATATCGATTCCAAAAAAACAATTTAAATTCAGGGCCCCCGAAAAAGATCCGGCCCTGCACCGATTTTAACACCCAACAATAGGATTCGTTACAGTCACTAACTCTTTCGCCGTACCAAATTTCAGCTTAATATCTTGAAAATTGCGACCAGTACTTAGCTAAACGCAAAAATGTCACGCACAATGGACATTTTCAGGGCCCCAAAAAAAGAAAACGGTGAGAGATATCAAAAAATAGTTTTGAGTAAAAAAGTTGCATACCGCGGAGATCTTACACCTATACATTTAACATTTTTCGATACGACCGACCGTTTCCGAGATATATCGATTCAAAAAAATAGGATGAAATTCAGGGCCCCAAAATAAGGTCCGGTCCTACACCGCTTTAACGCCCATCAATAGAGTTCGTCACACGCCCCAACTCTTTCACCGTACCAAATTTCAGCTCGATATCTTGAAAAATGCGACCTGTACTTTGCTAAACGCAAAAACGTCACGCACATACGTAGGCCTACATACATACATACATACATACATACATACATACATACATACATACATACAGACAGACTTTTTTTGAAATTTTTATTTTCAACTCCGATTCGATTGATAAGGGTTTGAACACTGGGCGACGCGTAGTTTCCGAGATCTCGAAAAATCCTACCACGGCTATATGAAAGCCTATGGGATCTAGATCCGGCTTTCATAACAAGCATATGTTACTGTCACAGTTTTAACCTCCTCTTCAAAAAAGTAAAGGCCTACAATTCCGAATACAGGTGTTAGATCTGCTGCAATCTATGTGACAACAATGGCAAACACTAGGGGGATGACAGTTCATAGGGAGCGCGTGGGTCGGGGTAAGGCCCTGTACTGGTTGTTCTGCCAACAAATGAAGAATTAATTTTAGCACTAAGGTTCCGTAGTTGGCACTCATGAACGTTCACATCAAACCGACTGGAGGAAGCTGGAATAGTCTGTTTTGATTGATATTCCTCGTGGTGTTGTTGGTTGGTTTGATTTGTTCAGTATTTTGATTGTTTATTTTAATTGAATTGAGAGTCAATCATGCCACTGCAAGGGAGAAAAAATTGCCAAGCACCGGGATGTAAGAATTATAATGATAGTAAGAACAATACGGCAATTTTCATCTTCCTGGTGTTGACCATGTGAAAAACTAGTGGGCAATATGGACTACTCTCGAATAAAAATATATAGAGAATAAATGTGTGCATTTCATCTCTTGTTTGTTTTCTTACCCATTCTCCTTTGCATTGCAATAAAATTTGTGGTTTAGGGCTGCGGGGAGGGGTGGGTGGTTGCGGGCATGCTAGGCAAAAAGTGAGGTTATGGCAATGTAGTGTGTGCATTTGGACAGTTTTCTTTATATTCATCGAATATCCCAACTATTCTGTAGAGTATGAGAGCATTTTTTAATTAGCCTAGAGGTGAATTAAGCTCTAGAACGGCATAACTGTGTCTTTCGTGACAAATCCATTGCCAACATTGATATATATCAAAATGTATTCTTTTCCTATCTGGACGTATATTTCAGCACCTAGCGAAAGGCGCAGTTATGTTTGAGTTATATTCATCAATAATCAATAACTCGTCGCAGAACATACTGTTCATTTACGTGTAATATGGCTTTTCACTTTTTATGTTGCCAGACTTGGCAGTACAATCCTTAGCCTCAGGCGGTGTTCTCTCTCGGAAATTCTATAACCAAAAGTGACGAATCTCTTATACTTACATGATCCTTGGGCAAACACTGCTTCTTTAAACTGCGCAATAAATTGGTGAATATCGCGTTGCGTTGCTGTGTTATTTACGTTTGAAATTCGTCAGTTATTTCTGCCGCATCCTGTAGATCAAACTGTGCAAATAGCCACTGACCTACCATCTAGTAGGCACAACACGAGTTGGGCACATGGTCGCAGAATAGTTCCAACTTCTACCACAAGAAGGCGATACATGCAACTATTAAATTTTCTATTTTTTGAAAGATACAAGTGACATTCTTTCTCGTGTATTTGTCATGTCGACACTCCAGAGGAGATAGACATGTAGATGTAGAAATAGAGAAAGAGTACAGTCACAAGATAAGTTGATAATGAACACTTAACACCCATAAGTTCGTTCACATGCAAATATATAAAAGATCGTTAGCAAACACGTTCATGTATACAAGTCTTCATGTCCAGGAGATATCCAAAGCATGCCAAGTATTATAAGTTCTTACTTTAGCTTCAATATAGGAAGATAATCTTTTTTTCTTGAATTACAAGTTTCAAAATATACATATTTGTTCTTCAATAGTTCGACGTATTCAGGGTTCGCTGACAAGTCCAAGTACATCACTGTATCCGGGCCCTGGATACGTATAGCAATGATCGAGACTGCCAGTATTCTTCACTCTTCAGTTGATGATGGTTATCTGAAACCATATAGTACTCCAACGAGTAATCGTTCTTGTGTTCTCTACCCACTACAGTTACATCCATGAAAAACTCCAAAAGAAAAAAAGAAAATTACAATAAATTTACGAAGATGGTCAACCAGGAAAGTAAAATACCCTTAAAACCTACAGATCCTTCATTTTTTTCATAACAGAATTAAGAATGACCTACATAAATAAAATATCTATCTTATAATCCATATAAACAATACGAAGTTTATTTTTTATATAAAATAAATGAATTTAAAAAAATTATACCCAGAATAGATTCCACGACAAGAAATTAAAATCCGCTACCTACTTTCACATAATACAATCGATCAATTAGGTCCTAGTAGAATTTATAAATAATCATACAGGAATCATAGAAAACAGCGCTCCAAAAAATACAAAAAACACACCACTATCCCCTTACCAAATTAATTAGCCAAAGATAAGTACACCTAATATTGTATCTTGGTAAGCAAAATCATGAGCGATTCTCATGTTACAATGAACAAACAACAAAATTTTACAAGAGAACGAGCAAGAAAGTCCAAAATAAAGAGAAAAAGACAAATAATATTTCTCAAGAAATAATTATTAGAAGATCATTAAAAGTAAACCAGAAACAGACCGCACGTGCAGACAAACACAAACGCACAAAATCTTCCACACCTTCGTTCATAACTGCAAAATTCCCAAAATTATTAATTACAATTTACCACCCACAAAATATCCCCAAAAATTCCTACCAGAATATAAGTAAGTACTCGTCAGAACACAAACACAAAACACATAACACCATAAAACAAAAACTTACCATATATGCTGGCTCGGATCAAACAGAAACAAACAAAACGTCACATAGTACGTATTTCATGAGTTCCATAATGAGACCTAGCATATTCCCAATAGCAAACAAATAATTAACTTCAAATCCACATTATACTTACCCTGTGTGTATGTTTTTGCCTAACACAACTCTTTCTGATAGCACTCGAATACAGCTGGGTCAATAAAACCAAGACCAACTACAATACTCAGACCTTAATGCAGGTCTCGAAAGTGTGAAAATGGCGTATGCTGAAGCCCCGGCATATTGTTTGTTTACATTCGTTGCTGGGATACACTATTTAGCTTTGATTAGCTTCGTTTGATGAAAGTTGGGATAAACTGTCGCTCATCTGTAATTTTTAGTGTCTTCTGTATGTCTGTAAAGTCCAGTTCGCGTTAATGTACTGCAATCGTATGTAAATATGTGATAATACGCTTAATATGGACTGGTTCGTTGGTGTGATGATTGTCCAGTCAACCGATGGCATTGTGTCATTTACTTCGGATGTTGAAGTACCTAAGACTAAAGCATAATAGAAGTGTCTCAAGAATATACACCGCAATGATTTGCTAGTTAGTGACAATATAATAATAGCTTAGTACACTTCAGAAGTGTTGAATTTAAGTACGTAAAGGGAAAACGCAATGAGCATCTACGGCTAGACCAAACCATTGACGTTATCTTGAACGCTCAGCAATATGTGCCTCTGTAAACCCTTACCAGTCTGGTAGATGTTCTGCACTGCCTTGTATACGCGCCAAATAATACAGTGAACTTCTGTTTTTTTTTTTTTTTTTTTTTTGGTTAAGGAAGATGTTTCCCATGTGCCAAACAGTGAACTCATTGTGTTCTGTCATTATTTATACTTCTGTGATTCTTACAGCTTGCAAGTTTTTTTTTATTATGATGTGTGTAATAAAGTGTTGTGATTACCTTGCCAATTATGTACTTATATTGCGAGATGGTGTGGCACGATAATTCCGTAAGAGAGAGATGGTGCTTTCCAACCTATAGTACTTTACTAAATCAACTATTTCCAGCGTACAACTATTCCAAACGGTAACTGCGAATGTTTTAATAGGTTAGATGGTAACATATTATCGTGTTCCTTGTGTTTATTATTCTCCATAAGTATGTTCTGATATCCACACGACGACTTCTTTGCATATTTCAATCAACTAATTCGGCGTGATGTTTTACCAGAGATTTTAGGCAATTCCACGAGAGGTCTTAATTGAATTGTATCTCTATGGCGTTGGTTCGATTATTTCAGGCAACTATTCACCTTCCGATTGTGTACACAAATACTCTGCAAGTGCTGGGACAGCACTTCAGTAACCGGGTACTTTCTTCTCTCTTACTTCAGTCTGTTTGATTTTTTTGCTATTAATATTAATCTATAATTACTGAACTTAAATACAAATCGTGATAACTCGCCAAACAGCTTCTTATTCAACCACGGAAACAGCAAGACTATTGTAGCTGGCCCTTGGGTGAAGACGAAGAAACCTATAATTCGAGGCCAGCACTACACAGATACATTAATTCAGGTAAGTCTAAATTATTGATGCATATTTCTTCGGAACCTAGTCTCGTCTTGTGATATCTTTTATGCTCTTAGGTGAGTAAAAATAATAATTTACACGAACTGTGACAAGCCCGATGACATGATATTTGCTATTGGTAGGGCAACCATCGCCGCCATGTTTCTTCTACATTAAGGTCTGAGAATTGCAGTTGGTCTTGATAAAACCTAGTCAGTCACTCATAGATACTGACAACTAAACCAATAGTAGCGTAGTGGCAACCCTAGGTGAGATCATAGTAAATAATAACACAATCAGAACCTTAAGTTACCAGCCTGTAGTACCAACCCAAATGAAATGAAAATCCACAGCCTGCTTCCAGTCTCCGACTGGGTCAGGAATGGAATGAATGAAGCCCCCATCTAGCGGCGAGGATATGAACTGTGCCAGCTGCCGAGGCCTGACGCACACCACTGGGGCAATGATTAAATGAACGACATATGAAATGAAATGATAGTGGAGAGTGTTGCTGGAATGAAATTTTTACAGGGAAAACCGGAGTACCCGGAGAAAAACCTGTCTGCCTCCGTTTTGTCCAGCACAGATCTCACATGGAGTGACCGGGATTTGAACCACGGACCCAGCGGTGAGAGGCCGGCGTGCTGCCGCCTAAGCCACGGAAGCTTAGTACCAACCCAAATACAGAATTTTATTAACCAGCCAACTTATCGCCACCAAAAATAGATTAATAAAATTTGGTCAGTCACTCACAGATACTGACAACTAAACCATAACAGCCTAGTGGCAACTCTGGCCGAGGTCATTGAATCACACAAGTAAATAACAACACAATCAGCACCTCAAGTTACCAGCCAGTAGTACCAACCCAAATACAGAATTTTACTCACCAGCTAATTCAACGCCACCAAACCCAGACACACAGGCAATTAACAAACATAACACACTTAACTTACCATTTACATACACCTGATCGCCTTATGTCACCTTAAAACACAAGTCCCATACCAAATATAGTAAGGATCGCAAGGTGAATTTCAACCGGGGGAAGGGTTGATACGTTATTACCCTCAAAAGAAATCTGAACTTCCTTGTGGAATAAGACGACTCCTCTCGTGAGTTTAAAATATGCACCCCTGCGCTATCTGTGGACTAAGTTTCTTACTTAAGACACGTGCGCCACCTTCCAGCGAGCGACAGTACTGATATCAATCAATCAATCAATCAATCAATATTTATTGTCATTTAACAACTTATCGTTGTATTAGACTACGTCACATTTTCAATTTACAATAAAATCACAAAGTTATGTATAATATATTACCAGCTTACTGAATTCTATAAAATAAAATAAGAATAAAATAACACGAATACAGTAAGAAGAAGTTGATCTTCTATAGTCCATCTGGGTAGAGTGTAATTTTCTCTTCAAATTCGACCAAAGTGTAGATACTGCTGATAATGAGCCATCGCTTAATGGATGCTTTGAAAATGTTTATAGACTCCTGCTGTAGTTGTGTTGGTAGTTTGTTGAAGATTTTAATTCCATAGTATTTGTAGTGGTCTTGTGTTTTCTTTAACCTGACATGAGGTGTATCTAGCTGGTTTCTTATTCTTGTGGTGTGTGAATGCACATCCCTTCGATTTTTATATACACTTAGATTTTCTTTAATATACACTAAGCTATGGAATATGTATATTGATGTAAGAGTCATAATTCCAAGTTCTTGGAAGTGATTTCTGCAGGATTCTGTACTAGGCTTGCCTTGTAGACATCTTATCGCCTTCTTCTGCCATCTGAAAACATCTTGTGCCCCTGTTGAGTTTCCCCACAATATTATACCATAAGTTAAATGTGAATGGAAAAATGCATAGTATGCGAGAATCACCTGATTAGCACTAACTGATTGAGTCTTCGCAATAAAAATAAGACTCGTGCTAATTTTGTACATAATTTTTGTGTGTGAATGTCCCAGTTTAATTTAGAGTCTAAATGGATTCCCAACAACTTAACAGAGCTGCATTCATGACTACTTGAAGCCAATTTGACTAAGTGAAAATAGATTTCTTCTGTTTTGTTACTGTTTAGAAATAGTTTGTTTACCTTTAGCCAAGAAGTTGATTCACCTAATAATTTGTTTCTTTTCTCTTCAAGGCAAGTTAGGTCTCTATCACTTGTTATTACAGTGATGTCATCAGCATACAGTATTGACTTGGCATTTATATTACTAACAATGTCGTTTATATAGACCAGGAAGAAAAAGGCTCCAATGACTGAACCTTGGGCTACACCTGTATTTACAATGAGCGGAGCAGATTTTTGGTTGTCTATTACAACTATTTGCCTTCTCTTGTGGAGATAGGAGGTAATTAATGATAATTCACAATCTTTGACTCCATAATAGTGAAGTTTTTGTATTAATATATTATGATCCACAGAATCGAAAGCTTTACTTAGGTCTAAGAGTGTGACAGATGTAATAAGTTGAGATTCAAATCCAGCAATCACTTCATCAACAACAGCTTCAACAGCTTGAACCGTTGACTTACCAGTTCTGAAACCAAATTGGGTACTATTAAACAACTTGTGCTCCTCAAAGAATGCTGATAATTGTTCTTTCATATACTGTTCTATTATTTTGGAAATAATTGGGACAATTGAGATTGGCCTATAGTTACTGGGGTCCATCATATCTCCTTTTTTATGGACTGGAATTGTGATGGTGATTTTCAGACACTCTGGAAAAACTCCAGTAGTAAATATCCAGTTTATTAGATAAGTTAAAGGTAACACTATGATGTCTATTATTTGTTTTAGAATAGAATTCGACATTCCATAATAATCCTCACATTTTGAATTGTTCAGTTCTGAAACTATTTTTAGAACCTTGTCATATGTTATTTGTCTCCATCTGAAGGATGGTGTGGGATTTTCATCTACCTTATGGTTTTCCAATTTCTCCATAAACTTTGTATGATGATTTTCATATTCCAAACTTTTGACCATATTTTCAACAGAATTTATAAAATATTCATTTAACACATTTGGCGTTATTGGTGTAGAATCCTTACTTTTATTTTTACCCAGTTCCTTGTTTATGATTAACCAAGCAGCTTTACATTTATTCTTTGCATTATTAATTAACTCTTTTTTGCTGCTTTAATTTCCCCCCGATATAATTTTTTTATGTGATTATAGTTTTCTATATCCTGTGGGTCTCCTTTCTTTGCTTTAGTGTAATACACGATCTTTAGCTTCCTAATAACATCAAGGTAAGGCGTATACCATTTGGTATTATTTTTACTTTGTTTTTGATCTGGAGTGATAATTATTTTTTTCTTAATTGAGCAGCATTTATTTAAGGAAGTGTGTATTATATTCATAAACTTATCAGCTGCTTCAGAAACATTGTTATAGCTCACAATTATGTTTTCCAAATCCCTGCTGGTCAACTCGTGCCTTAATCTGAGAAAGTTATTGTCGCTCAACATCCTAATATACTTGACTTGCCTATTTTCTGGGAAGTGTCCTGTATCAATTTGAAATGTTAGCCAGAGGCCACTATGGTCAGACAAGAGAGGTTTTGTAACACCAAAATTATAACCATTTGTTGGCACATTAGTAATAATGTTATCTAAACAAGACTTCTTTCTAGTTGGTTGGTTATTGATCAGATAAAAATCAAAAGATTTTAAAATGTTACAGAATTGTTTCTTTGCCAGTGATTCAATTAATACATTTATGTTAATATCCCCTAAACAATATATTTTATACTTTTGGAATTTTGCTAAGTAACAAGCAAACCTTTCCTATATGTTTATGAAGGCCTAGACATCCGAATCAGGTGTACGATATATGGAAATAATAATAAATTTAGCTCTTGTAAACTTTACCCCAGCTACTTCAAAGAGCTGTTCTATACAGAAATCATTTAAATCCATTATTATACTGTCCATGTTTGTAGTTACTTTCTTGAATATAGCAACACCCCCGTTTGATTTATTTTTTCTACAAAAGCTAGTCATTACCTCATACCCAGATGGTATATAAAGACTAACCTCTTCCTTCACAAGCCAATGTTCATTTACACACAATATATCTATTGAAAGGGAATTGAGTAAGATTTCTAGTTCACCTAACTTATTTCTTATAGATTGTAAATTGATATGAAATATATTACTGGACTAGCAAGGACATGGCGCGCGCGCGTCTTCTGTACTCATGTGTTTTACCTTTGTTTGAAAACAAGTCGTCTCTCTTAGTTACGTCTGTTGAAAAGAACAATCTGCTTGGATTTGTCGAGAGAAGAAGATGTGAATTTAACAAGATCTAACGATTACAGGGCCCAGGTCTGGCTTTGGCCAGATCTGAGGTATTTCCCAGGATTTATATTTAGGCCTAACATGTAACCCTTCGTTATTCTACCTCTGTGGTAGTAAATAATCACTTTATTTCCGTCGAAATGATCAAATTAACAATTTACATTTGTACTTGGCCTAACGGATTATTACTCTAAAGGTTTCCCCGACATTGAAAACTAACCTATGTCAGGCAAATAATATCTTCGTCACCGTAAGCTTATAAATTCTTTTTAAAACTTACTTTTGTAAAAGATGGCCTTCAGCAGCCTACTGCGTAGTAGTTGTGATGGGTGTCATCTCATCCTAGTTTGCATGAATTTTATGTTGGATTAATATTGTCTTTGATGTACAGTAAACGTAAGTACAGTATATTGAATACCATTCTTAAGCATGTATTTATTATGAGGTAATGGATGTTATTTAATTTGTCGGTCCTAGACAATCTGTTCTTGTGATACGACCTTCTGCTTGTAAAATAACAAAGGTGTATTTCTAAATTAATTAACCTTTAATTTTATTTCTTATTCCTCCTCCCCACCTTTGGTACGTAGTATAATCTCTTAAAGATTCTGTTTTTCGTATCGTTATGCGATACCAATTTTATTTTTTGTCTTAGTCTCGTTGTCATGATAACCTGACTATATTGTTAACTAAATGTTATTGTTTAACATAGTCTGTCGATTTTCTTTTGTGTATTAAAGACAGACATTTTGGGATGTGGTGAAGTGCAGACGTATTTCAGGTTAGGCTCGTGAATACTTGGTTTCTTTAACCTTTCGTCTTGGACTTCGGTTCATATTTGTTCTTTATATATTCTGGGGACTGTTTGATTTTCCTGATTTAAGGTAATTTGATCTTTATTTGATTTTCCCTTTAATTATGTTTCTTAGTTCTTAGTTCTTCCTTCAAAGTTTGTTTTTCTGCGTCTCACAGTTATTTGACTTATTTTCCTCATTCCTGACTGTGATGTCAGATGACCTTTAATACTTATGTAATTAACTTATTGATCTAAAGAGATTATTACTCATCCTTCTCTTTTTATGTTACTGATTCCTCGTTTATATTAAGTATGTCCTTTAAAATACCTTTAATATATTTGGTTTATGTCATTATCTCATGTAAAAGATATAAGTTTAAGATTATATTGTATATTTAGAAATGATCTTGGTGTTTGTTCAATCATAATTTTAGTTGAAGATCTCTCTTAATATTTCCTCTGTAATTTTGGGTGGCAGACGTCCAGCTCGAATCCCTTCTATTTTCTCACGCATGAGATGGGATACTTGGAGTGAAAGATTGAAATTTCAATCAATTATTCCAATTATCTGGTCTTATGCATTGTGAGATATCAATTATGATGCTAACGATCTTACACTTATTTGACTAAAAACTGTGTTTGATATTTTAAATATGTAAAATAATTTATAGATCGCACAAGTTGTTGAATTAACATTTTTTGTGTACAAAAGAATGAAGTTAGAATAAAGAATGTGTGAAATGCTTTATAATAACATGTTAATTCAGAAACTTCTAGAGTTGATGTTTGTCCAGGGGGGAAGCTGTGCCATAAGGATCTGCAAAACTTGAAGTCTTGGCAGTTCAATGTATCCAATGAACATGACATGGACCTGACACGTCAGGGCGAGGCGGACCTCCGGAACTTGGCTGTGAGAATGAAGACCAAGTTCCCCTCACTGCTGAGTGCACCCTACTCTCCTGACCTCTATCAGGTAACCTCATATGTTCAAGGTTATCACTAACTTCATGCAAATGCATGTTTAATTTACAGTATTGTCATGTCATGTTCTGTAAATTGGAAAAACATTACCGGTACTTTTATTTTGTATCTTTTGTGATTTTAGTCAATAATGCATTTTTACACAAACTTCTTGATTGATCTTAACCAGATAATATTTCAATTTCTCCATTCCGATTTGCTAATATGTAGAATTACTATGTAACCCCCTTAAGATAGAAGCGGAACAATATAAAGGAGCAGAGTGGATAATATTAGTACATTATGCAACGAGCCTATAATGGCTATAATTAAGACACGAGTATATTTATAAAACGAGTGTATGCGAGTTTTATAATTTCCATACGAGTGTCATAATTACCATTATAGGCGAGTTGCATACGACTGTTTATGTTCGACGATAATTATTATAACTATTTTATGTTCAAAGATAAATATTCATAAATATCTGTCGAGATTTCGCCAGTTTTATGTACTGAAAAGAGCGCATGAGACGCAGAGAATGCCTTGTATTTGGCCATGGCCTTCTCGATTACCCCACTATGACACTAGGCAACGCAGTTCAGAAGGCCTTGGAACTCCACGCAGGTGCGATGCTAACCTTATTTAATTGGTCAAACAACTGTTTCTTGAGCTGTGATTGGTGGGAGAAACTGTTTCATAATGAAAAATAGTGTTAAAATGACCATCATTATGATACAGTTTTCTAACACATAATAGTCAGGGTCGAACATAAAAATCATTCCAGTACTGTACTGTATGTTCTCGAAACTACAGAAATACTTTATACATAATATGCTGTAAAAACAAAACGATCAAAACGACAAAAACACACCCGTATAACAATAAAACTTATATAAATATGAAAACTGAATCCATCTAAGTTGCTGGACGTTGTCACTGTACATTTGGATATAAATTATCATAATGCCCCCATATCAAGTGTTACAAGGTCCAGAAAAATAGTCTAAATATAAGAATACAAATAACAAGAGTGGAACAATTCAAACCTCATCCAGTTGCAATAACTACTGTACTACCTGTATAAATAAGTTAAGCTTAACTGGCCTCAGAATGAAGATACAGTGGCTGCATAAAGAAGCCTATGCAAGATACGGTTTGTATACGTCCCATAAAATACGGCATCTTCCCGGTTGTTTTTTAAGTAATGTCCCGTTGCCCCAAGAATCTTTATTAGGACACCAAGAGTCCAGTATTATGATACCGGTAAGCATATAGTTATGAAAATCTAATTTTCGAACACAAAGGTTCACAACACAATCAAAAATTGTTCTTTTACTTCAAAAATATATTCACATTAAAGTGGGTGCATGTGTCTCCAAATGTGTTCAGACTATTAAACACATTAATTAACGTTGCAATTATCAGAAACAGTTGGCAACAAAAAAGCATAGCCTATTTATATTTGATAAAATATCTATAACAAATTTATATACGTTATTTAGAGGTTGGTTGGCAGAATAATCGAAGCACACTACCGCATTCAGGAATTAACAGCACTGCTTATTTCAGTTCCTGTGATTGAAGAAAAACCTGTGTACACTTTCTGATTCTGTGGTCATAAGCTAATTACCTTAAATAATGCATATCCACTAATGATAGTGTGGTCATAATCTATTATTCTAAATAAAGCATATCCGCTTATGATAGTGTGGTCATAATCTATTATCCTAAATAAAGAACATCCACTAATAATAGTGTGGTCATAATGCATTATTCTAAATAAGTGTATCCGCCATTGATAGTGTGGTCATAACCTATTATCCTAAATAAAGTATATCCACTAATGATAGTGTGGTCATATTCTATTATCCTAAATAAAGTATATTCGCTAATGATAGTGTGATCATAGTCTATTATTCTACATACATATCCGCTAATGATAGTGTGGCCATAATCTATTATTCTACATATATCTGCTAATGATAGTGTGGCCAAAATCTATTATTCTACATACATATCCGCTAATGATAGTGTGGCCATAATCTATTATCCTAAATAAAGTATATCCACTATTGATATTCTGGTCATAACCTATTATCCTAAATAAAGTGTATCCACTAATGATAGTGTGGTAATATTCTATTATCCTAAATAAAGTATATTCGCGAATGATAGTGTGATCATAATCTATTAACCTAAATAATATATATCCACTAATGATAGTGTGGTCATAATCTATTATCCTAAATAAAGTATATATGCTACTGATAGTGTGATCATAATCCATTATCCTAAATAAAGTATATCCACTAAAGATAGTGTGGTAATATTCTATTATCCTAAATAAAGTATATTCGCTAACGATAGTGTGATCATAATTTATTATCCTAAATAATATATATCCACTAATGATAGTGTTGTCATATTCTATTATCCTAAATAAAGTATATATGCTAATTGACACGTGGATGGCCAGGGCCATGGCCATGGCCAGATTAACAAAAGCATATTACCTTTATTTAGAGGTCCGCGTCGCTTCCATTGCAAAATCACCTCCAGAAGACATGCCCCAACAGAAAAACACCCAAAGGGGTGGAAGGAAGGTGGAAAAGTGGGGAACGCACAGGCTATTCTACAGACACCCCCCAATAACTAATGGAATTGTCGCCGACGAAATAATGCCACAACAGTTGCTTAAAAATTTAAAATAAAAATTTAATTGTTAAAATTTAAAGAACACCTCCACCAGAAAACAGAACATGCATCAACCAGCGTAATTTACAAAGAAGGCAAGAGACCGCTTAACATGCTTGCTTGCAAAGCAAACAAAAGAAAAGAATTACATTAAAATTAAATTGTTAAAGCCCAAAGATTAAAAAAAAAGAAAATACAGGCATAATTAAATGAGAACGGGCTTGATAATTTACAAGGGAATGCAATACCGATCCGACATGCAGAGATCCAGGCCACGTCATAAAACGAAAAATTTTAAAATAAATAAATAAATAAATAAATAAATAAATAAAATAAAATATGATCAATAAAGAAATTCCCGATATTCGTGACTATGAAAAACACCAGAACATTCACCAAAAACATAAGGTTAAACCAAAAAGATTAACAAAAGCATATTAAGCAAACACCACAACACGTTTTGAGTTTCGCGGTCGGCGCCAAGAGACTGCACTCCAAGACCAGAATGCATTTCGGCAAAACAAAAACAAACATGGCCACTAAAAACAGGAGACCGCATGTCAAATCGAAATTACGGCAAACAATTAGCATTAAATTAATTTTAAAATCACCAGAGAGTAAAATAAAATGAGGAAAACAATTACATCTAAATACTATTAACATGAGGCTGGAGCATCGGATCTTATATCAGATTAATAATATGCCAATCCCAAGATTGCCAAAAGACAATAAATAATAACTTAAAACGTAAAATAAACAAGAAGCGTGTCTCCAAAGGTACGAAGAAAACAATAACATTTTTCATATCAGGTAACGTTGACAAACAGAAAAATTAGGCCTATAAAACAAAATAAGGTACAGAATTAAAACATTACTATAAGACGATATCGGAGCTCCATAACAATAATAAATATAAATGTATAATGCAACGTACCTTACATCCTTCCTAAGTGGAGACACAAGGATAATAAAATAATTAATACACAATTTTTAAAAATATTATACGGTACTAAATGTGCCTCAAAAATGGCTAATCCGGCACATGCGTCGTTTAGATGACAAGTACTCGTTCGCATCCAGTTGCGATTCTATATCACTTTCATCTTCCAGGCGAAAAGAAGAAATTAAATTCTTATGTAGCACAGGCGTTTCCTTTTCTTGAATATGTATTCATTTTTCGTAAAAGCTAGGGGCCAATGCCCCCTAGCACACGGAGCGATACTCTTGGACCAGCAGCCGGCTTGCTATCTTGACGACAGACAATGAAGATCACAAGATGGCGGAGAATCACAAGTCAGATACCGAACTGCATTCATGTAAATTGTTATTGTCCAATCAAGGCTTGACACATCAAGCAACAATGTGTTTATTAAGTAATTAATTTGGCGGTATTATGTATACACAGTCCTGTGTTTCATGACGTAGAATCACAATAGCCTTCAAAAATGACACGAATAGGATTAGTTTATAAGGCATAACCAACACACTCTAGTGGTGAAGAAGAAGGAACTACGGCTAGCAGCGCCGAAGTCCGACAGCAGCTGCCATCTCGTGTTCAAAATCGGAATCAAGTCACCAGGCGGTCGATTCAAAATGTCAAGGAACACCCGTATACAGGGAAGATGGATTTTAAAAACGTTGGAACGGGCAATGCACGTAACAGTCTCCCTCCCTTAAGCGTGAACACCGTTCACGAATATGCCTAGGCATAGGCAGTACACCAAAACTAATCGATTCACCAAGCATGTTTCCAGAAGATCATGTTTACCAGTTAACTCCAATTGATGGACAAAACCGCATCGTTTTGGTTAGGAAGAGTGCAGGGTCAGATTATCAGTGAAGGGATAATTGATCACCTCGCAAACCACTTAGTTAACCGCTTCACTGTGTCCATAAGTCTTCAGAAACGCAGAACACCAGCACCAGCAGTGCTTTCTTAGTCCGAGACACGTTAGGTAAATTTTTCAATAAGTCCAATGTAGTTCGCTTTAAACGAAGTAGGTGGAAGCAATGTGCCATATATCATGCGACGCGTGGGCAGCCATTTACAAAACAGAAGTTAATCTTATTTCAAAAAGGTTTACAGAAATTACTACTTCTTAACATATTTTATAAAAGAGAAACAAAGTTGAATTTATATGAAGAAAATATTTCTGACCATGCCCTAGATCCGTGCTTACAAAATTTCATTAACAAGTTTACGTTTTTACAGTACATTTCAATAATATGCGAGTTGAATGACTATACATTTAGCAAGAGCTGCGGTAGAGGAATGACCACTCAAATTCCCAAGGGAACAGGAATACAAGGTTACCATGAGTTTGGTCTCCCACCGAGTCCAACTTACATGCTAGCATATTTTATGAAAACATCAAAATGAATTACAATCTTACAAAGATAGGCTATTACCCAACAGTTACAGCTTGTATCCCAGCAGAGTTTTCATATCCAGTTCAAAATTCCAGAAGGAACAGATGCCTGAAGGCCTCAATGAAGGTTAGGGATACTCTACATTATACAAAATCAGTTTACAAAATTTATGGTAGCATTTCCTCATTAGAAACCTCTCCACCTCGCTTAATGTGCGACAGATGCACTCTGGAAATTTTGTTGCCCTTAGGGTTTCTAATTAGAAGAGTAACGGGAGTCAGGAATGCCTCTACATAACATGGGCCTTTAAAACGAGGGGTCAACTTGCTTGAAACTAGATTACTGACGCCCTTGGGCTCGAAATTGCGAACGTACACAACATCACCAATTTCCAAATCATTTGGCTTGCGACAGGCATTGTGTCGCTTGGCAAGTTGGTCATGTGATACCTTAATATTCTCTCTAGCCTTGTCGAATTTCGCCCTCATATCCTCGGGCGTGAAACTGTCTGGAAGGAGATCGTGCAGGTTCCACATATTAGATAACGGAGAATTAGCCATAAACGAAAACATTAACGAAAAGGGGTGGCTTGCGTGCTCTCATGCACGGAGGAGTTGAAAGCAAAATTGAGCCAATGCAAATTAGAATCCCACTTGGAATGGTCGTCGTGGTGGAAATCAATCAGAGCAGAACGGAGATTACGATTGACTCGCTCAGCGAGAGACGGGTTAGGAAAATAGGGAGTGGTGGTTACATGAGAAATAGCATAATCAAACAAGAATTGACGGAACTGATGAGATACAAAGCACTTGGCATTATCTGATACCAGGTACTGACATGGCCCAAAAGATGAAAAGATGGAATTAAGACACTTTATGACGGAACTGGTCGTAGCCTGTCTGGTGGGGAATATCCAACTAAACCGGGTGAAACCGTCAGTGCAAACAAGCGCAAATTGGTTTCCCCGACCAGAGCGAGGGAACGGCCCAACATGGTGGATAAAAAGCCTCTCCATGGGTCTAGATGCCGGTTCGGATGACAACAGGCCAACCTTAGTAGAAACCGGAGGCTTGCTAATACTACATGAAGCACAATTTCTAATGAGCCTCCTGATGTCGCCATCCATAGCTTGTCAAATGAAAAACTGTCTGATTTTAGCTCGGGTCTTGAATACTCCTAGGTGGCCGCCAATAGGAGATTCGTGATAGTAACGAAAGATTTCCGGAATGAGGACCGACGGGAGCACAATTTTAGGTAGACGGTCATAACGAGATGAACAACACAATACACCATCCTTTAGAGAGTAGGGCTTGATCACTTCACCAGAATTGATTCGGTCAATTAAGCTAGATAAGGAGGGATCTTCTTTCTGGAATCGCCTCACATCTTCAAAAAGCACAGGGGAATTGCTAAGAACGACATTGACAAAATTTACAGGTGATACAAGGTTTACGGGTTCACATCCTTGAATTTCCTCTTCGGCTGTTTCCTCATACATGCGGCTTAATGAATCAGCTACCGCATTTTCGGACCCACGAATATGGTGGACAGTGAACTGGAATGACAGAATCCTAGTTGCCCATCTGGCAATCCTACCAGTTTTACGGGGTTTCCCTAAGACCCAGCTCAAGGCTTGGTTATCGGTCTCAAGGAGAAACTTAGTGTGCTCAAGATACATACGGAATTTTTCCAGGGCGAACAACACTGCTAAACCCGCAAGTTCGTATATGGAATACTTCATCTCTGCGTCCGTTAAGGTACGAGAAGCGTATGCAATGCGTTGCCTACCCAGATCAGACTCTTGCAGTAGGACACAACCAACACCACGACCAGACGCATCAGTCTGTACAATGAACTGTTTCCCAAAATCCGGAATGGCTAACACAGGGGCGTTAGAGAGCGCAAGCTTAAGATCTTCGAAGGCTGCCTGCTGAGAGGGACCCCACTCAAACTTCACAGCCTTTTTGCGTAATTGATTTAGAGGAGCAGCACGGTCGGCAAAGTTACTGATGAACTTACGGAAGAAGTTCACCATACCAATGTAACGAGCAACACCCTTGGCGTTCTTGGGTGGTTTAAAATCTCTGATGGCCTGCGTACGAGACTGGTCCACGGAGATACCAGATTCAGAAACAATATGGCCCAAGAAGGAAATTTTGGGCTTGGCAAAGGAAACTTTGGACAATTTGACGGTAAGGCCAGCGTCACGCAACCGATCAAGTACAACTTTCAGATGATCATCGTGTTCCTCGAAGGACTCAGAATAGATCACCACATCGTCAAGGTAGTGGTACACAAACTTGAATTTAATTTCTGAAAAAACCTTGTCAAGAAGTCTGCTCAACACAGCGGCTCCGGTGGATAGGCCAAACGGGACACGGGCATACTCAAACAGGTTCCAGTCAGTGGAAAAAGCAGTAACATGCCTGGATTCCGGAGAGAGGGGAATTTGGAAGTAAGAAGAATTTAAATCGAGGATCGTGAACACCTTCGCGTTGCGAAACCAACTAAAACAAGTATGAAGGTCCGGCAAAGTAATGGATTGTAAAACAACCTTTTGATTAAGAGCCCTATAGTCGACCACCGACCGAAAACCACCGTTAGGTTTTGCACAAGAAATACAGGGGATGAGTAGGCCGAGATAGAGGGTTGGATAACACCTTCTTCCAACATCTTATCGATGATCTTACGAAGTTCGGCCATCTTGGGCGGGGCAAGTCGATACGGGCTGGAACGCACCGGCACAGAATCGGTTAGTTCAATCTTGTACTCCATCAAATGGGTTACACTCAACTTGTCCGTAAATACATCACTATACTCCTTTTGAAGATTCGTTAAATTTTCCAGATCGAGATCCTCAATAGTCACAGGTTCACTAACTGAATTGACAGCAGGAGAAGATAAAACCGGGTTGAACGATAACTTACTTTGCGGATTAAACTTAAACCATAAGTTGCGAGCACCAAAATCAAGAAGCATACCAACGTGTGACATGAAATTAGCTCCAATGACCACAGAACAAGAAAGATTTCTGGCAACAAAAAATTTAAACTTCCAAGAAAAATTTAGAATATGAGTTTTGACTGTCATACTACCCAAAATATTTAAGTTTGAACAATTTGCCGAAATAAAAGATTCATTGTTAGGCTCTAACTCAGGTAATTTGCAAACACTCTTCATAGATAAAAACCAGTCCTCGCTTATAAAGGATGCGACACTACCAGAATCAAGCAATGCAGAAACGGGCTCGTCATTAACACAAATTTCAATAAACGGGGATATTCCTTTAGCCACAGGAGAAATTCCAAAATCATTACTCACTCTAAAACGATTACAATTAGATGACGAGGACACCCGCACCACAGGTTTCACATTATGTTTAGAATTAGGCTGACTTGCCACGACATTGCTCACCGACAGGTTAGGTAGGTCAGCGACATAAGCAGAATTAGCACGTGAAGATTTAGTTTTCAACGAGTTATCAAGATTTTCATTAGTAGGGCGACCAGAAACTTCACACGGTTTTCCCAAACTCTCATGCACAGAAATATCCTTAGAAGTAACATCCGAATTGGTCTCCACAACATTTCGTCATTTGCGTTACACAACCTGGTTACTCGGACACACCTTCTTAACATGTCCCACCCCACCGCACGTGTGGCACTTAATATTGGGTCTTGGGTGGAACATAACCTTAGGCGGGGGACGAGACATCAAGGAAGGAGGGGGACGAGACATCAAGGAAGGAGGAGGAACATTAGCTACACGAAGGGAATCTGCATGTTTCACAGCCATAGCCTCTATAATGACCTGTTTTAGCTCGACAAATGACGAAGGCCTGGTACACATAGTCATGTATGACCTATATTGAGGCGAAAACCCATTTACAATCGATGATACCAACTGTCGTTCAGTTAAAGGGGATGCAAATGCCTGGGCATACACGTTGTCACTGACATAGTCGCTAAGGGACTCGTCCAACCTTTGGACACGATACAAGAACTTTTGCTCAAGAGTACTAAGGGCACTCGCAGGGACAAAAAACCACAACACTTCCCTAATTAACATGGCTAAGGACATGCGGAGGTGGATAGCTTCAATCAGCTTATCGCGCAGCATACCGGATGCAACAGGATACAAAAGTTGGAAAATCTGATTTTCCGACATCCCAAAAATCGAGGCATGGTTACCCAATTCGACCACTTGCTTTAAAAATAGGACCACCTGGGTATCGTCATCTAGGTTGAAACTCTTTAACTTAGTTAAAAAACCAGAAATAGGATGAGGAATCGACCCATAATTAACGGTAGGCGAGAATGTAGCATTTGGAAAAGAGACATTGTTACCAGGGTAGCTCCCTCGCACACCCTCTACAGGAGACAAAACATTTACATTGCTAGAGAAAGAACTGGGATGCAATGGGTCGGCAGGACCCAGGAAATCATTAGTTGACCTAACATGAGAAGAATGACCGTATGCAGGGTTAAGTGGTATGGACGAGCCAGAAGCAGACAATAGAGGGGCAGGCAAATCACTACTAGTAATCGATCCCAAAACCTCAGACCTAGTAAACAGAGGTGATTCACGTTCAACCCCAGAAGAACTCTCCAAATTCACAAGGTTATCTCTTAAGTCAATTAAATCGAAAACACTATTATTGTCGGCCATTTTAAAAAACACAGAATGCAGACAGACAATACAGAAGGAAACAAATTTTAGGAATGACGAGGACAGTTTACACTTTCACAACAATACCATAACTACCAATTACCAACACCATAGATTAGGCTGAAACTCGAACACAGCCACCATACTACACAAAATCATGCACAATGCTGCCCAGAACTGCAGAAGTCACCGCTTGCTTGGCTCGAGAACAGGAAGCTAAATTACAAAAATTGCCACAAAGCACATGGCGAACAGCTACAGACAGGGCTCCAGGATGTCTTCACTCGTAGCATGTAGGCTATCAGAATATTAACAAATCCACTTTCCCATGCCAAGAACACATGCCAGCCACTTACCGAGCATCTTTTTCAGTGGGAATGCTGCATACAAACAGGATAAAATACAGCAGCAAACACCTCGCTTGGAACAGGTCACTGTTATCTCACCACATGGATATTCAGAGGTAAACATGAAATTAAACAAACGACAAGGATTAGCCTTACATAACATCAAGTGCACTGACATGACACATCGCATCAACAACCGCTCCATCAGCATCAGAAGGGTCCATAAAACGAGCCTGCGGGTATGGAGGAAGGGATAGTTAGGGAAGCGAACTCGAGCTCGGTCTGCTACCAAAATGGCACGTGGATGGCCAGGGTGGATGGGCATATTTACCTTTATTTAGAGGTCCGCGTCGCTTCCATTGCAAAATAACCTCCAGAAGACATGCCCCAACAGAAAAACACCCAAAGGGGTGGAAGGAAGGTGGAAAAGAGGGGAACGCACAGGCTATTCTACAGACACCCCCCAATAACTAATGTAATTGTCGCCGACGAAATGATGCCACAACAGTTGCTTAAAAATTTAAAATAAAAATTTAATTGTTAAAATTTAAAGAACACCTCCACCAGAAAACAGAACATGCATCAACCAGCATAATTTACAAAGAAGGCAAGAGACCGCTTAACATGCTTGCTTGCAAAGCAAACAAAAAGAAAAGAATTAAATTAAAATTAAATTGTTAAAGCCCAAAGATTAAAAAAAAGAAGATACAGGCATAATTAAATGAGAACGGGCTTGATAATTTACAAGGGAATGCAATACCGATCCGACATGCAGAGATCCAGGCCACGTCATAAAACGAAAAATTTTAAAATAAATAAATAAATAAAATTAAATATGATCAATAAAGGAATTCCCGATATTCGTGACTAAGAAAAACACAAGAACATTCACCAAAAACATAAGGTTAAACCAAAAAGATTAACAAAAGCATATTAAGCAAACACCACAACACGTTTTGAGTTTCGCGGTCGGCGCCAAGAGACTGCACCCCAAGACCAGAATGCATTTCGGCAAAACAAAAACAAACATGGCCACTAAAAACAGGAGACCGCATGTCAAATCGAAATTACGGCAAACAATTAGCATTAAATTAATTTTAAAATCACCGGAGAGAAAAATAAAATGAGGAAAACAATTACATCTAAATACTATTAACATGAGGCTGGAGCATCGGATCTTACATCAGATTAATAATATGCCAATCCCAAGATTGCCAAAAGACAATAAATAATAACTTAAAACGTAAAAGAAACAAGAAGCGTGTCTCCAAAGGTACGAAGATAACAATAACATTTTTCATATCAGGTAACGTTGACAAACAGAAAAATTAGGCCTATAAAACAAAATAAGGTACAGTATTAAAACATTACTATAAGACGATATCGGAGCTCCATAACAATAATAAATATAAATGTATAATGCAACGTACCTTACATCCTTCCTAAGTGGAGACACAAGGATAATAAAATAATTAATACACAATTTTTAAAAATATTATACGGCACTAAATGTGCCTCAAAAATGGCTAATCCGGCACATGCGTCGTTTAGATGACAAGTACTCGTTCGCATCCAGTTGCGATTCTATATCACTTTCATCTTCCAGGCGAAAAGAAGAAATTAAATTCTTATGTAGCACAGGCGTTTCCTTTTCTTGAATATGTATTCATTTTTCGTAAAAGCTAGGGGCCAATGCCCCCTAGCACACGGAGCGATACTCTTGGACCAGCAGCCAGCTTGATATCTTGACGACAGTCAATGAAGATCACAAGATGGCGGAGAATCACAAGTCAGATACCGAACTGCATTCATGTAAATTGTTATTGTCCAATCAAGGCTTGACACATCAAGCAACAATGTGATTATTAAGTAATTAATTTGGCGGTATCATGTATACACAGTCCTTTGTTTCATGACGTAGAATCACAATAGCCTTCAAAAATGACACGAATAGGATTAGTTTATAAGGCACAACCAACACACTCTAGTGGTGAAGAAGAAGGAACTACGGCTAGCAGCGCCGAAGTCCGACAGCAGCTGCCATCTGGTGTTCAAAATCGGAATCAAGTCACCAGGCGGTCGATTTAGAATGTCAAGGAACACCAGTATACAGGGAAGATGGATTTTAAAAACGTTGGAACGGGCAATGCACGTAACACTAATGAATAATAATAATGTTATTGGTTTTCCGTCCCATTTAATTATTGTGGCTTTTAGAGACGCCGGGGTGCCGGAATTTTGCCCCGAAGCGGATCTTTAACGTGCCAGTAAATCTACTGACACGGCTCCCTCGCATTTGCGCACCCTCAAATGCCAGCTGACTGCGCCAGGATACGAACCATATGCTAATGATAGTGTGGTCATAACCTATTATCCTAATAAAGTATATTCGCTAATGATAGTGTGATCATAATCTATTATCCTAAATAAAGTATACCCACTTATGATAGTGTGGTCATAATGTATTATCCTAAATGAAGTATATATTCTACTGATAGTGTGATCATAATCAATTTTCCTAAATAAAGTATATCCACCAATGATAGTGTGATCATAATCCATTATCCTAAATAAAGTATATTCGCTAATGATAGTGTGATCATAATCTATTATTCTAAATAAATTATATACGCTAATTATAGTGTGGTCATAATCTATTATTCTAAATACATATCCGCTAATGATAGTGTGGCCATAATCTATTATCCTAAATAAAGTATATCCACTAATGATAGTATGGTCATATTCTACTATCCTAAATAAAGTATATTCGCTAATAATAGTGTGGTCATAATCTCTTATCCTAAATAAAGTATATCCACTAATGATAGTGTGGTTTAACCTAGATGTTAGGCCCCTTAAAACAACAATTATCATCATCATCATCATGATAGTGTGGTCATATTCTATTATCCTAAATAAAGTATATCCACCAATGATAGTGTGGTCATAATATATTATCCTAAATAAAGTTTAGATGCTAATGATAGTGTGATCATAATCTATTATCCTAAATAAAGTATATCCATTAATGATAGTGTGGTCATATTCTATTATCCTAAATAAAGTATATCCACCAATGATAGTTTGGTCATAATCTATTATCCTAAATAAAGTATATCCACCAATTATAGTGTGGTCATAATCTATTATCCTAAATAAAGTATATATGCTAATGATAGTGTGGTCATTATCTATTATCCTAAATAAAGCATATCCATTAATGATAGTGTGGTCATATTCTATTATCCTAAATAAAGTATATCCCCTAATGATAGTGTGATCATAATCTATTATCCTAAATAATGTATATCCCCTTATGCTATTGTGGTCATAATCTATTGTCCTAAATAAAGTATATATGCTACAGATAGTGTGATCATAATCTATTATCCTACATAAAGTATATCCACTAATGATAGTGTGATCATACACTATTATCCTAAATAAAGTATATCCCCTAATGATATTGTGGTCATAATCTATTGTCCTAAATAAAGTATTTATGCTACAGATAGTGTGATCATAATCTATTATCCTACATAAAGTATATCTACTAATGATAGTGTGGTCATACTCTATTGTCCTAAATAAAGTATATATGCTAATGATAGTGTGGTCATTATCTATTATCCTAAATAAAGCATATCCACTAATGATAGTGTGGTCATATTCTGTTATCCTAAATAAAGTATATCTCCTAATGATAGTGTGATCATAATCTATTATCCTAAATAAAGTATATCCCCTAATGATATTGTGGTCAAAATCTATTATCCAAAATAAGGTATATCCACCAATTATAGTGTGGTCATAATCTCTTGTCCTAAATAAAGTATATATGCTAATGATAGTGTGGTCATTATCTATTATCCTAAGTAAAGCATATCCACTAATGATAGTGTGGTCATATTCTATTATCCTAAATAAAGTATATCCCCTAATGATAGTGTGATCATAATCTATTATCCTAAATAAAGTATATCCCCTAATGATATTGTGGTCATAATCTATTGTCCTAAATAAAGTATATATGCTGCAGATAGTGTGATCATAATCTATTATCCTAAATAAAGCATATCCACTAATGATAGTGTGGTCATATTCTATTATCCTAAATAAAGTATATCCACTAATGATAGTGTGGTCATATTCTATTATCCTAACTAAAGTATATACGCTAATGATATTGTGGCCATAATCTATTATTCTAAATAAAGTATATCCACTAATGATAGTGTGGTCATATTCTATTGTCCTAAATAAAGCATATGCACTAATGATAGTGTGGTCATAATCTATTATCCTAATTAAGTATATTCGCTAATGATAGTGTGATCATAATCTATTATCCTAAATAAAGTATATCCACTAATGATAGTGTGGTCATAATCTATTATCCTAAATAAGGTATATATGCTACTGATAGTGTGATCATAATCTATTATCCTAAATAAAGTATATCCACTAATGGTAGTGTGATCATAATTCATTATCCTATATAAAGTATATTCGCTAATGATAGTGTGATCATAATCTATTATCCTAAATAAAGTATATCCACTAATGATAGTGTGGTCACATTCCATTATCCTAAATAAAGTATATCCACTAATGATAGTGTGGTCACATTCTGTTATCCTAAATAAAGTATATTCGCTAATAATAGTGTGGTCATAATCTATTATCTTAAATAAAGTATATCCACTAATGATAGTGTGGTCATATTCTTTTATTCTAAATAAAGTATATTCGCTAATGATAGTGTGATCATAATCTATTATCCTAAATAAAGTATATCCACTAATGATAGTGTGGTCACATTCTATTATCCTAAATAAAGTATATCCACTAATGATAGTGTGATCATATTCTATTATTCTAAATAAAGTATATCGCTAATGTTAATGTGATCATAATCTATTATCCTAAATAAAGCATATCCACTAATGATAGTGTGGTCATATTCTATTATCCTAAATGAAGTATATCCGCTAATGAGTGGGATCATAATCTATTATCCTAAATAATGTATATCCACTAATGATAGTGGGGTCATAATCTTTTGTCCTAAATAAAGTATATATGCTAATGATAGTGTGGTCATTATCAATTATCCTAAATAAAGCATATCCACTAATGATAGTGTGGTCATATTCTATTATCCTAAATGAAGTATATCCGCTAATGATAGTGTGATCATAATCTATTATCCTAAATAATGTGTATCCACTAATGATAGTGTGGTCATAATTTATTATCCTAAATAAAGTATATATGCTAATGATAGTGTGATCATATTCTATTATCCTAAATAAAGTACGGTATATCCACTAATGATAGTGTGGTCATTATCTATTATCCTAAATAATATATATCCGCTAATGATAGTGTGGTCATTATCTATTATCCTAAATATAGCATATCCACTAATGATAGTGAGGTCATAATCTATTATCCTAAATAAGGCAGTCAGAATAGCCGGTGTCTGCGCCTGATCTCCGGAGCTCTGTGAGATTGGTGATGCTTGTGGATGTGATAATCGTTACTTGACCACAAGTAGATGGAGCTGATGATCACAATGTTGCAAGTCTCAGAATGAAACAAAGCTGATATTCCAACTTTTCAACACAATATCATGAAAATCGCCTCAAAGCTTGTTCATGTTGTTCAGTCTATAAATGACATGTTTCAGTTCCGTTCCACCAAGACGAAGAGGACCCAGGCAAGTGCCGAGAAGTTTGTTGAGGGCTTGTTTGGTTCCACAGAAGGAGTCTACATTCCTCTACCAATAGCAAACGATCCAGTCATTCAGGTACTCAATCTGTTTATCAGTGTTGCCTTATTGATAATGTACTGCATCTCGAGTGGGGCGTCGTTTGGCACAAGATATGAATGGAGAGGTTTGGGGTAGTACGCAGTGTAACTTACAGTGAGGGGGTATTGGCGTGGCCGAGGAGAAGGCCGGGCGGTGATCTGGCGCTTGTAAGTGAATGAATGCGTGCTTGGTCAGCGCTCGGTGGGGCGGCGGTGGAGCGGCACGTCGATAGGGTGCGGGACGTAAAAGGATGAACACACGAAGGAAACAACTGGCCAGGAGTTCAATGGGGGCTTTAAAAATACAGGATTCAACTGTGTGTAGATCGGTCCACAAGACCGGAATAGCACAAGTCACTGGGGAACTTCCAGTGAGACAGAAATGAAGGAACAAATTAGCCAGGGCTTGTCATGGGAAGGAGTAACTTGAAGGAATAACCTTTGAGCACACTTGCCGACAGGCGTGGAGCGGCGTGCAGACGAGACGGATCCGGTGTAGAGCAGCAGAGTGACGTTCCACAAGAGATCCCCTCTTGGGAGCTGGGGCTATTTATTGGAATCCCCCTTGTGTTGCAACCTTAGTCAGCGTTATAAATGTAATGCTAGCCAAGATTGTGTTGACAGCTAGGATGTGGTGCTTTATGATGTAATGTTGCTTCACATGTATGTGGTGGCTTGCAAGGCTAGTGTTGTTGCTGTTGCTTACTTCTGTGGTTTCAGCGTGAGAAAGGGGTGGTTATGCCCTGTAAGGGCTCGGGCTATAACAATAACACACTTTCCAGTTGGTCTGTCTTGTCTGTCAGGTAGTCAGCCTAGAGGCTGGAGGCTCCTCAAATAGCACCCCATAGCCCATAGGTTATGTGGTAGAAACCCACAAAACAAAGGCAGCACCGTACTAGGCAAGGTGAGGAATGAGGTAGTTTGTCTTTGCTTTCCCCCACTGAGTCAGTACAGCAGTACTAACCCTACGAGCAGAACCTTTCACAACTTCTACGGTCAACGCAATGTAATCCCATGCGAAAAAAGAGACCTGTAAAAATATACATGTGATTAAAATATATAGGCTATTTTGTTTTAGACTAGAGAAGAGGGAAAACACTCAAGGATGGCCATGTTTCGCTCGTCAAGCTAGGATCATCATCAGACCCAAAGCTTGCCACGGTGGGTGAGTGGTTCACTCCTGACCATGGTTAGTGACTTTTGAAAGGCGACGAAATTCACGGTACGCATGTCATACATTTTTGGCATGTTAAATAACACATTTGAATTCAGTAGGCCGTGTTCTTAATGGAAAAATTAATCTCGGGATTTTCCGCAAACACAAAAAGTTCCTCCTTTTCAACTAGAGAGATATCTAACCTTCTTGACTTTCATAGCGCTCCAAGGAGCGATAAAATTCGACATGCAAGCTGCCCTCTGGGCGTCAATTAACAAAGCTTGCACCTGTCACCCGAGGCTTACGATATTATTATTATTATTATCAGACCCAAACATGTAAAAGACAAAATAGCTGTTCAAAACACTATCAAACCTACAATGACAACCATCCACGGTCACTGCTCTCCACTTTCTAAGTTTTTGTCGTTCTTTCTTTTCCTTTTTGGAGGCCATTGACCGTTATTGGGTGTCATTGTAGGTTTGGTAGTGTTTTGTACCGCTATTTTGTCTTGTATAGGCCTGTATTAATTTGGAACTGATGATGCTCGCTTGACGACCAAAACATGTCATCTCTTAGATTTCTCCATCTTCTTTAGTCCAAAACAAATATATTTTAATCACATGTAATTTTTTCAGGTTATTTATCACATATTCCAGTAATTGTGGTTACATGGCGTTGACCGACTGAAAAGTGGAATATCAATTATTCAGGAACTTTTCATTTGTATCCATCTTCAGTAATATGATTAATTATTGTTTATAAACAATTCTGTTACTTCGAAGGCAAAGTATCAACATGAAGATTTCACAGCCATTAGTTCGTGTATTATACTGAACGTACGAGCTATTCACATGCATGTTCGAGAATAAAAATTTGTGACACATGCAAAACTGCTGTGTTTCAACTCTGCTTCCACTCACAGTGTATGTACATCATCATCGTCATCATCATCATTCATCATCATTTAGCCGTCTCCAGTTTTCCGGGTGCGGAATAAGAGCGCTCTCTATTTCAGTCTATCAAAGTACAATTCTTCTTCTCCAACTTTACACAATTCCACTCCTCTATCCAGATCATCTTTTATTGGGGAGAACCATCGTGAAAATCAACACTAATACCGTGCGTAGATCCCGAGGGGTCACTGAGCATATGACTTTAAACCCTGTCCACAAATCCTTGTAGAAAGAGAAGTATACATTTTAATATTTCAAGATGAAAATATACAACATAGCCTCCTCTTTCCTGTTGCTTGTCCTAGAGCACAGGGAAACACTTCCATCTGGTGCTACTGTTAGCCAACCTCCTCTTTCCTGTTGCTTGTCCTAAAGCACAGGAAAACACTTCCATCTGGTGCTACTGTTAGCCAACCTCCTCATTCCTGTTGCTTGTCCTAGAGCGCAGTCAAACACTTCTTGTCCTATTGTTAGCCAACCCCTCCTCCTCATTTTCCATTCCCAGTTTTCACTCCATCCACTTCAAGTCTTGAAGAATCCACTACACTTATTTTAAGTGTTGTACCCATTGGAGGCTAGAACAAAGAAGACATATTGATTACATTGATGGCGTGAATGTCCACCTCTTATCTGCTTATCTCTGCTGTATTTCTATCCATTTTTCCTGTTCATAGATTATTTCTAAACCCTAATAATTACAGTTTCACACTACATATTTCCCCCACAGAAACACAGGTTATCAGAAATTGTCAGTATGCAGGTCTGATAACTACGATGACCCAACTCCTTAAATTCAGTAACAAAAATCACCTTAAGGCACTGTCTTCTTAGAACAAGATGCTACTAGACTGTCAGCAAGATTTCATGTTTGTTTCAGGATTATGCCAACTGTACTAGATGGAAGGTGGAGGTGAAAGACAATGACGATGCTACAGCTGAGGCATCAAAGTTCAAGGATGGGGACATAGTGAATCAGGTGAAGAAGGCCGTCACCAAGAGACTAGGTTTCAAGGACAAACTCAAGTACAGTAAGTCGAGTTCCACCTTGTGTCAAGCTTAAATAAGGCCATATTATTGAGGCTATTCTATTTTCCTTTTTGAACAATTTATCCTAAAAATGAAGATAATTTTAACTAAATAATGTACAATACTAATATCAGCTTGATGGCCGACTTCTAGGAGCAAGATTTTGTAGTTTGATGGTGATTATTGTTTTGAAGGCCATTACATCAGATCATCTGCCCTTCATATTATATCATTATGAAGAAGAGAAAATAGAAGAGTTCTGGGCCCTTTTAAGAAGAAAGGGTAAACATATTTGTATATTTTACACCCCTCTTAACTACTGAGGCGTTTAGAAACGCTGAGGTGCTGGAATTTTGCCCCGTAGGGAATCTTTAACGTGCCAGGGTGTATAACAATATGCTGACATGGCTCCCTCACAATTGTGCACTCTCAAATGCCAACTGACTGCCCCAGGATTCGATCCTGCAACCTTTGGCAATGAAGGCGAGACAATACGGCTGCACCACAAGTTCATATATATGACTGGCTGGGGTTGTTAAGCGTACTGCTATGGGAAAAGGCTATTGCAGGACTCAGTACCTCGCTGTTGGTTGTCCTTGAAATGGTTTTCTGTGGTTTTCCCATTTTCAACTCAAGTAAATGCTTGTATAATACCTTTCAATATGTCACAGCCCAAATCCTTGCCCCATTTCATCACAGAAACTCATCTCGCCTTATTCCCAACACCCTTAGAAACAGGAATAGTAAGTGGTCACTGCTATACCAAGGTTTTAGACTAGTGCTTAGAGACAGCCCAGCGGGGCTAACGAAGTGACCCGAATGCTCACGAAACGAATATAACCGATCAGCCAATCTCTTCCAGACAGACCAAGCAGGGCATGATCCTTGGGCTGCCATTTTTCTTTCGTTTATCGACGGGCTATTTGTTCTGTGAATAATCACTCGATTTGTTCTGTGCGTTAATTCTTAGAGTCTCAGGCACTCACTGGACAACTGAAATAAACTTAAGTCCAGCCACTGAGTCTCCGGCAGGGTGTCCATCCCCTTATCTCCGCTAATATCTTCCCTGGCCCTTTCTCAACAGCTTATGAATTGCCTGGAAAATCCGTTTCATATACCTGAGTTTCTAGTGAACAAACATAATTCACTTGCGAAAAAAAAAATCGTTTACAGTAAGAGACAGAATATGTAATTTTAAATAAATCAAGTAAAGTTATGTTTAAAAAAATGTCGTTTTGATCAAATATGTAAAGTAAAACCACAGAATTTTAATCTTAAAGTAAATGTATCTAAAACAAATCTCATTATGATAAAATATGTAACAATAAAATGTAATTAGATGATAGCCAAAGTTTTAATTCATGGACATTTATCATGTTTAGTTATGTATAAGCAAAGGGAAGGGATATGTATTTATATAAAAATCCTAGCCCTAATGATCGGTCTAGGTTGTGAAGTTTTGGGTACCTTCGGTTTGCCCCGCTGCGCTGGTCTGTCTCGGTGAGTGTCAAAAGATCGTGAAGAGGGATGGATGATCGGTTGCGGTCGTGAGTATTCGGGTCGCTTCGTTAGCCCCGCTGGGCTGTCTCTAAGCGCTAGTGGTTTTAGGCGGACATGGGAACGCCAGGTAGCCTGTGGAGTGGAACCCAAGACTGGTTCAGGACAGTCACTGATATCCAGCTGACTGGGTCATTTACAAACACACCCAGATGATTTATAACGAAACTGTCAAAGATCGTCAAGACCAAGAAATAATTCAGGAGACATTCAGAAAGGATATAACAATCTTATTCAACAAAAGACAATAAAATAATAAATAGTTAAACACCACAAGAAATTATAAAATAAATAGTAACTAGGTGTGGTATCACTAAACGCAAGGGAAGTACTTACTTAATCAGAATGATTGAAATCTGACATGCATCGAAGATCTAATTAAGTTTCCAATAATCAAATATGTAGAAATTACGCCGAAGGTAACTCAATCATAAAATCAGAATATTAATGAAGTATGTATTCGATAATATCAATGACGAAGTATTTATCACCAAATCGATGTCAATCAATATCAAAGAGAAATATTACTCTCTTTACTAAAGGACAAGATTAATTACTTAATCAATTCGATCGCAATTCATTAAAATCAGGAACTAATACATTATACGTCCAGCTTCTTCAAGCTTTTCACATCATCTCTCTGACCAGCTGAATGTCGTACATTATAAATAATAATCAACCCGAATAAAGTTAAACAAAAGACAAACGCTAATCAGGCAACAGCGGAAGGAAAGTTAAATAAAATAAGAATTACACAGGTCTATATGAGACATACTAACAGTGGCCAAAATAAAACAAGAATACGTTACATTTAAAATTACGAAAGGATAATAAACTTTTGACCACAAACCAAAATGATAGTCCAGCCTACGAGAAGACAATTTCCCGAGGTGACTTCAAATTAAGAAGAAACAGAAACTAACCCACATGCAAAGGAAAACGTTAAAACACATTACCTACATGACTTAGTACGCGTCGCCTATTCATCATAACCTTTCACAAAGATAACCTCACCTCGTTTCAAAACTTGGACATCACAACTAATTATTCCCTCAGCTACAATTAGCAGCTCGTTATATTACATAAACACAAAGAGAATTAATATTACAACACATACCAGAATAATTAAAACTACACAATTTAGATCACGTTAACAAATAAATAAAAACATCTAACCTTTGCACGAGCCTATTTCTGATTACAGGCCATTACATTTATAAAGAATTTTACAAGTTAAACCCATGTTTTCAAACGTATTTTTTGGTAATAAGCATCGGAGCTGTTTACGAGCTAATGGGAATATTATAAGGAGGCCAAAAGGCTTCCTAATTCCCTTATAATATCCCTTCTTCTTCGATCACATCTTGTCGTGTCCAGGGTTAATTCCACAATAATAGCCATGTTGAAAAAGTCAACACACGTAGTCAGGGTGACAGATTAGAATGAGTTTATTCTCGTCTCGCCTCAGAGCACAAAACCGGTACATGTCTGAACTCTGGCGGAGAAACACGTAAGTGATAACTCAGTCCAGTACGAGCTGCTATCACAGTCACAAGTATAAGCACTAGCATGTAGGTACGAAGTTTCGTTTCCGTAGTACTATCAACACTTGCATACCAAATGACAAATTTCAGTTTACGTAGTCGAGAAGAAAGTTATAACGGGTCACTAACAATTATCGAAATCCCCGGGAGAATCCGATGAGGCCCCGACACAAATCACACGTCTATCACACGCTGCAGATCTCAGGTAAGTCTTCCCACTGACGCCACCAGTAAATTCGCCTTCCCGCGTCCAGAGCTGACGCACAAAAGGCTGCCAATCCAACATGAATGGATCCCTAACGGTCCCCAAACAGGAATTTAGTTTATGCCAGGGTGGCAGCATTAGTTTTGGGGGCGGAGTCAATGAAACACAAGCATTCCCTTACGAAAAGCGAAATAGATGAGTGGAAATGGTAATGGTACTTTTCCACTCGCCGGCACGTGTGGTACAGTCAGTTTCAAAATATGTGCGTAAGTATTGTGTTTAGGCCATAGATCCGCAATACTGGACAGCCAGGACACAACAGTTAGTGGAATCAGAAAATGTTATGTCACGCTACTTGTCGGCCTTGTCTGGAGCGTGGCACTCTATTGAAGTGAAACTTGGACTATTGGTGCAGCAGAAAGGAGGAGAATTGAAGAGTTTGAAATGTGGTGTTACAGGAGAATGATGAACATCAGATGGGTAAATAGGGTTACAAACGAAGAGGTATTAAGACGAGTGGGAGAGGAGAGATGTTTCTGGAGACTGCTAATGAAGAGAAGAGATAGGTTGGTATGGCACCATTAGATACCCAGGAATAGCAAGCTTAGTTAAGGAAGGGTCGAGAACAAGGACTGTACTGTAGAGGTAGGACAAGGTTACAATATGTTAAACAGATTGCCTCGGATGTAGGGTGTATAGCTATGTCGAGATAAAATGATTAGCTCAGGACAGGGAGGCATGGAAAGCTGCATCAAACCAGTCAAAAGACTGAAGACTCATACAACAACAAAAACTTGTTGGCTGGGCAAGACTAATACACGGTCCATATACTCCAGTATCCCTGTTTGTACTGTGTTCTCAGAGCAGCTGGATGCCATGTACGATATGTGCCGATTTGACAAGGCTTGGAATGTGGACAGACTCTCCCCCTGGTGCGCCGTCTTCACCGAGGATGAACTTAAGGTACCGGTATACTACATCATCAGTTCTTATTTCGGTGCTCTACATAGTGTGTGTGTTTCAACTATCAAACACCTGACTGATTTAATCTGGTTCTTCATTCTCCTCCATCCATTACCAGTAGTTTCTACTGCATTGTCTCTATCTCTGTCAAATCCAGCCATGCCAAGGCTAACAAAGAGCAGTAGAAAAAGACAGAATGCTGAATGCAGCAACTTACCAGTTGAGTGAGAATAATTTTATTTATTTAAATACAAAATGTGCTCTGAATGTTTCCTTAATTTATTTCACATTTATTACAAAGTGAGAATACCACATAGGCATGACTGATGCGTGATAAACCGAAATTTGTCGCATTTTATCAATATCCCCAATTATGTTGCCGTACTTGGTAAATGAACAGTAACATTTGTGGATGTATGCGTCTTGAAGTCACTGCCAGTTGGATCGCATTGCCCTGGCTGCTTTAAACTGCCTGCCCATTCAACGATTACAGCATTGGTTTATGCGTACAACCTCGTTTAGAAATATAGGCGCTAAGAGCAGGACCAAGTTACTGTTGCAGACATCAGTTTTGTATTGATCTTAATGGTGAAGTTGTGTTTCGAAACCTAATTTGAATAATTTTATAATGGTGTACTGCCGTGTGCCCTTTTGTAACTCACAAGGAGAGGTCGCCAAGTGGTTTTCTAGAAAAGTGTTCAAATTTGGAGAGTTTGCTCTTCATAAGAAACTAGTTTCGCCGTGTTCGAGCGTTCTTGCCAATGGGCCTTAGTGTGTTCAAAATTGAACGTTTAAAATCAATCCTCCAACTTGTGTAGTCCTATTCTCGTACGCGTTCCCTGCTCGTTTACGTGGCGTAGTCGCTAGCGCATTGGCGTGGTGAACTAAAGGTTTCGAGTTCGAGTCAGACCTAGGTCAGGACTTTTTTATTTACTCTTATTATTGTCTTTTGTGTTTTCTATAATGTATTTGCTGTGGTCTCTTCGGTTTTAGAGCTATGTACAATATTTTAACATCGTTATTATTCGTCTTTGAAGCTTGAACGAGTCGTAAGTTTTATTCGTTAAAATTTAAATGCAGCGTGGCCGGCGACGCTACGTTCATTCGCACTGTGCCGAGTCTAATGCAGGAACGCAAGAGCCCTTCCCGCTGTCCCACTCTGCTCTACCATCAAGCTAAACTGTCTGTACCGGTATCCAAAACTCGATATGGAACTCGTGTGAGTAACATCGCGGGACACTCTTCGTCACGCATGTGCCGTATAAGCGGGTTCGATAAGTAGGAGGTCTTGATTGACGCTTATGCGTATTCAATATTACGTGTGTATGGTTGTCTACAATCAACAGTATCTACAATGTAAAAGACAATAATAACAGTAAAAACAAGTAGTTCCGTGAAGAACTATACAGCCTATTTTCATATATCCTACTTATGTTAATTGCCACTATCAACATACACAATTTCTGTTTGATTGCTGTAATAGATTCGTAGATATTGAGAACCGACTAAATATTTCGGATGGTCGCCATGTTGGATTTTATATATGTAGGTCCTAGAGTTATGTACCCTTACATAAAGATTATTGTGTACGTGTAGTATTCAAACTTCAATCGCATAATTAGGACACAAGAAAAACAAGGATTTTTTAAAATTTTGCACAGCTGCCATCTTGACGTTATGGAAACAATTGAAATAAATTAGATGCCAGTGGATTAACATTCGTATAAGGATTTACTGTACCAAGTTTCACTGCACGCGGATGGTTAAATTGCGAGAAACGTCCATGTGAATATTTATAATTCGCGTCACCGCCATGTTGGATTTGTGATCACCAGATTATTTAAAGTCCTATAGGTGAACTTAAGTTCATAGCCCCTATGAACATTAAAAAATGCAGTTTGATTGCTAAAATAGATTCGTAGATATTCAGTATCGTCTAAATGTTTCGGATGGTCGCCATGTTGGATTGTTAAATGTATAGGCCATAGAGTCATGTACCATTAAAGGAAAATTATTGCGTAGGTTCATTATTCAAACTTTCACTTCGATCGCATGACTACATCACAAGAAATAAAAACTTAATTTTAAAATTCGCACTGCCGCCATCTTGAGGTTATGTAAACAATTGAACTAAATTAGATACCAGTGGATTACAATGTGTATAAATATTTCCTGTACCAGGTTTCAGTGCGCTTGGAACATTAAATCGCGAGAAAGGTCTATTTAACATTTTCAAATTCGCTTGTCCGCCATGTTCGTTTTGTAGTTAACCGGTTTTTGAAAGTCTTATAGATGGACTTCCAGTAGTGCCCTTTATCTCCGTACAAAATTTTAGGGAGATACCGCTAATAGTTTCAGAGATATAGAATGCCGGTGAAATATTTCGCACATCCGCCATCTTGTGATTATGTGAACAATTGAACGAAGTTAGATGTCGGTGCATTACAATGTATATAAACATATAATGTACCAAGTTTCATTGCGTTTGGTTGGTCAAATCGCGAGAAACGTCTATTTAAAAGTCGCAAATTCGCTTGGCCTCCATGTTGGTTTTGTAGTTACCAGGTTTTCAAAAGTCACATTAGTGAACTTATAGTAGTTCCCTCTATCACATTAGAAAATGTCAGGGTAATATCGGTAATAGTTTCGGAGATATTGAATGCTGGTGAAATATTTCGCACAGCCGCCATGTTGGATTGGTGAGGCGTAACAAAATTTGAAGGGCACGGTCGAGGTCGCCGGGAATAGTGCTATGAACTTTCCGAGTTTCATTGAAATCGCTCCTGCCGTTTAGATTTTATTAGTGGGGGACACACACACGAATCACACACACACACACACACACTCACACACACACGGACAAAAGGTGATCTCATAAGCCTATTTTTTTCAAAATTGAAAATAGGCTAAAAATCCTGACGAAGGTCTGACCCGAACTCGAAACCGTTAATTCCACACAACAATGCGCTAGCGACTACGCCACAGAAACGATCCGGGATCGTGTGCGAGAATAGGACTACACAAATTTGAGGATTGATTTTAAACGTTCAATTTTGAACACACTAAGGCCCTTTGGCAAGAACGCTCGAACACGGCGAAACTAGTTTCTTATGAAGAGCAATCCCTCCAAATTTGAACACTTTTCTAGAAAACCATTTGGCGACCTCTCCTTGTCAGAAAAAGGCAATTTAGAATACCTGGGAGTTTCATTTCATGAGATACCGTCGGACAATTCACTGCGAGACAAGTGGTTAAGTGCAATTTCTACGGCCCGCGGCCGTCTCCTTCCCAATCCTCACTTGACATACAAATTCACACTAATACATGCATCACAATACTACAGGCTATCAGACAAAGTCCACACACACACCCAACTACATGGGGCTACATGAACACGATGTCGTTAAGCCCCTAAATAAATCAACAACAGCAACATCTCATTCTTGGGGGGCTGGAGCCATTTCATTACCCTGTCTTTCATTTCTCTTATCCTTTTCTCTTCATCTCTTCTAGTATGTAAGTTAGTTGTATTTTCATTATCATCCGTATCATTGCGGGCAAATAAGCTAGACCCCTTAAAAACAACCACCTTCACAACCACGTATTTTTAGCCTATTTTCATTTCATGAAAAATAGGCTTATGAGATCACCTTTTGTCCATGTGTCTGTCTGTGTGTGCGTGTGTGTGTGATGTGTGTTTGCCCCCCTCTCCCACCGTAATAAATTCTAAACGGCTGGAGCGATTTCAATGAAACTCGGTAAGATTATACCACCATTTTGGACGACGTCGACCGTGCCCTTAAATTTTATTGTGTCTCACCAATACAACATGGCGGCTGTGCGAAATATTTCACCAGTATTCAGTATCTCCGAAACTATTATCGATATCACCCTGAAACTATGTACGGTGATAAAGGCCATTACTAGAAGTTCACCTAAGAGACTTTCAAAAACCTGGTAACTAAAAAACCAACATGGCGGTCAAGCGAAGTTGAGACTTTTAAATAGACTTTTCTCGCGATTTAACCATCCAAACGTAATGAAACATGGTACAGCAAATGTTTATACACATTGTAATGCACTGGCGTCTAATTTAGTTCAATTGTTTACATAACCTCAAAATGGCGGCTGTGCGAAATATTTCACTGGCATTCAATATCTCCGAAACTATTAATGATATCACCCTGAAATTTTGTAAGGTGATAAAGGGCACTGCTACAAGTGTATCTATGTAACTTTCAAAAACCTGTAAAGTACAAAACGAACATGGCAGCCAAGCGAATTTGAAACATTCTAATACACTTTTCTCGTGATTTAATCATATGAGCGCAGTGAAATGTGGCACAGTAAATGAATATGCATATTGTACTGCACTGGCATCTAATTTAGTTCAATTCTTTACATAAACTCAAGATGGCGGCTGTGCGAAATTTTCAAATTAAGTTTTTATATCTTGTGTCGTAATCATGCGATCGAAGTGAAAGTTTGAATAATGAAACTACGCAATAATTTTCCTTTAATGGTACATTACTGTATGGACTATACATATAATAATCAAAAATGGCAAGCATCCGATATATTTTGATGGTTCTCAATATCTACGAATCTTTTCCAGCAATCATACTGATTTTTGTAATGTTCATAGAGGCTATGCACATAAGTTCACCAATCGGACTTTCAGTTACCTGGTGAGCACAAATCCAACATGGCGGCGACGCGAAGTATAAATATCTAAATGGACGTTTCTCGTGATTTAACCATCCGAGTGCAGTGAAACTTTGCACGTTAAATGCTTATACAAATGTCAATCCACTGGTTTCTAGTTTATTTCAATTGTTTTCATAACCACAAGATACCAGCTGTGCGAAATTTTAAAATCTCGTTTTTCTTCTTGTGTCCTAAGCATGCGATTGAAGTCTGAATACCACACGTACACAATAATCTTCATGTAATAGTACATAAATAAAAATCCAACCTGGGGACCATCTGAAATATTTAGACGGTTCTCAATATTGTAAGGTACCTGTGAGGGTAGCCTGTACAAAGAATTAACCTAAGGGATGAAATAAGTGTGTTTAGGGGGAAAGCTTGGCAATTACGTGTAAGAGGTATTGATTATCTAGTGGCTTGAGATCGTCAGTACAATCTGCAAGGAGAACTCCCCAATGTTCTGCTTGGCGGGGTAGTTCAGGGTGTGAGGGTGTAAGGAAGGGTAATTTCATTATTACTCTATGCGCGATATCGGTGCCCAGCGGTCTAATGTAAGTCGTAAGCAGGCGAGCTAGTAGTGATCCTGCTAGGGTCATCGCATTTTGAATTAAATAAAGGAAAAGACCAGTGACTTCTATTATGTGCAGTGCAGTTAATAAAAATAAATAATTATTACAATCCAAGCACAGGGGGATGGGAGTGTAGTATGACTGTGTGTGTAGTGATCGCTTCAGACACTTACCCTTCGGCTTCCAGCAGCGATTCGGCACTTAGGTAACACTGAGACAGACTGATCCGGAGGCCTGACCTCCCGTAGTTCTTATAGAAGCGTCGCGCTGTGTTTGCGGAATTCGCACATTTCTTCCATGTCATAGCCCTCTCTGGGGTCGTTGGCTGGGACACGAGGCTACCTGAGTTCATGGAGGTGATAATTTATTGGATGTATAATTCTGTAAATGTATTTGTAGATTTCTGAAGTAACTGTGCGGCGTTTTTTTTTTGGGGGGGGGGGTATTAGTGTTAGGGGATGATGGTGGCGTACCCTAGGGGTACTACAACCCCCTTTGTTGGGTTAGTTATCGTCCTCGATAACTGGACGAAGACGTGAGGGTGGTTTTTGAAAAATAGGGCATCTTCTTCTTTCTTGTAAGTCTTCTTTCTTCTTTTCTTCTCTTCTTTGATTTCTGTCCGGAAATGTGTTGGTGGCGTCTTCGGGGGTGTGTGGGTAGCCTCGTGGTAGATAGGGGTGAGTAATGGGGTAGATATAGAATGTGTATTATGGAAGTGATCGTTGAAGGTTGTGGATGCGTAGAAGTGCCTTGTATAGTGTGAGCCTCCGGGTAGTGTCCAGCGATCATGTGTAGGTGTATAAGGTGAGGGGAACAATATTTCTTTACAATGTGGTGTTGAAAAATGCAAACATGAGGGTGTGAAGCTTAACATATATACACTGTCAATAGTCATCCTGACGATAATATGAGTAGACTGTCGAGATACAACATGTATCCCTATTGCAACGTAGAACAAAATATAATATACATACATAATTAAAACATTAAAAACATTATAAACAATAAAACATTCTTCATCGCCAATTCATCTGAAGGGGTGTAGGAACACCTAGGATTATTAAATAACTTAATCCCTTAAGCTAGAGATTCTGTCTTATATATATACACATTCTAAAGCAGGTTACATCTCTGTGCGCGAGATGTGTGGCCTAAGTCCTTCCTATAGGGGGGGGGGCTTATTGCTGTAAAAATACCCTATCCGCCCTGCGGAAATGTGCGGGATCCATAAGTGTGTATTGCGATACTAGTATTTGGGGGGATGGTATGTGTGAATGCCAGCTATGTGGTAAATGGGGCTAGAAATTCCACTAGATGTGGTGTTTTAATTGGGGAATTCAAGAGGGGTAATATGCGCGTGGCGTGAATATTAATGCGCTATCACTGTAGATGAGTTTGCTCGTCCGATTCTGGAAGTGAATATTTTGTCCAATATCGCTGTACTGCGAATAAAATAAATTAAAACCTCCTAAGTGGGAAGTAGATCTATTTATTTGTATGGTAACGGGGAAATGTCCGTGTTTTCATATGTCGGAGTGTGTGTCTATATAAGGGTGTATTCGAGGGCAAATGTTTACTGAAGCCCGATGAAAGATAAAATAAGGTGTATTTGTGTGACGAGGCGCTGTGTGTATATCACCGATAACAATGGCTTCTTGCCGTGAAATATGCTGTCCCGGTGTTAAGTAGTGAGGGATGATGGGGCTGAACTGAAAGAAAAATATTTGGTTACCCTGGTGGGTATGGTATACTCCGAGAATGATATGTCTCGACCGGATTGTCGTTTGAATTCAGCGCGCGAGAGTGTGAATGGTTAGTATAAATAATGGCTGCCTGCGAGTTACTTGTCACGTGAGAGGTGTGACTTGTGATAACGTGTGTGTACGGAAGGTATCAGACATCGGCTACTGCAAGGCGGGACCTAAAGTGTTTATTGGTTAGCGTACTGCTGTAGGTCATGTTTATCGGCGCGCTACGCTGATTGGACCTGAGCGCTAGGAGTGGGTTTAAAGCATAGCGCTTTGTTGTTATACAGTAAATGAACTGTCAAAAGCACGTGTTGGGCATTGAGAGGAGTGGTTTTCATGTATGCATTGTCACATGCTATACAGCCTGTGTATTATATAATCTGGGTGTAAGTTAGTGACTTCTCGTCTGTGCATCGGGAAACAAAGTATGTCCATTTGGTGGTGAACACTGGCGGGATTACGCTGTCATCATAGCGTACTCAAATGTGGCAAAAGATATATATAAAAATACTGTGCTTCTTGTATGCAATTTATGGAGTATGCTGGAATGTATTGTGAATGTATGGAAGCATATGGCGACCCCATGTGATTGTAAAATTACTGGGTGTCAGTCTGTAGAAAAGTGTTTCTGTGGTTTGATCCCACTTACTTCGGGAAAATGCAAAAATAATGTGGGGCGCAGTAATATGCTGGGTGTCAATCTGTAGACAAAATGTTTCTGTGGTTTACTTCCACTCACTTCAGGAAAAATGCAAAATGGTGTATATAAAAAAAATATTAAGTTTTTCTGTACCTAATTTACGAATTGTATTATACTGTACAGTGAATGTGTGGACGCATGTAGCGATTCCATGTGGGTGTAACAATGTTGGGTGTCACTCTGCAGGAAAAGTGTTTTCGTGGTTTACTCCCGCTTACCTCGGGAAAATGAAAAAATAACGCGGGGTGCAGTAATATGTAAATCCATAGTGAATATTGTATTCCGCAATGTTGGACTGTCCATGGAGTAGCATAATGGGCTACATTTACCGGGCATTCTGCGGTATGGAAGTGAGAGCTAGATATAGTAGTCCCATAACTGAATGTGTTGATGTGGAGATGATGTATTCCTATTGCGTATCTTATGTTTGTGGAATCAAGTGGATATTTAGTTTTTATATAAAATAAAATCATTGGGCCTTTGTTAATCGTTATCTACAAAACTCGGCATGCCTATGTCCATGGTCGATACTTATCCTTTACCGTGAACCTAGGAGGGTAGGACTGAACCTGCTCTTGACTTATTTCGCCTTAGGTACACGCTGAACAGCTATGGACCATCAACGTATTGGGTGCCGAATATATCTATGCGCTCATGGCTGATATGCATCCTAGAGTGTTGACCTAGGAAGGTAGGACTTAACCTGCCCTGGGAATTACACGCCTAGGTCTACTTTAGGACATTTATGGGCCATGGCGTTACTGTGATACTAATGGACGTATATATTGGTATGTGCCAAGTCGTGTCACGTTGCCTCAAAACTAAAATATGTTATTTTAATGTGGCCAACTTATGACTTTTAACACTAAGTGTGTATCTACTGTGTAGATGTGAATTAAAGGGGATCTATATAAAGACTTGTGGTCCCTTTGGAGCCTTGTGGCACTTATGAAGTTATTTCGTGAATTTATTACCGAATATCATGTCGGCATATAGCAGATCATTATGAACACTTTGTACTTAGCGGAAGGATGATAAATGGTTCCCTACGTTGACTGTTAGAGGTATTGCCCCAATCCCCTAACAGATTTCTAGGAGTCCAGTCGGTCGTCGGCTTGGATGACATGATTATAATTATAATTGTAATGAAAATGAATTCCCTACTCCGTCGGCTAATGTGAAAGTCACCTCGTGGGAAAACTGTTCATTCTGTCTGTCTTTATGACGGTACTGGGTGGTCAATGCCACTGTTAACTAGAAATAAAAGTTAAAGATCCCCTGTGAGGAGAAAACATATATGATAACGGCATGAGTGCTATACATGACGTGTGAATTTTGGAGTCCCTGCGTCTCGTATGTCGAGATGCTGTGTGGGCAGTCCTCGCATCCGGCATTGTATGCGGAGAGCGACACACTGTCTATGAGCAGTTTGCAGTACTGAGTATGAGAAGTGATTGATATGTATTAAAGAATGTCTCCTGGATTACAGTGTAATTTGCGTAAGTATAAGTTATACTTATTCCCAGTGTCTCCTAACTGTTTGTTCAGCTGACCTATAGAGTCTGATGCTGGGACGGTATGATAACCTGTGTAATTGTATCAAATTCTGCTGGTCGTAGTGGTAGTAATCCACCTGTGTAATAGTGCGATTGTGTGCGGAATTATATCAAATGTCGCTACACCATGTCATGAGTGTTAATACGCTTTGGCCTGTGGGGAAGGCCGCTAACCTGTGTTGTTGTATGTCTATGTCTGTGCCTCTGCATAAGGTCGCTAATCTGCGTTAGTGTATGAATATTTCGTTGTATTGGCGAAAGGCCCTAGCCTGTGTTATTGTAGATGCTAGGCCATTGTATGTATGCAATGCTGCTAACCTGTGTTATCGTGTTGTCTGCACGAGCCTATGTCGGTGCTGAAATATGGTAAGATATAAAGATCTGTCATCTTGGAATGTTCGGCGATAGTGATTGTACTAGGCTGCTATCAGTAGCCTAGAATATAGTGTTAATCGTTTATGGACGATGCGAGTAATAATAGAAGATTGTATTCGTGTTAGGCAGTTTAAAGGACGTGCTTAGGTCCAAAGACCTATGAGAGTAGTAACAGAAGAGTGTATTCGTGTTAGGCAGTTTAAAGGACGTGCTTAGGTCCAAAGACCTGTGTTATTGTTGTGTATGTGACCCTGTGTTGGCTTCCGCTACTGCTGGAGTAATGGCGTTCGCTATATATATTGTATTGTACGTCCAGTAATGTATTATGCTTGGCCATATGTATAAACTTAGTGGTCTACTCGGTGATAATGTATCGGACCGGGCTGGCATCCCGCCTTAATATGGGGTGACTGTTGGAATCCGTGCACTTTCTAAATTCGTGCAAGTGAAAATTTTGTGTTCTGATTTCCTAAATGTGGGCATTAACCATGGGAATGTTAATCCCTCTAGTGTTGTGGGAGATTTATGTGTTCGCCTACCCCTTATTACATCTGGTTATTATGTTCGAATTTGGCATCGGTCGCTACCGAAGGTATATATATAAATAAGTTATGTGTCGGTGCTTATCAACTGTGTGCTGTGAGTAAAGTTGTATGGGAAGGGTACGTTAATGTATCGTCCCTTGTGAAAGGTGATTTGATCTTTAGTCGGTCGCCTAATGCTCGTGACCGTGTATTGAAATCTGCGTGCAATTAAGTTGGTTAAAAATGTGCGTCCTGTATGAGATTGTATGAATAATAAAGGTTTAGATAGCCTCATATAGTAAAGGAATCTTTCCGTTGTTTGCTATGTGCACTCCAGTTGTGTAAATGACCCGTGTTACGCATGGCTATGTAGGCGCGTGGCTGTCTGCGTGACTTGTCACAAAGAGTTGTTACTATGGAGGAAGCGTGTATTGCTGACTGAGCGTGACGGCTCTCGTTACTTCCGTGTGTCGCAGGAGAGGATTGACCTCGCTTGCTGATTAATGTGTGTAACATATGTAAGGCTTTGTCTACAATATATTACCTGTAAAGACATATATGCACTGTACTTAATATAAGTGTGGAACTATTATTAATAACGTTAAATCGGCATTTCCTATTTGGTATCCTGCAACTTAAGCCTACTTATGGTGTGGGGCCAAACCGGGATTGGTGTTGACATCTGTTTCAGACTGTGGTTACTAGATGCCATAGTGCAATTGGCGCTATTGCCAATGCTAATTTGGCGTATCGTGTTCATGGGGACTTAAGGGGAATATGAGGCATATGTAACTACTAAATGTATATCTACTAATGTGTGCGAACAGACTTCATTATCCTAGAAAGACATGAGACATAATAAATATAACCTGGTACACATTATTATATTAGTTACAACTAAACATGCAATCTTATAATTAGGATTCGTATTTATGCACTGTGGGGAACTGTCGGTGACTGATAGTTGTGAGCATGGCTACTATAAGCCATAGTGCATAGGGCGCTTGTTTGACTCGTATGGTTCTGGGTTTGATATATGTGTAGTAGAAATATATTTTAACGCCTGATACTGATGACTTAACGCTTTCGTTTCTTAGCCACGGAGGGTCGAGGTGTGGGGGTGGTTTTCCGGGAATGGTAGGGTTTCATACGCCGTACATGAACCGTGTCCTTAATAATTTTATTGTTGTACCAAATGTTGACGAGGTAGTTTAGGTCCGAAATTTTCCTCTGGATTCTGAACGGACCTGTCCATTTCGGGATGAGGAATTCTGCCACGTTTTTAATGCGAGTGGGTGACCATATCATAATGAGCTGTCCGGGTTTGTATTCCTGGTGTTTGTGGGTTTTATCATATGTGAGTTTCTGCCTGTTTTGTGAAGTGCGGATATTACGTCGCGCGGTGTCACGGGCTGTGCATAAATATTGTAACCTTTCAGCGTTGCTAGGGAGTGTATCCTGTGGGATGTAAATGTTGTCGATCGGACTGTGCGGATGGTATCCGTGTAAAAGAAAGTGCGGGGTGTGTTTGGTCGCCTGCGACACGGATGTGTTGTAACTAAACGTTACTGCTAGGAGGTAATTATCCCAGTCAGTGCCCTTGTCGTTAGTAAAACGACCTATAGCGCCGCCAAGGATTTTGTTCATAGCTTCAGTTAATCCATTCGTCTGAGGGCTGAAACTAGTGGTTGTGTATGCTTTTATGTGAAGCAATTTAAGGAGCTGTGTAATGACATTAGATGTGAAAACTGTTCCTCTGTCGGATAACAATGTGTGGAAAATACCATACTTTGTAATGATTTCCATGAGGAACTCTGCGATTTGGTGTGAGCTAGCTTTTGGGACCGCTTTGGTGATAATGTATCGGGTAAGGTACTCGGTTGCTACCAGTATGTATCTGTTACCTTTGTCTGAGGTTGTAATTGGACCCTTTACGTCAATGCCTATGCGGTGGAAAAGTTCACCTACTGGGATGGGGTGAAGTAAGCCATGGGGTTTACCAAGTCGGTGTTTGTACCTCTGGCATCTGTGACAAGTTTTAATGAACTCTGTGATGTCAATTTCATGTTTTCCCAATAGTACTTATTGTGAATGCGCAAATATGTTTTATGGACCCCAAAATGTGCGCCATTAAGGGGTGGGCAGTGATATTCCGTCATCATGTGGTTTCGGAGTGTAGTGGGAAGGGCAACGGGTGTGACGTCATGCGTGGCCGTGGATTTGTACCTAAGGAGATCGTCCTTATCCATACAAAATCTGCGTGATAAGCGGGCAGTTTTACTATCTGCCTGGTCGCGATTATGTAAGGCATTCCTAATTTGTCCCAACTGGGGATCGTTTAATTGCTCTTGTTTTAGATCAATGTGAGTGACGGCAAATTTGGGTAAGGAGTCCCAGGCATGATTGACATCCTCGTCAGGTGGTTCGAGTACAGGTAGTCTCGAGAGACCGTCTGCATCAAGGTGTGCCTTACCTTTCTTGTGCTTAACTTCAAATGTGTAGTCATATAATTTAAATATGAACCTATTAAGCCGGGAATTGGGATTTTTGAATTTATCCCAGTAAAGAAGACTGGCGTGATCCGTAACTACCGTAAAGTGGATACCATAGAGATATGTCCGGAAGTAATTTACGGCCCAAGAGAATGCGAGCATCTCTCTTTCGGTCGCGGAATATCTGGTTTCTACCGGTGTAAGTTTACGGCTAGCATATGTAATTGGGTGTTGTTTGCCATCAGCGGCCTGCAGGGCTGCCCCGATGCCAAATTGGCTTGCATCCACATTGTCGAAGGTGGGCCTACCTTCCTGAAAATGCTGGAGCAAGGGCGGTGTAGAGAGTAAGTGTTTAAGTTTGTCGAAAGCCTCTCTATGTATTTCTGTGACGATAAAGGGCATTTTCTCGTGTGTGAGCTCGGTGAGGGGGTTGGCTATCTGTGCAAATCCGTGAATGAAACGACGGTAATAACTTGCGAGGCCCAAAAAGGAACGTAGCTGTTTAATGTTTTCCGGCATGGGAATGTCGGTGATGGCGGCGACGTTGGCAGGGTCAGGTGTGATGCCGTCGCGGCTAACAATGTGACCTAGAATGTGGACCTTCGTTTTTGCAAACTGACATTTGGATGGCTTTAGCTTCAATTTAGCGTGCCTAATCCTGTCAAAAGCTTTGTTCAAGTGTATGATGTGTTCTTCGAATGTTTGTGAGAAGACTTTTATGACGTCTATATAAGTTAATACCGAACGGTATTTGAGGCCCGCGAATGCCTTATCTACCAATTTTAGGAAGGTCTGACTGGCATTCTTTAAACCCATTGGGAGTACAGTATAACCGAAGAGGCCATTTTCGGTGACAAATGCCAACTTATGCCTATCGGGTTCATAGACAGGGATCGAATAAAATCCGGAATAACAGTCCATTATCGAGAAATATTTAGCTCCACTTACGGTCTCTACATAAGTGTCTGTGCGTGGTAGCGGGTAATTGTCACTCTTACTTAGTCTATTAAGGCGTCGATAATCTGTGCAAAACCTATGCGAACCATCGGGTTTACGGGTAAGGATTACCGGGGCACTATAGTTAGACACAATGAGGTGGATGATCTTGGCTTCTAACATCTCCTGAATCTGTGTTTCTATGGCTTGTCGCTCCTTAGCACTAAACTTGTAAGGTGCCTGGTGAACCGGAACATCACTGGTCAATTCGACACGGTGGTGAATTAAGTCGGTCACTTCTAAATCGGCAAGGGAATGTGCAAAAATATCCTTATATTCTTCCAAGAGGTTTGTAAGCTTTGTATTCTGCTCTGGGGTTAGTGACTGTGTTTCCCCAGTGGCGGGCGTGGCTGTGTTAGCACTTGTGTTTGTTGGCGGAGATATGGTAACCAACGGAGAGACCTGGTGCGCGCGCGGGACTCGCTGCGCTCGTGGATTGTATGTATTCCGGGCGTATGATATCGGGTGTGCAGTGATAAGGTCTCCGTTCACTAATCGTATTTCATTAGTGACAAAGCTAATGTTCGCTTCGAACTTGGCAAGGAAGTTCGTGCCAATGATACCCGGAACGGAAAGGTCCTTAATTACAAACATGGGATAGCTAGTTTCAAAAGAACCTATCTGGAGATGTATGTCAGTAGTGCCTAAGCATGAAATGGTTTGGGAATTAGCAGCCACAAGGCGAGTGTTGAGAGGCATCCTGTGTATGCGCTCGCCGTTAATGTACTTACTGCTGACACAGCAAATAGCTGATCCCGTGTCCAATAAGATTTGAATTTTATACCCGTTAATCTTGGTCGGGATAGAGAGGGCTGTAATGTTGTGTCCGTCCTTTGCAGTATACATGTTGTTAAGGGTATATGTAATGATCGGTGCTGTGGGATCTTGGGACGGTGAATTATGTTTATCGTTATTTATCGCAGCCTGCTAGACTGTGTGTTCTGCCGGTCTGTTACTTGTGTTGAGCAAACGCGGAGTTGTGGTCTGATCACTGACCCTGACACGCTTTGCTGAGTCCCGTGAAACTGGGAGTCGCACTTCAGCTGTGTCATTCCCGTCTGCCATGTGTAGTGTCCTAAGCTTCCTCTTGAGCTCTCGGTGAGTGGATAAATATTTAGAAAGATGTTTGCTGTCCCGGGATGTGAATCCTGGCCTTGGCAGGGGTGTTCTAAAGGGCCGGTGTGTGTGTGAGTGGTTGTGGGTTTGCAGCCGGCTTTCTGTGGAGGTAACTTATTCGCGCCAGTAGCGATACAAGTCACCGGCTTCGCCGCGCTTTGTTTAGTGGTCGGGCCGCTTGGGTCCACGGGTGGAATCAATGTGGGTGGGCGTATCACGGGTATTCTAACTACGCTGGTTGTGGAAACGTCCTTAGGGGTTGTAATCTTGTTGCCAGTTGTTAATGTGCGTATAGTGTCCTCTTTTCCAACCTGAGGGGCGGAGGGTTGAGGTGTGTGAGGCGATTTGATAGTGAGAGGGCTGTAATGACCCGCATTCGGATTGCCCGTGAACAAAAGGTGTAGATGTTTGTCGTAACCTACTGTAGAAAAAGTGGGTTCCATCTTGTCCAGGGTATAGACATGGATATTTGTCTTAAAGACATGGCCTAGAGTGGTAACCTCCGTCGCTCCAGCGTATGTGCCATTTCGATGCATGTAATCCCCATATGCATATTTATTGGGGAATAAGGCATCATTACCGTCGGCGAGGAAATATTTATACTCGTCCCAGTGTGCCATGATATACATGACCAGTTGTGTTCTGAGTTCTTTATGCTGGTCCTCATCTCTATGGAGCAGGAAACTGAGTGCCCGAAAGAGGCAATTACCATCCCCTTTGACCGTATGTGCCTGGAGCTGCGATCGGGGAGGTATTTCCTGCGCTGTATTCTGGCGGGCGGAAGTTGGGGGGATTTGCGGCTTACTGGATCGGGCAGGGTAGTTGTCCTGTGGGGGTTGAGTGGAGCGCTTAGTGGTTACCGGGGAAGGGTTATCCGATTGAGTGGGTGCTGGCCCTTCCCTAGCTAATAGATTTTTTGGCTGGGCATAACCTCGGTTGTCTGTTTAGCGAGGCTGTCCCCTGGCTGGGACACGAGGCTACCTGAGTTCATGGAGGTGATATTTATTGGATGTATAATTCTGTAAATGTATTTGTAGATTTCTGAAGTAAGTGTGTGGCATTTGGTTTTTTGGGGGTATTAGTGTTAGGGGATGATGGTGGCGTACCCTAGGGGTACAACAATATCTACGAATCTATCACAACAATCAAACTGGAATTTTGTATGTTGATAGAGGCAAATTACATGAGTAGGATATATGAAAGTAGGCTGTATAGTTCTCACGGAACTACTTGTTTGTTTTCTTTTATATTGACAATTTGTTCGTTAGTACAGTATGTTTCTGAATTAATATTATATACTTTATAATGATGGAATAACATAAATACTAACTTACTGTCGACCGAAGTATTATGTGTACTCGAGTTTGAAGGTTGTTTGTTAAGTAACCAATAGACCTACATAAAATCCAATACCATCAACATTTTCGTCGTTCTATTTTACGTTCGTTCATGTAGGTTTGTTTTTTTAAATTTGTATTTTAATATTTTTTATCGCAGTTGGAACACAAAAAGTGCACGTTTTTAAGCGTGTTTCAACCATGCGTCACATTTAAGAATTATTATCTCAAAAACCCATCATCTGATCGAATCCAAATTTTAACACAATATACATTGGAATGTTGTATACCTGGTTTATTAATTTCACAATTTTGTGTGTCCATGAAACAAAGTTGTTATCATTGTTGTAAGGTAACTTTTTCTCGGCTCGGGGTGGTTGGAAAATGTAGTTCTTGGACGCGTTGTAATCCTTATACATCAAAAAGTTATGCTGTATGACTGTGAAATACGTAAATTAATTCACTTATTTTATATCGGTTTGTATTTGTACGAGGAAATAACACATGGTTCACCACCTAGCCGCTCCTGGAAAAGCTGTACAGTGTTGCTGAGATGGAGCCCATCACTTCCAAACGAGACGCGCCATGATGCATGTGGGCACCATTTCGGCAACACTGTACAGCTATTCCCGGAGCGGCTAACTGGTGAACCGTGACTTAATTCCCCGTACAAATACAAACCGTTATAAAATAAGTGAATTAATTTACGTATTTCACAGTCATACAGCATAACCTTTCGATGTATAAGGATTACAATGCAACCAAGAACTACATTTTCCAACCACCCCGAGCCGAGAAAAAGTTACCTTACAAAAATGATAACAACTTTGTTTCTTGGACACACACAATTTTGAAATTTATAAACCAGTTATACAACATTGCAATGTTTATTGTGTTAAAATTTGGATTCGATCTGATGACGGGTTTTTGAGATAATAATTCTTAAATGTGACGCATGTTTGAAACACGTATAAAAGCGTGCCCTTTTTGTGTTCCAACTGCGATAAAAAAAATATTAAAATATAAATTAAAAATTCCAAACCTATATGACCTAACGTAAAATAGAACGACGGAAATGATGATGTTATTGGATTTTATGTAGGTCTATTGGATACTTCACAAACAACCTTCAAACTCGAGTGCACATAATACTTTGGTAGACAGTAGTGCAATGCTTTCATGTCCATTAATCTCCAAACTTAAGGATCCTTCGTTTTAAGCACTGGCAATGGGGTGCGATTCAGCTGGCAGTGATCTTCCCCTTTAAAAAGCCGCGGCGATCACAGTGGGCTGGTGCTGCAACCTATCTTGTACGCCTCTTGAGTGTTGAATGGGCAGGCCGTTGAAACCAGTCAGGGGAATGCGATCCAGCTGGTAGTGCTTGAAGTACATTGCTCATCTTGCACTATCTAGGGGCTCAGTTTGGAACCTTTTAAAAATAGAATAAGGTATTGGAATTAAGTATAGTGTAGGTATAGGAGGATGACAATCTATATAGAATCCAGACGGCAGTTATTCAAAGAAAGAGAGAGATGCAACTTATTGCCCATACTTTTCAATCTACACATTCAACAAGAAATGAAGGGAAATAGAAAAAAAAAGTGGGAGTAATGATTCAAGGAAAAATAATTTCAACTCGGAGATTTGCTGATGACATCGTCATCTTAACCGATAATATACTAAGTGTTGAACTCGGATTTGCTAGCCGTACCTGGCCTGACTTGTTGCAGCTAGGATTTTGATTACTTGGCCATGAAAGCCAACATGCCATAGATACAGTATCTCTTGGCTTGTCATATCCCTAGTTTAGATACAGGCGTTGATGATATTAAAGCATTTTAAGTTATCATGAAGTGTGTTATTTACTGAAGAATCTAGCGTTTTGCACCCTTTCTCTTTAATATGTTGTGGTTCTCAAAAATTTGTGTCGAAATCGTGGATCTATAAATGCGTGATCAAAATGTTTCCATTTGAAGGCCGTACTCTACAGCGCAGAATCTGTATGCCAATTATGCAAAATCGCCATGAGTTTTGAGGCACTCCTCACCGCCGCACCAGGTGTAGTAAAACACAGTGTCCTGCAGCGTGGAGAAGTCCATAACCGCCTGCTGCACACCCTCGTCCGACAGGGATCATCGACCCTCAAGGCCGTGTTAATCGCGTGAGGAGTGATCAGGACTATAGGGCGATGTTTGAGTGTCTCCCACATGAGTTGGCGTACCTTCTGTGTTACGACCTTGGCGGTATGGGGACATGTGTTATCATGAAGCAACCGCTCCCCTTGTCGCAGTTTTCCCGGACATTTCACCTTAATTGCACGCCGCAATTTCTCTAGTGTTACGCAGTACCGTTCCCCAGTGATGGAGACACCAGATTCATTGAAATCAATAAACAATGGGGCCCCGGTGGTTTTCGAAAGAAATGCTGCCCCATACATATTCAGCATTCTCCGATAGATGTCCACCGATGTTTGTCCTTCGGCAGCCGAGAATAGAATAACATCACTATGGTCCTGTTCGGACGCATTTGGTAATAACGTCGCCATTGTACCCGTTGCCGCATTAAACGTACGCACCTCGGTAAGAAGCGACTACCACACTACTGTCGACCAAAATATTATGTGCACTCGAGTTTGAAGGTTGTTTGTGAAGTAACCAATAGACCTACATAAAATCCAATAACATCATCATTTTTGTCGTTCTATTGTAGGGTACGTTAGTTCATGTAGGTTTGGAATTTTAAATTTATAGTTTAATATTTTTTATCGCAGTTGGAACACAAAAAGTGCCCGTTTTTAAGCGTGTTTCAACCATGCGTCATATTTAAGAATCATTATCTCACAAACCCGTCATCACATTGAATCCCAATTTTAACACAATATACATTGGAATATTGTATAACTGGTTTATTAATTTCAAAATTTTGTGTGTCCAAGAAACAAAGTTGTTATGACATTTGTAAGGTAACTTTTTCTCGGCTCGGGGTCGTTGGTAAATGTAGTTCTTGGTCGCATTGCAATCCTTACACATCAAAACGTTATGCTGTATGACTGTGAAATACGTAAATTAATTCAATTATTTTATATCGGTTCATATTTATACGGGAAAATAAGACATGTTTCACCAGCTAGTCGCTCCGGGAAAAGCTGTACAGCGTTGCCAAGATGGAGCCCATCACTTCCGAGCGAGGCGCGCCATGACGCGTGATGGGCTCCAACTTGGCAGCGCTGTACAGCTTTTCCCGGGGCGGCTAGCTGGTGAACCATGTCTTATTTCCCCGTACAAATACAAATCAATATAAAATAATTGAATTAATTTACGTATTTCACAGTCATACAGCATAACCTTTTGATGTATAAGCATTACAACGCGACCAAGAACTACATTTTCCAACGACCCCGAGCCGAGAAAAAATTACCTTACAAAAGTGATAACGACTTTGTTTCTTGGACGAACAAAATTTTTAAATTAATAAACCAGTTATACAACATTCTAATGTATATTGTGTTGAAATTTGGATTCAAACTGATGACGGGTTTGTGAGATAATAATTCTTTAATGTGACGCATGGTTGAAACACGCTTAAAAACGGGCACTCTTTGTGTTCCAACTGCGATTTTAAAAAAAAAACATTCCAAACCTACATGAACGAACGTAAAATAGAACGACGAAAATGATGATGTTATTGGATTTTATGTAGGTCTATTGGTTACTTCACAAACAACCTTCAAACTCGAGTGCACATAATATTTTGGTCGACAGTAATGCCCTGATTACGCTTATATACCCGAATCGGAGCCAAGCTGCAGTAGCGCCCTCAAACGGAAACTTTTTGATCACATCTTATATTACACAGGTGGTATGGTAATGAAGTTTCTTATACAACAGGTCCTGGAGTACTATGAAGACATTCACGCCTATTACGAGGAAGGTTACGGATATGAGATTAACATGGACTTGGGCTGCCCTCCTATCAAGGATTTTATGGGGCGTTTCAGGTAAGCACACAGAGCAAGAAAAAGTATAATCTATTATGTATTCATAAAGCGATTAGTTTTATTATGTTTACTCACTGATTCTTCCTTCACATTCTTATTATTATTATTATTCTTGTGCATTAAAGCCTACTACGGACCACGATATTCAACTATTTTGATTGGAGTGGGTCTTGATGTTGCCCAGTAGTCACGCATCCTCTGGCTGTGTTGTTCCTTTCTCTCCTTTGTCCAGAGGGCACCTGTCTTCTTCCTTGGGGGTTATTCCTGGAACGTAATTTGCTTTAATTTACTCCTGAGAGACGATCGATCTTTTATGTCTTTTTCCCGCAACTCCCAGTTCCAGCAGATCTTTGTGCAATTCTATCAGCCATGGTGACTTGGTCTTCCTTCTTTGCCAGTATGTGAGTAGCTGGTTGGTCAGCCTGGTCTTCACATTCTTCATAATATCTAATTTTTAATTTAACTGATTTTGTTTCAGAATTCTCGATTGTTACTTTCTTTAAATGGCTTATTTATTAATGTAGAGATTTGAGGCCATTCTTTTTCAGTGTTGCCATTTGTAGCTTTTCAGTCGGTCAACATGATTGTGCCCAATGAATGGGCGGGGTACAAGATATAAATATGTCAACACACTCCTGGAAAATATAACAGTAGAGTAAAACCTGCCTAAACTGGTCTCTTCATATATCGGAAACCTGGACAAATGGAAAACGGCGGCTTCGGTGCCCAAGATCGCGGGTTCAAACCCGGCCGAAGCCGTCGGATTTTTTAAGAGCGTTAAAAATCCCTCAGTATGCCTTCCTTCGGAGGGGAAGTAAAGCCGGCGGGCCCATGTCATTGATTTATGGCATGTAAAAGAACCCTACACTAATTACACCTGTGTGAAGCTAAATTGTAAACATTTGACAAACGCTCTTAGGTTCCGACGTTCGTCGCCAGGAGCCGACTGCGATGACATCTGGTAACCAGTTCTGAACTAGGAGTCGTTGACGGTGGCGTTTGACGGCAAAAGTAGGAACTACATGAAAAAATTCAATGTATACAGTCCTTACTTGAATTGAAAACAGATAACACACACTAATACAGTCATCACAATTAACGCCGGTTATCAGACAGATTCTACACACACCCAAAGTACACGGGGCTACATGGCCGCGTTGTCGCAGCCCCGAAACTGAGGAACCAACCAACCAACAAACAAACGGAAAACAAAATTCGGAACGAAGGTTGTTCCTATGTAAAATTACACTCTAAACCGTAAAATTGCCTAACGCGGAAACGGAAAGAAATTCCGGAACTGTAGACATAAATAACCTAACTGAGATGGAGTATCTATCCATTATACAAAGCTATGTACTAAATGTTGAGTGCGACTGTACTTGCACCAAAGTTATAGGAAACATTAACTCTAATGTTTCCTCTAGGATTCAGCAGGTATGCTACATTTTACAACATCTGTAAGTACAGAGAGTTTGTTTTATATGCGACGGGGAACCCCGCTCGCCCGCGTTGCGCGTCTCTCTCTCGCCACGCACTTTGCCGTCATGCGGCACTCGCACTGCACTGAGTCATTGAGTATAGGGATTTGTACTTAAATTTGTACTTCAATGTGATCCTTGACCAATTTTTTGACGAACTGACTTACGGAGAGCGATTGTCAACTTATTTTCAACAAGATTCTGCCACTGCTTATACTGCCGAAGCATCCATGACAGAATTGCGTCGCATTTTCGGTACTAGGATTATAAGTCGGAACGTGTGGCCCCCGCGAAGCCCAGACTTATCACCATGTGACTTTTACCTGTGAGGGACGCTTAAAAATAGTGTATGCGAGAAACCCTCACAATATAAATGAGCTTAAAGGCTACATTACAGCTGAAATACAGTCAATTGGTGCTGAGGATCTTCAGAAAGTAATGACAATTTCATAAAGAGGTGCCAGCGATGTGTAGTAGTGTTGGCGAACATTTTCAGCACCAACTGTGAACTAGGTAAGTACAAATTCCCATACTCAATGACTCAGTGCCGCGAGAGTGCCGCATAACGGCAAAGTGCGTGGCGAGAGACAGACGCGCAACGCAGGCGAGCGGGCATGCGAGGGTCTCCGTCGCATATAAAACAAACTCTCTGTAAATGGAATGTACCGTTACTTTCTCCAACCCTCTTGTGATACACACAGTTTCCTTCTGACAAATAAGAGTAGAAGAAAGCAGTGAACTTGAGTAATCATTAAAGGTGTTCCTTTTACTGTTTACTGCAATTATTTACGAACTGCAATTCAGTGGCAATGACTTCTAAATATAAGACACTTACGCTGGAGGAGATTTATTGAAGAACTCCGGAAAAATAAGGAAATATCCGGCTAAAGAATTAACTGTTTTGTTTAAAGTGGGAAAAACTCAAATTGTTTCATAGTAATCCTATGCGATAATGCGGTATTTCATTGTAGTGTATTTTGTCTTATTAAAACTCAACCCTTTGTAAAACGGAAAAGTAAATCTGGAACGATTGCGTTCCGCTCTAGACAGGTTTTACAGTATTTATTAAATTATCACAATTAAATGGGGCAATTTAGGATTACGCGTTTCGGCCCTCAAATGGCCATCAGATCCTGGTCACTGTGTAGTGGTTAAAATTATTCATTAATTCATTACACAACTACACTACAGTCTTATTGTAGTAATAAGTCTTGGGTGTATTATTTACGATTTGTAGTTGAATCTCGTTATAGGTTATGATAGTTTTGTCTTAACGGTTTTATGAATCACGTAAGTGAAAATGTAAAAAAAAAGTATACACACGTGTGTACAATTAAATAAAACACAATGTAGTAATAAGTCAATTAACAAACATGAAACTAAATTCTGTATGCAATGTTTAACTTACACAGACGTGTTAAATATTAATGTGCAGGCTGTAAATGATTGTGTTCCGTGAGGGTGAAATCTGACACGCTGTTATGAAATTAAAGCAAATATTCAGCATCTATTCCATAGAATTAGCGATATTGTTGCTGTTTCTGGCGATCACGAGGTGTAAAGGGCGAATTAATTGACTTACAGGCGAAATTGATCGAATGTGCTAATTGTATCTTTGGGAAAGAAAAATCACGAACTCTTGATTATGATCATGATGATGATGATGATGATGATCTGACGATTGTGCGAGTAGTGGATGATGACGTAATGTTGTCGATTCCAAATGGAATGTCAGGCAATGTATCTGCCCACGGCTTGGAATATTTTGGGGTCAGCAATGCCCCGGGGGAGACAATATCTGTAATGTCAGAAATGGTAAACGAGGTAAAAGTCAGTGACAGTGAAAATATTTCTGTAAATAGTATACCCATATCCGAGGATACTGTAGTTTCTGGAGAACCTGAGTTAAGTCGGGGGATTAATGTAGGTCTTGCCCAAGACCATTCTTGAATGGGTAGTTTCATTGGTGGACAGGTGATTGTGTCGATAACGCTGGTACGGCTGCGTCAACTAGGTCGGCTGAATTGTTGTGCCAGTAGGCAAACAAAACCTTATGCCCCGATGTGTTGGGGATTCTCATTCCAGAGGTCAATTCATTAGAAGTTCCGTAAGCGTTCGTGACCATCCGTCTTCCATTAAATGCAATGAACAGCAGGGTCATAAGGCTATGAAGGTGTATGTTAAGACTCCACGGGTACCCTCCCGTGCCCTTGATGATAGGAAGAAAATTAAATTGCAATAATTGTTATCTACCGCTCGCGTTTGACCCGCGAGGATTCAGAACAAAGTTAGAGGGGAGTAGGTAGTGCCGGTGATAAAGGGGGGTGGGGGGGTGGGGGGTGGGGGGCTCCGATATTGAATTATGTCTCTGGAAATGTAACACCGTTTGGAGAGGGTAGGGAGGGTGAATCGTACAACGTAGGGCATAATTATATGGCAAATGGTGCCGAGAGAGGTGTAAACTTGAGTTGGTGCGAGCGGAATATCATACTGAGTTGCCAGGTTGCTCTGGAGACGGGAGAAGAAATCTTGTAGTGCTTGATGAGGATTTTAGATGCGAGACTGCCTTTCCGGACATTCCGTTTCCTAATCATGGGTATCCAGTCCGTATATTGTTGTAGTAATCCGATGTTTTCTAATCCTGGATCTGGGTCCATCAGCCACCCATTAACTGGCTGTGTGGGAAGGTTGAAGAAGTTAAATAACGATTCTGTGGAAGGAGTAATAAGTTTCCTCCACGAAGTAGTTGAAATCCGTGAATATGCTGGATTATTTTTAGGTTCTGATGGACAGATTTTACAATTAATATTTCCATGTCAGTACTTCGGGGATCATGGGAGTTAAGGTAGCCAATCCCATACAAAGTGGAGTATTAATTGAATCTATTATTGGGGAGGTTTTGATTATATTGGTCCCGGCTCGTCTGATGGGTTGGATGATACAACAGTATTTATATCGCCTCCATCATCATGGAGAGTCTCTGAACGCATATGTTCAGGATATTGATAAGTATACCGAAGTGTTAGGTTAATAATGAGGGATGAGGAAATTGATTCGATTATTCTGGATGGAGTTACGCCTGAATTAGGGTCGTTTTTAAGTTTATATTCTCGTCCAAGATCGTTTGCTGAGGTAGGTTCAGCCGCTCTTAAGGCAGAAACCTGACTGATACCACAAGAATAGGATTTCCGTTGCCTCCTCTTGTTGCACGACATATTTGACCTGTGCCGAATGTATCTCTGAATGCGAATTTTGGTTCGAATACGAAACCATTTGGTGTTAATGTTACTATTTTTGATATGTGGGCCGCATTTCTCGAAACTGTTATAATTGTTGATGTGTGGGCCACATTTCTCGAAACTGTAAGGTTTAGAGACGTAGAAATTGACAATTTGATGGCAGGCACAGGTACATCAAGCATACCGATGAGACGTCCAAGATTAAGATTGATGAGTTAGATACCGAGTTAGATACGGACGGGGATCGGTGTGTGTATAAGGTTAATTTCCGAACAGGAGTATGCTAAATTGCCAATAATTGAGATCTCAGTTAGTGATGCTCCAGTCAACGCCTTGTTCGATTCTGGTAGTGTTGTATCCTTAATTAGTGATGGCTGGTATCACGACATGAAAGGGATTTGTAAGTTACCTGAGTGGGGAAGTGTGAAATCACAGTTATTTTCGGCGAATAGCTCTGATATGTATGTTTTGGGAGCACTTAAACTAAAGGTGCAAGTTGCGAAATTCTCTTGGAGGTACTATTTCTGAATTGTATTATCCGGTAATATTAGGGTCCGATTTTTTTAGGTTTTCCGGATTAATATTAGATATTCAGAATGACGAGATTTGTTTCCAATTTCCTCCTGGATTGTAGGTAAAATTTAGGTCTTCAGTGACACCGAGAGGAGTGGATTCATATGTCAAACGAACGTAATGTGTTGTGATTCTGTCGAATCCTTGTCGGAGGACATCAAGGGATCGGAGGGGCTGGTTGTTATCGATACTATTGATTTAGATCAATTGAAAGAACAGGAAGCGAATTCAATTCGTGAATTGTGTCTGCAGTTTACGCTGGTTGTTACAGATATACTGGGAGTTACTAACTTGCTAGAATACAAAAACGAGATTACGGATAACGTGCTAGTTAAGGCATCCGCCATACCAAATAAGCCCTCCAAGAAAGCTGGAACTCAAAAAGAGTGTTGACCATATGTTAGTAGAGGGTGTTATTAGCCCATCCACCTCGGCATACTCATCTCCCATGTGTATAGTTTCAGGCTGGTAGTGGACTACAGACGTTTGAATCAGGTGGTGGTGTTGGTGTCAATTCTGCTGACTGATCCCCATTCATGTTTTCTTGGTTTAATGATGTTCGCTATTTCACCCTTCTTGATCTTAATCAAGCATATATCAAATACCGTTGTCTGCTGAATCCAAGCCATTGACTACGTTTTTCATCGATTGGAATTGGTATCAGTTTAACCGGGTCCCATTTGGGCTGTCAACTGGTGGAGCAGTCTTCAGTCGACTTCTGGATCGAGTGTTTTAAGGCATTAAATTTGAATTCCTGTATCACTACCTAGATGATGTAATGGTGTATAGTAAGTCATTCGATGAGCAGACTGAACATTTACGTGCAGGTTTGGTTGGAGGACGCCGGATTGGCCGTCAAGTTAGGCAAAGTGTCATTTGCCAAACCCGAAATGTAGTTCCTGAGACAAATCGTTTCGCGAGCAGGGATTTCTATCGATAAATCCCGGACTCAAGCCAATCGAGATTTTAAGCCTCCTTCCAACGTTAAGGGCGTGGCCCGATTTTCGGGAATGGCGAATGTTTTTAGGAAATTCATCCCGAACTTTGCCCAGAGGGCATTACCGTTGAATCAATTGCGTCGGAAGGGTGTTCCATTTCAATGTTCAAGGACTCGCAACAAGCAGCGTTCAACGATCTAAGGAGTGCCTTGTGCATTGCGCCTGTATTGGCTGTGCTTGATTTCTACAAATCATTCATCAAACAGATTGATGCTTCCATGGGGCAATCATCGCCGTGTTGTTGCAAGCAGGCGAGTTGGGGCACCGTCCTATAGCTTACGCTTCACGAACGCTAAACGAAGCCGGAAATAAATACTTCGTCTATGGACTGGAATGATTAGCTGCGATGTTTGGGTTGGAACGCATTAAGACGTGTGTGGAACATGTGTCGTTCGAGCACGAAACAGATAACCATACACCAAGTAATGATACTGGCCAGGCCGCATACTAGGGGTAGAATAGCGAGATGGCCCACAAGGGATTCTTCGTACAAGTTTACGGTTCCCCATATAAGAGATTGGGATAACGCTATTGCTGATTCGCTTAGTCGAATGTATGAAGAGCCATCAAAACAGTGTTCGGAGACTACCAAGAAGGGATAGTTTGAGGTAAGTGTATATGCCGCGTTGCCTGTTATTTAAGAATAAAGAAAATATCAACAGGAAGTTGAATAGTTGAGTAAGATCATGTGAACCGTTGCGAGAAGCTTTTTATGAGGCTCTTTCTTCGGGTAGTGTACGGTCCATAACGACGTTGCTAAATTATGCTTCTACAGGGTGCAAGGTAACATAGTCCAAAATATATGACAGAAAAGAACAGAAGTGAAGCCAAACTAAACAAAAACAAATTTAATTTCAGAATAAAATAAACATAAACACAACAAACAACACGAGGGAACACCCTCGTAACTTTACACCCCAATCTAAAGTGTGAATGCAAAATATAAATATCTCACCAGAGATGTCAACACAAATAACAGGTCCCGAAATATGGCCTGCTTATCTACAAATCATGTGTGCGTATGATGTGACTAAGCATGCGATATGGAAGAGTACTTGATACGTGATTTGTTGCCATCCTGCGAATGCCGTCAGTTTACAAATCCGTATCTGAAATAGCCTAGCAATGGGAACTAAACACTACTAATAATATCAATACAATACCGACACTCGCTAACTTTAAATATTTACAACAAACAAAGATTGCCGTTGAAATCTGGATCAACGTGCCACGGCACAACAAACTGCCTCAACACAGGACTTCATAAAATAAACACAAGAATGAGTAACGTAACCACGATGCAACAACAACAAAAACGAATGACCGCATGTCATCTTACACTGAAATACACAACAAGGTGCCAATAAGAATTTAAATACCATTTAACCTTAAATAACAGATGCTCAACAGCATACAATTAATATACAAGAAAAACATTTCATTTGGACGTCGCACATGGGAATACCGCTCAGGCATGGCGATCTCAACCCTGAATATTATATCACTCTTAAATGAACAAGCAAGCTGTATTTAACAACTAGGTCACGGGAGGCAGTTTCCCCCTCACAAACAGATGTCCAGGAAATACCTCAGATCAGCGCGCAGTATGGAACTCGTTATCACATGTCAAATCACCCCTTGTGTGAACCTTGTCCCGGGCCATCACTAATTGCTCGGGTCCGAAGATCAACGAAGAATAGCTGTCACCGCAGCTCAATGTGTGTGTGTTATCAAAATAATATCTCATTAATTCCACTTGGAATTACAAGATCACGAAGAACAGCTGCCAACTAAGCTCAAAATATACTGTATGTGTGTCATCAAATATCTCATTAATTCCCCAGGAATTACAAGATCAACATTGGACAGGCTGAGGTCCCCATGGGCATCACTCACCATCCTAAATAACATTGCAGCCGATAGAGGACTGGCCCCAAGTCATCCTCCCGCGCAGATAATTCACACATACCACACATAGACTCACAAGACACGCACAATATCACACGCTAGGGTTTTGACAAACATCTGAAATAAAAGTACACAAATATTTTCCACACACCAGCGCGCCTGATCTAGTATTCTGACCGAAGAATTAATTAATAAAAATGCAAAATTAAAATGAAATAAAAGAACGGACGGTTCTTTACAAATTCATGTCGCAACAAGACAACTCAAAATAAATACTTGTTCATTCAAATCCTAGCAAAACACACGTTTTCCCCCCTTGCTATTTTTACTGTTAATTAATGCAGCACCATTTATCACCTTGGCGGCATCCATGTGTACGCCAAATCAAATACATGCATGTACACGAGTACACGAATTAAAATTACACAAATACAACAAATCAAACTGATGGCCACGCGTCCTCACGCACTTACGTATTTGAGTGTCGGGACAGTACGTTAATCTGCCAAAAATGAAACAAGAATAAAATCACAAGAAAACTATTTACACACAAGGTTCCCATGCCAAAATATCTATATAATGAATAAATCAATATTTGTACTCAACCATATCAGCTCATCACGTCAGTGGACGTCACTTTCCATAGCCCACTATGAATTTACACAGCCATGACAAATCTCTGCGTAGGTTGCACGTTCATCATCCCAGCGGTCGGCCCAATGTTCATCTTGATGCCTTCTTCAATGATGAAAATACAAGAATAAAATCACAAGAAAACTATTTACACACAAGGTTCCCATGCCAAAATATCTATATAATGAATAAATCAATATTTGTACTCAACCATATCAGCTCATCACGTCAGTGGGCGTCCCTTTCCATAGCCCACTATCAATTTAAACAGCCATGACAAATCTCTGCGTAGGTTGCACGTTCATCATCCCAGCGGTCGACCCAATGTTCATCTTGATGCCTTCTTCAATGATGAAAATACAGTTCAAAGTTAATATTATTTCTACACCTGCTATAATTGCAATAAAGCTACACAATCACTCTTAGTCCTAGGCAATTAATAAAAACGTGGACACTTTCCCTAACTAAGCACTTGGCTAATTTCACACGCAAAAACATACTATAAAATATCACTGCTTATGTTACAATCGGCTCTCAACAGAGTCCTCAAAATGTTATGCATCTCACTTGAGATCGAAGACAAAAGTACTTTATAAATGATGTTAGTAGCACTCGGCTATGGCAAATGATTACGTACAAGAACTCTCGGCTCCGTCAAAATAAGAACGTGTAATAACGTGTAGTAGCCTCAGCTACACCAAGAATAGTAGCAGTACGTGTAATAGCTCCCAGCTACATCAAGGTAAGAACAAGTCTAATAACGTGTCGTAGCCTCAGCTACATCAAAGATAGTAACAGTACGTGTAATAGCTCTCGGCTACTCAAAAATAAGAACGTACATTAGCTCTCGGCTGCATCAAGAATATGAACAGTACGTGTAGTAGCTCCCTGCTACTCGAAATTATGAACGTACAGTAGCTCTCGGCTACATCAAGAATATGAACGTGTAGTAGCTCTCGGCTACATGAAGAATATGAACGTGCAGTAGCTCTAGGCTACTCGAAATTATGAACAAGTTCGTTAGCACAGACATCTAATTTATACAGATCTGGTCAACTGGACGGTGGAGGGGACTATAAATTTTCAATAAATCGAATGAGTTGTCGTAGAAGCTTGCGGGTGGTATCAATGATCATCATTTTTCATGTAAGTTCCAATGCTGCCTCGCGGAATCAAATCGCATCGTGGATTAATTAGATACAGCTTTGGCGCGCTTTCTCAAAGCACGCTCCTTTCGCGCCGAAACTAGCTTGGGTCTGTATGATTCGTCAATTCATAAGCAAAATCGTTGAGTAGAGTACGCCGCTCCTCCCACCTGTCATCATCAAAAGTATCTCTGTCTCACAGTTCCCGCTCAACACGCTCTCTGTCTAGCCTGGTGAACAAAGACTCGAGACGCTCAGGTCAGCGTTCAGCGACCCCGCATCCAAGAAATGTTTAAATTTATCCTGCGTGCTCCACTGGCCCAACTCTTGCAACACTAAGCTCTCAACTTGCTTCAACTGACTGCGAACTCAATGCAGTACATAAATTAAAATATGAACAATCATTCTACGATAGTATGAATAGGGGTTCACATGATCAAAAATTATTTGGTTTAACCTTGTGAATTTAAATCTGATGTGCTGTGTTGCAAGGCTTGGCAAGATAGGAAACTTAAAATTGTTCTGTCGTCTAATTTAAACTAAGAAATGTTGCAATACTATCACGATTCTCCAGTGGGAGGTTTCCAAGAAGTTTTCTAAACTCGAAAAAAGATCAAACAATATTTCCTGTGGAAGAGAATGGATGGGGATGTCAGAGAGTTTGTCAAATCATGTCATCTTTCCAATGTAAGTAAACCTGTTGTGGGGGCTCAGGTTGGGAAACTGGCCTCTGAGTCAGCAACCTGATACATGGAACGTGTATTGAACTATTTCGTGGGACCATTTCCAACGTCTGTGTTGGGAAATCGATTTGCACTTGTATGCGTTGACGGGTTCACCCGTTTCGTATGGATTTTTCCGACAAGGTTATCTACTACCCACATTGTAATTCGACGTTTAAAATGTATATTCACGCCGTTTGGATCTTGCCCATTTCTGGTGTCTGACAACGCGCGATCATTTACGTCACATCAATTTGAAAAGTACTATTTTGATTATTACATCTCCCATGTCACAACCACTCCGTATTATCCCAACCCGTCCTTGGTGGAGAGAGTTAATAGGAACTTACGAGTTGCGCTGATCGCTTACCATCAACACTCTAGGTAGGATTTATCGTTGTCATGGTTGGCTTATTCATTTAATACCACTGAGCATGAATCTTCATGGTAAAACTCTATGGTCCTTGTCTGTGGTCCTTGTCTGATATCCTATCGGACAATCATACCGAAATGCGTATTAAGGAAGTCTGGAAGGAGACTCAGAACGCACTGAAGGTGGCACGACCGTATCGCGAAGCGTTATAATGCAGGATATAGCGAATGTAAGTTGAAGGTGGAGGATTGTGTAAATATGAAGCACTTTTCACTCAAGATTTTAGGGCGACGGGTTTCTGGCACTCTGCATTCGTTTTCGTAGTCCATCTGAAATTCTCTCATTTATTACCCATGTGACGGTCATGTTGAAGGACAACTCCCGAAAACGTTTTTTCCGTGTCATCTCAATCAGTGTAAAATCAGGAGTAATATAGTCTTGAAATGATAATTCAGGAGACATGTGGGCACATACCAAGTTCGATATGCTCCGCTAAATAGGATATTTCAAATCAGCAGTAGAAAGGAATGGGCTTCAGTCACAGTCAATCGACAGGAGGTTGTTCGATGATTGTGACAACAAGTTTTCATATTCATGACCACACTAATCCCAAATGAAGCATTCAGTTGTTAAACCATGTAATATTAATGTTAAGTTGAGAGTAAAAACTCAAACCTGAAATCTTTAGTTTTCCACAACCAATGTTTTACGTAAAGTGCAGTTGCTACTGGAATGGCCATAGTCACCCCATTCGATCAAATGCTGGATGAAAGGTGGACATTAGAATTGTTTGGAATGAGCAGGTCTCTTGTAATTCATAGAAGCAACAATAATAAAATATTTAAAGACACAAAGATTTTTAAAGTAAATAATTATTTAATATTAACAAGCAAACCAACGACTAGGACAATACCTTTTCCTGTGTGAGATTTATCCTCTAATGTTCGTCCCACCACAATTCTGACTTTCTGAGAGGCTGCAACTGTTGGCCACAACAAAGACACCATAGAAGCATGCCCCCGTATGTTAGTCCTTCCTTTCCTGTCCCGCGACTTAGCCGTGATTGTTAAATCGTGCACCACCAGGTTATCAGAAAAGTTGCATTCACACTTAACTACATAGAGCAGATGACAAGGAAGTCCCAAGCCCTTAAAATGAATTAACAAGAACAACCATCCTTGCCTGTCTCATGATTGATCTCATATATACCAAAACCAGTATTGGCACTAATGTATTTGTTATCTCATAAGTGTATTTCTCTGAATGCAGTAAGCTGGCAGAAGAAGAAAACGTTACGAGCAGTCAAGAGCCTGCTGGGGTATTCTACTTCAGTCACTCCGTCATGATGCACATGGTCCAGGCCCGACTAGGAATACACCGAGATTCACAGCCTCTCATGGGCACCAACTATAATGAAATGCAGAACCGTCAATGGAGTCTGAGCAGTACGGGTGCATTCACAACTAACATCGAGGCCGTGTTCTATAGGTAAGACACGTATTTGTGTAATCTCACCTGAGGAAAACTGAATGTTGAGAATCGTCCAACATCATGCAGTGTTCCTCAGGTGAGACACGCAACGCTGTGGAAAACCGCATATGTTGCTTGCATTTGAGACAGTGGTGGTGGTAGTTGTTTTAAGTGTCACATCTGTCCCTCATCACACACATATTCTAAAAGATTGGAACTTATTTAGAAGCACTCAAGGCAAAGTGAGAAGTGAGGTAATTTAGCACCTTTCACATTAACCACAAACCTTAGCTGTGCTACAAATTCCATTTCTCCGCACCATCCATATCTCGGTAGTTTCCACATATAGACAGACCTAAATGAGACTGCGGCATTGGTGAAGAGCCGCATTTTGCTGTATCCTGTGACAACAAACAACGTAAAAATACGAGATGGAAACCAGCCTTGAAATAAGTTTCAATTCTTAAAAATATGATGTGGGTGAATTTTATCATAAATTTCTCAACAACATATATTGAAAAAGGATGTAGGGTTGAAAGAATAACGGCGAAGAATGGTGATAGTGGACCAAAGAGGCAAACTAAATGGAGAACACATAACCCTTGTTATTGCATTGGACTTTGCCATCAACAGAGAAGTCAAGCGAGTGTGCAGCTAAGGTTGGAACAGATACCTTCTTCCTCACCATGCTCCAGGGTACTAGTGTGACGCAGCGGGGCGTACGTCACGCATTATGGGAGAATTCCAGGGTTTCAAACCCTGTTCTATTACAAGCATGGGATAATATTCTATTTATCAATTTCGTTAATCCTCCCTAGTGTAGGAAGTACGTGTGGCTAAGCCTGGTAGACAGTTTCTTTACATAATCAATTTACTGCAGGCAAAACAGGGCTCTTTCACAGCTCGCCTTGCAGGAAGCACATTAGTTTTAATGTCCCGTTAGATATTGTATTTCAAGCAGTCAGCTCCCAAATCTAATTTGTTGTACCGTGTAACTAAATCTTAACGTGTCAACCCCTAGCCCTCGTTATTACCACATTCGTTTTTATGATCTTAGTAACGTATCGATATGCTTACGAAGCTGCATTTGGTACATGCGAGTCTTGCATGCTCAACAATACCTTCCCCCTTTTTTGGAGTACTGTAACTTGCAGTTACTACCAATTGGGAACGAGAGATTATTATGACCAGTGGAGGGAACTTGTAGTAGTGGGAGATGCAAGTAAAGTGTTATAATGGCATGTATTAGGCCTCTTGTGGCCTGTTTTACTGTGAGCATCTAACCGGGACCGGGCTCTAAGACAGGACCAACGCTCATGCGTTGCTCAACTTAGCAGTTTAAGGTAAGAAGCTTACATAACACCCACTAATTGTCCAACTCAACATTTAGGCTTAGCTGCTAGGTTTGCTGACAAAAGATCACTCTGGGAATTAATTAATTTAAGTATGTTACTAACCAGTGTAGTTTAAGATGTAAATGTGGATATGTAACAACCACATTATCTGATATGTATACTGTTAAAGAAACCGGTGTATTGCATGGTATTACCTAAACAATAACCACCATTCTCCCATTCTCCCTAAAATTAAATTACAAGTAACAGCTGTCTTAGCTCTGAAAGATCCTTACTTTCCACGGTTATCTGGTCGGTAGTCGACTATGTAATTTTTGAAGCGCAAATGAAGGGAAATGTTATGAAAATTAAAGTTATCCCATCAGAGGCCTTGGATAGTGATCACCGGCTGTGGTTATGAGCTACATAATGAAGTCAGAAAGGAGAGTGATAGAAAATCAGGGGAGGAAAATTAAAGGTATGGAAACTCAAAGAGGAAGATACCAAAATGGAATATCAGGAAATAGTAAAGCGCAGGCTTCCCAGAGAGGAAACAGGAACTGTGGAAGAGGAATGGGAAAGGCTGAAAACAACACTAGTGGAAGCAGCAGAAATGGTATGCGGGAGGACCAGTGATAAGAAACTATGGAAAGAGACACCATAGTGGAACAACAGAGTGAAGGAAGTAGTGGGAAACAAAAACAAAGCTTTCCGGATGTGGTTCCAACTTAGAACAGCTGATGCAAGGGAGGAATATATAGCCAGAAAGAAGGAAGCCAAAACGGTGATAACAGAGGAAAGGAGGAAGTTGATGGAGACATGGACAAGGATGATGGAAGAGGACAGTAAAGGTAATAGAAAACTGCTGTATGCGATGATGAAGAATAAAAGGAAAAATGAGATTGCCACAGAGAGAATGGAAGACAAAAATGGCAATATTATTGAGAGAAAAGAAGAGATTAAATCACTTTGGAAAGGATACTTTGAGGACCTCTTGAATGTGACAGCACCGAGTAAGGAGGAAGAGTATACTGATGTCAGTAACCAAGTGCAAGTGGAAGACCTAACCTGGGCAGAAGTGGAAGAAGCAATAAAGAGGAAGAAAATGGGAAAAGCACCAGGTATAGATGAGGTAAGTGTGGAGATGATGAAAGCTGCAGAGGAAGTGGGAACACAGTGGTTGTATAGGGTGATACGAGCTATATGGAAGGAGAAGTGAGTCCCACAAGATTGGAAAAAGTGGGTGATAGTGTCCATCTTCAAGAAGGGAGACAGAAAGAAATGCCGAAATTACCGGGGAATTACACTGATGTGCCACTGTGCTAAGATTTATGAAAAGGTATTGACGAAACGGATACGTAAGGTAACGGAACAGCAACTGAGGGAGGAGCAATATGCACTCAGGCAGGGGAGGTCCACTATTGACCTCATATTTGGAGTGAGACAGTTACAGGAGCGTCACTGCGAGTATGGGGAAGATTTGGTATTGGCCTTTATGGACATTGAGAAGGCATACGACAGTGTCGTAAGAAACAGAGTATGGGAAGCGATGAGAGCCAAAGCAACAACGGAAGAAATAGTGATGATAGTGATAGATATGTATGAAGGAAGCAGAAGCTGTGTGAAAGTCAGTATGGAAAGAACAGAATAGTTTGAGTTGACTAATGGTCTAAAGCAGGGAAGTGCCCTCTCGCCCTTGCTCTTTGTAATGGTGATGGATGAAGTGATGGAAAAGGTATCACAGCATATTGGGGAGGAAGAAATGAAGGCAATGATGTTTGTAGATGACTAGATGATCTGGGGAAACAAGGAGAGGGATGTACAGGAGCAACTCAATGCATGGGAGGAAGTAGTGTCATCCTATGGAATGAAGTTTTCGACGCAAAAGAGTGAAGTGGTGATAACAACACGTGAGAAGGACAGGTATTCTCTGGGATAAAGTTAGGCGGAGAGCAGTTGAAGAGAGTGCAGAGCTTCACGTATCTGGGAAGTGTCATTGAAGAAATTGGGGGAAATGCCTTGGAATTAGATGAAAGAGGAAGGTCGGCTGATGGATTCTTCAAGAGTGTTAGAGGCCTGATATGGAGCAAGGATGTGCCACAGAAATGTAAAGGGATCATGTACAAGACTTACCTTGTGCCGATCCTAACGTATGGATCAGACTTTGGGTGATGAGGGAGGGAGATAAAAGCAGAATACAAGCAGTGGAAATTTAGTTTCATAGGAGTGGTATAGGGGTAACTAGAATGGACAGATTCAGAAATGATAGAGAAATATTAAAGGTAGAACCCCTACAGGATAGGATTGAAAAATCAAGGCTACAGTGGTATGAACACGTGAAAAGAATGGGAGAAGAGAGAATACCACGGAAAATATTGGAAATGGAGTCGAAGAAAAAGAGACCTAGAGGAAGACCAAGGGATAGGTGGATAAGGGGGTGAAGAAAAGTGTCGAGAGAAAAGGAGTTAATTGGACAACAGTGACAGAAGAGAAGTGGTGGATGGACAGAAAACAATGGAGAGGCTTGTGCTCCAAGCAGACCTAACCTGCGCTTGGAAACTGCTATAGTTTATGATGATGATGACGATGATGATGATGATGATGATGATGATGATGATGATGATGATGATGATGATGATGATGATCTGGTCGTGGAAACAGGTGAAATTCTGCTCTTGGTTTTAGTGTTTCGCCGGATACTTAATTGAGTTTAAATCCATGTGTACTAAACAGCGACGTACCTGGCCAGACACCGGTTGAGAGCCGGCGTTCACTTGCATGGCGGCTTAACGATACACTAGCTATTTATGTCGTGGGGAAGTGTGCAATCGTCCAAGATTCCTGCGCTCGTCAAGAGCTCTTCACATGAGTAAAGTATTTAGGCATCACCGATTACACACACCTATGTAATCAACTGCCAATAAAAGGAAGTATGATTCTTTAGTATTCGTGTTGTATGCTGAATTTTTAGCCTATTTCCATTTTATGAAAAAATAGGCTTATGAGATCACCTTTTGTCCGTGTGTTTGGCTGTGTGTGCGTGCGTGCGTGCGTGTGCCCCCCCCCGTAATAAATTCTAAACGGCTGGAGCGATTTCAATGAAACTCGACAAGATCATAGCACCATTCTGGCCGACCCCGACCGTGCCCTTCAAATTTTATTGAGTCTCACCAATCCAACATGGCGGCTGTGCGAAATATTTCACCAGCATTCAGTATCTCCGAAACTATCACCAATATCGCCCTGAAATTTTTAACAGTGATAAAGGGAACTACTAGAAGTTCACCTATGAGACTTTCAAAAACCTGGTAACTACAAAACCAACATGGCGGCCAAGCGAATTTGAGACTTTTAAATATACTTTTCTCGCGATTTAACCATCCAAACGTAATGAAACATGGTACAGCGAATCTCTATACACATTGTAATGCACTGGCGTCTAATTTAGTTCAATTGTTAACATAACCTCAAAATGGCGGCCGTGCGAAATATTTCACTGGCATTCAATATCTCCGAAACTATTTATGATATCACCCTGAAATGTTGTACTGTACTGCTACAAATTTATCTATGTAACTTTCAAAAATATGTCAATTACAAAACGAACATGGCGGCCAAGTGAAGTTGAAACATTTTAATAGACCTTTCTCGTGTCTTAACCGTCTGAGCGCAGTGAAATGTGGTACAGTAAATGATTTTACATATTGTAATGCACTGGTATCTAATTTACTTCAATTGTTTACATAACCTCAAGATGGCGGCTGTGCGAAATTTTAAAATTAAGTTTTCATTTCTTGTGTCGTAATCATGCGATCGAAGTGAAAGTTTGAATAATGAAGCTACGCAATAATTTTCCTTTAATAGTACATAACTCTATGGCCTATACAAATAACAATCCAAAATGGCGAGCATCCGAAATATTTTGACGGTTCTCAGTATCTACGAATCTTTCACAGCAAACAAACTGAATTCTTTTGTGTTCATAGAGGCTATGAACATAAGTTCACCTAAATAACTTTCAGTAACCTGGTGAGTACAAATCCAACATGGCGGCGACGCGAATTATAAATATTTAAATGGACGGGTCTCGCGATTTAACCATCCGAGTGCAGTGAAACTTTGCACGCTAAATGCTTATACAAATGTTAATCCACTGGCATGTAATTTATTTCAATTGTTTTCATAACTACAAGATGGCAGCTGTGCGAGCTTTTAAAATCTCGTTTTTACTTCTTGTGCCCTGATCATGCTATTGAAGTCTGAATACCGCACGTACACAATAATCTTCATGTAATAGTACATAAATAAAAATCCAACCTGGCGACCAACCGAAATATTACACGGATCTCAATATCTACGAATCTATGTTGATAGAGGCAATTAACATGAGTAGGATATATGAAAATAGGCTGTATAGTTCTTCACGGAACTACGGTACTTGTTAGAAATATAATCTACTCATGGAAAATTTATTCCAGTAAAAGATGGTCACAAAACTGTTTCAAGAATAGTATTAATATGGGAACGTTCTTTGCAGGTGTACAGAGGGAGCCAGGAACAGAGTGAAGTTCTACGAGTCAGAGAGGCCACTGGATATAGACGGTTGTGACGAGGGACTGTGTTCCTGGGACTACGTCAAGGAGAAGTTCTCAGCAGTGGCACAGCAATGCAACCTGGATTTCTGCCAAATGAACAAGACCACTCATTGATGAGCAAATCCGCTCTACTCGGTCCTTTCTCTTCTCCCAACCCAACTTATGTCTTCGACAATTTACTGTACAGTATTTATATTTTAATTCACAATTTTATTAATAAAACCATTTTAGCTAATGTTACTATTAATACTACCTTAGAGCACATCCCTGCTAATACCACCCATCAGCAGTTCTTCCTTACCATTAACAACAGACCACAATGTGTTCCAGTAGGGTAACCAAACATCTCTTCTTTCAGTAGCTGGTTCCATTGTGTTGACAAAGATAAAAGGAATCTGTTCTTTCTTCAAATCAATTTTTGACCATACGGTAATGTATCTGGTAAGTTTACTTGTAGAGGAAAGAAGTGTGATGCCACGGTGAACGATCTTGCAGCTTTTGTGTAACATAAAATTACCACATATTTGCAATAGACCTTGTGGTTGTTACTATTAGCGATACATGCTCATATACTGATGTATCTACTTATTTTATTAGCTCTACATGTGAATTTTGGTGGTTTTGATTTTGGGATAAAACACCAAATGGGCTCAGAATGTGAAATCTGATTTATTCTAAATTAATACGATATTTTTCTTTTTGGAAATAAATTACTTTTCTTTAAAACACAGTAGTGTATTTCATTTTAAACGTAAGAGATAATCGAATGTTTTAAAAAGTTTAATCTCTGGTGTTTAGGTGTCTATTTTCAGTTGAAACTCGCACCTACCGAGGGGGGCTGTAGCCTAGAGCCAGACGACTGATGCACTACGTTCAGAATGCACTAAAACCTAGTTGAATAAAACTCAAGATACCCAAAAACCGAATATGCCGATGTCTGAGACGGACCAAATCTCAGTCGGATAATCCTCAAAACACCCCAAATCAAGAAGGGACTGGGCCAGTGCAAGGAGTGTCCGAAGAATGGCTGCCTAAGCCCTAGGCCAAAGGGTTTGCCCTTCCCGATCAAGCTGGTAATGGGAAAGCCGGTACATAGAATCCGGGAGTCGAGAAGCTTGCTTCCCCCTCATATGATGCTGTGGCCCAGAGCTGGACGACTGCTGCACTGTTTGCGGGATTTGCAGTATGTGGTTTTGATCAGTAATCGATATTAAACATGAGCTCAGATTGTAGGAAAGGTTAGTGGAATGAGTTCCAAACACTGCAAAAATCGAAGAGGTCGAAGTCTCCAAAACGACACTACTTTCGTGCTTGTTAGTGCAGTATAGTGCAGGGGCGTCCAGTCTTTGCACGCTCGGCGTGCCAGCTAGGCTGCGCCGCACGCCGAAAGGCTGGCTTCTGCCTCTCTTGGCTGGGCTGCCTGCCCTGTTTGCCGAAGCGTCTGACCGAGTCTAGTTGGGATCGCTGGCAATCCGGATGTAATGTAAACAAACTGTTCGTCCAATGCGCTAGTTGTCCGACAAATGTATATTGTGTTTCTCCGCGTACTGGTACTTGAAGATTACGTGCTTAGCATTAAAACAGTCAGAAATATTGATATGGAATCATGGGAGTCATTTTAAGACATTGCAATTTCGGTCACATTTTTATTTTCCTTGCTTTTAATTTGTTTTCATATTTACAATAGGCTATGCTCAATGTTCGGTACGATTGTAGGTTATCGTCAGACATCAGAGCGCGATGCCGTCATTTTGTAAGTTTCAATGCAGGGAAAAGCTTTTGTTGCTCCAAACATTGACAACACTTGTGCGGCCTGCCTGTGCAATTGCGGATATTCTTGCTGCGGTAATGTTGAATAGACGTTGTTGATTCATTTAGGGGCTTTGCGACACTGTGGTCATGTAGTCCCATGTAATTGGGTGTGTGTGAAGTTTGTATGATAACCTGTGTTACTGTGATGGTATTATTAGTGTGTGTATTTATAATTCAAAATGAGGAATGGGAAGGAGGTGGCCCTTGGCCTTGAGTTAGGAACCATCTCGGCTTTCGCCAGGAGGAGAAGTGGAAAACCACGGATAACCACCTCTAAGATGGCCGAGGTGGGAATCAAACCCACCCCTTCTACTTTTGCCTCACGAGGCTGAGTAGGCTCATACCCCGTTCCAGCCCTCATACCAGAATTAAATTTCTTGGCAGAGCCGGGATTCGAACCCTTACTTCCGCGGCGACAGCCAAGAGTGTTAGCCACTACGTAATGAGGTGGACATTTTGAATAGAAATCTCGCAGATTTTCCACATAGTTAAAAATATTCTTAAGTCGAGTGCTACATTGTAAATGGCTTGACGAACAAATAAAAAGCAGATCAAAAGTTAGTAAATTCTTGAAATCTGCCAGGAAGAAAAGAAACAGCCATAGTAGGCATCTGCAGTAATTATTTCAAATTCATCGACATTTGTGAATATTTTCATAACGTGGAACACCACATTTTTAGCCATGTGCTTGTAGAAAAATCCATGTTCTCGTCTAAAACGAAATATACCAGTAACAGTGATCTAATATTTATTGAAGTGCATTATTTCAACACTAATAATTGTGAATATCATTACGACCGCAAGAGCGAGTGAATTTAACTGTGCATCACATAGATGCCACGAGATCCGATAATCATAGAATCTGTGAAGTGAAAGCAGATAGTGCAGTGACAATTTTTATAACAATCTGCGCCGTGTAGATTCTGTGAGTTTATTACCACAATTAAAACTAGCTTCAGTGAAAGCAGTGCAACGAATTCATTATTTTCAAGTGGCTATTTTCTACAAACATGCTTTATGTTAATGACGACGTGTCGACGCATTTCACCGCTTATCATCGATGGGAATGATGAGATAGAGATGCACTTGATGTGAAGGAGCCGTTCTTAGGAACTACAGCATGACAGAAGATCCAGGAATATCGCACGAGAAGGAGATCAACGTGACAAACCGAGGAATATGACCACTACCATGATGGGAAGGAGTCAGACGACATCACGACGTCAACGACGAGGACGAATTAAGACCCTGGTCATGGATAAGGCCTATGATGGAGGCCTAGTTTGGACAACCCTTGTCCAGAAACCAGAGGATGATTTGTATCACTCAATTCGTTGGGATGAGCGAGATGTAGACGTCCTAATCTTGTGAGCCTGTCTATTCTTTTCCATGTAATGTTCATTTGTGGTAGCTTAGATTAGACTAAATTGTAGTATCAACCGAACTTCTTGATGAGCCATTAGGTAGGGTTTGTAATGTTAGCACTAATTTTTGTCATTCATTTTCAGTGATTGTGAGACACCCGGTGATTGAACTTTGTTCAATCAGGTGCATTCTGGTGGACATCGCACAGATGTCGGGTCTATTCGCTACTAAACGTGACTGTAGTCTTGTGTACTACTTTGTTCAACCCTGATATGGGTGATTTTGTGTACAGTTTTCTTTGACAAGGCGAATGGACGTCATGGTCAATGTTATTTTTATAACACCCCTTTTATTTAAATGTTTGTCACGCCACTGATTTCGTTAGATGAGTTCGTATCAGTTGATAGTCAACAGAAACAATCAGTTACGTAAATTTGCTATTACCTATCATTAAGATGAGCTTTGAAGCCATCCTGTTCAAGTGTAGAACATAGTCAGGGAAGTAATATTTCAATGCAGTTTAGCATCGAACCCTGTACTCATCGTATCATTAGCAAACTCAGCGAATGTGAGATTTTGCGTCTTTTATTGTGTTTATTTGTGTCAGGTGATTAGACACATGTTTTTCGTTATTAAATACAGAGCATTTATGAAGTGACATATCTGCAGATTGCAAAGTCATTCAGAACGAGTGTTATCACTATCTTTTACTTTTCTTTGATGTGAAAGACATGCTACGTCTTGTGTATATTTTAGGGCGTGCTTTTAAGCTTTATATTTGTAATATTTGAAGTGTTATACTGGGATTAATAACAAGGCCAGTTTTCTAATGGACTTTCTTTGGAGAGAACTGCCACATTCAGTCTATTGTGTTGTTATAACCGTCCGAGAGGTGACTGTAAGTTAAGAGCCTAGCTCAATGTCACGGACAGGTGATGTAGTTTCCCAGCATGCAACGAGAGCACACTCAGATGTGAGACAGAATTATCAGACCTATGACAAATGCTTGAGACATTATTTACTGTTAGCTTTTGTATTTCATTCGTAGGTCAAGGTCTAGGCAGCCATATTGTGACAATCACATGTTTTCTGTTATGGTGAATTATTGGCAAACGCCACACGCTTGATTCGCTACTACAGCGAATAGTTTTTGACACTGTTTGAGAGTATAATAATTACATATCATGTTGAGGTTTATTGTTATGGAGAGGCTAGTTGCAGACGCCCTTCTTAGAGGCTAATCATGTATTTCAGTGCGTGTAATGCACTGTGTCCAGACTTCGTTCTGTAGACTAGGTATTTATGGGAGGTAACTGATGTGTTTGGCAGGCCTGCCCAAGGTTATTTGAGTGAGCCGCGAGCCACTAATAACTTGGGTTATTGTTTGTCCGAGCGTTTGGAGCTCGATGAAGGTGTTTCCGATTTTTATGTCGATGTGACAGCAGAGATTTGATCTCGCACGAGACGCTACTGCTGATCCCAAGGTATTCAGGAATGTCAGCACTACCGCCATAAACCAACGATAAATTAAACCGACCAAATTAATAATCAAGCATATAATTATTATAAACAAACTAATAACTAATTGTTTATTGCTACTAAACTTGATCCATTTGCATTTTGGACCTGCTGACCGACGCCTTGCTGATGTATACATTTCCTGATGGAAATAATCTAGGACAGATGACACTATTTTTGATTGACGGAGTGTTGCTCAACCTTTAGTTCGTAGCTGGTGGAGCTTGACCCTCATGCGACATAAGTCGTAGTTTTAACTACGCAGCCGCCAACCTAAATGACACACACTTAGATGACACTGGTTTACAAAGAGTAATCCAAGGTGCAGGCAGGAATATAACAGAACTATGGTCTTGTGTTTCATTCATTATTGTACTGTATAAATCCCAATGTTTATTTTGCTGTGCTGATGAGCACTTAGTTCATAAGAGTGTATTTAATTTTTATGGCTTGTCATGTAGCTTTGTTGTAATTGTTTTGTCTTGCGGACGTCATCGCCATAAATTTTGTATAAATTGTCAGGATTTAGCTAAATTGATTAATGTTAAATGTAAATAAGGAAATGGTAGGCCATCATCGCAACTTATTTTGTTCTTGCTACCATGTTAAATGTAAATTCCATTATTAGCTTGATCTCTGTAACTTGACTTAGGGTTTCTTGTCGTACCATTTTCCTAGCGTTGCTGTTGTTGCTTATCTTTGTAAATTAGATTTTTCTCGAGGGTTTACCGTAGTTTACAGGTAGGGCCCTGTTCTTTATTTTAACTTTAACTACCCTCATTAACACAAACCTACAGAATTTACTGCCTTTAAATACAGGCCACAAGTGATTTTAAAGTTTTCCCGACTTTGAATGGTCGCCAAGGTTGACCATATTTTTTTTATTTTTTTTTTATTTATGTCTTTTGCAGTGGCGAAGTTAGGGCTCGTGGCCCTCTCTTACTCTTAACCACATAGTTATAATAAAATACACAAATACTACCATTGAATAAGATACGTAAACTAGAAATTAAGTTAGAATAAAACAGGACATAAAAAATAAAGATAGCAATGCACATCAAACAAAGAAACATATAAAATTGTTACCTGAAACAATAATAATACTAATGCTAATAATAATAATAATAAGTGATAGTGTTAGATCTAGTAAATAACGGGGTATTTTGATTTTTATTTATATACCATAATGGCTCAATCATGCTGTCTATCATCCATCACCAGTCACACGAAACAGTCAGCGGTGTCCAAAAGGAAATCTCTGCAAGCAGTCTTAAATTTTGTGTAGGTCTTGCATTTCCTTACGTCAGCTGGGAGTGTATTCCAAAGTCGCGACCCAGTCACAACGAAGGATTTATTGTACTTGGAAGAGTGGTTAACGGGAATAGCGAGGGAAGAGCCAGATCTAGTATTAATATTATGAAATGAGGACAGGAAATGAAATTTCGAAGAAATATACAGTGGGAGATTTTCGTCTAGGGTTCGATATACCGACGTCAAAATATGAAAATTTCGACGCCCTTCAGGTTTCATCCAAGAAAGAGCTTTGTAGCTAGGGGTTACGTGAGAATCGTAATTCAAGTTGAAAGCAAACCGAAGACTAGAGTTCAATGCTCGTTGCAGTTTTTTAGTTTGTTCGCTAGTTGCATCAACAAGGACCACTTCGCAATAGTCGAGTATTGGTAGTATCAAAGTCTCAATAAGTTTTATACTCCCGTCTTGTGGTAAAATGTCCTTATGCCGTTTGAGTGGGTGTAGCGCGGCATACATCTTCCTGCAAGTATTACTTACATGTGCAGACCAGTCAAGAGTTTGTCAGATTCATACCGAGGTTTTTCACTGTTTTACTAAACGGGATTACGGTTGCATTTAAAGTCACAGGAGGGATAGTGTAGTTTTTATACATGGAATTCAATAATCCCTGCGAGCCGATTATAATAACTTGGGTCTTTTTGGGGTTGAGAAGGAGAGCGTTATCGCTAGCATACACACTGAGTTGTTGCAGGTCGGTGTTTACATCTCGTATCGCGTTCGCTATATCTTTGATACCAACGTGACAGTAAATTTGGAGGTCATCCGCATAAAGATGATATCTATTATATTTTACTACTGAGGAGATGTCATTAATATAAAGGACAAACAAAAGAGCACCAAGAACGGAACCCTGAGCGGTTCCTGCCTTCCTGAGTCGCCACTGTGAAGCAGTATCTTGTGTTATTACACGTTGCATGCGATCTGTAAGATATGGGTCTTCCTGAATAAAATAGAATAAAATACGTTACATATCTGTTGCCCCGACTATGAAACACCTTATCCCAGGCGTAGGGCATTTGGCATGCGTTCGCTGATGTACCACGTTCATGCAAGACAGGAATATAAACACACATGAATTTTAAAGAGATAATCTATTGGCTGTACTAACTTATACACATAAATACATATTATACAACACAAAATACCCTTCATACACTCCTGATTTATACAGTACCTTGCCACTGAATTTAGGCTCTGAGAGCAACAAACACTTACGGCCATATCAGACACAGGCATAACAGCCACCTACGTATATACACACTGAACCGTCATAATTTAGAGATTGATCCTTGTGGGGGCGTCTGTAACAGAATTTATTCAGTTACAGTAGCTCACCCTCGGGTTTCTTTGCTTCGTGCGGTTAGTTTGGGGTATTTTATTCGTATCTTATTATATTGGGTTAACGTGGGGTTGCAGAGGTGATTTTTATTGTGCCTGTGTGTTTTTGTGGACGGATTCATCTTTGGATGGTCCGGACCAACTAGGATCACTGTTTATTAATTATCGGTTTTTGGATATTTGATATTATAAAATACGGGGTTTTGCGATTTATTACGTTTTGGGAATGAGGATATATAAGACTGTATTAAGTAGAAGCATTATTTCATTTTGGTTTGGGGTTAATGGCTTTATTTTGACCTAGTAATGTTAAATGTTAGATTCGTGGCTGTACTATAAAGGTACAATGAATTGGTATTTTCGAGTGCTGGATGTGTGACATACCCGGAAAAGACAGGCAGTAATTCGGCTTGTGTGGGAATACATAGGCTATTTATAGCATGAACTCGGATGAACTGGCGCGTGGAAAACTACTGTGTGACGTCAGTGTGGATTTCGTCTGTCTGATGTTCATGTGTTGACACGGATGTTCCTCTAGGAGTGGACCACGCACGAATTAGTTCCGGCAGAAACATTAGGGTTAGGTATCCCTACGCCAGTGCATATAATGGCGTGTCTGGTGTTCCGAGGTCGTCTTATTGCTTTATTGGCAGAACACTGATCTACTAGCGCCCAGGGTCGTTTTACGTGACATGGTTTCCGTAACGAACAGTTAGAGATCGTCTTCTTGCTTTTACAGCGAAAGTCCGCAGTCTACTTGCAAACTAGTGTCGTTATTACTTGATCATGGTATCGTAATACGAACGAGCAGTGACTAATCTTTAGCAATCCACTGAGCTCTTACGGGCTATTGGAGGCTACGTGCATTTCATGGGTCCATCCATACCATGGGCTGTCGGTAATAACTTACCACGCCTAAAAGGATAATCAGTCGTAAACATTTAATCGAAAAGGCATGCGAGAATGGAGACATGAACGAGCAGTTCGAGAAGAAAGAAAGTGGAGTGAACCAGTCTAAGGTGTGTAGATATTTTGTGTACGGATGGTACAGTGTGTATATACTGAACCCTTTATCCACAGGCTGTATAAAGGATTCAAATAATTATTCATCATCTTTTGATACATTTCTACAGACAACAGATATGAGAGCCAGACGGTGTTGGGAAATATTGAGAAATCAGTGGCCAAGAGGACACAATGGTTTAAGCTCCTGTGGTATTTTAGGAAGAAGCATATATATTCTTGGGACATAGGACAGGTGCAACTTTTAGCGCGTAAGACGGCTTGGGGACGCACATTATGGCCTGTTGCTAGGAAGATTGGCGCCAAGAAGGAAATCGAATGCTACGAAGCAATTGGTCTATCATCATGTTAACCACTCCCTACTGCTGAAAAATATGTAAAAGCGCGCAAAGACATACAAGAGTCTGGGCCAATAATATCAAGACGCCTTGTTTTAGCGGCAACTCGGCTTGATAACGCACACTGGTAAATTAACGCGGGAGTTATCTGCAGATTAATTCCACGATCGATTCGAGCTGGCTACAGCATAATCGTAACCTCCACACTGCTACGAACTCAATGATACCGATCGCATGCTAGTCTGATAATTATTATGGAATATTTTTTTAATAAATCCCCTTCCACACCTACCCTAGTCAGTTTCATTTATAAGGATCCAAGATGCTTCGAGGATCATTACTAATTTTTGTACGTCTGAGGACAGAACATATCACTTATTTCTGTGCGTCTGAAGACGTAACACACATTACTTATTTCTGTGCGTCTGAGGACGTAACACAGATCACTCATTTTGTACGTCTGTGGACGTAAGGTTCATACTCTGCATATTTCATGTTAGTGAACATGGAACAGTGTCGTCAAATTATAAGTGTAACTTCAGTGATTTATTTATAGTCCCAGCACTATCAGTAGGACCAGTTCATCGAAGTAATTCACCAAATAGACTGTCAAGGAATATAGTACTTGATAGGTGAATATAGTAGGAATTATATCGTGTGTGTATCTGACAAAACTTTATTTAATTCAGCACGAGATGACGTCTAAGAACAAGAACGGATCTGGGAACCAGCTGGACATTTGCCTGAAGATGTCAATGACCAGATAAACATCTTAAAGGAGATGGCTGCAGACGTATTCCTGGCGCTGTTTTAAAGGATTGAGTACCAAATAAATTTATTTATTTATTAAATCAGCTATGGTATTATGGGACATTTTTTTGTAGATATTTGTTTGCTTGCTTGGTAATGTAGATTATTAGTTTTTTTACTGACACATTAAATATGGGACTAGCCGAGCGTTGTGTAATTTGTAAATATTGTGATTGTATTTGGTTCTTCTGTACGGGGCGACACGCGGAGCCCGTGCTCGCGTTCGCTTGCGTAAATCGCGATCAAGCATTATTATTCGGAGATATGCCTTACAACAAAAATGGAACTGAATTAATTTTGAGATTAAAAATAGAATTTGGAGGGTAAGATTATTTGTGAGTAGAATTTTATGACGGATCAGGTTTTTTTTTTAATAATTGCTTTCCAGCAGGTTTGAACGGGATGGCACTTTGCACCCGAGTTTTTGTTGTGTATTTTTGTTAATGTGTCAATGGACGCAATATTGTTGATCTGTTTTGAGCCGACCCAGTGTGTGTGTATGAGAGTCAGTCCAAGCTTTGGTGCGTTGTGTGATTTTTTTTATATAATGTGTTAGCGAGAATATATCATGGTGATTATTCTGTCTTGCTACACATTAGCCCAGTTCATGACCTCGCGAGGGTCAACTTGTGGTATATATTTGTTTCTCGCCATCCAGGGGATGCGTGAGATATGTTGACTTTTCCAGAGGGAAACTGCACTTAGCTTGCCGGACTTAGAGAGTTATTTGAGGCAGTGTTGACTCATACAAGAAGGGTGCGCTCAAATCAGATAACGTGACTTGTCATTAGTAACAGGTCTGCTTCCTGTACTGCAAATTTAAGATGTTGTTTAAAATTCACAAAACCTGATCGGTTATAATGAGTATTGATTGGTTAAATGGGTGCTGTCCATAGTTGTAAGGTAGCTACCGAAATTCGTGTTTGTCTGGCGTTTTATATAAATGTAAACATAGTTTTTCAGCCGTTAGGCTTGTATTTTGTTGTTGTTGGTTCAATTTTGGTGTGTTTCTTTTTACGCGTCCTTGACCCGTGTCAAGTTAGGGTGCGCGAAGCTATGTTCCCAAGTTATGATGAGAGCGGTTTTTGGCCTATTTCTGGCATGCTCTTTTTGTGTTCATTATGTGCTCCTGCACCAGTAGGACCTCAGGGAGATTCTTCATTCTGTTTATATTTTAGATCTTGCATGTGTCAGTAGTAATTATAGTATATTTATTAAGGGTGGGTCCCATAGCCGTAGTGTGATTTAAAAGATGCAACTCCGTAAGCAACATGTTTGTTTTCAGTTGTAAACGGACTCGCATCAGTACTCAATTTCTTATTAACGAACAGTACACCACACATTATATAACTTCTTGACCAGAAAAAAATGGACTTGTATCCATACGTTGTAACGAGTGAGTTCTTACCGCTCAAATGCTTATGTTATGATTTTTATCATTTATGTGAAGCCTGCATTCACATTGTCTTGTTGTGACGAGTGAGTTCCTACCGCTCAGCGTTATTTTTGTTTATTGAGGGGGTGAAAGTCAAGGAGGATTTATTTTATTATTATTATTGTTATTATTATTATTATTATTATTATGCACATAACTTTTCAGTCATTAAATTTCTTTTATTCTACTTGTTATTCATTTTATTTCTAGTATAGCCTCTGTCATGAACCTTTCTATTCATTAGAGCATGTTGTTTGATGCGAACTTTGCTGTGTAACGCAGTCTGGACTGAACACGACCCCGTAGATGAATCTTGAGAAAACCATGCTTTATTGAAGGATGCAATACGTAGGTGGCTGTTATGCCTGGGTCTGATATGGCCGTAAGTGTTTGTTACTCTCAGAGCCTAAATTCAGTGGCAAGGTACTGTATAAATCACGAGTGTATGAAGGGTATTTTGTGTTGTATATTATGTATATATGTGTATAGTACAGCCAATAGATTATCTCTTTAAAATTCATGTGTGTTTATATTCCTGTCTTGCATGAACCTGGTACATCAGCAAACGCATGCCAAATGCCCTACGCCTGGGATAAGGTGTTTCATAGTCGGGGCAACAGATATGTAACGTATTTTATTCTATTTTATTCAGGAAGACCCATATGGTCAACCTTGGCGCCCATTCAAAGTCGGGAAAACTTTAAAATCACTTGTGGCCTGTATTTAAAGGCAGTAAATTCTGTAGGTTTGTGTTAATGAGGGTAGTTAAAGTTAAATCAACTCCAGCGGGGAGGTGAGAGTGTTTCAGTTTGTGGATTAGCCGATTAAAAAAACTCCGAACTAGGATAGGTGCTTGCATATTTTAAAATAAATATTTTTACAAATTTTACATAAGTCTGGATGTTTCTTTTCTCAGTCTATCTTTTTAAGGTGTATTTTCTTGGGCCGACTATGGCCTTTAGCCACCATGTTACCACGGATCCCTTTGATCATAGTTCTCGTGCCGCTATGGCCTATAAGAAATTCACCTGATCCTCTAGGCACATGGGTCCGACAGGTGAAGTGTTTGGAATGTCATTTCGGTTGTTGGCAACCCTGACAGCTCCTCTGACGGGCACATATATTCTTTTCTCTTTCTTGGCGCCCAACTGGTTGTGCCGATGTTGACATGGTGACCTTCAGCTCCATGTTATTTTTAAGAGAATCTTATTGTTGATTAAAATAAATTGACTGGACTGGGACGAACTTAAAAAGACGTACTGCAGATCATTTAACCGCATGGCATTCGTGCGTGATTTAAGTCCATGGGGTGAGGCTTAATAGTATAGATAATTGAAGGATAGGTTTTTCTTTGTTGATGCCTCATCCTAAGTAAATGTAACACTTTGCTTTGCTTGTTGTTGTTATTGTAAATGTAGAAGCACTTAGTTTGCATACTCCAGCGGTACTTGTGATGTTTATTTAAATGAAAGCAAGCTTTCTACCACAAAAGTATCTAGTCATATCTGTAAGTTCCTTATGGATTGCTCCTTCTGTTTCTCACTGAATTATATCAATTATTATGGATGAGGAGACGATTCGTCCTGTGATGGGGGAGATGTTGGCTGGTATGAATGACAATCTCCAGCAGATCAGAACTGAATTAGGAACTAATAATAATAATAATATAATAATAATATCGTATGGCCTCGGTTGCCTGGTGCAAGCTTTGTTAATTGACACCCAGAGGGTAGCTTGCATGTCGAATTTCGTCGTTCCTTTGAACGCTGTGAAAGTCAAGGAGGTTAGATATCTAAACTCCTTGACACTACAGCGCTTTCAAGTAGAGAATGGAGGAACTTTGTGTTGGCGGAAAATCCCGAGATTAATTTTGCCATTGAATACGGCCTACTGAATTCAAATGGGTTCTTTAACATGCCAACAACGTATGACATGAGTGTCGTGATTTTTTTCAATTAGGAACTGTTAGTGGTAATGTCGAATAAGTCCGCGGTGACTTGGGTGAAGTTAGACAGGAAGTAGGAACTGTTAGTGGTAATGTTGAACAAGTCCGGGGTGACTTGGGTGTGAACACACAAACTGTTAACAATGTTAGAGCCGATTTAAAGGCTAATACCCAAACTATGAATGATGTTAGGGCTGATCTCGAAGCCAATACCCAAGCTGTTAATCAAATCAGAGGTGACTTAACAAATGTTAGGGCTGATCTAAAGCAGGTCAGGGCTGACATAGTCGCACATAGAGAGGAGGCTAGGAATAGCCTTACAGCAGGTTTAGCCACGGTTAGGGTTGATGTCTTGCGACACCAACAGAATGCAAACCGTCGTATATATAACTTGACAGATCAAATGAACCGAGCTAGAGAGGATGTACAGACCAAGTTAGGTGATCACACTGCTCAACTTCAGGCTACGATGAGCCGAGTTCAGATTGATTTGAGGGCTGATTTGGACCACAAAAGACAGGAATTTGGTAACCGACTTACACACGTCGAGGGATTCATGGATACCGTCAAGAGAGATATCGCTGCAGTAAACGTAGGATTGACGTTAATGAGAGGGGCAGCCTACGCCGTGAATAGCAACGTAAAGGCCATTGCTGATGACTTAGTCACATTTAGGGAAGAACTGGCGACTAACACGAAGAACGTTACTCAGTTAACGGACACCGTGGGAGAGCTACGCGAAACCGTAAATACTCACCGAGAGGAGACTAAGGTTGACATCTTGCTGTTAAGGGTTGACTTTACAGAACATAAGAACGTCGTAGAAGCACAGGTAGCCAGCGTTCCTGACGAAGTCCGAGAACTTCGAGGGGACGTCGCTGAAGTCAAAGACGAAGTATTTGAAGTCAAAGATGACGTATCGAAAATTCGAGACAGAGGTCGAGTCGATGAAAAAGAGATTAGAGGATGTTGCCGTAACTGAACGCCTGCAACTCAGTTATAATCTGCGGACAGCTATCCGAGAGGTCGACACCAATCTCAAGGACAAGATCGATAGAATCGAATTACAACTTAATGACATAGGAAGGAAGGCTGAAGCAAAAACTATTCCAGGCCTCGAATTAATAGGGAAAGACACACGCTTCCATGTTTTCGGCTGCAGCTCAAAATACACCAGGACCTCAATTCACTCAATCGACACCGTCCTGTGCTCAACCGAGCGCACCACCTGAACCGCAACCATTCCAGTTTGCGAATACTATGCCAAACCAAATGTCAACGTCAGCATCACCGTTCACGAAACAACATTTCGGCGAAACCATGAAAAGAGCCGACACACAAACGCTGAATTACGCTGCAAACCCATTTCGACCTGCACACATACAGAAAAATCAAGGGACAGAGGTGCCAATACTGAATTATGCTGCTAATCCTTTTAGACCAGCACAGACACACCAAAATCAAGGGAACGTCATGATTATACGTTCCAGGGAAGAGCAACCAGCTCGTTTCTCAGGCACTGGAAGTGGTATAATCCCTGTGGAGTCTTAAGCAAATGTAGAGAGCAATCTACGAGACACGATGGTAACACCGGAGAGAGAGCTCAGAGTCATAGAGCGTCTTCTTGAAGGGCAAGCCAGTGCGTGGTTTAGGGCCTTTCGATACTCCTTCACAGGCTACCAAGACTTTAGGGAAGCCTTGTTACGAACGTATTGGTCAAGTGATATTCAGCAGAGTATCCGTGCTGAAATGTACACTCGCCGATACAGTTCCAACACACCCACACGTTACGCAAATTACTTTGCAACACAATTGGCGAAACTTCGCTGTCTACAACCCCCATTGTCGGAATAGGATCTTGTCAACACAATCATTTGGCAATACCCAGCTGATGTCCAGCGAGTGTTGATTGCTGCAGACGCAACAACCTTCCAACAATGCGATCAGATTCTGAGACGTCTGGACGCGAACACAGAGCAATTCGCAACTCACCGTCCAGCAAAAGGAGAGACACGCCACTTGAACTTGACTACTGTGGACAAAGTCAGTCAAACGCCACTGCAAAAACAAACACAGAACGACCACCGTGGGAACTATAACCAAAACCAACGAAATTGGAATGCTACCCCATATGCCAGAGATAGGCAAGGAGATAATAGATGTTACTGGAACCAACGACTCGATCGAGGGACGAATGAGAACCGTCGTCACGACAACGAGCGCCGTGGGAATAGGAATGATCCACGAGGAAGAAACATTCGTCGGGACTACCGCTACAGCGGAGGATATCGATGCGATCGAGACCCCAGACATAAGGGAAGATCGAGTCTGGAGAGGACGTGCACGGGAGAGTCGTGAATATATCCTACAGCTACACGAACGGCAAGAAGAGGTTGATCAGAACCAAACGCCGAAGGAAGGCTCACTCCCAAAGAAGAATCGCCAGACTGTAGTGGCAGATGTGCACCAGATCGACGTTGTTCCGGAGATAAAATACCTCAGACCAGATCAGAGACCGATAGAATGAAACGCCACTGCCGAGAAGTATTTCATCACACCAGAGAAGAGTTCGAGGGAATACGACCGCAGAGAAAAGGAAGGAAGGAAGATTGTAGTTGTTCGTGACCGTGAATCTTGTGATTATGAGCCACGGGACCTCCTTTTTACGTGGAATCCGAACCACAGGACATGGCATTTCAAATCGAAAATCTCACATGCATTGACCGGGAATCAAACCTGGACCGCCTTGGTGAGAGGCATACAGCTAGACCGCTGAGCCACCACGCCCCATGTGACCGCAGAGAGAGAGAGCAAGAATAATTAGAGAAGCTCGTAGAAGAGGGAACCACCGACGCGAGGATGAAGAAGATGGAATAGGAGATCCCTTCGAGGGAGACTCTGAATGAAGAATAGAACCTCCGAGGGAGATGTTCTTGCTGACGAACGACGCTGATGAACGACGTAACTGAAGAATAGAACCACCGAGGGAATGAGGAAAAATATCACCGAGTTTGATTTGGACCTTGAGTAAAATAAAAATGCATTCGTTCATTTTTATTTGAAACGACGGAGAGGCAGATGAGCCCGCTGAGCTTAGGCTCATGTGATATTTTTCATTGCATCGCATTTTGATAATGGGATGCATCATCCTAGAATGCACCCACACACCAGCAGCATGGCTGTATGCTGACATACTTTGTAGATATTAATGGTCGCACTTTTGACTTTGAAGAAATCCATCATATTTCTATCTGAGTCCTTATTAACATGTCTCAACTTTCTACAAGGCTCAGATCATCACATTTCGTCATTCTGTATCATTGAAACATTCTGGAGAATGTTATTTATTGTTTTCGGTAAGGTATTATCATCGCAGACACGCGAACCGGAAGGAATCAGACGCTGCACGACTAAAGTTTTTGCTAGATCAAGCAACGAAGGACAGAGCTCCTTGCACTCGAGTATGGTTTTCCGTCCTTGTAGGACGCGTTATTAAGACCGTCTTGGAAAGACGAAGGAATAGTCCACCAGTAGGCGAAGAAGTTATCAATCTGCATCGTGCATTAATTAGCACCAGTTTGTGAAGTTATCGAGTAATAATTAAAGCCAGTGTAGGCTTGGCAGTAATTATTTCAAATTCATCGAAATTTGTGAATATTTTCATAACGTGGAACACCACATTTTTAGCCACGTGCTTGTGGAAAAATCCATGTCCTCGTGTAAAACGAAATATACCAGTAACAGTGATCTAATATTTATTGAAATACATTATTTCAACAATAATAATTGTGAATATCATTACGCCCGCAAGAGCGAGTGAATTTAACTGTGGATCACATAGATGCCACGATATCCGTTAATCATAGAATCTGTGAAGTGAAATCAGATAGTGGATGGGCAATTTTTATAACAATCTGCGCCGTGTAGCTTCTGTGAACTTATTCCCACAATTAAAACTAGCTTCAGTGAAAGCAGTGCAACGAATTCATTATTTTCAAGTGGTTATTTTCTACAAACATGCTTTAGGTTATTGACCACGTGTTCGACGCATTTCACCGCTTATCATCGATGGGAATGATGAGATAGAGATGCACATGATGTGAAGGAGCCGTTCTTAGGAACTACAGCATGACAGAAGATCCAGGAATATCGCACGAGTAGGAGATGAACGTGCCGAACCGAGGAATATGACCACTACCATGATGGGAAGGAGTCAGACGACATCACGATGACAACGACGAGGACGAATTAAGACCCTGGTCATGGATAAGGCCTATGATGGAGGCCTAGTTTGGACAACCCTTGTCCAGAAACCAGAGGATGATTTGTATCACTCAATTCGTTGGGATGAGCGAGATGTAGACGTCCTAATCTTGTGAGCCTGTCTATTCTTTTCCATGTAATGTTCTTTTGTGGTAGCTTAGATTAGAGTAGATTGCAGAATCAACCGAACTTCTTGACGAGCCATTAGGTAGTGTTTGTACTGTTAGCACTAATTTTTGTCGTTCATTTTCAGTGATTGTGAGGCACCCGGTGATTGAACTCTGTTCAATCAGGTGCATTCTGGTGGACATCGCACAGATGTCGGGTCTATTCGCTACTAAACGTGACTGTAGTCCTGTGTACTACTTTGTTCAACCATGATATGGGTGATTTTGTGTACAGTTTTCTTTGACAAGACGAATGGACGTCATGGTCAGTGTTATTTTTATAACACCCCTTTTATTATATGTTTGTCACGCCACTGATTTCGTTAGATGAGTTCGTATCGCTTGATAGTCAACAGAAATTATCAGTTATGTAAATTTACTATTACCTTTCATTAAGTTGAGCTTTGAAGCCATCCTGTTCAAGTGTAGAACATAGTCAGGGAAGTAATATTTCAATGCAGTTTAGCATCGAACCCTGTACTCATCGTATCATTAGCAAACACAGCGAATGTGAGATTTTGCGCCTTTTATTGTGTTTATTTGTGTCAGGTGATTAGACACATGTTTTTTTGGTTATTAAATACAGAGCAGTTATGAAGTGACATATCTGCAGATTGCAAAGACATTCAGAACGAGTATCACTATCTTTTACTTTTCCTTGATGTGAAAGACATGCTACGTCTTTGTGTATATTTTAGGGCGTGCTTTTTACCTTTATATTTGTAATATTTGAAGTATTATACTGGGATTAATAACAAGGCCAGTTTTCTAATGGACTTTCTTTGGGGAGAACTGCCGCATTCAGTCTATTGTGTCCGAGAGGTGACTGTAAGTTAAGAGCCTAGCTCAATGTCACGGACAGGTGATGTAGTTTCCCAGCATGCAACGAGAGCACACTCAGATGTGAGACAGAATTATCAGACCTTTGACAAATGCTGCAGGCATTATTTACTGTTCGCTTTTGTATTTCATTTGTAGGTCAAGGTCTAGGCAGCCATTTTGTGACAATCACATGTTTTCTGTTATGATGAATATGACAAACGCCACACGCTTTATTTGCTACTACAGCGAATACTTGTTGACACTGTTTGAGAGTGTAATTATATATCATGTTGAGGTTTATTGTTATGGAGAGGCTAGTTGCAGACGCCCTTGTTAGAGGCTATTAATGTATTTCAGTTCGTGTAATGCACTGTGTCCAGACTTCGCTCTGTAGACTAGGTATTTATGGGAGGTAACTGATGTGTTTGGCAGGCCTGCCCAAGGTTATTTGAGTGAGCCGCGAGCCACTAATAACTTGGGTTATTGTTTGTCCGAGCGTTTGGAGCTCGATGAAGGAGTTTCCGACTTTTAAGTCGATGTGACAGCAGAGATTTAATCTCGCACGAGACCCTACTGCTGATCCCAAGGTATTCAGGAATGTTAGCACTACCGCCATAAACCAACGATAATTTAAACCAACGAAATTAACAATCAAGCGCATAATTATTATAAACAAACTAATAACTAATTGTTTATTGCTACTAAACTTGATCCATTTGCATTTTGGACCTGCTGACCGACGCCTTGCTGATGTTTACATTTCCTGATGGAAATAATCTAGGACAGATGACACTATTGTTGATCGACGGAGTGTTGCTCAACCTTTAGTTCGTAGCTGGTGGAGCTTGACCCTCATGCGACATAAGTCGTAGTTTTAAGCGTAAAGCGATTTATTTCAACCAAATCTACTTGTTAATTGTCACTTAAACTCAGAGAGTCATATCGTGACATACAGACAATAAACACATAGATAACATAAATTTACAGTATGGCATTAGATAATTAAACCAAATGTTCATTCGGCATTTCATAGCTTCCTAGTTTTTTCAAAACTTAATAATGCTTTGCAGTAGTTATCTTCATTCAAAATATCACTGGGCAACTTTTCTGATGGAGACTGCACAAAGTTCTTTCTTAATCATAAATGTGGACACAAATGTTCTTCAGTTTTTGACAGTTCTCCATGGGAGACACATCACAGAAAGAATTACTTTTATTACCCTATCGAGCCCTTACTGACTGCAAGAGTCTGATAAGTTTTGTAGTAAGGAAAAAAAATCATCATACTCACAGGAAAAATCTACAAACAGCAATATGTGGCTGTACTGTAGTAATCGTATACCTAGTTAATACAGATAGGCTCTCCTAGGCTTTAACAAGATTTATAGCTTAGGAAGCCATCTCCTGTACTTGAATGCTTAATTTACATGCATCTTTGTTCTGAATCTCATCCGACGCTTTCTTATTCCACATTGCCCTGATGGTATTAAAATATTTTGCTAATTGACCTGCTTTCCCCCATTCCCTCTTTAGTAATTTAATTAAAGTGTGATACTTATTTTCATTTTCTATTCTGTTTAGATCTGCTTTGTCTACAAAATTTGCTCTTATCATTTTAATTTCCTTGCATTCCGTGATCAGGTGCGCTGCACCCATAACCTTCCCACAAAACAGGCAAATGTCCTCTTTTCCTACTTCTCTCAACGCTTTGTTCTTATTCACCCCCATTAACCTCCAAATTATCCCTCTCATTTCTCTTTTCATTAGACATTGAGGCTTTATGCTCATAAAGTTCCTTATTTCGCAGAACTTCGTTAAGGTTCTCCTACTGGTGCACTCTTCTCTTAGCACCTGCAACTCTACGTCATGAACCCTTTTACACACTTTTTTACACACCCTACCTTCCTCTCTTTGTATGTCCCTAGTACATAGATAACCCATTCCTAATCTTTCCAGTACACTACTTACCCCGTCCACCCAGTAGCCCTCTTGCTGATGCTTCATTTGGTGCAGGTAGGCTACCTTGAGCATTTCACCCCCTCCACTTGCTTTTAAATGAATCCAAGACTTTATGACCTTTTTTATGATATGTTGTCTAATGCTTACATCCTCACACAACACTCGCTCCACAATTCGCCGTGCAACTAGGTAGCCCCAAAATTGTCTTGGCAAACCTACTTACAATACTGTCCAGGGTTTTCGTTCCTTCCTCTAAACCCCATACTTCCACTCCATAAAGTGCTCTTGAAACGATGAGTGCGTTAAACACATTCTTATACACTTTGTAGTCAAGATTCGGTAACTTACGCTCTAACACTTTAACATTCGTCAATGCCGCTAGCCCTTTCGATATTGCCCTTTTAATTTGTTCGGTCCATTTACCATTACTCGCCATTATCGTCCCTAGATACTCAAGTTTTTTCACCGTCTCTAACTGTGACCCATACATGACCCACTTTTCATTCTTAGCCAGTTTAACTCCCTGTTTGCAGACCATAACTTTGGTCTTACTCGGGTTAATTTTTAAGTTCCAGTCCTCACAGTATTTCACAATCTCGTCAATACTATATTGCATATTATAGGGTGTTAGAGCAAGCAGAAGGATGTCATCAGCAAAAGCTAGGCCCGGGATATCATAATTGCCCAAGCAAGGGTTGGACCATTGCTCAAAGCCCTTTGAATCGAAAATATCGTTGATAAATAGCAAAAAAAAAAAGCACCGGGGATAATTTGCATCCCTGTTTTAATCCTATATTAGACGTTATCTCTCCTACAATTACATCATCTTTAGTTTTAATTGCACATTTCACTTCGGAATACTCATTCTCAATTGCTCTTATCATTTTATGTGACACCCCGATTTTCCTAGTTTAGCCATGACAGCTCCCCTGCTACTGAATCAAACGCCTTCTCCAAATCAATAGCTGTGATATACAGCTTACCTCTTTGCCTTCTTATGTACTTGTCCATCACCGGTTTCACCACCATAATACCGACAGTAGTGGCTACGCGCGCTAAAGCGCAGCGTTAGGTCATGGGGCCAAGCTCTCTGCTGACTCGGTAGACGCGTGGGTTCGAGCCCCACCGTCGGCCGTCCTCGAAATGGTTTTCCGTGGTTTCCCATTATCAACACCAGGCAAATGCTGGGACGGTACCTTCTGACAGGCCACGGCCGCTTCCTTCCACATCCTTGCCCAGTTTCATTCGCCTTCATCAATTCCATCTCTCATCCCGACGCGCAGGTCGCCCACGGGCGTCGCCTAGAAAGACCTGCACTCGGCCTCTCAGGAGGCCACACGAAAAAAAAAAAAAAAAAAAAACATAATATTGTCACTGGTCCTCATCCCTTTTCTGGACCCTGTCTGGAGTCTCGAGAACACCGAACAGCCCTCTGCCCATGGTATTAAACGCTTGGATAAGACCCCGGTGTACATTTTGCTCAAATTATATAGCATAGTTATGCCTCTATAGTTGCCTGGGTCTAGTTTGTCCCCACGCTTCTTATATATTGGACAAATTATCCCCTCCTGCCAAACCCTCGGAAATCTACCTCCTTCAAAGATTTTGTTAAAGATTTTTACCAAGCTGTCCATCATGAACCTATTGTTACTCAACTCTTGCCAAAATTCATTTGTTATCCCCGAAATAGCACCTGACTTCCCTCCTTTACTTTTTGCTATTACTTCCTTAATTTCCTCTATCGATATGACTTGGTCCAGCATAGGCAGAGCGGCCTCCAGCCCCCTCGGGACGCCAAACTCATCTCTCTTCCTCCATTTATCTTCAGCATTTAACAGATTCTCATAATATGCAATCCATACTTCATCACTAATAGAGCCCCCCCCCCCTTCTGCACCCCCTACAGTAAGAATTTACCCTGCTCCACACTTTGCTACAGTCGTTAGCTTTAGAATCCGTATTTAGTGCTGTTGCTTCCTTACCCTGCCATTCATCTTTCATTTTGCTGAGCAGTTCCCTATATTCTTTCCTTAGACGACAAAATTCTACTCACATTGTATCATCCCCTCCTCTCTTGTATAACTTCAGTGCCCTAATAACTTCGGTTTTCTTCCTTCTACAAGATTCATCGTACCATCCTTTAATTCTCCCTACTTTTCCCCTAGCCTTCACGCGCATTTTCCGCCCGGCCATCATAATTGCATTCTCAATCATACGTATTACCCCCTTCAACTTCATCATTACTGATCATTAAACTTATCCCTACCTTTACCAGCTCAAAATTTTCTCCCTGTGGTTAGGATCTGTCAATGCGAGACCTCCTCTTTCGGGAAGGACTAGAAGTGAAGCTTCTAGTCTAATAAGAAAATGAACTTTACTAAGTAGGAAAAGATTGAACATTGATAAGTAACTAGTAATGGAAACAGTTTGCCAATAACAGTGGTATTATATTAAAAAACAACTTTCAAAAGATTAACAATAAATATATATATAAACATGTAAATGGAAATGTGACCTGTGAAAGGCCAAGAACAAGTGAACAGGAGTTCATAAGCTTTCAAAAACAACTCTCAAAAGATTAACAATAAATAAATATATACACATGTAAATGGAAATGTGACCTTTGACAAGCCGACAACAAGCGAACAAGATTTCATAAGCTTTGAATGCCAACAGACTTGAGAATAAGTAACCACTTTGTGGCCAGTTAGTCTAAAGTAGAACTATGCAGGGTAAAATAGTGAGTAACTATAGTGCTCAATAATGGCATAAAATCTAGCCTAGGACTGCACACTGAGAGTAGGCTAGTTTATTTACAGAAAAATCAGCATTAACATGCCAGTAGGGATAACATCCCGCTAGTCGCCTGATAGTTACAAGACAAGGTTGTTTGCAATTGAAATGGGAGCATTCCCAAAAACACCTTGATAGATTAAATAGAGAACAAACCATTCACTTCGTCAGATAGGTGAACCGGTGTTAAGCCCAAATAGTTTATACAAAAATAGAGAAAAGGATGATTTGTTTTGAAGGATAGTTAACATGCGAAAGAGAGAGAACAGTTGTTTTCTCATGGCCCACAATTTAAAGGCATAATACATGCTTAAACCACTTAATAGAAGGAAATAAGTTGAATTTGGCATAGTTTGACAAGTTATTTAAGTCATGTAACATAACCCTAAAAAAGAAAGATACATTTTTAGGTTTAGAAATGTTTTAGGTTATATTAAACACTTAGCTTGTTGGCGTTGGTGTAGAGGAATTTCCACATAATAGAAATAGAGGAAGAACCTGTTGATCACTTTTTTCCGTCTTAGAAATGTTGAAGACTTCGTGCCCAGCACAGAAGAAAATTTGTTTATCGCCTTTGCTCAAGACAAACTGACCTAGGCCAAGTATCGATGTAAACGTATATAGATTTCGTGGAACTCGGTTTTGATCACTTTTTTCCGTCTTGGAAATGTTGAAGACTTCGTGCCCAGCACAGAAGAAAATTTGTTTATCACCTTGGCTCAAGACAAACTGACGTAGGCCAAGTATCGATGTTAACTTATATAGATTTCGTAGATTTTAGAATGCACTTCGGGATTGACTAGAAACATTTTGCGATGCATCAGCACACAGCGTTGAGACACTTTCAAGAGTTGTGCGGACAGCGTGAAGACGGCTGGAGATGAGTGACTGGCATGGTGACTGGCTGGAGACAGACTGTTGATGTAGGCCAGGGCAGGCTTTATACCGGCCAACGCGCTGGATGCGTGATGTGGACTGATGACGTCGGCCAATCCGAGAGCGTGGAGCTTTCTCGAAGGAAGCTGAAGGCCAATCACAATAAGGGGCCAACTGAAAATTAACCTCGTGACCAACACTACTTCCGGAAAAGTTCAGTATCGCGGAACACGTGCAAGCTGGTACAAATTGAGAAAAAAAAGGAGAGAATGACACTGACAGGTAAGAGGTTATGTTATAATAAAAATAAGTGAACTTTGTAAATTTTACTGAAAAGTGAACATACTGCCAGAGGGGCAAGAGAGAAAAAAACATGAGAGAGAAGAGCTAGAGTGGCAGAGGGCAAATGACTGAAATAGGACGAACACAGTGTCCTGATGAAATTTTAAGTTTGACCACTCGAACTCTAGCACCGCTGCCATAATAGCATTTTATGACACGACCAGTTTTCCATACAAGAGGAGGACTTGGGTCTTTGAGAAGAACCAAATCACCCTCCTGAAGGTTAGGCCGAGAGAGCTGCCACTTGTTCCTCCTTTGGAGCGAGTGAAAATACTCAAGTCTCCACCTCTTCCAAAATTGAGCTTTAAGGGATTCTATCTTTCTCCACAAGATAGGCAAATATAGATCAAGTTTACGATCAAACAACGGAGGAGACGCAGCTAAGGAACTGCCCACCAGAAAATGACCTGGGGTCAAAGGAAGAAAATCACCAGGATCGTTGGAAAGAGGAGAAAGAGGTCGTGAGTTGACAATTCCCTCAATGAGGATAATTAAAGAATTGAATTCTTCGTAAGTTACAATACTAGAGCCAAGAGTTTTCTTTAAATGATTTTTTGTGAGTTTCACACAAGATTCCCATCGTCCGCCCTGATGGGGAGCATAAGGAGGGATGAAATGCCATTTGAATTGGTTTGAGTGCGAGTAATTGGAGATTTGTTCTATCGCACGAGGGGATCAAAGGGCTTTATACCATTTCTGCAAAGCTCCAACAAAGGTTTTGGCATTATCAGAGAAGACTTCTGAAGGAATGCCCCTTCGCGAAATGAATATAGAGAAAGCGGAAAGAAAATGTGAGGTGGAGGCACTAGTTACGAGCTCAAGATGAATAGAGCCAGTGACCATACAGACAAATAGAGAAACGTATAGTTTTCCAAGGATTTTCCTTTTAGCACTAGGGTGATTTTGTTGATACACAAACGGACCGGCGTAATCAATGCCGGTGAAGGAAAAAGGTCTGCAAGGAGCTGAACGAAATGGGGAAGGTCAGCCATGAGCTGCTGATTAGGTTTAGGCTTAGCTTTGAAACAAGTAATACATTTATGTATAACAGAAGTAACTTCGTTTAAACCATTAATAGGCCAGTATTTTCCCGTATCAAGCATAGAAGGGTTCTAGAACCAACATGTAAGTTCTGATAATGAAACTGACGAATGATTATCCAAGTAGCATGATGTTTAGACGGAAGGATAATAGGGTGCTTTTTCATCAGAGAAGTCAGAAAGAGAAAGTCTGCCGCCCACTCTTAACAAACCATCGTCATCTAGAAAAGGGCATAAGGCAAAAAGCCTGCTGTGTTTCTTAAGAGTTTGACCTTTAGCCAATATGTTTATTTCGACTGAGAACGCTTCTCTCTGGGTGAGCCAAAGAACTTCGATGGTGGCAATTTGCAGTTCAACAGCCGAAAGAAAGGGCTGAGGGAATAGAGGTTGATCTAGTACTAAAAATTTCCATCTGAGCACATAAGCAGTGATGCGCACTAGTTTTTGAAAAGAAGAGTAACGTTCCAACAGGGAAGGAGTGTTGGCAGTTACAAAGGCAGAAGCTTTTTTGCTGATTTCAGGAATATCCTCTAACGGGAAATTAGAGTTGGAAGGTCGGTTTTGAATTCTTTCAGAAAGCCATGAAGGGCCGTGCCAGTACAAACAGGATTGAGATAGTGACTTAGGTGAACAACCACGAGAAATGAGGTCGGCGGGGTTGTCTTTGCTAGAAACATGGTTCCATTGTTCTGGTTTAGAAACAGTTTGAATTTTCTCAACTCTGTTAGCTACAAAAGTTTGACAATTAGAAGGAGGTTTAGAAATACATGCCAAAGCAATCGAGGAATCTGTCCAAAAATATGTGTGCGAGAACTTACAGTTAAGTGTTTGTTTGAGTTTGTTAGCTAATTCGGCAGCAAGTAGTGCGGCACAGAGTTCAAGACGAGGTAATGAAACGGGTTTCAAAGGCGCAACCTTAGATTTAGCACATATCAAATTGGAGAAAAAAGGGGAGCGGCTTACAATGTAAGCACAACATCCGTATGCTTTGGTCGAACTGTCAGCAAAAAGGTGCAAATTCAGGACAAGAGAGCAAGAGAACGGAACTAGCACTCTAGGAATGTCTATTAATGAGAGATCACAAAGACTGTGCCGAAAGGCAAGCCACTTTTGTAAAAGCCAAGGAGGAATGGGATCATCCCAATCCGAGTTCAATGACCATAGCTCTTGCATAAAGATTTTAGCTAGAACAATTACGGGTGCAATGAACTGAAGCGGGTCATATATCTTAGCTATTTCTGATAGCACTTGTCTTTTGGTTTGTGGAGGTGAGGAAGACAAATTTACTTCGTAAAAGAATGAGTCAGCTTTAGGATACCAGTGTATTCCCAAAACTTTAGTAGCATCCTCCAATTGACAAAGCTCTACTGGAGTATCAACAGGATAATGTGGCAAGAGATTGGATAGAAGTTCCTCAGAATTTGAGTTCCAACGATGAAGTAAGAATCCTCCTCTGCTAAGTAAAGATTTTAAACTTTGAGAGAGTTCGATAGCCTCAGATACATTCTTAAAAGAAAAAAGAAAGTCATCAACGTAGAAGGAATTTTTTAACAAAATAGGAGTTTCAGAAGGAAACAAATGACCATCTTGGACGGCAAGATGTTTCAAAGTACGAATAGCAAGAAAAGCCGATGGTTTAAGCCCATACTTTACGGTTTTAATTTAAAGATCTTGATGGTTTTAGTAGGAACATCACGCCAGAGAATTCGTTGAAGATTTTGTTGTTCGGAATTAATCAGAATTTGTCTATACATTTGTTGTACGTCGGCTATGATTCCAATTGGAAATAGACGAAAATTTAAAAGAATAGACGGGAGATCAGACTGAATGGCAGGTCCAGATAGGAGAGTGTCATTTAAGGAAATGCCATTGGCATCAGGGGCAGAACCATTAAAACAACTCTTATCTTTTCTTTGGTGGAGGGATTCTTCCATAACGGGATGGTGATTTAAATACACTGAATCTAAAGAAGGATTGAAATCTTGAACAGTCTCCATATGTTTAGAAGCTTCATAATCCTCCTTGAATTCAAGGTACTGTTTGCGAGTGGAAGGATCTTGCTTGAGTTGATTCTCAACTGCAAATAAAGCTTTAAGAGATTTCGGATAGGAATCACATAAAGAAGGAGGAGAAGAAATGCGTGGCATTGTGACAAAGAATCTGCCATCTGGGTTACGAACAGTGGTTTCTAAAAAATGTTGTTCACAAAATTCATCTTCCGATGAAAGAGAAGGAACAGATTCAATGGACTCGATTTGCCAAAATTTTTCCAGACGCTGATGAAGATCTGCATTAGTGAAATGGCATTGAGAGGAACCTTGAACAGTTTGAAGAGGAATATAACCTGTGATAAGCCAGCCAAATTTAGTTTGGTGGGCGTAGATACCAGATGAAATATTAACCCTTGACGGAAGAAGATTTTTCCCAAATGTGTTAGCGCCAAAAAGAATGTCAACGTGAGAGCTTTTATAGAATTGAGGGTCATCCAGTTTTAGATCAGAGGGAAATGTCCATTCGTCAACGGAAAAAGAGCGACTGGGAGTAGGACTGCCAATACTCGGAATGGACAGACAGTTTATATGAAAGTTAGTGCCATATTGGACTGAATCTTTCACCTGCAGCTTGACATAATTTAAGGAAGTAGACTTGCTGTTGTTGATACCAGATATTTCAATATTGGTGGAGAGTGGTTTGAGACCTAACCTTTCAACTAATGATGAGGTTTTGAAGTCATGAGTTGCCGCATTGTCGAGCAAGGCTCGTACTGTACCCGATACCTAGTTTAGGCTATCGGCTACGCCAGCAGACATTAAGCCGTAGTTGAGGTTTTGAGAAGAGTTAGGAAAAGATAGCGCACCGATCGAGTCAAGAAGAATGTCAAGATGACGTAGGAGGTCTAGGATCAAGGAGGTACTGACATCTGTAAGAAGATGGAATTATGGATAGAGATGTAAAGCTTTATTGAAATATGTATGGAATATGGTAATTAAACATCTTAGAAGAGAAGATATAACATGCATTATATGTGGAAATAATTGTAAGGAAGTCAGATAACCCTTAAGTTATTTTATAACGGAACAGCCGAGATGATGAGGGTTCGAGACTATGATTGTGACGCGAGAGCACAGTGGTGGGGGACTACACCACGTGTCTGCGCCAGGCAGATAAGAGTGAGAAGACAGTGCCAGCACATTGAGTAGAGCTCTGTCAGTCGATCAAGTAGGGTCGAGCTCTGTAGCGCTAGCCAGACGCACGGTAAAGGTCGCGTAGCATACCGAAACTGTCACGGCAGAGTGTAGGCGACAGTTTCAGCATCGCCGAGCAGCGAACGCCAAGCAGGTCATTGATCCAGGCGGACTTGCCGAGGAAGCAATCACAGACGGCCGGGATATGTTAGAACAGCACTGCAAGTAGTTGGAGACTTTATTACAAGCTACATTTCAACGCAGTTTGAACACAGCTTTTATGAATAACATTATGACTATGCTTTTCCATAACGCATTCAAAGTTACTTTAACAATTTCAAGCAACGGAATGTTGTTAGCATAGGCACTGATGAACATTAGATCGTGCATTAATGAGATTTATTTCTTATGCAGTTTCATGAATTACCAAATACAGACAACTACAGGGTGTTTCATAAACTTGGACACTATCATGTAAAAATTTATTTTTACGAAAGTGAGACTTAGCAGTTGTTAGAGATTGGTCTTTCAATACTCAAACTGAACATTTAATGGAACATTGGCGTAACTTAGAAGAGGAATAGGGGGTCCGCTGTTTCCATGAACTTTTTCGAGAGGAGTTGGACAATATCCGCTATGGGTAATCCGAAGTTCAACATGTCAGAGTAGACGCAGATAGAGACAAGATGGCACCGCAGAGCGATGGATTCGATTCCTGACTAGAGGAGGTCCACCAGCTGATTCACTTGGGATTTCGAAGGCAATCGTCATTTCATGGATGGAATGATATTCACGCCGATCTTTCGAGAAATTCATTATGTAGGGAAAATCGACGATCTTGGAAATTTATTAACAGCTGATTATAAAAGGTACTGTAAGAGTCATAACTACCTGATACGATTATTTTCATGAATACTGGGCACACATGTATATTTTTCTAATAGGAGTGATACGATTATTAAGACATGGTTTGACTTTATATACTTCAAATTTGCTAGAATATGGAGTGACCATATGATATGGCAGGCATCATTATACGAAATTCTCACCATTGGTTGGCTTTATTAAGCAGATATTTGGTCTTTTAGACATTTTTCCAGCTAGGATATTTTTCATGAATAGTTTTTTTTGTGTAACGAGTATTTCGAACTCGTGATCTGCAATTGATTATCTAAAATTACTTCGTCAGTTCATTGCATACTAGCGAGTGTGTATTATTCATCAGTAGGGATTTTCTCCATTGGATTGTTTGGAGATATTAAGAAGTTATTCACTTTAGTGAATAAACATCGCTTTTATATGACAACTAGAAACTTGTTGATTCCTATCTGGTACATTCACTCATATAGTCTACGAGATGGGGTCTTTCTTATTTATACGATTGTATGGTGGTACTCATCTTACCCATCGTTCAGGGCAATATCATCCATGTCGACGGGGCGAGGTCTTTCGTATTTATACGACTGTACGGTGGTTACACATCTTACTCGCCATTGAGGGACTCATTTTTATCATCCGAATGTACACGAGATTGTAAGTGAATCAAACAAGGAACTACTAGTCACATATCAGTCGAGATTTTGTTAAATAAAGTAACGATAAATGTCAGCAGGATTGCATTTAGTAATTCTTGTTTGCCAATCCAATATTTTGTTGCTATACTCTTTTGAGAGTAATTTCAGTTTAACAGCTGTTACAGCTGATGCTTTTGATGAGTTTTATAATTGTGTTTGATACCTTTGAGAAGGATTTAAAGTAATTGAATCTTGTAAGATTAATCATTAATGGTCAGATTTATTATAAGGCAGATCAGTATTGCAGATTTAGATATGAGAGATTATAGCACATTGGTGTTTTTCTGTGATGTGAGTTAAGAATTGTAAGAGAATTAATGCTATTTGAAAGCAGATCTTAAATTACTGAGGTAATATATTTTTTCCAATTGTTTAAGAAGTTGTCTTGATGTGATCAGATTAATTACAGTTATTGGAGATTGTGTGCGTTGATAATTTGAAGCCAGTTATATATTTTTTGTAGATCATGCAACATGGTTAAGTGGAGTTTGTGGTAGGCATTTTGTGGAAGTTGCCATGTGATAGTTGCAACGTTGCTAATGTATTTTGAAGCAGACATGAGGTCGTCGTACCCAGTCTAGCGTATTTGTTGAGATTCATGCTGTATGTGCTGAATATTTATGGAGTTTTGTGGAATAATTATTGTATTCAAATGTGATATTTGGAAGTATTGAGGAAATGTAATGTCGTTGTGGATAGTTAGATCCAACGTGATGTCGTGGAGACAATAATATTTTTTGGCATGATAAATTAAATACGAGATATAACTTGGAAGTAATAAAACTGTAAGACAACGTTCTATAAACCATATTAAACAATTTGTTAGGAAATTAAACAAATAAATGAAGTTGATAATACAAGATTTTCTGAAAATAATAATTAATGAAATAATAATCTGAGATTTAAGCATATTAACGATCTGACCTAATGAAATAAAAATCAGAATGACTAGATGAAATAATAAATATCTAAATAACCAGAAGATTGAAATTTAAGTAATTTGATAAATTAAATTTTGGAATAAATCAATGAATTAAATAAGTGGATGAATTAAAGATTGGATAAATTAAACTGATTGAAATAAATTAATAGACGATTGTAATGATGATGAATAACTGAATTAGAAGGTGATAATTATTTAAAGACGCTGATGATTAATGAATTTATATGGAATTAAATAAATTTAATTGAGAGATAATTTGAGGAATTGCAACTTGAGTTGAAGATTTAAATGATGTAATGGTGATGAATTAATGATTCTGACAGGAATATGTAGAATTTTGAAGTGAGAATTAATGTGAGAAATATTTAATTTTGATGATGACGATAACGATGACCAATGAGCCATGAATTTTCTGTAATTCACAGATAAGTGATTATGAATGACAATGTAAATAGTGTAAATTAATTATTCGATGTTTAGGAGCATTTGACTAACATGTTCGACATTTAAATTATGCCATGCAAGCCGTAAATTACGTGATGTTTAATATATGTGATTATAATATGTGTATGTTTAGACAGATTAATAACTTTTTTAAATCCACATTGATGATGTTAAATTAAAGAGAAATTAGGTCTCAGGTTTCACAAATGTCAGTGACGAAAGACATAGTGCTACAGTGATCCTGAGAACCCAAGAGAACTTTAGAGATTTTTCTTGTTATGTGGATGAAATAATTTTGGATTAGAAAAGAGATGGTTCGATTTTTGGACAATGACAATTTAACGTTGGCATTCGACCATACTCTCAGGTAGGAGTTATATTTAAAATGTCTGTCTGACTATCAAAGTAAAATAAATTTGTTTTTATCTTAGTTGTGATCTGATGATGGTGTGATGTTCCTTTTTCTTTCCTTGTCTTGAGTAAGGCTTATCCGGAAAGGAAGTGGTTTGCTAGGAATTCAGTTGATGGCGCCCATTTATATTTGTATTATTTCTATTAAACTTAAGCCCGTAACGACCCTAGAGATACTTTGTCTCGTGATACCCACTGCTTTTTCGATAACTCAGCTGAATTTCCGACACATTCCTTATTTGACTAGAGGTTCATTTAACTCCGCTCTGTCCCGGAACTCCAGGAATGCGATGTTATAGCAGATGGGTCATCGCATCCCCAGGACGAACGGGTACAGAGAGAGAGGGAGAATTGGCTTTATCCAACTAGTGGGGCTTCGATTTTGTTTATTCTATGGAATCACATCAGATTTAGATTACTGAGAGACTGATCTCAAGTTCATTTAATTGTGTTACAAAATTTATTAAACTTAGTCAGACAATGTACTTGTGTGCCCATTCCAGTGTTCATGTTAATCGTATTAGTGATATCATGTTAGTTATAAGACATTTTTCCTATACCCAAGTGAATGCAGGAATTGAGACATTGTGATGTGTTGTTGTCTAACGTCTCTGTATAAAACGTATATTGAAAATATAATTATGTTGCCGGAAGATTTAGCTAAGGTGTTACGAGAGTTACAGACGGGTATGTCTGGTATTGCAGAAACTATTTCTAAAATGGAAACGGAAGTTAAAGAACAAATTAATAATTCAGAAGCTAGATTAGAAGCTAAATGTAAAGAAAATGTGCAATCATTGCAGACTAGTAATGAAGATAATTTAAAATCATTAGAGACTAGACTACAGTCAACTAGTGAAGAAAATTTAAAATTATTACAGTCAAATAGCAAAGATGAGTTGATGTTATTAGAGACTAGGTTACAGTTAAATAGTGAAGACAATTTTAAGTCATTAGAAGAAAGGCTACAGTCAAATAGTAAAGATGAGTTGAAGTCATTAGAAACTAGATTACAGACTAGTACTGAAAATCATTTAAAAGCTAGTGAAGCTAACTTTAAATTATTGGAAGAGAAATTACAAGCTCGTAGTGAATAAACTAACACTGAATTAGAAAACAAGTTAACTAGATTAGAGAATAGTTTAACTTTAAAGAATAATGAAATGCTGAAGACTTTACAATTAGACATAATTGCAGTAAACATGAAAGGAGAGGAAAATGTTCAAATATTAAGAAAAAATATTATTGAATTAGAAAGTAGAGGAGAAGAAAATATTTTTACTTTAAGAACAGACGTTATGTCCATACAGAAAGACATTAAATCAGATGTATCGAAGTTGAGATTCGACATCGATGGTTTAGTGGCAGATGTAGGCAAAATTCAAGAGTGGTCTACCGAAGTATCTTTCGAGACTAAAATTAAAGGTCTAGAAATGAATCTAGGTAATGAGATTAAAGATTTAAAGACAGTAATTGGGACCATTAAAGAGGAAGTCTTAGGAGAGGTTAATTCTAATTTAAAATCATTAGAAAATCAATTGCAGAAAGATATTAGGAAGATAGACGACGATATAGAGCAAAAGGTTAATGAAAACTTAGCTTTGTTCAAAAATAGAGTCGGTGCAATTGTGGAAGAACGGTATAGTGAGGTCTATGCCGAAGCAAAAGAGAAACGTGAAGGGTTAGATGAAAAATTAATCGCAGGTATGGCAAACTTAGAAGCGAGGTTTACGGAAAACAAGGAAGCGATGAAGATAGATTCAACTCTATTTAGAACAGATGTTGATCTGTTAAAGGAACAAGTCGCGTTAGTAAAGAACACGTGCGAAGGCAAAATTGACCAGTTGAAAAACGACTTAGACGAGAGTAACAAAACGCAGGATGTTACATCGCTAGATGAGTTGAAGACTCAGGTCAAGAAATTAGCAGAAGACAGGATAACTAAACTAGAATCCATGTTTAACAGTTTCACCAGTCAGAATATAACATCAGGGGAAACATTGATAAATCAGACAGCGATAGACCGCAGTATGACTAATCAAGAGGCGAGCATGGGAGAAGACCGTCAAATGCAACCGAATGTGACATTCGAAAGGGCCAGTTCAACCCCTCAGGATAATCCAAGTTCGAATAGGAATACGTTGGGTCCAAGCGAACGATACTCAGGTCCAGTCACCATTATTAGAAACCTGGATGACAAGCCGAGGAAGTTTTCGGGAAATACAGGAGTCACACCAGTCGAATTTCTGCGAGATATTCGAGACTACATGGCGGAACATAGGGTAGCCAAAGAAAGAGAGCTAAGGATAGTCGAACGCGCCTTAGATGGGTCTGCGCTTACTTGGTTTAGAGCGTTCAGAAGCAATTTTGCGAACATGGAGCAATTTGCCATAGCTTTCTTGAGGAGATTTTGGAGTGCCGAGGATCAACTTAACGTAAGAGCGGAAATGTACTCAAAGCGCTATTCTACGTCACATCCGACGCATTATGCCAATTATTTCACGTCACAGCTGGCTAAATTACAGTTTCTGATTCCTCCATTGCCAGAAGAAGAGCTTTTGCAAGCTATAGCGAGACAGTTACCGATTGAGGTACAGCGATCACTAATAGCGTCGGGAGCCAATACACTTGAGCATTATGACGACATTTTACGGCGATTGGACTATACAAGCGCACAAGTTACGCCTAGAAATACCAGAAACGACAATAGAAACACGCAAGAAGTGAATGCGGTAGTCGTAGACAATGCAGCTCAAACGGACAGGAGAGATTCCTGGGAAAACCGACGGAACGAAGGGAATCGAGGAAAAATCCGTAACGCTCGAGGAAATGATCGATATAGAGGACCATATGAGAGGCCATACGATCAAGAAGCAAGAGATAGCCGATATAGAAATTATAACCAGAATTCCAGATATCAAGACAGGAATCGATATAACAATAGATATCGGGGCAGAAATAACTGGAGCCAAGGTCAACAGTATAATGGGAACGACAGGCAGGATGGCCGAAGAAACGATCCTAACGACAGACGAGATAATCGTGGACATGAGAGGTCGAGGCAAGAAGATAGACGGCCTAGTGCACCACTCGAGGAGACAGTGAGAGATGTCAATCGAGCAAGCACGAGTGGCGAAGGAAGAAACAAACGTCAGAATAACACGGAATCAAGATGCTAATCATTGGAAGTCAATCATCATTATTGAGAGTCAGAAAGAACCATCATGCTGAGTAAGGGAATTGTAGAGCTATCGTGTACATGTATTATATATAGAATGCCTGAGAGTGTATTTTTTTTCTCAATCCTGATAAAAAAAGGAGATGTACGGGAGAGATGTACCCGATACCTAGTTTAGGCTATCGGCTACGCCAGCAGACATTAAGCCGTAGTTGAGGTTTTGAGAAGAGTTAGGAAAAGATAGCGCACCGATCGAGTCAAGAAGAATGTCAAGATGACGTAGGAGGTCTAAGATCAAGGAGGCACTGACATCTGTAAGAAGATGGAATTATGGATAGAGATGTGAAGCTTTATTGAAATATGTATGGAATATGGTAATTAAACATCTTAGAAGAGAAGATATAACATGCATTATATGTGGAAATAATTGTAAGGAAGTCAGATAACCCTTAAGTTATTTTATAACGGAACAGCCGAGATGATGAGGGTTCGAGACTATGATTGTGACGCGAGAGCACAGTGGTGGGGGACTACACCACGTGTCTGCGCCAGGCAGTTAAGAGTGAGAAGACAGTGCCAGCACATTGAGTGGAGCTCTGTCAGTCGAGCAAGTAGGGTCGAGCTCTGTAGCGCTAGCCAGACGCACGGTGAAGGTCGCGTAGCATACCGAAACTGTCACGGCAGAGTGTAGGCGACAGTTTCAGCATCGCCGAGCAGCGAACGCCAAGCAGGTCATTGATCCAGGCGGACTTGCCGAGGAAGCAATCACAGACGGCCGGGATATGTTAGAACAGCACTGCAAGTAGTTGGAGACTTCATTACAAGCTACATTTCAACGCAGTTTGAACACAGCTTTTATGAATAACATTATGACTATGCTTTTCCATAACGCATTCAAAGTTACTTTAACAATTTCAAGCAACGGAATGTTGTTAGCATAGGCACTGATGAACATTAGATCGTGCATTAATGAGATTTATTTCTTATGCAGTTTCATGAATTACCAAATACAGACAACTACAGGGTGTTTCATAAACTTGGACACTCTCATGTAAAATTTTATTTTTACGAAAGTGAGACTTAGCAGTTGTTAGAGATTGGTCTTTCAATACTCAAACTGAACATTTAATGGAACAGTGGCGTAACTTAGAAGAGGAATAGGGGGTCCGCTGTTTCCATGAACTTTTTCGAGAGGAGTTGGACAATATCCGCTATGGGTAATCCGAAGTTCAACATGTCAGAGTAGACGCAGATAGAGACAAGATGGCACCGCAGAGCGATGGATTCGATTCCTGACGAGAGGAGGTCCACCAGCTGATTCACTTGGGATTTCGAAGGCAATCGTCATTTCATGGATGGAATGATATTCACGCCGATCTTTCGAGAAATTCATTATGTAGGGAAAATCGACGATCTTGGAAATTTAATAACAGCTGATTATAAAAGGTACTGTAAGAGTCATAACTACCTGATACGATTATTTTCATGAATACTGGGCACACATGTATATTTTTCTAATAGGAGTGATACGATTATTAAGACATGGTTTGACTTTATATACTTCGAATTTGCTAGAATATGGAGTGACCATATGATATGGCAGGCATCATTATACGATATTCTCACCATTGGTTGGCTTTATTAAGCAGATATTTGGTCTTTTAGACATTTTTCCAGCTAGGATATTTTTCATGAATAGTTTTTTTTTGTGTAACGAGTATTTCGAACTCGTGATCTGCAATTGATTATCTAAAATTACTTCGTCAGTTCATTGCATACTAGCGAGTGTGTATTATTCATCAGTAGGGATTTTTTCCATTGGATTGCTTGGAGATATTAAGAAGTTATTCACTTTAGTGAATAAACATCGCTTTTATATGACAACTAGAAACTTGTTGATTCCTATCTGGTACATTCACTCATATAGTCTACGAGATGGGGTCTTTCGTATTTATACGATTGTATGGTGGTACTCATCTTACCCATCGTTCAGGGCAATATCATCCAAGTCGACGGGGCGAGGTCTTTCGTATTTATACGACTGTACGGTGGTTACACATCTTACTCGCCATTGAGGGACTCATTTTTATCATCCGAATGTACACGAGATTGTAAGTGAATCAAACAAGGAACTACTAGTCACATATCAGTCGAGATTTTGTTAAATAAAGTAACGATAAATGTCAGCAGGATTGCATTTAGTAATTCTTGTTTGCCAATCCAATATTTTGTTGCTATACTCTTTTGAGAGTAATTTCAGTTTAACAGCTGTTACAGCTGATGCTTTTGATGAGTTTTATAATTGTGTTTGATACCTTTGAGAAGGATTTAAAGTAATCGAATCTTGTAAGATTAATCATTAATGGTCAGATTTATTATAAGGCAGATCAGTATTGCAGATTTAGATATGAGAGATTATAGCACATTGGTGTTTTTCTGTGATGTGAGTTAAGAATTGTAAGAGAATTAATGCTATTTGAAAGCAGATCTTAAATTACTGAGGTAATATATTTTTTCCAATTGTTTAAGAAGTTGTCTTGATGTGATCAGATTAATTACAGTTATTGGAGATTGTGTGCGTTGATAATTTGAAGCCAGTTATATATTTTTTTGTAGATCATGCAACATGGTTAAGTGGAGTTTGTGGTAGGCATTTTGTGGAAGTTGCCATGTGATAGTTGCAACGTTGCTAATGTATTTTGAAGCAGACATGAGGTCGTCGTACCCAGTCTAGCGTATTTGTTGAGATTCATGCTGTATGTGCTGAATATTTATGGAGTTTTGTGGAATAATTATTGTATTCAAATGTGATATTTGGAAGTATTGAGGAAATGTAATGTCGTTGTGGATAGTTAGATCCAACGTGATGTCGTGGAGACAATAATATTTTTTGGCATGTTAAATTAAATACGAGATATAACTTGGAAGTAATAAAACTGTAAGACAACGTTCTATAAACCATATTAAACAATTTGTTAGGAAATTAAACAAATAAATGAAGTTGATAATACAAGATTTTCTGAAAATAATAATTAATGAAATAATAATCTGAGATTTAAGCATATTAACGATCTGACCTAATGAAATAAAAATCAAAATGACTAGATGAAATAATAAATATCTAAATAACCAGAAGATTGAAATTTAAATAATTTGATAAATTAAATTTTGGAATAAATCAATGAATTAAATAAGTGGATGAATTAAAGATTGGATAAATTAAACTGATTGAAATAAATTAATAGACGATTGTAATGATGATGAATAACTAAATTAGAAGGTGATAATTATTTAAAGACGCTGATGATTAATGAATTTATATGGAATTAAATAAATTTAATTGAGAGATAATTTGAGGAATTGCAACTTGAGTTGAAGATTTAAATGATGTAATGGTGATGAATTAATGATTCTGACAGGAATATGTAGAATTTTGAAGTGAGAATTAATGTGAGAAATATTTAATTTTGATGATGACGATAACGATGACCAATGAGCCATGAATTTTCTGTAATTCACAGATAAGTGATTATGAATGACAATGTAAATAGTGTAAATTAATTATTCGATGTTTAGGAGCATTTGACTAACATGTTCAACATTTAAATTATGCCATGCAAGCCGTAAATTACGTGATGTTTAATATATGTGATTATAATATGTGTATGTTTAGACAGATTAATAACTTTTTTAAATCCACATTGATGATGTTAAATTAAAGAGAAATTAGGTCTCAGGTTTCACAAATGTCAGTGACGAAAGACATAGTGCTACAGTGATCCTGAGAACCCAAGAGAACTTTAGAGATTTTTCTTGTTATGTGGATGAAATAATTTTGGATTAGAAAAGAGATGGTTCGATTTTTGGACAATGACAATTTAACGTTGGCATTCGACCATGCTCTCAGGTAGGAGTTATATTTAAAATGTCTGTCTGACTATCAAAGTAAAATAAATTTGTTTTTATCTTAGTTGTGATCTGATGATGGTGTGATGTTCCTTTTTCTTTCCTTGTCTTGAGTAAGGCTTATCCGGAAAGGAAGTGGTTTGCTAGGAATTCAGTTGATGGCGCCCATTTATATTTGTATTATTTCTATTAAACTTAAGCCCGTAACGACCCTAGAGATACTTTGTCTCGTGATACCCACTGCTTTTTCGATAACTCAGCTGAATTTCCGACACATTCCTTATTTGACTAGAGGTTCATTTAACTCCGCTCTGTCCCAGAACTCCAGGAATGCGATGTTATAGCAGATGGGTCATCGCATCCCCAGGACGAACGGGTACAGCACTAAGTGCCAATTGCCGGAAGAATCTTGAACTTGGACCTGAATCATAGATAACAAAACTTGAGCACTACGCCATGAGGGGGTTGTTTGATTGTAAGATTGGGCAACGGTATTTACAGTAGAAAGAGAAGAGCAAGGTGGGGCAGCATCACTATTGAGGCTCAGTGCTGGTTGGGCATTAGGATTAGAAACCGTTCCAGGAATGGACCGTGGCTTTTCGAAGCGGTGTAAGGTAGAATGATGTCTTAGCTTGCAATGCATGCAAACTCCTTTCGAAGGGCAATCCGCTAAGATATGCCTTGAAGAGAGGCAGTTAAAACAACATTTGTTTTGCGACACAGCTTTTCTACGATCGTCAACTGAAAGGCCTTTGAAGGTATTGCAGGAATATAAAGGGTGCAGATTATTGCAAAGAATGCATGAGGTTTTGTTACCTTGTATGGAGAAAACATGAGAATGTGAAGATTTTTCCGAGAAATGCTTGGTGGGTTTACTTCTGATGACATCGGAGGAACCTTCAGCTTTATTGATTAAAGCAGAAAGAATTTGACAACGTTTCTTTATGAAAGAGATCAAACCTTTAAATGTGGGTTCAGGTTTGTCCACTAATTCGGATTCCCATGCTTTACGAGTATTAAGGTCAAATTTGGAGGTAGTGAGATGTATAAGAAAAAGATCCCAATGTTCAACAGGTTGTTTAAGATGTTCTAGGGCTCTTACATGAAGTTCAACGGTGTCTCCCAGACTTCTAAGGGATGATCAATTATCAGGGCGTGAAGCTGGTAAATTAAACAAGGCGTTCATATGGCGTTGAATTCTAAGTTTGGCATTGCCATATCGCTGTTGGATGAGGTCAATAGCTACCGAGTAATTTTCGGTTGTGAGAGGTAAAGCTTCAATTAACTTTAAAGGAGGACCCTGAAGAACAGATTTTAAATAATAAAATTTTTGAATCTCAGGGAATGATCTATTATCATGTATTAGAGAAGAAAAAAAGTTCAAAAAAGGAATCCCACTGTTTTTCCTCCCCTGAAAAGGTAGGAAGTTGGATTTTAGGAAGAAACGGTTTGCTAACTTCGGTGTTTTGATGGGTTGCTAATTGTTTAATTAAATCCTTAGCTTCGCCATACATATTGTAATACAGTTCTTCAACAGAACTGCGATCCTGTTCTTGATCAGGTTCGATTGTTTCAATTTCGGTTTGCAACACATCATACTCTTGAAAATGTTGCTGATAAACGTTAAAACGTTGAACTAGAACGTCATAATTGTGATCATCAAAAGATTTAGAAACCAAAAACTGCTGAAAACGAGTAAGTTTGTTTTTACAGGCGGTTCTTTTAGCTATAAGCTCCTTAGGAAGAGACATGGCGGAACTTCGACTACTATCACTCACCGATCTGCTAGACTGCCGAGCGTCTGAAGTTGTAGTAGTAGTAGTATTTGTACTGGTAGAGGTGGTAACAAGGTACATCTCCACTCACCCCAACACAGCTTTCATAGCGATAGCTGAAAAATACGATTAGCATTAATGACAGAAGTAGAAAGCTGCAAGCTTAACGAATTGTTTGGCAACCTGTTTCCTACAATAAACAACTTAAAGGTTATTAAAGGTCCCGGGTCCAACATGGTTAGGATCTGTCAATGCGAGACGTCCTCTTTCGGGAAGGCTAGTCTAATAAGAAAATGAACTTTACTAAGTAGGAAAAGATTGAACATTTGTAAGTAACTAGTAATGGAAACAGTTTGCCAATAACAGTGGTATTTTATTAAAAAACAACTTTCAAAAGATTAACAATAAATATATATAAACATGTAAATGGAAATGTGACCTGTGAAAGGCCAAGAACATGTGAACAGGAGTTCATAAGCTTTCAAAAACAACTCTCAGAAGATTAACAATAAATAAATATATACACATGGAAATGGAAATGTGACCTTTGACAAGCCGACAACAAGATTTCATAAGCTTTGAATGCCAACAGACCTGAGAATAAGTAACCACTTTGTGGCCAGTTAGTCTAAAGTAGAACTATGCAGGGTAAAATAGTGAGTAACTATAGTGCTCAATAATGGCTTAAAATCTAGCCTAGGACTGCACACTGAGAGTAGGCTAGTTTATTTACAGAAAAATCAGCATTAACATGCCAGTAGGGATAACATCCCCCTAGTCGCCTGATAGTTACAAGACAAGGTTGTTTGCAATTGAAATGGGAGCATTCCCAAAAACACCTTGATAGATTAAATAGAGAACAAACCATTCACTTCGTCAGATAGGTGAACCGGTGTTAAGCCCAATAGTTTATACAAAAATAGAGAAAAGGATGATTTGTTTTGAAGGATAGTTAACATGCGAAAGAGAGAGAACAGTTGTTTTCTCATAGCCCACAATTTAAAGGCATAATACATGCTTAAACCACTTAATAGAAGGAAATAAGTTGAGTTTGGCATAGTTTGACAAGTTATTTAAGTCATGTAACATAACCCTAAAAAAGAAAGATACATTTTTAAGTTTAGAAATGTTTTAGGTTATATTAAACACTTAGCTTGTTGGCGTTGGTGTAGAGGAATTTCCACATAATAGAAATAGAGGAAGAACCTGTTGATCACTTTTTTCCGTCTTAGAAATGTTGAAGACTTCGTGCCCAGCACAGAAGAAAATTTGTTTATCGCCTTTGCTCAAGACAAACTGACCTAGGCCAAGTATCGATGTAAACTTATATAGATTTCGTGGAACTCGGTTTTGATCACTTTTTTCCGTCTTGGAAATGTTGAAGACTTCGTGCCCAGCACAGAAGAAAATTTGTTTATCACCTTGGCTCAAGACAAACTGACGTAGGCCAAGTATCGATGTTAAATTATATAGATTTCGTAGATTTTAGAATGCACTTCGGGATTGACTAGAAGCATTTTGCGATGCATCAGCACACAGCGTTGAGACACTTTCAAGAGTTGTGCGGACAGCATGAAGACGGATGGAGATGAGTGACGGGCATGGTGACTGGCTGGAGACAGACTGTTGATGTAGGCCAGGGCAGGCTTTATACCGGCCAACGCGCTGGATGCGTGATGTGGACAGATGACGTCGGCCAATCCGAGAGCGTGGAGCTTTCTCGAAGGAAGCTGAAGGCCAATCCCAATAAGGGGCCAACTGAAAATGAACCTCGTGACCAACACTACTTCCGGAAAAGTTCAGTATCGCGGAACACGTGCAAGCTGGTACAAATTGAGAAAAAAAGGAGAGAATGACACTGACAGGTAAGAGGTTATGTTATAATAAAAACAAGTAGTTCCGTGAAGAACTCTACAGCCTATTTTCATATATCCTACTTATGTTAATTGCCACTGTCAATATACAAAATTTCTGTTTGATTGCTGTAATAGATTCGTAGATATTGAGAACCGACTAAATATTTCGGATGGTCGCCATGTTGGATTTTATATATGTAGGTCCTAGAGTTATGTACTGTTACATGCATATTATTGTGAACGTGTAGTATTCAAACTTCAATCGCATAATTAGGACACAAGAAAAAACAAGGAGATTTTAAAATTTTGCACAGCTGCCATCTTGAGGTTATGGAAACAATTGAAATAAATTAGATGCCAGTGGATTAACATTCGTATAAGGATTTACTGTACCAAGTTTCACTGCATGCGGATGGTTAAATTGCGAGAAAAGTCCATGTGAATATTTATAATTCGCGTCACCGCCATGTTGGATTTGTGATCACCAGGTTATTTAAAGTCCTATAGGTGAACTTAAGTTCATAGCCCCTATGAACATTAAAAAATGCAGTTTGATTGCTAAAATAGATTCGTAGATATTCAGTATCGTCTAAATACTTCGGATGGCCGCCATGTTGGATTGTTAAATGTATAGGCCATAGAGTCATGTACCATTAAAGGAAAATTATTGCGTAGGTTCATTATTCAAACTTTCACTTCGATCGCATGACTACATCACAAGAAATAAAAACTTAATTTTAGAATTCGCACTGCCGCCATCTTGAGGTTATATAAACAATTGAACTAAATTAGATACCAGTGGATTACAATGTGTATAAATATTTCCTGTACCAGGTTTCAGTGCGCTTGGAACATTAAATCGCGAGAAAGGTCTATTTAAAATTTTCAAATTCGCTTGGCCGCCATGTTCATTTTGTAGTTAACCGGTTTTTGAAAGTCTTATAGATGGACTTCCAGTAGTGCCCTTTATCTCCGTACAAAATTTTAGGGAGATACCGCTAATAGTTTCAGAGATATAGAATGCCGGTGAAATATTTCGCACATCCGCCATCTTGTGATTATGTGAACAATTGAACGAAGTTAGGTGTCGGTGCATTACAATGTATATAAACATATACTGTACCAAGTTTCATTGCGTTTGGTTGGTCAAATCGCGAGAAACGTCTATTTAAAAGTCGCAAATTCGCTTGGCCTCCATGTTGGTTTTGTAGTTACCAGCTTTTCAAAAGTCACATAAGTGAACTTATAGTAGATCCCTCTATCACATTAGAAAATGTCAGGGTAATATCGGTAATAGTTTCGGAGATATTGAATGCTGGTGAAATATTTCGCACAGCCGCCATGTTGGATTGGTGAGTCGTAACAAAATTTGAAGGGCACGGTCGAGGTCGCCGGGAATAGTGCTATGAACTTTCCGAGTTTCATTGAAATAGCTCCTGCCGTTTAGATTTTATTAGGGGGGGACACACACACGAATCACACACACACACACACGCACACACACACGGACACAAGGTGATCTCATAAGCCTATTTTTTCAAAATTGAAAATAGGCTAATAAGTGAACTTTGTAAATTTCACTGAAAAGTGAACACCCTGGAAGTAGTTCTGGAACTCTCTGCAGTTTTCCTCCCTCCATCTGAATCTATTTACTTTTCTCTCTATAGCTTTAACTTGTGGGTTCCCTTTTGATTTTGATTTTGTCACCGCTCCCTGCATGTTGACGATTAGATCTTTCGCGAGGGTTTACCGTAGTTTACAGGTAGGGCCCTGTTCTTTATTTTTCTTTATTTATTAGTTTGTGGATTAGCCGATTTAAAAAACTCCGAACTAGGATAGGTGCTTGCATATTTTAAAATAAATATTTTTACAAGTTTTACATAAGTCTGGATGTTTCTTTTCTCAGTCTAGCTTTTTAAGGTGTATATTCTTGGGCCGACTATGTCCTCTAGCCACCATGTTATCACGGATCCCTTGGATCATAGTTCTCGTGCCACTATGGCCTATAAGAAATTCAACTGATCCTCTAGGCACATGGGTCCGGCAGGTGAGGTATTTGGAATGCCATTTCGGTTGTTGGCAACCCTGACAGTTCCTCTGACGGGCACAGTACCAACTCCTCAAAAGTCGGTGTAGCGGTTACCACAACGGAAAAAGGACTACGTTGATTAGTAATTTATTTTCCTCCAGGATATGTAGTGTGATGGTAGTCAGCAACAATCTTAAATGTTTTTAAGACTGCGGCTATTTATCATGTATACCACTATTTGGCTTGGCTTCGCAGGGACCCTCAATTTATAAGCCTCTAATAAGTAGAGTCAGGGCTTGTACTACGATGCCATGCTTCATATTGGGTTCCAGGTGTAAATGTTTATCAACTATAAGATCACGGGACATGTGGTCACCCTTCTTTATGATGATCTCGTAGCGACACTTATACACCAGTACCTTGATACCGTTGGCTATCTGGTGTTTTAGGTCTTTTCATAACAATTTAGACGACCTATTCTCCGATTTCGACGTTCCGTTTCAAAACCGGAAGTTTACAGGATTGGTCAACTCGTGGCTAGAGATTTTATTAACTTTGTCCTTTCATCACCAAATGTGATTCAAGAGTTCTTTTGCGAGCCGACATCGTACATATCGGAGTGCCGCACTTCAGAAATCTTACTTTCTGCTCCGAGAATTGAACTCATCATCTTATCTATAGCCTATATTAAAAGAAAATGATGAAAATTTAAGGCAGTCATTCCGGACGTTCTACCTGGCCGATTTGCTTAATTATTTTTAAAAATGAAAGGTAGGCTATATATGTCCAGATACAGTATGTTATCACCTACCACCTACTGTACCTCTCACCTTACGTGAGTTATTATAGCAACCAGATAAGTAGCCTGTACAATACAATCTGAATTGACCATTTACAACAACCACATATTCACTCCGAACAAGCAAATTCAGGAGGTCCATCACCACTTCCAGTATCTCAACAAAACATCACACAGACCAAATATTGACGAGGTGCATTATCTCAACTAATACTGCAACTAAATAAGTGTATACAATTTTTAATACTTTCACACAGATTTTCAAACACAGATTTTATAGCCTTAAGTGTAATGGATCTGTTGATGGTCGCTTGACGATCGAAACTGGTCATCCCAGTGTATTTATTAATCTCAAGTAATTTTTTTCAGGATCAGGGAATAACCCATCTCATTTGGGTACAATCGTGTTGACCGACTGAAAAGTATCAAACTCTTGTTACGTGAGTTATATTAAATCACAATTTTCCCTCATATTTTCCACTTTTTGTTTCATTCAATCACCCATACCTTGGGTTGCAATAGCTATGCACCTTTGTTTAATGTCTTAAAACACTCCATGAATCAAGAAATCTCTTTTGCGCTGTTGTTCACTCAAATCGGTTGCGTCTGAGGTAACATTCAACTCAACTCAAAGTAGCCATGCTTCCGCCAGCTGCCACCACGTAATGCCTAGCTAGCACTCCGCTAGAAACGTCAGCAAACGATTGAGGAACGGACAGAACGAGTGACATCAACGAACAGAGAGCTCCGACTCCGTAAGAAAAAGTAAAAAGGAAGGCGTGAACGTTGCTAGGTTGAAGTATTGTTTATTTTAGTGAAAGTTAAGACAAGTGTGGAAAGAAGATTGCCTACTGGACAGTTGATAATAATTATGGCTCTTGGCAGGAAAACCAAACGTGGAAAACGACAATGCGAAATTAGCAAACAACAACACTAACAACTAATATTGTCTGTAAGAGAATGTTATGTTTATGGAATTTGTATTACCTAACTTAAGATTGCCTTCTGTATCTACGAGTATCAGTACATTAAGTGTAGATAACCATTATTAATTCAGTGGAAGCTCTAAACCAGAGTAGTAAATGAGTTAGCATTGACTGATGCTTTTCTACCGAGCCAAGGAGTTGGAAACCTTGGTCGTGAGTGGGGACGTGTCTTGCTGTAAGTGGTAAGATAGCACTGCTTCGGGGCGGTCGTACTTACTTCATTTTTAGGTCTCTTGGCGGTATCGCTTGATACAAGACCGCTCTCACAAAGTAGAACAATCAACATTCAAATATTAGTTTGGTCTCTATCAATGCGTTCAAGGTCCAGTAATCTTGAGTACACACTCGAAAGTCTAGCTTGCACACCTCAAATAAGTATCAATGAGAGTTCTGCTTCTATCTTTCCGATACCGTTACTCATCTCCATCTAATCGCACAGCTGATGTGCACGTGCTTAAGATGAGAGCTCGTCTATTTATTAATCGATATTCCAAAAAGCACTCAAATTACAGAATGATAGCTCATTTGCTGGATTCCTTACAACCTTGTTGTTGTTGTTTGAGTCTCCAGTCTTTTGACTGGTTTGATGCAGCTCTCCATGACTCCCTGTCCTGAGCTAATCCCTTCATCTCTACATAGCTACCACACCCTACGTCTGAGGCAATATGTTTAACATATTCCAACCTTGGTCTACCCATACAGTTCATGTCCTCGACCCTTCCTTCCATAACTAAGCTTGCTATTCCTGGGTGTCTTTGTATGTGTCCTACCAACCTATCTCTTCTCTTCATTAGCAGTCGCCAGAAACATCTCTCCTCTCCCACTAGTCCTAATACCTCTTCGTTTGTAACCCTATCTACCCATCTGATCTTCATCATTCTCCTGTAACACCATATTTCAAACGCTTTAATTCTCCTCTTTTCTTCTGCACCAATAGTCCAAGTTTCACTTCCATACAACGTCACGCTCCAGACAAAAGCCTTCAAAAATGACTTCCTAACACCTAAATCTATATTCGATGTCAACAGATTCCTTTTCTGTAGAAATGCTTTCCTTGCCTGAGCTAACCTACTTATTATATCCTCTTTTCTTCGTCCATCACTGGTTATTTTGCTTCCTAAGTAACAGACGTCTCCTACTTCCTTTAGTTTTTCACTTGCCAATTTGATGTCCATAGAGGATTCTGATTTATTTCGGCTGCATTCCAATATTTTTGTTTTACATTTTCATCATGAATTCTTTCCTCAAGACGGAGTCCATATCATTCAAAAACTCATTCAAATCCTCTGGCGTGTCGGCCAAGATGACGATGTCATCGGAAAATCTCAGAGTTGAAATTATTTCTCCTTGAATCTTCAATCCCACTTTAATTTTTTCTACAATTTCCTTCATTGCTTGTTCAATGTAAAGATTGAAAAGTATGGGTGATAAGTTGCAGCCTTGCCTTACACCTTTCTGAATACCAGCAAATCTCTCATATCCTTCAGCTCGAATGACTGCCGTCTGGTTTCTGCATAGATTGTATATCACCCTCCTAGCCCTGCACTTTATTCCAATCGTTTTCAAAATGTCAAATAATTTAGTCCAATCAACGTTATTAGTTGTTGTTATTTGATTTGAGGTGCTTGGACATCGTGGTCATATAGCCCCGTGTACTTGGCTTTATGTAGAATTTGTCTGATAACCTGTGTTATTGTGGTATCTGTAGCAGTTTGTGCATTTGTAATTCAGGCGAGGATTGGAAAGAACCCGTCCGTGGATCCATCCCGGTAATTTCCTGGAGTAGAAGTGAGAACCCATGGAAAACCACTTCCCACCTCTTTTCAGTTTTGCCTCGCGAGGCTGAAAACACCCCGTTCCAGTCCTCAAACATTAGTTAAATTTCTTGGCAGACCTCCGGGTTGACAGCCAAGGCCAAGAATGCTATCCTTTCGATGTCTAAGCTCACACGAGTATGATTTATGTCGGAAAACCAAGGAGTATTGTTATGCCAAACATTTGAAGTACAGAGATGGAGCCGAATAATTGAAACCTATTCATGCTAAATTTCATGTTGATATGAGTTCTAGTTGGTAAGATAAAGTCATATTTTGGGAACGTATTCGCAACTTGTTCAAGTAATCATGCGTGGTGAATTTAAGTAAAATAAAAAATACTAGTTGACACCCATCAAAACATGACGGTCATTGGGAAAACATTTACTGAAGGATTCCCTTATACAGTATGCATTTTTTGAACGATTACTTTTTGACACTGTTGCAACTTTACGGGCGTCAAAAGATCGACTTCGCAACATATAATTGGCCATGACTGAATCCTTGATGAGGAAAATAGAGACCTGCACGTTCCAGAGTTTCCTCTTGAGCTTTATTGATTGTGATAAAGTACGCCAAGCGAATTGGAAATTGGAAAATTGAAGTGTGTTTTATCGGAAGATGTTAAATCAAGTCGAAGGATTATAGCTCTCTGCCCATTAAGTGATTTGCCTCCACATATACTTATTCTGTTTGAACCATAGAGCCACAACTATTCCACCCCCCCCCCTTTTTTTTAAATTCTCATAAACAAATTTCTCAGTAAGACGCGGCGGGATCCGCCATTTCACTGGTGGAATAGAGCCATTTTGCGCAAGTGCGGGAGCGACAAATATTACATTTTTCTTAAATAATTTTTAAATATACCCTAACATATATTTTCCTTTTAAAGACATACTACAAATCTGCAATCCAAGAGCTCTCGTTAGAATGCATTACGAAGTAAATCGGTTAAGACGTTATCTCAATCTCGCGGTAACAAATATCACCTTAGTGTTTTAAATATATAGATGGCTCGCTGGGTTGCATATTCCACTCGAGATAAAGGTTATTGATGTGTAACATCTTTCCACTCGGTTGCTGGATATTTTTGTGGGAGTGATTTTGAAAAATGGGACGGAAGTGTGTAAGACGATCCAGCTGGCAGTGGTGCCATGTGGAATGTATATCACATACGGATTAGTTCAAGGTTTGGAGGCGCCATTACAGATATTTCTACAATAAATCATCTTCAAGTTGTCGTTCGTTGGTGTGAAAATATTCATTATATCATATTTGCTGAAAACAATTACGATTTATTATATCTTCATACTTTTGCTGTATTCTTATTTAATGTAAGCACTCGATGTACTGTCGGCCATGTGGCTATGTGGAATCTATATCGCATCAACAAACACTCCAAACAACGTAGGAATTCAGCATATTAACAACGACTACTAACAATAATTGAAACTTCGTTGGTCTAAACGTATCACTGGGAGAAACACATTTAATATACCTTCTGCACACCTAATTTTTAATCGCGCCTATACTTGGCAGTGCGCTCTATCGAAAAAAGAGGCCATTTTCAATAACATCGCTGGCATGGGTTCACTAACTGGCCGGTATAGAGCGCAGCTCGCATCAAGTAGGCAGTGGATTGCTTCCGCCACGGCCGACTGGATGCGATCTGCCTCAGTACTCAAAAAGCAATAAATATTAAAAAATCAAGCAAAAAATAGCCTACAACTCTGTTAGGATTAGAACCCCAGCCGGCCGGTTGAGAGACCAACGCTGTAACCACATACCTAATTATGTCCTCCCAAAATGAATGTTATCAATCGATTAAGATACAACGTCTTAGCCAATAATGACTTTGACTAAACGATTTCTTCACTGGAGTATGTATGTATATCTACCCCTTATTATTCCCGTTTTCCAACGGGGTCGGGGATGAGATGGGATGGAAGGCTTTGTGGCGATGGTTTTTACGGCCGGATGCCCTTCCTGACTCCAACCTCATGAGAGGAGTTAATGAGAGATGAAATGAATGATGGTGAATGAAACTGGGCAAGGATGTGGAAGGAAGCGGCCGTGGCCTGTCAGAAGGTACCGTCCCAGCATTTGCCTGGTGTTGAAAATGGGGAAACCACGGAAAACCATTTCAAGGACAGCCGACGGTGGGGCTCGAACCCACGCGTCTACCGAGTCAGCAGAGAGCTTGGCCCCATGACCTAATGCTGCGCTTTAGCCAGCGTAGCCACTACTGTCGGTATTTCTTCACTGGAGTATATTTCAAACAAAGTTCCTATCATTTTATCATTTTAAATGATCTTGTCGACTTCGTCGTTACGCTGGGGTCAGGCGTTACGTTACGGTGACGGGACGAAATGTACCCAATGCACTGAGGTGTGTGACGTCATAGTAATGCTTGGTGCATGTGTTCCCCGACAATCTCTACTTCGTCAGTATAAGACAAAAATCCCCGATTCTTGGATGTCACGGGTAATCTTGAGAACCACTGGATGGATTTTGATGCGGTTTTCACCATTCTGTAAAGGGCATCTCGAGGAAAGATTCTGTAGAAAATAATTTATGTATGATCAAAGGAAGCCAAGCAGTAACGATTTCAGTGAAAAAGTCGAAAACAAACTTGGCGTCCGTGCGCTTCTTAAGCTTACGCTGGGCAAACCGTTAAAAATATCAATATACTATGAGCGTAAGAATGGTCAGCAAGAAAGGTTCTACAAAAAAGTCCGCGAGAGCATATCTCTATCTTCAATACATCGCCCACTGTAAGTGTTTTTAGACTGGATGGAAGAGGCACGTCCCCGCGCGCTCTGGTGAGCGTGACGGTATCCCGCGCGCTTGACCTTGATTTGCCCCTGGTTTGCACTTGCCGTTCGCGAGTAATTTGAAACAAGATAAGCAAGATAAGTATTATGCAGATAATTTTCTAACATGTCAAGAGTCTTTGGCTTCGAGCGAAGTGAGAAGCCTCCAGCCTTTCTAGCATTTTTCAGCATTTGTAGCATTTAAAATGATACAAAGTCTAGTCTTTCAGACTGACTGTCATTTTTTTTTATATCTGTAGGCTATATTGCATGCAACATACTCAAATTAGTGAAATATAGTTCAGAACGAGAGATCAGCTGCCATCTTGTCTGCAGCTTTTTAAAGCCACTTCTGCACTATAATATTACAATATACACTTTTAATTTTCCATTGCAAATTACTCAATATGTTATCAATCGCTTAAGATACAACGTCTTTGCAAATAACAATTATGATTTAATACGGTCGGGATTAATTGGCACTGGAGTTTTACAAATAGATATTTCAATGACCAACAGAATTCACTGTTAACAAGGGATTTGGGCTCGTATAATTTTTATTAATTTATTTAGCGTATGGCTTTTAGTGTCGGGGCCGGCCCCATGGTGTTGGGGTAGCACGCCTGCCTCTCACGCGGAGGCCCCGGGTTCGATTCCCGGCTCCCTCAGGGATTTTCGAAACTGATGTGAGGGCTGGAACGGGGTGCACTCAGCCTCATGAAGACAATTGAGTAACTGTCTGACAGTGAGACAGCGCCCCGATCACGAAAACCAAGATTAACGGCCGAGGGGACCCGATGCGCTGATCACGCGTCACTCCTATATCTGCAGGGCAAGTGGCTGGGCAGCGGTCGCTTGGTAGGCCTAGGCCCTCACGGGCTGTAGTGCAAGGGGTCATTATGTTTTAGTGCCGGGAGTGTCCGAGGACATGTTCGGCTCGCCAGAAGCTGTAGCTGCTTCAAGCGGACACCCCTTGGGGTGAGCTACAAGTTCCGTTCAATTTCAAGTAGTTCCAACTTTCACTACCAGATGCCACTGACACCTAGTGGTGAACGTTGGAACTTTGATAGAGCGTTGCAAAGAAATCTAACCTAGAAATTTAGCTTCGCACAAGTTTAGTTAGTGGAAGGATCTTTTACATGCCATAAATCTATGACATGGGACCGCCGGCTTTACTTCCTCTCCGAAGGAATTATACTGAAGGAGTTTTACGCTCTTAAAAAAACCGACGACTTCGGCCGGGTTTGAACCCACGATCTTGGGCACAGCAGTTCAGCGTGCTACCAACTACGCCACTGAAGCCGCTTGAAATAAAGGTAATAATTCAGATTTATTATTAAGAACATTGCATGCATGTGACTTTATTTTTGAGCCATGCAAGGTACCATCATTATATTTGAATTACAGCCAATGGCCATAGCAGGGTATTTCAATTGAACGCCTATAGGCTCCCCAACAAGTTCAATTTCAAGTACAGTAGAACCTGGGTAATCCGAGGTAATTGGGACCAAGAGGAGCTCGAATTTGGGAAATCTCGGAATACACAAAGTTACGAAATTTAAAGACCTTAAATTTAAAATTAGATGCACAAGAACCTTGTGTTTAAATATTCTTACAGTAAACGGCATTATTTCATCAGTTATCGTATAATGTGTTGCATTTAGGTTTTGTTTCAGAAATAAAAACAATATTTTACAAAGGAAATGCAAGTATGTGCATATCCCTCCCTATATTATTCTGCTAAGGTGCCATTCCAGTTTTGTACCGAAAATAAGGTCCAATTAACACCAACCTACACATATGGGGTACCTACAGGTTCCGCATAACCCAATGTGTGCGCGAAACACACTAACATCCTCTTTAAATGCCTCACAATTAAATAAATACCTTAAAAATGTACATTTACAATGAAAGCACCGTAACCAGCCATCTAGCGGGAGCGCGGCGTACTGCTAGCTGAGGAGTCTCTCAACAAATGGCTCAACCTATATTCACGTTGCGAAAGCTCGCACAGGCCCACTAGTTTACTTAAAGTACAGAACAATATTTATTAGTTGGCGGGAGGGCGATAGCGGGCAGAATTGTAAACAACGCATACGCGCATCTCCGCCAAAGGCCTTGGGTAAGCTATGCGTCTCACTGTCATCCACCTCGGATTAAACGGAGGCTCAGACTACTGGGGCTCGGATTACCGGGGTTCTACTGTAGTTCCAACTTTGACTACCAGACGCCACTGTCGCTGACACCCAGTAGGCGAACGTTGGATCTTGATAGACCAGCTTGCATTGAAATTCAGTTAAGTCTGGCATTTGCCTACAGTCAGTGATGGGAAAACCTGACGTAGTAGGTTGACCCCACGTAGGATGGCCACCCCTATACACCGATATTAAAATTGCAACCTCCGAATATCTCGGAAAAGGTAATTATTTAATACATGTATTTTCTAATGCTTTGAATACTTATTAAGCCTATAAATCTGTCATATAAGACATTAGCCGTACCCGGCCTGCGTTGCAATGCCAATCAAAGAAAGAATTATTTATGTATGTATTTAAGTATGTATGTATTTATTTATGTATGTATGTATTTATGTATCTATGTATTTATGTACTTATGTATGTATTTATGTATGTATGTATTTATGTATGTATTTGCGTATTTGTGTATGTATATATTTATGTGTGTATTGAACCCTTATTGATCTACGATAAATAAGTATTCATATTTATTATTATTATTACTGCAGCCCAGGCAGTACTTGTGGAAGTTGACGAGGATAAAGGCAAGGTAGCGTGTCGCAATGATTGCCACAGAGGTAGAGCTTGTAGCTATTCTTGAAGAACGGCCTGGTAAGCTGAGTTCAAGGCCAAATTGTGTAACAACTTGCACCAGAATTGGAATCATAAAGGGATGGTCACGAGTTACTTACAACCGACCAACGATTGAATCACCCAATCAGGAGAGACCACGCCAATATCACGCGATGGATGGCGTCAGTGGTAAAAAGCGCGCGGAATTGATTATCTAAAGAACCGCCGATCGGAATTATTTCCGCACGAGTGCGATGAGACGTATGAATTATTCGATGAAGATTGACACTAGTCCCATCTGTGTGAGATGAAAACTCTGGAAAAGTTTTCTAAATCCACCCCACTCTTCCGTACCCTGTCAGTTTCTAATAAATTGGTCGACGTGAAGCTGTTCGAGGTCTTTCTGTTCGTGAGCTCTGTGAGCTAACTTCACGCCCGTTTGTGTCACGATTTTTAACGCTCTTAATTATTTTGAAGCATAATACTTTGTGAGCTTTGTGAGCTAAATTCACGCCAGCGTGCGTGGTGATTTGAAACTTGTAATATTATCTTAAAGACAACTATTTTTTCAGCTCTTAGGGGCAAGACTTGTTAACGTTCTAATTAGCGCTCACCCGAGCGAAGGTCATGCAGAGCAGAGTAGGGATTACCGAGCGAGATAGCGACTGTGAGTCAGTCAGGCTTTAAAACTGGTATTGTCGAGCCAGTGACGTTGGACTCGAAGTGTGTATTTCATGTATATTTTTAAGTGTATTTTTCATGTGTGTATTGCGCGTGTGTGAGCGATATTTAGGGAAAGTCTTCGTAATTAATCGCATAGGACTCTTTGTGGGCGAATTTAGTAACCCACAAGCGATTATAGCCAGGTCAAATTATAATAACATTGAACTTTTCTTCCAAGGAGACTACATCAAGGTGTCCAACGTGTGGTCAGGAGTTGGGATGATGTCCGACGCTTCATCGAAGACGACTATGGAGTGCTAACTTTTCCATAGGGAAATGGACTGAGATGGATGTCATAATGTTCTGCAAGCTGAGACGGTGATGTACAACAATTGATTATTCAATTATGTAGTTAGATTGGCGGGGGAACTTTTGTAAATAGTTCATTTTCTTTTCTTGTTTTAGAGTGTTTTTCCTTGTACCGGCACTAATTGTTTTAAATGTACGTTGGCACGTGGCCAAAGTGTTTGTTATGTATTTATTTTTCTTTGGAGTCATATTTAATGTACACGGCGCGTGTACGTGATGTTTATCCATGCAAATGCGAAACCCGTTACATTCGATAAGTGGTGCTTTATTAAAGTTCATATTTTGATAGGAAAGGGAGGTAGCCTAATTACTGTAAGATGTTTGCTGAACAGGTTATTATTCATATTAGGGTTGCCAAGTGCAACGAATTAAGATGTAATTATAGAACATCTTCGTTCTAATTTGATAGATTTTTTTGAGTCCTTTTCAGGTTAATTAGTCACGGCGTGGAACGGTGGCGCCTGCAAGTGGAAAACATTTATGTCTTTTTATTTCAGGGTCTGTCAAACCCATACGTGTGATTCTGTGTGTGTTACTGTGTCAGGTGTGTGTGTTGATTCTACGTGAAGAGGGGTAGAGGTCCTACCGCCCTCATATTTTGTTGTTGTTGTATTTTTGATGGAAAGGCAGGGTGCTCTAGGGAGACCGCTCTTCCTTGTCCATATTGCTGATTCTTGGATTTCCTAGTGGAAATGCCGGGATATTTTGTTCTGACACACACACGTATTATTGTGCTTTGGGGCACGCTTCTTCGATACACACGTGGGTTGACAGATATGCAGATTTCCACAAATCGCCCGTCTCGCCTGGTGACTTATTTTTGATAGGCAGTCCTATTGTCCGACTGGCCCCTTTAAGCTTTCAAGTAGCAAACCTGTTCATTGTGATGGTTATTTTTGAACCATAATTAATTGGGGAGTTCGCCATGTGTGTGACGGATTATTGCATGTTGTATGGATAGAATATTGTGTTAATAATGTAAATGTTGGCTTTGAGCCTAATGATGTGTTTATGACTCAATTCATGTAATTTAGTATGTCACACCTGTGTGGTGTAGTGGTAGTGTACTTGTAAATTTGACGGCGGTCATTTGTGTATTTCTTTTATTGGTCACGTGTTAACTTACTTGTGTTGATTTGTGTGAGAAGTCCTAAGTTTTTAGGCAGTAATGTTTTTGCTACGGCAAGTTTGATTCCAATTTCACGCGGAAATTTTGTGTTGTATATTTTAAGTATAGGAAGTGTCGGTTTAGTTTTTTTAGTGTTGTATAGTTGTTCCCCGCGTCTGTTTAGCTCTAAGCAATGTGGATTCGTTGTCTGAATGTTTATTCCGGATGATGACGAATCATGCATTCGATTGTACACATCGTGAAGGATGCAGAACGGCACACGCGCATACATAGTCACTATTGTTGATTTTCTTAAGGACACTTTGTCCGTGTATTTAATCTCTCCAGAGATGTGGCCTGGTTTTGGCATATTTTATTCCATTCAGTGGGAGTCTTATGGGAGTTTTGTTTTGATAATTTTTTGTATAGTTAGGTGATTTGTTATTAAATTCATTTGTTTTAACTCTGGCTTCACTTTTTCCTGCATGTTATTTTGTTATATGTTACCCTGCATGTTAATGAAGCGCTTTAACAACAACTTACGATATGGACTGTTACACCCCCCCGAAACTGAGTCTCATAAGCTTCTTTGCAAGGGTTCATAAAACAAAAATGGCTGCCCAAGTGGGACTGTTGTTGTTGTTGCTTCGCTGATCTCATATTTATTTCGTTGAGAAATAATGCCAGGTCAAGCGGGCAAAGTAAATTCAGTAAATTGAGGCGATGTTGTACCGCCATGTGCATTAGTAAAATCACTGAGTTCCTAAAGTTAGAGATATTGAACAAGGTTAGAATTTGATATTGTATTTGTTATAAACCTGTTCTGGCGCCCGGCATTAAAATTAGAAAATTTGCATATTATTGAACTCAGTCAAAGCAGGAAGGTGTTGCCTTATATTTGACATTTAATTAACTTCGGTTAATTGGTGTTTTTTTTGTAAATTCTGTTGGTTAGGAATTTAAAAGCAGATAACTAGGGGTTATTTTGTTGTTTGGGAAAAAGAGTAATGTGATTCAGTAAATATTGTTACTGGAAATGTTTATTAAATTAGAATCAGTAATATTTAAATGTTATGACATGTATGCGTGTGTATGACTGAAATCTTGGTGCATGACCCTGTTTTCTCTGATTATATTTGTGTATTGTGCTATGGCGAGTGTTGAAGAAATTAAGGGATTGTTGGAACAGATGTCCGCGAAAACGGAAAAACAATTAGAACATATGTCCGCGAAAACGGAAGAACAGTTAAAGAACATGAAGGAGGAAATAAGCGAAGACAATAATAAACAATTAAAAGAACAGTTAGGGCAGATGTCCGCGAAAACGGAAGAACAGTTAAAGAACAGTGAAAAACAGTTACACGACATGAGCGGTAATATTTCGGTCCAATTAGAGGTCCAGAAATTGGACACGGATAAACAATTAAACGAACTGAATCACAAACTGTCGGAACAGGCGATAACACAAACAGCACAAACCGAGCAATTAGGAAAGATCACTAACGACATCAATCAATGTGTTAGGGAGGTAGAGAAACTGGCAGGTGAGGTCGCAGAGAATAACGTCAAACAATTGGGTGAAATTAAAAAGTTGGAGGCGCAATTTGACAACAAACTCGTACAATTTGACGAAATGGTGGCCGATAAACTAATGCAGATAGAGGCAGCATGTGTCAATAACACCGCGGGAATAAAGAAAACACAAGATAAATTGCAGCTACAAATTAATTCAGTCGACAGCAACGTACTTGAATTAATCAAGGAAATTGATAAACTTGAGATCAAGGCCGAAACAGAACGTAGGCACTTGCGTGAAAACTTAGAGGACCAATTAAGTAAAACACAGCAGGTCATAAGAGAAGAGGTAGGAGAACAGCTCACTAAAAATCGGGATAATCTGGAAGACCAATTAATTAAGACCCAGCAGGTCATAAGAGAAGAAGTCGGAGAACAATTGGTTAAAACACAAGAGGTTATAAGAGAAGAGGTAGGAGAACAGCTCATTAAAAATCGGGATAATCTGGAAGAACAATTAGGCAAAACACAGCAGCAGATACAAGAACAGCTAGAGAAGAGTCAGGCAAGGAGCGAAGAGAAAATTAACAGTTTGAAAAGTAGGATCCGAAGAGATTGGGAACAGCAGGAAAACGCAAATAAAGAAGACAGGCTGACAATTTTAAAGCGGATGCAGGCTTTGGAGGAATGCGTAAAATCTAAATTACAAGAGCACTCAGATTTAATAATTAAAAACGAAATTAGATCACTAGAGAATGCTACATCATTTTCGGCTGAAAATATACCGGAAAAGCAGGGAAGCATTGGAAGTCCGGTAGGCTTGAAGTTGGCTGAGGATAACAGCCGAGGTCAAAGTCCCAAATTAACGAGCAACGCATTCCAAGAGTACACGGGAGAGACTTCCACACCACAACCAAACTTGGCAACCGCCCAAGTAATCCAAGTCATTAGGGGAAATGATTTCAAGCCCGATAAATTCAAGGAACACTCAGGAACCACTCCCAAAGCCTTTTTACGACAGTTAACTGATTATTTTAATGATCAACATATCGGCCCCGAAAAACAGTTGAGACTCGTGGATAAATTTTTAGAGGGACCAAGCTTAACCTGGTTTTAAAGCTTTAAATATACTTTCACCGATATGGCTCAATTCCGTGAAGCGTTTTTAAAGAAGTTCTGGAGCCCTTCTTTACAGCAGGGGTTAAGAATGGACCTGTATACTCGAAAATACCACAGCACGCATCCGACCAGATTTTCGGAATTCTTTAGCCAGCAGCTGGTAAAATTCCGCGATTTTGACGACCCCCCTAGCGAGCAAAATATGGTTCTAACCATCGGGAAACAACTTCCCATGCACATTCAACAGTTGTTAGTAGCCGGAAATATTCAGACTGCAGTGCAGGCCGAAGAATTACTCCGACACTTAGACGAGACGAGTATGGTCAGTCCACAGACGGGAAGGAGAAATATGGAATGTGTCAATACGGCAGAGGTGGTTCAGGGACTCCAAAATAGTCACAGCCAGGGGAACCAAACGAAAACTCAGTCCACAGGAACACAGTTTACACCGAGAAGGCAAGATTTTGATGGCCGGAACCAGTTCAACCAAAACGATCGAAATTTTCAGAATAACCGCGATAGATATAACCAAAACAACCAAAACCAGCACAATCAATGGACGTACCAGCGGGAATACACCAATTGGAGGGGAAACCAAAGGCAGGGTCGACCTTACCAAAGAAATGGAGATGGCAGGTGGAACAACGCGAGGAACTATCGCCAAGAAAATAGGGGAGACTATCGCAACAATTGGGACGAGCGGTATGTCGAGTCACAAAAGTACTTAGACCAATTAAATGCCGAAGAGACGGAAAAAGAGAAGTGGGGGCGTGCAATGGCAAACAGACAGAGCCCAGACAATCATCAAGGAGAGGGGGCAGAAAGTTTATTGAGGCAACAGGAGTGGCGCGATGACAACCGGCGGAACACAACAAATGGGTCCCGGGATTTAAAAAACTTCGATTGAACTAAAAAATTATAGTCTGAAAACGGAGGACGCCAGGGAGCGAGAAGAGCTGATAGTGGCTAATATAGAAGAGTGGGTAGCATTCCCGGACGATTGCCTGGATGAAGTGGTGAAAGACCGAGAAAATGTCATCAGACAACTGCCAATTATTTACGCACATATTGGAGGTATGAGGGTGAGATATTTAATTGACACAGGTAGCCAGGTGAGCTTAGTCACTGAAGTTTTGGTAAAAGAAATCGGAAGAAAACAAACTGTTCCAATTATGCCAGTACCGCTAATGAAAGTCAGAGGGGTCATTCCTGACAAGACCATAAATTGTAAACAGCAAGCATATTTAGACCTGGAAATATTGAACCACACTTTTTCGCAAACATTCATTGTCATACCGAAGATGAACTATAACATAATTTTGGGAGCCAACTTCATCTGTGATTTTCATGCTGTAATTGACTTACATAACAACACTGTAAGTTTCAAACAAGTTGAGGGGTTGAATCACGTGGGTTTAAACATGGAAGAGAGTCCACTAGAGAGAGAGGCGAATACTTGGGTCATTGAAGAATGCACTAACGAGGCCAGAGATAAGAATTTGACGGAGGAGCGAGTAAGCCAGACAGCAGTGGTGGAAATTGACAGCCGAGATATTTCGCTGGAACTTTGGGTACATTTGGCGAAAGATGAAATTAGCGGAACCAAATTTGAAATTCTACTTCAGGAGCGACTTAAGGAGGCCATAGTAGGGGAACCTGATAGAAGAAAACTGGAAGAAATTTTGAGATTACATAAAGGAGCTTTTGACACCGTACCTGGAAAAGTTTTAAATTTTCAATATGCCATGCAAGTTACAGACTGGACCCCATTTAAAAGAAAATTGTACCCGATCCCAGAGAAACATTTTGCTGAGGTGAAGGACATCATTACTAATTTATTAGAATCTGGCATGATAAGGAAAGCAGCAACCCCGTACCTGAACGCAATATTGGCTGTGGCCAAGCCAAATGGATCAATTAGGCTATGCCTAGACGCGCGAGTTTTGAACAGTAAACTGCTAGTTGAGCATGACCAAGCACCTAGGATCAAAGATGTTTTGAATGGCTTCCGTGGGAAGAAGATATATTCGAGTGTCGATTTGACAAATAGTTTCCACCATCTAGAACTTGAAGAAAAATCTCAACTGTTGACGGGATTTTTATTCGATAACCAAAGTTATATCTGGTCTCGAATGCCCTTTGGCGTGAAAACTGCTGGATGTGCACTGATAAGAGCACTAGATAGGAACCTGACTGAGGAGGTCAAGAGCTTCACTACAAGATATGTTGACGACATATTAATTGCATCTGAAACAATGGAGGAACACCTGAAAAACTTAAATAAACTTCTGGATAACTTGAGAACCATGAACTTCAAAATTAATCTAAAGAAATCACACTTTTGCCAGAGCGAGATTCTGTATTTGGGGCATATAATTGATGTTGAGGGCGTGAGACCTAATCCAGCCTAGATTGATGCTATCAAGAAATTTCCCACACCAACTAAAATCAAGCATGTAAGAGCGTTTTTGGGAGTGACAGGCTTCTTCAAAGAAAATTGCCCTGGATACACAGAAACAGTAGCACCTATGCAGGAGATGTTAAAGAAGGCAAATCGATGGTCATGGAATGAGGAGTGCGACAGGTCTTTTAGAGCTACGAAAGATTTATTGGAAAACTGTGTGAAGCTTGGATATCCGGATTTTGAGAAGAGATTTATTATTCAAGCAGATGCTTCATTGATTGGAATCGGTGCTATGCTGTACCAAGAGGACGCTGAAGAACCCAAGAAGAGATCATATTTGGCATTTACGAGTCGTAAATTGAGGAAGCATGGGAGGAACTACACCAGGGGGATGACAGTTCATAGGGAGTGCGTGGGTCGGGGTAAGGCCCTGTACTGTTTGTTCTGCCAACCAATGAAGAATTAATTTTAGCACTAAGGTTCCGTAGTTGGCATTCATGAACGTTCACATCAAACCGAATGGCGGAAGCGGGAATAGTCTGTTTTGATTGATTTTCCTCGTGGTGGTGTTGGTTGTTTTGATTTGTTCAGTATTTTCATTGTTTATTTGAATTGAATTGAGAGTCAATCATGCCACTGCAAGGGAGGAAAAATTGCCAAGCACCGGGATGTAAGAATTATAATGATAGTAAGAACAATACGGCAATTTTTATCTTCCTGGTGTTGACCATGTGAAAAATTAGTGGGCAATATGGACTACTCGCGAATAAAAATATATAGAGAATGTGCATAAATGTGTGCATTTCATCTCTTGTTTGTTTCCTTACCCATTCTCCTTTGCATTGCAATAAAATTTGTAGTTTAGGGCTACGGAGAGGGGTGGGTGGTTGCGGGCATGCTAGGCAAAAAGTGAGGTTATGGCAATGTAGTGTGTGCATTTGGACGATTTTCTTTATATTCATCGAATATCCCAACTATTCTGTAGAGTATGAGAGCATTTTTTAATTAGCCTAGAGGTGAATTAAGCTCTAGAACGGCATAACTGTGTCTTTCGTGACAAATCCATTGCCAACATTGATATATATCAAAATGTATTCTTTTCCTATCTGGACGTATATTTCAGCACCTAGCGAAAGGCGCAGTTATGTTTGAGTTATATTCATCAATAATCAATAACTCGTCGCAGAACATACTGTTCATTTACGTGTAATAAAGGCTACATTCATATGGCTTTTTACTTTTTATGTTGCCAGACTTGGCAGTACAATCCATAGCCTCAGGCGGTGTTCTCTCTCGGAAATTCTATAACCAAAAGTGACTAATCTCTTATACTTACATGATCCTTGAACTACACTGTGACGGAGCTTGAGCTGCTAGCAATTTTATATTCTCTTCAACAGTGGCGTAAGATGATCTACGGCTATTCCATTATTGTCAGAACCGACCACCATGCACTGACATTTTTATTCAAGACGACGATGGCAAGTGAGAGAGTTACGCGCTGGTCCATCTACATCCAGCAGTTTGACATTACAATAGAGCATTGCCCTGGAAGGATGAACGTCATACCAGATGCCTTGAGCAGGGATCCTGAGGACGAGAACGAAGTAACAGCGGAAGTTCACAATATAACATTAACACCTAAGGCTCGTGAGTTTCTGGAGAAATTAAGGGAAATTCGGAAGGAGCAAGAAGCAGACCCATGGATGATGATGATGATCAAGTTCTACAGGAAGGAATTACAGCCAGATTCACCTGAATACCGAGAAGCCCGTGCTAAAGAAGCGAGATTTCACTACTTAAATAACGTGTTGCATAAGTACGTGGATGAGCATCATACCAAACTGCGAATCCCAGTTCCAGCATCACTACAGAGAGGATTGACGTGGCATGTCCACGAGAGCCTAGCACATATCGGCACGGATAAAACTGAAGCTACGATAGGGGAGACTTTTACTTGGCCTAAGATGCAATTCACCATTGTGGAAGTGATAAGAACTTGTGACGCATGCCAGCGCACTAAACCGAACAACTTCATTATGAAACAACCTCCAAGACCACTATTACCTCAAAAACCATGCGAGATGCTCGCTATTGACTGTTTTGGCCCTCTAGTCAAAGGAAAGCGTGGATGCCGACACCTTTTGGTGTGTGTCGATGTATTTTCAAAGATGGTCGTGTTATGTCCAATCCAGAAAAGGACATCAAAACAGGTCCTCAGTAGAATTCAGAACAAAGTTATTCCGATGCTTGGGAAGCCGGAATCCATTTTATCAGACCATGGTACTTATTTCACGAGCAATGTTTTTAGGCAAGGTCTGGAGAGCCTAGGAATAAAACACATATTTTCAAGCATTCGTCATCCTTGTGGGAATCCGAGCGAGAGGACGATTCGCTGTGTGGCCAAATACTACAGAGTAATGATTCCTAACGATCATAACAAATGGGTTGACAAAGTAGGAGATATTGAGATGTGCATGAACATCACTAAGCACGAGTCGACGGGTCAAGTCCCACTAATTGTACACCACAACAGATTGCCAGAAAGATCTTGGGACAAGATTATTCCATGCCCAAGGGATCCACTATTAGCGCATGAGTTGCGAATCCAGCGAACGAGAGAGCACATGAGGAACCAAGCGGACCGAAGACTCAGAAGATACAGAGGAAAGAAGTTTCACCTGGAATTACATGAACAAGAGTTAGGCTGGTTCGCAGACCACCGATATCTGACCCCAAGAACAAAGTCTTTGCCAAATTCTGTCAAAAATTTATTGGCCCGTTCCGTGTCATTAAGAATCTGGGTAACAATGCTTACAGGCTTGAAGAAGTGAGCACTGGTGCTAAATCTGTTTTTAATAGCGCCAACTTAAAACCATATTATAGAAGAGAACCATTTGATGAATAAGCAAGATCATGTGTGCAAAATCAGTATTGCAAAATTTTATTTTGAGAGCCAACACTCAAATGTACGTGGACGTGGAGCACCGGAGAGAGAGCGCTTTGTTTGTAAACAACGAGCAGCTGAGAAGACAGGAGTGGCAAGCACGTGAGGAGAAGGGGGAGGTCTAGCGAAGAAGTATGAATGACATTCCGGCGAGGGAGCGGGCACACTAATTGGGTCACTGGACTGTACACTCGAGCAGCTGAGTGAGATACTAAAGAGATGTTGTTGTTACTACTGTGGATATTGTTTTTGAAATCCAAATCAATTACTTGCTTCGAATTTCAAAACCTTGCTGAGGATAAATGAACCCTTATTGATCTACGATAAATAAGTATTCATATTTATTATTATTATTACTGCAGCCCAGGCAGTACTTGTGGAAGTTGACGAGGATAAAGGCAAGGTAGCGTGTCGCAATGATTGCCACAGAGGTAGAGCTTGTAGCTATTCTTGAAGAACGGCCTGGTAAGCTGAGTTCAAGGCCAAATTGTGTAACAACTTGCACCAGAATTGGAATCATAAAGGGATGGTCACGAGTTACTTACAACCGACCTACGATTGAATCACCCAATCAGGAGAGACCACGCCAATATCACGCGATGGATGGCGTCAGTGGTAAAAAGCGCGTGGAATTGATTATCTAAAGAACCGCCGATCGGAATTATCTCCGCACGAGTGCGATGAGACGTATGAATTATTTGATGAAGATTGACACTAGTCCCATCTGTGTGAGATGAAAACTCTGGAAAAGTTTTCTAAATCCACCCCACTCTTCAGTACCCTGTCAGTTTCTAATAAATTGGTCGACGTGAAGCTGTTCGAGGTCTTTCTGTTCGTGAGCTCTGTGAGCTAACTTCACGCCCGTTTGTGTCACGATTTTTAACGCTCTTAATTATTTTGAAGCATAATACTTTGTGAGCTTTGTGAGCTAAATTCACGCCAGCGTGCGTGGTGATTTGAAACTTGTAATATTATCTTAAAGACAACTATTTTTTCAGCTCTTAGGGGCAAGACTTGTTAACGTTCTAATTAGCGCTCACCCGAGCGAAGGTCATGCAGAGCAGAGTAGGGATTACCGAGCGAGATAGCGACTGTGAGTCAGTCAGGCTTTAAAACTTGTATTGTTGAGCCAGTGACGTTGGACTCGAAGTGTGTATTTCATGTATATTTTTAAGTGTATTTTTCATGTGTGTATTGCGCGTGTGTGAGCGATATTTAGGGAAAGTCTTCGTAATTAATCGCATAGGACTTTTTGTGGGCGAATTTAGTAACCCACAAGCGATTATAGCCAGGTCAAATTATAATAACATTGAACTTTTCTTCCAAGGAGACTACATCAAGGTGTCCAACGTGTGGTCAGGAGTTGGGATGATGTCCGACGCTTCATCGAAGACGACTATGGAGTGCTAACTTTTCCATAGGGAAATGGACTGAGATGGATGTCATAATGTTCTGCAAGCTGAGACGGTGATGTACAACAATTGATTATTCAATTATGTAGTTAGATTGGCGGGGGAACTTTTGTAAATAGTTCATTTTCTTTTCTTGTTTTAGAGTGTTTTTCCTTGTACCGGCACTAATTGTTTTAAATGTACGTTGGCACGTGGCCAAAGTGTTTGTTATGTATTTATTTTTCTTTGGAGTCATATTTAATGTACACGGCGCGTGTACGTGATGTTTATCCATGCAAATGCGAAACCCGTTACATTCGATAAGTGGTGCTTTATTAAAGTTCATATTTTGATAGGAAAGGGAGGTAGCCTAATTACTGTAAGATGTTTGCTGAACAGGTTATTATTCATATTAGGGTTGCCAAGTGCAACGAATTAAGATGTAATTATAGAACATCTTCGTTCTAATTTGATAGATTTTTTTTTAGTCCTTTTCAGGTTAATTAGTCACGGCGTGGAACGGTGGCGCCTGCAAGTGGAAAACATGTATGTCTTTTTATTTCAGGGTCTGTCAAACCCATGCGTGTGATTCTGTGTGTGTTACTGTGTCAGTGTGTGTGTTGATTCTACGTGAAGAGGGGTAGAGGTCCTACCGCCCTCATATTTTGTTGTTGTTGTATTTTTGATGGAAAGGCAGGGTGCTCTAGGGAGACCGCTCTTCCGTGTCCATATTGCTGATTTTTGGATTTCCTAGTGGAAATGCCGGGATATTTTGTTCTGACACACACACGTATTATTGTGCTTTGGGGCACGCTTCTTCGATACACACGTGGGTTGACAGATATGCAGATTTTCACAAATCGCCCGTCTCGCCTGGTGACTTATTTTTGATAGGCAGTCCTATTGTCCGACTGGCCCCTTTAAGCTTTCAAGTAGCAAACCTGTTCATTGTGATGGTTATTTTTGAACCATAATTAATTGGGGGAGTTCGCCATGTGTGTGACGGATTATTGCATGTTGTATGGATAGAATATTGTGTTAATAATGTAAATGTTGGCTTTGAGCCTAATGATGTGTTTATGACTCAATTCATGTAATTTAGTATGTCACACCTGTGTGGTGTAGTGGTAGTGTACTTGTAAATTTGACGGCGGTCATTTGTGTATTTCTTTTATTGGTCACGTGTTAACTTACTTGTGTTGATTTGTGTGAGAAGTCCTAAGTCTTTAGGCAGTAATGTTTTTGCTACGGCAAGTTTGATTCCAATTTCACGCGGAAATTTTGTGTTGTATATTTTAAGTATAGGAAGTGTCGGTTTAGTTTTTTTAGTGTTGTATAGTTGTTCCCCGCGTCTGTCTAGCTCTAAGCAATGTGGATTCGTTGTCTGAATGTTTATTCTGGATGATGACGAATCATGCATTCGATTGTACACATCGTGAAGCATGCAGAACGGCACACGCGCATACATAGTCACTATTGTTGATTTTCTTAAGGACACTTTGTCCGTGTATTTAATCTCTCCAGAGATGTGGCCTGGTTTTGGCATATTTTATTTCATTCAGTGGGAGTCTTATGGGAGTTTTGTTTTGTTAATTTTTTGTATAGTTAGGTGATTTGTTATTAAATTCATTTGTTTTAACCCTGGCTTCACTTTTTCCTGCACGTTATTTTGTTATATGTTACCCTGCATGTTAATGAAGCGCTTTAACAACAACTTACGATATGGACTGTTACACCCCCCCGAAACTGAGTCTCATAAGCTTCTTTGCAAGGGTTCATAAAACAAAAATGGCTGCCCAAGTGGGACTGTTGTTGTTGTTGCTTCGCTGATCTCATATTTATTTCGTTGAGAAATAATGCCAGGTCAAGCGGGCAAAGTAAATTCAGTAAATTGAGGCGATGTTGTACCGCCATGTGCATTAGTAAAATCAGTGAGTTCCTAAAGTTAGAGATATTGAACAAGGTTAGAATTTGATATTGTATTTGTTATAAACCTGTTCTGGCGCCCGGCATTAAAATTAGAAAATTTGCATATTATTGAACTCAGTCAAAGCAGGAAGGTGTTGCCTTATATTTGAAATTTAATTAACTTCGGTTAATTGGTGTTTTTTTTTTGTAAATTCTGTTGGTTAGGAATTTAAAAGCAGATAACTAGGGGTTATTTTGTTGTTTGGGAATAAGAGTAATGTGATTCAGTAAATATTGTTACTGGATATTTTTATTAAATTAGAATCAGTAATATTTAAATGTTATGACATGTATGCGTGTGTATGACTGAAATCTTGGTGCATGACCCTGTTTTCTCTGATTATATTTGTGTATTGTGCTATGGCGAGTGTTGAAGAAATTAAGGGATTGTTGGAACAGATGTCCGCGAAAACGGAAAAACAATTAGAACATATGTCCGCGAAAACGGAAGAACAGTTAAAGAACATGAAGGAGGAAATAAGCGAAGACAATAATAAACAATTAAAAGGACAGTTAGGGCAGATGTCCGCGAAAACGGAAGAACAGTTAAAGAACAGTGAAAAACAGTTACACGACATGAGCGGTAATATTTCGGTCCAATTAGAGGTCCAGAAATTGGACACGGATAAACAATTAAACGAACTGAATCACAAACTGTCGGAACAGGCGATAACACAAACAGCACAAACCGAGCAATTAGGAAAGATCACTAACGACATCAATCAAAGTGTTAGGGAGGTAGAGAAACTGGCAGGTGAGGTCGCAGAGAATAACGTCAAACAATTGGGTGAAATTAAAAAGTTGGAGGCGAAATTTGACAACAAACTCGTACAATTTGACGAAATGGTGGCCGATAAACTAATGCAGATAGAGGCAGCATGTGTCAATAACACCGCGGGAATAAAGAAAACACAAGATAAATTGCAGCTACAAATTAATTCAGTCGACAGCAACGTACTTGAATTAATCAAGGAAATTGATAAACTTGAGATCAAGGCCGAAACAGAACGTAGGCACTTGCGTGAAAACTTAGAGGACCAATTAAGTAAAACACAGCAGGTCATAAGAGAAGAGGTAGGAGAACAGCTCATTAAAAATCGGGATAATCTGGAAGACCAATTAATTAAGACCCAGCAGGTCATAAGAGAAGAAGTCGGAGAACAATTGGTTAAAACACAAGAGGTTATAAGAGAAGAGGTAGGAGAACAGCTCATTAAAAATCGGGATAATCTGGAAGAACAATTAGGCAAAACACAGCAGCAGATACAAGAACAGCTAGAGAAGAGTCAGGCAAGGAGCGAAGAGAAAATTAACAGTTTGAAATGTAGGATCCGAAGAGATTGGGAACAGCAGGCAAACGCAAATAAAGAAGACAGGCTGACAATTTTAAAGCGGATGCAGGCTTTGGAGGAAGGCGTAAAATCTAAATTACAAGAGCACTCAGATTTAATAATTAAAAACGAAATTAGATCACTAGAGAATGCTACATTATTTTCGGCTGAAAATATACCGGAAAAGCAGGGAAGCATTGGAAGTCCGGTAGGCTTGAAGTTGGCTGAGGATAACAGCCGAGGTCAAAGTCCCAAATTAACGAGCAACGCATTCCAAGAGTACACGGGAGAGACTTCCACACCACAACCAAACTTGGCACCCGCCCAAGTAATCCAAGTCATTAGGGGAAATGATTTCAAGCCCGATAAATTCAAGGAACACTCAGGAACCACTCCCAAAGCCTTTTTACGACAGTTAACTGATTATTTTAATGATCAACATATCGGCCCCGAAAAACAGTTGAGACTCGTGGATAAATTTTTAGAGGGACCAAGCTTAACCTGGTTTTAAAGCTTTAAATATACTTTCACCGATATGGCTCAATTCCGAGAAGCGTTTTTAAAGAAGTTCTGGAGCCCTTCTTTACAGCAGGGGTTAAGAATGGACCTGTATACTCGAAAATACCACAGCACGCATCCGACCAGATTTTCGGAATTCTTTAGCCAGCAGCTGGTAAAATTCCGCGATTTTGACGACCCCCCTAGCGAGCAAAATATGGTTCTAACCATCGGGAAACAACTTCCCATGCACATTCAACAGTTGTTAGTAGCCGGAAATATTCAGACAGCAGTGCAGGCCTAAGAATTACTCCGACACTTAGACGAGACGAGTATGGTCAGTCCACAGACGGGAAGGAGAAATATGGAATGTGTCAATACGGCAGAGGTGGTTCAGGGACTCCAAAATAGTCACAGCCAGGGGAACCAAACGAAAACTCAGTCCACAGGAACACAGTTTACACCGAGAAGGCAAGATTTTGATGGCCGGAACCAGTTCAACCAAAACAATCGAAATTTTCAGAATAACCGCGATAGATATAACCAAAACAACCAAAACCAGCACAATCAATGGACGTACCAGCGGGAATACACCAATTGGAGGGGAAACCAAAGGCAGGGTCGACCTTACCAAAGAAATGGAGATGGCAGGTGGAACAACGCGAGGAACTATCGCCAAGAAAATAGGGGAGACTATCGCAACAATTGGGACGAGCGGTATGTCGAGTCACAAAAGTACTTAGACCAATTAAATGCCGAAGAGACGGAAAAAGAGAAGTGGGGGCGTGCAATGGCAAACAGACAGAGCCCAGACAATCATCAAGGAGAGGGGGCAGAAAGTTTATTGAGGCAACAGGAGTGGCGCGATGACAACCGGCGGAACACAACAAATGGGTCCCGGGATTAAAAAAACTTCGATTGAACTAAAAAATTATAGTCTGAAAACGGAGGACGCCAGGGAGCGAGAAGAGCTGATAGTGGCTAATATAGAAGAGTGGGTAGCATTCCCGGACGATTGCCTGGAGGAAGTGGTGAAAGACCGAGAAAATGTCATCAGACAACTGCCAATTATTTACGCACATATTGGAGGTATGAGGGTGAGATGTTTAATTGACACAGGTAGCCAGGTGAGCTTAGTCACTGAAGTTTTGGTAAAAGAAATCGGAAGAAAACAAACTGTTCCAATTATGCCAGTACCGCTAATGAAAGTCAGAGGGGTCATTCCTGACAAGACCATAAATTGTAAACAGCAAGCATATTTAGACCTGGAAATATTGAACCACACTTTTTCGCAAACATTCATTGTCATACCGAAGATGAACTATAACATAATTTTGGGAGCCAACTTCATCTGTGATTTTCATGCTGTAATTGACTTACATAACAACACTGTAAGTTTCAAACAAGTTGAGGGGTTGAATCACGTGGGTTTAAACATGGAAGAGAGTCCACTAGAGAGAGAGGCGAATACTTGGGTCATTGAAGAATGCACTAACGAGGCCAGAGATAAGAATTTGACGGAGGAGCGAGTAAGCCAGACAGCAGTGGTGGAAATTGACAGCCGAGATATTTCGCTGGAACTTTGGGTACATTTGGCGAAAGATGAAATTAGCGGAACCAAATTTGAAATTCTACTTCAGGAGCGACTTAAGGAGGCCATAGTAGGGGAACCTGATAGAAGAAAACTGGAAGAAATTTTGAGATTACATAAAGGAGCTTTTGACACCGTACCTGGAAAAGTTTTAAATTTTCAATATGCCATGCAAGTTACAGACTGGACCCCATTTAAAAGTAAATTGTACCCGATCCCAGAGAAACATTTTGCTGAGGTGAAGGACATCATTACTAATTTATTAGAATCTGGCATGATAAGGAAAGCAGCAACCCCGTACCTGAACGCAATATTGGCTGTGGCCAAGCCAAATGGATCAATTAGGCTATGCCTAGACGCGCGAGTTTTGAACAGTAAACTGCTAGTTGAGCATGACCAAGCACCTAGGATCAAAGATGTTTTGAATGGCTTCCGTGGGAAGAAGATATATTCGAGTGTCGATTTGACAAATAGTTTCCACCATCTAGAACTTGAAGAAAAATCTCAACTGTTGACGGGATTTTTATTCGATAACCAAAGTTATATCTGGTCTCGAATGCCCTTTGGCGTGAAAACTGCTGGATGTGCACTGATAAGAGCACTAGATAGGAACCTGACTGAGGAGGTCAAGAGCTTCACTACAAGATATGTTGACGACATATTAATTGCATCTGAAACAATGGAGGAACACCTGAAAAACTTAAATAAACTTCTGGATAACTTGAGAACCATGAACTTCAAAATTAATCTAAAGAAATCACACTTTTGCCAGAGCGAGATTCTGTATTTGGGGCATATAATTGATGTTGAGGGCGTGAGACCTAATCCAGCCTAGATTGATGCTATCAAGAAATTTCCCACACCAACTAAAATCAAGCATGTAAGAGCGTTTTTGGGAGTGACAGGCTTCTTCAAAGAAAATTGCCCTGGATACACAGAAACAGTAGCACATATGCAGGAGATGTTAAAGAAGGCAAATCGATGGTCATGGAATGAGGAGTGCGACAGGTCTTTTAGAGCTACGAAAGATTTATTGGAAAACTGTGTGAAGCTTGGATATCCGGATTTTGAGAAGAGATTTATTATTCAAGCAGATGCTTCATTGATTGGAATCGGTGCTATGCTGTACCAAGAGGACGCTGAAGAACCCAAGAAGAGATCATATTTGGCATTTACGAGTCGTAAATTGAGGAAGCATGGGAGGAACTACACCAGGGGGATGACAGTTCATAGGGAGTGCGTGGGTCGGGGTAAGGCCCTGTACTGTTTGTTCTGCCAACCAATGAAGAATTAATTTTAGCACTAAGGTTCCGTAGTTGGCACTCATGAACGTTCACATCAAACCGAATGGCGGAAGCGGGAATAGTCTGTTTAGATTGATTTTCCTCGTGGTGGTGTTGGTTGTTTTGATTTGCTCAGTATTTTCATTGTTTATTTGAATTGAATTGAGAGTCAATCATGCCACTGCAAGGGAGGAAAAATTGCCAAGCACCGGGATGTAAGAATTATAATGATAGTAAGAACAATACGGCAATTTTCATCTTCCTGGTGTTGACCATGTGAAAAATTAGTGGGCAATATGGACTACTCGCGAATAAAAATATATAGAGAATGTGCATAAATGTGTGCATTTCATCTCTTGTTTGTTTCCTTACCCATTCTCCTTTGCATTGCAATAAAATTTGTAGTTTAGGGCTACGGGGAGGGGTGGGTGGTTGCTGGCATGCTAGGCAAAAAGTGAGGTTATGGCAATGTAGTGTGTGCATTTGGACGATTTTCTTTATATTCATCGAATATCCCAACTATTCTGTAGAGTATGAGAGCATTTTTTAATTAGCCTAGAGGTGAATTAAGCTCTAGAACGGCATAACTGTGTCTTTCGTGACAAATCCATTGCCAACATTGATATATATCAAAATGTATTCTTTTCCTATCTGGACGTATATTTCAGCACCTAGCGAAAGGCGCAGTTATGTTTGAGTTATATTCATCAATAATCAATAACTCGTCGCAGAACATACTGTTCATTTACGTGTAATAAAGGCTACATTCATATGGCTTTTTACTTTTTATGTTGCCAGACTTGGCAGTACAATCCATAGCCTCAGGCGGTGTTCTCTCTCGGAAATTCTATAACCAAAAGTGACGAATCTCTTATACTTACATGATCCTTGAACTACACTGTGACGGAGCTTGAGCTGCTAGCAATTTTATATTCTCTTCAACAGTGGCGTAAGATGATCTACGGCTATTCCATTATTGTCAGAACCGACCACCATGCACTGACATTTTTATTCAAGACGACGATGGCAAGTGAGAGAGTTACGCGCTGGTCCATCTACATACAGCAGTTTGACATTACAATAGAGCATTGCCCTGGAAGGATGAACGTCATACCAGATGCCTTGAGCAGGAATCCTGAGGACGAGAACGAAGTAACAGCGGAAGTTCACAATATAACATTAACACCTAAGGCTCGTGAGTTTCTGGAGAAATTAAGGGAAATTCGGAAGGAGCAAGAAGCAGACCCATGGATGATGATGATGATCAAGTTCTACAGGAAGGAATTACAGCCAGATTCACCTGAATACCGAGAAGCCCGTGCTAAAGAAGCGAGATTTCACTACTTAAATAACTTGTTGCATAAGTACGTGGATGAGCATCATACCAAACTGCGAATCCCAGTTCCAGCATCACTACAGAGAGGATTGACGTGGCATGTCCACGAGAGCCTAGCACATATCGGCACGGATAAAACTGAAGCTACGATAGGGGAGACTTTTACTTGGCCTAAGATGCGATTCACCATTGTGGAAGTGATAAGAACTTGTGACGCATGCCAGCGCACTAAACCGAACAACTTCATTATGAAACAACCTCCAAGACCACTATTACCTCAAAAACCATGCGAGATGCTCGCTATTGACTGTTTTGGCCCTCTAGTCAAAGGAAAGCGTGGATGCCGACACCTTTTGGTGTGTGTCGATGTATTTTCAAAGATGGTCGTGTTATGTCCAATCCAGAAAAGGACATCAAAACAGGTCCTCAGTAGAATTCAGAACAAAGTTATTCCGATGCTTGGGAAGCCGGAATCCATTTTATCAGACCATGGTACTTATTTCACGAGCAATGTTTTTAGGCAAGGTCTGGAGAGCCTAGGAATAAAACACATATTTTCAAGCATTCGTCATCCTTGTGGGAATCCGAGCGAGAGGACGATTCGCTGTGTGGCCAAATACTACAGAGTAATGATTCCTAACGATCATAACAAATGGGTTGACAAAGTAGGAGATATTGAGATGTGCATGAACATCACTAAGCACGAGTCGACGGGTCAAGTCCCACTAATTGTACACCACAACAGATTGCCAGAAAGATCTTGGGACAAGATTATTCCATGCCCAAGGGATCCACTATTAGCGCATGAGTTGCGAATCCAGCGAACGAGAGAGCACATGAGGAACCAATTGGACCGAAGACTCAGAAGATACAGAGGAAAGACGTTTCACCGGGAATTACAAGAACAAGAGTTAGTGCTGGTTCGCAGACCACCGATATCTGACCCCAAGAACAAAGTCTTTGCCAAATTCTGTCAAAAATTTATTGGCCCGTTCCGTGTCATTAAGAATCTGGGTAACAATGCTTACAGGCTTGAAGAAGTGAGCACTGGTGCTAAATCTGTTTTTAATAGCGCCAACTTAAAACCATATTATAGAAGAGAACCATTTGATGAATAAGCAAGATCATGTGTGCAAAATCAGTATTGCAAAATTTTATTTTGAGAGCCAACACTCAAATGTACGTGGACGTGGAGCACCGGAGAGAGAGCGCTTTGTTTGTAAACAACGAGCAGCTGAGACGACAGGAGTGGCAAGCACGTGAGGAGAAGGGGGAGGTCTAGCGAAGGAGTATGAATGACATTCCGGCGAGGGAGCGCGCACACTAATTGGGTCACTGGACTGTACACTCGAGCAGCTGAGTGAGATACTAAAGAGATGTTGTTGTTACTACTGTTGATATTGTTTTTGAAATCCAAATCAATTACTTGCTTCGAATTTCAAAACCTTGCTGAGGATAAATGAACCCTTATTGATCTACGATAAATAAGTATTCATATTTATTATTATTATTACTGCAGCCCAGGCAGTACTTGTGGAAGTTGACGAGGATAAAGGCAAGGTAGCGTGTCGCAATGATTGCCACAGAGGTAGAGCTTGTAGCTATTCTTGAAGAACGGCCTGGTAAGCTGAGTTCAAGGCCAAATTGTGTAACAACTTGCACCAGAATTGGAATCATAAAGGGATGGTCACGAGTTACTTACAACCGACCTACGATTGAATCACCCAATCAGGAGAGACCACGCCAATATCACGCGATGGATGGCGTCAGTGGTAAAAAGCGCGTGGAATTGATTATCTAAAGAACCGCCGATCGGAATTATCTCCGCACGAGTGCGATGAGACGTATGAATTATTTGATGAAGATTGACACTAGTCCAATCTGTGTGAGATGAAAACTCTGGAAAAGTTTTCTAAATCCACCCCACTCTTCCGTACCCTGTCAGTTTCTAATAAATTGGTCGACGTGAAGCTGTTCGAGGTCTTTCTGTTCGTGAGCTCTGTGAGCTAACTTCACGCCCGTTTGTGTCACGATTTTTAACGCTCTTAATTATTTTGAAGCATAATACTTTGTGAGCTTTGTGAGCTAAATTCACGCCAGCGTGCGTGGTGATTTGAAACTTGTAATATTATCTTAAAGACAACTATTTTTTCAGCTCTTAGGGGCAAGACTTGTTAACGTTCTAATTAGCGCTCACCCGAGCGAAGGTCATGCAGAGCAGAGTAGGGATTACCGAGCGAGATAGCGACTGTGAGTCAGTCAGGCTTTAAAACTTGTATTGTCGAGCCAGTGACGTTGGACTCGAAGTGTGTATTTCATGTATATTTTTAAGTGTATTTTTCATGTGTGTATTGCGCGTGTGTGAGCGATATTTAGGGAAAGTCTTCGTAATTAATCGCATAGGACTCTTTGTGGGCGAATTTAGTAACCCACAAGCGATTATAGCCAGGTCAAATTATAATAACATTGAACTTTTCTTCCAAGGAGACTACATCAAGGTGTCCAACGTGTGGTCAGGAGTTGGGATGATGTCCGACGCTTCATCGAAGACGACTATGGAGTGCTAACTTTTCCATAGGGAAATGGACTGAGATGGATGTCATAATGTTCTGCAAGCTGAGACGGTAACGTACAACAATTGATTATTCAATTATGTAGTTAGATTGGCGGGGGAACTTTTGTAAATAATTCATTTTCTTTTCTTGTTTTAGAGTGTTTTTCCTTGTACCGGCACTAATTGTTTTAAATGTACGTTGGCACGTGGCCAAAGTGTTTGTTATGTATTTATTTTTCTTTGGAGTCATATTTAATGTACACGGCGCGTGTACGTGATGTTTATCCATGCAAATGCGAAACCCGTTACATTCGATAAGTGGTGCTTTATTAAAGTTCATATTTTGATAGGAAAGGGAGGTAGCCTAATTACTGTAAGATGTTTGCTGAACAGGTTATTATTCATATTAGGGTTGCCAAGTGCAACGAATTAAGATGTAATTATAGAACACCTTCGTTCTAATTTGATAGATTTTTTTTAGTCCTTTTCAGGTGAATTAGTCACGGCGTGGAACGGTGGCGCCTGCAAGTGGAAAAAAATTTTGTCTTTTTATTTCAGGGTCTGTCAAACCCATACGTGTGATTCTGTGTGTGTGACTGTGTCAGGTGTGTGTGTTGATTCTACGTGAAGAGGGGTAGAGGTCCTACCGCCCTCATATTTTGTTGTTGTTGTATTTTTGATGGAAAGGCAGGGTGCTCTAGGGAGACCGCTGTTCCTTGTCCACATTGCTGATTCTTGGATTTCCTAGTGGAAATGCCGGGATATTTTGTTCTGACACACACACGTATTATTGTGCTTTGGGGCACGCTTCTTCGATACACACGTGGGTTGACAGATATGCAGATTTCCACAAATCGCCCGTCTCGCCTGGTGACTTATTTTTGATAGGCAGTCCTATTGTCCGACTGGCCCTTTAAGCTTTCAAGTAGCAAACCTGTTCATTGTGATGGTTATTTTTGAACCATAATTAATTGGCGAGTTCGCCATGTGTGTGACGGATTATTGCATGTTGTATGGATAGAATATTGTGTTAATAATGTAAATGTTGGCTTTGAGCCTAATGATGTGTTTATGACTCAATTCATGTAATTTAGTATGTCACACCTGTGTGGTGTAGTGGTAGTGTACTTGTAAATTTGACGGCGGTCATTTGTGTATTTCTTTTATTGGTCACGTGTTAACTTACTTGTGTTGATTTGTGTGAGAAGTCCTAAGTTTTTAGGCAGTAATGTTTTTGCTACGGCAAGTTTGATTCCAATTTCACGCGGAAATTTTGTGTTGTATATTTTAAGTACAGGAAGTGTCGGTTTAGTTTTTTTTTTAGTGTTGTATAGTTGTTCCCCGCGTCTGTCTAGCTCTAAGCAATGTGGATTCGTTGTCTGAATGTTTATTCTGGATGATGACGAATCATGCACTCGATTGTACACATCGTGAAGCATGCAGAACGGCACACGCGCATACATTGTCACTATTGTTGATTTTCTTAAGGACACTTTGTCCGTGTATTTAATCTCTCCATATTTTATTCCATTCAGTGGGAGTCTTATGGGAGTTTTGTTTTGTTAATTTTTTGTATAGTTAGGTGATTTGTTATTAAATTCATTTGTTTTAACCCTGGCTTCACTTTTTCCTGCATGTTATTTTGTTATATGTTACCCTGCATGTTAATGAAGCGCTTTAACAACAACTTACGATATGGACTGTTACACCCCCCGAAACTGAGTCTCATAAGCTTCTTTGCAAGGGTTCAGTATGTATATATTGTCCCCTTGTAGAAGCGTACACGAGACTAATATTCGGGGGTGTTCAGTCCATGTCGCAAGGTTGGATAATTTTGTACTTTTGCTTCTATAAACACAAGGTAACATAGGGAGAATATAACTACCAAGAAAAGATGACCCAAAATTTCAACAGATAAACAACTTTAATACACCAATAAATAGACACCATAACAACCAAATAACCCAAATGACACCCTTATTTAATCACCAAAAATAAAATCAATCAAACAAACAGTTACAATGAATAAAATTACAGCTTCCAGTGCTGTCCAAACTAAGAAATACGTGGACCAAGTCCTTACTTCTCTCATTCTTGTGTCTTTGCGTGCGACGTTTTATGTTAAAACTTAGCCTAGGACGAGTACGCTTGGTCATATGATATGCCTCCGTAGAAAGAAGTCGCAGGTTGCATATCCATGAGCGCTTACACCACACCTTGATATCGGGGTCCACACTAAATGGCTAACAAGTAAATAATAATTAACCAGCTACGCTACCCTTAACTATAATACAAAATACTTCCGGGTGAAGTCTAATATAAGTGCTAAACGCACACACAAGCAAACTGCCTAAAATATAGGTCTTATATACACATATCGTGAACCCTCAGTCGTGGTCATCGGCAGCTAACACATGGGAACAACCGCCTATCTCCCTGACACAACAAAATTACAAATATCACACAAAATGTGCTTCAAACATGGCAACAAAATTAATGAGACAGTAGCTAAACAAGAAAACAAAATAAATATCAACAATTTCCTGAACTGAATTTTTGATATGAAGAACTCCCAAATTTAATCATCCAAGTAGCTTCTGATCATACAGGCTTCAAAACTGATCGTTATCTTATATGCACACCGAACACGGCACTCATTGCCTTAGCTATCTCTATCTGGGATCTGAGCTTGTAGTACGGACTCCAGTCGCCCTGTCAATGTGTCGAAATACCATGCAAGTCATGTCTCAAGCCACAGCTTTTGAGAACCGTAGAAATTCAGCATACACCAACTGAAATAAACACACAATCGCAGATCCGTCCGCAAAATTGCATCCCGCAACTTAGGTCTGTATAACAATTATCAGTAGCCATTCCCTTGAGCGCTCTGATATCGAAGACTCGCAGTACGACAGGTATGTGACCTAGCCACATCCTGCACATTCAAAAATATCTTGCCATGGTTCAACACTTCTCCTTCATGAAAATGCATCAGATCGCAGACAATACCTCACAGAAATGTGTTCCAACAACACAATAATTAGATGTGCTCACAAAATTCAAAATAATTACCACAGAAGCATACGGCTTCTTGCTATAAAAATATGCAATATCGCATAACATTACAGCCTGTGTAATCCGAAACCGTCACTAATAAAATTCATATTTCCCCCCACTGCTATAATTACAGTAGCTAACCAAAGCTTCATTTGTTTCAACTATTAAGTTCATTCACGTGTTGTATTTGCCAAAAAAAATACGCACACTGTACACGCGAGAACAATTTAACATACTGTCCCGCACAAATCTTACATAAAATAAAACAAATAACCACGATGAGTTCCACATTTAAAATAGTAGCTGGTTACAACAAAACACACACAACAAGAAAAAAACACAAAAATTACAAGACTATATACAATGATTTCCCGATACCAAAGCTAGGCTACATAATGAAATAGATCATTTTGTACTCATCCTAAATGGCTTCCTTCAGAACTGATGCATCTCGTCATGACCCCTTCATGGTTTTTTAGCAAGCAACCATCGTCATCGTAGTTGATTCCAGCCTGGTCTTCCTTCCTCCAGATGTCGTCACCATATCTTCCATCGCTGACGCTGCTCGAATGAAATGTTTATTAGATTACCATACTATTCCTCACACTATTTTTCCTACTTAAATTGCTCGAGTAGACTGCTATATCCGCCTACAAGTCCTATTGAGCAATATAAATCGTCGACTGGCCCTAAAATCGTATAGCAGTGCGCTATCTCAATAACACTTCACACGCAAAACACTTAAAACAATATACACACGAGATGAATTTGAATACATCTCCTATCAGCCATGATTAAGTTCAAAGTCTAAGTATTTACTCGTAGTTGACATCAAAACTCGCTAAGTCCGTAGACATGGAACATTTTCAAATAACGTAGAACACAAGTGCGTAGCTTGCGCCTTCAAAGTGTGCCTTCAAATAGAGCGTCTAGTGAACTCTTCACTTCGTATTAATACTTTATCAGCCCGAAAGTGGGGGTGGTACTAGGTAAAATATCTATCTTTTAAAGCAGACGTCGTACCGACATGTAACTTGTATCAAAGAACTCGCCTTGGTGCGAACCGTACTCCTCTTGCGTGCGGATCTGATTCTGATCGGTGGATTAATCACAATCGAGTTCCCTCCATAAATCCAGGCGATAGCGTGCTTTCAAAATAGCGCGAACAAGTCCGCGTCCCCTCCTCTCATTCGTGGGTTCAAGTTACCACTTTGCGCTTTATTTCAGGGCTCCTCCCCAGTGGGTGTAGATGACAACATATTTTTTCTATGGTTCACTGGCCTTTTTCAACTGCTCCCTTGCTCACAAAGACATTTTCAAGGTGATTCATATGTTTTTCGCGCAAACTCGGTTCTTGATCTCGGTTCTAACGGTGGTCAGGCCATTTCTATGTCTTAGGCTGCATACCACTACGACCCCTCCTTTATTGTTCTGGCAGGATGTGAGGCGCCTTGCATTCCCCAGGTAGAATCTCATTTCAACATATATTTTCCAGCAGTGCCTTCAAATAATTTCCAACATATAATTTCACATTGAGCAAAAATATGAACACTAATATCATGATAATAATATTCAGGGTTCATTTATGTATGTATGTATGTATGTATGTATGTATGTATGTATGTATGTATATATGTATTTATTTATGTATGTATTTATGTATATATGTATTTATGTGTGTATGTATGTATGTATTTATTTATGTATGTATTTATGTATGTGTGTATGTATTTATGTATGTATTTATGTATTTATGTATGTATCAGAGGATGCTGACGAAGAAGTAAAGAACGATTTCTACCTGGAACTAGAGAATGTAGTAGACAAACTACCAAGACATTCAATTCACTTGGTAATGGGAGACTTCAACGCCCAGGTGGGAAGAGAAGAACAGTATCGTTCAACGATTGGTCCTGACAGTATCCACGAAACAAACAATGAGAACGGTATTAAACTAATAAACTTCGCCGAAACAAGGAGAATGACCATCAGAAGCACATACTTTCCCCGCAAAGTAGTACCTAAAGTCACCTGGATATCCCCGGATGGAAATACGATGAATCAGATCGACCATGTGCTTGTTGACCGAGGACATCATGGCAGTGTCGAACATGTGCGATCTTTTCGCGGGGCAGATATGAATTCCGATCATTTTTTGTGATAATCAAACTACGTCTGAAACTGTCTACCAAGTGGCGAAGAAATCCTGAAAACATGGCCCGCTTTGACAAGGATAGATTGGAAGATGCAGAAGTGAGACAACGCTATCAAGATAAAATTGCTAAAAACCTCACAATATCGGAGAACCCTGCCAACGTGGAAGGCACATGGTTGGTATTGAGGAATGCAGTGTCACAGAGTGCAAAAGAAGAACTTGCTTGCCATCCAAAAGACAAAAGTAAACCTTGGTTCGATGGAGAATGTCGAAGATCTGTTGTGATGAGATCAGAGAAGAGAATACAGTGGTTAGAAAATCTCACGGAAGAAGCAAGGGTAGCCTGGGTAGATTATTGACTGAGGAATAACCTAACCACCAAGGGAAGATGATAAAGAAAAGGAGGTGGGTTTCGGACTGGAGAGAAAGGATAGAGAAATAGGAGGAGTGTCCCACAAAAGTTATAAATTTAACTTTAAGTACGGTACACTCAAAGGCGGTTGCCACTGCAAATCCGCTCTCTGATACCTAAAGTTGGTAAGGACCTGGTCGAAGCTAACGGGAACCGCAGCTAGGACTTGGGCGGTTTGCAAGAGAATGGCTTTAGCATATTCCCTCTCAAGCATGCATATGCCTACTATGGGGAAGGGTGATGGTCTGGCAAGACAGAGAGTAACATAACTTATTGTATGTCTGTTCAAAGGAATTCGTTTTGAACAAGTAATTCGAAGAATGCCAATAATTTGAATTGATTTCGATATTTCCAGTTTTCGAAGTTGTAGAGTTCTTGAAAAGCGACCAAGTGCTTCCAAGAAGGATAGTAATAAAAGAATTATGCCTTTGGGAATAAATTTGGTAAATGAACCAATAGTTGCATTTGGAAATGGCTAAGCTTTTATCCAGCAAAGAGCCGACCAGAAGTTTAGGCAAAGAGAAACACTTATCTTTTGGAAAACCAACCATAAGTTTTTTGGAGAGGATCTCCACAAGCAGGAAGCTGGCGTAGCGAGCTGTACTTGCCTTACTGGCCAGTTATAATTAACTATTAAAGCTAAGAGAATCTTTATCAAGATAACCACTAAGAGTTCTTGCTCAAATGCAACAAGTGGTGAAAGCCTTATCAATAGATTTAATGGCATTAAGTAGGAAGAGCCAAGGAAGACAAGATCTTGCCTAACCGTTGTATTAGAGAAATGATGAGTCAAAAAGGAAAGTTTGAATTTATTTAACAATGCAAAAAAGTCTAATAAATCTAACAAGTATATAGTTTCAATTTTTGTTAACAATTTGGGGTCGCAGACCTCCTAACATTTAAAGTTTGCTCCAGGCAATTAACAATTCTTTAGGTTTCAAACCTTTATATGTACTAAAATATTTGTAAGATTTAAAAAAGACAAATGAAGTGATTAAAGTTAGACATTATATCGAGTACAAGGTGTGTACTTCTAGAAATTTCTGAGAAAATATTCTAGAAAGAGTAACAACTTTGAAAATAACAATAACAAAAACAGGAAGAATAAAATAGAAGTTCCTAACTTCTTATATTTAAGCGGAATTACCTATATATTTTTTTTGGTTATACAAATTGGGCAGGTCACTTAATGTGAAACCTGAAGAGAAAGTCGAAAGGAAGGTTCTAGACCTCCTGTGTTTAAGTAGGAATCACGAGCCAAATGGGGCAAGATTCCCTTTCGTGAAACCTAGAAATAACTCACTCATGAGTTGAAAGAATTGTATTCCCTAATTAGAAGGGAGAAACAATGTAAGTTTAAAACGTGTACTAGACACGTATTTATGCAGAAGTTAATTAATGTTATATAAGAAAAAGGGGAGGGCACTTCTATAGAGTGACACCTCATTGAAAAAGACCTCAAGTAGCAACTTTATTATGGTTTGTTAGTAAGGGTTTTAGGAAAGAGCAACTGGGATGGAAGTTAAATGTTCATGGCCGTACTTATAATAATCGGACGAACGCGATGCGGAAGAAATACTGAAAGAACACTGTTTATCACTATAGTTTGTTGAATGGATGAAAAGTTCACTGTAGTAGCACAAAAGTTTATGGCAAAGAAAGTTATTGCAATGTTGAAAAATAATTTGTTGCACTAGGTAGGCGAAAGTCTATTGCTTGAGAAAGTTGTGAATTACAATTAAATGCGCCATAGAACATTCCAACGGTGGAAGAAAATTAGCTATTGAGCATTAATTCATAAGGAAGATTCCTCATTTTTTAAATAGTATTCCCACAAGTGAGTGGAAAATACATGATGGCACGACTTGTAGATAGAGTACAGAATCTGGAAGGTTCCAGAACGATCCTAATAGAAGAATAGGGCCAAAGTTATTCCAGCGGTGGAACGAGCTTAATAGTTTATAGACAGTGGGTAATTCCCACGTTGTGAGAAGATTTCTCATAATAAATGCTGCTTTCTCTTAAGATTTGCTTAGACAGACAAAAGCTTAACATGGAAAATCCCGCGAAGGATGATTATTGCCCCAAACATAGTAATCTCACACTGCCTAGAAAATGATCGTTAAAAGCATGTAGATATTAAAACCAATGAAGATGAGGTTAAAAACCTGAAGTCTGTACTTATCTTTGCTGCATGGCGAAGGTGAAGTTCCCTTTGACGGATAAACTTTAAGTTCCAACATGGCGTGGAATGCAGAGAGTGCCTCTTGGTTTGAGGAGGCTAGCTCTAGTTGAGCCTTGACTGACTAAGTCGAGGGCCGACGTGCAAGTGAGACCCACTCAGCGAAGCGCAGAGGGACCAGGAAAGGGAAAAGAGTGGGGGTAGGAGACAAAAGGAATACATATCAGAATAGACAACCTTGAAAAAATAAATGTTTTTCTTGATGAATGGTCTTCAAAGAGTTGATAGCAGACGATACTAGCGCAGCATGGTGGGTGAAAAAGTAGACGAAGTTCTCTTGATCACGGAGATGATAGCTGGCGATGGCGACGAGCTCTGGTGGCCAGATTGATAAGGAAGTCCTCTTGCACCGGGAAGAATTGAGGAACTTCAAAGATTCGCTGCTAGGTGACGCTAGGTGAGTCATGGAAGATATATATCTAGAACAGACTCACGAATAACATAAGAGACATGACCACCAAAGAGAAACTGGAAGATCACTGTTGGTGTTTGAGAAAAAGGAAGGAATGAACAATCAAAGAGTATTAAAAATATACTCTATCTTACCGTGTATTCCAAGAATACACCATAGCCTACTGTGAAGCGAGGCGTAACACGGACAAACTCATAAGAAAGAAGAAACGGGAATACCATAAAGGACTGTTGAAAGCAGTAGAAGAAGCAAAGTCATCACGCTCTTTTTTCCAAGCATCAAGGTTTGCCAGAGGTGTATACCGACAACGTACTTTGGTTCTAACGAATGGGACAGGTGAAGTAGTACCGCCAGAAGAGCAGGCAAACCTATTTAAAGATCATTTTGAGAACCTATTGAATCGGGACTTTCCATTGACGGTGACATCTCAGGCGGGAGCTTTTTTGATAGAGTAGAAGTCCCTGAACCATCTGAGGAAGAAATCAGTGTTGCCCTAAAATTACTCAAGAACAACAAGGCCCCAGGAGGTAGTGGTATCACAGCTGAGATGCTACGCCTGGGAGGACAAGCACTGATGGATGTAGTGAGACGATTGATATCCACCATCTGGGCAGCAGAAGTAATTCCTGAAGAATGGAAGCGAGCAATTGTATGTCCAATCTTCAAGAAGGGTGATGCTACCAAAGTATCAAACTACCGAGGAATTTCACTTCTTGAAATTGGATACAAAGTCTTTACAACTCTGCTGTTAAACCGAATGAAACCACTGGCTGAAGGAATTGTAGGCACATATCAATGTGGGTTCGTCCCTGGACGGTCTACCAACGACCACATATTTACTTTGAGGCAGCTGATAGAAAAATTCTATGAGTTTGATCGGGAACTACACCTCATCTTCATCGATTTTCGGCAAGCTTATGACAGCATTGACCGCGTCGCACTATGGGAAACGTTAGAGGAACTTGGCATCCCATCGAAATACATCCGTCTAATCGCAGCCTGCTACTCCCAGTCAACTTCTAAAGTACGGTTTGGCAATCAACTATCACCACCTTTCACTATCCAAAATGGATTGAGACAAGGAGATCCATTGGCGCCAATATTATTCAACTTGGCCTTGGAAAAAGTAAGCCGTGACACTTGCCGAACCAGAGAAATGGAGATGGTGGAAGCAGATACAATTCTAGCATTTGCTAACGATGTTGTGATCCTTGGTTACACTCTAGAGCAAATGTGCGCTGATACTTCCCGATTCCTCCAAAATGCAGAGAAAATTGGGCTGGAGGTGAACGTGGACAAGACTAAATATCTTGGAGTATCACGTCGTCGCGTTCTCCCTCCATACATTGTTGTAGACGGACATACCTTCAAACGAGTTGAAGAGTTCAAGTACCTGCGCTCAATATTAACCAACAAAAGTGAAGTGACCAAAGAAGTACATCAACGCATAACAAGTGCTAATCGCGTGTTCTTTAGTCTGAACAATATCTTCAAATCTCGTCTGATATCTCAGAAGAACAAAGTCCATCTGTACACGACACTAGTGAGACCAGCACTTTTATACGGTTTGTAGCAGATCCGCTTAGGCTGGGATGACAAGTGAAACGGTATTTACTTTGCTCCACGTTGAGCGTACAAATGTAGCAGTTTTGCTAGCCCCCCCCCCCCTTTGCCTAAGCTATGTTGTTTTAATGGGCGCCAAGACCTCAATGCAATGTTGAAATCTAAATTTGTATTTAACAACGTCTAGCTCTGGCAGAACACCTTCAAGACTCTATTCACTCAGATCGTGGTATGATTTGATCATTAACCCAACAAACAATTGTATCAGGAGAAGGAATTGGTCTATATCTAATGCTACCTACTGAAAGCAAAGATTGCATTGTAAAAGAAATGAATTTATTATATAAAACAAGAATAGCAAAATTAATAATAATAATAAGTTTAAAATTTAAATAGGAGCGTTGTGATTTTAATATTACCGATAGAAAATTACGTGAAAACGGAGTCTGATAAATTATTGATTTTACTCTTATTCCCAAGCTATGAAGTTATTGAAATATGAAATATAAAACCAAGAGAAATGAGAGATTGCGTATTTCTGCGTCATTCGCGCTTACCACTGGAAATTGCCGAAACATTTCCCTCGTACTGGATGATGCTGTGAGCTTCCCACAGTCTCCTGGATGTCGACATCTTCGTCGATATTTGATGAGATTCTGGTAGATTAGATAATTCTATGGTCCGTACCTCAGACCCAAACACTCGTACAACCGCACTGGTTAAATTCTATACAGATCGTCTTCGTTCCACGGAACATCGGAGCCACTCGCACGCGCACCCATACTCGTCAAGTATTTCACAGATTGTCTTCGTTCCACGGCGCGTCGAACGATATATGCACCTGTCGGCTCCCCCACTCTTCAGCCGACTTCAGCTTACGTGGTCTCCACTGATTGGCTGCACCCCGCTACTTCCCCTCCTCTAGTTCATTACACTCGGCGCGGCGATGATGAAGTCGATTTCCGTTCCAACTATTCGCCTTTCCTGGACGCTGCGACCCAGGATTGCGTCATGCTTCCCGACAAGATTAAGCGTGTACTTGAATTCCCAGTGAGTCACGTCTCTCGATATACCCTAACTGACGAAAACACCGTAAAATTCCGCAATCACATAATTTTCTATGATATTGTCGTTCGTAATAATTTGCTTGATAGCGTTTTCTAAGACATAGAAAACCTATCTGAATGCTAATAATTTTTATAAAATGCTCCGAAAATACCTTAATAATAATTATAATAAATTAATAATAATAATAAATTAACATGAAAAATTCTCTTGGCTGAACAATTTGCCGCGTAAATAAATAGAGAATGGCTTCCTACTGACTTATGCCAGTTGCATAAAAACCCCTCGAAAAACACGTTACATATTCGCCTCGGATCATCGGATGATTTACCGTGACGACGGTCCATTATCCGATTATCCCAGACAGGTTAATAAACCCCATCCAAAATACATATTACATAAATGAAATCACTCTAAATTACAGATATATACACTCATAATTTTTCTTCGCGCACTTTGCGTCAGTTTGTTGTCACTATGGATTGCACTTTGCAACCAGTCCAATGTTTTACATATAGAATAGTGTTCCACGGATATTTCCGCCTCTCAAATTTCTCTATGTTGGAGAAATAGACATAATTAATGTGTGAGCACTATGTATTTATGATGTCATATCACACGCATTGAAGGTGTTCTGATATATTTATATCACCATAGAACTTCCTAATTTCACTGGAGGTCCCTTCCTTATGGTGAAATTTAATCTCACTTATCACTGAGCACACGATCACACTATTGTGGCAGCGCCTCGTGACCATAATACTTAATCTCTCTTTAAAGTAGATGAAATTAATATTGACTTCTGAAATAAAAACAGTAAATGCGCATTACATATAACACCAAATATTTCTGTGTCGTAATCGCCCTGTCTTGTTAAGTTCCCGTAGATCATATTCTACTTAATACTAGTTCTCAACACAGAACAGTTCTCCTCACACAAATAATACCATTGTACAAATTACCTTAAATTACACACTTACAAATCTTACATGGCGAGGCCGTAAACAGAAATCACGTGTGCTGATATGTATGAGTTTCATGAAGGACTGTCTCGCCTTCTGATGGCCCATCTTTTGCCTCGTGGATGCCTTAAGCAAAAATACCCTGTTCAAGCGCTCACCCATCTCTTGGAGGCAAATGGGAATTCACCAGCGCTACCAAATTCTGGCCTTGGTGTATCGAGACATTTTAGTGCTCAAGAGCATCCGACAATCCCGTCATATTTCCCTGTACCTTAAAAACTCTCATTTACTTACATACTACCCCCCTGTGTGACTTCTGATACGCCTGCCTGGAAGACCATCTCCTCCCACGCACCAAATACCACACTTACTCATTTGATAGGCTGGCTCGCCAGCTAAACACACTCACTTTATGACACATATTTTCGTAGACTATGTATATTATACGTCCCGTATAATCTGTTTCCCTTACTATCCTCCAGCACATATGCTGTTTTTCCAATACGTTTGGAAACTATAAATGGGCCCTCGTAGAGATAAAAGAACTTGGACATGACTTTCTCTAGCTTATTTGACTGTTTCGGCACTCTAAGTAAGACTCTGTCTCCCGGCTCGAATAGGTCAAATTTAGTTTCTTTTTGTTGGCGAATTCTCTTTTGTGCTGACTTAGATAAATTCTGTTTCGCCAACTGGACAATGTAATCCATCCCCGGTTGCTTATCCTCATTTAATCCCAACACCCTAGCTAGTTCATTTTGTGGTCTTTTTCCGAAGTGAACTTCGTATGGCGTCAATTTCGTGCTCTCATGCTGGACAGAATTCAGCCAAGTCTCGACCTTGGGAAGATGTCCAACCCAGGCCGCATGCTTGTCATGCACTAGAGTCCGAAAAAGACGAGCCACTTCCCTTAATGGACGCTCTGCAGAATTACCCTGAGGGTACCTTACAGAGGAATGAACGTGTGTTATACCAGCTTCCTGCATACTGGTTCTCCATTTCTTTGCAGTAAACTGTGGTCCACTGTCAGATAGTATCCTGAGAGGAATGCAAAACTCAGGTACATACTTATTAATGATCAGACGGCTACACGCAAGTCCCGTGGCTTTCCTTAGCGGATATAGCTTGACATACTTACTAAAAGCGTCAATAACTATAAAAAATGTACTCGTAGCCGTACTGTCCTTTAACGATCGGGCCAAATAAATCCACACATAGTAGTTCGCCGGGACTACTGGTGAGAACTGCAGATCTCTCCCCCACTAAATATTTAACTGGATATTTACTCCTTTGACAGGTGTCACACTTAGCTAAAATCCTCCTAACATCCCTTCCCATTTTACTCCAAATGAAGTCACGACCAATTTCATAGAAGACCTTGGCAGCACCAAAGTGTCCTAATTCCCTATGAATGAACCAAATTAGCTCCTCCCGCAAAGTGGCAGGAACACATATTGCCCACCGATTATTCCTACATTTCCTTGCAAGAAGCCCATCCTGCATCTTGTACGTGAACCGTCCTAATTTCACATACTCTTCTTCACCTATTTCCAACCTAGCCAGTGGCTCCTTTAACTTAACGTCATCACGTTGCTCCACTAGCATATTTCTCAGTGTCTGTAACGATGCCCTGTTGCTACTGTCCACACATGCACATATTAAAATACCGTCCTCTGCTTTAACCACAGGATAATCCCTACATAAATTAGTGTCCCTCGATAGCATGTCTGCAAGAATGTTATCTTTACCTTTAATATATTTTACTGTGAATTCGTATTCCTGCAGAGCAAGAATCCACCTACTAACTCTGTTAGAACTGAGTTTACAAGTCCTCATATACAGTAATGCATGGTGATCTGTGTGGATCTCAAATTTCCCCCCTACTAAATACATTCTAAATTTCCCTAAACTGAATACAATACCTAAAAGCTCAAACTCAGTAATCGTGTATCTTTTCTCTGCTGCTGTCAGTCCTCGCGAGGCTAAAGATACAATGCACAGATTACCCTCATCATCTTTCTGACATAATACTCCAGCAATGCCTATATGTGAAGCATCTGTCATAACCACATATTCCTTATCTTTTAACGGATATTTCAGCACTACAGCTTTCTCAAAACCTTCCTTCAGCGCTCTAAAAGCCTGATCATGCTTGGACTCCCATCTCCACCGAGTCCCACTTTTAAGCAATTCCCTGAATGGTTCTACCAACCCTGAGTATTTAAGAACGAACCTCCTGAAAAAGTTGCAAATTCCCAGGTAAGTTTTTAACTGTTTAACATTCTGTGGCACCTCTGCATTAAGTATCTTATTAACCCTACTTTCTTCTGGTGTTACACCTCTACTCGACACTCTATGACCTAAAAATGTCACTTCTGACTGACAGAATGACGACTTAGACAGCTTCAAAGTGAACCCTGCCTGATCTAACTTCTGAAAAACCATATCTAAATGACGTAGATGCTCCTCAAAACTGCGTGAACTAATTACCATATCATCTATGTAAATGGTTACAAACTCTCCTGTGTCATCCCCTAATGCGATGTTTAAAGCCCTAATTAAAGCTGCTGAACTACTCTTTAACCCATAAGGTGTTCTACAAAATTGATAAAGGTTATATTTATGACTAAAAGCTGTAAATGGTCTATCTTCGTACATAAGTGGCACTTGCCAAAAACTGGAACTCAAATCTACACAAGTGAAATACTTCTTCCCCTCAAATGTTTGCATTAATTCCTCTATTGACATAGATTTCAGCTGATCTGAACTAATTCTACTGTTAACCAAACGAGCGTCTAAACAAATACGAACTGTGCCGTCGGTCTTGGGTACCGTGATCAAAGAATTAACATATGGACTGTTAGAGTGCTCAATAATCCCATCTTCAAGCATCTGATTAATTTGTGCCTCAACTGCACTCTAATAAGCGAAAGGTACAGGATATCTATGTCCTGTGAATACTGACCTATCAATAACGTTCAATGAATGGGTATAGCAATTGGCCATACCAATGCGATCCTCAAAAACTCTCCTATTACACAATAACACATCATAGAGCCGAACACATTGTTCCACCTCTATATTACCCTGAAATGCAGCATCACGTAACGAGTCCTCTAGACTTCCGTTCGTAATCACACTGCCCACTAAACATGGAGAACCCCGCTCTACGGCTGGCGATATCTCATTTAAACTACAAATCACACCTACAATACTACTCCTCTGAATATGGTCATTGAACGCTACTTCTACTTCAGAATCTCCCCATTTAAATTTCAAACTCCCTACATCATAACATAAGTTACCAGACACTCTACTTAGCCACTCTGAACCCAAGATAACACTGAATACTAAATTTGGAATTACAAGGCAAATCTGCTTCTCTACATGATTATTAATTTTAATGTCTACTAAAACTTGCTTAGAAATTACTTTAGACCTCTTCCAAACAGCTGTGATAACAAAAGTGCTTTTAATTGGCATCTCCTCAAAATTTACTCCAATTCCTTTCATTTTATCATAAAATGCACTACTTATGCAACTCTTCATACAACCACTATCAATTAAAACATCTGTGTACGCCTCGGACACGTTAAATTTAACTATGGGGCTCTTACTAACCACTTCCTGAATAATACCTTCATCATTTAGTTCATGTAATAATTCATTTCTTACATTTAGGTCATAGGGTTCCTGTATAATTGTATGGACTGGGCATGCTACAGACTGAGATTCTGACCTTACTTCGCAGCCTGGTTCGCGTTTAAAGAACCGCTACAGCTGGCCGCAGTACTACTAACTACTAAACTGGTCTGGTTGTTCTGGGCTGTGTTGTCATTGTTTGGCTGTATATTACTACCACTAGGCTGTCCTCTTCCTTGACCCCTATTCTGGTTGTAATTATTGTCATTATAATTTCTCCCTTGATTTCCCCTGAAATCATTGTTTCTCCCTTGATTTCCCCTGTAATCATTGTTCCTCCCTTGATTTCCCCTGAAATCATTGTTCCTTCCTTGATTTCCCCTGAAATCATTGTTCCTCCCTTGATACTGATTACCATAGCCATTTCCTCTGTTCTGATTTAGCTGATTATTATTGTTTCTATTTTGAGCGTTGGCGCCTTCGCCACCGTTCCCTTGAACTTCCTGATGCCTGGCTTCATTAGGTCTATTATTATTATTACCCTGGTTCCGATTGAAATTGTCCTCATAACCCCCTCTCCCTAGTGCATCAAATGTGCTTAACAAATTTTATACTTGTGATATTGTCTTTACATTCTGGATACAAGCAGCCTCCTTGATCCTATAGGGAAAGTGCCTAAGTAGCAACCTCACCACATCACTTTCCTCCTTCAACCCATACAGATATATACACACTAATACCTGCCCTAAAAAGTATTCGGTCATGGTGGAGCTTCCTTTAGGGTTATATTTACCACACACTACTCCCTCACGATGCTGCGACTGAATAACCTCATTCCAGAACTTTTCACAGAATTTCATTTTAAAATCATTAATATCAGTAAACTTGTCTCTGTAGACAGCAAACCAATTCCTCGTTTCCCCCACAAACACTTGTTCTAAAATTTCAACTACCTGGCACCACTCAATACTACCATTTTCCAACCTCTCCCCGAATTTATTTTCTATAGTGTTCATGAACTCCATTGGGCACCCCTGTCGATTGCTGAACTTACCCAGTTCTACCTCCCTGTGTGTGCTATTCACAAATCCTGGCCTATTCTGACTATTTTCTTGCCTGATCCTAGCTTTTAATTTTAACTCTAATTCTGCGATTTTCTCCTCAGCCTTCCTCTCAATACTGTTTACTGTTAATTTAATGTTTCCTTCTGATTCTTCTACTTTATCATATAGCTTTGCTTGTTTCTCCTCAATCTTGCTAATGCTCTCTCTATTACTCGCTCTTAAATCATTTACTTCTGCAACTATTTGTGAGTGGACTTTCTCAATTCTACCCCCCAGCTGTTCCTTAACCTCTTTAGTAGCTACCTGAATTTTGTCAATTTCTCCCCCCAATTGCTTTTTGACCTGCTGTGTTTCCAGTTGCACTAGTTCTTTTAAATTTTCAGCCTGTGTACTGATTCTAATTTCCAACTCCTCCTGTACTTTTCCTAATTTCTTGTCTACATCTGCAATGGTCTCTTTAACCTTCTCTTCCATTACTCCTCTGATTTCTTCTCTAATCTGCTCCATTTTCACACTAATTTCCTTGTTGTTCTTATCTAATTTTGCATTATTCTGTTCTAATTTTTTATTTAAAGCTTCTGTACTTTCTTTATTTTCCCTACTGTTTTGTTCTAATTTTGCATTATTCTGTTCTAATTTTGCATTATTCTGTTCTAATTTTGCATTTAAAGCTTCTGTACTTTCTTTATTTTCCCTACCGTTTTGTTCTAATTTTGCATTATTCTGTTCTAATTTTGCATTTAAAGCTTCTGTACTTTCTTTATTTTCCCTACTGTTTTGTTCTAATTTTGCATTATTCTGTTCTAATTTTGCATTATTCTGTTCTAATTTTGCATTTAAAGCATCTGTACTTTCTTTATTTTCCCTACTGTTTTGTTCTAATTTTGCATTATTCTGTTCTAATTTTGCATTTAAGGCATCACTACTAACTTTGTTCTGATACATGAACTCGAGAAGTAAAGTTTTTAATTCTGGTTGGCCGCCTACACTCCCTGTTTCAGTATCGGGATTTACCTCCGCTACCCCGGTACAACCATCACTCGACATACTGCTCGTATCATCACTCTCCAGTTGATGACCACTACGTAACCTCATCTGTCTTTCTTTCTCATCCCCCATAATGATATACACTGATAAAGACAAATAACCCCCAAAATACAGGCACAGAAATATATACCCTTCTCTTTCCACAAATGCTATTAGGTTTTCAGCCCCAAGTTGTCGGCGACAATTGTAGCAGATCCGCTTAGGCTGGGATGACAAGTGAAACGGTATTTACTTTGCTCCACGTTGAGCGTACAAATGTAGCAGTTTTGCTAGCCCCCCCCCCCCCCCCCCCTTTGCCTAAGCTATCTTGTTTTAATGGGTGCCAAGACCTCAATGCAATGTTGAAATCTAAATTTGTATTTAACAACGTCTAGCTCTGGCAGAACACCTTCAAGACTCTATTCACTCAGATCGTGGTATGATTTGATCATTAACCAAACAAACAATTGTATCAGGAGAAGGAATTGGTCTATATCTAATGCTACCTACTGAAAGCAAAGATTGCATTGTAAAAGAAATGAATTTATTATATAAAACAAGAATAGCAAAATTAATAATAATAATAAGTTTAAAATTTAAATAGGAGCGTTGTGATTTTAATATTACCGATAGAAAATTACGTGAAAATGGAGTCTGATAAATTATTGATTTTACTCTTATTCCCAAGCTATGAAGTTATTGAAATATGAAATATAAAACCAAGAGAAATGAGAGATTGCGTATTTCTGCGTCATTCGCGCTTACCACTGGAAATTGCCGAAACATTTCCCTCGTACTGGATGATGCTGTGAGCTTCCCACAGTCTCCTGGACGTCGACATCTTCGTCGATATTTGATGAGATTCTGGTAGATAAGATAATTCTATGGTCCGTACCTCGGACCCAAACACTCGTACAACCGCACTGGTTAAATTCTATACAGATCGTCTTCGTTCCACGGAACATCGGAGCCACTCGCACGCGCACCCATACTCGTCAAGTATTTCACAGATTGTCTTCGTTCCACGGCGCGTCGAACGATATATGCACCTGTCGGCTCCCCCACTCTTCAGCCGACTTCAGCTTACGTGGTCTCCACTGATTGGCTGCACCCCGCTACTTCCCCTCCTCTAGTTCATTACACTCGGCGCGGCGATGATGAAGTCGATTTCCGTTCCAACTATTCGCCTTTCCTGGACGCTGCGACCCAGGATTGCGTCATGCTTCCCGACAAGATTAAGCGTGTACTTGAATTCCCAGTGAGTCACGTCTCTCGATATACCCTAACTGACGAAAACTCCGTAAAATTCCGCAATCACATAATTTTCTATGATATTGTCGTTCGTAATAATTTGCTTGATAGCGTTTTCTAAGACACAGAAAACCTATCTGAATGCTAATAATTTTTATAAAATGCTCCGAAAATACCTTAATAATAATTATAATAAATTAATAATAATAATAAATTAACATGAAAAATTCTCTTGGCTGAACAATTTGCCGCGTAAATAAATAGAGAATGGCTTCCTACTGACTTATGCCAGTTGCATAAGAACCCCTCGAAAAACACGTTACAGGTTGTGAAACTTGGGCGACATCGGCAACGACAGAAGATTCAATATGTGCTTTTGAAAGAAAGGTACTTCGAAATATATATGGGCCCGTCTATAATAACATGGAAGGTAAATGGGAGAGAAGAAAGAAAGAAAGAAGACCTGTACCAGAGTTTTGGAAAGCCACACATTGGACGGATAATGGGACAGAGGCGACTACAATGGTTTGGACACATCTTACGAGCGGACGGATCCCTTCCTAAGAGAGTCCTCCAATCTCAACACACGGGAAAACGCCCGAGAGGACGCCCGAGAACACGATGAAAGGATCGAGTGACGACGATCCTTCAAGAAGTGGAACCAACAGCTGTGGAGGGTGATGCTAGAGACCGGAAAAGATGGAGCGCCATCTGCAGCAAATACCACCTCATGATTTACTGACTTTCCTTTTATTGGATCCTTTTTGCGTTTTGTAATAATTTTCCCTTTGTAATATTTTTTTTGGTTTTTGTAATATTTGTAATATTTATCTTTTCCTTTTGTTATTCTGCTGTAGGCCTCAATGGCCTGTTTAATGCAATAAATGATGATGATGTGTGTATTTATGTATTTATGTATGTATTTATGTGTGTATTTATGTATGTTTTATGTATGTATGCGTTTATGTATGTATTTATGTGTTATGTATTTATGTGTTTATGTATTTATTTATGTATGTATGCATTTATGTATGTATTTATGTATGTATTTATGTGTTTATATATGTATTTATGTATGTATGCGTTTATGTATGTATTTATGTGTTATGTATTATGTGTTTATGTATGTATTTATGTGTTTATATATGTATTTATGTATGCATGCGTTTATGTATGTATTTATGTATTTATGTATGTATTTATTTATGTGTTTATGTATGTATGTATTTATGTGTGTATGTATGTATTTATGTATATATGCATTTATGTATATATTTATGTATTTATGTATGTGTTTATATACGTATTTATGTCTTTATGTATGTATTTATGTGTTTATGTATGTATTTAAGTATGTATTTATGTATGCATGCATTTATGTATGTATTTATGTATGTATTTATGTGTTTATATATGTATGCGTTTATGTATGTATTTATGTGTTTATGTATGTATGTATTTATGTATATATGCATTTATGTATATATTTATGTATTTATGTGTGTATTTATGTATGTTTTATGTATGTATGCGTTTATGTATGTATTTATGTGTTATGTATTTATGTGTTTATGTATGTATTTATGTATGTATGCATTATGTATGTATTTATGTATGTATTTATGTGTTTATATATGTATTTATGTATGTATGCGTTTATGTATGTATTTATGTATTTATGTGTTATGTATTATGTGTTTATGTATGTATTTATGTACGTATGTATTTATGTATGTGTTTATGTATGTATTTATGTGTTTATATATGTATTTATGTATGTATGCGTTTATGTATGTATTTATGTATTTATGTATGTATTTATTTATGTGTTTATGTATGTATGTATTTATGTATGTGTGTATTTATGTATATATGCATTTATGTAGGCTATATATTTATGTATTTATGTATGTGTTTATATATGTATTTATGTCTTTATGTATGTATTTATGTGTTTATGTAGGTATTTACGTATGTATTTATGTATGCATGCATTTATGTATGTATTTATGTATGTATTTGTGTGTTTATATATGTATGCGTTTATGTATGTATTTATGTGTTTATGTATGTATGTATTTATGTATATATTCATTTATGAATATATATGCATTTATGTATATATTTATGTATTTATGTATGTGTTTATGTATGTATTTATGTATTTATTTATTTATATTAGTGATCTCTCCTACCCATATAATCTGGATCATGCATTCTGTTTCGCAACTCATTCCAGGTCGGCTCCCCTGTGTATGCTTTGTACATCTCCTGGAGTCTTCTTTTATGTCCTCTGCTGTGTAGGGATTCCCAACCCAATGACTTTAACATGTCAGAGATACTGTCAGTTTGGGAGAATTTGCCAAGTATGAATCTTGCAGCTTTCCTTTGCACCATCTCCAATGTGTTCCTTAGAGTTGATTGGTAGGGCTCCCACACACTCGTGGCGTATTCCAAAATTTGTCTCACAAGACATTTGTAAGCCAATTCTTTGGCCTGAATACTGCTACCCTTCATGTTTCTCATAACGAAGTATAATGACTTTTGTGCCTTATTAGAAACGCTCTCAACGTGCTCACCCCAGTGTAACCTTTTATTTATGGCAATCCCGAGATAGCTGCGTGACTCCACTCGAGGAATATTTTGTTTCCTATTGTGCTGTAATGTTGTTTATTGAAGTGCTTTTAGTACACAATATATACTCGTATATGCAGGGTCTTTATATTTGCTTGTCAAGGATATTCTCGCTCACGCGCTCCGCCAGTGACGGCTCAGTTGCCGGCAGCCGCGCGCGCATATGTACGGCAGAATACGGTGCTTAAAATCAGTATCATGCACTGTTACTCACCATGTTTACAGTAGATGCTGAAAATGTTCCCCATCCGCTGCCAAACATAATCGGCAGCTACTTATAAAGTTCCCGGTTACTCCGGTTAATTTAACTTCAGTAGGGAAATAACGACATTTACGTCTATTTTTATTGTTTACTGAATCTGTACGTTTGAATCTCTTAGCCAGTTGATTTATTGTCCGATTTATAGAAATGGGTCTCCCTGGAAATTTCACTCGAAACTTTTGTCTTGTTCTAGCGCACGCTTTCCTGCACTTTATGTACATATTGTGCAGATATACACGTTCACGTAACGAATATTTCACATAACGCATTAGAGCACTATACACAATCACAATAAAACAACTGGCTAAGAGACTTCTGTTACTTAGGAAACAAAATAACCAGTGATGGACGAAGCAAAGAGGATATAAAAAGTAGGTTGGCTCAGGCAAGGAAAGCATTTCTACAAAAAAGGAATCTGTTGACATCGAATACAGATTTAGGTATTAGGAAGTCATTTTTGGAGGAGCGTGGCGCTCTATGGAAGTGAAATTTGGACTGTTGGAGCAGAAGAAAAGAGGAGAATTGAAGCGTTTGAAATGTGGTGTTACAGGAGAATGATGAAGATTAGATGGGTACATAGGGTTACAAACGAAGAGGTATTAAGACGAGTGGGAGAGAAGAGATGTTTCTGGCGACTGTTAATGAAGAGAAGAGATAGGTTGGTAGGACACATCCTAAGCCATCCAGGAATAGCACGCTTAGTTATGGAAGGAAGGGTCGAGGATAAGAACTGTAGGGGTAGACCAAGGTTAGAATATGTTGAACAGATTGCCTCGGATGCAGGGTGTGATTTATTTTGTCTACAAGCTTATAATCGTAACAACGTAAAATTTGGTATGGATATCTATTACACGCCAGGCACCAATCATAGATATAACTCTTCACCATATCGCTCACCACAAAAGGCAATGGAGGAAACCGCCTGAAAACTACATGCTAAAATAGGTGAAATATTGAAGTTGTGGTAGAAAGACGATATAAAACTCATCTTGAGCCCCTCAGAATGAGAAACTAAACTTGGATGGTCCCAAAAGAGCCTCGAAAACCATATTTTAAGGCCCTGGAATCATCCATTTCGAAGATAGCATTCCAACTATGGGGGACATAACGAGAAAATGATGTATATCTTATTGATATTACGGTACGCGATTATGGGAGTGTTTTTTTTTTCTCGACAAGTTTAAAACACTGTTTAAAGAACGGGTACTTCTGATAGTTGCAGTTTAAATCTGAAATGGAGACTAAACGCCAACGGCTACGTTACGGGAATGATGAGAGGATACTGACCTCGGGGAGTCCTATTGAAACAGCTGTCGTCAGAACTCAGACCTCGAGTCAAAGTGGCCGCCAGTTTTATCTTACCAGCAGGGTGCAAGCGAGTCAACATTCCACTAGTGATTATTTAGTAATAGTAATAAGCAGTGGCCTGTGAGGGCAATCTACTGTATTTCTGGACTCAGGCGACAAGAGAGTTCGTCTCACCTTCCGCCGTCCTTGAAATTATTTACAGTAGTTTCCGCATTTTCTACTCCAAGCAAATGCTGGGACGAAGGCGTGCCCAGCAAGACATACGTGGCGAGGTTTATTTTGTTGTTATTGACGTGACGACGTCAAATAAATTCTTGGAATACAGAGACGTTCGTGAAAAAGTGTTACAGTGAAAGGTGATGATATCGTTTATCTCTCTTCTGCTGCAACGCTCTCTCTCTCTCTCTCTCTCTCTCTTCTGTTGCTGCGCACGAGTGTGGCTACTGTCGTTTTTGGATGTCACGAGGACACCTCTGAATGGATTTTGATGCGGTTTTCACAATTCTGTAAAGGATATCTCGAGGAAGATTTCTGTAGAAAATTATTTATTTATGATCAAAGGAAGCCGAGCAGTAACGATTTCAGTGAAAAAATCGAAGGAAAAAAAACACATGGCGTCCATGCGCTTTTTTAAGCTTACGCTGGGCAAACCGTAAAAAATATCTATATACTATGAGCGTAAGAATTGGTCAGCATGAAAAGTTCTACAAAAAAGACCGGGAGAGCTTATCTCTATCTTCAATACATCACCCACTATAAGTGTTTTTACGTTTTTATTTCTTCCAACAATCTCCGTTTAAATACTGAGGCGACAGTTTACGAGCTGGCTAGGGGCGAGTCCATCGCCCCAGTTACAGCCTAACTAGCGGGCGAATATATTATCCCAGATATAGTCAGCTGCAAACTCGTGTTGAGTTAAAACTTCAGAGAAGAGTGGTTGTGTTTGGAGTTTCCCTGGAAGTGCAACTCGGGTTTTCTTCATTTCGCCTGTGAACTTATCGTTCCGCAAGACAGTTGAAACAAATCAGTCCGAAAATTCGTTGTCACGCTCAAATATCGTCGCGCATCGTAGTTGCACACACTCACCTTTTTTTTTTTTTTTTTTTTTTTGAGGGGGGTGTATGGCGTAACGTTCAACATATACCTAGCGCCGTACCTCAACAACAACAACAACAACAACAACAACAACTTTAGTCATTCCGTTCGCTAAGCGCAAATGAAGAAATTAAATAATAAGACTAATTTCATGATTTATTTGCTATGGAAAATTATTTATTTCCATGCATGCAAAATGTAGGCTACAGAATATCATGTCACAAGAATCATGTAGGCTATCTGCCAATCGCCTGTATCTATGTTTCCTATGTAACTAAGTAATTAAATGTCGATTTTCTGGGACTCCTCTGCCCTCTCTCCCCTGGGCTACGTCCCTAACTGGTGATAACACGTTCATAACTGGAAATGTGTAGGCCTACACCATGTAAATTCCGCTTAATATCGATTATCCTAGTAGTGGTACTGCGCAAAGAGATACCGTTATGGCGGTAGACGTATATAAGCGAGTCCATTATGACCGCCGTATCAGTCGCCATCATGATTGCTGTACGTGCGAGTGTAGTTCTGCTCTTCGTGCTAGGAGTATCTGCAGTGCCCGTCAAGCAGTCTGACTACTGCTATGCCGACATCACAGACCCATATCTTAAGTTCGGCTCCAAGACAGCGTACGAGTTCGTCCATCCTCAGAACACGGTGCCAGAGAACATACCGGGTAAGTACCCCATTAAGCCATACCCACCGGTATGGTCCATGTTATAAGAGAGCAACAACTCGAAACTTGGCATGCTGCATAATGCACACACTCAAAATCATATGCAGTAGAATTATATTCACATAATACGTGAATACTTTGAACATGTGCCTAATACACTAAAAACTTCTTATACGTTCAATATGAGTTTACCACTGTGATGACTGATGAGCATCACCATAGCAACTGCTATGATATTGTTAGTATTCGATTTTAGCAAATTTCCATGCACATACATCACTGTTTTAACGTCAAGCAGCTTTTTATCAAGATTTATATCTTTCATTTTATTAACAGAGCCTCCGTGGCTTAGGCGGCAGCACGCCGGCCTCTCACCGCTGGGTCCGTCGTTCAAATCCCGGTCACTCCATGTGAGATCTGTGCTGGACTAAACGGAGGCAGACAGGTTTTTCTCCGGGTACTCCGGTTTTCCCTGTCAACATTTCATTCCAGCAACACTCTCCACTACCATTTCATTTCATCTGTCATTCATTTAATCATTGCCTCAGAGGAGTGCGACAGGCTTTGGCAGCCAGCACAGTTCGTATCCTCGCCGCTAGATGGGGGCTTCCTTCATTCCATCCCTAACCCGGTTGAATGACTGGAACAGGCTGTGGATTTTCTTTTTCATTTTATTAACACATTGTAACAGACCTGATTTTTTAAATTTTGAAGTGTTTTTCAGCATTTAGCCTGTTAGTATTTTAAGTAATTATTTTGGTTGGTTGGTTCCTCAGTTTAGGGGATGCAACAACGCGGTCATGTAGCCCCATGTACTTTGGGTGTGTGTAGAAACTGTCTGATAACCGGTGTTAATTGTGATGACTGTATTAGTGCATGTTATCTGTTTTAATTCAAGTAAGGACTGCAGGCATTGAATTTTTCAAGTAGTTCCTACTTTCGCCGCCAAACGCCACCGTCAACGACCAACTAGTTCAGAAATTAGTTACCAGATGCCACCGCAGTCGGCTCTTGACGACGAACGTAGGAACCTAAGAACGTTAGTCAAATGTTTAACCTATATTAATTTAGCTTCACACAGGTGTAATTAGTGGAAGGTTCTTTAACATGCCATAAATCTATGACATGGGACCGCCGGCTTTACTTCCCCTCCGAAGGAAGGCATACTGAAGTAATTATTTTGATAACAACTCTTGATAAGGGCATTTTGTTATGTAAGTCTTGCTTCTTTTCATATTGTATAATATAACCAGGGCGTGTAAAGTAACAAGTGAAGGAACTCCGGTAGTTGACCGTTTCCGCCGCTAGGTGGTACTAGCGTAACTTGGCCTCTGCTTGCCTGTCTGGCTCGCCTCTACTTCGTATAAAACAAAGTCCCCGATTCTTGAATGTCACGGGTAATCTCGAGAACCACTGGATGGATTTTGGTGCTGCTTTCACCATTCTGTAAAGGTAATCTCGAGGAAGATTTCTGTAGAAAATAATTTATTTATGATCTAAGGGAGCCAAGCAGTAAAGATTTCAGATTTCAGTGAAAAGGTCGAAAAAGAACCTGGCGTCCGTGCACTTTTTAAGCTTACGCTGGGCAAACCGTTAAAAATATCAATATACTATGAGTTTAAGAATTGTTAAGCATGAAAAATTCTCCTAAAAAGTCCGCGACAGCATATCTCTATCTTCGATACTTTGCCCAATATAAGTGTTTTTAGTTTGGACGGAACGGGGATTTATGTCTCATGCACCTCACCATTCTTAAATTACGTCTGACAGGAATTCCTTGCCCATTCATAACTGTTCCCGGGCGAAGCCGGGGCGGGTTGCCTGTTGTTTATTAAAAGAAGTATTGCATTAAATACTAAGCAAGTTGTGAATACCAGAAAAAAATCTTCAAGGGAATACGAACATATTAAAATACTATCCAGAACACACTAAAATATATTTCTAAGAAGAATAGAGCTTACCTCTAAACAGAAGTGATCTTTTTTTTTTTTCGCTAATTTTAAAGACGATCTGGTTCTCAGTCCCCTGGACATTTCTTTCGCCCGGAAAATGAACCGGCATTTAATGAAATGAAACACTATCCAAGGGAAATATAGTAACAGATGAACCTCTGAGCGCCGGCCCTGTGGTGTTGGAGTAGCGCGCCTGCCTCTCACCCGGAGGCCCCGGGTTCGATTCCCTGCTCCATCAGGGATTTTAGAAACTGACGGGAGGGCTGGAACGGGGTGCACTCAGCCTCGTGAGGATAATTGGGTAGCTGTCTGACAGTGAGACAGCGCCCCGGTCACGAAAACCAAGATTAACGGCCGAGGGGACCCGATGCGCTGACCACGTGTCACCCCAATATCTGCAGGCCAAATGGCTGGGCAGCGGTCGCTCGGTAGGCCTAGGCTCTTCAAGGGCTGTAGTGCCAGGGGTTATTATTTTGATCCTCCGAGCAGCACACATTTCGGAACACAGGAAGTTCACAGATCATATCCACACAATCTGAAAAGATATCGCCCCACAACGCGCCTTCTTGCTCCAACTTTGCCTCCACTACTGCATCTACACGTTTCATTACACGTTTCATCACGTGAAATGTCCGGCTCCGTGGCTAAATGGTTAGCGCGCAAGGCTTTGGTCCGCCGTGTCTCGGGTTCGATTCCTGGCCGGGCCTTTAGGGATTTTAATCTCTTGGGGTTAATTCCCGTGGCTCGGGGACTGTGCCGTCTTCATCATAACCTCATCTTCATTACGACGCGCAGGTCGCCCACGGGCGTCAATTAGAAAGACCTGCACTCGGCCTCTCAGGAGGTCACACGATCATTTTTTTTTCATCACGTGAAATAAAGATAAAGACGGGTATTTGAGAAATTTAGATTCACTTCCGCCAAAGTCTCTCAGCATGGTGAGGATACATACATCACTAACAGCATTGTTTCGGAATCACTTTCCAATGACCAAATGCAGGAAGTACATATCACAATCTTCGTTGCTGCTGTGTGAATCAGGTAACCACTCAAATAATAAACAACGTTATCGCTTGCTCTCTCAGAACTCTCATCATTAACTGACAGGATTATAGGGTTCAATTTCTGTCAGTGTAATAGTTTCTATAATTTGCTGACAATTGTTATCCTTCACCTCTCTGCTCGTATGTATTTCATTTCTCGCCATTGACCGTATTCATTAAGAGAAGAAAGCTAATAGGGATGTATAGAACTAGCACCGACAGAGCGCACTGCTGTTGTACTGGGTAAGCGCACGGCGCACTTCATTTGTCTCCTGTGTTCTCATGCCGCTAATATGTACGAATTTAAGTTGTTTAAATTATTATTTCCGTGACTATGCCGAGCTATTGCAGTGTTCCTCTTTGCAAAAATCAGGGAAGCCCGTTTTCGTTTCACCAATTACCACAAAATAAAGAAATGAGGAAGAAATGGTCACATGTTATCAGAAGGAAAAATTTCGGTGAGAAAAATCTGACCGAATATATTAAAGTGTGTTTCCATCATTTACAACCCGATGACTTCACGAAAACTGTGTTGGATTAGTGTGACTTACAAAGGGAAATAATTCCCGTTTTGTATCTATAAACTGATTAGACATTTCGATAACAACCACTGAATTTATGCGTTTGTATCTGAAGGTGAGAGAGCAAGATAAAAACCGGGCGCTGTTCCATCGCTTTTTCGGTGGACCACGAACACAACAAAAAGAATTATTTAGGAAGAGGCCATACACAAGAAAATTGCCGGATTTTCACTATAAGCCTACAAAATCGGAAACTGCAGAAATCATCTCCATTGAAGTACGGGAAGAAATCGTCAATATACACGAAGAAATGAAAGTAACATTTCTGACTCCCATTTTCAAAGACATCAATAGGCTACTCGGTCAAATACTTCAAGAATAAATGTCGCAACATTAACAGTCACAAACGTATTCTGGTTGGTTTCTTGAAATCAGAATTAATCGTCAACTTCCATCTGCCCGACGGAGAATGTGGTAGCGACTGACTTCTACAGTACATTCTTGAGACATAGTCAAATGAATGGAAACAGTTCGTGGCTCTAAAGCAGGGATTCTCAAACTTTAAAAAAATTGTGCCCCCAAGTCCTTTTCCAGGGGTAAGGGAACGATTCTTATTGAGAAATTGACAAAATTACATAAGAACCAAACGTTGCGATGCATTTTCGAGGTACACATTACCGGTATCAACTTTCTTTGATTATGTTTACCTTAAAACACGACAGTTTCATGTAAGCTATCAACCTAAAAAAATACAAGAATCGAAGTCTGTAAGCAGGGGGAGCAAGTGAATATTTAAATCTCTGTTTATGATTTAAGTCTTATGGAGATATATTTATCAATATAGGCCTACAATACTCTAGTAATTGTAATCTTTAGGAGAAAGCATGCTGAATCATATTCATTATTTGAATAATAAAGCGTGTTAGAATTTTGTTATTACCGCTGTAGGCCATTAATTCTTCCTTCCTCCCGCTAGTTTTAGTGCCTCTAGTCCGTAGCTCATTTTGCAGCTGTTTGACGCTTAAACGCTGAAAATCGTCCATAATATATTAGGATATATACATATAGAATTAATTAATATAGTATTGGAGTAAAATTAAAGAAGATATAATTTACTTTAGCTTAGAAAACTCGGTCACAATTTATACATTCTTCGCAGCTGACTGGGAGAAACATAAGACGATCGCCTTGCGCTTACCCAGTACTACACGAGCGCTATCTGGCGCGAACTTTCTCCCGCTACATCCCTATTGTCTATAACGTCCTCATATTTAGCTTGTGAAGAAAGGACCTCTTTCACTGGTAGGCCTATGCATAATGATAACAGAAGTTTAAAATAAGCATGGAAATAAAACGTAAGTACAATTTGCGCGCGGTAATGTATCACTGCTTGACTGCCGTCCCGTCATGTGCTTTAGACCATATGCTCGGCGCGGCGCCTGGTGTTGAAATGTAGAACTACGTCATCTTAACCATTGACTCATACGGAAGTTCCACCATTTATTACTTTACACGCCCTGATATAACGCTGAAGAAGGTCACGATGTGGACGAAACATGTACTCTGATTAAAGTACAACTATTTATTGACTCAAGGTTTCAACTTACTGAATATTTAGCCTAAACTTCGTCAATAAGGACAAGGGCTGCCATGGTTATACTCTTGGCTTTTCATAAGTTGAATGATCTTGTAACGAAATTTAAGAGTTGTATTCCATATAAGACTCCTCGTTTAGTAAGTTTCGTTGTAATTCCACTATGGCATCCAGAGGATTGATTTTAACATTTTTTTAGTGTATGGCACAGTAAAACATTAAATTATCACATACATGGAATTTGAAAAAAAATTCTAGCTGTTAAAGTACAACTATCTACATACATCTATATACAAATATTCGACTTCATTTTGTAATAGGATTTTTGTAGTACTTGACATTTCGATCAACTAAAGCCTTCTATGGTTCTTAGCTGGAAACCCCTGAGAAGGGCTATTTGAATTCACGTTTTGTGACATCAAGCAATATTTTGAGCCAGGAGATCACTGGGATTGTCTGGCTGCCTAAACTCCTTGGTGTATATGTTCCCACGGAGTGACCGTTCTTTAGCACCACCCAGGGGACACGTGTAGCTTAAGGAATGCTACGGACGCGAACAGTCTTTGTTAGTACAGGACAGCTGCACAGAAAAAAAAACCTTTTGTTCCAAAAACTGTGCTATGGTTGGCTTTTTGTAAATCGTTAGAAAAGCACAAAAAAAAGCTTAACTCTGAATTTTAGAATAATTTGCACGATCATTTTGTCGGAAAACTAAAAAAAAAACATTGGAAAGCGTTTTTCTCTGAATCAACGTATTTTAAAGAAAAGTATTTTAAACAAAAAATGTAGAGGACATTGTCACCTACAATTCGTCTCATTGAGGTCATGTCATACGTTTTGAAATGCAGAAGCTAGGTGGCGCCAAAGTTTCCAAAAAAAAGTGGTTTTTTTTTTTCACTTTTTGTCCTGGAAAAAATGTTTTGTCCACAAAAGAGCGAATCAGAAATTTGTTCATCTCAAAATTGTCTACAACATTTATTGAAACATTTTTTCCCCTCCGCCTTACCGTTCCAAAGTTATAGTCTGCAGAATTGTGAAAATGGTACTATTCAGATGACACAAAGGTTAATATGTGTACAGTTATGATTGATACGTTGCGATTGAAATAGATATGATTATTTGAGCTAATTAACAAACACAGCCCGCGTCCTGTTTGACCGAGTCTTATAGGCAGCTGTCCGACACCGGTCCCTGTCTAAATTATGCCCACCGCTCTCTCCGATATAACAATAGTAGCCTTGACTACGCAGCGTTGCATTTGCTGCGCTATAACTTTGGAACGGTAAGTCGGAGGAAACAAACGTTTAAATAAATGTTGCAGACAATTTTGAGAGGAACAAATTTCTGATTCACTCGTTTGTGAAAGAACTATTTTTTCTAGGACAAAAAGTGAAAAAAACACTTTTTTTGGAAACTTTGGCGCCACCTAGCTTCTGCATTTGAAAACGTATGACATGACCTCAATGAAACGAATTGTAGGTGACAATGTCCTCTACATTTTTTGTTCAAAAAACTTTTCTTGAAAATACGTCGATTCAGAGAAAAACGCTTTTCAATGTTTTTTTGAGTTTTCCGACAAAATGATCGTGCAAATTATTCTAAAATTCAGAGTTGAGCTTTTTTTGTGCTTTTCTAACGATTTAAAAAAAGCCAACCATAGCACAGTTTTTGGAACAAAACCATTCCTGCTGTACTGTACTATGTCCCCCATTTTAACATTAGAAAAATATCTTGACAGTATGAAATTCTTCTCAAGATGAAGTTTGCAGTATATTTGTTCGTAAGTTTCGGCGCTGTACTTGTGGGGGAACCTCAAACAAGAGGTATACTGAAACAATCCCTGTACTCTGGAGGCTCTCGAGCACGAAATCATTCCTTCTTCTTCTTCTACCTTATCCGATACGGACGTTGGCTACCACCATGGCTAACACCTTCTTATCCTGTGCAATCCTGAAGAGTTCCGTGGAAGACAGCCCAAACAACGTTCTTAAATTATCCATCCAAGTTATTCGTCTCCTTCCCGGTCCACGCTGACCTTCAATTTTACCCTGAAGTATAACTTGAAGCAGACGGTATTTTGGACTCCTCATCATGTGTCCCAAGTATTCCAATTTCCTCTTCTTAATTGTGTTTAACAGCTCAGGTTGGCTGCTCACACGCTGAAGAACCTCGGCATTACGCACATGTTCTGTCCACGAAATTTTAAGAATCCGCCGGTATATCCACATTTCAAAAGCTCGAATCTTCTTTTCTGTAGCTACGGACAAGGTCCAAGCTTCAACACCATAAAGAAGGGTGGAGACAACATAACACTTCACAATTCTTTTCTTAAGCGTCATACTGAGATCTCGACAGCATAGTAGTTGTTTCATTGTCATAAAGATGGATCTAGCCTTCTCTATACGGCATCTTATTTCAACCGAAGGATCCCAATTCTCATTAATATTCTGTCCTAAATAAACCAAACTCTTGACTCGCTCAATCTGATGTCCATCGACTAAAAGGACTTGTGACAATGCTGGTTTTCGCGATATTATCATATATTTTGTTTTCTTAGTGTTGAGGTCAAGGCCATATTGTTTACTCTTTTGATACACCATAGTAACAATCTCTTTAAGTCCTTCGAAACTATTTGCAATCAATACAGTATCAACTGCGTACCGTATATTATTAATATAATTACCATTGACCTTAATACCTTGTCGAATGCCATCAAGTGCCTCAGAGAAAATCTGTTCTGCATAGATATTATAAAGATGCGGTGAAAGAAAGCATCCTTGTCTCACACCACGCATTATTTCCACTGATCTCGATATATGTCCATCAATTTTGATACTTGCCTTTTGACCCCAGTATAAGTTAATGATGATCCGAATGTCTTTCTCATCTATTCCTGAGTTCTTGAGTGCATTATACAACTTATCATGCTGACAACGGTCAAAGGCTTTTGCATAGTCCAGAAAACATGCATATACATCCTGATTTACCTCACGGCATCTCTGGAAAAGAACTTGAAGCGCTAATAATGCCTCACGAGTTCCTAGACCGTTGCGGAACCCAAACTGCGTGTCACTGATATTCATCTCGCATTTCCTGTATATGCGGTTATGGATAACTTTGAGAAATATCTTGAGCACATGACTCATAAGACTGATTGTCCTGAAGTCACTACATGACTTAGCCATCGGTTTCTTCGGAAGAGCAATAAATGTAGACAAGAGCCAGTCTTCTGGTAATATGCCCGTGTCGTATATCTTGTTATATAAATTAGTGAGCGTCACAATGCTATCATCATCCAAGATCTTCAATAATTCCACTGGAATGTCATCTTGACCAGGAGCCTTACCATTTTTCGCTGTCCTAATCGCATATTTCACTTCATCCATGGTGATCATAGGTCCAACAACTGAAGGAATTTCGGGTCAATTCCACTGTTACGAAATATCAGTGAGGATGAATTACAGCGAGTAACCAAGATGGTGTTTATAATTCATTTCAGGGGCTTGAATCCATATACCGTACATGTTGTTGTTTGAGTCTTCAGTCTTTTGACCGGTTTGATGCAGCCCTCCATGCCTCCCTATCCTGAGCTAATCGTTTCATCTCTACATAGCTTCCACACTCTACAACCTAGGCAATCTGTTCAACGTATTCTAACCTTGGTCTACCCCTACAGTTCTTGCCCTCAACCCTTCCTTCCATAACTAAGCTTGCTATTCCTGAGTGTCTTAGTATGTGTCCTACCAAAATATATTTTCTCCTCATTAGCAGTCGCCAGAAACATCTCTCCTTTCCTACTCGTGTTAGTACCTTTCATTATTGTAACCCTCTCTACCCATCTGATATTCATCATTCTACTGTAACACCACATTTCAAACACTTCAACACTCCTCTTTTCTGCTGCACCAATAGTCCAAGTTTCACTTCCATAGAGCGCCACGCTCCAGACAAAGGCTTTTAAAAATGACTTCCTAATATTTAAATCTATATTCGATGTCAACAGATTCCTTTTCTGTAGAAATGCTTTCCTTACCAGAGCCAACCTACTTCTTATATCCTTTTTGATTCGTCCATCACTGGTTATTTTGCTTCCTAAATAACAGAAGTCTCTTACTTCCTTTAGCTTTTCACCTGCCAATTTGATGTCCATAGAGGATTCTGATTTATTTCGGCTGCATTCCAATTTTTTTTTTTTTTTCATTTATTAATTTTCATCATGAATTCTTTCCTCAAGACGGAGTCCACACCATTCAAAAACTCATTCAAATCCTCTGGCATGTCGGCCAAGATGACGTACATTGCACATCAAATATATCCTACTCAACTCATATAAAAGCTAATTAACCAACACGCAAATGAAATTCAGTGAGGGCCCTCCCTATAGAATGGAGACTCGGAGAGGCCGTGTGGTGGTCGGGGCACTGTGAATTGAAGCGTGTCGAGCCAGGCATTGGATGGAAAGAATGAAGATTATAGTTTTACGTGACCGTGAATCTTGTGATTATAAGCCACGGGACGTCCTTTTTACGTGGAATCCGAACCACAGGACATGGCATTTCACCTCGAAAATCTCACATGTATTGACCGGGAATCGAACCCAGTCCACCTTGGTGAGAGGCCAACAGATTGATCGCTGAGCCCCCCCCAAGGCATTAGAGCTAGCTTTAACGATTACGGCATCAATGAAGGCACGCACGAGTCCAACTCGCGGGACAACTGTGAGGGAGGATCGCTGCAACAATCCAATGGCCCAGATAAACCCCCACAAAACAACAGTGGAGGGCGGCTTCGGTGGCGTAGTTGGTAGCATTCTGAGCTTCTATGCTCAAGGTCACGGGTACAAACCCGGCCGAAGTCGTCGGATTTTTAAGAGCGTTAAAAATCCCTCAGTATGCCATCCTTCTGAGGTGAAGTAAAGCTGGCGGGCCCATGTCATAGATTTATGGCATATTAAAGAACCTTCCACTAACTAAACGTGTGTGATGCAACATTTGTAGGTTAGGTTTGATTAATGCTCTTAAGTTCAAACGTTCGTCAGCAGGCGCTGGTTGCGATGGCATCTAGTAGAAGCCAAGTTCACAGCTAGGTGTCGTGGACGGTAGCATTTGGTAGCGAAAGTAGGAACTATTTGAAATTATCGTCTGCAGTCCTTACTTGAATTAAAAACAGATAACACACACTAATACAGTAATCACAATTAACACCAGTTATCAGACATATTCTACACACACCCAAAGTACACGGGACTACATGACCGCGTTGTCGCAGCCCCTAAACTATTAGGAACCAACCAATCAACAACAGTGGCACACCATGTTACGCAACAGTCGGGAACTGTCTTGCCCGCAGATCTTATGCCAAGAGGCACACCGGGCATTGTGGCCTGAATAGTCATTGAACAAGTAAACAGCATTGATAAATTCTGAAAGATTGCTAATCCCCTTCAGAATAAAATAAAGCTAATAAATTACCAAATAATTAAAACACAATGAAAAAAAAATACTAACTTATGCATTATTTTTATAATTACAATATTTCAATGAATTGAACTCATAACATGCACACTCACAGCCTCTCAAGTTCGATTAGCATAGACTCTTCTAATCATTCTTATAAATATCAATTCCGTACACTCGCGACAGTTCGGGACATTTGGCAGTCCGACAAGTTCGATAATCCATCAGGGTTTCTAAACCATCTTTTTTGAAGCTAAAATGGAAGAAATAACCGTCGTGCTGATCACAAGTAGGCTACATTCACAAAGTAGGTACCGTGCATTCTTTTTCAAACATGTTTTTTGTACAGTTAATTTATGTTGTAAACAAGATATGAAGAATGCAGAGGTAAGTTTAAGCTGTAATAAAGTAATTTGTCATATTTGAATCTCAAATCGGCATTTCTTTTTTCTTTAAGACATTGTTTTACAGTACATTGAAGGTTTGATAATCCATAATGTTTGATAATCCGACACCTTCCCAATCCCATTCCTGTTGGATTATCACGCGTCTACCATAGGCTATATATAATCAAAAATGCAATGCCCACTTCAAGTAAACATTAACTACACAACAAAACAATGCAGAAATACCACTTTGATACAAAATAAGATGCAATAGTAATATTTTCTCTAACATCATTTTGTATTGTCATGTATTTGATGACAGAAATATTTCATTAAATACATAGCATATATTAAACGAGAAATAGAAATGTGGTGATATTTTACGAAAAGGATGATATTTCACATTGTCAAATTTTGCATTAGTTTGTGATAGATCTAATTTTGAAGGCGTCAATTGTCCGCGTGGAACAAATTATTAACACTAACTGCCTAAATGTAATATTTACTTATCACAAATCTACAAAAGCAAGCCCCTCTAATGATAAGGCAACTTACATGCCAAATGGAATCTGTTCCTCGCTGTGACACAGGCTAACCAGGGACCGGCCTAGCACCATATCCCTATTTACGACAGGGCTGGATCCTTCCATTGATAAATGCATTAATATGTATCCATCTAGAAGAAGATGCCAGCCATGGACAGGAATGGCACAGTTGAACAAACCGTATTTTCTCGAATCTAATGCGCACCCTATCTATCAAAACTTCAAATAAAAACCAGACTGATCGGTGAATGTAATGCGCATCGGCAAAAAGTGCACCTGATACATCAATGAGCTCGTTTTACGATGTCATTTGCATGATAATGAAACGTAATCCATTGATAAATGCATTAATATGTATTTATAGGCTACTTCGATTGATATTTCAGTTGTTGTTTTTTTTTGTTTTTTTTTTTTCGTATGGTCTCCTCAGAGACCGAGTGCAGGTCTTTCTATTCGACGCCCGTGGGCGACCTGCGCGTCGGGATGAGAGATGGAATGGATGAAGGTGAATGAAACTGGGCAAGGATGTGGAAAGAAGCGGCCGTGGCCTATCAGAAGGTACCGTCCCAGCATTTTCCTGGTGTAGAAAATGGGAAACCACGGAAAACCATTTCAAGGACGGCCGACGGTGGGGCTCGAACCCACGCGTCTACCGAGTTAGCAGAGAGCTTGGCCCCATGACCTAATGCTGCGCTTTAGCCAGCGTAGCCACTGTTGTCGGTGATATTTCAGTTGAAATCGAACATTAGATGACACTTAAGATCGAATTTTCATCACTGTTTTTTATTGTCGGAAAACTTCTAGTCATTCGAGTCAAATGTATTCCGCATTATCTGCGGGTTTAATGAGGGACGTCATCTCCGTCATCCTCCGCGTTGATCCTCTTGCCGTGTAGTTATTTCAACAAAATAATTGTAAACTTCATCATCGAGCCTAAAAAATTACGGCGCATTCAATGCATTTCAACAAAATAGCTGTAAACTGCGATGAAGTTTACACCTATTTTTGTTGTAATGCATTGAATGCAAAAAACAAACAAAAACGAGCCATACAGTAGTCGCTATGATGTGTAACATCTGACATTGAAGACACTTCACGTGAAATTGTTGATACACCGGTATTTTATAGTATTATTGGCACAAATATTAATCTATTGTAAAAGGGAGTGTTTTACAGATATTGTAGTTTATAATAAGGAACTCATTTTATTAGACGATTTGTAGCTTCCACCAGCACTAGCCTAAATAAAGAATACGATATGGATCAACTAGATTAATAGACGCGACACCGCTCATAACCTTAAATTCCTTTTAGACAGGTCCTCTTGATTCACAGACCAACACGTAATTTCATATGGATTCTGTTAAAATGAGTCATATTGATATGATAAATATCGTTTAAAATGATAATCTGGTAGCAAAAATATCTACCCCGGCCAGGATACGAACCCAATATCTCTAGATTCACAGTCATACGCAATAACACCACGGCTATTTCGACTACGAAAATATTGTGCACAAGATGGTGACTTATTTCCACGTTCCAATAATACTGCATTACGGAATTAAGTTTCATTTATATTTTCCTTGTTTCGATAATGTTCCTGAGTGATATTGAGTTTAAAATGCCTTATGCCAATGCAATGTCGACTATTTACAAAGTTTGATATTACGTCATTTTACCATTTAAATACGGTACTGATACGAAGACTTCGAACTTGTACCATGTCATTTGTTTAAATCACTTGACACCGGAGTTTGCATGAGCGTTTTCCGTTCAGTATGTCATATACATTCCACATGGCCGTGAGTGAGTCATGGTATCAATTTTCGACACCGCGCGCATATTGTTTCTCTTACCAGTGCCAGCTGGATCGATCGATCGAGTTGGCAGTGCGTCTTATACTTCCGTTGGATCCACCACTGCCAGCTCGATCGTTCCGATCCACTTCCGTCCAGAATTTTCAAAATCACTCCCACAAAACTATCCAGCAACCGAGCAGAAAGATGTTACACATCAAAAAGAAACACGCCCGCAGTCAGTTCGTCTACTTTTTTTTTTTTTGCTAGATAGTCGTATGCTTTAATTGACTATCACACAGAGGTCGATCACAGACCCACGGCTCACAGCGTAAGATTTTATGAGATAAGAGATTTGCGAAGTAAATATTTACGGGAATCTACTGTAGATTTGACGCAAAAACCTAAATTAAATTAAATCTTCTAGTATTGTAGTTGGTCTTGGCTGTATCGTTGCCGTAGGCCTATAGCGATATACCGTAACTTTGTAACAATCAATCTCGAGACGTCATTCCACGTTGGGAATTCCTAAAAGAGAAAGATATGCGTTTCTCGGTCAGCAATAGGCCTATTGCCCTAAATTGGGATTTGTTAAAATACCAATGCGTCTGTTTCTATTTCCATTAAAGACGAATTGAAGTCCATGTGTCTTTTATGCAATCCGTGTTCAAAGATCGCCGGTAACATAACTTTAAATGGATAAATACGGTGTTTGATATCCTGCTTTTTGAATACCCACCGGTACGACATGTTTGAACACGAGATATTTGCTCAATTACAAGCTATATAGCGAGTTCGGATATTTAAATTACCGTACTGGTATACATCGAGTTCGAATCGAACGCCGATCGCGAGCTCCGGCCATGCCTTTGATGTAGCCTACACTTCGCCTACCGGCTCTCATTGTTAAATTTGGCGTTTCTTCGCATTGGCTTCATTCTTGTCATTAGTAAAGTTCAACCGAAGTGTTTTTGCCAATTACATTATACGATCTTTTATATTAAGTCGTGAATTTCATAATCGTCGTTTAGGCTTGATTTAAACGATTTGCCAACTTTAAATGAAATCGTAACCAACTTATGGCCGGACTTCATTGCGAAAGCAAGCTGAATGAAAGACACAGACACGATATGGATTCTCAAGAAGAGAGGAGGCACTGGATTATGACCAGGGATGCTTTCAAGTTTGTGCTTGAATCTAGCGCGCATCCTAATTTTCAAGACATCATTTATCCGAAGAAAGTGCGCATGACATCGAGTAAATACGGTATATATGAAGGAAGCAGAAGATGGAGGTTCCACATCCAGTGGCGTTGCCAGTGGGTGGGGGTTACTGGGGTTCAGAACCCCCATCTCCCATGGAAAATCGGCATGGTTGTGATTTGTGTCCGCTTCACCACCGGCTACTAGGTGATGTACTGCTGTCGCTTTTAGGCCTGGCTCACTATTTGTGCAGTGCAATAAACTTATCAAATATTACAAGCCTATCTAATCTACCGTGTGAGCGCGCCAGTAAATACTGCAAGCTAAGCCGGCTGTGAGTAGCGCAGATCGCGGCCGCGCGCACCCGTCCAGCCGATGGCGGCGCCCACTTTCACACTTTTACCAAACATGTTCAATAATGTGTACTTACAGAGCTCATAGGCGATGCTGAAAATGTCCTCCCTCTCTTGTAACACACACCTGACATCTTTTGATGAAAGAATGTCAACTCTTGTATTATTTACGGAGCCTGTTTCCTTGAATCGTTTATCGAGCCTCCGAATTGTACTGGCATTAGGCACAGGTCTTCCTGGAAACTTGTTTCAAAATTTTCGTCTTGTTTCAGAACAAGATTTTCTGCTTTTCAAATACGAATTATGGATAGGCTATACACACGTTCGCGCAATGTGAATTGGTGTCTAGGCATGGCCAACAATCACAGTAATCATAATACTCACGAAACTTGCAACACTAACGTCTATGCTTTGCAAATACACACCCATATGAACGACAAAACACGTGTGAACTAACGATATGAGTCAGCGGAGCACACCAACCGCCGGCTGGACCGGGTGCACGCGGCCGCGATCTGCGCTAGTCACAGCCGACTTAGCTTGCCGTGTTTACTGGCGAGCATACACATAATGACCCTGTATAAATATTATCGCTTTCAGTCGGTCAACACGAGTGTACCCGATTAGATTGGGCGGGTATTAACAGTTAATTTCCTAGTGCCTGAAATAATTACATGAATTGTTTATACGCTTTTTAAAACACTTCTCACTTAAAGGGGGGAGGGGTTGTGTGAAAAGTTTTTTATTAATAAGTTTATAAACAATTCATATATTATGAATTACACAAGGAAATTAATTGTTACTCCCTGCCCAATCTAATTGAGTGCATTCGTGTTTACATTATTTAAATGACTCATGGTGGTTCCGTATTGATATGTTAGAATAGTTATTATCAAGAAATGAACATCTGCCTGAATCAATACTATACAGATAAAATTAATTATTTAACTTGTTTACAGTACATGTTTCGGGGATTAATTATAAATTATTCCCTTCATCAGCTGTTGAAAAAACAAAAAACAAAGCGTAGCACAGTAATAAGATACGTATTTAAAACCTAATATGGTGCACCATAAAATTTAGGGTATAAGAATAGAATAAAATGAAGAGAAACAGATGATGACGGTGATCAGCTGCTCATGACAAATAGTAGTTCCTTGAAATGGTAGATATGTAACACCAATACTTCACCAATCCGTGTAGCTCTATAACCAATGAAGAGCCTGTATGCTTAAAGATCCAAATATAGCCTTTTCAAAACAAAGCGGCTTTAAGAAACCCGACGTGATGGAAAGTGATCATAGGTTAGTTTAAAGCATATGGTGTATGTGGTTAGGACAACGTTACATTTAGAAATAGACAAATCATTTTCTCACTGCCAGCTAGAACACGTGCATGAACATTTACCGCAAACTAGCATTTCAGTATGTGCTGCCATCTCTCTGTATCAATACCAACCACTTCCAAAGAGAATACACTCTGGGACACAGATTACCTACTACTAGGCTCTGGGATCTAGCAGCTAGATATAATTTAAACACGGGGTCCAAGGAGGCTATGTTTACAATTGAAATAATCATTCAGGTAAATTAAAATTCATAAAACCCCCGCAAAAATGAAATCAGGTGTTGACTGTGTATTTTATACTGTGACTAGCAGGTACCCGCGGCTTCGCTCGCGTCATAGTCGTGTGTCATATTGTTCTTCAATGAAATGCAGGTTTAACCCCGTTCACACCCCTTTAGAACTTGAATATCCAAAAATCCCTCCTTAGTAGACGTTTTCGACGCACAACAAACATAATCCCAAAATATCATTCTTCTAACTTTAATAGTTTTGGTTGGTCGATGAGAGTGAATATCCAAAATTCCTTCCTTAGTGGACGTTTTTCTTCCAGAATTTCACCCCTCCCCATGAGCCCCTTAAATTGGATTTATGAAAATACGGTCGAACACCTATTTATTAAATTATTTATTTATGTATGTATGTATTTATTTATTTATTTATTATTATTAAGCTGATTGTTTTCCTCTGAGTTTCAAACTCCTCGCCTATGTCGTTTAGGAGATGCATGCTCCGTTAGGAATCCTTCAACCCCCACTTTTCACCCCTTTACTCTTAATATACATTACATCGAAAAATCATTAGACATGTGTCAGCTTATTTTTAATGATTGGTTTATATGCCAAGTATCACATCCCCAAATGAAACTACTCGTGAGATATTGTTATTCAATTAAATGCAGGTTTACCCCCTTAACACCCATTTAGAAGCTGAATATCCAAAAATCTTTCCTTAGTGGACGTTTTCGACATACAATGAACATATCCCCAAAATTTCATGTTTCTAACTTCTATAATTTTGGCTGGGCGATGATGAGTGAGTGAGTCAATCAGGTCATTTTCTTTCAATTATTTTTACCAGAATTTTACCCCTCCCCATGGGCCCCTTAAATTGAATTTATGAAGAAACGCTCGAACACCTATTAACTTATTTTTTAAGCTGTCTTTTTCCCCTGAGTATGATGAGTGAGTGAGTTAGTCAGTCAGTTCACTTTCTCTCCTTTTTCGCAGAATTTCACCCCACACCTTCGGCCCCTTAAGTTGAATTTATGAAAAAACGTTCGAACACCGATTTACTTAATTTTTAAGCTGATTTTTTCCGCTGAGTTTCAAACTTCTCACCTATGTCTTTTAAGAGATACACGCTCCGTTAGGAAACCTTCAACCCCAACTTTTCAAAACTTTCACCTTATAATATACACCACATCGAAAAACCCTTAGACACATGTCTGCTTATTTTTAATGATTAGTTTATGTGCCGAGTATCACATCCACAAATGAAACCACTCGTGATATATTGTTATTCAATAAAATGCAGGTTCAACCCCCTTAAGACCCCTCTAGAACCTGAATATCCGAAAATCCTCCCTTAGTGTACGGTTTTGACATACAACGAACATATCCCCAAAATGTTTCTAACTTCATTAATTTTGGCTGGGCGATGATGAGTGAGTGAGTGAGTCAGGACATTTTCTTTCATTTCATTTTCTCCAGAATTTCACCCCTCCCCATGAACCCCTTAAATTTGATTTATGAAAAAGAAACTGTCGAACACTTATTTACTTATTTTTAAGCAGCTTTCACTCCCTGAGATTGAAGAGTGAGTGAGTCAGTCAATCAGTTAGGACACATTCTTTCCTGTCCCCCCCCCCCAGAATTTCACCCCTTCCCATGCAGGTTCAACCCCCTTAAGACGCCTCTAGAACCTGAATATCCGAAAATCCTCCCTTAGTGTACGGTTTTGACATACAACGAACATATCCCCAAAATGTCATGTTTCTAACTTCATTAATTTTGGCTGGGCGATGATGAGTGAGTGAGTGAGTGAGTCAGGACATTTTCTTTCATTTTTTCTCCAGAATTTCACCCCTCCCCATGAACCCCTTAAATTTGATTTATGAAAAAGAAACTGTCGAACACTTATTTACTTATTTTTAAGCAGTTTTCACTTCCTGAGATTGAAGAGTGAGTGAGTCAGTCAATCAGTTAGGACACTTTCTTTCCTGTCCCCCCCCCCGAATTTCACCCCTTCCCATGGGCCCCTTAAATTGGATTTATGAAAAAAATAACGGTCAACACCTATTTACTTATCTTCTAGGCTGATGTTTTTCCGCTGAGTTCAAACTCCTCGCCTATGTCGTTTAGGAGATACACGCTCCGTTAGGAATTCTTCAACCCCCACTTTTCACCCCTTTCACCTCATAATATACACCACATCGAAAAACCCTCAGACACGTGTTTTCTTATTTTTAATGATCAGTTTATATGCCGAGTATCACATCCACAAATGAAACCAATCCGGAGTTATTGTTATTCAATGAAATGCAGGTCTTACCCCCTTAACACCCCTTTAGAACCTGAATATCCGAAAAACCTCCCTTAGTGGACGGTTTGGACATATAATGATCATATCCCCAAAATGTCTTGTTTCTAACTTCAATAATTTAGGCTGGGCGATGATGAGTGTGTCAGGACTTAGTATCTTTCAATTTTCTTTTTTCAGAATTTCACCCCTCCCCATGGGCCCCTTAAATTCGATTTATGAAAAAACGGTCAAACACCTATTTACTTATTTTTTAAGCTGATTTTTTTCCGCTGAGTTTCAAACTCCTCGCCTATGTCGTTTAAGAGATACACGCTCCGTTAGGAACCCTTCAACCCCCACTTTTCACCCCTTTCACCTCATAATATACACCACATCGAAAAACCCTCAGACACGTGTCTTCTTATTTTTAATGATACGTTTATATGCCGAGTATCACGTCCCTCAATGAAACCAAGCCGGAGATATTGCTATTCAATGAAATGCATGTGTACCCCCTTAAGACACCTTTAGAACCTGAATATCCAAAAATCCTTTCTTAGTGCGCATTTTCGACTTACCATGAACATATCCCCAAAATTTCATGTTTCTAACTTTAATAGTTTTGGCTGGGCGATGATGAGTCAGTCGGTCAGTCGGTCAGTCAGGACACTTGTTTTTATATAAGAGATATATCCCCGTTCTCCCTGGGTCGCCAATCAAACTTTTTACCGCTAAATATAGCTAATTTCAAACTGAGCCTAGCGCCAAATAATTTTAAATCCCACCTAGCGGGATATTACACCTATATTAATTAGCTTTTTTTCTTTTCTTGGCGGGAAGGAAGTTGTATATAAATAAATCTAGTTTTAATTAAAAATAAAACGTTTCAATAAGTACCTAGAAAATGATATGGGTATATTAACACTAATTTGGAGGCCATTATTAACTTCTTGAACATGAATCAGCCGAGTTGCTTCATATTACTTAAACATAGCTACTGTACCGTATGTCCAGCAATTCCCCGTATTGTGGTTGTCCCCCAGTTGCGAATGAGTGCAATTTGTTTAAGGTACCGTAAGTAGGACATAGGTAGTTGACAAAAAACTTTGAAAATGAGATTTTAGGCGTCAGGGCCAATTGCAATATAAAGCATAGGATTCTCTTGAAAATAAATAAACATAAAAATGAGTATTGTAAAACTCATAAATCAACATGATACATCGTGAGACTTCTGTAAATATTTTCTAGTCGTAAATTATGAGAGAAAAATTAGTAAGCACCCCCACCCCCCGTTTTGTTGACCGATACGCAGTCTTCATGTTGGTAGCACAGGTAGATTCGAGTTTATTTTGTGGAAGTGGAATATTCTAGATTTACCAAGACAATTCAGTCAAAATTAACTTATTTTCAGAACATTGGTATTATTTGTTTTTGTCTTTTGTGCATATTTCGAAAACTACTAGACCAAAATACATGAAACTTTTCTTGTGTAATAATATCTAATTGAGAAATAGAAATACTTGTAGAGCTGTTGTTCATTCATTTGAGGGGCATGAGACATCTTGGTCATCTGCCCTGTGTAGCTGGGTGTGTGTTGAAGTTGTACGGTATGTATTGCTGTGATGACTGTACTTCATGTGTAACTGCATCAGGAACAGGGATACCGACAGTAGTGGCTACGCGGGCTAAAGAGCTGCGTTAGGTCAAGGGGCCAAGCTCTCTGCTGACTCGGTAGACGCGTGGGTTCGAGCCCCACCGTCGGCTGTCCTTGAAATGGTTTTCCGTGGTTTCCCATTTTCAACACCAGGCAAATGCTGGGACAGTACCATCTGACAGGCCACGGCCGCTTCCTTCCACATCCTTGCCCAGTTTCATTCATCTTCATCCATTCCATCTCTCATCCCGACGCGCAGGTCGCCCACGGGCGTCGACTAGAAAGACCTGCACTCGGCCTCACGCAAAAAAGAAAAAGAACAGGGATGGGGTAGGCACCCCGCGACTTGAAGTAAGGTATTAACCTGGCACTTTCCTGGAGGGAGTGAGGAAAAACCTGGGGAAAAACAACACTCAGAATAGCCACTGTCAACACTGGAATTCGAACCTACGATCTCTGGACTTACTGCAGCTGCCTTCGCGACCGTGGTGCAACTTTCACGAGCACAGCTATGCCGCGGGGCGATCTTGGCTACACTACTGTCCACATACAGGTACAAAAATGACCCATAGTACACTGTGCAGAACTGTTTGTCCATCCCAAAACAGGAGAGGACTCGCCTCAAACGCCACTCCATGCAAGCGGGACAGATTCCCAACACACCAAATATTCCTGTTTGAGAATATTGTTGTACCCCTAGGGTACGCCACCCTCATCCCCTAAATAAAATTACTTTAAAAACCTACAAATAACAATTACAAAATTATAAGACTAATAAGTTAGCACCTACATGAGCTCAAGTAGCTTCGTGTCCCAGGCAACGACCCTAGAAAGGACTATGACTTGGGAGGAATGTACGGATTCCGCAGACGTAGCACGAAAAGCCTATAAGAACCCCGGGAGGTCATGCACCCGAGATCAGTCTGTCTAAGTGCTACCGACGTGACGAATCGCTGCTGTTAGGTAAGTGACTCAAGCGATCACTACACTCACCATCACACTACACTCCCATCCCCCTGTGCTTGGACTGTAATAATTATTTATTTTTATCATTTGAACTGCTATTTGCAAACGTACCTCAAAATCGAGGTACACATTAAATTTAAAAGTAATAGAAGCCACTGGTCTTATCCTTTATTTATTTAGCTAATAAGATCCTACCCTCTTAGCTTCCCCCTTAGGTAGGATCTAGAATTAGCTTCACTGTTTACTGTTTAATTGTTCCGTGACGTCAGCTGAGCGCTACCGCACAGCGCTGACACAAGCAGGTTACCAGTCAGATCGCCTACGTACGACTTGTCTTAGACCGCTGGGTATCACTAGTGCGCACAGAGTAGTAGTTAAATTACCTTTCCAAACACCCCCTCACCCGGAACTACCCCGTCAAGCAGTACATTGGGGAGTTCTCCTTGCAGATCGTACTGACGATCGCAAATCACTAAATAATCCAGACCTCTTACAGCAATTGCCAAGCTCGCCCCCTAATTATACTAAATTCATCCCTTAGGTTAATTCTTTGTACAGGCCACCCTCACAGGTACCTTACAAATGGTGGATGCGCGGGGTACCGCGACGTTGTATTAAAACAACGCCAACAGGAGTACAGACAACGTATTCCGCGGAAAAGATCCCTAGAACCTAAAACCTCATACTAGCCAAGCAAACGCCACCCAAAATTAGGATTTTTTTAAAATAAGGGTCCAATAAGATTTTTATACCCACCCAGGCCCGCCCTAACAGAGATACGTTCATTAACGCCACCCTTACATAATAATCAGCCACTTAAAACCCCACAATTGCTACGCCCACACAACATAATTAATAAGGGTCGCATTATTTAGTTTCCCACCCGGTTCGGTCTCCAGTACCTTATATAGTAGTGTAGTAGTAACATTTAATTTACTACCCCCTTTTACACCATGGCACCTCATGCCGAAACACCTAATTCACATGGGAGGGTGTACCAGTCATACAAATAGAAATTCCGAGTTATTCTTTTTTCTCTTACGAAGCCGGCAGCGCCGAATGCTAAAGGTGCAATTCCGCATACAAGCAATGCAGGCAAGGGTAAGTGCGGCACAGATTACGTACATCCTCACCCCCACCGATAGGCGTAAGACACTCCTCGCCCGGGCACACCGAAATCTACACACGATCCACGGGCACTACAGGAAAAACACACGAAAACACTGAGGATACATACCAAAATGGATAGGGTCTATGGTCACCTCAACCACACAGCAAACCTCCAACAAGTTAGGGCGCAATATGCGAGGTTGGATAACCATTTCGCACGGCTCATTGCCGAATATCGGCGGCTAAGCGCCCAGTTGCTACAAATACACCAAATTATTTTTTCAGTAGGAAATACAGCGAGCATAATCGGTAAAATTTTTGCCACACACAATAGCGTGCTCAGTATAAACCAATAGCTGCATACATTTCCACCCCCGTGGACAAATAGTTAAATCCACGCAGCTATACTGCCCCTTAGCACACCTCAAAGTGAATACTGCCACCGCGACAGTAACGGAACAGGCCAGGGCATTCACCCGGCAATACGCCGAAATATGGCAACATTTCCGTCAGCCCCAGGCATACTTTATTACATTTGAGCTGTTCACACATCCGCCTCACCCAATGGAAGCGGCCAATACAAGCACTTCACCAAAAATAGCTAACATATCCATTCCCCTAATGCCCACTCCTATTAGGAAGGAGACTGCCGTGGCCATGCCACATCCGCAGCTCGCCACGGGGAACGAGACACACGCAAACACAGTCCCACTGCCGCGTAGTAACATTTCCATCCCCACGCTTCCATTATGTCCTAGGACCTTAGCGCCTATTCCGGCCAGCAACAGTCCTAAGGTACGCCGAACAGCCATATTAATTCACCGCCCCATTCCGATCACAATCCCGAAAATAGAAGGTAGACTACACAAACCTAAAATTACCCTTCTACAAACGCCTCGCACGGAAAGTGCATCCCTTGAGTGGATACCTGGTGCAAAAGCCACTTTGGCAATCCGAGGGAGACGGTGCCATTACTTGCGATAGATAGAAAACGAAATTGCCATTTTAGAACAGATTATTTTTATATAATTGGAGGTACACTGAATTATATTACCAGTAAACCAGACCACGTAATAGCCTTACGCATAATATAACTCGCTTCCATAACCAATTTTCCTTTCACACACAACATTTAGGTGTAAGTAGAGGATAAGAAATGTCGAGACAGGCTCCGCTTGCAGCAGTCCCACGTAGAATATCTCCACGTTTCCCCAGTCCCTAGACCCATAGGAAACGAAAGCGTTAAATCACCAGTATCAGGGATTAAACTATATTTTTCCCACACATAGCTCAAACCCAGGACCATATGAATCATACAAGCGCCCTATGCGCTATGGCATTTAGTAGCCATGCTCACAACTAGCAGTCACCGACAGTTCCCAACACTGTATGATACGAAGCTTAATTATAAGTTGCATGCTTAGTTATATATGATATAATAATGTGTACCGGGTTATATTTCTTGTGTCCTATGTCTTTCTAGGATTATGAATTCTGTTCACACACACTAATTCAAGATAGATCAATGCTAGATATATATTTAGTAGTACATATGCCTCACATTCCCCTTAGGACCCCATAAACACGATACGCCAAATAAGCATTGGCAATAGCGCCAATTGCGCTATGGTATCTAGTAACCACAGTCTGAAATAGAGGTCAATACCAATTCCAGTTTGGCCCCACACCATAAGTAATCTTCAGTTGCAGAATTTCAAGTGGAAGATACCGACATAACATTCTTAATAATAGGTCAATATTTATAATATGTAAAGTGCATAAATATTTTTGCAGGTAATATATTGTAGACAAGATCTTGCACATGTCATACACAGTGCACGGCAAGCGAGGTCAATCCTCTATCCCAACATACGGAAGTAACGAGAGACGTAATGCTCAGTCAGCCATACGCGACACATGCATAGCAACAGTCTTTTCCGCCCAGTCACGTAGACTACCACGCTCATACATGGCCGTGCGATACAAGGGTCATTCACACACATGGAGGACACATGGCAAACCACAGAAGGATTCCTTTACCTTAGGAAGATATCTACACACTTCATATTCATACAAGCTTATACAGAGCGCACATTTTTACCTACGTAACCGCATTTAGATTTCCACACACAGTCACGAGCATTAGGCGACCGACTAAAGATCAACTCACCTGTCATAAGGGACGATACGGTAACGTACCCTTCCCCCACATATATAATCACAGTTGAGGAGCACCAATAAATAACTTAAATGTTTATATATGACCTTCGGCAGCGACCGATAACAAATTCCGACAAATGTGATAAATGATAGGCGCTTACATACATTTCCCATAACACTAGAGGGACTGACACTCCCATGGATAATGACCACATCTAAGAGATTAATACACAATATTTTTACTTACACCACTTGGGAAAGTGCACGGATTCCAACAGTCACCCCATATTAAGGTGGGATGACAGGCCGAAACACTACATTATCACAGAATAGGCCAATAACTTGATACATAGGGTCAAATATAATACACTACGGAATATATAATACAATTTCTATGGCGAACGCCATTACTCCAGTAGTAGTGAAAGCACATACCGAGTTACAGACAACACAATAACACAGGTTAGCCACAGTGCATACACACAATGGCCTAACATATACAGGAACACAGGTTAGTGGCATTTCTATAATGGAACGCAATACTTATTCACTAATGCAGATTAACGACCTTTCGCAAAGGCATAGCAGTAGACACACAACAACACAGGTTAGCGGATTTCCCTATAGGCCACAGCAGATTCATACTCATGACTGAGTATAGCGACACTTAGTATCATTCCGCACACAATTGCGCTAGTACACAGGTAAATTACTACCACCACAGCCAGTAAAATGTGACACAATAACACAGGTTATCATACAGTCACAGCGTCAGCATATATAGGTTAGCTGAACACACAGTTAGGAAACACTAGGAATAAGGTTGACTTTTACTTACACATATTACATATCCCATACAATGATATCCAGGAGATGTTCTTTAATACATATGAAATCACTTCACATACTAGGTACTGCAAACTGCAGACAGACAGTGAGTAGCGCTCTGCATGCAATGCCGGATGCAGGAAATGCGCACACAGATTCTCGACACCCGAGACGCCAGAACTCCAAGACTCACAAGTTATACACAGCACTCATGACGGTAACACATACTCCGTTCCACATATTTTTTATCCTCACAGGGGATCTTTTAAAAATTTATTTTCTAGATCACAGTTGAATTGACCACCAAGTACCGTCATCAAGACAAAATGAACAGTTTTCATACAAGGCGAAATACCATCCTAGCCGACGGAGTAAGGAAATCATTTAAATTACAATTATAATTATAATCATCTCATCCTAGCCGACGACCGATTGGACTCCTAGACATTTCTAGGTGATTGGGGTACTCCTCTGACAGTCGACTTAGGAATCCATTTATCATCCTTACGCTAAGTACAAACTGTTCATAATGAGCTCTTATATGAGGAAATGATATTCGTAATTCTATAAGTAATTTCATAATTTCATAAGTGCCACAAGGCTCCAACAGGACCACAAATCCTTATATAGATCCCCTTTAATTTACATATACACAGTAGATACACACTTAGCATTACAATCATAAGTTGGCCACATTAAACCTACATATTGTTTTAGATCCCTTAGTTGGGGGGTAGTTAGGGCTAAAACACTTATGTTATTGCACTAATTTGGAAGGTGATTCCTAGGAGAGGGTAGCTTCCCGTAGCTGGGTGAGCTTACCAGTGTAGTGTGTTGTTTAGCACTTAAACGCTAAGGGGTGTTCCTATAAAGGCGTAAGTATCTGTTAGGGGATGGTCCTCTGGCTGCAGGCTGATGTGCTGGTCTGCCAGCTGGACGGAGTGAGTGATATAACAGACGTGCTTATGTCAGCGGCTCGCTGCTATGCAGTCGAGTCGCCTGCGGGAAGCACAATGAAACCTGAGCAAGCGATTACTGGCTACTATGGTCACGGTCAATGGTGACGAGAGTCAGGAAGGGTATGAGGATGTAAAGAGGCGTGTAATTATCAAGACAAGTGTAGTTTACTGACCATGTGTTTATTGGTCAGTGAGTGTGAAATTGTAAGTCCCTTTTAGGGGAATGTAAGTACTGATACAAGTTAAGTGTACAAGATTGTGGATGGGTGTTTACAAAGTAAAGGATATCTGAACACTTGCTGAGTCTCACCTGTTGACGGTAGCTGGAGCAGGGCCTTCGGCGACACACACTGTATGACAGATAATGCTCCCAAAAGGCCTCCCTTCTTATAGTTCCTGCCGTTGCTTAGTCAGCATTCCATTGACGTAGCTGCCCCAGTTAGTTGTAGTGTTAATGTTTATGAATGTGTTGCAAGTGGTTGGCTAACCTCCCGAGCTGGGTGGTCGCCTCTTGCCGTGTAAAAGTGATGTTCTGGTCTTATGATGTTGCCAGTTGGGCTGGTTTTTAGTAGAAGATGGGGGGTGGCTCTCAGGGGGTACAGCCCCCCGGGCCTGTACAAGTCTTCTCCTTCGATTAGTTCGCGTCCCCGCGAACGGGAACGGAACGTGGAGTGGGGGTGTTGATGTGATGGACCGTTTTTTATTCCTCCTTGTACTTCTTCTTCTTTTCTTCTGTGTTGATGTCGTGTAGGGGTAGCGATGTCGTGTTGATGTGAGATCAGCTTGTGCTCAGAGGGGTAGGTTTTGGGATATACATATGATAATTTAAAACAGTTCATTTAAAAAGTTGACATTTGAAATATTAAAAAGGTACAACAACAACAAAATGCGTGATTTTGACACTATATATGTGTTGGTATTGTGCAGGGAGGAAAAAACCCAGGGCTGGACGGGTGGTTGTGCCGTCAGGCGCTGTATTGGGGATAAAATTGCTCCCTGCAATGTTTTAGTGTGAAAGATGGAAGAAAATAGAGAAAAATAGGTGTCCCAGGGTATAAGTTAAAGGAATACGTAAAATATAGTTTATTGTGTTGGGGTAAAACGGGACACCTTCACAAATTTTATCGTTAGTAGAAAGAAAAATGAAAGAAACAAAAGCATAATCAGTGTGCGTGTATGTGTGTACATTGGTGGTCATGATGATGATAACAGGTATGACCTGATAATAATAATAATAATCATTACATTTATAATATTCCTGATAATTTATAAGTAAACATAGTAAACATAGTAATAATAATGAACATAGAAAAAATAATGGTTGCCATGTTGGTACCCTATATATAGGTATGTTGGCCAACCATGTGGAACCTTTTAATTGTATGACGTTATCATGATATGGCGAGAAAATACAAAATAATTTACAATTTCCAATTATCAATTATCATATATACCTTGTAGAGCTCTTTTACGTGGCCAATTATTTTATACCTCTTACTCTTTGTGCGCATTTTACCATCATGCCTTGACTACCGCTCCCTATTCGGCCGTTCCTGGTGCGGTTTAGTGGCTAGTCCGCTATTCCTTCCTTGTGTGTTTTAATGGTCTTCCTGCCGTGAGTAGGAGTTCCATCTTGATGATGAGATACGGCACTTACAAAAGCCGTGCCGTCCCTGATCATCGCATATTGCTCTTTATTTGAGCGTTGTGTACTCAGGTCAACAGCCTTCAGCATCTCACGGCTGCTGATTGCCATTGCCTGCTGGCGTCATCATCTTTAAAGGTGTGACTGAAAAACGACGAAGATCAGTGTGTCGGTGTGTCAGAGATGGGTAGTGTAATGTGGTGTTGGAAATATATTTACAATAGACATGTGTGCAATCCTCGTCATCTGCAAAACAAACAAAAATGAGTTAATGGCCGTTTATCGGGAAACATGTACATTCCTTGCTTTCCTGAAAAAAATATAGTGTGTTAATACATGTAGCATTTCCATCGCTGCGCATATTATAAAAAATTAATTATGGCGCCACTTAAGTCTAACTTAATCTAGGTTAGCCTAGGTATTATCTAGCTTATTCTATCGTGTTATCTTAATTTTACTTAACTTAACGTATTGTCGGGCTTACCCTGATGACGGGTTTGTTTGTCATCAGGCGCCGAAATGTTTATCTTAATTATTATAAATGAAAAAAAATATTTGATATTCATAAGCCGAATGGTTTTGCCTTAATCTATTGCCGAAATATGCTGTGCTATTATTGAGCAACAGCGGTTATTAAATTTGCTTAATTCTAAGTTGCGTGTCAAATGCAACTGTCTTACATGCTAAAATTTCGACCAGAGCGATCGCCTGAGGCAATTTACTTCCTCAGATCACCACCCGCACGTATTCTAGAAACACCGGTTGTCTCTAGAACCGCCGGATTCCGTTCCCTTAATACTAGTTGTCGACATTTATATTATTACTTAATAACTAGTAATTAATAAAGTCCCGGGCGACTGCGGTGCCAAAAGAGCAAACGCCTCGCCCGGCCATCCTGTTCGTTGCCGTTGTATTTGCATATGTTGTCATTGTTGGGCTTGCCCACTAGAACCCCTGTGAGGGCTCGCTGTGCTCCTCATTTAAGATCTCTGGCTGCCCGCTGCGTCACCATTTATGTGGGCACTGGACATCGTTCGGGAAAAATCGTCCGATAAAATAGTATCATCCGGGAATTTGAGCGTCCGGGATCCTCTTCGCCTATATTGGCATTAATAATAACATCCGGGAATTTTAGCGTCCGGGCTCCTCTTCGCCTATATTGGCATTGTTGGGTTTGCCCACTAGAACCCCTGTGAGGGCTCGCTGTGCTCCTCATTTAAGATCTCTGGCGACCCGTTGTCAGCCATTTACGTGGGCGCGGGTTCCAATGAACGCATTCATTCCATATATATTATTGATTATTTGTTAATTCATTCTTCATTTGTTTGGTTGTCTTCACCTTTGCTACGCGGGGCAAGGACTTGTCGGATCTAGGATTGATCCCGCTGAACCCTGAGATCCTGCTTCACTCCTGCGAGTAGGAGACTAGCTTCCCGCCATAGAAGCTCTACTTACTTACGTACTAAACTAGGAGTCTAGTCCTAATTTGGTCGTCCCTTGGTTCCTCTCCTGAGTCCGGTGCGGAGTTGGCTAATTCTCCCCCCGTTCGTCAAAAGTCTCCCCAGCAGGTCTTGGCTTCGACGACCGTGGCGCATAGTGGGTGTAACGTTCCTCTGCCGGGGGGGTAGGCTAGACGCACCCCCGGTTTTGGCGTTTGCCCGCGCCAGGCCATGAATGCTTCAACCTTACGTAGCTCGTCTCTTTGGTCTGGGTCATTGAGTTAACTGGGGTAGGGCTCATCATCGCCTTCCCCAGCTCTGCTCTTGTGTGGCGCCTCTGCCCTTCTGCTTACGCTGTCATCACCATTCAGCGTGTCTCAGATTCCTTTTTGTGTTATATAAAAAAATAGTGTGATCTGTAAATAATTTACTGTGTAATTAATGTAAATTTTTAAAGTGTTCTGGGGTTGTAGAATCTTCTAAATGCATGGACTACTTTAGGTCTGTAGTCGCCATGTCAGATGTCTAGCGTTGATGCCTTGTGGAGTTTCCTGGAGGCGTTAGTAGGTTTCAATGTCGTTGGGTACCTTGTTATTGGGATCCGGGGTGTGTTATTTGTTGAATAGGCTTAAAGCATGGTAGGAGAGGGTTGCGCATCTTTGGACTCCATGTTTATCGTGGCTGAGAGCAGGTGATGCTATCAGGATGTCTTTACAGTGAGTGGACGGGGGTAGGTATTTCCCAGGTTTGCAAAAATTTTCAGAAAAGTGCCATGCAGGTTCAATAATAATAACCCAGGTGTGTGGGTAGGATATTTCATGCGTGCGGATGGATATGAGGCGTATCCGCTCTCATTTAAGGATATATAGGTCGAGGTAAAATAATACTATGTCCCTTGCATGCGGGATTATTTAATAAGAAAATATTTGTTAGTTTAAGTGTGGCCGCATCTCTTTATATTGAGATGTGCATGACGCTTGCTATTCTTTCTGACACACCCCTAATACTCGGGTGTTAGCATTGAGAGCCAGGGCGTAGTGAGCCCTCTCTTTAAGCGCATGAAGTCTATCAACCCCGATGTATATTTTGGCATGTAGTTTAGCTGTTTTTATGTGTTTATGTGTTTGTGTTGGCTAATGTTGTGAGTGACAAGGTTATGGAAGGAGAAAGGTGGTATAATGGTAGCCTGTAGGTGGTATATTGGCTATCTAGCTGGCACTATCCATCTCTGCTCCTGTCATCCTCACTTGGTCAATATCTGCTTTCCATCCGCTCCTTGGGATGGTGAAGTGTGGTGACGCTGTGACGTCACGGCCTAATCTGGCCTCTCATTTGTAATGTTAATGTAGCAAGTGATTTGTAATGTAACTGGTCATGTCCTGATCGCCTATGATGGTTTTGGGATTAAAAAGTAAAAAGAGAAGTAGTTATTGGGGGGGGGTTGTTCCTTCAGAGCACCTGTCAGTATTCGCCCCTGATTAGTGGTCGCGTGTGGGAAGGACGTGGTCGTAATTGTGATTAGCGCAGCTGCGTGTGTGTGGCTATGTTCCGCTACAGCACGCGGGCGGGTGGGCTGTTATCGCCTAAGTCCTATCGTGTGTCGCGTGGCTGTGTCAGGTGGGGCGTGTGGCTTGTCAACATCTTTGTAAACATGCTCCTATGGCTCTAAGATAATATGGTCCACAGTATCTGCATATTGCTAAATGCCAGACCTATTGTAACATTGCTGAATTCTGTGCCAATGTCCATGTGTACTGTATGTTAGTGTTGGTATAGTTTTTGTTTTTGTATGATAGTGTCATCACAGTCGCGTGTCATTGTCACTTCCGTTATAACAAGAGTGTTTGTCGACGGGAGTGTTGCAATGCGATGGAATCTGCAACTCAGTGTTTTGCTGTGTTTATGTTTTCATATGCTTGTATACGGGAAGTCTTTGATGTTACGTATGACGGCTGCCGGAACGTGACTTTTGCCCATGTCCGAGTGTTGTCACTGTTTGGGGTCTGGGCGGGCGGGCCAATGTGTCAATCTGTCCTGTTTTTGCTAGCAACGTTGTGTGGTTACTTATTCCGTAAGGCCTTTGGCTTGTGAAATTGCTATACTTGTGTTTGGGAAATCTATTTCCCATGTCTGGGGTAATCGAAATTTTGCATGGTGTTTGGCCGGAGAAAATGTGGTGTTACCTGTTTATGTACTTGTATGGGGCCAACTTCAGTCTAATTGGGATTCTGGATATTTGTTTTCCACGGCGTCCAATTTTTACTGGGCATTCGGACACGCGATCCCATGTAATTCTCCGTGTTTCATGTCTGTGTTGTCTGTTGGGATTTTTGCCTTCCTAGTGTGGTTTCTGATTGTGTTTTTCGCGCCAAAAATACCGTTGGTTAGTTTGTTTTTGGCACGACTGTGTTGTGTGATCGTGGGTTCGCACCCGCCTTGGTTTAAGGTCCTGGTGTTACGATTTTTTATACTGCATGTCCCATGGCACGTTTATCGTGTGTTTGAGACACGCAGATGAAAATACGCTTTGGCGTGAAAAAATTGGGTCTTTTGGAATGCTCCTCGTATTCTAATTTTGAGAGTTATAGGGTTTTGAAACTGCCGTGAATGAATGTGTATGTTCCAGCCAGTCCTGGAGTACTCTTGGGTTGTCCGTGTTAGTGAAGGTCGCCCACTCACGAGTGTGTTATCGCTGACTGCGATAGTATTGAATTACACCCGTGCAGGAAATCCTTTGCTTGCTTGCTCGCCATCTGTGCCGAGACAGTGTGTGTAGGTTTATTGACACATCTTACTATTGTCTGCTAATACGGCGTGTCTCGGGTCCCTCGCAACGTAAAAGAACCTTCCTTTACTACATGTTGTGTTCCCAAATTTTGTGTTGTTGTAAGCGTGGGGCGAATATATTCTTGTTATTGGTAGTTAGCTGTGTTTATGTACGCGTGTCTCCGGGCCGCTAGTCGCGTGTTTGGTGACTAGGTGTCGGAGGTGATTTTATTGTTTAGTGCGTATGAATACCTGTTGGTGTAACTGTCTTTTATCATTCTATCCTCCCATTGGATAGTTACCCGACCTTGCACTCCTGGTATCCAGAAGGTTGCGGGTTCGAGACCGTCTTTGTCCAGGGTAATTATTCCTGGTGCCTTTTAGGCTTGTGTCTCCGGGACAGTTCTGCCAAGTGTTAGGGTCGTATCCCGGTGCGGTCAGCGGGGTCCGAAGGCTATTTCTTGGCCTTCTTTTCCCGTCTGCCCGTGGAATGATTTCCCTTCCTTTTGGCAGTGTTCCCGCCTTTACGTGTAGGTGTCGTTTTGCGGGTGTGATATGCCTTCATACGGCGGGCGTGTATGGTGTCTTTGATGAGTTTTCGCCCATGGCGCACGCTGACTATGTAATTTAGGTCAGATACCTTCCTGCAAACTTCGAAGGGACCTGACCAACGTGGCAGGAGGAACTCGGACACATTTTTCTTACGGGCGGAATTGGCAACCGTAACCAATTGCCCGGGTGTGTATTCCACGGTCTATCTTTGCCGATCGTACCGTTCTTTTTGTTTTTTCTGCGCCGCGGCTATGTTCTTTCTAGCGTCCATGCGAGCTATCTGCAAGTGCTCTAGCCGGGCGGCATTGTCCGGGTGAGTGTCCTGTGGGATGCATATATTGTCTATGGGACTTCTGGGTGTGTACCCATGCAACAGGAAGTGTGGAGAGTGTTTTGTGGCCGTGGATATGGAGGTGTTGTAGCTAAATGTAATGGGCTGCAGATAATCATCCCAGTCTGTCCCTGTGTCCCCTGTGAATTTAGCTAGGGCCATTCCAATTATTTTGTTCATACTTTCTGTGAGACCGTTGGTTTGTGGGGAAAAACTCGTGGTCGTGTATGCCCTTATCCTGAGTATCTCCAAAAACTGTTGGAGCACTCTCGATGTGAAAATAGTACCTCTATCGGATAGTAGGGTTTGGAATAGGCCATATCGTGTAACTATGTCGAATAAGAATTCGACTATGCTGTTTGTGTCTGCTTTGGGCACAGCCTTTGTGATCATGTACCGGGTGAGATACTCGGTGGCAACCAGTATGTATTTATTGCCTTTTTGAGATGTCGTAATGGGGTCGTTAACATCTATCCCGACCCTGTGAAATAGCTCTCCTACGGGAATTGGGTTGAGTAATCCATGAGGCTTGCCAGGCCTTGTTTTAAATCGCTGGCAAGTGTGACATGTCTTTACGAAGGTGTCTATGTCGGCCTTCATGTTTACCCAATAATACTTGTCCCGGATTCTAAGGCATGTTTTATGCGTACCCAAATGTGCCCCTGCCAGTGGGCTACTGTGGTGTCCGATCATGATATTCTCTTTCAATGACTCCGGAACCGCTATAGGTGCATTATCGTGCATGGCTGTGGGCTTAAATTTCTGTACCCCGTCTTTGTCTAGGAAAAATCGCCTAGACAGCCGTGCCGTCTTGGAATCCACCTTGTCCAAGTTTTTTAGTGCCAATAGAACCTGTTTCAAGTATGGATCACTTTCTTGCTCCTGTTTGATGTTAACCACCGTCAGGGCAAAAGTGGGCATGTCGTCCCATTCGTGGTCCTTGCTGTCATCTGGGGGGTCGGCTACTGGCAGCCTAGACAACCCATCTGCGCCTAGATGTGTAGCGCCTTTCTTGTGCTTGACCACGAAGTTATATTCATACAGGTGGAATATAAACCTATTGAGCCGCGAATTTGGGTTTTTGAATTTATCCCAAAAAAGCAGGCTCGCGTGGTCAGTCACTACCGTGAACTGGATACCATAGAAAGCTCATGGCCCTAAACAGACAGTTGCCGTCTCCTTGTACGGGGTGTGTATGGAAACGGCCCGGGGGCGGATCGTCAGCCTTGGCTTTAGCTGGCTGCTTTTTCCCCTTACTCTTACGAGTTTGTTTGGGGGAAGGGCCTCTCTGGTGTTGTGTTGGGGGAGGAACCTCAGCCGCTTTAACAGCTGGCCGAACCTCCCCGTCTAAGCGTTTTTTTGAAACGTGGGTGTTCGTCTCCCTGTACTGTATGTGCGCCCCCCCCCTCGGGGTGGCTGCGCCAACTCCCCGCTAGCGGTGTGTAGCTAGGTGTGGGAAGTATTGCCCCCCTATCTGCCCGGCGGGGTGCCTCATCCCTAAACTCCCTCGGGTGTTCGTCAGGGAGTGGGTAGTGTTCCGGGCCCTTTGGGTATGTATTTGTATTGTCCCGTCCTTTTCTGTTTTTTCTTGTCTGTCGGTTATTGCCCGGTGGTCCGTTTTCCTGTCTCCGCCAGGGTGGGGTGTATGTTTGCTGCTGCGGGGGCGGGTTTTCCCGGCGATTCCCCTTTTCCCTGTACTGGGAAGGTGCATACCCCTGTCTGGTCGGGGGTGGGTTTCCTCGACGGTCCCTATTTCCCCTATACTGTGGGGGTGCATAGCTTTGCCTGCGTGGGGGCGGGTTCTCCCGATACTCCCCATTTCCCCTATATTGCGGGGCTGTATAGCCTTGCCTGCTTGGGGGGCGAGTTTTCCCGATACTCCCTGTCTGCCCTGTATTGCGGGGCGGCATAGCCCTGTCTGCTTGGTGGCGGGCTGCTTCGCCGGGGAATGGTGTGCTCGTATTCTTCAGGGTAGTACTCCTGTGTATACGGGGATGGTGGTCGTCGTGAGGGGTATGTCGGCTCTGTGTCCGCGTATGATACCGGTGAGTACCGCGGAGGGTAGTGTGGCCTGTCCTGTGTGTGTGGTGTTGTTGGCCGCTGTGGAGGGTAGTAATTTTCCTCCCTCCCGTAGTGTCCCTCTCCGTGTACCCCCTGTCCCTCTCAGGATAATAGCGCTCTTCCATGTCTGCATGTTCATCCCTTAGCGGTCTCCCGCCTGCTTGGATGGCAGCTATGGTCAATTTCTCCATTCTGTCCACTAATTCATCCATCTTCTGACTAGTGTCGTCCTTTTGTGGATGAAAGTGCTGATCCACGGCTTTCTCCGTAGCTTTTTCCGTGATCTTTTACCCTGCCTCTATTGTCTTTATGTTATTCAGCATGTGTTGGACCGTGGGGTTGTTCATAATGCACAACTTGTCCACTATGGATGGTCTGAGGCCCTGCATTAGCAGCTTGACTTTCTGCTTATTTGTCATAGCTGCGTTATATTTATCGCACATTAGCAACTTTACGTTGATGTACGACTGGGCGCTTTCTTTAGGTCCCTGTGACCTCTGTCTAATTTGGTCATACAGGTCCTCATCATCTGGTATGAGCTGGAATTCACTTTTCAACAATAAAGTGATTTCCTCCCATGTGGCATTTTCTAGGTTGTCCTCATGAAGCTCATACCATGTCATGGCCACCTTTGTGAGGTATGCTGGGAGGAGCCGTTTTCTGACTTCCTCGCTCCAACCATTGATCCGAGCCGTTCTATTGAAGGCCTTGAGGTATTCCTCGGGATCCTGACCTTCCCCCGTGAACTTTGGGGGGTGGATCATGGGGTATTCTGAGTGTCCGTTCATCTCGTGTTCAGCTGTCTCTCGTTGGCTGTGTAGTGATTGTGATCTGTCTATGCTGTTCGCACCGCTATCGTGTGCCGAGGTGTTTGTGTTATTCAGGGGGGAATTAGCCTCGCTCCCCGTGTACGACACGTGTGTTACGTTACCAGGTGGCTCGTCACCTGATATATCGGTACTGATTGATGGTGTGTTGTCGTACTGTGTGGATGTGACTACGTCTACAGTCCTGTCTAAATCCTGTTTCACCGTTTCCAAGATAGTGTGTATATCTAGGACTGCCTCTGTCGTGTGATTGTCTGATCTAACAGTGTCTGTATCTAGTAACTGTGTGATGCGCTCGAGCAGATTATCAGTTTTCTGCTCTGTGATTTGTAGTTGCTGCAACAATAGGGGGTGGAGCGTTGGCAGGCAATCTACTTCACTAGCGCTGGATATTGGTGACTCTTGTCTGTGTTCACTGGCCTGGGATCGTGTAAAATGTATAACTTGTGCTGCCGCTGCAGGGTGTTGAGCGCGGATCTCTGATGTCTTGAATTCGAGTTCCCTAAGAAGTTGTACTGCAGTCTGGTCAGTTATCAAGTCACTGTTCTTAATTTTTAACTTCGGCAGGAGTGGAGTTGTACTAACCGACAAATGGTGCGCAAAGTCTCTTAGTGTGGTTCTAAATGTGGTCATTTAATTTCCACTGATTTTGTACTATGGGGAGGATGGGGGTGGGTGTAATAATACAAATCCCTGTGTAATAAAGAAAAATTGTGGAACGTAATGTAGGAGAGAAAAAAAATTAGTCTCGCTTGGCTGCGTGCGGTAGGGGTCGTTTCTACTACGAGGGCTCGTTGTATGAGTCCTACCCTTACTGTGCGTGGTAGCCGCGTCTCCACCAATATGTTTTAGATCCCTTAGTTGGGAGGTAGTTAGGGCTAAAACACTTATGTTATTGTACTAATTTGGAAGGTGATTCCTAGGAGAGGATAGCTTCCCGTAGCTGGGTGAGCTTACCAGTGTAGTGTGTTGTTTAGCACTTAAACGCTAAGGGGTGGTCCTATAAAGGCGTAAGTATCTGTTAGGGGATAGTCCTCTGGCTGCAGGCTGATGTGCTGGTCTGCCAGCTGGACGGAGTGAGTGATATAACAGACGTGCTTATGTCAGCGGCTCGCTGCTATGCAGTCGAGTCGCCTGCGGGAAGCACAATGAAACCTGAGCAAGCGATTACTGGCTACTATGGCCACGGTCAATCGTGACGAGAGTCAGGAAGGGTATGAGGATGTAAAGAGGCGTGTAATTATCAAGACAAGTGTAGTTTACTGGCCATGTGTTTATTGGTCAGTGAGTGTGAAATTGTAAGTCCCTTTTAGGGGAATGTAAGTACTGATACAAGTTAAGTGTACACGATTGTGGATGGGTGTTTACAAAGTAAAGGATATCTGAACACTTGCTGAGTCTCACCTGATGATGGTAGCTGGAGCAGGGCCTTCGGCGACACACACTGCATGACAGATAATGCTCCCAAAAGGCCTCCCTTCTTATAGTTCCTGCCGTTGCTTAGTCAGCATTCCATTGACGTAGCTGCCCCAGTTAGTTGTAGTGTTAATGTTTATGAATGTGTTGCAAGTGGTTGGCTAACCTCCCGAGCTGGGTGGTCGCCTCTTGCCGTGTAAATTGATGTTCTGGTCTTATGATGTTGCCAGTTGGGGTGGTTTTTAGTAGAAGATGGGGGGTGGCTCTCAGGGGGTACAGCCCCCCGGGCCTGTACAATATTTTCGTTTTTAGGCAACGTGATACGACATGGCACATACATATATATATGTCCATTAGTAGCACAGCAACGCCATGACCCCTAAATGTCCTACAGTCGACCTAAGGCGTCAGCAAGTCAAAGGCAGGTTAAGTCCTACTCTCCTGGGTCAAAACACTATAGGATGAGTATCAGCCGTGAGCGTATATATATATAAGCATATTCGGCAACTAATACGTTAATGGTCCATAGCTATTCCACGTTTTCCTAAGGCGTAAATCGAGTCAAGAGCAGGTGATAGCCTACCCTCCTGGGATCACGATAAGGAATGAGTATCGACCATAGACATAATCATGCCGAATTTTATAGATAACGAATAACAAAGGCCCAACGATTTTATTTAATATATAAAGACTAAATATCCACTTGATTCCACAAACATCTTATACGGAATAGTAATACATCATCTCCGCAACAACACATTCAGGAGAATACACTGTATAAAACTCACTTCCATACAGCAGAATGCCCGATAAATGTAGCCCATTATGCTACTCCACGGACAATCCAACACATGGAATACAACATTCACAGTGAATATACATATTACTACACCCCGCCTTATTTTTTCATTTTCCCGGAGTAGACGGGAGTAAACCACGGAAACACTTTTCCTACAGAGTGACACCCAACATTGCTACACCCACATGGAATCGCTACTTGCGGCCACACATTCACAAGTATGGTATAATACAATTTGTAATTTAAATACAGAAAAACTCAATATTTTTTTATAGACACCATTTTCCATTTTCCCGCAGGAAGTGGAAGTAAAACACAGAAACATTTGTCTATAGATGGACACCCAGCATATTACTGCACCCCACATTATTTTTCATTTTTCCGGAGTAGACGAGTGCAAACCACTGAAACACTTCTCTGCATAGTGACACCCAGAATTTTTACAGCCACAGGAATTCACCATATGCTTCCGGACATGCATAACACACTCCAGCATATTCCATAAATGGTATACAAGAAACACAATAGTTATATACATATCGTTTGCCACATTTGAGTACGCTATGATGACAGCGTAATCCCATAAGAGTTCCTCAACAGAAGGATATGCGTAGCTTCCCGATACAGACGGACAATCAATAGCCTACACCCAGATTGCATAATATACAGGCTGTATAACATTTGACGATTCATAATTGATGACCACTCCATTTGACACATAACACGTGCTTTTTACAGTTTATTTACTGCATAATAACAGAGCGCCGTGCTTGACACCCACTCTTAGAGCTCAGGTCCAATCAGAATAGCGCCACAATAAGCATGAACTACTACAGCCCGCCAGCCAATCAACGCTTCAGGTACCGCCTCGCAGTAGCGATCGCTGATAACTTCCGTATACACACGTTATCACCAGCCACGCCTCTCACGTGACAAGTAACTAGCAGGCAGCCATAATGGATATACTCTCGCGCGCTGAATTCAAACGACACTAAGAGCGAGACATATAATTGTCGGAATATACTATACACAACAGGGTCACCAAATATTTTTCTTTTAGTTCAACCCCTTCATCCCTCAATACTTAATACCGGGACAGCATATTTCATGGCAAGAAGCCAGTATTATCGGTGATATTCACACAGCGCCACGTCACACAAATACACCGTATTTTATCTTTCAGCGGGCTTTAATATACTTTTGCCCTCGAATACACCCTTATATAGACACGCCATCCAACATAGGAAAACACGAGCATGTCTCCGTGACCATATAAATATATAAATCTACTCCCCACTTAGGAGGTTTTAATTTATTTTATTCACGGTACAGCGATATTGAACAAAATATTTTCTTCCAGATTTGGACGAGCAAACTTATTTCAAGCGATAGCGCATTGTACCCCTCTTGAACTCCATAATTAAAACGCCACATTTAGTGGAATTTCTAGCCCCATTTAACATATAGATGGCATTCACATATACCATCCCCCCAACTAATGGAATGGCAATACACACTTATGGATCCCCCACATTTCAATAGGGTGGATAGAATTTTTTTTTTGCAGTATTAAGCCCCACCCCTATAGGGAGGACTTACGCCACACATATAGTGCGCTGCAATATAACCTGGTTTAGAATATCTATACATAGTATCTCTAGACAGTATCTCTAGTTAAGGGATCATATTACATAATAATCCTAAATGACCAGTTTTTAAATATAGGCTTTATAGTATATAAGTCTAGAATATATATTACGAGTATGGACAGCAGTATAATAATATTATGGCCCCAGATGCCATATATTGCGACTAGTGCGTCCAAGCTTAAAAGCACATCGCCCTCCCAAGATATATATTAACACTCTACAGATACACACTTGTACAATTGTTCCCTATAATGCACGGCACTTGGTAATCATGCAATTACCAGGGTGTACACCATGATTTATCGCTCGTGGCTATATGTTAATCAACATTCGGAACTTTAGAGCTAACAGCTTTGCGTCCCAAGCTTAACCCGCTAACACCAGTGCATGCATTGTTTTATTTTTATAACCAACATTTTTACCCTGCATGCCAGTTCAGAGCATAAATGCTACCCTACCTCCTTCAGCACGGTACCTAACAACCACGCTGAACACCCAGGTCCTAACCAATAAAATCCTCACCCACACCGGTCGAGAGATCCTACCACTTAACGTTTCCCCACATCCCCATAGGACCACGATTCCTTTGACCTATCTTACCATCCATTTACCGATACTTACAAATTCTAACATACTTACAACTGCCCATTAACACGGGAATACCCATCACATCCTTAACGTACCTACTAACATGTGAGAGGGAATTATACTCAGCTGACATTAGCTGGATATCCGACGAGCCAGGCGCAACTAGAGTGCACTGTGCCACCACTGTAATCCCCCCGTATAACTATGACAACCTATACAACACAATACCGCTTGACACTTTCTTTTCATAGTTTGTGCACGCAGGTGCACTTTGATAGACGTGACCCTATTTTCCAAGGGAAAATAGATATTGGTAAGTTGTACCCAGGACTGACGGCAAGGATAGCCCATGACCTGACAGGATATGACTTCGACGTTGACGTCCGACGGGAGGTCATAGTGGTGACGTGTTAGGGCGGGCAAGCGCCTGTGTTAGAGGACGTACATAGCCTGTCTCCCCTAGCACGGGGTCCGTTATACCCATTTTTATGCCCTAACGTCGTCTAAGCTATGCCTGCGGATGGAGGCTTGATGGTTCGATGAGGGAATAAACTACCCCCACATCGGAAAGGATACATCCTCCTTCCCAAGACGACCCACATGACTTGACGATAGTTAGTATGTAAGGTTAAGTAATTTCGGCTCTATGTGCGGAGCTAGAGACCTGGTTATCACACACAGGTGAAGAAAGAAGAGGATATAATTTCCCGGGCCGAGGTATCTAACACCGATGATCTCCTCTGTTGATACCCCCGTAGACCAATTCATCAAGAAAGAAGAGGATATAATTTCCCGGGCCGAGGTATGTAGCACCGATAATATTCTCTGTTCATGCCCCCGTCGACCAAAGCATCAAGAAAGAAGAAAATATACGACGAAACTACGGTTCTCTCCCTGGCCGAGGTTACAACTACCGTTGTGCCCCAGGGGAGGAATATATTGATATTGCCTAAGTGGCAATATATGAGCGCCGAATGCGGTCTTACGCAGATGCGTAAGCCCGATTGGAACGGTCCATACCGTTCACGTGATTGTCCTTCAATGGAAGGGACGATAGCATATTGGAACGGTCCACACCGTTCACGTGATTGTCCTTCAATGGAAGGGACGATAGCATATTGGAACGGTCCATACCGTTCACGTGATTGCCCTTCAAGGGAAGGGACGATAGCATATTGGAACGGTCCATACCGTTCACGTGGTTGTCCTTCAATGACAGGGACGGTGATATATTGGAACGGTCCATACCGTTCGCGTGATTATCCTTCAATGAAAGGGAAGATAGAAAATAAGGACTAATGTATAAACCAAATGGAAAGGTATATGAAAGTATAAAAAAAAACAAATGGCCAGTAGTAATTATAAATCTATGTTTTATGATTATATTACCGACAGCAGTGGCTACGCTGGATAAAGCGCAGTGTTAGGTCATGGGGCCAAGCTCTCTGCTGACTCGGCAGACGCGTGGGTTCGAGCCCCACCGTCGGCCGTCCTTGAAATGGATTTCCGTGGTTTCCCATTTTCAACACCAGGCAAATGCTGGGACGGTACCTTCTGATAGGCCACGGCCGCTTCCTACCACATCCTTGCCCAATTTCATTCATCTTCATCGGTTCCATCTTTCATCCCGACGCGCAGGTCGCCCATGGGCGTCGAATAGAAAGACCTGCACTCGGCCTCTCAGGTGGCCACACGACAAAAAAATGATTATATTTATGTATTTATTTTTCAGCGCAGGTTGAAAACCTGAAGCGCCGAATCCGGACACAGCGCACATAGTGGTGCATACTTTGCGCATATGCATCGGGAGTAGCTCCATTTTGGGCACTCGCCGAGATTACCGATGAAAGTGACATAATGTGATATATTTGCCAGATGAACTGTTTTTCTATATACCTCCACAGGTTTACCCCACAGATGCCGAGGGTGGATACCCTCTATTATAATTTTATGTTTCTTATTGATGGCGACGTGACATATGCAATAATAACATGTATTTTTACTACACAAATTTCCCGCCCCCACATTTCACACTCACACGGCCAATACACAATCCCCCCACATGATACATATTTCCAGGCGCACATCCGAACCACGGTGGAGATATACCTGTGGGATATCCCCCACTGGAGGTCGGAGCAACAACAAACAATTTGACACCTATAATGAGAGGTGCACTACGGCCACACAGTTCGCGCCTATTTCTGTAAAGGACGAGTTGTGCAGCCAAGATGACTTCGCTTGCCCACAGGGAGCGAGTCATAATATAGTCCTAATATAGATTTGTCGTACATAGCCTGCAGGTCTTAGATGGTAGCTTACACATAGGTATTAAGTTAGAGTGCACTCGAAGTAGTGTTAACATTCATAGAGTACAATATTGTGGTAAATGAAAGAATATAACAGCAATATAGTTGCGCAACTTCGGTATTGGTGGAATAATGGTATAGTCAATAGAGTTTTGTTTTAAATGTAGAATATTGGTATAGTTAATAGAGTTTTGTTTTGTTTTAAAGGATTACATATGATATTGTTGCGTTGAGATTTTTGTTGAAAGAATTTAAAATTATTATGATTGAGAATATTGTTCAGATAAGGTTAAGATTGCCAATGTATGAAGGTATATGGACTGTTTTATTTTACACATTGTTTTTCCTTTCTATTCTTTTAAAATCCCCGTTGTAAAAATGTCGTATTTCTTCCCCACAATAAAACACTTATCACTATATTCCCTTAAAATACACCCTGCGACATTTCTTTGATTCTTTCTCTCCACCCTATCTCTTTTACACACGTGCAGGGCACGCGAGGACAGTTTTTCATCCGCACCGGAGGTACGTTACTTTTATATCCTCCCCCCCACCCCTAGGATGTTTTTTCCTCTCGTTGTGTTCCTGCACCCCTTTAGTTGCATTGATAATGATATGTGTTATGTTTATGTTGTATTTACTGTTTTGTTTCTCAATGTACGTTGTCATTTGTTACACATGCCAATAGGGACAAATGTTGTATCCCGCCAGATTAATAATGCTACATAACAAACAAGTAAGCTTCACGACCCACTGTTGCATTTTTTGAATATCACTGTAAAGAAATATTGTTCCCCTCACCATACACACTTACACATGATCCTGATCACTACCCGGACGCACACTATATAGAAGGCACTCATACACAGCCTTCAACCTTCGACGATTACTCCTATATTACAAATTTCATATCTACCGCCTTACTCACCCCTATCTTCCACGAGGCTACCCACACACCCCCGACGACGCCACCCATACATTGACGGAATAAATTAAAAGAAGAAAAGAAGAGAAGAACAGAAGATAGAAGAATTCCAAGAAAGAAGAAGATGCCTTATTTTACAAAAACCACCCACACGTCTTCGTCCAGTTATCGAGGACGATAACTAACCCCACAAAGGGGGTTGTTGTACCCCTAGGGAATGCCACCCTCATCCCCTAAATAAAATCCCCGACAAATCCAAATTCCAAGCAATTACTATAAAAACCTACAAATAACAATTACAAAATTATAAGACTAATAAGTTAGCACCTACATGAGCTCAAGTAGCCTCGTGTCCCAGGCAACGACCCTAGAAAGGACTATGACTTGGGAGGAATGTACGGATTCCGCAGACGTAGCACGAAAAGCCTATAAGAACCCCGGGAGGTCATGCACCCGGGATCAGTCTGTCTAAGTGCTACCGACGTGACGAACCGCTGCTGTTAGGTAAGTGACTCAAGCGATCACTACACTCACCATCACACTACACTCCCATCCCCCTGTGCATGGACTGTAATAATTATTTATTTTTATCATTTGAACTGCTATTTGCAAACGTACCTCAAAATCGAGGTACACATTAAATTTAAAAGTAATAGAAGCCACTGGTCTTATCCTTTATTTATTTAGCTAATAAGATCCTACCCTCTTAGCTTCCCCCTTAGGTAGGATCTAGAATTAGCTTCACTGTTTACTGTTTAATTGTTCCGTGACGTCAGCCGAGCGCTACCGCACAGCGCTGACACAAGCAGGTTACTAGTCAGATCGCCTGCGTACGACTTGCCTTAGACCGCTGGGTATCGCTAGCGCGCACAGAGTAGTAGTTAAATTGCCTTTCCAAACACCCCCTCACCCGGAACTACCCCGTCAAGCAGTACATTGGGGAGTTCTCCTTGCAGATCGTACTGACGATCGCAAATCACTAAATAATCCAGACCTCTTACAGCAATTGCCAAGCTCGCCCCCTAATTATACTAAATTCATCCCTTAGGTTAATTCTTTGTACAGGCCACCCTCACAGGTACCTTAAAATATGGGAGGTTGGAGGCGAATATTCATATCTTTCTCTTGCTCCTCTCCTCAAGCCACACACTGCACATCCAAGCCGCAACAGACAAAGATTAGGAACAAAACTACCATTCGCAAATATTCAAAAACTCTCTTTTAAACAGTTTGTATCTGTATAAAATATGAATAGAAGCATGAAATTTAAGATCGAGTCAGCCTCAGAATGTTAAGAGATGCTGCTTGCCAAGTCACAGTGCTCAGTTGGGTGAGTGCATCTTGTGAATATGTTTTTCCTTGAGTTAGCCACACACTCCTGGATGGTACCACAGCACCATGGCATATCCCCCATCAGAGAATATAGGAATATGTTTTGTTTCAGACTGTGAACCAGTACAGATATGGATGCTGTGTCGACATGGAACACGGTACCCTCAAACCAGCACCATCAAGAAGCTCCGAGCCTTGGAGGATTTCAGAGACCAGATCGTTGACAATCACAAATCCAGTCGTCGAAGTAGGTGATGTGTAGACAGTTTATTTGTCTTAAAAACTATGGATAAAATATGCTCCAAAACTTAGTATGGCCGTATTTGTGAGCCATTTCTAGGTCAAATGTTAACTGTTTTATATACTGTACATCAAGAAGATACGGCAACAAGTTCAGAGTTCACACTTCACACAACTGGTAGTGTGCCTGGCTTACACTAGATTTTGTCGCCACAGTGCAACAGCTGTCCACTGTCTCTACAGCTCACACTTATCACCACTCTTGCCACTTCAGGTGCTACCAGAGTCCCACAGATACATTCCTGACCGTAACGCATCGAACCCAGGTCCTCACTTGAGTCTTTCATAGTCCCATTTGTGTGAAAAGTGTTTCATTAAGCGTGGAAATAATTCATGTATTTTTTTAAGGCACTATGTGATTAAATTAATTGCTACTTCCCACCCAATCTAATTGGATACTATCGTGTTGACCGACTGAATAGTGAGTCTATTAATAGATTGCAGTACTTAAGCAACACTGAAAAACTGCTTGTAATGTTTCAATATTTTCACAGTCCCAGCCGCAAGCAAGCTTTCACAGCACCTGACTTCCCGTTAGATGTAGCCTACTACCTGTTAGTCCGACTGGGCTGACTCTAGCTGTGACAGGCTCACTCACTGACTGCTTTCCTTTGAATGACTCTCCTGTCTGAGTCGCTAACCACGGAACTGTCCTCGCTAATATACTGTACCTGCTAGGGAGAGTTCAGAAAAGTTTCCATCCTTCTAGCTATAGCTGGAGTCTGAAGAGTCTAGATTTCCCGCAAACACTCCACATGCAGTCCAGGGGCTGATTAGCCAGGATATACTGTATCTACCCTTAATCTCTCCCTCTCTCTTCATTCCACCCACTGACCAGGGGCATATATAAGGAGGGCCTGTGGGGACTCCAGCCCCCCTCTGAAAAAAGAAGTCAATAAAAATAAGAAAGTGTTGCCTTGATAAAAGCATAAAATAATTGTAAATTTGGTTGTACCCTAATCTTTACTTATTGGCTAAGTTATAAACAATATTAAGATTGAAATTAGACTACCTCGTGGTGTAGTGGCTAGCATTCTTGGCTGCCGCCCCAGAGGTCCGAATTCGATTCCCGGCTCTGCCAAGAAATTTTAATTCTGGTCTGAGGGTTGGAACGGGATACACTCAGCTTTATGAGGCAAAACTGAGAATTCAACAGTAACTTACGGTACAATACGGTACTTTTGATAAATAAATTATTATCAATTTGTAAAAGAAAAAATAACTGTTTACCTTTCTGCTCAATAAATTGACAAATATTTAGATAGCCTATTTGCCATTCATACTCCACAGGCCATAATAGAAAATTCATTAAGTATAAAATTGTATTTGTGTATTGTGTTATATTTTACAACTTTTTTTCAGTGGCGACTCGTAGATGAAAAATGAGGTGAAGAGCGAAACTCTGATTTCAGCAGTGCTTGATTGCTTTTGTGAATATTGACATATTTTGTTTTCGTATTTTAATGCTAAAATATCAACCCGGTCGTCCTGAAAATGATTTTTGTGGTTTCACATTTTCACCACCAGGCATATGCCGGGACGGTTCCTTTCAACAGGTCCACGGCCGATTTCCTTCCAAAATCCCTTCCCTGACCCGTCCTGCAAAGAAAATGCATGGTCATTGCCTGCATTAACAGAATTAATAGAATGCCTTAAAGTTCCCACGAGTTACAGTAAACAGAACAGGTTGTTTTTAAGAATACAACTACTGCACAAGCATGTGAACTGCTCGAACCAAGATCCCTTGCAATGAAGGCTATAAGATTTGTCGGTTTTCTTGATATATTTTTAGTGCACAGTTCTATTAATCAATTTGTCCGTCCACAATTTAATAACTCCCTTTTGTCTTCGTATTTCCACCTACTGAAGAGAATTTCTAATAAAAGTAATTCTGTGTCTTCACTGGAAATATTATTACACTAAAAGCCATCAACTTTCATCAACAAGAGGGTAAGAAACGTTATAAATAAATACTATTTATTGGGAAAATAAATACAAGCTTCAGCATAAAAGAAAAGAAGCCTGACGCAATGCCAACTTTCATCAACTGGACTTGACGTATTGCCTTGGAAACACAGCAACTTCTTCACTCGACTGTCTAACGGCAGGTTATGACGTCACACCCGATGTCAGGTTGCCATGGCAACGAGACGAATTGGCTGACGTAAACACGTTACTTCGGGTGTGTTTCTATCTCCCAAAATTTTAAAAATGGCACCCCGTGGCGTTAACGAACAACTGATTCTTCACCTCAAGTTAAAACGCAATTTATTGAGAGTGAAACGCGAATTATGATCTGAATCATCCGCCGGTTTGTTTACAAAATAAATCACCAACATGGCGGCGAGAGGAATAGATTTCTACATCAATTAAATTGCTAGAAATCTATTCCAGTTCATGACAGTATGAAGTGCAAATCATTTATTTATGAGGAATTGTATGTACGTTTATATTTAAATTGCAGCGTGACACTGTTCATCAAAATTTGTGAAGATAAAAGTGCAAATCAATACTCTTGCTGATCAACTGAAAGTTTCTACCACTTTGGATGTAAATCAATTGGCTGTCGTTTCCACCAGTTTAATAATCAGTTCGAAATATATTCAGTACAATAACTTTTTGTGCACTATAAAACTACATTATTGACCATTGCGTATTGATGTTGCTGTCTGAATATATTTACCAATTTCATGACATGTAATTTGTAGGTTATGCCTAAGGCATATAATTTAAGTGGCCGTTTGTAATGTGAAGTCCTTACGGTATTTATGTACAAATATTATGGTTTAACTAATGAAGCAAGGATTAAAAGTGCAGTTTGCACCGCTACCTTTTTTTTTTTTTTTTTTTTTTTTTAAATATTGATATGTAGTTTCTCAGTTTGGTAACTTCTTGGATTTGCTTGAGATAGATTTATAGTAATATTCTACCTTATTAACCTGCAGGCTGAGTTTTTTTTAACATGCCCAGGTGCATACAGTAGCATAAGACCTACTGCAAGCTATGTCGATCCTAAATGTAGGCCTATTATAGTGCTCATGTCAAATGTCGTCCTAAAGTTTTAACTATTGAGACTTGATTTGCATCGAAGATACTTTCAGCTGAGTCTGGCAAGGCTTCGTAAACTTGGGCGCGAATTCACATTTTCATTTTTCCTATATAACTGTTGATACCAACCACTTAAATCACAGTGTTTCAAGATTTGCTCTCATTAAACATCACCAACAAGTTCTTGTTTTTTTCCCCTGGTGGTAGGCTGTGTTGGAGTCTACAGAAAATAAAGTTGAGAAATAAAAATACATCTTAGGTTTCCATGACACAGTTGCATTTTATCCTACTATATCTCCACTCAATATACCAATCCTACCAATGTTTCCTGATTCCTCATGCTGCATAAATAAACATGACAGATTACAGCATTAGCAATGATGACAGTAACTTATGAATTGTTAAAATGTTTTTAAAAGATACATAGAAAGTGGCTTGATAAACCCTGTATCATCATTCCGTTTAAACATTCCCACAGAGCTCTAATCAGATCATTTTATGTGCAACTGGTATGTAGAATAAACCTCCCTTCCAATAACTTGTAGGCCTAACCTGAACATAATCCACGTTAAGAGCTGTTTTTTTGGTTCACAGAAAAACCTACCATTTAAAATCATGCACATAGGCTACTAATCATATTATGGTGCAATTACCTACGGTAATTTTAAAAATCCTGGCTATCAACTACTGTACTGATTTAAATATTCCAGACATCTTTCTTAACTCCACTTTTACTGACAGCATGTAAGTCCTTACTACTGTCTTTCAAGTCATAGACCAGTATTTTTTTTCATGAGGAACTATTTTAGTTATTCTTCTCTATATGGAATACAGTTGATGACAACTGCCTGGAAGACTCGGGTGTTTTTTCTTGTGTCGCTTCTCTGGTTACCTACGACACTTCCTAATTATTAACAGAATGTTTCATCGAATTGTTGTATCCAATTGACCAACTGGTAATATATTATGGCTTGCTTTAATATTCCTATGATACACTTTTAGATCTCATACATTAGTGAAATATAAAACATAGGCTGACATGTTGAACCAATCTCTCATTCCCTAACTCTCCCAACTAACGGGACATAAGCTACCTAGTGGTTGGTCTCACATTGCTTCCATCTACATGTACACTGTTCCACGAGGACAATCAAGGACAACTTGAACCATTCAAGTGATTTTTCAATTTCATTTTACCAACTAACCAGGTGCCTGGAAATGCTAGTGAAGGAGGCAGCTAAGTAGGCTAGCCTACTGGTATTCACCATTCAGAGAACATTCTCAGCGACTTGTCTATGCATAGACCTATGACACAACTTTCAGAAATTGATACAGTAGTTACAGAACACTAATGGTGCCCAGTACTCACAGCTTAGCATAGGAATGAGTGGATTCCAGCCACAGATTAACTCATGATCTGTCAATGGGTTTTCAAACAGATTAAGCACACACCCAAGTACAGGGGTCTTGATCATGATGTTCCAAGCCTCTAAATGAAACACTCCTCTTTAAGACTTTCTGGTCTAGCATCCATGGTTGATCAACATTCTCCTGATCTCAGTGTTCTCAAGTTTCTGATGACTATGGACATGCTTTTTATCCTGACAACTTCATATTTTAAGTGGTTGGGGTACATGCCCTAATCTTAATTAGTTCAGCATAAGGTCATTGAATCCCCTTAAGAAAAATAGGGAACATTCATGTGTTATTTTACCATAGGAAAGGGAGAACTTAAAAAACTGAACCTCTAGGGACATTGATGCAGATGACTCCGAGTAAGTAGGCTAGATCAAAATGAACATTTTCAGTGTTGCCTTAATAATGGTTGATAACATTCTACGGTTCAACATGAATAGGCCTATATCGGATGGGAAATATGTTTATTATTTGCAGAGATTACAAGGATGACTTCTTCATGTATCATTATTTTGTTAAGCGAACATAAGTTCCAAATCCATATCGTGTTGGAACCCATATTTCAGTGTTGCCTTAGTAAACGAAATATTCAATGTCTTTCAATCGGTCAACACGATTGCACTTAATAGTAATGAGCATTATTCCCAAAACCAGAAAAAAAACCTCTACATGCAGGCCTAACATGTCAAATCAATCATACCTACAAGACAACAAAAATGCTCTATGAAAAAATATTAAAACCCCATAATGGTGGTCAAAAATAATCTCAAACTACCGCCACTATTTCGCGAAGGTGCAGAAAAATCTTCATAAAGTACAGCTATTCGTAATAGTAGGCTACTGTTGTGATAAACCGCTACTGAGTGATAGGCCCCCGAAATAGAACTATTTATCTTAATGTCTACAAGATAACGAGATTACAAAAAAAAACACAATGCCACCCACAAATCTATAGAAATCAGCACTAAAAATGGCTTATCTAATCCACAAGTCACCCACCCTTCACCAACATTAATATTTGTAATTTAAGTAACTTAGGTTATGTTAAGTTGAGGTTAATGGCGGAATTGATTGCGGCTGTGTGGCTGGAAGGACCCAATAAGTGCTCAGCCAATCAGGGACGTTTTGATTGGAGACCATGCTCGGAAAAAAAATTAGAAAGTTTTGATTCACTCGTCTTCGTTAAGCCCCCGCCCTAGGCCATGCCGGCCACCAAAATGGCGGCTTAACGAACACGACGGGGTGCCATTATTAAAATACAGCCTTCGTCTCCTGCAGATTCCAATCCAAGTTACGACAGTACAATCTAGCGACAGGATGTTCAACGTACACAAGGCCGTCATACAGTCTCGCTTGCGTACCATCTAGCAACGGACTGTAGAAATAACAGTACACTACACGATAAAATAGCGCAAGACAATTGCAACATTTGCATTTAAATAACAAAATATAATGTTTATCTTTCGAGATGGCTAGTGAAGAGGCTCTTCGCTCCCTTCACCTGAATAGCCGCTACTGCTTTTTTGTATTGCCACTAATTGTAGGCTATGTAAACTTAGAATTTTACAATATTGACTCTTACCTAAAATAATTACACACAGTTATATGCGCACAAGTTTCCAGGATAGTAAGCTCCCCATCGAAAAAAAAATTGTATATACGCCCCTGCCAATTACCCTCGTACCTTGCGGCTCATATCACATTACTGTATCGCATAATGATTATTATTCTTCAACTTTTCAATACAATTTTTATTCTGTCTAATTTTAGTACATGTTGGACCTAATATATGGCCATCTTCAGCTAATGTTATGGTACTGATCTGGCATCTTATCTGACGAACATCTGTTACTGACTGTTTAAACTGTACATCAGCTTGTTTTGAGCACACACGTTTTATAATTAGCATATTAATAATATTAAACAGTTACTATTCCACTTTTTATTCTTGTTTCTAAGCTTTAACTTTTTCAACACACTATTTGGAAAGACAGTCCGTTATTGTGCACTTTTTACAGGTAACTTATTAGTCTCGTAGTGACATGTGTGTTTCTTGGGACATGTGCTATGCACCTGTGGTCATACCACAAGTGTATGGCCCAATCGAACGTTATGGTGCTGTTGATCTTACATTTATTTGAATAACAACTGTTTTTGATATTTTAAATATATAAAATAATTTATAGATCGCACAATTTGTCGAATTAACATTTTTGTGTACAAAAGAATGAAGTTAGAATATAGAATCAATGTAAAATACTTTAAAGTAAAATGTTAAGAGGCGGTCGTACTCAGATCCTATTTCACATTTCGTTTTAAAATATTGCCACTAGTTTCGTTGTAGTCGCTCTCGCCTAGTAGTTACATGGCCTGTACATAGGTATCAGCACGGACTAACCCCACCCCCTAACAGTGAGGGTGTTTCAAGGTCGCGCGTTCAAGAAAGTCCAAACTGCTTGAGTCCGAACACTGGGGAATTATTGCAGTCTCGTGGCATTGTGCCTCAGGAATAACGCGACTAGAAAGTTCGAAGTGATCGTATACTTTCAATTGAATGGCCGAAATATTTTGCTATAGATAAGCTAATGAAAATGAAAATCCACAGCCTGCTTCCAGTCTCCGACCGGGTCAGGAATGGAATGAATGAAGCCCCCATCTAGCGGCGAGGATATGGACTGTGCCGGCTGCCGAGGCCTGACGCACTCCTCTGGGGCAATGATTAAATGCATGACAGATGAAATGAAATGATGGTGGAGAGTGTTGCTGGAATGAAACTTTGACAGGGAAAACCGGAGTACCCGGAGAAAAACCTGTCTGCCTCCGTTTTGTCCAGCACAGATCTCACATGGAGTGACCGGGATTTGAACCACGGACTCAGCGGTGAGAGGCCGACGTGCTGCCGCCTAAGCCACGGAGGCTTAGATAAGCTAATACTGTACTTAAACTACGGAATTCACAAGTGACTGAAATATGCTTAGTCTTCCTCGTGATGTACCGGCTAGTATTCTTGGCTGTCGCCCCGGAGGTTCGGGTTCGATTCCCGGCGCTGACAAAAAATTCGATTCGTTCTTGTCTGAGGGCTGGAATGCCCCGTGAGGCAAAACTGAAAAGGTGTGGTTTCGATTCCCATCTCAGCCATTTTGGAAGTGGTTTTCCATGGTTTCTCAATTCTACTCGGCTGACTGCGTGGATCAGGGGTAACGTTCTCGCTTGCTGTGCCCAAGGTTACAGGATCGATTCCTGACACAGCCAGCTGGCATTTGAGGGTGCGCAAATGCGAGGGAGCCGTGTCAGTGAATTTACTGGCAGGTTAAAGATCCCCTTTGTGGCAAACTTCCGGCACCCCAGTGTCTCCTAAAACTACAGATGGTAAAAGGGACGTAAAACAATAACATTATTATTATTATTATTATTATTATTATCACTTCTACTCCTGGCAAATTCAGCTGACTCCTTCACAATCCTCATCTGAATCACAAATACACACACTAATACAGCCATCACAATAAGACGGGTAATTAGACAAATTCCAAACACACGCCAAGTACACGGGGCTAGATGACCACGATGCCGCAACAACTACTTTGAAATGCGCTAATGAGTTTCAAAAAATACGGGAACTAGTCCTCGCACGGAGAAACGTGTTTTACAGGTGGTTATAAGGATGCGCAGTGACCGACCGCAGTAGCTACACTTGCTAAGGTCATGGGTCCCAAGCTATCTCCGAACTCGGTAAACAAGTGGGTTCGAACCCGTGGGCTTTTGTTTCAATGTTGAACTCCATTCCTATTATGTAGTCTATATTTTATATTATCTTGGTAAGTCTTTATTATTAAAATAATAATTATTATTATTATCATCGGGATCTTGCCCGGTGTGGACCCGTCTGTTCAGCCCTATATTATTATTAATAATATTTCTAAAATTACTATCAGTTTCTGCAAATTTAGGAGGATTATAAATTAATATTACATAATTCGGCAATAGTGGAGGGGGTGAGAGGGGGGGTGCGGCCTGGAAACTCCAGCCCCAGGGCCCATCACCGCTCTCCAAGGCCTTGCCTCCGGGGTGACACACAAGAACGCTACACCACGATATAGTCTTTGAAACAGTATGTTATACTTAATGTGATAACGCAGAAAGAAATTAAAATGATATTCTCTAAGCTCTACCATTTCCCTACAGACCTCCCTTACATAAAACTGCCTACCGGTATGTTGCGAAGTTCGAAACGGTAACACAATAAGGTTTCACGCCGTCGTAGTTGTTGCTTATGCTCCATTAGATTGTGTATATTCAATCATTTACTTTCATAAACATCTTCATACTAACCTTAATTATGATTAAGAATCGTCCAGACTAAACTAATTCCTGAAAAAAGTTGAAAAATAAATTTTCAACAACCTTTTTTTTAAATATTTCAAAATATAACTCATCGTGTTTACGATAACATCGAAGAGATACGTAAGGAAACCTACTCCCTAGTATACCTGTAACTTAGTATTATGGAGAAAAACTGCTGTTGATTTTCTAGAATTAAATTTACGTGTTGTTGTCACCATGAAAAGTTATTTTTTCTTTTATTCTTAACAAAGAAGATATTTAAACAAAATGCAGAATTTATTTTTTGAAATTATATTTCTCAACAAAAGGATTAACTTCAACGATAAGCTATAGCATATTATTATCAGGACTGAGTTGATTCAGCTCTTCCATTCGCATTGCCTCTTCCTCACCAACAATCAAGAAATGTGTATAAATTACAAATTCAGTTGCTCTAGGGAAAGAAAACTAAAATCTGTTTCCCACGATTATCACATCACTATTAATTAACAGGTATGGTGCAATTGTGATAATTAGGCTAACCAATAAATGTATTTTTTCCAGTAGTTCTTTTACATATTTATATATTGTACCCCGCCCAACAATCGTGTTGACCGACTGAAAAGCTACAAAAGACAAGTATAGCCTATATTTAAAAAAACAATAGTGGTGAAAGATTTCAGCCTATTCCTGTAACAACTTAGACCAAGAACTCATCATACCATCAACTCTCACCGCAGTTTCATTATAAACACAAATACGGTACTTTTGATTGCCTGTAGCAGCCATCCCTGGATACCATAATCCCTCAGAATCCTCAGTTTCTTTTCCCTTGGTACTCTTTCTTACGCCTTCTCTAGATCTACAAAACACAAAAGTCTATTCCTCTCGTAGTATTCCTCAATCACTTGGTGAATACTAAAAAAAAATGATCCTGACATCCTCGTTGTAGTCTAAAGCCACACTGGTTTCATTCCATCTTACTCTCGGCCAATGATTATGCCTGAATATACTACAACCTGACCGCGTTGCCTCCTAAAGTAAAGAACCTCAAGACCATGACTTTTGTGAGATGAAGTGTGCATTTGGGTCATACACATTTTATCCCCCAATGAATGGTCTGAATAATGAAGAATTATTTATATACCTCAAGATCAATGAGTGGCATATCCACAAGGGATATACAGTAGATACCCAATTAGAGTTCCTGGCTGTATCAAGGGACAACTAACAGACGTCCTGAGCCACAGCGACTGGCTGCGTGGCTCAGCGGTAACGTTCTCTCCTGCTGTGTGCAAGGTAGCGGGATCGAACCCCGGCTCAGTCAGTTGGCATTTGAGGGTGCGCAAATGCGAAGGAGACGAGTCAGTAGATTTACTGGCACGTTAAAGATCCTCTTCGGAGCAAAATTCCGGCACCCCGGCGTCTCTAAAAGCCACAGTTGTTAAAAGGGACGTAAAACCAATATTATAAATATGAGCCACAGCATCCGGCAGGCTCCCACTTAGCATCACGTGACTGGGAGACCCCGCACCAGACCTTACCAATACTTTTAAATTCTTGGCAAAGCCGGGAATCAAGCCCGGGACCTCTGAGGTAGCAGCCAACATTGCTGGCCACTGCGCCACGAGCTGGTTTATCCATAGCACAGTATGTATTAAAAGGGGATAATAAGAAACAGTATAGCTGTAAAAATTATGCTATACACGTCTAGACTCCACCTCCGCCCCACCAATTTCATAGACATGGAGAATGAATGAAGCTTGTAATTTTGCGTGACCGTTAATCTCGCGATCAGAGCTACGGAACCTTCATTTTTACGTGGAATCTGAACCACAGGACGTGATATTCCACTTCGAAAATCTCATTCGCCGGGAATCGAACCTTGTTGAAAGCCAAGCAGCTTGGCCACTGCACCATTACGTTCCCCAAAGAAATGAAGTAACGTCGGAATCGTATAGTCCCCGTCTAGATACGTAGACGTTATGAACAGATAATGAATTAGAATTAACCATTTATGTTTAAAAATAATGCCGGGATAGATCTTTGGTTTCTTAATATACGTACTGTATTTGGGCCATAATATATTTTGAAATATATAACAATCTGAACTCAAGTCCTAACAATCTTCAGAAAGCTATACCACACAGGAGTGAGGAATTGATTTCGGGAGTGAATACACACTGCGTAATAATTGTCGTGCATCTTTCTATAGCATATAAACACACCACTCCGGCAGCGCCTGGAACATTACCAGTACTCAGTAAAATAGAGGGTGTTTAATAATGTTAACCGAGTTTCATATTGGCATACATCTACTCTGTCTTGAGTCCATAATCTCGGGAAGGATGACATGTTTGTAAGACCGGTCAAGTAACGGGGAAGAACACTCTCCCAAAATTCATCATCTCTCTGTATGAGTTCCGTTGTTATTCTTTTTGGGTTCCATACTGCAAACAGACAACATTGTCTTCTTGTAGTATGAAGCTGCCCTTGAGTCTGGTAGTAAAAATTGTGTTTGATGTCGAAGTTTCCTATTTCTCCTTTTCCCCCACTTTAATTGTATAGCCTCTTCCGGGATAAAATTGTTCGTGTATGATGGGCATTTGATTAAAAAAAAGTCCTCTCGGCACGCCGGAAGGCGGAGGTAGATTTCACCGGGCAAACTAGGGGATATGCTATAATAGGCAAAATGTGCAGGTTTTCGTAGACGATCAGACCTCATTTAGCCTTCCTTCGGAGGGGAAGTAAAGCCGGTGGTCCCATGTCATAGATTTATGACATGTTAAAGAACACCTGTGTGAGGCTAAATTAGGTTAAAAATGTAAACAACGCTCAGGTTCCTATATTCGTTGCCAGGAGCCGACTGCGGTGGCGTCTAGTAGCGAAGTTCTGAACTAGTAGTTGTTGACGGTGGCGGCAAGAGTAGAAACTACTTGAAAATTCAAAGTCTGCAGTCCTTACTTGAATTATGAAACAGAAACACACACTACTGTAATACAGTCAACACAACTAACACCGGTTATCAGACAGATTCTACACACACCCAAAGTACACGGGGCTACATGGCCGCGTTGTCGCAGCCCCTAAACTGAGGAACCAACCAACCAGACCTCATTTATTTCGAGAAAGTATTTTACAATTGGAGCTTAGTTAACTTTTTTTTCGTCTTTCCATGCATATTTTTAACATTTTATTGTCTTATGGGCACGGTAACCTTCTTGTCATTTGGGGTCCATTTTTATACTTGTGGTCACACTGTCCTTATGCTCGGTTTCGACACTGATGTGTAACTATCTAACAGTCTGTTACTTCATCACGCAAAATTTTATCTCCCGCAGAGATGTTGGTTAGTTCCACAGTTTAGGGGCTGCGACAACGCTGTCATGTAACCCCATGTACTTTAGGTGGGTGTAGAATCTGTCTGATAAACGGTGTTAATTGTGATTGCTGTATTAGTCTGTAATTCAGGTAAGGACTGCAGACAGTCAATTTCAAGTAGTAGTTCGCAATTTTGCTACCACTACCGTCAACGACACCTAGCTGTGAACTTGGCTACTAGATGCCACCGCAGCCAGCAACGTTGGAACTTACGCTCCGAAGGAAAGCATACTGAGGGATTTTTAGCACTCTTAGAAAATCCGATGATTTCGGCCAGTTTTGAACCCGCGACCTTGGGCATAGAAGTTCAGCATGCTACCAGTTACGTCACCTAAGCCGCTTCCACAGAGTCAGATGGAAAACTGAATGTGATCTCGTGCAATGGCGTTGTCATGGCAACCTCTGATAGCTCATCCCTTATCAATCTAGAAGCGTTGTCATGGTAACTTCTGATGGCTCTTGGCATTTTCTTATAATTCCGAAATCATTTTTCTCATCCCTTGGCGTAATGGTGGGTCATATCAAAAATTCTTTCAAACAAAAGTTTTAGGTAATTATTAGGGGAATATTTTCCATTTCGTACGGTTTTGATAGTGTGCCTATTAAGAGAGATATGATTAATGTTTCCCGAAAAAACCACTTTTTCCCACCCGTTTGGTAAATGGTTGGTGCTATCAAAAAACTTTTTGAACATAAATTTTTGGCCCTTATCCGACACATAGTATGAACTTTTAATGGATTCGATATTTCACGTATTAAGAGAGTTATGGCGATATTTCACTTTTTCGAAGAAAAAAAAGCCACCCATTTTCACCCCCTTCAACCGATTTTGCCCGTTAACGAACTCGACCGAGATTCTAAAGGGGTACATATTACGTAAAATATTCAAAGTGATTGGTGCAAAATTACGGCAGTTATCGTGTCCACAAAAAGCTGATATATAAATTATATATAAACTATTGAACTGACGGTGGTTTTGGGGTCTGGGGGATGTGAAACGCGAAGATATGTCGAAATTTTCTGGAAGTCGAAACATCCATTGCAATAGTTAGCTTTCTAATGAAATCTACCTAACACCGTATTCACCAATAAGTCCAACCGGGCACATTACACAGTGTTTCTATTTTTTTAAGTCACTGTACTATTAAAACATGTTGAACGGTAAAAGGTATAAAGTGTACATTAAAATTCTATTAGTACAGTACAGCTCGAATGGTTTTGTTCCAAAAACTGTGCTATGGTTGGCTTTTTGTAAATCGTTAGAAAAGCACAAAAGAAGCTTAACTCGAAATTTTAGAATAATTTGCACGATCATTTTGTCGGAAAACTAAAAAAAAAAACATTGAAAAGCGTTTTTCTCTGAATCCGTGAATCGACGTATTTTAAAGAAAAGATTTTTAAACAAAAAATGTAGAGGACATTGTCACCTACAATCCGTCTCATTGAGGTCATGTCATACGTTTTAAAATGCAGAAGCTAGGTGGCGCCAAAGTTTCCAAAAAAGTGTATTTTCACTTTTTGTCCTAGACAAAATAGTGTTTTTTATTTATTTATTTCCACAAAAGAGTGAATCAGAAATTTGTTCCTCTCAAAATCGTCTGAAACATTTATTTAAACGTTTGTTTCCTCCGACTTACCGTTCCAACGTTATAGTGCAGCAAATGCAACGCTGCGTAGTGAAGGCTACTATTGTTACTGCGGAGAGAGCGGTGGGCATAATTTAGACAGGGACCGGTGTCGGACAGCTGCCTAAGGCTCGGTCAAACAGGACGCGGGCTGTGTTTGTTAATTAACTCAAACAATCATATCTGTACACATATTAAACTTTGCGCCATCTGAATAGCATAACGAATAGAATATAAAGTGTGATCTCTTCTCCCTCAATAGCATGTAATGAATACGGATCGGGTTGGCACTCGCCGCTACGCAGCGCTACAGTCGACTTGAGATTGTTGACTTCCACATGTTTGTGTGTTTATGTGCCATATATTAAGTATTTAATCCGTCGGAGTGTTTTGGTGGTGTTCTGTGCAAACGTTTATTGATATACAAGTGCTTACACTATTACTTCATAGTATTAATACCTGAAATGCTATTGTAGGAAGCATTAACTGAAATGGAATTTAATTTCTTGTCGTGTGTTGAAGTTATCTTCGTGTGTTAATTTTATTGTCATTTAATGAAAGTAAACAGCAGTTTAGCTCTTACTTTTTCATGAGTGCTTAATGTGAGTAGTGAAGATGCCTTGCTGTTTTGTACCAGGATGCAGATCTAGCTATGGGGACTGTAAGGAGGTCAGACGGTTTTTCAAACCTCCTAAAGATAAGGAACGTTTTATCAAGTGCAAAGGGGCCATACCAGGGAAGGATAGGGAACTTACTGAAAAGTACTACATCTGTGATGCTCACTTTTCAGAAGATGTAATTGTTAAATTTGACAAATTTGTGATAGAAGGGAAGGAAGTAGTACTTCTCCCAAGAACCAACTGGCGAATGAAAGGCTATTCTGTTCCACATATATTTCCTAATTTGCCTAAGTATTTGTCCAGTATGGTGTAAATAAAAATGCTCTTGATGCCATTAAAGACTACTTCTGTGAAGAAAGGGATGAGAATAAAAAGACAATGAGTTAAAAAAAACATATATGTACCGTAATGCTGAAGGAGGCGTGATCAGTTTTAGGCAATAGCCTACTCTATGAAGGGGTCATGACTATGCCTTCTATGTCTGTTTAATGTTAAGTTCTTCTGAAATGATGGTAGTTTACTGATTTTGGTGTTTGTGGAGTGAAATTTATGGTTATTATTGATTTTTATAGTAATCTACGGTAAAGTTGTAAGTTGCGTTCGTACGGCTTTTTTTTTCTGTGTTGCAAGTCTGTTAAGGGAATGTAAAATGTGTAACAATGTGAAGAAATCCTTTCTGATAGTGAGGTTAATGTTTCCGTTCTTTTTTTTAAATTTACCGATAGTTGGCAAAACTAATTGCATTTTTAACTTGCTCTCTGTCTTCGCTTATTGTCGAAAATGGACTATTACAGGAGACGACTTATTAAATTATAATTGGGCACAGTAAAGTAAGTGGAGATGTCGAACGTATTAGCGCCTCAGAGGATATCTTGCGGTGTTTTAACATGTAAAACAGGTCGCAAGGTTTTAAAAGTCTCGTAAGCGCCAATGCTAACTTACATCACAGATCGGAGCCAGCGCTGCGCTGCGGCGGACCAGGCGTACTAGGCCAGTGATATCACTTCTTATTCTATTCGTTATGTGAATAGTACAATTTTCACACTTGGACAGACTATAACTTTGGAACGGTAAGGTGGAAGAAAAAAATGTTTCAATAAATGTTGTAGACAATTTTGAGAGGAACAAATTTCTGATTCTCTCTTTTGTGAACAAAACATTTTTTCTATGACAAAAAGTGAAAAAACACTTTTTTGGAAACTTTGGCGCCAGCTAGCTTCTGCATTTCAAAACGTATGACATGACCTCCAATGAGACGAATTGTAGGTGACAATGTCCTCTACATTTTTTGTTTAAAAAACTTTTCTTTAAAATACGTCGATTCAGAGAAAAACGCTTTTCAATGTGTTTTTGAGTTTTCTGACAAAATGATCGTGCAAATTATTCTACAATTCAGAGTTCAGCTTTTTTTGAGCTTTTCTAACGATTTACAAAAAGCCAACCATAGCACAGTTTTTTGGAACAAAGGTTTTTTTTTCTGTGCAGCTGTCCTGTATTATATTGCACCTTCTAAGACAATAGCAATACCGTCGTGGAATGAGCTTGTTCTCTGCTCGTTGTAAAAGAGAAGCGTGTGGTGATGTACCCACTCCCCTGCACGAGGGAGAGCCTGAGCTGGCCTGAGACAAACTCCCCCTTTTGGTGTATCCAAGTATGGTACTGGGTTGGCAGCTGGAACTGCAGTAGAGATGTAAGTATCCGGTCGAGGAGGCTTCTTTGATGGGGCTTCCACGATAATTTGTGGCAGGGGGGTGCCAATGTGGGTGGTCCTCTGCCTAGCCGCTCTTGGGTCACGTGAAGCCGTGACGTAGGTAGTATGGCAAGTGGGGTGGTAGATACAAGCTAGCCACAGTGAATGTCAGTAACCGTAGCGAAACTAGTGCTCTATTTCTTGTGTGTGACGTTTGTCTTATTCCTAGTTTCATTTTCATGTTTTATGGGTGGTATATTGTGTATTAAATGTACTTCCCTTCAGTATGTACAATCGTCTGTGCACTAGTTGAAGCGGAATAAATTCATGTACGTTCCGTTACAGTGGAATGTGCTATTGCTACATGCCGGAACTATTGGAGGAAAACAAAAGACAACATTGATATTGTGTACCATAGTTTCCCCAAAGATACAACTCGAGAAAACTTGGCTGGCAAAATGTAAACGAGGAGATAAAGTAAATAATAATATAGTCAATGCAAAAGTCTTCTCCGTCCATTTTTCGAGCGATGATTACTATCGTGATTTAGAGCACGAATTAGTGGGCCAGCCGTTGAGGAAAAAAATACGTCTCAAGACGGATGCTGTGCCTTCTCTTCATCTTCCCTTCACCAGTGTTCAAGAGCTCTACTCGGACATTCAGAACAGCCCTGATAATTTGAACGATGGGTGTTCACCGCTTTTACCGGTAAGAATAAACATGAATACGAGCATGCAAATCTTTTCAACTCCTGAGCGTCCAGTGTAGGTTGTTATTTCCCAAGCCAGTAAAAACATACTAGTCTATGAATTTTGAAATCAGTGGCGTAGCAAAATAATAGGTTGTTTGTTGTTGTTGTTGATTCATTTAGGGCTTTGCGACATCGTGGTCATGTGGTCCCATGTATTTGGGTGTGTGTGGAATTTGTCTGATAACCTGTGTTATTGTGATGGCTGTATTAGTGTGTGTATTTGTAATTCAGAAGAGGATTGGGGAAGAGGCGGCCGTGGCCTTAATTTAAGAACAATCCCGGCATTCGCCTGGATGATGATGATGATGATAATTGTTGTTTTGAGGGGCCCAACATCTAGGTTATCGGCCCCTAATGGTCGAGGTGAAGAGAATTCGTCTGTTATTAATATGTGCGAATGCGGGAAATATTCCTGTTTCAAGTGCAAGTTCTGTTAAGAAACTAAACGATAATGATGGGTGCTTCCTTACACACCAGCCTCTAGAAGGAATGTCAGAGAAAATGGAACGTAATTCTGTTCTAGAAGAAGGTGAATCAATTCGAGATTTATGCATTGAAAATCTCACCTTTCGAGAGGAAGTCCAAGACTATTCGTCACACGTGGACTTGCCTTTTGAAGGCCTTAGGTATGTAGCTGGATGCGTGGCTTCCAAGTGTAAGAAGCATTGCCTATTAATTAGGCTTTCAATCTAAGCCGCTCTCAATATGCCCGAATGTGCTGTCAACAATAAACTCAAAGAATATAGGGGGAATAAACTGGTTACAGGTTCTTTCAAAAGGCGATTTAATTTAGCCAAGTGATGATTGGTTTGTTGAGGTGAAAAAATTTGAAACAATTTTTCAAAATTTTCACGGAAATGAATTGAAAAGTGGTCGACGAATAATGCATACGCTTGTATTGGCAACTCCAGCTATCTGATATGACATCTAGCGGTAAAAATGAGAAACTTACCAAGTAGGGTACATTTGCCACGTGGTGACTGTTTGTATATGTTTTCTTGTATTGGTGAGCAGATCGTGGTAAATTCTTCGTGTTTATACATAAGTTATAAGTTTTACTCGTTGATAAGAGTGCAAAATGAGCAAAAGCAAAGTATATTGCTCAGTTTACGGCTGTAAGTCGATGTATAAGAGGGCTGCGGATATACGTTTTCATCACTTTCCAAAAGATGCAAATAGCAATAGCCGAAAGGTGACGATACCAAATAAATACGGGCAACAAGAGCGGGTTGGACCACTCACCACTACACTCACTGACGACAGGACGGGTTGTTCACTTACGCCGAGCCAAGCCGCACCTAGACAGCCAAGCACAGTCTCGCCGAGCCAAGCCTTACCAAGACAGCCAAGTTCATCAGCCAGGTATCCTCCGCTCCCTAGTTGATTTCCATAACCCTACCAACCGCCATCACCTCGCTATGCGATATCCGAGCCATTCCACTACGAGTCATATAGGCCTAATTTTGACTTCGCAGGGTTAATACCTACCACCCAAATCAAGCAATTCCTGTCTACCCCGAGTTTTAATACAAGTTAAACACATCCCTTCGCCCTACCAAGCAACAAATAATTCCTAGAGTCTATGATACAGAGCAAACTCAAATATAGCTTTTAAACGTAACAGCGCCATACCCGAACTGCACAAAAACAAATACCAGCAGACAACCGATGCTTGATAATATGCAATTGACACATAAAATCCAGTGGAACACACAAATTAGATCACGTGTATCGCACATTTATATATATATACACAATTGAAAATAACACTGTCATTATTTTAGGGACCACATTTACTGATTATAACCGAAAAATAAAAAGTGTTCCGTATCAAAAGCGTGTTATTGGGTATTTTTACCCTACTTATCCAGACCGATCGCAGCGCCCCAAGTGTTAGTTTGAGTTGCCAATAGTATTGCAGCAGAAGTTCTCGCGCACTAATGAGAAACGAGTGACTCGCGACAGTAAGTTTTCTTGGCACCGCATGCGCAGTAGACACTTGTGGCCCGTTACGTATTTTTTGTGCCTTCCCAACCGTTCCACATCTGTATTCTTTGCAAATAACGGCGACACACCCTTGCTACTCTCTCTAACTGATGACTAAAAAAAAAGTAATATATTTTCAACCTGCTGGGCTCCTAGCAAAATAGCATCCATGTTGTATGTTTACAAACGGCAATATCGTGGATCGCCAAGGAGTCGAAATATTATTTTATTCTTTATTTTAAATCCTATTATGTGTCACAAGAAATGTAGCGGTAATGTTTTGTGTGTAGAGATTATAATAATAAATTTTATTTCAGCCAATGGCCATAATAGTAGGAATACCATACAAGTTCATTCGGTACAAAATTTTGTAATAGACATCTGACGTTCACCGCATGTTAATACATGATATCTCTCACACTGCCTCTTACATAAAATACACACGCAGTTTAAGTTTGGCTGGTGATACTTCTTTTCAGTGCAAACCTTATGGTGAAAACCGTGCACTGCCATTCGTGTCATCATATGACGGAGTTCATAATTCGAGTTCATCCACTCACAAGTCGTCATGGCATCTGTACAGTAGAAGTCAATCCAAATATGTCTCCTCTTGTCACGAAGTTCACTCAGTAAAGCATCATATGCTCCAGTGGCAGGCAGCATCCGTTGATTTCTTAAATCTTCTATATAAAATTGCTCTTTGGCTAATACATATACAAGGCGAGAGGATGTGTATTTTGAAAGATTGAGTAACTTTTTTAAGTATACTGCCTTCACTCTTTCCATTTTCTTCAGATCATTCTTTGTCAGGTGTTGCCATATATTTTCCAATGCATATGCAACTATGGGAGTAATTTTGAGCTTAAATAACGCCATGCCTGTATCAAGGGACAATTTTCCGAGTTGTCTTATGTCATTCATTGCTACAATTGCTGTGTCAACTTTGTCTTGTATGTGCTTCGTAAATACAACTCCCTGTGTTTGAAATGTTACTCCTAAGTACTTAAAATTGTTCACTAATTGTAATCTTTTGCCTTTATATTCCAAATGATGATTGACTGACAGTCTACCTCCTTTTCTAAAGGCCATGAACATTGTCTTGTTTTCGTTCAATTTAGTTCATTTTCATCCGCCCAGTTTACTAGTCTGTTGAAAGTCTCCTGTAACCTTTCAAGTGATGTGGATGTTAGCACCATGTCATCCGCATACATGTATATGGAGACATCTTGATCCTCTATAATCTGGGTCACATCCATGGTTGCAATATTGAACAGGAGAGGACTTAGTGGGTCCCCCTGTAGCACACCGATTGTCTGTTCAATGCAATGCGATTCCATTCTGTTGTCATCAATTCGTACTTGGTTACTGGTTAGGATATTTCTTATCAGTCTCGTTAAATAGTGCTGATGTTCTATCAGTGAATCTAGCTTCTCCAACATCTTCTTCCTGTTTACTGAATCAAACGCTTTCGAATAGTCGATAAATACCACATTCAACTTGCCTCTTCCGTGTCGTAAGGCTTCCTCAATGTCACCTTGAAGACATTTAATTGCATGTGTAGTTGACCTGCCTCTCCTAAATCCGAATTGTTCATCTGGAATTTGGTGTTCCGTTAGATCTGTCAGTCTCAATGTTAGTAGTTTTGTTAACAATTTAAATCCTGAGCATTCCAGAGCTATGCCTCGGTATGCATCTGGGCTACCTGCATCTCCCTTTCCCTTATACAAAACTTTAATTGTGGAGTGCCTCCACTTGTCCGGTATATTCGCTTGTATTAAGCACTGATTGAGAAGGGCCAACCAGTCTTCTTTCATTTCTTCAAAACTACCTTTAATGTGTTCATTAAATATCCTATCAGGACCACATGCTTTTTGGTTCTTCAACTGTTGCACAGCTAATTCGACCTCGCCACTTGTAAAGGGAACAATTACACTACTACTCTGGTGTTCGCCATTGTAAACTGGTCTTGTGTCATTTGCTTGTAACACTCTCGTAAAATGCTTTTCCCAATCCTCCATTGAGAGGTTTCTGGGAAATCGTGGTTGCCGTTCACTCAGAGCCTTGTAGGGGTGTCGTTTTGCTTCTTCCAACATTTTTGCTTCTTTCTTCTTATGGAATGAAGTTCTTGCATCTGTCAGTATGACTTTATATACTCTCCTTTTTTCTCCATATTTTAGTAGAGCCTCTTTTGACTGGTTTTGCCTTACTTCATGCAACGCTCTCAGTGCGTCTTTCCGTGCTTTGTAACACTCCACATTAAACCAAGGTTTTGCGCGTCTCTGGGATGGGCAGTACGGTTCTGCTGCTGTTTTGATTATATACTCTATACGCTCTAAAGCCATATTTAAGTCATCATCTTCCTGACAATAGGGTGCTCCTAATGTTTCCACTACAGCATTGTGAAGTCTTTCTTTGTTTATCTTCCTGATCAGATGATTATGCTTCTTGATGTTTGGCGATTCACCCCAAGCTTCTATTTCAAATTCCGCTTCCACTGGTATGTGCTTTCTTATAACAACGTCATCTCTCACTTTAGTATTAATGACCTTGGCGCGTTTCATGTTTGAAAAGATGAGATCGATGGTGCTACTACCATTGCTACATATGTAAGTTTTCATATGTGGATCATTGACAAGTGATAGGCCTTCACCCTGTAGAAAATTCAACACAGCTTTCGATTTGTTAGTAACCTGATCTATCCGACAATTGAAGTCCCCCGCTAAGATGATCATTCCGCTCCTATTTGCTTTCCGCAGCACAAAGCCAAGTTCCTCTATGATTTCTTCTTGTTTATAGTCCGGTTGAAAGTACGCACCGATCACTTCTAAAAATTTTGTTTCAATCATTATAACATTTGAGCTGCTATATAACGTTCTCGTTGGTGCAAGTTCTGGGTTTACTATACATGTTATCCCACCACTGGGTCTTCCTCTTTCACCTTGTGAAGCAAACGTGTGCATGGTATACCTATTATATTCACACCATTCTCGAGTTAAAAATGTTTCTGTTAGAATTGCTACTGAATAACTTCGTAAGATGTCTCTTGGAATCGTTTTCATGACACTTAATAGACCCTCTATGTTCCATACTAATATTGAGCATTTAAAAATCTTATTCCCTGAGTCCTCTGAACCTCCATGGAGCTCGAAAAGGACGACAGATTACATCCTTCGGCCAGAAGTTACTATTGTTTACATCTTGGAGAGCATCTAGTGGAACCCCTACTTTGTAGGCTCGACTGGACTCCGAGCTGCTTACTATCTGACAGTTAACATCTTCTATACCATTTTCTCTTAGAAAGACTTCTAAATCATCTTTTGTTGTGTTGGGATGAAGTTTTCCCACATAAATCCATCCTTTTCTTTCAGCTGCTTTTATTCTATAATCTCCCGTCCTATCCCCTTTTATTATGACCCTCTTCTCCGCTGTCTTAACGTACTGGTTGTCTGTACCTTGGATGTTTTGCGAGGTCCGTGGGGTTCTACGACGGCTAATTTGCGTCTTCCAACCTTCATCTCTTTCGTTCTCATGCGCTGCAATTTGTTTGATGACCTCTCTTTCCTCTTCAGGAATGTTTACCACTGAATTAGTTGTCTCATTCGTTGTTTCATCCGTATGTGCTAGTTGCGATGTCCGTGAGGTACTCTGACGGCTCATGTTCGTCTTCCAATTTTCATCTCTTTCATTCTCATGCGCTGCCATTTGTTTTATGACCTCTCTCTCCTCTTTATGGATGTTAACCACTGAATCGGTTGTCTCATTCGTTGTTTCATCCGTGTGTGTTAGTTGGTGTACACTAGTTGTTTCTTCAAATGGTAATGGAGGTGGAGGTGGTGGAGCTGTCCTCTTGTTGTTCTCATTCCTAGTTCGAGAGACCGTCGATCGTATCTGACCATTTTCGCAGTATGCTTGCATTGTTTTCTTAATTTCCGTCCCAATTATTACTTTGAGATCTTGGCGCATTGCTTGAATTTCCTGTTTCAAAGCAGTTAATTCCTCTCTATCACTCCTAAATGACGCCCAATCCTGTCTACAAAACGGACATAACCACAAGAGCGTGCAGCTATGTTTCTGCAGTGTCGTATAGTCGCCAACTCCCATGGATACATATTCTCTGTGGAACCAAGCGTTACATTTTCCTTCACAACCGACTGCTGCGGCATCCTCATCAACTAATTTACCGCACACCCGGCAGAAAGCGTTGTCTACTCTTGTTTGCATTCTTCCTGCCTTTATACACTCTTAGACTTCCAGTAGTGGAACACTCGACTAACGATGAACCCTCAATTTACACTCGTGTGCCACTCCTTTTAATTAAAGTGTCACTTACTCAACTTTATAGCTAAACACGCAGACCGATACCACACACTAGGGATGGGTTGCGAACGGAGTCGCGAAGAGTCGAGACTGCTGCCGCTGGAACCGATACTCTCGACTCCAGTCTCGACTCCACTGATGCACTAACGCCATCTAACATCTGTTTTAGGAACTGCTTGAACATGTATGCCACACAGCGCCAGCAGCAACGTTGTTCGCCATCGCTGCGGCATGTTTACAATACAGCTGACAAAATCTTGCTGCTAGCTTGCCAGTTATACTTTTTTGGTATTGAAATGCATGGCAAGCTATTATAACCTGCAAAACGATTCAATAGAATGATTATATGCAAAGTCGTTCTTTGTTATGATCTACTGTAGGATTCTTCAGTATGAGAATATGCTGCATAGTGATGGGATATTTATTTTGCCGGCAGGATCGTTATATGGAATGTCGAATAACAATTACGAAGTTCTTGGCACTGTGTGTGTATTTTTACTTTCATTATAGGGTGTTTCATTTACGTGTCTCAAATAACAAATGTTGGGTGTTGAATTAATGTAAGATTTGGCCTATGTTATGGTTTGTTAATTGCTTTGTTTAAGATGTGCGCACAGGCCTCTCATATTGTGACGGTCTTGTTATCCATCCACGTTCGTCCCTTGATACCTTGTGTTACGATGAATACAGTAGGATTATTAGCCAGCAAACATAGAAGATTGTTTCGGGTTATCATCGGTAATGTTGTAGGTGTAATTGTTATTGTGTTTATTATGATGATTATTATTTATAACAATAATAGTAATACAACCTGCCTAAAGTGCAATATTACAACAATTTGGTACAATGATTGTAAATAATAATAATAATAATAATGAGAGATTCTGAAAAAAAAGCGACCGTGTGCCCCCCGCAATACTCATCAGGTGAGCTTGGAGTCGCGAGGCTTAATGCGAAGCGACCCCGCAATACTCATCAGGTGAGTTGGAGTCGAGAGTGTTCATGCGAAGCGACCCCGCAATACTCATCAGGTGAGTTGGAGTCGCGAGTCTTCATGCGAAGCGTCCCCGCAATACTCATCAGGTGAGTTGGAGTCGCGAGTCTTCATGCGAAGCGGCCCCGCAATACTCATCAGGTGAGTTGGAGTCGCGAGTCTTCATGCGAAGCGGCCCCGCAATACTCATCAGGTGAGTTGGAGTCGCGAGTCTTCATGCGAAGCGTCCCCGAAATACTCATCAGATGAGCTTGGAGTCGCGAGTGTTCATGCGAAGCGACCCCGCAATACTCATCAGATGAGCTTGTAGTCGCGAGTGTTCATGCGAAGCGGCCCTGAAATACTCATCAGATGAGCTTGGAATCGCGAGTGTTCATGCGAAGCGACCCCGCAATACTCATCAGGTGAACTTGTAGTCGCGAGTGTTCATGCGAAGCGGCCCTGCAATACTCATCAGATGAGCTCGGAGTCGCGAGTGTTCATGCGAAGCGACCTCGCAATACTCATCAGATGAGCTTGGAGTCGCGAGTGTTCATGCGAAGCGACCCCGCAATACTCATCAGGTGAGCTTGGAGTCGCGAGTCTTCATGCGAAGCGGCCCCGCAATACTCATCAGGTGAGTTGGAGTCGCGAGTCTTCATGCGAAGCGTCCCCGCAATACTCATCAGATGAGCTTGGAGTCGCAAGTGTTCATGCGAAGCGACCCCGCAATACTCATCAGATGAGCTTGGAGTCGCGAGTGTTCATGCGAAGCGACCCCGCAATACTCATCAGGTGAGTTGGAGTCGCGAGTCTTCATGCGAAGCGGCCACGCAATACTCATCAGGTGAGTTGGAGTCGCGAGTCTTCATGCGAAGCGTCCCCGCAATACTCATCAGATGAGCTTGGAGTCGCGAGTGTTCATGCGAAGCGACCCCGCAATACTCATCAGATAAGCTTGTAGTCGCGAGTGTTCATGCCAAGCGGCCCTGCAATACTCATCAGATGAGCTTGGAATCGCGAGTGTTCATGCGAAGCGACCCCGCAATACTCATCAGGTGAACTTGTAGTCGCGAGTGTTCATGCGAAGCGGCCCTGCAATACTCATCAGATGAGCTCGGAGTCGCGAGTGTTCATGCGAAGCGGCCCTGCAATACTCATCAGATGAGCTTGGAATCGCGAGTGTTCATGCGAAGCGACCCCGCAATACTCATCAGGTGAACTTGTAGTCGCGAGTGTTCATGCGAAGCGGCCCTGCAATACTCATCAGATGAGCTCGGAGTCGCGAGTGTTCATGCGAAGCGACCTCGCAATACTCATCAGATGAGCTTGGAGTCGCGAGTGTTCATGCGAAGCGACCCCGCAATACTCATCAGGTGAGCTTGGAGTCGCGAGTCTTCATGCGAAGCGGCCCCGCAATACTCATCAGGTGAGTTGGAGTCGCGAGTCTTCATGCGAAGCGTCCCCGCAATACTCATCAGATGAGCTTGGAGTCGCAAGTGTTCATGCGAAGCGACCCCGCAATACTCATCAGATGAGCTTGGAGTCGCGAGTGTTCATGCGAAGCGACCCCGCAATACTCATCAGGTGAGTTGGAGTCGCGAGTCTTCATGCGAAGCGGCCCCGCAATACTCATCAGGTGAGTTGGAGTCGCGAGTCTTCATGCGAAGCGTCCCCGCAATACTCATCAGATGAGCTTGGAGTCGCGAGTGTTCATGCGAAGCGACCCCGCAATACTCATCAGATAAGCTTGTAGTCGCGAGTGTTCATGCCAAGCGGCCCTGCAATACTCATCAGATGAGCTTGGAATCGCGAGTGTTCATGCGAAGCGACCCCGCAATACTCATCAGGTGAACTTGTAGTCGCGAGTGTTCATGCGAAGCGGCCCTGCAATACTCATCAGATGAGCTCGGAGTCGCGAGTGTTCATGCGAAGCGACCCCGCAATACTCATCAGATGAGCTTGGAGTCGCGAGTGTTCATGCGAAGCGACCCCGCAATACTCATTAGGTGAGCTTGGAGTCGCGAGTCTTCATGCGAAGCGGCCCCGCAATACTCATCAGGTGAGTTGGAGTCGCGAGTCTTCATGCGAAGCGTCCCCGCAATACTCATCAGATGAGCTTGGAGTCGCAAGTGTTCATGCGAAGCGACCCCGCAATACTCATCAGATGAGCTTGGAGTCGCGAGTGTTCATGCGAAGCGACCCCGCAATACTCATCAGGTGAGTTGGAGTCGCGAGTCTTCATGCGAAGCGGCCCTGCAATACTCTTCAGGTGAGGTTGGAGTCGCGAGGCTTCATGCGATGCGACCCCGCAATACTCATCAGGTGTGTTGGAGTCACGAGTGTTAATGCGAAGCGACCCCGCAATACTCAACAGGTGAGCTTGGAGTCGCGAGTGTTCATGCGAAGCGGCCCCGCAATACTCATCAGATGAGCTTGGAGTCGCGAGTCATCATGCGAAGCCACCCCGCAATACTCATCAGATGAGCTTGGAGTCGCGAGTCTTCATGCGAAGCGGCCCCGCAATACTCAACAGTTGAGTTGGAGTCGAAAGTCTTCATGCGAAGCGGCCCCGCAATACTCATCAGGTGAGTTGGAGTCGCGAGTGTTCATGCGAAGCGGCCCCGCAATACTCATCAGGTGAGCTTGGAGTCGCGAGTGTTCATGCAAAGCCACCCCGCAATACTCATCATATGAGCTTGGAGTCGCCAGTCTTCATGCGAAGCGTCCCCGCAATACTCATCAGATGAGCTTGGAGTCGCAAGTGTTCATGCGAAGCGACCCCGCAATACTCATCAGATGAGCTTGGAGTCGCGAGTGTTCATGCGAAGCGACCCCGCAATACTCATCAGGTGAGTTGGAGTCGCGAGTCTTCATGCGAAGCGGCCCCGCAATACTCATCAGGTGAGTTGGAGTCGCGAGTGTTCATGCGAAGCGACCCCGCAATACTCATCAGGTGAGCTTGGAGTCGCGAGTGTTCATGCAAAGCCACCCCGCAATACTCATCATATGAGCTTGGAGTCGCGAGTCTTCATGCGAAGCGTCCCCGCAATACTCATCAGATGATCTTGGAGTCGCAAGTGTTCATGCGAAGCGACCCCGCAATACTCATCAGATGAGCTTGGAGCCGCGAGTGTTCATGCGAAGCGACCCCGCAATACTCATCTGGTGAGTTGGAGTCGTGAGTCTTCATGCGAAGCGGCCCCGCAATACTCATCAGGTGAGTTGGAGTCGCGAGTCTTCATGCGAAGCGTCCCCGCAATACTCATCAGATGAGCTTGGAGTCGCGAGTGTTCATGCGAAGCGACCCCGCAATACTCATCAGATAAGCTTGTAGTCGCGAGTGTTCATGCGAAGCGGCCCTGCAATACTCATCAGATGAGCTTGGAGTCGCGAGTGTTCATGCGAAGCGACCCCGCAATACTCATCAGGTGAGTTTGTAGTCGCGAGTGTTCATGCGAAGCGGCCCTGCAATACTCATCAGATGAGCTCGGAGTCGCGAGTGTTCATGCGAAGCGACCCCGCAATACTCATCAGATGAGCTTGGAGTCGCGAGTGTTCATGCGAAGCGACCCCGCAATACTCATCAGGTGAGCTTGGAGTCGCGAGCCTTCATGCGAAGCGGCCCCGCAATACTCATCAGATGAGTTGGAGTCGCGAGTCTTCATGCGAAGCGACCCCGCAATATTCATCAGGTGAGTTGGAGTCGCGAGTCTTCATGCGAAGCGTCCCCGCAATACTCATCAGATGAGCTTGGAGTCGCGAGTGTTCATGCGAAGCGACCCCGCAATACTCATCAGATAAGCTTGTAGTCGCGAGTGTTCATGCGAAGCGGCCCTGCAATACTCATCAGATGAGCTTGGAGTCGCGAGTGTTCATGCGAAGCGACCCCGCAATACTCATCAGGTGAGTTTGTAGTCGCGAGTGTTCATGCGAAGCGGCCCTGCAATACTCATCAGATGAGCTCGGAGTCGCGAGTGTTCATGCGAAGCGACCCCGCAATACTCATCAGATGAGCTTGGAGTCGCGAGTGTTCATGCGAAGCGACCCCGCAATACTCATCAGGTGAGCTTGGAGTCGCGAGCCTTCATGCGAAGCGGCCCCGCAATACTCATCAGATGAGTTGGAGTCGCGAGTCTTCATGCGAAGCGACCCCGCAATATTCATCAGGTGAGTTGGAGTCGCGAGTCTTCATGCGAAGCGTCCCCACAATACTCATCAGATGAGCTTGGAGTCGCGAGTGTTCATGCGATGCGGCCCCGCAATACTCAACAGGTGAGCTTGGTGTCGCGAGTGTTCATGCGAAGCGACCCCGTAATACTCATCAGATGAGCTTGGAGTCGCGAGTGTTCATGCGAAGCGACCCCGCAATACTCATCAGATGAGCTTGGAGTCGCGAGTGTTCATGCGAAGCGACCCCGCAATACTCATCAGGTGAGTTGGAGTCGCGAGTATTCATGCGAAGCGGCCCCGCAATACTCATCAGGTGAGCTTGGGTTCGCGAGTGTTCATGCGAAGCCACCCCGCAATACTCATCATATGAGCTTGGAGTCGCGAGTGTTCATGCGAAGCGACCCCGCAATACTCATCAGATGAGCTTGGAGTCGCGAGTGTTCATGCGAAGCGACCCCGCAATACTCATCAGGTGAGTTGGAGTCGCGAGTCTTCATGCGAAGCGACCCCGCAATACTCATCAGGTGAGTTGGAGTCGCGAGTGTTCATGCGATGCGGCCCCGCAATACTCAACAGGTGAGCTTGGTGTCGCGAGTGTTCATGCGAAGCGACCCCGTAATACTCATCAGATGAGCTTGGAGTCGCGAGTGTTCATGCGAAGCGACCCCGCAATACTCATCAGATGAGCTTGGAGTCGCGAGTGTTCAAGCGAAGCGACCCCGCAATACTCATCAGGTGAGTTGGAGTCGCGAGTCTTCATGCGAAGCGGCCCTGCAATACTCTTCAGGTGAGGTTGGAGTCGCGAGGCTTCATGCGATGCGACCCCGCAATACTCATCAGGTGTGTTGGAGTCACGAGTGTTAATGCGAAGCGACCCCGCAATACTCAACAGGTGAGCTTGGAGTCGCGAGTGTTCATGCGAAGCGGCCCCGCAATACTCATCAGATGAGCTTGGAGTCGCGAGTCATCATGCGAAGCCACCCCGCAATACTCATCAGATGAGCTTGGAGTCGCGAGTCTTCATGCGAAGCGGCCCCGCAATACTCATCAGTTGAGTTGGAGTCGAAAGTCTTCATGCGAAGCGGCCCCGCAATACTCATCAGGTGAGTTGGAGTCGCGAGTGTTCATGCGAAGCGGCCCCGCAATACTCATCAGGTGAGCTTGGAGTCGCGAGTATTCATGCAAAGCCACCCCGCAATACTCATCATATGAGCTTGGAGTCGCGAGTCTTCATGCGAAGCGGCCCCGCAATACTCATCAGGTGAGCTCGGAGTCGCGAGGCGTCATGCGAAGCGACCCCGCAATACTCATCAGGGGAGCTTGGAGTCGCGAGTCTTCTCCAGCCCCCCTGCTATAGTCTATTTAATGGCCAGGGAATTCCTGCCTTGAAATACTACTACAATACAGAGACAGGGGTACATTCACGAAATAGAGAGGCAAATTAATGGAATTGCCAAGGGTCGAAAATTGTCGGCAGCATTTATATAAGGAGTGCGACATACCACCAAATACATGAAATATGTAGCCTACTTACGAATAAATTCGCCATAATATGTATTTATTTATAAAAACGGCAAATATATGTAAATAAATAGAAAATATTTAGTAAAATTAAATATATATAAACACATAACTATCCGGGCCTTACTCATCAGGTTAGCTTGGAATCGCGAGGCTTTATGCGAAGGGACCGTGTGGCCCCGCAATACCCATCACGTGAGCTTGGAGTCGCGAGGCTTCATGCGAAGCGGCCCCGCAATACGCATGAGATTAACGTGGAGTCGCGAGGCTTCATGCGAACCGAGACCGGTGTTCGGAGTCGATCGAGTCGACACTCTCGATTCCAGGCTTCAGTCGCGCCCATCCCTACCACACACTATGCGACAAGTATACACGTTAAACACTCCACAAACACATATATATCAGGAACCTATATCCCATCATCTACTTAAGGAAGCCATCTTGTCGTACGTTTTTCAGAGATTATCAGTGTCATAAATTCCTTTGATTTTACTTATGATTTATAATGCATAATATACAGTGAACAGAAGAGTACTATTTTAAATATTATTTTGGGTGTACAAATCATTAGTAGAAATGAAGAAATATCAGTGATTAAAATTCCTCTGCGACTTTGATTATGCTTTCCAAATATACAGTGCACATTTTATAACCTCGTGTGAATTGTCTTGTTTCGTAAAGTGCATAAGCTTGATGAATGTAACAGGAACTATTTTGTGAAAATGTTGCGGCCTTTCAATAAAATTGCAATGTGTTCATGAAGTACGAAGTTTTGAATATCTCTTCTCCTAATTCAGTTAGGACGTAAATTTGGTTCTCATATCAAGCTCACAAAGGTGGGCCTACATACAATCGAATAATCTTATGCACTGTATGGTTTGGCAGTATTATAGTATCAGTTCCTGCTAATATCTTATATAAAAATAATAATGTGGGGGTAATGATGGGGATTTGTTGAGCTTCACCAGCTGGTCGGTGCTATCAACGAATATGAAGAAAACTGAAAAAATGTGCGACTCTCAGAGTCAAAAATATAAGAAATCTTGTACTGTATATGAGGCGAAATCAACTAACTTAATAAAGTTTTAAAAAAATTCGGTCAGATGACCTCGTAGTTCCGCCCCTTAAAACAACAATAACTAACTAACTAACTAACTAAAGTAAAAATATTCTTGCATTCAGAGGTATTTTACTATAATCATTACAGAAATGTAGGCTTTCACTACTAACACTGCACGTGAGATATGGTGAACTGCAGTCATCTGTTTATTTCATTGAGGCAAACAGTATGGCGATAAAAGAGTAACACATTTTAACCAGTTACACATTGTGTCAGTTAGTGTAGAACCATGTTATGCTCCAGGCTAGTGACCAGAATTCATTTATTGTTCACTTGAGACCATCCTCCCTTTTCATCACTTTTAACAACTTTTTTATCACCTTAGCTTATTGAATATATATAATTTATGATATGCATACCTTTCGGGGAGTTGTTGGGAGTCTTTTCACAATCTCTTCATACTCAATAGCCACTGCTGCACCGCAATAATTGTTATTTCACGGAAAGAATGCAATTTTTCTTCACTTACGGACGCCATGTTTGACAGTCATGTGACACCCGAAAGTCGATCATGTGACTACGTTACCAACTTGAATGAAGAAATTCACCACACGCCTTTGCTACTAAGTTAGGCGCTGTCTTGTGGAAAATTACTGCTAGTACTACGAGGAAGGGGGTCTGGGGCGTAAGCCCCAGGTTAGGTCTGTTTTTGTATGTAAAACATTATAAATACATAAATAAACACTGTGTTTGAGTTCACTTAGTGATTTCATACATCACGTGCGAAATAGTACCAAATGCGTGGGGTTGGCAATACTGTCTCAGTGAGAAAGATAGGGGTGAGAACTTCGATTTTAACTATATAAGTCGTGTCGCTATTTGGGCGGGATGGTGTGTCGATGACAGCGGAGCAGTGAACATCTAATGCTCAATCCTCTCCTGATATCCTCCCGACTATTAAATCAGGTAATTTCAGTTTTTAAAAATATTTATACAAAGGATGGTCTAAAGTGAACTGCTACCGATGTTAGGCCCCTTAAAACAACAATTATCATCATCACCATCTTGCTGTGTGGCACTTTGATGTAGGGTTGGGTTAGGTGCCTTCGAAGAGCACATAGCGGCAAGGCGAGTGACAGAATTCTTGCCGTTTGGTGCTTCGATGTAGGGTTTTACCCTCCAGGATTAGCTTTTCCCACGGACTAAGCGAGGGATCTCGCCTCTACCGCCACTGAGGACAGTGCCCTGGACCTTGAGACTCAGAGTTTGGGATACAACCGGGGTGTGTGATCAGCACGGCGCCCAGGCAGCCTCACCTGCAAAGCGAACAGAGACCTGATGAAGGGATGGGAAGAGTGGGAGGGTTTGGGAAGGAGGCAGCCATGGCCTTACGGTAGGTACATCCCGGCATTTGTCCGAAGACGAAGTGGGAACCACGGAAAACCACTTGGATGATGGCTGAGCGTGGGAATCGAACCCCCTTTACTCACTTGGACCACCCGAGGCTGAGTAGGCCCCGTTCCATTCCTCATACCACTTTTCAAATTTCGTGGCAGATCTGGGAATCGCACTGCGGACCTCAGGGGTGGCAGCTAATCACACTGACCACTACGCAACGGAGGCAACTATATTTAATGATTAAATAGTAATATTTCTTGAATGCTGAAAAAATTCACCTGATTTTGTTTTAAATACATGTTTTCTTGATTTAATTCTGGGTGTTTGCTTGGATGTCCCCGAGATGCTCAAATGATCAAGTTCTATCCCAACGGTTAACTCAGCTGGTCATTGCACGTGGATTACAAGAGAGGAGGAGAGATAACTGGATGCTGCATATACTGCCGACACCATAGTCTCGCAATGTAGTTTGTGAACGAGTATGACATTTAAGATTCTTTTACGCCCTCGTGAAGATATTCAAATAACTTGTGATCCATTTCATTCCAAAGAAATGTGATGTTCTCTGGACTGCAGCATTCGTCATGAATGAGCTATACAACAGTTTTACCACACACGTTTATTTTAACCCCCTTCACCCCCAGAGAAACACCCACAACAATTATCCAGGGTGTCTACTACTCTGGAAAACAGGGAATTTTTAAATCCTGGAAATCTCAGGGAATTCTCAGGGTATTTAATGACACCCAGGGAATTTCAGTTTTAAAGGGTCCAACCTTGATTAATTTGAAATTATGCATTTAAATTTTGACGGGGGGAAAAAGTATATTCTGGTGATGTTTGTTGCAGATACTTTTCTACTTTTTCACCTTCATCATACTACTCTCTATTGTTCGAGCACTTTTTGAAATGCTCTTTAAGTACAAACTCTGTTTTATATATTTAATTATGGCTGCTACTGTTCCTCCGGAAATTTTCTGGAAAAATCAGGGATTTGTCAGGGAAATCTGTTAGTTGGTTTTGGTAGACATCCTGTTATCCGCCAGCTGGCACTTATCTAATCTGTATACCGCGAGTTGTAAAGTTGTTAAAGCATTGAGGATTTCCTCCCGATTCAGTAAGATGACATTTAAGCAGAAGTTTGAATGCAACAATCGGATTTATAGACATGTGACCTGTATATCGGCTAAGTTTCATCAAGATCAGCATGTTGATGTTTGAGGGGGCCTGTGCCACCTCATAGCGTACTGGCTAGCATTCTTGGCCGTTACCCCTGGGGTCCAGGTTTGATTCCTAGCACTGCCAAGAACTTTAATTCTGGTTTTGAGGGCTGGGACAGGGTACACACACAGCCTTGTGAGACCAAACTGCGAAGAGGTAGGTTCGAATCCCATCTTAGTTCATAATTGAAAGTCACAGCTTCCTCCTTCCCAATCCTTTTCTCCTTTAGGAATATACAAACGCCCATTACAGTAATACACTTTCACGAATTGATTGCCAGCGGCCGAGTTGGAAACTATTCTTTGTTTACTTGTGCCACGCATCAGCCTGCTTGGTGACTGGTACGTTGCACGAGTAGGATATTAGGAGTATTCGAAGTCATATTGGTCCGTATTGACATATAATCCTATTTAACTAGGCCTAATTACAATTTTCCGTCTATTCAATACAATTTTTTATTGAAATTATATTATTTCATTATCTGGACATGTTTCGAGCTCTTTTATAATCAGCTCTTCATCAGCCAGGTGCCCTCACAACAATAATAAAAAACACTCACTAAAAATACAATGCTCATAAACAAGTACATTTAAAAATATTCTTAAAAATTGACCTATAATAAAACTTAACATCCTATAATAACAATTATCAACTTATTATAATGGAAACATCCAATGTTCTTTAATGAAACTTGTGGTAGCTTCATTCAGACTTCCCCACACACACAAAAGAAGCGGAGCTGTGTCATGCACAATTTGTTGACTGCCCTTTTGACCAGCACACAGGTCATCACATGAACGACTAGTGGAAACTCCCATTGGTGTGGCAAGGTTCTTGTTTATGTCAGCCCTCATTGAAGCCTCCTCATAAAACTATAATGGAAGGAAAAAGAGAGTATTCTAATATCATGAAAATATGGGATTTCAAACTTAAACTAAAATTCCTGTTAAGAAACCCAGTGTAATTCCTAGTATCCTGTCCTTGAGCAGCATTTCATCTAAGGGAAAAAAAAAAAAAATAATAATGCTAGTCAAAACAAATTAACCCCTAGGAAATTTGATATAGAATCATCACCGATCGAAAATCATCGCTCACCTTCAATTCGATTCCATGAGTACGGAGCGTGTGTGCCTTCACAACTGTCTCAAGCTGGACTGACAGTTCGCGGAGCAAGCCTGTATGGCGATGACGTGCCTCCGGGGAAGGAGGAGAAACAAGAGTAGGGGTGCGTGTGTAACACGAACAGTAGTTACCGGGTGAAATAAGTGAGATCCTTCTACGCACAGGATGTTCTAAAAACCCGATCCTTAATCCTTATTATAAACTATTGCAGAACAAATTTGCGCCAATCTATTTTTTTTATTCTTACTTGCCTAGAATGTGTGCATTGTTTGAGTCGGAGTACTGCAGCGAGGCCCACCGCACCACACTCCAAGCCCACCCAGTATCGTTCTCATTTAACGCGGCCGCGTTCTGGCCCATAGCAGTGGACTGACAAAGCCCACCTCACTGGATGGGCCGAGCAGGCAGACTAACCTTCACAACGTGTGCACAACAAAGTGCTTGCTTTAGATTTCTATTCAGAATTGATTGCAATACGATTGTCATGGTATAGTTCAAACTAGCTAATCTCAATCTGAAATACGATAGTTGTTGATTGATTTTGGGGCTTGGGGACAGAATGGTCATGTAGCTCTGTGTATTTGTGTGCTTGTCTGATAACCTGTGTTATTGTGATGGATGTATTAGTGGGCATCTTTGTAATTCAGATGAGGATTGGGAAGGAGGTAGCCATGGCCTTAAGTGAAGAACCATCTCAGCATTTGCCTTGAGTACAAGTATAAAAAATAGGAGTTTATACATTAGGCCTGGCTTACAAATATTACTTACGAATTTAGATAATTATTTGAAGTTAATAGCCATTGGACAAAAAGAAGTTTGAACTTATACATTGTGTCATTCTAAATGGTGGTTTTATCTTAAAAGTGTCTCACTAATAGGAAATTGTGCCAATGGTAGGAACAATAATAAAAAATGAAGTGGCGAACTTGAGCCACTTTTCTCAAATAAAACAAGGACTCTGTGTTTAACGTGTTTAGTTAATACTTGGGTAGAGGAGGGTATTGCTGTTCTATTTTGAGCAGAAAAGGAGATAGCAAATCATATTTCATGTTTCTTCAGCTCATTTATGAACACCAAAAGTTCGTAGAGGGCCATTTCAAGCAAAATAAGAGAACATTGCACATTTTTATTTCACAGTGTGTTAACGCCGTCTACATTCATTCTGCATTCATGTTTTTGCCATGGCCCTCTCACGATATTGCTCAGTTGTCCCAAGGGTAATTGCGACTCAGTGAATACCTTGTATTCGACCACAGCCTCCTCAAATACCTCACTATGACACTAGCCACTATAGCCATAACTAAGCTTGCTATTCCTGGGTGTCTTAGTATGTGTCCTATCAACCTATCTCTTCTCTTCAATAGCAGTTGCCAGAATCATCTCTCCCACTCATCTTAATATCTCTTCATTCTTAATCCTATCTACCCATTTGATCTTCATTCTCCTGTACCACCACATTTCAAACGCTTCAATTCTCTTCTTTTCTGCTGCACCAATAGTCCAAGTTTCACTTCCCCATAGAGTGCCACGCTCCAGACAAAGGCTTTCAAAAATGACTTCCTAATACCTAAATCTAAATTCGATGTCAACCGATTCCTTGTTTGTAGAAATGCTTTCCTTGCCTTAGCCAACCTACTTTTTATATCCTCTTTGCTTCGACCATCACTGGTTATTTTGCTTCTTAAGTAATAGAAGTCTCTTACTTCCTTTAGGTTTTCACCCGTCAATTTGACATCCATAGGTGTTTCTGATTTATTCCGGCTGCATTCCAATATTGTTGTTTTACATTTATTAATTTTCATCATGAATTCTTTCCTCAAGACGGATTCCATACCATTCAAAAGCTCATTAAAATCCTCAGCCGTGTCTACTACGATGACGATGTCATCAACAAATCTCAGAGTTGAAATTATTTCTCCTTGAATCTTCACTTCCAATTTAAATTTTTCTCCAATTTCCTTCATTGCTTGTTCAATATAAAGATTGAAAAGTATTGGTGATAAGTTGAAGCCTAGCCTTACACCTTTCTGAATACTAGCTTCTCTCTCTTGTCCTTCAGCTCGAATGACTGCTATCTGGTTTCTGTATAGATTGTATATCACCCTCCTATCCCTGTAAGTTACTTTATTCCAATCGTTTTCAAATTATCAAACAATTTAGTCCAATCAATGTTATGATTAGCAATTTAGTAGCAATGTGCTACTTTTTACATTACAATGGAGTTTTTGGCTTTGAAAAGAACAGGGTTGGCAAGCCAGAAAAGATTCTGTCTCGCTTGCAGGTGACACATATAACATCCTGAAGTAGTTTGTAAAGCAACAGAACTGCTGTTCATGCATTGGAAACAATAATTTTTGTCAGACACTCGGAATGCTACAAACATAATACAGGGCGTATCCAAAAGGACTTTAGAACTTTGACAATTGATACAAACTTATTCATATGACTTACTGACAAGGTTTTGGTGTTATTTTATAGCAAAATACATAAAGTTTTTTACCTTATACCTAAACTGGAAACTGAAGCATCATTTATATAATTTATGGAGGAATTATAATTCATAGCAGAATTCTCTTTATCGGACCGCAAACCATGAACATTCCTTCCCTGTGTTATAGGAACTTTGGGGATGACTCCCTTTGTATTCGTGACTTCTTTCTTTCTCTCTCTTGTGACAATCAATAAATAAATTATTTGTTGCTCAGTTTCATTGTTACGTCATAAGCATATTTTTTTCGATTTCAGTGAAAGACAACCCATATCATGTTTCCCTCTTGGCATGATGGGTTAAAATCACTAACTGGACTATTAATTATATTATCATGGGGATAGTATGTGCAACGAATTCTTGTCAGATTTAATTTAAGAAGGGCGAGGTGCATGAATCACAAATCCCTCTTCCGTCCAATCTGCACTTGACTGTGTATTATGTGGAACGAAAAGTTCACACGCAAAGTTAAGGAAAGCCAAGTTGCACTTCGAGGGAAACTCCAAACACATCTACTCTTCTCTGAAGTCTTGACTCGACAGTGTCTGGGGTGATAGGCCCGCTCGCCAGCCAGCTCGTAAACTGTCTCGATGCTAGTAATTGAATAGAGATTGTTGGAAGAAATTAAAACGTAAAAACACTTATAGTAGTGATGTACTGAAGATAAAGATATGCTGTCGCAGACTATTTTGTAGAACTTTTGATGCTGAACAATTCTTACACTCATAGTATATAGATATGTTTAACGGTTTGCCCATGCGCAAGCTTAAAAAGCGAAGGGACGCTAAGTTTTTTTTCTACTTTTTCACTGAAATTGTTACTGCTTGGCTCCCTTTGGTCATAAATAAATTATATTCTACACAAACCTTCCTCGAGATATCCTTTACAGAATGGTGAAAACCGCATCAAAATCCAACCAGTGGTTATCAAGATTACCCGAAACATCCACGAATCGGGGACTTTGTTTATGCTAAGTATAGATAGGTTCAATGTGACTTCCTTTGGCCATGGAGCACACTCCCCATCTGAAGTAGATTTCTTGCCAAACTCGCTGCAGCATGTCAGGCATAACTTGTTCATTTGAGATGCAGAGCTCTGGTACAGAAGTCGGAAAGGGTGGATCAAGCACGGTACCCTTCATGAATCCCCAGAAGAAAAGGTCAAGACGTGTCAGGTCCGGTGACGTGGGGGCCATGCAATTGGCGTACCTCTGCCAATCCACTTACCTAGAAAGTGAACATTTGCAAAATCCCAGACGTTGGAGAGGTACATTCTTGTTCAAACTAGGTAAGTACTAACCATAGTAAGGCACATGAATAAACAAACATGCAATCCCTGGGAAAGAATTGACATACGCATGCGTTCTTGCTTCGGCAGAGAGTACTGGGCTGACACAGGGCTCCATAGCCCTCCAGTACTTAAGAAGTGTTATTCACCACCCTCGTTCGTGCAAAGTTTTATATATGAAATCTTTGGTAATAACAATAAAAAGTGAAATGTTAGGAAAACTAGAGCAGGCCTGTGGGCAATGTGCACATGGTAAAGGCAACACCCAATCTCCAGAACAGGGGAATTAATGCTAATGACTTGGCTGGGAACCTGGGCCAGATGACAAAACTCAAGCTCTTAATGTAGAGAAGTTAGAAGGTGTGGTTTGTACCAAAATCTTCCAAATCATCTCAATAGGAAAAAATCTTGCATTTTTTGAAAAGTCAACAGAAATATGTTTATTTGTTTAAACAGTTAGTTAAAACAAATAAACAAAATGATAGCCCCTACAACAACTGGATCGTGTCGAGCCCGTATAACAGTAAAGCTGGGCGGGTGGTCTATAGACATGGAGCGCTCACAAGTGCATTATAAAGTAAGAGAATTACCCTCAACAGTGACGAATATGCACACTGATTTCATAAATATTCATAATTCGTTTAAAAAGTGTGTTTGAACAAATAAAGAAGAAACCAGCATAACAGTAAAGCTGGGCGGATGGTACATGAACATGCAAGATTTCTCGCTCAGGTCCCCTAGTAAGTAACTAAATCTGGGACCTTCAATACAAAGCCTATCATGCTAACCATTTAAGCACAGTTAAGACATCGGTAACAAGCCTTCATTCAATGACCATACCAGAATGGCATGGTCGTGGCTTCCTACAATCACCAGCCGGGAACATGCACGACCATCCTCACAAGATCATCTAGATCAAAACTATTGCAAGAATTCGTAAAGTAAAGCCCGCAATGTTCAATGTAGCAACATGTAGCATGGACACTGACCAATAAAACTGGTGTTGCCATGCACATGGCCACCAAACGCTATTAAATGACATTCCCTGATAAAACTGACAACTTTCATGGAGTGGATAGAACTTACAGGTACTGTACAGCTTGACGAACGAGACAGATGAAAGAGCAACACTGAAATACACTGCTGATGATTTTGAAAATTGTAAAACCTACCTTATTTACGAAGGCTGATTTTTTTCAATGTCCGATGGGCTATATAAAAAGAACAGATTGACATACCAAACTGATTTTATTACTAAATGTTAGCTTGTTTTGTACTTATGTTTCAACATAATCGCCAAAACGATTGAAACATCTGTCGTATCGTTACACCAGATTTCCAATCCCCTCTGCAAATAATTCTGCCGTCACTGAGGTGGGTAAGTCTGGAGGGTTTCCTGAATTTTTTTCCTTTTCGGCGAGGCATTGCCGCCCAACCATACCTTCGATTCTCGAAAAAGGTGAAAATCATTCACGACCGCACTGAGCCAACGTTACGATAGACTTTTTCAAAGAATTCCAGTAGGAAGTTTTTGACTATCTGTCATTTAGTCCAAACTAGCACTGAATGATTTTCACCTTCTTTGAGAATTGAAGGTATGGTTAGGCGGCAACGCCTAGCCAAGAAGGAAGAATTTCAGGAGACTGTACAGACTTACCCACCTTAGTGGCGGCAGAATTCTTTGCAGAGGGTATTGGAAAGCTGGTGTAACGATACGACAAATGTTGCAATCGTTTTGGCGATTACGTTGAAACATAAGTACAAAACAAGCAAACATTTAGTAATAAAATCAGTTTGGTATGTCAATCTGTTATGTTTATACAGTATATCCCCTTGGGACATTGAAAAAAAAAAAACAGCCCTCTCATTATGTTGGGGCTAGCTGTGTGGCTCAGCGGTAACATTCTCACTTGCTGATCCCAAGGTTGCAGAATCGAATCCTGGCGCAGTCAGCTGGCATTTGAGGGTTCACAAATGCGAGGGAACCATGTCAGTTGATTTACTGGCATGTTCAAGTTCCCCCTCGGGGCAAAGTTCCCGCACCCCGGCATGGCGTCCCTAAACGGTGCAGTACTTAAAAGGGACGTAAACTATATAACATTATTATTGGTATATAGGCTTTCACGGCCAGTGAATTAAAACTCGGCAATTTTTCTAGGTTTATGCTGTGCCTTGTGTGGTGGTGCGGGCACGGGCAGCTAGAGCCCGCTGATGAACCAGCCTGGTGTTCCTATGGGCAGACGACCTCGTAGTTCCGCCCCTTAATACAACAATTAACTAACTTCGTGTTCCTAGGCGAAACCCCACACAAGACACGGCATAAACCTAGAAAAATTGCCGAGTTTTAACGTTATCATTAAAACGTTTTACTGGGCAGCAATATCATAAAAACTATCTTGAAGCAAAAATATTCACAGAAAAACGACAATATGTGATAGGTTTTTATGCTATTAATATTTCCTTTTGAATATGGAGTTTCAATGCACATGAAACACACAACTGTATTACAATATGTATACTCAATGTGGAGGCTATATTAACTCACTCATCTGGAGACAGATATTTATCACTGAGAAAAGGCTCTATCACATCCATATCTCCATGACTGGAACTCTCACTGGAGGATGAAACGCCACAGGTAATGCTTATGAGTATAGCAGTGTTAATAACACCTTCACAAACTCGTCTTTAGGAGCAGATGACCTCGTAGTTCCGCCCCTTAAAACAACAATTTACTACTTAACTCGTCCTTCGCTCAATATCTTTTCCACATGAGACACCACACTTTCCTGTTGTAACTCAAATTATTTCCATTTTTAGAAATAAGTTTGGAGAAAACTAGCATGATATCTGATAAGTAGGCCTACCGGGAGGGCTGTTATACAGCCTATTAACCAAGGTGTGCTCCTCCTGTTTGTTACCAAGTAGGCTAACTTTATTAATGCAGCCAATGGCCATGTACTTTCCTTTTCAGGACGGGGCAGGGAAGGGACATTTGAAGGAAATCGGCCGTAGACCTATTGAAAGGTACCGTCCTGGCATTTGCCTGGTGGTGAAAATGGGAAACCACGAAAACCATTTTCAGGACGGCCGAGGTGGGGTTTGAACCCACGCTCCCCCGATGCCAGCGAGGCACGAGGTAGCTCGTTAGCACTCTCGTCCACCGCGGCCGGTACCAAGTAACTTTATAAATTCATCAAATGTCGGCTATTGCAATTTGATGATATTGGCCGTGACATAGCTACAGGCAGTGCAAAAGCATAGGGTATGGTATATAAATGTTTAGTAAGATACTATAGGCTAGCTAAAGAATGAGCTGTAAGACTGTTAATTCAAATGTTTTCTTTATATGCAGGGAAATCTGGGCAAAGAAAGATACAAAATATTTTAGACACAATGTAGCCTTAATTTGACCATTTACTGGGATTTACGATTCAAATTAACATTCAATTACCCACTAAATCCTGAAAGGCAATGTTCTTCAGACATGAAACTCAACTTCCTTAGATTTAAAAAAAATCACCTTGAACTGTCCTCTCGGCAAACTGACACAAATTCAAAACGTCGGTCCCATGTCAGCAATCACTTCTTATAAAAACTGATTAATAACCCACCATACGCTATTGAATTGAAAATTAGCCTAAAAAGAACGCACTGTTTACACAACACATCGCCATGATGGATTCAGATATACAATCAAAACAAAAGCAACACTCAATGTTGCCAACTGTAATGTACGAAAAAAATGCTTCAGCAACAGTGCCTTGGTGGCAGGGCGCGTAAATTATAATTATGAACCGTTATATTTCTGATATCGAAATGGTTTTAAGATATTTCATTATCAATTCAAACAATAAGAAAGTTATATCGTATCACCGAAGAAGATTTTGAAAGCGCTGATGACAGAATTTCTAGTTTGGCACCACTGACAAACAATCGGCACAATAATATGAGTTCTTGAGGTCAAATGAGAAACATTTCTCTAACCAAATTCTGCAGTGATAGTAACTATTCTTGTAATTTGCACATTGTAGGCATTTCCTTATTTTATAGGAATAATTTATCGACGTCACGATTATGAATTTTGGACTATAATGCTATTGGCGGAAATCCCACCAATGAGGGGTCTTGACTAAGGCGCGTGATTCGTATTCGCGATCACGATATCTGGAAAATACACATGCATCTCCCATTTTTTTTTTTTTTTTTTTCGGAGATTCTGATTTCCTTCGGTTATAACATTGTATTATTTTTGTTTTACATTGATTGATTTGTATCATGAATTCTTTCCTCAAGACAGAGTTCATACCATTTAAAAACTCATGAATTGTGATATGAACTTGTTTGGACCATTCTGTGTACCCAAAGTTCAAATTTCACTTCCATACAAAGGCAGCTGGCGACTTCGATGGCATAGTTGGTAGCATGCTGACATTCCATGCCTAAGGTCACGGGTTCAAACCGGCCGAAGCCATCGGATTTTTTTCCAGCGTTAAAAATGCCTCAGTATTCCTTCCTTCGGAGGGGAAGTAAAGCCGGCGGTCCCATGTCATAGATTTATGGCATGTTAATGATCCTTACACTAATTACACCTGTGTGAAGCTAAATTATAGGTTAAATATTTGAACGACGCTCTTAGGTTCCAACGTTCGTCGCCAGGAGCTGACTGCAGTGGAGTCTAGTAACCAAGTTCTGAACTAGTAGTCATTGACGGTGGCGGCGAAAGTAGAAACTACTTGAAATTTAATGCCTGCAATCCTTACTTGTATTAAAAACAGATAACACACACTAATAGCCATCACAATTAACACCGGTTATCAGACAGATTCTACACACACCGCAAGTACACGGGGCTACATGACCGTGTTGTCGCAGCCCCTTAAATGAGGAACCAACCAATCAGATTGTTTTTCTGTAGAAATGCTTTCCTTGCCTGAGCCAACCTACTTTTTATTTTGTCTTTGCTTCGTTCATCACGGGATATTTTGCTGCATAAGTTAGAGGTCTCCTACTTCCTTTAGCTTTTCACGTGCCTATTTGACGTCCATAGGGGTTTCTTAATTAATTTCGCTGCATCCCATTAATTTTGTTTTACATTTAATTTCATCATGAATTCTTTCAAGATGGAGTCCATACTATTTAAAAACTATTTAACTCCTCTGGTGATTGGGTTATGATGACGATGTCATTAGCCTATCTGTGTTGAAATTATTTCTCCTTTAATCTTTACTACTTGAAATTTTTCTCTAATTTCCTTCATTGCTTATTCAATGTAAAGATTGAAAAGTATGGGTGATAAGTTGCAATCTTGCCTACACCTTTCTGAATACCAGCTTCACTCTCATGTCCTTCAGCTCAAATAAATCCTTTTCAAAATGTCAAACAACTTACTCCAAACAATGTTATCAAAGGTCTTTTATAAGCCTACAAATGCTATGAACTTTCTCTTATTTTTCTTAAGATTTAGTACAGCTGCCATTGTTCATACGCTTCTCCTGAAACCAAATTTGTTTTCGGCCAACTAAGTTTCTGTCTTTCCATCTTCTTGTAAATTATTCTAGTCGGTATCTTTGAAGCATGAGTGACCCTATGGCTACATTGTAAGACTGGTGATTTGCGAGTGTTTCCAAAAATGGATCTTCTTTACATACAAATAGTGGATGCCCAAGCAGCTAGACATTCCATCAGAGAAGTCTCCATATCAGATATTTCAACACATAATTAGAAGGGGTGTGGTGGCACAGTGGTAGACCGGGTTCAATTCCCGGTCAATACATATGAGATTTTCAAAGTTAAATGCCATGTTCTATAGTTCGGATGTCATGTAAAAAGGAGATCCCGAGGCTCATGATGGTGTGATGAAAGATCACGCAAAACTACAAGCACAGCTCCCTTTTAACTACTGCGGCTTTTAGAGACGCCGGGGTGCCAGAATTTTGCCCCGAAGGGGATCTTTAACGTGCCAGTAAATCTACTGACACGGCTCCCTCGCATTTCCGCACCCTCAAATTCCAGATGACTGAGCCAGGATTCGATCCTGCAACAGCAAGCGAGAACGTCACCGCTGAGCCACGCAGCCAGCCTAGACCTACGGCCGTCAAAAAGACAGATCTACATAATAACAGCACACTGTAAATGTTTATTACTTCTGAAACATTAACGCAAACTTTAACATTATCGTGCACTAGTGTTCGTCACGCATGTGCTCTAAAGGTCGTCACCTATGACAACTATTGGACACAATGATCAAATGACAATTTAATTAATGCAGGGTGCTTCACAAGTACATTATAAGTTTATTGCCGCTGTTAGTTAGGTCTTACGAGGAGAAATGACAATGTGCCAGTTTTCGTCACAAATGACGAGCATTGGTAAAGTGCGTTTTTTTAAATCCAGTGTTCGTCACCAGCATTTGTAACCAAACTAGGAATGTGAGCACGAAATAGCAATTTGCATATGTTACAGAAACAATTACCAACAATATCACACATTTGTAACATTTTAAAATGACGGAACATAACACGTATGCATATAATTAACTCGCGTGCCTGCTTAGCAGATGCAAGAAGCAATACGCCTTGTCGAGACAGCTAAACTCACAGGAGATGTTTGACGCTGGGAATCACCTATTCCATCGCACGCATGATTTCGCAAAGTTGCTCCTTATCGGCAACAAAGGTATGACGAATCTCGTAAGACATTGTGCGTTGAGAAAGACCCGTTGACAGGCTTATTATTTGTACTTATATACGCGAGTGAAGACTATTGGCTCAGTGACAAAAACCGGCACAGTTACCTTCATGGTCGCTTGACAAGCGATGCATGTCACCCCTTAGTTTCCTCCATTTTCTATAGTCCTTAACAAATATATATATTTAACTAGTGACATTTTCAGGTATTTTATGCTCATCCCATTGATTGGTGATTATATTATGTTGACGGACTGAAAAGTTGCTTTGTGGATATTGAATAAGGTGTTAGCTATGACCAACCTGTGCTCAGTGCAGAATTCCATCAGCCTACTTCCTAGATAATTCCTTTCACTTAATTAATCTGAATTCTCCTATCTTTCTTTTCCTACTACAGCATTCCAATCTCCTGTTACTAAACATTTTCATCACCCTTTACATACCTCAGAATTCCATCCATTTCTTAGTAGACTTTTTCAACTTAATCAGCTTGACTGGTAGGCATATAGACTTGTACTACTGTGGTGCATGTAGGTTATGCACCGATTTTAGCTACAATAATATCGTATGGCCTCGGGTGTCGGGTGCAAGCTTTGTTATTTGATGCCCAAAGGGTAGCTTGCATGTCGAATTTCGTTGTTCCTTGAAGCACTATGAAAGTCAAGGTTAGATATCAAAGCTCCTTGAACACTATAGCACTTGCTAGTATAGAAATGAGAACTTCGTGTTGGCGGAAACTTCAGAGATTAATTTTGCCTTTAGGAACACGGCCTACTGGATTCAAATGGGTTCTTTGACATGCCAACATCGTATGACATGGTGTCGTAATTTTTGCCGCCTTTCAGAAATCACTTACCACGGCCAGGAGCGAACCTGCAAGTTTGGGGTTAGTAGACAGACACGTTGACCACTCGCCCACCGTGGCAAGCTCTTAGCTAAATAACCCATGGCTTATATTATTCCACCTGCTGTGCTGGTCAATACGAGACCTACCCCTGTATAGGCCTAGTTTGATTTAGTGCTATTGATAAACTCCGGACCAGAAGCCCTGTTTTTTCTGCCATAAGACTTCACTAATCACAACCTATCCATTTTCCTTACTAAGTTTTCTAACCTCTAGCTTATGTATTAGATATCCTGAATCTACCCAGCTCTCACTTCCATACGGCAAGTCTAAGTACTGACCAATGTAGTGAGTTTCGCCCCTTGACTCACGTTTTGCAGAATACTGTAGATTGCAACTGAAGACTCGCTGCATTGACTATTTCTTTCCCCATTCTACCATCCTGAGAAAATACATGGCCTTAGTAATTAATTGAGGGTGTCCACAGAATTTTCAATGCCAATTTTCCTGACCATTTTTCAACAAAATTCCTGACTCGTGAAGTCATCGTAATATCGGAAAAAGGTTTATTAAGCAAACAAATATTTTTAATTTACAGCCTCCACCATCCCCATAGCTGCCCAACGCTCGCCTCTTTATTCATTCAAAATAAAGTAAATTATAATGCAATAATACATAAATCTAAGTACTCTGCTCGGCGTGCAGGACAGTCGTTCAATACATAATACATGTCTCTCAAAAATAATTGAAGATCCCACTTTACAGGATGCATTCCTGTTTGTAGGGCTCCATTGACAATGTGAAGCCCGCAAACACCAAGGTTAATGAGTTGTTTGCAATCTGCATTATCTTCTATTATTTGGCCACTGAACTTTTTTATGAAACTCAAATTTACATTCGGTCCATCCATAGACATATGGTACTCTTTCTAGAAAGAGGAGAGATTCCCTGGTTGAAAGCCTCTAAAATGTCTTGAGCTGTTGCATGTCCCATAAAGATGCTGTTGAAATATCTGGTGTTAACTTCATTGCAGTTGATGTCAAATTATAGGTCCATCTGACCTCGCTGAACAACTTTGTTCAATGCCTCATCAAAACAGATAACATTATCACATGAAAGAATTTCATTTTGCAGTAAATTATGAAAGTAAGGAGCTAATCCATAATCGATGACATATGAACATTTCATGTTCCCCAATTGAAATTTTGTTGCAATTGCACTATCAGGAAACATTTCCCTGAAGGTTTCTGAAATATTTAAACAAGAATGAAGAGAATTTATTTTGGACGACATTAAAGGCCCACTTTATTTCGGCACTTGTGACTTCATCTTTATAACAGAAAGATTCTACAGATGTCACAGTTCCTGAAGTAGAACTTGGAGTTAATATGGTTAATATAAATTTCCTGACTTCCTAATACTTTTCGCCATTTTTTCCTGACACGCTATATTTTCACACTTTTTCCTGACCAAAAACAAAATTCCTGACTTTTCCTGCATGTGGACACCATTTAATATGGTCCTCCTATCAGGCATCCATTTTTCTTGGGTTTCTTCCACACAGACATACCCTTAGTTTTTGAAATACTGATTTTCATACCATATTCCATACATTTCTGTTAAAGTTCTAACATATTGACTTGTAAGCTATCAACGAGTACAACCAGGTCATAAGCATAAGCCAGACTGTTTATCTGGTTTTGACCCCGGCAGTTTATGCCCTTCAGCAAAGGATCCATAACTATGTTAAAGTTGTCTGGGCTTGTAGGCCGTGGTCCAGGCAGAGTATCTCCCGACGCTTCACAGGAAACTGGTCCGGCATTATCATCCCAGGCACCGGAGCACGAGAAAAGAGACAGAAGAAACTCCGGTGGCCACAGCCTTCATGCCATACGTGAAGGAGGTAACGAACAGGGGCAAGACGGTTTACAAACCCACCGCAAAAATCCGGGATTTGCTGCGATCCGCAAGGGCAAGCAAGTGCCATCCACACTCCACTGCAGGTGTCTTCAGAATCCTGTGTTCCTGTGGACAGGTGTACATAGGAACGACGAAGAGGAGCGTGACCACTGACCCAAGGAACATAACAGACAAAGCCGCCTGGGTCAAACTGAGAAATCATCGATCGCTGAGCATTCTCTCTTGGCCGGCCACGATGTACAGTACGAGGACATGGAGATATACTCCACCACCACACAAAGCTGCAACGGGAAGCTATAGAAATCTTCAAACGCCCCGATAACTCAATTGGAAGGAAGGAATCGAACGAGTACATAATACATGGACTCCGGCCCTTAAGAACAGCAAGGCCAAGATATCACGCACACATCAACCTGAAGAACCTTCCCGCCACAGCCCAGCGGTCGCCCGGGGAAAACCCGGACCTCGCAGAGTATACATTCCATTGCTAACGAAAGAAGCGGAACCCTTGATAATGTAGGACGCAGTTTCCTGTGAAACGTCGGAAGTTATCCTGCCTGGACCACTGCCTACAAGCCCGGACAACTCTAACATAGTTATGAACGCCGGCCGTGAAAGCCTAAGCTGTTATAAAGGATCCATATATTAAAATAAACAGTAGTGGTGAAGGATTACAGCCTTGCCTCACTCCCGAATAACCTTGACTGATTATTTATATTGGCTGATGTATTTTCAGTATAATGGAGTACGGCTGCAATAAATTTATTATAAAAATACAGTAGTTGTTTGTACCCTGGTGTGAACAGTGTACTGTATTTGAAAACTAAGCTAAACAATGCATATTGTGTTAAAGCAGTATGTCTACCAAAACCAACTAACAGATTTCCCTGATTTTTGCAGCATAAATCGGAATAGTAGTGGCCATAATCTATAAAACAGTGTTTCTACTTAAAGAACATTTCAAAAAGTGCTTGAACAATAAAGGGTAGAATGGCAAAGTTGAAAAGACAAAAAAAAAATCTATATTTTGCCAGTTTCTAAATTTTTCATCCAGAAAAACTATTGTACTTGCAAGCAGTTCGTCAATAGTAATGTTCTCAAAAATCATAGTTACACACATATATACAAATACACTGTTTACACATGTAATTTGTGTGCTATAACTTTCAAGAAATGAGAGCTCACTGATTTAAAGTCAGTACAAACCTACATCTACAACAATAATCACCAGAATATACTTTTCCCCCATCAAAATGAAAATTCTTAAAATTTCCAATTATTCACGGTTGGGCCTTGTAAGATTAAAATTCCCTGAGTATCATTAAAATACCCTGATAATTCACTGAGTTTTCCAGGATTTAAAAATTCCCTGAGGATTCAGTTTTCCAGAGTAGTCGACACCCTGTTTAAAGACATGGTGATAGATTTAATGGTGACTGAAAATAAATAGCAAGACTATCCTTCACCTGGCATATTGTACTTACAAAGCAAACTGCACAAGTCCGTAGCATACAGCGATAAAGCTCGGAACTAGCAAACATCATTTTGGATTTTAAAAAATTCACTTGCTGGATACTACTTCCCAGTCATCTGTTAATCTATAATCAGGCACAAATGTAATAACTTCAACCTTCCATGGAAGTGGAAACAATCAGATCTCTAATAGAATCTGAGCAAGCAGGCAGTAGAGTTCCCTCGTCGGTACAGCCAACATGGTGCATGTGGTCCTACCTTGATGTATTTCCTTTCCATTTATTCTTACTAAACACTAAACGCAAACATAACACAAAACAGCAAAATTTGAAATTAAGGCACATTAATTGACTTTCTATTTAATTTTGTAAGTTTTAAGCAAACTCGTCTATATTATTGGCCATTAAGTACTCATTAGTTTTATATACTGTTCTCAACTGGAGAATACTCAATACCCAACCCTACTGGTATCTTTCCATACATACAAAGTATGTTTTCCTGGTAAGTTTGTTTTCTAAGAAAATTACTGGCCAGAATTCATTACTTATTAAGGTACAAAATATGTACTGAGTCAGTATTCTCTTAACATTTGTATGCATGTTCATGTTCAGAGGGAAGGAAAGAAAATTGTAGGCAAGGCATGTCTTGTTAATAATTTATTACTTAAATCTCATACATAAATTACAAAATATTTTCTCACGCATTATTCAGTGGAACGCAAGCTCACCAGACAGGGGTTAGCTCACATGTGAAATGGAAATTACAAACTGCCCAACTGATACCTGAAAATAAAAATAAGAAGTTTATTACCACATCTAATGTTTATGCTACAAACAATGACATACTGGCTGCCTATTGGTGAGAAGCGCTCAACAAATTCTGCAATAAGGAAAAAATGTTGAAAAGAGCCTGGTAGAACAATCGTGAAGTCTCTGCCTCTATATGCTCGCTGGTCTGATGAGTGATGAATGATATTTAATTATTATCAAACGCAGCTAAAGTGAACCGTACATACTAAATGACTAAGCATAATGAAGGTGACAACAAAAGTTAACAATACATTATTATTTATTTACCGTATGATGCTAACAAGACAGAAAAATAATTACAGTATATACACTATTTACAATTTTAAACACTATTGACAGCATTAGGACCATCACATCAAATACAGAGACCCCCTTAAGAGCCTTATATGTATGAATGGTTTCTATAGACTAAGTTCATTCCAGGATATCATCATAGGCATTTACAAAAGGTTACTGCAATCTGTTGAGTCGTTCGAGTTTTATAAATGACAGACAGACAAAAAGTCCAATTTTATAAATAAATAAAAATACATAAGTACATAAATAAATATCATAGCACTGGTTCATGAGGACGTGCATGCAGCGATTGATTCACTTAAGAATTTTAAAGCGGCAGGTGAGAATCAACTACTGTCGGCGCAGAAATTATGTGCACCCGAGTTTGGAGATAAATAGCAAAATAACCGAAAGGTCTACAGGAAAACAAGTAACATCACCAGCTTCCTTGTTTATTTGTGCGTTGATTGATGATAAAGGTAACTTTTAGAAACTTATTTTAGTATTTTTTTATGGCAGGTGTAATGTAAAAAGTACAGGTTTTTGGCGGGTTTCGAGGGAAAAGTCGACTTAAGAGATTCACAACTCTCAACGCCGTTATGCTACAGTAAACAAATTTAAATATGTGTAAGTCAAATAATTATGTTGTTTGTGTGTATGTGAAGTTTCAAACTTTTATCTCGAACACAAACAATAAAACAATCAATAATGTGAAAGTTTCGCATTTCGAAGCTGGACTTACGTAGAAGCTCGTTCTTGGGTGCTGTTTTAATCCACATGTACTAAGCGTTTGCGATATGTAACTCATCATCATCATCATCATCATTTCCCCTTATCCAGCTTCTGCCGGGTCGGGGTATTTATGGCACTTCTCCACTTTCCTCTTTCCTTCCACCATTCTTCTTCCACGATCTTGTCCCAGTCCAGATTTCTTTTTCTCACGCTGTTCTTCACTGCATCAATCCACCTTGTTCTAGGTCTTCCCCTTGCTCTCTTACCCTTGCACTTCGCCTCCAGCATCTGTCTTGGTATTCTATTTTCCTCCATCCTCTTTACATGTCCAAACCACCTTAGTTTATTCTTCTCAATTCTCTCATTTAGTTTTCCCATCCCAACTTCCTTCCTAACAACTTCATTCCTCACTCTGTCTTTCCTTGTCTTACCTATCATACTTCTTAGGAATTTCATTTCACTGGCTTGGATTCTACTCTCTTGCCTGCTCGTCAGGGTCCAAGTCTCAGCTGCATACGTTAATATGGGTACATAGTACATTTTATACATTACCTCCTTGCTTTTCCTTGGTACTTCCTTATCCCAAACAAGTTTTCTTACACTTTGATAGAATGCATTGCTCTGCTGTACCCTCCTGCCAATCTCCATGTCCAACCTACCAGTTTGCATCAATTCACTTCCTAGGTATTTGAACGTGTCCACAATTTCCAAACTCTGACTTCCAATTTTCACAATGCCCTTTCCTTGTCTTTCCCCTCTTGTCATCACCATGGTCTTGCTTTTCTCTATACTGATTTTCAGGCCATACTTCTGAATATTTTCGTTCAGTGCATCTAGTTGTTTTTGCACTTCTTCCGTGTTCCTTCCCCAGACCACAATATCGTCTGCAAATAACAGTAACTTCATTTCTTTATGTCCATATGCTTCCTTTGTTTCCTTTACAATTTCATCCATCACCATTATGAATAAAAGAGGTGACAGCACACTCCCCTGTCTTAGTCCAGTCTTGTTCCTAAACCAATCTGTCTTTCCAACAGGGGTCAGAACCCTGCTAACACAGTTGTTGTACATTGCTTGCACCATTTCCAACATTTCTCTTCCCAGTCTCTTCTTAACCATGGTTTCCCATACCTTCTCTCTGGGGACACTTTCCTTCCATGTATGTAACTAACTATCCGTAATGTAAATAAATGGGTTTATTTTATATGGATTGATATTTATTCTGATTCTGGTGGCTTTTGTCGGCAGACGAGTTCCGCAGGAAAGTTGGTGTGCTGTTGCCGCATTCGCTTACTGCCTGATTAGCGCTTCCTCGGCACAGAGCATATTCAAGTAAAATATATTTAGTTTCCACATTTCCCATCATATTTCCGACATTTTCCGAAAGCCTAATCTCTCCAATTCTTCGATAGTAGGACATATTTTTTCAAAATAAAAACTGTGAATAGATCTACGTATAACTCCACAATGATATTGTAAACTGGTCAATGTGAATGGATGGTCATCCTACCGATGACCTTGGCCTGGTCCTGGAATTTCATCCCTCACAATCTCAGCATTCCTAGTTTTAACCGTCCTCCTCATTGCGTAGTAGCTTGCATTCTTGGCTGTCACCGCGAAGGCCCGGGTTCGATTCCCGACATGCCAAGAAATTTAATTCTCGTCGTGAGGCAAAACTGAGTAGAGGCGGGTTCGATTCCCACCTCAACCATCCTGAAGTTATTTTCCGTTGTTTCTCACTTCTACTCCCAGCAAATACCGGGATGGTGCCTAACTTAAGGCCACGGCCACTTACTACCCAAATCCTACTTAAATTATTACAAATGCACACACTAGTACAGACATCAAAGTGACACAGGTTATCAGACAAATTCTACGCATACCCAAGCACACGGGGCTGCATGACCTCGATGTCAGAAAGACCCTAAAAGAATTAACAACAACAAACTATTTAACCAAGCGAGGGGTCACTCCAAGACAATCAACAACTCACTGCAGCACCGGATATTGCTTATCGCCATCTCACCCTCTTAAAGAAACAAATAGCACTCAAAATCATACGAATTCCTCATTCTCTAAACAGGGTTTCAGGAGGCATTGTGAAGGTATCTACTCCACAATTTCCGGAGTGAAACTGGAAACTACACCTAAGACAATATCCAAGATACAAAGACAAACAGTGACTCACTGATGTGTGTACAGACTTCCTTTGACACATGTAAGGGCAGAGTTGAACAGTGAATAATGAAACTGACGAAGATTGCGAGCTTCATCCAAGGAAGACAAAAGTCTCTGATAATTTCTTTAGAATTTAATTATTTTTATTGGTTTATTTTGTACTAGTTAAATATTCAGAGTTTGTTTGAACTAAATACTTTCCTTTTAGTAAACATCAATAAAATAATTTTGTTATGAACAGATAGGAGACAATATAACATATAAGTTATTTTTCTTACTAATTTTATCACGAGCTTGTGAATTAATTTGTAATTCTTAATCATTCATTAATTTATTTATTTATTGCCACACCATGCTTTTGGGACTAGCTTTCTCTGTGTTTTAAATATTTTATCACCACCGAGTCATCTTATTGTGATGTACTGTATATCAAATTAAATTTTTTAAAAGACTCTCCAACGTTAAAATATACGAAACACAAGGACAGACCTGAAAGGTATACACAAACCTACTTAATATGAATGTACTACATTCCAACAGATGTATTGCATTATGAGGCAGTGCGAACGGAGCGCTGATCAGTAAGTGACGTTCCCTGGCGCGCCAGAGCAAGGGAACGCGGCAACAGCGCACCAACTTTCCTGCGGAACTCGCCTGCTGACAACAGCCACCAAAATCATAATAAATATCAATCCATATAAAATAAACCCATTTATTTACATTACGGTTAGTTACATATCGCAAACGCGTATGTGGATTAAAACGCACCCAAGAACGAACTTCTACGGAAGTCCAGTTTTGAAATGCAAGCCTTTCACCTTATTGTTTGTTTTGAAGTTTGTGTTGGAGATAAAGTTTGAAACTTCACATACACACAAACAACATAATTATCCGACTTACACATATTTAAATTTGTTTACTGTAGCATAACGGCTTCGAGAATTGTGAATCTCTTCAAGTCGAAGTTTCCCTCGAAACCCACCAAAAAACGGTACTTTTTACATTAAACCTGCGATAAAAGATATTAAAATAAGTTTCTAAAAGTTACCTTTATCATCAATCAATGCAGAAATAAACAAGGAAACTGGTGATGTTACATGTTTTCCTGTAGGCCTTTTGGTTATTTTGCCATTTATCTCCAAACTCGGGTGCACATAATTTCTACGCCGACAGTAGTGGCAGAACTTTAGAAGTGTGCAAATATACAGACTCTTCGGAATCTACATAAACCTCTTATTGACATTTGGAATACAGAAAAATTGCCTGAAGAATGGAATGTTGCTATTATACAGCCACTACACAAAAAAGGAGATCGATCAGATCCTAGTAATTATCTAGGAATATCTTTGCTGGATATCACGTATAAGATTTGTTCAAGGATTTTATATTCCAGAATTCAAGAACAGCTGGATAGTGAATTTGGTGAATATCAGGGTGGTTTCCGTCCTGGATGAAGCTGTCCAGATCAAATTATTAGTATCAAATGGATTATAAAACATCAAAGGAGTAGGAACAAGAATTTAGTTATCACTTCGCTGACTTTCCGAAAGCTTATAATAAGTGCCCACCGCAAATCATTATTGAATACCGGTACTCTTATTGAATTTGGTATAAATCGAAAACTTGTTAAACTTATTGCGAGCACTCTTCAAAATACTAAATCTAGAGTAAGGTTCAGAAGGGAAATCTCTGAGCCATTTGAAATGCATACTGGTCTTCGGCATGGAGATGGAATATTTCCATTATTATTTAATTGATGCTGGGGAATTTTATGTGTGAATGGAATAAAGTATGTCTACTGACTATTAAGATTGGAAGAAATGTTTGGATAAATTGTCTTGTATCTGCAGATGATTTAGCATTATTTGCAAATTGTATCGAAGAAGCTAAATTCCAGGTAGAGGAATTGGGACGATTAGCAGCAAAGGTTGGGTTAAAATTTATTTTGAGAAAACAGAAATTATGCCCCTTTTTGAGTTAACACGTCACATAAAATTCTAAATAGTGATAAAAAAATAAAGGTTGTAGAGAAATCCAAATATCATGGTGAGATTATAACTTGGAATGCCAATGAAAGAGCTTCAATAGACAGAACATTAAAATTGCAACGAGCACAACAGATTCTTGGTCTATTTACAAAATACATGTGGAAAGGATGTAGTTCACTCCTCCACAGTATATAACCCAATGGTTACAGTCTAACGTGTCATTAACAGTGCCTCGCTAGCTTCCTGCGACCTAGGCCGCACCTCAACCCGACCATTCAAACCTTAGTTTTGCCCAATCCAATGGTTACAGCCTAGAGTGTTGTCAACAGTGCCCTGCTAGCTTCCCGCGGTCAAGGCGGCATCTCAACCTGGCTATTCTAACCTTTGCTTTGTCCAATCCAATGATTTTTGACAATGGCTACAGCCTAACTCGTCCGGGTCATTGGTTTCAGCCTGACGTATCAACAGTGCCCCGTTAGCTTCCCGCGGTCAAGGCCTTCAATCTAACCTTTGTTTTGTCCAATTCAATGGTTACAGCCTAACTCGTCCCAATCAATGGTTTTTGGCAATGATTACAGCGTAATGAGTTATTGTTGTTTTAAGGGGCAGAACTACAAGGTCATCTGCCCCTACAGCGTAACGAGTCAACAGTGCTCCGCTAGCTTCCCATGGTCAAGGCCCTCAACCCGACCATTCTAATCCTCGTTTTGTCTAATCCAATTGTTTTTGACAATGGTTACAGCTAAACTCGTCCAGATTAATGGTTACTGACAACAATTACAGCCCAATGTGTCGTCAACAGTGCCCTGCTAACTTCCCGTGGTCAAGGCCGCACCTCAACCAGACCATTCTAATCTTCGTTTTGTCCAATACAGTGAGTGGTTATTGTCTGTGGGCCGCGTTAGCCATGTGGTGATGTATCTCATATCTGACATGTTGGCATCCCTCTCCACCCATCTAATAGGGCCTACCCACAATGTGCAGTCGGCAGACGGTAGTTGACAGTCCATAGCTTCAGTCGGAAGTTCACAACCTAGCCACCCACAATGCGCAGTCGTTAAAATGCTAGGAGTAAATAAAAACTTTCATTTATTCCTTGAGAAAGTTGTCAATTTTCTTGTCGATAAATTAAATAATGAAAGTTATTATTATATAAATGGTCATACCTTTCCAACCCATTGCATCGGCAATGAGCCTCCACGTTAGATCTTTGACGAGGTTGTCTTTATACTTGGGCTCACTCATACAGCCAACGGCGTTCCCTCACAAGATCAATGAATATCTTCTATCCCAAGGTCAGGACATTCAGTCATCATCTTTTTATATAATTAATATATAATATAACAACGAACTTATGCGAAGAATATACCGTGAATACAACTAGTCAACTACACAGCTGATGACGAGCGGAAAACCTACAAAGTGATGTCAGTTTTTGTGATCTTTTCTGATTGGCTCTTAAGTATGCAGTTGGCAGTCAAAGATAAAATTTGCGACAGCCGACTAAACGATGCTGATTGTCAACTATCAACTACTGACATACAACTACACATTGTGCATGACGCCATAAGAGAGCACGGGTCGGACTTGAACTGCCGACTGTCAACTACCCACTACCATCAGCGCATTGTGGGTAGGCCTTAACAAGTGACTAATCCTCAGCGCTTGAGGGACATGGCTGCCATCGTTCACTAAGGACAAGAGGTATAACTTTAAATTTCCCACCAAGTTCACTGAGGAAGAAACAAACACATCATCATCATTTCCCCTTATCCAGCTCCTGCCGGGTCGGGGTATTTATGGCACTTCTCCACTTTCCTTCCACCATTCTTCTTCCACGATCTTGTCCCAGTCCAGATTTCTTTTTCTTACGCTGTTCTGCACTGAATCAATCCACCTTGTTCTAGGTCTTCCTCTTGCTCTCTTACCCTTGCACTTCGCCTCCAGCATCTGTCTTGGTATTCTATTTTCCTCCAAACCACCTTAGTTTATTCTTCTCAATTCTCTCATTTAGTTTTTCCATCCCAACTTCCTTCCTAACATCTTCATTCCTCACTCTGTCTTTCCTTGTCTTTCCTATCATACTTCTTAGGAATTTCATTTCACTGGCTTGGATTCTACTCTCGTGCCTGCTTGTCAGGGTCCAAGTCTCAGCTGCATAAGTTAATATGGGAACATAGTACACTTTATACATTACCTCCTTGCTTTTCCTTGGTACTTCCTTATCCCAAACAAGTTTTCTTACACTTTGATAGAATGCATTGCTCTGCTGTACCCTCCTGCCAATCTCCATGTCCAACCTACCAGTTTGCATCAATTCACTTCCTAGGTATTTGAACGTGTCCACAATTTCCAAACTCTGACTTCCAATTTTCACAGTGCCCTTTCCTTGTCTTTCCCCTCTTGTCATCACCATGGTCTTGCTTTTCTCGATACTGATTTTCAGGCTGTACTTCTGAATATTTTCGTTCAGTGCATCTAGTTGTTTTTACACTTCTTCGGTGTTCCTTCCCCTGACCACAATATCATCTGCAAATAACAGTAACTTCATTTCTTTATGTCCATATGCTTCCTTTGTTTCCTTTACAATTTCATCCATCACCATTATGAACAAGAGAGGTGACAGCACACTCCCCTGTCTTAATCCAGTCTTGTTCCTAAACCAATCTGTCTTTCCAACTGGGGTCAGTACCCTGCTAACACAGTTGTACATTGCTTGCACCATTTCTCTTCCCAGTCTCTTCTTAACCATGGTTTCCCATACCTTCTCTCTGGGGACACTATCATATGCCTTTTCTAGATCTATGAAAGTCATGATCAAATCCTCTCCATATTCCCAGTTCTTTTCCATCACCTGCCTCAAGGTAAAGATTGGGTCCACTGTGGATCTTCCACTCCTGAAGCCATACTGTTCCTCTTGCAACTCTCCTTTCACCTTTCTTCTCATTCTTCTTTATAATATCCTTTCCAGATTTTTACTATCTGTGATATTAAGTTAATAAGGATGTCAACGGGTCTTTCTCAACGCACAAAGTCTTATGAGATTCGTCGTACCTTCGTTGTCGATAAGGAGCAACTTTGCAAAATCATGCTTGCGATGAAATAAGTGATTCCCAGCGTCAAATATCTCCTGAGAGTTGAGCTGCCTTGACCCAGTGTATTGCTTCTCGCATGTGCTAAGCCAGTTAATTATGTGCATACGTGTTATGTTCTGACATTTTAAGATGTTACAAGTGTGTGATATAGTTGGTAATTGTTTCTGTAACATACGCGATTTACTATTTCGTGCTCACGTTCCTAGTTTGGTTAGAAATACTGGTGCCGAACACAGGATAAAAAAAAAACACTTTACCAACGCTCGTCATTTGTGTCGAAAACTGGCACACTGTCATTTCACCTTGTAAGACCTAACTAACAGCGGCAACATACTTATAATGTAGCTCTGAAGCACCCTGCATTAATTAAATTGTCGTTTGATCATCGTGTCCAATAGTCGTCATAGCTGACGATCTTTAGAGCACCAAGCATGACGTACACTAGTGCACGATAATGTTAAAGCTTGCGTTTACGTTTCATAACCAATAAACATTTAGAGTGTGCTGTTATTACGTAGATCTGTCCTTTTGACGGCCATAGGTCTACGCTGGCTGCATGGCTCAGCGGTAACATTCTCGCCTGCTGTTCCTAAGGTTGCAAGATCGAATCCTGGCGCAGTCATCTGGAATTTGAGGGTGCGCAAATGCGAGGGAGCCGTGTCAGTAGATATACTGGCACGTTAATAATCCCATTCGGACCAAAATTCCAGCACACCGGCGCCTCTAAAAGCCGCAGTAGGTAAATGGGGCGTAAAACAAAGAACATTATTATCAGTAGCTCTAGGCCTAGGGTTTTTAGGTGTGCTAAAGAGGATTCTTTTTAAATTGAGATGAAAAATATATTCTTAGACTAAATCTTTGCTTTGAAGTAATATGTCGAAACGCACATTTCTCAATTAGCCTACGATATTCAGCAAATGGAAGCTGCTATTAAGGTCGTTGAGGAGGACGGCATGAGTATTACAACAGCCGCGGAGAGGAATGGTGTTCTGAGAAACACTCGTTTGGACAAAATTAAAGGAAGGAAACTAGAGAGGGGTATGAAATTCCCTAAAACAAAATGGCGGCTTCTGCTTCTTTGACGTCATCAACGACGTCACGAAATACTCCTCTAGCAAGCTTACGGGAAAAGCCTGGGTAATAGGTTTTTTTGGGTGCGGAAACGAAAAACCTTCGAAACGACCAATGCATCTAAATCTATAATTGACCTACATAGCTCAATTAAAGATTCAGATACATATACAAATTTTGCAAATTCAAGTCATATATTTAAAATGTCCGTTTCAAAAAATATATGATGATAATTGTTGTTTTAAAGGGCCTAACATCTAGGCTATCGGCCCTCAAAAAATATAATTGGCCTATGTAGGTCAATAGAAAATAAGGTAAATTATAATGCAATAACACATAAATCAAAGTACTTAATGGGGGGCAGATGACTTCATAGTTCCGCCCCTTAAAACAACAATAACTAACATGGTTAATATAAAATTCCTGACTTTCTAATACTTTTCACCATTTTTTCCTGACTCATGCCATTTTTTCACACTTTTTCCCGACTTTTCCTGACCATAAACAAAATTCCCGACTTTTCTTGCCTGTGGTCACCATGGATACACATCGTAATTATTATAATCTCGACACCGATGGGTAGAAGAGGATCCGACTAAGTAAGTAATTAATTATTATAATTTCATATTAATAAATCATTTCATCGAAATCTTTAATTGAGCTATATAGGTCTATTACAGCTTTCGATACAATGATATAAATATAAAATTAAATTAATTACGACGTGTAACGTCATCTGTAATTCAACTATATGGGCGAATTACAGACCCTGATACGGAATTTTAAAAATAAGTCATAAATGTAACCCTAAATTAAAATATTTTCGTATGTACGGCGTATCAAATTGAGGTAGGCCAATAAATAAATATAAATAAATTACAGATGACGAAACACAATGCGTTTCGCCAGTTTTTTAATGCTCATTTCTGTTATTGAGTTGTCACCACCCAAAATAACCTATAACCAAGGCTTTTCGCATAATCTTGCCAGAGTAGCATTTCGTCAACATCACAAAAGCAACCAATTTGTTTTTATAAAAAAGTCATGCACAAACGATCGCGCGGTCTGTAATAATCACCGGTTGGCATCAATGCATTTCCCACGCATACACAAACCTAACCTAGCTGCTGGCACATTGTAATACAGTATTCTTATAAAACATTGTGGTCAATAATGTTATTGACCCCACCACATAGCAAGAAATGGTTTTGCGTAGTTTCGTTTTTTTTATCCCCAGTTGGCTGCAAATACGCAAACACAAAGCCATTATAAAACATTGTGGTCAATAATGTTGTTTTTGCTGGTTGGTATTTTTATGTTTACCAATATTGGCTGCAAATACTTGTATCTCAATTAGAAATCACAATCCTAAACATACCGTTTAATAACGCCTCACAGACATACTATATTAACGTCAAAAACAAGACCTTTAGGCCGATAGTTCTAATACAAAACACAGTCATATATATTTTTCAAGTGTTCATGTAAATGCCAATTTGTCAAAATTTTACCCATCCATTACTATTTTAACAGGCGTATTCCCCAACACCGTTCCTGACGTAATATTATCGTTTAGACAAATGGCATTGTCTATGGCTTTAGAAGCGTACAGTGCAACTTTTCTATTAAATGCAACAACCAAAATAAATATATGAACAACGTAAAAAACTCACCGATAGATCCCAAATGCCGTATTATTCCACATGTACAAGAAGAAGCACTAATTTTCGACCACACTTTCCCTCACATCACAAGTAACGGAATTTATTTGAATGCAACAACTTCAGGAATTCAACAATTTTATTACAAATCGCCAACACAATTGCGCACACGACACTGCTAATATCAAGATCTTGTTCTATAGGTTATTCAGGGAATAATAATTGTTTAAATTACGGTTACAAAACTCAAATCGGTGTAAAAATAGACACTCTTCTCGAACAAAACCGCGCGCGAAACCGACGTATTAATCAGCTGACTCCCGGCAATCAAAGCGAGTCAATATCGATACGTGCCGTGACATCATGGTGACGTCACTGAGGTCCCTAAGAATTCCCTAGATGCGGCCTCACAATGTACAGTTTAACCAACGGATAATTTTGCATTGCGTTGCGGCCGCGTATAAAATTCCCCTAAAAACAAAATGGCGTCCGCCATGATGTCATCAACGACGTCACTCCTCTGGCAAGCTTACGGGAAAAGCCTGGGTAATAGGGGTTTTTGGGTGGGGAAACACAAAAAAAACTTTGAAACGAGGTGTGCATCGAAATCTGTAATTGACCAACATAGCTCAATTAAAGATTCCGATACGTAGAAAAATTGAGATTTCAATGGATATTTTTAATTTTCCGCATCGAAATCTATAATTGGACTGTGTAGATCAATTACAGATTCCGATACACATCGTAATTCTTGTAATTTCATAATTAAAACACCCTGCTTCGAAATCTGTAATTGACCTACATAGCTCAATTAAAAATTCCGATACGTAGAAAAATTTCGCTATTTAAATTGAGAATTTTTATTTTCCGCATCGAAATCTATAATTGGCCTATATAGCTCAATTACATATTACGATACATATCGTAATTATTTCAGATTGATAATTATAAAATTGTCGGCCTCTGTGATAATATCAATGACTTTACGAAATGCTTCTTTGGCAAGCTTACGAGAGAAACATTGGTTATATATTATTTTGGGTGGTGACAATTCAATAACAGAAATAAGCATTATAAAAAACTACAAAACGAATTGTGTATAGCAAGATATGGTTATGTATAGTTTGATTTTTTCCCCCCAATGTTGGTTACAAATGCGCAAACACAAATACGATAACATACGCAAAAACAACCAAAAACTAAAGCATTCCAATTTCCGTATAAAACATAGTGGTCTCAATTGGTTTTTTGGTGGGGGCGGCCGTGCCCCCCCCCCCATACCGCCCCCCCAAAAGTTCGGCACTTTTAGGTTTTCGAATATTGACTTATTTATTTATCGTATGGCTTTTAGTGCCGGGAGTGTCTGAGGACATGTTCGGCTCCCCTGAGTCTGTAGCTGCTTCCAGCGGACACCCTAAAGGGTGAGCTACAAGTTCCGTTCAATTTCAAGTAGTTCCAACTTTCGCCACCAGATATCAATGATAATAATAATAATATCGTTTGGCCTCGGGTGCCGGGTGCAAGCTTTGTTATTTGACACCCAGAGGGTAGCTTGCATGTCGAATTTCGTTGTTCCTTGACTATGAAAGTCAAGGAGGTTAGATATTAGATATCTAATCTCCTTGAACACTATAGCGCTTTCTAATAGCGAAATTAGGAACTTTGTGTTGGCAGAAACTCCCGAGATTAATTTTGCCACTATGAACTCGGCCTACTGAATTCGAGTGGGTTTTTTGACATGCCAACATCGTATGACATGCATATCGTATTTTTGCCGCCTTTCAAAAATCACTTACCATGGCCAGGAGCGAACCTGCAATCTTGGGGTTAGTAGACCGACACGATATCCACTCACCCACCGTGGCAAGGTATATCAATGATACCTAGTGGTGAACGTTGGAACATTGATAGAGCGTTCTGACGAAATCTAACCTAACAATTTTTGCTTTACACAAGTTTAGTCTGTGAAAGGATCTTTTACATGCCATAAATCTATGACATGGGACCGCCGGCTTTACTTCCCCTCCGAAGGAAGGCATACTGAAGGATTTTTAATGCTCTAAAAATCCGACAACTTCGGCCGGGTTTGAACCCGCTATCTTGGGCACAGCAGCTCAGCATGCTTCCGACTACGCCACTGAAGCCGCTAAAAATACTTAATTAGAAATCACCATCCAAATCAGACAGTCTAATAACGCCACACAAACATACTGTATGAAACTTAAAAACAGACCAATATATGTCTGGTACAAAAGACTGCTATATGCCTTTACACGTGTTCTTGTAAATGCCATCTCTATATTTTACCCAGGCCCCCTTGCCTGACGTAATATCATTTAGACAGATGGCATTGTCTATTAAAGAAGAATACAGGGCAACTTTTCAATTAAATGCAAAAACCAAAATAAATATATGAACAACGTAAAAAACAAACTCACCGATAGGTCCCACAGTTCGTATTATTCCACATCTACAATAAGAACCAGTAATTTTCGACTACAAGTTCTCCTTACGTAACACGTAACGGCATTTTATTTGAATACAAAAACTTCAGGAATTCAACAATTTTATTACAAATCGCCAACACAATCCAGCACACGACACTGCTAATATCAAAATCTTGTTCTATAGGTTATTCACAGGAATAATAATCGTTAAAATTACGTTCACCAACTGCTAACAGGTGAAAAAAAATGGACGACGTTCTCCAACAACACCGCGCGCGAAACTGACGTATTAATCAGCTGACTAGGATGCAAAGCGACTCCCGGCATTCAATATCAATACGTCAGCCGCGACATCACGGTGACGTCACTGAGATCCCTAAAAATTCCCTAGACGTGGCCGCATCGCAATGTAACAATGAACCGACATATATGCATTATAAACAGCAGACAAGGAAAACCAACAATGTGACTGCAATTGGTGCAGACGGGTGACGAATATAGGAAGAATCCAAAGACATCGTGCCGAGGACTAGGGCAAAAACACACACTCTTTTTTTTTTCTTTCAAAAACGAATATTTTCGATATTGAGAGTTTCCCCAGTGTTTGAGTCGAGTTTGAGGTTAGGTAGAGTGCTTTTGTTGATTAAATTTGGCAAAATGAATAAGGTGTATATATTTTCTTGGGCTCTCCTGTAGTATACGTTGCCCGTTTCGAAAGTGTGTTATTTTACCGTATTTCCTCGCATAATCGTCGCCACTGCGTAATCGTCGCACCCCACTTTTCAAACACTAAAATAGGTTTATAAAATTTTATCGCATAATCGTCGCATAGCATGTTCGTATTTGTGCGCCAGTCAATTGCACATGCTGCCGCGACTTTATAACCTGGCGAGACTTTGTCAGACGAAAAATATCTCGTCTTTATGCTTGCGGGCAATGAACTGTGACGCGAGCGGCAAGCTTCGTCACTTAGCACATTCCGCGAGCGTATAATCTGGCGTGATCTTGTCAGGAGAAAGTAATCTTGTCTTTATGCCTGCCGGCTATGAACCGCGGCGCGAACGGCCAGCGCACATTCCGCGATCTTATAGGCCTAATCTGGCGTGATCTTGTCGGCAGAAAGTAATTTCGTCTTTATGCCTGCGGGCTATGAACTATGACGCGAACGGCCAGCGCACATTCCGCGAACTATAGACCTAATCTGGCGTGATCATGTCAGCAAAAAGTAATCTCATTTTTAGGCCTGCGCTCTATGAACTGTGACGCGAGCGGACAGGCCTAATCTGGCGTGATCTTCTCAGGAGAAAGTAATATTGTATTTATGCCTGCGGGCTATGAAGCGCGACGCGAATGGTCAGCGCACATTCCGCGAGCTTATAGGCCTAATCTGGCGTGATCTTGTCAGGAGAAAGTACTCTCGTCTTTATGCCTGCGGGCTATGAACCACGACACGCACGGCCAGCGCACATTCCGCGAGCTTATAGGCCTAATCTGGCGTGATCCTGTCAGGAGAAAGTAATACCGCATCGTCTTTATGCCTGCCGACTATGAACCGCGACACGCACGGCCAGCGCACATTCCGCGAGCTTATAGGCCTAATCTGGCGTGATTTTGACAGCAGAAAGTAATTCGTCTATGCCTGCGGGCTATAAACTGTGACGCGAACGGCCAGCGCACGTTCCGCGAGTTTATAGGCCTAATCTAGCGTGATCTTGTCAGGAGAAAGTAATCTCGTCTTTATGCCTGCGGGCTATGAACCACGACGCGAATGGCTAGCTTCGTCAGCACATTCCGCGAGCGTTAACCTGTCGTGACCTTGTTAGAAGAAAGAAGCCTGTCTCTGACTGCAGGCTAAGACTCACGCTACGCGAATGACTGGCCCGTGCAGCAAATAATGATACAGTATATTTTTTGAACTTAAATATTCTTCGCATAATCGTCGCACCCTGCTTTTTCCCACGATTTTTTGGCAAAAAAAGTGCGACGTTTATGCGAGGAAATACGGTACTTAGTAGCGATCGGAAAATGGTTTGTATTTACTCTGCCACGTTATTAAAGCCATTTACCATTAACAAACACCACGTAAACACTTCCAAAAAAAAAAATTGTCAACATTAACTTTCAAGTAATAAACTTATCAAAAAGCACGTCACCATGTTTGATTACGTAATGCTGCCAACTTACTGATTGTACTACTAGGCAAAATCATTGGCCTGGTTAAAGATTATTGATGCGTGACATCCCCACTGTGCGTGACAAAAACCAGGGGTGTTATCTATTAGCCTAACGCGCTACCTAACCTTTATTGGCCTAGACAAAAACCGGATATTGGTTCGCACTGCCGATGGCTGCAACCAATATTTTACAAGTCCGTAGAACAGTCCAATGCGCAGGCGCGAGCCCACCGCGCGCATGCGCCCGGTGGGCTCGCGCCTGCAAACAAATGAAGTACCGGAAGTAAAGGAATTACACTCAATAGCAACACAATCTACGCACTCTCTTGGCTCACTGAAACAGCAGTCATCTGTTATTTCTATGAAGGCAAAGAAAATCGCAAGAAAGAAGAACACATCATACAACGCAAATTCCAAGCGAGACGCGCCATGATGTGTATGGGCACACAGCTGTTCATGAAGCGGCTAGCAGGTGAAACATGTGTTATTTCCCTGTAGAAATACATCGAACTCTCGTCCCCAGGGGCATTACTTGTGACTTTTGGCACAGCCAACTTAGGAACGTCTTCATACTATTCTTATGAACACCATACAGTAACATTCTGGGTTACACACCGCAAATTCAAATTTATGACTTAGTGCCTGGCTCGGGAATCAAACCCTCATCCCCAAGGGCGTTAGGCGTGACTTTTCACACTGCCAACGTAAGGAAGGTCGCCATACTATTTTATAAACACCATACCGTAACTTTCCGGGTTACACACCGCAAATTCGAATTTATGACTTAGTGCCTGGACAGAGAATCGAACCCTCGTCCCCAAGGGCGTTAAGTGTAACTTTTCACACTGCCAACGTAAGGAAGGTCGCCATACTATTTTATGAACACAATACCGTAACTTTCCGGGTTACACGTCGCAAATTCGAATTTATGACTTAGTGGCTGGCCCGGGAATGGAACCCTCGTCCCCAAGGGCGTTAGGTGTGACTTTTCACACTGCCAACGTAAGGAAGGTCGCCATACTATTTTATGAACACCATACCGTAACATTCTGGGTTACACACCGCAAATTCGAATTTATGATTTTGTGCCTGGGAGGGAATCGAACCTTCGTCCTCAAGGGCGTTAGGTGTGACTTATCACACTGCCAACGTAAGGAAGGTCGCCATACTATTTTATGAACACCATACCGTAACATTCTGGGTTACACACCGCAAATTCGAATTTATGATTTTGTGCCTGGCCGTGAATCGAACTCTCGACCCCAAGGGCGTTAGGAATGACTTTCTGCACAGCCAATTTAATGAACGTCTCCATACTATTTTTATGAGCACCATGCCGTAACATTCTGGGTTACACACCACAAATTCGAATTTATGACTTTGTGCCTGGCTCGGGAATCGAACCCTCGTTCCCAAGGGCGTAAGGTGTCCCTTTTTGCACAGCCAATGTAATGAAAGTCGCCATACTATTTTATGAACACCATACCGTAACTTTCCGGGTTACACACCGCAAATTCGAATTTATGACTTAGTGCCTGGACAGAGAATCGAACCCTCGTCCCCAAGGGCGTTAAGAGTAACTTTTCACACTGCCAACGTAAGGAAGGTCGCCATACTATTTTATGAACACAATACCGTAACTTTCCGGGTTACACGTCGCAAATTCGAATTTATGACTTAGTGCCTGGAAAGAGAATCGAACCCTCGTCCCCAAGGGCGTTAGGTATGACTTTTCGCACAGCCAACGTAAGGAACGTCTCCATACTATTTTTAAGAACACCATACCGTAACATTCTAGGTTACACACCGCAAATTCGAATTGATGACTTAGTGCCTGGCCGGGAATCGAACTCTCGACCCCAAGGGCGTTAGGTGTGACTTATCGCACAGCCAACGTATTGAACATCTGAATACTATTTTTATGAACACCATACCGTAACATTCTAGGTTACACACCGCAAATTCGAATATATGACTTAATGCTTGGCTCTGGAATCGAACCCTCGTCCCCAAGAGCGTTAGGTATGACTTCTCGCACAGCCAACGTAAGGAACGTCTGCATACTATTTTTATGAACACCATACCGTTACATTCTGGGTTACACACCGCAAATTCGAATTTATGACTAAGTGCCTGGGAGAGAATCGAACCCTCGTCCCCAGGGGCGTTAGGTGTGACTTTTCGCACAGCCAACGTAGGAACGTCTTCATACTATTTTTATGATCACCATACCGTAACATTTCGGGTTACACACCGCAAATTCGAATATATGACTTAGTGCCTACCCGGGAATCGAACTCTCGTCCCCAAGGGCGTTAGGTGTGACTTTTCACACTGCCAACGTAAGGAAGGTCGCCATACTATTTTATGAACACAATACCGTAACTTTCCGGGTTACACGTCGCAAATTCGAATTTATGACTTAGTGCCTGGGAGGGAATCGAACCTTCGTCCTCAAGGGCGTTAGGTGTGACTTTTCGCACAGCCATTGTTAGGAACGTCTCCATACTATTTTTTATGAACAACATACCGTAACTTTCTGGGTTACACACCTCAAATTCTAATTTATGATTAATGCCTGGCACGAGAATCGAACCCTCGTCCCCAAGGGCGTTAGGTGTGACTTTTCGCACAGCCATTGTTAGGAACGTCTCCATACTATTTTTATGAACAACATACCGTAACATTCTGGGTTACACACCGCAATTTCGAATTTATGACTAAGTGCCTGGGAGGGAATCGAACCTTCGTCCTCAAGGGCGTTAGGTGTGACTTTTCGCACAGCCAACGTAGGAACGTCTTCATATTATTTTTATGAACACCATACCGTAAAATTCCGGGTCACACACCGCAAATTCGAATTTATGACTTAGTGCCTGGAACGGGAATCGAACCCTCGTCCCCTAGGGCGTTAGGTATGACTTTTCGCACAGCCAACGTAAGGAACGTCTCCATACTATTTTTATGAACACCATACCGTAAAATTCAGGGTTACACACCGCAAATTCGAATTTATGACTTAGTGCCTGGCCGGAAATCGAACTCTCCACCCCAGGGGCGTTATGTGTGACTTTTCGTACAGCCAACGTAAGGAACGTCTCCATACTATTTTTATGAACACCATACCGTAACATTCTGGGTTACACACCGCAAATTCGAATTTATGACTTAGTGCCTGGGAGGGAATCGAACCCTCATCCCCAAGGGCGTTAGGTATGACTTTTCGCACAGCCAACGTAAGGAACGTCTCCATACTATTTTTATGAACACCATACCGTAACATTCTGGGTTATACACCGCAAATTCGAATTTATGACTAAGTGCCTGGGAGGGAATCGAACCCTCGTCCCCAAGGGCGTTAGGTGGGACTTTTCGTATAGCCAAAGCAAGAAACATCTTAATACTAATCAAATCAACGCAACACCGTACGAATCCAGGTCATACATCGCAAATTCGATTATTCCACTTAGTACAAGGGAGAAGAATCGAATCTGATTTTGGTTTGCTTGATCAAGTCCAACATTATCAGCTTGGGATATTGAGAATTGAATTTTAAAAGTATACTAGTTTGAAATGTAAATGTGGCTTAATGTGGCTATCGGCTTGCCGACGAATATATTTGGATCAGATAGTAGTACGGACGGGGAATCCCAGCATCTCTACTCTCGAGTACACAGACCTTGAATGGGGGTTTGTAGTCGTGTAGGAGAATGTCTCTGAATTATTTTTTTAAAAACTGATTTATTTGTGAAGTTAGTTATCTTACAATAAGCCCATTGTGTCGTAATAATATTTTTATTAGTAACTTTTAAAGCAATCGAAGGTTTTCACAATCGACTAATTCGATTATCTTCAGTCGACTGGTGCCCAACTGATATACGCTTAGTCATTAGCAGATCGGTTCTTGTTTACTGCACCACGAGACTTATAATCTTTAGACTTATAGCCTAATCTGTTAGTATCGTTTCTTTACAAATTCAAGAATGGATCCACACACCAGTTTCATGGACCTTGCGCTAATGCTTGTAGACGAAGAGAAGTGTATTCAGTTTTTATACGACGAAGGACTGCTGAGAACCAGAATGCTGTGCTCCGAATGCGACGCCCCTCTTCATCCATTACCTGTGCGTGGGAGACTATTTGAAGAGTTCAGATGCAGCAGAGGTCACGAAAAGGTTTCGCAGTCCGTTAAGAAAGGGACTTGGCTGGAAAAATCGAAATTGCCTCCGTCACAAATCATTCTGGTGACCTACTGTTTCGCCCGTGGATTTGATTACAAGGAAACTCGAACGCAGTGTTCCGCAGGTGGTCGTGTTATGAGCAATCGGACAGTTGCGGACTGGTTTAGTTACTGCCGCGAAATATGTGTGCGCTCAATGGAACACAAATATAACACCAGAGGAAGAATTGGTGGCCCAGGCCACATCGTCCAGATAGATGAATGTAAAATTGGTCGGCATAAACATCATCGTGGGCGGCCTGTCGAAGGATCATGGATCCTTGGCATGATTGACACTACAACGAATGAAGTTCGGATGGCTGTGTGTCCTAATAATCGGAGAGACGCCGGCACACTCTACCAACTCGTAACACAGCATGTAGAGTTGAACACCACAATTCATACAGATTGTTGGAGAGGTTATAACGGATTGCTGCCTGGAGGATTCGCCCAGCATCTGACTGTGAATCATTCTGTAACCTTTGTGGATCCAATTACGCGTACCCATACCAACAATATAGAGTCACGTTGGCGAACACTGCGTCGACGTCTTTCGAGGGGGGGAATTCGACGTAATGCAATCGATGTGCATCTGATAGAATATCTGTGGCGTCAGGACTGTGCAAATAGGAACGCAGACCCTTTCCAGGAAATCATCGAAGACATTCGAGAGGTGTAGCCTACCCCGTTGTATAAACATTCGTCAGGTAAGTTATAGCCTTACTTGTGGATAGTATGCCACGGCGAATACAGGCATGCATCAATGCAAGAGGACGTGCTACTGGGTATTAGAGGTAGTGGTGTGTACTGCAATCTGGACCACAAATGCTGAAAGTCTAGCTGTATGATGGTACAACATGCAATGTGTGGGTCTCATGAGCAATAAAACGAGCTGAAATGTTGTTTGTGTTGATCTCTATTCCCTTTGTATTTAACGGTTCCGGAACTCTTGGAACCGAGGTGATGCAAAACTTTTTTTGATGTGTGTAGAATATGACTTATCAATGAGGTACAGAGAGAGAGAGAGAGAGAGAGAGAGAGGCAGGGGAGGGGGCGGGGGGCCCGGCCTGACTCCAGCCCCAGGGCCCGTGGCGGCTCTCCACGGCCCTGGCTCCAAGCTCCGACTTATATCGTGAATTGATGTCAAACTGATGATCCGCTAGCCTTTCCGCCAAGCCTACACCTCGTAATCGCCAAGTTCTTCGATATTTGAGCTATTCCACTACGAGTCATATAGGCCTAATTTGCCTCCCCATGGTAACACTGTAGAATGAGTGATTCCGCTACCATTCAAATATTCAACACCAAACCCACCTTTTAACTATCCAAATCAAGCAATTCCTGTCGCCCCCCGAGTTTTAATACAAGTTAAATTCATCCCTTTTCTCTACCAAGCAGCCAATAATTACTTATTTAATTAATTATTCAAGTAACTTCAATCTTACCAGCGCGCCCATCATAACAGCTGTTTTTAAACTGGATAACCTTCGCTGGCTTTACGTCGCAGGTCTTCTGTCTGTCTACCTCGACAAGTGTTAGAACTTTCCCGGGGTGGAAAGGTATTATTATTAGGTATTATTAGGTATCATCACATTTCGGCTATTGCTATTTGCATCTTTTGGAAAGTGATGAAAACGTATATCCGCAGCCCTCTTATACATCGACTTACAGCCGTAAACTGAGCAATACACTTTGCTTTTACTCATTTTTTTACTCTATCAACGAGTAAAACTTATTACTTATGTATAAAGACACGAACAACTTACCACGATCTGTTTACCAATACAAGAAACCATATACAAACAGTCACCACGTGACAAATGTACCCTACTTGGTAAGTTTCCAATTTTTACCGCTAGATGTCATATCAGATAGCTGGAGTTGCCAATAGCTCACGCCATCGGCGCCGCTTGCGTGAAACTCGCTTCATCGCATCTGCGAGCCTAGCGGCGCGGGTTTAAATGATTTTAACAGACCTCGGCGAATTTTCGTTACCTCCAACTATCCAGACATAAGAATTAGCTACTTTTCGTTACCTTCATAAAATTAGCTACTTTTTCGTTACTTTTCGTTACCGGTAGACACCCTGAGTCTTATCAGTCGATTTTCAGTCGAATTTAAACACTCGAATCTCGGAATAGGAGCTATTATCAAAAATCAAAACTGAAATGCGATTTGGAAGCAGAGAACGGGAGAAAGCTAGGGAGTTGAAAATCCGAAAAAAAAAAACTATGTTAATCCGGAGAACCGGATAACACCCCCAAAATCCGGAAACCTTCCGGGAAAACCGGAAAACTTGGCAGGTATGGATACCGTACGCGAAGAGAACCAATAACGACATTCATTTCGTTGTGATATGACGCATTACTGATTGACAGATGTCGAGAGCACAACCCTTCCTTCCTTCTCGGATGTACTGTATGCTAACGATGTTAACTATTTTTACGTCAACAATACTGTTGATCATAACTTTTTTTGGTATTAGTTAGGCTATATTTTAGTTTCTTTCAATTCTATTCTTGTTGTTTTGTTTAGATTAATATTCGTAATATTGTAGTGAGTTAGCCATGTGGTTAGGGGCGCACAGCTGTGAACTTGCATTCGGGAGATAGTGGGTTCGAACCCAACTGTCGGCAGCCCTGATTCGATCGAACAGAAAATAAAACAGACATACAGTACAACAATAACACCAATGACGGATAGTGCTTCAGAACTTATGTTGCCGGAGGAACTGAGCACGTGCTCCACTCCGGGCGAGCATGCAGCACGGGACGAGGATGTTCTTTCCAGCGTGCTAACCTCGAAAATGTTCAAATCACTAAGACGTAATATAAACGATACTTGTATGCAATAACAAAGGTAATCAGTTGGCAGATATTTGTAGGAAGCTATTATGACGAAAAATATATATGTTCTGAGTTCTTTCATGTTAAAAGGTGAGATAACAAAACCAGTGGTGGGGTTTCCCTTAAAAGTAAAAGCCCTTAAGACCCACAGTCTTTTCTAAACACTGGATGCTCTATAGTTCCCCTCCGAGCGTCTGACAAAAAAAAAAAAAAAAAAAAAAAAAATGCATTTGAACAAATTTGCACCGATATATTTGAGATGTATGACCTGGATCTGTGTAGTATTCTGTTCATAAAAACACAGTAGTTTAAAAAAAATCATACATCGAATATGCGAAACGTAACCTGTGACGTCTTTATGTTCAAGGGTTCGATCCACTTTCCTGAAGTCTATAGTAAATTCGAATTTGCGATTCATGAACCAGGCACGGTTATGTGATCATAAAATTAGCATTAAGACGTTTCTTGCATAGGATATGCGTAAAGTCACACGTAGCACCCTCCTCGAAGTTAGGGATTCGATTCCCCTCCCTTGTACTAAGAAGAATAATTGAATTTGCGATGTATGACCCGGATGCGTACGGTGTTATGTTGATTTAATTAGTATTAATACGTTTCTTGGTTTGGATATGAAAAAAGTCACCCGTAGCACCCTTGAAGTTCGGGATTCGATTATCCTCCCATGTACTAAGTGGTATAATCGAATTTGCGTTGTATGACCCGGATTCGTACGGTGTTGTATCTGTATTAAGACGTTTCTTGCATTGGATTTGCGAAAAGTCACCCGTAACTATCTAGAATTTCGGGATTCGGTTCCCTCCCAAGTACTAAGTCATAAATTCGATTTTCCGGTGTGTAACCCAGAATGTTAAGGTATGGTGTTCATAAAAATAGTATGAAGACGTTCCTACGTTGGCTGTGCGAAAAGTCACACCTAACGCCCTTGGGGACGAGGGTTCGATTCCCTCCCAGGCACTACGTCATAAATTCGAATTTGCGGAGTGTAACCTAGAATGTTACGGTATTGTGGTCATAAAAATAGTATGGAGACGTTCCTAGCAATGGCTGTGCGAAAAGTCGAACCTAACGCACTTGGGGACGAGGGTTCGATTCCCGAGCCAGGCATTAATTCATATATTCGAATTTGCGGTGTCTTACCTAGAATGTTACGGTATGGTCTTCATAAAAATAGTATTCAGATGTTCATTACGTTGGCTGTGCGATAAGTCACACCTAACGCCCTTGGGGTCGAGAGTTCGATTCCCGGCCAGGCACTAAGTCATCAATTCGAATTTGCGGTGTGTAACCCTGATTGTTACAGTATGGTGCTCATAAAATTAGTATGGAGACGTTCATTACATTGGCTGTGCAGAAAGTCATACCTAACGCCCTTGGGGTCGAGAGTTCGATTCCCGGGCAGGCACTAAGTCATAAATTCGAATTTGCGGTGTGTAACCCAGAATGTTACGGTATGTTGGTCATAAAAATAGTATGGAGACGTTCCTAGCAAAGGCTGTGCGTAAAGTCACACCTAACGCACTTGGGGACGAGGGATCGATTCCCGAGCCAGGCATTAATTCATATATTCGAATTTGCGGTGTCTTACCTAGAATGTTACGGTATGGTCTTCATAAAAATAGTATTCAGATGTTCATTACGTTGGCTGTGCGATAAGTCACACCTAACGCCCTTGGGGTCGAGAGTTCGATTCCCGGCCAGGCACTGTCATCAATTCGAATTTGCGGTGTGTAACCCGGAAAGTTACGGTATTGTGTTCATAAAATAGTATGGAGACCATTCTTACGTTGGAAGTGTGAAAAGTCACACCTAACGCCCTTGGGGACGAGGGTTTGATTCCCGAGCCAGGCACTAAGTCATAAATTTGAATTTGCGGTGTGTAACCCAGAATGTTACGGTATGGTGTTCATAAGAATAGTATGGAGACGTTCATTACATTGGCTGTGCGAAAAGTCATACCTAACGCCCTTGGGGACGAGGGTTCGATTCTCTCTCCAGGCACTAAGTCATAAATTCGAATTTGCGACGTGTAACCCGGAAAGTTACGGTATTGTGTTCATAAAATAGTATGGCGACCTTCCTTACGTTGGCAGTGTGAAAAGTCACACCTAACGCCCTTGGGGACGAGGGTTTGATTCCCGAGCCAGGCAGTAAGTCATAAATTTGAATTTGCGGTGTGTAACCCAGAATGTTACGGTATGGTGTTCATAAGAATAGTATGAAGACGTTCCTTACGATCACTGTGCGAAAAACCACACATAACGCCCTTGGGGTCGAGAGTTCGATTCCCGGCCAGGCACTAAGTCATAAATTCGAATTTGCGGTGTGCAACCTAGAATGTTACGGTATGGTGCTCATAAAAATAGTATGGAGACGTTCATTACATTGGCTGTGCGAAAAGTCATACCTAACGCCCTTGGGGACGAGGGTTCGATTCTCTTTCCAGGCACTAAGTCATAAATTCGAATTTGCGACGTGTAACCCGGAAAGTTACGGTATTGTGTTCATAAAATAGTATGGCGACCTTCCTTACGTTGGCAGTGTGAAAAGTCACACCTAACGCCCTTGGGGACGAGGGTTTGATTCCCGAGCCAGGCACTAAGTCATAAATTTGAATTTGCGGTGTGTAACCCAGAATGTTACGGTATGGTGTTCATAGGAATAGTATGAAGACGTTCCTTACGATCACTGTGCGAAAAACCACACACAACGCCCTTGGGGTCGAGAGTTCGATTCCCGGCCAGGCACTAAGTCATAAATTCGAATTTGCGGTGTGCAACCTAGAATGTTACGGTATGGTGCTCATAAAAATAGTATGGAGACGTTCATTACATTGGCTGTGCAGAAAGTCATACCTAACGCCCATGGGGACGAGGGTTCGTTTCCCGTTCCAGGCACTATGTCATAAATTCGAATTTGCGGTGTGTGACCCGGAATTTTTCGGTATGGTGTTCATAAAAATAGTATGAAGACGTTCCTACGTTGGCTGTGCGAAAAGTCACACCTAACGCCCTTGGGGACGAGGGTTCGATTCCCTCCCAGGCACTTAGTCTAAAATTCGAATTTGCGGTGTGACCCAGAATGTTACGGTATGGTGTTCATAAAAATAGTATGAAGACGTTCCTACGTTGGCTGTGAGAAAAGTCACACCTAACGTCTCTGGGGTCGAGAGTTCGATTTCCGGCCAGGCACTAAGTCATAAATTCGAATTTGCGGTGTGTAACCCGGAATGTTACGGTATTGTGTTCATAAAAATAGTATGGAGACCTTCCTTACGTCGGCAGTGTGAAGAGTCACACATAACGCCCTTGGCGTCGAGAGTTCGATTCCCGGCCAGGCACTAAATCATAAATTCCAATTTGCGGTGTGTAACCCAGAATGTTACGATATGGTGTTCTCTCGCTTGGAATTTGCGTTGTATGATGTGTTCTTCTTTCTTGCGATTTTCTTTGCCTTCATAGAAATAACAGATGACTGCTGTTTCAGTGAGCCAAGAGAGTGCGTAGATTGTGTTGCTATTGAGTGTAATTCCTTTACTTCCGGTACTTCATTTGTTTGCAGGCGCGAGCCCACCGGGCGCATGCGCGCGGTGGGCTCGCGCCTGCGCATTGGACTGTTCTACGGACTTGTAAAATATTGGTTGCAGCCATCGGCAGTGCGAACCAATATCCCAAAAACCATTGGGCTGGAAGAAAATATTGGTCTGGAAACAATAATGTTGGCACTCTGAAAAAATACAGTAACACTCTCTAGCGATGAAATATTCAACTGCTGTATATTAGTAACATTGGCCTTTTCTATAGAAAATTTTTCGGATTTTAATGGCGCCGGGCAACATATACTACACGAGTTCCTTTTCTTGACTAAATCTGTCTTAACATGACGACCATTCGTGCATTTACCTTATATGTACTTATATATGAGAGTGACGATCATTGGCTCAGTGACGAAAACAGGTACAGTTACCTTAACGTAATTTAGAACATATTTCCATCGCACTAGTGTTAATAAACATCAATTTCAATTGGTATCGTCCCATAGAACGGTATGAAAATCATCTAGGCTATTATCCATATTAACACAGTTGTGTCACAAGGCATGTTCTCGCCTTCTCAACTAGTAATAAATTCTTTTGTGTTGGTATCTTCACATTCCATCATTCCTAGCACGTACGCTTTGTCAAAGCTACGGACTAGTCTAAATCCTACTGTCGGTTTTTTCCAAAATAATACTATGCATGAGGCAATCAGAAATCGGAGGACACACTCAGACAACAAATATTAACACTAAAATACTCTACCTGAGGCAGTCAGAAAGTGGGGACACGCTCAGACTGGGTTCAATCCTCGTCTCCTTTGGTTGAATTCGGACCTGTGTGGAAGATTTATTTCCCGGCAGCAAGGCCTGACTGAAGGAGATAGTCAGGTTGTAGAAACTCTTGATTCAACTTCCTTTCTGTAAAATGAAATTTCTCATCAAAATAATGCAGGATTCGTCAAATGCTGTGTGGAAATAGTGCTAGTTCATCCCAATAAACCATACTAAAATGCAAACATCACGAAGCTATCTTATAGGTTATACAAAATACTATCTTGAATTATCACAAAGGGACCAATCCTCGTCTCGATTGTTTTAATTCACATACCTAGAAGTGAAAATAAATGATAACTATCAACATAATTCACAATTATATTAATCCATAAAATTAAAAAGGAAGATATTAACTGCAAATAACTTACCATCGTCCACAACGGTTCAAGATTCATCCACAAGGTAAGTAGACTATAAAAGGTAGGACACTCCGGTGCCTCTCGCTCCCATTGGCTGATAAGCTGTGACGCAGCTCGGATGAAGCAGGCGCATGCCAGCTGATATTTACAATGCATTCTTACGGGAAACACAGTCATATTTCGCTTCTCTTTTCCGCTCGTGGTATTCAATCACAATAATGGCAATATGCGCATTATAAAGAGAAAGGTATAAACAATATATTGCAGTGGTTTATAATGCGAAATATACTTCATAAACACACACAAAAAATATTTTAGATTAACTACGCTACCGCAACTTAGTATCAGCTGAGCTTAAAAGAAGCCTCACAAAACACAATAAAAGACGTGCAAAGGATGGAAATACGAAATTTAGCAATAGCGATAGGCTACATAATCATGCTTTAGCGATCCTGCGGTGTAGCCAAGCGCGTTATGTTGCTCACTACGGCCGCGATGGGAAGCTGACAGCGGCTTTCCAGACTCTCTCCAGGCAAATGCCGAGAGAGTAGCCTACCTTGTTTCAAGTTCCGGAGCACTTACCCCATTTCCGTCCCTAATAATTACGGTCACACACACATTACAACAGTCACCTTAAAATCACGGATTACAAATTGAAGACAAGTACACGGAGCTGATGATCAAGATGTCCCAGTCCCAACAACATACATTATTAATGTAACATTGGTATGAAAATGATCAGTTTATAAACACTTACCTTTTATGCGACTTGAGTTTTAGATGACGAAACGACCCAGAATTTGTTCTTTATTGCTGCATATTTCTCCAGTAATTTGATCTTGATATGCCTATTCAGGTGACGGATTCTGATAAAAGTCCTTGTCCTCACGTATAAACGAATTATCTTCTCATACACTTCCAGGAATTTTGATTTTATTAAGATGGTCAGGTAGGTCATTACATTTTTCTTTTTGATATAGTTCGTCCATGAAAAGAAACGAACAAAACTTCAAATTCAATCATTTTATGGAGCCACTCATGTGTTGGACGAGTAAGTCCCCTTTGAAATGATGGGTATCCAATCATCCCTGCTCTCGTCTGTTACACACAAATTTTCCCCCTTCACACTTAAACTCTCATCAATGAACCTACTCTTGAATGCCACATAACCGGCAAAGTACTTAAGTGCATCTAGCGAAACGTCATCTTCACTGGAGAAGTATTACCGATGCAACTGGTAGCAAGTTTTAATTTTCAGCTTCTGCCGAGCACGTTAGATGACTCAATACCAAGATAAGTAGACTATAACTCAGATGCTCACAATATTACAAAGACATTTTTATCGGTCTAGCAATAAAGCGGGGACCGGCAAAATGCGCACGTAGCCGGGTGACTAACAGCCGAGAGATTACATTAATGCAGCTGCTATATTGCTAGATAATATAATTAATGTTATTGGTTGAACGTCCCTTTTAACTGTTGCTTTTAGAGACGCCGGGATGCCAGAATTTTGCCTCTAAGGGGATCATTATCGTGCCAGTAAATCTGTTAACACGGCTCCCTCGCATTTGCTTACCCTCAAATGCCAGCCGACTGCACCAGGATTCGATCCAGCAACCTTGGGCATAGCAGGCGAGAACGTTACCGCTGAGCCACGCAGCCAGCCTATATATTACTACACCGATAAGAAAGACCCTATAGTTTCGTAAGCGTGAGAGTACTTTTGTAACTGTACCACAACTTCCTGCGAGGGTGTGCTTGATCCTAGAAAAGGTTAAGAACTGAGAACTACGATATTTAACCTATTTAAAAGATGTGCATTTGTATGATCTATGCATATTATGAGAGTCCAGAATACTCTCACGTTTCAAGTTATTTGCACGATACAATGCCAAAGAATTTAAGTGTCCAATGCAATTAGCTTATTGATTATTTAGCATTTTATTATATTCCTTATTTAAAACTACAGTACTTTTCAAGAAGTAGTAAATCAGTTGGGTGCAGCCCAAAATATTCATTTGAGGAGTTTGGACATCGTGGCCATTTAGCCCCGTGCACTTGGGTGTGTGTTAAATTTGTCTGGTAACCTGTGTTATTGTGGTGTCTTTGTGTAGTTGTAAATCAGATGAGGATTGAGAAGAAGGCAGCCGTGGCATAAGTTAGGAACCAACCCGGCAGTGGCAACCCATGGAAAACCACGTCCAGGCTGGCTGAGGTGGGGATCGAACCCACATCTTCTCAGATTTGCCTCACGAGGCTGAGTGTACCCGGACAGCCACGAGTACTAACCGGTACACTACGTGGTGGTCACACAGTAGTCTGACTTGGGACTCCCGATAACCGTATAGCACTTGGTTCAATGTTGTTTACCTCACTGATTAATTTTCAACATTACCATTTTGGAGTTATATTTGTTAGTTTCACGTAAACGTGAATCTTGGGATTATGAGCCACAGGACCTCCTTTTTACGTGGAATCCGAACCACTGGACACGGCATTTCACTTCGAAAATCTCACATGCATTGACCGGGTTATTTTATCAGTCTCCTGACAGGAGGGTAGCAAGTTTAATGGTACAGACTGTAGTGATACGCCGTTTATAGGGTATTAGTTGACCGCAGAAGGGCATGCGAGGACTACCACATGCATATTTCTCTTCAAAAGCGTCCCTTTTTGTTGCTAGAGACAGCTGAGAACTGTTTGTTATACATGGTCGCCACGACAGTACCCAACCGATGACGTCACGCAGCAGCCTATGCTCTGGCAAGCCGAAGCGCGGAGCCCGGAGTGGCTCCCCCTGATTCATCCAAATCCCAAATGGCGGCGGAGCAAACAAGATGATGATATCAGAGGCGGAAGCCAGGAACTAAACGATATGGTACACTCTCCCACTCTCTGACATATTATAGTCTCCTTGGTAGAAAGGCTGTGGCCGTTACTTGAAGATGTGGAACGGGTAGGAAGTTACGAAATACGGAACGGACTACAAGTGGCTACTGCGCATGCGGTGCCAAGAAAACTTACTGCCGCGAGACACTCGTAATGAGAATGCTATTCGACTGTATGTAAGAACGAGGACATTTATTAGAATGCGCTTACTCAACGCCCTTAATTAATAGTCTCTCAGAGAGGCTGAAAGAAGGGCTGCAAGCAAACTCCTGAAATGGGCGAAATCAGCCTTGTAGAATCCCTGTGTTGGTGTTGCCATATACTTGTGATATTGTATCATATTGTGAATTAATTTGCTTGTGCTGTGTGATTGTCATGTGATATATAAATAATAAAAATAACCTCATGGAAATCTCTCATTCCATATACTGTTCCCTTCACTCGTTACCTCCCAACCCCTACTTGGCATAGTATCACGTCACAGCTGCCAGCCAATTGCCGCGCGCTCCCCGACTTGGCCCAACCTTAGTATTTAAGTAACCTTGAGACAAACTGTCTCAATCCTGTTTCAAGGACAGGACTTGGCGACGCGACATCTGACGGAATCCGGATGAACTACCAGCACTCAACATTGGCTAGCATTAACGAGTCTATGCTTCAAACACCACAATCCATGCTTATCTTTTTAAAAATCACGATTAAACATATACAGAGTTCTTAATTTTAAAATATGTTTCAGTAGCGTTCTAGAGAAAACTATAAGCTGTCTTGCAGTGGAGTTTGTTTCTGTTTTCAACATCATCTGAAGACATAGTAGAGTTTAGGAAAAACGCAGTTCAAAATTCTATTTTATATGGAGAATTGTGGTTTTAACTACACTTTTTATAACTATCTTTGTATTCCTGTTCGATATGCTTTTGCACTGATGAAAAGTGTAACAGTACGCTATAGAAACAAAATAATTTTACCTTGTCCCGTTTCTTTATAAATCGTTTCACAAACTTTTGACCCATATTACAACAAGACCTGAGCTGGCGGCCGGCCGTCCCAACTCCGGCCGGCTCTTAATTCAGAAACTTCTAGAGTTGGTGTTTGTCCAGGTGAGAAGCTGTGCCACAAGGATCTGGAAAACTTGAAGTCTTGGCAGTTCAATGTCTCCGATGAAGATGACATGCACTTGACTCGTCAGGGCGAGGCGGACCTCCGGAACTTGGCTGTGAGACTGAAGACCAAGTTTCCCTCACTGCTGAGTGCACCCTACTCTCCTGACCTCTATCAGGTAGGCCTAACTGTCTAACCTCACATGTTTAAGGTTATCACTAATTTCATGCAAATGCATGTTTTATTTACAGTATTTTCATGTCATGTTCTGTATATTGGAAAAGCATTACTTTTATTTTGTATACTTGGCGATTTTATTCAATAATGCATATATTTTTTCTCAACACATTTATGTTCCCACATAAACTTCTTTTATGTTCGACTCCGGCGAAATGTGGCTCATTATAGTACAAGTTTTCATTATGATACTGTTTCTCCCACCAGAGCTCAAGAAACAGTTGTTTGACCAATTAGATAAGGATAGCATCGCACCTGCGCTGAGTTCCAAGGCTTTCTAATTTAAATTTCACTGCGTTGCCTAGTGTCATAGTGGGGTAATCGAGGAGGCCATGGTCAAATACAAGGCATTCTCTGCGTCCCATGCACTCTGTTCAGTACCTATGTCTGAAATGGGAGGGACTACATAATTATTCATGTCAAACTGTGCTTTTGTGAGCAGGACATTGATATTTGTGACATTAACGTATTTTCATTTATTTTGCCATTTCTTGTAGTCTAATCATATCTAGCAAAGACACAAAGAAAGAGAAAGATTCGGCGGCTTTGGTGGCGTAGTCGGTAGCATACTGAGCTTCTATGCCCAAGATCGCGGGTTCAAATCTGGCCAAAGTCGTTGGATTTTAAGAGCGTTAAAAATCCCTCTGTATGCCTTCCTTCGGAGGGGAAGTAATGCCGGCGGTCCCATGTCATAGATTTATGGCATGTTAAAGGACCTTCCACTAATTACACCTGTGTGAAGCAAAATTGTACAGGTTAAGAATGTAAACAACGCTCTTAGGTTCCTAGGTTCGTTGCCAAGAATCGACTGCGGTGGCGTCTGGTAGCTAAGTTCTGAACTAGTAGTCGTTGACGGTGGCGTTTTTCGGCAAAAGTAGGAACTATTTGAAAAATTCAAAAGTCTGCAGTCCTTACTTGAATTAAAAAACAGATAACACACACTAATACAGTCATCACAGTTAACACCGGTTATCAAACAGATTCTACACACACCCAACGTACACGGGGCTACATGACCGCGTTGTCGCAGCCCCTAAACTTAAGAACCAACCAAAGAGAAAGATTATGCTGAATGCAATTAAAATGCATGGAACATAGTAAAATAAATACCAGCATATACAAGGTGTCCGGGTTAAAGGTATAATAATATAAAATTTAATAACTTGAGAAGAAGTGGAAATATTCATTGGCGGTTTGTTTCTACGAATAGGGTAACTCAAAATGTTTCTTTACATACCTAATACATATCGATATGCACACCATTAGTGGCGCTACAGACATCTAATCTGTATTCCACTTCTCTCCAAGTGTTCTGCAGCATTGTAGGCAGTGCCGGATTAGGACTCACAGTGGCCCTAGACAATTGTTAATTTGAGGCCTCTTTTCCCCTTTTTATTCAACCCCCTCCCCCTTCCCCCTTCATAAAAAAAGTCAATAATAACTTTGAAAGAGATTTTATTTACAAATTTACAATGAATGATGAATACAATACATATACAAATACATATGTACATTTTCAGAAAAACTTTTTTCTGCATTTTGTTTCGCAGAAAGTTTCAATAACATCATCGAAGTTGATATTCCTTAAAATGTCTGATTCTGATAGAAGTCAAAATTGAATCCCTCAAAATTAACATGAACCCGAATTCGAATGCACCCCGCTTCATTCCGAGTGTCATTATTTTCCGACTCATCATCTTCAATGTTTTCTAAAGCCTCGACAATATTATGAAACAAATCATAAACCGCGTTAGTTGCATTAGCATGTGCTTCCCAGCGTGTATCTGCCAATTATTTCAAAGTTTTAGCGTTTTTTATATAATTTTTCAACACGCCCCAAATGTGAGGATTTGCAGAAAAGAAGTTATACAATGATTGCATTATCGAAAAAAATCAACTGCATGAAACCAGCTTTTAACAGGAGATTGTCCAACTAAATCGAGGGAATGTGTACCTCAAGGAACATAAATCCCATATTTATTCAGTTGTAATGTTTTGGCTTGCAGACCCTGATACTTTCCAGACATGTTTGGTGCGTTGTCATAGGACTGTCCTCTACAATCTTGAATTTCCAAACCGCAATCTTCAGTGACGAAGTTCACAGTTTGAGTTTTCAAACTTTCGCCAGTATGACCTTCTGTTTCAAGAATTTATTTGACTCCCCCCCCAAAAAAAAAAAACCAAAAAAATTGTGTTTTTTTTTTCATTTTTAGGTGGAAGTTTTTCATTTTTTGGTGGCCCTTTTGAGCCGGGGGCCCCAGGCAATTGCCTATTGTGCCTTATGGTTAATCCAGCACTGATTGTAGGCGTAACATTTGCAATAGCTGCACGAATGCGATGACGCAGATCTGGTAGATCACGAACTGGTGTGGTACACTTTATTCTTGACAAACCCCCACAGGAAAAAATCAAGTGGCGTAATGTCGGGGCTTCTAGGGGGCCAAACAATTGATGGACTAACTCTCCCAATCCAGTGATCTCGGAACTCACGATTCAAGAAATTCCATTTCTTGATTGTTACGTAAGCGGGAATATCATCAGTTGGCAACAGTCCATATTCACGCCGAAATCTACGTTGTACTAGTGTAACGGATTTTAGCTCCGAGAGCAAAAGCACACAGAACACCTTCTGCTGTGGAGTCCACATGGCTACTGGCGCGCTTCTCGTGAACAATGCAGTTACGTGCATGCGCATGTGGTACCATCGCAAGCGAACACAGAAAACATTTTGAGCTACCCTAGTTGAAGAAACAAACCGCCAATAAATATCTCCATTATTTCTTAACTTATTAATAGTACATTATGCAACGAGCCCCTGTCAAAATTTCATTCCAGCAACACTCTCCACTATCATTTCATTTCATCTGTCATTCATTTAATCATTGCCCCAGAGGAGTGCGTCAGGCCTCGGCAGCCGGCACAGTTCATATCCTCGCCGCTAGATGGGGGGCTTCATTCATTCCATTCCTGACCCGGTCGGAGACTGGAAGCAGGCTGTGGATTTTCATTTTCATGCAACGAGCCTATAATGGCAATAATTAAGACACGAGTATGTTTATAAAACGAGCGTATCTGTCGAGATTTCGCCAGTTTTATGTACTGAACAGAGCGCATGGGACGCAGAGAATGCCTTGTATTTGACCATGGCCTTCTCGATTACCCCACTATGACACTAGGCAACACAGTGAAATTTAAATTAGAAGGGTTTGGAACTAAGTGCAAGTGCGATGATATCATTATCTAATTGGTCAAACAACTGTTTCTTGAGCTGTGATTGGTGGGAGAAACTGTTTCATAATGAAAAATAGTGTTATGATGACCATCATTATGATACATTTTTCTGACATATAATAGTCAGGGTCGAACATACATTTTATATTATTATACCTTTAACCCGGACACCTTGTATTTAGAGGTGCATTGCATTTCCACATGACCAAAGCAAAGTTTATGGGACATGATGGCCATTTTCCATACTTATGTGGCACAAAGAATCAGGAAATAACACTTTCAACACAAGGACAAACAAGATAAAATTTGTTATAGTGCATATTTGTATTCTGTCTATAAATGACATGTTTCAGTTCCGTTACACCAAGACGCAGAGGACCCAGGCAAGTGCCGAGAAGTTTGTTGAGGGCTTGTTTGGTTCCACAGAAGGAGTCTACGTTCCTCTACCAATAGCAAACGATCCAGTCATTCAGGTACTTCACTGTTTCCTTATAGATATCACATTCTCCAGTCGGTCAACACAATGCAATCCCAACTACTGGGACATACGAAATATAATGCATGTGATAAATATATATATAGTGTTGAACTAGAGAACAGCAAAAAACTGAGGGAGCACGTGTTTTGCTCGTTAAGCGAGCATCATCAGATCCAAATATATTCAGCTCTACAAAACTGTCAGTCAGTTTGTTTGTTTGTTTGTTTCAGGATTATGCCAACTGTACTAGATGGATGGTGGAGGTGAAAGACAATGACAATGCTACAGCTGAGGCATCAGAGTTCAAGGATGGGGACATAGTGAATCAGGTGAAGAAGGCCGTCACCAAGAGACTAGGTTTCAAGGACAAACTCAAGTACAGTAAGTAGAGTTCCACCTTCAAGGTTTATACCACTGAAGAGGTCAGTGCATTCAGCTTACTAGGAGGTGGCACCCTCTTGTGTCAAGCTTAAATCAGGCCATATTATTGAGGCTATTCTATTTTCCTTTTTGAACAACCTATCCTAAAAATGAGGATACTTTTAACTAAATAATTTACAATACTAATATCAGCTTGATGACCAACTTCTAGGAGCTAGGTTTTGTAGTTTGATGGTGATTTTTGTCTTCAAGGCCTCTCTTAACCCTTTCTGCACCACGTGCTATTATAGTTTTCTTACAGCTGAGCGCCAAGGCCAGTTTCTGCTTTTTGCAAGCTTTTGCTTGATCACTCACAGTTCAGCTGTTATTGTAGGTAGAGACTTGAATTTTTTGTTACTTTTTTACTAATATGATTGCCTATACGAATAAAGCCTTACCTAGTTAATTTATGACCATTAGTAAACATTTAGCAGTCAGCAACTAAAAATATTAATTACAGTAAAATTAAAACAAAAGTTCGGCAATAAAATGTAGGTAGAACAAAAAATATTTTATACATCGCGAACATATTTATTGAATAGTGCAACTTTTATACGCTGCCGAAGTCAACGTCACTTCCGCTCCGTTGCTAAGCAACTGGAGCAATACAACATGGCTCCCTTGTAGCTTGCTTCAGTCTTTGAGCCGTCATTATTTCCTATTTGTATCGTATAAAACTGTACATGCATGGATGTCCAGAGGAAAGAAAGCATAGAAAAGTATATTTTCCACAGTAATTTAACATAGTTGTCCAGTAAAGTTGTAAAATATTGCGTACGAATGCACATTAAGTCTTAAAACATAAGTCGTAGAGATGTGGCCTAAGATATTTACCTTAAATTAACTGAAAACATGAAAATATAACATTTCTGGATATTGTGAATCACGCCCCGTATGAATGACCAATACTATGGAAAATCAAGTACCGTAGGCCCTACCAGTAAGTGACAAATAAAATGAACTTAAGGTCTATCAATGCATAAGGGAACAGTTTAAAATATTTGGATGAGAGTTTAGGCCAAATCTCATCAACAGCTGTAGAAGAAACAGAGACTGCATTTCAACACAATTTGTGTGTTTACCACAACGCCGCGTTTGTCTGAAAACGAATCAAACTAACAAAGCCTAACCTGTGTGCTCACTAACAGGTTAGAGAAGTCTACAGTTAAGGCCTATCATCCTACCTCATTCTAAATAATGGGGCACTTTTCGTATCCTAGCTCTAAATATAATCAAAACAATCACAACAAGACTTGCCACTCCATCACTTCAAAAATAAGCAGTACCGGTATGCATTGGCTTGAATAATGTCACTATATGGTACTGTAACTTTGTTGCAGGGTGTAGGCCTACATGATAATTGTTTTCTGAAAGTGCAAAAAATAAAATATTTAGGCAGAAATTTTCAGTCTGGGATAGGCCTAATTGTTATTAGGAAACACAATTCACTGCTTAAATAAATTAAGTGAAATATCACCACTCAGAAAAGTTATAGGATAAAACGTATTGGTGTTAGTGAATCAGCTGTAAGGTTATGTGGGTTGTCGTTTATAATACTTATAGTACAAACCATATTTAATTACAACTACACTCCCCACATGAACCAAAAACCCCTTTATGTGACATATATGTCCTAAATATCTCTCTATATTAGATATACTCTATCCATCAAATGTTAAATATTTATAATTTGCAGTACCCGCCATGCAATTCTTGCCTCAGGAGTGAGGTCAACTTTATTCATACTATCTCGCAAAATTCTCGTACTTAATCCGTAAACTTTCACTTCTATTTTGTAGCTCCAACACTGTAGATGATCTTCACGGGAGGCGTTTGCCTTATTTCACGCTTATTACACATTATTATCCACAAAATTCAAGACGCTGCGCAGAGTTAATGCAGCTTCCTATGTATAAAAAACCTAGCAACCAGTTGTTTGGGTCCAATGTGGCTGCGCCCATGTGGTTGCTAGGCGCGTCACTTCGGCAGCGTATTATGAAGCTAAATTGAGAATTTCATTGATTTTTAACCTAAAATAGATCTGTAGCAAATATAATTAGTTTACATAGGCCTACCCAAATGGCCCAAACAACAATAGAAGTCTAATTATATTTGTATGGTTTATATGTCAATACTTACGAAATACTAACGGTACAAACTTCTTTTACATAAATAACACTTATATCACAATATTCTAGTAACACTGCAAATAATAATAATAATAATACAGTAGTAATAAAAATAATGCTACTAATAATAAAAAGTAACCAAATTCAGTGCAAATTTAATACACAGTATTACAAAGGCCTCAAGGACATGTATGTTTTGTCAGGCACAATGGACAATGGCTTTCTGGCATATGCACAGTAAGATCGCTAGTGTTGATCCCGCGCCAATAGGCATGCCTGCTGATTGGAATGGTATACTGAAACTATATCCTTAACAAGAAGTTCCGTAAAGAACTGAAGAGTTTACTTTTCTTAAAATTAAGATTCATGCCAATGATTAATCTACAGTATATGAACCTATCTAGAATAATGACGAAATTAAGTTGGTAATATCGAAATGTTTAATTAGTTAGAAATCTACCTGGTATTTTTTCATTTCACTTCATTCATTCATTTATTTGCAATGGGGGCTGTGTCCCCCGGTGGCAAATTGGATATACATAACAAATAAATAATTATACATAACAATTCAATACCATAACAATTATACAACAATTAAACTGGAGTATTTACACAAATAGTCAGTCTTTTCTTAAACACACCGATATGTTTGGGAAAAGGCTCTAAGACTGCGGCAGGTAGAGAGTTCCAGTTATCAATGGCACGGTTTACAAAAGAATATTTACCATAATTTGTTCGCTGTGGTCGGCCCTTAACTTTTGAAAGGATGATCGCTCCTACCCATGTAAGTGGGCTTTCCCAATCATTTGCTAAGCTCACCCCATGCTGGTTGATTTGTATACGTGTTGTGCATAGCGCAGCCTAATAGAGCACTACAGTTGGCAGCACTGGTGACTGAATATATTCTTAGTTCCATCTCTTAAGGTACAGAATACAGAATTTGGTTGAAGTCCAATGGACGTTACATGCAGTTAGACATTGGATCTATCAGCATGCGTAAAAGCATGTTGGCAACAATGTCATGCGTGTGCTGGTCAGGAATAATCTGAAATATTATGATATCTTGCTGTGCCAATTTTGGATGAAATCCATTTGTTAGTAAAGAAGTTACATGTATTTTAAAATTGGACATATCAGCAGGCATAGAATCATGTTGGCAGCACTGACTTATATTAATTACTCCAAATTAATCTAAAATATCAGGTATTATACGTGTGCATAGTTTAAAGCTGTCGGTTTGCATACTTTCTGATAGATTAGTATTTGGATAAAAATAGAGAGAGCAATTATTAATAGTTGGCAGCCCTGGTGGCTCTTAAGAATACGCTCAGCCATATGTGTTTATGTACACATATTACATACAAAATTTGGTTGAAATACAATTGATAGTGTAGAAGTCATATGCATTTAAAAATTGGACCTATCAGAAGGCTTAAAATTATTTTGGAAACACTGTCATGTATGGCCTCCTGGAAGTTAAACTGAAATAGTATTATCTACATGTGTGCCAATTTTGGAATAGCTCCCATGCATACCTTCCAAGATATCCAACATGGAGCTCAAATTTCTAGTGCATTTTTTCAGCAGTTGGTAGCACTGACATAATTTTCAAATATGGGCTTGAGATATTCCGTTATATATCTTTACTCATACTAAATTTTTCCGATTGCTGCAGCTGTTTAGGAGTTGATAGGTGGGACACACACACACACACACACAGACAGACAGACACACATTTTCCCGGATCGATCTCATAAGTCTACTTTTTCCTCATTTTTGCAAAATGTGAACGTTGGCGCTCAGAGGGTTAACTACTGAGGCTTTTAGAAACGCTGAGGTACTGGAATTTTGCCCAGTAGGTGATCTTTATCATGCCAGTAAATGTACTGACACAGCTCTCTTTTATTTGTGCCCTCTCAAATGCCTACTGCCTGTGCCAGTACTCAATCCTGCAACCTTTGGCACAGAAGGTGAGAACATTACCACTGCACCACAAGTTAATTTATTACTGACTGGGGTAGTTAAGCACAATGCCATGGGGCCAGGCTAACACAGGACTCAGAACCTCACTGTTGGTTGTCCTTGAAATGTTTTTCTGAAGTTTTCCATTTTCAACTCAAGTGAATGCCATAGCCAACTCGGTCCCATTTCATCTCGCCTCATTCCCAACATCCTAAAAACAGGAATAGTAAGGGTTGTACTATGTTCTCAGAGCAGCTGGATGCCATGTACGATATGTGCCGCTTTGACAAGGCTTGGGATGTGGACAAACTCTCCCCCTGGTGTGCCGTCTTCACCGAGGATGAACTAAAGGTATACTACATCATCAGTTCTTATTTCGGTGCTCTACATAGTGTGTGTGTTTCAACTACAGTATCAAAAAGCTGACTGGTTCTCCTCCATCCCTTGGAATTTATAATCTATGAATTAATTACGGTAATAAAGGTACAATAACATTAGCCATTGATATAGATCCTGATAGAAAACAAATCACACACAGGTTTTTAAATGAGCAAAGTTTTAAAGATTTTCTAAAGGACATGCTGGTTTCAAAAAATGTAGCTGAAGAAGGAAATACACTTTCAGGAACATGTACTATTGAACAATCTTCTTCTTCTTCCTTGCCTTTTCCCGTTACGCGAGGTCGGCTTTCTTAATCCTGAGGAGCCAGCCGTTTTGCCTCATGATTAATATAAAGATTGGCTTTCAATTTTACGGTCGGCTGCCACCTGACCTAATCTTCTTGGAAGACCCGAGAGCCGCCGTTGATCATGTTGGTTCTTCCGCCGCCATCTCTAATGAACCCTCAGACCAGGGGGTGTCAACCAGATAGGGATTATTTGGTACCATCGGTGTAGTAGCGCGGCCAGACGTAAGGAGCGGATTAAGCGCTGTATATCGTCTTGCCAACATATGCATGATACACGTTTTAATTGAATTGCAAATATATCCCTATATTTAGTCAATATATATATACACATAATTCCTAATTGACATTTCCTTGCAATTATCTTGCTCACAGACGGTAATTATAGCACATGTCATTAAGTGAACATTATTTCTACTGGGTTGGTGGCATTGTCTATATTCCCAACAACTTGGCGACTTAAGTACTCACCTCACAGTCGCTCGTCCGCTGTGAACGCAGCAACATATCCGTCGCTTTCGTCTGGTGTTTGTGTGTGCGGTGAGTGGTGTGGTGTGCGATTTGCTATCCATATTTAAGTGTGTTGTTTTCGTCTTTATTTCCTTGTGCTTGGTGACGATTTATGTAAGTACTATACATTCGGAAATTCTTCGCCGCAATGTCGGAGAAGAGTGGGGGAGGTCAAATAGGCCTCCCACCGGATAATCCATCGGCGGTTATTATTGATGGGTACGCCAACATTGAATCAATGCATATTGTGGATGAACATGAGAACACTAAAATGTCGGAAGTTCGGGCTATTCCTGTGGTCCAAACCCCTGTACAACCTCGTACTCCTCCTAGTGACTATCGCTACTACTCAAATCATACGGGACCGTATATAGTTTTCGTTCAAGGCGTTGAGCCTCAAGCGATTGGACATTTGCATCCAATGGCCTTGGGACGGTTGTTTTATGAACGTAAAATCCCAGGAATTCAAGAAATCCAACGAAAAGGGCGCAATCGGGTTCAAGTTCAATTTAAGTCACTACGAGATGCCAATTCATTTTTGGAACATCCGGTGTTAAAGGATAGAAATATGATGGCCTTTATACCATCGTCAAGCATACAACGAGTGGGACTCATTCGGGGGGTAGATACCTCCCTTACGCAGGAGGAACTAATGCGTTTCATTGACTCTCCTGTACCTATCGTACGTTTACAACGTTTTTTTCGTACTAAAACCGTAGATGGAAAATCGGAAAAAATAGCAACGGGCACGGTGAAAATTTTTTTCGAAACTCAAAACTTGCCTACTCATGTCAGCATCTTCAATGTTCTCTTAGAAGTAAGTTTGTACATTTTTTCACCTCTTCGATGTCAGAAGTGCCAGAGGTACGGGCATGTGCAACTTCACTGTAGGGCTCGGGGACCTAGATGTGGACAATGTGCGCAGGAGCATTTAACGAGTGACTGCAAAGAAGTGATATTCAAGTGCGTTAATTGTCAAGGCAATCATATGGCAGGGGCGGTGCGCTGTGAGGTGCATCAGCAGCAAATAGAGATAAAGAGGCTGATGTGTACTGAAAACAAATCATATAATGAAATTGTGAAGCGCCAGACAAGTACCCCTTTTCACCCCTTAGCACTTCCCCAACAATTCCCCCCTTTGGCAGCATCACCTAGTGGGCAACGATTTGATCCTCCGCGTAAGCGTAAATTTTCAGAGCTGGTACATCCGGCTCCGAAATTGATTACACCTTTGGGATATGATAGGTCGGCATATTTGCAACTGATAGAAACCCCAAGCGTGGAACGGATATCACCACTTGAGAAGCCCAGCGAACCGGGCACATCCGGTGTCCGGCGACTGGAGCCCGATTCGGGGCCCGATAAAACTGCTCCTACTCAAAAAATCCTAGACGAATTTACAGAACTCATGGAGCTTTTAGGCCATAATGCACAGTGGGCGCACTGTGTTAAAAAGTTATTAGATAAAATACTGCCATTACTTCCACCCCTCGAAAAACCACTACCAAGGGGCACTGGTGCAGTTTGTCAATAGTTTTTTTTTTTTGGGTTGATTCGTTTCGTCTCTTTCTTCATCTCATGTCGTTCATAGGTGAAGGATGTGGCTGCTGCAATGGAACTGTCGGAGTGTGGTAAATAAGAAGCATGAATTGCTTCATTTAATATCGACATATCACCCTGAGATCGTTTTTATCCAAGAAACGTGGCTATACCCACATTACCGTTTTCAAATTCCCAATTATACGGTCTTTCGTGAAGATGGTCCGGGATACGGAGGCTTAATAACCCTCTGTAAATCGGATTTACAAATTACTCCGCTGTCTTTGCCGTATCACCTCCCTTTTTGTTATCATCAATTTTTTCGGGTGGGGGATATATATGTTAGTCATATCTATTGCCCACCACGTGTTCAGGGCACGCAACAACAGTGGCACATGTATTTTAAATACGTGTCACAAAGATCTAAGCATGTTATCCTAGGTGATTTTAATGCACACCATGGCCTCTGGGGCAGTGAACGAACAAATGCTAAAGGTAGACATATTGCTCATGCGATTGCCACATTTTCCTTAAATGTGTTAAACGACGGTTCTCCTACGAGATTGACACCCCCGGGCAGTCCAAAAAGTGCGGTAGATTTAACCCTCACTACCCCGGACTTGTCGCATAAATTAGATTGGAGCACGATCGGGGACACGCATCAGAGTGATCACTTCCCTATTTTATTTTTTTATGATCGCACTGGGGTCGCACCATCGATACACCGGGGCACTAAAATAACTCGTTCTTTAAAATACTTTGATTTCGACCTCTTTCAGACATTCATTCAGGATAATCTGGGCCGTATCCCACCCCTCCCACGTCAGAAATACTCTCTTTTGTATCACCTTATTCAACAATATTTGGATTGTTATCACCCGAAGCGTTCCATTCCGTATAGTAGGTTCCAACGCCCTGGGACTATACAGTGGTGGGATGCAGAGTGCGCCTTACTAGTAAAAAGACGGCAGGCGTGTTTACGAAAATATCGGAAACATGGTACACATGACAATTATATCTTGTATAAGCGCGTCACAGCCACGATCCAACGAGTATTTAATGAAAAGAGACGAGACGCATGGAAGAATCACATCAGCTCATTAAATGCCACAACCTCTTTAACTAAGTTATGGTCTACCATCAAAAGTTTGTCCAATACTCGTTATATGGGGCCGTCTACAGGACTTAGCCGGCAGGGTTTTCAAGAATTTTATATAAATCTCACGCCAGATACAGTTATCAATATGGGCCCGCTTCCGTCTTATACAGCTTCAGATCATTTCCATGTTCTACTGCAACCTATAACGCACGCGGAAGTTCAATCTGCTCTTCGAGGTACGAAATCGACAAGTCCTGGTGTCGATTCTATAACATATCAGATGGTTGCCTATCTTCCAGACAAGGCACTCGAGATACTTATTTCTGTATATAATGAAGTATTACGTTTTGGCACGTTTCCCACTGAGTGGAATATCTTTGAGGTCCTGCCTATCTTAAAAATCTCGAAGGACGCACGTGACCCTCAGAATTATCGTGGGATCAATTTAGGCTCCTGTGTGAGGAAGATATTTCAAAAAGTATTATTGCAACGTTTGCAATGGTGTATGGAATATTACAACTTATTCTCTAAGTATCAATTCGCATTTCGTAAACGTAGCAGTACTGTCGATGCTATTTCGATTTTCTTAACTGATGTGTTATTAGCTAAAGGACGTAAACATCATACTATTGCTGTTTGTCTGGATATTAAGGGGGCGTATGATGCAGTAGATCCCATGATTTTACAACGGAAACTGCAGGAGCTTCATTTCCCCTCTCCATTTCTTTGTATTGTTCACAATTTTTTAACTCATCGGCGTCTCATATTACGTACCCCCGAGGGGAAGCTGGACCACCGTCAGACGTCTCAGGGCTTGCCGCAAGGGGACATACTTAGTGGTTTTCTGTTTTCCATTTATACTCAACAATTAGAAGCGGTGATTTTGCCTTATGCCCGTATCATACAATATGCGGATGATTTTATGATTTATTGTTCCCGTGACTCGTTGCATCAATGTCGAACAGATTTATATCTTGCATTAACTCTAGCCCATGAATGGCTAAGTAATCATGGCTTGGAAACATCTCCGGGTAAGAACTCTGCTATAATTATCACGCATCAACGGCGGTACGATCAGAGCCCTATTTTATTTCGACAGGGTACCATAGATGTTGTGCGCAATATCAAATATTTAGGCATTTATATTGATGATAAACTCCGGTGGACACGGCAGGTGCAATATCTTGAAGTTAAAATCGAAAAACGGTTACAGGTCCTTCGAGCTTTGACAAGGCGTCGTTGGGGTGCGGACCCCGCATTATTATTGACAGTGTACAAGAACATTATTCGTTCACAATTAGATTACGGCAGTTTCTTTTACGATCTAATGGCGAACAGTCGCTTGTTAATGTTAGATAGACTACAATATAAAGCCATCCGCATCATTCTAGGGGCTTTGGCCTCCACCCCCACGAGTGCATTGTTGGTGGAAGCCGGTGAGTTACCTTTGTCACATCGACGCACATTTATAGCGGGCAAATATTTGGCCTACAAATTGTCGTTAGTGGCGTCTCCGATTATCTCTAAATTACAACTTCTGATGGAATATTACGCACAAAATCGTTTAGATCGCTCACATAAACCGGCACTGGTCATAGCTTATGAGATTTTACAACCCTTCAGGAAGGATGTGTTACAAACCCGTTTAGCACTTCCATATACAATCCCCTACAAGGTTTTGCATACCCAACCTAAGATTCTGCATAATTCCTTTCCATTGCTATTTCAAATGTTCAAGCATCATCCGAATATCATTTCTCGTGCATTTCGAGATATTCAGGATTTGTATTCCGATTATAAGATTTTTTATACGGATGGTTCAAAGATGGTTCGATCGGATCGCGTGGGGTCGGCTTTTTACTCTCCTGATTTACAGGTTAGTCGCACTTATTGCCTCCCCCCTCATCTTACAATCTTTACAGCTGAACTCTTTGCTATACGCCAGGCTTGTCACTATATTCATGCCCATCGTTTACATCACGCGCTAATATGCACGGATTCTTTGAGTGTTATTAATGCCTTACCTCATTTTCTGCACTCAAATAATTGGTATCTCTACCAAATAGTGCAATATTTCCATACATTCACCCTCACAGGACAAGACGTGGTCATCATGTGGATTCCTGGGCATTGTCATATAGCAGGAAACGAAACAGTCGATCTCTGGGCTAAGAATGCGGCATGCGGTCAGGGAACAGTGTATAATATCGGGATACCGAGTCGTCGCTCGTCCGCTGTGAACGCAGCAACATATCCGTCGCTTTCGTCTGGTGTTTGTGTGTGCGGTGAGCGGTGTGGTGTGCGATTTGCTATCCATATTTAAGTGTGTTGTTTTCGTCTTTATTTCCTTGTGCTTGGTGACGATTTATGTAAGTACTATACATTCGGAAATTCTTCGCCGCAATGTCGGAGAAGAGTGGGGGAGGTCAAATAGGCCTCCCACCGGATAATCCATCGGCGGTTATTATTGATGGTTACGCCAACATTGAATCAATGCATATTGTGGATGAACATGAGAACACTAAAATGTCGGAAGTTCGGGCTATTCCTGTGGTCCAAACCCCTGTACAACCTCGTACTCCTCCTAGTGACTATCGCTACTACTCAAATCATACGGGACCGTATATAGTTTTCGTTCAAGGCGTTGAGCCTCAAGCGATTGGACATTTGCATCCAATGGCCTTGGGACGGTTGTTTTATGAACGTAAAATCCCAGGAATTCAAGAAATCCAACGAAAAGGGCGCAATCGGGTTCAAGTTCAATTTAAGTCACTACGAGATGCCAATTCATTTTTGGAACATCCGGTGTTAAAGGATAGAAATATGATGGCCTTTATACCATCGTCAAGCATACAACGAGTGGGACTCATTCGGGGGGTAGATACCTCCCTTACGCAGGAGGAACTAATGCGTTTCATTGACTCTCCTGTACCTATCGTACGTTTACAACGTTTTTTTCGTACTAAAACCGTAGATGGAAAATCGGAAAAAATAGCAACGGGCACGGTGAAATTTTTTTTCGAAACTCAAAACTTGCCTACTCATGTCAGCATCTTCAATGTTCTCTTAGAAGTAAGTTTGTACATTTTTTCACCTCTTCGATGTCAGAAGTGCCAGAGGTACGGGCATGTGCAACTTCACTGTAGGGCTCGGGGACCTAGATGTGGACAATGTGCGCAGGAGCATTTAACGAGTGACTGCAAAGAAGTGATATTCAAGTGCGTTAATTGTCAAGGCAATCATATGGCAGGGGCGGTGCGCTGTGAGGTGCATCAGCAGCAAATAGAGATAAAGAGGCTGATGTGTACTGAAAACAAATCATATAATGAAATTGTGAAGCGCCAGACAAGTACCCCTTTTCACCCTTTAGCACTTCCCCAACATTTCCCCCCTTTGGCAGCATCACCTAGTGGGCAACGATTTGATCCTCCGCGTAAGCGTAAATTTTCAGAGTTGGTACATCCGGCTCCGAAATTGATTACACCTTTGGGATATGATAGGTCGGCATATTTGCAACTGATAGAAACCCCAAGCGTGGAACGGATATCACCACTTGAGAAGCCCAGCGAACCGGGCACATCCGGTGTCCGGCGACTGGAGCCCGATTCGGGGCCCGATAAAACTGCTCCTACTCAAAAAATCCTAGACGAATTTACAGAACTCATGGAGCTTTTAGGCCACAATGCACAGTGGGCGCACTGTGTTAAAAAGTTATTAGATAAAATACTGCCATTACTTCCACCCCTCGAAAAACCACTACCAAGGGGCACTGGTGCAGTTTGTCAATAGTTTTTTTTTTTTGGGTTGATTCGTTTCGTCTCTTTCTTCATCTCATGTCGTTCATAGGTGAAGGATGTGGCTGCTGCAATGGAACTGTCGGAGTGTGGTAAATAAGAAGCATGAATTGCTTCATTTAATATCGACATATCACCCTGAGATCGTTTTTATCCAAGAAACGTGGCTATACCCACATTACCGTTTTCAAATTCCCAATTATACGGTCTTTCGTGAAGATGGTCCGGGATACGGAGGCTTAATAACCCTCTGTAAATCGGATTTACAAATTACTCCGCTGTCTTTGCCGTATCACCTCCCTTTTTGTTATCATCAATTTTTTCGGGTGGGGGATATATATGTTAGTCATATCTATTGCCCACCACGTGTTCAGGGCACGCAACAACAGTGGCACATGTATTTTAAATACGTGTCACAAAGATCTAAGCATGTTATCCTAGGTGATTTTAATGCACACCATGGCCTCTGGGGCAGTGAACGAACAAATGCTAAAGGTAGACATATTGCTCATGCGATTGCCACATTTTCCTTAAATGTGTTAAACGACGGTTCTCCTACGAGATTGACACCCCCGGGCAGTCCAAAAAGTGCGGTAGATTTAACCCTCACTACCCCGGACTTGTCGCATAAATTAGATTGGAGCACGATCGGGGACACGCATCAGAGTGATCACTTCCCTATTTTAATTTTTTATGATCACACTGGGGTCGCACCATCGATACACCGGGGCACTAAAATAACTCGTTCTTTAAAATACTTTGATTTCGACCTCTTTCAGACATTCATTCAGGATAATCTGGGCCGTATCCCACCCCTCCCACGTCAGAAATACTCTCTTTTGTATCACCTTATTCAACAATATTTGGATTGTTATCACCCGAAGCGTTCCATTCCGTATAGTAGGTTCCAACGCCCTGGGACTATACAGTGGTGGGATGCAGAGTGCGCCTTACTAGTAAAAAGACGGAAGGCGTGTTTACGAAAATATCGGAAACATGGTACACATGACAATTATATCTTGTATAAGCGCGTCACAGCCACGATCCAACGAGTATTTAATGAAAAGAGACGAGACGCATGGAAGAATCACATCAGCTCATTAAATGCCACAACCTCTTTAACTAAGTTATGGTCTACCATCAAAAGTTTGTCCAATACTCGTTATATGGGGCCGTCTACAGGACTTAGCCGGCAGGGTTTTCAAGAATTTTATATAAATCTCACGCCAGATACAGTTATCAATATGGGCCCGCTTCCGTCTTATACAGCTTCAGATCATTTCCATGTTCTACTGCAACCTATAACGCACGCGGAAGTTCAATCTGCTCTTCGAGGTACGAAATCGACAAGTCCTGGTGTCGATTCTATAACATATCAGATGGTTGCCTATCTTCCAGACAAGGCACTCGAGATACTTATTTCTGTATATAATGAAGTATTACGTTTTGGCACGTTTCCCACTGAGTGGAATATCTTTGAGGTCCTGCCTATCTTAAAAATCTCGAAGGACGCACGTGACCCTCAGAATTATCGTGGGATCAATTTAGGCTCCTGTGTGAGGAAGATATTTCAAAAAGTATTATTGCAACGTTTGCAATGGTGTATGGAATATTACAACTTATTCTCTAAGTATCAATTCGCATTTCGTAAACGTAGCAGTACTGTCGATGCTATTTCGATTTTCTTAACTGATGTGTTATTAGCTAAAGGACGTAAACATCATACTATTGCTGTTTGTCTGGATATTAAGGGGGCGTATGATGCAGTAGATCCCATGATTTTACAACGGAAACTGCAGGAGCTTCATTTCCCCTCTCCATTTCTTTGTATTGTTCACAATTTTTTAACTCATCGGCGTCTCATATTACGTACCCCCGAGGGGAAGCTGGACCACCGTCAGACGTCTCAGGGCTTGCCGCAAGGGGACATACTTAGTGGTTTTCTGTTTTCCATTTATACTCAACAATTAGAAGCGGTGATTTTGCCTTATGCCCGTATCATACAATATGCGGATGATTTTATGATTTATTGTTCCCGTGACTCGTTGCATCAATGTCGAACAGATTTATATCTTGCATTAACTCTAGCCCATGAATGGCTAAGTAATCATGGCTTGGAAACATCTCCGGGTAAGAACTCTGCTATAATTATCACGCATCAACGGCGGTACGATCAGAGCCCTATTTTATTTCGACAGGGTACCATAGATGTTGTGCGCAATATCAAATATTTAGGCATTTATATTGATGATAAACTCCGGTGGACACGGCAGGTGCAATATCTTGAAGTTAAAATCGAAAAACGGTTACAGGTCCTTCGAGCTTTGACAAGGCGTCGTTGGGGTGCGGACCCCGCATTATTATTGACAGTGTACAAGAACATTATTCGTTCACAATTAGATTACGGCAGTTTCTTTTACGATCTAATGGCGAACAGTCGCTTGTTAATGTTAGATAGACTACAATATAAAGCCATCCGCATCATTCTAGGGGCTTTGGCCTCCACCCCCACGAGTGCATTGTTGGTGGAAGCCGGTGAGTTACCTTTGTCACATCGACGCACATTTATAGCGGGCAAATATTTGGCCTACAAATTGTCGTTAGTGGCGTCTCCGATTATCTCTAAATTACAACTTCTGATGGAATATTACGCACAAAATCGTTTAGATCGCTCACATAAACCGGCACTGGTCATAGCTTATGAGATTTTACAACCCTTCAGGAAGGATGTGTTACAAACCCGTTTAGCACTTCCATATACAATCCCCTACAAGGTTTTGCATACCCAACCTAAGATTCTGCATAATTCCTTTCCATTGCTATTTCAAATGTTCAAGCATCATCCGAATATCATTTCTCGTGCATTTCGAGATATTCAGGATTTGTATTCCGATTATAAGATTTTTTATACGGATGGTTCAAAGATGGTTCGACCGGATCGCGTGGGGTCGGCTTTTTACTCTCCTGATTTACAGGTTAGTCGCACTTATTGCCTCCCCCCTCATCTTACAATCTTTACAGCTGAACTCTTTGCTATACGCCAGGCTTGTCACTATATTCATGCCCATCGTTTACATCACGCGCTAATATGCACGGATTCTTTGAGTGTTATTAATGCCTTACCTCATTTTCTGCACTCAAATAATTGGTATCTCTACCAAATAGTGCAATATTTCCATACATTCACCCTCACAGGACAAGACGTGGTCATCATGTGGATTCCTGGGCATTGTCATATAGCAGGAAACGAAACAGTCGATCTCTGGGCTAAGAATGCGGCATGCGGTCAGGGAACAGTGTATAATATCGGGATACCGTATCCGGATATAGTACCGATAATTCATCAGCGAGTCGTTAGTGCTTGGCAAAATGAATGGACCGATATAGCAAAATGTAAAGCAAAACATGTTTTCTTAATAAAACCATCCGTAACTACAGCGCCTTGGTTCCGGGTCGGAAAATATTCGCGGCGTCATATTATTACCATCATTCGAATGCGGTTCCAGCACGCTCTTACACCAGTAGCTTTGGAGCGCATGCATCTCAGGGACAATGATAGGTGTGTATGTGGTAGGGCACGAGGTACTTTACATCACATATTGTTTCAGTGCGAAACCTTCAATCCGCAGCGGGACATTATGTTGGAGAAATTGAGGCGACTTGCTTATCCCTTGCCGTTAAACATCGCGTCACTTGTACATAGTCCTACAGTTCCATTGGTGGATGCTATTATGTCATATTTGGATCACCTTCCATTTCAATTGTAAAATCTTAGGTGGGCTCTTAGGGGGTCCTTCCCGTTATTCTTTCTGGTGCTCCTGGGTGTGGTTTTCGGTTTTTTGGTCACCCATATAAATATACGGATAGATCTTGTTTCCCTGATTTCTCATATTTGGCGTGTGCGATAATTACATAAATTTAGACATCAGTGCTAAAGATCAGCTTCGATAGTGAAGAGGATAATGTGGACATCAGTTGCAATGTGATAAACGAAGTTCAAGAGATTAGTGGTTTTGAACATATGGACCAATTTGCTGCGGCATTTTACTGCGATGGCTACTGTAGACTATTCCCATGCCGGATGTTATTGGGCGAAGAAGCTTCTGTGTCCAGCAACGCAACACAAACAACAACAACATCGGGATACCGTATCCGGATATAGTACCGATAATTCATCAGCGAGTCGTTAGTGCTTGGCAAAATGAATGGACCGAGATAGCAAAATGTAAAGCAAAACATTTTTTCTTAATAAAACCATCCGTAACTACAGCGCCTTGGTTCCGGGTCGGAAAATATTCGCGGCGTCATATTATTACCATCATTCGAATGCGGTTCCAGCACGCTCTTACACCAGTAGCTTTGGAGCGCATGCATCTCAGGGACAATGATAGGTGTGTATGTGGTAGGGCACGAGGTACTTTACATCACATATTGTTTCAGTGCGAAACCTTCAATCCGCAGCGGGACATTATGTTGGAGAAATTGAGGCGACTTGCTTATCCCTTGCCGTTAAACATCGCGTCACTTGTACATAGTCCTACAGTTCCATTGGTGGATGCTATTATGTCATATTTGGATCACCTTCCATTTCAATTGTAAATTTTAGGTGGGCTCTTAGGGGGTCCTTCCCGTTATTCTTTCTGGTGCTCCTGGGTGTGGTTTTCGGTTTTTTGGTCACCCATATAAATATACGGATAGATCTTGTTTCCCTGATTTCTCATATTTGGCGTGTGCGATAATTATATAAATTTAGACATCAGTGCTAAAGATCAGCTTCGATAGTGAAGAGGATAATGTGGACATCAGTTGCAATGTGATAAACGAAGTTCAAGAGATTAGTGGTTTTGAACATATGGACCAATTTGCTGCGGCATTTTACTGCGATGGCTACTGTAGACTATTCCCATGCCGGATGTTATTGGGCGAAGAAGCTTCTGTGTCCAGCAACGCAACACAAAAAAAAAAAAAAAGTACTCACCTGTAAATTGCCTCGTGGTATTTTGGTTGATTGTAAACCAGTATCGGTATTTCAGTTTCTCTGGTAAGTACCAATAATGCATTATATATTATTCAAATGATTTCTTGATCGATAGGATTCTCATGAGAGCCATGCAGTATTTTTTGGTGAATTTTCTTAGTAGTAGAAAGCTAGGTTAATGACTTGAATTCAATTTATTTTCTATTACATTTTGTATTTCATGCTTTCTGTTTCTGTACCTCATTCTGTATATTTGATATGTAGGTTATGGGAAAATATCACTCGGAATGTTCTGTTGTTGGCTGCAAAGTAGAGGTTGGAAATACACTCCTGAGGATGGAAGAGCCCTATCACTTCATCGCTTCCCCTTTGATGAATCAAGGTATGTATCAATAATTGGGCTATTCTCTAATTATTTAATCACGTTCCTTTGATGGCATTTTTAAATGAAATTAAAGTGAGTAGTAGGCTACTTGGTGGGTGGGTTGTAACGTATATTAACATTGGCCTCTAATTTTGGGAACATTTAGCCTAAATGACCATGATGCGACTAACATAACCTAATCAATGTGCAAGTGTTTAAGTATTTCATAGTAACATGCAAATTACAAAATTACAAATCTGCTAATCATGGTGGTAACTTCTAATCGGCAGGTTATTACAGGTTTCAACATTGTTTGAATAACATTGCTGGTTCAAGTATATACCGGGATTCCTACGTGTCTAGGTTTATTTTATTTTATTGTAGGCAATGCCTTCACGGATGTACGGAGGTTTGGTTTACGTGCCTTGAATTGCTGCCATGTTACCCCGCTGTAGGAGGTTTCAAATAGTGCATCGTTACATGCAGATGCAGTCACTTGTGTTCAAGAGTGAGGCTTGGTCGTGAGTTACAAATGTTCGTAAATTACTTGCAGTTCAGGTTAATTGAAAATTTGCACTACACTCTTCTAAAGACAAAACCATTGGTCTCTATTAGGTTAGACGACTGTCTGGACAAAACCTTTGACTGCTCCTAGGTTAGGGCTCTGTCTGGATGAAATTTACATTACATTACTAGTTGAAGCGAGAACATGCCTTTGACACTTACAACTTCATTAATACGGATAATCTATGATTTTGAGTCGTTTCTAGGAGACAATATCAATTGAAATTGCCGTCTATTATCACATGTGGTAAATTACATAAATATGTGTTTGTTTCTTGCTCATTGAACGACTGCAGCCATGTTCCTCAAGCGCTGAGCATTCATCAACTGTTACATGGGCGGAGACACTGACGAGACATGACACATTCATGTCATGGTAGTGTTGACAAAATTTAAGATATAAAATACATCACCATATGAGGTATGGGTGACTAAAGCCATTGGTCGAGAGAAAGATTATGCTTGTCAAATACCTGGGGTGCATATATGGCTAACGCGGCCCACAGGCTAAAACCGTTGTGAAAATCCATTGTATTGGACAAAACGAAGGTTAGAATGGTTGGGTTGAGGGGCACTGTTGACATGTTAGGCTGTAACCATTGCCAAAACCACTGTTCCTTTTATTTTATAACCCCTAGACTGCCTATACGATTTAGTACCAGCCTATGGGTGGGGTTGGCAATACTGTTCTTGTACATAATTAACACTGATAATGACTGACACAGTTGGAATTTTACTCTATAAGTCGTGATATGATTTGGGATGGCAGCTGGGTTATAGACAGTGGAGGAGTGAACTACATCCTTTCCACATGTATTTTGAATCATTACAGAAAGTATTTATGGCCTATATCAGTAGTTTGGTAACTTTTCCATATGTTCTCTTCTCCTCAACTGTTACCTCCTTGGGGCGTGGTGGCTCAGCGGTCTAGCTGTATTCCTTTCACCAAGGCGGTCCGGGTTCGATTCCCGGTCAATGCATGTGAGATTTTCGAAGTGAAATGCCATGTCCTGTGGTTCGGATTCCACGTAAAAAGGAGGTCCCGTGGCTCATGATCTCAAGATTTACGGTCACGTTAAACTACAAGCTTCCTTCCTTTTGTTACCTCCTTATTAACACACAGAATGTAACAAGTATGGATCTTTTAAGCCTTTAGTGTCGTTCTTAAAGTCATGGGTGCCGCTATTTTTTGTCTAGGGGATTTTTTTGTTTACGGAATCGCGATCTTCCAGTTTGCTGAGGTAAGTTCCAGGTAGGGACAGTTCACTGGCTCTTGACAGATGAAGGTTAGGTTCCATTTATGTCTGTATGCATTTTAATTCATTACTTGCTGAGAAAGTGTAATCGATTTAACATTACTTTTCCTGGGGAAAATAAATGAGACCAGAACGTTGCTTTTACATACCTTCATCTACTGGGCGACATTACTTATTGAAATTAATAACTTTGCGCACTACTGTACCTGAAATGTGTTATATATTGCATGAATATGTGTTTTTTTATTTATTAACGGCAGTCATGTTCTGACAGCGTTTGAACCCGTTCAACTGTGAACAAGGCGCGCTCAAGGGCACACATTGTTGCCAACATGTGGGATACAAAGTCACTGTTGACCAAAATACATTGATCTGGTCGCGTTAGTCTGTAACCATTGGCTTGGATGTGTTCGGCTGTAACTAGTGTAAAAAACCATAAGTTATTTTGGCTAATTCATGTACTATAGAAAATTGTATCGTCTGTTCGTATTTCATTCAGTGCTACCGTGTAGTTTGCCTTCATTGAAGTGATTTTCCCATACGAATTCTGTTAGTGTTCCTATCTTTAATAGATACAATACTGAAATGGTATTAAGATTCCGAAATGGATGGTTAACATTTTATCATGTGTGAGAGGAAATTGAATGAAGCACACCAAACAGTAACACTTACAGGACTGTAACATAACCTGGAGGGGCAGATAACGTAGACGTTCCAACTACTACCAAGTACTACCCCCCACCCCATAAGGGTAGGGTAATCTGTCACATATGGTCCATGTAAACGAACCAATTCAAGTTTCTTAAGTATATCAATGCACTCCTCCCTCAGTACGGTATCTTGGTGAAATGTGACTGGATGCCGAAACCCGCAAGCATATCAGATTCTTGGGGGCGTTGTGGCGCAGCGGTCAAGCTGCTGGCCTCTCACCAAGGTGGACCGGGTTCGATTTAGTGTATGTAGTAGTAATGAACGTCATAACCATCCTCTTTTCTAGTAATCATAAATATTGCTATTCTTCTATGAGCATTTTCTAATTGTAACTTCGTTTTTTTTTCAGGTCCAGAGTGTGGATTGAGCTAGTTGATCCATCACTTTCATCCAAGTCGAAAGAACAGCTAAGACGGCTGCGAGTTTGTGGACTTCATTTCACTGAAGACCAGTTCCTCAATCGTTTAAAAAGAACATTGGTTCATAATGCTGTACCTAATATCTCATCTCTTTCAGGATTGACCGAGGAAGGGAGACAGCCCCAAGGAGTTACTCCAAGACCGTCAAATGACTTTGTTGAATCGTCTGCCTTTTTGTCTATTTCAGGATCAACCAAAGAAGAAACTGGTGTTGCAGAGTGTAGCCAAGAACTTCCGCTTCCAGCTGGTACGCACAGGCCATCTTTAGACCATTCAAGACCTATTAGGTCTGAACCTCTTTTTCAGGCAACTCCTGTTCTTGATGCCAAGGAAAGGAGAGCAAAACGAAGAAGGTGTTTATTGCAGGAAATGGAACTGGCTCAGAAGGACATCACACCTAAGAAAAAGAAGATTTTGAACCTGACTCGACAAACCCTGAGAAATTACACGCGTCTCCGGAAACGTATCCAGGACTCCCGTGGCAAGATGAAGTCACTTATGAAAGTAGCTTCTTGTAGGAACATGAATTTTTTTTTGCAGCAAGATATCTCACCTGCAGCAGCAGCTTTAGCTTGTGGAGATGCAAGGAATAAGCTGGTGAGACCCAAGCATCGTCGTTGGACAAAGAAGGAGAAGCTGTTAGCGCTTGCACTGTACAAGCGAAGTCCTAAGGCGTATCGGTTCCTTGGCTCATTGATTGTTCTTCCTTCCAGGTCCACTATTCAGAATATTTTGAGTTCTATTAAATTTGATGTAGGTATTAATGAGCCCATTGTCAAGCACCTGGGAGAGCAAGTTAGGAAAATGAACGAGAGGCAGAAAGGAGGTGGAAATGAATTTTGTTCCCTATATTTTGATGAAGTTTCTCTTAAAAGTGGTTTGTATTACAGGCAAAATGGTGATATAGTGGAGGGATTCGAAGACTATGGCGAATTCGGTAGAACGAGACGACAGTTTCATGAAAATACATTGTATTCCTTATACCTGTAATTTTTTTTAGGGTGCTTTTGTTTTTATCTTGCTGCTTAGGAAACAAACTTATCAGGTTAGTTACAACTTCTATGAACAGATACGATCGCAAATATGTTCCGGCAGATGCACGCTGTACCGAGGGGTAAAGGTCGAAAATGTGTAGTCCTAAATTGTACATTATTTAATGGTGTTTATAACTAATACATGTCTTTTTTTTTCATGAGTATTTATTTACTAATTTTTATATTATTACTAGCATTACCAGTCGCGGCTTCGCTTGCAAAAGTCATATCATCACTACACTTCCAATTTAGCGAGGACTCGCTGATGAATACCATGATTTATTTGTATTTAAATTTTGAAACGGCCCAATTTGCGATACGCTTGGTAAGGCACCATGGTGGGTATTCTATTCTCTCTTTATATAAAGAACAGTTTCAGGCCAATTTGCTCGAATTTTGTCTTCGTAAAGTTCTAAACATGATCAATATAGGAGGTATTATCTTATTCACATCAAAGTAAAGATATATTTTAAATGTAGCTTTTGTTGTGTTGAAAGTAATACATTCCTTATCACCATAGACAAACATCAACAATAAGCTACAGCATTTCACCACTGCAACAGAGTAACTCCTGCTTTCACATTGCCTCTATGTAAAACACAAACAAGAAATGTCAAAAAGCCACAAGCTTAGTGGCTATAGAGAAAGAAAGAAAACTCTAAAAACCATTCACCATGAAGATCGCATCACTAGAATTACGAAAGTATCCTAGTGTCGTGCTGATGGTAGGTCTATCAATTTGTCCGTGGCAACAGTATGCCAATTCATACTTGTTGAATGACTCTGGTGCCACATATTACAAGGTTATTTTTTTAACCTACTTGCGTGCCAACACTACTACTTAAAATGCCATGTTTTCTGCCTACGTTCATACAGTAGCTTTAGTCACCCGTATGGAACTTCCCAGTTTTTTTTGTAAGCTCATTGACACACAATTTGAGTACATTGTTTCGTTCTATTGAAAAAGTTCAGAAACCTTCTTGGGAGTGTCCATTTTTATTATGTATATTAGATGTACCCCTGCCCAGTCATTTGGGCAAACTTGTGTTGACTGAAGTTGCTACTAACAATGCTAGTACTGCAGTTCCTTCTCTTGTTGGGATCTAATTTTCTTATGATGCTTGAGACATATGTGCCCAAGATGTGTATAATATGCACTATTTACTGTCCCTTTTAACCATGCATCGACAATCAGAGCCTTCATTAATGCTCAATGCTGCACACTCGCTGCTTCTGTCACTGAAACCTTTCGAGAGGTGTCACAATGTACCACTAATCAACATAACAAAGGAGTTCAACATTTTTTTAAAAACTCTATTGAACTATAATTTGATCAATCATTAATCAAGACGCATCATATTACTGAAGATAGGGTATGTCATAAAGAAATGTTAAAAGTTATATAAATAAAAACAATAAGATAGCTTTGAAGCCATTTTTCAGTGTTGCTTTATTGACAACATGGTAGTTTCACCGACTGAAAAATGACAAGATCAATAGTCGATGATTAATAACAAAATGAAAGGGTTTACGTCCCATTTTACAATTGCGGCTTTTAGAGATGCTTAGGTGGTGGTATTTTGTCCTGAAGGGGGATCTTGAGCGTGCCGGTAAATCTACTGACATGGCTTTCTGATATTTAAGCATCCTCAAATGCCAACCGACTGTGCCAGGATACAATCCCGCTCTTTTGGGCACAGCAGGCGAGATCTTTACCGCCGAACCATGCAGCCTGTCATTGACAATTGACTGACTGCGTGACTCAGTGGTTCTCGCCAGCTTTGCCCAAGGTTGCAGTTTCGAATCCTGGCGCAGCTGATTGGCAATTGAGGGCGCGCAAACGTGAGGGAGCAATGTCATTAGATTTACTGGCACGTTAATGATACCCTTCTGGGCAAAATTCCGGCATCCCGGCGTCTCTAAAAGCCCCAATAGGGCAGTAAGACCAATAACATTATTATTAATCATTGACAATTGATCTTGTCAATTTTTCAGTCGGTGAACACATGATTCCAATTACTGGAACAGCAAAAGCAACCTGGTATTATATTGTGTTGACCAACTAAATAAATAACCAATCTCTTAATGGCAGCAAGAACAGATCACAAAGGCCTTGGTAATAATGGCAACATTGTTCGTGTTACCATAGCAATGGTCCAGCGACAGTGGCACCTTGTCACAGATCCGTTCTCTTGTTTAAAATAGTATACAGTAGTTTGTTGCAGATTAAGGCTACACATCAGTTTCTGTTTTAGGAAAGAGTACATTATTTTCATAATTTACAGGTTTATTTTTTACTTCAAGTATCACATTGTGAATATCAAGGAAAACCATGAATGAATTCTTGAAAGAAATATTTCTTTAAATGTTTTTCCTCTGTTGCAGGAATTTGCTAACAATCATCATTGACCCTTTCCAAGAAGCTTCCCAATTATGTACTAAATGTATTGAGGTTTTTCCATGGATTTAATTACACCATCTGTTTTCTTACATTCTCTTTTAAAAATAAATTTACTGGTTTTTACCCAATAGCACTGTTTTTTATCTTAATAAAAATTGACCCTCTCCTTTTCCTTTCTTGTGCCCTAATTTAAACTACCTGAAAATAATTTAAATGGATAGATTGAATCCTGTGTGTTTCCATTGTTCATTTCAGTGTTCTGAACTCCACAATTTTGCAGCATTATTTGTGTGATTATTTAGGTATATATTTGCTATCAATATATTCTAAGTGTGGATTTTGGAACGAAGTGGACAAAGCATTTGAGGGGTATAGATGCAAAACCGGCAATCTCCACATTTTGGTGACAATGAGTGGAGAACCATTCTCTGAGGTGTTTGTTATCTGTTTATAAACTTGTTTGGTTGAAAATCCGGCCTGAGGCCAAACAAGTTCATAAACAGATCACAAACACCTCAGAGAATGGTTCTCCAACTTTAACTCATTGTCATAAAAAAAATTGGAAATCGCCGGTTTTGCATCTAGACCCCTCATTTAGCGAAACGAGGGTATGGCGGGAGGAACGAGTGGAGGGGTGGGAGGGGTAGTGTTTACAAGTTCTGCTCATAGGTGGCGCTACGGGCTACACGTAGTAGTACCGCGGTCATACACCAGACAGCGCTGAAGTCTTAGGTGCCAAGAATTAGCATGGCTGTCGGCTATCTGTAGTAGTAGGTAATCTGTGCCTCAGACCCAAAAGCTCATCACAACCAAGGACTTCTACTCCGATTATGTCAAAGAAACTCCTTGACTGGGTTTTATAACGGAGTTTTCTCTCCGGAGCATTGGCTCCAATGATATATGGCAACCATATACCTTTAGCTCTTAGAACCCAAGCACTGGGTGCCCCTTCTGCCAACTACACTGTTCCGAAGTCCATCTTCTCCACTGCAGATGCCATTGAGGTCTTCACTGTAACCCAGGCATGGGACCCTCACATGGTACTACCAGCCAAGCCAGCTGGTCCAAGGTTTTTTATAGAGGTGTTAGCCCTCTATCACTCGCCCTTTGTCTTGACTTGTGACAAGCCTGGCTTCCCAAACAATAAATAAACTAATATAAGTATTGATAGGTGGACAATTGTATTAATCAATTCATGGATTTAAAGTCTTACAGTAAGTCAATAAAGATCCAAAATGTTAACCATAATTTAAATCATATCCCCAAATGAGACACAGCCATTGCTGATATTAAAGCATTTTGTTTGAGTTATCATCAGGTGTGTTATTTATTGAAGAATCCTGCATTTTGCACCCATTGTATGCTTTAGTTCTCAAAAAGATGTGTCAAAAATTATGGATCTATTACACAGATGGAGCCAATACCTGTGGTAATGAAGTATCTTTTCCAACAGGTACTAGATTACTATGAAGACATTCACTCCTTTTACAAGGAAGGTTACGGATACAAGATTAACATGGACTTGGGCTGCCCTCCTATCAAGGATTTTATGGAGCGTTTCAGGTAAACACACAGAGCAAGAAAATGTATAATTTATTAATTACGTATTCAAAAATCAATTAGTTTAATTATTTTTGCTCACTGATTCTTTATTCACATCCCATATTAAATCTAATTGATTTAACCGATTTTGTTTTAGAATTCACGATTGTTGCTTTTTTTATGACTTATTTCTTAATTAATGGATATCCATGACCAACTAATCCCAAATGAAGCACTCAATTGTTAGATTATGTATAGCGTGGCAAGTTAGACCTGGCCTGTCATGGCGGAGTCTCGTCTAGGAGGGGAAATAGTGGGATCACTAGGCGCAAATGCGATTTCCCCTCTTTGGTGCAACAACTGTTTGGGGCTGCTCGCTGCTCGTCGTGGTTATATTATGCAAGCCTAAAGTATCGAATAGGAGCATTCTCAGTGACATAGCATTGGTATTGGTGGTTTGAACTGAGAGCGCGCCCACTTCACACACTCCTGACAGCAAGCTTGTTGCCGTGCTTGTCATAGAACAGAGCTGCTCAGTCGTGCTTCGCTTGCCTTGACAGCATCTGTACCGTGCCAAGGTGTTGGGAATAATGACTACTTGGCAACATCTAACCAGCGCGTGATGAAGTATGTGCTCACTGGTTGACAAAGAATCCAGGCAGGGGGATGACGTAATGCAACTGGATGCACATGCGCATCGGAAGGTTCAGATCTAACTTGTTCCCCAATAATATGAATGTGAAGTTGAGAGTAAGAATGGCACATGATGACCAGAACAGAATCCTGAAAACCTTCAGTTTTTCACAACCAATGCAGTTGCTACTAGAATGGTCATTGAGTATCGCGCCATTCCATCAAATGCTGGGTTAATGGTGGAGCAGGTCTCTTGTAATACATGTGAGCAATAATAATAGAATATTTAAAGACTATACAAAGATTACATAAATGAATAAATAGTAACAAGCAAACCAACGACACATTTTCCTGTGTGCGATTTATCCTCTAATTTACGTCCCACCTCCTTTCCTGTCCCGTAACTTAGCTGTGCTTGTTAAATCGTGCACATCCAGGTCATCAGGAAAGCTACACACACACACAACTACACTAGTGTCCAAAAGTTAAGCATAAGTTATGAATAAGCAGGGCAACAGGAAATACACCGCATCGCACAACATATGCACCTACCAACCTTACGTAATTATAATAATAATAATATCATATGGCCTCGGTGCCGGGTGCAAGCTTTGTTATTTGACACTCAAAGGGTAGCTTGCATGTCGAATTTCGTTGTTCTTTGAAGCACTATGAAAGTCAAGGAGGTTAGATATCTAAGCTCCTTGAACACTATAGCGCTTTCTAGTAGAGAAATGAGGAACTTTGTGTTGGCGGAAACTCCCGAGATTAATATTGCCATTATGAACTCGGCCTACTGAATTCAAATGGGTTCTTTAACATGCCAACATCGTATGACATGGTGTCGTAATTTTTGCTGCCTTTCAAAAATCGCTTACCATGGCCAGGAGCGAACCTGCAAGCTTGGGGTTAGTAGACCGACACATTGACCACTCACCCACCTTACGTGTTCGCTCTGTATAGGAAAGGAGTATTCCCGGGTTTGACTAGCGGCATAACCGCAAGGTAAACACAACCAGTGCCTGCGCCCCATATTCCCTCAGTCGCATTTGCCCTGTTCTAGTGTGCGGAGTATAGCCTCGTGGTGAGCATAACAACGTAATGGCACAATTGCAAGGTAAAATACTCGGCCGCCTGGAAGCAGGTCAGACACAGACCGAAGTTGTCATATCCTTAAATGTGCCACAAAGTGTCATTTTTAGGCTTTGGAGACGATTTTGAGACACAGGAGATGTTAGTCGTAGGCCAGTACCAGGTCGACCATGCGTAACCACCTCACAGCAGGACCGATATCTGTCCTTAACCGCACCTGCAAGACAATTGTCGGCGGAGCTTGCAGCCGTCTCAGGGGTTGCCGTTTTTTTATAAACTGTGTATCGGAGGCTCAAAACAGCAGGGCTGTTTGCCAGACGTCCAGCGGTGTGCGTCCCGCTCACTCCAGCACAGAGACAGGCCCGTTTACTGTGGAGCCGTCAATGTCAAAACTGGACCATGGATGAATGGGGGCATGTGCTCTTCACAGATGAATCCCGCTTCAGTTTGCAGAACGATTCCCGTCGCACATTAATCTGGAGAGAACCGGGAAGCCGATGCAACCACAGGAACATCGTGGAACGGGGCCAGTATGGTGGTGGTGGCGTCATCATGTTGCATAGCCGTACGCACCTGCACATCATCATGGGTGGTCCGAGGAACTCTGTGAACGCTCGGAGATACAGGGATGAGGTACTGAGGCCACATTTTTGTCTCTTCATAGGTGCGGTTGGTCCAGACTTCCTCTTAATGGACGATAAAGCCCGACCGCACCGCGCTGCTCTGGTGGATGAATTTCTGTCTGGAGAAGACATTCATTGCATAGACTGATCAGCGAGGTCTGCGGATCTGAATCCTATAGAACATGTCTGGGATGCATTGGGGAGACGAATTGCATCCCGTCAGCCTCCACCAAGGACCCTCCAAGACTTTCGCATTGCCCATTTGGAGGAATGGGATCGACTGCCACAAGAGCTCTTGGACCATCTGATAGAGAGCATGCCACGTTGCTGCGAAGCATGTGTGGCCGTTAGGGGTAACCATACACCCTATTAACAGCATATTTTGTTGTGGAAGACATTGCCAAGTTTTGTTAGTTGTTGCCAAAGGTGTATCTTAGCTATCAGAACCTTTCTGACACTGTGTTTTTGGACAAGTTGTGTGACATTGGCAGGCTGTTAACATTGCCAAGCACAAAAAGCACATGCGTCGGTCGGTCAGAGCACTTGGAAAACAAAGATATCCTACCCAGCTTCCGTTTGTTCAGCAATCCGTCCGACATTCCTATGAGGCGGTATGGCCTCGTTTAGTGACCATGCTGAACTTTTGGACACTAGTGTACATAGGGCTGATGACCAAAATGTCCCAAGCCCCTAAAATGAATTAACAAGAACAACCTTCTTTGCCTGCCTCATGATTGATCTTGTATACCAAAACCAGTCAGTATTGGCACTAATGTATTTGATATCTCATAAGAGTGTTTTTCTCTGAATGCAGTAAGCTGGCAAAAGAGGAAAATGTTACAAGCAGTCAAGAGCCTGCTGGTGTATTCTACTTCAGTCACTCCACCATGATGCACATGGTCCAGGCCCGACTAGGAGTACACCGAGATTCACAGCCTCTAATGGACACCAACTATGACGAGATGCAGAACCGTCAATGGAATCTGAGCAGTATGGGTCCTTTCGCAACTAACATCGAGGCCGTGTTCTACAGGTGAGATTCTACAAAATTGGAGTTCTTAAAATTTAATGGTAAGGGTAAAAGTTGAACTAACTAAACTAACTCCCTGATTGGCTCCAGATGACCTTGGTTACCCAAGGACTGCAACCCAGCTAATACGTGTGGATCAGGCGAGACACACAGCCAGCATAACGACACACAGTGCCACATTTTACTTTTCATAACAAGCAACTGCTTAATTGTCCTCGTGATGCTGAGTGAACCCCGTCCCAGCTCTAGCGTCAGATTTCAAATTTCTGACAGAGTTAGGAATCAAACCCAAGTCCTCCTACATAAGAGTCAAGCATCTACTCCTTCACCACAGGGCTGGCAAAATAAAATGGGTCTAATATTAATCAGTAAAAAATACCACGGTGGGTGAGTGGATAGCGCGTCGGTCTACTAACCCCAAGATTGCAGGTTCGCTCCTGGCCATGGCAAGTGATTTTTGAAAGGCAGCAAAAATACGACACGCATGTCATACGATGTTGGCATGTCAAAGAACCCATTTGAATTCAGTAGGCCGAGTTCATAATGGCAAAATTAATCTCGGGAGTTTCCGCCAACACAAAGTTCCTCATTTCTCTACTAGAAAGCGATATAGTGTTCAAGGAGCTTAGATATCTAACCTCCTTGACTTTCATAGTGATTCAAGGAACAATGAAATTCGACATGCAAGCTATCCTCTGGGTGCCAAATTACAAAGCTTGCACCCAGCACCGAGGCCATACGACATTATTAATTAAAGTAAAAAATACCAATTACCAAAATTAATAATAATTATACTAATAAAATAAAGTATGGAAAAAACATCTTAATTCACAATTTCAGAAAAAACAAGAAAAAAAATGTCCGTGGCTTATCCTAATTGGGGGTTACCGGAACCAATCCGGCTCATTCAATGTTGACTGCGGATTTAAGGCCGGATGCCCTTCCTGACACCACATGAATTTTTCAGGTGAAAAATTCCACCCTGCTGTTCATTGGGATTCAAACTCCAGCCATCTGGGTGAAAGACAATCAGCGAAGTCGCTGAGCCATAAAACTGCCCAATTTTAGAAAATACAATGAATAAAAAAGAAAATTCATATCTTAAAAATAAAAATAGCAAATCACCCACATATTTATAGGTACTGCCTTAACCCATAGCATGGTCAGCAAATAAGGTTTCTAATCTATAGCTTCCCTTTTCATCAGATACTAGTGAGACAAACTAAAGTGCTCCGATCGTTCCCAGGCTGGAAAACGGAAATTGAAGACGATGACTAGTGAGTTGCAGATCAACCGCCTGTGTTCCAAAGAATTACCCTGGTACACAGTCTACAAACCCAAGGGCTGTTTGGATTTCTGGAAGTTTCTGAAATGCCACTAAGTTGCTTGGTTGTGAATTGAACCTACTCGCAATTAGAACACATTGCCTCTACCAACTGAGCTATACAGTCCCCTATGATATGGCTAACAGGTGCAATGTCAAAATGCCATGACGCATGCAGGAATCGACTCTGCAATGCTCAACCAAAGCTAACGCAGCATGACAATAGACTCTCTAGACAAGATGATAATATGAGTGGAACTAGCATATGATAACACAATCTCACTGTTGATCAGAATTCTAAGAACTGGATCTTTTACAACTGCAATGATGACATAAATGGGTAGACAATTGATGATGCAACTTTACAGTCAGTCAATTACTGGGAAATGCAAGAAAACAACCTGAATAAAATTATATATGATTTAAAAAATTGCATTTCATTGACAAAGAATGGAAGGTTGAAAGAAAAACAGCGAAGGGTGGTGATAGGGTGGATCAAGAGACAAAGAGAAAACATAATCCTTCTTATTGCATTGACAATTTGCCATCAACAGTGAAGTCGAGAGAGTGCAGCTAACTATGGAACAGATCCCTTCTTCCTCACCATGACCCAGAGTACTAGCTATGTATGTCGTGGGGAAGTGTGCAATCGTCCAAAAGATTTCTACACCCGTGCAAGAGCTCTTCGCTTGAGCAAAGTGTTTAGGCATCACCGCTTACACAACTGTGAGGAAGTGCGATTCTTTAGTATTAATGATGCATGTAGAATTTTTAGAAATATAATTCTACTCATGGAAAATTTATTCCAGCAAAAGATGGTCACAAAACTCTTCCAAGAATAATATTAATATGGGAATGTTCTTTGCAGGTGTACAGAGGGAGCCAGGAACAGAGTGAAGTTCTACGAGTCAGAGAGGCCACTGGATATCGACGGTTGTGACGAGGGACTGTGTTCCTGGGACTACGTCAAGGAGAAGTTCTCAGCAGTGGCACAGCAATGCAACTTGGATTTCTGTCAAATGAGCAAGACCTCTCATTGATCTACTCGGTCCTTTCTCTTCTCCCAACCCAACTTATGTTTTCGACAATGTACTGTACAGTATTTATATTTTAATTCATAATTTTATTAATAAAACCATTTTAACTAATGTTACTATTAATACTAGAACACTGCCCTGCTTATACCAGCCATCAGCAGTTCTTCCTTACCATTATCAACGGATCACACTGTAATGTGTTGGTTACTAAGGATCAACCCAAATCACTTCGGCTCCTAAAAATAAATTTTAAGAAATTCCTAATTTAGTGTTATTTGTTTCCATACATTTCTCATGTCTTCATTCAACTCATTTCACATAGTACAAAATTTTATTAATTAAGAGAGTAACTTATTTCATCTATATTAATTTACTATTTACATATTTGACGCCCACATTGGAGCACTTAAATCAATACATTTGAGTAAATTTCTTCTTTTTCTCCTCCCAGAACTTCCTCATCCTCTCCGACCTGGAAGCCCTTTGTGTGTCCGATATAGTACCGTATATACCCGAATGTAAGACGAGATTTTTTCCCACTTTTTGTGTTATAAAAATTTGGGGTCGTCTTATATTCAGGGTATAATTTTTTTTTTTTTAAATTATTATTATTATTTGCAAAGTAGTATGTGGTGTTGGCATCTTTTAACTCTCAACAAATCAATGTGTTAATGAAGATTAAAATATGGTTTGTTATGTTTAATTACCATGCATATACGAAGAGCATACATTTTGAGGTTAGGATTTAAGCATACACGTCATTTTAAGCGGATAAATTATATGTTTGAAAGCATACGGAAATATGTTTTAAAACAATCTTTACAAGAACAACCAGTCAGTTTTACGAGCAGTAATTGAGTGATCAACATATCTTAATTTAATAACGTCTCCCATTCTTGAACAAAGAAATTATCGAGTATGTCTTGGAAAAGCGGGCAGAGGGATTTCCGATAACACGAGACGTTATAAAAATGAAAGCACGACCTTAAGGGCATATATTGTGCAAGTTATGAGTTAGCGAGTATTTTTTTGAAAAAATCTGTAAGAGGCAGTTGATAACTAGGCCTCGTCTTATATTCGGGGTCGTCTTACATTCGGGTATATATGGTATATTGTTTCCGTTCAATTGTTTTTAGTTGCAGACTTATGCTTTTGTTCTTCAAACTCCTCTTCTCTGTCTTTGATTTGTTGCCGAGTTATACCCAATTCTTCAAAATCATCCTCAACTTCTTTGAACCAATTATTGATTTAATTTTCAAAAAGTAATCAAATAGTTGTTTCAATATCCTGGTTTCTGGCAGTCTTGATTTGTGACAGAAGAAGGAAATTCTTCTTTTACGCATTGTCATTATTTATTCACATTTCACGATAGACTATGTTGTTAGGCAACAATCTCCACTGTCCATCAACTTGTTTTTTTTTGTTAATAATTGTTCTGTGAGTTTTCTGTAATTTGTCTATTGTAGATTTTACATTCAATTTGAATAAAGTTCCACTAGCATAAGTTGCCTCGGGTTTAACTATGGAATTATAGTGTTTCAGCTTAGCGTTTATCGAAAGAGATTTCTTTTTATAGGTCGGACAGGTAAGTCTTTGTGATATATATAAATAAAAATCAATGTTACGAGATACTGTAGTTTGTCTGCCTGTGGGCGAGTGTGTATGCCTCCTATGCGTTCACATACCATTCATTCGATTACGATGAAACTTGGGTGAGATGTTGAGTACAATCCAAGGAAGGTTTGTGGCTTAGTAAATCCATTATACAATGGGTAGCGCACTTGTCGATTCAACAAATGAGCGACGATGCTCGAAGCGTTTCAATCAAGTCCTGTATGCGTACATATACCATTTGTCCGATAGCGATGAAACTTGGCTGAGATGTTGTGTACACTCCAGGGAAGGTGTCTGGCTTAGTTTCATATAATTAAGTTTTCATTCATTTCATTATTTAGAACTTGAGAGTGTATTTCATTGTGTTAAGTCTTAAGCCTAGTTTGTACCAAGGGAAGTTGCAACAGATTAGATGCAAAGTACGAAGATGGCTGTTATGACTGTGGAACCTATGGTAGTGGTGAAATGGAGAACTAAAGATAAAAGGAGCTAAATCGTCAAGATTCGTGGAGAAGATATAACAAAGGGGGAAATTGCTGAAAAAAAGAAAGAAATAGAGGAAAGGAAAAACTTATTTCGTGGAGAGAAGAATTAAGCTATTTAAAACGCCATACGAGAGTGTAATCCATATTCTTCTCTGAACCATAATTCTTACAACATAAGTCCAAGATGTTGAGAAACGCAGCCAGAACATGAACCTACATAGCAATCTCTTATAATTTATTGTATGCAGGTACCATAACCAACAAAGTAACCATGTCTTAAGACCGACAGATACCAAGTAAGTGTTCAATATGTACCCACCAGATCCCAGTATCAGTGTGTTGGTGATGTATATGTGTTTGTTGCTTAAAAAAACTACTGTAGAATTGTGAACTAATATTCACAAATGACCCAAGAATACTCTGCTGATGATAAAAAAAAAACTAGAACTACAACATACAAAAACAGTGTCTACTAATAATGTGTTGATTTGGAGACTTACCTGAAATTTTGGTATGTATACAAGCTGCTCAGATAAACACTTTGCTTAGTTTACAAAAAAAACAATGTGTACGTGAAAATCACAAATAACATGATTAACTTTTGTAATTCGAGGTGCTTTTGTAAAAGCAGATTCTGCTGTTTATTTTTGTTTTTGGAGGACGGAGACCGCTTGTGGATTCGGTAGAGTTATTTTGTCTCGTACATGTTGGAATAGCAGGTAATGAAGAGGCAGCCACATTAGCAAAAAAAGGTACCACACTACAACAACCTGTCAGTCAGACTGATTTTATGTCAGCAAGAAGGATCTTGAAAAATACTATCAAAAACAGGTATGAAGAAATGGCAAAGAAAACAGCAGAAACCAAATTATGGAAGGACATTGATGCTAAATGGGATCAATATAAATTAACACCAAGAAGAGAAGCTGTAGCCTTCTTCAGACTTAACACTGGCCATGACTGCCTTGCAGCACCTCTGAAACGAATCAACAACTTGAGATCTGAAGAATGCACACTTTGTCACGAACCTGGAAGTAAAATGGATAAGGGGCACCTGCTACATTGCAACAAACTTGATGTGACTGCTAGAACTTCAGGAAACCTCACACAACTCTATTGGAACGCAAGAAAGCTGATGGATTGGAATCCAGGCTAGCCATAGGAAACAACAACAACATCATTTGGATCCAATGATGCTCGCTTCATGAGCGATACATGTCATTTTTACTCTTTCGTAATCTATAACAATTTATATATCGTCCCACCTCTGGCAGACTAGCGAAAGTGCAAAAATAGCGAATCTGCGATCTATATCATAGAATTACTATTAATATAAGATCTACAGTCTGGCAAAGTATTGTATCTGTAGCTCGTTCCGTTTGGCAACAATTAGCTCTTCTTTATTTACGAAACTGCATACAATGGGATTTTGACAATGGTAAAGTAGCGAATCTACACTTTGGTTAGTTTGCCGTAGTTATCACAATAGCATACAACATTGTTTACTACAGCAAAGTAACGAATGTGTCAGATTCGCCTGATATTGAGAATGTAATGATGTCAGATAGCTGCGAGGGACAACAAAAATATGCCAACGTTGTTTGTATGTGTCTAGAAACAATCAAGAAACACCAAAAGCTCCAGCAGATTGATCACATTTATTTTGAGCTAGGGCACATTTTAATGGAATGTGATTCTATTCATCAAACAATATATATGTCTGCAAAGAACCTCCCAGTGTGCACTCCTGAAGGAAGGGTTCAACAGATACGAAATGCATGCAAGAATCCAGCACCCTACAATGTTTCTTCATTGGTGCACACTGACTTTATAGATTTCAACCTGAAAAAGAACAGTTTTATATCGGTTGAAGGTAAGAATCCTTTGCCTTTCCGAAAAGATGTTTGGTTTCGTTATACAAAGGACGAACCAGGTACAGTTCAGATAAAGACTGCTTATGAAGATGCTATGTTGAGTAGGTTCGTTCTTAGGAACCGAAAAGGCCGCCCATCACACTGTCAAGTAGTGAAACCTTACCCTGCAAGATTCTGCATCTCCGGTGCAAAATTAAAGTATCAGAAATATCTTTGCTATAACCTGCAAATTCCAAAGGCTTATCATGCATTTTATGAAACCCTTCCGTCATCAGAAACAGTGAGAGATAACACTCCCCGAACCTAATGTTTCAGAAGAATCAGATTTTGAGTAGTTTGTGGTATGCTAATTTATGTATTAATTTATTGTAATTAGCCTACTTTTCACATTTTGCAAAAATGAGGAAAAAGTAGACTTATGAGATTGATCCGGACAAATGTGTGTCTGTCCTTCTGTCTGTGTGCCTAAACGGCTGCAGAAATCGAAACCAAATTTCGTATGAGTAAATATATATACCTGAATATCTCCAGCCCATATGTGAAAATTATGTCAGTGCTACCAACTGCTGAAAAACCGCAATTGAAATTTGAGCTCCATGTTGGATATCTTGGAAGGTATGCATGGGAGCTATTCCAAAATTGGCACATATATAGATAATATTTCAGTTTAATTTCCAGGAGGCCACACATGGCCATGTTGCCAAAATAATTCTTAGCCTACTGATAGGTCCAATTTTTAAATGCATTTAATTTCTACACTATCAAATGGATTTCAACCAAATTTCATATATAAACAGATATGACTGAGCATATTCTTAAGAGCCACCAGGGCTGCCAACTGTTAATAAAGGATGTCTCTATTTTCTTACCCCATTATCAATATATCAGAAAGTATGTAATCCAACAGCTCTAAACTTTGCGCACGTATAGTACCTGCCATTCTAGATTAATTTGGAGCAAATAATATACGTCAATGTTGCCAACATGATAGGTCCAACTTAAAATTACATGTAACTTCTATACTAACAAATGGATTTCAGCGAAAATTGGCACAACAAGAGATCATAATATTTCAGATTATTTCTGACCAACACATCCATGATATTGTTGCCAACATGATTTTACGCGCGTTGATAGATCCAATGTCTAACTGCATGTAACGTCCATGCTATCCATTGGACTTCAACCAAATTTTGTATTCTCTACCTTAAGAGATGGACCTAAAATATATTCAGTCACCAGGGCTGCCAACTGTACTGCTCTATTAGGCTACATTATACCATGTATATTTCGAACTAATTAGAAATGTCGATATTACCAACTTAATTTCGACATTATTCTAGATAGGTCCATATAGATTAATCATTGGCATGAATCTTAAATTTTAAGAAAAGTAGGCTCTTTAGTTCGTCATGGACTTTCTTGTTTTTTATTGTGTTCAATTTTTGAAGAAAATTATTGGAATTTAGACTTTTTTCCTTTAAATGGAAGTCTAATGGTCTAAAAATTAATTCAAATAATTGTTTCTTTTGTAATTGTATTGCAGATTCGATACTTAGGAACAGTAATACTAGAGATAATAAGATAAAATCACTCTGGCAAAGTAACGAAACTGCCATTTAGGCCCTTAAAATTAAGACAAGAGCTAACATCATTGCACCCTATAAACATGTTGGTTAACCAGTCTACTGAGTATTAAAAGTGACCAAAAAAGAAAATAACTGGATTTTATACAAGTAGATGAAACTTGTTTTAGCTCTCCTGTAAAATGAAGAATTTTCACTTTCGCTAGTTTGCCAGAGGGGGGACGATATTTTATAATCACATGCAATTTTTTCAAGTTGTTTTATCGCATGTCCCACCGACAGTAGTGGCTACGCTGGCTAACACGCAGCGTTAGGTCATGGGGCCAAGCTCCCTGCCGACTCGGTAGACTCGTGGGTTTGAGCCCCACCCTCGACCGTCCTTGAAATGGTTTTCCGTGGTTTCCTATTTTCAACACCAGGCAAATGCTGGGGCGGTACCTTCCGACACTGTCTTAAAAGTTGACCATCTGCAAAGCTTCAAGTGGAACAAGGTATATTAAAATAAGAAGACCAATTTCTGGTCCATGGAATACCGTGCCACTGTATTTAACCACATACATGAATATATTACATCAAATGTCTTCCACAGAACATTATTGCTAACTTAAAGTACAATAAATAATAGAATACAGTTATTGGTGCACATCGCACGAGACTCGAACCCTTCAAGTCCATGTCGGAAGAATTATATAATACACAGGAAATATTCCCTTGTGAAAGATGCCAACACACAAGTGTCCCAAGCTGGTAGTAACAGCACTACCTGCTAGATTACGCAAGGTCCACCTCACTGCAGAATTTTGCCGCTGGAGCTCTAGATCGCTACACTGCAACACTGAAGATACTCGTAACCCCCCAATGCTAATTGCAGTACACAATATCGGCCTTGACATGAGAACTAACGTATTTCCTCGCATAATCGTCGCACCCCACTTTTCAAACACTAAAATAGGTTTATAAAATTTCATCGCATAGCATATTCGTATTTGTGCACCAGTCAGTTGCACATGCTGCCGCGACTTTGTCAGAAAGTAAATATCTCGTCTTTATGCTTGCGGGCTATGAACTGGGACGCGAGCGGCAAGATTCGTCACTTAGCACATTCCGCGAGTGGATTTTACGCCTGCGGGCTATGAACTGTGACGCGAGCGGCCAGCGCACATTCCGAGAGTTTATAGGGCTAATCTGGCGTGAACTGTCAACAGAAAGTAATCTAGTCTTTATGCCTGCGGGCTATGAACTGTGACGCGAGCTTATAGGTCTAATCTGGTGTGATCTCGTCAGGAGAAAGTAATCTCGTCTTCATGCCTGCGGGCTATAAACCGCGACAAGAACGGCCAGCGCACATTCCGCGAGCTTATAGGCCTAATTCGGTGTGATCTCGTCAACAGAAAGTAATCTCGTCTTTATGCCTGCGGGCTATGAACTGTGACGCGAGCGGCCACCTTCGTCAGCACATTCCGCGAGCTTTAACCTGTTGTACCTTGTTAGAAGAAAGAAGCCTGTCTCTAACTGCAGGCTATGACTCACGCTACGCGAATGACTGGCCCGTGCAGCAAATGATGATACAGTATAATCCTTGAAATTAAGTATCCTTCGCATAATCATCGCACCCTGCTTTTTTCCACGAATTTTAGGCTAAAAAAGTGTGACGATTAAGCGAGGAAATACGGTACCTTCTGAATTCAAAAATAGAAGCTGATCGAAGGTTGCAAATTAATAGGAACATACTGTACAAGCACTGTTATGTGCTCTCAACCTTTAACTCTTGTTCCACACCATAAGTAATAGTGAGAGAACTTCTATTGCCACTAGGGGCAGATGACCTCACTGTTCCACCCTTTACAACAACCATCATCAAAACTCAAACTAGACAACTCCTGCCCCTTCCTTCAGGCAAAAGAAAGAAAAATGAAGCCATGGCTTTTCTACTGGCAAAAATTTTATACCCTACAGTAGATGCACCCTAGGCATTAAACTAGGGGCTATGGGATTGGCTGTTGAGCAGGGTAACTTGAAATTTCTGCCATGAATATAGAAATTCCTTTAAGGGTAACATGCCGAAGATACATTGCGATCAAGGTCAATGATGGATGAACACACGGTGGGCGAGTGGTTATCGTGTCGGTCTACCAACCCCAAGCTTGCAGGTTCGCTCCTGGCCATGGTAAGTGACTTTTGAAAGGCGACAAAAATCACGACAAGCATGTCACATGTTGTTGGCATGTTAAAGAACCCATTTGAATTCAGTAGGCCGCGCTCATAATGGCAAAATAAATCTCGGGATTTTCCGCCAACATAAAAGCGCTATAGCGACAAGGAGCTTAGATATCTAACCTCCTCGACTTTCATAGCACTCCAAGGAACAACAAAATTCGACATGCAAGCCGCCTTCTGGGCGTCAAATAAAGCTTGCACCCGGCACCATACAATATTATTATTACACCAGAGAGGATCATCCTTTCCGAGTTCTGAGCTATCTGTCAGAAGACTGACATCTTTCCTCAGTCTTCACATTTAAAACTTGAGCACTTGTGAATTGTGTATCTATCCTGTGCCTCCACAAATTTCCTTCATTTATAAACTATTGTGGATTTAATGTTCCAAAACGATAACAATAAGTACCCATGGCACTACAGCCCATTAAGGACTTTGGCCTACGGAACCACAGCCATGTGGCCTACAGATTGCAGGATGGCGTATGGTCAGCGCGACTGGTCCCCTCGGCGTTAATCTTGGCTTTCTTGACCGGGGAACTACCTCTCTGATCATTCAGCTACTCAATTATCCTCACGAGCCTGAATGCACCCATTTCTAGCCCTCATATCAGTTTATAAAATCCCTGTCAGAACCAGGAATCAATCCCAGAGGCTCCAGCATGGTGGCCACTCAAATCGGTGAACGATTTTCCAGGAGTAATTCTCATTTCTCCAGACTTAAAAATAAGGGAGAGTCCTGGAGGGGGGGGGCTTTATCCGTTCCCTACATCAATACCAAAGTAAAGCAGTTGTGTTTGGTCTACTTATACAGATGTTGACAAAACTTAGTGGTGATTGCGTTATTGATACGCAAGCCTACACACAAATGATTTAATTGTCGTTTTAAAAAAAGCCTTTGCGACTCAAATATCCGCTTAAAAAAAAAAAAAAAAGAGAAAAGAATGCTGCCTGAGGAAATGTCTTTCGTTAACGATGGAGTGCTCACACAAAACCGCAGCGGGAGTAATATTTAAGATAAAACACGGCACGTAAATTTCCGGTTAAAAATAAACAGGGTTTGCAGAGCGACCACTAGATGGCACTTGCTACCCCATCCGCGATATCATGACGTCCAGGACTAAGAGCGGACTGGGAATTTTAGCAGTGGATGGAAAGATTTTTATAATTAATTATCACTGGCTATTTTCCAGTAGTTTTCAAATTTTTCATAATTTTCCAGGAGTTTTCCAGACCTATTAAAAATCCAGGAGTTTTCCAGGATTTCCAGTAGTGGCCACCATGCTCCAGGCAAGGGGCAGCAGTGCAATCCCCACACCAGGTGCTCTAGACAAAGCTTGTCCGATTCTTATTCCATAAAGTTGAAAAATTAAATGCAGACTGCATCTATTAGTTTGTCCTTCATAATTTTCATAAACAAAATGTATCTGAGACACTATCCTCAGTACAACTCTGAAACCAAGCACAGGGCTTAGCTAGACGGTTAAGTCGGCAGTGCTAATAACTCAGCCTAGACAAACCAATCGGCAGTAAGCTATATCGATGTCTTCCTTTTCACCGGAATGTAAACATGAACATTTTGTCATCGCACTAAAGCAGCAAGGGTGCTTAGTAGCGAGCATCCTGTATGTTACAAAGGGGTGACCACGATGTAAACCTGGACTGCCAGCACCATGTTCCACACTCACCTAAGTATGACCTCAATGTCTCAAAGCCCCTAAACGAACCCACAACAACACAATTCAAGTTCCTGTTAGAGGAATCTCATCTCAGAACCAACATCCTGCACGCTAACTGGACTCCGAGGACGGTGCTTACTATCTCCAACACAATGCTGCAGCTTAGAAAACATTAGCATGCCTTCAGCTGCACATTTCTGCAATGGTTCTCTTAAGGGGTGATACATCAAGGTAACCAGCCCTTAAAAGGATTATACAATGTGGTAAATCAATTTTTCTTTACCTTGAAAAAAAAAAAAAAAATTCAGGAGGCAATGATACACCCTCCCATTTTTACAAGGCGAATACGGTCATTATATTGGTATACAGAGGATTTTTAAATTGTATGCAATAAATTATGGCACTGTTCTGGAAGTTGAATATGACAACAAGGTTACTCCTTGAAGTTTCTGGATTAGTCTAAAAATCGATTAGCTTTGACAACACAGCAACAATTCCAAGACAAAATCTAGTTTAGCTAGATGCCAACAACATAACCGATTCCTTGAGAAAAAACGAAACCAGGTACAGTAGTTCTCTTGCTAGCAGGAGTTAATTATGTGTTGGCTGAGAGATACATGTACAACAGCAAGTCACAAAGGGGGTGTTCCAATGTTTCAATATCACAGGCAGACCTTCTTCCACCTCTACACTACATTACATTATATTATTGCAGCTATGGAGATGGAAGAAATCGGTCTTCAAACAGGGCATTTACACAATAAAACATGTTTTGTACGCCTGCTGAGCTTCAGTCACTATTTCCAGACCAAAATATGTAATTTGTCTTGCTGAAATAAGTTAGTTTGCAAATAATATCCACAGAGAAAATAAAAACTCAGTTAAGCAACAGACAGAGAACCCACATTATAACATAGCTAGTCAGGTAAAGATATTGAAATGTCTCAAATATACGGTAACTCTTTAGTGTATGTTGTAACTAGCTCTACAAACAAGCTGCTTCTGTGGATCAGTAGTAGTATCCGTCTTATCACCGATTTTATTCCCAGCCAGGAAGTCTGATAGCTGTAGGTCAGAAAAATCCACAGCACTTTGAGTCATAAAATACCTCTCGTATCATATTTGATTACATGTCAAAATTAGTTTAATTTCAGCCACAAGCTTCACCACCGAGTTCCGGCTTTGTTGCTATAGGATGGCTACAACTTAAACAATCAACACCAGATACTCGAGGCCATTCATTAAGTCCAGCCTTGACAGACATAACACCATGGTACCACTACTGTCCTTGGCATGATATACTGTAGGTTACAGCAAGAAGGATAGTAACTGCAATGCTTGTCTTGCTAAATATGAATCATTTCCACAGTTCCCTTCATTGCATCATTCACCAGAAGTTTTATGGACTAAGGTGCCAGATGTCAAACCAGTCTTCAAGGCTTGAGCCAGTTGTGAAGTATTTCTGTCATAGTGAACTTGTGAGCTTGGTTTGTGAAATTTTTAACAAGCATTACAATTAGAAACTTAACATCTCCAAGGCTTGGGAAGGAACAGTGGGAGAGTACGGATGGAAGTTCAACATCAGTAAATGTGAGATCCTGTTAACGACCAGGAAAAGGGACAGACCAATGAGTGGGATAACACTTGGAGGTGGACAGCTGAAGAAGGTGGAAAATCTCAAGTACTTGGGAAGAATAGTGGAGGAAAATGGGAGAAATGACAAAGAGATTACGGAACGTGGTAGACAGGCAGAAGCATTTCTGAGAAGCATTAGGAGCTTAGTGTGGAATAAAGATGTCCCACAAAAAAGCAAGGAAGTGTTATACAGAAGTTACTATATCCCGATACTGACCTATGCTTCAGAAACGTGGATAATGAAGAAAAGAGACATAAGTAGAATACACACAAGTGAAATGAAGTTCTTGCGAAGTAGGATCGGAGTAACAAAAAGAGACAGGGTGAGGAATGAAAGGTCAGGGGAATAGTGAAAGAGGAGCCCTTGCACGGTAGGATTGAGACATCAAGACTGAGGTGGTATGGACACTTAAAGAGAATGGAAGAGAAGAAGATTCCCAAGACAGGGTGTCTACTGTAAGGATAAAGTAAACATTAGTTACTTTTTAGCTACCTTTTAGTTACCTTTCAGTTAATTTTAGTTACCTTTGAATTCACGATACGTCTGCGGTCTGCAAGCAAAGGGGCTCATCACGCGGTGAACTGTGTTTAAAGCGGTAAATACAATTCACTTAGGGAGTTATAAAAATTTTAAAAATAATAAATAAATACTAGATATTTATTATCAAATGAGTTGTTTCAGCTAATATGTCGTCTTGTGCACAAGGCGTTTTTATAATTGCCAAGAGGTTGCTCTGCTCCTGACCGTTTGTCGAGAATTCCTTCGACTCCGCGGTAGATCACGAAGAAATTTATGGGACGTTATGTGATTGTAACCGAATTCTGTCTTCGCAGTCAAGTAAGGACAAATTTCGAGATGTTACACGATCGGCGCTGGTCTCACCCGTTTGTCGAGATTCCTGTAGTTTTCGCGATAGAACACTGATAAATATCGCGATTTAGATAATCTGTGTCACTTTTAGTCGTTCGACGAGATTTCCATTGTCCTTGAGGTCGGGCACGAGAAAATATAGCATTATTACGCAATTGGCGTCACTTGCTGTCCATTTTACAAGAATCCAGTTGTCCTTGCCATTGAATGCGGAGAAATATCGCGATGTATCACAATCGCTGCCGCTCTCGGCCGTTTTACTCACGTTGTCCTCGCGATATTCTGCATACCGCGCCGCACCCGGCCGTTGAACGATTGTCTATTCGTCCTGACAGAATGGTGGATGCAAGCTCAGGGTTGGGCATGGTTAAAATTCACAAGTAGTTATGGACAAGTTGAATGGCCGGCGCCGTGATTTCCGCTGTCCCTATGCTGTGGTTGGGAGCTCATCAGTTCAGGGTGGATCACGAGGAGAAATTAGTATCATGACGCTACGTAGGCTGTCATTTCTAACTGGGTTGATGCACTTCTCGCTCCCCGTACGCTTTTAAGTATACGGCCATGGGAAAAGTAGCGAGTAGGAATGTTTCGTGATTGGTGCCCAATCACCTTTGACGGAATTCTCGCAGTCCTCGTGGTCACAAGTTCACGAGAGGGGACGGGTTTTATGATTTTACGCTACTGACGTCGATCTCTGTCCATTTGACGAGATTCCCTCAGGCAAGTCGTGCGGTGCGGTCAGCCAGCCGTCTTGAGTATGAATGTTCGAAGTAGGTATCAAATATTAAGAATTATTCTGAGAGGATTGCACGAATAATACGACTAGAGGACAAGTTTTCTTTCGAATGGGAATCACGAATTATACTAGTTTTCGAAATAACCGGTTAGATTATAATATATCCGATGGAACCAAAGTTCGAAGGAAAAATCGACATATAACGGAATGTCAAATTAACCATACTGGATGTCGCAAATTTACGAGACAGATTTTTAAAATAAGTTATAGGCTACGTGTTTCGAAACTTTTTCAATATCCTTTTTCGAAACGGTAACATTTCGCAAGATTGCGACATTAAATTATTTCGCGTTATTTCTGGACTTCAATTTGACATAGTCTCCAAATAAATGCGAGGTTTCTGATTAATTTCAGAAGTTTTCACGAATAAACGTCTCGCGGAAAGTCAGGTTTCCTAATAAAACAGATAAATATTTCACAAAACTAAAAAGTCATCTTGATGCCGAAAATATACGCTGAACGATGTATACCACTCAGGGTATCCTCAGAATGCATTTCCTCGAGGTCGGGCACGGGGAAATATAGCTTATGCAATCGGCGCCGCTTGCGTGAAACTCGCTCCATCGCAATCTCTGAGCAGAGGCGCGAGTTTAAATGATTCAATCCGCCTTCGGAAAATTTTCGTTACCCGTATGTAAAATTAGTTACTTTTTCGTTACCCATTTGTAAAATTCGTTACTTTCATTACCGGTAGACACCCTGCAAGAGGATACATGAGATGCAGATGCAGAAGAAATGACCAAGGGGAAGACCAAGAGATAGATGGCTGAAAGGAGTGGAGGAATGTGTCAAGAAGAGAGGCGAGGACTGGACTAGAGTGACAGCGGAGAGGTGGTGGGAAGAAAGGACTAAGTGGTGAGGCTTATGTTCCAAACAGACCCAGCCTGGGGCTGGAAACTGTACAAGATGATATCTCCAAGGGGACATTGCTATACTGTGGGCTTTAGTGAACAGTGGCTCAGAAAATACATTCAGATGGTGCTAAAATTGAATACACAAGTACATCACGTTTAAAAAATATTCAGTCAGTATTATTAGACTATTACTGCAATCATCTAACATTACCCTTGCTTTCACAACCAAGAGTCAGGTGCACCCCATAGCAATATAGAGCACAATTTTGATGTATGTATTAACACATTGCTCACCGGATGCCTGGACATGTCACATCCCCTGTGGACCGGACATTTCGCTACTGAGAATATTCCAGTGCACTAGTTTATAAAAAGTTCATAATTCTGGAAATAACCTAGATATTATCTTTCTAGTTGATATGAGTATACACATACCCCTAGTAGTGCTCAAGGGGGTGATGTATTTGGAAACATGACACAATGTGCAGTGGCGGCTTTAAGAAAGAGCAGATGAGAGTATATTTATGGTTAGATTGGTCAACAATCAAAGTACGGTATGTACTTTGGTTGTTATTACGTCGCCTAGAGACCTGAATGTCACTCTCTCATTCAGTTTCCACTAATTCACTATAACTTGTGCCATTTGAACGATAATATAAACGATAAATCTTATCATCTGATTACACAAGTCCTCCATCTTGTCATTGATTGAACCAACAGAAGGAAGTTCGATGTTTTGAAACAAAATCAAAGAATAAAAGAAGGCCATGAATAGACGGAGGATGGCACATATACATCTACAAATGTCCTTCTCAATGTGCTAGACCCAAATAGTTCAATACATGGTCAAGAGATGTCGCAAGAAGACCGAAAACAATGACGTGTATAAAACCGAGATTTCTCGGGGCCCGACATCTACCGCTGGCGAGCGTACTACGAGATTTCTCGGGGCCCGTCTTCCATGTGTTAAGCCAAGAATGGTCTTAGCAAATGACATTTCACTCACTGCCTGGGATTACAATATATATATTTCGTATGACATACAGAGGATTACAATGACACGATGCCTGTTTTAACGAGACGTATATAATGAAACGCCTCTGAGCAAGGATACTAAAAAGGCTGGTACAATGAAAGAATCTGTATATTCTGAACACACACAAACTGAAGGTTGAAGGTAACATGCTTATTTAAAAGTGCCAGGAAACGCTATGATAGTCAAATAAATTAAATGACAGGTGGAGGAAGAGATAAAAGGGGAAAACCTGGATAAACAAACAAAAAACACAGAGACAATCTCCACAGCTGTACACACTTATTTATTTATTTATTATTTATCGTATGGCTTTTAGTGCCGGGAGTGTCCGAGGACATGTTCGGCTCGCCTGAGTCTGTAGCTGCTTCCAGCGGACACCCTGAAGGGTGAGCTACAAGTTCCGTTCAATTTCAAGTAGTTCCAACTTTCGCCACCAGATATCAATGATACCTAGTGGTGAACGTTGGAACTTTCATAGAGCGTTCTGCCGAAATCTAACCTAACAATTTTGCTTTACACAAGTTTAGTCTGTGAAAGGATCTTTTACATGCCATAAATCTATGACATGGGACTGCCGAAAAAACACAAAATTTGCATTATTGAAACAAGGCAACTGGCATACAGTACTCGCCCTGTTCGTTGTCACTGCTGCCAATCTCCGAGATACTCTCGCGTGCATCATTCTGGTCATCATCCCATACTGCTTCATCCTGACTTCCGTCCAATGCATTTGCGATACCAGTCTTCAAGAAGCTCTTCACAACCATGTCCGTCGACACCATTTATTTCTATTCGTTATGGTTTTGCGACATTAAGAACCTAGGAAAAAGACGTCATACGCTCGTTAAGGATGATTCAAAGCAGAAAAGGAATTTAGAGCGCTGACGCTTAGCGATCGATCATCTTATCGATTCCTCACTACATGCACGAGCGAGCTCTAATTTAGCCAACCGCGGCCGAATTCGCGGCGAACGATGTACAGTGGGCCAACACTCACGCAGCGCCGTATGCTTGCATGCGGCCGAGCTCTGATGCTACGCAATGAGTGAAGACGAAATCATTGAGATTCGAGAAGACTGAACTGCGTTTCTCTGCGATGTAACAGTAGGCCTACTTGCGCAACTATTGTGGCGCGCTAATCGCTAATTCGAACGTGTCTCAAGGCGGCGAATTTAGCCAACCGCGGCGAACGATGTACAGCGTGCTAACACTCACGCTGCGCCGGGTGCTTGCACGCGGCGCCTTGATCCCTAATCGGCTCGTATCGAAGTTCGTATCAACTCGTTGTTGCTCGCTCTTCCTGTTAGTATCGCTTCGGGTAAGTTCCTGGACAATGATGACTGTTGTGGCGCGCTAAATCGAACCCTCAAGGTTATTACGGTCATTTATATGACAGCGACAGTAATGAATGCGAGATATATGCAAGTACTTTTTCCCCCCAGAAATTTCAAATTAAAAAATGGGGGGCGAGATACACGCGAGCATATACAGTAACTGGTATTAGAGATTGTCCTCGTTTTTCCCTTTCATCACGCCCGCCTGCCATTGCATTTGCCCTCTTTACCTTTTTCTATCCTTCCCTTCATGTCAAGTTTATCTTTTCTTTTATAACAGATTGTGGGATTTGAACCTGGTATCAATTCCCCTGCCACAGGGTTTGGATTTCATGTCTTGAACAATCTTATCATCCAGCTTTGTGGCTTAGAGCTCCAGACTTTGAACCGAAGAAACCCAGGTTCTAGGTATGCTGCATACAATTCATGTTTTTAAATATTTGGATAATATTTGAATTAAATATTTCTATCGATGTGTGTCCTCACTCTTATATCAGTTCGCACTTTCCCCTCGTTAGACTACTTAAATTCCACAGACTGTTCTAACCAGGTTCGACTGGAATTCACTGTGCACCTGTGATATCAAAATAAAGAAAAGCAGAGATTTTTTGTTTAACAATATAATCCACTCCTAGAACATGGGTGAGTATTTTCATATTTCTGTTACTCTCACTACACTAGCTCAACAAGTAATGCTGGTTAGCGTGTCCCTTCACATTCTCTGAAGAAGAAAGTAAACTTGCGTAGGATTTCCATGCCTGCAGTGCAGAAGATAATGTTTCAAATACCTGACAAATTAACAGTGATGAGAGTTTGTGGTTTGCAAAAACAATTATAAACCCAAAAGTTAGCATATTGTAACATCTAAGCTTGAAAGAAGCATTAAGTGCAACATTACATTAAATAATTAAGTAATTCACAAAATACATGCAGGTATGAATTAACAATGCACCTAAACAAACTTTGAATTTAGTAATTTGATAACGTTCCATTCTTTAGCTGGAAAAGTTTTGCCTTCTGTTGAAAACCTTTTTCAGACAAACTAACTGAAGAATTGAATTTACATAGCAGAAAACAGCTTGCCACGGTGGGTGAGTGGATATCGGGTCGGTCTACTAACCCCAAGATTGCAGGTTCGCCCCTGGCCGTGGTAAGTGATTTTTGAAAGGCGGCAAAAATACGATACGCATGTCATACGATGTTGGCATGTCCAAGAACCCATTTGAATTCAGTAGGCCAAGTTTATAATGGCAAAATTAATCTCAGGAGTTTCCGCCAACACAAAGTTCCTCATTTCTCTACTAGAAAGCACTATAGTGTTCAAGGAGCTTAGATATCTAACATCTAACCTCCTTGACTTTCATAGTCATGGAACAACGAAATTCGACATGCAAGCTATCCTCTGGTTGTCAAATAACAAAGCTTACACCCGGCACCATACGATATTATTATTACTTATTATAGCAGAAAACAGATGATTTTCACATTTTATCGCAAATTTGAAACCATCAAAACATGCATGTAAAGGTATTAAAATACGAAGATATCACAATTTCTTACAAACCAGTATGAATTATGATTTTGATGAGGACACCATCAGAGCATACTTAGAAATGCACACATATATTCATTTGAATGAACCTTGACTGGGGAGGTTACAATAGCATGTTTAAAGATTTTTGAGCTCAAGCTAAATTAGTTGTGTACTAGCATTTTGTCCTAGTTATCTTCCTCATACCGTCCGTATATAGGTGAACACTATAGTCTGTATTATGAAAGAAGAACGCTGAGAGCTATAATCCACTCACAAGGTGAAGTGTGTAGAGGAGAGGAGGTGAGCCAAGTTGCAATGCACTGGGTCTGTCACTTCAGTATTATACCTCGTACCTATTGCAGTATAATTGCTTTATCTTTCACAAAATACAAGATTCTACAGGTAACAGCAGTCTAGCGGTTCCAGATAACCTGTAATAAAGTTAGCTCAGCTGTCGGCATGCATCCTTCACAATATTTTGTTGTTCTCCTAAAATTGGAATGTGGGCATTATTAGAGTCCAGGACCGTACCGAACACCCACCATCCAAATTTAAATGATATCCTTTGTCCGCAAATGAAAAGATACTTTCTGCATCTTTGAACATGCGCACACAATAATATGACTCCCGTAGCTGCCAAACCTGTACCCAAATGATGGCCAGCAGAATGTATGTCTTACTGTGATCTCGCGAGTTCGGAAAGATGAGAATCACGATCACTAACCTCATTTCTGGGTGTGCTTACACCACAATATCGTGATACCAACTCTCACGACTGCCAAAACTTGGACCTAATGTCTTCCTGTGGACATAATAGTCATGGGGGGGGGGGGATTTGAGGAGGTTAAGGATCTTAACTAGCCTGAGAGTGCATAATATCGTGATACCTGTTATTGCGACCCTGAAAACCTTTAAATTAGGGTGCAGGGATTGTTTGTACAAATATGGTATTTCATCATGACAATGTTGCCCATCCTCTGTCTGTGTTTGGTGCCCACTCTATGAGAAAATAAAACAAAAATAAAGGAGCACCGTGTAAGAAAGTAAAAAGGAAGTGACTCAGCAGGCGCTACATCAAGGATCATCACAGAGACCTTATTGTGAGCAGGGGTCATGTGTCCATGGGTTCAACTTTGATAGGAGTGGGAGTAGTGTCCATTGGCTCTGTTTTGATAGTGGGAGGGTTAGTTCTTTTGGAAACACTGCAGTGATTCAGCTTGACATTGCCTAAGTCTCTGTGCACGTGGTTCACTGTTGCTGCCGCCGTCGCCACCTGCTGCTCACTGGGGAATATCTCGCTGAACTGCTTCAGTTTGGTCTCCCAAATTTTCTGCTGCCGATGAGCCACTTCTGGATACCTGCAGTCACACACAACACGTGCTGTTAATTCAGCAAACGCTTGGAACACACAATTCATTCAGAGAGTACAGTGGATATAACAGTTAAGGATTTCTGCAATACAAAATACTTGGCAGCAGCCTGATCAAGTGTCGCTGCCGGAATCAGTGTTCCATGGCCCCATATATCATATCAAAAACTAATTCTAAACATTCTAAAACCTACTTGTGATGTTCCTCATGCCCAGCGGTGAACGTAAGAGCATAGAGAGAGCAAGAAGTGCATCAACCACTCAAAAACAGCAATGGCTACGTAGCATCGCGATACTCAATTCTTCACGACCACAACAAAGGGACAGCGGGAATTACGACACCCCACTAATGACCAAGTATTAAGCATGCTCGACCTCAAACTTGTGTCCACCATCCGTGCAAGAACAACTGGGTACGGTGCTGACTGCGATAATACTAGAAAAGGATTTTTGTATAACAATCAAGCGGTGCCGAGATTTTTCCATGCCCTACCTCAAGGTTATGCGAATCTCGTCAAACATCCAAGAGTGGCGCAGACAGTGAAAATCGTGATGTTTCTCCAGGTTCTACTGTGTAGACTAAGGGGAATATTTTCCAAAGACCAAGAGCAGCCCAGATTTGTGTAACATCATGATATTTCTTTGTACTTGACAGCCAAGACAAAATCACGTAACATCAAAGTATTTCTCCACACCCTACCGCAAGAACAAAGGAAATCTAATCAAATGGACAAGAGCAGTACAACCTCTGGGTATTACCGTATTTACTCGCCTATAAGACCCCCTCACCTATAACACCCGCCCTCAATTTTCTACTATTATTGGGGGGAAAAAATAATTGTAAAAACAAAAGGAATTGGGAAGGAAAAATAATCAGAAAAATATAGCAAATAGACCTACAACATTCCAGGTAATGGCGGTAAAACCCATGCTTCCGCCTGCACCACATGTGCGTTGTTACGACAAACACCCCCTACCCTCCAGCTTACGAGTAAAGGGTCTCGCGTCCCGCGCGGCTGAGTGTAGTGTATAATTAAGAAGCGCGCAGTACACAAGCAGGACTGAAGATGAGCAAGAGAACAAGTTTTACGGCAAACTTCAAGTTGGAAGTGCTAGAATTTGCTGCAGAAAATGGAGTGAAAGCGTCGAGTCGTAAATACGAAGTGCAGCCATGTATGATTCGGTATTGGCGCAACCAAAAGGAAAAATTATTGGCAACAATTCCACTGAGTGATCTCGAGCACACTTGCACAAAAGGTAAGAAGAAATACATTTTTAATATTTCTTATTAAGAGTACTTTATAAAAGTCGGTCGATATTAGAAACAAATCTTCCGTATTTCAGGTGCCGCCCCCAACGTGGCAACACTGCGTAACCTTGAACACAACACACGCACCGCTGTGCGGCAGCAGAGCTGCCTTGGATCTGTACCCAGTCAGCTGTGATGATGCAAGGCAGTGGCTATTTATATGGGCTATTATAACTTTTATCGTAAATAAAGTATAGGTTACAATAACTATTTTGTGTGTTGATTTAAGGACGCTAGGTGCTCCTTTTTGTGCCTTTATACCACGCCATCCTTACCTATATCAAGGGAAATTTTTCACCTATTACACCCCGCCACTATTTATGACGCCATAAAATTCGGGAAAAAAGGGGGTGTTATAGGCGAGTAAATACGGTAATAACTAGATATCGGCCGGATACCAGATATTCGGCCAATCTATAAGTCAGATATTCGGCCGAACATTGCCACAGAGTGTGTCGTAATGTATAGATAGGTTGCGAGCCTGTGGAAGTAAGGCACAGACGATCGGGTGGATTCGGGTGAACTCGGGCATCACCATTCGTGAATGAAGCGAGTGAATGACATATTCATTGTTTGACTGGACTAATTTGGTATGTTGTGACGAGTTTGCAAGCAAGATCCACTATTAATTGAGGACAAGCAAATCTATCGCAATAGTGACCCTTATATTTGGTGGTCAGCTAATGCGACACAGTATCCGAATTTGACAAAGTTTGCTATCTTTTAGCACCCTGCAGCAGTGTATGTAGCAAAAGACTCTTCTCTGAAGCTGGCCTTGCTTACAAAGACAAGCAACATTGCTTATTACCTCTTAATCCAGAGAAATTGGTGTTCATTGACCATAATTTTCCTCTAGTTTAGAAAGAGTACTAAGGATAATAAACAGTGATTTGATTTGAAGAGATTGCGGTTTTACGTGTCTTTAGAGTAACTTATATGCGAATTAAATAGTCGAAAAGAAGACTGGCCGGAAACCATCACATTACAAGCAGTCCACAGTTGGCCAAATATGGAAGCAAGAAGAAACAGTCGAAAATTTCGTGATTGAAAATGTGTTGTCCGCAGGATATTGAGCTACTATCTGGTACCCAGCCGTATAGTAAAATTAGGTCCGATACTGGATAGTAGCCGGATCTCTTAATACGGTAAAATAGCAGTATAACAAAATTTTGGGGACCTCAAAACTGAAGTAAGTCAATTCGTAAGAATTCACCTTGTGTTAAATTCGTTACAGCATCTATTACTTCAACATGCCTTTATTCAGGAAAAAGCCCAGTATTTATTTGATGAGAAGAAAATTACGATATATTAAGTACTGTATGTGCACGAAGTAATTAATAATAGGCTACCGGGATAGTAAATGAAAGAAGTTTTCCTATATTACATGCAAACCAACCATATTACAGGCCGGACGTTTGTTTTAGACGAGTGAAAAATCTTAATGGAAGCCTGGAGGCGAGTTACTACAGTACCTGTGGTGTTGTCAGCTGTTCCATGCGGTCAGATGATTGACAAAGCTATCTCACATTACTGCTGAATTACAGTCATTGGCAATTATAATGGCGTTCTGTTCGTAACTATGTACAGTGGAATCTCGTTAGCACGTTCTGGGTTACTACATTTTCCCGTTTAACGCGATGATTTTCTCAAGTCCCAGTCCCATTTCTATGAAATACATGTTGATATATCCCCTTAATATGTTTTCTTTTCCCGCTTATGACTATCAAAATTTTCGTCGTGTAGCGTGAGTTATATAGCCCGTACGCACAGAACGCAAGACAGAGACTTTAAACTTTCTTTAAACAAGGTCACATGGCGTATTTGGCCGCGCATCGCCTAGTACCATTGCATTTTTGTCAGCCCTGAAAGCATTCTTTGTCCACCCCTAGTGGAATGTGAGCCCGGCTCCCGGCCGCTCTGAGATAACATTCCTTGCCAACAAGCGGGCGAGGGTTGCGACATAACGGGTCTAGCCGTCTCACTTTCCTGATTACGCGGCAGTATTATAGCACGCGCCGACAATGTTGCACATCTGTTCTGTCTGGCCTCAGTGGCTACTACAGTTAGTTACGGCATTTACATGGCGAACTCAAATCGATTTGAATACGATCCTGTTCTCGGTACGATGCCCATTTACATGAGCAGTTTCAGTTCGTGATTTCAATACGCTATATATAAGCCAAACGTTTGTTTTAGACGATTGCCCTAGACCTTGAAGCCTGTGGGTGAGCCTGTACACAGTCACTCTCTCACCCTATCGCTTCACATTTGTCACCACCGATCTGATGTAATGGAATTCCAGACTTGAGCACGTGGTGACACCGACCTGCAGACAGTACAGTCAACGTCGAAGTATTGTGTGACATGGAAGTACACGTTACGTATTTAGGAACAGAACTTCATTATATTTGCCAATGACTGTAATTCAGTAGGAGTGTGAGACAGCTCTGTCAAACATCGGACCGCTTGGGGCAGCTGATAACAACACAGGTACTGTAGTAACTCGCCTCCGGGCTTCCATTAAGATTTTTCACTCGTCTAAAACAAACGTCCGGCCTGTAATTTATGGTGGCCAACCTGCAATTATGTTGGCTAACTCGTATTAAACAGTAAAACATAAAGGACCCGTAATTATCATCCGATGTTTCTTTTACGGGTGGTTTTGTTTGTAAACATGAAAAATGGATGCACGGAAGATTTTGATGTTGTTTGTTTTTAAGTTTATGTTCAGTTTAATAATGATAAAATGTTATTGGTTTTATGTCCCTTTTAACTACTGAAGCTTAAAGCTTTTAGAGACGCCGGGCTACCGGAATGTTGCCCCGAATGCGATCTGTAACGTGCCACAATTTACGTACGGATACACAAGATATTAAAGGTAAAACAGACAAAAATACATTAACGCTAAAAACACATGCAAACAAACAACGCTTATCAACCACGACAGGAACACAAACAGTTTCAATACGTTACGCGTTTACTATCATGTTCCTGAACACCAGTTTGGATACGATCCGATCCCACAATTTTACCGTATCGAACTTGAAACTCAATACGATCTGATTCACGCAAATATGCATTAAACTTCCAAAGAAGTTGTGAAACCTAGTGATAATTTTGTTGCGTCGTATCGAAATAATGGATAGGCCTAAGAAAGTCTTTAAATCATTAACTAGTGATGAGAAAATAAACGTTCTTGATATATTAGACAGAAATCCTCACTTTAAGGGCGTGGAAGTTTTTCTTTTTCTGTACACACGCGAGCATGTCTAACCTCAAAAAACATCGATTATATCCAATCATTCACGCCAAAGAATACGGCACTTCTATTCCACAGAATATCAAGAAAAACATGTATTTAAGCCGAAATCAATTATAGAAAGTTAAATATTTCAACTCTTACTACAGTACCAGTACTTGAATTAGAGTACGGTACCGGTATAGTACATTTCTCTCTTGTTTTCATTGCTCTCGTTTCTCTCTGCTATGTAAGCTAGTTCTATGATACAATAATTCTGTAGGTTTAAAATTTTATATTCGATAGTACTTCTGGTGGAAAGGACTAATCGCAGAAAGCTGATAGATGTGACAGCTTTACCAGGAGAAGCATTTGATGAGGACCATAGAGCTGTGGTGGCAAAATTTAGATGGGAAAAGTTGGAAAATCTAAGGGAGATCAGAGAAAGTAAAATAAAAGTATGGAAATTGAAAGACAAAACTGTACAGGAAGATTTTCAGGAGAGATTGAAGCAACAAATCCCAGTTACTGAAGTAGAAAACATAGAAGAGGAATGGTCCCACTTTAAAAAGGCATTTGTTGGTGCCGCAGAGAGTGCTTGTGGTAGGACGTCAACAAGAGTGAAAGAGAAGGAGACACCGTGGTGGAATGAGGAAGTGAGGAAAGCAGTGAAAGAAAAGAAGTTTGCATGGAAAGAATGGAACAGAGATCAAACAGAAGAAAGCAAAAGGAAGTATCACAACAGCAAACGGAGGTGTAAAAAAGTGGTAGGAGAAGAAAAGAAGAAAAGTTGGGAAGAATTTACATGAAGAATGGAAACAGATGTAAGTGGCAGTAAAAGGATGCTGTATGGGCTTCTAAGAAGTAAGAGGAAAGAAAGAGTTACTACAAAGCTAGTAAAAAAGGAAGATGGAGAGTTGTTAACACACCCAGAAGAGATAAAGGGACGATGGAAGGAGTATTTCGATAAGCTATTGAATGTGAGCAATTGTACTGGTGAGATGGAAGTGACACAACCTGACGACTCTATAACAGAAGATGATATAACAATGCTGGAGGTGGAATTAGCAGTACAGAAAATGAAGATGGGAAAAGCAACAGGGGTGGATGAAATCAGTGTAGAAATGATAAAGGCTGCTGGACCTGTTGGTATGCAATGGTTGTATCGACTGCTAAAGTGTGTGTGGAAACGGAAATGTGTACCAGAAGACTGGGAGAAAGGGCTAATAATACCAGAGTATAAGAAGGGGGACAAGAAGGTGTGTGATAACTATAGAGGGATCACCCTCATATCACAGATAGTAATAAAAATACTGGAAAGGATATTAGAAAGAAGAATGAGAAGAAAGGTGGAAGGAGAGTTGCAAGAGGAACAGTATGGCTTCAGGAGTGGAAGATCCACAGTGGACCCAATCTTTAGCTTGAGGCAGGTGATGGTGGAAAAGAACTGGGAATATGGAGAGGATTTGATCATGACTTTCATAGATCTAGAAAAGGCACATGATAGTGTCCCCAGAGAGAAGGTATGGGAAACCATGGTTAAGAAGAGACTGGGAAGAGAGATGTTGGAAATGGTGCAAGCAATGTACAACTGCGTTAGCAGGGAACTGACCCCAGTTGGAAAGACAGATTGGTTTAGGAACAAGACTGGACTAAGACAGGGGAGTGTGCTGTCACCTCTCTTGTTCATAATGGTGATGGATGAAATTGTAAAGGAAACAAAGGAAGCATATGGACATAAAGAAATGAAGTTACTGTTATTTGCAGATGATACTGTGGTCTGGGGAAGGAACACCGAAGAAGTGCAAAAACAACTAGATGCACTGAACAAAAATATTCAGAAGTACAGCCTGAAAATCAGTATAGAGAAAAGCAAGACCATGGTGATGACAAGAGGGGAAAGACAAGGAAAGGGCACTGTGAAAATTGGAAGTCAGAGTTTGGAAATTGTGGACACGTTCAATACCTAGGAAGTGAATTGATGCAAACTGGTAGGTTGGACATGGAGATTGGCAGGAGGGTACAGCAGAGCAATGCATTCTATCAAAGTGTAAGAAAACTTGTTTGGGATAAGGAAGTACCAAGGAAAAGCAAGGAGAAAAGTGTACTATGTTCCCATATTAACTTATGCAGCTGAGACTTAGACCTTGACAAGCAGGCAAGAGAGTAGAATCCAAGCCAGTGAAATGAAATTCCTAAGAAGTATGATAGGAAAGATAAGGAAAGATAGAGTGAGGAATGAAGATGTTAGGAAGGAAGTTGGGATGGGAAAACTAAATGAGAGAATTGAGAAGAATAAACTAAGGTGGTTTGGACATGTAAAGAGGATGGAGGAAAATAGAATACCAAGACAGATGCTGGAGGCGAAGTGCAAGGGTAAGAGAGCCAGAGGAAGACCTAGAACAAGGTGGATTGATTCAGTGAAGAACAGCGTAAGAAAAAGAAATCTGGACTGGGACAAGATCGTGGAAGAAGAATGGTGGAAGGAAAGAGGAAAGTGGAGAGTGCCATAAGCTTCATAAGGGGAAATGATGATGATGATTCGATAGTACGTACTTCCGATTAACATGTTTTTTTTACTTTCCCCTTACTGAAACAAGTTAATGAGGTTTAATTATAATTTTTCATTAGTATATTTTCCCGCTTTTTACGTCCAAATTTTTCAGCCCCTTGGAAAAAGTACTGACGAGGTTCCACTGTAACGTGTTCTTCTGCGTTACACAATACTTCGACGTGGACTGTCTGCACAGTGGTGTTGTCACGTGCTTAAGTCTGGAATTCTATTACATTAGACCGGTGATGACAAATGTGAAGCGAGAGGCCTAGAGAGTGACCGTCTACAGGCTCACCCGTAAGCTTCAAGGTCAAGGGCAATCGTCAAAACAAACGTCCGGCTTGTACTTGCGACAATTGAAATTATTGTGAAAAACGTAATTTATATATATGCGTCCCCAATTAATTACTTTACACATATTTGGTGGTTTTAAAAATAAACATGACACTCAATTAGTACTTCAATGATGACAACAGTTTTCTTAGAAAAGGTTCTAACACCTTAATTTAGTCTTGGATCAATTAAATATTGGACTATGACTTCGTACAAATGCTGCGATGTTCATCACTACGGCCCAGATGTTGATGACGTGTCATCTTTTTACTGAGCTGCCTAAAACAATGCTTGAAGTACATAGAATATGTCATTTTTATTTTGCATCTTTTTGCATTTTTTGCTATTTTTCCATTTTAAGAGCATTTTCTTGAGTTTGATAGATTTTTTTGGTCTCATTTTAGAGAAATCGGCCTTTTAAGGTCATCTTTTTCCGATTTAGTTATTGAAATATTGATTCCATTTCCTTAATCAAAGGGGTGGAAACTAGTCTTAGCAACAATCGTGGCGAAATTTCTGCAGGAATTGCAACAAAACTGTAAAAAGTGCTGGACAAAAACACCGGGCACAACATTCTGCAAAATCTCAAGACATTCTTTCTGGTGAAAACTACTGCATGGATGGGATTGAGGAGGATTTAGCAGCAAACGAACTTCCTCACTTCAAGTACGCTTCGATCACATCAGTTGATGTTGAACGCAGCCTTTCGAGATATAAAAACTTGTTGGCTGAAAACTGCAGATCATTTACATTTGACAACATCAGTGCAGTGCAACTCAGACTAAAGTTAACATAAACCTTTTGTTAAGTGCTAGAAATCGGTTTTGATTGACTTTTCAACTTGAGCATAACATGTCAATTTGAAATATTGGCGAGTGTATTGGCAACTCCAGCTATCTGATATGACATCTAGCGGTAAAAATGAGAAACTTACCAAGTAGGGTACATTTGTCACGTGGTGACTGTTTGTATATGGTTTCTTGTATTGGTAAACAGATCGTGGTAAATTGTTCGTGTTTTTATACATAAGTAATAAGTTTTACTCGTTGATAGAGTGAAAAATGAGTAAAAGCAAAGTGTATTGCTCAGTTTACGGCTGTAAGTCGATGTATAAGAGGGCTGCGGACATACGTTTTCATCACTTTCCAAAAGATGCAAATAGCAATAGCCGAAATGTGATGATACCTAATAATACCTAATAATAATACCTTTCCACCCCGGGAAAGTTCTAACACTTGTCGAGGTAGACAGACAGAAGACCTGCGACGTAAAGCCAGCGAAGGTTATTCAGTTTAAAAACAGCTGTTACGATGGGCGCGCTGGTAAGATTGAAGTAACTTGAATAACTAATTATTGGCTGCTTGGTAGGGAGAAGGGATGAGTTTAACTTGTATTAAAACTCGGGGGGCGACAGGAATTGCTTGATTTGGATGGTTAAAAGGTGGGCTTGGTGTTCATTATTTCAATGGTAGCGGAATCACTCATTCTACAGTGCCCACGGGGAGGCAAATTAAGCCTATATGACTCGTAGTGGAATAGCTCGAATATCGAAGAACTTAGCGATTACGAGGTGTAGGCTTGGCGGAAAGGCTGGCGGATCATCAGTTTGACATCAATTCACGATATAAGTCGGAGCTTGGAACAGTGGCGTCTGGTTTGCGTGGATGCTAGTCTCGGAATGATAAAAGTAGCACAGCTTCGGTGTGTTGTTTATTTGTTTATGTACCGTATTTCTCTATTTGAATGTCCTCGGCGTTGACTCAGGATCGACATTTACATTATATTGCGCATAATAGTACCGAAATAATGTCCGAAGTGTAGCCCTGTGTAAATTTGAATCAGCTGATCTACATCACCCATAAAAACTGATGCTTGATAATATGCAAATGACACCAAAAATCCAGTGGAACACACAAATTAGATCACGTGTATCGCACAGTTATACATATATACAATTAAAAATAACACTGCCATTACCTTAGAGACCATATTTACTGATTATAACCGAAAAATAAAAAGTGTTCCGTATCAAACGCGTGTTATTGAGTATTTTAAACCCTACTTATTCAGACCGACCGCAGCGCCCCAAGTGTTAGTTTGAGTTGCCAATTATTATAAGATCATTTTCTCCATTTTATAGTGCATTTTTCGAATTTTTGAAATATTGGTGGGTTTATTATTCAAAGATCATTTTCCACATTTTATACTGCATTTTCTGAATTTTTAGGTCATTTATTACAGTCATTGCTGAAACTTTTAAGTGCATTTTTTAATTTTTTTATCGAAATGCCCATAACCTCACTTATCTACCACTATTCCCTACCCCCCAATGACTTTCAATACTATCCCTTGCTAAGGAAAAATATCAAAGAAATAGAATGGAATTGATAAAAAATCAGACATGGAAATGCAAACTTTATTTTTATTTGAACATAGGGAGGGAGAGTACATCAATTAGGGAAAGAGTGATGATGCTGAACGATCACATCTCGCTAACATTTGTAAACACAACCGAGTACTTTTACCGTATTTGCTCACATATAACTCGCACTTTTCTGACCGAAAAAAAGTGTGAAAATCTTCGGTGCGAGACATATGCAGGGATTTGTGAGAGAAAACCATTTTCCCAACAAAACGTAAAATTTGCATTATTGAAACAAGACGACTGGAATTGTCAACTGCCGTCACTGCTGCCAATCTCCGAGCTACTCTCGCATGCATCATCCTAACTTCCTGTGCCAGTCGAACGACTGCCACAATATTTTGTCCCCACCCCTCCCCCTCTCTCTGGGCTGCTTGTCCCAGGAGGTGGCCTCTGAACTCTGAATTTCTATTATTTTAAACTCCCGCCATTCCCCCATCTGCCATGCTACGTGTAGTTCCGGCCTTGGAAGCGACGTGACATCACTAGAAGCCGCGAGACTGTTCCAGAAGTCTCCAGAAGCTATTGCGTAATACTGACTGCGCGGTATAAAATGTCGCGTCCCGATTGCCCAAGAGGAGAGTGCAGGCGCGAGGGCTAATGTGTGCTCTAGCGTCAAGGAGACGCTATCTTTTCTGCTCTGGCGTCTGCGGACAAACTTGTAACGTTTTCTGAAAGCATGGCCGGGACTCGGATCCCGGGCCAAGTTTCATCGCGGCTGATAAGTCGCCTGTGTTAAGGTACTGTTGATTTACTATCTAATATGCTTGAGTTACTTTTATTTCATCTCCCGATGGAGTTTTCTATTTTATTAAGTATTGTTGCCTCAGTGCGGGTGAGAGACCATGCGTCTGGTAAACTTGGAAACATAAACCTTGTGTGGGGCCCCATATTTTTAGAAAGGAACAATTTACATTTGATTTTTCATATCGTTATTCTGGAAGATATTGCTTCCGCAGTTCTGAACTTATTATCTACGTTTTAAGCCTGGAGAAAGGTTACATTTTCAAACACATGCTACTGTGCCCCTTATAACGGTCGTATTTCAGACGCCAACCTAAATTTGGGAATAAGTTAAATATGCTAATTGAATGGACAGAAACCAACAACTTAAATACTGAAATTATTGTAACATGTTGTATCTTTTGGATTGGGATTTACTGTATTATGTTATAATCGGCGGCATCCCTATTGCCATTGCCGCCGTCTGGTCGGCTATTCTTAGGCGCCTCGTGGCGTAGGCTTCCTAGCCTTGGGCCTTCTACCTTTTTCTTACATTGCATTTCCGCAATATTCTTTATTTCAGAGCCTCCAGTGCTCAATAAGCCCTCCCGGGCAGATTACTTAAAATCAACCACTTGTTTGCATCCACGTGCTCGTGTGATTAGAGTAACGTCTGTGGTTTCTCATACCGCCATTCCCACCCATTATTGCTACGGATGGCAAATTATTATGTTCTTGCTCCCGCTCTCATGAGCCATGCATCACATTGATTTTTATTTTGGTTTAATTCTTGTTGGGCCTGTTATGCCCAAGCCGGCCAGATTTAAGGGGTTCCTCCCAGTTTTCACTAGGCCCTAGTGTATGTCTCTTGTGCCCCTGTCCAGTGTAACCCCTTTTGATTTAAATATATCTTTTGCTTTGTTACTGTTTTTAAACATGACTACTTATTATTTGGGCGGGATGGCCAGCAGCAAAATCCCACCCTTTGGATACGTTCCAGACCCCACTCTCCGGTCATTCTGACCGCCGCGGCATCCCGCCTTAATTTGGAGAGTTCCGGTACACTTCCATCCAATGCATTTGCGATGACAGTCTCCAAGAAGCTCTTAATAACGTCTGTAAACACCATAACCCCTACCCCTACATCCAAGGCATTCTTTATTTTGTCTTCTGTTGTCAGCTTATCGTGACTAGCAATACCAGCAATACCAGATCTCGACGTGTTCTAACCTAACAATTATTGAAACAAAACGATTGGAATTGTCAACTGCCGTCGCTGCTGCCAATCTCCGAGCTACTCTCGCGTGCATCATCCTAACTTCCGTCCAATGAGGGGATTTGTGAGGAGCGCCAACGAACAGCTGACGATCACACCCCGTATTGCTGTTTTACTGCGTCGCCACATTTGAAAACACTGTATGTATTTGGTTATTGGTTTCTAGTGTGTCTTTCTGTTGATGCTGGTAGCGAATATCAAATTCATTCACAATGAACTCTCGACTGGCAGCTCTATTACCATCATCGTCTGTGTATTTGATCACTTAAGAGTTTAAATCCAGCCGTTGAACTTCCAGGTTTTTACGTAACTAAAAGATGAATTTCCACAAGAAAACAATCACACTTAACTGAGAAACAAAAATGGAACGTGAAGACAATGCAACAGACAGTCAACAAACACCGTGAATGAAAGGAAAGCACCGCCACAAAAACGAACAATAACATCGCGAGCAAGACGTATTTTAAAATTACTATGATCATCTTTATGACGGCGTCAGAAATTAATGCGAGATATATGCGAGGAATACTTTTTCCTGCCAACTCTAATTTAAAAATGGGGTGCGAGATATACGCGAGGGCGCGATATATGCGAGCAAATACGGTATTCACATATTTCACATTAATATACCAATAACGTGTCACACAAACGCCGACGGGTCTTGCAACAAATGAAATGTGTTTAAAATTAAACAGAGAAGAAGACTGACACGAACATCATTTCGAAGCGCAATATAATACAAAGATTACAAAACAAACGAATACAGCTAAACAAACTAAGGTATGCTACCATAACTTTCATTGGCGCTTCTACTCGGCCAATAGTATGATATCTTATATTGGATATCAGGTGAAGTCTATGGCTACACAAATCTATCCTGTCCAATCGCATACGGTACATGTACGCAAAATTCCAGTCATATCGTCTGATTAACAAAATAATGTAATAAGAAAAATATTTTTATCATTAAAAGAGTATGAATGCCAGTTATAATTCTTTTTTTAAATAATTTACATATAGGCAATATGCGAAATTTTATTCGTTATACTGAAAGTCCAAAATTCGTTAAAATGAAATGATTTAACACACAGTAAATCGGGAAAATGGAAGGGGCCAAACTAAAACTTCGCTATTCTGAAAATTTCGTTATACTCGTGCTCGTTACAGGGGGTTTCTACTGTAATAACTTCTTGAACAACTCATTTGGTATATATTTTTAAATTATTATTACTTTAATAGTTTGCATTTAATTTTTTATTATATATTTTGTAGTTCATTACTTACGGTACTTATATTATTTACTTATTAATAAAGTAAACATACTTCAGTAAATGTTCTCATTTTTTAAAATTATGTATAGAATAGAGTGCATTTTAACCTTTCCACAGGATTACAATATTTTTGCAAACATCACCGTCAATTTTATTTTCCCACTTAATACGATATCTATCAATAACTATTGTACTGTCCTGCCATTGGGCTGTTGCTGGAATTGAAGAGAGAGCTCTATGAAAGTGTTTCCCCTACACACAGAGAAATTATCAAAGGAAAAATAATTGAATGGCACCAGCTGTAGTGATATTTATATACTCCATGGGATTGAAGGAAGCTTGTATTTTTAGGTATTTGTTAATCTTGCTACCATAAGCCACATGAACTCCTTTACATTGAATCCAAACCACCCTAACTTTGAAAATCTCACATGCATCTACTAGGAATGGACAAGTTTCAACCCTGTGCAGTAGGCAAGTGTGTGGAGGGGATAACATGAGGAGAGAGAATGTGCAAGCTGAATTCCAAGAATGGACAGTTTGTTGTTTGTTTATAAATTGTGGCTTAAAGGAGAACATCACCTGGAAATGAAGTCAGAGTCGTAAGGTAGCTGCAGTTCCCACCCCTTCTTGACTCGTAACCTGGCTATTTGACACAGGAGCACCTTAACTTCCTCCCCTGGCAGCTTGACAGCAGTACAGATCTCACTCCGCACTAGGTACTGCTCTTGTGTGAACCTGCACAGCTGAAAGTAAAGATCATCACACACGGTATTTCCCCAGCTCACTCACTAACAAATCATGCAAAACAACAATAATATACGAGGGCTAATATTTTTTCAATGTCCGATGGACTGTATAAAAATAACAGATTGACAAACCAAACTAATCTTACTACTAAATGTTTGCTTGTTTTATTCTTATGTCAACATAATCGCCAAAACTATTGAAACATTTGTCATATCGTTACAAGAGCTTTCCAATGCCCTCGGCAAAAAATTATTTCGCCACCAAGGTGGGTATGTCTGGATAGTCTCCTGAAGTTTTTCCTTTTTGGCGATGCGTTGCCGACGTACCCACCTCAGTGGCGGCAGAATTCTTTGCAGAGGTCATTGGAAAGCTGGTGTAACGATACGACAAATGTTTCAACCGTTTTGGCGATTATGTTGAAACATAAGTACAAAACAAGCAAACATTTAGTAATAAAATCAGTTTGGTATGTCAATCTGTTATTTTTAGCCTACTTTTCACATTTTGCAAAAATGAGGAAAAAGTAGACTTATGAGATCGGGCAAATGTGTGTCTGTCTGTGTCCCCCCCCCCCTATCAACTCCTAAACGGCTGGAGCAATCGAAACAAAATTTGGTAGGAGTAAAGATCTATACCTGAATATCTCACGGCCATATTTGAAAATGATGTCAGTGCTACCAACTGCTGAAAAATCGCAATTGAAATTTGAGCTCAATGTTGGATATCTTTGAAGGTATGAATGGGAGTTATTTCAAAATTGGTACACGTATAGATAATAATATTGCAGTTTAATTTCCAGGAGGCCATACATGGCAGTGTTGCCAAAATGATTATAAGCCTGCTGATAGGTCCAAATTTTAAATGCATATAACTTCTACACTATCAATTGGATTTCAACCAAATTTCGTATGTGCTATGTGCACATGAACAGATATGACTGAGCGTATTCTTACGAGCCACCAGGGCTGCCAACTGTTAATAAATGCTCTCAATTTTTAAAAATTTTTAAAGCCAACAGCTTTAAACTATGCACACGTATAGTACCTGACATACTATATTAATTTGAAGTAACATATACGACAGTGCTACCAACATGATTCTAAGCCTGCTGAGAAATCCAACTTTAAATACATGTAACTTCTATACTATCATTTGGATTTCAACCAAATTTCGTATGTGCTACATGTACCAAAACAGATATGACTATACCGATTCTTAAGAGCAACCAGGGCTGCCAACTGTTAATAAATACTGTCTCCATTTTTGTTACCCTAATATATCAGAAAGTATGCAAGCCAATAGCTCTAAACTATGCACACGTATAGTACCTGGCATTCTAGATTAATTTGGAGTAACTAATATACGTCAGTGCTGCCAACATGATTCTAAGCCTGCTGATAGGTCCAATTTTAAAATGCATGTAACTTCTACACTAACTAATGGATTTCATTCAAAATTGACACAACAATAGATCATATTATTTCAGATTATTTCTGACCAATACATGTATGTCAGTGTTGCCAACATGATTTAACGCGCGCTGTTAGATCCAATGTTTAAGCATGTAACGTCCATGCTATCCATTGGACTTCAACCAAATATTGTATTCTGTACCTTAAGAGATGGAACTAAGAATATATTCAGTCACCAGGGCTGCCAACTGTAGTTCTGTATTTGGCTAAATTATGCCAGGTATACAGTATTTCGAACTAATTAGAAATTTCGATATTGCCAACTTAATTTCGTCATTGATCTACCGGTAGATAGATCCATATTGATTAATCATTGGCATGAATCTTAAATTTTAGGAAAAGTAGGCTCTTTAGTTCGTAACGGAACTTCTTGTTATATAGTCCCATCGGACGTTGCAAAAAAACAGCCCTCATACAACCAATAAATGGGCAAACAAAATGAAAGGCAGGTGCAGACTGAGGGAGAGAGGAAAGGGGAAAAACGCATGAAAGGACATGGGTTTTTCTATCAGCCCGGTACTTCTTCATTCTTCGCTTGAAATCGCCCGAGAAATAGTCCCAGCTCAGTACAAGCTCTCATCACATTGTTCAGGTTTTCAATCCAAACATTGGGCCTTAAAGACAGCACTACACTACAATCACGTACAGTGATTCACAGGCAGCACTCAACTCAATAAGAGTACAATTTGAACCCAATAGTTGCTGACATAAGCTCAACCACCTCATGGTTTCCATGACTTTCTTTCCTGGGTTTTGGGGAGACACAGGGACAACTGGGAATGAAAGAGCAGATGAACTAGCAAAAGAGGCTGCACTATGGAAATTTCAAATGATAGTACTCCAATATGTCACCTGAAAAGAAAGATCAAAGACTACACACTCACCAGTGGAATAACATTTGGACCTCAACTTTGAAAGAATCTGTTACGAGATAAATATTTCCCCCCGATACTTCAAAGTAAAATACTCGTTCCAAACTTTGTGCTAACTTAACTGTTATCTGGATCTGGAAAATTCAAGTCACACTACGAGAGATGTCTTATCACTACTATTGGATTTTTTATTATGGATACTCGAGTTTAGGCCTTAATTACAACCAAACCAACAGCCCTATTGAAAAACGAGTTATACCAATATTTTCCTTGTTTAATTCTGCGTTAGACTATATAAGCCAATTATTTTAAAGTTTATTAATTATTTATTTATTTGTGGTTGTATGAAAAATTGTCCGTGTTTTTGACGTCTTTTCTAGGAACCGCTCACTTACAACTATATACATGGAAAACTACTTGGCTGAGGGTAATGCAATTTTTATATGTGCTAGGCACAAGTATTGATAGTGCAAATATCAAGTTTCAATTTTGTTTAACTACCCGATAAAAAGTTCTTATACTTTTTCTGACATAACGTTTTCTCAGCCCAGGATAAACGTACAGCAGGAAACTTGGTCTCATTTTGGAGCTCTCATTCGTAATTATCGGAAACTACGACCACTGTAAACGTACAGTGTGATGACGAATTTATGAAGAGTAATATTAATGGGAGGTTTTGTGCGTTGTAGCCCGTGCGATTATAAGCGGGCGAGGTGGTGAATTCGAGTGCAGCGTTGCCGGCTACCCTCGCCCCGGGCAGTTGTGAATGGAATGCGAGTGACCTGGCTGGCTATGTCCTCATGCTATTTCAGTTTTCCTGTTTGCTGTATATTGGCCACATCACTTCCAGATGCCTCCGAGACCAACATTGTCTGAGGGCGAACTCTTTAGAAATGAGGGGGGAAAATTAGGGGACAAGAGGTTTTCTTTGTATCGGAAAGTGGCAGATTGTCTTGGATTATCAGTGTCATCAGTGAAGAGAATAGGAGCCACCTCAAGGGAGAATGATGAAAATATGTCATCCAGGCCAAGAAAGAAGCAGTGTGTGAGGCCCGGGCCAGGTCGTCCGAAAATCCAACTCGATTTTACTTTGGGCACATTAAGAAGAACTATACATGATTTTTACATGAATAAGGTATTTCCCACAATTAAAAAAAACCTCCGCGAGAAACTGTCCGAAAATATGAACGATTTTCCTGATATGTCAATTTCTACGCTTTTGAAAGTAGTCAAAGGCTTGAGATTCCGCTTCAAAAAACTGAACAGGAAACCAGTGCTAATGGAATCCGTGACGGTTGCTGCATCCCGACATACATTCCTGAGAAGAATGAGAGAACTTCGAGCACAGGGCTACAAGATCTTCTTTACAGACGAGACCTGATGCGGACAGAACCACACTATGAAATATGAGTGGCAAGAAAACGTGGTTGATGCTTTGGAAAATAACTTCGACAATTATGATCAATATAGAGGGCACATTCAGGAAATTTATGGATGGCGTGGAGGTTTCAAGACACCGTCTGGAGCTGGGAAACGCATCATAATTTTACATATAGGAAGTGAAGAAGGATTTCTTGACGGTGAAGAACTTCGTTTTATCGGCCATAAAGGGAGCGGTGAATACCACAACAAAATGAACTCAACTCTTTAAGAAGAATGGTTCACGAAAGTGCTGAGTTTATTGCCTCAAAGGTCGGCAGTTATTATAGATCAAGCCCAATATCATATGATGGTTGATCCTGCAACTAAAAACCCGAACGTGTCGTGGCTGAAACCTGACATTATAACCTGGATAACATCAAAGAATATATCGCTACCACTTGGAGTTGTCAATTGCAACAAGCTGACTAAATCAGAGCCAATTGCCCTTGCCAGGCCTTATTTTCAAACTCCAGTGAAGAAGCTGGAACAACTGACGAAACGACTTCGACCGGATGTAAAGCTTGTTTGGTTACCAGTGGCTCATTGCGAGCTCAATCCAATTGAACTTATTTGGGTTTACGTTAAAGGTAAAATAGCTAAAACAAATATGGCTAACATATTACAAAATGGTAGAAGTATGGAATCAATGAATGTTTTATGCCGAGAAGCCTTGCGTACCGTTACTCCCGAACTCTGGAAACAATGTATTAAACACGCTAATAGAATTGAAGACCACTACTGGGAGAAAGATGGACTGTCTGAAAATGTCACTAATTTCAAGCTAGTCATAATTAACATGAATGACAGCAGTTCTGATTCATCGGAACAGAGTGATTTTTCAGACGAAGAATACTGATTGAATTTAATATTGTATAGATATGTAAATAATGTAAATAACCCATGTAAAAATTGTGTAGGCCTAGTATGACATTTCCAAATTAGGAAGCAAACCATTTTTAAAACTGCCATTGAAGATCCAAAGCCCTTATGTGAAAAAGGTGATGAAAAATGAAATTTGTACGAGGAAAGAAAATTAAAGGTTGAAAGTAAACTTAAAGCAGTGATCGTTCGTTGCCAGCCGCGACACTGCACTTAACGCGGCAACGCTGCATCGGATTTCACAAGCCCGCTCGCTTTTACTCGCACGGGCTACAACGCACAAAACCTTCCATTAATATTACTCTTCATAAATTCGTCATCACACTGTACGTTTACGGTGGTCGTAGTTTCCTATAATCACGAATGAGAGCTCCAAAATAAGACCAAATTTCCTGCTGTACGTTTATCCTGGGCTGAGAAAACGTTACGTCAGAAAAAATATAAGAACTTTTTATTGGGTAGTTGAAAAAAATTGAAACTAGAGATTTACACTACCAATACTTGTGCCTATCACATATAAAGCCAAGTAGTTTTCCATGTATATAGTTGTAAGTGAGCGGTTCCTAGAAAAGACGTCAAAAACACGGACAATTTTTCATACAACCACAAATAAATAAATAATTAATAAACTTTAAAATAATTGGCTTATATAGTCTAACGCAGAATTAAACAAGGAAAATATTGGTATAACTCGCTTTCCAATAGGTCTCTTGGTTTGGTTGTAATTAAGGCCTAAACTCGAGTATCCATAATAAAAAATCCGATAGTAGGGACCTGAAAATTTAGCATCTATTTTCCTTTAAATTAGCACATACGAGGCACGTCCAGAAAGTAAGTTCCATTTGGTAATAAAATTAAATTGTGTACAGATACAGAAAAATTATTTATTGCACAACATTCTACAACTCTTAAACTACTTTTCCACATAACTGCCGAACTTTGCAGGCATTTGTCATAGCGTGGCACAAGTTTTTGGATACCTTCTTCATAGAAGTTTGCCGCCTGTGTCTTCAACCAGTTAGAAACATTTTCTTTCAGCTCGTCATCATTGTTGAAGTGTTGACCGCCAAGGCAAGACTTGAGATGTGTGAACAGATGAAAGTCGCTAGGAGCGAGGTCAGGGCTCCACGGAGGGTGGTCAAACACGCCCCAGCCAAATCCCTGTAGGAGGTTTTTCGTCACATTTGCAGCGTGTGGTCGTGCGTTGTCGTGAAGAAAAACAACACCTTTTGACAGCAACCCTCGGCGCTTATTCTGTATTGCGTGGCGCAATCTCCCAAGTGTCTCGCAGTAAGCATCTGCGTTGATTGTTTGACCACGCAGTAAGAAATCAATGAGTAAGATGCCTTTCCAATCCCAGAACACTGTGCACATCATTTTCCGAAGTGTCAAGATTTGTTTCGGCTTAACCTTTGCTGGGGATGAAGGGTGCCTCCATTCCATTGATTGCCGCTTACTTTCAGGGGTGTCGTAAGAAACCCAAGTTTCATCTCCTGTGACTATCTGTGTCAGAAATTCTTCGCCGCCTTCATTGTAACGGGTCAAAAACTGAAGTGCACTACCCATCCGTTTTGTTTTGTGTTGCTCCGTAAGAATCTTTGGTACCCAACGTCGGTAAAGTTTACGAAAGTTCAGTTTTTCGGTAACAATTTCATGAATTAGTGATCGTGAGATTTGGGGAAATTCCATTGCGAGAGCACTAATTGTAAACCTGCGGTTTTCCCGGATCTTGTCATCAATCGCGTGAACCAGTTCTTCTGTAACCAAAGATGGACGCCCACTTCGTTCTTCATCGTGCACTTCACTACGTCCTTCACTGAACTATCAATTAATATGATAAAATTGGTCCCGCCAGATCAAACATAAAATGCCAGCGTTTCGCCCCAGTGTGCCGTTGGGCTCGTCAGTTGGTACAGACACACCTCACCAATACGCATGGCTAGCACATACTGAGAAGGCCATCACAAGACACAAAATACAAGTAGTATTGACGTCACGAGTGATGCCAATGTGCTACGGAAGCATAAAACAAAAACCTTACCTTGGCAATCCAATTAGGTTATGAACATTCCCAAATGGGAATATGATGTTAATTTCCGTTTGATCAGATAAATTATCAATTAATATGATAAAATTGGTCCCGCCAGATCAAACATAAAATGCCAGCGTTTCGCCCCAGTGTGCCGTTGTGAGGTGTGTTGGTGAGGTGTGTCTGTACCAACTGACGAGCCCAACGGCACACTGGGGCGAAACGCTGGCATTTTATGTTTGATCTGGCGGGACCAATTTTATCATATTAATTGATAATTTATCTGATCAAACGGAAATCAACATCATATTCCCATTTGGGAATGTTCATAACCTAATTGGATTGCCAAGGTAAGGTTTTTGTTTTATGCTTCCGTAGCACATTGGCATCACTCGTGACGTCAATACTACTTGTATTTTGTGTCTTGTGATGGCCTTCTCAGTATGTGCTAGCCATGCGTATTGGTGAGGTGTGTCTGTACCAACTGACGAGCCCAACGGCACACTGGGGCGAAACGCTGGCATTTTATGTTTGATCTGGCGGGACCAATTTTATCATATTAATTGATAATTTATCTGATCAAACGGAAATTAACATCATATTCCCATTTGGGAATGTTCATAACCTAATTGGATTGCCAAGGTAAGGTTTTTGTTTTATGCTTCCGTAGCACATTGGCATCACTCGTGACGTCAATACTACTTGTATTTTGTGTCTTGTGATGGCCTTCTCAGTATGTGCTAGCCATGCGTATTGGTGAGGTGTGTCTGTACCAACTGACGAGCCCAACGGCACACTGGGGCGAAACGCTGGCATTTTATGTTTGATCTGGCGGGACCAATTTTATCATATTAATTGATAATTTATCTGATCAAACGGAAATTAACATCATATTCCCATTTGGGAATGTTCATAACCTTCACTGAACTGTCGGACCCATCTTCTCACCATTGAATCACTCATCGCATTTTGTCCATACACTTCGCAAATTTGCCAATAAATTTCAATTAGTTTCACTTTCCTAGCATTCAAAAAACGAATCACAGATCTGTTTTCACAAGCGGGGGGATTTTCAATCAACACCGACATTGTACGAGTAAACATGCACAATAACGCGTACTTGGCTGACAGCGCTCTCCAAATGGCGCACGTTTCTTCTCCTTGATACAGAGCGTCTACCGCGCATATGCGGAACTGCGCTGCAGCGGAACGTACAACTAGTTGAAGACACAGGCGGCACAAGTCTATGAAGAAGGTATACAAAAACTCGTGCCACACTACGACAAATGCCTGCAACATTTCGGCAGTTATGTGGAAAAGTAGTTTAAGGGTTGTAGAATTTTGTGCAATAAATAATTTTTCTGTATCTGTACACAATTTAATGTTATTACCAAACGGAACTTACTTTCTGGACGTACTTCGTATTTTCTCCCTATTTAGCATCTATTTTTGGAAAATTAGCATCTAATTTTTTCCGGATTCTTACGGACTATGGCGACACTTGAGATACAATTTAATGTTCAAATGAAAGCATTGTAAATAACTCTGCGTTGCACTCTTTCAAGTTACACCTTCTGTCTGTAACAACTGTATTGTAGTGCGACAAAACACGCTCACTGTCCACATTGTTTGTTGGTATCCACAAAAGATCTAAAGAACTCTTGGCAAAATGTTCATGTTCATATTGAACAGCAGTCAAGGCACGTACTACTTCACACTCCTCATTTTGTTTTAACTGCGATTCAATAATATTCTTGAAAGAATCATAGCCCTTCCTTATTTCATGTCATGGAATGTTTGTAAAGCCCGGAAGTTTTTAAATATCGGTTTCTTTGTCATTGTTCAATACCATGTGTCTAGGATAAAATATCTGTGCTATGGATTCAAAGTTTTTGCGATTGGGATCACTTGCCTTTAGTCTAGCAAGCTTGCTTCTAGTAGACTGACCTACTTTTACAAACAAATCTTTCCTTGTAGCACATTCTAAGGCTGTGAGTTTAGCTAAGGCTTCAGAACAATGGCCTTGAATTATTGCACCAAAATTAGCATCTAAGTTTTCAAGTTTGGTTACTATTCAAGCGGCAAGCCGTAAAATTTTCCGTTTAGCGAAGTCCACGTGTTCGACAAACCACCAGTCGCTACGATGCGCCAAGTACACAAACGAGTTTCGTTCGTCAGCTGTCTGAATAAGTTATAGATAGTCGAAAGTTTGTATCGAAACAGAAATCGATCATTATATCGACCAATATGCGTAGCACACTGCGAATCCGAGATGAGGTATCGCTGGCGAGCGATTAGGCCACCTACTAAAAATTTTCTTTTGTTTAATAAACAAATTCACAAATAAATTAGCAGATTTAAAGTAATTTCGCTGTAAAATAGCACTTATTTGGTATTTTCGCATTTTGGGTCACAATTCGCATTTTGTCGCACTTTAATTTAGGCGTAATTTTTTTTAAAATTAAAATTAACGTATGCTTGGATTCTGTACGAAATTTAAAAATTCGCATTTATCGCAAATGCGATTTTTTCAGGTCCCTACATACAGTATAACCCCGATTTAGTGTAAATCCGCATTTAACGGAAGAAATTTCAAGTCCCGAAAATTATTCCATAAGTGCAATTCAATTTTATATTCGATTTAATGTAATTCGCGTTACGCCAAAACCCGCATTTAGCGTTAGGAAATGTTAAAATTCGCGAGTATTTATTTCGATTCGTTATGGTTATGCGACATTAAGAACCTATGAAAAAGACGTTATAAGCTCGTTAAGGATGATTCAAGGCAGAAAAGGAACTCCAGCATTTATATTGGATACGATCGATCATCTTCCATATCGATTCCTCACTACATGTACGAGCGAGCTCGATCTTACCCGACCGCGGCTGAAGAGACAATGTAGTCCTAAAGCGTGCTAACAGTCACGCCGGTGCTTGCGCGAGGTCTGTCTGAGTCTGTACGTTCGTAGCGGCACTACAGTATAGAGTCAGTTTACGCAAGTTTGCATCAGTTCGTGTGTTATGGTTATGCGACATTAAGAACCTATGAAAAAGACGTCATAAGCTCGTTAAGGATGATTCAAGGCAGAATTTAGAGCGCAGACGCGTAGCGATCGATATCTTCCATATCGATTCCTCGCTACATGCCCGAGCGAGCTCGAACTTAGCCGAGCTTGGCCGAAGCATGCTAACACCCACGCGGCGCCGCTTTACATTCTTGAACATGGCCGAGCTCTGAAGCGACGCAATACGTAAAGACGAAATCATTGAGATTCGAGAAGACTGAACTGCGTTTCTCTGCGATGTAACAGTAGGCCTACTTGCGCAATCTTCGAAACATACGAGCATGTTGGCGCGAGTGGTATAGCACAGATTTCCTTATCTTCAAAGCCCAAACAATACAAGAGGAATGCACTTCACACTCGGAACTTACCCTACCTTTGCCAACAGCTGATCTGTGAGTTGTGAAGGATGGATGCATGGACAGCGTATTGTAAACAGCGATTATTGCCGAATGGCGCAAACTTGCGCGACACCGAGAGCGTGTTTGTTTGATGCTCTTCATGCAGTCAACAAGTCATGGGTAGGGGACACTCAAATTTCGCCACTCGCGAAATTCGTGAAATTTTCAAAAGTGTTAAATATGATGGGAGAAAGGCATATAGGACGTGTGTTACAAATTTAAATGTAATTTGGAACACTATCTATTCGCGAAATTTTGACATTTCGGCTCCATATACGAATTTTTAGGTTTACTCGCGAAATTTATCGCAACTAGAGAAAAAACGTATTTCCTCGCATAATCGTCGCCACAGCGTAATCGTCGCACCCCACTTTTCAAACCCTAAAATAGGTTCATAAAATTTTATCGCATAATCGTCACATAGCGTATTCGTATTCGTGCGCCAGTCAGTTGCACACGCTGCCGTGACTTTATAACCTGGCGCGATTTTGTCAGAATAAAAATATGTCGTCTTTATGCTTGCAGGCTATGAACTGGACGCGAGCGGCAAGCTTCGTCACTTGGCACATTCCGCGAGCGTATAATCTGGCGTGATCTTGTCTGGCGAAAGTAATCTCGTCTTTATGCCTGAGGGCTATGAACTGTGACGCGAGCGGCCAGCTCACATTCCGCGAGCTTATAGGCCTAATCTGGCGTGATCATGTTAGCAGAAAGTAATCTCGTCTTTATGCCTGCGGGCTATGAACTGTGACGCGAACGGACAGCGCACATTCGACGAGCTTTATAGACCTAATCTGGCGTGATCTTGTTAGCAGAAAGTAATCTCGTCTTTATGCCTGCCTGCGTGGTGGCTCAGCGGTCTAGCTGTATGCCTCTCACCAAGGCGGTCCGGGTTCGATTCCCGGTCAATGCATGTGAGATTTTCGAAGTGAAATGCCATGTCCTGTGGTTCGGATTCCACGTAAAAAGGAGGTCCCGTGGCTCATAATCACAAGATTGACGGTCACGTAAAACTACAATCTTTTCTTTGGCATAAACTGTGACGCGAGCGGCCAGCTCGCATACCGCCAGCTTATAGGCCTGATCTGGCGTGTTCTTGTCAGCAGAAAGTAATCTCGTTTTTATGCCTGCGGGCTATGAACTGTGACGCGAGCGGCCAGCGCACACTCCGCGAGCTTATAGGCCTAATCTGGCGTGATCTTGTTAGGAGAAAGTAATCTAGTCTTTATGCCTGCGGGCTATGAACTGTGACGCGAACGGCCAGCGCACATTCCGCGAACTTATAGGCCTAATCTGGCGTGATCTTGTCAGCAGAATGTAATCTCGTCTTTATGCCTGCGGTCTATGAACTGTGACGCGAGCGGCCAGTCTCATCACTTAGCACATTCCGCGAGCTTATAGGCCTAATCTGGCGTGATCTTGTCAGGAGAAAGTAATCTCGTATTTATGCCTGCGGGCTATGAACTGTGACGCAAACGGCCAGCGCACATTCCGCGAACTTATAGGCCTAATCTGGCGTGATCTTGTCAGCAGAAAGTAATCTCGTCTTTATGCCTGCGGGCTATGAACCGTGACGCCAACGGAAAGTGCACATTCCGCGACCTTATAGGCCTAATCTGGCGTGATCTTGTCAGCAGAAAGTAATCTCGTCTTTATGCCTGCGGGCTATGAACTGTGATGCGAACGACCAGTGCACATTCCGTGAACTTATAGGCCTAATCTGGCGTGATCTTGTCAGCAGAAAGTAATCTCGTCTTTATGCCTGCGGTCTATGAACTGTGACGCGAGCGGCCAGTCTCATCACTTAGCACATTCCGCGAGCTTATAGGCCTAATCTGGCGTGATCTTGTCAGGAGAAAGTAATCTCGTATTTATGCCTGCGGGCTATGAACTGTGACGCAAACGGCCAGCGCACATTCCGCGAACTTATAGGCCTAATCTGGCGTGATCTTGTCAGCAGAAAGTAATCTCGTCTTTATGCCTGCGGGCTATGAACCGTGACGCCAACGGAAAGTGCACATTCCGCGATTTTAGAGGCCTAATCTGGCGTGATCTTGTCAGGAGAAAGTAATCTGGTCTTTATGCCTGCGGACTGTGACGCGAGCTGCCAGTTTCGTCACTTAGCACATTCCGCGAGCTTATAGGCCTAATCTGGCGGATCTTGTCAGCAGGAAGTAATCTCGTCTGTATGCTTGCGGGCTATGAACTGTGACGCGAACGACCAGCGCACATTCCGCGAACTTATAGGCCTAATCTGGCGTGATCTTGTCAGCAGAAAGTAATCTCGTCTTTATGCCTGCGGGCTATGACAAGCGACGTGAACGGACAGCGCACATTCCGCGAGCTCATAGGCCTAATCTGGCGTGATCTTTTTGCTCAGACTGGAGACAATTCCAAACCAATTGCTGCAGAAGAGTATCCCAAACTTCAGAATTTGAAGAAGCATTTACAAGTGGTTGCTGCAGGAATGTTCAGCAACAAGGTCCAGGAAGAGCTGGATGCCCTGAAAGGTTACCTTAGGGGCAGAGCGATGGAGGAAATAAAGAAGATGTCAGGCCATATGCATACGAAGTTGGACAACCTGATATTGGGGGACCCAGCCCGTACATTTTTGGAGCCAGTGTCTGAGCTCTTCTACAGGCAGAATGTCTTGTCGCAGTCTACAGCAGGAAACAAACTGAAGGCCCTATTCAGCAAAATACTGTCACTGAAGGGTATTCCCGTTGATGAAGGAGTGCTCACATATAGGGATCTTCAGGATGTTCTGAAGAAGAATGCAGAAATAGCGGTGGAAGATGCTCTTCAGGCAATGCGTGAGGATCATCAACCCTTTGTTGATGGTGCATTAAGGGCACTGTGGGTTCCAGTGTCAAATGTAAATTGTGAAAGATTCTTTTCAAACTTTTCTTGTGTGTTGACGGATTTCAGAACTAATCTTACAATGACAAATTTGGAATTGCTGTCATCCTACAATATTATGAATGTAAAACAAGAAGAATGCAATCATCCCTATACCAAAGAAAGTGGGAGCTGACAGATGTGAAGATTACCGTACAATCAGCTTGATTACTCATGCTTCAAAGATCCTGTCTAGAATAATTTACAAGAGGATTGAAAGCCAGATAGAAACGGAGTTGGGTGAAGACCAGTTTGGTTTCAGGAGAAATGTAGGAACAAGGGAAGCTGTGCTAAGTCTTAGGCTGATTTTGGAAGGTAGAATAAGGAAAGATAAGAGAACGTTCATGGCTTTTGTAGACTTAGAAAAGGCTTTTGATAACGTTGATTGGACTAAATTGTTTGACATTTTGAAATCGATTGGAATAAAGTACAGGGATAGGAGGGTGATATACAATCTGTACAGAAACCAGACAGCAGTCATTCGAGTTGAAGGACATGAGAGAGAGGCTGGTATTCAGAAAGGTGTAAGGCAAGGCTGCAACTTATCACCCATACTTTTCAATCTTTACATTGAACAAGCAATGAAGGAAATTAGAGAAAAATTTAAAGTGGGAGTGAAGATTCAAGGAGAAATAATTTCAACTCTGAGATTTGCTGATGACATCGTCATCTTGGCCGACAAGCCTGAGGATTTGAATGAGTTTTTGAATGGTATGGACTCCGTCTTACGGAAAGAATTCATGATGAAAATTAATAAATGTAAAACAAAAATACTGGAATGCAGCCGAAATAAATCAGAAACCTCTATGGAGATAAAATTGGCAGGTGAAAAGCTAAAGGAAGTAGGAGACTTCTGTTACTTAGGAAGCAGAATAACCAGTGATGGACGAAGCAAAGAGGATATAAAAAGTAGGTTGGCTCAGGCAAAGAAAGCATTTCTACAAAAAAGGAATCTGCTGACATCGAATATAGATTTAGGTATTAGGAAGTCATTTTTGAAAGCCTTTGTCTGGAGCGTGGCGCTCTATGGAAGTGAAACTTGTACTATTGGTGCAGCAGAAAAGAGGAGAATTGAGGCATTTGAAATGTGGTGTTACAGGAGAATGATGAAGATCAGATGGGTAGATAGGGTTACAAACGAAGAGGTATTAAGACGAGTGGGAGAGGAGAGATGTTTCTGGCGACTGCTAATGAAGAGAAGAGATAGGTTGGTAGGACACATACTAAGACACCCAGGAATAGCAAGCTTAGTTATGGAAGGAAGGGTCGAGGACAATAACTGTAGGGGTAGACCAAGGTTAGAATATGTTAAACAGATTGCCTCGGATGTAGGGTGTCGGAGCTATGTAGAGATGAAACGATTAGCTCAGGACAGGGAGGCATGGAGAGCTGCATCAAACCAGTCAAAAGACTGAAGACTCAAACAACAACAAAACATGAGAGGAAGCAGGGAGGTGAAAATCCACAGCCTGCTTCCAGTCTCCGACCGGGTCAGGAATGGAATGAATGAAGCCCCCCATCTAGCGGCGAGGATATGAACTGTGCCGGCTGCCGAGGCCTGACGCACTCCTCTGGGGCAATGATTAAATGCATGACAGATGAAATGAAATGATAGTGGAGAGTGTTGCTGAAATGAAATTTTGACAGGGAAAACCGGAGTACCCGGAGAAAAACCTGTCTGCCTCCGTTTTGTCCAGCACTGATCTCACATGGAGTGACCGGGATTTGAACCACGGACCCAAGCAGGGAGGTAAAGTTTGTAAATATCTCTTTGTCTTTAATGTTTGTGATTTCTGTCTTTTGTACCGATAATTTTGAAGTTACAATATAAATATTTGAAAGTACTGACTGCCTTTCTATTTCCCTAAGATCCATATTATCTAAGAATTTGTCTTTTCTACCCTAGAATTTTTGTTTCCTACTCAAGAATTTTAATTATCTATCCAAGAATTTTCCCTCGTTACTCAATAATTTTTTCTCTTTTTACTCAAGAATTCAGCACCTTTTCATTCAAGAAATTCGAGTGTCCCTAGTCATGGGAGTAAAACACCGCTACTACGCTCGTACATAAGCAAGGGCAAGTTAGAAGTCGATAAAGTCAATTATGATTTAAGACATGAAAGCAAAGAAGAAATAGCACGGAATTTGACTGTTGGTTAGGTAAACGGAAATCCAGTTGATATCGAGTGAGGGAGTGATGCTACGGAAATCCCGAAAATTTCACACAGTCAAGCTAGTGTCTCTAGTCACACTTATCTCTTAATAGAAAAACGAGATGAATTTTAGTTCTCATATAATGTTTTCTTCTGAAATGTGCAATCGAAAGTTAGAATAAATGATTTAAGAAACAGTTTTGTTTTTTCTAGGCTTAACAAAAATAACTGCGGATAATTCGCGGTTTTATTCACGGAAGTTCGTGCATTAATTACCGCGAATTATCGAGAGTGCACTGACTTTTTTTGTTGTTAAATATTAATGTAGGCATAATCCACATAGGCCTACCTCTAGCCTAGCATGTCTTATAAGACACTACAATCAAGTGTTATAATTATTATTTTCCATGTTCAAGCCTATTTCTATATTTTAACCAATAGTTTTGTTTTTTCTAGGCTTAACAAAAATAACTGTGGATAATTCGCGGTTTTCGATAATTCGCAGAAGTTAGCGCAATAATTACCGCGAATTAACGAGAGTGCACTGTATGTGGAGAGAGTGCTGCAATTAGTGATGAAACCTATCGAAACCTCGATTTAAGGTAAACCCCCATTTAAGGTTAAAAAATACCGGTCCCTAGAAAAACGTTAAATAGGGGTTCTACTGTATCACTATTCTGACTATACTGTGTACTCCCGATAATTCGTGTGCAGATAATTCTCAGGTTTCCAGGAATATCTTCTTAAAGTAGTAATACTTAAAGCAACTAATTACCCCGCTAAATGAAATAATATCTCCGTCGTTTAAAAGAATTTTAACGTGATATGATGCGTGGAGACGAAACAATTGAGATTTGAGGGGACTAACTGCGTCATGTCACAAATGATAACGTCTTAAGAAGATGAGACTCAGTAAGCCCGTCAACGACTGTAACTGAACGTCGGATGCAACTTGCTGGCCACGTCCTCCGTATGCTCGAATACCGTCACCTACGAACTGCACTAAAATGGACACCACTAGGAGGAAAAAGGAAACAAGGCCAGCCTCGAAGAACTTGGCGTCAAACAATGAGAGAAAATCTCAGGACCATTGGCATCTCTTGGGATGATGTCGAAGCTGTTGCGGTTGACCAATAGCGCTGGAGAAGACTTGCTGCCCTATGTGCCTTGCACAGGACCTAATGATGATGATGATCTAAGTTTCTCAGCGATGTAAAACTAGGCGGACTTGCGAATTGACAAAATTGCTGCAATCTCGCAAGCATACGAGCATGTCGCCGAACGGGTTATAGCACAGATATTTCTTCTATCATGAAAGCCGAGACAGTACAAAGAGGAATGCACTTCCCTACAGCCACACCCCAAGGTTGCGTATTGCAAACAGCAATTATTGCCTGAAGGCGCAAACCAACGCGACTCAGAGTGTTATACAGTCAACAAGTCATGGGAGAAAATTACCACTTCTGCACTCGCACAAAAGCAAGAGTTTGCCGGCTTCTGTGACGACGATATTTTGATTGGGCAAGGTGGTCTTACTGGATGAATGCCAAGATGCAGAAGAAAGTGACATTTAGTAGTTAGAAGTCCATAAAGAAGACTATGGCTTCAGACATGAAAGTGAGGAGGATATTGTATGGAATTTGACTGTCGGTGAGGAAAACGGAGATTATATCGAGTGCGGGAGTGATGGAATGGAAATCCTGATAGCTCCCACAGTCAAGGTAGTGTGTCTATAGTCGCACTTAACTCTTAAATAGAAAATGGAGATGAAATTTCGTTCGTTTATATTGTTTTCTTCAGAAATGTACTATCTAAAATTAGTAAAAATGAATGATCTAAGAAACAAAAAAGTGATAGGCCTTTTTTCTTAGATATTAATATTGGCATAATCCACATACCGGGTGCCAACAATTAAAGTTATAGTATCAGTGCGGTACAGCACTGGCTGTAATGATCGTAGGAGTCTGAAATTTTGTAGATACGCTAACTAATCAATGCGCTCTCGAAGAATGCCACAAAAATCATTAGTTCCAGGCTTTGCCACTAGGCAAAAAATACCGTATTTGCTCGTGCATATCTCGCCCCCGCGTATATCTCGCACCCCATTTTTTAATTTGAAATTTCAGGGAAAAAAAAGTACTCGCATATATCTCGCATTTATTACTGACACCATCATATAAATGACAGTAATAACCTTGAGGTAGAAACACGTTCGATTTAGCGCGCCACAACAGTCGTCATTGTCCAGGAACTTACCCGAAGCGTTACTAACAGGAAGAGCGAGCAACAACGAGTTGATCCGAACTTCGATACGAGCCGATTAGGGATCGAGGCGCCGCATGCAAACATACGGCGCAGCGTGCGTGTTAGCACGCTGTATTTCGTTCACCGCGTCTTCGGCCGCGGCTGGCTAAATTCCCCGCCTTGAGTCACGTTCGAATTAGCGATTAGCGCGCCACGTCAGTTGCGGAAGTAGGCCTACTGTTACATCGCAGAGAAACGCAGTTCAGTCTCCTCGAATCTCAATGATTTCGTCTTTACGCATTGCGTCGCATCAGAGCTCGGCCGCGTGCAAGAATACGGCGCAGCGTGAGTGTTAGCACGCTGTACATCGTTCGTAGCGTCTTCGGCCGCGGTTGGCTAAATTCACCGCCTTGAAACACATTCGAATTAGCGATTAGCGCGTCACAACAGTTGCTCAAGTAGGCCTACTGTTACATCGCAGAGAAACGCAGTTCAGTCTTCTCGAATCTCAATGAGTTAGTCTTTACGCATTGCGTCGCATCAGAGCTCGGCCGCGTGCAAGAATACGGCGCAGCGTGAGTGTTAGCACGCTGTACATCGTTCGTAGCGTCTTCGGCCGCGGTTGGCTAAATTCACCGCCTTGAAACACATTCGAATTAGCGATTAGCGCGTCACAACAGTTGCTCAAGTAGGCCTACTGTTACATCGCAGAGAAACGCAGTTCAGTCTTCTCGAATCTCAATGATTTCGTCTTTACGCATTGCGTCGCATCAGAGCTCGGCCGCGTGCAAGCATACGGCGCATCGTTCGCCGCGGTTGGCTAAATTCACCCCCTTGAAACACGTTCGAATTAGCGATTAGCGCGCCACAACAGTTGCACAAGTAGGCCTACTGTTACATCGCAAATTTTGTGTTTTTTCGGGAATACGGTCATTCCCCGCGTATATCTCGCACCGAAAATTTTCACATATTTTCGGTCAAAAAAGTGCGAGATATACGCGAGCAAATACGGTATCGTACTGTAAGCAATGGTAAGGGTCACAGAAGAAAGGCAGAAAAGATCAAACACATGATAACGGCGGTCCTAGGAGGTTCATTAGCATTTATGGTTACAAACACTGTTCAATATGGCCTCCCACTCAACGGCATGGTCGACAGTTGTCCGCAGCATATCGGCTGAGCTCCGAGTTGTATTGTCTCCGGTATTCGCCAACATCTAGTACTGGTCCTAAGGTCTTTCTGAGAATTCTTACCTCTCTGACCTACAATTTATCCATTTTTATTTATTGCTAATTCAATAGATTTCCACCTGAAGGTTATTTATTCTTTTTTTTAGGGAAATTTCCATCACTCCCCTGCGTAAGGAACCAACAGGCCTGGTCCTGGTTCCCCTTCCTGCACTTTGGGGAAAATGCAGACATGAAACAAGTACCTAACAGTGGTTGTCTGCTTTGTCATCATTCTCTTCCCAAGCTTGCTGCACCATAGGTCCATTGGTAAAAGCCCTGAACGGATGCGGATATCCGCAATTTTTTTTGCCTTGCGGATATAGGTTGCATGGCTGTGCTGATAGCGGATAAGCTGTGGATAATGTTTGGAGAAAATTTGTGGATAGTTTTTAAAATACATTCCAAACTTGTTTAATATCATTATTAGGACCAATGTTTATGACATACCGGTATCGCATTATTCCGTTATGTTCTTTTCATGATAAAAGTAAGGTTGGTTGGTTCCTCAGTTTAGGGGCTGCGACAACGCGGTCATGTAGCCCTGTGTACTTTGGGTGTGTGTAGAATCTGTCTGATAACCGGTGTTAATTGTGAGGGCTGTATTAGTGTGTGCTATCTGTTTTTTAATATAAGTACAGACGGCAACTTAGAATTTTTCAAATAGTTCCTAATTTTGCCACCAAACGCCACCGTCAACGACTACTAGGCCTAGTTCAGATATTAGCTACTAGATGCCACCGCAGTCGGCTCTTGGCAACGAACGTAGCAACCTAAGAGCGTTGTTTACATTCTTAACCTATCCAATTTAGCTTCACGCAGGTGTAATTAGTGGAAGGTTCTTTAACATGCCATAAATCTATGACATGGGACCGCCAGCTTTACTTCCCTCCAAAGGAAGGCATACTGAGGGATTTTAACGCTCTTAAAAAATCCGACGGCTTCGGCAACGTTTGAACCCGCTCTCTTGGGCATAGAAGCTCAGCATGCTACCGACTACGCCACCGAAGCCGCTTGATAAAAGTAAGATGATGATTTAAGCCAATCTCATACAAATTATGTCATTAAGCATAATTAACACTATGAACAGGAAACAGTTACAATTACGGCTGTGTAACATTCATTTTAAACATAGCACATGACATACAAAGCCTAAGGGAAGGACATTTTCCTCAAATGTCTAAATATGTTGCTTTAGTAATTTATGCTTTATCTTATTAAACATATTATTGGAATGCCAGTAGATTCGGATAACAAACATGGGAATGCGGAAAAAAGTCATGCAGATGCGGATAACAGTTGTGCAGATGCGGACAACGTTTTGTTTATCCGCGCAGGGCTCTAACCATAGGCACATTTTCTTCACCCGTTTGCACTCGTTGGCCAACTCTTAACGTCATTTTCAGATACCTCCTCAGGTTATCTAGGAATGGTTTTCTTGTTAATTTCCTTATTTGAACAGAGTACTTACCTCAGTATGTTGCCAGTCCTCTCTATTTTGGCCTTCCTAACTTAGTAATGTTGCTTGTGTTTTACCTTTTCAATACAATTTTGAATTAATGAACTTGCTTTCACATAACGAGGAAGAAAAAAGACCACAATGCTGTATGAAAGAAAAGTGAACTCACTATGTAATCTCGCGCTCGCCACATCAACTCTGCTGGGATGCCACATGTTTCACTGACAGAGTCCTTGGGAAAGAGAACGTCACTACGGATGACCCAGTTGCCCCGGACAAGCACCGCCACTTGCTGAACAGTTCGCAACACGTTCACAGGGTCTTGCCCGGGGCCAACCAAAGACAGCAGTTGAGAGAATGGAAGTAATTTGGCTGCAACACAAGAAGCATCAAGCATTACTTCCTAATACATTAGCTTCTTTAATACCTTAACATAAATGTAAAGGCTTGACAAATATAAACATAAGCTATACATTAAAGAAGAAGAGAATAACTCTGTTGGTCTTCTATTCAGTTTCTTTTTAAGCACGTTTTGTAATTTTAAAAGTTGTGAGTATTAGGCATCATCTCTACGACAGTATGAATGAATGTGAAGAAACAGAAAGGTTGCCTTGAGAAACAGATATGCCAATAAAATTCTATGTAACTCTGAAGAGTGAAATTAAAATCATTTCATTGGTATGACTAAAAATATTATTTTTAATCTACTAAGATATTTCAACCATTCTTCCATGATTTTATTCTCCATGTCTCAGTGTTGGGAAAGTACTCAAAACATGTACTTAACCCTCTTAGTGCCAAGTAATTTCCTAAAATACTTATCAAGAATGCCAAGCCATTTCCGATGGACATGCAGACTATTCGGAAAAAAATCATAAATACCACATTTCCAACGATAGAATCATTATTTTTGCTTTGCATTATAACCAATTCTTCATTTTTTCATACATTATGTTCATAAAAGTAAATATGGCATCCAAACCTTTTTAATTGAGGTTATTCGGATAATTGTTATATTATTCTTTTTTTTAATCAGTTTTGAGCCTAAATTAACGACACCTAAGAGTAATATTCGAAGAAACACTACGTTTCCAGCTATAGAAAGTTCTTAGATACATCTGTAGGCAGAAAATTTCAACAAGAAGAAAACAACTGCACCACAATTTTGGCGGAAACGCGAGTGATTGGGTGAGCGCAAAGGGAGGGCGGGAATACAAACTCAAACCTATCGCGCAACAGACTTCGAAGGAAAAAAGTAAACACCGCACAGGCAAGCTTGAAACCTCACCTTTCGAACAGTATGAAATAATCACAGACATATGCCTACAGAAATCTACAAATATAAGATAAACAGCGCGCCGATTGAATCGGATTTGGCACTGTAACGTGTTTTTCGAGGGGTTTTTATGCCACTGGCATAAGTCAGTAGGAAGCCATTCTATATTTATTTACGCGGCAAATTGTTCAGCCAAGAGAATTTTTCATGATAATTTATTATTATTATTAATTTATTATAATTATTATTTAGATATTTTCGGAGCATTTTATAAAAATTATAAGCATACAGATAGGTTTTCTATGTCTTAGAAAACGCTATCATGCAAATTATTACGAACGACGATATCATAGAAAATTATTTGATTACGGGATTTTACGGAGTTTTGTCAGTTAGGGTATTTGAGAGAGATGACTCACTGGAAATTCAAATACAAGCTTAATCTTGTCAGGAAGTATTACGCTAGGCTGGGTCGCATCGTCAAGAAAAGGCGAACTGTTGGAACGGAAAACGACTTCTCCCTCCCGCCGTGTGTAATGAACCAGAGGAGGGGAAGTAGCGGCGTGCTCAGCCAATCAGTGGAGACCACGTAAGCTGGAAGTTGAGACTGGAGTGGGGAGCCAACGTGGGCATATATCGTTCGGCCCGGCGTGGAACGAGGACATTCTGTGGGACATTCTGTGTAAGACGAAAGCAGTACGGTTGGACGCGGGAGTCGCTCCGATGTTCCGTGGAGTGGACGACTAACTTTTGTAAAACTTAACCAGTGTGGTTATACGAGTGTTTGGGTCCGATGTACGGACCATAGAATTATCTAATCTACCAGAACATCATCAAATTTCGACGGAGATGACGACGTCCAGGAGACTGTGGGAAGCACACAGCATCATCAAGTACGAGGGAAATGCTTTAGCAATTTCCAGTGGTAAGCGCAAATGACGCAGAAATACGCAATCTCTCAATTTTCTTTGTTTTACATTTCATATTTCAGTAACTTCATAGCTTGGAAATAAGAGTAAAATCAATTTATCAGACTCCGTTTTCACGTAATTTTCTATCGGTAATATTAAAATCGCAACGCTCCAATTTAAATTTTATACTTATTATTATTAATTTTGCTATACTTGTTTTATACAATAAATTCATTTCTTTTACAATGCAATCTTTGCTTTCAGTAGGTAGCATTAGATATAGACCAATTCCTTCTCCTGATACAATTGTTTGTTGGGTTAATGATCAAATCATACCACGATCTGAGTGAATAGAGTCTTGAAGGTGTTCTGCCAGAGCTAGACGTTGTTAAATACAAATTTAGATTTCAGCATTGCATTGAGGTCTTGGCGCCCATTAAAACAACATAGCTTAGGCATAGGTAAACAGTTACATTTATCACCCAACAGTTAGGGGCAGCGAAACTGCTACATTTGTCGCTACCAACAGATGGGGCAATAATTAACGTTACGCTTGTCGCTCAACGTGAGGGCGAAGGAAACCATTACATTTGTCGCCGACAACTTGGGGATGAAAACCTAATAACATTTGTGGAAGGAGAAGGGTATATATTTCTGTGCCTGTATTTTGGGGGTTATTTGTCTGTATCAGTGTATATCATTATGGGGGATGAGAAAGAAAGACAGATGAGGTTACGTAGTGGTCATCAACGGGAGAGTGATGATACGAGCAGTATGCCGAGTGATGGTAGTACCGGGGTAGCGGAGGTAAATCCCGATACTGAAACAGGGAGTGTAGGCGGCCAACCAGAATTAAAAACTTTACTTCTCGAGTTTATGTATCAGAACAAAGTTAGTAGTGATGCCTTAAATGCAAAGTTAGAACAGAATAATGCAAGATTAGAACAAAACAGTAGGGAAAAAAAAAAGAGCAATAGGGAATTGAGCGATAGTTTAAACGCCAAATTAGAACAAAACAGTAGGGAAAATAAAGAAAGTACAGACGCTTTAAATGCAAAACTGGAACAAAACAACGCTAAACTAGAACAAAACAACGCTAAACTAGAACAAAACAGTAGGGAAAATAGAGCGAGTACTGAAACTTTAAATGCTAAATTAGAACAAAACAGTAAGGAAATTAGTGTGAAAATGGAACAGATTAGAGGAGAAATCAGAGGAGTAATGGAAGAGAAGGTTAAAGAGATCATTGCAGATGTAGACAAGAAATTAGGAAAAGTACAGGAGGAGTTGGAAATTAGAATCAGCACACAGGCTGAAAATTTAAAAGAACTAGTGCAACTGGAAACACAGCAGGTCAAAAAGCAATTGGGGGGAGAAATTGACAAAATTCAGGTAGCTACTAAAGAGGTTAAGGAACAGCTGGGGGGTAGAATTGAGAAAGTCCACTCACAAATAGTTGAAGAAGTAAATGATTTAAGAGAGAGTAATAGATAGAGCATTAGCAAGATTGAGGAGAAACAAGCAAAGCTATGATAAAGTAGAAGAATCAGAAGGAAACATTAAATTAACAGTAAACAGTATTGAGAGGAAGGCTGAGGAGAAAATCGCACAATTAGAGTTAAAATTAAAAGCTAGGATCAGGCAAGAAAATAGTCAGAATAGGCCAGTTTTTGTGAATAGCACACACAGGGAGGTAGAACTGGGTAAGTTCAGCAATCGACAGGGGTGCCCAATGGAGTTCATGAACACTATAGAAAATAAATTCGGGGAGAGGTTGGAAAAAGGTAGTATTGAGTGGTGCCAGGTAGTTGAAATTTTAGAACAAGTGTTTGTGGGGGAAACGAGGAATTGGTTTGCTGTCTACAGAGACAAGTTTACTGATATTAATGATTTTAAAATGAAATTCTGTGAAAAGTTCTGGAATGAGGTCATTCAGTCGTAGCATCGTGAGGGAGTAGTGTGTGGTAAATATAACCCTAAAGGAAGCTCCACCATGACCGAATACTTTTTAGGGCAGGTATTAGTGTGTAAATATCTGGATGGCTTGAAGGAGGAAAGTGATGTGGTGAGGTTGCTACTTAGGCACTTTCCCTATAGGATCAAGGAGGCTGCTTGTATCCAGAATGTAAAGACTATATCACAAGTAGAAAATTTGTTAAGCACATTTGATGCACTAGGGAGAGGGGGTTATGAGGACAATTTCAATCGGAACCAGGGTAATAATAATAATAGGCCTAATGAAGCCAGGCATCAAGAAGTTCAAGGGAACGGTGGCGAAGGGGCCAAAGCTCAAAATAGAAATAATAGTAATCAGCTAAATCAGAACAGAGGAAATGGCTATGGTAATCAGTATCAAGGGAGGAATAATGATTTCAGGGGAAATCAAGGGAGGAACAATGATTACAGGGGAAATCAAGGGAGAAACAATGATTTCAGGGGAAATCAAGGGAGAAATTATAATGACAATAATTACAACCAGAATAGGGGTCAAGGAAGAGGACAGCCTAGTGATAGTAATATACAGTCAAACAATGACAACACAGCCCGGAACAACCAGACCAGTTCAGTAGTTAGTAGTACTACGGTCAGCTGTAGCGGTTCTTTAAACGCGAACCAGGCTGCGAAGTAAAGTCAGAATCTCAGTCTGTAGCATGCCCTGTCCATACAATTATACAGGAACCCTATGACCTAAATGTAAGAAATGAATTATTACATGAACTAAATGATGAAGGTATTATTCAGGAAGTGGTTAGTAAGAGCCCCATAGTTAAATTTAACGTGTCCGAGGCGTACACAGATGTTTTAATTGATAGTGGTTGTATGAAGAGTTGCATAAGTAGTGCATTTTATGATAAAATGAAAGGAACGGGAGTAAATTTTGAGGAGATGCCAATTAAAAGCACTTTTGTTATCACAGCTGTTGGGAAGAGGTCTAAAGTAATTTTTCTAAGCAAGTTTTAGTAGACATTAAAATTAATAATCATGTAGAGAAGCAGATTTGCCTTGTAATTCCAAATTTAGTATTCAGTGTTATCTTGGGTTCAGAGTGGCTAAGTAGAGTGTCTGGTAACTTATGTTATGATGTAGGGAGTTTGAAATTTAAATGGGGAGATTCTGAAGTATAAGTAGCGTTCAATGACCATATTCAGAGGAGTAGTATTGTAGGTGTGATTTGTACTTTAAATGAGATATCGCCAGCCGTAGAGCGGGGTTCTCCATGTTTTGTGGGCAGTGTGATTACGAACGGAAGTCTAGAGGACTCGTTACGTGATGCTGCATGTCAGGGAAATATAGAGGATGAACAGTGTGTTCGGCTCTATGATGTGTTATGGTGTAATAGGAGAGTTTTTGAGGATCGCATTGGTTTGGCCAATTGCTATACACATTCATTGAACGTTATTGATAGGTCAGTATTCACAGGACATAGATATCCTGTACCTTTCGCTTATCAGAGTGCAGTTGAGGCACAAATTAACCAGATGTTTGAAGATGGGATTATTGAGCACTCTAACAGTCCATATGTTAATTCTTTGATCACGGTACCCAAGACCGACGGCACAGTTCGTATTTGTTTAGACGCTCGTTTGGTTAACAGTAGAATTAGTTCAGATCAGCTGAAATCTATGTCAATAGAGGAATTAATGCAAACATTTGAGGGGAAGAAGTATTTCACTTGTGTAGATTTGAGTTCCAGTTTTTGGCAAGTGCCACTTATGTACGAAGATAGACCATTTACAGCTTTTAGTCATAAATATAACCTTTATCAATTTTGTAGAACACCTTATGGGTTAAAGAGTAGTTCAGCAGCTTTAATTAGGGCTTTAAACATCGCATTAGGGGATGACACAGGAGAGTTTGTAACCATTTACATTGATGATCTGGTAATTAGTTCACGCAGTTTTGAGGAGCATCTACGTCATTTAGATATAGTTTTTCTGAAGTTAGATCAGGCAGGGTTCACTTTGAAGCTGTCTAAGTCGTCATTCTGTCAGTCAGAAGTGACATTTTTAGGTCATAGAGTGTCGAGTAGAGGTGTAACACCAGAAGAAAGTAGGGTTAATAAGATACTTAACGCAGAGGTGCCACAGAATGTTAAACAGTTAAAAACTTACCTGGGAATTTGCAACTTTTTCAGGAGGTTCGTTCTTAAATACTCAGGGTTGGTAGAACCATTCAGGGAATTGCTTAAAAGTGGGACTCTGTGGAGATGGGAGTCCAAGCATGAACAGGCTTTTAGAGCGCTGAAGGAAGGTTTTGAGAAAGCTGTAGTGCTGAAATATCCGTTAAAAGATAAGGAATATGTGGTTATGACAGATGCTTCACATATAGGCATTGCTGGAGTATTATGTCAGAAAGATGATGAGGGTAATCTGTGCATTGTATCTTTAGCCTCGCGAGGACTGACAGCAGCAGAGAAAAGGTACACGATTACTGAGTTAGAGCTTTTAGGTATTGTTTTCAGTTTAGGGAAATTTAGAATGTATTTAGTAGGGGGGAAATATGAGATCCACACAGATCAGCATGCATTACTGTATATGAGGACTTGTAAACTCAGTTCTAACAGAGTTAGTAGGTGGATTCTTGCTCTGCAGGAATACAAATTCACAGTAAAATATATTAAAGGTAAAGATAACATTCTTGCAGACATGCTATCGAGGGACACTAATTTATGTAGGGATTATCCTGTGGTTAAAGCAGAGGATGGTATTTTAATATTTGCATGTGTGGACAGTAGCAACAGGGCATCGTTACAGACACTGAGAAATATGCTAGTGGAGCAACGTGATGACGTTAAGTTAAAGGAGCCACTGGCTAGGTTGGAAATAGGTGAAGAAGAGTATGTGAAAGTAGGACGGTTCACGTACAAGATGCAGGATGGGCTTCTTGCAAGGAAATGTAGGAATAATCGGTGGGCAATATGTGTTCCTGCCACTTTGCGGGAGGAGCTAATTTGGTTCATTCATAGGGAATTAGGACACTTTGGTGCTGCCAAGGTCTTCTATGAAATTGGTCGTGACTTCATTTGGAGTAAAACGGGAAGGGATGTTAGGAGGATTTTAGCTAAGTGTGACACCTGTCAAAGGAGTAAATATCCAGTTAAATATTTAGTGGGGGAGAGATCTGCAGTTCTGACCAGTAGTCCCGGCGAACTACTGTGTGTGGATTTATTTGGCCCGATCGTTAAAGGACAGTACGGCTACGAGTACATTTTTATAGTTATTGACGCTTTTAGTAAGTATGTCAAGCTATATCCGCTAAGGAAAGCCACGGGACTAGCGTGTAGCCGTCTGATCATTAATAAGTATGTACCTGAGTTTGGCCTTCCTCTCAGGATACTATCTGACAGTGGACCACAGTTTACTGCAAAGAAATGGAGATCCAGTATGCAGGAAGCTGGTATAGCACACGTTCATTCCTCTGTAAGGTACCCTCAGGGTAATTCTGCAGAGCGTCCATTAAGGGAAGTGGCTCGTCTTTTTCGGACTCTAGTGCATGACAAGCATGCGGCCTGGGTTGGACATCTTCCCAAGGTCGAGACTTGGCTGAATTCTGTCCAGCATGAGAGCACGAAATTGACGCCATACGAAGTTCACTACGGAAAAAGACCACAAAATGAACTAGCGAGGGTGTTGGGATTAAATGAGGGTAAGCAACCGGGGATGGATTACATTGTCCAGTTGGCGAAACAGAATTTATCTAAGTCAGCACAAAAGAGAATTCGCCAACAAAAAGAAACTAAATTTGAACTATTCGAGCCGGGAGACAGAGTCTTACTTAGAGTGCCGAAACAGTCAAATAAGCTAGAGAAAGTCATGTCCAAGTTCTTTTATCTCTACGAGGGCCCATTTATAGTTTCCAAACGTATTGGAAAAACAGCATATGTGCTGGAGAATAGTGAGGGAAACAGATTATACTGGACGTATAATATACATAGTCTACGAAAATATTTGTCATAAAGTGAGTGTGTTTAGCTGGCGAGCCAGCCTATCAAATGAGTAAGTGTGGTATTTGGTGCGTGGGAGGAGATGGTCTTCCAGGCAGGCGTATCAGAAGTCACACAGGGGGGTAGTATGTAAGTAAATGAGAGTTTTTAAGGTACAGGGAAATATGACGGGATTGTCGGATGCTCTTGAGCACTAAAATGTCTCGATACACCAAGGCCAGAATTTGGTAGCGCTGGTGAATTCCCATTTGCCTCCAAGAGATGGGTGAGCGCTTGAACAGGGTATTTTTGCTTAAGGCGTCCACGAGGCAAAAGATGGGCCATCAGAATGCGAGACAGTCCTTCATGAAACTCATACATATCAGCACACGTGATTTCTGTTTACGGCCTCGCCATGTAAGATTTGTAAGTGTGTAATTTAAGGTAATTTGTACAATGGTATTATTTCTGTGTTGAGAACTAATATTAAGTAGAATATGGTCTATGGGAACTTAACAAGACCGGGCGATTACAGCACAGAAATATTTGGTGTTATATGTAATGCGCATTTACTGGTTTTTTTTTTCAGAAGTCAATATTAATTTAATCTACTATAAAGAGAGATCAAGTATTATGGTCACGAGGCGCTGCCACAATAGTGTGATCGTGTGCTCAGTGAGAAATGGGATTAATTTCACAATAAGGAAGGAACCTCCAGTGACATTAGGAAGTTCTATGGTGATATAAATATATCAGAACACCTTCAATGCGTGTGATATGACATCATAAATACATAGTGCTCACACATTAATTATGTCTATTTCTCCAACATAGAGAAATTTGAGAGGCGGAAATATCCGTGGAACACTATTCTATATGTAAAACATTGGACTGGTTGCAAAGTGCAATCCATAGTGACAACAAACTTTGACGCAAAGTGCGTGAAGAAAAATTGTGAGTGTATATATCTGTAATTTAGGGTGATCTCATTTATGTAATATGTATTTTGGATGGGGTTTATTAACGTGTCTGGGATAATCGGATAATGGACCGTCGTCACGGTAAATCATCCGATGATCCGAGGCGAATATGTAACGTGTTTTTCGAGGGGTTTTTATGCCACTGGCATAAGTCAGTAGGAAGCCATTCTATATTTATTTACGCGGCAAATTGTTCAGCCAAGAGAACTTTTCATGTTAATTTATTATTATTATTAATTTATTATAATTATTATTTAGATATTTTCGGAGCATTTTATAAAAATTATAAGCATACAGATAGGTTTTCTATGTCTTAGAAAACGCTATCATGCAAATTATTACGAACGACGATATCATAGAAAATTATTTGATTACGGGATTTTACGGAGTTTTGTCAGTTAGGGTATTTGAGAGTCATGACTCACTGGAAATTCAAATACAAGCTTAATCTTGTCAGGAAGTATTACGCTAGGCTGGGTCGCATCGTCAAGAAAAGGCGAATTGTTGGAACGGAAAAAGACTTCTCCCTCCCGCCGTGTGTAATGAACCAGAGGAGGGGAAGTAGCGGCATGCTCAGCCAATCAGTGGAGACCACGTAAGCTGGAAGTTGAGACTGGAGTGGGGAGCCAACGTGGGCATATATCGTTCGGCCCGGCGTGGAACGAGGACATTCTGTGGGACATTCTGTGTAAGACGAAAGCAGTACGGTTGGACGCGGGAGTCGCTCCGATGTTCCGTGGAGTGGACGACTAACTTTTGTAAAACTTAACCAGTGTGGTTATACGAGTGTTTGGGTCCGATGTACGGACCATAGAATTATCTAATCTACCAGAATATCATCAAATTTCGACGGAGATGACGACGTCCAGGAGACTGTGGGAAGCACACAGCATCATCAAGTACGAGGGAAATGCTTTAGCAATTTCCAGTGGTAAGTGCAAATGACGCAGAAATACGCAATCTCTCATTTTTCTTTGTTTTACATTTCATATTTCAGTAACTTCATAGCTTGGAAATAAGAGTAAAATCAATTTATCAGACTCCGTTTTCACGTAATTTTCTATCGGTAATATTAAAATCGCAACGCTCCAATTTAAATTTTATACTTATTATTATTAATTTTGCTATACTTGTTTTATATAATAAATTCATGTCTTTTACAATGCAATCTTTGCTTTCAGTAGGTAGCATTAGATATAGACCAATTCCTTCTCCTGATACAATTGTTTGTTGGGTTAATGATCAAATCATACCACGATCTGAGTGAATCGAGTCTTGAAGGTGTTCTGCCAGAGCTAGACGTTGTTAAATACAAATTTAGATTTCAGCATTGCATTGAGGTCTTGGCGCCCATTAAAACAACATAGCTTAGGCAAAGGTAAACAGTTACATTTATCACCCAACAGTTAGGGGCAGCGAAACTGCTACATTTGTCGCTACCAACAGATGGGGCAATAATTAACGTTACGCTTGTCGCTCAACGTGAGGGCGAAGGAAACCATTACAGCACTTTTGGCGCGAGCAGCGAGAGCCGATCTGATAGGCGTGTGGCACCGAGAGGGTTGAGATACAAAATGCTCCCCAAAATGTATTTTAGATACAAAATACACAGATGAAATAATAGTTTAAATTATACCAATATACGACACTAATCTAGTTACAGATGTTTAGAATCAACAATGGATTAATCATCAGCACATTACATACTGTGAAAGGAAATTGATTCTCTTTAACCAATTATTTTCTATTATTTAAGATATTTTCTCTCATTTACATTTTTGTTAATTTATTCACCAAGTTTTACAATTCCCTTATTTAAATAAACCATTCATGATCCTTTTTAATTTTAGCAATGCTCAGACAAGTATTTAATTAACTTTTCTCATTTGACTTAACTCCTGGGTGATAACCAATTTCCCGAAAACTTCTGTTTCCTCTGTTACACTATATAGTCCATTTATACTTTCATACGAATTATAAGCTTAATTCACTTCATCTCTTCATATTACAGCACAATATTAGATGATAATCAGGGTGTCTGTTGTTAAGGATGAAGTAAAAATTAGTTACTTTTTAGATACCTTTTAGTTACCTCTTAATTCAAATTACGTCTGCGGTCGGCAAGTATAGAAGCTCATCGCGCACTGAAGAAAAACAACAATGAACTGTGTTTAATCCATAAAATTCTCTTATGGTGTTATAAAAATGTAAAAGATAAAAACAAATAATGGATATTTAATATCAAATGAGTTGTTTCAGCTAATATGCCGCCTTGTGTACAAGAAGTTATGGGAGATTTCCTTTGTCCCCGCGGTAGACCATGAAGAAATATATGCGACGTTGTGTGATCGTCACCGAACTATGTCTTCGCACTCAAGTATGGAGAAATATCGAGACGTTACACGATCGGCGCTGGTCCGAGTCGTTTGACGCGATAGAACACAGAGAAAAATCGCGATTTACATGATCGGTGTCACTTTTAGTCGTTCGACGAGATTTCTATTGCCCTTGAGGTCGGGCACTGAAAAATATAGTATTATTACGCAATCGGCGCCGCTTGCGTCCATTTGACAAGAATCCAGTTGTATTTGTCACTGAATGCGGAGAAATATCGCGATGTATCGCTATCGTTGCCGCACTTGGTCGTTTTACGAGATTCACATCCTCGCGGTTGGACACTAAGAACGCAATATTATGCAATTGGCACCGCATCCGGCCGTTCAACGATTGTCTGTCAGTCTGTCCTGGAAGAATGGCGGAGGCAAGCTCGAGGTTGGGCATGGTTAAAATTCGCAAGCAGTTGTGGCCATGTTGTATGGTCGGCGCCATCATTCCCGCTGTCCCTATGCTGTGGTTGGAAGTTTACTGTTGATCACGAGAAGAAATTAGTATCGAGATGCTACGTAGTCTGTTATTTCAAAGTGGGTTGATGCACTTCTCGCTCCCCGTACACTTTTAAGCATAAGGTCATGGAAAAGTGGCGAGTAGGGTTCAGTATGTTTCGTGATGGGTGCCCAACCACCTTTGACAGGATTCCCGCAGTCCTCTTGGACACAAGTTCGCGACGGGGCACAGGTTTTATGATTTTACGCAACTGGCGTCGATCTCGGTCTGTTTGACGAGATTCCCGCAGGCAAGTCGTGCGGTCAGCCGGCCGTCTTGAGGATGTGATTTTGGAGGATCAACGTTCGAAGTAGGTATCGGATATTACGAATTATTCAGAGAGGATTACACGAATAATACGACAAGATGGCACATTTTCTTTCGAATCCAAATTATACAAGTTTAGGAGATAACCGATTATATATCCAATGGAACCAAAGTACGAAGGAAAAATTGACATATAACGGAGTTTCGAATTAACCACACTGGATGTCGCAAATTTACGAGACTGATAGATTTTTAAAATATAGTCTATGTATTTCGAAGTATTTTGAGATTTATTTTCGAAACGGTATCATTTCGCAAGATTGTGACAATAAATTAATTCGAGTTATTTATAGACTTCAATTTGAGATATCCAAATTTAGAGGTTTCTGTTGAGTTTCGGAAGATATCGCGAATAAACGTCTCACAAAAACTCAAGTTTCCGAATAATACAGAAAAATATTTCACGCAAAACTAAACTCTCTTCTTGATGCCGAAAATATACGTTGAACTGATGTATAAAGTACCACTGAAGGTATCCTCAGTAAGCATTTCCTTGAGGTCGTGCACGGGGAAATATAGCTTACGCAATCGGCGCCGCTTGCGTGAAACTCGCTTCATCGCAATCTGTGATCCTAGCGGCGCGGGTTTAAAAGATTTAAACCGACCTCGGCGAATTTTGTTACCTCAAACTATCCAGACATAAAGATTAGCTACTTTCGTTACCTGTTCGTAACATCAGCTACTTTTTTGTTACCCTGATAATATATCACAACTTAGAACTTACTCCTCTAATAATTTTAGTAACACGGTAGGAATAATTCATTTTCATTTATTAACTTATTAAACTAAACTTTCCTACTGGCTTCTTCTTCTTCTTCTTTTACAGCCACATTGGACCACTTCAGTCAATCATTTCTTGGTCCTCTTCTTGAGTAAGTTTTCTTTCCGAGTTGCCCAGTAGCTCTTCATGATGATGATGATGATGAACTTATTAAACTAAACTTTCCTACTGGCTTCTTCTTCTTCTTCTTTTACAGCCACATTGGACCACTTCAGTCAATCATTTCTTGGTCCTCTTCTTGAGTAAGTTTTCTTTCCGAGTTGCCCAGTAGCTCTTCATTTGCTCTGATCTTCTCAGGCGTTCCTCATCTGTAAATACCCTTTTCACAGTATGACATTTGTCTATTTTTGGTTAAAATCTAAGTTTTATGCATTTCATTTTTTTTTTAATTTTTTGTTTTGTTTTGCAAGTCATCCAAGGTTATTTCTAATTCTTTCATATCTTCTCTAATTTCCTTAATCCATCCTACTGGCTTCTACTACGTATTGTTCCACGGTTTTCTTTTACCCACGGATGCTTAACCCCAGATTTTACCCTATTTTATGACTGCCAACGTTTAAGAATATGTGGAGCTTATCATCATATTTTGGTATCCTCCATAAAATCTTCACTTGAAACCTCCACATATTAAAGAGTTCCATGCCTCCACGTTCCTTCAGATTTTTCGATCTCATTCTTTATTCATATTGGCAAGTTTTAACTTAAAGTATCAATACTAGAGGGATATCATTTTCAGCTTTTCAACTTTATTAAACACTTTTTCCTGTTATAGTATTCTGGTTTGCGCAATAAAGGTTGTGCAGAAACAGATGGGCTTAGAAATAAGAATCAATTATCAAAACTATCTTTTGGTAATTTATACTGCGGTGAGCGATACCTCCTCATAACTGTCAAAACGTACCTTCCAGAAGGAGCCGTCTCACTTGATCCAATAAGGGAAGCTGCCTAAGCCGAGTCAGAGGGATCACACTGGACGAGGAGCCTGACAAAGATGCCACATCTGTACTCTGGGGGACCAACACATCCATGTACAGGTCCTTGGAGAGATTCAGTTCTGATGGTCTCTCCTCAGTCTGAGAGCAATACAACTTGCTCCTTTCTCTCTGGAAAATATAAATACAGCTGCAGCATAGCGCAAGGAACTCCCCATATTTTCAAAATGTGCACCAAGTTTCAAACAATTGACAATCCAGTATAACCTCTATCATTCGAAATTTTAAGATATTTTGATTTTTAACTTTAACTTCAATCACATTGGGAATAGGCATATAAAATGACCTAATTAAATTCAAAACCTGTATAATTTGCAATTTGGAAAGAAAACTGTTCCCGTTCTTAATAATAATCATTCAATTCTCCCTGTATTCAAAATATTTAATGACTAATTCCAATGGCTCCCCGTTGAAAATACATTTTAAAGACAGTCGGCAAAGTGCACAACATGCCTGCAAACTCGCTACCAGACCATAGGTCAGCAGGAATCTTGTCCAATGGACCGAGCGTAACATAGATAATGAAAACTACTCACTTTTCCCTGTGCCCAATAGTAAACTTGTGACTATCACTCAGGTATGACAGTGAGAATGTCAAACAGACCAAAGTGCCTATGATCGCGTAATATCACGATATTCTCAGTGCACAAACACTACCATACACCCACGAAGGCAGTAGATAATCTAATGGGTTGTGCAAACATCAAAATCCATCCAAACATCCATGCCCAGCCACAAGATAGCAGGAGTTTCTTAAAACAGGGCCAATCACTCATGATATTTCTCCAGGCTTGAACACAAACACCTGCCCACAAGGACAACCTGAATCTTGTCAAATAGCACGCATAATGTAATATTGCAATATTTTTCTCCGTGGTAGAGACCGAACACATGCCTTTCAGGACAGCTAGAATCTTGTCAAATGGGCCAAGGCAAGTGCCAAATGCATGACAGGTTATTTGTTCATGTTTAGCCACGAATACAAAACCATAGACAGTGGCTATTGAGTAACACTGCAATGCAATTCTGTGCCCAACCACAAACTCTAGACCATAGACAGTGGCTATTGAGTAACACTGCAATGTAATTCTAAGCCTATTTGATGCCTACTTCATTTATCCACCAAAAGGACATCTTCAAGACAGCCAGCGGACTGCACAACTTGCCTGTGGGAATCTCGTCAAATGAACCAAGATAGGGCACGGGAAAATATTTTTACGTGAAGGTGCCTATCACAAACTTGTGAAATGAGGACTGCAGGAATCTTGGTATATGGTAGTGGGTGCCAATCCAGAAACATCCCGAAACCTACTTGCAACTTTTCCCCTTGCCCAACCCTGAACTTAAGCATATATAACGCAAGAAGTGCACCAACCCATTCAAAAACAGCATCACAATGGCTATTGGAACAGCATTGGAACAGAGGAAATCACGTCCACCTACTTGCAAGCGGCACCGATTATACATGGCCATACCTGCTAGCATCTTTCACTATGCCCAACTTCAAACTTGCGATCTCCACTCTGCTAGGGCAGCTGAGTGTGGCGCCAACAGTGTAACATCGCAACAGTTCTCCAGGTTTGGCTGTGAGAGCAAACTGCCAAGAGTGGCACAGATTGCGTGATTCGTGATGTTTCTCCTTGTATCCTGCAGTGAAGACTAAAGGAATATCATCAAACGGCCAAGAGCATTGGTGATGTGTAACAACTCAATATTTCTCAGCACTCAAGTGAGAAGACAGAATGCGGTGGGTATTTCATATCACTTGTATGATATTTTTCTGTACCCTACCACAAGAACAAAGGAAATGTCTTCAACCGCCAAGAGCAGAGCAACGTCTGGATAATAACGTCTTGCCCACAACACAACATAATAGCTGAATCATCTCATTTGGTATTTAAGCTTTCTTTATTTTTATTTATTTAATATTTCGTTATTTAATTATTAATTATGTTATTGTTTATAATGTATTACTTATCTTTATATTCATTTATGATTTCATAGTTACTTATTAATCATTGTAAATCACCCATAGTTTCTTTTTAAATTGTGTACAGAATAAAGTACACTTTAAACAAGACAAATCATTGAATATCATCAGAATTTCTATGTGAAATAACATCTCAAATGAATTTTATTTATCACTTTAAAAATCCATTGTTGTATTTTTACAACGCTATGTTGATATTTTATTCACCGATACTTCAAGGCCCCTACTCATGAACCATACTCTGCAAGTCGCATTACTACAGCTGCTACAGAAACTCAAAGTGCAGCACGAAGATTTTGTACGAAGAAAACATGATTATTTTTCGCATTTATGGGGAAAATTCGCAAGAACCCATAGTTAGAGATACGGAAAAATCGCAATTGCGATAAATGCGAATTTTACTTTTTTTCTCGTTTTTTCAATTACCTGGTAACTAATATGACTATGTATACCCAAAATTTGCGAAACTGAATGTGCAACAAAGTGCGATAACGAAGGGTTCTTGCGAATTATTCCCATAAATGCGATAAGTGCCGAATTTACCGATTAATGTTGAATATTATGTTTTATTATATTTTCGCGCCGCAACTTTGAAATTTGCGAGTTCTCAGCATTGAAAATATCGGCTAAATAATCAATATTTACGAGTAATAATCGATATGTACGAACATCGATTAATGTCGTGAAAACAATCGATTACGGTAAAAAATCAATTAGAAAATTGCAGCTGTTATTGCCACATGATATCCACTGTTTATCACCAGTAAAACAATGTTTTTGGAGAAATTATTTCATAGTTTCATTTGGTTGTGCTAATAAAAGGAATATTCCAATCGTTTGTGCCGATTCTTTTTAAAAATTAGAGCAATAAGGTTATGCTTATATAGGTTTATATCGCGCCAGCCCTCATTTCTTGTATTTGACCATTATAATAAAAACTTGGAGGCTGGATTTAGACAGCTCCTTAACCCGGTCCATGAGTCAATCCTAATTGGCTACATGGATAATTCTTGCCAGGCGCGTCCACGTCGCGGGGGTGGGCAACGGTACTGTAATATACCATGGAACTACAGTACCGGCTAAGTTCTGGTGAGGACCCAGTCCTATGGGGTATAACATAGGCCCCGTGCACAGGGTTACGTGCGAAGACCTCAACGGAATCTGCAGCGGAGAAGACGGACTTCGGAACGGTGGAGATTGCGGAAGAGGCAACCCAGTACTCGGGGAATAGTATGAGTACAGCATCAATCGGCAGCGTCTGTTTCCCATGTTAGGGGCGGCTGCAAGGGCGTCTGTTCTCCATGTTAGGGGCGGCCTGAATAATAGCTGGCAGTAGCTTCATAAAATGCCTTTGGGAGTGGCGACCCCATCGTAATAATAGCCTAAAATGGAAATGGCACTTCCAATGATTCGGAAAAGGTTAGGGCGTGCCCTGCAGGCGACGCGCAGTTCCTTTGGTACTGGGGGAACTGTGAGAAATGGGCGACCAGTAACCGAAATGAAAGTGGGAATCATGAATGTCATGACCCTGACAGGCAAGGTGGAGGAGGTGGTAGACTTCATGGAGAGGGAGAAGGTTGGAATGATGGGGCTGAGTGAAGTGAAATGGAAAGGTAAAGGAAGGAAGAAATTGAGGAAAGGATATACATTATACTGGAGTGGTGGCCAAGAGGCAAAAAATGGCGTGGGACTGATAACCTCGAAACAACTGGAGGAGTATGTTGAAGTGGTAGAGTGTGTGAGTGACAGAATAATGAAAATTAGAATGAAGATGAAGAATGACGTGATGGACTTCATACAAGTGTATGCACCACAGACTGGAAACAGAGAAGAAGATATTGAAGTATTCCTGGAGGATGTAGAAAGAGTAATCTCAGATGTAGAAGTGGTGATCATGGGAGATATGAATGCACAAGTCGGAAATGAGAGACAAGGAAAGGAAGAAGTCGTTGGACCATATGGATATGGGAAAAAGAACCGGGAAGGAGAGGAACTTGTAAACTTTTGTGAAAGGAATGGTCTGATAGTGGGTAATTCATGGTTTCGGAAGAAAAACAGCAGGAAAATTACGAGATATGGGTGGGGAGATAGAAGAACAAAATCAGTAATTGACTACTTCCTGGTGGAAAGGACAAATCGCAGAAAGCTGATGGATGTGACAGCTTTACCAGGAGAAGCATTTGATGGGGACCATAGAACTGTGGTGGCAAAATTTAGATGGGGAAAATTGGAAAACCTAAAGGAGATCTGAGAAAGTAAAATAAAAGTATGGAAATTGAAAGACAAAGCTGTACAGGAAGATTTTCAGGAGAGATTGAAGCAACAAATCCCAGTTACTGAAGTGGAAAATGTAGAAGAGGAATGGTCCCACTTTAAAAAGGCATTTGCTGGTGCAGCAGAGAGTGCTTGTGGTAGGACGTCAACAAGAGTGAAAGAGAAGGAGACACCGTGGTGGAATGAGGAAGTGAGGAAAGCAGTGAAAGAAAAGAAGTTTGCATGGAAAGAATGGAACCGAGATCAAACAGAAGAAAGCAAAAAGAAGTATCACGACAGCAAACGGAGGTGTAAGAAATTGGTAGGAGAAGAAAAGAAGAAAAGTTGGGAAGAATTTACACGAAGAATGGAAACAGATGTAAGTGGCAGTAAAAGGATGCTGTATGGGCTTCTAAGAAGTAAGAGGAAAGAAAGGGTTACTACAAAGCTGGTGAAAAAGGAAGATGGAGAGTTGTTAACACACCCGGAAGAGATAAAGGGACGATGGAAGGAGTATTTCGATAAGCTATTGAACGTGAGCAATTGTACTGGTGAGATCGAAGTGACACAGCCTGACGACTCTATAACAGAAGATGATATAACAATGCTGGAGGTAGAATTAGCAGTACAGAAAATGAAGATGGGAAAAGCAACAGGGGTGGATGAGATCAGTGTAGAAATGATAAAGGCTGCTGGACCTGTTGGTATGCAATGGCTGTATCGACTGCTAAAGTGTGTGTGGAAACGGAAATGTGTACCAGAAGACTGGGTGAAAGGGCTAATAATACCAGTGTTTAAGAAAGGGGACAAGAAAGTGTGTGATAACTATAGAGGGATCACCCTCTTATCACAGATAGTAAAAATACTGGAAAGGATGTTAGAAAGAAGAATGAGAAGAAAGGTGGAAGGAGAGTTGCAAGAGGAACAGTATGGCTTCAGGAGTGGAAGATCCACAGTGGACCCAATCTTTAGCTTGAGGCAGGTGATGGAAAAGAACTGGGAATATGGAGAGGATTTGATCATGACTTTCATAGATCTAGAAAAGGCATATGATAGTGTCCCCAGAGAGAAGGTATGGGAAACCATGGTTAAGAAGAGACTGGGAAGAGAAATGTTGGAAATGGTGCAAGCAATGTACAACAACTGTGTTAGCAGGGTTCTGACCCCAGTTGGAAAGACAGATTGGTTTAGGAACAAGACTGGACTAAGACAGGGGAGTGTGCTGTCACCTCTCTTGTTCATAATGGTGATGGATGAAATTGTAAAGGAAACAAAGGAAGCATATGGACATAAAGAAATGAAGTTACTATTATTTGCAGATGATATTGTGGTCTGGGGAAGGAACACCGAAGAAGTGCAAAAACAACTAGATGCACTGAACGAAAATATTCAGAAGTATGGCCTGAAAATCAGTATAGAGAAAAGCAAGACCATGGTGATGACAAGAGGGGAAAGACAAGCAAAGGGCATTGTGAAAATTGGAAGTCAGAGTTTGGAAATTGTGGACACGTTCAAATACCTAGGAAGTGAATTGATGCAAACTGGTAGGTTGGACATGGAGATTGGCAGGAGGGTACAGCAGAGCAATGCATTCTATCAAAGTGTAAGAAAACTTGTTTGGGATAAGGAAGTACCAAGGAAAAGCAAGGAGGTAATGTATAAAATGTACTATGTACCCATATTAACTTATGCAGCTGAGACTTGGACCCTGACGAGCAGGCAAGAGAGTAGAATCCAAGCCAGTGAAATGAAATTCCTAAGAAGTATGATAGGTAAGACAAGGAAAGACAGAGTGAGGAATGAAGATGTTAGGAAGGAAGTTGGGATGGGAAAACTAAATGAGAGAATTGAGAAGAATAAACTAAGGTGGTTTGGACATGTAAAGAGGATGGAGGAAAATAGAATACCAAGACAGATGCTGGAGGCGAAGTGCAAGGGTAAGAGAGCAAGGGGAAGACCTAGAACAAGGTGGATTGATTCAGTGAAGAACAGCGTGAGAAAAAGAAATCTGGACTGGGACAAGATCGTGGAAGAAGAATGGTGGAAGGAAAGAGGAAAGTGGAGAAGTGCCATAAATACCCCGACCCGGCAGGAGCTGGATAAGGGGAAATGATGATGATGATGATGAATAAAAACTGTAAAGTAGGTATCGTGATATGAATAGACAATGTTTGTTAGGCGTTCTCTTTGCTTTGGGGAATGTTGTATAATATGATTAAAGTATTCTCTACTATGTGTGAGTTATAGGTTATGTTACACGTCGTCCGGCGATTTCTATTTGAATTCGGATACTGTTTTACAGATTGTCAGTCAAGAGTCGCAAAAAGGTGTATCAGTAATTGCGTGTTTGCATATTCTGTTTAACTTAAGAAAACCTTTGAGATTGTATGTGATCATTTAAATCTTTGGAGTAGATATGAAAGGTGCACAATGAAGTTCAGTTCGTCCATACAAGTTCCATTGGCAGCAGTGTTAAGTCTCCTGTTGTGTGTGTGGTTTTTATTTTTACTAAGGGAGTGTTAGAAGTATTAAAATCCTAATATCAGTATTAAAGAAATGTAGAAACTTGACATCATACATTTGGCAAGATTGAGTTCAAGTGCTGTCGGTTGGTTGTATGACGTGAGACGAGGGTACCTGAGCTATGCTCAAAAGATCCAAAGGTCATGTTCTCATTATGCAATCAACAATATCAGGTGTTTGCAGCAACTCAAATATTGAGGGCCGGCAGAGAGTTGTATTAGTTCACAGGCACCAAGGAGCCAATTGTTAGAATAAAGCGAGCTGTGGTCAGGCGACAATGCTTGTCTTATGAAGTTTACTGTGTGGCAGGTGGAATGACGACAATACCGGGCTCTCCTGGACTCTGTGGACGAATTGGTTCGAATTCTGTGGATGTCTATGAAATCCTTTTGTGTGGTTTTCCTACTAACTCTTTGCCAAGATCCATTCATTTCTTTTAATAACTTATCTTATGAGGTTGGATTCAAGAAGTGCCATTTGACCATTAACCACCGGCAAATAGAAATTCAATGCTGCTCATCCATGGCCCTCATTGAAAAGGAAATAATGAGGGAGTAAACTTACATTTTATTATTTTGTTAATTATCCATTGTATGGTATTTACCTAAAGTTAAGTAAATGTACGATTCACATTATTATATTAAATGCTTATGCCGTTATCAGAAACACCCATATTTCCAATCCTGCACATGTTTGAATTAGTTTCCGTGCATATTATTTTGAACCTGTTAATTTAAAGTTTTATTGTACCTGGTGACGAACTTTTAAATGCTACAAAATGCTAATTTTTAAATTTCAAAATGCTCCAAAATGCTATTTTTCAAAATCAAAGTGCTACAAAATCAATTTCGAAATGCTATTTTCTCGTATCTTTACCCATAGTTATCGCACTTTGTCGCATATTTAGTTTTGCAAATTGTGGGTATACATAGTTGTCTCTCATAAGACCAACCCCACGTCCAAGTCGTGGGAGATGGACAACTAACTGAAGTACAGTGGGGACTTTATGTGCCCCAGAATAGCTACGTTAGCTGTGAAGGCCCTACACGAACCATGAAATAAGGACGGCTATGGGGCTCTGGTGAAGATTGGTAACCAAAGGCTCTGAAGGTGGAAGAGTTATCCCAACAGCAGAGGAGGCAAATGAGTTACCATTTTATAACAACTGCTGCCTTGCAATTAGTGGAATGGAATCATAAAGGCTAGGGAACCCTCCCTGATGTTAATGGGCAGACCCCTAGATGGATGTGTGCAGGGTTAACGACCCTGTCACGGAAAAATATAACTGTTGCAAAGACAATATCACAAATTAATAGCCGGATGGATTTTAAAAGACGACGGCATGGAACGTAAGAAGTCTGTATAGAGCTGGGGCATGTGCTAACCTAATAGGCCAATTGGAGAAATATGGACATAAAGAAATGAAGTTACTGTTATTTGCAGATAATATTGTGGTCTGGGGAAGGAACACCGAAGAAGTGCAAAAACAACTAGATGCACTGAATGAAAATATTCAGAAGTACGGCCTGAAAATCAGTATAGAGAAAAGCAAGACCATGGTGATGACAAGAGGGGAAAGACAAGGAAAGGGCACTGTGAAAATTGGAAGTCAGAGTTTGGAAATTGTGGACACGTTCAAATACCTAGGAAGTGAATTGATGCAAACTGGTAGGTTGGACATGGAGATTGGCAGGAGGGTACAGCAGAGCAATGCATTCTATCAAAGTGTAAGAAAACTTGTTTGGGATAAGGAAGTACCAAGGAAAAGCAAGGAGGTAATGTATAAAGTGTACTATGTTCCCATATTAACTTATGCAGCTGAGACTTGGACCCTGACAAGCAAGCAAGAGAGTAGAATCCAAGCCAGTGAAATGAAATTCCTAAGAAGTATGATAGGAAAGACAAGGAAAGACAGAGTGAGGAATGAAGATGTTAGGAAGGAAGTTGGGATGGGAAAACTAAATGAGAGAATTGAGAAGAATAAACTAAGGTGGTTTGGACATGTAAAGAGGATGGAGGAAAATAGAATTCCAAGACAGATGCTGGAGGCGAAGTGCAAGGGTAAGAGAGCAAGAGGAAGACCTAGAACAAGGTGGATCGATTCAGTGAAGAACAGCGTAAGAAAAAGAAATCTGGACTGGGAGAAGATCGTGGAAGAAGAATGGTGGAAGGAAAGAGGCAAGTGGAGAAGTGCCATAAATACCCCGACCCAGCAGGAGCTGGATAAGGGGAAATGATGATGATGATGGAGAAATATAAAATACAGCTTATGGCATTGCAGGAGATTAGATGGAAGGGGAATGGTAGTAGTAGCTATGGAAATGATATCTTGTTTTACAGTGGAGGAAATAAGAATTCTTTAGGAACAGGTTTTGATATACATAGGATTTTTTTGGGAGCTGTTGTGAAATTTACACCAAGAAATGAAAGAATGTGCTCAATCCGGATTAGAGGGAAGTTTTTTAATACTGTGTGCACACGCTCCCACAGAAGATTCTACAGAAGAAGAAAAAGAGTTCTTTTATACTGAACTAGACAACTTTCTTGAGGAAGCTCCAAGACATGATTTAAAGTTAATCCTTAGGGATTTCAATGCAAAGATAGGGAAAGAAGCTGCCTTACAACCTACAATTGGCAAAGACAGCTTGCATGAAAGTGGAGAGGAGTGGGGCAGAGTGAAGAGTGAAAGGTGGTGGGAGGATAGAAAACGATGAAGATGCTTATATTCCAAGCAGACCCAGCGAGGGGCTGGAAACTGTAGAAGATTATGATGATGATGGCCACATTCAATGTACAGTACCTGGAACTGTTGTTAAATCACACCTACATTTTGATGTCTCAGGCCAATGTTCTCAAGGATGACGGGAAGCAGCACTGATAGGATATCATTAAAGGCAGAGACTTATCTGAAGAAGCCAAGAGATGCACAAGACCGCACCAAGAAAGTGGACCCAGCACTAGCAGGGCAATGCATTCAGGTATTAGGTCGTGTTGCACAGCTACACAGCGGGGTTTGGAGGATCGACTGCATGTTCTGAGAGAAGCAGCAATTTTAAGTACCTCTGCCGTGTTACTCTGCGAGTTGTGGTATTGCGTGTGGTACCACGGCTCCTCTGCACTCTTCTTGCTCAAGTACCCAAACGAGCGTTCCCGCGCCCGCTTTATTCTGTCGTTCTCTTGGCGGGCAAACTTGACAGTCACTTGTTTCACCTCTTCCTCATCATCTGAGGGCTCTCCTGCAACACAAGCATCACTATTACGCAACCTCAACCAATATAAAGAGTTGAAACTGTTTGTCTCGCAGTGTAAACATGGCCTCCCATATAGGAATCCAGTGAGGAGACTGGCAAATTTCACTCCTCGCAAATACACAACACAAATTTTAAATATCAAACATGTACGATATAATAGATGAGCAAGTTATTCAGAATTGCTGGCTATATCGACTCCTTGAGACAGAGGATTGCCTCACGATGCAAGAAACCGTATCTGGTGAAACATTGGGAAACGCACCCTATACTCTGATTTACAAAAGACGAACGGTGAAAGCTGTCATCCGCTTGAAGGGTGAGGTGAGGAGTGGAGACGAAAGGCGTAACGGTCTCCATGGCAACAGCGAGCAGTGTTGCAATGTATGCAGACACAGCAGTGAGCACATGGTTTGACTCAGTGTTCTACTGTGCCTTCAGTCGTCACGGTCATTTGACCGCCAGGCAGGGAGGCTAACTTCCCCAGTATTTGTGTCTAACTGCAAGCCTCTTGGAATGTTATGAGTCATGATCTGCCTCAGTGGCAACACAGCATTTCCCCACTTGCTAGCTTTGACAGCTGTCACCGTTCATTATTGGAAAATCAGAGTTTAGTAGACTATGGTCGACAACTCTAGAAAACTAATTCATCCATTACAGCGCCAGTCATAGCACTGAAGGGCTATTGATTGGATTGATACCATGGAGCTACTTTTTGTTTTGAAAAACTGCAGAAAAAACCTACTGCTGGCCAACTTCAAATTGCTTTTGTCAAATTCATACAAATCGGAAGTGAAGTTTTATTCCCCTAAATTATCTAAAAACTGTATTTTACAACACGGTAACCATGAAAAGAACCAACATTAATGTAATGATTTCTTGTTTTACCCTAGATTTCCCTGTATTTATACCAGAATTTTTACACTGATTCTCAATGATTTTGTCCGTCTCTCTTCCAGTGGCAACAGTTGGCTGCACTTGATATCCCCGAGAATTAATTTATATTAATTATATTATATTAATATAAATGGTCAAAGATTAGTCGAAATTTGTAGAAACCACAAATTAATCTCTAAATCAACATGTTTTAAAAGACAGCCCCATAAATTGAAAACTTGGAAACATCCTGACTTCAGAAGGGGTGAATGGCAGTTGGATCATGTCTGCATGGATAAATTTCACCATCGCGAAATTCACAATGTCAAGGTTCTAGGGGAGTTGACTCAGGATCAGACCACTATGTGGTAAAGATAAAAATAAAATTAACTCCAATGGCCAGGAAAAAACCTAATAATAACAATAGGAGGAAATTTGATCCATCTACCTTAATAAAAAGTATAGAGTACTGTGAAAGAACAGGAGAAGAATCTCTCAACACTAAAACATTGGACGAATTAATCACTAAATTAAAATCAATAGCAGAGGAGTTAGCACCAATAAATCCAAGGAAAAAACATGAATGGTGGAATGTAGATTGTGATCAAGCAATAGAGAAAAGACACCAAGCATGGATAAAACATCAAGCTCTAAAGTCAGAAGAATCAAATTTAGAACTAACTATACAAAGAAAATTAACCCATAAAATCATCAGACAAACGAAACGTAATCATCTTAAAAATACACTGGAAAAGATAGAAGACGATTTCAGGAAAAAGCAATCTCGAGATTATTACAAAACATTTGGTAAATATCTTAAAAAATTTGAAGCTCCAACATTAATGTTGAAAAATCAAACGGGGAAGTTAGCACATTCTAACCAAGAAAATACAGAGATCCTTGCAGAAGCATTCGAGAAACTGTTAAATTGTGATGATCCACTGGAAACCCTGCAAGTAAACACTGATACACCTATTTTAACTTCACCTGATTTAATAAATCCTCCAAACATTAATGAAGTAGAACTCGCAATTAAAGAACAAAAAAATTACAAAACTTGTGGCGAAGACTTAGTCTTTGCTGAAATCTGGAAAAATGCTGGTAAACCTGCGATTATAAATCTTCATCAACATCTAGTTAAAATGTGGATTACTGAAGAAATTCCTGCACACTGGACCACAGGAATAATCCATCCATTATTTAAGAAAGGAGACAAAACGAACCCAGATAACTACAGAGGAATTACCCTTCTGGACTGCACATATAAAATTTTCTCTCGCATAATTTACAACAGGATCAAAAACATTCTGGAACCACAACTTGGAGAATATCAAGGAGGATTTCGCCCTTACAGAAGTTGTCCAGACCAAATCCTTAGCCTGAAATTAATAATGGAATATTACAAAAACAGAAATAAGCAACTCTTTATCTCTTTTATAGATTTCAAAAAAGCCTATGATAGTATTCATAGACTGACACTGCTAAAAATCCTCAGATCATACGGTCTCCATCCTAAATTGATAAAAATCATTCAATTAACATTAACAAACACAAATTCGAAAGTTAAATTTAGGGGAGAAATATCAACAGCTTTCTCAGTAAAAACTGGTCTCAGACAAGGTGATGGATTATCCCCTCTGCTTTTCAATGTGGCTCTTGATTATATCATGAAGGTTTGGCAAAAGGAAAACCCTCCTAACATCAAAATTGGAACAAAACCATCAATAAAAATAAACTGCTTAGGATTTGCAGATGATTTGGCTCTTTTAGCACTAGACAAGGAAGAGGTTTGTACTCAGATCACTAGTCTCCAAGAAATTGCTCAAGGGATAGGATTACAGATATCCTTTGAAAAAACTGAGATCATGCCTATGAAACCCTTAGATATAAATGAAGTCTATATAAATGATCATAAAATTAACCTAGTTCCTCAATTTAAGTATCTTGGAGAAATTATAACACATAACTTAAACGAAAAAGTAACTTGGATAAATAGAACAAATAAAATGAAAAAGGCACAATCTCTAACCTGGTCAACATATAATAAAAAATGCCTATCAATAGCTACTAAGATCCAATATTATAAAACTGTAACTCTCCCAGAAGCCACTTATGCTTGTGAAACACTGTTCCAAATTAAAAATGAACAAAGAACTGATCAGCTCCTCAAAACGGAAAGAAGAATCATTAGAACGTGCATAAATAAAAAGTATCAGGTTGAGGGAGTCTGGAGGATTCTCCCAAATGAAACTGTCTATCGTGAGATTGATCCCATCACCAGCACAATGAAGAAGAAAAGAATTTCATATTTTTTTCACATCTTACGGCTTCCAGAAAAGAGAATTGTACGCCAACTGGTGATGAGAAATCTAGGAAAGAAAACTGGAGGAAAATGGATCCAAGAAATCCAACAAGATCTCAAAGCAGTTGGACTTAAGATAACAGATGCCGAGGAGAAAAATAAAATTAACACCATTCTTAAAACTCACAAATTTTCTGCAGAAATGACACATAGAAAGCCTATGGAGATTTCAGATGAGTTGAGAAAATCCCGATCTGAAAGAATGAAAAAGTACTGGAAAGAGCGCAAGAACCAAGCAGTACTACCTTCAAAGAAGAAGTGATTGTGGAACGACTCAAGTGGTCCAATGTGACCAATCAAGATAATAATAATAATAATATTAATATTCTGAACATAAGAGGTCATCTGACCCACTCACCCTCCCCAAAATGGCGAGAGAAGTGTAGCAATAATAATAATAATCTTATGGAGTCCGCTGCCCTGAGGACTCTTTCATTTTCTTTTCTTAATTCTCTGTAACAACTAAAAAATTGTAAATTACAACTACTATGAAAAAGATCTATACTTCATTTTTCTATGATTTCATTCACCACTTTTCCGGGTCACCAATCATAATTACCGTATTTACTCGCCTATCAGACCCCCTCACCTATAACACACACACACCCCCCCCCCTCAATTTTCTACTATTATTGGGGGGGAAAAATAATTGTAAAAAGAAAAGGATTGGGAAGGAGAAATAATCAGAAAAATATAGCAAATAGGCCTACAACATTCCAGTTAAGGGTAAAACCCACGCTTCTGCCTGCACCACCTGTGCGTTGTTACGACATACACCCCCTACCCTCCAGCTTACGAGTAACGGGTCTCGCGTCCCACGCAGCCGAGTGTAGTGTAAAATTAAGAAGCGCGCAGTACACAAGCAGGGCTTAAGATAAGCAAGATAACAAGTTTTACGGCATCCTTCAAGTTGGAAGTGCTAGAATTTGCTGCAGAAAATGGAGTGAAAGCGTCGAGTTGTAAATACGAAGTGCAGCCATGTATGATTCAGTAATGGCGCAACCAAAAGGAAAAATTATTGGCGACGATTCCACTGAGTGATCTCGAGCACACTTGCACAAAAGAAGAAATAGATTTTTAATATTTCTTATTAGAGTACTTTATAAAAGTCGGTCGATATTAGAAACAAATCTTTCGTATTTCAGGTGCTGCGCAACGTGGCAACACTGCGTAACCTTGAACAGAACACACGCACTGCTGTGCGGCAGCAGAGCTGCCTCAGTCCTGTAGCCAGTCACCTGTGATGATGCAAGGCAGTGGCTATTTATATGGGCTATTATAACTTTTATCGTAAATAAAGTATAGGTTACAATAACTATTTTGTGTGTTGATTTAAGGATGCTAGGTGCTCCTTTTTGTGCCTTCATATCATGCCATCCTTACCTATATCAAGGAAAATTCTCACCCCCCCCCCCCCCCTATTTTTTACACCAAAAATTCGGGGGGAAAAGGGGGTGTTATAGGCGAGAAAATCCGGTATTATAGCCAAACTACACTTGAGACTCTCCCAAAAGCACTGATGATATCGTGAGAAACTTATAAAATACCATGCCCTTATTCTCTTTTACTATTCTTTCTTTGCAGACTGTATAAATAGTAATTTTGTATAGAAACACTGTAAAAGAATGAATCCCAAGAGAAAAGCAAGAGGCTGGAGGAAGGGAGATTCGTCAGGGAAGACAGAAGACAAAGGAGGAATTGGATGGGAGAAGAGGACCAGGACAGAATGTGGAAGGGACGGAGTAAATGAATACTGAAGACAAGGGTACTTATCTTGAGTCATGACCAGTGAGGATGAAAGAGGCTAAAAGAGGATGGCCGCCAATTATTATATCCTCCGAGATTCGCTCAGCACCTCTGCATGTGAAATATCATATGCATTTTGCTTAAAAGAGTTGCAGTAAATTTCACGAGTGTTCCATATCGAGTGAAAACTCATGAAACTTGGGAGTATGTGAAGAGAATACATAATGACGTGAATTCTACATATGGTGCATGTAAAGATTCCCTATTGTACACACAGGAAATATTGTACGTGACGTAAATGGGGGAAATAATATCTTTGTGTTGCATACATCGCAGGATACATCATAGCAAAACTGTTGGGGCTTAATTAAAATGTTGTAAATGGCAGGAAAATACCGTATTTACTCGGCTATAGTATCCCCCCCCCTCCCGCCCCTTAATTTTTGAGAGCCAAATACAAAATTCTTGGAAATCACTTATAGTAATCATTGAGAGTCCTGTACATCATAATCTAGCAATGAGTGCGGCGCAAGCAGCTACGCGCGGATGGGATAAGGCCAGCGGTCGGTCAGGCAGGACAATCGCACGGAAAGTGTGATATCTTTTCAGAGGTGGTTGGCAATAATCATGGAATATGTGTCTTTATATACCAGATGTTGGCTGCTTGGGCCATACCATTCAATCATACGCGAGCTCTGTTGCTAACAAGCGTGACCTTGTTTGAAGAAAAAAGTCTCTGTTTTTCCTTCTGTGCATACGGGCTATGACTCACGCTATGCGACAGGTGGCCGGCCGGTGGTGCTGCCGTAAGGACGAGATGCTAGTGGCTGGCCGGAATATGCACGCCAGTCTCCACTCTGTGGTGTATTTCGAAACAAAGAACGTGTTATAGGTAGAGCTTTTGTATCCAGACTGCATGTTCTACTGGCCATGCCTATCCACCACTTTATGGTAGTATCTTCGGTCTTTGCGGAACTCGCTGCGGGGATGTTGTGGTGTATCATTGCTGATAAACTTCATTTATTTTGATTAAATATATCATACCATGTAGCATCAAAATAAAATAGCTAATTTTACTCTCTCCCTTTCCACCCCAAAAAATGAATTTTTTCGAAGTTCGGGTCAATAGTACCCCCCTCCCATTTCGGAACTAAAAGTTTAGGAAAAAAGGGGGTACCATAGCTGAGTAGATACGGTATTACGGGAAGAAAATAATGCAGATTAATTGCAATTGTAATTCCCACATGAAAATTGTATATGGAAGACCAGTTAAAAGACCTTCCAGAAGGAGGTGGCTGGATCAAATTAAAGATGATCTTCAAATAAAGGGAGAGACATTGCAAGAGAGGAAGTTTATCAGTAACAGAGATAGATGGAGGCATACCTGGCTCTCTAGGATTTCCAAATGATGATGATTATGATGATGGTGATGATGCTCTAAGAACTGTATGCCTACGATCAAGAAAGTTGCCCAGGAATTTTCAAGAAGGCAAGGCACCATTCCAGCAATAAGTTAGGGAAAAGCCAGTCTTTAGACATCATTTGCCCATAAAATTTTGAGTAAGTGATCCACTGGGTTCTGACCTTCACCCATTTCCTTGGCCAACTCTTTGGCTCGTTTGTCCGACTTGTCCAGGTAGTTGAATGAAGGGCGCAGGTGTACAATCCCCCGCACTGGAGTGAGGTGAAACTCTTTGTCGTGCAACACTCCCACGGCGTACCTGCTAGCATCGGTGACAGCACGAGTCGACTCCAGGACCTGCTTGTCCATGTGAGCACTGCAAACAATGGACCAACACTGACAATTTGCAAAGCTACCTAGGATCGCAACTTCAAATCATTGTAAAACACATTTCTTGATCTTGGTCTTAAAGGGTCAATCTTCACACAATAAAAAACTCATTCCTGGAAATTTTCACTGTGAAAGAATTACAGCAACTGAATAAAATAATGCTGTCAATAAGTTGATGATTTGTGGTTAACAGAAAGATTTTTCACGGACAATGCCAAGACTAAGTCTGGTAGATGATTTTTGTAAAAAGTACTCATTAATGGGCCGGCCCCATGGTGTTGGGGTAGTGCGCCTGCCCCTGACCCGGAGTCCCCGGGTTCGATTCCCGGCTCCGTCAGGGATTTTAAAACTGACGTGAGGGTTGGAACGGGGTGCACTCAGCCTCGTGAGGACAATCGAGTAGCTGTCTGACAGTGAGGCAGCGCCCCGATCACGAAAACCAAGATTAACGGCCGAGGGGACCCGATGCGCTGATCATGCGTCGACCCAATACCTGCAGGCCAAATGGCTGGGCAGCGGTCGCTTGGTCGGCCTAGGCCCTTCATGGGCCGTAGTGCCAGGGGTTGACTCATTAATGGAGGGGTTGCTCACAATTTCAGAAATATAATTTACTAGCAACCTTTGCCCGGTATTTTTAACGGTTTACCAGGCGTAAGCTTAAAAGGCACACAGACGGTGGGTCCCAGATACAATTCAGAAAAGCCGAGGTGAACAGCAAAACTCTATAAACACATATACTCTTGTCTGAAGTCTTAACTAGACACGACTCGACAGTTTGATGCTAGCCGAAGCTGGGGTGATAAGATCTCTCGCTAGCTCATAAACTCGTTCCGAAGCTAGTAATTTCCACTGATTGGAGATTGTTGGAAGAAATCAAAACGTAAAAACACTTATGGTGGGTGATGTATTAAAGATAGAGATATGCTGTCACGGACATTTTTGTAGAACTTTACATGCTGAACAATTCTTACACTCTGATATTTTTAACAGTTTACCCAGTGTAAGCTTAAAAGGTGCATGGACGGCAGGTTTTTCTTCGACTCAATTCCCTGAAATTGTTACTGCTCGGCTTCCTTTGGTCATAAATTAATGTTTTTCTACAGAAACCGTCCTCGAGAAATCCTTCACAGAATGGTGAAAACCGCATCAAAATCCATGCAGTTGTTCTCGCGATTGCCCGTTAAATCCAAGAATCGGGGACTTTATTTCATACTATGTAAAGATTTTTCGCATTTTAAATTACTGGGGGACCCGTGTGAGACATCATGCATTTCAACCCATTGTCGTGCATAAGTAAGACTTGTAGCGACACAGTTCTGGCGAGGGCTTGCTGGTATGGGCCGGGCTTGATACGACACAGTTCCAGCAGAGGATATTGTCTTGTTTATTTGTTTAAACATCTGTTTATAAACAAATTGTCGATATTAATGAAATCGGTGTGCAATTCATCACTGGTTTGGGTTCACTTTCTTTTGTTACAATCGGTTACTTGCGACCGCCCCCAAAAGGGATCTATACTACTGAAATATTATATATATATACAATATACTGTATATATAATGACATGAGCTAATTTAATCAAATTTGTATTTATTGAATTGTTTAAAAAAGAACAGTACTCATTTTGCAAGAGTTGAAAGATATGCTGAAAATATTTGCTATATAATAAACCACTGGCTACACGGCACATCGGTCATGTTCTTGCCTGCTTTTCGCTAGGTTGTGGGATTGAACCACTGCACAGCCGGTTGGTATTTGAGGGTATTTAAATGTGAGGGAACAATGTTAGTAGATTTACCGTATTTTCTCGCAAAATCATCGCCAATCCGTAATAGTCGCACCCTACTTTTCAAATACAAAAAATTGGTTGTTAAATTTCATCGCATAATCGTCGCGTAGCACATTCGTATTTGTGCGCCGGTCGGTTGCACATGTTGCAGCGAGCTTATAACCTGCTCTGACTGTCAGAAGAAAGGTGTCCCGTCTTAGTGCCTGTGGGCTATGACGCCAGCTATGTGAGCGGTCGGCATCGTCACCGCACATTCGCATTGGTTGCAGCCGCTGCTGCGAGCTAATAACCCGGCATGGCCTTCACAGAAGTAAGGAGACTCTGCCTCAGTGCCTGCGGCCTATGTCCACGCAACGCGAGCGACCAGAATAATCACTTAGCACATTCTTATTTGTGCGTTGGTCGGTTGCACCATGCTGCCTCAAGCTTATAACCTGCCGTGACCTTGTCTGAAGGAAAGAGACTGTATCTGCGGGCTATGCAAGTGGTCGGCATTGTCGCAGCACATTCGTATGTATGCACTGATTGGTTGCCCATGCTGCCATGTGCTTATAACCCGGCGTGGCCTTTGTCAGAAGAAAGTAGTAAGGTTTTGAATATTCCCAAAGGGAATATGATGTAGTTTCCATTTGAGCGGATGAATTATCAATAAATTATAAAAATGGTCCGGTTAGCTCAAACAATGCCAGCGTTTCGCCCCAGTGTGCCGTTGGGCTCGTCAGTTGGTACAGACACACCTACCAATATGCGTGACTAGCACATACTGAGAAGGCCATGCAAGACACAAAATACAAGCAGTATTGACATCACGAGCATGCCAATGTGCTACGGGAGTCAAACTCCCTTTCATAAAAACAAAAGCCTTACCTTGGCAATCCAAATAAGGTTTTGAATACTCGCGAAGGCATTGGCATGCTCGTGACGTCAATACTGCTTGTATTTTGTGTCTTGCATGGCCTTCTCAGTATGTGCTAGTCACGTGTATTGGTAGGTGTGTCTGTACCAACTGACGAGCCCAACGGCACACTGGGGCGAAACACTGACATTGTTTGAGCTAACCGGACCATTTTTATCATTTATTGATAGAAGAAAGTAGTCTCGTCTCTGTGCCTGCGGCCTTTCACCGCGCGACGCAAACAGCCAGCAACATCACTTAGCACATTTGTATTTGTGTGCTGGTCGGTTGTACATGCTATCGCGAACTTATGATCTGGCGTGTCCTAGTCAGAAGAAAGAAGTCTGTCTCTCTGCCTGCAGGCTATGATTCGCACTACACAAACAACCGGCAAACAGCATGCTAGATAGTGGTTGTGCTCAGCGGCAGTCCAGGGAAGTGAAATTTCCACGAGTTGGCCTCCGAACGGCAAGATTCAATAAGCCGTCATACAAAATGCTGCCATCCTCAGTGAACAGCCCGAACTGCTATTGGCGGAACCTTACACAAGGCACACCCTGCGCCAGTCTAGCAACGGCTACTTCCATGGAAATATCGCAATGATCTGCTCTGCACAACTTCTCCATTGTGTAAAACCTCCTTGGTACTCTCCTAGTTCTTCATGTAACTGTTCTTTAATTCCATTATTATTATTATTAGCTTTATTGGCCACATTGGACCACTTGAGTCTTCTATGTACAGTTTTTCTTTGAAGGTTGTATTGTTTGATTTTTATCTGCCCAGTACTTCTTCATTCGTTTTGATCGCAGTGTTCTTAATTCGTCTTAAATCTCTGCATGCCGTCTGTGCATCATTTCTGCTGAAAATTTGTGATTCTTAAGAAGGGTGGTAATTTTATTCTTGTTCTCTGCATCTGTAATTTAGAGTCCAACTGATATGAGATCCTCTTGAATTTCTTTGATCCAATGCCCTCCAGTCTTCTTTCCCAAATTTCTCATCACTTCTCTTCTTCTTATGACGCCGTCTCCCTCCGAAGGTTGGCGATCCAATTGATTATCATTACACGCGAAACGGCAGCACGGAAGATTTCTATAAACGTTATGTCCATACCACCGCCGCAAGTCTTTCATCCAGGAATTTGTTCGTCTTCCCACAGATCTTTTCCCATCAATCTTCCCTTTAATGATCAGCCGGAGAAGTACGTATCGTTCACCTCTCACGATGTGCCCGAGGTAGCCGAGCTTACGCTCCTTGATGGTTGTGGGAAGCTCTTTCTTCTTGTTCAAGATGTTGAGGACTTCTTCGTTGTTTTCCTTTCTACCCAAGATATTCGGAGTATTCTAATGTATAAATACATCTCAAAAGATTCAATCTGCTTCTCCAGTAATGGGTTGAGCGTCCATCCTTCGAAACCATACAAAAGGACAGGAAAAACATAGCAACGTAACATTCGAAATCTGAGCTGAAGGTTGAGTTCTCGGCTGGTGAATAAGGTCCTCATGGTATTGAACATATTTTTTGCTTGTCCAATCGTGGATAAGACTTTACTCTTTGAATCACAATGCTGGTTCACCAAAGTTCCAAGATATTTGATGGAAGATACTTGTTGGACGATGGTGTTGTTGATGAGAAGGGAGACCTGTTTTGGTGTTTTCGAGAATACAATCAGCTTGGTCTTGTTAATATTCAAGGATAAACCGTAGGTTTCACTGGTCGTCACGATATTGTTTATAACAATTTGAAGATCACTAGGGTTGCTGGCTAGCACAATCGTGTCATCAGCAAATTGGATGTTATTAATGACATAGTCATTGATCTTGATACCTAGATTAACATCTTCAATAGCCTCTCTGAACATGGTTTCAGAGTAGATGTTAAAAAGGAATGAGGACACATCCCTGGCGGACACCTCTTCGTATAGCTATGTCCTCAGTAGTAGTTCCTTCTATTTTGACCTCTGCCGTTTGATTCCAGTACAGATAGGAAATTATACGTAGATACCAACATCTACACCAGTAGATATTAAAATCTCAACAAGTTTTACACGAGATACGCAATCGAAAGCTTTTCGGTAGTCGATGGAGCAAGCATGCACATCTACATTCATATCTAGGTATTTCTGGGTCAAAACATTCAAGGAGAAAAGAGCCTCACAAGTACCCAGTCCATTCCTAAAGCCAAACTGAGTATTACCAACATAGCGTTCGCATTTAAGGTAGATTCGATTGTGGATGATAAGCACATGGGACACGATAATCATCACAATATGATGCGCTAGCCTTTTTAGGTATGGTGGCACTAGTTGTCGTAAAATCCCGTTTTCTGGCAATTAGGATGTGAAAGAAATAAGAGATTCTTTTCTTCTTCATCGTGCTGGTAACTGGGTCAATCTCTCGATATACTGTTTCATTGGAGAGGATTCTCCAGACTCCTTCAACCTGGTACTTTTTATGTATACATGTTCTGATAATAATTCTTTCAGTTTTGAGGAGCTGATCAGTTCTTATTTCATTTTTAATTTGGAACAAGGTTTCGCAAGCATAAGTGGCTTCGGGCAAAGTTACAGTTTTGTAGTGTTGGATCTTAGTGCCTATTGACAAGCATTTTTTGTTATGAGTTGACCAGGTTAGAAATTGTGCTATTTTCATTTTGTTGGTTCTATTTATCCATGTTGTTTTTTCACTTAAGTTATGCATAATGATTTCTCCAAGGTATTTAAATTGTAGAACTATGTTAATTTTTTGATCATTTATAATTCCATTATACTGTATAAGAAACAGGAAAAAATCTTATGTGTGCAGTCTAGGAGAGATGAGCCTCTATAATTATCCGGATTGGTCTTGCCACCTTTTTTGTGAAAGGGGTGTATTAAAGCTGTGGTCCAATGGTCAGGACATTTTTCAGTGATCCAAATTTTAGTTAAAGCCATGTGTAAGGAAATCCGAACTGTATTATTTGCATATTTCCACATTTCTACGAAGGTCTGATCTTTTCCACATGCTTATATTTTTTAAATTCCTTTTCGTGCTTTTCCTACTTCTTGAAACTTTGGAGGATTAATATTATTAGTTTTGATTTTCATTGGAGTATTTGTAGGTATTTGTAAAAATGCCTTGGGTTCTGCACAATTTTAAAGTTTATTAAATGCTTTTGCCATAATTCCTGCATTCTCACTATTGTTATGAGCTAATTTACCATCTTCATTTTTTAGCATTAAAATTTGAGGATTGTACTTCCAAAGGTCTTATAATAATAATTAAGCAAATAATAATAATAATAATATTAAGAAAGTGCTCAAGCATGCAGCAAATAATGATACAGTATATTAAAAAAGAGATCTTGGTTTTTCTTTTTTGAACTTTAATATTCTTCATATGAGGCGCCAAGAATCAAAACCCGCCAAATCCATATTTTATGAAAATTGACATAAGCATTGTTTCATATAGCTTTTGCTGCGCTGAATTCATTAAAACTATTATTTTGTTACAAAACCCGCTACATTCTACTGTAAAACGAAGTCAAAGTTGAGGCTTAGTTGCAATATCCGCCAAGTCCAACGACAGTTTCGCCATTTTTGGTCACAAAACCCGCCACATCCACATCAGCCAATAGGAGTACCCAGATCCGCCATCTTACCTTCCATGATGCTTTGCGAAGTGTGTACTCTTTACCTACGTGCATTAGTCGGAGAATGTACCCCTGCCTGACGTGATTAGAATGGTTTATGTTGTTGTACTTTCTGATAATAATTTGTTTTGGATAATTTTGACAAAGAACGAGAAGAACAATAACATTCTGGTCTGGGTGATGTTTTCCACAGAACTGACATTTGCGAACACAAACGTGTCACGAAGCCTGATTTTGATATGACTCACGTAAAGCCAGAAGCCATAAACAGAGGGATTGTCCTTCAGGCACAAGAAGTGAAATATGTTTCGAGACTGCTTTCGAAGCATTCAGGAGAAAGATGGAGGGAAAATGTAGAGCTGCAGTTTTATTGCAATCTGCAAAGTCGTGGCGAACACGAAGAGAATGATGATTGAGAAACTACTATTGAGGATGAGGTAGAAATAGAAACTGTGTAGCTATAACTTCCAGTAAAGAATGTGACTTAATAGTTGAATGATGATAGTTTTGTCTCTCTAGTCCTGGACCATAGTAATTGAATATTAATTTAATTTGACGCTTTTCCTTATTATTGTTCAGTACTGTAGGCTACAGTATTGCCGGCCCCGTGGTGTTGGGGTAGCGCGCCTGCCTCTCACCCGGAGGCCCCTGGTTCAATTCCCGGCTCCATCAGGGATTTTGGAAACTGACGTGAGGGCTGGAACGGAGTGCACTCAGCCTCGTGAGGACAATTGAGTAACTGACAGTGAGGCAGCGCCCCGATCACGAAAACCAAGATTAACGGCCGAGGGGACCCGATGCGCTGGTCATGCGGCACCCCAATATCTGCAGGCCAAATGGCTGGGGATTAGGCCCTTCACGGGCTGTAGTGCCAGGGGTTATTTACTGTACAGTATTATTACACTTTCAGGAATTGATTGCCGGCGGTGGAGATGGGAACTACTCTTTATGTAATTGTGTCACACGTCAGCTTGCTTCGTTGACAGGTACAGTTGCGCGTGTAGGATATGACTCAGCTCCAGTTTTGGATTTAACTGTCCATGGTGACACGAGCTTCTGTGACGCTTATCTGACGTAATGCAGCATGACCTATGTGCAGATTGCACTCTGTCATCGTTGTGTCCTCCGCTTCGCCCCGCAGAGCTCATGCTACAATAAACATAAACGCTGGCACAGCCACACTCAGCGGCAATCAAATCTTGAATGGGTAATATGAGTTTTATTCTTTTTCTGTTTATTCTAATAAAACACAACCGCCCCTTAAAACAACAATAACAACAACAACAAAACACAAAAATTTTACGATTTTTAAAATTTTATAACCTATATTTAGTTAACTTTCATTCAAATATTAATTTCTGAATAAAGCTTACACAGTTTCTACAATCTCTTCGCAAATTCAAATGTATTAGGGCTCTTTGGTATCAAAACCTGTCAAATCCGAATCTTAGTAACAAACCCCGACAAATCCGAATTATTGCTTTATATTTTTCTACATACATTTTTAACTATATCGGGGATCAGCTTCGTACTTCGTCACTGTTTTTAAAAATAATTCATTCATTTTTTAGTGAAAAAAGTATTTCGTTTTGGGTATTGGTTCGTTTGTGACAGTTTTTGCCACTTTGCCGAAAAAGTGAAGGAATGGATTTGGCGGGTTTTGATTCTAGGCACCTCATATAATCGTCGCACCCTGCATTTCTTCCACGAATTTTCGGCTAAAAATATGTGACGATTATGCGAGGAAATACGGTACTAGCACAAGGAAAACTTCCAGCACCCTGGAGTCTTTAAAAGTAACAAAGGTTAAAAGAGGTGTAAAACTGCATAACATTATTACCTTGGCATCTGAGAGAGTGGAGAAATATTAGAAGCATAGAAAAGAAAAATTGTCTTTGTATAATTGATTTTAGTGGTCCTATGTTGAATAAAATATAAAATAAATTATTATTATTATAACCTTTCAAAGTGACGATCTTCAGCTTTCTTCCTGTTGGCTCCAGCACCATCCACATTCAATGCTATCTGCTCGCCTTTGCTCGAGTCGTAATTAGGAGTTTGGGTGTTGATCCCAACCTCGAGACGAACCTCCTGGTGCTCTGGCTTGATACAAGACTACACAACAGGAAACACACAAAGCGATTAATACACTCAATACAGATTATTACTGCTTGGTTGTGCAGTTTTGAAAACACCACAGAGAGTTGAGTATCAATACAATAAAACACCGACTTCAGTAAAATACAAGTTACTAGTCGTTATTTATTAAAAATGTCTGCAATGATTGAGAATACTATTGTCAGACTGATTCTGGAAATACTTTAAATAGAGCTTTACAAGGAGCATGTAGAGTCAGCCCAAATAAAAAGATACTCAATGTACACTGAACAATCGAATAGCTGAAAGCCTCTTTGGACATCAATACAGTTGTGAAAAATCCAATTCTTCAAATATAGACTGCAATGCCCATATGATGCGACTTTGTGTTAGCCATTGCAAATAATATCTTCATCTATCGATTAAGCGGTCTTAACTTGGGCTACTGAATATTTAATTCAAGGATATCATCTGTACTGCCTCTCTCAGCCACTTTTTGAAATAGAGACTATTCTTGTTGCACAATCACAGTCAATAGATATCCTCAGGGCTAGATTTGTGACGGTACGCTCCGGTACGCCGTACCGAAACCTCTGACCGGCGGAAAAGTCTAATATATAACATAACTTTTAGAACTGTGGTACGTTAGTTGTAAGTCAAGGCCAACTTGGTATTTGACTGGATAATTATTTCAGAAAACAGTCAAGACAAAATTATAAAACAAGAAATAAAAGATTGTTGGTGAACATGTGTGTATTTTCAAACCGAATGTATTTTTTTTTTATTACGTAAAAAAAAGTGAAATAATGTACAATGTTTAAATGGTAGCCTAGTTGGCCTACATGAAAATTTAATATAGGCCAACGGCTATGGAAAGAAAAATGTTGCTACAGCACTCTCAATTTAATTTAAAATTGCAATTAAAATTAGATTGCTATTTTGTCTGCTGGTTAATTTTAAAAGGTGACCAGAAAAGCATAAAAATATCGTTTTTAGAACTCTATATTTCAATATTTAAAAAAAAAACACCACCAGCCGGTACCCCACAGTACCGGAACCTCTTTTTTTAGAAATCAAGCACTGGATATCCTTGTTGCACAATAACAGTCAGTAGGTATCTTTGTTGCAAAATCACAGTCAGTAGATATCCTTGTTGCTCTGTTGATTAATCAAATAAAATTATACTTTTGTTTCCACTGGCAAACGATGGACAATAAACAGTCTTAATTTGGATCGACTCTTCCTACACATAAATGCAAACAAAAATATCTTCAGAAACATCAAAGGCCTATGCGTCAGATACCTACTAGGCGAGGCAGGCTGTACATATAAACATTATTTTATCAGTGTACACTTGTATCGAACGTTGTCATAAAAAATATTTACAGTAAGAATCATTTAACTGAAGGCCACATCTTGATCATAAAACTCACCTTAAGAACAGTCTCATCATCGTAACCAAGGTGGCGAGGACGCACAGGGTATTGGTAAACAAATAACTTATCGAGCAAAGTTTTCGACAGGTACACAGGTATCTGCAACCAAAATAACAGAAATGTAGGAAAGGAAAGAGGTGATCCACCATACTCATTCAACAGCTTCTGTTCATCCATCTCAACCATCAATCCCATGTACTTGGGTGTGTATGATAATCTGTGTATATGTGGTGACTATAGTAGTGTGTGTCGAGATGGAGAATAAATAGTCCTACCAATTCAAATCTTCTGAAAAGACATAATATCAAGGCTGCTTTCCCAAAAGGGTCGGCCCCATAGTGTTATACTAGAGCCATCCTTACTTCTGACTTGAAGTTTCAGTGCTACGTCACAGCTACAATCTGACCAGCCAATTACAGGCAGCCATTCAAATTGATATATCGAGACAAATAGAGTTTGAAATGAAAATATAAATAATTATCCTTGTACTTTAGGTCCGCCTAGTCAATACTTTTATAAAAATGTAATCATAGATCACATAGATTCTAAATTACAAGGACATGTTTCGAGATCCTAACATCAAATGATCTCTTCATCAGCTTACAAGGTGACGGGCCCAACATTCATAAAATTGCTCCATTGCATGAAAACATATTAAAATGGGGAAAGATGGCATGAAATGACAATGAAATGAATGAAGCGCGAAAACATAGGGGTTTGATATAAAAAACACCATATATCAACACACTCAAAACAGAATTAAAAACATTAAAAACACTGAAAGCTATGATAACTTGTCACAGTTCATTAACTATATAAACAATGGCATTTAAAATTCACCGTCACTTCTTGAAGCAGTTGCTTAATGTCATGACCACCAAAATGCTTCTTTAGTGTCCAAACTGTGGTCAATTAAAATTCTTGATGGTTATAAAATCTTGAAAATATGTGTTGTATGAAATATCACAGTTCACAAATACTTTGGCAGCCCTTATTCAGGTGAATCATTTTCCAAATATAAGTGGGAAGAAATGGGCCAGTATAATAAGCCAGAATCATAGATGGTGTAGTGAAAGCGATTTTCTTAAATATGCTGCAAGTATGTGCTGAACGTGCCATAGAGAGGAGGCAATATATGTGATCTATGATTACATTTTAATAAAAGTATTGACTAGGCAGACCTAAAGTACAAGGATAATTATTTATCTTTTCACTTAATCTCGTCAATACGGAACAATGTCAAATGTTAACGACCCTGAAGTTAACATTTCTGAAAACACTAAAGCAAGCCAAGCTATCAAGTTAGGATCTCGAAACATGTCCTTGTAATTTAGAATATATGTGATCTATGATTACATTTTAATAAAAGTATTGACTAGGCGGACCTAAAGTACAAGGATAATTATTTATCTTTTCACTTAATCTCGTCAATACGGAACAATGTCAAATGTTAACGACCCTGAAGTTAACATTTCTGAAAACACTAAAGCAAGCCAAGCTATCAAGTTAGGATCTCGAAACATGTCCTTGTAATTTAGAATATATGTGATCTATGATTACATTTTAATAAAAGTATTGACTAGGCGGACCTAAAGTACAAGGATAATTATTTATCTTTTCACTTAATCTCGTCAATACGGAACAATGTCAAATGTTAACGACCCTGAAGTTAACATTTCTGAAAACACTAAAGCAAGCCAAGCTATCAAGTTAGGATCTCGAAACATGTCCTTGTAATTTAGAATATATGTGATCTATGATTACATTTTAATAAAAGTATTGACTAGGCGGACCTAAAGTACAAGGATAATTATTTATCTTTTCACTTAATCTCGTCAATACGGAACAATGTCAAATGTTAACGACCTTGAAGTTAACATTTCTGAAAACAAATAGAGATTCGCTGACGATGTTGCCAGCTAACATCTTGCATTCACACATGTTGTCAGCTCTTTGCATTGTACTCAGTTTCATTGGCGGTCTTTGTGTATTCTCGTATATTTTTCTTTTTGATATTATTCTAGTCTGTTGTTACTTAATAGCTTAGTATTTGTTTGTCATTTGACATAGTGTAGTATAATTACCGTGTAGTTGTAGGTTAACTTTAGGTTAGTGAGTGTGTGCGATAGTGTCATGCCGGGGTCTAGCACGAGGAAGCTACGAGCCAAGAGAGGAAAGGCCTTAGGACAAGGGACTCCACTAAGGAGTCAAACCCAGGAAATGATTAGTAATGTGCGAGCACAATTGTTATGGACAATGCCCCGTATCGTAGTGTCATTCACGACAAAGCTCCAACAATGGCAGCAAGAAAGAATGCGCTCATTGAGTGGGGTCAGACGGCAAGAGTAACTCCGAAATGAGTGGTGTGTTCCCTTTATAGGTTTTATAATACATTTTTTCGAACTCTGAACATCTTCGACTCCGGACGTGAGGCGGTAATGGGGAGTGATTTATTTGTTACGATTTTTTTCTGCTTCACTATCAGAAATATTCTATTAACCGCAGTATGTACTTATGTACTTATTCACGAGTATGATGTTGTGTGTAAACATGTCTGTTTACATTACGAGTGTTTTGTTGACTTTACGGCTATAATCATGTACGTCAGCTGATTCGCGTTAGTGGACTGGCAACACTGTATCGCCAGCCGGTGAACTGTCAAGACGGAAGTAACGATGGCGGCACTACGGGTAGCTCACCTGGCTATCACTGGGTTCAACTCCCGGCTCCATCAGAGATTTTAGAAACTGAGCGCGGTGCACTCAGCCTCATGAGGATACTTGAGTAGATGAATATCTATGACTTTAGTCATATTTCTGAATTTTCCTGTATTGATGATATATTATAAGAATATCCACTTTACAATACATTAAAATATATATATATATATATATATCCTTTTTTTTTGTAAAGTGGATAATCTTATAATATACTTGAGGAGCTGTCTGACATAGAGGCTCCACCCCAGTTACAGAGACCAAGATTAATGGCCGAGGGGACCCAACGCGCTGATCACGTATCACCCTGCAATCTGTAGGCCTGATGGCTTGGTAGGCCAGGGCCCTTCATGGGCCGTGATGCCAGGGGGTTGATGACAATCTCAAAATATAAAAATAAGTGTTGTTTAATAACTAGATGCTCTTGTGTGGATAAAGTACAACAAAGGGGCACATGACCTCACTGTTCCACCCCTTAAAACAACAATAAGCAACTAAAAGTACAACTGAACACAAGTCATCCCCTCCATAGCTAGGGTTAAGAGAAGTCAGAAAAAAAAAAAAAACTGTCCTAAATTTTAATCTTCTGTCCAGCATCCGCGGAGAATTTCTGATCAATTAGGAATACAGTGAAACCTCTCTATAACGGACACCTTTGGACACCGTAAATACTGTCCGCTAAAGAGGGGTGTCCACTATAGAGAGGGTTAGAGAAAATGATTGCAATATGGGACATGTACTTGCGCAGTTTGTGTACTTACATGAAAACGCAGGAATATGCGCGGTACAACAGTCCAGTTTCATCCACAATTGAATTCTTTTTTCGGCGACTAGCCATCAGTGATGGAGAGCAATTTTTCTTCCCAGCTTGACACATTATCTATATCAACAGTGGAGGATTCTCCGCAAATTGCACTAAATTTTATATCGTGGCGCTTTCTGAAATTATCGAACCTGCCTGTTGAGGCTTTGAAATCTCCGATAACTAATTCTGCCGCGAAATCCAATGCTTTGGCTTGTATCATTGGTCCGGACACAGGGACGTTCTGACTTCTTATTATGCTGATCCACTCTATCACTGCCTTATCAATAACAGCACCATTACCACTTTGAAACTGTCTAATTTGCAGCTCATTACCATTAAGACGCCATACCTTAATTATCTCTTCTTGTTTCTTCACAATTTCTGCTGCCTGTGTCTTTCCAATCTTAAACACTTCACAATGGTTTCCGTACAACACATTTCTCACGTTTGTGCTAATCTGCGATGTCCACTTTCTCTCTTAAAGTTAAACTTTTACGAGGAGCCATTTCACTCACTTGCTACTGTACCGCACAGGTCCTACAATAGATTTAAGAAGTTCACAGTAAAACTGACCAGATAGTGAAAGTATGAATTCCCTTATCCCGACCATATCAAGTTCAAGAGAACAATGAAAGCGATACCGTTAGGCCTAGGTTTATATTTGGAGCAGTGCAGAAGATAGAGGATGGCTTCCGGGAAGCACAGGATGTGTCGAAAGTACATTAACACAACAGTGTGTTCATACAAGACTAATAGACCTACAGAGATGCGATTTATTTTCAAAACAAGTGTCCGCTAAGAGAGGTTGGTTGATTTCTTTTAATGCAGCCGGGCTGTCCGTGTCCGTAATAGTGAGTGTCTGCATGAGAGAGATTAATTACTATTATACTTAATAGGGAAGTTGGTCACAGACCTAGAAAATCGTCCGTTATGAAGGGGTGTCCACCTTAGAGGAGTGTCTGTTAAAAGTGGTTTCACTGTAGCCTATTGTGAATATTGTAAATTCCACAAACTAATTGTCTGCATATAGTAGCTTTCAGCTCTATGGGGGCAGCACAGAGAAACAGGAGCCCTCTACAGGATTAGAATCTGCAGTAAGAAATGGTGGTAGCCATACATAACCTTAGATATCATAGTCTACAGTTCCTGGATGTTGTGAAAATCGAACAATTAGGCAGTTGCAATTCAAGAGAAAGTATGTGATGACCTACCTGACATGATGTGTGCTCTCCCCAAGACAGGTGGAGGTCCACGAGGAAGCACCATCAGAGTCAGGAAAGTCTAGCTAGGTGTTAAATATTATTATGTTATATATTTTGGGTGGCATTGTGTCCTAATGCAGTTCTTCTCAATTCTTTGTACACTGTGAAGCTTCATGGCCCGCACCACTAAAGTCCAGCCGCTGGATCTACAGCCCTGACATTTGGGAGTGGAGGGAGAAGAGGAGAAAGAGACCAATGTAGCCAATCTACGACAGTGAGAAGCTGTCAATAGATTCTTGAAATTTGCCACGATCGTAATTCATCACTAACGTCATAACATGTACAGTAGAGTCTCGCAAACTCGGCACTCGGACTCCGGATTTCTCGGCCACCCTGACAGGAGAAAAAAAATCATTATTTTTGTTTGTTTTTGTGTTTCCGCTCAGAGCGTTATTTTGTTTTCTTTCGCCCTCTCCGTCAATGGAATTATCGACAGTTAAATACAGGTAGTTGTACAGTACAGTAACTGCACAAACTGTTGGCAGTAATAAGTAAACAAACAGTTCTCCAGCAGAGCGTTGCATTACTTTTAAACCAAAACAAACAGCTTATTTCTTCTTTTTAACACATTTCCCGATAACCCGGCATTGTCGCGAACTCGGCCACCCTTCGGTCCACATTAGGCCGAGTTTGCGAGACTCTACTGTAATGTGAAAATCCCACACACCAATTCCCATTTCATGCATTACAGTATTTGGTTATTCCAACGATTTGCGATTACAAGACTTAATTCTTTGATCGTAGGGTAATTCCGCTATGTTGGCAAGGCTGGGAGAGACTAACTAGTTTGTTGCTTATCGCCGCAGTTTTGCTGGTAAGCGGGTCTTTGAATTTAGTGCATTGTTGCCAAGTTCCTTTTCTGTAGTCCAATTGCTCTTTGTGTTAGTGCAGGTCACGTTAGGGTGGTTGTTTTGTATGTGCGCGAATCTAAGAAAAAATCGGTGCTTATAAGAGTCAAAGCCGTGAATTAATGCACCGTATAAAGCAAAAAGCAAAAGCCAACTCCGTACAGGCCATGGAGTCACTGGGAGTAGTGGAAGGAAGAGGCTTCCACTCTGTGACATTAGCACTAGATGGGATGGAGTTGTCAGCTCCATGCCCGGCCGTCTTTGCTCTCAGGAATTTCCCTGGTACTCATTTCTGGTGAAGGCAGAGTGAACCCCAGAGCTATCTGCATTTCCGAAAGTGGTAGTTTCGTTTCTAAAATCCACTACCCGGGAGGGACTCTAACCCACTCCCTTTCAGTTAGAAGCTCAGCGCCTCTAACGAATGCGCTATGCAACCCCTAATTAATGTATAGGCTGCGTGAATACTTTAGGAGGAGGGAGACAATGGAGGGCCCCTTGTTCCTGTTACAAAAATAGGGACAGATGACCTCACTGTTCCACCCCTTAAAGCAACAATAACTAACAACTAACCTGTTACAAGAGTCTGTGATTCTTCGAAGGTGGAAATAACCAAGCTTATAGAAAGCATGACTAGAGAAAAAATGTCCACTTCAACTTGATACACCGTCTCCAATGATACACACTCCTGGTAAGCAATGGCCGCGAGCTAGCCCAAAAACATCACCGGATACATCCCAGAATGCATTTAGGCAGCATATTTATCAAAATTAGGCCTACAGTAAGTACATGAGGAAGGAATTTCTCATAACACTGGAGAAATAAGAAACAAAGTTTATACGGTTCCGCCTAGTCAATACCTATTAAAATTTTTATAGTGACATAATCACTTATCAATTAATATGATAAAAATGGTCCGTCCAGATCAAACATAAAATGCCAGCGTTTCGCCCCAGTGTGCAGTGATCTGGCCGGACCATTTTTAACATATTAATTGATAATTTCTCTGATCAAATGGAAATTAACATCATATTCCCATTTGGGAATGTTCATAACCTACATAATCACTTGTCTTTCTATGTGTAGATACATGTTTCGGTTCCAACAATATTGACACCTTCATCAGCCTAAGTTATGGTAGCACTCAAAGACACTCACTATTTGTCCATAAAAAGTTCACTTTAAAAATACAACATGCAGATCATTAAAATAACACTTTAAAAGTTTGTAAAAACACTGTTGTAATCAAAGTTCACTAAAAACACTAGAAAAGGCTTGGTGCACTAATGTTTTAAGTGAACTTTTACTATAACAGTGTTTTTACAAACTTCTAAAGTGTTATTTTAATGATCTGCATGTTGTATTTTTAAAGTGAACTTTTTATGGACAAATAGTGAGTGTCTTTGAGTGCTACCATAACTGAAGCTGATGAAGGTGTCAATATTGTTAAGACACCGAAACATGTACCTACACATAGAAAGACAAGTGATTATATCACGATAAAAGTTTAATATAATAGGTATTGACTAGGCGGAATCGTATAAACTCTGTTTCTTATTACATTCTGTCAATACGGGAAAAATATGCGACTTGAAAAGTCAAAAAGAACACTGGAGAAAACCAAATCCTGGGGGGAAAAACTCTTCAACTAGGCAAAATTAGCCAAAATACCAAATATTAACGATCCTATCCTCCCATCCACCAAGATTGAAATGAGCAAAAGATGCATAAATAATTTTTATCCAGACCAATGGCTTTTGCCTGGACCAATAATTGCTAGGAAGCTAATTATACACCCCTGGTTTTTGTCATGCACAGTAGGAGTAGTCACACATCAATAATCATTATCCAGGCCAATGGTTTTGCCAATTATTGCTATTTCACAAAATTACATTATGTGTCTCGTGTGGTGTATTTTGTATCCCACACGTTGGCAACAATGAACTATCGTCAATGTGTGCATCAGAATAACACTTGAAGAACCTCATACGCCTCAGGAACATGGCTGCCGTAATATAACAAATACTTGCGGTGCAGCAGTTATTCCTTACGACTCCCAGACAGGTATGTAGTCATATATTTTTAATAATCAGCCAGGCAGAAGTGTTAAAGCCAGTAGGTCTCCTCACACGACACTGAAAGTAGTCCTGCTAGCATTAAATTTTGCCATCGTCGCTGGACCTACAAAATCTACGAGATGTGATAACGTTGCTCTCCATCATTCTATTCTGTAGGGAAGTCACGCCCCACATGTCGACTTGGCTAGATATATACAGTACAGTCCAAAATAACAATTCACATACTTAATCACTGCGGTAAGAGTTCATATTAGACCATCCTTTGTATAAAAAATTTTAAAAACTGAAATTACCTGATTTAATAGTCGGGAGGATATCAGGAGAGGATTGAGAATTAGATGTTCACTGCTCCGCTGTCATCGACCCACCATCCCACCCAAATAGCAACACCACTTATATAGTTGAAATCGAAGTTCTGACCTCCATCTTTCTCATTGAGTCAGTAATGCCAACCCCACGCGTTTGGTACTATTTCGCACGTGATTTATGAAATCACTATACTCAGTGGAAAGTGAACTCAAGTTACAGTGTTTATTTATGTATTTACGCCCCAGACCCTCTTGCTTGTGGTAAGCTTACTAGCATTAATTTTCGACCAGGCAGTACCTAACCTAGTAGCGGACATAAATTCTATCTTATTAATCTTTTACATACAAACACAGACCTAACCTGGGGCTTACGCCCCAGACCCCCTTGCTTGTGGTACTAGCATTAATTTTCGACCAGGCAGTACCTAACCTAGTAGTGGACATAAATTCTATCTTATTAATGTTTTACATACAAAAACAATTGGGAGAAATAGCCATCTTTCAAGGTCCGTATTGACAATTTCACTAATTCATTGATTATTCAATGGTCCGCCAATCAATACCTTTACAATGAGGTGTGCCGGTGGGCACTAAAAACAGGACATGTTTCGAGCCTTGTACATTCGGTTCTTCTTCAGCCGATTTGAATTAGCACAGAAAAAATCACAGACAAGAGTAATGACATCATACAAGTATACATAAAAGACCCTTAAAATACACATTAAAACAATTAAAACACAATTTAAGAAAACTTTCTTCAGTTCATTTAAACCACTGTGCTATGAGTTTGTCCATGCTGTGGAACAGCTTGTGTTGAAGTGCGCAGAGAGAGCGCGCTTTTGTCCGTGCATTCTGATGAATTTAAAAAACGTGCTTATCTTCTAATTTTCATAAAGTCCTTTCAGTTGGCTTCTGTTCAGTTCTACTCGACGAGAACATGATGGGATGCTATGAGTGGTTAGAACTTGGTCATATGTGGATGAAAAGTGGAAAGTTGTCCCAATTGGGCGGTTCCTGCGAAGCTTGTGGGTCAGCGTGTTGGCATAATGCAGCCACTGTTAAACAAAAATTATGGAATTATGAAAAAGGGGATGAAATAATCCCTGAATAAGAGAAAACCACACTCTAAAATGAAAGAGAAAACCGAACATACAAATGCAATAGCGTAAGATCTGAAGTTTACCTGTGTGGATCATGGGTGCAGGTCCAACCAGCTGGCTACAGCAAGTGCGCCAAAGTAGAGCGAGGCTAAGTGATGAACAGAAGAGGCAGAACTGAACGCTCGGCGAAAAGGGGGAGGGGAGGCAGCGTGACAAACAAGAGGTGAAGGGAATAAGGGGACGGGGTGAAACGGAGGGGGGAAGGAGGGGAAAGGAAGGTATAGGAGTGCCCACCGGCACACCTCATTGTAAAGGTATTAATTGGCGGACCATTGAATAATCAATAAATTATACAAAAACAAACCTAACCTGGGGCTTACGCCCCAGACCCCCTTGCTTGTGGTACTAGCAGTAATTTTCCGCAAGACAGTGCCTTTCGGGTGTCACATGACTGTCCAAGATGGCGTCCGTAAGTGAAGGAAAATTGCATTATTTCCGTGAAATAACAATTATTGCGGTGCAGCAGTGGCTATTGAGTATGAAGAGATTGTGAAACGACTCCCAACAACTCCCCGAAAGATATGTATATCATAAGTTAAATGATATATTTTCAATAAGCTAAGGTGTTAAAAGTGATGAAAAGGGAGGATGGTCTAAAGTGAACTATAAATGAATATTATTATCACGGTATTAAACTGCACTAAATTAATATTATGTAGTCTAGTAACTTACTGACGTTGCACCGGCAAAATCCCTGTTCTCTCTTAGTCTATTCCTAGATCGGCCACCTCCTCAGCCAACGTGCATATAGCCCTGTGTAACAATTTTGCAAGGTTCATCTGCCTATATAGACCTATAGAATCGTACGTGAATGGCTAAGAATAAAAAACTACACCAATAATAAACATGCCAACCACCCAGGGAGGAGTCAAGACTGTTGCACAAGAAGGTATGCAAGTTGCATTCACAAAACGAATAGTATAGGCTTATAATCTTGGCACGAAGACTACCGAAGGATAAAACATGACCTTACTAACACAGAAACTCAATACGTTCAAATATGCCTCTTCTAATCCTAACATAAGAAAGGTTATGCTAGCATTATAACATCTGGGCACACTAAGCTCAAGGTAATGTCACAGAAATTACCCAGTATATATTAATTATCGTATATATCAAAACTATATAAACAATAACGCAAACGATGGAACAGTCAAACCGAAAACGAGGTTCATATTGCATGAATAGGTTATGACAAACTATATAACTTTTCTAATTAACTTGTGCTCAGCATCCAGTTGAAGGACTCTTAAACGGTTAATGAACTAAAAATTAAAAAGCTAGCTGGAATGAGCATATTAAATACTCATGTAGCAACAAAATAATTATAAATGTAAGGTATAACTAGTCGTCACCCACGTTGTCGTTCAACATGCACAATCATTTATTAAAATTATATTTACCTCTTCGACAACTGGGTCATCATCATCATCCTCATTCATTATAAATATCACAGATTTTTTGGTGTCTACAACATAACTTTTGGTAACTTTTCGGTTAAGTATTGGTCATGAAATGTTAGTGCACATCGCTCGCCGACACACCATTGCTTTACTCCTTGGAGAAGGATTTGTTGTGCTATCGTATGCGGTCAAACGCGATCTGGCGCAAAAATGGTAAAAAGAAGAATATGATATATATTTGTGCCCGCATTAGACTCTCTCTGGCGTACAATTTCTGAATTATTTCAAAAAGGATGGTAGTGATTGCAGGGTTGTCAAATGTACATATGTCCCGTTTCGAGGGAATTTTAAGGATTATTCCCAACTAATGTAAAGTTAGAGCTTTTCGGTCGGTCAATACAAACATTCGTGCGCTGTTATTATATTATATATACAAGCTAAAAACGAGGGTTGACACACTGAAAACCGTTGCTGTCGAAATTGCCCCTATTATGAAAAGGAAAAAGCATGCAGGGTGGAATGCGGAATGTGACGCTGCAATTCGGAAAAGACATACAGCATGGCTCAATGATCAGCAAAAGAGGACCACACAATCGCGAGAAGAATTAACCATTGTTCGAAGGGAAACTGCCAAAGAAATTAGGAGAATTAAAAGAGAAAATCAAAAAATGTCCATACAAATTATTGATGATTCCTTTAAACAACACAAAACAAGGGACTATTACAGGACATTTCATCAATATCATTCTAAATACAGCCCTCCCACACTATTTATGAAAGATAAATCAGGTAAACTTGCCCACAATGATACTGATAATGCTAAAATTCTAGCAGATTATTTTAGAGAACTGCTAAATGATGATGAACCTAAGGAGATTTTGAGTTTAATCCAAAAAATAAAACAAATCTACAGAACATTATTCCTCCTGACTTGACTGAAGTATGCACAGCGATTAATTGGCTCAAAAATTATAGAGCAGCAGGAGAGAATTAATTGGTAGCAGAACTATGGAAATATGCAAATGAACAAACCATCTCCAACCTCCATAAACGCCTCATCGATGTATGGAATTCGAAACAAATACCAGAGGAATGGAGAATGGCTGTAATCCACCCAATTCATAAAAAGGGTGATAGATCAGACCCGAACAACTACCTTGGGATTTCTTCGCTTGATGTAACATACAAGATTCTATCTAGAATTATCATGACAAGAATTCAACTACAACTCGATCAAGAACTAGGAGAATATCAAGGAGGGTTCCGACCAGGTCGCATCTGTCCGGATCAGATCATCAGTCTGAAATGGATAATGAAATATCATAGAATGAGACAAAAGGATTTGATCATTACTTTTGTGGATTTTAAGAAAGCTTATGACAGTATCCATCGATGGTCATTACTTAACATCCTTAGGGAATTTGGGTTACATCAAAAGCTTATCAACCTCATCGGCGTTACTTTGAAAGATACTAAATCAAAGGTTAAATTTCGAGGAGCCTTGTCTGAACCATTTGATATCCGGACTGGACTTCGACAGGGAGATGGTCTATCACCGTTATTATTTAATTGTGTTCTTGAAAAGGTCATGCGTGAGTGGAACAACACTTGTCCTCCAAATGTAAAGATTGGTACTAATATAAAACTGAATTGCTTGGCTTTTGCGGATGACCTTGCACTGCTTGCAACCAGTATAGATGAGGCTAAACACCAAATTGAAGAACTTGGGTCTATTGCAGCAAAAGTAGGACTTCAAATTTCATTTGAAAAGACTGAAATAATGGCATCCTTTGAAGTGGAAACACAAGCTATTACATTGATTAACAATAAAGAAATTAAAGTTGTACATAAATTTAAATATTTAGGGGAGATTATAACATGGAATTTGAATGAGAAAGCGTCAATCTAAAATAGAACAACAAACTTAAGACAAGGACAATATATTACTTGGTCTAGTTACAACAACAACAACAAAATACTCTCCATAAATGCCAAATTACGACATTACGAATCAGTTATTAAACCGGAAGCAATATATGCTTGTGAAGTTAAACACTCGATCAGTTACTGACACATTACAGAAGACTGGTAGGAGAATTCTCAGAACTACCGTATAATTAATTTAAAAAAACATCAGGTGGATGGTAATAATAGTAATAATATCATATGGCCTAGGCTGCCTGGTGCAAGCTTTGTTAATTGACACCCAGAGGGTAGCTTGCATGTCGAATTTCGTCGTTCCTTTGAACGCTATGAAAGTCAAGGAGATTAGATATCTAAACTCCTTGACACTACAGCGCTTTCAAGTAGAGAATGGAGGAACTTTGTGATGGCGGAAAATCCCGAGATTAATTTTGCCATTGAACACGGCCTACTGCATTCAAATGGGTTCTTTAACATGCCAACAACGTATGACATGAGTGTCGTTATTTTTGTCGCCTTTCAAAAATCACTTACCATGGCCAGGGGCGAACCCGCAATCCTGGGGTTGGTAGTCCGACACTATAACCACTCACCCACCGTGGCAAACTAGGTGGATGGTCAATGGCGTCTATTACCAAATGAAGAGGTTTATAAAGAAACTGAGTCTATAATCGATACTATGCGAAAAAGGCGGATTGCTTTTTTTTTGTGTCATATCTCACGCATGCCGGATACCAGACAATTAAAAGTATTATTTAATTATTTTTTCAAAAGTAAAACAAAGAACTCTTGGTTTATGGAAATTCAAAATGATCTGGATGAACTCGGCTTGACAATGTCCCAAATTGCTAACAAGAATGAGAAGAATATCTTTAAAAACAAGAACATCCGACTTCCCTTAAAAACCTTTACCCGCAAAACTTACACCATAAGCGATGCAGAGAGAGCGGCAAGTTCGACTAGAATGAAAATGTTTTGGGAAAAGTAGAAAAATAAGAAGCTGAATCTTTAATATTGTTTTTGAGACATGTATATACTTGTTTTGTTTAAGTGCTCCAATGAGGGCGTAACATATGTAAATAAATAAATTAAAAACTTTACGAGCCTTACAGTAGTTGCATATGATGTGTAACATCTGACATAGAAGAAACCTCACGTGAAATTGTTGATACTCCTGTATTTTATAATATTATTGGCACAAATATTAATCTATTGTAAAAGGGAGTGTTGTACAGATATTGTGGTTTATAAAACGGAACTCATTTTATTAGATGATTTGTAGCTTACACCAGTACTAGCCTAAATAAAGAATACGATATGTATCAACTAGATTAATAGACGTAACACTGCTCATAACCTTAAATTCATTATAAATAGGCCAACTTGCGAGTAAATGCAATGTGCACAGCAGTAGATCATGAAAGGCTTGCCCAGTTCCCGGACCTCTTGATTCACAGACCAACACGTAATTTCATAGGGATTCTGTTAAAATGAGTCATATTGGTATGATTAGCAGCATAGAAAGCAGTGCGAGAACATTCAAGAAGGCAGTGTGAGAGTTGACAAATCAAGTAGGCAGTGAAGAAAAAAGAGAGTCTTGGAATTGTTATGTATTATTAGTATGTAAATAAAACAGATTTTTGTGTGTTGATGAATGTCCAGGAGGGATACGCTCCATCTGGCAGTGCGTCTTACACACTTCCATCCGATCCACTTCCGTCCCATTTTTTCAAAATCACTCCCACAAAAAAATCAGCAACCGAGTGGAAAGATGTTACACATCAATAAATAAATATAGCCTAGATACTCCCATAAGGGCAAAGGCCTCCTTTGAGCAGGGACATGCTCTTGTTTAAACACGTTAGGCGAGCAAGTCCTAAGGAGATGTGTACAAGTTTTTACTCCACTTGCTACACTTTACTGTAGTTCATTTCACTACACTGCATTTCACTTCGCTTTACATCTTCTTCTCTAGAAGGGAGGCGGGGGGGTCATTCCAGCGGGTCCTCTGTCTACCCACGTTCCTTCTTCATGTCCTGGGGTTCCATACCGTTAGCTTGTGCGTCCACCGATCGTCTTTCTTTCTGGCCACGTGGTCTTCCCACTTCCATTTTAGGCTATCAGCTGTTGTCACGGCATCTTTCATGGCAGTTCTTCTTCTTATCTCCTCGTTTCATAATCTGTCCCTCAAGGAAACTTGAAGGATCTTCCGTTCCATTTTGCGTTGACATACCCGAATTGTTTGCCTTTGCTTCTCTGTTAGAGCCCAGGTTTGACAGCCGTATAGCAGTCCCGGCGTTACACACTTGTCTAGCACTTCTGACTTTAGACGTATCTTCTGGGATTTGTCCATCAATATATATTTTAAGGACCAGAACTTCTTCCATGCATATCCAACTCTTCTCGATTTCCCCCTCCTGGGAGCAGTCAGATGGCAGGTTTTGTCCAAGATAGACGTATTCCTGTGTGTACGCTAGTGGTTTGCCATTGATGAGGATTTGTACTTCCAGTGAGTTGGTCATCAGTTTTGTTTTAGGGAGTTCATAGATAGACCTACTTCTTTACTGACAATGTCCAGGTCCGCTAGCATTTGTTCCAAGTCTGTTATTATATTATTTAATACCAATTTGCTCAAAGTAAAGTGTATATAATATTTGAACAATAAGTAAATAATACTGCTAGGGTCCAAGCTCTGTGAACTTGCGGGGTGAGAGGAAAGAGCAGGGAAGGGTCAGGCGAGAAGAGAAGGGTCTGTCAACAGCCCGCCGTGATATCTGGTATTCCTTTCTATTCCATTACTGCTAACATAGGGCAGTTGCTCAAACCACTCTGGTGTTACGAATGAGTGAATGAGTCACCGACCAATGCATTTAGTTATGAACTATGCACGGACCGAGAAACCTTATCACTCGTCAACATCACTTCTCGTAGTCCGCGATGCACATTCCTCTCAGGTTCACGCAGCTTTGACCCGAGCAGTACATTGCAACTTGTATATTGTATGTCGAGGGACATAACTTCTACCCGAAATTATTATCGACCAAATTTTCACAGAACACTCGTTACTTTATTGTATAGCCTAATACCACTTTCAAAACGTGTACGTCTTTCTCTAACTGCTTTCCCAAGATGTCCATTCACAGATAACACTGTCCCTTCCACACAGCTTTCTGGTTCATCGGGCCATTTCCATAACATCCTCCCACCTTTTGAATATGACAGTCAAAACATGAAATAACTACACACAAAAACAATGAATGAAAGCTCATTAACTCAACAATTTACACACGGTATCACAAATGAGGCGCGAAGGTGGGTTCAGTCTTCTTCCAGTTCTGGTCACGTTCTTGGTGTCCTGTGGAATTACACTAGAAATTGGTGCCTCGGTCAGTTTTGTTTCACTATCACTTGAACTACTGGATGAAGAACACACTTTCAGAGGGTAGACATGTTGCACAGGTCGGATCAGCTCTCAACGGGATGTCTTCCCTTGCACCACCCACAACTTGGAGTCTCTACGAGAGAACTCCGCCACCACTCTGCCAATGGGCCAGTCTATCCTCTTCTTGTTGTCGCTGACAATAAGCACGACTTCTCCAAATTGAATTTGTCTTTGACCTCCCTTCTCATGATGTCGTTTTACAAGCTGGCCCAGGCACTCTGACCTAAACCTCTTTCTCAACTTTCTTTGAGGTGTTGTAGATAACGACATCTCTTGGAGAGACTGATTTTATCAATGCAATCAAGATCAGGCACTCCCACCCTCTGAATGTCCTGCATGAACATGGCAGGCGTTAAAGGTTTTAGATCCGCTTGGTCCTTCTTGGTACGTTAAGGGCCTGGCATTAATGACTGCCTCACAATCCGTCATTATTGTCAACATTTCCTCATAATTTACAGAAGCACGACCCAGAACACGTCGCAACAGTTTATTCACCATTTGCACCACTCGCTCCCACCATCCACCCCACCACGCAGCAGTGGGGGCATTGAACTTTCACTCAATTCACATATATGTAGTTTATTTAGTCAACTTCTGCCAATCAACCGTTTTGAACAAATTATTAGTCCCAACAAAGTTTGTTCCATTATCGCTGTATATAATTTGAGGTCTTCCTCGCCTTGCGATAAATCTCCTGAGGGCTAGAATAAAACCAGATGTGGATAGGGACTTGTTGTTTGATGCAGATCTCCATACCTCCCTGTCCTGAGCTAATCGTTTCATCTCTACATAGCTACCACACCCTACATCCGAGGCAATCTGTTTAACATATTCTAACGTTGGTCTACCCCTACAGTTCTTGTCCTCGACCCTTCCTTCCATAACTAAGCTTGCTATTCCTGGGTGTCTTAGTATTTGTCCTACTAACCTATCTCTTCTCTTCATTAGCAGTCACCAGAAACATCTCTCCTCTCCCACTCGTCTTAATACCTCTTCGTTTGTAACCCTATCTACCCATCTGATCTTCATCATTCTCCTCTAACACCACATTTCAAATGCTTCAATTCTCCTCTTTTCTGCTGCACCAATAGTCCAAGTTTCACTTCCATAGAGCGCCACGCTCCAGACAAAGGCTTTCAAAAATGACTTCCTAATACATACATCTATGTTCGATGTCAACAGATTCCTTTTTTGTAGAAATGCTTTCCTTGCCTGAGCCAACCTACTTTTTATATCCCCTTTGCTTCGTCCATCACTGGTTATATTGCTTCCTAAGTAACAGAAGTCTCCTACTTCCTTCTGCTTTTCACCTGCCAATTTGATGTCCATAGAGGTTTCTGATTTATTTCGGCTGCATTCTAGTATTTTTGTTTTACAATTATTAATTTTCATCATGTATTCTTTCCGTAAGACGGAGTCCATACCATTCAAAACCTTGACTAATTCAAACTGTACAGCCCTATAGATTGCACATGTAAAGATGACAATCCAGGACTTGTTATTCTCCTTTAGGTGCAAGGGACCAGCTAGGTCAACTCCCACTGTTTCAAACACAGAGGCGTATCTTACACAGTCTTCAGGGAAAGGTACAGGATCTGTCATAGTCCTTTTTCGTAATATTTTCTGCATTTGATACACTTACAGGGAACTCGGCCAACAGTTTTTCTCCCCTTAAGGACCCAGAAACGCTCTCGTAGAATAGAGAGTAAGATTTGTGTCCCAGCATGTGAGGATTTCAAATGTTCCACCATGATCAGCATATTGGTAACCTTATGGTCAGAAGGTAACAATACAGGGCTTCGAAAGTCTTTTTCGTAATTTCTTCTAGTTAATCTTGTCTGTATTCTTACCAAATCTTTCTCATCTTCAAAAATACCTAAAGATTTCAAGTTCGATATCCCCACTCCATTGAATGTCGTGAGACTGCACAATTTGTAACAATCTTCTCTCTGCTACTTTCAGTTCAGAAACAGCAAGCTCAGCGGAGAAGATTCTGTCTTCTTTGTTTCTGATATTGTGAAAAAAATCGACATATCCGCCCGATCATCCTGACAATTATGGAGTATGTAGAGAAGAACTTCAAGTACCAAGTTTTGAAATGTTTTGCTAGCTCCTAACTGTTGGGTGAGAAATGTAACTGTTTACCTTTGCCTAAGCTATGTTGTTTTAATGGGCGCCAAGACCTCAACGCAATGTTGAAATCTAAATTTGTATTTAACAACGTCTAGCTCTGGCAGAACACATTCAAGACTCTATTCACTCAGATCGTGGTATGATTTGATCATTAACCCAACAAACAATTGTATCAGGAGAAGGAATTGGTCTATATCTAATGCTACCTACTGAAAGCAAAGATTGCATTGTAAAAGAAATGAATTTATTATATAAAACAAGAATAGCAAAATTAATAATAATAATAAGTATAAAATTTAAATTGGAGCGTTGTGATTTGAATATTACCGATAGAAAATTACGCGAAAACGGAGTCTGATAAATTGATTTTACTCTTATTTCCAAGCTATGAAGTTACTGAAATATGAAATGTAAAACAAAGAAAATGAGAGATTGCGTATTTCTGCGTCATTGGCGCTTACCACTGGAAATTGCCAAAGCATTTCCCTCGTTCTTGATGATGTTGTGAGCTTCCCACAGTCTCCTGGACGTCGTCATCTCCGTCGGAATTTGATGATATTCTGGTAGATTAGATAATTCTATGGTCCGTACCTCGGACCCAAACACTCGTACAACCAAGTTTTACAAAAGTTCGTCGCTAACTCCACTGAACATCGGAGCGACACGCACTTGCGACCGTACACCTCAAGTATTTCACAGATAGTCACTAACTCCACTGAACATCGGAGCGACACGCACGCGCATCCATACTCCTCAAGTATTTCACAGATAGTCCTCGTTCCACGGCGCGTCGAACGATATATGCACACGCCGGCTCCCCACTCTTCAACCGACTCCTAGCTTACGTTGTCTCCGCTGATTGGCTGTACCCCACTCGCTATACTCCCCTTCTCTGGGTCATTACACTCGGCGGGAGGGTTCCGTTCCAACAATTCGTCTTTTCTAGACCTTGCGACCCAAGATTGCGTCATGCTTCTCGACAAGATTAAGCGTGTACTTGAAATCCCAGTGAGTCACGTCTCTCGATATAACCTAACTGACGAAAACTCCGTAAAATTCCGTAATCAGATAATTTTCTATGATATCGTCGTTCGTAATAATTTGCTGGATAGGGTTTTCTAAGACATAGAAAACCTATCTGAATGCTAATAATTTTTATAAAATGCTCCGAAAATACCTTAATAATAATTATAATAAGTTAATAATAATAATAAATTACCATGAAAAATTCTCTTGGCTGAACAATTTGCCGCGTAAATAAATATAGAATGGCTTCCTACTGACTTATGCCAGTTGCATAAAATCCCTCGAAAAACACGTTACATATTCGCCTCGGATCATCGGATGATTTACCGTGACGACGGTCCATTATCCGATTATCCCAGACACGTTAACAAACCCCATCCAAAATACATATTACATAAATGAAATCACCCTAAATTACAGATATATACACTCATATTTTTTCTTCACGCACTTTGCGTCAAAGTTTGTTGTCACAATGGATTGCACTTTGCAACCAGTCCAATGTTTTACATATGGAATAGTGTTCCACGGATATTTCCGCCTCTCAAATTTCTCTATGTTGGAGAAATAGACATAATTAATGTGTGAGCACTATGTATTTATGATGTCATATCACACGCATTGAAGGTGTTCTGATATATTTATATCACCCTAGAACTTCCTAATTTCACTGGAGGTCCCCTCCTTATGGTGACATTTAATTCCACTTATCACTGAGCACACGATCACACTATTGTGGCAGCGCCTCGTGACCATAATACTTAATCTCTCTTTGAAGTAGATTAAATTAATATTGACTTCTGAAAAAAAAAACAGTAAATGTGCATTACATATAACACCAAATATTTCTGTGCCGTAATCGCCCTGTCTTGTTAAGTTCCCGTTAACCATATTCTACTTAATACTAGTTCTCAACACAGACCATTTCTCCTCACACAAATAATACCATTGTACATATTATCTTAAATTACACACTTACAAATCTTACATGGCGAGGCCGTAAACAGAAATCACGTGTGCTGATATGTATGAGTTTCATGAAGGACTGTCTCGCATTCTGATGGCCCATCTTTTATCTCGTGGACGCCTTAAGCTAACAAGCCCTATTCAAGCGCTCCCCCATCTCTTGGAGATAAATGGGAACCCATCAGCGCTGCCAAAATGGCCTAGGTGCTTCGAGACAATTTAGTGCTCAACAGCATCCGACAATCCCGTCATATTTCCCTGTACCTTAAAAACTCTCATTTACTTACATACTACCCCCCTGTGTGACTTCTAATACGCCTGCCTTAAGACCAGATCCTCCCACGCACCAAATACCACACTTACTCATTTGATAGGCTGGCTCGCCAGCTAAACACACTCACTTTATGACACATATTTTCGTAGACTATGTATATTATACGTTCCGTATAATCTGTTTCCCTCACTATTCTCCAGCACATATGCTGTTTTCCCAATACGTTTGGAAACTATAAATGTTTCTGCGTCACCTGCTTCCAACCTTGCAAGTGGCTCCCTTAAATGAACGTCATCACGTTGCTCTACCAGCATATTTCTCAGTGTCTGTAACGATGCCCTGTTGCTACTGTCCACACATGCTAACCCTACTTTCCTCTGGTGTCACACCTCTACTTGACACTCTATGACCTAAAAATGTCACTTCTGACTGACAGAATGACGACTTAGACAGCTTCAAAGTGAACCCTGCCTGATCTAACTTCTGAAAAACTATATCTAAATGACGTAGATGCTCCTCAAAACTGCGTGAACTAATTACCATATCGTCAATGTAAATGGTTACAAACTCTCCTGTGTCATCCCCTAATGCGATGTTTAAAGCCCTAATTAAAGCTGCTGAACTACTCTTTAACCCATAAGGTGTTCTACAAAATTGATAAAGGTTATATTTATGACTAAAAGCTGTAAATGGTCTATCTTCGTACATAAGTGGCACTTGCCAAAAACTGGAACTCAAATCTACACAAGTGAAATACTTCTTCCCCTCAAATGTTTGCATTAATTCTTCTATTGACATAGATTTCAGCTGATATGAACTAATTCTACTGTTAACCAAACGAGCGTCTAAACAAATACGAACAGTGCCGTCGGTCTTGGGTACCGTGATCAAAGAATTAACATATGGACTGTTAGAGTGCTCAATAATCCCATCTTCAAGCATCTGATTAATTTGTGCCTCAACTGCACTCTGATAAGCGAAAGGTACAGGATATCTATGTCCTGTGAATACTGACCTATCAATAACGTTCAATGAATGTGTATAGCAATTGGCCATACCAATGCGATCCTCAAAAACTCTCCTATTACACAATAACACATCATAGAGCCGAACACATTGTTCCACCTCTATATTACCCTGAAATGCAGCCTCACGTAACGAGTCATCTAGACTTCCGTTCGTAATCACACTGCCCACAAAACATGGAGAACCCCGCTCTACGGCTGGCGATATCTCATTTAAAGTACAAATCACACCTACAATACTACTCCTCTGAATATGGTCATTGAACGCTACTTCTACTTCAGAATCTCCCCATTTAAATTTCAAACTCCCTACATCATAACATAAGTTACCAGACACTCTACTTAGCCACTCTGAACCCAAGATAACACTGAATACTAAATTTGGAATTACAAGGCAAATCTGCTTCTCTACATGATTATTAATTTTAATGTCTACTAAAACTTGCTTAGAAATTACTTTAGACCTCTTCCCAACAGCTGTGATAACAAAAGTGCTTTTAATTGGCATCTCCTCAAAATTTACTCCAGTTCCTTTCATTTTATCATAAAATGCACTACTTATGCAACTCTTCATACAACCACTATCAATTAAAACATCTGTGTACGCCTCGGACACGTTAAATTTAACTATGGGGCTCTTACTAACCACTTCCTGAATAATACCTTCATCATTTAGTTCATGTAATAATTCATTTCTCACATTTAGGTCATAGGGTTCCTGTATAATTGTATGGACAGGGCATGCTACAGACTGAGATTCTGACCTTACTTCGCAGCCTGGTTCGCGTTTAAAGAACCGCTACAGCTGGCCGTAGTACTAGTTACTACTGCACTGGTCTGGTTGTTCTGAGTTGTGTTGTCATTGTTTGGCTGTATATTACTACCACTAGGCTGTCCTCTTCCTTGACCCCTATTCTGGTTGTAATTATTGTCATTATAATTTCTCCCTTGATTTCCCCTGAAATCATTGTTTCTCCCTTGATTTCCCCTGTAATCATTGTTCCTCCCTTGATACTGATTACCATAGCCATTTCCTCTGTTCTGATTTAGCTGATTATTATTATTTCTATTTTGAGCATTGGCCCCTTCGCCACCGTTCCCTTGAACTTCCTGATGCCTGGCTTCATTAGGTCTATTATTATTATTACCCTGGTTCCGATTGAAATTGTCCTCATAACCCCCTCTCCCTAGTGCATCAAATGTGCTTAACAAATTTTCTACTTGTGATATAGTCTTTACATTCTGGATACAAGCAGCCTCCTTGATCCTATAGGGAAAGTGCCTAAGTAGCAACCTTACCACATCACTTTCCTCCTTCAAGCCATCCAGATATTTACACACTAATACCTGCCCTAAAAAGTATTCGGTCATGGTGGAGCTTCCTTTAGGGTTATATTTACCACACACTACTCCCTCACGATGCTGCGACTGAATAACCTCATTCCAGAACTTTTCACAGAATTTCATTTTAAAATCATTGATATCAGTAAACTTGTCTCTGTAGACAGCAAACCAATTCCTCGTTTCCCCCACAAACACTTGTTCTAAAATTTCAACTACCTGGCACCACTCAATACTACCATTTTCCAACCTTTCCCCGAATTTATTTTCTATAGTGTTCATGAACTCCATTGGGCACCCCTGTCGATTGCTGAACTTACCCAGTTCTACCTCCCTGTGTGTGCTATTCACAAAAACTGGCCTATTCTGACTATTTTCTTGCCTGATCCTAGCTTTTAATTTTAATTCTAATTCTGCGAGTTTCTCCTCAGCCTTCCTCTCAATACTGTTTACTGTTAATTTAATGTTTCCTTCTGATTCTTCTACTTTATCATATAGCTTTGCTTGTTTCTCCTCAATCTTGCTAATGCTCTCTCTATTACTCTCTCTTAAATCATTTACTTCTGCAACTATTTGTGAGTGGACTTTCTCAATTCTACCCCCCAGCTGTTCCTTAACCTCTTTAGTAGCTACCTGAATTTTGTCAATTTCTCCCCCCAATTGCTTTTTGACCTGCTGTGTTTCCAGTTGCACTAGTTCTTTTAAATTTTCAGCCTGTGTACTGATTCTAATTTCCAACTCCTCCTGTACTTTTCCTAATTTTCTGTCTACATCTGCAATAATCTCTTTAGCCTTTTCTTCCATCACCCCCCTGATCTCACCTCTAATCAGTTCGAATTTGTCACTCATTTCCCTACTGTTTTGTTCTAATTTAGCATTTAAAGTTTCAGTACTCTCTCTATTTTCCTTACTGTTTTGTTCTAATTTAGCGTTATTCTGTTCTAACTTTGCATTTAAAGCTTCTGTACTTTCTTTATTTTCCCTACTGTTTTGTTCTAGTTTAGCGTTATTCTGTTCTAACTTTGCATTTAAAGCTTCTGTACTTTCTTTATTTTCCCTACTGTTTTGTTCTAATTTAGCGTTATTCTGTTCTAACTTTGCATTTAAGGCATCACTACTAACTTTGTTCTGATACATAAACTCGAGAAGTAAAGTTTTTAATTCTGGTTGGCCGCCTACACTCCCTGTTTCAGTATCGGGATTTACCTCCGCTACCCCGGTACTACCATCACTCGACATACTGCTCGTATCATCACTCTCCCGTTGATGACCACTACGTAACCTCATCTGTCTTTCTTTCTCATCCCCCATAATGATATACACTGATACAGACAAATAACCCCCAAAATACAGGCACAGAAATATATACCCTTCTCCTTGCACAAATGTTATTAGGTTTTCAGCCCCAAGTTGTCGGCGACAAGTGTAGCAGTATTGCTAGCCCACACTGTTGGGTGAGAAATGTAACTGTTTACCTTTGCCTAAGCTATGTTGTTTTAATGGGCGCCAAGACCTCAACGCAATGTTGAAATCTAAATTTGTATTTAACAACGTCTAGCTCTGGCAGAACACATTCAAGACTCTATTCACTCAGATCGTGGTATGATTTGATCATTAACCCAACAAACAATTGTATCAGGAGAAGGAATTGGTCTATATCTAATGCTACCTACTGAAAGCAAAGATTGCATTGTAAAAGAAATGAATTTATTATATAAAACAAGAATAGCAAAATTAATAATAATAAGTATAAAATTTAAATTGGAGCGTTGTGATTTGAATATTACCGATAGAAAATTACGTGAAAACGGAGTCTGATAAATTGATTTTACTCTTATTTCCAAGCTATGAAGTTACTGAAATATGAAATGTAAAACAAAGAAAATGAGAGATTGCGTATTTCTGCGTCATTGGCGCTTACCACTGGAAATTGCCAAAGCATTTCCCTCGTTCTTGATGATGTTGTGAGCTTCCCACAGTCTCCTGGACGTCGTCATCTCCGTCGGAATTTGATGATATTCTGGTAGATTAGATAATTCTATGGTCCGTACCTCGGACCCAAACACTCGTACAACCAAGTTTTACAAAAGTTCGTCGCTAACTCCACTGAACATCGGAGCGACACGCACTTGCGACCGTACACCTCAAGTATTTCACAGATCGTCACTAACTCCACTGAACATCGGAGCGACACGCACGCGCATCCATACTCCTCAAGTATTTCACAGATAGTCCTCGTTCCACGGCGCGTCGAACGATATATATGCACACGCCGGCTCCCCACTCTTCAACCGACTCCTAGCTTACGTTGTCTCCGCTGATTGGCTGTACCCCACTCGCTATACTCCCCTTCTCTGGGTCATTACACTCGGCGGGAGGGTTCCGTTCCAACAATTCGTCTTTTCTAGACCTTGCGACCCAAGATTGCGTCATGCTTCTCGACAAGATTAAGCGTGTACTTGAAATCCCAGTGAGTCACGTCTCTCGATATACCCTAACTGACGAAAACTCCGTAAAATTCCGTAATCAGATAATTTCCTATGATATCGTCGTTCGTAATAATTTGCTGGATAGGGTTTTCTAAGACATAGAAAACCTATCTGAATGCTAATAATTTTTATAAAATGCTCCGAAAATACCTTAATAATAATTATAATAAATTAATAATAATAATAAATTACCATGAAAAATTCTCTTGGCTGAACAATTTGCCGCGTAAATAAATATAGAATGGCTTCCTACTGACTTATGCCAGTTGCATAAAACCCCTCGAAAAACACGTTACAGTTTCTTCAGTCAAAGACATGAGTGTAGTCGTGATCCCTCTTTTCTTCTCCCGATTGACCTCTTCCTCATCGGGTTTACTTTTGGAGCAGGGCCATTCAGCCTTGTTTTGTTTCAGCCATGTAGGGCCATCCCACCATCTAGAATGCTACAGCTGTGCTGGATTACGTCCCCTGGACGGAAGATCTGCTGGATTACAAACTCCAGTGACGTGGTTCCAAACTATCGAATCAGGCAGTGTCTTTTCCCCAACTTTCTCCCCTTTTTATCCAACAAAGAGCAGTACCGTAGTAGAATCTGTGCAGTAAAAGGATGGTATCTCAACCAGCTGTAGGGCATCTTTCACTGAAGATGCAAGTCGAGCTCCAATGCAGCATGACAATAACTCTACTCTAGGAATCGTTATACACTTTAGTGGGGGCTACACGAGACTTGTCCTGCACCAATTGTACAGATATTCCTTGCTCTTTTCCAGGCCTCAAATACACAGCAGCAGCATAAGCTGCTTGATTTGAATCACAAAACGTATGCAGGCTCCAGGTTGTTTTTAATGCACAATTGACGAGTTGTTGAGGAATCTTTATCTCTGTCATTGCTTCAAAACCTTCAGCCATCTACCAAATGGATGGTATTCTTTGAATCCTGATCGATATCTGAATCCCAGCTCATTTTCAAGTCCCAAGTACTTTGTAACAAGAGTTTTGGAATCAAAGTAACAGGACACATAAAACCTATGGGATCAAATATACTTTGGACAATACTAAGTACATTTATCCGGGTGCATTTTCCATCAACGCCATTGAGATTTAATTTTGCACAAGAAAGAACATCTTCTTGGAAATCCCAGGTACGGTAAGTCCCAATACTGAAGTTGGTTGGTTCAATGTTTCTATCCGTTTCTCGGAAATAGAGCTTTCCCATCATCGAAGTTCAAACCGAGCTTCAGATAACATCTGCACAGACTCTTCAATAAATGTCTTCAAGTCGTCTTCTGTGTCTACAGTTGTGGCACAGTTGTCGTCATAAAACGACTTTCTTAACTTGGACGCTGTTTCCTTAAATTTGGGAAAAGTTTTCAAATGTAGTTCCAATACTGCCGCCAGCAGGAAAATAACTTAACTATTATTTTATTTTATATTTAAAAATAATAGGGCATATAATCCTAGTTGGTCTGCAGTTCACTCCAAACATCACACACCAGTGACGGAAAATCTTCATACTTCATTCTGCCAAGTTCTACTACCACAAGAATCTCAGGGAGTCTATGTCATTCTTGTTTACCGAAATCTGGAGAAATGCTTTTCTGATGTCGGAGATAGCTTCTATTCTTTTTTCACGAAATCTCATTAAAACAGCAGGAATCACCTTCATCACATTTGGACCCTTTTCCAGGCAATCATTCAGCGAAGGAGAATTCTGAAGCTTACACGATGCATCAAAAACAGGTCTGACTTGAGTGGTGGAATATTCCTTGAAGACTCCTCGGTGGAGCAAGTAATATCCAAAGTTGTTTGATTCTACAGGTGGCACTACTTCAATCACTCCCTCCTCCAACCGGTTTCAAATACAGCATTATAGTCTTCACACTCCCCTTTTTTGACCAAACGTTGGGTGGCAGAAATACATATTTTCTTAACCAACTCCTGGTTTTCTTGTAGGTACCGTCAATTTTCTAGCCAAGGAAGTGCCACTAGATATCTGTCATCGTCAATATGTACGGTCTGCTGAAAGTGCGTCAGTGCAGCTAGTTCCATTTCCTTTCTTGATTTGGTTTCAACCGGATCATGTATCCCAATGGTGTCCAAATTCCAAAGTTCTGACACAGAAGCGCTCTGAATAAACAAGGCATTCACCATCGAAGCAGAACTGTCAGAGGTTTCTCCACTCAACAAATTGCGCATTACAGTCCAAACAAACATTGTTCTCATGGCCACTAGTCCCAACTTCAACCTTTGGAAACCACCCGCAATCAGTCTGCCAGCCACATCTGCACCAATCAGCAACTCAACTTCTGGTGGTCCTTGTCCAAAATATGAGATCCATATTTTCTTCTCTTTCAACTCTTGCATCCAATAGCCATATTTCAGTCTTGATATTCTGCCACAGATGGTTTTCTGATCAAAAACTCGAAATTTTGTTGAGCAACGGTAATCATCATTATTCATTCAGGCTGTTAACGGACACTTCATAGGTGTGATGGCATTGTTTACTCATTTCCTCACCCCCAAACAGAGAGTGAATCATTGTTTATGTTTGCAGAGACGAGTAGTAGTGGTTTATTACAGGTTCTAGGCCCTCCACCACCTCCCCTCCACACCCACTGCCTCCTCCCCACCTCCAAGATCATGGCCATAGCTTAACTTAACCTAGCCTATTCTAACAAGATGGCGGCCGTAGCTTAACTTAACGTAGCCTAACCTAACAAGATGGCGGCCATAGCTTAAATTATCCTAACCTACGAGGTACGATCAAAACGTTTTAAAGAATTTCAGGATGGTGGCCTTAACTTAACCTAGCCTAACCTAACAAGATGGCGCCCGTAGCTTAACATAACCTAGCCTATCCTGACAAGGTGGTCATAGCTTAACTTAACCTATCCTTACTTACGAGATGTGTGATCAAACAGTTCCAAGATGGCGGTTATAGCTTGACTTAACCTAAGCTAACCTAAGCTAATCGAGGGCACGTCAAGGGCCTAAGTGCAAAATTTGAGGAGTAGCCACTCTCAAGAGGTGTCGCAGAGCGTTCAAGATGGCGGTCATAGACTATGCAAAGGATTTAAGACAGCGGGAGGGTAGCTGAATGGAAGTATCTTTAGTCGGTCAACCAAAGATGGTGGTGACTAGCGGGGAGACGGTGAGGGTAGTATTATTTATTTATTTATTAGTTATTATTTATTTATTTGTCAGGGTAGCCGAGCAGAGAATATCTTTAATCGGTCGATCGCTCTACCTCTACCGCCCTACCTCTACTGCTCTACCTTTACCACTCTATCTCTACTGCTCTACATCTATCGCTCTATCGCTCTCCTACTCTACCTCTACCACTCTACTTTTACCGCAAATGGTCTGTGGTGTGTGATTTAAAACAAGCAGAATCTTGCAGCGTATGACTTCACGCGATGCAGGTGTTGCAGCTCCACCTTGGGTTTACCGACTAAAGATATCCCCGCGCAGCTACCCTAACCGTCCCCTCCCTAGTCACCACCCTTTACCACTCTACCACTCTACCTTAACCGCTCAACCTCTACCACTCTACCTCTACCGCTCCACCTCTACCGCTTTACTTTTAGTTAGTTAGTTAGTTAGTTAGTTATTGATGTTTTAAGGGGCGGAACTACGAAGTCATCTGACCCTCTTAACACAGATTAAAGAATACAAATTTTGAATTGAATTTAAAATTTTGAAGAGGACATCTAAATTTAAAAAGACCAAAAATTAATAAAACAAAAACAAAAAATTAAATAAAAATAAAAATTATAAAAATAAACAAAATTTACGGAAAAACAAAACATTATCATTCAAAAACGAACAAGTCGTTGAGTCAATGTTCACTGGAAATTTAGATTGCTGGCCCTGACCCACTCTCACGTATAAAGCGGATAACGCGATCAGCAGCCACCGCGTCATCGGCTAATATAAGTTTGAGTGTCATCTGCAAACCAAAGTTTCTTCGTAAGTCTGCAAGATCCACACACTCGGTGAAAATGAGAGCCACGGTGAAAACGGCTCCACAGGTACAAAGCCCTTCTCATTAGGTAGGAGTGGGTGGATCTTCTATGACCTATCCTTAGCCTACACAAAATGACGGACTCTCTCCGGGCCCGGAAGGATCTCCGCCAAACGCGAGTAGTTCCCTTGATCGCTCTCAGCTTACTGGGCAGTGGGTCAGCTAACCACTGACTCTCCCAAAAAGCCAGAACTTGTAGGCGTAACTGAGAGCGAATATCTCTAGCGGGTACCTCCATTGGTCGAGGTGGTAGTGATATCGCCTCTTTTGCAGCTTGATCAGCTAACTCATTTCCCGCAATTCCCATGTGGCTTGGAAGCCACAGAAAGTTGATTCGAGTGTCAGCTTGGCACAGCCCGGCTAGTAGGTCGAGGTTTCGCTGCACTAGGGAGTGTTGCGGGAAACATGTAGCAATTGACTGCAACGAATTCAAAGAGTCGGTACACACGAGAAAGTGGATTCGTGCATCCTGTAGTGCAAACTGCAGAGCTTCATAGATGGCAACGAGCTCCGCAGTAAACACACTACAGGCCTCAGGCAAAGAGATCTTGGTATTTGCACCATCAATAACGTAAGCACACTCGTCTACCTTCGAACCATCCGTGTAGAGAATGCCAGCGTCCGGAAATTGGTGAACTATGCTGTGGAACTGCCTCCGGTAAACAGAGGCATCCGTGTTCACCTTAGGACCTCGGTGAAGATCTAACCGAATTTCCGGACGCGGGACATGCCACGGAGGCACCTCGCTAGATGTCCGGATCATAAAGGGACCTACAGCCACTCCTATTTCAGTACACGAGCTATCAAGTCTAATACCAACCAGCCGAGTGGCACGAGTGGCACGAGGCCGGTTGGCGTACCGCTTTACTTTTACCGCAAATGGTCTGCGATGTGTGATTTAAAACAAGCAGAATCTTGCATCGTATGAAGACACGCGATGCAGGTGCCGCAACCGGATGCGAGGTGGTACCAACGTTCATCGCTAGGTGTCAGTGACAGTGGTATCTGGCAACCAAAGTTGGAACTACTTGAAATTAGACTTGCAGGGAGTCCACATACGTTCGATTAAAATACCCTGCTATTACCATTAGCTGTAATTTATACATAAAAATTAAAATACATTTATTTTTTCTTTCACTTTGTTTTGTCTTCGTTAACATTGTGATTTCGTTTTTATAGGTAGTTTGGAAAGTGATCTTTCAGATAATCATCATGTTCAAGTATGGTGAACGTAATGAACAGTTTTCGAGACCTGACAGCCTTCAACCCCATGCAAGTACTAAAAATAATCTTAAAATTTTTGTCATGATTCTTGCAGAAAAAGTATGATCAAAACGTTTCATAGAATTTCAAGATAGCTGTCATAACTTAACTTTATCTAGTCTAACCTAACCTAACTTAACCTAAGCTAACCTAACCTACGAGGTGTGATCAAAAAGTTCCAAGATGGTGGTCATAGCTTAGCTTTACCTAAGCTAACCTAACCTTACCGTTTCCGCGGGCAAGTCAAGGGCCTAAGTGCAAAATTTGGTGGGTGGATGCTCTTTAGCGCAGGGATTAATGCGGACACCCAAATACACGGGCGCGATCATCATAATGAGGAGGAGTGGGGATAAAACAAACAAGCTGATGCAATCGGATGCAAGGTGTAGCGTTACAGGAATCAAGCGTGCGAAACATGATTCTTGCAGAAACAAGCACAACCTTGCAGCATATGACGTCACGCTATGCAGGTCTTACAAGTGGATGCGAGGTGCATCGTTACAGGAATCAAGCGTGTGAAACATGATTCTTGCAGAAATAAGCAGAATCTTGCAATGTATGACGTCACATGATGCAGGTGTTTATTAACGACCGTGATAAACGCTACATCAACAGATATTTGAGGTGATGCAGGTGCACGCATGTCAGCGAAACATGAACTCACTTGTCAAACCGTGAGAACGTTGATTCAACTGCAATTTGATGCGACACAGATGTGCGCGTGAGAACATTCCAGCGAAACATGAACTCACTTGCCAAACCGTGAGAACAATGATTCACCTGATATTTGATGCGACACAGATGTGTTCGTGGTATAAAAAGCTAGGGAGAGGAAAGGCCTTTCTCACTTTATAGTTGAATCACATTGTGGTGTTTGAAGCCATATTTTCAGTGTTGCCTTAGTAAACAGGAGTTTAGTGCTTTTCAGTCGGTCAACACGAATGTACCCAAAAGAGATGGGTTATGCCCTAATCCTGAAATAAATTACATGATTACATGTATTTAAGCCTCCGTGGCTTAGGCGGCAGCACGCCGGCCTCTCACCGCTGGGCCCGTGGTTCAAATCCCGGTCACTCCATGTGAGATCTGTGCTGGACAAAACGGAGGCAGACAGGTTTTTCTCCGGGTACTCCGGTTTTCCCTGTCAAAATTTCTTTCCAGCAACACTCTCCACTATCATTTCATTTCATCTGTCATTCATTTAATCATTGCCCCAGAGGAGTGCGTCAGGCCTCGGCAGCCGGCACAGTTCATATCCTCGCCGCTAGATGGGGGCTTCATTCAGTCCATTCCTGACCCGGTCGGAGACTGGAAGCAGGCTGTGGATTTTCATTTCATTAATCTCATGTAATTTATTTCAGGATTAGGGCATAACCCATCTCTTTTGGGTACATTCGTGTTGACTGACTGAAAAGCACTAAACTCTTGTCATAGTTGAATCACGCGAACGACAGTTAACAACGTGTTATCCCTACAACTTACTTGTGACTGTGGTGGTGGAAGAAGACCTGAAAATACATTTCTATTCTGGTAAGTATGTTTTCTTTTAAAATCATATTTAGTTGGTTATAAGCGCTCTATTTAGTTCCAACGTTCATCGCTAGGTGTCAGTGACAGTGGCATCTAGTAGTTTAAGTTAGAACTACTTGAAATTAGACTTGCTGAGAGCTCACGGACGTTTAATTAAAATACCCTGCTATGACCATTGGCTAATTAACATACATAATGATTGCAAATATATTCTTTTCTTTTACTTTGTTTTGTCTTTTATTAACATTTGTGATTTCTTTTTTATAGGTAATTTGCAATGAATTGTCTGTGAACAATGTTTCTAGGATTGAGAAACTTATTATGTCAAGTGGACAATATTTTCCTCTACAACGTGCTTGGGGGAAGAACAACTGTCTCAAAGTGGTCAACTTAGGCGATGGGGCTATTGTTCTCAGAATATACCTGATGACAGAGAGAGCATTCCATTACTCTAAATTTAGCTTATTCGGCTTATGCACCAATCCTTCAAATAACTCTCTCATCCTATCACTTATTTCGCTAAGGCCACGAGAGCCTGGGCTGCCCTGGTGTGTTTGGTCAGCTAGCTCAAGAGTTTCAAGTTTGGTGCATCACGTCGAGCTTAGATATTTAGAGGTGATAGTGTCTGAATCTGAAATGAATATATTATCTAACTAGACGTATCGTGTGCCGTGCAGGCAGATAAGTAAAATACATTTTAAAGTAGCGTCCACGCAGTAATTCACTTTATAGTTGATTTAAAGGGCAGAAAAGCAAGATCATCGTTCCCTAGTAATTCACTTTCGCACTATGTGAAAAAATATCATTGCTGACTAAATATCTTGCGAAAGGGTGGGGTGATTCTGTTGTCAAACGTAGATAGAATAAATGCATGCGAAATTGTTCATCTTCTCGTATACTGAATAAAGAAAAGAATGCTAACATTGAATAATCTATATGCTTAGGTGCAGTATAACTATTATGTTAACTGATTCATTCAATAGATCAACAATCCTTACTTGGGTTCGAGCGCAAATCATTTCTGATTATCGGATTTATTGAAAATCTATATTACTATTGGTACTAGAGTTGGGAAATGTATCCAAAGACTGAAACTAAGGTAACATTCCAGTATTTTTCTGGACTGAGTGTTTAATTAACCAGGAGAAAAATGAAATTAAGCTAGGACACTGAACCGCTGAAGTTTGTTATCCAATTCCTCTCATGGAACGTCAGTGGTAAGGACAGATGTCCTACCGTAGCTGTTCCGCCCCATAAATCAACAATAAGTAACGTCAGTGGTAGGGGCAGATAGCCTAGCTGTCCCGCCCCTTAAAACAACAATAAGTAACGTCAGTGGTGCGAATGGCGATGGAGAAATTAATATATTGCATGTAGGCAACCACGCGGACTTTTCTAAGACCATATATTAATATAAATACAATTTTGTTTTGAGCTGGTGCAGTGACTGTCATTATTATTGGACATTTCTACGCCGTTTATTCCAAAGAGCAGCATCGATCTGCAAAGCACTTATTTTTCAGGACGCGAAGAGATATTTTCCCATACGAATCAAGCCCTTTCATGATACGCTTTAACGTCTCAGTGCCCTTAAACATAAAATGAATTGCTCTTTATCTATGACTTGGAAATGATTCCGCGTCCTGACGAAGCTGTGGCAGGAATGGAGGATTCGGTTTACCTACTGCGGTGTCATTTGCAGTCTTACTCAACAGTTAATAATAGACCTATTTGTCGTTACAGTTGTTAATTCATTTAGGGGCTTGCGACATTTAACCCGTGTACTTGGTAGCTAGTAGGTCTAGTATCATTGGCGATCGGTTGAGAATCGTTTGCATCACTGACTGCAACTGACACTGACACTCAGTAGCGAACGTTGGAACTTGATATGAGTGTTTCTAACGAAATAACCTACAAATTTTGGCTACACAGTACCAATTGTAATGGAAATGAATGTACGATGGTGCAACTACAGCCTTTGGATGAGACAAAAATGTGTCCGGACCGTCGAAACAGCTGGCGTGATTTTTGTCGCGGGACTGTCGGTCTCCTGTCTTGCATTCAAGTGCGCACACTGGGGACAAAAGTGTCGCTCACCACTCATATCCACAGCCTTTTAAACCACAGGCCCAACGGCTTTACTTCCCCTCCGAAAAAAGGCATACTGAAGGATTTTAACGCTCTTAAAAATCTGACGACTTCGGCCGGACTTAAACCCGCGAACTTTGGCATAGCACTCAGCAATTTTTTTAGGTTTGTGGCGTGTCTTGTGTAGGGTTTCGCCTAGGACACCAAGCTGGCTCATCAGCGGTCTCGTGGTCTCCTCTCCCGGATCCCCACACGAGTAGCAAACTGCACGCTATCTTGCTTTTTGGGCATAACAGTTCAGCATGCTACAATTATTATTATTATTATTATTATTATTATTATTATTATTATTATTGCTGATTTGTTATGTTCTTGTAATTTATTTCGTGATGAACATTTTGTGCAAAAAAAAGGTTGCACAAAATCAATTTGTGCAAACATACGAGGATTATAAATTAATTTTTCAGAGTTTGGTTATAGAGGGGGGCCCGGGAGATTCCAGCCCCAGGGCCCTTCGCAGCTCTCCACGGCCCTGGTTATTTTGCTTCGTAAGTAACAGAAGTTTCCTAATTCCTTCAGCTTTTCACCTGACAATTTGATGTCCATTGAGGTTTCAGATTTATTTCGGCTGCATTCCAGTATCTTTGTTTTACATTTATTAATTTTCATCATGTATTCTTTCCGTAAGACGGAGTCCATACCGTTCAAAAACTCATTCAAATCCTCAGGCGTGTCGGCCAAGATGACGATGTCATCAGCAAATCTCATAGTTGAAATTATTTCTCCTTGAATCTTCACTCCCACTTTAAATATCTCTCCAATTTCCTTCATTGCTTGTTCAATGTAAAGATTGAAAAGTATGGGTGATAAGTTGCAGCCTTGCCCTACACCTTTCTGAATACCAGCTTCTCTCTCATGTCCTTCAGCTCGAGTGACTGCTGTCTGGTTTCTGTATAGATTGTATATCACTCTCCTATCCCTGTACTTTATTCCAATAGATTTCAAAATGTCAAATAATGTAGTCCAATCAACGTTATCAATAGCCTTTTCTAAGTCTACAAATGCCATAAACGTTCTCTTATCTTTCCTTATTCTACCTTGCAAAATCAGCCTAAGACTTAGTACAGCTTCTCTTGTAACTAGCTCAAATATATATATAAGAAATATAACACGATATTCCTAAATTACGGGGTTTGGGGCAATTCTGCATTAATCGATATCATATTCAAGTTGTTGATATTTATTTATCTATCGTATGGCTTTTATGCCGGGAGTGTCCGAGGACATGTTCCGCTCGCCTGAGTCTGTAGCTGCTTCCAGCGGACACCCTAAAGGGTGAGCTACAAGTTCCGTTCAATTTCAAGTAGTTCCAACTTTCGCCACCAGTGTCAATGATACATAGTGGCGAACGTTGGAACTTTGATAGAGCGTTCTGACGAAATCTAACCTAACAAATTTTGCTTTACACAAGTTTAGTCTGTGAAAGGATCTTTTACATGCCATAAATCTATGACATGGGACCGCCGGCTTTACTTCCCCTCCGAAGGAAGGCATACTGAAGGATTTTTAACGCTCTTAAAAATCCGACGACTTTGGCCGGGTTTGAACCCGCTATCTTGGGCATAGCAGTTCAGCATGCTACCGACTACGCCACCGAAGCCGACAAAAAAAAGATGTTGATAAATGAAATATAACAGTAATAGCATAATGGTGGAAAACAAATTTATATTCGACAAATAAACTAACAGAACCCTAGTCAGAAAGTGCATTACATCACATGTTTTATTGAGATAACCAAGACTAGGACATGAGTGCTATTACATATGGGCTTTTACCTTCATTGCCGTTGAGTGGTATTGTATGTGCTTTTTATTTATTTGGTATGATGTAATTTCAATTAATCTATAATCTTACAGTACTCTTCAGTATACTATTATAATCATCCACTTTCAATTAGTTCGTCTTTGTTATCATCTATCGTAAATCAATGCGTTCTAAGAATAACAACAACAACCAAGGACATGGATAACATAATCACAAGTCTGCGCCATTCCATATTAACAGGTTCGTAGACGGCCATCTATATCATACACTATTTCCAATTCGTAACGCATTAGTTCGACATGGTCCGTATCGCTCTTTAATGCCATAATTGAAGTACCACGAAATCTGCTAAGTAGCAGCGGATCCAGTCTTCCAATAATCCTTTTATCATAAATCCTTCCGAGTAAAAGGAATTCCGTCATCAATAACGTTACACACCGTAATGATGCTTTCTTCATATAAACTCACGCCCATCAGTCCATAGCCAACTAACTTACTGAAAATCCCTAAATTTGCACTTTCCGACAAAATTACATAATTTAAAATGTATATGTCCCGATAACTTATAACTCACATAAAATACGAAATTATGACGCAAACAACCATAAGTGAAAATGTAAATTACTTGATATAAAGATGACATATCGTAGTAAATAAATAATAATGAGGAGTGTCTGTGCAGATCGAAGATCTGTCAGAGAACGCCCCCCTATGGTTGAACGACATGCACATGAGAGAAAAGCATACAACTTCAAATTAGTGTGAGGACACTCCTCAAAAAAAATTACAAAATGATATACAAAACATAGCATGAGAATATACAAGCTATACATTAACATTACTCCTTTTGAGTAGTCCATGTAGCACTCAACTTAGTAATTGGGGTTTATTCAGGGCAAACACCACAGGCCTCTTATTCTTGGTAGCAGTAACACTGAAAACGTCTGGACTGAATCCCCCTCCAATTATTGCTTCACTAATCAAGACACGTGGCTACTGTTTCGACCAACTCCTTTAGTTTCTAGATAAGTATATACTACTTAACATAATGATCCTCATGTCCCGTCACAACTCCTCCATCCAAATCTTCTCCGAGAATCCTCTTCTGAGGTTCCTTCATGCATCATAACCTAGTCACACAGTCCACCGGTACATAAAGATACCTTATCACCTCCTTAAGTATCATCATATAATGTACAGTAACTGTTACGGTACCTCTCCAAGAGGCGGAACGCATCGCTGTAGACCAAGTCTTCGAACTAAAGCAGTATTATTAATATATATATATGGAGCCACTCCTTAATACATGTAGATATAATAGATATCACTCACTTATTTGCTGCACCTGATCCAGGTTTACTCGGCAAAATACCATTATAAAACATGTGATGTAATGGTCTTACGATATATATTTCTTCAAGTTATAGATGTTATATGTTCCCAAAATAGAACCATCCTGATTCTGCAACGAATATGTACACTTCCCTATACGTTTTACAACCGTAAATGGGCCCTGATATAAAAGAAAGAACTTACTAATTTGGTTAGCCTCAGCAGATGAAGGAATCGGAATACGAAGTAGAACTTTGTCACCAACACTCAATTCATCAGGAGTCCCCTTCGTATTTTGGCGAATTCTTCTAACACCTGCCTTCTCTAAATTAGTCCTAGCCAGCTGGAGTATTAACTCCTGAGATTTACCCTCTCCTTCAACTAATCTTAACATCCCTGCTATTTCATCAGACGGCTTCCTTCCATAATGAATTTAACAAGACGAGAACCCTGTAGACTCATGGACAGTGTTATTTAACCATCTTTCAACATCGTTAAGTTTTGAAAACCATGAATTGTGTTTGTGATTAACGTAAGCTCTGAAAATTCTCCCAATTTCTCGCATTACTCTCTCTCTACCATAATCCCTTGAGGATATCTAATCGAAGAGTACACAACTTGGATACCCAGTTCTTTCAGCTTGGTAGTCCAGATTTTTGCTGTAAACTGGCTACCATAATCGGAGAGTATCTTGAGTGGCTTACCAAACTCAGGGATATATTTGTCTATGACTTTTATAACACAACCCTTCCCAGTAGCCTTTCTCAAGGGATACAACTTGACATATTTACTTAATGCGTCAAGAATTACCAAAATGTACTGAAATCCGTATCGAGTTTTCACTAATGGACCATAGAGATACGCACAGAGCAACTCCCCAGGTTTTGATGTAATAACAACCTGACATGGCCCTTCCAAATGCCTGTTAGGATGTTTGCTGCGCTGACACAAATCGCATTTAGCAAGGAAATTCCTGATGTACCTTCCCATCCGCCTCCAAATAAAAAAAGTTTGAATAGCGTAGAGGACCTTGCTAGCTCCGAAATGTCCCAGCTCTTTATGATAATACCATGTTATATCCTCTTGCAGTGACACAGGTACACATACCTTTCACTCATTATTATTACTCCTACGACTGACAAACCCATTTTTTAACGTATAAGTATATCTCCCGAAAGTAGCAGATTGGCCAATTCCCTCCTCACGTAACTGGTTCAAAATAACAGACAATTCCATATCTTTCTCCTGTTCTGATAGTAACATCGGTAATTTAGAACTCTCATCCTCATATACTGGGATAGAACCATTGCAAATTACGATGCCTTCCTTCACTTCAATAGGAATACCATTATCACAACCATAAATTGTGCGGCTCAAGTAATCCGCAAGCACATTATCCTTACCCTTAATGTGACATTCAGTATAATCATATTCACTTAATGCTAAAATCCATCTTGTCATACGATTGTTTGTTAGCTTACATGTCTTCACAAAAGTTAATGCTTGATGATCAGTTCTAATCTCTAGCTTATTGCCTAAAATATACATACGGAACTTATTGAATAAATTATGGCTAGGCACCACTTCTCCATGGGACTAAGTCCTCGACTTGCTAACGAGATAATTCCCAAATTACCCTGGTCATCCTCCTGACATAAACATCCTGCCAAACCAGTTTCCGAAGCATCGGTCATCAGAACAAACTTACGATCAAACCTAGGGTATTTCAACATAACAGCTCCTATAAAACCTTTCTTCAACCTCTCAAAAGCCATATCATGAACTGCAGTCCACTTCCACTGCGACTTACCTTTCAATAACTCCCTAAATGGCTCTACCAACGATGAATACACAGGAACAAAACGTCTAAAATAATTACATACACCTAAAAATAACTTCAGTTGTTTCACATTCCTAGGTATCACTGTATTGTATATCTTATCTAACCTAGATTGATCAGGTCTAACCCCTTTATTAAATATGGTGTGTCCTAGAAAAATAATTTGATGTGCGCAAAGTGAAGATTTACTAAGTTTCAGTGTAAATCCTCCTTCTCTTAATTTGTCAAAACCACCCCTAAATGTTTCACATGTTCTTCAAATGAACGTGAAGCTACTACTAAATCATCAATGTAACTCGTCACAAAATCTCCTGTTTCTCTACCGCGAACAATACTCATAGCCCTAATAAGTGCAGCCGAAGAAGTCTTTGTTCCAAAAGGTATCCTAGTAAATTGATACAGTCGATTCTTATATGCAAAAGCCGTAAGAGGCCTATCTTCTATTCTAAGCGGAATCTGCCAAAACGAAACTGAAAGATCTACCGTAGTAAACCATTCCATACCTTCAAATCGTTGTACTAACTCCTCAACAGTTTCAGTACGCTGCTGGTCAGCTTGTATTCTCATATTCAATAGCCTAGCATCAATGCACAGTCTAACAGAATCATCCTTCTTCGGAATCACAACAAGAGGATTAAGATACTGACTAATCGAAGGTTCAATAATGTTATATTCTAACATGATGTTTATCTGATCCTCAACAGCAATAGCATATTTTTGGGCAATAGGATACCTCGGCCCAACAAATGTCGATCTGTCATGAACATCAAATTTATGTTGATATAAATGTGTTACACCAGGTTTATCACTAAAAACCTCCTGATATTCAATTAATAATGAAGTAAGTACCGTACTCTTCTCCTCATCTAACTCACATTCCTTAACGTTTTGCTCAATATCTCCCACAGGATTAGATGTAACAGTGCCGACACGGCAACTGATAATTTCAGTAATGTCACAAATATTATTCTCACTCATCAAGTTTGCATTAGTGTCCTCACTTATGAAACAAACTTTATGCTTATTATAATTATCACCTATATAATACTTTAACTTCACCTCATGGTTTATCTGACCCCAAGATAAACAAACATTACCTAAATGGAAATCAATCTTAGCTCTATGCCTTGTTAACCAATCCATACCCAGAATTATGTCGTATACTAAGTTAGGAACCACCAAACAAGGTTGGCTAACACATTGAGACATAATATTCACAGGCACAGCAATTTGCTTGCTCACTCTCTGTGACCTATTACCCACAGCCATAACAATAAAAGTACTGCGTACCGGGATCTCCTCAATGCGTTGACTTGGCCTAAATGCTTCACTCAACTTAGCATTAATACAAGATCTCTCGCTGCCAGAATCTAGTAAAGCTTTAACCCTCTTACCCCATATCTCGATCTCAATCACTGGTGTAACAACTTCACTATTAACTTCATCACGATTGCTATTTTTAAGGTCACTGAATAATTCATCTCGCAGATCTAAGTCAATCACCTTAGAATCAGTTTTAATAATACAGCTACGATACGAACTCTCCTTGGACTGTCTCCCTGACCTTACTAAGGAGTCCAGTTGGAGTTCAAATTGCTGGTTCCAGGTTGTTGTTGCTGTTCGTTTTCTTCACCTTGCCTATCTCTTTCTGATACCCGGAAAGCTTGCTGCTGATTATTACCACTTTCAGTCGACTGACTACGCCCCCCATTTCCTAAATATTGCTCGGCTATTATTTCTAAAACCATTATTACGACTATTGTATCCTTGTTGGTTGTACTGATTGTTCCGAATGTCATGGTTTCTCTGATTATTCCCTAATTGGCTACCCTGATGGTTCCTATTTCTTGTCTTCATATCTCTATTTACTACATTCCCTTGATGTCCTAATTCACTATTTAGCATGTCAAAGCTATCTAATAAAGATTCCATTGATTTAATACTTTCTGTACGCTGAATACACGCTGCTTCTCTAATCCTATGTGGAAAGTGCCTTAACATCAGCCTCACAATGTCTGCCTCAGACTCTAAACCATCCAAATTTTGCCAAATTAGCACATGAGATAAGAAATACTCTGTCATAGAAGCTCCTCCCTGCTTTCTATACCTTCCAAACACTATTCTCTCTCTCTCTCTCCCTTGAATATTCTCATTCCAAAACTTACTACTGAACTTCTCTCTAAAACTTTCTAAAACTGACGTGTCCTATATACCTGAAACCATGACTTCGCTTCACCCACAAAAGCAATAGATAGCATTTCTAACACAATTTCCCATTCAATACAATCTTCCCTAATTTGACGTTCAAACTTCTTTTCTACTAATTTTAAAAATTCCATGGGATTACATTGGTTTCCGAAAAACTTGGGTAAGTCAACCTCCTTATTAAACAAACTTGCAACATTTAAACAACTATGATATTCTCTCAAATCTTTGCGTAATACTCTCTGGCTATTCAAAATTGTTTCTTCTAGTATACTTTCCGTTCTCTCCGCTATTCTCCTAAGGTCTTCCTTAAATTTTTCTTCTTTCTCTTCAACTTTTTTGACAAGACTTCCTGTTTACTCTTTAATTCTGACACTTCACTAAACTTCCCTTCGACTTGGCCTAACCTATTAAAAATCTCTTTATTACTCCCCCCCCCTATTGTCCTTTCAATGTGATCTATTCTTTTTGTGGTTATTTCTTCATTACCATCTACTCTCGAGACTAGTACCTCAACATTTTCACTATTAGCCTGACTAACTTTCGCTACCTCATTTACCTGATCCTGTAGTACTCTTTTATTTATTTCCATATCCAACCTCATTTTACTACACTCCTTATCTAATTTGTCTTCCACTTTAACCAGTTGATCTGCCAGAATTTCAACTTTATCACTAACCTTAGTAACCACTCTGCTCATCTCTTCTAGCTTTTCATTAACAATTTTGTTTCCCTGCTCTATTTTAGCATTTATATGACTATTACCCTGTTCAATTTTAGAGATAAGTAGTTGGAGCCAGTCTGAATTAATCCCCCCCCCCCCCCCGCTACATTATGACTGATGTCCTGTTCATTCGTGGTAGAGTCCTCCTGTCTACTTTCACCACCTTTCGATTCTTTCATCGACCCCTTAATACTCACTGCTTCTACCCTATCGAGCAAAATATCACTCTCCTCACTGTCTAATCTATTTATATTTTCACTCTCCATTTTACAATACCTGATAACAGAGCGTGAACGTAGTTCAATATCTGACAACCCCTCCAGAATCACTGGCACAAATATATACCCTCTTAAAATAATCAGCCCTAACTGTACTGTCTATTGTGTGCCTATTCCTGCTTGCACCATGAAATATGATATCGGTTTTCGAGTCCTACTTTTGGGTGACATTTTGTAACTAGCTCAAATATACATATACAATAAATAGAACACGATATTCCTCAATTACGGGGTTTGTGGCAATTCTGCATTAATCGATATCATATTCAAGTTGTTGATAAATGAAATATAACAGTAATAGCATAATGGTGGAAAACAAATTTATATTCGACAAATAAACTAACAGAACCCTAGTCAGAAAGTGCATTACATCACATGTTTCATTGAGATAACCAAGACTAGGACATGAGTGCTATTATATATGGGCTTTTACCTTCATTGCCGTTGAGTGGTATTGTATGTGCTTTTTATTTATTTGGTATGATGTAATTTCAATTAATCTATAATCTTGCAGTACTCTTCAGTATACTATTATAATCATCCACTTTCAATTAGTTCGTCTTTGTTATCATCTATCGTAAATCAATGCGTTCTAAGAATAACAACAACAACCAAGGACATGGATAACATAATCACAAGTCTGCGCCATTCCATATTAACAGGTTCGTAGACGGCCATCTATATCATACACTATTTCCACTTCGTAACGCATTAGTTCGACATGGTCCGTATCGCTCTTTAATGCCATAATTGAAGTACCACGAAATCTGCTAAGTAGCAGCGGATCCAGTCTTCCAATAATCCTTTTATCATAAATCCTTCCGAGTAAAAGGAATTCCGTCATCAATAACGTTACACACCGTAATGATGCTTTCTTCATATAAACTCACGCCCATCAGTCCATAGCCAACTAACTTACTGAAAATCCCTAAATTTGCACTTTCCGACAAAATTACATAATTTAAAATGTATATGTCCCGATAACTTTAAACTCACATAAAATACGAAACTATGACGCAAACAACTATAAGTGAAAATGTAAATTACTTGATATAAAGATGACATATCGTAGTAAATAAATAATAATGAGGAGTGTCTGTGCAGATCGAAGATCTGTCAGAGAACGCCCCCCTATGGTTGAACGACATGCACATGAGAGAAAAGCATACAACTTCAAATTAGTGTGAGGACACTCCTCAAAAAAAATTACAAAATGATATACTAAACATAGCATGAGAATATACAAGCTATACTTTAACATTACTCCTTTTGAGTAGTCCATGTAGCATTCAACTTAGTAATTGGGGTTTATTCAGGGCCAACACCACAGGCCTCTTATTCTTGGTAGCAGTAACACTGAAAACGTCTGGACTGAATCCCCCTTCAATTATTGCTTCACTAATCAAGACACGTGGCTACTGTTTCGACCAACTCCTTTAGTTTCTAGATAAGTATATACTACTTAACATAATGATCCTCATGTCCCGTCACAACTCCTCCATCCAAATCTTCTCCGAGAATCCTCTTCTGAGGTTCCTTCATGCATCATAACCTAGTCACACAGTCCACCGGTACATAAAGATACCTTATCACCTCCTTAAGTATCATCATATAATGTACAGTAACTGTTACGGTACCTCTCCAAGAGGCGGAACGCATCGCTGTAGACCAAGTCTTCGAACTAAAGCAGTATTATTAATATATATATATATGGAGCCACTCCTTAATACATGTAGATATAATAGATATCACTCACGTATTTGCTGCACCTGATCCCGGTTTACTCGGCAAAATACCATTATAAAACATGTGATGTAATGGTCCTACGATATATATTTCTTCAAGTTATAGATGTTATATGTTCCCAAAATAGAACCATCCTGATTCCGCAACGAATATGCACACTTCCCTATACGTTTTACAACCGTAAATGGGCCCTGATATAAAAGAAAGAACTTACTAATTTGGTTAGCCTCAGCAGATGAAGGAATCGGAATACGAAGTAGAACTTTGTCACCAACACTCAATTCATCAGGAGTCCCCTTCGTATTTTGGCGAATTCTTCTAACACCTGCCTTTTCTAAATTAGTCCTAGCCAGCTGGAGTATTAACCCCTGAGATTTACCCCCTCCTTCAACTAATCTTAACATCCCTGCTATTTCATCAGACGGCTTCCTTCCATAATGAATTTAACAAGACGAGAACCCTGTAGACTCATGGACAGTGTTATTTAACCATCTTTCAACATCGTTAAGTTTTGAAAACCATGAATTGTGTTTGTGATTAACGTAAGCTCTGAAAATTCTCCCAATTTCTCGCATTACTCTCTCTCTACCATAATCCCTTGAGGATATCTAATCGAAGAGTACACAACTTGGATACCCAGTTCTTTCAGCTTGGTAGTCCAGATTTTTGCTGTAAACTGGCTACCATAATCGGAGAGTATCTTGAGTGGCTTACCAAACTCAGGGATATATTTGTCTATGACTTTTATAACACAACCCTTCCCAGTAGCCTTTCTCAAGGGATACAACTTGACATATTTACTGAATGCGTTGCGCCACTACAGGTCTAGGTAATAATAATAATAATGCGCGTCAGAGTAGGAGTGGAAGAATAAAATCAACAAGGTCGCAAATGGATGGGGGAAAAGACGTCTTGCTCGACCCGGTGCTGGGCCCAAGGTTTTCGGAGCGAGCAAAAGATGATTTCCAAAAACCAAATGGAAACAAATAATTGCTTAATGCAATAATCAAAAGTGCAAAAACGAGATTCCCATAAAATTAATTAAAGGAAACCCAGAGGCGTGTTAATCGTGTCTTTGTTACATCACAAAGACAAGATTGACGAAATCGAGATAAGGGTAAGGATAAGGAAGGGGAACTTAAATATAAGAAATGAAAAGGCAAGGGAGCTATATTACTTAAAATATAAAAATGTATTAATGATAAAAGAAAGAGCGTGTACACGAAATAAAAAAAATATTTAAAACAAAGAAAAAAGGTAGGCTAAGATAAAATTGATAATACAAAATAAACCCAATACCAAGAATAAAGACTTAAAAACTAAAAAGCACAACAGAACCTGAGTAACAGCTCAACAAATGAATCTAACGAAAAGATACGGACATGAAAGAAAATAAAATGAAACTTACGAAAGTCAGAGAGAAACGCCAAACTAGTAAAAAGTCAAAATTCGAACGTTAACGAGACGCGAAGCTTTTCATGATGTTATGTAAACATACCGGAGGGAAGGGGGAGGAGTGAGGGAGAGTAAAACAAAGGGGAGATAGATCTCACGGAGATAGGAGGAAGGAGAAGACAAGGGGAATTATAATTAAGTTATGTAATACGGCGAAAATCGAAAGAGAAAAACAAAACAAAAGGAAAATGAGATATACGGAGATACATTACATTACAATTGACTTGGGACGAAAGAGACCGGTAAAAATCGAAAGCACGCTATAAAAAATAGGCTTATACTCCCTACATAATGCCGTACCAACGCGACATATAAAAAAAGAATAATATGACATCGGAGCTGGAGAAAATCCCAGTTAACCACCGTCACATATATTCATAAACAAAAGGGACATGTATTAGTGGGACGTTGGACATCAGTCCCGTTACCTCACACATACTGTCCACAAACAGAGGTCCAATTGCTACCAATCAAATGAAACATTTGTGGTACAAAAAGACACCGACGCAAAAGACGAGCACCAAGGCCCGACAGGAAATATACATAAGCCAAGACGCAGAAACGCAATACTTTCGAATCTTACAGGTATTAACCAAAATAATAAAACTGTGAGGAGGGCACATAACAAAAGCAACAAAAAGAACTCCGCCGTATGACATTACGCAAGGTCTCGGAGATCTGGTTCAAGGATTATAATACTAACAGTAACATCTTGAAAAGGAAAGAGAATTAAGCAAAAGAAGGAACATTGAACAAAAACAATTACATTGCGTTAGATAGAAATACATTGAGCCTTACTCACATTCCGTTGCGCCATGAGGGTGGGCCTCTGCCCGAATACACACGTTCGCCTTACATCTCGGCGCGTCTAAGACTAACCAAACTTCTGTCCCCCAAAGAGGGGAGAAGCCTCTCAGAAATATCAAATGCGTAGTTTGGGGAGTGGCACCAAACTCGCGTCAAATATTGGCTGAGCCAATAGCAGAACAAATTGCACAACAAAATGCAAGGTAGCAACAACACTAGCCAATACGAGAGAACTAGGTAGTATGTAGCTAGGGGTTGCTCAACGTTAGACAGAGAGATACATACAGACAATCTGCGCACTTTTAAACACTCGAGCCGTAATATAGAGATGTCACAACACATTGTAGCAGTTTTGCTTGCCCACACTGTTGGGTGATAAATGTAACTGTTTACCTTTGCCTAAGCTATGTTGTTTTAATGGGCGCCAAGACCTCAATGCAATGTTGAAATCTAAATTTGTATTTAACAACGTCTAGCTCTGGCAGAACACCTTCAAGACTCTATTCACTCAGATCGTGGTATGATTTGATCATTAACCCAACAAACAATTGTATCAGGAGAAGGAATTGGTCTATATCTAATGCTACCTACTGAAAGCAAAGATTGCATTGTAAAAGAAATGAATTTATTATATAAAACAAGTATAGCAAAATTAATAATAATAATAACTATAAAATTTAAATTGGAGCGTTGTGATTTGAATATTACCGATAGAAAATTACGTGAAAACGGAGTCTGATAAATTGATTTTACTCTTATTTCCAAGCTATGAAGTTACTGAAATATGAAATGTAAAACAAAGAAAAATGAGAGATTGCGTATTTCTGCGTCATTTGCGCTTACCATTGGAAATTGCCAAGGCATTTCCCTCGTACTTGCTGATGCCGTGAGCTTCCCACAGTCTCCTGGACGTCGTCATCTCCGTCGGAATTTGATGATATACTGGTAGATTAGAGAATTCTATGGTCCGTACCTCGGACCCAAACACTCGTACAACCGCACTGGTTAAGTTTTGCAAAAGTTAGTCTTCAACTCCACTGAACATCGGAGCGACACGCACTTCCAACCGTACTCCGCAAGTTCTACACAGATAGTCCCCGTTTCACGGCGCGTCGAACGATATATGCACCTGTTGGCTCCCCCACCATGGTACCGACATCTAGCTTACGTCGTCCTCACTGATTGGCTGAGCACGCCGCCAGTTCCCCTCCTCTGCCTCATTACACTCGGCGCGCGAGAGGGAGAAGTCGATTTCCGTTCCAACAATTCGTCTTTTCTAGACCTTGCGACCCAGCCTTGCGTAATACTTCTCGACAGGAATCAGCTTGTATTCGAATTCCCAGTGAGTCATGTCTCTCAAATACCCTAACTGACAAAACTCCGTAAAATTCCGTAATCACATAATTTTCTATAATATTGTCGTTCGTAATAATTTGCTTGATAGCGTTTTCTAAGACATAGAAAACCTATCTGAATGCTAATAATTTTTATAAAATGCTCCGAAAATACCTTAATAATAATTATAATAAATTAATAATAATAATAAATTACCATGAAAAATTATCTTGGCTGAACAATTTGCCGCGTAAATAAATATAGAATGGCTTCCTACTGACTTATGCCAGTTGCATAAAATCCCTCGAAAAACACGTTACATATTCGCCTCGGATCATCGGATGATTTACCGTGACGACGGTCCATTATCCGATTATCCCAGACACGTTAATAAACCCCATCCAAAATACATATTACATAAACGAAATCACCCTAAATTACAGATATATACACTCATATTTTTTCTTCACGCACTTTGCGTCAAAGTTTGTTGTCACTATGGATTGCACTTTGCAACCAGTCCAATGTTTTACATATGGAATAGTGTTCCACGGATATTTCCGCCTCTCAAATTTCTCTATGTTGGAGAAATAGACATAATTAATGTGTGAGCACTATGTATTTATGATGTCATATCACACGCATTGAAGGTGTTCTGATATATTTATATCACCATAGAACTCCCTAATTTCACTGGAGGTCCCCTCCTTATGGTGAAATTTAATCTCATTTATCACTGAGCACACGATCACACTACTGTGGCAGCGCCTCGTGACCATAATACTTAATCTCTCTTTAAAGTAGATTAAATTAATATTGACTTCTAAAAAAAAAAACTGTAAATGCGCATTACATATAACACCAAATATTTCTGTGCCGTAATCGCCCTGTCTTGTTAAGTTCCCGTTAACCATATTCTACTTAATACTAGTTCTCAACACAGACCATTTCTCCTCACACAAATAATACCATTGTACAAATTATCTTAAATTACACACTTACAAATCTTACATGGCGAGGCCGTAAACAGAAATCACGTGTGCTGATATGTATGAGTTTCATGAAGGACTGTCTCGCATTCTGATGGCCCATCTTTTGCCTCGTGGACGCCTTAAGCAAAAATACCATGTACAAGCCCTATTCAAGCGCTCCCCCATCTCTTGGAGATAAATGGGAACCCATCAGCGCTGCCAAAAATGGCCTTGGTGCATCGAGACAATTTAGTGCTCAACAGCATCCGACAATCCTGTCATATTTCCCTGTACCTTAAAAACTCTCATTTACTTACATACTCCCCCCCGGTGTGACTTCTGATACGCCTGCCTTAAGACCAGATCTTCCACGCACCAGACACCACACTTACTCATTTGATAGGCCGGCTCGCCAGCTAAACACACTCACTTTATGACACATATTTTCGTAGACTATGTATATTATACGTTCCGTATAATCTGTTTCCCTCACTATTCTCCAGCACATATGCTGTTTTCCCAATACGTTTGGAAACTATAAATGTTTCTGCGTCACCTGCTTCCAACCTTGCAAGTGGCTCCCTTAAATGAACGTCCTCACGTTGCTCTACCTAGCATATTACTCAGTGTCTGTAACGATGCCCTGTTGCTACTGTCCACACATGCTAACCCTACTTTCCTCTGGTGTCACACCACTACTCGACACTCTCTGACCTAAAAATGTCACTTCTGACTGACAGAATGACGACTTAGACAGCTTCAAAGTGAACCCTGCCTGATCTAACTTCTGAAAAACTATATCTAAATGACGTAGATGCTCCTCAAAACTGCGTGAACTAATTACCATATCATCTATGTAAATGGTTACAAACTCTCCTGTGTCATCCCCTAATGCGATGTTTAAAGCCCTAATTAAAGCTGCTGAACTACTCTTTAACCCATAAGGTGTTCTACAAAATTGATAAAGGTTATATTTATGACTAAAAGCTGTAAATGGTCTATCTTCGTACATAAGTGGCACTTGCCAAAAACTGGAACTCAAATCTACACAAGTGAAATACTTCTTCCCCTCAAATGTTTGCATTAATTCTTCTATTGACATAGATTTCAGCTGATCTGAACTAATTCTATTGTTAACCAAACGAGCGTCTAAACAAATACGAACAGTGCCGTCGGTCTTGGGTACCGTTATCAAAGAATTAACATACGGACTGTTAGAGTGCTCAATAATCCCATCTTCAAGCATCTGATTAATTTGTGCCTCAACTGCACTCTGATAAGCGAAAGGTACAGGATATCGATGTCCTGTGAATACTGACCTATCAATAACGTTCAATGAATGGGTATAGCAATTGGCCATACCAATGCGATCCTCAAACACTCTCCTATTACACCATAACACATCATAGAGCCGAACACACTGTTCATCCTCTATATTTCCCTGAAATGCAGCCTCACGTAACGAGTCCTCTAGACTTCCGTTCGTAATCACACTGCCCACAAAACATGGAGAACCCCGCTCTACGGCTGGCGATATCTCATTTAAAGTACAAATCACACCTACAATACTACTTCTCTGAATATGGTCATTGAACGCTACTTCTACTTCAGAATCTCCCCATTTAAATTTCAAACTCCCTACATCATAACATAAGTTACCAGACACTCTACTTAGCCACTCTGAACCCAAGATAACACTGAATACTAAATTTGGAATTACAAGACAAATCTGCTTCTCTACATGATTATTAATTTTAATGTCTACTAAAACTTGCTTAGAAATTACTTTAGACCTCTTCCCAACAGCTGTGATAACAAAAGTGCTTTTAATTGGCATCTCCTCAAAATTTACTCCAGTTCCTTTCATTTTATCATAAAATGCACTACTTATGCAACTCTTCATACAACCACTATCAATTAAAACATCTGTGTACGCCTCGGACACGTTAAATTTAACTATGGGGCTCTTACTAACCACTTCCTGAATAATACCTTCATCATTTAGTTCATGTAATAATTCATTTCTCACATTTAGGTCATAGGGTTCCTGTATAATTGTATGGACAGGGCATGCTACAGACTGAGATTCTGACCTTACTTCGCAGCCTGGTTCGCGTTTAAAGAACCGCTACAGCTGGCCGTAGTACTACTAACTACTAAACTGGTCTGGTTGTTCTGGGCTGTGTTGTCATTGTTTGGCTGTATATTACTACCACTAGGCTGTCCTCTTCCTTGACCCCTATTCTGGTTGTAATTATTGTCATTATAATTTCTCCCTTGATTTCCCCTGAAATCATTGTTTCTCCCTTGATTTCCCCTGTAATCATTGTTCCTCCCTTGATTTCCCCTGAAATCATTGTTCCTCCCTTGATACTGATTACCATAGCCATTTCCTCTGTTCTGATATAGCTGATTATTATTATTTCTATTTTGAGCGTTGGCCCCTTCGCCACCGTTCCCTTGAACTTCTTGATGCCTGGCTTCATTAGGTCTATTATTATTATTACCCTGGTTCCGATTGAAATTGTCCTCATAACCCCCTCTCCCTAGTGCATCAAATGTGCTTAACAAGTTTTCTACTTGTGATATAGTCTTTACATTCTGGATACAAGCAGCCTCCTTGATCCTATAGGGAAAGTGCCTAAGTAGCAACCTTACCACATCACTTTCCTCCTTCAAGCCATCCAGATATTTACACACTAATACCTGCCCTAAAAAGTATTCGGTCATGGTGGAGCTTCCTTTAGGGTTATATTTACCACACACTACTCCCTCACGATGCTGCGACTGAATAACCTCATTCCAGAACTTTTCACAGAATTTCATTTTAAAATCATTAATATCAGTAAACTTGTCTCTGTAGACAGCAAACCAATTCCTCGTTTCCCCCACAAACACTTGTTCTAAAATTTCAACTACCTGGCACCACTCAATACTACCATTTTCCAACCTCTCCCCGAATTTATTTTCTATAGTGTTCATGAACTCCATTGGGCACCCCTGTCGATTGCTGAACTTACCCAGTTCTACCTCCCTGTGTGTGCTATTCACAAAAACTGGCCTATTCTGACTATTTTCTTGCCTGATCCTAGCTTTTAATTTTAATTCTAATTCTGCAATTTTCTCCTCAGCCTTCCTCTCAATACTGTTTACTGTTAATTTAATGTTTCCTTCTGATTCTTCTACTTTATCATATAGCTTTGCTTGTTTCTCCTCAATCTTGCTAATGCTCTCTCTATTACTCTCTCTTAAATCATTTACTTCTGCAAATATTTGCGAGTGGACTTTCTCAATTCTACCCCCCAGCTGTTCCTTAACCTCTTTAGTTGCTACCTGAATTTTGTCAATTTCTCCCCCCAATTGCTTTTTGACCTGCTGTGTTTCCAGTTGCACTAGTTCTTTTAAATTTTCAGCCTGTGTACTGATTCTAATTTCTAACTCCTCCTGTACTTTTCCTAATTTCTTGTCTACGTCTGCAATGATCTCTTTAACCTTCTCTTCCATTACTCCTCTGATTTCTCCTCCAATCTGCTCCATTTTCACACTAATTTCCTTGTTGTTCTTATCTAATTTTGCATTATTCTGTTCTAATTTTGCATTTAAAGCTTCTGTACTTTCTTTATTTTCCCTACTGTTTTGTTCTAATTTAGCGTTGTTTTGTTCCAGTTTAGCATTTAAAGCGTCTGTACTTTCTTTATTTTCCCTACTGTTTTGTTCTAATTTAGCGTTGTTTTGTTCCAGTTTAGCATTTAAAGCGTCTGTACTTTCTTTATTTTCCTTACTGTTTTGTTCTAATTTTGCATTTAAGGCATCACTACTAACTTTGTTCTGATACATGAACTCGAGAAGTAAAGTTTTTAATTCTGGTTGGCCGCCTACACTCCCTCTTTCAGTATCGGGATTTACCTCCGCTACCCCGGTACTACCATCACTCGACATACTGCTCGTATCATCACTCTCCAGTTGATGACCACTACGTAACCTCATCTGTCTTTCTTTCTCATCCCCCATAATGATATACACTGATAGAGACAAATAACCCCCAAAATACAGGCACAGAAATATATACCCTTCTCCTTCCACAAATGTTATTAGGTTTTCATCCCCACGTTGTCGGCGACAAATGTAGCAGTTTTGCTTGCCCACACTGTTGGGTGATAAATGTAACTGTTTACCTTTGCCTAAGCTATGTTGTTTTAATGGGCGCCAAGACCTCAATGCAATGTTGAAATCTAAATTTGTATTTAACAACGTCTAGCTCTGGCAGAACACCTTCAAGACTCTATTCACTCAGATCGTGGTATGATTTGATCATTAACCCAACAAACAATTGTATCAGGAGAAGGAATTGGTCTATATCTAATGCTACCTACTGAAAGCAAAGATTGCATTGTAAAAGAAATGAATTTATTATATAAAACAAGTATAGCAAAATTAATAATAATAATAACTATAAAATTTAAATTGGAGCGTTGTGATTTGAATATTACCGATAGAAAATTACGTGAAAACGGAGTCTGATAAATTGATTTTACTCTTATTTCCAAGCTATGAAGTTACTGAAATATGAAATGTAAAACAAAGAAAAATGAGAGATTGCGTATTTCTGCGTCATTTGCGCTTACCATTGGAAATTGCCAAGGCATTTCCCTCGTACTTGCTGATGCCGTGAGCTTCCCACAGTCTCCTGGACGTCGTCATCTCCGTCGGAATTTGATGATATACTGGTAGATTAGAGAATTCTATGGTCCGTACCTCGGACCCAAACACTCGTACAACCGCACTGGTTAAGTTTCGCAAAAGTTAGTCTTCAACTCCACTGAACATCGGAGCGACACGCACTTCCAACCGTACTCCGCAAGTTCTACACAGATAGTCCCCGTTTCACGGCGCGTCGAACGATATATGCACCTGTTGGCTCCCCCACCATGGTACCGACATCTAGCTTACGTCGTCCTCACTGATTGGCTGAGCACGCCGCCAGTTCCCCTCCTCTGCCTCATTACACTCGGCGCGCGAGAGGGAGAAGTCGATTTCCGTTCCAACAATTCGTCTTTTCTAGACCTTGCGACCCAGCCTTGCGTAATACTTCTCGACAGGAATCAGCTTGTATTCGAATTCCCAGTGAGTCATGTCTCTCAAATACCCTAACTGACAAAACTCCGTAAAATTCCGTAATCACATAATTTTCTATAATATTGTCGTTCGTAATAATTTGCTTGATAGCGTTTTCTAAGACATAGAAAACCTATCTGAATGCTAATAATTTTTATAAAATGCTCCGAAAATACCTTAATAATAATTATAATAAATTAATAATAATAATAAATTACCATGAAAAATTCTCTTGGCTGAACAATTTGCCGCGTAAATAAATATAGAATGGCTTCCTACTGACTTATGCCAGTTGCATAAAACCCCTCGAAAAACACGTTACAACATGACAATAATAATAATAATAATCATCATGATAATAATAATAATTACAATAAATTCTGAAAAATGGTTCAAATTCCACCGCTTTCTCACAAAAAAATTCTTTTACATAACAAAGGCATAAAAGAATTTTTTTCTTTTTCATAACAAAATTATATAAAATAAAATTCTTCGATTAGATACATTTGAACAGGGTGAAGGAAAGAAGATTACATCATGTACACCGGATACACATATGAAAAATTAAGACATAATAAAATGTTCTCACATTTCTCTTATTCATAAGTCGCAGCTTAATTAAAAGTTCTTTGAACGTCATAACTTCCATAAAAGGCTTGACGAAACGCAAGTCTCTTTTCTCAAACACACATATATTTTCATACACACGTATTCACGAAGATGTTCGCTGATGAGGAAAATTTTTCCTTTTTGGTACGAAAGAAAATAAAATAAAAATGACTTTAAAATGAAATTAAAACAACAGAAATTCAAATTATATAATCAGTACAGGCGTGAAATAAAGGCGGATCCTACCTCTACTGCACGTCAATACGTCACACATATTAAAAATGGATGTACCAAAAAGAAAATAATAATAATAATAAAACGGTCAATCTTGAGCTAGACACTGCCAGATGACGTGGAGAAAGCGAAGTCTTCTTAATGGCGACCTTCTGGAAATCAGCCAATTTTCTAATAATAAAAGAAAGAAAAAGGTTAAATCATGATCGCAAAAAAAAAGATAAAGGGGAGCACCCTTTATACAAAATAAGGCTTGCGTCGGGGAAATATTTGGGGTTACATAAGCTGCGTAATAGTGAAAGTGGATTCATTCTGCCAGCTGGAAAGTAAAAGTATGAATAGACAGGGTCGTCAGACCATATTACAAAAGAGTAAAGAGCCGTGAACAGGGTCTAAAGGATACACTGGCCACTTCTCAGGTACTTGGAGACTAGCTATCGCCACCGGAAACACTCTCCAAATATATGACAGTTACAGGAAAATAATATACATTATCTTAGAGAAAACATATTAGATTGAAATGATTTATAAAAACATGATTTCACAAAAACGTAAAACAGAAGTTACGATAAATAGTAAACAACTATATCAATAGACAAATCACTGTCACTACAAGAAAAGAATGTAAGTCAACAGACCATCTCAGGCACTGCCGAACAATAGCAAGTCGTGTCTGCAGCTTGGACAATGGTTCGGCCCGGCTCCTTACAACAAAAGCAGGCAGGAACTGGAAATCGCCTTAAGCAGAGGTATAGTTCAACACATCTTTCGAAATCCTCTGTGTAACTCAGGCGGCCACGGGTGTCTCCTGCCTATCTAGATGCATAGTAGGAGTAAAGGGGCAAAATATACTAATAACCTTCATCAAATGACATTAGGTACTAACAAATAAAAAGGAATAATAACTCAAAGTAGCTGTCGAAACAAAAAAATACCATTCCAGACAGAGAACGAAAAACCAAATAATTACGTTACAAAATACCTTCCAAAAAAGAACTGACTGAAACCTCGCATAAAACCAATCAAGACCAGACATACAATCAATCAAACACGAAACCCAATAATAAATATTACCAACCCACAAAAATAAAATGGTTACTGTGTCAATATACGGGCCGTAGACCTCAGAGGTACCGCATTAAAAAAATTAAAGACAGAGGGTATGGCCTATCCCATACAAATATAAGAAAATTGGGTAATGCACGCCAGAGTAGTTCACACGAACATCAATGTCCCATACCAAGGATGCCGTAGACCTAAAATGGTTGGTATCTCTGAGTAATACTTATCGTATATTTGGTTTGCCAATAAAAACGAATAAATAGTTCGTACGTAATATGTATATAGTTTAAATTGAATAGGGTATAAAATCAAAATTGAACTAAATTTGAAACCACCCACAAATAACTGTTGATAAAAATTCATTAAACTCATTGACACACACATTCATCTCAAAATACAACCAACAACAACAACACTACATACATACTCCTTCCCATAAACAAATCAAAATTTCCCCAATACATCAGAATGCTAATATGAGTCGTTGGAACACCATGGAAACTCAAATAACGGACTACAGGTCATCGTGACAAACTTCATCCCATACTAAAGATTGACGAATCGTGTAGAATCTATGTACATCCTAAGTGGGCGTCGAAGCCGTGGGACAGGTCCCATACCCTAATCCCGACGGAGACCTCACCTAGCAGGTTTCCCAACGAAATACACACTACCATACTGAACATATAGTAACATCAAGCTTATATAAACAATTTTAAATGAAAACCAAAATTGAAAATCCCCTGACAAAAATAAAACAATCACCCTCCCTAATTATGAAACAAACTAACTCCCAATCATAACACACATAATAGCTCAACAGACCATTCATAACTGAGACAACAAACACTTTACTAACATCAAACGTTAGTATAATTACGCGAGGCTCTAGGTGGGTCGGGGTGACCGTAGGATTTAAAGAGACGGTTCCCATAAGTGGGCCCACCTTCATTGGGTAAAACTTCGGAGAAAGAGGGGCGGGGGTTTTTAGACTGTACGGTAATGACAAGAAACCTGTCAGCAGCTGTTCCAGACTGAGACATATGAGGGGTGAGGCGAGTTCTGAGAAATATCACAGTTGACTAAGCGACTATTTACAACAAAGGTAAGGACTCAAACCCTTGAGAGAAATGCATTTTCTACTTCACAGAAAGTAAAATAAAAACGTCCACAACACTGACGAAATGAAAAGGAAGAGAAAGTAAACAAAATTTTCTGTCGCCTTAAAATCACCGTTAACTAAACAAATGTCTACTAGAGGAAGCAAATACATAAAAGCAGGTTACAATACCGTGATGTGTCGTGTTCCAGCGATGCGATGTACTCACTGATATGTTGCCACTGTTCACCTCGAAGCTGGGTCTTTTGGATGTCTTGTTTACTTGAGGGACAAAACCACCTTTCCTTGGAGATGGGTTTCCTGGATGCTCGTAGTTCACACAGAAAGTAACTTCACCCTTTCTTCAGGGGTGGGGAAAAACAATTCACTGAATTCCTTAAACTCAAAGAAAACAAATTTTAATACAATGTAAATGAAGAGAAAAATAATAAAAGGTTAATAACTTGAGAGAGGAGAGGAGGGAACGATTTCGCACGCAACCATGCGATCTGCTACCATTGCGCCACTACAGGTCTAGGTAATAATAATAATAATGCGCGTCAGAGTAGCAGTGGAAGAATAAAATCAACAAGGTCGCAAATGGATGGGGGAAAAGACGTCTTGCTCGACCCGGTGCTGGGCCCAAGGTTTTCGGAGCGAGCAAAAGATGATTTCCAAAAACCAAATGGAAACAAATAATTGCTTAATGCAATAATCAAAAGTGCAAAAACGAGATTCCCATAAAATTAATTAAAGGAAACCCAGAGGCGTGTTAATCGTGTCTTTGTTACATCACAAAGACAAGATTGACGAAATCGAGATAAGGGTAAGGATAAGGAAGGGGAACTTAAATATAAGAAATGAAAAGGCAAGGGAGCTATATTACTTAAAATATAAAAATGTATTAATGATAAAAGAAAGAGCGTGTACACGAAATAAAAAAAAATATTTAAAACAAAGAAAAAAGGTAGGCTAAGATAAAATTGATAATACAAAATAAACCCAATACCAAGAATAAAGACTTAAAAACTAAAAAGCACAACAGAACCTGAGTAACAGCTCAACAAATGAATCTAACGAAAAGATACGGACATGAAAGAAAATAAAATGAAACTTACGAAAGTCAGAGAGAAACGCCAAACTTGTAAAAAGTCAAAATTCGAACGTTAACGAGACGCGAAGCTTTTCATGATGTTATGTAAACATACCGGAGGGAAGGGGGAGGAGTGAGGGAGAGTAAAACAAAGGGGAGATAGATCTCACGGAGATAGGAGGAATGAGAAGACAAGGGGAATTATAATTAAGTTATGTAATACGGCGAAAATCGAAAGAGAAAAACAAAACAAAAGGAAAATGAGATATACGGAGATACATTACATTACAATTGACTTGGGACGAAAGAGACCGGTAAAAATCGAAAGCACGCTATAAAAAAATAGGCTTATACTCCCTACATAATGCCGTACCAACGCGACATATAAAAAAAGAATAATATGACATCGGAGCTGGAGAAAATCCCAGTTAACCACCGTCACATATATTCATAAACAAAAGGGACATGTATTAGTGGGACGTTGGACATCAGTCCCGTTACCTCACACATACTGTCCACAAACAGAGGTCCAATTGCTACCAATCAAATGAAACATTTGTGGTACAAAAAGACACCGACGCAAAAGACGAGCACCAAGGCCCGACAGGAAATATACATAAGCCAAGACGCAGAAACGCAATACTTTCGAATCTTACAGGTATTAACCAAAATAATAAAACTGTGAGGAGGGCACATAACAAAAGCAACAAAAAGAACTCCGCCGTATGACATTACGCAAGGTCTCGGAGATCTGGTTCAAGGATTATAATACTAACAGTAACATCTTGAAAAGGAAAGAGAATTAAGCAAAAGAAGGAACATTGAACAAAAACAATTACATTGCGTTAGATAGAAATACATTGAGCCTTACTCACATTCCGTTGCGCCATGAGGGTGGGCCTCTGCCCGAATACACACGTTCGCCTTACATCTCGGCGCGTCTAAGACTAACCAAACTTCTGTCCCCCAAAGAGGGGAGAAGCCTCTCAGAAATATCAAATGCGTAGTTTGGGAGTGGCACCAAACTCGCGTCAAATATTGGCTGAGCCAATAGCAGAACAAATTGCACAACAAAATGCAAGGTAGCAACAACACTAGCCAATACGAGAGAACTAGGTAGTATGTAGCTAGGGGTTGCTCAACGTTAGACAGAGAGATACATACAGACAATCTGCGCACTTTTAAACACTCGAGCCGTAATATAGAGATGTCACAACACATGACAATAATAATAATAATAATAATCATGATAATAATAATAATTACAATACATTCTGAAAAATGGTTCAGCGTCAAGAATTACCAAAATGTACTGAAATCCGTATCGAGCTTTCACTAATGGACCATAGAGATCCACACAGAGCAACTCCCCAGGTTTTGATGTAATAACAACCTGACATGGCCCTTCCAAATGCCTGTTAGGATGTTTACTGCGCTGACACAAATCGCATTTAGCAAGCAAATTCCTGATGTACCTTCCCATCCGCCTCCAAATAAAAAAAAGTTTGAATAGCGTAGAGGACCTTGATAGCTCCGAAATGTCCCAGCTCTTTATGATAATACCATGTCATATCCTCCTGCAGTGACACAGGCACACATACCTTCCACTCATTATTATTACTCCTACGACTGACAAACCCATTCTTTATCGTATAAGTATATCTCCCGAAAGTAGCAGATTGGCCAATTCCCTCCTCACGTAACTGGTTCAAAATAACAGACAATTCCATATCTTTCTCCTGTTCTGATAGTAACATCGGTAATTTAGAACTCTCATCCTCATATACTGGGATAGAACCATTGCAAATTACGATGCCTTCCTTCACGTCAATAGGAATACCATTATCACAACCATAAATTGTGCGGCTCAAGTAATCCGCAAGCACATTATCCTTACCCTTAATGTGACATTCAGTATAATCATATTCACTTAATGCTAAAATCCATCTTGTCATACGATTGTTTGTTAGCTTACATGTCTTCACAAAAGTTAATGCTTGATGATCAGTTCTAATCTCTAGCTTATTGCCTAAAATATACATACGGAACTTACTTATTGAATAAATTATGGCTAGGCACCACTTCTCCATCAGACTAAGTCCTCGACTTGCTAACGAGATAATTCCCAAATTACCCTGGTCATCCTCCTGACATAAACATCCTGCCAAACCAGTTTCCGAAGCATCGGTCATCAGAACAAACTTACGATCAAACCTAGGGTATTTCAACATAACAGCTCCTATAAAACCTTTCTTCAACCTCTCAAAAGCCATATCATGAACTGCAGTCCACTTTCACTGCGACTTACCTTTCAATAACTCCCTAAATGGCTCTACCAACGATGAATACACAGGAACAAAACGTCTAAAATAATTACATACACCTAAAAATTACTTCAGTTGTTTCACATTCCTAGGTATCACTGTGTTGTATATCTTATCTAACCTAGATTGATCAGGTCTAACCCCTTTATTAAATATGGTGTGTCCTAGAAAAATAATTTGATGTGCGCAAAATGAAGATTTACTAAGTTTCAGTGTAAATCCTCCTTCTCTTAATTTGTCAAAACCACCCCTAAATGTTTCATATGTTCTTCAAATGAACGTGAAGCTACTACTAAATCATCAATGTAACTCGTCACAAAATCTCCTGTTTCTCTACCGCGAACAATACTCATAGCCCTAATAAGTGCAGCCGAAGAAGTCTTTGTTCCAAAAGGTATCCTAGTAAATTGATACAGTCGATTCTTATATGCAAAAGCCGTAAGAGGCCTATCTTCTATTCTAAGCGGAATCTGCCAAAACGAAACTGAAAGATCTACCGTAGTAAACCATTCCATACCTTCAAATCGTTGTACTAACTCCTCAACAGTTTCAGTACGCTGCTGGTCAGCTTGTATTCTCATATTCAATAGCCTAGCATCAATGCACAGTCTAACAGAATCATCCTTCTTCGGAATCACAACAAGAGGATTAAGATACTGACTAATCGAAGGTTCAATAATGTTATATTCTAACATGATGTTTATCTGATCCTCAACAGCACTAGCATATTTTTGGGCAATAGGATACCTCGGCCCAACAAATGTCGATCTGTCATGAACATCAAATTTATGTTGATATAAATGTGTTACACCAGGTTTATCACTAAAAACCTCCTGATATTCAATTAATAATGAAGTAAGTACCGTACTCTTCTCCTCATCTAATTCACATTCCTTAACGTTTTGCTCAATATCTCCCACAGGATTAGATGTAACAGTGCCTACACGGCAACTGATAATTTCAGTAATGTCACAAATATTATTCTCACTCATCAAGTTTGCATTAGTGTCCTCACTTATGAAACAAACTTTATGCTTATTATAATTATCACCTATATAATACTTTAACTTCACCTCATGGTTTATCTGACCCCAAGATAAACAAACATTACCTAAATGGAAATCAATCTTAGCTCTATGCCTTGTTAACCAATCCATACCCAGAATTATGTCGTATACTAAGTTAGGAACCACCAAACAAGGTTGGCTAACACATTGAGACATAATATTCACAGGCACAGCAATTTGTTTGCTCACTCTCTGTGACCTATTACCCACAGCCGTAACAATAAAAGTACTGCGTACCGGGATCTCCTCAATGCGTTGACTTGGCCTAAATGCTTCACTCAACTTAGCATTAATACAAGATCTCTCGCTGCCAGAATCTAGTAAAGCTTTAACCCTCTTACCCCATATCTCGATCTCAATCACTGGTGTAACAACTTCACTATTAACTTCATCACGATTGCTATTTTTAAGGTCACTGAATAATTCATCTCGCAGATCTAAGTCAATCACCTTAGAATCAGTTTTAATAATACAGCTACGATACGAACTCTCCTTGGACTGTCTCCCTGACCTTACTAAGGAGTCCAGTTGGAGTTCAAATTGCTGGTTCCAGGTTGTTGTTGCTGTTCGTTTTCTTCACCTTGCCTATCTCTTTCTGATACCCGGAAAGCTTGCTGCTGATTATTACCACTTTCAGTCGACTGACTACGCCCCCCATTTCTTAAATATTGCTCGTCTATTATTTCTAAAACCATTATTACGACTATTGTATCCTTGTTGGTTGTACTGATTGTTCCGAATGTCATGGTTTCTCTGATTATTCCCTAATTGGCTACCCTGATGGTTCCTATTTCTTCTCTTCATAACTCTATTTACTACATTCCCTTGATGTCCTAATTCACTATTTAGCATGTCAAAGCTCTCTAATAAAGATTCCATAGATTTAATACTTTCTGTACGCTGAATACACGCTGCTTCTCTAATCCTATCTGGAAAGTGCCTTAACATCAGCCTCACAATGTCTGCCTCAGACTCTAAACCATCCAAATTTTGCCAAATTAGCACATGAGATAAGAAATACTCTGTCATAGAAGCTCCTCCCTGCTTTATATACCTTCCAAACACTATTCTCTCTCTCTCTCTCTCCCTTGAATATTCTCATTCCAAAACTTACTACTGAACTTCTCTCTAAAACTTTCTAAAACTGACGTGTCCTATATACCTGAAACCATGACTTCGCTTCACCCACAAAAGCAATAGATAGCATTTCTAACACAATTTCCCATTCAATACTATCTTCCCTAATTTGACGTTCAAACTTCTTTTCTACTAATTTTAAAAATTCCATGGGATGACATTGGTTTCCGGAAAACCTGGGTAAGTCAACCTCCTTATTATACAAACTTGCCACATTTAAACAACTATGATATTCTCTCAAATCTTTGCGTAATACTCTCTGGCTATTCAAAATTGTTTCTTCTAGTATACTTTCCGTTCTCTCCGCTATTCTCCTAAGGTCTTCCTTAAATTTTTCTTCTTTCTCTTCAACTTTTTTGACAAGACTTCCTGTTTACTCTTTAATTCTGACACTTCACTAAACTTCCCTTCGACTTGGCCTAACCTATTAAAAATCTCTTTATTACTCCCAGTCTGAATTAATCCCCCCCCCCTCCCGCTACATTATGACTGATGTCCTGTTCATTCGTGGTAGAGTCCTCCAGTCTACTTTCACCACCTTTCGATTCTTTAATCGACCCCTTAATACTCACTGCTTCTACCCTATCGAGCAAAATATCACTCTCCTCACTGTCTAATCTATTTATATTTTCACTCTCCATTTTACAATACCTGATAACAGAGCGTGAACGTAGTTCAATATCTGACAACCCCTCCAGAATCACTGGCACAAATATATACCCTCTTAAAATAATCAGCCCTAACTGTACTGTCTATTGTGTGCATATTCCTTCTTGCACCATGAAATATGATATTGGTTTTCGAGTCCTACTTTTGGGTGACATTTTGTAACTAGCTCAAATATATATATAAAATAAATAGAACACCATATTCCTCAATTACGGGGTGTGGGGCAATTCTGCATTAATCGATATCATATTCAAGTTGTTGATAAATGAAATATAACAGTAATAGCATAATGGTGGAAAACAAATTTATATTCGACAAATAAACTAACAGAACCCTAGTCAGAAAGTGCATTACATCACATGTTTTATTGAGATAACCAAGACTAGGACATGAGTGCTATTACATATGGGCTTTTACCTTCATTGCCGTTGAGTGGTATTGTATGTGCTTTTTATTTATTTGGTATGATGTAATTTCAATTAATCTATAATCTTACAGTACTCTTCAGTATACTATTATAATCATCCACTTTCAATTAGTTCGTCTTTGTTATCATCTATCCTAAATCAATGCGTTCTAAGAATAACAACAACAACCAAGGACATGGATAACATAATCACAAGTCTGCGCCATTCCATATTAACAGGTTCGTAGACGGCCATCTATATCATACACTATTTCCAATTCGTAACGCATTAGTTCGACATGGTCCGTATCGCTCTTTAATGCCATAATTGAAGTACCACGAAATCTGCTAAGTAGCAGCGGATCCAGTCTTCCAATAATCCTTTTATCATAAATTCTTCCGAGTAAAAGGAATTCCGTCATCAATAACGTTACACACCGTAATGATGCTTTCTTCATATAAACTCACGCCCATCAGTCCATAGCCAACTAACTTACTGAAAATCCCTAAATTTGCACTTTCCGACAAAATTACATAATTTAAAATGTATATGTCCCGATAACTTATAACTAACATAAAATACGAAACTATGACGCAAACAACCATAAGTATAAAAGTAAATTACTTGATATAAAGATGACATATCGTAGTAAATAAATAATAATTAGGAGTGTCTGTGCAGATCGAAGATCTGTCACACCCTTGTTCCTACATTTCTCCTGAAACCATACTGGTCTTCACCCAACTCCGTTTCTATCTGGCTTTCCATCCTCTTGTAAATTATTCTAGACAGGATCTTTGAAGCATGAGTAATCAAGCTGATTGTACGGTAATCTTCACATCTTCACCTGTCTCATAAATCCTAAACACCAAGTGAAATAACCTGATCAGACCTTCATCCCCTATGCAGCGCAGCAACTCAATCGGTATATCATCTATGCCTGGTGTCTTGTTCCTGCTTAAGTCCTCCAATGCTCTGTCAAATTCTGATCTCAATATTAAATCACCTTTTGCATCCTCATCAATTTCCTCCTCCCTTTCCATTACATGATTCCCAATCTCCTTTCCCTTATATAAACACTCTATGTAAGATTTCCATCTCTCAACCTTTTCTTCCCTATCTGTTAGAGGCTTTCCATTTGTGTCCTTAATATTACAGCACTTGGTCTTCTTTTCCCCAAAAGCATTCTTAATCCTTCGATAAGCTGTGTCTACTTTTCCTAATTTCAGAAAATTTCCTATACCTGCACATTTCTCTTTCAATCATTCTTTTGCATCCTTGCACTTCTTGTTAACTTCATTTCTCAGACGTCTGTATACTGCTTTCCCCTTTTCATCTCTTACATTCTTGTGTTTTCGCCTTACATCCATCAATTCTAGTATATCCCGAGTGATCCACGGTTTTTTACCTATTCTTTCTTTCCTACCAATGTTTTCTTCTGCGGATTTTGTTATTTCATTCTTCAAAAGTGCCCATTCTACTGCAATTGAAGTTTGTTTATGGTTTTTCATTAGTCCTTCCTTTATATTCTTCTTGAATCTTTCGTTTACATCCTTCACTTTCAGTCTGTCTATTGCCCACCTTTTTGGCTTTTGACTTTTCTTCAGTTTCTTCAACTTTAATCTGCATTTCATAACAACCAGATTGTGGTCAGAGTTTATGTCAGCACCAGGATATGTTTTGCAATCCAAAATCTGGTTTCGAAACCTCTGCTTGACCATAATGAAGTCGATTTGGTAACGCCCTGTATCTCTTGGTCTCATCCATGTGTATATTCTTCTATTGTGGTTATTGAATAAGGTGTTAGCTATGACAAACTCATGCTCGGTGCAGAATTCCATCAGCCTACTTCCTTGATCATTCCTTTCACCTAATCCGAAATCTCCTACTATCTTCCCTTCTATCCCTTTTCCTACCACAGCATTCCAATCTCCCATTACTATAACATTTTCGTCGCCCTTGATATACCTCAGAATTTCATCTATTTCTTCGTAGACGTTTTCAACATCTTCATCATCAGCTTGACTGGTAGGCATATAGACTTGTACCACTGTGGTGCACGTAGTTTTAGTATTGATTTTTGCTACAATAATCCGTTTACTATATTGCTCATAATATTCCACCCACTGTCCAAGTTTCCTACTCAATATGAGACCAACCCCTTCTTGGCCATTGTTTGATTTAGTGCTAATGACCCTATAGTCACCTGACCAAAAGTTCTGTTCTTCCTGCCAGCGCAATTCACTAATCCCAACCAAATCCAACCTCAACCTATCCATTTCCCTTTCTAGGTTTTCTAATTTTCCAATTCCTAGCAGACTTCTAACATTCCACGCTCCGATCCGTAGAATGTCGGATTTCCTATTTGTCACTTCTGTGATATTAACCCCTCTCGAGTAGTCCCAACCCGGAGATCCAAACGGGGGACTAGTTTACCTCCGGATTGAAATTTTACAAGGGAGGAGGCCATCATCACATGTATTTATGCATAGAGATGTGCATATCCTCGGGAATGGCATTACGACTGTAGTTTCCCGTTGCTTTCAGCCTTCTTCAACGACATGCAAATGCTAAGCATAACTTTAAAATGTTTGTGTGCAGTCATTGTGCTATGACATTTAACAGGCAGGATAGTCGAACACGACATGTTAATTTAATGCATGTTAATTCGGCACCTTTTTCGTGTTAAGTTTGCGAACTTGGTTTTTCTGGTGTAAAGTGATATCATTCCCACTTGGTTGAAGTGCATGATGAACAGCAGGAATTAAAAACCGTAAAACCATAAACTAGCACGGAACCTTTGAATAAATGTGATGAAGTAGGGGGTGACCATCCTGAAATAATGCTCAAAAGCGTAAAAGTTCTCAAGATTGTGCAAATAGTTATACATCAAAAAGAATGAAAAATGGCGAACATTCGATAACGCATTGTTATGTATGCAATATTGATATACCTTATTTAATCATTCATGGACATTTACGCAGTATTAATCATAAAAACAACGCTTGCCATGGAAAACATTCTCCGAATATTCAGCAAATTGGTGGTGCGTTTAAAGGCGATTTGCTAGTTACAGACTTCATAGTGAAGAAAAACTCAAAGTATTGAAACATTTAAAAAAATGTTAAACCTATTGTGTTTGGCTTGTGAGATAATGCTCTAGTGGAACATAAAGCATTTAAATTAAATTTCGAAGTCTTTGAGCTATATGTAAAAACTGGGGGTGAAGGTGAACTTGTGGATACTGAACGCGTATTTATAAAGCTCATAGTAAGTCACGAGGTGAGAATCGAACCGGACGCGCGTGACAAATTTATGTTTTCATTTAAAGGGACTGGATAGACTACCCGCTTCACATATAAGGATTCCGCAGAGCTAGCAAGCCATGCACTAGCGTTGAAAGAATTATATCGGCTCATTTATTAGAAGAGAAAGGACGAGTTTTTAAATGTATATTTTACTATGGTTGTAAATGTGATTTTGGTCGAGCTGGAAAGATGACAATATCAACTTTTAGTGAGGACTTGTAAGAAGGAACCGGTTTTAGACCAGTCACGTGGGCAAGGAGCCTAGCCACGAGTCGGCACGTGCCTGTGCACGCGCGAACGAAGCCAAACTTGGCGACAAAGGAATCACGTGACAGACCTACAACCAATCAGAATATTAATAATTGATGTCGAGCAATTATATTATAATTACGTTGGAGTACATTTAAAAGTAATGAGAGTACAGAAATATAAATGGGAATTATAAATACACATATCGGAATGATTGGAATGTTGAGTTGAAATCAGGTAACGGAGATATTTAATTATGAAGTGAACCTTCAATTTTTGCCGCCAATTTACGAGAGAGACGCCATTAATTTTGATAAGGAAGAGAGAGACGCGTTCTCAGCCAGGAGCTTCTATCACGAGCAGCGAAAGAGTGTAGACGTGCTAGTCTGAAGAGAATTTGAGTGCTAAGAAAGAAGGGTTGGATTGACGGGTGGTCCGCTGCCACCTTCGGACAAGCTGAGGAGAAGCTACGGTGAATTAACATTGCAGAGGAAAAGGGACTTAGAATATTTAAATAATTTAATAAGTGCAGCTACTGCCAAAAAATATATAGTACACGACCGTACATACAATAACCATACTAGACCACGCATTCAGTCATTGCAGAAATCTGTCAACGAGACTTTCCTTTTGGTGCACTAAAGCAGGTGATAACGGTCACAGGTTGACCCACACAGTTTACACCTGCAGTTATCGTCCGGGTCGTGGAATTTCTCAGTCTGGCATATCCGGTGGTGGAAACCATGCACGGCGTATCGCGTCACTACATGCCGTAATTCATATCCAACTTGAGTCCATTCCCTGTATATCATGGCATCTGTTGAAAAGAACGTTGGCCATATGTCTTGCGTTTTGCATTGAGTTCTTGTACAAGTTCTATGTAGGCGGCGGTTGATGGTAGCAATTGGTTAAGGCGAAGATCTTCGATGAAAAATTGCTCTCTTGCTAGCACGTAGGTAAGGCGAGACCGTGTGAATTTCGACTGGCACAATGTTCCTTTCAGGAAAGTGGCTTTGACTCATTCTATTTCTTCCAAATTTCTCTTCGTCAGATGTAGCTAAATTGTCTCTAGTCCATAAGTTATGATTGGGGGTAAATTTAAGGCGAAACAGGGTGATAGCTGTGGCTAAAGATAGCTGTCCCAGATTCCTTATAGTGTGAATTGCAATCTTTGCAGCGGCGACTCTTTCCTTGACGTGTAGGCTATAGACATCTCCTCTTGTCTGAAAAGTGATTCCCAAGTACGGTACCGGTACTCGAAGTGTGATACATTCTGTAGCGGAACATTCTTATACGTATTGAAGTAATGTGTTGAAAGTCTGCCTCCTTTTCTGAATGTCATTTTCACTGTTTTAGTACCGTTGAGTGTTAATTCATTGTTTTCGTCTCATGTAGAGAGTTTGTCAAAAGCTGATAGAATGCAATCTAAGTTTCGGGGAGTGAGAACCATGTAATCTGCGTAAGCGTATAATTTAACGTTATCAACTGCAATTTCTCCAGGTATTTCCACAATGGCTATGATGAAAAGCAGTGGACTCGGGGAGTCTCCCTGCAGAACGGTACTCCGTTGGTTTGGGTCATCGGGTTTGTTTTAGACACTGTGTTGTCTATTTCTATTAGATTGTTCGGCAAGATGTTTTTTATTAGACGAATCACTTGATTTATTCCGGCGATGTCTTTTATAGTCCTGATTAATAGTTGCCTGTTCTACAAGTCGAAAGCGTTTGTATAATCTATAAAAACTGCATGGAGCATCCCTCCTGGAAGCCTGAGTGCCGCCTCAATATCCTCCTGAAGACATTTTACTGCCTGAATTGTGGATTTCCCTTTAATGAACCCAAATTGGACTTAGAATATTTGAAGCCACAAATAAATAGTATTGTTACAACGAGGTGAAGTACACACATAAGAGTGATGAAACTAAGTCCATGAATATTTACGCGATCTACAGTGAAGAATAACCATAATTTATAGATAGATAGATATATAGATAGATAGATTTTTATTAATTCCATTTGATCAAATACATGCATTCAATACATTTTTTATATAGGACACGTCCGAATTTACATCTATAAAATAAAAGAACTAGCAGGTATATATTACTAATATTATAACTATTTAACTTATTATAATAGCAAATCTTAATAGATACAATCTTATTGCACAACTATTTACACCTCACTCTATTATCATAATATGAAAACTTAATTCTATAAATACAACAACTTACAGCTAAGTATTACATTTAAAATAGAAAAGTAAAATATAATTATATAATTCATCACTCCTATATGCTAAGATATTTTACCACCGAGTAAAAACAATGGCACTGCAGATAAGCTTTCAACATTCTATCAAAGGTTTTTATTTTTGGGGCCAGTTTTATATACTGGGGTAGTTTATTGTATAATTTAACTCCAGTGTGAAAAGTTCCTTTTTGATATATGCTTGTGTGTGTGTGTGTGAAATATGAATGTTTTGATAAACTAGCCTACATGAGTTATTGGAAAATTAAGCAACGACATTTCTACGGAGAATAATAGAACATTTAGACATTTTACTACAGCGAATTTGAAACAATTGCCAATGGTTTTTCAAATTGAGTCGACGAGGATGTTTCTTGTGAAATTTTGACAGCATTCGCTATGGCACACTAGGCATCTAAAGTGAAACTAGCCTACTACAATATGTGGATTCCCGGGGTAACCTAGAGCGCTGAGGAACACATAAAATGGTACTGCTAAATTTCAACATCTACAATCCACCAGAATCACTACATGAACGACAAAGAAATTAATTTCCTACACTATCATGGAAATTTCATTGATATAATGACGATCATCTACATCTACCAGTGAACTTCAAGAGAGGAGACGTATGAAGTATGAACAACAGAACCATCTGTTTCAAGGAGCGAACGAGAGATGACAGATCCAGGGCTACGAGAGGCGAGTCCTTCGACTTCAAGCGAGGCAGAGCCAGGCGCAGCGGAGAGCGATAATTAGCTGTTTGCCGCAAGCACGCTGGATCAGCTGTTTCGAACGAGAGCCGAAGCAGTACATCGTTCCAGAGTTCAACAAAGATCCAGGTTATGAAAAAGATGGTTCGAGCTGAAGGTAGTACAGCGATCTGAATTATATTTCTTAGCATGTTTGACAGTCGTGTGGATATTTAACCCGACCATTTTTAATAACTATTTGACGATATGTATGTTTAATGTTTGATAGTCCATTTTCGTTAAACTTATTTCTGTAATTTCTTTTTATTGTCTCAATCTCATCGTTTTTCGATTTTGACGTAGTGTAATGATCATTCTTCGACGCATTTTGGTATTATTTAGTTCTTCGATTTTTATGCGAATCCGTATTTATGGAATGTGGAATATTTCAGAATATTTCTACATTTACTTCGTAATTGTTTCGTAATATTTAATAGGAGATATATTATGATATTTTGTCATAATATTATTTATTTAAATCTTTGGATTTAAAATTATTATTGATTTGGTTCTATGTTGAATGTCAATACTGTATGTTAAACTTGGTTGAAGAAACGCATTGTTGATTTATAGTTCGTTATGCAAAGCAGAACTCTTGACAACGCTAGACCAGCGGTAAGTAATAGGAATACAGAAATGTAATTGGAATGTATCATCACATATTTGTGATAGAAATAATATGAAGGAATGATTATTCCATAAATTGTAACATTGAATGAAGAGGAAATGAAAAGTATTGTTATTATATACAGACGATTATCTTAAAATAAATCCAGCGAGATAGTAGTTATTCTAAATAATAATATTGTACAGTCATATTGGACTCGAGGAGTTGCAATGAATCGGTAATAAAATGTATCGAAGATGAGATATTTAACAAGCATTATGGAAGAGAAAATATAACAAATCAGAAATAATTCGAGCACGATGAAATGTATAATACCGGTAATGTATAATCGATAGTAGGATTATTGTGGAATTAAGTAAGAGGAATGAAGAAGAAGTTTTTATTGTGGTGAAGAGTAAGAAAGTTACGTAAATGTGTGTGATACGTAGAGGTGTTTAGATTCCGTGCAATATTTGAGTGGAGAGGAAAGACATGCCAATAGGAGGATTTATGCGTGTAGTATAACGCCATGTAAGACCTGTTGTAAGGTAATGTAAGTAAATATGAATATTTCAGCGAGATTATAATGAATTATAACGATATATTAATGGTATTAACGACAGTGTTGTCGATGAAAGCCATATAATATGTAAGCACTGAATATAGATGTTAATAGGAATATTTAAAACCACTATTTAAATATAATTGGAGAGCCAAGAAGATAGTCTGTTATAATATCATCTTAATCGTAATTTATCAAGATTAAGACTTATATGGAACTGTAATTAGCTTAATTGTTTGTTGCACAGTAAATATTTCATAATAATAGTAATAATAATAATAATAATAATAAGTGATGGATATAAGGATTTTTATTAATGCATAGAATGTATAGGAATAGGAATTAAGGAGATTTAAGTATAAATTAGGGAAGGAAATGCAAACAGAGGCAATCGTTCTACAACGTTTAATTAACGAGAATGAGTACAGTATGATCAACAAGTAGTTGATGGTTTCAAGGATGTTGATAGACGACGTGTCTATAGAACAAAAATATTATTTTACTCTTAATGAGGACATAGTAACGTCCAATTGCCGAGATTCACGGTATATTTTGATTCTAGGTGAAGTTAATATTTTTATTTGAAGTTAGAAGGTTTATTTTTAAGCGAGTGATTTTTTAAAATTGTTTTAGGACATGTTTATATGTTGTCCTTTCTGAATAAATCTTAGCAGGCACTTTTTAGTTTGCGTGTTCCTTTTGTAGAAAAATACTTTTATACTATGGGTCGTAAAACGGCCTAATTAAAAAAATCACGTTGTAGTAATAGAAAATCTGATGAATGGACCCTCCAAATTCAATCTGTTATATATATAATCTTCATTTAAAAATTAGCTACGGTGGTACTACTAGTTAGATACCAGCGCCCACTTAATTAACCGTTCACCCTCGAGAATCCGAGAATCTCGTCCTCCAATACTTTGTTGTAGGATTTGTATGTAACTAGGTCGTAGTACGATCTTATTTTTAATATCTATGCGCCGAGAGATTCCTAACCTGCCATCTAGCTGGGAATCGTTAATTTTTCTAGCTGGAGAACAGCGTCCCTTGCGATCCTTTCCATCCTTTGGATAATAGATGGTGGTTACTTGAATTTCGGGTACTAATCCTTTAATACAAAGAACGTAATTGTTAGTGCATCAACTAATATCAGAGATATGTACCAAGATATTTCAAGTGTCATCACTACGAAGAGTTCAGAGTTCCAAGAAAGGGAGTCAAGCTGGGCGTTGGTTGAAGTACTTTATTTAGAAACCAACATGAATAAATATAACTCCCTTCGAGCATCATCATACATTGATTTGCCAGTATGGATCGAACGGAAGAAAGCTGTTGTAAACGTTTGGAATAGTGATAATGCATGTTTTGCATGGGCTGTAACCTCAGCTCTCGATCCAGCAGTGGATCATATGAATAAAACATCATCTTATCCTCACTATTCCCCAGTGTTGGATTTAAAAGAAATGGAATTTCCTATGGAGATAAAGGACATTAAACGTTTTGAGGAGCTGAACAATGTAAGTATTATTGTTTACGGAATTGAAAATAAGAGTGTAGTAGGTCCAGTGCCGGATTAAGGTAAAATGAGGCCCAAGTCCCTCAGATTTTTGGGGCCCCTTTATTTTGTTGAAATACTTTTTATTTTTAGCCCCTGTATATTTAATAAAGTATATATAACAGTTTTTCTCAAGATGAATAATACACTTTTTATTAAATCATATATACATATATACATTTCAATTGAAACGATCATCGTTATTTGAAAACATTTCAGATGATTTGATGAACAATTTAACAAATCATACTATTTTTACTTCTGTAAAATGTAGTCAATTTCTTTGTTCCTGTTTTTTTCGGTCAATGAAATCTACAATGTCATCAACACCAATTTCCCGCAGAACATCTGACTCGATATACATTAAACTTAGCATATATAATCGTTCTTGTGACATGATACTTCTTTGCGCACTTTTGATCCGTTTTAATGTTGAAAACGAGTGCTCCGCAGAACAATTCGTTATCATGAGGGTCAGGAAAATGCGAAAAGCAATTTCAACGTTCGGAAAAACAGACTCAAGCTTGTCTTGAATAAGAATTTCGTCAAGTTCAGAATGAGTGAAATCAGTTTTTAAAGGACATTGCAATTTAATATAATGCTGAAACTGTCTCAGTTCTGGATACAATTTTTCTTAATCCTCAGAATAAAATTTGGGGGTCCCCAGATAATTGGGGCCCTAGGCCTGGGCCTAGTCGGGCCTAATGGGTAATCCAGCACTGAGTAGGTCCTCTATATTATACACAGAAAAAGAGATGCTCATCTGAATTTACTATACAGTACATAACTAAGGGTGAAAATGCTCACTATTGTTGGATAAAACATTTAAGTAGACTTGCCGGTAGTCAATTATCAAAAAATAAATCTAAAAAGTGGTTGTGTGATGGTTTTTTGTTGTGTTTAAAAAAAGAGGATCAAGTAACTCAACATCAAAAATGGGGTTGTAATCATGATTGTACAGTATTACCTACTCCTGGAAATAACATTCTGAAATTTAAGGACTTTGAGAAGCAGCTTCGAGTGTCATATATGCCGACTTTAAAGCTTTGCTAAAACCTTTTAATACATGTTCATCGAATCCAACCAAACCTTTTACCAACACTAGTCACATTCCTGAAGCCTTTATCTTTGCGTATTATATTAAATATGTTAGTTTTAATGTAAATCTTTATTTATCAAGTGAGAAATACAATACAAAATACAAATCATATTTTGAGACACTTGTCACATGTCACGCGAACACGCACAGACTTTGCACTGACTCGTCTTTTGTTCTCTTCTTTACTGTACATGTCTATTTCACCAGGTGCCGCTACTGTGCTATTTTTCTTTCAAATATTAACGCTTCCTCCAAAGAAAAATCAAATACAAATAAAAATAAATAAACAAGATGAACTATTGAACACTCTTCAGCCTCTAAGATGTCATCTTCTGCACGCCAATCCTCTCACGCAGCATCTCGAATCTGACCCTCTCCAGAGGTTTAGTTAGAAGACCAGCTAATTGATTGGTCCCGTCGATGTGCTCCAGCTCAAGGTCTCCGTCCAAAAATCGTTCCCTCGCATAGAAACTACGTACCTCAATATGCTTGGATTTTCGATGGTACTCCGGACTTTTAGCCAATTTAACTGCACCAGCATTGTCGATGTAAAGCGTAGGAGGTTTGTCAGCAATTCCAAGTAATTCAGAAAACAGTCTTTTCAGCCAAATCAACTCCTTTGCTCCTTCACTTGCAGACACAATTTCAGCTTCAGTTGTCGATGTTGACACAGACTTCTGTAACTGACTTCTCCATACAGCTCCATGATTGTAGGTCGAAATGACACCCGTCGTTGAACATCTCGTCCTCTTGTCACCGGCGTAGTCAGCATCACTGTAGGCCTTCAAAACGTCCTCTTTCCTATAGACGATTCCATGGTTCACTGTGCTCTTTAAATATCGAAATATCCGTTTCACTTGACTCCAGTCTTGAACTGTAGGATTCTCCATGGCTCGAGCAGCTTTGTTGACCGCGAATGCGATATCTGGACGTGTAGCTGTAGTCAGGTATATGAAGGATCCCACCACCTCACGATTAGGAACCCTGGCCGAAACCTTTTCTCCGTCTTCACTTTCTTCGCGTCCAACTGGGGTATACACTCCATTTGACTCGGCCATCCCAAATTTTTCTAGGATTTTCCTCGTATAATCCTCTTGACTGATTGCAATTGATCCATCGTGGTTTTGTTGTATCTTCATGCCCAGGAAATTGTTGAGAGATCCTCTGGTCGTGTGAAATTCCTGCTGAAGTTTTTCCATGAACTGCTCGATGTCTTCTTCGTTGCCAATTACCAGACCATCATCCACAAAGATTACAACAGCCAACCACTTTCCATTTTTGTTGCTGTAAAAGAAACAAGGATCAGCTTTGCTGTTTTTGAATCCTGCTTTCTCCATGAATTTCTTGAAACGCCTGTTCCAGCAGCGTGGAGCCTGTTTTAAACCATATAAGCTTCTTTTTAGATGACACACTCGGCCAGTACCGTCCTGATGACCTCCTGGCTGTTCCATGAACACATCTTCTTCAATAAGGCCGTCTTGACATCAAATTAACCAAGTTTCATCTCCTTTTCAACAGCTATTGCCAACTGAGCTCGAATGGTATCATACCGTGCAACAGGGCTGAACGTTTCTTCATAATCGATTCCTTGCTGATGCACATAGCCTTTGGCTACCAATCGTGCCTTGGAGCGAACTTCTCCACTGCCCGTTGTCTTCTGTCGAAGAACCCACCGATTTTTCAGGACCCGTGCACCATTTGGACGCTCAACCAATTTCCAGGTATCATTTTTCTTTAAGGACTCAAATTCTTCATTAATTGCTTTCAGCCACTGATTTTTATCACTAGACTGCAGCGCTTCAGAGTATGAGTCAGGATCCTTTTCAACGATAGATGGTCCAGCCATGTACATGTAATTTCCACTGATCATCCACGATGGCTTCTTACTTCCACGTTTGCTTTTCCTTCTTTCTTCAGTCTCTCCTTCTTCCTCATCTTCGCTTCCTCCGGAACTGGATGCCGAAGCAAAATCTTCGATTTCGCTTAAGTTCTCATCTGACCCTGACCTCCTCTGTGGGCCTAATCAGACGATGAATTAGACTGATTCCTCTCCACAAGTTCTTCAAGCGTGACTTCAACCTTTCCGGCGTTGGCGCGCAGATTGCAGACAACTTCAGGTTTGAATTTCACATCATGGCTTAGAACAACCTTTCCCTGAGTTGGAATCCAGACTCTAAATCCATCCCTGTCGTTCACGTACCCAACCAGATGCCCAAAAACAGCTTTGTCGTCGAACTTTGAGCGAACATTCTTGTCGATATGCACGTAGCATTCTGTTCCGAAGATCTTCAGATGACTGAGACCTCCCACTGGTCGTCCATACCACGATTCATAGGGAGATTTGTTTTTAATGGATGACTTCCCAGTGCGATTCAGGAGGTACACCGCAGTGTTGCAGGCTTCAGCCCAAAGTTGTTTCGTTAACTTGCTGGGATTCAGCATAGATTTTGCGCACTCCACAATCGTCCGATTTTCATGTTCCGCAACTCCGTTTTGTTGTGGTGTGTACAGCGTAGTAATGCTGTGTACTATGCCTCTGCTTGCGAGTAGTTCAGAAACCTTGTTATCAAATTCTTTTCCTATATCACACCTGAACAGCTTCACGAGGTGTCCATTTGTTTTGGCTTCATTCAGGAACTGTTCCAGAACGGTGTACACTTCACTTTTGTGCTTTAAAAAGAAAACTCGTCGAAACTTGCTGAAATCATCCTTGAAACATACGTAATAGCGTGCCTTTCCAAGAGATTCAGTAGACATTGGTCCATTCACATCGGCGTGGATTTGTTCACCGGTGGCTCTTGGTCGATTCATTCGTGTCTTGAATGACAGTCGATGCATTTTTCCCATTGCACATCCATCGCAGAAATCCTCTTTACACATGTCTACATTGATGTTCATCTGCTTCAGTACATTCTTGACATGCGCTTTGTGTTGATGACCAAATCGTTCATGGTAGATCTGCAGTTTGTCCGACGATGTAGCTAAATTCACTTGAATGGGTTGCGCCGGTTTCACGACGCGCATGTCAAGTACATACAGACCATGACTCACACGTCCAGCCATCATCGCCTTTCCTTGTCTTCAATTCTAACAGTTTGGTCGTCAAGGCTTGCACAGAAACATTTCCTTGCAGCAGCTTTCACAGAAAACAGATGAGCCATTGCATCGGGAACATACAAAACTTCAGTCATCTCAGCACTCAACCAAGGGTTGTTTAACCGCACTTGAATGTTTACAGTTCCTTTGCCGTGAGCTAGCATGCTCACACCTCGTTTTCCTAGCAAAATCTTCTCTGGAGCAGCAAACTTGACGTATGTTGTAAAATACTGTTTGTTCGCGGTGATGTGATTTGTGGCGCCACTGTCGCAGTACCACTCGTCGGCTTGAACAAAGTCACAGTCTAACGCACTCATAGCATGTGTCAGAAATGAAGCATTGTTCTCCTTATTTTTGTTTCTAGTGTCACCCTCTTTCTTCTTCATTGGTCATTCACTTGCCCAATGGCCCAATTCCTTACATTTGAAACATGGAAACTTCTGCTTTACTCGTTGAACATTTTTCTTCGACTTGTCATCAGCGCTGCCTTTGCCACTGCCATACTGGGAATGCTTCTTGGGAGCACTACGTACCACAAACGCAGTCGATTCCACGTTTCCTTGGTCACGCAGTTCAATCATGCACAATTTTTCAATCAACAAGTTCACAGTTTGATTTTCCGTCGGAATCGTGTCCCACACATCCTTGAAATTATCATATTCTTTTCCCAGCGTGGATAAAATTCGACCGTTCAAAATCCTTTCAGATAACGTGTTATCGTTGTGCTTTTGGAGTTCGTCGTTCAGATCCTGATAAAGCTTCTGTAACTTCGCGACATGGGTGCTGATGTCCTCCTTGTCGTCACGTGTCACTAGGAAGAATGACTCGAGCAACATGTTCAGTCGCTGCGTACTGCTTCTTTCGAACCGTGCACTCAATTTTGTCCAAATTTTATTGGTATTGGTGCACGTCAACACGAGCTCGGCAACAGATTTTCCTAGCGCACCTGCTAGCAAACTGGCCGCTTTCGCGTCTTCTTTCAACCACTGCTTATATGCCGCTTTTTGTTGCGCAGTTGCATCTGCCGGCAACACAGGACACTTTTTCGAACCATCAACAATATTTTCCAGTTCATACGACCGCAAAACCATCAACACATGCCATTTCCACTTTGCCCAGTCTTCAGGTCCTTCAAGTTTATCCACTTGAACTTTGTAGTCACTGCCGGTTGCCATTTTGAGTTTATCCTTACTCACAAAAAAAAATACAGCACGTGTTCCACAGGCGCTCAGCTTCGGATGCACTCACGAGACAATACCATTTACACGTGGCCTGGGTCCATAACCTGTTAGTTTTAATGTAAGTCTTTATTTATCAAGTGAGAAATACAATACAAAATACAAATCATCTTTTGAGACGCTTGTCACATGTCACGCGAATACGCACAGACTTTGCACTGACTCGTCTTTTGTTCTCTTCTTTACTGTACATGTCTATTTCACCAGGTGGCGCTACTGTGCAATTTTTCTTTCAAATATTAACAAAATGTATCTATGATGACTCGTTAAATAAGTACGAGCTCCATAGAGGACCTGTTGCTTCTAAAGGTTTTATGGAAAGACTTGAAAAGATGCAATCCGAATATCCTCTATTTTAAATACTATCATTCCAATGGAGCCACTAACATCATCACAGCAAATGCGTTTTGAAACTGAAACTATTTGTTTTATTTGTGGTGAATGTTTATATACGAACAGGGTTCGCAATCATGACCATTTGACAGGAAAATATCGTGGTGCTGCTCGCCAAGGATGTAATTTAAAGTATAGAGTAACTAAATGCATTCCAGTCATTCTACATAACGGTAGCAAATACGATATCCACTTTATCGTTAAAGAATTTGGAGCTTTAGATGTGAAAATTGATGTGATTCCAAATAATAAGGAACAATACATATCGTTCACAAAATAGATCAAAACTGACAATGAAAAATCTATAAAACTGCAATTTATAGATTCATTCTGCTTTATGCCAAGTATTCACAAGCTTGCTAGAAATTTAAAATCAGATCAGTTTCGTGATATTCAACGTGTCTTTCCTAAGGAAGATTATGAATATATTAACTGCCTGGAACGCCTTGAGGAGTGTTCTTTGCCAACAAAAGATGCATTTGACAGTTCCTTAAGCACAAGTCATATCAGTGATCAGGAATATTTACATGCACAACGTGTATGGACACAGTTTGACATTCACACTTTAGGTGAATTTTCAGACATATATTTGAAAACAGATGTGTTATTATTAGCAGATGTTTTTGAAAATTTCCGGAATGTTTGTATGAAAACTTACAACATTGACCCCTGTCAGTATTTTACTGCTCCTGGGTTAAGTTTTGGTTTAATGTTAAAAAAAAAAAAGGAAATTTAGAATTGATGACTGATATAGACATGATTGAAAATCCACAGCCTGCTTCCAGTCTCCGACCGGGTCAGAAATGGGATGAATGAAGCCCCCATCTAGTGGCGAGGATATGAACTGTGCCGCCTGCCGAGGCCTGACGCACTCCTCAGGGGCAATGATTAAATGAATGACAGATGAAATGAAATGATAGTGGAGAGTGTTGCTGGAATGAAATTTTGACAGGGAAAACCGAAGTACCCGGAGAAAAACCTGTCTGCCTCCGTTTTGTCCAGCACAGATCTTACATGGAGTGGCCGGGATTTGAACCACGGACCCAGCGGTGAGAGGCCGGCGTGCTGCCGCCTAAGCCATGGAGGCTGATATAGACATGATTAATTTTATAAAATTATCAATTCGAGGTGGATTAAGCCAATGTAGTGGGCGATATTCTAAAGCGAATAATAAATACATGCCTAGTTATAACCATTGTGAACAGTCAAAGTACGGTATATTGTCTACCACGATGCAAATAACCAATATGGTTGGGCTATGAGTCAATATCTACCACTGAAAGATTTTCGCTGGCTTACACAACCTGAAATTGATGTCTTACATGTTAATACTCTAAATGATAACGATGAAAAAGGATATATTTTAGAGGTATATCTCAAGTACCCTAAAGAGTTACATGATGATCATAATGATTTACCATTTTGTCCTGAGAATATAAAATATCCGTACTTCACATCGCGAACGAAAATGTTAATTGCTAATGTGAATGATAAATTTAAATATGTAATACTTAATACATTATCAAAACTTGAAACAGTATTTACAGCATGGATTGAAATTAACTAAAATTCATCGCGTATTACAGTGTCATCAGTCAGCATGGCTCAAGCAGGACCTTCTATACTACCGGACCTGACACTGCAATCCAAGATGGCCGCCGTAGTTGGTGATCGTTCATCAAACGCATGACGTGTGTCAGAATCCAACACAACACAAAATAACTTCATGACATGATTTTGTCTGCTGTTAATTCATTTTATGGGCTTGGGACATGTTGGTCATCAGCCCCGTGCAGTTGGGTGTGGGTTGAATTCCTCCCATTACGTGATGAATGTAGTAGTGTGTGTAGCTGTATAAGGGACAGGCATGGGGAGGTGCCCCAGGAGTTGAAATACCGGGGTTCCATCAGAAAAATAATCAAATAAAATAATGTTGAAGCCCACAGGAGAGATCTGCAGAATATCTTGGCTGAGTGGACATGGAAAGTTGTAACTGTTCCTGTAGGAATTTCAATTTCTTTTTAGTACATATTATTCTTAAAAATAAATGTGACCAACCTGGTGGTGTAGTTCTTGGTTGTTACTTCTGGGATTCATGTTTGATTCCTGACTGTCACAAAATCTAATTCTAGTCTGAGGGTAAGAGGGCTAGTGAGTTAAACCAGGAAATGTTGGATATATTCTCCCCTTAGCCACCCAGCAAGTGGTTTACCATGGGTTCCCACACATACTGAAGCTAAATGTCTAGTTAATTCCTATCATAAGGTCACGACTGCCTCCTGTATATCCATAAACAAATAGGCTAGTCCAATTCATTCCTATGGCACTCTGTAAAATACAAAATATATGCTACCAGTAGACAATGAAGGCCTACTTGATGAACATCTGAAAATATAAATTAACACTACATACAATAATTTTCCTCCATATAAATACTTAAACATGTAAGCTACGGTAGTCATATTCAAATAATTAAATATCACACTGCCGAATGAATCGATACAAAATATACTGGTACCAGTAGACAAAAAGGCATATTGTATGCTCATCTAACGCAAAAATAATAATTAAGCCTACTGTACATGATACAAGAAACTTCTATGTGAATTCATAAACATGAGTGGACAGGGAATGTTATAACTGTTCCTGTAGGAATTTCAATTTCTTTTTAGTACATACTACTCTTAAAAATAAATGTGACCAACCAGGTGGTGTAGTTCTTGGTTGTCACTTCTGAGGTCCATGTTTGATTCCTGACTGTCAAGAAATCTGATTCTAGTTTGAGGGTAAGAGGGCTAGTGAGGTAAACCGTGAAATGTTGGGTTCGATTCTCCCCTTAGCCACCCAGCAAGTGGTTTACCATGGGTTCCCACACATACTGAAGCTAAATGTCTAGTTAATTCCTATCATAAGATCACGACTGCCTCCTGTATAACCATAAACAAATAGGATAGTCCTATTCATTCCTATAAATAAATAAATAATAAATATAGCCTAGATAATCCCATAAGGGCAAAGGCCTCCTGCGAACAGGGACGTGCTCTGGTTTAAACTCGTTAGGCGAGCAAGTCCTAAGGAGTTGTGTAGAAGTTTTTACTCCACTTGCTACACTTCACTGTATTTCACTTCACTAACACTACATTTCACTTCGCTTTACGTGCGTTGTTTGGCTTGTTACAGGTTGCAGAAGTGTATCTTTCATGTCATAGGTGTGCTGTCTACCAAGATCTTTCATTGTTGAAGCTCTCCTTCTCTTCCCTTCTTATAGTTCCATACGTCTCCATTCTTGTCTCTCCCGTGCTATCCTCGTCCAGTGTTTGCCTGTCTTCCTTACGATTGAGTCATCCCAGCGGGTCTTCTGTCTACCCACGTTCCTTCTTCCCGTTCTGGGGTCCCATACCGTCAGTTTGTGCGTCCATCGATCGTCTTTCATTCTAGCCACGTGGCCTCCCCACTTCCATTTTAGCCTGTCAGCTGTTGTCACGGCATCTTTCATGGCAGTTCTTCTTCTTATCTCCTCGTTTCGTAATCTGTCCCTCAAGGAAACTTGAAGGATCTTCCGTTCCATTTTGCGTTGACATACCCGGATTGTTTGCCTTTGCTTCTCTGTTAACGCCCAGGTTTGACAGCCGTATAGCAGTACCGGCATTACACACTTTTCTAGCACTTCTGACTTTAGACTTATTTTCTGGGATTTGTCCATCAATATAAATTTTAAGGACCAGAACTTCTTCCATGCTTGTCCAACTCGTCTCTTGATTTCCTTCTCCTGGGAGCAGTCAAATGACAGGTTTTGTCCAAGGTAGACGTATTCCTGTGTGTAGGCTAGTGGTTTGCCATTGATGAGGATTTGTACTTCCAGTGAGTTGGTCATCATTTTTGTTTTTAGGGGGTTCATAGATAGACCTACTTCTTTACTGACAGTGTCCGTTGATATATTCCTATAGCTCTTTAAATACAAAATATAGGCTACCAGTAGACAATGAAGGCCTTTTTGATGAACATCTGAGAATATAAATTAACACTACATACAAAAATTTTCCTCCATATAAATACATAAACATGTAAGCTACGGTAGTCATATTCAAATAATTAAATATCACACTGCCGAATGAATCGATACAAAATATACTGGTACCAGTAGACAAAAGCATATTGTATGCACATCTAACACAAAAATAATAATTAAGCCTACTGTACATGATACAAGAAACTTCTATGTGAATTCATAAACATGAGTGGACAGGGAATGTTATAACTGTTCCTGTAGGAATTTCAATTTCTTTTTAGTACATACTACTCTTAAAAATAAATGTGACCAACCAGGTGGTGTAGTTCTTGGTTGTCACTTCTGAGGTCCATGTTTGATTCCTGACTGTCAAGAAATCTGATTCTAGTTTGAGGGTAAGAGGGCTAGTGAGGTAAACCGTGAATTCATAAACATGAGTGGACAGGGAATGTTGTAACTGTTCCTGTAGGAATTTCAATTTCTTTTTAGTACATATTATTCTTAAAAATAAATGATAGATAGATAGATATATAGATTTTTATTAATTCCATTTGATCAAATACATGCATTCAATACATTTTTGATATAGGACACGTCCGAATTTACATCTATAAAATAAAAGAACTAACAGGTATATATTACTAATATTATAACTATTCAACTTATTATAATAGCCAATCTTAATAGATACAATCTTATTGTACAACTATTTACACCTCACTCTATTATCATAATATGAAAACTTAATTCTATAAATACAACAACATACAGCTAGGTATTACAATTAAATTAAAAAAGTGATATATAATTATAGATTTCATCGCTCCTATACGCTAAGATATTCAACTACTGAGTAAAAACAATGGCACTGCAGATAAGCTTTCAACATTCTATCAAAAGTTTTTATTTTTGGGGCCAGTTTTATATACTGGGGTAGTTTATTGTATAATTTAACTCCAGTGTGAAAAGTTACTTTTTGATATATGCTTGTGAGTGTGTGTGAAATATGAATGTTTTGATTTTGTCTTGTGTTATGCCTATGAACATCATTGTTTGTTTTAAGAAAAATATCTTTATTCATTAAATTATTTTTAAAAAACATAATACTTTCAAAGATATATATGCAGGGCAGTGGGAGAATGTTTAAATCTTTAAACAGAGGTCTACATGATTCTCTAGAGTTTACATTTGCCATAATTCTAATCGCCCTCTTTTGTATCCTAAACGTGCTTAGTACATCTGGCGACATACCCCAAAATATGATCCCATATCTTAAGTATGAATGGAAATAAGCAAAATAAGTATTTCTTAATGTGTGCACGCTAGTGCAGGTTTTCAAAATACGTAACGCAAAGCACATCGAGTTCAGTTTAGTATTCAGATATTGTATACGTTTATTCCATTTCAAGTCTTGTTGTATCCATAGTTCTAAAAACTTTGTTTCTGATTTATTTTCTATTTGATGACCATTTAATGTTATATTGGGTTTCGCAGGATTCCTATTCTGTATAGTGTGGAAATTTAGACATACTGTTTTTTTTATAGTTTATTATAAGGCGATTATCTTGTGACCATTTGGTTAACTCTCCTGTAACGGAGTCAGCAGACTGCTGTATGACCTGTTTAGTTTCACCTTTTATTACGAGTGTTGTATCGTCCGCAAACAAAATTTCCTTATGTGAATGAACGTTCTGTGTTATATCATTGATATATAGAAGAAAGAGTAGTGGGCCCAAAACCGATCCCTGGGGTACTCCAAATTCAATAATTCCCTCATTGGTCAATGTTTCATTAAGTAATTTGGTTCCATCATCCTTGTGTCTCAAGCTTACTATTTGTTTACGCCTTGTTAAGTAAGACTCTATCCATTTATTAGCTAGACCTCTAATACCATATTGATTTAGTTTTGTAAGGAGGATTTTATGGTCAACAACATCAAATGCTTTCGATAAATCCAAGAATAGGCCAGTTACATGTTCCTTATTGTCAATTAATTTCAGTATACAATTACTACATTCGTAAATTGCTGTCTGTGTAGATTTTTCCGTTCTGAATCCATGTTGTGAGTTTGATAATATTTTATTTTTTTCTATGAAACTTATCAGTCTCTTATTCATAATTGTTTCCACAATTTTGCAATACCAGTTGGTAAGGTAATAGGACGATAGTTATCTAATTCATCTTTTGAACCGTTTTTGTGCACTGGAATTACTTTTGATAACTTCAAAATATCCGCGTAAGTTCCTGAGAGAATTGAACTGTTTATTAAGTGCGTAAGTGGATTTATTATATTTTCTGCACATTTCTTTAAAATTACATCAGGGATGCCATCAATGCCAGCACAGAATTTATTTTTAGCTCTTTTATAACTATTCTTACCTCTTCACTTGTGACATGATTTATAAATAAAGAATCACTGCATACATTTATTTTATTATTAAAATTTAGTGTATTTACCTGTGATTTATTTAATAATTTTTGTGGAATTTCCAGAAAATAGTCATTTAAAGTGTTTGCTATTTCCTCTGGATTATTAATCACTTTATTATTTCTGGTCAGTATAATGGTCCTTTGTATTTTAGCAGATTTTCCAGTTTCTTTCTTTATCACGGACCACATAGCCCTGTTTCTATTAGATGATTGGGAAATAAAATTATCATTATGCATTTTCTTTGCTAGTCTTATTACCTTATTTAATATGCTAGTGTATTTTTTGTAGTATAAATTGAATTCAGGTGTTGTGTGGTATTGTTTATATAATTTGTGTAGAAATTTCTTTCTTTGACATGAATTTATAATCCCTGTTGTTATCCAATTGCTAGTTTTGTTATTTTGAACAGTTCTTCGTTTAAAGGGGAATGCTATTTCAAAATATTGTTTTAGGGTACTGTTAAATGCATTAAATTTATCATTTACATTTTCTTGTTCATAAATTTCTGACCATGTTTCCTTATTTAATAAGTCATTGAAATATGTAACATTTGATTCAGTGAATGACCTGCACTTTGATTTTACTCCATTATCATTATTATTGATTGTTTCGGATACTTCAAAACTCAGTATTTGTCCATGGTGGTCACTAAAACCCGGACAATATACTTCTATTGAATGGTGATATTTATCTGTATTTATATAAATTTGATCAGGAGTGGTTTTACTAAATTTTTTATTCTTGTTGGGGTATTTACTGTAGGTTTCAGTCCATAGGAAATTAGTTAACTGTGTTAATAATTCACAATTTCTATCAAATTTTAAGAAATCCACATTTACATCCCCACAAATTATTATATCGAAATTTACTTTGCTCATGTTATTGAGTAACACAAGGAAACTTTCCTGACGGAGAACGGTATACGCATACAATTATTAACTTAAACTGGTGTATTTTTACGGCAGAGAATTCAAAATCCTGTTCCATAATTAGATAATCATAAGCTGTTATATGTTCATGATCTAAATTATTTCTTAAGAAGATGCAAGTACCACCATGGCTAATATTAGATCTAGAGTATTTACTAGCTTGTATAAACCCTGGGAATTGAATTAATTCGAGTTGTTCCTCTTTCAGCCAATGTTCTGAAATACATAGTGCTGAGATGTCTTTAAGTTCATTTTTAAGCATTAGATTTATGTAATCAATTTTATTATAAAGAGACTGGACATTCTGGTAGTAAAATTTAAATTTGTTACTTTTGCAAGCTTGTGTTGGTGATTTATTTACATTATTATTATCATAATTGTTATTATTATTGTTGCTAGACAAATCCGAAATACCATTGTTGCACTCCGTTAAATTTGACTTCAAAAGATCTGAATGCCAAACCTCACGTTTGGCTTCTTCTACCAGTTTCCCTGCTTCCACTCTAATGATATTACTGTTGAATTATTCTTACCATTTGAATTTACAATTTTGCAGATTTCATCACTAAGATACTCTTTTCCTAATCTATCTAAGTGTAGGCCATGCCGAGTGTGGAACTTCCTGTCTAATTTACTTACATCTACAATTTGAACATTTGGAAAACTCTTACAAATTTTATGAATTTTTCCATTTGTAGCCTCTATTTCTACATTTACACATGATTTGGGAATTAAATCGTATCTCTGCGGAATGTTTACAATAATGACATTTGTTTTTTGCATGGATGGCAATGTACCCTTTAAATCTTTCATTACCTTTTTACTCTCATTTCTATAGACGTCGTTTGCTCCAGCGGTGATCACTGCGTAGTCCTTTGCAGTTAGGGACGCACACTCTCCTATCATCCGTTCGTGACCTCTGCAATTTGAGCTCCTGGCTTTACTGTCGAAGTGACCTCCATTTCTCTGCTTCTCTCCAATACGCTTGCTGCTACATCTCGCCCGTGGCTATCCGCAAATATCCGCATCTTCCTGGATTTTCTCTTTATCACTTTCTTATTTTCTTCTTGAGGAAAGTCATCATTTTCTTCGACAAGCACTCCAAATGAATTTGAGACGGGAATTTCAGTTACATGTACTCCATTTATAGGCCTAGGCTTATTCAATCTTACCTTACCAGCAACCACTGTTGACCAAGTTTCCTTGATTTCCTCTCTGTTTCCTTTTAATTTATTCAACTCTTCCATTAACTTAGCAATATCTTCCTTTAGCAGCTTTATAATTTCGTCTTTTGAGGACAGTTCGTTTCTCAGGTAATGACATTCGCATGACGGTAGCGGTAGGCCTACATTACGACAATCGGTTTCACTTTTCTCCTCATTCAATTTTACTTGAGATCTTGTGATGATTTTATTTGCATTTTTTACTTTTATTTTGCACGACGAGCATAAATCCGTTACGGTTACACTACCTGACGAGACACTAACACTGTTTACTGTCGTCATACTAGAGATCTAAGTTAGCCTAGATGTTTACACCAAATTACACAAAATTTATTTTAATTATTACTACCTAATAGAATTAATCTAATTACCTACCAATAAAGAAGAATGTGAAATACGTATATCTTCCAATCGGGTGAAGTCTCGTAAAAGCACCACTGCTCTACTTGGTTCAAACAGTGATTGAAGAAGTCACCGAATCGTTGGATACACGTTCCCACAACTTAGTTTAAGTTTATTAAATTATCAATACGAATTTCTAAATACTATCAATATTCCGTATTACACTTGATCTAAGGAAAGTAACTTTATAGATTTTAAACCTCTGTTATAATATTTTACCACTTTTATCAAATATTTACACTAGCTGCTATTTTACTACACTTTCAGTGTGACCAACCAGGTGGTGTAGTTCTTGGTTGTCACTTCTGAGGTCCATGTTTGATTCCTGACTGTCAAGAAATCTGATTCTAGTTTGAGGGTAAGAGGGCTAGTGAGGTAAACCGGGAAATGTTGGGTTCGATTCTCCCCTTAGCCACCCAGCAAGTGGTTTACCATGGGTTCCCGCACATACTGAAGGTAAATGTTTAGTTAATTCCTATCATAAGGTCACGACTGCCTCCTGTATATCCATAAACAAATAGGCTAGTCCTATTCATTCCTATGGCTCTCTGTAAAATACAAAATATAGGCTACCAGTAGACAATGAAGGCCTACTTGATGAACATCTGAGAATATAAATTAACACTACATACAAAAATTTTACTCCATATAAATACTTAAACCTGTAAGCTACGGTAGTCATATTCAAATAATTAAATATCACACTGCCGAATGAATCGATACAAAATATACTGGCACCAGTAGACAAAAAGGCATATTGTATGCACATCTAACGCAAAAATAATAATTAAGCCTACTGTACATGATACAAGAAACTTCTATGTGAATTCATAAACATGAGTGGACAGGGAAAGTTGTAACTGTTCCTGTAGGAATTTAAATTTCTTTTTAGTACATATTATTCTTAAAAATAAATGTGACCAACCAGGTGGTGTAGTTCTTGGTTGTCACTTCTGGGGTCCATGTTTGATACCTGACTGTCAAGAAATCTAATTCTAGTCTGAATACCTAAATATGTAAACTAGTCATATTCATATACTTAAATAGCACTCTGCCGAATGATTCAATACAAAAAAATTAAATCCATAAACATGTGGGCTAGTTCCATTGATAAGATTAAATTGCATTGCACCATGAACTCAATACAAAATATATGGGAACAGTAGACAAAAAAGGCATATGTTATGCACATCTGACGCATGAATTATAAATGCTGTAGTCTACATACAAGAAATAACTTCTATGTAAATCCATAAACATGTATGCTAGTTCTATTCATAAAATTAAATTAAATTAATTCATATACCAGTAGACAACAAAGGTCTATGACGCTCATCTGAGAAAAGGAAATTATAGTAGCCTACATACAAGAAATACGTAATTTCCATGTAAATCCATGAACGTGAAGGCTAATCCTATTTATGAGATCAAATGGCATTGTACCAACTAAAATTTATACAAAATACACTGGATAGTAAGTTAATTGATGCAACTTACATTTGAAGAACAAAAAATTACCATAAGCCTACAGTAGAGAAATATATGCACATGAAATAATTCATTAATTTGTTGGTTTTAGACATAAAACCTACTTATTTAATGTGGAAGCCTTGCGAATAAACTTTCCCTTCAAATTAAGTCTTTCAGCCTGCACTTTGCAGTAATTATTGAGAAAAATTTTACTCAACACCTTACTGCATTTAACTGCCAATTTTCTCATAGACATTCCACATTCACAAACAACATTGAAGTCTGTAAAGTACAGTTCAAAGTGAACCACTGCTAACTGCATGCCAAGTTCCCTTTGGCGTTTAACCAACAGTAGGAAGTATTTCTCATAAGGTTCACTGACTAAAATACAAAAGATGTTATAGAGAATTGTACATAAAGTAACCACAATGTCTGAGGGACACTTCAGACCACCACGATTGAGAGCATCAAAGTAAGAGAACATGTCTTGGCATTCTATTAACAAGTCCCTGTCTGTCATGAGCACTGATATACAGGTTTCACACTTATTTTTGTTCATCCACAGCACATTTAGAACACTATGTGCGACATATCCACCGATACAAATCATCACTCTTTCACTGCTTTCATCAACCCTGACTGACTCAATGCATTGCAGTACTGTATCAAATTTGTCCATGTTAATGTCAGGTACAATTTCATCATCAGAAGCACAAGTACTGTAGTCTGAACAAGATTCAACAAAAGATGTTATGGAAAATTCGCCAAGAGAGGCTGACTTAATTTTCAATACACTACATATCTTTAATTTTCTTTCAGATTCTAAGATCTGTTCTACTGAGACATTGTAGTTACCACCACTCATCTGGCGGTACTGACCGAATCGACCTTCAAGCTTGTCAGTTTGAAACTTTCCCAATAATATATATTTCCATTTCAGGGTATGGAAAATATATGTACACATTTGTTCAATACAATCAATGGTGTGAGTCAAAGCTGTGTGTGTCTCATTTGTCAACTTTCCATTAATTGCTGAAGCATGTAAAAAATTGAAAATTCTTCAAAAAATTTTAACTTCTTATCTTCAGGTCCAGTAACAGGAACACAATCTTCATCCCTGAGATGCTTTCCTTTTAGTGGATCCTTTACATTAATGAGCTTCCACCATCGAATTATAAGTTTGAGAATCATTATCGTACCTTCTGAGCAACCACCTCCATTTTCTTTCTTTCTTTCTTTCTTTCTAGCGCTACAACTTTCCTTTCATCGAAAACTTTTAGGGATAAAGGCACGCTCTGCTTTTCAAAGGAAGTGTGGAACAGGGATTTTCTTGTGATTGCAGGAGCTTCTTTAAGAAGAGATTTCTTCTCTGATTCATACAAGTTTATCAGGTCCTGAAACCTTGCTTCTTGGGTGTAATACATACATGTTGCTGAACATTCATCACCTGATTGACTTTTCAATTGAGCTTGAAATGCTGACAGCTGATCACCAATGTCTGGAATGTTAAGAACCTGGTCTTGGGAATTCAGCCAATTATTGCGAGTGCATTTGAGTAGGTGGACAGAGTTAAACAGCAAAAATAAGTTCCTGTCATTGTTGGCTGGCTTCTTTATACTGGTTTTCAAAGAACCTCCACTTATGTGCTGAAACATGCCTTTGTTTACTTTATTATTGTCCGATATAAGACAAAGGGAAACATACCCACTCTTTTCCAACACAGTGAATACTTCTAAAGTCATTTTATGCAGCATGTCACTGTTTAAGTTCTTCACAGGAAATAGAGTAACAACATCTGAAAATCTACAGAAAGGTGACGTTATCATGAATGCCTGTATTGTAGTCGCACAATGAATTTCATTTGGTCTGTTCAAAGCAACTCCTTCCATTTTTCCACCCTTGTAACTTAGTTTAGGGGCAACATAAATCTCATCTAACAAGATACACACAACTTTTTCATGGTCACTCAGAAGCTTGCATTTCTCCCGTAAGTATTGTTACGTGCCACCCCCTAGTGGTACTTTTGTTAACTGGATTACGGTGGGGGTACAAAGCACAACACCAATTACTGCTTAAAGAAATAATTAACTTTATTGGGGCCAGAAAATTACACTAATCAGCAAATACAAGCAATTAGGAGCCTTCTCCAGTTTCCTCAAGTCTCTTCCTTATGCGCTCTTGGCCCCTTTCACTTGCAACAGACCACAGAAGTTAATCCTGCCGCTAATGAGCCTAGTGGCCTTGACAGAGCTACATGCAACTTCTTTCTCATGTGCGCCTACTACAGTACTTACGGGCACTTGCTGCGCGCTGTTCACCAGCTGGGAGAAACAATGTCACTGGATTTCGACACCACAATATCTGACACTCAGTGAAAGCACACTTACTCAGAACACGGCAGTCCCCTGTATGTTCCTCACTTCGCCGCTACACTAGGGGTTTCGCAAGTCACCACACTTCTGTCGCTCAGAATAAACGCTCACACTAGCTCGTAAAACACAACAACAACAACTGCTTCACGGGTCACTCTTATATAGCAGGCCGGTGACTCAATAAATGGTTCTAGATCCATCCAGGGTCCACGGCTTCTCGAGGTTTCCATCGCTGGTCCAGTCAAGAATCTTCTGGACTATCCCTTTGTCTAGCAGCCCTGTTGCATAAGGCACACGCAATACAGGAGGCATGCCACAGCCCAGCCCCTGGGGCAGCTGTGACTCAAGCGGCGAGCGATGACACAAACTCACAGCCGTAACACCACCCCCTTCCTAAAAAGGCTGATCGTCCCGATCAATCATTGGTCCGTCTGTGTCCCTCCGTAGGCTGCCAGGCGATCTCGATGCACGATCTTCATCTTCGCCCTCGGGCTCCGCTGGATCCTGTAGACGACATCGTTGATCCGTTTCACGACTCGGTACGGGCCCTCCCAGGACTTCTGCAGTTTGGGTGACAGGCCTTTCTTCCGTAATGGGTTGAAGAGCCAGACCAGGTCGTCCTCGTGGAATCCGCCGGCATCCGTCTGCTGGTCGTATCGGGTCTTCATTCGGTCGGTCTCGATCCGCAGTTTCCTCCTCGCGAACGCGTGTACGTCCTCCAGTTGGTCGACCAGTTCTTGACAATACTGGCTTACCGGGATCGGATCATTCCCAGGTCGGCCGAAGGCAAGATCGACAGGTAGACGGAGCTCCCTCCCAAACATGGCCCGGGCTGGTGTGCACCCGGTGGCTTCATGCACGGCGGCGCGGTAGGCCAGGAGAAATAGTGGAAGATGCTTGTCCCAATCCCTCTGGTGCTCGCTGACGACTATTCGGAGATGGTTCTCGACGGTGCGATTGAATCGCTCTACCATCCCGTCGGACTGAGGGTGTAGCGGCGTTGTCCTTGTCTTCCGGATCCCCAGCAGCTGGCATAGGTTCTGGAACACCTGCGACTCGAAGTTCCTCCCTTGGTCGGAGTGCAGCTCCAGGGGTACTCCGTACCGGCTGACGAATTCCTTCACCAGGGTCTCTGCGATCGTCGCGGCTTCTTGGTTAGGGAGCGCATACGCCTCCGGCCATTTGGTAAAGTAGTCGCTGACGACTAATATGTAGCGGTTCCCTGCCTCGCTTAACGGGAATGGCCCAGCAACATCGATGGCCAATCTCTCCATGGGGCCGCCCACGCTGTAGGTCTTCAGTGGACCCCGTCGTCTTCGTCCTGGGCCCTTGCTGGCTGCGCAATCGTGGCACCTCGCGCAGTGATTCTCCACGTCTGTTCGGCATCCGATCCAGTAGAACCGCTCTCTCAGCTTCTCCAGGGTCTTCTTTATCCCTAGGTGTCCACCAGATGATCCTCCATGCACTTCCTTCAGGACTTCCTCCGTCATAGCCTTTGGAACGACGACTTGTTCCCGAGATGTCTTCCCGTCGGTGCTCTCCCAGGTACGGCAGATGAGGCCATCCCTTACAATCAGCGAGTCCCACTGTGCCCAGTAGGACTTAAACTTTGGGCTGCAGTCACTCACAATGTTCCACCCGGGTCTGGGGACACAGGCCCTCTTCCATTCGGCTATCAGTCCCAGGTCATCATCTTCCGCTTGCGCCCGCGTGAAAGATTCGCGGCTCCAGCTCCCTTGAAGTTCCACGGTAGTCCTTCGGCAGTGTATCCCGGTGTTCTCCTCCCTTCGGGCACAGAAGGTGCAGTCCTCGGGGCACGGTCTTCGTGACAGGGCGTCCGCGTTAGAATGCAGTTGGCCTTTCCTGTGCTGAATCTCAAAGTTATACTGTTGAAGCCTCTCTAACCACCGCGCGAGTTGACCCTCGGGCTGCTTGAAGTTCAGGAGCCACCGCAGGGATGCATGGTCGGTCCTGATGAGAAATTCTTGCCCGTACAGGTACTTGTGGAAGTGTTCAATGGTCTTCACGATGGCGAGCAGCTCCTTCCTGGTGACGCAGTAGTTCCTTTCTGGCTTTGACAAGGCCTTGCTGAAGTAGGCCACTACTCTCTCCTCGCCGTCCACTACTTGCGACAGGATCCCCCCTATGCCAAAGTCGCTGGCATCGGTGTCGACGATGAACCTTGTTCCAGGTCTGGGGTAGGCCAGAATAGGCGCGGTGCACAGAGCCTGCTTGAGTTGCTCGAAGGCATTGTGGCATTCTGCTGTCCACGTGAAGAGTTGGTCCTTCTCAGTCAGTCGATGTAAAGGTTTGGCGATGTCGGCGAATCCTCTCACGAAGCGACGATAATAAGTGCAGAGTCCCAGGAAGCTTCGTAGTTGGGACTTGTCCTTCGGAACTGGCCACTCCCTCACAGCTGCGGTCTTCTCTGGGTCGGTGCGCACCCCTTCCTCGGAGACGATATGCCCAAGGTACTGGACCCGCTTCTGGAAGAGCTGACACTTCTTGGGGCTCAACTTCAGCTGGGCAGCCCGTAGCTTCAACAAGATCTCCTTCAGGTTGCTGTAGTGCTCCTCGAAGCTCCTCCCCAGAACGATGACGTCGTCTAGGTATACCAGGCAGGTCTTCCAGTGTAGTCCCCTCAGAATGGACTCCATTAGCCTTTCGAAGGTTGCAGGGGCGTTGCACAGACCGAATGGCATGACGGTGAACTGCCAGAGCCCGCTGCCCACAGAGAACGCCGTTTTCTCGCGGTCCTTAGGGTGGACCTCCACCTGCCAGTAGCCACTCCTCAAATCCAAGGTGGAGAACCATCTTGACCCTGATATGGTGTCCAGCGTGTCGTCGATCCGGGGTAGAGGGTAGCTGTCCTTCTTCGTGACGTCGTTCACCCGCCTGTAGTCCACGCAGAACCTGGTGGAACCGTCCTTCTTCTTCACAAGCACGACCGGAGAACTCCAAGGACTATGTGATGGCTCGATCACCCCTTGATCCTTCATCTCTTCAACCATCCGGTCGACTTCGGCTTGCTTGGCGAGCGGGACACGTCGGAATGGGGCCCTAATCGGTGCGCTGTCCCCAACGTCGATTCTGTGCTGGACCAAGCTTGTCCTGCCGAAGTCTTTGCTTCCCAGGGAGAAGACATCCTGGAATTCGTGTAGCAGGTCCCGAAGTTGGCGTGATTGTTCCTCGTCTAAATGGTCCTGGGATCCTTGGTACAGCTTCTGTAGTTCTTCTGGCAGTGTGCGTCTTCTTCGGTTGTCCGTCTGCAGGTGTCCGTCCGTCGTGTCGGTGATGCGGGCAATCCAGGTAACGGGCTCGCAGACTCCTAGGTTGGTGTCCCGGTGAACCGTAATATCGTAGTCGTTCAGGTTGGACAGGCGGACGTACGGCCGAGGCGTCGTGTTGATGAGCGTCTTGGCAACTAGCAATCCTTTTGCCTGGATGTCCTCATATTTTGGCTCGATGACAGCAGCCACTCCCTCAGCAGTTCCGTCGACAATTACGGCGGCGCTGACCTCCGTCCTGGCAGGAACGATGACGTCCTCTCTCAGCCTTACTCGTCGTGCGGTGACGGCCTCGTGTGCTGGTTGCAAAGCAAGTTCCTCACCTCCGAAGTGCAGAGTGTTGGCACTCAGATCCAAGATGATGTTGTTCTGGTCCAGGAAGTCCAGTCCGATGATCACTTCATTTGACACGTCAGCCACAAGCACTGGATGCTTTATCGCCCGTCGACCAATGACGAACTCCAGTGATGCTTCGCCATGTACCGGTGCGGTCTCTCCGGTCGCGGTTATTAGCTGGAGGTTCCTTTGTGTGGGTTGCACTCTCCACTTCGGGATTACGGTGGGACTGACGATGGTCCTCGATGCTCCCGTGTCGATTAGCATGGGCCAGCTCTCTCCGTTGACGACTCCGTCGACCATCAGGCTGCTATTGTCCCTCCGTAACTTCGTCACACGAACTTGGACTGCCGGGGCTTGACGACTGCCACAAGCCAACCTTTGCCCCCCTAGGCTGGCTGATACTTGCTTTCCTGGGCCGCGCGGTTTCCCTACGACTGACTGTCCAGACGGAAACCCTTGGCGGCGGCGATCACCACAGTCCTTGCTCAGGTGGCCTCTCTTACGGCAGGTCCAGCAGGTCGGTAGTCCTCTTCCGGGCCGCCTCTCCGGATGTCCTTCGGCTACGTTTTTGTTGGTGGTACTGCGATTCTTGAAGAAACGGCTTAGCGCCTCCATCAATTCGTCGGCCAGGGGCTTGGTCTCGTTGGTTTTTGCTGGTTCATCGACGTCCACTTGACGCACCCGCGCGTGCATTCTGGATGCCTGTTTTGCCGTCTCGAATTCGAGTGCGTGGCTCAGCGCATCTGCCAGGGTCTTATTGCGCGCGAGTCGCAGCGCCTGTTGAGTGTCCGAGTCCCGTAGCCCGTCGGTGAAGGTCTGCGTCGCTATCTGCTCCAGAAAGTCGGCCGGCGCTGTTGGGTAGGCAAGCCTTACGAGGCGTGCGATGTCCATCTCGAACTCCTGCAGGGTTTCCGCGTTCTTCTGTACCCGGGTCCGGAGCTGCATCTGGTAGGCCTGCTGAAGATGGCTATCTCCATATCGGGACTCCATATGGGCGATCAGTGAAGCGTAGTCCTGGGATCCAGTCGGGATGGCCTGAAGGACGTTAAGGGCGTCACCTCTCAGCGCTACAATGAGAGCTGTAGCCTTTTCTGTGTTGTTCCAGTTATTTATGGAACAGGCCGCCTCGAACTGACGTAAGTAGGTGCTCCACGGCACCTTTCCGTCGAAGGTTGGGGGCGTCACTCTGCTATGTCCCGTTCCTGATATTCCCGGTGTAACGGTGGGCGGGCGTTGGCGCAGCTCGGCAACTTCTTCTTGTAGGGCTTTGACTCTCTCATCCACCCCGGTCGGCGGGCGTCGGCGCAGCTCGGCGACTTCCTCTTGTAGGGCTTTGAATCTATCTTCCATCCCTGTCGGCGGGAGTCGGCGCAGCTCAGCAAATTCCTTTTGTAGAGCGTTGAATCTCTCTTCCACCCCCATCAGCGGTCGTTGGCACAGCTCGGCAACTTCCACTTGCAAGGCGTTGAATTTCTCCTCCACCCCCATCAGCGGGCGTTGGCGCAGCTCGGCAACTTCCACTTGCAAGGTGTTGAACTTCTCCTCCACTGCCGCGACTTCCTCACGTAGGCCCTGTTCTAATTTCCTTTGGCTCTCCTCTAATTTCGTCAGCAGACACTCTTCCAGATTTTTCTGGCCATCCAGAAATTTGGCGGTTAGGTCCTCTGCTAACTTATTCTGGCTGTCTTCCATCTGCTTCAGGTCCTCCGCTAACTTATTTTGGCCTTCTTCTAATTTGGAAGTTAGGTCCTCTGCTAACTTATTTTGGCTGTCCTTCAGGTCCTCTGCTAACTTCTTCTGGCCATCCTCCATCTTCTTCTGGCCGTCTTCCATTCTGGCAGTTAGGTCCTTGGTTAAATTCTTCTGGCCGTCTTCCATTTTGGCAGTTAGGTCCTTGGTTAAATTCTTCTGGCCGTCTTCTATGCCATTTAACTTTTCTAGCAATGCTGCCAATTGCGCCTCCATTTTAGTTGTTTGCCTTGTAAAGGGCATGCACTCACAGGAAAATTAGAGAAAATGACCTGCTCGGGTTTTGAAACCAGGACCGTCAGGTGTTGTGCTTGAGTTCGTAATCCCACTTCTGACACCAGTTGTTACGTGTCACCCCCTAGTGGCACTTTTGTTAACTGGATTACGGTGGGGGTACAAAGCACAACACCAATTACTGCTTAAAGAAATAATTAACTTTATTGGGGCCAGAAAATTACACTAATCAGCAAATACAAGCAATTAGGAGCCTTCTCCAGTTTCCTCAAGTCTCTTCCTTATGCGCTCTTGGCCCCTTTCACTTGCAACAGACCACAGAAGTTAATCCTGCCGCTAATGAGCCTAGTGGCCTTGACAGAGCTACATGCAACTTCTTTCTAATGTGCGCCTACTACAGTACTTACGGGCACTTGCTGCGCGCTGTTCACCAGCTGGGAGAAACAATGTCACTGGATTTCGACACCACAATATCTGACACTCAGTGAAAGCACACTTACTCAGAACACGGCAGTCCCCTGTATGTTCCTCACTTCGCCGCTACACTAGGGGTTTCGCAAGTCACCACACTTCTGTCGCTCAGAATAAACGCTCACACTAGCTCGTAAAACACAACAACAACAACTGCTTCACGGGTCACTCTTATATAGCAGGTCGGTGACTCAATAAATGGTTCTAGATCCATCCAGGGTCCACGGCTTCTCGAGGTTTCCATCGCTGGTCCAGTCACGAATCTTCTGGACTATCCCTTTGTCTAGCAGCCCTGTTGCATAAGGCACACGCAATACAGGAGGCATGCCACAGCCCAGCCCCTGGGGCAGCTGTGACTCAAGCGGCGAGCGATGACACAAACTCACAGCCGTAACACCATGATTCCTGTGAAACGCTGATCCCTGCACAGTTTGTTCCCATTTTACACAACAGTCTTCTTAAATAAGGTGGATGAGGTACTGCTAACACTTGGCTGGAGTGAACAAAATGATAAGCCCCAGGAAAAGAATAAAATAATGTTGAAGCCCACAGGAGAGTATCTGCAGAATATCTTGGCTGAGTGGACAGGGAAAGTTGAAACTGTTCCTGTAGGAATTTCAATTTATTTTTAGTGGTAATGTCGAAGTTTGAAACTTAACACGTAGGAACCAACCAAGTAAGAGATTAAGTTTCTGTTTACAATCTAAATCGTCTAGCTGGAAACCTGCTAGGTGACTCAGTAGACAATCAAACTTGGTCCATTTATCACAAAGAAAGTTATCGCCAAGACACCACTGAAACTGACTGCTGGGGAGATGCAAATTGTTGTGGAAAACTTCCACAGAAAAGGATGGTGAAATTCTGATGGAGGTATTAATTTTAGGTACTTCATTGGGGCTGTCATCAATTTTACACAGCAAAACATGCCTATATTTGGTAAATAATGTGAGAGGCCCCACATATCTAGGGCCTACTTCATTTTTAAATTCTTCAAACCCTAATATTGTATCTCTTTCAGTCCACTCACTATACTGTTGCTCATCACGGGCAAGAACTTGCTTCGTGCGTTCCTTTGGATCCTTTCTTTTTGGAGGCAACTGTTCCGTTAAATATGATGGCTGGTTTTCAAAGATGGTAGGGTATGCACCTTCTTGTAGTTTTGTTCTTTTTCTAGGTACAGTTACAACTGAGTCATCGGCACAAGGGAATTTGACTTCTGTAATAACTAATCCAGGGACAAAATGTTTGACACAAACAGCTGAGTTAGCTGTCGGAGAAAAAGCATCACGATGAATGCTTCTTGTCCATTTATCCCTAAGTTATTTTTCTTTGGGAAATTGGAAAGTAGGCACCAATGGTTTATCTTTATGATAATTGGATATGCATCCAGGCACACAACAGTTCCGAGGCATATCTCCACGGGTAAGCCTACTGATAGTTTATAAAAAAGACAGGAATCCACACCAAGTACGTGATAAGATCCTTGAACTAGCAGGCTTAAAACTGGATTAGTGGACACTGCATCCAATTTAAAAAGCAGGTTATGTTTCTTTGTAATCAATTTTCAGATCTTCTCAGACCTAAAAATGGAATACGTTAATTATTATTATGCTTGCTCATAATGGATTACCATTACTAATAATTTATAAACCCTAAACAGAATAATAAATAGACCAACTTACCAACTAGTAGAATTGATGGAATCAGAAGGTACCGGTATCTCGATTTTATGAAGCACTATGACAATGCAGGCATTTATTTACACGAAAACAATAACCACTAAGCACAGCAAATCAAGTGAGACGAGCGCTAAGCGATATAGAGATTATTCACACCACTAGGCTATCACAACACTATCACATCGTAAACAAAACCACACAACATTACAACAACCAACTACGTCAGCCATCTTGCCGCTTACCCGCCGCCAGTGTCAGGTCCGGTAGTATAGAAGGTCCTGGCTCAAGCCATATTTTGATCTGAATAATAATAATTTAAGATCAATAAATGTTTTTGAAAAAGATTTTTATAAACTCATGGATAATAATGCTTTTGGAAAGAATATGGAGAATGTTGATAAGCGAGTTGATGTAAAGCTGATAGCAAAGTGGGAGAATGATGGTGAAAGGTATGGTGCGAGCAACTCAATAAGTAAACCAAACTTTCATAGCTGTTCAATTATTCATGAGGATTTAGTTGTAATACAAATGAATCGCCTTAAAGTAACTTACAACAAACCCATATACACTGACCGGCACGAAAAACGCAACATTTCAATTTCTTACAAAAACTGAAATTTATTTTAAATTCATGACACTTTTATGACACTATTCTACTATATGATAATGAAATATTGTAGTATGGTCCCATATTGATGTCTAACAATGAAGAAAGAAGATGATTATCAACAATGTGTATATTAAGGCTTTCACGGCCCGTATTATATAAATAATTCATATTTTTTGGGCTAATGCCGTGTGTATTTAGATTAGAACCATACGATTCGGAGAAACCTTGCCTCCTTTTTCAATGGAAATCAAACAATGTGGCCAAAGAAAGTATACCAATGAGATTGCAAAAATTACAAAAATATAGATAAATTCCTCGGTTCGTCACCAGAGAGCAGCTGCCAGAAATTACTGTATGGACCCTGGTAGAACGGCGGACAGAGTAGTGAGTAAGGAGAAGGTAAAGGGGGTGAGGTGAAAATATAGAGACTCCTCGAAGAATGAGGATGTCCAAAAGAAAAGGGGGGGGGGGGGAGTGGGAGGGTTAGATGGATATAAGGAAACATATAAATGGGAAGTGTATCTGAACGATGCCTAACGTCATACAGGCAACGGCGAAAAAACAGATGGAAACTCCTCCTGTGACGAACAAAGGAGATCAAATCCAGGCTCTGTAGCCATAGAGGAAAAAGTACAGATTGAAATAGGTGAAGAACAGAGAGACTGAGAGGAACCATCTTCCTAGATCCTTAATAACTGGTAGCCAAGTGTCTCTTAGCTGATATACAGTGTCTCTGTTAAAATTATTGGGATTTTTACGAATTTCAACTGCCTCCCTTATAATTCTAGACCAGTTGTGCTTAACAAGGGCAAGCGCATGAGCATCCTTGAAACATACATCGTGCCCTGAAGACAGGGCATGTTCAGCTATAGCTGATTTGTCAGGTTGGTTTAGACGGATGTTCCTTTGATGCTCTTTGATGCGAGTTGCAATGGACCGTTTTGTTTGTCCAATGTAGACTTTTCCGCAAGTACAAGGGACTTCATACACCCCAGGTTGTAGTATTGGGGACAATTTATCTTTCTTAAATGCTAAACGTTGACCAATTTTCGTCATAGTGCCGAAAACTGTTTTTATCTTGAGCTTGCGGAGAATCTTAGCAACGCGGTCAGTGGTGTTGTGAATATAAGCAGTTCCCCTCACGTTGGAACTCTGGGAAGGTTGTCTATCCCTCCTTCTGGGATGTAGGGACCTTTTAACGCATGTAACTCTTCCTGAAGAGTTGATGCCTCACAAATACGTTCCGCTCTTTTGACTAGAGTTGTTATAATTCCTTGTTTTTGTGCTGGGTGGTGGTGGGAGTCTGCATGTAAATAACGGTTAGTGTGAGTTGGCTTACGGTAGACGCTGTGCCCCATGGAGCCATCCGCCTTCCTCCTCACAAGAACATCCAAAAAGGTAAGCATCCACCCGACTCTAGATCCATTGTGAAGTGGATTGAATGATGCAGCTGATTTAGGTGGTTCAGAAAGTGGTTCAGTTTCTCAGAACCCTCCTCCCACACCACGAACGTACAATCCACATACCTCCACCAAATCACAGGTTTGAAAGACGCCGAAGATATAGCCTCCCCCTCACAATGTTCCATGAAAAAATTTGCCACGACAGGCGAGAGTGGACTTCCCATGGCCACACCATCAGTCTGCTCGTAAAATTTACCATCCCACAAGAAATAACTGGAACACAAGCAGTGGTGGAATAATCGGAAACAAATCCTTGATGAGGGACATGACCGAGTCCACCGGAACTCTGGTGAACAAGGACTCTACATCAAAACTCACCAGAATAGCATTTGGTTGAACGGCGATGGTTGACAATTTTTCGACAAAATGGGTTGAATCCCTAATGTAAGACTGTGTGCGCCCCAGGTGCGGCTGAAGCAACTTGCTCAGATATTGCGCAAAAGCGTAAGTTGGAGAACCTATTGTGCTAACAATTGGTCGAAGAGGGACGTCTTGCTTATGGATTTTGGGAAGACCATACAATCTCGGAGGAACAGCATCTCTCGGAATAAGACATCTTCCCTCTTCTTTTGGAATTGATGACAGTTTAACAAGCTTAGCAGTGGCATTGGATACACGAGTGGTTGGATCACGTGTGCACAGTCTGTAGACAGGCTCAGATAACAGAATCGAGACTTTACTTTTATATTCAACGGTATCCATCACCACTGTCGCATTTCCCTTGTCAAGAGGGAAGATGTTCTCTGGTGAGTTCTAGGCCTGTAACTGGTCTTCTGGATTGAAGATTGGCTTCTTCCAATCTTCTTCGGACGGTTCTCTCACTAGCAAAGCCTCCAGTTTCCCTGTACCTTCGTACAGTTCCTGAAATCTTAGATGGTATAGTCCTCAACACTTCTGCAACGTAATGCAGGTTGCGACCATCTTCCACCAAAGCAACAACTTTTTGCAGCGTGTTCAGAGCTTAAGGGCATGTTTGCTCCAGAAAGCTAATTACGGCAATCACAGAAAGACCTACAAACACATGTGATTGAAAAGGGAACAATTCAAAGTACAATACCTAAGCGCTACAAGAGCGGGAACACATTTTTGGCTCACATCCAGTAAGGGGGTTTCCAGGTTGCGCGGGAAAAAGCAATTGAGGCTAGTGAAATCAACAATCGACACTTCATTGTTTGCTCGCAATATAGGGTTGCCAGACATTCCGTTCTACCCGGAACAATTCCGTGTTTTCTTGTTTTGTTCCCCGTTCCGTTTTAATCTTTAACGGAACGCCAAATATTCTGTTTTTTGGTTAATATATTCAATTTCGCACCAATTGTCTAATGTCCCGCTTGAGCAATCCATGCTTGACGTGATTGGCGATTGTTGTTAGTGATGTCAAATAGCATCGGCACCGGCACGCCGGTCGCGTTTCTTCACTTTACTGAGTGGTAGGGTACAGGTGCATGTTAGCAAGAGAAAATGATTTCTATGTCTGTGTCAGTTAGATGGCTTTAGGCCTATGTTAGAGGTTTATTAGGGGCAACAACATTAAGGAATATCTTAGTCCTAATGAAGCTCATACTCAGCATTTTCCCCTCCAATGATTTTACGGAGAGTTTTTTCTGTCATGAATATCAAATGGAGAGATGATAGAAACAGCTCCATTAGTTTGATAAAGCAAGAATTGTTCACATATTTCAATTATGACGAAAATTGTAGCAAATTTTATCAGAAGCTACTTACAGATAAAAATATATCCTTACAAAGGATCGTTCAAATGAAAAGTATTTGTAAGTTGCTGGTGTCATAGGCCTATATGATGTCAGCAATATCTAGTTTTAATTTTGTGTATTTCATTATGTAATGTTTGTTTTATACACATGTGTATTATTTATTACAACATTTTACAACCTCGATTTTTTAAATAAATTTGGGACGTGTCTTCCGATTTTCCATTCTTGAAATCCGGCAACTCTACTCGCAAAGCAACGCCAATAACATACCCCGTCTATAAAAGTAGGTTGAAGTGCTTCACTTTGATTAAATAGATAATTACACATCATTTCTTGTGTGTTGCGTTTTTCGTGCCGGTTGGTGTATGTGGGTTACGCCATTCTGGAATTGTCAAAAACACTTATGTATGAATTTCACTATGATTATGTAAAGAAAAACTATCATGACAATGCTAAATTACTCTATACTGACACAGATTCCTTTATTTATGAGTTTTAAACTGGTGATATTTATGATGATATCATAACTGGGCTAAATAGGTTTGATACAAGTGATTATCCTAAGGATAATATTTTCCATTTACCTCTAGTAAACAAAAAGGTTCTTGGAAAATTTAAGCATGATTGTGCTGGTGTGGTTATAGACACCTTGTAGGCACAAAACCAAAATCATACAGTTGTATGACGATTGATGATGCACCGTAGTAATAATAACAATTAAAGAGAGTAAAAAGAATGCTGTTAGTAAAGAGTTAGATATAAGTGGTTATAAAAACTGTATAGTCAGTAGCCCACCTATATTATATACGAAAATGTATGTTTTTAGAAGCAAACATCAGCTACATACCAATTTACTGAACAAATTTGCTTTTAAGTAATGAAGGCAACAAACGATTCATTATACCTAACTCATTTGATACTCTTGCTGGGGAGAAACAGTCGCATTTAGACTATTAGTTTACTCAAGTCTGATGTTGAACATATTGTATTATTTGTAGTATGTTTTGTATTGTAATATATTTGTATAAACTGTAAGTATAATGTATAATGTTAGACTACTATAGTTTAGTAAATATATAATGAGTAATACATTTTACTGAAAATTTTGTCTTTTATATTATTAACTAGCTGAAGTACCCGTGCTTCGCTACTGGTCATAAATAAATTAAAATGTGAAGGTGACAGTTAAAACAGGGGATAGGCGAGGTGCTGCGCAGAGGGAGATTAAGGATGGAACATTTTGTTGACCGTGTTTTATAGCACAAATTTAGGTTTTACTCGCTAACCGTTGGAGATACCTTTCGGATAGAAAATGTAATTTTAAACCTCGTATATGCCATCAAATGTTTGCTATTTCTTAGCGTTCTCTTTTTATTTGAAATGGAAATATAAAAGTTTGAAACCAAAGGGTGTAGTGACGTCACTAAAATGGTCGCCATCTTTCAATAGTGCAAACTATTGAAATCAAAAGTAACCTATATGTTAACCAGGTAAATCAGCTACTTCCATGTAAAATCCATGTAAATCGGACCAGTGGTACTTGCGTGATTGAGTAATACACAGACACACACCATCTCATTTTTAGCCTCGCTTCGCTCGCGTCATAGTCGTGTCATATTGTTATTCAATGAAATGCAGGTTTAACCCCGTTAACACCCCTTTAGAACCTAAATATCAAAACATCCCTCCTTAGTAGACGTTTTCGACACACAACAAACATATCCCCAAAATATCATTCTTCTAACTTTAATAGTTTTGGTTGGTCGATGAGAGTGAACATCAAAAAATCCTTCCTTAGTGGAAGTTTTTCTTCCAGAATTTCACCCCTCCCCATAGGCTCCTTAAATTGCATTTATGAAAAAACGGTCGAACACCTATTTATTTTATTTATTTATTTTTAAGCTGATTGATTTCCTCCGAGTTTCAAACTCCTCGTCTATGTCGTTTAAGAGATACACGCTCCGTTAGGAATCGTTCAACCCCCACTTTTCATCCCTTTCACCTCATAATATACACTACATCGAAAAACCATTAGACATGTGTCAGCTTATTTTTAATGATTAGTATATATGCCAAGTATCACATCCCCAAATGAAACCACTCGTGAGATATTGTTATTCAATGAAATGCACGTTTACCCCCTTAACACCTCTTTAGAACCTGAATATCCAAAACTCTTTCCTTAGTGGACGTTTTCGACATAAAACGAACATATCCCAAAAAATTCATGTTTCTAACTTCAATAATTTTGGCTGGGCGATGATGAGTGAGTGAGCCAGTCAGGACATTTTTTTTCCATTTATTTTTGATAATTTCACCCTTCCCCATGAACCCCTTAAATTGGATTTATGAAACAAACGGTCGAACACCTATTTACTTATTTAAAGCTGTTTTCCCCCTGAGTTTGATGAGTGAGTAAGTGAGTCAATCAGTTAGGACACTTTCTTTCCTGTTTTTCTTTTCTTTTCAGAATTTCACCCCTCTCAAAGGGCCCCTTAAATTGGATTTATGAAAAAAAAACGGTCGAACACCTATTTACTTGTAATTTAAGCTGTTCTTCCCGCCGAATATCAAACTTCTCGCCTATGTCGTTTCTGACATACACGCTCCGTTAAGAATCCCTCAACCCCCAATTTTCACCCCTTTCACCTCATAATATACACCACATCGATAAACCCTTAGACATATGTCTGACTATTTTTAATGATTAGTTTATATACCGAATATCACATCCCCAATGAAACAACTCATGAGATATCGTTATTCAATTAAATGCACGTTTACCCCCTTAACACCTCTTTAAAACCCGAATAAACAAAAATCGTTCCTTAGTTGACGTTTTCGACATACAGCGAACATATTCCCAAAATTTCATGTTTCCAACTTTAATAGTTTTTGCTGGGCGTGATGAGTGAGTGAGTCAGACAGGTCATTCTCTTTCAATTATTTTTACCAGAATTTCACCCCTCCCCATGGGCCCCTTAAATTGGATTGATGAAAAAACGCTTGAACACCTATTAAATTATTTTCTAAGCTGTCTTTTTCCCCTGAGTTTGATGAGTGAGTGAGTTAGTCAGTCAGTTAGGACACTTTCCCTCCTTTTCCCCTCAGAATTTCACCCCATCCCATTGGCTCCTTAAATTAATTTAAGAAAAACGGTCGAACACCGATTTACTTACTTTTTAAACTGATTTTTTTCGCTGAGTTTCAAATTTCTCGCCTATGTCCTTTAAGAGATAGGCCTACACGCTCCGTTAGGGATCCTTCAACCCCCACTTTTCACCCCCTTTCACCTCATAATAATACACCACATCGAAAAACCCTTAGACACATGTCTGCTTATTTTTAATGATTAGTTTTTTTGCCGAGTATCACATCCACAAATGAAACCACTCGTGAGATATCGTTATTCAATTAAATGCACGTTCACACCCTTAACACCTCTTTTAAACCCGAATAAACAAAAATCGTTCCTTAGTTGACGTTTTCGACATACAGCTAACATATTCCCAAAATTTCATGTTTCCAACTTAAATAGTTTTTGCTGGGCGTGATGAGTGAGTGAGTCAGACAGGTCATTCTCTTTCAATTATTTTTACCAGAATTTCACCCCTCCCCATGGGCCCCTTAAATTGGATTGATGAAAAAACGCTTGAACACCTATTAAATTATTTTCTAAGCTGTCTTTTTCCCCTGAGTTTGATGAGTGAGTGAGTTAGTCAGTCAGTTAGGACACTTTCCCTCCTTTTCCCCTCAGAATTTCACCCCATCCCATTGGCTCCTTAAATTAATTTAAGAAAAAACGGTCGAACACCGATTTACTTACTTTTTAAACTGATTTTTTTCGCTGAGTTTCAAATTTCTCGCCTATGTCCTTTAAGAGATAGGCCTACACGCTCCGTTAGGGATCCTTCAACCCCCACTTTTCACTCCCTTTCGCCTCATAATAATACACCACATCGAAAAACCCTTAGACACATGTCTGCTTATTTTTAATGATTAGTTTTATGCCGAGTATCACATCCACAAATGAAACCACTCGTGAGATATTGTTATTCAATGAAATGCAGAACCTGAATATCCAAAAACCCTCCCTTAGTGTACGGTTTTGACATACAGCGAACATATTGTAAGGTACCTGAGAGGGTAGCCTCTACAAAGAATTAACCTAAGGGATGAAATAAATGTGTTTAGGGGGATAGCTTGGCAATTACGTGTAAGAGGTGGTGATTAGCTAGTGGCTTGAGATCGTCTGTACGACCTGCAAGGAGAACTCCCCAATGTACTGCTTGGCGGGGTAGTTCAGGGTGTAAGTGTGGAAGGAGGGGTAGTTTAATTAGTACTCTATGCGCGATAACGGTACCAAGCGGTCTGAGGTAAATCGTAAGCAGGCGAGCTAGGAGCCAGCCTGCTACTGTCAGCGCTGTGCTGTGACGCTCTGCTGACGTCACGAAACAATTAATTGATAATGCTAATACTAGATCCTACCTATCGGGGAAGCTAAGAGGGTAGGATCTTACCAGCTAATTAAATAAAGGAAAATACCAGTGACTTCTATTATGTTTGAGTTTAATGAGTACTTCGAATTTGAAGTACTCTGGTAAATAGCAGTGCAGTTAATAAAAAGAAATAATTATTACAATCCAAGCACAGGGGGATGGGGGTGTAGTTGAATGTGTGTGTAGTGATCGCTTGAGACACCTACCCTTCGGCTTCCAGCAGCGATTCGACACGTAGGTAACACCGAGACAGACTGAACCGGGGGCATGACCTCCCGGAGTTTTTATAGAAGCGTCGCACTGCGTTTGCGGAATTCGCACATTTCTCCCATGTCATAGCCCTCTCTGGGGTCGTTGGCTGGGACACGAGGCTACCTGAGTTCATGGAGGTGATGATTTATTAGATGTATAATGATGTAAACGTATTTGTAGGCTTTTGAAGTAGGTGTTTGGCATTTGTTATTTTCAGGGGTATTAGTGTTAGGGGATGATGGTGGCGTACCCTAGGGGTACAACAACCCCCTTTGTTGGGTTAGTTATCGTCTTCAATAACTGGACGTAGACGAGGGGGTGGTTTTTGAAAATAGGGCATCTTCTTACTTGAATGTCTTCTTTCTTCTTTTCTTCTCTTCTTTGATTTCCGTCCGGAAATGTGTTGGTGGCGTCGTCGGGGGTGTGTGGGTAGCCTCGTAGTAGATAACGTGTATTGGGGTGAGTAATGGGGCAGATATAGAATGTGTATTATGGAAGTGATCGACGAAGGTTGTGGCTGCGTATAAGTGCCTTGTATAGTGTGTGACTCCGGGTAGTGTCCAGCGATCATGTGTAGGTGTATAAGGTGAGGGGAACAATATTTCCTTACAATGTGGTTTCAAAAAATGCAAACATTAGGGTGTGAAGCTTAACATATATACACTGTCAATAGTCATCCTGACGATAATATGAGTATACTCTTGGGAGACAACATGTATCCCTATGGCAACGTAGAACAAAATAGAAAGTACATACATAAATAAAACATTAAAAACATTAAAACATTCAACATCGCCAATTCATCTAAAGGGGTGCAGGAACACAACGAGAGGAAAAAACATCTTAGGGGTGGGGGGAGTATATACAATCAACATATCTCTGCTGCGGATGAAAAACTGCCCTCGTGTGCCCTGCGCGTGTTTAAAAGAGATAGGGCGGAGAGATAGAAACAAAGAAATGTAGCAGGGTGTAGTGTGAGGGAATATATATATATATAAATGTTTTATTGGTGTGGAAGAAATGCGACATTTGTACAACAGGGCGTTTAAAAACAGAAAGGAAAAACAATGTGTATTCATTCAATCATAACAACATCATACTCTCGCAACACTAACATTACCAGAACAATACCATATATACTCAATTGCAACACTATCATGCTCTCTTAACTATAACAATATCCGAAAAATACCAAATTTTCTCAACTATAATAATATCATACTCTCGCATCAACAATACTATACTCTCCTAACTACAATACTATCGTGAGTGCACTCTTGATTAATATATATATATATATATGAACTACTATTCAGGACCTGCAGGTGATTTAGCTACATGTCTATGGTATGATTCGCTCCCTGGTGGAAAGCGAAATCGTCTTGGCAGCACAACTCGTTCTTCACAAAAATAGGCGCGAGTTATGTGACCGTAGTGCCCCTCTCATTGCAGGTGTCAAACAGTCATCGTTGATCCGACCTCCAGTGGGGGGATATCCCACAGGTATATCTCCACCGTGGTTCGGATGTACACCTGGAAACGTATATCATGTGTGTGTGTGTGGGGGGATCGTGTATGGGCCGTGTGAGTGTGAAATTTGGGGAGGGAAATTTGTGTATGAAAAGATACATATATTAGTGGATATATAATGTCGCCATCTGTTGGGAGAAAAATACACATAAAATCACAATATAGGGTGTCCACCCTCGGCATCTGCGGGGTGAACATGTTATCATGATAATATACCATGTGAATTCACTGTATTCTGGTACCTCGGCGAGTGCCTAAAATGGAGCTACTCCCGATGCATATGCGCAAAGTATGCACCACTATGTGCGCTGTGTTGGGATTTGGCGCCTCAGGTTTGCAACCTGCGCTGAAAAATTAAGACACAAATATATATAAAATATAGACTTAAAATTAATACTGGCCATTCGTTACTTTATGATTTCATATACCTTCATGTTTGATTATTCATTAATCCTTATTTCCTATACGTTCGCTTTTCTTTATTCTTATTCATCATGTTCCTATATCTTTGCGCTACTTCATCCTTTATTCATTATTGCATATACCTTTGTGTTTCTTTTTTCCTTAATCATTACTTCCTATATCTTCGCGTTACTTGATTCTTATTCATCATGTTCCTATATCTTTGTGCTACTTCATTCTTTATTCATTATTGCCTATACCTTTGTGTTTCTTTATGCTTTAATCATTATTTCCTATACCTTCGCGTTTCTTTATTCTTATTCATCATGTTCCTATATCTTTGTGCTACTTTATTATTATTCCTGATTGCATATACCTTTGTGTTTCTTTATTCTTCGCTCGTTATCCACCTGTGTGTGTGTACAGGACTTGCTCCCGCTATGAGGCTATTACGTGTTTTTACATACTAAGGTGTGTCGTAAATTGGAAATCGTAGGTGATACCCTCCGGGGGTATGAATAGAGGAGATCATCGGTGTTACATACCTCGGCCCGGGAGATCATATATTCATTATTTCTTCGTGTGTGTTTATTCTTCTTTCTTCGTGTTTGTTTATTCTTCTTTCTTCGTGTTTCTATATTCTTGATTCGTTATTCACCTGCGTTTGTGTTCAGGACTTGCTTCCGTTATAAAGCTGTTACGTGTGCTTATATACTAACTAACGTCACGTAGAAGGGGGTCGTCTTGGGAAGGAGGATGTATCCTGTCCGACGCGGGGGTAGTTAATTCCCTCGTCGAACCATCAAGCCTCCATCCGCAGGTATAGCTTAGAGGACGTTAGGGCATAAAAATGGGTATAACGGACCCCGTGCTGTGGGGGACAGGCAAGGTACATCCTCGAGCACGGGTGCTTGCCCACCCTAACACGTCACCACTATGACCTCCCGTCGGTCGTCAACGTCGAAGTCATATCATGTCAGGTCCTGGGCTATGCTTGCCCTCTGTCCTGGTTACAACTTACCAATTCCTATTTTCCCCAGGAAAATAAAAAGGAAGCGTGCAGTTTAACGTGACCGTTAATCTCGAGATCATGAGCCACGGGACCTCCTTTTTACGTGGAATCCGAACCACAGGACATGGCATTTCACTTCGAAAATCTCACATGCATTGACCGGGAATTGAACCCGGACCACCTTGGTGAAAGGCATACAGCTAGACGGCTGAGCCACCACGCCCCCCCCCAGGAAAATAGAATCACATCCATCATAGTGCACCTTCGTGCACAAACCATTAAAAGATAGTGTCAAGCGGTACTGTGTTGTGTGGGGTGTTATATTTATACGGGGGGATGACTGTGGTGGCACAGTGCACTTTCCTTGCGCCTGGCTGTCGGATATCTAGCTAATTTCAGCTGCGTATAATCCCCTCTCACATGTTAGTGGGTAAGTCAGGGATGCGGAAGGGTGTTCCCGTGTTATTGGGAAGTTGTAATCATGTTATATTTTGTAAGTATCGGGTAAATGGATGGTGGGGTAGGTCCAAGGGATCGTGGTCCTATGGGGATGTCGGGAAACGTTAAATGGCAGGATCTCTCGACCGGTGTGGGTGAGGATCTTATTGGGTTAGGAACTGGGTGTTCAGTGTGGTTGCTAGATACCGTACTGAAGGAGGTAGGGTGACATTTATGCTCTAAAGTGGCATGCAGGGTATAAATGCTGGGTAAGAAATAAAACAATTCATGCACTGGTGTTAGCAGGTGATGCCTGGGACGCTAAGCTGTTAGCTTTATAGTTCCGAATGTTTATTAACATTTAGCCATGAGCGATATAGCATGTTGTACACCCTGGTAATTGCATGATTATCAAGTGCCGTGCATTAATAGGGAACAAGTGTACAAATGTGTAGTTGTAGAGTGTTAACAATGTATAGCGGGAGGGAAATGTGCTATTAAAATTGGATGCACTAGTCGCAATATATGGCATCTGTGGCCATACGAATAATAGACTGCTGTCTGCACTCGTATAACATATACTCTAGACTAATATACTAGGAAGCCTATATTCAAAAACTGGTCATCTAGGATCATTAAATAATTTAATCCCTTAAGCTAGAGATTCTGTCTTATATACATATTCTAAAGTAGGTTACATCTCTGTGCACGAGATGTGTGGCCTAAGTCCTTCCTATAGGGGGGATTATTGCTGTAAAATATCTTATCCGCCCTGATGAAATGTGGGGGATCCATAAGTGTGTATTGCCATACTAGTATTTGTGGGGATGGTATATGTGAATGCCAACCATGTGTTAAATGGGGCTATAAATTCCACTAGATGTGGTGTTTTAATTGGGGAATTCAAGAGGGGTAAAAGGTGCGTGGCGGGAATATTAATGGGCCACCGCTGTAGATGAGTTTGCTCGTCCGATACTGGAAGAGAATATTTTGTCCAATATCGCTGTACCGGAATAAAATAAATTAAAACGTCCTAAGTGGGAAGTAGATCTATTTATTTGTATGGTAACGGGGAAATGTCCGTGTTTTCATATGTTGGAGGGTGTGTCTATATAAGGGTGTATTCGAGGGCAAATGTTTACTGAAGCCTGATGAAAGATACAATAAGGTGTATTTGTGTGACGAGGCGCTGTGTGTATATCACCGATAACAATGGCTCCTTGCCGTGAAATATGTTGTCCCGGTGTTAAGTAGTGAGGGATGAAGGGGCTGAACTGAAAGAAAAATATTTGGTTACCCTGGTGGGTATGGTATACTCCGAGAATCATATGTCTCGACCGCATTGTCATTTGAATCCAGCGCGCGAGAGTGTGAATGGTTAGTATAAATAATGGCTGCCTGCGAGTTACTTGTCACGTGAGAGGTGTGACTTGTGATAACGTGTGTGTACAGAAGGTATCAGATATCGGCTACTGCAAGGCGGGACCTAAAGTGTTTATTGGCTAGCGTACTGCTGTAGGTCATGTTTATCGGCGCGCTACGCTGAATGGACCTGAGCGCTAGGAGTGGGTTTAAAGCATGGCGATTTGTTGCTATACAGTAAATGAACTGTCAAAAGCACGTGTTGGGCATCGAGTGGAGTGGTTGTCATGTATGCATTGTCATACGCTATACAGCCTGTGTATTATATAATCTGGGTGTAAGTCAGTGACTTCTCGTCTGTGTATCGGGAAACAAAGCATGTCCCTCTGGTGGGGAACACTGGTGGGATTACGCTGTCATCATAGCGTACTCAAATGTGGCAAATGATATATATAAAAAATACTGAACTTCTTGTATACAATTTATGGAGTATATTAGAGTGTAATGTGAATGCATGGAAGCATATGGCGACTCCATGTGGCTATAAAAATGCTGGGTGTCACTCTGTAGAAAAGTGTTTCTGTGGTTTGATCCCACTTACTTCGGGAAAATGCAAAAATAATGTGGGGCGCTGTAATATGCTGGGTGTCAATCTGTAGAAAAAATGTTTCTGTGGTTTACTTCCACTCACTTCGGGAAGATGCAAAATGGTGTATTTAAAAATACTTAGTTTTCTGTACCTATTTTACGAAGTGTATTATACTGTACTGTGAATGTGTGGAAGCATGTAGCGATTCCATGTGGATGTAACAATGTTGGGTGTCACTCTGTAGGAAAAGTGTTTCCGTGGTTTGATCTCACATATTTCGGGAAAATGCAAAATGATATATGAAAACATACATGGTTTCTTGTACCTTATGTACAGAGTGTACTAGTGTGTACTGTGAATGTATGGAAGCATATGGCGATTCCTTGTGGATGTAAAAATGTTGGGTATCACTCTGTAGGAAAAGTGTTTCCGTGGTTTACTCCCACTTACTTCGGGAAAATGAAAAAATAATGCGGGGCGCAGTAATATGTATATCCAGAGTGAATATTGTATTCCGCAATGTTGGACTGTCCGTGGAGTAGCATAATGGGCTACATTTACCGGGCATTCTGTGGTATGGAATCGAGAGCTATATATTGTAGTCCCATAACTGAATGTGTTGATGTGGAGATGATGTATTTCTATTGCGTATCATATGTTTGTGGACTCAAGTGGATATTTAGTGTTTATATAAAATAAAATCATTGGGCCTTTGTTAATCGTTATCTACAAAACTCGGCATGCCTATGTCCATGGTCGATACCTATCATTTACCGTGAAACTAGGAGGGTAGGACTTAACCTGCTCTGGACTTATTTCGCCCAGGTGCACGCAGAACAGCTATGGACCATCAACGTATTGGGTGCCGAATATATCTATGCGCTCATGGCTGATATGCATCCTATAGTGTTAGCCTAGGAGGGTAGGACTTAACCTGCTCTAGACTTATTTCGCCTAGGAACACTTAAGATATTTATGGGCTATGGCGTTAATGTGATACTAATGGACATATATTGATATGTGCCACGTCGTGTCACGTTGCCTCAAAACGAAAATATGTTATTTCAATGTGGCCAATGTATGACTTTAACGATAAGTGTGTATCTACTGGGTATATATTAATTAAAGGGGATCTATATAAGGACTTGTGGTCCCATTGGAGCCTTGCGGCACTTATGAAGTTATTTCGTGAATTTATTGTCGAATATCATGTCGGCATATAGCAGATCATTATGAACAGTTTATACTTAGCGGAAGGATGATAAATGGTTCCCTACGTTGACTGTTAGAGGTATAGCCCCAATCCCCTAGAGAATTCTAGGAGTCCAGTAGGTCGTCGGCTTGGATGACATGACTATAATTATAATTGTAATGTGAATGAATTTCCTACTCCGTAGGCTAATGTTGAAGTCGCCTCGTGGGAAAACTGTTCATTCTGTCTGTCTTTATGACGGTATTGGGTGGTCAATGCCACTGTTAACTAGAAATAAAAGTTAAAGATCCGCTGTGAGGAGAAAAAATATATAAAAAGGAGTATGTGATAACGGCATGAGTGCTGTACATGACGTGTGAGCCTTGGAGTCCCTGCGTCTCGTAAGTCGAGATGCTGTGTGGGCAGTCCTCGCTTCCGGCATTGTGTGTGGAGCACGACTCACTGTCTATGAGCAGTTTGCAGTACTGAGTGTGAGAAGTGATTGATATGTATTAAAGTATGTTTCTTGGATTATAGTGTATGGGATATGTAATTTACGTAAGTATAAGTTATCCTAATTCCAAGTGTCTCCTAATTGTATGTTCAGCTGACCCATAGAGTCTGATGCTGGGACGGTATGATAACCTGTGTAATTGTATCAAATTCTGCTGGCCGTAGTGGTAGTAATCAATCTGTTTATTAGTGAGATTGTGTGCGGAATTATATTGAATGTCGTTACACTATGTCCTTAGTGTTAATCCGCGTTGGCCTGTAGGGAAGGCCGCTAACCTGTGTTATTGTACGCATGCATTTTTGCATTTGCGGGAGGCCGCTAACCTGTGTTACTGTACGACTATGTCTGTGCCTCTGCGAAAGGTCGCTAATCTGCGTTAGTGTATAAATATTTCGTTGCATTGGCGAAAGGCCGCCAACCTGTGTTATTGTAGATGCTTGCCCATTGTATGTATGCAATGCTGCTAACCTGTGTTATCGTGTTGTCTGCACGAGCCTATGTCGGTGCTGAAATATGGTAAGATTTAAAGATCTGTCGTCCTGGAATGTTCGGCGATAATGATTGTACTAGGCTGCTATCATTGGCCTATAGTATAGTGTGAATCGTTTATGGACGATGAGAGTAATAACAGAAGAGTGTATTCGTATTAGGCAGTTTAAAGGACGTGCCTGGGTCCAAAGACCTGTGTTATTGTGGTTTATGTGACCCTGTGTTGGCTTCCGCTACTGCTGGAGTAATGGCGTTCGCTATATATATTGTATTGTACGTCCAGTAAAGTATTATGCTTGGCCATATGTATAAACTTAGTGGCTTACTCGGTGATAATGTATCGGACCGGGCTGGCATCCCACCTTAATATGGGGTGAATGTTGGAATCCGTGCACTTTCTGAAGTTGTGCAAGGAACAATTTTTGTGTACTGATTTCATAAATGTGGGCATTAACCATGGGAATGTTAATCCCTCTAGTGTTATGGGAGATTTATGTGTTCGCCTATTACTTATTACATTTGGTTATTATGTTTGAATTTGGCATCGGTCGCTACCGAAGGTATATATATAAATAAAGTTATGTGTTGGTTCTCATCAACTGTGTGCTGTGAATAGAGTTGTATGGGAGGGGTATGTCAATGTATCGTCTCTTGTGAAAGGTGATTTGATCTTTAGTCGGTCGCCTATTGCTCGTGACCGTGTATTGAAATCTGTGTGCGATTATGTTGGTTAAAAACGTGCGTTCTGTATGAGATTGTATGAATATTAAATGTTTAGCTAGCCTCCTATGGTAAAGGAATCTTTCCGTGGTTTGCTATGTGCACTCCAGTTGTGTGAATGACCAGTCTTACGCATGGCCATGTAGGCGCGTGGCTGTGTACGTGACTTGTCGCAAAGAGTTGTTACTATGGAGGAATCGTGTATTGCTGACTGGGCGTGACGGCTCTTGTTACTTCCGCGTGTCGCGGCAGAGGATTGACCTCGCTTGCTGATTAATGTGTGTAACATATGTAAGGCCGTGTCTATAATATATTACCTGTAAAGACTTATATGCACTGTACATATTATAAGTATGGAACTATTATTAATAACGTTAAATCGGCATTTCCTATTTGGTATCCTGCAACTTAAGACTACCTATGGTGTGGGGCCTAACCGGGCTTGGTGTTGACATCTGTTTCAGACTGTGGCTGCCAGATGCCATAGTGCAATCGGCGCTATTGCCAATGCTTATGTGGCGTATCGTGTTCATGGGGACTTAAGGGGAATATGAGGCATATGTAACTACTAAATGTATATCTAGCCTCGACCTTTCTTAAACTAATGTGTGCGAACAAAGTTCATTATCCTAGAAAGACATGAGACATAATAAATATAACCTGGTATACATTATTATATTGGTTACAACTAAACATGCAATCTTATAATTAGGATTCGTATCTGTGCACTGTGGGGAAATGTCGGTGATCGATAGTTGTGAGCATGGCTACCATATGCCATATTGCATAGGGCGCTTGTTTGACTTGTACGGTCCTGGGTTTGAGATATGTGTGGTAGAAATATACTTGAATGCCTTATGCTGGTGACCCAATGCCTGTGTCTCGTGGCTCTGGTTTAATGGTATTAGAATTTAGTGTGCCTTTAAGCATTTAAAAATAAAAATGAATGATGTGTGGTTTCTATATTGGCAATTTCGAATCCTATCTAATGCAAATAATGGCACCGTCTCCCTCGGATTGCCAAGGCGGCTTTAGCACCTGGTATCCACTCAGGGGCTTTATCCTGTTGACAGGGCGTTTGGAGAAGGGTGATTTTAGGCTTGTGTTGTCTACCTTCTACTTTCGGGAGTGTTACTGGAATGGGCCGGTAAATTAATATGGCTCTTTGGCGTGCCTTAGGACTGTTGCTGGCCGGAATAGGCGTTAAGGGTATAATGGAAGCGTGGGGATGGAAGTGTCATTACGTGGCGGGGGGACTGTGTTCACGTGGGCCTCGTTCCCCATAGCGGGCTGCGGATGTGGCATGGCCACGGCAGTCCCCTTCCTAATAGGAGTGGGCATTAGGGGAATGGATGTGTTGGCCATTTTTGGTGAAATGCCTGTATTAACCGCTTCCACTGCGGTAGGCTGATGTGTCAATAGTTCAAATGAAATAAAGTGTGCCTGGAGCTGACGGACACGTTGCCATATTTCGGCGTATTGCAGGGTAATCGCCATGGCCTGTTCCGCCAGTCTCGTGTTTGCCGTATTTACCCTAAGGTGTTCTACTTTAAGATTAAAATGTTGTCTATGAAGGGCCTCGTGGAGTAAGTGGAGTTTATCCTGTGTACGGTTAAATGGTTGCCTGATGGTTGGGATGGGGCCCCTAATGACATACTTATGTCCTTTTTTATGGGAAAGGGCTCCCAGAATCCTCTTATATTGGGCATGCAGTATTTTCTGCAGGCGGTTCAGGTAATCCTGTTGGTCCCCTAAGGATTTGTGCCATGCAATTAAGTTTTGCAAGGCGTCTATACGCTGCAATGTATGTATGCGGTTGAGGGATGCCATGCTGAATGTTGAACTGTAATAGGCTTTTGGTCGTGTATGTGTGTTTCCTATGTCAGTGTATGTATCTACTGGCCTCGTGGGTAGGGAAATATCGACGGAGGTGTCTGGGCAAGTGAATCTGTGGGAAATATCTTTTCTAAGTGTTTGGTCTTTCCCTTATTCTACGGGGTTGGGAAATGAAATGTTAACGTTTCAAAGCTTTTTTAAGGCACCGGGGACCGAACTGGGTGTGCAACTGAATAATGTGACTCCTATTAATTATATGGTGTGGGCGTAGCAAATTTGGGGGTTTTGAATGGCTGATGATTATATAAGGGTGGCGTTTAAAAATGTGGTATCTATCGGAGCGGGCTTGGGTGGGTACAAAAATACTATTGGACCCTTACTTCAAAAAATCTCCCAATTTTGGGTGGCGTTCGCTTGGCTAGTAAGAGGTTAAGTTTTAGGGATCTTTTCCGCGGAATACGTTGTATGTACTCCATTAGGCGTTGTCTTATGACAACGTCGCGGTACCTAGTGCCACCACCATTTGTAAGGTATCTGAGAGGGTAGCCTCTACAAAGAATTAACCTAAGGGATGAAATAAGTGTGTTTAGGGGGATAGCTTGGCAATTACGTGTAAGAGGTGGTGATTAGCTAGTGGCTTGAGATCGTCTGTACGACCTGCAAGGAGAACTCCCCAATGTACTGCTTGGCGGGGTAGTTCAGGGTGTAAGTGTGGAAGGAGGGGTAGTTTAATTAGTACTCTATACGCGATAACGGTACCAAGCGGTCTGAGGTAAGTCGTAAGCAGGCGAGCTAGGAGCGAGCCTGCTACTGTCAGCGCTGTGCTGTGACGCTCTGCTGACGTCACGAAACAATTAATTGATAATGCTAATACTAGATCCTACCTATCGGGGAAGCTAAGAGGGTAGGATCTTACCAGCTAATTAAATAAAGGAAAAGACCAGTGACTTCTATTGTGTTTGAGTTTAATGAGTACTTCGAATTTGAAGTACTCTGGTAAATAGCAGTGCAGTTAATAAAAAGAAATAATTATTACAATCCAAGCACAGGGGGATGGGAGTGTAGTTGAATGTGTGTGTAGTGATCGCTTGAGACACTTACCCTTCGGCTTCCAGCAGCGATTCGACACGTAGGTAACACTGAGACAGACTGATCCGGGGGCATGACCTCCCGGAGTTTTTATAGAAGCGTCGCGCTGCGTTTGCGGAATTCGCACATATCTCCCATGTCATAGCCCTCTCTGGGGTCGTTGGCTGGGACACGAGGCTACCTGAGTTCATGGAGGTGATAATTTATTAGATGTATAATGATGTAAATGTATTTGTAGGTTTTTGAAGTAGGTGTGTGGCATTTGGTTTTTTTCGGGGACATTAGTGTTAGGGGATGATGGTGGCGTACCCTAGGGGTACAACAATATCCCCGAAATGCCATGTTTCCAACTTCAATATTTTTGGCTGGGCGATGATGAGTGAGTGAATCAGGACATTTTCTTTCATTTTTTTTCTTCAGAATTTCACCTCTCCCGATGAACCCCTTCAATTTGATTGATCAAAAAAACAGTCGAAAAGCTATTTACTTACTTTAAAGCAGTTTTCCCCCTGAGTTTGATGGGTGAGTGAGTCAGTCAATCAGTTAGGACACTTTCTTTCCTGCCCCCCCCCCCCATGGGCCCCTTAAATTGGATTTACGAAAACAAGGTCAAACAAATATTTACTTATTTTTATGCTGATATTTTCTTCCGCTGAGTTTCAAACTCCTCGCCTATGTCGTTTAAGAGATACACGCTCCGTTAGGAATCTTTCAATCCCCACTTTTCACCCCTTTCACCTCATAATATACACCACATCGAAAAACCCTCAGACACGTGTCTTCTTACTTTTTAATGATGAGTTTATATGCCGTGAATCACATCCCCCAATGAAACCAATCGGGAATATTGTTATTCAATGAAATGCAGGTCTAACCCCCTTAAGACCCCTTTAGAACCTGAATATCCGAAAATCCCCCCTTAGTAGACAGTTTTGACATACAATGAACATATCCCCAAACTGTCATGTTTCTAACTTCAATAATTTTGGCTGGGCGATGATGAGTGAGTGAGTGAGGCAGGACATTTTCTTTTTTCAGAATTCCACCCCTCCCCATGAACCCCTTAAATTTGATTTTTGAAAAAAAAACTGCCGAACAGCTATTTACTTAAAGCAGTTTTTCCCCTGAGTTTGATGAGTGAGTGAGTCAGTCAATCAGTTAGGACACTTTCTTTCCTGTTTCCCCCCCCCCCCAGAATTTCACCCCTCCCCATGGGCCCCTAAAATTGAATTTATGAAAAAACGGTCAAACACATATTTACTTCTTTTTTATGTTGATTTCTTTTCGCTGAGTTTCAAACTCCTTGCCTATGTCGTTTAAGAGGTACACGCTCCGTTAGGAATCTTTCAATCCCCACTTTTCACCCCTTTCACCTCATAATATACACCACATCAAAAAAAACTCAGACACATGTCTTCTTATTTTTAATGATGAGTTTATATGCCGAGTATCACATCCCTCAATGAAACCAATCGGGAGATATTGCTATTCAATGAAATGCATGTCTACCCCCTTAACACCCCTTTAGAACCTGAATATCCAAACATCCTCTCTTTGTGGGCATTTGCGGCCCCTGGGGAAGCTGCATATCAAATTTCATTCCAATCCGTTCGGTGGTTTCTGAGATTTCGTGATGATTGAATGAGTGAGTGAGTGAGTGGTATTTGACAAATATATAGTAGAAGATAGTGTCAAGTCTTTGTTATGCTAAGCTCGGTTGACAGTGCTGTGTGAGTAGTTGAGTAACTAACGGGATTTCAAGTAAAGATCCTCATTTTCTATACCGGTAGTGCAGAGCGCAACTGGCATCCAGTCGGCCGTGTCTCGACTTGAGCTATGTTGCCTTGCCATTCCTCCATGAGTATATTTTATGATTTGATTAGCCTGTGCTTGAGTGCAAAAGGGCCGAAATCAGAAGAATGAGAAAGACTATCGAAAATGCATGATGCCAGCGGTTCCTTCTGGGTCCTAAACTATGTGTATGCAAAATTTGGTTGAGATTGGTGGAACGGTATAGATTTGTATACAGAACAGACAAACCCACCCACATACATACAGACTTTCACTTTTATATATAAGATAAAAATCTTAAGAAATGTACAGGATGAGAGAACTGAACAAGGTATTGTAAATAAAATGTACCGTACTATTATAAAAATGTATATATGGGATGAATGTAAATAATAAATACATTATCTTGCAATAATTTTGTATTTCATATATAATACAACATTACAAAAGAAAAACGTAGATACACATATCCCTTAATCTTCTTAAAGTCCACTTTTTCTCATCAAGTCCAAGCGGTCACGGTGATCCATTACACAATATTAACGAAGTTCATCTTCTATTTCTAATAGTTCTTCCTCATAACCAGTAGGCCTATGATCAGCCTGTTTAGAAGCATGCAAGAAATGTAGGCGTTCGACTAAAATATTAGGATTGTTTCAATATGTATCATTGATGAGTGGCTTGAAGGTTTTGAACGCAACGCTCGATGCAGATGTTCCACGGTGAGCAATGACTGATGTTTTCAAAAACTGGGGAATCGCTGATGGTTTTATAGGTGTAAAAACATCCTCCGCTTCCTCATCATCATCATTATCCTCTTCACCTTAGTCAACAGAATCTTGAATGGTTTGAGTTTCCTTTGATAGTGTTGAAAGCTTTTAAGATGTGTTGGAGTGCTTTAACATAGCTTTGTTATCATCATCATCATCCTTTTCACCGTCGTTCACCAACTCCTTGATGGTCTGTGGAGCCTTTGCTAGTGTTGGGGGCTTTTCTGACGTGGGTGAGTGCCCCAGCATGGCTGTTAGAGGATGTGTTAAATGTTTTTGAACAAACATCTCGCTATCATCACATGCACGTTTCAGTGTATTAAACTTGAGGCTAATATTATCTTGAGCAGCAGTATCTTCTTCTCAGGCTCGATTTTTTTTTTTTTTGCATTTTGAAGAGGTTTTATCACTTATAACCGTGCATTATTTAGTTCACCACATTGATGTTCACTCGTAGCCTACTCAAACCCTTGCCCTATTTACTTTTTAGACGCCTCGACACCTTTTTGACCTCTCATTTGAACATCGTCAAAATATCATTCCTTCCACAGTTTCTCGCTTGTAGTTATAAGAGTAGCGGTTATAGAGAAAACACTGTTTACCTTTGTTGGTTGTAGTAAGTCCCATAGTAGCAACTAACTTGTCATCATGATCCTCCAACTACAAAGGTTACAACAGTTCTGGTGATGGATTGATTCGGTGTCAGCTTATTTACTCACTTATTTCTTTGGTAGCTTTTTGATCTGGATGGTTGTTTTTAGTCCCTTTTAAATCTAGATGGTCGCTATAGTCGCTTTTTGATCGGGATGGTCTCCTTTTTATTCAAGATGGTCGCTTTTTGATCTGGATGGTCGCTATTCTTATTCAAGATGGCCGCTTTTTTATCTAGATGGTCGCTTTTTGATCTGGATGTCACTTTTGTATCTAGATGGTCGTTTTTTGATCTGGATAGTCGATTTGGTCGCTTTTTAAAATCTAGATGGTCGTTTTTGATCACTTTATTATCTAGATGGTCCCTTTGGCTGCTTTTTTTTATCTAGATGGTCGCATTTGGCCGTTTTTATATCTAGATGGTCGCCTTTGGTCACTGTTTGATCTGGATGGTCGCTTTTTTTATCTAGATGGTCGCATTTGGCCACTTTTTAACTAGATGGTCGCATTTAGCCGTTTTTTATATCTAGATGGTCGCCTTTGCTCACTGATTGATCAGGATGGTCGCTTTTTTTTTATCTAGATGGTCGCTTTTGGTCGCTCAAGTAGCTGTCGTTGTATTCTACCCCCCACCCACAGGGGGAGTTTACCAGTTATCTTCTAGCACAAGCAGAGCATGCTCTGGGTGTATTCAATCACCCACCCACAGTGGAGATGGCCAGTTATCTTCTAGGAGATGAAGAGCATGCTGTGGGTATATTCAATCCCCCACCCACAGTGGAGATGGCCAGTTATCTCCCAGGACAAGCAGAGCATGCTGTGTGTGTATTCAATCCCGCACCCACAGTGGAGTTGGCTAGTTATCCTCTTGGACAAGCAGAGCATGCTGTGGGTGTATTCTATCCCCCACCCACAGTGGAGATGGCTAGTTATCCTCTTGGACAAGCAGAGCATACTGTGGGTATATTCAATCCCCCACCCACAGTGGAGTTGGCTAGTTATCCTCTCGGACAAGCAGAGCATACTGTGTGTGTATTCAATCCCCCACCCACAGTGGAGATGGCCAGTTATCCTCTTGGACAAGCAGAGCATACTGTGGGTGTATTCAATCCCCCACCCACAGTGGAGATGGCCAGTTATCCTCTTGGACAAGCAGAGCATGCTGTGTGTGTATTCAATCCCCCAACCACAGTGGAGTTGGCCAGTTATCCTCTCGGACAAGCAGAGCATACTGTGGGTGTATTCTATCCCCCACTCACAGTGGAGATGGCCAGTTATCCTCTTGGACAAGCAGAGCATGCTGTGGGTGTATTATATGCCCCAACCACAGGGGAGGTGGCCAGTTATCCTCTTGGACAAGCAGAGCATACTGTGGGTGTATTCTATCCCCCACCCACAATGGAGATGGCCAGTTATCCTCTTGGACAAGCAGAGCATACTGTGTGTGTATTCTATCCCCCACCCACAGGGGCAGTTGGCTAGTTATCTCCCAGGACAAGCAGAGCATACTGTGGGTGTATTCTATCCCCCACCCACAGAGGAGCTGGCCAGTTATCCTCTTGGACAAGCAGAGCATGCTGTGTGTGTATTCTATCCCCCAGCCACAGTGGAGATGGCCAGTTATCTCCCAGGACAAGCAGAGCATACTGTGGGTGTATTCAATCCCCCACCCACAGTGGAGATGGCCAGTTATCCTCTTGGACAAGCAGAGCATACTGTGGGTGTATTCTATCCCCCACCCACAGTGGAGATGGCCAGTTATCCTCTCGGACAAGCAGAGCATGCTGTGGGTGTATTCTATCCCCCACCCACAGTGGAGATGGCCAGTTATCCTCTTGGACAAGCAGAGCATGCTGTGGGTGTATTCAATCCCCCACCCACAATGGAGATGGCCAGTTATCTCCCAGGACAAGCAGAGCATGCTGTGTGTGTATTCTTTCCCCCACCCACAGTGGAGATGGCCAGTTATCTTCTAGGAGAAAAAGAGCATGCTGTGGGTATATTCTATCCCCCACCCACAGAGGAGGTGGCCAGTTATCCTCTTGGACAAGCAGAGCATGCTGTGTGTGTATTCTATCCCCCACCCAGAGGGGGAGTTGGCCAGTTATCTTCTAGGACAAGCAGAGCATGCTGTGGGTGTATTCTATCCCCCACCCACAGTGGAGATGGCCAGTTATCCTCTTGGACAAGCAGAGCATGCTGTGTGTGTATTCTATCCCCCACCCAGAGGGGGAGTTGGCCAGTTATCCTCTTGGACAAGCAGAGCATGCTGAGGGTATATTCTATCCCCCACCCACAGTGGAGATGGCCAGTTATCCTCTTGGACAAGCAGAGCATGCTGTGTGTGTATTCTATCCCCCACCCACAGTGGAGATGGCCAGTTATCCTCTTGGACAAGCAGAGCATGCTGTGGGTGTATTCTATCCCCCAACCACAGTGGAGATGGCCAGTTATCTCCCAGGACAAGAGGAGCATGCTGTGGGTGTATTCTATCCCCCACCCACATTGGAGTTGGCCAGTTATCCTCTAGGACAAGCAGAGCATGCTGTGGGTGTATTCTATCCCCCACACACCGTGGAGTTGGCCAGTTTTCCTCTTGGACAAGCAGAGCATGCTGTGTATGTATTCTATCCCCCACCTACAGTGGAGATGGCTAGTTATCTTCCAGGACAAGAGAGCATGCTGTGCGTGTAATCTATCCCCAACCCACAGTGGAGGTGGCCAGTTATCTCCCAGGACAAGCAGAGCAGGCTGTGGGTATATTCTATCCCCAACCCACAGTGGAGATGGCCAGTTATCCTCTTGGACAAGCAGAGCATGCTGTGTGTGTATTCTATCCTATTGAAACTACTTGAGCTATGCATGGGTTTCTATTGTATTAGATAACACGGGATGAACGGATTAAAATACACGAACACATGTTGACGTGGATGTATTGCAGTGGCGGCCGGTGGTAAGTAAAGCTGGGTGTTGCACCAAAATATCTGATGTCGCAATTTTATATGGGAAGTTTACACATGTAACAAAAATGAATTAACGTTAGATAAACTACAGTTCTATAAAAACTGAAACACATGGGTTTTCCAAAATAACTGTACGTTCGACCAATATACAAATTTTAATGGCTCTTTTGGGCTTCTTCCTATAGAAATTCATAAAAAATCAGTTTTATGTATGTAAGCCCTATGCCCGAGTTCATGGGAAGAATTTTAAACACAGCAGGTTTTCTAAGGTTGGGTCTCAATCTCCGGGATAATGAACATTCTCAACATAAAAACATGGCAACCGAAAAGTTTGTACGTTAACGAAAAATGTTATTACTAACAAAGACGGGCACATATTCTGCATAAGGATAGGATTTTTATCATTTTAAATGATCTTGTCGACTTCGTAGTTACGCTGGGATCTGGCGTTACGTTACGGTGACGGGACGAAATGTGCCAAGAATGCACTGAGGTGTGTGACGTCATAATACTGCTTGAGCTTCCTCCTTTCCCCGCGCGCTCCGGTGAGCGTGACGTCATCTAGCCAGCTACCTCCTTTGACCTTGGTTTGCACTTGCTAACGGACTTTGAGTTCACGCTGCATTTGTAGCATTTAAAATGAAGTCTAGTCTTTCAGTCTTTCAGACTGACTATCAGTCTTTTTTTTTTTACTATAGCTTGAACCCCATCAGAGGAACCAGCCATGAAGTGCGCTCTGTCATACGCCTGCGCAATTCATTTTTGCGGAGTTTCATTCAATTTCTGCTTCTTTAATTCATCCACTAAACACGCTGCTAATGTGTGTGCATCATGTTTGGTTGGTTGGTTCTTAAGTTTAGGGGCTGCGACAACGCGGTCACGTAGCCCCATGTACTTTGGGTGTGTGTAGAATCTGTCTGATAAACGGTGTTAATTGTGATGACTGTATTAGTGTGTGTATCTGTTTTAATTCAAGTAAGGACTACAGACGATCAATTTTCAAGTAGTTCCTACTTTTGCCGCCAAACGCCACCGTCAACGACTACTAGTTCAGAACTTAGCTACCAGACGTCACCGCAGTCGGCTCTTGGCAACGAACGTAGGAACCTAGGAGCGTTGTTTACATTCTTGACCTATACAATTTAGCTTCACACAGGTGTAATTAGTGGAAGGTTCTTTAACATGCCATAAATCTATGACATGGGACCGCCGGCTTCACTTCCCCTCCGAAGGAAGGCATACTGAGGGATTTTTAACGCTCTTAAAAAAGTCCGACGACTTCGTGCATCATGTTTAGTTTGCCTCTTACTACGTATCGGTACACGACAGCCATCTGAAATATGTTTGAAATATCACTAGTTTCATCTGCTATAATGGCAAAAAAAAAAAACGATTCCTTTATTAGCTTTGATTCTTCTTTTTGGCAAACCTCCAACATAATCTGTAAAAATTAATTTTGAATTGTTTTGGACGTTCCTTTGAAAACAGTTGCCATTACCAAATGACCTTTAACACAGCATCCAACTCAGCGCTAAAATTAATTAGTTCTCTCAAAACACCTGGGTATGTTGATGTTACACTTTCATCATGAACACGCAAGACCAGTTCGAAAGAGCCACAGAAACGAATAGAGTTTATTACAATATGTAACACATACCCATTGTGCCTAACTTCTTCGTTATATTCCGCAATTTTCCTTCTATATGCACTGTCCAATTGTGCAGCTTCGTTAACAGTTCCAAAAAGTGTCAATTTCAAACTGCTGAAGATTGGTTGGTTGGTTCCTCAGTTTAGGAGCTGCGACAAGGCAGTCATGTAGCCCCCTGTACTTTGGGTGTGTGGAGAAACTGTCTGATAACCGGTGTTAATTGTGATGGCTGTATTAGTGAGTGTTATCTGTTTTTAATTCAAGTGAGGACTACAGACATTGGATTTCAAGCAGTTCCTACTTTTGCCGCCAAAGGCCACCGTAAACGACTACTAGTTCAGAACTTGGTTACTACACGCCACCGCAGTCGGCTCCTGGCGACGAACGTTGGAACCTAAGAGCGTTGTTCAAATTTTAACCTATAATTTAGCTTCACACAGGTGTAATAAGTGGAAGGTTCTTTAACATTCCATAAATCTATGACATGAGACCGCCGGCTTTACTTCCCCTCCGAAGGAATGCATACTGAGGGATTTTTAACGCTCTTAAAAAATCCGATGACTTCGGCCGGGTTTGAACCCGCGATCTTGGGCATAGAGGCTCAGCATGCTACCAACTACGGCACCGAAGCCGCTCAGCTAAAGATTCATGTTTCTTTATTTTAGGGATTAATTTCCGTAACTCCTATTTTGGTCCACGCGGATTCGCCACCAACAAACATGGAAAACAGAATAAAGCGTTTTTAATATCGCATTCACATAACCAATTATTATTGCCTTAAATATCTCCTTTAAACGCCCTCGTATACTTATATTTTGGACAATACTTATCCGGTAATGGTGTACCGAGTGTTTTTACTGTAAGTTTTTCGTCATCAGGGAGCTGGGAAAACTGTCTGACTAGTAAATTACTTACTCTATTAATTTTCACTCACACTCCACAATACAATTAATGTTTCAAACTGAACATTCCGTTAAAATAAAATACTACGGTAACTTTCAAGATACACAGATGATAAATCTGGGTGCTATATCGGAAAGTGGCGCGAAAGGCAAACTAACAAAACACTGAATTTTGCTAGCCAAGATATTTTGTAGTGAATGCATAGGTCTACTAACAATCAACCAAACAATAATAATAATAATAATAATAATGCATGCAAGGCAAGTGAGGAACCTTCAGAGATATTTTCTGGGAAGACATGACTCTCCAATACATCAAGCCGCTGTGAAGGCTGGATCTTCTTCACGTAAGGGATATACAGTTAGCCACTGATGAGGAATGTTCAGCCATCAAGCTTCAGCAGTGGACGCAGAAAGCTCTGCACGGTCGTCATCCGTATGATCTCAACCAGAAACATGTTGACATTGATGCGTCGAACAGATGGTTGACTCATGCGGACCTATTCACTGAGACTGAAGGATTCATGGTTGCAATCCAGGATCAAGTTGTGGCTATCAAAAACTACCTTAAATATATAGTTAAGGCAAATATTCAGGATGATAAATGCAGAAGATGCCAACTAGAACCGGAAACAATTCAACATATCACAGGAGGCTGCCAAGCAATCTCCTGTACAGATTACATGAAAAGGCACAACCAAGTGGCCAAAATAATGCACCAAAACCTTGCTCAAAATCATTTATTATCTGATAATATTTTGCCTTACTATCAGTATGTTCCTGACGCCGTTTTGAAAAATCCCAGTCACAAGTTGTTATGGGACCGATCAGTTATTACTGATAAAACCATACCAGCAAACCGGCCAGATATCGTTCTTGTGGACAAGGTTCAGAAGAGAACCTTCCTAATTGATATTGCAGTGCCCAATTCCCATAATCTGCAACAAACCTGCTGTGATAAGATCACCAAATATCTGCTTTGGCTGAGGAAATACGGCAAATGTGGAGACAGGAAAGTGTAGTGGTTCTGCCCATAGTAATTTCTTCTACCGGCATCATCCCCAAATTATTGGCTCGCAATCTACAAATATTGGGAATACATCCTGGTCTACATATCACCATGCAGAAGGCCGTCATCTAGGAGACCTGTTCCATTGTTCGCTCGTTTCTCAATGTGCCACCTAGAGAATTAGCCATACCGTCTTGCAAACAAGCCGACGATATGTTGATATGTCCCACTTATGTGGTGAAATGAATGTAGAAATAATAATAATGCACAGTTATGTATCTACCTGGAACCAAAATACTCAATCAACTAAATACAGAACTAATCGCAACCCAAATCCCGCAAGAACAAGAGTGGTAAAAGCAAACATAAACCGCTACAGTACACCAACAATACGTCGCAAAGTAGTTCAGCCACTTATCTACTGTACTTATAGCATGGTGGCGTTCTTAGGCTCACTTCACAGAACAATTGACAAAAATATTAAATGAAGTTATGATGAGAAAACATCTAAAAATAATTGGGTGAGAACCAACTAATGTCTCCCTATGAAATTCCGATATTTGTACCGTTGTGGGTGGTGTAGCATTCCCTAGTGGTGTGGGAAAGAAACTACCCTTCAGGGGCAGATGACCTCGTAGTTCCACCCCTTAAAACAACAATAACTAACTAACTAACTAACTAAACCACCCTTCGCGGGGTAAGAGAAATCGAGGGTGTTGTCATTTCCAAAGAGTGGTGTAGTCTAACGGTGCCATTTGGAACTGAGTGTTGCCAGGGGGCTGGCAGCCCGTCTGCAACTCCCTACTATCCATGCTGGCCAGCAAGCTATGTACAAGCTTGGCCTCGTCCCTGCCGGCCGCGCTGTCTACTTGGGAGTTGCCACAAGAGAGCTAACCCCCTGGAGTTTGATTTGAAGGCGGCAGCTTTTATAGGTACAGTGTGAAGCATTAGGATAAATAATATCAAAATATAGATGATTTTAACACATTTTTGAGTGCATTAGATCTATAAAACTAAAACATTAAAGGAAAAGAAACTACGACTTAGGTGTAAAATTATTGGGAGTTGTGCAACGCTGCAACAATGTCACCAGCCGCCACTGATGTATTGAACAAGACACTGTGACACAGGATACAGATTACATACAAAAGGCAAAGAACATAAGGTCAAGGAATATACATTTGACAAAGACAAACAATAATTACGTTTGAGCGAGATTTGAAAGTACGAGAAATATTCATTCTCTTCAACACTCTAACTTAATCGAGCAATGCGGCATTATGCTGCACTTAGGATAACCCAATGCCAGGAACACATTTCACATGACCATGAATTGGCAGACCTTTTGTCAATACATCAGCAATCATTTCAGCAGTAGGCATATAGGACAAGTTTACTTTGCATTTCTTTAAGATGTCCCTAATGAAATTATAGCACACATCTATGTGTTTTGGTCTCTGATGAAAACCTTCATTCTCAGCCAACCTCTGAGCGCTCTGACTGTCATTACACAACTCAAAGAAGAAACCTCTAAGGAACAGAGCTCCTTTACATGCTAAAGTCAGACCTATGTATTCTGCTTCAGTGCTAGACAATGCCAAAACTGGCTCTTTATTACTTTCCCAACTTATTGGGCCTTCTGCATATTTAAATACATAACCACTCACAGATTTCCTGTCAGTTAAATTATTTCCAAAAGAAGCATCAACAAAACCCTTGACATCACATTCTGATTTTTTATACATGATACCAACATCCACCATACCCTTCAAGTATCTGAACACTCTCTGGACACAAGTCCAATGTTCCTTACCATAGCAATTATTGAACTGACTCAAATAATTAGTTACATATGCAATATCTACCCTGGTACAAATGGAAAGGTATAACAAAGCACCAATGGCCTGTTGATAGGGATAGGATTTGTCACAGGATGTGGATTTCTCCAACAACAAACCTGTTTTCATTGGAGTTTTCACAGGAGTACAATCTGACATGCTAAACCTATCCAACACATCTAACAGATAACACTTCTGATCCAATCTAATACAATCTTTGCTTCTTTGCACTCTCATCCCCAGACATTCAGAGACTTGTCTCAAATCTTTGATCTTAAAATGAGAATGCAACACAGACTTCAGTTTCTCCACTTGGACATGATTATTAAAAAATACAAAAAAATCATCAACATAGAGGGAAATAACAACAAAAGATGATGAATCTTTACAGTAATATACACATGGTTCATACAGAGACTTCTTATAACCAATTTTAGTAAGAATTTCATGAACCCTCTCATACCAAGTGCGAGATGCTTGCTTTAAGCCATAAACAGCTTTTCGAAGCTTACAAAGCTTAGAACTGTCACACTCATAGCCTTCCGGGGGGTATATATAAATATCATTTTTAAGAGCGCCATTCAAAAAAGCTGTTGAAACATCAAGGTGATGAACTTCCAGATCGATAATTACAACAAGAGCAAAAAATAATCTCAATGTATTATACCGCACTACAGGTGCAAAAGTTTCCAGATAAACCACTGCGTATCATTAAGAACAACCTTTAGCCACAAAGCGTGCTTTAAATTTAGACACATTACCTTCAGTATTACGTTTCACTTTAAACACCCATTTGCATCTTACAATATTTGTTCCATCAGATTTCTCAACTTATGTCCATACATCATTATCATGAAATGACTTGAGTTCTTCCTCCATCGCCTTTTTCCATTGCATGCCATCCTTACCGCTAAGTGCTTCAGACACAGTGGTTGGTTCCACATAACCACCACTTTCAGCAAAATAGACCTTATAATCAGGAAATTGTTTTGTAAGTCTCTCCCTTAAAGGGTACCTCCTACCCGCATTTTCTGGAACACCAACCTGGTCAATCTCATCATTTTCATCATCATGAATTACAACAATGTCTTCATTAACCTGAGCAATACCTGGAACATCAATGTTGTCACTAACCTGACCAGCAACTGAAACTTCAATGGTTTGCAGGTTATTATCCTGCCCTATCTGTTTTCATCATCATTTACAATGTCATGCAATGGACAATACATTACATCGCTCATTTCAACATTTTCCTCAGCACATCTGGTGAATTTATCTTCTACAAATTTAACACTGTGCTCTACAAATATATCCTTACGTTTACAGGGCCCATAACCCATTGAAACGACTTGAGCTGTACATGGGTTTCTATTATATTAGTTAAACACGGGATGAACGGATTAAAATACATGAACACATGTTGACTTGGATGTATTGAACAAGACACTGGGACACAGGATACAGGGTACATACAAAAGGCAAAGAACTTAAAGTCAAGGAATATACATTTGACAAAAGACAAACAATATTTACAAGCGAGCGAGATTAGAAAGTACGAGAAATATTCATTCTCTTCAACATATCCCCCACTCACAGTGGAGTTGGCCAGTTATCTCCCAGGACAAGCAGAGCAAGCTGTGGGTGTATTCTATCCCCCACCCACAATGGAGTTGGCCAGTTATCTTCCAAGACAAGCAGAGCATGCTGTGGGTGTATTCTATCCCCCACCCACAATGGAGTTGGCCAGTTATTTTCCAAAACAAGCAGAGCATGCTGTGGGTGTATTCTATCCCCCACCCACAATGGAGTTGGCCAGTTATCTCCCAGGACAAGAAGAGCATGCTGTGGGTGTATTCTATCCCCCACCCATAGGGGAGGTGGCCAGTTATCCTCTTAGACAAGCAGAGCATGCTGTGGGTGTATTCTATCCCCCAACCACAGGGGAGGTGGCCAGTTATCCTCTTGGACAAGCAGAGCCTGCTGTGGGTGTATTCTATCCCCCAACCACAGTGGAGATGGCCAGTTATCCTCTTGGACAAGCAGAGCATACTGTGTGTGTATTCTATCCCCCAACCACAGTGGAGTTGGCTAGTTATCCTCTTGGACAAGCACAGCATGCTGTGGGTGTATTCTATCCCCCAACCACAGGGGGAAATGGACAGTTATCTTCCAGGACAAGCAGAGCATGCTGTGGGTGTATTCTATCCCCCACCCACAGGGGGAAATGGACAGTTATCTTCCAGGACAGGCAGAGTATGCTGTGGGTGTATTCTATCCCCCACCCACAGGGGGAAATGGACAGTTATCTTCCAGGACAAGCAGAGCATGCTGTGGGTGTATTCTATCCCCCACCCACAGGGGCAGTTGGCTAGTTATCTCCCAGGACAAGCAGAGCATGCTGAGGGTGTATTCTATCCCCCACCCACAAGGGGAGTTGGCTAGTTATCTTCCTGGACAAGCAGAGCATGCTGTGGGTGTATTCTATCCCCCAACCCACAGGGGCAGTTGGCTAGTTATCTCACAGGACAAGCAGAGCATGCTGTGGGTGTATTCTATCCCCCACCCACAAGGGGAGTTGGTCAGTTAGCTTCCAGGCCAAGCAGAGCATGCTGTGGGTGTATTCTATCCCCCACCCACAAGGGGAGTTGGCCAGTTATCTTCCTGGACAAGCAGAGCATGCTGTGGGTGTATTCTATCCCCCACCCACAGGGGCAGTTGGCTAGTTATCTCCCAGGACAAGCAGAGCATGCTGTGGGTGTATTCTATCCCCCACCCACAGGGGGAGTTGGTCAGTTAGCTTCCTGGACAAGCAGAGCATGCTGTGGGTGTATTCTATCCCCCACCCACAGGGGGAGTTGGTCAGTTAGCTTCCAGGCCAAGCAGAGCATGCTGTGGGTGTATTCTATCCCCCACCCACAAGGGGAGTTGGTCAGTTAGCTTCCAGGCCAAGCAGAGCATGCTGTGGGTGTATTCTATCCCCCACCCACAAGGGGAGTTGGTCAGTTAGCTTCCAGGCCAAGCAGAGCATGCTGTGGGTGTATTCTATCCCCCACCCACAAGGGGAGTAGGTCAGTTAGCTTCCAGGCCAAGCAGAGCATGCTGTGGGTGTATTCTATCCCCCACCCACAAGGGAGTTGGTCAGTTAGCTTCCAGGCCAAGCAGAGCATGCTGTGGGTGTATTCTCTCCCCCACCCACAAGGGGAGTTGGTCAGTTAGCTTCCAGGCCTAGCAGAGCATGCTGTGGGTGTATTCTATCCCCCACCAACAGGGGGAGTTGGACATTTATCTTCCAGGGCAAGCAGAGCATGCTGTGGGTATATTCTATCCCCCACCCACAGGGTGAGTTGGACAGTTATCTTCCTGGACAAGCAGAGCATGCTGTGGGTGTATTCTATCCCCCACCCACAAGGGGAGTTGGTCAGTTAGCTTCCAGGCCAAGCAGAGCATGCTGTGGGTGTATTCTATCCCCCACCCACAAGGGGAGTTGGTCAGTTAGCTTCCAGGCCAAGCAGAGCATGCTGTGGGTGTATTCTATCCCCCACCCACAGGGGGAGTTGGTCAGTTAGCTTCCAGGACAAGCAGAGCATGCTGTGGGTGTATTCTAACCCCCACCCACAGGGGGAGTTGGTCAGTTAGCTTCCAGGCCAAGCAGAGCATGCTGTGGGTGTATTCTATCCCCCACCCACAAGGGGAGTTGGTCAGTTAGCTTCCAGGCCAAGCAGAGCATGCTGTGGGTGTATTCTATCCCCCACCCACAAGGGGAGTTGGCTAGTTATCTTCCTGGACAAGCAGAGCATGCTGTGGGTGTATTCTATCCCCCACCCACAGGGGGAGTTGGACATTTATCTTCCAGGACAAGCAGAGCATGCTGTGAGTGTATTCTATGCCCCACCCACAGGGGGAGTTGGACAGTTATCTTCCTGGACAAGCAGAGCATGCTGTGGGTGTATTCTATCCCCCACCCACAGGGGAGTTGGACAGTTATCTTCCTGGACAAGCAGAGCATGCTGTGGGTGTATTCTATCCCCCACCCACAAGGGGAGTTGGTCAGTTAGCTTCCAGGCCAAGCAGAGCATGCTGTGGGTGTATTCTATCCCCCACCCACAGGGGGAGTTGGACAGTTATCTTCCTGGAAAAGCAGAGCATGCTGTGGGCATATTCTATCCCCCACCCACAGGGGGAGTTGGACATTTATCTTCCAGGACAAGCAGAGCATTCTGTGGGTGTATTCTATCCCCCACCCACAAGGGGAGTTGGCTAGTTATCTTCCTGGACAAGCAGAGCATGCTGTGGGTGTATTCTATCCCCCACCCACAGGGGGAGTTGGCTAGTTATCTCCCAGGACAAGCAGAGCATGCTGTGGGTGTATTCTATCCCCCACCCACAAGGGGAGTTGGTCAGTTAGCTTCCAGGCCAAGCAGAGCATGCTGTGGGTGTATTCTATCCCCCACCCACAAGGGGAGTTGGCTAGTTATCTTCCTGGACAAGCAGAGCATGCTGTGGGTGTATTCTATCCCCCACCCACAGGGGCAGTTGGCTAGTTATCTCCCAGGACAAGCAGAGCATGCTGTGGGTGTATTCTATCCCCCACCCACAGGGGGAGTTGGTCAGTTAGCTTCCAGGCCAAGCAGAGCATGCTGTGGGTGTATTCTATCCCCCACCCACAGGGGCAGTTGGTCAGTTAGCTTCCAGGCCAAGCAGAGCATGCTGTGGATGTATTCTATCCCCCACCCACAAGGGGAGTTGGTCAGTTAGCTTCCAGGCCAAGCAGAGCATGCTGTGGGTGTATTCTATCCCCCACCCACAAGGGGAGTTGGTCAGTTAGCTTCCAGGCCAAGCAGAGCATGCTGTGGGTGTATTCTATCCCCCACCCACAAGGGGAGTTGGTCAGTTAGCTTCCAGGCCAAGCAGAGCATGCTGTGGGTGTGGGGGAGTTGGACAGTTATCTTCCTGGACAAGCAGAGCATGCTGTGGGTGTATTCTATCCCCCACCCACAAGGGGAGTTGGTCAGTTAGCTTCCAGGCCAAGCAGAGCATGCTGTGGGTGTATTCTATCCCCCACCCACAAGGGGAGTTGGTCAGTTAGCTTCCAGGCCAAACAGAGCATGCTGTGGGTGTATTCTATCCCCCACCCACAGGGGGAGTTGGTCAGTTAGCTTCCAGGAAAAGCAGAGCATTCTGTGGGTGTATTCTATCCCCCACCCACAGGGGTAGTTGGTCAGTTAGCTTCCAGGCCAAGCAGAGCATGCTGTGGGTGTATTCTATCCCCCACCCACAAGGGGAGTTGGTCAGTTAGCTTCCAGGCCAAGCAGAGCATGCTGTGGGTGTATTCTATCCTCCACCCACAAGGGGAGTTGGTCAGTTAGCTTCCAGGCCAAGCAGAACATGCTGTGGGTGTATTCTATCCCCCACCCACAAGGGGAGTTGGCTAGTTATCTTCCTGGACAAGCAGAGCATGCTGTGGGTGTATTCTATTCCCCACCCACAGGGGTAGTTGGACATTTATCTTCCAGGACAAGCAGAGCAGGCTGTGGGTGTATTCTATCCCCCACCCACAGGGGGAGTTGGACAGTTATCTTCCTGGACAAGCAGAGCATGCTGTGGGTGTATTCCATCCCCCACCCACAGGGGAGTTGGACAGTTATCTTCCTGGACAAGCAGAGCATGCTGTGGGTGTATTCTATCCCCCACCCACAAGGGGAGTTGGTCAGTTAGCTTCCAGGCCAAGCAGAGCATGCTGTGGGTGTATTCTATCCCCCACCCACAGGGGGAGTTGGACAGTTATCTTCCTGGACAAGCAGAGCATGCTGTGGGTGTATTCTATCCCCCACCCACAGGGGGAGTTGGTCAGTTAGCTTCCAGGCCAAGCAGAGCATGCTGTGGGTGTATTCTATCCCCCACCCACAGGGGGAGTTGGCTAGTTATCTTCCTGGACAAGCAGAGCATGCTGTAGGTGTATTCTATCCCCCAACCACAGGGGGAGTTGGACATTTATATTCCAGGACAAGCAGAGCATGCTGTGGGTGTATTCTATCCCCCACACACAGGGGGAGTTGGACATCTATCTTCCAGGACAAGCAGAGCATGCAGTGGGTGTTTTCTATCCCCCACCCACAGGGGGAAATGGACAGTTATCTTCCTGGACAAGCAGAGCATGCTGTGGGTGTATTCTATCCCCCACCCACAGGGGAGTTGGACAGTTATCTTCCTGTACAAGCAGAGCATGCTGTGGGTGTATTCTATCCCCCACCCACAAGGGGTGTTGGTCAGTTAGCTTCCAGGCCAAGCAGAGCATGCTGTGGGTGTATTCTATCCCCCACCCACAGGGGCAGTTGGCTAGTTATCTCCCAGGACAAGCAGAGCATGCTGTGGGTGTATTCTATCCCCCACCCACAGGGGGAGTTGGTCAGGTAGCTTCCAGGCCAAGCAGAGCATGCTGTGGGTGTATTCTATCCCCCACCCACAGGGGGAGTTGGTCAGTAAGCTTCCAGGTCAAGCAGAGCATGCTGTGGGTGTATTCTATCCCCCACCCACAAGTGGAGTTGGTCAGTTAGCTTCCAGGCCAAGCAGAGCATGCTGTGGGTGTATTCTATCCCCCACCCACAGGGGGAGTTGGACAGTTATCTTCCTGGACAAGCAGAGCATGCTGTGGGATTATTCTATCCCCCACCCACAAGGGGAGTTGGTCAGTTAGCTTCCAGGCCAAGCAGAGCATGCTGTGGGTGTATTCTATCCCCCACCCACAAGGGGAGTTGGTCAGTTAGCTTCCAGGCCAAGCAGAGCATGCTGTGGGTGTATTCTATCCCCCACCCACAAGGGGAGTTGGCTAGTTATCTTCCTGGACAAGCAGAGAATGCTGTGGGTGTATTTTATCCCCCACCCACAGGGGGAGTTGGACATTTATCTTCCAGGACAAGCAGAGCATGCTGTGGGTGTATTCTATCCCCCACCCACAGGGGGAGTTGGACAGTTATCTTCCTGGACAAGCAGAGCATGCTGTGGGTGTATTCTATCCCCCACCCACAGGGGGAGTTGGACAGTTATCTTCCTGGACAAGCAGAGCATGCTGTGGGTGTATTCTATCCCCCACCCACAGGGGGAGTTGGACATTTATCTTCCAGGACAAGCAGAGCATGCTGTGGGTGTATTCTATCCCCCACCCACAAGGGGAGTTGGCTAGTTATCTTCCTGGACAAGCAGAGCATGCTGTAGTTGTATTCTATCCCCCACCCACAGGGGCAGTTGGCTAGTTATCTCCCAGGACAAGCAGAGCATGCTGTGGGTGTATTCTATCCCCCACCCCCAAGGGGAGTTGGGCAGTTAGCTTCCAGGCAAAGCAGAGCATGCTGTGGGTGTATTCTATCCCCCACCCACAAGGGGAGTTGGCTAGTTATCTTCCTGGACAAGCAGAGCATGCTGTGGGTGTATTCTATCCCCCACCCACAAGGGCAGTTGGCTAGTTATCTCCCAGGACAAGCAGGGCATGCTGTGGGTGTATTCTATCCCCCACCCACAGGGGGAGTAGGTCAGTTAGCTTCCAGTCCAAGCAGAGCATGCTGTGGGTGTATTCAATCCCCCACCCACAGGGGGAGTTGGTCAGTTAGCTTCAAGGCCAAGCAGAGCATGCTGTGTGTGTATTCTATCCCCCACCCACAAGGGGAGTTGGTCAGTTAGCTTCCAGGCCAAGCAGAGCATGCTGTGGGTGTATTCTATCCCCCACCCACAAGGGGAGTTGGTCAGTTAGCTTCCAGGCCAAGCAGAGCATGCTGTGGGTGTATTCTATCCCCCACCCACAAGGGGACTTGGTCAGTTAGCTTCCAGGCCAAGCAGAGCATGCTGTGGGTGTATTCTATCCCCCACCCACAGGGGGAGTTGGTCAGTTAGCTTCCAGGCCAAGCAGAGCATGCTGTGGGTGTATTCTATCCCCCACCCACAGGGGCAGTTGGTCAGTTAGCTTCCAGGCCAAGCAGAGCATGCTGTGGGTGTATTCTATCCCCCACCCACAAGGGGAGTTGGTCAGTTAGCTTCCAGGCCAAGCAGAGCATGCTGTGGGTGTATTCTATCCCCCACCCACAAGGGGAGTTGGTCAGTTAGCTTCCAGGCCAAGCAGAGCATGCTGTGGGTGTATTCTATCCCCCACCCACAAGGGGAGTTGGTCAGTTAGCTTCCAGGCCAAGCAGAGCATGCTGTGGGTGTGGGGGAGTTGGACAGTTATCTTCCTGGACAAGCAGAGCATGCTGTGGGTGTATTCTATCCCCCACCCACAAGGGGAGTTGGTCAGTTAGCTTCCAGGCCAAGCAGAGCATGCTGTGGGTGTATTCTATCCCCCACCCACAAGGGGAGTTGGTCAGTTAGCTTCCAGGCCAAACAGAGCATGCTGTGGGTGTATTCTATCCCCCACCCACAGGGGGAGTTGGTCAGTTAGCTTCCAGGACAAGCAGAGCATTCTGTGGGTGTATTCTATCCCCCACCCACAGGGGTAGTTGGTCAGTTAGCTTCCAGGCCAAGCAGAGCATGCTGTGGGTGTATTCTATCCCCCACCCACAAGGGGAGTTGGTCAGTTAGCTTCCAGGCCAAGCAGAGCATGCTGTGGGTGTATTCTATCCTCCACCCACAAGGGGAGTTGGTCAGTTAGCTTCCAGGCCAAGCAGAACATGCTGTGGGTGTATTCTATCCCCCACCCACAAGGGGAGTTGGCTAGTTATCTTCCTGGACAAGCAGAGCATGCTGTGGGTGTATTCTATTCCCCACCCACAGGGGTAGTTGGACATTTATCTTCCAGGACAAGCAGAGCAGGCTGTGGGTGTATTCTATCCCCCACCCACAGGGGGAGTTGGACAGTTATCTTCCTGGACAAGCAGAGCATGCTGTGGGTGTATTCCATCCCCCACCCACAGGGGAGTTGGACAGTTATCTTCCTGGACAAGCAGAGCATGCTGTGGGTGTATTCTATCCCCCACCCACAAGGGGAGTTGGTCAGTTAGCTTCCAGGCCAAGCAGAGCATGCTGTGGGTGTATTCTATCCCCCACCCACAGGGGGAGTTGGACAGTTATCTTCCTGGACAAGCAGAGCATGCTGTGGGTGTATTCTATCCCCCACCCACAGGGGGAGTTGGTCAGTTAGCTTCCAGGCCAAGCAGAGCATGCTGTGGGTGTATTCTATCCCCCACCCACAGGGGGAGTTGGCTAGTTATCTTCCTGGACAAGCAGAGCATGCTGTAGGTGTATTCTATCCCCCAACCACAGGGGGAGTTGGACATTTATCTTCCAGGACAAGCAGAGCATGCTGTGGGTGTATTCTATCCCCCACACACAGGGGGAGTTGGACATCTATCTTCCAGGACAAGCAGAGCATGCAGTGGGTGTTTTCTATCCCCCACCCACAGGGGGAAATGGACAGTTATCTTCCTGGACAAGCAGAGCATGCTGTGGGTGTATTCTATCCCCCACCCACAGGGGAGTTGGACAGTTATCTTCCTGTACAAGCAGAGCATGCTGTGGGTGTATTCTATCCCCCACCCACAAGGGGTGTTGGTCAGTTAGCTTCCAGGCCAAGCAGAGCATGCTGTGGGTGTATTCTATCCCCCACCCACAGGGGGAGTTGGACATTTATCTTCCAGGACAAGCAGAGCATGCTGTGGGTGTATTCTATCCCCCACCCACAGGGGCAGTTGGCTAGTTATCTCCCAGGACAAGCAGAGCATGCTGTGGGTGTATTCTATCCCCCACCCACAGGGGGAGTTGGTCAGGTAGCTTCCAGGCCAAGCAGAGCATGCTGTGGGTGTATTCTATCCCCCACCCACAGGGGGAGTTGGTCAGTAAGCTTCCAGGTCAAGCAGAGCATGCTGTGGGTGTATTCTATCCCCCACCCACAAGGGGAGTTGGTCAGTTAGCTTCCAGGCCAAGCAGAGCATGCTGTGGGTGTATTCTATCCCCCACCCACAGGGGGAGTTGGACAGTTATCTTCCTGGACAAGCAGAGCATGCTGTGGGATTATTCTATCCCCCACCCACAAGGGGAGTTGGTCAGTTAGCTTCCAGGCCAAGCAGAGCATGCTGTGGGTGTATTCTATCCCCCACCCACAAGGGGAGTTGGTCAGTTAGCTTCCAGGCCAAGCAGAGCATGCTGTGGGTGTATTCTATCCCCCACCCACAAGGGGAGTTGGCTAGTTATCTTCCTGGACAAGCAGAGAATGCTGTGGGTGTATTTTATCCCCCACCCACAGGGGGAGTTGGACATTTATCTTCCAGGACAAGCAGAGCATGCTGTGGGTGTATTCTATCCCCCACCCACAGGGGGAGTTGGACAGTTATCTTCCTGGACAAGCAGAGCATGCTGTGGGTGTATTCTATCCCCCACCCACAGGGGGAGTTGGACAGTTATCTTCCTGGACAAGCAGAGCATGCTGTGGGTGTATTCTATCCCCCACCCACAGGGGGAGTTGGACATTTATCTTCCAGGACAAGCAGAGCATGCTGTGGGTGTATTCTATCCCCCACCCACAAGGGGAGTTGGCTAGTTATCTTCCTGGACAAGCAGAGCATGCTGTAGTTGTATTCTATCCCCCACCCACAGGGGCAGTTGGCTAGTTATCTCCCAGGACAAGCAGAGCATGCTGTGGGTGTATTCTATCCCCCACCCCCAAGGGGAGTTGGGCAGTTGGCTTCCAGGCAAAGCAGAGCATGCTGTGGGTGTATTCTATCCCCCACCCACAAGGGGAGTTGGCTAGTTATCTTCCTGGACAAGCAGAGCATGCTGTGGGTGTATTCTATCCCCCACCCACAAGGGCAGTTGGCTAGTTATCTCCCAGGACAAGCAGGGCATGCTGTGGGTGTATTCTATCCCCCACCCACAGGGGGAGTAGGTCAGTTAGCTTCCAGTCCAAGCAGAGCATGCTGTGGGTGTATTCAATCCCCCACCCACAGGGGGAGTTGGTCAGTTAGCTTCAAGGCCAAGCAGAGCATGCTGTGTGTGTATTCTATCCCCCACCCACAAGGGGAGTTGGTCAGTTAGCTTCCAGGCCAAGCAGAGCATGCTGTGGGTGTATTCTATCCCCCACCCACAAGGGGAGTTGGTCAGTTAGCTTCCAGGCCAAGCAGAGCATGCTGTGGGTGTATTCTATCCCCCACCCACAAGGGGACTTGGTCAGTTAGCTTCCAGGCCAAGCAGAGCATGCTGTGGGTGTATTCTATCCCCCACCCACAAGGGGAGTTGGTCAGTTAGCTTCCAGGCCAAGCAGAGCATGCTGTGGGTGTATTCTATCCCCCACCCACAAGGGGAGTTGGACAGTTATCTTCCAGGACAAGCAGAGCATGCTGTGGGTGTATTCTATCCCCCATCCACAGGGGGAGTTGGACATTTATCTTCCAGGACAAGCAGAGCATGCTGTGGGTGTATTCTATCCCCCACCCACAGGGGGAGTTGGACAGTTATCTTCCTGGACAAGCAGAGCATGCTGTGGGTGTATTCTATCCCCCACCCACAGGGGAGTTGGACAGTTATCTTCCTGGACAAGCTGAGCATGCTGTGGGCGTATTCTATCCCCCACCCACAAGGGGAGTTGGTCAGTTAGCTTCCAGGCCAAGCAGAGCATGCTGTGGGTGTATTCTATCCCCCATCCACAGAGGGAGTTGGACAGTTATCTTCCTGGACAAGCGGAGCATGCTGTGGGTGTATTCTATCCCCCACCCACAAGGGGAGTTGGTCAGTTAGCTTCCAGGCCAAGCAGAGCATGCTGTGGGTGTATTCTATCCCCCACCCACAAGGGGAGTTGGTCAGTTAGCTTCCAGGCCAAACAGAGCATGCTGAGGGTGTATTCTATCCCCCATCCACAGGGGGAGTTGGTCAGTTAGCTTCCAGGACAAGCAGAGCATGCTGTGGGTGTATTCTATCCCCCACCCACAGGGGGAGTTGGTCAGTTAGCTTCCAGGCCAAGCAGAGCATGCTGTGGGTGTATTCTATCCCCCACCCACAAGGGGAGTTGGTCAGTTAGCTTCCAGGCCAAGCAGAGCATGCTGTGGGTGTATTCTATCCCCCACCCACAAGGGGAGTTGGTCAGTTAGCTTCCATGCCAAACAGAGCATGCTGTGGGTGTATTCTATCCCCCACCCACAGGGGGAGTTGGTCAGTTAGCTTCCAGGACAAGCAGAGCATTCTGTGGGTGTATTCTATCCCCCACCCACAGGGGTAGTTGGTCAGTTAGCTTCCAGGCCAAGCAGAGCATGCTGTGGGTGTATTCTATCCCCCACCCACAAGGGGAGTTGGTCAGTTAGCTTCCAGGCCAAGCAGAGCATGCTGTGGGTGTATTCTATCCTCCACCCACAAGGGGAGTTGGTCAGTTAGCTTCCAGGCCAAGCAGAACATGCTGTGGGTGTATTCTATCCCCCACCCACAAGGGGAGTTGGCTAGTTATCTTCCTGGACAAGCAGAGCATGCTGTGGGTGTATTCTATTCCCCACCCACAGGGGTAGTTGGACATTTATCTTCCAGGACAAGCAGAGCAGGCTGTGGGTGTATTCTATCCCCCACCCACAGGGGGAGTTGGACAGTTATCTTCCTGGACAAGCAGAGCATGCTGTGGGTGTATTCCATCCCCCACCCACAGGGGAGTTGGACAGTTATCTTCCTGGACAAGCAGAGCATGCTGTGGGTGTATTCTATCCCCCACCCACAAGGGGAGTTGGTCAGTTAGCTTCCAGGCCAAGCAGAGCATGCTGTGGGTGTATTCTATCCCCCACCCACAGGGGGAGTTGGACAGTTATCTTCCTGGACAAGCAGAGCATGCTGTGGGTGTATTCTATCCCCCACCCACAGGGGGAGTTGGTCAGTTAGCTTCCAGGCCAAGCAGAGCATGCTGTGGGTGTATTCTATCCCCCACCCACAGGGGGAGTTGGCTAGTTATCTTCCTGGACAAGCAGAGCATGCTGTAGGTGTATTCTATCCCCCAACCACAGGGGGAGTTGGACATTTATCTTCCAGGACAAGCAGAGCATGCTGTGGGTGTATTCTATCCCCCACACACAGGGGGAGTTGGACATCTATCTTCCAGGACAAGCAGAGCATGCAGTGGGTGTTTTCTATCCCCCACCCACAGGGGGAAATGGACAGTTATCTTCCTGGACAAGCAGAGCATGCTGTGGGTGTATTCTATCCCCCACCCACAGGGGAGTTGGACAGTTATCTTCCTGTACAAGCAGAGCATGCTGTGGGTGTATTCTATCCCCCACCCACAAGGGGTGTTGGTCAGTTAGCTTCCAGGCCAAGCAGAGCATGCTGTGGGTGTATTCTATCCCCCACCCACAGGGGGAGTTGGACATTGATCTTCCAGGACAAGCAGAGCATGCTGTGGGTGTATTCTATCCCCCACCCACAGGGGCAGTTGGCTAGTTATCTCCCAGGACAAGCAGAGCATGCTGTGGGTGTATTCTATCCCCCACCCACAGGGGGAGTTGGTCAGGTAGCTTCCAGGCCAAGCAGAGCATGCTGTGGGTGTATTCTATCCCCCACCCACAGGGGGAGTTGGTCAGTAAGCTTCCAGGTCAAGCAGAGCATGCTGTGGGTGTATTCTATCCCCCACCCACAAGGGGAGTTGGTCAGTTAGCTTCCAGGCCAAGCAGAGCATGCTGTGGGTGTATTCTATCCCCCACCCACAGGGGGAGTTGGACAGTTATCTTCCTGGACAAGCAGAGCATGCTGAGGGATTATTCTATCCCCCACCCACAAGGGGAGTTGGTCAGTTAGCTTCCAGGCCAAGCAGAGCATGCTGTGGGTGTATTCTATCCCCCACCCACAAGGGGAGTTGGTCAGTTAGCTTCCAGGCCAAGCAGAGCATGCTGTGGGTGTATTCTATCCCCCACCCACAAGGGGAGTTGGCTAGTTATCTTCCTGGACAAGCAGAGAATGCTGTGGGTGTATTTTATCCCCCACCCACAGGGGGAGTTGGACATTTATCTTCCAGGACAAGCAGAGCATGCTGTGGGTGTATTCTATCCCCCACCCACAGGGGGAGTTGGACAGTTATCTTCCTGGACAAGCAGAGCATGCTGTGGGTGTATTCTATCCCCCACCCACAGGGGGAGTTGGACAGTTATCTTCCTGGACAAGCAGAGCATGCTGTGGGTGTATTCTATCCCCCACCCACAGGGGGAGTTGGACATTTATCTTCCAGGACAAGCAGAGCATGCTGTGGGTGTATTCTATCCCCCACCCACAAGGGGAGTTGGCTAGTTATCTTCCTGGACAAGCAGAGCATGCTGTAGTTGTATTCTATCCCCCACCCACAGGGGCAGTTGGCTAGTTATCTCCCAGGACAAGCAGAGCATGCTGTGGGTGTATTCTATCCCCCACCCCCAAGGGGAGTTGGGCAGTTAGCTTCCAGGCAAAGCAGAGCATGCTGTGGGTGTATTCTATCCCCCACCCACAAGGGGAGTTGGCTAGTTATCTTCCTGGACAAGCAGAGCATGCTGTGGGTGTATTCTATCCTCCACCCACAAGGGCAGTTGGCTAGTTATCTCCCAGGACAAGCAGGGCATGCTGTGGGTGTATTCTATCCCCCACCCACAGGGGGAGTAGGTCAGTTAGCTTCCAGTCCAAGCAGAGCATGCTGTGGGTGTATTCAATCCCCCACCCACAGGGGGAGTTGGTCAGTTAGCTTCAAGGCCAAGCAGAGCATGCTGTGTGTGTATTCTATCCCCCACCCACAAGGGGAGTTGGTCAGTTAGCTTCCAGGCCAAGCAGAGCATGCTGTGGGTGTATTCTATCCCCCACCCACAAGGGGAGTTGGTCAGTTAGCTTCCAGGCCAAGCAGAGCATGCTGTGGGTGTATTCTATCCCCCACCCACAAGGGGACTTGGTCAGTTAGCTTCCAGGCCAAGCAGAGCATGCTGTGGGTGTATTCTATCCCCCACCCACAAGGGGAGTTGGTCAGTTAGCTTCCAGGCCAAGCAGAGCATGCTGTAGGTGTATTCTATCCCCCACCCACAAGGGGAGTTGGCTAGTTATCTTCCTGGACAAGCAGAGCATGCTGTGGGTGTATTCTATCCCCCATCCACAGGGGGAGTTGGACATTTATCTTCCAGGACAAGCAGAGCATGCTGTGGGTGTATTCTATCCCCCACCCACAGGGGGAGTTGGACAGTTATCTTCCTGGACAAGCAGAGCATGCTGTGGGTGTATTCTATCCCCCACCCACAGGGGAGTTGGACAGTTATCTTCCTGGACAAGCTGAGCATGCTGTGGGCGTATTCTATCCCCCACCCACAAGGGGAGTTGGTCAGTTAGCTTCCAGGCCAAGCAGAGCATGCTGTGGGTGTATTCTATCCCCCATCCACAGAGGGAGTTGGACAGTTATCTTCCTGGACAAGCGGAGCATGCTGTGGGTGTATTCTATCCCCCACCCACAAGGGGAGTTGGTCAGTTAGCTTCCAGGCCAAGCAGAGCATGCTGTGGGTGTATTCTATCCCCCACCCACAAGGGGAGTTGGTCAGTTAGCTTCCAGGCCAAACAGAGCATGCTGAGGGTGTATTCTATCCCCCATCCACAGGGGGAGTTGGTCAGTTATCTTCCAGGACAAGCAGAGCATGCTGTGGGTGTATTCTATCCCCCACCCACAGGGGGAGTTGGTCAGTTAGCTTCCAGGCCAAGCAGAGCATGCTGTGGGTGTATTCTATCCCCCACCCACAAGGGGAGTTGGTCAGTTAGCTTCCAGGCCAAGCAGAGCATGCTGTGGGTGTATTCTATCCCCCACCCACAAGGGGAGTTGGTCAGTTAGCTTCCAGGCCAAGCAGAGCATGCTGTGGGTGTATTCTATCCCCCACCCACAAGGGGAGTTGGCTAGTTATCTTCCTGGACAAGCAGAGCATGCTGTGGGTGTATTCTATCCCCCACCCACAGGGGGAGTTGGACATTTATCTTCCAGGACAAGCAGAGCAAGCTGTGGGTGTATTCTATCCCCCACCCACAGGGGGAGTTGGACAGTTATCTTCCTGGACAAGCAGAGCATGCTGTGGGTGTATTCTATCCCCCACCCACAGGGGGAGTTGGACAGTTATCTTCCTGGACAAGCAGAGCATGCTGTGGGTGTATTCTATCCCCCACCCACAGGGGGAGTTGGTCAGTTAGCTTCCAGGCCAAGCAGAGCATGCTGTGGGTGTATTCTATCCCCCACCCACAGGGGGAGTTGGCTAGTTATCTTCCTGGACAAGCAGAGCATGCTGTGGGTGTATTCTATCCCCCACCCACAGGGGGAGTTGGACATTTATCTTCCAGGACAAGCAGAGCATGCTGTGGGTGTATTTTATCCCCCACCCACAGGGGGAGTTGGACATTTATCTTCCAGGACAAGCAGAGCATGCTGTGGGTGTTTTCTATCCCCCACCCACAGGGGGAGTTGGCCAGTTATCTTCCTGGACAAGCAGAGCATGCTGTGGGTGTATTCTATCCCCCACCCACAGGGGAGTTGGACAGTTATCTTCCTGTACAAGCAGAGCATGCTGTGGGTGTATTCTATCCCCCACCCACAAGGGTAGTTGGTCAGTTAGCTTCCAGGCCAAGCAGAGCATGCTGTGTGTGTATTCTATCCCCCACCCACAGGGGGAGTTGGACAGTTATCTTCCTGGACAAGCAGAGCATGCTGTGGGTGTATTCTATCCCCCACCCACAGGGGGAGTTGGTCAGTTAGCTTCCAGGCCAAGCAGAGCATGCTGTGGGTGTATTCTATCCCCCACCCACAGGGGGAGTTGGACAGTTATCTTCCTGGACAAGCAGAGCATGCTGTGTGTGTATTCTATCCCCCACCCACAGGGGGAGTTGGACAGTTATCTTCCTGGACAAGCAGAGCATGCTGTGGGTGTATTCTATCCCCCACCCACAAGGGGAGTTGGTCAGTTAGCTTCCAGGCCAAGCAGAGCATGCTGTGGGTGTATTCTAACCCCCACCCACAAGGGGAGTTGGTCAGTTAGCTTCCAGGACAAGCAGAGCATGCTGTGGGTGTATTCTATCCCCCACCCACAAGGGGAGTTGGTCAGTTAGCTTCCAGGCCAAGCAGAGCATGCTGTGGGTGTATTCTATCCCCCACCCACAAGGGGAGTTGGTCAGTTAGCTTCCAGGCCAAGCAGAGCATGCTGTGGGTGTATTCTATCCCCCACCCACAAGGGAAGTTGGTCAGTTAGCTTCCAGGCCAAGCAGAGCATGCTGTGGGTGTATTCTATCCCCCACCCACAAGGGAAGTTGGTCAGTTAGCTTCCAGGCCAAGCAGAGCATGCTGTGGGTGTATTCTATCCCCCACCCACAAGGGGAGTTGGTCAGTTAGCTTCCAGGCCAAGCAGAGCATGCTGTGGGTGTATTCTATCCCCCACCCACAAGGGGAGTTGGTCAGTTAGCTTCCAGGCCAAGCAGAGCATGCTGTGGGTGTATTCTATCCCCCACCCACAGATTGGTAGTTTGTCCGTATTTTTCCTCCCTCCGCCTGTAATGGTACTGACTTTTTCCTTTTTTCCTGTTCCTATTCTTGTTTTCTTGTGAAATGAGTCTATCGTGTTTTGTTTATCTATTTGAGTTCAGGTCAAGGGTTGTATCTATTGGTGAACAAATGACATGCTTTGCTCAGCGAAGGCATCTATGACACATAAAATAACATTCTGAAATCACACATTCTTAAACGTCTCACTATCAGCATTAATGACAGTTTGGAAACAAAGGTGTTCCCAGAAACTCAAAAGTACTCAAGAGGGCCAACACAACAAGCTGAGCAGGTGTTTAGTAAGATGTATTATGGTATGGCAATAGTTAGACTTACTTGAAACGAATTTCTTATGTGATGAACAGATTGGTTATCGATTGGGTAAATAGGCCATTGGATCAATTGACTCGCTGCTTGAACAAATAGTTCTTCTTCTTCTTCTTCTTTATGTGCCATCTCCTCTCAGGAGGTTGGCAACCATCATAGAGACTCTTGCTTTAGATAATACAGCACGAAACAGCTCAATAGTGGAACAATTGAACCTATTTTTCAGATTATCGATCCAAGAAATGCGTCTTCTTCCTGGTCTTCTTTTGCCTTGTTACTTCCTTTGAATGACCAGCTGCAGCATATATTTCTCTCGTCTCATCACATGACCCAGATGCTGCAAGTTTCTAATTTTGACAGTATTTAATATTTCCTTTCTCTTTCCCATCCGCCTCATCACCTCATCATTGGTGACCTTATCTTTCCAACTCAGCGTCAATAACCTTCGGAACGCATGCTGAGCTTCTATGCCCAAGATAGTGGGTTCAAACCCGGCCGAAGCCGTCAGATTTTTTAAGAGCGTTAAAAATCCCTCAGTATGCCTTCCTTCAGAGGGGAAGTAAAGCCGGCGGTCCCATGTCATAGATTTATGGCATGTTAAAGAACCTTCCACTAATTGCACCTGTGTGAAGCTAAATTGGATAAGTTAAGAATGTAAACAACGCTCTTAGGTTTCTACGTTCGTTGCTAAGAGCCGACTGCAGTGGCATCTAGTAGCTAAGTTATGAACTTGGCCTAGTAGTCGTTGACGGCGCTTGGCGGCAAAAGTAGGAACTATTTGAAAAATTCTAAGTTGCAGTACTTAAATTAAAAATCAGATAACACACACTATTACAGTCATCACAATTAACACCGGTTATCAGACAGATTCTACACACACCCAAAGTACACGGGGCTACATGACAGCGTTGTCGCAGCCCCTAAACTTAAGAACCAACCTTCGGTACGTCCATAGCTCAAATGCCTCCAATCTGTCCATTTCTCTTTTCTTTATGGTTCAGGTCTCAACTCCATAGAACAAGGTGGAGAAGACATAACATCTCAGAAGTCTAATTTTTAGATGTAAATTAAGGTCTCTGCTACAGAACTCTCTCCTCATTTTATTGAATGCATTTCTGGCTTGACCTATCCTGGACTTTATCTCCTTAGTACAGTCAATGTAGCAGTTCACATTTGTTCCTAAATACTTGTACTTTGTCACTTGCTGTACTGTCTCCCCATTGATTATCAAGCTCTTTTGATGTTGTGTTCGTGATACTACCATAAAACGTGTCTTACTGACATTAAGTGTTAATCCCCATTGTTCACTTGCCTCCACGACTTTGTTAGTCAGTCACTGTAAATTTTGTAGACTTTCTGCGAATAACAACGTGTGATCTGCAAATCTTAAGTTGTTTATTATTTTTCCATTAACTTTAATTCCTGCTGTTTCTTCCTCTAAAGCTGCTAGTAATAATTTCTTCTGAGTATTGATTAAACAGCATAGGAGACAAGACACAACCTTGTCTAACACCACGTTTTATTTCCACCTCTTCAAATAGCTCCGTACCTTCCTTTATGGCCGCAGTCTGATTGTAATAAATTTTACTGATGTTTCTAATGTCCTTCACATCCAAATTCTTCTTCTGGAGCATTTGGATGAGGCAATCATGACGAACTTTGTCGAAAGCTTCATTATAATCCAAAAAGCAAACATACATCGATTGATTGACATCTAAACATCTCTGTGCCAGCCCATTGAAGGTAAACAGGGCTTCCCTTGTTCCTAGTGCATTTCTGAAACCAAATTGTGTTTCACTGATATCCTGTTCCAATTTTTTGAAGATCCTTCGATGGATAATTTTTAGGAATATTTTTAGAGTATGACGCATGAGACTGATTGTTCAATGATCGCTGCATTGACAGGCATTTGCCTTTTTCAGCAATTTAACAAATATAGGCTGTAGCCATTCATGAGGAATGACTCCTGTGTTGTAGATTGAATTATACAAGTCTACTAAGACATCTAAATGTTCTTCATTAATGAGTTTCAGTATGTCAGCTGTTATGAGATCAGGACCAGGGGCTTTATTATTTTTCGACAACTTTATAGCATGTATTACTTCTTTTGTTATATCTGGTTCATTTTCGACATATATATCTTCACTAGCATAAGGTTCTTTCCTATCATCTTCAAACAGTTCTTCTATGTATTCCTTCCATCTCTCAAGTTTTTCTTTATTACCAATAATGATGTCACCATTTTTGTCAAGCAATATACAGTACTCCCTTTCTGTATCTTATTGATAGCAGTTAGTTCTCTGACTTTCTTATGGATATTGAAATTGTCGTTTTGTGAAATTAAGTCTTCAATCTCTGTGCATCTTTCTGTGTACCATATCTCCTTTGCTAACTGTATCTTCCTTCTTATTTCTGCATGTGTACTCCTGTAAAGATCTTCATCTCGGTTTTTAGAGAGCCTCCTCTTTTCCATTAATTGTATTATTTCATCAGTCATCCAAGTCTTTTTATGCACTGTTTTACAATCTTTCAGCATCTCTTATATGTTGGAGTAGGCCCTTGAAGGATTTCCATTTGTCATTTACATCACTGAAGAATTTTTCTCTTCTTTACAGAGCTCTTCATTGATTCGTTCTGTAATTTGTTCTCTTACTATAGGATCTTGAAGTTGTGAGATGCATAGCATATCCTTATTTTGTTTTGGTAATATTTTCTTTAGCTTTATTTCGAATCTAGCCACAAGTGGATTGTGGTCTGATGCCATATGCATAGCATATCCTTATTTTGTTTTGGTAATATTTTCTTTAGCTTTATTTCGAATCTAGCCACAAGTGGATTGTGGTCTGATGCCACATCTGCTCCCAGATAAGTTTTCACTGCCTTGATGGCATTCCTATAGCACTTATTGATGAGGATGAAATCGATTTGATTCCGGATGTTGTTAACGTTATCTCCAGATGCTTTCCAGGTGTACAATCTTCTTTCTGGTAGCTTATAGAAAGTGTTCGTAACAACTAACTCATTGTTCACACAATACTGTGCCAGGATTTCTCCCCGTCCATTTCGTGATGCCAGACCAAAATCTCTTATTAAGTCACCTTCACGCCCCTTGCCAATTTTTGCGTTGAAATCGCCCATGATGATTGTGATGTCTCTAGATTTTGTGGTACTGAATACGTGCTCAATTTCTTTATAAAACTGCTACAACTCTGCTTCACTCTTGTCAGCAATTGGAATACAGACTTGTATAATGTTAACTTTTGCTATTTTTGTTTGTAGTTGTAAAGCGATTACCCTATCTGAGATTGGCAGAAAACTTGTCACACACTGACTCGTGATTTTGTCAAGAATAATAGCAACTCCATTCCAGTGAAAATTATCATCATTACCAGAGTAATATATCTTCATTTTGTTGCCACACATTGCACCTGAGCTAGGACATCATGTTTCAGTTAGTGCCAATATGTTTATCATGAGTCTCCGCATTTCTTGGATCAGGTTCTGCAACTTTCCTGACTGATAAAATGATTTCACATTCTACGTACCTATATTTATTGATGTATTTCTCATAGCTCTTTTCGTCGTATTCCCTCCTGGAGATCCGAATGAGGGAATTGAAACTCCGGAACATTTTACTTTGAAACCAGCCATGATGGTTTTTTGCGGGGATATCTCTCAAGTTCTTTATATGTTTTTAAACTCTGCAAATCTTCTAGATTTCTGCCCTGTTCCTTGCAATGTTTTTGCCTGGGTGCATCATCTCAGGCTTATCAGTCAGGTACGCACTGCCCAGACCACCACTGTGAAAGTTAATATGCCATCTTTTGGAATCTCTATAGGGAGGAGATAAGCTGAGAGAACTCTTGGTTCCCACATCAAAATAACACAATGATGTGCTACAAGTATGGAACATAGTGCAAAATATACTACCCCTGTGGTGGTCTGGGCAGGGTATACCAAGAGCCTGCTGACAAACCTGGCTTGTTTTATCTAGGCGAGACCCCACAACAGACACAGCAAAAACCTACAAGATGTGTTGAATTTAAACACTTGGCCATGGAAGCCAATATACCATCTTATTTTCCATGCATTTGTATCTGCTTTCAATCTCAAACAAGTACTGTTTTGGGCGGCTTCGGTGGCGTAGTTGGTAACATGCTGAGCTTCAATGCCCAAGATTGCATGTTCAAACCCGGCCGAAGTCGTAGGATTTTTTAAGAGCGTTAAAAATCCCTCAGTATGCCTTCCTTTGGAGGGGAGGTAAAGCCGGCGGTCCTATATCATAGATTTATGGCATGTAAAAGAACCTTCCACTAAATACACTTATGAAATGAATGAAAATCCACAGCCTGCTTCCAGTCTCCGACCGGGTCAGGAATGGAATGAATGAAGCCCCCATCTAGCGGCGAGGATATGAACTGTGCCGGCTGCCGAGGCCTGACGCACTCCTCTGGGGCAATGATTAAATGAATGACAGATGAAATGAAATGATAGTGGAGAGTGTTGCTGGAATAAAATTTTGACAGGGAAAACCGGAGTACCCGGAGAAAAACCTGTCTGCCTCCGTTTTGTCCAGCACAGATCTCACATGGAGTGACAGGGATTTGAACCACGGACCCAGCGGTGAGAGGCCGGCGTGCTGCCGCCTAAGCCACGGACGCTTTTCACTAAATACACTTATGTGAAGCTAAATTATAGGTTCCAACGATCGTCGCCAGGAGCCGACTAAGGTGGCATCTAGTAACCAAGTTCAGAACTAGTAGTAGTTGACGGTGGTGTTTGGAAACAAAATTAGGAACTACTTGAAAATTGAATGTCTGCACTCCTTACTTGAATTAAAAATCAGATACACACACTAATACAGCCATCACAATTAACACCAGTTATCAGACAGATTCTACACACACCCAAAGTACACGGGGCTACATGACCGCGTTGTCGCAGCCTCTAAACTGAGGAACCAACCAATTTCAAGCAGAGGTTTAAATTGTGAACAACATTTAAATTTAATACTTTGTTGTTTAATTTGAGGGGCTTGGACATCGTGCTCATTCAGCCCCATGTACTTGAGTGTATGTGTGTAAAATTTTGTCTGATGACCTGTGTTATTGTGATGGCTGTATTATTTTTAATTAAGACTAGAATTGGGAAGTGGCTTAGGCGGCAGCACACCGGCCTCTCACCGCTGGGTCCTTGGTTCAAATCCCAGTCACTCCATGTGAGATTTGTGCTGGACAAAGCGGAGGCAGGCAGGTCTCTCTCCGGGTACTCCGGTTTTCCCTGTCACAATTTCATTCCAGCAACACTCTCCCCTATCATTTTATTTCATCTGTCATTCATTTAATCATTGCCCCAGGGTAGTGCGACAGACTTCGGCAGCCAGCACAGATCATATCCTCGCCGCTAGATGGGGGCTTCATTCATTCCATTCCCTGACCCGGTCGGTCGACTGCATGCAGGCTGTGGATTTTCATTCATTGGGAAGGAGATGGCCATGGACTTAAGTAAGGAACCAAGCTAACATTTGACTGGAGTAGATGTGGGAAACCACGGAAAACCATTTCCAGGTTGACTGAGGTGGAAATCGAACCCACCTCTGCTCAATTTTGCTTCATGAGGCTGATTGTACCCCTTCCATCCCTTAGACCAGAATTAAGTTTCTTGGCAGAGCCGAGAGTCAAATCCGGACTCCAAGGCAACATCCAAGAGTGCTAGCCGCTACGTTACGAGGTGGTCAAATTTAATACCCTTGAACTGAGTGAATAGGGATGAGTAAAACATTCTTCTTCCTCCAATTGGAGGTTTCATAGCTGAAAAAGTTAACTTAATAAACTGGATTTTTTCTTCCACTTTTAAGTGTTGGTTAATGAAAACAAAACTGTTTAAATCTCAGCTATTTAATAAATAAATATGTCATGATACAAAACTGCACAGTGCAAATAAAGTTTATATTTCTGTTTTATCGATGTTTATGACAGACTGTTCGTCTGAAGTCTTCTTGCTACCAGTGTCCAGCACTGGTTGCTGGCCCTGAAGCACCCTTCTGAGGAGCGGTATTGTTTCTGGTAGTGGCACGTCCAGCTTTTCTCCTGAATGAAGCAAAACATGTCTCAATCAACATTATAATAATGGTATAGCCTTGGCTATGTGGTGTAAATTAGAGTCAACATGTCAATTGTGAGTAGAAAGCAGTTTTTATGAAATTTCAAGTTTTAAACCACAAGTTGTAGAGTAATGGGGAGGGAATATGCTCCTGTTTTATGATATAGTAAAACCTGCCTTCACAGACCCTTTATTAAACAGAAATATTTGACGGTCCCATGAACTTAGGGATGAAAAATGTGTTAAATTCCCTTCGTTAAATGGAAACTGTGTTAGGCAGACAACGGAAATCAAACTATACATTTTAACCAAAAAAAAATCCAAGTATCAAACACTCAAGACCTTTAACCTAACACCTACGACCTAACACCCAAGACCTAAGACCTACGACTTAACACCTAACACCCTAGACCTTCGACCTAACACCTAAGACCTATGACCTAGGACCTTCGACCTAACACCAAAGACTTACGACCTAACACCCAAGACCTTCGACCTAACACCTAAGACCTACGACCTAACACCTAACACCTACGACCTAACACCTAACACCCAAGACCTATGACCTTCAACCTAACACCTAAGGCCTATGACCTAACACCCAAGACCTTCGACCTAACACTAAAGAACTACGACCTAACACTAAGGACCTACGACCTAATACCCAAGACCTTTAACCTAACACCTAAGACCTACGACCTTCAACCTAACACCTAAGACCTACGACCTTCAACCTAACACCTAAGACCTATGACCTAGGACCTTCAACCTAACACCTAAGACCTACGACCTAGGACCTTCAACCTAACACCTAACACCTAAGACCTAAATTTTAGATTTCTCTTAGTCTGTTGTGTCTGCATTTTCCGTTTGGCCTTCCAGGCTCGCCTTGATCTTCTACGTGACACCCCACCGTATTCCGAATGGTGCCTTGCTTGGATCTTCGATGTTGTATGTCCAAGCCAGTGGATTCATTCGTTAGAAGACTCTTCATGTTGACTGATTGTCTGATCTTTATGATCAAAACATTACAGGGTTCATTTATTATATAATGAGCTTATAATATTATTAAAAGTAGGAATATCTGTAGTTTTTATGTCATTATTGGCAATTTTATATACAGTATTTGATATCTTTCTTCCCACTCACATCTCTGTTTCTGCAAGATCTTGATTAAGGGTGGATTTCTATGGAATGTCTGTGTTGCATGACGTACTGTTTCCGGAAGGATCCAGGATTAAATTCAATGACAGCACCTCAAATTTCAAAAAAAGAGAATACTTTGAAAAATTGATGTGGCTGTTTCAAACTGGTTTGCAGCATTTCACCCCAATGTACAGTACCATTGGGCTCATAAGTTGGTATGGTACACCTCACCAAGACACTGGCTAATACATACTGTGAAGGCCATTGCAAGGCTACTATGAGCCACTAGCAGTGCCAATGTACTAAGAGAGCTGTGCTCCCTTATATTCAAAAATTGCCCGCCTAGGCTTTTTATATTGAAATGAACCAGCCGGATCAATTATTCAAAGTATTTCATTTTCTTTGAACTGAGATGAAATTTCTAAGATCAAGCATTCAGAAGACCAGACGAGACAAAATTAGAAATGAGTCAGTCCACATAAAGCTATGGTTCAGAACCCGTAGAAGTCTGCGGAACACTCAACGGACCACCCCTCCACCCCCCTCCCCCCCTCCCCCCTCCCGCTCTCCCCCTCAATACTCCTTATCAGTTGTAACCCTTCCTCGATAACACTTATTTTAGAGATATTTCAATTCAAAAACTGACAGTCATCGCCGCGAATACATTCAAACGATTCTCGTTCAACGCACATAGTTTTCTAAATCCCCATTTATTGGCCACTTTCTTATACATGCTGGTGGACCCTTTTCTCCTGCGGACCGCTCCAGAGGCACTCGCGGACCACCGGTTAAGAACCCCTGGCCTAAAGCTATGGCTGAAAAGAAGTGTGCTTGATATTCTTGAGGAACCGCGATTGAAATGGTTCGGTTCTCTGATGAGGATGCCCTCTAGAGGAACGCCCAACGCCTATTTCGAAGGGGAGATAATTGGCAAGAGACCAAGAGGTAGACCTCAAGATGGGTGGATGAAGCAGGTCCACAGAGCTTTGACTAAGGAGCGTAGAATGGAGGACAGTGGTGGCAGGACTGACAGCTATGGAAGGGGCTTGTTCGTTCCCACACCGGCCTACTGGAGTGGAGAATCGATGATGATGATGATGAAATTTGATGGGTTGCATGGCCTATTCATTCATTCGTTGTGTGGAAGTTCCTGTGCCAAAGAGCTTTTTCTTCACACCTATGTTATTTAAGTGTTACCACTTTAAAATTTTCAGTGTTTACCTCTTAATTGTTTGTTTACTCTACAGTATATTGATGCTGTCAACTAGTTTACCAACTAAAGAACAACCTCCACAGAAGATAAATACTTTGCCTTACCATTATAACATCTCCAACAGTCAGGTCTATTTTTTTATAGATTATTTTAAAATAACAAAATTAAAGTTACGTACTAGTACTTTAAGTTATACAGTTGTAAATAGGTGTTATAAAGAATCTGTTCTTACCAAAGAGCAAGTCGATGAGCTCTTCTTCTGAGTTACAACACTGAAGATTCTCAACTTTGGCTCCATGGAAGAATGCAACATCATTTGGCTTTAGCTTGTAAAATACCAGGACTTGTCTTCTCTTTTCAAAGTCCTTGAGCAGCATCTGAACTGCCTATAAACAGAAGTGTACAATATTTGAATCAAAATTGACATAAAGAAGTGGATGGCCATTTTTAATTACTGGTTTTAGTCTAACAATTAGTATGTTGTTGTGTTTTTCTATACTAGGTGTTTTTAGAGTAAGTTTTTTTTGTATCACTGAGCATTCAAGGTATCTCCACTGCTGTTCCATCTTCTGAGGCAATGCCAAGCTGAAACCTTACTTCAATTAAGGCTGAAGGAGCCATTTCCCATCTAGAATAAGAAAGAAGAGTGAAAATGTCTTAAATTTTGAGTAAATTACATACCGATAGTCGTTTGAAAAAGTTAATCTGAGTTCCAAAATTTATCGTTACAGAATTAATCCATTCCTTTGGGTACTGACTCAAGAACTGAGAACTGAACACTTAAAAACGGGTATTTCCATCCCTAGCACGAATCACCTCGTGTAACCTCTCTGCCATACTTGCGATGATTTGTGAAATGCTTTCCTGTGAGATGCGTTCCCACTCCTCATGCAGTATTGCCCGAAGTTGCTGGAGAGTCTCAGGAGCAGGTTGCCGAACATTTCTGGCCAACATATCCCAAACATGTTCAATTGGATTGAGGTCAGGGCTCCTAGCTGACCAGTCCAGTGCGTAGATTCCAACCACATGCAGGTACTGCTGGACACATCGGGCAGTGTGTGCTCGTGCGTTGTCGTGCATCAGGCGAAATTCATCCGCGACAAATGGAGCAAATGGTACAACATGGTTTTCAAGGACTCCCATGATGTACCGGTCAGCTGTGAGAGTCCCAGGCCATGACAGAACCCCCTTCGGAAGCAGTTCTGGATGAAAAAGTTACAGAACAAAATCTTTCTCCAACCCTCCTCCACACTCTTTCTCTTCCATCAGACGATCTGAGACCGAATCTCTCCTTGTCTGTGAAGAGAACGGCTTGCCATTGCTGTTGTAAGTTTTAATTTTAAAAATCAAGTGTTGCGTTTTTTTTGCCGGTGAGTGTATATCAATCAAAGGAAACACGAGAGTTGGGCTGAAGAGGAAGCTAGCAAAAGGAAAGTTTGAGTGTACCCAAGATACTCTGAATACTACATAATATTACCGTATAAAACTTATGTTGAGTAAATCTTAAAATATGGCTCTGAAGTGTTGCAAGACTCGCTTGGATAACTTGGACTTCTCTGTGGTGCTCTCACAGCTCTTCAACAATATGCAGAGAATTTGCCTATCTGTTTGGAGTTTCAGCAAAATACTGCATTCTTCTCAATGGGCTAGCTGGATGAGCCACAAAAAGCATATCAACCCCTCGAAACTCAATAATATGAGGCAGGACCCAAAAATAATCAAACACTATTTTAAAAAAATGCAGAATTTACTTTTTCTAGGCGGCTTCGGTGGCGTAGTTGGTAGCATGCTGAATTTCTAAGCCCAAGATCGCGGGTTCAAATCCGACCAAAGTCGTCGGATTTTTTAAGAGCGTTAAAAATCCCTCAGTATGCCTTCCTTTGGAGGGAAAGTAAAGTCGGCGGGCCCATGTCATAGAGTTCTGGCATGTAAAAGAACCTTCCACTAACTACAATTGTGTGATGCTAAATTTGTGGGTTAGATGATATTAACACTCTAAGTTCCAACGTTTGCCGCTAGGTGTCGTTTGTGAGGGCATCTCGTAGCCAATTTCACAGCTAGGAGTCTTTGATGGTAGCATTTGGTAGCAAAAGTAGGAACCACTTGAAATTGATCATCTGCAGTCCTTACCTGAATTACAGATAACACACACTAATACATCCATCACAATTACGACAGGTTATCAGACAGATTCTACACACACCCAAAGTACACAGAGGTAAATGACCGCGTTGTCACAGCCCTTAAAATTAGTTATTGTTGCTTTAAGGGGCAGAACTACGATGTCATCTGCCCCATCCGTCACTAAAATGATGACATATCATCTCATAGATTTATGTTTTCTATTTATTTGACTAGCACCGTATGGTGTTTTTGGCCCATATGAAAATGCTATGGCTGATGAAGGTTTTTACAAAAACCGAAACATGTACCACAAGAGAACATAAGTTCTTAATAAAAGTAAGTTGCATTGAATAGTGGAAAACTTGTAATCAATTAAGGATTGTTTTGGATCAACTAAAACTACTGACCTTAGCCGTGGTGAAGTCAACTCCTTTGATGTTGGAGCAATTAATGATGACTGGCAGGACTCCAGCGCCCTCGGCCATGGCTGCCTTACACACCTGGATCCTCAAGAAGTCCACACTGGGGTAGAACAGTCCGATATCTGGAGTCACTATCAGGTATTCTCCACCTACACAATTCTAACACACACCAATCAATTAACATTGGTACAGCGAGAAGTTTTACACTGACATAATTTGGACCAATAGCATGTAGGAATTTGATTACAATCAGCTGTTAGTTGCAGTACTGTACAGTGATTTGTTTACTGTACATTGTGTGAACTGTACAGTAGTGTGTGATTTTTCAACATGTTAGGAGTGGAACGTAAACACGCTACTCCTTCATTAACCCTCTCAGTGACATGCGCCGATCAGATCGGCTCTCGCTGCTTGCGCCAAAAGTGCCAAAGCCGATTCAATCGGCGCGCCGTTTATCTAATATTTGTAGATTCGTAGATTTCTGTAGGCATATGTCCGTGATTATTTCATACTGTTGGAAAGGTGAGGTTTCAAGCTTGCCTGTGCGGTGTTTACTTTTTTCCCTTGAAGTCTGTTGCGCGATAGGTTTGAGTTTGTATTCACGCCTTCCCTTTGCGCTCCCCCAATCACGCACGTTCCCGCAAAAATTGCGGTGCAGTTGTTTTCTTCCTGTTGAAGATTTCTGCCTACAGATGTATCTAAGAAGCTGGAAACGTAGTGTTTATTCCAATATGACTCTTAGGTGTCCTTAATTTAGACGCAAAACTGATTTTTTACAACTACAAAAAATAAAAAATTGTACAATTATCAGAATAACCTCAATTAAAAAGGTTTAGATGCCGGATTTACATTTATGAACATAATGTATGAAAGAATGAAGTATTGGTTATAATGCAAAGCAAAAATAATGATTATTTCGTTGGAAATGTGGCATTTATGATTTTTTTCGACTAGTCTGCATGACCATTGAAAATGGCTTGGCATTCTTGGCAAGTATTTCAGGAAATGGCTTGGCACTAAGAGGGTTAAATGAAAAATTAGCAGTGCTACGAAGACTGGACGAAGGGGAATCACTTAAAAATCTTGCCAAGGAACTCAATGTAGGTGTTACGACAATAAAAGATTGGAGAAGAAATCGGAAAGACATTGAATCATGTACAGTGACGATAGATCTTAGGAATCGCAAAACATTGGAAAAGTCTAAACTTGGACTGCTTGACAACGCATTGTGGATCTGGTTCTAGCAAGAAAGAAGGAAAGGACCCCCCAATTCAAGTACAATATTAACCCACTGTAAACCTAGTCGAGTAGAATAAAGTAGCAGAGAATGCAACAGTAACAAAAAGGGCTGTATATGCATAATTTCTCAAGGACCTAGTCTCATAATTACAGTACTTTCCCGATAGTGTTTATTTTTGTTGTAATGGGTGTAATTAAGACGTCTTGTACACATAGTTCTCTTTTATTTTTAAAATGTTGCATCTACGTTCTTGAAAGGAAATAATATTTAAATTATTCAGTGTTTGGAAGATAAAGTCATCATTCGGGAGTAGAATATACTTTTGATTTTAAACCCCACACAAATGGCATGAGTAATGAGAATTACTTATTCATGTACATAGGTCAGTGTGCATATTAGGGAACAGTATTGCTGTAAATATAATTTACATACATGGGCAGCTTTGGTGGCATAGTTGGTAGCAGGCTGAGCTTCCATTCTCAAGGTCGCGGGTTCAAACCCGGCCGAAGTCGTCGGATTTTTTAAGTGTTAAAATTCCCTCAGTATGCCTTTGGAGGGGAAGTAAAGCCAGCGGGCCCATGTCATAGATTTATGGAATGTAAAAGAACCTTCCACTAACTGTACTTGTGTCAAGCTGAAATTTGTAGGATAAATTTGATTAACGCTATTAAGTTCCAAAGTTCACCGCCAGGTTCTGGTTGCGGTGGCATCTATTAGCCAAGTTTGCAAAAGTTCACTCAAAATGCATGACCGCGTTGTCGCAGCCCCTAAACTGAGGAACCAACCTATCTCATCTAGTTACAGTAAATGCAGCAAGGTATAACCCCAGTATAATGTCAAATAAGATGCATTTATTCTGGACACATTGGGCTTTTCTTCTAAAGTCGATTTGCCCTCCACGTTGGTTTTTCCCTCGGACTCAGCGAGGGATCCCGCCGTTGGGCTGGCACACTGGGGCGAAACGCTGGCATTTTATGTTTGATCTGGCCGGACCAATTTTATCATATTAATTGATAATTTATCTGATCAAACGGAAATTAACATCATATTCCCATTTGGGAATGTTCATAACCTAAACAGTATGTAGGCTTTTATCCTCTCATCTTTATACTCAAAACGTAAGGTTATAGGGCTCTCTCCAGTGAAAAATATAAATGCTGAAACACTAATGAAGCAAATGTCCTTAAACGTATGAGTGGACTCCACTTTGACGTAGTTTGTTTGCCGACAGATAACTACCGAATAAAGGAAAAATGTTTGAGCTGTTAAGTGGTGATGCCCTAAAAACTTCTGTCCCTAACCCAGCTGATCATTCTAAGCCCCTCGTCCTTCTCTTCGATAATGAGCATTTGTTGAATTGTAAAAGAAATAATTGATTAAACAGGTCTGATGAAGTCCTTGTCATACCTGATGCTAAAGACATGATATTGGAACATGTTAAACACTATCGCTGGGGTTAAATTATCACACGGGAGAGCTATTTCTTTAACCAGCTCCTACTTTGTCCAGGAAAGACATGTATCCCACAAACAGAATGTTGTTCTAGCTATAAGAACATAGTGGCTTTATAGACATTTTAAAGAGGGTATGGCTCTCTCTGATAATTGAAATTAAGTTCCAAATGGTGGACCATTGTCAATTTTCAGCATCCCATGAAGGAAACATACATTCGCAATGCGTATATCAGTCCAATCTAGGGTCCAAATGACATCAATCTTCCATTTCTGGAGATCATAAGGAGTTTCATTGATGTCATAAGTCACAGACTGTTACATGGATGTTGATTCATTTAAGGACTTAGCGACATCGTGGTCATGTTGTCCCTTGTACTTATGTGTGTGTGGACAATGTCTGATAACCTGTGTCATTGTGATGACTGTAGTAGTGTGTATATTTGTAACTAAAGCTAGGATTTGGAAGAAGTTGGCCATAGTTTTAAGCTAGGAACCATCTTGGCATATGTTAATTGGTTAGTCATTGTTGTTTTAAGGGGTGGCACAGTGAGGTCATCTGCCCCTCTCGGCATTTGTCTGGAGTAGAAGTGAGAAAACACGGAAAACCATTTCAATGACAGCTGTGGTGGGACATGAACCGTCTCTTCTCCGTTTTGCATCAGGAGACTGGGCGTGACCCGTTCCAATCCTCGGACTAGAATTAAATTTCTTGGCGGAGCCAAAATCAAACCCAGGAACTTTGAATCCACAGTCTCAATGCGATCCCCGAGACCACATAATGCAGAGGCTGTTACAACCTTATCATAATGGTAGAGTTTACATTTTGCCATTAAGAATGATATTTTAGAAAACCCTATACCATCCTCTTAGAAACAGATGGGTAATCTGTTCATCGTATTTCTTTGCTTTGACTGATAGGCCTCTTGAGAATAGCCCATATTAAAAGCTCTAGCGAATACTGGATTTCATTTGCACGGAAACTTAGTTTTCACTATCAAGACACAAAGCTTTCCTTAAAAAATCTACCAACATTTGCATCATCTCAAAAGTAGCTACAGGTTATTGTAATTTGAAATTTGACTCACCAAATTGTCCTGCTTGGTCCACCTCTCACTGCAGTATCCATTTAAACTTCTCCACTGCACATATATCCTTATAGAATGCACTTACCATCAAGCTTATTTCTAAAGATATCGAAACCAGATAAATGTTTGTAAGACCAATTATGATTTCAGCAGTTAATTAGGATCAGTGGTGACTGCTGATTTTTATAATGTGTAGGACGTAATATGATAGGCTTGGTAACTTAACTAGAGCAATAAAAGAATTTTCAACAATATGCACACATGGAATAAAAATAAACGGTGAATTGTACCAAACAATACGTTTCGCAGATGACATTGCTCTCATAGCAGATGATGAGAAAAAACTAGAAATTGCATTACATGAATTAAATGATCATCTAAGGGTAAAATGTAACATGAAGATTAACAAAACAAAAACCAAGATAATGAAATGTAGTCGAGATGGTAGTCAGAACAGTATTGTATGGATGGGAGGAGAAAGAGTGGCTCAAGTAAATATTTTCAAGTACTTGGGAAGCATTCAGAGCTGGATTTACCAATAGGCCCCATAGGCCCCGGCCTAGGAGCGCACCATGCCGAGGGGCGCAAAATTAAAATTCTTTTTACAGTTCAAAAATAGACTAAACAGACTTTTACTACGTTTCATTTTTTTTTTAAACAAATTCGTATAATTTTATGATTTAAATTAAATTTTCCAAAATGTTGACACTTTTTCAATTTATATTGTGGCCATCACATTCCAAGAAATGTTTTGCAACAGCAGATTTTTCGACTTCAGCTTTAGAACAGGAATATTTTTTTATTTATTAGTAAAGAATTTAAGTCTTGAAGATTAATATCAGTTTAATTTGAATAATTCATTATGCATAGGTTGTGTGATGTAGTGCACACTGTATGTATATCTGTAAGTGTATAATGAGTCTAAAATTGTTTAAACTTATTTTAATATCTCGTTGGCCTATTTCTTCTTCTTCTTCTTCTGCTTTTACGGCCTCATTGGACCACTTCAGTCAATCATATCTTGGTCCTCTTCTTCAGTAAGTTTTCTTTCCGAGTCGCCCAGTAGCTCTTCATTCGCTCTGATCTTCTCAGGCGTTCCTCATCTGTAAATACCCTTTTTACTGTATTACGTTTGTCTATTTTAGCCTGAAATCTTATTTTTATATCTCTTAGTTTTTTTAATTTTGTTGTTTTTTTTGCAAGTCATCCAAGGTTATTTCCAATTCTTTCATATCTTCTCTAATTTCCTTAATCCATCCTACTTGTTGTTTCATATTCCAAAGTTTCACTACAATTTTTCTAGATAACCTGGTTTCTGGTGTCCTCATGATGTGACCAAAGAAAGAAAGCCGTTTCTTCCGAATAGTATCAGTGATAGGCTCCAGTTCTCTGTATACCACTTCATTTGGTACTATCCGCCACTGTCCATCTTTCTGATATTTTTTATTTATGCATGTTCTAGCTATTCTCCTTTCTACCTTTAAAATTATGTCGATTCTGTTTTTCTGAGTAACTTTAAAAAGAGTTTCACTTCCATATGTCACCTCTGGTTGAACCACCGTCTTGTAATGTTTTAATTTTGTTGAGATTGATAGACATTTTCTTTTATATGTAGACCATGTTAATTTTTGGGCTTTTATCATTTTATTAGTTCTTTCTTGCCATGCAGGTTTCTCATCCAAGTTGTAAGTTATAATTTCTCCTAAGTATTTTAATTGCTTCACTATTTTAACTTTCTTGTTATTTACTGTTATGTGATTGATTACAAGTGGATTTGCTACCATTATCTCTGTCTTTTCAAATGATATCTGAAGTCCAATTTTTTGTGCTATATTTTGTAGGCTTATTATTTGATTTTTGGCTTCTTGAATATTATTAGCCAGTAACGCTAAGTCATCTGCGAATCACAAGCAATTTAAGTCTATTTGATCTTTCTTGGTTCCAATTCTTATGCTCCTAGTTGGCCTATTTATTTATAGTTTATTTATACAAATTTAGAAACAGTTGATTCTCTCATTATATTAATTTATTTAATTGATTTTACTTCACGAAACATTAGAATAAAATAACAATCACCTTCACAAAGACCTTTCTGAGGTGTAAATTCTCCCTCCTTCAAGATGGTATGAAGAGGGGGCGGCAAAGACCCACGGGCCTAGGAGTGCCTAAAATCTAAATCCGGACCTGGAAGCATTATTACTTCTGATGGGAGGAGTGAAAAGGATATTCGCTCTCGAATAGCCCAGGCTTAAGAAGCTTTCAACAAGAAGAGAAGTCTCCTGACATCCAAAGCCATATCCCTACAAGTCAAAAAACACTTAATTAAAAGTTACATTTGGAGCATTGCGACCTATGGTTGCAAAACCTGGACACTATTGAAGGCCGACAAGAAACGATTATGTGCATTTGAAATGTGGTGCTGGCGACGAATGCTATGGATACCTTGGACCCTAAGGCTAACTAATGAAGAGATTCTAAGAAGAGCAGAGGAAAGCATCAATCTGACAGAAACAATCAAAAAAAAGAAGAAATAATTGGATAGGCCACCTACTCTGGCATTCACCATGGTGCATCACACTGCTTGAAGGGCAAATGGAAGGCAAGGCAGGAAGAGGACGACCAAGAGCAGAGTTCTTTGATGACATCGGAGGCTAAACTGAGATATTAGACTCAGTCTAATATTAATTATTCAGTCGCACAGCATTATTACGAACACATTACACAATACAATACAATCGAATACCACCCCAAAGATGTGCATACGCTGAAAACAGATTATCCATTCTGACCGTGCAAAATCATAACCAATAAGCCCGTAGTGTTGGTTTGAATTCAACCAATAGCGAGACTTGAGGATCTCAGTCGACGTCCTCAGAGCGCCATTAAACAGACCAAACCTACCCCTTCCCCCTCAAGGGTCCCATACATTTCTAAAGCTATAAACACGTGCTTTGAGGATGCAAGGCTTCTATTCTGGGTGGTGAAGATCACACTTCACCCAACTAGGGGTGAAATGTAAAACTAGTTACAAGTACTGACAGTGACAGTGAGACAGAGCTTATCGGGAGGGTGCGCAAGGTAGCCCCAAAGACTATTTTACAAAACAATCAATTTAATTTTTTTAAACAGTTCCAACTGAGAGCTGACTGTACGATGATCTTCACCTCCTTCATGGAGGAATCGCCACTGATTAGGAATCTTGACCCCCCCCACCCTATAACTTGTACTGACTGGGTGGACCAAGTATTCCTAGATAAATCCCCATCATGTTGTTTGATACCCCCTAATCATTTCATCTTCTTCCAGTAGGAGAAGGATAGCTTACCTTGAACTTCTCAACAGCAATAGTTGGCCGAGCCCACAGGTAGAGTAAGAAGAGGATATTGACCCCGATTCCAACCAGAAGACCCACTTCCACACCTTGCCATAGACATGCCAGAAACGTGAGAATCAGGAGGCCGAATTCTCGTTCTGTGGACAGAGCACTTGTGCCAGTGAGATGTTCCTATGAAGGTGATATCTCCATTAATAAACTTTAATACTTACTGCTGGTGTACCAGAGAGTAACTGCGACCTGCCACTCGATCATGAACATGACCGCACAGATGAGCACGGCGGAGAGTGTGGCCCGAGGAATGAAGTAGAAGTACGGGGTGAGGAAGCTGAGAGCCAGTAGGATCAGAGTGCCTGCAATATACAAGAAATTTTGCTCAGTTTATGAACATGATGAAGTGCAAGTAAGGGGTGAAGGTTGGTTCCTCAGTTTAGGGGCTGCGAGAATGCGGTCATGTAGCCCCGTGTACTTTGGGTGTGTGTAGAACCTGTGTGATAACCGGTGTTAATTGTGATGACTGTATTAGTGTGTGTTATCTGTTTTCAATTCAAGTAAGGACTGCAGACATTCGATTCAAGTAGTTCCAACTTTTGCTACCAAACGCCACTGTCAATGGCCAACTAGTTCTGAACTTGGTTACTAGATGCCACCACAGTCAGCTCCCGGCGACGAACGTTGGAATCTGAGAGCGTCAGTCAAATCTAACCTAAAATTTAGCTTCACACAAGTGCAATTAGTGGAAGATTTTTTATCATGCCATAAATCCATGACATGCGACCGCTGGCTTTACTTCCTCTCTGAAGGAAGGCATACTGAGGAATTTTTAACGCTCTTAAAAAATCCGATGACTTCGGCCGGGTTTGAACCCGCGACCTTGGGCACAGAAGCTCAGCATGCTACCAACCCCGCCACCGAAGCCGCCGTACAGGGTGAGGATCAGAGTGTCTGCAATATGCAATCTACTCAGTTTTTGAAGGAAATTGCTCAAGTTTGTCTCATCAAAATTGATTAATTTAATCAAACTATTTGGCCCTCAGTGCCCTCTTTGACTTGGAAACTAGTCCGGGTTGTGGCTTGGCCGCCCGCAGTGGTGTGACTACACGTATCTGCCCAGACAGCAGAAATCAAGTTTGAATCCTGATTGCATTCCCATTTTCAAGTCTAATTTCAGCTAATTTAATTATATCTAATCATAATGGTTTGTTAGAGTTTTATTTTGTGGCTTTTGCATTTGATGATGATGATGATGGCCATGAAAGCCAATATGCCATCTTTTCGTAAGTGTATAGGGAGGAGATAATGTTGTGGAAGCTCTCAGTTTCCACAGCAATCAAGTGCAATGCGCCACACATATATGTTCCACTATCCCAGTCGCGGTCTGGGCAAGGTGTTCCAAGAGTCTGCTGATGAGCCTGACTTGGTTATAAGATTTTATTAACATTATTCAATGTCAACACAGACCAAACAACATGGCTAGTACCACGAGGAACTATTGGTGCACCAACCCGAAACCCCACAAAAGACACGGCTAATACTAAATACCAATTCTCTGGATTTTAACCCCTCAAGCCGGTTGGCCGTACACTGTACGTCCGCTGGATTCTACTCGTCCAGCCGGTTCGACGTACCACAAACGGCCGGTGCAGGCGGAAGTTAGAATGCTTATTACACATGAACCACTGCTGCTTCGCGGGATCTTTTTGCACGTTATGAACCGAGACGTTGTGTACTTTCATGCCATCTCTGTTTCATAATTAGAACTAATACGAAGTTGATCGATATCCGTTGCTTTTTACGACTCATATCGATCAGCGAAAGAACATGAAACGCGCACTATTGAGTTTCAAATTAGTTGCTTAAAAGGTATCACGGTCTCTCCTGCCATCTCGACAATGTTTTGTGAACTATGTCTAACTTGACAGTTTTTGCTACTTATGAAGGGGAAGCACCGAAAGCAAATACTACGTAGTTAATTTTTTGCTTCGTAGGCTTGAGGCTACTCAGTCGCAGATAAATAATTGCCGGGCTGTCTCATTATCTTACGGGTGCAGAGATTATTCGTTTGATAGACAGTAGTGGAAGTGATGTATAGGGAAGCGATATTTTCAGTAGTGATACGGACTATGCACACACAGCATGATGTTATTGGGGAAGTGGCAAACAGCGCTGATGAAGAAGAAATAGCTTCAGCTGTAATAACAACGACCGCTGTTCAGTGTTTGTGGCGATAGGTTCACGGGTATGCCAGGAACAGGAAAGCATTTCACGTCTGTTTTAGATTCTATTTTGCTGTTTTTCGACGACAAATTGATTGAACTAATAGTTTGAGAAACAAATATGTACGCGACAGAATGTATAGTTGGCGCGCCCTTGAAACCAAGGTCGCGCGCCAGGAAGTGGGAGTCAGTGACAGGGGGCAACATTTATGTGTTCTAGGGGCTTGTAATGTTGATGGGGAAAATGCAGAAACCTACCCTAAAGAGGTATTACACCAGGGATTAATTTTTAGAGACCCCTATATTCGCTCAAACAATGCCAAGCGACAGGTTTGAACTAATATTGCGATATTTATATTTTGTTGACAATTCTTCACGGGATACATATACGGGGCCTAAAAACTTTTCAAAATTCAGCTTTTCCTGGAAATTATACCCGAAAATTATGTAAATTGAGCTTTATCATATCTTGTTTTCATTGTAAATATACCTGAAACAAATACCAAAAGTGGAACTTATCAAATTATTATATTTTTGTAAATATTGCGTGTGATCATGGACAACCCTGAAAAGCAGTCGTTACATATATTACTGAGAAACATTAGACCTGTTATCGGTAAGTATTCCTAAAATTTTCATTATGTTATATTTCGTAGATTTTGCATTATTAATTTTTCACCTTGTTGGTGTCTACACCACTGCTGAGCTTCAATTTAAATACCGCCGGAGAAGGGAACACCTCCAGATTAAATAGCCGGCCTGAAGGGTTAATAATTAATCATCTGGTCACTTTGCTTTTACCAAACCTTAAGTCATACTGCATATTTTCAAACTTCAGAATCTATTTAATGTCCATCATGGCCTATGGACTTGTAGCAGACTTCAAGCAACTGAGATGACGTTCCTCCACAAGACCAGGAGAGACAAAATACAAAATGAGGAATTTCGTCAAAGGGTTGGTTTGGAAAGAAGTTTGTTGCTGACTTCGTAAATGGATAAATTAAAGTGGTTATTTACTTATTAAGCCTCCGTGGCTTAGGCGGCAGCACGCCGGCCTCTCACCGCTGGGTCCGTGGTTCAAATCCCGGTCACTCCATGTGAGATCTGTGCTGGACAAATCGGAGGCAGACAGGTTTTTCTCCGGGTACTCCGGTTTCCCTGTCAAAATTTAATTCCAGCAACACTCTCCACTATCATTTCATTTCATATCTCATTCATTTAATCATTGCCCCAGAGGAGTGCGTCAGGCCTCGGCAGCCGGCACAGTTCATATCCTCGCCGCTAGATAGGGGCTTCATTCATTCCATTCCTGACCCAGTCGGAGACTGGAAGCAGGCTGTGGATTTTCATTTTTCATTTACTTATTTAGCGTATGGCTTTTAGTGCCGGGAGTGTCAGAGGACATGTTCGGCTCACCAGAGGTTATAGCTGCTTCAAGCGGACACCCATGGGGTAAGCTACAAGCTCCGTTCAATTTCAAGTAGTTCCAACTTTCTCTACCAGATGTCACTGACACCTAGTGGTGAACATTGGAACTTTGATAGAGCATTTCAACAAAATCTAACCTAGAAATTTAGCTTCACACAAGTTTAGTTAGTGGAAGGATCTTTTACATGCCATAAATCTATGATATGGGACCACCGACTTTACTTCCCCTCCAAAGGAAGGCATACTGAAGGACTTAAACGCTCTTAAAAAATCCGACGACTTCGGCCGGGTTTGAACCCACGATCTTGGGCACAGCAGTTGAGCATTCTACCAACTACGCCACTGAAGCCGTTATTAAAGTGGTATGGTCATATGAAGAAAATGGCCCCTGGTAGAACACTAAGAATGTACCTTAGGATGAGACCATACCCGGCTTGCTGGAGCTGATGACTACAGTAATAGTGCGACTACGAGGTCATCTGCACAGTAACATCTCTTGGAACTGCCTTAATGTGCTGGTAAATCTACCGACATGAGATTATTGCAATTTGAACTCCCTTAAATTGGGAATAATTAGCATTAAGCTAGGTTTTACCCCACTGAAATGAATTGAAATGGTTGAAATGAACAGGTTTGTGCTTTCCACCTCAGAAACAGGGAAGCAGCAAGGAAACTCAATATTAGCTGGGGAGGAGCTCACCTGGAACATTGTTTTACCCCAAAATACCTAGGGGTAACTTTAGATCGCACCCTATCTTACAAGAAACATTGTATGAATGTTAAACAAAAAGTATCTACACGAAATAACATACTTCGTAAGTTGATAGGGGCCGACTGGGGCGACCATGCTGAAACACTACATATGTCTGCATTAGCTCTGTGTTATTCAGCTGCTGAGTATGCTAGCCCTGTATGGTATCACTCAGCTCATGTAAAACAGGTTGATGTTGTCCTCAACGAGTCCTGCAGAATAATTACTGATTGCCTGAAATCTACACCTGTCCACAAACTACATTCCTTGGCAGGAATAGCCCCTCCTGAGGTACGCCGTGAGGTCATAGCACAAACGGATCGAAAAAAGTCCGCAGAGGACCATGCTCACCCTCTTTTTGGTCACCAGCCTCCAAGAAGGCGGCTAAAATCAAGGAATAGCTTCCTGCAAACTACATCGATGCCTACTACAAAACCCGAAGTAGCCAGGATACAGCTATGGCAATCCACCATACCACCAGATTGGATGAAGGCCATGGAAAGGCTTCCAGCAGGCCACAACAACAACTGGGAAACTTGGCGGTCACTCAACAGACTTCGGACTGGTGTTGGGCGATGCAAAGTTAATCTCCACAAATGGGGATGTCTACAGGAATCAGAACTCTGTGAGTGTGGCGAGAAACAGACCATGATACACCTGTGTTCCTGTGAACTGTACCCGTGCTCTTGCACAACGCAGGAGTTAATGGAAGGTCATGAAAAGGGTGTGACAGTGGCCCGTTTCTGGGCAAAGACAATCTAATTCGAGACATTGTTGTATGTATTATTCCTTTTTAATATTGCGTATCATCCCTCTGCGTATGTTGTAATGCTTTTGACTCGAATAAATAAACCCCACTGATAGACCACCATCAGAGAAGTATTTATACAATAGCTTCCAAAAATCCTCCTGCAGTTCTTCCCCCCACCCCCCATTAAAGGTTCGAAATGGAATGAAATGGCCATAATCTCTCTTTGTTACTGATAATCCGTTTAAGTTCAGCATGTTTATTATTTATTATTATTTACATATTTTACGCCCACATTGGAGTACCTAAATCAATACATATGAGTAAATTTCTTCTTTTTCTCCTCCCAGAACTTTCTCATTCTCTCCAACCCGGAAGCCCTTTGTGTGTCCGATATAGTATATTGTTTCCGTTCAACTGTTTTTAGTTTGAGACTTATGCTTTTGTTCTTCAAAATCCTCTTCTCTTCTCTGTCTTTGATTTGTTGCCGAGTTATACCCAATTCTTCCAAATCTACCTGAACTTCTTTGAACCAATTATTTTGATTTTATAAAGTAATCAAATAGTTGTTTCAATATCCTGGTTTCTGGCAGTCTTGATATGTGACAGAAAAAGTAAAATCTTCTTTTACGCATTGTAGTTATTATTGATTCACATTCACGATAGACGATGTTGTTAGGCAACAATCTCCACTTGTAGCAGATATTAAAGCCCCATGTTGCTAGCGACAAGTGTAACATTTCTTAATGCCCCCTGTTGGTAGCGACAAAGTGTAACGGTTTGGCTGCCCCTAACTGTTGGGTGATAAATGTAACTGTTTACCTTTGCCTAAGCTATGTTGTTTTAATGGGCGCCAAGACCTCAACGCAATGCTGAAATCTAAATTTGTATTTAACAACGTCTAGCTCTGGTAGAACACCTTCAAGAATCTATTCACTCAGATCGTGGTATGATTTGATCATTAACCCAACAAACAATTGTATCAGGAGAAGGAATTGGTCTATATCTAATGCTACCTACTGAAAGCAAAGATTGCATTGTAAAAGAATTGAATTTATTATATAAAACAAGTATAGCAAAATTAATAATAATAATTAGTATAAAATTTAAATGGGAGCGTTGCGATTTTAATATTACCGGTAGAAGATTACGTGAAAAGGGAGTCTGATAAATTATTGATTTTACTCTTATTTCCAAGCTATGAAGTTACTGCAATATGAAATATAAAACAAAGAGAAATGAGAGATTGCGTATTTCTGCGTCATTCGCGCTTACCACTGGAAATTGCCAAAGCATTTCCCTCGTACTGGATGATGCTGTGTGCTTCCCACAGTCTCCTGGACGTCGTCATCTCCGTTGATATTTGATGATATACTTGTAGATTTGGTGACTTTATGGTCCTAACAACGGAGCCATACCCTCGTACAACCACACTGGTTAAGTTTTAAACAGATCTTCTCCACTCCACGGAACATCGGAGCGACACACACGTGCAACCGAACTAGTCAAGTCTTTCACAGATTGTCTTCGTTCCACGGCGCGCCGAACGATATATGCACACGTCGGCTCCCCACCTCGGTACCGACTTCCAGCTTACGTGGTCTCCACTGATTGACTGCTCCCCACGAGCTACTACCCCTTCTCTCGCTCATTACACACGGCGCGCGGATGATGAAGTCGATTTCCGTTCCAACTATCCGCCTTTTCTTGACGCTCGGACCCCGCTTGCGTAACACTTCTTGACAAGAATCAGCCCGTATCTGAATTTCCAGTGAGTCATGTCTCTCATAATATCCTAACTGACGAAACTCCGTAAAATTCCGTAATCACATAATTTTCTATGATATCGTCGTTCGTAATAATTTGCTTGATAGCGTTTTCTAAGACATAGAAAACCTATCTGTATGCTTATAATTTTTATAAAATGCTCCGAAAATATCTTAATAATAATTATAATAAATTAATAATAATAATAAATTGACATGAAAAATTCTCTTGGCTGAACAATTTGCCGCGTAAATAAATATAGAATGGCTTCCTACTGACTTATGCCAGTGGCATAAAAACCCCTCGAAAAACACGTTACATATTCGCCTCGGATCATCGGAAGATTTACCGTGAAGACGGTCCATTATCCGATTATCCCAGACACGTTAATAATCCCCATCCAAAATACATATTACATAAATGAAATCACCCTAAATTACAGATATATACACTCATAATTTTTCTTCACGCACTTTGCGTCAAAGTTTGTTGTCACTAGGGATTGCACTTTGCAACCAGTCCAATGTTTTTCATATAGAATAGTGTTCCACGGATATTTCCGCCTCTCAAATTTCTCTATGTTGGAGAAATAGACATAATTAATGTGTGAGCACTATGTATTTATGATGTCATATCACATGCATTGAAGGTGTTCTGATATATTTATATCACCATAGAACTTCCTAATTTCACTGGAGGTCCCTTCCTTATGGTGAAATTTAATCTCACTTATTGAAACGGTTATTAAGGGGCCAAGTGAAACGGTTATTAATGCCCCATGTTGGTAGCGACAAATGAAACGTTTTGCTAGCTCCTAACTGTTGGGTGAGAAATGTAACTGTTTACCTTTGCCTAAGCTATGTTGTTTTAATGGGCGCCAAGACCTCAACGCAATGTTGAAATCTAAATTTGTATTTAACAACGTCTAGCTCTGGCAGAACACCTTCAAGACTCTATTCACTCAGATCGTGGTATGATTTGATCATTAACCCAACAAACAATTGTATCAGGAGAAGGAATTGGTCTATATCTAATGCTACCTACTGAAAGCAAAGATTCCATTGTAAAAGAAATGAATTTATTATATAAAACAAGTATAGCAAAATTAATAATAATAATAACTATAAAATTTAAATTGGAGCGTTGTGATTTGAATATTACCGATAGAAAATTACGTGAAAACGGAGTCTGATAAATTGATTTTACTCTTATTTCCAAGCTATGAAGTTACTGAAATATGAAATGTAAAACAAAGAAAATGAGAGATTGCGTATTTCTGCGTCATTGGCGCTTACCACTGGAAATTGCCAAAGCATTTCCCTCGTTCTTGATGATGTTGTGAGCTTCCCACAGTCTCCTGGACGTCGTCATCTCCGTCGGAATTTGATGATATTCTGGTAGATTAGATAATTCTATGGTCCGTACCTCGGACCCAAACACTCGTACAACCAAGTTTTACAAAAGTTCGTCGCTAACTCCACTGAACATCGGAGCGACACGCACTTGCGACCGTACACCTCAAGTATTTCACAGATACTAACTCCACTGAACATCGGAGCGACACGCACGCGCATCCATACTCCTCAAGTATTTCACAGATAGTCCACGTCCCACGGAACATCGGAGCGACTCCCCCGCCTATAACCACACTCGGCTTGAACTACACCGATTGTATTTCACAGATACTAACTCCACTGAACATCGGAGCGACACGCACGCGCATCCATACTCCTCAAGTATTTCGCAGACAGTCCACGTCCCACGGAACATCGGAGCGACTCCCCCGCGTATAACCACACTCGGCTTGAACTACACCGATTGTTCTTGTTTCACGGCGCGTCGAACGATATAACCACACGCCGGCTCCCCACTCTTCAGTCCCAACTAGCTTACGTCGTCTCCCCTGATTGGCTGACCCACCACGCGATCTTCTCCTCCTCCGGGTCATTACACTCGGCGGGAGGGTTCCGTTCCAACAATTCGTCTTTTCTAGACCTTGCGACCCAAGATTGCGTCATGCTTCTCGACAAGATTAAGCGTGTACTTGAAATCCCAGTGAGTCACGTCTCTCGATATACCCTAACTGACGAAAACTCCGTAAAATTCCGTAATCAGATAATTTTCTATGATATCGTCGTTCGTAATAATTTGCTGGATAGCGTTTTCTAAGACATAGAAAACCTATCTGAATGCTAATAATTTTTATAAAATGCTCCGAAAATACCTAAATAATAATTATAATAAATTAATAATAATAATAATAAATTAGAAGCCTCCGTGGCTTAGGCGGCAGCACGCCGGCCTCTCACCGCTGGGTCCGTGGTTCAAATCCCGGTCACTCCAAGTGAGATCTGTGCTGGACAAAACGGAGGCAGACAGGTTTTTCACCGGGTACTCCGGTTTTCCCTGTCAAAATTTCATTCCAGCAACACTCTCCCCTATCATTTCATTTCATCTGTCATTCATTTAATCATTGCCCCAGAGGAGTGCGTCAGGCCTCGGCAGCCGGCACAGTTCATATCCTCGCCGCTAGATAGGGGCTTCATTCATTCCATTCCTGACCCGGTCGGAGACTGGAAGCAGGCTGTGGATTTTCATTTTTCAATAATAAATTAACATGAAAAATTCTCTTGGCTGAACAATTTGCCGCGTAAATAAATATAGAATGGCTTCCTACTGACTTATACCAGTTGCATCAAACCCCTCGAAAAACACGTTACATATTCGCCTCGGATCATCGGATGATTTACCGTGACGACGGTCCATTATCCGATTATCCCAGACACGTTAATAAACCCCATCCAAAATACATATTACATAAATGAAATCACCCTAAATTACAGATATATACACTCATATTTTTTCTTCACGCACTTTGCGTCAAAGTTTGTTGTCACAATGGATTGCACTTTACAACCAGTCCAATGTTTTACATATGGAATAGTGTTCCACGGATATTTCCGCCCCTCAAATTTCTCTATGTTGGAGAAATAGACATAATTAATGTGTGAGCACTATGTATTTACGATGTCATATCACACGCATTGAAGGTGTTCTGATATATTTATATCACCATAGAACTTCCTAATTTCACTGGAGGTCCCCTCCTTATGGTGACATTTAATTCCACTTATCACTGAGCACACGATCACACTATTGTGGCAGCGCCTCGTGACCATAATACTTAATCTCTCTTTAAAGATGATTAAATTAATATTGACTTCTGAAAAAAAAACAGTAAATGCGCATTACATATAACACCAAATATTTCTATGCCGTAATCGCCCTGTCTTGTTAAGTTCCCGTTAACCATATTCTACTTAATACTAGTTCTCAACACAGACCATTTCTCCTCACACAAATAATACCATTGTACATATTATCTTAAATTACACACTTACAAATCTTACATGGCGAGGCCGTAAACAGAAATCACGTGTGCTGATATGTATGAGTTTCATGAAGGACTGTCTCGCATTCTGATGGCCCATCTTTTATCTCGTGGACGCCTTAAGCTAACAAGCCCTATTCAAGCGCTCCCCCATCTCTTGGAGATAAATGGGAACCCATCAGCGCTGCCAAAATGGCCTTGGTGCATCGAGACAATTTAGTGCTCAACAGCATCCGACAATCCCGTCATATTTCCCTGTACCTTAAAAACTCTCATTTACTTACATACTACCCCCCTGTGTGACTTCTGATACGCCTGCCTTAAGACCAGATCTTCCACGCACCAGACACCACACTTACTCATTTGATAGGCTGGCTCGCCAGCTAAACACACTCACTTTATGACACATATTTTCGTAGACTATGTATATTATACGTCCCGTATAATCTGTTTCCCTCACTATTCTCCAGCACATATGCTGTTTTCCCAATACGTTTGGAAACTATAAATGTTTCTGCGTCACCTGCTTCCAACCTTGCAAGTGGCTCCCTTAAATGAACGTCATCACGTTGCTCTACCTAGCATTTTTCTCAGCGTCTGTAACGATGCCCTGTTGCTACTGTCCACACATGCTAACCCTACCTTCCTATGGTGTAACACCTCTACTCGACACTCTATGACCTAAAAATGTCACTTCTGACTGACAGAATGACGACTTAGACAGCTTCAAAGTGAACCCTGCCTTATCTAACTTCTGAAAAACTATATCTAAATGACGTAGATGCTCCTCAAAACTGCGTGAACTAATTACCATATCATCTATGTAAATGGTTACAAACTCTCCTGTGTCATCCCCTAATGCGATGTTTAAAGCCCTAATTAAAGCTGCTGAACTACTCTTTAACCCATAAGGTGTTCTACAAAATTGATAAAGGTTATATTTATGACTAAAAGCTGTAAATGGTCTATCTTCGTACATAAGTGGCACTTGCCAAAAACTGGAACTCAAATCTACACAAGTGAAATACTTCTTCCCCTCAAATGTTTGCATTAATTCCTCTATTGACATAGATTTCAGCTGATCTGAACTAATTCTACTGTTAACCAAACGAGCGTCTAAACAAATACGAACAGTGCCGTCGGTCTTGGGTACCGTGATCAAAGAATTAACATACGGACTGTTAGAGTGCTCAATAATCCCATCTTCAAGCATCTGATTAATTTGTGCCTCAACTGCACTCTGATAAGCGAAAGGTACAGGATATCTATGTCCTGTGAATACTGACCTATCAATAACGTTCAATGAATGTGTATAGCAATTGGCCATACCAATGCGATCCTCAAAAACTCTCCTATTACACAATAACACATCATAGAGCCGAACACATTGTTCCACCTCTATATTACCCTGAAATGCAGCCTCACGTAACGAGTCCTCTAGACTTCCGTTCGTAATCACACTGCCCACAAAACATGGAGAACCCCGCTCTACGGCTGGCGATATCTCATTTAAAGTACAAATCACACCTACAATACTACTCCTCTGAATATGGTCATTGAACGCTACTTCTACTTCAGAATCTCCCCATTTAAATTTCAAACTCCCTACATCATAACATAAGTTACCAGACACTCTACTTAGCCACTCTGAACCCAAGATAACACTGAATACTAAATTTGGAATTACAAGGCAAATCTGCTTCTCTACATGATTATTAATTTTAATGTCTACTAAAACTTGCTTAGAAATTACTTTAGACCTCTTCCCAACAGCTGTGATAACAAAAGTGCTTTTAATTGGCATCTCCTCAAAATTTACTCCAGTTCCTTTCATTTTATCATAAAATGCACGACTTATGCAACTCTTCATACAACCACTATCAATTAAAACATCTGTGTACGCCTCGGACACGTTAAATTTAACTATGGGGCTCTTACTAACCACTTCCTGAATAATACCTTCATCATTTAGTTCATGTAATAATTCATTTCTTACATTTAGGTCATAGGGTTCCTGTATAATTGTATGGACAGGGCATGCTACAGACTGAGATTCTGACCTTACTTCGCAGCCTGGTTCGCGTTTAAAGAACCGCTACAGCTGACCGTAGTACTAGTTACTACTGCACTGGTCTGGTTGTTCTGAGTTGTGTTGTCATTGTTTGGCTGTATATTACTACCACTAGGCTGTCCTCTTCCTTGACCCCTATTCTGGTTGTAATTATTGTCATTATAATTTCTCCCTTGATTTCCCCTGAAATCATTGTTTCTCCCTTGATTTCCCCTGTAATCATTGTTCCTCCCTTGATACTGATTACCATAGCCATTTCCTCTGTTCTGATTTAGCTGATTATTATTATTTCTATTTTGAGCATTGGCCCCTTCGCCACCGTTCCCTTGAACTTCCTGATGCCTGGCTTCATTAGGTCTATTATTATTATTACCCTGGTTCCTATTGAAATTGTCCTCATAACTCCCTCTCCCTAGTGCATCAAATGTGCTTAACAAATTTTCTACTTGTGATATAGTCTTTACATTCTGGATACAAGCAGCCTCCTTGATGCTATAGGGAAAGTGCCTAAGTAGCAACCTTACCACATCACTTTCCTCCTTCAAGCCATCCAGATATTTACACACTAATACCTGCCCTAAAAAGTATTCGGTCATGGTGGAGCTTCCTTTAGGGTTATATTTACCACACACTACTCCCTCACGATGCTGAGACTGAATAACCTCATTCCAGAACTTTTCACAGAATTTCATTTTAAAATCATTCATATCAGTAAACTTGTCTCTGTAGACAGCAAACCAATTCCTCGTTTCCCCCACAAACACTTGTTCTAAAATTTCAACTACCTGGCACCACTCAATACTACCATTTTCCAACCTCTCCCCGAATTTATTTTCTATAGTGTTCATGAACTCCATTGGGCACCCCTGTCGATTGCTGAACTTACCCAGTTCTACCTCCCTGTGTGTGCTATTCACAAAAACTGGTCTATTCTGACTATTTTCTTGCCTGATCCTAGCTTTTAATTTTAATTCTAATTCTGCGATTTTCTCCTCAGCCTTCCTCTCAATACTGTTTACTGTTAATTTAATGTTTCCTTCTGATTCTTCTACTTTATCATATAGCTTTGCTTGTTTCTCCTCAATCTTGCTAATGCTCTCTTTATTACTCTCTCTTAAATCATTTACTTCTGCAACTATTTGTGAGTGGACTTTCTCAATTCTACCCCCCAGCTGTTCCTTAACCTCTTTAGTAGCTACCTGAATTTTGTCAATTTCTCCCCCCAATTGCTTTTTGACCTGCTGTGTTTCCAGTTGCACTAGTTCTTTTAAATTTTCAGCCTGTGTACTGATTCTAATTTCCAACTCCTCCTGTACTTTTCCTAATTTTCTGTCTACATCTGCAATAATCTCTTTAGCCTTTTCTTCCATCACCCCCCTGATCTCACCTCTAATCAGTTCGAATTTGTCACTCATTTCCCTACTGTTTTGTTCTAATTTAGCATTTAAAGTTTCAGTACTCTCTCTATTTTCCTTACTGTTTTGTTCTAATCTGGCGTTTAAACTATCGCTCAATTCCCTATTACTATCTTTATTTTCCCTACTGTTTTGTTCTAGTTTAGCGTTATTCTGTTCTAACTTTGCATTTAAAGCTTCTGTACTTTCTTTATTTTCCCTACTGTTTTGTTCTAATTTAGCGTTATTCTGTTCTAACTTTGCATTTAAGGCATCACTACTAACTTTGTTCTGATACATAAACTCGAGAAGTAAAGTTTTTAATTCTGGTTGGCCGCCTACACTCCCTGTTTCAGTATCGGGATTTACCTCCGCTACCCCGGTACTACCATCACTCGACATACTGCTCGTATCATCACTCTCCCGTTGATGACCACTACGTAACCTCATCTGTCTTTCTTTCTCATCCCCCATAATGATATACACTGATACAGACAAATAACCCCCAAAATACAGGCACAGAAATATATACCCTTCTCCTTCCACAAATGTTATTAGGTTTTCAGCCCCAAGTTGTTGGCGACAAGTGAAACGGTTATTAAGGGGCCAAGTGAAACGGTTATTAATGCCCCATGTTGGTAGCGACAAATGAAACGTTTTGCTAGCTCCTAACTGTTGGGTGAGAAATGTAACTGTTTACCTTTGCCTAAGCTATGTTGTTTTAATGGGCGCCAAGACCTCAACGCAATGTTGAAATCTAAATTTGTATTTAACAACGTCTAGCTCTGGCAGAACACCTTCAAGACTCTATTCACTCAGATCGTGGTATGATTTGATCATTAACCCAACAAACAATTGTATCAGGAGAAGGAATTGGTCTATATCTAATGCTACCTACTGAAAGCAAAGATTCCATTGTAAAAGAAATGAATTTATTATATAAAACAAGTATAGCAAAATTAATAATAATAATAACTATAAAATTTAAATTGGAGCGTTGTGATTTGAATATTACCGATAGAAAATTACGTGAAAACGGAGTCTGATAAATTGATTTTACTCTTATTTCCAAGCTATGAAGTTACTGAAATATGAAATGTAAAACAAAGAAAATGAGAGATTGCGTATTTCTGCGTCATTGGCGCTTACCACTGGAAATTGCCAAAGCATTTCCCTCGTTCTTGATGATGTTGTGAGCTTCCCACAGTCTCCTGGACGTCGTCATCTCCGTCGGAATTTGATGATATTCTGGTAGATTAGATAATTCTATGGTCCGTACCTCGGACCCAAACACTCGTACAACCAAGTTTTACAAAAGTTCGTCGCTAACTCCACTGAACATCGGAGCGACACGCACTTGCGACCGTACACCTCAAGTATTTCACAGATACTAACTCCACTGAACATCGGAGCGACACGCACGCGCATCCATACTCCTCAAGTATTTCACAGATAGTCCACGTCCCACGGAACATCGGAGCGACTCCCCCGCGTATAACCACACTCGGCTTGAACTACACCGATTGTATTTCACAGATACTAACTCCACTGAACATCGGAGCGACACGCACGCGCATCCATACTCCTCAAGTATTTCACAGATAGTCCACGTCCCACGGAACATCGGAGCGACTCCCCCGCGTATAACCACACTCGGCTTGAACTACACCGATTGTTCTTGTTTCACGGCGCGTCGAACGATATAACCACACGCCGGCTCCCCACTCTTCAGTCCCAACTAGCTTACGTCGTCTCCCCTGATTGGCTGACCCACCACGCGATCTTCTCCTCCTCCGGGTCATTACACTCGGCGGGAGGGTTCCGTTCCAACAATTCGTCTTTTCTAGACCTTGCGACCCAAGATTGCGTCATGCTTCTCGACAAGATTAAGCGTGTACTTGAAATCCCAGTGAGTCACGTCTCTCGATATACCCTAACTGACGAAAACTCCGTAAAATTCCGTAATCAGATAATTTTCTATGATATCGTCGTTCGTAATAATTTGCTGGATAGCGTTTTCTAAGACATAGAAAACCTATCTGAATGCTAATAATTTTTATAAAATGCTCCGAAAATACCTAAATAATAATTATAATAAATTAATAATAATAATAATAAATTAACATGAAAAATTCTCTTGGCTGAACAATTTGCCGCGTAAATAAATATAGAATGGCTTCCTACTGACTTATACCAGTTGCATCAAACCCCTCGAAAAACACGTTACATTATCACTGAGCACACGATCACAATATTGTGCCAGCGCATCGTGACCATAATACTTGATCTCTCTTTATAAAAGATGAAATTAATATTGACTTCTGAAAAAAAAAAAAACAGTAAATGCGCATTACATTTAACACCAAATATTTCTGTGCCGTAATCGCCCTGTCTTGTTAAGTTCCCGTAGACCATATTCTACTTAATACTAGTTCTCAACACAGACCAGTTCTCCTCACACAAATGAAACCATTGTACAAATTACCTTAAATTACTCACTTAAAAATCTTACATGGCGAGGCCGTAAACAGAAATCACGTGTGCCGTTATGTATGAGTTTCATGAAGGACTGTCTCGCATTCTGATGGCCCATCTTTTGTCCCGTGGACACCTTAAGCAAAAATACCCTGTCCAAGCGCTTACCCATCTCTTGGGGACAAATGGGAATTCACCAGCGCTACCAAATTCTGGCCTTGGTGTATCGAGACATTTTAGTGCTCAAGAGCATCCGACAATCCCGTCATATTTCCCTGTACCTTAAAAACTCTCATTTACTTACATACTACCCCCCTGTGTGACTTCTGATACGCCTTCCTGCAAGACCATCTCCTCCCACGCACCAAATACCACACTTACTCATTTGATAGGCTGGCTCGCCAGCTAAACATCCTCACTTTATGACACATACTTTGGGAGACTATGTATATTATACGTCCCGTATAATCTGTTTCCCTCACTATTCTCCAGCACATATGCTGTTTTCCCAATACGTTTGGAAACTATAAATGGGCCCTCGTAGAGATAAAAGAACTTGGACATGACTTTCTCTAGCTTATTTGACTGTTTCGGCACTCTAAGTAAGACTCTGTCTCCCGGCTCGAATAGGTCAAATTTAGTTTCTTTTTGTTGGCGAATTCTCTTTTGTGCTGACTTAGATAAATTCTGTTTCGCCAACTGGACAATGTAATCCATCCCCGGTTGCTTACCCTCATTTAATCCCAACACCCTCACTAGTTCATTTTGTGGTCTTTTTCCGAAGTGAACTTTGTATGGCGTCAATTTCGTGCTCTCATGCTGGACAGAATTCAGCCAAGTCTCGACTTTGGGAAGATGTCCAACCCAGGCCACATGCTTGTCATGCACTAGAGTCCGAAAAAGATGAGCCACTTCCCTTAATGGACGCTCTGCAGAATTACCCTGAGGGTATCTTACAGAGGAATGAATGTGTGTTATACCAGCTTCCTGCATACTGGTTCTCCATTTCTTTGCAGTAAACTGTGGTCCACTGTCAGATAGTATCCAGAGAGGAATGCCAAACTCAGGTACATACTTATTAATGATCAGACCGCTACACGCTAGTCCCGTGGCTTTCCTTAGCGGATATAGCTTGACATACCGTATTTCCTCGCATAATCGTCGCACTTTTTGAGCCTAAAATTCGGGGAAAAAAGCAGGGTGCGACGATTATGCAAAGAATATTTAAGTTCAAAGAATATAGGCTATTACTGTATCATTATTAGCTGCACGGGCCAGTCATTCGCGTAGCGTGAGTCATAGCCTGCAGTCAGAGACAGGCTTCTTTCTTCTAACAAGATCACGCCAGATTAGGCCTATAAGCTCGCGGAATGTGCGCTGGCCGTTCGCGTCACAGTTCATAGCTCGCAGGCATAAAGACGAGATTAGGCCTACTTTCTGCTGACAAGATCACGCCAGATTAGGCCTATGAGCTCGCGGAATGTGCGCTGGCCGTTCGCGTCACAGTTCATAGCCCGCAGGCATAAAGCCGAGATTAGGCCTACTTTCTGCTGACAAGATCACGCCAGATTAGGCCTATAAGCTCGCGGAATGTGCACTGGCCGTTCGCGTCACAGTTCATAGCCCGCAGGCATAAAGACGAGATTAGGCCTACTTTCTGCTGACAAGATCACGCCAGATTAGGCCTATGAGCTCGCGGAATGTGCGCTGGCCGTTCGCGTCACAGTTCATAGCCCGCAGGCATAAAGCCGAGATTAGGCCTACTTTCTGCTGATAAGATCACGCCAGATTATACGCTCGCGTAATGTGCTAAGTGACGAAGCTTGCCGCTCGCGTCACAGTTCATAGCCCGCAAGCTTAAAGACAAGATATTTTTCTTCTGACAAAGTCGCGCCAGCATGTGAAACTGACTGGCGCACAAATACAAATATGCTTTGCGACGATTATGGGAGGAAATTTTAAAAACCTATTTTAGAGTTTGAAAAGTGGGGTGCGACGATTATGCGGTGGCGACGATTATGCGAGGAAATACGGTACTTACTAAAAGCGTCAATAACTATAAAAATGTACTCGTAACCGTACTGTCCTTTAACGATCGGGCCAAATAAATCCACACACAGTAGTTCGCCGGGACTACAGGTGAGAACTGCAGATCTCTCCCCCACTAAATATTTAACTGGATATTTACTCCTTTGATAGGTGTCACACTTAGCTAAAATCCTCCTAACATCCCTTCCCATTTTACTCCAAATGAAGTCACGACCAATTTCATAGAAGACCTTGGCAGCACCAAAGTGTCTTAATTCCCTATGAATGAACCAAATTAGCTCCTCCCGCAAAGTGGCAGGAACACATATTGCCCACCGATTATTCCTACATTTCCTTGCAAGAAGCCCATCCTGCATCTTGTACGTGAACAGTCCTACTTTCACATACTCTTCTTCACCTATTTCCAACCTAGCCAGTGGCTCCCTTAACTTAACGTCCTCACGTTGCTCCACTAGCATAGTTCTCAGTGTCTGTAATGATGCCCTGTTGCTACTGTCCACACATGCACATATTAAAATACCGTCCTCTGCTTTAAACACAGGATAATCCCTACATAAATTAGTGTTCCTCGATAGCATGTCTGCAAGAATGTTATCTTTACCTTTAATATATTTTACTGTGAATTCGTATTCCTGCAGAGCAAGAATCCACCTACTAACTCTGTTAGAACTGAGTTTACAAGTCCTCATATACAGTAATGCATGGTGATCTGTATGGATATCAAATTTCCCCCCTACTAAATACATTCTAAATTTCCCTAAACTGAAAACAATACCTAAAAGCTCTAACTCAGTAATCGTGTATCTTTTCTCGGCTGCTGTCAGTCCTCGCGAGGCTAAAGATATAATGCACAGATTACCCTCATCATCTTTCTGACATAATACTCCAGCAATGCCTATATGTGAAGCATCTGTCATAACCACATATTCCTTATCTTTTAACGGATATTTCAGCACTACAGCTTTCTCAAAACCTTCCTTCAGCGCTCTAAAAGCCTGATCATGCTTGGACTCCCATCTCCACCGAGTCCCACTTTTAAGCAATTCCCTGAATGGTTCTACCAACCCTGAGTATTTAAGAACGAACCTCCTGAAAAAGTTGCAAATTCCCAGGTAAGTTTTTAACTGTTTAACATTCTGTGGCACCTCTGCGTTAAGTATCTTATTAACCCTACTTTCTTCTGGTGTTACACCTCTACTCGACACTCTATGACCTAAAAATGTCACTTCTGACTGACAGAATGACGACTTAGACAGCTTCAAAGTGAACCCTGCCTGATCTAACTTCTGAAAAACTATATCTAAATGACGTAGATGCTCCTCAAAACTGCGTGAACTAATTACCATATCATCAATGTAAATGGTTACAAACTCTCCTGTGTCATCCCCTAATGCGATGTTTAAAGCCCTAATTAAAGCTGCTGAACTACTCTTTAACCCATAAGGTGTTCTACAAAATTGATAAAGGTTATATTTATGACTAAAAGCTGTAAATGGTCTATCTTCGTACATAAGTGGCACTTGCCAAAAACTGGAACTCAAATCTACACAAGTGAAATACTTCTTCCCCTCAAATGTTTGCATTAATTCCTCTATTGACATAGATTTCAGCTGATCTGAACTAATTCTACTGTTAACCAAACGAGCGTCTAAACAAATACGAACAGTGCCGTCGGTCTTGGGTACCGTGATCAAAGAATTAACATATGGACTGTTAGAGTGCTCAATAATCCCATCTTCAAGCATCTGGTTAATTTGTGCCTCAACTGCACTCTGATAAGCGAAAGGTACAGGATATCTATGTCCTGTGAATACTGACCTATCAATAACGTTCAATGAATGTGTATAGCAATTGGCCATACCAATGCGATCCTCAAAAACTCTCCTATTACACAATAACACATCATAGAGCCGAACACACTGTTCATCCTCTATATTTCCCTGAAATGCAGCATCACGTAACGAGTCCTTTAGACTACCGTTCGTAATCACACTGCCCACAAAACATGGAGAACCCCGCTCTACGGCTGGCGATATCTCATTTAAAGTACAAATCGCCCCTGCAACACTACTCCTCTGAATATGGTCATTGAACGCTACTTCTACTTCAGAATCTCCCCATTTAAATTTCAAACTCCCTACATCATAACATAAGTTACCAGACACTCTACTTAGCCACTCTGAACCCAAGATAACACTGAATACTAAATTTGGAATTACAAGGCAAATCTGCTTCTCTACATGATTATTAATTTTAATGTCTACTAAAACTTGCTTAGAAATTACTTTAGACCTCTTCCCAACAGCTGTGATAACAAAAGTGCTTTTAATTGGCATCTCCTCAAAATTTACTCCAGTTCCTTTCATTTTATCATAAAATGCACTACTTATGCAACTCTTCATACAACCACTATCAATTAAAACATCTGTACACGCCTCGGACACGTTAAATTTAACTATGGGGCTCTTACTAACCACTTCCTGAATAATACCCTCATCATTTAGTTCATGTAATAATTCATTTCTTACATTTAGGTCATAGGGTTCCTGTATAATTGTATGGACAGGGCATGCTACAGACTGAGATTCTGACCTTACTTCGCAGCCTGGTTCGCGTTTAAAGAACCGCTACAGCTGGCCGTAGTACTACTAACTACTGAACTGGTCTGGTTGATCTGGGCTGTGTTGTCATTGTTTGGCTGTATATTACTACCACTAGGCTGTCCTCTTCCTTGACCCCTATTCTGGTTGTAATTATTGTCATTATAATTTCTCCCTTGATTTCCCCTGAAATCATTGTTTCTCCCTTGATTTCCCCTGTAATCATTGTTCCTCCCTTGATTTCCCCTGAAATCATTGTTCCTCCCTTGATACTGATTACCATAGCCATTTCCTCTGTTCTGATTTAGCTGATTATTATTATTTCTATTTTGAGCGTTGGCTCCTTCGCCACCGTTCCCTTGAACTTCCTGATGCCTGGCTTCGTTAGGTCTATTATTATTATTACCCTGGTTCTGATTGAAATTGTCCTCATAACCCCCTCTCCCTAGTGCATCAAATGTGCTTAACAAATTTTCTACTTGTGATATTGTCTTTACATTCTGGATACAAGCAGCCTCCTTGATCCTATAGGGAAAGTGCCTAAGTAGCAACCTCACCACATCACTTTCCTCCTTCAAGCCATCCAGATATTTACACACTAATACCTGCCCTAAAAAGTATTCGGTCATGGTGGAGCTTCCTTTAGGGTTATATTTACCACACACTACTCCCTCACGATGCTGCGACTGAATAACCTCATTCCAGAACTTTTCACAGAATTTCAAAAATCATTGATATCAGTAAACTTGTCTCTGTAGACAGCAAACCAATTCCTCGTTTCCCCCACAAACACTTGTTCTAAAATTTCAACTACCTGGCACCACTTAATACTACCATTTTCCAACCTCTCCCCGAATTTATTTTCTATAGTGTTCATGAACTCCATTGGGCACCCCTGTCGATTGCTGAACTTACCCAGTTCTACCTCCCTGTGTGTGCTATTCACAAAAACTGGCCTATTCTGACTATTTTCTTGCCTGATCCTAGCTTTTAATTTTAACTCTAATTCTGCGATTTTCTCCTCAGCCTTCCTCTCAATACTGTTTACTGTTAATTTAATGTTTCCTTCTGATTCTTCTACTTTATCATGTAGCTTTGCTTGTTTCTCCTCAATCTTGCTAATGCTCTCTCTATTACTCTCTCTTAAATCATTTACTTCTGCAACTATTTGTGAGTGGACTTTCTCAATTCTACCCCCCCAGCTGTTCCTTAACCTCTTTAGTAGCTACCTGAATTTTGTCAATTTCTCCCCCCAATTGCTTTTTGACCTGCTGTGTTTCCAGTTGCACTAGTTCTTTTAAATTTTCAGCCTGTGTACTGATTCTAATTTCCATCTCCTCCTGTACTTTTCCTAATTTTCTGTCTACATCTGCAATAATCTCTTTAGCCTTTTCTTCCATCACCCCCCTGATCTCACCTCTAATCAGTTCGAATTTGTCACTCATTTCCCTACTGTTTTGTTCTAATTTAGCATTTAAAGTTTGAGTACTCTCTCTATTTTCCTTACTGTTTTGTTCTAATCTGGCGTTTAAAGTTTCATTACTCTCTCTATTTTCCCTACTGTTTTGTTCTAATTTAGCATTTAAGGCATCTGTACTTTCTTTATTTTCCCTACTGTTTTGTTCTAATCTGGCATTTAAGGCATCTGTACTTTCTTTATTTTCCCTATTGTTTTGTTCTAATCTTGCATTATTCTGTTCTAACTTTGCATTTAAGGCATCACTACTAACTTTGTTCTGATACATGAACTCGAGAAGTAAAGTTTTTAATTCTGGTTGGCCGCCTACACTCCCTGTTTCAGTATCGGGATTTACCTCCGCTACCCCGGTACTACCATCACTCGACATACTGCTCGTATCCTCACTCTCCCGTTGATGACCACTACGTAACCTCATCTGTCTTTATTTATCATCCCCCATAATGATATACACTGATACAGACAAATAACCCCCAAAATACAGGCACAGAAATATATACCCTTCTCCTTCCACAAATGTTATTAGGTTTTCATCCCCACGTTGGGCGCCAATTGTAGCAGATATTAAAGCCCCATGTTGGTAGCGACAAGTGTAACGTTTCTTAATGCCCCCTGTTGGTAGCGACAAAGTGTAACGGTTTGGCTGCCCCTAACTGTTGGGTGATAAATGTAACTGTTTACCTTTGCCTAAGCTATGTTGTTTTAATGGGCGCCAAGACCTCAACGCAATGCTGAAATCTAAATTTGTATTTAACAACGTCTAGCTCTGGTAGAACACCTTCAAGAATCTATTCACTCAGATCGTGGTATGATTTGATCATTAACCCAACAAACAATTGTATCAGGAGAAGGAATTGGTCTATATCTAATGCTACCTACTGAAAGCAAAGATTGCATTGTAAAAAAATTGAATTTATTATATAAAACAAGTATAGCAAAATTAATAATAATAATAAGTATAAAATTTAAATTGGAGCATTGTGATTTTAATATTACCGGTAGAAAATTACATGAAAACGGAGTCTGATAAATTATTGATTTTACTCTTATTCCCAAGCTATGAAGTTACTGCAATATGAAATATAAAACAAAGAGAAATGAGAGATTGCGTATTTCTGCGTCATTCGCGCTGACCACAGGAAATTGCCAAAGCATTTCCCTCGTACTGGATGATGCTGTGTGCTTCCCACAGTCTCCTGGACGTCGTCATCTCCGTTGATATTTGATGATATACTTGTAGATTTGGTGACTTTATGGTCCTAACAACGGAGCCATACCCTCGTACAACCACACTGGTTAAGTTTTAAACAGATCTTCTCCACTCCACGGAACATCGGAGCGACACACACTTGCAACCGAACTAGTCAAGTCTTTCACAGATTGTCCTCGTTCCACGGCGCGCCGAACGATATATGCACACGTCGGCTCCCCACCTCGGTACCGACTTCCAGCTTACGTGGTCTCCACTGATTGGCTGGTCCCCACGAGCTACTACCCCTTCTCTCGCTCATTACACACGGCGCGCGGATGATGAAGTCGATTTCCGTTCCAACTATCCGCCTTTTCTTGACGCTGCAACCCCGCTTGCGTAACACATCTTGACAAGAATCAGCCCGTATCTGAATTTCCAGTGAGTCATGTCTCTCATAATATCCTAACTGACGAAACTCCGTAAAATTCCGTAATCACATAATTTTCTATGATATTGTCGTTCGTAATAATTAGCTTGATAGCGTTTTCTAAGACATAGAAAACCTATCTGTATGCTTATAATTTTTATAAAATGCTCCGAAAATATCTTAATAATAATTATAATAAATTAATAATAATAATAAATTAACATGAAAAATTCTCTTGGCTGAACAATGTGCCACGTAAATAAATATAGAATGGCTTTCCTACTGACTTATGCCAGTGGCATAAAAAAACCTCGAAAAACACGTTACACACTGTCCATTAACTTGGTGTTTTTTGTTAATAATTGTTCTAATAATTCTTTTTTAATTTTTTCGTAATTATTCTGTTGTAGATTTTACATTCAATTTGAATAAAGTTTCACTAGCATAAGTTGCCTCTGGTTTAACTATGGAATTATAGTGTTTCAGCTTAGCGTTTATCGAAAGAGATTTCTTTTTATAGGTTGGCCAGGTAAGTCTTTGTGCTTGTTTAAATTTAGTTGTTCTGTATTCTATTGCTTCTTTTTCATTTGTGTTCCATGTTATTATTTCCCCAAGATGTTTGAATCTCTGAACAATTTTAATCTCTTTATTATTGTTTAGTTGAACGACTGGTAGATCAACTTTAAAAGTTGGAATCATTTCTGTTTTTTTCAAATGAAATTTGTAATCCCAATTTTTTGGCTATGTTTATTATTAAATGGGCTACAGTATTGATTCTCTTATTATTTATGTTAAATCTAGTAGCTTTTGATAAATATAAGAAAAGAAATAGGGAAAAAGTAGGTCTTTTACTTTGAAAATTCCTACTCTTGTATTATATTTTTTTATATATCATATGATCTGATAATAACTCATCCTATAAGAGTTATAGCACATATTTTTTGAATCTACTGATATGCAGATTTATTTATTTATGGGGAAGGGGGAGAAAGCAATGTGACTTATGCTAAAATTTGAATAGTTATTCATGTAATTTGTGAATGTAATGGTATTATGATTACTAAATCTTCATCTTTAAATTGAGTTTACCGAGGAAACATAGGCTAAAACAATATAATAATGTTAAAATACAATTTCTAGCGGCTTCTGAGGCATAGTCGGTAGCATTCTGAACTGCTATGCCCAAGATCACGGGTTCAAACCTAGCCGAAGTCATCGGATTTTTTAAGAGCGTTAAAATACTTCAGTATGTCTTCCATTGGAGGAGAAGTAAAGCCGGCGGGCCCATGTCATAGATTTATGGCATGTAAAAGACCCTACCACTACAATAGTGAGTAGCTAAATTTGTAGGTTTCTTTAATTTAGTTTTGAGTATGGCTTTTAGTGCCGGGAGAGTCCGAGGACATGTTCGGCTCGCCAGAGGCTGTAGCTGCTTCAAGCGGACAACCATGGGGTGAGGTACAAGTTCCGTTCAATTTCAAGTAGTTCCAACTTTGGCTACCAGATGTCACTGACACCTAGTGGTGAACGTTGGAACTTTGATAGAGCGTTTCAACTAAATCTAACCTAGAAGTTTAGCTTCACACAAGTTTAGTTAGTGAAAGGATCTTTTTCATGACATGGGCCCGCCGGCTTTACTTCCCCTTTGAAGGAAGGCATGCTGAAGGATTTTAACACTCTTAAAAAATCCGACGACTTCGGCTGGGTTTGAACCCGCGATTTTGGGCACAGCAGTTCAGCATACTACTGACTACGCCACCGAAAATTGTGCTCTGAAAGAAGTTCATTTTCCGTATTGACAGATTCACTATATAACAAAGGAGAAACTGTTCCGCCTAGTCAATACATTTATTTACAACAAGTTATAAACTTGCTATTATATGGTACATGTTTCGGGGCCTCTAGTACTGGTCCCTTCTTCAGCCATAAATTAAGTTGCAAAATTATGATATCTTTAATTATGCTGGATTTTGCAACTTAATTTATGGCTGAAGAAGGGACCAGTACTAGAGGCCCCGAAACATGTACCATATAATAGCAAGTTTATAACTTGTTGTAAATAAATGTATTGACTAGGCGGAACAGTTTCTCCTTTGTTATATACGCCACCGAAGCCGTTAAATTGTAGGTTATTTGGCTAGAAACGCTCTATCAAGTTCCAAAGTTTGCCGCTGGGTGTCAGTGACATCTGGTAGTAAAATTTGGAACTTCTTGAAATTGAACTTGCCCAGTTTCATTCATCTTCATTCATTTCATCTCATCCACACGCGACGGTGCTTGTAGCTCACCCCATGGGTGTCTGCATAGAAGCAGCTACAAACTCTGGCGAGTTGAACATGTCCTCGGACACTCACGGCGCTAAAAGCCATACGCTAAATAAATAATAAATAATACAATTTCTAAAGAGATAAAATCCGAAACTGAAAAATTAGCAAGAACTAAATATACAGGAATCAGGGAGTACAGTGGTCCATGTGCAAAGAGCTGCAAAGAGAGAGATGGTGAGAAACATTGACGTATTAGATTGGTTGGAAAACCAAAGAAGAGATGAATGGACCAAATCTGACAAGACATATGTGACAATGGACTGGATTTGGCAGAAGTAATGTAGAAGAAGAAGTGGAAAGAATAGCCAGAAGAGGCTTATTTACAACACTGGAGTTGGACACTGATGATGATAATTTCTAATGTTTGTGCCAGTTTTTGTTCGAGGGAGGGGTTTTCCCTCATCCCTTCTCAATAAGGGCCATTCCATTATCCACTGCCTATGAACCTGCAATGTCCTGGACTGGCAAAACCAGCAGCTGTAGTACACTGTAACACAACACAATAAGTGCTTTACAGCATCCAACACTAACATGTAGTATACGTTATTCTCTTTTATTAGGGGTGTGTGATGGTGCAGTGGTCAAGCTACTAGCCTCTCTCCAAGATGGACCATATTCGATTCCTGTTTAATGCATGTGAGATATCATGTCCTGAGGTTTGGTTTCCACGTAAACTGGAGATCCTGTGACACATGATTACAAGATTAATGGTCATGCAAAACTTCTCTTTTATCATCCAGCTCTTTTTATGTTAATACTAGCAGGTACCCACAGCTTCGCTCGCGTCATAGTCATGTCATATTGTTATTCAATGAAATGCAGGTTTAACCCCGTTAACACCCCTTTAGAACCTGAATATCCAAAAATCCCTCCTTAGTGGACATTTTCGACACACAACAAACAAATCCCCAAAATATCATTCTTCTAACTTTAATAGTTTTGGTTGGTCGATGAGAGTGAACATCCAAAAATCCTTCCTTAGTGGACGTTTTTCTTCCAGAATTTCACCCCTCCCCATAGGCCCCTTAAATTGGATTTATGAAAAAACGGTCGAACACCTATTTATTTTATTTTATTTATATATTTATTTATTTATTTATTTTTAAGCTGATTGATTTCTCAGAGTTTCAAACTCCTCGCCTATGTCGTTTAAGAGATACATGCTCCGTTAGGAATCCTTCAACCCCCACTTTTCACCCCTTTCACCTCATAATATACACCACATCGAAAATCCCTCAGACACGTGTCTTCTTATTTTTAATGATGAGTTTATATGCCGAGTATCACATCCCCCAATGAAACCAATCGGGAAATGCAGGTCTACCCCCTTAACACCCCTTTAGAACCTGAATATCCAAAAATCCTTTCTTAGTGGGTGTTTGCGGCCCTTGAGGAAGCTGCATACCAAATTTCATTCCAATCTGTTTGGTGGTTTCTGAGATTTCGTGATGAATGAATGAGTGGTATTTTAGCTTTATACAATAGATTTGTTTGGGGAAAGACGCCTACAGTTCTATGGACACCTGTGGAGGATGGATGAAAACAGACTCACTAAGAAAATTTTTAACATCATTAATACAAGTAAATTAAAGACCAGTTGGATGAGAGAAACACAGGAGGACCTGGAACGATTCAAAATCTCTGAAGACGATATTAAGGACAGAAATAAACTCAGAAATTAAATCAGAAACAAGAAATATGAACAAGTCTCAAGAAAAGAAACAATAGGGAAAAAATGGACAGAGGAAAGGAAGGAAAAACCCAGTGAATTAATGAAGAGGTTTTGGGAAGAAAAGAGAAGAGGAAAAGGAAGTGAAGCTGTGATTGGCTCCCAAAGGGGGAAAAATTGATGATAGTAATAATAATAATTTGTTGTTTCCATCAAAGTCCCTCCTTGCAGAACATTTAGGATTTGAGTGAGTAGTGATTAATTGCATTTGCCATTGCTCACATCAAATAAGCATGATTTGGGATCCTTTGGAGCACATTACAAATGTTAAGCATGTCACTTCCTCTACCATCAAGATGAGATCAGGCATGAGTTATCTTAATCGTTATATTTTTAACAGAGCTGGCTTGTGTGGATTAAGAGTAGAGTTTTAGCATCATATTCCGAAGTTCAATCCCAACCAATATTGGTGGATTTCTGAGATGCAATAAAATCAAGACCACTCATGTCGAATGATTATACAATATTAAAATGAGCTATCTCCGGTCTTTGTACTGTAACGTGTTTTTCGAGGGTTTTTTATGCAACTGGCATAAGTCAGTAGGAAGCCATTCTATATTTATTTACGCGGCAAATTGTTCAGCCAAGTGAATTTTTCATGTTAATTTATTATTATTATTAATTTATTATAATTATTATTTAGATATTTTCGGAGCATTTTATAAAAATTATAAGCATACAGATAGGTTTTCTATGTCTTAGAAAACGCTATCAAGCAAATTATTACGAACGACAATATCATAGAAAATTATGTGATTGCGGAATTTTACGGAGTTTTCGTCAGTTAGGATATTTTGAGAGACATGAGTCACTGGAAATTCATATACAGGATTAATCTTGTCGGGAAGCATGACGCAATCTTGGGTTGCTGCGTCAAGAAAAGGCGAATGTATGGAACGGAAAACGACTTCTCCCTCCTGCCGAGTGTAATGAGCCAGAGTGGGGATCTAGCGCGTAGGGAGCAGCCAATCAGTGGAGACCACGCAAGCTAGAAGTCTGGACTGGAGTGGGGATGCGACGGGTGCATATATCGTTCGGCGCGGGGTGGAACGAGGGGAATCTGTGTAGAACTTGCCGAGTATGGTGCACGCGGGAGTCGCTCCGATGTTCCGTGGAGTGGAGGACTAACTTTTGTAAAACTTAACCAGTGTGGTTGTACGAGTGTTTGGGTCCGATGTACGGACCATAGAATTATCTAATCTACCAGAATATCATCAAATATCGACCGAGATGGCGATGTCCAGGAGACTGTGGGAAGCTCACAGCATCATCCAGTACGAGGGAAATGCTTTGGCAATTTCCAGTGGTAAGCGCAAATGACGCAGAAATACGCAATCTCTCGTTTCTCTTTGTTTTATATTTCATATTTCAGTAAATTCATAGCTTGGAAATAAGAGTAAAATCAATTTATCAGACTCCGTTTTCACGTAATTTTCTATCGGTAATATTAAAATCGCAACGCTCCAATTTAAAATTTAAACTTATTATTATTATTAATTTTGCTATACTTGTTTTATATAATAAATTCATTTCTTTTACAATGCAATCTTTGCTTTCAGTAGGTATCATTAGATATAGACCAATTCCTTCTCCTGATACAATTGTTTGTTGGGTTAATGATCAAATCATACCACGATCTGAGTGAATAGATTCTTGAAGGTGTTCTACCAGAGCTAGACGTTGTTGAATAAAATTTTAGATTTCAGCATTGCGTTGAGGTCTTGGCGCCCATTAAAACAACATAGCTTAGGCAAAGGTAAACAGTTACTTTTATCACCCAACAGTTAGGGGCAGCCAAACTGATACATTTGTCGCTACTATCTTGGGGCACTAATTAACGTTACAATTGTCGCTCAACGTGAGGGCAGAAACCGCTACAATTGCCGCACAATGTGAGGGCAATAACGCAACACTTGTCGCTCAACGTGAGGGCTATAGAAACCATTACAATTGTCGCCGACAACTTGGGGCTGAAAACCTAATAACATTTGTGGAAGGAGAAGGGTATATATTTCTGTGCCTGTATTTTGGGGGTTATTTGTCTGTATCAGTGTATATCATTATGGGGGATGAGAAAGAAAGACAGATGAGGTTACGTAGTGGTCATCAACGGGAGAGTGATGATACGAACAGTATGTCGAGTGATGGTAGTACCGGGGTAGCGGAGGTAAATCCCGATACTGAAACAGGGAGTGTAGGCAGCCAACCAGAATTAAAAACTTTACTTCTCGAGTTCATGTATTAGAACAAAGTTAGTAGTGATGCCTTAAATGCTAAATTAGAACAAAACAACGCAAAACTGGAACAAAACAATGCTAAATTAGAACAAAACAGTAGGGAAAATAAAGAAAGTACAGATGCCTTAAATGCTAAATTAGAACAAAACAGTAGGGAAAATAGAGAGCGTAATGAAACTTTAAACGCCAGATTAGAACAAAACAGTAGGGAAAATAGAGAGAGTAATGAAACTTTAAACGCCAGATTAGAAGAAAACAGTAGGGAAAATAGAGAGAGTAATGAAACTTTAAACGCCAGATTAGAACAAAACAGTAAGGAAAATAGAGAGAGTACTGAAACTTTAAATGCTAAATTAGAACAAAACAGTAGGGAAATGAGTGACAAATTCGAACTGATTAGAGGTGAGATCAGGGGGGTGATGGAAGAAAAGGCTGAAGAGATTATTGCAGATGTAGACAGAAAATTAGGAAAAGTACAGGAGGAGTTGGAAATTAGAATCAGTACACAGGCTGAACATTTAAAAGAACTAGTGCAACTGGAAACACAGCAGGTCAAAAAGCAATTGGGGGGAGAAATTGACAAAATTCAGGTAGCTACTAAAGAGGTTAAGGAACAGCTGGGGGGTAGAATTGAGAAAGTCCACTCACAAATAGTTGCAGAAGTAAATGATTTAAGAGAGAGTAATAGAGAGAGCATTAGCAAGATTGAGGAGAAACAAGCAAAGCTATATGATAAAGTAGAAGAATCAGAAGGAAACATTAAATTAACAGTAAACAGTATTGAGAGGAAGGCTGAGGAGAAAATCGCAGAATTAGAGTTAAAATTAAAAGCTAGGATCAGGCAAGAAAATAGTCAGAATAGGCCAGTTTTTGTGAATAGCACACACAGGGAGGTAGAACTGGGTAAGTTCAGCAATCGACAGGGGTGCCCAATGGAGTTCATGAACACTATAGAAAATAAATTCGGGGAGAGGTTGGAAAATGGTAGTATTGAGTGGTGCCAGGTAGTTGAAATTTTAGAACAAGTGTCTGTGGGGGAAACGAGGAATTGGTTTGCTGTCTACAGTGTAACAGTAATTAGTGCCCCATGTTGGTAGCGACAAATGTAACTGTTTCGCTAGCCCACACTGTTGGGTAATAAATGTAATTGTTTACCTTTGCCTAAGCTATGTTGTTTTAATGGGCGCCAAGACCTCAATGCAATGCTGAAATCTAAATTTGTATTTAACAACGTCTAGCTCTGGTAGAACACCGTCAAGAATCTATTCACTCAGATCGTGGTATGATTTGATCATTAACCCAACAAACAATTGTATCAGGAGAAGGAATTGGTCTATATCTAATGCTACCTACTGAAAGCAAAGATTGCATTGTGAAAGAAATGAATTTATTATATAAAACAAGTATAGCAAAATTGATAATAATAAGTATAAAATTTAAATTGGAGCGTTGCGATTTTAATATTACCGATAGAAAATTACGTGAAAACGGAGTCTGATAAATTGATTTTACTCTTATTTCCAAGCTATGAAGTTACTGAAATATGAGATGTAAAACAAAGAAAAATGAGAGATTGCGTATTTCTGCGTCATTAGGGCTTACCACTGGAAATGCCCGAAGCATTTCCCTCGTACTTGATGGTGCTGTGAGCTTCCCACAGTCTCCTGGAGGTCGTCATCTTCGTCGATGTATGATGAGATTCTGGTAGATTAGATAATTCTATGGTCCGTACCTCGGACCCAAACACTCGTACAACCGCACTGGTTAAGTTTTGCAAAAGTTAGTCTTCAACTCCACTGAACATCGGAGCGACACGCACTTGCAACCGTTCTCGGCAAGTTCTACACAGATAGTCCTCGTCTCACGGCGCGTCGAACGATATATTCACACGTTGGCTCCCCCACCATGGTACCGTCTTCCAGCTTACGTTGTCTCAACTGATTGGCTGAGCACGCCGCTAGTTCCCCTCCTCTGCCTCATTACACTCGGCACGCGAGAGTTCCGTTTCAACAATTCGCCTTTTCTAGACCTTGCGACCCAGCCTTTCGTAATACTTCTCGACAGGAATCAGCTTGCATTTGAATTCCCAGTGAGTCATGTCTCTCAAATACCCTGACAAAACTCCGTAAAATTCCGTAATCAGATAATTTTCTATGATATCGTCGTTCGTAATAATTTGCTTGATAGCGTTTTCTAAGACATAGAAAACCTATCTGTATGCTTATAATTTTTATAAAATTCTCCGAAAATATCTTAATAATAATTATAATAAATTAATAATAATAATAAATTACCATGAAAAATTCTCTTGGCTGAACAATTTGCCGCGTAAATAAATATAGAATGGCTTCCTACTGACTTATGCCAGTTGCATAAAAACCCCTCGAAAAACACGTTACATATTCGCCTCGGATCATCGGATCATTTACCGTGACGACGGTCCATTATCCGATTATCCCAGACACGTTAATAAACCCCATCCAAAATACATATTACATAAATGAAATCACCCTAAATTACAGATATATACACTCATAATTTTTCTTCACGCACTTTGCGTCAAAGTTCGTTGTCACAATGGATTGCACTTTGCAACCAGTCCAATGTTTTACATATAGAAGTGTTCCACGGATATTTCCGCCTCTCAAATTTCTCTATGTTGGAGAAATAGACATAATTAATGTGTCAGCACTATGTATTTATGATGTCATATCACACGCATTGAAGGTGTTCTGATATATTTATATCTCCAAAGAACTTTCTAATTTCACAGGAGGTTCCTTCCTTATTGTGAAATTAATCCCACTTATCACCGAGCACACGATCACACTATTGTGGCAGCGCCTCGTGACCATAATACTTAATCTCTCTTTAAAGTAGATTAAATTAATATTGACTTCTGAAAAAAAAAAACAGTAAATGCGCATTACATATAACACCAAATATTTCTGTGCCGTAATCAGGGTAATCTTGTTAAGTTCCCGTAGACCATATTCTACTTAATACTAGTTCTCAACACAGACCCGTTCTCCTCACACAAATAATACCATTATACAAATTGCCTTAAATTACACACTTACAAATCTTACATGGCGAGGCCGTAAACAGAAATCACGTGTGCTGATATGTATGAGTTTCATGAAGGACTGTCTCGCATTCTGATGGCCCATCTTTTGCCTCGTGGACGCCTTAAGCAAAAATACCATGTACAAGCGCTCACCCATCTCTTGGAGGCAAATGGGAATTCACCAGCGCTACCAAATTCTGGCCTTGGTGTATCGAGACATTTTAGTGCTCAAGAGCATCCGACAATCCCGTCATATTTCCCTGTACCTTAAAAACTCTCATTTACTTACATACTACCCCCCTGTGTGACTTCTGATACGCCTGCCTTAAGACCAGATCCTCCCACGCACCAAATACCACACTTACTCATTTGATAGGCTGGCTCGCCAGCTAAACACACTCACTTTATGACACATATTTTCGTAGACTATGTATATTATACGTTCCGTATAATCTGTTTCCCTCACTATTCTCCAGCACATATGCTGTTTTCCCAATACGTTTGGAAACTATAAATGTTTCTGCGTCACCTGCTTCCAACCTTGCCAGTGGCTCCCTTAAATGAACGTCATCACGTTGCTCTACCTACATATTTCTCAGTGTCTGTAACGATGCCCTGTTGCTACTGTCCACACATGCACATATTAAAATACCGTCCTCTGCTCTAACCACAGGATAATCCCTACATAAATTAGTGTCCCTCGATAGCATGTCTGCAAGAATGTTATCTTTACCTTTAATATATTTTACTGTGAATTCGTATTCCTGCAGAGCAAGAATCCACCTACTAACTCTGTTAGAACTGAGTTTACAAGTTCTCATATACAGTAATGCATGGTGATCTGTGTGGATCTCAAATTTCCCCCCTACTAAATACATTCTAAATTTCCCTAAACTGAAAACAATACCTAAAAGCTCTAACTCAGTAATCGTGTATCTTTTCTCTGCTGCTGTCAGTCCTCGCGAGGCTAAAGATACAATGCACAGATTACCCTCATCATCTTTCTGACATAATACTCCAGCAATGCCTATATGTGAAGCATCTGTCATAACCACATATTCCTTATCTTTTAACGGATATTTCAGCACTACAGCTTTCTCAAAACCTTCCTTCAGCGCTCTAAAAGCCTGATCATGCTTGGACTCCCAACTCCACCGAGTCCCACTTTTAAGCAAATCCCTGAATGGTTCTACCAACCCTGAGTATTTAAGAACGAACCTCCTGAAAAAGTTGCAAATTCCCAGGTAAGTTTTTAACTGTTTAACATTCTGTGGCACCTCTGCGTTAAGTATCTTATTAACCCTACTTTCTTCTGGTGTTACACCTCTACTCGACACTCTATGACCTAAAAATGTCACTTCTGACTGACAGAATGACGACTTAGACAGCTTCAAAGTGAACCCTGCCTGATCTAACTTCTGAAAAACTATATTTAAATGACGTAGATGCTCCTCAAAACTGCGTGAACTAATTACCATATCATCTATGTAAATGGTTACAAACTCTCCTGTGTCATCCCCTAATGCGATGTTTAAAGCCCTAATTAAAGCTGCTGAACTACTCTTTAACCCATAAGGTGTTCTACAAAATTGATAAAGGTTATATTTATGACTAAAAGCTGTAAATGGTCTATCTTCGTACATAAGTGGCACTTGCCAAAAACTGGAACTCAAATCTACACAAGTGAAATACTTCTTCCCCTCAAATGTTTGCATTAATTCCTCTATTGACATAGATTTCAGCTGATCTGAACTAATTCTACTGTTAACCAAACGAGCGTCTAAACAAATACGAACAGTGCCGTCGGTCTTGGGTACCGTTATCAAAGAATTAACATATGGACTGTTAGAGTACTCAATAATCCCATCTTCAAGCATTTGATTAATTTGTGCCTCAACTGCACTCTGAAAAGCGAAAGGTACAGGATATCTATGTCCTGTGAATACTGACCTATCAATAACGTTCAATGAATGTGTATAGCAATTGGCCATACCAATGCGATCCTCAAAAACTCTCCTATTACACCATAACACATCATAGAGCCGAACACACTGTTCATCCTCTATATTTCCCTGAAATGCAGCCTCACGTAACGAGTCCTCTAGACTTCCGTTCGTAATCACACTGCCCACAAAACATGGAGAACCCCGCTCTACGGCTGGCGATATCTCATTTAAAGTACACATCACACCTACAATACTACTCCTCTGAATATGGTCATTGAACGCTACTTCTACTTCAGAATCTCCCCATTTAAATTTCAAACTCCCTACATCATAACATAAGTTACCAGACACTCTACTTAGCCACTCTGAACCCAAGATAACACTGAATACTAAATTTGGAATTACAAGGCAAATCTGCTTCTCTACATGATTATTAATTTTAATGTCTACTAAAACTTGCTTAGAAATTACTTTAGACCTCTTCCCAACAGCTGTGATAACAAAAGTGCTTTTAATTGGCATCTCCTCAAAATTTACTCCAGTTCCTTTCATTTTATCATAAAATGCACTACTTATGCAACTCTTCATACAACCACTATCAATTAAAACATCTGTGTACGCCTCGGACACGTTAAATTTAACTATGGGGCTCTTACTAACCACTTCCTGAATAATACCTTCATCATTTAGTTCATGTAATAATTCATTTCTTACATTTAGGTCATAGGGTTCCTGTATAATTGTATGGACAGGGCATGCTACAGACTGAGATTCTGACCTTACTTCGCAGCCTGGTTCGCGTTTAAAGAACCGCTACAGCTGGCCGTAGTACTACTAACTACTGAACTGGTCTGGTTGTTCTGGGCTGTGTTGTCATTGTTTGGCTGTATATTACTACCACTAGGCTGTCCTCTTCCTTGACCCCTATTCTGGTTGTAATTATTGTCATTATAATTTCTCCCTTGATTTCCCCTGAAATCATTGTTTCTCCCTTGATTTCCCCTGTAATCATTGTTCCTCCCTTGATTTCCCCTGAAATCGTTGTTCCTCCCTTGATACTGATTACCATAGCCATTTCCTCTGTTCTGATTTAGCTGATTATTATTATTTCTATTTTGAGTGTTGGCCCCTTCGCCACCGTTCCCTTGAACTTCTTGATGTCTGGCTTCATTAGGTCTATTATTATTATTACCCTGGTTCCGATTGAAATTGTCCTCATATCCCCCTCTCCCTAGTGCATCAAATGTGCTTAACAAATTTTCTACTTGTGATATAGTCTTTACATTCTGGATACAAGCAGCCTCCTTGATCCTATAGGGAAAGTGCCTAAGTAGCAACCTTACCACATCACTTTCCTCCTTCAAGCCATCCAGATATTTACACACTAATACCTGCCCTAAAAAGTATTCGGTCATGGTGGAGCTTCCTTTAGGGTTATATTTACCACACACTACTCCCTCACGATGCTGCGACTGAATAACCTCATTCCAGAACTTTTCACAGAATTTCATTTTAAAATCATTGATATCAGTAAACTTGTCTCTGTAGACAGCAAACCAATTCCTCGTTTCCCCCACAAACACTTGTTCTAAAATTTCAACTACCTGGCACCACTCAATACTACCATTTTCCAACCTCTCCCCAAATTTATTTTCTATAGTGTTCATGAACTCCATTGGGCACCCCTGTCGATTGCTGAACTTACCCAGTTCTACCTCCCTGTGTGTGCTATTCACAAAAACTGGCCTATTCTGACTATTTTCTTGCCTGATCCTAGCTTTTAATTTTAATTCTAATTCTGCGATTTTCTCCTCAGCCTTCCTCTCAATACTGTTTACTGTTAATTTAATGTTTCCTTCTGATTCTTCTACTTTATCATATAGCTTTGCTTGTTTCTCCTCAATCTTGCTAATGCTCTCTCTATTACTCTCTCTTAAATCATTTACTTCTGCAACTATTTGTGAGTGGACTTTCTCAATTCTACCCCCCAGCTGTTCCTTAACCTCTTTAGTAGCTACCTGAATTTTGTCAATTTCTCCCCCCAATTGCTTTTTGACCTGCTGTGTTTCCAGTTGCACTAGTTCTTTTAAATTTTCAGCCTGTGTACTGATTCTAATTTCTAACTCCTCCTGTACTTTTCCTAATTTCTTGTCTACATCTGCAATGATCTCTTTAACCTTCTCTTCCATTACTCCTCTGATTTCTCCTCTAATCTGCTCCATTTTCACACTAATTTCCTTGTTGTTCTTATCTAATTTTGCATTATTCTGTTCTAATTTTTTATTTAAAGCTTCTGTACTTTCTTTATTTTCCCTACTGTTTTGTTCTAATTTTGCATTATTCTGTTCCAATTTTGCATTTAAAGCTTCTGTACTTTCTTTATTTTCCCTACTGTTTTGTTCTAATTTTGCATTATTCTGTTCTAATTTTGCATTTAAGGCTTCTGTACTTTCTTTATTTTCCCTACTGTTTTGTTCTAATTTTGCATTATTCTGTTCTAATTTTGCATTATTCTGTTCTAATTTTGCATTTAAGGCATCACTACTAACTTTGTTCTGATACATGAACTCGAGAAGTAAAGTTTTTAATTCTGGTTGGCCGCCTACACTCCCTGTTTCAGTATCGGGATTTACCTCCGCTACCCCGGTACTACCATCACTCGACATACTGCTCGTATCATCACTCTCCAGTTGATGACCACTACGTAACCTCATCTGTCTTTCTTTCTCATCCCCCATAATGATATACACTGATAAAGACAGATAACCCCCAAAATACAGGCACAGAAATATATACCCTTCTCCTTCCACAAATGTTATTAGGTTTTCAGCCCCAAGTTGTCGGCGACAATTGTAACAGTAATTAGTGCCCCATGTTGGTAGCGACAAATGTAACTGTTTCGCTAGCCCACACTGTTGGGTAATAAATGTAATTGTTTACCTTTGCCTAAGCTATGTTGTTTTAATGGGCGCCAAGACCTCAATGCAATGCTGAAATCTAAATTTGTATTTAACAACGTCTAGCTCTGGTAGAACACCGTCAAGAATCTATTCACTCAGATCGTGGTATGATTTGATCATTAACCCAACAAACAATTGTATCAGGAGAAGGAATTGGTCTATATCTAATGCTACCTACTGAAAGCAAAGATTGCATTGTGAAAGAAATGAATTTATTATATAAAACAAGTAAAGCAAAATTGATAATAATAAGTATAAAATTTAAATTGGAGCGTTGCGATTTTAATATTACCGATAGAAAATTACGTGAAAACGGAGTCTGATAAATTGATTTTACTCTTATTTCCAAGCTATGAAGTTACTGAAATATGAGATGTAAAACAAAGAAAAATGAGAGATTGCGTATTTCTGCGTCATTAGCGCTTACCACTGGAAATGCTCGAAGCATTTCCTTCGTACTTGATGGTGCTGTGAGCTTCCCACAGTCTCCTGGAGGTCGTCATCTTCGTCGATGTATGATGAGATTCTGGTAGATTAGATAATTCTATGGTCCGTACCTCGGACCCAAACACTCGTACAACCGCACTGGTTAAGTTTTGCAAAAGTTAGTCTTCAACTCCACTGAACATCGGAGCGACACGCACTTGCAACCGTTCTCGGCAAGTTCTACACAGATAGTCCTCGTCTCACGGCGCGTCGAACGATATATTCACACGTTGGCTCCCCCACCATGGTACCGTCTTCCAGCTTACGTTGTCTCAACTGATTGGCTGAGCACGCCGCTAGTTCCCCTCCTCTGCCTCATTACACTCGGCGCGCGAGAGTTCCGTTTCAACAATTCGCCTTTTCTAGACCTTGCGACCCAGCCTTTCGTAATACTTCTCGACAGGAATCAGCTTGCATTTGAATTCCCAGTGAGTCATGTCTCTCAAATACCCTGACAAAACTCCGTAAAATTCCGTAATCAGATAATTTTCTATGATATCGTCGTTCGTAATAATTTGCTTGATAGCGTTTTCTAAGACATAGAAAACCTATCTGTATGCTTATAATTTTTATAAAATGCTCCGGAAATAACTTAATAATAATTATAATAAATTAATAATAATAATAAATTACCATGAAAAATTCTCTTGGCTGAACAATTTGCCGCGTAAATAAATATAGAATGGCTTCCTACTGACCAGTAGGGGTTGCATAAAAACCCCTCGAAAAACACGTTACAACAGAGACAAGTTTACTGATATCAATGATTTTAAAATGAAATTCTGTGAAAAGTTCTGGAATGAGGTTATTCAGTCGCAGCATCGTGAGGGAGTAGTGTGTGGTAAATATAACCCTAAAGGAAGCTCCACCATGACCGAATACTTTTTAGGGCAGGTATTAGTGTGTAAATATCTTGATGGCTTGAAGGAGGAAAGTGATGTGGTGAGGTTGCTACTTAGGCACTTTCCCTATAGGATCAAGGAGGCAGCTTGTATCCAGAATGTAAAGACAATATCACAAGTAGAAAATTTGTTAAGCACATTTGATGCACTACGGAGAGGGGGTTATGAGGACAATTTCAATCGGAACCAGGGTAATAATAATAATAGACCTAATGAAGCCAGGCATCAAGAAGTTCAAGGGAACGGTGGCGAAGGGGCCAACGCTCAAAATAGAAATAATAATAATCAGCTAAATCAGAACAGAGGAAATGGCTATGGTAATCAGTATCAAGGGAGGAACAATGATTTCAGGGGAAATCAAGGGAGGAACAATGATTACAGGGGAAATCAAGGGAGAAACAATGATTTCAGGGGAAATCAAGGGAGAAATTATAATGACAATAATTACAACCAGAATAGGGGTCAAGGAAGAGGACAGCCTAGTGGTAGTAATATACAGCCAAACAATGACAACACAGCCCAGAACAACCAGACCAGTCCAGTAGTTAGTAGTACTACGGCCAGCTGTAGCGGTTCTTTAAATGCGAACCAGGCTGCGAAGTAAGGTCAGAATCTCAGTCTGTAGCATGCCCTGTCCATACAATTATACAGGAACCCTATGACCTAAATGTAAGAAATGAATTATTACATGAACTAAATGATGAAGGTATTATTCAGGAAGTGGTTAGTAAGAGCCCCATAGTTAAATTTAACGTGTCCGAGGCGTACACAGATGTTTTAATTGATAGTGGTTGTATGAAGAGTTGCATAAGTAGTGGATTTTATGATAAAATGAAAAGAACTGGAGTAAATTTTGAGGAGATGCTGTAACGTGTTTTTCGAGGGGTTTTATGCAACTGGCATAAGTCAGTTGGAAGCCATTCTATAATTATTTACGCGGCAAATTGTTCAGCCAAGAGAATTGTTCATGTTAATTTATTATTATTATTATTAATTTATTATAATTATTATTAAGGTATTTTCGGAGCATTTTATAAAAATTATTAGCATTCAGATAGGTTTTCTATGTCTTAGAAAACGCTATCAAGCAAATTATTACGAACGACAATATCAAAGAAAATTACATGATTACGGAATTTTACGGAGTTTTCGTCAGTTAGGATATATTGAGAGACATGACTCACTGGGAATTCAAATACAAGCTGATTCCTGTCGAGAAGTATGACGCAAGCTTGGGTCGCATCGTCAAGAAAAGGCGAATTGTTGGGACGGAAATCGACTTCTCCCTCTCGCGCGCCGTGTGTAATGAACCAGAGGAGGGGAACTAGCGGCGTGCACAGCCAATCAGTGGAGACAACGTAAGCTGGAAGACGGTACCATGGTGGGGGAGCCAACGTGTGGATATATCGTTCGACGCGCCGTGAAACGAGGACTATCTGTATAGAACTTCCCGAGTATGGTTTACGCGGGAGTCGCTCCGATGTTCAGTGGAGTTAGCGACTATCTTTGTGAAACTTAACCAGTGTAGTTATACGAGTGTTTGGGTCCGAGGTACGGACCATAGAATTTTCTAATCTACCAGAATATCATCAAATAACGAAGAAGATGGCGACGTCCAGGAGACTGTGGGAAGCACACAGCATCATCCAGTACGAGGGAAATGCTTTAGCAATTTCCAGTGGTAAGCGCAAATGACGCAGAAATACGCAATCTCTCATTTTTCTTTGTTTTACATTTCAAATTTCAGTAACTTCATAGCTTGGAAATAAGAGTAAAATCAATTTATCAGACTCCGTTTTCACGTAATTTTCTATCGGTAATATTAAAATCGCAACGCTCCAATTTAAATTTTAAACTTATTATTATTATTAATTTTGCTATACTTGTTTTATATAATAAATTCATTTCTTTTACAATGCAATCTTTGCTTTCAGTAGGTAGCATTAGATATAGACCAATTCCTTCTCCTGATACAATTGTTTGTTGGGTTAATGATCAAATCATACCACGATCTGAGTGAATAGAGTCTTGAAGGTGTTCTGCCAGAGCTAGACGTTGTTAAATACAAATTTAGATTTCAACATTACATTGACGTCTTGGCGCCCATTCAAACAACATAGCTTAGGCAAAGGTCAACAGTAACATTTATCTCCCAACAGTGTGGGCTAGCAAGACTGCTACATTTGTCGCTCAAAGTGAGGGCTAAAGAAACCATTACATTTGTACGCTCAACGTGGAGCAAAGTAAATACCGTTTCACTTGTCATCCCAGCCTAAGCAAAGCCATTACATTGTCGCTACCAACATGGGGCACTAATTAACCATTACAATTGTCGCCGACAACTTGGGGCTGAAAACCTAATAACATTTGTGGAAGGAGAAGGGTATATATTTCTGTGCCTGTATTTTGGGGGTTATTTGTCTATATCAGTGTATATGATTATGGGGGATGAGAAAGAAAGACAGATGAGGTTACGTAGTGGTCATCAACGGGAGAGTGATGATACGAGCAGTATGTCGAGTGATGGTAGTACCGGGGTAACGGAGGTAAATCCCGATACTGAAACAGGGAGTGTAGGCGGCCAACCAGAATTAAAAACTTTACTTCTCGAGTTCATGTATCAGAACAAAGTTACTAGTGATGCCTTAAATGCAAAATTAGAACAGAATAATGCAAAATTAGAACAAAACAGTAGGGAAAATAAAGAAAGTACAGAAGATTTAAATGCAAAATTAGAACAGAATAATGAAAAATTAGAACAAAACAGTAGGGAAAATAAAGAAAGTACAGAAGCTTTAAATGCAAAATTAGAACAAAACAGTAGGGAAAATAAAGAAAGTAGAGAAGCTTTAAATAAAAAATTAGAACAGAATAATGCAAAATTAGATAAGAACGACAAGGAAATTAGTGTGAAAATGGAGCAGATTAGAGGAGAAATCAGAGGAGTAATGGAAGAGAAGGTTAAAGAGATCATTGCAGATGTAGACAAGAAATTAGGAAAAGTACAGGAGGAGTTAGAAATTAGAATCAGTACACAGGCTGAAAATTTAAAAGAACTAGTGCAACTGGAAACACAGCAGGTCAAAAAGCAATTGGGGGGAGAAATTGACAAAATTCAGGTAGCAACTAAAGAGGTTAAGGAACAGCTGGGGGGTAGAATTGAGAAAGTCCACTCGCAAATAGTTGCAGAAGTAAATGATTTAAGAGAGAGTAATAGAGAGAGCATTAGCAAGATTGAGGAGAAACAAGCAAAGCTATATGATAAAGTAGAAGAATCAGAAGGAAACATTAAATTAACAGTAAACAGTATTGAGAAGAAGGCTGAGGAGAAAATAGCAGAATTAGAATTAAAATTAAAAGCTAGGATCAGGCAAGAAAATAGTCAGAATAGGCCAGTTTTTGTGAATAGCACACACAGGGAGGTAGAACTGGGTAAGTTCAGCAATCGACAGGGGTGCCCAATGGAGTTCATGAACACTATAGAAAATAAATTCGGGGAGAGGTTGGAAAATGGTAGTATTGAGTGGTGCCAGGTAGTCGAAATTTTAGAACAAGTGTTTGTGGGGGAAACAAGGAATTGGTTTGCTGTCTACAGAGACAAGTTTACTGATATCAATGATTTTAAAATGAAATTCTGTGAAAAGTTCTGGAATGAGGTTATTCAGTCGCAGCATCGTGAGGGAGTAGTGTGTGATAAATATAACCCTAAAGGAAGCTCCACCATGACCGAATACTTTTTAGGGCAGGTATTAGTGTGTAAATATCTGGATGGCTTGAAGGAGGAAAGTGATGTGGTAAGGTTGCTACTTAGGCACTTTCCCTATAGGATCAAGGAGGCTGCTTGTATCCAGAATGTAAAGACTATATCACAAGTAGAAAATTTGTTAAGCACATTTGATGCACTAGGGAGAGGGGGTTATGAGGACAATTTCAATCGGAACCAGGGTAATAATAATAATAGACCTAATGAAGCCAGGCATCAAGAAGTTCAAGGGAACGGTGGCGAAGGAGCCAACGCTCAAAATAGAAATAATAATAATCAGCTAAATCAGAACAGAGGAAATGGCTATGGTAATCAGTATCAAGGAAGGAACAATGATTACAGGGGAAATCAAGGGAGAAACAATGATTTCAGGGGAAATCAAGGGAGAAATTATAATGACAATAATTACAACCAGAATAGGGGTCAAGGAAGAGGACAGCCTAGTGGTAGTAATATACAGCCAAACAATGACAACACAGCCCAGAACAACCAGACCAGTTTAGTAGTTAGTAGTACTACGGCCAGCTGTAGCGGTTCTTTAAACGCGAACCAGGCTGCGAAGTAAGGTCAGAATCTCAGTCTGTAGCATGCCCTGTCCATACAATTATACAGGAACCCTATGACCTAAATGTAAGAAATGAATTATTACATGAACTAAATGATGAAGGTATTATTCAGGAAGTGGTTAGTAAGAGCCCCATAGTTAAATTTAACGTGTCCGAGGCGTACACAGATGTTTTAATTGATAGTGGTTGTATGAAGAGTTGCATAAGTAGTGCATTTTATGATAAAATGAAAGGAACTGGAGTAAATTTTGAGGAGATGCCAATTAAAAGCACTTTTGTTATCACAGCTGTTGGGAAGAGGTCTAAAGTAATTTCTAAGCAAGTTTTAGTAGACATTAAAATTAATAATCATGTAGAAAAGCAGATTTGTCTTGTAATTCCAAATTTAGTATTCAGTGTTATCTTGGGTTCAGAGTGGCTAAGTAGAGTGTCTGGTAACTTATGTTATGATGTAGGGAGTTTGAAATTTAAATGGGGAGATTCTGAAGTAGAAGTAGCGTTCAATGACCATATTCAGAGGAGTAGTATTGTAGGTGTGATTTGTACTTTAAATGAGATATCGCCAGCCGTAGAGCGGGGTTCTCCATGTTTTGTGGGCAGTGTGATTACGAACGGAAGTCTAGAGGACTCGTTACGTGATGCTGCATTTCAGGGTAATATAGAGGTGGAACAATGTGTTCGGCTCTATGATGTGTTATGGTGTAATAGGAGAGTTTTTGAGGTATTCATTGGTATGGCCAATTGCTATACACATTCATTGAACGTTATTGATAGGTCAGTATTCACAGGACATAGATATCCTGTACCTTTCGCTTATCAGAGTGCAGTTGAGGCACAAATTAACCACATGCTTGAAGATGTGATTATTGAGCACTCGAACAGTCCATATGTTAATTCTTTGATCACGGTACCCAAGACCGACGGCACTGTTCGTATTTGTTTAGACGCTCGTTTGGTTAACAGTAGAATTAGTTCAGATCAGCTGAAATCTATGTCAATAGAGGAATTAATGCAAACATTTGAGGGGAAGAAGTATTTCACTTGTGTAGATTTGAGTTCCAGTTTTTGGCAAGTGCCACTTATGTACGAAGATAGACCATTTACAGCTTTTAGTCATAAATATAACCTTTATCAATTTTGTAGAACACCTTATGGGTTAAAGAGTAGTTCAGCAGCTTTAATTAGGGCTTTAAACATCGCATTAGGGGATGACACAGGAGAGTTTGTAACCATTTACATTGATGATATGGTAATTAGGTCACGCAGTTTTGAGGAGCATCTATGTCATTTAAATATAGTTCTTCAGAAGTTAGATCAGGCGGGGTTCACTTTGAAGCTGTCTAAGTCGTCATTCTGTCAGTCAGAAGTGACATTTTTAGGTCATAGAGTGTCGAGTAGAGGTGTAACGCCAGAAGAAAGTAGGGTTAATAAGATACTTAACGCAGAGGTGCCACAGAATGTTAAACAGTTAAAAACATACCTGGGAATTTGCAACTTTTTCAGGAGGTTCGTTCTTAAATACTCAGGGTTGGTAGAACCATTCAGGGAATTGCTTAAAAGTGGGACTCGGTGGAGATGGGTGTCCAAGCATGATCAGGCTTTTAGAGCGCTGAAGGAAGGTTTTGAGAAAGCTGTAGTGCTGAAATATCTGTTAAAAGATAAGGAATATGTGGTTATGACAGATGCTTCACATATAGGCATTGCTGGAGTATTACGTCAGAAAGATGATGAGGGTAATCTGTGCATAGTATCTTTAGCCTCGCGAGGACTGACAGCAGCAGAGAAAAGATACACGATTACTGAGTTAGAGCTTTTAGGTATTGTTTTCAGTTTAGGGAAATTTAGAATGTATTTAGTAGGGGGGAAATTTGAGATCCATACAGATCACCATGCATTACTGTATATGAGAACTTGTAAACTCAGTTCTAACAGAGTTAGTAGGTGGATTCTTGCTCTGCAGGAATACGAATTCACAGTAAAATATATTAAAGGTAAAGATAACATTCTTGCAGACATGCTATCGAGGGACACTAATTTATGTAGGGATTATCCTGTGGTTAAAGCAGAGGACGGTATTTTAATATGTGCATGTGTGGACAGTAGCAACAGGGCATCGTTACAGACACTGAGAAATATGCTAGGTAGAGCAACGTGATGACGTTCATTTAAGGGAGCCACTGGCAAGGTTGGAAGCAGGTGACGCAGAAACATTTATAGTTTCCAAACGTATTGGGAAAACAGCATATGTGCTGGAGAATAGTGAGGGAAACAGATTATACGGAACGTATAATATACATAGTCTACGAAAATATGTGTCATAAAGTGAGTGTGTTTAGCTGGCGAGCCAGCCTATAAAATGAGTAAGTGTGGTGTCTGGTGCGTGGAAGATCTGGTCTTAAGGCAGGCGTATCAGAAGTCACACAGGGGGGTAGTATGTAAGTAAATGAGAGTTTTTAAAGTACAGGGAAATATGACGGGATTGTCGGATGCTGTTGAGCACTAAATTGTCTCGATGCACCAAGGCCATTTTGGCAGCGCTGATGGGTTCCCATTTATCTCCAAGAGATGGGGGAGCGCTTGTATAGGGCTTGTTAGCTTAAGGCGTCCACGAGATAAAAGATGGGCCATCAGAATGCGAGACAGTCCTTCATGAAACTCATACATATCAGCACACGTGATTTCTGTTTACGGCCTCGCCATGTAAGATTTGTAAGTGTGTAATTTAAGATAATATGTACAATGGTATTATTTGTGTGAGGAGAAATGGTCTGTGTTGAGAACTAGTATTAAGTAGAATATGGTTAACGGGAACTTAACAAGACAGGGCGATTACGGCACAGAAATATTTGGTGTTATATGTAATGCGCATTTACAGTTTTTTTTTTCAGAAGTCAATATTAATTTAATCTACTTTAAAGAGAGATTAAGTATTATGGTCACGAGGCGCTGCCACAATAGTGTGATCGTGTGCTCGGTGATAAGTGGGATTAATTTCACAATAAGGAAGGAACCTCCTGTGAAATTAGAAAGTTCTTTGGAGATATAAATATATCAGAACACCTTCAATGCGTGTGATATGACATCATAAATACATAGTGCTCACACATTAACTATGTCTATTTCTCCAACATAGAGAAATTTGAGAGGCGGAAATATCCGTGGAACACTACTCTATATGTAAAACATTGGACTGGTTGCAAAGTGTAATCCATAGTGACAACAAACTTTGACGCAAAGTGCCTGAAGAAAAATTATGAGTGTATATATCTGTAATTTAGGGTGATTTCATTTATGTAATATGTATTTTGGATGGGGTTTATTAACGTGTCTGGGATAATCGGATAATGGACCGTCGTCACGGTAAATCATCCGATGATGCAAGCCGAATATGTAACGTGTTTTTCGAGGGGTTTTTATGCAACTGGCATAAGTCAGTTGGAAGCCATTCTATAATTATTTACGCGGCAAATTGTTCAGCCAAGAGAATTGTTCATGTTAATTTATTATTATTATTAATTTATTATAATTATTATTAAGGTATTTTCAGAGCATTTTATAAAAATTATTAGCATTCAGATAGGTTTTCTATGTCTTAGAAAACGCTATCAAGCAAATTATTACGAACGACAATATCAAAGAAAATTACATGATTACGGAATTTTACGGAGTTTTCGTCAGTTAGGATATATTGAGAGACATGACTCACTGGGAATTCAAATACAAGCTGATTCCTGTCGAGAAGTATGACACAAGCTTGGGTCGCATCGTCAAGAAAAGGCGAATTGTTGGGACGGAAATCGACTTCTCCCTCTCACGCGCCGTGTGTAATGAACCAGAGGAGGGGAACTAGCGGCGTGCTCATCCAATCAGTGGAGACAACGTAAGCTGGAAGACAGTACCATGGTGGGGGAGCCAACGTGTGGATATATCGTTCGACGCGCCGTGAAACGAGGACTATCTGTATAGAACTTCCCGAGTATGGTTTACGCGGGAGTCGCTCCGATGTTCAGTGGAGTTAGCGACTATCTTTGTGAAACTTAACCAGTGTAGTTATACGAGTGTTTGGGTCCGAGGTACGGACCATAGAATTTTCTAATCTACCAGAATATCATCAAATAACGAAGAAGATGGCGACGTCCAGGAGACTGTGGGAAGCACACAGCATCATCCAGTACGAGGGAAATGCTTTAGCAATTTCCAGTGGTAAGCGCAAATGACGCGGAAATACGCAATCTCTCATTTTTCTTTGTTTTACATTTCAAATTTCAGTAACTTCATAGCTTGGAAATAAGAGTAAAATCAATTTATCAGACTCCGTTTTCACGTAATTTTCTATCGGTAATATTAAAATCGCAACGCTCCAATTTAAATTTTAAACTTATTATTATTATTAATTTTGCTATACTTGTTTTATATAATAAATTCATTTCTTTTACAATGCAATCTTTGCTTTCAGTAGGTAGCATTAGATATAGACCAATTCCTTCTCCTGATACAATTGTTTGTTGGGTTAATGATCAAATCATACCACGATCTGAGTGAATAGAGTCTTGAAGGTGTTCTGCCAGAGCTAGATGTTGTTTAATACAAATTTAGATTTCAACATTGCATTGAGGTCTTGGCGTCCATTCAAACAACATAGCTTAGGCAAAGGTCAACAGTAACATTTATCTCCCAACAGTGTGGGCTAGCAAGACTGCTACATTTGTCGCTCAAAGTGAGGGCTAAAGAAACCATTACATTTGTACGCTCAACGTGGAGCAAAGTAAATACCGTTTCACTTGTCATCCCAGCCTAAGCAAAGCCATTACAATGCCAATTAAAAGCACTTTTGTTATCACAGCTGTTGGGAAGAGGTCTAAAGTAATTTCTAAGCAAGTTTTAGTAGACATTAAAATTAATAATCATGTAGAGAAGCAGATTTGTCTTGTAATTCCAAATTTAGTATTCAGTGTTATCTTGGGTTCAGAGTGGCTAAGTAGAGTGTCTGGTAACTTATGTTATGATGTAGGGAGTTTGAAATTTAAATGGGGAGATTCTGAAGTAGAAGTAGCGTTCAATGACCATATTCAGAGGAGTAGTATTGTAGGTGTGATTTGTACTTTAAATGAGATATCGCCAGCCGTAGAGCGGGGTTCTCCATGTTTTGTGGGCAGTGTGATTACGAACGGTAGTCTAAAGGACTCGTTACGAGATGCTGCATTTCAGGGAAATATAGAGGATGAACAGTGTGTTCGGCTCTATGATGTGTTATTGTGTAATAGGAGAGTGTTTGAGGATCGCATTGGTATGGCCAATTGCTATACACATTCATTGAACGTTATTGATAGGTCAGTATTCACAGGACATAGATATCCTGTACCTTTCGCTTATCAGAGTGCAGTTGAGGCACAAATTAACCAGATGCTTGAAGATGGGATTATTGAGCACTCTAACAGTCCATATGTTAATTCTTTGATCACGGTACCCAAGACCGACGGCACTGTTCGTATTTGTTTAGACGCTCGTTTGGTTAACAGTAGAATTAGTTCAGATCAGCTGAAATCTATGTCAATAGAGGAATTAATGCAAACATTTGAGGGGAAGAAGTATTTCACTTGTGTAGATTTGAGTTCCAGTTTTTGGCAAGTGCCACTTATGTACGAAGATAGACCATTTACAGCTTTTAGTCATAAATATAACCTTTATCAATTTTGTAGAACACCTTATGGGTTAAAGAGTAGTTCAGCAGCTTTAATTAGGGCTTTAAACATCACATTAGGGGATGACACAGGAGAGTTTGTAACCATTTACATAGATGATATGGTAATTAGTTCACGCAGTTTTGAGGAGCATCTACGTCATTTAGATATAGTTTTTCAGAAGTTAGATCAGGCAGGGTTCACTTTGAAGCTGTCTAAGTCGTCATTCTGTCAGTCAGAAGTGACATTTTTAGGTCATAGAGTGTCGAGTAGAGGTGGTACACCAGAGGAAAGTAGGGTTAGCATGTGTGGACAGTAGCAACAGGGCATCGTTACAGACACTGAGAAATATGCTAGTGGAGCAACGTGATGACGTTCATTTAAGGGAGCCACTTGCAAGGTTGGAAGCAGGTGACGTGGAAACATTTATAGTTTCCAAACGTATTGGGAAAACAGCATATGTGCTGGAGAATAGTGAGGGAAACAGATTATACGGGACGTATAATATACATAGTCTATGAAAATATGTGTCATAAAGTGAGTGTGTTTAGCTGGCGAGCCAGCCTATCAAATGAGTAAGTGTGGTATTTGGTGCGTGGAGGAGTTGGTCTTCCAGGCAGGCGTATCAGAAGTCACACAGGGGGGTAGTATGTAAGTAAATGAGAGTTTTTAAGGTACAGGGAAATATGACGGGATTGTCGGATGCTCTTGAGCACTAAAATGTCTCGATACACCAAGGCCAGAATTTGGTAGCGCTGGTGAATTCCCATTTGCCTCCAAGAGATGGGTGAGCGCTTGGACAGGGTATTTTTGCTTAAGGCGTCCACGAGGCAAAAGATGGGCCATCAGAAGGCGAGACAGTCCTTCATGAAACTCATACATATCAGCACACGTGATTTCTGTTTACGGCCTCGCCATGTAAGATTTGTAAGTGTGTAATTTAAGATAATTTGTACAAAGGTGTTATTTGTGGGAGGAGAACTGGTCTGTGTTGAGAACTAGTATTAAGTAGAATATGGTTAACGGGAACTTAACAAGACAGGGCGATTACGGCACAGAAATATTTGGTGTTATATGTAATGCGCATTTACTGTTTTTTTTTTTTCAGAAGTCAATATTAATTTCATATTTTATAAAGAGAGATCAAGTATTATGGTCACGAGGCGCTGCCACAATAGTGTGATCGTGTGCTCAGTGAAAAAGTGAGATTATATTGCACCATAAGGAAGGGACCTCCAGAGAAATTAGGAAGTTCTATGGTGATATAAATATATCAGAACACCTTCAATTCATGTGATATGACATCATAAATACATAGTGCTCGCACATTAATTATGTCTATTTCTCCAACATAGAGAAATTTGAGAGGCGGAAATATCCGTGGAACACTATTCTATATGTAAAACATTGGACTGGTTGCAAAGTGCAATCCATAGTGACAACAAACTTTGACGCAAAGTGCCTGAAGAAAAATTATGAGTGTATATATCTGTAATTTAGGGTGATTTCATTTATGTGATATGTATTTTGGATGGGGTTTATTAACGTGTCTGGGATAATCGGATAATGGACCGTCGTCACGGTAAATCATCCGATGATCCGAGGCGAATATGTAACGTGTTTTTCGAGGGTTTTTTATGCAACTGGCATAAGTCAGTAGGAAGCCGTTCTATATTTATTTACGCGGCAAATTGTTCAGCCAAGTGAATTTTTCATGTTAATTTATTATTATTATTAATTTATTATAATTATTATTTAGATATTTTCAGAGCATTTTATAAAAATTATAAGCATACAGATAGGTTTTCTATGTCTTAGAAAACGCTATCAAGCAAATTATTACGAACGACAATATCATAGAAAATTATGTGATTGCGGAATTTTACGGAGTTTTCGTCAGTTAGGATATTTTGAGAGACATGAGTCACTGGAAATTCATATACAGGATTAATCTTGTCGGGAAGCATGACGCAATCTTGGGTTGGTGCGTCAAGAAAAGGCGAATGTATGGAACGGAAAACGACTTCTCCCTCCCGCCGAGTGTAATGAGCCAGAGTGGGGATCTAGCGCGTAGGGAGCAGCCAATCAGTGGAGACCACGCAAGCTAGAAGTCTGGACTGGAGTGGGGATGCGACGGGTGCATATATCGTTCGGCGCGGGGTGGAACGAGGGGAATCTGTGTAGAACTTGCCGAGTATGGTGCACGCGGGAGTCGCTCCGATGTTCCGTGGAGTGGAGGACTAACTTTTGTAAAACTTAACCAGTGTGGTTGTACGAGTGTTTGGGTCCGATGTACGGACCATAGAATTATCTAATCTACCAGAATATCATCAAATATCGACCGAGATGGCGACGTCCAGGAGACTGTGGGAAGCTCACAGCATCATCCAGTACGAGGGAAATGCTTTGGAAATTTCCAGTGGTAAGCGCAAATGACGCAGAAATACGCAATCTCTCGTTTCTCTTTGTTTTATATTTCATATTTCAGTAACTTCATAGCTTGGAAATAAGAGTAAAATCAATTTATCAGACTCCGTTTTCACGTAATTTTCTATCGGTAATGTTAAAATCGCAACGCTCCAATTTAAATTTTAAACTTATTATTATTATTAATTTTGCTATACTTGTTTTATATAATAAATTCATTTCTTTTACAATGCAATCTTTGCTTTCAGTAGGTAGCATTAGATATAGACCAATTCCTTCTCCTGATACAATTGTTTGTTGGGTTAATGATCAAATCATACCACGATCTGAGTGAATAGATTCTTGAAGGTGTTCTACCAGAGCTAGACGTTGTTAAATACAAATTTGGATTTCAGCATTGCGTTGAGGTCTTGGCGCCCATTAAAACAACATAGCTTAGGCAAAGGTAAACAGTTACTTTTATCACCCAACAGTTAGGGGCAGCCAAACTGCTACATTTGTCGCTACTAACTTGGGGCACTAATTAACGTTACAATTGTCGCTCAACGTGAGGGAAGAAACCGCTACAGTACCTCTTGTCTATGCTCAGTGCCAAAGGGTCGAAAAGACTCACTTAGAAATTGAATTTTCTAAAACCGTTTCTTAGTGAGCCCCTACAACCTAGGATCAATCAACCTGCAAAATTTTAGCTTTCTAGGCCTAGTGGTTTGAGCGCTGCAATGATGAGTCAATTTGTGATTACGGTATATATAATTATATATAATATAGATGAGTCTTGTCGAAGTCAATTTAAGAACCCCGGGTTTTGAGGTCGAATAAACCAACGGTTTTTGAGATATTGCCACAAAACTACTCCCGGTCTGCGAAATTGCACCGGTTGTCATTGTCACGTTGATCTGTTTCTCAGAGGGAGCACAGTTTTTTAGAGATAACTCCGAAACCGTTCATTTTAGGACCTTAAAAAGTGTGTTTTGGGGTCCCTAAGGGATCTCCGAGTATTGTTTCTCGTATCTGGCAGATTAAAATGAGCTATCTCCGGTCTTTGTACCTTTTGTCCATGCTCAGTGCCAAAGGGCTGAAAAGACTCACTTAGAAATTGAATTTTCTAAAACCGTTTCTTAGTGAGCCCCTACAACCTAGGATCAACCAACATGAAAAATGTCAGCTTTCTAGGCCTAGTGGTTTGAGCGCTGCGATGATGAGTCAATTTTGGATTATATATAATAGATGTAGGAAAACCATTGAATATTCTGTTTGTTGTTTGATACTCAGGGCAAAATTATATCTTGGCTCATTTTCAACATCTATGAGAACTTGAGGCCAAGTCGAGCATCAATGGCGCCAACTGATGAATGGGGAAATGGCTAAGTCTAAGCTAGTTTGAGAAACAAGCAAAGCAATATTTACCAGAGTAGAGTCCTGACATGGGTGTCCTCACTCCGCTGGCATTACTGACAGCACTCCTGGTGAAGGCTCCACAGGTTGGCATGGCTTGGAAGAATGAGCCAAAAATGTTGCACAGACCCAGGGTCAGCATCTCCTGAGTTGCATTGAGAGATGCTCCAGTAGCTGGAACCATCAACAATTACAATGGTGACATCAAATAAGCTTTCTCCATTCCACACTATTGCTGAGTACCATGACTGCAATGGAACCATCCTGAGTTCCTAAGTCTGGTTATTTTCTACACTCTTTCCAGGGAAATGATACTCTACTTCAAGTCACCACAATCATCAGACAAATCGAACACACACCCAAATACATGAGATGATGACTAAGATGTCCTTAGCCCCTAAAATTAATTAATAACAATAACAACGTAAGCTTTCACAGATGAATTTCAAACTTACGAGGGCTGTTTTTTGTTCAAGTTACGATGGACTGTAGAAAAATAACAGATTAACATACCAAACTGTTTTTACTACTAAATGTTTGCTTGTTTTATTCTTATGTCTCAACATAATCGCCAAAACGATTGAAACATTTATCGTATCGTTACACCAGCTTTCCAATGCCCTCGGCAAAAAAATCCGGCGCCACTGAGGTGGGTACGTCTGAAGAGCCTCCTGAAGTTTTTCTTTGTTGGCAAGGTGTTGCCGCCCAACCATAACTGCAAGGCTGTCGACTCGTAACAATTTCTTGTCTGTGTGGCAAGAACTATTCTTGTTTGTCGAAAATGGAGGAATGGCGAAATGTTAAGTGTGTTTTAAGATACTTCAACATGTGAAAAAATTCAACCTTCAGCATCATAATTAATTATTATTATTATTATTATTATTATTATTATGTATGTGTGTTTAGAAGGTGATTTTCCAACAAATGTTTATTTGTATATTATCATTTCTCATGAAACCAATGGGCATTGCACATATATTCTGCCTGTGTTTAATAGCATAACAACATTCATTATTCAATTAAAAACAATTTTTATTAAAGTAATAAATACATATTATTAATAAGTAATAAGTGTTTAAACCCTATCGGTTAACAGAGCAAAATATACCTTTTATAATGTGCAAGTATTACTACAGTATAAAGAATACTGGACATGCATAGTTGAGTGGAGTCCCCCACTGCTAGACATGTTTGCCCTCCCTTCCACCGCCCCTACATTCCTCTTTTCACGTTCCGTTGGAGAAAAAGAGCACGGATTCTCCGGTCGGTAATGTCACAGAGCACTGTGCTTGAAGGAGACTGCATTACATCATCAAAGAAATATGTTAAAGATCTTTGATAAAATATCTTTCATAAAATATATGATAGTGTACTGGCTAAATCTTTTATAAAATGTATGAGCATTATGTTATCTTTTATAAAAGTTTCAAACGAAAAGGCAGATCAAAACAGTTGCAATATTACCACAACAAGATGCTCATGAGTGTGCATTGCATGATATTGTTTCGCCTCCCTCGGTATCCTTCTGAAGGGGCTAACTGTCTTGGCGAGTGATGGGGGAGATGTCTAGAAGGCGAGGGGATGAAACGGTGAGGGTGAAATTGGGAAGGGTGAAGTGTCAGGCGGATAGCAGTGGCCACGGAGGTCGGGTAGGGGACCTTGGTGTGTGTGGCGGAATGCTGACTTAGCGGAGTGTGTAACCTTGCGTGCAGGCGAGAAGGGAAAGGGGAAATGAGAATGCTTGTGTCAGGATGAATGACAGCTGGCGTGCAGACAAGCAGGAATTTATTACAATATGTAGTGTCCTCCGATGCAACTCAGAACAAAATGCATTTACAAGCTATGAGGGTTCGGCGGGGTAGGAATGAGGAATAATTGTAGAGTACAAACTTACCAATTCTGGTGTGATTGTAGTTTGCGGTAGTTGTTCGTGTTGATGTAGATGGCCACCGGCAGCGAGAGTAGAAGGAACTGTCCATGATGTTTCTCCTGTCCCACTATTTATTCGTTGGTCGTGTATTGTTGTTTAGTCAACGCTATTCTTGCTGATGTAAACTTGCTTATGTTTCTTGTTTGGTCGTCCTACATCGCGTGTTGTGATGGTTGCCTCATATGTGCGGCCACTCGTTTCGGCTTGTGTACTGAACTTCCATGTAGGTGTAATTTATGTGGTTTATCAGGATATTGGGGCATTACAGCTGAGGCTGTAACAATATGTTACATAATAAATGGGGTAAGGACTGTAAAAACATGAATATAAGATAGAATATGTTCTTAAAAATAGCAGATGCTATAAGTACTGTACATAGAGGATGCACATGTCAAAATTGAATAGATATTTTAACAAAGAAGAAACTGATGCAACATAGTTAAGAAATCAAGTTCCCTACTAATTATATTGGACATGCTGGCTAACCACAACACTAATATTTGAATAAATAGTTAGTGTTATTTAAATACTTAAGATCTCAAGGATTCAAGTACTGTATTGAGAAGATTAAGTGACTTTTCGAATTTTCTAATTGACATAAAAAAAACTTAGGATTTTACATAAAGGATTTTAATGTTTAAACTATATATTTATAAAGATGAGCTACACCAGAAACCAGGTTATCTAGAAAATTGTAGTGAAACTTTGGAATATGAAACAACAAGTAGGATGGATTAAGGAAATTAGAGAAGATATGAAAGAATTGGAAATAACCTTGGATGACTTGCAAAACAAAACAACAAAATTAAAAAAACTGAGAGATATAAAAATAAGATTTCAGGCTAAAATAGACAAACGTAATACAGTAAAAAGGGTATTTACTAGGGGTCGACGGTGCACCGATTTTTCGGTTTCGGTACGGTACAAAGGAAATTACCGACCTCGGTTCGAGACGATAAAAAACTCGGTAAAAAGTTCGGTTCGGTTCAAGAGACATAAATACCGTAATTTAAGGAAACCTTTTTTTAGACATCCAAAGTATTGTCCTTTATCATCAATGTTTTACTTCAATAGTTAGTTAAATACAGTAAAACGTCTTGTATACGGTTCATATTTATACGTTTTCTATACGATTTTTTCCTGGTCCCGGCAAGCCTATATTTTCCATGTTAATTTATCTCCGATATACGTTTTACATTTATTCATTTTTCACGCTTATACGATAATATTTTAAGTCCCTTGCAATATAAAGCATCATTTATACGTTGCGTGTTCTGAGGAAGTACGTATGTTCGAATGCAAACTTTTGTTACCGCCTGTACTTCCCTTCGGAAGGATGCACCGCGTGCTATATTATGTTACGATGGCCTTGAGCGACACCGGTGGTCACGGCGACACTCGCTTGCCAGAGTGTCGTAACAAGGAAGAACAGCTTGCGTAATAAGCAAGCGCTATTATTGTGTTAGCCTTTCAAAATAACAGGAAGCAGCCATAAAACACAGTTAGACAGCATCTGAAGCTTATGTTAAGATGAGCGGAAGTGTTTTACCATCGCCGATATATTAAAAAATATATTATTTCCGCTTTTATAATTTTCATTCGTGTCTTTTTTTTAGGACTTCTCGTCAACCCATTAAAAATACGCGATTGATTCTGTGTTCTAATAATCTTGCGTCTTCAGACAAATGAAAATCCATTAATTTAGGCCTACACTACGGCATTTTATTAATGACGATGAAGAGCCGCAGAATAATACAGTGGATTTTAATGATGCTGTCAATGCTCTATGGACTATCAAACATTTTGTGATGCACCATAACGTTTCTGAGGAAATAATGGCCGAATTATATCGGTTTGAAAATACTGTTCACGCCGTGGCCTCGGCCAACAAAAAACAAGTCAAGATAACCGACTACTTCGTAAAGTGACTCAATTTTCTTTGTTTTGTTATGTCTGGGTGCATTTCTCTTGTACTTGTTTTGTTACATATTGCCGATTATAGTTAAACAATTGTACTCTATTATTATTTCTTGTTTTTCACTTCTTAACGGAAACCCTCGCTCGCCCGCCGCCCGCGTTGCTAGCCTGTCACCCGCCAGGCACTTGCCGTAATGCGTAGCTCGCGCGGCACAGTCATTGAGTAGACTATAGCCTATAGTTCACAGCTGGTGCTGAAAATGTTCGCCATTCATTGCTACACATCGCTGGCACCTCTTCATGAAGTTGTCATTTACGTTCTGAAGTTCCTCAGCACCGATTGACTCTATTTCAGCTGTAATATACCTTAGTCCAAAGAATATGGACTGTTAAAGCCGTGGCGTCAAGAAGCGCATACGGCCAAGTGCTTGGCGAGAACCGGCTCGCGGTGCGAGAGAGGGGTCCCTGTCGCTTTTAAAACAAAGTCCCTGTATAACCCATATTGTCACATACATTTTGCAGTTTTTATTTACCGACTTTCATTTACGCGTTTTTCACATTTATGCGTGGTTTTTTTTCCTTTGGTCCCCTTGGAAATCGTATAAGTGAAGTTCTACTACTAGAGCACAATAACTCTTCTGATTAATAAAATTAAATTATGGACTTAAGTATTCCAGTGTGAGCCTAATGTCTATTTAATGTGTGCATCAATTGGCTTACTCCACTCTAAAAGGGCAAGTTTGAAAGTTAATGGAACATTGTATAAGATTATTAGCTGTACATTTTTTCTGTATTTTAAATAAAAATTGTGCTATTTGGCAAGTATTTGGTTTACTGTATAATCATTAGAACTCATGTGTTACTTTTTTCTTAATGGTTTACAAATTACTCTAATTTAACATATTAAAATCAGCCGAGCTGTACCGAACCAATTTTGTACCGAGAACCGAAGTACAATTTTTTTTACCGAACCGAACCGTACCGAACCCAAATTTTCAGTACCGAAGACCCCTAGTATTTACAGATGAGGAACGCCTGAGAAGATCTGAGCGAATGAAGAGCTACTGGGCGACTCGGAAAGGAAACTTACTGAAGAAGAGGACCAAGAAATGATTGACTGAAGTGGTCCAATGAGGCCGTAAAAGCAGAAGAAGAAGAAAGATGAGCTAAGGAGCAAGCTCGAAACATGTCCAATTAAAATAAGGATAAATAAATTGCATTGACTGGGCGGACAGAACCTAACAAATTGTTTCATTGCAAGAATGAAATAGTTAAATAGGCCGAAAAGAATGTGAAGGATAGTATATTTTATTGAAATATTAGAAGCCTTTCTTCAGTGTTGCCTAAGTTATCTATTATTAGAAGCTCTTCAGTCAGTCAATATGGGTGGGGAATTACAATCAATTTCCTAGAGATATCAACATCAGTCCTAAATATACGCTGCAGACCAAAAATACAATGAACACAAAATTACTTTTACTTGCATTATATTGAATCTTAAATGCAAGGAAGATAAATAGCAACTTTATGAAAGATCATTTTTCACTTAAAAGTTTACTTTCAGATGAGAATAAATGAAGTTCTTTGATTTTTGGCAAATTTTCATGAACTGCATCCATCGCCAAGTAATGCAACAGCTCTTCCAGAATCTACAGCGCTTACAGGCATCTTTACTGCAACCAAACTTCTCCATGCTCTTGGAAATACTGAATAACAACTCACTAGATGAAAACCCAACAATGCCACAACAAACCGCCATTCTCACATCTCAACAATAGCAGAAGCACGAAGCTGTGAAGTTAATGTAGATACCGTCATAAAATTCTAAATCCAACCCTAGGCGACAGAATCCCTTTATAAACCGTGCATTCTCATATTCATGTTCCCAAATGTATAAAACATGATCCTTTGCCCAGAGACAAGAGAAAACCATTATAATTAATGTAATTGTCTTTTGCTGCTTTTCAGTCGGTCATCATGATTGTGCCCAATGAATTGGGTGGGGTACAAGTTATAGATATGTCAACACACTCCTGGAAAATATTACATGTATTAGTTAGTTAACACAATTAAATGGGCAATAGGGTCCTATACCGTCTAATAGACTGGGTGGCAACAGGTGGACAGGTGTCTAAGTTGTGGCAAGACCGCTGATATGGCCTACGATAGTAATGAAAACAGTTCCTGAGTCCATAGCATACATTTTTTCATAAGTCTTTCCAACCTCATTCTTTTGGTTCAGGTACAAATTCATTCCAAACTTCAGTTAACATTTCCAACAACAGATGGCGTGCAGGATGACAAGCGAGCTAGCCTAGATGCAAACATCCCAGTAGCGGTGTGGTGCAGAGGTCAATAAGATAGTGAGCATCGCTGTGTGGAGAACTATACCAAGTTAAGTGTACATTAGAATTCGTTTTTTCTAGTGTATGCTAAAATTTATTGTTTGATTTATTATTATTACAGTGTGATATTCTAAATTGTAAACACGCGCATACACACCGTTATTCTTGTAATTCACAAAACCTTGTAACACAAAACAAGCTAACGTATAACGAGATTCAAATTGTGAATCTTACTATCATCATCCAATAACGTGCTATTGAACCACAGTAGTGTATTGACAATAGTGAAAATTAACTTTAACACAGTGATCAGGATCTGATGATGGCCACTTGAGGGTCGAAATGCGTAATCCTAAATTTCCCCATTTAAGTGTGATAACTAACTAATACATGTATTTTTTTCCAGGAGTGTGTTTACATATTGATAACTTGTACCCCGCCCATTCATTGGACACAATCATGTTGACAAGACAATTTGTATAGGCAACACTGAAAAAAGAATGGCTTCAAATTTCCACAATTAATGTAATTATGTCCGAGACCTGTTCCCTTCTTGAAAGCAAAAGTCTTATCCACTACTGGCATGCTGGGCCTATCATAGCTTCACCAGAGCCCCGTTAGCCGTCACTTTTCAGGGTTCCTGTAGGACCTTCACAGCTACTGTAACGGTCCCGGGGCACAAAAAGTCCCCACTGTACTTCGCCCCTACAGGCAATCCCCTACTTTGTGCCGTTGCCCGTCTCCCACGATGTGGACGAGGGGTTGGACTTATGGGAGTGGGGGAGACAGGCAGAAGCATTCCGGAGGAGTGTGAGAAGCATGTTATGGAGCAAGGATGTCCCTCAGAACAGCAAAAAGATCATATATCGGACGTACTATGTCCCTATCCTGACGTATGCCTCGGAGACCTGGGTTATGAAAGGATGGGAGAAGAGCAAAATACAGGCCAGTGAGATGAGGTTCTTGAGAAGCAGTATTGGAGCTACAAAGATGGACAGAATAAGAAATGGGAGGACGAGAGAATTAATGAAGGAGGAACCATTACTGGATGGTATAGAGAAATCTAGACTTAGATAGTATGGACATGCAAAACGAATGGAGGAGAAGAGGATACCCAGGAGGATACACGAGACGAAGTGGGAAGGAAAGAGACCGAGAGACAGGTGGCTGAACGGGGTGGAAGAAAGCGTGAAGAAGAGAGGAGAAGACTGGACAAGGGTGGAGGCTGAGAGATGGTGGGAAGACAGAAGACGTTGGAGAGGCTTGTGTTCCAAACAGACCCGGCCAGTGGCTGGAAATTGTGCAAGATGATGATGAATGTAATTATGAAACACTTTTCAACAACTTATATTTTCCTAAGTGTTCCTTTTTTTTGGCCGACAGTGTATTTTGTCCATCATTAATTGTTAAGTACTTACTGAAGGCTTTTGCGATGGCCACGTTGGCGAGCACAGCCACAATAGGAACCATTAAGATGGCCATGCCCAACTCGCGGCACATCTCGGGAAAGGTGTACGTGTGGTTCCCCATTTGTGCCGAGAATGGAGGGAGCCCCGCTGGTGGAAGACCGGCAGCGATTTTACCTGTAACCAGCAGGCATCGGAACATAACTATTATAGCCATATTAAAATGAGATAATGAAAACCATCAATACATTAAAAATCCATTGACACAGAGCAGATAAAATAACAATTAAAATGAAATGTTTTAGATTTTCTAGAAAATTTTCAGAATTTACATAAATACTTTGCGTGGCACCACAGCTCAAGAAGGTCCTTAGCCTACCAAGCGGCCGCTGCTCAGCCATTTGGGCAGCAGATTGCAGGGTGATGCGTGGTCAGCACGTTTGATGCCCTTAGCCATTAATCTTGGCTTTCCTGACCAGTCACTGTCAGACAGCTACTCAATGTCCTCACAAGGCTGAGTGCACCCCATTCCAGCCCTCCCGTCAGTTTCTAAAATCACTGACAGAGCCAGGAATCGAACCCAGGGCTTCAAGGTGAGAGCAGGTGCTCTACTCTAACAGCACAGGGCCGGCAATTTACGCCACTAGAAACAGACAGTAATGCTGCCAAGAGAGAGGCTCTTTATAGATAAAAATCTTAACCACTTATTTCACAATAGCCTATATAGTCGTGGTGTAGTGGCTAGCATTCTTGGCTGTCACCCCGGAGGTGCGGGTTCGATTTCCAGCTCTGCCAAGAAATTTTCATTCTCGTCTGAGGGCTGGATCAGGATGTGGTATCCCCACTTCTACTCCAGGCACTGCTGCTGTCGAGGCAGGTCACAATTTAATACATCTTTATAATGTTTAGAGAGAAGTCCGCAATCTTCCTTATTACTTGTTTCAAGGGTTGTTGCTGTTATTATTGTTGTTTCGGTCATCTATGGACCATTTCTCCTTCGATCCCTCACATTCCCCCAATATTCCCACATTCTTCTTTTGGGAATTTCATATTTTTGTTAATTGGGAATACTATTATTATATTTCTTACATCTTGAAGGGTCGGAAACTGACATGTTATTTTCACGTCTTTTTTTGTTCCTTCATTTTTGGTTTTAGGTGATAGAATTTTTTTTCACCACGACCTATCCTTATCTATATACTATGAAGCTACATGCCTGACTCACTAATTGACATAAATGTTAACCCACTTCTAAATGAGTTAGAAACTTGATATTCGGCAAACACACATCTTTTAGCTTGTAACCAACGGAAAAAAAAAAAAAAAAAGGTACATTTAAAAATTTTCAACTCTCAGTAAAACAAACACACAAAAAAGGGGGAAGCAACAAATCTCCGGTAATATGTCTGACTGTAATTTTGAAGATAACAGACACCATACGCAAAAGAATAAGCACATTTTTTTATTTCCCCAAGTTTCTTCTCTAAAGCGTCACGTTCCATGATGTCCTCATGCAATATCCCCAGTTCTTGTAGGTCTTATTCCACCTCTGTAAACCAGATCCCTTTGGTTTTCTTTCCCCTCAAAGTAGGCACACATTCGATTGGACAATCTTCCAGAGCTCATTCATGTCAAGTGGTCATAGAAAGAGATTCTCCTTTTGCGTATAGTGTCCGTTATCTTCTCCACGTGATGAAATAGTTCTCAATTAATATGATAATATTGGTCCGGTTAACTCAAACAAGAAATGCCAACGTTTCTCCCCGGTGTGCCATTGGGTTCGTCAGTTGGTACAGACACACCTCACCAATACGCGTGGCTAGCACATACTGAGAAGGCCATCACAAGACACAAAATACAAGTAGTATTGACGTCACGAGCGATGCCAATGTGCTACGGAAGTCAAACTCCCTTTCATAAAACACAAGCCTACCTTGGCAAACCAAATAGGTTATGAATATTCCCGAATGGGAATATTATGTTCCTCAGGGAAGATGAGCTGGATGTGTTCTGTCTCTTTAAACAACAATCACCATCTGTTGTTTGAGTCTTCAGTCGTATGTCTGGTTTGATGCAGACCTGCACTAACCCCTGTTCTGAGCTGTCATCTAGGGAGTAAATATAAAGTTAAAATTGTGATAGTGACCCACCTGAAAGGAGGAATGGCTGCCCACTGGCATCCAACTCGAAGGCTATTAGAGAGCAGATGAGAACGATAAAAGCATTACGGCATATCGAGATGAACCACAGAGCTTTCTTTATCATCTTATGACGAGGAGTTTGCAGTGAAACATCTTTGGGACCAACACGAATGGTATTTATTTGCTGTAAAAGAAAAGAAAATTGTACTCAAAGCTTAATCTTTATTTCCTTCAAAACAGAGCTACTAATTGTATTTTATCAATAGGAATTAATAAATAGCTTTGCAACTTGTTAAGCTTATTGACATTAGCAAACTAATACACTGCTGACAGAAGAAGCAAAACACTAAGAAAATCTCCAATAAAACCCATTGTAAGTACCGTATTAGTATTAATTGTAGTTTGAGTCTTCAGTCTTTTGACTGGATTGATGCAGCACTCCATGTCTCCCAGTCCTGAGCTAATCACATGGCAATGCCATCAGCAAAAGAGTTGAAATTATTTCTCCTTGAATCTTTGCTCCTACTTTAACTTTTTCTCTAATTTCCTTCATTGCTTCTTCTTCTTTTTCTTCGCCTTTTGAGACCACAAAGGATCACTTTAGCCAACCATTAGTTCGTCGACTTGTAGGAACTGTACGAGCCTTGCGGTCTCCCCGGTACTTTTTCATTCGTATTGATCTTCTTGCCCTTTCTTGGGCAGAAAATATTCTAATTGGAATTTTCTTTTTTGTGAGTGGAAAATGAAAAGTCATATTTTTAAGTGCTGTAATTAAACTTTTCTTATTTGTAGCATCTTCTGTTGTTATAGCCCTCTCTGATTTCTTTTAACCATCGGCATCCAGTTGTTGTGCTTTTTGAAGCAAGATTGTACTATACAAGTTGTTTTAGAAGACATGAATCTGGCATTCTCATGATGTGCCCAAAGAATCCTATTCTTTTCTTTTGCATGGTATCTGTAATGGGTTCTAGGTGATAAGCCATCACCTTGTCGTAAACCGGTTGTGACCTCAAATGGGTCAGAGAATTCACCTCTGAATTGCTTGTTCAGTGCACAGATGGAAAATGTTTAAAAAGAAATGTGTTATAATACTTCTTACTCTGAAAGTCAAGAGAAAGACGATGCACGAGAAGCCAAGAATAGCATCCCAAAGTCGAGTTTCTGGTGCATGAAGGACAAGCTGGCGCAGGTTGTCGATGAAGTTCTGGGACTTGAATCTGATCCCAAGGAGACCCTTTATCTGGGATACTATTATGATCACAGAAGTGGCCGACGTGAATCCAGATGTCACTGGAGCGGAGATGAAGTCAACCAGGAAACCTAAAATACATTAAACAGCAGATGATAGAGACACTCTTTACATAACAGTAGGCTATTGGCAATGCCCTGAAAATGACTTCCTACACTCTTAAGTAAATGAAACTGTTCCTAGTCTCTGAAGTACATTACCTCTTGGAAGGAAAAGAATCTTATTTTTGTTTGGTTTTCTTACAATTATGTTGTTATGCAACACTTAACAAATGCCATAAACCGTATCCCTCATCCCTAACAGCTGCACTCAGGTTGACTGCTAAATCTATCTAAAGCATGCTAAACTTAATCCTAGCAGTTACTATCACTTAAAGGTCCCGAGACTTCTTAAAACCACAAACGAGTTTAAAATCATGGCAGAAGTACAAACCCAGAACCAAATTCATATTCAATCGTAATCATCAAAAATGTCTAAAATATTGTCATAAATAAAAAATACTTTGCATCCCCAATTACAATTGCTTTTGGTTGGTTCCTCAGTTTAGAGGCTGTGACAACGCGGTCATGTAGCCCCGTGTACTTAGGGTGTGTGTAGAATCTGTCTGATAACCGGTGTTAATTGTGATGACTGTATTATCTGTTTTTAATTCAAGTAAGGACTGCAGACATTCAATTTTCAAGTAGTTCCTACTTTTGCTACCAAACACACCATCAACGACAAATAGTTCTGAACTTGGTTACTAGATGCCACCACAGTCTGTTCCAGGCGACGGACGTTGGAACCTAAGAGCGTTAGTCAAATCTAACCTATAATTTAGCCTTACACAAGTGTAATTAGTGGAAGGATCTTTTACATGCCATAAATCTATGACATGGGACCGCCGGCTTTACTTCCCCTCCGAAGGAAGGCATACTGAGGGATTTTTAACGCTCTTAATCCGGGATCTGTAACTGCGAACCTTCATATTGGAGCTGTTGCCTGCCATGTCCGATCAAAAATCTAATTTTAACATGGTTTTAAAATTTTTCTGAGGGTTTCAAAGCCTTGAATCTGTCACGCAGCTCGACATGCTACAACCACAGGGAACTAGTGTAGTATTTTGCTAAGACATGAGGGGGTCCCTGCTGCCAAGCAATCAGGAACACTTCTTTATCCAAGCATGGTTTCTGTGCAACATTTTAGTGTGACCTCTATGTTTTGGGTGTGCTTTCATTTATCTCAATTTGGGGCGAGTTCATTCGACATATCATTAGGCAGTTTAGGTAATGGAAAGAAACAGTTTGGGAACATCAAAAAGAGTGTCTGGCCTGGGTGGTGTAGCCACTATTAGTTCCAGATCTTAACACTAGAGGCGGGAAGAACTTACCCAATTTGAGGATGCCCATGAGGAGCTCCACACAGCCTGCTAGGAAGGCCAGCAATATTACAAACTCAATGGGTAGATCTTGAGTGTACTCAAAAGTAAGCAAGGCCATGAGAGAAGTGGGGCCAATGGAGACCTCCTTGATGGTGCCGAACACCATGTACACCAGGCTGCCCATGAAGGCTGAGTACAGCCCATACTGCAACACGATACATGCACTCAGTGTGGTGTCACATTTATATGAATTATTTCAGTATTAAAGAATATTTTTCCTATATTTCTATTTCATATATATTTTAAGAAAAACTCGAGAATCTACCTAGTCAATACATATAATGTTTCTGAGTGAACAATTGTTTCGAGTCGACTTTTGACTCATCTTCAGCACTTACGACAATAATATTTATTAATACATAAAATGCGCACAAATGTGCATACATAAAGACTTATATTCTTCTTCTTCTTTTCCCGGTTCCAGTGATCTGGGTCGGGGCGTGAATCAAGGACCTCCATCCGAGGCCTCGACTCGCACACTATCATATTTAGGCTATTTGTACGATGGGTTCGCCACACCCAAAGGTACATAAAGACTTATATCCTATGTACAATGTTTGATATATTTAGATCTAGTCTTTGCTATAGTCGATGATTGATTTAATCATCTTATGACATTTAGTTAGGTGGTATTTTTCACAATGTTCGTTGCATAGTACGCATACACATGCATTGTTTGGTTCGTGAAATTTGTCATTTCTACGTATCTTGTGGTGATAGCCGTGCACTGAAAGTCTGGTTAGCACCGATCGCAGTTCTTGGTTCGCTTTTGCCCATCTCCTGAGGATCATGGCATCAGTAACATAAAAGTCTTCGGGTAATTCTTTGGTTTTTGTTACCTTAGCTCTATTAATTGAGAAACTTGCTTGGTGTGTGGCAGAAGCAGCTTGAGTTTCAGGTCCTCTATGTAGAACGGTTCCCTTGCCAGTTCATATACCAGTCTGGACTGGAGCGTACTCGCTACTCCAAGAGCTTTCTTCAAATATCTCGATTTGATTTTCTCAAGGTTGGTAAGGTCCATATTTCATATATGGTTTCGTACATAGTTCTTCCTCTCTTATTTCATTCCTCAGCTGTGATGGTTAACCAAACAAGCCTATATAACCAGATCCAAACCCACACTTAATTTATAAGGAGCGTTCAAGAAGTAACGAGCCGGAGGATACCTTTCCTGCTATCGTGTGGATGGCCTTGCCTTTTTTGAGTGGTGGTGACCCTGGATGCTTTCATTTGAGGCTTTGTCGTTTGGATCTGGTTCGAAGTGATGACACCATGATTCATCTCCAGCCACCACTCGTGCCAGGAACCCATTCCCTTCCCTCGCATAGCTCTGCAGATGACCAAGTTAGTGGGCCATTCGACATGCTTCCTGGTGTGGTTGAAGACAGTGGGGCACCCATTGGGCACACACTTTGCGCAAGTGCAGTCGTTCCTTCATGATGGTGCCCCAGACCGGGCATCATCGGCTAACGACACCCGTCCTTCCCTGTGCCACGCCTTGACCTTTGCAAGGGACATGCAGTGTTCGCCGTACACTTGTGACATTCGGCGATGAATGTCCGTTCCCCCTACTCCTTCCACTGGCAGAAACCGATCAACACCTCTTTGCTCTTCGTTTGAAGCCTCCATGTCACTGTTTGCAATGCGACTGGCAGCGCTGGACAATTGAGGCATGCTGCTGCTCGCTTTGTATCGTCACGTGACGTGCACGCGTGTCTTCTAGTGACGGGCTGTGACCTTCCACGCTCTGGTCGGAACCACACCTCGTTACACACGCCACGATTAGCCGATGTCGTCACCGGTTTGTGCATTCCAGCCTCCGGCTCGTTACTTTTTGAACGCACTTTATAATTTATTTACTGTAATTCTGTTGAAAGAGGAAGGAAGATTATATTTTAACGTGGCCTTTAATCTCGCGATCATGAGCCATGGGACCTCCAATTTTATGTGAAATCTAAACCACAGGACGTGATATTTGACTTCAAAAATCTCACATGCATTAATTGGGAATCAAACCCAATCCGCCTTGGTGAAAGTCAAGGAGCTTGACCACTGCACCATCACAACTAGTGGGACGTTGGTTGGTGACCATGGGGGCCCCAGCTGAGTCCGGCATTGCTTCCCCTTTCTTGTGTCAAGCTCCTCTTTTCTGTTGACCTCCCTTGGCTAACTCTTATTGGTAAGTGAGACAAGTAGGATACCGTAACTTACATGAGCACTGAGTCCAGCGAGTGAAGCATAAGCTATGCTCTGGGGGATCATGGTTAGACCGATGGTGAAGCCTGCAATGGCGTCTGCCACAGCGTCCAGCTTGGTGTAGAGAGGCAGCCATGACAGGATCGACACATGTTGTAGCACGATCTCCTTCCCTTTCCTTGCCAGCTTGATGTGTACTGGTGCATTCTCCTTCACCGGCACTGCACATGTCATAAGGAAAATTAGTGCATTAAGTTTCCAAAGATAATAAATAGAACCAACTTACTGGGCTAATCTTATAGAGATGAATGTTGCTGTCGCCCCGGAGGTCTGGGTTTGATCCTTGGCTCAGCTAAGAAATGTAATTCTGGTCTGAGGGCTGGAACAGGGTACACTCAGCACCGTGAGGCAAAACTGAGAACAGGTGGGTTTCATTCCCACCTCAGACATCCTGGAAGTGGTTTTCCATGGTTTCCCCACTTCTACTCCAGGCAAATGCTGGGATGGTTTCGAACTTAAGGCCATGGCCGCCTCCACAATCCTCACCTGAATTACAAATACACACACTACATGAGACACTACAATAAGACAGGTTATCAGACTTTTATTTTTATTTTTTACTATTCATTTATTTACTATATAAACAGTGAGTTCCTCTCATGTGTTGGCCGGCCAGCGCATCAAGCTTATCTGCCTCTCGTTGACTCATCACTTCCTGTTACACAGCACACACTTTGCAGTTCTAGCCAGAGCTTATAACGTGTATTAAGTTAGTGTTGGTCTGTCGCTCCAACTGTTCTCGAGTTGTGGAGTGTTACTTTGGGGTATAATTCTCATAAAGCTTCCACATGTGTACACGGAAGAGGAAAGGGTATTTATGTACGATAATTATGTGAAAACAGAGTCTTGCAGGGAAGTCGTTAGGCGTTTCATAACACATTTTCCAGGTGTGCACCCTCCACATAGTGAGACCGTGAGGAAACTCGCAAACAAATTGAGAGAAACTGGTTCTTTACTCGATAAAAAGCGAGGTGTTAAAAATCCTGTACTTAATGAGGAAAAAGTAAATGAAATCTCTGAATGATTAGAACATACGCCTACAAAATCCCTAAAACGACTTGGACAAGAAGCCGGGGTTTCGAACAGCTCAGCATGGCAGGCTACGAAAATGTTGAAACTGAAGCCATACAAGGAGGAGAACATTTCCAACATAACCTGTCATAAGGTATGACCTTAGTTTATTAATTCTTCCTTTCTTAATTTTAATTGTTATCTCATGTCATGCACGGATAAAGTGAGCCAAGTGCTGTTTTATTCTTATTGCTATGCTATGCCGAGCGGGAGTGATGAGTCAACGGGAGGCAGATAAGCTCGGTGCGCCGGCCGGCCAAGTCATGAGAGGGACTCACTGTATATATATTCATACACACACACCCAAATACACAGGGCTAAATGACCATAATGTCCAAGTCCCTTAACCTTCTAACAGCAACTGCTATGTATTTCCAGATGAATTAACACTCCTGTGCTGAGTTATTTTCACACATCTTAGCCCCATTCTACATCAAAGCCTTAAATCAATTTAACATGTTCCTCCTTCTCCTATTGGTTCCATATATTACATATTTCATTGGGTTACATTTTACACAAATAAGTTTCCTACAGGGGTGCAGGGGGGGTTACTGGATCTGGATGTAGCCTTATGTACGGTAGTGACTGGCTAAATGGCCTCCCACTCAATGGCGAATTGAAGGGGAAGGATGGGGACAAACCGGGGCTCTGGTATACCCCCCCCCCCTCCCCCCAGTCCATAGGGGGTGCAAGGAAACTCCCCCAGAAAATTTTTCAAAATTTAGGCCCAAATTGGTGATTCTTTTTGTGATATTTTTGGATAAAAATAAATGTCAATAATTTAAAATAAAGAAACAATCAAAAATTATATGAAACTGTTTTGTGAAATTGGAAATATTTGTGTGATATTAGACATTTAAAGTGAAATATTTATTGTATTCTGAATGATCTCAAGGTTGTAAGTCCTACCATTTACTGTCATAGCTCTAATATGAATGGTTTGAAACTATTTTTAGGGTGGTTTTAAAATTTGTAGTATTCTTTCAACCACAATGTTCGAAATATTAGGCTATTGTAAACTTAACATTTTGGTATAATACATTATTTAAGTGTGAAGCTAATGTTTTCCTCAGGAGCTTAAGTATGTTTTAATATATAACAGCAAGATGAAGCAAATCAGGGGCGGCTCCTGATTAAATTTCAAGGGTGGGCCAGATGATACTATTGTTGTTACATATTAAATATTGTTTTATATTTGGCATTTATTGTTGCCAATATTGCCATTATCATAATTCCACACAACACCAACATTTGAAACAAGTTTTAATAAATAGTTGATGCTTTAAAAACTGTACCCACATGGCTCTTTATTAATACATATATTCTCTCCTGTGCTTGGATAAAGCAAATTTACGGTATCCATCAGCTTGGTTGATGTGGTAATAATTATTTAATTTCTAACTTTGTGTTCAGAGCTATAGAAGAAAATGGATTTGTTCAAAAATTCCACTTTCATTTTCGGCATACAATCGACATATTAAATAACTACGTACCGTGATACAAATTTTAAAAAACCACATTTATACAGTAGAAATTACAGCTTCAACGACAGAACTCACTAACACATTTATACTGTACTTGGAATATCAGACAACTGGAAATGTATAATTATATGTTTGTCTTATGTCAGCAATCTGTGAACAATAGCTGAATACCTATCTAAGAACGTGGGGGTGGGGTGAACCCTTCTCCCGTAATCCTGTTTGACAGAGACAGAAGCAGGATGCTTCAAAGCAACGCCATGGGCCCAATCCGCTGGCCCTTGAAGAGAGAGAAAATTCCCTTCATAGCACTGAAGAATTCGCGTGCAAGACTGTCCACTGTTTCCTCACCCGGCCCATGAAGCCATATACTTTACATGGGACTTGCTGTGGAGCGGCCCTCGCTATGACGATACACCGTACGAGACTGTCAGGATCTTAAGCTAGGGATGAGTTATTTATGATGAATTCTCTTTAGAGATTCTAGAAGGGAAAAACACTTATTTTAAGTTGAGTATCTGTAATATAAAGTAATTTTAAAAGACATTAATTAAACAAATTCTTTGCAATGCTGCGTAACGGCCTTGGGTGGGCAGGGCCCATTCGGCCCTTAATGACGCACCGTCCCTGAATCAAATTATTTAAAAGTTTATAGCATTGATGTTTTGAAATTTGAGGATTTACAACAACAACAAAAACACAAATTTTCTTGACACATCATTTAATCAAAATCATTATATTTATATTTAGCATAAATACAGACTGCTCACTTATTTAAGTTCATCTTAAAATAAGCTTGTAGAATTTATTTTGCTCTTTTGTCCAAACCTATCAATGATTTTATTGTGATCAATAGGAATGTCTCTATGGAAGAACATTAGAGCCAATCTGTTGAGTCTGGTTTCTGTAGTCTTCAATCTCAAGTATGTTTTCAGGAGATGGAGAGTCGAAAATGACCGTTCAGCGATGCTTACAGGGTATGTCAGTATTACTTTGAGCATCGTCTTCACCAATGGAAATAAAACAGGGTGGCAAGCCTCTAACGCACTAGCTACAGTTGATGGGATGATGCCCCCATTGTCCATTTCCATATTCCATTTTGTTGACCAATGGAGATATTCAGCTTTTAGTTTCGTATAAAATACTTATTCTTATATTTGAAACAAAGTGGCATATTTGTCAGTCACCATCCTCAAGACTTCATTTAGGTCTGGAGTATCAAGATTAGTAATACAGTTTTTAACAACATTTTGAGGTAGAAAAATATTTACTTTGTAGATGTGAAGGACTTCATCAGAAAATCTTGTCTTTAGATCGTTGATCATCCAGTCCAGCAAGGGGATGTAGATATTCCTCCTAAAATATTCTTCAGCAGTAGTGAATGGTGCATTTTGTCGGTTTCTTTGTCTCTACGATTCTCGGAAGCCTTATCTCTACAGCCAACACACTTGCAATTATATTACACATTTCATACTCGCTGCTGAAGTCTTCTTCTATATTATTTTTTTCCTGACAAAGATGGATATCATGCTGAATACTGCATCAGATGCTGACTTGACATCTAGGTTTTCAGTTTGAAAAAGTGCGCTCAAGTAAGTTAATGAGTTAAGGCTAGAACTTCGTTAAGACAGCACAAAGATACAATAGATTCCTCATCGGTTATACTGGACAACAAACATTGTGCCTTATGTGGTGACGCATCCCATTGAACGTTTGACTAACTGGAGACAATTTCGAGTGCAGCACTGACTTTTTCAATGTCGGCTAAAAATTTTAAAATAGCGTCGTGCCGTTTCACCTGTCGTGTCTCAGTTGACCATGAAGAATATTTTTCAGAACCATATTATTTTCGTTTTGAAGAAGCATTGAAGAATGATATAATTTCTGTCAAGATATCGAATGTAATCTGACAGACTGGACCTTTGCTGTTTTTGTTATAGCCAAGTTATTTGGTGGTTGTAGCAAGGACGTCTTAAGGCATTAACAGCAACTTTCTGAATGTCTTGTATTGCTCCAACAGTTTCGGAAATATTCACGGAAACTCCATCGGTTCCTATGCCAACACAGTTATTAAGGTTCAAATCAAGGGTCCTTAACTCGCTAATCACTACCTCACTCAGTCTCAAACCTGTCACTGTCTTTTCAGTTTCATTGCTCGAATGGTTTTCATGATTGCGACCTTCTATCTCTGAGCCTGATGATGAATCTTTTTCAAGGTCCAAAACAGCTTTTCTTCTTTCAAAGCTTTTCTAATGTCGAGAATTCCCACAAAATCTTCTCTAACCTTGATGTTGCCTCTTTCAGTGCAAACGTATCTCAGAATAAGTGACATTTGAGAAATATGGGACACATCCATGGTTTCATCATACAGCTGAATTCCTTGGCTTTGTTTACACAAGCCACTATTGTCTTCAAAATCTTCTCAACACAGCATTCTATGAGAGAATTTTGAATTGTTTTACTGGTAAAGAGGCTTCTTGGACCAGCCGTTCTTAGATGTTTTTCAAGAGCATAAAAGTAAATTAATATGCACATGGATCCTACTTGTCATTTAAAGGAAGTTACACTTTTAAAGGTCTGCAAAAATATTAATATTTCATGAGCTTCGAGTTTCATGAGTTGTTGTGTAATATTTTAATAATTGTACACCTAGACATTACAGTACAGTGGTGAAGCCAGAGGGTCTGTGCCTCCAAGTGTCTAACCCTGAACAAAAAAGGGGAGCTGAAGGAACTTGAGATAAAGGAAAGGAGGATCCTTGAAAAATTCTCGGACCACGGAAAGATGATGACAGAACATGGAAAAAAAGGAAAAATGAAGATCTGTAGGCGTGCAGACCGAAACCATTGTGGTCACAATGCATAAAAGAAGGCTACAATTTGACGGGCATTTGATGAGAATGGACGGGAACCGGCTGACAAAGAACATTTTTAAATACATCACAGGGTTGAAAGCTACTACAAAATGGGTAGAAGAGGTCAAAAGAGACGCCATTGAAGTTGGACTAACTGAACTTTTCATTCACGATAGGAAAACGTTTCGAAGCCGAGTTGACAATATCAAGACGTTCAAAGAAAAACCACCAAAACACAGGCCAAATTTGGTAATAACAGAGGAGAAGAGAAAGATTAGAAGTGAAAGAATGAAGAGGTTCTGGGAAGAAAAGAAGAAAAAATTGACCAGAAAGCCTTAGGTTCCATGCGGTCCACAGTTAGCCAAAGTCGGAAACAAAAAAAAAACACGTAGTCAATAGTAGAAAGAAAGAAACATCTGTTGACTGTGACAATTGTTGGCACTTGAAGTACTTTAATATGTACATCTGTTTCTTTCTTGTATTGACTAGGCGTACAATTATTAAAGCATTATTCAATTTTCAATACGGATTCTAACTTCACTTTACCATAATGGAAAATTAATTAGTTAAATTAAAGCACACAATTTGTGCAGTGGTTATTATAGACCTTGTGCATATGCATTTTTTGAAATTGTGTAAATAAAATGACTTTGTGAATTTGCATGGTTCCAATGATTTGAGGGGTTAGTCAATTTAATTCTGGTTTGAGCTTGTAATGGTTTCTTTAGCCCTCACTGTTGGGTGATAAATGTAACTGTTTACCTTTGCCTAAGCTATGTTGTTTTAATGGGCGCCAAGACCTCAATGCAATGCTGAAATCTAAATTTGTATTTAACAACGTCTAGCTCTGGTAGAACACCTTCAAGAATCTATTCACTCAGATCGTGGTATGATTTGATCATTAACCCAACAAACAATTGTATCAGGAGAAGGAATTGGTCTATATCTAATGCTACCTACTGAAAGCAAAGATTGCATTGTAAAAGAAATGAATTTATTACATAAAACAAGTATAGCAAAATTAATAATAATAATAATAAGTATAACATTTAAATTGGAGCGTTGCGATTTTAATATTACCGATAGAAAATTACGTGAAAACGGAGTCTGATAAATTGATTTTACTCTTATTTCCAAGCTATGAAGTTACTGAAATATGAAATGTAAAACAAAGAGAAATGAGAGATTGCGTATTTCTGCGTCATTTGCGCTTACCACTGGAAATTGCTAAAGCATTTCCCTCGAACTGGATGATGCTGTGTGCTTCCCACAGTCTCCTGGACGTCGCCATCTTCTTCGTTATTTGATGATATTCTGGTAGATAGATAATTCTATGGTCCGTACATCGGACCCAAACACTCGTCCAACCGCACTGGTTAAGTTTTACAAAAGTTAGTCCTCCAATCCACGGAACATCGGAGCGACTCCCGCGTGCAAGCGTACTCGGCAAGAACTACACAGATAGTCCACGTTCCACGGAACATCGGAGCGACTCCCGCGTATAACCACACTCAGCAAGAACTACACAGATTGTCCACGTTCCACGGCGCGTCGAACGATATATGCACCTGTCGGCTCCCCCACTCTTCAGCCGACTCCTAGCTTACGTGGTCTCCACTGATTGGCTGCACCCTACGCGCTAGATCCCCTCCTCTGCCTCATTACACACGGCGGGAGGGAGAAGTCATTTTCCGTTCCAACAATTCGCCTTTTCTTGACGATGCGACCCCGGATTGCGTCATGCTTCCCGACAGGAATCAGCTTGTATTTGAATTCCCCGTGACTCAACTCTCTCAAATACCCTAACTGAAAGAACTCCGTAAAATTCCGTAATCATGTAATTTTCTTTGACATTGTCGTTCGTAATAATTTGCTTGATAGCGTTTTCTAAGACATAGAAAACCTATCTGTATGCTTATAATTTTTATAAAATGCTCCGAAAATATCTAAATAATAATTATAATAAATTAATAATAATAATAATAAATTAACATGAAAAATTCTCTTGGCTGAACAATTTGCCGCGTAAATAAATATAGAATGGCTTCCTAGTGACTTATGCCAGTTGCATAAAAACCCCTCGAAAAACACGTTACAAGCTTAGAGGATGGATTGTTGTATAATTTTCAAAAGAAAATATATGTATTGTCCGTTGAGCCATTATATATTTAAACACAAATTGTGCTAAATGTTCCGGCATAACTCAACAAAATGACAGCGTTTCGCCCCGGTGTGCTATTGGGCTCTTCAGTTGGTTAAAGCTTTGCTCGTGACACGGATACATATGTATCAAATACGTCTTGCAATGGCCTTCCCAGTGTGTACTAGACAGTGTATTGGTGAGGTGTGCTTTAACCAACACCGTCGCTTAGCTCATCGAGCCTGTCTCTTTCACGCTGCTTTAGAATTTCAAAGTACAGTAGAACGTCGTTTATCCGGACGTCAAAGAACCGGAATGTCAATTATCCAGACGAACAAAAATAAAGATAGAACAGCGTGCGCGTACTGTTGTTATGTGGAAGTGCGCGCTGCCTACAGTAGGGAGTCGGTTCTTGTTGTCTCTGTTGTCCCCTACAGTTTGCTTCAACGTGTTACAGTATGTGAGTGTATTACGTTGTGAAAATGGCTTCTACGAGTGGCAAAAAGGAAAAACGAAATCGCAATGTTTTATCGATTCAGAATAAGATGGAGTTCATTAATGAACTGAATAAAGGTGAGAGAGTGCAGTGTCTAATGAAAACTTACGGTGTTGGAAAATCCACAATTGATGATTTGAAGAACCAAAAAAGTGAAATTTGTAATTATGCATCGCAGTTAGATAGTGAAGAAGGGTCGAAAAAGAGAAGAACCCTGAGATCAGCTACGGATGAAAAATTGGAAGAAGTGGCGTACTTATGGTTTATTCAGACAAGAAGTAAGGGATATCTCATTTCTGGACCTTTGTTATGTGAGAAAGCATTGCAACTTGGTAGTTCTCCTTATAAAATGAACGCATGTTCAATTATCCGGAAAAATCGTTATCCGGAACACTTTCGGTCCCAATTATTCCAGATAAACGACATTCTACGGTATTCGTACACTTTGTAAACTATTTCTCGGGCTTGCTTATGCACAACCTGTCGTTTACTTCCCTCTGCTTCCATAGTACTCGAAATGAACACAATCACTTCCACTAGATCTTTCAATATTACAATATAATCACTTCACCTTGGAGGCTGGATTTAGACAGCTCCTTAACCCGGTCCATGAGGCAATTTTAATTGGCTACATGGATAACTCTTGCCAGGCGCGTCCACGTCGCGGGGGTGGGCAACGGTACTGTAATATACCATGGAACTACAGTACCGGCTAAGTTCTGGTGAGGACCCAGTCCTATGGGGTATAGCATAGGCCCCGTGCACAGGGTTACGTGCGAAGACCTCAACGGAATCTGCAGCGGAGAAGATGGACTTCGGAACGGTGGAGATTGCGGAAGAGGCAACCCAGTACTCAGGGAATAGTAAGAGTACAGCATCAATCGGCAGCGTCTGTTTCCCAGGTTAGGGGCGGCTGCAAGGGCGTCTGTTTCCCATGTTAGGGGCGGCCTGTATAATAGCTGGCAGTAGCTTCATAAAATGCCTTTGGGAGTGGCGACCCCATCGTAATAATAGCCTAAAATGGAAATGGCACTTCGAATGAATCGGAAAAGGTTAGGGCGTACCCTGCAGGCGACGCGCAGTTCTTTTGGTACTGGGGGAACTGTGAGAAATGGGCGACCAGTAACCGAAATGAAAGTGGGAATCATGAATGTCATGACCCTGACAGGCAAGGTGGAGGAGGTGGTAGACTTCATGGAGAGGGAGAATGTTGGATTGATGGGGCTGAGTGAAGTGAAATGGAAAGGTAAAGGAAGGAAGAAATTGAGGAAAGGATATACATTATACTGGAGTGGTGGCCAAGAGGCCAAAAATGGCGTGGGACTGATAACCTCGAAACAACTGGAGGAGTATGTTGAAGTGGTCGAGTGTGTGAGTGACAGAATAATGAAAATTAGAATGAAGATGAAAAATGACGTGATGGACTTCATACAAGTGTATGCACCACAGACTGGAAACAGAGAAGAAGATATTGAAGTATTCCTGGAGGATGTAGAAAGAGTAATTTCAGATGTAGAAGTGGTGATCATGGGAGATATGAATGCACAAGTCGGAAACGAGAGACAAGGAAAGGAAGAAGTCATTGGACCATATGGATATGGGAAAAAGAACCGGGAAGGAGAGGAACTTGTAAACTTTTGTGAAAGGAATGGACTGATAGTGGGTAATTCATGGTTTCGGAAGAAAAACAGCAGGAAAATTACGAGATATGGTTGGGGCGATAGAAGAACAAAATCAGTAATTGACTACTTTCTGGTGGAAAGGACTAATCGCAGAAAGCTGATAGATGTGACAGCTTTACCAGGAGAAGCATTTGATGGGGACCATAGAGCTGTGGTGGCAAAATTTAGATGGGAAAAATTGGAAAACCTAAAGGAGATCAGAGAAAGTAAAATAAAAGTATGGAAATTGAAAGACAAAACTGTACAGGAAGATTTTCAGGAGAGATTGAAGCAACAAATCCCAGTTACTGAAGTGGAAAACATAGAAGAGGAATGGTCTCACTTTAAAAAGGCATTTGTTGGTGCAGCAGAGTGCTTGTGGTAGGACGTCAACAAGAGTGAAAGAGAAGGAGACACCATGGTGGAATGAGGAAGTGAGGAAAGCAGTGAAAGAAAAGAAGTCTGCATGGAAAGAATGGAACCGAGATCAAACAGAAGAAAGCAAAAGGAAGTATCACGACAGCAAACGGAGGTGTAAGAAAGTGGTAGGAGAAGAAAAGAAGAAAAGTTGGGAAGAATTTACACGAAGAATGGAAACAGATGTAAGTGGCAGTAAAAGGATGCTGTATGGGCTTCTAAGAAGTAAGAGGAAAGAAAGAGTTACTACAAAGCTAGTGAAAAAGGAAGATGGAGAGTTGTTAACACACCCAGAAGAGATAAAGGGACGATGGAAGGAGTATTTCGATAAGCTTTTGAATGTGAGCAATGGTACTGGTGAGATGGAAGTGACACAACCTGACGACTCTATAACAGAAGATGATATAACAATGCTGGAGGTGGAATTAGCAGTACAGAAAATGAAGATGGGAAAAGCAACAGGGGTGGATGAAGTCAGTGTAGAAATGATAAAGGCTGCTGGACCTGTTGGTATGCAATGGCTGTATCGACTGCTAAAGTGTGTGTGGAAATGGAAATGTGTACCAGAAGACTGGAAGAAAGGGCTAATAATACCAGTGTTTAAGAAGGGGGACAAGAAGGTGTGTGATAACTATAGAGGGATCACCCTCATATCACAGATAGTAAAAATACTGGAAAGGATATTAGAAAGAAGAATGAGAAGAAAGGTGGAAGGAGAGTTGCAAGAGGAACAGTATGGCTTCAGGAGTGGAAGATCCACAGTGGACCCAATCTTTAGCTTGAGGCAGGTGATGGAAAAGAACTGGGAATATGGAGAGGATTTGATCATGACTTTCATAGATCTAGAAAAGGCATATGATAGTGTCCCCAGAGAGAAGGTATGGGAAACCATGGTTAAGAAGAGACTGGGAAGAGAAATGTTGGAAATGGTGCAAGCAATGTACAACAACTGTGTTAGCAGGGTACTGACCCCAGTTGGAAAGACAGATTGGTTTAGGAACAAGACTGGACTAAGACAGGGGAGTGTGCTGTCACCTCTCTTGTTCATAATGGTGATGGATGAAATAGTAAAGGAAACAAAGGAAGCATATGAACATAAAGAAATGAAGTTACTGTTATTTGCAGATGATATTGTGGTCTGGGGAAGGAACACCGAAGAAGTGCAAAAACAACTAGATGCACTGAACGAAAATATTCAGAAGTATGGCCTGAAAATCAGTACAGAGAAAAGCAAGACCATGGTGATGACAAGAGGGGAAAGACAAGGAAAGGGCACTGTGAAAATTGGAAGTCAGAGTTTGGAAATTGTGGACACGTTCAAATACCTAGGAAGTGAATTGATGCAAACTGGTAGGTTGGACATGGAGATTGGCAGGAGGGTACAGCAGAGCAATGCATTCTATCAAAGTGTAAGAAAACTTGTTTGGGATAAGGAAGTACCAAGGAAAAGCAAGGAGGTAATGTATAAAGTGTACTATGTACCCATATTAACTTATGCAGCTGAGACTTGGACCCTGACAAGCAGGCAAGAGAGTAGAATCCAAGCCAGTGAAATGAAATTCCTAAGAAGTATGATAGGAAAGACAAGGAAAGACAGAGTGAGGAATGAAGATGTTAGGAAGGAAGTTGGGATGGGAAAACTAAATGAGAGAATTGAGAAGAATAAACTAAGGTGGTTTGGACATGTAAAGAGGATGGAGGAAAATAGAATACCAAGACAGATGCTGGAGGCGAAGTGCAAGGGTAGGAGACCAAGAGGAAGACCTAGAACAAGGTGGATGGATTCAGTGAAGAACGGCGTAAGAAAAAGAAATCTGGACTGGGACAAGATCGTGGAAGAAGAATGGTGGAAGGAAAGAGGAAAGTGGAGAAGTGCCATAAATACCCCGACCCGGCAGGAGCTGGATAAGGGGAAATGATGATGATGATGATGATGATGAATCACTTCACAACACACTAGCTCAGATTCTCAAGACTGAGAAGTCACTGTGATTGGTGGGATGGAAGTGAGGCATGACGTAATGGTAGCGTTGTGTTCTGCGCACCGCCTTCCCGACTGACTCGAGCTCTAGTTTTTAGGGCACTGTGACACTCTTGATCTGAAGGCCCCAGGTTTGATTTCCAGCTGGGTTGTAGGATTTTAGCTTCGGATAGTTATTTCCCTTGCCTTAGGAATGGTTGTTTGTGACCTTCATTATTCATTTCATCCATGTCACACTTTAACCATAGCGTTTAGAAGAGAAAGTGTGCCTACTCCCGAATTTGCCGTATCTTTAGTATGGGTAGTTGCTGCGTCCGCCGGTAGACTGCGTAGCGGTTGATAGTTGCTGGCGGGAGTCACTTTCTAAGCGCTCGCGAGTTTGAAAACACAGAAATACTGCCGTGTTTAGTCCTTATTTCTTGGTGTTGAAAGTGTATGTGATCAAGAAGCGATAGTGAAATAATACATACGTTATGACACTGGTGTGTTTAGTATTTGTAAGCCTATACATTATGGTACTTCTTTACATTTGTGCTGTCGTGTGAATTATAACCTGGTAAGATTCGTCCAACAAAACTGTGTAAGTAAATATGCCGTGTTGTTTTGTTCCCGGGTGCCGATCTGGATACGACAAGTCATCTGCAACTGGTAGGCACTTTTTTAGACCTCCAAAAGGCGAAGATGATTTATTTAAATGGGCAAAGGCCATTCCGAGGAAAGACATTAAATTGTCAAATAAATCATATGTATGTGACAAACCTTTCTCCGATAATTTCCTTATTAAAACGGACACTTTCACAATAGATGGAAAGACAGTCGAAATGGCAAGAATGAGATGGAGTTTGAAGCCTGGTGCAGTCCCACACATTTTTCCAAACTTGCCGAAATATTTCACTACGCAACAGAAAGCACGCAAATCTCCTCTGAAGAGGACTATGAGAAAGACTGACATATCGAAATCTTGTACCAAAATTTCGGCAGTTGGTTCTCCAATGGTAGTTCCTGGTACTTCTTATGGTGTAGATAGTGAGGTCGATGCCAGCAAAGTTATTGCCAGTCTCAAACGCAAAGTAAAAAATCTTAATAGAAATTTAGTGAGAACACAGAATAAGCTACTGAAAGAGAGGGAAAAGGTAACATTGTTGGAAAAGAAAGTTGCGACTGTTATTCCATCCCAATCTCGTTGTACATGTAAGCCGAATTTCCTGAGTAAGAAGCAAAAGTTAGTTATAGACACTATGTTTAAGAAGTGCCAAACAAGTCCAACAGGCATGCGATACAGTGATGAATTTATTCTGGAGAGTTTGCTTCTCAAAATTAAATCTCCCAAGGGTTACAGGCATTGCCTAAGGCACGGCTTACTACCTCTCCCTTCTGAAAGTCATTTAAAAACCCTCTGCAAGGGATTTAAGTGCTCGTATGGCGCAAACACGAATACTATAAATGCAATTGCAGAAGCACTTAAAAATGAACAAGACGAAAATCAACGTTTAGGGGTAGTGATATTCGATGAAGTTAAGTTGAGGGAGGAAATTCGATTTAATTCTTCCTCGCTCAAATTGGATGGTTTTGTGGACTTAGGTGATTTAACTCCAGAGGATAAAAGGAATACCTTAGCCAACCATGCTTTGGTATTCATGTTGGTTCCCCTCCTCCATAATTGGATCCAGCCGGTAGCAGTTTATGCCAGCAAAAATGCAACACCTGGTGATATTTTGGCAAAAATACTAATCCAAATTATTATACAGCTGGAACAAGCTGGAGCGAGAGTGATAGGTTTCACAAGTGATGGAAGTCAGTCGAATAAGAAGGCTTGGATAAACTTAGGAATAACCGGAAAACCAGGAAATGTGAAATGTAGTATCCGAAATCCAGTTAATCAAGAGAGAAAACTGTGGACCTTTTCAGACTTTGTACATATCTTAAAATGTGTAAGGAACTATCTCCACGATAAAAGTAAGTTGCTGTACAAAAATCAAGAAATAGATTTTAATTTCTACGGACAGGTTTATGCCATGGACACTTCCCCCGAGTTTTCAGGTCTTAAAGCTTGTCCAAAATTGACTTCCGCACACATAAACCCTACGTCTTTCCAAAGAATGATCGCGAGACTCGCTTTCCAATTATTCAGCAATGCGACCGCGAATGCCATTAAGTTCTTCCGGCAAACTAACCCCGACATTTTTAGCGGCAGTGAGAATACAGAATTATTCACGAGAGACATGAACAATCTATCAGATGCGCTTAACTCCAGAATACCAACAAACGCACTGTACAAAGATTCTCCTTCGCACAAGACATTAATGGACTTTTATGAAACCATTAGCTCAGAAAATAACACATTTGCCTCAAATAGGACAATGGAATCTCTGAGAGTCACGCTAAAGAGTACCTTAGAAGTCGCTCATTATTTATGGTCCAAAGGTTTCAAGTACGTGTTGACAGGGAAATTCAATCAAGACCCCTTAGAACGTCATTTTGGAATTTTAAGGTCCATAAGTTGCGACGATCACCCATCAACTGTAGATTTTCTTCATTTGCATATGTTACAGTGCGTGTATGTTCCAATTAAGATGGCTATATCAGCGTCCGGGAACTGTGAACCTACGTTAGAACCACCTCTCACGTCATTTGTTAATCAAATGCGATTATATGCGAAGCAAACCGAGGAACAAAACAAATCTGTTAAGTTGTGTGTGGAGGACAAAATTAGAGACAAAGTGGTGATAACGGACTGGGAGAATGATCCTCCCCTTCCTTATGAAGACAACATTCCGAAACAATGCTTGGTTTACTATCTAGCAGGGTACATTGTCAAACAACTAAGGAAACGAATCAGCTGTGTGAAGTGTGCAACAACCCTTCAAAGTGAAAGACCGTCAGACACAACAGCTGCAACTTTCACCAGCATAAAGGACTTTGGCACAATAAATGCCCCTACTTACCTAACTCACCCGTCCGACAGTGTCTTCAACATTCTTTTACAGGTCGAAGTAGTCGTTGAAAAGAAACTAGCTTCCCTTTCAAATTTGTGGGGTGATATATTTTATGAGTGTTTGGACAGCATAGATGAGATTGTTTTAGGGCCGTGTGATTTAGGATGTTGTATGGAACATAAACTGGACCTTATTGGAAAACTCGTTTTTCATTTAATGAAGTGCCGCTTTTTCTTTCGTACGAAAGAAATTAGGAAAGAGCAATCATCTTCTAAGTCTGGAAAATCGTCGCGTAAGCTGTCCAAAGTTTCGGACAACTGACAGCTATAATTTGCATGGGTGAGTTTATATTATACTGTATTATATTATATTTACTGTATTTGTGCGGTAGTGAATGGTCTGTAGCTTTACGATTTTTACACATTCAGTTACATTTGACTCCCGTCCGAATGTTTAATTTCCTTATTGTATGAACCTATGACGTAATCTGATGTTTCATAATTAACACATGATAACATTCAGTTGCTGAAAAATAACATTCAACTGCTTCTATTGATACCGTCCTCACTCAGCGCTAGCCGACGCTAGAGCTGCCTAGCGGCTGGACCATACAAACTCCACAAGTCGCGTCACTTTTCCTTCTATACGCTATGCTTTAACTTTCAGTCAAGTCAACACTTCCTGTTCGTGGTGCTCTCTAGCGACTACTGTATTTACTCTGAATGTAGCCTTTCAAGATACAAGTTCCGAGGTGGGAACAATTCGTTGTTTACAAGCGGCTCGTTGTCAGTCATTCGGCTGGGAAATAAATCATCTCCAGTGATCGTTCTACTCTCCGTGGTGACATGAGCTCCAGTTACGCTTAGCTGTGCTGTGGCGAAACAATTAGAAACGCACCACTCTAAATTCTAAATTATTCATTTTTTCGTACACAGTTCACATTTTCTATTATTTAAACTAGTTTCCATGATGGTTCCGTATTGACGTACTAAATAGTTTTAACAACAAATTGTATATCCGCCTTAGTCAATACATAAACGAAAATAAATTATAATTACACTTGCTCCTGGTACATGTTTCGTTGATTAATTGCTTTTATCCCCTTCATCAGCCAAGACAAATATCCGAAGAAAGATATAAGATAGCATAGCACTCAAAAAATAAATAGCTATTTAACTTAATATGGTGCACCATATAAGCAGGTCACAGGAAATTGTTGAGCAAAACTAATAACATATATGTAACAGCGATGATATTCAGCCATCAAAACACAGAGAATCAGTGGACAGTTAACTCGTAAATCCGCTCCAAAAACACTGGTCGAAGCTTGAATTGGCAAAAATCACAATACTTCACCATATGGACACAAGCAATGAAGATGCCTTATGCTCAACAGGTCCAAAATCAAATGCCTGCATACGAAATAGACGAGCGTGGAAGGAACAACTTCAAATAGCAATGAGGTTAGCTCAATGCATAACTTCCACGCTCGTCTATTTCGTATGCAGGCATTTGATTTTGGACCTGTTGAGCATAAGGCATCTTCATTGCTTGTGTCCATATGGTGAAGTATTGTGATTTTTGCCAATTCAAGCTTCGACCAGTGTTTTTGGAGCGGATTTACGAGTTAACTGTCCACTGATTCTCTGTGTTTTGATGGCTGAATATCATCGCTGTTACATATATGTTATTAGTTTTGCTCAAAAATTTCCTGTGACCTGCTTATATGGTGCACCATATTAAGTTAAATAGCTATTTATTTTTTGAGTGCTACGCTATCTTATATCTTTCTTCGGATATTTGTCTTGGCTGATGAAGGGGATAAAAGCAATTAATCCCCGAAACATGTACCAGGAGCAAGTGTAATTATAATTTATTTTCGTTTATGTATTGACTAAGGAGGATATACAATTTGTTGTTAAAACTACACAGTTCACATGGTAATTTCTAACACAAGTAGCACGCAATGCTAATGTGCAGACTGCACTTTGTCATAGCTGAGTACCGTCCTTGTCATTGGCCATTGGCTGCAATGAAAGTTTATTATTATCAACAAACACTGGCTCACTAGTTCAGCGGCATTCGTATCTTGAAGGACTAATGCTGCAAACACTTTAAGCTAAGTTACGTTGTTTTAAAGAGTTAAGTATAGGCGAGCTCCTCCTCCCCCACAGATACAATTTTCTTAGTTTTAAATACAGAATTTGTCCTTGCAGGTTCTGGAGCTTTTGCTGCCAGCAGTGAAAGTTGTATCCATTTCATGTTGGAACTGAGAAGAACTTGGCCCATCAAAATACATGCAAATCCATAGTGTTACTTCTTGAAGAGGACTGTGAAAAGACCTATTCCATTTATCTGCTGAAGGCACTGACACTTTAAAACAAAATGCTTGTGTTTACATCCCAAAATTTAATGAGAATGTGAGACTTAACAAACTTTTCATGCGATTACCAAGCGATGCAGTTTTATGTCTTTCTAAACAGAAAATGGCATTGAGAGGCTATGATAAAAGCGACTCCTCCTTAAATAGAGGGAATTTCAAAGAACTGTTGAAAATTCTAGTCTACAGCAGCTCATTAGAAATGCAACAGCATTCATCATCATCTTCATTTCCCCTTTTTCAGTTGACACTGGGTGGGGGCAAATGTGGTTCCTCTCCACTTTGTTCTGTCGTTCCACCATTCCTCTTCCGACACTGTTCCAATCAGGTTCCGTTTTCTAATACTATTCTCCACCGAGTCCATCCAACGCATTCTTGGTCTTCCTCGTCCTCTCTTCCCTGTCATCCGTGGTTCCAGTGCTCGTCTTGGTAGGCTTACCTCATTCATCCGTTTGACATGTCCAAACCATCTCAATCTGTTTTGCTCCAGTTTGTCATTTAGTTTCTGTACTCCCAGTTCTTTCCGTATATCTTCTTTTCTCACTCTGTCCCTCCTCGTTTTCTGGACCATACTTCTCAGGAATCTCATCTCAGCTGCTTGTACTCTGCTCTCATCCCTCTTAGTCATTGTCCCAGTTTCTGCTGCATATGTCATTATAGGAACATAATAAGCTTTGTACATAACTTCTTTAGCCTTAATTGGTATATCCTTGTTCCATACTAGTCCCCATACCTTTTGGTAGAAAGCACTCCCGAGTTGTATTCTTCTGCTAATTTCCAAATCTAGTCTTCCATCTTCATTCAGTTCACTTCCTAAGTATTTGAAGTGTTTCATCCCTTCCAATTCCTTATCTCCTACTTTGATTACTCCTTTTCCTTCTTTCTTATCTCTACTCATCACCACTGTTTTACTCTTCTTCACATTTATCTTCAATCCCCATTGCTCAATCTTTTCATTATGCTTCGATAAAGAAAGTTTTTAGCGGAGAATCGAAAACTATACAATGTGACTCAATAGATCACATCTATACCTTCATTAAGGATGCTGTGAAAGAAGCAATTTTAGAAACCTCTTTATTTTCAGTTCAGGTCGACGATACAACTGATATCACAAAGAAATCACCGTGTTCGGTGATACTTCGGTATATTACCTACAAAGGTGCGCTAGTTGAGCACTTTCTTGGCTTTTATGACGTTAGTTCAGACCGTACGGCGATTACTTTGTTCAACTTGCTTTAGACTGTTTTGAGTGAATTTTCTTACAAAACTAAATTGATTGCCCAGTATTATGACAGAGCTGGTGTCATGGCAGGTCATCTTAACGGTCTTCAAACAAAGGTCAAGGAAGATACCTCAAGCATTATTTGTACATTGTTTGGCACACCGATGGTGAAGCACAGTATTAACAACATATCAGAGTGCACGTCTTGATGGTATTCCCTCATTTTTTCATTCATCAGCCAGAAGAACTTTCGCAGCTGATTCAGTAATTGCGAAGCAAATACCATCTGGTGTGGATACAAGTTGATCATCACATGGAAAACTTAAATGTGGTTGTCGAGGAGTGGGAGGGATTGAAATAAATTTTTGAAAGACTTATGCACAGTCCTCCGTCAGACGAAAGAAACATTCGTCAATCAGAAGGGTTGCTTAAATGACTTCAATATCTTCCAAATCACATTTTTATCAATAGTATTCCATGATCTTGTAAAAACCTTTGATACTGTTCCCAGAAATGCCATGTGGATGGTTTTAAGGCGCTTTGGATGTCCTGAACATTTTGTTGGAATGATTCAAGCTCTCCACGATGGTATGGTTGGACAAGTACTATATCAGAATGACATCTGCACTGAATTCTCCATTACCAATGGGCTCAAGCAAGGCTGTGTTCTTGCACCTACACTTTTTGCCCTGTACCTGGCGGCCATGCTATATGAGACATCGTCTGCGAACATCCCTGGCGTGGAGATTAGATATCGGTATGATGGAGGGCTATTCAACCGAACCAGGCTCCGCTCCAAAAGATTAACCTCTACCATCTTGGTTACAGAATTGCAATACGCTGACGACAACGCTTCATCAGCCCTCTCAGCTGAAGAGTTGCAACAATCTGTTAATTGCTTCGAGAGAGCATATGCACGCTTTGGCCTGACCATAAACATCCGGAAGACCAAAGTGCTGGTTTAACCTGTCCCTGGAACCTACACCCCTGACTTCGATATCACCATCTCTGGCACTTCCTTGGAACGAGTTGATCACTTCTTATACCTTGGGGGCATTCTGTCGACTCAATGTACTGTCGAAAAAGATGTGGATAACAGAATTCACGCTGCGCATGTTGCTTTTGGACGCCTCTTACATCGTGTATTCCAGAACAAAGACCTAAGGATGGGAACAAAGCTGATGGTATACCAAGCTGTTGTCATCTCTACGCTGCTCTACGGATGTGAGACCTGGACTCTATACCGCCGGGACATAAAAAAATTGGAACGCTTCCACCAGGAAAAAATATGCTCCATTATGCACATCAAATGGGATGACTACATACCTAATATCACGGTACTCGAGAGAGCAAAAATGAAGAGTATTGACTCCATCAATATCGGCCTTCGGCTTAGATGGTCTGGCCATGTCCAGTGTATGAGTGATGACAGACTCCCTCGGCAGATCTTGTACAGTGAACTCAGAACGGGCAAGAGACCAACAGGTGCACCTTTGAAACGTTTTGAAGATCGGCTCAAAGAAACCTTCAAAAATGCATCTATCAATCCAGATACATGGTGTACCCTTCGGAGGACCGTTCGCGCTGGCACAAAACCACCATCGACGCTGTTCTACTTTTTAAACAAAATCGTCAAAGACAGGAAACGGAAGCTCATCAGTGAAGAAAACTCCACCAAACACTTCCACGTCCACCCCCTACCATCAGATGTGACGTATGCAATCGCATGTTCTATGCGAGGATGGGTCTGCTGAGTCATCAGCGGCATCTCCATCGTGCGGACACGAGAGCTTAGGAGTGCAGGGAAGAAACGAACGCTCGGATAAGAGTATCGGCTGGTGATGATGATGATTCCATGACATTTTTGAGCTTACCAATATATTATTTAACGTGCTCCAAAAGAATTCTCCGGACGTTTACTTCTGTCTCTCAAAAATGAGCACCAAATGGCAACTGCTACTAGGTAAAAGGCATGAAGAAACATTTAAAACCTACTTCCATACGACTGAGAAGACATCCAAAATTGAACTTAAAGACATTCTGATTTAAAAACAGAAAATGAGATTTTTCTTAAAGTATCGAGTGCTTTATTTTGAGATATTGGATTTAGTCTTTGCTTAGGAGATAGCTCTAAATTTGAAGAAGGTTCTAAAATCCTCCCTCTTGATGCTCTAGAGAACTTAAAAATTTCTTATCCCACGAATATTTCCCGCCTTAATTGGCCCTTGTCTCATATTTTCTGATTCCCTCCTTCTGCGAGGGTTCAGCCTTCTTTTTCTTTTCATGTACTCTCCTGCCTTCTGCTCAAGGCCCTCAAGGAGGCAGGGTGTATGTAGCCCCACCACTTTTGATGCACCCTTCAGTACAACTATTCTGATTCTACCTACAAAACTACCAGTTTGGAGGAAATCATTTTGTCGCTCAATAAGAATGAACTCAAGGACGTGTTCAAAGAAGCGTATAAATTATTTTGTTTAATACTTACTATACTGTCTATCAGCTCCTCAGTAGAAAGAAACTTGTTGTGCTTTAAGCGGATAAAACATACTTAAGGAATTCAACATCCCAGGAGAGGCTGAATGCGCTGGCAACCATATCCCTGGAGAAGTCACTGCTCAACGACTTGATGAATACAATGCCCTTTTACGATGACATCATAGACAAGTTCGCTGCTTCAAAGGACCGACCCCCCAGGGGCTCACATCTAGTGGGACATGGGTTGGCAACCACGGGGCCCCAGCTGAGTCCGGCATTGCTTCCACTTACTTGTGCCGCCTCCTCTCTGTCTTCTTTCCTTTCAACCTCACTTGGTCAACTCTTGTTCTCTTCCGACCTCGACGGTATTAGGGTATCCGAGGCCTAGGGAGTCTCTTCATTTCCCGCCTTAATTGGCCCTTGTCTCATATTTTCTGATTCCCTCCTTCTGCGAGGGTTCAGCCTTCTTTTTCTTTTCATGTTCTCTCCTGCCTTCTGCTCAAGGCCCTCAAGGAGGCAGGGTGTATGTAGCCCCACCACTTTTGATGCACCCTAGATAATGCTACAATCTCAGGGGCTCACGGCTGGTGAGTTCGGGAGTTGGCGACCCCGAGGGATTCCTGAGCTGGGTCCGTTTTTCCCTTTTGTCCCTTACCTGTGGGGTAGACCCTCTCCTCTTTCACTTTCCTATCTGCCTTTCATGGCTCTCCTTCCTTCCAAGTCCCTCAATCTGCATCCTTCGAGGGTTGAGGGCATTTCTTTTCCTCCTGTCCTTTATTTGCCTTATTCTCCTTTAGTTTTCCATTTCTTCTTCTAGTATGTAGGTTAGTAGTTAGTTTTAAGTTTGCATTTCATTTTCATCTTCACGACCACCCAAACCATCAGGGGCCGATAAGCTAGATGATAGGCCCCTTAAAACAACAATTATCATCATCATCATCATCATCAAAGGACTGAAGAATAAATTTAACATATAAGCAATAGACGTCACCGAATGTGTGTAATATTTGCGCTTTGAGTTAACTTTATACTAAGTAGAGATTGTGCTTTTTAAAAGTAAGTGCATGAAAATAATACAGCAGATGATTTGTATGCCATTGTCTCTCCAAAGCATCACCCCGCTACCAGATTTCCTTCTAGCTGTATCACCCAGCACACGTTGACTGCACACGAGATGTGTGTTGGGCTGCAGCGAACTTACACCCCACGAGCCGGCACTGAAAGAATCAGCCCTCTTCGTTATTCATATAGTTGATGATATTTAAACATCTCCTTCTGTCCCCAGCGGGCTCACAAGTTGTGGGTTGGCGATCCTCAGACCACTGACTTGCGCTGACTCTTGTTCTCTTCATACATTGATGATATTAAGCCTATTGCCATTCATAATCCTTCACTTCCCTTCCCTACACCCTGAATTTTTGAGGGGTCAGAACTCTTTCTTTTTCCCTTCTTCAAAGTAATTGTATATTCTGAAAAGGAGACTTGGCACAGGTCTTTCTAGTGGATGAAATTATGACGAAGACTGCCATGCAAAGTTCAGCCAGTAATCAAACCTGGGACCCATTGGGCCAAAGCTTAGCATGCTAACAACTTAGGCACAGAAATGGACAATAGAATATTAAGAGGGCAGATACCCTTAAAGGAACAATGGCCACCATCAATGAATTTGCTGTTTGTGAAAAAGACTAGGAGTTGCGAGGGAACATACTACTTACTTGTGTTATTTTCACTTTAGAGCACACAGGATTTCCTTGTGACCATTCTCAGCATTGAACTGCCAGTCTTCATGGAGAGTCAGTCATTTATAACAAGATTTTCTTATCAGAGAGCTGAAAACAGAGGCTAAACCAAGTGTCAACATGTTGTTACCTTCCTTGTAATATGCGTAATACAGTTCCAAGATAAAACCTGTTTATATATTTGAACAAGGTCTATTTATGTCTGGCGCCAACATCAGCAGAGTAGTATTCTGTGGCTTGTTGATTTCTGCACTTTAAATGGAAAGTTTCTTGGCCATGAAGAGTAATGCAAGACAGTACAGAATTCATTTAATCTTTTACATCAAAGAAATAAACTGTCATGGTTGAAAGAACTTCTTGACAACATACTTAACTCTCATAAAGATAGCTTAAACTTAAGTACCGTATGCTTTGCAACTTTGGTATAGCTTCCATATTCATTCATCTGCTGCTTTTGTTATTGAATCTTCCTTATCAGAAGTCAGAGAATGAGAAGATTAACTTTAGAAGAACAATGAACTCTGCACCCTTTTGACTAGCTTATAATCTTCTTCCATTTTCTTAAGAGAAAAGATGCTCATCTCATACAATTCAACATGGGAGTTCTCATTATTAAAACGTTATCCCTTTGATTCACATTTCAGATAATGTTGCATTGAAGAAAAGAATGTGGCATGATGAAGTGTGTATACTAACAGCAAACTGGGAGATAGGGAGAGCAAGCGACCTTGAGATCTTCCGTGAGAGATAACACCTGAGAGGGCAAAAGTCCTATTTACCTGCCCTTTGTTCCTCTGACAGAGAATAAGGGTGTGGCCAAGGGGATGCCACATGTTGTATATATTTTCATTTTTATCTGTGACCTATATTTTCAGGACACAGTCTTCAGGGTTCAAATGATTAATTATTTTATTATCGTGTTGGAATTCATTTTTCAGTGTTGCCTTCTTCTTCTTATATATGCTCTGCCCTGTCTGCTGGACGTTGGTGATCAATATGGATAGTGTTCGTCTATTTACAGCAACACAGTATAGTGTTGCCTTAGTAATCGAAATGTAATGTTTTTCAGTCGGTCAACACGATTGTACCCAATTGTAATGGGTTGTTCCCTAATCCTGAAAAAACTTTATTTGCGATTAATAAAGACATTTGGATGACCAGTTTTGATCGTCAAGCAATCATCATCAGATCCTTTACACTTAGGCTATTAAATCTATGTCCACAAGTATGGGTTATGATATTTACAATATATACTCTTATTTAGTTTCACTAGTAATTATACTAGTACACCTAGTCCAGATATGTAACTTCTTGTTGAGATGCTGATATTGGTGATTGACCTTCAAGTTGGCTTGCTTAGTGTGATTATGTGATTGTTATTAAATTGTCAAGTTATTGTGGATTGTGAACTTAGCTGTTTGAGCGATCTGTGGTCCGTTTCCGCGCAGCTGTCTTGTTACTTTATCTCTTAACCTCCTTGGCCTTCCCCCCCACATTCCTAACTGCCTGTGTTTGTCGAGCAATGTAACATACGTGTGCTGCCAAGTCTAGAACATCCTAATATGGAGTATGTTACTGCATTCAGGACATCTTCAGCTATTAATCCATTGAATGCTTTGCCCGTCTATAGACGGTGCACAAGAACTTTTTTATTTTCCCGTTTCCTTTTCGAGTGCTGAGTCGATCTCTGGAATGTTTTGCCATCTGTTGGGCATTATGGAGTACTACTTGACTTTGTATTATTTGCTTCCGGAAGTAACTAACAGATCATTTTGTACACGTTTGTTGTCTACAGCTGGAATTCATCATCAGAGATGCAAACAAGCATGGCGGACAAAGAAGCAAATTCTTCTCGTCTTACTGTGACTTCGGATCAAAGAATATCAGTCTCTGTACTAGTAAGGAACAACAAGTACTAGTTGCCTACTGATTTTGGGGAATTATATTATTTTGCACCCTTTACCTGGTATGGAGATAATGGAAGCGTGGGCATAAAAGTTTAATTTTGAATTGTTTCAAATAAAAATTAATATAAACATAGAATTTTGAATTTACATTAGGATTAATCAAGGCCCGAAAGCTATAGACATGATGAGTTAGAAATTACAACTTCTAGTTTTTAATGCACTTGAAGAATTTAGTACTGAGGCAGCAAAGAGCTAACTGGGTAACTCGGCACTTAAAGGGTTAAAGGCCAGTTTTCATTCTCGCCACGCATAAGCCACTCATTAATCTCATGTAAATTTTTCTCAGGACCACCCATTACAATTGAGTACAATCATGTTGACCGACTGAAGAACATTAAATTTCGATTTTGATTTATCATTAACATGTCAAAAAAAACAAAAAAAAGTCAACCCCTGGCACTATCCAGCCCATGACGGGCTAAGGCCGACCAAGCGACCGCTGCCCAGCCATTTGGCCTGCAGATATTGGGGTGACGCGTGATCAGCGCGTCGGGTCCCCTCGGCCGTTAATCTTGGTATTCGTGATCGGGGCGCTGTCTCACTGTCAGACAGCTACTCAATTGTCCTCACGAGGCTGAGTGCACCCCGTTCCAACCCTCACGTCAGTTTTAAAATCCCTGACGGAGCCGGGGATCGAACCCGGGGCCTCCGGGCGAGAGGCAGGCACGCTACCCCAACACCACGGGGCCGGCATCATTAACATGTGCAGCTAATAAAGTTTTTCACCATCTCACCAATACTGTAGTTAATGAGTCCTGCTCTGAATGGACATGCAGAAGTGAAGTTTAGTTAGTTAGTTATTGTTGTTTTAAGGGGCGGAACTACAAGGTCATCTTCCCCTCTTAACACAGATTAAAGAATACACATTTGGAATTGGATTTAAAATTCAGAGGTGGACACCTAAATTTGAAAAAACCTAAAATTAATAAAACAAAAAATTAAATAAAAATAATAATTATAAAAATTAACAAAAATTATGGAAAAACAAAACATTATCCTTTAAAAACGAACAAGTCGTTGAGTCAATTTATACTGAAAAATTTAGATTGTTGGCCCTAACCCACTCTCACTTATAAAGCGGATAACGCGATCAGCAGCCACCGCGTCATTGGCTAATATAAGTTTGAGTGTCATCTGCAAACCAAGGTTTCTTCGTAAGTCAGCACGATCCACACACTCGGTTAAAATGTGGGCCACGGTGAAAACGGCTCCACAGGTACAAAGCCCTTCTCATTAGGTAGGAGTGGGTGGATCTTGTATGACCTATCCTCAGTCTACACAAAATGACGGACTCCCTCCGTGACCGCAATGAGCTCCGCCAAACGCGAGTAGTTCCCTTGATCGATCTCAGTTTACTGGGCAGTGGGTCAGCTAGCCACCGACTCTCCCAAAAAGCCAGAACTTGTAGGCGTAACTGAGAGCGAATATCTCGAGTAGGTACCTCCATTGGTCGAGGTGGTAGTGATACCGCCGCTTTTGCAGCTTGATCAGCTAACTCATTTCCCGAAATTCCCATGTGATTTGAGTGTCAGCGTGGCACAGCCCGGCTAGTAGGTCGTGGATTCGCTGCATTAGGGGGTGTTGCGGGAAACATGTAGCAATTGACTGCAACGAACTCAAAGAGTCGGTACACACGAGAAAGTGGATTCGTGCATCCGGTAGTGCAAACTGCAGAGCTTCATAGATGGCAATGAGCTCCACAGTAAACACACTACAGGCCTCAGGCAAAGAGATCTTGGTATTTGCACCATCAATAACGTAAGCACAACCCACCTTCTCATGCAGAAGTGAAGTTTCCCATTGCCTTGAGCGTTACAGGCAAGAAACCCTTCCTCATGTGTTTGGTATTTGTCATCATAAAGGTGATCTTCACAACAGGGACTGAGTTCTGCCAACACTGATTCTCTGAAAGATCTGAGGAAATATGACATGTTAGTTATTGTGGCTTTAAGGGGTGGAACAGCAAGGTCATCTGACCCTCTTAACAAAGATAAAATTATACTAAGTTAGAAGAATAATTTAAAACTTTTGAGGTGAATGCCTAAATATGGTTCAAAAATGTCTAAAATTAAAACAAAAAATAAAATAAAACTAATAATTATAATGAACAAAAATCAGACACTATACAACAGGAATCAAACATGAAGCACTCAATGCTTTAGAAACTCTCACTCTTCAACACAAAACACTAAAAGGACAAATTGGAAGTGAAGGAACGTAAAATAATGAGAAAAATCTTACGGCCGAGAATCGAAAATGGAGTTCATTTTCCATCTCCAAACTCACAGACTCAATACGTATGCAAAGAATCCAATTCATGGGACACTTAGAAAGAATGGACCCAAACAGACTAACTCACAAAATTCACGTGTACTTGAAGAACAAAACAACTAGATCAAATTGGTTCAGACAGACAGAAAAAGACCTGAAAGAATTAGGATCGCCAAATCTACTGGACCGGACTGAAATCAGGAAACTTGCACTCACACGGGGTTTTGAGGATGAAGAGAGAAAGATTAACCAACAAACATGGTCCATGCAACGAAAACAAACCCATTCGTTCCGTATGAAGGAATGCTGGGCTAAAAGATAGGCCAACAAATGTTGATTCCTCGTGATCCAAAGTGACCTATTCTCGTCGATGATGACGAAGTAGAAGAATCAAAATATTATGGGGAAAAAATTTAGATTTCAAAAAAGAACAAAGTCTTTGAGTAAATATGCACTTCATAATTTAGATTGCTGGCCCTAACCCACTCTCACTTATAAAGAGGATGACGAGATCAGCAGCCAATCATCTGCAAACCAAGGTTTCTTCATAGGTCGCACACCTGGTCAGAATGTGGATCACGGTGAATACAGCTCCACAGGTGCAAAGTAGGAAGTCTTCTCTTCTCATCAGGTATGAGTGGGTGGATCTTGCATGGCCTATCCATAGTCTACACACTCCGTGACCAGAAAAAGCTCCACCACACGCGAGTAGTTACCTTGATCGCTTTCACTTTACTGGGCATTGGGTCAGCTAGCCACTCACTCTACCAGAATGCCAGTACTTGTCGGCGAAACAGAGCGAATATTTCTAGCGGGTACCTCTGTTGGCCGAGGTGGTAGTGATACCAGGCGCGGATTCAAGGGGGGGGGGGGGGGGGGGTCGGGGGGGTCACGGGGGTCATGACCCCCCCCCCCCCCCAAACGGAGACCAAATTTTTTTGCAAATTCAAAAAACGAAAACACAATTACCAGACAAATAAAACTTAACGAATTTTAACTTAAAAACCGTTTTTTTTTTCATTTTATTCAATACTGAATTATCTTTATTGGAATTATTATGTTCTGTTACAACTGTACATATTTACAACTTCAAATCTCTTGTATAATAACTATTAGTTATACAACAAAATCAACTCGTCTATTTTGTTTAGCAAACCTTGTGATCACCGAATCGATGTTTATAGTGATGTCACGATGAATGTGCAGCAATGCACGGATAGGAAACTGGGACTTTTTTCGTACCAAAAATTTTTGCCGACGTCCAAACCGCAAGCTTGGTTGGCAATTTAAGCTGTGACTTTCTCCCTTTGTCGGTAGCAAATCGACTTGCCGAAACTGTAACGTACCTTCATCCTTTCCTCGAAGCTCGATGTAAAAGTCGCAAAACACGCCGTTGCAATTTGTACGAATATTTTTGGTGCGCTAAACGCATCAAATTTCTATCCATGTAGCTTGCAAAAAAATTGGTCTGGTTTTGTACGTTTGGTTATTTTGTGATTGCGTTTTTAGTGATACCATTTTTCTTAACAATTTCGATTCTCTGACCCCCCGCCTGCCCCCCCTCCCCTCCCCGCAAAGCCAAAATCTAGATCGATTCTCTGACCCCCCCCCCCCCCCAAAACCAAACTCTAGATCCGCGCCTGAGTGATACCGCCTCCTTTGCAGCTTGGAAGCCACAGAAAGGTGATTCGAGTGTCAGCGCGGCACAACCCGGCTAGTAGGTCGTGGATTTGCTGCACTAAGGGGTGATCCGGGAAACACGTAGCAATTGACTGCAATGAACTCAAGAGTCGGTTCACACGAGAAAGTGGATTCGTACATCCTGTAATGCAAACTACAGAGCTTCATAGAAAATATGACATGTTTGAGGAAGTCTCTTCCATATTGGACACTGGATCAATAAAGGGATCTGGTCTTGTGGTTATTGACCATGACTCGAGCCCTGCATGGATAAACAAAATGTTATCCGCATCAAGTATCACTGTGTGCCATTTCCGTTTCTCATCAATCTTGTACAGAATCCCTTCGGTTTCCTTGTAGTGTTCTTAATTATTTTGTAAGCCAGATATGATTTTTCTTGCTGCTCAAGCTGTTCTATTTCTTGATATCTGGAGGTCTATTATTCTGTCTTTGATCTCCTACATGTTTTATCGATTTCAATTTTTATCGTTCCTCAGAGGGATCATTCTTGAACTGCATCTCTTAGTACAGTACAGCTGGAATGATTTTGTCCCAAAAACTGTGCTATGGTTGGCTTTTTGTAAATCGTTAGTAAAGCACAAAAAAGCTTAACTCTGAATTTTGGAATAATTTGCATGATCATTTTGTCGGAAAACTCAAAAAAAACAACATTGAAAAGCGTTTTTCTCTGAATCGACGTATTTTAAAGACAAGTTTTTTAAACAAAAAATGTAGAGGACATTGTCACCTACAATTCGTCTCATTGAGGTCATGTCATACGTTTTGAAATGCAGAAGCTAGGTGGCGCCAAAGTTTCCAAAAAAGTGTTATTTCACTTTTTGTCCTAGAAAAAATAGTTTTTTCACAAAAGAGTGAATCAGAAATTTGTTCCTCTCAAAATTGTCTGCAACATTTATTTAAACGTTTGTTTCCTCCAAAGTTATAGCGCAGCAAATGCAACGCTGCGTAGTCAAGGCTACTATTGTTACTGCGGCGAGAGCGGTGGGCTTAATTTAGACAGGGACCGGTGTCGGACAGCTGCCTAAGGCTCGGTCAAACAGGACTCGGGCTGTGTTTGTTAATTAGCTCAAACAATCATTTATCTATTTCAATCGCAACGTATCAATCATAACTGTGCACATATTAACCTTTGTGCCATCTGAATAGTACAATTTTCACACTTCGGCAGACTATAACTTTGGAACAGTAAGGCGGAGGAAAAAAATGTTTCAATAAATGTTCTCGTGAATTGAGGTGTGGTGGACACCAATCTCCCCAAGGATCTGTTTGCTCTAGGCAACATACCTGAAAATAATTAAAATAAGCAAATGGCTGGTTTTGGAACTAGAGGATTAAATTACATCATAAGCTTAGGCGAGGAAGAGAGAGGGGGAAAAAACTTTTTAACAAGAACTTAATATATTTTGCTTCATAAATACATACTCTCCGCTACACCATTTCATAAAAAAAATTAAAAAGTCTTCAATAATTATTACATAATTTAAAAAAAGACAAGTCAAGCTAACAAACATATACAATGTGTACAAAAACAACCAAAGGGATACAAATGCAGTTAAAATAAATTAGCTGGAAATAAAATTCAAAGAAACCTTTCGTTTATAGTAAGATTAGTTCTACAACATTCAGCCATCCATACCAACATCTCTTTCACACCATCTAGTATATACAATAAACATTGTACATTTTGCACAGTACAATGCATGGCCACTTTTCCCGAACCCACCAGTCACAAGAAAATGCATTCTACTTAACGAGCAATATTTTTAATAGAACTGATGAATACATACATATTTACACCGAGACGAGGGTGACTTATCATGAAGAGTATACAAATAAAAGGCAGTTAATAAAAAAAATTAAGATCATTCGCAGGCTACTTTAGTATTATCCGTAGTACAGTAGAGTCTCGCAAACTAGGCCTAATGTGGACTGAAGGGTGGCCGAGTTCGCGAAAATGCCGGGTTATCGGGAAATGTGTTAAAGAGACGAAATAAGCCGTTTGTTTTGGTTTAAAAGTAATGCAATGCAGTACATTTATTTGCTTTTAACAGAAACATAAGTTTTAAAATGATTAAGCCACTACAATTACAGTACTTGAATATGCACAAAACAATTCCTGTAGGCAAATAGTTTTTTCACTTAATGAAAATTACCAATTACTTTTTTGCAAGAAAGTAAGTAGGCTAATGTTCTTTTGCTTTTCGCTTTGAAACCTGTTTCTTGAAGCCTCGTCACTAAGACGGCGAAGAAACAGAATTGCGGAGAATGCGCAATCAAATAAATACAACGCTCTGCGCGAGAACCTTTTGTTTACTTCTTACTGCCAACTGTACAGTACCTGTATTTACCAGGTCGTCGGTACTCTTCTTACTATGTACTGTTGGTCAACTTGTTTCGCGTAGTATTTAACTGTCGATAATTCCATTGATGGAGAAGATTAATTGGAGGATTATCCAAAAATTTTTCAAAAGCCTGTTGAATAGGGCACCTGCCAGATCATAATATGGATAAGGCCAACAAGACCAGACCTATCTCTTTTAGCTGTGCTTGTTTAATCCTTTTATATGTGGAGGGGATGGTATTTTGGAATTAATTTTGAATGTTACTTTGAATTTTTGCAGCATGATAAGTTAATATTTTATAATTAATTGAGTGTCTATTTTAATGTTTTTCTTAAAGTGTACGTGTTTTGTGTATTATGATGGATGTGAATATGTTATTAATTTTTGCGGCTGAAGAAGGGCCCATGAGGCCCGAAACATGTCCTTAATGGCAATAAATTAATAGATGCCAATAATAAACTTGTATTGATTGGGCGGAGACCCCTTAACCCATTAAATTGTCATTGATGGAGAAGACGAAAGAAAACATAATATCGCTCTGTGCGGAAACACAAAAACAAACAAAAATCATGATTTTTTTCTCCTGTCAGGGTGGCAGAGAAATCCGGAGTGCCGAGTTTGCGAGACTCTACTGTAGATGATATGTTAGGCTAGCAAAAGCAAGAAATAAGTGGCTATGCTAAAACAACATCAGTCTAAAAATATTGTATAGCTCTAGCAATCTACTCTTAATCTTGTGGCTGTCATAGTCTTACCGGTATGTGAAATTCTCATCTGCTTGGAAGGAAGTTCTGGAAGTCATCAAGTACAACAACTACTTAAGTTCCATTTAGGAGATGAGTGTAATTTCATGGTTATGTGACGATAACAAAAACATCCTGCTGGTTTGGAAATACACAATCATTCCAGTATACGATTTAGAAACCTGAACTAATCTATAAAACAGCAAGTAGAGCTCCTCCACCAAAGAGACTTTAATGAACACCGACTCTCTTTGCTACATACGGAGTGCTGTAATCAAGGAACACACAGGATGTGCATCACATCAAATGCAGCAATATTTATCAGATTCAGAGCCTGCAAATGTCTTAAATAAGGAGCAAGTTCAACGCATCTTCGAAGTGATCTGCGTGATGATTTCGTCGACTCTCTGCGATGCACCTCGGAACTTGGCGGGTTCGGGTCCGATCATCTGGATGAGCTGAGGTACGTCCTGGGGCGAGATCTGGCAGAATCGAGCCAGAGCCTTCATGCAGCGGAACAAGTTTTCTTCCGGAGGGCTTCCATTGAAGAATTGCAGCAGAGCCATCGTGAGTTCCACCGCAACGTCGTCAAATACCTGCAAGTATTGAGAGCATTGAAGAAGTGGCGATAACTTCTGCTGGTACTTTACATCCTTTCACATGCAGCCCAAGACTTTCATTTGACATAATAAGCATTATATTGAGCATTATATTGTTCATGGTTTATGCAGTGACAAATTAATCTGAAGAGCCCAATTGGCACGCTGGGGCGAAACGCTAGCAATGTGTTGAGTTATGCTGGACATTTTTTATCACTTTTAGTGTTAATTATAATGGCTTAACGGACAATACTCGGTTTGTTTCTCTTTCGAGAACTTTTGATTATATTCAATGCCAAAGCAAGGTTTATTGTTTTTGGAAGTGGAGTTTTTGACTCCGGTGGTGCACTGGCATGCTCGTGACGTGGCCACATATGTGGCGAGGCGTCTTGCATGGCCTTCTCAGTGTGTACCTGTTACGCGTCTTGGTAGGTGTGCCTTTACCAACTGAAGAGCCCAATTGGCACGCTGGGGGGAAACGCTAGCAATGTGTTGAGTTATGCTGGACATTTTTTTAATCACTTTTAGTGTTAATTATAATGGCTCAACGGACAATACTCAGTTTGTTTCTCTTTCGAGAACTTTTGATTGTTAAATTAATCTGAGCCGTGAAATTGTTACTCAGAAGTTAACCTTTGACCATTATCAGTCTTCTTAAATAACTTTAGGCTGTTGTGTTGCACAACAGAAATGAACAACCTAGAACTTCTTTTCAAAAAGTCAGAAAAGTTTTAATAAGCCGAGACCTGTCCATTGCACTCCTCAGATGTTACGTTTTCAACATTCTACTCTACGGCGTTGAAGCATGGACGTTGACTGAAACCATGTGCAAGAAGCTACAAGCATTTGAAATGTGGACGTACCGAAGGATGCTGAAGATACCTTGGACAGCCAAAATTACCAATGTAGAAGTTTTGCAGCGAATTAACAAAAAACCTGAAATTCACAATACCATCAAGAGAAGAAAGCTAGAATACTTTGGTCATATGGTGCGAAACAGTAAATACCAACTCCTTCAATTAATACTCCAAGGGAAAATTAATGGAAGAAGTGGCACGGGCCGAAGAATGATATCATGGCTCGACAACTTAAGCCAGTGGTTTGGGGTGACAAGACTTGAACTGTTCGGAAGAGCTATAGACAAAAAACAGAACATGCTACTGATCGCCAACGTCCTGAGAGGACACGGCACTTGAAGAAGAAGAAGAAGTTGAAGTTAACTTCATCATCAGGCTCAGCAGAAGAGGGCATAGTACGATGTTCCCAACAGTAATGAAGAGAGCTCTGTACTGGGGAAAAGATAATGCTGTGGTGACCTTAACTACAGTATGTAACTATGGTCTGGGAATGTGAAAATCTACAGCCATGAGACATGAAGAGGGGACAGATTTACTTCTCACCCAGTCCTGGCAAGAGTTTCGAAATGAAAATCGCATTCAGCATTTCATATTTTGATGCATAAAAGTAGCCCCATAGGACAATGTAGCTTTCCTTAGAGCCCTCAACAATGAACTTATCAGAAAGAAAAAATGGGAAGAGATCAATGATGTACCTTTTTTCTACAGATTTCACTAGTGCTGACAGAAACTTGAACCTGAAGTGACGAGGCCATGTCTCAGCCAGACAGAAGTACCAATTTTGATTCAAAATATTCTAAATTAGAAAACATTTGGGGGATATGTTTCCCACAACCAAAGAGCATAGTAAAGCAACACCAGTGCCGAGAGTTAACCTTTGATCTTTGTTAATGATATGTTGTATAACAAAATAAGAAAGTTTCAATTTCTTTTATTAATTAATACAGGCTACTTCTCTGAAGAGTACATAGTCCTCAATTCCATTGGCAGAAGGCGAGCAGTTCAATGGCAGGTGGCTGCACACGGGCTCCACCCTCACCTAGTTGCCCCACTAAATTACTTAGGAATAAGATATAAAAATCAAGATTGCAAAATATTGTAAAGTGTAGCACAATGCATTGTTACTGCCACTCAGATCTAATGCATATTCTTCACCGAGCCATAGCAGTGTGAAACCTGTTTAAAAGCCAAGCTGCACTTTGTATGCTACAAGAGTACACCCACTATGAAAGAAACAATTTCAGTAACATGTATTCTTTCTGCAAATTTTAGCAATTTTTTCCACTACATCTAGCGACTTAAAAAATTCTCTTATCGTCAGGATAGAATGTAGTTACATTGGTTTAAGTGAGGATTTAAAGTTAACTTAAATTTTTTTTAGCAAGACAAATAAATATTCCTCTATTAAAGAAGGATTTGCAACGAATCACCTGGCCAACCTACAAAAGGAAATCTCTCTCAATGAATGCCAAATTTCAGCATTACAATTCCGTTGTTAAACCCAAGGCAACTTATGGTAGTGAAACACTCTTCAAGTTGAACATCAAATCGTCAACTGACAAACTGCAGAAAGCAGACAGAAGAATCATCAGAAAAATTATTAACAAAAAACGGCCAATGGAGATTACTGCTGAATGAAGTGGTATATCGAGAGAGTGAATCAATAATAGATACAATGCGGAAAAGGAGAATCTCATTTTTCTGCCATATCTCACGCCTACCCGAAACCAGACTAACAAAACAGCTCTTCAGTTACTTCTGGAAGAGTAAACCAAAGAACAACTGGTTCAAAGAGATCCAGCATGATTTAAATGAATTAAATTTAATGATGCTCCAAACTAAAAATAGAGAAGAGGAGAGTATTTTAAGGAATAACATTAAAAAATTCGAATGAAAAAACTACACCATCACAGATGAACAAAGGGTGGCCAGGTCAGATAGAATGAAGAAATTTTGGGTGCAGAAGAAGCTGAAGCTGAATCGCTAATCTCCAAATACCGTTGTTAGACTTAATTGTATTTGTATTGATTAAAGTGCTCCAGTATGGAAAAAAAAGAAGGATTTGAGAAACTTGCAGCAAACTTGGTACTTTTAAGTAACTTTGAGTTAGAGAATGAGTTCAATTTCTTAACTTTATGGCATCTATAACAATGTTTAGGTGTATGGTAAATGAAAGCTGTACAACATTGAAAAAACTACTGATCTTTAAATTTCGGACCCCACCTCGCCCCACCGCACATGTCCCTGGCGATGTTACTGTATGCACTAGGTATGAGTGAAAGCTCTGGTCCAATTGCTAGGATATGGAGTCGCTTCCCATTCATTGCTTCTCGTATATAAACAGCTTCCTTTTTATTAAATTACAATACAAACTGTATACTAGGCACAGTTAAGAAGCTCTGCAACATTTTCTACTAGCCAGACACTAGGCATTCCAAACGATAAACAACTAACATAATGAAGGGTTTCTTGTTAATGCCCCTATGTATGAGCTGTGAAGGAAAGGAGATTCTATCTATCCTGTTTTAAAAACTATAAAAACACACTTTTAAGCTCAGAGCTTCTTTACTGTTCATGACAGATGGTATATAAATAAACAAATGCTTGAGACTTAAGAGTAACATGCTCAAGGTCAAACCAACTCATTCATGCAAGCAAGCACATCCAAAGCCTTCCTACACAAGTGTGTCTTGTCCCAAGGGACTCATTTCATTAGCACAAGATTTCACCATTTCTCTTCATCATAAATTCCACAATTTAAATCTTGTCATTCAAATAAGTTGAGACCAAACGATATAGAACGAGTCCTCTTGTTCCAGCAGTGAACCTGATTTGCTCACTCACTGGGGTAAGAATTTTAGCATGAGAAAATCTGTTCTAGTTCAGTTTCAGAACAGATCTTGTCTTACCATCACAGGATCTTTTCAACCTTTACAAAATCATCTGTACAGTTCTCATAGGAGATGGTGGTGGTGGTGATCTAGGATGGGACATTAAGGTGACCTCTTACAGGTGTGAAAACACATATCGGTGTGGAATGTATACATTGCCATTTTAATAAGCACTTGTATTAGTGCAGTCCATCATTGTAGGGAGAATACATGAATGAATAAATGAACAAGTCAATGTTATTATGTTTGGAAGAACTCATATTCATAACACTTTTGAACTTTTCTTCAGTTAGCTTAGTTTATAACTGTTATCTAAAGAGGATTTGTCCAGATGCCAGTCACAGAGCATGAAGTGTGTTAACAGCATTCACTAGAAACCAGGAATAAATAAAATAGCAGGTGCATACTACCCTACTAATGAAAGAAAATAAACATGTCATAAGAGGAAGACTAAATTTTGCAATGTACGGACTTCAACTCCTCCTGTAGCTTATCTCACACATGTTAGTCAAAGCTCACAGCTCCCTGCCTGCGTTACATAACACAAGGTCAGCTTCTACAAGCAGTCACACTATACAGTAGTTCACCCACATGACTCAAGTAAGCCAACCATTTGGGAAGGAGGTTATGCCAAAGTTTACGAACTTCCCTTCAACACAAGTGGTGAAGTTTTATACATATCAATTATTTCCCTTTCGACGTCTCCTAACAATCTTCAAACAGACCCTCCATCAGGCAATGGAGACTACAAACTAAACAGAGAAGCAGAATCTTTCCCGAGAGACTTTCATTGACATACATCTATGGTGGAACATGTAGGGGTGAGTGCAAGTATCCCTTCTGATCCCATTGCTATTTTGTCTTCTCAGTTTCTTATACCTGTATTTCGAAAGAAACAAATCTGACAGATTTGGTGGGAGCGACATAAAATGGCTATCATCTTCTTAGGATGCTTTCTCCCTCCGTAGGTTGGCGATCCAATTGATTACGCTGACGCACAAGGCAGCAGTCCAAAATATTTCTATAGATGTTCATCCATACGATCCGCGAATGATTCCTACTTCCTTCGAGTTTTCCTTCAAGGATGAGGTAGAGAAGTTCGTATCGTACATCTCTTATGAAGTGTCCGATGTACTGGAGCTTCCTTTCTTTGATGGTCATCAGGAGCTCTTAACTTTTATTTGCTATCAGGGGTTGCTATTGGCTGGAGTTTGACAACTAGCACACCATGCCCATCATTGCTACTTTCATACAACAGAATTAATATACCGGTAGCTCAAGTATTCGGTATGTAAAGCTTTCAAATTGAAGAACGTCTAGGTTGGACTGCGTGAATATTAACAGTGAAGTGTGCTACTCTAGTAAAGGCTACTTCAAATTTGCAGGATAATGTATGGCTATAGAGCATCCAGCGTTGAGAAAACACTGTGGGTCTTACGGGCTTTTACTTTTAACGGAAACCCCCCTACACTCGTTTTGTTGCCTCACATTTTGTCATGAAGGAACTATGAAAATTTATATTATTCGTCATAATAGTTTCTTACAATTATCTGCCAATTGATTTCCTTTGTAATTCCATACAATTATCGTGTATATTACGTCTTAGTAATTTAAAATTTTTCGAGGTTAGCACACTGGAAAGAAGAGCCTCGTCCTGTGCTGCATGCTCGCCCGGAATGGAGCACGTGCTCAGTTCCGTCGGCAACATAAGTTTTGAAGTGCTAACCGTCGTTGGTGTTACTGTTATGTGTCTGTTTTATTTTCTGTTCGATCGAATCAGGGCTCCCGACAGTGGAGTTCGAACCCACTATCACCCGAATGCAAGCTCACGGCTGCGTGTCGCTAACCACTCGCTACAATATAACATATATTAATCTAAACAAGACAACAACAAGAATACAATTGAAAGAAACTAAACTAATGACAAAAAAAGGTGATGATCAACAGTATTGCTGACGTAAAATTTGTTAACATCGTCAGCATACATCCGAGAAGGAAGGATTGTGCTCTCGACATCTATCAATCAATAATGCATCATATCACAACGAAATGAATGTCGTTATTGGTTCTCTTCGCGTATCCTTAACACTGGTTCAATCCGTTAACACCTGCAAAATTGCTCCTTCCTGGGCATGTTCAATTCCAGGTAGCTGCTGGGGTTGTGTTGTGGCGCTAACTTATGAAAACACAGTACTCGCTACCTCTGCCTAAAGTTGGCAACACTGTCGCCATAAGGGTCCACAGTCTTTTCTCAACGCTGAATGCTCTATAGAAATAATCCTTTCGATAATCTACTCAACACAAATGGAAGAACCAACACAAGTGAGGCGGAAGGATGTATCTGTTTTCTCAATTCCAATGAAATGGACAATATAACCTGGGGGAGAAGTTGAACAAGCTATTAAGGAAAGAAAAGCATCAGATTGGCAGGGATAGATAAGCCTAACATAGACATGATAAAGACTTTTGGACCAATAGGAATACAATGGATGTACCAAGTTTTAAGAGTCATATGGAAGGAGAAAGATGATTGGAAAAAAGGAGTGATTATCCTCCTATTTAAAAAAGGGTGATAGGAAACAATGCAAGAATACAGAGGCATCACTCTCCTCCCCCATGGTCTCAAGATCTATGAATCATTGCTACGGTATTAGGAAAGATCAAGAAAATAATACAACAAGATCTTGAGGAAGAACAACATGGATTCCGACCAGGGCGGTCAACTGTGGAACTCATCTTTGCTGCCAGGATGCTGTTAGAGAAATATTGGGAAAGAAACAAGACTGTTATAGTTGTCTTCCTTCATCACATTTAGGAGGTACTGCTAAAGAATGGTGTTCCAGAAGGTTTAGTGACCCGAGTAAAACAATTGTATGCAGACACCAAGAGTTGCGTCCAAGTTCAAGACAGAAGATCGAGCTGGTTTGAAAATAGAAGTGGAGTTCAGCAAGGGAGTTGCTTGTCTCCTCTTCTTTTCATAAGCATTATGGATGAAGTTCTTAAGTTGGTTAAGACAAGAGATATGACATCCAAAGCAATGATTTGATGGTCTGGGGAGAAAAAGAAGATGGCATCCAACGACTAAATTGGTGGAAGGCAGGTTTTAGTTTAAATTACAGATCAGCCAAACGAAAACCGTATGTTTGGTGATGAGCAGGGAAAGCAAACCTATCAAGCTGAAATTGGGATAACATGACATCGGAATAGTTCAACATTTTGAATACCTTGGCAGAGTTTTGTCGACAGATAAAAGGTTAACACAAGAAACCAGCAGTAGGGTTCAAGCAGCTACAAACTTTTACAACTCTGTTTCACAGCTTCTGTGGGACAAAGACTTTCCTCAGGAAGTTAAAATATCACTGTACAAATCCTACTTACTTCCCATATTGACCTATGGTTTAGAAGCTGCTACAATGTCTCCCCGGGACAACAGCCGGATACAAGCAACTGAGATGAAATTTCTAATCAAGAATTCAGAAGACCAGATGAGACAACATTAGAAATGAGTCAGTCCACCTAAAGCTAGGGCTGAAAAGAAGTGTGCTTGACATTCTTGAGGAGTAGAGATTGAAATGGTTCAGTCATCTGATAAGGATACCCTCTAGAAGAACACCCAAAGCCTATTTCGAAAGGGAGATAATTGGCAAGAGACCAAGAGGTAGACCTCGAGATGGGTGAATGAAGCAGGTCCACAGAGCAAGGTGCACAGATGGTGAAGCTTCAGTGTGTGTATATGTACTTAGTTATATGTACTGGGAGTTGACGCAAGGTCAATCGATAAAATATTTTATGTATAATCGTGTGGACTGAAGCAACTGATTCACTTGGCAATGCAGCCCAGCTGTTCCAAGCTCTAGCCATATGTCACGTACTTTCTTTTGAAATACAGAGTATAAATCATTGCGCCCTTCTGCTAATAAATGGGTACAGTATATAATAGGAGAGTAAAATAGTAATACAAGTTAGCACAATGTTGATCTGAATAGAGCAGTGGTTCTGAACCCGTAGAAGTCTGCGGGCCACTCAGCCTGAAATAGAATCATGTACGGACCACCCCGCCCCCTTCCCTCCCCCGTCCCTCCCCCAATACACCTTATCAGTTGTAACCTTTACTCAATAACACTTATTTTAAAGATATTTCAATTCAAAACCTGATAGTCATTGCCGCGAATACATTCGGACGATTCTCGTTCAATGCACATCGTTTTCGACATCCCCATTTATTGGCCACTTGCTTATACGTGCTGGTGGACCCTTTATTTCCGCGGACCACTCCCGAGGCACTTGCGGACCACTGGAATAGAGCCTTATTCGGCGGCTTCGGTGGCGTAGTGGGTAGCATGCTGAGCTTCTATGCCCAAGATAGCAGGTTCAAACTCGGCCAAAGCCGTCGGATTTTTTAAGAGTGTTAAAATCCCTCAGTATGCCTTCCTTCGGAGGGGAAGTAAAGCCGGCGGTCCCATGTCATAGATTTATGGCATGTTAAAGAACCTTCCACTAATTGCACCTGTGTGAAGCTAAATTGGATAGGTTAAGAATGTAAACAACGCTCTTAGGTTTCTATGTTCGTTGCCAAGAGCTGACTGCGGTGGTGTCTAGTAGCTAAGTTCTGGACTTGGCCAAGTAATCGTTGATGGTGGCGCTTGGCGGCAAAAGTAGGAACTATTTGAAAAATTCTAAGTTGCAGTACTAAATTAGAAAACAGATAACACACACTAATACAGTCATCACAATTAACACCGGTTATCAGACAGATTCTACACACACCCAAAGTACACGGGGCTACATGACCGCGTTGTCGCAGCCCCTAAACTTAAGAACCAACCAACCAGAGCCTTATTACAAAAATTTCTAGGGGAGGAAGAGTAAAGAAGGCAAACATGCAACATTCTAATGTGCATCTGGGTAAATCTGCTTGCAGTCCTTCCAACCTAAACAGCTACACAAGAGGGTTTTACTTTCCTAGATACGAGGAAGGCATATCACAATGTAGAGACTGGGCAAGAGAAGCACAGTTGAAGGGACAGTAGTGTCGGGATCATATGAGAAGAAAAGTATATATTCTGAGGGGCAGATGCACAACAAGAATAATGACCCAAAGCTCTGACTGTTAGTAAAATTTGAAGGACAGGACACAGAAGGGAGACTGAGTAAATGCATTAAATATATTTGCTACACAATGATCCATCTACCTTTGATTTAGATCCTTGGGGCAAGATTCTTCTAAGGTTTAGGTTTTGAGTCATTCTCTGAAAAACGGAATTGAAACACACATGCAAGTATCTTGCTTTTACAAAACATAACACACACACGCACACAGCCATACCCACCTACCGTGATATTCTTCTCAGAGCTACATTAATGATATTAATAATATTAACACTTTGTCCAAGAACTGCCACAGTCAGTGTTCCTTCTCACCTCCCAGTGACAATCACTGTCTATTTGTAAAAATAAAAAAACAGGTGAAAAGTAAATGTGATTTAACTACTGTATTTTCTAGGAAGTTCACTGAATTCTGAGGAATTCTCAAGCACATAACTTTGTAAGAAACACCTTGGTAACAACTGTGCTTGAATATAGAATGGAATAGGAAACTTGGAAGGTTCCAGCATATGTTGTTATACCATCTACTCAATGGAAATCATGCTCTTACAGGAGACTTTTGCCTGCATTCCTTGAAGCACATCAGATAATAATAATTAGAGTCGATCAGTGTGATTTCAATTACCTTGTCTTACTCAAATAATGCTAATATTTTTGAAAAGAATGTACAGTAGAAAAGCAACATAATCATGGCTTTAAAGTTTAAGCATGGGTTTACCACCAGATTATGGACACATTAAGGTCACACATCAACATGGGATTAAAGTAATCATCATCACCATTAATCATTATTACAAATTTAACATCATACTCATCTTAATTGGGGAAGGAAAGATGAAAGCAATGGTGTTTGCAGATGATTTGATGATTTGGGGAAACAAGGAGGAGGAGGTACAGGAACAGTTGGACGTGTGGGAAGGAATAATACAAGGATATGGGATGAAATTTAGCATAAATAAGAGTGAGATGGTGATCACAACAAGGAAGAAGGAAAGAACCACAACGGGAATAATGATTGGTGGGGAACAGCTGAAGAAAGTGGAGAGTTTCAAGTATCTGGGAAGCCTGATACAAGATAATGGGAGAAACGATAGAGAAATAAATGAGCGAACGATAGAGAAATAAATGAGCGGGGGAGACAGGCAGAAGCATTCCGGAGGAGTGTGAGAAGCATGTTATGGAGCAAGGACATCCCTCAGAACAGCATAAAGATCATATATCGGACGTACTATGTCACTATCCTGACGTATGCCTCGGAGACCTGGGTTATGAAAGGAAGGGAGAAGAGCAAGGGAGATGAGGTTCTTGAGAAGCAGTATTGGAGCTACAAAGATGGACAGAATAAGAAATGAGAGGGCCAGAGAATTAATGAAGGAGGAACCATTACAGGATGGTATAATTTAGACTTAAATGGTATGGACATGTAAAACGAATGGAGAAGAAGAGGATACCCAGGAGGATACATGAGACGAAGTGGGAAGGAAAGAGACCGAGAGGCAGGTGGCTGAAGGGGGTGGAAGAAAGCGTGAAGAGAGGAGAAGACTGGACAAGGGTGGAGGCTGAGAGATGGTGGGAAGACAGACGACGTTGGAGAGGCTTGTGTTCCAAACAGACTCGGCCAGTGGATGGAAACTGTGCAAGATGATGATGATGACTCATCTTAATAAAATAAGTCCTTGGAATATTTACATTTAACAAAAACTCGTAAGTGAATGTGAACTTCCTCAACTATGCCAGACTTACAATTTTTGCCTCTTGCTTTATTGTCTGGTCGTAATTATTTAAAATTGCTAATAATGGTAATAATGGTAGTTCTATATTCACACATGGTAAGGCTAGAAAGAACAAGACTGTACTAGAAATGTAACATGGAATGTTCATATTGATGATATATGTGAAAGAATTGGCTTTTAAAGTACATGTTGACATTCTTAGAACAATTATAGGTTAATGATCTATGAAACTGGAGAGAAGTTATTTTTTCTCTAAACTTGATGCAACAAAAATAAAAGTAATTGAAATCTGCAATTGTCTAGGCAAAAAATGAAAGGTATTCAACATGGCTATCACCTTATTGATCCTTAACTAACAATATAGGAGCTTAAAAAAGGAAGCCCCTGACCTTTGTCGGAACATCAGAGAACTGAAAAATGAAGCAACACATACAGGGTCATTGTGCGCCCCGATAAACACGGCAAGCTAAGCCTCCTTTGACTGGCGCAGATCACGGGCGCACGTACACTGTTCAGCCGGTGGATGGCATGCACTTTTACACTTTTACCAAACATGTTCAATAATGTGTACTTACAGTGCTCATAGTCGATGCTGAAAATGTCCTCCCTCTCTTGTAACACACACCTGACATCTTCTGATGAAAGAAAGAATGGACAACATTCTGAAGTTCCGCAGCAGTGATGGCTTCGATGTCATCTCTTATGTACTGTTTAAGTTCAGTTCACAGTAATCACAATACTCACTAAACGTGCAACACTAACGTCTAAGCTTTGCAGATACACGTCCATATGAATGACAAAATACGTGTGAACTAACGATATGATTCAGCGGAGCGGGGTATTGCAAGGTCCACTCGCTGCGCACCTGGCAAGCCGGCTGAGTGGACCACGGCAAACTCTTGCGCCATTTGGCTGACCAGGTGCGGACCTCACAATACCCCACTCCACTGACTCATATCGCTCAGTGAGTTATCTGAAACAAGACGGAAATTTTGAATCATGTTTCCAGGAAGACATATGTCTAATGGGCTCAATTAGGAGGCTCGCTAAACGATTCAGGAAAACTGGCTCCGTAAATAATAAAAAAGTTAACAGACAATAAAAATTAGATGAGATTGTTGTCCATTCTTTCATCAGAGGATGTCAGGTGTGTGTTACAAGAGAGGGAGGACATTTTCAGCATCGACTATGAGCACTGTAAGTACACATTATTGAACATGTTTGGTAAAAGTGTAAAGGTGCGCACCAACCACCGGCTGAAGCGTGTACCCGCGCCCGAGATCTGCGCCAGTTAAAGCCGGCTTAGCTTGCCCTGTTTCGGGGCGCACATAGATAATGACCCTGTACAGAATTCCTCCATATTTTTCATTATAAAAGTTTAAAAATACAAACAGCAGTAACATGCATGTCACAGGAGCATTCTACTGCACCAAGTGGACAAGAGAGTTTATTACAACATGGGCCTGGAAATGCGCGAGTTACAAATGACCTTACATTTCTCTTAAGTAGAATGGGGAATTCATTCGTGAAATTATGAAAAATACCATATTTTTGAAACATCTTCTTCACTGATTCTCATCTTCCTCCTCGACTCTGACTACCTTGTGGCACAATGACTAGCAATCTTCACTGTCATCCTCAAAGTCCAGGTTCGATTCCTGTTTCTGACAAGAAATTTAATTGTGGACTGAAGGCTGGAGAGGGGGTATACACAGCCTCGTGAGGCAGAACTGAAAAGAGGTGGGTTCCATTTCCAGCTCAGCCTTCCTACAAATGGTTTTCCATTGTTTCCCCACTTCTACTCCAGACAAATGCTGGGATAGTACATAATTTGTGGCCAGAGCCAGACCTCCTACTCAATTCTAGCCTCAATTACAAATACACCACCGATATGGTCATCACAATAACACAGGTTATCAGACAAATTACACACCTAAGTTCACAGACGACTGTCTGGGAGAAACCATTCGTCGCTACTAAGTTAGACCACTGTGTGAACGAAACCATTGGTTGCTACGAGGTTAGACAACTGTCAGGACAAAAATTACTGCTTGTACTACAAGAAAGGGGGTCTGGGGGATAAGCCCCAGGTTAGGTTTGTGTTTGTATGGAAAGCCCAATTAACACACAGAATTTAACAAGTATGTTCTTTTAAACCTTTAGTGTCATGCATGACATCATGGATGCTGCCAATGTGTGTTTAGGGGAATTTGTTAGTGTGAGAATTTTATTTATTCTGGGATTTGTTAACCTTTTGAACTCTATTGTCCATAGAATAGGCTTCCTGCTCCACTCCTAATTCATTTCTGCACTACGAAGAGCTGTAGGAAGTGAACACTTCAAAACAAACACCTCATCAACAAAAGATTGGAATAGCATAGATTCAACTACATTGACTGCGTAATAAACCAGTTATATAAATACTGTACTGTTAAGAATCCACAAATTGATTTGTTGTGTCATAATGCAGGTAAATCAGTAGGGTTTCGAAAAGCATCACTACCTCCAATCTTATTATTACTAGCACTCTGCTGACTTTAGTTAGTTCACTGTTCTAAAATAACCAGTTCCATGAGAGACGGCCAAGCCAGGTGATAATGAAACTACCATTAACAATCGAGGATAAAGGAGGTTATGAAGTCATTAAAATCCAGCAAAATGGGGAAAGATGTTTTTGCAAACAAAGTCCGCTCTACAATACGCGAACAAGTGCTGAAAGTATAAGTATTGTCATGTGGAGTGAATTGCACATTGGAACCTGAGATCTAGAGTACACTAGACATAGAAGTGCCAAAGATTAATATGTGTGAGTAATGTATGTAGGTTCAATGATCTGTAAGTTTTGATATAACTACAGTTTTCTAGGGTGAATTCAATCTCTCTATTCTTTTGCTAATTTGCAAGTCACAAAATTTTAGGGCCCTAAACACAGAAGTAGACAACATTCATCAGATTGCCAAGATTCCGAACTCTTTATCGTAGTCAATTCAACTTCTAGCCATCAACAGTCACGGCTGTCATTCATATGTTAGGAAAAACATCCATAGTACTTCATGTGGACTACATCTCTCCAATGCCTGGAAATTAGCCTCATACAACACTGGCTCAAGCTACCACAGTGATTACCAACCACACCCCTTATTTAACAAGTGTGTTACACTGGACGGGAAGTATAATAACAATTAACTACCCTGGCTCAATCAACAGAGACTATGCACAGGTCTATAGAAAGAAGCAAAGTGAGGCATTGTGACAGCTGTGGACAATCTTACAGTTCATAAGTAGGATAATCCAACAGTTATCGAAAGATTGATACCATAACTGTTAGTTAAAATTCTTTGTAAATAAAAATAGTGAGTATAATTTATTGAACATACTGTAGTTTAATTACAAAGATTTAGGAAGCAAAACGAATGTCTCAAGTTCTTCTGCCATTTATATATTTAAAGGTCTCCCAATTATGGACTGCCGCACTGGATGAAGTGTAATACACTTACAAAAGTAAATATTAGATTGACAATTACATAATAATTAATGCAGAACTGTCTGCATCTCGATACGCAATAATATCAATGCACCGTGTACTTCCTGTGTTAACTAAGCCATGGACTTCCTCATGAATGGTGTAACCAATGTCCTTAAGCCCTGACGCAATCAGCAAGTAAATTTGCTGACTAATAATTACTGTTCTGCAGCTTCTCGCTGTGAGAGCAATATCCCAAGACATGTGAAAGTGCTTTGACCTTGTTGAGGCAGAATCTATCTGGTACAGCTCGTGCAGCTATCACATTAACCATCATTTTTAATCCGTGATGCCATTCACTACTGGTTAGAGATCAATTTTTTCCAGGGCATGTACTCGGAATAAAATCATTCCCCTACCTGTGCACTCTCCTCATCAAGCTTTCGTGAGCTACCGTATTAGCCGCTTGCAGACATCGTACCCCATATAATCTTTTGCGAGTTGCTTCCCATCTTAATCCAAAGATATCAAGACCCTTGCACATATTATACCAGATATGTAACTTCCCATCATATTTTATTTTCCTGTCAATTAATATCCATCAACGTAGCATTCAATGCAGTGCTATCAAATTAGCTAACATGTATTCAATACCTCCAAACTTTCAAATGGCTTTACTGTGCTGTTTACAGATTTCAGCGAGAGTTATATCACTGTCTTCAAGAAGCATAGTGGCAAGGAAACCCTGAGCTCAACTTTCCCAACCATCATGGAAAGACTGTCTTCTTCATCACTGACAATGACTGGCTTCAACTATCCTTCCTGATCTACTATGCCTGTGTATCATCTACTTACCCCTGTGAGTTGCTCTTATTCAATTTTCCTTTTCTAGATAGACAATGCTGCCTATATTTTGCCTTTTAACTAAGATTTTCCAAAGAGAACAGTATTAGCCATAAAAGTGTACTAAACCTAGTCCTCTGTCCTGATGGTATTAAGTGTTAATTAACAACCAATGAGTTACTTCATGCAAGAGCTAAGCCAGCTAATGGTGCATTATGACAAGGCCTACATGAATATTATTTCTCACCAATGACCACCCGAGGCTAGAATGGTCATCAAGTGGAGCTCCTTGCGGTCAAGGGCGGACATGCAGGTCTCTTGTTATACATCATTCTATCATCTTAGAATGAATGATCAGCACGATTGTGCTCAATTATACGAGTACAAAAATTATATCAGATATGTAACGTCCAATCATATTTTATTTTCCTGTCAATTAATGAAAGAAATATTAAATGAATTAGTTATCACTTAATTAACACACTTTTTGTACAAAAAATGGGGGAGGAGGTATTTAGTTGGATGACATGTTTCGATTGTCATGCAACCATCATCCGATTCTGTCCACCTAGACTTTGATTAGGTTTGGCGAATATGTTTACAATTATTAAATTACAAAAGTATTCTATATCTTGTATAATGTGTTGGTTGGTTCCTCAGTTTAGGGGCTGTGAAAACGCGGTCTTGTAGCCCCGTGTACTTTGGGTGTGTTTAGAATCTGTCTGATAACCAGAGTTAATTGTGATGGCTGTATTAGTGTGTGTTATCTGTGATTCAGGTAAGGACTGCAGACTATCAATTTTCAAGCAGCTCAAACTTTTGCTACCAAAAGCTATGGTCCACGACACCTAGCTGCAGACTTGGCTACTACATGCCATCGCAACACCTGGCGGTGAACATTGGAACTTAATAGAGCGTTAATCAAATCTAACCTAGAAATTTAGCTTCACACAATTGTAGTTAGTGGCAGGTTCTTTTACATGCCGTAAATTTACAACATGGACCTGCCGGCTTTACTTCCCCTCCAAAGGAAGGAATACCAAGGGATTTTTAACGATCCTAAAAAAGCCGACGACTTCGGGCGGGTTGTATAATGTGTATAATATTATTTACAGATATTATTACTCAGTTGGTCTATAGCACTCCTTTAATCATCGTCATCATCAAGTTTCCACTCCAGTTTCCCGGGTGTGGTTTACGAGCGCTCTCCATTTTGGTTGATTCATGTACCACTGCTCCTTCAAGACTTCATCCCAGTCGATTCCCTTGGATGTGATATCTTCCTTCACTTGGTCCAGCCATCTCCTCCTAGATCTTCCAACAGGTCTCTTTCCAGTAATCTCAGTATGCAACCATTGTTTTGCAATTCTTCCTTCTGTCATACGTTTGACGTGACCAAACCATCGCAAACGTGCCCTAGTTATGGTCTCCTTCAGGGACTGATTTATTCCAGCTTGTTCTCTTATCTTCCCATTTCTTACTTTGTCTTTCCTAGTTTTTTGAAGCATGCTTCTTAGAAAGTTCATTTCTGAAGTCTGCTGTCATCTTTTTTGGTAGTTGTGCATATTTCCTACCCATAAGTCAATATAGGGACAAAGTATGTTCGAAACAGAGTTTGTTTTGATCTTAGTGGCACTTGCTTATTCCGGATTAGATATCATAATAATAATAATAATAATGTTATTGGTTTTACGTCCCTTTTAACTACCCTGGCTTTTAGAGACGCCGGGGTGCCGGAATTTTGCCCCGAAGGGGATCTTTAACGTGCCAGTAAATGTACTGACACGGCTCCCTCGCATTTGCGCACCCTCAAATGCCAGCTGACTGCGGGATTAGATATCAAACTTGCTGATAGAATTGACTTGATTTCTGAATACTGATATTTAATTCAAGCTGTATTCTGTCGTCACTTGATATTAAGCATCCAAGGTACTGATACTGGTTTACTGTTTCCAATTGTACACCCTCCAGCATTATATTATCTTTACTTCTCTGTTAACAGACATTGCAATAGTTTTTGTAGCACTTACTTTCAGTCCATATTTTTTCAAATGATAATTCCAGACGTTCAGCCTTTCCTGGACTTCCATCTCACTATTTCCCCAGATAACTATATCATCTGCAAAAGCTAAAGCTTTAAGCACTCCTATAAATGTTGCATTATTATTATTATTATTATAATTGTTTATGTACTTAAGTATGTCAACATTGTAGTTAACTTATTCTGTAACGAGCTTTAGATATGAATGCTGTCAACACTATTTTGTTAATGTCCGTTTCTATTTAGCGTTCCTATTTAACTGGTGGTCTTTTAATACGGTATGGTTAGTTAGGATTGAATAAGGTTATGTAAACTTAGCTGGTAGTTGGGTAATCCTGTGCAGCATCTGTTTGAACTCGCTACTCTCCGTGTAGGCCTACAGGAAGAGTGTTGATTAATCGATAAATATTTCATGTAATATTTCTTTCACGTTAGGGGCACAATCATGTTGACCGACTGAAAAGCATTCTATGATACATTACTAGGCAACACTGAAAAATCGACTCTAATACCTCAATACTGTTGTTATACTTGAAGTTCTAGACCAAACAAAGCTTTCGGTAAGAGCAATGCAGCAAGTCTTCACGTCCAACTTTCCACAGCTCTTGAATATACAGTACCGGTACATTAGAAGGCAAGCACACTTTTAGACCCAGTACACAGATCATATTGGAGTTGGGAATAAAGGTACATGTAAAGGACAGTGTTACCAACATATATCCCTCCCCCCTTTTTCTTTTGGACATCCTCATTCTTCGAGGAGTCTCTATATTTTCACCGCCCCCTTTACCTTCTCCTTACTTTCTACTCTGTCCGCCGTTCTACCATGGTCCATACAGTAATTTCTGACAGCTGCTCTCTGGTGACGAACCAAGGAATTTATCTATATTTTTTGTAATCTCATTGATATACTTTCTTTGGCCACATTGTTTGATTTCCATTGAAAAAGGAGGCAAGGTTTCTCCGAAACGTATGGTTCTAATCTAAATACACACAGCATTAGCCCAAAAAACATGAATTATTAATATAATCCGGGCCGTGAAAGCCTTAATATACACAAAAGAAATGTTCTCTGCAGTGACTAAGAGTTGCTGCCAGAAGCAGCATCAGCAGTTTAGTTGGCAGCAAGGTGAAGGCTACACGTGTGGGCTGTAGGCTGTCGAAATCGTCAGTGTGTATTGCAGTGAGCGAGCGTTCAATTAGATTATTGGAAGAATGCAACGGTATACAGGCGGTAATGCTTACTACTGAAGAGTTATTTTTTGGTGGAATTCCTTTTTTCGCAAAGGCGATCGGTTTACAGAAAATGTAAAATTAAAATTTCAGGCGCGGTTTCTTAATTCCAAGTGTCCAAACCGTGATACCGTTCGGGATTTGATAAGTAAATTTCGTGTTACCGGCTCAGTTCACGATATACTGGGAACAGGCAGGCCTACGCTTTCAACAGATGAAATCTCCGATATAATGCTGCGTAGTCCAAGTAAATCAACACGCAAATTAGCTCATCAAACAGGAATCTCTAAGTGAACAGCACATAAAGCTGTAAGAGACAAGCTTCAAGGACAACACTTACAGCATCTGTTATAAATGGTTGTGGCGAGTACAAAGTTTACTGTTTGTATGTTTTGATACATTGATGATGATGATAATTGTTTTTTTAAGGGGCCTAAAATCTAGGTTATCGGCCCCTAATGGTCTGGGTGATAGCAAAAATGTCAATGAAGTGGAAACCAGAACGAAAATTAAGTGAGAAGGAAAATACTTACAAAAAGGAACTCAGATTGAAACTACTCACAAAATGGAGAGCTGTGATACTTAAAAAAAGGGAATTTAGAACGAAAATACTCACAAAAGGAATAGGTTGAAAAATACAAACAAAATGTAGGTTAAGTTCAAAATACGTACAAAATGCAAGTGAAATTCAAAAACTTACAAAATGCAAATGAGAGTGAAAATAATTACAAAATGCAATTGAGGTTCAAAATACTTACAAAATGCAATTGAAATTGAAAATACACAATACAATTTAGATTGAAATAGGCCGGTTCAGATTCAAAATACTTACAAAATGCAATTGAAATTGAAAAGGCTTACAAAATGTATGGTAGATTCAAACTACTCAATTGGAAGGACAATACTTACAAAATGCAATTTAGATTGAAATTCTTACAAAATGTAATCTAGATTCAAAATACCCAAAAAATGCAATTGAGAATCAAAATACTTGCAAAATGCGCACCCTACAAAGTGCAATTTAGATTGAAAATACTTGCAAAAAGCAGTTTAAGTTGAAAATACAAATGCAATTGAAATTCAAAATACTCGCAAAAGTTACGCCTCCTATATTGAAAGACTTACTAAAAAGCAATTTAGATTGTCAATCCTTACAAAATGCAATTGAGGTTGAAAACGCTCGCAAAATGCAATTTAGATCGAAAAAACCTACAAAAAGAAGTGTAGAGGGGAAGAAAAAAAAAACGCTAAAGGAAATTTAGATACACGAGGAGCCAATTAACATAAAACAGTGTGGGAAACTTAAAGAGAAAAGGATATATAATGAAAAGAAAACAAGAGATCTGACCCCTCGAAGAAGGAGGGATCAGGAAAGATGAGACAAGGGCCTGAAAGACTCCCTAGGCCTCGGATACCCTAATACCGTCGGGGTCGGAAAAGAACAAGAGTTGACCAAGGGAGGTCGACAGGAAAGAAGACAGAGAGGAGCCTGGCACAAGTAAGTGGAAGCAATGCCGGACTCAGCTGGGGTCCCGTGGTCGCCAACCCACGTCCCACTAGATGTGAGCCCCTGGGGGATGTTTTGATACAAGCGGCAGTCAGGCTAGCTCTCGCAGCAGCTTGTAGGCACTGCGGAGAACATTTCTGTCTCTGATGGAATAATCAAATTTTTTCAATCTCCATTTCAATAATCCTAAATTTATAATATTTTGTTGGTAAAATTATGTGAAATATTGCTCGATCTAGTCTCTACAGTTTTACACAACCGTTACTCTCGTGATTATAAGCTGCGGGACCTCATTTTTACGTGGAATCTGAACCATCTTGAAAACCCTAGACAATGGGAATAGAACCCAGTCAACCTTGGTGAGAGGCGGCACTATCACATACCCTTACTAAAGTTGGCAACACTGACAAAGGATTTGGTAAGTTTTCTAAAACAATGTGCAATGAGTTGCTAGCCCTCACTTACCTCTAGGACAGTAGGGGATGCGCGCCGAGTGTTAGCAGAGCTCTAGCTACAGACACGACAGAAGCTACACTCTGTTAAGGGGCGATGCGGGTGCACGTGGGGGGTTGAGGGGAGGAAGGGGGATACAGACCACAGTTTTTACCTCCTTGCACGCCAGGTTGTGAATGATGGCAGAGCCACGATCCTGTAACTCGGGCTGTTCCGACAACAGGCAGTGGACGGCTACCTTGGTGGTCACCCGGATGTTGCTGATGGTGGCATTACAGTACTGCCACTCCGAGATATACAGCATCCATTCCGAACTGCTCAGGTTCTCAAACATGTTGCACATCTAAAACAGACAGCAACTACCTCAATCAGAAACACAGATCAAAATCTAGAACTATGAAATTACTGAAAAGCACTTTTTAAACTGAGAAGACAGTGAAAATATCTTTATACATTGCTCACAATATAATTGTGGAAAATTCAGAAGATGAAAGTCATTGTTCAGCATTTCAAGAAACAATACCTTATAAACTTCCAGTACTGTATTTGCTAGCAATAAGTCACTTTTTTTTAACCAAAAATGTGAAAATTTTCGGTGCGTGATACATGCGGAGATTTGTGTGCGAAAGACCGAAGAATTCCCAAAAAACTTAAATTTGCATTATTGATGCCAATCTGTGAGCCAATCTCGCGTGCATCATTCTGGTCATCATCCTGACTTGCGTCCAACACATTTGTGATGCCAGTCTTGAAGAATCTCCTCACAACAACGTCCGTCGACACCATACCGCATGTCCGTATAACCCAATCACGCAGGAGTTCAACTGAAGGCCTTCTTTATTTTGTCTTCTGTCGTCAGCTTATCGCAAGTAACAATACTAGATCTCAATATGTTCTAACCTAACAATTACTTATTCAGCGTGTGGAGCACCAACAAAACCGTTGACAATCAAACCCCGTATGGTTGTTTTAATGTGTTGCCACATTTGAAAACACTTAACATGTTTGGTTAGTGGTTTCTAGTGTGTCTTTCTGCTTACGCTAGTAGCGAATATTAAATTCAGTCACAATGAATTCTCGACCGGCAGCTCTATTACCATCGTCATCTACGTATTTTAACACTTTGAATTTAAACCCAGCCTTATACAGTAACATCTGCGTTTTTACATAACTTAAAGATCAATCTCCACAAGAGAACAATCACACTTAACTGGGAAACAACAATGGAATGTGAAGACAGAATACTGGTACTTGTCGACAATGCGGGCAACAAATACCATGAAAGAAAGGAAAGCACCACCGCCAAAACGAACAGAAACATTGCGGGCAAGACATGTGATGTTCGGTGGGTGTCACAAATTAATGCCAGATGCATGCGAAGATTTTTTCCCCTACAATTTAAATTTTACAATGTGGTGCGAGATATACGTGATGGCGAGTTACATGTGAGCAAATACGGTAATTATGCTATACGATAGCCTGACTGTGGTAATATAGCAGTGCCCAGCGCAGTTAGTTGCATTTCAGGATGCTTAAATGTGAGGGAGCCATGTCATTAGCTTTGTTGGCATATTATAGATTCTCTTCAGGGAAAACATCTGGCACCTTAAATGTCACAGTAGTTAAAAGGGACGTTAAGCCCACAACATTATTGTTTTATGAAGACAGAAAAATCTAGTTCATCTTTGGTCCAGAATACAGAAGAATCGGACACTTCCAATCCATGATGACGTTCAACAGTTGGGGCCTTCTAGACTGAAATCCCGCAAAACTGCATGGAAAACAGCCTTAGAACTGACAAATGGCAACTTTGTGATGGTCCCAATTTGAGACCAGAACGAAATAATTTTATATATTATTATTATTATTATTATTATCAATATTTTTTAAGTTTACATTTTACCTTTTATTAGTTATTATGTTAACTAATATATTTATATCTATTATGCGGTAATGTAGAATATTATGGCAATTGAAAGGATTTGGAGCGATACACATTATATTTGAAATTAGTTTGACGCTTGACTGAATATTATTTCTGAAGAAAATTCGAACAAGAGAAAAAGAGGGTGTTCACAGAAGGCGGCTTCTTGGAAATGACATAAATAGACACTTATGTCTGTCACATCAAGTATTCTACCAATATACAAATCATACTAAGAAAAGATTCTAAGAAGACTTACCACTAACAATGCTGGGCCGATGAATGAGTCCTTTGCAACTTTATACTAAAGGTGGGCTAGACCTCCCGAGAAATACTACAAAGAAGTATTGTCATTGTTGATATGTGAAAGGCCTGCTTATATCGCCTAGCGACTTCTGAAGAGGGGTCAGACACGTGCTTTACCTGGGAACGTTATATATATGACGGCCGCCCAAATGGATTATTATTGAATTGCTGGAGAAGAGAGAAGATGCTGAGTGGAGCAGAGGAATTTGTAGCGAGATGGAGTCTATAACGCAGTTCTAAACTAGACAGTTGACTGTTAAGTATGTGAATTTGATAAGACATTCTGTCTCATCAAACTGTGACATGGTTGTGTACGAGGCTATTGTCACAGGGATGATTTTTGGAATTTATTCCGTCATTCACATATAAATTAATTACTTTGAGGATGATCAGGGCCATCTGGAACTCTCTACGCAACAATCCAACTACAAAGATCTTCAATGCGGTGAGCGATGTAAACAGTTATACTCCAGTCAAATCAGAAGGCTATCATGCTTATTAAATTCAATATATTCTATTCAATTAACTCAGTATACTCCAATTTCCAATCAAGAACCATAATACAAGTAAATTCAGTAGATTCTTTAATTTAAATTTATTATTATTATTATCTTTAGTATTTTATATTTTTTTGCACTTGTTGTTTTTATATATTAAATTCATTTTAAATTCAAATGTGACTGGTTTCCTTTAGTAGCTAGAAATTACTATAAGGCAACACCATACTCCTGAACTAATTATCGTAAGGTTAGATTACGTAAGTTTCACTACGGCTGGAGATAGGAATTTCGATGCTCTACCTCTGTTTAACCGAGGTTTAATATATTATTTTGATCATGATATATATAAATGATCTGGCGCCCTGGCAACACATATATTACACATTATGTACTTTTTTAGTGAAGCTGACAACAATACAGATACACTATTAGATTAATACACAATTAAATGTTTCATTTTGATCACCCAAATGTGGGCGATTATTTAAATATTAACCTTTTTTTTAACATTTTTCTTATAACATTAACCATACAAATAACGCCCAACTAGTGAGGCAAGTTTAAAAGTCCCACAAACCATTACAAATGGCACCCAACTGTGCGGCACGAAAACCTAACGATATTTACGGAAGGAGCGAGTGTAAATTCAGTGCAAATTGTCAGTGATTTTGGGGGAAAGTGAAGTGAATTAGTGTATTATTAGTGATTGATTTTGGGGGAAAGTGAGGTGAATTTTGGAACGGTAAACTTTATCCGGTGTACTTCGAGATGGCAGATGAGGAACAAAGAAAATTGAGGAGTAGGGGTAAAGGCGAGAAAGCTAATTATACGAAAGTTGATAGTGGTACTGAGGCTGAGAGTGTAGAGGATTATACCAAGATGTCGGAGGTAAATCTTGAGAGTAATCCTGAGGATAATCCCGAGGTTAACCCTGAGACGAATATAGAGGTACATCCTGAAATAAATCCTGAGGCTAGTGGAGGGAAGGAGAAACAAAAGCCTTTGGATATTTCGGAAAACAAATTAGATGAGATCATGGGAATGTTTCGGGAGATAAGTAAGCAAAATCAGGAGATAAGTAAGCAAAATCAGGAGATGAGTAGGGAGATGAGAGAGGAAATAAATAAGCAAAATCAGGAGATGAGTAGGGAGATGAGAGAGGAAATAAGTAGGCAAAATCAGGAGAGGAGTAGGGAGATAAAAGAGGCGATATGTAAAGATAATAAAGAAATTAATCAGAAGCTAGATAAAATGGAAAAGGTGAATGAGGAGTTAAGTAAAAAGTATGAGAGGATTAAGGAGAATATGTCAGAATTCAAAGAAATAATAAGAAAGGAATTGCAAAGTGAGTTAACGAAAACCATAACTGAAGTTAGGATAGAAGTGGGGGAAAAGTTTGAAGTTATAGGCAAGAAAGTAGAAGAGATTAATCAAAAGGTAAGGGAAAGAGTAGAAGACGTGAAGGTAGAGATTATGGAACGTAGCAAGAAAGAAGAGATGAAGATTAAAGACAAGATAGGAATAGAAGTAGGAAAAATAAAGAAAGTGATAAGCACTCAAGAAATAAAAATGCAGAAAATTAGAGGAACAAAATAGGCAGACAAGGGAAGAAGTCAGAGCCTATATAAAGGAAGTCAATATGAAGTTAACAGAGATAGAGAAGCGTGCGTTAAGTCATAGTCAGAAAGACATAATTATTGAACAAGGAAAGCAGAAAGCTGAGATAAGTAATCCAAAGCATAGGAAGAAAAAGCACAAGCAGAGCGCGATGGTGGAGGAAATGGCGGAGAGAGATAGTGTAGAAGACGAAAGAAGGACGGATATAGAAGAAAGCAGAAGCAAAAAGCAACAGTTAGAAAGGTCGTTAAGCTATAGTAGTGGAGAAATGAAGGAAAGGCATGAAATTAGTAAGTCCAGAAGTAAAATGAAAGGGGGAGAAAATGAAGTTGTTAGTGGAAATAGAGAATATAATGAAAGAGAGTGAGAAAGATTATGAAGTGCAGTGGCGTGCCATAGAAGATAGAATAGGAGAAGTAATAGGGGCAAAGGCGAAATACAGTGTTACTATTGATAAATATAGTACGGGGGAGGAAGAAACTATTGTTATGAGGAAAGAGGAAAGTGTAACTATAAATAAATATAGAAGCGAAGAAGAAGGTGATAAGAACTTAAAAATGCCAGATATAGTAGTTATGTAAGTCGGTATTACTATTTTGAACGAACCGTATGACCTAAATATCCGTAATGATTTTTTAAGTGAATTTATGGATGTATCTAAAGAATCTACCGTTATTAATTTTAACTCAGTGTTAAAATTACAAGTGTTAGGGGCGTGTATCGATACACTTTTTGACAGTGGCTGTAAGGTTTCTTGCATCAGTGCAGCATTTATAATAATAGGAAGGAAAATGGTATTAAAATTGAAGAAATTCCAATTAGAACTACTTTCGTGTTAACTGCGGTGGGCAAGAAATCTCACATAATTTCTAAACAAGTGGTTGCAGAAATTTTAAAAGAAAGTAAGATAGGAACACAAGTATGTTTTTTTTAGTCCAAATCTGATATATTCACTAATTATGGGTTCGGACAGGATGTCGCAACATTCTGCACTGCTATGTTATAAGGAGGGTAATGTTAAATTCAGATGGATGGATAAAGATGTGATCATGTCATTTAATAATTGAAGTAAGTTATATGGTGGTTCTAAGAATAGATGTACGCTTGAGGAGGTATTAATGACTAAAGGAGTCGATATTTGTAGTGAGGTGGTGAGTGGTGAGATTGTTGGGGTATCTCTTGAGAGGGAACCTTGTTTTTTTTACATTTTTAGGCAGTATGATGACGAAGGATTATCTAGAGGATTCCTTGCGTGAGGCTGCATTACAGAGTGCGTTAGAGTGTGATCGTGTGGATCGATTTTTGATCGTGTGGATCGAGTGTTGAAGGTGTTGTAAGAGAATTAGTATATATTTGAGAACCGTATTGGTTTAGCTAATTGCTACGAACATTCATTAAATGTACATGATCGCAGTATTTTTGTAGGTCATCGCTACCCCGTGCCTTACAAATTTCAGGAAGCTGTGAGAAGGCAGATTGAAAGCATGTTGCAAGATACAATTATAGAACCCTATATTAGCCCATATATATATTAATTCGTTAAGGGTAGTTCCCAAGTCAGAAAGGAAAATAAAGCTATGTTTTGATGCCCGTAATTTAATTAGGCAAATTTTTGTGAACAGTTAATATTTCAGTAGCTAGGATGGTAACGCAAGGATTTAAAGGAAAGTCATTTTTTGTAATGGAGAAAGTAAATTTTATCGGTCATACGGATTCCGCGAAAGAAAGGTATTATGAAGTAGAAAGAAGTGTAATTTTGAGAAATAAGGTGAATAACTACGGGTGATAAAGAGGTGTAATCTTGAGTAGAAAGAAGTGTAATTTTGAGAAATAAAGTAAGTGAATACGGATTTAGCGAAAGAATGGTAATCTGAAGTATAAAGAAGTGCAATTTTGAGAAATAAAGTAAGTGAATACGGATTAAGCGAAAGAATGGTAATCTGAAGTATAAAGAAGTGCAATTTTGAGAAATAAAGTAAGTGAATACGGATTTCGCGAAAGAAAGGTAATCTAGAATAGAAAGAAAGGTAATTTTGAGAGAATAAGGTGAGTAATTACGGGTGATAAAGAAAGGTAATCTTAAGTAAAAAGAAGTGTAGTTCTGAGAAATAATGTGAACAACTACGGGCGATAAAGAGGTGTAATCTTGAATAGAAAGAAGTATAATTTTGAGAAATAAGGTGAGTATCTACAGGTGATTAAGAGGTGTAATCTTAGGTAGAATGGAGTGTAATCGTGAGAAATAAAGGGATCTTGAGTAGAAATGGACTGTAATTGTGAGAAATAAGGTGAGTAACTACGGTTAAAAAAGGTGAGTAACTCAGGTCAAAAGTGAGTAATTAGACGATACAGTAAAACGATTATGCGGGACCTATAATGTGAGATCCTTAAGGAAATATGTATCATGAGTAATAAGAAGTGAAGCTGATGGTAAGTAAGGAAAGTCGCTTAATATTAAGTGAATAATAGTGGTCTGAACGAGCAGGTAATGGCGAGGGTTTGCATCAACCTATGATATTGTGTGTCTTGAAGAGCACAGAGGAAATATAAAGAATAATTTGTCGGCTATAGGCTGGTGTATTTGAGGATATAAATATACATATGTGGGGTAAATTAGCACACTACATTTGCACTGAACGATGTTGCCTTAGGTAATATAAGCTAATAAAGTTTCATTTTTTTTATAATATGCCTGTGTTACTAGATACATATAATTCCTGAGAGACTGGAGTAGATCTGGTGATTCGCATCACATACCAAGTGTTGTGAAGTGATAAAGTGAATTAATCAGTTGGCAGTCCCACCAACTAGCCATAGTGTATTCAGTTCGACACCAGGCTGAAAATTGAATTCTACGTCCTCAAGATATAAAGCAAAGGTGTATGCCACCCAAATATACATAAGTGCAACGATGACTTATGTCCAAAACATGAATATAAAAGTGAAGGGTATTTTGATGTACATTGTTTACAGGTCGCTTTAATTATGTAAAGAAGAAAGAAAAAGACATTATGAACAGTGAATGACTGAAATGATGAGATTTAAAAATATATATACATAAAACTTGAAGGGTATAATTTTTTTGATGTTGGTAATTGCTTTGAAGAGTATAATATTGTCGATGTTGGTAATTTCTTTGTAGGGTATAATATTTCATATTTGTACAAGTGTTGAAGAGAAGTATGGTGATATGATTGTTGACATATACCATAATTCTCTGGGGCGAATATGTGATGGTCCCAATTTGAGACCAGAACGAAATAATTTTATATATTATTATTATTATTATTATTATTATCAATATTTTTTAAGTTTACATTTTACCTTTTATTAGTTATTATGTTAACTAATATATTTATATCTATTATGCGGTAATGTAGAATATTATGGCAATTGAAAGGATTTGGAGCGATACACATTATATTTGAAATTAGTTTGACGCTTGACTGAATATTATTTCTGAAGAAAATTCGAACAAGAGAAAAAGAGGGTGTTCACAGAAGGCGGCTTCTTGGAAATGACATAAATAGACACTTATGTCTGTCACATCAAGTATTCTACCAATATACAAATCATACTAAGAAAAGATTCTAAGAAGACTTACCACTAACAATGCTGGGCCGATGAATGAGTCCTTTGCAACTTTATACTAAAGGTGGGCTAGACCTCCCGAGAAATACTACAAAGAAGTATTGTCATTGTTGATATGTGAAAGGCCTGCTTATATCGCCTAGCGACTTCTGAAGAGGGGTCAGACACGTGCTTTACCTGGGAACGTTATATATATGACGGCCGCCCAAATGGATTATTATTGAATTGCTGGAGAAGAGAGAAGATGCTGAGTGGAGCAGAGGAATTTGTAGCGAGATGGAGTCTATAACGCAGTTCTAAACTAGACAGTTGACTGTTAAGTATGTGAATTTGATAAGACATTCTGTCTCATCAAACTGTGACATGGTTGTGTACGAGGCTATTGTCACAGGGATGATTTTTGGAATTTATTCCGTCATCCACATATAAATTAATTACTTTGAGGATGATCAGGGCCATCTGGAACTCTCTACGCAACAATCCAACTACAAAGATCTTCAATGCGGTGAGCGATGTAAACAGTTATACTCCAGTCAAATCAGAAGGCTATCATGCTTATTAAATTCAATATATTCTATTCAATTAACTCAGTATACTCCAATTTCCAATCAAGAACCATAATACAAGTAAATTCAGTAGATTCTTTAATTTAAATTTATTATTATTATTATTATCTTTAGTATTTTATATTTTTTTGCACTTGTTGTTTTTATATATTAAATTCATTTTAAATTCAAATGTGACTGGTTTCCTTTAGTAGCTAGAAATTACTATAAGGCAACACCATACTCCTGAACTAATTATCGTAAGGTTAGATTACGTAAGTTTCACTACGGCTGGAGATAGGAATTTCGATGCTCTACCTCTGTTTAACCGAGGTTTAATATATTATTTTGATCATGATATATATAAATGATCTGGCGCCCTGGCAACACATATATTACACATTATGTACTTTTTTAGTGAAGCTGACAACAATACAGATACACTATTAGATTAATACACAATTAAATGTTTCATTTTGATCACCCAAATGTGGGCGATTATTTAAATATTAACCTTTTTTTTAACTTTATTCTTATTAACAGTAATCAAGTTTAAATATCTCTATAAACCATTACAATAACGCCCAACAGTGGAGCTTTCTTATTAATAGTCAATTAAAATAAGAACGCTAAACCATTACAACTTCAAAGCCAATAATAGCTGGCAGACTGAGTGGACAAGAGCTCCTCCTCGAGGCATCGTACAAGTTGGGAACCCAACAACAAAACTCGCTGGTTTCGACTTGCCGAGACTTACCTGGAGTAGACTCAATCGTATCAGATGTGGTGTGGGAAGAAGTGCTTCTGTACTACATACTTGTGGTTGGAAAGATTTGCCATACTGTGACTGTGATGCCGTTTCGCAGACATTGGAACACATAATGTTTGATTGTCCCTGCCGAGCGTTGCCGGGGAGTCTGGAGGATTTAAATTGTGCTACTACAGAAGCAGTGGATTGGTTAAATAGACTGGATGTTGATTTATGATATTTTCAACTTTAATTGTTATATGCGTTGTCATATTGTCCGGATGTTTGTGACACTGTATTCATATCTTTGTTTTCTTTATTATGTTAGCAGCATACGATAAATAAATAAAATTGTTTTATTATTAAAATATCCTAAATTGATAAAAATCATTCAATTAACATTAACAAAGACAAATTCGAAAATTAAATTTAGGGGAGAAATATCAACAGCTTTCACAGTAAAAACCGGTCAATGTGGCTCTTGATTATATCATGAAGGTTTGGCAAAAGGAAAACCCTCCTAAGATCAAAATTGGAACAAAACCATCAATAAAAATAAACTGCTTAGGATTTGCAGATGACTTGGTTCTTTTAGCACTAGACAAAGAAGAGGTTTGTACTCAGATCATTAGTCTCCAAGAAATTGCTCAAGGGATAGGATTACAGATATCCTTCGAAAAAACTGAGATCATGCCTATGAAACTCTTAGATATAAATGAAGTCTATATAAATGATCATAAAATTAACCTAGTTCCTCAATTTAAGTATCTTGGAGAAATTATAACACATAACTTAAACGAGAAATTATAACACATAACTTAAACGAAAAAGTAACTTGGATAAATAGAACAAATAAAATGAAAAAGGCACAATCTCTAACCAGGTCAACATATAATAAAAAATGCCTATCAATAGCTACTAAGATCCAACTTTATAAAACTGTAACTTTCCCAGAAGCCACTTATGCTTGTGAAACACTGTTCCAAATTAAAAATGAACAAAGAACTGATCAGCTCCTCAAAACGGAAAGAAGAATCATTAGAACGTGCATCAATAAAAAGTATCAGGTTGAGGGAGTCTGGAAGATTCTCCCAAATGAAACTGTCTATCGTGAGATTGATCCCATCACCAGCACAATGAAGAAGAAATGAATTTCATATTTTTTTCACATCTTACGGCTTCCAGAAAACAGAATTGTAAGCCAACTGGTGATGAGAAATCTAGGAAAGAAAACTGGAGGAAAATGGATCCAAGAAATCCAACAAGATCTCAAAGCAGTTGGACTCAAGATAACAGATGCCGAGGAGAAAAATAAAATTAACACCATTCTTAAAACTCACAAATTTTCTGCTGAAATAACACATAGAAAGCCTATGGAGATTTCAGATGAGTTGAGAAAATCCCGATATGAAAGAATGAAAAAGTACTGGAAAGAGCTCAAGAACCAAGCAGTACTACCTTCAAAGAAGAAGTGATCGTGGAACGACTCAAGTGGTCCAATGTGACCAATCAAGATTAATAATAATAATAATAATAAAAGGGTGATTTCAGACAAAGAAAGAAGACTGATATCTGACAATGAAGAAGTACTGGGCTGATAGGAAAAGCAAAAATGCTTTGTTACTTTTTCTTACTTTCCCAAATTTTTAAGAGCAAGGACACCTTGACGAGAATAGAGATCGAATACGTAAACTTCATGGAAGAAACGGGACATAAGTTCACGGACATAAATGAAATGAAAATCCACAGCCTGCTTCCAGTCTCCGACCGGGTCAGGAATGGAATGAATGAAGCCCCCATCTAGCGGTGAGGATATGAACTGTGCCGGCTGCCGAGGCCTGACGCACTCCTCTGGGGCAATGATTAAATGAATGACAGATGAAATGAAATGATAGTGGAGAGTGTTGCTGGAATGAAATTTTGACAGGGAAAACCGGAGTACCCGGAGAAAAACCTGTCTGCCTCCGTTTTGTCCAGCACAGATCTCACACGGAGTGACCGGGATTTGAACCACGGACCCAGCGGTGAGAGGCCGGCGTGCTGCCGCCTAAGCCACGGAGGCTTCACGGACATAAATAATGATGTCAAAATTTTGCATTACACATCGAAATGTTTTGAAAAATATTCATATCAACACTTATCAGAGATCTAATGAATGCAATAATCTGAACAAGATTAACTTTGAGACTAACGTATTATTTGATACATTAGCAGATCATTTAAATAACAAAAAAAGAAAACTGCCTCCTCAACTCCCACCGTAATAGATTAATTCCTACTTATATCCTGACTTGATCAAAATTTATTGACGTCACACCCAATTATCCTTACAAGGAATAAATATTTAACGTTTCCATGTAACTCATTCATCACTTCAAATAATAAGTGCTTATTCCATGGTTGACATTAAAACAGTAAAACCCCGTTTTAACGTGCCCGCTTTTAACGAAGATTTTCGCAAGTCCCAGCCAAATCGCCATAAGCACAGTGTTATTTAAACCCCCTTCTAACGAACCCCGATATAAGGAAAAGTCCGCTTCTAAGGAATATATTTCACATAAATTACGATCGCGCATCCCGTTGTAACGAATATGTCGATAAGATACTTTTTTCTAAACTTGTTTTGAATGTAAATTAACTTCCGTTTTGACGTAATCTCAGTCCGAAGTTGACGCGCTAAACGAAATCGCTCCTTTAGCGATGTATAGAACCGTGATAAATTGGCGCGGCCGCTGGAAATCACTGTTACCGGCAAGCAACAGTCACTATCATGCTAGACGCTGTTGGTTAGTTATGTCCATTGAACTGTAGGTAGTACTGGAATGACGGCTGTATGGGAACGAAGTGCGGTTTACCTTGAGACTAGCTATACAGCCTAGAGGCATGACTGACGTAGGGCCTACGCCTAAATGCCGCGAGACTCGGGTAACTTCACGAAATATAAATATTTAGGCCAAAGGTCTCTTGCAAACTTCACGTGATTTAGGTGAAAGATTAAAAGCAATAAGCAATAAGAAACTGAAAATGTTTATGGATATTCTACAAAATGAAAATGTATTCTAGAAAAAATTACGGAATAAGTAGAAAGTCGTACCTTCCATGGCTTACACTGCCTGAACCGTCATTGATAGACCCCAAGTATATGCATACGAAATGTAGAGCTGTTCAAGCTCTACAAAAAAGTCTGCGAACGCATATACTTATCTCCTACCGTTAGGGAGTTAGGACAGTTTTAGTCGGGTGATGTCTACAGTGACGTCAGCTGCCTTAACCTATAGCCGCAGCGCTCTTACACCGGCTAGGCACTTCTGTCCCGCTGCTCCAATCGCTGCTTAGGAATCACGCGGACGCGAGGGGTGCGGACTGAAGGCTCATTCTCGGTTTTTGTTCCTGTGTTGTTGGAAGTTGTGCTACGAGTTTTTTGTGTCTGTGATAAGAGTTGTACTGCGAGTTACGGCGGACCACATTCATTATGGCTGCAAAACGTAAGAAGCTGACTCTTCAGAAAAAGATAGACATCATCAGGGATGTTGAAAGGGATAGCCAAGTACCTTTGTCACAGATGGCAAAAAAATATGACTTGGCACCCTCTACGCTGTTTGGCATCATGAAACAGAAGGAAGCTATTCTGACCGCGGAAGTTGAGTGCAGTTCTGGGGCAAAAATACGGAAGAATATTCGTTCTTCGCCGTACGAGGAACTTAAAAACATTTTAATGAAATGGTTCGAGGGAAAAAGGAGTGAGAACGCTCCAATTGACGGGAACATACTTAAACAAAAAGCTCAAGAAATCGCACTTAAGCTGGGTTTGGTCGATTCCCATGCTTCTAATGGCTGGTTTGATCGCTTCAAAAAACGGCACAATCTTTCGTTCCAAAACATGTGCGGCGAGAGTGCGGAAGTTAATGACGATACAGTTGTATACTGGAAAGAGAAAACGTTGCCTCGACTTCTTGAAGGATACGATGCTAAGGATATTTTTAACGCCGATGAAATGGGAGTGTTTTACAGCATGGCAACTAGTCACAACGACCACTATTCAAAACTGCTTTGGCCATGCAGGTTTTGGTGCTATTTCAGAAGTTTTTAATGAAGAAGACGCTACTGATGACATTGGAGAAGATTGGGGGGTTGTATCAAAGGATTCTACTGTCACAACATTTGAAGAATTTGTTACTTGTGATGATGATATCCTAACCTCACCACCACAGATGGATGTTGGAGACCTTTGTGATGATGCAAAAAGGCAAAGTACTGAAGAGGAAGAAGAAGAAGAGGAAGAAGAAGAAGAAGAAGAAGAAGATGATGATCCAGCAGAACCAACTTTTGGGGCAGCAGTGGAAGGACTGGATATTGTCCGCCGGTACTTCTCCTCCTTCAGTGTGGATGAAGAGCTCATCAACACTCTCAACCAAATTGAGAGAAAACTTCTTTCTGTGAGACATCTGGGCAAGAGGAAGCAAACTACTTTACTGGACTACTTCAGAAAGTGAAGGGACCACTAAGGAATCCGTTACCTGTGCTGTTTCGTAAATATTTTCTGTTATTCTTGTGTTAATTTGACTTTTTAGTATTTCTTAACATGTTCATTTATTATTTCTTGACATTACATTAGTTGAAGACATAAATGTACCGGTATCATTATTTCTTGTGATATATAGCCTATTTTCTTCGAACCCCCTTTTAAGGAAAACCCCCTTCTAAGGAAGAAATATCAAATCCCCCTGAGATTCATTAAAAAGGGGTTCTACTGTATGTCTAATGACACAGGCTCAACAAAAGAAGAACAAGAGAAAAAGTACAAACTGTATTTTTATTTTGGTTAGGATTTCGATGTCATATGATGTTTCACACCAACATATGGGCTGAAGAAGGAAACATATCAAGTTTCCGAAACATGTACCTATAGTATTTTTAGTAAAGTAAAGTATTAATTTGGCGAATGAAAATTGTGTTATACTTCTTGTAAGAAATATTAAGTTGAAAGATATAAAAATAGAAGTTGAACCAAGTGACTTATCTGCGGGGATAATAGAAACAGATGTCATGGTACTTACAAATAGTGCGAGGGACTTCTGCTCATCGAGTGTCAGCCTGTCCACGTCGTGTGCGTAGTTCATGAGGACGTGTTCCCGGCGGTCCTGATGCAGCAGCAGGATCACATCGTCTTTGAGCGCAGCTGCCGCTAGCACGTTGAGCAGTCTCACTCGAATGTCGGGGTTCAGGGACTTGTCGTGCAGTAACCTTCCTGCGAGTCAGAGCATCAACATTGAGCAACATTGAGGAAGCGGCTTCGGTCGCGTAGTTGGTAGCATGCTGAACTGCTGTTCCCAAGATCACGGCTTCAAACCCGGCTGAGGTCGTCGGATTTTTAAGAGCGTTAAAATCCTTCAGTATGCCTTCCTTCGGAGGGGAAGTTAAGTCGGCGGTCCCATGTCATAGATAGAATTATGGCATGTAAAAGATCCTTCCACAGACTAAACTTGTGTGAACCTAACTTTCTAGGTTAGATTTCATTGGAACCCTATGGGTGTCCGCTAGAAGCAGCTACAGCCTCTGGCGAACCGAACATGTCCTCGGACACTCCCGGCACTAAATGCCATGAGATAAATTTAAAAACGTTCTTCTTCTTCTTCTTCATTTCCCGTTTCCAGCCATAAATCTATGACATGGGCCCGTCGGCTTTACTTCCCCTCCGAAGGAAGGCATCCTGAGGGATTTTTAACGCTCTTAAGAAATCCAACGCCTTTGACCGGGTTTGAATCTGCGATCTTGGGCATAGAAGCAAAGCATGCTACCAACTACGCCACCGAAGTCGCCCATTTGATTTGGAAATAACCAGTTGTGATTTAGTAGGGATCCACATGATGGCTATGCCTCTCCAATAAAATAAGTATTTAAGAAGTCAAGGAGCTTACCCACAAAGTTGAGGAAGCCATCGCCCAGGGCCCACGAGCCCTCATCCTCCAGCATATACTGATGGAGTTCCTCTAGGGATTGCTGCTCCTCCGGACTCAGGATTCCGTCCACCAGACCCACAAAGGCATCAAACTCCACTTGTACCTTCAAAGTAGAAATATACTCGCTGACATTCTGTTCGTAGAAATATTTATTAGAGCAAAAGTAGGTGGTTGACATAATCATCAATTCATTCTAGGAACTAGGGACATCTTTATTGTCAATTCTTACGGTGTATTTATGTCAAAGGTGGTTTTTATCTTTAAATTATTTCACCTTGTCAATACTATTTTTGATTTCAGTTTGGTTGGTTCCTTAGTTTAGGGGCTGCGACAACGCGGTCATGTAGCTCCGTGTACTTTGAGGGTGTGTAGAATCTGTCTGATAACCGGTGTTAATTGTGATGGCTGTATTAGTGTGTGTACCTGTTTCCCCAGACTGCAACGTAGAATTTTTCAAATAGTTCCTACTTTTGCCGCCTAATGCCACCGTCTACTAGGCCTGGTTCAGAACTTAGCTACTAGACACCACTGCAGTCGGCTCTTGGCAACAAACATAGATACCTAAGAGTGTTGTTTACATTCTTAACCTATCCAATTTAGCTTCACACAGGTGTAATTAGTGGAAGGTTCTTTAACATACCATAAATCTATGACATGGGACCGCCGGCTTTACTTCCCCTCCGAAGGAAGGCATACTGAGGGATTTTTAACGCTCTTAAAAAATCCGACGGCTTCGGCCGGGTTTGAACCCGCTATCTTGGGCATAGAAGCTCAGCATGCTACCAACTACGCCACCGAAGCCGCCTGATTTAGAGTTTAACCCAGTATATAAATGTAGACATTTCTGTGCCGTTACTAAATCCTACTTCTAATAAACTGGTAACTGATCATATTTGTGTATCTTGCCCTATCTGTGAGTCAGTGCGAGAACTAATGTTACATTGTGGCTCCGCCTAGCGAGAGTATTATGAAACTGTATTTAATGCTTGGAGCCTCCGTGGCTTAGGTGGTAGCGCGCGGGCCTCTCACCGCTGGATCAGTGGACAAAGCGGAGGCAGACAGGTTTTTCTCCGGGTACTTCGGTTTTCCCTGTCATAAATTTCATTCCAGCAACACTCTCCACTGTCATTTCATTTCATCTGTCATTCATTTAATCATTGCCCCAGGGGTGTGTGACAGGCTTCGGCTGCCGGCACAGTTGAATGGGTGAAAATCATAACGGTATAAGTGACATTTAAAAAAAAAATGAGTTAAGTGTAAGATGTAACTCAGGAAGGAGGTATCTTTTGAATAGCAGAGAGGGACAAGTGATTGCGGTATTGTTCTGCCCTCTAGTGATAGGTGGTATAACTACAAATAGCCTGCTTTATATGAGTGTTATAATGTTTAAATGGCTTTTTCTCTGAATGAACAAAATGTTACTTATACCATTATGGTTTTCATCCATTCAGTTCTTATCCTCACCGCTAGATGGGGCTTCATTCATTCCATTCCCTGACCCGGTCTGTCGACTGGAAGCAGGCTGTGGATTTTCATTTTTCATTTAATGTTTGAGTGAGGCTACTAGATGGCGTACGCAGTCCATTTGTTATGGATCGTGATATTGGCTTGGGATGTTGTATTTCGACATATTTTGAATTATCGATTATGGCGTTACCCTGAGAAATGTATTCGAGGTAGTTGTTGCGACAATAATTAGCTCATCAGACGAAGAGGAAACAACATGATCTCTTAAGTTGCTAACATATTTTCGGAGGTAGCCTGGCCTAACAATTTACTTGTCTCTGTGGGAGATATTAATTGACCTGCAAAAGTAACTACCTTCGAGGGAGCACATAATATATAATTTTTTAGGTTTAAAACAACATAACTGAAACGACCAACAGAGGTATGTAATGTGATTTGTAAAAGGTAACTGAACATCATTATAGGATTAACTAGTATTACCGTAGAGTTGGAATGGTAATTAGTAAAAAGAAAACTGTAGTCATGTACTGTGGAAAAGAGAAAAAGAAAAGTCAAGTGAACATAGACTGGGTACGGTTAGAGAATGTAGAACAGTTTACATATCTAGGTAGCACTATAAATGGAAGTAATGACATCAACAATGAAATTAATAACAGACTAAGTAAAGGTACCGTATAACATTTTATCACCAAGTCAGAGAACTTTTATGGGATGACAAAGTACCCAAGAGAACGAAATTAATATCATATAAACAGTATTTCATACCAATTGTAACATATGGACTGGAAACACTGGTAACGAATAAAAGGCAAAATAGATACAAGCAGTAGAAATTACATTTTTAAGAACTTCAGCTAAAAAGACAAGAAGGGATAGAATTCAAAATACTAAAATCAGAGAAGAGTTAACTATGGAACCGTTAAATCAGAAGATACAGAAAGCAAGGTTATGTTGGTTCGGACATGGAAAAAGAATGGGTAAAGAAAGAGTAGCAAGAAGGGAATTAGAAAGAGAAGTCAAGGGAAAGAGACTAGTTGGAAGACCGAGAAGAAGGACATTGGAGAAGCTGGATTGGATGTGGCAGAGGTGATGGAACAGGAAAAATGGAAGGACCGAAAGGAGTGGAGGAGGCTTGTAAACCACACCCGGGTGACTGGAGTGGGACTTTGATGATGATGATGATGATGATGATGACCGTAGAGTTCATCCAAGGTCTTGCATTGTGTTGTGATGTACGTGATAGAGCTTGTTTTACTATTTTATAGTTGCTGAATCTTTCAGTTGAACCTTGTCTCTCGTGTGTGTTCTTGTGATTGTAAGTTCTGGAGAGTGGTCGATATGATCAAAACTACGTAGTACCAAGTTATGAGAATTAGGTCAGTTACCTATGTTTTAATTGCATGTGATATTTATTTTGGAGGGGTTTTATCTAAGTCATACCAAGACAAGCAGTCTTGTGTCTCTGACGATTATCTTTGAGTGTCTCCAAGTCCATTTCATAACCTTAAAAAAAATACTTATTTAATTAACGTCATTTTAAATTATGTAACTTTTCCTTGGATTGGACACATAGAATATTCTTTATGAACCTTTGGGTGTGGCGAACCCATCGTACAAATAGCCTAAATATGATAGTGTGTGAGTCGAGGCCTCGGACGGAGGTCCTTGATTCACGCCCCGACCCAGATCACTGGGACCGGGAAATGATGAAGAAGAAGAATATTCTTTATGAATACTGTTTAATTTACCATCTTTTATGTAATTCTGGTTTCCATGTGAACGATACCGATTGTTCATATATTTTTATTCTTGAAGTTATTATCCTTTCGTTTTTTAGTCGCCCTTTTTTTTTTGGGGGGGGGGGTGCATATTGTCCGTTAACATTGATTCTTCACTTAAGTTTTGTGTTTGTTTAATTATAGTTCATTATGCGACTTGGTGTAATGTAATGTGTGATATCAGAATATATGTTCCTAAACTAACCCCGTGGCACTACAGCCCTTGAAGGGCCTAGGCCTACCAAGCGACCGCTGCCCAGCCAATTGGCCTGCAGATTTTGGGGTGACACGTGGTCAGCGCGTTGGGTCCCCTCGGCCGGTAATCTTGGTTTTCATGACCGGGACACTGTCTCACTGTCAGACAGCTACTCAATTGTCCTCACGAGGCTGAGTGCACCCCGTTCCAACCCTCACGTCAGTTTTAAAATCCCTGACGGAGCCGGGGATCGAACCCGGGGCCTCCGGGTGAGAGGCAGGCGCGCTACCCCAACACCATGGGGCCGGCGAATATATGTTCCCCTAAGATTATTTCTTGTTTTCTCATTTCACAGTAGATACTGTATCTTAAGTCTCTTTTATATACTGGGTTATGGTAGTTTCTTCGTACTGTACGCATTCCTCCACCACTACTTAGTTTGTGAGAACATCCATGTTATGGACTGGCTACGTGGCTCAGAGGTAACGTTCTCGCTTGCTGGGCCCTAGGTTGCAGGTTCGTATCCTGGCGCAGTCAGCTGGCATTTGAGGGTGCACAAATGCGAGGGATCCGTGTCAGTAGATTTTCTGGCACGTTAAAGATCCCCTTCGGGGCAAAATTCCGGCACTCGGCGTCTCTAAAAGCCACAGTAGTTAAAAGGGACGTAAAACCAATAACATTATTAACATCTATGTTATGATTACTGGCGTGTGTACATCTGATTTAACACCACATTATTTATTTTTATGTACCAGTAGTACGACTGTACAATTTCGATCAGCCTTTGATATTCTTCAGCAGTGTTCTTTACAGATTTAAATTGCAACATTAATTGACTTAAAATCTAGTTCTCATTAACATTCCGATACCAGCCGCGGTAGCTGCCTAGCTGGCAATGGGAAAGCATGAATTTGAATCCCACCTCGGCCATCCGAAAATGGTTTTCATAGTTTTCATAGTTCCACATTTTCACCACAGGGCAAATGCAGGGGCGGTTCCCTTCAATAGATTCTTGGCCAATTTCCTTCCATAACCCCTTTCCTGACTTTAAAGAAAATGAATGGCCATTGGCTGCATTAATTAACATTCTAATGTCACATCAAAATCTCCTCTCCGTTGTTAATAGATCATCAAAAAACGTATATTAGTTGTTTTAATGTGCTTTTGTGACAAATATGAAGTTTTCAACGATCTTTTAACAATGGAAAGGTGATTCTGATGCATATTTGATGTGGCATAAGAATGTTAATAAGAACTACATTTTTTAAGTCAATAAACATGTATAAACTTTTCCTCACTGTCATGGATGGAATCCATAAATGAGTGAAACTGAAAATGGGAAGTAAAGGGACGAAGGCCTTACTCTTCGCTGATGACATAGTGATATGGGGGGACGATGAATTGGAAGTCCAAGAACAAGTAAATGTTTGGAACCAGGAGATAGAAGAGCATGGAATGAAAATCAGTGTGGAGAAGAGTCAGACAATGGTGATGACAAGAAATGTACGAGATGGTAGGGGAAATATTGCAGTAGATGGAAAACCATTACAAGTTGTGAAAAGCTTCAAATACTTAGGGAGTGTCCTAACAGATGATGGAAGGATAAGTGAGGAAGTTGGTAAGAGGATCCAACAAGCAAATGGGTTTTACCAGAGTGTGAGGGGTCTGGTGTGGAACCAGGAAGTTCCCAAGAAATGTAAAAAGCTCTTGTATTCAACATATTACACACCTATATTGACGTATGCAGCAGGCACGTGGACAACAACTAAATGGGAGGAAAGTAGAATCCAGGCAGCAGAGAAGAAGTTCCTTAGAGGTATAATTGGAAAGACCCGCAGAGACAAAATCAGGAACAAGGAAATTAGGGAGAAGAAAGGGTTCCCAAAGTTACAAGACAAAATCGAGATCAGCAAGCTAAAATGGTATGGACATATGATGCGAATGGGAGAAGACCGAGTTCCGAAGTGAGTATTTACTGAGAAAGTCACGGGAAGGCGCCAAAGGGGAAGGCCGAGGATGAGGTGGATGGATGCAGTGAGGGAGAGCGTTTAGAAAAGAGGAGTGAGAGTGGAGGATGTACTGGAAGAGGGACGAGAGTGTTGGAGAGACAGAAAAGTATGGAGGTCCTTGATTCACACCCCGACCCAGATCACTGGAACCGGGAAATGAAGAAGAAGAAGAAGAAGAATTGTTAAACTTGTCTGATAACCTGTGTTTCTGTGGCTGTTAATTATTGTTTTAATGGGCAGAACAGCAAGGTCATAAGCCCCATGAGGCAATAATAATAGTATGTGTGTGTTTAGGATAAGGATGGGTACCATCCTGGCATTCGCCTGGAGGGAGAGTGGAAACCCACACTAAGGATGGCCGCTTTTGAATGTTCTCTTCAGCCAGGTTTATTTATGAGCTTTGAACATCACGGTCACCAGCCCCGTGTACTTGTTCACTTACATCGACAGCATCCTTGAAGACGACAGGGGGCTCCCTCTGTTTCTTCTTCTCCTCCCGTTCCTTCCTCTCGGCTGCCTCTATCTCCGCCTCCACCTCCTCCACACTTTTCTGCTGTAACTTCTCTGGGGCCGCATGGTCCTCGGGCGGACTCAGCTCGATCACCTCGTTGTCGGCCATGTTGTCCTGCCGGCTACCGCTGGGCGGTCTGGAACTGCCGGGACTGCTTGCAGGGGTGAACTCTCCCGAACTGCCGGCACTGCTTGCCGGAGTTAACTCGGCTGAACTACTGTCCTCCCTCTCCTGCTGATGTTTCTTCTTCTTCTTTTTCTTCTTGCGGTCTTTCTTGGCTAACTTCTCGTTAATCTCGTTTCGCCGTTCTTCTAGAGCAATAGAGTTCCGCCTGGCAGAAAAATAATATGATCATTGGAACTTAAATGGTAGATATCAATTCATGAAGGAACCATAAGGTCATAAAAGACATTCCTCCTTACTTGGTCTTGATCCTTAAGGATCAGTTTTCCTTATTTTGGTTACGCAATATTGTTCCCTAAGGAAAGACTCCTTAGGATTAGACCAAGTAAGGAAGAATATCAGCTATGTCCTATTGTTTCTAAACATGAAAGAGGTTAATAGAGATAAATATGTTTTGATACATTTGGGACCCTCTGCTTAATATGCTTTTCTATTATGCTCTTAAGTTAAGATCTGCACAGAAATATTTTTTTAGCTTACAATGAAAGTTTTAAAATGCATTGAATATGTGTGGACAAGGTGAAAAATCGTGCAGTCGTGCTTTGTGGAGCATTATGTTGGACACATGGGAGGTGATCGCCCTTAACAAGGAACTATCGATTTATACTTTTCAGTCGGTCAACATGCTATTTACCCAATATTATTGGGCGGGGTTACAAAGTATATACAGTGAACCCTCACTGCTTCGGGCTTCACTAATTATGACAGGTTTTCATCGCTGCAGTACTGCGCCAGACATCATTCACACCAAGGCCATCTGTGGTAAAATGTCGATTGCATCCCCCTCCCTTCCCGTTCACTCCACTCGTGGCCAATGATAAGTACCGTATATCTCATTATAAGTTACAAGCACGAAACAAAGGCAGTGCCTGCTCAGTTCGCTTTTTGGTTGGTTCTTAAATTTAGGGGCTGCGACAACATGGTCATGTAGCCCCGTGTACTTTGGGTGTGTGTAGAATCTGCCTGATAACCGGCGTTAATTGTGATGACTGCATTAGTGTGTGTTATCTGTTTTTTAATTTAAGTACTGCAACTTAGAATTTTTCAAATAGTTCCTACTTTTGCCGCCAAGCGCCACCGTCAACGACTACTAGGCCAAGTTCAGAACTTAGCTACTAGACACCACCGCAGTCGGCTCTTGGCAACGAACCTAGAAACCTAAGAGCATTGTTTACATTCTTAACCTATCCAATTTAGCTTCACACAGGTGCAATTAGTGGAAGGTTCTTTAACATGCCATAAATCTATGGCATGGGACCGCCGGCTTTACTTCCCCTCCGAAGGAAGGCATACTGAGGGATTTTTGACGCTCTTAATAAATCTGACGGCTTCGGCCGGGTTTGAACCCGCTATCTTGGGCATGGTGGCGCAGCGGTCAAGCTGTATGCCTCTCACCAAGGCGGACCGGGTTCGATTCCCGGTCAATGCATGTGAGATTTTCGATGTGAAATGCCATGCCCTGTGGTTCGGATTCCACGTAAAACGGAGGTCCCGTGGCTTATGATCGCGAGATTAACGGTCACGTTAAACTACAAGCTTTTTTTATCTTGGGCATAGATGCTCAGCATTCTACCGACTACGGCACCGAAGCCGCCAGTTCGCTTTTTGAAGCCCACATGACGGGTTACTGTTAAATTCAATCTCTATGATTGCTTAAAAGTGTTTGGAAGTGTCGTATTGTTGTCCTCGCTACATTACAGTAACTAAGGTGAGTGGTAGTGGTAAATAAACAACGCTAAGTTTCGAAGACAAAATGAGAGTGCTGGATAAAATAATACTCAGAGTATTATGACAGAGTTTGGCATTAGTAAGTCGACTTTTGTCTTCAAACTTGTAACGATGGATAACCATAACCAATCCCTGAAAAGGTATGTAGATACTTGAAAGCATATTTGAATGATTTTTGAACTTTTGAACTGTACAGTACAATACTTTAGAAAACATTTCTATAATTCAGACTTTCTATAATTTGGACTAGATCTCGCCCCCATTAGTCCGAATTAGTGTATAAAAATACAAGTCCTGAAAGAAATTACATGCATTACTTCTCTATGTGAAAAAGAAAGTGAAAGTACCTTGGATATACAGTACTGTGATTTTTCCCCCTTTTTGTCTCAGTTTTGCCAAATCACTGAGTGAACAGTCACACTTAACTGTAACACAACATTATTTTGCCAGCAACTGAATTTTTAACATCGAACACTTTAAACCTCACCTTAAACTTTGACATGTTACACCTGTTGCAATGAACTGATTACAGTGGTTTTCAAATGAGATGAATTGCTGCTGCCGTTTCACCAAAATATCATCGCTTCACACTAATTTCCCTAATTTCTTGGTTCAGCCAAACAGTGTAGAACTGTTAATAGATTTCATTTTACAGCCTTTCCTTGCACATTACTGGTTTTATACAATGCTCATACAAAAACTGTTTTACACAAAATCTACAAATAATTACCACATTCTTCACCTCCTCTTAAAGAAAAGAAATCCAAATAATGTTCTAGAATGTTTACGAGGGGCATTCAAAAATAAAGTTACAAATAACAGATTAATTAAGTTTCATTGAGTAATGCAGTACAATGGAAAGTGACAGACACACCACATATTCTGCCCCAGTCCCTGCAAACAATGGTCTGGACTTTTATTTAATTTCCCTAATCATAGAAAGTGGTCTTTTAAAGGTCCTAATATGGGAGTGCAAGTTGGTAGAAGACTTATCCAGAATATTAAATTTGCTGATGATCTGGCATTACTTGCAGTAAATCCGCATACTTTAACAAACATGTTGCAATGTTTAAATGATACAGCTACGGAATACGGAATGAAAATCTATTTTAAGAAGACCAAGATTCTGGTGATAAGTAAGCATCAACACCAACTAAATATAACCATAAATAAAGAACCAGTACAACAGGTCAGTCTATTTAAATACCTTGGTCAGATCTTCACAGAAGACCTACGATGTGAAGTTGAAATCAGGAGCCGTATAGCCATGGCCAAGCAGGCATTCTGTGAAAAGCATTCTCTAATTTGTCAACGCTCCATGTCCCTCAGCCTTAGAAAACAACTGGTTAAGACCTACATATGGCAATGTACTGCAGTGAGACCTGGACAATGAATAGAGGTGACATTAAACGACTAGAAGCGTTTGAGATGTGGTGTTGGCGCTGAATGGAAAAGATCAGCTGAGTAGAGAAAATGACCAACATAATGGTGCTAGATCGAGTAAAGGAAAAACGGCAAATGATCCGCCAGATATATAGAAGGAGATCCACCTGGCTTGGCCACAGGTTACGACATGGTGGCCTGATGATCAACATACTACAAGGCAAAATACCTGGAAAACACCCTCGCGGGAGGCCACGGAACACTTTCATGAGATCTTTCCTAGATAGCTCTCGCCTACGGAGTTATGAAGTGGTCAAAAGGATAGCACAAGACCGAACAACGTGGAAAACACTCATTGTAGGGGCAGACCAGTCGCTTGACTGAAAAACATGATGATGATGATGAATCATAGAAATTTGCTCCTTGGTCCTGAGGCCATCGTTCAAATGCCGTTTGAACTTTTACATCGTTGGCAAATCATCATCCACCCATCAGCTTGCTCAACACTTGGTAACCAGGCGTGTACAACACAAGTTTTGCTTCAACATGTTTGATAGGAGGGATGGAAGATATTCACACCTTCAGCCATGTGCTCAGCAAGCTGAAAGAACATATGGATGGGAAAAGATTTGCCAACAATGAACAAGTTCAAACAGCGGTTGTCCGACGGCTCCTGGACCAAAGAGCTTATTTCTATTGTCACAGAATTGAAACATTGAATGAATGCTCAGACTGTTGTTTACATATATTTAGTGACAATATTGAAACATATGTGTGTACAGGAGGTAAACAACGGTGTGTACAGGAGGTACACACATATGTACAGGAACAGTTGGACGTGTGGGAAGGAATAATACAAGGATATGGGATGAAATTTAGCATAAATAAGAGTGAGATGGTGACCACAAGGAAGAAGGAAAGAACCACTACGGGAATAACAATTGGTGGGGAACAGCTGAAGAAAGTGGAGAGTTTCAAGTATCTGGGAAGCCTGATACAAGATAATGGAAGAAACGATAGAGAAATAAATGAGCGGGGGAGACAGGCAGAAGCATTCCGGAGGAGTGTGAGAAGCATGTTATGGAGAGCAAGGATGTCCCTCAGAACAGCAAAAAGATCATACATCGGACGTACTATGTCCCTATCCTGACGTATGACTCGGAGACCTGGGTTATGAAAGGAAGGGAGAAGAGCAAGGGAGATGAGGTTCTTGAGAAGCAGTATTGGAGCTACAAAGATGGAGAGAATAAGAAATGAGAGGACCAGAGAATTAATGAAGGAGGAACCATTACAGGATGGTATAGAGAAATCTAGACTTAGATGATATGGACATGTAAAACTAATGGAGGAGAAGAGGATACCCAGGAGGATACACGAGACGAAGTGGGAAGGAAAGAGACCGAGAGACAGGTGGCTGAAGGGGGTGGAAGAAAGCGTGAAGAAGAGAGGAGAAGAGTGGACAAGGGTGGAGGCTGAGAGATGGTGGGAAGACAGACGACGTTGGAGAGGCTTGTGTTCCAAACAGACCCGGCCAGTGGCTGGAAACTGTGCAAGATGATGATGATGATGATGTGTGTACTTTGTACTTGGACAGAGTCACTCAATCACAGTTATACTCCTTGTATCAACACTCTCAACACAAATAGAGTAACAAGACAATGATGATGAAGAGCCCCTGGCAATTCCCTGGAGTAGAGTAACAAATGTTCTCCGAGTCCAGTGACGATATATAAACTATATTATCGTCGCAGGATGTTGATACTATCCTCCATACTTGGACGAGAGGGTGACAGCCTTCCACTTGCTATGTAAGTGATTGAAACAGCTTCCCATTTGAAACCCACTGTATAAGGACCAACTCAGATAGAAATCCAGTAGAAATTTTATGTGAAACCATCTTCTACTAAACATGCATGCTAACCTAGCTTCTTCAATCGCCGAGTTAAGCTCCAGGAAGTCAGGGGAGTCTTCCCGGTCGCGCTGACTCTGCGGTTGTGGCTGGTAGTTCTGAAGACCGTTGTAGGCGTTCTGGCCAAACGTAACTCCTCGTGCGCCAGTGCTCAGACTGTCGATGAGTGGCCTGAGGGTCTGGCCAAGGGGACTGCAACATAACGCACAATGAGAATCATGCTGCTAATTAATTTTAAAATAAAAAACAGACTGCTCTGCAACCTTAAGTGGAGTGTGAGTTTTCAATACATCATGTTTCATTGCAGGGTTGACATTTATATCACTAAATTTGCTGTAGTTTAGTAGAAGTAAGCTAGCAGTTTTTTGTGACTCATAACCCGTGCAATCATAAGCCACAGGACCTACTATTTATGTAGACACGAATCGTAGGGCAACGATAAGATCGGCAAGACATTAGCGCGTGTATGTGTGAATCTCTAATCTAGATAGAAAATTGATGACAAAGCGGCCATGGTCCCCAAGCATCATCACGGTCTCGCAAGGAAGGCAAACCCACTTGACCCTCGAGGATTCAATAATAGTGTCTACTATTAAACTGACCGAGCTGTTTCATGCACCAGTACTGCAACTTAATCAGCTATGATTTATAAGCACTTAAATACCAGGCTCTACACTCCTCTAAAGTCATCATCTAGATATCCGTCCAGCGGGCTGGGTAGGATTGGAGTGAACAAGATGCCTCCATCGAATGAAACTTCTTCTCTTGGTATATCTTGTAACGTCGTTCCTTTTTGTAGTATAAATAAGTTGAAGGCCTTGGAGGCTGGATTTAGACAGCTCCTTAACCCGGTCCATGAGGCAATTTTAATTGGCTACATGGATAACTCTTGCCAGGCGCGTCCACGTCGTGGGGGTGGGCAACGGTACTGTAATATACCATGGAACTACAGTACCGGCTAAGTTCTGGTGAGGACCCAGTCCTATGGGGTATAACATAGGCCCCGTGCACAGGGTTACGTGCGAAGACCTCAACGGAATCTGCAGCGGAGAAGATGGACTTCGGAACGGTGGAGATTGCGGAAGAGGCAACCCAGTACTCAGGGAATAGTATGAGTACAGCATCAATCGGCAGCGTCTGTTTCCCAGGTTAGGGGCGGCTGCAAGGGCGTCTGTTTCCCATGTTAGGGGCGGCCTGTATAATAGCTGGCAGTAGCTTCATAAAATGCCTTTGGGAGTGGCGACCCCATCGTAATAATAGCCTAAAATGGAAATGGCACTTCGAATGAATCGGAAAAGGTTAGGGCGTACCCTGCAGGCGACGCGCAGTTCTTTTGGTACTGGGGGAACTGTGAGAAATGGGCGACCAGTAACCGAAATGAAAGTGGGAATCATGAATGTCATGACCCTGACAGGCAAGGTGGAGGAGGTGGTAGACTTCATGGAGAGGGAGAATGTTGGATTGATGGGGCTGAGTGAAGTGAAATGGAAAGGTAAAGGAAGGAAGAAATTGAGGAAAGGATATACATTATACTGGAGTGGTGGCCAAGAGGCCAAAAATGGCGTGGGACTGATAACCTCGAAACAACTGGAGGAGTATGTTGAAGTGGTCGAGTGTGTGAGTGACAGAATAATGAAAATTAGAATGAAGATGAAAAATGACGTGATGGACTTCATACAAGTGTATGCACCACAGACTGGAAACAGAGAAGAAGATATTGAAGTATTCCTGGAGGATGTAGAAAGAGTAATTTCAGATGTAGAAGTGGTGATCATGGGAGATATGAATGCACAAGTCGGAAACGAGAGACAAGGAAAGGAAGAAGTCATTGGACCATATGGATATGGGAAAAAGAATCGGGAAGGAGAGGAACTTGTAAACTTTTGTGAAAGGAATGGACTGATAGTGGGTAATTCATGGTTTCGGAAGAAAAACAGCAGGAAAATTACGAGATATGGTTGGGGCGATAGAAGAACAAAATCAGTAATTGACTACTTTCTGGTGGAAAGGACTAATCGCAGAAAGCTGATAGATGTGACAGCTTTACCAGGAGAAGCATTTGATGGGGACCATAGAGCTGTGGTGGCAAAATTTAGATGGGAAAAATTGGAAAACCTAAAGGAGATCAGAGAAAGTAAAATAAAAGTATGGAAATTGAAAGACAAAACTGTACAGGAAGATTTTCAGGAGAGATTGAAGCAACAAATCCCAGTTACTGAAGTGGAAAACATAGAAGAGGAATGGTCTCACTTTAAAAAGGCATTTGTTGGTGCAGCAGAGAGTGCTTGTGGTAGGACGTCAACAAGAGTGAAAGAGAAGGAGACACCATGGTGGAATGAGGAAGTGAGGAAAGCAGTGAAAGAAAAGAAGTCTGCATGGAAAGAATGGAACCGAGATCAAACAGAAGAAAGCAAAAGGAAGTATCACGACAGCAAACGGAGGTGTAAGAAAGTGGTAGGAGAAGAAAAGAAGAAAAGTTGGGAAGAATTTACACGAAGAATGGAAACAGATGTAAGTGGCAGTAAAAGGATGCTGTATGGGCTTCTAAGAAGTAAGAGGAAAGAAAGAGTTACTACAAAGCTAGTGAAAAAGGAAGATGGAGAGTTGTTAACACACCCAGAAGAGATAAAGGGACGATGGAAGGAGTATTTCGATAAGCTTTTGAATGTGAGCAATGGTACTGGTGAGATGGAAGTGACACAACCTGACGACTCTATAACAGAAGATGATATAACAATGCTGGAGGTGGAATTAGCAGTACAGAAAATGAAGATGGGAAAAGCAACAGGGGTGGATGAAGTCAGTGTAGAAATGATAAAGGCTGCTGGACCTGTTGGTATACAATGGCTGTATCGACTGCTAAAGTGTGTGTGGAAATGGAAATGTGTACCAGAAGACTGGAAGAAAGGGCTAATAATACCAGTGTTTAAGAAGGGGGACAAGAAGGTGTGTGATAACTATAGAGGGATCACCCTCATATCACAGATAGTAAAAATACTGGAAAGGATATTAGAAAGAAGAATGAGAAGAAAGGTGGAAGGAGAGTTGCAAGAGGAACAGTATGGCTTCAGGAGTGGAAGATCCACAGTGGACCCAATCTTTAGCTTGAGGCAGGTGATGGAAAAGAACTGGGAATATGGAGAGGATTTGATCATGACTTTCATAGATCTAGAAAAGGCATATGATAGTGTCCCCAGAGAGAAGGTATGGGAAACCATGGTTAAGAAGAGACTGGGAAGAGAAATGTTGGAAATGGTGCAAGCAATGTACAACAACTGTGTTAGCAGGGTACTGACCCCAGTTGGAAAGACAGATTGGTTTACGAACAAGACTGGACTAAGACAGGGGAGTGTGCTGTCACCTCTCTTGTTCATAATGGTGATGGATGAAATAGTAAAGGAAACAAAGGAAGCATATGAACATAAAGAAATGAAGTTACTGTTATTTGCAGATGATATTGTGGTCTGGGGAAGGAACACCGAAGAAGTGCAAAAACAACTAGATGCACTGAACGAAAATATTCAGAAGTATGGCCTGAAAATCAGTATAGAGAAAAGCAAGACCATGGTGATGACAAGAGGGGAAAGACAAGGAAAGGGCACTGTGAAAATTGGAAGTCAGAGTTTGGAAATTGTGGACACGTTCAAATACCTAGGAAGTGAATTGATGCAAACTGGTAGGTTGGACATGGAGATTGGCAGGAGGGTACAGCAGAGCAATGCATTCTATCAAAGTGTAAGAAAACTTGTTTGGGATAAGGAAGTACCAAGGAAAAGCAAGGAGGTAATGTATAAAGTGTACTATGTTCCCATATTAACTTATGCAGCTGAGACTTGGACCCTGACAAGCAGGCAAGAGAGTAGAATCCAAGCCAGTGAAATGAAATTCCTAAGAAGTATGATAGGAAAGACAAGGAAAGACAGAGTGAGGAATGAAGATGTTAGGAAGGAAGTTGGGATGGGAAAACTAAATGAGAGAATTGAGAAGAATAAACTAAGGTGGTTTGGACATGTAAAGAGGATGGAGGAAAATAGAATACCAAGACAGATGCTGGAGGCGAAGTGCAAGGGTAAGAGACCAAGAGGAAGACCTAGAACAAGGTGGATGGATTCAGTGAAGAACGGCGTAAGAAAAAGAAATCTGGACTGGGACAAGATCGTGGAAGAAGAATGGTGGAAGGAAAGAGGAAAGTGGAGAAGTGCCATAAATACCCCGACCCGGCAGGAGCTGGATAAGGGGAAATGATGATGATGATGATGATGATGAAATAAGTTGAAGCAGTTTTGGTTCATATCGAGTTACCGGTACATGATCTTCAGTGATTTCATCTAACCACCTTCTTCTGGGACGATTCTCCTTCCAGGTACTGTCCTTTCCAAGTACTGTCTGGGAATCCATGTTTCGGGCATTCTTTGCACATGGCCAAACCATTCCAGTCTTGCAATGCAAATTCTTTCTTCCATTGTTACAGTCACCTGCATATTCCTCCAAATGCAGTCATTACTGATTCTGTCCATTCTCGTCTTTTGCATAGCAGATCTTAAAACTTTCATTTCACAAGCTTTTAATTTGCTAATGCCTCTTCAATATGATGCAGCTTTCTTAAGACGTATGTTATAAATGGCAGAAAGTATGATTTGAACATCGTCTACATGGCTCTTAGGGGAATTGCTTTATCTCGAACAATATTCTGCACTTGGTAAAAGAAAGTAAAAAACCTTTGACACACTATTTTGGACTTCCAGTTTAGCACTTCCAGATTCGAGAACTTAAGGATTACATCCCACTATAACAGGAAGTCAACATGTCACTCTGATGTAAATAATAATTAAATTGCCACAGATATCTGTGTGTGTGTATCTCTTGACTTTGAGCCATTTAAGCAAACTACCCTCCAATTTCAACGTTCTATTTACCACTGCCAGATTTAATATTGTCTTACAACCACCATACGTGATACGAGAGACCTTTTATGAGCCAAATCATATGACTCCAAATGCCGTGGATTTTCGACACCCTTCAAAAATGTTACTTCCTTGACCAGGAATTTAATCCGCAGACACTGATGAAAAGTTTATGCAGCTATAAAACATGGAGGAGATGCTTTCAGACTTGTTAGTCATCAAGAGGGAGGCAATGTTGCTGAAATGTAACTTTGCCAAGCAGCATAGAAATACATTCTACCATATGCCAAAAGGGCATTTTTAATTTTATGTTGCATTAAATTGCTGTACTATTTGGTTCAGTCATGGTTCCGTGCTGTTGTTGTTTCCTATGGCTAGCCCGGATTCTAATCCATCAGCTTTCTTGCGTTCCAATAGAGTTGTGTGAGATTTCCTGAAGTTCTAGCAGTCATATCAAGTTTGTACATTAAATTGCATTTTTGGCCAAAAATTATTTGACTTTCTTGTCAATATTAGGGCATTATTTATTACTTTACGTCAGGCTCTACCACGACCTCTCCCTCTACAAGGTGCAACGAATGCTTCATGCCTGGATTGGCTTGATAAGCCACCAAAGACATCTCCATGCCTAATAATGTATATTGAAGAATTGCAGGAGAGAAATGAATACTTGCGACACAAGCATCAGCCGTCGACGACAGTACTTGAAGGTCATCTGTCCTCATTGTATCTTTCCTACACACATTTAAGTATGCTAAATAACCTTCATGGCCAGATGAACCAGCATGTAGGCTTACTAATACTGGGTCTTTCACTTAAAGTGGGGCCGGACTCACGGCTGGCACAGCGCTGCCGGTAGACGGTCAAGCTAAAGGTCAGACGAGCACATTGCAACACGGAGCTGAGAAAGTTGCGATGCAGGATTTGATGAGCAAAGTTGACTTCGTTATTTCGTTTATAGCCTATTTTAAGTTACAAGTGTTATAAGTTTATAACGTGTGTATGTGGTTATTGTTTAATTGTTGTTATGTTTCAAAATTTTATAACGTGTTATTGCTAAGTGTTAAAGCCTATTGCTTTAATTTTTATTTATGGGGAAAATTGAAAAATAAGGTTTATGCAACAACCCTCACACTCTAGATGAACTCAAACTAAATATCTTATATTTATTTGTGTTAATTGTGATTCATAAACATCATACACTAGTTAAGCCTAAGTGAACAGGATCTGAGGATGAAACATGTCATCCAATTAAGTAGGTATTTGTGCATAAAGAGTGTGTTAGTTTGTAGGGTATATAAATACTTGTTTTCCACCTAATGTAATTGGGCACAATTCGTGTTGACCGACTGAAAAGCTTTCTTTAATAGAATTAGGCAACACTGAAACATGACTTCTATCACTACAATTTGTTTTATGTTTGAAGTGTTTGCAGCTCACTCTGAGAGTGGAGTTGGCTTCATGCAACCTGACAAGACTCGTACAGTCTCATTGACTGCAGTGTCAACCTTCTTGGTGTGCGCAGATGCACTCCACACAGGGTTAAGTGGAAGTAATATTCACATACAGTAGATCTCTGTATAAGTAGCCTATTAATGCGTAGGATAGGGCAGGACTGCCCAACCTACGATCCACGGGCCGGATACGGCCCGCGAGACTATTTTGTCCCGCCCACGCCGTGTCGCCAACATTTTGAAACAAGTTCCAGTCGTCGCACTAAACTAAATTATCGTGAACTTTAATTCATAATTTGATTATTAATTGTGTCAAATGAACATAGATACTCACTCTTTGTCATTCGTGCTGTATGAGTGTATTGAATATTATCGTACTTCTATTTTATAGGGATTTATTAAAAATATTTAAATTTATTTTTAGTGTTTCATTTTTTAATGGCAACAATACGAAGAAAACTAAGCTCAGACAGCCACAACACTCACCATATTGCATCTATATCTTTTTAAAAAAATCCATACCCCTCAAACCCCCCACAGTGTCATTGGCCAACTATTTACAATGTGGCCCTTAAGGTGCCTGTACACTGGAGAGTGATTTTCATAGAGCAAGTCTAGCTAGACCGCTCTAGCTGACTGAGTGCATGTACACTGTAGAGTAATTTTCCCTAGATATAGCATTCGTAGAGCGGAGATAGACAAATCTACCTAGAGCACTCTCTGAACCTGTGTACACTGTTAAACGTAAATGCACTAGGTAGAGCAGCGCTAAAAATTTCTGAGAGCAGTGTGCGTCTAGGTTTTATTGCGCTGTGTTGTGAAGTTAAAATGTCTTCAAGAGAGCGTTTAGCATATGTGGTGGTGGAGTGTGCCTTGTTAAAAAAGAAAATCATTATTTATATTCGTAAATTTAAATATAGGTGTTTTACGGAAATTTTGTTTGCTAAATATATGGCAAACATAAAAAAAAGTTTTTTTTTGAATATATTGATGTAGTACATAATTAATTGTTTGATGAGAAAATCACTGCATATTTAAATATAATACATTTCCTATGTTTCTCCACTCCCCTTAAAAATAAAAGCCGCATTTTTACTTTCCTCTAAATTTCCTTGAAGTGGTGTACTTGAGATGGACCTCACACAATCTGAGTTTCTAATCATGAACTTTAATGCCTCAAAATACTCCCAAGTATTCTTCTTAATGCCACCTTCATCGCCAGTTTTTTTCTTGTGAATTTTCCGCAATAGCATTGAATTGGCAGCGGAGGTTGTAAAACGTTCTGCAAATTTCTTGCATAGTGCTTCCCATGGCTTCTGCTATCACCCGAAACAACTGTGCTTTCAAATTTCTGACTGTATTCTTTCACAGTACAATTCCTAGTTTTTGGATGGGCTTCAATATGTTTAATTAATAGTTTTCTCGCGACTCCACACAAATTCAGCCATATTCAAATACTATAATAATAAACAAATAACCACTACAATCCACCACGGACTCTACGTAGAGCACTTTCCAATATTCAACCCGACGAATAGAGCCAGACTGGTCTAGCTAATAAGACACCCAAATACTGTTTACACCGTCGAGTCAGCCGGCCCTAGCTAGAGCTTAGAGTGGTCTCCGCTAGGGTTCTCTATCACCTGTGTACACTGGAGAGGAGTTTAGAGTGCCTAGCTAGAGCTACTCTACGCTCTAGCTAGGGCAAAAGCTCTCCAGTGTACAGGCACCTTTACAAGGGGAGGATACGATGCATGGGTCACCGATTCGAACCATCTTGAGTACACTTGTAGGCAGTGGCGGATCTAGAGGTTCACCTAGGAGGGGGCACTCAAGGATTTCAGAGTAGCAACAGAAAATATGTAATAAAATTACTAAATTAGTATTTAATCTACACACACTACACATAGGCTAACATTCAACAACCAGATTTTATAATTCTACAAGAAATTCATTATATTAAAATGGTTTATTGGTTTCAGTTTCAAGTCATTGTCATTAAGTAAAAAAAACTTTTTAATTCTACAGAATATGTACATTTCCACATTTTAACATTACACAGTCTCATGTGTATTAAACACATTTGCAATCATAGTGACTATCTGAAGACAATATACAAGTCTACTACACAAATGTTACAAGATATGTACATAGAACCAACATTGTCAGTCACTGAGTCACTACTAGTCACGTAAATATAAATACAAAAAACAATTGTATTGAATACTGATTCTATTTGGTGACTATCCTAGGGAAAATACATGCATATTACAAAATAAAATCCAGGTGATGATTCGTTTATCCCCTTTAGAGAAACGTTCTAGAACTCTTTCAACGTCAACATTTATATCACGGTGAACAAATAACAGACACAAAGCCATTCAACCTTTCCTCTGTCATTCGCGTTCGTAGCCATGATTTAAGAAGGTGCAGGCTGCTAAAAGATCTCTCTGCACTTGCAACACTGTCGATGTAGCGATTATATTAACAGTGTTGCCATTACATACTATATGATAACAAACATTGACCACATTCATGAATGCAGGCAATACACATTCATGAATGCAGGCAATACAGCAGAGATTTTACTTGCACTGCAGTTTGGAGAAACAATCATTTTTATCGGCAATATCAATGTAGCAGAAAACTTTTTTTTTTGGGGGGGGGCCACTTGCCCCTGGTGCCCCCTCTGGATCCGCCACTGCTTGTAGGACACAACCAGGCGTATATCAGGTGCAAGTAGTAAGGTGCGCTTCTCAGCGGTTTCCGAGAAATTAATTAATTGCAATTACAGTGCGGTATCTATGTGCGTTGTACGCCAACAAGAAGCCAACAAGCGCGTGGTGCAGCAGTAAGAGCTCTGCTTCGTAAGCGCGGGATCGCTGGATCGAATCCCACCGGTGCGCCTTTGCCGTGATTTTTGTTGGTAACCATTGGCAATTTCCAGCCAATACCTATAGCATGAGTCACTGCTTGCGGGGTAGTCTGATGGTTCACAGACGTGCAATGAACGGAACAGACTGGGCCTTCAATGTATAAATGTATACAAATAATATAATACACCTGACCGTATATAGAATAATACCAATGTATTTGCATTGCCGATACTGTGCATTATGTAATGTCACAAACGTTGACTCCCATACGATGATTTCAGAATCTCTTTTCCCGCTCATATAACACGTTATTACAATTATTTTTATTTTTTTATTTTGTCAATTTACCCTCTAGGTTGGTGGTTCCCACGGACTCAGCGAGGGAACTCACCACTACCGCCTCTATGGGCAGTGTCCTGGAGCCTGGAACATCTGGTCGGGAGGGATACAACTGGGGAGGTGTGATCAGCACTTCGCCCAGGCGGCCTCACCTGCAAAGCGAACAGGGGCCTCATGAGGGATGGGAAGGGATGGAAGATTGGGATGAATAGGCGAGGAAGAGGGGAGGAGGCGGCCGTGGCCTTACAGTAGGTACTGTCCCCGATAATCCGGATAGTAGGCTGTCAGAAATCCGCCCCCTCAATCGGATTGCCAATAATCAATCGCACCGGCACAGCTACATCAATGAAAATGGCACTGACAGATACTACCGAGATTAGAGCACAGTAGTTAACATGAAAATTATTGTGGAACACACCAAAATATACGGGGTTCATACTTACCTTTTACTTACCTATTCAATTTAATCTCGGGTCTGTTTTTTCAACTGGATCACTTAATAGTATGCCCTCACAATAACCTCCACCACGATATTTAAAATGAACCAAGTCGGAAACAAGAAAATTTAAACTGCACAATAATTTATTTCACATAAAGAAAAAAAAAAATAACAAAATTTAACAACAAAATATACGTGGCAATCAGAAGCCATTGTCAATGCAACCATGTCCTCCTGTAGGACTTGTAGACTTCACATACAAAAATTCAGCTTTCTCTAGCTCAAAAGAACGTAATAATAACAACAATGCACATTGGAATGGATAAGGGAGTTGGGACGAGACATATAGCATTTGTTTCCTTGTTCATGAACTTCACATTTTATTTATAACCGCAAGGCTGCTATGTAGATGACCTTGGCCTCTACCATTCAGTTATCTGGCCACCTGCAATACACCCTGCACCGTGTCGCATGCTTGCTTCGTCAAATGGACGCACCTGTCCAACCAATGTTAGCATATGCTTGTTACCTCAGAGCCTAGCTCCTTTTCAAAACACTTTAAATGTTCACATCTCAACTCAAATATTATCACGCAAATCTTTTAAATGCTCCGTTCAAATATCAATGGATTACTCTAATAATCCCAAATCTTGTTTAATAGTATATTCCAATTGTTGAACTAGCGTTGTTTAGAGTATAATAACAAAAACGCTTAATGTTTATAACAAAATGTTCATTAATTATTTATAACATTTTAAATTGTTTGTAACATTGTCAAACGACAATTGAAAAATTTATACACGCCTCTATTAATCCCGTTCGTTTCAAATTATTATTAAAGATATTTACATAGTTATTTACATTATTTATATTATTTATATTAGAAATACATTAAACCACACGTTTATCCGGTTGATAATTACATAAATCGTGGTGATATAATCGACCAATGAAGGTTAGTTATATTTAAATTTTAGATTCAGGTTTAATAAGATTTAATAATTATTATTTGTGACGGTAACCTCCATTAAAAATCTTTATCTCAAATTATTTAAACACTCTTGTTAATTTTAACAGTCACTTCACATGAATAATTTTCAATGGACCTGAACAATACACTCAGCGAAAAAATACTTCGCTCAAAACGCACAAAATTGCACCAAAAATTGGCCCATAATTCATCATATATCTCATTATATATGGCATCAAAATCTTCCACAATACACACAAAAAAACCTCCACTTATAAATTCATCATCATCATCAATATTACTGTAGGAACCTCCTTCACTTATTAAAGGGCATTATTCATCAGCGACTTTTACACGTCCACTGAACTAACGATTATACATCCATAGTTCCTCTTTAAAAATTCTTATATTCATCAATTGTATCGAAAACTGTTATTATATTTAACCTTCGTGGGTTTCATTCATGAAGCGATATGAAGTAAAAATTTGCCAGTCACAAATAAATTTAATAGCAAATACGATTAGACACGCCTCCCTGGTCTATCAAAATTGAGATTAATATCATCAAAGTATCGCAGTATAAAAATACTATCTTCAATCAAAGTTCATCTAAACTGCATAAATAGTCGAATAGAATACAATTAGACTGTGGACTGCAAACATTATCGTTCCAATCTACAATTGAGAAAAACTCCTATCAAATGTTCATTACTATAGTGTACTCAATAAATCGTACTCAAAGTTCATATTTCATAAAATTGTCTATAATGCAATTGTATTTCAGAATTGACGATAAATGTCTATGTTGCAATCATGTTCATAAAACGACTAGTATTTCTAAGATCGTCAATAAAGTAGTAGATTTTAACGCTCTAAAATCTTTTAATCATTCTTCTTTCTTGAGGATGACAGAAAATTGGTCAAAGTAATTTACTGAATAGAATTACTTTAATAAAATGACACGCTGTCTGAATTCAAACTTGCCATAGAGAATCGTTAACTTTACAGTTAAATCGTGACTACAAATATATGCAAATTACTGAAAGAATATATAATATCAGTCTCAACTGATCCAAAATTATATAAATATGCCAATGACATAATAATGTCTCAATAGATCGTAGAAAAAGGCATAAATCAGCAAAGTGTACAGAGTACAGACATATCAAGCAAGAATATGGGGCAAAATATATGGGACAGAAAATATGGGAAAAATGGTTGCTCAGATATCGCTAAATGGCTCAAATAAATCAAGAAACGTTCACGACTACCTTATCTGTTGATTGAAGTTCTAGAGGAAATTTCCAAAGAAGACTGCTGTTGGTTCCATTTCACCACCGTAAAGATGTGCTCCGACCTCGAACCTGGAACCTGCGCCCTCGGAGAATAGAACAGCTTCCTCCTCCGGAAATCGCACTGCTCCGTGTAGACGATAGACATCCTTCTGGCAAAACTCTTCTGTGTGAGCCGGGTCCACCCTGGACTCTCTTGAAAGTTCCCTGAAGTTCTGGTAGAAATTCGCCATGAAGTTTATTGCAAATATTTCCGCAGAAATGTTCATAATTGTGGAGTATGAAGATATTTCCACTGCCATTTGATGTAATTCAGCGATGGATTACGATGCATGAGTGTAGTTGGATGTTCACTACATGCTCGCTTTTGTAGAATGACGATTAACGAAGCTCCATGTTGCCACTTCAATCCATTGATGTATGTCCCAATTGCATTAAAGTTTTAGTCTTCCATCTCCACTTCCGTTATAATAATAGTCGAAAGTACTGCCAGATTGTATAGTTCCATTGTAGAATGTAGCGTTGTATCACCAAATGTAATCTTCAGTATCACGGTTGCAATACATGTGTCAGCCGTAGCGTAGAATGTGGTATTATAAAAGTGCTTCTCAGGTGTCGAGAAAATCACTTTTGTCTGCAGTCTTAAAATGCGAATATCTTCCAAAGTATAATAGTGAAAATGTTCAACTTTCGTACACGCCTCAATATTGTAATGCACAATTGAATTAGCATAAATGTAGTAGCTAACTCTTGATAGATAATCTTGTAGACTCGTTTATGTGTGCGCTCCAACTTCGCCTAGTTTTAGTAACCGTAAAATTGCACTGCTGCACGCTCAGTGCTTGTTCGATGCTGTGGGTTCTGCCACACTTGCTAATGACGACTTGCTTCACTGAATAATATATACTTGTTCTATCGGAATTAAGAACTCGAAGTCTGACAATATGAGAATGAGAAAATGAGCCATGAGAACTTCCTCTCTGCTGTGCAAGGCCTTTTATCAACTTCTTAAGGGGCGTATCCATCCCTACCATAGCTTGTTCCTCCGTCATTGCTAGAAGTTCTAACTTTGGCTATACTTGACGGATTTTCAAATTTCAAAAACTCATAATTAATTTCTTCAAAATTCCAAATCAATGCCATGACTGAAAATAGATTTCCACAATTCTGCATGCCAAAAGTAATTAAATATGGCAATTTCAGTAATCTCCGTCTCCCTCCAAGCTATCATTCATTGGTTCGAGCCTCTCCTCCAATAGCGTAACTTCTTCCTCAGCACAATTCCTTGCTTCCCTGCGACTGCGTCGTAAATCTCAGATCCTTCTCGAACAAAATCATGACGTCACCAAGAATCTCAGCTCATCCAGCCTACTTGCATGAAGTCTGCGTCATCCGTGCCTACGTCATGAATATACACGTCACAACTATGACGGCCATAACTTTATTCACATATGCCAATACAGCCACCGTGGTCTCAGTATAATTCAATTTACGGGGGCATTCTCCCTTCACCACGTTTTAAAAACAGTTGCAAATTGTTTTTAAACTCTGTTATAAATATCTGAATTCACTTGAACACGAAATTGAATTATTATTGGCTTACTCTTGGATAATATTTCTTCAATGTTCCTTAATCATAAGTCTCTTCTTCTCTGGGTTGTGTGTGGCTAATGCATTCACTCTTCTCTACTTTCTCTTCTGTCCTGTATTCCTGTTTTCCAAATTCTGCTGGCTTGTAGAAGGACCAGGATCGATCACTAAATCCTGTCTTTTCTTCTGGTTTTCAGCTTCCTTCTCTCGTAATTCCTTCAAATACTGCTGACTTTCTTTCTCTCTCTCTTGATACTTGTCCGGTGTCATAACCTGACCTTGAGAATTCTGATTCCGATTATGGTACTGGTTATTTCTGTTGTAGTTCCTATTGTACCCATTGTTATTATAATATCTACCTCTTCCGTTATTATAGTTCCCTCTATTGTTATTCTAGCCTCGTCTTTGCTGATATGGACGGTAACCTTGTGATCCGTTGTTGCGAAAATAATTGTTCCTGTGAGGACCTACATTTTCAGTTTTCTCTTCAGCAGGCGTATCAGTTTGCTGAACTTGATCCATGTAGACTGTATTAATGTCTTTGAATTCGTGCCTCTGACCTTTTTGAACCAAATTTGGCATTGGACTCGTGTAGTCAAGCCTTCTCAATAGTTCGTCCATACTGGTCAAATCCCTTATATTTGACGATATAATAAGCCTTCTTACCTCCACAGGTAGCATACGAGAAATAGCATCTATCAACTGCTCTGTCGACAATGGGGGTTGTAAAAATCTCAAGCGCGATAACTGGCTCGTGAAGAAATCAGCGTACCGTGTTGGAAGAGTACCCGAATACTTCCTCGAGTATACCTCAGCTCTTAATGAATTTTGTGCTTCTATTGACCAGAATCGTTTTATCAGTGCCTCTGCAAATTCATCGAAATTACTAAAAGTGTACCGAAATGCTCTGAACCACTCAAGAGGTCCTCCAGCTAGAAATCATTCTACGATTCTCATTTCTCTTTCTCTAGGAATATGGGCTTCAATAAAATAGTCTTTCAGGTTTCTGATATACTCTATCGGTGTTAGACTATCTGTATTACTAAATTTCTGAGGCTTGTCCTCAAAGTTTCGGGTGACTGTCACATTTCTTGGATATTAATCCATGTAATTCTTCCCACTATCACGATATTTCCATTCAGGTTCAATATTCCTATCCTCTTCTTCTTCCCGGAATCTGAATATACGTTCCTCAGGACTAATATCTCTCTCTTCTGTAGCGAGGTTACATCTTCTCACGTAATTCCTATTATCTTCACAAGTCAACCCTTCTGGATCCTTATCTGTGATTTCGGCGATGACTTTCCTAATCAACTCTTCTTTATACGTTTCCATCATGCTAGCTTCTCCTAGGTTTAACTTCTGAAGTTTGCTCGTAGTTTCATTGACATCAGAGACAACCTTATGAATTTGTTCCTCTAACGCGGTTTTTAATGCTTGCACGTCCTGGCCTATTTGAGTTCTATCCTCTACCTGCTTTTCGGATAGCGAATCCATCCTTATATTCAAGTCCTTTCTAATTTGAACTACCTCATTATTTATATCTACCTGTGTACTGGCAAGTTTTCGTTCAATTCGCTCCTGAATCTGATTGACATGTTCCCCACTTGACTTATTCCATTCATCTTTCCAAACCGTTACATTTGCAGTTAACATTTCAGCAATATCTACTTCAATGTCTTCCTTAAGTAAACGATTATGATCTAAGACTTGGGTCCTCATGACCTCTACATCATGTTTTAATCCAGCTATTGAAGCTGTTGTCCTAATAGACTCGTCAACCAACCTAGTTGTTAAAGCACTAATGTTACGAGTACAAAGCGTTTTTGAAGTTTCAATTTCTTCTCTAACCTTATTAACATCAGTTTGAACTTTGGCAATGTCTACAAAAACTGTATTAACTTCTATTTGCACCTTATTGATATCGCTTTGCATATCATTAACAACAGAATGAATATTATTTATATCTACTTGAACGTTTGACACATCGGTTCGAACATTTCTAATCTCTCTTTGAACTTCTTCTACCTTGTCTTGTACAGTAGCAACATCATTCGTAACAACGATTACTTCTGCTCTAGCACATGAAATATCACCCCGGACATTAGCAACATCAAGATTCAACATATTAAGGTCCTTATGTACATTGGAAACATCTACTTTAACATCTGAGACATCTTTATGCACATTGGATAAATCTTTATGGACATTGGACACGTCTGTGCGCATGTCACTTACAGCATTCTCGATTCCCTGGGCACTGGTCTGTAAACGCGACACATTATTTTCCAAGTTTGCAGAACTGGTCTGAAGAACTTTCAAACTTTCATTCATGCTAGCTTTCAAACTGTTGGACATCTCCTCCAACATCTTTCTCATACTCTCATCTGCCATCTCAATAATATTTCAATAATAGACTGCGTTAGGGACATACATCAAATAGAGCAAGATAACAACATCTGAGCAACGCCTTTCACCATATATAAAGTTTGAGCAATTTTCTGTCTTAAATCTAACTTATAATTAGCTTATCACTAACTTCATAAACACCCTATGTTGAAATAAACTCAAGCACATGTTCAAATTTCTTTGGTTCATTTTAAATATCCTAACACAAATAATTTACATTTACAATCCAAATAGTTTAATTTTATCTTTAATATGACTAAACATGTCATAAGCCGGTCAAATAAAATAAGACTCCAGATCATAGGCGATTTTTCTAAGTTTCCAGCCTATTTAACCTCTCTCAGGTTGTATAAGATCTGATCTTTTCTGAGTGTAATTTTCCTAATACAACACAACATTTAATCCCTATATAATCACACTCTCAAATTCTACAATTGGCCAAGACATCTAACAAAGAATCAACCTCTTTATTTGAGTCTTCACAATCCCATTGACATCGATAACTTGGTAATCCAATGTTATTCGAGCGTTCCACACGTTGATTGCGCCAATTCTACTGGCGTTCAACCTGGTAATCCCGTTTTGCAGAGCCCCACGAAATTGCGGCGCCACTCCTACTTCGCCTAGTTTTAGTAACCGTAAAATTGCACTGCTTCACGCTCAGTGCTTGTTCGATGCTGTGGGCTCTGCCACACTTGCTAATGACGACTTGCTTCACTGAATAATATATACTTGTTCTATCGGAATTAAGAACTCGAAGTCTGACAATATGAGAATGAGAAAATGAGCCATGAGAACTTCCTCTCTGCTGTGCAAGGCCTTTTATCAACTTCTTAAGGGGCTTATCCATCCCTACCATAGCTTGTTCCTCCGTCATTGCTAGAAGTTCTAACTTTGGCTATACTTGACGGATTTTCAAATTTCAAAAACTCATAATTAATTTCTTCAAAATTCCAAATCAATGCCATAACTGAAAATAGATTTCCACAATTCTGCATGCCAAAAGTAATTAAATATGGTAATTTCAGTAATCTCCGTCTCCCTCCAAGCTATCATTCATTGGTTCGAGCCTCTCCTCCAATAGCGTAACTTCTTCCTCAGCACAATTCCTTGCTTCCCTGCGACTGCGTCGTAAATCTCAGATCCTTCTCGAACAAAAGCATGACGTCACCAAGAATCTCAGCTCATCCAGCCTACTTGCATGAAGTCTGCGTCATCCGTGCCTACGTCATGAATATACACGTCACAACTATGACGGCCAAAACTTTATTCACATATGCCAATACAGCCACCGTGGTCTCAGTATAATTCAATTTACGGGGGCAGTACCATCCCGGCATTTGCCCGAAGACGAAGTGGGAAACCACGAAAAACCACTTCGAGGATGGCTGAGGTGGGAATCGAACCCCCTCTACTCATTTGGACCACCCAAAGCTGAGTAGACCCCGTTCCAGTCCTCATACCACTTTTCAAATTTCGTGGCAGAGCCGGGAATCGAACCCAGGACCTCCGGGACGGCAGCTAACCATGCTGACCGCTACGCTACGGACGTTATTACAATTGACTGCAAAATTAATATTATTCAAGACACCTACAGTTGTACGAATTGCCAATGTTTACAAAAGAAAGAAACACAACACACTGCAAAAGCTCACCGGTGGGATTCGATCCAGCGATCCCGCGCTTACGAAGCAGGGCTCTTACCGCTGCACCACGCGCTCGTTGGCTTCTAGTTAGCGTGCAACGCACATAGACGCCGCACTGTAATTGTAATTAATTTCTCGGAAATCGCTGAGAAGCGCACCTTACTACTGAACCCGAGGAGGTTCTGCTGACTGGAATCGAACGTGGTTCTCAGAGACTGTGATCTCAGTATAAAGGTTCCACCAGGGAACGAACCAGAGATCTGTAGAGGCAGTTTCATGGTAAAAAACCCTCGAAAGAAGTGTATATTCAATCACTGGTGTGATTTTGGTGCAATGACATTATTTATTAAAATAATGCAGGGAATAATGAGCAGATTACAGCATTATTAGACTACTTGGTGTAGGCTATACGAGGCTTGAAGCACGGAGAGGACAGAGTTGACATTTTACAAATTAGCCCAGGATTGTGGGAGGGACCCAGTGGAGCCATGTCCATCTCTGTGACCCCATTCTGTCGTCTGGAGCAGGGTGGAGGCCTGAATAATGACCCAGTTATTCCCCGACGGAGAATAGATTTGAGGAGGGGGCGGAGAGATGCCCAGGAAAATCATTGATTACTCGTGATTGGAGTAACGAATTGAGATGAGAGTTGCTCAAAGGTGAATCTTTTGGCAGGAGGCTAATTTTAGAGCTTTTTACCTGCGAAATTGGGGCATATTTAAGGATGTGCGGAAGGACTGTAAAACTACCATTGTGCGCGGATAGATTTGAGAATGTTGCCGGGGAATACCCGTAAGATAGCGTCCCACGCTATGGAGAAAGGAATTAATATTAATTAATTGGACGAGCGATTCCATTGCACGCAGATAGTTTTGGGATCTGTGAAGAGAGAGGAACCCAATGATCATGGTTTGGAGACCAGAATCATGCTGGGAGAGGAGCCAAGATTACGCGGGAAGATTTCGCCCTACTTTCAGTAAGAATCTGATATAAGGGAGTAGACCCTTGGAGGAGCTCTCAGTTGAAGCTCAGTCTACGCGCCGTTCACGTGCAGTTTTACAGCCAGTTACAGTTCAAGTTGCAGTCTTACGCAGTCTTCATGCTCAGTTTACGTTAGAAGTTACCCAGTTGTAGCACAGTTGCAGTAAGTTGCAATCAGTATGCAGCAGTACGAGACAGTGTGTAAGCAGTCTACAACAGTCTTCAAGTAAGTTACGAGCAGTCTTCGAGTGAAACTTCAGTCAGTTACAGCCACTTTGAAGCAAGTTTGTCAAGGCAGAACGCATGGCGGTTCTACTCATAATAGACGCCGAACAAAGACTGGTACATGTAAATGAAGCATTTTATAAGCTTGTATGAATAATAGTCGTGCTATAGGCATAATCAGCAGTACGAACTATGGCGTGTTCAGTTACGAAGCACCGTATAAGACAAATGGCAGAACTATTGTGAATAATTATTTGTGTAAAGTATTGGACAGTGAAGCGCAATGTGTAAAGTATTGACTGATCGTATATGTGTAATTACGATGGTATGCGCTAAATGAAACTCTACGAAGTGTTTGGTAATGTCATGAGAGTACCAGATGATAACACTCAGGACGAGAGCTAGCATATTTATGCAACGCAGGACGCTTACCGTAGGAGTAGGAATAGTAAAAACTGTTGGTGAATCCCGAGAGCAGGTAAACCAGACTTTCAATCAGGAGTTGATAGGAGCACGGGAGATGCTGTCGACACCTGCAATTTCGATCTTTGCTAGGGAATTTCAGCATTGAAAAGTGTATAAAGTGACGTGTGTTAAGTGTACAGCATATGTAAAATATCCTTTAAAGTAGTGATTAGATAAGTGTTTCACATGTGTGGGAGCAATAGCTTCCTGAGAGTTATGCAACGTGCCGTGTTGTTGATGAAAATTATATGTTATAAAATGTGTGTAGTCAAGATGAATATGTCGCGTTAAACCTGCTAATGGCGGGCGACATGGAGAAATATGATTGGTCGGAGCCACCATAAGACGCCTATAGAAATGTAAGTACCCCACAAGTTATGATTATGTAGAAATATGGGCCATTGCATGTTGTGATTCCGTAAAGATGCCAGTGAAAATCAGTTTAGGAGGCAGATCCTCCATGTTTAATCATTATGGTGTTGATTTTTATAGAGTTGAGATGTTAATTTGCATCATTAAGTGGAGTAATTATTCCCACTATGAATTAAGAATGGCAATCAGTTATGTAAATGTGACGAGCACTATTGTTCGAGTTTTTAAGACGTTTAGCTATGTCGGATTTTTGGTAAAGTTATGTGAGAATGATAATAAAGTAATGATTTTGGTCATTTATGTCAGTGAGATTAATAAGAATAATAAAGTAATGATTTTGGTCATTTATGTCAGTGAGATTAATGGTAATAATAATAATGAATATTAAAAAGTATGAATGAACACATCAGGAAACAAATAAATGTTGTAAGCGAGAGATTTACGCTAATTGCAAGACTTATCAATCTAAGCAGTAAGATGATACAGTAAGATTACATTACAGTAATTAAGGAAAGAAGTTTTATATCAGAATATTGCATATATTCAGTAATGATGCCAGGCATGAAAGAGCTTTTAGTGAATTGAATTTGCAGCTTATATGAGAAGCTTATAGAGTAATTGTTAGATTTCTCTTAATAATATAGGTCGGAGGTCGTAGCATTGAGTAAAGGGGCCAGATGGTCTATTCTACGTATGAAATCTCCTATGTCATGGGCATAAGTGGAGATATAATTTATGCCAGAGTTGTAGTGTGCACCCTAGCTCTGAGGAAGGATATGAAAGTGTTCCGGGTTGGAATCCTGTGATAGAGACGAGGAAAACGAGGACACCTCGAAACTCTATGATTTCCCGAGAACTTATTGATGAGTTATTTCCGCTCGTGGTAGCGAAACTCATGGCGACATCTGCAGTGAGCGCCTATATTTTACTTGAGACATCGGTCACCCGTTAGACTAATGCATTACGAACCCCGAACCTTCATGTTGAATGGACCCGTGTGAGGCCAGTAATTATTATATCCTCTGTGTAGGAGTAATTATAAAAGCTCATTCAATACCTGTTTGCATAATAGTCAATTAGATCCTTTGGGATACGTATGTCGTTCAGACGACAGTATTTGTCTTGTAAATCTTTACTGCTTAGAAAGGAAAGCATTCAAACCTTTAAGGAGGGTCGAGGTAATTGGTGGAACACCCATCCCACTTTCTATTGTGTGCTGACTCCTCTAGCCGAGGGTCTGCAGGCGGGCACTCGAACCGTCAAGGCAAGTTGAAAGGAAAAGATTTTAGACCCTGGTAAATGACATATAATGAAAGATTGTTATGTTGGGTAATGTAGCCATGTGGTTTAGGAACACATGGATAATTATAGATCAGCCTGATGGTTCATTATTTTAGCTATCTGACGAATAGTTGGACGATGTATTTGTACTGCCACTGAAACCAAGTTATGAAGTTGGTTACTAGATGCCAAACGCCACGAGAGCAAAGTAATCTAATTGTACCGTCCGACACAAGCTATAACGTAACGTTTTATGTAGGAATCACATACAGCATGCAGTGGAACCATATAAAGAGAGGAAGTGGAGGGGTAGCTTACATAATTATGGAGTTGCACGTTGATTGCGGTGCAACGTCCGAATAGGTAATGCATGAAAGCATTTGTTTGGTGAGAAGAGAAAAATCAAAACACGCACGGCACACATAATTGTTAAAACCAAGAGGTTTAAGGAATAATTAATTTGTGATATTAAAGAAGTCACATTGTATGACTGTTATGTTAATGTACAGTTTGTTTTGAAGTCGTAGGTGCATCAGCGCACTAGAATATCTTTATGAAGTTCACATAAGGGTACAGCTTTATGGTTTAATATGATTTTATTATGATTTCATTTTTGTTTATTTGTGGATTGTGGAAGTAAATTTTTGTTTGCTTTGTTTTTATGGTTTTGGGATTGTTTTTGTGTTTGAAGCCATGATTTTATTTACTGAATTAAAGTTTTAGAATAGAGTTGTGCCTTATTATTGTAGAGTTGTTACCTTATAGCCTCAAATCCAAAATATGCACTGCTCATTTGGGGAGACGGTACACGCCTGAGACCTGATGCTAGCTGGAGGCAGCTGCATATTTACCATCGAGATTACTCACATGGGTACACTACTTGCACCTGATATACGCCTGGTCATGCCCTACACGTGTACTAAAGATGGTTCGAATTGGTGACCCATGCATCGTATCCTCCCCTTGTTAGTTAAAAAGAGTTGGGCACCCCTGGGATAGGGTGATGCATAGAGCTCGGTCCCGTGTCCCAACAGGAATAGTTTGGATAGCACTGCATTATGGTTCTGAACACTGATACTCACGTGTCTAGAATTTCGTGGGGCAAGTCGAGTATGTGCTTGGGGATTCCCTTGCCACAAAGGAACTGGCTCACTTCATTCGTGAAGTTGTTACAATTGTGCTGGAAGATGTCGTAGCTCTCCGGTCGGAAGGTACTCTCGCCCAAGCCTAGCACGTACTCCAGGAACACCTGATACGGGATGAACGTCTCTCCGAGCTCCACCACGTTGTTCGGCTCGCCCAACACCGTGCCGCACTATAACACCAACACACATACCATGAGAGTTTTGCTATCCTGGTGAAACTCTGCTGGATCTCTTAGTGGAGCACCAGCAGCCAAAGTTGCAGAATGCATGCGCATGACATTTTAATTCCCTACCTTATATGGTTTGTATTTGATCTAATAGCTGAATGTGCCCTTGATCAATAATGCAGTCATAATAATCCAGTTCTTGGAACCTATAGGAATCTTGATACCATATGTGCAAAAAATCAAGATGGTACTACCACTTCTATTGCATCCTAGTCTACTGGTTTCAGGAATTTCCTCAATGCTTTAAAAATAATTTGGGTTGATGGACAGTGGCAAATGAGAGCAAACGAGGACTTGTACAACAACATAGACCCTATAACAGCATCAATTAAGAAGAGACGGCTACTATTTTACAGTCGCCTTTTGAGGATGACTGATGATCGATTAACCAAAAGAATATGGAGTTTCATCAAGTTTAAGGCAACAAGGCCGAGATGGTTCGAGGAATGCGAAAAAGATCTCAGGCAAATTGGTATTCTAGACCGAGAAATTCGTGACAGGAACACATTTAGAAGATTGGTGAACAACTACCAAGGTTTTAAAATGGTATCAACTTCCGGAAGACGGAGAGGACCTTTGTCCGAAGAACATAAACAGGCACTCGTCGCTGGGGTCAGAAGATACTGGCAGGAAGTCAAAGCCGGAACAAGAGCAAGACCTAGACACTAAAGTGAAGTTGGTTGTTACCACGCAGTCCATAGAGGAGCAACTCGATGTATTAAAAAAAAAAAAAGGGCTTTGCAGCATATTTCAAAATTTCTAATGCACTTTAACACAGGATGAATGCAAGGAAACATTTCCATCTCCCTGTAAAGTAGACTGTTTCGTTAGAAGTTAGTCCCCAATGTCCCTCCACTGTTATTGTTTTATTAAAGCAAACACATTAACCATATTGGAAATCAAGATACAAAATTTATATTGAACAACACTTCTATATATTTGTTTTTTGGATTTGAGTACCCAAAAAATTATTTCCTAACAAGCTGTACCCGGCATGCATTGCAATGCCAATCAAAGAAAGTGTTGGCGTTGGATTTTTTTTCTTTGAAGTGCTTTTGGATACACAATATTCTTTTTCTTTTTCCGTCGACTGCCTGTAAAATATTGTAAAATGGATTTACTAAGTCAGAAATATTCGTGGGAGCGTGCACAACAACTCACCAAAGTTTCATCTCAATCGGATGAATGGTATATGAACGCATAGGAGACATACACACATGCAAACTAACACGTAACATTCATTTATATATATAGAAAGAAGATTAAAATTGTAAGGATGCCCATTTCAAAGTTATGTCAAGTTGTATTGTAATTCTGTCCATCAAACACCTAATGTAGTGTTAAGCTAAGCAACCAAGCTGACGAAGGTCCCACGGAAGGGCTGAAAACATGTTTCAACCATAAATAAGAATATATTTTAAGTATAAGTTGCGTTCAAAAAGTAACGAGCCGGAGGCTGGAATGCGCAAACCAGTGACGATATCGGCTAATCCTGGCGTGTGTAACGAGGTGTGGTTCTGACCAGAGCGTGGAAAGTCACAGCCCGTCGCTAGAGGGCACGCGTGCACGTCACGTGACGATACAAAGTGAGCAGCAGCATGTATCAATCGTCCAACGCTGACAGTCGCATTGCAAACAGTGACATGGAGGCGTCAACCGAAGAGCAAAGAGGTGTTGTTCGCTTTCTGACAGCGGAAGGAGTAGGGGGAACGGACATTCATCGCCGAATGTCAAAAGTGTACGGCGAACACTGCATGTCTCTTGCAAGGGTCAAGGCGTGACACAAGCGCTTCAGGAGAGGACGGGTGTCGTCAGCCGATGATGCCCGGTCTGGGGCACCCCCCTGCATTACCGATGACAACGTACAGCTGGTTGATGCACTCATTACCCAGGACCGCCGAGTGACAGTGAACGCCATAGCCACCGTGGTCGGATTGAGCGTCGGAAGTGTGCACACCATCATGAAGGAACGAATGCACTTGCGGAAAGTGTGTGCCCAATGGGTGCCCCACAGTCTTCAACCACACCAGGAAGCATGTCGAATGGCCTACTGTCTTGGTTGGACGATTGATGCATGCTGCTGCTCGCTTTGTATCGTTACGTGATGTGCACGCGTGCCCTCTAGCGACGGCTGGTCGGAACCACACCTCGTTACACACGCCACGATTAGCCGATGTCCTCACCGGTTTGCGCATTACAACCTCCGGCTCGTTACTTTTTGAACGTACCTTATATGAACAGGTGTTCAAAGCGAATGTTATTGTTAATTTATGCCCATTTAGACTATTCTTCTTTCTGTTTTGAGTACTGTATTTTGTCTCTTGCTGGAGTGTTAGTTGTTTTGAAGATGCTATTTATGGCTGTATAACGTGTAACTGTTTTGTAATGAAATTTGTGTCAAAAATCGATTGTTTGGAAACGTGTTATTCGTAATCTACATAGTATAATTTACATTGTATATACATTTCATATGTTATCGGAGGCATGGAAGTTCATTAAAAAACATTAAATGTCAAACTCTTCACCTATAGTTGGTGTGAATCCAGGAGTGTTCACCATAAAGGTGTTCAACACCATTGACAAGAATAGACTCATGAAAGCTGAGCAAGGGATGTCTGAATTTGAGCTGGAAGCCAGAGAGAAAATCGGAGGGCAGAAAAGAATGTTGGAGGATGAAGAGTATGAATATGGAGGATTTTAAAAATCAAATAAGCATTTTTCTTGTTTGAATATCGTAACCAAATGTTAAATGCATTTTTCTCTAATATACATTTTTGTAGAATCTGAAGCCTTTTCTCAAAAACTGTAAATCGCAGAGCTATGATATTTTCAGGAGTTGTTCATTACGCATTGTGAATTATAATTGTAATCATTACTTATTTAAAGTTTTATTTATAGGGTTTTATGTGATGAAAAAATGTCTTATTTCTGCGACAGTAAGTTAAAGATTTTTAAAGTAAATAACTAATATGCATATGTAATTCATTTTAGTTCAGTATTCATATTGTAGTGATAGCTTCATACAGTAAAAATTTCAAAGGGATTGTATCATTAGAACTCCTGTTATGGCGTTCATGCAAAAAGGGCATAACTGTTAAATCTCTTATAATATTGTTACGGCTGTGAGTTTGTGTCATCGCTCGCCGCTTGAGTCACAACTGCCCCAGGGGCTGGGCTGTGGCTTGCCTCCTGTATTGCGCGCGCCTTATGCAACAGGGCTACTACAGACAAAGGGATAGTCCAGAAGATTCGTGACTGGACCAGCGATGGAATCCTCGAGAGGCCGTGGACCCTGGATGGATCTAGAACCATTTATTGAGTCACCGGCCTGCTATATAAGAGTGACCCGTGAAGCAGTTGTTGTTGTTGTGTTTTACGAGCTAGTGCGAGCGATTATCTTGTGCGACAGAAGTGTGGTGACCAAGTGCTGTGCGAGTTACGAAATCCTGTGACATTGTTTCTCCCAGCTTGTGAAGAGCGTACATCAAGTGCTCGTAAGTAACTGTATTTGTTGTACCCGAGGAAGAGGGGCGGGTAGCTTCTGCCAAGGCCACCGGACTCATTAGGACGGATTAACTTCTGTGGTCTGTTGCGAGTGAAAGGAAGGCCAAGAGCGCATAAGGAAGAGACTTAAGGAAACTGAGTAAGGCTCCTAATTGCTTGTATTTGCTGACTAGTGTAATTTTCTGGCCTGTAATAAATTATATTTCTTTAAGCAGTAATTGGTGTTGTGCTTTGTACCCCCACCGTAATCCAGTTAACAAAAGTGCCACTAGGGGGTGGCACGTAACAACTGGTGTCAGAAGCGGGATTACGAACTCAAGCACAACACCTGACGGTCCTGGTTTCAAACCCCGAGCAGGTCATTTTCTCTAATTTTCCTGTGAGTGCATGCCCTTTACAAGACAAACAACTAAAATGGAGGAGAAATTGGCAGCATTGCTAGAAAAGTTAAATGGCATGGAAACCAAGATGGAGGACGGCCAGAAGAATTTAACCAAGGAGCTAACTGCCAAATTAGAAGACGGCCAGAAGAAGCTAGAGGACGGCCAGAAGAAGATGGAGGACGGCCAGAAGAAGTTAGCCGAGGACCTAACTGCCAAACTAGAAGACGGCCAGAAGAAGTTAGCCGAGGACCTAACTGCCAAACTAGAAGACGGCCAGAAGAAGATGGAAGACGGTCAAAATAAGCTAGCGGAGGACCTGAAGAAATTAGAACTGGGTCTGCGTGAGGAAGTCACGGCAGTGGAAAAGAAGTTCGACGCCTTACAAGTGGAAGTTGCCGAGCTGCGCCAACGCCCGCTGATGGGGGTGGAGGAGAAATTCAACGCCTTACAAGTGGAAGTTGCCGAGCTGTGCCAACGCCCGCTGATGGGGGTGGAGGAGAAATTCAACGCCTTACAAAAGGAAGTTGCCGAGCTGCGCCAACGCCCACTGACGGGGGTGAAAGAGGAATTCAACGCTCTACGAGAGGAAGTTGCCGAGCTGCGCCAACGCCCGCCCACCGTTACACCGGGAATATCAGGAACGGGACATAGCAGAGTGACGCCCCCAACCTTCGACGGAAAGGTCCCGTGGAGCACCTACTTACGTCAGTTCGAGGCGGCCTGTTCCATAAATAAATGTAACAACACAGAAAAGGCTACAGCTCTAATTGTAGCTCTGAGAGGTGACGCCCTTAACGTCCTTCAGGCCATCCCGACTGGATCCCAGGACTACGCTTCCCTGATCGCCCATATGGAGTCCCGATATGGAGATAGCCATCTTCAGCAGGCCTATCAGATGCAGCTCCGGACCCGGGTACAGAAGAACGCGGAAACCCTGCAGGAGTTCGAGATGGACATCGCACGCCTCGTAAGGCTCGCCTAGCCAACAGCGCCGGCCGACTTTCTGGAGCAGATAGCGACGCAGACTTTCACCGACGGGCTACGGGACTCGGACACTCAACAGGCGCTGCGACTCGCGCGCAATAAGACCCTGGCAGATGCGCTGAGCCACGCACTTGAATTCGAGACGGCAAAACAGGCATCCAGAATGCACGCGCGGGTGCGCCAAGTGGACGTCGATGAACCAGCAAAAACCAACGAGACCAAGCCCCTGGCCGACGAATTGATGGAGGCGCTAAGCCGTTTCTTCAAGAATCGCAGTACCACCAATAAAAACGTAGCTGAAGGACATCCGGAGAGGCGGCCCGGAAGAGGACTACCGACCTGCTGGACCTGCCGTAAGAGAGGCCACCTGAGCAAGGACTGCGGTGATCGCCGCCGCCAAGGGTTTCCGTCGGGACAGTCAGTCGTAGGGAAACCGCGCGGCCCAGGAAAGCAAGTATCAGCCAGCCTTGGGGGGCAAAGGTTGGCTTGTGACAGTCGTCAAGCCCCGGCAGTCCAAGTTCGTGTGACGCAGTTACGGAGGGATAATAGCAGCCTGATGGTCGACGGAGTCGTCAACGGAGAGAGCTGGCCCATGCTAATCGACACGGGAGCATCGAGGACCATCGTCAGTCCCACCGTGATCCCGAAGTGGAGAGTTCAACCCACACAAAGGAACCTCCAGCTAATAACTGCGACCGGAGAGACCGCACCGGTACATGGCGAAGCATCACTGGAGTTCGTCATTGGTCGACGGGCGATAAAGCATCCAGTGCTTGTGGCTGACGTATCAAATGAAGTGATCATCGGACTGGACTTCCTGGACCAGAACAACATCATCTTGGACCTGAGTACCAACACTCTGCACTTCGGAGGTGAGGAACTTGCTTTGCAACCAGCACACGAGGCCGTCACCGCACGACGAGTAAGGCTGAGAGAGGACGTCATCGTTCCTGCCAGGACGGAGGTCAGCGCCGCCGTAATTGTCGACGGAACTGCTGAGGGAGTGGCGGCTGTCATCGAGCCAAAATATGAGGACATCCAGACAAAAGGATTGCTAGTTGCCAAGACCCTCATCAACACGACGTCTCGGCCGTACGTCCGCCTGTCCAACCTGAACGACTACGACATTACGGTTCACCGGGACACCAACCTAGGAGTCTGCGAGCCCGTTACCTGGATTGCCCGCATCACCGACACGACGGACGGAAACCTGCAGACGGACAACCGAAGAAGACGCACACTGCCAGAAGAACTACAGAAGCTGTACCAAGGATCCCAGGACCATTTAGACGAGGAACAATCACGCCAACTTCAGGACCTGCTACGCGAATTCCAGGATGTCTTCTCCGTGGGGAGCAAAGACTTCGGCAGGACAAGCTTGGTCCAGCACAGAATCGACGTTGGGGACAGCGCACCGATTAGGGCCCCATTCCGACGTGTCCCGCTCGCCAAACAAGCCGAAGTCGACCGGATGGTAGAAGAGATGAAGGAGCAAGGGGTGATCGAGCCATCACATGGTCCTTGGAGTTCTCCGGTCGTGCTAGTGAAGAAGAAGGACGGTTCCACCAGGTTCTGCGTGGACTACAGGCGGGTGAACGATGTCACGAAGAAGGACAGCTACCCTCTACCCCGGATCGACGACACGCTGGACACCATATCAGGGTCAAGATGGTTCTCCACCTTGGATTTGAAGAGTGGCTACTGGCAGGTGGAGGTCCACCCTAAGGACCGCGAGAAAACGGCGTTCTCTGTGGGCAGCGGGCTCTGGCAGTTCACCGTCATGCCATTCGGTCTGTGCAACGCCCCTGCGACCTTCGAAAGGCTAATGGAGTCCATTCTGAGGGGACTACACTGGAAGACCTGCCTGGTCTACCTAGATGACGTCATCGTTCTGGGGAGAAGCTTCAAGGAGCACTACAGCAACCTGAAGGAGATCTTGTTGAAGCTGCGGGCTGCCCAGCTGAAGTTGAGCCCCAAGAAGTGTCAGCTCTTCCAGAAGCGGGTCCAGTACCTTGGGCATATCGTCTCCGAGGAAGGGGTGCGCACCGACCCAGAGAAGACCGCAGCTGTGAGGGAGTGGCCAGTTCCGAAGGACAAGTCCCAACTACGAAGCTTCCTGGGACTCTGCACTTATTACCGTCGCTTCGTGAGAGGATTCGCCGACATCGCCAAACCTTTACATCGACTGACTGAGAAGGACCAACTCTTCACGTGGACAGCAGAATGCCACAATGCCTTCGAGCAACTCAAGCAGGCTCTGTGCACCGCGCCTATTCTGGCCTACCCCAGACCTGGAACAAGGTTCATCGTCGATACCGATGCCAGCGACTTTGGCATAGGGGGAATCCTGTCGCAAGTAGTGGACGGCGAGGAGAGAGTAGTGGCCTACTTCAGCAAGGCCTTGTCAAAGCCAGAGAGGAACTACTGCGTCACCAGGAAGGAGCTGCTCGCCATCGTGAAGACCATTGAACATTTCCACAAGTACCTGTACGGGCAAGAATTTCTCATCAGGACCGACCATGCATCCCTGCGGTGGCTCCTGAACTTCAAGCAGCCCGAGGGTCAACTCGCGCGGTGGTTAGAGAGTCTTCAACAGTACAACTTTGAGATTCAGCACAGGAAAGGCCAGCTGCATTCTAACGCCGACGCCCTGTCACGAAGACCGTGCCCCGAAGACTGCACCTTCTGTGCCCGAAGGGAGGAGAACACCGGGATACAGTGCCGAAGGACTACCGTGGAACTTCAAGGGAGCTGGAGCCGCGAATCTTTCACGCGGGCGCAAGCAGAAGATGATGACCTGGGACTGATAGCCGAATGGAAGAGGGCCTGTGTCCCCAGACCCGGGTGGAACATTGTGAGTGACTGCAGCCCAAAGTTTAAGTCCTACTGGGCGCAGTGGGACTCGCTGATTGTAAGGGATGGCCTCATCTGCCGTTCCTGGGAGAGCACCGACGGGAAGACATCTCGGGAACAAGTCGTCGTTCCAAAGGTTATGACGGAGGAAGTCCTGAGGGAAGTTCATGGAGGATCATCTGGTGGACACCTAGGGATAAAGAAGACCTTGGAGAAGCTGAGAGAGCGGTTCTACTGGATCGGATGCCGAACAGACGTGGAGAACCACTGCGCGAGGTGCCACGATTGCGCAGCCAGCAAGGGCCCAGGACGAAGACGACGGGGTCCACTGAAGACCTACAACGTGGGCGGCCCCATGGAGAGAGTGGCCATCGATGTTGCTGGGCCATTCCCGTTAAGCGAGGCAGGGAACCGCTACATATTAGTCGTCAGCGACTACTTTACCAAATGGCCGGAGGCGTATGCGCTCCCTAACCAAGAAGCCGCGACGATTGCAGAGACCCTGGTGAAGGAATTCGTCAGCCGGTACGGAGTACCCCTGGAGCTGCACTCCGACCAAGGGAGGAACTTCGAGTCGCAGGTGTTCCAGAACCTATGCCAGCTGCTGGGAATCCGGAAGACAAGGACAACGCCACTACACCCTCAGTCCGACGGGATGGTAGAGCGATTCAATCGCACCATCGAGAACCATCTTCGAATAGTCGTCAGCGAGCACCAGAGGGATTGGGACAAACATCTTCCACTATTTCTCCTGGCCTACCGCGCCGCCGTGCATGAAGCCACCGGGTGCACACCAGCCCGGGCCATGTTTGGGAGGGAGCTCCGTCTACCTGTCGATCTTGCCTTTGGCCGACCTGGGAATGATCCGATCCCGGTAAGCCAGTATTGTCAAGAACTGGTCGACCAACTGGAGGACGTGCACGCGTTCGCGAGGAGGAAACTGCGGATCGAGACCGACAGAATGAAGACCCGATACGACCAGCAGACGGATGCCGGCGGATTCCACGAGGACGACCTGGTCTGGCTCTTCAACCCATTACGGAAGAAAGGCCTGTCACCCAAACTGCAGAAGTCCTGGGAGGGCCCGTACCGAGTCGTGAAACGGATCAACGATGTCGTCTACAGGATCCAGCGGAGCCCGAGGGCGAAGATGAAGATCGTGCATCGAGATCGCCTGGCAGCCTACGGAGGGACACAGACGGACCAATGATTGATCGGGACGATCAGCCTTTTTAGGAAGGGGGTGGTGTTACGGCTGTGAGTTTGTGTCATCGCTCGCCGCTTGAGTCACAACTGCCCCAGGGGCTGGGCTGTGGCTTGCCTCCTGTATTGCGCGCGCCTTATGCAACAGGGCTACTACAGACAAAGGGATAGTCCAGAAGATTCGTGACTGGACCAGCGATGGAATCCTCGAGAGGCCGTGGACCCTGGATGGATCTAGAACCATTTATTGAGTCACCGGCCTGCTATATAAGAGTGACCCGTGAAGCAGTTGTTGTTGTTGTGTTTTACGAGCTAGTGCGAGCGATTATCTTGTGCGACACCGACAGTAGTGGCTACGCGGGCTAAAGCGCTGCGTTAGGTCAAGGGGCCAAGCTCTCTGCTGACTCGGGAGACGCGTGGGTTCGAGCCCCACCGTCGGCTGTCCTTGAAATGGTTTTCCGTGGTTTCCCATTTTCAACACCAGGCAAATGCTGGGACAGTACCTTCTGACAGGCCACGGCCGCTTCCTTCCACATCCTTGCCCAGTTTCATTCATCTTCATCCATTCCATCTCTCATCCCGACGCGCAGGTCGCCCACGGGCGTCGACTAGAAAGACCTGCACTCGGCCTCTCAGGAGGCTACACGACAAAAAAAAAAATCTTGTGCGACAGAAGTGTGGTGACCAAGTGCTGTGCGAGTTACGAAATCCTGTGACATTGTTTCTCCCAGCTTGTGAAGAGCGTACATCAAGTGCTCGTAAGTAACTGTATTTGTTGTACCCGAGGAAGAGGGGCGGGTAGCTTCTGCCAAGGCCACCGGACTCATTAGGACGGATTAACTTCTGTGGTCTGTTGCGAGTGAAAGGAAGGCCAAGAGCGCATAAGGAAGAGACTTAAGGAAACTGAGTAAGGCTCCTAATTGCTTGTATTTGCTGACTAGTGTAATTTTCTGGCCTGTAATAAATTATATTTCTTTAAGCAGTAATTGGTGTTGTGCTTTGTACCCCCACCGTAATCCAGTTAACAAAAGTGCCACTAGGGGGTGGCACGTAACAATATTAATGTATATGCCTTACATCTAGGTCTCTATATTTTTTTCATTTATTACAGTTAGTTATCTATCTACACACAGGGAGCGTGATGGCGCAGTGGCTTAGCTGCTCGTCTTTCACCCGGACGGCCGGGGTTCGAATCCCGGTGACAGCGGGGTGGAATTTTCACCTGAAAAATCACGTGGCGTAAGGAAGGGCATCCGGTCTTAAATCCCCGGCCAAAACCAAAATGAGCCTGGTCGGCTCCGGCGACCCCAATTAATTGGGAAAAGCCGAAGAAAGTTAAGTTATCTATCTACACACAACATTTCATGCCTTTAACTCAAAAACTAAGGTTGCAATGATATTCCAAGAAAAAGCTTGCATTTCCGATTACACCTCCCCCCCCCCCCCCTTAATTTTGCAGCTATTGAAAAACGTTTTTGTTGTTGTTGTTGTTGTTGTTGTTGTGTGCTCTTGGTGATATATTGTATTTTAGTCAATTTGTTTATCCTATTATGCCAAGTTGGCTTTTTGTAAAGGTTCTATGTTATAATTTCTCCTAAATATTTAAGTTTATCGAATATTTTAATTTGTTGTTAATCTATTGTAACGTTTCCGCAAGCCTCCGTGGCTTAGGCGGCAGCACGCCGGCCTCTCACCGCTGGGTCCCGTGGTTCAAATCCCGGTCACTCCATGTGAGATCTGTGCTGGACAAAACGGAGGCAGACAGGTTTTTCTCCGGGTACTCCGGTTTTCCCTGTCAAAATTTCATTCCAGCAACACTCTCCACTATCATTTCATTTAATCTGTCATTCATGTAATCATTGCCCCAGAGGAGTGCGTCAGGCCTCGGCAGCCGGCACAGTTCATATCCTCGCCGCTAGATGGGGGCTTCATTCATTCCATTCCTGACCCGGTCGCAGACTGGAAGCAGGCTGTGGATTTTCATTTTCTATTGTAATGTTTCCAAGTGGTGGATCAGTTAACATAATTTCCGTCTTTCGGTGCTATTTCTTGTAGAGATTCAACTTGTCCGATTTCCTGAATGTTGTTAGACAAGGTGTGCAAGATCCCTGCAGTTAAAACTTATGTTGTCTTGTAAGTTTTTCAATTCTGATGTTCTTAGGATTATTATTCAATTCTCTCATTATGTACTCCAAGACAGAGCCAACTACGCGGGTCTGATGACCAATATGTCCCAAGCCCCTAAAATGAATTAACAACAACATTATACTTCAAATAAAATAATATCATTCATAATGTTGAATTTTGGGCTTATGCCGTATTTATTATATGAAAATTCGACGCGTTTCGAAAGAAACCATGCCTTTCTTCGTCAGGAATAATCTGGAATACGACAATGATTGCTAAGAGAAAGCAATAAAGAACATATAGAAGGTGCCCAAAGATGGATGCCATTATAGCCCCATGTTAGGGATAACGGAAAGCAGCAGTGAATTACTTTCTCAGGGTTCTGATAATAGGTAGCCAGGATTCACCGAGATTGTAGCCGGTGTCGCGGTTGAAATTATCTGGGTGTTTACGTATTTCAACCGCCTCCCTGATGATTCTGGGACGATATTGCTTTATACAGGCAAGAACATCCACTCCTTGGAACATGACATCATGGCCAGGTGTTAATGCATGATCGGCAACAGCTGATTTATCAGGTTGAATGAGCCTGATACATCTATTATGTTCCTTAATGCGAGTGCATATTGTTCTCGAAGTCTGCCCGATGTAAACCTTGCCACAAGTACAGGGAACTCTGTAGATACCCGGTTGTTGCAATTTAGGCAAACTGTCCTTAGTTGGTCGCAGGAGTTGCCTAGTCTTAACAGAAGTTCCAAATACAGTCCGTATGTTGTACCGACGTAGGATTTTAGCAATACGATCCGTCGTGTTATGTATGTAAGGTAGGTAAGCAGTTCCTCTTACATCTCTTTTCTCAACTGACGTCCTATTATTATTTGTTGGTTTCAGAACCGTAGAAATCAAAGCCTTGCTATAACCGTTGCTCTCAAAGGTGGTTCGCAAGGGCTAGGAGGATTTGTGAAGTGTCTTCTTTACAAGAAGAAATTAATACCTTGCGAACCACCTTTGAGAGCAACCAGGAATCGAACCTGGTCCACCTCGGCGGGTCCGATTCGCACCTCAAGCCATCCTGGAAGTGGTTTTCCGTGGTTTCCCACTTCTACTTTAGGGTAAGGCCACGGCCGCTCGATTACAATTGCATACACTAGTACAGACATCACAGTAACACACGTTACCATACAACTTGTAGACACACACGTACACGGAGCTACATGATCAGGATGTCACAAATCCCCTAAAGAATCAACAACAGTTATTCGCTGACATACGCCGCTCAACACACTCCTAAGAAGCATTGGAGTGGCTTCGGTGGCGTAGTCGGTAGCATGATGAGCTTATATGCCCAAGGTCGCGGGTTCGAACCCGGCCTAAGTCGTCGGATTTTTTAGGAGCGTAAGTATGCCTTACTTCGGAGGGGAAGTAAAGCCGGCGGTCCCAGGTCATAGATTTATGGCATGTAAAAGAACCTTCCACTAATTACACTTGTGTGAAGCTAAATTATTGGTTAGATTTGACTAACGTTCTTAGGTTCCAACGTTTGTCGCCAGGAGCCAACAGCGTTGGCATCTAGTAACCAAGTTCAGAACTAGTTGTCGTTGACGGTAGCGTTTGGTAGCAAAATTAGGAACCACTTAAAAATTGAATGTCGTCGGATTTTATAAGAGCGTTAAAAATCCTTCAGTATGCCTTCCTTCGGAGGGGAAGTAAAGCCGGCGGTTCCATGTCATAGATTTATGGCATGTAAAAGAATCCTACACTAATTACACTTGTGTGAAGCTAAATTATAGGTTAAATTTGACTAACGCTCTTAGGTTCCAACGTTCGTCGCCAGGAGATGACAGCGGTGACATCTAGTAACCAAGTTCAGAACTAGTTGTCGTTGACGGTAGCGTTTGGTAGCAAAAGTAGGAACCACTTCAAAATTGAATGTCTGCAGTCCTTACTTGAATTAGAAACAGATAACACACACTAATACAGCCATCACAATTAACACCGGTTATCAGACAGATTCTACACACACCCAAAGTACACGGGGCTACATGACCGCGTTGTCACAGCCCCTAAACTGAGAAACCAACCAAGAAGTATTGGCCATTTTTCAAACCCATTTCGGTACCGGTACATAACTAGACGGCTTGTACATATTACATTCTGCACCTTGGTAGGTAACGGTAATGTCTTAATTATTGCAGCTAGAGAGACGCCGGAATGCCGGAATTATGCCTTGAAGAGGATTCTGGCACAGGTTTCTCGCATTTAAGCACCCTCAAATGCAGTGTATCCTTGGATACAACAGACGAGTCAAACATTGGTACACTAGGGGCGAAACCCCGCAGCCTGCATGGCAATGATTCGCTGGTGTTCTTGGTAGAATGGTTTTCTATCCGAGGTTAGTTCAAACAGTTCTTAGAACAGCATGGACAGTGGCATTCAACATTCTCATTCATCATGTCGTTAGATTATTCCTCGCCATACCGCGCCCATCCTCATCTGGCATGAATCTTCTGCTCATATTTCCTGTCACCTGCTTATTTTTAGCAATGTTGAAATCAACAACAAGAAGTGCAACTGAACCTAAAAGTGCATCACATGGTGAAACAGCACGTCACTGATACAAGAAAAACACTTCTGGAAGACCACGTGTCACGTGCAATTTCTCAAGCACGGTAAATCAGATAGAGAGATTTCTATTTCACAATGTCATAGTGTTATCCCTGAAGTGAGACCTGGAACAAGTTAGTGGTTGTGATTGTTGCTTTGAGTGGCGGAGTATCAAGGTCATCTGCCCCTAGTGAAACAAGTTTACTGCGCCAGGTCAAAAGTCGCATTTTAAGATAACTTCATTCCAGTTGTTGAAACTTCCCAGTAACTGACAGATGAACATCGAACATCTATTTCAAGAATGACATATGCTACCCTTGGCCCATCTGCTGTAATCGATGGTCCTGCATATCCATCACTATTTATGCCAAATAACTTAATCAATAAATTTAAAAAAAAACACGAGTCGGCATCAATGATGATAATTTGGCTCCACCGATGCTTTTGGAAAATCTACGAGGACCTCGTTTCCTTCAATATTTAGCCCCCTCTCCCCGGTTGACGTTTGGGGATGTTTTCAGCACACCTATGAGTGACATCGTTCAGCCACAACCTTAAGACTCTACCTCTGAACTGAGCATGCACATTCCCTTAATTCGTACGAATCTCGTACTGGGATGAAACATTTTCCCTGTTAGTGGCCTATAACATGAAATGAAAAACATAATCCTCTCCAGTGGTAAACTGCCTGTTATAGACTAGGCAACGTGCTATATATAATACAATATAAATGGCTATTCGTTCCAAGAACATGCATGTGCGAAATTCATCCTCGTGATCTAATATAGGTGCAGATGACCTCGTTGTTCCTCCCCTTAGAACAACAATACCGGTAACTAACTGATCTAATAAGACCCATCTCGTAAGAGTGTGGCAACTGCCTTTAACACAACCGTTCCCATTTTTATGAAACCCTTCTGCCTGCTTAAGCTAATGTCTGTTATTCTGCGATTCTGCTACCTGCTCATCGTCAAAAGAGTCTTCCCCCTACGTATTGAGCCATCAGGAGCTCCACGTCTTCTACTTCTAACCACGAGGTCAATGTTTCACTTCCTATGGTAACTGGGTTGTTAGTGGGGAAGCAGACGCCGAAGGTCAGGGTTAACGAGCCAGTCTCCAGAAGCAATAAGCGAGCAATAACGAGTACCTGTGATAGAAGAAAAGACTCTTCTCCTCTCCACACGACCGACAGCCGGCACTTACTGAACGAGTAGCCAGGCTCCTCTCTACACGGCTAAAGTTAGCAGCGCGTCCAAATTTAGTCTGGGCAGAGTCGGCAACACGACTCTCAGACTCCCAGTACGCTTGAACCCTGCACGCTAACTAAACCCTACCCGACCTCATCATTTCCCTCCCACCATGCTCACTGTATCCTACCCGACCTCATCATTCCTCTCCTACCATGCTCACTGTATCCCACGACCTCATCATTTCTCTCCCACCATGCTCACTGTATCCCACCCGACCTCACCATTTCTCTCCCACCATGCTCACTGTACCCCACCCGACTTCATCATTTCTCTCCCACCATGCTGACTGTACCCTACCCGACCTCATCATTTCTGTCCCACCATGCGCACTATTTTATAAGCTCGATATCCAAGCTGAAAAGGCAATGCAAGAGTTTTGGACATACTAGTCTGTCCTGATAGTACTCGGACTGGATTTTTCCCGCGCAGACGGACAGACTGCCCGCGGCTTCTCCACCTGGGGTTGGTGGAGGGGGGTGCAAGGAAGGCTGGGAGCCAGCCACACAGTTGGTTCTCAACTGTAGTGGAGTGTAAATCGCTCGTCTCCATAACCTCTGCAAGTGCACTCGTCACGATGCGACATGGTTCGTCTGTTGAAAGAGTGCGCTATGACATCAAATTTTGTGTTAGGCTCGGCAAAACCGCGAAAGAGACTCACGATATGATCAAGACTGCTTACGGTGATAACGCCATGGGCAGATTGAGTGTTTTTGACTGAGACAAGCTGGTTTGGGAGGGGAGAGAGGAAGTTGAAGACGGCGCACGTTCAGGACGACCTCCGAGCACCAAAACGGGTGAAAATGTGACAAGTGAAGAATTTTTTGGACAATGACCGCAGAGTAAGGTTTTTACGTGGAGATCCTTAAACAGCTGAGAAAACGCCCAGCGATCGCTACGACAATGCGCCGCGCCACACAGCCTTCCACGTGCTGGCGTACCTGGCCCAACGCAACATCGTAACATTGTCTCAGCCACCCTACAGTCCCGATATTACCCCCAGCAGACTTGTTCCTCTTCCCCCACCTCAAAAAGGACATCGTCCCGGCTCCGTGAAAGTGTTGCAACAGACCGTTAAGAGGGAGCTTGACAGCATTCCGGTTGCCGACTTCCAGAAAGCGTACGAGAGTAGGAAATCCCGCTGACAGCGGTGTGTGCATGCAGAAAGGTCCTACTTTGAAGAATATTGAGCGTTTGTTTCATTTCTGTCAATATATATATATATATATATATATATATATATATATATATTTAAATTGACTCAGTCTCACTACTTTCAGGACATACAGTACCAGAATTATCTCTGTCGCCAACTCCTGCACGTGACTCCGAACGATAAAAAAAGAGACAGTCAGTCTGAAAGACTGGACTTTTATATCATTTTAAATGCTACAAATGCTGAAAAATGCTAGAAAGGCTGGAGAGATGATCAAGAAACAATCAGAACGCTAGAAAGTTACAAGTCATGTGGGAGCAGGAGCGCGCGCTGAAAGGAGGGAGCTGGCTGGATGACGTCACGCTCGCCGTGTCGTTGTCGTCTCGTAACTCCAGAGCTCACCAGTGAACTCAGTACACATGCACCAAGCGGTACTATGACGTCACACACCTCAGTGCATTCTCGGTACATTTCGTGACGTCGCCGTAACGTAACGACGAAGACGACTAGATCATTTAAAATGATAAATTATAAACAAGGCAGAAGTCGTTCGTTCTACGGCATCCCCTTTCATAAATCTCGTTTCCCACCAACTATGTAATTCTATATTCCTTTTCCTAAGGAGGAGGTGATGAAGTGAGGCGTATTATTATGTGGCAAATTACTTTGACGGTCGGATGCCCTAGACGCCAACCTCATGAGATGAAAATGAATGGAACAGGGCAAGCAAGAAGATGAAAACGGTCGTGGTTCATTAGGTGTCGTTCTGGCATTTGGCTGAAGTTGAAAATGGAAATTATTTCAAGAACGGATTTAGCTAAAATATTCCATTAGATAAGAATAACATCAATGAATCAGTCCCCTCGATAATGAGAGTTGTCCTCAGGCCACAGTCTACACCAGGATGCTCCAGCCGAGCAACTCGCTCGTGAGCAGCGGAGTACTCGCCGCATTACGTGAGTAAACCTGCAACATGCAATACAGCCCTGCTGTGGGGGGCTGCCGTCACTTCGCGATGGATACATCAAGACTGGCTGGAAGTGCATGGACTTGTGCTATGACCTTCGTCCAGTGATGCATTGGCTATCACCCCCAGTCCCTCTCCAACCTACTCCGAGCATTACTGCTGAGTACTCGCGTGTACTCAGGCTCAAACTCGTGGATTTGGAACAGCCTGGTCTACACCAATTGGCAATAACCGAGTAGTGAGCACCTATCTTTTCAGAAAGCTAGTGATATGAAAACGTGATTATTTTAAGAAATGTGAGTGTGTATAATTAGAATATACTGTACAATATAATGCTATCATACGTTTAGGAAGTCATTTTTGAAAGCCTTTGTCTGGAGCGTGGCGCTCTATGGAAGTGAAACTTGGACTATTGGCGTAGCAGAAAAGAGGAGAATTGAAGCATTTGAAATGTGGTGTTACAGGAGAATGATGAAGATCAGATGGGTAGATAGGGTTACAAACAAAGAGGTATTAAGACGAGTGGGAGAGGAGAGATGTTTCTGGCGACTGCTAATGAAGAGAAGAGATAGGTTGGTAGGACACATACTAAGACACCCAGGAATAGCAAGCTTAGTTATGGAAGGAAGGGTCGAGGACAAGAACTGTAGGGGTAGACCAAGGTTAGAATATGTTAAACAGATTGCCTCGGATGTAGGGTGTGGTAGCTATGTAGAGATGAAACGATTAGCTCAGGACAGGGAGGCATGGAGAGCTGCATCAAACCAGTCAAAAGACTGAAGACTCAAACCAACCAACGTTTAACGTTCCGACAACTGCTAAGGCCCTCAAAGTACAGTGATTCAAATGTAAAAACCTACACGACAGTAATGCAATTCAAACAACATTAACCTACAAAATTTATTCTATAGACTACCATAATAACAGCTCCAAAAGACTTTACACGTGACCTCCACAAGTCCCAATTCATTTGAGAGTTGTAGGAAATCTAGAAACTAAATTTATGTATATATTGAATAACAACTTTATACTTTTGCTTTCCGATTTGAATACGATAAATATTTTTCATAATTAAAATGTAAGGACGTCCATTTCGAATTAGTGTTTATTTATATTGTCATTCTTTTCATAGAATACATATTATGAAGTGTTGAGCTAAGCAAGGAAGCTGAAGAAGGCCCTACTGAAGAGTCGAAAACATGTTTCAATAAAAAATAAAACAATGAGTATTAACAGGCGTCAAACAATTTAATAAGTGTGAAAACGTACTGTGCGCTAAGCTAAGATGGGCTGCTTCCCCTGTATTTAATAGCGATAAATCCAACCCTTGAATTAAGCCCTCCATGTCCCTTCCTGTGGGGCATGAAGATGGTGATCCCATTGTGTGAGTGATGGGCGTTGAAATCACCTACTAGAACAGAAGGGGCTGGAGGTTGCTCAACAAGATCCAAGACGTCGTTAATATCAAGGGGCTGACTCGGTGGAAGGTACACGTTGCAAACAGTCATCATAACAGGCAAAGACACGCGAACTGCAATATCTTCCAGAGTAGCTAATGGAAACTCTTCACTATAGCAGTCAGAGCGAATCAAAGTGCAAACGCTCCAGGAAGCCCGGTCGGCGTTTGGTCGCTCTCCAGAGTATAGCCTGAAACCTCTAATGACCGTCTGATGGCCAGGGTTGAGGTTTCTTTCTTGTAGGCAGATTATACTCTCTGTGTATTGTGCAATGAGCTGACGTAGCTCAGTCAAATGCCTGTTATAACTGTTACAATTCCACTGTAACACTAAGGTCTAATATCACCCACTACGTCGACCACAACATGCATGTCCTCATTCGAGGCCGTGGAACGGGTCGACCCAGTGGAAGATCTCCGGGACGCATCTCGGTGGCGAGGGGGACCTCCGCGGGGAGCGCGCAGGCTTGGGGACCGGAACGTCCCCAGGCGCAGAAGCATCAGCAGCTGGTGGGGCGGATCCCTTCTTCCCCGCCTCTTTAATATTCCTACATGGGCCTAGAGTCGACGATGCCGCCTCAGCCGGCAGTGGAGCGGCTTCGCCGACCGTTTGGGCGGGGAGGAAGTCATAGACTATTGACGTCAGAAAAGTTGGATGGCGCAGCCATGCGGTAGAATGTTGAAGCTGAAAGATAGTGACTGGTGAGGTTTATTTAAATGGTGAAGCATTGACGTCGTGATGGTAGCAGAAAGGAAATTGTCAAATTCGAGGAGGTACTGCTCTGTATACGGTTGCAAATAGTATAAAACAGGTACGAAATCTCTTCACTACTTTCCTGTACAAAAAGTTCAGAGAGAGAGATGGGCTTCGGCGCTGTCAATTGGAAAACGTGTTACACGTTACATGACAGTGTGCAGTCTGCATTTTTGTGAAGACGACTTCTTTCCACAGCTTAAGTACCGGTACTGTTGATTGTACTGTTGTTATTGATAGTTATTGTCTCTAATTTGTATTCACAAGGATTTAGCTACATCAAAAATACTGATAAACTTGTAGCCTAATGCTTCTGTGCCGTACATAGAATGTAATCCGCTCTTTGCAAACTTGCATTCCTCACGTGTTCCTTATTTATTTTAGGGGTTCTTCCGATTGACAATAGCCGAATGGTTAGAAAACTTAAGAAAAATGCTGTTCCTAGCCTTAATTTGCCAGAGAATTTATATTCTTGCCTTTGAACAGCAAGTATGTAGGTCAATATTTGAAATATTGAAGTACCGTATGATTTGGCTTAGATTGTGTTTTTGGCTATGATCTTCTTACTGTTGAATTTAATTAATTAATGTGTAAAATCTTAGTTTTAAGTACCAGTTTGGTGACTCATCATCCCAGGCAGGCCGGTAACACCTATACTACTCAGGCAGATAGGTCACTTAGCCGTAATTTGGAAGTTATAGTGATGTTAAGTATACATATGCGGTAATGTAGCAGGAGACCTGATCGGCCTAGGCTATTGTAAATTTAATTAGTTCCCATTTCAGAGTTTTTCAGTTTTGAGTGCGAATAGTTGGTTTGAAAGTTGTACAACAGTAAGAAGAGTATGCTTTGTATAGGTTTTAATTGGTATTATGGTTTATGTCGAGCTGAGGAGTGAATTTGATTTGGCTTAAACTGTAGTTTTTGATCTGTTCCGTTTGCTTATGACAAGTTCAAATGGAGACTCCAGCTTTGTTAAATATCTGTATTTTAAATATTTAATTAAATATATTGATAAAGAGGATGCCTCCATTTTAACTTGCCTGTGGCAAGAGATTAATAAATTTATATTCTTGCCTTTGAACAGCAAGTATGTAGGTCAATATTTGCAATATTGAAGTATGATTTGAGCATCCCAAGTAACGCTTCTTTGAACCCAAAACATTCATGCAAATTCAGGGTTGCTGGATTCAATTTATTATCAGCGAGTCGTCCTTTGTGTTATGTGAGATATATATATATATATTGTGAAATTAATAAAATCATCGATACTACTAGGCTCCCTGGTACATGCTTCATATATGTAACAGCAGACAGTAAGTTAACTATCTACATGTGGGTAATATTTTTGACTGGTAGTAATTAAGCACTGTGATTTAAATTGATTGTAAAAATATTTCTATCAATGACAGAAAATAATATGTAGTATTTTGCCATCATAAATTAGAAGCCAAAACAAACGCACACCCAATCACTGTCTTGCTTATTTCTCGTCACTATTTCGCCGCCATATTGTAAACAGCTGACCGTAGGCTCCTCCCCCGTTTCGGACGTCATAAGGGCAGCGCAGCGGGAGTATTCGTGGCTTGGTATTTCTTGCGGGCCTCCTGGTAGGTGAGATCATCCAGGGTTTTCATCTCCAGAATTTTCTTCTCACTCTGGAAGACAGGGTAGTCCCTGTCCCGATGAGAACGAAATCCAGGACAATTAGTGCACTGTTAGGGCTTTGTGCAGTGCTCCGCTTCGTGGAGTACCTTGCCGCATGTTCCACAGATTACAGAATTTGAGCAACGAGATAACATGTGCCCGAACCTCTGGCAGTTATAACACTTTCTAGGTGAAGGAATGTAGGGCCATACGTCGCAACGGTAACTTGTGACCTTGACCTTCTCCGGGAGCACTGAAAGCTCAAAGGAAATGATGAATGCACCTGTGTCAACGATCTGACCGTTGACCTTGCCCGTAATGCGCCGGACATCGGTCACGTGACAGTGCTTCTTATCCTCTTTGAGCTCCTCGTCAGTGTTCAGAATCAGGTCCGGATGGAAGATAACTCCCCGGACCCGATTGAGAGTCTTGTGCTATTCCATTTTGACACTTCAGAAGTTGTTGAACTTGCTCAGCAGTCCTTGTCTTGAACAACAAGCTACCGTTCCTTATCTTTTGCACTTTTCTCAAGCTCACCATAGACACCATCTATGTGGCGACAAAACAGAACACTCTTAACCAACTTGAAATCACCGTCAGTTCTAGTCGCCACCAGAAACTTAGGGGTGTTAGCGCCAAGATTTTCACGCACAGACTGTCCCCAGAGGTAGATCCCCTCAGGGAATCAAACGTTAAAGACTTTGGTGGGGGACCACACTGTTTTATGATATTACATTTATCCATGGCAAAGTCATCCTCCCTGAATAACACCTACTCCAATCAATCACGGTCTGTCTCTGTAGGCGCTACCCAGCCAAGGCAAGGCCCGCCTAGCTCGGAAGGCATTGTCCGGGGTGCAGTGTTTTACGATACCTTATCGGCATGAACCTCTCGGCGTATACAAGGGTTTTCCAGCACCAGCTGAGCGGGAACCTGCGTTGTCAGGCGAATACTATATATATACTGCTGGGCACATCGCGCACCCACCTGTCGGTGTGGCCAGACCACACAGGCTATCGAGCGGAGTCGCACACATAGGTGATCCTTCCCCTAAAAGCACGCACATATTAAATTTTGAGTGCCGGACCTAAAAAAAATGCACGGAAAAGTCGTGCGATGTAACCTAATGGGGGTTGTATCACACAAATTGAGGCGTTTAGAGCTGGCTGTCAAACCCTCAAAAGGGGACATGGGCCAAGAAAACTTTTTAGTCGCCTCTTATGACAGACAGGGGATACCATGGGTGTATTCTAACCCTCCCCCCCCCGCAAGGGGTGGGGGAGGGGCAAGCTAGAGATGGACACACAGATTACTAGAGCCTCCTTACCAGCCCGTGTTGCAGCATGTATTGCACCCTTCCGTCAGGAATAATGTATGTTCATACAGTATTTCGCTAGCTCAATCAGTTCGGGGATGGTACGTTCATTTTCCACGATATGGCACATACATTCGGGATTCTGAGCAAACAGGTCAACAACTACCACAAATAAAAATCAAATTTCACACAAAAGAATTTAATCACAAAATATGGCACCGAAAAAAGAACAATAAAGACAATAAAAGTGACCCAAAAAATCATACAAAGAAATCGATAAAACAAAATGTTCCTGCATCACTATGTCAAGAATCTCGTCTGGACTCGCAATGGTCTGAAACCACTTTAAAACAGCCCCACAGAGTTGACATTATTTTTCAGTTTCACTGCCATAAAGCGTTTCCTCTTACAATACAGTTGTTACTGAATCCTTCAGAAAATCTTAAATGATACTCAAATTTTATTTTAATTTCTAGAAACATCTTTAGATAATCAAATCTCTAAATTGTCTATCGACTTTCAACTTATTTAATCAACTTATCAACATTAAAATATCAAGCCCTCGGATTTGTGAATCAACTTTCTCTCTATTATCAGGTCCTGGTTTTTCTAACCAAGCTTTCTCTATATTATCAGGCCCTGGTTTTTCTGATCAAACTTTCTCTATATTATCAGGTCCTGGTTTTTCTGATCAAACTTTCTCTATATTATCAGGTCCTAGTTTTTCTGAAACTTTCTCTATATTATCAGGTCCTGGTTTTTCTGATAAAACTTTCTCTCTCTGCACATAATATGTATAGTACTATCAATAGTTGGCGATCGTGCATCCCTTTTTATCCAAATTTTGGATTATTTTAAACGGATCATGTCTCAAAACGACATATCCATAACCCGTTCTTAATTATACTCAAAAGAAATCGACATTTTCAAAATATATCCAGCATGGATTATTATTATTGTTATTATCGGGCCGTAAAGGTCCCAAAAATTAACTTTTCGACATAAATTTTGGCAGGAATTAATTATTACAATGAATTCTGATGGACTGGACTGCCCTCATATTGATATAATGAGCTAATATTTAATTTCACACAAAGTGATATAATTACTACTGCTTCAGACAAGCACCTTAGGTTAGCGACCCTCTAGAGCAGTTCGGGTCTGACATGAGAATTTATGGCCTTGGCCCGACCCTTAGGAAGGTCGTCTGTAGTGGTGTGAGGACCACTCTCTTAAAGACAGTGACATATCTTTTTTACACTCGGCCACATATTTTCAACATAGTGGAATATTTCAGAATGAAAGGTTTTAATTATTTACTCCCCCATTCTCTAATTCTTTATCAATTAAATGAACGGGCTCCTCATGGCCTTAATCCAAAATCACAAAAGGTAGGGTAATCTCTCTGTGGTTAAAATCATTGTAAGGAGCCTACTTTGTCAGTTACTGGGGGCATAACGACAATCAAGTGAAACTCATAAAAATGTGCTCCAATGACACTACATAAAATCCTCCCCAAAGACGTTCCTGGACGCACGACGATACTGGGGGCATAAATGTGCTCTGACGGCACTACATAAAATCCTCCCTAAAGGCGTTCCTGGACGCACGACGATTATTGGCCCATCATAAACTTTCTCTACAATTCAACCACATTAGATTTCTCCTTTAATAAATAATCCACCGCCTTTGTCCGGCGGCAAACATCTCTTTAAAACCTTTCATTAAATTTTACGTAGTTTAATCTGGCCGTTCATTCTACACACATTTTAATTTATTTTGGCTCCATTAAAATTTCATCAGTTATTATTACTTTCATGTTTTAATTATTCCTGCTTTATTAATTCCTTTTGTACCGACATTACACATACAAAACACTTCTGAATTAACGTTTTCCTATTTCTTTTATTTGTCACATGCTGTAACATATAATTTTTGGATGCACGACCCCTTCAAATGAATTTATACAATGATTTAGTACTCACATATTATCGGTGGTCTCCACCAGTGTGTCTGGAACTTTTCATCCATCACTGCGATGATTTACACTTCCATGTCACCACACAAATAACGATGATATTTTCACATATATTTTCACTTCTTGATTATAGCGATCTACACAGATCTTTACTTTCACTGACATCCCTTATTTCTGGGACGTTTTACACATTTAATTACCATTATAAATTTATTCATTAACACTTTTAAAACATTTATTATTGCTTACATAAATTATTACTTCTGGCAAGAGATCATTGCCTTCTTTCAATAAACACATATGGTTACAATTTTCCCTATTTACACACGTATTAAATCTCCTTCTGGTGTCTTATCCTGGAATGCAGATAATTTTTAATCCCGTTCCTGTTCCTAGTTGTCCTATCTGTGCGGATGGCAGTCTCTGAATGTCTACTCCACGATTTTCTACTAGGATAGTTTCTCTCGTCACCTCGGCTAATACAATAACTAGATACTTTCGGTTATTATTTGCATGTAGCATCACTCATTCCGGTGTTCAATCTCAGCGCGATACCTAACACTTCCCTTCAACAACGGTAATTATTCAGTGATTACTCTTAAGTCCATGTGACTTCATTATACTCGAAAGCCTAATTCTTCCTTATTATTAGTATTATCACTTTCGAACCGAATTTTAGTTTAAAGGTTTCGTAGTGGACTTCCACTAATTATGTTGGTGATTACTTTCTTACTATAAAACTCGTGTACCGAACATGACTTGTACTGTAACGTCCATTCGGACCGTAGACTGTCGTGGACTCCCCTCACGAGGGCTCGGAGACTTGTAGTAGACTATCCCTGCTCCTCGCGGCTGCTAACATTATATTCATTTTCATCAGAAAAATAGTTCCCTCTCCTAATCGGGAGCTCAATTCTGTAATCTGATGCGATTTGGATCATTAAAAATCATTTCCTGGCCATATGTGATCAGTAGGTTCCAAATATGACCGTCGGAGTATGATTCGTTCAGCCAATTATCTGTAATTAATTTCCCTCTCAGGTGGCGTGGGTGACGCTACCTCGGGGAATTCTAGCTATCACGTAAGATCCCTGTTTTAGATGTGGTTTGGTTGTATACCTCCGCAGCTATTATGAATATCCATTTATTATCCATTTATTAGAGAGTTTCCTCCTTTCATAATTAGCATATTCTCTTTCTGATTACGGGTTGGTCTCTTGAATTTTCCTCCATTGGTGATTTCTTGAGATATTAGTGAAGTACTGTATTTATTATCCCCTCCAGTCCATCATCCTTTGTCATATCCGTCAAATCAGCATTATTATTGGGATTCCCTCGGCCGCGAGAATTCCCTTAAGTTGCTTTCACTTATCTCGAGCGCCGGCCGGGCGGGCCACTTGACATTCCAACATCGGCCGTCTGACAGCCCACAAGAATTCTAAAACCTTCTCCTATGCTATGTTAAAATGCATACTAATTCCTCTCGTTTTTAGCTTCGAAAAATACCTTTATACATTCAAGACTTGATGTTTGTACTTTGACTACATGTCCATTACTACTTCCTGCGAACTTTTATTTCATCCATATGACCATGTGTTCGTTTCTCTCACAGTCTCATTTTATATATACAGGGTCCTAGGTTCGTGTCACTCCATCCAAGCATCGGATGAGTACAGTATCCAACCTACAGATGGACCAACAGAGTACTAGAGCATCCTTATTGCAGCCTGCATCCAAGCTAGAGATGGACCAACAGAGTTATAGAGCCTCCTTACCAGCCCGTATTGCAGCCTGCATCCGACCTACAGATGGACCAACAGAGTACTAGATTTTCCTTACTGCAGCATGTTTCCAAACTAGAGAAGGACCAACAGAGTACTACGGCATCCGTATCGCAACAGGTATCCAACCGAGAGATGGGCCAACAGAGTACTGGACTCTCCTTATTGCAGCATGTATCCAACCTTGAGATGGACCAACAGAGAACTAGACCCTCCTTATTGCAGCATGTAACCAACCTTGAGATCGACCAACAGAGAACTAGACCCTCCTTATTGCAACATGTATCCAACCTTGAGATCGACCAACAGAGTACTAGACCCTCCTTATTGCAACGTGTATTCAACCTTGAGATCGACCAACAGAGTACTAGACCCTCCTTATTGCAGCATGTAACCAACCTTGAGATCGACCAACAGAGAACTAGACCCTCCTTATTGCAGCATGTAACCAACCTTGAGATGGACCAACAGAGAACTAGACCCTCCTTATTGCAACGTGTATCCAACCTTGAGATCGACCAACAGAGAACTAGACCCTCCTTATTGCAGCATGTATCCAACCTTGAGATCGACCAACAGAGAACTAGACCCTCCTTATTGCAGCATGTAACCAACCTAGAGATCGACCAACAGAGAACTAGACCCTCCTTATTGCAGCATGTATCCAACCTTGAGATCGACCAACAGAGTACTAGACCCTCCTTATTGCAGCATGTAACCAACCTTGAGATCGACCAACAGAGAACTAGACCCTCCTTATTGCAGCATGTAACCAACCTTGAGATCGACCAACAGAGAACTAGACCCTCCTTACTCCAACATGTAACCAACCTTGAGATCGACCAACAGAGTACTAGACCCTCCTTATTGCAGCATGTATCCAACCTTGAGATCGACCAACAGAGTACTAGACCCTCCTTACTCCAACATGTAACCAACCTTGAGATCGACCAACAGAGAACTAGACCCTCCTTATTGCAGCATGTAACCAACCTTGAGATCGACCAACAGAGAACTAGACCCTCCTTATTGCAACGTGTATCCAACCTTGAGATCGACCAACAGAGAACTAGACCCTCTTTACTCCAACATGTAACCAACCTTGAGATCGACCAACAGAGTACTAGACCCTCCTTATTGCAGCATGTAACCAACCTTGAGATCGACCAACAGAGTACTAGACCTTCCTTATTGCAGCATGTAACCAACCTTGAGATCGACCAACAGAGTACTAGACCCTCCTTATTGCAACGTGTATCCAACCTTGAGATGGACCAACAGAGTACTAGACCCTCCTTATTGCAACGTGCAACCAACCTAGAGATCGACCAACAGAGTACTAGACCCTCCTTATTGCAACGTGTATCCAACCTAGAAATAGACCAAAAGAGTACTAGACCCTCTTTATTGCAGCATGTGACCAACCTTGAGATCGACCAACAGAGTACTAGACCCTCCTTATTGCAACATGTATCCGCCCTAAAGATAGACCAAAAGAGTACTAGACCCTCCTTACCGCAGCATGTATCCAATCTTAAGATCGACCAACAGAGTAGGCCTACTAGACCTTCCTTATTGTAACATGTATCCAATCTTGAGATGGATGAACAGAGTACTACAGCATGTATCCGACCTAGAAATAGACCAACAGGGTACTAGAGCCAGCATGTCTACCCGTGCCCATTCTGCAGATGGACAAACGGGGTACTAGAGACCCCACGCCCGCCCGTATTGCAGCTAGTATCCGAGCTAGTGATGGGTCAACAGAGTACTAGAGCCTCCATGGCGGTGGTCAGTGTTCCTCGTAGCTGTGTTATACTGTTCAGATATTGTTAATGGAATGAAAAATCTGCATTTATTAATTAATAAATACAGGAATTCGCACAATGGGCATATATGAATATGAATAATTTGATGATTTAGTTGGCGCAGAAGGTTGCCAATGTTACAGTCCTTTTCTTGCAAAACATCGCATGGTATCTGTCATATAGCCCACCACAGCACTTGCAAACACATTCCAGTCCTAGAGAGTGGAATTTTACTTCCTGACATATCAAGTGATGAAAACCATGTACCGCAAACATAGTCTCTACATGTTTCAGGTCGAAGTTGGAGTTTTTCCAATCATGCATGATCATAGCATCGGTAGCAAAGAACTCTTCCCGGATTGCCTCTCTCTTTGATGCGAGTTTCATCTCGATCATTCTGTAGCTGGCTGTGTCTGGGTGTAGAAATGTTAGCTTTATTTCTTCTGGGTAGAATGGTTCCCTTGCCAATAGGTACACCAATATTGAGAGAGTATATACTTGGAGACACATAAAGCTTTCTTTAGAGAGGATGCTTTGACTTTTTTCGAGGTTTTTACAGTTGATCTTTTGTTACGTATTACGCCCGTTTGACCGGAGTCGAACGAACACGCATGAATTTCGAAATCAGCGGCAACACGAGATCAAACGTCTCAGGGTCTATCTGGGCACACAAAATACTTAACTAGCTAGCTGGCTGATCTCAAAATCCACACATCAGTAGGGAAGAAAGGGATTTATGAAACATCACAAATAACACAGCTTAAAAAACAAGATTTACAATGCATTTGTCCTTCTCGTGCATCCTAAACTAAAATAAATATCTCCCAGGGAGAAAACGTAAACTAAAACACACACTCCTGTAAAAGAAACATCCTAGCCCCCCTGGGTCCCTATCTAAAATATCAAATTGACTGTGAGATCATTATAAAAATTCAAAATATGTACACGATAGCACTGAGTTGTATGAGGTGAACAGAAATTATCAGTCCATCAGTCACGCACCATTAATTATAATTGACACGTTATTTTTTAGATGTTCAGAATCATTAGCAGTCCATTATGACATCTCAGAAACTAATTCACTTAAGTTCACTGTCCTGACACTTTCATTTATGTTTACACAATTATATTTTCAAAATGATATCCAACATTTGTTGCAGAGTCCAAGTATTTGTTTGTCCATAATAGTTTATGTAATTCAATTTCATAATGGTTGATGCAGGTAAATGGTTTCGAATAAAAAGCTTCCAGAATATTGAATAAGTACAAAAACCATCCCTAGAATCTTCATCTTTCAGAATCAGTTCCTCGACCTCCCATCTTTCGTGGAAGAGTGACCCTTTCTATGCAGGCGTTTGGATGATGTAAACGGTAAGTAGTGAGAAGGGTCCTTGTTTTTCTCTGCCGGCTTTCTATTTCTGTTGCTGAACATTTCAGAATCCCAAATGAATATACTAGGGTAGGTATAGCGTATGTGTTGATAGCTTTAATTTTGATCTTTGCACAGAGATTGCTTCGCAGCACTTGATGTAGTCTTGTGGTATACTTGCCAATGAGTTCATATTTGATGCTTTTATGAACCAAAGTTGTATTTTCAGCAAATCCCAGATATTTGTAGGTTTCTATTTCAGTCATTCCTTCTGTTGATGTATTTCACATCTTTATTGTTATTTAATAACTCATTGATATTTAACTACACTAGCGCCATATGTGAAAACACCCACTCACAAAAGCTGGAGTAACCATTCTTATCTTTTTTTTTTATCCGTCCCATGTACAATAATACCATGACGAATAGAAATAAATAGTGTTATCACTCACCGAGTTCAACCGCGCCCCGCTCGGCTAGCGCTAGCGGCGCCGATCCCCAACGCTACACAGTCAGCTGTTCAATAGTGGGATACGCGCTGGTCTACGTAAACCTCTTTACGAAGGCTGCGGTTGCGCTGATTACAACAAATTGTGTGTTTAGACTTATGAATAATACTGTCAAAAAGTTAGTATTAATATTCTCTGTCCCCATGTAGAACTATCGTTTAAAACAATCCGTTAGTCGCGCATTGGTCTGACAGCTCCATGGTTCGTTATATTAGTTTTAATATCAAGCCAACAGTTCAAGTTATGATCTTATCGTCTCGTGACATCTTACACCAAACCTTAGTAAGCATTTTTCTGGAGTTGTGAAACAGCGTGCCTAAAAATAACTTTAACACGTGTAACATTTTGTCAGCGTGAGATTGATAGTACCAGCGCTCCCAATGATGTTACATTCTGTCAGTGAGTGGCAGGTGTGCTGTTATACCGATTATTTGGCTTAGTATGTTGCCTTAGTTAATATCAGTAAGGAGATTGCGCCTTACGAAAACCTAAGGATGCAGATGAAGCGTGTCACCTTCTGCTGAAAGATAACGAATAGCTAGTTCATGATTCAGTAATTTCAAAAGAATTTGTGATTCTGATACTGAAGACAAAGTTGAAACAAGATCCGAAGATCAGGAGGACGGTAACGGAAGCGAAGAATTGGATGACCGTTTATTTTATTGGCAGGTTGGCCATTATTATTATATGTCCGACTCATTCTTGGCCACTTAGCTATCACCACGGAAGTCCGGGTTCGATTCCCAGCTCTGCCAATAAATTTAATACTGGTATGAGGGCTGGAACGGTGTTCACTCAGCCTCATGAGGCAAAAATGTTAAGAGGCGCGTTCGATTCCTACCTCAGCTATCCTGGAAGTGGATTTCCGTGGTTTCCCACTTCTCCTCCAGGAAAATGCCGGGATGGTACCTAACTGAAGGACACGGCCGCTTCCTACCCAAATCCTACCTCAATTCCAAATACACACACACTACTACAGACATCATAATGACACAGGTTATCAGACGAATTCTAAACAAACACAAACACACGGGGCTACGTGACCAGGATGTCGTTAAGTCCCTAGAGAATCAACAACTATTATTATTTTAGGCCTATTATTATTAAGACGGATTTTTTTTTTCGTTTTAGGTAAGGATGGCACGAAATAGAACAAGTAACCATGGAAGGCTGCCTTCATTCCGTATCCTACTGGGCGCCTTTCGTGATTTTACATCAGAGGATAGATATTTCGGTAAATTTTGAAAAATGTGAGGTAGGCCTACTGATCCTGGTTTTAAATTCCACTTCACGCGAGGAATTCCCACGTTCTCATAGTTCACTACGAAACAGTCCGCCTTTATAATAATTAAATCTTCCGAAAAACGCTCGTCACAGATTCTATTTTTGATCGACAATTGCTTATCTTTCCACGGAATAACTCTCGCCCATTTCACAAACAGATTTGTTTCTTTTGGCGGTGTGAAAAAATGTCTACCATCAGATTTTCTTCATTACCCGATTTACTTCCAGGAACAAAACATAACGACATTTTCCCGAAACAACAGAAAACTTAGTTGTTTGCACACACAAAGCACTGCACAGACATTCGTAAACTATTACGAAGAAACAAATTCCCTCGAATAATATGACTTCTCGCGCACAGGATATTACAGTACTAACCTCGTGGGTTACTGTCACAGGTGCTTATGGTTCGGCGCGACTTCCGCGCCACACACTGGCTGGACCATGAACTACAATGCTTAAGTAGCGGAGTGATGACACTGTTTATTTCTATTCGTCATGATAATACTATTCAGTCGCTGTTTTAATAAAACCAAAAATCGCTTTCAAAGTTTGTTCATTTATTTCAAATAAACCAACACCTTCAATTAATCAACAGTAATAGTATTATTAAATTAATCTTAACTTCAAAATATTAATCCTACAAATTATTTAGTCAATAACGACCACAACCAGTGTTAAATGGATCATGATTCCACAACAAATCAGACATAGCGAACACATTAGTGCGTCGTGCTAGCAATCTAATGACGTAGCTGTCTCATGCTTCTTCGAAACTCAAATTATGTTCTAGTATGCCATAGCGTCCTCATAACTACAACTGAATCTTAGAATTTCATCGTAATACGATGCATAACAAAATACTGGAATCTTGTCCTACGACTCAAAACATGCGCAGAAAAATAGTTAACTGGCTGACAAACTTGCTGAGAAGGGTTTAAACGTTGGTCTTGCTAAAATCATAACAACTAGTATTAAATGTAAAGTTCTAGCTTACATATTCCAGCGATGATACGATGTTGAAGAGGCGGCGAGTCCATTTCCATGTAGATGACTATACACGCAGGAATGCGATAGCAATACGCTTGACTCGTGCACACACACGCGCGCTGTTCCACACCACCATGTCGTATCCCGCTACAACACGTCGGCCTCTATCTTGCCCTCAAGCAGTTTAGTTAGTTAGTTAGTTATTGTTGTTTTAAGGGGCGGAACTACGAGGTCATCTGCAGTGCACCTTAACGAAGCCTATATTGTTCCACGTAGAATTGTTACGGTGTCTACTAATAATTTTACACATGTATAGTTTGAACCACTTCATTCTTATGGCTTTTGCCATTCGCGGTCACGAATACGAACTGTTCCGCGGTATTCTGCAGTCACTCAGGACTTTAAGTATCGTATGACTAAATACATTATGTAAGTTGCAATGAGCTGTAGCTTGTACTGCCCTTGACTGTAGAGATACAATCTTTCATGAGAATATTCCTATTCTGCTATCCACTATCCTGTTTCATCGATACCTACCGTGGGTAATGAGTATTTCTCAACTCAACACGACTGGCGTAGTTGGCCCCATCTATCTTGTTCCGAGTTTCAACCAAGCAAGCAAGGTGAATAGACGTGCAGTGAAGTGTAAGGAAGAATGGGAATCGCTATTCAGCAGTACCGGGCGGTCATCGGCCGCTGGCAGGCTAGAGTGAAGTGCGATTTCGGTGTCGGGAAGGTGATAGCGGGCAACGCCACTGAACAGATGGGGGTTTTGGCGATGGGGATGGTAGCGCTGGTTGTGGCGACGCTACTATTAATTGGAGGAGTGGAGTCAAACCCAGGGCCTGGTCAGCTGGGATGGCAAGAAATGGAAAAAATAAGGGAAATTGTAAAGGAAGTGTCACAAAATGACCAGATCCGGGACATTCTTCGTGAGCAATGTAAGGAATTCAAGGAGATGAAGATATGTATAAGAGAAGAGATGGGAATAGTGACAGAAAGGCTGACCGAGAATAGTAGAGAGATAAAAGACCTAAGAGAAAAGGTGAAGATATTAGAGGTGGAGGTAAATGAATTAAGGAAGGCCAAGCTGGATGAGAGAAAGAAAAACGTCTTCATTTACGGAATAAAGGAAGATGCCAAGGAAAGCACCGAGGATCTAACATCCAAGGTGCTCCGAGTGATTAGTGAAGGCATGCGGATAAACATTGGAGTCTCAGAGATTGACAATGTGACCAGGATAGGCCGGGGAAGGGGCACGAGGCCCGTGAAAGTGTCATTAGTTTCTTCGCTGATGGCTCACAGAATTCTGGCGAACACAAAGAACCTGAAAGGGGAGAGGATATGGGTAAGGAGAGAAATGAGTAAAGAAGAGGCAAGCGAGCAACGGACCTTGCAGTTTCATTTAAGGAAGGCAAGGAGCTCTGGTCTCAAGGCTTATGTCAAAGGCAATAGACTGGCGGTTAGCGGCAACAACTGGGATCGGATTTGGACAGTGGCACAACTCCAGGATATGGAGAAGCAACAACAACAGGAGACAGTCAGACCTAGCAACCAGGTGGAAGCAGCTGTCGGTTCAGAGGGAAGTGCGGTGATGATTCAACAGAGAGCATCGACCTCCAAGTCCAACACGGAAGTGGCGCGAGCAGGAACGACTAACGTCAGCGCCAGGAACACCGGACAGGTGCATGGTTTGCAGAAAGGTGAGACTGGCAAACAACGAGTTACTAGTCTAAAAGAACTATGGGGCAAGAAAACCTTGACAGAGCAGTTTAATGTGGAGAAGGAGGTCATTTCTTCTCCAGGTGGCAGTATACTAGAGCTAGAGAAAGCTAGAGTTGCTAGAAGTAAAGCTACCGCCAGCGAAGAGGGTAGGGGTAAAAAATAACTAAACTGGAATATTGCTAGCGTAAATATAGAGGGTTTTAGGTAGATTTCATTAGAAAGCTAACTATTGCAATGGGTCCCATGTTTCGACTTCCGGAAAATTTCGACATATCTTCGCGTTTCACATCCCCCAGACACCAAAACCACCGTCAGTTCAAAAGTTTATATATAATTTATGTATATATATATATATGTATATATATATGTATATCAGTTTCTTGTGGACACGATAACTGCCGTAATTTTGTACCAATTACTTCGAATTTTTTACCGAAGATGTATACCTATAAAATCTCGGTCGAGTTCGTTACTGGGCTAAATCGGTCGAAGGGGGTGAAAATGGGGGGCTTTTTTCGAAAAAGTGAAATTTCGCTATAACTCTCTTAATACGTGCAATATCGAATCCATTCAAAGTTCATAATATGTGTCGGATAAGTGCCAAAAATTTATGTCAAATAAGATTTTTGATAGCACCAACCATTGACCAAAGGGGTGGAAAAAAGTGGGTTTTTCGGGAAACATTAATCATATCTCTCTTAATAGGCACAATATCAAAACCGTACAAAATGGACAATATTCCCCTAATAATTACCTAAAACTTTTGTCTGAAAGAATTTTTGATATGACCCACCATTACGCCAAGGGACGAGAAAAATGATTTCGGAATTATAAGAAAATGCCAAGAGCTATCAGTGGTTGCCATGGCAACACTACTAAATTGATGAGGCATGGACCATCAGACGTTGCCATGACAACGCACTTGCACGAGATCAGATTCAGTATTTCCATCTGATTAAGTGGTTGGTTGGTTGGTTCTTAAGTTTAGGGGCTGCGACAACGCGGTCATGTAGCCCCGTGTACTTTGGGTGTGTGTAGAATCTGTCTGATAACCGGTGTTAATTGTGATGACTGTATTAGTGTGTGTTATCTGTTTGTTAATTTAAGTACTGCAACTAACACTTTTTCAGATAGTTCCTACTTTTGCCGCCAAGCGCCACTGTCAACGACTACGAGGCCAAGTTCAGAACTGAGCTACTAGACGCCACCGCAGTCGGCTCTTGGCAACGAACATAGAAACCTAAGAGCGTTGTATACATTCTTAACCTATCCAATTTAGCTTCACACAGGTGCAATTAGTGGAAGGATCTTTAACATGCCATAAATCTATGACATGGGACCGCCGGCTTTACTTCCCCTCCGAAGGAAGGCATACTGAGGGATATTTAACGCTCTTAAAAAATCCGACGGCTTCGGCCGGGTTTGAACCCGGTATCTTGGGCATAGAAGCTCAGCATGTTACCGACTACGCCACCAAAGCCGCCTGATAAAGTGGGAAGCGGCTTCGGTGACGTAACTGGTAGCATGCTGAATGTCTATGCCCAATGTCGCGGTTTCAAAGCCGGCCGCAGTCGTCGGATTTTCTAAGAGCACTAGAATCCCTCAGTATGCTTTCCTTTGGAGGGGAAGTTCCAACGTTCGTTGCGAGTTGATGGTTGGGGTGGCATCTAGTAGCCAAGTTCACAGCTAGGTGTCGTTGACGGTTGTACCTGGTAGCAACATTAGGAACTACTGCTTGAAATTGACCGTCTGCAGTACTTACATGAATTAAGACTAATACAGCCATTACAATTCACACCGTGTATCAGACAGATTCTACACTCACCCAAAGTACACGGGGTTAGATGACCGCGTTGTCGCAGCCCCTAAACTGAGGAACCAACCAGAGGTAGATTTCGTTAGAAAGCTAACTATTGCAATGGGTACCATGTTTCGACTTCCGGAAAATTTCGACATATCTTCGCGTTTCACATCCCCAGGCCCCAAAACCACCGTCAGTTCAAAAGTTATATATAATTTATGTATGTATATGTATATCAGTTTATTGTGGACACGATAACTGCCGTAATTTTGTACCAATCACTTTGAATTTTTTACCGAATACGTATACCTATAAAATCTCGGTCGAGTTCGTTACTGGGCTAAATCGGTCGTTGGGGGGTGAAAATGGGGGGCTTTTTTTTTTTCGAAAAAGTGAAATATTGCTATAACTCTCTTAATATGTGAAATATCGAATCCGTTCAACATTCATACTATGTGTCGGATAAAGCCCAAAAATGTATGTTTGAAGAGTTTTTTTTATAGCACCAACCATTGACCAAAGGGGTGGGAAAAAGTGGGTTTTTCGGGAAACATTAATCATATCTCTCTTAATAGGCACAATATCAAAACCGTACAAAATGGACAATATCCCCATAATAATTACCTAAAACTTTTGTCTGAAAGAATTTTTGATATAACCCACCATTATGCCAAGGGATGAGAAAAATAATTTCGGAATTATAAGAAAATGCCAAGACCTATCAGTGGTTGCCATGGCAACACTACTAAATTGATGAGGGATGAGCCATCAGACGTTGCCAAGATAACGCACTTGCACGAGATCAGATTCAGATTTCCATCTAAGTGTGAAGCGGCTTCGGTGACGTAACTGGTAGCATGCTGAATGTTTATGCCCAAGGTCGCGAGTTCAAAGCCGGCCGAAGTCGTCGGATTTTCTAAGAGCGCCAAAAATCCCTCAGTATGCTTTCCTTTGGAGGGGAAGTTCCAACGTTCGTTGCGAGTTGCTGGTTGCGGTGGCATCTAGTAGCCAAGTTCACAGCTAGGTGTCGTTGACGGTAGTACCTGGTAGCAACATTAGTAACTACTGCTTGAAATTGACCGTCTGCAGTCCTTACCTGAATTACAGACTAATACAGCCATCCCAAAGTACACGGGGTTACATGACCGCGTTGTCGCAGCCCCTAAACTGAGGAACCAACCAAAATCTCTGCAGTAGATATAATTTTGCGTGAAGAAGTAACAGACCGTTACATAGTTGCACATCAGTGTCGAAACCTAGCATAAGGACAGTGTGACCACAAGTATAAAAATGGACCCCAAATGACAAGAAGGTTACCGTTCCCATAAGACAATAAAATGTTTAAAATAAGCATAAAATGACGAAAAACAAAGTTAATTAAGCTCCAATTATAAAATACCTTCTCGCATTAAATGAGGTCTGATCCTTCTACGAAAATCTGCATATTCTGCCTATTTTCGCCTATCCCCAAGTTTGTCCGGTGAAATCTACCTCCGCCTTCCGGCGTGCCGAGAGGACTTTTTTAAATAAGAGAGGGAACGATGTAGTTTTGACCCTAATAGAAGATATGCAGATTGTAGGATTTGTTGAGAGTTGGCTCCCTGTAGGTTGCGAGGTTAAAATAGATGGCTTCAATATATATACAAAACCTAAGATTAGGAAAGCTCGTACAGGTAGGTTCCCGGGGAGAATTGTTGTTTTAATTAAAGAAGAGGTGAGGGAATTATCAGAATTTATTAGTTCAGAACTGGAAGAAGTAGTGTGGGTAAAAGCAGATATTAGGGGGAGGGGGAAAGGAACGGTATGTTTCGGCTTTGTCTACAACCCTCCGGAGAATTCCCCGTATGCAAGAGAAAACTTTTTCGATGAGTTAGCTATTGAAATAAACAGAATTCAAAATATATATGAAGAGGCAGAGATTGTGCTTTTAGGGGACTTCAATGCGAGGGTTGCAGACAGAAAGCCCCTTTACAGCAAGGGGGTTGCCGAGGCCGTATGTGGGGATAGGCACAGCAAAGACAAGGAATGTAATAAGAACGGAGAAAAGATTTTGGAACTATGTGGTGCAGAAGAGCTATATATATTAAATGGTGTCTGTGTGGGGGATGAAGAAGGTAACCTGACGTATATAACAGAGATTGGAGGAAGTGTAATAGATTTAGCAATATGTTCCAGAGGAGCACTAGCCCTAATTAAGAGGTTCACTGTTGAAGAATGGGGGGAATCACACCACCTACCAATTGTCGTCAACATGCAGGGAGCGGTGACAAAATCAAAATCAAAAGGGAACCCACAAGTTAAAGCTATAGAGAGGAAAGTAAATAGATTCAGATGGAGGGAGGAAAACTGCAGAGAGTTCCAGAACTACTTCCAGGGAGAAAATTTTGCTGATAAAGGTAGGGATAAGTTTAATGATCAGTAATGATGAAATTGAAGGGGTAATACGTATGATTGAGAATGCAATTATGATGGCCGGGCGGAAAATGCGCGTGAAGGCTAGAGGAAAATTAGGGAGAATTAAAGGATGGTACGATGAATCTTGTAGAAGGAAGAAAACCGAAGTTATTAGGGCACTGAAGTTATACAAGAGAGGAGGGGATGATACGATGAGAGTAGAATTTTGTCGTCTACGGAAAGAATATAGGGAACTGCTCAGCAAAATGAAAGATGAATGGCAGGGTAAGGAAGCTACAGCACTAAATAAGGATTCTAAAGCTAACGACTGTAGCAAAGTGTGGAGCAGGATAAATTCTTACTGTAGGGGGAGCAGAAGTGGTGGGGGGAGCTCTATTAGTGATGAAGTATGGATTGCATATTATGAGAATCTGTTAAATGCTGAAGATAATTGGAGGAAGAGGGATGAGTTTGGCGTCCCGAGGGGGCTGGAGGCCGCTCTGCCTATGCTGGACCAAGTCATATCGATAGAGGAAATTAAGGGAGTAATAGCAAAGAGTAAAGGAGGGAAGTCAGGTGCTATTTCGGGGATAACAAATGAATTTTGGCAAGAGTTGAGTAACAATAGGTTCATGATGGACAGCTTGGTAAAAATCTTTAACAAAATCTTTGAAGGAGGTAGATTTCCGAGGGCGTGGCAGGAGGGGATAATTTGTCCAATATATAAGAAGCGTGGGGACAAACTAGACCCAGGCAACTATAGAGGCATAACTTTGCTTGATAATTTGAGCAAAATGTACACCGGGGTCTTATCCAAGCGTTTAATAGCATGGGCAGAGGGCTGTTCGGTGTTCTCGAGACTCCAGACAGGGTTCAGAAAAGGGATGAGAACCAGTGACAATATAATGGTGGTTAAAACGGTGATGGACAAGTACATAAGAAGGAAAAGAGGTAAGCTGTATATCACAGCTATTGATTGGGAGAAGGCGTTTGATTCAGTGAGCAGGGGAGCTGTCATGGCTAAGCTGGAAAAAATCGGGGTGTCACATAAAATGATACGAGCAATTGAGAATGTGTATTCCGAAGTGAAATGTGCAATTAAAACTAAAGATGATGTAATTGTAGGAGAGATAACGTCTAATATAGGATTAAAACAGGGATGCAAATTATCCCCGGTGCTTTTTTTTTTGTGCTATTTATCAACGATATTTTCGATTCAAAGGGCTTTGAGCAACGGTCCAACCCTTGCTTGGACAATTATGATATCCAGGGCCTAGCTTTTGCTGATGACATCCTTCTAATTGCTCTAACACCCTATAATATGCAATATAGTATTGACGATATTGTGAGATACTGTGAGGACTGGAACTTAAAAATTAACCCGAGTAAGACCAAAGTTATGGTCGGAAAAAAGGGAGTTAAACTGGCTAAGAACGAAAAGTGGGTCATGTATGGGTCGCAGTTAGAGACGGTGAAAAAACTTGAGTATCTAGGGACGATAATGGTGAGTAATGGTAAATGGACCGAACAAATTAAAAGGGCAAAATCGAAAGGGCTAGCGGCATTGGCGAATGTTAAAGTGTTAGAGCGTAGGTTAGCGAATCTTGACTACAAAGTGTATAAGAATGTGTTCAACGCATTCATCGTTTCAAGAGCACTCTATGGAGTGGAAGTATGGGGTTTAGAGGAAGGAACGAAAACCCTGGACAGTATTGTAAGTAGGTTTGCCAAGATAATTTTGGGGCTACCTAGTTGCACGGCGAATTGTGGAGCGAGAATGTTGTGTGAGGATGTAAGCATTAGACAACATATCATAAAAAGGTCATAAAGTCTTGGATTCGTTTAAAAGCAGGTGGAGGGGGGGGGGGGGTGCTTAAGGTAGCCTACCTGCACCAAATGAAGCATCAGCAAGAGGGCTACTGGGTGGACGGGGTAAGAAGTGTACTGGAAAGATTAGGAATGGGTTATCTATGGGATAGGGACTTACAAAGAGAGGAAGGTAGGGTGTGCAAAAAAGTGTGTAGAAGGGTTAATGACGTAGAGTTGCAGGTGCTAAGAGAAGAGTGCACCAGTAGGAGAACCTTAACGGAGTTCTGCGAAATAAGGAACTTTATGAGCATAAAGCCTCAATGCCTAATGAAAAGAGAAATGAGAGGGATCATTTGGTGGTTAATGGGGGTGTATAAGAACAAAGCGTTGAGAGAAGTAGGAAAAGAGGACATTTGCCTGTTTTGTGGGAAGGTTATGGGTGCAGCGCACCTGATCAGGGAATGCAAGGAAATTAAAATGATAAGAGCAAAGTTTGTAGACAAAGCAGATCTAAACAGAATAGAAAATGAAAATGAGTATCACACTTTAATTAAATTACTAAAATGGGAATGGGGGAAAGCAGGTCAATTAGCAAAATATTTTAATACCATCAGGGCAATGTGGAATAAGAAAGCGTCGGACGAGATTCAGAACAAAGATGCATGTAAATTAAGCATTCAAGTACAGGAGACGGCTTCCTAAGCTATAAATCTTGTTAAAGCCTAGGAGAGCCTATCTGTATTAACTAGGTAGCCTATACGATTACTACAGTACAGCCACATATTGCTGTCTGTAGATTTTTCTTGTGAGGTTGATGTTTTTTTTTCCGTACTACAAAACTTATCAGACTCTTACAGTCAGTAAGGGCTCGATAGGGAAATAAAAGTAATTCTTTCTGTGATGTGTCTCCCATGGAGAACTGTCTAAAAATGAAGAACACTGTGTCCACATTTATGATTAAGAAAGAACTTTGTGCAGTCTCCATCAGAAAAGTTGCCCAGGGATATTGTGAATGAAGATAACTACTGCAAAGCATTATTAAGTTTTGAAATAACGAGGAAGCTATGAAATGCCGAATGAACATTTGGTTTAATTATCTAACGCCATACTGTAAATTTATGTTATCTATGTGTTTATTGTCTGTATGTCACGATATGACTCTCCGAGTTAAAGTGACAATTAACAAGTAGATTTGGTTCAAATAAATAATCCCCTCATCATTTCTATCTTGTTCCTAACGTTGGGTAATGAGTATTCCTCAACAATGCCGAATTAACGACACGCCCCAACTTCGTAGGCTAAGTTCACGTAGATTTGCTCTCAGATTGATCCCCAGTAAGTACAATCATGCGTACCGCCTTCGAAGACTCGCCTAACTGATACAAGCAGTACTCTTGAACTCACTAACCTCCGCAACGCTGCGTTTATATTCCTGCTTCTTGCCCAGCTGGCCTTGACCACTGCGCCTTCGACTGGGCATTCAAATATAAAAATCCTCATATCATCGGCCTACTTTATCCGATTATGATGAAATTTTCTCCACAAATCACAGAACTGTATGTGCCTTATTCCTCCGATGTTCTGATATTTCTATCTCTTCGTTATATTTACTCAACCAAAATGCAGCGTCCTATAGCTCGCGCCACATGTCTCCACCATCCATACTGCCATCTGTTTCGCGGCCGCTCAACTCAGCAAGCGCGTGTTTCAAACGCAGCCAGGTGCGGACTGCAACTTTGAATTTTTTCAAATATTTCTTACTTTTGCCGCCAAACGCCACCGTCAACGACTACTAGGCCTAGTACAGAACTTAGCTACTAGAGCCACCGCAGTCGGCCCTTGGCAACGAACGTAGCAACCTAAGAGCGTTGTTTACATTCTTAACCCATACAATTTAGTTTCACACAGGTGTAATTAGTGGAAAGTTCTTTAACATGCCATAAATCTATGACATGGGACCGCCGGCTTTACTTCCCCTCCGAAGGAAGGCATGACATTGACAATTTTACTGCTGTTTATAATGACAATTTTCTGAGGTGTTTTATGCTATTTGTGCTTCTATTGGCTGCGCTGACTGTCGTTAATGTGAAATGCAAATTCGACTCCACCGGTTTGAATAATTATTCCCAAATATTTCACATGTGTCATTGCAGCTAGAGGATTTGTTCTGTGGAAGCAATTCGCCTGATTCCCTCCTCTTCTAAAATCATAGTCAATGTATTTTATTCGTTAACACTGTTACGTGCCACCCCTTAGTGGCACTTCCGTTAACTGGATTACAGTGGGTAGAAAGCACAGCACCAATTATTGCTATAAAGAAACGTATTGGCTTTATTGTGGGCCAAAAAGATACACCACACAAATAGCAAATACAAGCAACTAGTATCTCACTCTAGTTCCTCTCTCACTGCCGTCACTTCCCTTTCACTCTCTCGAGCAGCTGTCCATTCACTAATTTGGCTGACCTGAGTCTAGCCGGTCTGTCACTCGCCGAAATACCTGCCCACTTCCTTGTACGCAAACTACAGTTATTTACGATAGCCAGTCACTCACCACCACACACTGCCTCGCTGTCCGCTGGCTAGGGAACTGCCCAATGCGTTTCGCAATTCACCACAATGTCTCTGTCTCCCTAGGTAAGTACACACTCCTCACACTGCTCCGCGGCTCGGAAGGAATCTCACTGGGTTTCGCAAGTCACGTCACCACACTTCTGTCGCTCAGGAAAAACACGCACTAGCTCAGAAACACTGTCCTCAGAAAACTCGGTCCCCTCACTGTTGAGGTCGCTTATATAGCAGGCTGGTGACTCAATGAATTCTAGAATCGTCCAGGATACACGGCTTCTCGAGATTTCCATCACTGGCTGGGTCACGAATATTCTGGACCATCCCTTTCACTTCGCAGCCCGTTGCGTAGGGCGCACGTAGTATACAAAGGCAGAGATAGCCCGGGGCAGCTGTGACGCACACGGCGAGGTGACGAAACAAACTCACAGCCGTAACAATACATATTTCGTTATTCTCTGCCCAGTCTGGCAATTTATCGCAAGAGGTCTGCAAATCCTCAGTCGGATGTCGAGGCCATCACAATCTCATCTGCATAGATATACATTTTAACGTTATCTGAGTTTGGATGGTTGGTTTTTAAGTTTAGGGGCTGCGACGCGGTCATGTAGCCCCGTGTACTTTGGGTGTGTGTAGAATCCGTCTGATAACCGGTGTTAATTGTGATGACTGTGCTAGTGTGTTGGCCTGTTTGCCATCTCTTGATGAATACAGTACATTTGCATTTGTCAGTTGGCACAGGCTAGAGTAAAAGGTGGCTTTTCACCGATGTCTCAGTCTCACTCATGGCTGTGATTATATGGAAGCTACTGAGGTATGGGTGGTGCTTAGTAATGGCATTCGGGGCACAGTCAGTGCCTGTGAATGCTGTGAAAGGTTCAACTCATAGGGTTAGGACTACTGTTCTGACTCAGTGAGGAAAGCAATGGCAAACTACCTTACTCCTCTTCTTGCCTAGAATGCCTCAAAATAGCACTGCCTTGGGTTTTTGTGAGTATCTACTCACATAACGTAACGGCGGTGCTTTTTGAGGATCCAACCAGCCTTCGGGCTGACTACCTAACAGACAGTGCTAGTGTGTGTTATCTGTTTTTTAATTTAAGTACTGCAACCAAATAGCTTATAAAGATAATAGCGGAAACTCGGCCGTAAAAGCATGCGCTCGCCTGGAGACAGCGATCACAGTGCTATCTCTTGGTGCGAGTTGACAGCATTGCTCTCCTTGCCACCCACAGCTAGCATTTTTGAGTGCGCACCGACCGAAATTGCATTGTGAAGCTAACATTATGTTTCGGCTTGATATTTAGGCAGCAAATAATTTAAAGATTAGTGTTAAAAGAAACAAAAGATACTTGGTTCTGTACAATTTATATAGAATTCTAAAAAATACTGCAGATAATTCATGACATGGTATTGGTGTGGGTTACTGAAGTCTGGAATATGCCCATTCATACCCGTAAACATTTACACTTATTGATGTGTTACTTTTCGTAATTTAACACTTCCTATGTTTACATACGATTCAGAAGAATCATTTGTCTTATTCACAAATGCCTTTATGAAGACTGCAAAATATCTGCTAGCCAACAACAGAATATAGTTCTTGCATACTCCCTCCGGTGTGGCACATTCACTCGTAAGTAAATTAACCATCTTGATTTTGACCCCATGCGTGCTTTCAATCAAAAAGTTACTACCTTGGGATAGGGAAAGCAAACTGTTGACCATTACTGTCCTTAAGGCACTGCGAAACTTAGAGGCATCAGGTGTTACATTATTACCTCCTTCCCCTCTTATGATTGAAAATGCATTCTCAATACAGTCTCGAGTCAACCTTCGAGTAAACAGAAAGGCGGAGGTGAATTACAAACGCGCAACGAGGAAGTAGTGATAACCCAACTCACAGCAGGTGTAGTTTATACTGGTAACGCAGTGACAAGCAATGAGCGGGTTAGTTACTTCTCTGGCTAAGTCCCGAGATACGGTGAAGTTACAGTCCCAATATGTTGGCCACTGAGGGTGACAGTGAGGGGGAAGCCTATACAAATCCTAGCTAGAGTGTCACGGTGCTAAACTAGCCCGCCTACCAGCCGTGACACCTAGTAGACTAGTAGAAGTTCTTGGAGCAAGAAGCAGGTTCCACTACTCTATAGTTTATCCCTGCGAAGCTTGATTAGGCCTATAGGAGGTAACATAGCGTAGTAGCTCGTAAACGTGGCGATAGCGAGGACCAGACTATGTAGAAAGGCTGGCTAGGCTGGCGGAATACCAGTTGACTTCACTTGGTGATCTATAACTCTAATAGGGTAGCCTTGGTGTCCACAGCAGCTATGTCAGATTCTATAGCTCACTCCTAAGGAAATACCCTGACCGTCTGTGTAACCAAAGGCTATGACCTATCCAGTTCCAAACGTTGAATACGGCAGAAAGCTGGTATAATCTGAAGTGCCGGAGAGTAGTTGTAGTATTTTTTAGCGACCTATTCGTCACCAAGTTCTATCAAATAGCTTGGGTCACTTTGTTGTTTATAATTTTTACAGCCATATATGGCACAAATACTCCCCGTACCAACCATTACAATTGGATAATTAGATCATCCACAGGTCAATAATTTCTTATAATTGTTTGGTTGGATCTCACGGTTGTAAATCAGCTGGTCTTACGTTGCCAACTCGAACCGCTAGGCGGTGCTGGGGAGCGCTGTCTCCTGTTTTGGCGAGGAGTTTCCGCTATTATCTTTATAAGCTATTTGCTGCAAATTAGAATTTTTCAAATAGTTCCTACTTTTGCCGCCAAGCGCCACCGTCAACGACTACTAGGCCAAATTCAGAACTTAGCTACTAGACGCCACCGCAGTCGGCTCTTGGCAACGAACGTAGAAACCTAAGAGCGTGTGTTTACATTCTTAACCTATCCAATTTAGCTTCACACAGGTGCAATTAGTGGAAGGTTCTTTAAGGCCATACATCTATGACATGGGACCGCCGGCTTTACTTCCCCTCCGAAGGAAGGCATACTGAGGGATTTTTAACGCTCTTAAAAATCCGATGGCTTCGGCCGGGTTTGAACCCGCTATCTTGGGCATAGAAGCTCAGAATGCTACCGACTGATATCTGAGTTTATCGCCTCTATTACGTCCTCTGTGGCCATTATAATAAAAGGGGACTTAATGGGTCACCTTGTAACAATCCTACTTTTTGCTTTATGATTCCTGATCGTAAGATTCCATCTGTATATAGTTTTAGCTCAGTATGCTATTTTTAATGCAGCTTATGTAATTATGGCCGATCAGATTTTCCAGTTTTGTTATGGTGGTGTGTCTACTGATGGTGTCGAAGGCTTTTGAGAAATCAACAAAGATAGTATACAGTTTCCCTTTTGGCTTCGACAATGTATCTTCTATGTCTCTTTGAAGGCAGAGAACAGCTTGTGTGGTGCTTCTTCCTCTCCAGAATCCAAATTGCTCTTCGAGTAGATGATCAACTACTAGACCCGTTAATATCGTAAGCAGCGAACACTCAAGTGCTATTTGTAGCTCTTGGGGTTCACTGAATCACCTTTTCCTATATACAGCATTTTTACAGTGGATTTTCTCCAGTTATTCGGGATTTCTCCCAGCGTAGGCATTTGTTAAACAGGGCTGTGATTTTGTCCCCGAAATCCTGTCTCATTTCTTGGTTGTGCTCATTGCATATTTCATCGGGGCCACATGCTCTCCTTGGGAGTTCTTTATTGCGGCTGTTACCTCTTCTACCGAGAACAAGTAACGTTCTTCGAGTGTTGTTTGTGTTTTCTCAGAATCCACTGTGGGACATATGTTTTTTTGAATTTAGTATTGATGTTAAGTGTTCTTCCCAGATATTCATGGGGATATGTCTAGGAAAGGACGGATTCATCTGATAAAGGACTCCATAAGGGTTTTGTTCAGCATCTTCAATCAATTGCCTCCCTTCTTCATCCTGAAAATTTCTTTTGGCTTTATTAATCAGCTCATGTCTTAGGTCTGTCGATTTTCATCCGTTGGGGGCATTGTTCACTCTATGCAGAGCAGTTCAAGTTTCTTTACGAGCAGCGTAGCAGTCTTTATTGAACCACGGTTTGGATTTTCTCCCTGTGTCGCATATTGGGACTGTAGCCATATTTAATAGCTGTTCCAACGTATTGGCTGCTTCATTTATGTTGTCCGCGTCGAGAGCTGCGGTTAGAACCTTCTTGTGTTCTACGTCTATTAAGTTATTTTTCTTGATGGTCGTGGAACTATTGGAATGGACTGCCGTTGGCTCTTATTCAGAGAGAATGACATTTCAACTGGGAGATGCTTCCTAGCTGTAACATTTAAAGTTCGTTGTGAGACAGGGGTGGCATTTTCCACATTTAAGAAAACTAAATAGATGAACCTAGATCCATTGAAGCGTCATCACGTGATTTTATTTATTAAGGTGAGGCCCTCACTCTCCAGGTATTCAATGACCAATGTTGATATTGGGTTCGGTGTGTCTATGCGGCAATTTAGGTCCCCTGCTAGGATAACAAAGTTATTACGAGGAATCTTGTTGAGACCTTCGCTAATTTCATTGATGATTGCTTCAGGAACATAATCTGGTTGGATATAGACGCATATTCATTTGCAATTCTTTGTTTTTACAGTTAGCATGTTTTTAGTTCTATGAAGTAGACGAAAGTTTTATGCTTTTCAGTCGGTCCACACGATTTTTCCCAAACGAGATGGAGATCCATGGTTATCCATTATTCCATTTTTTCGGAGAAAGATTGTGACTGTTCTACTGTTGAAGTTTCATGCAATCTACCGATGTAAAGCCATGCTTTACGTTACGTTCTGTTGCCCCATGTCTTCATTCGCTTCTTGTTCCTTGCCTATTACTCTTTTACTGCTGTTCCATCTTCTGCGTCCCTGTGTAGACCATGCTCCTTGTTCTCCTTGTGCGTCTTTTGGTTACTGATAATTATTATTCTGTACTTCAGTGTTTCTCAATTTAGGATGAACAAACTCGTTTAATTGCTGATGATTAGATGTGGTTTGTTTTATAATGACTGATGGTCTGGGTTTTGATGATATGACTTTGATGAGTGAATTTGTAGATTTATATTTATCTTTTCCCTCTAGATTGTTTTAATATGATCTTCTAGGGAATATATTTTCTGTATTAATAGATCAATTGGAGAATATTCTTTCTCTTCCATTTTCTTTTTGATGTTAGTTTCTAGAAAAACTACTCGTTGTATGAGATGTTTAATTTGAGGGTCCTTACTTACAATTTCTTCCAGTTTTAGCACCATTTGTTGCATGGTATCTCCGTGTATTTTTGTAGTCTTTAGCATTGCTTTGCATTCTTCGCAAAGCCATGTTAGCTTGCAATTGCTTCTCTCGATGATATAGATTTCTACTTGTTTTAAGCCTTCAAATTCTTTGAGATACAAGAGTTCGCAAGCACCTTCACATTGAATTGCTTGCGAACCTGTTTCGAAAATCCGTCTGCAGGTGCCACATTTCTCTAAATGCTGGCAAACGTCTTGGTCTATGTGGCCGTGACTGAATTAACGAAATCTAATATGGCATATATGTCGAAATAAAGTCCGGAACATTGGCCCCAAGCTACTCCTGAGATGTGCGAGGCTAAACCCTGTCATTTTGGGCATTAAAAGTCTCCTCAACAATGCCAATTTTTTCATCAGTAAAAAGGATTTTTCATTGACCATTTGCTGCGTAACGCGACAGTAAGCGTTTTGATTTTAAGAGTCTTTGTTCCTTCAGAGCATTTGTGAGGAAGTGTCCTTTCCGTCGTTTGTACGCACGAAGTCCCAGGTCACTGCTCAATCTGCGAAACAAAGATATTTTGGAAATGTTCAGCTCCTAAGCCATCACAGACTGTCTCCGCACCGGATTTCTTCACACACGAGCCGCCACTGATTACACCAATTCTGGAGTCCGCACAGTGCGTGGTCTTCCTACTCTGTCTCAGTCTTTCACAGTTCCACAGTTGAGTTTCTGGAGAATTTTAAAAATCTCACCTGGGGTTTGCCTACCTTGAGCAACGCGACCACAGCTACGCGATTTTCGTGATCGCCCCATTCCATCTTAAAAACGAACACACAGAACTTTCCACTAGTGCAGCTGCACACGGAATGACTCATAGCTGGTGCTGCAACACAGGAAGCTCCAGCCTTCTCCATGGAATAGGGTGCTGTCGAGTTTCTTGACCTGTGGCTCCAACACAGTCTCCCGATACACTTTGGCTGACGTTTTGACCCCTTTCTCACAGAAATGGAGGTCCGTGGTGCCCCTTACAAGGGGTAAAGTACAGCCACCCTCAAAATTTGTGACAGTATTTAAGGTCAGAATAGGTACATTACGCAAATGTGATGTTCTGGAGTCAAGCGAATGCTTATACCATGGTATATAAAGTGAACAGGACCTTCAGTGGCGTTGTACACACTACACGAGAAAACTATCCAGATTCGGGGCATCCTTGGCCTACAGACAGCGCTACAGTGGGACAGATACAGGGGCTAACGTCCCCAGCAACCTACTAAGCACATGTTACAGAAGAGTAACAGTGCCGTACGACAACGTTGTTGTTGATTCGTTTAGGGGCTTTGCGACATCATTGTCATGTAGCCCGTGTACTTGGGTGTGTGTAGAATTTGTCTGATAACCTGTGTCACTGTGATGTCTATACTAGTGTGTGTTTTGGTAATTGAGGTAGGATTTGGATAGGAAGCGTCCGTGGCCTTAAGTTCGACTGGGTTCGAACACCATCGTAGGCCGTCCTTAATGATTTTCCATGGTTTCCCATGTTCAACTCTAGTGAAATTCCGAGACGGTGCATGCTAATAGCCCACAGCAGCTTCCTTCCCTCTCCTTGTCCAGTTATAATCACTTTCATTCGTTTCATAATCTCCTTAACGCATCTTAAGAGGTTGGCGTCAGAAAAACCATCCGCCATAAAGGACTCCATCATATCTCATCTCCAGCCCCATTAAAACGGGAACAATATGAGGTAAAAACACGCACAGTTAACTCTGTCTATTACAGGGCAGGTGACCTCGCTGTTTCGCCCCTTAAAACAATAAATAATAATGTTATTGGTATTACGTCCCTTTTAACCACTGTGGCTTTTAGAGACGCCGGGGTGCCGGAATTTTGCCCCGAAGGGGATCTTGAACGTGCCAGTAAATCTACTAACACGGCTCCCTCGCGTTTGCGCACGCTCAAATATCAACTGACTGCGCCAGGATTCGATCCTGCAACCTTGGGTACAGCAGGCGAGAATGTTACCGCCGAGTCACGCAGCCAGTTGTCCCTTAAGACAACAACAACCACCCCCACAACAGTTGTATTGTTCAGAACTTCCCAAACCGGTCACGTGTAGATTTTAACGAGAAGTGTGTAAGTTACCTAGCCTGTATAAAGAAACCCCGGTTGACGGTAAGACAGGCCTACACCTATCTTTTGTTTCCGTAAGTTCCATTAAAATGGTGTCTAGAGGCAGACGACCTCGTTGTTCCGCCCCTTAAAACAAAAACTGTCTCTCTGTGGCTCAGACAGTTCACCTCAGGTGTTAAAAGTACGTACAGTATCTATGAGTCTATTAAACCCAGCACAAGTCCGACATTCTATCTTTTAATGACAAGATGATTGTGAAGATTTCCAGAGAAAGGAAACTAACGGACTAGCGAAGTCAGTCACTCATATCCTACATCGTACTCAGGCGGAACTCTAAGTTCTCCAACTAACAGCATCAACAGTCTCGACTTCACCCCATTGCTCAGCCAACTCAAGTTAAGCAATACTTCTCACTGTTAAAGGTAGTCTTCGGCCGTCCTGTCGATATACGGTATGCAACAGGCATGGGAAAGTTTGATAATTAACATATTGTGTGTCAAACGCAAAATATGACTGACTTGTTTTGAGTTTTGGCTGGGCTGTATGATCTAGAGCCAGTTGCACCAAATTACCAGCAACGTACATTGTAGACAAGCAACGAAAGCATTGCACGGTCAACAATCATCTTCGTTATACACGTGAATGTTTTTCATACATACATTTTTTGGACCCTAAGTAAATCAGATGAATTTTTATAGCTTTTTCCATTCCTGTGATTTTAGCCCTTTGGCACTCTAGCATAGTCTAACATAGGCAAAATATCGAAATTGTCGTACAAGAACTAGACAAAGCTCATTTTACGCACCACGATGCAATCCCACAGCACTGTAATATTTTTGTGTACTTATACTTTCGGTTATGGTAGCAGGAAACTACTATATTTGGGCGGCTTCGGTGGCGTAGTCGGTAGCATGCTGAGCTTCTATGCCCAAGATCGCGGGTTCAAATCCGGCTGAAGTCGTCGGATATCTTAAGAGCGTTAAAAATCCCTCAGTATGCCTTCCTTCGGAGGGGAAGTAAAGCTGGTGGTCCCATGTCATAGATCTATGGCTTGTTAAAGAACCTTCCACTAATTACACATGTGTGAAGCTAAATTGTATAGGTTAGTATTGTAAACAACGCTCTTAGGTTCCTAAGTTCGTTGATAAGAGCCGACTGCTGTGACGTCTTAAGTTCTGAACTAGTAGTCGTTGACGGTGGCGTTTGGCGGCAAAATTAGGAACTATTTGAAAAAATCAAAAGTCTGCAGTCCTTAGCCTACTTGAATTAAAAACAGATAACTCACACTAATACAGTCATCACAATTAACATCGGTTATCAGACAGATTCTACACAAACCCAAAGTACACGGGGCTACATGGCCGCGTTGTCGCAGCCCCTAAACTTAAGAACCAACCAACTATATTTGTTGTATAATTATTTTCAGTCACATACGGTAGCAGAGAAATAACGCTTGAATGCACCAAAAACTAACAGCTGACAGACTAAACATTTTCTTTTGTCAATGCAATAATACGAACCAAAGAGTTTCATAACAGGAACCGGGTTGAAGACGTGCAGGCCTCCAGAACACAATAATTCTAGCTCTGGCAAACTGATCGAGGAATTCCCAGCCATAACCATAGCAACTGCAGCTCAAGGCGTAACATCCAACTTTCACTCCATTTATAACGTAAAATACGATACGAGCGTAAAATGAATCATAACATTCAACCCTCTTCAGTTTTCAAACTCTTGGCTGACACCGCAAAGGCCCAGATTCAATTCCCGGCACTGACCACGATGCCCAAGCCACTCAAATGAAACACCAACCAACCATCTAATTGGGAGGGTATCATAGCAACCTTGATGGCGTGAATACAGGATAACACGTCGCCTTGCTCGGAGGGGGAATACCATCCACAAGGTCAAGTCAATTTTTGGTCCAATTTGTTCCATTCCTTAACTTCGATTCAGCGTAGGTCCTGCAGGTTGTGAATTTGGTCTAGACATCCATTAAAAAAAACAGAGGTTCATGCCAGGGGAACAGGAAGGCCACTCCAGTCAGGCAGGTACGTGTGCACGAGAACCACACGATGTTCAAGATAATTAATGGTCATCAAGATGAGTCCTCACCAAACTGCTGGCAATATGGTCCCTGCTCTGTACTGTTAAGCCTTAAAGAACCACGAGAGGTATAACGTGTAATGCCACCCTAGAACATCAATGTGGCATCCCTTTGCTGCACGTGGTTACTGCAGTGTACTAGATTTCCGGTGTTACCGTGAAACCTCCGCACATGTTGTCTGCGATTGTCATTCGTCGGTAAACAGCATCGTACGCTAATGCTGGGGAGTTCATACAGCATCCTATGTCTTTCTATCTGCATGGTGCTGGATCTCGCCATGACTGTCCGGAATGCTTACAGTATAGGTGCTCTGCAATTTGTGTACGTGTACGTGTACACGCGCGACCCGTAGTCCTCACAAGCACCGAATGGAGTTGCTTAGAATTCAGTCCACAGTTCCTCTGAGCCAAAATTCAGAAATAACGGTCATCAGCTGCAGTTGCCAAACGTAGACGGCTTGTACGGTCTAAGTTCTTCACACCACCCGTCGTCCTGAACCGGTTCCATGATTAAACCACATCAGACTGATCAACGCGCACACGTCGAACAAGTTCTCTTGTTGGCAAATCTTCTTGACATAAAGTAGTGGTTCGTACCCAATGAAATGTCGGGGGGTGATGCAAAATGTGTTTTGATGTGTGTGTATTTACACTTATTGAGTACCAAGTAAGGGGGAGTTGTGGTGGCAAAACTAACACTAGTCAGCGAAAACCACGAATAGTGGTGCGATTAAGAATGCTGTTCTTGCAAGGTCTAGGGGCAGATGACCTCGTAGTTCCGCCCCTTGAAACCTCAATAACTAACTAACTTACAAGGTCTGAAATGTCGATCACAATATTTTGGATGGATAACAATGGACACGGTTTCCTCTGGAATCAAACCTTCATAACGCTGTTGTACATATTGTAAATATTTTCACCTGTGTTTTCAAACATAGATTTTATAGCCTAAGTGTAATGGATCTGATGATGATCGCTTGACGATCGAAACTGGTCACCCTAGTGAATTTATTAATCTCATGTAATTTTTTTCAGGTTTAGGGTATAATACAACCCTTTTGGGTACATTCGTGTTGACCGACTGAAAAGCACCAAACTTTTGTTTACTAAGGCAACTCTGAAAATTGGCTTCAAACCCCACAATAACGCTGTTTCTTTCCCTCTGTTACTGGGTTTTTGAACCACGTTGATCAATATGGAGTTCATCACGCCATAAGAAAAGAATGGGACGAGACAAAAGCAGTCTCCAGAATTTTGTTTGGTGCTTAATTAAGCTCTGCAACCATAAACAATAGTCCTGTTGAAACATTGCAGAAGCTGCTATCTGAGCCACGAAAGTTCAAGGGAGGACGGCGATTTCGCGGAAGAAGACTGTGAGGAGTCGAGAGGAATCCGCGAGTGGCGAGTTGGCACCGCAACAAGGCGTGTCACAACGGTCACCGAAAATAGTTCACACTACCTGGCGGGGCGCAACCAACAAAGCGTTAGAGGAGACACACCTGGTGCTTCATTCCACAGAACATAAGCTCTTCCAAGTGATGCACCATTTAATAGAACATTGGTCATTTTGAGACTTTATCGTTATTCAAGGTTTCTTTTGTCCTTTTCTTTTTAAATATATTTGCATTTAAATGTATTAACCGAAGATTCACCTCTTCCTGTGGAAGGCATACGTACAAGGTAGACAGATAAGTCGATGAGGATCTTGGATCATGCAGAAACTCATGAAAGGTCAATCATAAAATGATTCAAACTTGTGTAATCTACACTGAAAATGCCTTCCACGATAAAGGGCGAATATCCCTCTCTATATTATTCTGCTAAGGTCCCATTCCAGTTATGTACTGAAAATAAGGTCCCATTAACACCAACCTACACATATGGGGTACCTTCAGCAAAACCCAACGCGTAAGCGAAACGCACTCACAATTAAATAAATACCATAAAACATGTATATTTACAATGAAATAATGAAAGAATGCAACACGGTAACCATGGTAACAGAATCTCACAGGTCCATCTATTTCTGTAAGACGCAATGCAATTCCAATTATTGCATTACCGTACTGTGAAAGTTTCCAGACGGTTATAAGGTTATCACTGAACCAAATTAAGATGTAAAATTCATCAATACATAAAATATAATGCGCTTAAGGGGGTCAAGGGGCACTCTAGAATTTTTTCACGCAATTTTCACGTGTGAGTGTGGTACGAAAGGTCTTATTCACCCGACTATAAAGGGTCTCCGAAACCCACATTTAAAGGCCCTTAAATTAACAGTGTCTGTGATATTCCCAGAAAACTAACTTCGCTCTGATATACCTATGAAGGAATGACAAACCCCTAACCACTGCACCAGTAGCTGAATTGATAAAGTCTGATTATTCATACCAAGAATAAATCAGTCATAGCATTCATGATTGAGATTTTGCTAAGTGTACTCTATACAACTAGAATATTCGCGGGCGAAGCCACGACGGGTAATGCTAGTCAATTATTAATCAAATGAAAAACACACGGCAAAAAAACTTTTAATAATAATAATAATTATTATTATTTTATTATTATTATAATAGCCAATGCAGTGAGTTCTCAGTTGCGGTCTACAGTATTATGTAGGAAAAAAGTTAATGTAGCTACGGAACTGTCCCTACATCGCTCAGTATTTAGACCGACCTTGCTGTATGGAAGTGACAGCTCAAGATATCCGATACATAAGCTAGTGGTACCTGATATGAGTGTAGCACGAATGATTGCTGGGACAAATAGATGGGAGCAATGGCAGGAAGGTACTCGTAATGAAGAGATAAACGCTAAGTTAGAAAATGAACACGCTAGATGAAGCTGTTCGTATGAGCCGACTCAGATGGTGGGGTCATGTGAAGAGAATGGGGGAGGTGAGATTACCTAAGAGGTTTACGAGTTAGGTTGTGGAGGATAAGAGAAGCACAGGTAGACCTAGGATGCGATCTTCAGATTCAGTGATAAACGATCTCAAAGTGAGAGGTGTAGAAGCAGAGGAGGCCGCAGTGGGGGTATCATGGAGGCGACTTGTTTGCAAACAGAGGCTTGCAGACTAGACTGAACGCTGAAAGGCAAATCCGTGGACGCAGAAAGCTCTGCATGGTCGTCATCCGTATCATCTCAACCAGAAACATGTCGGCATTGATGCGTCGAACAGCTGGTTGACTCATGCGGACCTATTCGCTGAGACTGAAGGATTCATGGTTGCAATCCAGGATCAAGTTGTGGCTACCAAAAACTATCTTAAATATATAGATAAGGCAAATATTCAGGATGATAAATGCCGAAAATGCCAACTAGAACCGGAAACAATTCAACATATCACAGCAATCTCCTGTACTGATTACATGAAAAGGCACAACCAAGTGGCCAAAATAATGCACCTACACCTTGCTCAAAAGCACTTATTATCTGATAATACCGGGTGAGTTAGCCGAGGTCGTTACGGCATGACTGCTGGCAGTCGCTCACATCCGGGAGGCGAGGAGGTTCGAATCCCCCCGCCGGCAACCTTGAAGATGGTCTTCTGTGGTTTCCCATCTTCCTTCCAGGCAAATGCCGGGGTTGGTCCCTAACTATAGGCCACAGCCGCTACCTTCCAACTCCTCGACCTTACATTCCCACTTTCCTCCCCAACGGTACTTGTAGCTCACCCATTGGGTGTCCGTCTCGAAGCAGCTACAAAACTGCCGAGCCGAACATGTCCTCGGACACTCCCGGCACCAAAGGCCATACGCTAAAAAAAAATACTTTGCCTTACTATCAGTATGTTTCTGACGCCGTTTTGGAAAATTCTAGTCACAAGTTGTTATGGGACCGATCAGTTATTACTGATAAAACCATACCAGCAAACCGGCCAGATATCGTTCTTGTGGGCAAGGTGCAGAAGAGAACCTTCCTAATTGATATTGCATTGCCCAATTACCATAATCTGCAACAAACCTGCTGTGATAAGATCACCAAATATCTGCCCTTGGCTGAGGAAATACGGAAAATGTGGAGACAGGAAAGTGTAGTGGTTCTGCCCATAGTAATTTCTTCTACCGGCATCAACCGCAAATCATTGGCTCGCAATCTACAAATATTGGGAATACATCCTGGTCTACATATCACTAAAGCCCTGCGCGGATGCGGATATCCGCAACATTTTTCGCCATGCGGATATATTTTGCATGTCTTTGCGGATAGCGGATAAGCTGCGGATAATGTTTGGAGTAAATTTGCGGATAGTTTTTAGAATACAATCCGAATTTGTTGAATATCATGGGGAAAGTTGGGTAATTGTGCGCCTATGTTTTTCGAGTTGGTAGTAAAACTAGCAACTCAGTTCACTGCTACCCTCAAGCTGTCATCGTACCTATCAGATAGGGACAGTCAGCATGATGTCAGTCGCTATGTGATAACCGGAGGCTTGGATGAAGAAACTTAACACGTTGCATGTTATTTGCTGTACGCAGCAAAAAGACGGTAAGCCTACAGTTGTGATTCAATTATTCAAAATTAAATGTAGTTTTAAATGCCAGTGTGTACAGTGGTTTTGCATGTATTTATTTTTTCAATATAATAGATTAGTTTACCGGGATTCAGTGAGTTACGTTTTAAAAGCAGAGTGGGGTATGGCGCGCAGATATATGATACAAGTACCCTTCTACAAATACAAATACAACGCGGCATTAATGGCAAAATATTTCGTGTTTGTTCTCCAGATGCCAAGAAATTATTCGCGGAAAACTGAGAAAAACTCCTACCCAGCAGAAAATGTGCAGAAATCTCGACGTGCAATTAGGGGTGATGGGAGGAAAATAAGGGAAGTGGGGAGAAGTTTCAAAATTCCCCAGTCAATCCTACCAAAGCAGTTGCTGCAAAATTGTCTTGCTCCACCTCGTCTAGTCCGTAAAGCTGTTTTACCAACGAAATGGAGTCATACTTATCCGAATACCTTTTGATATTGGCAAAATTATTTTATGGCTTAACGCCCACAAAGCTTGTCAGACGGTTCGAGTTCAAGTTTGCAGAGGAGAATAAGATTCCCCATAATTTCCATAAAGTTAAAAGTCTAGTAGGCAAATATTGGATGTATGATTTCTTGAAGAGATATCCTGCATTAACGTCGAGACAACCTGAAAGAACAAGCCTAAATTGGATTGCCTCCTTTAATGCTGACGAAACGAAGATATTTTATTTATTCTAATATCCAAAACTGCAGAATTTTAGTTCATTGCATTGTTATGCTTTTATAAAAAGCATTGGAATATTCTAATGTTAATGCACAGTGCAAGTTTCTGCCATTTCACATTGCATTAGTATGGCTTTCCAACACTCATCCCATGCGCACAATTTCCCAACCCATGCGCATGATTACCCTGCACGGTGGGTAATCGTGCGCAAATGCATAGGCCTACTTGCGAGATTTCGAATTATAGTCCACCAAATTTATTTTTGAATAAAATTTGTTCTGCACATCGAATATAGGGTTACTAAGGCTCCCTTATTCATAACTGCAGTTGTGTTATCTATTATTTCGTCATCACAAGACCGATTCTTGCTTAAGTGCGCACAATTCCCCCACTCTCCCTTACTAGGGCCCGGATGTTTATGACATATCATATTTTTCCGTTATGGTTTTTCATGACAAATGTAACGCTAATCCCATTCAAATTATGTCATTAAGCATAATCAACACTCCGAACTGAAAAGGGTTGCAATTCTGGCTGTGTAACATTCATTTTAGACATAGCACATGACACACATAGCCTAAGGGTTCGACTTTCTGCGCAAATGTCTAAAAGATAAAGTATAAAGCAACACATTGAAAATATTATTGTAATGCCAGTAGATTCGGATAACAAACGTGTTGGTAAAAGTCGCGTGGATGCGGGGCGGATGGGGATAAAAGTCGTGCGGATGCGGAGCGGATGCTGATAACGTTTTGTCTATCCGCGCAGGGCTCTACATATCACCATGCAGAAGGCCGTCATCTTGGAGACCAGTTCCATTGTTCGCTCGTTTCTCAATGTGCCACCTTAAGAGATTTAGCCATACCGTCTTGCAAACAAGCCGACGATATGTTGCTATGTCCCGCTTATGTGGTGAAATGAATGTAAAAAAAAAAAAAATAATAATAATAATAATAATAATAATACTCACTCAGCCGGCCCCGTGGTGTTGGGGTAGCGCGTCTGCCTCTCACCCGGAGGCCCCGGGTTCGATCCCCGGCTCCGTCAGGGATTTTAAAACTGACGTGAGGGTTGGAACGGGGTGCACTCAGCCTCGTGAGGACAATTGAGTAGCTGTCTGACAGTGAGACAGCGCCCCGATCACGAATACCAAGATTAACGGCCGAGGGGACCCGACGCGCTAATCACGCGTCACCCCAATATCTGCAGGCCAAATGGCTGGGCAGCGGTCGCTTGGTCGGCCTTAGCCCGTCATGGGCTGGATAGTGCCAGGGGTTGACTTTTTTTTTTAATACTCACTCAGAAGGCTTTTTTATGGGACACAAAGATCCCGCCCCGATCTCACAAAATGCCTCCACTGAACTCTTTTTGGGCGAGTTCTTGACAATTCTCCACATTCAGATGTCGACAAAGTTTGGAGATTTCATTTTTCCCGGAACGGCATGGTCTTCGTACTGGCATTTTTCCTGTTGGTTCTTCTTTAAATATTTGTAAGACCATCCTATCATCTCCCATCCTTAGTCAATGACCAGTCCATTAAACTCTTCTGGAGTTAATGATGTTGGTGCTTGCTGTGATAGGGAGTGTATGTCTTTATTCGATCTTTTTTTTTTCAGCCTTGAGATGCGGGGTCAAAAATTGGTCCAAAAATTTTCCTATACACTTTATTTTCGAAAAACCTGCAACTCCTGTTTTGTTAAACTCCATGATTGTGCACCATAAGTTAGAACTGGCCTAATGATGATATTGTATATTTTTAGTTTTGTATTTCTAGCCAAAAATTTGGATCACAATAAAAATTGCAGAGAGTACTACACATTACTTTCCACTTCTCTATGATTCTGTTAACCAATCATGACACCTAAGAATTTGAAATGTTCAACCCGCTCAAAACTATGCTTGCCAATAAGAAGAGGTAACCGATTCCCAAACACGTCAATATTCTTCGTTACCATGTACTGAGTAATAATAATAATAATAGCACAGTCTCGTATCATAATTTTCGCTGATACTGAATAAACCGCTAATCCGAGGCAACTGGGAGCGAGATCACCTCGGATAGCTCAAGTTATGTGTAGCCAATCATGGTTTTAGGTCAGACATTGTTGCTACTGATATAAGGTGCGTTCAAAAAGTAACGAGCCGGAGGCTGGACTGCGCAAACCGGTGACGACATCGGCTAATCGTGGCGTGTGTAACGAGGTGTGGTTCCGACCAGAGCGTGGAAGGTCACAGCCCGTCGCTAGAGGGCACGCGTGCACGTCACGTGACGTGACGATACAACGCGAGCAGCAGCATGCATCAATCGTCCAACCAAGACCAAGACAGTGGGCCATTCGACATGCTTCCTGGTGTGGTTGAAGACTGAGGGGCACCCATTGGGCACACACTTTGCGCAAGTGCAGTCGTTCATTCATAATGGTGTGCACACTTCCGACTCTCAATCCGACCACGGCGGCTATGGCGTTCACTGTCACTCGGCGGTCCTGGGTAATGAGTGCATCAACCAGCTGGACGTTGTCATCGGTAATGCAGGAGGGTGCCCCAGACCGGGCATCATCGGCTAACGACTCCCGTCCTTCCCTGAAGCGCTTGTGCCACGCCTTGACCCTTGCAAGGGACATGCAGTGTTCGCCGTACACTTGTGACATTCGGCGATGAATGTCCGTTCCCCCTACTCCTTTCGCTGTCAGAAACCGAACAACACCTCTTTGCTCTTCGTTTGACGCCTCCATGTCTCTGTTTGCAATGCGACTGGCAGCGTTGGACGATTGATGCATGCTGCTGCTCGCTTTGTATCGTCACGTGACGTGCACGCGTGCCCTCTAGCGATGGGCTGTGGCCTTTCACGCTCTGGTCAGAACCACACTTCGTTACACACGCCACGATTAGCCGATGTCCTCACCGGTTTGCGCATTACAGCCTCCGGCTCGTTACTTTTTGAACGCACCTTATATAATGCAAATATCTTATTAAATCAACTTATCTTATAAACATCGCACGTACAGCACAGTACCTAACAGCCAATCCTTACTAACGTTAACAAACACATTTTTCTTGTTTGATTTTGGAGCCAGATGAATGAACTACATTTGTCTACCTCTCGCATTGCACTTATACGAACCAGCGCAGTTCATAAATCCAATAGTAGGTTATTAAAGTTAGTAATTGTTGTTTCAAGGGGAAGAACATCGAGGTCATCTGCCTTTTTTAAAGTTACAAGCTATGGCTATAGTCAGTGTGAAAGCTGAATACTATCCCCTGTCCTTCTCGAAACCTAGTGTTTCTAATCTGTCACTGAACTTAGAAACCAGCAGCAATGACAAAATTATGTGTTCAATTGAGGAATTTGGTCATCTTGGTCATCAGCCCCATGAATTTGGGTGTGTACTGAATTTGTCTGTTAACCTGTGTTTCTGTGTGACTGTAACTATTTGAGCAGGTGCTTGAGATAAAGTTTCATCTTCGCATCTGCTTGGAGGAAGTGTGAAGCCACTCAGAAGGGTCAATGACAAACAGAAGTTAATTCTTGTCTTAACAAGTGTAACTCACCAAAGCAAGGCTGGTCCTCACATCCCGGGCACATGTGTCACAATAAAGCTACAGGGAGACGGGATCTAACGAGATCACTTACGTCATGGACTGCTACAACCCACACCACGCCAGGCTCAGCTATTCGGCTCGCGATTCAATTCCCGTTGGTTGTTGTATCCCGAGAGAAATAACGTAGATCCAGAATACCTTGTAAAGAGGGAGGTTACTAAAGTAGTTGCTCAACAGTTAATTCGGAGAAAGTAGAGAGAGCGAATTTTGTAATTTTTCTTTTCACAGTGAAGCTGCAACATCTCTGGATAAGCCTTAAATGTTGCGATAAAGATCTGGAGAAAGATTCCTCAGTCGATAATATAAGGTTCATTGCAGGGGCATATATAAGGGGGGGGGGGGGTGTTTATAAATTAAAACATTAAAAACAACATATTCGGCATGGCTAGGCGACGGTAGAGCGATGTGAACAGTGTGACAATCAGTTTGCTCTGATCTTATGTGTAACAACATAACCTCCTACTCTCCAGTGTCTTCGCTCTTATGAATGCACCAAGAGCAGCAACATGTGCCTTTGAAGCGCGTAACAAAAGTTTTTTCCCTAATAACTTTTATACCCTTATCAAACTGTTGGCAAATTTGCCTCTCTCTGTAGCCACCGGTACTGCCGAACAGAGTTTGAGTTGGTTGAAAACATACTTTAGAAATTTTACTTCTGAAAACAGACTCAACGGTCTAGTATTGTTAACTATTCACAGAGACATACTAGTCCAGTCAAATTAGACATAAAAAGGGGCCCGACCTTGCAAAAGGTCATGTAGTTCTAATTATTTTATATGTTGTTTGGACCTCTGCCAATAGTTTAAAAAAATGCAACTTCGAAAGTGCTGTGCTAGCTGTGTAATAGTAAAAAACAGCCAGATATTTGCACTTTTCTCAGGTTTTGCTCAATATCGTCTCAACTATGCGTCTGAGAGAAACCATTGTGAATACATGTTTACAATTATGTTAAATTGTTTACACTTTGAGTCCTAAGCAAGCTCTGTACGTTTAGTATTTCCCGATGTACAGTTATTTAAAGATTGGATCTTTTTTTTTTTTTTTTTTTTTTTTTTTTTTTTTTCAAGACAGCAAAAATTGATGGTTTTGGTCTCCTAATTTGACTAATATGATGTTTTCTCTCAGATGCATGGTTTAGACGATATTGAGCAAAACCTGAAAAAAGTGCAAATTGAGGTTTTTTTTCTATTACACAGCTAGCCCAGGACTTTCGAAGTTGCAAATTTGGTTTTTTACTATTGGCAGAGGTCCAAACAACATATAAAATAATAAGAACTACGTGACCTTTTGCAAGGTCGGATGTATATTTTGACTGGACTATACATCTCACTGACGATGAAGTTATAAACCGATTTGGTAATGCTTCAAGAAACCTTGACTTTATATAATAAGTTAGTGTGAGTTGTAAATCAAAACAGTAATGTTAATTCTTTCCATGTAAACACTATCAAGTGAGCAAGATGATTGTATCAATAAAAAGTAACATAAAATGGTCTTAGTTGTGTTTGACATTACCAACCATAAAACATCACAACAAATTGGTTGAAAAAGTGATGCCAGATAGCCTTAAAATTCTTCATTTTGCACCGAATTATACAAAAGTTTCCCGGAGAGAACCCCGGACCCTCTATTCTTTGGGGCCTATACCATGCCCCCTAACGTATGGTTGGGCACCCGCCCGAAATAAAACTTAATTTTTGAAGTAAAACATGAATATTTTACTAGTTCTGTCCAAAAGTTGTAGTTTCATTTCTCTAACACGCTTATCTGGGCTAGAAATCAAATTCAGGAACTATTTTAGCAGAAAGCACAGGCAAATTAAGGATTTTTACGGGCAGGGCGGAATACATAAATTACAAAAATCATCGCCCGAGATGAATTGTATACCTCAAAATAAAAAGGTTAATATTTCAATATTTTGTGTTGTTAATTGATTTAGGGGCTTTGCGACATCGTGGTGATGTAGCCCCGTATAGCCTGCTTGGGTGTGTGTACCTATAGAATATGTTTGACAACCTGTGTCATTGTGATGGCTGTATAAATTCACATTATAGTGTCAGAAGCCATTTTTCAGTGTTACATAATTATATTAAAGAAAGCTTTTCAGTCGGTAAACACAAATTGTGCCCAATTACATTGGCGGGAAACACGTACAGGTATTTACATACCCTACAAACTAACACACTTTTATGTACAATGTAGGTAATTGTAAAAATGGTAGAAATAGTTTTTTATGATAGAACGTTTGGTGAAAATGTTTAACAATATAAAATTCGCTACAATATTCACAAATTACACCAATGAGATCAAGTATCATAGTCCTACTCCTTTCATACTCTGTGGCGTAATGAAGGCTCCCCCGAAATAATTATATAACAATAGGTACCGACACTACGCCAGTTGAGGGCTCCCCCGAAATAATTATATAACAATAGGTACCGACACTACACCAGTGGAGGGCTCCTCCGAAGTGAGTATATAACAATAGGTACCGGCACTATCCAGTGGAGGGCTCCTCCGAAGTGATTATATAACAATAGGTACCGGCACTACGCCAGTGGAGGGCTCCTCCGAAGTGAGTATATAACAATAGGTACCGGCACTACACCAGTGGAGGGCTCCTCCGAAGTGATTATATAACAATAGGTACCGGCACTACACCAGTGGAGGGCTCCTCCGAAGTGATTATATAACAATAGGTACCAGCACTACACCAGTGGAGGGCTCCTCCGAAGTGATTATATAACAATAGGTACCGACACTACATCAGTGGAGGGCTCCTCCGAAGTGATTCTATAACCATAGGTACCGACACTACACCAGTGGAGGGCTCCTCCGAAGTGATTATATAACAATAGGTACCGGCACTATCTAGTGGAGGGCTCCTCCGAAGTGATTATATAACAATAGGTACCGGCACTACGCCAGTGGAGGGCTCCTCCGAAGTGATTATATAACAATAGGTACCAGCACTACACCAGTGGAGGGCTCCTCCGAATTGATTATATAACAATAGGTACCAGCACTACGCCAGTGGAGGGCTCTTCCGAAGTGATTATATAACAATAGGTACCGGCACTACGCCAGTGGAGGGCTCCTCCGAAGTGATTATATAACAATAGGTAGCGGCACTATCCAGTGGAGGGCTCCTCCGAAGTGATTATATAACAATAGGTACCGGCACTACGCCAGTGGAGGGCTCCTCCGAAGTGATTATATAACAATAGGTACCGGCACTATCCAGTGGAGGGCTCCTCCGAAGTGATTATATAACAATAGGTACCAGCACTACTCCAGTGGAGGGCTCCTCCGAAGTGATTATATAACAATAGGTAGCGGCACTACACCAGTGGAGGGCTCCTCCGAAGTGATTATTTAACAATAGGTACCAGCACTACGCCAGTGGAGGGCTCCTCCGAAGTGATTATATAACAATAGGTACCAGCACTATCCAGTGGAGGGCTCCTCCGAAGTGATTATATAACAATAGGTACCGGCACTATCCAGTGGAGGGCTCCTCCGGAGTGATTATATAACAATAGGTACCGGCACTACGCCACACAAAGTCGTGCGCAGTCATGCCGCAATGACAGACCGTACGGTATAATAGTTCCCGTGATGAGTTACAACACACGGGCAATAAAACCTATTAAACCTCATTCCTTTATTGAAAATAACACATCAATATCTCTACACACAATAATAGGAACAATCGCCAGCTGAAGACTCAAATACCTCTAAATTTCTCGCTCAGTGCTGTTGGATAAATTCAATGACTTTCTTCCTAAAAAAAAAAAAAAAAGAAAGGTAGATTTAGCGTGAAACTGATGACATTGGCAACACTGGCGAGAATTCTACAATGAATAACACTATTGTCACTCATGTCTCCTCTAAAATGAAGTGAGAGTCGGCGTAGGGTTGAGGAGACGACACCATTTATGAAACATCTCAATCTTGTGAAAGAAAGACTCGATACCAGCCTACGAATCTCAAAGGTCCCCTGCATGTTTCTTGGAGCGCTGCGCATAATGAGGTGAATACAACTATTTTCATAGATGTATTCACATCGCGCTCAAATAAGAGGTGAGTCAACATCCACGGGCAGCCAACTCCTCGTCACACATTCCACAAGTTACTACTGCACTTTCAATGCAGCCAGCATCTCCCCCCACCACCACCACCACCACCACATAGCCATAGCTGCCACTCCAATGTTAAAAAATAAAATTAAAAATAAGCTGTTTAAAGATAAGTTAAAGTATTTTTAATTATCAGTACCTATTTAAAGAATCGAGCAATATTATTAGCAATACCTATGTGGTTGAAAATGTCTCTGAAAAGGCATTATAGTCATCATTTTAATGCCAACTAGAGGGTTGTGTGTACAGACCACCCGTCCGGTTTTACTGCTCTACGGGCTGGACGCGACACAGTTCTGGCAGGGGCTATCGTCTTGTTTATTTGTTTAAACGCACTTTATAAACAAATAAATATATTTCCGTTCACTTTTCACGAAATGCATGTGTTTTTCCTTACTATTGAGACGATTTGGGCACAACCACACCTTCTAACTCTCTCTGGTTCAAGAGCTATATATGATATTCCATAAGCCCCAGTACTTCCTGCCACCCCAATAAAATGCTGAATTTACGGCTAAATACATGGCTTCCTGAATGAATCAGTGATAGTATGGATTCGATTCCCGGACGAAGAAGTCGGGAGCTTTGAAGGGCGGGAAAGAAACCCATATTTGGTGAATCTCAGCCACAGGTCACCCAACAGAGTTCTCTTGTTGTTGATTAATTTAGAAGCTTTGTGACATCGTGGTCGTGTACTTGGGTGTGACTGGAATCCGTCTGATAACCTGTGTCATTGTGATGGTGGCACTAGTGTATATTTGTAATAAAGGTAGGATTTGTGTGGGAAGCAACCGCAATCTTAATTTAGGAACCATCTCGGAATCACCTGGCGTAGAAGTGGGAGACCACGAAAAAACACTTCTAGGAAGGCTTAGGTCGGAATCGAACCTACCTCTTCTTCTAAGTTCTGCCTCACGAGGCTGAGTGTACGTGGTTCCAGACCCCAGGCCAGCATTACATTTCTTGGCAGAGTCTGGAGTCGAACCCGGACTTCCGCGGTGAAAGTCAAGAATATTACTCACTACACCAAGAGGTGGACCCAACGAGTTCTGGTTCCTCTAGATCGCAGTTGAAACGGAACGTCAACTGGGGAGACTATCGATTAGGTGGGTTCACCTCAAAAGATAGCTTGCCACGGTGGGTGAGTGGATAGCGTGTCGGTCTACTAACCCCAAGATTGCAGGTTCGTTCCTGGCCGTGGTAAGTGATTTTTGAAAGGCGGCAAAAATACGACACGCATGTCATACGATGTTGGCATGTCAAAGAACCCTTTGAATTCAGTAGGCCGTGTTCATAATGGCAAAATTAATATCGGGAGTTTCCGCCAACACAAAGTTCCTCATTTCTCTACTAGAAAGCGCTATAGTGTTCAAGGAGCTTAGATATCTAACCTCCTTGACTTTCATAGTTATTCAAGGAATAACGAAATTACAAAGCTTGCACCCGAGGCCATACGATATTATATATACCTCAAAAGATCTACACCCAGCAACATGCAATAATAATAATAATAATAATACTAATAATAGCCTGCTGGGGAACCGTGTTCTTTTTAAAAGTTGCAGAGAACCTTGTTCTTTTTAAAAGTGGGAGTGATTGATTCTGCCAGTCCAAATACCCACAACCTGCAGGCTTAGTTAGTTATTGTTGTTTTAAGGGGAGAACTACGAGGTCATCTGCCCTTAAACCTGCAGGCTAAACATGCTGAAAAAAGATTATCCAAGTATTTGGAGCTGGTGGAGCCTATCAGGAAGCAATGGCAAGTCAAGAGAGTTCGTATTGTACTGTACCAATCGTCATCTCAAACACTGGTGTGGTTCCTTAACATCTTCTTACTTCTGCAGGGGCTAAATGAGCTTGATCTGAACACTAACTTGTATAAATTAATAAAGAAGAACAATGATATTGGCTACAACTAGGATAGTTCGTAAATTCATTGACAGTGATCTAAACTTAGTTATTGCTGTTGTAAGGGGCGGAACAGCGAGGTCAACATCTCCTGATCTAAACTAAGGTGATGATTATGATTTGACCGTAATCTGCATAATTGCTTTCTATTTTACGAGACAATGATCTGAGAAAAACGGTGATAATATTATGATACTGCAATATGCTGTGTGTACGTGCGATTGACACACAGAAGGTGTGTGTCCTCGCCTCGCGCTTGGCAGTGACGGACTAAATCAGCTGAAGAGCTCTGGTTGTTGACTCGAGCGGCAATGAGCCGTAAGCGGGGCAATAAACTCAGCTCAAAACACGCTCACTGACTGAGAACTTTCTCTATTGGGGTGGCACGGATTACCGAGGAGGGGTATGGGACATCTCCCAAGGTAATAGGGGTCTGGGGGCAACCACTTAAATTTGTAAAAAAAAAAAAAAAAAAAAAAAGCATTAAAATGGAGGATTTTAAAGCGTTTTGAGAGACATTCACAACCGAAAAGTTATTGCTAATGCCCAATGTTTACTTTAAAACCTCAGTCCAGTTATTGCTGTTTAAATGAGCGGAACAACGAGCTCAACTGCCCCTAAACCCGGACTCTAAGAGCCCAATTTCGTAAGAGATGAGGTATTTAAACCCGTTTCAAAAATGTGTAACCCTAAAAGTACAGATGTTTATTGGCTTTCTAATTTTCAGTGTCGTAGTTGGTAGCATGCTGAACTTCTATGCCCAAGGTCGTGGAATCAAACCCAGCCGAAGTCACCGGATTTTTTAAGAGCGTTAAAAATCCCTCAGTATGCCTTCCTTCGGAGGGGAAGTAAAGCCGGCGGTCCCATGTCATAGATTTATGGCATGAAAAAGAACCTTCCACTAACTACACTTGTGTGAAGCCAAAATTTGTTGGTTAGAATTGATAACGCTCTATTTGTTCCAACGTTCACCGCCAGGTGCTGACTACAATGCCATCTAGTAGCCAAGTCCGCAAACTAGGTGTTGTGGACGGTAGCATTAGGTAGCAAAAGAAGGAACTACTTGAAATTACTGTCTGCAGTCCTTACTTGAATTAAAACAGATAACACACACTAATACAGCCATCACAATTAACACCGGTTATCAGACAGATTATACACACACCCAAAGTACACGGGGCTACATGACCACGTTGTCGCAGCACCTAAACTAAGGAACCAACCAACCTTTCTAATTTCCTTAAAGAAAAGGAAAAGCCACAAAAGCATCACACTAAGTAACATCTCAACCTCTAACCTTTGTCCTGAACCAGAGTAAACTAGTAGGCTATTTACTTAAAATCCACTCGTCTTTCATATGAAATGAAGCTTTTGATTTTCTATTAAATCAAAATCAGTTATAACTTTGTTGATAGTTTTGTTTTGTTTTGTTTTATGTTTTCAATATTAGGGAGGCAGCTGCCACTCGCGATTTACGCCTATGCTATGGGACGTGCTCTATCATCTCTAATATCGCGGTTAAATAAACTGCAGAATCAGTGGATCATTAGCCTGTATATACGAGATATTGTACTGAATTCAGACAGTGTCGCCTGTATAATCAATCAACAGAATTACTCTTCAGTCGGTCAACACAAGAGTGTCCAAGTTAACCCCCAACATTTGTTGGTTGGTTGGTTCCTTAGTTTAGGGGATGCGACATCGCGGTCATGTAGCCCCGTGTACTTTGGGTGTGTGTAGAATCTGTCTGATAACCGATGTTAATTGTGATGGCTGTATTAGTGTGTGTGTTATCTGTGATTCAGGTAGATGGACTGCAGACGATCAATTTTTCATATAGTTCCTACTTTTGCTACCAAATGCAACAGTTCACGACACCTAGCTGCGGACTTGGCTACTAGATGCAATGGCAGCGAAGTTTGAAACTAATATAGCGTTATCAAATCTAACCTACAAATTTTGGCTTCACACAAGTGTAGTTAGTGGAAGGTTCTTTTTCATGCCATAAATCTGTGACATGAGACCGCCGGTTTTACTTCCCATCCGAAGGAAGGCATACTGAGGGATTTTAACGCTCTTAAAAAATCCGACGACTTCAGCCGGGTTTGAACCCGCGACCTTGGGCAAAGAAGCTCAGCATGCTATCAACTACGCCACCGAAGCCGCCCACCATTTGTTAGAGAAGTGTGATAATGTATTCATAGAGTGGTGGATTGATTCAGTGAAGAACAGCGTAAGAAAAAGAAATCTGGACTGGGACAAGATCGTGGAAGAAGAATTGTGGAAGGAAAGAGGAAAGTGGAGAAGTGACATAAATACCCCGACCCAGCAGGAGCTGCATAAGGGGAAATGATGATGATGATGATGATGATGATGATGATGATGATTTATTTATTCGTGTCAGAAGTACAAAGTATGTGTTGAACAGACGACTTCAAAGAGTTTCTGCCCAGAACTTAGCCACTTCGATAGCACTTGAATTAGCTTCAGTCAAGTCATTCATTGTGCAGCTGTACGGGCACAATGGACAGGAGAAGAGGTGTTGTGTTGTCTGGGTTGCGCCACAATCACACAGGACTCTCTTGGTCGGAAAATGCCACTAATATAAGTTGTCCCTGGATCTTGCAACTTCCACCCTCAGTCTGTTCAGGGACTTCCAGATTAGCCAGTTCTCTGTGTGACCAGGAGGTAGAAATTCCTTTGGTTCCATCCATTCAGACAGACTGCTGGTCCTCTCCTTCCACACGGCCACTCGAGCTGTTGCTGCTGTTCCTTGTAATGGTTGAGTAGTTGTTAGGAAGCTCTTTCTCGATTTTAATCTCCTCTCAGCAGGATGATGATGATGATGATGAGAGTGATAAATGGTCGTCACTTTCTGCCTAATCTGTTTGAGCATTCTTGTGTTGACCGACTGAAGAACAGATCTGTTGATTGAGTTTAGATGCTCAAACGAATGCAGTGTAGGCCTATGTATTATTTGTTTTCTTCTTTTGTACGGGGTTGGGGATTGGGTGAGGCTGTGTTGCTTCCTGACGCCAATCTCATGCGAGGAGCCAGTGAGAAATGAAATAGAACAAGAAATCGGAAGGAAGTGGCCGTGGCCTACTGTATATTAGAACGTATCGTTTCGGCATTTCCCTGTGGCTGAAAATAAGAAACAACGGAAACCATTTCATGCACAGTTCGGAGATACGCCCAGCTCAGTTGCTCCAGTGTAAACCATCGAGAGACATCTAACGGCCGACTTCCGAATAAGCAACACTCCCAGGACACAATTATTCAATCAGGCATAATCCCTCTCTCTGGCAGCAGACAATGTCCCAAAATAACCAACTTCGAGTGGGGCGAGCCTACTCGGTGCTCACTTTGTCCTTTATTACCAGACTAGCGTCAATGTTTTCCCGACCACTTGCCCACAATTCGGCGCTCTCATTGGTTCACATGCCTCGTCAGCCATATTTGACCCAAAACAAGAGCACTAACTATTTAAGCGGCTTCGGTGACGCAGTTGGTAGCATGCTGAGCTTCTATGCCCAAGATCGCGGGTTCAAACCCGGCCGTAGTCGTCGGATTTTTTAAGAGCGTTAAAAATCCCGCGGTATGCCTTCCTTCGGAGAAGAAGTAAAGCCGGCGGTCCCATGTCATAGATGTATGGCATTAAAAAGGAACCTTCCACTAATTACACTTGTGGAAGCTAAAATTTGTAGGTTAGTTTGATAACGCTTTATTAGATCCAACGTTCGCCGCCAGGTGCTGACTGCGATGGCATTTAGTAGCCACGTCCCCAGCTAGGTGTCGTGGACGGTAGCAAAAGTAGGAACTACTTGAAAAAATTAATCGTCTGCAGTCCACCTGAATCACAGAGAACACACACTAATACAGCCATCACAATTAATACCGGTTATCAGACAGATTCTACACACACCCAAAGTACACGGGGCTACATAACCTCGTTGTCGCAGCTCTTAAACTAAGGAACCAGCCAATCAACAACACTAACCATTGAAACGTCTGCGTTCGGATGAATCTGAGGGCAACGAATTGTCATAATGTTGTGCTTATGGCTGCTCATTGTAATCCTGAAGACGAGAAGAATCGTTTGACTAGCAACGATAAACCGTACACGAGTGATTGAGTTAGTTATTGCTGTTTTAAGGCGCGGAACATCGTGGGCACTGCCCATCATTATTGTGACTCGCTGCTAACAAAACAAGCGAGAGAAAAACCACATCATCTCCGTAATATCATTGGCAATTATTTTCAGTGTTATTCGCTATTGATGATAATTGTGACGTAGCGAGCTGAAGAAGTATGTGAAAAGTGAATCAATGAATGTGTGTTTTCTTCTTCACGTGTTAAAATGTGTCATTCAATCAGTCGCATATTCAATGTCACGTATTCACCAGCGTGTTATTTAATTATTATTTTTTAGTCAATTTTACCCTCCAGGTTGGTGGTTCCCACGGACTCAGCGAGGGAACTCACCACTTCCACCTTTCCAGGCAGTGTCATAGAGCTGGGAACATTTATTCGGATTGGATACAACTGGGGAGGTGTGATCAGCACTTCGCCCAGGCGGCTTCACCTGGAAAGCGAACAGGAGCCTCATGAGGGATGGGAAGGGAAGATTGGGATGGATAGGCTAGGAAGAGGGAAGGAGGCGGCCGTGGCCTTACAGTAGGTACCATCTCGGCATTTTGCCCGAAGACGAAGTGGGAAACCACGGAAAACCACTTCGAGGATGGTTGAGGTGGGAATCGAACCCCCTCTACACATTTTGACCAATCGAGGCTGAGTAGACCCCGCTCCAGCCCTCATACCACTTTTCAAATTTCGCGGCAGAGCCGGGAATCGAACCCAGGACCTCCGGGGCGGCAGCTAACCTTGCTGACCGCTACGCTACGGAGGCGACTGTGTTATTTATTAAGGTTTGTTATTTCCTGCAGGACTGCTGACTGACTAATCCGTTGACATCAAATAATTTATGCGTGTTCGACTGAAGGTATAAATACTGTATAGGCTACAGTATACTGTGTACGCAGTTTCAAATTGATATTTCAATAATTTTCGTTGTTACTTCTGGGCAAAGCGCATCATGGTCATCAGCCCCGTTCCCGTGGACATACGGAATTTGTCGGACGATCTGAGTAAGTGTAGTGGCTGCAGCTGTGCCAATTGTCTGTAAATGTGGTGGTGTAAGGCAAATGTGGCTACACACCGACTATGAAAGCTTGTCATAAGATACCTGCTCGAAGATAATATTTTTATTACTGTACAATTTCCTTCGCTGTGTGTACGTTGCCAATGTAGACCGGATGGCACACCAGGTTCGATTCCCAATTATTGCATGTGGGATTTTCGCCATGAAATGTCACGTCCGGTGGATCGAATTCTACTTCTGCTTCCATGACGAGAGACGAGTGTGGATCTACACAAAGTTTCGTTAACGAAACAAAACAAACGGATGAGGAAAAAATACAATGTGAAGGAAGAAAGTAAAAGAGATGATGATACGAATATATTTCGATTCTTTAAATAGGTAAGTTACCGGAAATTAAAAATAAGTTACTGTATCTTTAAACATCTTATTTGTTTTCTTCACTATTGGCTGCCACCCCGATTTAAGCCTATGGTCTCTGGCAACAAAACAAAGAATTAATAACTTCATTTTCAGTGGTAACAAGGCTAGCCACGGTGGGTGAGTGGTCAACGTGTCGGTCTACTAACCCCAAGCTTGCAGGTTCGCTCCTGGTCGTGGTAAATGATTCTTCAAAGGCGGCAAAAATTACGACACCATGTAATACGATGTTGGCATGTCAAGGAACCCATTTGAATTCAGTAGGCCGTGTTCATAATGGCAAAATTAAAATCGGGAGTTTCCGCCAACACAAAGTTCCTCATTTCTCTACTAGAAAGCGCTATAGTGTTCAAGGAGCTTAGATATCTAACCTCCTTGACTTTCATAGTGCTTCAAGGAACAACGAAATTCGACATGCAAGCTACCCTTAGGGTGTCAAATAACAAAGCTTGCACCCGGCACCCGAGGCCATACGATATTATTATTATTATTATTATTATTATTATTAGTGGTAACAAGTAAGATAACTCCGACAATATGAGAAAGGGCCGAGCGCTTGAGTCAAATATGGCGGTTGCTCGAGAAATGACACTACTCTGGTAATGAACATGAAAATCCACAGCCTGCTTCCAGTCTCCGACCGGGTCAGGAATGGAATGAATGAAGCCCCCATCTAGCGGCGAGGATATGAACTGTGCCGGCTGCCGAGGCCTGACGCACTCCTCTGGGGCAATGATTAAATGAATGACAGATGAAATGAAATGATAGTGGAGAGTGTTGCTGGAATGAAATTTTGACAAGGAATACCGGAGTACCCGGAGAAAAACCTGTCTGCCTCCGTTTTGTCCAGCACAGATCTCACATGGAGTGACCGGGATTTGAACCACGGACCCAGCGGTGAGAGGCCGGCGTGCTGCCGCCTAAGCCACGGAGGCTCCACTACTCTGGTAATAACGAGTTCTATTCTCAGTACATGGTGGCGCCATCTACCTTCTAGGCACTGTACCACACTTGAGACTAACCGAAGGACTAGGCCGCTAGATGTGTCTGTGAGCTGCTGTACGCAAACTGGAGCACGCGCAGTGGCGTAGCGCATTTCTTTGAACTCCCCCCCGCGAGTAAAGAATATGGGATCACTAATGTTGATTTTTAGGGGTTTTGCGACATCGCACGTGTACTTGGTTGTGTGTAGAAGCTGTCTGATAACCTGGGCCACTGTGATGTCTGTACAAGTGCGTGTATTTCTAATCGAGGTAGGATTTGGGTAGGAAGTGACCGTGGCCTTAAGTTAGGTATCATCCTGGCATTTACCTGGAGTAGAAGTGGGAAACCACGGAAAAACCACTTCCAGGATGACTGAGGTAGGAATCGAACCCGCCCCTTCTCAGTTTTGCCTGCACGATTTTGCGTTAAATTAGAAAATACCCCATGTTGTTAGAGATTAATTTTCTGAATTCGAAAATGGTATCGGTTTGGTAATATCACATCTTGTTTAGGCTCAATTCATTTTTTATTGTTATAATCAAAATAACATAACACACTATTGCCAATTATCCACATGCGCCAGGGAAAAACAGAATGCATTTTCGAATTCAGCAAACGAAGTTCACCAAACGCACCCAGTTTTGTTTTTAATGCAGTTTTTTTTAGCCTGTGATTATTTGTAAAGATTACAACAGGGGTTGCGCAGATGATGAAAAGTATTCATAGTCTATTAATTCCTAACGAGACTAGCACTTGATATAGCAAACTATCTTTTCGTGCCCGTCGTTGACGGGTTTGTGCTTTAGGGTTAAAATATAATAAATAATAATAATAATAATAGCGCTGTTGAGACTGGTGACGTGGTTAGCTTAGCTGCGACCAGGCTGTAGGACCTTGTTTGTCCAGCACCCGTGATTTCATATTTGAACATTATGCTGCTCAGAATTATGTACTGATTTAAAAAAATTGTTGGAGTGGCAACAATAAACATTAAACCGTTTTTGAGAGAAATTACCTATCAGCCAGCGTGCAAATTCTAAAAAAAAGTATGTTTTTTCTTTTTTTCTTTATAATATATTGGCTTTTAACCCTTAGCCATATCCAATTTAATTTAATTAATTTACTTGGATTATGTGCCTTGTTATGTCGAGGAAAGATGGTTGGAATGTTTATATTACATGCAGCATAGAAATTAAATGGGTTTACTATTAAATACAAAACACACATTCATGCCCGTGGCTGGATACGAACCGGTAGTCGACGGCGATCTCAGTATCAAGACCACTTTTGGAAACATGCATTTATATGTCACACCTTGACATGCCGTGATGTGCTGACGGACGGCCCAAGTCATGAGCAAGTCTTACTCCCCATTATCGTAGAACGTGCCCATTCCATCAAAAACGTAATTGGCTGAAAATGTTCATAATTAAATTCCCAAAGACTTGTGACAGTCGCTTTGAAGAAACAAGCGAATAACAATTAAGGACTTCCTCTTAACCTTCCCTCTTCCCTTAGGGACCGAACACATATTAAGTAAACACAAAGGGGGAGGGGTTCGAAGTCTCTGATTACGTTGACGACGTGCGGGAAGGGGGTCAAACGAAATGCCTGCGTAATAATTTAATAAATCGCTGAATGGAGGTTGCAGTTACCCAAAGAATACCTTTCAATGTAAAAGTTATTTTTGTTCTACTTATAAAATTAGCAGAAGCCTTACCTTGTTAAAAGAATACTTCCATTCAGATCATAACGAGGTTAAAAAAGTATTTTGATGAAAAATAAAGTAGGACTTTCGTCAATTTTATTGTTCGCACTTTTCTTGTGCTTTCTTGCCCCCGATGCAGTTAGTAAACTGGACCGTTATATTATTTTTACAGTAATTGATGTCTATAGAGAGAAAAACCATCAGGCCAATTCAATGTCAAACATTTACATGGTGTCCACAGAATTTTCAATGTCAATTTTCCTGACTTTCCCTGACCATTTTTCAACAATATTCCTGACTCGCGAAGTCATCGTAACATCGGAAAAGTGGTTTATTGAACAAATATATATACATATATGTCTTATTTGCAGCCTCCACCATCCCCATAGCTGCCCAACGCTCGCCTCTTTATTCATTTAAAATACAAAATAAAGGAAATTATAATGCAATAATACATAAATCAAAGTACTTAATAACCTAAACTATAGTGATAGGGTTGCCACATTCCTACGCCATCGCCAAAAATGCGTACAAAAAATAGGTAAAAGAGGTTTTTACTATGATGTTCTGTAAAAATTGAAACTTACCATAATGTCCAGTGAGTTATTGCTTTTTACCTTCAGAGATTAGTTGAACTAGTAACATAAAAATATGGCTGTAAAACACAAAATACTGTATGGTTAATATAAAATTCCTGACTTTCTAATACATTTCGCCATTTTTCCTGACTCACGCCATTTTTTCACACTTTTTCCTGACTTTTCCTGACCAAAAACAAAATTCCTGACTTTTCCTGCCTGTGGACACCAATGTATTATACGTTATGTGTGCATGTTTCGGTACTGTACATCAATGCTACCATCTTCAGCGTAGTTATGTCTAAATCTTAAACTAAGGTATTAATAAAAGTGGCAGATATCCTTACATTTTTTTTTTTAATTTACTTAAAAGTTCCTCCATGTTGACTATCAAATATTTAGAAAATTGGTGCATCTATGTTGTTATAGCGGATTTGCGGAGTTACGTGGTGAATATGCTAAACTTGAAGAGAGGAATTGAGGTCTACCAATAATATAATATGAATCAAGCTCTCCGACTTCAAACTGGAAATAACTCACTTCCCTCAATGAGTGAGCTACTACTGTATTTCTCCTGGAGGTGTGTGCAGGGAGCCAGATGGGACATGCCGGATAGGTCATTGACCTCACAGCTCTCGCTGATACAAGGAACACTAGCTATTTCTAAAACACATAGCTCTCTCTACCTTGGCCGAATGCCTGAGTAATGTTTCGGCATTCTATACAGTTAATAATAACTAATTAATAATAATAATAACAATAATAATATCATACCAGGATTGAATGGATTACAGAAATAGAGGATATCAATGAACTCCTAATAACATTAGACGAACTCAAGAATAAAACACACAAAATCTAGATTCTACACCACTCGCTTTCGACTCCAAACCAAAATAATTGAAGTGATAGAAGCCCATGTTTCAGTGTTGCCTAGTTCTATTAAAGAAAGCTTTTCAGTCGGTCAACACAAATTGCGCCCAATTACATTAGGCGGGAAACAAGTATTTACACAGGGTCTTTCATATAAAATAAGAGCGCCAAGCGGCGGCTTTGTTAACCGTAGCTGCTGTCACCTTGGCCAAGCTTTTGGCGCGCCAAGGCCCCCTGCTTTAAGCGTGTGTACAATCCTATATGATGCAGCGGCCTTGCTAGCGTGTGTACAATGCTGAAATCTTACTTTAGTTAGTTAGTTATTGTTGATGAAACCGAAACCCCTTAGTATTGAAAGCGCGCGCATAGTACATGCGATGGCTGTTTTTTTAAGTTCCGATGGACTGTATAAAAATAACAGATTGACATTACCAAACTTGACCTTGCAATAAGCGTGCAGTTGCTCAGTCGCCAGACTAAACCTCAAGTGCTGGTGAGACAGTTATCATTGCAACATCGTAATTTTTATGTAAAACTTATTTTAAGTACCAGTCGGCTCGGCGGGTACGAGATGCATTTGTTCAGCAATTTCCTGATGAAGTGCCACCTTCACTAGCACAGATTCACGTAATTGCAAATAAATTTGACACTACTGGCTCGGTGCTCAATAAAAAACATGCCCGCACACGAACAGTATTAACAGAGGATGAGCTAGATGACATTGGCGAGAATCTTCAACGGTCTCCGAATAAATCACTCCCAAAATTAGCACAAGTAGGGGTTTCGGTTACATCAACAATAACTAACTAAAGTAAGATTTCAGCATTGTACACACGCTAGCAAGGCCGCTGCATCATATAGGATTGTACACACGCTTAAAGCAGGGGGCCTTGGCGCGCCACAAGCTCGGCCAAGGGGACCGCAGCTCTGGTTAACAAAGTCGTCGCTTGGCGCTCTTATTTTATATGAAAGACTCTGTATACACTAACATGAGAAATATTACATACGATATTTATCACAAAAATAACACGCTTTTATGTACAAAAATGGGAAGAGGGTGGGGGTACTTAATTGGATTACAAGTTTCGATCGTCAAGCGATCATCATCAGATCTTGCTCACTTAGGCTTAATAAATGTACGATGTTTATGAATTGTGCACAAGATATATACACAACAAGCTGTACCCGGCATGCGTTGCAATGCCAATCAAAGAATGTGTTGGCTTTGTAATTTTGTTTGTGGAAGTGCATTTGGACACACTATTTTTAGCCTATTTTCAATTTTGAAAAAAATAGGCTTGAGATCACCTTTTGTCCGTGTGTGTGTGTGTGTGTGTGTGTGTGTGTGTGTGTGTGCGCGCGCGCGCGTGCCCCCCCCCCCCTAATAACGTCTAAACGGCTGGAGCGATTTCAATGAAACTCGGTAATTTCATAGCACTATTTCGGACGACCCCGACTGTGCCCTTGAAATTTTGTTACGTCTCACCAATCCAACATGGCGGCTGTGCGAAATATATCACCAGCATTCAATATCTCCGAAACTATTCCCGATATCACCCTGGAATTTTTTACGGTGATAAAGGGAACTACTAGAAGTTCACCTATGTGACTTTTGAAAAAACTGGTAACTACAAAACCAACATGGCGGCCACGTGAATTTGCAACTTTTAAATAGATGTTTCTCGCGATTTAACCAACCAAACGCAATAAAACTTGGTACAGTATATGTTTATACACATTGTAATGCACCGACATCTAACTTCGTTCAATTGTTTACATAACCACAAGATGGCGGATGTGCGAAATATTTCACCGGCATTCTATATCTCGGAAATTATTAGCGGTATCACCCTGAAATTTTGTACGGAGATAAAGGGCACTACTGGAAGTTCATCTATAAGACTTTCAAAAACCAGTTAACTACAAAACGAACATGGTGGCCAAGCGAATTTGAAAATTTTAAATAGACCTTTCTCGCGATTTAATGTTCCAAACGCAATGGAATCTGGTACAGGAAATGTTTATACACATTGTAATGCACTGGTATCTAATTTAGTTCAATTGTTTACATAACCTCAAGACTGCGGCTGTGCGAATTTTAAAATTAAGTTTATATTTCATGTGTCGTAATCATGCGATCGAAGTGAAAGTTTGAATAATGAACCTACGCAATAATTTTCCTTTAATGGTACATGACTCTATGGCCTATACATTTAACAATCCAACATGGCGACCATCCGAAATATTTAGTCGGTTCTCAATATCTACGAATCTATTACAGCAATCAAACTGAAATTTTGTATGTTGATAGTGGCAATTAACATAAGTAGGATACATGAAAATAGGCTGTATAGTTCTTCACGGAACTACTTGTTTCTTTTTCCGTTAACTGCCTCTAAACCATTGTAAAATGGATTTACTAACTCAGAAACATTCGTGGGAGCGTGCACAACAACTCATCAAAGTTGGTGGTGATTAAGGGGCTGAACATCGAGGTCATCTGCCTCTAATGTAAAAGAATGAATGGAACTGTTCAAATGGTTGGAAGGAAGCAATCATGATGCCGTCACGTCATTCGCCAGGCGTTGAAAATGGGAAACCATAGAAAGTCACGACCTCTGGTGGGGGTTTAAAGCCACTCGTTTACCGATTGCGGGGATAGCCTGGCCCCACAAACTTGCTCCTTAACACGCCGAGCTATCACGATCAGAGAGGTTATGTTTACTCACCGGGTTGCAGCTTTGTACACCTCCCGAGCCGAAGAAGTACTCGCGACCGTAGGCCACTATAGCTGTGTGCCATATTCCTTCCACCTGCCGACCTGCAACACACAACACATTCCTGTCAGGCGGGCAGCATAATAATATAACAGCTTTATCATAGCCCTGTACTTCCTAAATAATGTCGGTTGCCCGAAGGACAAAGTGTACCAATTACAATATTGATGTGTGCGAAAGGACTGCATTTAAAAAAATTGGAATGTTTTATAAACAATATTGTTAATTCTCCTCAGTGGCAGTGAGATGGAGATAGGGATAGATCCTTACTGGGAGAAAGATGCAAAGCAATGATTGTTGCTAGAAGTGCTAACCAGCCCTACAAAAGAAACATGTTCATGCATGGACAATCTTATTTTAGCTTATCTTATATCACTTTGTCAGCCGTAAGCCATCAACACACACCACATTACTGTCACGCGGGCAGTATACGCATTGGAGATCATATGTCTCGAATCAGTGCTCTCGTGCGTGTGTTTGCGGGCAGAGGCGTAGTCTATATACATTTTTTTTTCGGGGGAGGGGCTGACTATCCGGAAAATTGTAAGTATTCTCAGGGGTGTCATCGCAAAATACCCAGAAATATCAACCAATATCTTATGAGCATATAACTAAGTGTAATTATTTCAGATAAGTTTATATAGCCTACAATTAGTGGCATTACAAAAAATGTAAAATACAACACAACACACAAATAAAATGTTATACTTAACGAATTTTCTATTATGTCCTATGGAGTATGAATGGCATATATCCAAATATTTGTCAATTTATTAAACAGAAAGGACAGCTTTTTTTTTTTTTGTTAACAAATTAATAATTTCTTTCTCAAAAGTACCGTACTGTGGAATTCTCAGTTTTGCCTCACAAGGCTGAGTGTACCCCGTTCCAATCCTCAGACCTGAATTAAAATTTCTTGGCAGAACTGGGAATAGAATTTGGACCTCCGGGGCGGTGCCCAAGAATGCTAGCCGCTACACCACGAGGTAGTCTAATTTCAATCTTAATATTGCTTATAACTTAGCCAATAAGTTAAGATTAGAGTACAGCCAAATTTTCAATTATTTTATGCTTTTACCACAGCAACACATTCTTAATTTTTATTGTTTTTTTTTTCGGGAGGGGGGGGGGGGCTGGAGCTCCCACAGCTCCCCCATTATATACGCCCCTGTTTGCGGGAGATATCATGCTGTGATCACAGTATGATCCCAGGTATCACTTAACACAGACTGGGTTACAGCTGGCACTCGCGTTACAACACAAGATGAGGCAGGAAGCTACAATCCCCTCACGCTAACATACGAACCATAGCGGATACAGGGACCAAAGAATCACACTTGTTGACAGAGCTCAAGCAGAAGAAGCAACCTGAAATAGGATCACTTGCGCTCACGTGTCCGATTCTATCTTGAAATGATTAGAGTGATCATCAACAGAAGACATTCCCACCTGCAGTATCTAGAAAGCATACCTGCCAACCTTTCAAACTGAAAAATCGAGAGATTTTGAAGACGAACGATGTCAAATCATATTATCATATTACCGACGAACCGACAAAATCACTCAAATCAAAAAATCACAATAGCCTACCGGTATATTAATGCCAACAACTTCTAAGTTATACACAAATAATTCCACGTGTTAAACAGATACAACATTCCTCTCACCCTCAGGCTATTATGACAACTTCTAGGAACACGTTCTGAATTAACCACTGACTATTTCAAACTTAAGAGATTTTCAAATCCAACTAAGCGGGACTCGTAGTTATGGCAAATTATCTATAAATTATAGATACGAAGCGAAACTGCGGTATCGAAACACACTTCAATCAAGACCAACCACAAAGTTGAGAAAACTACAAAGTTGGTCTTGCTTCAACACACGTAAAATCGACATGTTCGATGGATGACGAGTTTGTCATCATGCACTTTTAGTCCGAAATTAATCGCGGGATTTTTTGAAAAATCGGGAGATTTAATACGTTAAGCAGGAGGGCTGGAGAAATTGTGTAAAATGGAGGGTCTCCCGCCTAAATCTGGAAAATTGGCAGGTATGAGAAAGGTATTTTGTTAACTCACATAGGCCTAATTTAGTGAACACAATCTGATGATGTTTGCTCGACGAACGAAACTAGTCATCAAATTTAGCCCCCCCCCCCCCCCCACTTACTGTATGTGAGAAGTGTATAAATATTTCATCTATTTATTTCAGCCACTAGGAAGTTAGTTGTAACTCCCCGTCCAACTCACACTCGTGTTCACCGAATGAAGAGCAATGGTACTTACGCAACACTCAATTGTTTCTAATATTTCAGTATTTATACGTTAAGTGCTTGGAAATACCAGCTTCAAATGATATTGTGTGTACTTCTGCTCATCATATTATGTGGATGGAGGGGGGGGGGGGGGGTGTCGACCATAGAGTAAATATACTGGGAACTGCTCTAACATCTCAAAACTGAAGCCAATTTTTAAGTCCATCTTACTCGAGTCCTTATTTTCTGCCACATTGACAAAAACAGGTCATTTCATATAAATCAGACCTCCTGAACACGAAAATGACAGTAAGGAGTTCATAATACGTAACGTTTCCCTGTAGCAGCACCGAGTTCGATTCTAGCAAAAAAGGCTGAGAATTTAGTTTAATTTAAACATAATTGTAATAATGCCACAAATATAATTTATTTAAAAATGGAATTAGGCTACGTTATAAAATGCCTTTATTTTGCATATCAGGAATAAATTGATGTTGCTATTGGCAAATTGACTTTCAACCCCAATAAAATATAATAAAAGGATCTAGTTTTTGCGTTAAGCTAAACAACTTGAAACTGTAACTCAAACATGCAGGTAATATGTATTATAAATGAGTGAGAGCTACTTTTAATGTTAAGACTTACAGTTAAATCTTCCTCTTGTGGGGTGTATCACTCTCCCTAACTAAAAACCAGCAATAGTCGCCCATCATGTGAGTATCCCATCTACCATGATATCTCTGCTCCATTTTCTAAGTGTCCTGGTGGAATCTTTCCCCTTGATAGTCACTGACAGCAACCAAATTCTCAGGGAAAAATTCCAGGTGGGAATGGAGAAAGTGAATTTTCAGAGACACTCTGCACCCCAGTTTTTAGTAACTCTCTAGAAGTTCTTGAAACAATTATCGGTAAATTTCTGCTTTATTATTTCCCAGAAATCCATCCACTACCTCAGAAAAGGCCTTCCAGGCTGCTAGCTCTCTATCATTAAACCTCCTCTCAAAGTTATCATCGTGTAAAAATGTCCGAATTTGGGGACCAAAAAATATTCCCTCTTTCACTTTTGCATCACTAAACTTTAGAAACTGATTCTTAGATACTCAAAACCTTCCTTGTCCATGGCTTTAGAAATGTGTCATCAGGCCCAATTTTTTTATGAAAATGGGGCAGAAGTGCTTTGTTATAATTCACTAATGGAACGTATTTAACATTCTGTTGTTTTGGTACATACTTTCCTCTGGGAGGCCACTGTGATCAGTTACCGTACTGTCCCATAAACAAAGAAACTTCGTTAATAACCATCTTATTATATAATACGCAAAGGCTAAGATGTACGTATCAGAAAACTCAAGCTCCTAAACCAGAGGGAGTTAGAAGGTGTGGTTTGTACCAAAATCTTACAAATCATCTCAATAGTACAAGAGTAATCTTGCATTTCTTGAAAAGTCAACGGAATTATATTTATTTGTTTATAAAGTGCTTTTAAACAATAAACAAGACGATAGCCCCTGTGAGAACTCTTTCGTCTACAGCCCGCATAGCACTAGAGCTAGGCAGGTAGCCTGTACACATGGGGCGCGCACAACCCATTATGCGAGAGTTCTCGTACGGGTCCGCTAGTTGTTGTTTGAGTCATCAGTCTTTTCACTGGTTTGATGCAGCTCTACATGCCTCCCTGTCCTGGGAAAATCGTTACATCTCTACATAGCTACCACACCCTGCATCCGAGGCAATCTGTTAAACATATTCTAACCTTGGTCTACCCCTACAGTTCTTGTTCTCGTCGACCCTTCCTTCCATAACTAAGATGGGTGTCTTAGTAGTGTCCTACCAACCTATCTCTTCTCTTAATTAGCAGTCGCCACAAACATCTCTCCTCTCCCACTCGTCTTAATACCTCTTCGTTTGTAACCCTATCCACCCATCTGATCATCATTCTCTGTAACACCACATTTCAAACGCTTCAATTCTCCTCTTTTCTGCTAGTTATATCTATAATAATTGATTAATTATTTCTACTAGGGCAAATTAAAGCTGTTCGGTAAGATATCACAGTGTGACATTTTGTTTCTAGTAGCAAAATGAGGCATTTTTCACGCATGTTCTCCCATATATACATTTTTTGGGACCTTTTTCCCCTTACCATGCCCATAATCCCCACCCCTTTCTTCTTTTAAGTATAATTCCAATTTATTCTATAAGATTTCTAATCAATATAAAATATTTAACTTTCAATTAACGTATCCTCTGCTTGATGTGCACGTGCGAATAGTAATCCTACCTGTTTCAGTAAACACCGCGTGGGAGTTGAAAGCACACCGCCAACGAAGGAAAATAATTGTGTGTTCGACAAAACTCTTTCTCTCGCTTTACCGCTATAATGTAGTCCGCAATAATGCAATTGACAATGAGTGATTCTATCCCACCAGAATCACTAGCCTGCTGTTCGTGAATATGAGTTTGTTACTGTGAGAGACGTCATCTGTTCGCTTGGAGGCGGAGGCTGGTGAGGCAGAGATGTCAGCAACCGCACCCGCGTAGTTCCTAGAATTGAGACAGGATTCTGCTCGAAGCTACTAGAAATCGCTGAGACTGCAGTCCCAGCATGAATGAGAACATTCTGGTAATTGTCGCGGTGTCATAAAAGAGTGTGGACAGCAAATGAGTTAGTGAGCGCAAGAGTGAGTTGTGTGATAGTCGCATTGAGTGAACTTGTAATGGGTTGTGAGAGCTTAATGGGGTTCTATTAATAATAAGAAAAGCGCTCCGCTAGTTGGGCGTTATTTGTAATGGTTTGGGAGATATTTAAACTTGATTACTGTTAATAAGAATAAAGTTAATTAAAAAAGTTAATATGCAAAGCTCATTATTTAAATAATCGCCCACATTTGGGTTATCAAAATGAAACATTTAATTGTGTATTAATCTAATAGTGTATCTGTATTGTTGTCAGCTTCACTAAAAAAGTACATAATGTGTAATATATGTGTTGCCAGGGCGCCAGATCATTTATATATATCATGATCAAAATAATATATTAAACCTCGGTTACACAGAGGTAGAGCATCGAAATTCCTATCTCCAGCCGTAGTGAAACTTACGTAATCTAACCTTACGATAATTAGTTCAGGAATATGGTGTTGCCTTATAGTAATTTCTAGCTACTAAAGGAAACCAGTCAAGCATTTGAATTTAAAATGAATTTAATATATAAAAACAATAAGTGCAAAAAATATATAAAATACTAAAGATAAAAATAATAATAATAAATTTAAATTAAAGAATCTACTGAATTTACTTATATTATGGTTCTTGGTTGGAAATTGGAGTATACTGAGTTAATTGAATAGAATATATTGAATTTAAGAAGCATGATAGCCTTCTGATTTGACTGGAGTATAACTGTTTACATCGCTCACCGCATTGAAGATCTTTGTAGTTGGATTGTTGCGTAGAGAGTTCCAGATGGCCCTGAACATCCTCAAAGTAATTAATTTATATGTGGATGACGGAATAAATTCCAAAAATCATCCCTGTGACAATAGCCTCGTACACAACCATGTCACAGTTTGATGAGACAGAATGTCTTATCAAATTCACATACTTAATAGTCAACTGTCTAGTTTAGAACTGCGTTATATACTCCATCTCGATACAAGTTTCTCTGCTCCACTCAGCATCCTTCCTTCTCCTCCAGCAATTCAATAATAATAATCCATTTGGGCGGCCGTCATATATATAACGTTCCCAGGTAAAGCAAGTGTCTGACCCCTCTTCAGAAGTCGCTAGGCGATATAAGCCCGCCTTTCATATATCAACAATGACAATACTTCTTTGTAGTATTTCTCGGGAGGTCTAGCCCACCTTTAGTATAAAGTTGCAAAGGACTCATTCATCGGCCCAGCATTGTTAGTGGTAAGTCTTCTTAGAATCTTTTCTTAGTATGATTTGTATATTGGTAGAATACTTGATGTGACAGACATAAGTGTCTATTTATGTCATTTCCAAGAAGCCGTGAATATGCCGCCCTTCTGTGAACAACCCTCTTTCTTCTCTTGTTCGAATTTTCTTCAGAAATACTATTCAGTCATGCGTCAAACTAATTTCAAATATAATGTGTATCACTCCAAATCCTTTCAATTGCCATAATATTCTACATTACCGCATAATAATAGATATAAATATATTAGTTAACATAATAACTAATAAAAGGTAAAATGTAAACTTAAAAAATATTGATAATAATAATAATAATAATAATAAAATATATAAAATTATTTCGTTCTGGTCACAAATTGGGACCATCACATATTCGCCCCAGAGAATTATGGTATATGTCAACAATCATATCACCATACTTCTCTTCAACACTTGTACAAATATAAAATATTATACTCTACAAAGAAATTACAAACATCGACATTATTATACCCTTCAAAGCAATTACCAACATCAAAAAAATTATACCCTTCAAGTTTTATGTATATATATTTTTAAATCTCATCATTTCAGTCATTCACTGTTCATAATGTCTTTTTCTTTCTTCTTTACATAATTAAAGCGACCTGTAAACAATGTACATCAAAATACCCTTCACTTTTATATTCTTGTTTTGGACATAAGTCATCGTTGCACTTATGTATATTTGGGTGGCATACACCTTTGCTTTATATCTTGAGGACGTAGAATTCAATTTTCAGCCTGGTGTCGAACTGAATACACTATGGCTAGTTGGTGGGACTGCCAACTGATTAATTCACTTTATCACTTCACAACACTTGGTATGTGATGCGAGTCACCAGATCTACTCCAGTCTCTCAGGAATTATATTTATCTAGTAACACAGGCATATTATAGAAAAAATGAAACTTTATTAGCTTGTATTATCTAAGGCAACATCGTTCAGTGCAAATGCAGTGCGCTAAATTACCCCACATATGTATATATATCACACTCAAATACACAAGCCTATAGCCGACAAAATACGCTTTATATTTCCTCTGTGTTCTTCAAGACACACAATATCATAGGTTGATGCAAACCCTCGCCATTACCTGCTCGTTCAGACCACAATCATTCACTTATTATTCAGCGACTTTCCTTACTTACCATCAACTTCACTTCTATTACTCATGACACATATTTCCTTAAGGATCTCACATTGTAAGTGCCATATAATCGTTTTCCTGCGTCTTCTAGTACATATGCGGATTTACCTATCCTCTTCTGCACAGTATAGGGGCCTTCAAAAATAAGGAAGAACTTCATTATAACTTTCTGAAGAATACTGGATTGCCTTGGAACACGCAACAAGACTTTGTCACCGACCTCGAATTGATCCAGCTTTTTACCTTTTTGTTGGCGAATTCTGCGTTCAGCTGCTTTACCTAAATTCTTTTTTGCCATCTGGATAATGACATCCAATCCTGGTTCTTTTCCCACTGTTAATCCCAATATTCTTGCTAACTCATTTTGTGGCTTACTGCCAAAATGCACTTCATGCGGCGTCATTTTCGTGCTTTCGTGTTGGACAGCATTCAACCAAGTTTCAACTCTGCTAAGTTGCGATACCCAAGAAGAGTGTTTGTCATACACGAGAGCTCGTAACAAGCGACCAAGTTCCTTCATATTTCTTTCACAAATATTCCCTTGTGGATAGCGAACTGATGAATGGACATGTGATATCCCGGCTTCACGCATCTTGGTTTTCCAGTGTTTAGATGTGAATTGCGGGCCGCTATCAGTTAATATTTTGAGTGGAAGACCGAACTCAGGTATATATTTCTCTATGATCAATTTGCTACAAGCTTTCCCGGTGGCCTTCCTTAAAGCATATAGTTTGACATATTTACTGAATGAGTCAACTATTACAAAAATGTATTCATAGCCAAATTGACCTTTCACTATAGGCCCAAATAGGTCCGCACATAGTAACTCTCCGGGTTTACTTGTGAGAACGGCCTGCATTTCGCCCGTTAAATATCTATTTGGAAATTTAGATTTCTGACAGAGGTCACACTTTGCAAGAATAGTCCTAATTTCTCTCCCCATTCTACACCAAATGAAGTTTTGTTGGAGTTCATAGAGCACTTTATTAGCTCCAAAATGCCCTAATTCCTTATGGATAAACCAAGTAAGTTCCTCCGTTAAAGATTTAGGCACACAAATAGCCCATTTTTCTTCCCCACATTTCCGTGCTAGAAATCCGTCCAACATTTTGTATATGAATCTCCCAGATTCCACACACTCTAAATCTCTTCCTTCTAACAATGACAAAGGTTCTTTTAATACCTTATCTTCTCTCTGTCTTACCAACAGATTTCTTAACACCTTTAAAGATTCTTTATTGGTAGGATCCAAGCACGCGCATATCAACACCCCTTGGTTCGCCTTAACAACTGACTCACTGTGATTTAAATTGACGTCTCTAGATAACATGTCTGCCAAAATGTTATCCTTACCTTTAATATGATGTATGTCGAAATCATATTCCTGCAGTGCAAGAATCCATCTGCTAACGCGGTTACTACTCAGTTTACATGTGTTAATAAATGCTAGGGCGTGGTGATCTGTGAAGATTTCAAATTTCCCGCCAAGGACATACATTCTGAATTTACTTAGGCTGTACACAATGCCTAGTAATTCCAACGCCGTTATAGTGTAGCGCTTTTCAGCGGCAGAAAGACCACGTGAGGCCAGGGACACAATCCTCAAATTGCCCTCCTCATCTTTCTGGCATAGTACACCGGAAATGCCAATGTGGGATGCATCAGTCATCAGCACATATGGTCTGTCCTTTAAAGGGTACTTTAACACTACGGCCTTCTCAAATCCAATTTTGAGAGCCTTAAATGCTCCCTCGTGCATTTCTGTCCAACACCATTTATTACCTGATTTTAATAACTCACGGAATGGTTCCACCATACAAGCATACCTCATAATACATCGACGAAAATAATTGCACATGCCCAGATATGTTTTCAGTTCTTTCACATTCCTAGGTGATTTAGCATCTAAAATCTTACCTACCCTGCTTTCCTCGGGCTTCACACCTTCCGCAGACACCGTATGACCAAGAAAAGTAATTTCCTTACGACAAAAAATGACTTACTGAGTTTGAGAGTGAAACCAGCTCTCGCTAATTTCTTAAAAACCCGATCCAGGTGCATTAAGTGCTCACTGAATGTTTCTGAACTAATCACCAAATCGTCTATATATATAGTTACAAATTTGTCCATATCGCTTCCTAAAGCGATCCCTAGAGCTCTAATCAGTGCTGCAGAACTACTCTTCAGGCCAAAAGCTACTCGACAGAATTGATACAGATGATTTTGAAAGGAAAAAGCGGTTAAAGGCCTATCTTCCTTTTTTAACGAAACTTGCCAAAAACTTGAACTTAAGTCAACACATGTAAACCATTGTTTACCTGGAAATCCCTGAACTAATTCCTCAATTGATTGAGATCTAAGCTGATCCATAGATATATGGTTGTTCAAATTTCGTACATCTAAACAAAGTCTTACTTTTCCGTCAGACTTGGGAATAACAATTAATGAATTAATATATGGGCTAATCGAGGGTTCTATAATTTTATCCTGCAACATGCTTTCAATCTGCCTTCTCACAGCTTCCTGGAATTTGTAAGGCACGGGGTAGCGATGACCTACAAAAATACTGCGATCAAGTACATTTAATGAATGTTCGTAGCAATTAGCTAATCCAATACGGTCCTCAAATATATACTTATTCTCTATCAACACCTCCAATAGTTCATCCACTCGATTACTCTCTAACTCACTCTGTAATGCAGCTTTACGCAAGGTATCCTCTAGAGAATCCTTCGTCATCATACTGCCTAAAAAATGTAAAAAATGAGGTTCCTTTTCAATAGATACCCCGACAATCTCACCACTAACCTTACTGCAAATATCGACTCCTTTAGTCGTTAATATCTCCTCAAGCGTACATATATTCTTAGAACCACCATAAAACTTACTCGAATTATTAAATGATATGATCACATTTTCATTCATCCATCTGAATTTAACATTACCCTCCTTATAGCATAACTGTGCAGAATGTTGCGACATCCAGTCCGAACCCATAATCAGTGAGTAAACAAGATTTGGAATCACTAAACAAACATGAGTTCCAATCTTACCTCCTATTAAAATTTCTACAACCACTTGTTTAGAAATTATGTGAGATTTCTTGCCCACCGCAGTTAACACGAAAGTAGTTCTAATTGGAATTTCCTCAATTTTAATACCATTTTCCTTCCTATTATTATAAAATGCTGCACTGATACAAGAAACCTGACAGCCACTGTCAAAAAGTGTATCGATACACGCCCCTAACACTTGTAATTTTAACACCGAGTTAAAATTAATAACGGTAGATTCTTTAGATACATCCATAAATTCACTTAATAAATCATTACGGATATTTAGGTCATACGGTTCGCTCAAAATGGTGTAAGCTGGAAAAGACTCAGACTGACAACTTGACCTTACGTCACAGTCTGGTTCACATTTAAAGTATTGGTATCATTATCTTGGTTTTGTGTCTCCCCGTTATTTTTGTTGTAGTTCTGACGAGGGTTGCTGCCATTACCTTGATTTTCTTCTCTCTGCCTCCCCGAATTTCCTGCATTGTTTCTTTGATTGTAATAACGCTGCCCATTGTTAGGACCTGCATTATTATCCTGATTACCATTATTATCATGGTTTCTCCTATTGCCATGATACTGGCCACGGTTATTCTGATAACCATCTCTACCTTGAAATTGCCCCCTGTTATTTTGAGCATATGAATTTTCAAAATTACGCCCCCTATTGTTGCCTTGAAAATTCTGGTGTTGTTGCCTGCCATTATTATTTTGATTCCTATTCTCATTCATATATCGACTATTCTGCTGTCCTGCCGGTGTTTCACCAACACTATTCTCTAGAGCATCAAATCTCCCTAATAATCTTTCTAACTCTGTGATAGTCGAAGTGCGTTGCATGCATGCAGCCTCTCTTATTCGGAATGGGAAATGCTTTATCATTTGCCTGACTATATCGCTGTCTTGTGTCATGCCATCTAGATATTTGCAGATGATAACCTTATTCAGAAAATATTCAGTCATACTGCAAGTACTTTCAGGCGGATATATCCCACAAATAATACTTTCCCTTTTCTGGGCCTGTATTTCATCATTCCAATATTTTTCACAAAATTTATTTTTAAAATCATTAAAGTCCACTAAAGTGTTTCTATAGACAGAAAACCAGCTTTTTGTTTCCCCCACAAAAGCCTGATCTAATATCTCCACTACCATATTCCACTCTATCTGTCCTTCTAGTAGCCTTTCCTTTAATTTATTTTCAACTATAGTTATGAATTCCATAAGACATCCCTGCTCGTTAGAGAACTTAACTAGTTCAGTTTCCTTCATTCCACCTCCTGATACAATAACTCTACCCTGTATTCCCTCCTGCCTTAATTGCTTTCTTAACTTAGTCTCAATTTCTGCTATCTTTTTATCCGCCACTTTTTCTACCATTTCCACTCTTTCTTTCAAATTATTCTCTTTTTCTATCAATTCATTTCTTAATATCTTCTGTTTTTCCTGAATCTCCTGATAATTTTCTTCATTTGTCAGGTTACTATCCTCTACTTTCTTATGAAATTCTGACTGCACTTTCTTTATCTCTCCTCCCAATTCTGTTCTTACTTGTCTAGTTTCCATCTGTACTATTTTCTGAAGATTCTCTCTTTGATTGACTAACTTTTCCTGAATTTTCCCTTCCACTTCTACTAATTTCAGATCTACTTCCTCTATAATATTTTTAGCCTTTTCTTCTAACACATCCTTAATTTCACATCTGATCTCCTGTTTTGCTCCCTGAATACTCTCCTGCAGCGTCCCATACTTTCTATTTAATTCCTCATTCTCCTTGACCATATTATCTAGTTTCTGATTAATTTCTTTATTATCTTTACATATCGCTTCTCTTATCTCCCTACTCATCTCCTGATTTTGCCTACTTATTTCCTCTCTCATCTCCCTACTCATCTCCTGATTTTGCCTACTTATTTCCTCTCTTATCTCCCTACTCATCTCCTGATTTTGCCTATTCATCTCCTGATTTTGATTACTTATCTCCCTACTCATCTCCTGATTTTGCCTACTCATCTCCTGATTATTTTTATTGCTATCTTCTAGCTTCTTGTCTATTGCCTTGCTTATCTCTTGATTTTGCCTATTCATCTCCTGATTTTGCCTATTCATCTCCAGAAACATTCCCATGATCTCATCTAATTTGTTTTCCGAAATATCCAAAGGCTTTTGTTTCTCCTTCCCTCCACTAGTCTCAGGATTTATTTCAGGATGTACCTCTATATTCGTCTCAGGGTTAACCTCGGGATTATTCTCCGGAATACTCTCAAGATTTACCTCCGACATCTTGGTATAATCCTCTACACTCTCAGCCTCAGTACCACTATCAACTTTCGTATAATTAGCTTTCTCGCCTTTACCCCTACTCCTCAATTTCCTTTGTTCCTCATCCGCCATCTCGAAGTACACCGTATAAAGTTTATCGTTCCAAAATTCACCTCACTTTCCCCCAAAATCAATCACTAATAATACACTAATTCACTTCACTTTCCCCCAAAATCACTGACAATTTGCACTGAAATTACACTCACTCCTTCCGTAAATATCGTTAGGTTTCCGTGCCACATAGTTGGGTGCCATTTGTAATGGGTTGTGAGAGCTTAATGGGGTTCTATTAATAATAAGAAAAGCGCTCCGCTAGTTGGGCGTTATTTGTAATGGTTTGGGAGATATTCAAACTTGATTACTGTTAATAAGAATAAAGTTAATTAAAAAAGTTAATATGCAAAGCTCATTATTTAAATAATCGCCCACATTTGGGTTATCAAAATGAAACATTTAATTGTGTATTAATCTAATAGTGTATCTGTATTGTTGTCAGCTTCACTAAAAAAGTACATAATGTGTAATATATGTGTTGCCAGGGCGCCAGATCATTTATATATATCATGATCAAAATAATATATTAAACCTCGGTTACACAGAGGTAGAGCATCGAAATTCCTATCTCCAGCCGTAGTGAAACTTACGTAATCTAACCTTACGATAATTAGTTCAGGAATATGGTGTTGCCTTATAGTAATTTCTAGCTACTAAAGGAAACCAGTCAAGCATTTGAATTTAAAATGAATTTAATATATAAAAACAATAAGTGCAAAAAATATATAAAATACTAAAGATAAAAATAATAATAATAAATTTAAATTAAAGAATCTACTGAATTTACTTATATTATGGTTCTTGGTTGGAAATTGGAGTATACTGAGTTAATTGAATAGAATATATTGAATTTAAGAAGCATGATAGCCTTCTGATTTGACTGGAGTATAACTGTTTACATCGCTCACCGCATTGAAGATCTTTGTAGTTGGATTGTTGCGTAGAGAGTTCCAGATGGCCCTGAACATCCTCAAAGTAATTAATTTATATGTGGATGACGGAATAAATTCCAAAAATCATCCCTGTGACAATAGCCTCGTACACAACCATGTCACAGTTTGATGAGACAGAATGTCTTATCAAATTCACATACTTAATAGTCAACTGTCTAGTTTAGAACTGCGTTATATACTCCATCTCGATACAAGTTTCTCTGCTCCACTCAGCATCCTTCCTTCTCCTCCAGCAATTCAATAATAATAATCCATTTGGGCGGCCGTCATATATATAACGTTCCCAGGTAAAGCAAGTGTCTGACCCCTCTTCAGAAGTCGCTAGGCGATATAAGCCCGCCTTTCATATATCAACAATGACAATACTTCTTTGTAGTATTTCTCGGGAGGTCTAGCCCACCTTTAGTATAAAGTTGCAAAGGACTCATTCATCGGCCCAGCATTGTTAGTGGTAAGTCTTCTTAGAATCTTTTCTTAGTATGATTTGTATATTGGTAGAATACTTGATGTGACAGACATAAGTGTCTATTTATGTCATTTCCAAGAAGCCGTGAATATGCCGCCCTTCTGTGAACAACCCTCTTTCTTCTCTTGTTCGAATTTTCTTCAGAAATACTATTCAGTCATGCGTCAAACTAATTTCAAATATAATGTGTATCGCTCCAAATCCTTTCAATTGCCATAATATTCTACATTACCGCATAATAATAGATATAAATATATTAGTTAACATAATAACTAATAAAAGGTAAAATGTAAACTTAAAAAATATTGATAATAATAATAATAATAATAATAAAATATATAAAATTATTTCGTTCTGGTCACAAATTGGGACCATCACAAACTGATGTTAGCACTTTGTTACATTACTAAACTAGTGTACTACTAGATTTTCCATGCCAAAGGTGTTCAGTGCCCGATTTATTGCTCTGGCTCAGAAATTCAAACAAGATTTCATAGACACTGATGGAACTGTTATGCGATGTACTATTGTGATTCAGGAATTTTGTTAGATGAAAAGCATCAACGAGATCACATCAAACAACACATTTCCTGCTCTAAGCATCAAATGAATAAGACTCTTGAAGCAAACAAATTGCGACAATCTCTATTACGAAATGCGTTTCAACAGAGTTCTTCAAAAAGCCAAAATTTGAAAGAATTAAACATTGATTTGTGTGCAGCTTTTACACATGCAGGAATTCCACTCAATAAGGTGAAACATACAGCTTTCAAGGGGTTTCTTGAAAAATACACACAGACGTCAATGCCTGATGAGAGTACTCTATGAAAAAAAAAAACTACATGGAGCCCGTTTACCGAGAAATCATACAAAGAATCAAGGAGAAAGTGTCCGATTGAATGTGGGCATCATTCTGGATGAAACCATAGACTCAATGGAACGATATGTTTTGAACATTTTAGTTTTTCCCTTAGCATGGGAGAACGTTATGAGCAGCAGAAAGCCAATACCAGTGCAGTAATGCAGTCAATTATGGACTTCTGCCAAAAACTCTGGTCTACTGGTGTCGAGTTAGAAAACCTTCTTCTTGGGGTTAAGGCCAGGCTTCATACATGGTTTCAGCTGTTAACCAATTGAAACCTTTATTTCCTAAGTTGAAGCATGTAACAATGTGAATCCATAAGGAACGAATATGACATTGCAAATCAATTAATCTCTGCCCTGAATACTGAAAGCTCCGAATCGTGTTGTTGCCTACATGGAAACCACTGGCCTGCCACTTCCAAACTTCCCGGTCATTACTCGCTGTAGACCGTGGATTGAGTGTGCTGCTATATTGTGTGAGAATTTTGACAAAATTAGAGAGTTTGTGCTTTCTTTGGATCCAGCCGACGCAGGTGGAATTTCCAAGGCACCGCAACTTCTGTTACCGGAGAAAATACGTAATTTGAAGACAGAACTATATTGTGTCCATAGTTGCAAGTACCTGACTGCAGTTATAAAACAATTAGAAGAACAAGGTCTGGAAAAGGAAAAAATGGGATATTTTTACTTCCGTGAGGGAGCAGTTAGATGGCTTTGCCAAAGACAAACATGAGTCTAATCTTCAGAAGAATCCAGACATTGTGGAATTCGCCACATCTGTAGAGTTGCCATTCCGAGTGAATACAAGGTTTTCCCCACTGGTTTGTGTGGATGTCGAAAGAAGCGTTAGCATCTACAAAGACATTCTATCACCTAATAGAAAGAGGCTTACTTTTAAAAATGTAGAGATGCTTAATGTCTTGAAGTACAACAGCTTCATGTTTTTTCCTTCTTTTGATACGCGATTTGATGTACTCGTTTGTAATTCAATAAACTAGAATAGAGGAAGGAGGAAATTAGTTAAATAAAACACCACCTTTTTGCCCCTCTTATTGCCTTATTGGAGCACCTTTTCCCTTCCTTTTTTCATCTGAAATTTGCACCTAAAAATCCTAACCCTGGTTATCATACACAATCTACACACACCCAAGTAGACGGGACTACATGACCACAAGTGATAGGTGTAATAAGCAATACTCTCTAAATCTGAGATTCTGAACGGAGGGTAGTCTAATTCGTACTTGGGGGAGTTTTGTAAATAATTTGCTTTTGTTGTTTGTTATTTTGAGTCTTCAGTCTTTTGACTGGTTTGATGCAGGTCTCCATTCCTCAAAGTCCTGAGCTAATCGCTTCATCTCTACATATTTATTTATTTAGCGTATGGCTTTACAGATACAATATGCACATAAAAGATAATTAGTTTATGAAGACAAACTATATGTTCATGTCTAAATTGTTTATATAGTTAATTGTCTCTGATGATCCATGAGCGAAATCAGTCACGTTGCCACTGTACTTTCGTTTAGGACATTCGGTGATGATATGCTGGATGGTCTGCTTGGGGGCACCACAATCACAGTTAGGTGAAGACATTATTTTCCATTTGTAGTGGAAGTCTGCACAGTTGCCGTGACCCGTACGAATCCTGTTGAGAGTTGACCATGTTTTCCGAGGAAGCTCAAATCCAGGTGGCAACGATGATCCAATGCGTGGTAAGGTTGATCCAGGCCTATTATCTTGTCTTCCCTGCCATTCTTTAGTGATGTTGTAGTTGGTATTCTCCAAGTCTATTGCAGTCCTTGTTGGTGGATTTCGGGATCGTAGGCGATTCAGGCAAATGTCAGCAATGTCACAGTCTATTGGTAGCTGTGGGTTATCCATTATTTTCTTGAACTCCTTGAGGAGAGCGTTTTTACGTCGAAGATCTGGTAGAGGGATGTGGCCGAGGATAGGTAGACAATGTGTGGGTGTAGACCTTATTGTGCCAGTGATTAGGCGCATGGTGGTGTTGAGCTGGGTATCTATGAGGTTAGTGTGAGGACTATTCAACCACACCGGGGCACAATACTCTGCAGCTGAAAACACAAGTCCCAAAGCTGTAAATCGAAGTGAAGTTGCCGATGAACCCCAAGTTGTGCCACATAATTTTTGGACTATATTGTTACGGGTTCTCACTTTGGATTGAGTATTGCGGAGGTGTTGTTTGAAGGAGAGTGTTCTATCCATTGTGACCCCCAGGTATTTAGGGAATCTATTATGTCTCAATAATTGATTTCCAATATACACCTGCAATTCTTTATTAGCCATCTTGTTGTTCAAATGAAAGCAGCACACTTCTGTCTTGTTAGTATTAAGTGTAAGTCTCCACATCTTAAAGTATTGAGTCAGTTCTTCAAGATCGTCTGTTAGGTTCATCTCTGTTTTCTCAAAAGTTGTATCTCTAGTAGCAAGTGCCCAATCATCTGCATAACCAAATTTTCTTGAAGTTGTGGCAGGCATATCTGCGATATATAGGCTAAATAAGATTGGAGCACGAACAGAGCCCTGAGGAAGTCCATTATTTAGTGATCTTTTGGTGCTCACATTATTCCCCATATGTACTTGGAAAAGTCTCTGACTTAGCATATTATTCAGGAGTCGGGCAGTCGTCTTACATGGTATCACTTTCAGGAACTTGAAGAGTAGGCCATCCTTCCAGACTGTGTCGTATGCTGCTGTCAGATCGATAAAAGCCACCGATGTCTTAAGTTTTTTTCTGGTAGCCTGCTTCTATGAAAGTTGTAAGGGACAGTACTTGATCTGTAATGCTTCTGTGCGGTCTGAATCCTGCCTGCTCCACTGGGATTTTCTTGATTATCTCTGGGCCAATTCTATTGAGAAGGAGCCTTTCTCTACATAGATACCATCCTACATCCGAGGCAACCTTGGTCTACCTCTACAGTTCTTGTCATCGACCCTTCCTTCCATAACTAAGCTTGCTATTCCTGGGTGTCTTAATATGTGTCCTACCAGCCTATCTCTTCTCTTCATTAGCGGTCGCCAGAAACATCTCTCCTCTCCCACTCGTCTTAAAACCTCTTCATTTGTTACCCATCTATCCATCTGATCTTCATCATTCTCCTGTAACACCACATTTCAAACGCATCAATTCTCCTACTTTCTGCTGCACCAACAGTCCAAGTTTCACTTCCATATAGCGCCACGCTCCAGACAAAGGCTTTTGTACTTTTGTACACTTTTCCAAATTATGTGAGATGATCATGATAATTGTTGTTTTAAGGGGCCTAACATCTAGGTTATCGGCCCCTGATGGGTTGGGTGATCGTGAAGATGAAAAAGAAATGCAAACTTAAAACTAACTACTAACCTACATACTAGAAGAAGAAATGGAAAACTAAAGGAGAATAAGGCAAATAAAGGACAGGAGGAAAAGAAATGCCCTCAACCCTCGAAGAATGCGGATTGAGGGACTTGGAAGGAAGGAGAGCCATGAAAGGCAGATCGGAAAGTGAAAGAGGAGAGGGTCCTCCCCACAGGTAAGGGACAAAAGGGGGAAGCCGGACCCAGCTCAGGAATCCCTCAGGGTCGACAACTCCCGAACTCACCAGCCGTGAGCCCCTGAGGGTGTAGCATTATCTAGGGTGCACCAGAAGTGGTGGGGCTACATACACCCGGCCTCCTTGAGGGCCTTGAGCAGAAGGCAGGATATAACATGAAAAGAAAAAGAAGGTTGACCCATGGCAGAAGGAGGGAATCAGAAAAGGTGAGACAAGGGCCAATTAAGGCGGGAAATGAAGAGACTCCCTAGGCCTCGGATACCCTAATACCGTCGGGGTCGGAAGAGAACAAGAGTTGACCAAGTGAGGTCGAAAGGAAAGAAGATAGAGAGGAGGCCGGCACAAGTAAGTGGAAGCAATGCCGGACTCAGCTGGGGCCCCGTGGTCGCCAACCCACGTCCCACTAGATGTGAGCCCCTGGGGGACCAAATTATGTAATCTCGTGATTTAATAAATTACAGTACTGACAATGGTGAATTGGCAGCATGACTCGCTAACTTGGTTTTTAATCCAGTGGAAGACGTCTGATGTTTCACGCTGAATTTCACAGAAGATTTCTATGGTTGTGAGTGACAACATGTATTGTAGCCGAATGCTATTTGAACACTCTTCGAACGGGAGCTGCAAAAGTGATCTGGATCATGGCCAGGGCCAAACTGTGTCGATCTATTTCCCTGGCTGGTAACCACTTGAAGAGCCAGCCTTGAACTGGCCAGTCTTCGTTGTCGTATTTTAGTCCAAGTTACACCTTGACACTTGTATGTAAACCACTGCACTAATGTGACCTTTCACCCCTCACAGTAACCTCCCAAATAATCCTTACAACTTGCCCGTTCTCGCTTCTGATGCTGATGTTGGAGCGGGAAGACTTCTGCACAATCTTTATGGGACCACAATATGTTAGTTGAACATTTTTGAACAACATCGCAAATTTCTCGCACACTTCATTGGCCTACTTACTTTCGGACAGTCTAAAGGAAGATTATCAGTCAAAAAAAAAGTCAACCCCTGGCACTATACATCCCATGACGGGCTAAGGGCGACCAAGCGACCGCTGCCCAGCCATTCGGCCTGCAGATATTGGGGTGACGCGAGATCAGCGCGTCGGGTCCCCTCGGCCGTTAATCTTGGTTTTCGTGATCGGGGCACTGTCTCACTGTCAGACAGCTACTCGATTGTCCTCACGAGGCTGAGTGCACCCCGTTCCAACCCCCACGTTTTAACATCCCTGACGGAGCCGGGGATCGAACTCGGGGTCTCCGGGTGAGAGGCAGGCGCGCTACCCCAACACCACGGGGCCGGCCAGATTATCAGTTTAGTAACTACATAATTTAACATGCACCCGTGTCGGCACGTCTTGTTGTTGTATCATTTACGGGGTTGGACATCGTGGTAATTTAGCCCCGAGTACTTGGGTGTGTGTAGAATTTGTCTGATAACCGGTGTTAATTGTGATGGCTGTATTAGTGTGTGTGTTATCTGTAATTCAGGTAGGGACTGCAGACGATCAATTTCAAGTAGTTCCTACTTTTGCTACCAAATGCTATCGTCAACAACACCTAGCTGTGAGCTTGGCAACTAGATGTCACCGCAACCGGCAACTGGCGTCGAACGTTGGAACTTCATAGAGCATTAATCAAATCTAACCTAACAATTTAGCTGCTCACAATTTTAGTTAGTGGAAGGTTCTTTTACATGCCATTTATTTTATTATTTAGCGTATGATGAAACAACCTATAAACTATTTACATATCCAGTGGAAGATAAGCAGAGAGAAAATACAAATTATCATGTATATACAAAGCAATTTACGAAGCTTGAGATTGTAAATATTGAGTGTGAGTGGTGTACGTCTCCCTAAATGTGAATGTCCAATTCCGATACCCACTTCACTGCTTCCGGTGTTGCTGCATTGAGGTCTTCCATGGTGCCAGAGAAAGCACGGAGTGGACATTCCTGCACTATATGCTTCATTGTTTGGCGAACCTCCCCACAATCACAATGGGGGGAAACTGACCAGCCCCATGTGTGTAAAGTAGATCCTGTTCTACCTACCCCACATCTCATGCGATTTAGTCTACTCCAGGTGCAGCGTGGCAGATCGAAGCCTGCCAGTTTTGTAGATGGATTATTGATGTCCACTAATGCACGAGGTGGGGATAAAGACCACTCTGTTGACCACTTAGAAGTGGAGTTGAAGGAGCTGGATGTTAATTTCACAGCCGTCTTCCAAGCAGGCTGACGAGACTTAAGGCGTGTGCATTTCTGTCTGATATCCTCATGAACAGGTAGATGTTCATTCTTCAACATTCTTGTCCACAGCTGAAAAAGGGCCTTCTGTCTCCTGATATGCCATAAATCTATGACATGGGCCCTCCGACTTTACTTCCCCTCCGAAGGAAGGCATACTGAGGGATTTTAACGCTCTTAAAAAATCCGACGACTTCAGCCGGGCTTGAACCCGCAATCTTGGGCATAGAAGCTCATCATGCTACGAACTACGCCAACGAAGCCGCCCAAGAATATTTACCTTTTGCACTTACCGCCTTATACAGTAGTCTAGCAACCACCACCAAGGACAGGTTATTGAGGATTGTGAACTTAGCTGTTTGAGTGATGTGTGGTCCGTTTCCACGCAGCTGCCTGCACTGAACTGTTCAACCACGAACAGCTAAGCTCACAATCACACTAAGCAAGCAAACTTGAAGGTCAATCACCGCTATCAGAATCTCAACAAAGAATCATTTATCTCGACTACTGTAGTTGTGCTAATTTAATTACTACTGCAACTAAATAAGTGTTCATATTGTAAATATCATAACCCATACTTGTAGACATAGATTTAATAGCCTAAGTGTACAGGATCTGTTGATGATCGCTTGACGATCGAATCTGCTAATCCAAGTGTATTTATCTCATAAATTGTTTTCAGGATTAGGGAACCACCCATTACAATTTGATACAATCGTTATGGTGTTTGAAGCCATTTTTTCAGTGCTGCCATAGTATACAAAAGTGTGATGCTTTTCAGTTGGTCAACACGATTGTGCCCAAATGAGATGGGTTATTCCCGAATCCTGAAAAAAATGGATCCAAGTGTATTTATTAATCTCGTAATTTTTTCAGGTTTAACCCATCTCATTTGGGTACAATCGTGTTGATCGACTGAAAAACATTGTATTTCGATCACTCAGGCAACACTGAAAAATGGCTTCCAATTCGATAGTCTACAATAGAATGCGAAACTTCGGTTAGCCAACTGACACATGAACGGCGACATTCCCACAATTAACTGGTTTCTGTTTACAATTTCGGCGGACATATGTTATCGCTAGGTTCTGAAGCACAGTGATCGGTGATCGGCGCCAGACAAGGGATGGATAAATCTCGGAAAACGTATTTCTTGTGTCCTTTGGCAGAGGAGAGGACAGGAGGTCACTGCAGCGCTAACAAGACAGGTGGAATGAGGTGCAGGTAAGTAGCTGCTGGCATCGCTTCTAATACAGTAATAGTCACCTACTAACCCACATTGCCACCCCTCAGGAGGGGATTTGGCTCTCTTATGCCAAACTCGTTAAGAACTCACAAGAGGCTGAAAATCCGACACTTGATACCTCACTACTGTCTATGGCTCTATGCCCGTGAATTATAGTTTTGTTAACATACTCGTGCAATGCCACCTTCTATGGCCTAGGGATATGTATTGAGACTTCTATCCCAAAGGTCTTGAGATCGATTCCCAGTTCTGACAGCAAACATAATACCGGTCTGAGAGCTAGAATCGGATACACCCAATCTTGTGAGAATTACTGAGAAGAGGTAGGTTTGACTCCTACCTCAGCCATCCTAGAAGTGATTTTCTTTGGTTTCTCTCTGTTACGGGAATGGTACTGAAGGCCACGGTCACCCCCCTGTCAATTACAACTACTTACATTCAACACAATTACAAAGGTTGTCAGACAAATAAAGTCCGCTCTATGTGTAGTGAATAATAATGTATAAAATAGCATAAAACAGGCACCATGTAAAAAAGAAAAAAGTTAACACAATAATTCTACAATCAGAGCATTTTAAATTCTAATTGTTCTAGGATTGATTGAGCAATGTTCACGGCAGCACGAGAACTTTTAGAACAGGCCTGTCCAGCTATGCCACTGGTGGCTGTGGCGCCACGGCTTGCCACGAGCTTCGCTCCCTGGCAGACTAAGTCCCGCTCTTCCCCGCTCCATCAACACTCCCACCAGCTTCCCCTCACTACATTCTCTTCCTAGAGAGAAGAAGATGGACTTCTGTCCTAAACACGCTGCGCTGTAGTGGAATGTGTCTAAGCCAAATGTCAAGCAAGGCAAGAAGGAGATTCTGATTTCCTCTTCTTAAATAGAACGGTACACCAGTTGTAGAAAAGTTTCTAATGGCAAAAAACGTTCAACATCCGAGGTGGGTGGAAAAAACATCCCTTCCTGGGAATTTAATTATTTAGTAGTACTCGCCCCAGCGCCAGCGGACAGCAAGTGGATGTGTTTCATATGTCACATATTCTCAGGATTCACTTGGCAAACGTAATGCAACCGAATATTACAAATCTAGTTGCATTGAAATCGAAAACATGAACTGCATAAAGATGTGACCTGTTGATAGTTGTAAATAGTTTTACAAAGTAACTAGCAACCCGACCCGGCTTCGCCCGGGAACAGTGAGAAGCGCCTTTTTTTTAATGTCAATGAACAACGACCAATATCCGTTTTACGTCTCGTCATGATGGGTTAAAATCACTGACTGGACTATTAATTATATTATCATGGAGATGCATGTGCAACAAATACTTGTCAGAGGTATTTTAAGAAAGGCAAGGTGCATCAAACACAAATCCCCCTTCCGTCCAATCTTAACTTGACTGTGAATTTTGCGGAACGAAAAGTTCACAGGCGAAATGAAGAAAAGCCGAGTTGCACTTCCAGGGAAACTCCAAACACAACCACTCTTCTCTAAAGTTTTTAACTCAACACGACTCGACAGTTTGCTGCTGGCTGTATCTGGGACAATAAGCTCGCCCGCTAGCTAAGCTGTTACTGGGGTGATAGACTCGCCCCTAGCTAGCTCGTAAACTGTCACCTCAGTAACTGAATGGAGATTTTTGGACGAAATGAAAACGTAAAAACACTTATAGTAGTTGAAACACGCTTAAAAACGTGCACTTTTTGTGCTCCAACTGCGACAAAAAATATTAAAATATAAATTAAAAATTCCAAACCTACATGAGCTAACGTGCAATAGAACGACGGAAATGATGATGTTATTGGATTGTATGTAGGTCTACTGGTTACTTCACAAACAACCTTCAAACTCGAGTGCACATAATACTTTGGTCGACAGTAGTGTGGCAGACCACTGCCACCGTGGCATTTTCCCTGGACAGGCCTGTTCTAGAAGCTAAATGAATCCTTAAGATTGCCCAATTATTGCCCGATTATGCGTCTTCATCTTTAATAGGGCCCATGATTTCTCGCAGAATCTTCCGGTCCTTCAGCTCCAATATCCGGAGTTGTCCTTTTCTGACCATATTTAGGCATTCTGAGGCATATAGTACTGATGGTCTCACTACAGTACTGTTTATATTATTATTATTATTATTATTATTATTATTATTTAAAACGCGTATTAATGGCTTTCATCGTTCTTGGATTTTCATATACTGTAATTTAAATTTACCCGAAAATGACAATTTATTCATACAGTGAAACTTTTATCAGTTGGCGTGACAAACGGGGAACATCGGAGAATAAATACCCAACAATTATTTTTGGAAGAGGGGCGTGGTGGCTCAGCGGTCAAGCTATTTGCCTCTCACCAGGGTGGACCTGATTCGATTCCCGATCAATACATGTGAGATTTTCAAAGTGAATTGCCATATCCTGTGGTTCGGATTCCACGTAAAAAGGAGGTCCTGTGGCTCATGACCGTGAGATTAACAGTCACGTTAAACCGCAAGCTTCCTTAATTTTTGGAAGAACACAATACTCCATTCTATGGGACTAATGGTCTCAATATCCCATATCACCAAATAAAGCAAGCATAGACCAATTTATTTATGAGCATTTACCTCACGCGGGCCTCATAATTAGTGCTTACTAAGGAATTGTATCTCAGCTCCGTGGAGTCTATTCCAAACAGTCTGAATCGATACTTGGCCGTCAGAAGCCGCCTGAGTGTCTGCGAATTTCATTGTGCTAGTCGCCAAATGTATAATGGGCCTAGCTGTTGTTGCTCGTGTATGGTCTCTTTTTGAGATACCCTTTTGAGATTCGTGACATTCTTGCACACAGTCAGTATTATCACATCAGATTAATAAGTTGTCCCTCCAACAAAGCTGAAGTTTAATAAAATATACACCGGTTGCCTGTTTATCTCTTGATGAATGCAGTACATTTGCATTTGTCTGTTGGCACAGGCTAGAGTAAAATGTGGCTTTTCACCGAGGTCTCAGTCTCACTCATGGCTGTGATTATATGGAAGCTACTGAGGTATGGGTGGTGCTGAGTAATGGACTCACGTCAGGGCACAGCTAGTGCCTGAGGGTGTTGTGAAAGGTTCTGCTCATAGGGTTAGTACAGCTGTACTGACTCAGTGAGGAAAGCAATGGCAAACTACCTCATTCCTCACCTTGCCTAGTACGCCTCATTGTAGTGCTGCCTCGGTTTAGTGGGTTTCTATCACATAACCTATGGTGGCGCTTTTTGAGGATCCAACCAGCCTCCAGGCTGACTACCTGACAGACAGACAGGCTCCGTATGCTGTATGCTTTATCTTCTGAGTTGAACGGGATAGGATACACTGGAATGTTTTTCCGAGCATTGCGTTAAAGTTTTCTCATTTGGGTTCCAAACGCACGTTTCATTTGGCCGAGTTATGCTCTCAGCTTGTTAGAAAACACGAGGTGTGGACATCAAATGACTGGACTGTGGCCATTTCCCTACCGTTATCACACTGCGGCCACCAATTCGTCAGAAACTCCTGCCTACCAGAGTTTCGTCGGAATGTTACCTACCTGGTCTCTTATAAGGAGGTATGAACGGGTGAAAGAACGGGCCATGAGTTCTTCACCAAAACAACTCGCTGTTTAATTTATTTTGTCAACACTAGATCTCCGTGTTGTATTGTCGACCGTACTCACTGCGATTGTAGATGCAGTGAAGGCTAAAGTGACGCACTTAATGAATACGCTATTAGCCTTTCAAGTTACGATTGCCGAGGTGAAAACTATTCTTTTTTACGTGGCCATGCCGTCAGCTTGCTTCGTTGCCAGGTACAGTAGGATATAACTCACGGCCTGTAGCCTTTCATCGCTTTACTCTCCGTGGTGATATGAGCTCCTATTGAGCTAAGCAGGCTGTTCCAGCCGATCTGATCGCCAGTAGGGAACGGAGTACTCGCCGCTCTTCGTGAGGAAACCTGCAACATGCAATACAGCTCTGCTGTGGGGGCTGCCGTCACTGCGCGGTGGATAGGCCTACATCAAGATTGGCAGGACTTGTACTATGACCTTCGCCTAGTGGCGTATTGGATATCCCCCCAGTCCCTCTCCAACCGTGCTCCGAGCATCACTGCTGAGTACTCGCGTGTACGCATACTCCAACTCGTGGATTTGGTACAGCCTGTGCTAAGCTGTGCCATTGTAACGCGCCATTCTTAATTCACCCATTCTTATTAATTTGTCCGTTCACATTCACTGTCTAACACAAGTAGCGCGCGCAATGTTGTTTTACTATGTGCAGACTGCACTGTGTCTCCCTGCTCGTCCCGCAAGGCCCCAGCTGCTGGCACGTGCAAGTTGAGCGGCAGTCGCATCTTGAAAGGCTAATACCAGAAGAGAAGCAGCAGCATTATATTCAACAGTGGAGAATTCTTCTTCCGCTGCGCTGGTCCGAATCTCGGGGGGATTTCACCAAGTATTTTCAGATATCGTAAGGCGATGTCACATGGCAAAAGGCCACCCTGTAGTGTAGTGGCTGTTACCCCCGAGGTCTGGGTTCGATTCCCGGCCATGCCAAGAAGTTCAATTCTGGTCAGAGGGTTGGAACGTGGTGCACTCAGCCTGATTACGCAAAACAGAGAAGAGGTGGGTTTCTTTCCCATCTCAACCATCCTAGCAGTTTTCTGGTCAAATGCCGGGGTGGTTCCTTTTCAGAAAGTCACGACAGCCTTCTTCCCAATCCTCACTTCAGTTACAAATATGCATATTACTGCAGACACCACAATAACACAGGTCATCAGACCAATTCTACTCGGGGATGACATGTTCACGATATCCAAGTTCCTAAACGAAACAACAACGTCCTTAGGACGCCGTCTCCCTCTTAAGTTGGCGATTCACTTGATTGTGCTCATGTGCGAGGGAGCGGCTCCAAGTATTTCTATAGATGCCACCTTTACTCTATGTTCAGATATCACAACTCTTTCTGATATGTGCGCTCTTCTCTCTCCAACCCCACTCCCGGAAAATAAAATAGAAAACAGTGACCACCAGCAAACTTTCTCCTCTTAAAAAATTAATATCTCACGCAACTAATTTTGAATGAACATTACTCACAAGAAAACTTTTGGAAGGAGAAAAAATAGAACAAAGCATCGTAGATTTATTGAGAATGGAAAATAAATATATAATTTGCCTGACAGTACTTGCGATAGTGGTGTTGAAAGTACAGAAAGTATAGAATCAGACACAACAATGAACTCTATGAACAAGTGGAGAGCATTACAACAGCCATGAGGAAGAGGAGGTTGATCGTCTATGGTCATTGTTAAAATATTATTGTAAAATGACCTTTTCATGGTTGTATCTAATAATTATTAAGTAAATAAATAAATAAATAAATATTGTGAGAATGGATAATCTGAGGCTCACCTCCATAATTTTCAACACTGTCTCTAGAGGAAAAGCAACTAACGCCAAGTGGTCGAAACTAGTCAGGAAAGACCTTGAACAATTGGATATTGTCCCCAGTAACATCTATGACAGGAATAAATACAGGACTTTAGTCAGAACATCAGACTCTCTCCAGTCACTAACAGCAAAAGCAATGCGTCCAGGAGTATGTGTGAAATGGACTCAGGAGCGGAAGGACATTCACAGTGCCAGAATGAAGGAATACTGGGCTAGGAGGAAAGCTGCCAGAGATAAGAACCACGTGGTCCACAGCCGGCCCAAACGGAACTTAAAAATATAAACATTTGTTGAGTTAGAGGAAACAGCCCTAAAAGTTGGTCTGAGAGTACAGTAAATGACCTGAAAGCCCAGTACATAGCAGTTCAGAGGAACAGTGATCTCCGCGGTGAAAACTTCCCTCTCATAATAGGCAAAGATAATTTTGAAAAACTGGACCATTTCAAGTTTTAGGCGTTACCCTCAATAAACAAAATCACAGGAACTGAAAAGTAAACAGAGAATTCAAAATTATAAGACTTTCTACTCTGGGTATCCTACTAGGTTCCAAACTTCTAACGAGTAACACAAATCTAAGGATATACAACACAATTATTAGACTTTCTACTCTGGGTATCCTACTAGGTTCCAAACTTCTAACGAGTAACACAAATCTAAGGATATACAACACAATTATTAGACTTTCTACTCTGGGTATCCTACTAGGTTCCAAACTTCTAACGAGTAACACAAATCTAAGGATATACAACACAATTATTAGACTTTCTACTCTGGGTATCCTACTAGGTTCCAAACTTCTAACGAGTAACACAAATCTAAGGATATACAACACAATTATTAGACTTTCTACTCTGGGTATCCTACTAGGTTCCAAACTTCTAACGAGTAACACAAATCTAAGGATATACAACACAATTATTAGACTTTCTACTCTGGGTATCCTACTAGGTTCCAAACTTCTAACGTTGTTGTTTGAGTCTTCAGTCTTTTGACTGGTTTGATGCAGCTCTCCATGCCTCCCTGTCCTGAGCCAATCGTTTCATCTCTACATAGCTACCACACCCTACATCCGAGGCTATCTGTTTAACATATTCTAACCTTGGTCTACCCCTACAGTTCTTGTCCTCGACCCTTCCTTCCATAACTAAGCTTGCTATTCCTGGGTGTCTTAGTATGTGTCCTACCAACCTATCTCTTCTCTTCATTAGCAGTCGCCAGAAACATCTCTCCTCTCCCACTCGCCTTAATACCTCTTCGTTTGTAACCCTATCTACCCATCTGATCTTCATCATTCTCCTGTAACACCACATTTCAAATGCTTCAATTCTCCTCTTTTCTGCTGCACCAATAGTCCAAGTTTCACTTCCATAGAGCGCTACGCTCCAGACAAAGGCTTTCAAAAATGACTTCCTAATACCTAAATCTATATTCGATGTCAACAGATTCCTTTTTTGTAGAAAGGCTTTCCTTGCCTGAGCCAACCTACTTTTTATATCCACTTTGCTTCGTCCATCACTGGTTATTCTGCTTCCTAAGTAACAGAAGTCTCCTACTTCCTTCAGCTTTTCACCTGCCAATTTGATCTCCATAGAGGTTTCTGATTTATTTCGGCTGCATTCCAGTATTTTTGTTTTACATTTATTAATTTTCATCATGAATTCCTTCCGTAAGACGGAATCCATACCATTCAAAAACTCATTCAAATCCTCAGGCTTGTCGGCCAAGATGACGATGTCATCAGCAAATCTCAGAGTTGAAATTATTTCTCCTTGAATCTTCACTCCCACTTCAAATTTTTCTCCAATTTCCTTCATTGCTTGTTCAATGTAAAGATTGAAAAGTATGGGTGATAAGTTGCAGCCTTGCCTTACACCTTTCTGAATACCAGCTTCTCTCTCATGTCCTTCAGCTCGAATGACTGCTGTCTGGTTTCTGTATAGATTGTAAATCACCCTCCTATCCCTGTACTTTATTCCAATAGATTTCAAAATGTCAAACAATTTAGTCCAATCAACGTTATCAAAAGCCTTTTCTAAGTCTACAAATGCCATGAACGTTCTCTTATCTTTCCTTATTCTACCTTCAAAAATCAGCCTAAGACTTAGTACAGCTTCCCTTGTTCCTACATTTCTCCTGAAACCAAACTGGTCTTCACCCAACTCCGTTTCTATCTGGCTTTCAATCCTCTTGTAAATTATTCTAGACAGGATCTTTGAAGCATGAGTAATCAAGCTGATTGTACGGTAATCTTCACATCTGTCAGCTCCCACTTTCTTTGGTATAGGGATGATAACATTCTTCTTGAAATCAGGGGGTACCTCACCTGTCTCATAAATCCTACACACCAAGTGAAATAACCTGATCAGACCTTCATCTCCTATGCAGCGTAGCAACTCAATCGGTATATCGTCTATGCCTGGTGCTTTGTTCCTGCCCAAGTCCTCTAATGCTCTGTCAAATTCTGATCTCAATATTAAATCTCCTTTTGTATCCTCATCAATTTCCTCCTCCCTTTCCATTACATGATTCTCAATCTCCTTTCCCTTATACAAGCACTCTATGTAAGCTTTCCATCTCTCAACCTTTTCTTCCCTATCTGTTAGAGGCTTTCCATTTGTGTCCTTAATATTACAGCACTTAGACTTCTTTTCCCCAAAAGTATTCTTAATCCTTCGATAAGCTGTGTCTACTTTTCCTAATTTCAGACAATTTTCTATACCTGCACATTTCTCTTTCAACCATTCTTCTTTCGCTTCCTTGCACTTCAAGTAACACAAATCTAAGGATATACAACACAATTATTAGACTTTTTACTCTGGGTATCCTACTAGGTTCCAAACTTCTAACGAGTAACACAAATCTAAGGATATACAACACAATTATTAGACTTTCTACTCTGGGTATCCTACTAGGTTCCAAACTTCTAACGAGTAACACAAATCTAAGGATATACAACACAATTATTAGACTTTCTACTCTGGGTATCCTACTAGGTTCCAAACTTCTAACGAGTAACACAAATCTAAGGATATACAACACAATTATTCGGCCTTATGGTGCAGAAACGCGGAGTATTGCCAAGAACTTCAATTACAGGTTTTTGAAAGCCAAGTTTATAGAGAAAATAATAGGGTCTTCCTATGACTCGTCTCACAAAGTTGGAAAAGAAGATCAAATAAAGAAATTCATACACTATCACAGCAAGCACAGATACTTAGCATTGTAAACAGTAAAAGACTCCAATGGACTGAGCATGGAGGGTAACATGATGGTTCTGCAGACTTACAAGGAATTGCCATGGGGGTAGACCACGAAGCAGCGGGAATAGTGAGATCACCAAGCTAAAGACTACTCGTGCGTGGATGACTGACAGACATCAATGGATGCATTTAGGGAGATCGGCACGGGATCTTCGCGTCTCATAGAAGCCTGCAGAATGAGTGAATAACAATAATACTGATAGCAGGATACTCCTGGCAGTCTGTATAAGATGATATTACACTGAAGGAAATTGAAATTGCAACACCCAGAAGGAGTGGTGCTACATTGCTGCAATTGAACATGCAGGACGAGTGTTCGGTTGTGATTCGATGATTACACTTTCAGGTCCCTCTGACCGCAAGTTTGGACAACAATCAATACAGGATGTGCCCACCACGAGCTGCAATAAATTGATGAATTCGGCGAGGCATGGAGTCAATAAGGCCCTGGATCGCTGCCTGAGGAATTGTGGCCCATGCTTGCTGCACTGCACGGGTCAGTTGTTCCAGAGTTGTGGGTGGCTGAGGACGGTTGGCCAGTTGTCGACCCATCATGTCCCACACATGCTCAATAGGACTGAGGTCCGGGGATGTGGCGGGCCATTCTAAGGTTGTGATGTCGTGGAGAGCTTCTCTGGAGATGTGTGCAGTGTGAACCAGGGCATTGTCCTGCTGAAACATCCCATTAGCAATGTTCGCCATCATAGGGACAACCACTGGTTCGAGTACCCTATCAACGTACTGCCGAGCAGTCATAGTGCCCTCAACAAGCACTAATTGTGATTTCACATTAAAGCCAATAGCTCCCCAGATCATAATGCTTGGTGTTGGCCTTGTGTGCCTCTCGACAATAAGGTATGGGCGGCCCCTCTCCCCGGTACGTCGGCGCACACGATTCCGGCGATCACTGCGGGCAAGACAGAAGCGCGATTCATCACTAAAGACGACCCTATGCCATTCGTCGACCCACGTCGATCGTTCTCGACACCAGGCCAGCCTTACACGTCGCTGTTGTGGGGTCAATGGAACACCTTCTGCAGGGACACGGGATCGTAAGCCAGCTGCACGCAGGCGATTACCAACTGTTTGTTGTGTAACGTGGGGTGCCACAGCTGCTCGAATTTGCGCTGCTGTTGCATGGGGTTCCATCCGGGCCATCCGAATGATGCGGCGATCCTCTCTCACAGTTGTCTGTCGCGCTGGGCCTGTGCCAGGTCTACGAGAGTGGGTACCTTCATTTGACCACTGCTGCCATACACGTTGTACCGTAGATGACTGTCGGCCAACACGTGCAGCGACAGTCCTCAGCGATAATCCAGCCTCACACAGCCCAATTATCCGATCCCTCTCAAACGGCGACAGCTGTTGATAGCGTGCTCTTCTCTGTCGTCGAGGCATGTTTGACGGGGAACACTTCACTGCACAGACTGCAAGTCAACTACGCTACACCAGAGTCCGTATACTGGATTTGATTCCTCCGCGACCAATCACGTGGCTACCTGTAGCAACAATCCAATGGGTCTGAAACGTTGATCGTTTACATACCTACATGGCATCGTTCCGTATCTTGAAAATCAACACACACGACCAATGCCTTCATGGTGTTGCAATTTCAATTTTCTTCAGTGTAGTTTCCACATCAGTAATCCGAGAATAACAGTGTATGATGCACATATTGATATCGATGGTCCATTGCATGTGCTGTCTCGTTCTTCTACTCTCGTGGTCTCCTGAGTCGCAGAAGAAACACTGGGCCCCCCAGGGGCTCACATCTAGTGCGACGTGGGTTGGCAACCACCGGACCCCAGCTGAGTCCGGCATTGCTCCCACTTACTTGTGCCGGGCTCCTCCCTATTATCTTTCCTGTCGGCCTCCTTATAAAAACTTTTGCTCTTTCGACCCCGACGGTATTAAGGTATCCTAGCCCTAGGGAGTCTCTTCCCTTCCCACCTTAATTGGCCCTTCTCTCATCTTTCCTGATGCCTCATTCTTCTAGGGATCAGCCTTCTTTTCCTTTTCATTATAGCTCATTTTCTCTTTAAGATTCCCTCCCGTTTTTTTATGAATTGGCTCCCCGTGTCTCTAAATTACATTTTGTGAGTATTTTGAATCTCAACCACATTTTGTAAGTATTTACAATCTACATTGCATTTTGTAAGTATTTTCGATCTAAACTCCATTTTGTAAGTTTTTTAAATCTAAATTGCATTTTGTCAGTACAGTATTTTGAATCGCGGACTTCCACATATTGTGAGTATTTTGAATCTACTATATAATTTGTAAGCATTTTCAATTACAATTGCATTTTGTAAGTATTTTGAATTTCAATTGCACTTAGTGAGTATTTTGAATCTGAACAGGCCTTTTTCAATCTAACTTGCATTGTGTATTTTCAATTTCAATTGCTTTTTGTAAGTATTTTGAACCTCAATTGCATTTTATACATATTTTCAATCTCAATTGCATTTTGTAAGTATTTTGAATTTCAACTGCATTTTGTGAGTATTTCGAATCTACTTTGCATTGTGTAAGTATTTTGAACCTAAACTACATTTTGTGCGTATTTTTCAATCTCTTCCTTTTGTGAGCATTTTCCTTCTAAATTACCTTTTGTGGTATTTCCATTCTACATTCTGTGAGTCGTTTCCCTTTTGTCAGTATTTTCAGTCAACTTAATTTTCGTTATGGTTTCCATTTCCTTGTCATTTTCGCTATCACCCAGACCATTAGGATCCGATAACCTAGATGTTAGGCCCCTTAAAACAACATGATCATCATCAAGAAAAATAGGTGTAGGTGCAGTGAGGGATAATGTTTGGTTGGTGCTATCGTAAGCCTAATCCGCCATAACATTTAATCGCGAGATTAAAGGTCACGTGAAACAGAAAGCTTCCTTCCTTCAAACTCTATGCCTACCGAGTTTGAAGAACAAGAGAGAAGAGATGTGTGGGTGTAATTGTTGACCTTTTGAATGTCGTTCTAGTTTGGCGAGGCAATAAACCTTCGCAGACAAGGTTTACTAACAATGTTTCGGGAGAACATCACAATAATTCAAGAGCAGGAGAGAATAACGCAGAGTCGGGCCAAATTTCAAAAATAACGAAGTCCATGATTTATGCAGCTGCTGGTAGTCTTCAACTCCCACACCATTGGCTACATACCAAGTGCAGTGTTATTCTCAGTAGGTATATCTGAAGCGCACGATTGTTTGTCCCTGAGACGCAATACTGAACTTATTCCACAGGAGTAATAGTACAGTACAGCTGGAATGGTTTTGTTCCAAAAACTGTGCTATGGTTGGCTTTTTGTAAATCGTTAGAAAAGCACAAAAAAAGCTTAACTCTAAATTTTAGAATAATTTGCACGATCATTTTGTCGGAAAACTCAAAAAACATTGAAAAGCGTTTTTCTCTGAATCGACGTATTTTAAAGAAAAGTCTTTTAAACAAAACATGTAGAGGACATTGTCACCTACAATTCGTCTCATTGAGGTCATGTCATTCGTTTTGAATTGCAGAAGCTAGGTGGCGCCAAAGTTTCCAAAAAACGTTTTTTCACTTTTTGTCCTAGAAAAAAAAGTTTTTTCACAAAAGAGTGAATCAGAAATTTGTTCCTCTCAAAATTGTCTGCAACATTAACGTTTGTTTCCTCCGACTTACCGTTCCAAAGTTATAGCGCAGCAAATGCAACGCTGCGTAGTCAAGGCTACTATTGTTACTGCGGAGAGAGCGGTGAGCATAATTTAGACATGGACCGGTGTCGGACAGCTGCCTAAGGCTCGGTCAAACAGAACGCGGGCTGTATTTGTTAATTAGCTCAAACAATCATATATATTTCAATCGCAACGTATCAATCATAACTGTACACATATTAACCTTTGTGTCATCTGAATAGTACAATTTTCACACTTCGGCAGAATATAACTTTGGAACGGTAAGGCGGAGAGAAAAAATGTTTCAATAAATGTTGTATACAATTTTGAGAGAAACAAATTTCTGATTCGCTCTTTTGTAAACAAAACATTTTTTCTAGGACAAAAAGTGAAAAAAAAATGGAAACTTTGGCGCCACCTAGCTTCTGCATTTAAAACGTATGACATGACCTCAATTAGACGAATTGTAGGTGACAATGTCCTCTACATTTTTTGTTTAAAAAACTTTTCTTTAAAATACGTCGATTCAGAGAAAAACTCTTTTCAATGTTTTTTTTTTTTTTTTTTTTTTAGTTTTCCGACAAAATGATCGTGCAAATTATTCTAAAATTCAGAGTTAAGCTTTTTTTGTGCTCTTCTAACGATTTACAAAAAGCCAACCATAGCACAGCATTTGGAACAAAAGGGTTTTTCCTGTGCAGCTGTCCTGTACCATATGGCACGTGACTGCAGGAATTGGCGATGACAATAGATTTCCCTACTCTGCCGCCACCGGAAATCCAACCCAGTCTTTCCAGTCGGGAAGCGAATACCTTATCCGTTGAGCTACCGTGGGAAAATATAATTAAAGAAGGCTATGTCTATGTTAAGAAAACATAGACTACTTGTGAAATCAGTTAAAGCAAATAAGGACTCACCAAGTAACATCTGCGACATCATGGACGCCATGCCCTTGGTAAGGTCATAAACGTAGAGCTCTACGGAGACGCCGACGTCGGTGTCTGAATCCATCCTGAAAACAAACAGCAGCGCTCAAGAATCGAACATGGACATGATCACACTCACAACTTACAGACGTAAACTAAGAAGCCTGATTCCCAGGTAGGCCAACAAGGGGGTTTCAAGTTTCAAGGAACGAATCTGACTACCCATATTTATTTTATCAAGTTCAAGAAAATAATGTACATGTGAAAATTAAAACTACTCCCTATTTCTTTGAGATTACGATTTAGTCGTTGAGCATTTGAGCTGTAGACTCTCGGTATCCATGGAAGGAAACTATTTCAAACTCCAGTGCTCTACTAGGCTATAAGTTAGTATTTCAGGTAACTCATATTTTCAACAAATCATAAATGCAGGTATTTCCAACTTAAATGTCATTATTATAGATAGGTCTATTATATATGTAGATCAATCATTGGTATGAATCTTACATTTTAAGAAAAGTAGGCTCTTTAGTTCGTCGCGGAACTTGTTGTGATTTTAATTTTATTAATGTAGCCAATGGTCATTTATTTTATTTCAGGACGGTCGTGGTGGGAATCGAACCCACGCTCTCCCGATACCAGCAAGATACGAGGTAGCGCGTTAACGCTCTCGGCCACCGCGGCTGGTTTGTTAGATATTTTGTATACTGTTCCCTGAGAGCTAGATCGGGGAGAGGGGTTACCCAATACTGAGGAACTGTCTGTTGCGAGCTGCTCTTGGGCACTACTTCAAATATTAAATCCTAGCACGCTTGTATGGTGCCATCTGGAGAGAAATTCGAGTACGAGACAGAAATAGCTGAGCTTTTCAACAAATGAAGTGGCACCAGTAGCTTTGTCATCTGTGCTTGCTGTACAGCTTTGAGCCTCGTGGTGTAGTGGCCATGGATTCGGCTCACGATTTTACGTGGTTTCGCACTTCTATTCCAGGCAAATGCTGGGATGGGACAGAAATTATGACCACGGTCTCCTCTTCCCAAATCGTACCTCCAATTAGCAATACTTACAGATTATTACTCTAAAATGTCCGTCGTATGCGAGAATGAAACCTGCTTTGGACACCGTTGTTCTAACAACGGAGCTAATCCGGCAGGGGCTTTAATTCTCTTGAAATACTAGTCTGTGCTGGCACATTAACACTGTGATAGTGGCTCGCTGTTATTTCCTCATCATGATGGAGAGCTGTATCTATGAATGATAGAAGTTATGTCTCTGGGATTTGGGTTCGGAACCAGAAGTACTCAGAACATATGAACATAGGCTACCTAACGAATTTTCATGTCATTCACTTCAATAGTTTTGGCGCTAACTCATAACAGACAAAAAATAAACTGAGGGTATGTTTGGTCATTGTACGCCTCATCCGGGATATACGAAAATTTCAAATGTTCAGACAGAGCTTACTTCTGTTATAGCTTACAGGGTCCGGCGGAATGAATAGTAATATGTAAAAAGGGCAGAACGTCGAAAAAAATAGAAATATTTATTCAAACACATATTGAGAGCAAAGACAATTATATGCCATTACATACCATGCCTTTTACCTGGCTTTGAATATTACACCAGACATATGGCCGCTATCACGTTCAGCGCATTCCTCGAGACAGCCTGTGATCTGTTCTGATTGACTGTTGTGTTGCAGTCGGTAGTCAAAGATAAATTTTGCGACTGCCGACTACATACTGCCGACAGTCACTGCTAACAACAAACTACCGACTGCAACTACACATGTGCAGTGGTCAGCACGGGTCTGACTTCAACTACCATACCTGCCAACTTTTGAAACGGGCTATCAGTAAAACTCACGCGCGACAAAAAAAATCTAACGATTTTCGACATACCCCGGCTTGACGAAAATAATAATACTTCTGGGCTACAAAATACAATAACTCATGCTTTAAACAGGATACTTCAATGAAATCATATCTACTTACATAATTTGTAGATGAACATAACAATCAAGAAGAAATCCATGTTAATCAGCAGCAGGCGTGGTGAATATTGGTTTGGAGCAGACATAACAGGACTTCCTTGATAGATTACGCTGATATACGATAATTGAAAAAGGCTTTAAACAATAAAACTTGTTTAACGTAACACAGACAAGAAATAATATAATACACACTGCAAATCACATGCTAGTTCGACTTTTAAGTCATGGTTGTGGCCTTTTTAGCTTCCTGCAAACAGTCTTGAGAAAATGTTTTGGCATAACAGGGACCAGAACTCCTGGTCTTCAAAATAGAAATAGACTCCAGAGATTCATTGGACATGGATGACCTGAACTGTGTTCTATTTTTCTTCACAAGGCTAAAAAAAACGTTCACATTCTGCATTGCTATGGGGTATGGTGAGAATAGAGAGCAATACTCTAGAAATTCGGTTATACTTAAGAAGTCCATCGGCTCCACGAATTCTTGATATTTGTGTCCAACTGGAATCACTTGCAGCATCTTGATGTGCAGCCAAAGTGTCATCTACCTGAAGAGCTGTGAACTGCCTCTGAAGCTCATTCACCACCTCATCTGTAGTTTCATTCTCTTCCTTGCATAACATGATAGGAAACTTTTCCAAGAAAAAACGAATGGAAGATAACTGTGCATCTTCAATTTTGTCTAACCTAGCAACTTGAGCATTCTTTAACACTTCATCCTTGAGTGGAAACTTGTTGATGATGTAGTCACAGGCAGTATAAAAGTAGTGTCTCACTGATGAAAAGAAAAGGGATTTATCTGTATCCGGTCCGTTCTGAAGGCACTTAACAACTTCAGATGATGCATTTTTTGCCATTTTATTTACAATACATGTCGTTTTCGTGCGACCACAACTATATTTCTTTGCAACTTCTGATGTGGGAAACATCTTAAATAAAGCACCAGCATGATCAGCCGCACTTAAGGGCACATTGTGTTCCACCAAAAAGGAAGTAAACAGACACTCGGCCCTAATTACGTCATTGTCAACGTTTCCAGACTTAGCAAAAAAGGTGTTGATTTTCTTGCTATCTTCCTTCGATTTAACATAACTAATGTGTTTACCGCACTTCACATGAACTTAAATCGTTTTTTCCACCATGTGCAATATTAATATCACACCCACATACCGTGCAAAAGGGAAATTTTTCTCCCTTTTTTGATTTTAGTATGCACGGAAAATCAACCGAGTATGATTCTTTAAATGTATGGAAGTACTGTTTCTTGTTGGATTTGTTCATTCTCGATATCTACTAAAACATCGAAAGGAACCTGGATCACTGAACGTCACATAAAATTATAACATAAAACACTTAAGACAGCCAACACTTCATTAAAACATGTCAAAACACACAAAGTCTTAAACCACGATGCCAACCTCGTGAAGAAAGAATATGCACATGGTAGAAAGAAAAAAAAAACACACACACACACGTGGAACGAATGTAATTAGTCCAAGGAATACAGGAAACTGCGAAGCACGAAGTTATAGCACAAAAACTCGACCGCTTCATTAAAATATGCCATAACCTTAAAAGACGAAAACATTCAAGGAACGCCAACTTCGTGAACAATGAACAACTAACGTGGTCAAAGAATATGGTTTAAATCGCAACGAGCGAACGGAGCGGAACAAAGAATATGCGAAGCAGAGCCTGTCGACACCTAAGATTCACATGGAAGAACGGTTATCCCGGCTTCAAATTCAATTACAAATGACGACACAACCATCACAAGGTTATAAGTACGAATCATATCAAAGAACGAGTTATCGACTATCGTGGACTTGCCTTCGACCCACGCAAACAATCGATTGTACGGAAGTGGGCGGTATTATCGAATGTAAATTATCGTTTCAAATTTTTTCCGCGAAATCGTAAAATGACACCGTTCATCCGTAAAACCGTAAAATGCTGCAATTTCCGTAAATTTTACGGATAAACCGTAAAAGTTGGCAGGTATGAACTACCGTCAGCACATTATGGACGAGCCTTTCTGCTACGAAGCTTCTATCACAGTGCCTCCAACTCATACAAAGCACTAGGCTTACATGCATAATTCCTTACAATGTATATAAGAAAATGACATAAGTTAAAGCCCTCGTATTAAACTTTAAGGCATGGATTGAAATTAAGTATAATGATTACATCAAGTCACATTTGTTGATTGTGCTGGTCACATGGTAGGCAACACCTACCAAGTTTTTAAAGCTCGTATTAACAGCGAATTAAGAAGCTCAGGCCTTTCGCTTTTCTCTGACTTAGTATCACATGCCATAGGACAAATTCTGGCACAAAAAGGAACAGACATTTCCAAAATTGAAGTTTCGTCAGAAATTGCCTAAATAAACGGAATTTCCAGAAATATAATTTTGTTATTATTGAATATACGGTAATACGAGGAACTACATGTCTTTACGGTTTGAGCACCAATCGTAAATGTCCCTACATTATGCTGAAAACAGATCATTGATATTGAACTTTCCGTCGGTCTGCACAAAATAATTCCAATTAAGCTACTGGAATATGCGAAAAGATAACCAATTGTCAATATGGCAACACTGAAAAATAGCTATATTTACAAAATCCATGTGTTATCCCTATTGTTGGCAATACTGGTCTATACTTGAAAAGGTGTAGCGAGTCCGCAGATCGGAGATTCGAATCCCGGCGCTGACAGCGGCTACCTTGAGTGTGTTTTATCTTCAGATTTTTTCAACGCTCCCTCCAAGTAAATGCAGGTTATCAGACAAATTGAACACGGGGCTGATGATCGGAGATGTCCCAAGTTTCTAAAACGAATGATCGTCATCAGGGTCTGGATTTTGAAGACGTGTCAACTTTTCAATGGTTCACTAGAGACATTGCTAACTTATACAGAAATACTGATCATAGTGCCCACATTGTAGAAATGTACTGTTTTATTTCGGTCTTTTTGGGAGGGGGGGTTAAATATTAAGGTCATTTTCTAAAAGTATAAATCATTATTTGGTCATTTAATGGAATTTATTACACTGTTTTATACTTAGAATCATCTTCTCATACTTTTAAGGATTTTGATGCATTTTTGTGCCTGCAATTGGATATTATCTGAACTTAAAAGTGAATATGAATGCAGAGACACGTACCATTGTCTATCTAAAGTCATTACTAGGAAATATCCACATTGTGCTTGCAACTAATCCGGGAGTGGCGAGGGTAGCAGGACAGACTACAGGAGGCCCAGAAATGTGCAACAATACGCGTGTTGAGTGTATTTGTGTTATCGACTACGATTGTTATTTCGAGTGTATTTAAAATCCCCAAGTTGAAGCCATCTAGGGCTGCTCATTTCGAACAAATATCTTCAGAATTCAACAAGGATATTTTGTCTACTAATTGTGAAATTAATTTCTGCAAAATATGTGAAGTGATGGTTTGTGTTTGCATTTCTTTTTTGTTGGAATTATATCAGCCGCATAAATACAGTATAGCCTATATCAACTCGCTGAGTAAATAGATTGTTAAATTTAATTCAAATTTATCGGTCGTTTTAAAAGATTTTCGGGTCATTTTATTGGATTATTGCAGTCATTTTATGTAATTTTTTAAAACATTTTTAGGTCATAAAAATCCGAGTCCTGCTCATCAAAGGCAGTGTGTATTGCGGTGCAGTGTACGGTTAGGAGCAATGCGTGGGCTATGAGTCACGCTGTTAGTCACTGGGCGAAATATTCAGCGCGACCTTACCCCTACCGATGGCACAGGGATGAAACATGCCGGAGTCGGTTGCTACTTCAATCCTAATGAATTCGAGCGCTTGTGTGATGTCTTAGTGTCCCCGCTAGGAATTAATAATAATAATAAGAATAATAACCATCCAGCATATCACAGGGGGCTGTACAACAAATTCATCTACGTACTATTTGAAGAGGCATGACCAAGTAGCCAAGATAATCCACCTGAACCTGCCAAAGAAGCACTCCTTAAGTAATAATGTTCTGCCTTACTATCAATATATTCCTGATGCTGTTCTGGAGAATGATACACACAAGCTACTCTGGGACAGGTCAGTGATCACAGATAGACCTATATCAGCAAACAGGCCAGACATTATTCTTATTGATAAAGTGCAGAGGAAAACTCTTCTAATAGATATCGCAGTCCCTAACTCGCATAATATCCAGCACAGTTATGCTGAGAAAGTGACCAAATACATGCCTCTGGCTGAAGAGATCCGACAGATGTGGCGGCAGGAATTTGTCACCGTATTGCCAATCATAATCTCTTCCACAGGTATCATACCGAAGTCGCTGAAGACCAACCTCGATAAACTGGGGCTCCACCATAATCTGCAGACCAGTATGCAGAAAGTAGTTATTTTGGATACCTGCTCCATAGTTCTTTCATTCCTCAACCTACCAGTATAGAGAATTCCACTCCATCATGCAACAAATGCCGATGAAATATTGAATTGTACCCAACGATATGGTGAACATATGAGACGAAATAATAATAATATCATCACCGTTATTCTCAGATCAGTGTCTAGTAAATTACAAAGCAAGTCTGTAGATTGCTTTGAGTCAAAGCATAATTATCACCCTAATTTGGATCAGTGCCAATGAATTTACGAACTATCCTAGTTGTAGCCAGTATCACTGCTTGTGTATTAATTTATACAAGTTAGTGTTCAGATCAAGCTCTTTTAGCTATTGCAAAAGATGTTCAGGAACCACACCAGTGTTTGAGATGACGATTGGTACAATACGAACTCTCTTGACTTGGCATTGCTTCCTGATAGGCTCCACCAGCCACAAATATTTGGACACCTTTTTAGCATGTTTAGCCTGCAGGTATGGCAGCATCAATCTGCGTGACTTCCTTCAATCTTTTGTTGAAGATCACTATGTCAGGCCCATAATGTTTCACTGTTCTTTCGGTGAGCACAGTCCGATCCCAATAGAGTCTGAAATGTTCATTTTCAGCCCCGCTCTCTGGAGCATTGTTGTGTTTTAAAAGTTCGAATGTCCCAGTTAGGTCTTGGTGCAGGATTTTTGATACAGCATCATCCTGCGCTTATATTCAATTCCTGAAAGCTGCGTGCATCCAGAGGTGATATGTTGAATACTTTCAGAAACTTGACACCCATTGCGATATTTATCGTCACAAACTGACGGATCTCTGATGACCTTGAGATAGTTTATAGTAGGGATGACTTGGTCTTGAATTGCCAACGTAAATCCATCTGTCTCAGGGAAGATCTGACCCGCAGTCGGCCAAAGGTTCGATGCATTCATGTCGACAAGCGACTTTACTTATTTCATGAAGACGTCTTCGATGCAGATGTTTGGCCTTCCACATTTCCAATTTCTGCAAGTCATTGGACGGTGGTTTTCAATCATGTGTACACGCAAGAGCAAAGGTGTCAGATGGCCTTGTGCAACTCAGAACTGCTTTGCTTTTCGTGAAAATACTCTCTCGTGCTAATTGGTTTCCAATATCTGTGAACGCAACACCACCCAATTATCTTGGCAAAGTCAATCATCAACAGATGATTTGGAATTATTAGTATTGTTGTTATTGTTTACATCGTTATGGCCGGCAAGAGAGCGCGATTGAATCTATCTTGCTTTCTTGTCCTCCCAAAGTCTCATTCATCTTCTCGCTATGGCTCTTTCCGCTCTCCTCCGTCCACGTTCTGTTGTAATGTAATTATTATTCTTTCTTTCTTTCTTTCTTTCTTTCTTTCTTTCGTTATGCCCATTCATATAGTGCGTTGGAACTTGTTTATTGGCTTGATGAATTTTGCCTTCTCCTCCCAAAATCTCTTCATGAACTCACTGTGTTGCTTTTTGCGTTCTTCTGTACATCTTGTACAAGTCCTGCTGCTACATTTCACCGTAAATATGTACTTATTTACAGTGGTTCTGAATATTTCTCGGATTGTCATCATGTTCTCTCCGATGTTCATCTCATTCAGGTCTCCCCTTGTTTCCTCCAGGCAATTTATACTCGATTTTTTTTTGGTTAATTATATTGAATAATATTTTTGTTAATCTATTGTTGTCCATCCTAAATATGTAATTATTATTATTATTATTCGATTCCGCTAACTATGGACCACGTTACTTCAACCGCTTCCATCTCTGAGCTTTAGTTCTATTCCAGTATTCCCGCATGAATTTTCTGCGAGCCTCCACTCTTTCATCAGTCCACTTTTTTCCTGTTTTCAGCTTTGGCTTTTCTGAGAATCGCTGGTGTGTTCAAAGTTTTCTCTGAAGAGGATTGCGTTCCTAGATGTCTTCAAACTTGATCCCTACTTCTAGAAGATATCTTTCAATCTCGGTGAAACAAAGTCCCTTCGTATTCTTCTTTACGAAGTAGGAAAAGATGCGGTTGGTCTGCCTCGGAGAGTTCATCCGTATTATGTGGATTATTATTTACATCGTTATGCCCATCTGTGGAGCGCTATAGAACTTATTTAGCTAATGATGGTTTTCCTTCTCCCAAAATCTCTTCATCTGAGCACTGAAAATCTTCCTCCGTTCTTCAGTCCATGACTTCTGGGTCCTGATAGTAATTTTCTCAGTGAAATGATAGTTGTTGATTAATGTTCTGAACTGGAGTCGATCTTGTATAATTTCCTCCGTAATGCCAATTTCTTGAAGGTCTCTTTCTACTGTATATCACTAAGCTAGTTAATCTTGACATTCATTGAGAATCCTTTTGGTGAGCCTGTCATTGCCATTCTGAGAATGCAGCTGTAGGTGTAGAGCTTCAATAGCCTTTTTCTGAAGGTGTTAGTGATCTTTACAACATGCTGATAATGATTATTATTATCTCCAATGTGGGCACAGTACCCAACTATACAATCGGGGCAGATGATCTTACTGTTCCGTCCCTTGAAACGACAATAACTGACAACTAGACATTCAAATTTTAAAAGTTCTACTTAAAATGAATTCAAATAAACCGCAGGCCCATTTGAGACTAAGAAATTCAAAACCAAATACAGCATTAATAGAAGAAGATGATGAAGATGAAGATTTAAATAATGTAAAACTACTAATTTTAATAACTTATGCATAGGCCTAAACCGTTCGGATGTCCAGTTTTAGGACTGCAACCTATCAGATATGACCCATTCTTTTTAAAGCATATTTATGTGGTAAAGGTTAGCTGTTCTGTCGGAGATTCAAGGTTTGAACACCGGCGCTTAGAGCAAGTCCCGAGGCACCTGTCCCAATCCTAGATAGTCACACACATACCACCCAGTCTAATGCGTGTTGGTTGACTGGAAAGTAACTGTCGTTAGCACTGAAAATGGCTTCAAAGCTTGCGTTATTCATTGAAACTGTAATAAAACTTCCTCCGCAAGGTTAAACTTTCATGTAAAATAATTAGCTGATAACCTCTCTCAACTGTTAACACACGAAATACCATGAGTTCCGATAATCACTCTGCCAGGGCTACCTGCAACTATTTATGGTACCATTCTGTCAGTTCCACTTGTGTGTCAACACTGTCACGAATGGGTTGCTCGAAATGAGTCTGTAAAATTACCGTCTATACACATGTGCCAAATTTTGAACTGTTTGTCTGCATACATTGAGGCTAGGGTTCAAAATCATGGAGAGCATTTAACAACAGTTGTTAGCCCTGATGACTCCAAATATATGCCGAGTTATATCTCTTGAGACATAAATTACACAAACAACATTTGGTTGAAATTAATTTGTTAGTACAGAAGTTACATGCAATTGAACGCTGATTCTATACATTATCATAGAATCATGTTAGCAGCACTGTTGCATATCGTTTACCGTACTCAAAATTAATCAACAAGTTCAGGTACTATACGTGTGAGACGTTTAAACTTGATGGCCCACATATATTCTGATATATTTAGATTAGGATAAAAAAAACTAGAGAGATCATGTATCAACAGTTGGCAGCCCTGTTGACTCTTAAGAATACGAACAGTCATACCTGTTACTGTACACAAATCACATACCAAATTTGGTAGAAATCCAATTAACAGTATGGACGATACGTGAATTTTTCTTTTTCAAACATGTGGAATGTAGGCTAAAATATTGGGTAAGAGTAGAAAGGATATAACCAAAATGGTACACATTAGGCGAAAACTTCATGAGCAAAAACAAAGAAAAGATCCAATACAGGCAGGAAGTCTTACAGTAATTCAGCAGAAGAGACCGTGCCTTGGTTACATGTTTTTTCACAAGCCGTCATGGAGTGTCGCGGATTTTTCGCTCTTCAATATCTCCACATCCTCCACCGGGAATAGAGCCCGTATCTTGGAATGTGAGCCTGATCTACCGAGGGATGACGCATATGAAGTGAGTGAGAGCACACATTCCACAAGCTATCGTAGAATGGTCAGTACACTTTCCCCAGCACCAGAATAGAACACCGCTCTCGTGGCTGTGTTATCGGCCTTCGAACCTCCAAGCAAAACACTCCTTCTATTTAAACCTCAACAAAACACTGGAGCAACAAACGCGACGCCCACATTAATAACATGAGCACGAAGGTCCAGCAGTCATTTAAACAGGAACTGAAGGTCAACTTCTGAGAAATGACCCGTTTGTTTGAAACAAAGGTACACTGGCATATTTTGTTGTCAATGACCGAGTGAACAAAACAGAAAAATGGAGAATGTCGGGCGCCTTCGGCATAAGACTCCAAGCGCTATTAGACCTGCGAAACCCTTGAGTCAAATCAGCAAGAACTATCAGCCTGTGACTTTCGGTATAATGATGAAAGTGGAATAGGCCTACTGATACTTCATGGATTAGTATAGAATTGATAAATTGTCACCTGGGGACGAAATCATATGATCCACGCCGCAATGCAAAATACGAAAGCAGGACACAAGCACTAAACAGAACAAAATGTGAAACTTTCAGTTCAAAACGGGAAAACGTGCGTAAGTGTAATAGTTGAAACTATCACAAACTGATCGACTTCGTAATTAATATATAGCCTATGCTTATAAAGTATCAAGACGTGCTTACATTGTGCACTATTACTTCCAGTTAGAACCAGCTACGCGCACTTAAGGCCATCATACACGTACGTACACGTTTGAATACACTCCTGATTGTGTATTTTTTACTGCCTTTCAGTCCTCAACTTGACAACATACGTTCAGTTAAAACTGAAATCCAAAGCGGGGAGCTGCAGCTGTTGAAAATTAAGCTGGTGAAGTTAATAGAAAAGAAGAAACGATATTTGTGTAATAAGACGTGTTTAATGCAACGGAGGAAAGAAAAACTGACTACGCGAGATGCAGTGATGAGCAGCGCCGTTTCAGCCAAGGAGTGTTTAATTGCTACTTGAAGAATATAAGTGCCTGGCCGAACGTATGAAGACCGAAACTTTTCAACGGCAATATCTCTACAGCGCCCACAGACTCTTGGGTTTATTGTATCGGAAACCTGCGGGACTCTACAGAGGTTGGTGTATTCTTTGAATACACGGTACGAGAGAATAAAGTCTATTGCTCTTTGCATGTTCATTTCTTCCTTCCTCTTTGCCAAAACACCAACAGTGATCTTCTGTTTTCTCCTTGATGGGCAAATCTCTTATGTCTTCATAAGTCTGTTTCAGATATAACTTCTGTGACCCACCTAGCGTCATCTAGCAGCGAATCTCTGAAGCTACTCAATTCCTCCTGGTGCGAGAGGACTTACATATCCATCTGGCCACCAGATCCTGTTACCATCGCCAGCTATTTTCTCCTTGAGCAAGAGGACTACGTCTTCTGTTTCACTCACCATGCTGCGCTAATATCGCCTACTATCAACTCCTTGAAGACCATTCATCAAGAAGAACATTTATTTTTGACAAGTTGGCAATGTTTATATGTTCTCCTTTTGTCTCCTACCCCCCACTCTTTTCCCCTTCCTTGGACCCTCCGTGCTCCGTTGAGCAGGTCTCACTTCGCAATCGGCAGTTGACTCGGTCAGTTAAGGCTCCTCTCGAGCTAGTCTCCTCAAACCAAGAGGCACACTCTCTTCTACGCCATGTTGGCGAGGTAGTTGTCATCAAAGGAAACTTCGCCTTCAACATGAAATCAAGATAAGTACCATCTTGAAGGTTTTAACCTCATCTTCATGGTTTTAACTTCCACGTGCTTTTAACGATACTTTTATAGACAGTGTGAAATTATTTATTTTGGGGCAAAAATCATTCTTCGTGGGATTTGCCATGTTTAGCTTTTGTTCGTACAAGCCAACCTTTCTAACAAAGAGCTTTTCTTAGGCTATTCAAATGAGAAATCCTCTCACTACGTGGGATATTATCTAGTACCCGCTGTCTATAACTCAACAAGTTAGTTCCTCCGTTGGATTTTCTCAACCCCATTTTTTCTACTAAGGTCGTTCTGGAACCTTCTAGATTCCGTATTTCATCTACAAGTCCTGCCGTTATGAAATTTTCACTCACTTGTGAGAATGCTATTTAAAATTGAAGAATCTCGTTTCTGAATTAAAAGCTTAATAGCTAACTTTCTTCCACCGCTGGAACCGCTGGAATGTTCTATGGCGCATTTAACTGTAATCCACCATTTTCTCAAGCAATAGACTTTCGTTCATTTAGTGCAACCAGTCATTTTGTTCAAATTGAAATAACTTTCTCTGCCAAAAACTTTCGTGTTTCTATAGTGAACTTTTCATATATTTCAACGAACTATAGTGAAAATCAGTGCTTGTTCAACTTTCCAGCGCGTCGCGATCGTCCGTTTACATATGAATAAGGCCATGAACATTTTTCCTCAATCCTTATTTCTCTTTCCTAAACCTCTAACTAACAATCCGTAATAAATTCTTTAAATTTAAGTCTGTTTCAACGAGGTGTCAATCTATAGATGTGCCCTTCCATTTTTCTTGTTTATCATTAAGTAATTGCTGTATAATTACGTGTTTTATACACGGTTTAAGTTTACCTTGGGTTTTCTCTATTATCAGGAAAACCAATATTTTCAACTCTTGAGTGAGTTATTTTTAGGTCTCACGAAATGGAAACTGCCCCATTTGGCTCGTGATTCCAAATTAAACATAGGAAGTCTAGAACCTTCCTTTTGATTACTTACTTAGGTTTCACAGTAAGTGACCTGCCCTCCTTTGTATAATTCTCATAAAGTAATCCTGTTTAAATATAAGAAGTTGTAGGAACTTCTATTTTATGCTTTATGTTTTCCTTATAGTTAGCTTTAAAGTTGTTATTCTCTCTAGAATATTCTTTCGGAAATTTCTTATAGTACACTCCTTGTACTCTTGTAAATGTTTAAACTTTAATCATTTCATTTGGTCCTTTTTCAAATCTTAAAAAGATTTTAATACCAGGTTTAAAACCTTAAGAATTGTTATTTGCCTGAAGCAATTTCTGAATGTTGTCGGAGGTCTGCGACCTCAAATTGTTAATAAGATTGGAAAATATTTATTTGTTAAAAATATTAATTTCTCCTGAATTGTTAAATAAATTAAGCGTTCTTTTTCTCTTTTTCATTTTTCTAATACAAAGGTTAAACAAGGTCCTGTCCTCCTTGGCTCTCCCTACTCGATGCCCTTTAATCTATTGATAGGGATTTTACCACTTGTTGCATTTGAGCAAGAACTCTTAGTGTCAACCTTTTCAAAGCTTCTGTTAGCTTTAATAGCTAATTCTAATTGGCCAGTAAGGCAAGTAAAGCTCGCTAAGCCAGCTACCTGCTTGTGGAGATTTTCTTCGAAAACTTATGGTCAATTTTCCTAAAGATAAGTGTTTCTTTTTTTGTCTAAGCTTTTAGCCGGCCTCTCGCTGAGTAAAGGCTTAGCCATTTCCAAAGGCAACCATTGGTTCACTTACAAAAATTACTTTCCAAGTTATAATTTTTCGTCACTATCCTTCCTGGAAGCACTGGGTTTCTTTTTCCAGGAACTCTGTAACTTCGAAAATTGGAAATAACAAACTTGATTTGAATTATTGGCATTCTTCGAATCTTTTCACAAAACCTAATTTCTTTGAGAAGACATACAATAAATCTTTTGCTCTCAGCCTTGCCAGACCATCACCCTTCCCCATAGTACTTTTATACATGCTTGGGAGGAAATATACTAAAGCCTCTCTCTTGCAAACTGCCCAAGTCCTGGCTGCAGTTCCCGATAGCCTCGACCAAGCTCGTACCTACTTTAGGTATCAAAAAGTTAATTTCCAGTGGCAACTGCTTCTAAGGGTATTTAAAGTTAAACTTATCAATTTTGTGGGACTCTCCTCCTATCTTTCTATCCTTTTTCTCCAATCCAAAATCTACTTCCTTCTCTTAATCATCTTCCCTTGGTGGGTCGGTTATTCCTCAGCCAATAATCTACCCAGAGGTGTGCAAATTATTAGACTTAAATGAAAATCCACAGCCTGCTTCCAGTCAAACGACCGGCTCAGAGAATGGAATGAATGAAGCCCCCATCTAGCGGCGAGGATATGAACTCTGCCGGCTGCCGAAGCCTATTACACGCCTCTGGGGCAATGATAAATGAATGACGGATGAAATGAAATGATAGTGGAGAGTGTTGCTGGAATGAAATTTGTGACAGGGAAAACCGGAGTACCCGGAGAAAAACTGTCTGCCTCCGCTTTGTCCAGCACAAATCTCACATGGAGTGACCGGGATTTGAACCACGGACCCAGCGGTGAGAGGCCAGCGTGCTGCCGCCTAAGCCACGGAGGCTTCTATTAGACTTAAATAAAGAATATAAATCAGTTACACATTTTTATTCAAAATCATTTTATTACTTAGTGATGCTTTCTCCCCTGTGGACTTACAACTTATCCCATAAGATATTGCGTCTAGAAATTTTCAAAATTGGAGATTCTTAAGGATACCTGAGCTGGGTCCGTTTTCTCTTTCTCTCATTTACTTTGGAATGTACCATCTAAATCAGGTGATTTCAGTCCATTGTCCATGAATCTTTGAATAGTTCAAAGTAATAGAAGACTTTAAATTCCTTTGCGCTAAATTCATACAAAAACTAGAATAAAGTATTCAAAACGAAACGTGTGACATTCTGCATTAGCAACGCTACTATTTTAGAGGAAACTCGAAAAAATCATGTTAGTAAGTTTCTTAAAATAAAATGTAATCAGGACTATTAATTAAACGTTTGAAATAGATTCACCACCTTGCAAACAATTTTACTGCATTAAATCATAGAAAGTAAGAGTGAAATGTTGGAAAATTGGCGTTCAGTCTAATAATTTGCACACCTCTGTATACGAGGAGCCTAAAGAGGAGTACGTGAAGGTATCAGCGGCGGTTCGTCCAAATGGGGTTCGTGGTTCAGCGAGACAGTTGTTATGGTGCTATTCCACGGTTAAAGTATCATATTGGTATTGTACTGGCAGGCATAGCACCAGGAAACTCCGCCCAATATATTCCAACACCAACGCTACTCGCTGTGCCATTCAGGCGGTGAACCTCCGGCCGCATTTGGACGAACCACCACTGGAAGGTATCTAAGCGCAGGTATACAGGGCGATTCTAAATTCCCATTCCAGACTTTGAGGGCCTGTAGCGGGGACCAAGACGGTTAAGTTTAGCATAGGAACTTGTGTCCGAAAACGTGCACCACAGCACACGTTCATAGCTCCCACATTTTCCGAGCTCTGTCTGACCTCTGTTGCTTGTCGTCTGGGTCCAATTACAGGTGAGGCTCGATGTGACGACCACCGACGTCAACACAGACACGGCACGGCTGGTACATACGATCACCAATCCCTGGTCCTCCAACATCCGCCGCAGACATAACCCGCACCAGTAGGTCTTCCCCGGATTCCACCGGGGTCTCATCATGTGACTCCACAGGTTGTAGTCTAGCGGTGTCAAGTCGGCCAAGCAATCGGGCCAATACGACCTATCCTCTGTTGCCCAAATCTGTGGTGCAGATGATTTCGGACCGCAAGTGAAAAAAGAGGTGGTGCGGCATCGTGCGGATCACTCACTCAACTGAATGGCATGAAATGTCAACAAACCTGTAGGGGATATGGGGCATCAGATGATCGTTCAATGACATGCGTACTCGACTCAGTGGGGCCGAAGATGCGGGAGAATTGAACGTGTGCTGTTTTGCGGGTAGCGGGAAGACGGTAAGTTTCCGGACACAAGTTCCTATAGGGTGGCCACAAAGTCCCGTTAGGCTACCCCCCTCTTATAACCAATAGAAACCCCTAAACCTAGTTATATAAGTTGTACACCATTTCTGAGAGAGGTTTTCTTAGGAATATACGGCATTACGAGACCCATCCATCGCCCTGGAAGAACTGCGACAATGTCGACAATGCAGAAGCACATGAAGAAAGCCTTAGGCTTGCGCCCATATCGGCCTACACCCGTCCAGGAATTATCGGATGGAGGCATGTGAGGCACTTCTTCAGATGTTCGACACAATACCAAAACGAGGCAAAGTGCTCTTTTCCGATGGTTCTTCTGTGTTGCCGGCTCCACTTGCCTGGCCACCACATGTGATAATGCGCTATGGGGGTTCATAAAGGGTATCGTTTCTCAAAACGGATACAATACCACGGATGAACTGAAAGATGATGTGAGACAAGCTTTCACTAAAGTCACACCACCAATGCTCCGAAGAATGTCGCACAGAACTTGGCGCCGTATTATCCTTTGCCGTGAAAATGATGGTGCACAGACTGATGCTTTGGACTCTTAATGCCGTATATTCCTAAGAAAACTTCTCTTAGAAATGGTGTACAACTTATTTAACTAGGTTTAGGGGTTTCTATTGGTTATAAGACGGGGTAACGGGACTTTGTGGCCACCCTGTATGCTAAACTTAACCATCTTGGTCCCCACTATAAGTCCTCAAAGTCTGTAATGGGAATTTAGAAACACCCTGTATATTTCCACAGACATTCCTCTGGCGATACAGTTCAATGAAATGCACATTCAAGTGTTCACTCAAGATTGTGCGTGTATGGGCATCCTGTAATTTCATAATTTAAGATTAAATAACTTTCAATGTTTCAGAGCCTCAATAATCAAACTTAATTAATGATAATGTAGAAACTTGTAAATGGTATCACATGGTCACTTTCGTGACTTATAACAATTTCTTTCAATTATTTTCTTTCTTTCTACTGTATGTGACGGCCCATTATACCGTCAAATTTATTTCGCTCCCGCAAAATCTTTGAATGGTGATAATTGCATTATTATTCAATTTCTGTTAGGTAGTCAGCCGGAAGGCTGGTTGGATCCTCAAAAGCACCGCCGTTACGTTATGTGAGTAGATACCCACAAAAACCCAAGGCAGCGCTATATTGAGGCGTTCTAGGCAAGAAGAGGAGTGAGGTAGTTATTATTCAATTATACACTCAATATTCTCCTTATATTATTCTGCTAAAGTCCCATTCCGGTTTTGTACCGAAAATAAGGTCCTGTTAACACCAACCTACACATATGGGGTACCTACAAGTTCCGCATAACCCCATGTGTGCCCGAAACGCACTCACTTCCTCTTTAAATGCCTCAAAATTAAATAAAAACCTTAAAAATGTACATTTACAATAGGGGAACCGTAACCTGGCGAGTCTGCCACAAGAGCGCAGGGCAGCGTAGCGGCGGCAGCCATCTGGTGGGAGCGCGGCGTACTGATGGGCGAGCCTGCCGTTAGAGCGCAGGGCAGCGCAGCGGCGGCAGCGCGACGTACTGCTAGCTGAGAATTCTCTCAGCAGATGGTTCCGCTGTGGTCTCGCCAAGACTTTCTCTAGGGTTCAAACCTTTGCAAATGTAAAAATTGCTGTAGAAGTAACTCCCGAGGAAACAATAACCGATGAATCGTTGTAACATCGAATATTGTCTACAAAGAGGTGCTGTAACAAGTACAAAACACTATTCTACATAATTATTTGTGTTCTTCTCATGTACGTATGCCGTTTAACAACATTAATACATTTCTTCAATATGTAAAACTTCGTTCTCCCACATTCTTCCCTACAACCCCATAAACCTACATTCACGTTGCGAAAGCTCGCACGGGCCCACTAGTATTAAATAAATCATGTATGCAATATATAAAAACAAATTGTAAGACATACCTTAGTAATGTTACAGACCTCGGACTACTCTTGTTGCACGAGTAATACTGACTGTATCATAGCTTCCGCCCTCCCGTTGTGACAAGTGAGCTACATCACTGTGACACAATAGCCACGTGCCTTGGAGTTCTGGAACCTTCCTCAGACACTATTTAAGAGGCACCGCTGCATCTTTCTGCAAGCATCCTTTTACAAGCTTCGCCAAAGCATTCTTCTACAAGTATCACCAAAGCATTCTTGGCATTATTCTGCAAGTACCGCCAGAACACTCATATACCGGTAGGCACTCTGCTACGTAGTATTCACCGCCGCAGCAGTCTTTCTATAAATATCGCCGCAGTAATATTCTGCAGCCGCTGATGCTATATACAACATAGTGTCCAAGACCATGCTGGTCTACAATTGCTAAAAATCTTCGAACTTCATCTTGGCGGCAGTCTCTTATGACTGTTTGCTTTTCATCTGTGATGACATCGCCTGGGCTGACATAAAATCAGTGGCGCCCAAGAACACGTCTAACTTTCAAGCTCATCCCCGTCTCGTAGTGAGCCAATACCGGTAGCGTCCCAAAGGGTGTACCATGTGTAGTGGACTGCCCTAAAATCAGTGGCACCCAAGAACAGGGTTACCTTCCAAGGCACTGGATTAGAAAGTGAAATTTGCTGGCCAGTGGGTTAGGTTTTGTTAATGCTTCGTGCATAAACACACATTAGTCCATTCAACTCATTACAAAAGTTTTTATTTATCGGTCAGCGTAGTTTCTCTATTTAGGTGTTCTGATCTTTAACACTTGTAGAAATGCCACACCACTGCATTGATGAGTATTCTACTTCTGCATATTGTGTCCAGACAACGATCTTTAATGACTAAAATTAAGGACTTATTTCTTGCAGTTTTTCAAATTTCATTGCGTGTTCAAATGCCATGTGATGCCTTTTAATTATGTGCTAACCAGACGAAAAACTGAAAATACCAGCAAAACAATTCATGATTCAGATATAGCTGACTTTATATCACAGTACATCGCAACATCCTATCGAGCTATCGAATATGAATACTATGCACAATGCCTTTTCTGACAGATGCTTGTAAGAATGCGTATTCCTCTAGAAATAAATCGCGTCTGAGGGTTTCCAAGAGGCAGTGAGTGATACGAGTACCAGGAGAAAGTCATTACTTCTTGTCTCCCAGTCCTTTGGGATACAGTAGAGCTGAGAAACTGAGTGAAGTGGAGATAGATAATGTAAGAAGCTCTGTTGCTGCTGGTAAGTGCCTTGCGGGGAAGGGAGCCATACACTTTAACCTGCCAGTATTTTTTCACTCACTTTGTCGAAGTATTTGTTAGGACTAAAATGATCAACTTTAGGTTCCCCGATAATTATTTTACACAAAAGTTAAACTCACGTTAAGAAACATTAAAGAATCTATTTCCGTGAAAATGTATTTAGTTCATTATGGATAAAACTCAACTCTAAGACACCCCGAGTTCCGGATAGGATATAGTTTCACTATTCATTGATTATGCAGGATAATTTGGAAATTTAAGTCACAATTAGCAAAATCCTAAAATAACTGCTTAAGCTATTATTTTCAATAGATTAGAAGAACTGAACAGCAGATGTCACTCACAAGCCAACAATATTTTCGAATCACACTTTGAACAGTTTTCTTGCTCACCCTCACAGTTGTCTTCCCTGAAATAGTTCGAGTATCGCCCTCTGACGGATGGCAGTAGAGAAAGTAAATGTAGGCTACCAGTGCAACCACTGCCTGCTGGCACCTCGTTCTGACAGCCGTCTTGTTTAATTACGCACGAATCGACTAGTTGGCTCCTATTCTGTGTTTATATCGGCTATTTAAGCTCGCTTTATTGTTATCAAGGACACAATGCTTTCAGGACCAAAGGAGGCCACAGGAATAACCTTCAATCCTACGGCAGGCGTACACCGAGAGGAATGAAAATGAAAATCCACAGCCTGCTTCCAGTCTCCGACCGGGTCAGGAATGGAATGAATGAAGCCCCCATCTAGCGGCGAGGATATGAAGTGTGCCGGCTGCCGAAGCCTGTCGCACTCCTCTGGGGCAATGATTAAATGAATGACAGATGAAATGAAATGATAGTGGAGAGTGTTGCTGGAATGAAATTGTGACAGGGAAAACCAGAGTACCGGAGAAAAACCTGTCTGCCTCCGTTTTGTCCAGCACAGATCTCACATGGAGTGACCGGGATTTGAACCACGGACCCAGTGGTGAGAGGCCGGCGTGCTGCCGCCTAAGCCACGGAGGCTCTACCGAGAGGAATAAAAATCCTGAATTACCCATTAATATAGGACGACAAGAAATGTATGGCCTGCCTCCTCTTGTTAATTCTGACAATCCTACTGCGTGACTGACGGATGAAGATGGCTAACAACCTGTGCTTCATGTATTTGAGTTGTTACTTGTACTCACAAAAGATCAACATATTGATTACAGTATAGTTCTCTTACTTTCCTCGTTAACGAGCGGCTCGCCTTTGAAATCTATCAGGGCGGATATTATGTTTACATCCCATGTGTGCAGCGAGCCAAGGCTTTCTCAGAGCGAGGCACAGTGTTGTCAACTACCATAGCTACTGAGAGCAAGCATCGAGTCTGGACAGAACTACGTATAGTTTTGCAACACTGGACACCTGACACCTGCTTGTCACGCGAGCTAGCCGCCAGGACCGTACTCTGGAGTCCACGTGGAGTGATAGAGGAAGCATGCTATTGGTCAAGAACCGTCAGCTATTGGTCAGTAACGAACAATGGTTATTGTGCTACTGCCGTACGTTTGAGTCGCCGCACGTTAACCAGGAAACACAACCAGTTGGGCATTTAGGGCATAATTATGGGCCTACATATCCACAATTCTGTATCTGTGCATAGCCTATTTAAAACATCCTACGTAAGAAAGTAGGTTTCCTTGTCTGTTAACCGCAGGAAACTTTAATCATACTCACAAGATACACAATTGTGTGAGCAGAAAAGAGCTATTGTCCTACATAGTCTTCACTTGTCACATCGCATCACGTCCGTGCAACTGCTTCAGGTCCACCTCGCGGCACGGTGCAGCGTAGTGACTAGCATTCTTGGCTTTCACCGCAGAGATCCAGGTCATTTCCTACACTTCCAAGAAATGTCATTCTGGTCTGAGGACTGGGACGGGGTTCACTCAATCTCGTGAGGTAGACCTGAGAAGGCGTGGGTTAGATTCCTACTTCAGCCACCCTAGAAGGAATCTTCGGTGGTTTCCCACTTCTACGCCAGACGAATGCCGGGATGGTACCTAATTAAAGCCACGGCCACCTCCTACCCAAGTCCTAGCCCCAATTAGCCTACAAACCCACACACTAGTACAGCCAACAAAATAACACAGGTTATCGAATAGATTCTCACACACACACTCAAATACACGAGGCTACATGAACACGAAGTCGCAAATCCCCTAAATAAAACAATGATAATGATGATAATAATTGTTATTTTAAGGGGCCTAACATCTAGGTTATCGGCCCCTAATGGTCTGCGTGATAGCAAAAATGACAATGAAATGGAAACCGTAACGAAAACTAAGTTTGACTGAAAATACTTACAAAATAGAACTCACATAGAAACAACTCACAAAATGTAGAGTGGAAATACAAAAGTAATTTAGATTAAAAAATACGCACAAAATGTACTTTAGGTTCAAAATACAGTAGGCTACTTACAAAATGAAATTTAGATTCAAAATACTCACAATATGTCAGCCCGCGATTCAAAATACTTACAAAATGCAATTTAGACTGAAAATACTTACAAAATGGAGTTTGGATCGAAAGTACTTACAAAATGCACTGTAGATTGAAAATACAGACAAAATGTGAGTGAGATTCAAAATGCTCACAAAATGTAATTTAGATACACGGGGAGCCAATTCATAAAAACAGGGCGGGAACTATAATGAAAAGAAAAAGAAGGCTGATCCCTCGAAGAATGAGGGATCAGGTAAGACGAGAGAAGGGCCAATTAAGGCTGGAAAGGTAGAGACTCCCTAGGCCTCGGATACCCTATTACCGTCGGGTCGGAAGAGAACAAGAGTTGACCAAGGGAGGTCGACAGGAAAGAAGACGGAGAGGAGCCCAGCACAAGTAAGTGGAAGCAACGCCGGACTAAGTTAGGGTCCCGTGGTCGCCAACCCACTAGATGTGAGCCCCTGGGAGGGTGGTGGTAAATGAAACAATGAAAGTCACTGGTGCCAGAGGCGTACTGTAGTTCAGACGTTACCAATATGACTGCCCTTTGTTTTGCTGCTGCCGTGTGGGGTCTCAGATCATTGCGCCAGCACCTGGGTCACTTGAGCGATGAAACGTGAGCAGAAATCTCATTAGAAAAGAAAAGAGCACGCGGTTATTGGTAACGTTTTTGATTGAAATTGAGCACAAACCAAAACATATTTATACACTGTACATAGATTAATTTGAGAGTCGGACATGTTTTACGAATTTCTGTGTAAACAATGTACGAGTTTATCATGTAATCTACTTGCAAATCAGAGTGAGAATATCCGCCACAATGGAAATTAAGACTAAGGATATTTGATAGTCGGAGCGCAGTAGGCGGATGAAATTGGTTCTTCTACGAGTATACGTTGCCTTCGTTGGTAAACCGAATAGATCGGGAAGTTATTCTAATAAAAAGAATATTAAAGTGACCTCTCAAGTAACAAACTGTGCTTACTTGTATACATGTAATTACTGCATTTACTAGTTCTTTACTGCAAACCAAGATACAGTATATCCACTGCTTTGAAAATTATGAATCAAGTCATTTGATAGTCGGAGCACAGTACGCGGACGAAAGTGGAACTTTCACGGGACTTAAATGGCAATGTCCAGGTTCGTAACTCAAAACCTTCCCTGTAGTAGACCTAGGATTTGGTACACAAATAATTTCGAACATAAATACGCGTACAGAAATTTGTATATTATAATTAAACGTGGTGTAATGAAACACAAAGCATCAAAATGAAAAAAAAAAAATGGCAACCAAAAAATCTGCTGAGGTGGGATGCGAACAGCCTAAAATTGATATCATCAAATGGCAAGCATGCTTTCTCCTACCCCACCATTATACGGCATTATGAGACCTATGCTATGTAAAGTTTTAGCGTGTTTAAGCTTCAGATACGGTAGGTAATTTCGTACATGATATGTTTGTAGTAGCTATGCTGCCATTAAGATTATACATTTTAGTTTTTTTTTTTTCGTGTGGCCTCCTGAGAGGCCGAGTGCAGGTCTTTCTATTCGACGCCCGTGGGCGACCTGCGCGTCGGATACATTTTAGTAGAAAGGAGAGAGCCACCCATAACATGACTGTAACGCTTCTAATGGATGTTCATTCCGTGATGTAGTTTCCTTTATATGTCTGCAATCCTTAGTGATTAGTATTAGTATTACTATTATTATTTATCCACACACCCTGTACGTTAAAGGAAGGAAGCAAGGAAGTTTGTAGTTTTGCGTGACCGTTAATCTAGCGTTCATGAGCCATGGTATCTCCCTTTCACGTGCAATCCAAACCACAGGACATGACATCTCACTTTGAAAATCTCATATGCATTGACCGGGAATCGAACCCGGTTCGCCATGGTGAGAGGTCAACAGTTTGACCGCTGCACCACCAAGTCTCAAGTCTAGAAGTGAAGCAACAGCACCGTTGACACCAGCTGTTTAATGGTGCAACTGCTGTTCGAAGTCACTTCGCTACCCCATGCTTACGGCAGGTTACCGCACGTCCCTGCCAGAACGGCCTGGTAACTGACCTGGCGGTGTTTGAAAGAATCGTTCTAGTTTTCTCCAAACACATTTCTTTAATGAACATTAGTGTTATAACACAAATTAGGCGAGCGTGATGACTCAGTAGTCTTTCATCCGGTTCGAATCCCGGGACAGGGACTTTAGGACTTAATTCGCCAGTAAACATCCAAATGAGCTAGGTTGACTCCGATGACCCCAATCACATTGGGACAAGCCATGGACAGTTAGTGTTATAAAACAAATTACATAGAGTTCTACGGCAATAATACTTCGTAACACTCATTATTTGCAGGAAAGCCAGTTAAAACGGCCAATAAGGTCAGCATATGCATCGCCAGTGCAGTGCAATAAGACCTAAGAAGCTTGCCTTGTAGCGTCCGTTCTGTGCAAGTAAGGGGATATTTCTGAGAAGGTTACTTTCACTATGTCTAAAATGAGCAACAAATGACTATTTGCCAAGAATGTTCGTTACTCGGAAAGCGGACAGTGGCCACTTGTATGGACTACTTCCTTGAAGAACAAATCGTCGGAACAAAACAAAAACAAAAGACGATACAGAGCACGAAATTCGCAGTAGCCTAATTTCACTTGTTCATCAATTTACTTGAACCAACGAGAACAGAGAATAAAATACAGAGGGCTGAAGCAAGCTATCTCCCACTCCATCGTTACCGCCAAGCCAAGTCTGGCCATTTCCCACCGGGTTAACGTTCATTCTGCAATTCGCAGTAGGGATTGACAAATTCCTGTGTGGCCTGTGTTGAGTGGTGTATGTTAACATGCCAGTTCTGCCAGTGTTGTAACTAAGGGAGGTAATCAGAGGAACCAATCAACCCAGAGCCGAATAATAAACATATGACATTTCTTGAAGTTTATATATTTTATTAAATTGATGACAAATGATTGAATTATCTAAGTTTATATTTACTAATTTGAAATAATTTATTTTCACTCGTGTAATTTTATAGCATGAGCATAACTTAACCTGAATGAGCAAAATAGTCAACAGTACAGTCAGCCAGAGAGGTGGCACTATAACGCCCCATCCCTTTCTAAATATACACCACTTGCCAGTTACCATTCCGTTAGTATACGAGTGTGTGTCATTTTGGAAAGAGAATATTATTGTGTTTTGTATTGCTTTTTAAGTTGGAAAATATAAAAGGATAGATATTTCACGAAGAAAACTGAACTTTACAATTTAATATCAACAACATTGTTCATTTTCAAACACTTACACATTGATAAGTGCAAATGGAACGTATCAAACTCTAATAAAATCAAACTCGAAAAAAAATATAGATAGGAGGTTTTGAAACTTATGGAAGTCTATAAATATATCTATAAAAATACAAATTCAGTCATAAACATGAGCCACATCTGCCAAACAAGAGGTAGAACAGGAAATTTGTCTGTCCTCTTCAAACCAAATCTATCTATTGCAAAGCGTAATTTTCAATACTTTATTCCTAAATTTTACAATATCCTTCCTAAACCCATAAAAGAGCAGTTACATAAATCTACAAAGTTTATACGTAACGCAAAGATTTGTTCGAGAGAATAAAAATGTAATTAAAAGTATATTAAAGTAGCTTAATCTATAAATTAGCATTACCATTGCTACCTAGCTATTTCACAACGCTTATTTTAGTTATACAGTATATGCAATATATTTTTAACATGAACACTTAACGTTATAATTAGTTAAGTATACCTAATATGCCACCCACAAGGCCTTACCTTACGTGGTATAGCTTACATGTATTCTTCCCTAACTCAGCTGAATTTGATATTCATCACATAGATCTCGAAATGTACATTTTTAGACTAATGCGTTTACTTAGATAATAATCAGAAATAGACTAAAGTTGCGATATGATGAAGATTGTACATATTTAATATAACGGGACTCCAGTGATCAAGAGAACAAGTGAATTATACAATGTTGTAGTGCAAAGGACAATGTTTATATAGCACACACGATTGCTTGAACAATATACGGACGTATGTCCTAATACTTAAAAAGCTATGTGTATATATTTTCTTGTATTGCTGGATGTAATATTGATTATTCTTAATAATAATAATAATAATAATAGTATATTTACTTTCATTGTTTGTTTCATTACGCCCCTTCCCCGATGTAATTTTGATCGAGCTCAACACCCTCCAGAAGCAAGCCCTAGTTACGCCACTGAGTGTTGCATAGACGAAAAGCTACTCAAACTGCGGAAGCACTCAGTTTAATAACTAAACCGAACGGAAAGCCAATGCTGGTGAACCAAGTGATCAAGTCATGTATGTGCCACAGAAATCTCTTCAACCATGATCATTTTTCTTCTTGAACTTGGCCTTGACGAAAACCATTTTAATTGGTTAATCACAACTGTGACCGAGAAATATATCGACATTAGGTTATAGGTTAATTCGAGATGTACTAACGCGTCGAAAAAATGTTCGTCAGCTGTATAACAAGCTCGTACTTCTTTAAGGGACAGTTCGTGGTCACGTGTGATGTATTTATACTGTCTATGTTTTAAGATGGCTTACATATGATAACACTGCCATTCAAAATATCTTAAAAACACAATTTCTGTGTTCACAAAAATGCATCTCTTTGTGCTGATTTCGACGAGTGTTTTGGGATATTACGGTAATTTGTCAAATTAAAAGTAATTCAAATACAAATACAAAGGTGCATCAAATATATGCTGAGTTTTTGTACGGAATAAACTTAACTTCCAAGGCATTTCGGATTAACTATAGAACTTGTTAAAGGCAAGTGCCTGAGAAACAACCGACAAAGTCGTTGTTGCAAGCAGTATTACTCTTGGAAGCCGAAAGCATGTTGACGAGTAATTTATGTTGATTACATTTCATTTCTATATACTTAATACTGTACTCCCTAATATCCTGGAATGCCAAAGTCAGAGATTACTAACTGGAAAATACAGCACTTAGAGCTTCATGCTTTTTCTTTATGCACAGTTTTCTCTCCCTCTCTCACACACACACACTTCAAACCCAAAGGCTTGAGCCTTACATATGAAGCAGTTATTAGTGGCAATAAAGTTAATATATAACAGCAATATTAGAAGTAATACAGCATAAACTTGATCTAGTTCAAGAAAAACGAAACATAAAGTGTCGGAAAATGTTCCCGTGATTGTATTGTTCAGCATGGCTCATTCCTAATGTGCAGGAAAATGGCACTAAGTTCAGTTCTATTTACGTCATAGCATGACTGTCCTTCACAGTAACTACTTTTGTTACATTTTTTTTTGATAGGAGAGAGCCGAAATGCCATTGTTCATAATCTGTGATCAATTGTGTAATTAACATTACGACATCCAAGGCGTTCAGTTCGTTCTGTTATAAACACCAGTTATGTATCCTTTCGTTCCTACATTGCTGCATCCCGCATGCCTCAAACTAAATCCTCGTCCTGTGCGACAGCCGTACAAAGCCGTGGCCGACGAGAAAGACAGGCCATGGCGCGGATCTGTGACGTCAGAGGTGTGGTGTCGCTCGCTCGCCTCGCCGCATTGATTGCACCAAGGAATTCTCATCTATAGAAGCCTACCAATAGCCGAGTAATTTGTTAGTGTGAATTTAAGGATACTCAAAAATAAAGTTAAAAGCTGTGGAAGAAATCCACCCCTATCACTAGCTCAAAACCTTAGAGCAGTAGAATATTAAGCAGTGTAATACAATCGTTGAATGGATGTTCCAGTTTATGCAGATATACAAAACTGTACATATTATCCTCTTATCTTCGTTCATCAATAAGTTGTTTCCATATATACCAGTTTACATGTAAGTTTAACTTTAAAAGCAGCTGGAATTTAAAAAAAAAGAAGAAACAACCAAGCATTGCATTAGGAGAAAGTATCCAGTGCTTCATTTATTGCAAGGGAAGGGTCATTCATGCCCCAAAATAATAAAAATGAATATAAGAAATTTGAGCCTACACTCGTGGTTTTTAGCATTTTGCTTTTTTGAGTAGGCCTACCATAAGACAATCATTTTCAACAACAAAAATTTAATGCATAGGACTACTTCAGATACATATATGAATTGCTGAGATTATACTTACCTCCTTTAGCAGAGAGCCTTTTATCTGACACCAATCCCCTACAGTGGCAGGTTTACTTCTTGTGGCAACTACCTTCATGTTGGACATGTTTAACGGTTCTCTCCCGTTCCCAGTTAGGCTTAGGTCAAATTTATGGTTTATGGGCTTAAGATTTTTATAACGAAGTATATTACTACAAATGAAGGACCTTGGAAACTTATTCATTGTGAGTTAATTCAGTGGATTGAAATGTCATGGATATCAGCCCCATGCACTTATGTGTGTACTGTACTTGAAATAGAAAAGGATGTGGTAGTCGTTTTCAGTTAGCTTTTATTTACAGTTGAGTTGGGAAGACACTTCCAGGATGCAAGGAGTGGGATTCAAATCATTCTATCAAGAGCCTTTGTGCGAAGCTTTGAAGAATAAATCCTATATCAGGTTTCAAATACTCCTTCGCAAAGCAGGTCACCTGGACAAGAAGCCACTTTACTTACCCCTACTCCATATAGGTGGAACTGTTCCATTTATTAAAATTAAAGAAAGACCATACTTGCCATTGTAATTTGGATCTATGCTGGCTACACGGACATGGTATCTCCCTCCCAATAAGATGTCCAAGATCTCCACCAAACATCAAACGAGACCCTTCAAATTATTCAAATGAAAGCATTCCTCAACTTTTAATTATTTTTTCTTATTTTTTGTTTCACCCTGGTGGTCTGGGGATGAAGAATTTTATAACATACCCAGTCCCCCCCTACCCCTTCCTCCCAGAAAATATCGTATACTCCTCACCACATCCATTCCCCCTGAAAAAGAACATGGGCATCCTTGCAGGCCACATGGAAAATAAGCAGTTAACAGTACTACACACTGGGTAAATCGGTTTGAAATGGGTAAATCTAGAGCTTTAACAGAGAATTCTGGATGTGGTGATTGGTAGGGCCCTGGAGTACAAAACTATGCTTGTATCTTCAAGAACACTAGCAAATTGCAAGTAATCTTCATCCAATGACACAGTAATATTTACACTTAATTATAATAAGCACACACAAAATGTATTACAGACATTATTTTATTTAGGACATTGGTTATAAATATAAGCATCTGAAGCACATTAACACATTGTCTGGAAGAATCTTAGAATGTAGAAAATGAAGTTTGCAGGTTTCACCAAGTAGGCTATAAAGGTGATATCTTGCTGATCTTGGATATATTACTGGCGATTATTAGGATCTAATATCCTCCAGCTATTAATATTCTCAAAAAACCTGCACTGCACATAGGGCCTACAGCCATTATACCCTGCTGATGATTCATGATCTCTTCAGGATTTTAAATTTTTCTGACACCATTTCTCAATCTCACTGGAGCTTAGTGGGTTACAAATTCATCGTTACAAAGATGCATGAACACAATTTGACGACTGGACATGTCTAACTTGCTTCCAGCTGCCTTGCTACTGTTTCCTTATGCAGTACAAAATCACTATCAATTACATTGGTATCTTGCAGCCTTGGCAACGATAGAGTCTTCTATTAACTCTTGTACTATTTTCATCTCTAATTTATCTCAACAAAACAAGCCTGCCAACTTGTGCCAATAGCTTTAATGTGGACATGGAATGGAATTTACACTTACAAAATTCCCCTAGACACAAAATGGCATCATCCATGACAACGTGGACAACACTTAGGGTTTAAATGCTGCATACATGTTAAATTCTATGTGTTATACTCTGATTTACAAAATATGAACGGTGCAAGCTGCCATCGAGCAGTGTTGCAATGAATGCCAACACAGCAGTGAGCACATGGTTTGACGCAGTGTTCTACTGTGAACTAACTCGTCACTGCCATTAGTAATATCCCGTGTATATATTGAAGTGCATTTGCTTATTCTTTCATAGGCTACAGTAAGCATTATCGTTCTGTTTTTGTTGGAAGCGTGTGTATATACAGATTTTGAGTTTATTTCTTTTATTTGCATCATCGTGTCTATTTTCGTTGTGTAAAAATGGCATCGGTACATGCTCGCGGAAGGCCCAGGATCCATTCTCTGCGACAGAACAACTTCAGGCTGTGGTGTGACTCTCCATTGCCAAGTATAGGAAATGGTATGTGCGGTGAGGAATTTTATGGAGGAAGAAGAGGAAAGTATGCGCTTACGGGAGGAACCTCTGATTCCATTTGTTCAGGTGAGGAAAAGAACTGCCAAGACTCTTGGTGTGAGTGAAATCACTCCATACCGAGTGACGGAAGGGAAGTTCCTGTCTGATGATGCTGGCCCGTCTAAACTATCAACTCCAGGGAAGAAGAGGTATAGAGAAGGGGTGGTCACTAATTTAGATGGCTTTCAACAAGATGCTGTTAGACGGCATATTTATAGCTATTATTTTAGGAAAGAAATTCCAACATGTCGCAAATTTCTTGTTTTTGCTCAGAGAGGCACAATTATTTCAAGGAAGCCTTTCTTCACTGAAAGAGTTGCACGATCTGGGATTTAAATATAAGAAAATTAATGGGGGGAAGGTGATCATGGAGAGGCCAGATATTGTGGCTTTGAGGTGTCAGTTCCTACATGAAATGGGGAGACCCTACTGAGTTGTAGGCCAAAAATTACAAACAAAAAACCATAATCTGGTTTCATGCCCTAGAAGTTACCTATCGCTTGGGGCACTTAAATATTCATTTGTTTTTTATGTACGGCCATTTTTAAATACCTTACGAGGGCTTTTAAAGAACACGTGCTTAGGTCTTGAAATGGGCAACGCCTACTTCCTAGAACCAAAAACCGCTCAATTTTGTTGTAATTTCATACTCTTGGCCAATATTATCAGGCCAATCATCTGAATACAAGCTTATGGTGCCATCTGTTGGTAAATTTATCAGTTATGAGTAGCCTAGGCAATGTTTGTCAAGTGTGAAACTTTTCTTAGAGCATTATTCTTACTTTTCTTACCGTACATGTTATTTTCTTATCCCATATAATTCTTAGCTGTATGGCATTCACTAAAAGAATATCATTACTATACACATGCACATATTTAACATCGAACAGAAGTATTTTGGTTTGTAGTAAAGTATAGGCCATTTTGGATACATGGTGGAACCATGCGTCTTTGTTTATTTTGATGGTCAGTGGCTTTAGAGAAGTTTATTCGCAAGAATTATATTTTTATTGGTTTACTGTGAGTGGTGGAACTTGTGTAAGTTAATGGTATTTTAGAGATTTGTGTGCAGTTTATTAGATGTATTCTGTATCTAGTCGATGGTGTAAACCGAAAGTCCATGAAACAAAGAAATGGAATAGTGCTATTTTGAATGTTGACAAACAGTGGGGTGATATTACATGTGAAGTTAAGTAATGCAAGTTCAACAGCTGCAACTACTTCTTCTGCCAGTGTCAGAAAACTGGAATAGGCCTATTTTAGTGAGGAGAATACTGTTAGACCTAGTGTTAATGACAAGCACATTCTCATTCATATATGGGTGCCCTCCAAAATTTGTTTACAGACCTGTGTGGTGAATGTGGCAGTAAATCTTCGTGTCAACATCAGGGAGAAAGATGGGTTTAGTAATAAGTTACCTCTGAAGTGTGGGAAAAGTGATTTGTAAACTCAGGGAAGTCTTGATGCAGGAAATTCCACTAAAATACTGTATTTTTTAATAAAGTTAGCTTTTTCTCAATACTATATTTTTCAGCATTTTAAATGTTCCAGTTGCCTGCGTTTTGATCCCATTACCTTCAAACTTGGTTTTCACATACAACTTTCTGGTCTTAATAATGTGTGGAATCCATTTTGAAAAATATTAATAACTTTCAGAAATATTTAGGTTCAAATTTGAAAAAAATGACATACTTTAACAGAACAACAGGTCATTCTAAGAAAAAAACATTTTAATAATAAACCATTTGCACTGATTTTAAAAGTAATACCAATTTTTATTTGTAGACCATTGATGATCATTCCATACAAGTTTTAGATTGATAACTTTAAATTTGATGTACCTGGGACATTTTCAAAATTTGCATATTTATTACATAAAATGTTATAATTTCTAAATGACTGAACCAAATAGCTCCAAAGTTTAGAATTCCCTTAATTATGCTCACTTTAAAGAACCTACAAAATTTGGATTAAAATAGGCTACTGGAAAATTCAAAACTTAAGTTAATAGGGCAAAAATGTTATGGATATTGTGTGGTTAGGTGAAATGTGGGTCAATGCTGGTCACACAGTGTCTAAGGGTTGGAGTGACAACTCAGTTCAGGGGACAAGGAAGCGCCGTCAGGCAGAGGGGGTCTATTTATTATTCTACACGTCGGGCTATCACACGGCTTTGTTAATAATACACTTTTGCTCTTTAGGTCGAAAAGAACTGGTGATTACCATGAAGACATGGACGACAACTAGTTTTTAAAATGGTTCCAGGAACAATTGTTACCCAACATCCCTGAACACAGTGTTATTGTAATGGACAATGCTTCGTACCACATAGTACAGATAGAATAAGCTCCAACAACTTCAAGTACGAAGCCGCGAATGTTGGAATGGCTCGACCGCCATCATGTAGCCTACCATGCGACAGCTCTCGGACAAAAGGAATCCTTCTCGGTAGTGCTGAATAAACATAGAACGAGCGATAACATTCTATATAATACATGAATTAGTCAAAATACCTTATAAAAGGATGAGAAATAAATCAGGAAGCAATGTTTTAATAGATGTTTCCTCCTCCGCCGTCTGTGACCCACCCAGCCATTCCAAATATAGCGAAAATTACAGCAGTGAGCGGCATTGTTCAAATCAATCTTCAAAAAAGTACAATAACAGTACTGCCAACCTCGCCCTTACGGTACTATGTGAAACAAAAAAGTGCCCAATTCAGTCTCTAGTGGGCATCATTCGTTCGCAACACTCAGTTCTCGACTCTAATTATGCTAGTGTGTGCAATATTTCGCATCCCATAATTAAGTTAGTAGCAGCTAGAGCGATTAGGCAACTAAAAATTCCCCTAAACTCGCATGCATCGCAATGTTTAATTGACCCTTCACACGAATACGGCTGACACACCACATATCCCAGTATTTGTGTCTTCCTGGAAGCTTCTTGGAATGTTATGAGTCATGATCTGCCTCAGTGGCAACGCAGCATTTCCTCACGTGTTAGATTTGACAGCTGCCAGCGCTCATTATTGGTACCGGTACCGGCAATACAGAGTATTCTTTGCGTACAAACACAAACCTAACCCCAGACCTCCTTGCTTGTACTACTAACAATAATTTTGGTCCAGATAGTCGCCTAACCAAGTAGCGACCAATGGCTTTGTCTCGCCATGGCTTTAGAAGAGTACAGTTCAACTTTTCCATTAAAATGAACTGCGGTAAAAGTAATTTATGAACATTCATGATCTTTCAAGAAATTATTCTTCTTTAGACTGAGATAGGCTACTCAGTACTCCCAATAATGTCAAAAGTACTCAAATCAAACTTACCAAGCAACTTTTGAAGATTTGATGGATGAGGCAGATAAATATGACCACTCCGATGTAACTTTTTGTACACTGATGACAAGTGAACATATTATATGGAAGCTGCCAAGAGTAACGTGTCTCCACTGTACCTACGATTGTTTGCCTAACATCTAAAAAATTAATTTGCTCTATTAAAGACTATAATGGTATGCAATCATCACTCGAAAAACTTCTCTGTAGGATGTTCACAGGAGCATTCACTGCTGACAACTTTCTTCCATTTTCATCGCACTCAGAATTTTCAATGGACTGAAGTAGGCTAGTTCATCAAATGAATTTTTATCAGTAACGCAAAGAAAGTTTTGTGGAACTTAATGTTTGGGAATCTGCAACCCATTGACAGCCAGCTCAATGCTGAGGTTATTTAGAATACACACAGAACCTGTAATTATGGGCACTGCATCACTCAAATTCTTCAAGCACTTCACCAACTTGTCTTCTGTCTTGATATGTGTCCATTCCTGCTTAAATTTATTCCTGTTGGAGGAGAAGTGTTCAGATATATCCGATAGACTGTGCACAGAATTCTCTTCTTCATAGTGTCTGAAGTCGTCCGAGCTCGCTTCTATGGCTATATCCGAGATTTTCTACCTCTGCATCACACAGTCTTCTAGAAGAAGGCCCAGGAGTGGATAGCTATCCTGGCAAATTCGAAAATATTGAAGATACTGCATCAGGTTTCAACTTCGGATAACTCCTAGCAAATGTCTTTATTTCCCCATCAACTTGCTCTGTCCTGATAACAGAGCTATCAGGAAAATGTTTTATACAAATTATAGGCTTGCTCACTTTAGAGAAGTCAGTGGGAATTTTTCTAGGCCATATATTTCTTAATTTTTCGTCCTTTGGGAGAGAAAATGTAGAAACATTTTCATGCTGAGATCTGTAATTGTTCTTACAGCCAGCCACATTACAGCATCTCGGCATTTTGATTTCCTGTAAAGAGACACATTCATTAAATATCTAACTTTAACTCAGATAATTAACTTAGCATGCATTCTAATAGTCCTTAACATCCACAATATTAGGCTAACGTAAGTTCGTACATAACCTGCACCACACGTGCGTTTGATTAACCTGTATCATTAATGAGAAATAAAGTGTTAACACTTACCCTGTAGGCTACGTGATTATTGCAGCTACATGATGCACCACAACACAAGTTGGATGTAAAGTTGGACATTACACTTTATAAAACACTAACTATTCTCACACTGCTATTCACAAGAAATTCACAAACAAGTCTTCTCAACCGGAGTCACTACTTCGCCTACGTCACAGACAAGATGGCTGCTCGCACTGGGGCCAGTATCTTTCGTGGGCCACGCTCTACTCTTCTTCGCTGCGAGCATGTACAGCGGTGTGAGCTGACGTCACACCAGCACTGCCTGTCCTATGTTCTAGTTGACTTGAATCTCATGAAATAAGGGCTAATTAGAGAACGAGAGAAAGACCCGTAATGATGATGATGATAATTGTTGTTTTAAGGGGCCTAACATCTAGGTTATCGGCCCCTAATGATCTGGGTGATAGCGAAAATGAGAATGAAATGGAAACCAGAACGAAAATTATGTGAGACGGAAAATACGTATAAAGAGAAACTCAGAGGGGAACAACTCACAATATGGTCTTACAAAAGGGAATTTAGAACGAAAAGATTCACAAAAAGAATAGATTGAAAAGGACCCACAAAACGTAGGCTAGATTCAAAATACGTACAAAATGCAACTGAAATTCAAAATACTTACAAAATGCAAATGAGATCGAAAAGACGTACAAAATGCAATTGAGGTTCAAAATACTTACAAAATGCAATTGAAATTGAAAATACACAATGCAATTCAGATTGAAATATCCCAGTTCCAATACAAATTATTCACAAAGTGCAATTGAAATTCAAAATACGTACAAAATGCAATTGAAATTGAAAATGCTTACAAAATGTACGGTAGATTCAAACGACTCATGTGGATTGACAATAATTACAAAATGCAATTTAGATTGAAAATACTTGACAAAATGTAATTTAGATTCAAAATACCCACAAAATGCAATTTAGAATCAAAATATGTACAAAATGCCCACCAAACAAAATGCAATTTTGATTCAAAATTCGTGCGAAATGAGGTTTTGGTTGAAAATACTTACAAAATGCAATTGAAATTCAAAATACTCACTAAAAGGCCCGGCCACCTGCATTGAAAGACTTATTAAAAAGCAATTTAGATTGCCAATCTTTACAAAATGCAATTGAAGTTGAAAACAATCGCGAGATGTAATTTAGATCGAAAATACTTACAAAATTCAACGTAGATTAAAAATGCCTTAAAAAATCGCTAAAAGGGAGTTTAGATACACGGTGAACCAAGTAACAAAAACAGTGCGGGAATCTTAAAGAGAAAAGATAATATAATGAAAAGAGGAGGGGAGAGAGGAGAGGGTCCGCCCCAAAGGTAGGGGACAAATGGGGATAACGGACCCAGCTCAGGAATACCTCGGGGTCGCCAACTCCCGAACTCACCAGCCGTGAGCCCCTGAGGGTGTAGCATTATCTAGGGTGCACCAGAAGTGGTGGAGCTACATACACCCTGCCTCCTTAAGGGCCTTGAGCACAAGGCAGGAGGTAAAAGGAAAAGAAAAAGAAGGCTGACCCCTCACAGAAGGAGGGTATCAGGAAAGATGAGACAAGGGCCAATTAAGGCGGGAAAGTGAAAGACTTCCTAGGCCTCGGATAACCTAATACCGTCGGGGTCGGAAGAGAACAAGAGGTGACCAAGGGATAATAATAATAATAATAATAATAATGTTATTGGTTTTATGTCCCTTTTAACTACCCTAGCTTTTAGAGACGCCGGGGTGCCGGGAAAACGGAGAGGAGCCCGGCACAAGTAAGTGGAAGCAATGCCGGACTCAGCTGGGGTCCCGTGGTCGCCAACCCACGTCCCACTAGATGTGAGTCCCTGGGGGAAAAGACCCGTAATGGCAGCCAGGGTCAAATGCAGGCAAATTCACATTATAGTGGAACATTTACCACCAAATCTTTGAATTGTTGCAAATTAAAATAAAAGATCCTTCAAAATACGATGTTAACGAACTAAGGTTGATGGGAAATGCATTAATGCTGTTTCTTCAATTACAGACTTGTGACATAATTATTATTATTATTATTATTATTATTATTATAAGCCTCCAAAACTATATCCCTTAGTGGTTAGTCTAAAACTATAGATATTGAAAAGCAAGAATGAAAACTTCCCCGGAAAATGTATGGTCGCACGAAAGAAAATGGATTGTGGATAAGAGAACAAAGCCCCTTCGTATCTCAAATACCGAGATGCATGTTTAGCAAACAGGTAAGGAATGAGGGAATAAATTGAAATATGCCAATAAGGCCTATAATATTACTGATATTACTGATTTTAAATGTGTATCACCAGGAAGCTAGGTCACTGCTGAATTCTTAAGTGTGTGACAAGAAGGTTTAGCCTATCAATCAACGACTGGCACATAAAAATTCGGCCAATGATATCTACGATGATACAATTTCATCCCGAGCAACCAGGGTTAGTTTTTCAAAACGTAGCCTATCGATTCACCGAGACTAAACCAATGTTTCATACTACGTGCCGCCGCTGTCGCAAGTCGAGGAGTGACATGTAAACAAGGGAAGACAAGAGCCGCACGCGGAAGTACACAAGCAGTGCGCCAAAAATAAGTCCGTTCAACGAGTACATTGCCTCTCGAGCAATCACAGAAAATAGAGTTGGCTTCCTCCCACCTGGACACGTCTCGTGAACGAGTTCGATCGTGGATTTGTCACTGGATCATTGATATCCAACAGACCTTCCTCCAATGCAATAGTTGATCAACGTCCGGCGTGGTCACAAACTGGATGGAGAACCGCGTCCGTCAAAACATAAACACTCAACACACCCTCCCACTCCCCACAGCCATCGCGACACCAAATCACTAATCGACCATGGCGTGCGATGGGTAACCGCCGGCGCCGCGCCGTCTAATAAAGTATGCACGTATTTAGCATACACGATGAACGGACAGTATGGAGTTATTGTAAGCTCGATGTGTAACGATTTTCAATCTTAAAACAAAGGCAGCACTAATAATAGCAACAGTAAACCAAGACAAAACCTGCAAAATTTTAAAATATTAAACACCCTAAACATAAATCAAACAATTAACAGGCACCCCCAGCGGAAATTTTAAATATTACAAAATCAGATACCGAAATAAAAAAGAAAATTACTAGCATATTAAAGAAGAACAACATTTTATTTACCATAATAAAAATTTAAAAACAGCCAATGACTGCGTCAAGACAGAGATCAAAGGCCTTCCTCCCTCGATTGGAATCAGGCTAGTGTGTTTGGCCAAACTGTCAGCTGTGATTTGTGAGACTTATTGAACAACGTTGTTATGAATTCATTTTACTCACTATTTAAGTCACGAATTGTAACAGTTTCTTTCGCCCTCACGTTGAGCGACAATTGTAATGGTAATTTAGTGCCCCATGTTGGTAGCGACAAATGTAATGGTTTCGCTAGCCCACACTGTTGGGTGAGAAATGTAACTGTTTACCTTTGCCTAAGCTATGTTGTTTTAATGGGCGCCAAGACCTCAATGCAATGCTGAAATCTAAATTTGTATTTAACAACGTCTAGCTCTGGCAGAACACATTCAAGACTCTATTCACTCAGATCGTGGTATGATTTGATCATTAACCCAACAAACAATTGTATCAGGAGAAGGAATTGGTCTATATCTAATGCTACCTACTGAAAGCAAAGATTGCATCGTAAAAGAAATGAATTTATTATAGAAAACAAGTATAGCAAAATTAATAATAATAATAACTATAAAATTTAAATTGGAGCGTTGTGATTTTAATATTACCGATAGAAAATTACGTGAAAACGGAGTCTGATAAATTGATTTTACTCTTATTTCCAAGCTATGAAGTTACTGAATTATGAAATATAAAACAAAGAAAAATGAGAGATTGCGTATTTCTGCGTCATTAGCGCTTACCCCTGGAAATTGCCAAAGCATTTCCCCCGTTCTTGATGATGCTGTGTGCTTCCCACAGTCTCCTGGACGTCGTCATCTCCGTCGAAATTTGATGATATTCTGGTAGATTAGATAATTCTATGGTCCGTACATCGGACCCAAACTCTCGTAAAACCGCACTGGTTACGTTTTACAAAAGTTCGTCGCTAACTCCACTGAACATCGGAGCGTCACGCACTTGCGACCGTACACTGCAAGTTCTACACAGATTGTCGCTAACTCCACCGAACATCGGAGCCACTCGCACGCGCACCCATACTCGTCGAGTATTTCACAGATAGTCCTTGTTTCACGGCGCGTCGAACGATATATCCACACGTTGGCTCCCCCACCATGGTACCGACATCTGGCTTACGTCGTCCTCGCTGATTGGCTCCACCCTACGCGCTAGATCCCCACTCCTTCCTCATTACACTCCGCGGGAGGGAGAAGTCGATTTCCGCTTCAACAATTCGCCTTTTCTAGACCTTGCGACCCAAGATTGCGTCATGCTCCTCGACAAGATTCAGCGTGTACTTGAAATCCCAGTGAGTCATCTCTCTCAAATACCCTAACTGACAAAAACTCCGTAAAATTCCGTAATCAGATAATTTTCTATGATATCGTCGTTCGTAATAATTTGCTTGATAGCGTTTTCTAAGACATAGAAAACCTATCTGAATGCTAATAATTTTTATAAAATGCTCCGAAAATATCTTAATAATAATTATAATAAATTAATAATAATAATAAATTAACATGAAAAATTATCTTGGCTGAACAATTTGCCGCGTAAATAAATATAGAATGGCTTCCTACTGACTTATGCCAGTTGCATAAAACCCCTCGAAAAACACGTCACATATTCGCCTCGGATCATCGGATGATTTACCGTGACGACGGTCCATTATCCGATTATCCCAGACACGTTAATAAACCCCATCCAAAATACATATTACATAAATGAAATCACCCTAAATTACAGATATATACACTCATATTTTTTCTTCACGCACTTTGCGTCAAAGTTCGTTGTCACTATGGATTGCACTTTGCAACCAGTCCAATGTTTTACATATAGAAGTGTTCCACGGATATTTCCGCCTCTCAAATTTCTCTATGGTGGAGAAATAGACATAATTAATGTGTGAGCACTATGTATTTATGATGTCATATCACACGCATTGAAGGTGTTCAGATATATTTATATCACCATAGAACTTCCTAATTTCACTGGAGGTCCCCTCCTTATGGTGACATTTAATTCCACTTATCACTGAGCACACGATCACACTATTGTGGCAGCGCCTCGTGACCATAATACTTAATCTCTCTTTAAAGTAGATTAAATTAATATTGACTTCTGGAAAAAAAAACAGTAAATGCGCATTACATATAACACCAAATATTTCTGTGCCGTAATCGCCCTGTCTTGTTAAGTTCCCGTTAACCATATTCTACTTAATACTAGTTCTCAACACAGACCATTTCTCCTCACACAAATAATACCATTCTACAAATTATCTTAAATTACACACTTACAAATCTTACATGGCGAGGCCGTAAACAGAAATCACGTGTGCTGATATGTATGAGTTTCATGAAGGACTGTCTCGCATTCTGATGGCCCATCTTTTATCTCGTGGACGCCTTAAGCTAACAAGCCCTATTCAAGCGCTCCCCCATCTCTTGGAGATAAATGGGAACCCATCAGCGCTGCCAAAATGGCCTTGGTGCATCGAGACAATTTAGTGCTCAACAGCATCCGACAATCCCGTCATATTTCCCTGTACCTTAAAAACTCTCATTTACTTACATACTACCCCCCTGTGTGACTTCTGATACGCCTGCCTTAAGACCAGATCTTCCACGCACCAGACACCACACTTACTCATTTGATAGGCTGGCTCGCCAGCTAAACACACTCACTTTATGACACATATTTTCGTAGACTATGTATATTATACGTTCCGTATAATCTGTTTCCCTCACTATTCTCCAGCACATATGCTGTTTTGCCAATACGTTTGGAAACTATAAATGGGCCCTCGTAGAGATAAAAGAACTTGGACATGACTTTCTCTAGCTTATTTGACTGTTTCGGCACTCTAAGTAAGACTCTGTCTCCCGGCTCGAATAGGTCAAATTTAGTTTCTTTTTGTTGGCGAATTCTCTTTTGTGCTGATTTAGATAAATTCTGTTTCGCCAACTGGACAATGTAATCCATCCCCGGTTGCTTACCCTCATTTAATCCCAACACCCTCGCTAGTTCATTTTGTGGTCTTTCTCCGAAGTGAACTTCGTATGGCGTCAATTTCGTGCTCTCATGCTGGACAGAATTCAGCCAAGTCTCGACCTTGGGAAGATGTCCAACCCAGGCCGCATGCTTGTCATGCACTAGAGTTCGAAAAAGACGAGCCACTTCCCTTAATGGACGCTCTGCAGAATTACCCTGAGGGTACCTTACAGAGGAATGAACGTGTGTTATACCAGCTTCCTGCATACTGGTTCTCCATTTCTTTGCAGTAAACTGTGGTCCACTGTCAGATAGTATCCTGAGAGGAATGCCAAACTCAGGTACATACTTATTAATGATCAGACGGCTACACGCTAGTCCCGTGGCTTTCCTTAGCGGATATAGCTTGACATACTTACTAAAAGCGTCAATAACTATAAAAATGTACTCGTAGCCGTACTGTCCTTTAACGATCGGGCCAAATAAATCCACACACAGTAGTTCGCCGGGACTACTGGTGAGAACTGCAGATCTCTCCCCCACTAAATATTTAACTGGATATTTACTCCTTTGACAGGTGTCACACTTAGCTAAAATCCTCCTAACGTCCCTTCCCATTTTACTCCAAATGAAGTCACGACCAATTTCATAGAAGACCTTGGCAGCACCAAAGTGTCCTAATTCCCTATGAATGAACCAAATTAGCTCCTCCCGCAAAGTGGCAGGAACACATATTGCCCACCGATTATTCCTACATTTCCTTGCAAGAAGCCCATCCTGCATCTTGTACGTAAACCGTCCTACTTTCACATACTCTTCTTCACCTATTTCCAACCTAGCCAGTGGCTCCTTTAACTTAACGTCATCACGTTGCTCCACTAGCATATTTCTTAGTGTCTGTAACGATGCCCTGTTGCTACTGTCCACACATGCACATATTAAAATACCGTCCTCTGCTTTAACCACAGGATAATCCCTACATAAATTAGTGTCCCTCGATAGCATGTCTGCAAGAATGTTATCTTTACCTTTAATATATTTTACTGTGAATTCGTATTCCTGCAGAGCAAGAATCCACCTACTAACTCTGTTAGAACTGAGTTTACAAGTCCTCATATACAGTAATGCATGGTGATCTGTGTGGATCTCAAATTTCCCCCCTACTAAATACATTCTAAATTTCCCTAAACTGAAAACAATACCTAAAAGCTCTAACTCAGTAATCGTGTATCTTTTCTCTGCTGCAGTCAGTCCTCGCGAGGCTAAAGATACAATGCACAGATTACCCTCATCATCTTTCTGACATAATACTCCAGCAATGCCTATATGTGAAGCATCTGTCATAACCACATATTCCTTATCTTTTAACGGATATTTCAGCACTACAGCTTTCTCAAAACCTTCCTTCAGCGCTCTAAAAGCCTGATCATGCTTGGACTCCCATCTCCACCGAGTCCCACTTTTAAGCAATTCCCTGAATGGTTCTACCAACCCTGAGTATTTAAGAACGAACCTCCTGAAAAAGTTGCAAATTCCCAGGTAAGTTTTTAACTGTTTAACATTCTGTGGCACCTCTGCGTTAAGTATCTTATTAACCCTACTTTCTTCTGGTGTTACACCTCTACTCGACACTCTATGACCTAAAAATGTCACTTCTGACTGACAGAATGACGACTTAGACAGCTTCAAAGTGAACCCTGCCTGATCTAACTTCTGAAAAACTATATTTAAATGATGTAGATGCTCCTCAAAACTGCGTGAACTAATTACCATATCATCTATGTAAATGGTTACAAACTCTCCTGTGTCATCCCCTAATGCGATGTTTAAAGCCCTAATTAAAGCAGCTGAACTACTCTTTAACCCATAAGGTGTTCTACAAAATTGATAAAGGTTATATTTATGACTAAAAGCTGTAAATGGTCTATCTTCGTACATAAGTGGCACTTGCCAAAAACTGGAACTCAAATCTACACAAGTGAAATACTTCTTCCCCTCAAATGTTTGCATTAATTCCTCTATTGACATAGATTTCAGCTGATCTGAACTAATTCTACTGTTAACCAAACGAGCGTCTAAACAAATACGAACAGTGCCGTCGGTCTTGGGTACCGTGATCAAAGAATTAACATATGGACTGTTAGAATACTCAATAATCCCATCTTCAAGCATCTGGTTAATTTGTGCCTCAACTGCACTCTGATAAGCGAAAGGTACAGGATATCTATGTCCTGTGAATACTGACCTATCAATAACGTTCAATGAATGGGTATAGCAATTGGCCATACCAATGCGATCCTCAAAAACTCTCCTATTACACCATAACACATCATAGAGCCGAACACACTGTTCATCCTCTATATTTCCCTGAAATGCAGCCTCACGTAACGAGTCCTCTAGACTTTCGTTCGTAATCACACTGCCCACAAAACATGGAGAACCCCGCTCTACGGCTGGCGATATCTCATTTAAAGTACAAATCACACCTACAATACTACTCCTCTGAATATGGTCATTGAACGCTACTTCTACTTCAGAATCTCCCCATTTAAATTTCAAACTCCCTACATCATAACATAAGTTACCAGACACTCTACTTAGCCACTCTGAACCCAAGATAACACTGAATACTAAATTTGGAATTACAAGGCAAATCTGCTTCTCTACATGATTATTAATTTTAATGTCTACTAAAACTTGCTTAGAAATTACTTTAGACCTCTTCCCAACAGCTGTGATAACAAAAGTGCTTTTAATTGGCATCTCCTCAAAATTTACTCCAGTTCCTTTCATTTTATCATAAAATGCACTACTTATGCAACTCTTCATACAACCACTATCAATTAAAACATCTGTGTACGCCTCGGACACGTTAAATTTAACTATGGGGCTCTTACTAACCACTTCCTGAATAATACCTTCATCATTTAGTTCATGTAATAATTCATTTCTTACATTTAGGTCATAGTGTTCCTGTATAATTGTATGGACAGGGCATGCTACAGACTGAGATTCTGACCTTACTTCGCAGCCTGGTTCGCGTTTAAAGAACCGCTACAGCTGGCCGTAGTACTACTAACTACTGAACTAGTCTGGTTGTTCTGGGCTGTGTTGTCATTGTTTGGCTGTATATTACTACCACTAGGCTGTCCTCTTCCTTGACCCCTATTCTGGTTGTAATTATTGTCATTATAATTTCTTCCTTGATTTCCCCTGAAATCATTGTTTCTCCCTTGATTTCCCCTGTAATCATTGTTTCTCCCTTGATTTCCCCTGAAATCATTGTTTCTCCCTTGATACTGATTACCATAGCCATTTCCTCTGTTCTGATTTAGCTGATTATTATTATTTCTATTTTGAGCGTTGGCCCCTTCGCCACCGTTCCCTTGAACTTCTTGATGCCTGGCCTCGTTAGGTCTATTATTATTATTACCCTGGTTCCTATTGAAATTGTCCTCATAACCCCCTCTCCCTAGTGCATCAAATGTGCTTAACAAATTTTCTACTTGTGATATAGTCTTTACATTCTGGATACAAGCAGCCTCCTTGATCCTATAGGGAAAGTGCCTAAGTAGCAACCTCACCACATCACTTTCCTCCTTCAAGCCATCCAGATATTTACACACTAATACCTGCCCTAAAAAGTATTCTGTCATGGTGGAGCTTCCTTTAGGGTTATATTTACCACACACTACTCCCTCACGATGCTGCGACTGAATAACCTCATTCCAGAACTTTTCACAGAATTTCATTTTAAAATCATTGATATCAGTAAACTTGTCTCTGTAGACAGCAAACCAATTCCTCGTTTCCCCCACAAACACTTGTTCTAAAATTTCAACTACCTGGCACCACTCAATACTACCATTTTCCAACCTCTCCCCGAATTTATTTTCTATAGTGTTCATGAACTCCATTGGGCACCCCTGTCGATTGCTGAACTTACCCAGTTCTACCTCCCTGTGTGTGCTATTCACAAAAACTGGCCTATTCTGACTATTTTCTTGCCTGATCCTAGCTTTTAATTTTAACTCTAATTCTGCGATTTTCTCCTCAGCCTTCCTCTCAATACTGTTTACTGTTAATTTAATGTTTCCTTCTGATTCTTCTACTTTATCATATAGCTTTGCTTGTTTCTCCTCAATCTTGCTAATGCTCTCTCTATTACTCTCTCTTAAATCATTTACTTCTGCAACTATTTGTGAGTGGACTTTCTCAATTCTACCCCCCAGCTGTTCCTTAACCTCTTTAGTAGCTACCTGAATTTTTTCAATTTCTCCCCCCAATTGCTTTTTGACCTGCTGTGTTTCCTGTTGCACTAGTTCTTTTAAATTTTCAGCCTGTGTACTGATTCTAATTTCCAACTCCTCCTGTACTTTTCCTAATTTTCTGTCTACATCTGCAATAATCTCTTTAGCCTTTTCTTCCATCACCCCCCTGATCTCACCTCTAATCAGTTCGAATTTGTCACTCATTTCCCTACTGTTTTGTTCTAATTTAGCATTTAAAGTTTCAGTACTCTCTCTATTTTCCTTACTGTTTTGTTCTAATCTGGCGTTTAAAGTTTCATTACTCTCTCTATTTTCCCTACTGTTTTGTTCTAATTTTGCATTATTCTGTTCTAATTTTGCATTTAAAGCTTCTGTACTTTCTTTATTTTCCCTACTGTTTTGTTCTAATTTTGCATTATTCTGTTCTAATTTTGCATTATTCTGTTCTAATTTTGCATTTAAAGCTTCTGTACTTTCTTTATTTTCCCTACTGTTTTGTTCTAATTTTGCATTATTCTGTTCTAATTTTGCATTTAAAGCATCACTACTAACTTTGTTCTGATACATGAACTCGAGAAGTAAAGTTTTTAATTCTGGTTGGCCGCCTACACTCCCTGTTTCAGTATCGGGATTTACCTCCGCTACCCCGGTACTACCATCACTCGACATACTGCTCGTATCATCATTCTCCAGTTGATGACCACTACGTAACCTCATCTGTCTTTCTTTCTCATCCCCCATAATGATATACACTGATAAAGACAAATAACCCCCAAAATACAGGCACAGAAATATATACCCTTCTCCTTCCACAAATGTTATTAGGTTTTCAGCCCCAAGTTGTCGGCGACAATTGTAACAGTTTCTTTCGCCCTCACGTTGAGCGACAATTGTAATGGTAATTTAGTGCCCCATGTTGGTAGCGACAAATGTAATGGTTTCGCTAGCCCACACTGTTGGGTGAGAAATGTAACTGTTTACCTTTGCCTAAGCTATGTTGTTTTAATGGGCGCCAAGACCTCAATGCAATGCTGAAATCTAAATTTGTATTTAACAACGTCTAGCTCTGGCAGAACACATTCAAGACTCTATTCACTCAGATCGTGGTATGATTTGATCATTAACCCAACAAACAATTGTATCAGGAGAAGGAATTGGTCTATATCTAATGCTACCTACTGAAAGCAAAGATTGCATCGTAAAAGAAATGAATTTATTATAGAAAACAAGTATAGCAAAATTAATAATAATAATAACTATAAAATTTAAATTGGAGCGTTGTGATTTTAATATTACCGATAGAAAATTACGTGAAAACGGAGTCTGATAAATTGATTTTACTCTTATTTCCAAGCTATGAAGTTACTGAATTATGAAATATAAAACAAAGAAAAATGAGAGATTGCGTATTTCTGCGTCATTAGCGCTTACCCCTGGAAATTGCCAAAGCATTTCCCCCGTTCTTGATGATGCTGTGTGCTTCCCACAGTCTCCTGGACGTCGTCATCTCCGTCGAAATTTGATGATATTCTGGTAGATTAGATAATTCTATGGTCCGTACATCGGACCCAAACTCTCGTAAAACCGCACTGGTTACGTTTTACAAAAGTTCGTCGCTAACTCCACTGAACATCGGAGCGTCACGCACTTGCGACCGTACACTGCAAGTTCTACACAGATTGTCGCTAACTCCACCGAACATCGGAGCCACTCGCACGCGCACCCATACTCGTCGAGTATTTCACAGATAGTCCTTGTTTCACGGCGCGTCGAACGATATATCCACACGTTGGCTCCCCCACCATGGTACCGACATCTGGCTTACGTCGTCCTCGCTGATTGGCTCCACCCTACGCGCTAGATCCCCACTCCTTCCTCATTACACTCCGCGGGAGGGAGAAGTCGATTTCCGCTTCAACAATTCGCCTTTTCTAGACCTTGCGACCCAAGATTGCGTCATGCTCCTCGACAAGATTCAGCGTGTACTTGAAATCCCAGTGAGTCATCTCTCTCAAATACCCTAACTGACAAAAACTCCGTAAAATTCCGTAATCAGATAATTTTCTATGATATCGTCGTTCGTAATAATTTGCTTGATAGCGTTTTCTAAGACATAGAAAACCTATCTGAATGCTAATAATTTTTATAAAATGCTCCGAAAATATCTTAATAATAATTATAATAAATTAATAATAATAATAAATTAACATGAAAAATTATCTTGGCTGAACAATTTGCCGCGTAAATAAATATAGAATGGCTTCCTACTGACTTATGCCAGTTGCATAAAACCCCTCGAAAAACACGTCACAGAATCAGTAATCAATTTCAAGCGATCACAGCCGCCTATTGTCACAATTTAATTGCACATACAATACGTGTAGGTCCAGTAACTTCTGTGTAAATTCAACAGAACAGAGTACGGAAATCTATTTATCGCTTGTTTGGCTTTTGATTCAGTTGTTCAATAATGTATACTTGTTAGCGTACCAAAGAGTTCAAACGAGTGTCCAACATTTTGTTCTAAGCCTCGACATAATCTGTCTGTAATTATTCACTATTGTTAACAATACTCTGGTAATTTAGTATTGTACTTATTCGTGAATACAATAAATTCTGGAAATCCCGCTATATTACTACAGATTCCACTCTCCAATGCTGTGATATTTTGTTGAAGAACACACACATACCACAGCGAGACTCGTCCCCAACTTCGGAGACACACGCTGGCTTTGAGCTACGGTAACGCCCTTCTCTGTGGGAGGTAACGCGTTACTCTTAAGGTAAATACATTACTAATTACATTAGGGGAGAAACATACAGCTTAAAAGGCCAAACCAACTGTGCCTGTCATAGATCTTGTACAACAATTATATACATACATTTATAAGAAAACACACACATCCTACCATTATAAGAAAATGTTTAAATTTTCAAAATTCAAATCGTAACTGTTTTCATCCAATTCTCAAAATGTTGTTCATGCTTTGTGCTGATCTTCACTGTTTCCCTCATATCTCCCATGTTTATAGGATTTTAGGGAGTTTTTATTTTTTATAGTGATAAACCTTCAGCTACAAATGAATCTCACACACATCTATTAATTAATTAAGCGTTATTATTTAATTTTTATTCTGAGCAAACTCAAAATATATATTTTAACGTTTCATAGAAAGACTAATTAAAGCCACAAATGTTTGATTGAGATTCATTTTGCAGCTGAAGGTTTATCACTATAAAGAAATCCCAAAAATCCTATAAACATGCGAGATATAAGGGAAACTGCGAGATCAGCACAAACAAGAACCAAATTTAAAAAATGGATAAACATAGTCACGATGTGAATTTTGAATATTTAAAGCTTGCTTCTAACAGCAAGATGTGTGTGTTTCCTTGGAAATATATAGTTTATAATTGTTGTAAAAGGTTTAAGACAGGCACATAATAATGTTCCCCCTAAGTCGCCGTCTTCTGGGTTCAGATTCCACTTAAAATCCTGATAGTTTTAACCATTTTTCTAAATTCACATCTATCGTAGATTTTTCTTTTTATATGATGCCAATTTGCATCAGGCCGTTTCAAACCTTTTGTTTGCCCTTGGCCTTGTGAAATTCCATATTTGTATACTGTAGTCAGTAGATCATCAGACAGAACAGCAATATTTTCTTTTTGACGACGTCATTGGTTCTATCTTAGTGTATTGGATCTCAATCGTACATGCACATCAATCCATCTTCCAAAATGTCCTTCGTTCTAATAATTTATTGGCTTGTCCTTGTCTACTATTAAAGTCAATGTCTCCGAAGCCTGCAGACCTTATGGGCATAATATTATTGGAGGTATGTTGTTAGTTAGTTATTGTTGTTATATGGGGCAGAACAACGAGGTCATCTGCCTCTATATTTTATTTGTATTTATTTTATTTTCAAATTAATTATTTTAGTCCACTTTTTATTATTAGTAATTTTAATTTTTCTTTTCTTTAACATTTTATGATAATTTTTAAAATTATGTTTATAATCTCAATATTAATAATGTATTATAATTTTAATTCTTATGAGCTTATTCATTTCAAATTTATATAAGCATGTTTGTTTTTAATTCTTATTATAATATTATATTTTTCACCCTATAATTTTAATTGTTATTATTAAAAATAATGTTATCTAGCACCTTAGCTCTAATACAGGGTGTCTCAAAAATGTACTAACACTTTGAATGACTATAAAATGATTATTTATGAACATAGAGACAAGTTTAAGGGCTTCAATTATAGAGGAGACATGTAATTAAAGACTCATATTCGCAAATGTTCAAATTGATGACCATCAGTGTCCAGATAAAGCTGATAACGCGAAGGAATGGATTCATAACGTTACGACAAAGTGCATCTGGAATTTCGTGACATTGTCTGTCAATTTCTTGTTGGAATGTAGGATTTCCAGCGCAGACGCTTCATAATGCGATGGACGCTATCTTTTGAGATGTGTGTCTCTCGAGCCGTTTGTCGTAGTGATTTCGGTGGGGATCGAGTGAGTGCTTCCTGCACCTGTTCTTCTTTTCTAGGACTGGTGGATATCCGTGGTAGTCCAGAACGTTTCTTGTTGACGTAGTGAACGGTTCCATCTGCTTCAAATTTATATCTGATGCGAGCAATGGTCCGGTGCGTTGCTGGCGGTTTGTCGAACTCCTGGACACTGACGGTGATCAATTTGAACATTTGCGAACATGAGTCTTGAATTACATGTCTCCTCTATAATTGAAGCCCCTAAACTTGTCTCTATGTTCATAAATAATAATTTTATAGTCATTCAAAGTGTTAGTACATTTTTTGAGACACCCTGAATTTGGTTTCCATAAATATTAACAATTCAAAAAAATGGCTGAAAGATTCAACCATCAGCATCTTTAACAATATAAATTGTTTTTATAGTAGGTGGTACATATACAGACCACACACCTATCAAGGGTCAAGAACAGTGCTATAGTGCCTTAGCTTGGCACCTATGCTCAACGCCTTCTTACTATAGATATTTTGCGTCAGATGGAACACCAGGTTAATATTCCAGATTACCTTGAAAAATGAAAATCCACAGCCTGCTTCCAGCCTCCGACCGGGTCAGGAATGGAATGAATGAAGCCCCCATCTAGTGGCGAGGATATGGACTGTGCCGGCTGCCGAGACCTGACGCACTCCTCTGGGGCAATGATTAAATGAATGACAGATGAAATGAAATGATAGTGGAGAGTGTTGCTGGAATGAAATGTTGACAGGGAAAACCGGAGTACCCGGAGAAAAACCTGTCTGCCTCCGTTTTGTCCAGCACAGATCTCACATGGAGTGACCGGGATTTGAACCACGGACCCAGCGGTGAGAGGCCGGCGTGCTGCCGCCTAAGCCACGGAGGCTTCCCCAGATTACCTTATACATAACAAAATAATCAGGTAGAAATTTCACCTTTTACGAAAACTGAAATATTTTGAAAAGTAGTTATGCTACGCCAACTTTTGTTGGCTTGAAATATAATAGACGTCACGCATTATTCATTGAACCCCACCTTACTTTATTACGTCATCCATGTATTAAAATAATTGCGAATATTCATTTTGTCATCACCTTTTACTAAAACATCTTGATAAGTCATTGTAGTACGACAACGTTTGTTTGCTTGATACATAATGGACCCTACGCATTATCGATTGAGACCATTGATTAGGTCATCCGTGTAATGGAATTATTGCGAATATTAATTTCTTCAAGGTCATTCTCCTGGGTGAAGTTACCGGAAGTTCCACTTTTAACCGACAGGTGGTTCACAACGCCCCAGTGATGTAATGGCCGATGACTATTTTCTAATTCCAGCAAATACTTATAAACAAAACTAAGAATATATAATCTTAATAGCAACACAGGTATTACAGACAGATTATGTACGAAATTATCAAAGGCAAAGGCTTGGCGACATTAAGTACCGAACCTGAAGCATATGCATGCAATTAAAACACATTACATATGAGCATTTGCTCAGTGTATTGATCGCCTTGCTTGACGTGCATTAACATACCAAATTATTGCCGGTTCGAATCCCGCCCCAGCAGGCTTTCTTTGCCTGCCATTCTTTGTTTAATGTCTATGTTTGGTGTTTCATTACATCTTATAATATACAAATTTCTGTACGCGTTTTTATATTAGAAATCATTTGTGTCCCAAATTCTTGGTTCCCGCCCACTGAGCTCCCGTTATCAAACGGCCTCATCTTATCAAAGTCAACCCCTGGCACTATCCAGCCCATGACGGGCTAAGGCCGACCAAGCGACCGCTGCCCAGCCATTCGGCCTGCAGATATTGGGGTGACGCGTGATCAGCGCGTCGGGTCCCCTCGGCCGTTAATCTTGGTATTCGTGATCGGGGCGCTGTCTCACTGTCAGACAGCTACTCAATTGTCCTCACGAGGCTGAGTGCACCCCGTTCCAACCCTCACGTCAGTTTTAAAATCGGCCTCATCTTATACTGTATATTAATATAATTGGAATAAATCTAATATATTAAAATAATTGGGGGAAAAATGTCACCTTTTACTAAAACTGAAATATATTGACAAGCAATTGTGCAATGATGACGTTAGATGGCTTGAGACACTGGTTGGCAATTCGTAGAGGTAGTTTGTGTTCTCAGCACGATGATTCATAAATGACATTGTAGTTCCGCGAAATAATAAATTGCCTACTTTTCTTAAAAATTTAAGATTCAATCCTTATTCCTCCAATTAGATCGATTTAGAGTAATATCTTCAAGTACGGAATTCTGCTGGTAGCACTGCCATTATAGAAAGGAAGGAAGCTTTTAGTTTTACGTGACCGTTAATCATGCGATCATGAGCCACGGGATCTCCTTTTTACGTGGAATCCGAACCACTGGACGTGGCATTTCACTTCAAAAATATCACATGCATTGACCGGGTTTCGAACCCGGTCCACCATGGTGAGAGGCCAAGAGCTTGACCACTGCGCCACCACACCCCCTACTGCCATAGTACTAATTTGCTCAAAATATAACTGAAATATTGTGGTCTAATGTAGCAGTGGATTCTGAGATAGCCTCTTTATAATCCACAGCTCACATGCTCAGGGAGAGTTAATTAGGTTGCTCACAGCACTGCTCTATCTGAGAATGTGCACATATACTGTACTGTACGTATAGGTTATGGCATACACTGTACATACAAAATTTGGCAGAAATCCAGTGAAAGTTACAGATTTACATTCAGTTAAACATGAAACCTATCAGCGTACGTAGAATTATAGGTAACACTGATATATACAGTGTGCATGATGCTGCAAACTGTTTATGAGAACAGATTCTACGATATTGAGTCCAGAGCACAAATCCTCTCAGAATGTTACTAGGCAGTTGGCAGTCCCGTGAACTCTGTAAATAGCCATACTTATGGCTGCTAAAGCACATATTGCACGTGGAGAAAATTATGTATAAGTTCGTAAATTAGTATTGCAGTTGCGTGGAGTTGAACATTATAAACGTGCATATACCTAAGTCTAAAATATATTGACCTTACAGTATGCTAAGTCTTAAGTTTTTTCCGTACACTTATTCAGAGACATTGAGTCTGTGGTTCAAAAGACATGAGATTATTAATACACAGTTGGCAACCGTGGTAGTAATGCACGAACCGGAATAATAGTGTTTTCATTAAAAGTATTGACAGTCAGAAATTTTATCATTTTGTGAAATATAAATAATAACTGGACATACCTGTTTTATGAGTAACACGTAAGTGCTGATTCCACTCGACTGTCCACACGTAAATGTAACTTACCTGCATGAGTTAAGCAAGCTGTTGCAGTATGTCTGGTGAGCGGTGAATCCGTTACTATTTCGGCACTTCTGAGAGAGAGATACCGTATAAGAAAAGGATAGAGAGGCATATGGTTGTCGCATTATTAATACATTACATTATGCGAACCGGCCAAAACTAAGGACCACGAAAATACAATTTCATTCTCATAGTTCTTTCTTCCTTTCTCTTCCTCCACACTTCCTTCATTCTTTCAGAGTGTTGCGCCTTTCTCTCTGCTGTCCATCTTCCTCCCCTGCGTTCTCTCTTTTCTCCCACAAGAACCTTTATGTTCGAAAGTATTTCCCTGAATTGTGTTCTGTCTCGACAGTCGTCATCTGTCATTTCTAGCCTCCGGAGTTCTTCCTTCATCTGCTTGGTGTAAACCCCTTGGCTCTTCAGATTATATATTTTATCAAAAATTTGTTTATTTATTCTTGTTGGATCCATTCTAACCATTTGTCCATAGAAACGTAAACGTCTTGGGAATAGAAGCTCAGCTTGTTACCAACTACGCCACCGAAGCCGCCTTCTGGAGTAGATATGAGGAAACCACAGCTTGGGAGGGGGAATCTTGCCCATCTCTTCTTAGCTTTGGCCCTCACGAGACTTAGTGTACCTTATTCCAATCCTAAGGCCAGAATTAAATCTCTCGGCAGAGCCAGGACTCAAACTGGATCAGGCGTCCCCATACGTACCATAGTCCACAGAAGGCAACAACCCCATTAAGTAGAGAAATTCTAAGGAAATGCACCGTCTTTACAGTGAACCGGGCCAGTATTACAAACGAGGAAGTGACCAAGAAGCTGCCAAGAGACGTGATGCACCAGGTCCTAGAATTAGCAAGAAATTTGGACCCGAGCCCGTGTTCCATCCCATTCCTTCTCCTGGACACTGCACAGTGACTCACTAAAGACTACACACTTCCGATAAATAGGAAGTCTCAACAGATATCCCCCCAGACGATCCTTGATTTTACGTAAAGATGAGTCATGCTCTCCATTATTCCATTCCATGTTAGGAAAACAACCATACAGGTGACAGCTTGTATTGTACTGACAGCACGAGCCACGTAGATCGAAGTAGAGAATTAAAACGTCTGGCCGCTTCCAGTTTACAGTGGGTTACCAACACAATGTGATTTTGGTGACAAAATGTACATAACCTGAAAACATTTCAAGAGATACGCTACATGCTTTAATGAAAGCTACTCAAATTCAAAGAACTCAGATTATTCCAGGGGATGTCTCATAAGTAATGTCGTTTTTCTTTTTTGACGTGATAGCGTCAAATCGATTGTTGGAATACAGTGACGTTCGTGAAAAAGTGTTACAGTGAAAGGTTATGATATCGTTTTATCTCTCTTCTGCTGTAACGCTCTCTCTCTCTCTCTCTCTCTCTCTCTCTTCTATTGCTGCGCTAGTGTGGCTGCTGTCGCTTTTGGATATCACGGGTGAACCTCTGGATGGATTTTGATGCGGTTTTCACCATTCTGTAAAGGATATCTCGAGAAAGATTTCCGTAGAAAATAATGTATTTATGATCAAAGGAAGCCGAGCAGTAATGATTTCAGTGGAAAGGTAAAAAAAACACATTGCGTCCATGCGCTTTTTAAGCTTACGTTGGGCAAACCGTTAAAAATATCTATGTAATATGAGTGTAAGAATTGTTCAGCATGAAAAGTTCTACATAAAAGTCCACGAGATCATATCTTTATCTTCAATACATCGCCCACTATAAGTGAGTTTACGTTTTTATTTCTTCCAACAATCTCCATTCAAATACTGAGGCGACAGTTTACGAGCTGTCTAGGGGCGAGTCTATCACCCCAGTTACAGTCTAGCTAGCGGGCAAACATATAACCCCAGATACAGATAGCAGGAATCTGTCGAGTCGTGTTGAGTTAAAACTTCAGAGAAGAGTGGTTGTGTTCGGAGTTTCCCTGGAAGTGCTACTCGGCTTTTCTTCATTTCACCTGTTAACTTTCCGTTCCGCAAAATATATAATTAAACAAGAAGTTCCGTAACGAACTAAAGAGCCTACTTTTCTTAAAATTTAAGATTCATGCCAATGATTAATCTAAATGGATCTATCTAGAATAATGACGAAATTAAGTTGGTAATATCGAAATTACTAATTAGTTCGAAATACTATATGCTACATGGCATAATGTAGCCTAATAGAGAACTACAGTTGGCAGCCCTGGTGACTGAATATAGCCTATTCTTACTCCCATCTCTTAAGATACAGAATACAAAATTTGGTAAAAGTCCAATGGATAGCATGGACGTTACATGCAGTTAAACATTGGATTTAACAGCGCGCGTAAAATCATGTTGGCAACAATGACATACGTGTATTGGTCAGAAATAATCTGAAATAATATGATCTATTGTTGTGTCAATTTTGAATGAAATCCATTAGTTAGTATAGAAGTTACATGCATTTTAAAATTGGACCTATCAGCAGGCTTAGAATCATGTTGGCAGCACTGGCGTAGTCCTATATTAGTTACTCAAAATTAATCTAGAATGCCAGGTACTATACGTGTGCAAAGTTTAGAGCTATTGGCTTGCATACTTTCTGATATAATGATATTAGGGTAACAAAAATAGAGACAGTATTTATTAACAGTTGGCAGCCCTGGTTACTCTTAAGAATCGGCATAGTCATATCTGTTATGGTACACATAGCACACACGAAATTTGGTTGAAATCCAAATGATAGTATAGAAGTTACATGTATTTAAAGTTGGACTTCTCAACAGGCTTAGAATCATGTTGGTAGCACTGACATATATAAGTTACTCCAAATTAATATAGAATGTCAGGAAATATACGTGTGCATAGTTTAAAGCTGTCGGCTTGCATACTTTCTGATATATGGGTATTTGGATAAAACAATTGAGAGCATTTATTAACAGTCGGCAGCCCTGGTGGCTCTTAAGAATACGCTCAGTCATATCTGTTTATGTACACAAAGCACATACGAAATTTGGTTGAATTCCAATTGATAGTGTAGAAGTTATATGCATTTAAAAATTGGACATATCAGCAGGCTTATAATCATTTTGGCAACACTGCCATGTATGGCCTCCTGGAAATTAAACTGCAATATTATCTATACGTGTGCCAATTTTGAAATAGCTCCCATTCATACCTTCCATGATATCCAACATGGAGCTCAAATTTCAATTGCGATTTTTCAGCAGTTGGTAGCACTGACATCATTTTCAAATATGGCCGTGAGATATTCAGGTATAGATCTTTACTCCTACCAAATTTTGTTTCGATTGCTGTAGCCGTTTAGGAGTTGATAGGGGGGGGGGGGGAGACACAGACAGACAGACAGAAGGACAGACAGAAGGACAGACAGACACACATTTGCCCGATCTCATAAGTCTACTTTTTCCTCATTTTTGCAAAATGTGAAAAGTAGGCTAAAAATACACGAAGCTGAAATTTCGCACGAGCGACAGTTTTAAATAAGCATTGCGGTTGGTGAAGGAAGAAGGATGGACAGTATATAAGGCTAATAGACGTTTTAGTATCCCGTCGAGTACACTAAAGGATTATTGCGCAAAATATTTAGCCGATCCAGGAAGTGCAACCCTTGCGAAAATTGGAAAGCCATTCGTTATGCCACCTGAACTTGAAGAGAAGTTAGTGCGTCAAGATAGACTCAATAGATCGGTCTAGGCCAAATTTCAGACCCCAAAACAATGTCGATGATGGTTGTGGTGCGTGCAGTGGCTCCCCTTGCGGATGACGCCAAGAGGAAGAATGGAGCCGAATGGATTGAGTGCCAGTTTTGCAATGTCTGGTACCTACAATGTCTATTTTAGGTGTGATAGGTGCGAGGAATCAGATAATGACTATGAAGAGCCAAGTAGACTTAAAATATGTGTAATGGAATGTTTTTCCTATTTTCTTTTTAAATATTTTGTGTAGTGAAATGTTTCAATATGGGAAATATGGGATAATAGAAACATATACATACAACTTTAACACTTTCATTACATTAAAGAATAGTTTTTATTTTACACTTAAAAAGTACACTGAATGGTAAACACCATGCTATCACGGAGTAACTTGAACTCTAACATGGAGTAACTTGAATATCACGGAACTACCTTCTTCTACTACCGAAATTTGTTATGTAATACCATTTAATAACTTATGGATATTTGTAAGATATATGCCAGAAATGTTCCGTAGGGTATCCCTCTTTTACATGAAACGAATGGAAATAACTAAAAATTAAAATTTCTGAAATGGTAACAAAAAAAGCTTAGTATCATGGAGTTACTTAACTTTCCCACTTGTAGTTCATTTCCGCATATTAGTTTACTATTCTACTGTAGTTTAGGGCTTACTGCGAGTGGCGGCATCGGTGGCGTAGTTGGTAGCATGCTGAGCTTCTATGCCCAAGATCGCGGGTTCAAACCCGGCCGAAGTCCTCGGATTTTTAAGAGCGTTAAAAATCCCTCAGTATGCCTTCCTTCGGAGGGGAAGTAAAGCCGGCGGTCCCATGTCATAGATTTCTGGCATGTTAGAGAACCTTCCACTAATTACACCTATGTGAAGCTAAATTAGGTTAGGTTCAACATTTGACAAACGCTCTTAGGCTCCGACGTTCGTCGCCGGGAGCCGACTGCAGTGGCGTCAGGTTCCCAGGTTCTGAACTAGTAGTCGCTGACGGTGGCGATTGGCGGCAAAAGGAGGAACTACTTTTAAAAAGATCCATGTCTGCAGTCCTTAGTTCAATTGAAAACAGATACACACACTAATACAGTCATCACAATTAACACCGGTTATCAGACAGATTCTACACACACCCAAAGTACACGGGGCTACATGACCGCGTTGTCGCAGCCCCTAAACTGAGAAACCAACCAACCAGGACTTACTGCTTAAGTGTACCACAGCAATAGTAGCTACAGCTTCATAGATTAGTTGGGGGAAGAAGACTGTTTTGTTGATGGGATCGTCATTTCTATGTATTGCAACATTAAAATAAATATTTCTATTTTCGAGTGCTTAGTGCTTTAATAATTATCAGTAAAAATTACCACACTTACTAAGTTTTCTGACGGGGTTTCTTGTATTTTGAGATCAGAAACTGTTTGTGGGTGTCACTGTAGGTTCGATAATGTTCTTTAGAGCTATTTGTCTTGCATATTTGGACCCGATGATGCTCGCTTGACGAGCGAAACTTGTCGTCTTCTTCTCCTTCTTAAATAGTCCGTAACAATATTATACACATCTTAATCACAAGGTTATTTTTTATGTATTCCAGTGATTGGAATTTGTGCTGACCAACGGAAAGCTACAATATTAATTGTTAAAATAAAATGAATCTTTCGCCAATGTTTCCTCCATCAGCTCAGTGACCAGAACAACGGCGTCCCACAATTTTGTACCTTCCACCTAAACGGTTTGTACCTGGCACACTACACCACATAATAAGTAAGAGCTTCCATTTGTCATAAATACGGTCGTGAAAATGTATTTCTGGAATCCATATAGACGTCTCCTTGAAGGTTGACATAGCTTTGACCCTCGTTGAAAGACCTTCTTGTCGTGCTTCGTTAAGGGAGACAACCTCATGTTGCAACGGCCAGCATTCTTGGCTGTCACCCCGGAGGTACAGGTTCGATTCCCGGTCCTGCTAAGAAATTAAATTCTGATCTGAGTGCTGGAAATAGGTCCCCTCGTGAGGCAAAGCTGAGAAGAGGCGGGATCGAATCCCACCTCAGCCATCCTAAAAGTGGTTTTCCGTGGTTTTCGTTTTCTAACAGGATGGTTCGTAACTTAAGGCCACGGCCGGCTCCGAACCAAGTCTTAATTACTGTAATACAAACGTTTACAGCAATCACAATGACACAAGTTATCAAACAAATTCAACACATACCCAAATACACGGGCTACATAACCAAGATGTCGCAAAGACCCTAATTCAATCAACAACAACAACAAGCTTTGTTAAAGGCAAATTCATATTTACGGTATCGTTAATGTGATTGTTTAGAAGTCATCTGCCCCGTTCCTCAATGTATGTAGAAAATATTGGCACAATATCCCTTTTATGTTGTTTTGTTTTAGTGAACACGAAAACTGCGCGAAGCTCCAGCAAGGAAGACAACCAAATAAGTAGTAGCCTGTAATATTACAGTTTAACCATAGTTGATTTTTACAACCATATAATCACTCCAAATTACAAACTCCGGTTATCCATCACCATATAGCATTTCACCTAACATCATATATACTGCATTTAGCTTAATTGTACATATTGTAAATATTTTCACCTGTATTTTCAAACATAGATTTTATAGCCTAAGTGTAATGGATCTGATGATGATCGCTTGACGATCGAAACTGGTCATCCTAGTGTATTTATTAATCTCATGTAATTTATTTCTGGATTGGGGCATAACCCAGCTCTTTTGGGTACATTCGTGTTGACCGACTGAAAAACACTAAACTCTTGTACCGTATGTAATAACAGCTTCTGTGTGGTTTACTGTATTACAATGTTTTTACTGTAGGCAACAATAACAGTAGTCATTTTTAGTTCATAGATTGTTTAATGTACATCCGTATTTTTCTGTGCTTTCTGATAATCCGACCTTATTTGCGTTCCGACCATACACTTAGCCCCAAAGGTAACGGATTATAGGGGTTGTACTGTACTGAAATCTTAACGCTCCACATGAACGGCGAATTCAATCAGTTATAACTAAACTTGTTACATTAGAGAACTGCTTACGGACATTCGACCGTAGAAAAATATCATCATTAGCAAAATAAGTTATATCGCGCTCCACAGATGGGCGTAACGATGTAAATAACAATAATAATAAGACGTAGGGAAACAAGATGGGAAAATATTGAGGAAAATCCTTGGCCCAGTCTGCTCAGAAGGATTCTGGATGAAACGGAAGTTGCAGGAGCTTTCTCAGCATTCTGAAAAGATCACTGACACCTTCAGGAAAAAGCTCTTGAAGTTCTACGGCCACATTCTCAGAATGAACAATGGCATCTCTCAATGCAAGTCAAGAACAACTGTCTATGTGAAATAGATAAAGACCTTCAAGAAATCGGCATTAAGGAGGAAATTTTACAAGATCAACTCCAGTTAAGAACATTAATCAATAACCTTAATTTCTCTGAAAAAATTACTACCAGAACCAAGAAATCATGGATGGAAGAACGAAGGAAGATAAATAATAATTATCTTATTGGTTTTACGTCCCTTTTAACTACTGCGGCTTTTAGAGACGCGGCACAGTGGGTCAAAATCGAAATCTAGGAGGATAAAATTATTTATTTTCATAATTAAAATATCAAAATGTATTACTTCTACAGCATTCTCATATAATTGCCGCTCATTATTCCGGGATATAAACGCATTTTAGTGTAAATCTGTCACCACTGTTTGAACAGTCTGACTTGGAGGGTGAATGTAAGTGGCTGTGGTTTGGTTGTCTTTGTGGTTAGTGTGATGCTTTAAGATGGAACATGCAGCTGAAGGTATGATCTTTGTAACGTGTTTCATTTATTGATGGGCGTAATTGTTACGTAATATTAGCTATATTTGCATTATATAATATTTAACTATTATTTTTAAAATTATATTTTCACTTAGATTTTTAGTATGTCGCGTCACTCTGCGTCACTTTCTACTTAATGTTAAAATGTAGATAAAGTCTCGTAGTTTACGCCTGTCATAAGATTTTTTGCATCTTTTTGCAACTTACTTAGTTATTTGACGTTTTAGAAGATGCCGCGCAACCAGTTCTCGCACGTTTACAACTATTTGAAGCACTGGATTCGATGATTATGCCAAAAGTGGAACTTTGTGACTTTGTTAAAAGTGAATTAGGGGTAGAAAATTGTTCTGAAGCGATAACTGAATGCTCAATCCAACTCTTAGTCATAGACAATTTCTTGCTTGTGTAGACGTAGCTTAAAAAAGGTCTTAACTGATGTTTATTATGAAGTAAACTAATTATATACGTTGCTTTCACTCTAAATTCATGATTAGAACGTAAAAATAATTTTGTCCCCCTAGATTTCGTTGAACCACTGTGGGCCGGGGTGCCGGAATTCTGCCCCGAAGGGGATCTTTAACGTGCCAGTAAATCTAGTGACACGGCTCCCTCGTATTTGCGCACCCTCAAATGCCAATTGGCTGTGCCAGGATTCGATCTTGCGAGCTTTGACACAGCAAGCTAGAACGTTACCGCTGAACCACGCAGCCAGCCACCATGACGTATATTACGTATATCATATTGGTTCTCACTTATTTATTGACGGTGACTGTACAAGAGAAATAAGAGGACGCAATCGTAGGTGTCTGAATACTAATGCGGACTTGGAGCAGCACAGGTTCTCTCACTTCCTTTGCGACCAATCGCACTGCTGAAACTACTCCCAACAGCACGTACCATCGCCCCCCTCCCCCCTAACAAGCCTAGTTCATAATATCCACAAAATGCATTGTCACAATAAAATGATTTTATACATGGAAACTTAATTAATGGTCTACATCAGGGGTTCTTAACCTGGGGAGGTACAAAGAGGTTAGTGGGGATGTGTGACTGTCCTCTGTAATTTTGTAATATGCTTTTCAGAATTTACACCAGTCTGAACGTAACACAAAGTTATAAGCAGGGCTAGATTTGTGACGGTACGCACCGGTACGTCGTACCGAAACCTCTGATCGGGGGAAAATTTGAATATATAACATATTTTTTCTCAAATGAACCTCATCATAACTAATTCCAGAGCGTCTTTGTTAACACACTACTTTTCCTGAAGCTGAATGGCCCACCACTCACTCCTTTTGGCCCTTCAAAGTATGTGGCATCTTGGCTGCTTCGGGGATGGCACTCCGCTCTGGATACTAACGGCAAGGTGAGAGAGAGAGGAGGCACATACAACGAAAACTTTTCTAAACTTCGGACAATTTCATAAACTGTGAGGTAAAACATGTTTAAGTACGGTACATGTTATAATAAATAATTATTTCAGAAAACAGTCAAGACAAAATTATAAAACAAGAATTAAAAGATTGTTGGTGAACATGTGTGTATTTTCAAACCGAATTTTTTTTATTATGTTAAAAAATGAAATAAAAAGCGTTGTTTGAATGGTGGCCTACTTGGTCTACATTAAAATGTAATATAGGCCAACGGCTATGGTAAGAAAAATGTTGCTACAGCAGTCTCAATTTAATTTAAAATTGCAACCAAATTAGATTGCTATTTTGTCCACTGATTAATTTTTAAAGGTGTTCAGAAAAGCGTAAACATATCGTTTTTAGAACTCTATATTTCAATATTCCATAAAGCCCCACCACCACCACCCGGTAGCCCACAGTATCGGAACCTCTTTTTTTTTTTTTTACAAATCATGCACTGGTTATAAGAGTTTATTCTTAATACAAATTATTCTGATCACAACAATAGATCTAATGAGATAGGTACATACTATATAGTTTGAATAGCTACAACAATGGATTACTTCAAGTAAGATTGCTTAGTATTGAAATACACAATCTGCATGAGTGTAACAATGACAAATTATAAGACCATTTTTCTTCTTTCTTCTCCCTCCTGTCAAGTTTTAATTATTTAAATTTACTCAACAACAGTTTGGTTGGTTGGTCGGTTCCTTAGTTTAGGAGCTGCGGCAACGCGGTCAAGTAGCCCCGTGTACTTTGGGTGTGTGTAGAATCTGTCTGATAACCGGTGTTAATTGTGATGGCTGTATTAGTGTGTGTTATCTGTGATTTTGGTAAGGACTGCAGACGATCATTTTCTCAAGTAGTTCCTACTTTTGCTACCAAATGCTACCGTCCACGACACCTAGCTGCGGACTTGGCTACTAGATGCCATCACTGCCAGCACCTGGGGACGAACGTTGGAACTAATATACCGTTATCAAATAATCTAACCTACAAATTTTGGCTTCACACAAGTGCAGTTAGTAGAAGGTTCTTTTTCATGCCATAAATCTATGACATGGAACCGCCGGCTTTACATCCCCTCCGAAGGAAGGAATACTGAGGGACTTTTAACGCTCTTAAAAAATCCGACGACTTCGACCGGGTTTGGACCCGCGACCTTGAGCATAGAAGTTCAGCATGCTACCAACTACACCACCGAAGCCGTTTCAACAACAGTCCGTCTTTACTACTTAAAGTAGGAAGTTGTTTCATTATTATCTTCACTACTATCAAAAGTATAAGTTACAGTGCTTTGTCTGAAGGGAAAAAAGTCAGAGATAAGGAAGAACAAAAAACCTCGTTTATCGGTCCCTCATTAATCCAGATTGCCGGTTTATCCGGGGTCATTTTTATTTACTGTATTAAAAAAAAACACGTCACGCATATTTGAAACAAACGAATCAGTAAATACTGTAGACGTGAATACAGCACGTAAGGGCGGCTTCGGTGGCGTAGTCGGTAGCATGCTGAGCTTCTATGCCCAAGATAGCGGGTTCAAATCCGGCCGAAGCCGTCGGATTTTTTTAAGAGCGTTAAAATCCCTCAGTATGCCTTCCTTCGGAGGGGAAGTAAAGCCGGCGGTCCCATGTCATAGATTTATGGCATGTTAAAGAACCTTCCACTAATTGCACCTGTGTGAAGCTAAATTGGATAGGTTAAGAATATAGACAACGCTCTTAGGTTTCTATGTTCGTTGCCAAGAGCCGACTGCGGTGGTGTCTAGTAGCTAAGTTCTGAACTTGGCCTAGTAATCGTTGACGGTGGCGCTTGGCGGCAAAAGTAGGAACTATTTGAAAAATTCTAAGTTGCAGTACTTAAATTAAAAAACAGATAACACACACTAATACAGTCATCACAATTAACACCGGTTATCAGACAGATTCTACATACACCCAAAGTACACGGGGCTACATGACCGCGTTGTCGCAGCCCCTAAACTTAAGAACCAACCAACCAACACGACGTAAGCTACTATATTGCGTTTGTGTGTAAAAAAGTGATTTTTTTAATTTCTTGATAGTGTCAAAATAAAGGTCTGTTTACATGAGACTTTGGCCGGGTTTGGACCCGCGACCTTGGGCATAGAAGTTCAGCATGCTACCAACTACAACACCGAAGCCGTTTCAACAACAGTCCGTCTTTACTACTTAAAGTAGGAAGTTGTTTCATTATTATCTTCACTACTATCAAAAGTATAAGTTACAGTCCTGTGTCTTAAGAAAAAAAAAGTCAAAGTACACCAAAACCTCGTTTATCCGGCCCTCATTAATCCAGATTGCCGGTTTATCCGGATTCATTTTCTATTTACTGTATTTTTACGTCACGCAAATTTGAAACAAAAGAAACACACTATTTCAGTAAATACTGTAGACGTGAATACAGCACGTAAGCTACTATATTGCGTTTGTGTTATATAGGGATTTTTTTAAAATTTCATGATAGTGTCAAAATAAAAGTTTGTATAGACGAGTAGCATACAGCATTTATTAGCTTGTTCCGGATTATCCGGATTTTCTAACTTCTGAAACACATCCGGTCCCACCTAGTCCGGATAAACGAGGTTCTTGTGTACAATGATGGATATGTTAAATATGGGTTCACATGCAACCTTGGTCGTGATGGAATTGAAACACCGCAGTGCTTCTTATGTGCAAAAATGCTTTTCAATGATAAATATGAGGCCTGCCAACTCCAGGAACATTTCAGTAAAGTACACCCGGGGAGCTTTGGTGAATCGCTGAAATCGCTAAGCAGAAGAGAGCTCGATTCCAATTAGCAGGTACGTTATAGAAGTTAGATTTTGTATCTTCCCAAAAAAATGTAAATTGCATAATTGATCCATTATTAATTACTTTGTGAAAGGGAGGGCGGGGGGATTTGAAGTTTACTTTTAAGGGAGGTGTAAGAGTAAAAAGGTTAAGTACTCCTGGTCTACATAGAGATAAGGTAATTTATCTTGCACATTAGGGTGCATGTTTTTATTTTCAAGTAATGTTTTCCAACGGGTTAACCGTCGATTCTAGTGTTGAAGGCACCAATGGCTGCTCTAAAATAACTCTGGTTTTATAAATGCGCAATCCATTTACACCGTGAAATATTCGTAGCCTAACCTAAATAATCAGCCATAGATTCGGGTGAATGTAAAGGGCATGGTGCAATACTGTAAATTTCTAAACAGACATTGCATTGTTTAAAACGAAAAAAAAAATAGACGTGAGGAAGAGGAACTTGGCAAGCATGTAAGCAGGTTAATTTGTGAACGTGGCCTTGACGTAAATGGGGCACTCCCCACCTGCATCGGCTGCGCAAGAAGACCACCCCTCAACTTGAGCAAATTCACTGATCTAGATTCTAGAGAATTAAGCACAGCGCAAGGAATCGCCTCAATTCTCCTAATTACAGAACGGTGTAACTTAATAGAGTATCATTGTCACAAATATTGTAAAAATCACCAAATCTACTATATAAAGCTCAAATACCACTCACTGACTCATTCATCACGAAATCTCAGAAACCACTGAACGGATTGGAATGAAATTTGGTATGCAGCATCCTCAAGGGCCGCAAACGCCCACTAAGAAAGGATTTTTGGATATTCAGGTTCTAAAGGGGTGTTAAGGGGGTAGACCTGCATTTCATTGAATAGCAATATCTCCCGATTGGTTTCATTGGGGGATGTGATACTCGGCATATAAACTCATCATTAAAAATAAGAAGACACGTGTCTGACGGTTTTTCGATGTGGTGTATATTATGAGGTGAAAGGGGTGAAAAGTGGGGGTTGAAGGATTCCTAACGGAGCGTGTATCTCTTAAACGACATAGGCGAGGAGTTTGGAACTCAGCCGAAACAAATCAGCAGAAAAAATAACTAAACAGGTGTTTGACCGTTTTTTCATAAATCCAATTTAAGGGGCCCATGGGGAGGGGTGAAATTATGGGGGAGGGGGGAAACGTAATATGTCTGAGTGTAAAATTATACATGGCCTATGTTGTAGACAATAACACATTACATCTTTTTTGTCTCTTGCTATTTCATCATACGACGAATACTTAGGGAGTTATTAATGATTTCGTACTTTTTGGCCGGAATTTTCTAAGTCCCAGGAATGACATAAAAATTGATTCGAATTAAATTTCAAAAAATATTTTTTTTAATACTTTTATTATATTTTTCACGTCTTTTAGGGTCCGAAACCAACATGATATTTTGATGGTTTTTTTTTTCGTCCCATGCATTTTTGGTTTCAGGTGATAGAATGATTTTCCACTAGGACCCATGCTTATCTATTTAACTAATGTTATAACGGGATACCAAATGTTATTGCGGGCGAAGCGCGGGTAACAGTTAGTACTGTATATAACAACTCACAGTCGTCGTGACGGTCCAGCGATCGAGCATTCCCCATAGTCTGTTCCAGCTCGATTCCCGGCTCCTTCATAGGTACTGGAAAGAAACAGCTTACGATACCTATCAGTTACGAAGATAACAGTAAGGTACTGCATAAATAATGGTTCCAATTTAAGAATGAAAAACAAATATTTGAAACCATTCGTGCTATCAGGGAGAGTTTATTTCAAATAATTACCGACCACGGTAGTCATCCGTGCTAACGCGCAAGGCCATGGGGCCAGGCTATCTCCAGACGAGTGGGATTGAACCCTATCGTCGGCCGTCCATGAAATGGTTTTCCGTGGTTTGCCATTTTCAACTCCTCCTTGACCAATTTCATCTCTCAATAACTCATCTCATGAAATTGGCGTTAGAAAGAAATTCGTCACATATCACCTCCGATCCCACAATAATAAAAGATATACAGTACATTTTATAAAAACTAGGCACTACAGTTTATTAAGAGTCTTGGCCTACCAAGCGACCGCTGCTCAGCACTTAAGTCTGCAAATTACGTGGCCAGCGCGGCATGTCCTCTCTGCCGTTAATCTTCGCTTTCTTGATCGGGGGGATGCATCTCTGATCAGACAGTCACTCAATTGTCCACCCAGTTCCAGCCCTAATATCAGTTTCTAAAATTCCTGACGGAGCTGAGAATCGAACCCGGGGCCTCCTAGGTTGCAGGCATGCGCGTTACTCCCTCCAGCGGGGGCCAGCAAAAATATGATACAAAATTGTAATATTTTAACTTTTGTATTTCTTCCCAACCATAATATACTACGAAGTAACATACACTTCGAGGTTCACATTAGACAGAAGACAGGGAAGCCCTACCCCCCCCCCCCCCAAAAAAAAAAAACAATAAAACGCAGCGGCGAACAGGGCATTTGCCTCGGGCCTCTCCCGTTCTCGCTGGCCGCGCCAATCGATAAATCTGCCGAAAAACAGTTTCACGGAGGGAGTGTGAAGCCAGCTGCTCGTGGAGAAAGGAACGAAAGCTCGTTCAGGAGATTATTCAGCCATTCCACGAAGGCATCTTGAGTTTTATGCCTCCCAAATCCATGGAGAGTATTCCAATCTTCAATGATAGGAACAACCATTTTCTTGCACCTAAAAAGGAGCGCGCCATTTTGCACTAGCCAGCACAGTGCGGGCAACGCAACTACCGCACCTGCAGCTACTGTGATTCACGACATAATCAGACAAACTGTCAACAAATAATGTCCGAACAATCGTGTTCTGCACGGAAGATGGCATTCCTGTCATAGTACAACCATGCCAACGATGACGTCGGCGCACCTGTCAAACGGGATGGTGTTTACTGGGTAGTTCCACATCAACACTCGCTGTACATAAACAGAAGGTGCAGTATTGAGAGAATAGGCCTAGAAGACCTCTACGGCGGAGAGTCATAGTAAAAATGGAAGCAGGACAGTCGCAAAGTGATGAGGCCCGATGGCGAAATGTGAATCGTTCTGTTGTTTCTCGGATGTGGTGACAGTTTGTAGAGATCCAAAATGTATCCCGAATACCAGGACAGGGCCGACCACGCATGATATCAGAACGCGAGGACCGTTATTGGGGTGTAAGGGCACGACGGTACCGCCGTAGTACTGCACAGCAACTGGCATCTGACCTCACAGCATCCAATGGAACAGTTGTATTGAGGCAAACAGTGTACAGAAGGCCACGGCAGAATGGCCTTTACTGTCGGAGACTTGCTGTATGTGTACCACTGACGCGTCTGCACAGAAGGGAACGTGTAGAGTGGAGTCGTCAACATGCCAACAGGGCGGTCGAACGGTGAGCCAATGTTCTTTTCATAGATGAGTCCCGATTTGGTCTGGAGAGTGATTCTCGACGGATTCGCATCTGGAGAGAACCTGGAACACGATTTCGGGACCCAAACATTGTGGAAAGAGACCGATATCGAGGAGGATCCCTAATGGCGTGAGCAGGAATTATGTTGACTACTCGTACACCTCTTCATGAAATTGCATGGGTAAAATCGGCAAGGTTTAACTGCTGTCAGGTAACGTGGCGAGATCTTGGGACCTCATGTTCGGTTGTTGCGAAGTGATGTGGGACCAGACTTCGTACTGATGGACGATACGAACAGCCAAGGCCACCTAGTCACACTCTGGCTGACCACCATCAAAGAGTCTCAAGGCCGAGCACACAAGATTCTCCATGGCGGCCTACCAACCGTGGCCATGACTGGCAACCCGATAAAACAAAACAAAAATACCTAAAAGAAACTAAAAGGAGTCTCTGTAACCGAGAAATGTTAGGTTTCAGAAACGCCCGTAATGCCCAATCTCATAGAGCACAGGTGGTTGATGCTTTCCTGGAAACGAAAGATATTGCACGCATGGTGTGGCCTGCCCGCTCTCCTAAATCGCATAGAGAATGTCTGGGACGCACTAGGGAGACGAGTTGCATCACGTCAGCATCCACCAAACACTCTCCAAGACTTGCGAGCTGCTCTGCAGGATGAATGGTCGTTATTGCCTCGACATGAGATTGATGACCTCACTCGCAGCTTGACACGCCGTTGTCAAGCCTGTATTGCTGCCAGGGGTGGTCACCATATTGACCATGTTATGCATGTTGCAGTGATTTACTTTATTTATTCTTTACATTGTTTCTACCTGTTTATACTGTTTTGTGGCAAAATAAACGCAACCTTGCAACATTTCCGTTTGTTGCTTTAATTTTGGACACCAGTGTATTTAACACGACAGTGCCGAGAAACTTGATTTTAATTACGCAAGTGAGGAATTCGCCCAGAAAAATCAAAGAAATTCGAATTTTTGTGAAGTTTTAGGATTGTAGTATTTTTTCAATAGTACAATGTAAACAGTGAAACGAATATTCATTGTACAGTGTTCCTTTTTGTTCTCATTAATTGCTCCGAAGTAAAGAAATAATAATTTATAATGAAAGTTGTAGAAAGCTATGTTGGGAAATAATTTCATGTTAATCCATTGTAAACTGTGAAATGTGTTCATTTTGATTGTGAAAATACGCACTGATGGCGGACCTTGAGCTGAGAATTGGCCCATGGCCCAGTAGGTGCTTGAGCCATCCTTGATTAAACGCAAGTCGTAAATCCTTATAATAGACTCCATTTTCATATGACAAATTCCATAAGTCGCCACTCTACCTAAAAATAATAATAAAAAATGATTTAGCCAACTAAAGTCTCGTTTCGCAAATATGTTGATTTACTCGCGTTATATTTATCAGTTCGAACTCTAGGTCAGACATGGTGGGCAGGGTTCTTGAAAAGAGTTTCAATGCCACAATCTTGGCGAGACAATGCCCTTCATGCTGATTAATCCCTTTAGCTTGAATGATTTAAAACGACACGAGTAACTACGGGCTACATCCGAAATTGACTTCCCGAACAGAAATGCGTATTATTAAGCTTTCAACTGGTAGTCTAGTTTTGTTTTGTTATTTTTGTCGTGTGGCCTCCTGCGAGGTCGAGTGCAGGTCTTTCTTGTCGACGCCCTTACCTGCGCGTCGGGATGAGAGATGGAATGGATGAAGATGAATGAAACTGGACAAGGATGTGGAAGGAAGCGGCCGTGGCCTGTAGAAGGTACCGTCCCAGCATTTGCCTGGTGTTGAAAATGGGGAAACCATTTCAAGGACGGCCAACGGTGGGGCTCGAACCCACGCGTCTACCGAGTCAACAGAGAGCTCGGCCCCATGACCTAACGCTACGCTTTAGCCAGCGTAGCCACTGCTGTCGGTAACTGGTAGGTTATTGTGGTGAAATTAAACTCATAGCACAAATCAAAGTATTCTGTAGAATTTGCAATTAGGACTCAAAAGAAGGTTATAACCCCTCATCTTCACCATGACAGAAACCTATAGGAGAAACTTTTCGAGTACCGTACTTGAACGTTTACAATACCACACAACCTTTTAATAATAATAATAATAATAATAATAATAATAATAATAATAATAATAATAACTAGAGGGTTTGTGCGAAATCGAAGCGAGGCCTGGCAGAGGTTATCGTCTTGTTTATTTGTTTAAACGCACTTTATAAACAAGAAACTTTTCAAGAAATGTAAGATTTTTCCTGTACTATTGAGACGATTTGGAAGATTTTGGCATTAACCGCACCTTCTAACTCCCTCTGGTTTAAAAGCTTGAGATTTGTGAAACATACACCACAGCGTTCTATGTACGGTATATGAATGAATGATAATAATAACAATACAGTAATAGCTTCGAAAGTATGATGCTTTTCTGTCGGTCAACACGATTGTACCCAAATGAGATGGGTTATTCCCTAATTCTGAAAAAAATTACATGAGATTAATAAATATATTAATCTCATTTGGGTACAATCGTGTTGACCGACTTAAATGCATCAAACTTTCGTTTACTAAGGCAACGGTCGAACATCAATTCCCCTCGATTTTCCTTAATTCCACTCGGTCCTCCAAGGAACCCAAAAAAGAATTCCTCAACTCCGCTCAGGCTTTGACAAGGGGTCGGCAAAGGGTTTATCCCAAATGACGTGAACAAATGTCATAACCCTCCTGCTCGCATACCAAACACCTTCTGCAGCGCATGAGCCAATTCTTGAATACAGCTGATTTTGCCGTTCTAGGCTGGAAAACAGTATTTATGTTCGATGTTGAAATGTAAATATGTCAGAAAACTGTACGATAATGAGGCTCATTATAGTACAAGTTTTCATTATGGGACAGTTTCTCCCACCAATCAGAGCTCAAGAAACAGTTGTTTGACCAATTAGGTACGGTAAGGATAGCATCGCACCTGCGCTGAGTTCCAAGGCCTTCTAATTTAAATCACTTGTATTTTCTGCCATATAAGTTATAATGTGCCAAACACTTTATACCTGATTTGACGAATGAGCGGACTTGACATCAGAGTGGTTGACCAATGGCACAACAATGTGTTGCGAACACCACCACGCCATCGATCAAGCGCTCTGAAGTCATTTTTTTTTCTACAAATTTTATGCATTGTTTTTAACATGTGCATAATTAAATGTTTGTATCTTTTTTAACCTAGTCAGACATTATAGAATTAAATTTAGATAATAATAATAGGTGTATAACTAAAAAAATATTTTCGATATCAGCTGCGGATGCTGAAAATACTGTTTTCCAGCCTAGAGCGGAAAAATCAGCTGCATTCAAGAATCTCATGCGCTGCAGAAGGTGTTTGACCCGACCCTTGGTGAGCGAGCAGGAGGTTATGACATTTGTTTATGACATTGGGGGATATCCCCTTTGCCGACTCCTTGCCAAAGCCTGAGCGGAGTTGAACTCATTTTTGGGTCCCTTGGAGGACCGAGTGGAATTAAGGAAAATCTAGGGGAATTGCTGTTTGACCGAGTGGAATTGATGCCCGCCCAAGGAAACACTGAAACTGGCTCCTAACACCATAACAATAGCTTCATTGCACTTCAAGGGTCTGAGGCTCTGATCATGAAGAGTTTATATTTATACGAGGGATGGCATCCAAAGTCGAGTAACAAGATTATAATAGTGGTAATCCAAGCTCTCCCCAGCATACTTCCAATTATTGCCAAATCGATCAATCGTTACACCTCCCTAAGGACACGCTTCTGAATGCGGCTGAATTTGCTCAATTTAATAAGTTACATACTGTACTTCAAAATCACTTGGAAAGGATTGTTTTCATTCATACATTCACTTAATTTGCGAATGGGGGTAATTCCCCGGTGGCAGATTGTACAATTAAGTTACAGAAAATGACCAACAATAATATCGAACACACTCAATGTACACAAGTCGCGATTTGGAAACGATAGTAATTACATCGTAATGTTGGGGGAAAGTCTCTAAGACTGTGGCAGGTAATGAGTTCCAATCAATACCATGAACAATGAAAGAATATTTCCCATAATCTGTGCGCTGCGGTCGGCCCTTAACTTTGTGTGGATGATCTATCCTGCTCAGGTAGGTGGGATTTCCCAGACGTTTGCTTACTAAAAAAAAGTAGTTCTCCCCATGCTGGCCGATTAGTGTACGTGTTAAGGTAAGAAAGACCTGCCTATCTCGCCCATGTTAAATCTTCGAACCTTTGGTACACTCTACTCAAAAAATGTTTGGGTTAGCCAATTGAAATTTTCAGGGATTACCGTTTGGATCATTGTCTGCAATAATAAGAAGGATTATTAACAAAAACGAAATACTTTTGCCAATATGATTTTGTTCTAAGGTGCGACATCTTAATCCAAAATTCTGTCAGAAAATATTTATATTTCCTTTTTATTTAAAGGGATATCCCTTCTTATTACTGTTCATTAGGATGATGTTACATCAAAAAAGTTTTATGGACCTATCTTGATTAGTTTTCTTACAAATGGTACCACAGTAGTGAAAAACTTTAAACTGACAAAATGAGGTTGAAGTTTTTCATTACATTTTTTTTACCTCTGACAATTCTTAGAACATTACTGCCCCATAAATTGCATCATTTCGTCCATCACTGGTTATTTTGCTTCTCCTACTCCCTTTACCTTTTAAATAAGTAAATAAATGAACAAATAAATAAGTGAACAAATAAATAAATAAGTTAATAAAAACAATATAAATAAATAAATAAATGCGTATTTCAACCTATCTGTTAAAATCGTTGAGCACAAACCTAGCAACCTTCATCTGTACCATCTCCAGCTCATTGATTTTAGCAACACCCTTCCCATTTCTGTGTTCATTGTAGCCGAGTGCGTTAAATCGCTCACCTCTCACCACAACCGCAATGGAGAACTGCAGCAAGTCCGGAGATCGCATGTTCACATAGCGGCGATGACAGCGGTTAACGTCAGAGTGGTTTTTCCCCGGATCTTTCCTTACTCCATCCAAGAAAATGTCATGGCAGTACCTTATTTCAAATCCAGGGGTACCTACCCCAATCCCTTACTCTAATAAATGCAGTTACACACATGATTGCAGTCACCCCAGCAGCACATGCACATCCTACATGGAGCTGATGATCAGGATATCCCAACAACTTTCCATTTCTTTAAGGTTTATTAGTCTCCTAGCTCTATTAAGAAGTTTATGAATTACTTCAGTATATTAAAATGTGAATTATAAAAAGGAATAATCGATATATTTTGCCTTTCTTCATCTTCTCGAATTGCAACCGGAAGAAAGATATGTAAGAGGCCGGGATAGAGGTAGAGCGCTGCGCGAATGAACAAAATCCGCCCCGCATCCGCACGACTTTATTCCGCATTCCCATGTTTGTTATCCGAAACTACTGGCATTACAATGAAAAAATCCACAGCCTGCTTCCAGTCTCCGACCGGGTCAGGAATGGAATGAATGAAGCCCCCATCTAGCGGCGAGGATATGAACTGTGCCGGCTGCCGAGGCCTGACGCACTCCTCTGGGGCAATGATTAAATGAATGACAGATGAAATGAAATGATAGTGGAGAGTGTTGCTGGAATGAAATTCTGACAGGGAAAACCGGAGTACCCGGAGAAAAACCTGTCTGCACTGGCATTACAATAATATTTTTAATTAGATAAAGCATACATTACTAAAGCAACATACAGTATTTAGACATTTGAGGAAAAAGTCCTTCCCTTAGGCTTTGTATGTCATGTGCTATGAATGTTACCCAGCCAGAATTGCAACCCTCCCTGTTCGGAGCGCTAATTATGCTTAATGACAAATTGAATAAGACTACTTGCATCTTACATTTGTCATGAAAAAAATAACGGAAAAATAGGATTTGTCATAAACATCCGGCTCTTAATAATGATATTAAACAAGTGCGGATTGTATTCTAAAAACTATCCGAAAATGTTCTCCAAACATTATCCGCAGCTTATCCGTTATCTGTACAGTTATGCTAACTATATCTGCACGGCGAAAAAAATTGCGGATATCCGCATCCGCGCAGGGCTTTAGATATAGGCCTAACTTACTAGCATTGTTGCTGATTTATATAGGAACTTTGCAACATCGTGGTGATGCAGCCATGGGTGTGTGTGGAATTTGTCTGATAACCTGTGTTATTATGATGGTAATATTAGTGTGTCGCAAGGGCGGATCTAGGGGAGGGCGACCACCCAGGGCCCTGCGGTCCTCGGGGTCCCGTTTTATGGATTTTTTTTAAATGCATTTAATTAATTATACTTTTCAAACTAATTTATAATTCTTTATTTTTTTCAGTGCAGTTATGACCTCTCTTGGCCGTTTAGCAAGTTTAGATTTCGGTGAAATAATAGAAGACTTCAGTCGGAAAAAAAGTGGCAAAGTAATATTTTAATATTTCATAGTTGACATAATCTTCTTCAAGGGGACTTAAAAGTTTCTTTCATAATATTTAAAAAAATGTACTGTAGTGTATTCAAAATATTGTACCTATTCTTTATTTTATTATTACCTACAAAACTACTTTCCATTTGATTTGATATATTTTTTATTTCCTATTGTTGTGGGCCCCACCTTATCATATCGCCCAGGGCCCCGCAAGGCCTGGATCCGCCACTGAGTGTGTGTACTTTTAATTCATATGAAGATTGGAAAGGAAGCTGCCGTGGCCTTACGTTAGGAACCATCCCGGAATTTGCCTGGAGTAAAATTGGGAAACCACTTCCAAGATGACTGACTTAGGATTTTAACCCTACTCTTCTCAGTTCTGGCTCACGAGGCTGAGTGTACCCCGTTCCAGCCCTCCCACCAGAATTCAATTTCTTGGCAGAGCCAGGAATCGAACCCAGGCCTCAGCGATGACAGCCAAGAATGCTAGCCACTATGCAACGAGGTAGACTAGGATACACTAGCAGAGTAGGCTATGTTATGTGAGGTTCATTTTTTCAAGCTCTAACTTTTTAGAAATGGCGTTGCTATCCATGCCTCATCAATTCGACCGGAGTGAAATGCTTGTCAAAACATGCTGACCGGCAGCTGTAGTTCAGGGCCAGTGTGAGAGAGATGCGCCTGCTCCCGGGTCTGAGTAGGCTACTTATTTTTGTATTTAAAATTAGAAAGTGAACATTTTAATTACTTAATTCACCTAAGTTATTCTGGGGTTTTGAAGCCATTTTTCAGTGTTGCCTTAGTAAACAAAAGTTTGGTGCTTTTCAGTCGGTCAACACGAATGTACCCAAAAGAGTTGGGTAATACCCTAATCCTGAAAAAAATTACATGAAATTAGAGTGAAGTTGAAACTGCTCGTAGCTCCAGCGAGGAAGACATCCATCCAGATAAGTAGTCTGTACTATACAGTGCAACCATAGTTGACCTTTTACAACCATATAGTCACCCCAAACAGACTAACTCCGGATTTCTCTCACCATTTTAGCATTTCACCTAACATCATATATACTACAATTACCATACACTGACAAGTTGCATTACCAATACTGCAACCATTAATTTACATATTGTAAATATTTTCACCTGTATTTTAAAACCTAGATTTTATACCCTAAGTGTAATGGATCTGATGATGATCGCTTGACGATCGAAACTGGTCATCCTAGTGTATTTATTATTTTCATGTATTTTTTCAGGAGTAGGGTATTACCCAACTCTTTTGGGTACATTAGTGTTGACCGACTGAAAAGCACCAAACTTCTGTCGCCTAAGTTAGAAATGAACACGCTATATGAAACTGTTCGTATGAGCCGACTCAGATGGTGGGATCATGTGAAGGGAATGGGGGAGGAGAGATTACCTAAGAGGTTAATGAGTTCGACTGTAGAGGGTAAGAGAAGCAGACGTTGACCTAGGAGGCGATGGTTAGATTCAGTGTTGAATGATTTCAAACTGAGAGGTGTCGAGGCTGCAAGTGCTAACAGCTAATAGGGGATCACGGAGGCGACTTGTTCGCAAACAGAGGCTTGCAGACTCGACTGGACGCTGAAAGGCAAAACAGCATGCTGAGCTTCTATGCCCAAGATAGCGGGTTCAAATCCGGCCGAAGCCGTCGGATTTTTAAGAGCGTTAAAAATCACTCAGTATGCCTTCCTTCGGAGGGGAAGTAAAGCCGGCGGTCCCATGTCATAGATTTATGGCATGTTAAAGAACCTTCCACTAATTACACCTGTGTGAAGCTAAATTGTATAGGTTAGGAATGTAAACAACGCTCTTAGGTTTCTACGTTCGTTGCCAAGAGCCGACTACGGTGGCGTCCAGTAGCTAAGTTCTGAACTAGGCCTAGTAGTCGTTGACGGTGGCGTTTTGCGGCAAAAGTAGGAACTATTTGAAAAATTCAAAGTTGCAGTCCTTGCTTGAATTAAAAAACAGATACACACACTAATACAGCCATCACAATTAACACCGGTTATCAGACAGATTCTGCACACACCCAAAGTACACGGGGCTACATGACCGCGTTGTCGCAGCCCCTAAACTGAGGAACCAACCAACCGTTTCAAATGAAAATGTATGTATTTAATTCGCTTGTTGAATAGTCATGGGTTTGATTGAAAAATAAAGTGGCCACACTTTGTGATTCTCTAGCGGTGCCATTCTTTTGTGTACAAGTTACTACATTCTGGAATGCAGGGAATGTGTTATCCAATACAGCGGAGTGTACAACATTTGTTTTTGCACAGTTTGCCAAATTATAATAAAATCCAGCATTTTCTCTTCCTTCCAAATCCACCTCCTGGCGTAGTGCTTAGCATTCCTGGCTATCAACAAGGAGGTCCGGGTTCGATTCCAGGCTCTGGCAAGAAACTTAATTCTGTTCCCACTTCTACTCCAGGAATATGTCGGGATGATACCTCACTCACGACCTCGGCCGCCTCCTAGTCAAATCCTAGCCACGAATTCATACACACCTGTCGAGGCATGATTAGCGCTTCTGCGGTAAGAGCTCCGAATTCGATTGTTGCACTGGCCTATCTGAAGAGTGAATGTAGAGGCATGCATAGCCTATACAGTATATTCTGTGTCATTACACTGTAGTAGGCGGGTTCAAACCCGGCCGAAGTCGTCGGATTTTTTAAGAGCGTTAAAAACCCTCAGTATGCCTTCCTTCGGAGGGGAATTCAAGCCGGCGGTCCCATGTCATAGATTTGTCTGTCTATTAGGTAGTCAGCCCGAAGGCTGGTTGGATCCTCAAAAAGCACCGCCATTAGGTTATGTGGGTAGATACCCACAAAAACCCAAGGCAGTGTTATATTGAGGTGCACTAGGCAAGAAGAGAGTGAGGTAGTTTGCCATTGCTTTCCTCACTGAGTCAGTACAGCAGTACTAACCCTATGAGTTGAACCTTTTTCACAGCATCCACAGGCACTGACTGTGCCCTGAATGTCAATACTAACCACCACCCATATCTCAGTAGCTTCCATATAATCACAGCCATGAGTGAGACTGAAACATCGGTGAAAAGCCACCTTTTACTCTAGCCTGTGCCAACAGACAAATGCAAAGGTACTGCATGCATCAAGAGATGGCAAACAGGCCAGTCATAGATTTATGGCATGTAAAAGAACTTTCCACTAATTACACTTGCGTGAAGCTAAATTATAGGTTAGATTTGACTAACCCTCTCAGGTTCCAACGTTCATCACTGGTTGTCGTCGACGGTGGCGTTTGGTAGCAAAAATAGAAACTAATAGAAAATTGAATGTAGCCTATGCAGTCCTTACTCTAATTAAAAACAGATAACACACACTAATACAGCCATCACAATTAACACCGGTTATCAGACAGATTCTACACACACTCAGAGTACACAGTGCTCAATAACCGCGTTGTCGCAGCCCCTAAACTGAGGAACCAACCAACCTACACTGTAGTAGACGTTCCTAGAGAAGCGACATGTTACGTGTTGAGGAAAAAGTTGATTACTAAAATCTGTGAACCAAGTTATGTAAATAATAATATTGTAAGAACATGCGTGGCAATACACCCAAGTACATGGGGCTGATGACCAAGCTAACACAGGTTATCAGACAGATTCAAGTACACATGACCACTAAACCAGCAAAGCCGGTTGAATTACTTAAATTTTGTTTGCAAGTCCCTGGAGGCAAAATTACGATAAAACTACAATGAAAAAAAGGTTCACTTTCTGTAGAAACACGTGAATTTAAAGAAATTCTGAAATACTATCCTTACCCCTTTCATCCAACACACATTAACATACGGAAACCTACAAATCTAATTGCAACTTCTAGTTTTGCTGACACTGCCTGATTAGTTTCACGAACCTCCAAACATTTGGAGACATACAGCTGAAAATGTCCTCTGGCAAACGGTTCTATTCAATTTCTCCTCTCCCCACAAAGAAGTAGTGAGGGCATACATCGGCTGATGATCATTTCAATCAATACAAAGGAATATTTGCCCCGGTATTATTCCTTTATTCCATTCCCATTCCCCCACAAGTAGGTCTCTCCATTAAAAGCTAAACATATATACCCCTAATCATTTTGTAGAACGCATATAGGCAAGACTTTCCCAATCCAAATTCGCATTACTTTACTCACACTGCTTGTCCACCTGTGGCTACCTATCACATACCTGACTCTGACAGTCTTCCTTTGCACCCCCTTTCAATTAGGATTGATATGGATCCCACACATCTGCAGCATATACCAGGTGAGGTCTTACTATAGAAGGGAACACCCTATCTCTAATATCCTTAACAGAACCCTTAAACACCTGCACAAGCTTGTGCCTTCTTAACTAACTGCCTAATAAAAATTACTTCTACAGTAACTTAATCCCTAAATACCTCCCAACTCCACCAAACTGAACACTAGTTTCTCCTACTGAAGAAGACATGAATAGCAACGCCACTCATAAAAATCTACAGCTTGAAAAATGAACCGTACTTAGCATAGGTTTGCTACCATATTTTCCCTTAAGTTACAGGTTTTTTCTTTCATGTTGCAATTCATAAAATATGAGAAATTAAACCAAGTAACCTAAGGATTTTTATTTAATAAAAATAACAAGCTTATGATTTAGGCTACTCCAATTACTGAAAAGTTAAGAGTCGAAGCATAAATAACCTCCACCCCCCACCCCGAAAACAAAAATCATTTTGCCTCTTCCCTTCTACAATTTACATCTTAATATAGGCTACTGATGGCATAAACACCCAAATATCTACAGTTCAAGAGATACGAGACAAATATTAAACCTTAAAGAAATGGAAATCCAAAACACGAGTGGGAGGAGTTTTGCTGAAGAGTCAAAACAATCCTTTCCAAATGAATTTAAAGTATGCCTACGTATTGAATTGTGGGTCAGTCTTGTATCATTCTTTCAGAAGCGTAAACATAATGATCCGAAGGTTAAAAGGAAAGGAGTGAAACAATATCAATTAATGGATAAATCTGGTAATTGTGGGAAGAACTACAAGTACCGTGACGTGCCGTAATATAATGTAGTTTACCTACTAAATTACTGAACTGTCATTATTATGTAAAACTCCATCCATGCCTATCGGTCTTAAATACCAGTGCATGTTTTCTTTATAATCTGTTCCATCATCATTGGCATGCTTGCTGATCTGTGTCTATATGTAGAGGTTATTATTGTATAGTACATGACTGACAATATTAATCATACATCTTACGTAAGGTTAAGAAATGCTATATCATTTTCATGACAGTGTGAGGTTAGGAATGGCCATGTAACCAGCATTTTATGGAAAAACAAAGGTCTGTTAATGTTTGAATCGATTTACAATAATGTGATACGCACTCCGTAGCACCGTTTAAATGTAACAACCGTATTTTCAATAATATGTAGGCCTACACCTGTAAAATCAACTAGGTAATATTCTGTAACTTCACCTATTCATAAAACTCACACGCCATATGATCAACCTCGTCAGAACTTCTGAAACAATTATTATGATGTGTAACCAACTTAATATTATTGAAACAATACGCACCTTTAGTTTCCAGAAGATATTTCACGGTTCACACAAGTCAATGAATCTCGTGGCACGCAACGTAAACAATCGCTTGTCAGCTTGTCACTCCGGGGACATCGCGAACTATAATATATACTACACTCACTGATAAAACTCTTCACTAAACAGTTTTCATACACATCAACACCTGACTGCGATTGCACAACGTTTACTGCTTGCAGGGGTCACCATGACTCGTGGGTCCACTAATATCGCCTGCGACAAGGAAGAGCCCACTCACGCGCGAATCGTTCTCCCCTCCCCGCACATCATCTCCTACCCCTCCGCCAATAACCTACACCGGCGCGACGGTAAGAATAGATTACTAGTAGGCGAGTTTAGTGGATGGAGTGAGGATAGAGTTATGCGTCACATTCTAAGATGGAACGTAATAATTATCATAATAAAAAATATAGTTTGCAGTGCTGCCACTATTCTGATCGTATTACACAGGTGACAGGTCTATATATTTTTTGTATTCATCAGCAATTTGGGCAGAATGATCAGGTGCCAAGATCTAAAAAAAACTCATATTTTAACTCGGCAAAATATGAAGTCACATCAAGTAAACCTAGAGACATTCAGTTGTTGTTGTTGTTTCATTTGAGGGGCTTGCACATCGTGGTCATTTAGCCCCCATGTAGGCCTACTTGGGTCTGTGACTGTGATATAGATTTTGTCTGATAACCTGTGTTATTGTGGTATCTGTTGTTGTTGTTGTTGTTGTTGTTGTTGTTGTTGTTGTACTGTAGTCTTGTGTATTTATAATTGAGGCGAGGATTGGGAAGGAGGCGGCCGTGACCTTAAGTTAGGAATCGAACCCACCTCTTCTCAGTTTTGCCTCACGGGGCTGAGTGTGGCGTTCCAGCCCTCAGAGCAGAATTACATTTATTGTCAGAGCCGGGGATCGAATCCGGACCACCGGGGTGACAGCAAAGTAAAGCGCCACAGGAGGAGGTGGACAGAGACATTTAAAAGCAAGTAAAGAATTAATTCGAAATAATCCAAACCAAATTCATATACAGTATGTACAGCTACCAGTTTCAAGATGGTGCAGCGGTCAAGATGCTTGCCGGTCATCAAGGTGGACTGCGTTCGATTCCAGGTAAATTCATGTGAGGTTTACGATGGTAAACAAAAGGAAGTTCCGTGCCGAATGTTAATGTCTATGAGATTTTCTGTGGTTAGCATTCATGACTGTCAACCCGAACGTTCGGCTCCCGGCTTTGCCAAGAAATTTAATTCTGGTCTGAGTGCTGGAACGGGGTACACTCAGCCACGTGAGGCAAAACTGATTTATTTATTTAGCGTATGGCTCTAAGTGCCGGGAGTGTCCGAGGACATAATTGGCTCGCCAAAGTTTCTAGCTGCTTCTATGCGGACACCCATGGGGTGAGCTACAAGTACCGTCGCGTGTGGATGAGATGAAATGAATGAGCAAGTTCAATTTCAAATAGTTTCATTTTTGGCTGCCAGATGCCACTGAAACCTAGCAACGAACGTTGGAACTTCATAGAGCAAAACTGAGAACAAGGTGGTTGGATTCCCACCTAAGCCATCCTGGAAGTGGTTTTCAGGGGTTTCCCCCTTCTACTCCAGGCGAATACCACGATGGTTCCTAACTTAAGGCCATGGCCGCCTCCATCCCAATCCTCACCTGAATTACAAACACACACACTACTACAGGCACAGGTTCTCAGACAAGTTATATACACACACACACCCTAGTACACGGGGCTGGATAACCACGATGTGAAAGCTCCTCAAATGAAACAACGACAACAACAAAATTGTCCATGAAATACCACGTCCAGTGATTCGGATTCCACGCAAAAAGGAGGTCCGATGACTCATGATCGCGAGCTTAACAGCCTCGTCTAAGCTTCCTTCCGTTGTTCTAAAAAGAATCGCTTGAACTTTGTTTAATTTGCTGTGCTTTTTCTTTATAATTGTATTTTCTTAATCTATCTACAGTGTCTTGAAGATCCATGTTAGAATTTCTGTTGGAAATCACTGACCTCCTTCAACCAACTTCAGAGATAAATGCAGTAAATCTGCAACGTACTGTTGAGCCAGAATCTTGAAGAACAGTGGATATTTCCTTCCCTTTTTGCTAAACCAATGCATCTCATGTTATCTCTTATATAAAAACAAGTGTCCTGACTGACTGACTGACTGACTGACTGACTCATCATCGCCCAGCCAAAACTATTAAAGTTAGAAACATGAAATTTTGGGGATATGTTCGTTGTAAGTCGAAAACGCCCACTAAGGAAGGATTTTTGGATATTCAGGTTCTAAAAGGGTGTTAAGGGGGTACACCTGCATTTCATTGAATAACAATATCTCCGGCTTGGTTTCATTGAGGGATGTGATACTCGGCATATAAACTCACCATTAAAAATAAGAAGACACGTGTCTGAGGGTTTTTCGATGGGGTGTATATTTTGAGGTGAAAGGGGTGAAAAGTGGGGGTTGAAGGATTCCTAACGGAGCGTGTATCTCTTAAACGACATAAGCGAGGAGTTTGAAACTCAGCGAAAAAAAATCAGCTTAAAAATAAGTAAATAGGTGTTTGACCGTTTTTTCATAAATCAAATTTAAGGGGCCCATGGGGAGGGGTGAAATTCTGGGGGGGGGGGGGGAAACACGAAAGAAAGTGTCCTAACTGATTGACTGACAGACTCACTCATCAAACTCAGGGGGAAAAACGGCTTTCAAGTAAGTAAATATGTGTTCGACAGTTTTTTTATAAGCCCAATTTAAGGGGTTCATGGGGAGGGGTGAAATTCTGAAAAAAGAAAATTGAAATAAAAAGTCCTGACTCACTCACCATCGCCCCAAAAAAATTATTGAAGTTAGAAACAAGACATTTTGGGGAAATGATCATTGTATGTCAAAACCGTCCACTAAGTGAGGATTTTCTGATATTCAGGTTCTAAAGGGGTCTTAAGGGGGTTAAACCTGCATTTCATTGAATAACAATAACTCACGATTGGTTTCATTGGGGGATGTGATACTCGGCATATAAACACATCATTAAAAATAAGAAGACACCTGTCTGAGGGTTTTTCGATGTGGTGTATATTATGACGTGAAAGGGGTGAAAAGTGGGGGTTGAAGGATTACTAACGGAGCGTGTATCTCTTAAACGACATAGGCGACGAGTTTGAAACTCAGCGGAAAAAAATCAGCTTAAAAGATAAGTAAATAGGAGTTCGACCGTTCTTTTTTTCATAAATCCAATTTAAGGGGCCCATGGGGAAGGGTGAAATTATGGGGGGCGGGGGGGGGGGACGGGAAAGAAAGTGTCCTAACTGATTGACCGACTCACTCACTCCTCAAACTCAGGGACAGAAAACTGCTTAAAAATAAGTAACTTAAATAAGTGTTCGACATTTTTTTTCATTAATCAAATTTAAGGGGTTCTTGTGGAGGGGTGAAATTCTGGAAGAAAAATGAAAGAAAATGTCCTCACTCACTCACTCATTATCGCCCAGCCAAAATTATTGAAGTTAGAAACATGAGATTTTGGGGACATGTTCGTTGTTCGTTGTATGTCAAAACCGTACACTAAGAGAGGATTTTCGGATATTCAGGTTCTATAGGGGTCTTAAGGGGGTTAAACCTGCATTTTATTGAATAACAATATCTCACGAGTGGTTTCATTTGTGGATGTGATACTCGGCATATAAACTAATCATTAAAAATAAGCAGACATGTGTGTAAGGGTTTTTCGATGTGGTGTATATTATATGGAGAAAGGGGTGAAAATTGGGGGTTGAAGGATTCCTATCGGAGCGTGTATCTCTTAAACGACATGGGCGAGAAGTTTTAAACTCAGCGGGAAAAAATCAGCTTAAAAAATAAGTAAATCGGTGTTCGAGCGTTTCTTCATAAATCAAATTTAAGGGGCCCATGGGGAGGGGTAAATTTCTGGTAAAAATAATTGAAAGAAAATGACCTGACTGACTCACTCACTCATCATCGCCCAGCAAAAACTATTGAAGTTGGAAACATAAAAATTTGGGAATATGTTCACTGTATGTCGAAAACGTAAACTAAGGAAGGATTTTTGTTTATTCGGGTTCTGAAGGGGGGTTAAGGGGGTAAAACTTGCATTTCATTGATTAACAATACCTCACGAGTTGTTTCATTTGGGGATGTTATATTAGGCATATAAATTAATTAATAAAAATAAGCAAACATATGGCTAAGGGTTTATCGATATGGTGTATATTATGAGGTGAAAGGGGTGAAAATTGGGGGTTGAAGGATTCTTAACGGAGCGTGGATATTTAAGCGACATTAGCGAGAAGTTTGAAATTCAGCGGAAAAAATCAGCTTAATAAATAAGTAAATAGGTGTTTAACCAGGTTTTTTTTCATGAACCCCATTTAAGGGGTTCATGGGGAGGGGTGAAATTCTCAAAAATAAATGAAAGAAAATGTCCTGAATTGACTCACTCACTCATCATCGCCCCGCCAAAATTATTGAAGTTAGAAACATGAAATTTTGCGTATATGTTTGTTGTATGTCGAAAACGTCCACTAAGGAAAGATTTTTGGATATTCAGGTTCTAAAGGGGTGTTAAGGTGGTAAACGTGCATTTCATTGAATAACAATATCTCACGTTCGGTTTCATTTGGGGATGTGATACTTGGCACATAAACTAATCATTAAAAATAAGCTGACACAGGTCGAATGGTTTTTCGATGTGGTGTATATTATGAGTGAATGGGGTGAAAAGTGGGGGTTGAAGGATTCCTAACGGAGCGTGCATCCCTTAAACGACATAGGCGAGGAGTTTGAAACTGAGAGGAAAACATTCATCTTAATAATAAATAAATAAATAGGTGTTCGATCGTTTTTTTTTTTTCATAAATCCAATTTAAGGTGCCCATGGGGAGGGGTGAAATTCTGGAAGGATATTCACTCTCATCGACCAACCAAAACTATTAAAGTTAGAAGAATGATATTTTGGGGATTTGTTTGCTGTGTGTTGAAAACGTCTACTAAGGAGGGATTTTTGGATATTCAGGTTCTAAAGGGGTGTTAACGGGGTCAAACCTGCATTTCATTGAATAACAGTATGACAAGACTATGACGCGAGCGAAGCCGCGGGTACCTGCTAGTCTATTATATAAAGCAAAGTGTCCTGACTGACTGACTGACTGACTCATCATCGCCCAGCAAAAACTATTTAAGTTAGAAACATGAAATTTTGGGGATATGTTCGTTGTAGGTCGAAAACGCCCACTAAGGAAGGATTTTTGGATATTCAGGTTCTAAAGGGGTGTTAAGGGGGTACACCTGCATTTCATTGAATAACAATATCTCCGGATTGGTGTCATTGAGGGATGTGATACTCGGCATATAAACTCACCATTAAAAATAATAAGATACATATCTGAGGGTTTTTCGATGTGGTGTATATTATGAGGTGAAAGGGGTGAAAAGTGGGGGTTGAGGGATTCCTAACGAAGCATGTATCTCTTAAAAGACATAGGCGAGGAGTTTTAAACTCAGTGGAAAAATATCAGCTTAAAAAATAAGTAAATAGGTGTTTGAGCGTATTTTCATGAATCCAATTTAAGGGGACCATGGGGAGGGGTGAAATTCTGGGGGGAAAAAAAACCAGGAAAGAGAATGTCCTAACTGATTGACTGACTGACTCACTCATCAAATTCAGGGGGAAAAACTGCTTAAATATAAGTAAATAGGTGTTCGACAGTTTTTTTCATAAATCCAATTTAAGGGGTTCATGGGGAGGGGTGAAATTCTGAAAAAACAAAATTGAAAGAAAATGTCCTGACTCACTCACTCACACATCATTGCCCTGCCAAAATTATTGATTTTAGAAACATGACAGTTTGGGGATATGTTCATTGTATGTCAAAACCGTCCACTAAGGGAGGATTTTCGGATATTCAGGTTCTAAAGGGGTCTTAAGGGGGTTAAACCTGCATTTCATTGAATAACAATATCTCCCGATTGGTTTCATTGGGGGATGTGATACTCGGCATATAAACTCATCATTAAAAATAAGAAGATACGTGTCTGAGGGTTTTTCGATGTGGTGTATATTATGAGGTGAAAGGGGTGAAAAGTGGGGGTTGATGGATTCCTAACGGAGCATGTATCTCTTAAACGACCTAGGTGAGGAGTTTGAAACTCACAGAAAAAAAATCAGCAAAAAATATAAGTAAATACGTGTTCGACCTTTTTTTTTTTTTTTTCATACATCCAATTTAAGGGGCCCATGGGGAGGGGTGAAATTCTGGGGGAAAAACACAGGAAAGAAAGTGTCCTAACTGATTGACTGACTCACTCACTCTTCAAACTAAGGGGGAAATACTGCTTAAAAATGAGTAAATAAATGTTCCACAGTTTTTTTAATCATAAACCAAAATTAAGGGGTTCATGGAGAGGGGTGAAATTCTGAAGAAAAAAAATGAAAGAAAATGTCCTGACTCACTCATCATCGCCCAGCCAATATTATTGAAGTTAGAAACATGACATTTTGGGGATATGTTCGTTGTATGTCAAACCCGTACACTACGGGAGGATTTTCGGATATTCAGGTTCTAAAGCGGTCTTAAGGGGGTTAAACCTGTATTTAATTGAATAACAATATCTCAAGAGTGGTTTCATTTGTGGATGTGATACTCGGCATATAAACTAATCATTAAAAATAAGCAGACATGTGTCTAAGGGTTTTTCGATGTGGTGTATATTATAAGGTGAAAGGGGTGAAAAGTAGGGGTTGAAGGATTCCTAACGGAGCGTGTATCTCTTAAACGACATAGGCGAGAAGTTTGAAACTCAGCGGAAAATAATCAGCTTAAAAATAAGTAAATAGTTGTTCGACCGTTTTCTCATAAATTCAATTGAAGGGGCCAATGGGGTGGGGTGAAATTCTGGAAAAGGAAAGGAGAGGAAGTGTCCTAACTGACTGACTAACTCACTCACTCATCAAAATCAGGGGGAAAAGACAGCTTAAAAATAAGATAATAGGTGTTCGAGCGTGTTTTTTTTTTTCATAAATCCAATAAGGGGCCCATGGGAAGGGGTGAAATTCTGGTAAAAATAATAGAAAGAAAATGTCCTGAATCACTCAATCATCATCGCCCAGCAAAAACTATTGAAGTTGGAAACATGAAATTCTGGGAATATGTTCGCTGTATGTCGAAAATGTCAACTAAGGAAGGATTTTTGTTTATTCGGGTTCTAAAGGGATGTTAAGGGGGTAAACGTACATTTCATTGGATAACGATATCTCATGAGTTGTTTCTTTGGGGATGTGATATTCGGCATATAAAATAATCATTACAAATAAGCAGACATATTGAGCCCATCTGCAATTGGTTCAAGCGTCGAATCCATATTTTATATGCAAAAGAAGAGAGGAAATAATGCAGCCTTTAGAATGAATTTGTAAGATTTTCAGGGCTGATAAGAAGTTGGGCTGTTATAATGTGATGCAAGAGCGGGTGACCACTAGTCTTCTATATTCTTATACTGTATTTCTATATATAAAAATCAATGTAACGTGATAGTTTGTGTGTGGGTATGTCTGTGGGTATGTCTCCTATGCGTTCATATACCATTCGTCAGACAAGACCAACTACAATACTCAGACCTTAATGCAGGTCTCGAAAGTGTGAAAATGGCGTATGCTGAAGCCCCGGCATATTGTTTGTTTACATTCGTTGCTGGGATACACTATTTAGCTTTGATTAGCTTCGTTTGATGAAAGTTGCGATAAACTGTCGCTCGTCTGTAATGTTTAGTGTCTTCTGTATGTCTGTAAAGTCCAGTTCGCGTTAATGTACTGCAATCGTATGTAAATATGTGATAATACGCTTAATATGGACTGGTTCATTTGTGTGATGATTGTCTAGTCAACCGATGGCATTGTGTCATTTACTTCGGATGTTAAGTATGAAGTTGAAGTACCTAAGACTAAAGCATAATAGAAGTGACTCAAGAATATACACCGCAATTATTTGCTAGTTAGTGGCTATATAATAATAGCTTATTACACTTCATTAGTGCCGAACTTAAGTACGTAAAGGGAAAACGCAATGAGCATCTACGGCTAGACCAAACCATTGACGTTATCTTGAACGCTCAGCAATATGTGCCTCCGTAAATCCTTACCAGTCTGGCAGATGTTTTACACTGCCTTGTATACACGCCAAATAATACAGTGAACTCTTTTATTGGTTAAGGAAGATGTTTCCCCTGTGCCAAACAGTGAACTCATTGTGTTCCGTCATTATTCATACTTTTGTGATTCTTACAGCTTGCAAGTTATTTTTATTATGATGTGTGTAATAAAGTGTTGTGAGTACCTTGCCAATTATGTTCTTATATTGCGAGATGGTGTGCCGCGATAATTCCAACCTATAGTACTTTACTAAATCAACTATTTACAGCGTACAACTATTCAAAACGGTAACAGCGACTGTTTAATAGGTTAGATGGTAACATATTATCGTGTCCCTTGTGTGTAGTACTCTCCATAATTATGTTCAGATATCCACACGACGACTTCTTTGCATATTTTAATCAACTAATTCGGTGTGATGTTTTACCCGAGATTTTAGACAATTCCACGAGAGGTTTTAACCGTCGACTTTGAACTAGTACCACTATTTTTATTCATAAACTTTCACACACTAATACATATAAACTTTTACAAATTAATACACATACGGTACATACTGTACATCAACTATTTTGTTTCCCACCATGTTTCTGCACACCGTTTTTTCTTTTTTTTTTTAAGTACGTAAATATATCTTGCCAACACTTAAAAATAAAAAGTTAATTGTGGTCCTTACAATTGTGGTCCTTACACTACTCCCCCACCAGTAACACAGTTACGAACTTGACACATCACTTCAAAAATTCTTCACAGAGATGACGTTCTCTAAAAATCGAACTGGACACCTTATAGTTCTTCCAGATTTTGACAACCTGGTATTTGGCGAAGATTCATTTGTGGGTTGTTGGAGTTGAGTGTCCTTTGCAGACTCTGGACGCTCCTTCACTGCTTCATCTTCTTCCTGCAATACATATGTTGGCTTAAGTCTGTCCACTGACACATTTATGTGTTTACACTTGCACTCGATGGTGAAGTATTTTTCATGTCTTTTTATGACAGGGAAGGGACCATCATATGTAGGTTCTAATGGTTTTCTGACCCTATCACATCTCACAAACACATGGGAACATGTCTGAAGGTCTTTTGGGACAAACACTGATCTCGATGTGCTATATTTAGATCTGGCAGGTTTCAGGTTCAGCATCTGCTTTTGCAAGTTGGATGCAAACGAATCAGAGTCAATCCTTGTAATTGGCTCCTCAAAAAATTCACCAGGCAGTCTAATGGTTTTACCATAAACCATCTGTGCAATAGAGTGGCTTGACGTTTCTCGTAGTGCAGTGCGTAGACCCAATAGGACGGTAGGTAAGGTTTCTGTCCATTTAGAAGAGTTGTGAGCCTTGATCGCACACTTCAGGGTTCTATGCAGTCGTTCAACTTTGCCATTACACTGTGGATGATATGGTGTTGTGTGTTGAAGTTTTATTCCACATACGATGGCCAAATTGTTAAACAATTGTGATCTAAATTGAGTGCCTTGATCAGTGATTACGCGAGATGGGACGCCAAATCTTGCAATCCAGTGATGGTAGAAAGCTTTTGACACTGTTTCAGCTGTGATGTCTTCCAGGGGTATGACTTCCATCCAGGATGTGAAGCGGTCGATGCAGGTTAAGCAATAAGTCATACCGTTAGAGATTGGAAGCGGTCCAATGAGGTCAATGTGCACTACACTGAAGCGTTCATCGGGTTCTTCAAAGTTTTCAAGCGGCGATCTTGTGTGGCGAGTGACCTTGGTTTTCTGGCAGCTAACACAGGATTTAGTCCATTGTCGCACATCACTTGTGATATTCGGCCAAATGACTCTACTAGTCAACAGCTTCACTGTAGTCCTTATGCCAGGATGGGCTAATCCATGAAAATGTAGAAATATTGGGTGACGAAATGCTTTAGGAATATAAGGTCTGATATTTGCAGTGGAAGTGTCGCACCAAAGAGAGTTTCCTGTTGGTAGTTGGTATTGCTTGAAGTTTAGGGAGTTGTTTCCTGTCTGGAGTTGCTGCAATTCCTGATCTTTTAGCTGGCTCTTGGCAATCTCATCATAATCCATTATTGCTATTTCATCAACTCTGGAAAGGGCGTCCGCAACAACATTGTCGAGGCCACTGACATGACGGAGATCAGTTGAAAATTGTGAGATATACTACAACTGTCTCATCTGCCTAGGAGATGCTTTTTCATTGCTTTGCTTGAAAGCAAATGTGAGTGGTTTATGATCGGTGAGGATTATGAATTCTCTTCCTTCGAGTAAATGCTTGAACTTCTTTACAGAAAGGTAAATTCCCAACAATTCTCGGTCGTAGGTACTATAAACCTTCTGTGCCTGACTCAGCTTTTGTGAGAAGAAAGCAATTGGCCTCCAGCTGTCATTTTCCAGTTGCTGGAGCACAGCACCGACAGCAAAATCAGACGCGTCAGTGCAAAGTGTCAGAGGTAAGTCTGGGTTGGGAAACGCTAATAATGCAGCGTTTGCGATACCATTTTTGCATTTCTCAAACATTTGCTTTGCTTCCTCAGTCCATTGAATGAGTCTGTTGTCCTTCTTCTTCGCTCCCTTAAGATATTCATGTAATACAGCCTGAGTTTGTGCTGCATCTTTAAGGTAACGGCGATAGTAGTTGACAACACCAAGGAATGTGCGGAGCTCATGAAGTTTACTAGGTAACTTGTACTCCAAAATTGCTTGTACTTTCTCAGGTAGGGGACGAGATCCCTCTGGTGTAACCCAGTAACCTAGGAATGCTAATTCATTCGCACCAAATACTGATTTTGAGATGTTGATTCGAAGGCCATACTCTGACAGTCGCTCTAGAACTAGTTTCAGGTGTGCTCGGTGTTCTTCATTACTGGATGAGGCGATCAATATGTCATCCAGGTAAGAGAATACAAAATCCAGTCCATGCATAACCTCATTAATGAATCGTTGGAAGGTGGAAGGTGCATTCCGCAGACCAAAACTCATTACATTAAATTCATACAGTCCGAATGGTGTGATGATTGCAGTCTTATGTTTATCTTCTTCCGCAATGGGTATCTGATGATAAGCCTTTAATAGATCGATTTTAGAAAAGGTGTTCTTTCCTCGCAAAATACAGTGAAAATCTTCTATCCTAGGAACAGGATAACGATCGGGAACTGTTCTTTCATTTAATCGTCTATAATCTCCACACGGACGAATCGAACCATCCTTCTTCGGCACCAGGTGAAGAGGACTAGCCCATGATGATTTGGATGGCCTTATTATGCCATTGTCCAACATGTATTTGAATTCTTGTTTTGCCATTTCCATGCGCTTGGGATCTAATTGTCTTGCCCTACAAAACACGGGTGGACCTTCAGTGGTAATGAAGTGTTGGACATCATGTTTAATTTTGCCAGGTACCAAATTAGATTTAGCTATGTCCGGATACTGCAGCAATAGATCTGTAAATTTTGTGTTTTGGCTCATTGTACTGACTACATTTTCATCTGAGATAGACATAACTTCGCCCTTGGTCCAGAGCTTGGTTATATCATCTATTAATCTCTTATTGTGGACATCTACTAACAAGTGGAATTTATGCAAGAAGTCTGCTCCCAATATAGCCTTATTAATCTTCGCAACCACAAATGGCCACTGGAATTGCCGTCGTAATCCTAGATCAATGGTACGGAGTTCAATTCCAGATGTGGGAATTTCGGTTCCGTTGGCAGCATACAATTTATATTGCGAATCTGTATTAACTTTGGAGTTGCTCGGTATTATCGAAACATCAGCCCCACTGTCAACTAAAAATTGCAATCCCGTTTTTCTGTCGGTTACAAATAGGCGGGTTTTGCGACAATTGACTTGGGCAGCAGAACTTGCCGCTAATTCTGCTGCTGGGCGGCGTTTCCCTGTTCGGACCAGCTACATGGAGGTGTACATTTCTCCGGTTTACACTGTTGTCCAAATCGGAAATGGTAATAACAGTACTTGCCCCTGGGATTGTATCTATTACGTGATTTACTACGACTATTATCACATCGTCGGCGTTCACTACTTCTATGGCGAGGCCTAACCTGATGACCAGTGGATAAGGCAGCTATTTGTTGCTCTAGTCCAGATATTCTGTCCATTAGATCGCGCATTGTAACAGGAACATCCAGTTGTTTACAAGAGTCACTTTTCATGACAAATAATTCGTTGCGGGGATTCATTTCAATTATTTTATCTGCTATTATAGCTACTTTTTCAAGTCCTTCGTCGCTGACGATCAGAATAGTCTTTATTGAATCCGGGAGTTTTTCTAACCAGAGAGTCTTAAGAACTTTTTCTGATACATCGATCCCTGCTAGGGCTTGCATCTTACGCAATAATTGACTAGGTTTCTGGTCTCCTAAATCAATTCCAGTAACGAGTCTCTTAATACGTTTATCTTCGCTTTCCTTGAAAATGTTCAGTAAACGTTCCTTGGCCAATGAGTATTTATTTACTTCCGCACTTCTAATAATGTCCCAAATGTTTTCAATGTATTTAGGTTATAATTGAGACACTAGGTGATTAAATTTAGTCTCTTCTGAAATAATTTTGCAAATACTAAACTGTGCCTCCACCTGATAGAACCAGATTTCGGGTTTCTCTATCCAAAAAGGTGGGATTGTGATGCTAACCTTATTGGCTTCTAATCGCGTGTCCGGCGTGGTCTCGGTTGTCGACATCTTTCTTCTCTTTATCACGTCGGGGTCACCAATATTTAACCGTCGACTTTGAACTAGTACCACTATTTTTATTCATAAACTTTCACACACTAATACATATAAACTTTTACAAATTAATACACATACGGTACATACTGTACATCAACTATTTTGTTTCCCACCATGTTTCTGCACACCGTTTTTTCTTTTTTTTAAGTACGTAAATATATCTTGCCAACACTTAAAAATAAAAAGTTAATTGTGGTCCTTACAATTGTGGTCCTTACAAGGTCTTAGTTGAATTGTATCTCTATGGTGTTGGTTCGATTATTTCAGGCAACTATTCTCATTCCGATTGTGTACACAAATACTCTGCATGTGCTGGGACAGCACTTCAGTAACCGGGTACTTTCTTCTCTCCTACTTCAGAATCTGTTTGATTTTTTGCTAATAATATTAATCTATAATTACTGAACTTAAATACAAATCGTGATAACTCGCCAAAAAGCGTCTTATTCAACCACAGAAACAGTGAGACTATTGTAGCTGCCCCTTGGGTGAAGACGAAGAAACCTATAATTCGAGGCCAGCACTATATAGATAAATTAATTCAGGTAAGTCTAAATTATTGATGCATATTTCTTCGGAACCTTGTCTCGTCTTGCGATATCTTTTATGATATTAGGTGAGTAAAAATAATAATTTACACGAACTGTGACAAGCCCGATGACATGATCTTAGCTATTGGTAGGGCAACCATCGCCGCCATGTTTTTTCTACATTAAGGTCTGAGGATTGTAGTTGGTCTTGCGTCAGATTGCGATGAAACTTGGGTGAGATGTTGAGTACACTCCAAGGAAGGTTTCTGACTTAGTAAATCCATTTTACAATAGGTAGCGCACGCATAGATTCAACAAATGAGCGACGATGCGCGAAGCATTTCAACAAAGTCCCGTATGTGTTCATATACCATTCGTCCGATAGCGGTGAAACTTGGGTGAGATGTTGTGTACACTTACGTGAAGGTTTCAAAATTAGTGAATACATTTCACAGTAGATAGCGCACGAGTAGATTCAACAAATGAGCGACGACGCGCGAAGCGTTTCAACAAAGTCCCATATAATTTCATATACCATTCATCCGATAGCGATGAAACTTGGGTGAGATGTTGTGTACACTCCAGGGAAGGTTTATGGCTTAGTACATACATTTTAAAATAGGTATCGCACCAGTAGATTCAACAAATGAGCGATGACACGCGAAGCGTTTCAACCAAGTCCCGTATAAAGTCATATACCAGTCGTCTGATAGTGATAAATGTTTGGTGAATTGTTGTGTACACTCCAGGAAAGGTTTCTGGCTAAGTAAATCCATTTTACAATACGAAGCGCACGTTTATATTCAACAAATGAGTGACTATACGCGAAGCGTTTCGACAACGTCCCGTATACGTTCACATACCATTCATTTGATTGCGATGAAACTTGCGTGAGATGTTGTGTACACTCCAGGGAAGGTTTCTGGCTGAGTACATCCATATTACAATATGTCGCGCAAGAGTAGAATCAACAAATGAGCGACGACACGCGAAGCGTTTCAACCAAGTCCTGTATGCATTCATGTACCATTCGTCCGTAGCTATGAAACTTGGGTGAGATGTTGTGTACACGTCATGGAAAATTTCTGGCTTAGTACATCCACTATACAATTTATGCAGCGCACAAGTTGATTCAACAAATGAGGGACGACGCGCGAAGCGTTTCAACAAAGTCCCGTATAAGGTCATATACCATTCTGCCGTTAGCGGTGAAACTTGGGTGAAATATGGTGGACACTCCAAGGAAGGTTTCTGGCTTAGTAAATACATTTCACAGTAGGTAGCACACGAGTAGATTCGACAAATGAACGACGACACGCGGAGCGTTTCAATACAGTCCCCTATGTCTTCATATCCCATTAGTCCGATAGCGATGAAACTTGGGTGAGATGTTGTGGACACTTACGTGACGGTTTCTAATTTAGTAAATACATTTTACAGTAGGTAGAGCACGAGTAGATTCAACAAATGAGTGACGGAGCGCGAATCGTTTAAACAAAATCAGGTATGCGTTCATATACTATTCATCCGATTGCGATGAAACATTGATCAGTTATTGTGTACCCGCCAGGGAAGGGGACTTAGTAAATCCATTTCACAATAAGTAGCGCAAGAGTAGATGCAACAAATGGGTGACGACGCGCGAAGCGTTTCAACAAAATCCCCTATTGCGTTCATATAACATTCTTCGATTGCGAAGAAACCTTGATGAGTTATTGTGTACACGCCAGGGAAGGGCTTCGACTTAGTAATACATTTCTCAATAGGTAGCGCACGAGTAGATTCAACAAATGAGTGACAGCGCACGAATCGTTTAAACAAAACCCCGTATACGTGCATATACCATTCATCCGATTGCGATGAATCATTGATGAGTTATTGTGTACACGCCAGGGAAGGGTTTCGACTTAGTAAATCCATTTCACAATAGGTAGCGTACGAGTTGATTCAACAAATGAGTGACAGCGATGAAACTTTTGAAAGTTGTTGTGCACGCTCCCACGAATGGTTCTAAATTAGAAAATCCATTTTACGATAGCTTAGAGGCAGTTAACATGTTGTGTATCCAAAAGCACTTCAAGAAACAGAATTTCAACGCCAACACTTTCTTTGATTGGCATTGCAACGCATGCCGGGTACAGCTTGTCTATATATATAAAAATCAATGTTACGTGATAGTTTGTCTGTATGTCTGTGGGTATGTCTCCTATGCGTTCATATACCATTCGTCCGATTGCGATGAAACTTGGGTGAGATGTTGAGTACACTCCAAGGAAGGTTTCTGACTTAGTAAATCCATTTTACAATAGGTAGCGCACGCGTGATTCAACAAATGAGCGACGATGCGCGAAGCATTTCAACAAAGTCCCGTATGTGTTCATGTACCATTCGCCCGATAGCGATGAAACTTGGGTGAGATGTTGTGCACACTTACGTGAAGGTTTCAAAATTAGTGAATACATTTCACAGTAGATAGCGCACGAGTAGATTCAACAAATGAGCGACGACACGCAAAGCGTTTCAACAAAGTCCCGTATGCATTCATATACCATTCGTCCGATAGCTATGAAACTTGCGTAAAATGTTGTGTACACTGCAGGGAAATTTTCTGGCTTAGTGCGTCCACTTTACAACAGGCAGCGCACGAGTAGATTCAACAAATGAGCTACGACGCGCGAAGCATTTCAACAAAGTCACGTTTGCGTTCATATACCATTCGTCCGATAGCGATGAAACTAGGTTGAGATTTTGTGTGCACTCCAGGGAAGGTTTCTAGCTTAGTAAATCCCTTTAAAAATAGGTAGAGCACGAGTAGAATCAACAAATGAGCGACGACGCGTGAAGCGTTTCAACAAAGTCCCATATAAGGTCATATACCATTCATCCGATAGCCATGAAACTTGGGTGAGATGTTGTGTACACTCCAGGGAAGGTTTCTGGCTTAGTACATCCATTTTACAATAGGTAGCGTACCAGTAGATACAACAAATGAGCGATGACACGCGAAGCGTTTCAACCAAGTCCCGTACAAGGTCATATACCATTCGTCTGATAGTGATGAATGTTTGGTGAATTGTTGTGTACACTCCAGGAAAGGTTTCTGGCTTAGTAAATCCATTTTACAATACGAAGCGCACGTTTAGATTCAACAAATGAGTGTCTACGCGCGAAGCGTTTTGAAAACGTCCCGTATACGTTCACATACCATTCATCCGATTGCTATGAAACTTGGGTGAGATGTTGTGTACACTCCAGGGACGGTTTCTGGCTGAGTACATCCATATTACAATACGTAGCGCAAGAGTAGAATCTTCAAATGAGGGACGACGCGCGAAGCGTTTCAACAAAGTCCCGTATAAGGTCATATACCATTCTGCCGTTAGCGGTGAAACTTGGGTGAAATATGTTGGACACTCCAAAGAAGGTTTCTGGCTTAGTAAATACATTTCACAGTAGGTAAAACACGAGTAGATTCGACAAATGAACGACGACACGCGGTGCGTTTCAATACAGTCCCCTATGTAGATTCAACAAATGAGTGACGGGGCGCGAATCGTTTAAATAAAATCCTGTTTGCGTTCATATACTATTAATCCGATTGCGATGAAACATTGATCAGTTATTGTGTACACGCCAGGGAAGGGTTTCGAAATAGTAAATCCATTTCACAATAAGTAGCGCAAGAGTAGATGCAACAAATATGTGACGACACGCGAAGCGTTTCAAGAAAATCCCCTATTGCGTTCATATAACCTTCTTCGATTGCGATTAAACCTTGATGAGTTATAGTGTACACGCCAGGGAAGGGCTTCCACTTAGGCCCCTTTCACACCGAAGATGCAAGACGCAAGATGCATGCATCCTGGATGCAAGATGCATGCATCTTAAACACCAGACTATGTAATTGAACGAGAGGTTTCACATCGAAGATGCATGTGCGTCTAGCATCCTGGATGCAAGACGCACTTGCATCTTGAGAACCAGCCGGCTGGAGATTTCAGCGTGCATCTTTGTTATGCAGTCTTGTATACTCGCCCCTCCCTTGGAAATCTGACTCACCCGACTCTCAGCATCACTGTATGTGATTCACACCGTTGCACGTGTGCTTGATTCGCGCTATTTCTTTTGAGTTTCATTAATTTCAGACTTCAATTAGACGTTGTGTTCTAAGTACAAAACTTCCATCTACCCTTCAACTATGTTATCCGACACGGACTTTTGTTAAAGCAGTCGAAGACTATCCTGCAATATAACTTACGATATTACAAGTAAGATGACCAAGGGAAATCATGGAAGGCCCTGGCACAAAAATTCGAATCAAGAGAGCTATGTCTTCACCACACCAGTACAATGAAAAGTTATATGCTAAAATATATACGCTAGTTTCAATATCGGTAGTTAGACACCTACTGCTAGTTGGCATCCTTCCGTGACGAATTAATGGTATTAATTTTTAGAAAAACCAAATACTCGGCTTCTATTAATAATAAAAGTAAGCTACAGAATTTAGTGCCCTTATACCGGGTCATCATTTTATTTCCCGCATGTACTCGCCGCTAGGCCGGTGAAGGTGGCCTTGACAGATGCGGCCACTAGGCCGGTCAAGGTGGCCTTGGCGTTCTCCCCGCAATGAACACGTGCGCTGCGATCGGCAATGTTGCAATAAGCTGTCAGTATCTCCGGCGTATTCAAGCTTGTGAAGTGCTAGTTGATTTGACCTAACATACAGTGCAGTCTCGGGGCAATTTTACAGTTTATGTGTTGCCTTAAAGTGATGTTTTCTATACAACAACGTGTATTCATTGTGCTTTCTTATGCGAAGTGATGTTTTCTATAGAACAACGAGTATTCATTGTGCTTTCTTATGCAAAATATTCTTCTGTTAGAGAGTGCCGTTTTCGATTCATTCGGAAATATTCTGGTATCCGTCCTCCACATAGGAGTTAAAAGAAAATATTCGCCAAGTTATAACGAACGTCACCCAGGAAGAAATTCGCCGTGTGTCTAGAAACTTGTTTACGAGCTGCCAGGCCTGCTTGCGAGCTGACGGACAACACTTTGAACATTTCTTGTAAAACCAGGTAAGTTTGTAGATAATTATTTTCACTAGAAATTGCTATTAAATGACTGTATGTTGACGCGAAGTAGTGGGGAGAAGTCGCGCACTTTTTACCGGCCAGCGAGCGGGTGTCAGCGCGAGAGCTTGCCGCGCCGTGATCGGTATCGGATGCGAGACTTAAATTGATGACCCTGTATAATGATTATTATCATCGCTCATCATACGAATTATCTTTTCAATCGATTTTATATAGTGATACTTTTACTAAGAAACAATCCTGTAGGAAATATTCCTAAGTAATGTTTTCAGTTTTGAGTTATATTCACACGTTTCAAAATGAGTTATACTATTCATGGGAAAATATAGTTGCCGTAATTACCCCACCCAGGTAGTGGATTTTAGAAACAAATCTACCACTTTCGGAAAAACAATTAGCCCTGGGGTTCACTCAGCCTACACCAGGAATGCATACCAGGGTAATTCCTGGGAGCAAAGACGGCCGGGCGTGGAGCTGACAACTCCATCCCATTTAGTGCCGATGTCACAAAGTGTGGAAGCCTTGTAAAAAGTCGAAATCTCCATTTTATAATACGCCTGAAACTTTACCGGATGATTCAGTAATTGCTGAGGCTCAATAGCAGGGCCATGCTCTCCAGCATTATCCCAGTATGGGTGCTGCCATAAACGATTCCTTCTTTGTCTTCGTCTCCTTCTGACTGCACAAGCCAGAATTGTAATTTCGTCATCTGTTGAGTCGGATAATTGATTATTCATTACTCAAACTCACGTACTAAACTCAACAGAGATAATTGATATTAAAAGAAGGTGCAAGTGGCACATGCATCTTGGGTGTGAAAGCGCTTTCATCAAGATGCAAGATGCATGCATCCTGCACCCTGCATCTTGCGTCTTGCATCTTCGGTGTGAAAGGGGCCTTAGTAATACATTTCTCAATAGGTGCGTACGAGTAGAATCAACAAATGAGTGACAGCGCACGAATCGTTCAAACAAAATCTCGTATACTTTCATATGCCATTCATCCGATTGCGATGAAACTTTTGAAAGTTGTTGTGCACGCTCCCACGAATGATTCTAAATTAGAAAATCCATTTTACGATAACTTAGAGGCAGTTAATGGAAATTGAAAACCATGTTGTGGAACCAAAAGCACTTCAAGAAACAGAATTTCAACGCCAACACTTTCTTTGATTGGCATTGCAACGCATGCCGGGTACAGCTTGTATATTATAAAAATAAATGTTACGGGATAGTACGTACCGTATGTCCCTTATGCGTTCATATACCATTCATCCAATTGCGATGAAATTTGGGTGAATTGTTGTGTGCACTCCAGGGAAGGTTTCTGACTACAAATTATTTATGTAACACAAAAGGGTGAGGGAATTAACAGAAACCCTTAAATCCCACTGTAACCCAATTGCACAATCTGTATACTTACAGTATGACACCGCAACGCAAGGTGTGAGAAAGGCTTGCTGATTCATTGCGAGGTGACATGTCCTGACATGGATGTTTCAGCACAGCCTAATGCATAAGGATCGGGTCACCAGACAGAAAAACAAAGAATTTTGTTTATCCATAGGTACTTCATTTTCTATCTTTCTTGGGCTGGCTGTGTGGCTCAGCGGTAACGTTCTCGTCTGCTGTGACCAAGATTGTAGGATCGTATCCTGGCGCAGCCAATTGGCATTTGAGGGTGCACAAATGCGAGGCAGTCGTGTCAGTCGATTTACAGGCACGTCAAGGATCCCCTTCGGGCAAAAATTCCGTCACGGCGTCTCTAAAAGCCGCACTTGATAAAAGGGACGTAAAACCAATAACATTAGTATTATCTACCTTTCTGTCTTTGATTGGCATTACAACGGATGCCGGGTATAGCTGGTAAATATATATACAGGGTCTTTCATATAAAGTAATAATGCGAAGCGGCGGTTTTGTTATCCGCTGCTGCGGTGGCCTTGGCTGAGCTTGTGGCGCGCCATGGCCCCCTGCTTTAAGCGTGTGTACAATCCTGTATGAAATATTACCTTATAGAAAATGCTGAAAGTGTCGTCCTTCCTGGGTTACAGGCCGGACGTTTGTTTTAGACGAGTGAAAAATCTTAATGGAAGCCTGGAGGCGAGTTTCTACAGTACCTGTGTTGTTATCAGCTGCCCCAAGCCAGCGGTCCGATGATTGACAAAGTTGTCTGACACTACTGCTGAAGTACAGTCATTGGCAAATATAATGACGTTTTGTTCGTAACTACGTAACGTGTACTTCCGCGTCACACAATACTTCGACGTGGACTGTACTGTCTGCAAGTGCTCAAGTCTGGAATTCCATTACATCAGATCGGTGGTGACAAGTGTGAAGCGATAGGGTGAGAGAGTGACCGTGTGCAGGCTCACCCGCAGGCTTCAAGATCAAGGACAATTGTCTAAAACAAACGTCCGGTCTGTATTCAGGCATTGTATCTGATAACCACATTCAGGCTGACGCGAGTGAGTTCTGCCACTGTAATATTTCTGATCATTTATTTTATGCTTTTTATTGAGCACTGAGCCAGTAATGTCAAACTTATTTTCAATTACGTGAATCTGTGCCAGTGAAGGTGGCACTTCATCAGGAAATTGCTGAACAAATGCACCACGTACCCGCCGAGCCGACTCGCACTAAAAAAAAAAAAAAAAACGTTTTACATACAAAACTACGACGTTACAATAATAACAGTCTCAACATGTTAGCATCTGAGGTTCAGACTGGCGATTGAACACCTGTGGTGCATTCTTGGAATACACGGTACCTGAGATTATAATTTTTAATGTTTTTGCATGTTCTTTCCTTCCTCTTTGTCAGACACCAACAGTGATCTTCTGTTCTCTCTTAGGGGTTCAGGTCGCTTATATTTTGTATGAGTCTGTTCCAGATATATATTCTGTGACCCACCTAGCGTCATATAACAACGAATCTCTGAAGCTCTTCAACTCTTCCTCGCGCAAGAGGAATTCCATATCCATTTGGCTACCAGATCCTGTTATCATCGCCAGCTATTTTCTCCTTGAGCAAGAGGACTACGTCTACTTCTTTACTCACCATGCTGCGCTGGTATCAACTGTTAGCAACTCCTTGAAGACCAGCTCAGCAAGAGATCAATTTGTTGTTTTGAAGTTGGCAATGCTTATATGTTCTCCTTTTGTCTCCTACCCCCCACTCTTTTCCCCTTCCCTGGTCCCTCCGTGCTCCGTTGAGCAGCTCTCACTTCTCAGTCTGCAGTTGACTCGGTCAGTCAAAGCTCCGCTCTAGCTAGCCTCCTCAAACCAAGAGGCACACACTCTTCTACGCCATGTTGGCTAGGTAGTCACCAACGGAAACTTCGACTTCAACATGAAATCAAGATAAGTACCATTTTAAAAGTTTTAACCTCATCTTCATGGTTTTAACTTCCAAGTGCTTTTAATTATATTTTATAGACAGTGTGAAATTATATACTTTGGGGCAAAATCATTCTTCGAGGGATTTGCTATGTTGAGCTTTTGTCTGTCTAAGCCAAACTCAATAGAAAGTAGCTTTTCCTACGCTAACTAAATGAGAAATCTTCTCACCACGTGGGATATTATCTAAATACCCGCTGTCTATAATTATAAAGCTAGTTCCTCCGTTGGATTTTCTCCACCCCATTTTTTGCTAAGATCGTTCTGGAACCTTCCAGATCTTGTACTTTATCTGCAAGTCCGGCCGTCATGTATTTCTCACTTACTTGTGAGAATGCTATTTAAAATTGAAGAATCTCACTTCTAAATTACTACAATAGTGAATTTTCGTCCACCGCTGGGATTTTCTATGGCATTTAATTGTAATTTTCAACTTTCTCAAGAAATAGACTCTCGCCTACCTAGTGAAACCAGATATTTTCATCATTGCAATAACTTTTTTTGTCATAAACTCTCGTGTTTATACAGTGAACTTCTCATATATTTCAACGAACTATAGTGAAAACCAGTGCTTGCTCAACTTTTCTGCCGCGTCGCGATCGTCCGTTTATATTCAAACAAGGCCATGAACATTTTTCCTAAATCCCTATTTCTCTTCCCTAAACCTCTTACTAACAATCCGTAATAAATTCTTTAAATTTAGGTCTGTTTCAACGAGGTGTCAATCTATAGATGTGCCCTCCCATTTTTTCTCATGAGTAATTAATTAATCTCTGTATAATTGCGTGTCCAGCACACGTTTCAAACTTACATTGTTTCTCCCTTCAAATTAGGGAAAACAATTCTTTCAACTCTTGAGTGAGTTATTTTTGGGTCTTACGAAATGTAAACTGCCCCATTTGGCTCGTGATTTCTAATTAAACATAGGAAGTCTAGAACCTTCTTTTTGATTACCTCTTCAGGTTTCACAGTAAATGACCTGCCTTCTTTTGTATAATTCTCATAAAGTAATTCTGTTTAAATATAAGAAGTTGTAGTAACTTCTATTTTATGCTTTATGTTTTCCCTGTTGTTATTTTCGAATTTGTTATTCTCTCTAGAATGTTCTTTCAGAAATTTCTTATAGTACACTCCTTGTACTCAATTTAATGTTTAAACTTTAATCATTTCATTGCCCGTTTAAAATCTTATCAAGGTTTTAGTACTAGGTTTGAAACCTTAAGAATTGTTATTTGCCTGGAGCAATTTCTTAATGTTGAGAGGTCTGCGACCCTATTTGTTAAAAAGTTCAAATGAACTATGTTTGTCAAAATCATATTGCATGTTTGTTAATTTTTTCAAACTTCTTCTAATTGTAAAATAAATGAAGCGTATCTTTTCGCTTTTTCATTTGCGAATACAAAGTTTAGGCAAAATCCTGTCTTCCTTGACTCTCCTCTCTCAATGACATTAAAATCATTAATAGGGCTTTCACCATTTGTTGCATTTGAGCAAGAACTCTTAATTTTCACCTCATTAAAGTTCTTTTTAGCTTTAATAGCTAATTCTAATTGGCCAGTAAGGCAAGTAAAGCTCGCTAAGCCAGCTCTCTGCTTGTGGAGACCTTCTCCGAAAACTTATGGTCAGTTTTCTAAAAGATAAGTGTTTCTTTGTGTCTAAACTTTTAGCCGGCTCCTCGCTGAGTAAAAGCTTAGCCATTTTCCAATGCAACCATAGGTTCCTTTAACAAGATTACTCCATAAGGCATAATCCTTTATCATTTTCCTTCTTAGAGACACTTGGTCGCCCTTACAGGAACTCCATAATTTTGGAAATTGAAAATACCAAACCTGAGTTAAATCATTGGCATTCTTCGAATTATTTTGAAAAACCCAATTTCTTTGAGAAGACATACAGTAAATTTGTTCCTCTCAGTCTTGCCAGACCATCACCCTTCCCCATAGTACTTTTATACATGCTTGGGAGGAAATATACTAAAGCCTCTCTCTTGCAACCCGCCCAAGTCCTAGCTGCGGTTCCCGTCAGCTTCGACCAAGCTCGCACCCACTTTAGGTATCCGAGCACGGATTTTCGGTGGCAACTACCTTTAAGTGTGTTTAAAGTTAAACTTACTAATTTTGTGGGACTCTCCTCCTATTTTTCTATCCTTCTTTTTCAATCCCAAATCTACTTCCTTCTCTCAATCATCTTCCCTTGGTGGGTGGGTTATTCCTCATCCTATAATCTATCCAAAAATTGGTGCCGAAACCCGGGAGAGCCCATTTTTTCTTTTCTCTTTTTAAAATAGTGTCATTTGACAATACTTTGCATATTTCTAATATCTGTGTTGAATATTTCAGCTATAACCACATCGTGCAAAGCCTGTGAACGAGAAAGAGGCCGCTCCTGTCTCCTATGGTGTGTCCTATTCTTTCTACTCATTCGCTGCTGCCAGCTTGACAGCATTTCCAAGGTTCCACAGTTTCGTGAGTTACATTTTCATTTACCTTCTTTAATATGGCTCCCACTGATAAGGATAAGGATGAAAAACTTACTTCTAAACGAGCATCCTATAAAGGGCAAATTACCCGATTCAGAAGGTACATAAAAGAATTAGATCCCTCAGAAGTGCAATTAGACTTGTTGAAACATCGTGTAAAGGATTTTGAACGTTCTTATGAAAACTACTGTAACATTCAAACTGAAATAGAAACTTGCATGCTTAATCAAACAGAAGATCGTGTCGAAGTAGAAAACCTATATTACGAAGGCATAGGTTCTGCTTTCAAAATAATACACCAACTGATCCCCAATATCTCAGAACCGGACACTAAGGTCATCAATCCGGCCCAGTTCGCACCCGCTTCAGTTCACGAAAACAAACCGAAACCGTTACTTCCAAAGATAAGCCTACCTCACTTCTCAGGCAAGGAAGGTGAATGGTATTCTTTTTATGAACTTTACTGCTCCCTAATTCATGAAAATACTGAAATTTCCGACATACATAAATTTTACTTCCTCCGCACTTCTTTGGAATGTGAGGCCTTAGCCTTAGTGGAGTCACTGCCATTAAGCGCAGACAACTACCACATCGCCTTTAATCTCCTTAAAGAGAGATATGGCAATTTACGTTTGAGTGTCGCTCGACACATCCGTTGTTTGTTCAACCTACCAGCCGTCAAACCTAATGACGTCACCTCTTTAAGAAACCTGTTGGACTCTATACAGTTGAATGTCAGAGCATTATACCAACTCAAGCAGCCTGTCCAAACATGGGACACCATACTCATTCACCTAGCTACATCAAGATTCGATTTTTCGACACTGAAGGCCTGGGAGATCGAACTCGCCTGCAACAAGGAACATTCGTTCGAACACCTTATCTCGTTTCTCAACAGTCGATGTCAATTCCTTACAGCACTCGCATTTCAGTGCGAAAAGGTCGAAACGAATCCTCAGTGTCAAATTTTTGAAAAAAAAAACTTGCTTCTTCAAAGGGACATCAGCCCCCGTCTGTCGAGAACAAGCAAACCCGTTCCTCTTTCAATCATGCAAGAGAACATATCAGGCCGCTTAACAAATCGTTAAAATGCACGCTCTGTAAAATGCTTCACACATTGTATTCGTGCAAATCCTTTAAAGAATTGTCTGTCGAAGATCGAAGGAAGTTTGTCTTGAATAGCAAACATTGTTTCAACTGCTTATCACCTAAGCATTCTTCTTCGAACTGCACGTCATCAAATCTCTGTTTCCATTGTAAAAAACCGCATCATTCTTTATTGCACGTTCACGATAAATCGAGGTCATCAGTACCTGCCTCTTCAAGCTCCTTGCAACGCCGCTCGGAACAAACTAATGCTTCTTCCTGCATTTCCAATGCCGAAACTTCTTACAGTGCGCAAACCCTTTTGACCACTGTACAATTCGAAATCCAAGACAAATTTGGAAATTGGTTTAGAACCCGTGGTCTTCTTGATTCCGCTTCAACTCATAATTTTGTTTCGCAATCGTTGATTAAAAAACTAGGTCTTTCGTCATCGCCTACTTCCATCAATGTCACCGGCATTGACAATTTGAAAACTCAAGTTTTGCAGTCTTCAAAATTGAAAATCAGAGACGTTTGCCAAAGAAACACCAATCTTAATTTAAACTGTCTCATTCTTACCAGTATTGGCAAGGACACTCCAAGTCACTCTATTAATACCTCCTTTTTAAAGATTCCTTCGCACTTAAGGTTAGCCGATCCTCAGTTTAATGCTCAAGGTCCCATTGATGTACTTTTCAGTGCCAATGTTTTTTGGAAGTGCCTTCGCAAACAAACACGCAAGTTATCTTCAACCGTGGTCGCCAGAGACACCGATTTTGGTTGGGTTATTACTGGTGAAATTCAGCATCCCAGTGTTCAAACCAAAGCGCAATGTCATTTCGTTACAGCTGACATAAATCCTATTTCTGGAAAAGAGAACGCTCATGTTTCAGATCTCAATATTTTTGAAAAACACTTGTCGAAACGATGTCTTATCGTGAACAACTACACTACCTCTGTAAGTTGTTTAAATGGTTTTTCCTTCTTCCCGCACAAGATAGCAATTCAAGTTCGCCTTGCTTTGTGTTATTTCGTTTACCTTCTTATGTCATTTTTATAGCAGTTAATTGCTTAAACTTTTTCTCGAAAACTATCTTCCCCTTGTGTAAAACCATGGCTATCAGTCACCATCACTTTGCTGAACGCTATGTTTCACTTCTTTCGCTATGTAGAAGGATGGCCACGGCCGGCTCCTCCCTCCTTCCTCACAATTGGAAGTCGCTTTTGAAACCGCTTGAAACTCCGAATTCTATAGCATCTAGAATAACTATTCTTATGCATAACCTTCTTCTCAATGTCCCAGCTTGTCTTCTTTGCTCGGAAGAATTAAGCTTCTTTTTGTTGAAAATTGTCCGATTTCGTGATCCTCTCAATTATGCGAAATTGATTTCTTACTTTATTTCATATAGCTTTAAATTGCTTTTTCACGTCCAAGTTACGATTGACTGCATGCCGGTCAACCAGAATATCTGCTTTAAGTTACAGCTGATTCAACAAGTGTTCGTTTATTCCGAACTGCTTGTTTTTCAAACTTGTTTGTATGCAAGCTTGAGTAAGGCCAAGTTGCTGTTTATTTCCGGTATGCCTACCAAAGGTCAATACAAGTTTCTCTTATCTCAACTCTGGCCGACTGCCAACGATCGTCTTGCGAGTTGCTTCTTCAAGTACAGAAGCCGTTCACCTACTTCCCAAAATAAACTTGTTCCAGTCAAGGACTCTTTCAGATATTTATATTCGTTATCTCGCTGTACTCTGTGGGTCAAGGCCGCGCTGGCTTACGTCTTCCACTTACTCATGCTCGTATTCTATAACTGCTTCGATCCTTGTTTCAAAACTTCGTTGCGTATTTCTCACGCGCTTATGTATTGCAATTTGCTTACATATTTTGCGATCTTAATGTTCATTGATGAACAAACTGGTTTTTTCTCGTCGTCACATTCGATGTGTTTTTGCATTCATACTTGTCATGTCACGTTTCTTGCTGACTTAAGTATTTTTCTGAGTAAACCCTTTGATACTCATTATAACTTGAGGTTATTGTTTATGGCTACTCGTTTGTTACCTATGGCGTTCTTGCTTTCTACTCGCATAGTTCCTTTGTTTATTTGGTATATTCTTGTCCTGAATAGATGTACTTGTTTCTATACGCTTTGTTTAAACTTGTTAATTCTCCTTTTGCATTGTACCGCAATCTTTACTAGTGCTTTATTTCTCTCAGCTTCCAGCTATTTCGTGATTGAAAGTGTTGATAATTCTCGCCTTTTAACTCCGCTTTCCAATGACCCTGATAACCTCCTTCCACTTACACCTGGTCGCTTCTTTACACGCACTTCTCTTTCTGTCCCTCCTCCTCTTCCCAATTCTTACAGGGATTTTGATTTACCTATTGTTTGGCGTAAACTTGTAGCCCTCCGCAATTCCTTTTGGAAGAGGTGGAACTTGGAATATTTAACTTCCTTGCAAGGGAGGCAGAAGTGGTTTCTTTCCAGTCCCGACATTCAAGTGGGAGACTTGGTCTTAGTTAGGGATGTTTCACCCCCCCCTAGTCTGGCCTTTTGGAAGAGTGACCAAGTGTTACCCTGGAAGAGATAGGAGAGTCAGGGTATTCAGAGTCTTGACCACTAATGGTCAGATCACAAGACTACTTTTCCGCAATTGCTTATTACTGTACTTGTTTTTCTTGTTCGCTGTTGGTGTTTCACCCCCCCCCCCAGTATGGTGCATTCTTGGAATACACGGTACCTGAGATTATAATTTTTAATGTTTTTGCATGTTCTTTCCTTCCTCTTTGTCAGACATCAACAGTGATCTTCTGTTCTCTCTTAGGGGTTCAGGTCGCTTATATTTTGTATGAGTCTGTTCCAGATATATATTCTGTGACCCACCTAGCGTCATATAACAACGAATCTCTGAAGCTCTTCAACTCTTCCTCGCGCAAGAGGAATTCCATATCCATTTGGCTACCAGATCCTGTTATCATCGCCAGCTATTTTCTCCTTGAGCAAGAGGACTACGTCTACTTCTTTACTCACCATGCTGCGCTGGTATCAACTGTTAGCAACTCCTTGAAGACCAGCTCAGCAAGAGATCAATTTGTTGTTTTGAAGTTGGCAATGCTTATATGTTCTCCTTTTGTCTCCTACCCCCCACTCTTTTCCCCTTCCCTGGTCCCTCCGTGCTCCGTTGAGCAGCTCTCAATTCTCAGTCTGCAGTTGACTCGGTCAGTCAAAGCTCCGCTCTAGCTAGCCTCCTCAAACCAAGAGGCACACACTCCTCTACGCCATGTTGGCTAGGTAGTCACCAACGGAAACTTCAACTTCAACATGAAATCAAGATAAGTACCATTTTAAAAGTTTTAACCTCATCTTCATGGTTTTAACTTCCAAGTGCTTTTAATTATATTTTATAGACAGTGTGAAATTATATACTTTGGGGCAAAATCATTCTTCGAGGGATTTGCTATGTTGAGCTTTTGTCTGTCTAAGCCAAACTCAATAGAAAGTAGCTTTTCCTACGCTAACTAAATGAGAAATCTTCTCACCACGTGGGATATTATCTAAATACCCGCTGTCTATAATTATAAAGCTAGTTCCTCCGTTGGATTTTCTCCACCCCATTTTTTTGCTAAGATCGTTCTGGAACCTTCCAGATCTTGTACTTTATCTGCAAGTCCGGCCGTCATGTATTTCTCACTTACTTGTGAGAATGCTATTTAAAATTGAAGAATCTCACTTCTAAATTACTACAATAGTGAATTTTCGTCCACCGCTGGAATTTTCTATGGCATTTAATTGTAATTTTCAACTTTCTCAAGAAATAGACTCTCGCCTACCTAGTGAAACCAGATATTTTCATCATTGCAATAACTTTTTTTGTCATAAACTCTCGTGTTTATACAGTGAACTTCTCATATATTTCAACGAACTATAGTGAAAACCTGTGCTTGCTCAACTTTTCTGCCGCGTCGCGATCGTCCGTTTATATTCAAACAAGGCCATGAACATTTTTCCTAAATCCCTATTTCTCTTCCCTAAACCTCTTACTAACAATCCGTAATAAATTCTTTAAATTTAGGTCTGTTTCAACGAGGTGTCAATCTATAGATGTGCCCTCCCATTTTTTCTCATGTGTAATTAATTAATCTCTGTATAATTGCGTGTCCAGCACACGTTTCAAACTTACATTGTTTCTCCCTTCAAATTAGGGAAAACAATTCTTTCAACTCTTGAGTGAGTTATTTTTGGGTCTTACGAAATGTAAACTTCCCCATTTGGCTCGTGATTTCTAATTAAACATAGGAAGTCTAGAACCTTCTTTTTGATTACCTCTTCAGGTTTCACAGTAAATGACCTGCCTTCTTTTGTATAATTCTCATAAAGTAATTCTGTTTAAATATAAGAAGTTGTAGTAACTTCTATTTTATGCTTTATGTTTTCCCTGTTGTTATTTTCGAATTTGTTATTCTCTCTAGAATGTTCTTTCAGAAATTTCTTATAGTACACTCCTTGTACTCAATTTAATGTTTAAACTTTAATCATTTCATTGCCCGTTTAAAATCTTATCAAGGTTTTAGTACTAGGTTTGAAACCTTAAGAATTGTTATTTGCCTGGAGCAATTTCTTAATGTTGAGAGGTCTGCGACCCTATTTGTTAAAAAGTTCAAATGAACTATGTTTGTCAAAATCATATTGCATGTTTGTTAATTTTTTCAAACTTCTTCTAATTGTAAAATAAATGAAGCGTATCTTTTCGCTTTTTCATTTGCGAATACAAAGTTTAGGCAAAATCCTGTCTTCCTTGACTCTCCTCTCTCAATGACATTAAAATCATTAATAGGGCTTTCACCATTTGTTGCATTTGAGCAAGAACTCTTAATTTTCACCTCATTAAAGTTCTTTTTAGCTTTAATAGCTAATTCTAATTGGCCAGTAAGGCAAGTAAAGCTCGCTAAGCCAGCTCTCTGCTTGTGGAGACCTTCTCCGAAAACTTATGGTCAGTTTTCTAAAAGATAAGTGTTTCTTTGTGTCTAAACTTTTAGCCGGCTCCTCGCTGAGTAAAAGCTTAGCCATTTTCCAATGCAACCATAGGTTCCTTCAACAAGATTACTCCATAAGGCATAATCCTTTATCATTTTCCTTCTTAGAGACACTTGGTCGCCCTTACAGGAACTCCATAATTTTGGAAATTGAAAATACCAAACCTGAGTTAAATCATTGGCATTCTTCGAATTATTTTGAAAAACCCAATTTCTTTGAGAAGACATACAGTAAATTTGTTCCTCTCAGTCTTGCCAGACCATCACCCTTCCCCATATTACTTTTATACATGCTTGGGAGGAAATATACTAAAGCCTCTCTCTTGCAAATCGCCCAAGTCCTAGCTGCGGTTCCCGTCAGCTTCGACCAAGCTCGCACCCACTTTAGGTATCCGAGCACGGATTTTCGGTGGCAACTACCTTTAAGTGTGTTTAAAGTTAAACTTACTAATTTTGTGGGACTCTCCTCCTATTTTTCTATCCTTCTTTTTCAATCCCAAATCTACTTCCTTCTCTCAATCATCTTCCCTTGGTGGGTGGGTTATTCCTCATCCTATAATCTACCCAACCTGCACGCTTGTTGCAAGGTCAAGTATATACTATGCGCGCTTTCAATATTACAGCAGGGGGCCACTGCAGCAGCAGATAACAAATCCGCCGCTCGCCGTTCTTACTTTATAAGAAAGACCCTGTATATAAATATAACAAGTAGTTCCGTGAAGAACTATACAGCCTATTTTCATATATCCTGCTCATGTTAATTGCCTCTATCAACATACAAAATTTCAGTTTAATTGCTGTAACAGATCCGTGGATATGGAGAACCGTCTAAATGTTTCAGATGGTCGCCAGGTTGGATTTTTATTCTTGTACTATTACATTAAGATTATAGTGTACGTGTGGTATTCAAACTTCAATCGCATGATTAGAACACAAGAAGTAAAAACGAGATTTTAAAATTACGCACAGCAGCCATCTTGTGGTTATGCAAACAATTGAAATAAATTAGATGCCAGTGGATCAACATTTGTATAAGCATTTAACGTGCAACGTTTCACGGCACTCAGATAGTTAATTCGCGAGAAACGTCCATTTAAATATTTATATTTCGCGTTGCCGCCATGTTGGATTTATGCTCACCAGGTTACTGAAAGTCCTATAGGTGAACATATGTTCATAGTCTCTATGAACATAAAAAAATTAAGTTTGGTTGCTGTAAAAGATTCATAGATATTGAGAACCGTCTAAATATTTCGGAAGCTCGCCATTTAGGATTGTTATATGTATAGGCCATAGAGTTATATACCATTCAAGGACAATTATTGCCTAGGTTCATTATTCAAACTTTCACTTCGATCGCATGATTACGACACAAGAAATAAAAACTTAATTTTAAAATTTCACACAGCCGCCATCTTGAGGTTATGTAAGCAATTGAATTAAGTTAGATGGCAGTGCATTACAAACTACAAAATCATTTTCTGTACCACATTTCACGGCGCTCAGAGAGTTAAATCACGAGAAAAGTCTATTAAAATATTTCAAAACGCTTGGTCGCCATGTTCGTTTTGTACTTTACAGGTTTATGAAATATACATAGGTAAACTCTTACCAGTACCCTTTATCACCGTACCAAATTGCAGGGTGATATCTGTAATAGTTTCGGAGATATAGAATGCCAGTGAAATAGTTCGCACAGCCGCCATTTTGAGGTTATGTAAACAATTGAACTAAATTAGACTCCAGTGCATTACAATGTGTATAAACATTTGCTGTACCAAGTTTAATTACGTTTGGATAGTTAAATCGCGAGAAAAGTCTATTTAAAAGTCTCAAATTCGCTTGGCCGCCATGTTGGTTTTGTAGTCACCAGGTTTTTGAAAGTCTCATAGGTGAACTTCTAGTAGTGCCCTTTATCACAGTACACAATTTCAGGGCGATATCGGTAATAGTTTCGGAGATATTGAATGCTAGTGAAATATTTCGCACAGCCGCCATGTTGGATTGGTGAGACGTAACATGATTTGAAGGGCACGGTCGAGGTCGCCGGGAATAGCGCTATGAACTTACCGAGTTTCATTGAAATCGCTCCAGCCGTTTAGATTTTATTAGGGACACACACACACACCTCACACACACACACACACACACACCTCACACACACACCTCACACACACACACGGACAAAAGGTGATCTCATAAGCCTTTTTTTTTTTCAAAATTGAAAATAGGCTAAAAATATATGAGCTTTTTTTATTTGACCCTGTAATTCCCAAATGTTTGGGTTGCTTAATCGACTAGACTTAGAAGCGTTCTCCTGGTGTAGCGGCTAGCATTCTTGACCGTCGCCCTGGAGGTCCAGGTTCGATTCCCGGCTTCGCTAAAGAACTTAATTCTGGACTGAGGGCTGGAATGGAGTACACTCAGCCTCGTAAGCCAAAACTGAGAACCTCAGCCATCTTGGAAGTGGATTTCCGTAGTTTCCGATTTCTACTCCAGGCAAATACCGGGATGGTTCCTAACTTAAGGCCACGGCCGCCTCCTTCCCAATTCTCACTTCAATTACAAATGCACACACTACTACAGACACTTCAGTAACACACGTTATCAGACAACTTCTACACTCATCCAAGTACACGGGGCTAAATGACCACGATGTCCAAGCCTCTCAACTGATACAACAATAACAACAGTTGGTTGGTTCCTCAGTTTAGGGGCTGTGACAACGCGTTCATGTAGCCCCGTGTACTTTGGGTGTGTGCAGAAACTGTCTGATAACCGGTGTTAAGGCTGTGCGATCGCCACCGCCCTCAATCGCATGGCAAGAGATGGCAGCACTACTGTATTACCGATAGCAGCCGCTGCATTTGTGTTAGCGACGTGTCACCCTTCAATTATCACCTCCTTCCGCCCCTACTCCCACCGCTTCTCCTCGTCACTCAATGTCTTCTCTCTCTCTCTCACTGATAGCGTTGTTTTGCATCTGAAAAACAAACCAGACTTGCTTTCCGAGCCGTATTGCCAATTTGTGGACTACTATTGGATTTTTATTATGGATACTCGAGTTTAGGCCTTAATTACAACCAAACCAACAGACCTATTGAAAAACGAGTTATACCAATATTTTCCTTGTTTAATTCTGCGTTAGACTATATAAGCCAATTATTTTCAAGTTTATTAATTATTTATTTATTTGTGGTTGTATGAAAAATTGTCCGTGTTTTTGACGTCTTTTCTAGGAACCGCTCACTTAAAACTATATACATGGAAAACTACTTGGCTGAGGGTAATAATAATAATAATAATAATAATATCGTATGGCCTCGGGTGCCTGGTGCAAGCTTTGTTAATTGACACCCAGAGGGTAGCTTGCATGTCGAATTTCGTCGTTCCTTTGAACGCTATGAAAGTCAAGGAGGTTAGATATCTAATCTCCTTGACACTACAGCGCTTTCAAGTAGAGAATGGAGGAACTTTGTGTTGGCGGAAAATCCCGAGATTAATTTTGCCATTGAACACGGCCTACTGAATTCAAATGGGTTCTTTAACATGCCAACATCGTATGACATGAGTATCGTGATTTTTGTCGCCTTCAAAAATCACTTACCATGGCCAGGGGCGAACCTGCAATCTTGGGGTTGGTAGTCCGACACTATAACCACTCACCCACCGTGGCAAGCTTGCTGAGGGTAATGCAATTTTTTATATGTGATAGGCACAAGTATTGGTAGTGCAAATCTCAAGTTTCAATTTTTTTCAACTACCCGATAAAAAGTTCTTATACTTTTTCTGACGTAACGTTTTCTCAGCCCAGGATAAACGTACAGCAGGAAACTTGGTCTCATTTTGAAGCTCTCATTCGTGATTATCGGAAACTACGACCACTGTAAAAGTACAGTGTGATGACGAATTTATGAAGAGTAATATTAATGGGAGGTTTTGTGCGTTGTGTGTAGGTATTCTCCCTCCGTCCAGCCCAATAAAAAAGAATATATTATGATATAGGCCTATTATGATTATATTTTGATATAGTATGATATGATTCACGGAGTGAGGTTGTGGTTAGGGTTGTGCAGCTGTGAGCTTTCATTCCGGAAATAGTGGGTTCGAACCCCCCTGTCGGTAGCCCGGGTGATGGTTGTCCCTGGTTTCTCATTTTCACACCAGGCAAATGGGCGCTGTACCTTAATAAAGGCCAAGAGTTTAGTGCTTTTCAGTCGGTCAACACGAATGTACCCAAAAGAGAAGGGTTATGCCCTAATCCTGAAATAAATTACACGAGATTAATGGGTACATTCGTGTTGACCGACTGAAAAGCACTAAACTCTTGTTTACTAAGGCAACACCGAAAATATGGCTTCAAACACCACAATGTTAATAAAGGCCAAAGCCGCTTCCTTCCCACTGCTAGTCTTTCCTATCCCATCGTCGCCATAAGGCCTACAGTATCTGTGTCGGTGCGACGTAAGGCAAATTGTAATATGTACATTATTTTGATATATATTGAAGATTACAACTTGCATAATAGGCCAGGCGACAGGTAGTTCATTAAGGAAATAATTAGTGGAAAGCTGGAAATTGCTTTAATCGCTTTATTTGGACCCAGATATTACTCTCCCAAGTTTCTTCCTCGAGCGAAGTCGGTGTTGGCCCTTCTGGCCCTAAGAAGGTACCATTTTTCAATTTCTTTGCAAATATCTCCCAAATCTTCAACTTTATCAACAAAATACCTATTATAAAAAATAATCTAGAGTAAATTTCCTACAACAATTTTCCCTACCTTTTGTCTCTAATGTGAACCGTTACGATGCTACGACCATTCAAAGTGGAGCCCTTTTTGATTCATGCGGAAAAGCTATGGAAATGATATGCCATATCAACGTTTCTACATGTTATAATGTTTGTCAGCATTCCAGATGCACAAGCTGTTAACTTGTTACAAGTATAACAGATTTTCAATGTAAACAGCTGTGGCAAAATACCTACCATTAGTATCATTTTGCAATATTGAGTTTTCGACTACAGAACAGCATGTGGATGCACGGTGTGCGCGGATCTCGCGGGATGATGCGGACTTGAAAAAATTTGTTGGATGGTTATCAACTCAAGAGCCCTTTCCTCGTGGACAACACGTTGTTTCGTTAAGCACAGGAGTTGTCGGGGATGGACAAATCACTTGTCATATGGCCTATGAAATTGGAATAGCAGCACAAAAAGGCATAACCGGCAACAATTTTCACGATGTGAAGTTCCTTAGAAAAAATGGCGTGATGCCTCTCCGCGCGGTAAATTCAAAAATAACAAGTAGTTCCGTGAAGAACTATACAGCCTATTTTCATATATCCTGCTCATGTTAATTGCCTCTATCAACATACAAAATTTCAGTTTAATTGCTGTAACAGATTCGTAGATATTGAGAACCGTCTAAATATTTCAGATGGTCGCCAGGTTGGATTTTTATTTTTGTACTATTACATTAAGATTATTGTGGTCGTGTGGTATTCAAACTTCAATCGCATGATTAGAACACAAGAAGTAAAAACGAGATTTTAAAATTACGCACAGCAGCCATCTTGTGATTATGCAAACAATTGAAATAAATTAGATGACAGTGGATCTACATTTGAATAAGCATTTAACGTGAAACGTTTCACGGCACTCGGATAGTTAATTCGCGAGAAACGTCCATTTAAATACTTATACTTCGCGTCGCCGCCATGTTGGATTTGTGCTCACCAGGTTACTCAAAGTCCTATAGGTAAACATATGTTCATAGTCTCTATGAACATAAAAAATCTGTTTGTTTGCTGTAAAAGATTCATAGATATTGAGAACCGTCTAAATATTTCGGAAGCTCGCCGTTTAGGATTGTTATATGTATAGGCCATAGAGTTATGTACCATTCAAGGACAATTATTGCCTAGGTTCATTATTCAAACTTTCACTTCAATCGCATGATAACGACACAAGAAATAAAAACATAATTTTAAAATTTCGCACAGCCGCCATCTTGAGGTTATGTAAACAATTGAATTAAATTAGATGGCAGTGCATTACAATCTGCAAAATCATTTACTGTACCACATTTCACTGCGCTCAGAGAGTTAAATCACGAGAAAAGTCTATTAAAATATTTCAAATTCGCTTGTTCGCCATGTTCGTTTTGTACTTTACAGGTTTATGAAATATACATAGGTAAACTTGTATCAGTACCCTTTATCACCGTACAAGATTGCAGGGTGATATCTGTAATAGTTTCGGAGATATAGAATGTCAGTGAAATATTTCGCACAGCCGCCATTTTGAGGTTATGTAAACAATTGAACTAAATTAGACTCCAGTGCTTTACAATGTGTATAAACAATTGCTGTACCCAGTTTCATTACGTTTGGGTAGTTAAATCGCGAGAAAAGTCTATTTAAATGTCTCAACTTCGCTTGGCCGCCATGTTGGTTTTGTAGTCACCAGGTTTTTGAAAGTCTCATAGGCGAACTTCTAGTAGTGCCCTTTATCACCGTACACAATTTCAGGGCGATATCGGTAATAGTTTCGGAGATATCGAATGCTAGTGAAATATTTCGCACAGCCGCCATGTTGGATTGGTGAGACGTAACAAAATTTGAAGGGCACGGTCGAGGTCGCCGGGAATAGCGCCATGAACTTACCGAGTTTCATTGTAATCGCTCCAGCCGTTTAGATTTTATTAGGGACACACACACACACACACACACACCTCACACACACACACACACACACACACACACACACACACGCACACACACACACGGACAAAAGGTGATTTCATAAGCCTATTTTTTTCAAAATTGAAAATAGGCTAAAAATTCGCAACACGGATATTCCTGTTGATCCTCTTGTGCTTTTCCAATGCATTTGCCTTGCAAAGAAATCCGATGCAGAATTGAAACAATATTTCCTGTTTGAACTAGCTCCGTATCCGGTTGCGATCTTTGATAAAGCGGGAATGGGTAGACGCAAAAGTCTGTGTTCTATAAATTATTCGATCCTGTTACCGATGAGTCCATATTTGAGGAGCTACATCATGTTCTCGACGGAGGATATCTTCTGCACCGTGTAATTTGGCACCAAACCGATACTTTTGTCGACATTAGTTTCAAATATGCGAGTTACGTTAACAGATACTTTAAAAACAGTGTCATTATTTTCGATGGGTATCCTGACGACCCGAAGCCTCCGTAGCTTAGGCGGCAGCACGCCGGCCTCTCACCACTGGGTCCGTGGTTCAAATCCCGGTCACTCCATGTGAGATCTGTGCTGGACAAAACGGAGGCAGGCAGGTTTTTCTCCGGGTACTCCGGTTTTCCCTGTCAAAAATTTCATTCCAGCAACACTCTCCACTATCATTTCATTTCATCTGTCATTCATTTAATCATTGCCCCAGAGGAGTGCGTCAGGCCTCGGCAGCCGGCACAGTTCATATCCTCGCCGCTAGATGGGGGCTTCATTCATTCCATTCCTGACCCGGTCGGAGACTGGAAGCAGGCTGTGGATTTTTCATCCTGACGACCCAGCAGCTCGCAGTACCAAGTCCGTTGAACGTCTTCGACGATCGCACAAGCATGAAGCTGCTAATGTTTTTTTTTTATGAGTCCATGACGGCACCTATGCCACAAGCAAACTTTTTGTCTAATGTCACAAACAAACGAAGATTGATCGACTTGTTGCGCGTCAAATTCGAAAGCGAAGGAATCGAAACCAGACAAGCTCCAGAAGATACCGATGTGCTCATCGTTACCACCCCACTCGAGTTATCTCGGCCCGACAATTCAGTCATTATAGTGGCTGAAGATATAGATATCCTGGTCATCTTGGCGGCTTGTGTGCCACCCTCCACGAAAATGTATTTTATGAAACCCGGCCAAGGTTCAACCAAACAACAACTATTTTGCACAACAAGTTTCAATCTCCCAACATGTGTGCAAGAAAACTTCCTCTTTTTGCATGCGTTTAGTGGGTGCGATATAACGTCTTCGTTTCACAGGCAGTGCAAAATGAAATTCGTAACACTGCTGAAGAGTAATGAGGAACTGCAGACAGCTGTTAGGGTTTTCCGAGACGTGAACGCAAACCCCGATGAAATTGACAAAGCGGGCCAGTTGGTTTTGGCTGGGCTTTATGACAACGAAACCACGGGAAATACCCTGAATGAGCTGCGGTTCCAACTGTTTGAAAAATCTCTAAGCAAACATCGATTTAATCTCGCAAGCTTACCTCCCACCGAATCAGCGGCACGTGAGCACTCTTTAAGAACATATCATCAAATCCAAACATGGTATGGAAATGATACAAATCCACTGGATTGGGGCTGGAAAAATTCTCAATGTGGTTTGGCTCCCATACCTACGAGGGATCCGGTGCCACAAACGCTTCTAAACACAGTGTCCAGCAAATGTTCGGAAGGATGTAACGCAGCTTGTGGTTGCAGGAAAACGGGCCTCCGATGCTCCAGAATCTGCATGAATTGTATGGGACGGTCATGTACAAATGCTGCCGAGGAAGATGATATGGATGATTGTGACGGAGACATCGATGTTAATCTTGAGCGCCCTGTGACGTCGGCGAAATGTACCGATACAGACGATGTAAGCGATGACGGAGAAATTGAGGCCACAGCTGTTTACATTGAAAATCTGTTATACTTGTAACAAGTTAACAGCTTGTGCACCTGGAATGCTGACAAATATTTTATAATATGTAGAAACTTTGATATGGCATATCATCTCCATAGCTTTTCCGCAAGAATCTAAAAGGGCTCCAATTTGAATGGTCGTAGCATCGTAACAGTTCACATTAGAGACAAAAGGTAGAGAGCATTTTTGTAGAAAATGTACTCTAGATTAATTTTATACTAGGCATTTTGTTGATAAAGTTGATGGTTTGGGAGATATTAGCAAAAAAAAAAAAAAAGGAAAAATGGTACCTTCTTAGGGCCAGAAGGGCCAACGCCGACTTCGCTTGAGGGGAAAAACTTGGGAGAGTAATATCTGGGTCAAAATAAAGCAATTAAAGCAATTTCCAGCTTTCCACTAATTATTTCCTTATTGAGGCTTTTGTTTTTCGACCTGTCGCCTGGCCTATAAAGTTCTATTGATCTTAAACATGATTTATTCTGCGAATATAACTTACAGAATTTTATAAAGTAACTCATAAATAATTTTTAACATTCTGTAAACGAAACACACACATATTTTATTATGAGCAAATATTCTCATGAAAACAAATTTTATTATTTCAGATTTTGAAAAATCATTTACATATCATATTGTTCTATATTGAAACATCTTTTTTTAGTAATAATCTGATACAGGTACGAAGTACACCATTTTATACTGACTGTATAACAATATAAAGTATTGACAGTAAGAAAACAAACAATAAAATTTAACAAAAAAAGGACTTAATAATAACAAATTCATTGGAAATTAAATAACAAATAAAATAAATAACAGAGGTTATAAAGATATGTATGTGAGTCGTCCAATTCCAGAACTACCTAAGTCAATTTCATGAAATTTGTGAGAAAGGGCAAAAAACTGTCTTGAGTTATCCGTGCGCGTTTAAATAGAAACAGTTTGTATAATAGTTACAAAATACGATTAGTTTTCATTTTATGTATGTTTTAAAAATACAGTAAAAGCAGTTTTTACGTAATAATAGAAAATATATTGCACTTAAGCAGTTTTGATACAGGATCTAGGACTTAAGTAGTTTTGGATTAGTTTCATTAAGTCAGTAATTATGGTTTCTATGTGAAAGTGAAATTATTGCTATATTTTAAAGTTCTCTAAGAAACTACCCAGAATACAATAAAAGTAACCTTTCAACCTTAAATTTCCATTCACAATATGCTCACAGCTTTTCAAACTAGGCGAAATAGAGTCCATTGGACTGCACAGCAACGTCATTCCATGGGGTCTTCTTCTTCCTCTTCTTCTTCTACTTCAGATACATTTTGTCGAGCTATGTCTTCGCCACATAGTAGCAAGTCTCGGTAGAAGCCTAGATCCTCTCTGTTGTGCCACTCAGGGCCGAAATGCTTTGACAAAAGCTGTTTCACATCAGTCACTTACATATATATAAATATATAAAAGTGTACCCGTTCCTACGCCACTTTAACATGTTTTCTTGGCGTTGATTACAGTAGCAGTGTTTAGCTATGGACAAGTTCATTGTTAAACGTAAACGCCTGGAGAGTGAAAGTGAGCAGTCGGCTCCTACTCCCGAACCGTCGAATTCAACATAAAGAAGACAAACGAAAGAAAAGAACATACCTGGACAGTTACGTTGTGTATGGATTTACGTTGAATAAGAACGAGGAAAACCCTATCCCTGTGTGTTTAGTTTGTGGCGAAACACGAGGCCATGGTACCTAGCAAACTGAAGTGGCATCTCACAATTAAGCATCCTAGTGGGTCAGGGAAGAGTGTGATGTATTTTTCACGTGTACTAGAAGGGGAGAAAAAAACCAGCTGTGCGAATGGTAAAGAGAATGACCATAAGTGATACTGCTCTTGAAGCCTCGTTTAAAGTAGCAGAACTGATAGGAAAAAAATCACACACACACCTCATACTCTTGGAGAGGAAATCATAGGTCCTGCATGGAAAATTATAGTTTCAACAATACTTGGTGAAGGAGCAGCTAATCAAATTTCGAAATTTCCTCTTTCCAACAACACAATCAGTCGCAGGATATCTGAAATGTTTGCAATATCAACGAACAAGTCGTGGGGAAAATAAAAACTGATAGAGCATTTGCTTTGCAAGTAGATGTGAGTATCGATAGTGGTGACAAACTGCAACTCCTTGGTTTTACCAGATATATTGATGATAAAGATATTAATGAGCCGTTTCTGTTCTGTAGACCGCTGGAGACTACAACCTCAGGCCATGATATTTTTGTTTCTATTAATTCCTTTCTCAATGTCCAAGATCTTTCATGGAAAGACTGGTTGGTTGGATCTTAAGTTTAGGGGCTGCGACAACGCGGTCATGTAGCCCCGTGTACTTTGGTGTGTGTAGAATCTGTCTGATAACCGGTGTTAATTGTGATGACTGTATTAGTGCGTGTTATCTGTTTTTAATTCAAGTAAGGACTGCAGTCTTTTGAATTTTTCAAATAGTTCCGACTTTTGCTGCCAAACGCCACCGTCAATGACTACTAGTTCAGAACGTAGCTACCAGACGCCACCGCAGTCGGCTCTTGACGACGAACGTAGGAACCTAAGAACGTTAGTCAAATGTTTAACCTATATATAATTTAGCTTCACACAGGTGTAATTAGTGGAAGGTTCTTTAACATGCCATAAATCTATGACATGGGACCGCCGGATTTACTTCCCCTCCGAAGGAAGGCATACTGAGGGATTTTTAACTCTCTTAAAAAATCCGACGACTTCGGCCGGCATGGAAAGACTGTTGTGGTATATGTACAGATGGTGAACAATCTATGTCTGGGAAATTTGAAGGTTTTTACTGCAAGAGCTCAAGATTTTGCTGCAGTGTTTAACGAAGTTGTGAAAATGGTGAACTACATCAAGTCTCGACCTTTAATGTGCAGGATTTTTAAACAGTTATGTCTCGCAACGGATGCACCTCATACCTCTTTGTTACTTCATACAGAGTAAGGTAGTTGTCGCGGGGTCGTGTATTGAAGCAGTTTCTTGAACTTAGAGAACAGGTGAAAACTCTTTTTAAGGATGAAAATCAAGATACATTTTATGAGCTGTTACTAACTGATTCTTGGTGCTTGGAACTGTCGTATCTGGCAGATATTTTTCATAAACTGAATTAACTGAATGTTTCAATGCAGGGTAGACAGGAAACAATAATTTCCTCAACCAATAAAATGAAAGATTTTAAAAGAAAACTTAGTTCTTGGACGTCTAAAGTTCAGAAAGGAGATCTTTCAAACTTTCTTCATCTGGCAGTAGATAACGATCTGGGTAAGCTGAAAGACCGCATTTGTGATCACTTATCAAGATTGCAAGAAGCAATAGATACATACTTTCCATCTATTTCCACTATGAATGTCAACTGGGTTGTCTCACCATTTGATTTCATAGATAGTGCGAGGAAATAGATTTCACTGGTTGCGAACGAGATGAATTTATTGATCTTTGTGCCGATTCCACACTCAAAGGTAAGTCCACCAAGAGTGAGGCGTCGGTGGCTACTTTTGGGCTTCAGCGGAGAGAGTAGTATCCTAACCTAATGAAGAAAGCAATTAACACACTTTCGCCCCTTCCAAAATCCTATCTATGCGAGCAAGCCTTCTCTGCTCTGGTGACAATAAAATCCAAAGCAAGAAATAGACTGAATAACCTTGAGGATGATTTGCGTGTTTCATTGTCAACTGCAAGGCCCGATATCACGTATCTGTGCTCTAAACATGAATCACAAGTTTCACATTAACGATTTATCGAACAAAATTTTGATGTATTTTTACTCACTGACTGTAGTAAAGTTGACTGTATTATGTTATGGTGTACGTTACTTATTATAAAATATTTCAATAAATTTACATATGAAACATATTTTTTTTTATTCAAGGAAGGATGCCCCTAGTGTTTAATGTTATTCCCAAGGGTGCCGTGAACTTCAAAAGGTTGGTAAACTCTGCTCTAGTCTGTGGTCGTGTGGACTGGCATGATGAGTCAGGGCGGGAGGGAGGCGGAAGCTGCGATAGCAAAGGTGTTGAAGGAGAGCGTAAGGCAGGTGCCCGAGCGCGCTCTTGCCCAAGACCTTGTCTTACCGCTGTGTGTGTGCACGCGTGTGTGTATGTGTGTGTGACTGATTCAACCTGCGTTTTGTAGAGTCTGAAAGGTACAATCACCACGGGTATATCGCTGAACCAATTTTCTTTATCGAACTTTTCTACTGCTCAGAATAAGAGCCACATCAAATTAATAAAACTTTGAAGTTAATATAACAATTTTTTCTCACTAAAAATGGTATTCAAATCTGAAGAGGTTAATACAAAATTTGAATTTCGTAATAAGAATTGTTCCTATTGCAGGTACTACTACAGGGGTTGTTGTACATAAATTTCGGTGTCTTCCGATTATTAGTTTCGTCGTGGAGATTGTACCTTTAACGCTCAAAATAGCCACTTTGAAGCCATGTCCTCAGCAAACGAGCCGTCGTTATTTTCTTCAAAACGCATATAATATCTCACAAAGACCTACATTAGAGATTAAGAGTAAAAATAAAAATAAAAATAAAATTTCAATTTTTGACCGCACAGCCTTAATTGTGATGGCTGTATTAGGTATATTATCTGTAATTCAGGTAAGGACTGCAGACGATCAATTCCAAGTAGTTCCAACTTTTCCTACCAAATGCTACCATCAACGACACCTAGCTGTGAACTTGGCTACTAGATGCCGCCGCAACCAGCACCTGGTAGCGAACGTTGGAACTTATAGAGTGTTAATCAAATCTAACCTACAAATTTAGCTTCACACAATTGTAGTTAGTGGAAGGTCCTTTTACATGCCATAAAAATAACAACAGTTAATCTCACGTTTACTTGAGTAACATCAGACGTGAATTGAGCTATGGATTCAAGTCCACGAAGGTGTTGAATATGTTGCACCCGCAGATCTTCAGAATCGCCTTCTGATTCCATCTGTTCAGCACACAAACGTCCTTTCCTAAAACCCTCTTGATATTCACCAAGCAAACGGTATGTCTGATTTTATTGTTTCATTTAGGGACATATTTGTCATCATCCCCGTGTAGTTGAGTGTGCGTTGAACTTGTCGTTTTGTGATATATGTAGCTTTGTTGGGGACAGGGATGATGTAGGTGGTACAGAACTAGAAATAAGGTATTATCCCGACATTTGCCCGCAAGGAGTGGGGAAAAACCACACTCAAGTTAGCTGCTGTCAATCACCGATCTGCAGCTCCCCATTGTGGTCGTGGTGCCCTACGCTGCGTAATGCGTCTTGGTTATAAATAAAGTGCAAGTGGCCCGTAATTTAGAGACAGACAGTTACCACCTGCTTTTGTTATGAAAGAAGTGATATTGTGCCAAATTCTTAGCGTACTGTTGTCACGTTCAACTAATGTTCGTTGTTTTATTCGAGGGGCTTGGACATCGTGGTCATTAGCCCCATGTACTTGGGTGTCTTCAGTATTTGTCTGATAACCTGTGTTATTTTAGGGTCTGTCGTAGAGTGTGTGTATTTTTAATTTAGGTGAGGGTTGAGAAGGAGGCATCCGTGGCCTAAGTTAGATACCAACCCGGCATTTGACTGGAGTAGAAGTGGGAAACCACGGGGAAACACATCCAGAATGGCTGGGATGGGAATCGAACCCTCTTCTCAGTTTTGCCTCACGGGGCTGAGTGTACTCAGTTACAGCCCTGAGACCAGAAAAAATAAGATGTTCAGTAAAGAACATATAGCCTACTTTCTCCTAAATGCATGGGTATAGTTATAACTCTTTGTCTTTTTCAAGGAGTATAATTGAATGTTGGTTGTAGTAGCTTGTTGAAATACAACGTGCTATACGAATATTATGGTACGTTGATTGATTGAATCCTCACCTGAATTATATATATATATATATATATATATATACACTAATACAGCCATCACAATAACACAGGTTATCAGACGAAATTCAACACTCGCTCAAGTACACGGAACTAAATGACCATGATGTCCATGCATCTCAAATGAAAAAACAACAACAGCTTCCTACCCAAATCCATCCTCCTATAAACGTACACACACTAGTAAGCCTACAGACATCAAAGTGACACAGGTTATCAGACAACTTCTACACACACCCAAGTACACGGGGCTAGAAGACCATGGTGCCGCAAAACCCCTAATGAATCAACAACAAAAACAACTACAACAACAATAGACTCTACCGCGGATCAAGGACAACGAATTTTGATCGCTGCAGTCGAGTGTTGAAATATGTGGTGTTATATAATATTTTCAATTCCAAATACACACTATATATGCTTAACATTATAATGTGTGAGTAGTTATAAATCAATAAATACAAAAGAAACGAAGTAAAAAAATGAACCTGCTGAGATTCGATCCACGAACCCCAGAAGATGAATCCAGGTCGCTACCACTACGCCACACATGCCGTACACCCTTACATGGTTAACAAATGGTTGAGTATAACTCCATAATATTTTTTTGTCTTGCAATCAACAATTTCATTAACGTTTTCTGCCGTTTTTATAAACCATTTGATACTAAATATGTATTATTTTATTCAGTACATTCCTAAAAGGATATAAACTTACGAAGTTACGGAAATATATGGATTTACGAGCAAACAATAGCGGCCATTTTGACCCAACGGGACGGCACGGACATGCACGATATGGCACGGTCAGCCTGAATTGTTAGTCACTACTGCGGTTACATATTCTATTTTAAAATGCCAATATCCTACCGGTCATCTCCTTGAGGGCAGTTTAAACCTCCCTATGTACGATAAGCTGAATTGTTGAGGCCGGCCTTGTTGAATCGTAAGTTATGGTTAGGCGATAATACTTGCATGATTCATACATCCGCCATCTTGAAACTATTTGGCTGATGACCTTGTAGTTTGGGCAAATGACGCTTCCCACATAAAGGTATATTGTTGCAAAATTTAGTCGAGATCGGATGATTAGGTTAATCGCAATAATTTGATTTATGCTCAGAACATTTGGGGGGGGGGGGGGTGCCATTTTTTTTTGTTATGATGGCGGCGATATACAACATGACACTGAGTTGTCCCTTCCTAGTGCTACCTCTGTACCAAAGGTGGTTCGATTTGGTTTCGTTGTGTTTGAATTGTTAGGGGAATCGATTTGCACACATACACGGCCGCTATCTTCAAACTATTGGGCTGATGACCTTGCAGTTTGGTCAAAAGACGCTTCCCACATGAATGTATGTTGCTGAAAAATTTGGTAGGGATCATATGATGAGATTAGTCATAATTTGATTTAAGCTTTGAATATTTGGGTGGCCGCCATTACGTTTCCGTCAAGATGGCGGCGATATAAAACATGAAACTGAGGTGCCCTTTGCTAGTGCTACCTCTGTACCAAATTTTGTTCAATTCGGTTTCACCGTGTTTGAATTGATAGGGGAGGGGGACAGAATACCAAATCACACACAGACCCACAATTTTTGGCCCTGTGTAGATCTCATAAGTCTACTATCATTTTTTGCAAAATTCGAAAGTAGGCTAAAAAGTAGGACTGGTAACACTTTCGCCTGCTATTCCCAAGATCGCAGAATCGAATCCTGGCGCAGTCAGTTGGCATTAATGTGAGGGAGTGTGTCAGTAGATTTACTGATATCCTTCAGGGCAAAAATCCGGCATCCTAGCGTCTCTACATGCCGTAGTAGTTCAAAGGAACGTTAAACCGATATTATTATTATTATTATTATTATTATTATTATTATTGCAGCCTCCGTGGCTTAGGCGGCAGTACGCCGGCCTCTCACCGCTAGGTCCGTGGTTCAAATCCCGGTCACTCCATGTGAGATTTGTGCTTGACAAAACAGATGCAGACAGGTTTTTCTCCGGGTACGCCGGTTTTCCTTGTCACAAATTTAATTCCAGGAACACTCTCCACTATCATTTCATTTCAACTGTTATTCATTTAATCATTGCCCCAGGGGAGTGCGACAGGCTTCGGCAGCCAGCACAGTTCATATCCTCGCCGCTAGATGGGGGCTTCATTCATTCCATTCCCTGACTCGGTTGGTCGACTGGAAGCAGGCTGTGGAATTTTTCATTATTATTATTATTATTATTATTATTATTATTCGCAGTTGGAATTGACCGTTGGAATTTTCACCAAGACAGTTTTATCACGCACATGCTGGATGGGGGCATCAGACCCTGGCAATACAGTGTCGTCATGTCTATTTATTTTGAGTATCCTTCAATAAAATTCCAACGCGAGGGAGAATTTGTCATCCGCGAGAACAAAGGAATGTTGTAGTTTTACGTGAGCGTTAATCTAGCTATCATTAGCCACGGGACCTTCATTTTACGTGGAATCCGAACCACAGGACGTGATATTTCTCTTCGAAAATCTCACATGCATTGACCAGGAATCGAACCCGATCCACATCGGTGAGAGGCAAGCAACTTGATGACTGCACCATCACGCCTTCATCCGTGAGAGCATTTTGTTAGCTTGTATAACATTGTTTTATCCAGAATCGTGAGAATATAAATTAGGCTACTCTATCACCATAAATGGGTACTATCAGTGAGAGAAGAGAACAGGATACAGGTACCGGGGATGCGTTTGTTGCGACCTCTGGCTGGCGGTACACTGTAAGACCAGCAGTATAGTACAGCTTCGTGTACCTAACATTATACACCATTGGAAATTACAGAACTTCTTGGTATCAACATTTATTAAGAATGGAAAGTTCTCGGCTTCCTGCACACGTGTACTCTTACCAAGCATGTGGTAGAAGAAGAATTGGTTGATCAAAGAATAGATGGGTGAACCAAATAAATTTGGAGACGTAACAGGCCTAATGGGCTAATCCGTGTGATGACAATAATAATATCGTATGGCCTCGGATGCCGGGTGCAAACTTTGTTATTTGACGCCCAGAGGGCAGCTAGCATGTCGAATTTTGTTGTTCCTTGGAGCGCTATGAAAGTCAAGGAGGTTAGATATCTAAGCCCTTGACACCGTGTCGTCTGAAAACTCACGAGTCTTAAAAATCACGAGTCCCAAAATCCATGAATTTCAAGGTGAGGTTTAGCAAAAGTAGGTTCTAGCCGGTTTCTGTACCTGGGCCAGTCTCGAAACTCACGAGACAAGCTAGTTCTTCTTTGAAAACACAAAATAACGACCTCAATGATTCCAATGAAGTTTTTTAAGGCCTGCCTGATGTCACCAAGCAGAATGACTGAGTTATACTTGAAGAATTTGGTCTGCGGTAGGTTGATAATTCCTGTTAAAACAATACAAACGAAATCCCGGGCAGAGTGAGTCATCGTACAGCTTCCCGTGGTCATCGCAGGCACGTGCTCTCCGGAGTCGTGACTTTTGAGACTAATTAGAATTTTAATTCAGTTACTAGTTTGTAGTCGTGAGTTTTGATACTATCTTTAGCTCATGAGTTTTGAAACGTAACCCTTGACACTATAGCGCTTTCTAATAGAGAAAGGAGGAACTTTTGTGTTGGCGGAAAACCCCGAGATTAATTTTGCCATTATGAACACGGCCTACTGAATTCAAATGGGTTCTTTAACATGCCATGCGTGCCGTGATTTTTGTGTTGATGATGATGATGATGATGATGATGATGCCACATATGGCCACAGCAGACAATATGGCGCGAGCTGGACATAAATCCTGGAAGAATCACCGCCCAACACCGCTCTCAAGCGTGTCGTCAAATGGCGTAGCCCTGGATATAAACAGTAAGTGGATTCCTAATTTTAAGTCAGGCAGTTACCACCTGCTACGGGATTGGCTTTCCTTGTGGAAAAAGTGGCACACGATTATTAACCAACCAAGGGGATCACAACTTTGACACCAGTACCACCCTCAGCCCAGCATTGTTATGCCGTAATCCTCTCTATAATCCTTCCTGCTGACCTCCCTTGATGAACTCTTATTTTCTTCCGATGGTATCAGGTTGTCCGAAATTTGGGGTGCCTCGTGTTTCCGCCTCAATAGGCTCATGCAATTTCTAATCTAATGTCGTAGTATGGCTATGGTGATGCTACTTCACTTGACTTCATGAGCGGGTGCACTCGCGGCTCTTAGTTCGTGCTAACCGACACCCTGCCTGAACCACCCCTAGGGTAGTGATGAAATCGCTTAACGCAAACACTTGGTTAAAACGAAAAATTCGCTTAACACGAACACTCGGTTAATCCGAACAATCTCTTAATACAAACACTCTGTTGACACGAACACTCGGTTAACACGATATGGCTTAGCACGAACAATTCGTTTAACACGAACTAAGGGGCCGCAAGTGAACGCCCACGCCCTCAAGAAGTCAAGTGAAGTAGCAGCCCCACAACTATACTACTCATCAACTCTCTCTTCTCGACGGGGGTAACTTGGAAGACTCATAAAAAAAATAAAAAAATAGTTTTTATGATGATAAATTTGTTGTCCATTTAGCCCTGTGGAATCTGTCTGGTTGTGATGGTTAATCTCAGAAGGGGAAACGTCATCCGTGGGATGGCGCCTCGTGGCAAGGGACTGATGCTCCTTTTGGGGGAATGTTTTTAACTTAATATAAAACTAGGTATACAAATACACAAGTATAATTTATGTAACACGACAAGGATAGAGTCGATTCAACATTGGAAAGTGTTCCAAGTAATCCCATTTAACTAGGTACCTAATTCCAAGAAAAAGAGCCATAAACCGAACGATACGGAGAGCAATAACAATCAGGATACTAACATCAACAGGAAGTATGAAAGTAACCTCCCCAAGAAGCCAAAAACAACACATCAAAAGTGTTCATAAAACAAAAGCCACAATCACATTCCAATGCTTGTACGAGCACTGGCAGAGACTAAACCACAGGGCTGCAACATAATAAATCCCACACGATATATCTCGTACACGCGAAGTAGAAGTACAGTGCAGTGCTGCCAATTTTCAAACTTATAATTATGGTAAAAAAGAACAGATGATCTCGCTGGTCCGCCCCTTAAAACAACAATTATCATCATTGTAGTTAAGTATGGTAAATGTATATTATTTTCTTCGACAATATGGTACTGTAGCCTATGAGTAAACAATTATACTTGTTAATGAGCTTTCTGATAGCAATGTGCAGATAACATGGATGATAAGTCCCATTAAAACAACAATCTAATGAGGAAACACTTCATGCAGATCTCAAAAGCAATTTGCAATTGTACCGTTTCTTGCAACTTGAAATAGTTTCAAAATTGCAAAAGTGTGTTTCCATACAATTATTCCATAGCTTACAACGATTCTTGAACAAGTGTAACTATGAAAATAATTATCCAAGGTTTTGTATCGCTGTCTTTTAGGTAGATTTCATGAGAATGACACCTATTGCAATGTCCCACCCTTACGCCAAGGTAGGAGCAAAATGTTTTCGGAATTATCAGAAGATAGGGCCTCTGACATGTGTAACTTTGTAGATATACAACAATTGGCTAATTTAGTGAATTCGAAACATATCTCTTTGCCCGGTGAGATCTACCTCTGCCTACCGGCGCGGCGCACAGTGTGTCGAATCCCAATTCTAGGTGGAAAAAATTAATAACTTCGTTAATAGTATTGGGATTCTATTAAAAGTTGGCAATATACCGTTTTCGAGGTCGCTGAATTCATTTCTGGCATCGTCTAAAGTGTACGATCTTCGGGGGTAAATATATAGGGGTGAGGGTGTAAGGGGAGGTGTAAAGAATGACCAAAAGCAACAAAAGCATTATCCATTTTCGGTAGTAAAAATCACGATTTGGATGTGTATATTATAGTTTATGACAGTGGTAAACATACTATTTAAAACTGGATAAAATATGAATAACAATGAGACTTTCAGTCAAGTATTCGTGTTACACCTTATTTGAAGGAATAGACGAAGTCACTGTATGTAAAATCATTCAGATTAAAAACGTATATTAAATTGTTATTAAGCATAAAACAACGAATCATGCACAAAAAATAACATTTATTTTCCAAAAAAATAATCGTCAATATAATACAAACAATTTCTTTATAACAAAATGTCATTTTACAGTCCTGTTAATGACGTAGTTTTAGTAAACATACTTCACACAAGAAAACAATATTATTTCTCTAGAAAAGCATGGAAATAAAGACAACATACAGTATATTGAATATTAGGCCTATTTCTACCATTGCAAATAAAAAGAAAACGTCCATTCGTCAAGCAATGTTCTCATTAATCTCATTCCCCTTAATAATAACAAAATGTCTATGTTCATTCGTCACCTGATTCTTCTGTAGAGTCCAGAGCATCGTAGTCATTGTTATACTGGTCTTCATCATTTGATGTCAATGTTCCTTGGGAGTCATTGAGTAACTCAATAGCTTCCTTAGGTAGATTACCAGGAGTTTTACGTGGCATTGTTCTTCCTGCACTCTCCCATTTTTGTTAATATTATGGGATATCAACTTAATTTTGTTTCTTAGCTCCTGCACCTGAATGTCAGTAAGAGTTGTAGGATCAAATTTATTCCGAACATATTGAAATATGTCGTCAGTACGCCCCTCTCTACGACACGACCGCAACGCGTTGACAAATTCGTCTCGCAGTAATGCCCACATAGTCACTGAAAATTAGAAAATAAACCATCATGCACATTCGTGCGTAACCAAACCACTACAGATCCTGAATCTACATTAAATTTCCTATCGAATGGCGTTTAAATTAAAGTGGCACTATGAGGCACTCATAAAGTAAATAATTTATTTAGTGCAGAAAGCTTGTATTACGTATAAAAGTGCGAACACATACCTGTTTTCACTATTCCATGAGCCGCAGAAGACAACACCTCGTTGAACTCATTAGAATCACAACGTTCGGTTCACTCCCTATCAAATGACCTGATAACTGCCAGGAAGACGTTTCAGCATCTATACCCTCCCTCCTACGCACCAGACAGCGGAAAGGAAGACCGAAGGTCATCTGGTTTGTTCACTATCGAATGAGCCAGTTTTTGCTTTCATTTGCGGCAGTGAATTTTTTCCACCTAGATATGGGATTCGACACACTGTGCGACGCGGCGTGCTGAGAGCGATTTCTTTCTTCCTATAGTTCTGTACTGTGCAGAGGTGTGCAAATTATTAGAATTGTGTCAGTTTTGCATTTTTTTTACTCTTCATGACTTAATGGAGTAAAGTGTTTGCAAAGTGCTGAAATTATTCCGCATGTTTAAACAATAGTCTTAATGGCATTTTATTTTAAGAAAAAGACAGTAGAATTATTGTTTAGAATTTCCACTTGAAGAGGAGTTTTGCTAATGCAAAAAGTCACACGTTTTGTTTAAATTACTTTATTCTAGTTTTTGTGTACATTTAGAGCAGAGGGAGTTGGTTAGTTATTGTTGTTTTAAGGGGTGGAACTACGTGGTCATCTGCCCCCCCCCCTCTCCCTCCTAAGTGCAGAGGGATTAGAAATTCATTAATTACTGAGGTCCGCTCTTGAACTATTCAATGAACCGTAGACTATAGATTGAAATCACATGATTTAGAGGGTACATTCCAAAGTCAATGAAAAAAGAGAAAACGGACCTAGCTCAGGATCCCCAAATCCAAAAATTTGCAGTCGCAATTCCTTATGGAAAAGCTATAAGTCTACGAGGGTTAAAACATTACTAAGTTGGGTATTAAAATATGTCAGCAAATGGCCAATAAAATCCTTTGAATCAAAAATTGTGATTAATTTAAATTCATTATTTCAGTCTAATAAATTGCACACCTCTGTACTTTGTGTCCAAGGAAATCATTAATTGCTGCCTCTCCAAGCTGAATTGACTTTTTATTATAAGAAACTTCTTCTCAGGACCAATGTGTATTTCATATTGAGTTCTCTTTTCTGTGAATGATTGTTGTTGACTTAAATTTGTCATAATTAGGTAAGTTACATTACTAAGGATCAAGCGTTTGCATCTGCTGATTGTGAATGCAGGTTAACTTTTACGTTAGAGAATAGATAGTAGTGCAATTTTGTTTTCTTGAACATTTTGCATTTTGCCGGAATACAATAAACCTTTAATGTTAATTATGCTGAAAGTAATATTCACACTCAAATATCAAAATAATATTATTTTTCATAATATCTATTAATATCTGCCAAGAGCAGAAAACAATCTCCGTCGACGCCTCTGTTAAACACAAATGACCAAATTAATCTCCATTATTACCCACCCCTGCCAATCGGGTTTGGAATGGTTGCAAATGAAAGCTTTGTAGTTATGAAGAGTTTCTTATAAATAAAATAGTATACAATAAAATATTGCATGTATGACTGTATATTATTAAAGAAATGTAGCGTTCTCATTGGCGGTGACTGCTGGATACCATCTGGTCCAGCAGCTTAGGTGAGACCATGAGAAAAATGTGCTAATCTAAATCGGGCAACGCCCAGCATGTGTATCTCGCATGCGAGCAACACACTACATCCACGTGAAGTTTTGCACAGCGTGGCCATCTGCGTCATAAGAAGTTCTATATGGAATAAGAAACCTAAGCCTACAGTCGTTGCCAACTGCTCTTCAGACTCAAAATCCTACCGATAATGACGTATGGAATCAGTGTTGCCAGGTATTGTTGTTCTTTCATTTGAGGGGCTTGGATATCGAGGTCATTTAGCCCCGTGTACTTGGGTGTGTGTAGAATTTGTCTGATAACCTATGTTATTGTGGTGTGTGTATGTAGGTATGTATGTATGTATGTATGTAGTAGTAGTAGTAGTACTGTAGTAGTGTGTATTTGAATTCAGGTGAGGATTGTGAAGGAAGCAGACGTGGACTTAAGTTAGGAACCATCCCGGCATTTTCTTGGAATGGGAGTAGAAAACCACGGAAAACCACTTCCAGGATGGCTGAGGTAGGAATTGAACACTTCTTCCCAGTTTTGCCTCACGAGTCTAAGTAAACTTCGTTCCTGCCCTCAGACAGAGGCAGAGCCGAGGTTCAAACTCGGACATCCGGGACGCTAGCTGCTACACCAGGAGGTGGACACGCCACGTATTGGAATTCATCCCTCTGCGTAGGGCGTTATCACATGAATTGAGATTTTCGAAAGTAAACAAATTCGTAGGGATTTTTAAGATTTATCGCGTTTCCCCTCCCATTTTTTATCGTAATTTAAATTTATGTTTAAATAATAGACCTTACCTCTCCTTGTCATTTGTAGCTCTTCAATCGGTCAACACGATTGTGCCCAATGAATGGGCGAGATACAAGATATAAATATGTAACCACACTTCTGAAAAAAATTACATGTATTAATTAGATTATCAGAAGCCTCCGTGGCTTAGGCGGCAGCACGCCGGCCTCTCACCGCTGGGTCCGTGGTTCAAATTCCGGTCACTCCATGTGAGATCTGTGCTGGACAAAACGGAGGCAGACAGGTTTTTCTCTGGGTACTCCGGTTTTCCCTGTCAAAATTTCATTTCATCAACAATCTCCACTATCATTTCATTTCATCTGTCATTCATTTAATCATTGCCCCAGAGGAGTGCGTCAGGCCTCGGCAGCCGGCACAGTCCATATCCTCGCCGCTAGATGGGGGCTTCATTCATTCCATTCCTGACCCGGTCGGAGACTGGAAGCTGGCTGTGGATTATCTTTTTTTTTTTTTTCAATTAGATTATCACAAATAATGGGACAATATAGGATTAGGCCTACGCGTTTTGACCCTCAAATGACCATCATCAGATACTGATCACTGTGTAGCGGTTAAAGTTTACACTAAATAATTAATTTAATTAATAATTTAAATTGCTACTGCAGTATTGTAGTAGTTGGTCTTGGTTGTATTAATTCAAGGTGAATTTCCTTTTTGTCTTAGCGGTTTTTTAATATATGAATTACGTAATAAAAATGTTGGTTGCTCAGTTTAGGGTCTGCGACAACGCGGTCATGTAGCCCCGTGTACTTTGGGTGTGTGCAGAATCTGTCTGATAACCGGTGTTAATTGTGATGGCTGTATTAGTGTGTGTATCTGTTTTTTAATTCAAGTAAGGACTGCAACTTTGAATTTTTCAAATAGTTCCTACTTTTGCCGCCAAATGCCACCGTCAACGACTACTAGGTCTAGTTCAGAACTTAGCTACTAGACGCCACCGCAGTCGGCTCTTGGCAACGAACGTAGGAACCTAAGAGCGTTGTTTACATTCTTAACCTATACAATTTAGCTTCACACAGGTGTAATTAGTGGAAGGTTCTTTAACATGCCATAAATCTATGACATGGGACCGCCACGCCGGCTTTACTTCCCCTCCGAAGGAAGGCATACTGAGGAATTTTTGACGCTCTTAAAAATCCGACGGCTTCGGCCAGGTTTGAACCCGCTATCTTGGGCATAGAAGCTCAGCATGCTACCAACTACGCCACCGAAGCCGCTATACACGTGTTGTTCAAATAAAAACAATATAGTAGTAACTATGTCAACAAACAAACATGAAGCTAGCATGCACTATCTACTATTTGCACTGTACTTACTCGACTTGTGAAGTTTGACGGTGTTGACTTATCGCGTGGCCACTGTTTGTATAGGCAACACTGAAAAATGGCTTCAAAGAGAGGTAATGTATAGATTTGAAGCCATTCTTTTTGGGACGAACTACGATGGAGTGTGTGTATTTGTAATTCAGGCGAGGATTGGGAAAGAGGCGGCCATGGCCTTAGTTAGGAACCATTGATATATAACACTAGGCGTAACCATATTGGAAATTGGACCTATGTTTCCATTTGTGGCCTAGTGCATGACATCATTCGAACCATTAGACTACGTCAGCAACATTAAGGAAATTCTCTGTTGTAACTGTTGTTATAGTTATAGGCCTAGTTTACTGTCAGTACCATCAATTTCTGAAATAAATCGATTACTCGCGGTCGTTGAAACATCACGATACCTACACTTGTCGATTACTCGCGGTCGTCGAACCATCGCGATGTTGGTCTTGGCGATACCCACACTCGTCGATTACTTGCGGTCGTGGGTACATCCACCTACTCTCGCCATTTACTCGTGGTCGCTAAATATATGAGCCGGAGTTTCCATGTCACCGATTTTAACGATCGATTTTGCTTCTCTTAAATATCATTCCATGGACTAATATCCCTATGTTATGTTTGGGTTTTTAGTTACTTCTTCAACAACGTTGCGACATCGTGGTCATTTAGCCCCATTTACTTGGGTGTGTGTAGAATTTGTCTGATAACCTTTAAAAGTAGCAATACAAGCCTTCATATTCCCAGGATATCACGGGACGAACTAGGATGGAGGGACCCACAGTGTGAGTATTTGTAATTCAGGCGAGGATGGGCAAGGAGGCGGCTGTGGCCTTAGTTAGGAACCATCCTGGCATTTGCCTGGAGTAGAAGTAGGAAACCTGGAAAACCACTTCCAGAATTGCTGAGATGGGAATTCAGAAGAGCTGAATGGACCCTGTTCCAGCCCTCAGACGAAAATTAAATTTCTTGGTAGAACCGAGAATCAAACCCGGGCCTTCGCGGTGACAGCCAAGAGTGCTAGCCACTACGCAACGAGGCGGACAATTATACTATGTAGTGACGGAAAACATTGTGACATTGTTAGTAACTTATTTAAGGTGACGCGGACTATATCTTTGTCTCATGGCCTTTAACGTTAGCGCACGAAAACATCATAGGGCAACATTCTTGAAATGTAAACAAAAGAAATACCTTGGAGGAAATGTTTTGGAAGATCGTTGGACAACATCATGACGAAACGAGACAGATGTTACATAACATAACATGTGATTCAGTCAGAATGGGGACACATGTGTCACTTCATTAAGATAGGTTCACAAAGATAATCGGAGCGGAACTAAGGACCAGGCTTCAGCGGTAGACCTGGATTTTCAACACGGTTATAAAAATACTGTACCACCCACATTTATTAGAACAGGGGTCCGTTATCCTTCTCAAAAAGCTTCTGTACATGGTGCAAGGAATTTCTTTACTCTCCATACCATTCCGAGCAAATCGGGCTCCAAACTAAGATGATTACATACAAAATAATTAGGGCAAAATTACGACATACTCGTAGATATTTTATAAAGAGGCAGGAGAAGTTGATTATTATTATTATTAGAACGAAAAGAAGTTCGAAGTACTGATACCGAATGCGGTAGGTCGTGATGTGTAAGCTACATGAAGTGCAAGCTACCAAGATGTTAACCAGAGAGTTGAAATGCATTTGCAGACCAGGGCTCGGACTTGAAACCTTCAGATTTCCGATCCGATCCGCTGCTTTAGCCGTTGAACTACCGCGTTCAGACACGATACAATAGCCTAATTCGAATTTGCAAACAGTGCACCTTACCAATACAGTGCTGTCGAGACCGCCGCACTTGCCATCCCAATACATGTGCCGTTCCAAGGCATAAAATAACTGTCCGAACGCGGTACCTCAATGGCTAGAACAGTGGACCAAAACGCGAGGGTTCCAGGATCGAGTTCTGGTCGCGCCAAGACATATAATTTAACATATTGTACTCAGGGGCGGTTCGACCTTGTACATCTAGGGGAGGGGGGTGAGAATTTAAAAAAATGCCGACTGGCTGTTTTACATTGCCGACTATACGTTTAAAAACTGAGCAACGGGAGGGAAAGGGTGAAAAGGGGGGGGGGGGGGGGGGCAAACGATACACAAGACAAATATACTTAATTAATGGCTTTCATTTAAAATGTATATATTTTATTAATAAATGAACAAAATAAGTGTTTAAATATTACAGGAATCTAAAATATCTAGTTATTCTTTCTAAAACTCTACTCTACGATGTTTTAACAAGGACTTCTTCTCCACTATCTCCGTAATGTCAATGTCGTCGATCTTATCTTTCGTTGAAAACAACATCATGAGCAAGTCTAAGCGGTCGTCACCCATCGATGTCCGCAAATGATTGTAAATAAGCTTCAACTTGCTGAAGGACCGTTCGGAAGAAGCAGAAGACACTGGGGATGTTAAAATCAGTCGAACTTCTTGTTAACCACACTGGATAATCCTCTTTAATTTAACAGCAACTTTTGCGATTTCTTTAAAAGATGAGCACTGTTTACTGGCATCAAGCTCAGCCAGCACAAGCTCTTCACCGTGAAAGATGATTTTCGAGTGTGATTGCTTTATACGCATAGATCGGACGCGCTCGATGGTGCAGTTTTTTCTATCAGCGGGTAGAGCAGACGCAAGAAAAGCTTGCCGAAACTCAACGATGCGCAGATACCAATATCAATGGGCGTATTTTAATACTCATTGCGGGGCTCCTGTAATGCTGATTACCGGGCTCACTGCTCAATCAACTCTTCAAGAACGCAGCTCGCTTCGAGACGGTCTACAGCTGAGATCTCGCTTGAACCCCAGTCACAGTCAGCCTGCCAAGCCTGGGCAGACGATCCGTTCAGTACTGGTGCTAGCGAGCTACTGCCGGGAAGTGGGAGGGGCGTTGTATGCCACTACCGAACACCCGAACATGTCCGAAGATCTGCGCAGCATTTTTCGGCAAGCTTTTCTTGCGTCTGCTCTATCTTAAAAATTATGTGGAGTGGCTCTAGCAAAGAAATTAGTTTTGCGAGCTTGTCTTGCACGCTTGTAGTAAGTACATCCACATCATTTCTGTAGAATGTAAGAAAATAAATTTCTGCTGTCGTTTCACCATGCGCGTCATACTTCTTTGCAAGTCGCCGGGTCCTGTGGTTCTTTAAGAAGTCTTCCTCCGCATTTTCTTGCATACTTTTCGCAATTGACGATGCGTTCACCTTGCCGTCGTCGTTGATATCTTCAAAAGACTTCAAATTGCTCTGAATCAGCTGCATCGCGTCTACTATATTCAGCTTCTCCGCTTCTAAAAGCTCGGTTACGTTCTTAATTTTAAACAGGATGTTTTTGGTAAAGTACATGCCACAGATAAAATCAAAGTAGATGCTTTTTGTGCAAGCCTGACGCAAAAGTTCGGGTTTTACTGTCAAATTCAGAATCGAATAAGGTTTCCATTGTTTCCAATGCTGTGACTATCTCTTCATAAGACGTAGAAACAGCTCTCACCGATTCAGTGCGCGCAGTCCACCTTGTTTTTGATAAATTCTTAAGTTGAAGTGAATTATCAATTTTATCCAGCTCTTTCTGCAAGCTTGAATGTCGTTTCGTACTACCCGAAACAAAACCTACAATGCTTCAAGAGTGTGAAAAAAAAAACTCTCAGATAAGTGCGCTAGCATTACAAGCTGTCTCTACGAAAATGTTTAACCTGTGAGCTTGGCATGGAACGTACGGAATATATATTTTGCACTTCTCTGATAGCTTTTTCTGAGTGCCGTTGTATATGCCAGACATGTTACTATAGAGTGACCAGGTTGAAAAGAATGTTGCAACGCGCAAGCGCACCAAAGTAGGGGAGAGTGTTTCCAGCTCCCTTGCCACTCAACTGTTAGTCTTTCTTCTGCGCATGTGCGTCAGGTAGGGGAAGTGTCTCTCTCTCTTTCTCGCTGCTACTTGCTTCGTTGTCCTAGTCGTTGGACTTTCCGACGTCGTGTATGGAGGGCTACGTAATGCGAGCCCCGCCTCCAACAGTCCTTTCTACCTGGTAACTCTATAGCAAAGTCGAACGATTGAAACGCTAGTTTATCGAGTGGAAGTAAAAGTTCTTCTGAATTTAAAATTAAAAATATTTTTTCAGCCAACTCCTCTCCAGTCTCTTTTGTTAAAACAGCGTCTATTTTTAAAAGACGCTCCACAGGAACAAGCTCTTCATCTTTTTCGACGACGTATCGGATATTCAACGTGAGGAGGTCTTTATGTGACATATCGGGAGTAGTATCTGCTATAACGGAGAACATACCGGCGTTATTGATCTCTTCTGCAATTATTTCACGAGTTTTCCCTCCAAGTAGACGGATGAATTAATTTCGAGAGTCCTTGCTCATATACGTACCCTTGTGCTTCCGTGTATTCACTTCTTCCAACCACCTATTCATGACCGGACTATGCCGTGAAAGTAACTTCACAATTTGCGTGAAGTTTCCATTATCTTGAGTGATTCCATCCTCGTGACCTCGGAAAGCCAAATCTTGCCGACAAAGGGTTCTTGCAGTGTCAATAAGTATCTCGATAAATTTTTGTGGAACTCCTTTTCTTGTTCTTCCTCAATTCGGATCGTCCGTAAATGTTTATCAAGGAGAACGTCTACGTGGCCTTTTGCATTGACAAAGTGGCACAAATATGTCATAGCTGCTTGATGAGCTTCTGAAATGAAGTGTTCTTGTAATTTGCCCTTTATCTTCTTTCCGTGACTTTTCCAGTTGTGCCACTGACGTACTCCAGCGTGCGACCATTCTTCACTTGCGGACGCCCTTCCTCGTCCGTTTGGAAATAAGCCACAGGCAAAACAAAACACCGCCTCTTTTCCAATGCTGTACTTCAACATAGGAAAATCCGTATATCAGGCCGGATTAAATCGATGCTGCTTATTTTCTGGTATGTCTGGATTTGCTGGAAATACACTAAGTTTTGGCTGGAAGGCCCCAAGTGAAGTCAGGTACAGTCGTTGGTTTGTCGTGATAATTCTTTTCCGTTTTGCAGGATTGCGATTAACAGGTAAATCGCCCGCTTGAATGGGTACTGCGTCTGCATGCATGTTATTTTCCTCCTCTCTTGCTCGTTGAAGCAACTGACCGCTTTCATCGTGGATTCTCGATAAGCAGTCTTATCATTTCTACCATAAAAAGTTTTGTGTTCGGAATAGCGTCTCCTTTTATTGTTTTCAAAATACCTTCAACTCTTTTGAAATGCGTTACTAACTCACTAACTTGGCCAGAAAAGCAATCCACGAAAATTCGCTACTACGCGGTGTAGGACTGTCACCACTGCGACCGGCATCCGATGAAGTTCCAGCTGCTCGTAACTTGCGAACGCTGTGTTGGGGGATAGTGGTGGTTCAACGGTTCGCAATGAGCAACGGTGGTCATTGGCTCAACGGTGCACGATGGCTCAACGGTAGATGATGGCTAACGATGGGCGATGGCTCAACGGTGGTAAATGGCGCAACGGTGGCTCAACGGTAGATTTTGATTTTAATTGTACCTTAGCTACCCGATGGCCATTAAGTTCAACCCTTTGAAGACGTCGAGCGTCGCAGGGGTGCTTTTCCGGATATTCGTTCCATCGACAAAGTTACTTAGACTTGTCTCCTCCACCCCGCCCCGGTTTTCTTTTCACTGGGTTTTAAAACACTCCGTAAGTTTTTTTTTTCAAATAAAAAAGATGGTTTAAAATAGGACAAATACCCCCACAAAGGTAGACTTTTATTGTTTTATTGGGCATTTTTTCTTGCTAACACCATTAAACATAAACATGGCTGAAAATAAGCATGTATTTATTGTATTATTATTACGTACGTTTGATGGGTACGCGATGCTCCGTGAAAATGTTCCGTGCCGGCGAAAACTCACGTCCCACTGCCACTGTATTTGCACCTAGTTATCACTGTAAAAGTTGCTGGTTCAGGAACGACTGCTTTCTCTCATTCTCAGTGACCACTGCACTGATCATATTGAGCACTCCACCCCTTGAGGAACCTAGGAACCATAAACCTGTCAATTTTGTCACAATAGCGCGGATATGTGAGGACGCGCCGAGACAAGCGGTAGCAGATCATAGCATTCCTCCGACAACATCACAATGAGTTGGCTTGACCTGAAGTTATCAATGCGCTCACCAACACCTTTTGTCTACCCACATGGCACAGATGCTGGGCTCGCTTCGCTGTGAAGCTGAGTCGCTCTGCATAATGAACGCGGGATATTACTCCCACCCAGGAACGTGCCGATGAGTTAATTCCTTGTCCTTGGTCCCTTATTGCTCATCTGTCATTCTTTCTTCAGTTTCCATACACAGAAACGAAATGGCAAGTGGCAGCCGGTGCACCGAGGACTGGAAGTGAAACTTTTAAAATGGTTATTTTGCCGACTCTTCCTCTTGCCGCACTGGGCTATTGCCTGGCTGCACGAAATTATTGCTGCGTCCGTTTGTGTCGACTGTCGGTAAAAATGCCGACTGTCAGTATAATATTTTTATTTATTTTAAGAAATCGGACCAAATCGTATATGGCCATGCCCCGTTTTGCTTTTTTAAATGCTGTTTTGGGAAATGTTACGACTTCTTCAGGATTTGCCGACTGCCGACTGAGAAAATAGCTGAGGGGGGTGAGACACCGCCCCAACCCCTCCACTCGAACCGCCCCTGATTGTACATGACTTGATATTATATTAGAGGGGATGTCTCATAAGTAAAGCCGTGTTTTGAAGAAAATTTTATTTGGAAAGTTTTCTGACAAGAAATTTAACTATTCTTCAAAGTAGAGACTGTCAGATTCTATGGTCTTGAGCCATCTTCCAGCGAGGTTTCTTATCCCGCGACGGTACCAGTATCTGGGTTTTGATGCCAAGAATTCGGCGAGACCCACTTCCACTGCTTCAATGTTTTCGAATTACTTCCACGCAAGGTATGGACAATGGACCAAAAGGCGCAAGATCAGATGCTGGATGAGGGAGCAGTTTGAGTCCTCCCAATTCCTGAATCTTTGCCATGGTTGTTCGTGCAACCAGCATTGTCCTGCTGCAAGAGAACTCTATTTCGGTTTAACAAATGCTGAGTAGGTCCGTCTCAAAATTTCATGAACGCGTTCCAGTTGTTGAGAATGGTTGAATGGTTCTTAAGTTTAGGGGCTGCGACAACGCGATTATGTAGCCCCGTGTACTTTGGGTGTGTGTATTATCTGTCTGATAACCGGTGTTAATTGTGATGACTGTATTAGTGTGTGTTATCTGTTTTTTAATTTAAGTACAGACTGCAACTTAGAATTTTTCAAATAGTTCCTACTTTTGTCGCCAAGCGCCACCGTCAACGACTACTAGGCCAAGTTCAGAACTTAGCTACTAGACGCCACTGCAGTCGGCTCTTGGCAACGAACGTAGAAACCAAAGAGCGTTGTTTACATTCTTAACCTATCCAATTTAGCTTCACACAAGTGTAATTAGTGGAAGGTTCTTTAACATGCCATAAATCTATGACATGGGACCGCCGCGCCGGCTTTACTTCCCCTCCGAAGGAAGGCATACTGAGGGATTTTAACGCTCTTAAAAAATCCGACGGCTTCGGCCGGGTTTGAACCCGCTATCTTGGGCATAGGAGCTCAGCATGCTACCGACTACGCCACCGAAGCCGCCTTGTTGAGAATAAAGATGCGCATTGACTGCACGACCGACAGCGGTAGCTACGCTCGCTAACGCGCAGCGCTAGGCCATGGGGCCAAGCTCTCTCGCTCGGTAGACGTGGATTCGAGCCCCACCGTCAGCCGTCCTTGAAATGGTTTTCCGTGGTTTCCCATTTTCAACTCCAGGTACCTTCTGACAGGCCACAGCCGCTTCCTTCCACATCCTTGCCAAGTTCATTTCATCTCTCATTTACTCCTCTCATGAGGTTGGCGTCAGGAAGGGCATCTGGTAGTAAAAACCATCCGCCACATAGACTTTGATCGCATCGCATCTCATCCCCGACCTCGTTGGAAACGGGAATAATAAGGGGTAGGTATACATTGACTGCAGGCCCGTTTCGAACAAACTCCCAGTGACTTGAAACCTTCAGATTTCCGATCCGGTCCGCTGTTTTAGCCGTTGAACTACCGCGTTCAGACACGATACAATAGCCTAATTCGAATTTGCCAACAGTGGGGGCCTTACCAATACAGTGCTGTCTCCCCAAATTCCACCAGACACACATCACTTTTGGGCCGAACTGATCCTTTTATCATTTCAAATGATCTTGTCCACTTCGTCGTTATGCTTTGGGTCTAACGTTACGCGGGACGGAGACGGTTGCGTTACGGAGACGGAGACTGTGACGTCATGCAGCCGCGCGGGAAGCCTAAGTTAATGGGTAAAGGACGGCGAGTGCGTGACGTCATGCAGCCACGCGGGAAGCCTAAGTTATTGGTTAATGGAGTCTGTTGAAAGAGTCCTGGGGCGTCGAGCGACCTGGGGCTTCGAGCGAAGCGAAAATAATACAGGGTGACTCCTAAAGAGGTGTACAACATGCCAGATAAGAATACAGGGTGACTCCTAGAGATATACAAGGTGCGAGATAAGAATACAAGGTGACTCGTAAAGCGGTGTGCAGGATGTCAAAGCAAAATACAGTACAAGATGCCAGATAAGAATACAGGGTGACTCCTAAAGAGATATACAAGGTGCCAGATAATAATACAAGGTGACTCTTAAAGAGGAGTACAAGATGGCAGAGAAGAATACAGGGTGTCTCTTAAAGAGGTGCACAAGATGTCAGACAAGAATACAGGGTGACTCCTAAAGAGGTGTACAAGATGTCACACAAGAATACAGGGTGACTTCTAAAGAGATATACAGGGTGCCTCCTAAAGCGGTGTGCTGGATGTCAGAGCAAAATACAGTACAAGATGCCAGATAAGAATACAGGGTGACTCCTAAAGAGATATACAAGGTGCCAGATAAGAATACAAGGTGACTCTTAAAGAGGAGTACAAGATGGCAGAGAAGAATACAGGGTGTCTCTTAAAGAGGTGCACAGGATGTCAGACAAGAAAACAGGGTGACTCCTAAAGAGGTGTACAAGATGTCACACAAGAATACAGGGTGACTTCTAAAGAGATATACAGGGTGCCTCCTAAAGCGGTGTGCTGGATGTCAGAGCAAAATACAGTACAAGATGCCAGATAAGAATACAGGGTGACTCCTAAAGAGATATACAAGGTGGCAGATAAGAATACAAGGTGACTCTTAAAGAGGAGTACAAGATGGCAGAGAAGAATACAGGGTGTCTCTTAAAGAGGTGCACAAGATGTCAGACAAGAAAACAGGGTGACTCCTAAAGAGGTGTACAAGATGTCACACAAGAATACGGGGTGACTTCTAAAGAGATATACAGGGTGCCTCCTAAAGCGGTGTGCAGGATGTCAGAGCAAAATACAGTACAAGATGCCAGATAAGAATACAGGGTGACTCCTAAAGAGATATACAAGGTGGCAGATAAGAATACAGGGTGACTCCTAAAGAGGTGTACAAGATGTCACACAAGAATACAGTGTGACTTCTCAAGAGATATACAAGATGCCAGATAAGAATACAGGGTGCCTCCTAAAGAGGTGTGCAGGATATCAGAGCAAAATACAGTACAAGATGCCAGATAAGAATGCAGGGTGACTTCTAGAGATATACAAGGTGCCAGATAAGAATACAAGGTGACTCTCAAAGAGGTGTACAAGATGGCAGAGAAGAATACAGGGTGACTCCTAAAGAGATATACAAGGTGCCAGATAAGAATACAAGGTGACTCTCAAAGAGGTGTGCAGGATGTCAGAGGAAAATACACGGTGACACTTAACGAGGTATACAGTACGGTATGTTAGATTCAATCAAATACAGGATGACCCTTAAAGAGGTTTGCAAGATATCAGATTCAAATAATGGGTGACCCTTAAAGAGTTGTAAAAGATGTCAGACTCAAATACAGGGTGACCCTTAAAGAGGTGCCGGCGCGGGAAGCCTAAGTTAATGGGTAATGGAGTCTGTTGAGAAGCCCTCCTGAGCCTTTCTAACATGTGTAGCATTTGTAGCATGTGTCATTTGAAATGATATAACGTCTAGTCTTTCAGACTGACTGCAATTTTTTTAATGATGACTTTGGTAGGTTGACGGGGAGTGAGCCGCTGTTTCAAGGCGTCAACGTTGCGGCAATAGACCCATATTTCATCACATTTGACAATTATCCTGGGGTTACCGATAATCTGATGGCAGATATCCACTCTACGTTGAGCCTGTTCAGGGGTCAATTCATGAGCCTACACATCAACAGCTTCTGTTTGATTTTCCCAGTTTCTTAATCTGGCGATGAATGGTATCTTCTGATGCATCAAGTTCTTCTGACAGCCTACGATTACTTCTTTGAGGATTTTCTTCCAAAATGCTGCATGTATTCTCAATATCCCATAGTTTAGATCTTCCAGAACGCGGTAAATCTGTAGTGTTTTCTCCAGTCTTAAAACTTAAAAATCCCTCAGTATGCCTTCCTTCGGAGGGGAAGTAAAGCCGGCGGTCCCATGTCACAGATTTATGGCATGTTAAAGAACCTTCCACTAATTACACCTGTATGAAGCTAAATTGGATAGGTTAAGAATGTAAATAACGCTCTTAGGTTTCTACGTTCGTTGCCAAGAGCCGACTGCGGTGGTGTCTAGTAGCAAAGTTCTGAACTTGGCCTAGTAGTCGTTGACGGTGGCGCTTGGCGGCAAAAGTAGGAACTATTTGAAAAATTCTAAGTTGCAGTCTGTACTTAAATTGAAAAACAGATAACACACACCAATACAGTCATCACAATTAACACCGGTTATCAGACAGATTCCACACACATCCAAAGTACACGGGGCTATATGACCACGTTGTCGCAGCCCCTAAACTGAGGAACCAACCAACCAACCAACCAGTCTTGAAACGTTGGAACCATCGTCGTGCCACACGCTCACTAACGACACCTTCTCCTTCCACCTCATATATTCTTCGAGACGCGGCAGCAGCTTTGTAATCTTGTTTCCAGTAGTGCTTTAGAAGGACCCTGTTTGGTTGGTTCCTTAGTTTAGGGGCTGCGACAACGCGGCCATGTAGCCCCGTGTACTTAGGGTGAGTGTAGAATCTGTCTGATAATTGGTGTTACTTGTGATGGCTGTATTAGTGTGTGTTATCTGTTTTTAATTCAAATAAGGAAGGAAGCTTGTAGTTTAACGTGACCGTTAATCTAGAGATCATGAGCCACGGGACCTCCTTTTTACGTGGAATCCGAACCACAGGACATGGCATTTCACTTCGAAAATCCCACATGCATTGACCGGGAATCGAACCCGGACCGCCTTGGTGAGAGGCATACAGCTAGACCGCTGAGCCACCACGCCCCCCTAATTCAAATAAGGACTGCAGAAGATAATGTCAAGTAGTTTCTACTTTTACTACCAAATGCTACCGTCCACGACACCTCGCTTGCGGACTTCGCTACTAGACGCCATCGCAGTCAGCACCTGGCGGCGAACGTTGGAACTAATATAGCGTTTTCAATTCTAACCTACAAATTTTGGCTTCACACAAGCGTAGTTAGTGGAGGGTTATTTTTCATGCCATAAATCTATGACATGGAACCGCCGGCTTTACTTACCCCTGAAGGAAGGCACACTGAAGGAATTTTAACGCTCTTAAAAAAGTCCGACGACTTCAGCCGGGTTTGAACCCGCGACCTTGGGTATAGAAACTCAGCATGCTACCAACTACACCACCGAAGCCGTCTAGAAGAACCCTAACCCCCAACTTCTAAGTTTCATTTGTGATTGTGTACCAACAACTGACGACTGATGGCCTCGTGTGTCGGGTGCAAGCTTTGTTACTTGACGCCCAGAAGGTAGCTTGCATGTCGAATTTTGTTGTTCCTTGGAGCGCTATGAAAGTCAAGGAGGTTAGATATCTAAGCTCCTTGACACTGTAGCGCTTTCTAGTAGAGAAAGGAGGAACTTTGGAGTTGCCGGAAAATCCCAAGATTAATTTTGCCATTATGAACACGGCCTACTGAATTCAAATGGGTTCTACGAGCGAAGGGCGGAACGAGAATTACGCCTTGTCAGAGATATTTCTCTCTAGTTCCGAGTCTCGTCCTCTCCAACTCGGTGATATTCCAATGACAGTCGGCAAAAGGGGTCAATAGCAACAGAACCTGTGAGGGCCTTTTTGAGGAAAATCAAATCAGTTTGTTTGGCTATTGCCTCAATAGATGGAAATTTTTGACGTGGGGCAGAGGAACGACAAGACTTTGTTCATATCATACAGCAATAATTAGCGTATGTATATTCACTTTCACAACATCCAATAAACCAAATCATCGTATAACCCGTGTTTCCTAGGTAAGAGGTTTTGACATAAGTCATGTTCCTTGCTTAAACAAACTTGTTGTGATTTTCAAGCTTTTGCACGTCGATAGGTGCAAATGCAACGAGTCAAAAGATGCACTCAAACGTAAAAAAAAAAACTGTAGGTATCGGTACGAGTTATCAAACCTTTCATATTGTTACGTGCCACCCCCCTAGTGACACTTTTGTAAACTGGATTACGGTGGGTTAAAGCACAACACAGATTGTTCCTCTAAAGAAATAATTAACTTTATTGCGGCCAGAAAGATACACTACTCATCAGCAAATACAAGCAATTAGAACCTTACTCCAGTTTCCTCAAGTCTCTTCCTTATGGAGAGCTCTTGCCCCCTTTCACTTGTCAACAAACCACAGAAGTTAACCCGTCCTAATGAGTCCGATGGCCTTGACAGAAACTACCTGCACCTCTTCCTTATGTACACAAACTACAGTTACTTACGATAACCTGCTACACGCTGCTTCGCTGTCCACGAGCTGGGAAACAATGTCACTGGATTTCGTAACTCGCACAGCAATTCGCCACAATACCTCTGTCGCTCAGTGAAATCACACTCGCTCAAAACACAGGCAGTCCCCTGTATGCTTCTCACTCCCTCGCTGTCAAGAGAATCAGCTTCACTAGGAGTTTCGCAAGTCACGTCACCACACTTCTGTCGCTCAGGATAAGCGCTCGCACTAGCTCGAAGAACACACACCCACTGCTTGACAGGTCGCTCTTATATAGCAGGCCGGTGACTCAATAAATGCTTCTAGACCCATCCAGGGTTCACGGCTTCTCGAGGTTTCCATCGCTGGCTGGGTCACGAATATTCTGGACCATCCCTTTGTCCTAGTAGTCCTGATGCATAAGGCGCACGCAATACACTGAGGCAGAGCACAGCCCAGCCCTGGGGCAGTTGTGACTCATGCGGCGAGCGATGAAACAAACTCACTGCCGTAACAATATCATATATTAATTGGTTTAATTGATTATATCAGAAGAACAAATTTAGACAGAAGGGATATGAAAATTATTACCCAACTTTACTATAATCAGACCGCTGTAATAAGAGAAGGCAACATGGTTTCAAATGAAATAAAAATTGAAAGAGGAGTAAGACAAGGATGTGTACAGTCTCCATTATTATTCAACACCCACTCTGAAGACGTAATTCAAACTGCCTTTTTGGGTGTTGCATCAGTGATTAAGGTGAATAGCAAACTTGTAAATAATTTGAGATTTGCGGACGATACTCTACTAATCGCTGGATGCCTTGAAGATCTACGACTGTTGACGGATAGAGTGATAGAAGCCAGCGAGAAAAGTGGTTTAACTATAAATGTTAAGAAAACCAGTTTCACAGTAATTTCGAAAGAATTTCCAGAATTTCCAGGAAATTTGATAATCAAAGGTGAAGCAGTTCAAAGAGTTCAGAAATACAGATATTTAGGAATCATAGTTAATGATAGAAATGGTTGCTCTCAAGAAATTAAGGCAAGGATAAGACAAGCCAGAAGTGCATTCAAATGAGAAATTTATTATGCAATAGACACGTTAGTTTAAATTAAAACTAGGGGGCGTGGTGGCGCAGCGGTTAAGCTGTATGCCTCTCACCAAGGTGGACCGGGTTCGATTCCCGGTCAATGCATGCGAGATTTTCGAAGTGAAATGCCATGTCCTGTGGTTCGGATTCCACGTAAAAAGGAGGTCCCGTGGCTCATGATCTCGCGATTAACGGTCACGTTAAACTAAAAGCTTGCTTTTTAAAATTAAAACTAAGGTTGCTAAAATGTTCTGTTCTCGGTACTCTTCTACGGTATGGAAGCTTGGACACTCAAACAAGATATAATTAACAGACTAGAGGCGTTTGAGATGTGGACATATCGAAAAACCTTACGAGTAAGCTGGATGGATAGAATCACAAATCTTGAGTTATTGCGTAGGATAAGTAAAGATAAGGAGATAACTACCAGTGTCAAAATTAGGAAGTACAATACTTGGGCCATATAATGAGAGGAGACAGGAATCGTCTTCTACAAGAAATTATTCAAGGGAAGGTTGAGTGAAGAAGGAGTCCAGGAAGAAGAAGCAACTCTAGGTTGGACAATATTATAAAAATGGTTCAAGTGTAGTTCCAGTGAACTTTTCAGTGCTGCTAGATCCAAAAACTGGATTGCTGTGATGATCGCGAACCTTCTTAGAGGAGACGGCACATGAAGAAGAAGAAGAAGAAGAATTAATTATATCTCATTTTGCCCGTGCCCTCTTCCCCAATGTAATTTTAACTCCGCTCATTCTACCCCAGAAATAAATCCTAGTCATGCCTCTTATCCCAGCATTCGTATGGAACAAAAGTGGGGAAACCATGGAAAGTCATTTCTAGGATGGCTGAGGTGGGAATCAAACCTACCTCTTCTCAGTTGTATCTCATGAGGCTGAGTTAGCCTCGTCCCAGCCCTCAGACCAGAATTACAAATACTGTATTATTATTGTTATAGTGGGTATCCAATTAGTTACCCTTCAATTTAATACAGTGCTTCACCAGTCTCGAGGGTCACCGCACGCCACTGCTATTTACATACAATAAAATAAAGTCTTCGATTTTGTCTGTCCGGGCAAATCTCGATAACTAGGCTACTAGACGGGGTTTGATGCGGTTTTCATAATTCTATAAAGCAGTTTGCGACAAAGGTCCGCATATGTAAAAACATCCATCTATCATCAAAGGAAGTCGAGAAAAACGATTAAAGTGAAGCAAGTCGAGGAAAAACACCAACGTCCGTGTACCTTTTTAACTTACGCTGGGTAAACCGTTAACGATAAATTTGTCAATACTTCATCAACACTATTATTCAGCATAAAACATTCTACAAAAAAAGTAAACGTTAAAAATGTGCTACTGGTATTCATTGCAACATAAAGACACTTAAAGTGGACTTTGTATTAAAGATAAATATATGCTGTAACGGACTATTTTCTCAACTTCCTCAACAAGTCGGCAAAGATGGCTACAAACCTAATCAAGTATCGAATGTACAAAACAATTCAAATTCAAATCCAAGTTCAAGGGACTCAGTGGAATGAATCAATTATTATAATCACCTTTTCCCGTCCATACATGAGAGGTTCTTATATCCGCAATTAGTGATTTTTCAGTGACAAGACGTGTTTTCACTTACATGGATGTGCGAATTCTCAAAAGAATCAGTGCTGGTCACCTGTGAACCAAGACTGTTGCACCAAAACCCCATTGCATCACCTTAAAATTAGAGTGTAGTGCGCAGTAACTAGGAACATAATTGCTAGCTTAATTTCTTCTGTGAAATTATCGATTCTGAAGGATATATTCAGCTTATTTTGAAATATATCGTTCCCTAGTTACCATATGTTTTTAGCCTACTTTTCACATTTTGCAAAAATGAGGAAAAAGTAGACTTATGAGATCGATCCGGGAAAATGTGTGTCTGTCTGTCTGTCTGTCTGGCTGTGTGTGTCCCCCCCCCCCCCCCTATCAACTCCTAAACGGCTGCAGCAATCAAAACCAAATTTAGTATGAGTAAAGATGTGCATCGGAATATCTCACGTCCATATTTGAAAATGATGTCAGTGCTACCAACTGCTGAAAAAACGCACTAGAAATTTGAGCTCCATGTTGGATATCTTGCAAGGTATGCATGGGAGCTATTCCAAAATTGGCACACATGTAGATAATACTATTTCAGTTTAATTTCCAGGAGGCCTACCATGACAGTGTTGCCAAAATAATTTTAAGCCTTCTGATAGGTCCAATGTTTAAATGCATATAACTTCTACACTATCAATTGGATTTCAACCAAATTTTGTATGTAATATCTGTACATAAACAGATATGACTGAGCGTATTCTTAAGAGCCACCAGGGCTGCCAACTGTTAATAATTGCTCTCTCTATTATTATTTTTTATCCAAATACCAATATATCAGAAAGTATGCAAGCCAACAGTTTTAAACTATGCACACGTATATTCTGACATTTTAGATTAATTTGGAGTAACTTATATACGTCAGTTCTACCAACATGATTATAAGCCTGCTGATAGTACCAATTTTTAAATACATGTAACTTCTATACTATCAGTTCGATTTCAACCAAATTGCGTATGTGCTATGTGTACCATAACAGATATGACTATAAGTATTGTTAAGAGCAATCAGGGCTGCCAACTGTTAATAAATGCTGTCTATATATATTTTTTTAGCCTAATATCAATATATCAGAAAGTATGCATGCCAACAGCTCTATACTTTGCACACGTATACCACCTGACATTCTAGATTAATTTGGAGTAATTAATACAAGGCAGTGCTGCCAACATGATTCTATGCCTGCTGATATGTCCAATTTTAAAATACATGTAACTTCTATACTAACAAATGGATTTCATCCAAAATTGGCACAACAAGATATCATAATATTTCAGATTATTTCTGACCAGCACACGCATGGTATCGTTGGCAACATGCTTTTACGCGTGCTGATAGATCCAATGTCTAACTGCATGTAACGTCCATTGGACTTCAACCAAATTTTGTATTCTGTACCTTAGGAGATGGAACTAAGAATATATTCAGTCACCAGGGCTGCCAATTGGAGTGCTCTATTAGGCTACATTATACCAGGTATATTTTGAACTAATTAGAAATTTCGATATTACCAACTTAATTTCGTCATTATTCTAGTTAGGTTCATATACTGTAGAATAATAATTGGCATGAAAAGTAGGCTGTATAGTTCTTCACGGAACTTCTTGTTTTTCCCCCAGCAGGGACTGTGCATGCTGTGTACGATTCATTGGAAGCAATAACTTCTGTGTTTGGTGGTGTGTGATCAGTGCAGGATTGTAGCCACCTCAAAGACGAGACTTTACACTATGAGATTTTTATTTGTGAAGCAGTTTAAAAGACAAAGTTTACATATCTAACCCTCAAACTCTAGTCGAGCTTGAGAACAATATTTGGGAGCAGATATACCTCATAATGGCAGGAGAGTTACATCGCGTCAATGTCAATTTATTTACCAGGTATAACACCTGTTTGTCAGCTAATAGAGAACATTTCCAGCATCTCCCGCAGTAGCAACTGGCCCATTAGGACTTCCGGACGGTGTCCTTCCTAGAGAACAAAAAGTGGTTTCCATTTTCTCTTTAAGTCAAACATTGAACACTAATAATGCTAAGAAAATTACATGTCATTGTAAATCTGTAGCTCTATCAACAAGGAAGACTGTGTTTGGTGATATCTCGCTCAGCGCGCTGTTCACAGGTCAGGATGGAGTTTCTGACTCTCATCCTTCCATCGAAAGATGTGCCAGGGTGAGATGTAAGGGGACTGGCGCACTTATAGGTGACTTGAGAGGGACGAAGTGTGCGGGAAGTTGTTTCAAACCGGGCAGAGTCTGTACAGCTTTGTAGCACTGGAAAATATTTAATTTCTCCTTGCCTCTCTAGCCGTCATGTAACAGGATCTTTCGATCTACTACTATTTGCTGTCGCGAAAGGTGTAACTAGCATCAGAAGCCAATCAGAAGTAGATCGTTCAGCGTTGTCAGATGTTTCATTATTGTCATTCCGCTGTCAGCTGTCGCATGGTGAACTTCATTAGGCAAGCAGTGTGGCCTGATCACAACCCGCTGTGTCACCAAGGTAAGTAGACTATAAGGTAGGACACTCCGGTACCTCTCGCTCCCATTGGCTGATACACTGTGACGCAGCTCGGATGAAGCAGGCGCATACCAGCTGATATTTACAATGCATTCTTACGGGAAACACAGTCATATTTCGCTTCTCTTTTCCGCTCGTAGTATTCAATCACAATAATGGCACACAAGATAAAAAGGGCAAGTACACATACAGCACTACAAGAGTATGTCGAGAAAAGAAGATATTATAAGGAGGTAGTTAAAAGAGCAAAGGAAAGCTATCAACAATTGAAGGAAGCTCAACTAATACAGGAGGCTGAAACAAACCCTTTCTCAGCCCTAAATCCCAGAAGACCCAAATTCCCAAAGGACATTCCTATGACAACGTGGATTCAGCATCTTACAGCAACCCTACAAGCGCGGGACACCAGACCTATTCAGGTTAGCAACCCTTCTCAACTACCAGTGCCGATCACGGCACAAGATGTCCTAATTGAGATAAACAACTGCGCAGAAAAGAAAGCATGTGGTCCAGATACTATTCACTACGAGCACCTGAAGATGACAGCTCCGCTGTTAAAAGAGCTATGGGCAGAGCTCATGAACGAATGTTTACTTCAAGGTCACATACCGTCAAACTGGAGAACCTCGACTTTGAAGATGCTATATAGAGGAAAAGGTAATACAGGAGACCCAAATTCCTATCGTGGTATCGCTTTGGAAAACACAATCTTTAAGATCTTTACGAAAATACTCACTAGAAGACTCACAGATTTAGTTGACAACAAGATACCTGAAGAACAGTTTGGCTTCCGGAAAGGAAGGAATACACTACAAGCCGTTAACTGTCTTTTAACGAATGTAGAAGACGCGCTAAGACAGAAAAGAGGAAAGCTATATGCAGTATTCGTCGACTACACCAAGGCGTTTGATCTAGTGAGTAGAAACACTTTGCTCAGGAAACTTGAAAATATGATCGGAAAAGAACATTACCTTTTTGGGATAATAAGGGACATTCTCCACAAAAACAGCCTACAAATAGATGACAGTATAGTTCAATCAGAACGAATAGAACAAACAAATGGTGTACTTCAGGGTGACCCTTTGAGTCCGTTACTATTTAACATCGCTACAGCTGATGTCATTGAGGCTATTTACCTTGAGGGAGCGAAAATTTACATCTACGCGGATGATATGGTTGTGGCATCGACATCAAAGGAAACCTTGCAATCGTCCATTGATAAACTTACCACATGGGCTCAACAAAATGATATGACGATAAACTGCACCAAGACAGTAATGCTGGCATTCCGTAAAGGCGGGAAACTATCCGCAGATGAGCATATACTACTAAATGGAGAACCCCTAGTCAATGTAAATCATTTCAAATACCTAGGAGTAGTAATGCAAATGCAAGGGAACGTATTCACGCGACATGTCAGGGATAGAACAACATCCGCCATAAAAGCAATGCAAGACATAATGCAACTGGGAAATCTATCTTTACAAACCGCAATGAATTTATTCAGAACGAAAATAACTCCAATAGTGACATACGGCATTCAAATAACTTGGGATCATTTGACACAAAGTAACCTTCGAGAGATAGAAAGAGTTAAGTCTACTTTTCTAAAGAAAATTCTGCACTTATCAAAATACACGCCATCTCGTCTAACGTACGTACTAGCAAGGGAGACTTTCTTCATAGAAGACCTGCGTTTGGAGAACTCCCTACCATCAACAGTGCAATACCAGAGACTGATCGAAGAACTAAACCTCAAGCGTAATGACATATGGCCTGATTTCTATTCCACAGAAGCTCTTATGTCGACGGACTGGATGAATGCCAACTTTGAACTGCGGCATACGATCACCCGTTTTGCAGTCCACGGTTTTCATTTTAAGATATGCACAGCAAGAGGATTTCATGACCCAGGCCCCCAATGCACCTGCCATCTGTGTGGTAGTGCTTGTGATAGATATCACGCCATTTCCTGCGCCCAGAGGAAAGTATCGCTAACACGCTTCTGCTGCGAATAACTATATATATAGCAAACAGAACCTGTCAGACACTTTGTATATAGACACTTTGATGAGTAAGATTTAAGTTATTAGTATTAGTTTTGTATCTCGGCATGGCTATTTGCTGCAATAAATGATTATTATTACAATAATGGCAATATGCGCGTTATAAAGAGAAAGGTATAAACAATATATTGCAGTGGTTTGTAATGTGAAATATACTTCATAAACACACAAAAATAATACTTCAGATTAGCTACGGCACCGCACCTTAGTATCAGCTGAGCTAAAGAAGAGCCTCACAAAACACAATAACAGACGTGCTAAGGATAGAAATACGAAATATAGCAATAGATCGGCTACATAATCATGCTTTAGCGATCCTACGGTGTAGCCAAGCGCGTTATATTGCTCACTACGACCGCGATGGGAAGCTGCAGTAAGTCGGGAGTTCAGAGGTTCAAATCCCGTCGCTGACAGCGGCTTTCCATACTCTCTCCAGTAAAATGCCGAGATAGTAGCCTACCTTGTTTCAAGTTCCGGAGCACTTACCCCATTTTCGTCCCTAATAATTACGGTCACACACACACATTACAACAGTCACCTTAAAAGCACGGATTACAAATTGAATACACAAGTACACGGAGCTGATGATCAAGATGTCCCAGTCCCAACAACATACATTATTAATGTAACATTGGTATGAAAATGATCAGTTTATAAACACTTACCTTTTATGCGACTTGAGTTTTAGATGACGAAGCGACCCGAGTTTGTTCTTTTTTGCTGCATATTTCTCCAGTAATTTGATCTCGATATGCCTATTCAGTCGACGGATTCTGATAAAAGTCATTGTCCTCACGTATAAACGAATTATCTTCACATTCACTTCCGGGAATTTTGATTTTATTAAGTCAAAAGACTGAAGACTCAAACAACAACAACAAGGTGGTCAGGTAGGTTATTACATTTTTCTTTTTCGATATAGTTCGTCCATGAAAAGAATCGAACAAAACTTCAAATCCAATCATTTCATGAAGCCACTTATGTGTTGGATGAGCAAGTCCCCCCTTTTATGGATATCCAATCATCCCTGCTCTCGTCTGTTACACACAAATTTTCCCCCTTCACACTCTCATCAATGAACCTACGCTTCAATGCCACATAACCGGCAAGATACTTAAGTGCATCTAGCAAAACGTCTTCACTGGAGAATCATTACCGATGCAACTGGTAGCAAGTTTTAATTTTCAGCTTCTGCCGAGCAAGTTAGATGACTCAATACCAAGATAAGTAGACTATAACTCAGATGATCACAATATTACAGGGACATTTTTATCGGTCTAGCAATAAAGCGGGGACCGGCAAAATGCGTGCGTAGCTGGGTGACTCACAGCCGAGATATTATTTTAACGCAGCTGCTATATTGCTAGATAATATAATGAATGTTATTGGTTGAACGTCCCTTTTAATTGCTGCTTTTAGAGACGCCGGGGTGCCGGAATTTTGCCTCTAAGGGGATCGTTAACGTGCCAGTAAATCTGTTAACATGGCTCCCTCGTACCCTCAAATGCCAGCTGGCTGCACCAGGATTCGATCCAGCAACCTTCGGCATAGCAGGCGAGAACGTTACCACTGAGCTACGCAGCCAGCCTATATATTGCTAGACCGATAAGAAAGACCCTGATGTTTCGTAAGCGTGAGAGTCCTTTTGTAACTGTACCACAAATTCCTGCGAGGGTGTGCTCGATTCCCGAAAACGTTAAGAACTGAGAACTAAGATATTTAACCTATTTAAAAGATGTGCATTTGTATGATCTATGCATATTATGCGAGTCCGGAACACTCTCACGTTTCAAGTTATTTGCACGATACAATGCCAAAGAATTTAAGTGTCCAATGCAGCTACCTTATTGATTATTTAACATTTTATTATATTCCTTATTTAAAACTACAGTAGTTTTCAAGAAGTAGTAAATCAGTTGGGTGCAGCCCAAAATATAACTGTTGATTCATTTGAGTAGTTTGGACATCGTGGCCATTTAGCCCCGTGCACTTGGGTGTGTGTAAAATTTGTCTGGTAACCTGTGTTATTGTGGTGTCTGTGTAGTTGTAAATCTGATGAGGATTGAGAAGAAGGCGGCCGTGGCCTAAGTTAGGAACCATCTCGGCAGTGGCAACCCACGGAAAACCACTTCCAGGCTGGCTGAGGTGGGAATCGAACCCACATCTTCTAAGATTTGCCTCACGAGGCTGAGTGTACCCGGACAGCCACGAATACTAACCGCTACACTACGTGGTGGTCACACAGTAGTCTGACTTGGGACTTCGATAACCATTTAGCTCTTGGTTCAATGTTGTTAACCTCACTGATTAATTTTCATCATTACCATTTTGGAGTTCTATTTATTAGTTTTACGTAACCATGAATCTTGTGATTATGAGCCACAGGACCTCCTTTTTTACGTGGAATCCGAACCATAGGACATGGCATTTCACTTCGAAAATCTCACATGGACTGGCCGGGTTATTTTATCAGTCTCCTGACAGAAGGGTAGCAAGTTTAATGGTACAGACTGTAGTGATACGCCCTTTATAGGGTATTAGTTGACTGCAGAAGGGCATGCGAGGACCACCACATTCACATTTCTCTTTAAAAGCGTCCCTTTTTGTTGCTAGAGGCAGCTGAGAACTGTTTGTTATACATGGTCGCCACGACAGTGCCCAACCGGTGACGTCAGGCTGCAGCTTATGCTCTGGCAAGCCGAAGCGCGGAGCCCGGAGTGGCTCCCCCTGCTGTGTCACAATAATTGAAGGTTTGACAACAGTGAAAAACAGTAGCATTAATAAAAGTCTCCTCTACGAACATGCACCAGCCAAATCTCCATACCGGTAGTTGTATATAATAAAAAATTAAATAACAATGTGCTAGTATGCCATTTGTTTATCTTTGATAGGTTCTTAAGTTTAGGGGCTGCGACAACGTGGTCATGTAGTCCCGTGTACTTTGGGTGTGTGTAGAATCTGTCTGATAACCGAGGTTAAATGTGATGACTGTATTAGTGTTATCTGTTTTTAATTCAAGTATGTAAGGAATGCAGACTTTTTGAATTTTTCAAATAGTTCCTACTTTTGCCGCCAAACGCCACCGTCAACGACTACTAGTTCGGTACTTAGCTACCAGACGCCACCACAGTTAATGAACAATGTTCATGAACAATGTTAATGAAAACATTTCTCAACATGTTTACTAAACATTTGTTAACAAACTTCTTCAACATTATGTCCACACCAAATAAACTTTGTTAACAAACATCTTCAACATTAAATAAACTTTTTGTGAGGTTATAATAGATAGGGTCAGGAAGAAGAAAGTACTTACAGCTGCAGCTTTCATTATTTTAGTGAGTACAATTAGAGGAAAGCGCAGACGAAAGGTGTGGCAAAGAAAAATATTGGAAAGGCGTTTAGAATTAAGTTTCGAGAGAACGCTTATGTCAGAACTATTAATTCAGGATGCAGCAGGCTAGGTATAACATTAAGATTCCTAGCAACTGGTATGGTGCACCATACAAGATTCAATTTTAAGGGGATTTTTAAGTGCTACGCAAAATATTCTTGTATCGTTCTCTGTCATATCGGCTGATGAAGGGGCCAAAACTATTAATTAGCCTCGAAACATGTCCCATTAATGACCACACAGTGACCTCAATTAATAGAAGTATTGATCAGGCGGAACTTTTAACCTGTTTATACTAATTAGTTTATCAATACGGAACCAGAATGAACCTTGTCTAGAGTATCAAAACAAGCAACTTCAGTTATGGTGCCTTTATTGCGTCTTTGCGCATGCGCGAACCAAAATGTTAACGAAAACACGAAAAGTTAATGAAAAGTTTCATTCACAAAAGTTAAAGAGATTATGTTCATGAACATGCTCGAAAAGTTAACGAACACGCTATTTTGTTTATGAACAGTCCAAAATGTTCATGAACATTGTTCATGAACAGTGTTCATTAACAAAGTTAACGAAAACATCTTGGTGTGGACGTACCTTTTAAGAGGCAGTGATGAACGGTGCATAAGTTGAAGCAATGAAAGAAAGTGTAAATGTTTAGTATTTTATGTTTATTTCTGTTAATAGAATGATTATTTTTACGATTACCGGTTTCTTCTCTTAGCAACTATTACTTATTTTCTAATTAGTCCTAATTTTCTAATTTTTTTGTGGTTGTGAATTGTCTTGTGTATTTATTGTAATTTGCCACCATGGACAGTGTCCACATTTGCAAATAAACCATGTATGTATGTATGTATGTAAATTATAGTCTAAAATATTCACCTTGTTGGTGATGGCCATGCGTGTTAAAAGATAAACATTTAAGTAACGTATCACTCGTTAGAAGACGAACAGCGCGGACCTCCTCACACTCACAACAATTTCCCATCGTCAAATTCAGCTGCATCGGACGTCTAGAGTGACGTATTTTAAAATTTTTATCCGTCTTTTAAATTTCTTTTATTCGTCTTTTAAAAGAACTTTTATTCATTCACCAATCAGTGTCATTTTATCCTCATTCAAGTATTTTAACACGCGTGACCATCACCAACAAGGTGAATATTTTAGACTATAATTTACTGAACTAGGCTGAAGATGAACTGCTTTGAAGTCCAAAACATGTCCCTGAAGAGGAGTTAGCACCACAAACAAAGTAAGTTGTGTTGTACAGTGGACAAAATAAGTATCGTATAGTAGATTGCATTCATAACCGCATTCAAACTGAAAACTGTAAAAGTAAAGAGTTGTCACGTTATTATTATTATTCCAATGTTTAAGTTGTAGTTAGGGGCAGATGACCTCGTAGTTCCGCCCCTTAAAACAACAACAATAACTAACTAACTAACTAACTAAGTTGTAGTTAAATTCACTCTCTGCTAGTGATTTAAGTAAATGTATATCAATGACTTTAATCATGATAATTTTTTTCCCGTATTGAATTCTAGATTTATTTCTACTACGTAGTTTACATAAAGTAGTAGAAGTGAAATATTCTATTGAAAAGTGGAGAAGTAGAATTAAAGATAAAGATTTAAGTAAAGTCATCATCATCATCATTTCCCCTTGTCCAGATCCTGCCAGGTTGGGGTATTTATGGCACTACTCCACCTTCCTCTTTCTTTCCACCATTCCTCTTCCACGATCTTGTCCCAGTTCAAATTTCTTTTTCTTATACTGTTCTTCACTGAATCAATCCACCTTGTTCTAGGTCTTCCTCTTGCTCTCTTACCCTTGCACTTTACCTCCAGCATCTGTAAAGTATCAGAATAAAAAGCAATTTAACAGGTACCGTAAAAGAAATGCTGTATTCGGAATTGTGAATGCTTGGATATCCCCTATTTTCCTCACTTTAATCTGTCAGCTGGAACACTAACATTGATTGTTACTTGCACTTGTATATTTCCTCATTTGAATATTAAAGAATAAAATCCTCGTGTTCTATGCCAAATTCAAGTGATAATGTCACATTTTAACAGCCAACGCTTTTTCCAGTTTGGAGTTACGGCATAACGAATAGAATAAGAAGTGATATCACTGGCCTAGTACGCCTGGTCCGCCGCAGCGCAGCGCTGGCTCCGATCTATGATGTAAGTTAGCATTGGCGCTTACGAGACTTAAAACCTTGCGACCTGTTTTACATGTTAAAACACCGCAAGATATCCTCATAGACGCTAATAAAATCGACATCTCCACTTACTTTACTGTGCCCAATTATAATTTAATAAGTCGTCTCCTGTAATAGTCCAGTTTCGACAATAAGCGAAGACAGAGAGCAAGTTCAGAATGCAATTAGTTTTGCCAGCTATCGGTAAATTTAAAAAAAGAACGGAAAAATTAACCTCGCTATCAGAAAGGATTTCTTCACATTGTTACACATTTTACATTCCCTTAACAGACTTGCAACACAGCCAAAAAAAAAAGCCGTACGAACACAACTTTCAACTCTACCGTAGATTACTATAAAATTCAAATATAACCATAAATTTCACTCCACAAACACCAAAATCAGTCAACTACCATCATTTCAGAAGAACTTAACATTAAACAGACATAGAAGGCATAATCATGACCCCTTCATAGAGTAGGCTATTGCCTAAACCCGATCACGGCTGCTTCAACTTTATTTAGAATATTACAAAAATCAATTATACCCATAAATTCCACTCCACAAACAGCAAACTCAATAAACTACCATCATTTCAGAAGCACTTAACATTTAACAGACATAGAAGGCACAGTCATGACCCCTTCTTTGAGTAGGCTATTGCCTAAAACTGATCACGCCTCCTTCAGCATTACGGTACATATATGTTTTTTAACTCATTGTCTTTTTATTCTCATCCCTTTCTTCACAGAAGTAGTCTTTAATGGCATCAAGAGCATTTTTATTTATACCATACTGGACAAATACTTAGGCAAATTAGGAAATATATGTGGAACAGAATAGTCTTTCAATCGCCAGTTGGATCTTGGGAGAAGTACTACTTCCATCCCTTCTATCGCAAATTTGTTAAATTTAACAATTAAATCTTCTGAAAAGTGAGCATCACAGATGCAGGACTTTTCAGTAAGTTCCCTATCCTTCCCTGGTATGGCCCCTTTGCACTTGATAAAACGTTCCTTATCTTTAGGAGGTTTGAAAAACCGTCTGACCTCTTTACAGTCCCCATAGCCAGATCTGCATCCTGGTACAAAAGAGCAAGGCATCTTCACTACTCTCATTAAGCACTCATGAAAATGTAAGGGCTAAACTGCTGTTTACTTACATTAAATAACAATCAAGGTTATACCATCGGAGAACCTGGATAGCGACCATCGATTGCTGGTAATGAACCTGAGAGGGAGTAAGGAGAAGAAAGGGACTGAGAACCAGGAAAGACGTATAAGGATATGGAAACTGAAAGAAGGGGATAGAAGGGTCGAGTACCTCAAAATGGTAAAGGAAGGGATTCCTACAGATGAAGAAAGAGGGGTGGAAGAGGAATGGGCTAGATTTAAGAAGACACTAGTAGGTGCAGCAGAAGCAGTATGTGGGAGGACAAGTAGTAAGAAGATGATGATGATGATAATTGTTGTTTTAAGGGGCCTAACATCTAGGCTATCGGCCCTAGTAAGAAGAGGTGGAAGGAAACACCATGGTGGAATGAGAAGACAAAAGATATAGTAAGGGAAAAGAATAGAGCCTTTAGGAGGTGGTACCAAAATAGGACGGTAGAGACAAGGGAAGAGTACCAGGAAAGAAAGAAGGAGGCGAAGAGAGTAGTGGCTGAGGAGAGAAGAAAGTGGATGGAAGAGTGGACAAAGATGATGAAGGAGGATAGTGAAGGTACAAAAAAGGTCCTGTATGGGATGGTAAAAAATAAGAGGCGGAAGGATCCTACGGATTATGTTAGAATGGTGAACAAAAGGGGACAAGAGATAGAAAATAGGGAAGAACTGAAGAAAATGTGGAAAGAATATTTTGAAGAACTTCTGAACCCAAATGGAAAAGATGGTGAGGAGGAAGAAATCGGGGAAGAGGAAGATGAACTGCAAACAGAAAAGGACTTAACATGGAAAGAAGTGGAAGATGCAGTGAACAAGATGAAAGGAGGGAAGGCACCGGGTGTGGATGAGTTGAGTGTGGAGATGGTGAGAGCAGCAGGAGAGGTGGGGATACAGTGGTTGTACCGAGTGATGAGGACAGCATGGAAGGAAAGGAAGACCCCAGAGGACTGGAAAAAAGGAATAATTGTCCCGATCTTCAAGAAAGGTAGTAGAACAGATTGCAGAAACTATCGGGGAATAACACTGATGAGTCATTGTGCAAAGATCTTCGAGAAAGTTTTGGAAAAGAGAATTAGGACAATGATAGAAGGAGGGATGAGGGAAGAACAACATGGCTTCAGAGCAGGAAGGTCCACAGTGGATTTGATTTTTGCTGTAAGGCAGTTACAAGAACAGCACTATGAGTATGGAACAGATCTACTGATGGCTTTCCTGGATATTGAGAAAGCATATGACAGTGTATGCAGAAACAAAGTGTGGAAGTCCCTGGAGGATAGAGGAGTAGAGAAATGGACTATAAAGAGGATAAAGGAGATGTACAAGGGAAGCGTGAGCTGTGTGAAAGTGGGAGGAGAGAGATCAGACTGGTTGGAACAGAGAAACGGCCTGAAACAAGGAAGTGCCTTGTCACCATTACTTTTCATTGTGGTGATGGATGACATAATGACCCGAGTGGCACAAGTAATAGGGGAAGGAAAGATGAAAGCAATGGTGTTTGCAGATGATTTGATGATTTGGGGAAACAAGGAGGAGGAGGTACAGGAACAGTTGAACGTGTGGGAAGGAATAATACAAGGATATGGGATGAAATTTAGCATAAATAAGAGTGAGATGGTGATCACAACAAGGAAGAAGGAAAGAACCACAACGGGAATAACAATTGGTGGGGAACAGCTGAAGAAAGTGGAGAGTTTCAAGTATCTGGGAAGCCTGATACAAGAGAATGGAAGAAACGATAGAGAAATAAATGAGCGGGGGAGGCAGGCAGAAGCATTTCGGAGGAGTGTGAGAAGCATGTTATGGAGCAAGGATGTCCCTCAGAACAGCAAAAAGATCATATATCGGACGTACTATGCCCCTATCCTGACGTATGCCTCGGAGACCTGGGTTATGAAAGGAAGGGAGAAGAGCAAAATACAGGCCAGTGAGATGAGGTTCTTGAGAAGCAGTATTGGAGCTACAAAGAGGGACAGAATAAGAAATGAGAGGACCAGAGAATTAATGAAGGAGGAACCATTACAGGATGGTATAGAGAAATCTAGACTTAGATGGTATGGACATGCAAAACAAATGGAGGAGAAGAGGATACCCAGGAGGATACACGAGACGAAGTGGGAAGGAAAGAGACCGAGAGACAGGTGGCTGAAGGGGGTGGAAGAAAGCGTGAAGAAGAGAGGAGTAGACTGGACAAGGGTGGAGGCTGAGAGATGGTGGGAAGACAGAAGACGTTGGAGAGGCTTGTGTTCCAAACAGACCCGGCCAGTGGCTGGAAACTGAGCAAGATGATGATGATGGAATAACAAAAAATTAACACACGAAGATAACGTCAACACACGACAAGAAATTACATTCCATTTCAGTTCATGCTTCCTACAATATCATTTCAGGTATTAATACTGTGAAGTAATAGTGTAAGCACTTGTATATCAATAAACGTTTGCACAAACACCACCAAAACACTCTGACCGATTAAATACTTAATGTATCGCACAAAAACACATAAACATATGTGGAAATCAGCAATCTCAAGTCGACTGTAGCGCTGTGTAGCGGCGAGTGCCAACCCGATCCGTATTCATTACATGCTATTGAGGGAGAAGAGATCACAGTTTATATTCTAATCGTTATGGTTACGGTATAATTAAAATAATTAAATTTTTATGTTATTATTATTATTACTGAATAAATCGTCATTCAATCATCCCTCCATTTCTTTTAAAGTACTGTTATTAACATTATTGCTACGAACTATACATCCTTCGACTTTGATTCATCATAATGTAGGATTATTGCGACAAGCTAAGTGGAGTACAGTTTCGCTCAAATACTCTTCGGAACTGAACAATCTCCAATTGCGCGTTGAAGGACTATCGATGTGGTTATATCCCGTCCATCTCATTTTAAACAAAGCAGTCATTATTGAGACTGGCAAGATGAATTCTATATTTATTGTGCTCACAAATACCGGTTTTCTGACCTCCGAACAGTGAATGGACAATAGTTTCTCTCCCAACAGGAGAATAATTCATTTCCCGTGCTGTTCCCTTCAACACATATGACCGTTGTGACCCTGTATCAAGAACTGCCTTCACAGTACGTTCACATCCATTCCCACGAACCTTCACCAGAAGCGTAGGAAGCAGCACACTATTATCACACGTTAAGTTAGCAAGGGCTTCATCTTTCTGTACAGTCATGACGTCAGGCCTAGGGGAGTCAGTACTGTTAACTACATTCTTACTTCTCTTAAAATCTGGACACAACAACATTACATGGCGCTTATCACAAATCAAACATTTTTGCTTGAAGGTGCACTTTTTAGCTACATGATTTGGTTTAATGCAAATAAAACAATATTTCCTATCCTTAATAATTTCAAGTTTTTCCGAGAGAGGCATATCACGTGCTATAATTTACTAAACTAGGCTGATGATGGACTGCTTGGAAGTCCGAAACTTGTCCCTGAAGAGGAGTTAGCTCAAAGTAAGTTGTGTGGCTGATGGCTAGTTCGAATTGCATGGATGGGAGTTCTCAGATCCAGATATACTTAGAGAGGCTTGTCTCACTAATGTACTTGGTTTAATCTGGGACAGAAAGCATGACACTCTGGCCATAAGCCCAGACTGTTTCCAGAATTATCCAGAGAAAATTACCAAAAGGACTATCCTTTCCACTGCCCATAAGGTGTTTGATCCAATTGGTTTTTCTTCTCCTGTGACCCTAGAGCCAAAACTCATATTAAGGGAATTATGGAGTGTAAACATTGGGTGGGATGAAGAGGTGGATCAAGGCATTGCCAACAGATTTGTGAAATGGGCAGATGATGTCGCATGCTTGAAAGACTTGAAGATCCCAAGATGGTTACCTTCTAACAGTGGACCTGCTGAATGGAGTGTGCATACATTTTGTGATGCCAGCAAGGATGCCTACGCTGCAGCTGTGTTCCTGAGGGTGGAGATGACTCAGCAAGTAAATGTACAGTTGGTTCAGGCAAAAACAAGAGTTTCCCCCGCAAAAAATACAGTCACGATACCTCGTCTAGAATTGCTTGCTGCATTGATAGGTGCTAGGCTCCATGAAGAGAATAATTGAAGATCTTCCCAAAGGCTGTGAGTCATATTTCTGGAGTAATTCATCCACAGTCTTAGCATGGATTAGAAGAGATGATCAGTGGGCTACCTTTGTGGCGAACCGTGTGAATGAGATAAGGAAGCTGACTCACTCAACCAGAACAGTGGCATCATGTTCCAGGGATTTGTAATCCAGCTGACCTGCCATCTAGAGGCTGTTCAGGTAAAAAGTTGCTTCATTCATCATGGTTGCACCAAAACGTAGCTGTTGGCCTCCGGCCGAAGTCAAGTTTGAAGAGGATGTTATTATTCAAGAAAGAAAGAAAGAGTACTGTTGTCTCCTCTATGCTTTGTGCAAATGCTGATTCTCTTCCAAGTGACTGGTACTACAGGTACTTTTCAAACAGTGAGAAAATTATTAGAATGCTTGCTTGGATGGGTCGTTTTGTAAACAATTGTAGAGCTGCTGGCTCTGAACATTTTATGAAGAAGACGGGACCACTTTCTACTGAAGAAGTCACTTCTGCTGAGATAAGGGTCTTGAAACTAGTTCAGAAAGATGCATTTCCCAGTACCACGGACCCCAGAATCTCCAGCCTACAACCCTTTGAAGATCATGATGGTCTCCTCCGCTTGCGAACCAAGATCTCCAATAGACCCGACAACCATGACTTTCGGTATCCTGTACTTTTGCCCAAAAATCATCCCTTTGTGTCACGACTGATTATGGATGTTCATATTCGAAGGTGTCATGTTGGCATTCAAGGTCTGCTTTCGATTATGAGGGAAAGATTCTGGGTGATGGGAGGAAGATGAACACTACGGTCAGTGTTAATTAAGTGTGCACTATGCAAGCGTCAGGAAGAAACCCTTCGTAGTATCCACTCCACCACTTCCAGCAGAACGTGTGAGAGATGCTGCTGCCTTTGAAGTTTCGGGTGTCGACCTGGCTGGACCTCTTCATCTGAAAAACCACGAAAAGGCGTGGATTTGCTTGTTCACGTGTGGAGTTACCAGAGCTGTTCACTTGGAACTACTCCTGTCATTGTCAACAGATGCTTTCTTGCAAGCATTTCGTCGATTTGTAGCTAGGAGAGGACGACCTGCTGTAATTTTCGGTGATAACGGGACTAACTTTTCTGGTACTGAAACTGCCTTCAGTCGAATCGAGTGGTCGAAGGTACACGAGTACTGTTCAGTGGAGAGAATAAAGTGGAAGTTCAACCCACCCACTGCTGCCTGGTGGGGAGGTTGGTGGGACAGGTTGATAGGACTAGTGAAAAGATTACTTCGGAGAACACTTGGACGTTCATCTCTTACATACTCGGAGATGGAAACAGTGCTATGTGACTGTGAAAGTGTAGTAAACTCGAGACCTCTGACATATACAGCTGATAATTCCAATGAACTAGGAGCAATAACGCCTGCCATGTTTCTTCAGGATATTCGTGAAGCTGCTGTGCCTGAGATTGATGTCATCGAATCTTCCAGTTTGAACAAGAGGTTGAAGTACAGATTAAGACTTAAGGAGAATCTGAGAAAGAGGTTCCGTAGCGAGTACTTGGGTCTGCTGCGACAGCAGATGGATGTCAAGTAGCAAAAAATTGTTCAGGTTGATGATGTTGTCCTCATTGGCAATGACAACTCAAAAAGACTAGATTGGCCTTTGGGAAAGGTCCTAGAACTTTTGCCCGGAAAGGATGGAGTCACCCGTCTTGTTCGCCTGAAGACTACATCTGGAGCGCTTCTGCGCCCAGTTCAAAGACTCTACCTCCTCCTAGAAGCCCAAGGAAGTGAACCTTCTACTGTTAAAGAAGATAGTGGTGTTTCATGTGGTAGTGTGAGTGACGTAGGGGAAGAAATCAGGACACGGAGTGGAAGAATTGTAAAAGTGCCAAAAATATATTTTGATTAACTTGTCTGTTTTGTGCCAATTTGTTTCAGGGGTGAGCAGAATGTATAATGTTCCCAGGACTAGGTGAAGTTAACTGTTCCACATCCGTTAACTTGGTGGGAGAATGTTGGGAACACTGATTGAGATGTCTTTGTTTATTTTATATATTAAGCAGCCCTAGGATCTAGAGGGCATTGACTCAAGTAGTTAGTAAAATGGCGTCCAATGGAACGGACAGCATGTAATGCAAGATAAATAGTTCAGTTATTTTTATGTGTATTAAATCTATCCATTGGTGGAGGGCCAAACATTTGACAATGACTTTCCCATTAATTACTGCATTATGTCACTGTTTCTACCTTTTTGCAAGCAGTGGCTGGAATTGTGTTGGCTAGCGGAAGGTGTGTACAGTCCTGACCAGCTACTACTGTACAAGATGCCAACTGAGCATCACACAAAGCTAGTGGGATGTAAGTACAGCGGCTTCAGTGGGTGGACATGATTGAAAGTCTTCTCCATATCAAGGGAGGAATCCTCTTCTCCGTGTCTCTCCAGCAGCATGCATGCAACTAAACCTGCATCTGAGGTGACAAATGACAGATCTACATTGGCACTGATCATGGTATCCAGGGTCAGATCCAGGATTGCCAACCGTAACTAAAATCAGCATAATAATAATAATAAAAAAGGAACTGCGCACATATGTGCATTACATTTTGGAGTAATCCAACAAGGACAGTGTTCTCTTAGAGCATTCAATAAAATGGTATCGACCACTCCGTTTAGCAGATTTATTTATTTAGCGTATGGCTTTACAGATACAATATGCACATAAAAGATAATTAGTTTATGAAGACAAACTATATGTTCATGTCTAAATTGTTTATATAGTTAATGAGCGAAATCAGTCACGTTGCCACTGTACTTTCGTTTAGGACATTCGGTGATGATATGCTGGATGGTCTGCTTGGGGGCACCACAATCACAGTTAGGTGAAGACATTATTTTCCATTTGTAGTGGAAGTCTGCACAGTTGCCGTGACCCGAACGAATCCTGTTGAGAGTTGACCATGTTTTCCGAGGAAGCTCAAATCCAGGTGGCAACGATGATCCAATGCGTGGTAAGGTTGATCCAGGCCTATTATCTTGTCTTCCCTGCCATTCTTTAGTGATGTTGTAGTTGGTATTCTCCAAGTCTATTGCAGTCCTTGTTGGTGGATTTCGGGATCTTAGGCGATTCAGGCAAATGTCAGCAATGTCACAGTGTATTGGTAGCTGTGGGTTATCCATTATTTTCTTGTACTCCTTGAGGAGAGAGTTTTTACGTCGAAGATCTGGTGGAGGGATGTGGCTGAGGATAGGTAGACAATGTGTGGGTGTAGACCTTATTGTGCCAGTGATTAGGCGCATGGTGGTGTTGAGCTGGGTATCTATGAGGTTAGTGTGAGGACTTTTCAACCACACCGGAGCACAATACTCTGCAGCTGAAAACACAAGTCCCAAAGCTGTACATCGAAGTGAAGTTGCCGATGAACCCCAAGTTGTGCCACATAATTTTTGGACTATATTGTTACGGGTTCTCACTTTGGATTGAGTATTGCGGAGGTGTTGTTTGAAGGAGAGTGTTCTATCCATTGTGACCCCCAGGTATTTAGGGAATCTATTATGTCTCAATAATTGATTTCCAATATACACCTGCAATTCTTTATTAGCCATCTTGTTGTTCAAATGAAAGCAGCACACTTCTGTCTTGTTAGTATTAAGTGTAAGTCTCCACATCTTAAAGTATTGAGTCAGTTCTTCAAGATCGTCTGTTAGGTTCATCTCTGTTTTCTCAAAAGTTGTATCTCTAGTAGCAAGTGCCCAATCATCTGCATAACCAAATTTTCTTGAAGTTGTGGCAGGCATATCTGCGATATATAGGCTAAATAAGATTGGAGCAAGAACAGAGCCCTGAGGAAGTCCATTATTCAGTGATCTTTTGGTGCTCACATTATTCCCCATATGTACTTGGAAAAGTCTCTGACTTAGCATATTATTCAGGAGTCGGGCAGTCGTCTTACATGGTATCACTTTCAGGAACTTGAAGAGTAGGCCATCCTTCCAGACTGTGTCGTATGCTGCTGTCAGATCGATAAAAGCCACCGATGTCTTAAGTTTTTTCTGGTAGCCTGCTTCTATGAAAGTTGTAAGGGACAGTACTTGATCTGTAGTGCTTCTGTGCAGTCTGAATCCTGCCTGCTCCACTGGGATTTTCTTGATTATCTCTGGGCCAATTCTATTGAGAAGGAGCCTTTCTAGTAATTTATATGTCACACTAAGCAGGGCAATGGGGCGATAGCTCTCTGGTGTATCACTTGCTTTGCCTTTCTTCAAGATGGCTATGATCTTCGTTTGTTTGAATAACTTTGGCAATTGCCCACTCTGTAATATGTTCGTGAAGAAGTTAGACAACCATACTTTAGCTCTGTCTCCACAATGAGTAATAAATTCCGGGTGGATGCCATCCAAACCTGGTGCTTTGCCTGGCTTAATGTCTTTAATTGCAGTCGTTATCTCATCCTTAGTAAAAGGTCTGGAGTATTCCAAGATATCTGTGGCATTCTCTTTTAAAATTTTTAATTCCTTCTTTATGCGTTTTGTGAAGATTTTATCCCTGCTACTTTTAGAAGTCGTGACTATGTGAGAAGCGATCTTGTTTGGGTGAATATCTGGACTCCTTCGTGTAATAGGTTTACCATCTCCCAGTTTCCTGAGAAGCAGCCAGGCTTCACGACTAGATTTTGTAAAGTCAAGAGATTCCACTTTCGTAATCCACTTTTGTTTTCTTGCAGCATCCAGGCTATGTAAAAGTTGATCTGCAATTTCGTGATCACCACTGTCAATGTATTGTTGGTAAAGATTATCAGTTTTGTCACTCCATCCAGGAATGTACTCTCTACGGAAGCCCCTAGGGATGTGTTTTTCGCTGTAGATATCACAGCTCCCACAAATCTCTCATATGCTTTTCTTGTTGGTGGTATCCTTCGTACATATTTATCAAGGTCCTCTGTAAAGGCAGACCAGTTAGCTTTACTGAGATTCCAGCGTGATCGTGGGGTAGATGAAACCAAGGGAATTTGAATTCCAAGCTCGTAAAGGACCGGCCGATGCTGGCTGTGAGGAAAATCGGCGAGCACTTTTCGGATGATTGATAAGGGTTTATCATCTTGGTTTCTGGACACAAAACATAGGTCAGGACAATAATCTAGCCTCCATGCAGCAGATCTAAAAGTACCTTGATAGCAGATAATACGCACACACACACACACTGTACAGAAGTTCATGAAAGCCACGTCACACGCACAGCTTATGATGGAAGCCGTGTACTGCAAGTCAATTTACAGCACTCCTCATTTCATTTTTAAGTTTGGTCTAATTTTTATTAGACACGGCATCAGCCCCGTAGAATTCCAGGTCGTTTTCCGCTCGCTTTCTTCGTCTCTTCCATAGGAATTCCTGTTCTTGTCTCGTAGAAGGCAACTGTAATCTAATTCTTAAATCTTCAATAAGAAAAGTTTCTTCAGCTAGTCCATATGTTACCCTGGAGGGTGACATTTTTGAGATTCCCAAAATTCAGCATAATCAATTCCTTATCCATTTGCATCATGATGTTTTGCAGTACGTGCAGGGGGACATAGCAATGATGAAATGCAGACATCGCATAAATCAAGTAGCATTGCGCATGCTACTTGTGTAGTACCTACTGTATATTGTGATTGGAAAAAGTAATAATAATGGGCAAGTTAAGAATTATAAGCCCCCCAAAAAAAGAACTGAAAGAAATTTTTTGTATGATAAAAACCCTTCAAAGACCACACAAACATATCTCATTTCAGTGGATCCCTTCTCATGTTGGAATAGTAGGAAATGAAGAGGCAGACAGATTAGCAAAAAAAGGTACCACACTACAACAACCTGTCAGTCAGACTGATTTTATGTCAGCAAGAAGGATCTTGAAGAATACTATCAAAAACCGGTATGAAGAAATGGCAAAGAAAACAGCAGAAACCAAATTATGGAAAGACATTGATGCTAAATGGGATCAATATAAATTGACACCAAGAAGAGAAGCTGTAGCCTTCTTCAGACTTAACACTGGCCACGACTGCCTTGCAGCTCATCTGAAACGAATCAACATTCTGAGATCTGAAGAATGCACACTTTGTCACGAACCTGGAAGTAAAATGGATAAGGGCCACCTGCTACATTGCAACAAACTTGATGCGACTGCTAGAACTTCTGGAAACCTCACACAACTCTATTGGAACGCAAGAAAGCTGATGGATTGGAATCCGGGCTAGCCATAAGAAACAACAACAACAAGAATTGTGCATTACTTATTGTTTTGGAACAACGCAGCTGAGCGTAACAGGAGCCCATGTCACCACGGAGAGTAAACTGTTAACGAGGCTACTGGAATGACTCATATCCTACTCGTGCGACTGTACCTGTCAACCAAGCTGGCTGACGGCGTGTAAACAAAGAATAGTTCCCAGCACTCACCCTAGTGAAGCTTTAAACAGTGAAAATCATGGACATTTTTCCCTCTTCTTCTTTAAAGTTCTGTCTTTAGCCTATTACAAAATTATACAGGAAGGTCAGAGCCTACTTATACCGAGGTGTCACGCAAGAGGAGCTGGTACTAATGGCTGTCAAAATAAAAATTCAGTAATTAAAGTTCATTCTTAGCTGCTTTTTGCATGGGCAAACCTTGATCATTTCAAGGGCTACGCAGGTAGAATCTTTAGATATGTCACATTCTTGGGAGAACCGCTGAAATGAGTTTTTCGGGCTTGGTTCCATCCCCGCTCAAATATCTTGAAATTGTTCCTTGGTGACATTCCTGCTTCCTATCGGTTAGAGAGCTCTCTCTCTTCACTTCTTAAACAACGGCTTTATTGTAAATTATGGTAAAACTCTCGTACATGAACATTTCTCATACAATTTCATTTGTAAAAGACACATCTCAACAAGGAATATCTGCTGCTCTCTATAAATCACATGTCTGACAAGTTCAGATAAACCCACTCAACTGCTGAACTGTGATGGTGTGTTAGACCTTGTTTTGGGATCGTACTGTTGGTCAACCACCAAAGCACAAACCAAGCCAGACCTTATCCTGCCAGGCCCCCATTCAGCAGACGCAAGCACTGGAGAAAGGTGCTTATCGCTAGGCTCTGACCTCCGTATTTGTTATCTGCAGATTCCTGTAATCATTTTAGAAATCCCTGTTGCAGATGATTTAAAACTTCATTATTCCTTTACTTCTATTATGGTGTTTGAAGCCATTTTTCAGTGTTGCCTTAGTAAACGTAGTTTGAGGTTTTTCAGTCAGTCAACACAATTGTACCCAAACGTGGGTTATTACTAATCCTGAAAAAAATTTACATGAGATTAATAAATACACTTGTGTTGACCGACTAAAAAACATCAAACTACGTGCAAGAAGAGCTTGCCGCAGAATCCTACGCAGATCTTCGGCAATGTTCGGGTGGGCTCGGTAGTGGCAGAGCACGCCCTTCCGACTTCGCTGCAGTTCTGAATGGACCGTCTGCCCAGGCGGAGGCTTGGCAGGCTGGACTGTGACTGGGGTTCAAGTGAGGTCACAGCCCGTGCATGTAATGCCTTACACAGTAGTTATTACCTGAGCCAGGACACAGTAGCCTAATTAGCCTATATTGTTTGCTACTTCCTTGCACTCTACGCTTGATTTACAGCTGTAGACCACGTCTTGCAGCAAGCCCGCAGGGTTGAAGAATACAATGAGCCTGATAATCAGCATTCGGGGGACACACAGGAGTCCTGCAATGAGCATTAAAATACGCCAATTGATATTGGTCTCTGCGCATCGTTGAGTTTTGGCAAGCTCTTCTTGCGGGTACTCTACCTAAATGCTTTGCATGCCCAAGATGATGTCTTACCTCTTTCCTATGGCACATCAAGTCATGATCTCACCAGTTACTCTCCTCCAACCTTGTCAATCTCGCACTGCAACTCTCCATCTAGATCTTAGCGAATGTCGTCTTTTAAGTGCACCATTCCGAGGCACGTCCTGGGGTTTTGCAATGAATTTTCCCAAAGTGAGGGTGTCAGCCTTGCTCCAAACCCCCAGCAATCCTGAAGGACCGATGTTTTCTGTTAGGGTTGTCTACCTTAGCAGATTGATCCCCATTTTAAAGTGTTGGGAACGTGCTTCCTTGCCCTTGCATGACTTACCTGTCAGGGCTTGGTTTCTCAGAACCGACGCATGCGAGGTGCAGGGCCTCGCACATATCCAGACTACACAAGCTTATGGCAGTGGTTTCTCACGCTGCGCAGTGCGCAGTCTACACAACTTCGCAGCATCACCCCGCATTGATTCGTCCCGCCAGATTTTTGCGAGGTGATAGCAGTGCTAGGCGACATTGTTTCTGTTCTTATATTTCCACTGTTATAAGCAACATGATGAGCTTTACGGACGAAATGGATGATTGAAGAAGTGCGAATGCACCCAGTGTTTATCATTTACAACACAAGAGTTACAAAAGCAACATTGTGAAAGACACATTATGGAAAATGATTGCACTGAAGTTGAAAGTTTAAAGACGATGCCGCCTTCTCCGCCAAAAAAAAAAAAAAAAAAACGCAGAATAATTTCCTCTTCCGAGACTAGCACACAGGCTGTCAGATCCATTGGACTAGACATGAGCTCGGCAACTGATCCGCTTTTCAGCGTGGGAAACTACGAGCCTTGCAGCGTCATTGCAACAAAAGTACGCAACGTCGGCCTCGCACCTCGCAAGCGTCGGTTCTGAAAAACCAAGCCTTTAAACGTAGCCCAGAGGCCATGGTGTGGATGTGTATGCATCGGACTTGGTAGGAATAAGTGGCATTTCCTGTGTCTTCCAACAGCAGAAAGTGCATTAAAGGATCATATACTGTACGGTTCCCAGCTCGTTATCTCTGTTGGGTGGGGAAGGATTAGGGAGGGAAACTGAAATGGAGTGAGTGTATAAGAGAGAATGTTGCCGAGTGCTCGACGAAGAAACGTTCGTAAAGGCCGTTGTGAAAGCATTTGGCGCGATGGCGGCATCATATCATTTCTTGGCAGAACTAGGAATCGAACCCGGACCTCTGGAGCAACAACCAAGAACACTTGCTGTTACACCAAGAGGTGGCACCCATAGGTTAACACTCATCAAATTTTTGTACACTCTTACGAAATTATGACCTTTGTTTAAAGTATAAAACACTTTTTAGTAATCATGAAATGTAGATTGGATGAACCAATTACTGAATAATAAGCACAGAAACAACAGCAATTTCCTCCAAATCCATATGGGAAGAGAGAAGCCCAAGCTCTGCAGCTAAACTGAGCTGTCTCACAAAGGGGCAGAGAGTGGATGCGAGCTCTTAAAGACACAAACAGTTGGCTGCCTGCTTTATACCCTAATTTTTGAAATAGTAGTTTTTTACCCCCTCTTAAAAGATGTGCACTTATAATCCCCAGAGCTGAACCATGAGGGGAGTCCTTGAGTCGAAGACTTCCCACTTAAAATATGAGTGATTAAAATTCATAACTTTTGTTATTGAAGGTTTGTTACACCATGACCCATCAACTCACTGCGCCTCGTAGGCTAACGGAATCAGGGCTTGCTGCTGGCCTCCCTCCGCTTATGACACTTTCTGCTGCATTCTTAGCCTCAGGAGTCGAGACTCGATGTAGCAGGTGCGACATATTTAGAACTTTCCACACAAAATGGCACTTTGTTCTGAGATTTCCAAGGGAAGACAATTCATTGTTAGAATCTGTGGAGGCGGCGTTGGTGGCGTAGTTGGTACCATGCTGAGCTCCTATTCCCAAGATCGCAGATTCAAACCCGGCCGAAGTCATCAGATTTTTTAAGAGCGTTAAAAATCCCTCAGTATACCTTCCTTCAGAGGGGAACTAAAGCCGGCGGTTCCATGTCATAGATTTATGGCACGTAAAAGAACCTTCCACTAACTACAATTGTTTTGTGTGAGCTAGATTTGTAGGTTAGATTTGATTAACACTCTATTAAGTTCCAACGTTCTCCACCAGGTGCTGGTTGTGGTGGCATCTAGTAGCCAAGTTCATAGCTAGGTGTCGTTGATGGTAGCATTTGGTAGCAAAAGTAGGAGCTACTTGAAATTGATCGTCTGCAGTCCTTGCCTGATTTACAGATAACACACACTAATACAGCCATCACAATTAACACCTGTTATCAGACATATTCTACACACACCCAAAATACACGGGGCTACATGACCGCGTTGTCGCAGCCCCTAAACTGAGGAGCCAACCAACCAGAATCTGTGGATTAAATCCAAAATTATGCAATTTGAACTTAGCGTTTTGTATCATTTGTGATTTTTAGATTGAGCATTTTGTAGCAAAGAAGGATTCTGTTCAATATAAAAATTGATGGTGTACAGGCCAATTGGCGTAACCAACATCAAAGTACAGTAGTATCAATCTCAGTAAATTGGTGTAACCCTCACAATCCACATTAATTTCAATAATGATGACTGATCAATGCCTGCATACTTATTTGTCTCTCCTAAAAAATTTGCTCTTTGTGGCTTATGCCAATTGACCTGTACACCATCGATACGTAGCAATTAAAAATAAAATAATACACCGGTACTGTAGTTCAATAACGTCAAATTGCTCTTCATATTACAGTACTTTCAGATATACTGTATATACACATACTGATATCTGGTTTTGAAGAATTGTGTATTTTGGTGGTTGACTGTGAAACACTTAGTCCAAACTCTTCTTCTTCCTAGTGTTTTCCCGGAAGGGCAGGGTCGGCTGTCCTGATCTTAGCTCACCATATTGAGTGATCCTGGGCATCGGTTGGTCTTAAATCAACAGCTTTAAGTCGGCATTTACTGTATTTACCTGCGTTGCTTCAGAAGTCCATGTGGGTGCTGCTCATTGATTTTCCCTCATTACCTCGTCATTACTCAAACATGTTTAGATTCACTCAGCTTGTGCAGTTGGCCTTCTCTGTTTACTTTCCACACCACAGCAAAGTTTTGCTTTCCCGTATTTTTCCTTCTCTCTTTACAACTTCATCCTTAGGCATTACAGTATTAGCAGAAGTCTGGCCAGTTACCCCACTACGGTGATACACTAGTCCCGATGTTTAGTGTTGGGTCGCAGCCCCTATGGGGACCAACGGCTTCAGGTGGACGAGTTCTCCTAGCTGGGGTGATGGCCTCAGTATAGAAATGACTGATGCCCATCAAGCAGTGTCTGTTCCCAAGTTATGGCAATTGAGGAGTTGAATGCAATAACAGTGTTATGTGCAGCACAGAAAGCCTGAAGCATAGAGCAGCTGTGTACCAAAATGTAATTCTCTATCATGCTCCTAGGCGGTAGGATATGTCATACAAGATTGCCGTAAGCAACACTCTTCTTGGATAGAATGCTCCATCCGCCTAACACTTTCTTTCCTACTACGCTGGGCATGTTATTGTTGAGCAAAATGTCTAGCAATAATGGGATTGAAAACAATGCTTGCACTGTAACTAAGAATTATGGTAGAAAGGGTAGCAAAAAATCTGTTTCGTGGCAAAGAAATGTTGCTAAATTAAATTCTAACAGTGGGACAGTTTGTGCCCATTCAAGCAATGTAAGCAACAAAGCCTTTGAAGATTCTAGGACTAGAAATTTTATTAAAAATGAGCCGTTGGCACTTGCTCCTATGTTTCATTAGGCATCCCATGTTAAAAGCTACAGATTTTCAATACAGAAGTTCGCTTGCATTACAGCACTCGAACTATTGTGTATGGGTCCAAGATATACTTCCTGTGTATCGGCCTTTCTCCTTCATTGTTGATGCTTCTAAGTGCCTAGATTTCTCACAACTCAATCTGGTAGAGGTGTCTAAACCAGGTGGAAAACCTGCAAAGAAAGCAGATGTCCTCTTGCTGGGAAAGTTCTTAAAACCAGACCGAGTGTTCTTGACTGATAACTCCATTCTAAATAACAATATTCAAAATTCAATATTTTCAGATCTATTTCGATGCAAGAACAGCGTTAGTTAGAATTCTTCTGTCTTATTTTTAGCCTATTTTAATTCATGAAAAAATAGGCTTATGAGATCACCTTTTGTCCGTGTGTGTCACCAAAATAAAATCTTAACGGCTGGAGCGATTTCAATGAAACTTGGTAAGGACATAGTACTATTTTATGCGACCCCAACCTTCAAATTTTATTACGTCTCACCAATCCAACATGGCGGCTATGCAAAATATTTCACCGGTATTCCATACCTCCGAAACTATTACTGATATCACCGTGAAATTTTGTATGGTGATAGCGGGCACTACTTGCAGTTCACCTATGTGACTTTCAAAAACCTGTTAACTACAAAACGAACATGGCGGCCAAGCAAAGTTGAAACATTTAAATAGACTTTTCTTGCGATTTAACCATCCGAGCGGAGTGAAACTTGGTACAGCAAATGTTGTAATGCACTGACGTCTAATTTAGTTCTATTGATTACATAACCTTAAGTTAGTGGCTGTGCGAAATTTTAAAAATAAGTTTTTATTTCTTGTGTCCTAATCATGCGATCGATGTCAATGTTTGAATAATCAACCTATGCAATAATTGTCATCTAATAGTACACAACTCTATGGCCTACATAATATAAAAATCCAACATGGTGATCATCCGAAATATTTAGACAGTTCTCAATATCTACGAATCTATTACAGCAATCAAACTGAAATTTTGTATGTTGATAGAGGCAATTAACATACCGGTAAGTAGGATATATGAAAATAGGCTAATTAGTTCTTCATGGAACTACTTGTTCTTAAAGCAGAGGTTACTACTACCTTAGATACAGAAATCGTCCATTTTGTTATCGAGTTTATAATAAATGCAGCTTTCAATGAATGTTCCAGTTTCAAAACTTCAGACTTGTTTTTCTCAAAATGTTTTTTCAACACTAACATCTGTACACCATGTTAGGGACGGCCTGATCCCTGCAGATACCTTTAAATCAGACTCAGAATCCCTCCTGATACCTTTAAATCAGACTCAGAAAAAGTCAGGTCATTTCCCGGAGGACTCACACAGTCTTGTGCTAGGGAAAATGTGGAAAGTGGGTGATGAGTAGAGAATATCATGACAGTAGTAATAACCTGATGACCTTGATTGGAAAGGTTTTGTTATCCCAACAAAATATAATATGATACCATAGAAAATATTAGACGGTATGCTTCATATTAAGTTAATTTAGTTCTTTTTAGGATTATGTTAATCTCAAGTACCGGTATATTGCTCAAATATTTTACACGGAATATCCCCATAAGGTAAGCATTTCAGACATTTTGCCCTGCACCTAGCCTGCACCTGCAATAACAGTACCAATATGTGAAAGTCCAAGGTAATAGATGCGAGAATTGTAATAGGAAGAAATAAATGATAAGAGAGTGATTTTCTCTTGGTTTATTGATGTAGGTTTGTACGACACATAGCAAGGAGTTATTCATCAGATAATTGCAATGTAAGTTTACCGTGTATCTATAGACTTGTTAACAGTTCTGTGTAACGGAACATAGCTCTCCATGGAGTCTAGTAAGATTCGAACCCAAATCCCCTGCTCTGGGCAGGTGTGTTTAGCCATGAAATATGGCAAATTTTCAAGTCTTAGAAGGAAAGGTGCCACCTCTATGTTTCAAAAATCTAAACCAGGTTCAGACTATGGTACACACGTTGTTGAATTTGTGTGACAAGAAGCCAAAGTTGACAAATACATTTATTTTTTCTCTTTTTAAATATAAATATGAAAATGAAGTACCTGTACTTTTAAACTCCACCCTGAAGGTATTTGTGACTTGAAGTGGCTGTGGGGATTGCGTGCTCTGACAATCTCGAGAGCTATGCTGGGAGTGACTTTGTTATTGGTAGGGCCTCCCATGCTGGATAGATCTTCGTGAGATAGGAGTTGACTAGAAGGAATACCCTGGCCCTCCAGGTTGGGGGTTAGGCATAGGGCTGACAACCCTATCCTGGAAGAAAAATTATTGGGTGTGTGCAACTATGATGCGAGACGATATTTGAGCGTGACAATGTTTTCTCGGACTGATTTCTTTAAACTGTTGCTCTTGCGAAATTTCAGCTTCGTATATATTTTAATTATGTATTTTGCGGAACGGAAAGTTCACAGGCGAAATGAAGAAATGCCGAGCTGCATTTCCAGGGAAACTCCAAACACAACCCCTAGCCAGCTCATAAAAACTGTCACCTCAATATTTAAATGGAGATTGTTGGAAGAAATTAAAACTTAAAAACACTTATAGTGCTCTCGTGGACTTTTTTGTAGAACTTTTCATGCTGAACAATTCTTACACTCATAGTATATAGATATCTTTAACGGTTTGCCCAGCGTAAGCTTAAAAAGCGCACGGGTGCCATGTGTTTTTTTCGACTTTTTCACTGAAATCGTTACTGCTCGGCTTCCTTTGATCATAAATAAATTATTTTCTACAGAAATCTTCCTCAAGATATCCTTTACACAATGGTGAAAACCACATCAAAACCATCCTGAGGTTCACCCGTGACATTCGAGCGCAGCAACAGAAGAGAGTTAAAACGATATCATCACCTTTCACTGTAACACTTTTTCACAAACATCACTGTATTCCAACAATTCATTTGACGTTGTCAAGTCAAAACACCTTGTTACGAAATACCAACAACAAGCCTTGGATTTTGATGGGAATTTTGGAAACAGACCCAAGCTAAGAAATAAGGACCTATTATTTGGAACATGGAATGTAAGAAGCAGAGCCATACCATGAACAATAGATGTATTGAATAAGGAACTAAAAAGTTACCAAATGGATCTAGTCACAATACAAGAATCAAAGTGTCCATTTTGTGGAAAAGTACATACCAAGAGTTACTAGATATTGTTTAAAGGATGTGATGATTGAAGGCATTAAGCTGGAGTAGGGTGTTGAGTAATTGTGGAAATTCTTCACTGGCCATTAGTTTCTTTATTTTTTATTTTTTTTAGGACTGACGAAAATACCAACTTTAATTTTAGTTTCTGACAATATAGGAAAAAAAACTTTAAATATTGAAAAGCTTCACAATCTTGACGTGTTCAAAGCCGTTGCCCCTTAAACAGTTTGCCAAAAGTTCAAATATTTATTTATAATTGCATAAAGTACAAAAGTGAGGAAAGCAATGGCAAACTACCTCACTCCTCTTCTTGCCTAGAACGCCTCAAAATAGCGCTGGCTTGGGTTTTTGTGGGTATCTACTCACGTAACGTAACGGCGGTACTTTTTGAGGATCTAACCAGTCTTCGGGCTGACTACCTAACAGACAAAGTACAAAAGCAAACTTTATGAATGGCATTTTTGCTTACTGTTCGATGTAGAGAGTCAGAATTGCATTAAATAATAGACTCGAGACAAAATGCTTTGTTTGTTGACTTGTGTACTCAATGTCCAAGCATTCACCGATGTCGTGGCACTCATAGCTGAAAATAGAAAGGATATTAAAGAGCTAGCTAAAAGATTATTCAGGGGGAAAAAATTAAGGTCATGAAAATAAGCAGAAGACCAGATTACCAACCAGACCAAGATGTTCTAAATTTGTAAAAACAAATATCTTGGTATTACAATAACAAGTGAATGTAGACTGGCATCAGCAGAGCGCTGTACTGGAGTCCGTTTAAACTATTGGAATGCGAATTACTTACCAGGAGAACAATGCAATAAAGCAGCGTTTCCCAAACTGTGGTACGCAGTGATATTACGAAAAACATAAAAAATATTAGATACGTTACGAAAAATATAATCATCATCATCATCATTTCCCCTTATCCAGCTCCTGCCGGGTCGGGGTATTTATGGCACTTCTCCACTTTCCTCTTTCCTTCCACCATTCTTCTTCCACGATCTTGTCCCAGTCCAGATTTCTTTTTCTTACGCTGTTCTTCACTGAATCAATCCACCTTGTTCTAGGTCTTCCTCTCTTACCCTTGCACTTCGCCTCCAGCATCTGTCTTGGTATTCTATTTTCTTCCATCCTCTTTACATGTCCAAACCACCTTAGTTTATTCTTCTCAATTCTCTCATTTAGTTTTTCCATCCCAACTTCCTTCCTAACATCTTCATTCCTCACTCTGTCTTTCCTATCATACTTCTTAGGAATTTCATTTCACTGGCTTGGATTCTACTCTCTTGCCTGCTTGTCAGGGTCCAAGTCTCAGCTGCATAAGTTAATATGGGAACATAGTACACTTTATACATTACCTCCGTGCTTTTCCTTGGTACTTCATCATCATCATCTTGAGCAGTTTCCAACCGCTGGTCGGGTCTGCTTCCTTGGTACTTCCTTATCCCAAACAAGTTTTCTTACACTTTGATAGAATGCATTGCTCTGCTGTACCCTCCTGCCAATCTCCAAGTCCAACCTACCAGTTTGCATCAATTCACTTCCTAGGTATTTGAACGTGTCCACAATTTCCAAACTCTGACTTCCAATTTTCACAGTGCCCTTTCCTTGTCTTTCCCCTCTTGTAATCACCATGGTCTTGCTTTTCTCTATACTGATTTTCAGGCCGTACTTCTGAATATTTTCGTTCAGTGCATCTAGTTGTTTTTGCACTTCTTCGGTGTTCCTTCCCCAGACCACAATATCATCTGCAAATAACAGTAACTTCATTTCTTTATGTCCATATGCTTCCATTTTTTCCTTTACAATTTCATCCATCACCATTATGAACAAGAGAGGTGACAGCACACTCCCCTGTCTTAGTCCAGTCTTGTTCCTAAACCAATCTGACTTTCCAACTGGGGTCAGTACCCTGCTAACACAGTTGTTGTACATTGCTTGCACCATTTCCAACATTTCTCTTCCCAGTCTCTTCTTAACCATGGTTTCCCATACCTTCTCTCTGGGGACATTATCATATGCCTTTTCTAGATCTATGAAAGTCATGATCAAATCCTCTCCATATTCCCAGTTCTTTTCCATCACCTGCCTCAAGCTAAAGATTGGGTCCACTGTGGATCTTCCACTCCTGAAGCCATACTGTTCCTCTTGCAACTCTCCTTCCACCTTTCTTCTCATTCTTCTTTCTAATATCTTTTCCAGTATTTTTACTATCTGTGATATGAGGGTGATCCCTCTATAGTTATCACACACCTTCTTGTCCCCCTTCTTAAACACTGGTATTATTAGCCCTTTCTCCCAGTCTTCTGGTACACATTTCCGTTTCCACACACACTTTAGCAGTCGATACAACCATTGCATACCAACAGGTCCAGCCTTTATCATTTCTACACTGATTTCATCCACCCCTGTTGCTTTTCCCATCTTCATTTTCTGTAATGCTAATTCCACCTCCAGCATTGTTATATCATCTTCTGTTAGAGTCGTCAGGTTGTGTCACTTCCATCTCACCAGTACAATTGCTCACATTCAATAGCTTATCGAAATACTCCTTCCATCGTCCCTTTATCTCTTCTGGGTGTGTTAACAACTCTCCATCTTCCTTTTTCACTAGCTTTGTAGTAACTCTTTCTTTCCTCTTACTTCTTAGAAGCCCATACAGCATCCTTTTACTGCCACTTACATCTGTTTCCATTCTTCGTGTAAATTCTTCCCAACTTTTCTTCTCCTACCACTTTCTTACACCTCCGTTTGCTGTCGTGATACTTCCTTTTGCTTTCTTCTGTTTGATCTCGGTTCCATTCTTTCCATGCAGACTTCTTTTCTTTCACTCCTTTCCGCACTTCCTCATTCCACCACGGTGTCTCCTTCTCTTTCACTCTTGTTGACGTCCTACCACAAGCACTCTCTGCTGCACCAACAAATGCCTTTTTAAAGTGGGACCATTCCTCTTCTATGTTTTCCACTTCAGTAACTAGGATTTGTTGATTCAATCTCTCCTGAAAATCTTCCTGTACAGTTTTGTCTTTCAATTTCCATACTTTTATTTTACTTTCTCTGATCTCCTTTAGTTTTTCCAATTTTTCCCCATCTAAATTTTGCCACCACAGCTCTATGGTCCCCATCAAATGCTTCTCCTGGTAAAGCTGTTACATCTATCAGCTTTCCGCGATTAGTCCTTTCCACCAGAAAGTAGTCAATTACTGATTTTGTTCTTCTATCGCCCCAACCATAACTCGTAATTTTCCTGCTGTTTTTCTTCCGAAACCATGAATTACCCACTATCAGCCCATTCCTTTCACAAAAGTTTACAAGTTCCTCTCCTTACGAAAAATATAAAAACATTGATTTGTTCCCGGAGGACTTTAAGGCCAAGGATAAGGAGCAGTTTTATGAATTGAATTATGATTCAGAAATAAGGCAAACTTTTTCAAAAATGGCTCTTATGAACGTTTGGGTTGAGAGGCGTGCAGACTATGCAGACATAGCAGTTAGATTTTACTGCCTTTCACTACTTCGTACTTGTGTGAGACTGCATTTTCTTCACTTGTTTATCTCAAGAATTAATACCGGAATAGGCTCCTTACAGAGGAAAACGATCTTCGTTTGAGACTCAGCAATCTTAAATCAGACATTCCTAAGTTGGCTTCTAATCTTCAAGCTCACCCTTCGCATTGAAGTTGTTACATGAACTTTGGTTTGTATGTTTAATTAATACATGTTCTTTTATTAATATTATTTGTACATTGTCATTTCTGAATGTTTGAATTGAATACTTATTGTAATCAATAATAAAAAAACTGGACACAATTTTTATTATTTGAACTTGAACTCCAACAGTCTACCTCTAACGAACACAATTTACACTCCCTCTTTTGGTCTACTATGTGGTGGTGGGGGTTATAGTTACTATATCTCCCAACCAATAGGTGGTACGCGAGAGATTCTCATCCCTTAAAGTGGTACACACCCAAAAAAGTTTGGGAAATACTGCTATAAGGTACTACTATATGAAAAGAAACTTATTAAAATAAAGTATTACCAACCACGTATCCCGTGTAAAGGAATTCAAATATTTAGGTGAATGCAGATGCAGAAGAAACGTCAAAGGGGAAGACCCAGGGATAGATGGCTGAAGGGAGTGGAGGAGGTGTCAATGAGAGAGGAGAGGACTGGACCAGAGTGACGACGGAGAGATGGTGGGAGGAGAAAACTAAGTGGAGAGGCCTATGATCCAAACAGACCCGGCCTGGGGGCTGGAAACTGTGTATGATGATGATGATGAGGCGAGTGGATTACTGAAAATTGTAATGAAAAGAAATCTCTCGAATCCTGAATCCAAGAAATGGAGACTGCTTTTCAGTTAACAAAAATACTTACAATAAAAAAAGTCTCTCCTAGAACTACAAAATCTGACACTATCCAACAGTAATCAAACCCGAAGCTCTCTACGCTTCAGAAACTCTCACAAGGAAACGCCTCAGAAACTCTCACAAGGTACGTAAAATAATGAGAAAAGTCTTAGGGCCGAAAATAAAAAATGGAGTTTATTTTCCAAAGCGAAGTTATATAAAAACATCTCCAAACTCACAGACACAATATGTATGCAAAGAATCCAATTCATGGGACACTTAGAAAGAATGGACCCAAACATACTAACTCACAAAATTCACACGTACTTGAAGAACGAAACAACTAGATCAAATTGGTACAAACAGACTGAGAAAGACCTGAAAGAATTAGGATCGCCACATCTACTGGACCAAACTGACATCAGGAAACTTGCACTCACATGGGGTTTTGAGGATGAAGAGAGAAAGACTAACCAACATATTTGGTCCATGCAACGAAAACAAACCCATTGTTGCGTATGAAGGAATGCTGGGCTAAAAGATAGGCCAACAAGAATGTTGATTCCGCATGGTCCCTAAGTGACCCATTCACGACAAAGAAGTAAATATTACGTCGAGTTTCAGGACCGATTGAAGAATATGGAGAATGGCACATATGGAGAAATCGAGAGTTCAGAGAATTGTACAAGGATCCTGACATCGTAGTACAGTACTAGTGAAGAGCAGAAGACAAAGGTGGTTGGGACACGTGCAAAGAAGAGAGGACGAGGTGTTAAAGGACAGCTGTAGGGAACAAGGCCTCTGGGAAGACCACCGCTTTGATGGGGGGATCAAATAAAGGAGGACTTAAAGAGACTTGGGAGGAAATCTAGGAGATGCAGAAGACCAGCAGCAGTGGAGACAAACAGTTGGCGAGGCCAAAAATCACTTAGGATTTGTGTGGCCACAGCAGTAAGTATGAAAGTTATACCTCCAAGACAGGTGTTTTCAACCTGGTGCTCTTGAAATGCAATTAGGTGCTCTCTTCACAGGTTCCAAAAAGTGCTCGTGAGCACCACAATACTCTTTAAATGCAATTCGTCATCCGTACCAAAAAGTGCTCGCAAGCACAAACTCACCTGAGATCCATTCTTCAAGTCAAATTCTGCTGCACAAACAGGAATAATAGTTGGTATATTGGCTTTCACGGCCAGTGAATTAAGACTCAGCAATTCTTCTAGGTTTGTGCCATGTCTTGTGTGGGGTTTCGCCTAGGAGACCAAGCTGGCTCTTGGTGTGCCCGCCCAGACCCCCACTGGAGTAGCGAACTGCGCGCTACCTCCCTTTTTATGAAGCACACCTGCACCTCTTTACTGCAAGAATTAAAAGATCAAGCTGGGCTTTAATTCACTGGCCGTGAAAGCCAATAAGCCATCTTTTTGGAAGCCTTCATAGTGAGGTTAAGGCTCCTTGAGCTTTTAGTTCTCGCAGTAAAGAGGTGCAGATGTGCTTAATAAAAGGGAGGTAGCGCACAGTTCGCTACTCCTGTGGGGGTCCGAGCCCCCGGGGACACCAAGAGCTTGCTGATGAGCCAGCTTGGTGTCCTACGTGAAACCCCACACAAGACATGGCACAAACCTAGAAAATATGCTGTTTTAGGAATAATAGTGTTTTCATTATAAGTTTTGAGTCCTAGATTTTATTCTTCTTTCCTAGCATTTATCCCATTCACATGGGGTCTGCTTTTCTGCAATATCTCTTCCATAAGGCTCTGTTGTGGTGATTCACATGCCTCATGTCGTCTCTGATGTTGTCCATCCACCTTGAGCGGTCTACCACGGGGTCGACGTCCATCAAAATTGAGTTGGAGTGCTGTTTTGAGTCGGAGATTTTATTATTTTGTAAAATATAAATACAGTAATTGGACATTCCTATTTTATGAGTAACACGAAAGATGCTGATTGCACTCTACTGTCCTCGCATAAATGTTTCTTACCTGCATGAGTTATGCAAGCAGTTGCAGCATGCCTGGCGAGCGGTGAATCCGTAGCTATTTCAGCACTCTTGATGGGGAGAGAGATAGGAAAAGGAAAGAGGGACACATTTTTGTTGCATCATCATTATTATTATTACTATAATTATAATAATATTTATTATTATTACATTTTAAGAAGACACTAGTAGGTGCAGCAGAAGCAGTATGTGGGAGGACAAGTAGTAAGAAGAGGTGGAAGGAAACACCATGGTGGAATGAGAAGACAAAAGATATAGTAAGGGAAAAGAATAGAGCCTTTAGGAGGTGGTATCAAAATAGGACGGTAGAGACAAGGGAAGAGTACCAGGAAAGAAAGAAGGAGGCGAAGAGAGTAGTGGCTGAGGAGAGAAGAAAGTGGATGGAAGAGTGGACAAAGATGATGAAGGAGGATAGTGAAGGTACAAAAAAGGTCCTGTATGGGATGGTAAAAACTAAGAGGCGGAAGGATCCTACGGATTATGTTAGAATGGTGAACAAAAGGGGACAAGAGATAGAAAATAGGGAAGAACTGAAGAAAATGTGGAAAGAATATTTTGAAGAACTTCTGAACCCGAATGGAAAAGATGGTGAGGAGGAAGAAATCGGGGAAGAGGAAGATGAACTGCAAACAGAAAAGGACTTAACATGGAAAGAAGTGGAAGATGCAGTGAACAAGATGAAAGGAGGGAAGGCACCGAGTGTGGAGATGGTGAGAGCAGCAGGAGAGGTGGGGATACAGTGGTTGTACAGAGTGATGAGGACAGCATGGAAGGAAAGGAAGACCCCAGAGGACTGGAAAAAAGGAATAATTGTCCCGATCTTCAAGAAAGGTAGTAGAACAGATTGCAGAAACTATCGGGGAATAACACTGATGAGTCATTGTGCAAAGATCTTCGAGAAAGTTTTGGAAAAGAGAATTAGGACAAGGATAGAAGGAGGGATGAGGGAAGAACAACATGGCTTCAGAGCAGGAAGGTCCACAGTGGATTTGATTTTTGCTGTAAGGCAGTTACAAGAACAGCACTATGAGTATGGAACAGATCTACTGATGGCCTTCCTGGATATTGAGAAAGCATATGACAGTGTATGCAGAAACAAAGTGTGGAAGTCCCTGGAGGATAGAGGAGTAGAGAAATGGACTATAAAGAGGATAAAGGAGATGTACAAGGGAAGCGTGAGCTGTGGGGAAAGTGGGAGGAGAGAGATCAGACTGGTTGGAACAGAGAAACGGCCTGAAACAAGGAAGTGCCTTGTCACCGTTACTTTTCATTGTGGTGATGGATGACATAATGACCCGAGTGGCACAAGTAATTGGGGAAGGAAAGATGAAAGCAATGGTGTTTGCAGATGATTTGATGATTTGGGGAAACAAGGAGGAGGAGGTACAGGAACAGTTGGACGTGTGGGAAGGAATAATACAAGGATATGGAATGAAATTTAGCATAAATAAGAGTGAGATGGTGATCACAACAAGGAAGAAGGAAAGAACCACAACGGGAATAACAATTGGTGGGGAACAGCTGAAGAAAGTGGAGAGTTTCAAGTATCTAGGAAGCCTGATACAAGAGAATGGAAGAAACGATAGAGAAATAAATGAGCGGGGGAGGCAGGCAGAAGCATTTCGGAGGAGTGTGAGAAGCATGTTATGGAGCAAGGATGTCCCTCAGAACAGCAAAAAGATCATATATCGGACGTACTATGTCCCTATCCTGACGTATGCCTCGGAGACCTGGGTTATGAAAGGAAGGGAGAAGAGCAAAATACAGGCCAGCGAGATGAGGTTCTTGAGAAGCAGTATTGGAGCTACAAAGATGGACAGAATAAGAAATGAGAGGACCAGAGAATTAATGAAGGAGGAACCATTACAGGATGGTATAGAGAAGTCTAGACTTAGATGGTATGGACATGTAAAACGAATGGAGGAGAAGAGGATACCCAGGAGGATACACGAGACGAAGTGGGAAGGAAAGAGACCTAGAGGAAGACCGAGAGACAGGTGGCTGAAGGGGGTGGAAGAAAGCGTGAAGAAGAGAGGAGAAGACTGGACAAGGGTGGAGGCTGAGAGATGGTGGGAAGACAGAAGACGTTGGAGAGGCTTGTGTTCCAAACAGACCCGGCCAGTGGCTGGAAACTGTGCAAGATGATGATGATGATTATTACATTTTTTAAAGCCTCCGTGGCTTAGGCGGCAGCACACCGGCCTCTCACCGCTAGGTCCGTGGTTCAAATCCAGGTCACTCGATGTGAGGTTTGTGCTGGGCAAAGCAGAGGCAGACAGGTTTTCTCCGGGAACTCGTGTTTTTTCTGTCAAAAATTTCATTCCAGCATCACTCTACACTATCATTTCATGTCATCTGTCATTCATTTAATCATTGCCCCAGAGGGGTGCCACAGGCTTCAGCAGCCGGCATAGTTCATATTCTCGCCACTAGATGGGGGTTTCGTCCATTCCATCCCTGACCCAGTCAGTCGACTGGAAGCAGGCTGTGGATTTTCATTACATTTTTTAAATTATTATTCAATTTAATGGTGCTCGGATACTTGGTATGGCATGAGGCAGTTGCTTAGTCTCAAAAAGGTTGAGAACACCTGCACTAGGGGATCATACACATTCTCTTCAAATTTAATAATAATAATAATAATGTAATGGGTTTTACGTTCCTTTGAACTACTGCGGCAGTTGGACACACTTGAGTCCTGAATTTTGCCGCGAAGGGGATTTTTAACGTGCCAGTGAATCTACAGACACAACTGCCTCGCATTTAAGCACGCTCATATGCCGACTCACTGCATCATGATTTGATCCTGCACCCTTGGGTACAGCAGGTGAAGACACTACCGTTGCACCACGCAGCCAGTCTCTTCAAATTTGGGAGGGCTGCGAACTTTCTGCCAGGCACACCAACTTAATATGACACCTACAAAAAAATGTGTACATACAGAAGTAGGAATTTTAATATATCAGCTTAGGCTTTCTCAGCAATGTGCAAGTTCTCTGAGCAGCAGTAGGCTGCTAACCAATGGAGGGAGCGGACCCTCGACAAAGCCGAACGCAGTCTTTGGTGAAACGTCGAGAGAAAACATCCTGCCTGGACCACAACCTGTACATAACTAGGAATTATAATAATATATTTTAATCACATAATAGTGCTCATAATAATTTAAGAAAAATTTATAGGAAGTGAAGATAGAAACAAGCAAACTCATCAGGGAATCAGTGAGAAGCACACACATACAATTAACAAATATACGGCATAGTGGTATAGGTGATCGTGATGAGGGAGTTCTGCCCCTACTAACAAACTATTACAGCAAACTTACAACTAGAAGATATACAAGAGTAAAGAGAATGACGGAAGAAAAGAAATGCCCTCGGAGAATCAGGAATGAGGGACTTGGAAGGAAGTAGAGCCATGAAAGGGAAAGAGGAGAAGGTCCATCCAAGGTCACTGGAGAAAAGGAAGAAAATGGACCCACGTGAGGAATCTCAGGGTCATCAATCCCGGAGCTGTGATCCCAGAGGGTGTAGCATGATCTAGGACCTCTTACAATGGGCAGGAGATGTTGGAAGAGGTCCGACTCCTCTAAATAGGAAAGAAAAGACGAGGGCCAAATAGGATAGTAAATTGAGACACAAGCCTCACGGGGTTGGAAAACAAAAAAAATGTTGATGGAGGGGGTATCAAGAGGAAAGATAACGGAGATGAGCCTGGCATGAGTAAGTGGAAGTCTGGGGTCACCAACTGGTTGTGAGTATTCAAACATTCAAGTGTGTATTAAAATGTAGTATTTTTTAAACATTCCAAACAAACAACTCAAAGAAAATCTGTTTTTCTCTGAAAACTAAATTATTGTGACCTACATTTTAAGTAATTAATTTGGTAGAAACCAGGAAATGTAACATTAATGAATATGAATAATTTCACGCTTAGAGTCAATTCAAAATCCCCTAAATTCACATCTCAAGGTCATAAGACATATTAATTGACTAAATGAAAAATGAAAATCCACAGCCTGCTTTCAGTCTCCGACCGGGTCAGGAATGGAATGAATGAAGCCCCCATCTAGCGGCGAGGATATGAACTGTACCGGCTGCCGAGGCCTGACGCACTCCTCTGGGGCAATGATTAAATGGATGACAGATGAAATGAAATGATAGTGGAGAGTGTTGCTGGAATGAAATTTTGACAGGGAAAACCGGAGTACTCGGAGAAAAACCTGTCTGCCTAAGTTTGTCCAGCACAGATCTCACATGGAGTGACCGGGATTTGAACCACGGACCCAGCGGTGAGTGGCCGGCGTGCTGCCGCCTAAGCCACGGAGGCTTTATTAATTGACTAAATAAGGAACTCAATTTCTAGTCACAATGAATGAACAACATTGTATCGATTTTGGAGAATTTGTTTCAATGTCTTACACTACAATAAAATTCACTGATCCAGCATATTATTTCATTTTATTCTATAGAATATGAAAATCTAAGATTCAGTAGAAGCTTTTCCATCCATCTTGCCATTGCATGTCAAAGATGTTAAAATTTTACTCCATCTTCCAAATACTTTATATGAATAAATGAAGGTTTACATTAAAAGTTATAACTTCACATCAAAATATCAACTTGTTGAATAGGTAATGCAAATTTTACTGCATAATGGATGTTACAGGTTTCGAAAATGACTTCGTATTAAGAAGTCCGCTTCCCATTAAAGTGTGGGAACATTTTTACATATTTTTATGGTAGTGAAAGAACAAAGGTGTGCGACGATGGAGGAAGTATGGTTAAAACTAAGTTGTTAAAATGCTTTTAGAAACTTTTTGTGTAACGAATGCTGAATTCAATTTGTAAAGGACATGACATATAGTACTTAAATATTGTTTTTTATTTCCTTATCATTGTGATTATAACTAAAATATAGATTATTAAGGTTAGAAAAGCAAACTAGTTAAGTAAACATATTGCACAAACAAGTACAGTATCATAGAAACAAACACTATGGTACTTAATAACTTAAATGCTTAGCATCAGCAAAACCTTACAAGAGTTGTACATAGTTACCAAATAACTTTTATAAAAGACTTTATGTTTGGAAAACATTTTGTTGTTGGTAGGGGCTTTGCAATATCGTAGTCATGTAGCCCCATGAACTTAGGTGATTTGGAAGTAGACACCATGGCCGTAAGTTAGGAACCATCCTGTCAATTGCCCAGAGCAGAAGTGGGAGACCATGGAAAGCCACTTCTAGGACATTTGAGGTGGGAATCGAACCCAACACCTGTGGATTCCACAGTCTCAATGTGTACCGAGATCACAGAAGGCGGTACAAAACATTTTCTTCCATCATCCACAAATTATATTTATTTTTCTAATGCAGGTATGTCCCTAGGAACACACAAGTCATTCTGTAGGCCTACCCTTGTTTCTTCACGATTGGTGTAGCCTAGGTAAAATCTCTACAATCTGATCAAATTCAATAGTAGAGTCTTCATTTTCATACAATTCACAAAATCCTTCCCATTACTTCCTTAGAAACAGGAATGAAGAAAATTTGAGATTAAATCTTACAATGAAAAATAAAAAAATTGCTCTGTACTTTCTATTCTTAGCAAATTAAATGTTTATCATCCATTAGCCTATGAAATGAAAATCCACAGCCTGCTTCCAGTCTCCGACCGGGTCAGGAAAGGAATGAATGAAGCCCCCATCTAGCGGCAGGGATATGAAGTGTGCCGGCTGCCAAAGCCTGTTGCACTCCTCTGGGGCAATGATTAAATGAATGACAGATGAAATGAAATGATAGTGGAGAGTGTTGCTGGAATGAAATTGAGACAGGGAAAACCGGAGTACCCGGAGAAAAACCTGTCTGCCTCCGTTTTGTCCAGCACAGATCTCACATGGAGTGACCGGGATTTGAACCACGGACCCAGCGGTGAGAGGCCGGCGTGCTGCCGCCTAAGCCACGGAGGCTCTCCATTAGCCTATATAATTGACAAATAAAATTAAAACGTGTAAACATGTACTGTTACATTAACAAAGCTTGGTATGCTATAACTGCCTTATAATATTTCATAAACACATTGTGTTGCAGATGTTACATTGAGTACCGGTAGCCATTTAATTCTTTTGCATGTAACTTTAAGACTATATTTACCTTTATAATTTTTCTTGCATCACAACAAAGAACAAATGAAAGATACCTGGCAAAAAAGGAAAAAAAAAAAGATGAAATTTTAATAATCGGCTGAATAGTTTGAATGTACAATTCTACTAAAACGACCAATAATTTGCCTGCTGTTTCTCAAGCAGGAGCAGATGACCTCATTGTTCTGCCCCTTAAAAACAACAATAACTAACAAACTTCCTCAAGCAGGACATATGACATTTAAATGAATATTATTATCTTCAAATTATATTAGCACAACAAACTAGAGACTATTATGAATACCCACAAGCAAAAATAAATGCCCAGGCATAATTTTTAGTTTTTTTTTTTTAACAGAAATTCCCACTATCATGCGGAATGACTGCCTTATATTCCTTTGGCACCCCTGCTCAGATAATACATTCTAACACCCCTGCATTTTAAAAAGCAGTTAACTTATCTGCCCGAGTGGGGAATAAATTCCATCGGGGGAAGGTAGGAAGTACGAGGGCTGTTTTTTAAGTAAGGATTGTTTTTTTTTAGGTTTTACATACCTTCCTCTATTTTTCTACATAGTTGCCTTGTTTATTTAGACACTTGTCATACCTTAAAACTAAGTTCTGATATCCCTCTGCATAAAAGTTTGCCGCCTGCTCTGACAACCAAGAATTCACACTTGAGGAAAATCCATTGATAGAGTGGTTATCATGACTCTTCGGTCCTCGTGAATTTTTGTGTCAATTGCAGTCACCAAGTCATCTGTGAACACAGACCTGAGCGTTCATCGTCGTGAACATTTTCACGGCCACTTTTGAACTCGCACTTTACCTTCCGTCATTGCATTATCACCATACACCTCACAAAGCTGACGATGAATGTCTGCAGCAGACAAGTTTCTTGCACTCAAAAAGAGTATCACGGATCGTACCTCACACGCGGAGGGGCGAATCAATAATCTTGAACATTGTAAAGATGCACAGTTCAGCGTACAGGTTAGCTAGACAGCTGCAACTGACGCCTGCTTGTTTGCCAAGGATGCCGGGAGGTAGCTCGCACGCTTGTTGCGGCGTGCGCACTAACTACGAGCTTTAAAAAAAAAACGGCCCTTACTTAAAAAACAGACTTGTAAAATGAGTTTACTTCTCAATGTATAAACTTATATTGTACTACTTTGCATTTATTAACAGATATCGACCACATAACTTATTTTTATTTTGGGACCGGTGTCCTTGCACCACATTATGCTACACCTCACAGTTTTGTGACTTGGAATTGTTCTGAGATTTTAAAAAATATATACAAATAATCAAGAAAACTCTGAAATCACCAGATTAAGTTAATAACTTTTTCTTTTCTGAATGTTTCTGCATGATATGATTGGCACACACAGACTGTCATTGTATAGGCTACCTATTGACTTCCAAGCTCTTGTAAAGAAACACATGTCAGTTCTAGCCACAATTTCGGAATAGAACTGCATATTTATGGAGTAGGGCTTGCTAAAATTTCTTTTCTTGGACCTTAGCAAATTTTAATAAAAGAACCTATGAAAGGCCTCAAATCTGTATTGATACAGATAGACCTTATTTCCAGAGGGTTCTAACCTCATCAGTCACTAACAGTAATTTTATTGTTCTCAATCAGCCATTTGGGACACACTAATATTTGTTGTTGGTCCTAATAACATTCGAGCAAGGAGGAAAGAAAGGAAGGAGATGCCTTTGCTGCGCTGCTGAAGCCAAACGGCACGCCCACTTTGGGTAGCAAGAAAATGGCTGTCCCTATGCCTCAAGCCGTAAACCACTCCAACTAGTCTTGGATATTAGTGACATAAAACTGCAATGACAAGTCAAGATTTTTTTCTTGGATAGGCAGAATACACTCTGTACATCACGGTACTTGGCACAAATAAGCTGCGTTATTGTTTAAAAAGCCAATTTATATAGAAATATGAGAGCACCTATGCAAGGATAGTTTTGTAAGAAAGACGCGGCAGAATGTAGTCTAATAATACGCTGTAACACTGATTAAATTGAATACAGGTGTCTGAAGGTGCGAGTCATACCAAAGAAGGAACTTCTTGGGAACTATCATGATGCCGAACTAATCACGGTATTTACACCAAATTGATTTTTAAGTTCTTATTGGTGTTGAGGCATACATCAGTTCTTAGGCCTAATTTCGAGCACAGCCACTTTCACTCATTGTTCGTACACATTTTTATATTCAAGAATGTGAACATTAAAAATAATAAACAGAGAACTTATTTGATTCGTACAACCATATGCAAGTCACAGAACACCGAATACAAGTTAAGGTTACGCCCACTTTGGATGCGGCGCTTGGCTTCATTCAAACGAGCTCAGGGCATCTCCTCTTATTCTTTCCTCCATGCATTCAAGTCTTTATCACATCCCATAATGCAATGGGTGACAATACATTCTCAATTTGAGAGAGTCAAAATACGTAATTTTGCTGGTGATTTTGGAGTTTCTGAATTAATGACACATTTTTAAGTATTCTAATATAGGCTAGATTTCATTCCATAAGTTCCAACATAATGATGAAACCGTCACCCATATTTTATAACAGCACTAACTTAGTCTTCTCCTTCATCACTGCTCCAAGCATCGGCAGTAACATTTTTATTTGTGTTACTGGACCACCTTTCTTCAGGTGCAACCTTGTAGTGGGTGTGGGTCTTCAAATAGTCATCATAAGCTGCGTCCTGGTGATGATCAGCCGTCCATACAAGGACGTTCCTATCATTACCAGCACTATACAGTTCGTGGTAAAATGGATGGTATATACAACTGTTCACTATGTTATAATGACCCAATAAGGTACTTATTTTCTTACCAGTATGAATTTCAAAGACAAAAATATTTCCTTCTGAAGGTACATAGACGAGAGAAGGCATGGAATATGAAGTTACATCAAACTGCATACATTTCTTTGTCTCATTTGGTATCTCTCCATAGTTAACCATTTCGTTGTAGCCACCATATACATTCCACAATTGCATCCTATTGTCTGTTCCGTAAGACAACAAGAAGAAACCATCGCTAGTAAACCCGAGTCCATTAACACAACCATCGTGTGCAGTGGCAGTCTTGATATCATTTCTTACATGGTCCTTGGTATCATACACACTAAAGGATTTAAGGATAGTCATAGGACTACGAATATCCCACAAGAACAGCTTGTTGTCACAGCTCCCAGTAGCAAGAAGAAAATCTTCTGTGGGCGACCACTGACAGCAGAGGGTCGAACTTGAATGACCTCGCAGTTCATGTGTATACGAGCCCGATCGAAGGTCTATCAACACAACCTGATTCAAAGAACTAGCAACAGCAACAAGAACACTCTTAGTAGGAGCTATTGCCATGTGATGTTGAAAAATCCGTCCTTCCATACTAACATAATCAACTGGTTTCATGCAATTGGCATCCCATATTTTTAATAACTTGTCCATGCCACTAGTTATAAAAAGGCCATTGTCAAGTGGATACCACTGGACACATTCTACACTATACCTATGCGCATTACGATTGTTTCGATCAATCCTACAAACTAACTTCGAAGTGAAATGAGGGAGGCCCGAGAAATTGTGCAAATCATGAATGTGAATAGATCCATCAGCTGAGCCGGAAAGGAGATACCTTCTCTCGGAGGGATCAATATCTAATGAATTGACGCCTGCAGTAAACACATTTTCTACATCTCTGTGCTTACTGAGTTCAAGATTGTACGAACGTTTGGATGTTTCAGCAGTAACAAGAGTCTTCGGTTCGATGATACCTGTTCTGGTGTCTTCTATAAACCGTAACATTTTGCATCATGCCTTGATCCAACACAGTTAACAGCCTGGCACAATCATTTAAGCACGAGAACCATTCGTATCAAAGTATATTACAAGTTAAAAACCAAAACATTGCTACGGTATGTCTACGAATAATCTTATCGTAAAAAGGTCAACATACGGACATGGAAGTCGCCATTTTACCACTGACAGTACTGCCATCTGTCACTCACCTGATGAGCAGCGTTAAATTTCCTCTTCTAGAGACTGTGTAATTCGGTTAGATGGCACCGTAGTGTTGCCAACATGGCGCGATGAAAATCCACTTCTAGAGTTCCCTTCCACTAGGCATTAATTAGAGAACGATGAGTAGTGCAAACTCTGATTCACATCAATGGAATTTCAGTGGGTTTGCCAAAAAGTAAGTAAGGAAGAAAAATAAAAAAGCAAACGAATGGCAGTGACAGCTACAGGCACGTCGGAACAGAGGCGAATACAAAGAAATAATACAAAGAAGTAGTGACTTTCGGCATCCTGGTACAGGCAAAATGAATGGAGTGTCCAACGTCAGTAGCGAAGATGGGTCGAACGACAACCTTCGCGGTGTACAGTAGAGCTAATCAGTTTGCGAGTGCTGGTTAGTACTGTGCCCACGGTATAGCCTATCTCTGCCGGTGAGCTACTTCATTACTTCCAAGAAAGGTATACCGAGTGTACTAGCCTCACCAAAGACATTTCTCAAATTGGCACACAAACAATTGTGTAACAAGCACTATAATGAGTGTGCCGAGTGCATTATGCTAAGTCGGCCGTCAGAACTCCCGAGCCCCACACTGTGGGGTAATGTCTTATGGATAATAGGACTTGAGGAGTTGACGGCTCGAATTCTCAGAAATGCAACGGTCCTCACCGGCAGAGATATAATGCGAATACTTCCTTTTTTGTACCGGTGCTATGTCATCTTTCACAAAGTGCGGTAAATAATGGGCTGGGAATTGGGAGGTATAACCATAATTATGTACAGTACCGTAATCGTAATTAGGTATAAAATAATTTTGAATGATTATTATCAATGCAGTACGTAAACATCTTTCTTTCATAAATAGCTCCAAACAACAATAAAGAAGCCTTTTATGCTTGATTTAAAAATATTATTAAAGCAACAGGGCAAGATTTAATTTAAAATAACACGAAAATCAGTTCTCTTCCTACGAAATCATACAGAATTTCATGCAAAAAAATTGTCTCTCAACATATCTTTAATAGGCTATCTGCAACAGGAAGCGTTCTCTCCAAACAACAAAACGGCATTCAGGAATTTTCAGTCATGGGAGAGATTCAACATATCGTTGTAACCAATTTTTTATGAGTTCCCCATGACAATTTGATATAAGCTACTGATATTACTAATTTCTTTAAGTAAATTTTACATCTATACTTTATCGTGTTGGCAACGTGTCCAATTGTATTGGTCCGTTCGCAGTAGACGCAGTGTCACCATTTTATCAAGTTATTATTATTATTATTATTATTATTATTAATGAATTCCTTTACATTACTTGAAACTGATGAATATGAAATAGAAAACATAATTAAGGAATTAAAAACAGACAAATCGCCTGGGGTAGACAATATACGCTTGAAAGACATAAAGGCAACATCCAAAAAAAACTATACCAATCATAACACATCTCATAAACAAGATATTCGAATCAGGCATAATACCAAAATATCTGAAATACACAATTATTAAACCAATATATAAGAATGGCGATCACTTAGACTTTGGCAACTACAGACCAATATGCATTTTATCAATCCTCCACAAAATAATGGAAAAATGCTTGGATAAGAGATTGAAGAATTTCCTAAATAAATATGATATCTTAAAGGGACACCTATACGGTTTTAGGAAGGGGAAAAGTACTGAACTACTCCTGGCTGAATTTGCCAATGTAATAAATAATGCCTTAAATAAGAACAATCACATAATGGTACTTTTTCTTGACTTTTCTAAAGCATTTGACACAATAAATCACAATAAACTACTTGCTAAATTACACGATATTGGAATAAGAGGCACGACTTACAAACTATTTGAAAGCTATCTGAAAAACAGGGAAATGGCAGTTATGGTCAATAACACTATCAGTGACGCAGTAGAAGGAACACAAGGTATCCCTCAAGGCAGCATTATTTCACCTACACTATATAACCTGTTCGTAAACGACATGAATGGAGCCATTAAACACAGTAAAATATTTATTTATGCTGATGACACCACTATATATACCATACATAAAGACTCTAAAACAGCTTTTGAGAGACTTCAAGAAGACTTCAATAACATCACAAGATGGTGTCATGACAATAATTTGTATATAAATACAACCAAATCTAAAATAATGCACATCAGAGTTGATCACTTCACACAAGAAAAATACAAACTAACGCACCACAGCTTATCATGCATACACCAAAACATCCTGGCAGGTTGCAAATGTAACACCTTCATAAATAGTACTTCGACACAAAAATACCTAGGAATTACCCTTGATGAACACTTTAAAATGAACACACACACAGTAAACATAATAAAAAACCTAAGAGCAAACCTCTACAATCTCCGATTTTATGTAGATAGGAAAACTTACAAAACAATTTACAGTGCTCTGATTGAAAGCAAATTAAGATATGCTATAGCAGCTTGGGGAAATCAAAACACAACTTTAATTAATAATCTTCAAGATAGCCAAAACAGGTTCTTTAAATATTTCACTGATATCCCTTATTTTAATATTAAAGAGTTGTTTCAAATTACTGTACTGAATCTCTACTACCATGATCCAAGATTCAGGCATAAGGTCTCTCACAACATACAAACAAGAGCCATAACAAGTACTAAACATGTTAAACCTTTATGTATAAATAGCTATGGTTTCAAGAGACTAAATTATATTATACCATCACTACTTAATGAACTACCACCTGGACTGACAAACATTAACAGCAAACAACTAGCTATAAGTCGCATTAAAAATATTACTTAACCAAACATTAACTCATAACATAAATTTATTAATATAACTACCATAGTGTAATTTTTTGTATCTTTAATTATTTACATTAGTATTTTATCATTAACATTACAAAAAAAATGCATGCACTCTTGTACTGAAATATAATCTATATATATGTTGTAATTAATAATTAATATGTCTCACAGATAATCTGTACTGTCATCAGATTCGTGAGACATATCACAATAATGTAACATAAATAGTATTTAATAATAAATAAATTTAAAAAAATTAAAATTATTATTATTATTATTATTATTATTATTATTATTATTTAAGATCATATTTTAATCAGGGGTAATCTATAGTTGTGTTTGATGAGATTCTGAAGCTTGGTTTAATTCTGTGTTGTTCAGTTTGTAGAGATTTCGAATGTTAAAGTGTGTATTGAACCCGTCAGGATTTAATTTGAGCAAGACATTCTTGAATGGGAAGTTCAGAAATGTTATTGTTTTGTCGATGCATTCCGTTTTATTCAGGATTACTGAGGTATTAACCTTGTCAAGCAAATAGCTAAAGGAAATAATTTTCCTTCCAGCAAAACAGTTGAAATTGTAGCCAGGCATAGAAATAAAACAACTCAAAAGCCGGACAATAATGGGAACAAATTATGTGAACGCGAATACATACAGTACAAAATCACCAATTTATTAAAGAATCAAGCCATTAAAATAGCATTCACAACAAACAACACAACCGGCAAGCATCTGCACAACAGTAATTTTAAATAATCAAGACACGTACTCAAAGTCAGGGGTATATTTAATAACATACCAAGGCACAGGGTGTTGTTAAACAAAACAATTGGCCAAAGTGGTAGAACAATGGACACGCGATACAAAGAATACATAAATGCGATAGAATACAGGACACACTCGGCCGTATGCGAACACATGTACGACGCGAGACACAGGTTCACTAACATTGAAATCGATTTAAAAATCACAAATCATGAACCGATAGGAAGAGCCCTCGATATAATCAAGATAGCCTACACTTCGCTAAAATAAACAACAGTATTAATCTAAACGAACACACATTCGTGGAGAATTCACCCCTCTTTACACGACTAGAAAACACTTACCGTTGGAAACGAGGTTAAATAAGGGAGCAACGAGGGAATCATGTTATTGGAGTAGGATGTGCTTTGTACCTCATCTTCAATACACCAAGGCTGGCATTAACGGCAGTGTTAAATGTCGCACCTCACCTCTTCCTACTTTGATATGACCAAAATTAGCATAATTAAAAGAAGTAATTAATTCGGTGACACTAAGGCGACCGAGAGGGAGCCCCAAACGCCCAGTGGCATTCGCCACGAAGGAGGAAAGGGGGGGGGGGGGGGGGAGCGTTCTTATTTTCGTAATCTTAGAAACGCCCTCAATAATTTAGATCAAGGCAGGAAATAGGCGATGCCAGGACAAGTCTGTTAATTGGAAGGGCTGGACTTACCCTGAGACCGAATGCGAACATTTCCCATCCAAAATGCCGAGGAAGGAACAAGGTAACCATTTCCGCTGAGCTTCATGCACAAATAATAATCATAATCTCAAGATGACTGCTCATTGTATTAACATAAGTATTACAAACAACTAAACTAGGTAACACCTTAAATATAAATAAAATGCCACACAATAAACATATGATCCCAGTAGGTTATGATTAGGGCGACGCGAAATTAAAACCCCGTGAATTTAAAACGCGTTTCTACCAACACATCCCTCGTCCAAGTGACGATTTGTATTCCTGCATTATAATTCACAACTAAAAAAATACTAAAGTAATTCCCCCAAATAGTATGAAAGGAAATAACGACATGAAGGCAAAAGCTACTCCAGAAAACAAAGTTGTTTGACACAACCAAACAAGTCGCTTATTACGACCAGACCGTCTGAAGGACACCTGTCACCTCAGTTGGCGAGGAGCCGTTCTGACCAAGTTAAAGCCAACACCCACCCTTAAGAGCAAAACGGAAAACTAAACAATGAAGAAATCCCCACCCTGAAATAATGCAACGCAAAATGAGGAGGACCATATCCCCTTCCAAAATACCTTAACCTAAAACATGTCTTAAATGTATATCTGAATTGCCACACGACACGTGGCTAGGAAAAGCACTACGAGAGTCAATTTGAAAGTTTTTAAAATTAACAGTCTTAGCAAATCCAAAGTTTTGTCAGATACCCTGTTAGATAATTTGGTGCAATACTATACTGTTTTATGCCTTTCCCCAGGGGAAATGAAATTTCCCCCGGGAAGGGTTTTTCCACACTTCAAGTTCTGCGTGTGAGATTCAAGACGGCTCGATACTGACTGCTTATTGTTCGCTGAGGGCTTGCTTTCCAGGGAGAACGTGACCACCCCCTCTCCACTGCAGTTTGGTCGTGCCAACCTAACTTGGGGGCGCAGACCACCATAACAACGACATAGTCCAGGAGAAATGTTGGTACCACAAGTGGTGCCATGACCCAAATCTTTAAGAGTTTACTCAGAAGTGCTACGACGAAATGTTCTCAGGGTAGAAACTCAATCCTCTAATAGGGCTTAAATGGGTTTCTAGGAAATTTTAGGCAAGTGCGCAGCAGTTCATTTCACAACAGGACTTCACAACAGCAGCGTAGAAATGTCAATCTTCCAGGGTATTAACGTCAGCTCCTTCTCAGGCAACAAATGTAGGTTCAAGAGTTTTGGGAACCAATTAGCAGGTAGCAGGAGTGCCTGTGAAATATATCAGCTCGAGACTGTTGCGAAATAATTTCAGTTGTGTAAGCGAAATCTTGGATGTTTCATTTTCTTCATGTAACGATGTTAAAAGTCGTTACATTAAAGATTTTAAGACGTTCCCAACAGTTCGGGTGCACTTATAGAGGGCTGTTTAGGTTACGCAAGGCGAGAATGAAAATTGGCCTTGAATAGTTGAAGATGTCCAGAATACAGTAACAGAGGATGATCTAGAATTGGTAGCATACTTATATTACATTGCCGGACGAACATCGACGGTTAGGAATGCGGGGAAAGACCAAGGTGGATAAAAGGTAACGAGACCGCACAATAAATTCCTTCCAGTTCAGTGCAGGCAGTGTTGTTGGCAGCTGCACGGGAACGGACCACACATTGTCCAAACAATCTATTCCAAACATTTAATAACAATCACAGATATCACAGCAAGCAACAAAACTTGAAGGTCAATCACCACTAACAATATCTCAACCAAAATCACATACCGTATAAGTAACAAATCTTGACTAGTTGCGCTAGTTTAATAACCACAGAAACTAAATAATTGTATATATTGTAAATACCATCACCCATACTTATAGACATAGATTTAATTGTATACAGGATCTGATGATCACTTGACGATCAAAACTGGTCATCCAAGTGTATTCATTAATGTCATGTAAACTTTTTTCAGGATGCCTACGGAACACCCATTACAATTGGGTACAATCGTGTTGACCTACCGAAATACATTACATTTCGATGGTGTTATCAATGTTTGAAAGCGCCACTGAAGATTTCAAAAGTTCAACACTTAAAGACCCAACATGCCAGTCATTAATCAAGACCATCAACAAAGGTTGGCCTAACGACATTCTTCAAGTAGGGTACCACAGATACTGAAAGGTTTTTCCACATTTAGAGACGAATTATCACATTGTGATGGACTTATTTTCAAAGGAGATCGCGTTTTTGTCCCCGAGAGCGAAAGACCTAGAGTTCTGCAAGTGATTCTCCCGGATATACAATCAACACTTATAAGATCAAGACAGTTTGCATTTTGGAAAACGCTAATAAATGATGTAACCAAATTGGTTGAATCCTGCAAAACCTGTCATTATACGCTGTGTAAACCAGACAAGGAAACTATCATGATATGAAGAAAATACCTAAATTACCATTTGAAATAACATCGTCAGATTTGTTTTTACAAAAGCAACAGTTATCTTGTTCTTGCATACAATTACAGAGGAAACAATGAAGAGCAAAAAATGAACAAAACTACAGCATAGGAAACGATTAGTCAACTTAAAACCTGGTTTGCTATATATGGAGTTCCACAAGCATTTAATTCTGACAACGTAACATATTAGTCTATAACATTTGTGAAATTTGCGATGGAATGGAACTTCAAATTAATTATATCGAGCCCTCATTTTGGAAGGTTGAATTGATTAGCTGAAAATACGTGGCCATTGCAAAAAGACTGATGAAGAAATGCGACATCATCGGAAAGATGTACAATTGACCCTACTAATGTCGAGAAACACACCACTGGACCAAGAATTTAGCACATCATTTTCAAGATTGTTTGAAAGGAATACGAGAACTCAACTCTCATTTCCCAATAATCATTTGCAGCCCAAATTACAAACCGATGTATCACTGAAACTAGAGCAAAAGCGATCAAAACAGAATAAATAATCTGATCGCGGAGCCAAGGAATCACGACAGTATCAAATAGACGAGAAAGTAGAGCTGTGGCAAGTAGTCCGTGAAAAGAGTGCGTTGCCATGGTTGCAGCCGAATATTTGTTCATCTTTTCTCAGGGTGATGATAAAGTGGCGCATTGTACGCCATGGATGATTGTACTGTAGAGGCTCGTCACTGAATGCTCTGTACACAGTACATCCGCCCTTTTCACTCTCACGCTAATTACAGCCTCATCTCATGTGGCATTTATCGTGATGCTGAGAGGGTCATTCCAAACTAGCAAAATACCCTATTCTCAAGTGCAACGTGGAAAAACCGGAAATATACAGAGGGAGCAGAGTTTAAATATTCAATATTCCAGGCTTTAGAATCATGAACATATTCATTCATTTTAATGTTAACTAGCAACCCGCCCCGGCTTCGCCCGGGAACAGTTATGAATGCATTACGTGATAAGAGCTTTTATTTCGACGTCAATATCCGCTTTACGTCTCGGCTTGATGGGTTAAAATCACGGACTGGACTATTAATTATAATTATCATGGAGATGCATGTGCAACGAATTCTTGTCAGACGTAACTTAATTTATGAATGGCGAGGTGCATGAAACACATATCCCCCTTCCGTCCAATCTTAACTTGACTGTGTATTTTTCGGATCGAGAAGTTCACAGGCGAAATGAAGAAAAGCCAAGTTGCACTTCCAGGGAAACACAACCACTCTTCTCTGAAGTCTTAACTCAAAACGACTCGACAGTTTGTTGCTGGCTGTATCTGGGGTAATAGGCTCGCCCGCTATCTAGGCTGTAACTGGGGTGATAGGGTACAGTAAACTGTCGCCTCAGTAATTGAATGGAGATTGTTGGAAGAAATGAAAACGTAAAAACACTTACAGTGGGCGATGTATTGAAGATAGAGATATGCTCTCGCGGATTTTATTTGTAGAACTTTTCATGCTGAACAATTCCTACACTCATAGTAAGCTTATATTGATATTTTTAACGGTCTGCCCAGCGTAAACTTAAAAAGAGCACAGACGTCAGTTTTTTTCGACTCTTTCGCTGAAATCGTTACTGCTTCCCTTCCTTTGATCATAAATACATTATTTTCTACAGAAACCTTACTCGAGATATTCTTTACAGAATGGCAAAAACCGCATCAAAGTCCATCCAGTGGTTCTCGAGATCACCCGCGACATCGAAGAATCGGGGACTTAGTTTTATACTAAGTAGAGATTAATTAATTAAATAATTTACGTAAATTTCAGTTAATATCGTATTAATTTCATAAGTGCATTTATACAACAGTGGATTGTTTTGGCATTTACAGGTAATGGATATTGTAGTGATAGAAGCCATGTTCCTGTGTTGCCTAGTTCTATTAAAGAAGGCTTTCCAGTCGGTCAACACGATTTGTGGCCAATTACATTAGACGGGAAACAAGTATTTATATACACTAACATGAAAAACATTACATAAGATATTTCTCACAAAATAACACGCTTTTATGTACAAAAATACTGGGTGAGTTAGCCGTTGTCATTAAGGCGTGGCTGCAGGCAGTCGCTCACATCCTGGAGGCGAGGAGGTTCGAATCCCCCCGCCGGCACCCTTGAAGATGGTCTTCTGTGGTTTTCCATCTTCCTTCCAAGCAAATACCGGGGTTGGTTCCTAACTATAGGCTACAGCCACTACCTTCCAATTCCTCGTCCTTACATTCACACTTTTCTCCCCCAGACAATACTCCAAACGCGACGGTACATATAGCTCACCCCATGGGTGTCCGCATAGAAGCAGCTACAAACTCTGGCGAGCCGAACATGTCCTCGGACACTCCCGGCACTAAAAGGAAAAGCCATACGATTTAAAAAAATGTACAAAAATGGGGGTACTTAAATTGGATGACATGTTTCGAGCGTCAAGCGTTCATCCTCAGATCCAGTTCACTTAGGCTTAGTTAATGTGCGATCTTTATGGATTACACTTATGCACAACTATATATACAGGTCACTATCTATGTGCGCCCGAATAAACACGGCAAGCTAAGCCGGCTGTGACTGGCGCGTACCCGGTGGGCGTGCATTTACACACTTTTACCAAACATGATCAATAATGTGTACTTACAGTGCTCATAGGCGATGCTGGAAATGTCCTCCCTCTCTTGTAACACACACCCGACATCTTTTGATGAAAGAATGTCTGTCAGCTTTTTTATTATTTACGGAGCCTGTTTCCTTGAATCGTTTAGCAAGCTTCCTAATTGTACTGGCATTAAGCACAGGTCTTCCTGGAAACTTGATTCGAAATTTTTGTCTCGTTTCAGAACAAGATTTTCCGCTTTTCATATACGAATTATGGAATTACACACGTTCGCGCAATGTGAATTGGTGTCTAGGCATGACCAACAATCACAGTAATCACAATACTCACTAAACATGCAACTCGAACGTCTAAGCTTTGCAGATACACGTCCATATGAATGACAAAACACGTGTGAAGTGCCAGTCACAGCCGGCTTAGCTTGCCGTGTTTATTCGGACGCACATAGATAGTGACCCTGTACAATGTTCAGATTACATAAGTTCGTAAAAACTTGTGCAACGTGTCAATCGTATTTACAGATATTATTCCTCACTTCTATCAGTGTTGTGCTATTGTTAATGTATTTTAAATATGTTAACCTGTGTCCTATTGAATTCTTATTGTGACCAGATTCAGAAATGATGTCTACATTATTTTATTAATTATATTCTAAATCAATCGTTTCTATTGAAATTGGTGGTCTATTGTGTGTGGTTATAATGCACAAAACATACACTTCACTAAAATTAAATAAGGTTATTTAAACTTAACTGTTATTCGAAACCTGAGTCATATGGCGTCCGCTCCTGTTCACTGTTCACTCCGGAGTGAACAGGATCTGAAGATGAACGATTGACGTTCGAAATATGTCATCCAATTTAAGTACCTCCCCCCCAATTTTTGTACATAAAAGCGTGTTATTTTGTGATAAATATCTTGTGTAATATTTCTTACAGGTTCGAGTGTATAAATACTTGTTTTCCCGCCTAATGTAATTGGGCACAATTTGTGTCGACCGACTGAATAGCTTTCTTTAATAGGTAACTAGCGGACCTGTGCGAGAACTCTCGCATAACGGGTTGTGTGCGCCCCATGTGTACAGACTACCCGCCCGGCTATAGTGCTATGAGGGCTGTAGGCGACAGAGGAGCGCAGGGGCTATCGTCTTGTTTATTTGTTTAAAAGCATTTTATAAACAAATAAATATATTTCCGTTGACTTTTCAAGAAATGCAAGATTTTCCTGTACTATTGAGACGATTTTGAAGATTTTGGTACAAACCACACCTTGTAACTCCTTCTGGTTTAGAAGCTTGAGTTTTGTGAAACATACACCTTAGCCTTAGCGTATTATACTGTATAATAAGATAGATACTTGGGAAGTGAACTGACTGAAGATGGAAGACTAGATTTGGAAATTAGCAGAAGAATACAACTCGGGAGTGCTTTCTACCAACAGGTACGGGGACTAGTATGGAACAAGGATACACCAATTAAGGCTAAAGAAGTTATGTACAAAGCATATTATGTTCCTATAATGGCATATGCAGCAGGAACTTGGACAATGACTAAGAGGGATGAGAGCAGAGTACAAGCAGCGGAGATGAGATTCCTGAGAAGTGTGGTCCAGAAAACGAGGAGGGACAGAGTGAGAAATGAAGATATACGGAAAGAACTGGGAGAACAGAAACTAAATGACAAACTGGAGCAAAACAGATTGAGATGGTTTGGACATGTCAAACGGATGAATGAAGTAAGGCTACCAAGACGAGCACTGGAACGACGGATGACTGGGAAGAGAGGACGAGGAAGACCAAGAATGCGTTGGATGGACTCGGTGGAGAATAGTATTAGAAAACGGAACCTGGATTGGAACACTGTGTCGGAGGAGGAATGGTGGAACGACAGAGCAAAGTGGAGAGGAACCATATTTGCCCCCACCCAGTTTCAACTGGAAAAGGGGAAATGAAGATGATGATGATGATGAATAAGATAGATAAGTAACTACGGTGGTGGGTTATACGCCATGATGTAGCTATAATAGGCAACCCTTTCAACTTAGGCCTACTGTATAAGTTGGGCGAATAGTGACCCGTTCACGAGGGTGAGTTTACGCCGTGTTCAAATTTCCTGTCGCGGTGGCCGAGAGCGCTAACGGGCTACCTCGTGCCTCGCTGGCATCGGGAGAGCGTGGGTTCGAATCCCACCTCGGCCGTCCTGAAAATGGTTTTCGTGGTTTCCCATTTTCACCACCAGGCAAATGCCGGGACGGTTCCTTTCAATAGGTCCACGGCCGATTTCCTTCCAATATCCCTTCCCTGACCCGTCCTGAAAAGAAAAGTACATGGCCATTGGCTGCATTAATAAAATTATTATAAATTTCCTATAAAGCGCTGCAGTGCATTTTCAAGAGGCGAGGGCACAGGAGATATTACTCGCTGTTCCAAATAAGTTGACACTCGATCAAAACATTCAAATTGAAACATATGTGAGTAGACCCTTTGTAGTTAACGGAAGTCACATAGTTACAACAGAAACGCCCAATCACTGCAGACAACCGTTTCTCGTGCCTTGGCACATTTGTTTTGATCGGGCGTCAAGTTAAAAGGAACAGGGAATATACAATCTGTTCAAATTATAGACTTATTTTCACTAATTCTTCTTTCATCCAGCTGAGCAGTAACAACTGAAACATTCCCTGGGGAATTGTCCTTACCTTTCCCCAGTATTCAAAAAGAATGACTGTATCAGCAAACAGGCCAGACATTCTTATTGATAAAGTGCGGAAGAGAACTCTTCTAATAGATATCGCACTCCCTAACTCGCATAATATCCAACACAGTTATGCTGAGAACTGACGAAATACATGCCTCTGGCTGAAGAGATCCGAAAGATGTGGCGACAGGAATCGGTTGGTTGGTTCCTCAGTTTAGGGGTTGCGACGACGCGTTCATGTAGCCTCGTGTACTTTGGGTGTGTGTAGAAACTCGACAGGAATTTGTCACTGTATTGCCTATCATCATCTCTTCCACAGGGATCATACCGAAGTCACCATTATTGCTATTATTATTATTATTATTATTATTATTATTATTATTACTATTATTATTATTATTATTATTATTATTAATACATATCTCCTCGCCGTGCGGCCACCTGATCTTTGATAACATTGCACAGAAAGAGGTGGTTGTTAACTCATTTTACGAACTTGGGACATTTTGACCTTCAGCCCCATGTACTTGAGTTTGTGCGCTGGATTTATCTGATAACCTGTGTTTCTGTAGTGACTGTAGTAGTGTGTGTAACTGTAATTATTAGGGTCGTTGATAGGAGTGGTTGACCCAGTACTTGAAATAAGGAACCATCCCTGAATTTGCCTAGAGAGAGTGAAAAATGCTCACTCGGGATGGCCGCTGTCAGCCGCAGGATTCGAACACCGATCTTCAGATTTAATGCAGCTCCGCCGTGCACCTGGCTACGCCAAGATGAAAGAACTGTCTCTTGGCAGTGACCCAACAGGACGGTGTATCGATCAGTTATGAGAGGTCACGCAATTGGACTCTCCGATCGCGTCTTTGGCCCAACTCAAGCGGTCTGAATTGGGGTCGGGTCACTTAACCTGTGAAACACTTAAGATGACGAGACCTTACTTCCTGAAATTCTCCAAGGGAAAGAAATATTACCCTCTATTCACAGTGCAACATTTTCCATTCGTATAACGTTATTTTTAGGGCATAATTTCACTTCATAATATAAACCCAGGAGCTTAGCCAAATGCGTTGAGTCACTCTTCCCGACTACAATATATCATAGGTTCGAATCCTGGCACTGACATCCTGAGAGTGGCCTTTCCTCCATGTATTTCCACACTCTCTCCAGAAAAATGGTGGATTAGTAGTTTATTTCAAGTTTCGGGTGACATACACTAATCCTAGACCTACTGTAGTTGCACCAATATAGCCATCACAATAGCACAAGTTATCAGACATAGACACAAATACACGAGGGATTATTGTCACAAAATGTAGGCTACACTACTCCTAATTAAATCGAGAAGGAACGATCAAGCTCACACTTCTCCCTACACACTTAAAATAGCAATGAGGAACACGTAACTCTTGGAATTTATTGAAGAGCTAGCAGAATCACTCGTTCGTCGAGTGGTCTACGGTATTAAAAGACCAAGCTCTATATTCGTAATATAATGTAATATAATATTAATATGTTTGACCGCAGGATGAAATATCATCTAAAATCAATAACCTATGGTACCGGTACTCTCATCCGCCCAGCAGCACTCAACGGCTCCGAATGTTGGCAGACTACAGCGGAAACACAACGCCGTTTAAATGTTATGGAAATTAACCCTTGCAAGTTGCAAGTTGAACGAAAACAGAGACGCTTTTCCAGGGCGAATTATTTCTCAATTTTCCCACTTAATGAAAATGCACAATGACTAAGAGCAGTATGAATGAAAGGATTTTTAGCAAAGAGCAACTAGAAACTCACTCATCTACAATAAAGCTGTAATCAAAATCTTACAAAAGCAAAATACTCACTGAAACACTTAGCCCCCTCTATAAATCGCTCACCAAAACCAGCTGAGAACTTCTAGTGCACTGCAAACATGCTAACAAACGTGGAAGAGAGTTTATTAGCTTTCTTCAACTAAAATCGTATATAGAGCAAACAAAGATAATAACATGACAGATAGTTACAAGAAATCTAAGAATGATCATAATAATCTGGCCATATAAGATACTCTATAAGATTTTGTTGAGCAGAATTGAAGAACAAGTTGATCACCTCATAGGAGAATACCAAGCTGGTTTCCGAAAAGGCAGATTATGCGTTGAGCAAATTTTCAACTTGAAAAGTATTCTGCGAACAAGAGCTTTAAGGAGCCTGAACACTGTGGTCATCTTTGTCTACTTTCGAAAGGCATACGACTCGATTCACAAACTTTATTTAATACCTTAAAAGAGTTTGGAGTTGACAAAAAAACACAGAGAAATCATTAATCAAACACTGACGGATACCATCTCAAAAGTAAAGTTCTTCGGAGAAATGTCTGATCCATTTGAAATTAGGACTGGGGTCAGACAGGGAGATGGATTATCTCCAATTCTCTTCAACATCGTCTTGAAAAAAATAATGAAAACTTGGGAAGGGGATTTGAATATGAGAGGAATTGTAGGAATACACCTGGGGAGGGGAAAACAGAATCTTGAAGTCAAGTGTTTAGCTTTTGCTGATGACCTTGCTCTCTTCTCTTAGCCAACAAACGAGAAGATGCTCGAAAGATGCTTGACAGTCTTCATGAAATAGCTCGAAGGACAGGTCTTCAAATCTCCTATGAAAAAAAAAACCGGAATATATGGAGTGCAGACACCAAAATGAGAAATATATGGAAGTAAATCACGGGAAGATTAAGAGGACAGAGAAGTTTAAATACCTGGGGGAATGGACCCAACCCAACGAACTGGATAAGGAAGCAATCAAAGGAAGAACCAGAAAACTGGACCTGGCCTACAAACTAACCCAGAATAAATACAACAAACGAGCTTTATCATACAAGGCCAAAATCAGACACTACAAATCGGATTGTACGCTTCACAGTGTCTTATTTTCAAGTAAAATGGAAGAACTTCAAGTACTAGGAAAGATAGAAAGGAAGATTCTGAGAAAAATACTTGGACTACAGAAGACTACTGATGGGACATGGAAGAAGAGGAAAAATGAGGAACTTTACAAGTGTACTGAAAAGATCACAGACGTAATGAAGAAGCGGAGGCTAAAGTTCTACGGACATTTGCTACGAATGGATGAAGGTAGGCTGACCAAAAGGATCTTCAGCTACATCATGGGGTTAAAGGTTACATCTAAACGGGAAGATGAGGCGAAGAGGGACGTTGAATCCCTCCACCGATGGCCTACGATAGAAGAGAGTTCCGCAGTCGAGTTGACGGAGTAAGATCATTTCAGGAGAAACCAACAAGCAGGCAGCCCAAACGGATCATTTCCGAGGAGGAGAGAAAACAAAGAAGTGACAGGATGAAGAAGTTCTGGGAAGAGGAGAGAAGAGAAAGAAAGCCAATAAGTCTTGAGTTCCTTGCGGTCCATAGTTGGCCAAATTCGATAATAATAAAAAAAATCTGGCCAGAATCATGTACATCAAGACTAAATAAAATTAGTGGCCACTTGCCATCTTTAATATTCACAACTACGAAATACAAGAACATTTTTATCCACGTTGACGTCGTTCAGAGCTTTAACATGACGTACCATATCTTATTATTGTAGTAGGAGACATAAGTAAAAGGTTCCCCCTGTACCCCTAGGCGCCCTGTAGCACACCTCCCCTTCCCTAAAATTTTCAACAAGACAGGGGTAGCTATCTTGACGAAGATATCAAACCTATTTATGTACACAGGGTGTTTAAAAATATGTTAGTGCCTTTTCAGGACATATCAGGTGAGAAGATGCCGGTCTAAATCTGAAATCACGAAGTTGTTCGCTCCATTATTGCAGAGATAAATACAATTTGTGTAACCGACATGGACCTGGCTCTCAGGAGACTTTCCACAGCGCTTAAACGATCCTTCTAGTTTAAGAAATATTGGAGCTTAAACATAGACTTTTTCGTCCCTAAACTGAAGACTTGATTTCTGCGCCGTGTGTATAAGCTCTCGAATTGATAGCCACGTGCCTTGTTGATTCACGTATGTGTTTGTATGCATTCACTTGTTTGCTGTTGTTGCTTCTACAGGTATACGTTACAGTGGTCCGGTTGGTTCCTCAGTTTAGGGGCTGCGACAACGTGGTCATTTAGCCCCGTGTACTTTGGGTGTGTGTAGAATATGTCTGATGAACGCTGTTAATTGTGATGGCTGTATTAGTGTGTGTTATCTGTGATTCAGGTAAGGACTGCAGACGATCAATTTCAAGTAGTTCCTACTTTTGCTACCAATTGTTACCGTCAACGACACCTAGCCGCGAACGTGGCTACTAGATGCCGCCGTAACCGGCACCTGGAGACGAACGTTGGAACTAATCGAGCGTTAATCAAATATAACCTACAAATTTAACTTTACACAATTGTAGTTAGTGGAAGGTTCTTTTAAAACCCCTGGCACTACAGCCCATGGAGGGCCTACGCCTACCAAGCGACCGCTGCCCAGCCATTTGGCCTGCAGATATTCGGGTGACGAGTGATCAGCGCATCGGATCCCCTCGGCCGTTAATCTTGGTTTTCGTTATCGGGTCGCTGCCTCACTGTCAGACAGCTACTCAATTGTCCTCACGAGGCTGAGCGCACCCCGTTCCAACCCCCACTTCCGTTTCCAAAATCCATGATGGAGCCGGGAATCGAACCCGTAGCATCCGGGTGAGAGGCAGGCGCGCTACCCCAACACCACGGGGCCGGCGGAAGGTTCCTTTTCATGCCATAAATCTATGACATGGGACCGCCGGCTTTACTTCCCCTCCGAAGGAAGGCATACTGAGGGATTTTTAACGCTCTTAAAAAATCCGACGACTTCGGCCGGGTTTGAACCCGTGATCTTGGGCATAGAAGCTCAGCATGCTCCCAGCTACGCCACCGAAGCCACATTCACAGTAGTCTACAGGAGTTACTGCATGGACAAGGAAACCTTCGAGTGATTGAGACTACACCTTTCGCCTGTATATAGTCTCGCTACACACCTAAAGAAGTGAAGTTGCCGAAGCATCAGGAGCTTATACTGCAGCTCTGTTTTTCAGAAGCTCCTATTACTGTACCCAGTCCAACTTGCTGAACTGTATGTCGATCTGAGTGTAATCACTAATCACGTTGTTCTTGCCAGTGACGCCTGTCACCACAATACTGTGGTCACAGACAGATGCGGTCAGTCACAATTGTGGTCACGAGATGTACTCATATGCTTAAAAATAGCAAGTACCGTAGTTGTTTTCCTGACAAATTATTGCTCAAGAGTCAAGACCATAATCCTCCCTCTCCTTTACTCAGGCGCGGATTCATGGGGGGGGGGGTCACGGGGTCATGACCCCCTCCCCAATCGGAGACCAATTTTTTTTGCAAACTCAAAACACGAAAACACAATAACTAGACAAATAAAACTTAACGAATTTTAACTGAAAAACAGTTTTTTTCCATTTTATTCAATACTGAAATAGTACATTATGCAACGAGCCTATAATGGCTATAATTAAGACACGAGTATTTTTATAAAACGAGCGTATGCGAGTTTTATAATTTCCATACGAGTGTCTTAATTTCCATTATAGGCGAGTTGCATACGACTGTTTATGTTCGACGATAATTATAACTTTATTATATCTTTTAACATAAATATTCATAAATATCTGTTCAGTCACTAGAATGTTGTAATCGGGTGCTGCGGTGAGTAGTATATCTCTGTTTTCCAAGCTCTCTGGACAACCGACGCATGCGCTCTGTGTGCTTCGATGCCATATGTTCAGATTGTGCCCCAGTATTCAGTAAAACTGTCACCGAAGTCATTTCAAAACCACGCGCTGTGTAGAAATTGGTTTTGGGGATATTAAGGTACAGTGCTATTTCTTGTCTCATATTCACCAGTTTATTTAGGCGAACATATGGACGGTGCACTTTCGGTAATTTATATAGACATGTTGGATTTTGAGCGCATGCGCGAAGGTATCCTTATCTAATTGGTCACACAACTGTTTCTTGAGCTCTGATTGGTGGGAGAAACTGTTTCATAATGAAAAATAGTGTTATAATGAGCCTCATTATGATAGTTTTCTGACACATAATAGTTAGGGTCGAACATGAAAATGAAAATCCACGGCCTGTTTCCAGTCTCCGACCGGGTCAGGAATGGAATGAATGAAGCCCCCATCTATCGGCGAGGATATGAACTGTGCCGGCTGCCGAGGCCTGACACACTCCTCTGGGGCAATGATTAAATGCATGACAGATGAAATGAAATGATAGTGGAGAGTGTTGCTGGAATGAAATCTTGACAGGGAAAACCGGAGTACCCGGAGAAAAACCTGTCTGCCTCCGTTTTGTCCAGCACAGATCTCACATGGAGTGACCGGGATTTGAACCACGGACCCAGCGGTGAGAGACCGGCGTGCTGCCGCCTAAGCCACGGAGGCTAGTTAGGGTCGAACATAAATATCTTTATTGCAATTATTATGTTCTGTTACAAGTGTACATATTTACAACTTCATACCTCTTATATAAAAACGATTATTTATATAACAAAATTAACTCGTCTATTTTGTTTAGCAAACCTTGTGATTACCGAATCGATGTCTATAGTGATGTCACGATGAATGTGCAGCAATGCACTGATATGAATTTGTTTTTTTTTCGCACCAAAAAAATTTGCCGACGTCCCAACTGCAAGATTGGTTGGCAATTTATTCGGTACCAACTCGACTTGCCGAAACTGTAACGTACCTTGATAGTTTTCTCGAAGCTCGATGTAAAAGTCGCAAAATACGCCGTTGCAATTTGTACGAATATAATTGGTGCGCTAAACGCATCAAATTTCTATCCATGTAGCTTGCAAAAAAAAAAAGGTCTGGTTTTGTACGTTTGGTTATTTTGTGATTGCGTTGTTAGTGATACCATTTTTCTTAACAATTTCGATTCTGTGACCCCCCCCTAAAGCCAAACTCTAGATGCGCGCCTGCTACTTATATACAATAGTCAGCCTCGTGAGGAAAAACTGAGAAGAGGTGGGTTCAATTCCTACCTCAGCCATCCTGGAAGTGGTTTCCCGTGGTTTTCCACTCCTACTCCAGGAAAATGCTGGGACGGCCGCCTCCACCCCAATCCTTTCCTATTAATACAAATACGCGCACTAATACAGCCATCACAGTAACACAGGCCATCAGACAAACCTCCACACACCCAAGTACACGGTACTGAATGACCACAATACCCAATTCCCTGAAATGTAACAACAAAAAGTACTACTATTATAATAGTACATTATGCAACGAACCTATAATGGCAATAATTAAGACACGAGTATGTTTAGCGTAAGCGAGTTTTATGTTCGACCCTGACTATTATATGTCAGAAAACGGTACTATAATGAGGCTCATTATAACACTATTTTTCATTATGAAACAGTTTCTCCCACCAATCAGAGCTCAAGAAACAGTTGTTTGACCAATTAGATAATTATTTGCGCTGATTTCCACGGCCTTCTAATTTAAATTTCACTGCCTGGCCTAGTGTCATAGTAGGGTAATCGAGGCGGCCATGGTCAAATACAAGGCATTCTCTGCGTCTCATGCGCTCTGTTCAGTACATAAAACTGGCGAAATCTCGACAGATATTTATACATATTTATTTTCGAACATAAAATAGTTATAATAATTATCGTCGAACATAAACAGTCGTATGCAACTCGTCTATAATGGTAATTAATGGAAATTATAAAACTCGCATACGCTCGTTTTATAAACATACTCGTGTCTTAATTATTGCCATTATAGGCTCGTTGCATAATATACTATTATAATTTCTATACGAGTGTCTTAATTACCATTATAGGCGAGTTGCATACGACTGTTTATGTTCGACGATAATATTATAACTTAATTATATGTTTTAACATAAATATTCATAAATGTCTGTTGAGATTCAGTCACTAGAATTTTGTGATCGGAGTGCAAGCGCTGGGTAGGATATCTCTGTTTTCCAAGTGCTCTGATTGACCGACGCATGCGCTCTGTGTGCTTGGCAATGTTTACAGCCTGCCGATGTGCACCTGCATTCAGTCAAACTGTCACCGAAGTCGTTTGAAAGCAATGCGCTGTGTAGAAATTGGAGTTCGGGATATTAAGGTATATACGGTGCTATTTCTAGTCTCATATTCGCCAGTTTATTTACGCGAACATATGGACGGTGCACTTTCGATAATTTGTATAGACATGTTGGATTTTGAGCGCATGCGCGAAGGTATCCTTACCTAATTGGTAAAAAAAACTGTTTCTTGAGCTCTGATTGGTGGGATAAACTGTTCCATAATGAAAAATAGTGTTATAATGAGCCTCATTATGATACAGTTTTCTGACACAGAATGTTTACATTTCGACATGGTCGAACATAAAATAGCTAGTGCTTCCCTAACAAAGCATCCCGATCATCCGCAACTTAAAGAACCTGTGACAAATGGATGCACTATTCAAACTAATAATGCGGAAGTCAAAAACACTATTACAGTAAAACTTGCCCAAACCGGACCCTCTGTATACTGGAAAGGTGCATAAACGGAAAACAAAATTCGGAATGGAGGTATTTTCTATGTAAAATGACACTGTAAACCGGAAAACTGCCTAATGCCTAATGGAAAGAAATTCCGGAACTGTAGGCGTAAACAACCTGACTAAGACGGATTATCTAATCCATAATACAAAGCTATGTAAGTTACTAAATTTTGAGTGCGACTGTACTTGCACCAACGTCCTAGAAAACACTAACTCTAATTGTCCTCAAGGATGCAGCAGGTTATGCTACATTTCATAACATCTGTATCATTCTTAGATCATGAATCCAATAGATGGCTGATGACGTCACGTTGTTGAAACCAACATCTCGATCAGCTGACTAAAGGGAACTGCGGGTCACTGCGGGTAGTTTAGAGCACAGAAATACTACACGTGATGATAGAATTGGGTTATTTAAAGTGAGTTCTATTCGTTACTAAGTCAGAATGGCGTATTACTGTGTTGCGTATGGATGTAAGGAGACGTTTAAAAAAGGATCGGGCATTTCTTTCCATACGTATGTTAATTCATTGCTAAATAACCCTAAAATTCGTGACTTAATTACTTGCATTTCTTTAGCCTACGTTTCCTCTTAACTCCGAAACACGGAAAGAAAAATGATTAAACATGGAAATGCTGGAATTTATTATAAATTATTATAATTTACCCTATCCCTTACTCCACTGAACAGGCCTGTGTTTATGCTCGAAGGTATCAAGTATTTATATGTCCATAGGCTAGACGTTTTTCTTGTTTTTTTTGTTGAGACTGCCAGTAAATGCATCTCTGAACATAGAAATGCTTTATGTCCCTATGCTGGATTAAATGTAGTGTGGACTACACAATGCAGTCGTCAATCATGTTCAGTGTGAAATTACAGGTTATGCTACAGATGTGACGGTGTAGACTTCGATAATAAATATTAAACGTAAGTTATGGACAGTGCGTTTGGTTGAGGGAATTTTGAGATTCTTCTAGGATAGGCTACATTGCATCCCTAAATTAGTCAATTCTTCGTAGAATTTCAAAATTCTGGGTTATTTTTGCGAAGGTTTCTATGAATGATGGAAAATGGAATTTAAAAACAGTTCATTGATTAAAATATTTTCCTATGTAGCAAATGTAATGCATAGTTGTTAAAAACCAACGCTTACTATATCGATAGACTTCCTTATTTCCATTTTCCCATGTTGTTCTGTTCACTTTCAAAAAATACTGAAGAGGAAGGGTAACGCTGAATGAGAGCTCATCGTACGATAAAATGTTCTTACGTACCGGTACTAAAATTCGCCAAAATCCATTTTCTAATGATGAAAAATAATTTGGGAAATGATGTAATAAGTTAATAGATTGAACTTGTTTGGAGCTTTCGGGCGTACAATCAAAAATGACCAGCTAGACAAACACAATTCTGTTCAAAAATCAGTAGGCCTAATTCAGAGTTGGATTTGTTATTAAGTATTTACAAGAGGGGATCCTGGATGTATGAGTATTACGGAACACGACAGCCACTTTTTATACAAACCCAATTCTGTTCAAAAATCAGTAGGCCTAATTCTCAGTGTTGGATTTGTTATTAATATTTACAAGATGGGATCCTGGATGTATGAGTATTACGGAACACGACAGCCACTTTTTATACAAACCCAATTCTGTTCAAAAATCAGTAGGCCTAATTCTCAGAGTTGGATTTGTTATTATTTACAAGATGGGATTCTGGATGTATGAGTATTACGGAACACGACAGCCACTTTTAACACCAAATATGTTACATTCTTAAGCTTTGCTACCTTCCGGTACGTGAAGAAACATGCGATGCTTTTCCCAATGCCGTATAAATTACGAAAATGTGTGTTTAAACCCTCATTAAAAATCATTTTCCCACATACTCCTATAACCTTCCATTACGAGGTCCTCTATCCTTTAATCAGCTGATCGAGATGTTGGTTTCACGTCACAGTACAGGCGCAGTGGGGCAATGCGCACTCTATTGTATTTATGCTCGAAGGTATCATTACTTCCTCCAACCCTCTCGTAATACACACAGTTTCCTTCTGACAAATGAGAGTAGAAGTACGAGTAGAAGAAAACAGCGAACTGGAGCAATCTTTAAAGGTGTTCTTTTTAATGTGTACTGCAATTATTTACGTAGTGTAATTCAGTGACAATGACTTCTAAACATAAGACACTTGCACTGGAGGGGAAAATTAAAGTTATTGAAGAACACGAGAAAAACAAACGTCCGGCTAAAGATTTAAGTGTGTTGTTTTAAGTGGAAAAAACTAAAATTATTTCATAGTAATCCTATTCGATAATACAGTGTGGTGTATAAACTGGTAGCTTACAGCTCTGGTCCATTCATCAATGTGAGGTCACATCCGGGACCGCACCTTTCATCTCGAAGGTATAAAAACAGTATTTCCTTGTAGTGTATTTTGCCTTATTAAAACTCAACCCTTCGTAAAACGGAAACCTGCGAAAACAGAAAAATAAATCCGGAACGATTGCGTTCCGCTTTAGGCAGGTTTTACTATTAACAAATTCACAAAGAAATTTGATACAATGGTCCGGCTAGCTCAAAACAGTTGCCAGCGTTTCGCCCCAGTGTACCAATGGGCTCTTCAGTTGGTTATGGTACACCTCACGAAGACGCGTGGCTAGTACATGCTGTGAAGGCCGCTGCAAGGCACAAATGTTGCCACGAGCAGCGCCAATGTACTACGGAAGTCAAAACTTCCTTTCAAAAATAATGTTAGCTTACCTTGCTAATCCATATTGGAAATATCTGTTCCCGAAGGAACATCCTGTTTCCTTCGGGAACAGATATTTCCAACAGGTTTTACTAATAAATAAATTTGAATTGTATAAATTCAAATATAAAAATAAATTCTAAACCACAAATACACAGCAATTTATTATTTAGTTCGTATTATATTGTTTAAAATAAGATGTGTTATTAAGAATGGAAAGTGACATTCATTATCCGACCCTTGATGAACATCCTGGAGATATGGGGGTCAACATTATGCTCTGGGAAGAAACCAAACAAGATTGGCTATTGAATTAGAAATAAGGTGGAAGAAATTGCGATGGAGGGGCCACTCGATTGGAACCCGCATGGAAAACGGAGACGAAGCAGGCCCATGATAACAGAAGAAGAGGAGGCTGAACAACGGAGGAAGAGCTGGGGAGAGATTGAAGCTAGGAACAGAACGACTCGATATGGTGCTCTTTGTTGCAGCTCTGTGCTCCCCATGTAATGGTTTCACTGGGGTGATTAATGCTAAACCACAACAAGTCCCACGTTAGAACGGTACATGTAATGTTTATTCTGACTAAGATACGTTGAATTAATGGGCACCAAGACCTCAACACTAAGTTGAAATCTAAATTTATATTTATCAACGCCTAGCTCGGGCAGAACACCTTTAAGAATCTTCACACTCAGACCGTGGCATGATTTGATCATTAACCCAACTAACAATTGTATCAGGAGAAGGAATTAGGTCTATATCTAATGCTACCTACTGAAAGCAAAGATTTCATAGTATAAGAAATGAATTTCTTATATATAAAAAACAAGTAGTGGCAATTTTAATAATAATAATTTAAAATGGAACATTACGATTTGAATTTTACCACTAGAAAATTACGTGAAAACGGAGTCGGATGCATTACTGAATTTACTATTACGACCAAGCTAAGAAGTTACTGAAATTCTGATTATGAAACAATGAAGAGAGAGAGATTACGTAGTTCTGAGTCATTCGCGCTTACCATTGGAAATATCAGTAGCATTTCCCTCGTACGTGATGTATCGCGAGAACTTCCATCAGCCTTTTGGACGTCGCCATCTTCTTCGTTACTTGCGGAGATCGTCGTTAATATGTTGAAGTTAAATGCTAGATAGTGGTGGATCAAAATCGCTTAGCCACTTACGCTGACTCCCTGTTCACAAGAGCTCGCGTATTTCTCATGACTAATGTGTCAGTTGTCAGTTGAGAATAGCAGTACTGAAAAGTTCGCCATCGAACACGAGTACGAAGTCCGTAGACTAAGCATATACAATGTTCAAGTTACGGCCCGATCACAACGGAACCAACCTAAAGAGCGTCCACTTTGGACAAGTTTTACAATGAAAATAGACCTCTCTTCACGGCGCGCGAACACTATAATGACTCTCCGGTACCCCCACCAAAGTTCCACTCCTCAGCTACTCGCCTCGCCTGTAGACCAATAACCGTGCGTCACGTCTCCCCTCCTTGGCTTGAGACCGGCGCGCGGGACCTCCCGCCACAACTACATCGCACTCGGTAATTTTACCGTTCCAGTCAATTCGCCTTTTCTTGAAACAGCCAGTTGTAAATGTTCCTCGATGTCATCATCGCTTTACGACAAGATTATTCCTGTAGCGGAAATTTCCGATGACTCAACTCTCTCGCAATAAACCATTAACTGAATAAAAATCCGTAAATCTCCGCAATCATATAATTTACCGTGATAATGTTGTTTGTAATAAATCGCTTGATAGTGTTTTCTATAAAATCGAAAACCTATCTGTATAGTTATAATCTTTAAAGAAAAAGCTAAAAAAAAAGGACATTAATAATAATAATAAGTTAAATGAAAATTATCTTGGCTGAACAAGTTGCCGCGTAAACAAACATTGAATGGCTTCCATCTGAATTATTTCAGTGGCATAAAAATACCCTCGAAAAACACGTTACACATTCACCTCGGATCATCATATGATTTAACGTGACCACGGTACATCATGTGATTATCCCAGACACGTTCATAAAAGTCCCCATCCAAAATACATATTACACAAATTAAATCACCCTAAATTACACACATTTTTATATACATACACTCATAATTTTTCTTCACGCACTTTGCGTCAAAGTCTGTTGTTATATTGGATTGCCCTTATGCAATCAGTCCAATGTTTTTCATTTCGATTAATGTTCCACGGATATTTCCGCCTCTCAAATATCTCTATGTTGGGAAAAATATACATAAATAATGTGTGAACACCGTGTATACATGATGTCACATCACACGCATCAAAGGTGTTCAGATATATATATCACCACAGAACTTCCTAATATCAGTGGTTGTCGATTTCTTCTGGTGTAACTTAATCTCACTGATCACACGAGCACACGATCACATTATTGTGGCTGCGCATCGTGACCATAATACATAATCTCTCTGTGTATTAGATAAAATTAATATTGACTTCTGAAAAAAAAACCAGTAAGTGCGCATTACATAACTTATAACACCAACTATTTCTGTGCCGTAATCGCCCTGTCTTACTATGTTCCCGTAGACCATATTTTACTTAATACTAGTTCACCTAATTATCTTAAATTCACACCTACAGCTCTTACATGGCGAGGTCGTAAACAGAAATCACGTGTGCTGTTATGTATGAGTTTCATGAAGGACTGTCTCGCATTCTGGCGGCCCATCTTTTGTCTCGTGGACGCCATAAGCAAATATACCCTGTACAAGCGCTCACTCATCTCTTGGAGACAAATGGGAATTCACCAGCGCTACCAAATTCTGGCCTTGGTGTATCGAGACATTTTAGTGCTCAACAGCATCCGACAATCCCGTCATATTTCCCTGTACCTTAAAACTCTCAATTACTTATATACTACTCCCCTTTGTGACCTCTGATACGCCTGCCTGGAAGACCAGATCTCCCATGCACCAAATACCACACTTACTCATTTGATAGGCTGGCTCGCCAGCTAAACACACTCACTTTATGACACATACTTTCGTAGACTATGTATATTATACGTCCCGTATAATCTGTTTCCCTTACCATCCTCCAGCACATAGGCTGTTTTGCCAATACGTTTGGAAACTATAAATGGGCCTTCGTAGAGATAAAAGGACTTGGACATTACTTTCTCTAGCTTATTTGACTGTTTCGGCACTCTAAGTCTCTGTCTCCCGGCTCGAAAAGGTCAAATTTAGTTTCTTTTTGTTGGCGAATTCTCTTTTGTGCTGACTTAGATAAATTCTGTTTCGCCAACTGGACAATGTAATCCATCCCCGGTTGTTTTCCCTCATTTAAACCCAATACCCTCGCTAGTTCATTTTGTGGTCTCTTTCCGAAGTGAACTTCATATGGCGTCAATTTCGTGCTCTCATGCTGGACAGAATTCAGCCAAGTCTCGACTTTGGGAAGATGTCCAACCCAGGCCGAATGGTTGTCATGCACTAGAGTCCGAAAAAGACGGGCCACTTCCCTTAATGGACGCTCTGAAGATTTACCCTGAGGGTACCTTACAGAGGAATGAACGTGTGAAATACCGGCTTCCTGCATACTGGTTCTCCATTTCTTTGCAGTAAACTGTGGTCCACTGTCAGATAGTATCCTGAGAGGAAGGCCAAACTCAGGTACATACTTATTAATGATCAGACGGCTACACGCTAGTCCCGTGGCTTTCCTTAGCGGATATAGCTTGACATACTTACTAAAAGCGCCAATAACTATAAAATGTACTCGTAGCCGTACTGCCCTTTAACGATCGTGCCAAATAAATCCACACACAGTAGTTCGCCGGGACTGCTGGTGAGAACTGAAGATCTCTCCCCCACTAAATATTTAACTGGATACTTGCTCCTTTGACAGGTGTCACACTTAGCTAAAATCCTCCTAACATCCCTTCCCATTTTACTCCAAATAAAGTCACGACCAATTTCATAGAAGACCTTGGCAGCACCAAAGTGTCCTAATTCCCTATGAATGAACCAAATTAGCTCCTCCCGCTAAGTGGCAGGAACACATATTGCCCACCGATTCTTCCTACATTTCCGTGCAAGAACTCCATCCTGCATTTTGTACGTGAACCGCCCTACCTTCACACACTCTTCTTCACTTGTTTTGCTGAGCCCAAGGTTGCAGGTTCGAAACCTGGCGCAGTCAGCTGGCATTTGAGGGTGCGCAAATGCGAGGGAGCCGTGTCAGTACATTTACTGGCACGTTAAAGATCCCCTTCGGGGCAAAATTCCGGCACCCCGGCGTCTCTAAAAGCCAGTATAGTTAAAAGGGACGTAAAACCAATAACATTATTATTATTATCTTAACTTGTTTCCAACCTAGCCAGTGGCTCCCTTAACTTGATGTCATCACGTTGCTCCACTAGCATATTTCTCAATGTCTGTAACGATGCCCTGTTGCTACTGTCCACACATGCACATAACAAAATACCGTCCTCTGCTTTAACAGCAGGATAATCCCTACATAAATTAGAGTCCCTTGATAGCATATCTGCAAGAATGTTATATTTACCTTTAATATATTTAACTGTGAATTCGTATTCCTGCAGTGCAAGAATCCATCTACTAACTCTGTTAGAACTGAGTTTAGAAGTCCTCATATAAAGTAATGCATGGTGATCTGTATGGACCTCAAATTTCCCCCCTACTAAATACATTCTAAATTTCCCTAAACTGAAAACAGTACCTAAAAGCTCTAATTCAGTAATCGTGTATCTTTTTTCTGCTGCTGTCAGCCCTCGCGAGGCTAAAGATACAATGCACAGATTACCCTCATCATCTTTCTGACACAATACTCGGGCAATGCCTATATGCGACGCATCTGTCATAACCACATATTCCTTATCTTTCAAAAGATACTTCAGCACTACAGCTTTCTCAAACCCTTCCTTCAGCGCTCTAAAAGCCTGATCATGCTTGGGCTCCCATCTCCACCGAGTCCCACTTTTAAGCAATTCCCTGAATGGTTCTACTAACCCCGAGTATTTAAGAACGAACCTTCTGAAAAAGTTGCAAATTCCCAGGTATGTTTTCAATTGTTTAGCATTCTGTGGCACCTCTGCATTGAGTATCTTATTAACCCTACTTTCCTCTGGTGTTACACCTCTACTTGACACTCTATGACCTAAAAATGTCACTTCTGACTGACAGAATGACGACTTAAACAGTTTCAAAGTGAACCCTGCCTGATCTAACTTCTGAAAAACCATATCTAAATGACGTAGATGCTCCTCAAAACTGCGTGAACTAATTACCATATCATCAATGTAAATGGTTACAAACTCTCCTGGGTCATCCCCTAATGCGATATTTAATGCTCTAATTAAAGCAGCTGAACTACTCTTTAATCCGTAAGGTGTTCTACAAAATTGATAAAGGTTATATTTATGACTAAAAGCTGTAAATGGTCTATCTTCGTACATAAGTGGCACTTGCCAGAAACTGGAACTCAAATCTACACAAGTGAAGTAGGCCTACTTCTTCCCCTCAAATGTTTGCATTAATTCCTCTATTGACATGGATTTCAGCTGGTCTGAACTAATTCTACTGTTAACCAAACGAGTGTCTAAACAAATACGGACTGTGCCATCTGCCTTGGGCACGGTGATCAAAGGATTAACATATGGACTGTTGGAGTATTCAATAATGCCATCTTCAAGCATCTGGTTAATTTGTGCCTCAACTGCACTCTGATAAGCAAAAGGTTCAACTTGACCCCTGTCCTGGTTATAATAATAATTATTATTATTCCTCCCTTGGTTAGCCCTAAAATCATTATTCCGGCCTTGATTTCCCCTGAAATAATTATTTCTACCTTTATACTGCGTACCATACCCATTTCCTCTGTACTGATTTTGCTGGTTGTTATTCTGATTTTGGTTCCCCCTATTTTGGATATTGGCTCCTTCGCCACTGTTCCCCTGAACATCCTGATTCCTATTCTCATTAGGCCCTGGTTCCTACCGAAATTCTCCTCGTAACCACCTCTTCCCAGAGCATCGAATGTACTTAATAGATTTTCCACTTGCGAAATAGATTTCACATTTTGGATACAGGCAGTTTCTTTGATTCTATATGGAAAATGTCTTAGTAATAGCCTGACTACATCACTTTCCTCCCTCAAACCATCCAGATATTTACACGTCAATACCTGTCCTAAAAAGTATTCTGTCATAGTGTAGTTTCCTCTCGGGTTATATTTCCCACACACAATTCCCTCACGATGCTGAGACTGAATAACCTCATTCCAAAACTTCTCACAAAATTTAACTTTAAAATCTGAAATGACCTCGAAATTGTCTTTGTAGACAACAAACCAGTTTCTTGTCTCCTCTACAAACGCTTGCTCTAAAATCTTAACTACCTGGCACCACTCAATACTACCATCTTCCAACCTCTCCTTGAATTTATTTTCTATTGCATTCATAAATTCCATGGGACAACCCTGTCGATTGCTGAACTTTCCCAACTCTATCTCCCTGTGTGTGCTATTCACATAAACTGGCCTACTCTGACTATTTTCCTGCCTAATTCTAGCTTTCAACTTCTGTTCTAATTCAGCAATTTTCTCCTCAGCTTTTCTTTCAATACTTGTTACGGTTAACCTAATGCTCCCTTCCGATGCTTCAACTTTATCACTTAACTTAGCTTGTTTCTCTTGAATCTTACTAATGCTTTCCTTGTTCCTCTCCCTTAAATCATTAACTTCAGTGATTATTTCTGCATGAACTTTATCAATTCTTCCCCCCAGCTGTTCTTTAACCTCTTTAGTTGCTACCTGAATCTTATCAATTTCTCTCTCTCCCCCCCCCCCCCCCAATTGCTTTTTAACCAGCTTTGTTTCTAGTTGAACTAATTCTTTCAAATTCTCAGCCTGTGTACTGAGTCTACTTTCCAGCTCTTCCTCTACTTTTCCCAATTTTCTATCTACATCTGCAATAATCTCTGTAGCTTTTTCTTCCATCACCCTTTTAATCTCACCTCTAATCAGCTCAAATTTATCACTAATTTCCCTACTGTTTTGTTCAAGTTTAGCATTTAAAGCTTCAGTACTCTCTTTATTTGCCTACTGTTTTGTTCGAGTCTAGCGTTTAAACTATCGCTCAGTTCCCTATTAATCTCTGTATTTTCCCTACTATTTTGTTCAAGTTTAGCATTATTCTGTTCAAGTTTAGCATTATTCTGTTCAAGTTTAGCATTTAAAGCGTTTGTACTTATTTTATTTTGTTGCATAAACTGGAGAAGCAAACTCTCTAACGCTGCTTGACCGTTATGATTACCCCCCTCAGTATTGGGATTTACCTCCGACATTCCTGTACTGCTTTGATTCTCAAGACTAGCCATACTGCTCGTATCTTCACAATCCAACTGGTGACCACTACGCAATTTCATCTCTTCCTCAACACTATCCATGCTGATACACACCGATAAATGAAAAAAAATACAGGCACAGAAATATATACCCTTCTCCTTCCACAAATGTTATTAGGTTGTCGGCCTCACGTTGGTAGCGACAAATGTAATGGTTTCACTGGGGGTGATTGATGCTAAACCACAACAAGTTCCACGTTAGAACGGTACATGTAATGTTTATTCTGACTAAGATACGTTGAATTAATGGGCACCAAGACCTCAACATAAGTTGAAATCTAAATTTATAATTATCAACGCCTAGCTCGGGCAGAACACCTTTAAGAATCTTCACACTCAGACCGTGGCATGATTTGATCATTAACCCAACTAACAATTGTATCAGGAGAAGGAATTAGGTCTATATCTAATGCTTCCTACTGAAAGAAAAGATTTCATAGTATAAGAAATGAATTTATTATATAAAAAACAAATAGTGGCAATTTTAATAATAATAATAATTTAAAATGGAACATTACGATTTGAATTTTACCACTAGAAAATTACGTGAAAACGGAGTCGGATGCATTACTGAATTTACTATTACGACCAAGCTAAGAAGTTACTGAAATTCTGATTATGAAACAATGAAGAGAGAGAGATTACGTAGTTCTGAGTCATTCGCGCTTACCATTGGAAATATCAGTAGCATTTCCCTCGTACGTGATGAATCGCGAGAACTTCCATCAGCCTTTTGGACGTCGCCATCTTTTTCGTTACTTGCGGAGATCGTCGTTAATATGTTGAAGTTAAATGCTAGATAGTGGTGGATCAAAATCGCTTAGCCACTTACGCTGACTCCCTGTTCACAAGAGCTCGCGTATTTCTCATGACTAATGTGTCAGTTGTCAGTTGAGAATAGCAGTACTGAAAAGTTCGCCATCGAACACGAGTACGAAGTCCGTAGACTATGCAAATACAATGTTCAAGTTACGGCCCGATCACAGCGGAACCAACCTAAAGAGCGTCCACTTTGGACATGTTTTACAATGATAATAGTCCTCTCTTCGCGGCGAGCGAACACTATAATGACTCGCCGGTACCCCCACCAAAGTTCCACTCCTCAGCTACTCGTCTTGCCTGTAGACCAATCACCGTGCGTCACGTCTCCCCTCCTTGGCTTGAGACCGGCACGCGGGACCTCCCGCCACAACTACATCGCACTCGGTATATTTACCGTTCCAGTCCCATTCGCCTTTTCTTGAAACAGCCAGTTGTAAATGTTCCTCGATGTCGTCATCGCTTCGCGACAAGATTATTCCTGTAGCGGAAATTTCCGATGACTCAACTCTCTCGCAATAAACCATTAACTGAATAAAAATCCGTAAATCTCCGCAATCATATAATTTACCGTGATAATGTTGTTTGTAATAAATCGCTTGATAGTGTTTTCTATAAAATCGAAAACCTATCTGTATAGTTATAATCTTTAAAGAAAAAGCTAAAAAAAGGACATTAATAATAATAATAAGTTAAATGAAATTTATCTTGGCTGAACAAGTTGCCGCGTAAACAAACATTGAATGGCTTCCATCTGAATTATTTCAGTGGCATAAAAATACCCTCGAAAAACACGTTACACCTATAAGGTGTGAGTAGACTATCTCAAGGAGATAGGTGGGCTGTGATCTCTGAAACTGAATGAGATGACTATCCCAAGGTGATTCGTGGGCTGTGTTCTACGAAACTTAATGAGTATCTGAAGGTGATTAGTGTGCTGTGATCTCCGAAACTTAATGAGTATCCCAAGGTGATTAGTGGGCTGTGTTCTACGAAACTTAATGAGTATCCCAAGGTGATTAGTGTGCTGTGATCTACGAAACTTAATGAGTATCCCAAGGTGATTAGTGGGCTGTGTTCTACGAAACGTAATGAGTATCTGAAGGTGATTAGTGTGCTGTGATCTCCGAAACTTAATGAGTATCTCAAGGTGATTAGTGGGCTGTGTTCTACGAAATTTAATGAGTATCTCAAGGTGATTAGTGTGCTGTGATCTCCGAAACTTAATGAGTATCTCAAGGTGATTAGTGTGCTGTGATCTCCGAAACTTAATGAGTATCTCAAGGTGATTAGTGGGCAGTGATCTCCGAAACTGAAAGAGTATCTCAAGGTGATTAGTGGGCTGTGATCTCCGAAACTTAATGTGCATCTCAATGTGATTTGTGGGCTATGATCTCCGAAACTTAATGAGCATCTCAAGGTGATTAGTGGGCTGTAATCTCCGAAAGTTAATGAGTATCTCAAGGTGATTAGTGGGCTGTGTTCTACAACACTTAATGAGTATCTCAAGGTGATTAGTGGGCAGTGATCTCCGAAACATAAAACGTATCTCATGGTGATTAGTGGGCTGTGATCTCCGAAGCTTAATGAGTATCTCAAGGTGATTAGTGGGCTGTGTTCTACGAAACTTAATGAGTATCTCAAGGTGATTAGTGGGCTGTGTTCTACGAAACTTAATGAGTATCTCAAGGTGATTAGTGGGCAGTGATCTCCGAAACTTAAAGAGTATCTCAAGGTGATTAGTGTGCTGTGATCTCCGACACTTAAAGAGTATCTCAAGGTGATTAGTGGGCTGTGATCTCCGAAACTTAAAGAGTATCTCAAGGTGATTAGTGGGCTGTGATCTCCGAAACGTAATGAGTTTCTCAAGGTGATTAGTGTGCTGTGATCTCCGAAACTTAAAGAGTATCTCAAGGTGATTAGTGGGCAGTTATCTCCGAAACTTAATGAGTATCTCAAGCTGATTAGTGGGCTGTGATCTCCGAAACTTAATGAGCATCTCAAGGTGATTAGTGGGCAGTGATCTCCGAAAGTTAATGAGTATCTCAAGGTGATTAGTGGGCTGTGTTCTACGAAACATAATGAGTATCTCAAGGTGATTAGTGGGCTGTGATCTCCGAATCTTAATGAGTATCTCAGGGTGATTAGTGGGCTGTGATCTCCGAAAGTTAATCAGTTGACTATCTCAAGGTGATTAGTGGGCTGGGGTCTCCGAAACTTAATGAGCATCTTAAGGTGATTAGTGGGCTGTCATCTCCGAAATATAATGAGCATCTCAAGGTGATTAGTGGGCTGTCATCTCCGAAATATAATGAGCATCTCAAGGTGATTAGTGGGCTGTGATCTCCGAATCATAATGAGTATCTCAGGGTGATTAGTGGGCTGTGATCTCCGAAAGTTAATCAGTTGACTATCTCAAGGTGATTAGTGGGCTGTGTTCTACGAAACTTAATGAGTATCTCAAGGTGATTAGTGTGCTGTGTTTTACGAAACTTAATGAGCATCTCAAGGTGATTAGTGGGCTGTGATCTCCGAAACTGAATGAGCATCTCAAGGTGATTAGTGGGCTGTGATCTCCGAAACTTAAAGAGTATCTCAAGGTGATTAGTGTGCTGTGATCTCCGAAACTTAATTAGTATCTCAAGGTGATTAGTGTGCTGTGATCTCCGAAACTTAATGAGCATCTCAAGGTGATTAGTGGGCTGTGATCTCCGAAACTTAAAGAGTATCTCAAGGTGATTAGTGGGCTGTGTTCTACGAACCTTAATGAGTATCTGAAGGTGATTAGTGTGCTGTGATCTCTGAAACTTAATGAGTATCTCAAGGTGATTAGTGTGCTGTGATCTCCAAAACTTAATGAGTATCTCAAGGGGATTAGTGGGCTGTGTTCTACGAAACTTAATGAGTAGCTCAAGGTGATTAGTTTGCTGTGATCTCCGAAACTTAATGAGTATCTCAAGGTGATTTGTGGGCTGTGATCTCCGAAACTTAATGAGTATCTCAGGGTGATTAGTGAGCTGTGATCTACGAAACTTAATGAGCATCTCAAGGTGATTAGTGGGCAGTGATCTCCGAAAGTTAATGAGTATCTCAAGGTGATTAGTGTACTGTGATCTCCGAAACTTAAAGAGTATCTCAAGGCGATTAGTGGGCTGTGATCTCCGAAACTTAATGAGCATCTCAAGGTGATTAGTGGGCTGTGATCTCCGAAACTTAAAGAGTATCTCAAGGTGATTAGTGTGCTGTGATCTCCGAAACTTAATGAGCATCTCAAGGTGATTAGTGGGCTGTGATCTCCGAAACTTAAAGAGTATCTCAAGGTGATTAGTGTGCTGTGATCTCCGAAACTTAATGAGTATCTCAAGGTGATTAGTGTGCTGTGATCTCCGAAACTTAATGAGCATCTCAAGGTGATTAGTGGGCTGTGATCTCCGAAACTTAAAGAGTATCTCAAGGTGATTAGTGGGCTGTGATCTCCGAAACTTAATGAGCATCTCAAGGTGATTAGTGGGCTGTGATCTCCGAAACTTAAAGAATATCTCAAGGTGATTAGTGTGCTGTGATCTCCGAAATATAATGAGCATCTCAAGGTGATTAGTGTGCTGTGATCTCCGAAACTTAATGAGTATCTCAAGGTGATTAGTGTGCTGTGATCTCCGAAACTTAATGAGCATCTCAATGTGATTAGTGGGCTGTGATCTCCGAAACTTAATGAGTATCTCAAGGTGATTAGTGGGCTGTGATCTCCGAAACTTAATGAGTATGTCAGGGTGATTAGTGTGCTGTGATCTCCGAAACTTAATGAGCATCTCAATGTGATTAGTGGGCTGTGATCTCCGAAACTTAATGAGCATCTCAATGTGATTAGTGGGCTGTGATCTCCGAAACTTAAAGAGTATCTCAAGGTGATTAGTGTGCTGTGTTCTACGAAATATAATGAGCATCTCAAGGTGATTAGTGGGCTGTCATCTCCGAAACTTAATGAGTATCTCAGGGTGATTAGTGGGCTGTGATCTCCGAAAGTTAATCAGTTGACTATCTCAAGGTGATTAGTGGGCTGTGATCTCCGAAACTTAAAGAGTATCTCAAGGTGATTAGTGTGCTGTGATCTCCGAAATATAATGAGCATCTCAAGGTGATTAGTGGGCTGTCATCTTCGAAACTTAATGAGTATCTCAAGGTGATTAGTGTGCTGTGACCTACGAAACGTAATGAGTATCTCAAGGTGATTAGTGGGCTGTGATCTCCGAAACTTAATGAGTATGTCAAGGTGATTAATGGGCTGTGATCTCCGAAACTTAATGAGTATCTCAAGGTGATTAGTGGGCTGTGATCTACGAAATATAATGAGCATCTCAAGGTGATTAGTGAGCTGTGAACTCCGAAAGTTAATGAGTTCACTATCTTAAGGCGATTAGAGGGCTGTGGTCTCCGAAACATAATCAGTTGACTACCTCAAGGTGATTAGTGGGCTGTGGTCTCCGAAACTTAATGAGCATCTCAAGTTGATTAGTGGGCTGTGATCTCCGAAATATGAGTATCTCAAGGTGATTAGTGGGCTGTGATCTCCGAAATATAATGAGTATCTCAAGGTGATTAGTGGGCTGTCATCTCCGAAATATAATGAGTATCTCATGGTGATTAGCAGGCTGTCATCTCCGAAATATAATGAGCATCTCAAGGTGATTAGTGGGCTGTGGTCTCCGAAACTTAATGAGTATCTCAAGGTGATTAGTGGGCTGTGATCTCCGAAATATAATGAGTATCTCAAGGTGATTAGTGTGTTGTGATCTCCGAAATATAATGAGCATCTCAAGGTGATTAGTGGGCTGTGATCTCCGAAATATAATGAGCATCTCAAGGTGATTAGTGGGCTGTGATCTCCGAAACGTAATGAGCATCTCAAGGTGATTAGTGGGCTGTGATCTCCGAAATATAATGAGCATCTCAAGGTGATTAGTTTAGCCTCCGTGGCTTAGGCGGTAGCACGCCGGCCTCTCACCGCTGGGTCCGTGGTTCAAATCCCGGTCACTCCATGTGAGATCTGTGCTGGACAAAACGGAGGCAGACAGGTTTTTCTCCGGGTACTCCGGTTTTCCCTGTCAAAATTTCATTCCAGCAACACTCTCCACTATCATTTCATTTCATTTGTCATTCATTTAATCATTGCCCCAGAGGAGTGCGTCAGGCCTCGGCAGCCGGCACAGTTCATATCCTCGCCTCTAGATGGGGGCTTCATTCATTCCATTCCTGACCCGGTCGGAGACTGGAAGCAGGCTGTGGATTTTCATTTTCAAGGTGATTAGTGAGCTGTGAACTCCGAAAGTTAATGAGTTCACTATCTTAAGGCGATTAGAGGGCTGTGGTCTCCGAAACATAATCAGTTGACTATCTCAAGGTGATTAGTTGGCTGTGGTCTCCGAAAGTTAATGAATTGACTAACTCAAGGTGTTTACTGGGCAGTGACCTACGAAAGTTAATGAGTTTACCATTCCAAGGTAGTTACTGGGTGGTTTCATGAAAGTTAATGAGTTCACTATCACAGGGTGTTAAGTGGGTTGAGTGGTTGAGACCTACTGTACAATTGGAATATCTTGGCTGCAGTAAGATGTAGGTACATGGACATTGTTCAACTAAACGTGCGACGTCCCAGTTTCTGTGTCATTCGAACTTGCGGGTCACGTTTAAAATAAACAGCCCAGCGCTGTTGCAACGTGCGACACGGAGAGGGGCGATGGACCAAAATATCCGGTTAATAAGGAACCGCGTCAGTCGCTGACCTTCTCCATTAACTACTGGAAAGTCCCATGGAATCTCCTACAACGCGTTTTCGCCGAATACTGCGCTATTTCAAGAGATGTAGCAATCAACTGTGGTGAAGCGGCTTCATTTAATAGAAGTGCTGGACCATCTCCTCTCGGAGGAGTGGAGCTATTTAAATCCAGTCTTGAGAGATAAAGAGTTCACGTTTATAACTAGAGAGTTATGTTCATGAAATGTCATATTTCAAACCGTAAGTCGGATACTAAGTCGCTATGGAGATTGGGTATACCCAGCCAACAGTTTGGTTCTATCGCTGGCTCGAAACAGTCGATCTTACTGTACTTTCTCCTTAGTCCTGCTCATGTAGGCTATAATTATCACATCTTCCTCTTGTCAGATGTGAGGGCAAAAGTTACCTCTGATGAAATTGCAATCTTCCAGTATTATCTACGCATGTGCTTTCGTAGTAAGCGAGTGTTCTTGAGAGCATTCACGAATCCAAATGGCACTGAGCACTGTGCTAAATCCGCGGTACGGCTAATTCTGCAGTACTTAAAATATACTTTTTAACCTATTTTCATTTATGAGATCAGCTTTTGTCCGTGTGTGAAGGTGTGTGTCCCCCTCCCCCTAATAACTTTTAAACAGCTGGAGCGATTTCAATGAAACTCGGTAAGGTTATAGCACTATGCCGGATGACCCCGACCGTGCCCTTCAAATTTTGTTACGTCTTATCAATCCAACATGGCGGCTGTGCGAAATATTTCACCGGCATTCAATATCTCCGAAACTATTACCGATATCACCTTGGAATATTTTACGGTGATAAAGGAAACTACTAGAAGTTCACCCATGTGACTTTTGAAAACCTGGTAACTACAAAACCAACATGGCGGCCAAGCGAATTGCGACTTTTAAATAGACGTTTCTCGCGATTTAACCAACCAAAAGCAATAAAACTTGGTACAATATATGCTTATACACATTATAATGCACCGACATCTAACTTCGTTCAATTGTTTACATAACCTCAAGATGGCGGCTGTGCGAAATATTTCACCGGCATTCTATATCTCTGTAACTATTAGCGGTGAAAATGAAAATCCACAGCCTGCTTCCAGTCTCCGACCGGGTCAGGAATGGAATGAATGAAGCCCCCATCTAGCGGCGAGGATATGAACTGTGCCGGCTGCCGAGGCCTGACGCACTCCTCTGGGGCAATGATTAAATGAATGACAGATGAAATGAAATGATAGTGGAGAGTGTTGCTGGAATGAAATTTTGACAGGGAAAACCGGAGTACCCGGAGAAAAACCTGTCTGCCTCCGTTTTGTCCAGCACAGATCCCACATGGAGTGACCGCGATTTGAACCACGGACCTAGCGGTGAGAGGCCGGCGTGCTGCCGTCTAAGCCACGGAGGCTTATTAGCGGTCTCACCCTTAAATTTTGTACGGAGATAAAGGGCACTACTGGAAGTTCATCTATAAGACTTACAAAAATCGGTTAACTACAAAACGAATATGGCGGCCAAGCGAATTTGAAAATTTTAAATAGACCTTTCTCGCAATTTAATGATCCAAACGCAATGAAACTTGGTACAGGAAATGTTTATACACATTGTAATACACTGGTATCTAATTTAGTTCAATTGTTTACATAACCTCAAGATGGCGGCTGTGCGGATTTTAAAATTAAGTTTTCATTTCTTGTGTCGTAATCATGTGATCGAAGTGAAAGTTTGAATAATGAACCTACACAATAATTTTCTTTAATGGTACTGTCCCCGTTTACCCGGATAGTAGGCTGTCAGATATCCGCCCCCTCAATCGGATTGCCAACAATCAATCGCACCGGCTCAGCTACATCAATGAAAATGGCACTGACAGATACTACCGAGGTATGAGCACAGAAGTTACCAAGAAAATTATTGTGGAACACACCAAAATAGACGGGGGTTCATACTTACCTTTACTTACCTCTCAAAATTTATCTCGGGGATTGAGTTGACAACAGGATCACTAAAGTCTGTTCCCACAATAACCTCCACCATGACATTTAAAAATGAACCAGAACGAAGACGAGAACTTTGAACCGTACAAAAGCTTTTATTTCAAATAAAGGGTATGAATTTAACATCTCAACAAAATAAATGTGGCTATCAGTAGCCCATGTCAATCTGACTACGTCCTCCTATAGGACTTGCAAAATTATCATACAACATGATATAGAACATATTAGCTCCCACGAGCTCCAAATAACGTAATATTCATAACACAATTGGATTGGAAAAGGAATTGAGGACGTGACACATATATAGAGCATTTGGTTTCTTTTAATAAACATAACACTGGTATTTATAGGCGCAAGGCCAGAGTGTGGACGACCTCACCCGCTGATAACCAGTTGTCGGGACAGCTGCGAGCTACCCTTCAACCTGTCGCACACTTGTCAAATGGGCTCCCTTCTCACGCTACATTACGTAAGAATCCAGCTCTCAAAAGCTTTAAATGTCCGCAAGACAACTCATATATATATTTACGCAAATCTTTCAAATGCTTTACTTACATCCTACTGGATTATTCTGATAATTCCTAAACTTGTTAAGTTCTCATCCAAATGTTTAATAAGCTCTTAATAGTTTATAACAAAATCACATAAATTATTTATAACAATTAGAAATTGTTTATAATATTTGTCTAAAGACAATAAAAAATTTTAAACACGCCTTTAACATCACTTTCGTTCCACATTATTGTCAAAAATATTTACAACATTATTTACAATATTAACATTTAAATCAATCAAATTATTAATTTAAGAAATACATTAACCACATGTTCATCCGGTTGGTAATTTCATAATCGTGATTATATAATCGACCAATGAAGGTTAGTTATACATGTTAATGTCACAATCTGGTTTAATAAAGGTTTTAATAATTATTATAATTATTTGTGACGGTAATCTTCATTCAAAATCTTATCTCAAATTCTTTCAATACTCGTGTTAATTATAACAGTAAATTCACTTGATTAATTTTCAACGAACTATGACAATTCACTCCAGCGGAAAATACTTCGCTAACAAAATAATGCACAAACTGCATTAAAAATTAGGCCCAAAATTCATCATATATTAATCTATATGGCATCAAAAACTTCCACAGAACTTACAAAAACCTCCACTATCAAATTCTTTAACATCATTACTGTGGGAACCTCCTTCATATATATTCAAGGGCATTATACATCAGCGACTTTCAACACGTGCGCTGCACTAGCGATTATACATTCATAGTTCCACTTAAAAATTCTTATAATCATTAATTGTTTCAAAACTGTTGTCATTTAACCTTCGTGGATTTCATTCATGAATCGTAATGAAGTAAAAATTTGCCAATCACAAACAAATTTAATAGTGAATACGCTTATATACGCCTGTCTGGTCTATCAAAATTTAAGATTAACATCTTAAAAGAATTGTAGTATAAAAATACTATCATCAAATAAAGTGTGACTAAAACTGCAAAATAGTCGAATAGAATCCAATTAGACTGGGGAATGCAAACATCATTATATAAATCTCTAATTGAGAAAAACTCCTAACAAAAGTTCATGAATTTAATGCATTCAATAATTCAATATTAAAGTTCATCTTTCACAAAATGGTCTATGATGCAATGATCGTTCATAACTGACGATAAATGTCTGTGTTGCAATCAATTCAAATAACGACTAGTATTTCCAAGATCGTCGACAACGTAATGGATTTTAACGCTCTAAAATCATTTAAATGTTCTTCCTTCTTGATGATGACAGAAAATTGGTCAAAGTAATTAAACTGGGGTAGAATTACTTTAATAAAGTGACACGCTGTCTGAATTTAAATCTGCCATAAAAATCATTAACTTACAGTCAAATCGTGACTACAAAAAAAATAAGCAAATTACTGAAAAATCTAAATATCAGTCTCAACTGATCCAAAATCATTTAACTATGCCCATGACATACCAATGTCTTAATAAATCGTCGAAAAAGGCATAACTCATCAAGATGTACTGAGAATAGGAATCTCAAACAAGAAAATAGGGCAAAATACATGAGGACAAAAAATATGGGAAAAATGGTTGCTCAAACATTGCTAAGAAACTCAAATACAATAAACGTTCACGACTACCTTATCTGCCGATTGACGTTCCAGAGGAAAATTCCCCAAAGAAGACTGCTGATGGATCCATTTCACCAAGTTAAAGCTGAGCTCCATCCTCGAAACAGGAAATAGCACCCTCGGAGAATCGAACTGCTTCTTCCTCCGGAAATTGCACTGCTCCGTGAAGACGAACGACATCCTTCCGGCAATAATCTTCTTTGTGAGTCGGGATAACCCTGACCTCTCTTGAAAAATCCCTGAAGTTCCAGTAGACAATCGCCATGAAGTTTTTGTAATAATTTCCGAAGAAATATTCATATTCAATGAGTATGTAATAGATTCCATTGCTGTTGGATAGTAATCAGCGTTGAAACACGAAACATGGGTGTGGATGGTTATTCGCCACATGTTCGCTTGTGTGGAATAGCAATTAGCGAAGTTCCATGCTGCTATCTTACTCCGTTGAAATATGTCCCAATCGCATTAAGTCCTTTAGCCTTCCATCTTCTCTTCGGTTATAGTAATAGAAGAACAAACTGCCATATTAAATTGCTCCCTTATACTGTATCGTTGTGTAACAAAAGCAATCTGAAGTCTCCCTATTTCACTAGCCGTGTCAGCCGTGGCGTAAAATCTGGCGATACAATAGTGCTTCTCAGGTGGCGAGATAATCACTTTTGTCAGTCGTGTAAAATTGCCAATATCTTCCAAAATAATTACTCGAAATTGTTCAACTTTTCTATATTACTTCATGTAGCACTGCACAATAGAATTAGCTTATAGGCGACCGCTAACTGTTCAAAACTAATCTTGTAGATGCGTTATAAGGTGCGTTTTAACTTCACCTAGTTTTACTCGAATCTCGTTTAATGCAGTGGCTTCACCACGCGTTATAAAGACGACTCTTTCTACTCGTTTCACTTGACGTTTCACCAAAATGAAAATATAAGAATTTTCACGATTAGACTTCGATGATCTGAGAATGAGACTCCTCTCTCCTGCGCAAGGCCGTTTATGAACTTCCTAAGGGGCGTATCCATCCCTTCCATAGCGTGTTACTGCGTCATCGCTAGAAGTTCCAACTTCGTCAATACATGACGGATTTTCAAAATTCAAAAACTGAAAATAAATTTCACCAAAATTCCAAATCAATGCCTCTACTGCAAATGGATTTCCACAATTCTGCATTCCAAAAGTAATAAAAATACCGTAGTTTCAGCAATCTCCGTCTTTCTTCAAACTATCGTTCATTGGTTCGAGCCTCCCCTCCAATAGCATAATTTCTTCCTCAGCCTAGTTCCACGTTTCCTGCGACTGCGTCGTAAATCTTGGATCTTTCTCGAATAAATGCTGACGTCTCTGAGAATCTCCGCTCAAGTAGCCTGCTGGCATAACGTTTGCGTCATCCGTGCTTACGTCATGACTACCCACGTCATAACTATGACAGCCATAACTTTCCTTATAATTTCCAAAATAGCCACCGTGGTCTCTATATAATTCAATTACGGGGGCATTCTCCTCTCACCACGTTTTAAAAACAGTTGCAAATTGTTTTTAAACTCTTGGTTAAAGTACCTCAACTCTCTTGAACACGAAATTGAATTATTACTGGCTTACTCTAGTATGATATTTCCTCTATGTTCCTTAATCATAAATCTTTTCTACTCTGGGTTGTGTGTGGTTAAATGTATTCTCTCCTCTCTACTTTCTCTTCTGTCCAGTATTTCTATTTTCTAAGTTCTGCTGGCTCGTAGAAGGTCCAGGATCGATTACAACATCCTGCCTTTTCTTTTGGTTGTCGGCTTCTTTTTCCCGTAATTCTTTTAGGTATTGCTGGCTTTCCTTCTCTCTTTCCTGATACTGATCGGGTGTCATAACCTGACCTTGAGAATTCTGATTTCTGTTTTGGTTCTGGTTATTCCTATTATAATTTCTGTTATAACCATTATTGTTGTAATATCTGCCTCTTCCATTGTTGTAATTTCCTCGGTTATAGTTCCAGCCTCTTCTCTGTTGATACGGACGGTAACCTTGTGATCTGTTATTTCTAAACTGATTATTCCTGTGAGGACCTACATTGTCAGTTTTCTCTTCGTCTGGCTTGTCAGTTTGTTGGACTTGGTCCATATATACAGTATTTATTTCCTTGAAGTCATGCCTTTGACCTTTCTGTACCACGTTAGGCATTGGACTTGTGTAGTCTAACCTCCTCAGTAATTCATCCATGCTGGTTAAATCCCTGATGTTTGACAAAATAATTAGTCTCCTCACCTCAACTGGCAGCATACGAGAAATCGCATCAATTAATTGCTCCGTGGACAATGGGGGTTGTAAAAATCTCAAGCGGGACAATTGACTCGTAAAGAAATCAGCGTACCGTGTTGGAAGAGTACCTGAGTATTTTCTTGAATACACCTCCGCTCTTAACGAATTCTGCGCTTCTATGGACCAAAATCGTTTGATTAATGCCTCTGCAAACTCGTCAAAGTTACTGATTGTGTATCTAAATGCGCGAAACCATTCGAGGGGTCCTCCAATCAAAAATCTTTCCACTATCTTCATCTCTCTCTCTCTGGGAATGTGAGCTTCGATGAAATAATCTTTGAGGTTCCTTACATATTCTATAGGCGTCAAACTATCCGTGTTACTGAATTTTTGCGGTTTGTCTTCAAAATTCCTGATGACTGTCACGTTCCTCGGATATGAATCCGGATAGTTTTTCCCACTATCTCGATAGTTCCACTCAGGTTCCATATTCCTCTCGTCATCCTCCTCTCTGAATCTGGATATACGTTCTTCAGGAGTCACGTCTCTCTCTTCTGGATCTAGGTTATATCTTCTGGCATAATTCCTATTGATTTCGCAAGCCAAGCCTTCTGTATCCTTGTCAGTGATTTCCGTTAAGACTTTCTTGATTAACTCTTCTTTGTAGGTCTCCATCAAACTAGCCTCTCCTAACTTCAAATTTTGCAGTTTGCTCGTCGTTTCATTTACATCAGAGACAACTTTATGAATCTGATCCTTTAATGTTTGCACATCCTGACCTAGTTGTGTTCTATCGTCAACTTGTCTTTCGGATAGCGAATCCATCCTGACGCTTAAATCTTTCCTAATCTGTACTACTTCATTGTTAATTTCTATTTGAGTACTGGCAAGTTTTCTTTCAATCCGTTCCTGAATTTGGGTTACATGTTCCCCACTTGACTTATTCCACTCGTCTTTCCATACTGTTACATTTGCCGTTAACATTTCTGCTATGTCTACTTCGATATCCTCTTTCAATAATCTATTATGGTCTTATACCTGGGTTCTCATGACCTCTACATCATACTTTAAACCTGCTAAAGATGTTGTCGTTCTAACTGACTCATCAACTAATCTAGTCGCTAATGCACTTATATTACGCGTACAAAGGGTTTTCGAATTTTCTATCTCTTCCCTGACTTTATTTACATCAGTTTGGACTCTAGCAATATCTACGAAAACTGTGTTGACTTCTACCTGCATCTTAGTTATGTCACTTTGCACCTCATTTACATCCGAATGAATGTTATTAATATCAACCTGAACATTGGATACATGAGTTCTAACATTTTGAATTTCTCTTTGGACTTCCTCAACCTTGTCTTGGACAGTCGCAACATCATTTTTAACAACAACTACTTCGGCTCTAGCACAAGAAATATCACTTCGGACATTAGCTACATCTAGATTCAACATTGTAAGATCTATATGCACATTAGCAACATCAATTTTAACATCAGCAACATTTTTATGCATATTAGACACATCTATTTTAACATTGGACACGTCTGAGCGGATGTCAGTTACAGTATTCTCAATTCCTTGGGTATTAATCTGTAAACGCGACATATTATCCTCTAAGTTAGCAGAACTGGTCTGGAGAACCTTCATATTAGCAGACAAATTACTAGCATTCTCCTCCATTCGACTAGCATTCTCCTCCATTCGACTAGTATTCCTAGCTTCCATCTCCTTCATACTACTAATCATGCTTGCTTTCAAGTTAGCAGACATCTCCTCTAACATCATCTTCAAACTTTCATCTGCCATTACAATATTATTCAAAAATTAGACTGCTGTAGGGACATACATCAAAAGAGCAAAATAACGACATTTGAGCAACACTTTTCACCATATATATATTTGATCAATTTTCTGTCTTAAATCTAACTTATAACTACCTTATAATTAACTTTCGAAGACACTTCATGTTGAAACAAACTCAAGCACATGTTCAAATTTCCCTGGCTCATTTTAAAATATCCTAATACAAATAATTTACATTTACAATCCAAGTAATTTAATTTTATCTTTAATATGACTAAAATGTCATAAGCCGGTCAAATAAAATAAGATTCCAGATTATAGGCGATTTTCCTAAGTTTCCAGCCTATTTAACCTTTCTCAAGTTGTATAAGATCTGATCTTTTCTGAGTGTAATTTTCCTAATACAATACAACATTTAATTCCTATATAATCACACTCTTAAATTCTACAATTGGCCTAGACATCTAACAAAGAATCAACCTCTTTATTTGAGTCTAATCGAGCCTCACGCTTTAGGTTTGCCAATCCTACTGGCGTTCAACCTGGTGATCCACTTTTGTTGAACATGCCCCAACGTTTTAGGGTCGCCAATCTTACTAGCGTTCAACCTGGTAATCCAGTTATGTTGAATCTGCCCCACGTTTTAGGGTCGCCAATCTTACTAGCGTTCAACCTGGTAATCCAGTTATGTTGAATCTGCCCCACGTTTTAGGGTCGCCAATCTTACTGTCCCCGTTTACCCGGATAGTAGGCTGTCAGATATCCGCCCCCTCAATCGGATTGCCAACAATCAATCGCACCGGCTCAGCTACATCAATGAAAATGGCACTGACAGATACTACCGAGGTATGAGCACAGAAGTTACCAAGAAAATTATTGTGGAACACACCAAAATAGACGGGGGTTCATACTTACCTTTACTTACCTCTCAAAATTTATCTCGGGGATTGAGTTGACAACAGGATCACTAAAGTCTGTTCCCACAATAACCTCCACCATGACATTTAAAAATGAACCAGAACGAAGACGAGAACTTTGAACCGTACAAAAGCTTTTATTTCAAATAAAGGGTATGAATTTAACATCTCAACAAAATAAATGTGGCTATCAGTAGCCCATGTCAATCTGACTACGTCCTCCTATAGGACTTGCAAAATTATCATACAACATGATATAGAACATATTAGCTCCCACGAGCTCCAAATAACGTAATATTCATAACACAATTGGATTGGAAAAGGAATTGAGGACGTGACACATATATAGAGCATTTGGTTTCTTTTAATAAACATAACACTGGTATTTATAGGCGCAAGGCCAGAGTGTGGACGACCTCACCCGCTGATAACCAGTTGTCGGGACAGCTGCGAGCTACCCTTCAACCTGTCGCACACTTGTCAAATGGGCTCCCTTCTCACGCTACATTACGTAAGAATCCAGCTCTCAAAAGCTTTAAATGTCCGCAAGACAACTCATATATATATATTTACGCAAATCTTTCAAATGCTTTACTTACATCCTACTGGATTATTCTGATAATTCCTAAACTTGTTAAGTTCTCATCCAAATGTTTAATAAGCTCTTAAATGTTTATAAAAAAATCACATAAATTATTTATAACAATTAGAAATTGTTTATAATATTTGTCAAAGACAATAAAAAAATTTAAACACGCCTTTAACATCACTTTCGTTCCACATTATTGTCAAAAATATTTACAACATTATTTACAATATTAACATTTAAATCAATCAAATTGTTAATTTAAGAAATACATTAACCACATGTTCATCCGGTTGGTAATTTCATAATCGTGATTATATAATCGACCAATGAAGGTTAGTTATACATGTTAATGTCACAATCTGGTTTAATAAAGGTTTTAATAATTATTATAATTATTTGTGACGGTAATCTTCATTCAAAATCTTATCTCAAATTCTTTCAATACTCGTGTTAATTATAACAGTAAATTCACTTGATTAATTTTCAACGAACTATGACAATTCACTCCAGCGGAAAATACTTCGCTAACAAAATAATGCACAAACTGCATTAAAAATTAGGCCCAAAATTCATCATATATTAATCTATATGGCATCAAAAACTTCCACAGAACTTACAAAAACCTCCACTATCAAATTCTTTAACATCATTAATTACTGTGGGAACCTCCTTCATATATATTCAAGGGCATTATACATCAGCGACTTTCAACACGTGCGCTGCACTAGCGATTATACATTCATAGTTCCACTTAAAAATTCTTATAATCATTAATTGTTTCAAAACTGTTGTCATTTAACCTTCGTGGATTTCATTCATGAATCGTAATGAAGTAAAAATTTGCCAATCACAAACAAATTTAATAGTGAATACGCTTATATACGCCTGTCTGGTCTATCAAAATTTAAGATTAACATCTTAAAAGAATTGTAGTATAAAAATACTATCATCAAATAAAGTGTGACTAAAACTGCAAAATAGTCGAATAGAATCCAATTAGACTGGGGAATGCAAACATCATTATATAAATCTCTAATTGAGAAAAACTCCTAACAAAAGTTCATGAATTTAATGCATTCAATAATTCAATATTAAAGTTCATCTTTCACAAAATGGTCTATGATGCAATGATCGTTCATAACTGACGATAAATGTCTGTGTTGCAATCAATTCAAATAACGACTAGTATTTCCAAGATCGTCGACAACGTAATGGATTTTAACGCTCTAAAATCATTTAAATGTTCTTCCTTCTTGATGATGACAGAAAATTGGTCAAAGTAATTAAACTGGGGTAGAATTACTTTAATAAAGTGACACGCTGTCTGAATTTAAATCTGCCATAAAAATCATTAACTTACAGTCAAATCGTGACTACAAAAAAAATAAGCAAATTACTGAAAAATCTAAATATCAGTCTCAACTGATCCAAAATCATTTAACTATGCCCATGACATACCAATGTCTTAATAAATCGTCGAAAAAGGCATAACTCATCAAGATGTACTGAGAATAGGAATCTCAAACAAGAAAATAGGGCAAAATACATGAGGACATAAAATATGGGAAAAATGGTTGCTCAAACATTGCTAAGAAACTCAAATACAATAAACGTTCACGACTACCTTATCTGCCGATTGACGTTCCAGAGGAAAATTCCCCAAAGAAGACTGCTGATGGATCCATTTCACCAAGTTAAAGCTGAGCTCCATCCTCGAAACAGGAAATAGCACCCTCGGAGAATCGAACTGCTTCCTCCTCCGGAAATTGCACTGCTCCGTGAAGACGAACGACATCCTTCCGGCAATAATCTTCTTTGTGAGTCGGGATAACCCTGACCTCTCTTGAAAAATCCCTGAAGGTCCAGTAGACAATCGCCATGAAGTTTTTGTAATAATTTCCGAAGAAATATTCATATTCAATGAGTATGTAATAGATTCCATTGCTGTTGGATAGTAATCAGCGTTGAAACACGAAACATGGGTGTGGATGGTTATTCGCCACATGTTCGCTTGTGTGGAATAGCAATTAGCGAAGTTCCATGCTGCTATCTTACTCCGTTGAAATATGTCCCAATCGCATTAAGTCCTTTAGCCTTCCATCTTCTCTTCGGTTATAGTAATAGAAGAACAAACTGCCATATTAAATTGCTCCCTTATACTGTATCGTTGTGTAACAAAAGCAATCTGAAGTCTCCCTATTTCACTAGCCGTGTCAGCCGTGGCGTAAAATCTGGCGATACAATAGTGCTTCTCAGGTGGCGAGATAATCACTTTTGTCAGTCGTGTAAAATTGCCAATATCTTCCAAAATAATTACTCGAAATTGTTCAACTTTTCTATATTACTTCATGTAGCACTGCACAATAGAATTAGCTTATAGGCGACCGCTAACTGTTCAAAACTAATCTTGTAGATGCGTTATAAGGTGCGTTTTAACTTCACCTAGTTTTACTCGAATCTCGTTTAATGCAGTGGCTTCACCACGCGTTATAAAGACGACTCTTTCTACTCGTATCACTTGACGTTTCACCAAAATGAAAATATAAGAACTTTCACGATTAGACTTCGATGATCTGAGAATGAGACTCCTCTCTTCTGCGCAAGGCCTTTTATGAACTTCCTAAGGGGCGTATCCATCCCTTCCATAGCGTGTTACTGCGTCATCGCTAGAAGTTCCAACTTCGTCAATACATGACGGATTTTCAAAATTCAAAAACTGAAAATAAATTTCACCAAAATTCCAAATCAATGCCTCTACTGCAAATGGATTTCCACAATTCTGCATTCCAAAAGTAATAAAAATACCGTAGTTTCAGCAATCTCCGTCTTTCTTCAAACTATCGTTCATTGGTTCGAGCCTCCCCTCCAATAGCATAATTTCTTCCTCAGCCTAGTTCCACGTTTCCTGCGACTGCGTCGTAAATCTTGGATCTTTCTCGAATAAATGCTGACGTCACTGAGAATCTCCGCTCAAGTAGCCTGCTGGCATAACGTTTGCGTCATCCGTGCTTACGTCATGACTACCCACGTCATAACTATGACAGCCATAACTTTCCTTATAATTTCCAAAATAGCCACCGTGGTCTCTATATAATTCAATTACGGGGGCAGTACATGACTATAGTGCGTCTCTACCTTAAAAGACAGTACGCATTAAATGGGGCGCGCTGATGCCAGATCTACTGTATATACAAAGTTCTGCAAGTGCGGGCACATGATGTAATATAACTCGTATACAGGCGTGCTTTTACGCAAAACTCGGGAATTTCCAAAATATTTGTTTGCTGTATATAACTGTAGCTCATACCTTGCAGCGAACAACGCTACAATATTTAGATATGATACGCCGAACCTCAGAGCGCGAGTTTAATGCACATATTATAACAATTTATATTTTTCAATTATTCATGAATATGATAATATTATAATATGTTATTCCCGGGATGAAAAAATGCAAACCACGGAAACCACTTAGAGGATGGCTGAGGTAGGAATCGAACCCGCCTCTTCTCAGTTTTGTCTCATGAAGTTGAGTACTCCCCGTTCCAGCCCTCAGACCAGAATTAAATTTCTTGGTGGAGCCGGGATTCAAACCTGGGCAGCACGGTGACAGCGAGGAATGCTAGCCACTACGGTACGCAACGAGGTGGACAATTTATAAAGAACTCGAGGACCACTTCATTTCACAGTTGAACATCACACCATCAGTCGGGGAGATACTGGCGCAAACAAACTTACGCAGCGTCAGCGGTGGGCGGGAGGAATAAGTGCGATAACTTATGAATGCTATCTGATATCGAGCTCTGGTTTGTTTTAAAAACTTTTTCACATATTAATGAACATTTCTTCTCGCTTAGTCACCAACGTAAAGTCAATAGCAAAAACGTTTGTCGCTACGTGACTTTCCTGTCATACCATCTCAGATTTTTCAAGTAACATTTAAGAAAAAATCATAACTTTCTTACTATGGAAATAATTACTGCCCTGAGAAATAGAGTATCTTCTACCAACATCAGGCAATCTAAAAATAAATTCTTGATCTGTTGCGATCATTAGTTCATCATCTATGGCGTGATAAGTTTTATATCTGCAAAAATATAGATTTGCGCTAAAATTGTGAAAATTGGGCCATGTGTTAATTATTTATGGCTTTTATTATACATCATCATAAAGAGCGGAAAATTCTCTATAAGACCACGCAAACAGTTTCTTAGATTTGTCAGTTTCAATTATTGGGAAATTGCAACATCGCCGGGGTGGAAGAGGACGAAGCTAGTTGCAGGACATAGGAGTGCGAGTGAGAGGCAACTACTACATTTAATTCCATACTGTCTTTTAAGGTTGAGACGCTCTATATATGGCCTGTACATATAACAATCCAACATGGCGACCATCCGAAATATTTAGATGGATCTCAATATCTACGAATCTATTACAGCAATCAAACTGAATTTTTTAATGTTCATAGGGGCTATGGACATAAGTTCACCTATAGGACTTTCAATAACCTGGTGATCACAAATCCAACATGGCGGCGACGCGAAGTATAAATATTCACATGGACGTTTCTCGCAATTTAACCATGCGAGTGCAGTGAAACTTGGTACAGTAAATCCTTATACAAATGTTAATCCACTGGCATCTAATTTATTTCAATTGTTTCCATAACCACAAGATGGCAGCGGTGCGAAATTTTAAAATCTCGTTTTTATTTCTTGTGTCCTAATCATGCAATTGAAGTTTGAATACTACACGTACACAATAATCTTCATGTAACAGTACATAACTCTAAGACCTACATATATAAAAATCCAACATGGCGACCATCCGCAATAATTAGTCGGTTCTCAATATCTACGAATCTATTAGAGCAATCAAACTGAAATTTTGTATGTTGATAGAGGCAAATAACATAAGTAGGATATATAGTAGGCTGTATGGAACTACTGGTTGTTGTTGTTGTATTCTTTTTTTCCAGACATACTATGGTCCAGCGCAAGAGACGAGCCCATCTCACCAGTTGTGTTGAGTCAGCTATTTAACTTCCCATGACTATGAATTTCGAAACAAGAAAATGCTACCACCTATAGTAAAGCCATCATTACTTCCAACTTGACGTTACAGTGTTACCCTAGAGTTATCTAACAGTCACAAGGAAAACACTTAAACTAGCCAATCACAGGCAGTCATTCAAATCATTATATCACGACAAATCTAGTTTCGTTCACGATGTTGCAATTTAGCGAACGAAACTGTAGCCTAGCACTGAAACGTCAAGTCGGAAGTAATGAAGGCTTTACCATAGTGGTAAAATCGTGAAAATGTGTGTTATTAGTTTGTGTATTAAAACAATCTTATATATTTCGGTGATGCATTTATACCGTAATGGTAATTATCAGACTTATCATATTGTGGATTTAGACAAGTTACGGCACCACGAATTTAGCACTAATATCACTAGTTTCAACCAAAAATCCCTAAATTCAAATTCCTTTGATAGTGTTATTTTAAATACCGGTATTCGTTTAGGTGATTTAGACAACCCATGCCAGATGAAATTTAAAATTTAAAAACGGAATTTATATCACAAATATTTAGTAATTTAATTTCTATGTAATTTTTTTGAAATCATTTCCCTTAATATATTATGTTTACCATCAATCCCTTAATATTGCAGATTTAGCCTAGTCTCCCTTATATATCGAATTTACTGACATTGAATCGTCCGCTATTATTTCGGTCTGTGGTACAGTTTTGGGTTATTCAACCTATGAAAAAAAAAAGAATATATGGTTGGTCTTTTACGGATATTCCAGTCAAGTAATTCCTAGAAGAATGGTTAGTGTTCGATTTGCATTTGCAGACATCAATATTTCTTACAGCTCTTCCTCTTGGACCTTAATGGTGAAATATTTGTGTTAGTTATGTGTCTGGTGTATGTGAACATATTATAAGAAGTTGCTATATATTGTATTAGCTTGACTCGTTTGAATACGAACATGGAGAGAGGCTACGGTTTGCATAACATTTACGGCTCAGCGGTTTGGGACCCATATCAGGTAGGGCTCATTAATGAGCTGGAGATGGTACAAAGGAAGGCTGCTAAGATTGTGCTCAACGATTTTAATCCTAGAAGTAGTGTAACTCGAATGATAGACAAACTAGGGTAGGAATCTCTGGAAGTTAGAAGGACGAAATCCAGACTATACGCTATGTTTAACACGTACACTAATCGGCCAGCATGGTGAGATCCAAGCAAACGTAGGGAAATCTCACATACCTGACCAGGGCAGCTCATAAAATCAAGGTCTGACCGTACAAATTATGGGAATTATTCTTTCATTAACCGTGGTATTGATAATTGGAACTCATTACCTGCCTTAGTCTTAGACCCTTTCCCCCAAACAGATTGATATGTTTAAGAGAAGATTGAAATATTGTGTAAATACTCCGACGTAATTACTATAGTACCTAAATTGCGAATTGTGTATAGTCCGGGACACCTTAAATAAGTTACTAGAAAACCAACATGGACGCCACATCGGTGTTACCAACTTACATCATTCAACACCAAAAATTCACCAAATACTTCCATGTAACAAGTAACCCAAAGGAAACCAAATAATTAAGACCTCCTTGTCTACATACATTTTACATAAACTCAAGGAGTACTTGCTGGAGTAAGGGACATCTTGATCATCAGTCCCCTGCCGTCAAACCCATAACCAGTGTTATGGTTGTGAAGATAACTTTCGCTTCTTCATTGCCTTTCAAACCACCTTATAACATGCAAAATTTAAGGAATATTAATACTTACTCAAGGCTTTTCCAGTTTTGCTGAGGAGCTATAGATGAACTTGTGATTTTCTTTTCTTCTCACACATTTTTTATAGTATCTTTTTTATAATGTAATAATTAGTTCAAAGGCGATGCTTTTATATTTTTAGGATGAATGATCAGGAAAGGAGAAATAAAATGGTACATATTTGCAGATTATTATTATTCATTATATCTTTATTTCTGTAAGTGCTCATTCCTTGCGTACACAGACCTTCGTGGAGACAGGATCGAGACACATCCCTTTTGACATGCAAGATAATAAAGGCTTTTTAAATGCTTGGGCCTAAATCCACTCTAAGTAGTCTTGGATTTTAGGGGAAATTCTAAAAAAAAGGAAAAGAATAATTCTAAATTAATATACACTCCATGAAATGAGAGATCATGATAAAACTCCCAAATACATCAGGTGTTTTGTTGTTAAAACGAGGATTCTATCTCTTGAGAGCTTTGCCAATATTAAAGACCAGTGCAACTATTGACGACAGTCGAAACAATGAATGGTATGACAATAAACGGCATCAGCAGCTTTTTTTAAATACTGTTGAACCTTTTACTCATACTTTAACTGGCTTGAAGCTGGTAACTTGCCTCTTAATTATGCAACATTCTATTAAGAAAAAATTAGCAAAACAGAAAGGGTGGGGGGGTGGGGGGGTGGGGGAAGAAAAAAGGGCCCAAGTATTGTGCCCAATTAGACACGGCTGACTGGCATCGAACCGGGGTCTTGATCACAAAGAAGACCAGGCCCATGATTCTGCGCAGAATCGAATCATTGATCTCTGAGGGGGAACAGCCTTAGTGAACCCGAGGAACAATGAGTTATAACTGCATATAATTATAACAGCATGATTTCACGGCCAGAACGGGAATATTATAGCTTTAAAGGTGGATTATTGCAGAAAATACAAGCCTATGTACGTTTAAGATGCTAGAGCTCAAGAAAGCAAGCCAGCTTGACATTTTGACAAAGCGAAGTTGAATGTGGGCGGAGTAGACCTGGTGCCTACCTACTACTTTCGGCGTGGCTGGAGGCTGAAGGCCGTGATTAACGACTGAGAAAATCCCCCTTCAACAAGGCGAAACAGGGGAGTGGGGGAGGTCGTTCACAGAAATTAATTAATTACAGCCAAATGGAGCAATGCATTGAGATGAAACTTACACCCAGATGCATGCATTCTAGGAAAGATAATTTAGGAGTGTTCTCACGCCTAAATTAAAGCCTGCATCTATAAAGGAACCTCTGCACAGACATAATCCGATACAGAGTAAGGATCTGTAAAGGAGCCGAGGGGAAAAACCGGGGTAGCATCATGACGCCGTGGAAGAAAGCAATTAATTATAATTAATTGGCCGAAGCAATTGCCTGCACGCGAGTGAATTTGGTATCTTCACGCATAGACAAATAAGGATCATACTTCACTTTGTCTGAAAATGTATTATTATAAGAAAAGAGTCGCTCCTGGAAATCCAGTGAATTACTTTTCATAAGGAAACTTTATATGGGAGAAGCTGGAGCAGGGAAGTCAGTTCGTCTTGACTCAACACGTGAGGTAACACGCTGTCGGATCACGCAAGAAAGTGCGCGGAATTTATGAAGTATTGACGCTCAAATGTACTTGCGGTGAACAATGAAAAGCGCATCATGCAGCTTAATAACAGTAATTCTGCATAATATAATAATTAGTCTACAGCAGACGTATAAGCAACAGCATACGCGAGTATAGGATCAGTACAGCGTAGAGATAATTTAGGATGATGTTTACAGACAATGAACATAACCCCAGGAAGTGTTATCATGGGTAATATAACATATTACGGTAATGAACACTACAGTTACGGGAACCTGGAAGGCATCACAAGTAGTCGTGACCTAGGATTGAACAACTTTGCAGTAGAGGAGACATAAACTGTAGGTGACGGGAGTCGAACACACACACGCAAGATAGGCTTACAAGGAGACCAGCGGTTGTCAGGAGTTAGCTGCATCGCATCTCTGAGGTCAGGCGATAGTGGGAATCCGATCAAGGATCCGTGTGTGAAAATTGTGCGAGAAATATGTATTAAGTTATATTATAGTGATCTTTAAAAGTGTTTATGTTTATATGGTAAAAGAATGTGTCTTGTGTTAAAGTGGAAATGCCAGTAGTGAAAAATATAATTACTATGTGTAAAGTTTATGCAATGTGTCGTGTGAAAAATATCATGATGGTTTAAAATAAGCATCATGGCAGGCGAGTGGCTGGCATGCTGGACCAACCCAGCTAAAATGAAAGTGAGTACAAATTTAATATGTTGATATGATTTAATAGCTCACCATACAACGAAGCATTCCCTCAAAGATTAAGAATTAACAGTCATTTGTGTACGAGATCACATCCCTCGTATTTTGGTAAAAAATATGGCTTTGAGGATGATTTGTTTACGGCCATTTAGGTGTAAGACATTGATGAAAGTAACGGTAACGTTAAATAATAATAATAATAATAATAATAATAATAATCTGGGGTCGGTAACAATAATAAATAAATAAATCGGCATGTCAGGCCTATAGTACGTGCAAAATGTGTCATATCTAGCGTAGGAATACTGTGTTATTGTAAACAGTAAGAAAGAAACATAGATAAAGAGAGCTTTTCAGTGTCATTGAAATGTTAAATAAATGTTTTATTATGGTATATTCTACAGGGTTGTATTTGAGAGCCATTAAGATAGTCAATGTATGCCAGTAAATGTATACTTGTTTTGGAGCTACGTAGAACTTTGGCTTATGAGGAAATGTATAGAGGACGTGAGTGCTTTAAGAATTGAGTCATCTGAATGAAATATTGTTTGAGCCGCGTTCAGCGAGCATGTAACGTAGAATCAAGAGATTTACGTCAATAAGTTGCGGGGATCATCCGAAAATAGCTTGCGCGTTGGCGAATCTAGTAGGTGAAATCTTCGATGATATAGTATTGCCTTAGAGCATACATGTGTATTCGCAACAGAGTTGGGACAGAGTCTGTCTGTATCCACTGTTTGCAGAGTCTTCGCCACCAGGGATAACTGCTAGAGACCCTAGGTAGGCCCATATATTAATTGATCTGCCCTTAGAGGTAAGACTAATGGTTCTTCGTGTAGGAAACGTCGATTTCCTCTTGTTATATGCATGCCGTCCAGTGAGATAACAGTGAAACTCACTTGAGATGCGCGCAAAAGCCACTGATGTCGACCACAGAACGGCAAAGCTATTTCGTGATCCATCCCTTGCCTTGAAGAGTAATTAGGAGCCGAGATGAGCCCATTAAATACTCTAAATGTAGGTATTAAATAATTAGATTGACTCAATTCGTAAGGACACGACCCATTCAGGGTACCTCTGGCACTGCTGCACCATTGAGTGAACAGGACCGTGCGGGGAGTCAGGCGGGCAGTGGGACTGTGTTCACGTGTGCCTCGTTTCCCATGGCGGGCTGCGGATGTGGCATGGCCACGGCAGTCCCCTTCCTAATAGGAGTGGGCAGTAGGGGAATGGATGTGTTGGCCATTTTCGGTAAAATGCCTGTACTGACCGCTTCCACTGGTGCAGGTGAATGTGTTAATAATTCAAATGAAATAAAGTGTGCCTGGAGCTGACGGAAACATTGCCATATTTCGGCGTATTGAAGGGTAATCGCCCTGGCTTGTTCCGCCAGTCTCGTGTTTACCGTATCTACACTAAGGTGTTCTGTTTTAAGATTAAAATGTTGTCTATGAGGGGCCTCGTGGAGTAAGTGGAATTTACACTGTGTACGGTTAAATTGTTGCCTGATGGCTGGAATGGGGCCCCTAATGACATATTTATGTCCCTTTTTATGGGAAAGGGCTCCCAGAATCCTCTTATATTGGGCACGCAGTATTTTCTGCAGGCGGTTCAGGTAATCCTGTTGGTCCCCTAAGGATTTGTGCCATGCAGTTAAGTTTTGCAAGGCGTCTATACGCTGCAATGTATGTATGCGGTTGAGGGATGCCATGCTGAATATAGAACTATAATAGGCTTTTGGTCGTATATGTGTGTTTCCTATCGCAGTGTATGTATCTACTTGTCTCGTGGGTAGGGAACTATCGATGGAGGTGTGTGGGCAAGAGAATCTGTGGGAAATATTTCCTTGGGTTATCTGGTATATTCCCTATTCCATGGGGTTGTATGTACTCCTTTAGGCGTTGTCTTATGACAACGTCGCGGTACCTAGCGGCTCCACCATTTGTAAGGTACCTGAGAGGGTAGCCTTCACAAAGAATTAACCTAAGGGATGAAATAAGTGCGTTTAGGGGGAAAGCTTGGCAATTACTTGTAAGAGGTATTGATTATCTAGTGGCTTGCGATCGTCATTACGATCTGCAAGGAGAACTCCCCAATGTGCTGCTTGGGGGGGTAGTTCCGGGTGTGAGTGCGTAAGGGAGGGTAATTTAATTATTACTCTATGCGCGACATCGGCGCCCAGCGGTCTAAGGTAAGTGTCAGCGCTGTGCTGTGACGCTCTGCTGACGTCAAGAAGCAATTAAATAGTAGTGTTAATGCTAGATCCTACCTATCGGGGAAGCTAAGAGGGTAGGATGTCACCAGCTAATTAAATAAAAGAAAAGACCAGTGACTTCTATTATGTTTGAATTTAATGGGTACCTCGAGTTTGAGGTACTCTGGCAAATAGCAGTTCAGTTAATAAAAATAGATAATTATTACAATCCAAGCACAGGGGGATGGGAGTGTAGTATGACTGTGTGTGTAGTGATCGCTTGAGACACTTACCCTTCGGCTTCCGGCAGCGATTCGGCACGTAGGTAGCACTGAGACAGACTGATCCGGGGGCATGGCCTCCCGAAGTTCTTATAGAAGTGTCGCGCTGTGTCTGCGGAATACGCACATTTCTTCCATGTCATAGCCCTCTCTGGGGTCGTTGGCTGGGATATGAGGCTACCTGAGTTCATAGAGGTGATAATTCATTAGATGTATAACTCTGTAAATGTATTTGTAGGTTTTTGAATTAGGTGTAAGGTGTTTGGTTTTCTTGGGGATTTTAGTGTTAGGGGATGATGGTGGCGTACCCTATGGGTACAACAACCCCCTTTGTTGGGTTAGTTATCGTCCTCGATAACTGGACGAAGACGTGGGGGTGGTTTTTGAAAAATAGGGCATCTTCTTCTTTCTTGTAATTCTTCTTTGAATTTTGTCCGGAAATGTGTTGGTGGCGTCGACGGGGTGTGTGTGGGTAGCCTCGTGGTATATAGAGGTGAGTAATGGGGTAGATTTAGAATGTGTTTTATGGAAGTGATCGTTGAATGTTGTGGATGCGTAGAAGTGCCTTGTATAGTGTGTGTCTCCGGGTAGTGCTCAGCGATCATGTGTAGTTGTAGAATGTGAGGGGAACAATATTTCTTTACAATGTGGTGTCGAAAAAATGCACCATTATGGTGTGAAGCTTAACACGTATACACTGTCAATAGTCATCCTGACGATCATATGAGTATACTCTTGGGATATATCATGTATCCCTGTTTCAACGTATAAAAATATAAAATACATACATAAATAATCAAAACATCAAACACATTATAAACATGAAACATTGCCAATTCATTTGAAGGGGTGCAGGAACACAACGAGAGGAAAAACATCGTAGGTGTGGGGGGAGGATATACAATCAACGTACCTCCGGTGCGGATGAAAATCTGCCCTCGCAAGCCCTGCACGTGTGTAAAAGAGATAGGGTGGAGAGAAAAAACAAAGAAATGTCGCAGGGTGTAGTTTAAGGGAATATATTTATAAATGTTTTATTGTGGGGAAGAAATGCGACATTTGTACAACAGGGAGTTTAAACGAACACAAAGGAAAAACAATGTGTATACATTCAATTATAACAATCTCCTACTTTCGCAACAATAACCTTACTATAACGATGTCATATTTATTCAATTGCAACACTATCAAACTCTATTAACGACAACAATACTGTAACAATACCATGTTTACTCAATTGTAATACTATCATGTTCTCTTGCCTATAACAATATCTTAACAATACCAAATTTTCTTAACGATGATAATATCATACTCCCGCATCAACAATACTATACTCTCCTAACTACAATACCGTCGTGAGTGCACTCTTACTTAATATCTATATCTATACCTGAACTATCATCTAGGACCTGGAGGTGATTTAGCTACCTGTCTATGGTATGACTCGCTCCCTGTGGGAAAGCGAAGTCATCTTGGCAACACAACTCGTCCTTCACAAAAATAGGCGCGAGTTGTTTTGCCGTAGTGCACCTCTCATTGCAGGTGTCAAATTGTTATCGTTGATCCGACCTCCAGTGGGGGGATATCCCACAGGTATATCTCCACCGTGGTTCGGATGTACACCTGGAAACATATATCATGTGGGGGGATCGTGTATTGGCCGTGTGAGTGTGAAATGTGGGTTGAGGGAAATTTGAGTATTAAAAATAGATATATTAGTGGACGTAAAATGTCGCCATCAGTTGGAACAAAAAGACACATAAAATCACAATAGAGGGTGTCCACCCTCGGCATCTGCGGGGTGAACCTGTGGATGTATACAGAAAAACATGTCATCATGAAAATATATCACGTTAGTGCACTGTAATCGGGTATCTCGGCGAGTGCCCAAAATGGAGCTACTCCCGATGCATATAAGCAAAGTATGCACCACTATGTGCACTGTGTCGGGATATGGCGCCTCAGGTTTGCAACCTGCGCTGAAAAATTAAGACATAAATATAAGCATAAAATATAGACTTAAAATTAATACTGGCCATTCGTTATTTTATACTTTCATATACCTTCATGTTTGTTTATTCACTAATCCTTATTTCCTATACTTCGCATTTCCTTATTCTGATTCATCATTTTCCTATATCTTTGTGCTACTTCATTCTTTATTCATTATTGCCTATATCTTTGTATTTCTTAATGCTTCACTCATTATTTCCTATACCTTTGCGTTACTTTATACTTATTCCTCATGTTCCTATATCTTTGTGCTACGTCATCCTTTATTCATTATTGTCTATACCTTTGTATTTATTTATTCCTTGATCATTATTTCCTATACCTTTGCGTTACTTTATACTTATTCATCATGTTCCTATATCTTTGTGCTACTTCATCCTTTATTCCTTATTACTTATTACCTATATCTTTGTATTTCTTAATGCTGTCAGACCTTCCAGTGATGGACATTCACGTGAACGGTATGGACCGTTCCAATCGGGCTTACGCATCTGCGTAAGACCGCATTCGGCACTTATATATTGCCATCCAGGCAATATCAATATATTCCTCCCCCTGGGGCACAACCAGAGCGCTCAACGGTAGTTGTAACCTCGGCCAGGGAGAGAACCGTAGTTTCGTCGTATATCTTCTTCTTTCTTGATGCTTTGTTCTACGGGGGCATGATCAGAGAAGAGTATCGGTGCTACATACCTCGGCCCGGGAAATTATATCCTCTTCTTTCTTGATGAATTGTTCTACGGGGGCATGAACAGAGGAGATCATCGGTGTTACATACCTCGGCCCGGGAAATTATATCCTCTTCTTTCTTCACCTGTGTGTGATAACCAGGTCTCTAGCTCCACGCATAGAGCCGAAATTACTTAACCTTACATGCTAACTATCGTCAAGTCAAGTGGGTCTTCTTGGGAAGGAGGATGTATCCTGTCCGAGGCAGGGGTAGTTAATTCCCTCATCGAACCATCAAGCCTCCATCCGCAGGTATAGCTTAGACGACGTTAGGGCATAAAAATGGGTATAACGGACCCCGTGCTGGGGGAGACAGGCTAGGTACGTCCTCGAGCATGGGCGCTTGCCCACCCTAACACGTCACCACTATGACCTCCCGTCGGTCGTCAACGTCGAAGTCATATCATGCCAGGTCCTGGGCTATGCTTGCCCTCAGTCCTGGGTACAACTTACCAATTCCTATTTTCCCCAGGAAAATAGGGTCACATCTATCATAGTGCACCTTCGTGCACAAACCATTAAAATATAGTGTCAAGCGGTATTGTGTTGTGTGGGGTGTAATAGTTATACGGGGGGGGGATGACTGTGGTGGCACAGTGCACTTTCGTTGCGCCTGGCTGTCGGATATCTAGCTGTTTTTTCAGCTGCGTATAATCCCCTCTCACATGTTAGTGGGTAAGTCAAGGATTTGGAAGGGTATTCCCGTGTTATTGGGCAGCTGTAAGTATGTTAGAATTTGTAAGTAGCTGGTAAATGGATGGTAAGATAGGTCCAAGGAATCGTGATCCTATGGGGATGTCGGGAAACGTTAAGTGGCAGGATCTCTCGACCGGTGTGGGTGAGGATTTTATTGGTTAGGAACTGGGTGTTCAGTGTGGTTGTTAGATACCGTACTGAAGGAGGTAGGGTGGCATTTATGCTCTAAAGTGGCATGCAGGGTAAAAATGCTGGTTAAAAAATAAAACAATGCATGCACTGGTGTTAGCAGGTGATGCCTGGGACGCTAAGCTGTTAGCTTTAAAGTTCCGAATGTTTATTAACAATTAGCCATGAGCGATATAGCATGTCGTACACCATGGTAATTGCATGATTGCCAAGTGCCGTGCATTAATAGGGAATAATTGTACAAATGTGTAATTGTAGAGTGTTAATAATGTCTAGTGGGAGGGAGATGTGCTATGAACCTTGGATGCACTAGTCGCAATATATGGCATCTGTGGCCATAATGATAATATACTGCTGTCTGCACTCGTAAAATATATACTCTAGACTTATATACTATGAAGCCTATATTCTAAAACTGGTCATCTAGGGTTATTAAATAATTTAATATATATTCTAAAGCAGGTTACAGCTCTGTGCGCGAGATGTGTGGCCTAAGTCCTTCCTATCGGGGGGGGGGGGGGGGTTATCGCTGTAAAAATACCCTATCCGCCCTGCGGAAATGTGGGGGATCCATAAGTGTGTATTGCCATTCTAGTATTTGGGGGGATGGTATATGTGAAATGCGCGGGGGGAGGAAATATTAATGCGCTATCGCTGTAGATGAGTTTGATCGTCCGATTCTGGAAGAGAATATTTTGTCCAATATCGCTGTACCGCGAATAAAATAAATTAAAACCTCCTAATTGGGAAGTAGATCTATTTATTGGTATGGTCACGGAGACATGCCCGTGTTTGCGTATATCGGAGGGTGTGTCCATATAAGGGTGTATTTGAGGGCAAATGTTTACTGAAGCCCGATGAAAGATAAAATTAGGTGTATTTGTGTGACGAGGCGCTGTGTGTATATTACCGATAACAATGGCTTCTTGCCGTGAAAAATGCTGTCCCGGTGTTAAGTAGTGAGGGATGAAGGGTGTGAGCTGAAAGAAAAATATTTGGTTACCCTGGTGGGTATGGTATACTCCGAGAATCATATGTCTCGACCTCACTGTCAGTTGAATTCAGCGCGCGAGAGTATGAATGGTTAGTATTAATAATGGCTGCCGGCGAGTTACTTGTCACGTGATAGGTGTGGCTTGTGATAATGTATGTGTACGGAAGGTATCAGATATCGGCTACTGCAAGGCGGGACTTAAAGTGCTTATTGGCTGGCGTACTGCTGTAGTTCATGTTTATCGGTGCGCTATGCTGATTGGACCTGAGCGCTAGGAGTGGGTGTAAAGCATGTCGCTTTGTTGTTATACAGTAGATGAACTGTCAAAATCACGTGTTGGGTGTCGAATAGAGTGGTTGTCATGTATGCATTGTCACATGCTATGCAGCCTGTGTATGATATAATCCGGGTGTAAGTTAGTGACATCCCATCTGTGTATCGGGAAACAAAGCATGTCCCTCTGGTGGGGAATACTGGTGGGATTATGCTGTCATCATAGCGTACTCAAATGTGGCAAATGATATATATATAGAAATACTGTGCTTCTTGTATACAATTTATGGAGTATTCTGGAGTGTATTGTGAATGTAAGGAAGCATATGGCGATTTCTTGCGGATGTAAAAATGCTTTGTGTCAGTCTGTAGAAAAGTGTTTCTGTGGTTTGATCCCACTTACTTCGGGAAAATGCAAAAATAAAGTGGGGCGCAGTAATATGTTGGGTGTCAATCTGTAGAAAAGTGTGTCTGTGGTGTACTTCCACTTACCGCGGGAAAATGCAAAATGGTGTATATAAAAAATATTTAGTTTTTCTGTACCTAATTTATAAATTGTATTATACTGTACTGTGAATGTGTGGACGCATGTAGCGATGCCATGTAGGTGTAACAATGTTGAGTGTCACCCTGTAGGAAAAGGGTTTCCGTGGTTTACTCCCGCTTACTTCGGGAAAATGAAAAAATAATGCGGGGTGCAGTAATATGTATATCCATAGTGAATATTGTATTCCGCGATGTTGGACTGTCCATGTGGTAGCATAATGGGCTACATTTACCGGGCATTCTATGGTATGGAATTGAGATCTATATATTGTAGTCCCATAACTGAATGTGTTGGTGTGGAGATGATGTATACCTATTGCGTATCTTATGTTTGTGGAATCAAGTGGATATTTAGTTTTTATATAAAATAAAATCATTGGTCCTTTGTTAATCGTTATCTACAAAATTCGGCATGCCTATGTCCATGGTCGATACTTATTCTTTATCGTGAGCCTAGGAGGGTAGGAATTAACCTGCTCTGGACTTAATTACGCCTTAGGGACACGCTGAACAGCTATGGACCATCAACGTATTGGGTGCCGAATATATTTATATCCATGCGCTCATGGCTGATACGCATCCTATAGTGTTTTGACCTAGGAAGGTAGGACTTAACCTGCCCTGGGCATCACACGCCTAGGTCTACCTTAGGACATTTATGGGCCATGGCGTTACTGTGATACTAATGGACATGTATATTGGTATGTGCCATGTCGTGTCACGTTGCCTCAAAACGAATATATGTTATTTTAATGTGGCCAACTTATGATTTTAACGCTAACTGTGTATCTACTGTGTAGATGTAAATTAATGGGGATCTATATAAGGATTTGTGGTCCCATTGGAGCCTTGTGGCACTTACGAAATTATTTCGTGAATTTATTACCGAATATCATGTCGGCATATAGTAGATCATTATGAACAGTTTATACTTAGCGTAAGGATGATAAATGATTCCCTACGTCGACTGTTAGAGGTATAGCCCCAATCCCCTAGATATTTCTAGGAGTCCAATCGGTCGTCGGCTTGGATGAGATGATTATAATTATAATTGTAATGTTAATGAATTTCCTACTCCGTCGGCTAATGTGAAAGTCACCTCGTGGGAAAACTGTTCATTCTGTCTGTCTTTATGACGGTACTGGGTGGTCAATACCACTGTGAACTAGAAATAAAAGTTAAAGATCCCCTGTGAGGAGGAAAAAATATATGAAAAGGAGTATGTGATAACGTCATGAGTGCTGTATATAACGTGTGCGTCTTGGAGTTCCGGCGTCTCGTATGTCGAGAAGCTGTGTGGACATTTCTCGCTTCCGGCACTGGGTGCGGAGCGCGACTCACTGTCTATGAGCAGTTTGCAGTACTGAGTGTGAGAAGTGATTGATATGTATTAAGGAATGTCTCTTGGATTATAGTGTATGGGATTTGTAATTTACGTAAGTATAAATTATCCTTATTCCCAGTGTCTCCTAACTGTTTGTTCAGCTGACCTATATGGTCTGATGCTGTGATGGTGTGATAACCTGTGTAATTGTATCAATTCCTGCTGTCCGTGTTGGTAGTAATCCACCTGTGTACTAGTGCGATTGTGTGCGGAATTATATCGAATGTCGCTACACCATGTGATGAGTGTTAATCCACTTTGGCCTGTAGGGAAAGCTGCTAACCTGTGTTATTGTACGCATGCATTTATGCATTTGCGGAATGCCGTTAACCTGTGTTACTGTGTTGTCTGCACGAGCCTATGTCGGTGCTGAAATATGGTAATATATAAAGATCTATCATCTTGGATTGTTCGGCGATAGTGATTGTACTAGGCTGCTCTCAGTGGCCTAGAATATAGTGTGAATCGTTTATGAACGATGAGAGTAATAGTAGAAGATCGTATTTGTGTTAGGCAGTTTAAAGGACATGCTTAGGTCCCAAGACCTATGAGAGTAATAACAGAAGAGTGAATTCGTTTTAGGCAATTTAAAGGACGTGCTTAGGTCCAAAGACCTATGTTATTGTGGTGTCTGTGACCCTGTATTTGCTTCCGCTACTGCTGGAGTAATGGCGTTCGCTAGATAAATTGTATTGTATGTTCAGTAATGTATTATGCCTGGCCATATGTATAAACTTAGTGGTCTACTCGGTGATAATGTATCGGATCGGCCTGTCATCCCGCCTTAATATGGTGTGACTGTTGGAATCCGTGCACTTTCTAAAGTTGTGCAAGTAAAAATTTTGTGTACTAATCTCCTAAATGTGGTCATTAACCATGGGAGTGTTAGTCCCTCTAGTGTTATGGGAAATGCATGTATGCGCCTATTATTTATTACATCTGTCTGAATTTGTCATCGGTCGCTACCGAAGGTATATATGTAAATAAGTAAGTTATGTATCGGAGCTTATCAACTGTGTGGTGTGACTACCGTTGCATGGGAAGGGTGCGTTAATGTATCGTCCCTTGTGAAAGGTGATTTGATCTTTAGTCGGTCGCCTGATGCTCGTGACCGTGTATGGAAATCTATGTGCGAATAAGTTAGTTAAATTGTGCGTTTTGTATAAAATTATATGAATATGAAATGTTTAGATAGCTTCCTATGGTAAAGGAATCTTTCCGTGGTTTGCTATGTGCACTCCAGTTGTGTAAATGACCCGTCTTACGCATGGCTATGTAGGCGCGTGGCTATCTACGTGACTTGTCGCAAATAGTTGTTACTATGGAGGGATCGTGTATTGCTGACTGAACGTATCGGCTCTCGTTACTTCCGTTTGTCGCGGGAGAGGATTGACCTCGCTTGTGAATGTGTGTAACTTATGTAAGGCCTTGTCTACAATATATTACCTGCAAATACATTTATGCACTGTATATATTATAAGCATGGAATTATTATTAATATCGTTAAATTGGCATTTCCTAATTGGTATCCTGTAACTTAAGACTATTTATGGTGTGGGGCCATACCGGGATTGGTGTTGACATCTGTTTCAGACTGTGGTTACTAGATGCCATAGTGCAATTGACGCTATTGCCAATGCTTATTTGGCGTATCGTGTTCATGGGGACTTAAGGGGGAATATGAGGCATATGTGACTACTAAATATATATCTAGCCTTGACCTTTCTTAAACTAGTGTGTGCGAACAGAATTCATTATCCTAGAAGGACATGAGACATAAAAATATAACCTGGTATACATTATTGTATCATTTATAACTAAACATGCAAACTTATAATTAAGCTTCGTGTTTATGCACTGAGGGGAACTGTCGGTGACTGCTAGTTGTGAGCATGGCTACTATAAGCCATAGCGCATAGGGCGCTTGTTTGACTCGTATGGTCCTGGGTTTGATATATGTGTGGTAGAAATATATTTTAATGCCTTATGCTGGTGATCTAACGCTTTCGTTTTTTAACCACGGAGAGTCGAGGTGTGGGGGTGGTTTTCCGGGAATGGTAGGGTTTCATACGCCGTACATGAACCGAATCCTTAATAATTTTGTGGTTGTACCGAATGTTGACGAGGTAGTTTAGGTCCGAAATTTTCCTCTGGATTTTGAACGGACCTGTCCATTTCGGAATGAGAAATTCGGACACGTTTTTAATGCGAGTGGGTGACCATATCATAATGAGCTGTCCGGGTTTGTATTCCTGGTGTTTGTGGGTTTTAGCATATGTGAGTTTCTGCCTGTTTTGTGAAGTGCGGATATTATGTCGTGCGGTGTCACGGGCTGTGCACAAATATTGCAACCTTTCAGCGTTGCTAGGGAGTATATCCTGTGGGATGTAAATGTTGTCGATCGGACTGCGCGGATGGTGTCCGTGTAAAAGAAAGTGCGGGGTGTGTTTGGTCGCCTGCGACACGGATGTGTTGTAACTAAATGTTACTGCTGGGAGGTAATTATCCCAGTCAGTGCCCTTGTCGTTAGTAAAACGAGCTAATGCGCCGCCAAGGATTTTGTTCATAGCTTCAGTTAACCCATTCGTCTGAGGGCTGAAACTAGTGGTTGTATATGCTTTTGAAATGAAAATCCACAGCCTGCTTCCAGTCTCCGACCGGGTCAGGAATGGAATGAATGAAGCCCCCATCTAGCGGCGAGGATATGAACTGTGCCGGCTGCCGAGGCCTGACGCACTCCTCTGGGGCAATGATTAAATGAATGACAGATGAAATGAAATGATAGTGGAGAGTGTTGCTGGAATGAAATTTTTGACAGGGAAAACCGGAGTACCCGGAGAAAAACCTGTCTGCCTCCGTTTTGTCCAGCACAGATCTCACATGGAGTGACCGGGATTTGAACCACGGACCCAGCGGTGAGAGGCCGGCGTGCTGCCGCCTAAGCCACGGAGGCTGGGGTTGTATATGCTTTTATGTGAAGTAATTTAAGGAGCTGTGTAATGACATTAGATGTGAAAACTGTTCCTCTGTCGGATAATAATGTGTGGAAAATACCATAGTTGGTAATGATTTCCATGAGGAACTCTGCGATTTGGTGTGCGCTAGCTTTAGGGACCGCTTTGGTGATAATGTATCGGGTAAGGTACTCGGTTGCTACCAGTATGTATGTGTTACCTTTGTCTGAGGTTCTAATTGGACCCTTTACGTCAGTGCCTATGCGGTGGAAGAGTTCACCTACGGGGATGGGGTGGAGTAAGCCATGGGGTTTACCAGGTCGGTGTTTGTATCTCTGGCATGTGTGACAAGTTTTAATGAACTCTGTGATGTCATTTTTCATATTTTCCCAATAGTACTTATTGCGAATGCGCAAATATGTTTTATGGACTCCGAAGTGTGCGCCATTAAGGGGTGGGCAGTGATATTCCGTCATTACGTGGTTTCGGACTGTAGTGGGAAGGGCAACGGGTGTGACGTCATGCGTGGCCGTGGATTTGTACCTAAGGAGATCGTCCTTATCAATAAAAAATCTGCGTGATAAGTGGGCAGTTTTACTATCTACCTGGTCGCGATTATGTAAGGCAATCCTAATTTGTCCCAACTGGGGATCGTTTAATTGCTCTTGTTTTAGATCAATGTGAGTGACGGCAAATGTGGGTAAGGAGTCCCAGGCATGATTGACATCCTCGTCAGGTGGGTCGAGTACAGGTAGTTTCGAGAGACCGTCTGCATCAATAACTTGCGAGGCCCAAAAAAGAACGTAGCTGTTTAATGTTTTCCGGCATGGGAATGTCGGTGATGGCGGCGACTTTGGCAGGGTCAGGTGTGATGCCGTCGCGGCTAACAATGTGACCTAGAATGTGGACCTTCGTTTTCGCAAACTGACATTTGGATGGCTTTAGCTTTAATTTAGCATGCCTAATCCAGTCAAAAGCTTCGTTCAAGTGTATGATGTATTCTTCGAATGTTTGTGAGAAGACTGTTATATCGTCTATATAAGTTAATACCGAGCGGTATTTGAGGCCCGCGAATGCCTTATCTACCAATTTTTGGAAGGTCTGACTGGCATTCTTTAAACCCATTGGGAGTACGCTATAACCGAAGAGGCCGTTTTCGGTGACAAATGCCAACTTATGCCTATCGGGTTCATAGACAGGGATCGAATAAAATCCGGAATAACAGTCCATTATTGAGAAATATTTAGCTCCGCTTATGGTCTCTAGATAAGTGTCTGTGCGTGGTAGCAGGTAATTGTCACTCTTAATTAGTCTATTAAGGCGTCGATAATCTGTACAAAACCTATGCGAACCATCGGGTTTACGGGTAAGGATTACCGGGGCACTATATTTAGACACAATGAGGTGGATGATCTTGGCTTCTAACATCTCCTGAATCTGTGTTTCTATGGCTTGTCGCTCCTTAGCGCTAACCTTGTAAGGTGCCTGGTGAACCGGAGCATCACTGGTCAATTCGACACGGTGGTGAATTAAGTCGGTCACTTCTAAATCGGCAAGGGAATGTGCAAAAATATCCTTATATTCTTCCAAGAGGTCGGTAAGCTTCCTATTCTGCTCTGGAGTTAGTGACGGTGTTTCCCCAGTGGCGGGCGTGGCTGTGTTAGCACTTGTGTTAGTAGTCGGAGATATGGTAACCAACGGAGAGACCTGGTGCGCGCGCGGGACTCGCTGCGCTCGTGGATTGTATGTATTCCGGGCGTACGATATAGGGTGTGTAGTGATAAGGTCTCCGTTCACTAATCGTATTTCATTAGTGACAAAGCTAATGTTCGCTTCGAACTAGGCAAGAAAGTTCGTGCCGATGATACCCGGAACGGAAAGGTCCTTAATTACAAACATGGGATATCTAGTTTCAAAAGAACCTATCTGGAGATGTATGTCAGTAGTGCCTAAGCATGAAATGGTTTGGGAATTAGCAGCCACAAGGCGAGTGTTGAGAGGCATCCTGTGTATGCGCTCGCCGTTAATATACTTACTGCTGACACAGCAAATAGCTGATCCCGTGTCTAGTAAAATCTGAATTTTATACCCGATAATTTTGGCCGGGCTAGAGAGGGCTGTAATATTGTGTCCGTCCTGTGCAGTATACATGTTGTTAAGAGTATATGTAATGATCGGTGCTGTGGGATCTTGGGACGGTGAATTATGTTTATCGTTATTTATCGCAGCCTGCGAGACTGTGTGTTCTGCCGGTCTGTTACTTGTGTTGGGCAAACGCGGAGTTGTGGTCTGATCACTGAACCTGACACGCTTTGCTGAGTCCCGTGAAACTGGGAGTCGCACTTCAGCTGTGTCATGCCCGTTTGCCATGTGTAGTGTCCTAAGCTTTCTATTGAGCTGTCGGTGAGTGGATAAATATTTAGAATGATGTTTGCTGTCCCGGGATGTGAATCCTGGCCTTGGAAGGGGTGTTCTAAAGGGCCGGTGTGTGTGAGTGGTTGTGGGTTTACAGCCGGCTTTCTGTGGAGGTAACTTATTCGCGCCAGTAGCAATACAAGTCACCGGCTTCGCCACGCCTGGTTTAGTGGTCGGGCCGCTTGGGTCCGCGGGTGGAATCAATGTGGGTGGGCGTATCACGGGTATTCTAACTACGCTGGTTGTGGAAACGTCCTTAGGGGTTGTAATCTTATTGCCGGTCGTTAATGTGCCTTTAGTGTCCTCTTTTCCAACCTGAGGGGCGGAGGGTTGAGGTGTGTGAGGCGATTTGTTAGTGAGAGGGCTGTAATGACCCGCATTTGGATTGCCCGTGAACAAAACGTGTAGATGTTTGTCGTAACCCACTGTAGAAAAAGTGGGGTCTATTTTGTCCAGGGTATAGACATGGATATTTGTCTTAAGGACATGGCCTAGAGCGGTAACCTCCGTCGCTCCAGCGTATGTGCCATTTCGATGCATGTAATCCCCATATGCATATTTATTGGGGAATAAGGCATCATTACCGTCGGCGAGGAAATATTTATACTTGTCCTAGTGTGCCATTATATACATGACCAGTTGTGTTCTGAGTTCTTTATGCTGGTCCTCATTTCTATGGAGCAGGAAGCTGAGAGCCCGAAAGAGGCAATTACCATCCCCTTTGACCGTATGTGCCTGGAGCTGCGATCGGGGAGGTATTTCCTGCGCTGTATTCTGGCGGGCGTAAGTTGGGGGATTTGCGGCTTACTGGATCTGACAGGGCAATTGTTCTGCAAGGGTTGAGTGGAATGCTTAATGGTTACCGGGGAAGGGTTATCCGATTGAGTGGGTGCTGGCCCTTCCCTAGCTAATAGTTTTTTTTCTGGGCATATCCTCTGTTGTCTGTATAGCGAGGCTGTCCCCTGGGCGCCTCGTCTCGCCAATTGTTTGGCCGGGGCTGATATTGGGGGTTGGGGTGTAATACCCGTCTATCTCGTGGGGGTGAATGCCTTCGTGAATCCCGTGGGGGGTGGTCGGGCAGTGGATAGTCCTCCGGTCCTCTTTCTCGTTGGACAGGGGCGTATTGAGGGTAAGCTGGGGGAGGCCTTTCGTATTGGGGCTCATATCGTTCCTGCTGCGGGGGAGTGTTTGGCCGACGGTATTGAGCGGTATTTAGTGGGCGTGTGTACCAGGTGTTTTGGTTACGATGCCAAGTTCGGTCGTCCCTATATTGGGGATGACGGTTTGGTGTATGATCTGGGGATGGATTGCCGCGTGGGCGAGTATTTGCCAGACACTGTGTCTGCGGGAAGGGATGGGATTCGTTACGGCGTGGCACTTCCTCCTGGTATTGCGAATAATAGTTCGCCTCTCTTACCGGGGGTGAATTGCGCCAATGGGGGTGGTTAGGTCTACCATGATCCTGTTGATCGCCCCTTGGTGATCGCCATGTATCCCGAGGATCATCCCTATGAGGGCGGGTTTTAGGGCTAGCGTGGATGGCCTTAATTTGCATCTCCTGCATCTGTTTGGTCAGATCGCGGATTTCCTGATGCAAATCACCGTTATCCGTGCGGATGTGCTGGTCCACGGCTTTTTGAGTCATTTTATTGCCCTCTTCGATAAATTTAATATTGGCCTGTAACTCTAGTACGGTGTTGCTTTGCAAGGTGCAGAGCTTGTCCACCAAGGTAGGGCGCATTCCCTGCATAAGGAGACGTACTTTCTGCCTGTCTGGCATCTCCCTATTATACCTCTCACACATTAATAATTTGGCATTAATGTATGCCTGTGTGCCTTCCGTGGGACCTTGTGTGCGAGCGCGGATTTTGTCATACAAGTCTTCCTCATCAGGGGTTAGTTGAAATGTATTGACGAGGGCGGCTGAAAATTGTTCCCACGTGGCATCGGCCAAGGTGGCTTCATGGAGTTCGTACCACGTGAGGGCCGATTTAGTGAGGTATGCTGGTAAGAGGCGTTTCTTATCCTCAGCTGTCCAGCCGTTAATTTTAGCCATTCGATTGAAGGCTCTCAAATATTCCTCGGAGTCCTGCTTGTCACCTGGGTATTTAGCAGGTTGTATCATTGGATACTTTGTACGCATGGCCATGTCCGCGCTGTAGGTAGTGTTGGGGGGTTATTAAGGGGGTGCGTTCAATTGGGGAATCTATGTCGCTGTTATTTAATGCAACGTTAGAATGTGCGTGGCTTAGGGGTTGCTGGTGAACCTGAACTGGTGTTATATAGGTATTTCCGCTTTGGGAGGTGCTTGGGTGGTTAGGGGTAGAGTGTGGAGCGTCCTGAGGATTGAATTGCTCAGTACCCTGGATATTATCCAGCGACAAGTTATGTTCAATGTTAACCGCCTGTAGTGTGGAAAGCGCCTTGTTAATATTGTCGCCTAGAGTTAAGGCGATGGCGTGTATATCTGCGATTAGTCCCCCGTTCGAAGAATTGTGTGGAATTTCGTCTAACTGTTGTAACAGAACCTGCAACCCGTTGCCGGTTTGCTGCGTGTCACTAATGGGTTGTAATATAGCGTACGGTAATGTGGGGGTTAATTCCTCACTATCAACGCTATCTTAGGACGACTGTTGAGCGTTCTGTGTCTGTGCTCGTGTGAGGGGGCGTTTTTGTTTGACTGCGTTTGGGTATTTGAGCTTGAGATTTATAACTGCGTCCTCAAGTTCGGTAAGTAATTGGCCTGCGTTGTGTTCTGTTATTAAGTCAGGGTTTTTAACTAGGATTTTAGGGCGTAGTGGTTTGGTGGTAACGGCGAGGTTGTGTGCTGTATCTCTAAGTGCACGCTTGACCTTACTAATATGTTGGTATTTGAGCATGGATCTCTACTTTACGTCCTTCTGTAAGGGCGTATCTATGGGGGTGTAAATTGCGTATGGCTAGGTAAGGGTGGCGTTTAAAAATGTACTATCTATCGGGACGGGCTTGGGTTGGGTACAAAAATATTACCGGACCCTTACTTCAATTTTTTTTCCTTATTTTGGGTGGCGTTTGCTTGGCTAGAAAGAGGTTAGGTTCTAGGGAACGTTTCCGCGGAATACGTTGTATGTACTCCTTTAGGCGTTGTCTTATGACAACGTCGCGGTACCTAGCAGCTCCACCATTTGTAAGGTACCTGAGAGGGTAGCCTGTACAAAGAATTAACCTAAGGGATGAAATAAGTGTGTTTAGGGGGAAAGCTTGCCAATTACTTGTAAGAGGTATTGATTATCTAGTGGTTTGAGATCGTCAGTACGATCTGCAAGGAGAACTCCCCAATGTGCTGCTTGGCGGGGTAGTTCCGGGTGTGAGTTCGTAAGGGAGGGTAATTTAATTATTACTCTATGCGCGATATCGGTGCCCAGTGGTCTAAGGTAAGTCGTAAGAAGGCGAGCTAATAGTGAGCCTGCTTGTGTCAGCGCTGTGCTGTGACGCTCTGCTGACGTCAAGAAGCAATTAAATAGTAGTGTTAATGCTAGATCCTACCTATCGGGGAAGCTAAGAGGGTAGGATCTTACCAGCTAATTCAATAAAGGAAAAGACCAGTGACTTCTATTATGTTTGAATTTGATGAGTACCTCGAGTTTGAGGTACTCTGGCAAATAGCAGTTCAGTTAATAAAAATAGATAATTATTACAATCCAAGCACAGGGGGATGGGAGTGTAGTATGACTGTGTGTGTAGTGATCGCTTGAGACACTTACCCTTCGGCTTCCGGCAGCGATTCGGCACGTAGGTAGCACTGAGACAGACTGACCCGGGGGCATGACCTCCCGGAGTTCTTATAGAAGTGTCGCGCTGTGTCTTCGGAATCCGCACATTTCTTCCATGCCATAGCCCTCTCTGGGGTCGTTGGCTGGGATATGAGGCTACCTGAGTTCTTGGAGGTGATAATTCATTAGATGTATAACTCTGTAAATGTATTTGTAGGTTTTTGAATTAGGTGTAAGGCGTTTGGTTTTCTCGGGGATTTTAGTGTAAGGGGATGATGGTGGTGTACCCTAGGGGTACAACAATATGCATGCCGTCCAGTGAGATAACAGTGAAACTCACTTGAGATGCGCGCAAAAGCCACTGATGTCGACCACAGAACGGCAATTCTATTTCGTGATCCATCCCTTGCCTTGAATAGTAATTAGGAGCCGAGATGAGCCCATTAAATACTCTAAATGTAGGTATTAAATAATTAGATTGACTCAATTCGTAAGGACACGACCCATTCAGGGTATCTCTGGCACTGCTGCACCATTGAGTGAACAGGACCGTGCGGGGAGTCAGGCGGGCAGCAGGTATAGTCCACTAGCCCGGCAGCCATCTTGCTGAGGACGGCCCATGACTAATTTATTGTTCGCACGGAAAGGAAGTCAATAGACCTGATCCTTTTATTTTAAGATTGTAGTGGGACACTGAAGAATCTCGATATTTCGAAAAGTAATTAAGATGTGCTTGATATGATGGTATCAATTGAATTAGATGCACTATTTCCATACACATGCAATGTTGGAATGATGTAATCGGATAACATTTGGCCCAGTTATTCTCTGTGGAGGAATTAACTGCACCAAATAAATACACTAATTTATTCATACGGGTAGCGTAATTTGAATGAGATGACACGTTTGTAACGATAATGTTTTGACCAGACCCAGAAAATCGTTGTATGGTGAAGCTATAAAATATCTATATCTATGTGTATTTTGGAGGGGAAAGTGTACCACTTCAGCGTTTGAAACTTACGGAAAAAGAATACAATTCGCACGAGACAACACTTATTAAACAAGGCATAAGCTAATGAATCAATGTTATTTAAAGTAAATGTTCCGTGTTAAACGGATAAATGTTTCATAATTGCAGATCTAATGTCATTTAAATATAATTTGTGTTTAATGTGTTGTGATATTCCAATTTGAGTTAAATTATGCCACGTGAAGAACAATATGGACACTCGCAAATGTCAAAGAGTATCAGCAATAGGATGTTTAGGATAGACTGAAGTGCGGTGGAGCACCGATCTTGATGACAAGAGACTCACAGATAATTTTGATTTTTGTTGTGGAAAATAAATGTAAAGTATTTTTTGTGTTTTACGTTGTTTTGCCATGAATTACTATAGTTAAATGTTATATTTAGGAATATGTTGTTTATTTCAAGTAGAGTAGTCACCTGACAGACTCAAATCCTGAATATGTGCTCGTATAGTGGGTTGAACGCCCCATACCTCGAAAGACCGTGAGTTAGCTGGGATACGAACACATGTTCCATATGATGACGATTGGGTACATGGAGGATATGTTATTGTACTAGGATTGAGTCACAGGTACTACTAAAAGTCGGCCAAGGTATTAAATGGTAGAGACAAGTATAGCAGCAAAGTTAGGGTATATTAGGAAAAGGCCGCGTCCCAGACTTAATAAGCCTTCACGTTTGAAATAAATGTTGATAATCCTCCATAAGACATGCTTAAATGTAAATGTAAAAGCAATGTAACCCTATCCTCTTTTTAGTTATCATGGCATGGCCCAGCGTGGGGCATTCGGCAATAAAAACCACTCCCTGGACGGTTTTACTAATAAATCAGAATATGGCCGATGTCTTGCAATGGGGCACCCATCCTCCCTTTATAATTATCATGTCGCCCGTGAGTGGGGCCAGTTGAAAATACAGGTCACCATAGGCACATGATCCCTTTTATTTATCATGGCGCCCAGAATAACGTGAGGCTTATGGGATTCAGAAAATCCCATAATAATAGTATGGTTTCCATGGGGGAAAACCATAATAGCATATTTTTCCTCAAACTGTGTTTGAGCGATTGTGAGTCTTTTTAGGTGATACTCAGGCATTAGACATTGTTGTCAGACGAGTGAAGGTACAAACGGGTACGAGGGTCTAAACCCATTCCATAGGTGGTCACAGCACTGTGCTAAAATGAATGTTGTTGTGCTCGCGACATCGGAATTCTTTTCCCAATATAACGCACCAGCATGCACAGCAAAGGCCTGCCTATATCTCAAATATAAGAAATACAGGATGGCCAGTACTGAGGCGATACTAAAATGTATCGCAGAGTTGAAGGAACATTTCGATGCTACTCATGCCAAGAGTAGGGAAGATGCTAAGGCATTTCAAGATGAAATAACGGGTAGATTGGATACAGTAAACAATCAGTTAGATGCTAATCAAACTGAAATGAACAATAGATTGGATGTTAATCAAACTGAAATGAACAATAAGTTGGAGGCTAATCAAAATGAAATGAGCCAGATGTTGGCTACGGTAAATACTCGGTTAGAGACTAATCAAACCGAGGTGAGCCAGATGTTGGCTACGGTAAACACTCAGTTAGAAAATAACCAGTTAGAGGTCAGTCAAAGATTAGATTAAAATTTATTAGAGGTCAATAGAAAAATTGATGATGTTAAAGAATCTATTAAACAAGAGGTAACTAAAAAGATTGTTAGCGTGGTTTCAGAGATGCAAGCAAATAACGACAAACGCTTTGAGTCAATAGAAGTAAAGCTCGAGAATAATCTGCAAGCGTGCAGAGAATGGCAACGTGAGGTCAATGATAGACTAAACGATATGTCCGTAGAGCTTAAAGATATTCAGAATCAGAACGAAGCGAACACTAAGCGGCAGCAAGAGCAATTTAATACGTTCACTCAGACCGTTGATCAAAGGCTTGAAGACAGCGACGAAAAATGGAGTAAGCGCATGGCGGGCTACGCAAAAGCTGTAGATGAAGCATTAAGGAAGCAGGATCAGAATATCCTTGACCAATGCAAGGAGATCAGTGAAATAAAAACTTCCGCTAAAGAAAATAAGGGAATAATCGTAAATATGAAGACGCAGGTTGGAAAAGTTCAAAAAGAGTTAGAACAAACTCAAAACGATCTAGCAGTCATTCATAAAAGGCAAGATGAGGACCAGGGAGAAATTACCAAAATAAGGACCGAAATCTCCAATATGCACGGTCACATCCAGAGAGAGGTTACAGGTTTACGAGAAGAGTTGGAACTTCGAGAGAGCTTGAGAAATGAAGCCAGTGATAAAACGCTTGCCGAGGTAAGACAAGGTTTAGCGGGGGAAATTTCTCATATAAGAAAGAGCCTTAAGGATGACAAGGAGAAAATCTTTTCTATGGCACAGGAAAACCGTGATCGCCTGAAAAAAATAGAACGAGAAGTATTAGCTCGTTTAGAAAGAGCGGAAAACAGGCACAGCCAAATGGAAACCAGAATGATCGCACATGAGGAATCCATATTGCGAAATCCTAGATCTAATGAAGGAAGCATAGATGAAAATAGGAGAAATAGATGAGCAGGTATGGAGGTACAGCCCACTCCGAAAAATACAGCCATGCCAAGTGACAGCCCGTATACCACACCTGGTATACCCATCGCTATGTCCACACTGCATGAAAATGCTGTACAAAATCAGATAGTCACTGTTGTAAGGGCTAATAACGCGAAACCGAGAAAGTATTCTGGGAGTAACTCAAATAAGACACCCAAATACTGGCTCTGTGACTGTTCCGGTCACAATGTTCCCAAACCCTTATTTGGTTGACTACAAGAGAAGTCAGGTTAGGGTAATTTGTTCATATCATTCCTTTTCTTGCTCATCATCATCATCATTTAGGTTATAGGATTTCATTTTATTTAGTGTATATATCTTGTGTATCTCGGGGACTCAGTCAGGAATATTTCATTTAATTTGTATGGGAGATGTCAGCATACAAGACAGCGGATTGTGTTAGGCAAGCTACAAGATGTCGCAACAGCAGGTAAAACTAGGCCAAATTTAGATTGGGCCGAGAATAACTTCCCTTGTCTTGAATAAAGCTTTGTATAAATTGTGTAAGATTCTGACGTCAGAGAAGAGTTTCGCGCCATGAGTTGTAAGAAATATACATGGGTTCGAGATTATTGGTGTATTTTGTATGGGTTGGAGGGTATCATGACCCTGGCGGAGAAAGACGAAAACATGTGTTTACAAGATGAGAGGTGGGCTTTTTTCGTGGGGAGCGAGGCTTCACTTCTATTGTAGCGTCTGGTTGGAAAGGTCACGTTCTCGTAATTTGGCGTAGGCCTATTTGGAGAAACAGTTTTGTTGAAAGCATGGCTTTCGAAAGTACTCGAAACGGCTACAAATCACAACGATGTTATCTCTGTTAGCACAATCCAAGTTGGGTACGGAAGCACATTCATTTCTCTCGCAGAGATGTGGCTATGCAAACCAGTAAACATCTCTAACCTCAAACCACGTGTGGAAAATCTTAGAAATGCTGGGGAGAACTGATCTATCGAGCATGTCTCGTAGATTATCTGCAAGACCGTCGATGAGTGAGTAACACACATCTTTATATTCCAACATTCATTTTGGGTCACATGTTTTCGTCATTGCCGAGGAGAATTGAAGATAGGAAACCATAGTCTGTTCGACGAGAGTCCCCGCCATATGTTTAAAGTTGATATTAATACATATATTTTGAAGGTTATAATTAGTTTTCTTTGTAGGGAATTACACCTAATAGTTGAACGCCCAAATGATACCAGTTAGGTTGACCAAATGTGTGTCCAACACTCCACGACCCTGCCATTTCAATTGTGTGGTATATGATGAAGTACTTCCGATCAAAAATAGGAGGATGATTTTGGGAAGTTTTAAATCAGTCGCCCAAGAAGGGCTAGTTAAGAGTAACAACATGGCACCTCAACGTGGGGAAAGAGTAGGGAAACCTAGCAGGTATCATTAGGGCACATATGCACACAGCCGATAGACACCTTAGGAGTATTAGGGTTCACAGTAATTTGTTTTGTTTTAAGGGGTATGTCCACATCAGACAATTTAGAATTAAGGTCAAGGGTTGTGTGTAAATCAAACAGTAAAATGTCAGGTAATCAGGAAACTGGGGGAAGTGGCAGTGTGGAAGATGTGGAAAAGACAGTGGGAACATATGTTACCATTGTTACCACTGAGGCGCAGCTGATCGCTGAAGGTAGTAACTTAAATGTAAATGGGGGGGGGGGGGTTATGAACGATAGTTTGATCCAAATGCTACTGAGTGAAATAAAAGGAGAGATTAAGAAGCAAGGAGAGTCTATGAGTAAGGAAATTAAGGAGCAGGTAGGCTCTGTAAATGAGAAGGTAGAGTCAGTGACCAAACAGATAGTAGAAGTGAAGGAATTTGTAAGTAAGGAAATTCAGGAGAACAACAGGGCCACGAACACAAGGATAGAGTGTCTTAGCAAAGAAATACAGGACCATAAGTCTGTTCTTAATAGTAGAATGGAGAGTATGAACCTGGAATTAAGTGGGAAAATTAGCAAGCAGGGAGAGGAAATCAGGGCAGAAATGCAGGGGAATCAGGCTGGGATCACAAGTAGGCTAGAAGGGATGGAAGGCCATCAGAATCAGCAAGATGTGGAAATAACGAAAATTAAGTCAGAGATAGCTAGTTCTAGGGCAGAAGTACAGAATGTAACGGGAAAGTGTGATGAGATATGCAACACTGTAAGTGGGAATAAGAGGGAATATTTATATAGAGTAGGCGCCGTTGAAAATAAGTTGGGAGAGATTGAGGGTCTGAGAGGGAAGCAGGTGGCATTGACCGAGAAAAACGAAAAGCTGCAGGAAGAGCTGATAAAGGTCAGGAGAGAGTTGAAAGAGCGACCGATGAGTCAAAGGGTTGTGATGCCATCTAGTCTGCTACTCAGGGACCCTGGTCTGCCACAATTTAATTCAAGGCAGTTCAATCCTATGGAGTTTTTAAAAACCATTGAAAAGAAATTCAGCAAGGATCTAGGCGACGGGGTTGTCGAATGGGAAACAGTGTTGGAGATCTTGTCTAACTCATTTCAAGGGGATGTGAAAGCATGGTTCCAAATATACAGGCCTAACATGAATAGTTTAAGGGAATTCAGGGATAAATTCAAAGCTAAGTTCTGGGGGGAGATGATACAGTCCAGGGAAAGGGAAAAATTAACTTTTGGGAAATATAAGGAGAGAGAAGGGGTATCCCTGACAGAATATTTTTTGGCACATGTACTTATTTGGAAGAATTTGGATGGGCTGACCTCTGACAGTGATGTGGTTAGGGTCATGTTGAAGCACTTCCCACCTAGAATTCAGGAGGCAGCTTGTATGCAGAAGGTTAGGACGGTAGAAGAGTTGGAAGAGCTTCTTACGAGCTTTGATGCTTTAGGCAAGCAGCATATGGAGAGGCCAGAGGTCAAACAGGAATTTAGGGGCAATAGGGGGAATAATCAGGAGTTTAATAGGGGTAGATTTAATCAGGAGCAAAGAGATTATCAGCAGAGACAGGAAAACTATCAGAGAGTTGGGGGGCGTCAGGATAATTCACAGCGACAGGAAGGTGACTATCAGAGAGGTGGGGGGCGTCAGGAAGGTGGTAACGAAAGAGTACAGGTGAACCAGAGGAGACAAGAACAAGGTGGTCAAGGAGCTTTAAACTCCGAACGGGCTGTGCAGGGAGGTCAGTCAGGCAGTCCGTAAGAAATGAAGTCAAGCAATGTGTTATTGTGGGTGAGGAGGATTTTATGCCTATGAGTCGGGAGGATCTGCTAGCTGACCAGCAGGAGTTCTCATGTATCGGGGAGAAGGAGACTTTTATGTCAACTGTTGAGTTGAGCATACTAGGTAAGAGAGTGCAGGCATTGGTGGATTCGGGGAGTGAGAGAAGTGTCATCAGTAAGGGATTTTATGATACTTTAATCAAGGACGGTGGTAAGTTGGAAGAAATTCCAGTTAAGTCGACATATGTGGTAACTGCTGTTGGTAATAAATCCCAAAGAGTGGGAAAGCAGGTATTGTTGCCCATGAGGTTTGGTAATGAAGTTGACCACAAGACTTGCTTGGTAATTCCTAACCTAATTTATGAAATGATTTTGGGGATAGACTGGCTTAACGAGCATAGTGCTGTTATTGATTTTGACCGGGGTGTCATCAACTTTGTGAGGGGGAATATAAGCCAGGAGATGAGAATGAAATGCAAGAGTGTAGATAAGACAGTCAAGGCATGTGTTACTGAGGTCACTGTAGGGGATATGGCAGAAGGTAAGGCTGACGATGAGGAGGAAGTTGTGGATTTATGTCACATTGCTGTGGAGGGTGATAAGTGTGATCAACTCCAGCAGGCTGTGGACAAGAGTGGTTTAAGTGTTGAGGAGAGGGATAAGTTGTTAGAGGTTTTAGAGCTAAACCATGAAGTTTTCAGTGACAAGCCAGGGCTAACACATGTCTATACGCATCAGTTCGAAATTGTAGATCATTCTCCATTTTCAGGACCCAAGTACCCGATACCTCACAAATTTGCTAATGCTGTGGAGGAAGAAATAGGCATTATGCTGAATCAGGGTATTATTGAGCCTTCAACTAGTGCATATCTGAATCCCTTAGTTGTGGTTGGGAAGAGTGATGGCTCGGTCAGGTTGTGTATTGATGCCAGGCAGCTCAATTGTAGGATATCTGGGGACCAACAGAGGCCAGAATGTGTTGAGGAACTGGTTCAGAAATTCAATGGTAAGCAATGGATTTCCACTATGGATCTGAGTGCATCATTTTGGCAGGTACCGTTGAGAGAACAGGACAGGAAGTTGACTGCGTTTAGCTTTAAGAGTGGTTTGTACCAATTCAGGGTCGTTCCTTTCGGAACAAAGACCAGCAGTTCAGCGTTGATTAGGGCCTTAAATCTAGTGTTAGGGAGGGACACACACGAGTTTGTGACAATGTACATAGATGATTTAATTGTTGCATCTTACACATTAAAGGAACACCTGGATCACTTAGACATTGTTTTGAGGAAATTAAGGGACGGGGGATTTACCATTAAACTTAAGAAGTCTCTGTTTTGCACAACATCAATCACATTTTTAGGGCATACCATCACAACACAAGGGGTGTCTCCCGAACAGTCACGATTAGACAAGATTCACAACACTGCTACACCACGTAACGCCAAACAATTGAGGTCAATATTAGGGGTTTTCAATTATTTTCGTAGATTCGTAGTTAAATATTCCTGTCTTGTAGAACCGTTTTGGGAATTGCTGAAGCAGGGTACTAAGTGGGTATGGACCCAGGTGCACGATGAGGCTTTTAAGGAGTTGAAGAGAAGCTTTGTAGAGACTGTCATGCTTAGGTATCCTCGTCTGGATTGTCCCTACATTTTGATGACTGATGCGAGCATGCAAGGCATCTCAGGCATTTTGTGTCAGGAGGATAGTGAGGGCAATCTAGGGATTGTCTCATTAGCAAGCAGAGGGCTAAGCATGGCGGAGAAGAGATATACGATTACTGAAATAGAGATGTTAGCAATCGTATACTCTCTAGGGAAGTTTAGGAGTTATGTGTTGGGCAGTAAGTTGCAGATACTGACTGACCATCATGCATTACTTTTTATTGGATCCTGCAAGCTCACTTCGAACAGGATGTCAAGGTGGATATTGGCTATATGCGAATATAACTTTGAGGTAAGGCATATTAAGGGTACTGAGAACATTGTGGCTGACTTCATGAGTAGAAACATTGGGGGTGATGAGGGTCATCAGGTACTGGAGGTACAGGAAGGTGTTGTAATCTGCGTAACCAAGGTAAGCGAGTGTGATGATGAGATACGCTACTTAAGGAATCTGCTTGTAGAGCAGGAGAAGGATGAGGTCTTAGGTGATATCTTGACTCAGTTGAGAGGTATGGATGTGGATAGTAGAATTAAGGTTGGAAAGTATTGGTACAAGTTGGAGTGTGGTTTCTTGGCTAGGCTGTGCCATGATGGTGCCTGGAGAGTGTGTGTGCCAAGCTCATTGCAGGTAACGATGATTTGGTATCATCACAAGGCTTTAGGGCATTTTGGATCAAGCAAGGTTCTTTTTGCTGTTCAGCAGCATTTCATTTGGAAGAACATGGGAAGGCAGATTAGGAAAGTTCTGGCAAGTTGTGACTCGTGTCAACGGTGTAAATGCCCAACGAGGTTTCTTGAGGGACCTCGGCAAATGGTGATCACAGAAAAACCAAGGGATTTACTCTGTGTCGATCTGTATGGTCCATTGGTTAAAGCTCAGTTTGGATATCAGTATATCTTCGTGGTTGTTGACGCATTCAGTAAACTCGTCAAACTGTATCCCCTGAGAAAAGCGACCGGGAAGGGTTGTGTCCTACAGATCACTGATAAGTATGTACCTGAGTTTGGGGTGCCTCTCAGGATACTATCAGACCACGGTAGTCAATTCACCTCAAAGATCTGGAAAACCAAGTTGAGTGAATTGGGTATCAAGCACATATTCTCATCTATTCGATATCCTCAAGGGAATTTGTCTGAACGAGTTATGAGAGAATTAGGGAGAGTATTTCGCACCTATGTGAGCAATCGCCACAATGCGTGGTTCTCCAAGTTAGGAGATATTGAACGATGGTTCAATAGTACGTTCCATGAGAGTGTAAAATGCACTCCCTATGAAATTCAGTATGGTAGGAAGCCTACCAATGAGCTTGCTAGAATGCTAGGTTTGGTCACGGGAGAGGAGATTGGGAAGGATGTTTGTATCCAGCTGGCTAGGGACAACTTAATCAAGGCAGGGAATAAGCGTAGGCGCCAGCAGAAGCGTTTGTGATCCACACTTGTTTCACCCGTGTGAATCACATGGGGGCGTATTGTGACTGTTCCGGTCACAATGTTCCCAAACCCTTATTTGGTTGACTACAAGAGAAGTCAGGTTAGGGTAATTTGTTCATATCATTCCTTTTCTTGCTCATCATCATCATTTAGGTTATAGGATTTGATTCTTTTGAAGTAGGCGATCAGGTGCTTCTGAGGGTTCCATATCCGTCTTCAGCTGTAGATAAGGAGATAGGGAAGTTTTTTAATCTATTTCAGGGGCCTTTTAAGGTGGTTAAACGTATTGGTGAGTGTGCCTATAGTTTAACGGACCTGGATGGTAAGTCTGTCAGTACACATAATATTAGGAATCTCCGTAGATATCACTCTGTAATATAATATGGCATGGACTCTTAGAGAATTAGTCAACATAACGTGATGGCATGACAAAACTCAAGAGATGTGACGAAGAATGCTAACAAGCAAAGTGGCATCGAGTGTTAGATGGATAGATGGTATGATAAGGCCTGTGCAGGCAAATACCATGGCTTGTGAAGCGATAGGGTCTCATGATGAGACGAAGAAAATGAAGTGATAGACCTAAGACACTTGAGAGAAATCAGTGAGGCTAGGAAATGGACACAATAAGACATTCGAGAGAGTGAGAATGTGTGAAAATTTGACAAGTGTGTGTGTGTGTATATGTCTTCCAGGGTTTATTTATGAATTAGTGTGTTCTTTGTGTTTTCAGTGTGTTTGTTTGAGTGTTTGTGATCCACACTTGTTTCACCCGTGTGAATCACATGGGGGCGTATTGTGACTGTTCCGGTCACAATGTTCCCAAACCCTTATTTGGTTGACTACAAGAGAAGTCAGGTTAGGGTAATTTGTTCATATCATTCCTTTTCTTGCTCATCATCATCATTTAGGTTATAGGATTTCATTTTATTTAGTGTATATATCTTGTGTATCTCGGGGACTCAGTCAGGAATATTTCATTTAATTTGTATGGGAGATGTCAGCATACAAGACAGCGGATTGTGTTAGGCAAGCTACAAGATGTCGCAACAGCAGGTAAAACTAGGCCAAATTTAGATTGGGCCGAGAATAACTTCCATTGTCTTGAATAAAGCTTTGTATAAATTGTGTAAGATTCTGACGTCAGAGAAGAGTTTCGCGCCATGAGTTGTAAGAAATACACATGGGTTCGAGATTATTGGTGTATTTTGTATAGGTTGGAGGGTATCATGACCCTGGCGGAGAAAGACGAAAACATGTGTTTACAAGATGAGAGGTGGGCTTTTTTTCGTGGGGAGCGAGGCTTCACTTCTATTGTAGCGTCTGGTTGGAAAGGTCACGTTCTCGTAATTTGGCGTAGGCCTATTTGGAGAAACAGTTTTGTTGAAAGCATGGCTTTCGAAAGTACTCGAAACGGCTACAAATCACAACGATGTTATCTCTGTTAGCACAATCCAAGTTGGGTACGGAAGCACATTCATTTCTCTCGCAGAGATGTGGCTATGTAAACCAATAAACATCTCTAACCTCAAACCACGTGTGGAAAATCTTAGAAATGCTGGGGAGAACTGATCTATCGAGCATGTCTCGTAGATTATCTGCAAGACCGTCGATGAGTGAGTAACAAACATCTTTATATTCCAACATTCATTTTGGGTCACATGTTTTCGTCATTGCCGAGGAGAATTGAAGATAGGAAACCATAGTCTGTTCGACGAGAGTCCCCGCCATATGTTTAAAGTTGATATTAATACATATATTTTGAAGGTTATAATTAGTTTTCTTTATAGGGAATTACACCTAATAGTTGAACGCCCAAATGATACCAGTTAGGTTGACCAAATGTGTGTCCAACACTCCACGACCCTGCCATTTCAATTGTGTGGTATATGATGAAGTACTTCCGATCAAAAATAGGAGGATGATTTTGGGAAGTTTTAAATCAGTCGCCCAAGAAGGGCTAGTTGAGAGTAACAGCTCAAAGAGGTTTCCGAATACTTAAATGACGCAAAGGTACCGCCAGAGCGAAGATTAAGAGCTATCGATAAACTGACTGAAGGTGAATGCGCCTTATGGTTCAGAAGCTTTCGTTACACGTTCGACACCGTAGAAGAATTCCGCCAGGCATTTAAGAAGATACTGGGATGCAAATATCCAACAGAATCTCAGATTGGACTTGTACTCCAGACGCTATAGTACAAATAATCCAACGAAATATGCTGAATTTTTCATAGCACAATTATGCCGTTTTAAAGAGCTTGACGAGGCCCCTAGAGAACTAGACCTTTGTATAGCGATAGCCAAGCAATTACCATACGAAGTGCAACGACTATTAATCTCGGCAAACGCCAAGACAGCGATTGAAATAGAGGAAGTACTTAGACAGCTCGATCTCACCACAACGCAGCATACGAGGCAGAGTCGGAACACGGAACAAGTCCACATGACTAGTGCACCAACCGAACCGACTAGGGTGCAGACCAAAAGTAAATCTACTAGCACAGAAATTGAGAAGTCAGAATGGCAACGAGAAGAAAGGGAAAACCAGAATTGGAGGCCAGCGTACAGAGGGAGATCGAACCGCGGACACCGCGGAAGGAAAACCTGGAATCAGCGCGATACAAGAAATCAACAGCCTGATAACAGGAGAAATTACGGCCGAGATGGGAATAATCGAGACTGGAGATCCCAAGAACAGAGTCGCGGGTTCGACGAAGAAGCAGAAGAACGTTATCACGCAACATTAAGATATATGGAGGAGCGTGGAGATGATAACAGAAAATCGCAAGTGCATTGGGATGAAGCGATTAAAAATAGAAGGTCACCCGACATCTATAAGGATGATGACGGAGCCAAGAGTCTGGAGATGCAACAGCACGAAAACAGACAGAGGAACTCCACAAGAAATGGAGCCATAAGAAAAACCAGCCAATTATGACTCGGGGAGAAGGAGATACCCGAATGTCAATGCAAGGTTCACAGGCCACTACTCGTGGGAGAGTACGTCTTATTGAAAAAACCAGCTAGTTCAGACCCAGAGAACAGGAAATACAAAAGGTTTCAACACGGGCCCTATCTGATTATAAGGGACTTGCAAAATAATGCCTACAGAATTAAAGATGAAGAAAGAGGCAGAGAAGTAGTAGTAAACGCTGCCAACCTCAATTTTATAGTCCACCGAAGGAATATGAAACCACAGGAGAGCAAGCCATGCACACCCAAGTGTACGGGGAGTCATTATATATGCAGCAGAGAGGCCTCAGAAAAGCTTACACCAGGGTGAAAGGAAACAAGACAGCCAGCTCGTAGACCCAAGGGGGACGAGGGATGAATGCAGCTGTCAGTTAGAAGAGTTTTACAACCAGTTACGGGAAGAAGCGATAGAGCTCCAAGCGATGAATGACTTGCTAAGAAAAGAAAACAACGAAATACGAGACGGTAGACATAGAGGAGTGGGGGAACGAGACGACCCACTGCCCGGGAGCACTGACCGCTTAACGTAAACACTGTCTACAGAGTCGATGCCATCTAGAGGCTCGAAAGAATTCACTTGTAAAATGATTTTTTCGAACTTAGCAGGGGAAAGGTGTGCCCAATTAGACACGGCTGACTGGCATCGAACCGGGGTCCTTATCACAAAGAAGACCAGGCCCATGATTCTGCGCAGAATCGAATTATTGATCTCTGAGGAGGAACAGCCTTAGTGAATCCGAGGAACAATGAGTTATAACTGCATATAATTATAACAGCATGATTTCACGGCCAGAACGGGAATATTATAGCTTTAAAGGTGGATTATTGCAGAAAATACAAGCCTATGTACGTTTAAGATGCTAGAGCTCAAGAAAGCAAGCCAGCTTGACATTTTGACAAAGCGAAGTTGAATGTGGGCGGAGTAGACCTGGCGCCTACCTACTACTTTCGGCGTGGCTGGAGGCTGAAGGCCGTGATTAACGACTGAGAAAATCCCCCTTCAACAAGGCGAAACAGGGGAGTGGGGGTGGTCGCCCAGAAATTAATTAATTACAGCCAAATGGAGCAATGAATTGAGATGAAACTTACACCCAGATGCATGTATTCTAGGAAAGATAATTTAGGAGTGTTCTCACGCCTAAATTAAAGCCTGCATCTATAAAGGAACCTCTGCACAGACATAATCCGATACAGAGTAAGGATTTGTAAAGGAGCCGAGGGGAAAAACCGGGGTAGCATCATGACGCCGTGGAAGAAAGCAATTAATTATAATTAATTGGCCGAAGCAATTGCCTGCACGCGAGTGAATTTGGAACTTTCACGCATAGACAAATAAGGATCATACTTCACTTTGTCTGAAAATGTATTATTATAAGAAAAGAGTCGCTCCTGGAAATCCAGTGAACTACTTTTCATAAGGAAGCTTTATATGGGAGAAGCTGGAGCAGGGAACTCAGTTCGTCTTGACTCAACTCGTGAGGTAACACGTTGTCGGATCACGCAAGAAAGTGCGCGGAATTTATAAAGTATTGACGCTCAAATGTACTTGCGGTGAACAATGAAAAGCGCATCATGCAGCTTAATAACAGTAATTCTGCATAATATAATAATTAGTCTACAGCAGACGTATAAGCAACAGCATACGTGAGTATAGGATCAGTACAGCGTAGAGATAATTTAGGATGATGTTTACAGACTATGAACATAACCCCAGGAAGTGTTATCATGGGTAATATAACATATTACGGTAATGAACACTACAGTTACGGGAACCTGGAAGGCATCACAAGTAGTCGTGACCTAGGATTGAACAACTTTGCAGTAGAGGAGACATAAACTGTAGGTGACGGGAGTCGAACACACACACGCAAGATAGACTTTCAAGGAGACCAGCGGTTGTCAGGAGTTAGCTGCATCGCATCTCTGAGGTCAGGCGATAGTGGGAATCCGATAAAGGATCCGTGTGTGAAAATTGTGCGAGAAATATGTATTAAGTTATATTATAGTGATCTTTAAAAGTGTTTATGTTTATAATGTAAAACAATGTGTCTTGTGTTAAAGTGGAAATGCCAGTAGTGAAAAATATAATTACCATGTGTAAAGTTTATGCAATGTGTCGTGTGAAAAATATTATGATGGCTTAAAATAAGCATCATGGCAGGCGAGTGGCTGGCATGCTGGACCAACCCAGCTAAAATGAAAGTGAGTACAAATTTAATATGTTGATATGATTTAATAGCTCACCATACAACGAAGCATTCCCTCAAAGATTAAGAATTAACAGTCATTTGTGTACGAGATCACATCCCTCGTATTTTGGTAAAAATATGGCTTTGAGGATGATTTGTTTACGGCCATTTAGGCGTAAGACATTGATGAAAGTAACGGTAACGTTAAATAATAATAATAATAATAATAATAATAATAATAATAATAATAATAATAATAATAATAATAATCTGGGGTCGGTAACAATAATAAATAAATAAATCGGCATGTCAGGCCTATAGTACGTGCAAAATGTGTCATATCTAGCGTAAGAATACTGTGTTATTGTAAACAGTAAGAAAGAAACATAAATATCGAGATAAAGAGAGCTTTTCAGTGTAATTGAAATGTTAAATAAATGTTTTATTATGGTATATTCTACAGGGTTGTATTTGAGAGCCATTAAGATAGTCAATGTATGCCAGTAAATGTATACTTGTTTTGGAGCTACGTAGAACTTTGGCTTATGAGGAAATGTATAGAGGACGTGAGTGCTTTAAGAATTGAGTCATCTGAAAGAAATATTGTTTAAGCCGCGTTCAGCGAGCATGTAACGTAGAATCAAGAGATTTACGTCAATAAGTTGCGGGGATCATCCGAAAATAGATTGCGCGTTGGCGAATCTAGTAGGCAAAATCTTCGATGATATAGTATTGCCTTAGAGCATACATGTGTATTCGCAACAGAGTTGGGACAGAGTCTGTCTGTATCCACTGTTTGCAGAGTCTTCGCCACCAGGGATAACTGCTAGAGACCCTAGGTAGGCCCATATATTAATTGATCTGCCCTTAGAGGCAGTGGCGGTCTGTGAAGGGGAGCTGCAGAGCTGCAGCCCCCCCCCCCAGAGTATTTGACAATATCAATTCACACTTTGAACGTAACGGGGTGACGGTATAATTATACGGATCTCTGCTAGGCGTTTAAAATTTTTCGCAAGTATAGGCTGGCTTGTAAATCCGCTTCCCCCCACGGCTGCTGCATCATCTGCAGCAGCTTAAGAACTTAAATCGCACTTCCTGAATCCACTTCCCCCATTGCCAAGGCAGGTCATTAAAGCCTCTTAGGGAGCTGCACTCTATGCAGCATCGATACGAAGTGCCAACACATCTTTGGAAACCATCGGGTATACAGTTTACAAACAGCTCAAATAATGTACTGGCAGCGGTTAACTGCTCCTAATTCGTATTCAGAAAATTAGCAACTAATATTCTAATGCAATAAATTATAGATAGAATCATAATACTATCGCAAGGATAAGTTTAAATCGCAGCGGCTTTTGCTGTAACACGGCTAGGTTTGTATCACTGAGTGGCAACAGAATCATAAGTAGAAGCAGGAAGTAGGCGCTCACGGCATCTGTTAGGTTCTAGCAGAACTAAGTCCATCTCCATCCCTTAGCCAGTGAAAGCAAGGAGGGAGGCATTCAAACATTTCCATGACTGGCGCTATTTTCTTCAAGCACTTGTACAATCAGTCTTGCCAACGTGCGAATTATAGCTAAAGATTCTAAAGTAGTATGCTTGCGTGATTTTAACAAATGCTTGCATATTATTTCACAGTAGATTTCGCCCTATTTTAATGATACCTAGCAATGTTCCTTGTTCTTACAAAACCGATTTATTTCGGACCAGTCTTAGAAAAATATTCCGTTACTCCAGTGCTCTACACAAGCTGTGGAAGTTCCCCCCTTGTCAACAATCGTAGTACGTGCTGTTGGAGTTTGTGTACGGTTGTGTGATTAGCTTGTGATTGTGTTTCAAGTAAATAATGAGTAACACTGTGCAATTTTTACAGTCGCTTCAATTTAGTAGTTTGACGCTTCACGAGAAATGTGATGTAAAGAGTAAGGGTAGACCAACACCTGTATTAGACATCAAACAGTGTTCTACTAGCAGGCTGAAGCAATACACTAGGAGATTCAATCCTGACGTGTATAAGAAATTTGATTGGCTGTGTGGTTGCGAGGTAAAGCATGCTTTATTTTGTTTTCCATGTATTTTGTTCGGTGGAGAATTCAGCTGGACTCAAAAGGGAATGACAGATCTTAGAAAACTGAGCGAAAAAATTCAGAAACACGCATCTTCCGGAACTCATTTAAATAACCTGGTAAATTTTGCAGTGTTAGGGAAAGTGGATGTACAGAAAAGCTTAAGTTCGGCATATCAACAATCGGTTGAGCGTCATAACAATGAAGTAACTAGAAACAGGGAAATACTTTCAAAGTTAATAAAATGTATTAAGTTCTGCGGCTTTACTGAGTTAACGCTACGCGGACATGATGAGAAAGCCGAGTCAGACAACAAGGGCGTGTTTCTAAATTTAGTGCAATACACTAGTGAATTAGATTCCTGCTTTCAGAGTCATTTAGAAAGCTCGACATCATTCAAAGGAACATCGAAAAGCATACAAAATGACTTGCTTAGTTGCATGCTGGAAGTATGTCGTGAAAGAATCTTAGCTGAAATTGAGGATGTAGATTTCATTTCTCTTCTTGCCGATGAAACTACCGATATCACTGAGAAGTTGCAGTTAGTGATTGTATTGCGATATTGCACTAATGAAGGCAAAGCAGTTGAAAGATTCTGGGGATTTTTTGAGCCAGCTGGTCAGGATGCAAGTTCAATATATGAATGCATTGTTTCTCAGCTACACATAATATTGAAAGACAACAAGGGAAAGTTAATTGCCCAGAGCTACGATGGAGCATCTGTGATGAGTGGCGCAATAAATGGCGTGCAGAAGCGAATCAGGGACGAATACATGAATGCCTTTTTTATCCACTGTTACGCCCATCAGCTGAACCTGATTATGGAAAGAGCCGCTAAGCAGAATACAAAATCTCGAGTATTTTTTGCCAATTTGTCTGCTATCCCTGCATTCTTTTCGAGATCGTCGCACAGGACACCAGTTTTAGATTCATGTGTGTCCAGGAGAATACCGTCTTCGGGAGCAACCAGGTGGAATTTTCGAGCTAGAACGGTGAACACTGTGTTTGAGAAAAAAGAAGCCCTAGAAGAATGTTTCACTGTGCTAGTCTAGTCAGATCGTTCGAGTGATATTACAGTTAACGAAGCTAGTTCTCTTCTTCGGACACTGGATGATTCAGAATTCAATTTCTGGCTCCGTTTCTTTCATTTCATCATGCCTCATGTGGACATTCTGTACCAACAATTACAGAGTCGTCAGATCGATGTAGGGAAAGTGCGTAGCTGCGTTTAGAGTTTTGTTGAAACTGTCCAGAAAGTCCGAGACTCATTCCATTTGGATAACAACGCTGACGAGAGTGAACAACCTAGAAAGAGACGGCAGATCGGAGGAAGTCAAACGCGTATTGCTGCTGCAAGGGAAGTTTGTGACGTCATCAACAATCAAGTCACATCGCGGTTTCAATTTGTTGACCATTTAGTACTTTCTTCTCTTCTGCAAAACGAAAAATTTGAGATACATAAGAACTCATTTCCGGAAGGAGACTTACGAGCTACCGTACGTGTCTTTCCGATGCTCGAGCCGGACAAACTCAGGACCGAACTGACTATATTGTATCAAAGAGAAGAATTTCGAAACATTGGTGGTGCTGTAAAACATTTGAGTTTCCTTCTCACTGAAAACTTAGGTCCGTCATTTACAGAGGTCGTTAAACTGTTACGTATCGCTATCACCCTGCCTATGACTACCGCTGAACCAGAACGCTGCTTCTCGTGCCTCAAGAGGATCAAGACGTACCTCAGGAATGCCATGGGACAAGAAAGACTTACTGCACTTGGAATGCTGTCTATTGAGAAGGGTCTGATAAACAGCATACCGAATTTCAATAACCTTGTCATCGAAAAATTCGTCACGTTCAAGACTCGGCGCCTGGAGCTGATCTACAAATAAGGTAAGTTAATGCACGTGCATGCAGCCCCCACCAACTACGATATAAGCGAGCCGCCACTGCTTAGAGGTAAGACTAATGGTTCTTCGTGTAGGAAACGTCGATTTCCTCTTGTTATATGCATGCCGTCCAGTGAGATAACAGTGAAACTCACTTGAGATGCGCGCAAAAGCCACTGATGTCGACCACAGAACGGCAAAGCTATTTCGTGATCCATCCCTTGCTTTGAATAGTAATTAGGAGCCGAGATGAGCCCATTAAATACTCTAAATGTAGGTATTAAATAATTAGATTGACTCAATTCGTAAGGACACGACCCATTCAGGGTACCTCTGGCACTGCTGCACCATTGAGTGAACAGGACCGTGCGGGGAGTCAGGCGGACAGCAGGTATAGTCCACTAGCCCGGCAGCCATCTTGCTGAGGACGGCCCATGACTAATTTATTGTTCGCACGGAAAGGAAGTCAATAGACCTGATCCTTTTATTTTAAGATTGTAGTGGGACACTGAAGAATCTCGATATATCGAAAAGTAATTAAGATGTGCTTGATATGATGGTATCAATTGAATTAGATGCACTATTTCCATACACATGCAATGTTGGAATGATGTAATTGGATAACATTTGGCCCAGTTATTCTCTGTGGAGGAATTAACTGCACCAAATAAATACACTAATTTATTCATACGGGTAGCGTAATTTGAATGAGATGACACGTTTGTAACGATAATGTTTTGACCAGACCCAGAAAATCGTTGTATGGTGAAGCTATGAAATATCTATTGACGTCAGAAAAGTTGGATGGCGCAGCCACGAGGTAGGATGTTGAAGCTGTAACATAGTGACTGGTGAGGATTATTTACATGGTGAAGCATTGACCTCGTGATGGAAACAGAAAGGGATTTGTCAAATTCGAGGAGGTACGGCTCTGCATACGGTTGTAAATCGTATAAAACGGGTACGAAATCTCTTCACTACTTTCCTGTACAAAAAGTTCAGAGAGAATGATGGGCTTCGGCGCTGTCAATTGGAAAACCTGTTACACGTTACATGACAGTGTGCAGTCTGATTTTTGTGAAGACGACTTCTTTCCCCAGCGTAAGCACCGGTACTGTTAATTATTGATAGTTATTGTCTCTAATTTGTATTCACAAGGATTTAACTACATCAAAAATACTGATAAACTTGTAGCCTAATACTTCAGTACCGTACATAGAATGTAATCCACTCTTCGTAAACTTATTTCAGGGGTTCTTCCGATTGACAATAGCCGAATGGTTAGAAAACTTAAGAAAAATGCTGTTCCTAACCTTAATTTGCCAGAGAATTTATATTCCTGCCTTTGAACAGCAAGTATGTAGGTAAATATTTGCAATATTCAAGTATGATTTGGCTTAAATTGTGTTTTTGGCTATGATCTCCTTACTGTTGAATTTAGTTAATTAATGTGTAAAATCTTATTTTTAAGTACCGGTTTGGTGACCCGTCATCCCAGGCAGGCCGGTAACACCTATACTACTCAGGCAGATATGTCACTTAGCCGTAATTTCGAAGTTATAGTGATGTTAAGTATACATATTATGCGGTAATGTAGCAGGAGACCTGATCGGCCTAGGCTATTCTAACTTGAATTAGTTCCCATTTCAAGGTTTTTCAGCCTTGAGTGCGAATAGTTGGTTTGAAAGTTGTACAACAGTAGGCCTAAGGAGAGTATGTTTTGTATAGGTTTTAATTGGTATTATGGTTTATGTCGAGCTGAGGAGTGAATTTGATTTGGCTTAAAGTGTAGTTTTTGATCTGTTCCGTTTGCTTATGACAAGTTCAAATGGAGACTCCAGCTTTGTTAAATATCTGTATTTTAAATATTTAATTAAATATATTGATAAAGAGGATGCCTCCATTTTAACTTGCCCGTGGCAAGAGATTAATAAATTTATATTCTTGCCTCTGAACAGCAAGTATGTAGGTAAATATTAGCAATATTGAAGTATGATTTGAGCATCCCAAGTAACGCTTCTTTGAACCCAAAACATTCATGCAAATTCAGGGTTGCTGAGTAGTGGAGTAGTGGTGCTTCTGCCCCACTTGACACTCCTGTGCCCAACAAACCAACATGGCCGCCGCGTGAGTCCAAGCCAATATCTCGTGAACCCATGGTCGGATTTTAACAAATGACGTGTCATTGGACTCGGGCTGACGTCCTCTTTGCTGTGGACTACTCGTTATATTTTTGAAAATGTTTTTGAAAATTTTTGTTTTCAAAAGTTGGTGATAGTTTGAAAACCAAAGATGATAGAACGTTGTGCCATGGCTCAAACGAATGGTCTTTATGACCTTTATTTTTTGTAATAAAACTTTTTTACTTTTATGTTTTTTTGAAAACACTCGAATTTTGAAAATCCCATATTTTGGAAACTAGGAACTCTACAAAAACGTTTATTTGACATAAATGAAAGGTCCCTATGCCCTCTACCCCCAAAATAAATTTCAAGTCGCTAGAGCAAAAATTTGTGTTTTGGTAGTAGTGGGGTAAGGGGAAAGCTGCTCCACTTAGCAAGTGGTGAGCCCCTGCGACCTTGGAATGGAAGGAGTGATGCTAGGAGGGCGTGCTTGGATTCGTTTTTTTCGTCTCGTCGTGCTCTTTACGGGAATGTAGGTGTCGAAACGGTGAAAATCTGGAAACACGGTTTTTTTAGGGTAAAACCGTGATTTTAAACATTTTGCTATATCTCGCGAACCAAGTATGCTAGAGGCATGTACGACGGGTCCAAGGACTCGGGCTAACGTCCTATTTGCTATGGACCACACGTTATATTTTTAAAAAAATTTGGAAACTCGATTTTGGGGTAAACACGTGTTTTTTGTGATTTTTGCCGATATCTCATGAACCAATAACGCTAGAGACGTGTACGAGGTGTCCTAGGACTCGGGCTTTCGCCCCCTTTCAAATGTGGCAGATATTTTTTTACAAAAAATAATTCACAAAGGGCCTAACGCCATACATGTTGAAAAAACGTTTTCTTTTTCTTTACCTGTTTATAATGTTCATGAAGCGTGGTGGTTGAGAGAGACGATAAGGCTGGGTGTGTGTTTCAACGAACCTGTCGCTGACCATGGTGGCTGTGTTCAATAGAACAATCGCTATTTCGGCGGGTCGGTGTATGACAGAGCGAGCGTGCGTTTTTCTGATATTTTACCTTTAACGTGTAAACGGTGATGAGAACTTGGTTCTATGTTGGTCGAAGCGAGTACAGAAAACAAACTTGTTGAGGAGCAGGAGGTGAATGTCATTTGAGCTTATTGGAATGCGCTGATCTGACTTGACAACAGGTGACGCTTGAAGGTGAAATAATCTGACCATTGTGGTGGCAGGGGAGTGTGAAAGGCATGTGAACACATGTGTGAAACCACATGTAGGCTAAACCAGTGACATCCTGTTTTGCTTCGTACGTGACAAAATGCAAGTTCATGTGAAATTTGATCTTCCACAGGTGTTCGCTTGGGTGTTATCTGTCCACGTGCGCGATAACTGTTAACAAGTCACATCCTGTCTTGCTTCGTACGTGACAAAATGCAAGTTCATGTGAAATTTGATTCGCCACAGGTGTTCGCCTGGGACGTTAGCTGTCCACGTGCCTGATAACAGAATGGTCAAAGCGTGGGAATCGCTGAATCAGTAAAAAGTATGATGCAACTTGTGGGAATGATGTCACAACCAATAGATAGGCAAGAGCTGCGAACAGCAGTTGTGGGAGGTGGAGGGGGGGGGAGAGGGGGAGGGGTAATGTAAGAGAGAACACAGGTGGAAAGAGAAAGAAATATGTGGAGCTGAGGACTGTACACATAGAGCTATAGGTGGTGTACAACATGTGTGAATAAATAAAAAGTACACAGGTTCACACAACATGTAATTTATTGATCCAGGAATTAAACGTAGAGTTAAACCCTAACCATTTGACGTAGAGTTTATTTCCTTTTTGTTTCAACACTTTTTCCACAAGATAATGCCGAGGAAATGCTGTTTTCTGAAGTTCATGGAGATAAAATCTACCTTTTATGGGTTGATGGTTGAGGTCCTCGAGTAAATAGGTGACTGGAGTGTCCAAGTTGACTCGACGAATTCGAAATAGTTCAGTCCCCCACTGAGCCGTGTAACCCTTATTGAAGGCAGACTTAAATTTGCTCACACGAACAAAATCCCCAATGTTCAGTCGGTGACGTTTAGGATCGGCTGTTTTTATGGGGTTAAACAGTTTATCCAATCGCTGAATATTTTTAGTCACGAGGCGTGGCTTGGTCCCAATCGTTCTATGTTTCGTGTCATTGTAACGTGACACTAGCTCAGGTAACATGTCCAACCAGCGATAACTGCCCTGAGCGGTAAACGCTTTCCACATATGGGTTTTCAATGTTCGGTTGAACCGCTCGACCACACTGGCTTTGAGATTGCTGTACGTGGTGTAATGGTGAATATCCTTAGATTTGAGAAAACTGGAGAAATCCTTGTTGAAAAATTATTTCCCCTGGTCAGTTTGTAGCAGCTGAGGTTGACGTTTGGAGTGTTGAATAATATGTTGAAAGGCCTTGGTAACTAGTGGGCCAGACTTGCGACGCACAGGTTCAACAAAGGCCATTTTGGAATAGACATCAATGACGGTCAACATATAGCGTACACCGTCGTTAACGCTAGCATAGGGTATCATTTCAACCAAGTCAGCCTGCCAAAGTTCATCCACACCTCGTGAAATCACCTTGAGTCGCGGATAGTGACGCCTAGCTGGGCAATGCAACTCGTGAGCAATACCCATTTTAATGGGTGAGGGCTTAAACAATAATTTTGGCATTTCGAAGTTCTTGTTCAATTTCTTGAATTTCCCAATCGTGACCGGTATGGCCAGCTTGACGTGAGGCATGCAACAACTGTAGCCGCTGGACGAGCTTATTGGGATTGTGCCAGTAGGTAACATCCACAAGGGGTTTTAACGGTTTAAATGTCACTCCCGAAGCGGACACTTTACGACGAGTACTTTGACTAGTGGGAAACATTTTTGCACTGATGGTTTTATATTTTTGAGATATATTGGCATTCACTTGTTGCGTGGGATCATACTGTCTTTTGTGAGCATGGGTATCCAATAAAATGGATTTATATTTGTCAAGATCCTCTGACGTATAATCATGGGAAGAGGGGGTCCGAGAAAAGAGCAGCTTTAACAGTCCTGGCGTTAATTTATAGTTGATGTTTTTAATGACAGCTTTAGTACGAGCAAATTTAATGGATGAATCGCCAATTTTAAAACTATCATCCTCATAGCGAACACCATACGTGGTATCTGTGTTTCCAATAAATAGATCGGTGAAATAAGGTTCCAATGTTGATCCATAATATTTTATTAAAATGGTTTTCAGTTGAGCTTTATGTTGAGGGGTGGCCAAGAGTTGTGAAAACGGAGACGCCCTGGAAGGGCAAGGTGTTTCGACCATGGCCAAGGATTTCTTTTTTCTCAAAAACTCTGCAAGGGGTGCGGCCTTTTTTTGAGGCGTAAACACTTGTTCCTCCTCATCCTCAACTTCACTAACACTAGTCAAATCTTCCTGTTCCTCTTCCTCTTCCTCAGGGTCCTCGTGCAGCGTCTGCGTGGCTTGTGAAACGGTGGGTAGCGTTTCAGATGGCTTGAAAGAGGGTTTCAACATGGCTTTTAGTGGAGGTGCTAAATGTTGCTGAATAAACAAAGCATGATTTGCACGTGATTGTTTCAATTGACGAAACTTTTGGCGAATAGTATTTTTTGCTCTAATAATATGCTTTTTCAATTGACTCTCTGCTAACGCCATGGTGTCTTGGCAAATGACTTGCCGGGGAATGAGACAAGGCCTTAAATAGCAATAAAATTATCAAACCCTAAGCGATACCGTCCTTGGTTGAGTTCACTTTGTTTGTCAATCACTAAACAGGCATGACGTTGAGTGTTCCAGCACTTGGCACACAATTCTGTAAACATTTGAAATGTCATATCCGGATTCACATGTTCATTATAAATGTGACGACTGTTCCTCTCGTCCTGACGAAATAAAACAATGACATTGGCATTGTCACGAATCAACTGTTTGGACATTTTTGAATACGTTTGTCCAAGATAGAAGCAATCGATATGTTTGTGACGACCCATGCTGAAATAGCTTTGAATGATGCCTTGACGTTCAGTGGATACATCATCGAAAATCATGAGTGAATCAGGCTTTACCTCATCCGGTGAAATCACATTTTCTTGCATGGAAAATGTAAAATAACCCATATTCTCTTTTTGTAATCCAGACATGACTTGATCCAGAAACACGTAGAGGGGTTGGTAGAGAGATTTTGCAAAAATATAAATATTTTGAAAACGCAGACCATTGGGCGCTGTGATGAGCGTTAGCAAAAGATTTGTCTTTCCACAGCCGGAAGGCCCCACAATGATGCAGCGAATGGAAGATGGAAACAGTGAACCATGGCGTTGTTCACGTGATGTGGGACAGAGATGGGAAACCATGTCCCCCACGGGGAATGACTCTTGCTGCTTAATAATCTTCATTTCAACTAAGGCTTAGACAGGCTAGCAGGCTGTCTATATACAGGACACCGAGCCTTGTCATAGAAACAGTAGACTGGTACTACAGGTTGACGATGGATGTCTTTGGACGTGCGTTGATGGCCCAAGGTAGGCCTGTCCCCATACATGATCCTAAACAAGAAACAGATCCTGCTAATAAACACTATGTGGATACGTCAGTAGTGCCACGCACAAAACAGGGAGATTATGACTTTAAGGGAAAGCGGTTAACCCATGTAAAACATCCTCAAGTGTCTACAGACGTTACTACGAAAAAGTATGTGGATAACAAAGTGTATGAGTTTTATGACAAAGTGCCACAGCTTATGGTGAATGGCTATAGCGCTAATCACCATCGGATTATTCACGTGAAAGACCCACAAGACGAAGACGATGTCTGTACCAAGCGTTACGTGACCCATGAAATGAAAAGGCTTTATAAATTTATCCCATGTGTATTTTTAGTGTATCTGACAAATGAAAAACCTGTGAATGACAGAAACCATTTACCGTTAGTCCATGATCAGCACTCGACCTATGTGCTTGCTTCGGGTTTAAGCCACTATCGATTACACTATGATGGAACCATTCACATCAAATATGCCATACCTGATGAGAACCATTTACAAATAAAGATAAATGGTCATAGGATGTTGATCCATAACCATGAAATGGTCAATGCAGGGGACGAATTATCCCTTCATCTCATGTTGACATGGGATGAAAAGCAAGCGGGAAAAACCATAAACGATTTCCCACTTTATGTGGAATTGGAATATACAGCCATGAAATAACCATCTGACGTTAGTTGTGATTTAAACTTTCTTGTGAAAGGTTGTGGGTCATTATCATCATGGTGAAACAAAGGTATGCAGTGAGAAAGACTAAAAAAAGGACTTTGTCCTTGGCAAAGCCTGGGCTTACAACATTCGAGGACAAGCCCTTGCGAAAGAAAAAAGAAAAAATTATGTATTGACCATAAGGAAAGCCCCTCGAGCAGCACAGAGACATGTTATTCCAAAACGTCGGCGACAGGTTTCAAACCAAGGGCGAGTGATTCCCGTCCCCAAACGAGCTGGATTTTTAGCTGCATTATTTGCTGGTTTGGCTGCTCTGGGTTCACTTTTGGGCGGTGCCAGTGCAGTGGCGAAAACCATTAAAGCCGCGCAGCAGGGCAAGCAACAACTCAAAGAAAGTCAGCGACACAATGAAACGATGGAAGCGATTGCCATGGGGGCTAGAAATGCCAATTTAAAGCCAGCCTTTTATCAACAAGGATTTGGGATTTCACCATTTCGAAATATTAAAAAAAAAATTAACCTCTGCCATAGCAAGACATGCCCTGACGCATCAACAAGTGGAAAGCTATGCTAAACAACTAAAGCTTTCTCATTTTCGAGGTGTGTTTATGCGAAACCAATTACCCCCACGACCCTGGAAACAGGAATGTGCTGTTGTCAATTTGGATGATCACCGAGGACCAGGAACGCATTATGTAGCTTATGTCAAAGAGGGATCCACGGTATGGTACTTTGACAGTTTTGGGAATTTGCCCCCGCCCATGGAACTAGTGACCTATTTTGGAAACAGGATCAAGATATATTATAATGTGAAACGAGAGCAAACGTTTAACAGCCAACAGTGTGGACGTTTGTGTTTAATTTTTTTATATAAGACGCAGCATAAGCAAAAACGCCACCAGTATGTCGGCAGAAAGTAAAACGTTTACATTGCATGGACGTGGACCTGAAGTCAGCCTAGACTTTTACCCGCCTATCGAATTGAGTGAAAAACTCTATGGTTTAGGACTTGTTTCTCTTGAAACGTACAATCGAATATACAACATACGTGAAAATGTGAACAACAAGTTTTACTATGATGATTCTGTGCTCACCTTGACCTCTGGTGGATACACGATCGATGATATTTATGAACACATTTATGTGGTGTTGATCAATCAATATGGTTTAAAGTCATTTCTCAACGGAACGCACAAGTTTGAACTTGTAGGCAATACCAACACTCATCGCTGCAGTATTTTCTCCTCATTCAACATTGACTTTAAAACACACCCCGATTCCATTGGCCCATTACTAGGATTTAAACCACGTGTGTTGGAGCCCAACAAAAAACATGAATCAGACCATGAAGTGAAATTCATTGAGGACCATCATGTGTCGGTGACGTGTAATATTATTAGCCAAGTGTACACCAATCAAGAACCATCGCATTCGCTATATGACTTTATTGTGACATCGCCCAATGGCTATATTATTCGTGAAAACCCTCCAGTGGTGCTTTTTCATTCTGTGGCTGTTGATAGTATTAGTAATATAACATTAAGACTGATCAATAGAGATCAACAACTCATTGATCTAGATTCTACCACACCAGTGACTTACAAGTTGGTGCTAAAGCCACTATGAAGTTTGTGTATAAAGCAACAACACCGTCTAGGAATGGTGTTAGTTGTTTGCCACGTGAATACACGTTAACATCTCAAGGCAAGCAGATTTTACAGCATTTGGGTTACCACGTCAACCCTCATAATGAATTCTATCCTAGAGATAGCGAACCACATCGAGGAGCAACCAGGAGTGGTAAGAATTGATCTCCATTCCTATCAAGCTCAAACACCTGGACTCAATAACAATGATGAAATTCAATTTGTTATCAACAACCAAGATATTTACACCCTACCGCATGAAAGTGTCATTCAGATTGAAGGTCGGCTCACCAAAGCCGATGGCTCTACACCCACCACATCCAAGTTGGCCAACCATGGTTTGGCCTTTCTGTTTTCTGAAGTACGTTATGTCATTAACGATATCGTGGTGGATAGCACTCGAAATGTGGGCATTTCCAGTGTCATGAAACTATACCCCTCTTATAGTGAGGAAGAAGGTAAAACACTTTGCATGGCAGGTTGGTGTCCTGACTCGACCAATGACTGGATGGTACACACCGATGGAACCTTTACTGGATATTTACCTCTTAAACTGATTCTAGGCTTTGCTGAAGATCACCAACGCATTGTGGTCAACGCAAGGCAAGTGCTTTATCTGGTGAGAGACAGGAGTGATAACAATGCACTCAAGGGAGCTGACAATGCCCCCATCGATTCAAAAGTTCAACTACAACGCTTGCTATGGAAAGTGCCTCATGTGACCCTTAACGATAGCAAAAAACTGGACATACTCAAGATGGTAAAGAGAGATATGCCTCTACCCATGGAATTTAGAAGCTGGGCACTCCATGAGTATCCGCTATTGCCCACTACCAACACACACAGTTGGTCTGTAAAAACAGCTCGCTATACAGAGAGACCTCTCTACCTGATTGTGGGTTTTCAAACGAATCGCAAGTATCAACAAACCAAAGATGCCACGCAATTTGATCACCTGCAATTGAGAAATGCACGTCTTTTCCTCAACGGAGCTGTGTTTCCCTATGAAGGACTGGATTTGGATTTTTCAAAAAATAAGTTTGGCCCCCTGTACGACTTGTTTTCTAAATTTCGATGGTCGTATTATCAAAAAGAGAACGGCCCCATGCTGCTACCCCAAGCGTTTAAGGCAAGAGCACCACTGATTGTCTTTGACTGTTCTTACCTGGAAGAGTCTGTCAAGCCATCCAATATCGACATTCGACTAGATTTTGAAACGCATGACAATGTACCAGCCAATACGACGGCCTACTGTCTGATTATTCATCACAAACAAGTCAACTATTATACACTGTCCAACCAAGTGACGAGTGTATAAATAACAGCTCAACCCACGTCAAGTCGCTCAGTCATGTCTTGCTTTAAAGCCTCAAGAGACGTTATATCCATGAATTTAAACTCTGAGGAACAACGTTTCAAGACTTTTGCCACGTGGCCAGTGCCTTTCATAAACCCTCAAGCCTTGGCGGCCGCTGGATTCTACTATTTAAAAACAAGAGATGAAGTGAAATGTGCCTTTTGTCCCATCATCATAGACCAATGGCAGGAGGGCGATGAACCCATGCAGGAACATCAGCGCTGGTCACCCACCTGCCCCTACCTGTGCAGAATGAAAGTGGGAAATATACCCTGTCATTCAAGCTATCCCTCTCTTGTGTCTTTGGGTGATGAAAAAAAAACAAGTTACGATACATGTGGGCCGTATGGTATCCATGGTGCTTCGGTGAGCAGATCACCATCAAAAACGCCTAGTTTAGAGACATTGGGACATCATCGGTGTTATGGACGTTACAAACACAAGAGACTATATTGTTGTATCAGTTGCTATCGTCCTTATCCTAAAATGAGAAAAGCCTGTAAGACGTGTTATGATAATAAAATTATGTAATTCTTAAATTCTTATTTTGCATGCCCCCACTGTCCTACCCTAACCTCAATTTTGAAACTAGCATGGCAGGTAAGTCTATGTCATGATCACACCTGATCGTCAGTCAGTCGTCAGTTGACCTTGGTCCAGGCAAGCGTCAACATGTTGCGCACACTCATTGTGGATTGCCAAGGGTTTAAAATTGGTGACAACAAATTTATATTTAAACAAGTGGCCATGATCGATTGTACCACGTTTTGGATATCAAAAGCTACGCATTTGCTATTTAAACCACCCCATGCTTTTGATTTATTGTGTGAAAAAGACCGTAAACAAACCCAGTGGATTGAAAATCATAGGCAACTAGACTGGAATCAGGGAACCATTTCCTATAAATATTTGGACGTGGTCATGAAAGCACACTTGTCCTCGGCCAATGTGGTATTTGTGAAAGGTAATGAAAAACGTCAATGGTTGCAACCATTTTTGGCGTCTTACTGACAATGTATCGACCTCATGGAGTTGGGCTGCCCCTCCCTGCAAACGCTCATGGATACTTGTTCCTGTGGCAACATTACCCATACAGCCCTATCACATGCGTGGCATCTCTTTCATTGGTTAACCACCCATGCCTGCTGGGAGTTGTTGAACAAAATTATAACTCAAGATTTACCTGAGAATGACGTCAGTGAGATTTCTACAAGCGACGTGTAAACATCTACAGCACGTATACCATGGAGAAAGGCAATGCTACGGACAAAGCCATCGGCAAGTTCTTTGTGTGTAAAAAGAAACTAGACAGTTTTACCAAAGAGGAACTCTTGGCGCTGCCCAAGTCGTTCATTTATTATGTGGCCGCCAATGCAGTGAAAGAAATCTGGCAACATGTACCAAAATCATGGACTCAAGACCCTGTGTTGAGTGAATTGCAACCCTGTACGGATTACGATCACCATAAGCAAGTGGCCATGGCAAAAATACCGTCTATGCGTCAGTGTGCGACTTGCCAGCTAGTGAAACTGTATCACGGTCATAAAAGTCCATGTAAAGACTTTGTTGAATCATTCCATGGGTGTCATGGCGAGAAAAAGCAACAACAACAACAAACACAAACATCGTCCACAGAAGAGGAGGAAGACCAAACCTTTTTACCATCGATGGAAAAGGATATGCCAGACCTGTACTGGCAATGGCGTCATTGACAAAGTGATTCAATACTTACCTTTCGAAATCCATGTTCCAGGTTATCGTTTTTGCGGCCCTGGAACTCGTCTCGAAAAACGTTTACAACGTGGTGATGTACCCATTAATCTTTTGGATCAAGCATGCAAGGAACATGACCTTTCTTACCGCCATAGTCATCCTGGTTTAAGACATGTGGCAGATAAATTGTTATTGAAGAAAGCTAAACAACGTTTCACATCCAGTGATGCCTCAGTGGGTGAAAGGATGGCAGCCCTAATTGTCATGAGTGCTATGAAAGGAAAGTTGATGATGCATGGACATAAACATTGAGGAGTGAGGAATTGGGATTTGTTTGTATTCTATATTTCATTTGTCAATTGCCTTATAGTTATGAAATAAAAAAACAAAGGTTTGCCAGAGCACGATGTTGTGTTATTTTTAATTTTAAGAAATCGTGATGTTGATGGCTGATTTCTCATTTTCACATTTCACACATTGTCATTTTACCAATTTGCAATTTACAGTTTTTTGAAAACGTTCGTTTTAGGTTTAATGTTTTTGATGATATGGATTTTTCCATTTTGCTGATGACACTTTTTAAACAATGTCCGTTTGAAGTTTTTGAATTTTCAAATTTCACACATGGCCATTTCTAGTTTTTAAAAAATGTCCGTTTTAAGTTTTGCATTTTTGGTGATATGGAAACATAGATTTTCCATTTTGCTGTTTTCACATTTTTCCATTTGGTGTATGTCGAAAGTTGATATTTGATAATGATGTTGATGCAAGTGCATGACCATGGCGATGCTGCAGTGAGTTTATGGGTGTTTGGAGAAACGTCGAGGTCTACGACTACTGCAGGTAAGACTGTTTTTACAAAATAATGTCTATTGTCTGCCACATTTCAATGAAAAAACGAAACTATTGAAAACAAAATGAGTATATAAGTGACCATTTACCTCCTCCCCACCCACTCTACCTCACCGTGTTTGCTCTGGTCAACCATACACACCAGTTTTCTCTCTCCATTCATACATTCACACCTGTCTTTGGGAACAAACACAACCACTTTATTTATTCCCAAAAGCACATTCTCGACATGCACACTCATCCCAAAAAAACTTTTTTTAGTTTACCATTTTACAATTTCAAAAAAAAGAAAAAAAAGCTACTAGAAATCTTACTTATTTCATATTTACAAAAAAAACTCAACTTTGTACAGCGTTAAAAGAATCACACTATTTACCAATCAAAAAATTTAAAAAATAAGTTTGCATAGAACTTTTCAAAGAGCAAATGGTCCAAGTGGTTTGCCACTATTTACAAAATCTACTATTTACAATGACAGAAACCAATATTTACAAAATACTAAATCTACAAGTTACATAAAGCTATGTCCCATAAACGATTATACAGTGAAATCACACCTCCTCCTCCTTGCGATCATAACCCCAGGGCAGGCTAGTGAGCAGGTCATCAGCCCACACACGCTTGTTATCTATGGAGGCGAGGGTGCGTTTTCTCTGTTCCACAAGATACAGATGATGGTTGCTGGATTGTATCCTGCACTGTGTATGAGACATAGCTTTGCCCGTGCGTAAAACCGCTAGATAGTCATCAACACGTAGCGATTTTACCACTGCCCTACCTACACCTTTTGCTCTTTTGGCTTCCTTACAGTCGAGTGTGCGGTAAGCATACATTTTGAAGCCAAACCTACGAATTCCGTCATAATGGAATCACCGCATTCATCTTTTAAAACGCCCATTACCTTCTTGTTTTTTATGGGCAGCTGAAACACGTTGTCAGCGCTATAGCAAGAGGTGTCGAACCAGTCACTATGTTGCCTCATGACGTCATAGGGGTTGCAGTGGCGAATGTGGTAAATGAATGAGTCCGTGTCCATATACAAAAGAGAGACGTCCTCAAAATGGCGTTTGGCAAACTCATAGTGGAATCGATACATGACCGATTTAGAAAAGTCTAAAATGACTTGACCCAAGTAAATGGGCTTATCCATGGTCACGCTGGTCTTACTCATTTCAATAGTAGCCAAATCCTCATCGATAATTTTGATCGATTTGAAATTTGGCTTGGCAATGTACCGCCGGGCACCCCACCGCCCCTCCCAGACATTCACCAATTTAATGTCACGGTATTTGCGGACATTCTCCATGGACTTGCCATAGATGCAGTTGTTCATTAATTTAATTTCAAACTGCTGTGTTGCCATTTGTCGGTGCTCTGTGTTGAGTCGCATGTATGGCTCAAGCCATGCTTTTTGAGCAAAAGAAATACCCCTGTGGATTTTCTTCAACACCAAGCCTTGGGCGAGGCATTGCACCAACATTTGGATATGTAGCACATACCGATTTTTGTTGTAAAGTGTGCCCATGAGTTTTTCAATTTTCACTTTACTGTCAGGGGGAACCATTTGCTCAAGACAGAATGGGAAATCGGCATGTTCATCATACAGGGATGAGGGATATTCAATATCCACTTCTAGCACATATCCACGGCCTGTTTCTTGGCTAGCCTTGATCACATCAAATTCTGACACTTGTTTGTCTGTCAGCCAAGCAAACTTCCCATAGGGCAAAGGCTGACTCATGGCGTAACCGTACAAATTATTCACGTCATAGTACATTAAGTACGATTCTGGTTTGTCTGGTGAATAATCAGGCATGTAGACATTGTTCGCTTTGGCATGGCGCTGGTTAAGTGACACAAAACCGCCACGAATGCCCTTTTCAAAAAATAGAACCATGTCTACATCAGTGAGTAAATCCAATTCCACTTGAGTGTATTTCAAAGCAGCATCAAACGAGAGTCCAGGACTCGTATAATAGTAAGCCGGGTCAAGACCGTAAATGTGTTGACACAACTCACGGAATTTTTCAAACACATCAGTGAGCAGCAATACATCCAGTTTTAGGTAATGTAAAGCATATTCACTTAACGTGTTCATGCCAAACACTCGCCAAACTTGACATGCATGTGCATAGTCTTCATCGGAAACGGTACTGCGTGTTAGTTTCGAGTAAAATTTATCTTGTGGTGGGAGTTTTTTTTGCTTTAACACGTCCCAGCTATTGCAGAAATCATACGGGAATATACCTTTCCGAATGCACAATTGAAATTGCTCAGGATCATTAAAATGCATTCTAGTATTTTTTAATTCCTCCTCATTCAAGCCATTCACAAGGCTGTCTAGCGAGGATGCCATAAACTTAAAGGAATCCAAAAATCGAATGCTAAAGTCGCCCAACCACCATGTCAGGGCCGTAAAACGCTCATGGTTTTGGGGAATAATGGTAAACGAGCCCTTGTTGACATGGCCCAATTCACGAATCAAAAACTGAATGTCATAATTTGCCAGATTGTGGAAAAAGACACTGATGAAGCGAGGAGCTGGAAAGTTCAAATTGCATTTACTATGCGCAGCTCCACGAAACTGCCCCGTAAAGTGTGAGTGATCACGAACGGTGTCTTCAGCACTGATCAGTGGCTTTTCGCAAATATGGCATGTCATGGCATGCTCATACTGCTGCTGCTGTTCTGGAGATAGGCTCATGGGTACTGGGTGGTCCAATAATTCCTGTACATGGTCGGCCAACTTGACAAGTTCATCCAAGAACCATTTGGCACAATCTGGCCCCTCACGATATTTGTAAACGGATTGTGTGGGGTCATAGGCACACACCACATTAAATCCTATGGCAAAAGGTTCATGTTTTTGAATGGGCGTGGTTGAGCTGATGGTGGGATCTGGTTCACATCCCGCCATGGGTGTAGTGTGAGCTTCGAAATCTGCATATACCACATAGGGAACAGTGTCACGCTTATGAATGTCCTTAAACTTTAACACAGCCTTGTCCCCTTGTGGCAATATCAATCTCACCGCTTCCTGAGAAACGCAATCTACCCTATGACGTTCCAAAAGCGTAGGGGTTTTAAAATATTGCAAGCATCGATCACAAATATGTTTTACACCAGCGTGCTTAGACACTTGTCTGCTTAGCAATCTACTCAAGCTTTTAATGAGGCAATAGTGATTCACCTCTCCCTCAGACAGATATAAAAGATGAATGTGGTGACGTTTTGGTTCTTTTGAGGCATAAAGAGGACCCACAATCTCATTACCATCAAGGCCATACACCATGAACGAAAAGTCCTGGTTGTCTTGTTCAAACCTATGGATCTCGGTTAAGTCCATAGGGAACGATACTCGAGTTAAATTTAACGTTTGTTTTAATTCATCAAACTTGGCCTTGTACTTTGCTGGTCTGTTAACATGACGATCTTGAGCTGGCTGCAAGTACGCAGCCACAGCCCACAGAAAGCAATCATTGTCACGATTCTTAATATTCACCACAGCCTTTTTCGAAGCTATGGCTGGTGGTGTTTTAATATAGCTAGACCCAGCATTCAACGGGTTGAAATGACAAATGTTGATTTGTAAATAATGAATTTTGTCTAAGGCTAGACCACTCGGTCCTTGTTGCAGTTTATCAAATTTTGACAGCAAGGCATTCACCACGTGGGTTTCATACCACTGTTCCAAATTATGGGCTATGAATAGCTCTTGCATTTTACTGCAAATATAGAATGTCTCTTTATGCTCCACGTCCTTCTTTTTATATACGAAATCACACACTAGTTCTGTATTCACCTTTAAAGCCGTATGCAACCTTTGCGCTGTACAAATTTCAATTTTAAAAATTTCAAAACAAGATTCTAAAAATTCTTTGGGAATCAAACTTTTTCTAACATTCACTATGCGGCCAGAGCACACACGCGATTTGAAACAAGACTCAAGGGGCTCCCAAGTTAACGTATCCGCAGCAGTAAAAGACATTATTTTGAAAGAACACTCTCACCTGAGTTTTCAGCTGTAGACTGCTTGACAATGGTTCCACTCTAAAGCCACTTGGTTTTCAACTGTATTTGCTATAGCAGTGAACCCTTTTTTTTCCAAATATCTAAAAAGAAATAAAATAAACCACCATAAGTATATCCATTCCATATAGTTTATGCCTTTCATAAACAAAACAAAATCAAACAGGTTATATATATAAAAAACAAATCTCACCTTGACGTGTAATGCTTTGCTATATTCCCGTCTCGTGGGCTAGTATGGAAATGGTTTTCTTTTCTAACTGTCTGTCTTTCTCTTTCTTTAATATATTTCCCACAGACACACGACAGGTAGGCTATACACGTTATCTGTAAACAAATAAATAAATAAAATCATTAATTACCTAATCAATAAATAATTGCATGTATTTATATAAAAATCAATCAATAAATAAATAAATAAATAAATACCTACCCCACAACAAGGTTAAGTATTTTCCACCAACACCAAAACTGATAAACGCAGTGTGTTCAAAGGTAGTCACCTAAGTGAGCGTGGAAATGATAACGACATGTCTTTATATATGCTACGTTGCATGTATAATCTTTTTTTTTCCCACGCTTTGACCATTCTGTTATCAGGCACGTGGACAGCTAACGTCCCAGGCGAACACCTGTGGCGAATCAAATTTCACATGAACTTGCATTTTGTCACGTACGAAGCAAGACAGGATGTGACTTGTTAACAGTTATCGCGCACGTGGACAGATAACACCCAAGCGAACACCTGTGGAAGATCAAATTTCACATGAACTTGCATTTTGTCACGTACGAAGCAAAACAGGATGTCACTGGTTTAGCCTACATGTGGTTTCACACATGTGTTCACATGCCTTTCACACTCCCCTGCCACCACAATGGTCAGATTATTTCACCTTCAAGCGTCACCTGTTGTCAAGTCAGATCAGCGCATTCCAATAAGCTCAAATGACATTCACCTCCTGCTCCTCAACAAGTTTGTTTTCTGTACTCGCTTCGACCAACATAGAACCAAGTTCTCATCACCGTTTACACGTTAAAGGTAAAATATCAGAAAAACGCACGCTCGCTCTGTCATACACCGACCCGCCGAAATAGCGATTGTTCTATTGAACACAGCCACCATGGTCAGCGACAGGTTCGTTGAAACACACACCCAGCCTTATCGTCTCTCTCAACCACCACGCTTCATGAACATTATAAACAGGTAAAGAAAAAGAAAACGTTTTTTCAACATGTATGGCGTTAGGCCCTTTGTGAATTATTTTTTGTAAAAAAATATCTACCACATTTGAAAGGGGGCGAAAGCCCGAGTCCTAGGACACCTCGTACACGTCTCTAGCGTTATTGGTTCATGAGATATCGGCAAAAATCACAAAAAACACGTGTTTACCCCAAAATCGAGTTTCCAATTTTTTTTTAAAATATAACGTGTGGTCCATAGCAAAGAGGACGTCAGCCCGAGTCCTTGGACCCGTCGTACATGCCTCTAGCATACTTGGTTCGCGAGATATAGCAAAATGTTTAAAATCACGGTTTTACCCTAAAAAAACCGTGTTTCCAGATTTTCACCGTTTCGACACCTACATTCCCGTAAAGAGCACGACGAGACGAAAAAAACGAATCCAAGCACGCCCTCCTAGCATCACTCCTTCCATTCCAAGGTCGCAGGGGCTCACCACTTGCTAAGTGGAGCAGCTTTCCCCTTACCCCACTACTACCAAAACACAAATTTTTGCTCTAGCGACTTGAAATTTATTTTGGGGGTAGAGGGCATAGGGACCTTTCATTTATGTCAAATAAACGTTTTTGTAGAGTTCCTAGTTTCCAAAATATGGGATTTTCAAAATTCGAGTGTTTTCAAAAAAACATAAAAGTAAAAAAGTTTTATTACAAAAAATAAAGGTCATAAAGACCATTCGTTTGAGCCATGGCACAACGTTCTATCATCTTTGGTTTTCAAACTATCACCAACTTTTGAAAACAAAAATTTTCAAAAAAATTTTCAAAAATATAACGAGTAGTCCACAGCAAAGAGGACGTCAGCCCGAGTCCAATGACACGTCATTTGTTAAAATCCGACCATGGGTTCACGAGATATTGGCTTGGACTCACGCGGCGGCCATGTTGGTTTGTTGGGCACAGGAGTGTCAAGTGGGGCAGAAGCACCACTACTCCACTACTTTGCTGGATTCAATTTATTATCAGGGAGTCGTCCTTTGTGTAATGTGAGATATATATATTGTGAAATTAATTTTCTTTTTTAGCGTATGGCTTTTAGTGCCGGGAGTGTCCGAGGACATGTTCGGCTCGCCAGTTTTGTAGCTGCTTCGAGACGGACACCCAATGGCTGAGCTACAAGTACCGTTGGGGAGGAATGTTGGATGGGAGGGTCGAGGAGTTGGAAGGTAGCGGCTGTGGCCTATAGTTAAGGACCAACCCCGGCATTTGCCTGGAAGGAAGATGGGAAACCACAGAAGACCATCTTCAAGGTTGCCGGCGGGGGGATTCGAACCTCCTTGCCTCCCGGATGTGAGCGACTGCCAACAGTCATGCCGCAACGACCTCGGCTAACTCACCCGGTTGTGAAATTAATAAAAATCATCGATACTGCTAGGCTCCCAAGTACAGGCTGCATAGGCCTATATGTAACAGCAGACAGTAAATTAACTATCTACATGTGGGTAATGTTTTTAATTGGTAGTAATTAAGCACTGCTTTTAAATTGATTTCTATCAATGAAAGAAAATATGTAGTATTTTGCCATCATAAATTAGAAGCCATAACAAACGCACACCCAATCACTGTCTTGCTTACTTCTCGTCACTATCTCGCCGCCATATTTGAAACAGCTGACCGTAAGCTCCTCCCCCGTTTCGGACGTCAATATCTATGTGTATTTTGGAGGGTAAAGTGTACCACTTCAGCGTTTGAAACTTATGGAAAAAGAATACAATTCGCACGAGACAACACTTATTAAACAAGGCATAAGCTAATGAATCAATGTTATTTAAAGTAAATGTTCCGTGTAAAACGGATAAATGTTTCATAATTGCAGATCTAATGTCATTTAAATATAATTTGTGTTTAATGTGTTGTGATATTCCAATTTGTGTTAAACTGTGCCACGTGAAGAACAATATGGACACTCGCAAATGTCAAAGAGTATCAGCAATAGGATGTTTAGGATAAACTGGAGTGCGGTGGAGCACCGATCTTGATGACAAGAGACTCACAGATAATTTTGATTTTTGTTGTGGAAAACAAATGTAAAGTATTTTTTTGTGTTTTATGTTGTTTTGCCATGAATTACTATCATTAAATGTTATATTTAGGAATATGTTGTTTATTTCAAGTAGAGTAGTCACCTGACAGACTCAAATCCTGAATATGTGCTCGTATAGTGGGTTGAACGCCCCATACCTCGAAAAACCGTGAGTTAGCTGGGATACGAACACATATTCCATATGATGACGATTGGGTACAGTATAAAGTATAAATTTAATTTATGAACATATTATCAAAATGAGAGTCTAAATTGATCAACCTATAGGCCTGTTTTTCTTATATTTTTATTGGGGGAGGGGCACCCGTAGCCCGCTCTCCCCATGTGACGGTCAACCCAAGCTACACCGCCCCCGACATGCCATTAGTCCTAGATAGCAGAAAGAAACAGTCAAGGGATTGGAAGGATTTGCCCTTTGAGGCTTAGTGCCTGTCCCCACCCACTGTATATTTCAAGGCATATGAATATATGGTAGGACGTAGGGGCAGGTAAAAGTCCTGTAGGAAGAAATGGAAAGTGCCTACAGGTGAAATCTGGCATATTTGGAGATAGCACATGCAAGGATACGGTCTAGGATAGATATGGGTTGTGTTCGAGTTGGTGAGTTGTCGTGCATCATTTGAAAGTTTCATATCCAAAGCCAGAATGAATATATTGGGGGTCCATACTTCTCTGGCACAAGCAAGGACCTGCAACTGGGCTTCACACTCGGCCTGTAAGACTTAAAACTGAAAATTAATACTGTAGTAACTTAGAACACTAAGAGGAGTCTTATTTCTAGTTCTTAAAATCTAACAAATTAACATCCTACTTCTTAGGCACAGTTTCACCAGTTCCGCTTATCGAACTGTGAGCACTGCACCCTTCCGTAAGTGGTGCCTAGAAGAGTATAATTATATTTATTTCCTATTAGAAAATACACACTACAGGGACTTTTATATAAAGTAAGAACAGGAAGCGGCAGTTTTGTTATTCGCTGATGCGGTGGCCTTGGCCGAGCTTGTGGCGCGCCATGGCCCCCTGCTGTACTATTGAAAGCGCGCGCATAGTACATACGAGGGCAGTTTTTTATTTTGTTCAAGTTCCGATGGACTGTATAAAAATAACAGAGTGACATATCAAACTGATTTTACAACTAAATGTTTGCTTGTTTTATTCGTATGTCTCAACATAATCGCCAAAAAGATTGAAACATTTTTGTCGTATCGTTACACCAGCTTTCCAATGCCCTAGGCAAAATATTCTGCCGCCACTGAGGTGGGTACGCCTGGACAGTCTCCTGAAGTGTTTCCTTTTTGGTGAGGCGTTGCCGCCCAACCATACCTTCAATTCTCAAAAAAGGTGAAAATCATTCAGTGCTGGTTTGGACTAAACGGCAGACGGTCCAAAACTTCATATTTGAATTCTTTGTAAAGGTCTATAGTAACGTTGGCACAGTGTGGTCGTGAATGATTTTCACCCTTTTCGAGAATTGAAGGAAAGGTTGGGCGGCAACGCCTAGCCAAAAAGGAAAAACTGCAGGAGACTGTCCAGACGTACCCTCACCTCAGTGGCGGCAGAATATTTTGCCGAGGGCATTGGAAAGCTGGTGTAACGATACAACAAATGTTTCAATCATTTTGGATTATGTTGAGACATAAGAATAAAACAAGCAAACATTTAGTAGTAAAATCAGTTTGGTATGTGAAACAGTTATTTTTATACAGTCCATCGGAACTTGAAAAAAAAAAAAAACAGCCCTCGTTTGTACTATGCACGCGCTTTCAATAGTACAGCAGGGGGCCATGTCGCGCCACAAGCTCAGCCAAGGCCATCGCAGAAGCGAATAACAAAACTGCCGCTTGTCGTTCTTACTTTTAACTGAAAGACCCTGTATATGTGCTTTATGTTATAATGTCTGGGTAATTATAAAACAACAAATATAATAAAACCCAACCTTCGCGAGATTTGAACCATGGCTTCATGAATAAGAGTAATGCATTGTGACCACTCGACCAACTATTTGATGGTAAGTAGGAGGATCAGGAAATACCGCAATGATAAGGAAAATCTTTAGCTTACGAGGGAACGGTACGAAGTCTGACCACGAATTTCGACTTTATTTTTACATAGTCGTGAAGGTCTTTTTCACGCTGAAACAGGTAGTGGAGGTCTAATTTTTCGCTGGTCCTTTTTAAGGAGCCACTTGGAAGCCCCAAGTTGGCGGTGCACGCTCTGAATTGTACAGTACATGCCGGCACACGTCAGCGCGCACAGCCAGCGGCTGACTTGCCTCGCCTTCCCTCTACCCTCGTTCAGTTCTCCACTATCACCCACCACATAGGCTACGGTTGCCTACAGTGGGACTGCGAGTCGTTTTCTATACGGTCAAGTTCTCCACGACTGATGGCTATTCCACATACAGGCGATCTCATTGGAGTCTTTGCGTTATAATGACCGCTTGGAACATTATTATAGCTCTTACTAATGCCCACGGTGTTCAGGAAGCTACAGAGCTTTCTGATAAAGAGCAAATAATGTTCATATAAATAATGACAACGTTTGATGCAATTATGGAAGAGAGTTGTTTTGCGACTTCTACTTGACAAATCTTAAAAGGCGTTTGAAAATTCGGTACCGAAAAGTAACCAAACTCTTTAAAACAGACAAAGAAGTACGATATGAAGAGGCTAAAATGTTTGTTAAATTCATTATTGAATTGCAAGAAGAGGAAGAGATCTCGGACGCCAATATCTGGAATTCGGACCAGTCCCGATTCGAGTGCGAAATGGCAACATAGAGAAGTTATGATTTCCGTGGTGTGAAAGACGTTCTTGCCACGCTCGTTTGCCGAAATAGTTCTACGCACACCCACACAGTGCAATATCACATTTCTAAAGCCGGAGAAAAGGGACATTTGTTCTTGATCGTTTTCAAAGAAATTAATGGAAAGTTTGGACCTAGGGTACAAGAACGTATCAACGCCTACATGGATGTCTTTAAATATGTCGTCATTGATTGTCCATCTTCCGGGAAAACGTGGAAAGGGCATGTACTGCACGTGCCTGGTTCCAAGACATTTTCCATCCGTAATTAAAGGACGACGAACGAAATCTTCTTCTCCTAGATTCATTCAGTGGCCAGGGCAAAATTGCACAGCTTGAATCTCTGACGAACAAACAAGAACAAATTGAATGCATACCGAAAGGAACTACATATCTTTGCCAGCCGTGTGATCTTGGACTCTTCCGACAACTAAAATGTTTAGTCTGTCGAATGGAAAACATTTGCCAAGTAAGGAATTTACACGGCCAGTCAAAATTAAAACCCGACAACAGACTTTTCTTTATAACTAGTCAAATGCTAGCGCATAACCGATTACAAGCTGATTGTTTCGTACCGATGCTGAAATATGCTTGGAAAACGGGTGGTTATTCCATTACTGACAATATACCACAATATATCTCAAACTAATTTTCATGATTTGACTGATAAAGAAGTACGCTGGAATTGATTGTACCAATTTCTCTTTTATAATGATTTTCTTGTGTTTTGTTATTCACATTTTGTGTTAAATTTTCACTATCATGCCATGAACAATGCACGCATGCCAGACTGTATTAGAATAAAGGCATTTCTTGAACAGTTTGAACGGCATGATGATGATGATGATGAAGATGATGATGATGATGATGATATGTGATGATTTGTAAACCATTGTTTTTGTTTCTATATTACACAGGGAATTCATCTTTGTAAATAAAATATCGAAACTAATGTCAGTTTTAACCCGCCATCCCATGTACACAACTGTAGGCAGCCGTATGTGGTGGGTGATGGTGGAGAACCGAACGAGGGTAGAGGGAAGGCGAGACTAGACAGCTGCTGGCTGTGCGCGCTGACGTGTGCAGAACAATAAGCCCCGCATAGTACAAATTAAAAGAAGCATTCAACGAAGCATATGTTTATAAGAAGCTTGATATTAGCCACATATTCGAGAAGAAGTAGGCCTAAGTTACAATATCCTTACCTTGATGTAATTTGGAATATATGAACCTTGCAATGGCTTCGTTAGCAAAATCATCTATTCCAGTTACAGTAAACACATGCTTTCGATGTTTGCCTGGTGTAACAAGGAGATCCCCCTTCCTAGACTGTAATATGACGTTCTGGACAGCAGAAAATCCATGCTGTAATAAAATTACAAGTACCATAGATTAAAATTTCACAAATATAACATGATACATACATGCATATCAACTCTCTGAGAGAACGACGGAAGGGGGTTTATTACATTACATTGAAGAGGCATGGTTTCTGGCCATGTCATTCAGCGAATAAAATCTCCCAGAATGGAAATAAGTCTACAATAAGATACATCATCAATTCCTATGCTAAATGACTATAGTGGGAGGCTAATTAGCTAAAATAATGTTGCTACCGTACGTGTACATTTCATAAGGCTATGTTGAGGTTATGTTAGGTTATGTTAGGATTGATTACGAAAAGCATTCTCAAAAATTATCAAAATACTTACTCTCACCATGCCAGCAATTCTTACAATTCTTTCCATATCACTACACTTAATTGCTTTTTCCTCATATTCTTTTTTAAAGCAGTGAACGCTGCAAAGTGTAATTAGGCCTAGTCTTCTTCAGTGGAATTTGTAGCTGTTTCTGGCCTCTTTTAGGCATTTTGACGAAATCTAAATAACAATTTATGCAAACATAAAGATTATGAACATTATTAAAGTTCCGACTTGTGCAAATGTACACATAGGCCTAGGCCTACATATTATATAGGCCTAATCTATAAGTCTAAAATAATCATAATAACTGTTCTAATTGACGTATTTTTGTAGCACTTACCTCGTAAAACTGCACTAGACGTAATATTCCAAAGAAATGTGATGATTTATCCAATTAATTAAACAGTTTAGGGATATATGCTTTATACAAGAATGTTAGTCACACTCGCTGCGACATTTCCCGCGTCTGCGTGTTTCAAAACTGTTTCAACTGTACGGTAAAAAAATCTTACTGGTATTGTGGTATTTGTAGATGGCGAGATTTTCAGCAGGGTTGGCGAAAATATGCTCACACAAAAGACAACTTAACTTCAAGAAATTCAACCACAAACCAACATGCGAGTAGGCATAGGGGATGGATGTTAACGTTGGCTACCCTTTTTTTTATTAGTAAAACAATTATTGTGTTTGATGTTATTGTTGGTAATTTTCTGTATTTGTACCATTTGTCACCGGGGAATTACCCCCATTCGCAAATATTATATAATAACCCCTGGCACTACAGCCCATGAAGGGCCTAGGCCTACCAAGCGACCGCTGCTCAGCCAATTAGCCTGCAGATAGTGGGGTGACACGTGATCAGCGCATCGGGTCCCCTCGGCAGTTAATCTTGGTTTTCGTGATCGGGGCGCTGCCTCACTGTCAGACAGCTACTCAATTGTCCTCACGAGGCTGAGTGCACCCCGTTCCAGCCCTCACGTCAGTTTCTAAAATTCCTGACGGAGCCGGGAATCGAACCCGGGGCCTCCGGGAGAGAGGCAGGTACGCTACCCAACACCACGGGGCCGGCCAAAATATTATATATAATATTAATAAAAATAATAATAATAAAATAATTTACAAACAACTCAACGTTTCTTTTTTATTGTTCATATTAAACCGATAATTATTGAATAATAACCCGTTTCTCTTATTGCATAAAACAATGCAGTTCCATCATAAAACCCACCCTTGCCTAGATGTCAGAAACATGAGAAACCAGTGATGGCTAGTGGGTAATTGTTCTGGGTGTTGCACTTTCTCTGCTGTGAGAGGAGAGGGAGGGAATATGGTAAAATACTGTATGACGTCAGAGATGATGGGATATACGTGCGTAGTAAAACAGTTCATTCTTCACGAATACCGTAATTCACGCGCTTCAGAGAACATCACATTGATCTCGGAATTAAATGGAATATAAGCGATTTGAAAAACTTCACGAGAACAAAACAGTCGACTATAAGGAAGGGATACACGAGGGCGGGGAATAACGCACCAGTCAGACAGTGGTATCGGCAGTTGGCTACGCGGAGCATCTCTCGCCCCTTCCTTCCCTTGTTGCAATCAGCCGGCGCTCTTCACGTTCTTATTGCAATTCTCAATACAGCTAGATTTCATGAAATAAGGGGCAGATGACCTGCCTGTTACGCCCCTTGAAACAACAGTAACAAATAATAACTGTCTGTTAGGCAGCCAGCCCGAAGGCTGGTTGTATCCTCAAAAGGCATCGCCGTTAGGTTATGTGGGTAGATACCTACAAAACCCCAAGGCAGTCCTATATTGAGGCGTACTAGGCAAGATGAGTAGTGAGGTAGTTTGTCATTGCTTTCCTCACTGAGTCAGAACAGCAGTACTAACCCTATGAGTAGAACCTTTCACAGCATCCACAGGCACTGACTGTGCCCTGAATGTCATTACTAAGCACCACCCATACCTCAGTAGCTTCCATATAATCACAGCCATGAGTGAGACTGAGACAGCGGTGAAAAGCCACATTTTACTCTAGCATGTGCCAACAGATAGATGCAAATGTACTGCATTCATCAAGAGATGGTTGGTTGGTTCCTCAGTTTAGGGGCTGCGACAACGCGGTCATGTAGCCCCGTGTACTTTGTGTGTGTGTAAGATCTGTCTGATAACCGGTGTTAATTGTGATGACTGTATTAGTGTGTGTTATCTGTTTTCAATTCAAGTAATGACTGCAGAAATTGAATTTTTTCAAGTAGTTCCTACTTTTGTCGCCAAACGCCACCGCCAACGACTACTAGTTCAGAACTTGATTACCAGATGCCACCGCAGTCGGCTCTTGGCGACGAACGTCGGAACCTAAGAGCGTTTGTCGAATGTTTAACCTATATATAATTTAGCTCCACACAGGTGTAATTATTGGAAGGTTCTTTAGCATGCGATAAATCTATGACCTGGGGCAGCCAGCTTTACTTCCCCTCCGAAGGAAGGCATACTGAGGGATTTTTAAGGCTCTTAAACATCAAGAGATGGCAAACAGGCCTAAATAATAACTAACGTTCATGAATTAAAATACGTGTATTCTAACTGTGTTAGATTGGTAACAGTTTTATCCATATTCACTAATGGTGTTATGTATTATGTAATCCGCCTTGCCAATACTATAAAATGATGTTATTATTATTTTGAAACGTACACGTGCATGCTTCTTCAGCGTTAACAATATAAAATGAAATCGATATGGTATATTGGCTTTCACGGCCAGTGAATTGAAACAGCAATTTTTCTAGGTTTAAGCCGTGTCCTGTGTGAGGTTTCGCCTAGGATACCAAGCTGGCTCATCAGCGGGCTCTCGGTGTCCCCACCCGGACCCCGACAGGAGTAGTGAACTGCGTGCTACCTCCCTTTTTATGAAGCGCCCCTGCGCCTCTTTACTGCGAGAACTAAAAGCTCAAGCAGCCATAACCTCCCTATGAAGGCTTCCAAAAAGATGGTATTAGGCTTTCACGGCCAGTGAATAGAAACTCACTGGCCGTGAAAGCCAATATACCATCTTTTCATAAAAAACGAAGGTAGCGCGCAGTTCGTTACTCCTGTGGGGATCCGGGCGGGGACACCAAGAGCCCGCTGATAGCCAGTTTGGTGTCCTAGGTGAAATCCCACACAAGACCCGGCACAAACCTAGAAAAGTTGCTGAGTTGAAATGGATATCCTTACATATTTGAATTAAAATAAGAATTAAATTTTTAAACACTAGAAAGATGTTACTAAAATTAATGGACTTGCAAATGATTCTGATGAAATGTAAAAACAATGATAAAGGAAAATTTAGAACTGTACCTTATGAAACAGCCCAAGTTACATCTAGCTTATTACCATAGTAGCTACTTTTTGTAGCTTTTCAGTTGGTCAACACAATTGTGCCCAATGAATGGGCGGGGTACAAGATACAAATATATAAATACCCTCCTGGAAAAAAACACATGTCTTAGTTAATATTCACAATTAAATGGGGCAATGTGAATATTAACTAATACATGAATATACGAACCAAGTTTGTTGCTTTTATTTACGAATGATGTAAACAATAGGTTTACTTATTAATGGTAGATGTCTAACGTCACTGTTAACTACTGTAGCTCGAGTTTGAATCCAAACGATTGCTCCATGTTTAATTGAACACCAATAGGCCTATTTCATAGAACTATAGTTAGTTAGTTATTGAGGTTTCACGGGGCGGAACTACAAGGTCATCTGCCCCTTCATAGAAACTATCAACAAGACTCAAGTTGATATGAAGTTTTTGGAAAGACACAAAGGAATTAGCCTGCATGTATTGCTTTCAGCATTTAATTCATATATTACAGTATTTAGACACACTGATCCTTATATAGGTGAGCTGATAGCTTTTCCGAGGCATTGAAACCATGGCTGGTCACAATTCTAGAGAAGCTCAAGATTGGTGAATGAAATGCCATAATCAGCCTCCGTTCACGAGCAAAGTTTCAGATCAGTTTTATGTATGAGTGCAGAAACGCAAAAATTTAGCACGATTCTGGCAGAATGGCTTCTAATCTCTACAGACCGTAGTAGCAGTTCGAATAATCTCAGCAGACAAGAGAAGACGCCGCTTCCAAAAGGACCCGCGATGGAATGAGGTGAAAACGTAAATCTGATATAGCTATCGAGCCTTCCAACCTTTTGACACTTTTCCAACCTCGAATCTGTCAAAGTCAACAACCACACTTGCCGGCTCACCCTTTGTTCGTTTGTTGACTTTGACAGATGTCGAGGAAGATCAGATGGGTAGATAGAGTAATAAATGATGAGGCATTAAGACGACTTGGAGAGGTGAGATGGTTTTGGCGATTGTTAATGAAGAGAATTTTTTAGTAGGTTGGTAGGACAAATACTGACACCCAGGAATAGCAAACTTAGTTATGGAAGGAAGGTTCGAGGACAAGAACTGTAGGGGTAGACCAAGGTTAGAATATCTTAAACAGATTGTCCGGTTAAAATTCCTCAGTATGCCTTCCTTCGGAGAAAAGTAAAGCCGGCGGGTACATGTCATATATTCATGGCATGTAAAAGAACCTTCCACTAACTTAACTTCTGTGAAGCAAAATTTGTTGGGTTAGGTTTGATTAATGCTCTTAAGTTCCAACGATCGCCACCGGGCGCTGGTTGCGAAGGCATCTAGTAGTAGCCAAGTTCACAGCTAGGTGTCGTGGATGGTAGCATTTGGTAGCGAAAGTAGGAACTACTTGAAATTATCGTCTGCAGTCCTTACTTGAATTAAAAACAGATAACACACACTAATACAGTCCAACACAATTATCACCGGTGATCAGACAGATTCTACACATACCCAAAGTACACGGGGCTACATGACCGCGTTGTCGCAGCCCCTAAACTAAGGAACCAACCAAGGAAGGGTGGAGGACAAGAACTGTAGAAGTAGACCAAGGTTAGAATATGTTAATTAGATTGCCTCGGATGTAGGGTGTGGCAGCTGCGTAGAGATGAACCGATTAGCTCAGGACAAGGAAGCATGGAGGACTGTAAAGGTAAAAAAAACTGACTCCAACAACAACAATAATTACTACTACTCTGTATTTATTTTCATATCAAACTCGTTCAGCAAGTGATTAATGGCCCCCTTTATTGATCATGACCTCCGACTGCATAGTATAGAGTTAACATAGGTAACAATATTTGACATCCTAGAAACATCATGCACGAATATATTGCTCTCTACTCCCACAAAACAGTGACAAAAGTTATATGGACATATTTTTGGCACGTACAATTCAATTAGACTTTTCAAGTGACGTATCCTTTGTGTGTGTATTCAAAATTATTGAAGGCCATATCAGCTCTTGGATACCCTATATATATACAGAAATAACATATAGCCCATCCAGTGCCAAATGCTCATGATGATCCAAATAGCCGTTTAGACCAAACACACAAAATACCAGACAGACACAAGTTTTACTTTAAATAAACGATGCATTGGTAAGGAAATTACTCTTTCTCCTACGAAGCATAGGCTGTATTCAATCATCCAACCGCAACCTTCGCTGTGGGAGTTAGAAGCCAAGAATCCCACCCACAACAGCACGAGGCTGGCTGGCATCAACAACAACAGTGTTGCTCAACAAAGTCCCCACCAGGGCCGGACACGTCTGAAACACGGTGACCAACCGCATCTTAATATGCTAGAAACCCGCCCCGGCTTCGCCCGGTATCTTTAACGTTTTACACAGCGTAAGTATAAAAGGCGTTTTTGTTTTCGATTTCAATGAACTACGACCTATATCCGTTTCCCGTCTCGGCATGATGGGTTAAAATCACCGACTGTACTATTAATTGTATTATCATGGAGATAGCATGTGCAACGAATTCTTGTCAGACGTGATTTAAGAATGGCGAGGTGCATGAAACACAAATCCCCCTTCCATCCAATCTAAACTTGACTGTGTATTCTGAGGAACGAAGGTTGAAACGGGGTGATAGGCTTGCCCGCTAGGTAGTAATTGAATGGAGGTTGTTTGAAGAAATTAAAACGTAAAAACACTTTCAGAGGGCGTTGTATTAACGGTTTACCCAGCGTATTTACTTTTTTTTTAAATTTTAGCGTATGGATTTTAGTGCCGGGAGTGTCCGAGGACATGTTCGGCTCGCCAGTTTTGTAGCTGCTTCGAGACGGACACCCAGTGGGTGAGCTACAAGTACCGTCGCGTGTGGAGTGTTGTCTGGGGAGGGAAGTTTGAATGTAAGGACGAGGAGTTGGAAGGTAGCGGCTGTGGCCTATAGTAAGGGACCAACCCCGGCATTTGCCTGGAAGGAAGATGGGAAACCACAGAATACCATCTTCAAGGTTGCCGGCAGGGGGATTCGAACCTCCTCGCCTCCCGGATGTGAGCGACTGCCAGCAGTCATGCCGTAACAACCACGGCTAACTCATCCGGTGATTCACTGATATCGTTACTGCTCGGCTTCCTTTGGTCGTAAATAAATTATTTTCTACATAAACCTTCCTCGAGAAATCATTTATAGAATGATGAAAACCACATCAAAATCCATTCAGTGGTTCTCGAGTTTATCCGGAACATCCAAGAATCGGGGACTTTGTTTTATACTAATTAGAGATATAGGCTTACATATCCACAAGAAACCTCCCAGTGTCCCGATTAGAGACCCTGACTGTGTCAAGGGATCACTAACCAGGCGTCCTGATCTGGAGTTTACGTGCGGTAGGGTAGCCAGTTCCTTTCCACACCTTTTGCCACAGCAGCCAGCAGGTTCGCATTCAGCATCACGAGGCAGGGAGCCCTCGTACCAAACCATACCAAGATTCAATTAATACTAATATACTGTATAATAATGACAGGGTCGCCGATGCCGTACGCAAGAGACGTCTGAATTCCTATGGTCATATCTATAGAAAGAACAGCGACAGACCAACCAAAAGATTATTTAAAGTAATCAAGTCAAAGAAGGTCAAAATAAACTGGCTACAAGAAACTAAGGTGGACCTCCAAGAAATAAATATGACAGTCGACATCATAGACAATCGTGGAGCCCTTAGTACTATAGTAGGCAAGCACAAATTTGCGGAGAACGCTGAAAAGAAAGCTGGTAGGAAGTGGTCCTCAGAACACAAGATGCAAAACAGTGCTTTCATGAAGAGATTAAGGTGAAAACCATCAGACCAACTAACAAGTTCAAACGCGCTTTTGAATGGGCATTACAAAGGAGAAGAAGAATGGAAATACAGTTTATTTATTAAGCGTATGGCATTACACATGAAACACAAAAAACACAATAATAATAATAACAAAAATAATAATAAAAAGTATACGATATACAAGCACAGATATCGACCTATAACCTTATGTCCAGACTATTGATCCATTCCAGGCTCGATGGTGTAGCACTGAAAAAGTCGATAGGGTCACCTAGGAATGCTCTTATTTTTCAGTCTTCAACAATGTGCCGGATGGTCTGATTCGATGAACCACAATCACAGCAGGGGTCTGGACCCTTGCCCCATTTGTGCAGGTTGTACGCACAAACCCCATGTCCTGTACGGATGCGTTAATGGTCTTCCATATATGTCGCGGTTGTTCAAAGCCCTAGATTTTCTTTACAGGATCAATGAGGTCACGAACTTCGGGTGGGGCATTTCTAGTCCATGTTTCACGCCATTTAGCTGCAATGTTAAAATTACTATCAGCAAGCTGTTGAGCCAGTCGCAGGGGTGGATTCCTGGAGCCGGTTTATTGCCAGAGTGGGAATGCCGTCATATATTGGAAGTGCAGGGTTGTTCTTTATTTTAGAATATTCCTTCCTCAGTGCATCTTGTCTTCTTAACACCGGAGGGGCTATGTGGCTCAATGTTGGGAGCCAGTAGAGTGGAGTAGTTCTTATACAACCAGAGATGGTTCTCATGGCTACGTTGAGCTGAGTGTCTACCTTCTTTACGTGGGGGCTGTTCACCCATACCGGCGCACAGTATTCAGCAGTAGAATATACTAAACTGAGCGCAGAAGTTCGAAGAGTGTCTGCTGATGCTCCCCAACTAGTGCTGCAAAGTTTTTGGATGAGGTTATTTCGTGTGCTTACTTTTTGAGATGGAATTTCCAAATGTTTCTTGAAGGATAGAGTCCTATCCAGAGTCACTCCAAGATATTTTGGATGACTCTGGTGGGGAAGCACTGTGTTGTTCATTCGGACTTCCAGTTTATAGTCCGCTGGTCTGTTGTTTAAGTGGAAACTGCTGACTTCGGGTTTGGAAACATTTGGTACGAGTCTCCACTTAGTGAAATATGCATGTAGTTCATTGAGATCATCGGTTAGAATGCTTTCAGCAGTTTTGAACTCCTTGTGTTGAACAGCCAGAGCCAAATCATCAGCATATCCAAACTTCCTTGCACTGGTTTTAGGTACGTCAGAAATATATATGTTGAAAAGTACGGGAGATGGTACCGACTCCTGGGGTAGTCCAGTATTGAGCTTACGTTGTTTTACTTATACGATTACCCTGCACTACTTGGAAGTGTCTGTGTGAGAGCATGTTATTAAGTAATCTCAGTGTAGTTCGAGAGGGGATGACTCTAATCAATTTGTACAGGAGTCCTTCTTTCCAAACTGTATCGTAATCAGCAGTCAAATCGATAAAAGATACGGATGTCTTAAGTTGTTTGTGAAACCCGGCTTTAATGTACGTAGTTAGGCTTAGAACCTGGTCTGTGCAGCTCCTGTTTGGTCTGAAACCTGCTTGTTCCATCGGGATGGTCTCCAAGATTTGTGGGCCTATCCTGTTTAGTAGAAGTCTTTCAAGGAGTTATAGCAGCAGCTGAGAAGTGCTATTGGGCGGTAACTTTCTACTTTATCCGAAGGTTTGTTTGGTTTCAGGACAGCTATAACTTTGGTGATTTTGAAGACTTTTGGCAGACACCCTGATTTAAGGATGGATGAGAAAAACTTGGTCAGCCATTTTCTAATCTCTTTCCCACATCTAATTAGGAACTCAGGATGTATCCCATCAAAACCAGGTGCCTTGCCTGTTTTTAGGTCCTTGAGAGCTGTTTCAAGTTCCTCCATCGTGATCAACTGAGAGGATTGTGTGTCATCAGGTATCACTTGTCGAATGTTCCTAGACTCCTTTTTCACTGTTCGTGTGTGATTTTTGTCTCGTGAGGCTTTAGATAGTGAGACAATTCTGTTGGCTATTTGATCTAGCGATACTGGCTGATCTACCCGAATTTGCGGACTGCTTCCTTCCAACTTCTTCATAAGCTCCAGGACTGTCGGCTTGATTTCTTAAAATCCAACTCCGTTGTTGCTTTTATCCATTTGTCTCTTCTTGCTTCATTGAAATTCTGCAGAAGTTCATGAGCTAAATCAGGATTACCATCCGCCACATAAGATTCATAAAGATCTTCACACTCATTGGTCCATCCTGGAATATATTTTTTGCGGTATCCCCTTGCTATACACTTCTTTGCAGTTGAGATTATGGCACCAACAAATCGGTCATAATTCTCTGGTGAAGTTGGAATCCATCTGATTACTTTATCCATCTCTTCAGAAAACAATTTCCAGTTTGCCTTCAGGAAGTTCCATCTTGGCCTAGGGATGGATCATATAATCGGGATCTGGCATCCTATTTCATATATGACTGGGCGATGTTGACTGTTCGGAAAGTCTTCTAGGACTGTTCTGGAGATGTTTAGAGGTTGATTTTGTAAATTTTGTGTTGAGAAGCAAAGATCTGGGTTGTATTCTCTGTTCCATGCCGCAGACCTGAATGTACCCTTGCCTTTTGCATCAAAAAACCAGACTTAAGCTGTTCTCTTCTGCTCATTCAAAAAGTGCAATACCATTCTGATCATTGATATTATATTTCGTGTGATGGCTGTTGAAATCAGCCACATAGATGGCTGGATGAGGAAGTGGAGGCAGAACTTCAGTTGGCCACTGGACTAGAAGGGACTTGTACACGTTTGTGACTGTGAACTTTTCAAATTTTATGGTGATATTCTGAATCTCATTGCCGGTGTTAACACTTATTAGACAGGCATTTTCCATGTTGCTACGAATATACGTTGCACAGCCGTATTATGATGATATGTTGCACCGATTACTTTGTATACAGGTATGTTGCATCTTGTTTTAAAACCATCTATACTGTCAATATGAGTTTCTTGGATAACAGCAATATCAATATTCTTTTCTCTCAAGATTCTGGTGAGTACTTCATATTTTGATCTGCTTGCACCCTCTATATTGAGCTGGCATTATCGAAGGCTAGGTCCAATATTCCGTGTTCTGTAGCTCTGAGAAGAGCCCTTGAGAAAATTTGATTCCAAGTGTATTATAGCCAGGAGATCTTGGGAATACAGTAAAACCTGCCTAAAGCGGAACGCAATCGTTCCAGATTTATTTTTTCGGTTTTCTCAGATTTCCGTTTAACCAAGGGTTCCGTTTTAATAAGGCAAAATACACTACAATGAAATACCGTATTATCGCATGGGATTACTGTGAAATAATTTGAGTTTTCCCCACTTTAAACAACACTGGTAATTATTTAGCCGGACGTTTCCTTTGTTTTTCTGGAGTTCTTCAATAATTCTCCTCCAGTGTAAGTGTCTTATGTTTAGAAGTCATTGCCACTGAATTACACTACGTAAATAAATGCAATGCACAGTAAAAATAACACCTTCAAAGATCACTCAAGTTCACTGTTTTCTTCTACTCTCATTTGTCAGAAGGAAACTGTGTGTATTATAAGAGGGTTGGGGAAAGTATCCGTACATTCCATTCACTTACAGATGTTGTGAAATGTTGCAATCCTGCTGCATCCTTGAGGAAAAAGTAGACTTAATGTTTCCTGGAATCTTGGTACTGTACGTCACGCTAAAAATTTAGTACATAGCTTCGTATTATGGATAAGATAATCCGTCTTAGTCAGGTTATTTACGCTTGCAGTTCCGGAATTTCTTTCCGTTTCCGCGTTAGGCAGTTTTCCAGTTTACAGTGTCATTTTACATAGGAAATACCTCCGTTCCGAATTTTGTTTTCCGTTTGTCCAGGTTTTCGGTATATAAAAGGACCAGTTTAGGCAGGTTTTGCTGTACTATAGGCCTACATCCTGAATGAGACCAATCTGGATGATAAATGCCGTAGATGTGGAGCCATAAATGAAAGAATTGATCATGTGGTCATATTTAGCTGGAGTAGACTACACCCTTAGACACAATAATGTAGTAAAAATCTTGCACAAACAATTGGCCAGCAAATACAACTTATTAGATGAGAAATCCCAACCTTACTGCAAGTACACACCTGACTCTGTTTTGGAAAGTGAGCACCACAAATTGTATTGGGATAGACTTATCATCACTGAGAAGACCATAAATGCGAACCGACCAGACATACTGTAGTCCTCATTGACAGATAGTGGAACTGATTGGAAATGTATCCAAAACCTACGCCCTGGAGATCAATAATTATGTAGATATAGCTGAACAAATTACGCAAATGTGGAAAATGGTTAAGATTAGGATTCATCCGATCACAATGCCTGCTACTGGAGTTGTTCCTACTCTGCACCTGAAGGATTGTAGCTTTCAGTCGGCCAACACAAAATAATTCCAATTACAAGCATATGCGAAATAATAATCTGAAAAAAACAAGGGCTGTTTTTTTAAGTAAGGGCCGTGTTTTCTTTTTAAATTACCGTAACCGAATATTTTATTTTGAAACCACATTTATTTCAGGTTTTACATACCTTCCTCTATTTTTCTACATAGTTGCCTTGTTTATTTAGGCACTTGTCATACCTTAAAACTAAGTTATGAAATTCCTCTGCATAAAAGTTTGCCGCCTGCTCTGACAACCAAGAATTCACACTTGAGGAAAATCCCTTGATAGAGTGGTTATCATGACTCTTCGGTCCTCGTGAATTTTCGTGTCAATTGCAGTCACCAAGTCACCTGTGATCACAGACCTGAGCGTTCATCGTCATCAAAATTTTCACGGCCACTTTTGAACTCGCGTACCCATTTTCGCACTTTACCTTCCGCCATTGCATTATCGCCATACACCTCACAAGGCTGACGATGAATGTCTGCAGCCGACAAGTTTCTTGCACTCAAAAAACGTATCACAGATCGTACCTCACACGCGGCGGGATAATCAATAATCTTGAATATTGTTAAGATCACTGCCGGCTGGATCGCAACACTCCTGGTTGCTTCAAACTGCCTGCCCATTCGACGATTACAGCATTGTTTTGAGCGTACAACCTCGTTTCCAAATAAAGGCGCTAGGAAGCAGCACCAAGGCTCTGTAGCATACATAAGTTTTGTATTGATGTTAATGGCGAATTCGTGTTTTGGAATGCTTTTTGTGTGATTTTATAATGGTGTACTGCTGCGTGCCCTTTTGTAAATCGGAACGGGGCAAGCTAGAATACCGGGGAATATCATTTTATTACCATAACACTTGAAGGTTACATAAATTATTATATAGTTTAATGTTTCTTTTCATGTCCCACCACCAGGGGCTTACAACTAGTGGGATGTGGGTTGGCTCCTCTCTTTCATCTTTCCTGCCAACTCTTGTTCCCCAACGTTATTAGGGTATTGGAGGCCTGTGATGTCTTTCATTTCCCTGCCTTAATTGGCTCTTGTCTTTTTCTTTCCTATTTTTTGTGGGATCAGAATCTTTGAAGAATGAGTATTGAGTATTTGGAAACTACTAGAGCCATAAAAGGCAGATAGAAAAGGGAAAGAGGAGAGGGTCCACCCCAAAGTCAATAAAAAGGGGAAAATGGATACAGCTCTGGAACCCCTCACAGTCGCTGACTTCCGAGCTCAAAAGCTGACGGTGTAGACTTAGCCATGTGCTGACCCTTCGAAGAAGGAGGGTATCAGGATAGATGATGTTAGGGCCAGTTAAGGCAGAAAAATGAAAAACTCCCTAGATTTCGGATACCCTAATACAGTCGGGGTTGGAAGAGAACAAGAGCTCGCTAGGGGAGGTCGACAGGTAGATGACAGAGAGGAGCCTGGCACAAGTAAGTGGAAATAATAACGGACAAGGCTGGGGTCCAGTGGTCTCGAAGCCAAGTCCCACTAGTTGTGATCCCTGGGGTTGGGGATATACCCTCAAGGGCTCATGGATAGTGAGGTTGGTAATAGGCATCTCGGAAGAATTTCTGAGCTGGGTTCGGTTTTCTCCTTTTCCCGTGACGGGGCTAACCCCTCTATCCGTTATTGTTTTAAGGGGCGGAAATACGAGGTCATCTCTCCCACACCCTTTTCTATCTGCCTTTCATAGCTTTACTTCCTTTCAAGTCCCTCAATCCTTCTCTCATGGTTTAGCAGCTAGGATGCTTGGCGCTAGCCCCGGAGGTAGAATTCAATTCCCTGTCTGCCAAGAAATTTAATTCTGGTTTGAGTGCTGGAACGGGGTACATTCGTCATCGCGAGGCAAAAATGAGTGGATGTGGGTTCGAATCCCACCTCAGCCATCCTCGAAGTGGTTTTCCGTGGTTTCCCCACTTCTACTCTGGGCAAATGCCGGGATGGTTCCTAATTTAAGGCCGCGGTCGTCTCCTTCCCAATCCTCACTTGACTTAAAAATACACACACTAATACAGTCATCACAACACGATGGGTTATCAAACAAATTCAACACACATCTATGTACATGGTGCTACATGACCACGATGTCGCAAAGCCCCTGAATAAATGAACATCCCATTTTTCGGTGGCCCTTTTTTGATCTTTTATTGCCCTTATTCTTTATTTTCATCTCTAGTATACCGACAGTAGTGGCTACGCGGGCTAAAGCGCTACGTTAGGTCAAGAGGCCAAGCTCTCTGCTGACTCGGTAGACGCGTGTGATCGAGCCCCACCGTCGGCTGTCCTTGAAATGGTTCTCCGTGGTTTCCCATTTTCAACAACAGGCAAATGCTGGGACAGTACCCTCTGACAGGCCACGGCCGCTTCCTTCCACATCCTTGCCCAGTTTCATTCATCTTCATCCATTCCATCTCTCATCCCGACGCGCAGGTCGCCCACGGGCGTCGACTAGAAAGACCTGCACTCGGCCTCTCAGGAGGCTACACGACAAAAAATAAATCTCTAGTATGTAAGTTAGATTTAAATCAGTTGGAAGTAGCCTAATTGTATTTTATTACCATCCGTATAATTACGGGCAAATGAGCTAGACATTTCACCCCTTAAAAACAATCGCCACCACCACCATGCATTTTTGCTTTTCTTAATACTGAAAATTTGCCCGTAAGTATGTGTTTGAATACTTTTAGATGATTGAATAACAAAAGAACTAACTTATTGTAAAGTTTTCACGTCCGTCAATTTCGATATTGATCCTCCAAACATAGAAATTCTTCGTTTCAGGTATCTTCCTCTTTAAAAAGCCGCGGAAATTCCAGTGCCTTAGTGCTGCACCTAGCGGTGAATTAATGCATATATCTTGTACGCCTGTGAGTGTCGAATGGGCAGGCAGTTTAAAGCAACCAGGAGTGTTGCGATCCAGCCGGCAGTGGTTAAGATGCCCAGTTCAGCGTACAGGTTAGCTACAGAGCTGCAACTGACGCCTGCTTGTTCGCAAAGGATGCCGGGAGGTAGCGCGCACGCTTGTTGCGGCGTGCTCACTAACTACGGGCTTAAAAAAACGGCCCTTACTTAAAAAACAGCTCTCGTACATGTGATTAACATGTTTCGCTCGTCAAGTGGGCTTCACCACATCCATATCTACAAGACACCCACAGACAGTCTCTGCACTCCAAGAACAAAACAACCGCCAGTAAACTTAGTAAGTGTGGAAATTATTACTGATAAACATTAAGGCATTAAGCACCCGAAAAAAAACTACAGTATTTATTTTAATGTTGCAAAAATTAGAAATGACTATCACATCAACAAAACAGATAAACTGCCTCCGGAGACAGGCAGCAAAAGTAGGTCTTCAAGTTTCACTGGGCAAGACAGAGTTCTTCACTAGCATAAAAGAAGCTAGCAGTGAGATGCTCTTGGAGCAGGGAGAGATCAAGAGGACTGAAAAATTTAAGTATCTCGGTGAATTGATTGAATCCAACTTATCTGAAAGGCAGCTTTATCCATGAGAGTCAATAAATTAGAAATGGCCTAATGGTTGACGAAGAACACTTACAACAAGAAGTGCTTGTCTCGTACCTTGAAATTGAAACATTACAAGTCAGTCATAAGGTCAGAAGCCTCATATGCCATGGAGTGTCTTTCTATAAACCGAAGGGGTCTGATGGAGAAGGTGGAAATTAGAAAGAGGAGAATTCTCTGGAAGATCCTCGGTCCTGTAAAGGTAGATGAAGAATTTCGTAGGCGACATAACTCCGAGCTCTACGAACATATAGAGGAACTATCTGATTGTGCGGCCTTTTATGGCCAAATCACGAGATTACCTTCCACAAGATTGACCAATCAGTCTCTGGCACAATAAGAAGGTTCGTCCAAGTGGTTAACGGAAACTGAGAAGGATATTAACGAACTGGGAATCAGATGTGCATGACACGACAGGCTGAGGCGTGCTTTGAAGGAAGTCCATGGTTTTCAGGAGAAACCTCGGAAGAAAGGTACCCCCTGGACTAATGAAAGAAAGGAGTTACACGGGAAGAAAATGCGTCAATGCGGGGCGATCGAGGAAACTTGCGCATCCCCGCCAGCATATCTCTGTCACCTTCTATCACACTCCCTTCCCTTTCTTGAAGCACAGCGGTGGCCAGCGGCTTGCTCTCTAGCTCAGCAAATACGGCGAGTTCGTAGATTGAATCGCGCGCCCGGAAGTAACAAAGTAACCTCATTTTCTCGGAGGGAAAAATTTTCTCCGCCAATCCGATTGCGGCATCGTCTTTTACATAACACGCAGAGCGTCCCTGATTTTTTTGTCGGTATAATTAAGATACACCCTGTATATGGACTATAAATTACAAATAAATACTATAATTTCTATGTTAATATCCAAATTCAGAGAAGCTAAACTATCTCATTATAGCCTAATATCAATATGATCTTTGAAGAATACTCAAATCTTTTATTATCTACTACCCAAACAATGGATTGCAAACTGTTCTTTTATGTGCTGGAAAGTGAATCTTCTCCCATTGTCTCTTAAGGACAGGCGTATATTGACTGAAACATTAGAAGAGGTAATGGGGGCATGTTTAAACTTCACAATGTCTGCTGGGGTTAAATCCAACGTTAACTTTACACTTAAATCTCCACACAAAATTGCAGCAACCTTTCCCTTTCCTTCATATCCAGGGTTCTTTGAAAGTACAGTGTCCATATTCATTTTGCCCACATCTGCAACTTTACCTGTACCACTATCTTTTTTTTAAATATAGATCTTGAACTTGTTTCTCCATTATTGACAGGACTGCTAATTTACTAGAATTTAATACTTTCTAACCGAAATATGTACTATATTGATTTTAATGACTAAAATATGGAACATTATGTGCTAAATTTCCAAATATGGAAAAATATTGAAAATAAATAATTACTCTACTTTTCAACTCCATATGCCATGATTCGTATACATTCATATACCATTCATCCGATTGCGATGAAACTTTGGTGGATTGTTGTGTACCATCCTGCGAAGGTTTATGGCTTAGTAAATCCATTTTATAATAAGTAGCGCGAATTCAACAAATTCAACAAATGGGCGACGGCGCGTGAATCGTTTAAAGAAAATCCCATATGCACTCGTATACCATTCATCCGATTGCGATGAAACTTTGGTGAGTTGTTGTGCACGCTCCCACGAATGTTTCTGAATTAGTAAATCCATTTTAAGATAGTTTAGAGGCAGTTAACGAAAATTGAAAAAAAAAATACTGTGTATCCAAAAGAACTTCAAGAAACACAATTACAACGCCAATACTTTCTTTGGTTGGCATTGCAACGCATGCCGGGTACAGCTTGCTTTCCATAATATTATCCTTGTGAGTATGATAAGCTCTTCGCGGGCCACATAAAACAACTGTGAAGACCATATGTGGCCCGAGAGCCGCGAATGTGAGGGCACTGCCTTAGAACTCCCTTTCATTTGGAATTCTGTTTCGTTCCATCCGAGCCTGAGGCGACTTCGTTTGAATGAACAGTACAGCGTACAGGAAGTCGTGGCGTGTCCTATCCTGAATACTGATATCAATCACACCTCCGTTCCGGTTGCGTCAAGTGCTGGTTGTCTATCATAGAACTTAGGCTAGGGACACAGGCTGTTAGGCTGAGAAATAGGCTTGCATCTCATCTCTGTTACCAAGAAGCACTATAATATCTTGCGACATCTTAAAACACTTCCTACGTTTTCCTAGTTTTCGTACGCATGCTCTCAATGTAATGATCTGTCTCCAGCTGGCCCTCATTAAGGGCATGTTTATCTCTCAGCCATCACTCTTCCTGCAGTAAGCTGGCTGTGTTGCGTTCCACTTGCTCCTCAATGTAGCCGACCACGTTCTTTATTATTATTATTATTATTATTATTATTATTATTATTATTATTATTATTATTATTATTACATCAGTTTTGTCCTTATGGACAGTGTTTGAACTCGAAAATCTCACGATGACACATTTCTCACTTCTTTCCATTCTTCCTCTTCTCTTCTCTTCTCAAAATCTCTTCATCCGTTGAGTGTGTTCCTGTTTCCTTTGTTCTGTCCACAATGATCCCGTCTTCTTCTTTACTGTTAGGCCTACTATAAATTTTGTATTCTTAATGTTGTTTCTGAATTCTACTCTATCGCATATAATTTGCCTTGTGATCCCTGCCTGCCTGAAGTCTTCCTCTATTTCATGAATCCAATCTGTTTTCGTGCTTGAACTGCTTACTACTATGGGCGCCCACAGGATTCTTTACAGAGGGAGAGGGGGGGGGGGGGGAAGTAATACTTTTCATTTCATTACCTACCTGTCACTATGTGGTGGTGATGAGATGATGAGACGACCCCCCCCCCCCCCCCTCCGCAATTTTCGTTTCATTTCTTACTTGCTTCGTGATATTCATTATTTGGCTGCTCTGAATCCGTTGGGTACATTATCTTTATGGCATGAATGGCAGGAATAGTTTTTTTAGTTCAGAGTTTTTGTCCATAGAAGTTCGCTTTTCTTTGTGAATCATCGTCATAATGTTCATTTCTTAAAAACAGGTAAAAAGTAGTTGTATCACCATGTATCGACAAAAAATAATAATCAAGCAGTTCATAAAAAATGGTAATATAATCCAGTTAGCCGATTTTATAAATACAGTAATCCCAAATTAAATACAAGTGTGAAATTATCCCTACATCTTAATCAGTTAACTATCAGTAACTTCAATTTATGAAATAAACTGGTGTGACAATGAACAATCGAAATATTCTTGGGATTCCATCAAAGATCTGCTTTGTTCATTCTCTGTATGTGCGCGTAGAAAGTTATTCTGCGACTTCTAATCATATCTGTGAGTCTGTCTGTGCGCTCGTATAACCCTCTGGTAGGTCTCTTCATCCATATGCCATCTCTGTGTATTGCTCCAAATATTTTTCTGAGAATTTTATGTCCTAAATTTTCTGCTGCTATGTTGCCTAATGCTCCGATTGTGGACGCTTCTGACGCATACAATGCTTCTGGTAGTACGACTGTTTTGTAGTGTCTAAGTTTGGCCTGTCGTGATGTGTATTTCTTCTTATAATGTGACCATGTGAGTTTGTATGCTTTCTGGAGTTTTACCGTTCGGTCTATGTTAGATGCCTTGTTTGATCCTCCTATTTGGATATATTCCCCTAAATATTTAAATATTTCGACTCTTGTTATGGATCCCTATATCGTATGCATTGCTTGTACATTGTTAGTCTGTCGTTCCATGTAGTGAGTCTTCTCGTAAGATATCTGGAGACCTATTACGGTATTATCATTATTAGTATCGAACATTCCCTTTTAAGAGAGCGTGTGAACTTGAACAGTTTTCAGGACAACCCAGTCTTGCGGTGACGTTCTTCCCAAATCCTCTTTATTTGTGCACTATGTTCTTTCTTCCGTTCGTCCATCCACTTTTTTTCCTGGCATCTTTGGTAGCAGTTCTCTATCAAATTTATGTTTCATTATGATTTTTCCAAATTTAACCCGAACATTCATGTCGTGCATCGTGATGTTTAGCTCCTTGAGATCTTCTTCAGTTTCCTGTATCCATTTGGACTTGTTTTTACTGTTGAGTGATGTTTTTTTTAAATTCTGTGCTGGTCCATTCTGTATATGTGACCAAAAATGTAGCTCGTCTCTTACTGAATGTGTCGGTGATAGTTTCTATGGTTTTATACATTTCTGATTATGGTCTCTTAATCCATAGGCTACTTCCTCTTTATCCACTGGTAAAAGAGGTTTTCGGAGCATTTTATAATTTCAAATGATTTTGTCGACTTCATCGTTATGCTTGAGTCTAACGTTATGCGTTACGGAGACGGCGACTGCGTGACGTCATGCAGCCACGCGGGAAGCTTGAGTCTAACGTTATGCGTTACGGAGACGGCGACCGCGTGACGTCATGCAGCCGCGCGGGAAGCCTAAGTTAATGGGTAATGGACGGCGAGTGCGTGACGTAATGCAGCCACGTGGGAAGACTAAGTTAATGGGTAATGGAGTCTGTTGAAAGAGTCCTGGGGTGTCGAGCGACTTGGGGCTTCGAGCGAAGCGAGTAGGCAGTTGTAGCATGCGTCGTTTGAAATGATTTAAAGTCTAGTCTTTCAGACTGACTGTAACTTTTCTTTTTTCTTTAATTTTTGAGAGACCATGAACTAGCCTAGTGTTGTTTCTGCGGCATAAAGTGCTTCAGGACGAAATACTGTTTTGTAGTGTCTTAGTTTTGCATTAACTGAGATAGATTTGTTGTTGTAATGATTCCAGGTAATTCAGTACACTCTCTGTAATGTTCTAACTCGTTCTTGATTTGCTATTATGTTTAGGCCTGAAGGTGGGATGATTTCTCCAAAGTATTTAAAATGGGAAACTCTTGATATAGAACCATATCGCGTCTTCATGGGTAGATTGTCGGACGGGGATCGTTCTATGTACCGTACTGAGTTTTTTCATAAGATATCAGGAGACCAGCCTTTTGTGAAATTTCGTGTAATTTTTCAATTGCAAGCTTTGCTTCTTGTCTGGTATTCGTTATTATGGCAAGGTCATCAGCAAACGCCAAACATTTGATATTAGCTCTATACTCTCTTCTTTTACCAATGTGTATTCCCATAACCTCTCTTTTCCAAGATCTGATTATCTTTTACAGGACCATATTAATAGGATGGGTGAAAGTCCATCTCCTTGGCGAACACCAGTGTGTATTGCAAAAGGTTGAGAAATTTCTCCACCAAACTTAACCTTTGATGTAGTATCAATGAGAATTTGTTGAATTATTGCCCTGGTTTTCTTATCAACTTTGAACTCGTTCAGAATGCTGAAGAGAGTTGGTCTGTCGACGGAGTCGTAGGCCATTTTGAAATCGACGAAAGTAACCACGGTGTTTCTACAAGACCGTATTTGCAAGATTGTCTTCAGATTCCAAATTTGTTCCGTGCAAGAGCGCCCCTTACGGAAACCTGCTTGATATTCTCCTATTATTATTATTATTATTATTATTATTATTATTATTATTATTATTATTATTATTATTATTATTATTATTATTTATATTTGCGTGTACAATTTAAGCAATACATCAATATCCATCCCTCCAAGTTTTTGGAATATCCAGGGCTGGAGATAGGATTCATTCATTTTTTTATTATTATTATTTTAATCGCTTATCCTCCCAGATCAGCTTCACCCACGGACTCTGCAAGGGACCATTCCTTTACCGTCGCAAGGACATTTTCAAACCTCCGACTTTGTACCCGTGCCAATAAATGATAATTAGTGTGTCTCCCCATCAGCTCAACACGCAATAGAGGAGGATGTCGGTTGGACGTTATAATAATCTACCTTCTTTCTGTATAATATGGTGAGTTAATTTAAATGTTTCATTCTATCACTATACAAAAACAGTTCATAGGATGGGTTGTTGTTAGTTCATTTTAGAGGCCCTGGACAACTTGATCATCAGACCCGTGCACTGTGTGCTAGGGGAGTAGAGGTGACTAACGCTGCGAGGTACATAGGAAAGGAATGTCAATAATGTCTCTCGCGCGAATGTCAAGGAGAAGACACGTCAGCCAACTGATGGGTGTGAAAGGTATTATTAGCATCCGCCCGTGTTAACCGATGTTGATGTTTTATTTAGGCGCTTAGGATATAGCGATCATCATCTCCGTGTCAGTACACGTGCATCTTAAATGTATGATAACCTGTGTTGTTTAGTCGTGTGTACTAGTGTATATATTAATTACAATATATTTATGAGCAGCTTTTCAATTCCTACTCACTTGAATATCTTGTAAATTAACAATTATTGAATTAAATTACTACAATTTGATGAAGACATGTGTAAATAGGATATAAACTGGACGCTGAAAGGCAAAATAGTTATAAATAAATAAATAAATAAATAAATAAATAAATAAATAAATACATAAATAAATAAATAAGTGACTAAATAAGCAAATAAAAATAAGTAATTTAGTAAATCAAACAATAAATAAACAAACAAACGAGCTTCGTACAGAGAAGGAAGAGCAATCACATGCAGTACACCACTTGTGTGCGGCATGCATATAACTTACTGTAATTGACTTTTAAAATCGTATAATGGCTTAATCGAATGCCACGTTACTTATATTTCTCGCATTTACTGAAATAATGAATAAGGATATAAAATAAAAACTGACTGCTCATAAACTAGTACATTCAAATAATTATATTTTCATTTCATTCTCTCTGAGAAATTTATTTATATGTATCTTCAGGTTTGCTTGATTTTCTTTCAATTCTTTTAATTTAATTAGAAGAATGTTACATACAGTATAGTCCAGTCAAATTAGACATAAAAAGGGGCCCGACCTTGCAAAAGGTCGTGTAGTTCTAATTTTTTAATATGTTGTTTGGACCTCTGCCAATAGTAAAAAACCAAATTTGCAACTTCGAAAGACTTGTGCTAGTTGTGCAATACCCAAAAAACAGCTAACTTTTTGCACAATTTTTGGTTTTTGCTCAATGTCTTTTAAAATATGCATCTGCGTGAAAAACCCATACTTATCTTTTTTAACCTAGATTACATTTGCTACAATTTGAAACCCAAACGAATACTGTATGTTTAGTATATCCCGAGATACAATTCTTCAAAGATTGAATATTTTTCATAAAAATAAAAATTGTTGGTTTTGGTCTCCTAATTTGACAAATATTATCAAAAATACTCATTCCATCAAAAGGTGATAGGCAATGAACTTGAAGTTTATTTGTTTAGCTTTAATTCGAACTCTGATTGGTACCGGTAGGCCTAATGCTTCTCTCAAAAGTGGCATGTAATTGAAAACCTTGAAGTATACAAATCAGGAAAAATGAATTAAAACAAGTTTTGAGTGCATCAGATATCAAGTATAGGGCCGATAATGATGATGTGTAATTTACGTATAATATTTACTCGTCCGAATGGCTTGTAGTCGAGTGAGGTTCATTGTGTTTGTGAGAGCAAGCGTCGGGACCTCAACGATGAAGGCGAGGCCCCTGAACAAAGAATCGACCATTCCCTCCTCCCTCCTACACATTCTTTCATCAGTTTTGCCGCGTAAATCGAACAATGCGGCCTGTGAAGCATTAGTGTACTCGAAAACCTCGTGCAATGCCTATTCCTCCAAGTGTTTGTTTTAAATGTCGTAAGCCCCTGAGTGAAGGCACAACCATTGTCGTAAAACAAGTAGGTATTCGCTCACATTAACGTGAGTGTGAAACGGGACCTTAAAGAAAAGAACATTTTCTCTCGAAAACTTCAAGAGGAAGTAGGAAGAGTTATACTGCTGCAAGCAATGTTAAAGCATCTGTTCGACGTAAAGGAGATTATGATCTCCAACCATCCAGACCCTCAAGATCGTCAAGTGAGCTCGGTATGATATAACTGAAGAATTCATCAGGCTATAAAAAGAACTGCCCAAATCACGAAGAAATGATGTCCACAAAGTTGATAAGTTTGGTTTCAGGATAACAGTCCTAGATGCAGCTGAATGCTGAGGTGGCCAATGGGGAAAGAAAATTATACAGTGGCTCTCAGTGTAAATAACTGGGTAGTTGCTGATATAAGATACCACGATCTCTGTAATTAAACGTTATTCACTAAGCCATTAACAACTGGACAGAAGAGTGGACATCGACCGGCAATTGATATAGATGAGGCATTGGAAGATAAAGGCTATACACTTACCTCTTGGAGAACTCTGAGGAACTTCCGTTCTCAATAGATGATCTATTGAAACAGATCAAAGGAGATTATCCTGATATAACAACTGTGAGATCTCATAAGTGTATGAAACCAATGAATATCCTCCATCCGGTGATTTCTTAGGCAATGGTAATTCAGTCATCCCTGAATCCGTATAGTAGGTCTACTACCGTGTCATCCCTGAATCCGTACCGTACTACTGTTTTATGAAACCGTTGTTCCGAAACACAAGCGTGCTGTTCTTAACACTTGGAGAACTGATGTGTAGTTTTTTAACATACCGTACTCCCAAATGTGCTGTACGACCACGGTCTTTCCTCACTCATGTTAGGCCTTGGGACCTACTTATACAGAAAACTTGGTTCCAAGCATTTAGTTAATATTGTTACGGCTGTGAGTTTGTGTCATCGCTCGCCGTTTGAGTCACAACTGCCCCAGGGGCTGGGCTGTGGCATGCCTCCTGTATTGCGTGTGCCTTATGCAACAGGGCTACTAAGACAAAGGGATAGTCCAGAAGATTCGTGACTGGACCAGCGATGGAAACCTCGAGAAGCCGTGGACCCTGGATGGATCTAGAACCATTTATTGAGTCACTGGCCTGCTATATAAGAGTGACCCGTGAAGCAGTTGTGGTTGTTGTGTTTTACGAGCTAGTGTGAGCGTTTATTCTGAGCGACAGAAGTGTGGTGACTTGCGAAACCCCTAGTGTAGCGGCGAAGTGAGGAACATACAGGGGACTGCCGTGTTCTGAGTAAGTGTGCTTTCACTGAGTGTCAGATATTGTGGTGTCGAAATTAAGTGACATTGTTTCTCCCAGCTGGTGAACAGCGCGCAGCAAGTGCTCGTAAGTACTGTAGTAGGCGCACATTAGAAAGAAGTTGCATGTAGTTCTGTCAAGACCACTAGGCTCATTAGCGGCAGGATTAACTTCTGTGGTTTGTTGACAAGTGAAAGGGGCAAGAGCTCTCCACAAGCAAGAGACTTTGTAAACTGGAGTAAGGTTCCTAATTGCTTGTATTTGCTGATTAGTGTAATTGTCTGGCCGCAATAAAGTTAATTACTTCTTTAAGCAGTAATTGGTGTTGTGCTTCCTACCCACCGTAATCCAGTTAACAAAAGTGCCACTAGGGGGGTGGCACGTAACAACTGGTGTCAGAAGTGGGATTACGAACTCAAGCACAACACCTGACGGTCCTGGTTTCAAAACCCGAGCAGGTCATTTTCTCTAATGGAGGCGCAATTGGCAGCATTGCTAGAAAAGTTAAATGGCATAGAAGACGGCCAGAAGAATTTAACCAAGGACCTAACTGCCAAAATGGAAGACGGCCAGAAGAAGATGGAGGATGGCCAGAAGAAGATGGAGGATGGCCAGAAGAAGTTAGCAGAGGACCTGAAGGAGAGCCAAAATAAGTTAGCAGAGGACCTAACTTCCAAATTAGAAGAAGGCCAAAATAAGTTAGCGGAGGACCTGAAGCAGATGGAAGACAGCCAGAATAAGTTAGCAGAGGACCTAACCGCCAAATTTCTGGATGGCCAGAAAAATCTGGAAGAGTGTCTGCTGATGAAATTAGAGGAGAGCCAAAGGAAATTAGAACAGGGCCTACGTGAGGAAGTCGCGGCAGTGGAGGAGAAGTTCAACACCTTGCAAGTGGAAGTTGCCGAGCTGCGCCAACGCCCGCTGATGGGGGTGGAGGAGAAATTCAACGCCTTGCAAGTGGAAGTTGCCAAGCTGTGCCAACGACCGCTGATGGGGGTGGAAGAGAGATTCAACGCTCTACAAAAGGAATTTGCTGAGCTGCGCCGACTCCCGCCGACAGGCATGGAAGATAGATTCAAAGCCCTACAAGAGGAAGTCGCCGAGCTGCGCCGACGCCCGCCGACCGGGGTGGATGAGAGAGTCAAGGCCCTACAAGAGGAAGTTGCCGAGCTGCGCCAACGCCCGCCCACCGTTACACCGGGAATATCAGGAACGGGACATAGCAGAGTGACGCCCCCAACCTTCGACGGAAAGGTCCCGTGGAGCACCTACTTACGTCAGTTCGAGGCGGCCTGTTCCATAAATAACTGGAACAACACAGAAAAGGCTACAGCTCTCATTGTAGCGCTGAGAGGTGACGCCCTTAACGTCCTTCAGGCCATCCCGACTGGATCCCAGGACTACGCTTCACTGATCGCCCATATGGAGTCCCGATATGGAGATAGCCATCTTCAGCAGACCTACCAGATGCAGCTCCGGACCCGGGTACAGAAGAACGCGGAAACCCTGCAGGAGTTCGAGATGGACATCGCACGCCTCGTAAGGCTTGCCTACCCAACAGCGCCGGCCGACTTTCTGGAGCAGATAGCGACGCAGACCTTCACCGACGGGCTACGGGACTCGGACACTCAACAGGCGCTGCGACTCGCGCGCAATAAGACCCTGGCAGATGCGCTGAGCCACGCACTTGAATTCGAGACGGCAAAACAGGCATCCAGAATGCACGCGCGGGTGCGTCAAGTGGACGTCGATGAACCAGCAAAAACCAACGAGACCAAGCCCCTGGCCGACGAATTGATGGAGGCGCTAAGCCGTTTCTTCGATAGTCGCGGCACCACCAGCAACGACACAGCCGGAAGACAACCGGAGAGGCGGCCTGGAAGAGGACTACCGACCTGCTGGGCCTGCGGTAAGAAAGGCCACCTGAGCAAGGACTGCGGTGATCGCCGCCGCCGAGGGTATCCGACGGGAAATCAGTCGTCTGAAAACCGCGCGGCCCAGGGAAACGAGTATTAGCCAGCCTTGGGGGGCAAAGGTTGGCTTGTGACAGTCGTCAAGCCCCGGCAGTCCAAGTGCGTGTGACGAAGTTACGGAGGGACAATAGCAGCCTGATGGTCGACGGAGTCATCAACGGAGTGAGCTGGCCCATGCTGATCGACACGGGAGCCTCGAGGACCATCGTCAATCCCACTGTGATCCCGAAGTGGAGAGTGCAACCCACACAAAGGAACCTCCAGCTAATAACCGCGACCGGAGAGACCGCACCGGTACATGGCGAAACATCACTGGAGTTCGTCATTGGTCGACGGGTGATAAAGCATCCAGTGCTTGTGGCTGACGTATCAAACGAAGTGATCATCGGACTGGACTTCCTGGACCAGAACAACATCATCTTGGACCTGAGTACCAACACTCTGCACTTCGGAGGTGAGGAACTTGCTTTGCAACCAGCACACGAGGCCGTCACCGCACGACGAGTAAGGCTGAGAGAGGACGTCATCGTTCCTGCCAGGAAGGAGGTCAGCGCCGCCGTAATTGTCGACGGAACTGCTGAGGGAGTGGCGGCTGTCATCGAGCAAAAATATGAGGACATCCAGACAAAAGGATTGCTAGTTGCCAAGACCCTCATCAACACGACGTCTCGGCCGTACGTCCGCCTGTCCAACCTGAACGACTACGACATTACGGTTCACCGGGACACCAACCTAGGAGTCTGCGAGCCCGTTACCTGGATTGCCCGCATCACCGACACGACGGACGGACACCTGCAGACGGACAACCGAAGAAGACGCACACTGCCAGAAGAACTACAGAAGCTGTACCAAGGATCCCAGGACCATTTAGACGAGGAACAATCACGCCAACTTCAGGACCTGCTACGCGAATTCCAGGATGTCTTCTCCGTGGGGAGCAAAGACTTCGGCAGGACAAGCTTGGTCCAGCACAGAATCGACGTTGTGGACAGCGCACCGATTAGGGCCCCATTCCGACGTGTCCCGCTCGCCAAGCAAGCCGAAGTCGACCGGATGGTAGAAGAGATGAAGGAGCAAGGGGTGATCGAGCCATCACATAGTCCTTGGAGTTCTCCGGTCGTGCTTGTGAAGAAGAAGGACGGTTCCACCAGGTTCTGCGTGGACTACAGGCGGGTGAACGACGTCACGAAGAAGGACAGCTACCCTCTACCCCGGATCGACGACACGCTGGACACCATATCAGGGTCAAGATGGTTCTCCACCTTGGATTTGAAGAGTGGCTACTGGCAGGTGGAGGTCCACCCTAAGGACCGCGAGAAAACGGCGTTCTCTGTGGGCAGCGGGCTCTGGCAGTTCACCGTCATGCCATTCGGTCTGTGCAACGCCCCTGCGACCTTCGAAAGGCTAATGGAGTCCATTCTGAGGGGACTACACTGGAAGACCTGCCTGGTCTACCTAGACGACGTCATCGTTCTGGGGAGAAGCTTCGAGGAGCACTACAGCAACCTGAAGGAGATTTTGTTGAAGCTACAGGCTGCCCAGCTGAAGTTGAGCCCCAAGAAGTGTCAGCTCTTCCAGAAGCGGGTCCAGTACCTTGGGCATATCGTCTCCGAGGAAGGGGTGCGCACCGACCCAGAGAAGACCGCAGCTGTGAGGGAGTGGCCAGTTCCGAAGGACAAGTCCCAACTACGAAGCTTCCTGGGACTCTGCACTTATTACCGTCGCTTCGTGAGGGGATTCGCCGACATCGCCAAACCTTTACATCGCCTGACTGAGAAGGACCAACTCTTCACGTGGACAGCAGAATGCCACAGTGCCTTCGAACAACTCAAGCAGGCTCTGTGCACCGCGCCTATTCTGGCCTACCCCAGACCTGGAACAAGGTTCATCGTCGATACCGATGCCAGCGACTTTGGCATAGGGGGAATCCTGTCGCAGGTAGTGGACGGCGAGGAGAGAGTAGTGGCCTACTTCAGCAAGGCCTTGTCAAAGCCAGAAAGGAACTACTGCGTCACCAGGAAGGAGCTGCTCGCCATCGTGAAGACCATTGAACACTTCCACAAGTACCTGTACGGGCAAGAATTTCTCATCAGGACCGACCATGCATCCCTGCGGTGGCTCCTGAACTTCAAGCAGCCCGAGGGTCAACTCGCGCGGTGGTTAGAGAGGCTTCAACAGTATAACTTTGAGATTCAGCACAGGAAAGGCCAACTGCATTCTAACGCCGCCCTGTCACGAAGACCGTGCCCCGAAGACTGCACCTTCTGTACCCGAAGGGAGGAGAACACCGGGATACAGTGCCGAAGGACTACCGTGGAACTTCAAGGGAGCTGGAGCCGCGAATCTTTCACGCGGACGCAAGCGGAAGATGATGACCTGGGACTGATAGCCGAATGGAAGAGGGCCTGTGTCCCCAGACCCGGGTGGAACATTGTGAGTGACTGCAGTCCAAAGTTTAAGTCCTACTGGGCACAGTGAGACTCGCTGATTGTAAGGGATGGCCTCATCTGCCGTACCTGGGAGAGCACCGACGGGAAGACATCTCGGGAACAAGTCGTCGTTCCAAAGGCTATGACGGAGGAAGTCCTGAAGGAAGTTCATGGAGGATCATCTGGTGGTCACCTAGGGATAAAGAAGACCCTGGAGAAGCTGAGAGAGCGGTTCTACTGGATCGGATGCCGAACAGACGTGGAGAACCACTGCGCGAGGTGCCACGATTGCGCAGCCAGCAAGGGCCCAGGACGAAGACGACGGGGTCCACTGAAGACCTACAACGTGGGCGGCCCCATGGAGAGAGTGGCCATCGATGTTGCTGGGCCATTCCCGTTAAGCGAAGCAGGGTACCGCTACATATTAGTCGTCAGCGACTACTTTACCAAATGGCCGGAGGCGTATGCGCTCCCTAACCAAGAAGCCGCGACGATTGCAGAGATCCTGGTGAAAGAATTCGTCAGCCGGTACGGAGTACCCCTGGAGCTGCACTCCGACCAAGGGAGGAACTTCGAGTCGCAGGTGTTCCAGAACCTATGCCAGCTGCTGGGAATCCGGAAGACAAGGACGACGCCGCTACACCCTCAGTCCGACGGGATGGTAGAGCGATTCAATCGCACCATCGAGAACCATCTCCGAATAGTCGTCAGCGAGCACCAGAGGGATTGGGACAAACATCTTCCACTATTTCTCCTGGCCTACCGCGCCGCCGTGCATGAAGCCACCGGGTGCACACCAGCCCGGGCCATGTTTGGGAGGGAGCTCCGTCTACCTGTCGATCTTGCCTTCGGCCGACCTGGGAATGATCCGGTCCCGGTAAGCCAGTATTGTCAAGAACTGGTCGACCAACTGGAGGACGTGCACGCGTTCGCGAGGGGGAAACTGCGGATCGAGACCGACCGAATGAAGACCCGATACGACCAGCAGACGGATGCCGGCGGATTCCACGAGGACGACCTGGTCTGGCTCTTCAACCCATTACGGAAGAAAGGCCTGTCACCCAAACTTCAGAAGTCCTGGGAGGGCCCGTACCGAGTCGTAAAACGGATCAACGATGTCGTCTACAGGATCCAGAGGAACCCGAGGGCGAAGATGAAGATCGTGCATCGAGATCGCCTGGCAGCCTACGGAGGGACACAGACGGACCAATGATTGATCGGGACGATCAGCCTTTTTAGGAAGGGGGTGGTGTTACGGCTGTGAGTTTGTGTCATCGCTCGCCGCTTGAGTCACAACTGCCCCAGGGGCTGGGCTGTGGCATGCCTCCTGTATTGCGTGTGCCTTATGCAACAGGGCTACTAAGACAAAGGGATAGTCCAGAAGATTCGTGACTGGACCAGCGATGGAAACCTCGAGAAGCCGTGGACCCTGGATGGATCTAGAACCATTTATTGAGTCACCGGCCTGCTATATAAGAGTGACCCGTGAAGCAGTTGTGGTTGTTGTGTTTTACGAGCTAGTGTGAGCGTTTATTCTGAGCGACAGAAGTGTGGTGACTTGCGAAACCCCTAGTGTAGCGACGAAGTGAGGAACATACAGGGGACTGCCGTGTTCTGAGTAAGTGTGCTTTCACTGAGTGTCAGATATTGTGGTGTCGAAATTAAGTGACATTGTTTCTCCCAGCTGGTGAACAGCGCGCAGCAAGTGCTCGTAAGTACTGTAGTAGGCGCACATTAGAAAGAAGTTGCATGTAGTTCTGTCAAGGCCACTAGGCTCATTAGCGGCAGGATTAACTTCTGTGGTTTGTTGACAAGTGAAAGGGGCAAGAGCTCTCCACAAGCAAGAGACTTTGTAAACTGGAGTAAGGTTCCTAATTGCTTGTATTTGCTGATTAGTGTAATTGTCTGGCCGCAATAAAGTTAATTACTTCTTTAAGCAGTAATTGGTGTTGTGCTTCCTACCCACCGTAATCCAGTTAACAAAAGTGCCACTAGGGGGGTGGCACGTAACAATATGTATTCAGCTCTGGGATTTCCATGCACTTTAGCGATGCAGCGCAGCTTGAAAGTTCTGCGATCAGGAGGTCAGAATCCTCACCACCTATTTATAAGGAGCTCTCATCCAGTTTGTCTTTGACAAAGAAAAATCCCCAACTTCTAGAACTGGCAGAACTTTTCCTGCTACTAGACTCCAGTAACGAAACCATAGCAAAAGCTGGGGAGAAGTGCTTTGTGGCTTTGTATGGGGTGATTTCCTAACAAACACCCTGAATAGCCTTCCTTACCAACTATTTGTTACATTTGCAGCCAAGACCAAAATCAGTCTTGCTTGCTTGCCCCCAACAGAGGATGCAGCACCCCACCATGCTAACAGAACTTACAACCAAGTTCAAAAGTAGTTTGGGGTCAGTAAAAATCTTACAGATTGGTGGTAGAAGCTTGATGATCAAGGTCCTATCCCTATCCCTACAACTATGGATCCTGAAACTCAGCTCCTACTGCGCATGATTTCCTGCAATATTGCAGAAAAGGTTGCAGCGGCGGTTGGAGTTGCCGTAAGCTGAACTCAAATGCTCAGCCCTTTGTCGATATTGTGGTGGCAAAATTATGTAAAAACGTGCAATCTCTTCAGCTAGAGGATTCTGACAACGAGGAAGAAGTCCCCACCGCTAAATTGATAGAATGAAAAAACGAGCCTGTACCTGCTGTTAGTTCGAGAACGCCTTCAATGAACGTGCACCATCATCACAGGACGATTTTTCGAGACCCGGGCAATCAAAACAAATGGAATTACGATGAGACCTGTTGCTTCATACATGTAAAAACTTATTTTATACGTTACGTTTCCCCTTGTATAAAACAAAATAGTACCAACCGGTATGTGAACTGATTTCTTTCATTTTTTTCAAATTCACTTTTGAGAGAAGCACGTGGCCTACAGGTACCCGTCAGAGCTCAAATTGAAGCAAAACATATATCCTTCAAGTTCATTTCCTGTGAATTTTCTCATGGAATGAGTATTTTTGATAATATTTGTCAAATTAGAAGACCAACAAGAATTTTTACTTTTATAAAAAAATATTCAACCTTTGAAGAACTGTATCTCGGGATCTACTAAACATACAGTATTCGCTTGGGTCTCAAATTGTAGACAATTTAATCGTGTTCACAAAAGATAAGTATGTTGTTTTCTGTCAGATGCATATTTTAAACAACATTGAGCAAAAACCGAAAATTGTGCAATAAGTTAGTTGTTTTTTGGGTATTACACAACTAGCACAGGCCTTTCGAAGTTGCAAATTTGGTTTTTACTATTGGCAGAGGTCCAAACAACATATTAAAAAATTAGAACTACATGACTTTTTCAAGGTCGGATGTCTAATTTGACTGGACTAGTAGTTTTGGTCAGAAATACAGAAATGGTCGTTTTGTCTAAACAGTCATATTAGGCCCCAGTCTTCGGCAGCAAATTTTTAAGTTCGTCATGGTATTAGCCATGTTGCTTTTGTCCTTACTGACGATGAACAGTTGATAAACCATATAACTGAATATAAGGTATTGGAACGTCCGCTCCCACCCTGTCAGTAACCAATGTTACATTATTAATGCCCACGCCTTATTCATATTTCGAGATGTCAGAACCTCTTCAAATACAATACAAGCACCAACACAAATCAGGCGGCTTCGGTGGCGTAGTTGGTAGCATGCTGAGCTTCTAGGCGCCAAGGTTGCGGATTCAAACCCGGCCGAAGTCGTCGGATTTTTTAAGAGCGTTAAAAATTCCTCAGTATGCCTTCCTTCGGAGGGGAAGTAAAGCCGGCGGTCCCATGTCATAGATTTATGGCATGAAACAGAATCTTCCACTAACTACACTTGATGTGAGATTTTCGAAATGAAATGCCATTTCCTGTGGTTCGGATTCCACGTAAAAAGGAGGTCTCGTGGCTCATGATCGCGAGATTAACGGTCACGTTAAACTACAAGATTCTTTTTTTTTTACTACACTTGTGTGAAGCCAACATTTGTTGGTTAGATTTGATTAATGCTCTTATCTTCCAACGTTCGTCACCGGGCGCTGATTGCGTTGGCATCTACTGTAGTAGTAGCGAAGTTCACAGCTAGGTGTCGTGGATGGTAGTATTTGGTAGCGAAAGTGGGAACTACTTGAAATTATCGTCTCAAGTCCTTACTTGAATTGAAAACAGATAACACACACTAATACAGCCATCACAATTAACACCGGTTATCAGACAGATTCTACACACACCCAAAGTACACGGGGCTACATGACGGCGCTGTCGCAGCCCCTAAACTAAGGAACTAACCAACCTAACACAAATCAGTGCCACAAGGAAGTGTTTAATTTCCAAAACCAACGAGTGTTTGATGGACGTTATCTGTGATGAGTTCTTCGATTTGTAGCCAATATACCGGTACCTACTTTTATTAATACATTCATTTTCTCTTCAGAACGGGTCAGAGAAGGGACTTTTGGAAGGAAATGGGCCGTGAGTCTATTGAAAGGAACCGTCTAGGTATTTGCCTGGTGGTGAAAATAGGAAACCACGAAACCATTTTCAGGACGGCCGAGGTGGGATTCGAACCAATGCTCTCCCGATATTAGCGAGGCACGCGGCCACCGATTGCTCTGATGGAGAGGATTGTTGTTGATTGATTTAGGAGCTTAGTGACATCGTGGTCATGTAGCCCCGTGTACTTGTGTGTGTAATTTGTAATTAAGATGAGGAGTAGGAAGGAGGTGGCCGTGGCCATACGTTAGGAACCATCCCGGCATTTTCCTGGAGTGGAAGTGAGAAACCACGGAAAACCACTTCCAAGATGGCTGAGGTAGGAATCGAACCCATCTCTTCTCGGTTTTGTCTCACGAGGCTGAGTATATCCCTTTCCAGCCCTCAGACCAGAAATAAATTTCTTGCCAGAGGCGGAAATCGAACCCGGGCCTCCGTGGGGACAGCCAATAAATACTGGGCGCTACGCAACGAGGTCTGATGAAGAGGTTCTGGCACCTCGAAACAAGTAACGCATGGGTAACATTGGAGACTGACAGGGCGGGGGTGGGTGCGGGGGCGGGGGCGGACATTCCAGTATCTTACAATAACCCTTATAGTGCCAAGGCCCGATATATACTGCTAAACATGTCAAGGGCCGATCTATCGTCCCGATTTTCATAAAGAAATATTTTTTTATTTCCTGCCACGCTGTGCTATCACTGTTTTAACTGAGACAACGCAAGAGTCTTTCTCTCTCTGGATAGCCTATGTCTAGAGCCCTGCGCGGATAAACAAAATCGTCATCCGCATCCGCCCCGCAACCACACGACTGTTATCCGCATCTGCCCCGCAACCGCACGACTGTTATCCGCATCCGCCCCGCAACCGCACGACTGTTATCCGCATCTGCCCCGCAACCGCCCGACTGTTATCCGCATCCGCCCCGAAACCGCACGACTGTTATCCGCATCCGCCCCGCAACCGCACGACTGTTATCCGCATCTGCCCCGCAACCGCACGACTGTTATCCGCATCCGCCCCGCAACCGCACGACTGTTATCCGCATCCGCCCCGCAACCGCACGACTGTTATCCGCATCTGCCCCGCAACCGCACGACTGTTATCCGCATCCGCCCCGCAACCGCACGACTGTTATCCGCATCCGCCCCGCAACCGCACGACTGTTATCCGCATCCGCCCCGCAACCACACGACTGTTATCCGCATCCGCCCCGCAACCGCATGACTATTATCCGCATCCGCCCCGCAACCGCAGACTGTTATCCGCATCTGCCCCGCAACCGCACGACTGTTATCCGCATCTGCCCCGCAACCGCACGACTGTTATCCGCATCCGCCCCGCAACCGCACGACTGTTATCCGCATCCGCCCCGCAACCGCACGACTGTTATCCGCATCTGCCCCGCAACCGCACGACTGTTATCCGCATCCGCCCCGCAACCGCACGACTGTTATCCGCATCCGCCCCGCAACCGCACGACTGTTATCCGCATCCGCCCCGCAACCGCACGACTGTTATCCGCATCCGCCCCGCAACCACACGACTGTTATCCGCATCCGCCCCGCAACCGCATGACTATTATCCGCATCCGCCCCGCAACCGCACGACTGTTATCCGCATCTGCCCCGCAACCGCACGACTGTTATCCGCATCTGCCCCGCAACCGCACGACAGTTATCCGCATCTGCCCCGCAACCGCACGACTGTTATCCGCATCCGCCCCGCAACCGCACGACTGTTATCCGCATCCGCCCCGCAACCGCATGACTGTTATCCGCATCCGCCCCGCAACCGCACGACTGTTATCCGCATCCGCCCCGCAACCGCACGACTGTTATCCGCATCCGCCCCGCAACCGCACGACTGTTATCCGCATCCGCCCCGCAACCGCACGACTGTTATCCGCATCCGCCCCGCAACCGCACGACTGTTATCCGCATCCGCCCCGCAACCGCACGACTATTATCCGCATCCGCCCCGCAACCGCACGACTGTTATCCGCATCCGCACGTTTGTTATCCAAATCCGCTGACATTACAAGCGTATGTGTCATCAGCACTTCCAACATCTATTTTAAATGGCTGTGGTGAGTACAAAGTTTACTGTTTGTTTGTTTGTTTGTTTGTTTGTTTGTTTTGATACAAGCATTAGCAGTGCTGCCAACGGAATTACTGATAATAGCTCTCGCAGACGCATGAGGGCACTGCGGAGAACATTTCCTGGCGCCCTGTATTAAAGCAACACATTTAGACATTTGGAAAAATTCGTTCCTCTAGGGCTGCGTTAATCGCAAGACAATGTTGACTGAGTTTTGTCCCTCTGAGTAACGACAAGTAAAACAGTGGGTGGCTAATTATGACACTTACTTAGTCATCGGATATACCCACGCAGGCAAACGCAGTTATAAAGGATTCTCTTCTTTGGCAAAAGTTACAATAATTGAGACTGGCTTCTCTTACTTCTTTATTACTTTCATACAATCCGTGCGAAAGCAAATGGGGAAATAACAAGAAACGTAAAAGACGTAGATCTTGGTAAAAACTAAAATTATTAAAAAAAATCTAGTTCAACATTGTATTCTAAAAACTATCCGCAAATATACTCCTAAACATTATCCGCTATCCGCATAGTCATGCAAACTACTGTATATCCGAAAAGCGTAATATTTTGCGAATATCCGCGCGTTTATCCGGGGATATCCGCATCCACGCAGGGCTTTGCCTATATCAAGTTCCGTGAGTACCTGGGGGCCGGCCGCGCTGGCCTAGAGCGCTAACGCCCTACCTCGTGTCTCGCTGGCATCGGTAGAGTATGGGTTCAAATCCCACCTCGGCCGTCCTGAAAATGGTTTCCATGGTTTCCCATTTTCACCACCAGGCAAATGCCGGGACGGTTCCTTTCAATAGATCCACGGCCGATTTCCTTTCAATATCCCTTCCCTGACCCGTCCTGAAAAGAAAATACATGGCCATTGGCTGCATTATTTTTATTTTATTTTATTTGAACTTGTTGCAGGTAGCTGACTTCCCGTGTTTGTATCTAGAAATTGATCGTACACGAAACCTATTTGATAGAATTACTCTAAACTCGGAGAGCCTCCATGGCTTAGGTGGCAGCACGCCGGCCTCTCACCGCTGGGTCCGTGGTTCAAATCCCGGTCACTCCATGTGAGATCTGTGCTGGACAAAACTGAGGTTTTCCCTGTCACAATTTCATTCCAGCAACACTCTTCCCTATCATTTCATTTCATCTGTCATTCATTTAATCATTGCCCCAGAGGAGTGCGACAGGCTTCGGCAGCCGGCACACTTCGTATCCTCGCCGCTAGATAGGGGCTTCATTCATTCCATTCCTGACCCGGTCGGAGACTGGAAGCAGGCAGTGGATTTTTTCACTCTAAACTCGGGACATTTAGACACGAAATTAAAAACATATTAACAATCAAATAATAAAATATGTCTTATCAAAAACTCGTAATTTTAATAAGCCTGGCTTGGCATTTTTAACATAAACATAACTTGGCATCAAAAGGGATTGAAGGGTGGCAGCTTTTAATTTTTATTCAAAGAAACTGCCGGATTTCGTGATTGGGCCTATGTACAGTATATGGTAGCTGAGGGCATATAACAATTCTAATAATAATAATAATAGTAATAGATAATATATTTTTTTACGAGGGACTGTGGAAAATCTTCAAAAGACACATGTGAAGGGTGGCCTCCTAAGAGGCCGAGTGCAGGTCTTTCTAGTTGACGCCCGTGGACGAACTATGCGCCGTAATGATGACGAAGTGTTGATGAAGGCGTTTCATACACCCAGTCCCCGAGCCACGGGAATTAACCGCAGGAGATTAAAATCCCTGATGGCTGGGCCGGGATTCGAAACCGGGACACTTTGGCTCAAAGCCTAGAGCGCTAACCAATTCGCCATTGGGCCGGACATAGTAGATAACTTAATGATAAGATACCTTTAGTCAATAAATATTAAACTAGTATTATTGTTGTTTAAAGAACCGTACTTTGCGACATCATTGTGGTCTTGGGTGTGTGTGAAATGAGTCTCTTAACGCGTGTTAGCGATGGCTGTAGTCGTTTATGTATTTGTTATAATAATAATAATAATAATAATAATAATAATAATAATAATTTTCACCTTTCTCCAAGAGAAAAAGACAAAGGGAGCCTGGTTCAGTGGGATACTAAAAGATCTGCACGAGATTGGGATCTCACGTGAAGACATCCAGGAGCGTGGCCAGCTTAAGATAAAACTCTTCGAACATCGGAGTTTCCAACCTAAGCCGACGCTGAAAACTGGAAAGGCGTGGACAAACAAGAGAAAAGAACAACACCGTCTACGAATTAAGGAATTTTAAAGCCAAAAGGAAATAGTTAAAATGACGTGGTCGAAACGAAACAAGAAGAAAAATAATAATCGTGTATCCCAATGTGGATGTTGTTAGAAATGCATCAGGCGAGCGCTCTCTTTCAGCAAACCACCTCTTGGTGTAGTGGTTAGCATTCTTGGCTGTCGCCCCAAAGGTCTGAGGGAGCACACTCAGCCTCGCGAGGCAAAACTGAGAAGAACCATCCTGGAAGTGCTTTTCCATGGTTCTCCGCTTCTACTCCAGGCAGATGCCGGGATGGTTGCTTACTCGGGCCACAGTCGCCTCTTTGACAATCATCACCTTAATTACAAATGCACATATTAATACAGCCAAAACAATAACATCGGTTATCAGACTACCGTACATCCCGCACATGGGGCTAAATGAACTCGATGACCAAGCCCCTCAAATGAAACAGCAACAACACTGAAGCGTGTTAGGGCTGGCGGTGAATTCCTCGCCATCGAGCCTGACCTTTCCTTTGAAAGTACCGTTAACATCTGCGCGCCTCAGAGGTTAACAAGAGTTAAACAAGAAACCTAAATAACGACTCATAACATATTCATGTACTATGTAAGTCATTCGTCGCCTCCGTAGCGTAGCGGTCAGCATGTTTAGCTGCCACCCCGGAGGTCCTGGGTTCGATTGGCTCTGCCACGAAATTTGAAAAGTGGCATGAGGACTGGAACGGGGTCTACTCAGCCTCGGGTGGCCCAAATGAGTAGAGGGGGTTCGATTCCCACCTCAGCTATCCTCGAAGTGGTTTTCCGTGGTTTCCTACTTTGTCTTCGGGGAAATGCCGGAATGGTTCCTACTGTAAGCCCACGGCCGCCTCCTTCCCACTTCCTTGTCTACCCGTCCCATTCTTCCCATCCCTTCATAGCGCAGGTTACCACATACACGGGGCTATATGACGACGACAACAACAACAACAATTTGCGCCGTTCTGACAAGATCAAAGCTATAACGAAACTAAATGAGGGAGTGAATGCGAGGACAGTGAACAACAGTGAATGAGTTTTCTGTCAACGCGAGTCCACTTGGTTGTTCGATGCAAAAACTTTCCATTCGTTCTCTAATCGCATCATCAATGTGCTGACAAGTTCCAACGAAGATAGATAACCAACCCGAGGCACTTGTTTTGAAAGTTGCAGCCTGATGTAATTATTTTAATGGATAAATAATCATGTAGTCTAGAAAATAATTTGATTGTTTTGAAAGTTGGAGCCTGGTGTAATTATTATTTTAATTGGTAAATAATTATGTAATCTAGAAAATAATTTGAGGGATAAGCTTTAAGTTGGAAATTATAATTTATAAAGTGTGATTAAAACTGTAGACTTTAAATTAGTCATCATGTTAATAATGTTATAAATTATTTTATTGACCCCAAGCGGGGATTTTGGAATTTACTCAAGCGCGGCAGAATAACATAATGGTGGAAACCTTGCACCCTGTTAAGTACCTCCACCATACATGAACCCTATATATAGGATCGTGCGTTTAGGGCAGCCGATCAGAATAGTAAAACAAGAAGTTCCGTGACGAACTAAAGAGCCTACTTTTCATGCCAATGATTATTCTACAGTATATGAACCTATCTAGAATAATGACGAAATTATGTTGCTAATATCGAAATTTCTAATTAGTTCGAAATACTGTATACCTGGCATAATGTAGCCTAATAGGGCACCACAGTTGGCAGCCCTGATGACTGAATATATTCTTAGTTCCATCTCTTAAGGTACAGAATACAAAATTTGGTTGAAGTCCAATGAATAGCATGGACGTTACATGCAGTTAAACATTGGATCTAACAGCGCGCGTAAAATCATGTTGGCAACAATGGCATGCATGTATTGATCAGAAATAATCTGAAATAATATGATCTATTGTTGTGCCAATTTTGAATGAAATCCATTAGTTAGTATAGAAGTTACATGCATTTTAAAATTGGACCTATCAGCAGGCTTAGAATCATGTTGGCAGCACTGACGTATATTAGTTACTCCAAATTCATCTAGAATGCCAGGTACTATACGTGTGCAAAGTTTAGAGCTATTGGCTTGCATACTTTCTGATATATTGATATTAGGGTAACAAAAATAGGGACAGTACATATTAACAGTTGGCAGCCCTGGTTGCTCTTAAGAATACGCATAGTCATATCTGTTATGGTACACATAGCACATACGAAATTTGGTTCAAATCCAAATGATAGTATGGAAGTTGCATGTATTTAAAGTTGGACCTGTCAGCAGGCTTAGAATCATGTTGGTAGCACTGACGTATATAAGATACTCCAAATTAATATAGAATGCCAGGTACTATACGTGTGCATAGTTTAAAGCTGTCGGCTTGCATACTTTCTGATATATTGGTATTTGGATAAAATAAATTAGGAGCATTTATTAACAGTTGGCAGTGCTGGTGGGTCGTAAGAATACGCTCAGTCATATCTGGTTATGTACACATACAACATACGAAATTTGGTTGAATTCCAATTGATAGTGTAGAAGTTATATGCATTTAAAAATTGGACCTATCAGCAGGCTTATAATCATTTTGGCAACACTGCCATGTATGGACTCCTGGAAATTAAACTGCAATATTATTATCTATACGTGTGCCAATTTTGAAATAGCTCCCATTCATACCTTCCAAGATATACATCATGGAGCTCAAATTTCAATTGCGATTTTTTAGCAGTTAGTAGCACTGACATCATTTTCAAATATGGCCGTGAGATATTCAGGTAAAGATCTTTAATCCTACCAAATTTTGTTTCGATTGCTCCAGCCGTTTAGGAGTTGATAGGGGGGGGGGCACACACACACAGCCAGACAGACAGACAGACAGACAGAATGACAGACAGACACACATTTGCCCGATCTCATAAGTCTACTACCGACAGTAGTGGCTACGCGGGCTAAAGCGCTGCGTTAGGTCAAGGGGCCAAGCTCTCTGCTGACTCGGTAGACGCGTGGGTTCGAGCCCCACCGTCGGCTGTCCTTGAAATGGTTTTCCGTGGTTTCCCATTTTCAACACCAGGCAAATGCTGGGACAGTACCTTCTGACAGGCCACGGCCGCTTCCTTCCACATCCTTGCCCAGTTTCATTCATCTTCATCCATTCCATCTCTCATCCCGACGCGCAGGTCGCCCACGGGCGTCGACTAGAAAGACCTGCACTCGGCCTCTCAGGAGGCTACACGACAAAAAAAAAATAAGTCTACTTTTTCCTCATTTTTGCAAAATGTGAAAAGTAGGCTAATAAATCGATCCTTAGAAAAACTCGAGTGCGTCAGATTAAGGAAAGGTGAGTTAATTACATGCAGAAACGTGTGCATTTCAATAATCTGACGATTCACGCGTTACATAAGGAAATAGGAGAGTCACAAAGTTGAAAAAAATAACACGTCACCAGGACATTCTCAAGCGCGGTTAATTTTGTTTTTATTTTGAAGGATATCATTCAAAGATCACGGGAATAATATAATCTACCGATTTCCACACGCCGAAGTAGTTAAAATCAGCAGTCAAGTGTGGCGAGTGCCGTGTTGTCTCAAAACTCACGAGTCTCAAAATTCACGAATTTCAAGACGAGGGTTAGTAAAAGCATAGCGTTCTTCTAAACGCTATGGTAAAAGTATGTTCTAACTGGTTTCTGTACCTGGGCCAGTCTCAAAACTCACGAACCAAGCCAATAACCACCTATAAGGTTATAGGTAGCCATGGCCAAGCCAGTTCATTGCGAAAAGGTCCATTGTTAGAGCCAGCCAGAACTGCTTGCCCTCTTGTAATTGACACCTCTCTCATCAAGAAGCTGTTGTTGATTCTTTTAGGGGCTTTGCGCCATCGTGGTCGTGTACTTGGGAGGGCATAGAATTTGTCTGATAACCTGCATCACTGTGACGTCTGTACTATACAAACGAAATCCCATTCTAAAACTGGGTGGACAAACATGGGTTGAAGGGCAGTGTGCTCTCCTGAGCAGGCGCGGATCTAGAGTTTGGTTTTGGGGGGGGGGTCAGAGAATCGATCTAGAGTTTGGCCTTGCGGGGAGGGGGGGGGGGGCGGGGGGGGTCAGAGAATCGAAATTGTTAAGAAAAATGGCATCACTAAAAACGCAATCACAAAATAACCAAACGTACAAAACCAGACCATTTTTTTTGCAAGCTACATGGATAGAAATTTGATGCGTTTAGCGCACCAAAAATATTCGTACAAATTGCAACGGCGTGTTTTGCGACTTTTACATCGAGCTTCGAGAAAAGGATCAAGGTACGTTACAGTTTCGGCAAGTCGAGTTGGTACCGACAAAGGGAGAAAGTCACGGCTTATATTGCCAACCAAGCTTGCGGTTTGGAAGTCGGCAAAAATTTTTGGTGCGAAAAAAGACCCAGTTTCCTATCCGTGCATTGCTGCACATTCATCGTGACATCACTATAAACATCGATTCGGTAATCACAAGGTTTGCTAAACAAAATAGACGAGTTGATTTTGTTGTATAACTAATAGTTTTTATACAAGAGGTTTGAAGTTGTAAATATGTACAGTTGTAACAGAACATAATAATTCCAATAAAGATAATTCAGTATTGAATAAAATGAAAAAAAAAAAAACCTGTTTTTCAGTTAAAATTCGTTAAGTTTTATTTGTCTGGTAATTGTGTTTTCGTTTTTTTGAGTTTGCAAAAAAATTTGGTCTCCGTTTGGGGGGGGGGGTCATGACCCCCGTGACCCCCCCCCCCCCCCCCTTGAATCTGCGCCTGCTCCTGAGTCGTGAGTTTTGAGACTATTCTTATAATGTTCATTCAGCTACTAGTTTATTGTCGTTAGTTTTGAGACTATTTGTTACTATTTTTAGCTCGTGAGTTTTGAGACGTAACTGTGCGTGCAGCTGCTGAGAAGTATTTCCCACTCCGCGCCTCTCGGCCCTTCTCACTTTTTTTTTCATTACACCATTTCCTTCTAAATATATATACCTAGGTATATTATTTTCTGTTAATTGTATTTCTTCTTCTTTCCTCGATTTTGGCCATCTTTGGACCGACCAAATTATCCATTGCATTCACTGTCTCTTATTTCCTTTATCCTTTCTTGCCTTCCAGTAGTTCTTCATTACTTCACTTTGTCTCCTTGTTCTCTCTTCCGTCCAGATGTTAAGCCGCTTCTTCTTTTCCTTCTCCTGGAAACCCTTGACATTTTTGATCATATTTCTGAAAAGTAGTCTGTCCTGAATAATTATATTTATTACATCCAGTAAGTTAATTTAAAAAAATGATTTTTTTCAAACCTTCGGATTAAGGAAATTCCTCCACATAATAGTCAGATTATGAGTCAGAACGACAAAGACATCAAACTGAACCGTCTGTATATTAATCTGACGCGCTCGAGTACTTCAATGTTACGATTTTTTTTCTTGTTTGCATTTTCAAAATTTGACCATGAGTTTTGGTCGCGTCCAAATCGTCAGTCTTTTGAATAGGAGCTCCTTTATGGTTTACTTAACATCCCTTTTGACGCGCAGGAATATTTTTTTCTTTCCATTTTCAACCCCTTCGTACGGCCACCCCCACCATGCAAACCGGCAGATTAGTATTCCTCCATTATCAGATACACTATTAATATCTGAAGCGCCCAAGTATTTCTTTGAGACTTTTTTTCTTTTTTACATTTTTGAAAATCTGTACACACTCTCCTCCACCAGGAAAGGGCATACATCATATCACCTTTCTTTCTTTAGCATCTAATCTTCAAAATCCAAAAGGTCCCCACGACGCTCGAGTAACTCCCCATTGAGCCGATTAATACGTATTAAATTTGCCATTGATTTTTAAGAAAACCCAGGGGGAAGCTCCGAGATCCCTCCCTCCTGACATACTGTGTGCCTTCCTTCGGAGGGGAAGTAAAGCCGGTGGTCCCATGCCATATTTTTATGGCACGTTAAAGAATCGTCCACTAATTACACCTGTGTGAAGCTAAATTGTATAGGTTAAGATAGTAAACAACGCTCTTAGGTTCCTACGTTCGTTGCCAAGAGCCGACTGCGGTGGCGTCTGGTAGCTAAGTTCTGAACTAGTAGTCGTTGACGGCGGCGTTTGGCGGCAAAAGTAGGAACTATTTGAAAAATTCAAAAGTCTGCAGTCCTTACTTGAATTAAAAAACAGATAACACACACTTATACAGTCATCACAATTAACACCGGTTATCAGACAGATTCTACACACACACCAAAGTACACGGGGCTACATGACCGCGTTGTCGCAACTCCTTAACTTAGGAACCAACCAACCGACATACTTTGGTTGGTTGGTTGGTTCCTTAGTTTAGGGGCTGCGACAACGCGGTCATGTAGCCCCGTGTACTTTGGGTGTGTGTAGAATCTGTCTGATAACCGGTGTTAATTTTGATGACTGTATTAGTGTGTGTATCTGTTTTTTTAATTCAAGTAGGGACTGCAACTTTGAATTTTCAAATAGTTCCTACTTTTGCCGCCAAGCGCCACCGTCAACGACTACTAGGCCTAGTTCAGAACTAGCTACTAGACGCCACCGCAGTCGGCTCTTGGCAACGAACGTAGCAACCTAAGAGCGTTGTTTACATTCTTAACCTATCCAATTTAGTTTCACACAGGTGTAATTAGTGGAAAGATCTTTAACATGCCATAAATCTATGACATGGGACCGCCGGCTTTACTTCCCCTCCGAAGGAAGGCATACTGAGGGATTCATGTATCTGGAGCAGAGCAGCAACATTCATAGGACCCTCGTCGCCTTGGCAACCAATATATGGCATTTGAGTGTGGCGCAGTACCACTAAAGTATTTTTTGCAATACAATAACGGAGAGAATGTATCACAGTTTACTCAGGTATTTGAAGCTTTGCCTTGGCAATCTTCAAGATTCTGATAACTAAAATTTGGACTTAAAGACTAAGAAAAAAAGGAACAAGTTTGTAAAACTACAACGGGAGTGTGTGATTTTGTGGTGGTTGCACAGAAGCTGCTTATTCATGATATGCTCGATCAGCTGGGAAAGGCTTGCCACGGTGGGTGAGTGGTCAACGTGTCGCTCTACTAACCCCAAGCTTGCAGGTTCGCTCCTGGCCGTGGTAAGTGATTTTTTATAGGCGGCAAAAATTACGACACCATGTCATACGCTGTTGGCATGTCAAAGAACCCATTTGAATTCAGCAGGCCAAGTTCCTAATGGCAAAATTAATCTCGGGAGTTTCCGCCAACACAAAGTTCCTCATTTCTCTAACAGAAAGCGCTATAGTGTTCAAGGAGCTTAGATATCTAACCTCCTTGACTTTCATAGCGCTTCAAGGAACAACGAAATTCGACATGCAAGCTACCCTTTGGGTGTCAAATAACAAAGCTTGCACCCGGCACCCGAGGCCCTACGATATTATTATTATTATTATTATTATTATTATTAGCTGGGAAAACACTGAGAGAGATCCAACATGATTTCAATATTAGATTTTGTGCGTCTATACTACCGAAACCAACACTCTTACGTTGCAAGAAGAAGCTGTTTGAAACTGGTTCCATAAAAGAAGATTTCAAGTTCTTGAACTTCTTCATCAAATTAAGAACACGAAAATGGTTGAACTTCTGATGTCATACAATCGACAAAGAAGTAGTCATAAGAAGCTGTTAAAAGAAAAGCGAAAATTGTGGGTGGAAGAGGAGAGTAAGAAGCTAGTGGAAAAAGTTTGAAAAAGCCATTTCGCAGCTTTGAATATAGGACAACCAAAATTCGCACAATCGATTGGGATGGCAACATGGGAAAATCACTTCCAGAAAATTCTAAATGACGGAACCATGCCCCTGACAAAGAACGCACAAGAAATAGACGATTTCTCGAGAATTACAGTGGAGGAGGTAAGAGAAACAGTTAAGAGCATGAAAAATCATAAAGCGTCAGGTCCAGACGAAATATTTAATGAACATTTAAAGGAAGCTCTACCTTGCCTGAAACAAATGCTTAGAAGCATCTACAGTACCGTCCAACTGGAAGACTTCTACGCTGAAAGTATTATACAAAGGCAAAGGATCCCCTGACTCTCCAGACACCTACAGGGGAATTGCGTGCGAAAATACAATTTTTAAAATATTCACCACAATTGTATCCAACAGATTAGCAAAAGAGACGGTAAACTTCATACCGGATCATCAATTTGGCTTTAGAAAAGGCATATCTGCCCTTCAAGCAATCAGAAATTTGATGGATGACATTAACGAAACATTTAAGTCATCAAGGGAGAAAATTCCACACCATATTTATAGACGAGGAAGGCCTTCGACTTTCTAGACCGCCAAATTATCACAAACAAACTCCAGCACTTACTTGGAAATGACAGCTACCTGGTAGAGATCTTATCTGGAATTTTACAGCATAATACTGTGATTATCAGAGACAACCTGCAGTCATCAACTCCCATAGTGCAAAATAAGGGAGTCTTACAGGGTGACCCACCTAGTCCATTACTATTTAACGTAACTACTGCTGACGTGGTGGGAATTCTTGAAGCCTATGAGGAACGAGTTTTCTTCTACGCTTATGCAGATGACATGTTGTTAGGGTCTTCAAATTTGGAAGTTCTACACGAGTGTTGGTATAAACTGGTAGTATGGGCAGAAAAGAACAATCTATAGTTAAATAGGGAAAAGACAGTCCACATCATCTTTTGAAAGGGTGGTAGAGTTGCAGCCTGTGACAAAATATCATGACGAAGTCCCGTTGAAAATAGTTAATCATTTTAACTATTTAGAAATTACATTACAGACATCTGGGAACATATTTACGAAACGCATTGAAAATCGAACTTCGGCAGCAATGATAGCAATGAATGATGTCAAGTTTCTCAGAAGGATGTCCATAGAAACGGACATGAAGGTATTCTCTAGCAAGATAATAATCATCGTGACCTACGGAATTGAGTGATTTTGGGATCTCATGAATAAAAACAACCTCAAGAAAATTGAGAAAGTTAAATCGACTTTCCTCAAGAAAATTCTTTGTGTATTTAGATACACACCATCCAGGCTGACTTATGAGCTTACTAGCGAATCTTTTCTAATAGAACAGCTCCACATGAAGATGTTACTACCGTATACAGGAGCCTATCAGGAATTAATGGCCGAACTTAAAGAAAAGCGTGAGGCACTTTGGATGGAATTTTACGGAATTGCAGCGATGCTGAATCCGGAATGGAAAGGACCAGATTATGAACTGCGTTACACCTGGACACGTTACGAAGTGCACGGATTCCTCTTCCGAGTGTGCGTGAAACCAACTTACCACACTCCAAATGAGGAGTGTATTTGTAAGATGTGTGGGAAGCATTGTGCAAGATTCATGCACTGTGTTGTGAACGATGGTTATCGCTAAAGAGTTTGAGTAGCAACCAAGAACTGTAGATCAAGGTTGTCTCTTGTAAATTTGTGGATAGTCAATTTTATGTTTTATTCCTAGCACATTGTGCGCAATAAGATTATTATTAAAAGATAGACCGCGCTCAGGAAGACCAACATCAAGAGCAGATAGCAGTTACAACCGTCCAAACCCTCAAGACTTCGAGGATCGACGAGACGCCTGAGCGCGCTTATTTGAGGTGTCCAACACAATTCCCAAACGTGAAAAATTGTTGTTCTCAGACGAATGCGTCATCTACCACAGTGCAAAAGAAGGGAACATACATTTCTGGAGTAAGGAGAATTCTCATTTCTGTGGGAATTGGAAATGAATCCACCTCACGTGAAGATATGTGCTGCAATGTCTGCCACACATTTGACTGATTAATACGGTATTTTATTGACACCATGCCAGTGAACCAGGTTACCAGACTGGTTTGTATCGCAATTGGAACATTTGGGACCTCTTGGACGAATCCGGTTCCAACACGATGGGACGCTAGTGCATTTCGAAATACGTGTAAGTGCATATCTTACCGAATTGTTCAGAGATGGATTGGATGAGGATCGGCCAACGTTACCGCCACCTCTGAAATAGCCATCCCGAAGTCTCGATATTGTTATAGAAGACACGTCAAACAGAAAGTCACCCTCAATCGTTATCAGACAAGTGAGGACCTCAAAGACACTGTTCGGAATGCATTTGCAATGCTGCGGAGAATTTCTCATGGCTCCTGGAGGAGAATAAAACAGTGCCTTGAAGATGACGGTGTGCACACAGATCACCTGCACATCCTCCTCTCATCTGCGCTCAGAGCAGAATATATGTAATGGGACTTCTGGTACAACTTGTATATGGACTCTAGTTTCATCTTGATTGTGCTGTAGAACTATTACATGCCTGTTTTCCGACTGTTATAGAAAGCTTACCAGTCAGTCAACACTAATTGTGCCCAGTTACATTAGGTGGGAAAACAAGTATTCAATAGCCCTAACCAGAAAGAAATATTACATTAATTATTTATGACTAAATAATACGTTTTTATGTGAAAAAAAAACAACGAGGTTGGGCTCTCTAAAATAGAACTAGGTGGGTGAGTGGTTATCGTGTCGGGCTACCAACCCCAAGCTTGCAGGTTCGCTCCTGGCCAAGTGATTTTTGAAATGTGGAAATTTGAAGTCATTCTTTTCTCAGTGTTGCCTATACAAATTGTCTTTGCTGCTCTTCAGTCGGTCAACACGATGCCGACTGAAAAGCAGCATAGACAATGATTTTTGAAAGGCGACAAAAATCACGACACGCATATCATACGTTGTTGGTATATTAAATAACCCATTTAAATTCAGTAGGCCGTGTTCATAATGGCAAAATTAATCTCGGGATATTCCGCCAACACAAAAAGTTCCTTCATTCTCTACTAGAAAACGCTATATTGTCAAGGAGCTTAGATATCTAACCTCCTTGATTTTCATAGCCCTCCAAGGAATAGCAAAATTCGACATGGAAGCTGCCCTTTGGGCGTTAAATAACAAAGCTTGCACCCGGCACCCGAGGGGCCATACGATAAAAATATATATAAAGTGAAGCCTCTCTTAACGGACACGCCTTCATAACGGACGATTTTCTAGGTCCGTGACCAAACCCCTATTAAGTATAATACGATAGTAATTAATCTCTCTTATGCGGACACTCGCTATTACGGACACGGACACCCCGGCCGCATTTTAAAAAAATCAAGCAACCTCTCTTAGCGGACACTTGTTTTGAAAAGTAATCTCATATCTGTAGGCCTACTAGTCTTGTATGAACACTATATTGTGTTAATGTACTTTCGACACATCCTGTGCTTCCTGGAAGCCAGTTAGCGCTGACCTTCCCATCCCCCATCTTCTGCACCAAAAATAAACCTAGACCTAACGGCATCACTTTCATTGTTCTCGTGAACTTCATATGGTCGGGATAAGGGAATTCATACTTTCACTATCTGGTCAGTTTTACCGTGAAACTTCTGAAACCTATTGTAGGACCTGTGCATTACAGTAGCAAGTGAGAGCATCTGAAATAGCTCCCTGTAAAAGTTTAACTTTAAAAGAGAAAGTAGACATCGTAGATTATCACAAACGTGAGAAATGTGTTGTTCGGAAAACAATGAAGTGTTTATGATTGGAAAGTCACAGGCATCAGAAATTGTGAAAAAAACAAGAAGAGATAATTAAGGTATGGCGTCTTAATGTTAATGAGCTGCAAATTAGACAGTTTCAAAGTGGTAATGGTGCTGTTATTGAAAAGTCAGTGATGGGTGGTTCAGCAAAATAAGAAGTCAGAACGTCCCTGTGTCCGGACCAATGATACAAGCCAAAGCATTGGATTTTGCGGCAGAATTAGTTATCGGAGATTTCAAAGCCTCGAACGGCAGGCTCGAGAATTTCCGAAATGGCCACGTTATAAAATTTAGAGCAATTTGCGGAGAATCCTCCACTGTTGATGTGGATAATGTTTCAAGTTGGGAAGAAAAATTGCCTTCCATCACTGACGGCTATTCACCCGAAAACATTTTAAATGCGGATGAAACTGGACTGTTTTACCGCGCGTAACCCTACGTTTTAATGTAAGTACACATACTGCACAAGTACATGTGCCAAATTGCAACCATTTTTTCTAACCCTCTCTATAGCGGACACCCCTCTATAGCGGACAGTATTTACGGTCCCAATGGTGTCCGTTATAGAGAGGTTTCACTGTAGTAAACTGGGGTGAATAGGGACGCAGGGGTGAATAGGGACAACAGTTCAAGAAACAAAATTACAGTCAGTCTGAAAGACTAGACGTTATATCATTTCAAATGACGCATGCTACAAATGCTACACATGTTAGAAAGGCTCAGAAGGGCTTCTCGCTTCGCTCGAAGCCCCAGGACTCTTTCCACAGACTTCATTACCCATTAACTTAGGCTTCCCGCGCGGGCACCTCGTTAAGTGTCACCCTGTAATTTGCTCTGACATCCTGCACACCTCTTTAGGAAGCACCCTGTATTCTTATCTGGCATCTTGTATATCTCTTTAGAAGCCACCCTGTATTCTTGTGTGACATCTTGTACACCTCTTTAGGAGTCACCCTGTATTCTTGTCTGACATCTTGTGCACCTCTTTAGGAGTCACCCTGTATTCTTCTCTGCCATCTTGTACACCTGTTTAAGAGTCACCTTGTATTCTTATCTGGCATCTTGTATATCTCTTTAGAAGTCACCCTGTATTCTTGTGTGACATCTTGTACACCTCTTTAGGAGTCACCCTGTATTCTTGTCGGACATCTTGTGCACCTCTTTAGGAGTCACCCTGTATTCTTCTCTGCCATCTTGTGTTTAAGAGTCACCTTGTATTCTTATCTGGCATCTTGTATATCTCTTTATGAGTCACCCTGTAATCTGGCATCTTGCACTGTATTTTACTCTGACATCCTGCACACCTCTTTAGGAGGCACCCTGTATTCTTGCCTGACATCTTGTGCACCTCTTTAGGAGTCACCCTGTATTCGTCTCTGCCATTTTGTACACCTCTTTAAGAGTCACCTTGTATTCTTATCTGGCATCTTGTATATCTCTTTAGGAGTCACCCTGTATTGTTATCTGGCATCTTGTACTTTTTTTTTTCTCTGACATCCTGCACACCTCTTTAGGAGGCACCCTGTATTCTTATATGGCATCTTGTATATCTCTTTAGAAGTCACCCTGTATTCTTGTGTTCGCTTCGCTCAAAGCCCCAGGTCGCTCGACGCCGCAGGATTCTTTCAACAGACTCCAATAACCATTAGCTTCTGCTTCCCGCGTGGCTGCATGACGTCACGCACTCAGTTACCGCGCGGCTGCATGACGTGACTTCCGTCTCCGTAACGCATAACGTTGGACCCAAGCATAACGACGAAGTCGACAAGATCATTTGAAATGATAAAGTCCCATTTCATATCAATACTAAGATAACTGAGCTATGCTAGTGGCTCTGCTGTTTTAAACTCCTGGTGAGTTGCTTTTAATCAACTGCTTGGGTTCTATACTCTTTGGAATTATTTCAGCAGTTGGTCCACACGCAAATGTTTATCAGCTGTTTTTATGAGATTGAGTTTGCACTTAAACTTCTTTTGTGCGTCCGAGATACATTCCCGTAATCATTGAAAAAGTTGTCAGGTAATTGCTATTATTATTTCTGAGATATATTAGCATACATCCCTAGTAAAATAGTGATTTCGAAACAAATGATCAGTTATTGTATTGTATGATGCAATTTATTTTGCATTTCAGGGGTGAATAGGGACAACATGGTTGGAAGTACAAGAGTGACCCCAGAGCTCATCGACACAAATCTACTGCATAGGAGGACCTGGAGAAGGCTATGAACCCTTCACCTGTTATCTCCAGTCATGGAAACAGATATATGCTCTGGTTTCAAGAAAACTGGAATTCATCCTTTAAATATGTTCAGAGTTCTCGATATGTTGCCGAATGAAAAAGATGGAGAAGATAACTCTATCAATGAGAGCCTAACTGAATTCCCGAAAAATCAAAGATGGGGTGATAATGACAGCATTCACAAATCTGGCAGAAAAAGAAAGCTTTATGTACCACCTGGCAGAGGTGTCCATGCACATGACTTAGGGTCACAGAAATAAGTGGAAGAACAACACAGCAATGTGATAGTGACTAAAATGCAGAATGCAGAGAAGCAAGCACATCAAGGGCGGGACCCTGAATTACAGTCTGAAGAAGTTGGAGCCCAGTCTGTTCATCCGGCTTTGCATGTTGGTCAGTGGGTGAAAGTGAAACTTGAGAGCCTTAAGAGCCGGCCGGAGTTGGGACGGCCGGCCGCCAGCCCAGCTCTTGTTGTAACATGGATGAAAAGTTTGTGAAACGATTTATAAAGAAACGGGACAAGGTAAAATGATTTTGTTTCTACAGCGTGCTGTAGTATTTTATACACTATTCATCAGTGCAAAATCATATCGAACAGGAATACAAAGATAGTTATAAAAAGTGTAGTTAAAATCACAATTCTCCATATAAAATAGAGTTCTGAACTGCGATTTTCCTAAACTCTTCTATGCCTTCAGATGATGTTGAAAACAGAAACAAACTCCACTGCAAGACAGCTTATAGTTTTCTCTATTATGCTACTGAAACATATTTTAAAATTAAGAACTCCGTATATGTTTAATCGTGATTTTAGAAAATGTATGCATATTGAGTTGCTAATGCTAGCCGTGTCGAGGTGCTGGTAGTTCAGGCAGTTACCGTCAGATACCGCATCGTCGCAAAGTCATGTCCTTGAAACAGGGTGAAGGAAGACAGAGCCAGCTTCTGAGAGATGGTAATCTCATGCCAGGAAGTGATGAAATCAGCTCATGTCCAGGTGCTGTCAGTCGCTTCATTACAATCGGCAGTGGACACGGTGAAGGAGATTTAGGACAGGCGAATGTTTATGTTACTCTGCAGGGGCGTATATAGAAAACAAAATCGGGGGGGGGGGGGGGGGGGGGGCTGACTATCCTGGGAAATTGTGAGTATTCTCAGGGGATTGTCACCGCAAAATACCCAGAAATATCAACCAATACCTTAGAGCATATAACTTTGTGTAATTATTTTAGATAAGATTCAAAGTTTATGTTACCTACAATTATTACTGGCAATACAAAAAAAGTTGTAAAATACAACACAACACACAAATAAAATTTTATACTTAATGAATTTTCTATAATGACCTATGGAGTATGAATGGCAAATATCTAAATATTTGTCAATTTACTAAGCAGAAAGATAAACAGTTTTTTACATGTATTTCTCAAAAAACATACTGTGGAATTCACAGCTTTACCTCACATGGCTGAGTGCACCCCGTTCCAGCCCTCAGACTAGAATTAAAATTTATTTGCAGAGCCGGGAATCGAATTCGGATCTCCGGGGAGGCAGCGAAGGATGCTTCCCACTACACCACGAGTTAGTATAATTTCAATTTTAATATTGTTTATAACTTAGCCGATAAGTTAAGATTAGGGTACAACCAAATTTACAATTATTTTATACTCTTACCAAAGCAGCATTTTCTTAATTTTTATTGGCTCTTTATCGGGGGGGGGGGTCTGAAGCCCCCTCAGCACCCCCCTTATATACTCCCCTGTTACTCTGTATTGGTTCTTGGACAGTGGGATGTTATACGTTTCGGTCTTATTGACCGCGAAGGAACATATAGTTCAAATTCAGATGACAAATAAGGTCTATCAAAGATGTTATCAAATTATTTAAATGTACTGCCTACTTTTCTCTAAAGTCTTTAAAGAAAAAGTTCCAGTAAGAAATTATGCTTAGCATTTTTAAAGGAAATGTGTAGTTTATGTTACCGTCAATCTCGCGATCAATAGCCACGGGACCTCCTTTTTACGTGGAATCCGAACCACTGGACATGGCGTTTCACTTGGAAAATCTCACATGCATTGACCGGGAACTGAACCCGCTGTGGTGAGAGGCCAACAGCTTGACCACACCACTGGGCCATCACATTCCCGCTTAGCATATTTAGGATATACATTTGTCCTTTTGTATTCCAAGAATATAGGGAATTTATTTTTTATCGATTCAACTCTATCGTTAGCATTCGCACATCTTGGGTTCCAAACTATTGAGCGAAATTCAAGCCTACTTCATACGAATGCATTATACAATCTTTAGCAATGTACAGTTTCCTAAAATAAAATGTGCATCTTCTTATATATCCCAGCATTTTGAATATATCTCAAAAATTCGATCAATACGGTGAGAAAAGGATAACTTGCCACGGTGGGTGAGTGGATAATATAGTGTCGGTCTACTAACCCCAAGATTGCAGGTTCGCTCCAGGCCGTGGTAAGTGATGGAAAATGTTTCATTGGGAAAATCATGAATGTTGTGCGTGTTTGAGTGACTTACGAGGCATCATTTTTGAGAGACAGAAGAACAGAAATCTTTATGTTTTTCTAAATGTGGAAGATGTGTCTGAATTCGACCAGGAGCAAATAGTTCACATAATGAAAGAACCCACAGTTAGGAGAGGCAGACATAGTTTTAAGTGAAGTTTGTGTTCATACTGTAACCTTACCATTTGTCCCCATCACTAAAACCATGCTGGTTGTATATAGTCCATGGTGTATGTTTTCCCTATTTTGTATTTTCACTTTTTATTTTTGCATTCTGTATTTTGTAACATAGTTCTGTGTCCGTAATAACCCCAGTGGCCACTGGGATAGAGTTTTGTATTTTTCTTTAAAACTGTCCCTATTGACCGCATTCTCGGGGCGAAAAGGGACACTTTTTTATTAATAAATAACTCAACATTCTCAAAAACTACATTGCTGATATTTGGTTCAAAAAAGAGGGTGAAATACAACCTTCCACTTCAAAGAGTTAAAGTGTGTAATATTTCTTGTCCTTGGATACATTTCTAAAATAATACAAAAATATGTCCCTATTCACCCCAGTTTACCCGGTATATTTTTTTTCGACCACTGAATATTAAATTAACGTCTAGAAACTAGGAGAGAAACTGTCAATTATCATCAGGCGAAAATTTACGATGAAATCATAAGTCAAAGAACGTTTCTATAAACTGTTGCTTACTTATTTGGACAAAAGCTCTGAATTTCTGTCCATATAATTGTAGTTTGAATTTTCAGCTAATACTTCGTATTTATTCCGGATGGGGTGATTATTTTTCTGTTTGTTTGTCTGTCTGCTTGTTATGAGTTGGCGACAAAACTACTGGAGTAAATGTCATAAAAATTGGTACATTTCATAAGAATTAACTAGGCTTCAAATTTTTCATGTACTACAAAGTGGTCAGAAGGTAAGAAGAAGCCGTTTGTTTTCTGTTCATCCGGGGAGGAAAACAACTGTGCAATCAACATCTGTTTCTTTTCCTCAGATGTAAAAGGGCTTGGTGACTATTCTTCTTGACGTAGATATTTCACAGTCGAAAAAGAAAATAATCCACGAATGCTGGTTGCATAGCGCATTAGCCATGAGCGAGGAGCTCGTGTCACTAATTGATGGAGGACGTGGTAGGTGTGTCTGCGGCCCTGACGCTCAGAATAGCCCGCGGGTTAGCCCACTGAGCGAGCGCGGTGGGTGGGAGGTTGCAGCTGACTCGTGGACGATGTCATGAAAACATTATCCCAGGTCCAAAGACTTCATTTACTTCTTCATTACTTGAATAGGCTTCTGCAGAATGGGGTGGGGGTGTGGAGACTGTGTGCCATGAGGCGCATCGTGGTCATCCGCCCCGAGAAATAAATTGTACGTGTTATCTTTGTCTGATAAGTAGTGTAATTGTTATGTCTGTAGTGGCTTGTGTACTTGTAATTTAAAATTGGGAAGGAGACAACCGTAGCTGAGACATATACCGGCATTCACCTGGAGTGGAAGTGGAAAACCACTTCTAGGGTGGCTTTGGTTCGAATCGATCCAGACAATTATCTTCACGGGGTTAAGTATACCACGATCCAGCCAAATAACCAGCATTAATAATTCTTAATTATATAATAATGTACGCGCTTATAAAAACAATGGCTATATTTAAAAGAGCATTAACTAATTTAGATTAACCGACATGTTTTAGACCAACGTTTGATCCACCAGAAAAACTTAAAATTAAAGAACTATGAAAATAATACTACCAAAAATGTGTCAGGTATTTGAATAAAACTATCATAAAAAACAAGTAGTTCCATGACGAACTAAGGAGCCTACTTTTCTTAAAATTGAAGATTCATGCCAACCTATAAAGACCTGTCTAGAATAATGACGAAATCAGGTTGGTAATACTAACATTTCTAAGTACTGCAGTTTGAAATACACCTGGAATAGTGTAGCCTAATTAGATTAACTTACTACAGTTGGCAGCCCTGGTGACTCTGAATATATTCTTAGTTCCATCTCCTAAGTTATAGAATGCACATACAAAATTTGGTTGAAATCTAATGGATAGTATGGACGTTACATGTTGTTTGATATTGGATTTATCAGTGCGCGCAAAATCATGTTGGGAACAATGTCATGTATGTGATGCTTAGAATTAGTCTGAAATATTACGGTCTATTATAGCGACAATTTTGGATAAAGTCCATTTGTTAGTACAGAAGTTACATGCAATTAAAAATTGAAACTATCAGAAAGCTTAGAATCATGTTGGCAGCACTGAGGTATATTAGTTACTCCAAATTAATCTAGAATGCCGGGTGCTATACGTGTGCAAAGTTTAGAGCTGATGGCTTGCATACTTTCTGATATATTGATATTAGGATTAAACAAATAGAGAGAGCATTTATTAACAGTTGGCAACCCTGCTGGTTCTTAAGATTACGCATAGTCATAACTGTATGGTACACAAGGCACATACTAAATTTGGTTGAAATCCATTTGTTAGTATAGAAGTTATATGCGAAATAAGTCCTGAAGGTTAAAGACTTAAGTCAATATTAATTTGTGCTTTTTATTGTACCGGTTTCGGCCACATTGTGGGCTTCCTCAGTGCAAATGATAATATGAATAGATAAGCAAGACTTACAGTGCATGAAACATTTTACCATATTAGTGTATTGAAATCCCCTATAGAGAGCATGGAAATTAATAAAACTTGTCAGAAGTCCCGTAATTATGGTGGCATTTCTACGTGAATACAAGAAAAAAGTTGGAGATATTTGTGTGTGCTGGAATAATGTAAAGATTCTGATAGAATGAAATCTGGATGATAAGAATAAGAGCATATTGACCTCTTGCCTTAAGATTGTGGTTGGTAGAATGGAATATTAGTTATGGTAAATAAAAAACGAAAATTCTCATTTATCATATGTTCATGCTAGTGTTATAAAAGTCCAAAAATAAAGGATGGTGTCCAACAGTAAGTATTAAGCGTAAGAAGAAGGTTAAACGTTTTTAATATTCACACCAAAAAAGAAATTTGTATTCAACGAACTAGTTTTTATCCACCAAAAATTTGGATAATATGTGAAAAGGGGGTTATCTGTTCTTATAATTTCATTAAATATTTGGTAGGGTACATCTTTTGAAACGTCAAGATCTCAAGATTTTCTAAAATATTCATCAGGGGACCTTTTTGCACCTTGTGTAAAAGTACCATGTCGTTTATTACATTTGTAAATTTGTGTCTGTTCTCCAACATGTGAATGGCATTAAAATGTTCTTTAAAACGTGTGCTTGGATTGTAATCGTTGCATGTCAGTTATATACTCCTGATTTTTGGAAAAATTCTGTTTCATTGAGTGTGTGGCTGTTAAATAGTAGTTTACCAATGGTGTTGTCCGTTTTGAAAGCTATGCGTTGGTTATGTTTGCGAAAGATGTGCACTAAAGAGTGTATACTACCCAGGTATTGCCAATGTAAGTGAAAGTATTGTATTTTACGATTCCTTCGTCGAATTTAGTTAAATTTGTTCTGTTTCTGTTTTTATTTTATTGATCATGGAATGAATATGCGTATGACTATACCCGTTGGAATCTGCTATTTGATAAATGATTTTAATTTCATTATTGAAATTTTCTTTCGACATAGGGATTCTGAAGGCTCTGTTGAGTAAACTGCGTAACGTAGCATTCTTGTGTGATCCTGGATGTGAGGAATCATGCCTAATGAAGGTGTCCGTCAGAGATGGTTTACGGAATAACTGAAATCCATTGAATTGTTTAGTGCACATCTTTCGCAAACATAACCAACGCATAGCTTTCAAAACGGACAACACCATTGGTAAACTACTATTTAACGGCCACACACTAAATGAAACAGATTTTTTCCAAAAATCAGGAGTATATAAACTGGCATGCAACGATTACAATGCCTCTTACATCGGACAGACTGGTCGGGATCCAAGCACACGTTTTAAAGAACATTTTAATGCCATAAAACACAACACATATTCAGCAATGGCCATTCACGTGTTAGAGAACAGACACAATTTTACACATGTATAAACGACATGGTACTTTTACACAACGTGCAAAAAGACCCACTCATAAAAAAATTAGAAAATCTTGAGATTTTACCTTTCAAAAGATGTACCCAAGTAAAACCGTTAATGAAATTATAAGAACAGATAACCCGCTTTTTTACATATTATCCACATTTTTGGAGGATAACAACTAGTTGGTTGAATACAAATTTCCTTTTTGCTGAATACTAAATATTCTTAACCTTCTTTTTACACCTAATACTTACTGATGGACACCATCCCTTATGTTTGGACTTTTATAGCACTAGCACTAACATATGATAATTGAGAATTTTCGTTTTTTTATATACCATAACTAACATTCCATTCTACCAACCACAATCTTACTAATAGCCTCATAGGCAAGAGGTCAATATGCTCTTATTCTTATCATCCAGATTTCATTCTATCAGAAGCTTTACATTATTCCAGCACACACAAATATCTCCAACTTTTTCTTGTATTCACGTAGAAACGCCACCATAATTACGGGACTTCTGACAAGTTTTATCAATTTCCATGCTCTCTATAGGGGATTTCAATACACTAGTATAATAAGCAAAAATATTTGCCATAATAGCAAATTGTGTAAATCCGTATTGATGGAATAATTAAAAACACTTATGTTATATATTCGCCAAATCAATACTAAAAACTTAATTGTCTATATTTTATAGACGACTTTAAAAAACTTTGATAGTTATTTTGAAGATACTATTTACCAAACGAAAACTATTATTACTATTCAGTGGGACACAACCAATAAAAGAAAAGGAAGAAAACTTTTACTAGTTATTTTGAAGAGGACGTTTACCAGATGAGGAACATTACAAATTTTCAAAACATATTTTTCATAGGATTAAGACTTTTACTAGTTATTTTTGAAGAAGTTATATGGCAAACGAGGACTATTATTACTGTTGGATAACACCTGTAATTGAATATAATACAAATTTTCATAGATATTTTCAAAGGATTATTAATGTTCTTTCTTAATTATTTCTTAAAACTTAATGTAAGATTGTCCATTTTCTTAGTTTAAATCTACTTAGGATAAGTTCTATTTATGTGCTGATGAAGAAACAAACGGGTTTCGAAACATGTACACATAGCCTAGTCGATAAAATATATACATTTAAATGTTTTTAGTATTGATTTGGCGAATATACATACATTAGTGTTTTTAAATACACTAGTATGGTAAAAATTTTCATGCACTGTAATTCATGCTTATCTATTCATATTATCATTTGCGCTGAGGAAGGCCACAATGTGGCCGAAAGCGGTACAATATGAAGTACAAATTAATATTGACTTAAGGTTTTTAATCCTCAGGACTTATTATACTTCGTCAATAAGGATCAAGGCTATCATGGTCATTTTCATGTCACATTATAGTTATATGCATTTAAAAACTGGACCAATCAGCAGGCTTAGAATCGTGTTGGCAGCACTGATGTAAATAAGTTGCACCAATTTAGAGATGTTGGCTTGCATACTTTCTGATATATTGATATTAGGGTTAAAACATGGAGAGAGCATTTATTAACAGTTGGAAGCCCTGGTGGCTCTTTAGAATACGCACAGTCATATCTGTTAAAGTACATATAGTACATACGAAATTTGGTTGAAATCCAATCGATAGTATAGAAGTTACATGTATTTAGAAATTGGACCTATCGGTGGGCTTAGAATCATGTTGGCAACACGGGCATGTATGGACTTATGAAAATTAATCTGTAATGTTATTATCTATTGAACCCTTATGATACATGCTGTATAATAATGTTTCATATTAATTTTATTCATCATATTTGAAGACGCATTTGGTGCTGTTGAGAAGGCACACTTGGAGGTGTTGCAATTTGGTCAGAGCGAAGGGGCCAGTGAAGCAAACGTGGTATTCATAGCCGGTTCCTGGAAATGGGGTGCATGAACTTTACGTTTGGCTTGAAGTCTTTGTGAGGCTGGCGTCTAGAGGCACGGAGAGGTGGTAATATCCAACGTGCTACGCTTGAATCTTGGGAATCACAGAGGGACGCCTGGAGTGGCGCGGAATCTGCGCGTGGGTTGAAAAAAGCCCGCGAACTGTGTTTTGATTAATTGGCCGATCGATTTGGGGTCCGCTTGGCAGAAATGTAACCTGCATGAAAAATGATGAAGAATGATACCTTGCCAGACCCGATAGCTCACCTGCTTCGATTTATAATAATTTTATTGTTTCCCCCACCGAAACTTGGTCTGTCTTGTATAAAGGGGTCCAAGATGCCAGTTAGAGACACACTATTTCGAGGTCTCCGAGGAGGCGAAGTGCTACCCGACGATTCACTGATTTTATTACGACGTAATTATTGGCAAAGTACTGCACAAGTTGTTAAGTCTTTGGACTTGTAAATTTCGAACTAGTCCGTGGGTCTAACTGTACCTATTTTATTGTCATTATGAAGAGTGCGTGTGCAAGTGCGTGTGTAAATAGGGTTATATTTAATTAGGGAAAGTCGACGAATAAAATTGTAAAAGAACTGTGAGCGAAGTGAGTAACTCACGTTACAATTTAGTAGGTTGTTGTAGCAAACTTGTATGTGAACATTTCATTTTCATGAAGGCCAAGATGTCGCCCACGAGCACCTGCATTGGGATGGTGATCATTGTATCTGCTGTCGAGATGCTGATGGAGGAGTAGAGAGATCCTGTGGGACCATGTCATGTGACGTGAGCTGAATCGAGTGGCTGAAAGAATAAGTACCGCATTGAATTATTTCAAGCATGTAGCTAGATTTTTGGACTATGATTTGTAAATAGTTTGATTTAGATTTTTGTTCGCGATGTCGTGATTTTTATTTTTATTTTAATTGCTGATAGGGGTTGTACGGACACTCATATTTTAAATGTAGAATGTTGCGTGGCTATATATATTTTTGTGTGATTTGTATTATGTAAATATTCAGGTTAATGTTAATCCAAGTGCAGCGTGTACTTGAGTGCATAATTTGTTTTGCGAACATGAGTTACAGGTCGTGTGATAAATGAAACGTTTATAGATCTGATTTAAGAATAGAATGGGAGGAACCTTAATTTTTTTGTGTTAGCTGTTTTAATTAAACAGGCGTAGAAAAGGAATATTTATTTTGATTAATTCTGGTGTTTGCCTTTGCATGATTTGAAGGGAACGGTCTGTTCTCTAGTCGTGTTTTGTAAATTAAAATTTTCAGTATTTTTCTTCGGTCGAATCTGAGATCTGACGCGCTGCGTGTGGGTGGAATTTTGATGTATTTTTTTCAGGGATTGTCAAACCTGGTGGTGCGTGTGTGTGTTAATGTGTCTTGTGTCAAATGTGTGATTTTCTGCGCAGAGGAATTTGCTAGGGCTTTCCTTGTCTGCTGCTGTATGGGCGTCAGATGATGCTCATTGTGAGACTCTGAGCGACCCCGAGGTGGATCTTTAATTCCGTGGGAATTAATTGGATCTGATGGTATTTGTGACACATAATTTGCTTCGATTCTTGGTGCTATGCGAGAGGCTAGCCTGAGATATTAATGACACACATTTATTTTACTGTTGGTCAGTGAAGAATCTATGTTCTTGATGTAGGCCATCGCGCTGCATTGGGATATTTCCGTTCACGCCCCAGGTTATTGATATTGGCTGGCCGAGACATCCACCAGCGGCAGATCCAGATAAGACACGCTAATGAGTTGAGGGGACAGGGTTTCTTATGACCTAGTTATTGCGAGTGCCTGTTTAGTTAAAATATTGGTAGTTTAAAGGGATTGCTGCTCATGCACGACAAGTAATCTCGTGTTTCGTTTAAAATGAATTCTTGTGTTGTAGTATATGATTGCTACTGAGCAGTATTGATTAGTGTTTGGTTTCCATGTAATTTGTTTGATTTTGTGTGACACCCTGTTGTGTGTCCTTGTAAGGTGACAACGGTCATCGGGTGATGTCAGTTAGTTAGTCACGCGCATTCGTACTTGTTTTTGTTTGATTGAAGTCCTGATTAGGCAAATTTTGTGTCTTTGACACCTGATCAAGGTTCCGAGTGGGAATCTCAGTGTTAACTTTGTAAGGCTAGCGAGTGTCGGGTATTTGTAAATATTTGTTTAATTGTAGTTGTGTTCCCAGTACCATTGTCTACCTCTATTATACGGACCCGCAGCTTGTGTGCTGTAGCCTATGGTCGCGGGTTGCGTATAAAAAGTACTCGTTCTTTACAGTATCCTCGTCACATCGCCACACATGATTGAAATGAGAACAGGACCATTGTTGGCCTGGCACCTTGTCTTTAATCTCGTCAGAGAGATTTTGTTCATTTTCATTTAGTTAACTTGCGGGTGTAATTGGGAGTTGTTTATTTGTTGATTGTTATTTTTTTGATCTGAAATTAAATTCATGTTAGTTAAATCTTGGCTTAACTTTTCTTCCTGTGTTATATTTTTTACCTATGTTCCTTGTTTTGATAAGAAGCAAATAAGTTTTAACAACAACGGTATGGACCGCAACACGTCCCTGAAAAGAGTCTCATTCCGCTTCTTTACAAGGGTTCATAGAGTACAAAATGTCTGCTCAACGTGGGGTTTGTTGTTGTTGCTTTGTAGAATGGCTAGCCACCATGGTGCATGATGCCGGGTAACGCCGGTTGTTTAAATGTAAATTCAGTAAATTTAAGCGAAGTCTTACCGCTATTTGTGACCAAGTAAAATCAATGAGTTCATTTAATAATAACAATAAATACGAAACACTGTTGTATGTGATAATTTGATTGATTTGTGAAGTGTTTCGGGCGCCCAGTTAAATTACATTAGAAATTGTTTTAGCCAATGAACTCAGAATAGTTAAATGCCAGGAAGGTGATGCATTAAAAAAATTAATTGACATTTCGTTTTAAAATATTTTTTTAATGTAAATTCAGGCAGGTTAGGAATTTAAAATCAGATCAATGAGGGTGATTTAAATTTAAAACTAAATTCATAATACCCAAAGATGCATAGATTGCTGTTGTGTATTAACGTAAAAATAAATGAATTGGGTAGTTTAAAGAGTAAATGTCAACATGTGTGGATGTGCAGCGGTTGTCACTAAGTGCATGGTCCCTATTTCTCAAGAGTATTATTTGTGTATTGCCATGGCAACGATCGCTGAGATAGCGCTCTTATTGAACATGCGTCAGCAAGAACCACAGAACAGTTGTTAGAGATGAAAGCGGAAAGTAAAGAACAGTTATCTGAATTAAAGGCGGAGATGAAAGACGCTACTAATGAACAATTAGTGGCATTGAACAATAACATTGCGGAACAGCTAATTGCACAAAAAAACGAGTTAAACAGTAACCTTACAGAACAATTGAACACTAGGTTTGCGGTACAGTCGGTAGTACAAACAGACCAGTTAAATAAAATTACGGCAGATATTAATGACAGTACCAAGAAACAATTAGATAAACTAGCTAATGAAATGTACGATAATAATAATAAGCAATTAGACAGATTCAGGTTATTGAGAGTAAATTTGACAAGATACTTCTCGATCTGGATGAAATGGTGGTTGCTAAGCTAGAGCAGATTGAAAAGGCGTGTGTAAATAATACGGCGGGAATTAAAGTCGCGCAGGATGAGCTACGGGGGGAGGTTTAATCAAATGGAGGCCAAGACGGTCAACATACAAGAACAGATTGAAGCGGTCGATAAGAATGTATTGGGTCTTGTAAAGGAAATGGATAGGCTGGAAATCAAGACAGATGATAGGTGGGCACAATTGGAGGCGGACCAGCATCAGGTAAATACATATATAGCGGAGATTAAAATGCAAATGGAGGAACGGATGGAAGAAAATAAGGTGCAATTTGAGGAACGGCTGAAAAAAATAGAATCGGGTCAGACAGGAAATCAGGAGATGAATGAAGAAAGAATAAAATTAATGAAGGACAGAATAAGGAAGTACTGGAAACAGATGAGCGAAGATACGAAAGACGAAAGATTACTGATGATTAGGAAGCTGGGAGAAAACCAAAAACCGGATTCAGGCACTTGAGGAAAACATTACGGTCAAGTTCCAAGAGCAAGCTGACATGATTATTAAAAGCGAGCAACGAACACCGGAGCAAGCTTATCTATTTTCGTCTGAGCAAATAGAGGGGAGGCCAGAGAGCGTGAAGAGCCTAGGGCTATCGAACTTAGCTGGTGGCACGAGAAGTGAACAGAGTCCGAAGACAGCAGTAAACACAGAGGCGTTTTGCGAATACAGGGGCGGAACATCGACTCCTGTGCAAAACACAATTAGTCCACAAATAATTCAAGTCATTCGGGGAAACGACTTTAAACCTTCTAAGTTCAGTGACGGAATGGGGACCACACCAAAAGCTGTTCTGCGAGAATTGGAGGAATATTATAATGATCAGCAGATCAGCCCCATGAAACAATTAAGAATGGTAGAAAGATTTTTGCAGGGCTCAAGCTTAATTTGGTTCCAGTGTTTTAAGTATACTTTCGAGAATATGGAACAATTCAAGGAGGCGTTCTTAAGGAAGTTCTGGAGTCCGTCCTTACAGCAGGGGTTGAGAATGGATCTATACTTACGAAAGTACCACAACACACATCCTACAACGTTTTCTGAATTCTTTTCACAACAAATGGTGAGACTCAGGGACCTTGATGAACCGCCGTCTGAAGAAAATTTTGTCTTAACGATAGGGAAGCAATTGCCCATGAATATCCAGCAATTACTAGTGACAGCCAACGTGAAAACGGCACTGCAGGCGGAGGAAATTCTCAGACATCTTGATGAGACTAGTTTAATCACACCTCAGGGGAGGCAGCAGCGATTAGAGCAAGTTAACACAACAGAAGTAGTGAAAAGCACGAACAATAGTAGTACGAACACTAGGTCCCAGGCGACGAACACACAATTCACGCCGTGGAGGCAAGAGTACCAAGACAACAGGGAACGATATGGACACAACAATAATATCAATAGAAACTTTCATAACAGAGACCATTCCAGAGGGGCTATTCGAATTGGCAGGAGAACAGAAGGCAGGAAAGACCGTATCAAAGGAATGGTGGGACGCGATTTTGGAAGGACCGACGGGATAACGTGGAATCAGAACCACAGGATGGCAGGACTGATTGGGAGGCACGTTACCGAGAGTCGCAGAGACAGATAGAAGAACTACATAGAAAGAAAGAGACAGAGCGAGGAAAGTGAGGAAGAGCCATGGAGAACCGCAAAAATCCCGACACTTACAACATGGGAGATGGAACAAATCCAACCTTGCAGGCCATGAATATAGAGACTCAGAGGTATTTGGAGCAGCTGAATGAAGAAGAGGGGAGAGTAGCAGACAAGAACGAACAGAAAAATAGCAGGAGGGATTCGCGAGGCGAAACCAACAAGGGCCTCGAAATGTGGTAAAGAAGAAGACGGAAGGAGAAGAAGAAGACGGGAGGAGAAGACGGGAGAAGAAGAAGAAGATGGGAGCTGGAGAAGAAGATGGAAATTATACCATAGAATGGAACCATAGGAGCAGGATGGAAATGGTGTAGCGGCAAACATATTAGAAATTTGAAGAAGCACAACAAAATGTACGGGGCTACTGTACATGAGGTACGACTGAGTCAGGCAGCGTGTTGACAAACAAGACGGAAGCGAGAGGTCACCGTGCTTGTCGGAGAAGGAGGGGGAGATACCAGATATGACGGGCTGACGGCTGTGTGGAGTCCGCAGCGCGATGAGTCAACAAGAGAAGTAATTAGTGAGACGAGGCAGGTCACTGAACAGACGGAAGTGGGACACTTTAAAAACTAGAGATATTACTGGATGATTTTTAACGTAGTGAGTTACTGAAAATCGACTCAATGTCTTGAGCCAGACTTTCAGTTCAGCTGGTGGCAAATGAACCCTTATGATACATGCTGTACAACAATGTTTCATATTAATTTTATTCATCATATTTGAAGACGCATTTGGTGCTGTTGAGAAGGCACACTTGGAGGTGTTGCAATTTGGTCAGAGCGAAGGGGCCAGTGAAGCAAGCGTGGTATTCATAGCCGGTTCCTGGAAATGGGGTGCATGTACTTTACGTTTGGCTTGAAGTCTTTGTGAGGCTGGCGTCTAGAGGCACGGAGAGGTAGTAATATCCAACGTGCTACGCTTGAATCTAGGGAATTACAGAGGGACGCCTGGAGTGGCGCGGAATCTGCGCGTGGGTTGAAAAAAGCCCGCGAACTGTGTTTTGATTAATTGGCCGATCGATTTGGGGTCCGCTTGGCAGAAATGTAACCTGCATGAAATAAAGACTGCAGATGCCAGGGTCACCATCCCAATGCAGGTCCCCGTGGGCGACATCTTGGCCTTCATGAAAATGAAATGTTCACTTACAAGTTTGCTACAACAACCTACTAAATTGTAACTTTGTGAGGCTGGCCCGACCCGATAGCTCACCTGATTCGATTTATAATAATTTTATTGTTTCCCCCACCGAAACTTGGTCTGTCTTGTATAAAGGGGTCCAAGATGCCAGTTAGAGACACACTATTTCGAGGTCTCTGAGGAGGCGAAGTGCTACCCGACGATTCACTGATTTTATTACGACGTAATTATAGGCAAAGTACTGCACAAGTTGTTAAGTCTTTGGACTTGTAAATTTCGAACTAGACCGTGGGTCTAACTGTACCTATTTTATTCTGTCATTATGAAGAGTGCATGTGCAAGTGCGTGTGTAAATAGGGTTATATTTAATTAGGGAAAGTCGACGAATAAAATTGTAAAAGAACTGTGAGCGAAGTGAGTAACTCACGTTACAATTTAGTAGGTTGTTGTAGCAAACTTGTATGTGAACATTTCATTTTCATGAAGGCCAAGATGTCGCCCACGAGGACCTGCATTGGGATGGTGACCCTGGAATCTGCTGTCGAGATGCTGATGGAGGAGTAGAGAGATCCTGTGGGACCATGTCATGTGACGTGAGCTGAATCGAGTGGCTGAAAGAATAAGTACCGCATTGAATTATTTCAAGCATGTAGCTAGATTTTTGGACTATGATTTGTAAATAGTTTGATTTAGATTTTTGTTCGCGATGTCGTGATTTTTATTTTTATTTTAATTGCTGATAGGGGTTGTACGGACACTCATATATTAAATGTAGAATGTTGCGTGGCTATATATATTTTTGTGTGATTTGTATTATGTAAATATTCAGGGTTATGTTAATCCAAGTGCCGCGTGTACTTGAGTGTATAATTTGTTTTGCGAACATGAGTTACAGGTCGTGTGATAAATGAGACGTTTATAGATCTGATTTAAGAATAGAATGGGAGGGACCTTATTTTTTGTGTTAGCTGTTTTAATTAAACAGGCGTAGAAAAGGAATATTTATTTTGATTAATTCTGGTGTTTGCCTTTGCATGATTTGAAGGGAACGGTCTGTTCTCTAGTCGTGTTCTGTAAATTAAAATTTTCAGTATTTTTCTTCGGTCAAATCTGAGATCTGACGCGCTGCGTGTGGGTGGAATTTTGATGTATTTTTTTTCAGGGATTGTCAAACCTGGTGGTGCGTGTGTGTGTTAATGTGTCTTGTGTCAAATGTGTGATTTTCTGCGCAGAGGAATTTGCTAGGGCTTTCCTTGTCTGCTGCTGTATGGGCGTCAGATGATGCTCATTGTGAGACTCTGAGCGACCCCGAGGTGGATCTTTAATTCCGTGGGAATTAATTGGATCTGATGGTATTTGTGACACATAATTTGCTTCGATTCTTGGTGCTATGCGGGAGGCTAGCCTGAGATATTAATGACACACATTTATTTTACTGTTGGTCAGTGAAGAATCTATGTTTTTGATGTAGGCCATAGCGCTGCATTGGGATATTTCCGTTCACGCCCCAGGTTATTGATATTAGCTGGCCGAGACATCCACCAGTGGCAGATCCATATAAGACACGCCAATGAGTTGAGGGGACAGGGTTTCTTATGACCTAGTTATTGCGAGTGCCTGTTTAGTTAAAATATTGGTAGTTTAAAGGGATTGCTGCTCATGCACGACAAGTAATCTCGTGTTTCGTTTAAAATGAATTCTTGTGTTGTAGTATATGATTGCTACTGAGCAATATTGAATTGTGTTTGGTTTCCATGTAATTTGTTTGATTTTGTGTGACACCCTGTTGTGTGTCCTTGTAAGGTGACAACGGTCATCGGGTGATGTCAGTTAGTTAGTCACGCGCATTCGTACTTGTTTTTGTTTGATTGAAGTCCTGATCAGGCAAATTTTGTGTCTTTGACACCTGATCAAGGTTCCGAGCGGGAATCTCAGTGTTAACTTTGTAAGGCTAGCGAGTGTCGGGTATTTGTAAATATTTGTTTAGTTGTAGTTGTATTCCCAGTACCATTGTCTACGTCTATTATACGGACCCGCAGCTTGTGTGCTGTAGCCTATGGTCGCGGGTCGCGTATTAAAAGTACTTGTTCTTTACAGTATCCTCGTCACATCGCCACACATGATTGAAATGAGAACAGGACCATTGCCGGCCTGGAAACTTATCTTTAATCTCGCCAGAGAGATTTTGTTTATTTTCATTTAGTTAACTTGCGGGTGTAATTGGGAGTTGTTTATTTGTTGATTGTTATTTATTTTAATCTGAAATTAAATTCATGTTAGTTAAATCTTGGCTTAACTTTTCTTCCTGTGTTATATTTTTTACCTATGTTCCTTGTTTTGATAAGAAGCAAATGATTTTTAACAACAACGGTATGGACCGCAACACGTCCCTGAAAAGAGTGTCATTCCACTTCCTTACAATGGTTCACTATATGTGAGCCAATTTTGGAATAATCGCATGCATAACTTCTGAGATATCCAACATAGAGCTCAAATTTCAATTGCTATTTTTCAGCAGTTTGTAGCACTGACGTCAATTTCAAATATGGCCCTGAAATATACTGGTCTAGATCTTTACTCTTACCGAATTTGGTTTCGATATCTGCAGCCGTTTAGGAGTTGATAGGGGGGACAGACAGGCACACATATTCCCGGATCGATAAGTGTTTTCCTCATTTTTGCAAAATGAGAAAATTCGGCTAAAAATGTAACAATCCGATCTTATACTAAAACAACAGAGTGTGACCTAAATACACCTAAACGAGTAGTTCCGCGAAGAACTAAATAGCCTATTTTCATATATCCTACTTATATCAATTGGCTCTATCATTATGCAAATTTTCAGTTTGATTGCTGTAATAGATACTGAGAACCATCTAAATACTTCGGATGGTCACCATGTTGGATTTTTATATATAGGCTTTAGAATTATGAAGATTAGGTGTTTTATTCAAACATCAATCGCATGATTAGGACACAAGAAATAAAAACGAGATTCCAACGTTTCGCTCAGCCGCCGTCTTGTGGTTATGAATATAATTTAAATGAATTAGATGCTATTGGATTAAAATTTATATAAGCATATACCCTACAAAGTTTCACTGCGTCCGGATGGTTAAATCGTGAGAAACGCCCATTTGAATATTTAAGTTTCGCGTCGCCACCTTGTTGGATTTGTGGTCACAAAGTTATTGAACGTCCCATATGTGAACTGACGTTTATGGCCTCTATACACATGCAAATTTCAGTTTAATTGATGCCATAGATTAAGAGATATTGAGAACCGTCCAAGTATTTCAGATGGTCCCCATTTTGGATTTTTATATATGTAAGCCATAGAGTTTTGCAATATTAGATGACGATTAATGCGTAGGTTCGTTATTGAAACGGTGATTTCGATCGCATGATTAGGACACATGAAATGAAAACGAGATTTTAAAATTTCGCCCAGCCACCATCTTGAGGTTATGTAAACAATTGAACTAAGTTATATGTCAGTACATTATGCACCGCCCTGTTATAATAAACATAATCTTGGCGTGCCTACTAACTGCATCATTGGAACCAACTGGAAAAGAAAGGAGTACGCAGTGGAAAATGATGTTAATTTCTGACCTGTGCTGGGCCCGTATTTGCAGACCAGATGAGTCGAGCGACTCGAGACTCCGTGAAGGTGGTCCCACGACGAGTGGTTGGAATGCCCTCCTGGTGCTAGAAAGCTAGAATAAGTTAGGCCTAGGTGTGAAGAGAGAGATGGAGAGAGAGAGAGCAGCCCGATAGTCAAACACTACTAAATAAGACACATGGATAAAGAAATGGAAAATTTAATGAATTGAAATCAAACAATAACAAAACACACGACGGAACCCGGCCAGAACAACAAAGCCTACACAAAGGAAAGAATACCCTTCCACCTAGGGGTCAAATACAGTCACTTCATGAGGGGTAGATGATTATTAAGAATACATATCTCATAATAATAAATAATGGAAACAAATTAAATATACATACCTGTGCTCAATTCCAATAAAAAAAGATGTAAAAAGGGGGGAAGTAATTGATCAAAAGGCAATACAGCCGGTCGCTGGTAAACAACAATCACTCCTCAGCATCGAGATGGATGGTTGTCATGGTGACCAAAAATAACACACATAGCAAAGATAAAACAAGGGGCTGTGTGCGTGTCGCAGAGGCTGTGGCGAGCAATAACGCAATCAGGAGGGATGCAATCGTGCTGGCAGTCCCCAGAGAAAAGAAATGCAAAAACCAAAGATACAACAAGGAGAAACAAATGACGTAAAGTGTCCGTGAAATATATCAAAGATACACACACGCAATCAAACACACAAAATGCCAGCCGACGATGCAGAAATGAAACACAAAGCAACTCGTGCTTGTAGGTAGTCTAGCAAAACATGCTAGACGAATATGGTCCCCTACTTACTTTGCAGGTTCGAGATGAATACGGTAAGGCCTACTTAAAGTTACCGCCGTGATTCATTTGCCCGAAGCATGGAATGAATGGGTTACATAAGGGCTAAAATATATGGTGTCATGCCTCGTGTTGGGAGAATGGTCGAAACGCCAACGTCCACAAACCACGGGAGACCCACTCGAACACATGCCCAATCAAAACAACTTCAATGCACCTGGCAGCAAGAAAAACATACACTCACAAAATCACTCGCAGATATATTTCACGGCACAAATAAAAGGTTAAACCGTAGACTCAAACTAAACAAAATAGGAGACCGCCATTTCGATTGGTTCCACAGCAAATCCAAGCACACGACGAAGACCAAAAAGAAAAGTTAAATTTAGGAAGTGAGCATAGTGGAAACAATGTAAGATGCGTTACTTACATGAGTCAATGGAAGTCCTCGGCGTAATGACAAAGTTAATAAAAAGGAAAATATTACATTTTAAATGATAAATGATAAGGCGGACAGCCTAAAGCCACGTCCGCACAGGAAGTTTCTCACATGGCGTCCAAGTCTACCGGGACGGCCTCCAAAGAAAAAAAGAAAAGAGAGAGAGAGATGTTAAACATGGCTCAGGATCTACGCACCCCCCCCCCCCCCCCCAAATAAATATTTATATTAATAAAGGATTTTTCTTTTTACATCACTAAGCACCACCGCTTTGAAATAAATCAAGTCCCAAGTGTTCCAAAATACACAACATCCTTCTCACACAGGTGGTTTGTCAAACAACTATAACAGTAGGCTACACAAAATATGAGGGGGGAGGGGGATCGATATAACACTTAAGCAATTGAGCCATATCAGAGAGAAAGATGTAAAGGAATATATAAAAATAATCAGATAGCTTCGGCGATCGCAATATCAGGACAGAACTCCTTCGGGGTCCCCAAAGGCACGCGTTCCTTTGACCATCCCTGGGCTTGTCATAATGGTATTACGGTTCGCCTGAGCACAATGAGAAGAAATATAGATAGAGACACGGACGAAAATCATAAACTAAAGACTTTTGCCCTTTGACGACGAAGTCTGCCATTCCCCTTAAACCCATCATGAAAGTGACGTATTAAAATAACTATGAAGCGATATAATGTGTCCATTATTTATAGAATATAAATTCTCTACCGGCCGAGTTCGCAAAAATATTTTTTTTACAATAAATGTTAAATTACACAGAGTATATAGGCCTATTTCTTCTAGTATTATTTTCTTTCTTGAGCTTCAAAATTTGTACTTGGCTCAGCCTCGGTCAAAATTGGTTCAATAATAGGCAGGCCAAGGAGATGCCATATGGATACAAGCTTCCTTGACTAACATAATCAAATTATGATTGGCTAACCTACGCAGAAAATGGACAACATTAATCACAGCAAATAAGAAGGTTATACAATAAATGGTTTCAATTGAGATATGTGAGTTCTAGATACGTCGGTGGGATTCTCCTTCGAGATCAATTCAACAGCGACAGGTGTTAAAAATCTAGTGATAGTTTTGGGCGTGCTCCAGCGAAGCATTAGATTAGCTGACTCCGTATTCTTGGCCGAACTCTGTGGGTGCAGGCGCACTAGCACGTCATCATTCACCTGAAAACAAACAGGTTGCATTCCCCTTTTATAGCGAGACGCCACGCAATCTCGTGCCCTTTTCAGATGCCGTACAGCAACTCCCCATTTTTCTTTGACTGAGGTACGGCGGGATGGCGCAGCCAGATAATCTATTTTCCACTGAAGCTGAAGTGGATCAACAATACGCCTTCCTAGAAACAATCCCAAAGGGGTAGAATTCGTCGATTCATGAAGATCAGTGTTAAATCATAAGGACAAAAACTGAAGATTTGCGTCCCAACGTGACTGATCTGCGTTATGGAACGCACTCAAGCAAGCCTTCAAGTTACGATTAAATCTTTCAACGTGATTTGGCTGAGGGTGGTAGGGTGCCAAAAATACATGATCAATTCCTCAAGAAAAACACATTGATCTAAAAGACTTGGACCGGAAAACTCTCGCGTTATCGGACACTAAAAACTTCGGAGGACCAAAAACACCAACAATATGTTGAGTCAAAAGCCTAACAGTGGTACGTGTGGTGATTTCCCTGACAGGAAATAACCATACAAATTTGGAAAATCCATCAATGACAGTAAGTATAGCTTGATGACCAGAAGATGACCTAACTAGGGGACCAAAATAATCTATAAAGAGGCGCTCATTTGGATAAGACATCGTGTCAGCGTGGTGAAGTCCAATGTGAGAATTCTTTGCTGGCTTAGAACGTTGACACGTAACACGTTTTCGGACGAAAGCAAAAGCACCCGCTTTCAAATGGGGCCAGTAGAATTCCTGGGAGATTTTATGGAAAGTCTTCGTCATACCTAATTGTAATCCAAAACAGGATTCATGGAAATACGCCAAGATCATATATTGTATATTCTGTGGCACGAAAATCCTACATTTCGAAGATCGAGGAGCGGTATGCACTATCACATCATTTTGCAATGAAAACTCAGATACACCAGGATCTTTTCCGAGAATTTTTTCACGCAGTGAGACACAAAAAGGGTCATCTGCTTGGTACGTACGGATGTCAGTAAAATACCATGGAATGTGTTGGAGAACATTCACAGGCTCGGAAATCTTAACAATGGGAGGAGGTTCCTCGAACATGCGTGACAAACAATCCGCTAGAACATTTTCACTGCCTCTGACGTGAATGATGTCAAAGCTAAAAGAGGATAGACGAAGAATCCAACGATTTATACGTCGCAATTTTTTGACATGCGAGCGCATCCAGGACAGAGCTTCATTGTCGGTATGCACTATGAAATGCCGATGTTCTAGAAAAGATCTGAAACGTTCACATCCGAATACGACAGCCAGACTTTCTTTCTCGAAAGTGGAATACCGGCGTTCGCAATCGTTCAGCATCCGACTGGCAAAAGCGATGGGTACCAAATTACCATTCACCTGCTGACTAAGTACACAAGAAACTGCGACATCACTCGCATCACAATGTAACATAAAATCTTTCCCAAAATCCTGAGTTCGAAGGACGGGACCAGAAGAAAGACATTCTTTCAGTTTCTCGAAGGCAAGACACTGGTTGGGGCCCCACACGAATCGTACATTCTTCTTCTTCAAATAATTCAGGGGCGCTGAAATGTCCGAAAAGTCCTTAATGAACCTACTGTAAAAGCCTGCCATTCCCAAAAAACGTCGGACTGCTTTCACATTCGTGGGAGTAGGGAACTCTTGGTTACATTGGACACGCTCAGAGTTCACTTCTATGCCCACATCCGAAAGAATGTGACCTAAATTTTTTATTTCCTTTGAAGCCAAAGAAATTTTGTCCGGGTTAACAGTGAGTCCGGCTCTGCGAAGACGGCATAGCACTTCACGTAAATGGACCAGATGATCCTCAAAAGATCATCAAGATAGTTAAACACAGATGAATACTTTAAATCTCCAAATAACTCGTCCAAGACCTACTCAAAACTTGTCCGCCGATGAAAATGCCCATGGGTAATTTATTGAGCTGAAAAAGGCCGAACGGAGTGGAGAAGGCAGTTACCTTACGGCTCTCGGGATCTAGAGGAATCTGAAAATATGCACATTTCAAATCTATAAAGGTACAACAAACAAAAGAACCCTCGGCTACTTCGGTTCGCGCAGCTCACTTCGGCTCGTCTCGATCTTCCCCGACAATCTCTACTTAGTATAAAACAAAGTCCCCGATTCTTGGATGTTACGGGTAATCTCGAGAACCACTGGATGGATTTTGACGCGGATTTCACCATTCTGTAAAGGATATCTCGAGAAAAGTTTCTGTAGAAAATAATTTATGATCAAAGGAAGCCAAGCAGTAACGATTTCAGTGAAAAAGTCGGGAAAAACTTGGCGTCCGTGCCTTCTTAAGCTGGGCAAACCGTTAAAAATATCAATATACTATGAGCTTAAGAATTGGTCAGCATGAAAAGTTCTACAAAAAAGTCCGCGAGAGCATATATCTTCAATACATCGCCCACTGAAAGTGTTTTTAAGACTGGATGGAAGGGGTATTTGTATTTCATGCACCTCGCCAGTCTTAAATTACGTCTGACAGGAATCCGTTGCACATGCTATCTCCATGATAATATAATTAATAGCCCAGTCAGTGATTTTAACCCATCATGCCGAGACGTAAACGGATATACAGTAGGCCGCAGTTCATTGACATCGAAAAAATCGCTTATCAAATAAAACATTCGCTACTGTTCCCGGGCGAAGGAGTGCGCGGCTGGCTGAGCTGTCCTCACATACCGTATTGTAAGTACCTGCAGCCAGCTGTTCGATTGAGGTTATTCCTTCATTATTGCTGCAAACGCAATGCAATTAAAAGAACGGAAGTAAATGTAAAGTAACCGAAAGTATTAAGCACGGAGTTAAATGAAAATACAGTATTTATGATTCCCTAGTTTTAAACTACGTTTTATAGAAATACACTGTTCCAATAAGCGTGCACACACAGAGGCTATAATTTCAACAACACGAAATAATGCATCAGGTGTAGAAAACTGCAAACGATCCTTGGCCATAGACGTCTTCCCTTCCGCTATTATACGCTTCACGAGTGACTTTGAAACATCCGTTGCTTCACTTGTTGAAGCCACAACATTATAATTGAGTTTATGAACGGTTTTCTGTTCTCGTAGGTGAGCAGTTACGTTATAGACTATTTCTCTAGCTTGTCCCCTTAATGGTCGTCTAGATTTGCTACCAGATTTCGAGGTAGAAGTCATAACGAAACTCAAATGATACTATTACTAGAGTAGCATGGTACACAACACAACACAATATACATAAACACATTTACCAATAAAGTACACGCTACACGACAAGGGATTATAGGACTACAATAAAGAAATAAACATATATAAAACTGACAAAACAAAAAGAGCACGAAAATGGATACACAATTTGCAACGAAGCTCTTGTCAGCGGGTCTAGACAGTGTGCTCGCTAGGGCGGCCAGGCAGCATGTGACCCCCTCCACCGCTCCTTTGTGACGTCGCACAACCACTCGGAGTGAATGCGCGGAGAAGTGGGCTTTGCCCAGGTTCTTTTGAACGTTGAAGGTTTATAGGACGGACTAGTATCTCGCCCCGTGAAAATGCTGAAAAGCGCTCTCCAGAGTTGGAAGCGGAAAGTTGTCGAACACCACCTTTGAATTGAGTCGACGATAATCAACCACTAATCGAAAAGTACCGTACCCTCTTTCTTAGGAACCAGGAATGCTGGCCTACCATAAGAAGACTTAGAAAGCCTCACAACACCATGTGCCTTAAGATCATCAATATATTCTCTCATGGCAATGAGTTTGGGCGGAGAGCACGAAAATGGTGCCGACCTAACTGGAACCTCATCAGTTAAGTCTATATGACACTCGTAGCCTATGGCGGAACCCAGTTCCGTAGTGAGAACATCAGGAAATTCATTCACCAAATCAGATAAAGCGTCACGTTGACTCGTGAATAAAGTAGGAGGGATTTGAACAGCAGCGATACCAGAAAAATTACAAGGAACGCTCGCTTCATAAGAATTAAAATGAAACCGCTCCTTCGATTTAAACAAAAAACTGAAGGAATGATCCGAGAAATCAAGCCTCAACCCTGCTTTGTGCATAAAATCAGAACCTAAGAACATAGGCGTAGATAAATCATCCACCACATGGAAGTTCCAATCTCAAGAATAACCACATATCTTAATATGGCATGTTACAGCGCTAGAAACAGAAATAGATGACTTCACCGCAGAATAAAATTTTAACCCCGCATCATGTGGACAAATCCGAGTAACAGGAAGCTGTTCCGCGATGGAGCGCTGAATAAATGAATGTGAAGCACCAGAATCCAGTAAAGCGGGTATCGAAAATTTATTAACACTTACAGGGACCCAAGGACAGAAGTTTCCAGTCGTGGAAATGTTCATTTCCCGGCGAACTTCATCGCATGGCCACTCCGGCGGATCTAAACCGGGGACCCATGCTCGTTTCCCTGACGCGAAGCACATCTAGGACAGGTAACGTGCGTCACGTCACGAAGACCACATGTGTGACAAAACACACGAGAGGGCACACGGCAGGAATTAAAATGATGACTGAAACGATCACAATTCCAACATTTTATACGGTTATACATGTTCAGGTTTCGTGGTAACTGTTGATCCTGAGGAGCGGGATTCGCAGAAGAAGTAGCATTGGGAATACTTTCGACAATATGCGAGCGGGGAAGGCTTAACTGCCCGATCCTGCTGACGAGATATTGAAGATGGGTGTGCAGTTCTCTGAATCTGGGATTGCGCGCATGCAGTCTTTGGAAACAAACTATCAGAGGGGAGGGGTGGGGGTACATATGACTTGCGCAGGCGCCGATTGAACTCACATTCACGTCCTTGATCAACAATGTCAGCCACACTATACACACTGGACCGGCGTATGAAAGACTTGTACTCAGGTGCCAGATTTCTATGCACAATATCAACAGTTTCAATAAGGGGAAGGGGCTGCGACAACCTTCTTATTAAAGTCATTAGCCCAGTAACAAAATCGTCTACAGGCTCTTCCAAACCCTGGGTACGACGATGAATTTCAGCCTTCAAGTCATGTACAAAAGCATACGTCATGAACCGCTCATTTATTGACTTACAGAAATCAACCCACGAGATGAAAGATCTGCTGATAAGTCGATGCCATTTTAAAGCTAAAACACTCAATAATAACGGTAGGCAGACAACAATGTCGTCTGGTTAGAGGTCATAACAATGGCAGAGTTCACTGACCATGTCTAAGAACCCAAATACAGACGAAACTCCCAGTTCACCAGAAAATGAAATTCCCCACTTGGACACTATATTTGCTACGCTTCCCTTGCAATGGCCTTTCACCTCAGTCAATTGATTAGTGTCTTTCCCACAGACACTTTCAAACGATAGCAGATCATCGTCAGACTGGAAGAGCTCCTTCTTCAAGTTACAACCTGGGAAAGAATACATGGCTAAGCTACAGAAGTACTGCTAGCTACAATTCAAAAGAATAACTACAAATGTCTTGCCTCCGTCCTGCGCCTGAAATGAGTACAAAACAAGAAGTAGGGTTGGTTAGTACATTACCAATGCTGGGGTTCGTTGATAGGGTCCAAATCATTTCACTCTCCTAACAGTTTGTTATTTCTATGGTTCATACTCCTTGGAAGTTCACATTGACTCTCAATATTTGTTTGCATAGTATACAATAGGGTACAAGAAACAGAATAAAAACAGCATTGAAAAATATGCAGCGAAATATTAAAATCAATTTTGATATTGCTATGCGACCAGGAGACTTAACCAAGCTCTGCTACCATCTGCACCGCCCTGTTATAATAAACATATTCTTGGCGTGCCTACTAACTGCATCACTGGAACCAACGGGAAAAGAAAGGAGTACGTAGTGGAAATTGATGTTCATTTCTGACCTGTGTTGGGCCCGTATTTGCAGGCCAGATGTGCCGAGCAACTCCAGACTCCGTGAAGGTGGTCCCACGACGAGTGGTAGGAATACCCTCCTGGTGCTAGAAAGCTAGAATAAGTTAGGCCTAGGTGTGAAGAGAGAGATGGAGAGAGAGAGAGCAGCCCGATCGTCGAACACTACTAAATAAGACACATGGATAAAGAAATGGAAAATTTAATGAATAGAAATCAAACAATAACAAAACACACGACGGAACCCGCCCAGAATAACATAGCCTACACAAAGAAAAGAGTGCCCTTCCACCTAGGACACTGTAACAGAGCAGCAAATGAGGTGCCTGCCTGGACACTGTAACAGTGTAGCAAATGAGGCGCCTACCAGGACACTATAACAGTGTAGCACTTCATGAGGGGAAGATGATTATTAAGAATAAATATCTTATAATAATAAATAGCGGAAACAAATTAAATACATACCTATGCTCACTTCCAATAAAAAGATGTAAAATGGGGGGAAGTAATTGATCAAAAGGCAATACAGCCGGTCGCTGGTAAACAACAATCACTCCTCAGCTTCGAGATGACTGGTTGTCATGGAGACCAAACATAACAAACATAGCAAAGATAAAACAAGGGGCTGTGTGCATGTCGCAGAGGCTGTGGCGAGCAATAACGCAACCAGGAGGGATGCGATCGAGCAGACAGTCCCCAGAGAAAAGAAATGCAAAAACCAAAGATACAACAAGGAGAAACAAATGACGTAAAGTGCCCGTGAAATATATAAAAAATACACACACGCAATCAAACACACAAAATGCCAGCCGACGATGCAGAAATGAAACATAAAGCAACTCGTGCTTGTAGGTAGTCTAGCAAAACATGCTAGACGAATATGGTCCCCTACTTACTTTCCAGGTTCGAGCTGAATACGGTAAGGCCTACTTAAAGTTACCGCTGTGATTCAGTTGCCCGAAGCATGGAATGAAGGGAATACATAAGTGCTAAACTCGAATTCAGCGACCTGATGATAATAGAAAAAGTCAAGGCCCGATATCTTAAGAGGATTTTAGGCATAGGAAAGTCTGCCCCTTCTAGGTTGACATATGTATTAACTAAGGAGGACTACTTCATCGACGACATCACAATACAGTTTTACCTACCAAACACCAAAGCCTATGAGAATGCCCGCCGAACCTTAAATGAGAAACGAAATGTCATTTGGTCCGACTTTTACTCCACAGATGCCATAATGACAGAAGAGTGGAAACAAGCTAATTACGAGCTACGACACGTAATAACACGTTACGCCACCCATGGATTACACTATAGATTTTGCAAAACCAAGAATTTCCACCAACCGAATGAAGACTGTGTGTGTGACCTGTGCAACGATCTTTGTGAAAGGTGCCACGCCCAAACTGCAAAATGAGGACAACCTCAATAATAAGACTGGCATTAGCATAATTGATCATTTATGTACAAATATGTATTTGCACATTGTGCGCTTTTCTTTTAATAATAATAATAATAATAATAATAATAATAATAAGGGCTAAAATATATGGCGTCATGCCTCGTGTTGGGAGAATGGTCGAAACGCCAACGTCCACAAACCACGGGAGACCCACTCGAACACATGCCCAATCAAAACAACTTCAATGCACCTGGCAGCAAGAAAAACATACACTCACAAAATCACTCGCAGATATATTTCACGGCACAAATAAAAGGTTAAACCGTAGACTCAAACTAAACAAATCAGGAGACCGCCATTTCGATTGGTTCCACAGCAAATACAAGCACACGACGAAGACCAAAAAGAAAAGTTAAATTTAGGAAATGAGCATAGTGGAAACAAGGTTAAATACGTTACTTACATGAGTCAATGGAAGTCCTCGGCGTAATGACAAAGTTAAATAAAACGGAAAAATATTACATTTTAAATGATAAATGATAAGGCGGACAGCCTAAAGCCACGTCCGCACAGGAAGTATCTCACATGGCGTCTGAGTCTACCGGGACGGCCTCCAAAGAAAAAAAGAAGAGAGTGAGATGTTAAACATGGCTCAATTACAATGTGTACAAACATTTGCTGTACCAAGTTTCACTGCGTTCGGATGGTTAAATCGCGCGAAAAGTCCATTTAAATGTTTCAACTTTGATTGGCCGGCATGTTCGTTTTGTACTGAACAGGTCTTTGAAAGTCACATAGCTAAACGTATAATAGTGCCATTTATCACAGTACACAATTTCAGGGTGATATGAGTAATAGTTTCGGAGATACAGAATGCCGGTGAAATATTTCGCACAGCCGCCATGTTGGATTGGTGAGACGTAATAAAATGTGAAGGGCACGGTCGGGGTCGGCCAAAATAGTACTATGCCCTTACTGAGTTTCATTGAAATCTCTACATCCTGTAGCAGTTTTGCTAGCCCACATGTTGAGCGACAAGTGTAGCGTTAATTAATGCCCCATGTTGGTAGCAACAAGTGTAACGGTTTGGCTGCCCCTAACTGTTGGGTGATAAATGTAACTGTTTACCTTTGCCTAAGCTATGTTGTTTTAATGGGCGCCAAGACCTCAATGCAATGCTGAAATCTAAATTTGTATTTAACAACGTCTAGCTCTGGTAGAACACCTTCAAGAATCTATTCACTCAGATCGTGGTATGATTTGATCATTAACCCAACAAACAATTGTATCAGGAGAAGGAATTGGTCTATATCTAATGCTACTGAAAGCAAAGATTGCATTGTAAAAGAATTGAATTTATTATATAAAACAAGTATAGCAAAATTAATAATAATAATAAGTTTAAAATTTAAATTGGAGCTTTGCGATTTTAATATTACCGATAGAAAATTACGTGAAAACGGAGTCTGATAAATTATTGATTTTACTCTTATTCCCAAGCTATGAAGTTACTGAAATATGAAATATAAAACAAAGAGAAATGAGAGATTGCGTATTTCTGCGTCATTCGCGCTTACCACTGGAAATGGCCGAAGCCTTTCCCTCGTACTGGATGATGCTGTGAGCTTCCCACAGTCTCCTGGACGTCGACATCTTTTGTCGATATTTGATGAGATTCTGGTAGATTAGATAATTCTATGGTCCGTACATCGGACCCAAACACTCGTACAACCACACTGGTTAAGTTTTACAAAAGTTAGTCCTCCACTCCACGGAACATCGGAACGACTCCCGCGTACAACCGTATTCGTTAAGTTCTATACAGATAGTCCTCGTTCCACGGCGCGCTGAACGATATATCCACACGTCGCATCCCCACTCTTCATCCGACTTCTAGCTTACGTGGTCTCCACTGATTGGCTGCACCCCACGCGCTATATTCCCCTCCTCTGGCTCATTACACTCGGCGGTAGGGTGAAGTCGTATTCCATTCCATACATCCGCCTTTTCGTTAAGCTGCAACGCAGGATTGCGTCATGCTTCCCGACAAGATTAATCCTGTATATGAATTTCCAGTGACTCATGTCTCTCAAAATATCCTAACTGACGAAAACTCCGTAAAATTCCGTAATCACATAATTTTCTATGATATTGTCGTTCGTAATAATTTGCTTGATAGCGTTTCTAAGACATAGAAAACCTATCTGTATGCTTATAATTTTTATAAAATGCTCCGAAAATAACTTAATAATAATTATAATAAATAAATAATAATAATAAATTAACATGAAAACTTCTCTTGGCTGAACAATTTGCCGCGTAAATAAATATAGAATGGCTTCCTACTGACTTATGCCAGTTGCATAAAAACCCCTCGAAAACACGTTACAATCCGTGTAGAAGTTATTATGGGGGGACACATACACAGACGGACGCACACCCATACACACTAACATGGAAAAAATATGATCCCATTAGCCTATTCTTTCATTAGTGAAAATAAGCCAATAAATACATATGAACAACAGTATTTAAAAAAAAAAAACAGACCAGAAATTAAGAGTGGTTATCAAATATAAATGAAGATGTTGCTTTTCGATGGTAGAATTAAACACAGGAAAATATTATAGTATATAAAAATTAAATTCAAAAAGTTCACTATGCTGTGGTACTTCTAAACCGGAAATTTTGTGGAATGCTTAAATGGGAAATCAGGCATCTACCAGGGCACTATAACAGATCAGCAAATGAGGCGCCTACCAGGACATTATAACAGTGTAGCAAATGAGGTGCCTACCAGTGCACTATAACAGTATAGCAAAGGAGGTGCCTACCAGGACACTATAACAGTGTAGCAAATGGGGCGTCTACTAGGACACTATAACAGTATAGCAAATGAGGTGCCTACCAGGACACTATAACAGTGTAGCAAATGAGGTGCCTACCAGGACACTGTAACAGTGTAGCAAATGAGGTGCCTACCAGGACACTGTAACAGTGTAGCAAATGGGGTGCCTACCAGGACACTATAACAGTGTAGAGAATGAGGCGCCTACCAGGACACTATAGCAGTGTAGCAAATGGGGTGCCTACCAGGACACTATAACAGTGTAGCAAATGGGGTGCCTACCAGGACACTATAACAGTGTAGAGAATGAGGCGCCTACCAGGACACTATAGCAGTGTAGCAAATGGGGTGCCTACCAGGACACTATAAGAGTGTAGCAAATGGGGTGCCTACCAGGGCACTATAACAGATCAGCAAATGAGGCGCCTACCAGGACATTATAACAGTGTAGCAAATGAGGTGCCTACCAGAGCACTATAACAATATAGCAAATGAGGTGCCTACCAGGACACTATAACAGTGTAGCAAATGGGGCGTCTACTAGGACACTATAACAGTGTAGCAAATGAGGTGCCTACCAGGACACTATAACAGTGTAGCAAATGAGGTGCCTACCAGGACACTGTAACAGTGTAGCAAATGAGGTGCCTACCAGGACACTATAACAGTGTAGAGAATGAGGCGCCTACCAGGACACTATAGCACTGTAGCAAATGGGGTGCCTCCCAGGACACTATAACAGTGTAGCAAATGGGGTGCCTATCAGGACACTATAACAGTGTAGCAAATGGGGTGCCTACCAGGACACTATAACAGAGTAACAAATGGGGTGCCTACCAGGACACTGCAACAGTGTAGCAAATGGGGTGCCTACCAGGACACTATAAGTGTAGAAAATGGGGAGCCTACCAGGACACTATAACAGTGTAGCAAATGAGGTGCCTACCAGGACACTATAACAGTGTAGCAAATGACGCCCCTACCAGGACACTATAACAGTGTTGCAAATGAGGTGCCTACCAGGACACTATAACAGATTAACAAATAAGGCGCCTACCAGGAACTATAACAGTGTAGCAAATGGGGTGCCTACCTGGACACTGTAACAGTGTAGCAAATGGGGTGCCTACCATGACACTATAACAGATTAACAAATAAGGCGCCTACCAGGACACTGTAACAGTGTTGCAAATGAGGTGCCTACCAGGACACTATAACAGATTAACAAATAAGGCGCCTACCAGGACACTATAAGAGTGTAGCAAATGAGGCGCTTACCAGGACACAATAACAGATTAACAAATAAGGCGCCTACCAGGACACTGTAACAGTGTTGCAAATGAGGTGCCTACCAGGACACTATAACAGATTAACAAATAAGGCGCCTACCAGGACACTATAACAGTGTAGCAAATGGGGTGCCTACAAGGACACTATAACAGTGTAGCTAATGAGGCGCCTACCAGAGCAATATAACAGTGTAGAAATGAGGTGCCTACCAGGACACTATAACAGTGTAGCAAATGGGGCGCCTACCAGGACACTATAACAGTGTAGCAAATGAGGTGCCTACCATAACACTGTAACAGTGTAGCAAATGAGGTGCCTACCAGGACACTATAACAGTGTAGAAAATGGGGTGCCTACCAGGACACTATAACAGTGTAGCAAATGGGGTGCCTACCAGGACACTGTAACAGTGTAGCAAAAGAGGTGCCTACAAGGACACTATAACAGTGTAGCAAATGGGGCGTCTACTAGGGCACTATAACAGTGTAGCAAATTAGGTGTTACCAGGACACTGTAACAGTGTAGCAAATGAGGTGCCTACCATAACACTGTAACAGTGTAGCAAATGAGGTGCCTACCAGGACACTATAACAGTGTAGAAAATGGGGTGCCTACCAGGACACTATAACAGTGTAGCAAATGGGGTGCCTACCAGGACACTGTAACAGTGTAGCAAATGAGGTGCCTACCAGGACACTACAACAGTGTAGCAAATGGGGTGCCTACCAGGACACTATAACAGAGCAACAAATGGGGTGCCTACCAGGACACTGCAACAGTGTAGCAAATGGGGTGCCTACCAGGACACTATAAGTGTAGAAAATGGGGAGCCTACCAGGACACTATAACAGTGTAGCAAATGAGGTGCCTACCAGGACACTATAACAGTGTAGCAAATGAGGTGCCTACCATAACACTGTAACAGTGTAGCAAATGAGGTGCCTACCAGGACACTATAACAGTGTAGAAAATGGGGTGCCTACCAGGACACTATAACAGTGTAGCAAAAGGGGTGCCTACCAGGACCCTATAACAGTGTAGCAAATGGGGTGCCTACCAGGACACTATAACAGAGCAACAAATGGGGTGCCTACCAGGACACTGCAACAGTGTAGCAAATGGGGTGCCTACCAGGACACTATAAGTGTAGAAAATGGGGAGCCTACCAGGACACTATAACAGTGTAGCAAATGAGGTGCCTACCAGGACACTATAACAGTGTAGCAAATGAGGCCCCTACCAGGACACTATAACAGTGTTGCAAATGAGGTGCCTACCAGGACACTATAACAGATTAACAAATAAGGCGCCTACCAGGAACTATAACAGTGTAGCAAATGGGGTGCCTACCTGGACACTGTAACAGTGTAGCAAATGGGGTGCCTACCATGACACTATAACAGATTAACAAATAAGGCGCCTACCAGGACACTGTAACAGTGTTGCAAATGAGGTGCCTACCAAGACACTATAACAGATTAACAAATAAGGCGCATACCAGGACACTATAACAGTGAAGCAAATGAGGCGCTTACCAGGACACAATAACAGATTAACAAATAAGGCGCCTACCAGGACACTGTAACAGTGTTGCAAATGAGGTGCATACCAGGACACTATAACAGATTAACAAATAAGGCGCCTACCAGGACACTATAACAGTGTAGCAAATGCGGTGCCTACCTGGACACTATAACAGTGTAGCAAATGGGGCGCCTACCAGAGCACTATAACAGTGTAGCAAATGAGGTGCCTACCACGACACTATAACAGATTAACAATTAAGGCGCCTACCAGGACACGGTAACAGTGTAGGAAATGGGGTGCCTACCAGGACACTATAACAGTGTAGCTAATGAGGCGCCTACCAGAGCACTATAACAGTGTAGAAATGAGGTGCCTACCAGGACACTATAACAGTGTAGCAAATGGGGCGCCTACCAGGACACTATAACAGTGTAGCAAATGAGGTGCCTACCAGGACATTATAACAGTGTAACAAATGGGGATCCTACCAGGACACTGTAACAGTGTAGCAAATGGGGTGCCTACCAGACACTATAACAGAGTAGCAAATGAGGTGCCTACCAGGACACTATAACAGTGTAGAAAATGGGGCGCCTACCAGGACACTATAACAGTGTAGCAAAAGAGGTGCCTACCAGGACACTATAACAGTGTAGCAAATGGGGCGTCTACTAGGGCACTATAACAGTGTAGCAAATTAGGCGCCTACCAGGACACTGTAACAGTGTAGCAAATGAGGTGCCTATCAGGACACTATAACAGTGTAGCAAATGGGGTGCCTACCAGGACACTATAACAGTGAAGCAAATGGGGTGCCTACCAGGACACTGTAACAGTGTAGCAAATGAGGTTTCTACCAGGACACTATAACAGTGTAGAAAATGGGGTGCCTACCAGGACACTATAACAGTGTAGCAAATGGGGTGCCTACCAGGACACTGTAACAGTGTTGCAAATGAGGTGCCTACCAGGACACTATAACAGTGTAGCAAATGGGGTGCCTACCAGGACAGTATAACAGTGTAGAAAATGGGGTGCCTACCAGGACACTATAACAGTGTAGCAAATGGGGTGCCTACCAGGACACTGTAACAGTATAGCAAATGAGGCCCCTACCTGGACACTATAACAGTGTAGCAAATGAGGTGTCTACCAGGACACTATAACAGTGTAGCAAATGAGGTCCCTACCAGGAATCTATAACAGTATAGCAAATGAGGCCCCTACCAGGACACTATAACAGTGTATCAAATGAGGTGCCTACCAGGACACTATAACAGTGTAGCAAATGAGGCCCCTACCAGGACACTATAACAGTGTAGCAAATGATGTGCCTACCAGGAAACTGTAACAGTGTAGCAAATGAGGTCCCTACCAGGACACTATAACAGTGTAGCAAATGAGGTGCCTACCAGGACACTATAACAGAGTAGCAAATGAGGCGCCTACCAGGACACTGTAACAGTGTAGCAAATGAGGTGCCTACCAGGACACTATAACAGTGCAGCAAATGAGGTGCCTACCAGGACACTATAACAGTGTAGCAAATGAGGCGCCTACCAGGACACTATAACATAGTAGCAAATGGGGTGCCTACCAGGACACTATAACAGTGTAGCAAATGAAGCGCTTACCAGGACCCTATAACAGTGTAGCAAATGAGGTGCCTACCAGGACACTATAACAGTGCAGCAAATGAGGCCCCTACCAGGACACTATAACAGTATAAAAATGATGCTACTACCAGGACACTATAACAGTGTAGCAAATGAGGCCCCTACCAGGACACTACAACAGTGTAGTAAATGAGGCCCCTACCAGGACACTATAACAGTGTAGCAAATGAGGCCCCTACCAGGACACTATAACAGTGTAGCAAATGAGGTGTCTACCAGGAAACTGTAACAGTGTAGCAAATGAGGTCCCTACCAGGACACTATAACAGTGTAGCAAATGAGGTGCCTACCAGGACACTGTAACAGAGTTCCAAATGAGGCGCCTACCAGGACACTGTAACAGTGTAGCAAATGAGGCGCCTACCAGGACATTATAACAGTGTAGCAAATGAGGCGCCTACAAGGACACTATAACAGTGTAGCAAATGAGGCGCCTAACAGGACACTATAACAGTGTAGTAAATGTGGTGGCTACAAGGACACTATAACAGTGTAGCAAATAAGGTGGCTACCAGGACACTATAACAGTGTAGCAAACGAGGTGGCTACCAGGACACTATAACAGTGTAGCAAATGGCGTGACTACCAGGACACTATAACAGTGTAGTAAATGTGGTGGCTACAAGGACACTATAACAGTGTAACAAATGAGGTGGCTACCAGGACACTGTAACAGTGTAGCAAATGGGGTGACTACCAGGACACTATAACAGTGCAGCAAATGTGGTGACTACCAGGACACTATAACTGTGTAGCAAATGAGGCGCCTACCAGGACACTATAACAGTGTAGCAAATGAGGCGCCTACAAGGACACTATAACAGTGTAGCAAATGAGGCGCCTAACAGGACACCATAACAGTGTAGTAAATATGTTGGCTACAAGGACACTATAACAGTGTAGCAAATAAGGTGGCTACCAGGACACTATAACAGTGTATAAAATGAGGTGGCTACCAGGACACTATAACAATGTAGCAAATGAGGTGCCTACCAGGACACTATAACAGAGTAGCAAATGAGGCGCCTACCAGGACACTGTAACAGTGTAGCAAATGAGGCGCCTACCAGGACACTATAAGAGTGTAGCAAATGAGGCGCCTACAAGGACACTATAACAGTGTAGCAAAGGAGGCGCCTAACAGGACACTATAACAGTGTAGTAAATGTGGTGGCTACAAGGACACTATAACAGTGTAGCAAATAAGGTGGCTACCAGGACACTATAACAGTGTAGCAAATGAGGTGGCTACCAGGACACTATAACAGTATAGCAAATGGGGTGCCTAACAGGACACTATAACAGAGTAACAAATGGGGTGCCTACCAGGACACTGCAACAGTGTAGCAAATGGGGTGCCTACCAGGACACTATAACAGTGTAGAAAATGGGGTGCCTACCAGGACACTATAACAGTGTAGCAAATGAGGTGCCTACCAGGACACTATAACAGTGTAGCAAATGAGGCCCCTACCAGGACACTATAACAGTGTTGCAAATGAGGTGCCTACCAGGACACTATAACAGATTAACAAATAAGGCGCCTACCAGGAACTATAACAGTGTAGCAAATGGGGTGCCTACCTGGACACTATAACAGTGTAGCAAATGGGGTGCCTACCATGACACTATAACAGATTAACAAATAAGGCGCCTACCAGGACACTGTAACAGTGCTGCAAATGAGGTGCCTACCAGGACACTATAACAGATTAACAAATAAGGCGCCTACCAGGACACTATAACAGTGTAGCAAATGAGGCGCTTACCGCCATTGCCCGGTCCCAAGTCCGGGATGAGAAAGGAGGAGGGTTCGATGGCAGGCTTAACAACAAGCCGGTCGGTAAAACAAATTCTGTTGTATCTCAATGCACTGGCTAGAATAAATATTATTGATGAAACTGTTAGGGCGTTCCCCTCTGTAGGCGACGCGCATCATCATCGCCCGAATGGTGTGAGAAATGTGCAAGGGCTCCCCACTCAAGGACGGGGTGGGCTAAAGAAGCGAGTCCAACAAATCAGAATGGCAACCATTAACATTGGTACTCTTACGAGTCGAAGCCGAGAACTTGCAGATACCTTGAAGAACCGACAAATAGATATTGCCTGCATCCAGGAAACCAAATGGTCTGGCTCAAAATCCAAGGATATTGGTGAAGGATACAAGTTATTCTACCACGGAAAGATATCAGGCAGGAATGGCGCAGCTATAGCTGTGAGTACAAAGTTCAGAGATCATGTCTCTGAAGTAAACCGTCTTTCTGACCGATTGATGTCTATTAAGATCGACACTGGTACGAAAACCTTACGTGTGGTTTCATGTTATGCTCCACAAACTGGGTGCACGGATGATGAGAAGGATGAATTTTGGAACAACCTCGAAACTTACCTACAGTTTGTTGAAGAAGAACTCCTGTTCATAGGTGGTGACTTAAATGGCCACGTTGGAGGGAATAGAAATGGTTTCGAGAGAGTACATGGTGGACAAGGCTTTGGAGAGCGAAATGAGGATGGAAACAGAATCCTGGAATTTGCTGAGGCCTTAGACTTAGCTGTGACTAACACCTTTTACAAAAAGCGACCATCGCACCTCATTACCTACAGTAGTGGTGGAAGAAATACGCAGATTGATTATTGGCTGGTACGAAGGAGTGATCTGAAGTTTGTCACTGATGTAAAAGTCATACCATCAGACATTATTGCACCCCAACATCATCTGCTTCTCCTCAATTTTAGGATTCGCCTTGATCTCGGCAAGAAAAGTCTTAAATCTACATCGGAACGAATTAAATGGTGGAAATTAAAACAACATCACATCCAGCTGAAAACATCTATAGGTTCTTTATCTATGCCAGAACAAGGTCAACACGTTGATGAAATCTGGGCAAAGGCCTCCACACATATTACGACTTGTGCTACTGACATCATGGGTAAATCAAAACCTGGACGCAGTTTTATCAATAAAGAGATATGGTGGTGGAATTCTCATGTCCAAGATGCCATCAGGATGAAGAAGTTAGCGTATAAGACCTGGCTCCAATCGGGACTGGATCTTGATCGTCAGCAATATAGAAGATTGAAGTCGGTGGCAAAACAGGAAGTGGCAAAGGCTAAAGCAGGCCATTACAAGAGCATGTACGAAGAGCTCAACACACCAGAAGGAGCAAATAATATCTACAGACTATCGAAGAATCGCCATCGTTCCACTCAAGATGTTGGACATGTTATGATCATTAAGAATGAAAATCAACAACCTCTACGGAAACCTAATGAGATCCTTAACCGATGGAAACAGCACTTCGAAAATATTAGCAACGAAGAATTTCCGCGTCCGCCACTACCAGCTGCGGATCCTGTACTTGGTCCAGTACCAGCCATCACGGTAGCCGAAGTGGAGACCGCTATGAAGAAAATGAAAAATGGAAAGGCAACTGGACCGGATGATCTCCCATCGGAGGTGTGGAAGATGCTTGGATCACAAGCAGCTCAGTTTCTATCAGATCTCTTCAACAAGATCATCAATGAAAACGAAGCTCCTCTTACTTGGCTCAGCAGTGTAACAATACCAATATGGAAAGGTAAAGGAGATGTGCGCAACTGCTCAAATTATCGACCGATTCGTCTGCTTTGCCACACTATGAAGATATTTGAGCGTATCGTGGATACACGCCTTCGTGACATAATCAAGATTGCCTCAAACCAGTGTGGTTTTATGAAAGGTACAGGGACAATCGATGCTATTCACGCTGCTCGTCTTTTGATGGAAAGGCACCCAGAAAAGCGGAAACCACTCCATATAGCCTTCTTGGATCTTGAAAAGGCCTTCGACAGGGTACCTAGTGATCTAATATGGTATGCACTACGACAGCATGGGGTACCAGAAGCATATGTTCAATGGGTTCAGCTTCTTTATCGGAATGTCACCAGCTATGTCCGATGTGCTTCAGGAAACTCCGCAACTTTTCCCATCCGAGTTGGTGTCATCAGGGTTCAGCTTTGTCCCCGCTCCTGTTCATCATCTGTCTTGACACCATCGCAGCCGAACTACTGCAACCACATCCCTGGACCTTGCTCTATGCTGACGATATCATTGTAGCCTGCAAGTCTCGCCAAGAATTGGAATAACATGTTCAATGTTGGAAAACTGCACTAGACACCCATGGTCTACGACTTAATATTGGGAAGACAGAGTATATGGAGTGTGGAGTACCAAGTGAAGGATCTATTCACATTGATGGCACTGAACTCCGAAAATAATCTGCATTCAAATACTTGGGTACGCTAATCTGTTCAGATGGCCGAACACTCCCAGATGTCCGAAACAGAGTCAACGCTGCATGGCTGAAATGGCGCCAAGTTACTGGAGTCCTTTTTGACAGGAATGTGCCACTATATCTGAAGTCGAAAATTTACAGAACCATCGTTCGACCAGTAGCACTGCACGGTACTGAATGCTGGCCAGTAACGAAGAGACATGAAAAACAACTACATGTCATGGAGACGAAGATGATTCGCTGGACACAGGGACTTACTAGACTGGACCACATCAGGAATGACAATGTTCGAGCTACATTTGGTGTGGCTCCAATCCATGAAAAAATGCGGGATAGCCGTCTGCGTTGGTATGGCCATGTACTGCGTAGCAATCACTCTTCAGTCGCGAGAACTGCACTTGACATCAGTCCAGAAGGCCGACGACCACGAGGACGACTGAGAAAGCGCTGGCTGGATACTATGCGGGAGGACATGCAACTAGTGAATGCCACAACTAGAGACGCTCAGGATCGAGCAGTATGGAAGAAAAAGTGCAGAAAAGCAGACCCTGCAATAAAGCGGGATTAATGCTAGGAAGATGATGATGACCAGGACACAATAACAAATTAACAAATAAGGCGCTTACCAGGACACTGTAACAGTGTTGCAAATGAGGTGCCTACCAGGACACTATAACAGATTAACAAATAAGGCGCCTACCAGGACACTATAACAGTGTAGCAAATGGGGTGCCTACCTGGACACTATAACAGTGTAGCAAATGAGGCGCCTACCAGAGCACTATAACAGTGTAGCAAATGAGGTGCCTACCAGGACACTATAACAGATTAACAAATAAGGCGCCTACCAGGACACTGTAACAGTGTAGCAAATGGGGTGCCTACCAGGACACTATAACAGTGTAGCTAATGAGGCGCCTACCAGAGCACTATAACAGTGTAGCAAATGAGGTGCCTACCAGGACACTATAACAGTGTAGCAAATGGGGCGCCTACCAGGACACTATAACAGTGTAGCAAATAAGGTGCCTACCAGGACATTATAACAGTGTAAAAAATGGGGTGCCTACCAGGACACTGTAACAGTGTAGCAAATGGGGTGCCTACCAGACACTATAACAGTGTAGCAAATGAGGTGCCTACCAGGACACTATAACAGTGTAACAAATGGGGCGCCTAACAGGACACTATAACAGTGTAGCAAAAGAGGTGCCTACCGGGACACTATAACAGTGTAGCAAATGGGGCGTCTACTAGGGCACTATAACAGTGTAGCAAATTAGGTGCCTATCAGGACACTGTAACAGTGTAGCAAATGAAGTGCTTATCAGGACACTATAACAGTGTAGCAAATGGGGTGCCTACCAGGACACTATAACAGTGAAGCAAATGGGGTGCCTACCAGGACACTGTAACAGTGTAGCAAATGAGGTGCCTACCATAACACTGTAACAGTGTAGCAAATGAGGTGCCTACCAGGACACTATAACAGTGTAGAAAATGGGGTGCCTACCAGGACACTATAACAGTGTAGCAAATGGGGTGCCTACCAGGACACTGTAACAGTGTAGCAAATGAGGTGCCTACCAGGACACTATAACAGTGTAGCAAATGGGGTGCCTACCAGGACACTATAACAGTGTAGCAAATGGGGTGCCTACCAGGACACTATAACAGTGTAGAAAATGGGGTGCCTACCAGGACACTATAACACTGTAGCAAATGGGGTGCCTACCAGGACACTGTAACAGTGTAGCAAATGGGGTGCCTACCAGGACACTATAGCAGTGTAGCAAATGGGGTGCCTACCAGGACACTATAACAGTGTAGCAAATGGGGTGCATACCAGGACACTATAACAGTGTTGCAAATGGGGTGCCTACCAGGACACTGTAACAGTGTAGCAAATGAGGTGCCTACCAGGACACTGTAACAGTGTAGCAAATGAGGCCCCTACCAGGAAACTATAACAGTGTAGCAAATGAGGTGCCTACCAGGACACTATATCAGTGTAGCAAATGAGGCGTCTACTAGGACACTATAACAGTGTAGCAAATGGGGCGTCTACTAGGACACTATAACAGTGTTGCAAATGAGGCCCCTACCAGGACACTATAACAGTGTAGCAAATGGGGCGTCTACTAGGACACTATAACAGTGCAGGAAATGTGGCCCCTACCAGGACACTATAACAGATTAACAAATAAGGCGCCTACCAGGACACTGTAACAGTGTAGCAAATGGGGCGTATACTAGGACACTATAACAGTGTAGCAAATGGGGTGCCTACCAGGACACTATAACAGTGCAGCAAATGAGGCGCATACCAGGACACTGTAACAGTGCTGCAAATGTGGCCCCTACCAGGACACTATAACAGTGTAGCAAATGGGGCCCCTACCAGGACACTATAACAGTGTAGCAAATGGGGTGCCTACCAGGACACTATAACAGTGTAGCAAATGTGGCCCCTACCAGGACACTATAACAGTGTAGCAAATGGGGCCCCTACCAGGACACTATAACAGTGTAGCAAATGGGGTGCCTACCAGGACACTATAACAGAGTAGCAAATGAAGCCCCTACAAGGTCACTATAACAGTGAAGCAATTGGGGCGCTTACAAGGACCCTATAACAGTGTAGCAAATGATGTGCCTACCAGGACACTGTACCAGTGTAGCATATGAGGTGCCTACCAGGACACTGTAACAGTGCAGCAAATGACGCTACCAGGACACTATAACAGTGCAGCAAATGAGGCGCCTACAAGGACACTGTAACAGTGTAGCAAATGAGGCGCCTACCAGCACACTATAACAGTGTAGCAAATGGGGTGCCTACCAGGACACTGTAACAGTGAAGCAAATGCCGCTACCAGGACACTGTAACAGTGTAGCAAATGAGGTTCCTACCAGGACACTATAACAGTGTAGCAAATGGGGCGCCTCCCAGGACACTATAACAGTTTAGCAAGTGAGGCGTCTACCCGGACACTATAACAGTATAGCAAATGAGGCGCTTACGAGGACTCTATAACAGTGTAGCAAATGAGGCCCCGACCAGGACACTATAATAGTGTAGTAAATGAGGCCCCTACCAGGACACTGTAACAGTGTAGCAAATGAGGTGCCTACCTGGACACTTTAACAGTGTAGCAAATGAGGCCCCTACCAGGACACTATAACAGTGTAGCAAATGAGGTGCCTACCAGGAAACTGTAACAGTGTAGCAAATGAGGTCCCTACCGGGATTCTATAACAGTGTAGCAAATGAGGCCCCTACCAGGACACTATAACAGTGTAGCAAATGAGGTCCCTACCAGGACTCTATAACAGTTTAGCAAATGAGGCCCCTACCAGGACACTATAACAGTGCATCAAATGAGGTGCCTACCAGGACACTATAACAGTGTAGCAAATGAGGCCCCTACCAGTACACTATAACAGTGTAGCAAATGAGGTGCCTACCAGGAAACTGTAACAGTGTAGCAAATGAGGTCCCTACCAGGACATTATAACAGTGTAGCAAATGAGGTGCCTACCAGGACACTATAACAGAGTAGCAAATGAGGCGCCTACCAGGACACTGTAACAGTGTAGCAAATGATGTGCCTACCAGGACACTATAACAGTGCAGCAAATGAGGTGCCTACCAGGACACTATAACAGTGTAGCAAATGAGGCGCCTACCAGGACACTATAACAGAGTAGCAAATGGGGTGCCTACCAGGACACTATAACAGTGTAGCAAATGAAGCGCTTACCAGGACCCTATAAGAGTGTAGCAAATGAGGTGCCTACCAGGAAACTATAACAGTGTAGCAAATGAGGCCCCTTCCAGGACACTATAACAGAATAAAAATGATGCTACTACCAGGACACTATAACAGTGTAGCAAATGAGGCCCCTACCAGGACACTACAACAGCGTAGTAAATGAGGCCCCTACCAGGACACTATTACAGTGTAGCAAATGAGGCCCCTACCAGGACACTATAACAGTGTAGCAAATGAGGTGCCTACCAGGAAACTGTAACAGTGTAGCAAATGAGGTCCCTACCATGACACTATAACAGTGTAGTAAATGAGGTGCCTACCAGGACACTATAACAGAGTAGCAAATGAGGCGCCTACCAGGACACTGTAACAGTGTAGCAAATGATGCGCCTACCAGGACACTATAACAGTGTAGCAAATGAGGCGCCTACAAGGACACTATAACAGTGTAGCAAATGGGGCGCCTAACAGGACACTATAAGAGTGTAGTAAATGTGGTGGCTACAAGGACACTATAACAGTGTAGCAAATAAGGTGGCTACCAGGACACTATAACAGTGTAGCAAATGAGGTGGCTACCAGGACACTATAACAGTGTAGCAAATGGGGTGACAACCAGGACACTATAACAGTGCAGCAAATGTGGTGACTGCCAGGACACTATAACAGTGTAGCAAATGGGGTGACTACCAGGACACTATAACAGTGTAGCAAATGTGGCGCCTACCAGGACACTGTAACTGTGTAGCAAATGAGGCCCATACCAGGACACTGTAACAGTGTAGAAAATAAGGCGCCTACCAGGACACTATAACAGTGTATTAAATTAGGTGCCTACCAGGACACTATAACAGTGTAGCAAATGAGGCCCCTACAATGACACTATAACAGTGTAGCAAATGGGGTGACTAACAGGACACTATAACAGTGTAGCAAATGGGGTGACTACCAGGACCTTATAACAGTGTAGCAAATGTGGCGCCTACCAGGACATTGTAACAGTGTAGCAAATGAGGCCCCTACCAGGACAATGAAACAGTGTAGCAAATGACGCCCCTGCCAGAACACTATAACAGTGTAGCAAATGGGGTGACTACCAGGACACTATAACAGTGCTGCAAATGTGGCGCCTACCAGGACACTATAACAGTGCAGCAAATAAGGCCATTACCAGGACACTATAACAGTGTAGCAAATGAGGTGCTTACCAGGACACTATAACAGTGCAGCAAATGTGGCGCCTACCAGGACACTATAGCAGTGCAGCAAATGTGGCGCCTACCAGGACACTATAACAGTGCAGCAAATGAGAACCCTACCAGGACACTATAACAGTGCAGAAAATGAGGCCCCAACCAGGACACTATAACAGTGCAGCAAATGAGGCCCCTACCAAGACACTATAACAGTGCAGCAAATGAGGCCCCTACCAGGACACTGTAACAGTGTAGCAAATGTGGCGTCTTCCAGGACACTATAACAGTGCAGCAAATGAAGCCCCTACCAGGACACTATAACAGTGCAGCAAATGAGGCCCCTAACAGGACACTGTAACAATGTAGCAAATGAGGCCCCTACAAGGACACTGTAACAGTGTAGCAAATGAGGCGCCCACCAGGACACTATTATAGTGTAGCAAATGAGGTCCCTACTAGGACACTATAACAGTGTAGCAAATGAGGCCATTACCAGGACACTCAAACAGTGTAGCAAATGAGGCGGCTACCAGGACACTAAAACAGTGTAGCAAATGAGGGGCTTACCAGGACACTATAACAGTGTAGCAATTGAGGCACCTACCAGGACACTATAACAATGTAGCAAATGAGGCGCCTACCAGGGCACTGTAACAGTTTAGCAAGTGAGGCGCCACCAGGACGCTATAACAGTGTAGCAAATGAGGCCCCTACCACGACACAATAACAGTGTAGCGGATGAGGCGCCTACCAGGACACTATAACAGTGTAGCGAATGAGGCGCCTACCAGGACACTATAACAGTGCAGAAAATAAGGCGCCTACCAGGACACTATAACAGAGTAGCAAAGGAGGCGCCTACCAGGACACTATAGCAGTGTAGCATATGAGGCGCTTACCAGGACACAATAACAGAGCAGCAAATGAGGCACCAACCAGGACACTAAAACAGAATAGCAAATGAGGCGCGTACCAGGACTCTATAACAGAGTAGCAAATGAGGCGTCTACCAGGACACTATAACAGTGTAGCAAATAAGGCGCCTACCAGGACACTATAACAGAGTATCAAATGAGGCGCCTACCAGGACAATATAACATAGTAGCAAATGAGGCGCCTGCCAGGACAGTATAACAGAGTTGCAAATGAGGCGCCTACCAGAACACTATAACAGTGTAGCAAATGAGGCGCTAACCAGAACACTATAAAAGTGTAGCAAATTAGGCGCCTACAAGAGCACTATAACAGTGTAGCAAATGAGGTCCCTACCAGAACACTATAACAGAGTAGCAAATGAGACGCTCACCGGGACACTATAACAGTGTAACAAATGAGGCGCCTACCAGAGCACTATAACAGTGTAGCAAATGAGGCACCTACCAGAACACTATAACAGTGTAGCAAATGAGGCCCCTACCAGAACACTATAACAGAGTAGCAAATGGGACGCTTACCAGGACACTATAACAGTGTAGCAACTGTGGGGCCTACCAGGACACTATAACAGTGTATCTAATGAGGCGACTACCAGGACACAATAACAGTGTAGCAAATGAGGCACCTACCAGGACACTATAACAGTGTAGCAAATGAGGCGCATACCAGGACACTATAACAGTGTAGCAAATGTGGCGCCTACCAGGACTATATAACAGTGTAGCAAATGTGGCCCTTATCAGGACACTATAACAGTGTAGCAAATTAGGTGCCTACCAGGATACTATAACGGTGTAGCAAATGAGGCACTTACCAGGACACTATAACCGAGTAGCAAATGAGGCGCTTACCAGGACACTATAACAGAGTTGCAAATGAGGCGCTTACCAGGACAATATAACAGAGTAGCAAATGAGGCGTTTACCAGGACACTATAACTGAGTAGCAAATGAGGCCCTTACCAGGACACAATAACAGAGTAGCAAATGAGGCGCCTACCAGGACACTATAACAGAGTAGCAAATGAGGCGCTTACCAGGACACTATAACAGTGTAGCAAATGAGGCGCCTACCAGGACACTATAAGAGTGTAGCAAATGATACGCTTATCAGGACACTATAACAGTGTAGCAAATGAGGCGCCTACCAGGATACTGTAATAGTGTACCAAAGAGGCCCCTACCAGGCCACTAGTGCATTGTAACAAATGAGGCGCTTACGAGGACACTATAACAGAGTCAAATGAGGCCCCTACCAGGCCATTATAACAGTGTAGCAAAAGGGGCGCTTACCAGGACACTATAACAGTGTAGCAAATAAGGCGCGCACCGGGACACTATAACAGTGCAGCAAATGAGGCGCTTACCAGAACACTATAACACTGTAGCAAATGAGGCCCCTATCAGGACACTATAACAGTGCAGCAAATGGGGCGATAACCAGGTCACTATAACAGTGTTGCAAATGGGGCGCTTACGAGGACACTATAACAGTGTAGCAAATGGGGCGCTTACCAGACCACTATAACAGTGTTGCAAATGGGGCGCTTACCAGGACACTATAACACTGTAGCAAAAGGGGCGCTTACCAAGCCACTATAAGAGTGTAGCAAATGGGGATCTTACCAGAACACTGTAACAGTGTAGGAAATTCGGCACCTACCAGGAAACTATAACAGTGTAGCAAATGAGGCACCTACCAGGACACTATAACAGTGTAGGAAATGAGGCGCCTACCAGGACACGATAACAGTATAGCAAATCAGGCACCTACCTGGACACTATTACAGTGTAGCAAATGAGAACCCTACCAGGACACTATAACAATGTAGCAAATGAGGCCCCTGCCAGGACACAGTAACAGTGTAGCAATTGAGGCGCTTACCGGGACACTATAACAGTGTAGCAAATGAGGCCCCTACCAGGACACTATAATAGTGTTGCGAATTAGCCCCCTACCAGGACACTATAACAGTGTAGCAAATGAGGCCCCTACCAGGACACTATAACATTGTAGCAAATGAGGCCCCTACCAGGACCCTATAACAGTGTAGCAAATGCGGCACCTACCAGGGCACTGTAACAGTGTAGCATATGAGGCGCTTACCAGGACACTATAACAGTGTAGCAAATGAGGCCCCTACCAGGACATTATAACAGTATAAAAATGATACTACTACCAGGACACTATAACAGTGAGGCAAATGAGGCCCCTACCAGGACACTACAGCAGTGTAGTAAATGAGGCACCTACAGGGACACTATAACAGTGTAGTAAATGAGGCCCCTACAAGGACCCTATAACAGTGTATCAAATGAGGCCCCTAACAGGACATTATAACAGAGTAGCAAATGAGGCGGGTACCAGGACTCTATAACAGAGTAGCAAATGAGGCGTCTACCAGGACACTACAACAGTGTAGCAAATAAGGCGCCTACCAGGACACTATAACAGAGTATCAAATGAGGCGCCTACCAGGACAATATAACATAGTAGCAAATGAGGCGCCTGCCAGGACAGTATAACAGAGTTGCAAATGAGGCGCCTACCAGAACACTATAACAGTGTAGCAAATGAGGCGCTAACCAGGACACTATAAAAGTGTAGCAAATTAGGCGCCTACAAGAGCACTATAACAGTGTAGCAATTGAGGTCCCTACCAGAACACTATAACAGAGTAGCAAATGAGACGCTCACCGGGACACTATAACAGTGTAACAAATGAGGCGCCTACCAGAGCACTATAACAGTGTAGCAAATGAGGCACCTACCAGAACACTATAACAGAGTAGCAAATGGGACGCTTACCAGGACACTATAACAGTGTAGCAACTGTGGGGCCTACCAGGACACTATAACAGTGTGGCTAATGAGGCGACTACCAGGACACAATAACAGTGTAGCAAATGAGGCACCTACCAGGACACTATAACAGTGTAGCAAATGAGGCGCATACCAGGACACTATAACAGTGTAGCAAATGTGGCGCCTACCAGGACTATATAACAGTGTAGCAAATGTGGCCCTTATCAGGACACTATAACAGTGTAGCAAATTAGGTGCCTACCAGGATACTATAATGGTGTAGCAAATGAGGCACTTACCAGGACACTATAACCGAGTAGCAAATGAGGCGCTTACCAGGACACTATAACAGAGTTGCAAATGAGGCGCTTACCAGGGCAATATAACACAGTAGCAAATGAGGCGTTTACCAGGACACTATAACAGTGTAGCAAATAAGGCGCCTACCAGGACACTATAACCGAGTAGCAAATGAGGCGCCTACCAGGACACTATAACAGAGTAGAAAATCAGGCGCTTACCAGGACACTATAACAGATTAGCAAATGAGGCGCTTACCAGGGAACCATAACAGAGTAGCAAATGAGGTGCTTACTAGGACACTATAACAGAGTAGCAAATGAGGCCCTTACCAGGACACTATAACAGAGTAGCAAATGAGGCGCCTACCAGGACACTATAACAGAGTAGCAAATGAGGCGCTTACCAGGAAACTATAACAGTGTAGCAAATGAGGCGCCTACCAGGACACTATAAGAGTGTAGCAAATGAGACGCTTATCAGGACACTATAACAGTGTAGCAAATGAGGCGCCTACCAGGATACTGTAATAGTGTACCAAAGAGGCCCCTACCAGGCCACTAGTGCATTGTAGCAAATGAGGCGCTTACGAGGACACTATAACAGAGTCAAGTGAGGCCCCTACCAGGCCATTATAACAGTGTAGCAAAAGGGGCGCTTACCAGGACACTATAACAGTGTAGCAAATGAGGCGCGCACCGGGACACTATAACAGTGCAGCAAATGAGGCGCTTACCAGGACACTATAACACTGTAGCAAATGAGGCCCCTATCTGGACACGATAACAGTGCAGCAAATGGGGCGCTAACCAGGTCACTATAACAGTGTTGCAAATGGGGCGCTTACCAGGACACTAGAACAGTGTAGCAAATGGGGCGCTTACCAGACCACTATAACAGTGTTGCAAATGGGGCGCTTACCAGGACACTATAACACTGTAGCAAAAGGGGCGCTTACCAGGCCACTATAAGATTGTAGCAAATGGGGATCTTACCAGAACACTGTAACAGTGTAGCAAATTCGACACCTACCAGGAAACTATAACAGTGTAGCAATTGAGGCACCTACCAGGACACTATAACAGTGTAGGAAATGAGGCGCCTACCAGGACACGATAACAGTATAGCAAATGAGGCACCTACCTGGACACTATAACAGTGTAGCAAATGAGAACCCTACCAGGACACTGTAATAATGTAGCAAATGAGGCCCCTACCAGGACACAGTAACAGTGTAGCAATTGAGGCGCTTACCAGGACACTATAACAGTGTAGCAAATGAGGCCCCTACCAGGACACTATAATAGTGTAGCGAATTAGCCCCCTACCAGGACACTATTACAGTGTAGCAAATGAGGCCCCTACCAGGACACTATAACATTGTAGCAAATGAGGCCCCTACCAGGACCCTATAACAGTGTAGCAAATGAGGCACCTTCCAGGGCACTGTAACAGTGTTAGCATATGAGGCGCTTTCCAGGACACTATAACAGTGTAGCAAATGAGGCCCCTACCAGGACACTATAACAGTATAAAAATGATGCTACTACCAGGACACTATAACAGTGAGGCAAATGAGGCCCCTACCAGGAGACTACAGCAGTGTAGTAAATGAGGCACCTACAGGGACACTATAACAGTGTAGCAAATGAGGCCCCTACAAGGACCCTATAACAGTGTATCAAATGAGGCCCCTAACAAGACATTATAACAGAGTAGCAAATGAGGCGCGTACCAGGACTCTATAACAGAGTAGCAAATGAGGCGTCTACCAGGACACTACAACAGTGTAGCAAATAAGGCGCCTACCAGGACACTATAACAGAGTATCAAATGAGGCGCCTACCAGGACAATATATCATAGTAGCAAATGAGGCGCCTGCCAGGACAGTATAACAGAGTTGCAAATGAGGCGCCTACCAGAACACTATAACAGTGTAGCAAATGAGGCGCTAACCAGGACACTATAACAGTGCAGCAAATGAGGCGCCTACAAGGACACTATAACAGTGTAGCAAATGAGGCGCCTACCAGCACACTATAACAGTGTAGCAAATGGGGTGCCTACCAGGACACTGTAACAGTGAAGCAAATGCCGCTACCAGGAAACTGTAACAGTGTAGCAAATGAGGTTCCTACCAGGACACTAAAACAGTGTAGCAAATGGGGCGCTTACCAGAATATTGTAACAGCGTAGAAAATGGGGTGCCTACCAGGACACTATAACAGTGTAGCAAATGAGGCCCTACCAGGACACTATAACAGTGTAGCAAATGGGGCGCCTCCCAGGACACTATAACAGTTTAGCAAATGAGGCGTCTACCCGGACACTATAACAGTATAGCAAATGAGGCGCTTACGAGGACTCTATAACAGTGTAGCAAATGAGGCCCCTACCAGGACACTATAATAGTGTAGTAAATGAGGCCCCTACCAGGACACTGTAACAGTGTAGCAAATGAGGTGCCTACCTGGACACTTTAACAGTGTAGCAAATGAGGCCCCTACCAGGACACTATAACAGTGTAGCAAATGAGGTGCCTACCAGGAAACTGTAACAGTGTAGCAAATGTGGTCCCTACCGGGATTCTATAACAGTGTAGCAAATGAGGCCCCTACCAGGACACTATAACAGTGTAGCAAATGAGGTCCCTACCAGGACTCTATAACAGTTTAGCAAATGAGGCCCCTACCAGGACACTATCACAGTGTATCAAATGTGGTGCCTACCAGGACACTATAACAGTGTAGCAAATGAGGCCCCTACCAGTACACTATAACAGTGTAGCAAATGAGGTGCCTACCAGGAAACTGTAACAGTGTAGCAAATGAGGTCCCTACCAGGACATTATAACAGTGTAGCAAATGAGGTGCCTACCAGGACACTATAACAGAGTAGCAAATGAGGCGCCTACCAGGACACTGTAACAGTGTAGCAAATGAGGTGCCTACCAGGACACTATAACAGTGCAGCAAATGAGGTGCCTACCAGGACACTATAACAGTGTAGCAAATGAGGCGCCTACCAGGACACTATAACAGAGTAGCAAATGGGGTGCCTACCAGGACACTATAACAGTGTAGCAAATGAAGCGCTTACCAGGACCCTATAAGAGTGTAGCAAATGAGGTGCCTACCAGGAAACTATAACAGTGTAGCAAATGACGCGCCTTCCAGGACACTATAACAGAATAAAAATGATGCTACTACCAGGACACTATAACAGTGTAGCAAATGAGGCCCCTACCAGGACACTACAACAGCGTAGTAAATGAGGCCCCTACCAGGACACTATTACAGTGTAGCAAATGAGGCCCCTACCAGGACACTATAACAGTGTAGCAAATGAGGTGCCTACCAGGAAACTGTAACAGTGTAGCAAATGAGGTCCCTACCATGACACTATAACAGTGTAGTAAATGAGGTACCTACCAGGACACTATAACAGAGTAGCAAATGAGGCGCCTACCAGGACACTGTAACAGTGTAGCAAATGATGCGCCTACCAGGACACTATAACATTGTAGCAAATGAGGCGCCTACAAGGACACTATAACAGTGTAGCAAATGGGGCACCTAACAGGACACTATAAGAGTGTAGTAAATGTGGTGGCTACAAGGACACTATAACAGTGTAGCAAATAAGGTGGCTACCAGGACACTATAACAGTGTAGCAAATGAGGTGGCTACCAGGACACTATAACAGTGTAGCAAATGGGGTGACAACCAGGACACTATAACAGTTCAGCAAATGTGTGACTACCAGGACACTATAACAGTGTAGCAAATGGGGTGACTACCAGGACACTATAACAGTGTAGCAAATGTGGCGCCTACCTGGACACTGTAACTGTGTAGCAAATGAGGCCCATGCCAGGGCACTGTAACAGTGTAGCAAATGAGGCGCCTACCAGGACACTATAACAGTGTATTAAATTAGGTGCCTACCAAGACACTATAACAGTGTAGCAAATGAGGCCCCTACAAGGACACTATAACAGTGTAGCAAATGTTGCGCCTACCAGGACACTGTATCAGTGTAGCAAATGAGGCCCCTACCAGGACACTGTAACAGTGTAGCAAATGAGGCGCCCACCAGGACACTATTATAGTGTAGCAAATGAGGTCCCTACTAGGACACTATAACAGTGTAGCAAATGAGGCCATTACCAGGACACTCAAACAGTGTAGCAAATGAGGCGGCTACCAGGACACTAAAACCGTGTAGCAAATGAGGGGCTTACCAGGACACTATAACAGTGTAGCAATTGAGGCACCTACCAGGACACTATAACAGTGTAGCAAATGAGGCGCCTACCAGGGCACTGTAACATTTTAGCAAGTGAGGCGCCACCAGGACGCTATAACAGTGTAGCAAATGAGGCCCCTACCACGACGCAATAACAGTGTAGCGGATGAGGCGCATACCAGGACACTATAACAGTGTAGCGAATGAGGCGCCTACCAGGACACTATAACAGTGTATTTTCTTAGCTTACAAGGGGGAAATTGCTTGGGAAGGCATTAATGAGGGATTGGGAAAGGGAGGTACTTATATGGGCAGATACAGTCATTCGTGTAAATTAAAATTAAGTCAGTGGAATAGTAACTGGGGCAAATATTCTTTCATTGGGAGGGGGGAAGTAGAATGGAACAGTTTGCCAGAGGACATTTTCAGCCCTTTGCCTTCTAATGTTGGAAAATTTAAGGAGTTGGTGAGAAAGCACCAGATCAGGAGCCAGTGACATGACATGAATGAAGAATAGTGTAAATTATCCTTATTCGTAATTTATATTTGTTTCTATTATTATTATTATTTTCTTATACCAATTATTCCTTGTATCTAAAATGTAATCTTTTAGTTGTATGAATAATTTATTTTGCTTAGTGTTTTTGTTGTTGTAATTTGCCACCATGGACAGCGTCCACATCTGCAAATAAATATATGTATATGTATGTATGTATGTATAAGGCGCCTACCAGGACACTATAACAGAGTAGCAAAGGAGGCGCCTACCAGGACACTATAGCAGTGTAGCATATGAGGCGCTTACCAGGACACAATAACAGAGCAGCAAATGAGGCACCATCCAGGACACTAAAACAGAATAGCAAATGAGGCGCGTACCAGGACTCTATAACAGAGTAGCAAATGAGGCGTCTACCAGGACACTAGAACAGTGTAGCAAATAAGGCGCCTACCAGGACACTATAACAGAGTATCAAATGAGGCGCCTACCAGGACAATATAACATAGTAGCAAATGAGGCGCCTGCCAGGACAGTATAACAGAGTTGCAAATGAGGCGCCTACCAGAACACTATAACAGTGTAGCAAATGAGGCGCTAACCAGGACACTATAAAAGTGTAGCAAATTAGGCGCCTACAAGAGCACTATAACAGTGTAGCAAATGAGGTCCCTACCAGAACACTATAACAGAGTAGCAAATGAGACGCTCACCGGGACACTATAACAGTGTAACAAATGAGGCGCCTACCAGAGCACTATAACAGTGTAGCAAATGAGGCACCTACCAGAACACTATAACAGTGTAGGAAATGAGGCCATTACCAGGACACTCAAACAGTGTGGCAAATGAGGCGGCTACCAGGACACTAAAACCGTGTAGCAAATGAGGGGCTTACCAGGACACTATAACAGTGTAGCAATTGAGGCACCTACCAGGACACTATAACAGTGTAGCAAATGAGGCGCCTACCAGGGCACTGTAACATTTTAGCAAGTGAGGCGCCACCAGGACGCTATAACAGTGTAGCAAATGAGGCCCCTACCACGACGCAATAACAGTGTAGCGGATGAGGCGCATACCAGGACACTATAACAGTGTAGCGAATGAGGCGCCTACCAGGACACTATAACAGTGTATTTTCTTAGCTTACAAGGGGGAAATTGCTTGGGAAGGCATTAATGAGGGATTGGGAAAGGGAGGTACTTATATGGGCAGATACAGTCATTCGTGTAAATTAAAATTAAGTCAGTGGAATAGTAACTGGGGCAAATATTCTTTCATTGGGAGGGGGGAAGTAGAATGGAACAGTTTGCCAGAGGACATTTTCAGCCCTTTGCCTTCTAATGTTGGAAAATTTAAGGAGTTGGTGAGAAAGCACCAGATCAGGAGCCAGTGACATGACATGAATGAAGAATAGTGTAAATTATCCTTATTCGTAATTTATATTTGTTTCTATTATTATTATTATTTTCTTATACCAATTATTCCTTGTATCTAAAATGTAATCTTTTAGTTGTATGAATAATTTATTTTGCTTAGTGTTTTTGTTGTTGTAATTTGCCACCATGGACAGCGTCCACATCTGCAAATAAATATATGTATATGTATGTATGTATGTATAAGGCGCCTACCAGGACACTATAACAGAGTAGCAAAGGAGGCGCCTACCAGGACACTATAGCAGTGTAGCATATGAGGCGCTTACCAGGACACAATAACAGAGCAGCAAATGAGGCACCAACCAGGACACTAAAACAGAATAGCAAATGAGGCGCGTACCAGGACTCTATAACAGAGTAGCAAATGAGGCGTCTACCAGGACACTAGAACAGTGTAGCAAATAAGGCGCCTACCAGGACACTATAACAGAGTATCAAATGAGGCGCCTACCAGGACAATATAACATAGTAGCAAATGAGGCGCCTGCCAGGACAGTATAACAGAGTTGCAAATGAGGCACCTACCAGAACACTATAACAGTGTAGCAAATGAGGCGCTAACCAGGACACTATAAAAGTGTAGCAAATTAGGCGCCTACAAGAGCACTATAACAGTGTAGCAAATGAGGTCCCTACCAGAACACTATAACAGAGTAGCAAATGAGACGCTCACCGGGACACTATAACAGTGTAACAAATGAGGCGCCTACCAGAGCACTATAACAGTGTAGCAAATGAGGCACCTACCAGAACACTATAACAGTGTAGCAAATGAGGCCCCTACCAGAACACTATAACAGAGTAGCAAATGGGACGCTTACCAGGACACTATAACAGTGTAGCAACTGTGGGGCCTACCAGGACACTATAACAGTGTAGCTAATGAGGCGACTACCAGGACACGATAACAGTGTAGCAAATGAGGCACCTACCAGGACACTATAACAGTGTAGCAAATGAGGCGCATACCAGGACACTATAACAGTGTAGCAAATGTGGCGCCTACCAGGACTATATAACAGTGTAGCAAATGTGGCCCCTATCAGGACACTATAACAGTGTAGCAAATTAGGTGCCTACCAGGATACTATAACGGTGTAGCAAATGAGGCACTTACCAGGACACTATAACCGAGTAGCAAATGAGGCGCTTACCAGGACACTATAACAGAGTTGCAAATGAGGCGCTTACCAGGACAATATAACAGAGTAGCAAATGAGGCGTTTACCAGGACACTATAACAGTGTAGCAAATAAGGCGCCTACCAGGACACTATAACCGAGTAGCAAATGAGGCGCCTACCAGGACACTATAACAGAGTAGAAAATCAGGCGCTTACCAGGACACTATAACAGATTAGCAAATGAGGCGCTTACCAGGGAACCATAACAGAGTAGCAAATGAGGTGCTTACTAGGACACTATAACAGAGTAGCAAATGAGGCCCTTACCAGGACACAATAACAGAGTAGCAAATGAGGCGCCTACCAGGACACTATAACAGAGTAGCAAATGAGGCGCTTACCAGGACACTATAACAGTGTAGCAAATGAGGCGCCTACCAGGACACTATAAGAGTGTAGCAAATGAGACGCTTATCAGGACACTATAACAGTGTAGCAAATGAGGCGCCTACCAGGATACTGTAATAGTGTACCAAAGAGGCCCCTACCAGGCCACTAGTGCATTGTAGCAAATGAGGCGCTTACGAGGACACTATAACAGAGTCAAATGAGGCCCCTACCAGGCCATTATAACAGTGTAGCAAAAGGGGCGCTTACCAGGACACTATAACAGTGTAGCAAATAAGGCGCGCACCGGGACACTATAACAGTGCAGCAAATGAGGCGCTTACCAGGACACTATAACACTGTAGCAAATGAGGCCCCTATCAGGACACTATAACAGTGCAGCAAATGGGGAGCTAACCAGGTCACTATAACAGTGTTGCAAATGGGGCGCTTACGAGGACACTATAACAGTGTAGGAAATGAGGCGCCTGCCAGGACACGATAACAGTATAGCAAATGAGGCACCTACCTGGACACTATAACAGTGTAGCAAATGAGAACCCTACCAGGACACTGTAACAATGTAGCAAATGAGGCCCCTACCAGGACACAGTAACAGTGTAGCAATTGAGGCGCTTACCAGGACACTATAACAGTGTAGCAAATGAGGCCCCTACCAGGACACTATAATTGTGTAGCGAATTAGCCCCCTACCAGGACACTATTACAGTGTAGCAAATGAGGCCCCTACCAGGACACTATAACATTGTAGCAAATGAGGCCCCTACCAGGACCCTATAACAGTGTAGCAAATGAGGCACCTACCAGGGCACTGTAACAGTGTTAGCATATGAGGCGCTTTCCAGGACACTATAACAGTGTAGCAAATGAGGCCCCTACCAGGACACTATAACAGTATAAAAATGATGCTACTACCAAGACACTATAACAGTGAGGCAAATGAGGCCCCTACCAGGACACTACAGCAGTGTAGTAAATGAGGCACCTACAGGGACACTATAACAGTGTAGCAAATGAGGCCCCTACAAGGACCCTATAAAAGTGTATCAAATGAGGCCCCTAACAAGACATTATAACAGAGTAGCAAATGAGGCGCGTACCAGGACTCTATAACAGAGTAGCAAATGAGGCGTCTACCAGGACACTACAACAGTGTAGCAAATAAGGCGCCTACCAGGACACTATAACAGAGTATCAAATGAGGCGCCTACCAGGACAATATATCATAGTAGCAAATGAGGCGCCTGCCAGGACAGTATAACAGAGTTGCAAATGAGGCGCCTACCAGAACACTATAACAGTGTAGCAAATGAGGCGCTAACCAGGACACTATAACAGTGCAGCAAATGAGGCGCCTACAAGGACACTATAACAGTGTAGCAAATGAGGCGCCTACCAGCACACTATAACAGTGTAGCAAATGGGGTGCCTACCAGGACTCTGTAACAGTGAAGCAAATGCCGCTACCAGGACACTGTAACAGTGTAGCAAATGAGGTTCCTACCAGGACACTAAAACAGTGTAGCAAATGGGGCGCTTACCAGAATATTGTAACAGCGTAGCAAATGGGGTGCCTACCAGGACACTATAACAGTGTAGCAAATGAGGCCCTACCAGGACACTATAACAGTGTAGCACATGGGGCGCCTCCCAGGACACTATAACAGTTTAGCAAATGAGGCGTCTACCCGGACACTATAACAGTATAGCAAATGAGGCGCTTACGAGGACTCTATAACAGTGTAGCAAATGAGGCGCCTACCAGGACACTGTAACAGTGTAGCAAATGATGCGCCTACCAGGACACTATAACAGTGTAGCAAATGAGGCGCCTACAAGGACACTATAACAGTGTAGCAAATGGGGCACCTAACAGGACACTATAAGAGTGTAGTAAATGTGGTGGCTACAAGGACACTATAACAGTGTAGCAAATAAGGTGGCTACCAGGACACTATAACAGTGTAGCAAATGAGGTGGCTACCAGGACACTATAACAGTGTAGCAAATGGGGTGACAACCAGGACACTATAACAGTTCAGCAAATGTGTGACTACCAGGACACTATAACAGTGTAGCAAATGGGGTGACTACCAGGACACTATAACAGTGTAGCAAATGTGGCGCCTACCTGGACACTGTAACTGTGTAGCAAATGAGGCCCATGCCAGGGCACTGTAACAGTGTAGCAAATGAGGCGCCTACCAGGACATTATAACAGTGTATTAAATTAGGTGCCTACCAGGACACTATAACAGTGTAGCAAATGAGGCCCCTACAAGGACACTATAACAGTGTAGCAAATGTGGCGCCTACCAGGACACTGTAACTGTGTAGCAAATGAGGCCCATGCCAGGACACTGTAACAGTGTAGCAAATGAGGCCCCTACCAGGACACTGTAACAGTGTAGCAAATGAGGCGCCCACCAGGACACTATTATAGTGTAGCAAATGAGGTCCCTACTAGGACACTATAACAGTGTAGCAAATGAGGCCATTACCAGGACACTCAAACAGTGTAGCAAATGAGGCGGCTACCAGGACACTAAAACCGTGTAGCAAATGAGGGGCTTACCAGGACACTATAACAGCGTAGCAATTGAGGCACCTACCAGGACACTATAACAGTTTAGCAAGTGAGGCGCCTCCAGGACGCTATAACAGTGTAGCAAATGAGGCCCCTACCACGACGCAATAAGAGTGTAGCGGATGAGGCGCATACCAGGACACTATAACAGTGTAGCGAATGAGGCGCCTACCAGGACCCTATAACAGTGCAGAAAATAAGGCGCCTACCAGGACACTATAACAGAGTAGCAAAGGAGGCGCCTACCAGGACACTATAGCAGAGTAGCATATGAGGCGCTTACCAGGACACAATAACAGAGCAGCAAATGAGGCACCAACCAGGACACTAAAACAGAATAGCAAATGAGGCGCGTACCAGGACTCTATAACAGAGTAGCAAATAAGGCGCCTACCAGGACACTATAACAGAGTATCAAATGAGGCGCCTACCAGGACAATATAACATAGTAGCAAATGAGGCGCCTGCCAGGACAGTATAACAGAGTTGCAAATGAGGCGCCTACCAGAACACTATAACAGTGTAGCAAATGAGGCGCTAACCAGGACACTATAAAAGTGTAGCAAATTAGGCGCCTACAAGAGCACTATAACAGTGTAGCAAATGAGGTCCCTACCAGAACACTATAACAGAGTAGCAAATGAGACGCTTACCAGGACACTATAACAGTGTAGGAAAAGAGGCGCCTGCCAGGACACGATAACAGTATAGCAAATGAGGCACCTACCTGGACACTATAACAGTGTAGCAAATGAGAACCCTACCAGGACACTGTAACAATGTAGCAAATGAGGCCCCTACCAGGACACAGTAACAGTGTAGCAATTGAGGCGCTTACCAGGACACTATAACAGTGTAGCAAATGAGGCCCCTACCAGGACACTAATAGTGTAGCGAATTAGCCCCCTACCAGGACACTATTACAGTGTAGCAAATGAGGCCCCTACCAGGACACTATAACATTGTAGCAAATGAGGCCCCTACCAGGACCCTATAATAGTGTAGCAAATGAGGCACCTACCAGGGCACTGTAACAGTGTTAGCATATGAGGCGCTTTCCAGGACACTATAACAGTGTAGCAAATGAGGCCCCTACCAGGACACTATAACAGTATAAAAATGATGCTACTACCAGGGCACTATAACAGTGAGGCAAACGAGGCCCCTACCAGGACACTACAGCAGTGTAGTAAATGAGGCACCTACAGGGACACTATAACAGTGTAGCAAATGAGGCCCCTACAAGGACCCTATAACAGTGTATCAAATGAGGCCCCTAACAAGACATTATAACAGAGTAGCAAATGAGGCGCGTACCAGGACTCTATAACAGAGTAGCAAATGAGGCGTCTACCAGGACACTACAACAGTGTAGCAAATAAGGCGCCTACCAGGACACTATAACAGGGTATCAAATGAGGCGCCTACCAGGACAATATATCATATTAGCAAATGAGGCGCCTGCCAGGACAGTATAACAGAGTTGCAAATGAGGCGCCTACCAGAACACTATAACAGTGTAGCAAATGAGGCGCTAACCAGGACACTATAACAGTGCAGCAAATGAGGCGCCTACAAGGACACTATAACAGTGTATCAAATGAGGCGCCTACCAGCACACTATAACAGTGTAGCAAATGGGGTGCCTACCAGGACACTGTAACAGTGAAGCAAATGCCGCTACCAGGACACTGTAACAGTGTAGCAAATGAGGTTCCTACCAGGACACTAAAACAGTGTAGCAAATGGGGCGCTTACCAGAATATTGTAACAGCGTAGCAAATGGGGTGCCTACCAGGACACTATAACAGTGTAGCAAATGAGGCCCTACCAGGACACTATAACAGTGTAGCAAATGGGGCGCCTCCCAGGACACTATAACAGTTTAGCAAATGAGGCGTCTACCCGGACACTATAACAGTATAGCAAATGAGGCGCTTACGAGGACTCTATAACAGTGTAGCAAATGAGGCCCCTACCAGGACACTGTAACAGTGTAGCAAATGAGGTGCCTACCTGGACACTTTAACAGTGTAGCAAATGAGGCCCCTACCAGGACACTATAACAGTGTAGCAAATGAGGTGCCTACCAGGAAACTGTAACAGTGTAGCAAATGTGGTCCCTACCGGGATTCTATAACAGTGTCGCAAATGAGGCCCCTACCAGGACACTATAACAGTGTAGCAAATGAGGTCCCTACCAGGACTCTATAACAGTTTAGCAAATGAGGCCCCTACCAGGATACTATCACAGTGTATCAAATGAGGTGCCTACCAGGACACTATAACAGTGTAGCAAATGAGGCCCCTACCAGTACACTATAACAGTGTAGCAAATGAGGTGTTTACCAGGAAACTGTAACAGTGTAGCAAATGAGGTCCCTACCAGGACATTATAACAGTGTAGCAAATGAGGTGCCTACCAGGACACTATAACAGAGTAGCAAATGAGGCGCCTACCAGGACACTGTAACAGTGTAGCAAATGAGGTGCCTACCAGGACACTATAACAGTGCAGCAAATGAGGTGCCTACCAGGACACTATAACAGTGTAGCAAATGAGGCGCCTACCAGGACACTATAACAGAGTAGCAAATGGGGTGCCTACCAGGACACTATAACAGTGTAGCAAATGAAGCGCTTACCAGGACCCTATAAGAGTGTAGCAAATGAGGTGCCTACCAGGAAACTATAACAGTGTAGCAAATGACGCGCCTTCCAGGACACTATAACAGAATAAAAATGATGCTACTACCAGGACACTATAACAGTGTAGCAAATGAGGCCCCTACCAGGACACTACAACAGCGTAGTAAATGAGGCCCCTACCAGGACACTATTACAGTGTAGCAAATGAGGCCCCTACCAGGACACTATGACAGTGTAGCAAATGAGGTGCCTACCTGGAAACTGTAACAGTGTAGCAAATGAGGTCCCTACCATGACACTATAACAGTGTAGTAAATGAGGTACCTACCAGGACACTATAACAGAGTAGCAAATGAGGCGCCTACCAGGACACTGTAACAGTGTAGCAAATGATGCGCCTACCAGGACACTATAACAGTGTAGCAAATGAGGCGCCTACAAGGACACTATAACAGTGTAGCAAATGGGGCACCTAACAGGACACTATAAGAGTGTAGTAAATGTGGTGGCTACAAGGACACTATAACAGTGTAGCAAATAAGGTGGCTACCAGGACACTATAACAGTGTAGCAAATGAGGTGGCTACCAGGACACTATATCAGTGTAGCAAATGGGGTGACAACCAGGACACTATAACAGTTCAGCAAATGTGTGACTACCAGGACACTATAACAGTGTAGCAAATGGGGTGACTACCAGGACACTATAACAGTGTAGCAAATGTGGCGCCTACCTGGACACTGTAACTGTGTAGCAAATGAGGCCCATGCCAGGGCACTGTAACAGTGTAGCAAATGAGGCGCCTACCAGGACACTATAACAGTGTATTAAATTAGGTGCCTACCAGGACACTATAACAGTGTAGCAAATGAGGCCCCTACAAGGACACTATAACAGTGTAGCAAATGTGGCGCCTACCAGGACACTGTATCAGTGTAGCAAATGAGGCCCCTACCAGGACACTGTAACAGTGTAGCAAATGAGGCGCCCACCAGGACACTATTATAGTGTAGCAAATGAGGTCCCTACTAGGACACTATAACAGTGTAGCAAATGAGGCCATTACCAGGACACTCAAACAGTGTAGCAAATGAGGCGGCTACCAGGACACTAAAACCGTGTAGCAAATGAGGGGCTTACCAGGACACTATAACAGTGTAGCAATTGAGGCACCTACCAGGACACTATAACAGTGTAGCAAATGAGGCGCCTACCAGGGCACTGTAACATTTTAGCAAGTGAGGCGCCACCAGGACGCTATAACAGTGTAGCAAATGAGGCCCCTACCACGACGCAATAACAGTGTAGCGGATGAGGCGCATACCAGGACACTATAACAGTGTAGCGAATGAGGCGCCTACCAGGACACTATAACAGTGTATTTTCTTAGCTTACAAGGGGGAAATTGCTTGGGAAGGCATTAATGAGGGATTGGGAAAGGGAGGTACTTATATGGGCAGATACAGTCATTCGTGTAAATTAAAATTAAGTCAGTGGAATAGTAACTGGGGCAAATATTCTTTCATTGGGAGGGGGGAAGTAGAATGGAACAGTTTGCCAGAGGACATTTTCAGCCCTTTGCCTTCTAATGTTGGAAAATTTAAGGAGTTGGTGAGAAAGCACCAGATCAGGAGCCAGTGACATGACATGAATGAAGAATAGTGTAAATTATCCTTATTCGTAATTTATATTTGTTTCTATTATTATTATTATTTTCTTATACCAATTATTCCTTGTATCTAAAATGTAATCTTTTAGTTGTATGAATAATTTATTTTGCTTAGTGTTTTTGTTGTTGTAATTTGCCACCATGGACAGCGTCCACATCTGCAAATAAATATATGTATATGTATGTATGTATGTATAAGGCGCCTACCAGGACACTATAACAGAGTAGCAAAGGAGGCGCCTACCAGGACACTATAGCAGTGTAGCATATGAGGCGCTTACCAGGACACAATAACAGAGCAGCAAATGAGGCACCAACCAGGACACTAAAACAGAATAGCAAATGAGGCGCGTACCAGGACTCTATAACAGAGTAGCAAATGAGGCGTCTACCAGGACACTAGAACAGTGTAGCAAATAAGGCGCCTACCAGGACACTATAACAGAGTATCAAATGAGGCGCCTACCAGGACAATATAACATAGTAGCAAATGAGGCGCCTGCCAGGACAGTATAACAGAGTTGCAAATGAGGCGCCTACCAGAACACTATAACAGTGTAGCAAATGAGGCGCTAACCAGGACACTATAAAAGTGTAGCAAATTAGGCGCCTACAAGAGCACTATAACAGTGTAGCAAATGAGGTCCCTACCAGAACACTATAACAGAGTAGCAAATGAGACGCTCACCGGGACACTATAACAGTGTAACAAATGAGGCGCCTACCAGAGCACTATAACAGTGTAGCAAATGAGGCACCTACCAGAACACTATAACAGTGTAGCAAATGAGGCCCCTACCAGAACACTATAACAGAGTAGCAAATGGGACGCTTACCAGGACACTATAACAGTGTAGCAACAGTGGGGCCTACCAGGACACTATAACAGTGTAGCTAATGAGGCGACTACCAGGACACGATAACAGTGTAGCAAATGAGGCACCTACCAGGACACTATAACAGTGTAGCAAATGAGGCGCATACCAGGACACTATAACAGTGTAGCAAATGTGGCGCCTACCAGGACTATATAACAGTGTAGCAAATGTGGCCCCTATCAGGACACTATAACAGTGTAGCAAATTAGGTGCCTACCAGGATACTATAACGGTGTAGCAAATGAGGCACTTACCAGGGCACTATAACCGAGTAGCAAATGAGGCGCTTACCAGGACACTATAACAGAGTTGCAAATGAGACGCTTACCAGGACAATATAACAGAGTAGCAAATGAGGCGTTTACCAGGACACTATAACAGTGTAGCAAATAAGGCGCCTACCAGGACACTATAACCGAGTAGCAAATGAGGCGCCTACCAGGACACTATAACAGAGTAGAAAATCAGGCGCTTACCAGGACACTATAACAGATTAGCAAATGAGGCGCTTACCAGGGAACCATAACAGAGTAGCAAATGAGGTGCTTACTAGGACACTATAACAGAGTAGCAAATGAGGCCCTTACCAGGACACAATAACAGAGTAGCAAATGAGGCGCCTACCAGGACACTATAACAGAGTAGCAAATGAGGCGCTTACCAGGACACTATAACAGTGTAGCAAATGAGGCGCCTACCAGGACACTATAAGAGTGTAGCAAATGAGACGCTTATCAGGACACTATAACAGTGTAGCAAATGAGGCGCCTACCAGGATACTGTAATAGTGTACCAAAGAGGCCCCTACCAGGCCACTAGTGCATTGTAGCAAATGAGGCGCTTACGAGGACACTATAACAGAGTCAAATGAGGCCCCTACCAGGCCATTATAACAGTGTAGCAAAAGGGGCGCTTACCAGGACACTATAACAGTGTAGCAAATAAGGCGCGCACCGGGACACTATAACAGTGCAGCAAATGAGGCGCTTACCAGGACACTATAACACTGTAGCAAATGAGGCCCCTATCAGGACACTATAACAGTGCAGCAAATGGGGAGCTAACCAGGTCACTATAACAGTGTTGCAAATGGGGCGCTTACGAGGACACTATAACAGTGTAGCAAATGGGGCGCTTACCAGACCACTATAAGAGTGTTGCAAATGGGGCGCTTACCAGGACACTATAACACTGTGGCAAAAGGGGCGCTTACCAGGCCACTATAAGAGTGTAGCAAATGGGGATCTTACCAGAACACTGTAACAGTGTAGCAAATTCGGCACCTACCAGGAAACTATAACAGTGGAGCAAATGAAGCACCTACCAGGACACTATAACAGTGTAGGAAATGAGGCGCCTACCAGGACACGATAACAGTATAGCAAATGAGGCACCTACCTGGACACTATTACAGTGTAGCAAATGAGAACCCTACCAGGACACTGTAACAATGTAGCAAATGAGGCCCCTACCAGGACACAGTAACAGTGTAGCAATTGAGGCGCATACCAGGACACTATAACAGTGTAGCAAATGAGGCCCCTACGAGGACACTATAATAGTGTAGCGAATTAGCCCCCTACCAGGACACTATAACAGTGTAGCAAATGAGGCCCCTACCAGGACATTATAACAGTATAAAAATGATGCTACTACCAGGACACTATAACAGTGAGGCAAATGAGGCCCCTACCAGGACACTACAGCAGTGTAGTAAATGAGGCACCTACAGGGACACTATAACAGTGTAGCAAATGAGGCCCCTACAAGGACCCTATAACAGTGTATCAAATGAGTCCCCTAACAGGACATTATAACAGAGTAGCAAATGAGGCGCGTACCAGGACTCTATAACAGAGTAGCAAATGAGGCGTCTACCAGGACACTACAACAGTGTAGCAAATAAGGCGCCTACCAGGACACTATAACAGAGTATCAAATGAGGCGCCTACCAGGACAATATAACATAGTAGCAAATGAGGCGCCTATCAGGACAGTATAACAGAGTTGCAAATGAGGCGCCTACCAGAACACTATAACAGTGTAGTAAATGAGGCGCTAACCAGGACACTATAAAAGTGTAGCAAATTAGGCGCCTACAAGAGCACTATAACAGTGTAGCAAATGAGGTCCCTACCAGAACACTATAACAGAGTAGCAAATGAGACGCTCACCGGGACACTATAACAGTGTAACAAATGAGGCGCCTACCAGAGCACTATAACAGTGTAGCAAATGAGGCACCTACCAGAACACTATAACAGAGTAGCAAATGGGACGCTTACCAGGACACTATAACAGTGTAGCAACTGTGGGGCCTACCAGGACACTATAACAGTGTAGCTAATGAGGCGACTACCAGGACACAATAACAGTGTAGCAAATGAGGCACCTACCAGGACACTATAACAGTGTAGCAAATGAGGCGCATACCAGGACACTATAATAGTGTAGCAAATGTGGCGCCTACCAGGACTATATAACAGTGTAGCAAATGTGGCCCTTATCAGGACACTATAACAGTGTAGCAAATTAGGTGCCTACCAGGATACTATAACGGCGTAGCAAATGAGGCACTTACCAGGACACTATAACCGAGTAGCAAATGAGGCGCTTACCAGGACACTAAAACAGAGTTGCAAATGAGGCGCTTACCAGGACAATATAACAGAGTAGCAAATGAGGCGTTTACCAGGACACTATAACAGTGTAGCAAATAAGGCGCCTACCAGGACATATAACCGAGTAGCAAATGAGGCGCCTACCAGGACACTATAACAGAGTAGAAAATCAGGCGCTTACCAGGACACTATAACAGATTAGCAAATGAGGCGCTTACCAGAGAACCATAACAGAGTAGCAAATGAGGTGCTTGCTAGGACACTATAACAGAGTAGCAAATGAGGCCCTTACCAGGACACTATAACAGAGTAGCAAATGAGGCGCCTACCAGGACACTATAACAGAGTAGCAAATGAGGCGCTTACGAGGACACTATAACAGTGTAGCAAATGAGGCGCCTACCAGGACACTATAAGAGTGTAGCAAATGAGACGCTTATCAGGACACTATAACAGTGTAGCAAATGAGGCGCCTACCAGGATACTGTAATAGTGTACCAAAGAGGCCCCTACCAGGCCACTAGTGCATTGTAGCAAATGAGGCGCTTACCAGGACACTATAACAGAGTCAAATGAGGCCCCTACCAGGCCATTATAACAGTGTAGCAAAAGGGGAGCTTACCAGGACACTATAACAGTGTAGCAAATGAGGCGCGCGACGGGACACTATAACAGTGCAGCAAATGAGGCGCTTACCAGGACACTATAACACTGTAGCAAATGAGGCCCCTATCAGGACACTATAACAGTGCAGCAAATGGGGCGCTAACCAGGTCACTATAACAGTGTTGCAAATGGGGCGCTTACCAGGACACTATAACAGTGTAGCAAATGGGGCGCTTACCAGACCACTATAACAGTGTTGCAAATGGGGCGCTTACCAGGACACTATAACACTGTAGCAAAAGGGGCGCTTACCAGGCCACTATAAGATTGTAGCAAATGGGGATCTTACCAGAACACTGTAACAGTGTAGCAAATTCGGCACCTACCAGGAAACTATAACAGTGTAGCAAATGAGGCACCTACCAGGACACTATAACAGTGTAGGAAATGAGGCGCCTACCAGGACACGATAACAGTATAGCAAATGAGGCACCTACCTGGACACTATAACAGTGTAGCAAATGAGAACCCTACCAGGACACTGTAACAGTGTAGCAAATGAGGCCCCTACCAGGACACAGTAACAGTGTAGCAATTGAGGCGCTTACCAGGACACTATAACAGTGTAGCAAATGAGGCCCCTACCAGGACACTATAATAGTGTAGCGAATTAGCCCCCTACCAGGACACTATTACAGTGTAGCAAATGAGGCCCCTACCAGGACACTATAACATTGTAGCAAATGAGGCCCTACCAGGACCCTATAACAGTGTAGCAAATGAGGCACCTACCAGGGCACTGTAACAGTGTAGCATATGAGGCGCTTACCAGGACACTATAACAGTGTAGCAAATGAGGCCCCTACCAGGACACTATAACAGTATTAAAATGATGCTACTACCAGGACACTATAACAGTGAGGCAAATGAGGCCCCTACCAGGACACTACAGCAGTGTAGTAAATGAGGCACCTACAGGGACACTATAACAGTGTAGCAAATGAGGCCCCTACAAGGACCCTATAACAGTGTATCAAATGAGGCCCCTAACAGGACATTATAACAGAGTAGCAAATGAGGCGCGTACCAGGACTCTATAACAGAGTAGCAAATGAGGCGTCTACCAGGACACTACAACAGTGTAGCAAATAAGGCGCCTACCAGGACACTATAACAGAGTATCAAATGAGGCGCCTACCAGGACAATATAACATAGTAGCAAATGAGGCGCCTGCCAGGACAGTATAACAGAGTTGCAAATGAGGCGCCTACCAGAACACTATAACAGTGTAGCAAATGAGGCGCTAACCAGGACACTATAAAAGTGTAGCAAATTAGGCGCCTACAAGAGCACTATAACAGTGTAGCAAATGAGGTCCCTACCAGAACACTATAACAGAGTAGCAAATGAGACGCTCACCGGGACACTATAACAGTGTAACAAATGAGGCGCCTACCAGAGCACTATAACAGTGTAGCAATTGAGGCACCTACCAGAACACTATAACAGTGTAGCAAATGAGGCCCCTACCAGAACACTATAACAGAGTAGCAAATGGGACGCTTACCAGGACACTATAACAGTGTAGCAACTGTGGGGCCTACCAGGACACTATAACAGTGTAGCCAATGAGGCGACTACCAGGACACAATAATAGTGTTGCAAATGAGGCACCTACCAGGACACTATAACAGTGTAGCAAATGAGGCGCATACCAGGACACTATAACAGTGTAGCAAATGTGGCGCCTACCAGGACTATATAACAGTGCAGCAAATGTGGCCCTTATCAGGACACTATAACAGTGTAGCAAATTAGGTGCCTACCAGGATACTATAACGGTGTAGCAAATGAGGCACTTACCAGGACACTATAACCGAGTAGCAAATGAGGCGCTTACCAGGACACTATAACATAGTTGCAAATGAGGCGCTTACCAGGACAATATAACAGATTAGCAAATGAGGCGCTTACCAGGGAACTATAACAGAGTAGCAAATGAGGTGCTTACCAGGACACTATAACAGAGTAGCAAATGAGGCCCTTACCAGGACACTATAACACAGTAGCAAATGAGGCGCCTACCAGGACACTATAACAGAGTAGCAAATGAGGCGCTTACCAGGACACTATAGCAGTGTAGCAAATAAGGCGCCTACCGGGACACTATAACAGAGTAGCAAATGAGGCGCCTACCAGGACACTATAACAGTGTAGCAAATGAGGCGCTTACCAGGACACTATAACAGAGCAGCAAATGAGGCCCCTACCAGGACACTATAACAGTGTAGCAAAGGTGGCGCCTACCAGGACACTGTAACAGTGCAGCAAATGAGGCGCTTATGAGGACACAATAACAGAGCAGCAAATGATACGCCTACCAGGACACAGTAACAGTGTAGCAAATTAGGCGCCTACCAGGACACGATAACAGTGTAGCAAATGAGGCGCCTACCAGGACACTGAAACAGGGTAGCAAATGGGGCGTCTACCAGAACACTATTACAGTTTAACAAATGAGGCGTCTACCAGGGCACTATAACAGTGTAGCAAATGAGGCGCCTACCAGGACACTGAAACAGGGTAGCAAATGGGGCGTCTACCAGGACACTATAACAGTTTAACAAATGAGGCGGCTACCAGGACACTTTAACAGTGTAGCAAATGAGGCGCCTACCAGGACACTGTAACAGTGCAGCGAATGAGGCACGTCTACTAGGACACTACATCAGTTTAGCAAAGAGGCGCCTACCAGGACACTATAACAATGTAGCAAATGAGGCGCTTACGAGGACACTATAACAGAGCAGCAAATGAGGCACCTACCAGGACACTGTAACAGTTTAGCAAATAAGGCGTCTACCAGGACACTATAACAGTGTAGCAAATGAGGCGCCTACCACGACACTGAAACAGGCACTATAACAGAGTAGCAAATGGGACGCTTACCAGGACACTATAACAGTGTAGCAACTGTGGGGCCTACCAGGACACTATAACAGTGTAGCTAATGAGGCGACTACCAGGACACAATAACAGTGTAGCAAATGAGGCACCTACCAGGACACTATAACAGTGTAGCAAATGAGGCGCATACCAGGACACTATAATAGTGTAGCAAATGTGGCGCCTACCAGGACTATATAACAGTGTAGCAAATGTGGCCCTTATCAGGACACTATAACAGTGTAGCAAATTAGGTGCCTACCAGGATACTATAACGGCGTAGCAAATGAGGCACTTACCAGGACACTATAACCGAGTAGCAAATGAGGCGCTTACCAGGACACTAAAACAGAGTTGCAAATGAGGCGCTTACCAGGACAATATAACAGAGTAGCAAATGAGGCGTTTACCAGGACACTATAACAGTGTAGCAAATAAGGCGCCTACCAGGACATATAACCGAGTAGCAAATGAGGCGCCTACCAGGACACTATAACAGAGTAGAAAATCAGGCGCTTACCAGGACACTATAACAGATTAGCAAATGAGGCGCTTACCAGAGAACCATAACAGAGTAGCAAATGAGGTGCTTGCTAGGACACTATAACAGAGTAGCAAATGAGGCCCTTACCAGGACACTATAACAGAGTAGCAAATGAGGCGCCTACCAGGACACTATAACAGAGTAGCAAATGAGGCGCTTACGAGGACACTATAACAGTGTAGCAAATGAGGCGCCTACCAGGACACTATAAGAGTGTAGCAAATGAGACGCTTATCAGGACACTATAACAGTGTAGCAAATGAGGCGCCTACCAGGATACTGTAATAGTGTACCAAAGAGGCCCCTACCAGGCCACTAGTGCATTGTAGCAAATGAGGCGCTTACCAGGACACTATAACAGAGTCAAATGAGGCCCCTACCAGGCCATTATAACAGTGTAGCAAAAGGGGAGCTTACCAGGACACTATAACAGTGTAGCAAATGAGGCGCGCGACGGGACACTATAACAGTGCAGCAAATGAGGCGCTTACCAGGACACTATAACACTGTAGCAAATGAGGCCCCTATCAGGACACTATAACAGTGCAGCAAATGGGGCGCTAACCAGGTCACTATAACAGTGTTGCAAATGGGGCGCTTACCAGGACACTATAACAGTGTAGCAAATGGGGCGCTTACCAGACCACTATAACAGTGTTGCAAATGGGGCGCTTACCAGGACACTATAACACTGTAGCAAAAGGGGCGCTTACCAGGCCACTATAAGATTGTAGCAAATGGGGATCTTACCAGAACACTGTAACAGTGTAGCAAATTCGGCACCTACCAGGAAACTATAACAGTGTAGCAAATGAGGCACCTACCAGGACACTATAACAGTGTAGGAAATGAGGCGCCTACCAGGACACGATAACAGTATAGCAAATGAGGCACCTACCTGGACACTATAACAGTGTAGCAAATGAGAACCCTACCAGGACACTGTAACAATGTAGCAAATGAGGCCCCTACCAGGACACAGTAACAGTGTAGCAATTGAGGCGCTTACCAGGACACTATAACAGTGTAGCAAATGAGGCCCCTACCAGGACACTATAATAGTGTAGCGAATTAGCCCCCTACCAGGACACTATTACAGTGTAGCAAATGAGGCCCCTACCAGGACACTATAACATTGTAGCAAATGAGGCCCTACCAGGACCCTATAACAGTGTAGCAAATGAGGCACCTACCAGGGCACTGTAACAGTGTAGCATATGAGGCGCTTACCAGGACACTATAACAGTGTAGCAAATGAGGCCCCTACCAGGACACTATAACAGTATTAAAATGATGCTACTACCAGGACACTATAACAGTGAGGCAAATGAGGCCCCTACCAGGACACTACAGCAGTGTAGTAAATGAGGCACCTACAGGGACACTATAACAGTGTAGCAAATGAGGCCCCTACAAGGACCCTATAACAGTGTATCAAATGAGGCCCCTAACAGGACATTATAACAGAGTAGCAAATGAGGCGCGTACCAGGACTCTATAACAGAGTAGCAAATGAGGCGTCTACCAGGACACTACAACAGTGTAGCAAATAAGGCGCCTACCAGGACACTATAACAGAGTATCAAATGAGGCGCCTACCAGGACAATATAACATAGTAGCAAATGAGGCGCCTGCCAGGACAGTATAACAGAGTTGCAAATGAGGCGCCTACCAGAACACTATAACAGTGTAGCAAATGAGGCGCTAACCAGGACACTATAAAAGTGTAGCAAATTAGGCGCCTACAAGAGCACTATAACAGTGTAGCAAATGAGGTCCCTACCAGAACACTATAACAGAGTAGCAAATGAGACGCTCACCGGGACACTATAACAGTGTAACAAATGAGGCGCCTACCAGAGCACTATAACAGTGTAGCAATTGAGGCACCTACCAGAACACTATAACAGTGTAGCAAATGAGGCCCCTACCAGAACACTATAACAGTTTAACAAATGAGGCGGCTACCAGGACACTTTAACAGTGTAGCAAATGAGGCGCCTACCAGGACACTGTAACAGTGCAGCGAATGAGGCACGTCTACTAGGACACTACATCAGTTTAGCAAAGAGGCGCCTACCAGGACACTATAACAATGTAGCAAATGAGGCGCTTACGAGGACACTATAACAGAGCAGCAAATGAGGCACCTACCAGGACACTGTAACAGTTTAGCAAATGAGGCATCCACCAGGACACTATAACAGTGTAGCAAATGAGGCGCCTACCAGCACACTATAACAGTGTAGCAAATGAGGCGTCTACCAGGACACACACAGTGTAGCAAATGAGGCGTCTACCTGGACACTATAACAGTGTAGCAAATGGGGCGCCTACCAGGACACTATAAGAGTGTAGCAAATGGGACGCCTATCAGAACACTATAACAGTGTAGCAAATGAGGCGCCTACCAGGATACTGTAACAGTGTAGCAAATGAGGCCCCTACCAGGACACACACAGTGTAGCAAATGAGGCGTCTACCTGGACACTATAACAGTGTAGCAAATGGGGCGCCTACCAGGACACTATAAGAGTGTAGCAAATGGGACGCCTATCAGAACACTATAACAGTGTAGCAAATGAGGCGCCTACCAGCACACTATAACAGTGTAGCAAATGAGGCGTCTACCAGGACACACACAGTGTAGCAAATGAGGCGTCTACCTGGACACTATAACAGTGTAGCAAATGGGGCGCCTACCAGGACACTATAAGAGTGTAGCAAATGGGACGCCTATCAGAACACTATAACAGTGTAGCAAATGAGGTGCCTACCAGGATACTGTAACAGTGTAGCAAATGAGGCCCCTACCAGGCCACTAGTACATTGTAGCAAATGAGGCGCTTACCAGGACACTATAACAGTGTCAAATGAGGCGCCTACCAGGACACTATAACAGTGCAGCAAATAAGGCCATTACCAGGACACTATAACAGTGTAGCAAATGAGGTGCTTACCAGGACACTATAACAGTGCAGCAAATGTGGCGCCTACCAGGACACTATCGCAGTGCAGCAAATGTGGCGCCTACCAGGACACTATAACAGTGCAGCAAATGAGAACCCTACCAGGACACTATAACAGTGCAGAAAATGAGGCCCCAACCAGGACACTATAACAGTGCAGCAAATGAGGCCCCTACCAAGACACTATAACAGTGCAGCAAATGAGGCCCCTACCAGGACACTGTAACAGTGTAGCAAATGTGGCGTCTTCCAGGACACTATAACAGTGCAGCAAATGAAGCCCCTACCAGGACACTATAACAGTGCAGCAAATGAGGCCCCTAACAGGACACTGTAACAATGTAGCAAATGAGGCCCCTACAAGGACACTGTAACAGTGTAGCAAATGAGGCGCCCACCAGGACACTATTATAGTGTAGCAAATGAGGTCCCTACTAGGACACTATAACAGTGTAGCAAATGAGACCATTACCAGGACACTCAAACAGTGTAGCTAATGAGGCGGCTACCAGGACACTAAAACAGTGTAGCAAATGAGGGGCTTACCAGGACACTATAACAGTGTAGCAATTGAGGCACCTACCAGGACACTATAACAATGTAGCAAATGAGGCGCCTACCAGGGCACTGTAACAGTTTAGCAAGTGAGGCGCCACCAGGACGCTATAACAGTGTAGCAAATGAGGCCCCTACCACGACACAATAACAGTGTAGCGGATGAGGCGCCTACCAGGACACTATAACAGTGTAGCGAATGAGGCGCCTACCAGGACACTATAACAGTGCAGAAAATAAGGCGCCTACCAGGACACTATAACAGAGTAGCAAAGGAGGCGCCTACCAGGACACTATAGCAGTGTAGCATATGAGGCGCTTACCAGGACACAATAACAGAGCAGCAAATGAGGCACCAACCAGGACACTAAAACAGAATAGCAAATGAGGCGCGTACCAGGACTCTATAACAGAGTAGCAAATGAGGCGTCTACCAGGACACTATAACAGTGTAGCAAATAAGGCGCCTACCAGGACACTATAACAGAGTATCAAATGAGGCGCCTACCAGGACAATATAACATAGTAGCAAATGAGGCGCCTGCCACGACAGTATAACAGAGTTGCAAATGAGGCGCCTACCAGAACACTATAACAGTGTAGCAAATGAGGCGCTAACCAGAACACTATAAAAGTGTAGCAAATTAGGCGCCTACAAGAGCACTATAACAGTGTAGCAAATGACGTCCCTACCAGAACACTATAACAGAGTAGCAAATGAGACGCTCACCGGGACACTATAACAGTGTAACAAATGAGGCGCCTACCAGAGCACTATAACAGTGTAGCAAATGAGGCACCTACCAGAACACTATAACAGTGTAGCAAATGAGGCCCCTACCAGAACACTATAACAGAGTAGCAAATGGGACGCTTACCAGGACACTATAACAGTGTAGCAACTGTGGGGCCTACCAGGACACTATAACAGTGTATCTAATGAGGCGACTACCAGGACACAATAACAGTGTAGCAAATGAGGCACCTACCAGGACACTATAACAGTGTAGCAAATGAGGCGCATACCAGGACACTATAACAGTGTAGCAAATGTGGCGCCTACCAGGACTATATAACAGTGTAGCAAATGTGGCCCTTATCAGGACACTATAACAGTGTAGCAAATTAGGTGCCTACCAGGATACTATAACGGTGTAGCAAATGAGGCACTTACCAGGACACTATAACCGAGTAGCAAATGAGGCGCTTACCAGGACACTATAACAGAGTTGCAAATGAGGCGCTTACCAGGACAATATAACAGAGTAGCAAATGAGGCGTTTACCAGGACACTATAACTGAGTAGCAAATGAGGCCCTTACCAGGACACAATAACAGAGTAGCAAATGAGGCGCCTACCAGGACACTATAACAGAGTAGCAAATGAGGCGCTTACCAGGACACTATAACAGTGTAGCAAATGAGGCGCCTACCAGGACACTATAAGAGTGTAGCAAATGATACGCTTATCAGGACACTATAACAGTGTAGCAAATGAGGCGCCTACCAGGATACTGTAATAGTGTACCAAAGAGGCCCCTACCAGGCCACTAGTGCATTGTAACAAATGAGGCGCTTACGAGGACACTATAACAGAGTCAAATGAGGCCCCTACCAGGCCATTATAACAGTGTAGCAAAAGGGGCGCTTACCAGGACACTATAACAGTGTAGCAAATAAGGCGCGCACCGGGACACTATAACAGTGCAGCAAATGAGGCGCTTACCAGAACACTATAACACTGTAGCAAATGAGGCCCCTATCAGGACACTATAACAGTGCAGCAAATGGGGCGATAACCAGGTCACTATAACAGTGTTGCAAATGGGGCGCTTACGAGGACACTATAACAGTGTAGCAAATGGGGCGCTTACCAGACCACTATAACAGTGTTGCAAATGGGGCGCTTACCAGGACACTATAACACTGTAGCAAAAGGGGCGCTTACCAGGCCACTATAAGAGTGTAGCAAATGGGGATCTTACCAGAACACTGTAACAGTGTAGGAAATTCGGCACCTACCAGGAAACTATAACAGTGTAGCAAATGAGGCACCTACCAGGACACTATAACAGTGTAGGAAATGAGGCGCCTACAAGGACACGATAACAGTATAGCAAATCAGGCACCTACCTGGACACTATTACAGTGTAGCAAATGAGAACCCTACCAGGACACTATAACAATGTAGCAAATGAGGCCCCTGCCAGGACACAGTAACAGTGTAGCAATTGAGGCGCTTACCGGGACACTATAACAGTGTAGCAAATGAGGCCCCTACCAGGACACTATAATAGTTTTGCGAATTAGCCCCCTACCAGGACACTATAACAGTGTAGCAAATGAGGCCCCTACCAGGACACTATAACATTGTAGCAAATGAGGCCCCTACCAGGACCCTATAACAGTGTAGCAAATGCGGCACCTACCAGGGCACTGTAACAGTGTAGCATATGAGGCGCTTACCAGGACACTATAACAGTGTAGCAAATGAGGCCCCTACCAGGACATTATAACAGTATAAAAATGATACTACTTCCAGGACACTATAACAGTGAGGCAAATGAGGCCCCTACCAGGACACTACAGCAGTGTAGTAAATGAGGCACCTACAGCGACACTATAACAGTGTAGTAAATGAGGCCCCTACAAGGACCCTATAACAGTGTATCAAATGAGGCCCCTAACAGGACATTATAACAGAGTAGCAAATGAGGCGGGTACCAGGACTCTATAACAGAGTAGCAAATGAGGCGTCTACCAGGACACTACAACAGTGTAGCAAATAAGGCGCCTACCAGGACACTATAACAGAGTATCAAATGAGGCGCCTACCAGGACAATATAACATAGTAGCAAATGAGGCGCCTGCCAGGACAGTATAACAGAGTTGCAAATGAGGCGCCTACCAGAACACTATAACAGTGTAGCAAATGAGGCGCTAACCAGGACACTATAAAAGTGTAGCAAATTAGGCGCCTACAAGAGCACTATAACAGTGTAGCAATTGAGGTCCCTACCAGAACACTATAACAGAGTAGCAAATGAGACGCTCACCGGGACACTATAACAGTGTAACAAATGAGGCGCCTACCAGAGCACTATAACAGTGTAGCAAATGAGGCACCTACCAGAACACTATAACAGAGTAGCAAATGGGACGCTTACCAGGACACTATAACAGTGTAGCAACTGTGGGGCCTACCAGGACACTATAACAGTGTGGCTAATGAGGCGACTACCAGGACACAATAACAGTGTAGCAAATGAGGCACCTACCAGGACACTATAACAGTGTAGCAAATGAGGCGCATACCAGGACACTATAACAGTGTAGCAAATGTGGCGCCTACCAGGACTATATAACAGTGTAGCAAATGTGGCCCTTATCAGGACACTATAACAGTGTAGCAAATTAGGTGCCTACCAGGATACTATAATGGTGTAGCAAATGAGGCACTTACCAGGACACTATAACCGAGTAGCAAATGAGGCGCTTACCAGGACACTATAACAGAGTTGCAAATGAGGCGCTTACCAGGACAATATAACACAGTAGCAAATGAGGCGTTTACCAGGACACTATAACAGTGTAGCAAATAAGGCGCCTACCAGGACACTATAACCGAGTAGCAAATGAGGCGCCTACCAGGACACTATAACAGAGTAGAAAATCAGGCGCTTACCAGGACACTATAACAGATTAGCAAATGAGGCGCTTACCAGGGAACCATAACAGAGTAGCAAATGAGGTGCTTACTAGGACACTATAACAGAGTAGCAAATGAGGCCCTTACCAGGACACTATAACAGAGTAGCAAATGAGGCGCCTACCAGGACACTATAACAGAGTAGCAAATGAGGCGCTTACCAGGACACTATAACAGTGTAGCAAATGAGGCGCCTACCAGGACACTATAAGAGTGTAGCAAATGAGACGCTTATCAGGACACTATAACAGTGTAGCAAATGAGGCGCCTACCAGGATACTGTAATAGTGTACCAAAGAGGCCCCTACCAGGCCACTAGTGCATTGTAGCAAATGAGGCGCTTACGAGGACACTATAACAGAGTCAAGTGAGGCCCCTACCAGGCCATTATAACAGTGTAGCAAAAGGGGCGCTTACCAGGACACTATAACAGTGTAGCAAATGAGGCGCGCACCGGGACACTATAACAGTGCAGCAAATGAGGCGCTTACCAGGACACTATAACACTGTAGCAAATGAGGCCCCTATCAGGACACGATAACAGTGCAGCAAAAGGGGGCGCTAACCAGGTCACTATAACAGTGTTGCAAATGGGGCGCTTACCAGGACACTATAACAGTGTAGCAAATGGGGCGCTTACCAGACCACTATAACAGTGTTGCAAATGGGGCGCTTACCAGGACACTATAACACTGTAGCAAAAGGGGCGCTTACCAGGCCACTATAAGATTGTAGCAAATGGGGATCTTACCAGAACACTGTAACAGTGTAGCAAATTCGACACCTACCAGGAAACTATAACAGTGTAGCAATTGAGGCACCTACCAGGACACTATAACAGTGTAGGAAATGAGGCGCCTACCAGGACACGATAACAGTATAGCAAATGAGGCACCTACCTGGACACTATAACAGTGTAGCAAATGAGAACCCTACCAGGACACTGTAATAATGTAGCAAATGAGGCCCCTACCAGGACACAGTAACAGTGTAGCAATTGAGGCGCTTACCAGGACACTATAACAGTGTAGCAAATGAGGCCCCTACCAGGACACTATAATAGTGTAGCGAATTAGCCCCCTACCAGGACACTATTACAGTGTAGCAAATGAGGCCCCTACCAGGACACTATAACATTGTAGCAAATGAGGCCCCTACCAGGACCCTATAACAGTGTAGCAAATGAGGCACCTTCCAGGGCACTGTAACAGTGTTAGCATATGAGGCGCTTTCCAGGACACTATAACAGTGTAGCAAATGAGGCCCCTACCAGGACACTATAACAGTATAAAAATGATGCTACTACCAGGACACTATAACAGTGAGGCAAATGAGGCCCCTACCAGGAGACTACAGCAGTGTAGTAAATGAGGCACCTACAGGGACACTATAACAGTGTAGCAAATGAGGCCCCTACAAGGACCCTATAACAGTGTATCAAATGAGGCCCCTAACAAGACATTATAACAGAGTAGCAAATGAGGCGCGTACCAGGACTCTATAACAGAGTAGCAAATGAGGCGTCTACCAGGACACTACAACAGTGTAGCAAATAAGGCGCCTACCAGGACACTATAACAGAGTATCAAATGAGGCGCCTACCAGGACAATATATCATAGTAGCAAATGAGGCGCCTGCCAGGACAGTATAACAGAGTTGCAAATGAGGCGCCTACCAGAACACTATAACTGTGTAGCAAATGAGGCGCTAACCAGGACACTATAACAGTGCAGCAAATGAGGCGCCTACAAGGACACTATAACAGTGTAGCAAATGAGGCGCCTACCAGCACACTATAACAGTGTAGCAAATGGGGTGCCTACCAGGACACTGTAACAGTGAAGCAAATGCCGCTACCAGGAAACTGTAACAGTGTAGCAAATGAGGTTCCTACCAGGACACTAAAACAGTGTAGCAAATGGGGCGCTTACCAGAATATTGTAACAGCGTAGAAAATGGGGTGCCTACCAGGACACTATAACAGTGTAGCAAATGAGGCCCTACCAGGACACTATAACAGTGTAGCAAATGGGGCGCCTCCCAGGACACTATAACAGTTTAGCAAATGAGGCGTCTACCCGGACACTATAACAGTATAGCAAATGAGGCGCTTACGAGGACTCTATAACAGTGTAGCAAATGAGGCCCCTACCAGGACACTATAATAGTGTAGTAAATGAGGCCCCTACCAGGACACTGTAACAGTGTAGCAAATGAGGTGCCTACCTGGACACTTTAACAGTGTAGCAAATGAGGCCCCTACCAGGACACTATAACAGTGTAGCAAATGAGGTGCCTACCAGGAAACTGTAACAGTGTAGCAAATGTGGTCCCTACCGGGATTCTATAACAGTGTAGCAAATGAGGCCCCTACCAGGACACTATAACAGTGTAGCAAATGAGGTCCCTACCAGGACTCTATAACAGTTTAGCTAATGAGGCCCCTACCAGGACACTATCACAGTGTATCAAATGTGGTGCCTACCAGGACACTATAACAGTGTAGCAAATGAGGCCCCTACCAGTACACTATAACAGTGTAGCAAATGAGGTGCCTACCAGGAAACTGTAACAGTGTAGCAAATGAGGTCCCTACCAGGACATTATAACAGTGTAGCAAATGAGGTGCCTACCAGGACACTATAACAGAGTAGCAAATGAGGCGCCTACCAGGACACTGTAACAGTGTAGCAAATGAGGCGCCTACCAGCACACTATAACAGTGTAGCAAATGAGGCGTCTACCAGGACACACACAGTGTAGCAAATGAGGCGTCTACCTGGACACTATAACAGTGTAGCAAATGGGGCGCCTACCAGGACACTATAAGAGTGTAGCAAATGGGACGCCTATCAGAACACTATAACAGTGTAGCAAATGAGGCGCCTACCAGGATACTGTAACAGTGTAGCAAATGAGGCCCCTACCAGGACACACACAGTGTAGCAAATGAGGCGTCTACCTGGACACTATAACAGTGTAGCAAATGGGGCGCCTACCAGGACACTATAAGAGTGTAGCAAATGGGACGCCTATCAGAACACTATAACAGTGTAGCAAATGAGGTGCCTACCAGGATACTGTAACAGTGTAGCAAATAAGGCCCCTACCAGGCCACTAGTACATTGTAGCAAATGAGGCGCTTACCAGGACACTATAACAGTGTCAAATGAGGCCCCTACCAGGCTACTATAACAATGTAGCAAATGGGTCGCTTACCAGGACACTATGACAGTGTAGCAAATGAGGCGCCTACCAGGACACTATAACAGTGCAGCAAATGGGGTACTTACCAGGCCACTATAACAGTGTTGCAAATGGGGCGCTTACCAGGACACTATAATAGTGTAGCAAATGGGGCGATTACCAGGCCACCATAACAGTGTAGCAAATGGGGCGCCTACCAGAACACTGTAACAGTGTAGCAAATGAGGCGCCTACCAGGCCACTATAACAGTGTAGCAAATGAGGCACCTACCAGGACACTATAACAGTGTAGGAAATGAGGCGCCTACCAGGACACGATAACAGTATAGCAAATGATGCACCTACCAGGACACTAGAACAGTATAGCAAATGAGGCCCTTACCAACACTGTAACAGTGTAGCAAATGAGTCCCCTACAAGGTCACAGTAACAGTGTAGCAATTGATGCGCTTACCAGGACACTATAACAGTGTAGCAAATGAGGCCCCTACCAGGACACTATAACAGTGTAGCGAATTAGGCCCCTACCAGGACACTATAACAGTGTAGCAAATGAGGCCCCTACCAGGACACTATAACAGTGTAGTAAATGAGGCCCCTACCAGGACACTATAACAGTGTAGCAAATGAGGCACCTACCAGGGCACTATAACAGTGTAGCAAAGAAGGCGCTTACCAGGACACTATAACAGTGTAGCAAATGAGGCCCCTACCAGGACATTATCACAGTATAGAAAATGAGGCTACTACCAGGACATTATAACAGTGTAGCAAATGAGGCCCCTACCAGGACACTTCGACAGTGTAGCAAATGAGACACCTACAGGGACACTATAACAGTGTAGCAAATGAGGCCCCTACAAGGTCCCTATAACAGTGTAGCAAATGAGGCCCCTACCAGGACACTATGACAGTGTAGCAAATGAGGCGTTTAACAGGACACTATATCAGTGTAGCAAATGTGGCGCCTACCAGAGCACTATAACAGAGTAGCAAATGAGGCGCCTACCAGGACACTATACCAGTGTAGCAAATGAGGCGCTTACCAGGACACTATAACAGAGTAGCAAATTGGGTGCCTACCAGGACACTATAACAGAGTTGCAAATGAGGCCCCTATCAGGACACTATAACACTGTAACAAATTAGGCGCCTACCAGGACACTATAACAGAGTAGCAAATATGGCGCTTACCAGGACACTATAACAGAGTAGCAAATGAGGCGCCTACCAGGACCCTATAACAGAGTAGCAAATGAGGCGCCTACCAGGACACTATAACAGTGTAACAAATGAGGCGCTTACCAGGACACTATAACAGAGCAGCAAATGAGGCGCTTATGAGGACACTATAACAGAGTAGCAAATAAGGCGCTTTCATGGACACTAAAACAGAGCAGCAAATGAGGCGCCTACCAGGACACTATAACAGTGTAGCAAATGAGGCCCCTACCAGGACACTATAACAGAGTTGCAAATGAGGCGCCTACCAGGACACTATAACAGATTAGGAATTGAGGCGCCTACCAGGACACTATAACAGAGTATTAAATAAGGCGCTTACATGGACACTAAAACAGCGCAGCAAATGAGGCGCCTACCAGGATACTATTACAGAGAAGCAAATGAGGCCCCTACCTGGAAACTATAACACTGTAGCAAATGAGGTGCCTACCAGGACACTATAACAGAGCAGCAAATGAGGCGCCTACCAGGGCACTATAACAGAGTAGCAAATGAGGCCCCTACCAGGACACTATAACAGTGTAGCGAATGAGGCGCTTACCAGGACTCTATAACAGAGCAGCGAATGAGACGCCTACCAGGACTCTATAACAGAGTAGCAAATAACGCACTTACATGGACACTAAAACAGAGCAGCAAATGAGGCGCCTACCAGGACACTATAACAGTGTAGCAAATGAGGCCCCTACCAGGACACTATAACAGAGTAGCAAATGAGGCGCTTACCAGGACACTATAACAGAGTAGCAAATGAGGCGTCTACCAGGACACTATAACAGAGTATTAAATAAGGCGCTTACATGGACACTAAAACAGAGCAGCAAATGAGGCTACTACCAGGATACTATTACAGAGCAGCAAATGAGGCGCCTACCAGGACACTATAACAGTGTAGCAAATGAGCTGCCTACCAGGACACTATAACAGAACAGCAAATGGGGCGCCTACCAGGACACTTTAACAGTGTAGCAAACGTGGCGCCTACCAGGACACTGTATCAGAGCAGCAAATGTGGCTCCTACCAGGACATTATAACAGAGCAGCAAATGAGGCGCCTACCAGGTCAATATATATGTGTAGCATGATTAGAACTCGTTGTTGTTGTTGATTCATTTAGGAGCTTTGCGACGTCGTGGCCATATAGCCCCGTGTGCTAGTGTATGTGTAGTATCTGTCTGATACCCTTGGTCATTGTGATGGTTGAGTATTTCTAAATGAGGCTAGAATTTGGAAAGAGGTGGCTGTGGCCTTACGTTAGGCACCATCGCGGCATTTCTCTGGAGTAGAAGCGGGAAACCACGGAAACCTACTTCCAGGACAGCTAAGGTGGGAATCGAACGCACTTCTTCTCAGCTTTGCCTCATGAAGCTGTGTGTTCCCCCATCCAACCCTCGAACCAGAATTAAATGTCTTGGCAGAGCCGGCAATCGAACCTAGTACCTCTGGATCCAGAGTCTCAATACGTTCCCCGAAACCCCGGAAGGTGGCACGATTTGATGTTAGCAGCAGGTGATACGTGCATACGCCACCCGGGCTATTGCGATGTTGCCACGGCTAGTTTAATCATTTACAGTAAATGCCCTAACAGGTTGTTTATCTTCAACAGATTTGTCTCATTACTTCTCAGCTTTGATTTTATAAAATGTTCTTTGAGTTACTGGGCTTTGTTCATCAAAGTAGACATCCTTCCAACCTTTTAGGCTGAATCACAGCTATGTACTGTATGGAACTACCTTGTCTTATACAGCATAGCCCCACCACTGAAAGCTTAAAATAGCGCAGTTGGAAAATCCATGGCGTGTTTTTCGACACAGGATTTGAATACACATGTAAGCTGGCTCGCCGCCAAGACAAGGCGGTCTTGAAATGCTCCACAAATCTGGAGACGAATGAAGCAACAGTATGCTTAATAAAATGCACCCAAAATATCTGAGTCTGGTCATAAAGAGCACTGCGCAATGCTGGCGCTGCGACTGCCCCTCAGCACAATACGACTCAACCAAGCGTTGTTTGAATGGATAGAGAATAAAGTACAACTGAGCCACTGAGCCAAAAGCATCATATTCAAAAACCTGCTGTTAGAAAAAAATACACATCGCGAAAATATGTTCTTTAGGGGCACATGGCCTCGGTGTTCCTCCCCTGAAAACATAATCGATAATTATCACCAAATCTGAAAATCTCGACCACATCAACAATACAATTAATAGGCCATGTTCCAGTGAGCTGGCAGCTCAAATATGGCTTAGTAACTTATTTTGTAACAGATGAACAAATACTATATTTTTTCAGTATTTACTATTTTACAATGTAATGAATAAGGAGATAATGGTAGCAAATCCACTTGTAATCAATCACACAAAAGTAAATAGCCTAACAAGAAAGTTAAAATAGTGAAGCAATTTAAATACTTAGGAGAAATTATAACTTACAACTTGGATGAGAAACCTGCATGGCAAGAAAGAACTAATAAAATGATAATAGCCCAAAATTTAACATGGTCTACATATAAAAGAAAATGTCTATCAATCACAACAAAATTAAAACATTACAGGACGGTGGTTCAACCAGAGGTGACGTATGGAATCGAAACTCTTTTTAATGTTACTCAGAAAAACAGAATCGACAAAATTCTAAAAGTAGAAAGAAGAATAGCTAGAACATGCATAAATAAGAAATACGGTATCACAAAGATGGACAATGGCGGATAGTACCAACTGAAGTGGTATATAGATATCTGGAGCCCATCACTGATACTAGGCCTATTAGGAAGAAACGGATTTCTTTTTTTGGTCACATTGTGAGGACACCGAAAACCAGATTATCTAGAAAAAATGTTGAGAAACTTTGGAATATGAAACAATAAGTAGGATAGATTAAGGAACTCAGAGAAGATATGAAAGAATTAGAAATAACCTTGGATGCCTTGAAAAAAAAATTTAAAACTGAAAGACATAAAAATAAGATTTCAACCAAAAATAGACAAACGACATAGAGTAGAAAGGGTATTTACAGATGAGGAACGTCTGAGAAGATCAGAGAGAATGAAAAGCTACTGGGCAACTCGGAAAGAAAACTTACTGAAGATGATGATGATGATGATGATGATGATAATTGTTGTTTTAAGGGGCCTAACATCGAGGTTATCGGCCCCTACTTACTGAAGAAGAGGACCAAGAAATGATTGACAGAAGTGGTCCAATGAGGCCGTAAAAGCAGAAGAAGAAGAAGAAGAATCAAGAGTAGTTATTAGGACATGTGGTTGCCCCTAATTGTGTGCTTTTCCCCCATGTTTTCCCACACTCCCTCCAGGCATATGCCGGGATAGTACCTCACTTAAAGTCCCGGGGTACCTACCTGATCCTTGTCCCGAACACAGCTACACACACTACTACAGTCATCACATAGACAAGTTCAACACACACTCAACTACATGGTGCTGATGATCAAGATGTCCCAAGCCCCTAAATTGAATTATCAACAACAACCCTAGCTTCCACACATGCTCTCTATGAGGTGATTGAAGAGTTCGATTGTTGCTGTGAACCAGATATTATTATTATTATTATTTATTTATTTATTTATTTATTTATTTATTTATTTATTTATTTACAGCGTATTTTCCCAATATTGGAAAGCGTTAAGCAATTTGACTCAATTCTTGACGTTCTTCTTATCTTGCCAATATTGTTTCATTCTGTTGGAGAATGCCAATTGTCTTTGGTCAGACCATTGAGGTCTGTAAGGTGTAGGTTTTGGTTGTTCTGGTTGGACTTCCCAGTTGTTACGGAAGGAGTCTCTGTCTGATGTGTCGGTTATGTTAGCAGTTCGCATGTCTTTTTGTACTTCTTTCATCCATGGTGGTGTACTTTTGAGTGATGATATGTAATCCAGTAATCTTTTGGTTAGTTGTGTATTCGGCAGTCTACTTATGTGCCCGAAGAATTTCAATCGTCTTTTTCTGAAGTCGACTTCGATGTTTGAGTATTTTTCATTTGTCTTGATTGACTGTAGTCGGTAGCCGTCAGGAGTGAGTCTTGCTCCCAGTATTTTCCGAATGATTTTTCATTCTTCTTTCTTGATGTCTTCAAGTTCATATTTCTTATTGAGTGTAAGTGTTTCGCTTGCGTAGAGACTTGCCGGTTTGATGACAGTGTTGTAATGTCGAAGTTTGGTTTGTCTTGACATGCATTTTTGTTATAGAGGTTTTGGATAAGTCCGAGTGCTCTCCTGGTTTTCTGGAGACGGTTTTGTTGTGAGATATTTTCGGATCCAGTTGGTTCGATAAATTCTCACAGATATTTGAAATGTGGGACTCTTTTGATGGCTCCGTATTTTGTTTGCATGTAGTCGCCTTTGTGACTTAGCACTTGAGTTTTCTCGAAAGATATTTGAAGTCCCAATTTTTCGGCGCATTCTTGGAGCGTTTCTATTTGTTTTATTGCGGTCTCTTGAATTTCTGTTAGTATAACCAAGTCATCGGCGAAGGCAAGATATTGTACAGCCTCCCAGGGGTAGGCACCCCTTGGAGTCCATCCCCCCGGCATCTGGCCAAATCCCCTAAAATGGCAACCCTTGGAAAGCCGGCCCAACATCCATTAATACTGTAAGGACAGCTTGCTACTCCATAAAGCAGCTCAAGCCTTACGTAATCATTACACTCAGCGACATAGTACTAACTGGGGCGGCATGCCAACACAATGCTGACAGCAGGACGTCAGAAGGTATAAGAAGGCATCCTAATGGGGTCAAAGGAGCTCTCCATTGTCAGTGCTTCATCGAGACGGCCCGAGGCTACGCTGGTGTCAACCGAGGTGAGTCAGTCAATCGTGTTCAGAGTTCCTACTTATGTAACCTGCAACCCACAAATTGTATTACATTATAAACATAATTTCATTCCCTACAAGGGACTCACAATCAGAATCACAGACCAATAAAACACTTGGTCCACACTCTACACTAGCATTACTGTTATACGCCTCTTTACATCCCAACGCCCTTCCTTACTCCCGTCACGTAAAGACGTGACAGACGGTAAGCCATTAGCGCTAACTCAGGTACCTTTGTGTCTCTCGAGCCGGCTCGGCTGCCAGCAAGCAGCGCGTGCCACTCGGCTGATACGAACAGAGTCAGTTACATAATAAGCAGTCAGCTGAGCTGAGCGACCAGCACAACGACCCTTTGCAGCGGGTCCCATCCCTCCAAACACTATTACATTATTCATAGGAACGCCCCCTAGTTCCTAGCACACCACAACACTCTACACTGGTCAGCTTACCCTGACAAGGGAAGCTACCCTTTTAGGCACCACCTTATAAATTAGTACAATAACTCTCCCTTTTAGATCCACCCCCAAATAAGGGATCTAAAACACTGGTGGAGGCGCGGTCCTACGCACAGTAGAACGGGACTCAACCAACGAGCCCTCGTAGGTAAAACGACCCCTTCCGTACCGCAAAAAGCCAAGCGAATAGTGAGAAAATTTTCCCCCAGACAAAAAGCACCATTTTTTTTTTGTGTGTGCTCCAAACTAGCTACACAGGGGAAATTCTTAATAAACCAACCCCCTAGCCCCATACAGAATCAAAGAAATATAAGAATACACTGTCAAGCATGCACAGATTTTTTTTATTATTATTCTTATTGTAGGCCCATACACTTCAGTCAGAATGGCACCTCATGCAGAGATTGCAAGCCATAGAGGCAATAGGGGTACGCCAATATTATTAACATTATTGTTCAGATGCCAAGGGCACATACAAAGCCGGCAAACACAAATACGGGCACTCCAAACAAAAATCGGGGCAATACAGGGCAAACAGCTACACACCCCGTCAGAGGGTAGGACAGCGCGATTAAGATGCGCACATACACTCTTGAATCACATACATGAACACCTCAATAGGTTCCATATACAAAGAAACAGAATATACCAACAATTAACTACCACACATGGTCCCGTAATAGATAATGCAACCCTCGAGAGAATGAGGGTGCACTACACAAGTTTACACGCCCAATACAAGGAGCTAATTCGCGTCCAAGCGCTTCTCCAACCAGCGGCCACAAAACTATACAGAGCACAGAAACATTAATACACTAATACAGTAATTTGCAAACGGGCCATATGCCTCAATAGGCAGTACACCCAAATTTGGGATGAATACCGCGAGCTCCAAGCCAACAAGGCCATTTTTAAGTTCATGTTAGGGCCATCAGCCCACCCGAGAGAGGACATAAGCGTGGATACGCTGACTCGACAATTTACGAGGATGTCCCTCTCGCCACGTACTGCCACACAATGGAAGGAGTTCGCCGTGGCCACAGTCAAGACGACGGCCAGGTTAGGCTCCGACTTACTGCAGAATAAACCTAACACATACACACGTCCTTCAGCTCCGGATCGGAAGGCAATTTTGCCAAACCGAGGGGCAGAGCCTAGAACAATCCCCTCGGAACAGTGGGACGAGAGGGAGTTGAAGCCAGGGCCATTAAACACACACGACATGACAGGGAAACAAAGGGACATAACCACGTCATGGGCTGACGACATAGAGCCCGCCCTACAGTACATAAAGCCTACATACACGTACACAGATAGGCTAACACATTGGCAGGAGTCGGCCGTGGCCACAGGCCGAAAAGCGGTCAGACTACACGCCACCACATTGCTAGGCTAGACACAAGCCATTAAGCGACCTTTACCGCCAGTTCAAAGGGCAAATTTGCCAGAACAAAGGCGAACGCCGGTATTAGTCCCTCAGGATGCACGATATACGCACGAACATTTTGACCGGGCATTACCACACAGTACACGGGGATTAGGAAAGGTGTTCTCACCTACCCCGCAAAACCACGCAGTCAAATATATCCACACTCCCGTAAAATCTACTAGGGCAGCGCCAAGCGCAATTAGGCCCTCGAATACAGGTACATTTAAACCTATAGACACGCGCCACGGTGGAAGTAGGCCAAAGCTTACTTTGCTAGAAATTCCGCCGGAAGGTAGCAAAGGAACACCCCAGTGGATTCCAGAGGCCTATCATCTAATAACAGGGCAAAACCCTTCACCTTTCTGAGCACTGAAGCTCGAAAGAGGATAACGACTTCCACCAGGGCCACAGAAATCAACTAACATCGCTAACACCAACATTATAGGCCACATAAATTCTTTCACACGGGGGCGATAAGAAAATGGTCCAACAAGTACATAATAAACATAAAATTGCATATTTTTCGTTCTTATTTTATGTATATACAGTGCAACATAGCCAAATTAGAAGGAACAATTCTAAATCCTTCCTGTTTTTTTTTTTCGGAACCATGGCATTTTTCTCTCAGGCCATCAATGGTTATTGGGCGAAGTGGTGAATGCCATAACGTAAAGTCTCTAAATATGCTAAGCCAAGTGGAAGCCAAGCAGGCTTCAGGCTGAAAGAGAGATATTTTGAACACAGCTTAAGCATAAAATCACAGCATAAAACTTAAGTGAGTCTTTCTAAGTAAAAATGACTCAACGTTCTATGTTAGGGTTCCACAGTTTGATAGATCCTCCTGTTGCGGGCGAAAGCCGTAAGTGTGGCAGGAATTAAGACTCTCAAACTAACTTCAAAAATTTGGTGAGGTGTGCTTTAGCCAACTGAAAAGCCCAATTGCACACCGGGACGAGACACTGTCATTGTGGTGAGTTACAATTACTTTGAAGGGCAGGTTTGACTCCCATAGTGCACTGGCTTTGCTCCTGACGTGGATACAAGTGTGTCAATTACGTCTTGCAATGGCCTTCCTAATGTGTACTAGACAGTGTCGGTAGATTCCCCTGAGACGTAACCAGTTTACGGTAGTACTCACGTTACCAAAATGGTAAATACTACACTCAGGTCCCAAGCACATTTTTTTTAACATTTTTTATAGTGTTCACGACATAATTTTTAGACATAGGTACACGTAAAGGCGGAAATACTGCCAAAAGGAAAGGAAGTAATCCCACGGGCAGGCGTGAAAAGAGGGCCAAGAAATAGCCCACTGACCGCGCCGGGATACGATCCTAACACTCACCAGAACTGTCCCGGAGACACAACCTTCATGGTGCCGGAAACAATTACTCTGGGTAAAAGACGGTCTCCAAACCCGCAACCTTCTGAGTACCAGGAATATAAGGTTGAGTAGATACCCAGTTCTAGAATAGAATAATGGGAAAGCTAAGACAAATTGGGACAGTCCCACTAACAGCGGGTCATAAACGAAAACCAATACAATCGCCTCTGGCATCTGGTCACCAAACACGCGACTAGCGGACCAGACACACTCGCGTACAACGACATTTTCTCCAGGGATAAAGAACATACTTGAACAATGATACAGTTAACACAAAATCTGGGGACACACATGTAGTCAATGGAAGGTTCTTCTATAGTACGGCCAACGCATATGGGATTTCCGAAGTGAAATGCCATGGCCTGTGGTTTGGATTCCAAGTAAAACGGAAATCCCGGGGCTCCTGATCTCCAGATACGGTCACGTTAAACCACATATTCCCCTCTTTTCTGTCACAATGCGAAAAGCACTCATCACAGTCACAGAGAAGTAAGCGATTAAAAACACATGTGCCGGACATACAGCGTTATCAAGACAAGTAACGAGCGTGCGCGCAGGACATTGCAATCCGATACCGCCATACTCAGCAAGAACGCAGGCCTCAATGATAACCTGTACGCTTACAGACAACAGCTCTCAGAGCAGAGCGCACGGCATCATTCACGCCCGATTTAGAGACCCTATATCTTCCAAAATTACACTACGAGGGGAAATCAAAAACGTACAAACTCTACATAGGTATGCATGCTTTCATTTGCGCACTGCACATCAACGGAAACGTGCCATTTTAAATGCGGCACGAAAATGATCACACCAAGTCTTTACAGACAATCGGATTCGACCCCATGACCACACACCACACGCGTACCAAAAACTAACTATCCAATGGTATTTTTGGTACACGGAACACAAGCAAAGACCACACTGGGAAAGCCCCAAGCCCTGGAACACAACGCAAACATAAAACACAGAGAATGACATAAGGTCACGGGTCTGAGTTCCAGTGAAAATTTAGACGCAAAGGAGAACAGCTATTTAGGCGTCCAACCATACTGAAATTGGCCCATACAAGTGCATAAACAGGGAGTACTACATTTCCTCCCACCAAAAGCCAGACATAAAATTTCGAATTACACCAGACATAGGGAATACGTTTCACGAACACAGGTAGGAAAATTTCGCAAGACACAGGTCTTGGAGAACAATGGGCACACGACGTCATTACCTAACTAGGGCGAATTGCTACATTAGGCTAGGAATCCAAAACAATGACCACACTTGCATACTTGCAGAATTGCACATACTAACTGCTGACAGCAGACTAGTTACACTGCAATACTGCGGTGACGAGACACTATTGCGTATCGCCCGTGACCGTGAAATTACACACACATAACTATTATAACACCATACATTTTTTTTTCCACACTGCAAAAACATTTGGCAATGGACAAGACGTGGCACAGCGGAACTTATCTTGGGCCTATAGGGCACGGTCGCAGGGACGGTGGCAAGCCACGGGCGCCTTCTGCCCACACAGGCGATACATATTACGACTTAGCCTGCAACAGACCAACCGTCCGCGTGGTGTAGCGGAACATAGGCACACACACGCACACGCACTCAACAATTAGGAGCAAACACAGATAAGATCTCCCCCCTAATAACTTCTCTTATCGCTCATGAGGCATAAGAGTCATTACAGATAATTAGCACATGACCAGTCGCATTACGACCACTGGCCACATCTACACTGCAAATGGCCGACCAGATTAGGTCATGCAGCTCTACTATCCCAAGGCGCGGATAGAAAGCCAACATGGACCAAGGGAGGACGACAGGAGAACAGGCTACCAGCGTACCACCTTACTCCCTTCCCATAACCTTCTCACGCCCCACATAAACAACGCAGACACATCTACACGACCAAAAACAGCTACACTACATTACAAAATACACACAAGGGGTTGATGGACTTCATGCGTCTAAAGAGCAGGCATGCTACGCCTTGAGTCCCGTTGCACCGCCTGAGTATTAGGGGTGGCTCAGCAAACATTAAACAAGCATAATGCGCCTCTCCAAATGAGAGAGGAGGCCACAGATACATATTAACCATGCTTTAGTACTTAAGCTCTCCCGCATGAAAGGAACATATGGTATTATGCCCCATCCTACACCTATCCGTACATGAAGGCAGAAACTTCATATCCAGACACATGCATGAGTATCCCATCCAATTACCAGGGATTTTAATATCAAACCTGCATGAATTTTCGTATTTTTGCAATCCCGGGAATTACCTCCCCACTCCACTCACTATAGAAGCATCCCAGTGGCATCACCGGTTTCAGGCCACCACTAACGTGGAACCCAAAGGTGCGTAAACCCTTCCTACCATACTTTAAGCCCACTCAACAAATAACTACCCCCAAATCCTAATAACAGGGTACCTGACAATACAGACCCTACTAACACCTCCATTAAGGTAAAGAAGGCATTATTGCTGGAAAGCTGACATAGCGATGGTAGGCCAGAAGTAGCCTATGTATTTAGAAGATCTACAACCCCGCTACACTGGAAATATTTTACATTTTACACGGGGATTGAACCATTCACATAGGTTACGACACATTTTTTTTTCTCTTACAAAGGAATCTGATACGAACTGATGGTTGACAACGGTGTAAGCCGAAGGTCAGGAGGGACCACATTGGAGCAGAGCTGGGGAAGGCGATGTGGACCCTTACCCCAGTTGGCTCACCAAATCACTGACCTGACCAAATAGACGAACCACGTAAGGTCAAAGCATTCGCGGCCTGGCCGGGCAAGCTCTGGAATCCTAGGTGCGCATAAACCGCCCCTGGGAGGAAGGGATGCTACACCCACTTTGTGCCACGGTCGTCGAAGCCAAGACCTGCAGGGAGTCTTTCTGAGAATGGCGGGAGAAATAGCTCACTCCGCGCCGGCCTCGGGAACTACCCCTAGAGACGACCCCATATTATGACTAGACTGTTAGTTAAATTTACGTAAGTAGGACTTCCATGGCGGGGAGTCAGACTCCTATTCGTCAGGAGTGAAGCAGGATCCAAGGGTTCAGCAGGACCAATCCTAGATCCGACAAGTCCTTACCCCGCGAGGTGAAGGTGAAGACCACGACGGTAATCGATAATGAAGAATGAAATATGAATATATATATATGGAATGTACGCGCTCATTCGGTCCTGCGCCCACGTAAATGGGCGACAACGGGTCGCCAGAGTTCTTAAATGAGTAGCATAGCGGGCACTCAAAAGGGTTCAGTGGGCCAACCCAGCAATGCCGATTAAGGCGAAGAGGATTCCCCGGACGCTCACTTCCCGGAGGACACATGAATATAAATATTGCGGCCGACACAGGCGAAGAGGATTCCCCGGACGCTCCCTTCCCGGAGGACACATGAATATAAATATTGCGGCCGACACAGGCGAAGAGGACTCCCCGGACGCTCACTTCCCGGAGGATATTATGCCATTGGACCACAATGTCCAATGCCCACATAAATGGCGACGCAGCGGGCAGTCAATGGGCATTAAGAGAGGGGCAGTGCGCGCACCTCACAGGAGCCAAGTGGGCGGCTCAACTATGATAAATCGGAACAGCAAACGGTCATGAACAAGGAAGTACAGCGGGCGAAACGGTTAGCTTAGTGGCACCGTAAGCCGCCTGCGAATAGATTAGTACTAGTAATAGACGTCGACACCTAGAGTTAAGGGGACGGAATCTAGCGACCCTAGAGACAACCGGTGTTTCTGGGGCTCGTGCGGGTGGTGATCTGGGGATTTAATTGCCCCAGGCGATCGTCCTAGGCCAAATTTAGTTGTAAGGCGGTTGCATTTGACACGCAACCTAGGATTAAGCAAATTTATTCACCGCTGTTGCCAGGTATGGCGCAGCACATTTCGGCAATAGATTAAGGCAACCCTCTCGGCTTAGTAATAGTTTTTTTTTATTAGACTATAATTAAGATAGATAGTATTAAGTAACGCCGGTCGGCTCCTGATGACCGCCAAACCCGGTATCAGGGTAAGTCCGACAATACACTAGAATATAGGATAAGATATAATATAGTACAATAGGGATAATCAAAGTGGAATATATCGGCACCCGGTAACCACAATTCCGCTACCGGGGTAAGACCAACTACATATTATTTACGGCATTACGGCACCGTATAGGGTAAGCCCGGTCTTGCAGCTAATTAACGTTAATCATGCTATTTTTTTTTTTCAGTGAAAGAAGAGCTTCAACCAATACTAATATGTTTTTTTCTAAACCTCGCCATTTTTTCACAGGCATCGTCACCAGATACAGGAAACTGGTGACGGGAATTTCACTGCCATATAGCAGTGGCATATTATTTACGGCATGCCATGATTATGTACTTTTTTTATATTTTATATACGTCAACTTGCACTAATCCCGACACGCTCTCAAACACTCACCACATTTTTCTTTTTCAGCTACACACTCCAAAAAAAAAAAAAAATCTGCACAGCAGGACTGGTGCCTGTGGGGTACCAGGCTTACTGGCAGATCAACTCAATTAAAACACATAAAGCGTCAAAATGTGACGCAGATTACGACAATGAGGGCGCAACCGGTTTGTGGCAGTGACTCTCATTGTCAAGTGTGAAAGCATTCACCCACAGAGGATGCTTCACAGATTAGGTATTAAGAATACGTGCAAGCGGTACGACCACTATACCGTACCAAGAAGTGGCCGTACAGGATCAGCCGTGAGACGGCAAGCGTACGTACAGACGGGTAGCGTGCACGCGAGGTACCTCACAAAAACTATAATTATAAGGGATTAGCGCGATTAAGTAGACATAGGGTCATTGTAATTTATAACTTTTAAGGATGAACTTTATACAATTATTCCACTAGACATAAGGTCATTGTAATTTATAATTTTAAGGACAAACTTCATAAACATAGTACATTAAACGCTATATATTTTTGTTTGTTTATCAAGATGCCAATGTCCATCATGTGTATGATTTGTTTTCTTTCATTTTTCCTTCTTCTAACTTCCCCATTTGTCAGGGTGTTCCGTTTTTCCCACACAAATAAATACTTTTGAATATTTCCCTTAAATTATACCCTGGAACACCCATTTTTCTATTTTCTTCTACCTTTCTTATTGCAGGGAGCATTTTTTCCCTAAGATGGGGCGGTCGACGCAATCATCCGTTCGGCCCTGGGTTTTTCCTCCCTGCACAAATATGTAACACATCACCATCAGAAACCATGTTTTTTTTTAAACTGGCAATATGCCAGCAAATGCAAGGGCATTTTTTTTACATGTCGAATTTATTTTAATGTTCAATTTTTCTCAAATGTCAATTTTTTCCCAATGTTAATCAAATCTTTCGCAATGTCAATTTTTTTTTGTTTGTTTTTTCACAATGTCAATGTATACATATATCTGTAAATCCCATAACCCTCCCCTCTGAACACGGGCTGACCTCACACCCACACTTCGATACGACGCCACCAGGAGATACGAGGGGGTTTCAAGGACCACTACGTCAACATCCCAACTTCCAGTTCCGTTCCCGTTCGCGAGGACGCGAACAAATGAAGGAAGACTCTTGTACAGCCTCCCAGGGGTAGGCACCCCTTGGAGTCCATCCTCCCGGCATCTGGCCAAATCCCCTAAAATGGCAACCCTTGGAAAGCCGGCCCAACATCCATTAATACTGTAAGGACAGCTTGCTACTCCATAAAGCAGCTCAAGCCTTACGTAATCATTACACTCAGCGACATAGTACTAACTGGGGCGGCATGCCAACACAATGCTGACAGCAGGACGTCAGAAGGTATAAGAAGGCATCCTAATGGGGTCAAAGGAGCTCTCCATTGTCAGTGCTTCATCGAGACGGCCCGAGGCTACGCTGGTGTCAACCGAGGTGAGTCAGTCAATCGTGTTCAGAGTTCCTACTTATGTAACCTGCAACCCACAAATTGTATTACATTATAAACATAATTTCATTCCCTACAAGGGACTCACAATCAGAATCACAGACCAATAAAACACTTGGTCCACACTCTACACTAGCATTACTGTTATACGCCTCTTTACATCCCAACGCCCTTCCTTACTCCCGTCACGTAAAGACGTGACAGACGGTAAGCCATTAGCGCTAACTCAGGTACCTTTGTGTCTCTCGAGCCGGCTCGGCTGCCAGCAAGCAGCGCGTGCCACTCGGCTGATACGAACAGAGTCAGTTACATAATAAGCAGTCAGCTGAGCTGAGCGACCAGCACAACGACCCTTTGCAGCGGGTCCCATCCCTCCAAACACTATTACATTATTCATAGGAACGCCCCCTAGTTCCTAGCACACCACAACACTCTACACTGGTCAGCTTACCCTGACAAGGGAAGCTACCCTTTTAGGCACCACCTTATAAATTAGTACAATAACTCTCCCTTTTAGATCCACCCCCAAATAAGGGATCTAAAACAATATGGTATAGAGAGATTGTTTTTACGATAGCCAAGTGTAACTGGTTTCCAGACATTTTGTTTCTCGAGCTCTTTTTCCCATTCTTCCATGACTTTATCCAGGACAATGTTGAACAAGAGAGGAGAAAGACCATCTCCTTGTCGCACACCTGTCTGAATTTCGAAAGGTTCGGAGATTTCCCCCATAAATTTTACTTTGGATTTGTGTTGGACAGCGTTTGTTCAATGAGTTTCCGTGTTTTGTGATCTAATCCTCTTTCTTCAAGGATCTGGAAGAGTGATTGTCTATCGATCGAGTCGTATGCTTTTTGGAAATCGACAAATGTGCAAGTAGGGGGGCAAGGCGGTTTCTATCGCACTCGACGCCAGGCGTCGCGGGGCGTCCATGTTAAATTAGTGGATTCCTCGCGAGCCCATTGTCCGATTTTGACATGCGACATATCGTTGGACTCGGGCTGACGTCCTCTTTCCTACGAACCACGTATTATATTTTTCATTTTTTTTAAGATTTTTGTTTTGAAAGTAGGCGATAGTTTGAAAACCAATCAAGATAGAACGTTGTGACATCATTCAAACGAATGGTCTTTATGTCCTTTATTTTTTATAATAAAACTTTTATTTTTTATGTTTTTTTTAAACAGTCCAATTTTGAAATTCCTATATTTTGGAAACTAGGAACTTTACAAAAAAGTTTGTTTGGCGTAAATGAATGGTCCCTACCCCCTCTACCCCCAAAATAAATGTCAAGCCTCTAGGACTAAAACTGTGCAGTAGTGTGGTGTGGAGAGTTCTACTTAACCCCCTACATTCATATAAACTTTGCCGATATCTCCCGAACTCGTGGTCGGATTTTAACGAACCAAGTATTGTTGGCGTTGGAATGACGTTCTCTTGGCTAAGCATGTGTGTTGGTATTTAAAAATTGAAAATGTTTGTTTTCTGGATTGACGCATATTTGGAAACGGTGGATTGGAAAAAAGTTTGTTTGACGATAATGAAAGGTGGGTATGCCCTCTAGGCGGACAGCAAGTTTCAAGGGTGTAGGAGGAAAAAAAATGATAGCCTACTTTCTCGCGAACATTGGTGATCATTGGCGAACGGATGGTCGGATTTTAACAAATGAGGTGTCGTTGGGCTTGAGCTGACGTCCTCTCTCCTATAGACCACTCGTTATTTAAAAAGAAAATTGAAAATTTTTGTTTTTAAAAGTAGGCGATAGTTTGAAAACCGAACATGATAGAACGTTGTTCCATAGTTCAAACAAATGGTCTCTAAGACCTTTATTTTTACATAATAATACTTCTTTATTTTTGAGACTTTTTGAAAACACTGACATTTTGAATTTTTACTATTTTGGAAACCAACACGTTGACAAATAAGTTTGTTTGACATAAATGAAAGATCCCTACCCCCTCTACCATGAAAATAAATGTCAAGTCTCTAGGACAAGAAAACTAAGCATTTTTATTTAATTTTTTTATTTTTATTTTTAAATAAAAGTGTGTTTGTAGACAGAGAGCCGGTAGCGCTGGGCGTGTGTTCCAACGAGGCTATGACTGAGCATGGTGAATACTGGAAATGTTTATTTCGACGGGGCGATTTATGGCAAAACGAGGGGTCGCTTATCGATATTTTTTCCTATGACGAATGAATGAAGGCGAATATTTTGAAATGTGACAAGCATGCTAAGATTTTTTACCCCTGAAGGGGATCTTTAACGTTTTAGTTAACGGTGATGAGCGAGATCGCCCTCTGGCACAATAGACGGTTGTAGGATATGACCAAGTGATTCATAGACGTTGGCGATCTCGGTGACCGTGCCCGGAAGAAATGAATTGCTATTTTGGTGGGATGGCGGGGGCAGCTTATGATGGTTGGTTTTGTGACATTTCCTATGACGGATAGAGGCGAATATTTGAAAATGTGTTCAGTGTGCTAGGAATTTTTTTTACTCCTGAAGGGAATCATTAACATGCAGTAAACGGTAATAAGCGAGACTGCTGTCTGGCACAGTAAATGTTTTTAGAATATGGAAACCTATAACATTTGCTCGACCAAGTCATGTGCATGTACGCAAAGAGCCAAAACGGTAAGGTCATTGGCCTGAAATGTTATAAACTACTGTCGACCAAAGTATTATGTGCACTCGAGTTTGAAGGTTGTTTGTGAAGTAACCAATAGACCTACATAAAATCCAATAACATCATCATTTTCGTCGTTATATTTTACTTTAGCTCAGGTAGGTTTGGAATTTTTAATTTATATTTTAATATTTTTTATCGCAGTTGGAATACAAAATGTGCCCGTTTTTAAGCGTGTTTCAACCATGCGTCACATTTAAGAATTATTATCTCAAAACTCCGTCATCAGATCGAATGCAAATTTTAACACAATATACATTGGAATGTTGTATAACTGGTTTATTAATTTCAAAATTTTGTTTGTCCAAAAAACAAAGTTGTTATCATTTTTGTAAGGTAACTTTTTCTTGGCTCGGGGTGGTTGGAAAATATAGCTCTTGGTCGCGTTGTAATCCTTATACATCAAGAAGTTATGCTGTATGACTGTGAAATACGTAAATTAATTCACTTGTTTTATATTGGTTTGTATTTGATCGTGGAAATGGCATGATTCACCAGCCAGCCGCTCCGGGGTAAGCTGCACAGCGTTGCTGAGATGGAGCCCATCACTGCCGAGCGAGGCGAGGTCGTATTTCCCCGTTCAAATATAAACCGATATAAAATAAGTGAATTAATTTACGTATTTTAAAGTTATACAGCATAACCTTTTGATGCATAAGGATTACAACGCTACCAAGAACTACATATTCCAGCCACCCCAAGCCGAGAAAACGTTACCTTACACAAATGATAACAACTTTGTTTCTTGAACACACAAAATTTTGAAATTAATGAACCAGTTATACAACATTCCAGTGTATATTGTGTTAAAATTTTGATTCGATCTGAAGACGGGTTTGTGAGATAATAATTCTTAAATGTGACGCATGGTTGAAACACGCTTAAAAACGGGCACTTTTTGTGTTCCAACTGCGATAAAAAATATTAAAATATAAACTAAAAATTCCAAACCTACATGAACTCACGTAAAATAGAACGACAAAAATGATGATGTTATTGGATTTTATGTATGTCTATTGGTTACGTCACAAACAACCTTCAAACTCGAGTACACATAATACTTTGGTCGACAGTAAATACTGAACTGGGTAAAGTCATGTGTTTTAGGGTGAAAGTATGTGGTTAACATGATCATGTATTGAGGATGGCCGCTTGCTAGTAATTAGTATTACAGTAAAAAGTTTAATAATAATAATAAGACACACACGTTTTGAATGCTACCGAACTGTGTTGCTTGCTTGCACTCAATCCAAGACCTGGCCAGGCCTTGTCAAAGCGACTGCTGATAACACAAGAATGTCTAAGTGGGCAGGAAGTAAAGGGTCATGTTACTTGGCTGGTAGAGGCTAGCAGGTCTGTCGTTTAAACAGACCTGGTAGAGGCTAGGAGGTCTGGCGTTTAAACAGAGAGACCGCCATTTTCGTTCCTAGACAGCCGTAATACCGATGTATAAGAGGCAGCCATTTTGGTTCCTTATTAAAAACATGAAACTAGTATAAGGTACACGAATCTTATTCATATTGAGGAATGTGAAGAGGCGTGGAAACACGTGTGAGAGAGACAACATTTCAATGTCAAAACGCTGAGAAAATGCAACTCTCTCTGTTGCTAGGCTAACTGATAACGATTGCGTCAGTGATGCACTTGCCATTTTAGCACACGGACGTATAAAGTAGAGCTCTGAACTGAACTTGGGAAGAACAATCCTTTTATTTTTTTGGTAAGTACCTATGAATGATTATTTTAATAATGTCATGCTAATGAACCTTAAATTTGTAGTTATTGATTCGGTAATTAATGATTTTTATTTATTTGTTGGCAGATAACCGGTATACCTTACATGTCAGAGATACAAGAAACCATTGCGCATTTGGGCCCCCTAGAAGGAAACAGTAACAAGCCAGTGAGATTATTTTTTTAAACTAACTTGTTTCAATTTTTTATATTATTTTAAATTATGAAATGCATGTATTAACTTGAATTTAGGTATTTATAACGGTTTATTTTATTTATTTTTAGAAACTTGGAAAGAAAAGCCTTACCACCGTAGCAGTTGCTGAAAACCCAAGACGCAGTAGAGTGAAACCATTGTTTCCAGGCAGTGAACTATTGAAAACTCAGGTAAGTCTAACTTAAAAATGCTATTCGATTTTACCACTAATGAAAAACCATAGACAAAAAATATTCATTACCTGTACATGACTGGTACAATGATTGCTTTCTTGAATAATGGCCATGTATTGACAAACGGTACAAGACTATATTGGTTGTTGACTGGGAAATGTACAAGGCCATATTGGATTTTCTAAAAACAAAAAAAATTAAATTTAATTTATTGGTGGTTCTCTATGGACTCAACAAATATCCACAGGTTTGAACAAGATAATCTGAACAAACTGACAAGACATTCATTTTTGTTTATATATTGGTTAAAGGGGGATGTAAATGACTAAAGCTTTATAAAAAGAAAATAAGTGAATGGGTTACTGTTAGTGCCAACATACAGTTTATTTTAAAGGTGTTTTGATATATTAATGTCAATTAACGTTAAAGTTTAATTACAAGTATTGATTGATTGATTGATTGATTGAGTGATGGGTTATTTTGTTTGTTTTTAGGTGTGGTCATGCGCCATTAACGTAGTGAACAGACAGTGAACAAGCATACATTATGCTTTAAAGTACTCTGTGCTCTTGTGCAACGTTAATAACTTGCAATAAAAAAGTTTTATTATAACACATGGCTTTAGTACCAAATACAACAACTGAGCAAGCTGGATTTCCACGTGGGTTAAGTTTAAAATCAGAACATGATCGTTGGTTAACATTTGAATCCTGGCCTGTAGGCTTTTTGTCGACACATAAACTTGCAAAAGCCGTTCTTTTTACTTGAACCAAGAAGATGTGGTACGCTGTGTGTTTTGTCGTATTGAACTTTCACACTGGGAAGAAGGGGATGATCCCTTTAGAGACCATTTGCGATGGTCTCCTCATTGCCCTTACATGCTTGGAGAGCAAGTGGGTAACATACCTGTGTATTCATTTTACCGAACCACAAGACCATTGGCCGCTACTTACGTTGCTGAATCACAAATAAATAATAATAATGTATTACCAGCCAACGGTAGTGTCGATATATGTGGTCCATATGCCATAGACAGTGTTGAATTGGCGTGTGCTTTTGAAAAATTGGGAGTTTGCAAGACTAAAGCACTAGCACACCCAGAGTACAGCTCTGTTGAAAAACGTTTAGAATCTTATAAAAATGTTTGGCCATTAATATTAAAACACCTTACCAAACAGTTAAGTGAAGCTATATTTTTTATACTGGTGAAGGGGATAAAATAATATGTTTTATTGTGGATTTGCTTTAAAGGATTGGCAAATGACTGATGACCCTTTTGTGCAACACGCTCGTTGGTTACCTAACTGTAAATACATGGTGTTGCTTAAAGGTCAGGAATTTGTGAACACTATTCGTAAAGAAAACGTGATTATACCACAAGACATACAAGTGCCTTTAGAGTTAGAACACGCGGAGCAAATACATGAGGCTGAAAGAAAAGACTTGTCTTACGAACAGATACAAAAGTGTGACCAACAATTATGTAAAATTTGTTATCAAGATGAACTAGGTGTCGTATTTTTGCCTTGTGGACACATGATAGCCTGTGTCAAGTGTCATTAGAACTTAACACTTGTGCTATATGCAGAAAAGTAGTATCTGCTACAGTTAGGGCATTTCTTGCTTAACTAGTATAATTTATTAGCAATGCATAGAGCAAAATCCCTAATTGCACAATATTATTACAAGCTGTTGTAGTGTGTAATAGATATGCTTTTGTATTGTTTATAGACTACTACAATGAATGATTTGAATGCTGTGGGACAATCATGTGGCTTAGAGACAAAGAAGCTCAGCGAATTGCCAACACATATTCCATTCCGCATTATCGAGATTCGGAAATTTGAAAACAGCATATGGTGATCGTGTGCTTTGTGTATGCGAAAATTTTAAGACATTTCTGCCTACACGGTTTAATGATATGTCGGAGAGTGTTTTTGATGAAGTGAATAATGCTGCACAACCTGTACACTTAATTTATGAAGGTTTTAAAAACAATAGGTGCATGGTTCGTTTTAATTAAATAAAAATAAAAAATGTGAAATAATAATGGAAAATGTAAGTGATGACAATGGACTGAAAGAAAAAAAATATGTGTATAGAATAATAATGTTTTAGTTTTTAGTATTGTCTTAAAAATATTATCATGAAACAAAAAAAATGTATATAAAGTTTGTAAATAAATGCAAAATGATGTTACAATGTTGTTTTATTTTATACAAAGTTAGAATATTTAACATTGCAGAGTATACATGATAATGACAATAAAATGCACCCTTAATACAAGTCTTTGCCATTACGATAGTGTGTTATAGTTTTAAAAACAAAGCTTGTTGTAGATATTTTTCTTCCACGGTGAACAATAGGCATGAAAACGTTATTGTCTTGTTTCGAATCATTATCACTATCATAATCATAAGCAGCATGATCTGTATCACTATTATTATAATCACCATAATTATCCTAAACATTATCCTCAACATTACTAAAACCAGTTAAATATTCCTGTTCCTCTTCCTCTTCCTCTACAGTGTCCTCATGTAGAGTTTGCGTGGCTGTTGATAATGTTAAGGGTTTTTTGAATGTTGAACTATTGCGAGCAGCAATATTGTTTTCTTGCACTCGTTTTTTTTAGCATTTTTATGATATTCTGTTGACAGCAACAATGTTTCATGCAGTACACTACATTGATGATCACGGACACTTAAAACCTCACTATTTTTACTTTTTAGCTCACTTTGACATTGTTTTGAACGTTGTTTTGAACAACGCCAAATAACAGTTCCATTTTTATTGGTTCGTTTCACAACATATGAATATCCTTTATAGAATGCATGAGGCTTACCATACCTAGTCACTGATACTTCCACGTCAACTGTCATGCATAGACTAAGCTCTAGTAAAGACAACTCGACAACAAGAACAATAGTTTAATGAGGGAGCATATATGGATGCAAATGTGGGAAGCAAAATAAAAGTGGGAGCAAATGTGTGAGCAAAAAGTGGAAGCAAAAAGTGGGAGCAAATGTGGGAGCACAAATAATAAACTTAGTTATAACCTAACCTAACCTAACCTAACTTAACTTAACCTAACCTAACCTAACTTCACCTAACCTAACCTAACTTGAAAGTGGGGGCAAATGTGGGATTACAAATAATAAACTTAGTTATATCCTAACCTAACTTCACCTAACCTAACCTCACCTAACCTAACCTCACCTAACCTAACCTAACCTAACCTCACCTAACCTAACTTCACCTAACCTAACCTAACTTAGCCTAACTTGAAAGTGAGAGCAAATGTGGAAGCAAATAAAGTGGGAGGAAATGTGGGAGCAACAAGAGGGAGCAATTGTGGGAGCAAAAAAGTGGAAGCAAAAAGGAGGAGCAAAAAATTGAGAGCAAAATGTGGGAGCAAAAAGTGGGAGCAAAAAAGTAGGAGCAAAAATTGGGGAGCAAAGAGTGGGAGCAAAAAGTGGGAGAAAATGTGTGAGCAACAAGAGGGAGCAAATGTGGGAGCAAAAAAAAATTGGGAAGAAACATGTGGGAGCAAAAAAAGTGGGAGGAAATGTGGGAGCAAAAAAGAGGGAGCAAAAAGTAGGAGCAAAAAATTGAGAGCAAAAAGTGGGAGCAAATGAGGGAGCAAATATGGGAGCAAATGTGGGAGCAGAAAAAAGTGGGAGCAAAAATTGGGGAGCAAAAAGTGGGAGCAAAAAGTGGGAGCAAATGTGTGAGCAACAAGAGGGAGCAAATATGGGAGCAAAAAAAGTGGGAGCAAAAAGTGGGGAGCAACATGTGGGAGATAAAATTGGGAGCAAATGTGGGAGCAACAAGAGGGAGCAAATGTGGAAGCAAAAGAAGTGGGAGCAAATGTGAGAGCAAATATGAGGGAGCAAAAAAGTGGGAACAAATGTGGGAGCAAATGAGGGAGCAAAAAGTGGGAGCAACCGTGACTGGTTGTTAAGACTTTTATTTCAACCAATGCACATGAATTAAATTTGGTAGAGTAATCTGAGTAATAATAATGGTTCGAGGAATGCGAAAAAGATCTCAGACAAATTGGTATTCTAGACCGAGAAATTCGTGACAGGAACACATTTAGAAGATTGGTGAATAACTACCAAGGTTTTAAAATGGCATCAACTTCCGGAAGACGGAGAGGACCTTTGTCCGAGGAACATAAACAGGACCTCGTCGCTGGGGTCAGAAGATACTGGCAGGAAGTCAAAGCCGGAACAAGAGCAAGACCTAGACACTAAAGTGAAGTTGGTTGTTACCACGCAGTCCATAGAGGCTCAACTCGATGTATAAAAAAAATAAAAAAAAAATTGTAATTATATTTTTCAAGGTTGAATTTTCAAAGTACTGTCAAGAATAATAACTACATGAAACTGATTCAGAGAATTCTAGAGTACTTTAAGTTTAATCATTGGCTAGGAGTGTTATAGAGCTAGTTAACCTAACTTAACCCCAGCTCACCTAATTTAACCTAACTTCACCTAACCTAACCTCACCTAACCTAACTTCACCTAACCTAACTTCACCTAACCTAGCCTAACTTGAAAGTGAGAGCAAATGTGGAAGCAAAGAAAGTGGGAGGAAATGTGGGAGCTACAAGAGGGAGCAATTGTGGGAGCAAAAAAGTGGAAGCAAAAATTAGGAGCAAAAAATTGAGAGCAAAATGTGGGAGCAAAAAGTGGGAGCAAAAAAAGTGGGAGCAAAAAGTGGGAGAAAATGTGTGAGCAACAAGAGGGAGCAAATGTGGGAGCAAAAAAATTGGGAAGAAACATGTGGGAGCAAGAAAAGTGGGAGGAAATGTGGGAGCAACAAGAGGGAGCAATTGTGGGAGCAAAAAAGTGGGAGCAAAAGGAGGAGCAAAAAATTGAGAGCAAAAAGTGGGAGCAAATGAGGGAGCAAATGTGGGAGCAAATGTGGGAGCAGAAAAAAGTGGGAGCAAAATTTGGGAGCAAAAAGTGGGAGCAAAAAGTGGGAGCAAATGAGTGAGCAACAGGAGGGAGCAAATATGGGAGCAAAGAAAGTGGGAGCAAAAAGTGGGAGATAAAATTGGGAGCAAATGTGGGAGCAACAAGAGGGAGCAAATGTGGAAGCAAAAAAAGGGGGAGCCAATGTGAGAGAAAATATGTGGGAGCAAAAAAGTGGGAACAAATGTGGGAGCAAATGAGGCAGCAAAAAGTGGGAGCAACCGTGACTGGTTGTTAAAGACTTTTATTTCAACCAATGCACATGGATTAAATTTGGTAGAGTAATCTGTGTAATAAATTATTAATAATAATAATAAAAATAATAAAATTTAAAAAATAAATTGTAATTATATTTTTCAAGGTTGAATTTTCAAAGTACTGTCAAGAATAATAACTACATGAAACAGATTCAGAGAATTCTAGAGTACTTAAAGTTTAATCATCGGCTAGGAGTGTTATAGAGCTAGCTAACCTAACTTAACCCCAGCTCACCTAATTTAACCTAACTTCACCTAAGCTAATTTTATACAAGTTGTGACTTGCTTTAAGACTGTCTATGACGTCCCAGAAGAAGGGTGGTGGGAGGCTGGACATAACTTTTTATTAAACAAAAAATATTTACCTTTTTGCCGGCCTCCCACCACTATTCATCTGTGTGGCAGAAAAGGTAAATATTTTTTGTTTAATAAAAAGTTATGTCCAGCCTCCCACCACCATTCATCTGTGACGTCATAGCCTGTCTTAAAGAAAGTCACAACTTGTATATCATTAGCTTAGGTGAAGTTAGGTTAAATTAGGTGAGCTGGGGTTAAGTTAGGTTAGTTAGCTCTATATCACTCCTAGCCAATGATTAAACTTAAAGTACTCTAGAATTCTCTGAATCTGTATCATGTAGTTATTATTCTTGACAGTACTTTGAAAATTCAATCTTGAAAAATATAATTATAATTTATTTTTAAAATTTTATTATTTTTGTTATTATTAATAATAATATTATTATTATTACTCAGATTACTCTACCAAAATTGAATTCATGTGCATTGGTTGAAATAAAAGTCTTAACAACCAGTCATGGTTGCTCCTACTTTTTGCTCCCTCTTTTGCTCCCACATTTGTTCCCACATTTTTGCTCCCAAATATTTGCTCTCACATTTGCTCCCACATTTTGCTCCCACTTTTTTTGCTCCCACATGTTGCTCCCCACTTTTTGCTCCCACTTTTTGCTCCCACATTTGCTCCCTCTTGTTGTTCACACATTTGCTCCCACATTTGCTCCCCCTTTTTGCTCCCACTTTTTGCTTCCCAATTTTTGCTCCCACTTTTTTTTTGCTCCCACATTTGCTCCCACATTTGCTCCCTCATTTGCTCCCACTTTTTGCTCCCTCTTTTTGCTCTCAATTTTTCGCTCCTACTTTTTTCTCCAACTTTTTTGTTCCCACTTGTTGCTCCCACATTTCCTCCCACTTTATTTGCTCCCACATGTTGCTCCCCACTTTTTTGCTCCCACATTTGCTCTATCTTGTTGCTCACACATTTGATCCCACATTTGCTCCCACTTTTTGCACCCACTTTTTGCTCCCCCATTTTTGCTCCCACTTTTTTTTGCTCCCACATTTGCCCCTCATTTGCTCCCACTTTTTGCTCTAAATTTTTTGCTCCTACTTTTTGCTCCCACAATTGCTCCCTCTTGTTGCTCCCACATTTCCTCCCACTTTATTTGCTCCCACATGTTGCTCCCCTCTTTTTTTTTGCTCCCACATTAGCCCCCTCTTGTTGCTCACACATTTGCTCCCACTTTTTGCTCCCCAATTTTTGCTCCCACTTTTTTTTCCTCCCACATTTGCTCCCTCATTTGCTCCCTCATTTTCTCCCACTTTTTGCTCTCAATTTGTTGCTCCTAATTCTTGCTCCCACTTTTTTGTTCCCACAATTGCTCCCTCTTGTTGCTCCCACATTTCCTCCCTCTTTTTTGCTTCCACATTTTCTCTCACTTTCAAGTTAGGCTAAGGTAGGTTAGGTTAGGTGAAGTTAGGTTAGATTAGGTTAGGTGAAGTTAGGTTAGGTTATAACTAAGTTTATTATTTGTGCTCCCATATTTGCCCCCACTTTCAAGTTAGGTTAGGTGAGGTTAGGTGAAGTTAGGTTAGGTTAGGTTATGTTATAACTAAGTTTATTATTTGTGCTCCCACATTTGCTCCCACTTTTCTTTTTTTGCTTCCCACAGTTGCATCCATATATGCTCCCACATTAAACTATTGATCTTATTGTCAAGTTGTCTTTACTAGAGCTTAGTCTATGCTTGACAGTTGACATGGAAGTATCAGTGACTAGGTATGGTAAGCCTCATGCATTCTATAAAGGATATTGTGAAACGAACCAATAAAATGGAACTGTTATTTGGCGTTGCTCAGAACAACGTTCAAAACAATGTCAAAGTGAGCTAAAAAAAAAGTAAAAATAGTGAGGTTTTAAGTGTCAGTGATCATCAATGTAGTGTACTGCATGAAACATTGTTGCTGTCAACAGAAAATCAAAAAATGCTAAAAAGCGAGTGCAAGAAAACAATATTGCTGCTCACAATAGTTCAACGTTCAAAAAACCCCTAACATTATCAAAAGCCACGCAAACTCTACATGAGGACACTGTAGAGGAAGAGGAACAGGAACAGGAAGAGGAACAGGAATATTTAACTGGTTTTAGTAATGTTGAGGATAATGTTTGGGATAATTATGGTGATTATAATAATAGTGATACAGATCATGCTGCTTATGATTATGATAGTGATAATGATTCGAAACAAGACAATAACGTTTTCATGCCTATTGTTCACTGTGGAAGAAAAAAGATCTACAACAATCTTTTTTTTAAACTATAACACACTATCGCAAAGGCAAAGACTTGTATTAAGTGTGCATTTTATTGTCATAATCATGTATACTCTGCAATGTTAAATATTCTAACTTTGTATAAAATAAAACAACATTTTAACATCATTTTGCATTTATTTACAAACTTTATATACATTTTTTGGTTTCATGATAATATTTTTTAAGACAATACTAAAAACTAAAACATTATTATTCTATACACATATTTTTTTTCTTTCAGTCCATTGTCATCACTTATATTTTCCATTATTATTACACATTTATTTTTTATTTTTATTTAATTAAAACGAACCATGCACCTATTGTTTTTAAAACCTTCATAAATTAAGTGTACAGGTTGTGCAGCATTATTCACTTCATCAAAAACACTCTCCGACATATCATTAAACCGTGTAGGCAGAAATGTCTTAAAATTTTCGCATACACAAAGCACACGATCACCATATGCTGTTTTCAAATTTCCGAATCTTGATAATGCGGAATGGAATATGTGTTGGCAATTCGCTGAGCTTCTTTGTCTCTAAGCCACATGATTGTCCTACAGCATTCAAAACATTCATTGTAGTAGTCTATAAACAATACAAAAGCATATCTATTACAAACTACAACAGCTTGTAATAATATTGTGCAATTAGGGATTTTGCTCTATGCATTGCTAATAAATTATACCAGTTAAGCAAGAAATGACCTAACTGTGGCAGATACTACTTTTCTGCATATAGCACAAGTGTTAAGTTCTAATGACACTTGACACAGGCTATCATGTGTCCACAAGGCAAAAATACGACACCTAGTTCATCTTGATAACAAATTTTACATAATTGTTGGTCACACTTTTGTATCTGTTCGTAAGACAAGTCTTTTCTTTCAGCCTCATGTATTTGCTCCGCGTGTTCTAACTCTAAAGGCACTTGTATGTCTTGTGGTATAATCACGTTTTCCTTACGAATAGTGTTCACAAATTCCTGACCTTTAAGCAACACCATGTATTTACAGTTAGGTAACCAACGAGCGTGTTGCACAAAAGGGTCATCAGTCATTTGCCAATCCTTTAAAGCAAATCCACAATAAAACATATTATTTTATCCCCTTCACCAGTATAAAAAATATAGCTTCACTTAACTGTTTGGTAAGGTGTTTTAATATTAATGGCCAAACATTTTTATAAGATTCTAAACGTTTTTCAACAGAGCTGTACTCTGGGTGTGCTAGTGCTTTAGTCTTGCAAACTCCCAATTTTTCAAAAGCACACGCCAATTCAACACTGTCTATAGCATATGGACCCCATATATCGACACTACCGTCGTTGGGTGGTAATACATAATTATTATTATTTATTTGTGATTCAGCAACGTACGTAGCGGTCAATGGCCTAGTGGTTCGGTAAGATGGATACACTGGTAGGTTACCCACTCTTTTTCCAAGCATGTAAGGACAACAAGGAGACCATCGCAAATGGTCTCTAAAGGGATCATCCCCTTCTTCCCAGTGTGAAAGTTCAATACGACAAAACACACAGCGTACCACATCTTCTTGGTTCAAGTAAAAAGAACGGCTTTTGCAAGTTTATGTGTCGACAAAAAGCCTACAGGCCAGGATTCAAATGTTAACCAACGATCATGTTCTGATTTTAAACTTAACCCACGTGGAAATCCAGCTTGCTCAGTTGTTGTATTTGGTACTAACGCCATGTGTTATAATAAAACTTTTTTATTGCAAGTTATTAACGTTGCACAAGAGCACAGAGTACTTTAAAGCATAATGTATGCTTGTTCACTGTCTGTTCACTACGTTAATGGCGCATGACCACACCTAAAAACAAACAAAATAACCCATCACTCAATCAATCAATCAATCAATCCTTGTAATTAAACTTTAACGTTAATTGACATTAATATATCAAAACACCTTTAAAATAAACTGTATGTTGGCACTAACAGTAACCCATTCACTTATTTTCTTTTTATAAAGCTTTAGTCATTTACATCCCCCTTAAACCAATATATAAACAAAAATGAATGTCTTGTCAGTTTGTTCAGATTATCTTGTTCAAACCTGTGGATATTTGTTGAGTCCATAGAGAACCACCAATAAATTAAATTTAATTTTTTTTGTTTTTAGAAAATCCAATATGGTCTTGTACATTTCCCAGTCAACAACCAATATAGTCTTGTACCGTTTGTCAATACATGGCCATTATTCAAGAAAGCAATCATTGTACCAGTCATGTACAGGTAATGAATATTTTTTGTCTATGGTTTTTCATTAGTGGTAAAATCGAATAGCATTTTTAAGTTAGACTTACCTGAGTTTTCAATAGTTCACTGCCTGGAAACAATGGTTTCACTCTACTGCGTCTTGGGTTTTCAGCAACTGCTACGGTGGTAAGGCTTTTCTTTCCAAGTTTCTAAAAATAAATAAAATAAACCGTTATAAATACCTAAATTCAAGTTAATACATGCATTTCATAATTTAAAATAATATAAAAAATTGAAACAAGTTAGTTTAAAAAAATAATCTCACCTTCACTTGCACTGGCTTGTTACTGTTTCCTTCTAGGGGGCCCAAATGCGCAATGGTTTCTTGTATCTCTGACATGTAAGGTATACCGGTTATCTGCAAACAAATAAATAAAAATCATTAATTACCTAATCAATAACTACAAATTTAAGGTTCATTAGCATGACATTATTAAAATAATCATTCATAGGTACATACCAAAAAAAAAAAGGATTGTTCTTCCAAAGTTCAGTTCAGAGCTCTACTGTATACGTCCGTGTGCTAAAATGGCAAGTGCATCACTAACGCAATCGTTATCAGTTGAGGGGACTAGTTTCAAACCCAGCAATCTCCAACATTTTCTTAAATTGAGTTATTGGTACCAAGTTAAACTTCGCATTGAATTCTACTTGTGTAACCTACGTTGTTCCTTCAAACACGGCAAAATCCATGTTATTTACTTTAATAAAAATCCGTGCCAATTTCAAACCTAGCAATCTCCACCAGATGTTAGTTTCAAACTGAGCAATCTCCAAACAGACCAGTGAGAGTGGCAATATGTCTCCCACCCAGTATGCTCCACTCTTGTTTGTGTACAACACTGTGGCAAGCATGCTGTGACTGTTGCTTGATCTGGAGTTTGTAGTTAGTTTAATTAATAATTCTTGTATTCTGTAATTAAGAATGGACACCAGTGCTACGTACAGTTCGGTAGTTTCTCCGATATCACCAAGTAAAGCTAGGAAACAGATTCAGCAACCTGATAGATGGAAAAGAAATGTTGCCAAAAGGTTAAGGTTAGTAGCAGTCATTGTTTCAACTAAACGTTAAATAACATGTAAACGTAATTACTTTATTTGCATTATATTAAATTTCATTACATAATAGAAGAATAATTTTTGTTGAATATTTTGACAGGTATATTCTCCAATTGGACCACCAGAGTACCCCTCTTGCAGTCACAATACAAAGCAACTACAGTGCTCCAAGCTGAGGATGGCTGATATTCTAAATTTCCATACATTATTTTACGTCAATAAGAAGAAAATCGACCAGGATAACTTTTTACTGAGAAACATTGTTGTCACTCCTGTTAAACGCAGAAGGCCGAAAAATGAACGCTATCAGTCAAAGACACACCAAACCAAGTATTATGTCAAACGGAAGGAAGGTGTACCTCTTCAAGTTTGTCAACAAACGTTTTTGAAAATACTTCAAATAACAAGAACAAGGGTAGAATTCGTTGCAAAAAAGTGTGGAGTTAGTGGAAGCAATCCCGTAGAAACAAGAGGTGGTGATAGAAAGACAGGGAAGTTTGTGGACCGCATAAATTCTGTCATCTACTTTCTGTCGTCTCTGGTGTGTGTGGAATCACAGTATTGCAAAGGTTCGAGTGCGCGGAAGTACTTATCGTCCAATCTCAATATTACTAAGCTCTGGAAAATGTACAATTATCAAAGTGCAGAAAATGTAGTTGTAAAGAAATCTTTCTTTCGGAATATATTTGCAGTAAATTCGACCTGGGATTCGGTGGTCCCCGAACAGACATGTGCTCGACATGTATCTCGTTTGGAGAACAGTTAAAGAGAGAAACAGATCTTAAGAAGAAGAATGACTTAATGACTGCTAAAAGGGTTCATAAGTTGAGAGCTCAAGCATTTATGAAGCTCTGAGACGCACTGAGCCGGGTTTACTTATACTTTCGTTTGATTTGCAAAAAAAAAAAAAATTGGTACTGCCAAAGGTAGCAGATCAACAGGCTTATTACAGCAGACAGCTCTATTTGCACAATTTTACAGTGGTCCAAGGAACATCACAAGCTCATCTCACACCTAGAAACTGTTTCAGTTACGTCTGGACTGAAGACCAGTTTCCCAAAGGAGCTAACCAGGTATCCCCTGCTTTGTATCATTGCTTGCAGGCTATAGATACGTCCGCATTCAGTGAAGTCAGACTAGTGGCCGATGGACGCGGCGGATATAATAAAAATAAAGTCCTTCTCTCCATGTGCATGAAGTGGCTACTTACAGCACCGGACAATATCATCGAACTTGAGCTTTACTTCCCTGTTAGAGGACATTCTTTCATTCCCCCTGATAGGGTATTTGGAATTTTAGAGAAGGCTTTCAAACGACAGGAAGTGATACCCAATCCTGAAGGTTATCTGGAAATCACGAATAACACCACCACTTTATTTAAAGCAGCATTGGACTTCCAAATGTTGGACTGGTATAAGGAGGCTAATACTAAACTTAAGCAAACTCGATCCTGACATTTCATGATCTCAACTTCAAAACGCATACTTCTGAAGCGTCATAAAAAAATAAAGAAGACATATTAGTTAGAGGTTAACAGTTTTACAAGAGCGACATTGGTTGTTGGAGATGCCTTACTAGAAAGAATTGTTCTGTAGCTGATATAATTCCTGAGGTCATCACACTAGGATATCTCAGGAAAGTGGGTCCTGCAAAACTAAAAGACGTTGAGAATCTGCTGACAACACACTATGGAGAGCAGTGGAGACATCTTAAGGAGTTACAGTACTACGAAGAGGTGCTGTCAAGAACAGAAGAATCAGTTCCTGCGGAAGATGATAATCCTTTGTGTGAACCTGTGGAGGAAGAAGTAGTCCTCCATATTTAAAGAAAAAGGACAAAAGTCGCATGTAACAAGGTGATCCTGAAGTTTCATTTTTAATTTATAATAAGAATTTATTGCAGACGAAAGGCCAAAAGAAGAGAATTTACATCTTACTGTACTCAGTCAATGATAATGTTCTATTGGAGTACTTTGATAGGTGGTATCAGTCACATTTCTGGTTACACAGCTCACATACACAGCTTTCGCTAGGGTTATGGTACGATTTTGTTGCACACACTCTGTGATGAAAACCGTGGATGGCGTGTCTCGTCACGACATGCCTCAGTTCCTGGTTTTCCTTCATCCAGTTCCTGTCCAACATGGCGCTTGTAGCGTAGAAGTCCGGATCTATATCTTCGCTTTTGGCTTTCCTCCTCTCCAGATGTTTAGAGTAATGTTATGTAGCTGGTAGAAGCAGTTGGGTCCTTAGGTCTTCTGCGTAGTAGGTCTCCTTTGTTAGTCTATAGACCATTCTTGTTGGTGCTGCTTTTCCCACTCGCAGTGCATTTTTGAGGAAGCGGGCTTTGACTCGTTCTATATTTTCAAAGTCACTGAGTTTTAGACGTTCCCAGATCAGTTCTAATCCGTACATTACTATAGGGGATATGGCGGCGTTAAAAAGTCTCATTGCTGTAACTAGGGACAGAGCTGGAAGGTTCTTTATGGCTGAGATTGCTATTGTGGCTGCTGCAGTTCTCTCCTGAATATGGCATCTAAACGACTTCGTAGTAGTTTGTAAGGTAATTCCAAGATACCTAAATTGATTGACAATATTCAGATGTACTCCATTAAGAGTAAGGGAGTCACTACCTGCAATTTTTCCTCCTTTCCGATATGTCATTTGGACTGTCTTCTCCAAATTAATGGTAAGGCGGTTTTCCAGTACCCATTTCTCCAGCTCTATTAGGGCTCGTTGCAGATCATTTCTATTTGGTGATCCCAACACCATGCCATCCGCGTATACGATAAGTTTCGTATTCGATGTGCGCTGAAGGATGTCTGTAATGTCTGCTGTGGCGATGTTGAACAACAAGGGGCTCATTGGATCATTTATGTTCCTTTGTTAGTCTGAAAATTCTGAAGTATAAAATGTAAAGTTCTAGCAAAGTAAAGCGCTCATTTAAGTGATTGTATTATTCATAATTAGTAAAATTAGTGATTAAAATGAAGTAATATCCATAAAACCTTCACGTTTCCATTCATAATAATAAAACTGGTGATTAAAATGAAGTAATATCCATAAAACCTTCATGTTTCCATTCATAATTAGTATAACTAGTGATTACAATGAAGTAATATCCATAAAACCTTCATGTTTCCATGTTTCTTCAAGTCAATGTGTGCAGTTTCCACATCCTATTACATCAAACCCAGCAATCTCCATATTATTACTTCAAATCTAGCAATCTCCATAATTTAAGTGCATATTACATCATATCTACAGGGCTTACTTCAAATGTGTGTCAGAAAATGTACTCTTATTGGTCCAATTAAGTGTTAGAAACAGAAGAACACTTTCAAAATGTAGGGGAAATTAGTGCAACAGTATTTGGCCTCTGCTGCAAAATCATCAAAGATGGAGATTGATGGGTTTGAAACTAGCCCCCTCAGTTAGCCTAGCAACAGAGAGAGTTGCATTTTCTCAGCGTTTTGACCTTGAAATGTTGTCTCTCTCACACGTGTTTCCACGCCTCTTCTCATTCCTCAATCTGAATAAGATTCGTGTACCTTATACTAGTTTCATGTTTTTAATAAGGAACCAAAATGGCTGCCTCTTATACATCGGTAGTACGGCTGTCTAGGAACCAAAATGGCGGTCTCTCTGTTTAAACGCCAGACCTCCTAGCCTCTGCCAGGTCTGTTTAAACGACAGACCTGCTAGCCTCTGCCAGCCAAGTAACATGACCCTTTACTTCCTGCCCACTTAGACATTCTTGTATTATCAGCAGTCGCTTTGACAAGGCCTGGCCAGGTAGTGGATTGAGTGCAAGCAAGCAACACAGTTCTGTAGCATTCAAAACGTGTGTGTCTTACTATTATTATTAAACATTTTACTGTAATAATAATTACTAGCAAGCGGCCATCCTCAATACTTGATCATGTTAACCACATACTTTCACCCTAAAACGCATGACTTTACCCAGTTCAATATTTAGTTTATAACATTTCAGGCCAATAACCTTACCGTTTTGGCTCTTTGCGTACATGCACATGACTTGGTTGAGCAAATGTTATAGGTTTCCATATTCTAAAACCATTTACTGTGCCCGACAGCAGTCTCGCTTATTACCGTTTACTAGCATGTTAAGGATCCCCTTCAGGGGTAAAAAAATTCCTAGCACACTTAACACATTTTCAAATACTCGCCTCTATCCGTCATAGGAAATGTCACAAAACCAACCATCATAAGCTGCCCCCGCCATCCCACCAAAATAGCAATTCATTTCTTCCGGGCACGGTCACCGAGATCGCCAACGTCTAAGAATCACTTGGTCATATCCTACAACCGTCTATTGTGCCAGAGAGCGATCTCGCTAATCACCGTTAACTAAAACGTTAAAGATCCCCTTCAGGGGTAAAAAATCTTAGCATGCTTGTCACATTTCAAAATATTCGCCTTCACTCATTCGTCATAGGAAAAAATATCGAAAAGCGACCCCTCGTTTTGCCATACATCGCCCCGTCGAAATAGCCATTTCCAGTATTCACAATGCTCAGTCATAGCCTCATTGGAACACACGCCCAGCGCTACCGGCTCTCTGTCTACAAAAACGCTTTTATTTAAAAAATGCATTTTTTTGTCCTAGAGACTTGACATTTATTTTCATGGTAGAGAGGGTAGGGATCTTTCATTTATGTCAAACAAACTTATTTGTCAACGTGTTAGTTTCCAAAATAGTAAAAATTCAAAATTTCAGTGTTTTCAAAAAGTCTCAAAAATAAAAAGTATTATTATAAAAAAATTAAGGTCTTAGAGACCATTTGTTTGAACTATTCAACAACGTTCTATCATGTTTGGTTTTCAAACTATCACCTACTTTTAAAAACAAAAAATTCAATTTTTTTAAATAACGAGCAGTCTATAGGAAAGAGGACGTTAGCTCGAGTCCAACGACACCTCATTTGTTAAAATCCGACCATCCGTTCGCCAATTATCACCAATGTTCGCGAGAAAGTAGGCTATCATTTTTTTCCCCTCCTACACTCTTGAAACTCGCTGTCCACCTAGAGGGCATACCCACCTTTCATTAACGTCAAACAAACTTTTTTCCAATTCACCGTTTCCAAAATAGCGCCAATCCAAAAAACAAACATTTTCAAAATGTTTTTTTTTAAACCAGCACACATGATTATCCAAGAGAACGTCATACCAACGCCAACAATACCTCGTTCGTTAAAATACGACCACGCGTTCGGGAGATATCGGCAAAGTTTATATGAAAGTAGGGGGTTAAGTAGAACTCTCCACACCACACTACTGCACAGATTTAGTCCTAGAGAGTTGAAATTTATTTTGGGGGTAGAGGGGGTAGGGACCATTTATGTCAAACAAACTTTTTTGTAAAGTTCCTAGTTTCCAAAATATGGGAATTTCAAAATTGGACTGTTTTCAAAAAAACATAAAAAATAAAAAAGTTTTATTATAAAAAATAAAGGACATAAAGACCATTCGTTTGAACTATGGCACAACGTTCTATCTTGATTGGTTTTCAAACTATCGCCTACTTTCAAAAACAAGAATTTTCAATATTTTTTTTTGAAAAATATAGTACGTGGTCCATAGGAAAGAGGACGTCAGCCCGAGTCCAACGATATGTCCCATGTCAAAATCGGACCATGGGCTCGCGAGAAATCCACTAATGTAACATGGACACCCGCGACGCCAGGCTTCGAGTGCGATAGAAACCGCCTTGCCCCCCCCCCCCCCCCCTACTTGTGTACATCACTGGTTCATTCCGAATTGCATGAATTTTGACAATGATTTTAAGGTTGAAGATTTGTTCAGGGCAGGATCGGTTTGGTCTGAATCCTGCTTGAAATTCTGATAACTTTGGTTCGAGCTGTTCCTGTGTTCGTGTCAATAGACAAGCTGAGAAAATTTTGTAGGCGACGGGAAGAAGAGAAATCTCTCTGTAGTTGTTCACGTCAGACTTATCTCCTCTTTTGTGTAGTGGGTGGATGAGTGCTGTTTTCGAGTCATCAGGTATTTTCTCTGTTTGCTATATTTCTTGGATGATTGGTGTAATTTCTCTGAGTTCATTGGGTCCTAGGTTTTTAAGTAGTTCTGCAGTGATGCCGTCTTCACCTGAGGCTTTATTGTTTTGAGTCTATTGATGTGGGAGTGGATTTCATCTTGAGTTGGTGGTAGTCATTCTTCAGATTATTATTATTATTTTGTTATCCCTCAAACATTTACGATCAAGCAAACTACAGTTGGAGTATAGACACGAACTCGTATCCTGCTGCAATGATAGCCGACAATCACCAACACACGGCGCTGCCCCATCCTGAAAACCTAGATCAGGCGTTCCAAACCGGTGGTACGTGTGGGTGATACGATTGTTCACAAGTACACGAGGAGAATTTATCTGCATTTCCTACTCAATCATAATGTTTTGAAAAAAAAAAAAAAGGAATATCTCCAATATCAGATGTGGTTGCTCATATCATTGTTCACTTGGAAGTCCTTCAAGAAAGTTTTAATAAATATTTCTCCGAAGATCATTCCAAATTTGACTGGATGATAAATTCTTTTTTGGAAACCTCACCACATGAATTGATATTAAAAGAAGGTTAATCGATCTAACAGAAGATAGTTCCATCAAGACCAACTACAATACTCAGACCTTAATGCAGGTCTCAAAAGTGTGAAAATGGCGTATGCTGAAGCCCCGGCATATTGTTTGTTTACATTCGTTGCTGGGATACACTATTTAGCTTTGATTAGCTTCGTTTGATGAAAGTTGCGATAAACTGTCACTCATCTGTAATTTTTACTGTCTTCTGTATGTCTGTAAAGTCCAGTTCGCGTTAATAGACTGCAATCGTATGTAAATATGCGATAATACGCTCAATATTGACTGGTTCGTTTGTGTGATGATTGTCCAGTCAACCGATGGCATTGTGTCATTTACTTCGGATGTTGAAGTACTGCCCCCGTAAATTGAATTATTTAGGTACAAAATGAGAGTATTTTCCGTCCCCATGATAAAATTTAACTAGCAAATATAATTTCTGGAAGTGTGACACAAGAGTGTCGTATTACAAGCTCGAGACTGTGGGAGAGCCCGATCACGTGATATGTTGCACAATGGACGCTTCTAGAAGGCTATATTTAGCATAGCAACAGCGAGTTTGGAGATTAATATTATAAATATTGTTATAAATTATGCTATTGTATCCCAGCCCAGAGCCAATGAGAACAGGTCTTATTGAAGACGGGATCAACTTTAATTACACAACTTGAGGAAATTATGCATTTAGGCCCTTAGAAGAAATTTTCTTGTTTGGTAATGAAGAGATTATTAAAAGAAATTATGTCTGATACTTTAAAAACCGCAGATCGGTTAATCTACGCAGTAATAAGCATTGGTAATCTACGCGCTAAAATTATGGTGGGAGATTGATATGGCCGCCAAAAATACGACTTGGAGGGAGAGATCCAAGGATCGAGGTTCTTATTCCAGCAGACTTTGAAGAGTGAGGAAGTGTTTTTACTGGGTTAACGGAGATCCCAAGGCTTAGTCCGAGTGCGACGACTGTCCACTTCTGGAGACGCGAGGATAGCTAGGTGGAGCGTTAGAGATCACCGCACTTCCATTCTACGTGAAGTTGCGAAGAACATAGTATTGATTATATCTCATATATAGTTGAGATCTGAAGTTAAATAAGCGAATATATTGTGAAAAGTCGAGCATTTTAATATTCACCGTTTCGACAATATCAGCCTGTCAAGTTAGATTTCCAAATGTGTTGGAAATAAAGCTGAATATCATTATAAATTGCAACGTGAAGTTGACGAACGCAGTTCAAGTGAACAGTGGCGGAGAACTTTTAATATTGGCGCAACACATAAACATTAACAGAATGACTATTATTATTCTTCAAACATTATCATTCAGCATAATTAACATTGTTGATATGATGAACTAAACAGTCATGCGCCAGAGACATATTCGATAACAGGAGTTAAGATACAACGATGGAGCTTCGTTAGACAACGTATTCTTGAATACAGACGTAGTGTATTCGCACATGTGTTGGAAATAAAGCATGTGCATTTTCGTCAGTCTACGAACACTAATATAACATCAATTAGCAATGGAAATATTTCATTCACCATTTATATGAATATTTCCATAATTATATTCCAATGATGAAGTTGATACATATTTACGACGGAGAATGAAGTCTTTACAGAAGAGATTTGGCAAGATGCTAGGGTAGCCCAGCAACACAGAAGAATTTGCCAGAAGAATGTCGTTCGAGCCCAGGCGAATGTTGGTGAATTCCAGAGAGAGACGTTTCTTATCTCTGAGGTCGCAGATCCGAGGTTCGAATGCAGATCCATCTCAGTGTCTTGTACTGAGGAAACATCTAAAGTATTGTGGGAATACTTCTATAGATCTTCAAGATTTCGCCGAAATAAGGTATTAATGTATCTCAATTGTTATATAGAGCTTGATTAGTAACATTATGAGCAGGCGACCTTATTTCATATTTTCAGCGATCTTATTCCATATTTTCAGCGATCTTATTCCATATTTTCGGCGATCTTATTCCATATTTCTATATTTTCACATTTCATGTATTTCAGTGCTTTTATGTATTTTACACTTCAGATGTGTGTTGAGATTTTTATGCTGCAAGATTATTTAGAAGATGATTGCATTTCATCTATTTTTCAATTTTATTCTACGCATCAGTTGTGGAACTGACATTAAAATTTTGTTTGAGGAATTATATTGCCTCATAGGAGACTAGTCGTTTCGACTCTCGAATTTTAATAATTTCATTTAAACCAAGTATTCTGACATTGTGCCATAGCTTCAAATTAAATTCTTATTAAATTTAATTTGAGCACTTTAATGTAACGACATATTACTTCAAGAAAAGAAGAAACATCGAATGATATTGTTATATCATTATTGTACATAAACTATCGACGATCTAAGAAATACTAGTCGTTTGATAAGACCGAAGTCTTGATTCCTATGAACATTCTTTGTGTAGAGTGTAAAACATTACGACATTGACAAACTTTTCTTATTATTTGTAAAGCTAAGAGCTTTGTTCATTTAATATGTTAGAGGAAATACCTTTTGATAAAAGATTATTCAAATCTTTGGCTAGGAATTCAAAGCTAGTTTATCCCGGTCAAGATTGAATTCTATCTGACACTATAAATAACATGTGTGTTATTTTATCCTATTTGAGTAACATCACGTCATTTGTGGGCATGATATTACAACGATAAACAATTTATAGCTTGACAAGTGAGATGAGACAGGAGTATTATATTTATTACATGTATTTGCGACAGACGAGTTAACAGTTAATTATCTTGTTGTGGAGTAAACTTTAGGAGGTTAATCACGACTGTCTAATATCGTTCATTACAATTGGAAGTTTCGTTTGAAGAATTTACGCATGTATAATTGTAGTCCAGTAGCCATGTGCAATGATACTGAGGGTCAAGCCAGTATTTGAGAGAAGTTCCTACATAAGATATGTTAATAACAATTAATCCCTTTTGATTATTGTTTAACATAGTAGATGATAATTGTTTATGCCATATATACTGTTATATGAGGTTTTGTAAAGCTATAGAGTGCTCAGGCGAGGGAATTCTGCATTTTAAGGAAGTCAAAGTATTGTTGTTCTTTGATAAAAGGCATGTATCATGATAAGAGCCGTTGTATACAAGTAGTCCATTTCTTGTGAATTAACGATTTAGCTGTGTTAACAGGAGGGTTTCAGCGGAAATACAACTTGAGAAAGATTGTCTACTCATGTCTATAATACTATTATTAAATTTTATTAAACCTGAATTTATGTAATTACGTACAGTTTACCTTAATTAGTCGACTGTATTATACCGATATTGTAATGAAACCTATATAAGACGAGGTGTATGCGGTATATTAAAACTACCGAACGTTAGAGAAGTATGGTTATGTGAAAAACCAGTGTATATATTTAGTTAAGAATTACATTGTAACCGAGAAGTTAGAATCTCGAAAGTGTCGCGTTAGCAACACTAGATAATGGATATTATTATAAACATACTAGCTGTTACCCGCGGCTTCGCCCGCAATAACATTTGGAATCCCGTTATAACATTAGTTTCCTAGTGGAAAATAATTCTATCACCTGAAACGAAAAATGCATGGGACGAAAAAAAACATCAAAATATCATGTTGGTTTCGGACCCTAAAAGACGTGAAATATATAATAAAAGTATTTAAAAAACTATGTTTTTAAATTTCATTCGAATCAATTTTTATGTCATTCCTGGGACTTGGAAAATTCCGGCCAAAAAGTACAAAATCATTAATAACTCCGTAAGTATTCGTCGTATGATGAAATAGCAAGAGACCAAAAAGATGTAATTTGTTATTGTCTACAACATGGGCCATGTATAATTTTACACTCAGACATATTACGTCCCTCCCCCCATAATTTCACCCCTCCCCATGGGCCCCTTAAATTGGATTTATGAAAAAACGGTCAAACACCTATTTACTTATTTTTATGCTGATTTTTTCCCGCTGAGTTCCAAACTCCTGGCCTATGTCGTTTAAGGGATACACGCTCCGTTAGGAATCCTTCAACCCCCACTTTTCACCCCTTTCACCTCATAATATACACCACATCGAAAAACCCTCAGACACGTGTCTTCTTATTTTTAATGATGAGTTTATATGCCGAGTATCACATCCCCCAATGAAACCAATCGGGAGATATTGCTATTCAATGAAATGCAGGTCTACCCCCTTAACACCCCTTTAGAACCTGAACATCCAAAAATCCTTTCTTAGTGGGCGTTTGCGGCCCTTGAGGAAGCTGCATACCAAATTTCATTCCAATCCGTTCGGTGGTTTCTGAGATTTCGTGATGAATGAATCAGTCAGTCAGTGGTATTTGAGCTTTATATAGTAGATAAGCATCGGTCCTAGTGGAAAATAATTCTATCACCTGAAACCAAAAATGCATGGGACGAAAAAAAACATCAAAATATCATGTTGGTTTCGGACCCTAAAAGACGTGAAAAATATAATAAAAGTATTAAAAGAACTATTTCTTGAAATTTCATTCGAATCAATTTTTATGTCATTCCTGGGACTTAGAAAATTCCGGCCAAAAAATACAAAATCATTAATAACTCCCTAAGTATTCGTCGTATGATGAAATAGCAAGAGACAAAAAAGATGTAATGTGTTATTGTCTACAACAAAGGCCATGTATAATTTTACACTCAGACATATTACGTTTCCACCCTCCCCCATAATTTCACCCCTCCCCATGGGCCCCTTAAATTGGATTTATGAAAAAACGTCAAACACCTGTTTAGTTATTTTTTATGCTGATTTTTTCGGCTGAGTTCCAAACTCCTCGCCTATGTCGTTTAAGAGATACACGCTCCGTTAGGAATCCTTCAACCCCCACTTTTCACCCCTTTCACCTCATAATATACACCACATCGAAAACCCTCAGACACGTGTCTTCTTATTTTTAATGATGAGTTTATATGCCGAGTATCACATCCCCCAATGAAAGCAATCGGAAGATATTGCTATTCAATGAAATGCAGGTCTACCCCCTTAACACCCCTTTAGAACCTGAATATCCAAAAATCCTTTCTTAGCGGGCGTTTGCGGCCCTTGAGGAAGCTGGATACCAAATTTCATTCCAATCCGTTCGGTGGTTTCTGAGATTTCGAGATGAATGAATGAGTCAGTGAGTGAGTGGTATTTGAGCTTTATATAGTAGATAGATAAGCATCGGTCCTAGTGGAAAATAATTCTATCACCTGAAACCAAAAATGCATGGGACGAAAAAAAAACATCAAAATATCATGTTGGTTTCGGACCCTAAAAGACGTGAAAAATATAATAAAAGTATTAAAAAAAACTATTTTTTGAAATTTCATTCGAATCAATTTTTATGTTATTCCTGGGACTTAGAAAATTCCGGCCAAAAATAAAAAATCATTAATAACTCCCTAAGTATTCGTCGTATGATGAAATAGCAAGAGACAAAAAATATGTAATGTGTTTTATCTACAACATAGGCCATGTATAATTTTACACTCAGACATATTACGTTTCCACCCTCCCCCATAATTTCACCCCTCCCCATGGGCCCCTTAAATTGGATATATGAAAAAACGTCAAACACCTGTTTAGTTATTTTTATGCTGATTTTTTCGGCTGAGTTCCAAATTCCTCGCCTATGTCGTTTAAGAGATACACGCTCCGTTAGGAATCCTTCAACCCCCACTTTTCACCCCTTTTACCTCATAATATACACCACATCGAAAAACCCTCAGACATGTGTCTTCTTATTTTTAATGATGAGTTTATATGCCGAGTATCACATCCCCCAATGAAAGCAATCGGGAGATATTGCTATTCAATGGAATGCAGGTCTACCCCCTTAACACCCCTTTAGAACCTGAATATCCAAAAATCCTTTCTTAGCGGGCGTTTGCGGCCCTTGAGGAAGCTGGATACCAAATTTCATTCCAATCCGCTCGGTGGTTTCTGAGATTTCGTGATGAATGAATGAGTCAGTGAGTGAGTGGTATTTGGGCTTTATATAGTAGATTACAGGTAAATAATTTTTGTGGAAATGATTTAATTAGTTAAACAATTTAATAGGATTTATTAATCAATTGTTTTGGAACAGTGTGTGTTTATGAGCGGATGTTTTGGGAATGAATGATTGTTCATTGCTAAGAGCAGATGTGGAACCGTATTGGTCTAGGACAATTGCGGAGTGCGATTGAAAGAGTGTATAATTTTTTTTAGAATGATTGTTTAAGAAACAAAGTAGTTATGTGAACTTTTGTAAGATATAAATGTTAATTTTTACGTGTTTTTATAAATGCACACACAAGCAGCCTCTGTGGGCTAGCGAGAATGATTCACCGTTAGCATTGGAGAGCGATGACATAATATAAACAGGTGTAGACTCACAGCCTTGTATTTATTGTATAAACCAGTTTCGAGTTCGGCGTGGTGCCGATATTTCATTGATGAAAACAAGTTTCTGCACGTGCGTTCTACAACGCAGGCTTGTGAATGAAACCATGTGTCTGGAATGCCATTTAGAGGCTTCATTAAACGTTTTTATTGTTACGCTGTGTAGGCCTAAAACAAGCCAAGATTTTATACTCATAATTTTAATACAGCATGGTAGTAAGCTGTAGAGTTGAAAGGAGGTGTGAATGATTGCGTGCTTTTAATTTTAATGTCTATTGTTAAATTCGTTTATTGTTATTTTGTTTATAGTAGATTAGTTTACCCTTTTGTTAATACATTTATTCAGATTGTTTTCCATTGTTGTTGGAGTGTGATTCATTTTAAATGTAAGGTGCAGAGTATTGTGGATGTAGTGTAGGCGAAGCTGAAGTCCCAGTCCCCGAGGTAAGTAAAGGTGAGTGCCCCGTGTAGTTGGTTATGATCCACAATATTCTGGTAACTGCTGTCTGTAAATCCCTAAAGACCATGTTGGAAGCGATTTCTAATGTAGCATTTGCCGGAGCAGTTAGAAATAGGCAATCCGGCGGGGGCGATGGATATTCCAACAGGATCCTTTCCGGATTATCGGGTACAGTAGAAATGGCGCCGTATAAACTTTGGGGCTACGAAATTAGCTTCGTAGTATCTTTAAAGAAAGTTGGTTTGAACATTTCTAGTGAAAGAAATAATTACCAGACTTGTGGGATGTCTTATCCAATTTCGGATGGATGTGAGTGTAATTATATAGGCTTAATTTAAATTAATATTAGGAAGGTTACACTCAGATAAAGATCCGATCTTAGAAACCTGAGAGAGGTGTAGTAGGTAGACCGTTTCGAAAAACGACCTACGATCTGAATATCTATTTTATTTTACCGGTACATGACGATTGCAAAGGTCATGTGTAAAATAAAGCTAACTTGTTTTGATGATTGTAATGGTAGAATTTTTCTTTGTGGTAGTATATCTGAAGTGAGTCACAGGAGATCGAACATTTTGAGTGAGTTTATTCAACATAGGATGTACTTTAAGTTAATGCTAAGGTAATTTTAAGTTACTTTTAGACATTAAGGTGATCAAAAATATATATGGAATAGGACGTTGCACAGATGTTGTTATTTTGCTCTGTTGTTGTTTATGTCTCTACAGCATTATATAAAGGGTTATTGCAATGGCAAGTGAGGATGTGAAGAGGATGTTGGAAGAGATGCAAGTGAAGCTGCAAGAAAGTATGCAGAGCAGTTTAAATGTTGTCAAAGATGAGATAAAGGAGAATTTATCTGCGAATATGGTAGATAAGGAAGGTAAATTTCAGGAGGCGAAGCAGGACCTTGAACAACTGAAGCGGGAACGAAAGGAGGACCTTAACACAGTGATTGTTAAAGTTGTTGATTCTCTTACAGATAAAGTCGCTGAAAGTGTCAAAGAGAGTTTCAAAACTGATATTCAGGAAGTTCAGACTTCTTTAGAGGGTTTGCATACTAGTGCTTCTAAAATGGTTGCAAATGTCACGCGATTACAGGCCAGCTCAAAGCAGATACAGGACGATGTAAGTGGTGTACGAACAGAGGTCGGTACAGTCCAATCCAAAGTAGACATAGTTCAGTCCGATGTTAGTAATGTTAGGTCAGATGTATCTAATGTCCAATCCAAAGTAGACATAGTACAGTCTGATATTGGTAATGTGAGGTTAGAGGTATCCAATGTCCAATCTAAAGTAGATACAGTCCAAGCCGATGTCACTAATGTTCAGGCTGACATAAATAACATGCAGTCAGATGTCACTGATGTACAGTCTGACATAGGTAAAATACAGACAGAAGTCAATACGGTATTTGTAGATGTAACAAAAGTCCAAGTGGGCATTAATAAGATTAGACAAGAGGTAGAGGCGTCTAAAGAATTGTGTACACAGAATATAACTGCTTTAACGACACGTTTTGTTAACGATGCGATAAAAACTACAGCTTCTCTGGTCGAATTATAAGGTAACGTAGAAACTTTACGAACACAGGTTATTGACCATAATAACATACTTAAGGCAGATATTGAGGAGGACATAGCTGCAATGTTAAAAGCTAATGTAGTTGTATGGAAAGACGAGTGGAATAAATCTAGTGGGGAACATGTTAAGCAAATCCAAGATAACATAGAAAAGAAATTAGCCAGTACCCAAGTAGAAATTAATAGAGAGGTTATTGAAGTAAGAACAGATCTAGGTAAAAGGATTGTTACGCTCACTGAAAAGCAAGTAGAGGATAGAACTCAGTCCAGTCAGGATGAGCAAGCTTTGAAAGAATCGTTAGAGAGTAAAACTGAAACGATAGAGGAACGATTAAACAAGGTTGTCACTAACGTTAATGCCATGAGTGAGGTGAAAACTAATGAACTAGAAGAATACGTATCCAAGAAGTTACAAAATCGTAATCTAGGAGATGTTGCCAAGCTTGAGACGTATAAGGAAGATTTAAAGACCGAAGTAGGCCAACAGCTGAAGAAGATTATCGCTGAGATAGTAGAAATGGAAAGGGAGAATATAGATTTCGAAGATTCGAGGAATCAGACTAGAAGAAATAGCCTAGAAATGGAAGAAAGGGAAATTAGGCCGGAAGAAAGATTACTCAGGTTTACGGAAGGTTTAGAGGAGAGGAGTAAAGAGCCCAAAAGTTACAATAGAGATTTTCGACAAAACCTTCAGGATTCATATCCGAGAAACGTGACGGTCATAAGGAACTTTGAAGACAAACCGCGCAAGTTCAGCAACCTAGATAGTTTCACACCGATAGAGTACATCAGAAATCTCAAAGAATACTTTATCGAAGCGCATATTCCAAGAGAGAGGGAAATGAAGATCGTAGAACGCTTTTTATCAGATGGGCCCCTTGAATGGATTAGAGCCTTCAGATATACCTTCATGAACTTCGATGAATTCGCAGAATCACTAATAAAGCGTTTCTGGTCTATTGAAGCACAAAACTCCCTAAGTGCAGAAGTATACTCACGGAAATATTCAGGAACTCTTCCCACACGCTACGCAGACTTCTTCACGAGTCAGTTAGCCAGGCTCAGGTTTCTTCAACCCCCGTTATCTACAGCTCAGTTGATAGACGCGATAGCCAGGATGCTCCCTGTTGAAGTCAGACGTCTAATTATCTCGTCAGGGATCAACGATCTAGCAAGTATGGACGAATTGCTCAGAAAACTCGATTACACGAGCCCTATGCCAAACGTTGTTGCGAAACACCAAAGGCAAGAGTACAAAGACATTAACACAGTATATCTTGACCAAACACAACAGACAGACAATCCGAAAGAACCAGAAAAGGGAAATATTGGTCCTGAAAGGAATAATTATTTCCGGGATCGTAGACCAGAACCCAGATATAGGAGATTCCGTGGAGGTCGTCCATATCAGCAACAGCAAGGACGTAATAACGATAATAGCAATGGCAACCGTAGAAGTGGTTATTATCACAACAATAATAACTACCGATACAATAATAATGGTTATTATAACAGGAATAACAATAGGAATAACCAGAACTATAATCGTAACAGAAACTCCCAAGATGAAATTATGACGAAGGGGAAGTATGATGAACGTCATAAGGAAGGACAAGAGTATCTCAAGGAGTTGAGAAATTATGAGAATGGTAATGGAAGGGAAAATAAAAGTTTGATTGTAGATCCCGGTCCATCTACTAGTCAGAAGGGGAACCATGAGAATGTGTCTCAAGGACAAAAAAAACATTTGAAACGGAATTAGAGGAGACAGGATATACTGCTACACAAAACCAGATTATGATAAACGAAATCTATGAGGTGACAGACGAAGACCTACTCTTCGAGAAGGAGATTGTTAGAGAAGAAAGACCATTCGAGTTACCGATTATATGTGTTAATGTTGATGGATAAGTCATTAATGGACACTGGTGCCATTATGTCTATTATATCGGATGATTGTTATCAGAGATTATCTAAGGGCAAAAGGATGACAGTTTTACCCGCATCTACTGTTAAAGTGCGCGGTATTTTTCAAGACAAAGCGGTAAAATGCAAAATCCAAGTTTTGTTAAACTTTGAGATAAATGGAAGCACATATGAACACATTTTCATTGTGGTGAGCAAAATCAATTTTGATATCGTGCTAGGCATTGACTTCATTACTAAAGTTGGAGCAGTGATTGATATGAAAAAAAGTCCTCTCGGCACGCCGGAAGGCGGAGGTAGATTTCACCGGACAAACTTGGGGATAGGCGAAAATAGGCAGAATATGCAGGTTTTTCGTAGAAGGATCAGACCTCATTTATTGCGAGAAGATATTTTATAATTGGAGCTTAATTAACTTTGTTTTTCGTCATTTTATGCTTATTTTAAACATTTTATTGTCTTATGGGAACGGTAACCTTCTTGTCATTTGGGGTCCATTTTTATACTTGTGGTCACACTGTCCTTATGCAAGGTTTCGACACTGATGTGTGACTATGTAACGGTCTGTTACTTCTTCACGCAAAATTATATCTCCCGCAGAGATTTTGGTTGGTTGCTCAGTTTAGGGGCTGCGACAACGCGGTCATGTAACCCCGTGTATTTACGGATGGCTGTATTAGTCTGTAATTCAGGTAAGGACTGCAGACGGTCAATTTCAAGCAGTAGTTCCTAATGTTGGTACCAGGTACTACCGTCAACGACACCTAGCTGTGAACTTGGCTACTAGATGCCACCGCAACCAGCAACTCGCAACGAACGTTGGAACTTCCCCTCCAAAGGAAAGCATACTGAGGGATTTTTAGCGCTCTTAGAAAATCCGACAACTTCGGCCGACTTTGAACTCGCGACCTTGGGCATAGACATTCAGCATGCTACCAGTTACGTCACCGAAGCCGCTTCACACTTAGTCAGATGAAAATCTGAATCTGATCTCGTGCAAGTGCGTTATCTTGGCAACGTCTGATGGCTCATCCCTCATCAATTTAGTAGTGTTGCCATGGCAACCTCTGATAGCTCTTGGCATTTTCTTATAATTCCGAAATCATTTTTCTCATCCCTTGGCGTAATGGTGGGTCATATCAAAAATTCTTTCAGACAAAAGTGTTAGGTAATTATTAGGGGAATATTGTCCATTTTGTACGGTTTTGATATTGTGCCTATTAAGAGAGATATGATTAATGTTTCCCGAAAAACCCACTTTTTCCCACCCCTTTGGTCAATGGTTGGTGCTATAAAAAAACTCTTCAAACATAAATGTTTGGGCTTTATCCGACACATAGTATGAACGTTGAACGGATTCGATATGTCACATATTAAGAGAGTTATAGCAATATTTCACTTTTTCGAAAAAAAGCCCCCCATTTTCGCCCCCTTCGACCGATTTATCCCAGTAACGAATTCGACCGAAATTTTATAGGTATACATATTCGGTAAAAAATTCAAAGTGATTGGTGCAAAATTACGGCAGTTATCGTGTCCACAAGAAACTGATATATAAATATATATATACATACATAAATTATGTATACACTTTTGAACTGACGGTGGTTTGGGGTCTGGGGGATGTGAAACGCGAAGATATGTCGAAATCTTCCGGAAGTCGAAACATGGTACCCATTGCAATAGTTAGCTTTCTAATGAAATCTACCTCTGGTTGGTTCCTCAGTTTAGGGGCTGCGACAACGCGGTCATCTAACCCCGTGTACTTTGGGTGAGTGTAGTATCTGTCTGATAAACGGTGTGAATTGTAATGGCTGTATTTGTCTTAATTCAGGTAAGGACTGCAGACGGTCAATTTCAAGCAGTAGTTCCTAATGTTGCTACCAGGTACTACCGACAACGACACCTAGCTGTGAACTTGGCTACTAGATGCCACCCCAACCAGCAACTCGCAACGAACGTTGGAACTTCCCCTCCAAAGGAAAGCATACTGAGGGATTTTAGCGCTCTTAGAAAATCCGACGACTTCGGCCGGCTTTGAAACCGCGACCTTGGGCATAGACATTCAGCATGCCACCAGTTACGTCACCGAAGCCGCTTCCCACTTAGTCAGATGGAGATACTGAATCTGATCTCGTGCAAGTGCGTTGTCATGGCAACAATGATGGCTCATCCCTCATCAATTTAGTAGTGTTGCCATGGCAACCTCTGATAGCTCTTGGCATTTTCTTATAATTCCGAAATCATTTTTCTCATCCCTTGGCGTAATGGTGGGTCATATCAAAAATTCTTTCAGACAAAGGTTTTAGGTAATTATTAGGGGAATATTGTCCATTTTGTACGGTTTTGATATTGTGCCTATTAAGAGAGATATGATTAATGTTTCCCGAAAAAACCACTTTTTCCCACCCCTTTGGTCAATGGTTGGTGCTATAAAAAACTCTTCAAACATAAATGTTTGGGCTTTATCCGACACATAGTATGAACGTTGAACGGATTCGATATGTCACATATTAAGAGAGTTATAGCAATATTTCACTTTTTCGAAAAAAAAAAGCCCCCCATTTCACCCCCTTCGACCGATTTAGCCCAGTAACGAACTAGACCGAGATTTTATAGGTATACATATTCGGTAAAAAATTCAAAGTGATTGGTGCAAAATTACGGCAGTTATCGTGTCCACAAGAAACTGATATACATATATATATACATATATATATACATACATAAATTATATATAAACTTTTGAACTGACGGTGGTTTTGGGGTCTGGGGGATGTGAAACGCGAAGATATGTCGAAATTTTCCGGAAGTCGAAACATGGGACCCATTGCAATAGTTAGCTTTCTAATGAAATCTACCTAAAACCGAGTCATAAAATTTAGTGAAGGGTTGAAAATCCACAGCCTGCTTCCAGTCTCCGACCGGGTCAGGAATGGAATGAATGAAGCCCCCATCTAGCGGCGAGGATATGAACTGTGCCGGCTGCCGAGTCCTGACGCACTCCTCTGGGGCAATGATTAAATGAATGACAGATGAAATGAAATGATAGTGGAGAGTGTTGCTGGAATGAAATTTTGACAGGGAAAACCGGAGTACCCGGAGAAAAACCTGTCTGCCTCCGTTTTGTCCAGCACAGATCTCACATGGAATGACCGGGATTTGAACCACGGGCCCAGCGGTGAGAGGCCGGCGTGCTGCCGCCTAAGCCACGGAGGCTTCTAGTGAAGGGTTAATAAACACAAAAAAGTTAGAAGAACAGGATTCGAAAGACAGTCTGGATAAAGATCCTAGGGAAGAAATTATTAACAACAATATTGAAGAGGTAGAAAATGGAAGGGAAATGCTTACTCTCCAAGTAGAAGGGTTTGACGAAATTCAGGATGAATTTGAGGAATTAATCATGGAGTTTAAAGACATTTTCGATGATAAGCCTGGATTGATAAAGGACTACAAGTATAAGATTAGGCTTACGGATGAAACTCCTTATCAGAAGAGGATTTACCCGATACCAGAAAAGTACTATGAAGAAGTACGAGGGATAATCAAGAAAATGGAAGCTGGCGGTATTATAAAGAAGCAGGCGTCGTCTTACATCAACCCTATAACTGTAGTCAAGAAAAATAATGGTCAATTACGCCTATGTCTCGACGACAGGACCATTAACTTAAAGATTTTGCCCGAGGCAGACCGACCGCCTAAAATACGAGATTTGCTCAGAAATTTCAAAGGAAAAGCATGTTTTAGCGTCCTAGATTTAACTTCTTCGTTTTATCAAATTGAGCTTGAAGAAGAAAGCAAACAGTACACAGGGTTTCTGTTTGACCAGACGTCCTGGGTATTTCAGAGAATTCCCTTTGGCATGGTCAACAGTGGTCCAGCCCTGATTAGAGCCCTTGATAACAAACTCACCGATGAAGTTAAAAGGAACGTGATCTGTTATATAGATGATTTAATCATATCTTCACCAAATGTCCAGGAACATCTTATACACTTGCGTAAGCTTTTTGAAAACCTGAGAGACGCAAATATAAAGGTCAATTTCGATAAGCGCCATTTCATGAGAGAAGAAATTAATTTTCTCGGACACACCATTGACCAGCATGGATATCACCCGAACTTACAGAAAGTGGAAGCTATTATGAGGTTCCCAAAGCCCACTAAGGTAAAACAAGTGCGAGAATTTGTAGGTGCGTGCCAATTCATTAGCAGTCATTGTCCAAAGTATTCAGAGATTATGGCACCTATCTATGACCTGCTAAAGAAAAATAACCGTTGGAAATGGAGCAGTACCGCTGACGACGCGTTTGAGGAAGCTAAGGAGATGTTGAAAAACAACGTGAAATTATCCGGATTTTGAACGAATATTCTACATAGAATCCGATGCTTCACGTGTAGGCATTAGTGCAGTCTTATACCAAATGGACGAAGAAGCAAATAAGCATTACATTGCGTTCACCGGAAGAAAGCTTAAGAAACACGAAGAGAACTACTTCACGACAGAACTAGAGGCGTTAGCTTTCGTGACAGCTCGTCAAGTGTGGAAGCAGATATTAATCGGACACCAGATTATAATTATCACCGACCATAAGGCACTTCAATTTATGCTTCAGACCGATATGTCGAGTGATAGATTAACTCGATGGGCCCTTTTCACTCAACAGTTTAATGCTACAATAGTCCATCAGCCAGGTAAGGACAATTTGTTGGCTGACGCATTATCAAGTAACCCAGTTAGAAATTTGCAGATTAACCATGTACAATTGGAGGAAGAAGATCAGGAAACCGTTAGGAGATTAGCCCGAATCGGTGTGTCACAGAAGAGACACGCTCCAATTAGGAAAATATACAGGTTCCTTAAGGGTTACATGGACACAGCAGACTTAGATTATGCTGCTACTCAAAGGCAATCACGACACTGTGTATTGAGCGGAGATCTTGTGTGTAAGTACGCAGACTCCGAACACACTAAGATTCGTATAGTCGTGCCCCCTAATCTTGTCACAAAGTTAGTGTGGTTGGCACACCACTCTATCGGACATGGAGGTTTAGATAAAACCCTCAGTACTCTTAAAGAGAGGTTTGTCTGGACCAACATGAGATCCATTATAGCGAAGATTATAAGATCTTGTGATAAATGCCAGAGAGGAAAATTCGCATCAGAATTGTTGAAAGGAAGACCCAGAGCTATGATACCTTCTAAACCACGTGAGCTGATAGCCACGGACATTTTTTGTCCTTGTCCGAAGGGATATCAGGGTAATCAGTTCCTGTCAGTGACTGTTGATGTCTTCACTAAATTCGTTACCATGAATCCTATGCAAAAAGCCAATACCAGAAATGTTATGAGCAGATTAGTTAGTTAGTTAGTTATTGTTGTTTTAAGGGGCGGAACTACGAGGTCATCTGCCCCTCTTAACACAGATTAAAGAATACAAATTTTGAATTGAATTTAAAATTTTGAAGTGGACATCTGAATTTAAAAAGACCAAAATTTAATAAAACAAAAACAAAAACTTAAATAAAAATTATAAAAATAAACACAATTTACGGAAAAACAAAAACATTATCATTCAAAAACGAACAAGTCGTTGAGTCTATGTTCACTGGAAAATTTAGATTGCTGGCCCTAAACCACTCTCACTTATAAAGCGGATAACGCGATCAGCAGCCACCGCGTCATCGGCTAATATAAGTTTGAGTGTCATCTGCAAACCAAGGTTTCTTCGTAAGTCTGCAAGATCCACACACTCGGTGAAAATGTGGGCCACGGTGAAAACGGCTCCACAGGTACAAAGTGGGGGGTCTTCCCTTCTCATCAGGTACGAGTGGGTGGATCTTGTATGATCTATCCTTAGCCTACACAAAATGACGGACTCTCTCCGGGCCCGGAAGGAGCTCCGCCACACGCGAGTAGTTCCCTTGATCGCTCTCAGTTTACTGGGCAGTGGGTCAGCTAGCCACTGACTCTCCCAAAAAGCCAGAACTTGTAGGCGTAACTGAGAGCGAATATCTCTAGCGGGTACCTCCATTGGTCGAGGTGATAGTGATACCGCCTCTTTTGCAGCTTGATCAGCTAACTCATTTCCCGCAATTCCCATGTGGCTTGACAGCCACAGAAAGGTGATTCGAGTGTCAGCGTGGCACAGCCCGGCTAGTAGGTCGTGGATTCGCTGCACAAGGGGGTGTTGCGGGAAACATGTTGCAATTGACTGCAGCGAACTCAAAGAGTCGGTACACAGGAGAAAGTGGATTCGTGCATCCTGTAGTGCAAACTGCAGAGCTTCATAGATGGCAACGAGCTCCGCAGTAAACACACTACAGGACTCAGGCAAAGAGATCTTGGTATTTGCACCATCAATAACATAAGCGCAACCCACCTTCTCGTCCACCTTCGAACCATCCGTGTAGAGAATGCCAGCGTCCGGAAATTGGTGAACTATGCTGTGGAATTGCCTCCGGTAAACGGAGGCATCCGTGTTCACCTTAGGACCTCGGTGCAGATCTAACCGAATTTCCGGACGCGGGACTTGCCACGGAGGCACCTCGCTAGGTTTCCGGATCATACAGGGACCTACAGCCAGTCCTATTTCAGTACACGAGCTATCAAGTCTAATACCAACCGGCCGAGTTGTGAGCAGATTAGAGAATGCTGTGTTTCCGAAGGCTGGGAAACCAGAATATCTCTTATCGGACCATGGAGCGCAGTTCACTTCAGCCGAATTCACAGCAGACATGGACAGGTTGGGAATTAAGCACATCTTTTCAAGCGTGCGTTATCCAGAGTCAAATTCAAGCGAACGCTATATGGCAGAATTTAGCAAATTCTGCAGAATTTTCTGCCCAAATGATCACCCCAGTTGGGTAAAATACGTGCCAATGATTGAGGATTGTTTGAACTACACAGTTCAAGAAAGCACGGCAGAAGTTCCTATGATTCTTCACTTAGGAAGGAATCCAAAAAGGCCATGGGACAATGTATTTGATTTCATTCCCAGAGATCCTGATCTAGGAAGACAAGCGAGGATCGATATGGCGAAAGAAAGACTTCAGAAAGCAGCAGAGAAGCGCTTGAAACGAGTTGCAGGAAAACGTTTCGGTACGCCGTTAGAAATTGGAAACAAGGTCTTATTGCGCAGACCAGTGAAAGCGGACATGAGCAAAAAGATATATCCCAAGTTCGGAGTTATCTTTATTGGACCGTTCCGCATAACTAATGCTTATGGGAATAACTGTTATGAGTAGTTTGATGATGAAAATAACGTTATTCTAGGAAAATTCAATGCTAAAAATTTGAAAAAGTATCATAAGAAAATAGGCTAAAATAATTCAATATACGAGTTCAAATGACATATCAAAGGTCTTGAATTACTATGATTAAAAACAATTTGCACCTGTTTTTAACTTGAGATGACGGAGGAATGCCCCCGTAAATTGAATTATTTAGGGACAAAATGAGAGTATTTTCCGTCCCCATGATAAAATTTAACTAGCAAATATAATTTCTAGAAGTGTGACACAAGAGCGTCGTGTTACAAGCTCGAGACTGTGGGAGAGCCCGATCACGTGATATGTTGCACAATGGACGCTTCTAGAAGGCTATATTTAGCATAGCAACAGCGAGTTTGGAGATTAATATTATAAATATTGTTATAAATTATGCTATTGTATCCCAGCCCAGAGCCAATGAGAACACGTCTTATTGAAGACGGGATCAACTTTAATTACACAACTTGAGGAAATTATGCATTTAGGCCCTTAGAAGAAAATTTTCTTATTTGGTAATGAAGAGATTATTAAAAGAAATTATGTCTGATACTTTAAAAACCGCAGATCGGTTAATTTACGCAGTAATAAGCATTGGCAATCTACGCGCTAAAATTATGGTGGGAGATTGATATGGCAGCCAAAAATACGACTTGGAGGGAGAGATCCAAGGATCGAGGTTCTTATTCCAGCAGACTTTGAAGAGTGAGGAAGTGTTTTTACTGGGTTAACGGAGATCCCAAGGCTTAGTCCGAGTGCGACGACTGTCGACTTGTGGAGACGCGAGGATAGCTAGGTGGAGCGTTAGAGATCGCCGCACTTCCATTCTACGTGAAGTTGCGAGGAACATAGTATTGATTAATCTCATATATAGTTGAGATCTGAAGTTAAATAAGCGAATATATATTAAGAACAGGTCGCCTACTATATATTGTGAAAAGTCGAGCATTTTAATATTCACCGTTTCGACAATATCAGCCTGTCAAGTTAGATTTCCAAATGTGTTGGAAATAAAGCTGAATATCATTATAAATTGCAACGTGAAGTTGACGAACGCAGATCAAGTGAACAGTGGCGGAGAACTTTTAATATTGGCGCAACACATAAACATTAACAGAATGACTATTATTATTCTACAAATATTATCATTCAGCATAATTAACATTGTTGATATGATGAACTAAACAGTCATGCGCCAGAGACATATTCGATAACAGGAGTTAAGATACAACGATGGTGCTTCGTTAGACAACGTATTCTTGAATACAGACGTAGTGTACGGTCCATCTTGTGCATTTTCGTCAGTCTACGAACAATAATATAACATCAATTAGCAATGGAAATATTTAATTCACCATTTATATGAATATTTCCATAATTATATTCCAATGATGAAGCTGATACATATTTACGACGGAGAATGAAGTCTTTAGAGAAGAGATTTGTCAAGATGCTAGGGTAGCCCAGCAACACAGAAGAATTTGCCAGAAGGATGTCGTTCGAGCCGAAGCGAATGTTGGTGAATTCCAGAGAGAGACGTTTCTTATCTCTGAGGTCGCAGATCCGAGGATCGAATGCAGATCCATCTCAGTGTCTTGCACTGAGGAAACATCTAACGTATTGTGGGAATACTTACATAGATCTTCAAGATTTCGCCCAAATAAGGTATTATTGTATCTCAATTGTGATATAGAGCTTGATTAGTAACATTCTGAGCAGGCGATCTTATTCCATATTTTTAGCGATCTTATTCCATATTTTCGGCGATCTTATTCCATATTTCTATATTTTCACATTTCATGTATTTCAGTGCTTTTATGTATTTTACACTTCAGATGTGTGTTGAGATTTTTATGCTGCAAGATTATTTAGAAGATGATTGCATTTCATCTATTTTTCAATTTTATTCTACGCATCAGTTGTGGAACTGACATTAAAATTTTGTTTGAGGAATAATATTGCCTCATAGGAGACTAGTCGTTTCGACTCTCGAATTTTAATAATTTCATTTAAACCAAGTATTCTGGCATTGTGTCATAGCTTCAAATTAAATTCTTATTAAATTTAATTTGAGCACTTTAATGTAACGACATATTACTTCAAGAAAAGAAGAAACATCGAATGATATTGTTATATCATTATTGTACATAAACTATCGACGATCTAAGAAATACTAGTCGTTTGATAAGACCGAAGTCTTAATTCCTATGAACATTCTTTGAGTAGAGTGGAAAACATTACGACATTGACAAACTTTTCGTATTATTTGTAAAGCTAAGAGCTTTGTTCATTTAATATGTTAGAGGAAATACCTTTTGATAGAAGATTATTCAAATCTTTGGCTAGGAATTCAAAGCTAGTTTATCCCGGTCAAGATTGAATTCTATCTGACACTATAAATAACATGTGTGTTATTTTATCCTATTTGTGTAACATCACGTCATTTGTGGACATGATATTACAACGATAAACAATTTATAGCTTGACAAGTGAGATTAGACAGGAGTATTATATTTATTACATGTATTTGCGACAGACGAGTTAACAGTTAATTATCTTGTTGTGGAGTAAACTTTAGGAGGTTAATCACGACTGTCTAATGTTGTTCATTACAATTGGAAGTTTCGTTTGAAGAATGTACGCATGTATAATTGTAGTCCAGTAGTCATGTGCAATGATACTGAGGGTCATGCCAGTATTTGAGAGAAGTTCCTACATAAGATATGTTAATAACAATTAATCCCTTTTGATTATTTTTTAACATAGTAGATGATAATTGTTTATGCCTTATATACTGTTATATGAGGTTTTGTAGAGCTATAGAGTGCTCAGGCGAGGGAATTCCGCATTTTAAGGAAGTCAAAGTATTGTTGTTCTTTGATAACAGGCATGTATCATGATAAGAGCCATTGTATACAAGTAGTCCAGTTCTTGTGAATTAACGATTTAGCTGTGTTAACAGGAGGGTTTCAGCGGAAATACAACTTGAGAAAGATTGTCTATTCACGTCTATAATACTATTATTAAATTTTATTAAACCTGAATTTATGTAATTACGTACAGTTTACCTTAATTAGTCGACTGTATTATACCGATAATGTAATGAAACCTATATAAGACGAGGTGTATGCAGTATATTAAAACTACCGAACGTTAGAGAAGGATGGTTATGTGAAAAACCAGTGTATATATTTAGTTAAGAATTACATTGTAACCGAGAAGTTAGAATCTCGAAAGTGTCGCGTTAGCAACACTAGATAATGGATATTATTATAATCATATTACATGTAAATAATTTTTGTGGAAATGATTTAATTAGTTAAACAATTTAATAGGATTTATTAATCAATTGTTTTGGAACAGTGTGTGTTTATGAGCGGATGTTTTGGGAATGAATGATTGTTCATTGTTAAGAGGAGATGTGGAACCGTATTGGTCTAGGACAATTGCGGAGTGCGAATGAAAGAGTGTATAAAATTTTTAAGAACGATTGTTTTAGAAACAAAGTAGTTATGTGAACTTTTGTAAGATATAAATGTTAATTTTTACGTGTTTTTATAAATGCACACACAAGCAGCCTCTGTGGGCTAGCGAGAATGATTCACCGTTAGCATTGGAGAGCGATGACATAATATAAACAGGTGTAGACTCACAGCCGTGTATTTATTTTATAAACCAGTTTCGAGTTCGGCGTGGTGCCGATATTTCATTGATGAAACCAAGTTTCTGCACGTGCGTTCTACAACGCAGGCTTGTGAATGAAACCATGTGTCTGGAATGCCATTTAGAGGCTTCATTAAACGTTTTTATTTTTACGCTGTGTAGGCCTAAAACAAGCCAAGATTTTATACTCATAATTTTAATACAGCATGGTAGTAAGATGTAGAGTTGAAAGGAGGTGTGAATGATTGCCTGTTTTTAATTTTAATGTCTATTGTTAAATTCGTTTATTGTTATTTTGTTTATGTAGATTAGTTTACGCTTTTGTTAATAAATTTGTTCAGATTGTTTTCCATTGTTGTTGGAGTGTGATTCATTTTAAATGTAAGGTGCAGAGTATTGTGGATGTAGTGTAGGCGAAGCTGAAGTCCCAGTCCCCGAGGTAAGTAAAGGTGAGTGCCCCGTGTAGTTGGTTGTTGATCCACACTATTCTGTTAACTGCTGTCTGTAAATCCCTAAAGACCATGTTGGAAGCGATTTCTAATGTAGTATTTGCCGGAGCAGTTAGAAATAGGCAATCCAGCGGGGGCGAGGGATATTCCAACAGGATCCTTTCCGGATTATCGGGTACAGTAGCTAAGACTAAAGCATAATAGAAGTGACTCAAGAATATACACCGCAATGATTTGCTAGTTAGTGGCAATATAATAATAGCTTAGTACACTTCATTAGTGCCGAACTTAAGTACGTAAAGGGAAAACGCAATGAGCATCTACGGCTAGACCAAACCGTTGACGTTATCTTGAACGCTCAGCAATATGTGCCTCCGTAAATCCTTACCAGTCTGGCAGATGTTCTACACTGCCTTGTATACACGCCAAATAATACAGTGAACTTTTTTATTGGTTAAGGAAGATGTTCCCCCTGTGCCAAACAGTGAACTCATTGTGTACCGTCATTATTCATACTTTTGTGAATCTTACAGCTTGCAAGTTATTTTTATTATGATGTGTGTAATAAAGTGTTGTGAGTACCTTGCCAATTATGTACTTATATTGCGAGATGGTGTGCCGCGATAATTCCGTAAGAGGGAGATGGTGCTTTCCAACCTATAGTACTTTACTAAATCAACTATTTCCAGCGTACAACTATTCCGAACGGTAACAGAGAATGTTTAATAGGTTAGATGGTAACATATTATCGTGTCCCTTGTGTGTAGTATTCTCCATAATTATGTTCTGATATCCACACGACGACTTCTTTGCATATTTCAACCAACTAATTCGGTATGACGTTTTACCCGAGATTTTAGACAATTCCACGAGTGGTCTTAATTGAATTGTATCTCTATGGTGTTGGTTCGATTATTTCAGGCAACTATTCTCATTCCGATTGTGTACACAAATACTCTGCATGTGCTGGGACAGCACTTCAGTAAACGGGTACTTTCTTCTCTCCTACTTCAGAATCTGTTTGAAATTTTGCTAATAATGTTAATCTATAATTACTGAACTTAAATACAAATCGTGATAACTCGCCAAAAAGCGTCTTATTCAACCACAGAAACAGTGAGACTATTGTAGCTGCCCCTTGGGTGAAGAAGAAACCTATAACTCGAGGCCAGCACTATATAGATAAATTAATTCAGGTAAGTCTAAATTATTGATGCATATTTCTACGGAACCTAGTCTCGTCTTGTGATATCTTTTATGATATTAGGTGAGTAAAAATAATAATTTACACGAACTGTGACAAGCCCGATGACATAATCTTTGCTATTGGTAGGGAAACCGTCGCCGCCATGTTTTTTCTACATTAAGGTCTGAGGATTCTAGTTGGTCTTGGTTCCATGAAAGGCAGTTTTAAAGGGAAATCTTTAATTCACTTCTGGATCGGATGTAAAACCGAGTACCCAATGATCTTCCAGCAAGCTCTGCTATTTTTTATGCCATTTGTTATGTTACTTGTATGAGAGTGAATTTCATGAACTTTCGTACATCAAACCTAAACATAGAAACATAATAAGTGTTGAAGACGACTTAGGAGTTAAGTTAAATTCAACTACTCCTGATGTTGATATTTTAATCACAGACAAACAACAAGTTTCGCACTAAAAGTAGGTTTTGGATGACGTCAATTTTTGGGTAGATTTCATTAGAAAGCTAACTATTGCAATGTGTTTTATTTGTAGAAGCAGTGAAATATTTTGATAATGGTTTATTTGATCTGAACTCTATTCGGTTTAGCTCTGCTAAATTTGTGACACAAGACAGTTATTGCAAAACTCTACATACTGAACATTGTTATTTTTTCTTCTCTTCAAGGAACTCTCTGAAACCAAAGAATAAATGGACGTTCCCGACCAGGCCACCAGAGGCACAGTCAAGCACGCAAGAGATTCGCTCGTAAACGGAACGGAACATACCGCCCACCTAATTGGTACAATTATAAAAGAAATTAAATGATCAGTACATTGAATCAATTTGTGCTAACAAGAGTTCAAATATCAATAGTTTTCTCATCAGTTGAAAATGGAAGGAGACAGAGCTTCCTCACTGGCCTCTGTATTGTTCCCTTGCTAGTTCGCAAACTAACGACCCGAACCAATCCATCGGTACCGGGATGAACCTTGTCTACGACTGCTGTCTTCCATACAAGTGGAGGGAGGTTGTCGTCCTTTATTAACACCACAGCACCAGGATGAAAGTTGGACTGAACTGAAACCCACTTTGGTCTTTGCTGCAACTGTCCCAGGTATTCTGCAGACCACCGCCCCCATAGCTGCTGCTGGAATCGTTGAACCATTTGCCATCTGTACAATCGGGTAATCTTGAGATTAGTTACATCTGGCTCCGGAATAGCAGTAAGGCGTTCCCCAACAAGAAAATGTGCTGGAGTCAAAACAGGAGGATCGTTGGAGTCATTGCAGATAGCTAGGATAGGCCTGGAGTTTAGACATGCTTCAACTTGAGTAAGGAGTGTACTGAATTCTTCGAAGTTCAGACAGGCTGTTCCTACTGCACGCTTCAAATGATGTTTCATTGCTTTGATTCCAGCCTCCCACAAACCACCAAAGTGAGGAAGTACTGGGTGGAATAAGATGCCATGTGAAACCAGTTGTGCTGGCACACTGCTGAACAGCGTCATTGTGTTGCTGTGATTGAAATAGTTTATGTAACTCTTTCAGCTTGTTCCTTGCACCCACCAAATTCGTACCATTGTCAGAGTACAAAGTTGCGCAAATTTCTCTTCTCGCGATGAATCTGCGTAGAGTAGCGATGAAGGCGTCTGTCGAAAGACTGCTGACCAACTCTAAATGAATAGCCTTGGTGGCTAAACATATAAACAAAGCCACGTAGCACTTAGTTCTGACCTTGGATCTTGTTGATCCTAGCTGAATGAGAAACGAACCACCATAATCTACTCCCGAATTCAAAAATGGACGAGATGGTTCCACACGTGGTGCAGGTAATTGTCCCATCAATTGCTGTGATGTCTGTGCCCTTAACTTGAAGCATCTGACACACTTGTGAATGACTTGTCGGACAGTACTTCTTCCCTTAGGAATCCAAAACTGCAATCTGAGTGACGACAATGTTAATTGAACACCTGCATGATGCAGTCGTACGTGTTCATTCTCAATTATGAGTTGAGTCAATTTATGTTTAACCGGCAGAATCAGTGGGTGTCTTTGATCAAAAGGTAATGAAGAAGCCTGCAATCGACCGCCCACCCTGAGGTATTGTGATTCATCCACAAATGGATGAAGATCCTTGATTTTGCTCTTATGTTGTACAGAGAGGTGGACTTGCAAGTCATGCAATTCTCGAGTAAATTCTTGTTGCTGAACAAGTCTAATGCAAACACGTAATGAGTGTCGCAATTCTTTGTGAGAGAAGATGCCAGTTTCTCTGCATTGCTTGGAACGTTTGAGGTTAGCTGCAAATCGAAAACAGAAGGCGATTACGCGATGAATCTTCTGAAGTGAAGAAAATCTTTCCAAAATAGTGTCAATTGTAGTTGGTGTGATCGCTAGCAAGCTGACTGCAATTTGACGCTGTTCTGACAATGCAGTGTCTGTATCCTGGAATGACTGTTGCGGAGGCCATGCTTCTGTGGACTCTGATATCCACGCTGGACCTTTCCACCAAGAAGTTAGTTGTTTGAGTATTTGTGGGTTTGTTCCCCTTGACAGGATATCTGCTGGATTATCCTTTCCTGAAACATGTCCCCAGTCTAGAATACTCGATGCATCATGTATTTCTGCAACGCGATTGGCCACAAATGCCTTCCAACGGTTCGAAGGTGAGTTAATCCAAGCCAATACGACCGTGGAATCTGTCCACAGATGTGTGCTGTGTATGCTAAGTTGAATGATAGACTTGATTTTCTTCATTAGGTGTGCCAGAAGCATTGCTGCACATAACTCTAGGCGAGGAATATACACTTGCTTCAATGGTGCTACCTTCGATCTGGAGGAGATTAATTACACCGAAACACCATTCGCCATGTTTACACATCGTAGATATACACAAGCACCATATGCTGATCGTGAAGCATCCGAAAATCCATGCAATTGTATGTTCACTGGTGTACCTGTTCCTATTAGTGGAAGAGGTACTGAAATGTTACTTAAATCTGACAAATAATCATGCGTGTGACGCCGTTCATCTTGGAGACCAGAAGGTAGAATTTCATCCCAACCAATTTTAACTTGCCACAACCTCTGAAGGAAGATCTTGCAGGACACCACTACTGGACCTACCAAACCCAATGAGATGTTAGGCCCCTTAAAACAACAATTATCATCATCATCAAACCCAATGGATCAAAAATGGAGGCTGTCACTGCTAGTATTTTCCGTTTTGTCACTGGCGGCTGCTTATTGATGTTGAACGAAAACATGAATTGGTCTGTAGATGGTTGCCACAGAATCCCTAATGCTCTAATTACATGATCATTGTCCATGGGAATAGATGAAATGGTTTCTCGCATGTCTTCAGGGACTGCTAATTCCACCTCACGACAGTTTGAGGCCCATTTCCGCAAATGGAATCCACCTCTCTTCATCAAAAGAAGTAATTCTGATTGTAATTCTAGAGCTTCTTGTATTGTTTGCCCTCCACTCATCAGGTCATCCACATACATGTCTTGTTGAACAACCTTAGAGGCTCTTGGCAGTTGAGCTTCTTCTTCCACCGCTAATTGCTTGATACACCTGGTTGCCAAGAAGGGTGCTGAAGCTGTACCATAAGTCACGGTAGTCAGTCGATACGACTGAAGTACATCTTGAGGAGACTGTCGCCACAGAATTCTCTGAAAATCAGTGTCCCTTGAATCCACTTGTATCTGGCGGTACATCTTTGCAATATCTGCAGTGAAAGCAATTGGATGTGTGCGGAACCTCGTGATAATTGAATATAGATCTGGTTGTATGGTTGGTCCCACCATTAACATGTCATTCAGTGATATGTTAGTGCTGCACTTAGCTGAAGCATCGAAGACTACGCGTGTTTTAGTTGTTGAACTTGATTCCTTTACCACTGCATGATGTGGCATGTAGTATAAATGTTCGTCGTCCTGGATAATTGATGGGTGAGGTACTACTTCCATGTGTCCAAGCTCTTCATATTCCTTCATGAATTTCTTGTAGACTTCTCGAAGCGTGGGATTCACTGCTAGTTTTCTTTCAATTTGCTCAAACCTACGTTTGGCACCTTGGTAGGAGTCACCTAGCTTCATTGTTGAACTGCGGAATGGAAGTTGCACAATGAAACGGCCGGTATCATCCCGTCTTGTGCACTGTTGAAAATGTGCTTCACACTCCTTTTCTTCAAGAGAGAATGTCTCACAGTTCAGTTCTTCCAATTGCCAGAATTTCTGTAATTGAAGTTCTTGATTGTCCTGGATGGACACGAACATAGTCACGCTTGATGGTCCATTGTTGATCTCGTTAATGTTTCCAGATAATATCCACCCCAGCGAGGTTTCTTGGATCACTGGTAGGCCTGATGCTTTGATTCTTCTTTCTAGCAAAATATCGAAGAATAACCCTGCTCCAATTAATATATCTATAGAGCCTGGCACATTGAAAGTAGGATCTGCTAGTTCAAAATGGCCTGGAATATCCCATTTCTCAGTGTTAAGATGTCTCCTAGGCAGAACCCCTGTGATCCTTGGTAGAATGAAACATGTGAATTGTGAAGTGAAATTACTGACTCTGGATTGTATATGAATTGACACGCTGTGGAACGCCTTGGAAATTGAATTGTTAATTCCACTGATTGGAATAACATTGTTCAGGCGTTTCAATCTTAGCCGTTGAACACACGACTCAGATATGAAATTTGATTGTGACCCGGAATCTAGAAGTGCCCTGCACTGCTGTAAATTACCACTGTGGCCACGTACATAAACAATGGCTGTGGATAATAGTACCTGCCCTTGAATACCCTGCTTGTAAGCACAGTAACTATTGGTGAGCGGTATCTGATTGCTGTTTCTCGAAGTTGCATTGCATCACACTCTAAGCTACCTTCACCACAATTGTTGCTGTCGCGATTAGGGGTTGGGTTGATTTTGTCCTTGTGAAGAAGTGTATTGTGTTTCTGCTCACATTGACGACAATGACTAGCCTACATTGTTGGTAGTTGTGACCTGCGGCCATGCAGTTGAAACATATATGTTATACAGTTTATATTTACGAACTAATTCTTGCCTTTTGGCAACATCGTCACTCTTAAATAGCTTGCAATTGAACAATGCATGCTCTTGCCCACATCTAGGACAAGATCGAGCCGTGGTAACAAAGGAGTTATACATTTTCTCTGATTTCCCTTTGCCTGAAGCAGGTTTTGGGGGATGGTAAAGTTTGTTGGCCTGACTTAACATTGCCTCTAAAGCATGACATCGTTTATCTAAAAATGCAAACAGTTCTTCAGAGGTCGGCAGTTGCTTAGCCGGAGTGTGAAGTTCCCACTCTCGCCTGGATGTTGAATCTAATCTATCTACGATTAATTGAACAATAATGGCTTCTTTGAATGCATTTTCAACTATATCCTGAGCTTCTAATGAGTTCAAATGTCCCTTAAATGCGTCTACCAACGTACGCAACTCGCGTGCTGATTCTTTGTGAATTGCATCAGCTTCTAGTAAACTCTTGAGTGTTTGCTTACCATTAGCCTCTTATTGTAGTATCGTGCAAATAATGCTGCCCATGCTGCTTGATAATTTTCAGAAGATTTTGGAAATTTTTGTACAATTTGGAGCGCCTCTCCCTTGTTAAAGTTTTATGTTTTTATAGTACAGGTGATATGGGACAATCAGCTGGTACGCCATTTGCAATGAGTAATGAATTTATTGTTGAACAAATTACAATATGCAGTAATTCCAACATGTGTATTGAGTATCAGTAAAGATTTTGTTCAATCGTACTCTTATGGAAAGAACAAGAGCTATGCTTTGTGATTCTAACCTAGATAAAGAGATGTGGGGGGAAGCAGCACAAACAGCTACATACCTGATTAATAGAAGCCCCACCAGTACTGTTGACACAACCCCAGCTGAAAAATGGACATACAAGAAACCAAATCTGTCTAACCTACAAATTTTTGGTTGTGTTGCCTATGCCAAAAAATTTGGGTTATCTCAAGAAGCTTGACAGCCGAAGCAAGAAGTGCATTTTCGTAGGCTATGCACCAAACGGATACCCAGGCGCGGATCTAGAGTTTGGTTTGGGGGGGGTCAGAGAATCGATCTAGAGTTTGGCTGGGGGGGGGAGTCAGAGAATCGAAATTGTTAAGAAAAAAGGTATCACTAAAAACGCAATCACAAAATAACCAAACGTACAAAACCAGACCAATTTTTTTGCAAGCTTCATGGATTGAAATTTGATGCGTTTAGCGCACCAAAAATATTCGTACAAATTGCAACGGCGTGTTTTGCGACTTTTACATCGAGCTTCGAGAAAAGGATCAAGGTACGTAACAGTTTCGGCAAGTCGAGTTGGTACCGACAAAGGGAGAAAGTCACAGCTTAAATTGCCAACCAAGCTTGCAGTTTGGACGTCGGCAAAAATTTTTGGTGCGAAAAAAGCCCCAGTTTCCTATCCGTGCATTACTGCACATTCATCGTGACATCACTATAAACATCGATTCGGTAATCACAAGGTTTGCTAAACAAAATAGACGAGTTGATTTTGTTGTATAACTAATAGTTTTTATACAAGAGGTTAGAAGTTGTAAATATGTACAGTTGTAACAGAACATAATAATTCCTATAAAGATAATTCAGTATTGAATAAAATTTTAAAAAAAACCTGTTTTTTCAGTTAAAATTCGTTAAGTTTTATTTGTCTGGTAATTGTGTTTTCGTTTTTTGAGTTTGCAAAAAAAATTTGATCTCCGTTTGGGGGGGGGGGGTCATGACCCCCGTGACCCCCCCCCCCCTTGAATCCGCGCCTGCGGATACCGACTATGGGATGAAGAAAACAGAAAGATATTCGTCTCTAGAGATGTGGTATTTGAGAGAAATATAATGAAATTAGATCAACATAACCCTTAAACTGAAATCTACCAAGCAAATGTTGAAGAAACAGAAGAAAACCAAGATGAAAGAAATGAAAATCCAGATGACAGAGATGAAAATCAAGGTAGAACAGATGAAGAAACAGATCATGAACCACAAGAAGAAGAAGAAGATGTTGACTTCGTAGATTCAGATCAAGAACAGAGAGAAGAAAGATGTCATGAACTTGGTTTACGACCAAGAAGAACATTAAAGAGACCTAATAAATATGATGACTATCAACTAGATAGCGGAGAAGATGAAGAAGCAATGATGACATACAGGGAGTCGCAAACAAATGAAGATAAAGAAAAATGGAAAATAGCTATTAAAGAAGAAAAAGACTCTTTGAAGGAAAATAAAACTTGGAAATTAGTAAGCCCTGAGGCAGCAAGAGGAAAAGAACTTCTGTCAAGCCGGTGGATGTTCAAAATTAAGGAAGATGGTAGATATAAAGCTAGACTTGTAGTACGAGGATGTGAACAAAGGAGTGGAAATATAAATTATGAAGAAATCTTCAGTCCAGTTGTAGACACAACTTCACTAAGAGTTCTTTTTGCTATCGCAGCACACTATAACCTGCACATTAAAACATTTGATGTCAAGACGGCCTTTTTGTATGGAACCCTAGATGAGGACATCTACATGAAAATACCAGAAGGCTACAAAGAAGAAGGGAAAATATGCAAACTGCAGAAAGCCTTATACGGACTGAAGCAAGCCCCCTGTAGGTGGAATAAAACTCTCACAGAGTTTCTGAAACAAGAAGGCATGACTCAAACTAAGTCAGACCTCTGCATCTTCAAGAATTCTGAGAAAAGTTTGTTTCTAGCAATTCATGTAGACGATGGCACTATCATGGGCAAAGATATTCAGAAAATGACACTGCTACTCTCTAAACTTGAGAGAAATTTTGAAATGAAGACAACTCATGAACCCAAAACTTATTTGGGGATAGATATAAACAGAACAGGTATCATCTTTTCTCAAGAGAAATATGCTCATAATGTGCTGCAACGTTACAACATGCAAGAATGCAAAGAAGTTAAAACCCCAATAATCCAAAATGAAGAAACAGGTGCAACAGAGGACAGCGTGAAGACAGATTACCCCTATAGACAAGCTGTTGGGAGTCTGTTATATTTGTCTTGTAAAACCAGACCAGACCTGGCTTATAGTGTGAATTATGAAAGCAGGTCTATGGAGAAACCAACAGATCAAGATATACAGAATGTTAAACGAACACTTCGATATCTGAAAGGAAGCACAAAAATGTGAATACACTATGCATCAAATATGAAAGATGATCTGAAAATAATTGCATACAGTGATTCAGATTTTGCTGGTGATCATAAGAAAAGAAAGAGTACTACAGGCTATGTCATAATGCTGGCAGATGGATCGGTGGCATGGCGGTCACGCAAGCAGAAAATTGTGGCACTGTCATCCACAGCAGCCGAATACATTGCTGCAACAGACTGCTGCAAGGAGTTAGAGTATCTGAAATACTTGATACAATAACTAACTGGAAAGTCTGTTCCCATTGTTCTTAACATAGACAATCAAAGTACCTTAAAGTTGGTGAAATCAGGACAAATGAGAGGAGAGTCAAAGCACATTCAAGTGAGGTATCACTATCTGCATGAGAACTATAAAAATGATTTGTTTTCTCTTCAATTCTGTCCGACCCATGACCAGGTAGCTGACATTTTACAAAGCCTCTGTTTCACCTGTACTATAAAAACATAACAGGTTATGAGCCCAGGTGACTCTAAAATAAAAGTAAACGTGAAAACAGGTGACACTAAAAACATTTAAAAAGTAAAGTAAGTGAAGTGAAGTACGGTAAGTGAAGTCCAAAAAAAATGGCCACAAGACCCGAGGACGTAGCACATGTCGAGAAACTCAAGGGAGTCGACACATATCCTATGTGGGTGTTTGAATTAAAAATTCTGCTTGCCGCAAAGGAACTGATCAAGATTGTCGGCGGGACAGACGTGTTGGTGACCAATCCACCCAGAAATCAAGCTTCAACAGACCAGTGGAAGACTCGAGATGCAAGAGCCCAATACTATATTGTCACATCCATTGACAAACAAGTTAGGCCACATATCCTAACATGTACAACTTCTAAACAAATGTTTGATACTCTTCGAAACATATATCAGAGAGACTCGAGCCAACAAAAATGTTTGCTGCTACGAGACTTTTACAACTTCCAATTTGATGCGAAGAAGGACATGATGAGGAACATTAGTGATCTCCAAAACATCTCCTTCAAACTGAACAAACTCGACCAGAAAGTTGACAAGATTATGCTAATTACCAAGATCCTGTCCGTGCTGCCTGAGAATATACCCATTTTAGCACAGCATGGGGCTCTACTCCTGAGGCGTCCAGGACCATAGAGAACCTGTGTTCGAGGTTACAGATGGAAGAAAACAAGTTGAGGCGCACTCCGACAGAAGAGCAAAATGTATCCTTTAAAGCAGAGTTAAAAACCAAACAAGGTAAATCAAAATCTAAAAACAAATGTATAAACAGTAAAAAGTGTAATATATGTAAAAAGACAAACCATGAAACCAAAAATTGTTTTCTCAAAGACAAGCATCAATGCTCAATATGTAAAAAGTTCAATCATGAAGAGAAAGACTGCTATTTTAGGGATAAAAATAATTCTAAGGTGGAAAATAAAGTGTCATTTCTTGCAGCTGATTGCAAGGGCTCACATAACGCTATACTAAAAGGAACCAGGCGTCTAGTAGTAGACAGTGGATGTTCAACTCACATGGTAAGTGATGAAAATTTGCTAACATCCCTTAAGTGATGAAAAGTCAAAATTTTGAATGTTGGTTAGATCTTCATTGTTGTGGATCATAGCCACAAATGTATCGCGATATTGTACCCACGATGTGTACTCACCGTCAAAATTAGGGATGTTTATTGGAGGTAATTTCATACATGATTTTAATTTACCTGCTTGTGAACCTGCAGAATGCAATGATATACCATCATCAAATGGCTCTACCCATGCTTTAATTCTGGCAACAATATCCCAGTACGTGGATTCGAAACTATCTCTGTATTCTATGTGCTCCTCAGTTTTGTCATCGTACACTTCCAAGTCTGGCCGATTCTGAACCTGCTGATCTCTGCTGTTGACTTTTCTTGAATCGATAGCAATCTGCCTTTAAATGGCCAAGTTTATGACAGAAGTAACATACCCGTATCTCTTTGCCACCCTTATTTGGTTTCCCGCTTGAATTTTTAGTTGTTCCACTTTGATGAGCACGACTAACCTTACTTGAGTCTGCGACCGTAAAGTAACCTGATACTTTCTCTCAGCTGAGCGAGATCCTGAAAGGAATGGCAGCAACCCCCTTCCCCTAGTTTCCTACGGTCAAGGTCAGACAGTGAGAACTTAAAATAGAACCGGTACCGTACATAAGTGATTAAATTAATTCATCATGCAATCGACATATGATGAGAAACCAATTCTAGATTGTATTAACTTACACCATGCTTATATGTACTATTGATGATTATTATACATAATGTACTGTATTTATACTAATACTTTCCTTCACAACTCGTTACAAATATACTGTAGGAATGGTAGAAAAGATTGTCATGGACAAGATCACGCTGATATGCCGTTACTCTGTGTGAAAATGAATGGTAGATAGTGTTCAAAATAAAATTTCTGCACTATTGGAATAACACTTGAAAGGAATTCCTCATTTCTTAGAATTCTGACGTTCACACTGCCCTTGGGAGAGTATATAAACAGGTTACATACATTTGAATTTGAAATGTACATTGATACCTGTACCTGGGTGTAATATACATGGGTCTCCTTTAATTTTACTTTCCCATTATTATTATTATTAATGTACAAATATCGGATATTGCACAGTTTCCTTTCAATAACAGGTTTTTCCCAGCACGAATACGGACAATTGATCTCGAGAAGAGATGGAAACCCTTCATGATGTTCCCGTAGAGCAATCCCGTCTGTACTGCAGCAGAGCCATGTTTGTTCATGTTTTACAAGCAAGTCTACCTGCCTTACGGAACATTGGAACAATGCACAGAATTCCATTATCGCATTCGGTTCATTATCCCTTCCATACCTAACTGCAGGAGTATTTATGTCTTTGGACTTATGAATTAGAGATGCTAGTTTTTGGTAATCCCCACTTTGTAATGTTATGATCCTGTGCACATTCTGACTGGCGGAAATTCGAATCAATCTCTGCTGAAACCACAAGTGACATCGTGACTGTGCCATTGTGTCAAATGCAATTTCATATTTTTGCAAAATATTGATTTTTACTTTGTCACAATAAAATCTCAACACTTCACTGGACAACATATCTTCGTATTCTTTTTTCACTAGCACTATCTTACCACCGCCCTTGTGAGTGCTTTCATGTAGTGGGGGAAGTTAAGTTTTCCTGTAACCCTCCACGCCGAGCAGCAAGCAGAACAAATTTCGTCTCCCATGAAGACGTTTCTCTAGGGAAGACTTGCAATGCGTATCGGAAGTGAATAGTTCGACGCGAAAGTGTACAACACGTAGAAATTTCACAGAGTCCAGTGACGAAGAACTCGGATTATATCACACGCTTTTGTGGATATTTTAAGATCACATAAGAATGAAACTTGTGATTTTCCTGGCGAAGCAAAGAACATTTCAACGAAACCGACTATGCCTCACGCGTACTGTAGTGCCTCACAGCACAGCTGATCAGTGACAAGCATGGCATTTCGTAGAGGCAGTACTGCGTTACTATTTAACTAACATTTCGGTTCGACATGGATGTCGTGACGCTACATTGTGACGGATATTTCTGTGGATCGAGATGGAGACTTCGTGGTGAGGTAGCCGACCGTTCATGCAGGATGGGAGGTATCCTGACAACCAGGTGGAACCAGTGGTATGGAGACTGGGGTTCGAGGGTTCGATTCTCGACGACCAGGAGAATCCAAGCTATTGCCACATATGAAGGAAGACATGATATGGAGGACATATCGTTGCTCTTATACCATCTACAAGAAACAACAAGGTACAGAGAAATATGTCCAATCAATCGTAGCTCAGTATAGACATTTTAACGATTTTTTTTGCTGCCGTTTCTTTAGTATATTTGAGTAATTTGTCGAAGGATAGAGTTTAGGCATGATGTTCAATTCATCACTGATTCTATTCCCGACAGGATTTTGATTCTCGTCGAGAATGCATCTTTTTCCAGATTGTATTGTTGTTTGTTTAATTAATATTAATAGTAAATTCAGTTAAATTAATTAAGACTTCTTCAGTGTAGAGAAGAGGATTTTATAGGGGAAGATATTTATTCTGCGTGTTTTGATAGTGTGGAGAACACTTATATATGTCTGTTTTTTTTTTTTTTTTTTTTTTTTTGTGTGTTTTTTTTTTTTACATTTTTCGCTTTTGTAGACTCTGGAATGAGCTACATTTATCGTTGAACTTCATAATAGTTCTACACTCGAGAGTTGCTTTTTGAATGATTGATAAAGATTTTTATAGGAAGTTATAAGCTTTGTGGAAGCTTTATGTTCGTGAAGAAGACTGATCATTCGCTTTTGCTAGGGACCATTTTCTGTTCTTTTGGAGGATAGACACTTGTGGTGTTTTCTAACCGGCCAATAGTGCGCTAATTGTTATGATTACCTAGATCGGAGGTGTAGGAACATTACTTGTTTTCTAAAATCCATTTGAGCAGAATTGTTCTGAACTTTAACTGGATAAACTTTCCCTTCTTCGATAAACTTCAGGTTTTGATACACTGCACGTTTGTGCAGGCTTTTTGAAATCAAGTTTAGTTAGAATTTATTCATGTAATTAACACATAGTCAGTTGGCTAATGATGATTTTGATACAACATTCACCTTTTTATTAATGTAAATCCCAGGTTCGATCTACGTGGAGGCACATCTTATGAAAGATTTGTGACTGTAATTAAACTTACGGATGGTATAGTTTTATTATTCCAAAGGAGATTTATATTATAGAAAAAAACCGACTTTTATAATTGGACATGAAATGTAATGGTCTTGTATAAATTCTAACAACGCTAGTCCAGATGTAATGATATGCTGTAAATTTATTCAAGTAATGAAATTCGACGATCACCAGTGAGGGAGATAATTAATTGTAATTATCTATGATAATGACATGTGAAATGTCGAAATCAGTGCTCAGTGAAGTACAAGTATATAATGATAAAGCCGTTAGGTGGCATTGGTAATATGAAATAAATTCAAAGAAATATTATGTGGTAAACCATGAAATATAATCCAGTTTTGGGATGGAAATATGAAGTCAGGTGTGACTTGAATGGTTTAAAGAATTGTTTCAGAGGAATTTCAGTGGAATTATTTGTTGTATAGAATCATGCATTTCAACGCATGAGTGTTTGAATTATTTGTTGAAGGATTTCTGTGATCCTTATCTTGGAATTAATTTACATTGCTGACTTAAGTTTTATAGTCATCCCAGCCAATTGACTAGGCGACTGCAGTTGATATTAAGGCAATGTTCACATCTACTGAACTTCATTTCTTGGTCAGATGGACCTGATTTAATAAATAAATTCTCATGAAATGACTATCGAATAAAACACTGATGAAGAGTGTTGAATACTGATATTGCGAAAAACACACTTGGAGCGTGCCACACTTTTGTAAATTTTGTAAATTATTGTACATAAGGGTATAATCGATTTGTAGGCTAATAAAGCCTATATAAATGTGGAAATCCAAAATTTTGATCCAGCACGTTTTAATCTGTATTTTACTGGGAACTTTAATCACTGAGGATTTTTATATCCATTTGATTTTGGTGGAATGCAGTTTCACTATTGCTGACTGTGTGCTGCATCCACTATGTTCGTGTATAGTTTTCTTTTAATTCTTCGAGTGTGATGCTTTATAAAAGTTGTTAATATTTGAAAGAAAAATAGCACAGTAGCGCCACCTGGTGAAATAGACATGTACAATAAAGAAGAGAACAAAATACGAGTCAGTGCAAAGTCTGTGCGTGTTCGCGTGACATGTGACAAGCATCTCAAAAGATGATTTGTATTTTGTATTGTATTTCTCACTTGATAAATAAAGATTTACATTAAAACTAACAGGTTATGGACCCAGGCCACGTGTAAATGGTATTATCTCGTGAGTGGATCCGAAGCTGAGCGCCTGTGGAACACGTGCTGTATTTTTTGTGAGTAAGGATAACCTCAAAATGGCAACCGGCTGTGACTACAAAGTTCAAGTGGATAAACTTGAAGGACCTGAAGACTGGGCAAAGTGGAAATGGCATGTGTTGATGGTTTTGCGGTCGTATGAACTGGAAAATATTGTTGATGGTTCGAAAAAGTGTCCTGTGTTGCCGGCAGATGCAACTGCGCAACAAAAAGCGGCATATAAGCAGTGGTTGAAAGAAGACGCGAAAGCGGCCAGTTTGCTAGCAGGTGCGCTAGGAAAATCTGTTGCCGAGCTCGTGTTGACGTGCACCAATGCCAGTGAAATTTGGACAAAATTGAGCGCACGGTTCGAACGAAGCAGTACGCAGCGACTGAACATGTTGATCGAGTCATTCTTCCGAGTGACACGTGACGACAAGGAGGACATCAGCACCCATGTCGCGAAGTTACAGAAGCTTTATCAGGATCTGAACGACGAACTCCAAAAGCACAACGAAAACACGTTATCTGAAAGGATTTTGAACGGTCGGATTTTATCCACGCTGGGAAAAGAATATGATAATTTCAAGGATGTGTGGGACACGATTCCGACGGAAAATCAAACTGTGAACTTGTTGATTGAAAAATTGTCCACGATTGAACTGCGTGACCAAGGAAACGTGGAATCGACTGCGTTTGTGGTACGTAGTGCTCCCAAGAAGCATTCCCAGTATGGCAGTGGCAAAGGCAGCGCTATTGACAAGTCGAAGAAAAATGTTCGAGTAAAGCAGAAGTTTCCATGTTTCAAATGTAAGGAATTGGGCCATTGGGCAAGTGAATGTCCAGTGAAGAAGAAAGAGGGTGACACTAGAAACAAAAATAAGGAGAACAATGCTTCGTTTCTGACACATGCGATGAGTGCGTTAGACGGCGACTTTGTTCAAGCCCACGAGTGGTACTGCGACAGTGGTGCCACAAATCACATCACCGCGAACAAACAGTATTTTACAACATACGTCAAGTTTCCTGCTCCAGAGAAGATTTTGCTAGGAAAACGAGGTGTGAGCATGCTAGCTCACGGCAAAGGAACGGTAAACATTCAAGTGCAGCTGAACAACGCTTGGTTGAGTGCTGAGATGACTGAAGTTTTGTATGTTCCCGATGCAATGGCTCATCTGTTTTCTGTGAAAGCTGCTGCAAGGAAAGGTTTCTGTGCAAGACTTGATGACCAAACTGTTAGAATTGAAGACAAGGTTACTGGAAAGGCGATGATGGCTGGACGTGTGAGTCATGGTCTGTATGTACTTGACATGCGCGTCGTGAAACCGGCGCAACCCATTCAAGTGAATTTAGCTACATCGTCGGACAAACTGCAGATCTACCATGAACGATTTGGTCATCAACACAAAGCGCATGTCAAGAATGTATTGAAGCAGATGAACATCAATGTAGACATGTGTAAAGAGGATTTCTGCGATGGATGTGCACTGGGAAAAATGCATCGACTGTCATTCAAGACACGAATGAATCGACCAACAGCCACCGGTGAACAAATCCACGCCGATGTGAATGGACCAATGTCTACTGAATCTCTTGGAAAGGCACGCTACTACGTATGTTTCAAGGATGATTTCAGCAAGTTTCGACGAGTTTTCTTTTTTAAAGCACAAAAGTGAAGTGTACACCGTTCTGAAACAGTTCCTGAATGGAGCCAAAACAAATGGACACGTCGTGAAGCTGTTCAGGTGTGATGGAGGAAAAGAATTTGATAACAAGAAGGTTTCTGAACTACTCGCAAGCAGAGGCATAGAACACAGCATTACTACGCCGTACACACCACAACAAAACGGAGTTGCGGAACGTGAAAATCGGACGATTGTGGAGTGCGCAAAATCTATGCTGAATCCCAGCAAGTTAACGAAACAACTTTGGGCTGAAGCCTGCAACACTGCGGTGTACCTCCTGAATCGCACTGGGAAGTCATCCATTGAAAACAAATCTCCCTATGAATTGTGGTATGGACGACCAGTGGGAAGTCTCAGTCATCTGAAGATCTTCGGAACAGAATGCTACGTGCATATCGACAAGAATTTTCGCTCAAAGTTCGACGACAAAGCTGTTTTTGGACGTCTGGTTGGGTACGTGAACGACAGGGAAGGATTTAGAGTCTGGATTCCAACTCAGGGAATGGTTGTTCTAAGCCATGATGTGAAATTCAAACCTGAAGTTGTCTGCAATCTGCGCGCCAACGCCGGAAAGGTTGAAGTCACGCTTGAAGAACGTGTGGAGAGGAATCAGTCTAATTCATCGTCTGATGTAGGCCTACAGAGGAGGTCAGAGTCAGATGAGAACTTAAGCGAAATTGAAGATTTTGCTTCGGCATCCAGTTCCGGAGGAAGCGAAGATGAGGAAGAAGGAGAGACTGAAGAAAGAAGGAAAAGCAAACGTGAAAGTAAGAAGCCTTCGTGGATGATCAGTGGAAATTACATGTACATGGCTGGACCATCTATCGCTGAAAAGAATCCTGACTCATACTCTGAAGCGCTGCAGTCTAGTGATAAAAATCAGTGGCTGAAAGCAATTAATGAAGAATTGGAGTCCTTAAAGGGAAATGATACCTGGAAATTGGTTGAGCGTCCAAATGGTGCACGGGTCCTGAAAAATCGGTGGGTTCTTCGACAGAAGACAACGGACAGTGGAGAAGTTCGCTTCAAGGCACGATTGGTAGCCAAAGGCTATGTGCAACAGCAAGGAATCGATTATGAAGAAACATTCAGTCCTGTTGCACGGTATGATACCATTCGAGCTCTGTTGGCAGTAGCTGTTGAAAAGGAGATGAAACTTGGTCAATTTGATGTCAAGACGGCCTTCTTGAACGGTGAGCTTGAAGAAGATGTGTTCATGGAACAGCCAGAAGGTCATCAGGACGGTAATGGCCGAGTGTGTCATCTAAAAAGAAGCTTATATTGTTTAAAACAGGCTCCACGCTGCTTTCATGGAGAAAGCTGGATTCAAAAACAGCAAAGCTGATCCTTGTCTCTTTTACAGCAACAAAAATGGAAAGTGGTTGGCTGTTGTAATCTTTGTGGATGATGGTCTGGTAATTGGCAACGAAGAAGACATCGAACAGTTCATGGAAAAACTTCAGCAGGAATTTCACATGACCAGAGGATCTCTCAACAATTTCCTGGGCATGAAGATACAACAAAACCATGATGGATCAATTGCAATCAGTCTAGAGTATTATACGAGGAAAATCCTAGAAAAATTTGGGATGGCCGAGTCAAATGGAGTGTCTACCCCAGTTGGACGCGAAGAAAGTGAAGACGGAGAAAAGGTTTCAGCCAGGGTCCCTTATCGTGAGGCGGTGGGATCCTTGATATACCTGACTACAGCTACACGTCCAGATATCGCATTCGCGGTCAACAAAGCTGCTCGAGCCATGGAGAATCCTACAGTTCAAGACTGGAGTCAAGTGAAACGGATATTTCGATATTTAAAGAGCACAGTGAACCATGGAATCGTCTATAGGAAAGAGGACGTTTTGAAGGTCTACAGTGATGCTTACTACGCCGGTGACAAGAGGACGAGACGTTCAACGACGGGTGTCATTTCGACCTACAATCATGGAGCTGTATCTTGGAGAAGTCTGTTACAGAAGTCTGTGTCAACACCGACAACTGAAGCTGAAATTGTGTCTGCAAGTGAAGGAGCAAAGGAGTTGATTTGGCTGAAAAGACTGTTTTCTGAATTACTGGGAACTGCTGACAAACCTCCTACGCTTTACATCGACAATGCTGGTGCAGTTAAATTGGCTAAAAATCCGGAGTACCATCGAAAATCCAAGCATATTGAGGTACGTCATTTCTATGTGAGGGAAAGATTTTTGGACGGAGACCTTGAGGTGGAGCACATCGACGGGACCAATCAATTAGCTGATCTTCTAACTAAACCTCTTGAGAGGGTCAGATTCAAGATGCTGCGTGAGAGGATTGGCGTGCAGAAGATGACATCTTAGAGGCTGAAAAGTGTTCAATAGTTCATCTTGTTTATTTTTTTATTTGTATTTGATTTTTCTTTGGAGGAAGTGTTAATATTTGAAAGAAAAATAGCACAGTAGCGCCACCTGGTGAAATAGACATGTACAATAAAGAAGAGAACAAAAGACGAGTCAGTGCAAAGTCTGTGCGTGTTCGCGTGACATGTGACAAGCATCTCAAAAGATTATTTGTATTTTGTATTGTATTTCTCACTTGATAAATAAAGATTTACATTAAAACTAACAAAAGTGATATGAGGTCACGTTAAGAAGACCATTGCAGGGTATTTCGGAGTATTCCACGCTCCTGAGATTACGTTTCTACGCTATTCTCGTGTTCTTTGAGCTGCTTTTTCATCTTTTGTCATGGTTTTTCTTAACCTTCCCGTCACTTATTAGTAGGATCTGATGTTTTCTTGCCAGGATTTTCAGGTTCTACGATCTAGTTGTCATCGTGGGTTTTTAACAAGCTGACGGTAGGTATTTTCGGGTACAGTACCGTGTTTCGACTTCCGGAAAATTTCGACATATCTTCGCGTTTCACATCCCCTAGACCCCAAAACCACTGTCAGTTCAAAAGTTTATATATAATTTATGTATATATATCTCACATTCTTGTGGACACTATAACTACCGCAATTTTGCACCAATCACTTTGATTTTTTACTTAATATGTATCCCTATAAAATTTCGGTCGATTTCGTTAATGGGCACAAACGGTCGAAGGTGGTGAAATTTGGGGGGCTTTCTTTGCAAAAGTGAAATATCGCTATAACTCTATTAATATTTGAAATATCGAATCCATTCAAAGTTCATACTATGTGTCGGACCCAAAAGTTTATGTTTGAAACGTTTTTTGTTAGCACCAACCATTGACCAAAGGGGTGGAAAAAAAAGGTTTTTTTCGGGAAACATTAATCATATCTCTCTTAATAGGCACAATATCAAAACCGTACAAAATGGACAATATTCCCCTAATAATTACCTAAAACTTATGTCTGAAAGAATTTTTGATATGACCCACCTTTACGCCAAGGGATGAGCAAAATGATTTCGGAATTAGAAGAAAATGCAAAAAACCATCAGGGGTTGCCATGACAACACTACTAAATTGATGAGGGATGAGCCATCAGACGTTGCCTTGACAACGCCATTGCACGAGATCACATTCAGTTTTCAATCTGACTCTGTGGGAAGCGGCTTCGGTGACGTAACTGGTAGCATGCTGAACTTCTATGCCCAAGGTCGCGGGTTCAAAGCCGGCCGAAGTCGTCGGATCCTCTGAGAGCGCTAAAATCCCTCAGTATTCTTTCCTTAGGAGGGGAAGTTCCAACGTTCGTTGCGAGTAGCTGGTTGTGGGGGCATCTAGTAGCCAAGTTCACAACTAGGTGTCGTTGACGGTATTATTTGGTAGCAAAATTAGGAACTACTACTTGAAATTGACCGTATGCAGTTCGTACCTGAATTACAGACTAATACATCCATCACAATTAACACCGTTTATCAGACAGATTCTACACACACCCAAAGTACACGGGGCTACATGACCGCGTTGTCGCAGCCCCTAAACTGAGGAACCAACCAAAATCTCTGCGGGAGATAAAATTTTACGTGAAGAAGTAACAGAGCGTTAGATAGTTACACATCATTGTCGAAACCTTGCATAAGGACAGTGTGACCACAAGTATAAAAATGGACCCCAAATGACGAGAAGATTACTGTCCCCATAATACAATAAAATGTTTAAAATATGCGTAAAATGACGAAAAACAAAGTTAATTAAGCTCCAATTATAAAATACTTTCTCGCAATAAATGAGGTCTGATCCTTCTACGAAAACCTGCATATTCTGCCTATTTTCGCCTATCCCCAAGTTCGCCCGGTGAAATCTACCTTCGCCTTCCGGCGTGCCGAGAGTTTTTTTTTTTGTGGCTTAGTTTGAGTAATAAATAAAACAGTAATTTGCAATAATTGTTTTATTTTTTCCTTCTTCTTCTTCTTCTTCTTCTTCTTCTTCTTGTTTCGAATGGGCCTACTTTGGACCACGCTTGTTCAACTGTTGAGCTTTGATCTTTGCCCAGTGTTGTCGCATTTTCTGCCGGTGTAACTCCTTCCTTTCATCTGTCCAAGGGGTACCTTTCTTCCGGGGTTTTTCCTGAAATCCATGGACTTCCTTCAGGGCATGTCTCACAGATTGCCTGTCTTGAAGATCTGATATTCCCAGTTCATTAATGTCTTTCTCAGTTTCTGTCAGCCAAGTGGTACGAACCTTCTTGTTCTGCCAGAAAGTGAACAGCCTATTGGTCAGTCTTTTGGGAGGCAATCTTGCCACATGACCATAGAATGCTACTCTCCTTTTCCTAGCACAGTCAGAGAGCCTTTCTATATGTTCGTAGAGCTCGGAATTGTGCCGCCTACGGTATTCCTCATCTTCCTTTACCGGACCTAGGATCTTCCTGAGAATTCTCCTCTCTCTGACTTCCATTTTCTCCATCAGACCACTTCGGTTCAATGAGAGACACTCCATGGCATACAGGGCTTCTGGTCGTATGACTGAGGTGTAGTGCTTCAGTTTCAGGTTGCGTGACAGGCATTTCTTGTTGTAGATGTTCTTTGTCAGTCGATAAGCCAGTTCCAGCTTGTTGACTCTCATGGATAATGATGCTCTTTCTGATAAGTTGGGTTCAATCCATTCGCCGAGATACTTAAATTTCTCAATCCTCTTGATTTTTCCCTGTTCTAGTAGCATCTCTCTGTTAGCTTCTTTGATGTTGGTGAAGAATTCTGTTTTTTCCAGCGACACTTGAAGACCCACTTTGGCTGCCTGTCTTCTGAGGCAATTGACCTGCATTGTTGCTGTATCCAGAGAATCGGCAATAAGTGCCATGTCGTCAGCAAAGGCCAGGCAATCTACAACCAGTCCTTCCTTCCTACGCCCCAGGTATATCCCACTCTGGACACCCATATTGGTCAGTTCCTTGCGCCATTCTCTCACAACCTTTTCAAGGACACAGTTGAAAAGAAGTGGAGAAAGTCCATCCCCTTGTCTCACCCCTGTTTTTATCTCGAAGCTTGCTGAGACCTCGCCTCTAAATTTAACCTTGGAATGGGTATTGGTCAAGGTTTCTAGAATGAGTTTGCGGGTTTTGTTGTCTAACCCTAGTTCTTGGAGAATTCTATTAAGTGTTTCCCTATCAACAGAGTCGTAGGCCTTCCTAAAATCAACAAAAGTGACAACCACCTTGCGGTTTCTCAATTTGGAGTATGCAAGTACAGTTTTCAGGTTGAGGATCTGTTCAGCACAGGATCGGCCCTTCCTGAAGCCTCCCTGATATTCTCCGAGTTGACTGTCCAGTTGACTTTCTGCCCGTGTTAGTAATGCCTTGGAGAAAATCTTGTATGTTACCGGGACGAGAGAAATCCCACGGTAGTTGTTTAGGTCAGTAAAATCTCCTTTCTTGTGGAGGGGATGGATCAGAGCTGAGGTCCAGTCAGGTGGTAATTTCTCTGTTTCCCAGATGTTCTGTATGATCTCGGTGAGTTTGCACACAGCATTGCTTCCAGCACATTTCCAGAGTTCACCAACAATGGAGTCCTCTCCAGCTGCCTTGTTGTTCTTAAGAAGTTGAATGATTTCACGAACTTCTTCCAGTGAAGGAGGCAGCGAGTCCGGGTTTGGTGTTGTTTGTATGTAGTCAAAGTCTTCGCTGGGTGGATCACAGTTGAGCAAGTTCTTAAAGTACTGAGCTAAGAGGCGACAGTTGTCCTTGTCGTTAAAAGCCAGTTTGCCCTGTGAGTCTTTGAAGTGGAGACTTGGTGGAGTGTATTTTCCGAGTGACTGCTTGAATGTTTTGTAAAAGTCTCTGGTGTTATTTTTAGCGAAGTTCTCTTCGATTTGGGTTAGTTGGTTGCGTGTGAAGGCCCGTTTGGTTCCTCGGATTATCTTGGTTGTAAGCTTCCTTTGTTCCAAGTAGTTCTCCCAATTTTCCTTAGTCTTTTTAGAGTTCCATTTCATCCAGGCTGTCTGTCTTTGAGCTATTGTGTTGTCACAGTCTTCAGTCCACCACGGATGTTTCTTTCTTCTAGTGAGGGGAGCAAGTTCACTAGCCGTCTTGACAAGAGCTTCTTTCAGTTGGTCCCAGTTGTTAAGATCTGCACTGTTCAGTCTTCGACTGACTTCTTGATTGTTCTTAAGTCGCTCTATATCAAATCTGACCATCTTGGAGGTTCTGTGTAATCTATTGTTTCTAGGTTGGAGTCGCAGTTTGATCTTTGAGAGGTAGTGGTCTGAGTCCAGATTGGCGCTTCTTAATACCTTCACGTTTTGTATTTCCTTTTGGGATTTTCTTGAGATGGCCACATGATCTATCTGGAATTCACCCAGGTTGATGTTAGGAGATATCCAAGTCTTTTGCTTTCTTGGCAGATGTTTAAATGCTGTAGACTTCATAACCAAGTCGAAAGCCCTGCACAGTTCCACCAATCGTTCTCCATTGCGATTAGTTCGTTTATGCGCTGGATAGTTGCCCACTATGTTTCTGTATTTTTTCTCCCTTCCTAACTGGGCATTGAAGTCACCAAGCAGTATGGTGGTATGTCGGTCTGGGATTTTAGAGAGAATATCTTCTAGGTCTTCCCAGAAATTGTCAGTTCTGTCTGGGTTGCGCTTGTTGTCCTGGTTGGTTGGGGCGTGTACATTGACTAAAGTGTAGCCCTTGTTAGCACATTTGAGAGAGAGGATAGATACACGACTGCTTGGAGAACTAAAGTCGATGACTGAATCCAGTATCTTATGGCTGATTATAAATCCTGTACCTAAGTGGGGTACGTTCTTCATTACTCGCTGACCGACTTTTCCTTTGAGGATTCTGTACCCTTGGGATTCAAGGGCATGGTCATCAGTGAATCTGGTTTCCTGTACTGCTGTCAGTACTATGTTATGTCGTGTTAGTGAGTCTGTCAGATGTTTCAGTTTACCCACTTTGAGCAGTGAATTGGCGTTAAATGTTGCGAAGAAACTTTGCCGTCTTGATCTGAGTTTACGTCCAGGAATTTCAGGATGCTCCGACTCATCCTTAAAGCATGTTAGTGCGGACTCCCCAGAATCCGAAGGTCCGCTAACGTTGCCATAGGCAACGGTGGATTGGTTACCACCTGGGGTAGTGCATTTAGCGAAATTTTCCTCCATGCTCAGTTGAAGATCATTCTTCATGGGGCAGCGACGAGTCACTGTCCAAGGTACTGCTCAAGTTGTTAGCTTGAGAGGCTTATTATTCGGGGTTGTCACCCCTAGACAGGTTGCCTTCACTGTGGCTAAGGAGCCCTGTCTACCCCACCCTTGCCAGGGACTACCCTCCGGGCCAGAGGGATCTGGGGCTGCTTGGGCAGGGGCGCCACTCCCTGAGTGGAGCTATCCATTAGGAGTCTCCACTAGCTACCTTTTTTCCTTCATTATAAAAAAGCTTTATATATATAGATATATATACTAGCAGATGTACCCGCTCTTCGAACGGTCTTTGGTATTAATAACCAGACGTGATCAATTGAGCTACTGTTGCAATGGTTAGGAGTTGTCATTCCTTCGTAAGTTTGTCAGAAAGATGTTAAGTTTTCTGGGTGTATCACAGACACTGTTAATTTAAGGGACTTAAAATGTGGTTTTCGGAGACCCTTAATAGACCCCCTAGTTTTGTGTCATACATTGAGAAGCGCAACATATGCTTTGGTCGTCATTCTAGGATTATTTTTATTTTTCGCCTATTTAAGCGTTTATTTTGAACCGTTTTTCCCTATACCCACCCTTCTATGAGAAGTACGGTGAAGTTTTATAAATGATTGGTGAATTGACTCATGGTTACAATACCTAATTTTACGATGCTCCAAGCACCCGAACACGACTTATAGGCGTACATAAACATAAAGATAATCAACCATACAGTGTCAAACAAAATCATCTTTACGATGAACCCGTTTGTTAATTAGTTAAAATGTGCTCTCAAACTAAATTCACCTAACGTATACTTCTTGACGTGAAAATAATATTGAAAACCTTGTTGACGAAACGCAATATATGTCAAATAAAAACTGACCCTCACCGTTGTGGAAAGTCCCCATCCCCAGCAAGACCCCTTTAATAAATTATAAAGGATTGTGGTGCATGAACATTCAGAATTTTTAGCCTCCAATGGCTCAAATTCCCAAAAGCTGCAAAATACAATATTTCAATTCGGGAATTTTTGAAAATAATATTGCTGTTTGGAGATATAATAGACCTTCTGTACAACATATCGCACGTGTAAGTCGCGTTTAAACATTCTAGGTTACCCCTTGACCCCCTTAGGCGCATTGATAAATTTTACAGTCTATGTTTGTTTCCATGATAATCTTATAGCCATTTGCAAACTTTCGCAGAAATTTAATAAATTGAGTGGCATTGCATCTTAGAGAAATAGATGGAAAGTTGGAGGTGACCTCTTGAGATACTGTTGTCATGGTTACCAGCTTGCATTCCTTCATTAGTTTCTTCTTCTTCTTCTTCTTCTTCTACTTTCGGATGGGCCAGCTAAGGACCACGACGTTGAACTTTTCAGCTTGGCGAGGGACTTGTTGCTTGCCCAATATTGGCGCATTCTCTGGCTATGTTTCTCCTTTCTCTCTTTTGTTCAGATGATGCCGGTTTTCTTACAGGCTGGTCTGTCCTGAAAAATCTTCTATTTAAGTATCTTTCTGAGATGTGATCGGCTTCTAATATCACTTTCCATTATCTTCAGTTCTTGGATGTCATTGTTAACTTCTGTTAGCCACGGTGTCACGCTCTTTCTATTCATCTAGTAGTTGAGAAGCCGGTTGGTTAGTCTTGGTGGGTTCATCCTTGAGACATGTCTGTAGAAAGCCCTGGTGGCCACATCTGTGATTTTCTCAGTATATCTATATAGCTCCTGATTTGGTCTTCTTCTGTACTAGTCATCTATATTTATTAGTTTATTAACTGAAATTAGTTTACTAGGAATATCTCAGAAACGTGGTTTTAGAGCCTTAAAACGCAGTAGCCTCCGAGCCACCGAGGGGCTGAAAATGAGTTTTGTCTCGTCCTTGTACGCCATTATATAATAATAATCCTAATAATAATTTAATGATATAGGGATAGGGATATAATAGACCTTTAGTACCACACCCGCCCGTGAAAATCGCGTGAAAAAATTCAAGAGTACCCCTTGACCCCCTTAAGCGCATTATATACGTATTGATGAATTGTACAGCTTAAGTTGGTTCCGTGATAACCTTATAGCCGTTTGCGAACGTTCACAGAAATGTAATAAATGGAATGACATTGCGTCTTACAGAAATATATGGACTTCTGAGATTGTGTTGCCATGGTTACCGGCTTGCATTCCTTCAATAGCTTATGAATGAAATTAGGTTTCTGGGAATTTCTCAAAAACTGTTGGTTTTAGGACCTTAAAATATGGTTTACGGGGCCCGTAGGCCTCCGAGTTTTGTTTCTCACATTGAAACGCTGAAAATGAGCTGTATCATCTTTCTACGTTCATTTCGGCATGCATTTTAAGGGGTAGGCCCTCTTTTAGGAGAGGTATGGAGAAGAGTTACATCAATGATTACTTTCGTGCCTCTGATGGACATCTGTACCAAATTTTACGTTGATCCACTCAGGCGTTCTTGAGTGATGTGCGTACAAAGTTGTACATGCGTATCTCTTAACAAGAGAAAACATTTACAGAAGTCTCAGCAAAAATGGGCATGTGCTCTCACGATGTACGAGGTTAATTCCAAAAGTAAGGTCCGATTCGCCGTAAATATTTGAAAGCGGCGCCAAGGGCAAAACACGCATGCGCGCCGACTCCTGGCATGCCTTGCGCGGCAAAAGCCGCCAGTAGCGTTGTTACTGTTGATAGTGTCAGTTCACAATATTTAAGACAATTAATCAGCCCGCCGATTGTGAAGTAAGGGCAGTGATACGGTTTCTGTCTGCAAGAAACATTTCTGCGGCAGAAATTCATCGGCAGATTACTGAAGTGTACGGTCCTAACATAATGAGTGACAGTAAAGTGCGCAAGAGGGCGCAAGCCTTTAATGAAGGACGGGAAAATGCGCACGATGAACCCCGCTCTGGCAGAAGTAGGGGAATGGTGGTGCTTCTAACGCACTCCAGAACCCTCCTCGACCCACTACTAAGCCTCAGCCATGTTAAATATCTCTTGAACGCATGGTCCGATTTTGACAAATGAGGTGTCGTTGGACTCGAGCTGACGTCCTCTTTCCTATGGACCATGTATTATATTTTTCAAAAAAATGTTTGAAATTTTTCGTTTTCGAAAATAGGTAATAGTTTGAAAACCAAACATGGTAGAACGTTGACCCATGGCTCAAACGAATGGTCTTTATGACCTTTATTTTCTGTAATAAAACTTTTTTATTTTTTATGTTTTTTTGAAAACACTCGAATTTTGAAAATCCTATATTTTGGAAACTAGGAAGTTTACAAACAGTTTGTTTGATGTAAATCAATGATCCCTACCCCCTCTACCCCCAAAATAAATTTCAAGTCTCTAGGATGAAAACCTGTAGTAGTGGGATGACAGGGGTTCTGCTTAAAAAAGCAAGTTGTGAGCCCCTGCGACATTGGAATGGAAGGAGTCATGCTAGGAGGGCGTGCTTGGATTCGTTTTTTTCGTCTCGTTGTGCGCTTTACGGGAATGTCGGTACCGAAAAGGTGAAATGTTGAGAACATGTTTTTTGGGGGCAAAACCGTGATTTTAGACTTTTTGTTATATCTCGCGAACCAATCATGCTAGAGGCGTGTACGAGGGGTCCAAGGACTCGGGATGACGTTCTCTTTCCTATGGACCACTCGTTATATTTAAAAAAAAAATTGTAAACTCGATTTTGGGGTAAACAAATGTTTTTTGTGATTTTTGCTGATAACTCACGAACCAATAAGCCTAGAGACAAGTGCAAGGTGTCATTTTTTTCACCGCGTTGCCCTCTTGCCGAGGATGTTCGTGTTGATCAGGAATGAAAAACCATGTTGAGGTAAAACCATGATTTTAGACTTTTTGCTTTATCTCGCAAACTCATAACGCTAGAGACGTGTACGAGGTGTCCTAGGACTCGGCATCACGCCCCCTTTTAGAAATTATGTTTGACATTTTGACAAAGGGCCTAACGCCATACATGTTGAAAAAAAAATTCGTTACCGATACCTGTTTATAAAGTTCATTAAGCGTGGTGGTTGAGAGAGACGATACTGCTGGATGTGTGTGTTTCAACGAACCTGTCGCTGACCACAGTGGCTGTGCTCAATAGATCAATCGCTATTTCGACAGGTCGGTTTATGACAGAGCGAGGGTGCGTTTTTTCTGATACTTTACCCCGAAGGTGATCTTTAACGTGTAAACGGTGATGAGAACTTGGTTCTATGTTGGTCGAAGCGAGTACAGAAAACAAACTTGCAGAGGAGCAGGATGTGAATGTCATTTGAGCTTATTGGAATGCGCTGATTTGACTTGACAACAGATGCAATGGAAAATGACAAAGACGCAGAGGACACTTGAAGGTGAAATAATCTGACCATTGTGGTGGCAGGGAAGAGCGAATACACGTGTGAGATGACATGTACGCTAAACAAGTTACATCCTGTTGGCTTCGTACGTGACAAATTGCAAGTTCATGTGAAATTTGATCCGGCACAGGTGTTCACTTTGGACGTTAGCTGTCCACGTGACCGATAACAGGATGTTCAAAGCGTGGGAAAAAATGATTATACATGCAATGTAACATATATAAAGACATGTCGTTATCATTTCCACTTTCACTTAGGTGACTACCTTTGAACACATTGCGTTGCGTGAAACCCCTGGTCTTGTTTAACAGTTTTGGTGTTGGTGGAAAATACTTAACCTTGTTGTGGGGTAGGTATTTATTTATATATTTATTCATTTATACATTTATTGATTATATATATATATATATATATATATATATATATATATATATTTACAAGCAATTCTTTATTGATTAGGTAATTAATGATTTTATTTATTTGTTTGCAGATAACCGGTATACCTTACATGTCTGAGAGAGAAGAAACCATTGCACTTTTGAGCTCACTAGAAGGAAACAGCAACAAGCCACTGCAAGTAAAGGTGAGATGATTTTTTTTAACTAACTTGTTTCATTTTTTTTTTGTTTTATGTTTTATTTTATGAAATGAATGTATTAACCTGAATTTAGGTATTTATAGCGGTTTATTTTATTTATTTTTAGAAATTTGGAAAGAAAAGCCTTACCGCCGTAGCAGTTGCTGAAAAAAAAATTAAACGCACTAAAGCGAAACCACTGCCAAAGAGTGAACTGTTTAAAACTCAGGTAAGTCTAACTTAAAAATGCTATTCCATTTTACCACTACTGAAACTCGTAGGCAAAAAAAATTCATTACCTGTACATGACTGGGACAATGATTCTTTCTTGATTAATGGCTATGTTGTTGTTGTTGTTGTTGACTGGGAAAAGTACAAGGCCATGTTGGATTTTCTAAAAATAAAAAAATAAATTTAATTTATGGGTGGTTCCCTATGAAATCAACGAATATCCACAGGTTTGAACATGATAATGTGAACAAAGTGACATGACATTCATTTTTGTTTATATATTGGTTAAAGGGGGGGGGGGGGGTAAATGACTGTAGCTTTATAAAAAGAAAATAAGTACATGGGTTACTGTTAGTGCCAATATACAGTTTATTTTTAATGATGTTTTGATATATTAATGCCAATTAACGTTAACGTTTTATTTACAAGTATTGATTGATTGATTGATTGATTGATTGAGTGAGTGATGGGTTATTTTGTTTGCTTTTAGGTGTCGTCATGTGCCATTAAGGTAATGAACAGACAGTGAACAAGCATGTATTATGCTTTAAAGTACTCTGTGCAACGTTAATAACTTACAATAAGAAAAAGTTTTATTATAACACTTGGCGTTAGTACCAAATACAACAAGTGAGCAAGTTGGATTACCACGTGGGTTAAATTTAAAATCAGAACATGACCGTTGGTTAACATTTGAATCCTGGCCTGTAGGCTTTTTGTCGACACATGAACTTGCAAAAGCAGGTTTTTTTACTTGAACCGAGAAGATGTGGTGCGCTGTGTGTTTTGTCGTATTGAACTTTCACACTGGGAAGAAGGGGATGATCCCTTTAGAGACCATTTCCGATGGTCTCCTCATTGCCCTTACATGCTTGGAAAGCAAGTGGGTAACATACCTGTGTATTCATTTTACCGAACCACAAGACCATTGGCCGCTACTTACGTTGCTGAATCACAAATAAATAATAATAATGTATTACCAGCCAACGGTAGTGTCGATATGTGGTCCATATGCCATAGACAGTGTTGAATTGGCGTGTGCTTTTGAAAAATTGGGAGTTTGCAAGACGAAAGCACTAGCACACCCAGAGTACAGCTCTGTTGAAAAACGTTTAGAATCTTATAAAAATGTTTGGCCATTATTATTAAAACACCTTACCAAACAGCTATGTGAAGCTGGATTTTTTATACTGGTGAAGGGGATAAAACAATATGTTTTTATTGTGGATTTGCTTTAAAGGATTGGCAAATGACTGATGACCCTTTTGTGGAACACGCTCATTGGTTACCTAACTGTAAATACATGGTGTTGCTTAAAGGTCAGGAATTTGTGAACACTATTCGTAAAGAAAACATGATTGCAGTACAAGACTTAAAAGTGCCTTTAGAGTTAGAACACGCGGAGCAAATACGCGAGGCTGAAAGAAAAGATTTGTCTCACGTACAGATACAAAAGTGTGACCAACAATTATGTAAAATTTGTTATCAAGATGAACTAGGTGTTGTATTTTTGCCTTGTGGACACATGATAGCCTGTGTCAAGTGTGCATTAGAACTTATCACTTGTGCTATATGCAGAAAAGTAGTATCTGCTACAGTTAGGGCATTTCTTGCATAACTAGTACAATTTATTCGCCATGCATAGTGCAAAATCCCTAATTGCACAATATTATTAAAGCTGTTTTAGAGTGTAATAGGTATGCTTTTGTTTTGTTTATAGACTACTACAATGAATGTTTTGAATGCTGTGGGACAATCATGTGGCTTAGAGACAAAGAAGCTCAGCGAATTGCCAACGCATATTCCATTCGGCATTATCTAGATTCGGAAATTGAAAACAGCATATGGTGATCGTGTACTTTGTGTATGTGAAAACTTTGAGACATTTCTGCATACACTGTTTAATGATATGTCGGAGAGTGTTTTTATGAAGTCAATAATGCTGTGCAACCTGTACACTTAATTTATGAAGGTTTTAAAAACAATAGGTGCATGATTCGTTTTAATTAAATAAAAAAAGTCAAATAATAATGGAAGATATAAGTCATGACAATGGACTGAAAGAAAAATATGTGTATAGAATAATAATGTCTTAGTGTTTAGTATTGTCTTAAAAAATATTATCATGAAACCAAAAAAATGTATATAAAGTTTGTAAATAAATGAAAATAATGGTACAATGTTGTTTTATTTTCTATAGAAGTCAGAATATTTAACATTGCAGAGTATACATGATTATGACAATAAAAAGCACACTTAATGCAAGTCTTTGCCTTTACGATAGTGTGTTATAGTTTTAAAAACAAAGCTTGTTGTAGATCTTTTTTCTTCCACGGTAAACAATAGGCATGAAAACGTTATTGTCCTGTTTTGGATCATTATCACTATCATAATCATAAGCAGCATGATCTATATCACTATTATTATAATCACTATAATTATCCTCAGCATTATCCTCAACATTACTAAAACCAGTTTAATATTCCTGGTCCTCTTCCTGTTCCTGTTCCTGTTCCTCTTCCTCTACAGTGTCCTCATGTAGAGTCTGCGTGGCTTTTGATAATGTTAAGGGTTTTTTGAACATTGAATTATTTTCAATAGTAGTATTGTTTTGTAGCACTTGCTTTTTAACATTTTCATGATTTTCTGTTGACAGCAACAGTGTTTCACACAGTACACTGCATTGATGATCACTGACACTTAAAACCACACTATTTTTGCTTTTTAGCTCACTGCGACATTGTTTTGAACGTTGTTTTGTACAACGCCAAATAACATTTCCATTTTTATTGGTTCGTTTCACAATATATGAATATCCTTTATAGAATGCATGAGGCTTACCATACCTAGTCACAGATACTTCCATATCAACTGTCAAGCTTAGACTAAGCTCTAGTAAAGACAACTTGGTAATAAGAACAATAGTTTAATGTGCGAGCTTATATGGGTGCAAATGTGGGAGCAAAAAAAGTGGGAGCAAGAATTGGGAGCAAAAAGTAGGAGCAAAAAGTGGGAGCAAAAATTGAGAGCAAAATGAGGGAGCAAGTATTGGGAGCAAAAAGTGGGAGCAAAAATTGGGAGCAAAAAGTGGGAGCAAAAAGTAGGAGCAAAAATGGGAGCGAAAAGTGGGAGCAAAAAGTGGGAGCAAAAATTGGGAGCAAGAAGAGGGAGCATAAAGTGGGAGCAAAAAAAAAGTAGGAGCAAGTATGGGAGCAAATGTGAAAGCTAAAGTGGGAGCAAGTATGGGAGCATATGTGAAAGCAAATGTGGGAGCAAAAAAGTGAGAGAAAAAAGTGGGAGCAAAAAGTGTAAGCAAAAGTGGGAGCAAATATGAGAGCAAAAAAGTAGGAGCAAGTATGGGACCAAATGTGAAAGCAAAAGTAGGAGCAAAAAGTGAGAGAAAATAAGTGGGAGCAAACAGTGTAAGCAAAAAGTGGGAGCAAAAAAAAGTGTGAATAAATATGGGAAACAAAAAGTGGGAGCAAAAAGTGGGAGCAAAAGTGGGAGCAAAAATTGAGAGCAAAAAGTGAGAGCAAAAAAATAGGAGCAAGTATGGGAGCAAATGTGAAAGCAAAAGTGGGAGCAAGTATGGGAGCATATGTGAAAGCAAAACTGGGTGCAAAAAAGTCAGAGAAAAAAGTGGGAGCAAAAGTGTAAGCAAAAGTGGGAGCAAATATGAGATCAAAAAACAGTGTGAGCAAATGTGGGAGCAAAAAGTGGGAGTAAAATGTGAGAGCTAAAAGTGTAAGCAAAAGTGGGAGCAAAAAATTGGGAGCAAAACGTGGGAGCAAAAATTGGGAGCAAAAAGTGGGATCAAAAGAAAGTAGGAGCAAGTATGAGAGTAAATGTGAAAGCAAAAGTGGGATCAAGTATGGGAGCAAATAAGAAAGCAAAAGTGAGAGAAAAAAAGTGGGAGCAAAAAGTGTAAGCAAAAGTGGGAGCAAATATGAGAGCAAAAAAAAGTAGGAGCAAGTATGGGAGCAAATGTGAAAGCAAAAGTGGGAGCAAAAAGTGAGAGAAAAAAAGTGGGACCAAAAAGTGTAAGCAAAAGTGGGAGCAAATATGAGAGCAAAAAAAAATGGGAGCAAAAATGTGGGAGCAAAAAGTGGGAGCAAAACGTGTAAGCAGAAGTGGGAGCAAACAAGTGTGAGCAAATATGGGAGCAGAAAGTGGGAGCAAATGTGAAAGCAAAAGTGGGAGCAAAAAGAGCGAGCAAAAGTGAGTGCACAAAGTGGGGGCAAAATGTGTGAGTAAAAAGTGGGGGGAAATGTGGTGTTTTACTAAAACAATCTCCCCTAACCTAACCTAACCTAACTTCACCCAACCTAATTTCACCTAACCTAACTTCACCTAACCTAACCTTCCAACTCTCAGATCAAAAATTAAATTCTGGCCATAGTCGAGTTGGAACCCAAAACCTCTGGGATAACACCCAAGTATACTAGCCACTACACCGCGAAATGGGCAAATTATCATGCAACACAACACAAAAATAAAAAGTTTTCTGTAGTGTAACTCATTGGCTGACAATCATAGTTGAGAATTCAAACCCAAGACCTCAGGACTTTTGTTTTGAACATTATCAGAAATATTATTCCATTTACATTTTGCTGTTGCTTATAGTTATAAGAATTGGCATTAATATGGGAGCAAAAGTGAAAGCAAAACGTGGGTGCAAGCATGGCTGGTTGTAGAGACTTTTATATCAACTAATACACATAAATTAAATTTTAGTAAAGTGACTTGGCTAATAATAATAATAATAATAATAATAATAATAATAATAATAACAGTTTTAAAAAAATTCAAGGGGATTGATATTTTTCAGGGTGTAATTTCCAAAGTACTGTCAAGAATGATAATTACATGAACAGATTCCAAGAACTCTAGAGTGCTTTTAAGGTTAATGATTGGCTAGGAGTGAGATAGAGCTAGCTAACCTAAGTTAACCTCAGCCCAGTAAACCTCACCTTGTCACATGGCATGTTCTACAAGTATAGACTTTCTTTGAGACTGGCTATGACGTCACAGATGAATGGCGGTGGGAGGCTCGCAAAAAGGAAAATGTTTTTGTGTAATAAAAAGTCATGTCCAGCCTCCCACCGCCATTCATCTGTGACGTTATAGCCAGTCTCAAAGCAAGTCTATACTTGTAGAACATGCCATGTGACAAGGTGAGGTTTACTGAGCTGAGGTTAACTTAGGTTAGCTAGCTCTATCTCACTCCTAGGCAATCATTAACCTTAAAAGCACTCTAGAGTTCTTGGAATCTGTTCATGTAATTATTATTCTTGACAGTACTTTGGAAATTACACCCTGAAAAATATCAATCCCCTTGAATTTTTTAAACTGTTATTATTATTATTATTATTATTATTATTATTATTATTATTATTATTATTATTATTATTATTATTATTATTAGCCAAGTCACTTTACTAAAATTTAATTTATGTGTATTAGTTGATATGAAAGTCTCTACAACCAGCCATGCTTGCACCCACTTTTTGCTTTCACTTTTGCTCCCATATTAATGCCAACTCTTATAACTATAAGCACAGCAAAATGTAAATGGAATAATATTTCTGATAATGTTCAAAACAAAAGTCCTGAGGTCTTGGGTTTGAATTCTCAACTATGATTGTCAGCCAATGAGTTACACTACAGAAAACTTTTTATTTTTGTGTTGTGTTGCATGATAATTTGCCCATTTCGCGGTGTAGTGGCTAGTATACTTGGGTGTTATCCCAGAGGTTTAGGGTTCCAACTCGACTATGGCCAGAATTTAATTTTTGATCTGAGAGTTGGAAGGTTAGGTTAGGTGAAGTTAGGTTAGGTGAAATTAGGTTGGGTGAAGTTAGGTTAGGTTAGGTTAGGGGAGATTGTTTTAGTAAAACACCACATTTGCCCCCACTTTTTACTCACACATTTTGCCCCCACTTTGTGCATTCACTTTTGCTCGCTCTTTTTGCTCCCACTTTTGCATTCACATTTGCTCCCACTTTCTGCTCCCATATTTGCTCACACTTGTTTGCTCCCACTTCTGCTTACACGTTTTGCTCCCACTTTTTGCTCCCACATTTTTGCTCCAACTCTTTTTTGCTCTCATATTTGCTTCCACTTTTGCTTACACTTTTTGCTCCCACTTTTTTTCTCTCACTTTTTGCTCCCACTTTTGCTTTCACATTTGCTCCCATACTTGCTCCTACTTTTTTGCTCTCATATTTGCTCCCACTTTTGCTTACACTTTTTGCTCCCACTTTTTTTCTCTCACTTTTTGCTCCCACTTTTGCTTTATTTACTCCCATACTTGATCCCACTTTTGCTTTCACATTTACTCTCATACTTGCTCCTACTTTCTTTTGATCCCACTTTTTGCTCCCAATTTTTGCTCCCACGTTTTGCTCCCAATTTTTTGCTCCCACTTTTGCTTACACTTTTAGCTCTCACATTTTACTCCCACTTTTTGCTCCCACAATTGCTCACACTTTTTTTGCTCTCATATTTGCTCCCACGTTTGCTTACACTTCTTGCTCCCACTTTTTTCTCTCACATTTTTTCTCCCACTTTTGCTTTCACATATGCTCCCATACTTGCTCCCACTTTTGCTTTCACATTGGCTCCCATACTAGCTCCTATTTTTTTTTGCTCCCACTTTTAGCTCTCAATTTTTGCTCCCACTTTTGCTCCCACTTTTTGCTCCCACTTCTTGTTTCCCATATTTATTCACACTTTTTTTTGCTCCCACTTTTTGCTCCCACTTTTTGCTTACACTGTTTGCACCCACTTTTTTTCTCTCACTTTTTGCTCCTATTTTTGCTTTCACATTTGCCCCCATACTTGCTCCTACTTTTTTGCTCTCATATTTGCTCCCTCTTTTGCTTACACTTTTTGCTCCCACTTTTTTCTCTCACTTTTTTGCTCCCACTTTTGCTTTCACATATGCTCCCATACTTGCTCCCACTTTAGCTTTCACATTTGCTCCCATACTTGCTCCTACTTTTTTTGCTCCCACTTTTTGCTCTCAATTTTTGCTCCCACTTTATGCTCCCTCTTCTTGCTCCCACTTTTTGCTCCCATTTTTTGCTCCCACTTTTTGCTCCCACTTTTTGCTCCCAATTTTTATTCCCACTTTTTGCTCCCACTTTTTGCTCCCAATTTTTGCTCCCACTTTTTGCTCCCAATTTTTGCTCCCACTTTTTGCTCTCAATTTTTGCGCCCACTTTTTGCTCCTACTTTTTGCTCCCAATTTTTGCTCCCACAATTGCACCCATATATGCTCGCACATTAAACTACTGTTCTTATTACCAAGTTGTCTTTACTAGAGCTTAGTCTAAGCTTGACAGTTGATATGGAAGTATCTGTGACTAGGTATGGTAAGCCTCATGCATTCTATAAAGGATACTCATATATTGTGAAACGAACCAATAAAAATGGAACTGTTATTTGGCGTTGTACAAAACAACGTTCAATACAATGTCGCAGTGAGCTAAAAAGCAAAAATAGTGTGGTTTTAAGTGTCAGTGATCATCAATGTAGTGTACTGCATGAAACACTGTTGCTGTCAACAGAAAATCATGAAAATGTTAAAAAGCAAGTGCTACAAAGCAATACTACTATTGAAAATAATTCAATGTTCAAAAAACCCTTAACATTATCAAAAGCCACGCAGACTCTACATGAGGACACTGTAGAGGAAGAGGAAGAGGAACAGGAACAGGAACAGGAAGAGGACCAAGAATATTTAACTGGTTTTAGTAATGATGAGGATAATGTTGAGGATAATTATAGTGATTATAATAATAGTGATATAGATCATGCTGCTTATGATTATGATAGTGATAATGATCCAAAACAGGACAATAACGTTTTCATGCCTATTGTTTACCGTGGAAGAAAAAAGATCTACAACAAGCTTTGTTTTTAAAACTATAACACACTATCGTAAAGGCAAAGACTTGTATTAAGTGTGCTTTTTATTGTCATAATCATGTATACTCTGCAATGTTAAATATTCTGACTTCTATAGAAAATAAAACAACATTGTACCATTATTTTCATTTATTTACAAACTTTATATACTTTTTTTTGGTTTCATGATAATATTTTTTAAGACAATACTAAACACTAAGACATTATTATTCTATACACATATTTTTCCTTCTGTCCATTGTCATGACATATATCTTCCATTATTATTTGACTTTTTTATTTAATTAAAACGAATCATGCACCTATTGTTTTTAAAACCTTCATAAATTAAGTGTACAGGTTGCACAGCATTATTGACTTCATCAAAAACACTTTCCGACATATCATTAAACCGTATAGGCAGAAATGTCTCAAAGTTTTCACATACACAAAGTACACGAACACCATATGCTGTTTTCAATTTCCGAATCTTGATAATGCGGAATGGAATATGCGTTGGCAATTCGCTGAGCTTCTTTGTCTCTAAGCCACATGATTGTCCCACAGCATTCAAAACATTCATTGTAGTAGTCTATAAACAAAACAAAAGCATACCTATTACACTCTAAAACAGCTTTAATAATATTGTGCAATTAGGGATTTTGCACTATGCCTGGCGAATAAATTATACTAGTTATGCAAGAAATGCCCTAACTGTAGCAGATACTACTTTTCTGCATATAGCACAAGTGTTAAGTTCTAATGCACACTTGACATAGGCTATCATGTGTCCACAAGGCAAAAATACAACACCTAGTTCATCTTGATAACAAATGTTACATAATTGTTGGTCACACTTTTGTGTCTGTTCGTGAGACAAGTCTTTTCTTTCAGCCTCGTGTATTTGCTCCGCGTGTTCTAACTCTAAAGGCACTTTTAAGTCTTGTACTGCAATCATGTTTTCTTTACGAATAGTGTTCACGAATTCCTGACCTTTAAGCAACACCATGTATTTACAGTTAGGTAACCAACGAGCGTGTTCCACAAAAGGGCCATCAGTCATTTGCCAATCCTTTAAAGCAAATCCACAATAAAGAGATCCCCTTCACCAGTATAAAAAATCCAGCTTCACTTAGCTGTTTGGTAAGGTGTTTTAATAATAATGGCCAAACATTTTTATAAGATTCTAAACGTTTTTCAACAGAGCTGTACTCTGGGTGTGCTAGTGCTTTCGTCTTGCAAACTCCCAATTTTTCAAAAGCACACGCCAATTCAACACTGTCTATGGCATATGGACCACATATATCGACACTACCGTTGGCTGGTAATACATTATTATTATTTATTTGTGATTCAGCAACGTAAGTAGCGGCCAATGGTCTTGTGGTTCGGTAAAATGAATACACAGGTATGTTACCCACTTGCTTTCCAAGCATGTAAGGGCAATGAGGAGACCATCGCAAATGGTCTCTAAAGGGATCATCCCCTTCTTCCCAGTGTGAAAGTTCAATACGACAAAACACACAGCGCACCACATCTTCTCGGTTCAAGTAAAAAAAAAACTGCTTTTGCAAGTTCATGTGTCGACAAAAAGCCTACAGGCCAGGATTCAAATGTTAACCAACGGTCATGTTCTGATTTTAAATTTTACCCACGTGGTAAACCAACTTGCTCACTTGTTGTATTTGGTACTAACGCCATGTGTTATAATAAAACTTTTTCTTATTGTAAGTTATTAACGTTGCACAGAGCACTTTAAAGCATAATGCATGCTTGTACACTGTCTGTTCATTACCTTAATGGCACATGACGACACCTAAAAGCAAACAAAATAACCCATCACTCACTCAATCAATCAATCAATCAATCAATACTTGTAAATAAAACGTTAAAGTTAATTGGCATTAATATATCAAAACATCACTAAAAATAAACTGTATATTGGCACTAACAGTAACCCATGTACTTATTATCTTTTTATAAAGCTACAGTCATTTACCCCCCCCCCCCCCTTTAACCAATATATAAACAAAAATGAATGGCATGTAACTTTGTTCACATTATCATGTTCAAACCTGTGGATATTCATTGATTTCATAGGGAACCACCCATAAATTAAATTTATTTTTTTATTTTTAGAAAATCCAACATGGCCTTGTACTTTTCCCAGTCAACAACAACAACAACAACATAGCCATTAATCAAGAAAGCAATCATTGTCCCAGTCATGTACAGGTAATGAATTTTTTTTTGTCTACGAGGTGCAGTAGTGGTAAAATGGAATAGCATTTTTAAGTTAGACTTACCTGAGTTTTAAACAGTTCACTCTTTGGCAGTGGTTTCGCTTCAGTGCGTTTCGTGTTTTTTTCAGCAACTGCTACGGCGGTAAGGCTTTTCTTTCCAAGTTTCTAAAAATAAATAAAATAAACCGCTATAAATACCTAAATTCAGGTTAATACATGCATTTCATAAAATAAAACATAAAACAAAAAAAATGAAACAAGTTAGTTTAAAAAAATCATCTCACCTTTACTTGCAGTGGCTTGTTGCTGTTTCCTTCTAGTGAGCTCAAAAGTGCAATGGTTTCTTCTCTCTCAGACATGTAAGGTATACCGGTTATCTGCAAACAAATAAATAAAATCATTAATTACCTAATCAATAAAGAATTGCTTGTAAATATATATATATATATATATATATATAAAAATCAATAAATGTATAAATGAATAAATATATAAATAAATACCTACCCCACAACAAGGTTAAGTATTTTCCACCAACACCAAAACTGTTAAACAAGACCAGGGGTTTCACGCAACGCAATGTGTTCAAAGGTAGTCACCTAAGTGAGAGTGGAAATGATAACGACATGTCTTTATATATGTTACATTGCATGTATAATCATTTTTCCCACGCTTTGAACATCCTGTTATCGGTCACGTGGACATTAACGCCCAAAGTGAACACCTGTGCCGGATCAAATTTCACATGAACTTGCATTTTATCACGTACCAAGCAAACAGGATGTAACTTGTTTAGCGTACATGTCATCTCACACGTGTATTCGCTCTTCCCTGCCAACACAATGGTCAGATTATTTCACCTTCAAGTGTCCTCTGCGTCTTTGTCATTTTCCATTGCATCTGTTGTCAAGTCAAATCAGCGCATTCCAATAAGCTCAAATGACATTCACATCCTGCTCCTCTGCAAGTTTGTTTTCTGTACTCGCTTCGACCAACATAGAACCACGTTCTCATCACCGTTTACACGTTAAAGATCATCTTCGGGGTAAAGTATCAGAAAAAACGCACCCTCAGTCTGTCATAAACCGACCTGTCGAAATAGCGATTGATCTATTGAGCACAGCCACCGTGGTCAGCGACAGGTTCGTTGAAACACACACATCCAGCAGTATCGTCTCTCTCAACCACCACGCTTCATGAACATTATAAACAGGTATCGGTAAAGAATTTTTTTTCAACATGTATGGCGTTAGGCCCTTTGTCAAAATGTCAAACATATTTTCTAAAAGGGGGCGTGATCCCGAGTCCTAGGACACCTCGTACACGTCTCTAGCGTTATGAGTTTGCGAGATAAAGCAAAAAGTCTAAAATCATGGTTTTACCTCAACATGGTTTTTCATTCCTGCTCAACACGAACATCCTCGGCAAGAGGGCAACGCGGTGAAAAAAATGACACCTCGCACTTGTCTCTAGGCTTATTGGTTCGTGAGTTATCAGCAAAAATCACAAAAAACATTTGTTTACCCCAAAATCGAGTTTCCATTTTTTTTAAATATAACGAGTGGTCCATAGGAAAGAGGACGTCAGCCCGAGTCCTTGGACTTCTCGTACACGCCTCTAGCATGATTGGTTCGCGAGATATAACAAAAAGTCTAAAATCACGGTTTTGCCCCCAAAAAACATGTTCTCAACATTTCACCTTTTCGGCACCGACATTCCCGTAAAGAGCACAACGAGACGAAAAAACGAATCCAACCACGCCCTCCTAGCATGACTCCTTCCATTTCAAGGTCGCAGGGGCTCACAACTTGCTTTTTTAAGCAGAACCCCTGTCATCCCACTACTACAGGTTTTCATCCTAGAGACTTGAAATTTATTTTGGGGGTAGAGGGGGTAGGGATCATTGATTTGCATCAAACAAACTGTTTGTAAACTTCCTAGTTTCCAAAATATAGGATTTTCAAAATTCGAGTGTTTTCAAAAAAACATAAAAAATAAAAAAGTTTTATTACAGAAAATAAAGGTCATAAAGACCATTCGTTTGAGCTATGGCACAACGTTCTACCATGTTTGGGTTTCAAACTATTACCTATTTTCGAAAACGAAAAATTTCAAACATTTTTTTGAAAAATATAATACATGGTCCATAGGAAAGAGGACGTCAGCTCGAGTCCAACGACACCTCATTTGTCAAAATCGGACCATGCGTTCAAGAGATATTTAACATGGCTGAGGCTTAGTAGTGGGTCGAGGAGGGTTCTGGAGTGCGTTAGAAGCGCCACCATCCCTCTACTGGCAGACCATCAGTGATTTCAGACGAGTTGGTTCATGCGGTTGACGACAAAATTCGTGAAGATCGACGATTCACTATTTCAGGGACAACGATCAATAAAGCCGCCTACTGCGCTACCCTGACTAAACTTCGACGTGCAATCCAGAATAAGCGACGTGGTCTTTTGTCATCTGGAGTGTTGTTGTTGCATGACAATGCCAGACCCCATACTGCGAATGACACGCAAACTCTAATCAAGAAATTTGGATGGGAACAGATGGACAATCCTCTGTACAGTCCGGACTTGGCGCCAAGTGATTTCCACCTGTTCCGCTACCTAAAGGAGTCTCTTGGCGGCAAGCACTTCGACACAGATGATGAAGTGAAAGAAGCTGTTAAAGACTGGTTAGCTTCGCAGGCGGCCAAGTTCTACGACTTAGGCATTCAAAAGCTTGTGGAACGATGTGACAAATGTGTAAATAAGTATGGAAATTATGTAGAAAAATAGAGAAAGACGTAAGGAATGTCAATAAATTAATTGTCTTGGAAACAATTTTGATTTTGGATGTTTTTTAACCGGACCTTAGTTTTGGAATAGCCCTCGTATCATGTTGATTTATGAGTTACACAATACTCATTTTTATGTTTATTTTTCAACAGAATAGTGCTTTATATTGCAGTTAGCCCTGAACACCTAAAATCATATTTTCCAAGTTTTTGTCACCTACCTGGGTCCTTCTTACCTTAAAGAAGGCTGCATACAGCTGGAAAAAGGCTTAGAACCTTACACAACACACATGCCAAATTTCACTCATTCGTTACTGGGGATAACCGTAATTTGGGGAATTGTAATATGTAAAATGTAATATGAAGCAACTCGGCCAAATTAGTGATAATGTACCCATAGAATGTTCTAGGTCCTTATTAAAACGTTTATTTTTAATTAAAACTAGATTGATGTATATATAACTTCCCTCCCGCCAAGAAAAGAAAATAAGCTAATATTGTCCCGCTGGGTGGGATTTAAAATTATTTGGCACTAGGCTCAGTTTGAAATAAGCTATTCAGCGGGGGAAAAGTTAGATTGGTGATCCTGGGTGGACGGAGTATGATTTGTGAAACGAAAAATATAAAAGGATCTTAAGGGCTTAAATAACTGAATTGTACTTAGGTGGGTACTTCGTATTTTTTATATGGATTGAAACCTTTCATTCCTGAATTTGACAATATAATACAATATATAGATCCATTCCGTAAAACCAACATAACATCAAAACCCAATGCAATTGGATTACATAATAATCGTACATATACAAGGAATTATATCAGTCAAGGACCATCCATACCACAAACAAAATTCTCAACTGAGCGGATATTAATAGCAACAAATTTCCAGACATAAACTCCTGATTTTTCGTCATCGTCACGAATGCCCCCTCCAATAAAGAACCGAATATTCATCCAAAGAGGGACCATCAGGATATTTTTAACAAATTTATTTCTTCTATTTCATAAAGCATATTTTTCAAAAGATTTACTTTATGAGTATGTATCATCAAAATTTCTTAAAGTTCATTTTTGTTAACAGATCTGTATTTTGAATACTTTTTAATGAAAATTAATATCGAATTAACTTTCCTCAAAATTTATCAACTTTGCTCATAATTATATTAAGTTTTAATTTAATTTTTAGAGAATACTTACTGAAGAAGACCACAATGTGGCTGAAACTTGTATAACGTATTACCATTACAACATTAAACAAACTTAATAAATACTAATAGTATTTCAATTAAATACAGTAATATAATATAATGTCAAATTTAAAAAATTAGCAATAACAATTGTGTACCTTCACAGCAGTCATGTGGGAGAACAAGTATTTCGATAAGAGAACTAACAAACAGTGTACAGTACCACATCTAAGTTTGTGAGCATTCTCCTGCTGACATAAATTGGATTGCTTCAAAATTATTCGAGCATAATTTTATATTATTGTAAAAAAAGGTCCACGTCTTTATTCATTAAATCAGCTCTCTTACTATTAACGAGCCATTTTCTACATTTGAAAATTAAAATATCGGCACACGTTTGAGACGACATCATTTAAGTTTGCTTATAAGGGCTATGTCTTAATTTACAAAATGCTTAGATATCCTAGCGAGATATGCTTCTGATTTATAACCAGTTAAAGACCCACTTCCGTAGCTTGAAAAGCGTTATTATATTAGCCCGAAATCAGGGTTCTTTGGAGACCTAACTCGGGTGTCGCCTTCTTGTTATTTGAACAATCTATATTAATAGAATCACTCTTCAGTCGGTCAACACGAGTGTACTCAATTAGATTGGGCAAGGAGTTTAAATTAATTTCCTAATGATGTTGTGTAATTCATATTACAAGAATTATAAAGGGGGAGGGGGGAGGAGGGAGGTGAGAAGTGTTTTACTAAGTGAATAAATATTTCATGTACAGTATTTAATTCAGGTACTGAGCCCGAATTCGGCTTATTTTATGATGAATTTCGAGGCCTGTATCAACTCAATAGTATTGGAAACGCATGAAATTGTAAGTGCTGGATCGGTCACATAAAGCGAGATTTTAGCTCAGTTGCAAGTCTATGATGCATTGTGGGTCGTCCTAGCAAGGCTATTTTACCTTGGTGACGAAGTGATACCGCGCCTATATTGAGATGAATGCGGTATTCACGAGCTAAATGTTCGAACACTGATAGCCAATCACGGAAGACTTCTCTGTTGGAAGACTCTGAGATCATAACTACGATAGTTATCTATTCTCTTTTAGACCGTATGAAGAAGGTTTTATTACATGAAAAAATGCCAAATTTATGAATTAACCATGGTAAAATGATATTACTGCGACTATGCACTTCGGATAGAAGTAATAAGCATTGTTATGTGTCCACGTGATCCAACCCCAACTCCTGCAAAATGGCGGAAAATCATTCTGAAGGACGAGAGAGGACAGTGAACAGGGTGCATTACCGACTTGAGATTCAGCGAGGTTCCATCGCGGAGAATAGCAAGCTAGCTCTCCAAGGCCAAGTGGGCCCCTGATACAGGGAAGCCCGGTAGCGGAGGCTTCAGCAGGCAAGAGGCTCGCATTACCCGTTGTTAGGGGAGAGCAAGTTCGAACACAGTAATTCATTAACATTACTTGCGTGTGCGATATTGAGAAGACAACATATATTTGAAGCTAGAATAAGCTTGTGCATTCTGCCAATATTACAGGCAAGCTTCTGTAGTGGATCTATGATATCCAGTTTTCGAGATTCGACAGTTTAAATATACGTGAATCTAGCGCCCGAGAAATGTGATTATCCCTCGGCCAGAACAACTTGTGTTCTACGCAGCGAAGTCATGCTAGTTAGCGTGTGCACTGATGAAACATTTCAAACGGCAGTGAAGAATATAGACATTCACATAACTCCGTGCAGTATTGTAAAAGTGAGGCTGCATATTTAATACAGTGAGATATCGATTCTACGGATATTCACTATGATATTAACTCAATATTATTTAATAATGCAGTTTAACGTTACAATGTTAGCTGTCATGTTTGAGTAGATTATGAGCCAGGGATATACAGAGTAGAAGCATAGCGACTTCACAAAGCAACCTTCAACTTGAATTCAGAGCACTACAAAATTATGTCCAGCTATATCGTGACATTAAGCAACCAAGTGACTTCATTACACCTTCGAAGTAATATGTGGTTTGCAACTACGAACATTATTCAACGTCATTGCTCATTCTTAACTGAGTCGTCGGAAGAAGATTGAAGAAGACGCTTACCGACGGAAGATGATGGCAGTTCAAGCGAACGGGAGAGCGGTAGTTCGAGTCCAGTCTATAGTCCAGGACACCTTAAATAAGTTACTAGAAAACCAACATGGCCGCCACACTTGGTGTTGCCAACTTACATCACACACATCCATGTAACACGTATCGCAAATTATCCAAACTAAGTAAAGGCTCTTTTACGAAAATACGTTTTACATGAAGTTGTGAAGCAGTCCTTGCTCAAGTTAGGGACATCTTGGTCATCAGTCCTCGACAGTAACTCTTAAGCAGTAGTATGGTAGTGAAGTTAACTTAAATTATCTCTTCTAGATTGATTTTTAAAGCATCATATAAAATGCATAAGAACAGAAACATTAATACTTACTCAATTATTTTCGCCAGGGAGCTAAAGATGAGCATGTTCATTTCTTCTTATAGGCTATATTTTTATAATTAGTCCAAAAATGCAGACCATTCTGTTTTAAGATGAGTGTTCAGAGAAGGATTTAGGAGTAGAAGAGAAATATAATAGTAGGGTACATATTAGCTTATTATTTCTTTATTTTTGATAAGTACCGTACTCATTTCTTGCATGTATTGGCAACTCAAACTAACACTTGGGGCGCTGCGGTCGGTCTGGATAAGTAGGGGAAAAATACTCAGACCGACCGCAGCGCCCCAAGTGTTAGTTTGAGTTGCCAATACATGCAAGAAATGAGTACGTCGGTCTGGATAAGTAGGGTAAAAATACTCAGGGCCGATAGCCTAGATGTTAGGCCCCTTAAAACAACAATTATCATCATCATCATCATAAAAATACTCAATAACACGCGTTTGATATGGAACACTTTTTATTTTTCGGTTATAATCAGTAAATGTGGTCCCTAAAATAATGACAGTGTTATTTTTGATTGTATATATGTATAACTGTGCGATACACGTGATCTAATTTGTGTGTTCCACTGGATTTTATGTGTCAATTGCATATTATCAAGCATCGGTTGTCTGCTGGTATCTGTTTTTGAGCAGTTCGAGTCATGGCGCTGTTACTTTAAAAGCTATATTTGAGTTTGCTCACTGTACCATAGACTGCAGAAATTATTTGCTGCTTGGTAGGGCTAAGGGATGAGTTTAACTTGTATTAAAGCTCGGGGGACACAGGAATTGCTTGATTTAGATGGTTAGCTGGTGGGTTTGGTGTAGAATATCGGACTGGTAGCAGGTTCTCGCAGAGTAGATATTTACCCTGCGAAGTCAAATTAGGCCTATATGACTCGTAGTGGAATGGCTCGGATATCGCAGAGCGAGGTGATGGCGATTGGTAGGGTAATTGGGAATGAACTAGGGAGGGGGAAGGATACCTGACTGATGAAGCTTGGCTGTAGTCGGCTGGTGTAGGCCTAGCTGTCTTGGTACGGCTTGGCTCGGCGTAAACAGTGAACAACCCGTCCTGTCGTCAGTGAGTGTAGTGGTGAGTGGTCCAACCCGCTCCTGTTGCCCGTATTTATTTGGTATCGTCACATTTTGGCTATTGCTATTTACATCTTTTGGAAAGTGATGAAAACTTATATCCGCAGCCCTCTTTTATGCATCGACTTACAGCCGTAAACTGAGCAATATACGTTGCTTTTACTCATTTTACACTCCATCAACGAGTAAAACTTATTACTTATGTATAAAGACACGAAGAAATTACCTCGATCTGCTTACGAATACAAGAAACCATATACAAACAGTCACCACGTGACAAATGTACCCTACTTGATAAGTTTCTAATTTTTACCGCTAGATGTTATATCAGATAGCTGGAGTTGCCAATAGGCCTACATATATGAAGGCAGAATTGAGACAAGCTGTTGAAAGCCTGTTGGCAAATCCCTATTGAGATGCAAGAAGATGGTTGATCCAATGCTTAGGCCTAAAACCATTCGAAATAGTCGTGGATTTTAGGGGCATTAGACTAATGGCAACTCGAAGATTTCGTCTTGGAATGGTAGAAAGCAGCAGTTGGTTGATTTTGGGGCTTTGTGACATCATGGTCATGTAGATCTGTGTACTTGGGCATATGGAATTGTCTGATAACCTGTGTTATTGTGATGGCTGGATTAGTGTGTGCATTTATTATTCAGATGAGGATTGGGAACTAGGTGGCCATGGCCATAATTTAGGAACCATCCCGGCATTTGCCAGGAGTAGAAGCGTGGAAACCACTTCCAAGATGGCTAAGATAGGAATCGAACCCTCCTTTTCTCAGTTTTGCCTCATGAGGCTGAGTGTGCCTTGTTCCATCCCTCAGACCAAAATTAAAATTTCTTGGCAGAGCTGGAAATTGAACCTGGACCAACTGCCAAAAATGCTAGCCGCACAACGCGAGATGGTTGGTAGAATAGTCTCCTGACCTCTCGTCAACCGGCACATTAAAAGCCACTTGTAGAAAATTCAATGAATTCACTGAGAAATTGACGAGTTAAGTACAGGCGTTGAAAGGCAAGCTTTATCGACGGAGTAATATCTTGAAAATTATAATTATAAGATACCAACACAAAACAATTTTCTGTGGAGAGCTGAGTTATTTAAATTGCGAGAGCGGAATATATGAGAGGGAATTGAACTGAGGCAGCGTTGTCGCGAATGGGTACGTCCTCTACACTTCCACTCATTTCTACATGATCATAATAATAGCATTATCATGACGAATACAATACATAGTGTTATCACTGACCGAGTTCAAGTGCTCCCCGCTGTTGGCCAGCGCTAGTGGTGCAGATCCCCAACGCTACAGTCAACCGCAGTCAGCTGTTCAAAAATGGGATACGCGCTGGCCTGCGTAAACCTCTTTACGAAGGCTGCGGTTACGCTGATTACATCAAATTTTCAGTGCATATTCTAAAATAAAATAATAGCCTGCCTTCAACCAAAAATGTTCAAGGCAAAACGACATACGTAATAGAGGTAACACTTCAGGAGTGATGAACCAAGTAGAATACTTAACTTAGCCTAAATACCTTGTGTAATGATGAATAATAATTATGGAAGTGATGTCCTAATAGATGCTTTCTTCTTAGCTGTCTGTAACCCACCCGCTATGCCCTTTTATAAAACGACATATACTGTAGTGAAATTTCAGATTAATTATGTACCATGTATCACTCCTTTTTCTTTTTGCTTTCACTTTGATAATATATCATTTTCATACCTTATTTCATCTTCTGGCGGGAGGGGGGGACATTACCAATTGTAACTACTAACCTTGATCACTTTTGCACCGGATATATGTGCTAAATCACTTAAACATGTGTTTTTATTTATTGTATATTTAACAACCGCAGCCATGTTCGACAGCATATTTGGTATGTGAAACTGCCGCAGTGAGCGATCACATTGACGTCATTAGTTACCAACATATCCTATACTAAATAGGCCTAAATTAGACGACACATGTAATGTTGTAATTATGTGAGAAAAATAAATAAACGAGCTCTTCTTGGTTAGACGACTGACTGGACGAAACCATTGGTCGCTACTTGTTTAGACAACTGTCTGGACGAAAATTACCGATTGCACTACAAGCAAGGAGGTCTGGGCATAAGCCGCAGGTTAGGTTTGTTTTGTATGTAGAACAGTATTTACCACTGTAATGAACGCTGATCGCAAGAATTTCATGTTTCGAACTAATCGGGAAAAAACCAGCGCCTCACTGCCTAAAAGTTATTGGTCTAGGCACAAACCATGGGTTTGGATGAAAAGTATTGATGCGTGTCTACCCCCACTGTGCGTGACAAAATCCAGGGGTGTTTGTATGGCCTAATGAATTAACAATTATTGGTTTAGACAAAAACAGCTTGCACAATCCATTGCGAACTGGTTCAAACTTGGCGCTATTTTGTTTCATGGTACCGCGCTTATACAAAATAGTCCCGTAAGTGTGAGATTGGCAATACCATGACGAATAGAAGGAGAAAGTGAGGAGACTCCTGAAGTTCAAGCGCGCCTCGCCAGGCAGCGCTAGATTGGGCAAGTTCCACACTGCCGGGGTCAGCTGGTCTTAGGGATGGTGCTAAGGGAAACGAATTACTTTGTAACTAATACTCTTTTAAAAAGTAATTAGCGGTTACAATTAAAATAGCACGGCAGGGCACAATGGAAAATATAATTCACGGAAATAAGAACTACGGTCTTCATTGCATGTTACGGAACGCACAGATTCCTGGAGTATACAGTCGAAGAAAGCCCAGATCTTTCTCGTAACATCTGCAGGATTAAGGATGTGAGATTGTAGAGAGCTTGTCTTGCCACTGACTCCTAACGAATTCCTGGCCTTTGTATTTGATTGACTACCATCACAAGTAAAGCCAGCCACCCTCGCCCCAGCCTCTTCTAACTGCAAAATCACCTAGACTATATTAGAATTTTTGCGAGAAAAACCCCTGGAGTAGCATTTTTGCTTGCATAAACAACAACTGGCTGCACCCAATTATGCACGAAAGGTACGAACTTGAACACTAGAGCGTGATTTGCAAGTACGTTCTTCTGGAGGTCAGGTGTGTGTCCACCTAAATCAACTAATCCATCTACTTTATCAGAAAAGCTATTTAACTCGATTTCTTCTCTTAGCTTCTCTTCTTCGAAAATTACAACACCGTAACGTGAATTATCATTCTTTTCTTCCTTAAAATAGTCTTAAATAGCATTTATACGATGCGTATTAACTCCATAAGGGCACTTAAGTCCTTTACAAAGTTTTCTCAAGTGACTTTCTGAAGGCACAGGCAAGAGATTATGTCGCCGACAATGACGGGATCCTTTCGGTGATTTTATTCTCAACAATGAACACTCTAAAATGAATTCATTGCTGTACCTCATTCCATTGGGAGATTTTTCCTGGCATTTCTTGCTAAGGTGTTCGTTATCAGTTGGTTGGTTGGTTCCTTAGTTTAGGGGCTGCGACAACGCGGTCATGTAGCCCCGTGTACTTTGGGTGTGTGTAGAATCTGTCTGATAACCGGTGTTAATTGTGATGACTGTATTAGTGTGTGTATCTGTTTTTTTAATTCAAGTAGGGACTGCAACTTTGAATTTTCAACTAGTTCCTACTTTTGCCGCCAAACGCCACCGTCAACGACTACTAGGCCTAGTTCAGAACTAGCTACTAGACGCCACCGCAGTCGGCTCTTGGCAACGAACGTAGCAACCTAAGAGCGTTGTTTACATTCTTAACCTATCCAATTTAGTTTCACACAGGTGTAATTAGTGGAAAGATCTTTAACATGCCATAAATCTATGACATGGGACCGCCGGCTTTACTTCCCCTCCGAAGGAAGGCATACTGAGGGATTTTTAACGCTCTTAAAAAATCCGACGGCTTCGGCCGGGTTTGAACCCGCTATCTTGGGCATAGAAGCTCAGCATGCTACCAACTACGCCACCGAAGCCGCCTGTTCGTTATCAGGGGCGGATCCAGGGGAGGGCGACCGCCCAGGGCTCCGCGGTCCTAGGGGCCCCGCGCCATGGATTTTTCTACATTTAATTAATTAATTAATTAATTAATTAATTAATTAAGTATACTTTTCAAACTAATTTATAATTCATCTTCCTTTCTTCAGTGCAGCTATGACCTCTCGAGACCGTTTAGCAAGTTAAGATTTCAGTGAAATAATACAAGTCTTCAGCCGGGAAAAAAGTCGCAAAGTAATATTTTAATATTTCATTGTTTACATAATCTTATTCAAGGGGACTTAAAGGTTTCTTTCATATTATTAAAATAATGTACTGTAGTGTATTCAAAATATTGTAACTATTCTTTATTTTATTATTATTATTATTACCAAACTATTTTCCATTTTATTCGATAATTTTTTTCTATTGTTGTGGGCCCCACCTTATCATATCGCCCAGGGCATCGCAAGGCCTGGATCCGCCACTGCAATCGTTATCTTTGTAATTAAATGCCTGTGAAATTCGAACCTGCTTCTCCAGCAAATTAATTCTCGATTTTGCTGAGTTGAGGCGGGATCTAACGCGAATTAAATTACGGTTAGCGTTCTTTAGGCGCCTTTTGAGCAATATTATAGTCTTTTCAGCATCAGTAAGTACACTAGAATGACCCAAATTCTTATCAACATTGGACTGACCTTTTAATGCCTCATTCGTTGCTCCACTCCCATCTTCAATCTTCTTTCTTCTTTTTCTGGTGGTGTCGAGATTCTTTTTCCTGTTGGGAGCTTTACGGGACGTATTCTTACTACTTCGGTAAATTAGGGGGAAAATGAGGCACTGCTCCAGGACGTAACTTCCACCACACACGAGAGATTTCCACTTCTTCACCATTCACTATAAAATTATCTGATTTTACTATCAAATCGGCAGAGAAATGAATTTGACAAATTCTACTACTACGCGTTAACTTCGTATCCTTTCGTGGAATAGCTCTGGCCCATTTTTCAAATTGATTTTTAACCTTCGGTGGTGAAAAAAATCGTATATCGTCAACTACTCGACCATACCCTGACTTACAGCCAGGTACAAGACAATAAGGCATGTTGAACTATTAAATGAACCAAGCCACATAAGAAATATGTTTGAAGTACACAAAACACAAAACGCTGATGTACACAAGACACAATGAACTGAATTTAAGAACTGAAAGCAAAGAAAATTCAATTTAATTCACACAAATATCTCACACAGTAACTTCTCGCGCACTTTCTACGACCCGGCTCGATGGAAACACAGCACGTGTTGGACATAATCGCTTACAGTGCTTGTAGCGGCGGGACCAGAAACTACCGTGCTAAAATGGCGGAGTCCTCACACTAGGTCCTTCTATTCGTCATGGCAATACTGTACTTGTGCATAATTAACAGCGAAAATGGCAGACTCAGCTGGAATTCCATCTATATAAGTCGTGATCCTATTTGAGATCTGAAAAATGCACACTTTGTCACGAACCTGGAAGTAAAATGGATAAGGGGCACCTGCCACATTGCAACAAACTTGATGTGACTGCTAGAACTTCAGGAAACCTCACACAACTCTATTGGAATGCAAGAAAGCTGATGGATTGGGATCTGGGCTAGCCATAAGAAACAACAACAATGCTTTAATATGAAAAATTGAGGTAACGCGGGCCGCGTTAGCTAATATATAACACCCCCGGGTTTTGTCATGCACAGTGGGGGTAGTCAAGCATCAATAATCTTTATCCAGACCAATGGTTTTGCCTTATTTCATTATTCACGTCCAATGTCCAAGCTGTGTAGTATAGGCCTACGAGATCTATGAAATTTTTAGTTTTCTATTACCGTATAATGTATAGCCTACAAATATTGTTACCTGTGTGCTACTAATTCTATACTATGTGAGCTGCCTGAATAGGATTGACATTTCAGCGGAAATTCCACGTCAGTCATCACCGCTCTGCCTCTTGACCAATCCATGTTCGTATAGTTGATGTCATAATACTCTGCGTTGCAATATTACCGCCCACGTGCCTCAGTGCCTGGTCAGCTTTATCTCTGGCTTGTACAGTTTGGCAATCTCGTTCTCAGACCACATGGCGAGACGAGAAATGTCAATCATATTCTGGCAGCTCACAGAGTATAGCCCAGCCATCACAGCATGCAGTCACAATCATGTCCGATGCAGGTGTATAAGCCACTTTCTACTTTCATTCAGAATAAATAATACAAGTAGGCTATAGCTGCGACCAATATTTATAACTTACTAGCAGTAGTACCCGGCTTCGCCCGGTGGAATGATGATAATGTTTTAAGGTCTCCTTAGAAATATAATGGACTTAAAATCTAAGTCATTTGCCCCCAAAGACAATGAGGGAGTAATATCTAGGTCATTTGCCCTTTTGATAAGGATGATAATAAAAACTACTGTTGAATTGACACGTCAAACTTACAAACTACCGTAATAGAAATACATATTTCAAAATTCACAGGCGAGGAAGACTTATTGTGTGTGGTGATTAATGGTGTAATGGGCGTAACATCTACTGTAGGTCATTTGCTCTTATGATGAGGATGATAAGGGAAACTACTACCGGTATTGAATTGACACTTCAACGTATAATGTACACAATGTACTGTAATAAAAATAACTATATGGCGGCTTCGGTGGCGTATTTGGTAGCATGCTGAGCTTCTATGCCCAAGATAGCGGGTTCAAACCCGGCCGAAGCCGTCGGATATTTTAAGAGCGTTAAAAATCCGTCAGTATGCCTTTCTTCGGAGGGGAAGTAAAGCCGGCTGTCCCATGTCAGATTTATGGCATGTTAAAGAACCTTCCACTAATTACATCTGTGTGAAGCTAAATTGGATAGGTAAACAACGCGCATAGATGTCTACGTCCGTTGCCAAGAGCCGACTGCAGTGGCGTCTAGTAGCTAAGTTCCGAACTTGGCCTAGTAGTCGTTGACGGTGGCGCTTGGCGGCAAAAGTACGAACTATTTGAAGAATTCTAAGTTGCAGTTTGTACTTAAATTAAAAAACAGATAACACACACTAATACAGTCATCACAATTAACACCGTTTATCAGACAGATTCTACACACACCCAAAGTACACGGGGCTACATGACCGCGTTGTCGCAGCCCCTAAACTTAAGAACCAACCTACTAAAAATAAATATTTTAAAAATCACAGTCGAGAAAGACTTTATGCGGCGGTGATTATTGGTATGATGCGCGTAACATCTAGGTCATTTGCACTTATGATGATAATAATAAGGTAATGAAAAAATGACTACTAAACGAACATGGTGTTATTTTAAAACTGATATAGGTAATTCAGGTGTCTAGCTTCGATGAATTCCAAAGTCTCAACCTTATTTTCTGGCTTAGGCCTGTACTGGATGCGTCTAGTGAAAGAGCGTACTGCTCGGCAAAGACAAAGAACCTGAGATGATCGCAGATGATGACGAAATATGATGACACACGTTCGGGGTTCCCCGTCCTATACAGATTGACCGGGAATCACTCACTGTTTCGCAACGGCCCTGTGCTGGCATCAGCATAGACAGCAGGAGATAACACGGCGGGCTCTGGAAAGTACACTCAAGTCACCTCGCGATGAATCAGCAAGCTATTCTCACAACTGACCCCCCCCCCGGGTCTCACAACTTGTGGGACGTGGGTTGGCGACCACGGAACCCCAGCTGAGTCTGGCATCGCTTCTACTTCCTGGTGCCGGGCTCATTTCAGTTCTCTTTCCTGTCGGCCTCCCTTGGTCAACTCTTGTTCTCTTCCGACCCAGACTGTATTAGGATCCGAGGGCTAGGGAGTCTTTCAATTTCCCGCCTTAATTGGCTTTGTCTCATCTTTCCTGATACCCTCATTCTTCGAGGGGTCTGCCTTCTTTTCCTTTTCACAATATCTCCTGTCTTCTGCTCAAGGCCCTCAAAGAGGCAGGGTGTGTGTAGACCCACCACTTCTGGTACACCCTCAAGGGCTCATGACTGGTGAGTTAGGAAGCTGGCAACCCCGAGGAATTCCTGAGCTACATGCAGGGAATGGAGTGGTAGGCCTATGTCAGAAATTTCAAGTGGACAGTGTTACGCATCGGGTTCCAAAGGGTAAGTAAGTATACACACTTTGTTTTCGATCGGTGAACGATGTAGATTTGTACCAAAGGGCCTTAATGAGGGAAATGGAGTGGTCTATCCGAAAATTTCGAGTGAGCAGTGTTACTCGTCGAGTTCCAAACGGTAATTATGTAAAATCTGGTTGAGATCGGTGAAACTGTGTAGTTTTGTGCCAAGGGCCAAAATGCAGGGAATGGAGTGGCCTGTCCAAATTTTAAAGTGGACAGTGTTACTCATCATCATCATCATCATCTTGTACAGTTTCCATCCCCAGGCTGGGTCTGTTTGGAACATCGGGTTATTCATCGGGTTCCAAAGGGTAAGTATACACATTTTGTTTTCGATCGGTGTGCGATGTAGATTTGTGCCGAAGGGCCTAAATGCGTGAAATGGAGTGGTCTGTCCGAAATTTCGAGTGGACAGTGTTACTCGTCGAGTTCCAAAGGGTAATTATGTAAAATCTGGTTGAGATCGGTGAAACGGTGTAGTTTTCTGCCAAAGGGCCAAAAAGCAGGGAATAGTGTGGTCTGTCCGAAATTTAAAGTGAACAGTGTTACTTGTCGGGTTCTACGGGTAAGTATATAAAATTGGGGTCAGATCGGTGAAACGGTGTAGATTTGTGCCAAACAGCCTAAATGCAAGGGATGGAGTGGCCTCGCCGCAATTTCAAGCAGACAGTGTTAGTCGCAGTGTTCCAAAGGGTAAATATACAAATTTTGGTTGAGATCGGTGAAACGGTGTAGATTTGGGACAAAGGGCCTAAATGCAGGGAATGGAGTGGTCTGTCCGCAATTTCAAGCAGACAGTGTTACTCGCTGGGTACCAAACGGTAAGTTTCCGAATATTGGTTCTTATCAGTGAAACGGTGTAGATTTGTGCCAAAGTGCCTAAATGCAGGGAATAGGGTGGTCTGTCCGAAATTTTAAGTGGACAGTGTTACTCGCAGGGTTCCAAAGGGTAAGTATACAAAGTTTGGTTCAGATCGGTGAAACGGTGAGATTTGTGCCAAAGGGCCTAAATGCAGGGGATGGAGTAGCCTCTCCGCAATTTCAAGCAGACAGTGTTAGTCGCAGTGTTCCAAAGGGTAAATATACAAATTTTGGTTGAGATCGGTGGAACGGTGTAGATTTGGGCCAAAGGGCCTAAATGCAGGGAATGGAGTGGTCTGTCCGCAATTTCAAGCAGACAGTGTTACTCGCAGGGTTCCAAAGGGTAAGTATACACATTTTGGTTCAGATCGGTGAAACGGTGTAGATTTGTGCAAAAAGGGCCTAAATGCAGGGAATGGCGTGGTCTGTCCGAAATTTCAAGCAGACAGTGTTACTCGCAGGGCACCAAAGGGTAAGAATACGAATTTTGGTTCTGATCGGTGGAACGGTGTAGATTTGGACCAAAGGGCCTAAATGCAGGGAATGGGGTGGTCTGTCCGAAATTTTAAGTGGTCAGTGTTACTCGCAGGGTTCCAAAGGGTAAATATACAAATTTTGGTTGAGATCGGTGAAACGGTGTGGATTTGGACCAAAGGGCCTAAATGCAGGGAATGGGGTGGTCTGTCCGAAATTTCAAGTGGACAGTGTTACTCGCAGGGTTCCAAAGGTTAAATATACAACTTTTGGTTCAGATCGGTGAAACGGTGTAGATTTGTGCAAAAGGGCCTAAATGCAGGGCATGGGGTGGTCTGTCCGAAATTTAATGTTGACAGGGTTACCCGCAGGGTTCCAAAGGGTAAGTATACAAATTTTGGTTCAGATCGGTGAAACGGTGTAGATTTGTATACATAACAGACAGACAGACAGACAGACAGACAGACAAACTTTGTGCTTTATATATATAGATAGATAGATTGCAACCAGTGGCTTCGCCCAAACCGTGTCATCTAACCAAGTAGCGAACAATGACTTTGTCTCACCCAACATTAGTACATCAGTAATTTTCACCCAGACATTCAGTGGCGCAGTAACTTATGTCGAGAACTAAAAGAGAGCTATGAGATATTGTTGGTATTCTCTGAAAATTTGCATATGTGACTCTAGCGCAGTACATATACCATGCACATGTGAGTATATGGCTCTTCAGAATGATGATTGATTCATGTTGCACAACCCTTGAAGTTCGTTGAAGGGCATCACACTACTCTGTCGCAACCATGACTGAAACAAACAAAAATAGGCCTTATATAAATATTTTATCTGCCTACTACTAAGTAGGCTATAGGTCAGTAGCCAAGTACATAAGTTATAAGCTTCATAAATAATCACCAATACTTTCACTACCACCAACCGAGTGCGAATCATAGACTAGGCCTACTTCCAAGCTTAAAGAGTTACATGTGCAATGTATTATAATATTATGGCTGACGGCATTTGGAAGTCGAGAATAATATACATTACTATATTAGAAGGCGAATTGAACCTAAGAATACATTCCCGAGAGAGAACTTACATCTATATATATAAAGCACAAAGTGTCTGTCTGTCTGTCTGTCTGTCTGTCTGTCTGTTATGTATACAAATCTACACCGTTTCACCGATCTGAACCAAAATTTGTATACTTACCCTTTGGAACCCTGCGGGTAACCCTGTCAACATTAAATTTCGGACAGACCACCCCATGCCCTGCATTTAGGCCCTGTTGCACAAATCTACACCGTTTCACCGATCTGAACCAAAAGTTGTATATTTAACCTTTGGAACCCTGCGAGTAACACTGTCCACTTGAAATTTCGGACAGACCACCCCATTCCCTTCATTTAGGCCCTTTGGTCCAAATCCACACCGTTTCACCGATCTCAACCAAAATTTGTATATTTACCCTTTGGAACCCTGCGAGTAACACTGACCACTTAAAATTTCGGACAGACCACCCCATTCCCTGCATTTAGGCCCTTTGGTCCAAATCTACACCGTTTCACCGATCAGAACCAAAATTCGTATTCTTACCCTTTGGTGCCCTGCGAGTAACACTGTCTGCTTGAAATTTCGGACAGACCACGCCATTCCCTGCATTTAGGCCCTTTTTGCACAAATCTACACCGTTTCACCGATCTGAACCAAAATGTGTATACTTACCCTTTGGAACCCTGCGAGTAACACTGTCTGCTTGAAATTGCGGACAGACCACTCCATTCCCTGCATTTAGGCCCTTTGGCCCAAATCTACACCGTTCCACCGATCTCAACCAAAATTTGTATATTTACCCTTTGGAACACTGCGACTAACACTGTCTGCTTGAAATTGCGGAGAGGCTACTCCATCCCCAGCATTTAGGCCCTTTGGCACACATCTACACCGTTTCACCGATCTGAACCAAACGTTGTATACTTACCCTTTGGAACCCTGCGAGTAACACTGTCCATTTATAATGTCGGACAGACCACCCCATTCCCTGCATTTAGGCACTTTGGCACAAATCTACACCGTTTCACCGATAAGAACCAATATTCGGAAACTTACCCTTTGGTACCCAGCGAGTAACACTGTCTGCTTGAAATTGCGGACAGACCACTCCATTCCCTGCATTTAGGCCCTTTGTCCCAAATCCACACCGTTTCACCGATCTCAACCAAAATTTGTATATTTACCCTTTGGAACACTGCGACTAACACTGTCTGCTTGAAATTGCGGCGAGGCCACTCCATCCCTTGCATTTAGGCTGTTTTGCACAAATCTACACCGTTTCACCGATCTGACCCCAATTTTATATACTTCCCCGTAGAACCCGACAAGTAACACTGTTCACTTTAAATTTCGGACAGACCACACTATTCCCTGCTTTTTGGTCCTTTGGCAGAAAACTACACCGTTTCACCGATCTCAACCAGATTTTACATAATTACCCTTTGGAACTCGACGAGTAACACTGTCCACTCAAAATTTCGGACAGACCACTCCATTTCACGCATTTAGGCCCTTTGGCACAAATCTACATCGTTCACCGATCGAAAACAAAATGTGTATACTTACCCTTTGGAACCCGATGTTCCAAACAGACCCAGCCTGGGGATGGAAACTGTACAAGATGATGATGATGATGATGATGATGAGTAACACTGTCCACTTTAAAATTTGGACAGGCCACTCCATTCCCTGCATTTTGGCCCTTGGCACAAAACTACACAGTTTCACTGATCTCAACCTGATTTTACATAATTACCGTTTGGAACTCGACGAGTAACACTGTTCACTCGAAATTTCGGATAGACCACTCCATTTCCCGCATTAAGGCCCTTTGGTACAAATCTACATCGTTCACCGATCGAAAACAAAGTGTGTATACTTACTTACCCTTTGGAACCGATGCGTAACACTGTCCACTTGAAATTTCTGACATAGGCCTACCACTCCATTCCCTGCATGTAGCTCAGGAATTCCTCGGGGTTGCCAGCTTCCTAACTCACCAGTCATGAGCCCTTGAGGGTGTACCAGAAGTGGTGAGTCTACACACACCCTGCCTCTTTGAGGGCCTTGAGCAGAAGACAGGAGATATTATGAAAAGGAAAAGAAGGCAGACCCCTCGAAGAATGAGGGTATCAGGAAAGATGAGACAAAGCCAATTAAGGCGGGAAATTGAAAGACTCCCTAGCCCTCGGATACCCTAATACAGTCTGGGTCGGAAGAGAACAAGAGTTGACCAAGGGAGGCCGACAGGAAAGAGAACTGAAATGAGCCCGGCACCAGGAAGTAAAAGCGATGCCAGACTCAGCTGGGGTTCCGTGGTCGCCAACCCACGTCCCACAAGTTGTGAGACCCGGGGGGGGGGGTCAGTTGTGAGAATAGCTTGCTGATTCATCGCGAGGTGACTTGAGTGTACTTTCCAGAGCCCGCCGTGTTATCTCCTGCTGTCTATGCTGATGCCAGCACAGGGCCGTTGCGAAACAGTGAGTGATTCCCGGTCAATCTGTATAGGACGGGGAACCCCGAACGTGTGTCATCATATTTCGTCATCATCTGCGATCATCTCAGGTTCTTTGTCTTTGCCGAGCAGTACGCTCTTTCACTAGACGCATCCAGTACAGGCCTAAGCCAGAAAATAAGGTTGAGACTTTGGAATTCATCGAAGCTAGACACCTGAATTACCTATATCAGTTTTAAAATAACACCATGTTCGTTTAGTAGTCATTTTTTCATTACCTTATTATTATCATCATAAGTGCAAATGACCTAGATGTTACGCGCATCATACCAATAATCACCGCCGCATAAAGTCTTTCTCGACTGTGATTTTTAAAATATTTATTTTTAGTAGGTTGGTTCTTAAGTTTAGGGGCTGCGACAACGCGGTCATGTAGCCCCGTGTACTTTGGGTGTGTGTAGAATCTGTCTGATAAACGGTGTTAATTGTGATGACTGTATTAGTGTGTGTTATCTGTTTTTTAATTTAAGTACAAACTGCAACTTAGAATTCTTCAAATAGTTCGTACTTTTGCCGCCAAGCGCCACCGTCAACGACTACTAGGCCAAGTTCGGAACTTAGCTACTAGACGCCACTGCAGTCGGCTCTTGGCAACGGACGTAGACATCTATGCGCGTTGTTTACCTATCCAATTTAGCTTCACACAGATGTAATTAGTGGAAGGTTCTTTAACATGCCATAAATCTGACATGGGACAGCCGGCTTTACTTCCCCTCCGAAGAAAGGCATACTGACGGATTTTTAACGCTCTTAAAATATCCGACGGCTTCGGCCGGGTTTGAACCCGCTATCTTGGGCATAGAAGCTCAGCATGCTACCAAATACGCCACCGAAGCCGCCATATAGTTATTTTTATTACAGTACATTGTGTACATTATACGTTGAAGTGTCAATTCAATACCGGTAGTAGTTTCCCTTATCATCCTCATCATAAGAGCAAATGACCTACAATAGATGTTACGCCCATTACACCATTAATCACCACACACAATAAGTCTTCCTCGCCTGTGAATTTTGAAATATGTATTTCTATTACGGTAGTTTGTAAGTTTGACGTGTCAATTCAACAGTAGTTTTTATTATCATCCTTATCAAAAGGGCAAATGACCTAGATATTACTCCCTCATTGTCTTTGGGGACAAATGACTTAGATTTTAAGTCCATTATATTTCTAAGGAGACCTTAAAACATTATCATCATTCCACCGGGCGAAGCCGGGTACTACTGCTAGTAGGCTATATTTTAGGTTATGTTTGAATTAGGCCTATACGGAAAATGCAGTCGGAAGACTATTTCAAAATTTCCAAAGACCATTAAGGTTTTTTATTACGTTATTTGTGCTCTGACTGAATATAAAAATAAATCAAACAACGATTAAATAACTCCGTACTTTAAATTGTGTAGGTCTAGGCTAGGCCTACTTACTTAAATTGTAGTGATCTTTGTAGAGCTACTCCAATCAATCTCCAATCTTGTTCTCGTATTTTTTAGGCGTCATGATGAAATCTAAATAAGAATTTATCCAAAAATTCATTAAATAAAAGCTTCGAAACATCTCAGACAAGTGGATTTGACACACACATATCAAGAGTCTATAATAACTGTATAAACTGTTTTAATCGATGTATATTACTAGTACTTACCTTGTACAACTTGTTACAACTTCATTCGACTTGAATTTCCAAAGAAACCTGTGAAATTATTTAAATAATAAGTCATTAGTTACAGTCGTAATTATAATGTTGGCTGACTTTGTGAAAAATGCATTCTGGGAGTTATTGCCAGAAACATGTCGGCAACTGTGTGGTACGGAATTTTACTGGTATTATGGTCTTTGGAGATCGCGGGATTTTAAGCAGGGTTGGCGACAATGTGCTCGCACCTGAAAACAACTTACCTTCAAGAAATGCAACCATAAACCAACATTTACGTAGGCATAGGGGACGGCTGTTAATGATCACTTTTGTGATACTTTCAATGGTTAGCTTGGCCCATTTGTCGGTCAAATTTTGTTTCTTGTTACCGAGATCCCCGAATGGTAATTATTTCTTTGTAAAGGTATTAATTGCTTAAACCTTATGCATAATCTTGTTATCAATCACTTATTCATAGATATTATAGTTCTCACCTTGAGTGTTCCAGTCGCTCGCTACCTCAAGCGTCCTCACTCCCGACATACAGGGCATCTACTGGTTTATCCGCTGTCCGCTGAGTAGTGTCGACTGACGTCACCCTGACTTTCGTTCGACCAATGGCAGGTTTTTGTCTGGTCGGGCGATCTCCAGCTTCGAGATGGTTCCATGATCCCTATTTAAGACGCCACTTGCTGGCGTTCTTCACCACTTCTGATCAATCATCACTTCTGATCACTTCAACCTGCTGGTCACCGCTACTGCATCTCATGACACCATCGCTAGTCTCTACGCTACCTAGCAGCTACGTCACGAGATCTGCACCATGACGTATTGCTCAAGAGGGCAAGAATAATTGCCAGCTGTTGTACTTTTCACCTTCACCTTAGATGGGATACTTGGATTCGTCATTCGAAATACTGCTGGATCATCACTTGGAAGCTATGAATGTCATTCCTTCGCAAGAAAAGAAGAGAAAGTTGACATTTTTATCAATGGTGTACATATCTCTAGGCCATGTACGCCTCCTTCTGAAGAAACCGTGAGGACTTTTAAATCAACATTTATGCTAGCTGGAACTTTTAAGGAGCTGGCTCTTCAAAGATAAGTTTAATTTTATGAAGCATTTAAATTATACTAGTTATTTTATACTCTTAATCAGTTTCATGGTTCTCTCTTTTTATAAAGTGCATTTTTATATGTTAAGCTCAACTTCTCTCCAATTAAACAAGCTTGTTTCATTGATATTTCCTTAATCTGGGTTTCTGTCATCAGGCCCTCACACTTTTGCTCCATTTATAATTGTTCATTTCTGTGATAAGCACTTCAGTGCAATTTGTTTATTGATTATAAATTTATTATTAGAAATAAAAATTGTTAATGTATTGCTACCTATATTGGTTTTCTAGTCACGTATTTCATGCCCACTACCCCGCACCGCTTCAGTCTAATTTTCTTGACCACAGTAGTTATTTTGTCCAGGCTTTCGCCTGATGCGTTCCGTTCTCCCGTATGGGGAAGTTTTAGGGCAGAACTTATTCTCCATAATTTTTGGTGCCTCACTCCCGGGAAACATATCTGTTGCACCCTGGATCCCTATACAAATTTCATATCTTGGATTTTACATTAAAAATTTTTGTTCATTGTGTTTCAACACTAATTCACATTGTACGTTTCAGCTTGAGGCGCATGTTCAGCAGAGGGGAGAGAAACGTAAGCTAAACCGGTTTCTTCCGCATCAGACTAAACCTTACTACCTAGCAAGCTGTCATCTTCTGGCTTCCAGTACTCGAAGTCACAATATTGACGTGAGTAACAAACAACTTTTAATATGCCTAACCTTGATGAAAAACTCAGCAATGCCAGAGCCTCTTGTAAGGGCAAGCTCACACGGTTTCGTACTTTCTTAACGGAGCTTGAACCCCAAGAGCGTAATCTTGACATAATTTCGCAGAGGCTTAAGAATTATGAACAAGCCTTTGAGAAATATGATGAGATACAATGCAGTATAGAAACTCAGCATCCGGACCAGCAAAGTGATAGGTTGGAAGTTGAAAAATTATACTATCAGGGATTTGCTGAAGCTAAACAGCTTATTAGGGCTTTAACTTTAAAAGAAAAACAAGAAGATCAAACTTCTGCAGCATCTTCTACATCTTCTTCACGCATCATATTACCCAAATTAGAAATACCCAAATTCACTGGTAAGGACATAGAATGGGAGCCATTTTTTGAATTATTCAATTCTTTAGTACATCAGAATACTTCTATACCAGTAATACAAAAATTTCACTACTTGCGTCTGGCAGTTCAAGGCAACGCACTTAACCTGATTCAAGCACTTTCTTTGACCAGTGATAATTATGAAGTTGCTCTGAATCTTCTTAAGGATAGATATGGGAACATTCGTTTATCTATTCAACGCCATATACAAAGCTTATTCGAGTTACCTAACGTGCAAGCAGATAACAGTTTATCACTTCGTAAGTTGATTGACACTGCAAAGCTACACGTCAGAGCATTGTCCAATTTAAACCAACCTGTAAATCACTGGGATTTATTTCTAGTTCACCTCATTTCTGCAAGATTGGATGCAAATACATTAAAAGCCTGGGAAACAGAACTTTCCCAGAATTTGCAATGCACTTATGAGGCGATTATTAACTTTTTGAAGGCCAGAAGCCAAGTCTTTTCCGCCATAGCTAATCAAAAAACTAGTAGTTCAGATTCAAAAGCCTTCTCAAAAGATAAGGTTAGCAGTTCTAATCAAAGAATTTTAAGATCACAGGCTCTTCCTGTTGATGCTCGGTCACCTAACCAAATGCAAACGTGCGGTCTGTGTCAGCAATCGCATAATTTATATAATTGTGATGAATTTAAATCTTTATCAGTAGACGAAAGACGAAAGTTCATTACGAACAAAAACACTGTTTCAACTGTTTGTCAGGAACGCATATGTTAAACAATTGCCGTTCACAACGTTTATGCTTTCATTGTAGGGCTAGACACCATTCCCTTTTGCACAGGCATGAAAGATCACGGTTATCAGGACCAAGCAGTTCCAATACCAAGTCTAATTCTGAGACTTCTCAAAATAGTGCGCAGTCGTATGCTCAAAGTTCCACCTCGCTTGGCAAAGTCCAGGTTTTATTATCTACCGTGCAGGTTCTATTGAAAAATTCTCACGGGAAATGGGTATCTGTCAGGGGATTATTGGACAATGCTGCTACCAATAATTTTATTAATGAATCGTTGGTACAAAAGTTAGGCCTCCCAAAACATCCTACCTCAATAGAGGTTACAGGAATAAACTGCTCTAAATCGCAATCCTTAAGCTTTGCTAAAGTGGATCTGAAGGACTCTAATAATCTTGGTACGCAGTTGCAATTAGATTGTTTGATTATCAAGTCTATAGGCAACAATATTCCTGGCACTTCTTATCCTATTCAAAGTTGGAATATCCCGAATTTTGTCCAGCTAGCTGACCCTCATTTCAACAGAGCTTCGCCCGTAGAGCTTCTTTTCAGCTCAAGCGTATTTTGGCAATGTCTTCATTCCAATAAAGTAAAAATTGCTCCTAATGTTTTCTTCCGCGAAACTGATTTTGGTTGGATCGCTACTGGCCAAATATATCGTAATCCTATTCAAACTGTATCGAATTGTTATTTTGTTGGTACCGATTTGAGTCAAGAGCTAACCAAGTTCTGGGATCTTGAGAATGTTCAGGCTACTTCTTCTTCTTCTAACGGAATTTGTGAAAAGTTATACAAGGAAACCACTGTCCGTACTGCTGAAGGCAGATTTATAGTAACTCTTCCACGTATTCCTAATCCTCCCGCCATTACGGGCTCGCATTCCAGAGCACTTATGGCACTATTTGCTATTGAAAATCGGTTCAAACAAAATGCTTCTGTCAAAACTCAGTATGCTTCCTTTATGGAGGAATACGAATCATCTAATCACATGGAGGTAATTTCTAAATCAGAAGAAATTGACCATCCTTTAAATGAAATAGTTTATCTAAATCATCACCCGGTATGGAAAAATTCCTTAACACAAGACAATATAAGAGTAGTTTTCAATGGCTCATCACCAGATTCCAATGGAACCTCTTTAAATGATACCTTGCAATGTGGTCCCGCGATTCAAACAGATCTCACCTCTGTTTTGCTTAATTTTCGAAGGTTTCCTATTGCTGTAATCTCAGATATTAAGCAGATGTACCGGCAGATTCTCGTAAATTCTGAACAGCAAGATCTGCAAAGAATATTGTGGCGCGATGAGAGTTCCAAACCCATAAAGATATTTAGATTGAAGACTGTGACATATGGCCTGAAGCCTTCAGCCTTTCTTGCAATTCGGTCTCTCCACATGTTAGCCGAGCAAGATGGTCATCTGTATCATCCTTTGGCCTCTGAGTCATTAAAAACGGCATTTTATGTTGACGATTTCTTGTGCTCTTTCCCTAATATTTCTGAAGCACTCCTTGTGTGCGAAGATTTGAAATCCCTGCTCCTGGGAGGTGGTTTTCCGCTCCATAAATGGACTTCAAATTCTGCTGAATTTATATCAAAATTTTCATCAGAGGTCCCAGTTGATGAATTTGTTGCCATTCCTACTGATGAAGCAGCCGTAAAAGCATTGGGTGTTTTTTGGTGTCCTTCTTCTGATACCTTCTCTTATCAGGTACATCTGTCAGAATCTCCCCCTGTAACTAAGAGACAAGTTCTGTCAGAAATCGCAAAGATCTTTGATCCTTTGCAATATATTGCTCCTATAGTTATTGTTGCAAAAATGTTCTTGCAAAAGCTTTGGTCATTAAAATCAGACTGGGATGAAAATCTCCCCCTACCTCTTGTAGAAGAATGGTTAGAGTATCGCAGCAGTTTGCTGGATCTCTCCAAGGTTTCTATACCCCGCCTTTTAATTTCTAATCCCTTATACCAGCAGTATGACCTGCATGTATTTTCTGATAGTTCAGAACGGGCTTATGGCTGTTGTGCATACATAGTAGGACGTTCCTCAGCCACTTTCCCTGGATTTTCTAATTTAGTGTGCGCTAAATCAAAGGTTGCTCCACTTAAAACAGTATCATTGCCGAGATTAGAATTATGCTCTGCTTTAATGGCAACAGAATTAGCTACTAAACTAAATATCAGTTTAAAGTTAAAATTTTCCCACACATTTTTTTGGAGCGATTCTTCTATTGTATTAGCTTGGATTTCCAAGCCTTCTTCTCATTGGAATACCTTTGTGGCAAATCGCGTTTCTAAGATTCATGAAGTCTCTCATTCTGAACAATGGAGACATGTTCCTAGCCGTGAAAACCCCGCGGATATAATATCACGTGGTTGCACGCCTAAACAATTGATTTCTTCAGACCTGTACTGGAATGGTCCTCCTTGGCTAAGTCAGGAATCATCTTGCTGACCTCGCTTAGCTAATCAATTTGCAGAAGAAATACCTGATGCCCGTAATGACCCTGTCACGTCGCATCTTACTTCTACTTCTACTAGCCTTTTTCATAGATACTCTTCGTTTGATAAATTGATTCGTGTAGTGTCTTATATCTTCCGATGGAAATATTTAGTAATTGATCAACCTTTGAAGCCTCAACCCTTTCTCTCCAGAGTAGAGTTAGAATTTGCTACTTGCAAGATTTTGTTACTTGTTCAGCAGGACGTATTTGCTCCTGAAAAGCAAGCTCTTATAAGTGGTAAAGATTTACCCAAGTCTAGCAGGCTTTCACCACTCACTCCTTTTCTAGACCAGGACGGCATAATACGTGTGGGTGGAAGATTAGCTATGTCTAGTTGTGAGGATGGGAAAAAGCATCCCATCATCCTTCCTTCAAAGCATCCTATCACTACCCTTATAATAAAAAAGTTTCATTATAAACACCTTCATGCTGGCACTCGCACCTTGCTCTGTCTAATTCGTGAACTCTACTGGATCATCAATGGCGTTCATGAGGTTTCTTCTGTTGTCAAAAAGTGTATACCTTGCTTTAAGGTTAAACCACGGTCCGCCACGCAGATTATGGGTAATTTACCTCCATTTCGTTCAGAACCTAGTAAGCCCTTCGCTCTTACTGGGATCGATTACGCAGGTCCTTACGTATATCAGACTAATCCCTCTTCATCTAAGCGCAAAATCTTAGGTAAACTTTACATCTCGTTATTTGTATGTATGGTGACGGGAGCTATCCACCTTGAGTTGGTTACGAACGCTTCTGTATCTTACTTTTTGGCCGCCTTTTCTAGATTTGCTGCTAGAAGGGGTGTTCCTTCTGAAGTTTTTTCAGATAATGCAAAAATTTTTGTAAGCGCTTCTGATCTCTGGAAAAAAGTGTTAAGCTCCCCTTCTGCTAACGAAAAAATTTCTAACTTTTCCTATTCTAAAGGTTTCAATTGGCATTTCACCCCGCCTTATGCTCCCCATCATGGGGGCCGATGGGAGTCCTGCATCAAACTTACTAAAAGACAGCTTAAGAAAACTCTTGGTCCTACCATACTTTCTTATGAGGAATTCAACTCTTTAATTATTCAAGTCGAAGGTATTGTAAATTCCAGACCTCTGACCCCTCTTTCAAACGATCCTAAGGATCTTTTACCTTTAACACCCAGTCACTTCCTGACTGGCTGTTCGCTTGCTGCTACTCCGCCTTTGCTGGTTCGACGCTGTGATCCTAACTTACCTATCTTTTGGAGAAAAGTAGAATCTTTCCGCTGTTCTTTTTGGCGCCGATGGAAGTTAGAATATCTCAGCTTGCTAAATAGGCGTGAGAAATGGCGGCTTCCTCAACCAGATGTACGAGTGGGGGACATGGTTCTTCTTCGAGACCCATCTCCGCCTCTCGTGTGGAACCTAGGCAGAGTTATTCACTGCCACTTTGGCCGTGATAAACGCGTCAGAGTTGTTGATGTTTTAACTTAATCAGTTTCATGGTTCTCTCTTTTTATAAAGTGCATTTTTATATGTTAAGCTCAACTTCTCTCCAATTAAACAAGCTTGTTTCATTGATATTTCCTTAATCTGGGTTTCTGTCATCAGGCCCTCACACTTTTGCTCCATTTATAATTGTTCATTTCTGTGATAAGCACTTAAGTGCAATTTGTTTATTGATTATAAATTTATTATTAGAAATAAAAATTGTTAATATATTGCTACCTATATTGGTTTTGTAGTCACGTATTTCATGCCCACTACCCCGCACCGCTTCAGTCTAATTTTCTTGACCACAGTAGTTATTTTGTCCAGGCTTTCGCCTGATGCGTTCCGTTCTCCCGTATGGGGAAGTTTTAGGGCAGAACTTATTCTCCAATGTTGCCTACCCTGTCTTGATCTAGTAACTCATTTAAGCTGTCCCAGACTATACAACAGGGGGTGTTCTTGGAGGAACGAGAGTTCGATGTCTGAGAAGACTGTTCGTGGATCGTGGGGAATTACAGTTTGATCCTCTCCTGGGACTGAATTACCAATCCATCTGGGTAATTCTTATACGCTACAATTCAACCAGAACTTCTTTCAAGGTACAGCGAAGACACTCTATTATGTAGTTTGGAGTAGATTGATAACATGTTTGAGCACCAATTAACTACTGTAGCATAGTCATTTTGTCATCGATTAGACTTGTATATTTTAGATAAACTTCAGTGTTCGATATTTTCGTTTGCCAATCCAACTTTTATTTTTATTTGGCATTATTTTAATCGACAAGATAGTCTTATGAAATTTATATCCGTATTTTGGATATTCATCGAATTTCTTTCAATCCTATTTCCATGGATGATTTATGTGGATTAATATTCAGGTTTTCGTCTTCAACGATTTTTACTGTTCGTTTCAGAGGATTAGCCTTGGGTATTTTTCTGCGAGAAGATATTTTAGGGGAAGCTATCTTCGAATGATGATTACATATAAATGAGATTATGAGATAATCTAATCGACGTTTGATAATTCTGGCAAGAACAGTATTGACGATTTCATCGATTTTCCAAATGTATTTAAGCTACAGAGACTTTGATAATGCATCTGATATTAAAGTTATATCTGATAACTACCGACAGTAGTGGCTTCGCTGGCTAAAGCGCAGCATTAGGTCATGGGGCCAAGCTCACTGCTGACTCGGTAGACGCGTGGGTTCGAGCCCCACCGTCGGCCGTCCTTGAAATGGTTTTCCGTGGTTTCCCATTTTCAACACCAGGCAAATGCTGGGACGGTACCTACTGACAGGCCACGGCCGCTTCCTTCCACATCCTTGCACAATTTCATTCATCTTCAATTCCATCTCTCATCCCGACGCGCAGGTCGCCCGCGGGCGTCGACTAGTAAGACCTGCACTCGGCCTCTCAGGAGGCCACACGAAAAAAAAAACTGATAACTATTTTATTTTGGGATAGCATTGGTCTATGGTAAAAGAATTCTTTTTAAGTCATAAATCTCATTGGAACATTTAATTTATTTATTGGTCAACTATTTTTATAGACGTAATGATCCAATCTTGAACCCAGATATGTGGAACATTTGTATGACAACGAATTTCTTAGAGCATGTTGTAAAGTCATAGACAATTGTGGTCTTGACTTTATGACATTGTTGAGTTTACGTCAGTATGGAACGGTATGTTTGTATTTTTATTAAATATTTTGAGACATTTAATAAAATCCAGATTTATTCTGCGTAGTAAACTTGCAGGGGGAGTCAATCCTACACACATTTCAACGATAATATTTTGAAACATCTTGTAAACAACATTTGAGGTTGTGATGATAAATAAGTTTGTAAAGCAGCATTGTAACAGCTAATTGAGTTAGTAATGGACACACATATACATTCATAGTTGGAAATACGATTGGTAATTCCGTATTTGGGTCGTTCAAGGGGTAGTGATGTGCAATCTATAACCTCTCCTACCCAAATGTCATCCTCTCCTTCACGTGGCGAACTTGCCCGTTTCCACAGACGAGGCTCTGGCGACCGAGGCACGGCGGGATAACCGTTACATCAAGTACAGAGGAAATGCTGTATTACAGCCTGTCCATGGGCTGAGAGATGGCATCCCCATTAATGGACTTACTTTCTTCAGGCTAGCAACCCGTTGGAAGGACATTTTCATTGCTTTCAAGTCTTGTAAAGGAAAAAACCGGACGGATTCTACAGTTGACGAACTTGGCAAAGGAAAGGACACGAATTGGAAAAGGAAGGATATTATTAGATGTGCTACCTGGAATGTTCAGGGTATTGGACACAAAGATGATCAATTAGACGATATTCTATCTAAAAAAGATATTTCAATTGCAGTTATTTCTGAAACAAAGAAAAAGCTTCAGGGATCCAAGGAGACAAGAAATTATTTTCAGTTTTTAAGTGGTGTTCAACGAAATGTTAGAGCACAGGCAGGGGTTATGTTTATGGTTCACAAGAGATTACGATCAAATATTGATAGCTATACTTTTTGGAATGAAAGGATCATTCAAGTAAGAATAAAACTATCCAGAGGATATTTGACAGTTATAAGGGTATATGCACCGGTTGAAGGATACTCGAAAGAAGTGATATTTTGTATAATGATCTACAGAAGATAATCAATATTACTAATAGACAAGATATGATACTGTTAATGGGAGACTTTAATGGCAGAGTTGGTAATGAGAAAATTCAGAATAACATTGGTATTCATGGAGAGGTAACCCGCAATAATAATGGAACAAAATTAATAGATTTCACTATCTTCAATCAGTTTCGGATTATGAACACATTATTTCCACACAAGGACAGTCATAAATATACGTGGTCCGCAAGAAATCAGAAATCAATTATTGATTATATCATTTGTAATGGAAAATTGGCAGATTTAGTTTTGGATACAAGAGTTTATCGAGGACCTGAATTGGAAACAGACCACTATTTATTAGTTGCTCCTATTCGTTTAAAACCACGATGGTTCAAGAAAAAGAAACAAAGAACACAGGAAAACGAAATTTTATATAAGGTTAACCTTTTAAATGATCCCAGTATAAAATGGCTATACCAAAACAGGCTTGATAATCACATTCAGATGATTCCACTTTCTGACGATGTGGAAGACAAGTGGTGCAATTTGAGTTCAGCTCTAAAACAGTCAGCATTTGAAAGTTTGGGAGAAAAAAGAAGATGGAAAAAGAAAAAGGGTTTAAGAATTAGGGACGAAGAAATTAAAAAAGTAATCTCCGAAAAAAGAAGTTCATATAAAAAGTTTCTGTCAACTGGTAAATTAGAAGATAAAATTGAATACCATCATAAGAGAGCAATAGCAAAAAGAGAAGTTCGGAAGAAACACAGGGAAAGTTGGGAAAACTTTGTCTCGTACCTGGGGACTGACATAACAAGACCACAACCACAAACCTATAAAATTTTGAAAAAACTAAATAGGGAAGTAAAAGAAGATGTAAAAATTAATGCAATATCCCACAAAGAATGGCTAGAGTATTTTCAGAGCCTTTGGTCGAGTCCAAATATTGAACAACTTGTTTTACAAGCATCTAACAACAAGTCATCGGAAAATACTACACTCGAAGAATTAGAACGGGTCTTGAGGAAACTTCGAAATGGGAAAACACCTGGAGAAGATTCGATAAATGCAGAAATGTTCAAATATTCAGGCGATGCCTTCAAGAAAAGATTTCTCAGATTATTGAATTTAATCTGGATGGGTAACAGGCCTCCAGAAGATTGGCAAAAGGCAATAGTAGTTCCTCTTCATAAGAAGGGAAATATGAAAGTTTTGGAAAATTATAGAGGAATAAGTATACTTAACTCTGGATACAACATTTTTGCAAACATTGTTAAAGAAAAATTACTGAAACATTACTCTGAGTTAATAGGGAATGAACAACATGGGTTTAGAAAAGGTCGCACATGTGCAGATGCCTACTTCACCTTAAAAATTTTGATCGAAAAACGCAGGGAGTTCAATTTGGAAACACACATATCATTTGTTGATTTTAAGAAAGCCTTTGATTTTGTTGACAGAAACAGACTTATTGACATATTGGCCAGAGATGGTGTCCCCCAACAGTTAATTGATAACATTTCCAACATGTATAGTGGTACTCTTATTTCAGTAAGGTTAAGTAATCGTAAATCCGAGTGGAAGCCAATCAGCGGGTAAGACAAGGCTGTGGACTCTCTCCATTGCTATTCATAATCTACATGAATGCTATAATAAAGGAATGGAGGTGTGAAAGACATGGTTCAATACCTATCAGCAGGCATCTAAAAAATTTAGATGCTATACTATTTGCTGATGATGTTGCATTGGTAGCAGCTTCTGAAGATGATCTGCAGTGGTCAGTTTTCAACCTCCAGAAAGTGGCATCAAAATTCAGCATGTGCATTTCTACAGAAAAGACTAAAGTAATGGCCTTTAAGGGTAAGGACCCTATCCCCAGTAAAATTTGTCTGGATGGTAAAATTTTAGAAAGAGTTAACGAATTCAAGTATTTAGGATATCATTTATCATTTCAAGAAGAACGAGACATAACTGCAAAAATAACTAATTATACCAGAACAACAGGAATCATCAATCACGTCATGAAGCCATCTCTTGTCCAAAGGCATACACGCTTGCGTTTGTATAACACATTAGCCAGACCAACCCTATGCTATGGCAGCGAGGCATGGACAATAAGATGTCAGGACATCTCCAGACTCACAGCACGCGAAATGACCTTTATGCGCCGAACAGCAGGCTATACTAAATGGGATCATAAGAGAAACGAGGATGTGCTGAAGGAACTAAAAGTGAAACCAATAACTGCATACATTTGTGACTACCAAGAGAACTGGAAGCATCATGTCCAAAGGATGGAACCTGGAAGATTTCCAAAGGAGATCCTTCGCTACCAGCCACGGGGAAATAGATCGATAGGACGTCCGATGAAGAGATGGAGGGAAAGTGCAAGACCGTAACGGGACATTTGGCCCAATACTTGGAAGGAAGATGATGATGATGATGATGAATTCCGTATTAATGTATTTATTGTAACCACTGCGAAGGTGAATTCCGCATTGGGATGATATTGGTAATAGTATACGATGATGTCATTCTGTATAACTTTGTTGAAGTACCGTAAGGGTCTGCGATGAAATAATTTAAGTGTGGAAATATGAAGGATGTATACTTTATTGTTGAAGAATCTTATTAACTGGTTGCTGTAATGATGCTGTTTGTAGCATCTGTGTGAAATGGAACTGAGTTAGGTGTAACTCACAGTTATTCTTACGAAAGTGTTAGTTGGATTAGACGATTTTAAGGAGGCATGCGGACCAGCAAGGTGCTCTGCTGAGTTGATTAATGTTTCTAAATTAATTATTAAACTTTTATTAAGACCTGGGACTAATAATCATATGAGGTGTTCTTAAATGAATGATCATATTAAACCGGATTTAACAGAAACCTAAACCACGACATTAATAGTCAGTGTTATAGTTGAGTGAACTTTAAATATAAATATTACGTGAAGTAATTGTTATGGCCATTTATAATATAATGATCTGATAGGAAGGAAACCTAATCTACACTTTTTACGTGTATGCTTCTCTTGGAGAAGTCTAATAATAATATTCCTATATTATTTCGACATGGAGGGACAGTTTAGACATTAAACTTGTACAACTAGTCCGATGTTAATATTTTAAGCTTTTAATAGGCGTTGTAATTATTTTTCCTTCAACTTTGTTGAAGTTGTTCATAATAATAAACCATTTTGCGAGGTTAATAATATTATAGTATTAAGCTACTATCATACGTGCTCTTGTTTTTGAATGGAGAGACACTTGTATGCAACATAAGGTGAGCGAGAGATTGTATTATATGATTTATGTGTGTGATATTTTGTGGGATTACAATTTGTAATAGAGTCGTGTGTTGTACTCCAAGCTTTTCATAGAGATTAAAGAAGTAAATAATCTTCTTCTTCTTCTGCCTTATCCGATACGGACGTTGGCTACCACCATGGCTAACACCTTCTTATCCTGTGCAATCCTGAAGATTTCCGTGGAAGACAGCCCAAACCACGTTCTTAAATTATCCATCCAAGTTATTCGTCTCCTTCCCGGTCCACGCTGACCTTCAATTTTACCCTGAAGTACTGTATAACTTGGAGCAGACGATATTTTGGATTCCTCATCATGTGTCCCAAGTATTCGAATTTCTTCTTCTTAATTGTGTTTAACAGCTCAGGTTGGCTGCTCACACACTGAAGAACCTCGGCATTACTCAAATGTTGGGTCCACGAGAATTTAAGAATCCGCCGGTTTATCCACATTTCAAAAGCTCGAATCTACTTTTCTGTAGCTAAGGACAAGGTCCAAGCTTCAACACCATAAAGAAGGGTGGAGACAACATAGCACTTCACAATTCTATAATGTTCTTAAAGGAACATTTTCAATGTGTATTAGTAAAAGAGTGCGTGATGACTGAGTGATTAGTCGTTTGTATGCATTAATCTCGGATGAGGAGGAAACAGCTGATTACGTATAGCAATGGCGGCGATCTGAAAACAGCTGATTGACATTTCATGCAGTCCAGCTGATTGTTTTTGAAATAGAAAGGGGGTTTCTGTTGTATGGAGTAAAACATAGTATTGTTAAAATTCATTTTTAATTGAAAATGTATTTATGGGAAAAGCTTTCGGCATATTTAAATGTTTTAAATAATTTATTTTCAATATTTAAACTCCAGTTGAGGGAGGTAATATAAATGTGAGATTTTGGGCGTTTTCAGCTCTGCTGTTTAGTGTCTGTGTGTGTTGAGTTTGTAATGGATGAGTGGGAGTTGTTTTATATTTTACATTTTTTATTGGTATTTATTGTCTGTCGATTTTACGACAATAAATCTGTTTTTTTTACAAGTGGGTCTTGCGTGATTTATTTCAATTATAGTAAGGATGTGTTATGGAAAAGAGGTACTCATGGTATATGGCGCCTTTCACCCGTTCCGACCCGAGATTTAGGTAAGGATCTCAAGCTCCTGAATTAGTTAGCATCCTTGTCCAGTGTAGTTAGCCCATGACACTTCCACTACGACTGTGTGATTATCATAGAAGTGCTTCTCGGAGGGATTTTCAGGTTTTTAGCCGGGCCCTTCAAGATTCTTCGATCCACTCTACATTCTAGGATTTTGACAAGTCACCTTCATGATAATTACGGGTACAGTACATGCTTTAAATTAGGATTACACACCTTTTATTTATATTGTGTTAATTGTTCTTGTGTATTTTATTATAATTGTACTCTGAATTTTAAGAATAGAATGTTGTGTGTTTTTCCGAACACCAGTGTATTATTTCTACTGTAGGTCTTAAATCTCATTAGCAGTTTCGAAATACAGTAGATCTTCTGAGTATGGTTTCAAATCGGCCTGGTAGCTTCCTGCCAACACAACTCGGCCTATTTTATTTATTAATAGGGGTGCGGGTTCAATTATGCAGTCTTATCATTGTTTTGAGCTTCCCATCCTAGCTGTAGGGTGTTTGAAACCACGTGTTCTGTGTGCTCAAGTTGTTCTGTACACAGAAGTCTGGAAGATTTATGTGTTTATCGTATGGCTTTTAGTACATCCATACATACATAAAAATTCAACATGGCGACCATCCGAAATACTTAGACGTTTCTCAATATCTATTAATCTATGACAGCAATCAAATTGATATTTTGTATGTATATAGAGGCTTTAAACATAAGTTAACCTATGCGACGTTCAATAACCTGGTGAGCACAAATCCAACATGGCGGCGAAGCGAAATTTAGATATTAAAATGGACGTTTCTCCCGATTTAACCAGCAGAGCGCAGTGAAACATGGTACGGTATAGCTTATAAATTTTTTATCCACTGGCATCTAATTCATTTAAATTATTTTCATAACCACAAGATGGTGGCTGGGCGAAACTTTAAAATCTCGTTTTTATTTCTTGTGTCCTAATCATGGGATTGAAGTTTGAATAAAATATCTACACAATAATCTTCATGTAATAGTACATAACTAAGGCCTATATATAAATATCCAACATGGAGACCATCCGAAATATTTAGACGGTTCTCAATATCTACGAATCTATTACAGCAATCAAACTGAAAATGTGTATGTTGATAAGAGGCAATTAATATAAGTAGATATGAAAATAGGCAGTTTAGTTCTACACGGAACTACTTGTTCTTTTTCTGTTAAAATGGTACAATGGTCCTCTGTGGTTTTATCGGGCTGTGATGGCACAGCGGTCAAGCTGCTTGCCCCGCACCAAGTCTGGTCGGGTTCGATTCCCGGTTAATGCTTATGGGAATTCCGAGGTGAAATGTCACGTCAGTGAATATTATTAAGGCCTTAATCAAATGCGCGACATAATCTCCTTCATATTCTTGTCCACAAATTCGTTGTGTTTACGAACAGCCATCCTGTAGACATCATCCGGTTGCTGCCCTATACTATATTCCCCAACACTGCGAAGCTCATTTCATTGTTCATATGACATCTTGACAATCAATGTTTCTTATCTTTTTCAGGCAATTTTTTTAAATCATTAATGCCAGTAACCCGATGATAGCCCCGAAAGTTATCGACCAATAGCACTGCTCAGTTGCATATTCAAACTTCTTGAACGAATCCTCCTAACCAGAATAGCACCTTTCATTGAAGCTGTTACGCCTCCTGAACAAGCTGGATTCAGACATGGACGCAGCTGCACCGATCAAGTTCTTGCTCTAACTACACATATCGAAGAAGGTTTTCAAAGACAACTGAAATCAACAGCTGTTTTCATCGACTTGACTGGAGCATATGACACTGTTTGGCGACAAGGACTTGTTTACGAACTAATGCAAGTTGTACCAAGTCGAGAAATCGTGGATCTAATATCTAGTATGCTTAGTGAAAGAGAATTCGAAGTGTTTCTAGGTAGCACTAAAAGCCACAAACGAAAACTAAATAATGGTCTACCACAAGGATCTGTTTTAGCTCCATTGCTCTTCAATTTGTACATTCATGATTTACCAGTCACAACATCAACGAAGTTCATATATGCTGATGACATCACTCTTGTAGCACAGAGTAATAAATTTGAAGATGGTGAACAAATTCTTGCAGAGAATCTCAAGAAGATGTCAACTTTCTTTAAGACCTGGAGATTGATCCCCAGCACTTCAAAAACTGAAGTCTCTTGTTTCCATCTATCAAATCGTGCTGCAAACTACAATCCATGAGTTTTGTTCAACGAACGAAATCTGAGGTACAATCCTTTTCCAAAATATCTTGGAGTCACTTTAGATAGATCCCTGAGCTACAAAGAACACATCACTAAGCTTTCCCACAAAGTCGCCGCAAGAAACAACATATTGCATACGCTCAGTGGTACATCCTGGGGAGCCTCTGCTGACTGTTCACGCTTATCTGCCATCAGTCTTGTCTGCTCGGCTGCTGAGTAATGTGCACCCGTCTAGTTGGAAAGCATACATGTGAAGAAGGTATAGACATAATTGAATGATACAATGCGTTGCATTACTGGTTCCATCAAATCAACTCCACGTCACTGGTTACTCATGCTGAGTCACATTCCTCTACCACACTTAAGGAGGAAGCAAGCTCTACTAAGGGAAGCTAAGAAAATCTTTGCATCACCCTCTTTGCCATTGCACCAAGAATTCTGCCATCCATCACAGCAATGACTGAAATCTAGAAGACCAGTAAGTGTCACTGCGGGGCAACTCATTGCTGCTGGATTTGACCTAAATGAAAGCTGGAAGCATGAGTGGTCAACTAAAACATCGGGAACAAGTGCCCACCATCTTGATCCCACGAAGAAACCAAACGGCTTTGACTTACCAAGGAACTTCTTGTGCCGCATCAACAGGCTGAGGACTGGACATGGTTGCAGCAATTATTTCAGGTACAAGTGGGGCTGGATCAGCTCACCAATGTGCGAGTGTAACCTGGAAGAACAGACGATCGAACATCTGGTCCAACGCTGTCCTCTTTATTCGTACCCTGGCATTCCTGACGATTTGTTCGCTCTCACACCCGACTTAACCGAATGGTTGAGAAAGATGGACTTTAAAGTTTGAAAATAGCTTGTTATGTATAATTGTATAAATTTCCATACGATTAAATAATAAATTAATGCCAGTCATAGTCCTTGTGTCATCGCCACCAAATAACAGGCACGGAAAACAAGAAATTAAAGGAGACCAAAACACAAAAGTCAACTTGCCTCAAAATCAAATATATATCAGGCAGTGTTCAACTACACTGACCGGCACGAAAAACGCAACACTTCAATTTCTTACAAAAACTGAAATTTATTTCAAATTTATGACACTTTTATAACACTAATCTACTATATGATGATGATATATTGTAGTACGGTCCCATGTAGGTGTCTAACGATGGAAAATAAAAGATGATTATACACAAATTTAAAAATTAAGCCAGTGATGCACACTTCAAGGAAAGAGCGCTAAAAGAGCGGGAAATTTTGAGTAAGGTCCTAAAGGTCCCACGCTTCTGTTTTGATTTTATACACTTCACACATTACTTCACAGACCTCGAAGATGATCTCGGAGACCTCTGTTCGCATCTTTAAAAGCGTGTTTTGCCACCTCTTGTACCAATGACGGCATTCAACCTTTCAGGGATGCTCCTGATTAATGCTGTAATGTCCTGTTGAGGAATCATCTCCTATTCTTCCAGGAGGGCATTCTGTAGGGTCTCTGGATAGCACTGACTGGCTCTTCTCCCCAGCCGGTCCCAAACGTGCTCGAGGGTTCAAATCAGGGCTTCGAGCAGGCCAAGCCATAGAATGAATCCCTGCTTCACCCAAGAACTTTCGCAACATGTGGGCGTGCATTGTCTTGCATTAGTGTGAAATCATCACCAATAAATGGAGCGAAAGGCACAACATGCTCCAGAAGGATTTCCTCTACATACCGATGTGCAGTAAGGCTCCCATTCTCCACGAAGACCAAATCCGTCCTTGCAGCCATACTGATTCCTGCTCACACCATCACACAACCACCCTGAAATGGCGTCCTGGATGAGAATGTGCAAGGGGAATACCTTTCCCCTGGCCTTCTACAGACCCTCTCTCTTCCGTCAGGTGATCGGAGGCCAAACCGCGACTCATCGGCGAACACTTGTTCCCATTGTTGTACTGTCCAGCCATGATGTTCCCTTGCAAAACCTAGTCGAGCTGTGCGATGTTCTCTGGTAGGTTCTGGGTCTGTAACTGGTCTTCTGGATTGTCTCTCACTAGCATCGACCCTTCGAACTTGGTGGAGTCGATTTCGTGCTTCAATGGCGGTGGTGTGACGGTCGTGAAGAACTTGAAGTTGTAAGAAGCGGACATCTCTCTTCGATGTTGTTCTTCTCGGGCCTGTTCCTGGTCTCCTTGCAAAGCCTCCAGTTTCCCTGTACCTTCGTACGATTCTGGAAATCGTAGAAGCTGTAATCCTCAACACTTCTGCAATGTAATGCATGCTGCAACCATCTCCCACCAAAGCAACAACTTTTGCAGCTTGTTCAGGGCTTAAGGGCACGTTTGATCCAGAAAGCTAATTACGACAATCACAGAAAGATCCCACAAACACATGTGATTGAAAAGGAAACAATTCAAAGTACAACACTTATCGCTATAAGAGCGGGAACACATTATTGGGTTACATCCAGTGATGTGCTTTCCAGGTTGCGCGGGAAAAATCAATTGAGGCTAGTGCAATCAACAATCAACACTACATCGTTTGCTTGCAAAGCAACGCCAATAACATACCCCGTCTAAAAAAAACAGGTTAAAGTGCTTCACTTTGATTAAATAGATAAATTACACAATAATTTCACTTCATTTATTGGGTGTTGCATTTTTCGTGCCGGTCAGTGTATATATTTGATTTTGCTCTATGCCGCTCCGCAGGCCGGTAAACGAAGGAAACACGAGTCGCTGTGACGTCACTGTGCCGTACGCGGTGAGGGCGCTATCCGCTCCATTCTGTTGATTGTTGCAATACGCGCGCTGCCACTCTTCCGTTGATTAGTGTTGTTTATTATAATCGAGTGTGATAGCTAGTTGGTAAAATGCCTTGGTGTAGTGTATATGGTTGTAACAACAGAACGAGTAAAAACCGAAACTGTAGAGAAAAAGAAGTACATTCCCATAGATTTCCAAATCGAAGTAAGTCGCCACGTAGATTTAGCAGTGGGTACAATTTTGCAAGAGGAAGCATTTTTCTCCCGGTAATGGGGCTACTGTGTGTTCAATGCATTCTAAAAAGACAGACTATGATGAAACGCAACTTTTGAAAATGAAGTTGATGCCTACAGAAAAGCTACAAGATCCAAAATTGAAGCCAGGAGCTGTTCCTTCAATAAGGGCTACATTACATAATGGAGTGTTTGGGTGGTGAGGGATGAAATAATATATGAGTAAATTGAGTTGTACAGCATTGTCTTCTAATCACAGTCTTGCTACGTGAAGCTATCACGAATGAGTTGTGAGCATTTCAATTGCGATTGAAGTGTTAAAGTAAATTAACATTTATGGAGAACTTGTCCACGGTGAAAAAGAGTAAAGGTGAAACAAAATACATTTAATTAAATGTTCCTCCGCTACGTTGAGAGACATCGGATCAAAGGTGTGTTTTTTAGATTTAGATGATGAATACTTGTTGCCTTGGAAACCTTATAGGAGGTCTAGATGGCCTTTATTACACTTCAGATTTAGATGATGAATACTTGTTGCCTTGGTAACCATTATGAATCCTAGATGGCCTTTACACTTCTGATTTTCGGCTTCAGTAACGTAGTTGGTTGCATGCTGAGCTTCTATGCCCAAGATCGCGGGTTCAAACCCGGTAGAAAACGTATTTTGCAGTGCGTTAAAAATTATACAGGGGGGGGGGGGAGTAAATCCGGCGGGCCCATGTCATAGATTTATGGCATGTTATAGAGCCTTCCACTAACTACAATTATTGTGTGAAACTAAATTTGTAAGTTAGATTTGATTAACGCTGTGTTAGAATCCACCGTTCGTCGCCAGGTGCTGGTTGCAGTGGCAGCTAGCAGCCAAGTATACAGCTAGGTGTCGTTGACGGTAGCATTCGGTAGCAAAAGTAGGAACTACTTGAAATGGATCGTCTGCGGTCCTTACCTGAATTACAGATAACACATACTAATACAGTCATCACAATTAACACTGTTAATCAGACAGATTCTACACACCCAAATTACACGAGGCTACATGACCGCGTTGTCCCAGCCCCTAAACTGAGGAACCAACCATAGTTCAGATTTAGATGATGAATATCTGATGCCATGGTAACCATAGACGTGGCCTAGATCAGAGTTTCTCAAAGTGTGGTCTGCGGACCCCCGGGGGGTCCGCAAAAAATATTCGAATCTAATTTTGTTAATTACTCATACCAAGGACTCCTGTTTCTGCAAATAAAAGTTTTAGTTTGTATTACAAAATATGTGCGTGGCAAGCTTAGCCAATCCTATGATCAGGTCAATATTGTTTTCGGCGGGTGGCTACCCTGCGGCTAGCCACTAACACACCTAGTCTGTCATCTGTTCTGTCAGCGGAGCAAACGTATCGGCATCTGTTATTCAGTTGACTTTTGTCGCTATTTGGTGCTTGTCGTGATGGTTTGTTTTGCTTTGTTGTGCTGTTTAACTTTTAATGGTGGAAACATTTTACGTAAGGAAGTGTTAATTTTGGGCCTGTATCATGGATCGTTGGTTAAAGACAGGGACTGTAAAACGTTCAGTTGATAAATTAGAGAGAGTCAATGATCGTGAAAGTGAGGTTAGCTGTTCAACTTCAGTAGCTAGTTCTAGCTGCAACGCTGATTTACGTAAGACTGTTAAGCGCCGCAAATATTCTGAAGTGTATTTAAAATTAGGTTTTGTGCAAACTAATGACGAACAAAAACCACAGTGCGTGTTATGCTACGAGATTCTTTCCAATGAAGCTATGAAACCTGCGAAATTAAGGAGGCACTTAGAAACAAAACATCCAGACTTTGGTGATAAGTCATTTGAGTTTTTTTAAATAAAAAGTCAAGAAATGGAAAAGATGAAAACATCAATGGAGAAAATGGCGTCAGGTAGCGCTGCTGAAAAAGCTACTGTGGCGTCATACGAAATAGCATTACTCATAGCTAAATCTGGAAAGCCATGTACGATTGCAGAAGAACTAATCTTACCAGCGGCAAAAAAATGTGTAATATAATAATAGGAGAGGCAGCTGCTAAGGAATTAAGTACAGTTCCACTTTCAAACGATTGATGACATGTCTCAAAATATTGAAGAGCAGTTACTTTGTAGGTTAAAATCTACAAAAATGTACGCTTTGCAACTTGACGAAAGTACAGACCTATCAAACAATTCTCACTTGTTAGCCTTTGTTAGGTATGAAAATGAAAATTGGCTTTTAGAAGAGCTTCTGTTTTGCAAAGAGATTCTTCATAACAATGACCATGATATTTTTGAAGCATTAAATGATTTTATTTTATCAAATGACTTGGACTGGCAACGTTGTGTTGGAGTGAGTACCGATGGAGCAGGGGCCATGGCCGGCAAAAAGACAGGCCTAATTGCTCGTGTCAAGTCTGTCGCTCCCAAAGTTAAGTGGACTCACTGCTCTATTCATAGGGAGGCATTGGCTGTAAAAAAAAAATGCCAGAAGATCTAGAAACATCATTAAAAGAAGTTGTGAAAATTGTAAATTATATTAAAGCCCGACCTTTGAACTCTCGTATTTTTACTCAGCTTTGTGAAGAAATTGGAAGTGAGCATGTACAGCTCTTGCTTCACACTGAAGTTCACTGGCTCTCCCGAGGTAATGTCCTCACACGTTTTTTTGAATTGCGTGATGAAATTAGAATATTTCTTTTGGAAGAAAAGTATGAAAACTTTCTTCTCAAAGACAAGTTGTGTGAGTTTGCGTGGTTGATCAAGATTGCATATTTGGCAGATATCTTCCAGCATTTGAATGTCCTAAATACGAAACTTCAAGGGTCTGACACTGACATATTCCGTGTAGAAGAGCAAGTGGAAGCTATGATAGGAAAACTGTAGCTTTGGTCTGACAGTATGCTTAAGGATTCATACAACAATTTTACAACGTTGCAGGAATTCTTAATAGCATCTGAAGAAGAGATGCCTACAAATACAAAAGAACTGTTTGCTGAGCATTTAACAGACCTGGCTCATAGTCTGAGAAGTTACTTTTGGTGTATTCTTGGAATACACGGTACGAGAGAATATAAAGTTTAATGCTCTTTGCTTGTTCATTCCTTCCTCTTTATCAAACACCAACAGTGATCTTCTATTTTCTCTTTGATGGTCATGTCGCTTATATCTTTTGTGAGTCTGTTCTAGATATATATCTTCCATGACCCACCTAGCGTCATCTAGCAGCGAATCTCTGAAACTCCTCAATTCTTCCTGGTGCAAGAGGATTTACTTATCCATCTGGCCACCAGATTTCGTTACCATAGCCAGCTATTATCTCCATGAGCAAGAGAACTTCGTTTACTTTTTCACTCACCATGCTGTGCTAGTATCGCCTGCTATCAACTCTTTGAAGACCATCTCCTCAAGAGAATTTAATTTCTTATGTTGGTTATTCTGATATGTATTCCTTTTGTCTCCTACCCCCACTCTTTCCCTTCCTTGGACCCTCCGCGCTTTGCTGAGCAGGTTTCACTTGTAAGTCGGCAGTTGACTCGGTCAGTTAAGGCTCAACTAGAGCCAGTCTCCTCAAACCAAGAGGCACTCTCTCCTCTCTACGCCATGTTGGCACATTAGGTATCCGTCAAAGGGAACTTCACCTTCGACATGCAACCAAGATAAGTACCTACTTCAAGTTTTAACTTCATCTTCATCGGTTTTAACTTCTACATGCTTTTAACGATATTTTATAGACAGCGTGAGATTACTTATTTGGGGCAAAAATCATTCTTCGCGGGATTTGCCATGTTGAGCTTTTGTCTGTCTAAGCCAACCTTAATAGAAAGTAGCTTTTCTTAAGCTAATTAAATGAGAAATCTTCTCACCACGAGGGATATTATCTAATACCCGCTGTCTATAAATCACCAAGCTAGTTCCTCCGCTGGATTAACTTTGGCCCCATTCTTCTATTAGGACTGTTCTGGAACCTTCCAGATCCTGTACTTTATCTACAAGTCTTGCCGTCATGTATTTTTCACTCACTTGTGGGAATACTATTTAAAATGAGGAATCTTCATTATAAATTACTGCAATAGCGAATGTTCTATGGCGCATTTAATTGTAATTCACAAACTTCTCAAGAAATAGACTCTCGCCTACCTAGTGCAACCAGTTATTTTCATCATTGCAATAACTTTCTTTCCCATAAACTTTCGTGTTACTACAGTGAACTTTTCATCTATTCAACAAACTATAGTGAGAAACAGTGCTTTCAGTATTTCTTCCGCGTCGCGATCGTCCGTTTACATTAAATAAGGCCATGAACATTTATCCTCAATCCCAATTGATCTTTCCTAAACCTTCTACTAACAAACTATATTAATAAAATTATAAATCTGGATCATTTCCAATAAGGTGTCACTCTAGCGAAGTGCCCTTCCATCTTGCTTGTTTATCATTACTTAATTTCTGCATAACTACGTGTTTTATACACGGTTCAAACTTACATTGTTTCTACCTTATAATCAGGAAAAACAATTCTTTCAACTCTTGAGTGAGTTATTTTTAGTTCTCACGAAATGGAAACTGCCCCATTTGGCTCGTGATTCCTATTTAAACATAGGAGGTCGAGAACCTTCCTTCTAATTTTCTCTTCAGGTTTCACAGTAAGTGACCTGCCCTTAATTGTATATTAACCAACAGTAATTCTGTATAAATATAAGAAGTTATAGGAACTTCTCCTTCATTCTACCCGCTTTCTTTTTTGTTATTTTCGAAGTTGTAACTTTTTTTAAAATAGTTACCTGGAAATTTCTTAAAGTACACTCCTTGTACTTAATTTAATGTTTAAACTTTAATCACTTCAATTGTCTTTTTTAAATCTTACAAAGATTTTAGTACATATATAAGGTTTGAAACCTAAAGAATTGTTAATTGCCTGGAGCAAACTTTAAATGTTAGGAGGTCTGCGACCCCAAATTGTTACTAAAAATTTAAACTATATACTTGTCAAATTTATTAGACTCTTTTGCCTTGTTAAATAAATTAAATATTTGTTTTTGGATTTATCATTTCTCTAATACAACGGTTAGGCAAGATCCTGTCTTCCTTGGCTCTCTACTCAATGCCATTAAATCTATTGATAGGGCTTTCACCACTCGTTGCATTTGAGCAAGAACTCTTAGTGGTAATCTCGTCAAAGTTCTTCTTAGCTTTAAAAGCTAATCCTAACTGGCCAGTAAGGCAAGTAAAGCTCGCTACGCCAGCTACCTGCTTGTGGAGATCCTCTCCGAAAACTTATGGTTAGTTTTCCAAAATATAAGTGTTTCTTTTTGTCTAAACTTTTAGCCGGCTCCTTGCTGAGTAAAAGCTTAGCCATTTCCAAATGCAACCATTGGTCCACTTCCCAAAATTACTCCCCAAGGTATAATTTTTTATCATTATCCTTCTTGGAAGCACTTGGTCGCTTTTTCAGGAACTCTATAACTTCGAAAACTGGAAATACCAAACCTGATTCAAATTATTGGCATCCTTCGAATTACTTTGCAAAAACGAATTTCTTTGAACAGACATACAATAAATCTGTTACTCTCAGTCTTGCCAGACCAACACCCTTCCCCATAGTAGTCTTACGCCTGCTTGAGAGGGAATATACTAAGGCCACTCTCTTGCAAACCGCCCAAGTCCTAGCTGTATTTCCCGTCAGCTTAGACCAAGCTCTTACCCATTTTAGGTATCAGAGAACGGATTTTCAGTGGAAACCGCCTCTAAGTGCATTAAAGGTTAAATTTATAACTTTTGTGTGACTCTCCTCCTATTTTTCTATCCTTTTTCTCCAGTCCGAAACCTATCTCCTTTTCTTAATCATCTTCCCTTGGTGGTTAGGTTATTCCTCAGCCAATAATCTACCCAAAATTTGGTCCCAGAAACCCGGGAGAGTCCATTTTCTATTCTTATTCTTTTTAAAAGTGTCATTTGACAATACCTTGCAAATTATTAATATCTGCTTTGAATCTTTCAGCTATAACCACATCGTGCAAAGCCTGTGAAGGGGAAAGAGGCCGCTCCTGTCTCCTTTGGTGTGTCCCGTTCTTTCTACTTATTTGCTGCTGCCAGCCTGACAGCATTTCCAAGGTTCTATAGTTTTGTAAGTTGTATTTCAATTTATTTTCTTTGTCATGGCTCCTACTGAAAAAGATGAAACTCTCATTGCTAGACGTTCTTCCTATAAAGGGCAACTCACCAGATTCAGAAATTTCATCAACAAATTAAATCCCGCCGAGTGTGATTTAGACATCCTAACACAACGCCTTAAGTTGTACGAACGGTCCTGTGATTATTATGATCAAATTCAAACCGAGATTGAATCCGCTTGCCCAGAACTTCAATCGGATCGGGACAGGTCGAACCCTTGTACTTTGAAGGGTTTGCCAAGGCCCACCAACTGATCCGCAGTATCTCAGAACCGGACACTAGGGTCATCAATCCGGCCCAGTTCGCACCCGCTTCAGTTCACAAGAACAAACCGAAACCGTTACTTCCTAAGATAAGCCTACCTCACTTCTCAGGCCAGGAAGGTGAATGGTATTATTTTTATGAACTTTACTGCTCACTCGTTCATGACAATAAGGAAATTCCCGACATTCATAAATTCTACTTCTTACGTACGTCTTTGGAAGGCGAGGCCTTGGCCTTGGTTCAGTCACTGCCTTTAAGCGCAGATAACTACCACATCGCCTTTAATCTCCTTCAAGAGAGATATGGTAATTTACGTTTGAGTGTTGCTCGCCACATCCGCTGTCTGTTCAACTTGCCAGCCGTCAAACCTAATGACGTCACCTCTTTAAGAGACCTGTTAGACTCTATGCAATTAAATGTTAGAGCATTATATCAACTTAAGCAGCCTGTCCAAACATGGGACACTATACTTATTCAGATAGCTACATCCAGATTCGATTTTTCGACTTTAAAGGCTTGGGAGATCGAACTCGCTCGCAAGGAGGAATACTCGTTCGAACACCTCATCCCGTTTCTCAACAGCCGATGCCAAGTCCTTACAGCACTCTCATTTCAGTGCGAAAATGTCGAAACGAATCATCAGTGTCACATTTTTGAGAAAAACCTTGCTTTTTCAAAGGGTCATCAGCCCCCACCTGTCGAGAACAAGCAAACCCGTTCTGCTTCTTTCAATCATGCAAGAGAACATATCAGGCCGCTCAACAAATCTTTAAAATGCATGCTCTGCAAAAAGTTGCACATTTTGTATTTGTGCAAATCTTTTAAAGAATTGTCTGTCGAAGATCGAAGGAAGTTTGTCTTCAATAGCAAACATTGCTTCAACTGCTTGTCACCTAAGCATTCTTCTTCTAACTGTACGTCATCCAATCTCTGTTTCCATTGTAAAAAACCGCACCATTCTTTATTGCACGTTCATGATAAATCGAGGTCATCAGTACCTGCCTCTTCAAACTCCATGCAGAGCAGCTCCGAACAAACTAATGCTTCTTCCCGCATTTCTAACGCCAAAACTTCTCACAGTGCGCAAGCCCTTTTGTCCACTGTACAATTCGAAATCCAAGATAAGTTTGGAAATTGGGTTCGAACCCGCGGTCTTCTCGATTCCGCTTCAACTCATAACTTTGTTTCGCAATCATTAATTAAAAAACTAGGTCTTTCGTTATCGCCTATTTCCATCAATGTATCCGGCATTGACAATTTGAAAACTTAAGTCTTGCAGTCTTCAAAATTGAAAATCAGAGACGTTTGCCAAAGAAACACCAATCTTAACTTAAACTGTCTCATTCTTACCAGTATTGGCAAGGACACTCCTAGCAGCTCTATCAATACTTCCGGTTTAAAGATTCCTTCGCACTTAAGGTTAGCTGATCCTCAGTTTAATGCTCAAAGTCCCATTGATGTACTTTTCACTGCCAATGTTTTTTGGAATTTCCTTCGCAAACAAACACGTAGGCTATCTTCAACCGTGGTCGCCAGAGACACCGATTTTGGTTGGGTTATTACTGGTGATATCCAACATCCCAGTGTTCAAACCAAATCGCAATGTCATTTTGTTACTGCTGATATAAATCCCTTTTCTGAAAAAGAGAACGCTCATGTTTTCGATCTCGATACTTTTGAAAAACACTTACCGAAACGATGTCTCATCGTGAACAACTACGCCACCTTTGTAAGTTGTTTAAATGGTTTTGCCTTCTTCCCGCACAAAATGGCAATTCAAGTTCGCCTCACCTTGTGTTACTTCGTTTACCTTCTCATGTCATTTTTATAGCAGGTAATTGCTTAAACTCTCTATTGAAAACTAGCTTCTCCTTGTGTAAAACCATGGCTATCAATCACCATCACTTCGCTGTAAGCTATGTTTCACTTCTTTCGCTATTTAGAAGGATGGCCACGGCCGGCTCCCTCCTCCTTCCTCACAATTGGAAGCCGCTTTTGAAACCGCTTGAAAATCTGAATTCTCTAGCATCTAGAATAACTATTCTTACGCATAAACTACTTCTCAATGTCCCAGCTTCTCTTCCGTGTTCGGAAGAATTAAGCTTTTTTCTGTTGAAAATTGTCGGATTCCGTGATCCTCCAAATTATGCGAAATTGATTTCCTACTCTATTTCATATGTCTCTCAGTAGCGGCTTTTCAGGTGCATCAGGTACAGCCCGGATGCACTAACATTTCTCAAAACAATTGTCTGTCATTTTCTGAATCCCTATATTTCCTCTTTAAAACCTACCGTATTCGTTAAAAAAAACGAAGAGTGCGCTTTATATGTTGTGATTACACAACCGGCGTAGCTCTCATACTTATTAGTAATTAAACGATCCCCGCAGTCAATTATCTTCACGATTGCGCCTTGCGTTGTGAGTGCAGCCCTTCCAATGCTCACAGCAATGCGGGCTGACTTGTGACGTATAACTGAATGGTTGCCATGACAACGTGCCAAACCGCCTGCCAGTATATATACAGGAGTGTTTCGCTTGGTGCAGCCCGTCAAGCAACAGGAATGTTTCGCTGCCTCGCACGAGCCGTGACGATATTAACCGAATGCACCCGAATATGAAACGCGAGCTCTTCGCTCCTCGACATGGAGGAAAGAACGGAAGGAGATGCATTCGCTGCGCTGCCTAGTGCAAGCTACTGAAGCCAAACATCGCGCCCAATTAGGGTAGCAAGAAAATGTCTGTTCCTATGATTTTAAAGCCGTAAACCACTCCAACAATTGTCTTGGATTTTAGTGACATAAAACTTAAATGACAAGTCAAGATTTTTTCTTGGATAGGCAGAATACACTCTATACATCACGGTAATTGGCACAAATAAGCTGCGTTCTCGTTTTAAAAGCGAATTTAAATAGAAATATGAGAGCACCTATGCAAGGCTAGTTTTGTAAGAAAGACGCGGCAAAACGTAATAATACGCTGAAATACTGATTAAATTGATTACAGATGTCTGAAGGTGCTCGTTATACCAAAGAAGGAACATCTTGGGAACTATTATAATGATGCCGAACTAATCACGGTACTTACACCAAATTGATTTTTAAGTTATTTTTGGTGTTGAGGCAGTCATCAGCTTTTAGGCCTAATTTCGAACACAGCCACTTACACTCATTGTTCGTACACATTTCGATATTCGCGAATACCAACCTTAAAATTAATAAACAAATGTTAGTATCTCAGTCACGCTGAAACACAATCACGCAAAAACATATTGACTAGTATATTTTGTCGCGAGAGTTGTGACTACTGTTCCAACAGCTGTAATAAGAAGCTTGTTGGCGGCTTCGGTGGCGTAGTTGGTAACATGCTGAGCTTCTATGCCTAAGATCGCGGGTTCAAATCCGGCCAAAGTCGTCGGATTTTTTAAGAGCGTAAAAAACCCTCAGTATGCCTTCCTTCGGAGGGGAAGTGAGGCCGGCGGTCCCATGTCATAGATTTATGGCATGTTAAAGAACCTTCCACTAATTACACCTGTGTGAAGCTAAATTGTATAGGTTGAGAATGTAAACAACGCTCTTAGGTTCCTACTTTCGTTGCCAAGAGCCAAGAGCCGACTGCGGTGGGATCTGGTAGCTAAGTTCTGAACTAGAAGTCGTTGACGGTGGCGTTTGGCGGCAAAAGTACGAACTACTTGAATTTATCGTCTGCAGTCCTTACTTGAATTAAAAACAGATAACACACACTAATACAGTCATCACAATTAACACCGGTTATCAGACAGATTCTACACGGGGCTACATGACCGCGTTGTCGCAGCCCCTAAACTTAGGAACCAACCAACCAACCAAGAAGCTTGTTATAAATTTGAACGTGTGGTGTACGAAGTATTTTTATAGTAAAAATTGGGCTGTTAAAATGTGATTCGTGGCCGTGTGGCGCATTAATTGTGAGTGAAGTGTAAATAGAATAAGCGCTTTTGTAAAGCATACAGTAGCACAGCTGAAAGAGTGAGCTCTTGGCGTTTTTATAGTTACTGTGTTTAATCATAACATAATTATAGGTGTATGTTTGGAGAGGAAGTGCGTTTGAAATTCAGTTATGTTATAAGTATAAGTACGAGTACGGTATGTAGAGTGAGAGGTCGTTCTTTAGGTATATAGTATTCAAATATTTTCTTATAGTGTAAAATAATAGTGTTCCCTCCAAGGTGTGTTTTAACATGGAACCGTCCGTAGATTTAGTTTGTATTTTAGGAGAAACTCCGTTTTCTAAATGGGAGGAGGATAAAAATAAATTTTATCAAGCAATCAACCCCAACCACTTTTGACATACCAGATTTCATCCTAGCTAGATGACCCAACACACCTATTCGAAATGTATACGTTTACTGCCCACGAGCGTGTGTTGGGCTGCACTGAACTTACACCCCACGAGCCGCCGCTGATGTCTCTAAATTGTTTTTTCACGTCCAAGCTACGGATGACTGCATGTCGTGTTACTCGTTCCGCTTTAAGTCAAAGCTGATTCAACTAGTGTTGTTTGTTTATTTCGAACTGCTTGTTTGTCAAACTTGTTTGTATACAAGCTTGAGTAAGGCCAAGTTGCTGTTTATTTCCTGTATGCTTGCCAAAGGTCATAGCACGTTTCCCTTATCTCAACTCTAGCTGATTGCCAACCATTGTTCTGCGAGTCGCTTCCGTAAGTTCAGACGCTGCTCAACTCATCACCAAAATAAACTTGTTCCGGTCAAGGACTCTTTCAGATATTTATATTCCTTATCTCGCTGTACTATGTGGGTCAAGGCCGCGCTTGCCTGTGTCTCCCACTTGTTCAGACTCGTATACTACAATTGCTTCGATTCTTGTTTCGTAACATCGTTGCATATCCTTTACGCGCTTATGTATTGCACTCTGCTTACATATTTTGCACTTTTATTGTTCATTGATGAACAAACTTGTTTTTTCTCGTCGTCACATTCGATGTGTTTTTGTATTTATACTTGCCACGTCGCGTTTCTCGCTGACTTAAGTATTTTTCCGATTAACCCCTTTGATACTTATGACTTAAGGTCATTGTTTATGGCTACTAGATTGTTACCTATGGCGTTCTTGCTTTCTACTCGCTTAGTTCCTTTGTTTATTTGGTATATTCTTATCCTTAATAGATGTACTTGTTTCTATACGCTTTGTTTAAACTTGTTAATTTTCCTTTTGCGTCTTATCGCAATCTTTACTAGTGCCTTATTTCCCGCAGTTTCTAGCTATTTTGTGATTGAAGGTGTTGTTAAATCTCGTTATTTAACTCCGCTTTCCAATGACCCCGATGACCTGCTTCCACTTACACCTGGTCACTTCCTTATAGGCACTTCTCTTTCTGCTCCTCCTCCTCTTCCCAATTCTTGCAGGGATTCTAATCTACCTATCGTTTGGCGTAAACTTGAAGCCCTCCGTAATTCTTTTTGGAAGAGGTGGAACTTGGAATATTTAACTTCCTTGCAACGGAGACAGAAGTGGTTTCTTTCCAGTCCCGACATTAAAGTGGGGGACTTGGTCTTGGTTTGGGATGTTTCACCCCCCCCCCCCTAGTCTGGATTTCGGGTAGAGTGACCGAGTGTTATCCTGGAAGAGATGGGAGAGTCAGGGTGGCCAAAATCTTGACCACTAATGGTCCGATCACAAAACAACTTTCCTTGATCGCTCCATTACCTTTAAATGTTTAACTGCTTATTTGTTCTCTGTTGGTGTTTTTCCCTCCCAGTATGGTGTATTCTTGGAATACACGGTACGAGAGAATATAAAGTTTAATGCTCTTTGCTTGTTCATCCCTTCCTCTTTATCAAACACCAACAGTGATCTTCTATTTTCTCTTTGATGGTCATGTCGCTTATATCTTTTGTGAGTCTGTTCTAGATATATATCTTCCATGACCCACCTAGCGTCATCTAGCAGCGAATCTCTGAAGCTCCTCAATTCTTCCTGGTGCAAGAGGATTTACTTATCCATCTGGCCACCAGATTTCGTTACCATCGCCAGCTATTATCTCCATGAGCAAGAGAACTTCGTTTACTTTTTCACTCACCATGCTGTGCTAGTATCGCCTGCTATCAACTCTTTGAAGACCATCTCCTCAAGAGAATTTAATTTCTTATGTTGGTTATTCTGATATGTATTCCTTTTGTCTCCTACCCCCACTCTTTCCCTTCCTTGGACCCTCCGCGCTTTGCTGAGCAGGTCTCACTTGTAAGTCGGCAGTTGACTCGGTCAGTTAAGGTTCAACTAGAGCCAGTCTCCTCAAACCAAGAGGCACTCTCTCCTCTCTACGCCATGTTGGCACATTAGGTATCCGTCAAAGGGAACTTCACCTTCGACATGCAACCAAGATAAGTACCTACTTCAAGTTTTAACTTCATCTTCATCGGTTTTAACTTCTACATGCTTTTAACGATATTTTATAGACAGCGTGAGATTACTTATTTGGGGCAAAAATCATTCTTCGCGGGATTTGCCATGTTGAGCTTTTGTCTGTCTAAGCCAACCTTAATAGAAAGTAGCTTTTCTTAAGCTAATTAAATGAGAAATCTTCTCACCACGAGGGATATTATCTAATACCCGCTGTCTATAAATCACCAAGCTAGTTCCTCCGCTGGATTAACTTTGGCCCCATTCTTCTATTAGGACTGTTCTGGAACCTTCCAGATCCTGTACTTTATCTACAAGTCTTGCCGTCATGTATTTTTCACTCACTTGTGGGAATACTATTTAAAATGAGGAATCTTCATTATAAATTACTGCAATAGCGAATGTTCTATGGCGCATTTAATTGTAATTCACAAACTTCTCAAGAAATAGACTCTCGCCTACCTAGTGCAACCAGTTATTTTCATCATTGCAATAACTTTCTTTCCCATAAACTTTCGTGTTACTACAGTGAACTTTTCATCTATTCAACAAACTATAGTGAGAAACAGTGCTTTCAGTATTTCTTCCGCGTCGCGATCGTCCGTTTACATTAAATAAGGCCATGAACATTTATCCTCAATCCCAATTGATCTTTCCTAAACCTTCTACTAACAAACTATATTAATAAAATTATAAATCTGGATCATTTCCAATAAGGTGTCACTCTAGCGAAGTGCCCTTCCATCTTGCTTGCTTATCATTAATTAATTTTTGCATAACTACGTGTTTTATACACGGTTCAAACTTACATTGTTTCTACCTTATAATCAGGGAAAACAATTCTTTCAACTCTTGAGTGAGTTATTTCTAGGTCTCACGAAATGGAAACTGCCCCATTTGGCTCGTGATTCCTATTTAAACATAGGAGGTCGATAACCTTCCTTCTGATTTTCTCTTCAGGTTTCACAGTAAGTGACCTGCCCTTATTTGTATATTAACCAACAGTAATTCTGTATAAATATAAAAAGTTATAGGAACTTCTCCTTCATTCTACCCGCTTTCTTTTTTGTTATTTTCGAAGTTGTAACTTTTTTTAAAATAGTTACCTGAAAATTTCTTAAAGTACACTCCTTGTACTTAATTTAATGTTTAAACTTTAATCACTTCATTTGTCTTTTTTAAATCTTACAAAGATTTTAGTACATATATAAGGTTTGAAACCTAAAGAATTGTTAATTGCCTGCAGCAAACTTTAAATGTTAGGAGGTCTGCGACCCCAAATTGTTACTAAAAATTTAAACTATATACTTGTCAAATTTATTAGACTCTTTTGCCTTGTTAAATAAATTAAATATTTGTTTTTGGATTTATCATTTCTCTAATACAACGGTTAGGCAAGATCCTGTCTTCCTTGGCTCTCTACTCAATGCCATTAAATCTATTGATAGGGCTTTCACCACTCGTTGCATTTGAGCAAGAACTCTTAGTGGTAATCTCGTCAAAGTTTCTCTTAGCTTTAAAAGCTAATCCTAACTGGCCAGTAAGGCAAGTAAAGCTCGCTACGCCAGCTACCTGCTTGTGGAGATCCTCTCCGAAAACTTATGGTTAGTTTTCCAAAAGATAAGTGTTTCTTTTTGTCTAAACTTTTAGCCGGCTCCTTGCTGAGTAAAAGCTTAGCCATTTCCAAATGCAACCATTGGTCCACTTCCCAAAATTACTCCCCAAGGTATAATTTTTTATCATTATCCTTCTTGGAAGCACTTGGTCGCTTTTTCAGGAACTCTATAACTTCGAAAACTGGAAATACCAAACCTGATTCAAATTATTGGCATCCTTCGAATTACTTTGCAAAAACGAATTTCTTTGAACAGACATACAATAAATCTGTTACTCTCAGTCTTGCCAGACCAACACCCATCCCCATAGTAGTCTTATGCCTGCTTGAGAGGGAATATACTAAGGCCACTCTCTTGCAAACCGCCCAAGTCCTAGCTGTATTTCCCGTCAGCTTAGACCAAGCTCTTACCCATTTTCGGTATCAGAGAACGGATTTTCAGTGGAAACCGCCTCTAAGTGAATTAAAGGTTAAATTTATAACTTTTGTGTGACTCTCCTCCTATTTTTCTATCCTTTTTCTCCAGTCCGAAACCTATCTCCTTTTCTTAATCATCTTCCCTTGGTGGTTAGGTTATTCCACAGCCAATAATCTACCCAACCTTCCTGGACCTAATCCTAATAATGATTGGATGAAGTATCCATTCAAGAAGAGAAGTATTGGTAACCTCATCGACCTATCTGATACTGAGCAAGACCAATTGGTGGAACTCTCTTGCAGCAGAGCCTGGGAGATTGTTTATCAAGAAAATAACTTGGCAAGGTTTTGGCTACTTGTACAAGCTGAGGTACCAGAAATTGCCCAAAAAAAAGCCCTCAAATATATTGTGCCCTTTTGTACGACATATTTGTGTGAACGCGCCTTTTCTGAACTGTGCAACCTGAAGCCAGCAAAAGGAAACAGACTGAAGAACATTGAAACCGATTCAAGGCTAAAGCTTTCTAAAATAAATCCCAACATTTTAGAGATAGTCAAAAGCAAAAAACAGTACCATTGTTCCCACTAAAGTAACGGTAAAAACAGATAACTTTTTATTCTAAGATTGCATTTAAAAGTCTACTCCTACTGTAATTAAGAAAATTTGTGTATTCTTATGTAAGTCATGTTTTTCCAGTATTTATCCCAATTTAAATAAACTATATATATACTAAAACGAACAGATTAATTGTTTTTACAACCCACCATTTTTTTGTATAAATTGTATATCTTTAAAAATGACAACCATTAAAAAATTTACAACAAAAATTAAAGGCAGTTTTGAGGGGTCAGCAATGACTACATAAATAATTGAAGGGGTCCTCGAGTACAGGAAGTTTGAGAACCCCTGGCCTAGATGACCGTCTCACATTTTGATCTTATTACAAAAAAAATTACTTGTTCTCCATCTCAAAGATCTTAAAGTCATAATCAAGAGTATAGTGCTATGTGATTGGACCATCACACAGATTTTATGAACCACGAGCAGTAAAATTGTACTGTGAGAGATATGATTGCTATATACCAACAACCTGCCTGGCAGATTAGATTAAAATATACGGTTTCCCGATAGATCTAGGATATTTTTGTACTTCAAATGAACATAATGACAATGCACCAAATTTCAAAGTAATTTAAAAAATAAGTATTTGCACTCAATTAGTGGTCCATCACTCAATATTGTGTACAGAAGTGGAACGAACACATCTAAAGATGAACGAAACTTGGAGAAATGGTTCAGGTACATTTTGAAAAGGAAGATTGTAGTTTTACGTGGCCGTGAATCGTGTGATTATGAGCCACGGGACCTCCTTTTTACGTGGAATCCGAACCACAGGACATGGCATTTCACTTCGAAAATCTCACACGCGTTTACCGGGAATCGAACCCGGACCGCCTTGGTGAGAGGCATACAGCTAGGTACATTTTGATCGACTAGGAACGACTTGTCAGATTGCTTCGAGATGGTAAATAATGTTCGTTCTGGCTCAAACTGATACGGACGAATGTTATTTACATCCATTATAAGTCTTTTGACTAACACTAACAATGGCAACAGAAGAACACGGCAGCAGCAGAGTGCGGGAAAGACTGCCGGAGCTTATGCACCGCAACAAGGATGCTATGTAGACTCGAGAGCGCAGTGACTTCACGAGCAGTTACTAGTTTCGCACATAACTTGAGAACGGTTGGACGTAGAGGCACCGGATTAACGGCATTGTTGCATATTTATCAATAAATAACGAAATATGTGTTTTTGTGTTGCGATCTCCTTTAATTTATTACCCGACACCCACATATCCAATCCCATTTTTCATTCAGATTTATTGAAAGTCTTGTTTTACGGTCTGTTTTTATCTTTCGGTACTTGATTAATGCACATATCTGGTTTCGGAGAGCCTAATTAAATTGCTAATAGTCTGTCCTCATAAGTTAAAGTGTTATTTTGTAAGTTTTTTACCTCGTTCATTTCATGGTTTCGTTAACGACATGAACACCACCAATGCTTGAAAATGATTAAGTAATTTGTCGCAGCATTCAGTTACGGTCTAAAAACAGAATGACACATAATAAATAAACGACAAGTAGGAATTAACCGCTTACCTCGTACGATGAAAAACGCGCTCAAGTGTATATTTTAATTATGTTTAACACTGGCACGCGCTATTCAAACCTCACAAATGACGCTTCCTATAACTATTGTGTAAGATTAATATTACTGAACACTGGAAAAGACCACCGCACTCATACACTGTCTTTCATATAAAATAAGAACGGCAAGCGGCAGTTTTGTTATTCGCTACTGCGGTGGCCTTGACCGAGCTTGTGGCGCGCCATGGCCTCCCCTGCTGTACTATTGAAAGCGCGCGTATAGTACAGGCCGGACGTTTGTTTTAGACGAGTGAAAAAATCTTAATGCAAGCCTGGAGGCGAGTTACTGCAGTACCTGTGTTGTTATCAGCTGCCCCAAGCGGTCCGATGATTGACAAAGCTGTTTGACACTTCTGCTGAAGTACAGTCATCGGCAAATATAATGACGTTCTGTTCGTAACTACGTAACGTGTACTTCCGTGTTACATAATACTTCGACGTGGACTGTACTGTGTGCTCAAGTCTGGAATTCCATTACATCAGATCGGTGGACAAGTGTGAAGCGATAGGGTGAGAGAGTGTGTGTAGGCTCACCCACAGGCTTCAAGGTCAAGGGCAATCGTCTAAAACAAACGTCCGGCCTGTACATACGATGGCTGGTTTTTGTTTTTTTCAAGTTCCGATGGACTGTCTAAAATAACAGATTGACATACCAAACTGATTTTACCACTAAATGTTTGCTTGTTTTACTTTTATGTCTCAACATAATCGCCAAAACAGCTTGCCACGGTGGGTGAGTGGATAGCGTGTCGGTCTACTAACCCCAAGATTGCAGGTTCGCCCCTGACCGTGGTAAGTGATTTTTGAAAGGCGGCAAAAATACGATACGCATGTCATACGATGTTGGCATGTCAAAGAACCCATTTGAATTCAGTAGGCCGAGTTCATAATGGCAAAATTAATCTTGGGAGTTTCCGCCAGCACAAAGTTCCTCATTTCTCTACTAGAAAGCGCTATTGTGTTCAAGGAGATTAGATATCTAACATCTAACCTCCTTGACTTTCATAGTCAAGGAACTACGAAATTCGACATGCAAGCTACCCTCTGGGTGTCAAATAGCAAAGCTTGCACCAGGCATCCGAGGCCATACGATATTATTATGATATTATTATTATTATCGCCAAAACAATTGAAACATTTGTCGTATCGTTACACCAGCTTTCCAATGCCCTCGGCAAAATATTCTGCCGCCACTGAGGTGGGTACGTCTGGAGAGTCTCCAGAAGTTTTTCTTTTTTGGCGAGGCGTTGCCGCCCAACCATACCTTCAATTCTCGAAATATGTGAAAACTATTCAGTTCTGGTTTGGACTAAACGGGAGATCATTCAAAACTTCACACTTGAATTCTTTGTAAAAGTCTATCATAACGTTGGTACAGTGTGTACGTGAATGATTTTCACCTTTTTTCGAGAATGGAAGGTATGGTTGGGTTGCAACGCCTCGCCAAAAAGGGAAACACTTCAGGAGAGACTCCAGTCGTACCCACCTCAGTGGCGGCAAAATATTTTACCGAGGGCATTTGAAGGCTGGTGTAACGATACAAGTGTTTCAATCGTTTTGGCGATTATGTTCAGACATACGAATAAAACAAGCGAACATTTAGTAGTAAAATTAATTTGGTACTAGTTGAAACCCGTCAAAAATGACGGTCAATAGAAATATATTTACTGAAGAATTTTCTTATATAGGCCTACTTACTGTGTATTCTTTGTACGATTTTTTTTTTGGCTCTATTGAAACTATAAGGGCGTCAAAAGATTGCACTTTCAACATTGCAAAATACTGCTGGCCATGACTGAAAAGTTGATGAGGCAAATTGAGACCTATACGTTCCAGCGTTTCCCCTTGAGCTTTATTGATCGTGATAGAGTATGCCAAATAAATTGGAAAATATTGCCTCTTAAAAGAAAATGATAGTGTTTTATCGGATGGTGTTAAATCAAGTCGAAGGATTAGACCTCTCTGCCTAATTTTAACTGCACTTATTATTTCCAAATCCAAGCAATATGGTTGCATTTAGGAGCCCTTGGGAAACGTTCAGATTTCTAAGCAGCATAACGGATCAAGCGTTTGGAATATGTGGAGGCAAGTCATCTAGTTCCAAGGAATTCAAGAACTCTGAGGAGTCTAATACAACTGGCCGCAAACCATCGCATATAATTTTGGAATATGACGAAGAAATGCGATGATGTGCACCTCCGTACATTTTAAAACAATGTGGACCGTATGCGTGTGGCACAGTAACATTGCCACCAAATGAAACGAAGGACATAGCATTATACTGCCGATTAGTCTTGCTGAAATTCCTTGAGATATCATCTCCAGTGAAAAATAATTGTTGCAGCCTGTCAAATATTTTATATTTAGTCAGATTAATTTTACCATTACAACTGCAAAGGTAAAAGTAACCAAGTGTAGATTTCTCTCAAGAGATATACAGTGCATAACAATGTTTACATTTGTTCGTCAAGGACCCTACACTGTAACGGCATAGTATCTGGAATTGTTTCTGAAATGCCGTATTTATATTGGATTTTAAAAGTGGCTTCGTATTTTTCTCCGATTTCGCACTTTTTTGCGGCTAATATTCTATTTCTTAAAATGGGTTTATTATTGCAGCATTTCTCCCCAAATTAACGTCATATTAAATAACACTATAGTGGCCTGCATCAACGCAGCCGCCAAATATTAAATAGCAAATAATAACTTACTTCCATTGCCAAAATCAACTACGTGGTTAGACTCATTTTATGTACTCTAAACAAATAATCAATAAACAATAATATTCACTTACACAATGAAGTTCAGAGACTTCCATTCTCAAGTTGGTTGCTGATGAGAATGCGATGAGACTGATCGCCATAATAAAATCCTTGCAATTTTTGCAATTGGCTTGCAAACGCAACTCAGGATGACGATCTTCATTTTGAAATAAACAGAATGAAACTGCTCTAAATAACCAATTTCCATCACCTGTTGAAGGTACAATACTTTGCATTTCCATGACAGTAAATTATGCAAGGGAGCATAGAATCACTTCGCCACTACTGGAATGAGTATATATCACTTCGCCAGCCACCCTAATGGAGGGAGTTTTAGAATTATATGTTCAGTGCTTGTCAAAGAACGTATTAACACAGGGAAGCTCACTCTTAAGGCTACATTCTGAGCTATCGTCCCGGATTCCAGGTTCGATCCCTGCTCTGCCAAGAAATGTAATTCTGGTCTGAGGGCTGGAACGGGGCGCACTCTTGAGGCAAACCTAAGAAGAGCAAAGTTTGATTCCCATCTCAACAATCTTGGATGTGGTTTTCCGTTGTTTCCCACTTCCACTCCAGGCAAATACCGGGATATTTCCTAACTTAAAGCCTCGGTCGTCAACTCCCCATTCCCCATATTAATTACAAATCTACACATCAACACAGCCATCACATTAACAAAGGTTATCAGAGATAGGTTTACACTCACACACCAAAGTAGACGGGGCTGAGTGACCACGATGTCTGAGTCCATAAAATGGATTATGTTCGCCAATTGTCTCTCATGGCGAAAGCGATTGTGGCCATTTTTATCTAATAATTTAAAAGTATCTGGCAACGTAAATCATGGAGAATGCCTTACCTTACGGGAATAATAAACGTAACATAAGTTTAGACAATGTAATACCAATTGCAAGATAGAATAATTGGGAAATAATATTACATGTGTGAGGCGGGAATTAAACTCCTTCGACGATGCATAATCAATTTCGTTGTCCACAATGTTAGCCGCTGAGCCACCCAGACAACGAATTTAGAGTGCAATATTAAGTGACGTAAACAACAAACGCACTCAACTGCCAGTTAGAGTTCTTCAATATTTCCCTTATTTCATGATTCTATTCCAGTATATATCGGGAGACAACATGAGCGATATTTCCCTTTTCAATTCTCATAAACAAAGATCACACTACGATACGGTACATCTTTTATCCGCCATTTCTCTCATGAAGGAACGCCATTGTGCGCATGCGCAATTACCAGATATATTACTTTTTTTTACATTTAAAAATATACCGTAACATATATTTTGTCGCCTCCGTAGCGTAGCGGTCAGCATGGTTAGCTGCCGATTCCCGGCTCTGCCACGAAATTTGAAAAGTGGCATGAGGACTGGTACGGGGTCTACTCAGCCTCGGGTGGCCCAAATGAGTAGAGGGAGTTCGATTCCCACCTCAGCCATCCTCGAAGTGGTTTTCCGTGGTTTCCCACTTCGTCTTCGGGCAAATGCCGGGATGGTACCTACTGTAAGGCCACGAACAGGGGCCTCATGTGGGATGGGGTGGAAGATTAGGATGGATAGGCTAGGAAGAGGGAAGGAGGCGGCCGTGGCCTTACAGTAGGTATCATCCCGGCATTTGCCCGAAGACGAAGTGGGAAACCACGGAAAACCACTTCGAGGATGGCTGAGGTGGGAATCGAACCCCCTCTACTCATTTGGACCACCCGAGGCTGAGTAGACCCCGTTCCAGTCCTCATACCACTTTCAATTCGTGGCAGAGCCGGGAATCGAACCCAGGACCTCCGGGGCGGCAGCTAACCATGCTGACCGCTACGCTACGGAGGCGACCAGGAAGGAAGAAAACGAAAATAGAAAAACATATCCGAGGTGGGAATCGAACCCTCTCGACCATGATTAATACACATTACTGCGCAGTAACCATAGACCCTCAGTCATCCAAGCTATCTAACCAGCATACACACTCAACCTGCAGTTGAATTCCTTCAATTCATGGTTTCATTAATATAATTCTATTTCAATGCATATCGTAAAAACATAATTAACATTATTGGAGACCCTTTTTAATTCTCATAAAAATAGATCTCAGTTAGACGCGGCCGAATCGCCATTTTCCTTGTTGAGAAAACCCATTGTACGCATGCGCGGGAGTGTCAAATATTACATATTTCTTTAATCATTTAAAAATAAACCGTAACATATAAATTCCTTTTAAAGAAAATCTGCATGCCAAGAGCTTTCGTTAGAATGTCTTACGAAGCCAATCGGTTAAGTCGTTTTCACAATGTCCTGTGTACAAAAAAACAGCTTAGTGTTTTAAATAAAGGATGGGAACGTAAATCGTGGATAATTCCATAGTTTACGGGAATAATAAAATTAAAATATGTTAAGGCAATGTATTACCAATAGCAAGAAAGAATAATTGGGAAATAAAAATATGTGTCGGAGGTGGGATTCGAACTGCTCCCATTGCGCGATGCATAAATTAAGAGCTTTCAACACTGCCGTTTGAGCTAAGGTATCAATGGTAGGACAACGCAATATTAAGTTACTTAAACAACATTCACACTCAACAATCAGTATAAGTTCTTCTATATTTCTCGTCGTTTATAATAATAATATTCTATTCCTGTTTATATCGTGGAAACTTCATAATCAATATTCCCCTCCTTTATTATAATAATTCTTATAAATAACTATTACATTAAAACGCGGTGGACATCCGCCATGTCTGTCATTAACCAAGGTGATTCTGCGCATGCGCTGGGGCCAATAAATTTGCATTTTTGTTTATAAATTTAAAAATATATTTTAACATATTTGTTTATTTTAAAGACACTCTGCAAATATACAGATCAAGGGCTTTCGTCAGAGTGCATTGCGAAGTCAATCGGTTCAGCCGTTCTGTCAATCTCGCGGTAACAAAAATCAGCTTACTGTTTTAAATATATAGATAGATATGGCAACAGAGAATTCGTTACTTTACAGGAATGATAAAAGTGAAATATGTTTCTACACTGTAATACCAATCGTAGGAAGGAAGAAAACAAAAAAAAACAAAACATATCCGAGGTGGGAATCGAACCCTCTCGACCATGCAAAGGATGGCAACAGAGAATTCGTTACTTTACGGGAATGAAAAAGTGAAATATATCTCTACAATGTAATACCAATCGTAGGAAGGAAGAAAATGAAAATTAAAAAAACGTATCCGAGGTGGGAATCGAACCCTCTCGACCATGCAAAGGATGGCAACAGAGAATTCGTTACTTTACGGGAATGATAAAAGTGAAATATGTTTCTACAATGTAATACCAATCGTAGGAAGTAAGAAAACGAAAATAAAAAAAACATAACCGAGGTGGGAATCGAACCCTCTCGATGGGAACAGAGAATTCGTTACTTGACGGGAATGATAAAAGTGAAATATGTTTCTATAATGCAATACCAATCGTAGGAAGGAAGAAAACGAAAATAAAAAAACATATCCGAAGTGGGATCGAACCCTCTCGATCATGCATAATACAAATTTCTGGCCAGTAACCTTATCCCCTTGGCCAACCAGACAACTACGTGACAGTGCAGTATTAAGCTACCTAACCAGTATACACACTCAACCTGCACTTTATGTCCTTCAATTCGTGGTTTATTTAATATAATTCTATTTCAATGCATATTGTAAAAACATAACTAACATTATTGCAGACCCTTTTTGATTCTCATAAACAAAGATCTCAGTTAGACGCGACCGGAATCGCCATTTTCCTTGTTGTTAAAGGCCATTGTGCGCATGCGCGGGAGTGTCAAATATTACATATTTCTTTAATCATTTAAAAATATACCGTAACATATATTTTTCTTTTAAAGAAACTCTGCAAATCTACATGCCAAGAGCTTTCTACAATGCAATACCAATCGTAGGAAGGACGAAAATGAAAATAAAAAAACATATCCGAGGTGGGAATCGAACCCTCTCGATCATGCATAATACAAATTTCAGGCCAGTAACCTTATCCCCTTGGCCAACCAGACAACTATGTGACACTGCAGTATTAAGCTATCTAACCAGTATACACACTCAACCTGCAGTTTATGTCTTTCAATTCGTGGTTTATATAATATAATTCTATTTCAATGCACATTGTAAAAACATAACTAACATTATTGGAGATCCTTTTTAATTCTCATGAACAAAGATCTCAGTTAGACGCGAACGGAATCGCCATTTTCCTTGTTGAGAAAGGCCATTGTGCGCATGCGCGGGAGTGACAAATATTACATATTTCTTTAATCATTTAAAAATATACCGTAACATATATTTTCCTTTTAAAGAAACTCTGCAAATCTGCATGCCAAGAGCTTTCGTTAGAATGTATTACGAAGCCAATCGGTTAAGTGGTTTTCACAATCTCGTGTGTACAAAAAACAGCTTAGTGTTTTAAATATATAGATGTCACTTATTTTTATCGTCCATCGTAACTTGGAAGAAAAAAAAACACAGCCCTCGTATGTAATATGCGCGCGCTTTCAATAGTACAGCAGGGGGCCATGGCGCGCCACAAGCTCAGTCAAGGCCACCGCAGTAGCGAATAACAAAACTGCCCCTTGCCGTTCTTACTTTATATGAAAGACCCTGTATAACTCAATATCGCAGGCGCCGTCACGCAGTTGTGTATTTCACTAGATAAAGAGAATTCTCAAACTTGACGTTATAACACAATACAGATTCACTTACGGAACATAGAAAGGTAACATTTTGAACGTAGACTGTCTCAATGCATATTATAGTCATGTTGATTTTTCTTCTTGCATATTAATAAAGATCGCAATGTTCAGAGGGATTTACCGTATATTATTTTGGTGGAAAATTGCTGAGGGTTGGTAAATAAGTTATCTATGAATTTGACTGCCCTCTACCGGTACTCCTTGCTACTTTTACACTTTAACAACCCTCCGCCCTTCACCCACCCGTCCGGCACTTGCTACTTTCACGGCCGTATTGCCGGCTTGTCACTGTACTATTGTGCCCCAATTCTAGGAAACTCGCATAGCCCCTCTCACACCTCGCCCTGCTGTAAAAGCAAGGGATGAGATAAAAGAGCCAGGAAGAGGAATCATGTGCCCAGCACCTCGTTGGGACAGGCTCCTACTGTTGGGGAAAGTAAACAGCAAGCCGATAGAACTGCTTGGTCGCAACATAAGCGCAATTACCACGGACGACTACGACCCAAGGAGAATGTTTAATGGTGGAGCACGTAACCGTGTGTCCCTGTTCTAAAACCGCCACTGTATACGTAACTTATCGTCCCTGAACTTTCAATACCGCTTATCAGACTATGCTCTTCGATAGGCAATGCCTCCCAGCCGTGTGTGGCTGTGACATCCAACAGACCAAATGTTGCTCATTTTCATTATGTTATTTATTTAGCGTATGGCTTTTAGTGCCGGGAGTATCCGAGGACATGTTCGGCTCGCCAGAGACTGTAGCTGCTTCAAGCGGACACCCATGGGGTGAGCTACAAGTTCCTTTTGTTAATATTTGAAAGAAAAATAGCACAGTAGCGCCACCTGGTGAAATAGACATGTACAATAAAGAAGAGAACAAAAGACGAGTCAGTACAAAGTATGTGCGTGTTCGCGTGACATGTGACAAGCATCTCAAAAGATGATTTGTATTTTGTATTGTATTTCTCACTTGATAAATAAAGATTTACATTAAAACTAACAGGTTATGGACCCAGGCCACGTGTAAATGGTATTATCTTGTGAGTGGATCCGGAGCTGAGCGCCTGTGGAACACGTGCTGTATTTTTTGTGAGTAAGGATAACCTCAAAATGGCAGCCGGCAGTGACTACAAAGTTCAAGTGGATGAACTTGAAGGACCTGAAGACTGGGCAAAGTGGAAATGGCATGTGTTGATGGTTTTGCGGTCGTATGAATTGGAAAATATTGTTGATGGTTCGAAAAAGGGTCCTGTGTTGCCGGCAGATGCAACTGCGCAACAAAAAGCGGTATATAAGCAGTGGTTGAAAGAAGACGCGAAAGCGGCCAGTTTGCTAGCAGGTGCGCTAGGAAAATCTGTTGCCGAGCTCGTGTTGACGTGCACCAATGCCAGTGAAATTTGGACAAAATTGAGCGCACGTTTCGAACGAAGCAGTACAAAGCGACTGAACATGTTGATCGAGTCATTCTTCCGAGTGACACGTGACGACAAGGACGACATCAGCACCCATGTCGCGAAGTTACAGAAGCTTTATCAGGATCTGAACGACGAACTACAAAAGCTCAACGAAAACACGTTGTCTGAAAGGATTTTGAACGGTCGGATTTTATCCACGCTGGGAAAAGAATATGATAATTTCAAGGATGTGTGGGACACGATTCCGACGGAAAATCAAACTGTGAACTTGTTGATTGAAAAATTGTGCACAATTGAACTGCGTGACCAAGGAAACGTGGAATCGACTGCGTTTGTGGTACGTAGTGCTCCCAGGAAGCATTCCCAGTATGGCATGGCAAAGGCAGCGCTGATGACAAGTCGAAGAAAAATGTTCGAGTAAAGCAGAAGTTTCCATGTTTCAAATGTAAGGAATTGGGCCATTGGGCAAGGGAATGTCCAGTGAAGAAGAAAGAGGGTGACACTAGAAACAAAAATAAGGAGAACAATGCTTCGTTTCTGACACATGCGATGAGTGCGTTAGACGGCGACTTTGTTCAAGCCGACGAGTGGTACTGCGACAGTGGCGCCACAAATCACATCACCGCGAACAAACAGTATTTTACAACATACGTCAAGTTTCCTGCTCCAGAGAAGATTTTGCTAGGAAAACGAGGTGTGAGCATGCTAGCTCACGGCAAAGGAACTGTAAACATTCAAGTGCAGCTGAACAACGCTTGGTTGAGTGCTGAGATGACTGAAGTTTTGTATGTTCCCGATGCAATGGCTCATCTGTTTTCTGTGAAAGCTGCTGCAAGGAAAGGTTTCTGTGCAAGACTTGATGACCTAACTGTTAGAATTGAAGACAAGGTTACTGGAAAGGCGATGATGGCTGGACGTGTGAGTCATGGTCTGTATGTACTTGACATGCGCGTCGTGAAACCGGCGCAACCCATTCAAGTGAATTTAGCTACATCGTCGGACAAACTGCAGATCTACCATGAACGATTTGGTCATCAACACAAAGCGCATGTCAAGAATGTATTGAAGCAGATGAACATCAATGTAGACATGTGTAAAGAGGATTTCTGCGATGGATGTGCACTGGGAAAAATGCATCGACTGTCATTCAAGACACGAATGAATCGACCAACAGCCACCGGTGAACAAATCCACGCCGATGTGAATGGACCAATGTCTACTGAATCTCTTGGAAAGGCACGCTACTACGTATGTTTCAAGGATGATTTCAGCAAGTTTCGACGAGTTTTCTTTTTAAAGCACAAAAGTGAAGTGTACACCGTTCTGGAACAGTTCCTGAATGAAGCCAAAACAAATGGACACGTCGTGAAGCTGTTCAGGTGTGATGGAGGAAAAGAATTTGATAACAAGAAGGTTCCTGAACAACTCGCAAGCAGAGGCATAGAACACAGCATTACTACGCCGTACACACCACAACAAAACGGAGTTGCGGATCGTGAAAATCGGACGATTGTGGAGTGCGCAAAATCTATGCTGAATCCCAGCAAGTTAAGTAAACAACTTTGGGCTGAAGCCTGCAACACTGCGGTGTACCTCCTGAATCGCACTGGGAAGTCATCCATTGAAAGCAAATCTCCCTATGAATTGTGGTATGGACGACCAGTGGGAAGTCTCAGTCATCTGAAGATCTTCGGAACAGAATGCTGCGTGCATATCGACAAGAATTTTCGCTCAAAGTTCGACGACAAAGCTGTTTTTGGACATCTGGTTGGGTACGTGAACGACAGGGATGGATTTAGAGTCTGGATTCCAACTCAGAGAAAGGTTGTTCTAAGCCATGATGTGAAATTCAAACCTGAAGTTGTCTGCAATCTGCGCGCCAACGCCGGAAAGGTTGAAGTCACGCTTGAAGAACGTGTGGAGAGGAATCAGTCTAATTCATCGTCTGATGTAGGCCTACAGAGGAGGTCAGAGTCAGATGAGAACTTAAGCGAAATTGAAGATTTTGCTTCGGCATCCAGTTCCGGAGGAAGCGAAGATGAGGAAGAAGGAGAGACTGAAGAAAGAAGGAAAAGCAAACGTGAAAGTAAGAAGCCATCGTGGATGATCAGTGGAAATTACATGTACATGGCTGGACCATCTATCGCTGAAAAGAATCCTGACTCATACTCTGAAGCGCTGCAGTCTAGTGATAAAAATCAGTGGCTGAAAGCAATTAATGAAGAATTGGATCCCTTAAAGGAAAATGATACCTGGAAATTGGTTGAGCGTCCAAATGGTGCACGGGTCCTGAAAATTCGGTGGATTCTTCGACAGAAGACAACGGACAGTGGAGAAGTTCGCTTCAAGGCACGATTGGTAGCCAAAGGCTATGCGCAACAGCAAGGAATCGATTATGAAGAAACATTCAGCCCTGTTGCGCGGTATGATACCATTCGAGCTCTGTTGGCAGTAGCTGTTGAAAAGGAGATGAAACTTGGTCAATTTGATGTCAAGACGGCCTTCTTGAACGGCGAGCTTGAAGAAGATGTGTTCATGGAACAGCCAGAAGGTCATCAGGACGGTACTGGCCGAGGGTGTCATCTAAAGAGAAGCTTATATGGTTTAAAACAGGCTCCACGCTGCTGGAACAAGCGTTTCAAGAAATTAATGGAGAAAGCTGGATTCAAAAACAGCAAAGCTGATCCTTGTCTCTTTTACATCAACAAAAATGGAAAGTGGTTGGCTGTTGTAATTTTTGTGGATGATGGTCTGGTAATTGGCAACGAAGAAGACATCGAGCAGTTCATGGAAAAACTTCAGCAGGAATTTCACACGACCAGAGGATCTCTCAACAATTCCCTGGGCATGAAGATACAACAAAACCATGTTGGATCAATTGCAATCAGTCAAGAGGATTACACGAGGAAAATCCTAGAAAAATTTGGGATGGCCGAGTCAAATGGAGTGTCTACCCCAGTTGGACGCGAAGAAAGTGAAGACGGAGAAAAGGTTTCGGCCAGGGTTCCTTATCGTGAGGCGATGGGATCCTTGATGTACCTGACTACAGCTACTCGTCCCGATATCGCATTCGCGGTCAACAAAGCTGCTCGAGCCATGGAGAATCCTACAGTTCAAGACTGGAGTCAAGTGAAACGGATATTTCGATATTTAAAGAGCACAGTGAACCATGGAATCGTCCATAGGAAAGAGGACGTTTTGAAGGTCTACAGTGATGCTTACTACGCCGGTGACAAGAGGACGAGACGTTCAACGGCGGGTGTCATTTCGACCTACAATCATGGAGCTGTATCGTGGAGATGTCAGTTACAGAAGTCTGTGTCAACATCGACAACTGAAGCTGAAATTGTGTCTGCAAGTGAAGGAGCAAAGGAGTTGAACTGCTGACAAACCTCCTACGCTTTACATCGACAATGCTGGTGCAGTTAAATTGGCTAAAAATCCGGAGTACCATCGAAAATCCAAGCATATTGAGGTACGTCATTTCTATGTGAGGGAAAGATTTTTGGACGGAGACCTTGAGCTGGAGCTGGAGCACATCGACGGGACCAATGAATTAGCTGATCTTCTAACTAAACCTCTGGAGAGGGTCAGATTCGAGATGCTGCGTGAGAGGATTGGCGTGCAGAAGATGACATCTTAGAGGCTGAAAAGTGTTCAATAGTTCATCTTGTTTATTTTTTATTATTTGTATTTGATTTTTCTTTGGAGGAAGTGTTAATATTTGAAAGAAAAATAGCACAGTAGCGCCACCTGGTGAAATAGACATGTATAATAAAGAAGAGAACAAAAGGCGAGTCAGTGCAAAGTCTGTGAGTGTTCGCGTGACATGTGACAAGCATCTCAAAAGATGATTTGTATTTTGTATTGTATTTCTCACTTGATAAATAAAGATTTACATTAAAACTAACACCTTTCATTTTTCAACTTTCGCTACCAGATGTCACCGACACCTAGTGGTGAACATTGGTACTTTGATAGAGCGTTCCGACGAAATCTAACCTAAAAATTTAGCTTCACACATGTTAAGTTTGTGGAAGGATCTTTTGCATGCCAGAAATCTATTAATTGGGTCCGCCGGCTTCACTTCCCCTCCGAAGGAAGGCATACAGAAGGATTTCAACACTCTTAAAAAAATCCGAGGATTTCGGCCGGGTTTGAACCCGCAATCTTGGGCACAGCAATTCAGCATGCTACCAACTACGCCACCTATAGACAGAAGTGGCTACGCTCGCTAAAGCGCAGCGTTTGGTCATGGGGCCAAGCTTGCTGCTGGTTCGGTAGACGCGTGTGTTCGAGCCCCACCGTCGGCCGTCCTTGAAATTGTTTTCCGTGGTTTCCCCATTTTCGATACCAGGCAAATGCTGGGATGGTACCTTCAGACTCCTTCCACATCCTTGCCCAGTTTCATTCATCTTCATCCATTCCATCCCTCATCCTCACACGCAGATCGCCCATGGGCGTCGACTAGAAAGACCTGCACTCTGCCTCTCAGGAGGCCACACGACAAAAATAAAATCCCCTATAGGAGCTGTATTTGCTATTAAGGTCCCTTTTCCTGTCTAAACCTGAAGGAAAATAAATCTTAAATAAAGAGTGTCCCGGGAGGAAAGGGGGGTACGTTGAGAGGTGATAGTATAGGTCATTCTAATTAAGGTACGTCCACACCAAGATGTTTACGTTAACTTTGTTAATGAACACTGTTCATGAACATTTTTGACTGTTCATAAACAAAATAGCGGGTTCGTTAACATTTCGAGCATGTTCATGAACAAAATCTCCTTTAACTTTTGTGAATGAAACTTTTCATTAACTTTTCGTGTTTTCGTTAACATTTTGGTTTGCGCATGCGCAAATACGCAATTTAGGTTGTAAATTCGTAGCGCGGAATACGGTGCTCTTTTATTTCCCTAAAAATCGACTATCTAATCTCAAGCTACTCGTATATTGCGCGGAATTATGAAATACCAAAAAGCACATGAGAATATTAATTTTGTTGATAAGGAGTCTAGGATCACGGAGTGGTCGAACGAAAACGTTTTGGCGCTTATCGATGCGTATCTAAATCATCCCGTTTTGTGGGACAGTCGGCATCCCAGTCACAAAGACAGGAATGCTCGCAAGGATGCCTACTCAGAACTGGCCTCAGAGTTTAATATTGCACTTAAAATGATATGGAGCAAAAAATTAACAAACTCAGAGGCCAGTTCCATAGGGAATTCCTGAAGGTTAATTTGTGTCATTTCTTGCAATTTCAGGCCCAATTACTGTCAACAAGAACTGAAAGTCATGTGGAGATATTCTCAGAAAGTTTTGAAAGTCTGCTGCATCATGAATTAATAGTTCTGACATAAGTGTTCTCTCCAAACTTAATTCTAAACGCCTTTCCAAGATTTTTCTTTGCCACACCTTGCGTCTGCGCTTTTCTCTAATTGCACTCACTAAATTAATGAAAGCTGCAGCTGTAAGTACTCTTCTTCCTGACTATCCATTATAACCTCACAAACTGTTTATTTAATGTTGAAGATGTTAGTTAACAAAAGTTTATTTGGTGTGGACATAATATTGAAGAAGTTTGTTAACAAATGTTTAGTAAACATGTTGAGAAATGTTTTCATGAACATTGTTCATTAACATTGGTGTGGACTAGCCTTAAAGCGAAAACATATGAACATGTGCTTTATTTGCAATGGTTTCTGAGATACAGACCGTATTGTGTAATTGTACCAAGGTGGCCATGGTGATGTTTGTTGATTGGTACGTTTTATGTAGTTGGATTGGCAAAAAGTGTTGTATTTCACAGTTTGTACATTATGTTTGTTGCAGTGATGCCATTAGTATTTACACATGACGAGTATGCCGATATGGTGTACATTTACGGTTATTACAATGGAAATGCAAGGGCTTCTGTTCGAGAACACCAACGAACTTTTCCTCAACGTGTAACCCGTCTAAAGGTGTTTACGAGGGTCTTTGGTACACTGTGTGCATGTGGTTCTCTTCCCAGTGTCCGTATACAGGGTGTCGACTGTAAGGATGAAGTAAAAATTAGTTACTTTTTAGGTTAATTTTAGTTACCTTTGAATTCAAGATACGTCTGCGGTCTGCAAGCGTAGGCGCTAATCACGCGGTGGAGAAAAACAATGAACTGTTTATAAAGAGGTTTTTTATTTATCGTATGGCTTTTAGTGTCGGGAGTGTCCGAGGACATGTTCAGCTCGCCTGAGTCTGTAGCTGCTTCCAGCGGACAACCTTAGGGTGAGCTACAAGTTCCGTTCAATTTCAAGTTGCTACCAGATATCAATGATACCTAGTAGTGAACGTTGGAACTTTGATAGAGCGTTCCGACGAAATCTAACCTAACAATTTAGCTTCACACAAGTTTAGTTTGTGGAAGAATCTTTTACATGCCATAAATCTATGACATGGGACCGCCAGCTTTACTTCCCCTCCAAAGGAAGGCATACTGAAGGATTTTTAACGCTTTTAAAAAATCCCGACGACTTCGGCCGGGTTTGAACCCGCTATCTTGGGCACAGCAGTTCAGCATGCTACCAACTATGCCACCGAAGCCGCTTTAAATGAAATTCACATGATGTCATAAAAATTTAAAAAGTAATAAATATATACTAGATATTTAATATCCAATGAGTTGTTTCAGCATAATTCAGTTTGTCTTGTGCATAATATGTTGTTATAATTACGGTACCAAGAGGTTGCTCTGCTCTTGACCATTTGGCGAGATTTCCTTCGTCCCCGCGGTAGGTCGCGAAGAAATGTATGCGATGTTACGCGATCGTCACCGAACTCTGTCTTCGCAGTCAAATACGGAGAAATATCGAGATGTTACACGATCGGTGCTGGTCTCAGTTGTTTGATGAGCTTCCCGTAGTTTTCACGATAGAACACGGAGAAAAATCGCGATTTATATAATCAGTGTCGCTTTTAGTCATTCGACGAGATTTCCATTGTCCTTGAGGTCGGGCACAAGAAAATATAGCATTATTACGCAATCGGCGCCACTTGCTGTCCGTTTGACAAGAATACAGTTGTCCTCGTCATTAAATGCGGAGAAATATCGCGATGTATCGCAATCGCTGCCACTCTCGGCCGTTTTACGTTGTCTTCGAGATATTATGAAATCGTCGCCGCACCCGGCTGTTCAACGATTGTCTGCCTGTCTATCTGTCCCGACAGAATGGCGGAGGCAAGCTCAAGGTTGGCATGGTTAAAATTTACGAGTAGTTATGAACATGTTGTTCGGTCGGCGCCGTGATTCCCTATGCTGTGGTTGGGAGTTCATCAGTTCAGGGTGGATCTCGAGGAGGATTTAGTATTTCGATGCTACGTAGGCTGTCATTTTTAAGTGGGTTGATGCACTTCTCGCTCCCCGCACGCATTTAAGTATACGGTCATGGGAAAAGTGGCAAGTAGGTTTTGTGATGGGTGCCCCAATCACCATTGGCAGGATTCCCGCAGTCCTCGTAGTCACAAGTTCACGATAGGGGACGGGTTTTATGAGTTTACGCAACTGACGTCGATCTCAGAGATTCCCGCAGACAAGTCGTGCGGTCAGCCAGCCGTCTTGTGGATGCGATTTTGGAGGATGAACGTTCGAAGTAGGTACGGTATCGAATATTATGAATTATTCTGAGAGGATTGCACGAATAATACGACAAGAGGGCAAATTTTATTTCGACTGAGAACCACGAATTATCTACAAGTTATCGAAATAATCGGTTAGAATATATATCCGATGGAACGAAAGTTCGAAGAAAAAATCGACTTATCACGGAATTTCGAATTAACCATACTGGATGTCGCAAATTTACCAGACATATTTTTTTAAATAAATTGTATGTATTTCAAAGATTTTTCGCATTTTTTTTTTCGAAACGGTAACATTTCGCAAGATTGCGACATTAAATTGTTTCGCGTTATTTCTGGACTTCAATTTGACAGTTTCCAAATAATAGAAATGAGAGATTTCTTTTTAGATTCGGAAGTATTCGCGAAAAGTCAGGTTTCCTAATACAGTAACACAGAAAAAATATTTCCCACGAAACTAAAGTCTTCTTGATGCCGAAAATATACGTTGAACCGATGTATACCACTCAGGGTATCCTCAGTATGTATTTCCTTGAGGACGGGCACGGGGAAATATAGCTTAGTACTATGCAATAGGCACGGCGCCGCTTGCGTGAAACTCGCCCCATCGCAACATCTGAGCCTAGCGGCGCGAGTTTAAATGATTCAACCCTTCAGAAAATTTTCGTTACCAGTTTGTAAAATTCGTTACCCATTTGTAAATTTCGTTACTTTCGTTATCGGTAGACACCCTGGTATAGTATCTCAATGACAGAGTGAACAAGATGAAAACTAAGTGGAAAACATTCTACAAGCAGTTGAACATAGCCCTATGAGTAGCTGTAGATGACTTTCTGCACAGCTAGGTATTCCACTTACCCAAATATGGAGCACAATGCCGCAGCATGGTTTGTTTCCCCATCACCACCAGCGTGTGTAAAATCTTGAGGAAGGCAACATCAGGCGGCAGCACTTTTGTGAATGGATACTTGCCAATTCAGAATCGATTCCACAAGTTTTGTTTACTGACGATAATCAGCTCATGGTCCAGTTGTTCTAGAACACACGTCTTACCGGGGGCACTATCGGAGTACTTTGAGGATGTCCTGGCTACAAGGGTTGTAATGTACTTCCAGCATGATTGAGCTCCTGCACATTCCACACGACCAGTGGTACGGTATCTCCAAATTATCCTGGACGTTGAGGTGGAGGTCACCCGACCTTATTGTTATTATTGCTTGTGGGATTGGTGAATGAACAAAGTCTACAGGGAGAAAGTCCAAACATAGGAGGACTTGCTTACTCTCATAAGAAGGGAGTCATCAGCTCCTATTGGCAACACAGCATCAGTCTATAAGAGCTGCAAAATGCATTGATCTTGGTGGGTGTATTTGAGAATAAGTTATAAAGGGGACTGGACAATGATACAAAACTTGCAATGGGAAATTGACTGTTACACAATACGGTCTGCATCTCTGAAACCATTGCAAATAAAGCATATATTCATATGAAGTTTTCACTTTATAATGACCAATACTAGCACCACTCAACGTATGGCCCCTTCCTCCCGGGACACCTTGTGTACTGTTCTGCCGGAGTGCATAACTACATGGAAACATACTTTACATACAATGAATTTAAAGCTCATTTTTCTTTATGCCACTACACAGGAGAAAAGTTTTTTTTTGGGCTTTGCGACATCGTGGTCTTGTAGCTCCGTGTACTTGGGTGTGTGTAGAATTTGTCATAACCTGTGTGGATGGGATTGAAGAAAGGAAGGAAACTTGGAGTGTATCGTGACCGTTAATCTCACAATTATGAGCTATGGGACTACCTTTTTTATGTGGAATGTGAACCACAGGACATGGTATTTCAATTCGAAAATCTCACATGCTTCGACTTACGTCCATATTTACAATCGAGAAAGAATTTGGGTAGGAAAAGGCTGTGGCCTCAAGTATAAGTGGGAAACCACTTCCAGGATGGCTGAGGTAGAAATCATATCTGCCTCTCAGATTTGCCTCATGATGGTGTACTCCGTTCCAGTCCTCAGACCAGAATTAAATCTCTTGGCAGAGCCAGGAATCCAACCCAGGCCTCAGCGGTGACTGCCAAGAATGCTGGCCACAGCACAGCGAGGTGGTCCACAGGAAAATTAACTTTATGTAAAGTGATCTGTTGGGCGGCACAACCACATACGGCTGGAAGGCATGAGCAATCTTAAGGAAATGGAAAAGAAGAGCATCTTCAGATACGCAGTATTGCAACCTTGCAACTTCTGCGTCTTCAGTTACGTTACCCATTCAGTCATATTGCGATTTGCCCACCAAATCCATTTAAAATGCAATAAGTCCAAAATATAAGGCTAAAAAAAATATATATATATAAATATATAATTTTTTTTATTTACATCATATCTTTCACTCACTAATAGAATATGTATATCATTTAACATGGTTTTTCAATGTCTCATAATATTCTGGTTTCAAGATCCTCACTTCCTGAAAAATTTGTAAACAAGAACACATTGCTTTTTGAATGCCAACACCTCATAAAAAATATTAAATAAAAGAGTAGAAAGCTAATTCTAAACAATTTATTTACACAGGTTTGTACGTCAAAATTGTACGAACACAAAGTAAAGCAAGTGCAGTTATGGCTCCTCTTCCAAGAGGACTGCCCTGTCAACAACATATGCTACACACTATAATGATCATGGGATATATTAAAAAATAATAAGCACAGTAACTTATCACAGCTTAGAAGAAAATAACTAACAAATACACATTCTATCTTTGGCAAGAATTAATACTCTCCACCATCTTAACTATATAAAACAATCACTTCACAAACCATCACACAACCATATCTCAATCATACAACACACAATAAATACAGTATGCAGATAATACTTAAGAGAAAATAATGCATCTTATTTGTAGTTTGCGATTCAAGCTACAAGCCCCAGACACCGACACAGTGAGGAAGGCTATGCGCACATTAATAACCTTTTGAGATTAATTATCGCCTGCCACGAAAGCAGTTCCAGAACTACGATGAGGCTTGAGAAATCGTATTCTTACTTTTTGCTGCAGCTTTTTTACCACCCTTTTTTGGTTTGGTAGGAGGCTGTTCTCCAGTACCCTGTTCTGTGTTCACACTAGTTACTAACTCAGACTTCACATCACTACTGTCTACTTCCATGTTACGTTCTGAGGAAGCATCGTCACCATTTCCTCTGGCAAGTTCTGATAATGCACTTTCTCCCTGAACATGTCCGTCTCCCGATGAGACTCCTTGCTGTTCCGATGTAACTTCTGTCATTTCCACACACTGAGGCTGGACACACTCAGAAACAGGGTCGCTAGCTTGGGCAGTCCGCTCCACATCTTGCTGTATTACTGCCATTTCTGCCGGCTTGTCCTCAACATTCATGAGTTCGTTTGCTTGCTGCGTCACCTCTACATTCAAAACGTTGCTTTCTAAGACAGCAGGTTGCTCAGGTACTTCCGTGGTTGCAGGTTCTGATGAACACACTGGCGAACTACTTCCAGTTACCTCCACTTGCTGCTCAGGTTGGATATCATTTGCCACCTCCATGGACTCCTCGGGGGTAGGAACTTTGGACTCTAGATCACCAATGCACCTCTGAATGTTCCGAATCACAGACCTGCGGGCCTGACGAACATTTTCATTTCCTTCAGTTTCGATGTCGTCCAACTTCAACAAATTTCGAGTTAACATCTCATCCAAATAGATATAATCTTTATCCCTTCGAGAGTTGCCACAATAAGATTGAACTTTTCCTGAAAGTTCCTCAACATCCCTCTCGACGGCTTGCACACGTGACAGTGGATCGTGAGCTTCGGGTGCAGACTTGGGAGGTTGCGGTTGAGCCTTTGGTTGTGGCTCTTCTGAAGGGGGCTGCTGCTGTTGCTTAGAAAAACTCTTTCCATTATGTACCGTAGAAGGCTGAGGAGGTTGAAACTGGTGCTGGGAAGTAAAATGGGAAGGTCTTGTGAAACCAAATGAAGATTGTGGAGGAATTGTCTGGGTAGGTATAACTCTCTCAGTAAATGGAGATTGGGGTCGTACCCCTCTCTCCGATGGGAAGGCAGTTTGGGTAGGAATGACCTTCTCTACAAAGGGTGCCTGAGGAGGCACAACTCTTTCAGATGGGAAGGAAGATTGAGTAGGCATTGCCCTCTCTGTGAATATCTTCTCAGGTGCTGAATCCACATTCCTGGTAATGACCGGTTCATCTCTACCCTCCACAAAGATAGGGATGTGCCTGACATTGCTTGCTCCTTGTTGAGCTGGTTTGCTTGTCTGTTTTGGTGGCGATGGCTGTTGCTTGGGAACCACAGGAGGTTTCCCTTCGCCCGAGTTGCACATACCAGGAGTCAGGGGATTAATGTCTATGCGAGACACGAACCGTTGAGGCTGGTCAGTAGTGCGATTGTCTGGAGGAGCAGACATCGATCGCTGGCCACGGCCCGTTTTCTCCTGCTCTGCCTCTTGCTGTTTACCCAGGTCCACGGTGTTGCGCAAGCCGTGCTGCGGGAGATTGTTCTGCCTGGCCCTACCGCGCAGTGGACCCGGCTCCTCTACTCCCTCTTGGTCCCCAGGCTCGCAGAACGAAGTGCCTTCATCTTCACATGAGCCTTGCCTCCCTCTGCTCCGGGTCCCTTGCGAAGGGCCCATCTCTCCTCCCCAGGGCGGGCACCGAAGTTGATCTGCAAACTCTGGATGCCGATGGGCCAAATCTTCCAAGTGAGATCTGATGTCTTGCCGACCACGGGACATGTTGTCATCAAACGGAAAACCACTCTGAAAAAGAGGAGATGACGTGAACACAAAAATATGATAAAATGCTGTATGGCATATTTTAAAAATAAGGTTAACACACAGGTGGGAAAAAGCAATGTCTGGTAAAATAATCTTTATCACCATAAAGTGTAATATGAATATTTTCTCTTTGTTCCCCAATATTTCTCCTGGCAATAGCAAGCAGCCTCTGTTAAAAGGAAGGAAGTTAATTATTGTTGTTTAAAGAGGCGGAAAAAGTTTGAAGATTTACGTGACCGTAATCTCGCGATCATGAGCCACGGGCATCCTCAGTAAGAAGTTGCTGTTCTACAACATTTGTTGACAGTATTGTGAGTAGGACATTCCCAATAATGCCATTGGTGTGCAGCCTGGCTACCAACATGACCGATTGTACTAATTGGTTTTCTTTTTGACTCACTCTCCCACTTTTCCGCATTGACGTGCTATAATAATCAAAAGATTTCCTTAGTTCCGCCTCGTCAATACAATTTATTCAAATTTGTGATATAATCACATGTCACTTAATTTATATCGGTACACATTTCGATGCCTATTTGCATTGGCATCATCAGCCTTTCAATGTATTGGCAGCACTTTTAAATGCTACCTGAATGAAAATTACGGCTTGTCCCACAAGCACTACTATCTAGGTGCATATATTGACAACTCATTGTTCGTGTATGTTTGGAAAGCCTTATTAACAAAATGCCTGCATTGATGAAGTATAGACAACATCACAAAGCTTATGGGAAAATGTTTGGGTATGAAGGGTTTTGGGTTGGTGAAAGGTAAACAGAAATTGTAATTTAGAACACCACTTGGAAATCAGATGTGTCTAGTTTTCCAAATGTTCGTTTTGTAGATTCTTCATCTTGCACAGTTTCCAGCCACTGGCCGGGTCTGTTTGGAACACAAGCCTCTCCAACGTCTTCTGTCTTCCCACCATCTCTCAGCCTCCACCCTTGTCCAGTCTTCTCTCTTCTTCACGCTTTCTTCCACCCCCTTCAGCCACCTGTCTCTCGGTCTTCCTCTCGGTCTCTTTCCTTCCCACTTCGTCTCGTGTACTCTCCTGGGTATCCTCTTCTCCATTCGATTTACATGTCCATACCATCTAAGTCTAGATTTCTCTATACCATCTTGTAATGGTTCCTCCTTCATTAACCCTAGAACTGCGGACCGTCTTCCAGGAAGACGGTGTGTTGTTTAATCAAGTGCGACCGTCTCTCTGAAAGACGGTCTTGGAATTCAAATATAGTACTACTGTTAGCCTTCAGATAGAACTAATTTCAAGTTATGCTGGTTCCCGATGCTTTTATCTTTCGTAGTGTAAGTCTTTGGCAAACAAATGACAGTATGCAAGCTATTATTTGGCTGCAGAAGTGGAAGTACTTCCATGTTGATATTAAAGTTGCATTGAGCAAAATGGCCGCCAACTGTGTAGACGATTCAGAAATTTAGCACTTTATTTTTGACGATTCGTGTGATAGTATGGACGATGACAGTGATTATTGTGTGGATTCGTATGAAAATGAAGATGGTGAAAGTAGTGGCAGTGATACCGGCGAACAGGATGTCACGCAAGTTATGGAAATCCCCATCAATGCAAGCGATGTTTATCATGTTCCGACAGACCCTGTACACATGCCTAATGTTAGCCGTGAAGTGGTAAGTGTGAACTAGACCACGGCCGACTGAATACGAGCTGCGCTCCATGCCGGCCTTGACATTCCCAGTCAGAACCCATGTATAACATGTAATTGGAAAGTTTCTACTCGTTGCCGGTAGGGCGCACTCCCCTCCCATTATAGGCGCAATACGGAATCAGCTGTACAGTACATATATTAAATGTGTAATCTGAAGAACCACTGGATGGATTTTGATGCTGCTTTCACCATTCTGTAAAGGTGATCTCGAGGAAGATTTGTGTGGAAAATTATTTATGACCAAAGGGAGCCAAGCAGTAACGATTTCAGTGAAAAGGTCGAAAAAATAGCCTGGCGTCCGTGCGCCTTTTAAGCTTACGCTAGGCGAACCGTTAAAATTATCATTATATTATGAGTGTAAGAATTGTTCAGCGAGAGAAATTCTACAAAAAAGTCCGCGAGAGGAAATTTCTATCTTCGATACATCGCCCACTATAAGTGTTTTTAGTTTGGACGGGAGAGGCATTTAGCTTGCACCTCGCCATTCTTAAATTACGTCTGACAGGAATTCCTTGCACATTCATAACTGTTCCCGGGCGAAGCCGGGGCGGGTTGCTAGTGACACTATATAATTATTATCATTATAATTTCCGCATTATCAAAATTAAAATTATATCACAAAATAAAATAGCGTGCTAATAAATCTAAGATAAATTAGACATACCTTGCACCTTCTTCGGGTACAAGGACACTACTCCAGCACCGTCTCATTAAAAGGAAAGAGAGGATCAAAATTACAGCCGGAAACAAGTAGCAGCTAATCGTGTGTTGTGGTTTGTGCTAAGAGATCTTTCGACAAATTATCAGATACCGTGTGCCTTCTTTTTCACGAAGCAGCTGTCAGGACGGGACTTACATAAACTCCTGCTGGAAGTTATTCTCGAGGTTGAACAATGCGGTTTCATAATTATAATAACTGTCTCTGATAATCACAAAACTAACACTACAATGATGAGGCATTTAGGGGGAGGGAATTTGCAACCAATTGTCAATCACCCATACGACGAGTCTAGGAATGTATTCCCTAGTTTTGATCATTGTCACATTCTAAAAAAAAAAAAAAAAAACACATTAGAACGCAGTTTCTGTAACGAGAGATGACTGATGGTACTGGAATAATTTCAGGGAAATACTTGTCATTACTATACACAATGCAAAAGGGTGAGATCGTCAAACCGGTCAGACACCTCACTAAAAAACACATCGAACCCACTAAATTTGAAAAAATGAATGTTCGGCGTGCCAAGGAAGTGTTCTCGTCAGAAGTTATTGGTGCCATTAGTACACTGAAAGAAAATATAGGCATGCACCCGGAAGCGTACACATTCATGGACGCAGAAGCAACCATTTAAAAAAAAAAAAAACGTTAATAAATGGTTCGCTATGCATGACGTAAGCATCACATATTCAGTCTAGAAATCCAGATAAAGGGCATTTTTTCTCATTAAATGTCAGTCGCCTAAACTGGTTAGAGGAATATTTTCTTTCTTACCTTGAAACTTTGAAAGCTGCTAGTAACGCTGCTAGAAAGGACTTCCTGAGTTCTGAGACTTACGAAGCTACCTATACAATTAATCACTGATTCACTGTCCAGTGCATAAGGTATCTTCTAAAAATGGGTAGAGGAAAGTCGCCAAACATGGGGAGGTTTTTTTATAGGGCTCACATTAGACATAAGAAGGAACGGAATAATTTTGGTTTTCTTACCAATGTAAACCTCAGGCGATATACTATGTATATTACAAATATGGGCACTTTTGATGTTGTAATACCCTCTGAAATTATTGTTAACTTTAAAAGTGCACTTTCCCCGTATTAGGCAACCGGGTTTCGTAATATGGGGAGGTGAGAAACCTCACGGTTTTTATTTATAATAGGTACACTGAATAGTATACCCTACTAATTAAAGCATTAATTCTGACATTTTTTTTTCGTGTGGCCTCCTGAGAGGCCGAGTGCAGGTCTTTCTAGTCGACGCCCGTGGGCGACCTGCGCGTCAAGATGAGAGATGGAATTGATGAAGATGAATGAAACTGGGCAAGGATGTGGAAGGAAGCAGCCGTGGCCTATTAGAAGGTACCGTCCCAGCATTTGCCTGGTGTTGAAAAATGGGAAACCACGGAAAATCATTTCAAGGACGGCCGACGGTGGGGCTCGAACACACGCGTCTACCGAGTCAGCAGAGAGCTTGGCCCCATGGCCTAACGCTGCGCTTTAGCCAGCGTAGCCACTATTGTCGGTAATTCTGACAATGTAATGAAATCATGAACACAAATAGTACAAAAATACAAAAATGAATATTTTAAGTAAATAACAGTCCTAGTTTCCTGTTGCCGAACTTCCAAACCGTTCAGCAGAAAAATGCATAAACTTTAATGAAAACCGAGTGATTCTGATCGAATTCAACTGTAACGAGGTGCAAGGTATGTCTAATTTCTCTTAGATTTATTAGCACGCTATTTTATTTTGTGATATAATTTGTATTTTGATATTGTGGGAATTATAATGATAATATGTAGTGTCACTAGCAACCCGCCCCGGCTTCGCCCGGGAATAGTTATGAATGTGCAAGGAATTCCTGTCAGACGTAATTTAAGAATGGCGAGGTGCAAGCCAAATCCCCCTCCCGTCCAAACTAAAAACACTTATAGTGGGCGATGTATCGAAGATAGAGATATGCTCACGCGGACTTTTTTGTACAATTTTTCATGCTGAACAATTCTTACACTCATATTATATTGATATTTTTAACGGTTTGTCCAGCGTAAGCTTAAAAAGCGCACGGACGTCAAGTTCTTTCTTCGACCTATTCACTGAAATCTAAAACCGTTACTGCTTGGCTCCCTTTGATCATAAATAAATTATTTTCTACATAAATCTTCCTCGATATTACCTGTACAGAATGGTGAAAGCCGCATCAAAATCCATCCAGTGGTTCTCGAGATTACCCGTGATATCCAAGAATCGGGGACTTTGTTTCACACTAAGTAGAGATAAGACTTAGTCGTGCAATGCTTGGTGAACAGCGCTGTGTGAACAGTTGAGTAACTAACAAGATTTCATGAAAAAGGTCTCATTGTCTAGGCCGGTATGAGCGCATTCAGTCGGCCGTGACTAGACTGATATTCAACCCGAAGAAAGTGACTTTCCAGGTAAAAATGTTCCGTTTATCGTTAATCATCCTGGGCCTGTGAACTTGCCTCCCCGTAATCGCGCGCCGATTATGTACTTCAAAATCGAGAAATGTCATAATTTGTAAAAATAATTTCTTTTTAGTAAATAACAGGAATTAATTGAAACTGATTCTTGAATTAGTAACAAAAAACTACGAACTTTTCATTTATGATGTCTCTGATGAACATTTAACTCGGCAATATGGTTTTCTAGAGCAGAAAAGTCAATAATTTTTTATTTTTAATTTTTTATAAAATACTTTTTATGATTAATTCAAAGTGACGAGTCTGAATGATTCACCTATATCAATATAATATAGAACAGTCTTTCAGCTTTATATTGGTGTATGATAAGTCATATTCATGAACACAGTATGCTTACAGATACCAAATTCCTTTAGTGTGTACTTTATGGGAATTTGCTGCAGCATTTGACAGATAAACCTGCAGCAGTTCTAGGGTTAATTCTCTGGTCCTCTCATTTCTTATTCTGTCCATCTTTGTAGCTCCAATACTGCTTCTCAAGAACCTCATCTTACAGGCCTGTATTTTGCTCTTCTCCCTTCCTTTCATAACCCAGGTCTCCGAGGCATACGTCAGTCTAGGGACATAGTACGTCCGATATATGATCTTTTTGCTGTTCAGAGGGACATCCTTGCTCCATAACATGCTTCTCACACTCCTCCGAAATGCTTCTGCCTGCCTCCCCCGCTCATTTATTTCTCTATCGTTTCTTCCATTATCTTGTATCAGGCTTCCCAGATACTTGAAACTCTCCACTTTCTTCAGCTGTTCCCCACCAATTGTTATTCCCGTTGTGGTTCTTTCCTTCTTCCTTGTTGTGATCACCATCTCACTCTTATTTATGCTAAATTTCATCCCATATCCTTGTATTATTCCTTCCCACACGTCCAACTGTTCCTGTACCTCCTCCTCCTCGTTTCCCCAAATCTGCAAACACCATTGCTTTCATCTTCCCTTCCCCAATTACTTGTGCCACTCGGGTCATTATGTCATCCATCACCACAATGAAAAGCAACGGTGACAGTGCACTTCCTTGTTTCAGGCCGTTTCTCTGTTCCAACCAGTCTGACCTCTCTCCTCCCACTTTCACACAGCTCACGCTTCCCTTGTACATCTCCTTTATCCTCTATAGTCCATTTCTCTACTCCTCTATCCTCCAGGGACTTCCATACTTTGTTTCTGCATACACTGTCATATGCATTCTCAATGTCCAGGAAGGCCATCAGTAGATCTGTTCCATACTCATAGTGCTGTTCTTGTAACTGCCTTACAGCAAAAATCAAATCCACTGTGGACCTTCCTGCTCTGAAGCCATGTTCTTCCCTCACCCCTCCTATCCTTGTCCTAATTCTCTTTTCCAAAACTTTCTCGAAGATCTTTGCACAATGACTAATCAGTGTTATTCCCCGATAGTTTCTGCAATCTGTTCTACTACCTTTCTTGAAGATCGGGACAATGATTCCTTTTTTCCAGTCCTCTGGGGTCTTCCTTTCCTTCCATGCTGTCATCACTCGGTACAACCACTATCCCCACCTCTCCTGCTGCTCTCACCATCTCCACACTCAACTCATCCACACCCGGTGCCTTCCCTCTCGTCTTGTTCACTGCATCTTCCACTTCTTTCCATGTTAAGTCCTTTTCTGTTTGCAGTTCATCTTCCTCTTCCCCGATTTCTTCCTCCTCACCATCTTTTCCATTTGGGTTCAGAAGTTCTTCTAAATATTCTTTCCACATTTTCTTCAGTTCTTCCCTATTTCCTATCTCTTGTCCCCTTTTGTTTACCATTCTAACATAATCCGTAGGATCCTTCCGCCTCTTATTTTTTACCATCCCAGAAAGGTCCTTTTTTGTACCTTCACTATCCTTCATCTTTGTCCACTCTTCCATCCACTTTCTTCTCTCCTCAGCCACTACTCTCTTCGCCTCCTTTCTTTCCTGGTACTCTTCCCTTTTCTCTACCGTCCTATTTTGATACCACCTCCTAAAGGCTCTATTCTTTTCCCTTACTATATCTTTTGTCTTCTCATTCCACCATGGTGTTTCTTTCCACCTCTTCTTACTACTTGTCCTCCCACATACTGCTTCTGCTGCACCTACTAGTGTCTTCATAAATCTAGCCCATTCCTCTTCCACCCCTCTTTCTTCATCTGTTGGAATTCCTTCCTTTACCATTTTGAGGTACTCGACCCTTCTATCCCCTTCTTTCAGTTTCCATATCCTTATACGTCTTTCCTGGTTCTCAGTCCCTTTCTTCTCCTTACTCCCTCTCAGGTTCATTACCAGCAATCTATGGTCGCTATCCAGGTTCTCCGATGGTATGACCTTGATGTCCGTGATGTTCTTATTTAGTTCTTTCTCATACAGTATATAGTCGACCACCGACTTCCTGGTCAAGTCATCACTGTAATATGTGATTGTGTGGCTTTCTCTTTTCTTAAACCAGGAGTTCCCAACTAGCAGGCTGTTCCTCTGGCAGAAGTCCAGCAGTCTCTTTCCTTCCTCATTTCCTCCGCCCCAACCCTCTGGTCCTAGAACACTCTCATAACCTTGTCTTTCACTTCCTACATGGGCATTGAGATCTCCCATAACAATCATATTTCTTCCGACCAGCTGCTTCTGCAATTCCTCTTCAAACTCCTCCTCCTCTTCAGAGGCACAGCCTACTTGTGGAGCATACACTTGCACTATTTCTACAGTCTCTCCCCTCAGTGCTACTTTCACTTTCAACATCCTAACACTTATTCTCCTCACTTCTTTTAAACCATCTCGTACTACTCCCACTCCATTCCTCTTTCCCTCTTCGTTCCCACTCCAGTACAGTCTATAGCCTTTTCTCAGTTCTCTCCTTCCTTCCCCTTTCCACTTTGTTTCTGCCAATCCCAATAAATCCAACTTCCTTCTTTCCATCATATCCACTATCTCCTCCACCTTCCCCATCAGCGTTCTTAGGTTTAAAGTTCCAAATCTTAGTCCATGTGTACAGCCGTGTCGTCTAATAAATCCATCATGTCCGAGGCTTGTTCCATTTTTGAAAGCATTTGATTTCATCCACTACTGGCTTGCTGGGCCTATCGTAGCTTCACCAGAGCCCCGTTAGCCGTCACTTTTCAGGGTTCCTGTAGGACCTTTACAGCTACCGTAACGGTCCCGGGGCACACGAAGTCCCCACTGTACTTCGCCCCTACAGGCGATCCCCTACTTTGTGCCGTTGCCCGTCTCCCACGACGTGGACGAGGGGTGGGACTTGTGTAGATTACATTTATGAAATATGTGTAAGTATATGTATCCCTATCTTTACTTGACCCAAGATATAGGTCTGGTACACATCCAAATTTTCGTACTGTCGCTTATATTTATGAAATGTGTCCCCATACTCACTTGACCTATAATAGGTCTGGTAGAGATCCCGATACACATTCATATTTTGACATTCTAGCTGATGTTTATAAAATATGTATCCTCTACTGTACTAGACCTAAACAGGTCAAGTAAAGATCGCGCTATTGGGCAGAATGCGAGAATTTTGACCTTTATCGGGATCTTTACTAGACCTGTATACACATCTCGTTTCCAAGGGTTATTGTAAATTCCAATTTCTATGAATGTTTCCCCCACGCAAAACCCATTCCCCAGGCGTTTCCCCATAAGCGTGCTAGAGAAACAATGACTCCATCATTGCTGCCATTTTTAGGGGAATTTCAAACAAATGTATTGCGATCTATACCAATTCCCCTATATAGGTCAAGATCAAAATATTCGGGGCAGACTACCTCGCTGTTCCGCCCATTAAAGCAACAATAATTATTAATATATACAGTCAACTCCCGATTATCCGCGAAATTCACTGGCGCGGCTACCCCGGATGATCGAATTTTGGGGATAAGCCGCAAAATTGCTGGTAATGGTTCAACACAGGTCGAAGGCACTAAAAAACACCACAAGTGCTTTAAATAAGTTTATGTTCGACCCTCACTATTATGTGTTAGAAAACTAACATAATGATGGTCATTACAACACTTTTTCATTATGATACAATACGGACCCGTATTGTATATGCTGGCTCACTTCTCTCTTCACTTACATTCTCAAAGAGAACAGACTGCCCAGACAATTCAAACTGTCAAATGTTATAGCCATTCTCAAACCTGGCAAACCTGAAGACAGCCCCGAAAGCTATCGTCCAATAGCACTGCTCAGTTGCATATTTAAACTTTTTGAACGAATCCTTCTAACCAGAATAGCACCGCTCATTGAGGCTGTTATCCCTCCTGAACAAGCTGGCTTCAGACACGGACGCAGCTGCACTGATCAAGTTCTTGCCCTAACTACACACATTGAAACAGGTTTTCAAGGTAAACGGAAATCAACAGCTGTTTTCATCGACTTGACAGCTGCGTATGATACTGTTTGGCGACAAGGACTGATCTACAAACTATTGCAAGTTGTACCAAGCCGAGAAATTGTGGATCTAATATCTAGCATGCTTAGTGAAAGGCAATTTGAAGTGTTCCTAGGAAACACTAAAAGCCGCAAACGAAAACTAAATAACGGCCTACCACAGGGATCTGTTTTAGCCCCACTGCTATTCAATTTGTACATCCATGATTTACCAACTACAACATCAAGTAAGTTCATCTATGCTGATGATATCGCGCTGGTAGCTCAGAGCAATAACTTTGAAGATGGCGAACAAATCATTACGGAGGACCTGGAGAAGATGTCAACTTTCTTTAAAACCTGGAGATTGATCCCAAGCACAACAAAAACTGAAGTCTCTTGTTTCCATCTAGCGAATCGTGTCGCAAACTACAAACCTAGAGTCCTGTTCAATGGACAAGAGCTGAGGTACAATCCTTTCCCAAAATATCTCGGAGTCACTTTAGATAGAACCCTGAGCTACAAAGAGCACATCACCAAGCTCTCTCACAAAGTCGCCGCAAGAAACAACATACTGCATAAGCTCAGTGGTACCTCCTGGGGAGCCTCTGCTGACTGTCTACGTTTAACTGGCATCAGTCTTGTTTACTCAGCTGCTGAGTACTGTGCGCCTGTCTGGTTGGAAAGCGTACATGTGAAGAAGATAGACACGAAACTGAACGATACAATGCGTTGCATTACTGGTACCATCAAATTAACTCCATGTCACTGGTTACCCGTGCTGAGCCACATCCCTCCACCTCACTTAAGGCGGAAGCAAGCTCTACTGAGGGAGGCTAAGAAAATCTTTGCATCACCCTCTTTGCCACTGCATCAGGAATTCTGCCATCCGTCACAACAACGATTGCAATCCAGAAGACCGGCAAGTGTCACTGCAAGGCAACTCATCGCGGATGGATTTGACATAAAGGAAAGCTGGAAGCATGAGTGGTCAACAAAAACATTGGGAACAAGTGTCCACCATCTTGATCCCACAAAGAAGCCAAATGGTTTTGACCTACCAAGGAACCTCTGGTGCCATATCAACAGGTTGAGGACTGGACATGGGTGTTGTAATTATTTCAGGTACAAGTGGGGCTGGATCAGTTCACCAATGTGTGAATGTAACTTAGAAGAACAGACGATTGAACACCTGGTCCTACGCTGTCCTCTTCATTCATACCCTGGAATTCCTGACGACTTGTTTGATCTCACACCTAGTCTAACCGAATGGTTGAAAAGGAAGGACTTTAAAGTTTAATTTTGTCTTATTTGTATTCTGTATTGTATCACCATACGATTAAATAAAAAATAAATAAATAAATTATGATACAGTTTCTCCAGCCAATCAGAGCTCGTTCATTGACCAATTAGGTAACGATACCTTCGCGCATGCACTCAAAATCCAACATGTCGGACATAAACACAACATCGAACTATAATAAATTACCGACATGGAATACGCACCGTCCATATGTTCGCGTAAATAAACTAGCGAATATGAGACAAGAAATAGCACTGTACCGGTACCTTAATATCCCCAAAACCAATTTCTACACAGAGCGTGGTTTTGACACGACTTCAGTGACAGTTTTACCGAATACTGGTGCGCAATCTGAACATATGGTATTGAAGCACACAGAGCGCATGCGTCGGTTGTCCAGAGATCTTGGACAAGAGAGATATACTAGCCACCGCAGCACCCGATCACAACATTCTACTGTAGTGACTGAACAGATATTTATGAATATTTATGTTAAAACATATAATAAAGTTATAATTATCGTCGAACATAAACAGTCGTATGCAACTCGCCTATAATGGTAATTAAGACACTCTTATGGAAATTATAAAACTCGCATACGCTCGTTTTATAAAAATACTCGTGTCTTAATTATAGCCATTATAGGCTCGTTGCATAATGTACTATTATTATACAATAAAAGGCCGTGATAAAACTGTCGATGTTGTTGCAGGTGACTCACAGGTCAGGTGATTCATTCACACGCCAAGTAAACAAAGATCTGCAGTGCCGCTGGTCGCGTCCAAAACTGCTCAAGCACACACGACGTACAGTGTGTGTACCGATATACAGTACTGAACACGTTTCATACTGTACATTAAGTGTACTGTACTTGCGATTTGTATTACGTTTAAGTATTTAGTAACTTAAAATAAATTTGAGAAATAATTTTCGGTTTCAAAACCTTCCTTTTTCTTTCCTTAAATGTTCTACAGGCACCGAGGATAATCAGCAAAGCTGATAAACCGCCCGCGGATAATCGAGAGTTTACTATATAAATTAAAATATAGACTTTTTTGCTGACGATAGTTTGGGGGTCTAGGGGATAAACGTGAAGTCACAACATGGTACCGATGAAATCTACCTAAAACCCCCAGAGACTTAGTATCTATAGATCTCCATGGAAGAAAAAACCTTGGTTCTCCGAGATCAAAGATCTTATAGAAGTAGGGATTTTGCTTGATGACATTCAAGAACGTCTTCTCCAGAAAAAAGCAAACCAGCGATTCCAAGAAAAGCCAAAAGCAGACGGCTGACAGAAAGGAGGCGCACAGAAAACTGACGAAGGACTACTGGGAAAGGAGTAAAGCTCCAAGACTAAAACAGTTTAAGTAACGTGATCCATAGCTGGCCGAAACGAAGAAGACCATAAATAATATCTGTCGATGAAAATGAAAATCCACAGCCTGCTTGCAGTCCACCGACCGGGTCAGGGAATGGAATGAATGAAGCCCCCATCTAGCGGCGAGGATATGAACTGTGACGGCTGCCGAAGCCTGTCGCACTCCCCTGGGGCAATGATTAAATGAATGACAGATGAAATGATAGTGGCGAGTGTTACTGGAATTAAATTTGTGACAGGGAAAACCCGAGTACCCAGAGAAAAACCTATCTGCCTCTGCTTTGTCCAGCAAAAATCTCACATGGAGCGACAGGGATTTGAACCACAGACCCAGCGGGGAGAGACCGACGTGCTGCCGCCTAAGCCACGGAGGCTTAATATCTGTTAATATAAAAAAATAAAAAAAAACACAGAATACTGGTGAACATGAAAATGTGCAAATAGTTTAAAGTTACTTTATAACACAAATAATTTAAACAGCTCTACTGAAAATTTACGACATCTTAAGTTTTAAAATTATGTGCTAGTTTAAGGCCTTAATTTCTTTCGGAGGCATTCAATTCAATTAAATGCTATTAGTGGTCCCTTTAGCAGGCACACACAAGATCAAAGAAAACCCTGACTGTTTCTTTTGGAGAAACTCCTAAATGGCATTTGGATCCTGAACGCACACCGGTAAAAAACCCTGTTAGACCCTTTCTTCCATTCATTGGGAATCATTTTCAAATCGTGAATGACAATGACCCCCATGTAGCACTTGTGAAAGATTGGAACTTAGGTGCTGGTACGGTTATTAAACACTCCCTAGCTCAACTCCAATAAGCACGTTCGGGACATTGAGATGTGATCCCGAGACACTCAACAAACCAAGAGAGAGTGTTTCTCTCAATGAGACACCAATGACATTGATCCTTTAAGTCACCTGCAAGGTTGCAAGCTGTGATACAAAGCAGAGGAGGGCAATGCCTGCTTTTGACAGGGGCAATGAGAATGTAAAGGTGTATTAATGTGTTGTGATGTCCTTGCAAAAAAACACAAAAGATATTTAAAATCATTAAGAAAGCTTAGTCAAATCCAGGCAATGCAACTAATAGGCATTCATTCACATATTTAAACTAACATTAAGGTGATTGAAGCCATTTTTCCAGTTTCGCCTTAGTAAATTAAGCAATTTTGCAGCTTTGGCTTAGTAAACTTAGTTTGATGTTTTTTAGTCTGTCAACACTGTTATACCCAATTGTAGTCATTCCCTTATCGGGGGGGGGGGACCACATCAGATTTTAATCTATATTTATCTCTTGTAATTTTTTTTCAGGAATGTAAGCCAAGGTTTCCAAATAACCTCTAATAAATACAATTAAGTGGTTGCAAATTGTACAAATTTGCATCATAATTAACAAGCAATGAGGTAAATTAGAAATGTGTAAAGAAGTTTAGGCTTTCTTATTTTTGGACCGAGCATAGAAAGATTTGAGCAAAAGGTAGTCTTGTGCCTTGAAAATATTTCAGAAATTCTCATTTCCATTTTACGAACTTCTCATATAGTTTAATCACTATTCTCCACTATCAACGTTCACTCATCATTCACCATCAAGTACTCATAATTAAGGCAAATCAGGTGGTCCATTACTGCCAAGAAATTCCAATGTAAGAATTATACTCAAGTAAGCTCCATTTCATCGAGAAGTGGCCATATACTTCTCACCAAGTAGGACCGGGTTCGATTCCCGGTCAATGGATGTCCTGTGGCTCAGGGTCACGTTATAACTATAAGCTTGCTTCCTTTTCTCACAATGACTGCAGGATGGAACTGGAAGTCTGGTGTTCGAAGACTCGAATTGTCATCTCGACCGGGCTTTCGCAACTTCCTCCAGGCAAATGAGGTAACCCCAATTCTAGCTCCTAAAAATCAGTTATTACTGTGAATACGAATTTCGTGTTGTAGTCAGTTTACCCTCCAGGTAGGCTTTTCCCACGGATTCAGCGAGGGATCATACCTTTACCGCCTCTACCGGCAGTGTCCTGGAGCTTGACATAGAATTGGGGGATACAACAGGGGAGGCGGGACTAGCGCATGCACAGGCCGGACTCACCTGCAAAGTGAACAGGGGGCCTCTTGAGGGATGGGACAGGATGAGAGACGAGGAAGAAGGAGGCGACGGCCGTGGCCTGACGGTAGGTACCATCCCGGCATTTGCCCGATGACGAAGTGGGAAACCACGGAAAACCACTTCGGGGATGGCTGAGGTGGGACCACCCGAGGCTGAGTAGACCCCGTTCCAGTCCTCATGCCACTTTTCAAATTTCGTGGCCGAGCCGGGAATCGATCCTCAGACCTCCGGGGTGGCAGCTAAGCAGGCTGACTACTCCACTGAGGCGACCGAATACTAATTTAATATTCCAAAGATGCCCGAAGCCAGTAAAATGACGGAGTCGCGTTTCGGGGCGGCATGAACAAAACTTTTACACGAGGTAGCCCGCACATGAGATTCCTTGTTGCAAAGTTCCTATACGTTAAAATACAGTACTAGCATATATGCTCTATAGTGAAATCTCTTGAGATATTACACCATCTAAGATGCCAAACAGCAGTTTTCTATAGGAGTGCTAAATTATGTGGCTTAGGGGCGTAGTTTGTAGCATGTTGAGCTTCTATGCCCAAGATTGCGGGTTCAAACCCGGCGGTCCCATGTCAGATGTATGGCATGTTAAAGAACCTTCCTCTAATTACACCTGTGTGAAGCTAAATTATATAGATTAAGAATGTAAACCACGCTCTTAGGTTCCTACGTTCGTTGCTGTGGCGTCTAGTAGTCAAGTTCTAAACTAGTCGTAGTTGACGGTGGCGATTGGCGGCAAAAGTAGGAACTATTTGAAAAATTCAAAGTCTGCAGTCCTTACTTGAATTCAAAAACAGACCACACACACACACTAATACAGTCAACACAATTAACACCGGTTATCAGACAGATTCTACACACACCTAAAGTACACGGGGCTATATGACCGCAGCCCCTAAACTGAGGAACCAACCAGCATGTGGCTTACCAAGTTTTCACCTCACACCCTTCATTTCACACCATTCACGAGACACTACCGAGATCGAACCTGCTGGGAGAATATTCACACACCTGCACACGGAAGAGTTATGCAATACCGGAAGGGAGATCGCAGCACATCAGACGTCTCTCCAGCCTCCCATTGTCACACTAGCATTGGAATTTGCTTACCAACTTCATAGCCACTTTAAAAAAATTATAGCTGCGTCCGAACATTAATGCGAATATTATTCACACACACTTCTAGCATTCGACACGATTATTATCATTAAAGCACATCACCCACCGTATAAAACTCATAAGATGGTTCCGGAGATCTATCTAGAACAGTAGGGGACTGTTCCATCTTGCAGTGCAGAATTGCCGTTTCACAGTACACAATCACTATACGAACCGCATTAGACTCACGCCGAACTACGACTTCGCGTTCTCAAGGTAATCCATGCCTTAAATACGCGTTCGCGATTCGGAGAAGCCAGCCCACGGACAAACAGAGCGCTGAGTCAGCCAACACAAGCCATGTTGGGGCTTGAAGAAATGCAAACAGCTGATCTCTCGACGATGACGTCAGTCAAGATCATTCTGACTGGAAATGATCAATGAAATATTATGGATCTACTATATTCTTCGCAACGGGGCACAGCTTACAGTTTATTCTATCCGAAGAAGTTTTTATGAAAAATAACCTTTTGACCAGAGTTTATGCGGAGTGGACTACCCATTCGAAGAATTTTACCGATCGCACACTCATCTGAACGATGCAGTCTGCCAGCAGGAATTTTAATTTCTTCGATTCGAGGGTGACTCGAGGAATCACAGGATTTAATAAGTGTCGTATTCTACATGCCACTAATTTATTCGTCCAGGTTTGACGTTAAAGAAAAAAACTGAGCGAGGTGAAATCCTTTCCACAAGGCATACACGAAGCATGACGTCATGTGCCAGAAAGTTCCACGCTAGACCAGCCCAACTTTACGTAACACGTTAACCTTGACCGCAACGCCGCAACACATCTCCAATACCACAACAGGTAGGCTACATGGAACAACTGCGCCCTTAACACTTCTGTATAAGGATTTATCACGAGGCTGGGGTCTTAGCACCGGAGGCGCGATGTCCTTGACACGATGCTCAAAAGAGTTATAAAAGGAGAATCTTTGAAGAAGGGGTTAAAACAATTTAAAAAAAACATTCTACAAACTTTTAACAACTTAACTTAAAAAATATACAGATGGTAACTTAAAAGCTGCAGTATATATTTCGGAAATCTTTCTTGGAGAGGTCAAACCTGGGCCAAAACCTACAGTAGATCTAACACGGGTACATATGAGAAAGTATTGTTTTTATGCCTTGGGATATCGTGGCTAAGCAACTCCGTGAACTACTGCCGGAGAAAAAGTATATACTCGATTTGAGAGGTCAATAAAAACTAAACAAAAACTTTACATAAAAACAACGTAGGCCTATACCAAAATTACCCGTATTTTTTCTGCGTTTAACTACCTGTAAATTGAGTCAACATTTGGGATAGACGACCTCGTAGTTCCGCCCCTTAAAAAAAAATCTAACAGTAAACATTTGTATTGTACCCCCGTTAGAGCCGTTTGAACCAACAAAAAAAGGACATTTTTTAAACCAAATCTACAGAGTGCTTACTTAGAATATTAAATTAAAAGTATTGATCTGATCGTAATGAAACTTGAATACGCCGTAAATTAAGTTATTGTTAACGAGTATATGAAGTAGGATGCACTTGCATTTATGGATTTACATGACTAGCGGTGTATAATTATTAGGGTATAGGAGTGGAGGTAGGTGCATCGAACTAAGTACCATTGCAGCTTAAAGAATCATTTTTAAAAGCAGTCTAGAGATTCTATAGTGTAATTTCCCACATATTACAGAGCTGTAATATAGCGAAACGGTCCACATCAAAATGCAGATCACTAACTTCAAGCATACCATATTGTCGATGGTCAAATTACGGACCGTTCCAGTTTACCTTCCATTCTCAGTTAGGAAAATATTGCAAGCCAGATCTGGCAGTCGTAACAGTTACTTCCTTCGTAATGATACGAATGAGCAACGGTTAGAGCTCCAAAACACGTTACCTAAATAGCCTGTATTCTATAACTTGTTTTTATTTATATAATCGACAAGAGCACCAGAACACTGCCGCAGTACACGAGGTTGTGACGCTTGCGCGCGAGCCATACTGCAACTCTATCGATCAGGGTAGACGTGTCGCCAGTGTCACGAAACCCATCCAGAGCTTTTCACTGTTTAAACTAGATTCCGACTACTTGAAACCCATCAAAATATGGCTGTCAATGGGAAAATATTTACTGAAGGATTTGTTTTATACGACATTCTTTGTACGATTACTTTTTGGTACCATTTCAACTTTAAGGGCGTTGAAAGAACGGACTATATAGACATTGCAGCATATAACTGTCCACGACCTAAACAAAATGAGGTAAATAGAGACCTACGAGTTCCCGAATTTCTCCTTGAGCTTTATTGATTGTTGTACAGTATGCCTCCAGAAGATGTTCCGTGTTTTATCGGATGGTGTTAAAATCAAGTCGAAGCATTAGAGGTTTTAGAGTAAGGATGTTATATCTCACCGCCATGAGATGGATCCTCGTAGATGGTAATTACGAGAATCAAGCAATGGATTGTAACTTCCGGTTCGTAAAAATAAATTACGGTTAAAACAACTCGTCGCGAAATAGCCGAAATATCACCACATGGTGAGCGAAATATTAGTTTACTCCATGGATTTCTGTCTGTTATCACCACATGGTGAGCGAAATATTAGTTTACTCCATGGATTTCTGTCTGTCCTTGAGACCTCGCGCACGAACCGAGTCGACTACTTGGAATGGTCCAGTAACGGCCCAATTGAGGCACTGTACAGCTCGTGGTCCACGATTGTGACTGCCAAACTCGCTACACGCGACTGATAATTTACGTATGAACGTGCATGCTCTAGAATGAGGATCACAGACAATGGTATCATTTTATGTAATTGTTCGATTCCCGGTCAATGCATGTGAGATTTTCGAAGTGGTTCGGATTCCAGGTAAAAAGGAGGTCCTGTGGCTCATGATCGCATGATTAACGGTCACGTAAAAATAAAAGCTCCCTTTCTAATGTAATTAACAGCAGAATTCGGAATGCTGCACTAATCTAAAAAAGAAAGAAAAAAAAACCGATGGAGTAAGGTTTTCACTAAGTTCACACAAATTTAGACGTTCTATTTCTAGTCAGCAGGCTGGCAGCGTCTGCTCCTCCTCACGAAATATCAAACATGTCACCGTTGTTCATTCTTAGTCACATGCCATCTCTACATGTTCTTTAAGAACCTACGCCTAGTTTCAAAAGTATGCGAACCTTCATTATGTTCGACTTCACAGGTTTAAAAAGACGCAAATATGGCAAGGTAAAAAAAAGCATAGCACCGTAGTAGTTGCCACCAACTCTCAATGATCAGTGTCCAAAGACATTTTAAGGGGCAGAACAGAGAGGTGCCTGCCCCGAAAATGTAAAGTAACAAGTAACGCTTACTGCGGATGTTTATACGGGTGTTTCTACGAGTATTAACCCGGCAAACAAGCAATATAATATGATGCGTACTCGACATGTACATACAGGCCGAACTACAGTAATATGCTGTTTCATTTGCCTTTGACATCGTGGTCGTTCAGCCCCGTGAACTTGGATGTGCGAAATTTTGCCTGATAACCTGTGTTATTGTGGTGTGCATTTTTAGTTCAGGCGAGGATTGGGAAGGCAACGGCCTTAACTTAGGAACCATCCCGACATTTGCCTGGAGTAAAATGGAAAACCACTTCCAGGATGGCCGAGGTGAGAATCTAACCTTCCTACTCTCACTTTTTCCTCACGAGGATGAGTGTACCCCACTCCAGTCCTCAGACCAGAAATATTTTTTTTTAGCAACGCCGGGGATAGAACCCGGACTCCGGACCTACAGCCAAGAATATTAGCCGCTGCACCACGAGGTGATCAACAGCAACATGCAGCACAAGAGCTAAAACTTCCCTCTTCAACTGACGAGGTTTAGATGCACTGGGGTGCCGGAATTTTACTACAATGTCATGAGTTTCCAATGGACTGGACAAGTGCTAAAACCGGTACCACCGAGTAAGTAGCGACTAGGGTTCTTGACTCTCGTCCCCGATTCCTGCCAAGAAATTTGGAAAGGGGTAAACTCAGCCTAGTGATGCAAAACTGAGAAGAGGGGGGTTCGATTCCCACCTCAGCCATCCTGGAAGTGGATTCCCCACTTCTACTCCAGGCAAATGCTGAAGGCACGGCCGCCTCCTTCCCAATCCTATCCCTAGTTTATAATTGCACACACTCTAGCACAGCCATCACAATAAAACCAGTTATCACACAAATTTCACACACTGGACTATATCACGACAATGTTGCAACCCCTAAAATAAGCAACAACAGCAAGTGGCTCATGCTAGGCCGGGGGATAAGACCACCAGAAGTCCTGGGCCTTGTGCGAAATGGTTGGGTACGGGGTCTCCCCGCATCGTGTTGCCAAATGGGAATTGTCCCAGAAGGAACAAGCCATCCTATTACACATTAACTCTGTTCAGGATTAGAAAAGAGTACATGTAGTGTTATTATAGTAACTAGTGTTAGATGCAGAACTTGAGAAAATTTAGCAAGAAAAGATTTGTTATCTAGTACTGCTTTGTTGAAATAGGAATTTAGCGACTATTTAAACTCCTGTTGGTGGCAAACTTGTATTTTACCTGTCTATAGCTTCACCACCACCACCACCACCACCACCACCACCACCACCTAGGGATAAGCTTTGAGATATTCAGAGTCAAGACCATCAAAATAGCTGTTTATTCTATAGATATCAAACATGGAACTAATAACCAATGCCCAGAGCCAATGCAGGATGGGATGTGTGTTAATAGTGGCATACCTCTATTTCAAGGTAGAAGACTTGGGAAAACTGGCCATCAAGGAAAGGCAATTTGAATAAAGGATACTATTAAACTCAAAGCAATGGATGTAATCAAATCCAATTGTTCATGGACTGTGGATGAAAAACAATATTAAAACGGAGGCTAGCAGTGAGATGCGCCCTTTGAGCATGGAGAGATCGAGAGGACTGAAAAATTATGTACCGCGGAGAATGGATTGAATCCAACGTACCTGAAGGACCAGAGTTATCCACGAGAGTCAATAAATTAGAAATGGCATACAACAAGAAGTGCTTATCTCGTAACTTGAAATTGAAACATTACAAGTCAGTCATAGGGCCAGAAGCCTTATATGCCATGGAACCGAAGGGGTCTGATGGAGAAGATGAAAATCAGAGAGGAAAATTCTCCGGAAGAACCTCTGTCCTGTAAAGGTAGATGAAGAACTTCGTAGGCAACACAACTCCAAGCTCTTCGAACATATGAGAAACTAGCCGACTGTGCGAGAGAGAAAAAAAAAAAAGAATAGCCTTTTATGGCCATATCGCGAGATTACCTTCCACAAGATATCGTTTGCTCAGTTTCTGGCACAATAAGAAAGTTCGTACCACGTGGTTTACGGAAACAGAGAAGGATATTAAGGCTAAATGTCCCGACACTTTGGTAAGAAAATATTTCTACAGATGGCAACACAAGCGAAGCTGAATTTTTTAAAATATTTTTTTATCGAAGCGGAGCTCCAATCTTCGATATGAAAACTGCCATGTACTCCTAATAGCTGAATTTATATTAATTCATGGCTTACTTTTTAATTTCAAAACAGAAAAGTCGCTGTTTTTTCTTCAAATATCGGATTAAAATTTGAAAGAAAAAAAAAAAAAAGGTAATACGAAAGTTTTACACCCTGATTCCAAAGCCGTATCGAAAACCTAACTTGGTTGAATAGAATCATCGGGATCACTTTGGGACGTTTGTGAATAAAAGTGTTACTGTATTTGCAACAAAAGGCATGGCAGTAGAACAAGGTCATGGAGAGCGGGTTGGGGAGGGCAGTTCGAGTGACTTGAGAGAGAGAGATAACTTTACCCGACATGGAATTCCCGAGCATCTAGTCCAATGTTGCGATTGACTGTGCTGGTTAGTTCTGAATTATTGTAAAGGTCTGGATATTTCTGAATGATCCTTTGATATTTTACCAGTTTCTAGTTACGACTTCTTGCAGGGGGTGTCAACCAGATAGGGATCATTTGGCACCATCGGTGTAGTAGCACGTGCCAGTCGTATGGAGCGCTGTATATCGTGTATATCGTGTTGCCAACATATGCATGATACAACGTTGTAATTAAATTACAAACATATCACTATATTTAGTCAATAAATATACACATAATTCCTAATTGACATTTCCTTGCAATTATCTTGCTCACAGACGATAATTACGGCACTTATCATTAAATAAACATTATTTCTACTGGGTTGGCGGCACTGACCATGCCATGGCGGCTCTGTTTATGAGTTGTATGTAATAATATTGGCCGTATACAAATAAGCTAATGTTGTGTTCTATCTCATCTTTCTTATATGAAATTGTCTTCGTGGTAATGAGAAGTGAACAGTTCTTCTGCTACGGCGAGTAAGTACGCTTATTTTAAGAATTTAAGTTTTGTGTTTCTATAGTGGCTGTGAAAAATATCGGCCTAGTTTTGAATTGATATTAGACGCAGGTGACATTCTACTTGACATATCAATTAACTTTCACTATTATTTATCCCATAGGTAGACCTACCAAATTCTGTGAACTGTGCCTATCACCGGAAGAAGGAAAAAAAAACAAATCGTAAATCGCTGTTCTCGAAATAGCAGAGGAATATATGGCAATTACTCTCCTAAGAAATGATCCAGTCTATGACCAGGTAAGAAGTCTGTGTTACCGTAATGTTTTGGCAGTGGAACTAGGTACTGTGGGTTCTCGTAATGGATTTTTTTAGTAGGCCTATAATGTAGACCTACGGTAGAGTACAAGATGAATAAGGTTGGGTTCCATAAACCATTGCAACAACTTGATTACAACTCGCAGAAATATTTAAATGAGCCTATTGCATGTGTGTACTGAAGATCTTGAGGAGTGTGAATAATCAATTAATTTCACATTGCAATAGAATATAAATCTCATGATTCATGACAACGTGTCTAAGCTTTAATTTTTCCCCTTCCTTGATTTTCAAATTATTACAGTATTCAAAACAGATCAGTTCAGTTAGAATAGGTGGTAATGCCATGTAGGACTGTAATTACAGGCTATTAGAACTTAACACACACACACACACCCCATGGTCTAATAGGTCTAATGACCTATATCATATAGTCTTACCAATGTGTAACTATATACATTAATGCGTTCTTGTCCTGTGGAATGAAGTCCAACGTGAATATACTTATGCTAAGTCTTGGTGCTAAAGTAGTCGACTCGTGTAATGTTCTGCGACCCAAATACCATTCAAATGCACCTGTCCTCCTCTAATAAGCCAAGAACAAACAAATGTGTAGATGTGTTTCCTTGCATATTCATGCTATGGGCACTTTGTATTTATTTTTGTAGATACACAGGAAAATAAGCTGTACGTTTATGTTATGGTAGGAATGCAGTGTTTGGGCTGGGTGTTCAGTTGGTCGAATTGGTAGTAATGGCAATACTGATGTAGGACTGTAATTAGAGGTTATTAAAACTTAACATACACCCCCATGGTCTAATAGTTTTAATGGCCTAGGATCATATTATAGCCTTACCAATGTGTAACTATCGACGTCAGAAAAGTTGGATGGCGCAGCCACGCGGTAGAATGTTGAACCTGTAACATTGTGACTGGTGAGGTTTATTTTCATGGTGAAACATTGATGTCCTGATGGAAACAGAAAGGAATTTGTCAAATTCGAGGAGGTTGGCAACTCAAACTAACACTTGGGGCGCTGCGGTCGCTCTGGATAAGTAGGGTTTAAAATACTCAATAACACGCGTTTGATATGGAACACTTTTTATTTTTCGGTTATAATCAGTAAATGTGGTCTCTAAAGTAATGACAGTGTTATTTTTAATTGTATATATGTATAACTGTGCGATACACGTGATCTAATTTGTGTGTTCCAATGGATTTTTGGTGTCATTTGCATATTATCAAGCATCAGTTTTTATGGTTTATGTAGATCAGCTGATTCAAATTTACACAGGGCTACACTTCGGACATTATTTCGGTACTATTATGCGCGATATAATGTAAATGTCGATCCTGAGTCAACGCCGAGGACATTCAAATAGAGAAATACGCTACATAAACAAATAAATAACACACCGAAGCTATGCTACTTTTATCATTCCGAGACTAGCATCCACGCAAACCAGACGACACTGTTCCAAGCTCCAACTTATATCGTGAATTGATGTCAAACTGATGATCCGCCAGCCTTTCCGCCAAGCCTACACCTCGTAATCGCTAAGTTCTTCGATATTCGAGCTATTCCACTACGAGTCATATAGGCCTAATTTGCCTCCCCGTGGGCAATGTAGAATGAGTGATTCCGCTACCAATCAATTATTCAACACCAAACCCACCTTTTAACCATCCAAATCAAGCAATTCCTGTCGCCCCACGAGTTTTAATACAAGTTAAACTCATCCCTTCTCCCTACCAAGCAGCCAATAATTAATTATTTAATTAATTATTCAAGTAACTTCAATCTTACCAGCGCGCCCATCGTAACAGCTGTTTTTAAACTGAATAACCTTCGCTGGCTTTACGTCGCAGGTCTTCTGTCTGTCTACCTCGACAAGTGTTAGATCCTTCCCGGGGTGGAAAGGTATTATTATTAAGTATTAGGTATTATTAGGTATCATCACATTTTGGCTATTGCTATTTGCATCTTTTGGAAAGTGATGAAAACGTATATCCGCAGCCCTCTTATACATCGACTTACAGCCGTAAACTGAGCAATACACTTTGCTTTTACTCATTTTTCACTCTATCAACGAGTAAAACTTATTACTTATGTATAAAGACACGAACAATTTACCACGATCTGTTTACCAATACAAGAAACCATATACAAACAGTCACCACGTGACAAATGTACCCTACTTGGTAAGTTTCTCATTTTTACCGCTAGATGTCATATCATATAGCTGGAGTTGCCAATACGGTTGCAAATCGTATAAAATGGGTACGAAATCTCTTCACTACTTTCCTGTACAAAAAGTTCAGAGAGAAAGATGGGATACGGCGCTGTCAATTGGAAAACGTGTTACACGTTACATGACAGTGTGCAGTCTGAATTTTTGTGAAGACGACTTCTTTCCACAGCGTAAGCACCGATACTGTTGATTATTGATAGTTATTGTCTAATTGTACTCACAAGGATTTAGCTACATCAAAAATACTGATAAACTTGTAGCCTAATATTTCTGTGTCGTACATAGAATGTAATCCGTTCTTTGCAAACTTATTTTAGGGGTTCTTCCGATTGACAATAGTCGAATGGTTAGAAAACTTAAGAAAAATGCTGTCCCTAGCCTTAATTTGCCAGAGAATTTATATTCTTGCCTTTAAACAGCAAGTAGGCCTATGTAGCTCAATATTTGCAATATTGAAGTATTATTTGGCTTAAATTGTGTTTTTGTCTATGATCTCCTTACTGTTGAATTTAGTTAATTAATGTGTAAAATCTTAGTTTTAAGTACCGGTTTGGAAACCCATCATCCCAGGCAGGCCGGTAACACCTATACTACTCAGGCAGATAGGTCACTTAGCCGTAATTTAGAACTTGTAGTGATTTTAAGTATACATATGCGGTAATGTAGCAGGAGACCTGATCGGCCTAGGCTATTCTAACTTTAATTAGTTTCCATTTCAAGGTTTTTCAGTTTTGAGTGCGAATAGTTGGTTTGAAAGTTGTACAACAGTAAGGAGAGTATGTTTTGTATAGGTTTTAATTGGTATTATGATTTATGTCGAGCTGGGGAGTGAATTTGATTTAGCTTAAAGTGTAGTTTTAGATCTGTTCCGCTTGCTTATGACAAGTTCAAATGGAGACTCCAGCTTTGTTAAATATCTGTATTTTAAATATTTAATTAAATATATTGATAAAGAGGATGCCTCCATTTTAACTTGTCTGTGGCAAGAGATTAATAAATTTATATTCTTGCCTTTGAACAGCAAGTATGTAGGTCAATATTAGCAATATTGAAGTATGATTTGAGCATCCCAAGTAACACTTCTTTGAACCCAAAACATTCATGCAAATTCAGGGTTGCTGGATTCAATTTATTATCAGGGAGTCGTCCTTTGTGTTATGTGAGATATATACAGTGGCGGATCCAGGCCTTGCGGGGCCCTGGGTGATATAAGGTGGGGCCCACAACAATAGGTAATAATAAAAAAATCAAATCAAATGGAAAATAGTTTTGCAATCATAATAAAATAAAGAATAGTTTCCTTTATGTCCCCTTGATGAAGATTATGTAAACTATGAAATATTAAAATATCACTTTGCGACTTCTTTTCCCGGCTGAAGTCTTATATTATTTCACTGAAATTTAAACTTGCTAAACGGTCACAGGAAGGCATAGCTGCACTGAAAAGAAGACTATGAATTATAACTTAGTTTGAAAAGATTGAAACGTATAATTTATTAATTAATTAAATTTTAAAAATCGCCGCTAAGCTCCCAAGTACAGGCTTCATAAATGTAACGGCAGACAGTAAATTAACTATCTACAGGTGGGTAATATTTTTAACTGGTAGTAATTAAGCACTGCATTTAAATTGATTATAAAAATATTTCTATCAATAAAAGAAAATATGTAGTATTTTGCCATCATAAATTAGAATCCATAACAAACGCACACCGTATCACTGTCTTGCTTACGTCTCGTCACTATCTCGCCCCCATATTGCAAACAGCTGACCGTAAGCTCCTCCCCCGTTTCGGACGTCATGTCCTGTGGATCTAAGTCCAACGTGAAAATCCAATAAAACCATAGAACCATTGGCCCGATAACCCCACCCTTATCTGCCAATTTTTATTTTATACTCTTGGTAAGTTAATAAGTGTTAGGTTCTGTCGATGATATTCTGTAACCGCGAGATAGATACAAGACAAATATAATTGATTTATTGTATGCCAATGTAATGGTTGATATACCTATAGGTAGTATTTTATTCCCACACGTTATTTACAATATTTTTCAACACGTAGGATGCCAATGTCTAAGCTTACATGGAGGGATTTTTTCATCAATTGATTCTGTAGTAAGACCACCTTGTGGTGTGGTTGCTGCCACTCCTGAGGTCCTGGGCTAGTTTCCAAGCTTGATTAAGCAATTTAATTCTGGTCTGACTGTTGGAACGGTGCACACTCATCTTTGTGAGGCAGAACTGAGAAGAGGTAGGTTCGATTCTCACCTCGGCCATCCAAGAAGTGGTTTTCCAAGGTTTCCCCACTTCCTCTCCAGGCTAACGCTGGGATGGTTCCCAACTTAAGGCTACGGCTGCCTCCTTTCCAGTCCTCACCTGAATTACAGGAAGTATACACACTACTACAGATACCACAATAACACAGATTATCATACAAATCATACACTCCCCCAGGGGCTCACATCTAGTGGGACGTGGGTTGGCGACCACGGGGCCCCAGCTGAGTCCCGCATTGCTTCCACTTGTGCCGGGCTCCTCTCTGTCTTCTTGCCTGTCGACCTCACTTGGTCAACTCGTGTTCTCTTCCGACCCCGACGGTATTAGGGTATCCGAGGCCTAGGGAGTCTATTCCTTTCCCGCCTTAATTGGCCCTTGTCTCATCTTTTCTGATGCCCTCCTCCTGCGAGGGGTCAGCCTTCTTTTTCTTTTCTTGTTATCTCCTGCCTTCTGCTCAAGGCCCTCAAGGGGCAGGGTGTATGTAGCCCCACCACCTTTTGGTGCACCCTGGATATTGCTACACCCTCAGGGGCTCACGGCTGGTGAGTTCGGGAGATGGCGACCCCGAGGGATTCCTGAGCTGGGTCGGTTTTTCCCCTTTTTTCCATTGCCTCTGGGGCCTTTCGTGGCTCTCCTTCCTTCCAAGTGTCTTGATCCTCATTCTTCGAGGGTTTGAGGGCATTTCTTTTCCTCCTGTCCTTTGTTTGCCTTATTCTCCTTTTGTTTTCCATTTCTTCTTCTAGTAGCCTATATAAGTTTGTAGTTAGTTTCATTTATAGTTTACATTTGATTTTCATCTTCACGATCACCCAAACCATTAGGGGCCGATAACCAAGATGTTAGGCCTGTTAAAACAACAAATATCAACAAATCATACACACTTCCAAATACATGGGGCTAAATTAATATGTTATCGAAAGCCCTAAATGAATTAATATCAAAAACACAATGATTCTTTTAAAATGTAGTTAACTTATAGTAGGTGCAAACATACACATGTCAGCAAATTCAAGTTCCCCGTTTCAAGCATTAAGTTACACATTTATTAAGTTTACTGTTTCAACATACACACTGGTATGTGTTGTAGGAATTTGCGGTTCATCGGTGTCAGCCATTACATCAAGGAGGAACTAGGTCCATTATTATGTGCTGGACCCTACTGTTATACTTTGGCAAGAAAGAAGAAAGGAACATGCCTCAACACATACTTTTAGGAGGACCAGATTTGATTACTGTATTTTTGCTAAGTTTGATCTTGGCTCTTGCTGTTATCTTCTCTTCATTGACAACTTTTTAAATAAAACATGATGAATTCTAGCAGTATTGAGTGTTTTTCTTTTGTTTCATTGAAAGTCCTATTTCTCCCTTCCCCTTAACAGCACGTAATGGAATGTACTGTATTAGTGTGTGATGATAATTTTTAGTGTAGCCTACTTACTGCATTTCACCCTTCAAAATTTTTAACTGGATATATTTTAAAGGGCATATGAAATGAACTACTGTATAGATATTTTGTGATACCCAATTCTTTTTCTGTCCCCTAATGTATTTGGCACTAATTACACTAACAATTTTAGTGTGATGAGGATCTGGTTTCACCACCTGATCCTTAGCATTCTCTCTTAAAATTTTACTGTTATTGCTAACAGCATCAAGCATTTTAAAATATGAATTTTCTCCCTTCCCAGTACTTTTCCTTTGTAGTTTTTTCTAATAACTAATTGGTTATAGGCCTAATTGGGCCATTTTCAAGCTGAGTAATAATATGCTGCAGGCCTTGTAGTAGCCTAATTTTTGTCACCAATGCAATATGCTCCAATTGCAACTGAAAGAAATTTAAACATGTATATTAGTGATGAGGTTATGTCCTAAATGCTGTGATTGTTCATTTCAAAGTTCTGGAATTCACAATTTCCCACTTTGTTATTAATTTTATTAATTTTTTCTGTTATTGGTATTTTGAATGTGATTTATTTCTTGTAGATCATATTATTGTCTCCACACTTAAAAACGTGCCATAAGTATTGGGAGATTGTGATTTTCGGAACATTGAAGTAGGCAGAGCATTTAGGACGAGAATATTTAGCGGAACGAGGGGATGGGGCAGGGTGGAGGGGGCGGAAGGGTTAGTGTTTACGAGATCTGCTCATAGGTGGCGCTACCGGTCGACGTGTTGCTAGTACATCAGTCAACCACCAGACAGCGCTGAAGTATTAGGTACCAAGAATTAGCATGGCTGCTGGCCATCTGTAGTAGTAGGTAATCTGGGACTTCTTGCTTAATTTATTTTACCTGCAACAGTATTATTTTTTAATGCCCGTTAAGGTGTTCTATTTTAGGCACTATTTTTTCTCACAGTATTTCTGGTAGAATAGATACATGTACATATAGGTAGGCGACGTCTGGTGGAGAGCATTAAAGCATTACGGTCGTTATCACGTGGAGTTATTTTTTTAGTTTTTGTTTGAAAAAAAAAAAAGAAAAAAAAAAAAAAAAAGTAACCACCAAAACAGATTCAAGGGGTTTAACATATTCTAATCTTGGTCTACCCCTACAGTTCTTGTCCTCGACCCTTCCTTCCATAACTAAGCTTGCTATTCCTGGGTGACAGTATGTGTCCTACCAACCTATCTCTTCTCTTCATTAGCAGTCGCCAGAAACATCTCTCTCCCACTCGTAGACCCATCTGATCATTCTCCTGTAACACCACATTTCAAATGCTTCAATTCTCTTTTCTGCTGCACCATTAGTCCAACTTTCACTTCCATCGAGTGCCACGCTCCATACAAAGGCTTTCAAAAATGACTTCCTAATACCTAAATCTATATTTGATGTCAACAGATTCCTTTTTTGTAGAAATGCTTTCCTTGCCAGAGCCAACCTACTTTTTATATCCACTTTGCTTCGTCCATCACTGGTTATTTTGCTTCCTAAGTAACAAGTCTCCTACTTCCTTCAGTTTTTCACCAGCAAGTCCATAGAGGTTTCGGATTTATTTCGGCTGCATTCCATCATGAATTGTTTCCTTAAGACCGAGTCCATACCATTCAAAAACTCATTCAAATCCTCAGGCGTGTCGGCCAAAATGACGATGTCATCAGTCATCAGCAAATCTGAGAGTTGAAATTAGTTCCTCCTTGAATCTTTACTCCCACTTTAAATTTGTCTCCATTTCCTTCATTGCTTGTTCATAACGGCAAAATTAATCTAGGGATTTTCCACCGACACAGTTCCTCCTTTCCCCTATTAGAAAGTGCTATAGTGTCAATTTCATAGCGCTCCAAGGAACGACAATTCGACATGCAAGTCGTCCTTGGGCGTCAAATAAAGCTTGTACCTGGCACGGAATTACATTTCAGCCCACCGGGACATTTTTCACTAACCATGTCAGAGATAAGACAATTGCCAAAACTTTCAATAAAAACTGTGCTGAAACTCATCTCAAGGCTTCACACATGAGACATCTCGAGCAGTTAGAAAGATCAAAAGCACTCATTTTTAAAGAAGGTCCTATGTGTTTCAAAACATACCCTTCGTGGTTGGTGCATGTCTTGAAACGCAAGTCATTTACGTGTCTTCAACCTGGTAACTTCTACACAAGGGTATTTGTAGCTCATGGAAAAGCTCCAATACAGACTAGCGACATATGGTGGGACTTTTACAGGACGGAAGTAATGACTTTTTTTTAAGACTGGAAAAGGGGAGGATTTGAGTAGACACACATAATTCAGTTTGCTGTGCATGGTTTCCACCACACACTATGTAGCCTACAGTAAAAAGTTATCTACCAGGTCCAGAATGCATATGTGAGCAGTGTGGTCAGTGCCGTCTACGATACCATGCAATGTACTGTGAACAAGAGAATCTTCGACTTCATTCTGTAGTGAAAATTAATGGGGGTTTTAGAGTATTATTAATTTTGTATGGCTAATTGCTGCAATAAATTAATTATATCATATTTTGCTACATCAGAGCCAGATGCGGTGGTCGAGAGAAAGGGCCAACTATAAACAACAAGGCGAGGAATCCCACTTCGAGATGGGCATGAACTAATGTATGTACTATGGCCACAGGCTGAATATTAGTTTAAAATGGTTCTCTCTTTCGAGTGCTTTAACTTATATTGTAATAACAGTAACTTAATGGGTTTAATTAACTGAAGATTTTAACACATTATGTCCTACAATGGCCAATTTGCCAATGGCAAAAAAAAAAAAAAAAAAAAAATTAAAACATTCTTAAGTTATACATGCTCAATCTACAACACTAAACATTAAAACCACAGACCTGGATCCCAAATTTCACTGGTTCAAATCCTTCTTAAGAACTAGTCAAACCCACTTTGTACTCACAATTTAGTAACTCTCATTGGGAGGTGTCGAATTAGAATCAGAACAATAATTATTTATTTTCCTTCTGTGGTTAACAGAACTATAGTGAAGATTGGACAATCGACCAATAGTGCGGACACCACTTTTAGCACAAATTGGAGCTTATCTCCATACAAATTACTCGAGAACTACACCACTTCAAAGACTTTGAAATTTACTATTTAATTACGGCATAAATATGTTTTAACAGACACACACTCAATTCCACACAGTATGAAAATATCGGGATAACTTTCCAACAATTCGCCAAGCACAGTCTCATTACAATACATAACAAGCAGACAATTATAAACAAAACAAAATCGCTCTTGAACATACTGAAACAAGCAACCAGACACTCGATGTAAGTTTTAAGAAAATTGTCATTTCGTACTCACCCTAGTAAACGGAGTTTCGAAGAACATCTTCCTATCTTTATCGAGATCAGACTTCAGTTCATTCAATAATTCGTCTGCAGTTTTACCACGATACCTATCACTCAATCGAGATCGATCACGGAATGGAAATGACATAACTATGCGGCGATACGCTTGATTTTATACACTACAGACTGGTTCTAGAATTTTCACGAACATTATTTCTAGATTATTCTAGACTGAGTTATATCCCCCTGCATCCAACCAATGAGCAATGATCTCCGAGGATTATGGATTTTGCGCAAGGACTGACTGTGGACTGTAGCAAACCGACCCTAAGAATATAGACCGACCAATGACCAGATTGCTGGGATTCTAGAATGTACTTTAAGTTGAAGATAGAATATTCTCGAATTACAAAGTACTTTATTTCATTAGAACTATAATTTCATAATATATTGTATAGGAAAAAAACGACTCATTATTCCTGGAAAGGAAATAAGATGACCGTAATGTTTTCGGTAAATTAATATTGTAGAAGTATGTCAACGATGCGCAGAGTATCTATCAGACGTCATCTCCTTCAGAAAGAAGACGTCAACAAGTATTTGAATCGGAAAGAGGGAAGGAAAAAAATGAGAGTCTGACATGGAGGAAAGAATAACTTTACTCCATGGAGTCTGAAACTTAATTAGTATAACACGAGCATATAATTTGACATAAAGAGGTTATAGCTAAATGAGTTACAAGACTAGATCATTATTTTTTTAAATCTGTGAAATGGCGAAACTTCTTATTGCTGCCCGAATGCAGCATGCCTCGAGTCATTGGAATGGAGCTATAGTATGGAGTCTTGACATTGTATGAGTTTACTTTAGTTGAATACCCAAGGTACCAGCATTTGTATTTGTCATTTGATTCAAAACTTGGGACCATGGTTTAGTTAGTTATTGTTGTTTTAAGGGGCGGAACTACGAGGTAATTTGCTGAGGGAGGGAGTAATAAGGCAGATGAAAATGTGTAGGCTACTGTATTAAGAAGATATTTCGTGAGGGCTGTTAAAAGGTTCTGTCCCCATACCAGGCAAACGTTACCCACTTCAGACTTAATGTTGACATGCTATATGATATGCTTTTCAAATATTAATTTATGAAGGGAGCATCGTGATTATAATACCGGTACGAATGCAGGTTAAGACATCATTCCCATATGGTAGCAGATCAGTAGTCCTACAGCGAATACCTTTCCTGTTTTTTTTTTTTTTTAATTTTATGTTTTTGGGTTAGGAATCTGGAATTAGGTGTGGACAAATTTCCAACCCCTAGTTATTTGCCTTTCAAGATAGTGTCACAGTGGCCCAGGTGGAAACTATTCTTTGTTAACATTCGGCACGGTGTCAGAGTGTTTGGTCAACAGGTAGGCTACAGTTGCGTGGGTAGGATATGAATCGGCTCCAGTAGCCTCAGGCATAGTTTTACTCTCCTTGGAGACTTGAGCTCCTGTTATGCTTAGCAGTGCTGTAGAAAAACAATTAAAAATACACCATTCTTAATTAACTCATTATTTTTTTCTGTTCACAATTCGCATTATAATTTCTGTCTAAAACACAAGCAGCACATGTAGTGCTGCTTGACTTGTGTGCAGACTGCACTCCGTCACTGCTGTGTCCCTTTCCTAGTTTTGCAAGGCTCCAGCTGCTATTATCAACAAGTGCTGGCGCAGCCAAGTTCAGTGGCACTATTATCTAAAAGGCTAAAAGTCCAATTGTGCCGGCCCCGTGGTGTTGGGGTAGCGCGCCTGCCTCTCACCCGGAGGCCCCGGGTTCAATTCCCAGCTCCGTCAGGGATTTTAGAAACTGACGTGAGGGCTGGAACTGGGTGCACTCAGCCTCGTGAGGACAATTGACTAACTGTCTGACAGTGAGGCAGCGCCCCGGTCATGAATACCAAGATTAACGGCCTACTGTAATTGGGCCCAATTTATGTTGACCAACTGTAAAGTTTTTTTTATAATAGAACTAGGCAACACTGAAAAATGGCTTCTAATACTTCAATATCTATACTATATTGTATACATTCCCATTTGGAAGACAGACAGCAGAATGTTTGTGAATGAATGAAAACCAGAACTCCCAAACAAACTGATAAGATAAGGCTATCTGACATAAGGACTCCACAATGACAACATTTTGTTCTGATGTAAACAGAGTCGTAAACCCCATAATACAGTATTATCATCTTCATCATCATGAAAATATTGCTTTTGAAGCCACACTTGACCATATTTATACAGAAATGCTGTCTTTAAGTAAACAAGTTAACACCAGAGCGAAGGCAAGCAAGTAGGTGTCTCATTTATCTCTTCTCACATACCGGTAAGCATTAGATCACTGCACTCAGGCTGCTGGATCTGATGCTGCAGTTTTCTGTGCTAGTAAGGCAGAATGAGGGGGAGGTCACAATGCAAGTAGTCTCTTGCATGTCGTGTACAATCATAACACAGTGACAAGTGGCAGAGCAAGTGCAGCTTAGGAGAATGCTGGGCGTTAAAAGATGCTAATGGTTTTCTTTCTCTAGGCTGTGTTCTACACTGAATACAACTGAGCACAGGCGGCTTCGGTGGCGTAGTTGGTAGCATGCTGAGCTTCTATCCCCAAGATAGCGGGTTCAAACCCGGCCGAAGCCGTCGGATTTTTTAAGAGCATTAAAAATCCCTCAGTATGCCTTCCTTCGGAGGGGAAGTAAAGCCGGCGGTCCCATGTCATAGATTTATGGCATGTTAAAGAACTTTCCACTAATTACACCTGTGTGAAACTAAATTGTATAGGTTAAGAATGTAAACAACGCTCTTAGGTTGCTACGTTCGTTGCCAAGAGCCAACTGTGGTGGCGTCTAGTAGCTAAGTTCTGAAGTAGGCCTAGTAGTCGTTGACGGTGGCGTTTGGCGGCAAAAGTAGGAACTATTTGAAAAATTCAAAGTTGCAGTCCTTACTTGAATTAAAAAACAGATACACACACTAATACAGCCATCACAATTAACACCGGTTATCAGACAGATTCTACACACACCCCAAGTACACAGGGCTACATGACCGCGTTGTCGCAGCCCCTAAACTAAGGAACCAACCAACCAACTGAGCACAAATATGAAATTATCATCACATAACTTCTACAAACAGCTGTGTTGTAAACAGTCATCAGTGTGTCATCTGTCCTGAACACAGGAGTAGATGAAACATATTGTGAGAGATAGCACAGAGCTATGGCAAGTTACTTGAGTGGGCTACTATTGGAAACCATGGGGGTAATGGGCTGTCCATATTATGTACATGGATGCTTTCAAATCAGCAGAGAAAGTAAATACAAACAGTGAAAGTCAGTGGCGGCTCGTAGATAAAAAAATCAGGTGAAGGGCGAAACTCTAATTTCAGCAGTGCTTGATTGTTTGCGTTTGGCAATATTGACATATTCTTTTTCGTATTTATTGCTAAAATATCTCCTTAGTCGTCCTGAAAATGATTTTCGTGGTTTCCCCATTTTCACCACCAGACAAATGCTGGGACGGTTTCTTTCAATAGGTCCACAGCCGATTTCCTTCCAAAATCCCTTGGCTGACCCGTCCTGAAAAGAAAATGCATGGCCATTACCTGCATTAATAGAATTAATATAATTCCTTCAAGTTCCCACGGGTTACAGTAAAGCTTAAAGTTTATAGGAACTCTCTTCTAGAGGTCATGACGAGAGCGAGACCTCAAGTATAGAACAACTCTAATTACAAGCCTCAAAATCTGCCTATTTAGAGTCACATTCTCATATCTAAGTGCACATAGTCTTGCAATTTCCCTCAAAGCGTCAGATAACGTGTTAGTGTTTCTTTTGAGTGTTCCAAGTTGTAACTGGCACTTTAAATGTTCCTCACTGTCTTTGTGTTTGTTCAACCCGTGCGGAAGCCTAATGTTTTGGAAATCACCGAAACTTGTTTATTTCAGACACCACATTTGTTACTAAAAAGTAAGGAAGGCTAACAGAACAGGTTGTTTTTAAGAATAAAACTACTGCACAACCATGTGAACTGTTCGAACCAAGATCCCTTGCAATGAAGGCTATAAGATTTGCCGGTTTTCTTTATATCTTTTTAGTGCACAGTTCTATCAATATATTTGGCCGTCCACAATTTAATCACTCCCCTTTGTCTTCATCTTTCCACCTACTGAAGGGAATTTCTAATAAAATTAATACCGTGTCTTTCACTGGAAACCTTATTATACTAAAAGCCATCAACTTTCATCAACAACAGGATAAGTAATGTTATAAATAAAATTGGGAAAATAAATACAAGCTTCAGCATAAAGAAAAGAAGCCTGTCGCAATGCAAACTTTCATCAACTGGACTTGACATATTGCCTTGCACACACAGCAACGTCTTCACTCGCCTGGCTAATGGCAGGTAATGACGTCACACCTCATGTCAGGTTACCATGGCAACGAGACGAAGTGACTGACATAAACAAGTTACTTAGTCTCCTGCAGATTCCCCTCCAAGTTACGACAGTACAATCTAGCGGCAGGGAGTTCAACCGACACAAGGACGTCATACAGCCTCACTTGCGTACCATATAGCGACTGAGTGCAGAAATAACAGTACACTACACGATAAAAAAGCCCAAGACAATGGCAACATTTTTATTTAAATTAGAAAATATAATCTTAAGAGATGGCTAGTGAAGAGGCTCTTCACTCTCTTCATCTGAATAGCCGCTACTGGTGAAAGCAAACAGCAAAGGCCAGTTTCTCTGCAGAGAGTAGTACAAAGTAATGGTGATGTTACACGTGTATTAGTTACGACCTGTTAGGATAGATAACAGAGACTCTGCAATGTTGCTTTCGTTTGTCACATGCTTCTTCCCTGTCTAGTTGAAAGTGCCAGATATGTGACAATCCCTCTGGTGAGATCATTCTACCCGTTGCTTCAAGGACATGTTGACAGTGTGCTGGCCACTATGAGAATGGAATATTGCAATTAGGACTTATTTATTGGGTGTGCCTGTAAAGTTTGCCTGTTGTTAGGAGTGTACGAATTTGGTTTCTGCACACGGTAGGCCTACAGATCTTTGTACACATTTATATATGGACATTTTAGGAAAGGAAATACAGGGTATTCAGGGGCTTTTTTAATGAAACAGGCCACACTGATCTGCTGTGAATTAAGGCTAGTTAGATATAAAGTGCATAAAGTGAGGGCTCCTTGCAGACGAATTTGGGTTGAAAATCTCCAGGATAAGGAACTAGGGCAGAAATACATGGAAATGATTGATGAGAAATTCCAAAGAGTAGATGGTAAAGAATTGCAGGATATATAAACGAAATAGTCAGGATACAGGATTACAGTACTAGAAGTAGCAGTTGCATGTCTTGGGACAACAGTGTGTAAAGACAGGGAAATGTGCACATCCTGGTGGAATAACATGGTGAAGCCTGCTTGTATTGGGGAACAAGTTAGATCTGAACCTTCCGATGTGCATGTGCGTCCAGTTGCATTACGTCATCCCCCTGCCTGGATTCTTTGTCAACCAGTGAGCACATACTTCATCACGCGCTGGTTAGATGTTGCCAAGTAGTCATTATTCCCAACACCTTGGCACGGTACAGATGCTGTCAAGGCATGCGAAGCACGACTGAGCAGCTCTGTTCTTTGACAAGCATGGCAACAAGCTTGCTGTCAGGAGTGTGTGAAGTGGGCGCGGTCTCAGTTCATTACCACCAATACCAATGCTATGTCACTGAGAATGCTCCTATTCGATACTTTAGGCTTGCATAATATAACCACGACGAGCAGCGAGCAGCCCCAAACAGTTGTTGCACCAAAGAGGGGAAATCGCATTTGCGCCTAGTGATCCCACTACTTCCCCTCCTAGACGAGACTCCGCCATGACAGGCCAGATCTAACTTGCCACCCTATAAAAGTAAAAGGAAGGCTTACAAAAAGTGGCTCCGAACAAGGAATCCGGCAGACAGTGGAGAGGAACAGAACCAAACAAATAATATTCAAGTCCTAAAGGAAATCATGGGAGGAATTTGGGGATAAATTAGAAACATTAGGTCAAGCGGCAGGAGTGCTTTTTTTTTTAATTTCAGGGGGAACGTGGGGGTACACATACCCCTTGAACATCTGAAAACTGTTTAAGAAAAATATTCGTACATCCCTATCTAGTCCGGCAAATATAACTTCTGACTTGAAAGTTCATCGATCAGCTGGCGTCAACGCACTGTTCACAACAACTGGAGGAGATTTCGAGTAATCCTCGAAAGTAACAAGAGTACTGACTTCGGTCTGAGAGACAAAAATAAAGGAATTCTTGCTAAGAACTTGAGCCTGGCACTTAACGTTCACGCAACAATAAGTAAACTGACCGATTTGAAAGTACCAATGAGCAAAGCGTAAGCGAAGCATGCGCACTAAAGTTATAGCAGAATAATTTGGGGGTCGGTCTCGGAGACCAGATGTTAGTAATGGAGGGTTAAACAGATTGCCTCGTATGTAGGGTATGGTAGCTATGTAGAGATGAAAAGATTAGCTCAGGATAGGGAGGCATGGACGGCTGCATCAAACCAGTCAAAGGACTGAAGACTCAAACAACAACAACAAGCACTGAAAAAATAACTATTTATTTTAATGTTGTAAATGATAATCCCGAAGCCTCCGTGGCTTAGGCGGCAGCACGCCGGCTTTTAAACGGTGTATTTCGACAAGGCAGCATGTCATTGTTGCGCACACTTCCTCGTTAGTGCAGCCAACCCAAATCTGAAACACAAAGCTATCCTTCCTGATCGAAATAAATAATAATAATTTATTGTAAAGGAGTTCTGTGGGAGGAATTTTTGCAGTTCTTGTACCAGTTAACGTGTTTTGCAGCCGTATGTGGCAAGGCAGACGCCATACTTATGGAACTTAGTGGTCTTTGGACACGTGGAACATTAAACTGGCTTTGCAACCGTAGCCAACATGCATTTAGCAGTTTATGCAAACGAATGCAATTTTTGGTGTCTATTTACGTTTTTGAGTGGGTTATGTACCCTGAAACTTATTCCATCGTGTAGCCAGTTAAAAGACGAACGTGACAGTGACAGTGACGTGACTCAAAATCAACAAAAAGTGCACTTAGCAGCCTTTGAATCTGGACTACTCAATTCAGATGATACATGTTTCGGCTTTTTTGACCTTCATCAGTCACTAGCATCAACTTACTTCGTTGGCCACACGAACCGAAGTCGGTTCATTGCCTCACTCTTTAGCCTCTTCCATTGGTCTCTGTTGCTAGCCTTGTTCTCGTTGGCTCCCAGGTCTTTCTTGACTCCATCCATCCCCCTCAGTTTTGGTCTACCCAGGGGTCTCTTACCTTGTGGCTTCCCTTCTAGCACTGTCTTCACCATTTTCTCTTCTCTTCTCTTCTCAGGACATGTCCCAGCCATTCAATTCTTCTGCTCTTTATTACAGCTGTCACATCAGGTTCATTAAACAGCATGTGGATTTCAATATTTTACCTTCTTCTAAAGATTCCATTTTCAGACACTGGCCCAAAAACTTTTCTTAACACCTTGTTTTCAAAAGTCATAATTTTTCTCTCCATTTTCTTGCTCAGTGTCCATGTTTCCGCTCCATACATTAATACTGGTCGCACGATTGTCTTGTAAATGCGGAGTTTTGTTGTTTTCGTTAATAGCCTGCTGGAAAATAGTTTATTCATTGAAAAGAGACACCTCTCTGAAGATTTTAGCCGGTTCATTACTTCCTCCTCCATGTTGTTGTTGGCATTGACTGTACTCCCTAGGTATTTGAAGACCTAGTCTTCCTAAATTCCATATCTTCTGTTGCCAGTACTCCCTCTGTTTCCTCTTCATTGTTTCTGGTTACAATCATATACTCTGTCTTATCTTGATTGATCCTCAGACCCACTCTTTGTACTTCTTCTATTAGAACTTTAGCTGTTATTTTTAGTTCCTCTTCCTCCTCCGCTAAAACCACAATGTCATCGGCAAACCTCTTCCACTCGATGATGCTCTTTTTAGTGCTTTTTCCAAAACCAAGTTAAACAGGCTGGGCGATATGCAATCTCCCTGTTTGACACCCATCTCAACAGTAAAACATTCAGATTCCCTGCCTTCAACTCTCACTTTACATTCCGTTTTCTCAATGCACATTCTTGTCAGCCCCGTGTGGGTGCGGGTTAGAATACACCCACGGTATGCCCTGCCTGTCGTAGGAGGCGACTAATAGGGCCGAATAACTTGCCAGTTTTGATTTGTTCAGACCCCCTGTGGATGGGGAGGGCAGAATTCATCCACGGTATCCCCTGCGACTTAGAGGGGGCCTTATAAAGGTCAATTTTGGTTTTCTGGTCCCAGCTCTGGTTTGACCAATAGAAATAAACATGCGTGCTGTTAGGGGAAGGGCCACCAGCTTGGCCATCTGGCCAGAAAGCCTAGACGGTATGCCCCATCCCGTCAGGTGGGTGCGCCATGTACCCTACAGTAGTATCCGCCTTACAACGAAGGTCCCTGCATGGCCGAATACTGGAGCTGAATAAATCCTGTGCATACCGAGGGGGAAGTGCCTGTTCGAGGCACTGGGACCCCGGGCAATATCTGCTATGCCAGGTAGGTATTGCCTTGGCTGGGTGGCGCCCACAGTGATAGCCCCCGTTCGGAGTGGGCAGTATTCGGGGAGGATTTCGTCCGGGATGCGTAGTAAACGATCACGGACATCTGTACAGGGAGGCACCCTTAAAAAGCCGTCTCTGGAGTGTAGACCGAATCCCAAGGTGTATACGCCTTGGGATGAGGCATTTAATAAGAAGTTCCCTGTTGACAGGTCTCCTCGCTACCTGGTAGCTACCAGGACAGACGGGGGAGATTTTAAACAGGTAAAATCGATCCTATTTTCAGAGGAAATCGAGGGGAGATATCGCGACCTTAACGGGATTTCCAAGCTCCTGCTGCATACCGTTGACCGGCAGCAAACCGAAGCGTTGCTGGAATGCACGCATTTCGGCGAAATTCCCGTTAAGGTTGAGAAGCACGATACGCTGAATGAGGTCCGTGGAGTTATATTCCACCGCGACCTCATTTTAAACAGCGACGTGGAATTTATGCGGGATCTGGGGAAGCGAGGCGTCACCAGTATTAGGCGCATCACCCGGAAAATCGGAAATGATAGCGTCGATACTGGCGCTTTCATTCTCCATTTTGAGGGTGATGTAGTGCCTAGGCAGGTGAAGGTCACGTCGTACCATTGCGACGTTAGACCGTATATCCCTCCACCTATGCGCTGCTACAATTGCCAGAAATTCGGTCATATTTCTGCCAGGTGCACTGCCAAGGCGGTGTGTAGAGAGTGTGGCAAGGGGACACATGATGGTGTGGGGTGTACGCCTCCCCCGACGTGTCCTAACTGCCAAGGAAGTCACTCTCCGCGGTCGAAGCAGTGCCCTGAGTTCTGCAAGGAAGCAAAGATACAAGAAATCAGAACATTGGATCGGCTTTCATATCACGACGCTCGAAAGAGATACCGTGATATGACTGCACCCGAATTTCCGGTATCTTTCGCTAAGGTGACGCCACCTATCACCCCTGCCACTTTCGTTCTCCGTGCTGTACCCTCGACGACGAACTACTCTGAGATCGTAAAGTCTCCCCTCGCTGTCCAAGCGAGACCTGTCAGCCCGAAGAAGGTTACACAACCTTCTTCGGCCATTGTGAAAAAGGCGCCGGTTATACCATCTAAACCGGCGCAATCGGAGAAGAAGTCATCTTCCTCTCCGAAACGGTCGGAGAAGAAGTCTTCCCCTGCCAACGAGGCAAAGAAGACTTCTGCGACCGGGGCTGGATCGTCATCCAGCCCTCCTGATAAGACAAAGATAGTGGAGAAGAGGGGGACGGAGCGGCACCGTCTCTCTCGACCTCCGGCTGATGGGATGGCTCCTTCATCTGCTGGGCCTTCCGCTCCCTCGACCATCAAGGGAGTGATGCCCGCAGAAGCCAAACCCATTAGAGTGGAGGAACTCCCCTATAGGAAAAATAAGTCACCGGCGGAGAAGAGAGGGGCGGTTCAGCGCCGTTTCTCTTCCTCTCCTGCATACAAGGCAGCTCAGCCATCTGCTGGCCATTCCGCTCCTACCATCACCAAAGGAGCGGTGCCAGCTGGAGCGGCCTCGTTTTGCAAGGACCTGACGTCTGTAGGGAAGGGACCACCTACTTCCCCGAATAGACATCTACGTCGGTCTAGAAAGAAGCATGCTCGGGGTGTGTCGGGGACAAGTACCCCGTCTTCGGACAGGGAGAAAGTCCCTAGACACCGCTCTCGCTCTTCTCCAAGAGCGAGACTCGTGAGGTCCGACGACGACCGCGCGCAACCAAAGAGAGCACCCGCTCTATTTTCTTAGTCTTCGGAAGGAGATGTGGAGATTGAGGTGTGCTCTCCTGCCCCATCATCTCCAACTAGAGATGGGGAAGGGTGGCAAACGGTCAAGCATAAGTAGAAGACCCACTTCTACTAAAGTCCACACCATGGCACTATTACAATGGAACTGTAATAGCTATTCTGTTCATCTCGCTGAGTTACGACAATTAATATCTTCGTTTTCGGCAACCATTGTCTGTCTTCAGGAATCCAGGTTTCGTCCTGGACATGAGACAACAATGCGTCACTTCAAACTCTTCTCTAGAGACCGGGTGGACGGAGCTGTGGCCCCTGGTGGCGTCTGCACTCTCGTCCACTCTAGCCTCTTTAGTGAAGAGGTGCCGTTGCGTACTCAGCTAGAGGCAGTTGCAGTTCGTACTTCGTTGCCAGTAATGGCAACAGTATGTAACGTGTACATCCCGCCTGATTCTCAGCCGGATTACGACCAGCTGGTGGATCTAGTCTCTCAGCTCCCCCCTCCTTTCCTCCTTCTGGGAGATGTTAATGCCCATAACACCATCTGGGGCTCCGCTACCACTAGCGGTAAAGGGAGAGATTTTGAGAGGCTGATCAGGCGGCTGGACCTGTGTCTGTTGAACACAGGGGAGCCTACGCACTTCTCTATTGCACACGGTACTTATTCAAGTATCGATATTACCCTGTGCAGTCGTGCGCTGGTTCCCCTGCTACAGTGGGGTGTACACGATGACCTTTGTAATAGTGACCATTTTCCAATTATCGTTACTCTTCCGAACCAGAGAGCCATCGAGTTACCAAGTCGATGGCTTCTCCGTCGGGCTGATTGGCCAACTTTCACGGCACGTGCGGTGTTTGCCGAAGATACCTTTGAGAGTGTCGACAATCATACCATTCACATAACGAATGGTATTTTGGCTGCTGCTGAGGAAACAATACCTTCCTCGTCCGGCAACTCACGCCGGAAGCTTGTCCCTTGGTGGACAGCCGAGATTGCAGCAGCCATTAAAGATCGTCGACGTGCTTTCAAATGCTATCGGAGGCAAAACACTATGGCCAACCTTATCACCTTCAGAAGGATGCGTGCTAGAGCCCGATATCTGATTCGGGAGAGTAAGAAAACGACCTGGGAAAAGTATGTGTCGTCCATGACGGCGCATACTCCTTCATCTCAAGTGTGGACTAAGCTTCGTCGGATCTCCGGACTCCCGACATCACTGTCGATACCCGGAGTGTCCATCAATGGAGACATCATCACGGACCATCTCGGCATTGCCAACAGCATTGGCTCGCACTTCTCCGATGTATCCTGCTCCGGGAGTTACGATCCTACATTTCTGACTCTGAAGCGGGAGGCAGAGACTCACCCCTTGTCCTTTGCCACTGCTGCTTCGGAGTCCTATAATGTACCATTCTCTGAATGGGAATTGCGCAGTGCGCTTGCACTGTGCAGGGATACGGCTCCTGGACCGGATAACATACATAATCAAATGTTAAAACATCTGTGTGAATCCAGTATAAAAAAACTGTTGATCCTCTTCAATCGTATATGGATTGAAGGGGAGTTTCCATCTCAATGGCGAGAGGGGATCGTGATACCGATTCCTAAGGCTGGAAAGGATCCCAAGTTTGTAAGCAGCTATAGGCCCATTTGTTTGACAAATGGCCTATGTAAGCTGCTCGAAAAGATGGTGAACCGTCGACTGGTGTGGTTCTTGGAGGATAAAGGTCTCCTGTCTGAGTACCAATGTGGATTTCGCTCTCATAGGTCCACCACTGACCATCTGGTGCGACTTGAGAGCGCCATACAGGAGGCTTTTTTCCGAAAGCAGCACCTACTGTAGTCACGGTTTTCTTTGACCTCGAGAAAGCCTACGACACCACATGGCGCTACGGGATCCTTTCCACCCTTCACAAGTGGGGACTCCGTGGTAACTTACCGACTTTCATTGCGAATTTCATGTCCGTCCGACTCTTCCGTGTAAGGGTCGGTAGGACATTATCGCAATACTATACCCAAGAAAATGGAGTTCCTCAGGGTTCAGTGCTGAGTGTCACCTTGTTCGCGATTGCCATTAATGGCATTGTTGCCGCCGCCGGGTCCGCGGTAGTTCCATCGCTGTATGTAGACGATTTAGCTCTGCATTACAGCTCTGGAAGTATGGCAGTCGTGGAACGGCAATTGCAGTTAGCTATCAACCGGGTCGACAGGTGGGCTCACGACCGGGGTTTTCGTTTTTCAGCAGCGAAAACCTCCGTCGTCCATTTTTGTCGGCTACGGAGGCTACATTTACACCCTGAACTACATCTCAGGGATGCTGCGTTGCCATTGGTTGACACTTATCGCTTCCTGGGGCTCCATTTTGACAGCAAGTTAACGTGGCAGCACCATATACGGCAATTGAAAATGACATGTCTCAGGAAACTGAACATGCTCAGGTTTCTTAGTGGCACTACGTGGGGGCTGACCGTGCGGTGCTGCTACGGTTCTACCAAGCCCTCGTCCTGTCCCGGCTAGACTATGGTTCTGCGGCATATGGTTCAGCAAGGCCGGCAACCTTGAAAATGCTGGACAGTATCCACCATAGTGGCGTTAGGCTGGCTACCGGTGCCTTCCGGACCAGCCCGATACCCAGCCTACTCGCCGAATCGGGTGTTCCACCTTTAAATTATAGACGCCAACATATGCTTTTAGCATATGCTGCCAATGTGCGTCAAATGCCGCAACACCCGACCTATCAAGCTCTCTTCGGTACCCAAAACCACCAGGGGTACGCCAACCGGCCTCGTGCCACTCGGCCGGTTGGTATTGGACTTTGTAACGTGTTTTTCGAGGGGTTTTATGCAACTGGCATAAGTCAGTAGGAAGCCATTCTATATTTATTTACGCGGCAAATTGTTCAGCCAAGAGAATTTTTCATGGTAATTTATTATTATTATTAATTTATTATAATTATTATTAAGGTATTTTCGGAGCATTTTATAAAAATTATTAGCATTCAGATAGGTTTTCTATGTCTTAGAAAACGCTATCAAGCAAATTATTACGAACGACAATATTATAGAAAATTATGTGATTACGGAATTTTACGGAGTTTTGTCAGTTAGGGTATTTGAGAGACATGACTCACTGGGAATTCGAATACAAGCTGATTCCTGTCGAGAAGTATTACGCAAGGCTGGGTCGCAAGGTCTAGAAAAGGCGAATTGTTGGAACGGAAAACGACTTCTCCCTCTCGCGCGCCGAGTGTAATGAGGCAGTGGAGGGGAACTGGCGGCGTGCTCAGCCAATCAGGGGAGACAACGTAAGCTGGAAGACGGTACCGTGGTGGGGGAGCCAACAGGTGCATATATCGCGCCGATGTTCCGTGGAACGGGGACTATCTGTGTAGAACTTGCGGAGTACGGTTGGAAGTGCGTGTCGCTCCGATGTTCAGTGGAGTTGAAGACTAACTTTTGCAAAACTTAACCAGTGCGGTTGTACGAGTGTTTGGGTCCGAGGTACGGACCATAGAATTCTCTAATCTACCAGAATATCATCAAATTCCGACGGAGATGACGACGTCCAGGAGACTGTGGGAAGCTCACGGCATCATCAAGTACGAGGGAAATGCTTTGGCAATTTCCAGTGGTAAGCGCAAATGACGCAGAAATACGCAATCTCTCATTTTTCTTTTTTTTACATTTCATATTTCAGTAACTTCATAGCTTGGAAATAAGAGTAAAATCAATTTATCAGACTCCGTTTTCACATAATTTTCTATCGGTAATATTCAAATCACAACGCTCCAATTTAAATTTTGTTCTTATTATTATTATTAATTTTGCTATACTTGTTTTATATAATAAATTCATTTCTTTTACAATGCAATCTTTGCTTTCAGTAGGTAGCATTAGATATAGACCAATTCCTTCTCCTGATACAATTGTTTGTTGGGTTAATGATCAAATCATACCACGATCTGAGTGAATAGAGTCTTGAAGGTGTTCTGCCAGAGCTAGACGTTGTTAAATACAAATTTAGATTTCAACATTGCATTGAGGTCTTGGCGCCCATTAAAACAACATAGCTTAGGCAAAGGTAAACAGTTACATTTATCACCCAACAGTGTGGGCTAGCAAAACTGCTACAACTTGATAGCTCGTGCACTGAAATAGGAGTGGCTGTAGGTCCCTGTATGATCCGGACATCTAGCGAGGTGCCTCCGTGGCAAGTCCCGCGTCCGGAAATTCGGTTAGATCTTCACCAAGGTCCTAAGGTGAACACGGATGCGTCCGTTTACCGGAGGCAGTTCCACAGCATAGTTCACCAATTTCCGGATGCTGGCATTCTATACACGGATGGTTCGAAGGTGGACGAGAAAGTGGGTTGTGCTTGCGTTATTGATGGTGCAAATACCAAGATCTCTTTGCCTGAGGCCTGTAGTGTGTTTACTGCGGAGCTCGTTGCCATCTATGAAGCTCTGCAGTTTGCACTACAGGATGCACGAATCAACTTTCTCGTGTGTACCAACTCTTTGAGTTCGTTGCAGTCAATTGCTACATGTTTCCCGCAACACCCCCTAGTGCAGCGAATCCACGACCTACTAGCCGGGCTGTGCCACGCTGACACTCGAATCACCTTTCTGTGGCTTCCAAGCCACATGGGAATTGCGGGAAATGAGTTAGCAGATCAAGCTGCAAAAGAGGCAGTATCACTACCACCTCGACCAATGGAGGTACCCGCTAGAGATATTCGCTCTCAGTTACGCCTACAAGTTCTGGCTTTTTGGGAGAGTCAGTGGCTAGCTGACCCACTGCCCAGTAAACTGAGAGCGATCAAGGGAACTACTCGTGTGTGGCGGAGCTCCTTCCGGGCCCGGAGAGAGTCCGTCATTTTGTGTAGGCTAAGGATAGGTCATACAAGATCCACCCACTCGTACCTAATGAGAATGGAAGACCCCCCACTTTGTACCTGTGGAGCCGTATTCACCGTGGCCCACATTTTCACCGAGTGTGTGGATCTTGCTGACTTACGAAGAAACCTTGGTTTGCAGACGACACTCAGACTTATATTAGCCGATGACGCGGTGGCTGCTGATCGCGTTATCCGCTTTATAAGTGAGAGTGGGTTAGGGCCAGCAATCTAAATTTTCCAGTGAACATTGACTCAACGACTTGTTCGTTTTTGAATGATAATGTTTTGTTTTTTCTGTAATTTTTGTTTATTTTTATTTTTTATTTAATTGTTTGTTTTTGTTTTATTAATTTTTGGTCTTTTTAAATTTAGATGTCCACCTCAAAAATTTAAATTCAATTCAAAATTTGTATTCTTTAATCTGTGTTAAGAGGGGCAGATGACCTCATAGTTCCGCCCCTTAAAACAACAATAACTAACTAACTAACTTCGAAGGTATTCCCGATTCTTCCATTATCCTCCAGATGCTTTCTCTGTTGACACTATCATAGGCCTTTTTGAAGTCTATATATAGGCAGTATACCTTCTTATCAAATTTCCACGTCTTTTCAATTATCTGTCTGAGTATGAATATTTGGTCTGTTGTTGACATGCCTTTCCGGAAACCGGCCTGGTGTTCTTCAAGGTTTTCCTCTATGTATGGTAGTAGCCTATATAAGAGAATGCACGCAAGAATCTTGTATGCGCTACATAATAATGATCTTCTTCTTCTTCTTAGCGTTATACTGTAGGAACGGGGTCCGCTTTTTGGATCAATGCACGCCATTTCTTGCGATCTAATGCTTCGCGTGATTTCAAGTTTCTTGATCGTAAATCGGCGTTGATGGTGTCGAGCCACCGCAATTTTGGTCTCCCACGCTGTCTCTGGCCGTCGACCGTTAGATGGTAGGCCGAGCCGATGACTGAACTTTGTGGTGCACGGACAACGTGCCCATACCAACGGAGTCTCCATTCCTGCATTTTCTCATTGATTGGAGCCACGCCAGCTGTATGTCGAATCGTTGTGTTGGGGATATGGTCGAGCAGAGAAATGTCTAATGATCTTCGCAGCATCCGCATTTCCATGACATGAAGTGAGTGACGATTCTAATGGGTTGAGGGGGTCTCCGCCCAATCAATACAATCCTCCAAATAATCTTGATGAAGTGAGTGCTCAGCACTTCTAGGTGCTGGCCAACACTCGGTACCATATAATGCAACTGGTCTCACCATTGTGCGGTATATCTTTGATTTTAAGCGGATAGGCATCTTCTTATCACAAAGAACACCGGTGACATCTCTGAATCGCATCCAAGTCGCATTGATTCGTGCTCGCACATCTTCATTCACAGAGCTGTCGCCATTCAATCGTGAGCCTAGGTACCTTGGTAAGAGGAGCTCCATTAATACATATAGTTCCAGGGGATGGAATCGTTACGAGGTATTCAGTCTTGTGGATGTTCAAACGAAGACCAAATCCTTGCAGACGATCATGCCATGTCTGAACTTGGGTTTCAAGATCCTTCCTGGAGTCTGCCGCAAGCATCACATCATCAGCGTATAGCAATGTCCATGGGACACACTTCTGCAGGTCTCGCGTTATGGAATTCATGACGATAACAAAGAGCAGGGGAGACAGAGCTGAGCCTTGATGAACCCCAACTGTCACAGGGAAGCTGTCAGTCAGTCCTGCAGGGCATCGCACGTGGCTTTTGGTGTTGTTGTACAGCATTTTTATCCAGTTTATATACATTTCTGGAACTTGATGATCTCGGAGAGCGTACCAAATCATCTGGTGTGGTACTCGATCAAATGCCTTCTCGAGGTCAAGGAAAGCAAGATGTAGTGGCCTCCTCTTCTCTCGGAATTTCTCCATCAGCTGGCGCACAGCAAAGATCGAGTCTATCGTGCCACATCCCTTGACAAACCCACATTGATTTGCTGAGAGCTGTACAATGTTACTCAGCCTATTGTCTAGGATACGTGCGCTACATAATAATGATATGCCCCTGTAATTCTCACACTTGGTTCTTTTTCCTTTCTTATATATTGGGCATATTATTGCTTGTTGCCATTCATCAACACATATTCATAAATAAATAATCTTAGCATGCATGATACATTAGATTAAAACTTTGTAAAATACAGTGGTGTCAATCATTAAGACTAGAAATAAAATTCTTAAGGAAGATTGTCATCATCATCATCATCATCATTTCCCCTTATCCAGCTCCTGCCGGGTCGGGGTATTTCTGGCACTTCTCCACTTTCCTCTTTCCTTCCACCATTCTTCTTCCACAATCTTGTCCCAGTCCAGATTTCTTTTTCTTATGCTGTTCTTCACTGAATCAATCCACCTTGTTCTAGGTCTTCCTCTTGCTCTCTTACCCTTGCACTTCGCCTCCAACATCTGTCTTGGTATTCTATTTTCCTCCATCCTCTTTACATGTCCAAACCACCTTAGTTTATTCTTCTCAATTCTCTCATTTAGTTTTCCCATCCCAACTTCCTTCCTAACATCTTCATTCCTCACTCTGTCTTTCCTTGTCTTTCCTATCATACTTCTTAGGAATTTCATTTCACTGGCTTGGATTCTACTCTCTTGCCTGCTTGTCAGGGTCCAAGTCTCAGCTGCATAAGTTAATATGGGAACATAGTACACTTTATACATTACCTCCTTGCTTTTCCTTGGTACTTCCTTATCCCAAACAAGTTTTCTTACACTTTGATAGAATTCATTGCTCTGCTGTACCCTCCTGCCAATCTCCATGTCCAACTTACCAGTTTGCATCAATTCACTTCCTAGGTATTTGAAAGTGTCCACAATTTCCAAACTCTGACTTCCAATTTTCACAGTGCCCTTTCCTTGTCTTTCCCCTCTTGTCATCACCATGGTCTTGCTTTTCTCTATACTGATTTTCAGGCCGTACTTCTGAATATTTTCGTTCAGTGCATCTAGTTGTTTTTGCACTTCTTCGGTGTTCCTTCCCCAGACCACAATATCATCTGCAAATAACAGTAACTTCATTTCTTTATGTCCATATGCTTCCTTTGTTTCCTTTACAATTTCATCCATCACCATTACGAACAAGAGAGGTGACAGCACACTCCCCTGTCTTAGTCCAGTCTTGTTCCTAAACCAATCTGTCTTTCCAACTGGGGTCAATACCCTGCTAACACAGTTGTTGTACATTGCTTGCACCATTTCCAACATTTCTCTTCCCTGTCTCTTCTTAACCATGGTTTCCCATACCTTCTCTCTGGGGACACTATCATATGCCTTTTCTAGATCTATGAAAGTCATGATCAAATCCTCTCCATATTCCCAGTTCTTTTCCATCACCTGCCTCAAGCTAAAGATTGGGTCCACTGTGGATCTTCCACTCCTGAAGCCATACTGTTCCTCTTGCAACTCTCCTTCCACCTTTCTTCTAATTCTTCTTTCTAATATCCTTTCCAGATTGTAAGAAGAATAAAATTCCATTGTCAAGTCTATATACAAATAAAAACTACGATATGATTTGTTTAATGCGACATTTCTTCTAGTAATCGGGAGTGTTTGATTTTCGTCCCCTTAGAAGTGACATCTTGCTTGTGTTTCAAATCTACATTTGGAGGAACTTATTGGTAACCCCAATTCTTCTATTGTGACACTGTTATTCAGTTTTAATAGCTCTGTCGTAACCTGTCTATGTTAAAGGATTGGTGCACGTTTGCTGGCATGATGTTGTTTGGACACTGAGTAGCTGTCTGCTTCTTCCTGCGGTGTGCTCCTATTAACTGCGCCGTGCTCTGTGCCTTTTCTAAGTCTACAAATGCCATGAACGTTCTCTTATCCTTCCTTATTCCAGCTTCCAAAATCAGCCTAAGACTTACACATAGCTTCCCTTGTTCCTGCGTTTCTCCTGAAGCCAAACTGGTCTTGACCCAACTCTGTTTCCTATCTGTCTCTCCATCCCCTTGTAAATTATTCTAGTCAGGATCTCTGAAGCATGAGTGATCAAGCTGATTGTATGGTAATCTTCACATCTGTCAGCTCCGGTTTTCTTCGGTATAGGGATGATAACAGTCAGAGGGTACCTCACCTGTCTCATAATCCTACACACCAAGTGAAATAACCTGATCAGACCTTCATCACCTATGCAGCGTAGCAACTCAATCGGTATATCATGTATGCCAGGTGCTTTGTTACTGCTTGAGTCTTCCAATGCTTTGTCAAATTCTGATCTCAATATTAAATCTCCTTTCTCATCCTCATCAATTTCCTCTTCCCTTTCCATTACATGATTCTCAATCTCCTTTCCCTTGTACAAACATTCTTTCTTTATATTGTGTTGCGAATTGTCTTCCACTTTTTCCAATATAATTGGCCTTACATCCTTCTTCTTGACATGTGAAAAAATACACACCTGACTTGGAATGTGGGTTTTCTTCGTTAGGTTGCTGTTATGTATGTGCTTACCAAGTGTGTTGTTCGTTCTGAATGCTATATTGAGTCCTTGTTATTTTGTATGTGTTTTTATTCACAAAGTTGAACTGCACATAATTACTTTCTTTTAGGGTTGGCGAATTGTCCTCCATTTTATTTCGTTGTTTCATTAGGTCTACTGTGTTGGGTGTGAATTTGTTCTCTATGGCCACTTGGTTTATCGTTTTAATTTTTTTATTGAAGTTCTGGATTGACATCGGAATACTGGTAGCCCTATTTACCATTGAATTGATGCCAGCTAATTTGTGTGAATTTGGGTGGTTGGAACAGATGTCAACAGTATGGGATGTTTGTGTTGCTTTGCAGTAAATGGAAAATGTTAGATTTTGGTCCATTCGATGAATTGTTATATCTAAGTAATTTATGTGCCGGTTATTTTCTGGTTCCATTGTGAATTTGATGGATTGGTGCCAATTGTTGATTGTATGGAGAAGTGTTTGTTCATTAGTTATCTCCATGTCATATATGCAAATGACCTCATCCACATATCTAGTCCAATGTATAACGCCCTGGGATGTGTTTCTGTCGAAGAATTTGTTCTCTAGACTGTTCATTTAATGAGTTGGCTACTAAACCGCTGATCCCAGTGCAAGACCTATTGTTTGTTCGTATATTTTATCTTGAAATTGGAACACATTGTGGTTGAGCATGATTTTGAGCAATTCAGCTATTTCTTCTGTTTTTTTTTTTGTATTACTTTCTTTTAAGTTGTTTTCTATTACCTTTATTCTTACTACCCTACCAGGGAATTGTTACCGCTAGACGTGGAGCGGGGCTGTTCTGTATACATTACGTCATCTCGCCTCGATATGACTGCAGCGAGCTGTTGGGGGGCAAGACAGGGAACGCATGTGCAGGCACACAATGAAAACACACCGCACAGCGCACGACCCAGCACGAATCATGCACACAAATGACAAGCGATGAGGTTTCGCTGGCGACAACTGCACGTCTATCGCAGGCGTGTGGCTGGGCAGAGCGCATTAGTTCTGATTTCTGCCACCGGTAACAATTCGCTGGTAGGGTAGTATATTGGTACTGTATGTTTGTATACATATAATGTGGAATTAAACCTTCTCATGCTTGGTGTAATTTTCATGGATCCAAGTTTATTGATTAATTCAGTTATAATTTTTACTGAAATGTTATTCATGATAATTAGCCTATTCCTCAGAATTTTTATTATTCTTTACTTAATTTGTAACTTGGAGCACCTCTACAATTTACAATGGGTCTAATCGGGCAGGTGTCCTTATGAATCCGTAACATCAAGAATTCAGAAAATGGAAATTGCTTATAACAAACAACGCTTGCCTTGGAACAATAAAATTCGCCATTACTTAACATTGACTAAACCTGAAGCTCTTTATGCTTAAGAAACTTCCAATCTACAGCATAAGACATTGGAGAAAATTAGAGATTATGGAAAGGAAAATGATGAGAAAAATCCTAGGGCCCAGAATTCAAAATGGATTTGTGCACTACCCCGAACCCAACTCTGAAATATATTAAAAAATACCAACTAACTGATACAATGAGTGTGACTATTTCATACCAGACTTACCTATTAAATCCAAAAATTTCTGCAAAACAAACTTACAAGACCAAAGAGGTACAAACAAGTAGAGAAAGACCTCGTTGAATTAGGATCACCAAATCTTCAGAATAGAACTGTAATCGGGCATATTGTCCACACAAGGGAATTTGAGGAAGATGAGAAGAAACCAATGGTCGGAGGAACCGAAATTACAACAGTCCATGCAAATGAAGAACTTTTGGGCAAGGAGGTAAGCTCAAACTATGTTGCTTCCGTGTGGTCCTAAGTAACCAATTCGCAAAGAAGAAGACACTTAATAAAACCCTTCTCTTACAAATGGGGGATTGAATTGGGTGACTTAGTTTCGCTTGTCAAGGGAATATCATGAGATGTTGGAATGAAGTGAGTCCATATGCAAGAGTAGGGATGATTGACATTCTTCAGAACTATTTTATGTTTATACTAACTCCATTGGTATTTCTAAACAAAGGATGTGTTAACATGATTGTGTTAGTAAGTACTTTATTCTTTGTGGAAAATTGAGTTAGTGTAATTTACTCCACTATTAGCAACTTAGAGGGCAAAGCTATCCTCCCAAAGACTCTCGAACGTTTTTCTGCCATAGGACATTTCTTTGGTGACAGGGATATGACCTAGAAGTTGACGTTATAAACTGCCTTCCTTTATTATGAACCCTTCATAGTTAGTTACACTACAAGACAAGGTTCCTTGCTATCTATAACAGTACCTGTAAGAGTGGTGAGGGGCAATTTCTAGGTAGCACCCATCAGAGGAAAGCTGAGTGCCGTCATGTGTGTGTCGTTTGCTAGATTAGAAGTGCCTCTCTCCATTTCTACCTGCACAAGAGGATGGATGAGTTAGATCTCCAGATGATCTCTGTAATTGTCAAGAAAGTTATGAAGACCCTTTGATTGTGAGAACAAAAAGTAACTACAGGAAACTGTTATGTCCAATGAAAGGAAACCTGTTATGCCCCATGAAAGGAAACCTGACCTCATGTAACTGGGACGAATGCTAGAAGGAAGAAAATAGTGCTTCATTCCTCTCTCTACATATTTGTAGTTATTCTCTGATGTAGGGCCATAGTTCAAACCAACCCATTAGTGTTTTGGGCTGTAAGAAGATAAAGTGTAACAGCATGGCCAGTGTACACTCGAGCAATCACACATTGATCTCCCTGGACAATGAATTTTAACATTTTGCTTGTGACATGACTGTTGTTGTTTGAGTCTTCAGTCTTTTGACTGGTTTGATGCAGCTCTCCATGCCTCCCTGTCCTGAGCTAATCGTTTCATCTCTACATAGCTACCACACCCTACATCCGAGGCAATCTGTTTAACATATTCTAACCTTGGTCTACCCCTACAGTTCTTGTCCTCGACCCTTCCTTCCATAACTAAGCTTGCTATTCCTGGGTGTCTTAGTATGTGTCCTACCAACCTATCTCTTCTCTTCATTAGCAGTCGCCAGAAACATCTCTCCTCTCCCACTCGCCTTAATACCTCTTCGTTTGTAACCCTATCTACCCATCTGATCTTCATCATTCTCCTGTAACACAACATTTCAAATGCTTCAATTCTCCTCCTTTCTGCTGCACCAATAGTCCAAGTTTCACTTCCATAGAACGCCACGCTCCAGACAAAGGCTTTCAAAAATGACTTCCTAATACCTAAATCTATATTCGATGTCAACAGATTCCTTTTTTGTAGAAAGGCTTTCCTTGCCTGAGCCAACCTACTTTTTATATCCTCTTGCTTCGTCCATCACTGGTTATTCTGCTTCCTAAGTAACAGAAGTCTCCTACTTCCTTCAGCTTTTCACCTGCCAATTTGATCTCCATAGAGGTTTCTGATTTATTTCGGCTGCATTCCAGTATTTTTGTTTTACATTTATTAATTTTCATCATGAATTCCTACCGTAAGACAGAATCCATACCATTCAAAAACTCATTCAAATCCTCAGGCTTGTCGGCCAAGATGACGATGTCATCAGCAAATCTCAGAGTTGAAATTATTTCTCCTTGAATCTTCACTCCCACTTAAAATTTTTCTCCAATTTCCTTCATTGCTTGTTCAATGTAAAGATTGAAAAGTATGGGTGATAAGTTGCAGCCTTGCCTAACACCTTTCTGAATACCAGCTTCTCTCTCATGTCCTTCAGCTCGAATGACTGCTGTCTGGTTTCTGTATAGATTGTATATCACCCTCCTATCCCTGTACTTTATTCCAATAGATTTCAAAATGTCAAACAATTTAGTCCAATCAACGTTATCAAAAGCCTTTTCTAAGTCTACAAATGCCATGAACGTTCTCTTATCTTTCCTTATTCTACCTTCCAAAATCAGCCTAAGACTTAGTACAGTTTCCCTTGTTCCTACATTTCTCCTGAAACCAAACTGGTCTTCACCCAACTCCGTTTCTATCTGGCTTTCAATCCTCTTGTAAATTATTCTAGACAGGATCTTTGAAGCATGAGTAATCAAGCTGATTGTACGGTAATCGTCACATCTGTCAGCTCCCACTTTCTTTGGTACAGGGATGATTACATTCTTCTTGAAATCAGGGGGTACCTCACCTGTCTCATAAATCCTACACACCAAGTGAAATAACCTGATTAGACCTTCATCTCCTATGCAGCGTAGCAACTCAATCGGTATATCATCTATGCCTGGTGCTTTGTTTCTGCCTAAGTCCTCTAATGCTCTGCCAAATTCTGATCTCAATATTAAATCTCCTTTTGCATCCTCATCAATTTCCTCCTCCCTTTCCATTACATGATTCTCAATCTCCTTTCCCTTATACAAGCATTCTATGTAAGCTTTCCATCTCTCAACCTTTTCTTCCCTATCTGTTAGAGGCTTTCCATTTGTGTCCTTAATATTACAGCACTTAGTCTTCTTTTCCCCAAAAGTATTCTTAATTCTTCGATAAGCTGTGTCTACTTTTCCTAATTTCAGACAATTTTCTATACCTGCACATTTCTCTTTCAACCATTCTTCTTTCGCTTCCTTGCACTTCTTGTTAACCTCATTTCTCAGACGTCTGTATTCTGCTTTCCTCTTTTCATCTCTTAGATTCTTGTGTTTCCGCCTTTCATCCATCAATTCTAGTATATCCTGAGTGATCCACGGTTTTCTATCTATTCTTTCTTTCCTACCAATGTTTTCTTCTGCGGATTTTGTTATTTCATTCTTCAAAAGTGCCCATTCGTCTGCAATTGAAGTTTGTTTAGGGGTTTTGATTAGTCCTTCCTTTATACCCTTCTTGAATCTTTCGTTTACATCTTTTACTTTCAGTCTGTCTACTGCCCACCTTTTTGGCTTTTGACTTTTCTTCAGTTTCTTCAACTTTAATCTGCATTTCATTACAACCAGATTGTGGTCAGAGTTTATGCCAGCACCAGGTTATGTTTTACAATCCAAAATCTGGTTTCGAAACCTCTGCTTGACCATAATGAAGTCGATTTGGTAACGCCCTGTATCTCCTGGTCTCATCCATGTGTATATTCTTCTATTGTGGTTATTGAATAAGCTGTTAGCTATGACCAACTCATGTTCGGTGCAGAATTCCATCAGCCTGCTTCCTCGATCAATCCTTTCACCTAATCCAAAATCTCCTACTATCTTCCCTTCTCTCCCTTTTCCTACCACAGCATTTCAATCTCCCATTACTATAACATTTTCATCACCTTTGATATACCTCAGAATGTCATCTATTTCTTCGTAGACCTTTTCAACATCCTCATCATCAGCTTGACTGGTAGGCATATAGACTTGTACCACTGTGGTGCAGGTAGGTTTAGTATTGATTTTTGCTACAATAATCGGTTCACTGTATTGCTCATAATATTCCACCCGCTGTCCAAGTTTCCTACTCAATATGAGACCAACCCCTGCTTGGCCATTGTTTGATTTAGTGCTAATGACCCTATAGTCTCCTGACCAAAAGTCCTGTTCTTCCTGCCAGGGCATTTCACTAATCCCAACCAAATCCAACCTCAACCTATCAATTTCCTTTTCTAAGTTTTCTAACTTTCCACTTCCTAGCAGACTTCTAACATTCCACGCTCCGATCCGTAGAATGTCAGATTTCCTCTTTGTCACTTCTGTGATGTTAACCCCCTCTCGAGTAGTCCCCACCCGGAGATCTGAACGGGGGACTAGTTTACCTCCGGATTGAAATTTTACAAGGGAGGAGGCCATCATCACATGTAATTATGCATAGAGAGGTGCATATCCTGAAACGTCTATTAATGCCCCATGTTGGTAGCGACAAATGAAACGTTTTGCTAGCTCCTAACTGTTGGGTGAGAAATGTAACTGTTTACCTTTGCCTAAGCTATGTTGTTTTAATGGGCGCCAAGACCTCAATGCAATGTTGAAATCTAAATTTGTATTTAACAACGTCTAGCTCTGGCAGAACACATTCAAGACTCTATTCACTCAGATCGTGGTATGATTTGATCATTAACCCAACAAACAATTGTATCAGGAGAAGGAATTGGTCTATATCTAATGCTACCTACTGAAAGCAAAGATTGCATTGTAAAAGAAATGAATTTATTATATAAAACAAGTATAGCAAAATTAATAATAACAATAAGTTTAAAATTTAAATTGGAGCGTTGTGATTTAAATATTACCGATAGAAAATTACGTGAAAACGGAGTCTGATAAATTGATTTTACTCTTATTTCCAAGCTATGAAGTTACTGAAATATGAAATATAAAACAACGAGAAATGAGAGATTGTGTATTTCTGCGTCATTGGCGCTTACCACTGGAAATGCCCGAAGCCTTTCCCTCGTACTGGATGATGCTGTGAGCTTCCCACAGTCTCCTGGACGTCGTCATCTCGTCGATGTTTGATGATATACTCGTAGATTAGATAATTCTATGGTCCGTACCTCGGACCCAAACACTCGTACAACCGCACTGGTTAAGTTATACAAAAGTTAGTCCTCCAATCCACGGAACATCGGAGCGATTCCCGCGTACAACATACTCGTCAAGTATTTCACAGATTGTCGCTAACTCCACCGAACATCGGAGCCACTCGCACGCGCACCCATACTCCTCAAGTATTTCACAGATTGTCCTCGTTCGACGGCGCGCTGAACGATATATGCACACGTCGGCTCCCCCACTCTTCAGCCGGCTCCTAGCTTACGTCGTCTCCACTGATTGGCTGCACCCTACGCGCTAGATCCCCACTCCTTCCTCATTACACTCCGCGGGAGGGAGAAGTCGATTTCCGTTCCAACAATTCGCCTTCTCTTGACGATGCGACCCAAGATTGCGTCATGCTTCTCGACAAGATTAAGCTTGTATTTGAATTCCCCATGACTCATCTCTCTCAAATACCCTAACTGACAAAACTCCGTAAAATTCCGTAATCAGATAATTTTCTATGATATCGTCGTTCGTAATAATTTGCATGATAGCGTTTTCTAAGACATAGAAAACCTATCTGAATGCTAATAATTTTTATAAAATGCTCCGAAAATATCTTAATAATAATTATAATAAATTAATAATAATAATAAATTAACATGAAAAATTCACTTGGCAGAACAATTTGCCACGTAAATAAATATACACACATCAAAAAAAGTTTTGCATCACCTCGGTTCCCAGATCTCCGGCATATAGACGTTGACTGTGTATATTGTATCAAAGATACAGTCCCTTTGACTGTTCATAGATGTCACTAAAACTGCTCAAAGATGTAAACAACCATGCATGAGCAGGGCCTATTAGACGGAGGGGGTACGACAGCCGATCAGTTCCAGTCATTCCACCAGGACGAAGGTACGCTGCTCATGTTGTCTGTAGTTCTACCATGCCTAGAAGGTCAATACCGCAGTTCGATCGCGTCCGCATTGTTACTTTGTGTCAAGCTCTCAACAAGGGAAGTTTCCAGGCGTCTCAGAGTGAACCAAAGCGATGTTGTTCGGACATGGAGGAGGTACAGAGATACAGGAACTGTCGATGACAGGCCTCGCTCAGGCCGCCCAAGGGCTACTACTGTAGTGGATGACCGCTACTTACGGATTGCCGCTCGGAGGAACCCTGACAGCAATGCCACCATGTTGAATAATGCGTTTCGTTCAGCCACAGGACGTCGTGTTTCAACTCAAACTGTGCGCAATAGGCTGCATGATGCGCAACTTCACTCCCGACGTCCATGGCGAGGTCCAGCTTTGCAACCCCGACACCATGCAGCGCGGTACAGATGGGCCCAACAACATGCTGAATGGACCCCACAGAATTGGCATCACGTTCTCTTCACCGATGAGTGTCGCATATGCCTTCAACCAGACAATCGTCGGAGACGTGTTTGGAGGCACCCTGGTCAGGCTGAACGTCTTAGACACACTGTCCAGCGAGTGCAGCAAGGTGGTGGTTCCCTGATGTTTTGGGGTGGCATTATGTGGGGCCGACGTACGCCACTGGTGGTCATGGAAGGCTCCGAAACGGCTTTACGATACCTGAATGACATCCTCCGACCCATAGTGCACCCATATCGGCAGAATATTGGAGAGGCATTTGTCTTCATGGACGACAATTCTCGACCTCATCGTGCACATCTTGTGAATGCGTTCCTTCAAGATAACGACATCGCTCGACTACAGTGGCCAGCATGTTCGCCAGACATGAACCCTATCGAACATGCCTGGGATATGTTGAAAAGGGCTGTTTATGGACGTCTTGACCCACCAACCACTCTGAGAGATTTACGCCGAATTGTCGTTGAGGAGTGGGACAATTTGGACCAACAGTGTCTTGATGAACTTGTGGATAGTATGCCACGACGAATACAGGCATGCATCAATGCAAGAGGACGTGCTACTGGGTATTAGAGGTAGTGGTGTGTACTGCAATCTGGACCACAAATGCTGAAAGTCTAGCTGTATGATGGTACAACATGCAATGTGTGGGTCTCATGAGCAATAAAACGAGCTGAAATGTTGTTTGTGTTGATCTCTATTCCCTTTGTATTTAAAGGTTCCGGAACTCTTGGAACCGAGGTGATGCAAAACTTTTTTTGATGTGTGTAGAATGGCTTCCTACTGACTTATGCCAGTGGCATAAAAACCCCTCGAAAAACACGTTACATATTCGCCTCGGATCATCGGATGATTTACCGTGACGACGGTCCATTATCCGATTATCCCAGACACGTTAATAAACCCCATCCATAATACATATTACATAAATGAAATCACCCTAAATCACAGATATATATACACTCATAATTTTCCTTCACGCACTTTGCGTCAAAGTTTGTTGTCACTATGGATTGCACTTTGCACCCAGTCCAATGTTTTACATATAGAATAGTGTTCCACGGATATTTCCGCCTCACAAATTTCTCTATGTTGGAGAAATAGACATAATTAATGTGTGAGCACTATGTATTTATGATGTCATATCACACGCATTGAAGGTGTTCTGATATATTTATATCACCATAGAACTTCCTAATTTCACTGGAGGTCCCTTCCTTATGGTGAAATTTAATCTCACTTATCACTGAGCACACGATCACACTATTGTGGCAGCGCCTCGTGACCATAATACTTAATCTCTCTTTAAAGATGATTAAATTAATATTGACTTCTGAAAAAAAGACAGTAAATGTGCATTACATATAACACCAAATATTTCTGTGCCGTAATCGCCCTGTCTTGTTAAGTTCCCGTAGACCATATTCTACTTAATACTAGTTCTCAACACAGATCAGTTCTTCTCACACAAATAATACCTCTGTACAAATTATCTTAAATTACACACTTACAAATCTTACATGGCGAGGCCGTAAACAGAAATCACGTGTGCTGATATGTATGAGTTTCACGAAGGACTGTCTCGCATTCTGATGGCCCATCTTTTGCCTCGTGGACGCCTTAAGCAAAAATACCATGTACAAGCGCTCACCCATCTCTTGGAGGCAAATGGGAATTCACCAGCGCTACCAAATTCTGGCCATGGTGTATCGAGACATTTTAGTGCTCAAGAGCATCCGACAATCCCGTCATATTTCCCTGTACCTTAAAAACTCTCATTTACTTACATACTACCCCCCTGTGCGACTTCTGATACGCCTGCCTTGAAGACCAGATCTTCCACGCACCAGACACCACACTTACTCATTTGATAGGCTGGCTCGCCAGCTAAACACACTCACTTTATGACACATATTTTCGTAGACTATGAATATTATACGTCCCGTATAATCTGTTTCCCTCACTATTCTCCAGCACATATGCTGTTTTCCCAATACGTTTGGAAACTATAAATGTTTCTGCGTCACCTGCTTCCAACCTTGCAAGTGGCTCCCTTTAAATGAACGTCATCACGTTGCTCTACCTAGCATATTTCTCAGTATCTGTAACGATGCCCTGTTGCTACTGTCCACACATACTAACCCTACCTTCCTATGGTGTCACACCTCTACTCGACACTCTATGACCTAAAAATGTCACTTCTGACTGACAGAATGACGACTTAGACAGCTTCAAAGTGAACCCTGCCTGATCTAACTTCTGAAAAACTATATCTAAATGACGTAGATGCTCCTCAAAACTGCGTGAACTAATTACAATATCATCAATGTAAATGGTTACAAACTCTCCTGTGTCATCCCCTAATGCGATGTTTAAAGCCCTAATTAAAGCTGCTGAACTACTCTTTAACCCATAAGGTGTTCTACAAAATTGATAAAGGTTATATTTATGACTAAAAGCTGTAAATGGTCTATCTTCGTACATAAGTGGCACTTGCCAAAAACTGGAACTCAAATCTACACAAGTGAAATACTTCTTCCCCTCAAATGTTTGCATTAATTCCTCTATTGACATAGATTTCAGCTGATCTGAACTAATTCTACTGTTAACCAAACGAGCGTCTAAACAAATACGAACAGTGCCGTCGGTCTTGGGTACCGTGATCAAAGAATTAACATATGGACTGTTAGAGTGCTCAATAATCCCATCTTCAAGCATCTGATTAATTTGTGCCTCAACTGCACTCTGATAAGCGAAAGGTACAGGATATCTATGTCCTGTGAATACTGACCTATCAATAACGTTCAATGAATGTGTATAGCAATTGGCCATACCAATGCGATCCTCAAACACTCTCCTATTACACAATAGCACATTATAGAGCCGAACACATTGTTCCACCTCTATATTACCCTGAAATGCAGCATCACGTAACGAGTCTTCTAGACTTCCGTTCGTAATCACACTGCCCACAAAACATGGAGAACCCCGCTCTACGGCTGGCGATATCTCATTTAAAGTACAAATCACACCTACAATACTACTCCTCTGAATATGGTCATTGAACGCTACTTCTACTTCAGAATCTCCCCATTTAAATTTCAAACTCCCTACATCATAACATAAGTTACCAGACACTCTACTTAGCCACTCTGAACCCAAGATAACACTGAATACTAAATTTGGAATTACAAGGCAAATCTGCTTCTCTACATGATTATTAATTTTAATGTCTACTAAAACTTGCTTAGAAATTACTTTAGACCTCTTCCCAACAGCTGTGATAACAAAAGTGCTTTTAATTGGCATCTCCTCAAAATTTACTCCAGTTCCTTTCATTTTATCATAAAATGCACTACTTATGCAACTCTTCATACAACCACTATCAATTAAAACATCTGTGTACGCCTCGGACACGTTAAATTTAACTATGGGGCTCTTACTAACCACTTCCTGAATAATACCTTCATCATTTAGTTCATGTAATAATTCATTTCTCACATTTAGGTCATAGGGTTCCTGTATAATTGTATGGACAGGGCATGCTACAGACTGAGATTCTGACCTTACTTCGCAGCCTGGTTCGCGTTTAAAGAACCGCTTCAGCTGGCCGTAGTACTAGTTACTACTGCACTGGTCTGGTTGTTCTGAGTTGTGTTGTCATTGTTTGGCTGTATATTACTACCACTAGGCTGTCCTCTTCCTTGACCCCTATTCTGGTTGTAATTATTGTCATTATAATTTCTTCCTTGATTTCCCCTGTAATCATTGTTTCTCCCTTGATTTCCCCTGTAATCATTGTTCCTCCCTTGATTTCCCCTGAAATCATTGTTCCTCCCTTGATACTGATTACCATAGCCATTTCCTCTGTTCTGATTTAGCTGATTATTATTATTTCTATTTTGAGCGTTGGCTCCTTCGCCACCGTTCCCTTGAACTTCCTGATGCCTGGCTTCATTAGGTCTATTATTATTATTACCCTGGTTCCTATTGAAATTGTCTTCATAACCCCCTCTCCCTAGTGCATCAAATGTGCTTAACAAATTTTCTACTTGTGATATTGTCTTTACATTCTGGATACAAGCAGCCTCCTTGATCCTATAGGGAAAGTGCCTAAGTAGCAACCTTACCACATCACTTTCCTCCTTCAAGCCATCCAGATATTTACACACTAATACCTGCCCTAAAAAGTATTCGGTCATGGTGGAGCTTCCTTTAGGGTTATATTTACCACACACTACTCCCTCACGATGCTGCGACTGAATTACCTCATTCCAGAACTTTTCACAGAATTTCATTTTAAAATAATTGATATCAGTAAACTTGTCTCTGTAGACAGCAAACCAATTCCTCGTTTCCCCCACAAACACTTGTTCTAAAATTTCAACTACCTGGCACCACTCAATACTACCATTTTCCAACCTCTCCCCGAATTTATTTTCTATAGTGTTCATGAACTCCATTGGGCACCCCTGTCGATTGCTGAACTTACCCAGTTCTACCTCCCTGTGTGTGCTATTCACAAAAACTGGCCTATTCTGACTATTTTCTTGCCTGATCCTAGCTTTTAATTTTAATTCTAATTCTGCGATTTTCTCCTCAGCCTTCCTCTCAATACTGTTTACTGTTAATTTAATGTTTCCTTCTGATTCTTCTACTTTATCATATAGCTTTGCTTGTTTCTCCTCAATCTTGCTAATGCTCTCTATATTACTCTCTCTTAAATCATTTACTTCTGCAACTATTTGCGAGTGGACTTTCTCAATTCTACCCCCCAGCTGTTCCTTAACCTCTTTAGTTGCTACCTGAATTTTGTCAATTTCTCCCCCCAATTGCTTTTTGACCTGCTGTGTCTCCAGTTGCACTAGTTCTTTTAAATTTTCAGCCTGTGTACTGATTCTAATTTCTAACTCCTCCTGTACTTTTCCTAATTTCTTGTCTACATCTGCAATGATCTCTTTAACCTTCTCTTCCATTACTCCTCTGATTTCTCCTGTAATCTGCTCCATTTTCACACTAATTTCCTTGTTATTCTTATCTAATTTTGCATTATTCTGTTCTAATTTTTTATTTAAAGCTTCTGTACTTTCTTTATTTTCCCTACTGTTTTGTTCTAATTTTGCATTATTCTGTTCTAATTTTGCATTTAAAGCTTCTGTACTTTCTTTATTTTCCCTACTGTTTTGTTCTAATTTTGCATTATTCTGTTCTAATTTTGCATTATTCTGTTCTAATTTTGCATTTAAAGCATCACTACTAACTTTGTTCTGATACATGAACTCAAGAAGTAAAGTTTTTAATTCTGGTTGGCCGCCTACACTCCCTGTTTCAGTATCGGGATTTACCTCCGCTACCCCGGTACTACCATCACTCGACATACTGCTCGTATCATCACTCTCCCGTTGATGACCACTACGTAACCTCAACTGTCTTTCTTTCTCATCCCCCATAATGATATACACTGATAAAGACAAATAACCCCCAAAATACAGGCACAGAAATATATACCCTTCTCCTTCCACAAATGTTATTAGGTTTTCAGCCCCAAGTTGTCGGCGACAAATGAAACGTCTATTAATGCCCCATGTTGGTAGCGACAAATGAAACGTTTTGCTAGCTCCTAACTGTTGGGTGAGAAATGTAACTGTTTACCTTTGCCTAAGCTATGTTGTTTTAATGGGCGCCAAGACCTCAATGCAATGTTGAAATCTAAATTTGTATTTAACAACGTCTAGCTCTGGCAGAACACATTCAAGACTCTATTCACTCAGATCGTGGTATGATTTGATCATTAACCCAACAAACAATTGTATCAGGAGAAGGAATTGGTCTATATCTAATGCTACCTACTGAAAGCAAAGATTGCATTGTAAAAGAAATGAATTTATTATATAAAACAAGTATAGCAAAATTAATAATAACAATAAGTTTAAAATTTAAATTGGAGCGTTGTGATTTGAATATTACCGATAGAAAATTACGTGAAAACGGAGTCTGATAAATTGATTTTACTCTTATTTCCAAGCTATGAAGTTACTGAAATATGAAATATAAAACAACGAGAAATGAGAGATTGTGTATTTCTGCGTCATTGGCGCTTACCACTGGAAATGCCCGAAGCCTTTCCCTCGTACTGGATGATGCTGTGAGCTTCCCACAGTCTCCTGGACGTCGTCATCTCGTCGATGTTTGATGATATACTCGTAGATTAGATAATTCTATGGTCCGTACCTCGGACCCAAACACTCGTACAACCGCACTGGTTAAGTTATACAAAAGTTAGTCCTCCAATCCACGGAACATCGGAGCGATTCCCGCGTACAACATACTCGTCAAGTATTTCACAGATTGTCGCTAACTCCACCGAACATCGGAGCCACTCGCACGCGCACCCATACTCCTCAAGTTTTTCACAGATTGTCCTCGTTCGACGGCGCGCTGAACGATATATGCACACGTCGGCTCCCCCACTCTTCAGCCGGCTCCTAGCTTACGTCGTCTCCACTGATTGGCTGCACCCTACGCGCTAGATCCCCACTCCTTCCTCATTACACTCCGCGGGAGGGAGAAGTCTATTTCCGTTCCAACAATTCGCCTTCTCTTGACGATGCGACCCAAGATTGCGTCATGCTTCTCGACAAGATTAAGCTTGTATTTGAATTCCCCATGACTCATCTCTCTCAAATACCCTAACTGACAAAACTCCGTAAAATTCCGTAATCAGATAATTTTCTATGATATCGTCGTTCGTAATAATTTGCATGATAGCGTTTTCTAAGACATAGAAAACCTATCTGAATGCTAATAATTTTTATAAAATGCTCCGAAAATATCTTAATAATAATTATAATAAATTAATAATAATAATAAATTAACATGAAAAATTCACTTGGCAGAACAATTTGCCGCGTAAATAAATATAGAATGGCTTCCTACTGGCTTATGCCAGTGGCATAAAAACCCCTCGAAAAACACGTTACAATCCTCGGGAATAGCATTAAGGCTGTAGTTTCCCGTTGCTTTCAGCCGTGCAGCAGAACGCAGTCTAGCCATTTGGCTTATATTATCAATATCTTAACCGTCTATTAGACTAGTAAAGAATTGATTTATTCTGAAAGGCTGCTACTCCCTTTCAGAATAAGTAAAGAGCAATTCTACTACAAAATACTAACCTTCTACTAACAATTAAATACCAAAATTCTACTAACGAAAAAAATACTAAAGTTTCACCAACAACAAATACTGCCACTAAAACAGTCTGTCACCAGGCCCACTCACATGCACCCTCACCAGACACACTCACACACCACAGTCTAATAGAACAATGACATATATCTAATAAACAAATTAACTTCATACTTACAACTAAAACTAACTACATACTTACTGTACTGTAATTTGAATTGACAATATTTACAAAATTTAAAATGATAATTTGGTAGCAAAAATATCTACCCCGTCCCCGTAATAAGATCTGGAAATGTCTTTAAGACCTAAAAGTGCCTTACTACCTGGTTGACAAAATAAGGATGTTATATCGGAATTGTTGTGGTTGTGTTGTGACTTCGGCCGGGTTTGAACCCGCGACCTTGGGCATGGAAGCTCAGCATGCTACCGATGATTCTGGAAACAACAATGTTCGCATTATACAGAAATCCTACATTAAAGCTGGGGAAACATTCTTTTCTCAATCCAGGACATTGTTTTCCACAATTCCCGCAAATATAAACATTAGCTAATTAGGATTGACTCCTACAAATAATATTCTCCCCCAGGTGTTGAGAAAAAGAACCAACAAAACTAACAGACTTAAGCCATACCCTCTTAAGGAAATTACCCCATTGAGTACAGTTAATGTGCTATGTGTAAGGAAACAAAAATTGGAGTTGGAGGAAATTGAGATAAAAAAAAAAGGAAAATGGAGTATGTTGCAGAGACTACTGCCCTAAAGGAAGAGTACGAAGCAGTGTTGCAGAAAGAACAGGCGATTGTGGATGCAAGAAACAGGTTTACAGTTTACTTTAAACAAAGTCCCTGGCAAAATCTAGATGTGAGTGGGAAATACCAACTCTCAGCATTTACTGTTAATTACAAAGGAACTTATCCACACATTGGAGTGCTTGTAGAAAGTGAAAAATGTAAACATGTGTGCTACTTAAGAGGATATTTAAAATCTATGTTTTTAAAGAGTCATGGTAATTTAGACTTGCTTAAAAAGGATGGATTTATTGTAACTCCATGTGGTGGATTGGGCATTGTGCATCTGGAAACTGAAAAACCGTTTGCAGAATTCAACACCAATGGAATGACTACATTTAATGGTAACTCGTTTGCTAAAATCGAGAATTTTATGTGTTTCACAAGCATACAAACAGACTATAGAATAAACTGAAACCTCTCTTTTATTAATTGTTGTATATGATGAAAATGCTAGTTTGGCGTTGGCTTAAGGATAAATTAAGATAATTACGATATTCATAGTTTGTAAAGAATCTATTTGGTGTAATGTATTATAGTTATATTGGCTCCCCTCATGTAGTCAATTTCAGGAACATCACTGATGATTGGCCAGAAGTAGTCTGTAAGCACTCTTACATCCCACTTTCCTTGGTAACATTTTTCCATTAAAAAGATTTGTTGGTGAACACATCCACAACCTTAAAAGAGAAAATCTGGTGACAATTTAAAAAGTGTAATTTAAGGGGCATGTGGCACCCCTTTTAATCTGCATATTTTTATTTATTTATAGGTGTTATAAAATGAATCAAGAAGGAGTTTCAGGCTGTCATAGGATTCCTTCACATGCACTGTAAAGCCCATGAGAATTGTCATTATGGAGCAATACACCTTTGAGACTTAATTTGGGTGCATCTATAAATAACCTCCACTCTTCAGAGATGTGATTGATGTTCAGGGCTCCCTCAATAAACCACTAACATCGCTGCAAACACTAAATCATCTTCTTCTTCTATCCCTTTTGCCTCTCGGAATCAGGTCAGCCAGCCACTTTCTGTATTCATTCCTATTCCCTGCGAGTCTCCTGGTTTGCTGCAGAGTCCTTCCCTTCTTCTCTGCCACCTCTCCAACATATTGGATCCATTCCTTCCTGGGACGACCTCTTCTTCGAGTGCCTTCAGGCTTGGCATCAAACACTTGCTTCGGTTTCCTTTCTTCATCCATCCTTATGATATGTCCATACCATTGTAAAGCTTTCTTCTGGATAGTATGTACTACCGATTCCACCTTTAATGTTTCTCTGATTGCTATATTTCATACCCTATCTCTTCTAGTTTTATTCACTATCTTATGGAGGTATTTCATCTCTGAGGCAGTCACTCTACTTTCATGTTTGTCCAGCATAGTCCATGTCTCAGCACCGTACGTGAGTGTAGGTAAAAAAAAGTCTTATAGATTTGAATCTTGGTTTCTCTGAGACTTCCTTCTTTCCCACAATACACTGGCTCAACTAACATTATACTGTTTTCCATTATTTTTAAAGTGTTTCTGACGGTCATGAAAAAGTGACACTTGAATACTTTTGGCAAGTTACTTCCATTGTTGGAGTCTGTAGACTAGTGTGTCTTAGTTTTTGGAAGGTTCAGATCTCTCATTAAATCATTTGATTCACACTTATGTTATTCAAAAGGTTTCACTAGGATTATGTATGCACTTACATGGCATTGTTTAAGGAAGCTCGAAACTTCCTTCAGAAATTTTTAAAAATGGAACTTCCAATAATTCTGAATAGACAATTAAATAAATTTTAGACCATGTCACACATTTGGTTGTAGTGTTGTAAGAAAATGTTCACTAGTCACACTTGTACTACGAAATCATGGCACTGAGTGAAGCCCTAAATGAATTTTTTGTTTTGCACCTCTATCTCCCTAGTTCATTCCTTATAAGATAAATATAATCTCAGGTTTTTGAGAATCTTTACTTAGTTCTCTTACAGCCCATCGATACTTATCCAGTGGCAACTTCCTACTACAAAAATATGAAGCAACTGGCAAATGTCATATAATTTTTGTGTTCAGGGGTATCACGTTAATTAAACATTTTGTGCACCAGTCATGTACAATTTTGCTGTTGACCAGTGATCTTTATTCCTACCGTGAGGTTACACAGGCCTTGATGATTGTTCTTTTAAGGGGCTTAAAACATCAAGGTTCTCGGCTCAATGAGAGCTGTCGAAATCTGTTCACCACTGTCTTCTTTACTCACACTTTTCTGGTTTAATCTTCGTTTATTTCTTTTCCAGATGACCTGTGCATGCTCAGTGTGTGGCGACGAGTTGACACTGGTCAGTGCTCTGCACTACCACCAAATGTGCCATCACACAAGCGAAGAGCTCTCTCTTTCCTTACTCAAAATAAGGGGCATAGATATCTCTTCAGAAGATCTCCATGGCTCGCAGGGCACAATTCTGCGATATGGTTTGTCCAAATACCCACATATACTTGGTGAGAAACTTGTCGTTGAAGGTGAAAGTGATTCAGCTGGGTTGTGCAAGCAAGGTACAACTCGCAAAAATGTTGAGGATGGCTGTTTATATAATTTGCCTAGAGAAGAGGAAAGAACAGAAGGAATCAGAGAAATGATGATGCTTCTGTGTTCAAGTGATGATGGAACTGAGGAGGACGTGGTTGAGAGGAATGATGGTCTCCCAGTTTTAAGTGTAGATAAGGAAGTAAGTGGTAATGCACTGTTGGAAGGCCTGGAAATAGATTGTACTATCGATGAGTTAGACATGCACAATGTTGTGAAAGACGAACTTGAATCACCATTTTCTCCAACTGCTATTGGGAGCATTTTGTCTCCAATAAATACTCCACACCCAGAACGTCACATTGAAGCTATTATTTCTCGATTACCCCACATAGTTCTCCCAGAGGGCGGAGGGCCGTCACATCGAAACAAATTTGTACTACCGTCTCCAGTTACTCCCCACCATATGAACCACATTTTCTATGACTACAGTAACAAATGGGATGAAGAGAAACTTGAAGACTTACAGTTTGAAGAGTATTTTACACCCCAAGTCGAGTATGGGGTTGACAGTTCTAAAACTGATGTTGGTTGTGAAACAAATGTTGTCGAGTTTATTGAGAAACATGTACAGACTTCTTCTGTACATAGTGAAGAAGCTGAACCACAAGAAAGTTTAAAGAAGAAGGCAAGCAACATCCCAGAAAAAGAAGTGAACATAGATAAAGCCAACAAACCTCAGCAGCTAAGTGGAACTGTCCAGAAACTAGCTTTGTTTCGAAAAGTCAAAAAGGTTGGGCAAGAAGATAAGGCATCACAAGTTATGCCTAGTCAAGAAGATGTACCCAAAGCTGTCAAGTCGTTTAGAGAAATAATCTATCCCATTGGTGTCGAAGATAGCAGACGCTTCTTCTGCGAGTTATGTGGAAAGGGATACAAGAAAAAGTCTCATCTAGAGCGGCACCTCAGAGTTCACACAGGAGAGCGGCCGTTCTCGTGTTCGTTCTGTGAGAAGAGGTTCGCAGTCCGCTCAATTCTCAAGCAGCACATCCGCATCCACACGGGAGAGAAACCGTATGCATGCTCCATCTGTGGCCAGCGCTTTCCGCAGAAGTCAGGGCTCATGACTCATACCATGCTGCATACAGGCAAGCCTTTCCAGTGCGACCTGTGCGACAAGTCGTTCGTGTCCAAACACAAGCTTCTCCAGCACCTGCGCTGTCATGATGACCAGCAGAACCTCGTGTGCAGAGTGTGTGATATGGCCTTCTTCACGGCGGGGGCATTGCAAGACCATGCCACGCTCCACCCCCACAAGTCCGAACACGAGTGTATGATGTGCGGAGCCAGCTTCTTCCACGAGAGATTCCTTAAGGTTCATCTGCATGAGCATGTCAGCGATTTGAAGACTTGTCCATAGTCTTGCATATCAGCTCCTAGTACAGCAGTAATGTACACAGAGAAAATACAATAAGACAAATGCATAAATGAGATCGTAATCCACCAGCATTTTACGTGAGGTTTCTAGTGACCAATCTGTTGTTGCCTCTTAACACCTGCGGTTGGAGGGTGCTTAGATGCGAGATTTACTGGTATGTTAAAAATACCCTTCAGGTCAAAATTCCAGCATTTCGACATCTCTAAAACCCTAGTAACCAAAAGGGACATAAATCTTTAACATTATAGTAGATTCCAAGAATTGGATTTTTGTGACCATAATGATGAGAAATGAATGCACAGTTTAATGTGCATTACCTGACCGACCTGACAGCTTCAAGTCTTCATTTCTCATTATTAACGTTACACTAAAAATTTTCATTGTTCTTTTTAGGCTTTATTGTTGTTGTAAGCTTACAGTATGAGACTGTTTTTAATCAGCGTGTAAGTTGTGAGAGAGACCATGAAGGTGTAGTACTTAAGATTGTGATAAATGAAACTCCCAGTCGATAGTCAAAAGTGAATTGGGTGATTAGACTTTTCTGTACAGTACACATATCATAATCAACTATTATTAAGCTTTGCCAAATGTGCACTTAGTCTGGCAATATAACTATTATGAAGGTATTTTTTATATGAAATTTAATAATATTTAAAGATGCTTTTGACCACATGAATGTTTAACAAAAATGGTTCAACATTACATGTAGTGCCTCCACAGAAAAGAAAAACCAGTTTTGCTTTTAAACATCCAATATTGAGGTATAAAAAGACAGAATACAGGCAACATTACCAAATTAGGCTAGAAAATGACTTATCTAGCAAGTACATGAATACTGACATCATAAAACAGGACGTCACAAAACATACATATTGGCTTAAAACACCAATACTGTCGGAGAAAGAAAATACGCATAAGCTGTACCCCGGAGAGTGCTCCATTGGGTTCAAGTGAGGGCTGGAATCGGTCCTATCAGCAGGAAAGATGAAGTCGATTGCATTTCCTTATCATGAATTTTGTCTTGTGATCTGGAGCTGAATCTTGCTCAAATTCTACGGGCAGATTACCTCACTGTTCAGCCCCTTAAAACAGCTATAACTAACTAATAATAACTGTTGCTGGACCCCTGATTCTTGATGAAGTTTTTTCCCCCTACTTATTGAAGAATGGTCTTAGCCCACACCTCCGCTAAATCATTCATGGTAAACTTTCACATTAAGAGACTGCATTCTGTCATGGATGTAAGACTATGAGTGGTAGTTTTATTAGCGATTATAACATATTGCAATGTTTGCATATTGAATGTTTTGGAATTTCATTAGAACTTTTGTTACAATGTAGAAATTACAATGAAGTGAAAATTTCAAAAACTTGAGAGAGGTTTTTTTTTTTTTTGGTAAAAATGTCTTTCTAATAATTTTAAGTTAGTTTATATGGTAGACAATATTTAAAAATGAATGAACAATATTTTATATTTTACACATGCTGCATAAAACATCCTACTGCCTCTTTTGGTCAATAAATTCAGATATACTGTAATTTTCAGTTTCAAAGTGACAATCTTTCAGCCTCCTTGCATCACATGAACATTTTTGTTAGTTAAAAATCACACTTGAAAATGATGCTGTAGGTTTTTTTTAGGGTGTCTTAGAATATCCAGAAATTGAGCATACCAGTATGTTGATTATAAAATTATAATTGGTACATCAAGGATGCTTCGAGTCCTTTATTTTCCTTGAACAAAGTTCAGTAAATATATAGATGTATATATTTTTTATAATATGCAATTTTCAGACTTGAACATTTAAACTTTGAAACTGCTTGCTTTTCTATAAAGTCTTTGATCTTCTGTTCTTGCATTTTTGAAAATGTGTGTCTAGTATTCAATCAGTCTATTATATTTTGCATTGTCACAAAATGGATTCATACTACACCTGACAGACGGTAGGTCTATATTTAGAGTTAGGATATTGCTTTCAGATGTTTGAATCATTGTAATGTACAATTGTTAGAAATATTCCTTGTAGTGAACAAGGTCAAAAATATTCCAGAATTGAATGATCATGCTCAGCCTGAAGGTATGGGTTGGAATTCAAGTGCTGGTTAGTAAGAATGTTGAGAATTCTATGCTAAATTTGGAAACCCTTTTGTTATTAGTTTTCAAGTAAATTTAAAAGACTCCAGCTTAGGAAATAGCCACTGTTGATCTAGAGGATTGGAGACCCGCTGAATTGTAGGTAGAAATATTGCTTTATTGATAATACTGTGTGCAATACAAACATTTTGGAGTCCTCCATGGCTCCCGTTACTCTCGTATTGATCACGTCAACTTCTCCTCAGTGTTAATAAGAGTGATATGCTGCAGTAAATTTGTTGAGATTTTGTAAGTTTATTTATGATATAAATCACAGAAGAAAGCCTAAGTTACATTCTGTTAAAATTGAAACATAGTGTAATTGTTTTGAATTTAGTGTACTAAGAGTCTCTACGAAAATAACAGCATTCCATATATTTGCTGTAAAAGAAGACTAGTAACTCCTATTAGGGTATACACTTATAGTAACTTATGTCCATTTGTGTGTGACATAACTTTCAACCAAAGAGCTCATTTTATTTATTTTCATGAAAGGCCATTACTGTAACTCCCAAGATGGAAGAGAGAATACTATTTATTTTAAATTCTTTGTATGTTTGTAATATTAAAAACTTTTATTTTGAATATGTTACAAAAATATGGTTATTCATTTACTTAACTCCTCTTGCACCCCATTGAGATTTCTTCTTGGCTTAGGTGAACGCTGGACTGTACATACATACATACATAAATACATATCCCACGTCGTTCCATCTATTAGATGGGTCGGCGAATGAGGCCTCTCCACTAATTTCTGTCTCTGTACTTCTCCTCTTCTTCTTCTTCTTCTTCTTCGATGTTGTCCAAGTCCTGACCCAATTGTTGGATGCCATTTCTCACTATGTCAGCATATCTCATTCATGGCCATCCTCTTGGTCTTCGGTCATGAAGCTGCAGTTCATACATTTGTCTTGGAATTCTGGTAACATCCATCCTTCACATATGGCCAAACCACATGAGCCTTTTCAAGGTTAATTTATCTTGTAGCTTGTCGACCTGAACCAATTCTCTGATATGCTCATTACGAATTCTGTCTTTTCTTGTCTTACCAACCTTGGCTCTGGCAAATCTCATCTCTGCTGCTTGAATCCTTCTCTCATCTTTCTTCCTCATGGTCCAAGTTTCACAACCATAGATTAAAATTGGCACATAATAAGTCTGATAAATTGCTCGTTTACATTGCAAAGGCACTTTCTGGTTCCATATGATGTCTTGAACAGCTCTATAGAATGTACCTCCAGCCAAAATCCTGTTGGATTTCCTCATCGATGGTACCTGTTGCCGATATCACACTTCCCAGATATTTAAATTTTTGAGAAAATCTAAGCTGTCTGCCATCAATTTCAATGGAACCTTCCGGTTGGCCGTTTCTCTGCATAACTAGCACCTCACTTTTTTCTACTCTAAACATAAGACCATATTCCTTTGCTCTTTCTGACATGGTTTGAAATTGTCAGGATCTCTTATACTGGATAACCAAACCTGAAGGGTGATGCCTTGTAGCCTAAGGTCAATTTTGATTGTTGCTTTCCTCGTCTCCCAAAAGTCCAACCACACATCCACGTCATGGGAGTTGGGCAGCGGGATGAAGTACAGTGGGGACATGCATACCCAGTCGCTGTGAAGGCCTTACAGGAACACTGAAAAATCATGACCATGGGGCTCTGGTGAAAAAACTGTTGCCTTGTAGTTTGGAGTTGGTTCTTCAAAGGCTAAGGGAAGGAATGCTGGCATAAAATCAGCTTGGTGCCTCAGGCATAAGGTGGCAGTGGACCAATCACACACTCTGAAACAAACCGATTAGAGAAACTGAAGCGCAATTACAAAACCAGACAAATAACCTGAAGACGACTTTTGGCGTGAAGAGGAAAACAAAAATTGGCCTCTGGAATGTAAGGACCTTGAGGGAGAAGGGTAGACTGAAGCAGGTGACACTGCAAATGAACTATGGGCTGAACATTGTGGGATTGAGCGACATGAGGTGGCCAGATTTCGATGAAACTCAAACGACAGATAGAATTGCTTTTTTTTACTCTGTTGGTGAAGAGGCACACAGGGATGGAGTGAGGTCGTTTCTTGACAAAAGTGCAAAGAGAAGCCTGATCGAGAGGAAGCCAGTCTCCAGTAGGCTTATGACAGTGAGGTTTAAGTCAAAGATCTGGAATGTGACAATCATACAATGCTACGCATCTACGGAAACATGGGAGATGGAGAAAAAAGAAGAATTCTATCAAGTTCTGTGAAATACCACAAAGAAAATAAACAAGAGGCATGGAATGCCCAGTGCAGATGATGTGCTGATCGATGACAATGTCAGTTCACATACAACTCGAGTAATAAATAGGTTGAAAGTTCCGCCTAATCGATACTTTTTATTAAATAAAGATCACTCTGTGGTCATTGGTTGGACATGTTTCAAGGCCTAATTGCTTTTGGCCCCTTCATCAGCTGATATGAATAAATAAATGTCAAAGGCACAACAAAATGTGTAGCGTAAAACACTAAAAAGTCCCTTGTTAAACCTTATATGGTGCACTATAAAGAAGGATGCGAAATTGAATGCCCAAAATAACACAATATAATGTGGAAAAACATGGCTCAAGTCTTGAAAACATACATACACTTCACTATGGTCAACAGACGCCATTGAAACATAAAATGTATTGGCTCTGCACGGCAGCAATAGTTGAGAACACAATAAAAATCTGTTGCTGGAATCCAGCAGTAAAGATGGAAACGTTCACAACACTTCAATACTTCACCAGTGATGCAGACGTACTGTGCCCGTTTGGACCGAGATCCAACGACCACATTTTGTAAAATACCGAAATCAGATCAGCACGAGAAAATATAACTCAGGGTCTATCTAGGTGAATACTTGGGTCTAATCTGGCATCCCTGATCTCGGTAATTCACAAGTAAGGTAAGGTGAGAAATTATTTTTGAACTAGCACATTCCTTGAAATGAAAATCCACAGCCTGCTTCCAGTCTCCGACCGGGTCAGGAATGGATTGAATGAAGCCCCCATCTAGCGGCGAGGATATGGACTGTGCCGGCTGCCGAGGCCTGACGCACCCCTCCGGGGCAATGATTAAATGAATGACAGATGAAATGAAATGATAGTGGAGAGTGTTGCTGGAATGAAATTTTGACAGGGAAAACCGGAGCACCCGGAGAAAAACCTGTCTGCCTCCGTTTTGTCCAGCACAGATCTCACATGGAGTGACCGGGATTTGAACCACGGACCCAGCGGTGAGAGGCCGGCGTGCTGCCGCCTAAGCCACGGAGGCTTCAGCACATTCCTTAAAATTCTCAATTTATTTATAAATAAAAAATATGATTCAACTGGTAAAAACCCTCAACAAAGATAAAAACACATCACACATAAGAAATAATATTATTAGAATTATCGTAGATGTGATAGTCAGAAAAAATTAATTACTCCATTCTGATATCCATAAAAAAAATTCAAAAAGAATATTTACACTCGGTAATCACTGTTAAATAAAGAGTTCTGAGTGATCCCTACTATTTACACGTTCGTAGTTCACTTTACAAAGATTGCAATTTGATTTTATCAAATATTCGTAGCAAATATTTCTCAAAATAAATTGTCACTTGATTCATTCGGTGTTATTCAAAAATTAAACTTATTTGGAAAATTATCATATCACTGATTCGTTGTTTCATAACAATATCAATACTCGACTGACATAAAGTCGAATTGTTACGTGCCACCCCCTAGTGGCACTTTTGTTAACTGGATTACGGTGGGGGTACAAAGCACAACACCAATTACTGCTTAAAGAAATAATTAACTTTATTGTGGCCAGAAAATTACACTAATCAGCAAATACAAGCAATTAGGAGCCTTACTCCAGTTTCCTCAAGTCCCTTCCTTGAGCGCTCTTGGCCCTTCCACTTGTCAGCAGATCACAGAAGTTAATCCGTCCTAATGAGTACGGTGGCCTTGACAGAAACTACCTGCTCCTCTCCTTATGTTCACCGACCACAATTACTTACGATCACTTGCTGCAGGCTATTTCGCTGTCCACAAGCTGGAGAAACAATGTCACTGGATTTCGTAACTCGCACAGCACTTCGTCACCACACTTCTGTCGCACAAGATAATCGCTCGCACTAGCTCGTAAAACACAACAACAACTGCTAGACAGGTCGCACTTATATAGCAGGCCGGTGACTCAATAAATGCTTCTAGATCCATCCTGGGTTCACGGCTTCTCGAGGTTTCCATCGCTGGTCCAATCACGAATATTCTGGACTATCCCTTTGTCTTAGTAGCCCTGTTGCATAAGGCGCGCGCAATACAGGAGGCAGGACACAGCCCAGCCCTGGGGCAGTTGTGACTCATGCGGCGAGTGATGACACAAACTCACAGCCGTAACACCACCCCCTTCCTAAAAAGGCTGATCGTCCCGATCAATCATTGGTCCGTCTGTGTCCCTCCGTAGGCTGCCAGGCGATCTCGATGCACGATCTTCATCTTCGCCCTCGGGCTCCGCTGGATCCTGTAGACGACATCGTTGATCCGTTTCACGACTCGGTACGGGCCCTCCCAGGACTTCTGCAGTTTGGGTGACAGGCCTTTCTTCCGTAATGGGTTGAGGACCCAGACCAGGTCGTCCTCGTGGAATCCGCCGGCATCCGTCTGCTGGTCGTATCGGGTCTTCATTCGGTCGGTCTCGATCCGTAGTTTCCTCCTCGTGAACGCGTGTACGTCCTCCTGTTGGTCGACCAGTTCTTGACAATACTGGCTTACCGGGATCGGATCATTCCCAGGTCGGCCGAAGGCAAGATCGACAGGTAGACGGAGCTCCCTCCCAAACATGGCCCGGGCTGGTGTGCACCCGGTGGCTTCATGCACGGCGGCGCGGTAGGCCAGGAGAAATAGTGGAAGATGCTTGTCCCAATCTCTCTGGTGCTCGCTGACGACTATTCGGAGATGGTTCTCGATGGTGCGATTGAATCGCTCTACCATCCCGTCGGACTGAGGGTGTAGCGGCGTTGTCCTTGTCTTCCGGATTCCCAGCAGCTGGCATAGGTTCTGGAACACCTGCGACTCGAAGTTCCTCCCATGGTCGGAGTGCAGCTCCAGGGGTACTCCGTACCGGCTGACGAATTCCTTCACCAGGGTCTCTGCAATCGTCGCGGCTTCTTGGTTAGGGAGCGCATACGCCTCCGGCCATTTGGTAAAGTAGTCGCTGACGACTAATATGTAGCGGTTCCCTGCCTCGCTTAACGGGAATGGCCCAGCAACATCGGTGGCCACTCTCTCCATGGGGCCGCCCACGTTGTAGGTCTTCAGTGGACCCCGTCGTCTTCGTCCTGGGCCCTTGCTGGCTGCGCAATCGTGGCACCTCGCGCAGTAGTTCTCCACGTCTGTTCGGCATCCGATCCAGTAGAACCGCTCTCTCAGCTTCTCCAGGGTCTTCTTTATCCCTAGGTGTCCACCAGATGATCCTCCATGAACTTCCTTCAGGACTTCCTCCGTCATAGCCTTTGGAACGACGACTTGTTCCCGTGATGTCTTCCCGTCGGTGCTCTCCCAGGTACGGCAGACGAGGCCATCCCTTACAATCAGCGAGTCCCACTGTGTCCAGTAGGACTTAAACTTTGGGCTGCAGTCACTCACAATGTTCCACCCGGGTCTGGGGACACAGGCCCTCTTCCATTCGGCTATCAGTCCCAGGTCATCATCTTCTGCTTGTGCCCGCGTGAAAGATTCGCGGCTCCAGTTCCCTTGAAGTTCCACAGTAGTCCGTCGGCACAGTATCCCGGTGTTCTCCTCCCTTCGGGGCACGGTCTTCGTGACAGGGCGTCGGCGTTAGAATGCAGTTGGCCTTTCCTGTGCTGAATCTCAAAGTTGTACTGTTGAAGCCTCTCTAACCACCGCGCGAGTTGACCCTCGGGCTGCTTGAAGTTCAGGAGCCACCGCAGGGATGCATGGTCGGTCCTGATGAGAAATTCTTGCCCGTACAGGTACTTGTGGAAGTGTTCAATGGTCTTCACGATGGCGAGCAGCTCCTTCCTGGTGACGCAGTAGTTCCTTTCTGGCTTTGACAAGGCCTTGCTGAAGTAGGCCACTACTCTCTCCTCGCCGTCCACTACCAGCGACAGGATTCCCCCTATGCCAAAGTCGCTGGCATCGGTATCGACGATAAACCTTGTTCCAGGTCTGGGGTAGGCCAGAATAGGCGCGGTGCACAGAGCCTGCTTGAGTTGTTCGAAGGCACTGTGGCATTCTGCTGTCCACGTGAAGAGTTGGTCCTTCTCAGTCAGTCGATGTAAAGGTTTGGCGATGTCGGCGAATCCCCTCACGAAGCGACGGTAATAAGTGCAGAGTCCCAGGAAGCTTCGTAGTTGGGACTTGTCCTTCGGAACTGGCCACTCCCTCACAGCTGCGGTCTTCTCTGGGTCGGTGCGCACCCCTTCCTCGGAGACGATATGCCCAAGGTACTGGACCCGCTTCTGGAAGAGCTGACACTTCTTGGGGCTCAACTTCAGCTGGGCAGCCCGTAGCTTCAACAAGATCTCCTTCAGGTTGCTGTAGTGCTCCTCGAAGCTTCTCCCCAGAACGATGACGTCGTCTAGGTAGACCAGGCAGGTCTTCCAGTGTAGTCCCCTCAGAATGGACTCCATTAGCCTTTCGAAGGTCGCAGAGGCGTTGCACAGACCGAATGGCATGACGGTGAACTGCCAGAGCCTGCTGCCCACAGAGAACGCCGTTTTCTCGCGGTCCTTAGGGTGGACCTCCACCTGCCAGTAGCCACTCTTCAAATCCAAGGTGGAGAACCACCTTGACCCTGATATGGTATCCAGCGTGTCGTCGATCCGGGGTAGAGGGTAGCTGTCCTTCTTCGTGACGTCGTTCACCCGCCTGTAGTCCACGCAGAACCTGGTGGAACCGTCCTTCTTCCTCACAAGCACGACCGGAGAACTCCAAGGACTATGTGATGGCTCGATCACCCCTTGCTCCTTCATCTCTTCTACCATCCGGTCGACTTCGGCTTGCTTGGCGAGCGGGACACGTCGGAATGGGGCCCTAATCGGTGCGCTGTCCCCAACGTCGATTCTGTGCTGGACCAAGCTTGTCCTGCCGAAGTCTTTGCTCCCCACGGAGAAGACATCCTGGAATTCGCGTAGCAGGTCCTGAAGTTGGCGTGATTGTTCCTCGTCTAAATGGTCCTGGGATCCTTGGCACAGCTTCTGTAGTTCTTCTGGCAGTGTGCGTCTTCTTCGGTTGTCCGTCTGCAGGTGTATGTCTGTCGTATCTGTGATGCGGGCAATCCAGGTAACGGGCTCGCAGACTCCTAGGTTGGTGTCCCGGTGAACCGTAATGTCGTAGTCGTTCAGGTTGGACAGGCGGACGTACGGCCGAGACGTCGTGTTGATGAGAGTCTTGGCAACTAGCAATCCTTTTGTCTGGATGTCCTCATATTTTGGTTCGATGACAGCCGCCACTCCCTCGGCAGTTCCGTCGACAATTACGGCAGCGCTGACCTCCGTCTTGGCGGGAACGATGACGTCTTCTCTCAGCCTTACTCGTCGTGCGGTGATGGACTCGTGCGCAGGTTGCAAAGCAAGTTCCTCACCTCCGAAGTGCAGAGTGTTGGTACTCAGATCCAAGATGATGTTGTTCTGGTCCAGGAAGTCCAGTCCGATGATCACTTCATTTGATACGTCAGCCACAAGCACTGGATGCTTTATCGCCCGTCGAACAATGACGAACTCCAGTGATGCTTCGCCATGTACCGGTGCGGTCTCTCCGGTCGCGGTTATTAGCTGGAGGTTCCTTTGTGTGGGTTGAACTCTCCACTTCGGGATCACGGTGGGACTGACGATGGTCCTCGACGCTCCCGTGTCGATCAGCATGGGCCAGCTCACTCCGTTGACGACTCCGTCGACCATCAGGCTGCTATTGTCCCTCTGTAACTTCGTCACACGCACTTGGACTGCTGGGGCTTGACGACTGTCACATGCCAACCTTTGCCCCCCAAGGCTGGCTAATACTCGTTTCCCTGGGTCGCGCGGTTTTCAGACGACTGATTTCCCGTCGGATACCCTCGGCGGCGGCGATCACCGCAGTCCTTGCTCAGGTGGCCTTTCTTACCGCAGGTCCAGCAGGTCGGTAGTCCTCTTCCGGGCCGCCTCTCCGGTTGCCTTCCGGCTGTGTCGTTGCTGGTGGTGCCGCGACTATCGAAGAAACGGCTTAGCGCCTCCATTAATTCGTCGGCCAGGGGCTTGGTCTCGTTGGCTTTTACTGGTTCGTCGACGTCCACTTGACGCACCCGCGCGTGCATTCTGGATGCCTGTTTTGCCGTCTCGAACTCAAGTGCGTGGCTCAGCGCATCTGCCAGGGTCTTATTGCGCGCGAGACGCAGCGCCTGTTGAGTGTCCGAGTCCCGTAGCCCGTCGGTGAAAGTCTGCGTCGCTATCTGCTCCAGAAAGTCGGCCGGCGCTGTTGGGTAGGCGAGCCTTACGAGGCGTGCGATGTCCATCTCGAACTCCTGCAGGGTTTCCGCGTTCTTCTGTACCCGGGTCCGGAGCTGCATCTGATAGGCCTGCTGAAGATGGCTATCTCCATATCGGGACTCCATATGGGCGATCAGGGAAGCGTAGTCCTGGGATCTAGTCGGGATGGCCTGAAGGACGTTAAGGGCGTCAAGTCTCAGCGCTACAATGAGAGCTGTAGCCTTTTCTGTGTTGTTCCAGTTATTTATGGAACAGGCCGCCTCGAACTGAAGTAAGTAGGTGCTCCACGGGACCTTTCCGTCGAAGGTTGGGGGCGTCACTCTGCTCTGTCCCGTTCCTGATGTCCCCGGTGTACCTGTGGGCGGGCGTCGGCGCAGCTCGGCAACTTCCTCTTGAAGAGCGTTGAATTTCTCTTCCACCCCCGTGAGTGGGCGTTGGCGCAGTTCGGCAACTTCCTCTTGTAGGGCTTTGACTCTCTCATCCACCCCGGTCGGCGGGCGTCGGCGCAGCTCGGCGACTTCCTCTTGTAGGGCTTTGAATCTATCTTCCATCCCTGTCGGCGGGTGTCGGCGCAGCTCAGCAAATTCCTTTTGTAGAGCGTTGAATCTCTCTTCCACCCCCGTCAGCGGGCGTCGGCGTAGCTCGGCAACTTCCTTTTGTAAGGCGTCGAACTTCTTTTCCACTGCCGTGACTTCCTCATGCAGACCCAGTTCTAATTTCTTCAGGTCCTGTGTCAACTTATTCTGACCGTCTTCCATCTTCTTCTGGCCGTCCTCTATCCGCTTCAGGTCCTCCGCTAGCTTATTTTGACCGTCTTCCATCTTCTTCTGGCCGTCTTCTAGTTTGGCAGTTAGGTCCTCGGCTAACTTCTTCTGGCCGTCTTCTAGTTTGGCAGTTAGGTACTCGGCTAACTTCTTCTGGCCGTCCTCCATCTTCTTCTGGCCGTCCTCCATCTTCTTCTGGCCGTCTTCCATCTTCTTCAGGTCATCCTTCAGGTCCTTGGCTAATTTCTTCTGGCCGTCTTCCATCTTGGTTTCCATGCCATTTAACTTTTCTAGCAATGCTGCGAATTGCTCTTCCATTTTAGATGTTTGTCTTGTAAGGGGCATGCACTCACAGGAAAATTAGAGAAAATGACCTGCTCGGGTTTTGAAACCAGGACCGTCAGGTGTTGTGCTTGAGTTCGTAATCCGGCTTCTGACACCAGTTGTTACGTGCCACCTCCTAGTGGCACTTTTGTTAACTGGATTACGGTGGGGGTACAAAGCACAACACCAATTACTGCTTAAAGAAATAATTAACTTTATTGTGGCCAGAAAATTACACTAATCAGCAAATACAAGCAATTAGGAGCCTTACTCCAGTTTCCTCAAGTCCCTTCCTTGAGCGCTCTTGGCCCTTCCACTTGTCAACAGATCACAGAAGTTAATCCGTCCTAATGAGTACGGTGGCCTTGACAGAAACTACCTGCTCCTCTCCTTATGTTCACCGACCACAATTACTTACGATCACTTGCTGCAGGCTATTTCGCTGTCCACAAGCTGGAGAAACAATGTCACTGGATTTCGTAACTCGCACAGCACTTCGTCACCACACTTCTGTCGCACAAGATAATCGCTCGCACTAGCTCGTAAAACACAACAACAACTGCTAGACAGGTCGCACTTATATAGCAGGCCGGTGACTCAATAAATGCTTCTAGATCCATCCAGGGTTCACGGCTTCTCGAGGTTTCCATCGCTGGTCCAGTCACAAATATTCTGGACTATCCCTTTGTCTTAGTAGCCCTGTTGCATAAGGCGCGCGCAATACAGGAGGCAGGACACAGCCCAGCCCTGGGGCAGTTGTGACTCATGTGGCGAGTGATGACACAAACTCACAGCCGTAACAGAATGTTAATAATTGTTCATAAAGATTTTCAAATTTAAAAAAAAATAATGTTCAAATACCTTTCATAATATTATGAAAATTCAACTTTCTTCTTTTATCACTTTCATTTGTTTAAATGTCATAAACGATTTTAAATTATTCTCATATGTTATTAACATTACACAAAAATTGTGGTAAACAATGTTGTTATTTCTATCCACCATCAGCAGATTGAATCATCTAACTCTTCACCAAATTTTTATGTTAACAAAATTTTCTACCACCCAACTTTTCGTATAATCTCACAAAAATTTTTAATCAAAAAATAATTTATTATCATTATTAATTAATTAATTTCAAACTTTCCCTTCACTTTATTTATAACAAGTTTTCTCAACCTCTCACATGATGAATATGTTATTTGCTCATTTCCAATGTTATTATTATTGTTATTCAAAAATAACAATCATTAATTATTTATTTTAATTCATTTGCACTTTTCATCCTATTATTTTTTTTCTCCTCGGTCAGGTTCAACAAATCTAAATTCAAGTTCTTCAATTATTTATTTAGGCATTCCATTTGAACTTTGAGTTGATCCAGAAAAAAAAAAATTAATATTTGGATTAACAGAATAGTGAAATCTGACAAGAATATGGGGCGGTCCACATCGCCTAACCCTTCTTTTACAAATATAGCCCACAGGCTCCTTCAAACATCAGCACATCCTTCTGTGCCCACAACTACGGGAATAAAACCCACTTTTGAATGACCCCCTAGGCCTCCACAACTTTAAGTGTTGCCAAACGCGCACTAAAATCATCACCAGAATATTCTGCACACAGCATCATATTATTACTAACTTATTATATTTTTTTTTTACATATTATAATTTTTTTCTTGTAATATTCTGTCAATTACTAGACTGTGGTTCTTCAGTATTATTTTACCAATTAAATAAATTCTGGTCAATATCTCCTTGCCTCCCATTTACATAAATTCTCCCTATTTGATACATTAACTTTTTTTATTTGAATATTTTCTTTTCTTTCTTTTTTTTTAAGTGCTTTTGAAAAAAATAACTCTGAGCTCAAACATCTAATACTTCATTCTCTTCTTCTCTTCATCCATAAACTCATTTAAATTTATTTAAACTTCCAAACAAAGTTATTTAATTTAATTTCTTCCAACTATTTAAATTCACCCACAAATTATTATTATCACCACAAAAAAATATTTAAGCATCATCAATGTCAAATGATTATTATCGCCCTCTTCTTTTAAATAAATAAATATTTAAGTCTTATCTGTGAATTAATATTATCAACGTCTCCTATTAATTTTTATTTAATGCATTAATTATTTAATCACAATAAACAATTAACAAAATTTAATTTAATTCCTAATGTTCGGTATTATCACTCCCTAATTATTTATAACTTTAAATAGCATTGTTATTATTTATAAATATTATTAACTTATTCACTTCATACTTGATTATTATTATTATATTATTATTAACTTATTCACTTCACACTCTATTATTATTATTATTAAATAAATCGAATTATTTAAATAATCCAAGCCTCAATTACTTCTGTTACTCATAATCAGAATTAACGAAAATTATTTATATCCCTTGGAATAATCGAAATATTTCATGTCGAAACATGAACTAATGCCTGTCCTAACAAAAATCTTAGATCGAAAAATAAATTGTCGGACAGCAGTTCCATTTGTCATCCAGACAAATACAATCGAAGATCTAGCTATGGTGAAAAATGTGTGTTGATTTCTGATCGTGACTGTTCAATAATATGGAATTCTCAAATACTACTGGTTAGTGAACAGTACATGAAATGGTTGTCTTACTTCATTCTTGATGTACACTATTCCCACAGTGTCTTCCCATGGCCATCTGCCGTATCCAAATACCTCGTTCGTCTCCATGTCCTTCCAGTCCTACGAGTAGTTTTAGCGGCGCATGATGATGTTCGCAGTCATCCGTTCGAAATAACTCCCGTTATCACTAGTACCATGTAACATGACAAAAAGTTGCTCAGTCATAGACTGGTACAGTACTCCTGTAGATTCGAGAATAAATCTCATGTTCCAATAATGCGGTTTCGTTTGCACGCTAAGATAGGAACACCTATAAGCTGCATATACGAACAAAATGAAATAAACTTCTCCTGATGAATTCGAAGTGCCTGATGTATAGTCACCACAAGAAATACATCGTTCTGTAGGCTAACTTCTGTGAATGGTTTCGACACTACCATCACCTGACTATATAATAAGTGACCTGAAAGTCAGTGATATTCTAAGTCCATTCGCTGCCAAAAGTTAAGTTCGTTCACTTGAACAAAAACTAAGTCGTGCTGACCACTGGTACGTCGACTAAGTCCTCCGACCGTCAGAATCTCGGCGTGTATACTGTCACTTTCACGTAGCGTAGATCCGAACATAAGCAAATGCTCTGAAGATATGATGACTCTGCTCAGCAACGTGGCCTTTTAAAGTTCAGCGAGAGATTGTTCGAGAACATTCCATCTCGTATCTCGGCTTCTACTGGACCGATTTTAATGCTTGATAGCTCAAAATCCTCCTCTTGTTATAGCCAGAAAAGTGTGTGAATTTCCTAGCGTCCATCTCTTCTCCTTAAGGTAATTCTAAAAAATTATTTCTCATGACGTATTCAGGCTCCACGTCATAATCTTGCGTCACTCGCCCCTGCGATGTATGCTTCCCTCAGCACTCTTGAGTCTCCTCCGCACGTTATTCAAATCATCCATTCCTTCAACCTCTTCAACTAACAACTCCTCTTTCCAAAATAAGAATGTCAACAATATCACGGACGTGTGAACGATCCGGGTATAGTACAAAATCAAAGAAGTCAATTGTGCTGAAATAACACCTTGCAAATAGGATTCTCTGGTAGAAGTAATTATGCTCACGAACTGTACAACCCCCACATATGCAATGATAGAAATGGGCCTCTAGTTCGTGTGAGGTTAAAATTGTTAAAATCACGTACAAGTCAGCGCACAGCAACTGTTCTGCAGGAGTTCGACTGGGAACTGTTTGATTATCCACTGTATAGTTCTGATCTTGCTCCCAGTGATTTCCATCTTTCCTTTCCACCACAAGAAATTCCTGTCCTCTGGTCAGCATTTTCACAGTGATGAAGATCTGAACACGAATGTCACACGCTGGTTCCATTCCCAGGCGGCAGATTTCTATGACACAGGAATACAATAGTTGATCCAATGATATGAGAGGTGTCACAATTCTGGTGGTGATGTCGAAAAATAGCTCAAACATTGCTCTGTCTGGGGCCAATAAAGATTTTCATGGAATTATAGTTAGAGCCCTGCGCGGATAAACAAAACGTTATCCGCCCCGCATGACTGTTATCCGCATCCGCAACACTTTTATCCAAATCCGCTGATTTTTCAATATTATTTTTAATTTATTAGATAAAGCATAAAGTGTTAAACCCACACATTTAGACATTTGAGGAGAAAGTCGTTCCCTTATGCTATGTTTAAAATGAATGTCACACGTCTAGAATTGCAACCCTTTTCAGTTCAGACTGTTAATTATGCTTAATAACTTAATTCGAATGAGATTAGCTTAAACCATCATCTTACAGATTTTGTTATGGAAGAAATATAACAGAAAATTATGATATGTCATACATATTCGGGTCCTAGTAATGATATTCAACAATTTCGGATGCTAGAACTACTTTTTATTTACACAATATAAACATATACATATCGCACATTAATAACTAAAACTTTTTATTTTGTAGGCTATACACGATTTGGTGCAGCATCTTCTAGTTTATTATTTTCCAGGAATGCACGTGTGCCGCAGTAAGTTTGATGTGCCTGATTTGTGTCCTGAGTATGAATACACGTTTTTACAGGTAAAACATCCTACTTTATCGTTTACCTTTTCGTTTCCATTGAAAACTTAACCAAATGTCTGCCATATCGTTGACTTGAGCTTTGATTCACGCACCATGGAATATTCGCCTTAATTTATTTTAGTAGATATATTATCCATGTTGGCGAAATGATATTCAAACATTCACTAAGTGAACTTCTCTTTATGCTTGGAGAAAGGGATTGACATTTGGCATGAAATTCCAAGTCAGTCATCATCCTTCTGCCTATTGAGCCATCCATGTTCGCATAGTTGACGCCATAACTCCCTCTGTTGCAATATCACAACCCACGTGTTACAGTGCCAAGTTGGAAATAAATCTACAGATCTTTCAGGATAGCTTAGACTGCGAAGTATAGCTGACTTGAGGAATGATGATGATGTCACCACGATGACCTAACAAGCCATTGACAGCATTATATCTCGTACGTGTAGTAATAATGGCAGTGAGAATTGATGTGATGTTAAGACCATCTACTACAAAATACGGTAGGCCTACTTGATAAAATGTACTTGAAAGCATGTTGGTAAAATAAGTGCAAAACGTGCCTGAATATTTCGTACGCAATATAGGAGTATTCCTCTTTTAAGCATGAAGCTGTAGATTGGCATATCAAATATGTAATATTATCGTAAGTTCCACATTGTATTCTAAAAAACTATCCGCAAACTTACTCCAAACATTACCCTCAGCGTTTCCGCTATCCGCACAGCCATGCAAATTACATCCGCGTGGCGAAATATTTTGCGGATATCCGGGGGTTTATCCGCGGATATCTGCATCTGCGCAGGGCTTTAACTATAGTTTCTTTTTATTTAATAAATAGGGAAACATAACCTCTGGATCGACCTCATCATTTATCATTATCATTCATATCTAGGCATCTCAGAGTTAATATGTTCAGAGAGAGAAAAGAGCCTCACAAGTTTCCTCTCCATTTCCAAACTCAAACTGGGTATGACTAACTTGATGTTCGCATTTTTTCATAATGTGTTAAAGAGTTAATTAGGCATGGTATACATAATTCAATTCTATATTTAAAACAGATATTTGGTCAATATTTAAGCCTCCGTGGCTTTGGCGGCAGCACGCTGGCCTCTCACCGCTGGGTCCGTGGTTCAAATCCCAGTCACTCCATGTGAGATCTGTGCTGGACAGAACGGAGCCAGACAGCTTTTTCTCCGGGTACTCCGGTTTTCCCTGTCAACATTTCATTCCAGCAACACTCTCCACTATCATTTCATTTCATCTGTCATTCATTTAATCTATGCCCCAGAGGAGTGCGTCAGGCCTCGGCAGCCGGCACAGTTCATATCCTCGCCGCAAGATGGGGGTTTCATTCATTCCATTCCTGACCCGGTTGGAGACTGGAAGCAGGCTGTGGATTTTCATATTTTTCATTTGGTCAATATTTAGAGAATTTCTATATGCACATTACATAGACCTCAAGTTCAATTTCCAGTAAATAACAAGCTCATATTGCTTATTCTGTAAATGAATCTAACTTTAATGGACATCACACACCAATTGAAAGGTTTACTAACTGAAGGCGAGTTTGTTGTGAATTACATTCTTTGTTCGTGAGACATTAACAGTTTTCAATATGCATATGCAATTTTGAATAAGTTGTGTTCATTGATAACTGAGTCACGGGTATTAAGTTAGCATGTGGATAACATGTTAAAAGAGTTAGGCCTGTAAAAAAAAAAAAAAAAAAAAAAAAAAAAAAAAAAAACAACAGGTGAGTTTGAAAGTTTGACTTTCAGCTGGGGTAACTGAAATGATCACCACATGCCACTGTGTTCCCCTAAGGACTTCTATCAACATACTCAGCAAGTCGCTCATTTACATCACAATTGGTAGTTAAATCATAACAATTGCAATATGAGACCAACATGTCTCATGGCTCAGAGGTCTAGCTGAATGCCTCTCACCAAGGCGGTCCGGGTTCGATTCCCGGTCAATGCATGTGAGATTTTCGATGTGAAATGCCATGTCCTGTGGTTCGGATTCCACGTAAAAAGGAGGTCCCGTGGCTCATGATCTCGAGATTAACGGTCACGTTAAACTACAAGCTTCCTTCCTTTTTTTTCAAACATTTCCAATGATTTGCCCAACAAAGTATATGTACCTCAATGTTTACTGACTTTTACTGGTTTGTGATAGCCAGTCCCGTGGTGTTGGGGTAGCGCACTTGCCTCTCACCCGGAGGCCCCGAGTTCGATTCCCGGCTCCGTCAGAGATTTTAGAAACTGACGTGAGGGCTGGAACGGGGTGCACTCAGCGTCGTGAGGACAATTGAGTAGCTGTCTGACAGTGAGGCAGCGCCCTAATCACGAAAACCAAGAATAACGGCCGAGGGAATCCGATGTGCTGATCACGCGTCACCCCAATATCTGCAGGCCAAATGGCTGGGCAGCGGTCGCTTGGTAGGCCTAGGTCCTTCACAGACTGTAGTGCCAGGGGGGGGAATATGTGATATACACAAAAATACATCTAAGCCCTTAGCTCCCAGTATGGTGGTATGATATACTGTAGGTTTTAAAATTGACACACATTACACTCTACACGCCAGATGAACTTGTCCTATCGGATATACCGTTTCAAATGGTTATACTGTAATTCCGATCCTAATGCTTATCTGAACATGACATTTTAGCGAATCTTATTTCCACCTTCACTTCGTTGGTTGAAATCAGCATTACAAGTTTCATGTCCAGTATTTGTCAGTATATTTCTGTGATTTCCAGTGTGTTATAAGATCACATCATCTGTAGATGAGTGGGTTTGAACACCACTAACAGCCATCCTTAAAATGCTTTTTCATGGTTTCCCAGTTTTAACTCCAGGCAAATGCAGGGACAATATCTTACTGGCTATAATTGGCTTGTTCCAACTAGGCTACTTGTCCAGTTTCCCTCATCTCTCATTAATTCCTGTAAAGATACTGGTGGCTAGAAGGGAAATGGGTGGGGCTAGAAATACCTATTTCTTCTTCGTATATCCATAAATGCTATGTATTCTTTAAATTACAATTCTCTTCAGCTAAATGTTCCACAAATAAAAACATTTTTGTGTATAACTCTCAGAGAAAACTTGCAGCTTGTCCACAGTAGTGACTCATAAATTGGGCGCATAGCCAGATTCCAAGAACTGGGGGTGCTTTTGTTGTTATACGGAGTATGACTTAAAAGTAGTTAGGTATAAAGTGCGTTCAAAAAGCAACGAGCCGGAGGTATAATTACAGAAACCAGTACCTGTATGTTAGAAGTATTGCCCCTGGCTGTTGAGGCACTTGTCCCACTGTGACACGAGGCAGTGAATGGCTGCCTCATAAAATTCCCTGGACTGCGGTGTGAACCAGTTCCGCACGTACAGCTGGACGTCGGCGTCCAAGGTGAATCGTTGGCCCCGCAGAGCCCTTTTCAGGGGACCAAACATGGCGTAATCACAGGGAGAGAGGTCTGGACTGTATGGAGGGTAGCTGACAACCTCCCATTTGAATTTCTGCAGGAGTGCCGCGATTGTGTTGGCCGTATGAGGTCGTGCATTGTCATGGAGCAGAATGACCCCACGGGTGAGATTGCCTGGTCGTTTTGTTTTGAACGCTTGGCGAAGGGTGGTCAAGGTTTGCGAGTAACACTGGGCATTCACTGTTGTCCCGTGCGGCATGAAGTGTATCAGAGGGGGGCCATCTTGGTCAACATTACCTTTTCTGCACTCGTGTGGATGGCCTTGCCTTTTTTGGGTGGTGGTGACCCTGGATGCTTCCACTGGAGGCTTTGTCGTTTGGATTCTGGTTCGAAGTGATGACACCATGACTCGTCTCCAGCCACCACTCGTACCAGGAACCCATTCCCTTCTCTCGCATAGCGCTGCAGATGACCAAGACAGTGGGCCATTCGACATGTTTCCTGGTGTGGTTGAAGACTGTGGGGCACCCATTGGGCACATACTTTGCGCAAGTGCAGTCGTTCCTTCATGATGGTGTGCACACTTCCGACGCTCAATCGAACCACGGCGGCTATGGCGCTCACTGTCACTCGGTGGTCCTGGGTAATGAGTGCATCAACCAGCTGGACGTTGCCATCAGTAATGCAGGGGGGTGCCCCAGACCGGGCATCATCGGCTAATGACACCCGTCCTTCCCTGAAGCGCTTGTGCCACGCCTTGACCTTTGCAAGGGACATGCAGTGTTTGCCGTACATTTGTGACATTCGGCGATGAATGTCCGTTCCCCCTACTCCTTCCGCTGTCAGAAACCGAACAACACCTCTTTGCTCTTCGTTTGACGCCTCCATGTCACTGTTTGCAATGCGACTGGCAGCGTTGGACGATTGATGCATGCTGTTGCTCGCTTTGTTTAGTCATGTGATGTGCACGCGTGCCCTTAAGCGACGGGCTGTGACCTTTCACGCTCTGATCGGAACCACACCTCGTTTAACACTCCACGATTAGCCGATGTCGTCACCGGTTTGCGCATTCCAGCCTCCGGCTCGTTACTTTTTGAACACACCTGATATCTTTCTTACCCTATCCATGGCGACAATCTCCAACTGATTATCTGGAAGGGGGAGGACAAGACTGTGACTTATTTAGATTAATTAACATCAATAATCTGTAGATATTTTTTTTTTCCATCAAGATTGAAAATGAGGTCTGTATTACTTTGAAACCAGCCATGTCTAGTGTATAACCAAGCACCACAAAAAGCCTACTCACTCATTGACTAAAAACTGATGCCCCCTTCCGAGTTTTTGTGTTTGTTACAACATTGCAGTCCTATAGCCCCGTGCATTTTTCTGTGTGTGGAATGTTTGTGATGGCTGTACTATTGTAAATTGGGGGTAGGATTGGGGAGGAGTTGGCTGTGGTCTTAAGTTAGAAACACATCTCAGCATTTGCCTGGAGTAGAAGTCGGGAAACCATGGAAAATAAGTCACTAACAGTGGAGTAAATTACACTAATTCGATGTTCTGCAAAGAATAAAGTAATTACCAACATTAGAATCTGTACCAGAAAACCAATGTTAGCACATCTTTCGTTGAGACGAAATCAGTGGAGTTCTGAAAGCAATAAGCATAAAATAAAATGCAGTCAATCTTCTAGGTGTTTGTTGTCTCTTTTGTGGGGTTTCGCTTATGTGCACCAAGTCGGGCTCATCAGCAGGCTCTTGGTGACAGTGCCCGTACCACCGCTGGGGTGGTCCCATGCTTATAGCACACAGCTGTGCTGCGAGAACCAATAGTTCTCGCAAGTTTTCTCTTCCTTACAGAGGTTTACAAAAATATGACAGATTGGCTTTCACGGTCATTATATACACATACTAGCAGTAGTGCCCGGCTTCGCACGGTGGATTTATTTGTTTTAAGAATGTTAATGAATACTACTGCAGAAATGGAACATGATACTTAAACAGAAAAAAAATTATGTTAAAAATTAACTTTTTGTGGTGGTGGTAGTGGAAGAGTAGCCTGCAGTATAATGGACGTAATATTCAGGTCATTTTCCCATAATGATAATGAATAGGGAAACAGCTATTTACTAACTACAGTACTGACACATTTTATTTACAAACGAATTGAAAAAAAGAAAGGAAAAAAAAATAGAAAGAGTAAGTGAAATAAAAGACACTGCCTAGGGCCTATATCTCACTGGCTGTTAGAAAAGTACAGACCAATAATATTTTCGTCTTGAGGAAAATAATCGGAGCACTTTGGAAAACTTCGGCTGTCCCGAGCACCTGAGGTAGCAATAGTGTCATTTATCGCCACATAGCGCTCAAGGATAAGGATCGGAATAAATTAAAGTGAATTTGAAATATTTTCATGACGATAACTGTTTAAAGGGGCCTAAGAAATCGTTTTGGACTAATTACTCCTCCTGACTGCAATTTATAAGCAGTGCAAGATGTAACTATTTTTGCAATTCTGCACCAGAACACTGGTAGGGGCAGCGTGATGCAGCCCGCATTGCCAGCCAACAATAGACTTATTAAAATATTCTTACTATGGACATGAATGGTTCGAGGGCCTTAAAACGTGGTTTTCAAGTTCCTTTTGTCCGTTATTCTAAATTTAGGGAATGGAGTGGTCTGCCCGATATTTCAAGTAGACAGTGTTACTCGCCGTGTTCCAAAGGATAAGTATGACAAATTTGGTTCAGATGGGTGAAACTGTGTAGATTTCTGCCAAAGTGGCTAAAAGCAGGGAATGGAGTGGTCTGTCCAAAATTTCAAGCAGGCAGTGTTATTTGTTGGGTTCCAAATGGTAAGAATGTAAAATTTGGTTCAGATCGGTGAAAAGGTGTAGATTTGTGCCGAAGGGCCTAAATGCAGGGAATGGAGTGGTCTGTCTGAAATTTCAAGTAGACTGTGTTACTCGTCGGGTTCCAAAGTGTAAGTATGTAAAATTTGGTTCAGATGGGTGAAACGGTGTAGATTTTTGCCAAAGGGCCTAAATGCAGGGAATGGAGTGGTCTGTCCAAAATTTCAAGCTGACAGTGTTACTCGTCGGGTTCCAAAATGAAAGTATGTACAATTTGGTTCAGTAGGGTGAAACGGTGTAGATTTTTGCCAAAGGGCCTAAATGCAGGGAATGGAGTGGTCTGTCCGAAATTTCAAGAAGACAGTGTTACTCTTTGGGTTCCAAAGGGTAATTATATAAAATTTGGTTCAGATTGGTGAAACGGTGTAGATTTGTGCCAAAGGGCCTAAATGCAGGAAATGGAGTGGTCTGACCGAAATTTAAAGTGGACAATATTACCCGCAAGTTTCCAAAGGGTAAGTATACAAATTTTGGTTCAGATCGGTGAAACGGTGTAGATTTGTGCCAAGGGGCCTAAATGCAGGGAATGGAGTGGTCTGTCCGAAATTTAAAGTGGACAGTGTTACCCGCAGGGTCTCAAAGGGTAAGTATACAAAATTTGGTTCAGACTGGTGAAACAGTGTAGATTTGTGCCAAGGGGCCTAAATGCAGGGAATGGAGAGATCTGTCTGAAATTTAAAGTGGACAGTGTTACCCGCAGGGTTCCAAAGGGTAAGTATACAAATGTTGGTTCAGATCGGTGAAACGGTGTAGATTTGTATAAATAACAGACAAACAAATAAACCAACATTGAGCTTTCTTCTTCTTCTTTTACGGCCTCATTGGACCACTTCAGTCGATCATTTCTTGGTCCTCTTCTTCAGTAAGTTTTCTTTTAGAGTTGCCCAGTAGCTTTTCATTCGCTCTGTTCTTCTCAGGCATTCCTCATCTGTAAATACCCTTTCTACTGTATGACGTTTGTCAATTTTTGGTTGAAATCTTATTTTTATGTCTTTCAGTGTTTTTTTTTTTAATTTTTTTTTTTGCAAGTCATCCAAGGTTATTTCTAAATCGTTTCTCAACATTTTTTCTAGATTATCTGGTTTCCGGTGTCCTCATAATGTGACCAGAAAAAGAAATCTGTTTCTTACAAAGAGCTTTATACTGTATATAGATTTCCACATCAGCCCAGCATTCCGGGAGACCATCAAGATCCAGAATAACATGATTATAGGTTCATTGTTGGCTCTACAGTATATATATGATACACCATACAAATGGTTATGTAGCATGTGGATTGAAGCTCTCAATATGTCAAAGCAGACCTTCTCGAGATCATCCTTGATGATGCCAAGTTATTTCAGGAATGTTCACAACGAACTTGAAGGATGTTCCCCAAGCTCCGAAAAGGAAGCCTTTCACTTTCCATGCATTGTTAAGAAGGTTATACCTAATAATAAACAAACTTTAAAAGTCAAAAAGTATAGGTTATACCTCTCACTCAGGTCAGGTAAGGTATGCATGGTCGGTAAATAGCCTCTTTCTCCTCGTTTACAAATTATACACAAGATGTGCTATCCCAGCGGTGGTCCTGGCAGGATCACCAAGAGCTCGCTGATGAGCCTGACTTGGTGCACCTAAACGAAACCCCTAGAGTGATATTAGATGAGTGAACAACACATGTTAACTATTTTCTGCCCTTGGGATCTAACTGGCATTTTTCTGTTGTTTGGGTGTAAAATAAAGAAAATGATTTAGTTATAACCCACAATATAGATTTTGTGGTCAGGACCCACAATAAACTTTCTTAAAACATTTAGACAAGAACCCATAAGCATTAAAAAACTGTAAAGGGCATTATAAACTGTGATCATTTCATTTTTCCAAACAAAGTAGGTTCTTAGCTCCATTTTACTGAAAACATATTTTCCATTAAAAAATGGTTAAGTTTTGTGCCATTTTCAATGAATGTTTACCTATTTCTAACTAGTTACCAGGAAAGCTGAAACTAAAACAAGCTTATGCACAGGAGAGGTTGTCCTTGTGTCTATGAGGTCGGGGAAGTGGGAATACTACATGATGATAATCATTCGGATTCCTGGGAATATTGCCGTAGTAAAGAGTATTTATTAAGGTTCTTTGAAACATGAAAATTACATTCCAATGAAAGTACAATACTTGGATAAAAATTACACATTCAAAAAATAAATGGCTCTCGCCTACAAACACATCAGCATGGAATAAGTACGGTAAGGTACAAAGAGGAACACAGAGTTACACGATAGTACTCTTGGAGATCAGACAAGTTTTCTTAAGTACACATGAGGAGTGTTGGAACAAAAACCGACAAAACCCACTTTTGCTGCACTCGTGCTGTAGTGGTTCTGGGAGCAGCTTTGTGTGAAATATGATGCTACAAACATCTTCTATCAAAAGCCACTAAAAGTAGTTTGAAATGTCATCAGTGGTTATTACATGATTTGCTGGGCTGATCGGTTCTTGTCCAGCATTCCTCATATACAGTATGAGAAAAGGTATTCTACATTTACATGATCAAGATTCTTCATAGAACCTTCTTTTCGAAGTGTCAATCCAGCCAGTCAGATCTTAGCCTCCAAGTAAGAAAAAGCCTTCCCAGTAGCACTTAGCAGCTGTTTGCCCTTTGGGCGACTATGCTTACCTTCTTGAGGCACTGGAATTCCTCAAGGTCGAGAATTAGCGACCTCTCAATGTTATCCAGAATATAATCACATGTGGTGGGGGCAGCTACACACACAGTTGCCTCTTATGGCAATCACAAGAAGGAAAGAAATGAAGAGGTCTGGCCACTCAAAAGATGACAGTACATTATCAGTGAAGACAAAGTCCAATTAAACTGGGAAAATAAGACATCCTAGACCTTGGATCCCCTAATAGTATTAGGGTTGAAGAGAACAAGAGTTGACGAAGGGTGGTTGACAGGGCTCACAGCTTGACGACTATGAGGCCCATACACGTTGGGCATTGCTTTTACTTACTTGTGCTGGACTCCCCTCTTTCATATTTCCTGTCAACCATTGTTTTCTTCCAACTCCAATGATATTATACATGGACGTCTAGTGTCTTTCATTTTCCCGGAACTCATGACCCTTGACTTTTCCCGATATCCTATTTTTTGAAGGGTCGGAACTTATCCTTTCTTTAATGCTGTAATTATATTGTGGTGTTGTGATCGCTTGACGATCGAAACTGGTCATCCTAGTGTTTTATTAATCTCATGTAATTTATTTCAGGATTAGGGCATAACCCATCTCTTTTGGGTACATTCGTGTTGACCGACTGAAAAGCACTAAACTCTTGTTTACTAAGGCAACACTGAAAATATGGCTTCAAACACCACAATGTTCACGGCTAGTCAGGCAAATCGTGAAGCCAAGAAATTCAAATCACTCAGGCTTAAACTCATGAATTTAGACAAGTCAATTTGGTTCAACAAAAAATGTATAGAACTAAACCTCACCCCTAAATACGTACCAATTAAAACCGTACCGAACACACCAGCCTCGATCATTTCAACTAAACAAGCCAAAGCGCTTTGGATAAAAAACGAATTAAGATTTGCATACATAAGAAAGCAAAAAATTAACCAACAATTATACGACATTCAATTGCAACTAAGTAATTTCTGGCACGCAGCCCAATGGGACAGCTTCACCGAACACCTACATGACACCATCAAAATCAGAGCAACGAGGAAGCATGAAACGCTAGAAAATAAATTAAGAAAACTAGGAGAAACACAGAACCATCAATCTAACGAACAACACACGAATAACAATGAATTCAATTTCCACAGCAGAGTAAACAACAGAACGAACGTAACCTTTTCTCAAGGTGAAATGAATATGTTAGACAAAGGTCTGAAATACAACTGCACAGACGCACACACGAACCACAATATAAAACAGTTAATCACAGATATTGAGATAGCCAGTCACAAGCTCCCAGCAGAAGACAGGGAATTAACCAAAAATCTCGCCACCAACGAAGCCAAGAAAATCCTCAAACGAGAGGGCGATAGCAATAACATTCAAAACAACAAACAAATCAAAGAAATAAAGTCGTTGAAACAAAAAATAAAAGAACATGACTTAATCATCACAAAAGCAGATAAGGGAAACACTACAGTAATTTTGAACAAAACAGAATACATTGAAAAAACAGTCGAATTCCTAAACAACAACGAAATCAAGGAATTAACAAAAGACCCCACCAACAAATTCCAAAAACAAATAAAAAGTGCGCTAAAAGAAACAGAATACATACTGACCAAAGCCGAAAAATCAAAACTAATAAACATGAACCCGAAAATACCGTCATTGAGGGGACAACCAAAAATACACAAAAAGGAATGCCCAATGAGACCAATAGTCAATTGTAGGAATGCCCCTAATTACAAAATCAGCAAAGAGTTACTAAAAATCTTAAAATGCCGTCTTTCCAACGACAAAAACAACTCTGTAAAGAACACAACAGAACTAGTAACAGCATTGAACACCCTACAAATGAAACCTAGCTTCAGGCTAGTATCCTTCGACGTAACTAACATGTACACCAATATTCCGATTATTGAAGCAATCAACACTATCGAAAACAACTTAAAATCCAACAATTCGGCAAAAGAAATTGAAGAGATTGTGAGATTACTGAGGGTCGTTCTCACCCAAAACGTGTTTCAATTCGACAATAAAATATACACACAGAGAGAAGGCCTAGCAATGGGATCGCCACTAAGTGGTTTAATCGCTGACATCTTCATCAATGCACTAGAAAATGCGTTCTTAGAAAAGACTTCAACAAAGGGAATAGTAATATGGAAAAGATACGTAGATGATGTAATTTGCATCTACGATACTGAACTAACTAGCGAAGAAACAATTCTCCAATCCATTAATAGCCTTCACCATTCTATCAAATTCACTAAGGAATCCGAAATAGACCGGAAAATAAATTATCTCGATATAACTATTGAACGTAAAGACAACGACCTTTCATATTCCATATTCCGGAAAGCAACACAAACCTCGCATGCAATCGACAATCAGTCTAATCACCCCAGTACGCACAAACTAGCGGGTTTCAATTCAATGGTGCACAGGGCTTTAAACATACCCATGTCAAAAGACAACTATAATAAGGAAATAAGAACTATTATGCAAATAGCAAGGGAAAACAACTTCTCGCCAAGCAAAATAAATCAAATTATAGCCAAACATAAAAATAAAGATAAAACGATTCCCAAACCGGACAGTAATGAGAAAAAATTTGCGCGTTTCAACTATGTGAATGCGAATACATATAAAATCACTAACCTATTCAAAAAGCAAGGCATAAAGATAGCTTTCACAACGAAAAACACAACCGCTAGGCACCTCCTAAATAGTAATCTAAATAAACGTGACCCGTATTCAAGGTCAGGGGTATATTCTATAACGTGCCAAGACACCGATTGTCAAGCTAATTACATCGGGCAGAGTGGAAGGCGAGTAGACACACGTTATAATGAACATAGAAATGCGATAAGATACGGAACACATTCAGCCGTGTGCGAACATATGTGTGACGCAGGGCATAGCTTTACCAACATAGAGTCGGACCTTAAAATAATCCATCACGAATCGAAAGGCAGAGCTCTTGACATAAAGGAAGCAATCGAGATACACCTAGCCAAACGAAACAATCCCAACAATCTAAATGAACACACGTTCATGGAGAGCTCACCCCTCTTCACGCTACTAAAAAACACACCCTGTCGGAAACAAAACTCAATTTAGCGACACAGCCAAGCTAGATAAAAAAAAGGGGGGAAATTAGGGGGTTTTTAATAGGTAAATGTTATCTGGATCAGGTGTACGATGTACTTTTTCTTCTGCAATAAACCAAGGCCCATATTAGAGGCAGTATTAAAGGTGCCGGGACGTCCTCATAAGACCGTCAACGCTTAGTTCGAATGGGTTATGCTCCACGCGTGGCGAGGACTAATCCACGGTCTTTAATAGTTGTAGATCCACCTCATTCAATAACATACATCGTATCTAGGTTGGCAACACCTCACATAAACACATCGCGATCACTCCCCACAGCACGTAGGGACAGGGGGGAAGGCAGGGAAAACCCAGTCGTTAAGATAACCACCGCAGTCGGCCGCACAGCGAGTTCAAGTGAGCACGGAAACTGCGAATAGCTGTAGTACGGAAGACAATCAGATAAGTAGTTAGCCTAAAATTGTATAGTTTAACCATAGTTTACAACCATATAATCTCTCTAAAGTACAATCTCCGGATAGCCATCACCATTTAGCATTTCACCTAACATATATACTGCATTTAGCATACACTGACAGTTGCAGTACCAATACTGCAACTAAATAATTGTACATATTGTAAATATTTTCACCTGTATTTCAAACATAGATTTTATAGCCTAAGTGTATTGGATCTGATGATGATCGCTTGACGATCGAAACTGGTCATCCTAGTGTTTTATTAATCTCATGTAATTTATTTCAGGATTAGGGCATAACCCATCTCTTTTGGGTACATTCGTGTTGACCGACTGAAAAGCACTAAACTCTTGCTGTAATTATAGTTAAGAGGGGCAGCTAACCTTGATGTGCCCCACAGAAAAGATGGAAGAGAGGAGCCTGGCAAAAGCAAGAGGAAGCAATGTTGAGATCAGTCAACCCATGTTCCAATAATCATAAGCCCTTGTGGGTGGAAAGATTAGCCAGTATAGAACTCTCTCTCCCCCGACTGTGCTCTTTCCGGGGAGGCTCTTTCCTCGTACCCCTGGGCATTAGACTCCACCATGTTCACTTTCTAATTAAAAATCAAAATGAATGTCACTAGCAGGTGACAGATTCATACGAAGCAGCTGTGTCAGCTTGCACTGTAAATCTACCATCAAACAATATGTTAGAGTAACTCCCCGAGTTTTAAAGATAATGCTATATAATTTTACACACATGATTACCAGTGTGCCGTATGTATTGATTTTCGTTGTGATAATTCAAATGGTTCTTCAGCTAGAAATATTTGAATTTTCTGAAAAATGTACCCTTAATATGTACCTTTTCTACAAAACCATCACATTGTAAGTTACAAAATTTGACAAGTAATATCTAGAGACCAGGTTAAAGATATCTGTGCAACAAATTTTTGATGTCTTATTTACTTTATTTTTTAACAGCACTTCAAAATCTGATGGACTTAATTAACAAAATAATAATAATGACCCCTCAAAATCCAAAATATGTTCTTGAAAAAGAAGTTGTTCCAAGAAGTTATTTAGAATAATGGTTTACAGCTGGATACCAAGTTTCATCACTGTATATTTAATGATGTAGGAGAAAAGGTACAATAAACTTACAAAAATGTAAGTTATGGAAAACTTGAATCAAAAATTTGAGTTTGTTTATATTGTATTGCCGCTCATCTAATGAATTAGTGCAGACCATATCCATTTTCTTCTGATTTCTCTTATTCCTCCAGCTGTTTCCTCATTGGATTTCTCCTTTGATGAGCCTTTGTTTCCAATTTCATCATCTGATGATGTCAGATTATCCTCACATTCTTCCTATGGAAGTGGGTGTGGCAGTATACCAGCAGTTACATATACTATTTTTTCTCACATTTACAGATGGTATTGAACTGTACTATTTTGGAATTACAATCTTGATACTGTAAGGTAAATTATGGGCGAATAAAACAAATTACTACTTTTACTCATTTTTACATACGTACGCCCAGGTGAGAGACATCACGGAGAAGCAAAATACATTGAGGGGGTCAATACATTTGTTTCAATTGTCATAAATGACATGTATGGTATATTAAGCAGTGCACCTTGATTAAGGGGTGGACATTTCTAACTGAAATGAACTAGTGGTTTTATTCTTTATTCTACTCAATAATATTTAATGTAGTGTAGACTTGAATTATTTCTGACTTTAGCTTAGTGTTAATCCACGGTTGTATCATAGCATTTCAGGGCACGAACACTGTTTATGAAGAGAATATCGCGACTGATCAGGCTTCATATTATTGGAGACTAAGGTTAGGTGCACATAATGATCAGTCTGTCACTGAATTGTTTAGTTTAAAAGTGACCTAGAGATGGACCATTGGTGGCGAATAACATGCCGAGTTTCGAACTTGTGTCCTGACAGTGGCCTTATTTTTATCGACTTCTATTTATCAAATATTAACACTGAAATTAAAGGAGCTGTGAGCTTATAATAAAACATTTTCGTATGTTATCAAACCAAACACTTCAAATACTTGGGAAGTGAACTGACTGAAGATGGAAGACTAGATTTGGAAATTAGCAGAAGAATACAACTCGGGAGTGCTTTCTACCAACAGGTACGGGGACTAGTATGGAACAAGGATATACCAATTAAGGCTAAAGAAGTTATGTACAAAGCATATTATGTTCCTATAATGACATATGCAGCAGAAACTTGGACAATGACTACAAGGGATGAGAGCAGAGTACAGGCAGCTGAGATGAGATTCCTGAGAAGTATGGTCCAGAAAACGAGGAGGGACAGAGTGAGAAATGAAGATATATGGAAAGAACTGGGAGTACAGAAACTAAATGACAAACTGGAGCAAAACAGATTGAGGTGGTTTGAACATGTCAAACGGATGAATGAAGTAAGTCTACCACGACGAGCACTGGAACGACAGATGACAGGGAAGAGAGGACGAGGAAGACCAAGAATGCGTAGGATGGACTCGGTGGAGAATAGTATTAGAAAACGGAACCTGGATTGGAACACTGTGTCGGAAGAGGAATGGTGGAACGACAGAACAAAGTGGAGAGGAACCATATTTGCCCCCACCCAGTGTCAACTGGAAAAGGGGAAATGAAGATGATGATGATCATGGCTGGGTAAATCATCTGGCAATAACAACTTATCAAAAATAACTGACAGACAAGGATGCTTGGCTTGAGAGTTTCCAGTGGAATGGTACATGATGTCACAAGGGGTGGCTGCAGTTCAACTGTCCACAGAGAACTGCATGACGTCCCTGCTCCATACATAACTTACACACACTAGCTTTCTCTCAGTTTATTATTATTATCATTCCGTAACAGTCATTATTACGGCATAGGGATGTGGTGGTCCCATTGCCCAGTGGGAAACCACTGCAATCAGCCACCCGAGTATTGGCGGGAAAACCATACCTAAGTGGGTAAGGAGGAAATGCCTGCCCAAACCCTGACCATCTGGGGCACCCTGTCTCCAGGGGATAAATGTGGAGGATGGGAAGGTAACCCAACAAACCACTCTACGTTGGGCTAATCACCCATGTGGAGATAAAGTGATTCAGAGAACTAAGAGAAACCTCCGATTGGACGGATATAAATGACGTCGACCGGAACACAAAATTCGGAACATGGAATATTAAGACAATCATTATTAAAAAGGGCAAAACTGTTGTGGAAATTTAGAGAATATGCAGAAATAGAGTGGAATGGCAGAAATGGCTCAAACGAGGCTACCCTGACGCTTGAAGGCATAAGGGAATTGAAGAAGAAGAAGACAGTCATTATCAAATGTTACCAGTTTGAACTACAGAGAAGAGAGGTAGAGTATAATTCATAAACTGGGTGATGATGTGGATGAGGAACGCATGTGTGGCTAGGAGGTTGAAACTGATAAATCAGAACAATATCAGTGCATTAAACAGGCTAACAGGAATATCCCAGACACCGAAGAGCCATCAATAACACAGCATAATTGAAAAGTAATAATAAAAACAAGTTGGTGAGCAGGCATGGTCTTCCAAGGGTTCACACACTGAGCCCCAGTTCTGCTTTCTTATGCCAGGCTCTTCTCTTTCATCTTCCCTGTTCAACTCTTATTCTCATCTGGCCTTGATGGTAGGAACATGGGAGTCCTTAATATACCTTCATCTTTCAAGGCGGCAGAACCCTTCTTTCATAGCAAGTTTGTATGTACGAGGAGCAGATTATATAGTAGTTCCATCCCTGAAACCAATTACCACCCCCACCAAGAATGGATGCCGGTGACATATTTTCAAATCAGATCAGTGGTTTTCAATGAGACCCTCATCACATGCTCCGATATCCAGTTTTGTATGATTTCCCACTAGTTGTTGCTTTAAACTATTTTACTAACAGACACAAACATAGCATTGTGATGGCATGATTTTACATAATACTCTTCAACTCCACTTCTCATGATGTGCTTACATGAAGCACCACAGAGCTAACTAGGGAAGTGAGCCTCTGCTATTGTGACGTCACGTTCATCTGGTCGCCTCCACTGCATTGCCATTTACTAGCTATAACCTATCCATCCACTATCACATAACATGTATATAGAGCTTACGGTTCCCCTTTTGCAGGAAAAAGCATGGGAAATAATAGAAAGTTCCACATCACAGCAATGACAATTACCATTCAGTCATCAACCTGAACTGGAAACTAAACTTCATACACAATAACATTACAGGAATTAATATATTTCTGTTGATCTTTTAAACATGAATGAGAAAATACGTACAGTTAGACAATGAAGGAAAACATACAATTCACTGAGTTTGCTGAGGCTGGATACATAACCACAACATGATAATAATAATAACATTATTGGTTTTACGTCCCTTTTAACTACGCTGGCTTTTAGAGATGCCGGGGTGCCGGAATTTTGCCCCAAAGGGGACCTTTAACGTGCTAGTAAATCTACTGTCACGGCTCCCTCGCATTTGCGCACCATCAAATGCCAGCTGACTGCGCCAGGATACGAACCTGCAACCTTGGGCCCAGCAAGCGAGAACGTTACCGCTGAGCCATGCAGCCAGCCACCACAACATGAATATTGGTGTTTAGTTTCAGGTGCTGCACATCATTCCTAAAAAAAATTACACAAGTTCACACTAAGACAATTATAATTTACACAAAAAATATGACTACTCGAGTATGGGATAGACAAACTAATAATAGTTTTAATGCAGCCAATGGCCAATGAAAAAGTAAAAAATACAATGCAGGAACTGTAAGTAGCTACAAAATTGCGTCAGGGAAGTCAATCTTCTTTTACAGTATGCCGCATGATATCGGTCACAGGGCTCGCTACACAATTCACATATGCATGTTGCGGCATTTGGAGTGTGAAAGTCTTTTCTTCCGCAACACCTGAAGTGAAATCCATGGACTGCGAAACGCGTCACAGTGTGTCTTAAATCGTAGTCTGCTCTCTTCCAGTCAGATGATAACATCGCATCTGTCCCATAGAAGTCCAACCATATTTCTTTCTTTTTTAATTGAAATTACGAAGAAGTTCCTGATAGGCAGCGCTAGATGGAAGCTGCATTTGTAGTCTGATTTGCTCAATACAGAATGGCTCTGCAGACAGCTCATACATTAGCCGGGATGGAGTAAATTTCGATACACACAATGCTTTCTTTAGGAAGATAGACTTTACTTGCTCTATTTCCTTTTAGTTGGTTTTGGGTAGACAAACTAATGAACCAGAATGGACGTATAAATGGCCAACTATAAAGGTACAACAAACAAAAGAACCCTCGGCTACTTCGGTTCACGCAGCTCACATCGGCTCGTCCCGATCTCCCCCGACAATCTCTACTTAGTATAAAACAGCGTCCCCGATTCTTGGATGTCACAGGTAATCTCGAGAACCACTGGATGGATTTTGATGCGGTTTTCACCATTCTGTAAAGTACATTCTCGAGGAAACTTTCTGTAGAAAATCACTTATTTATGATCAAAGTAAGCAAAGCAGTAACGATTTCAGTGAAAAGGTCGGGAAAATAACTTGGCGTCCGTGCGCTTCTTAAGCTTACGCTGGGCAAACCGTTAAAAATATCAGTATACTATGAGCGTAATAAATGTTCAGCATGAAAAGTTCTACAGAAAAGTCCGCGAGAGCATATCTCTATCTTCAATCCATCGCCCACTATAAGTGTTTTTAGACTGGATAGAAGTGGTCTTTGTGATTCATGCACCTCACCATTCTTAAATTACGTCTGACAAGAATCCGTTGCACATGCTATCTCCATGATAATATAATTAATAGCCCAGTCAGTGATTTTCACCCATCATGCCGAGACATAAAACGGATATACAGTAGGCCGTAGTTCATTGACATAGAAAAAAAAAAGCGCTTATCACGTAAAGCATTTGTAACTGTTCCCGGGCGCGGCTGGCTGTCAATCGCCATCACATACCGTATTGTAAGTACCTGCAGCCAGCTGTTCGATTGAGGTTATTCCTTCATTAATGCTGCAAACGCAATGCAATTAAACGAACGAGAGTAAATGTAAAGTGACCGAAAGTATTAAGCGCGGAGTTAAATGAAAATACAGTATTTATGATTTCCTAGTTGTAAACTATGTTTTAAAGAAATATACTGTTCCAATAAGCGTACACACACACAGAGGCTATAATATCAACAACACGAAATAATGCGTCAGGTGTAGAAAACTGCAGACGACCCTTGGCCATAGACGTTTTCCCTTCCGCTATTATACGCTTCACGAATGACTTTGAAACACCCGTTGCTTTACTTGTTGAAGCCACAACATTATAATTGAGTTTATGAACGGTTTTCTGTTCTCGTAGGTGAACAGTTACGTTATAGACTATTTCTCTACATTGTCCCCTTAATGGTCGTCCAGATTTGCTACCATACTTCGAAGTAGAAGCCATAACGAAACTCAAATGATACTATTACTAGAATAGCATGGTACACAACACTATATACATAAACACATTTACAAATAAAGTACATGCTATACGACAAGGGATTATAGGACTACAATAAAGAAAACGTATATAAAACTGAGAAAATAATAAGAACGCGAAAATGGATTGGCCTCGAAGCTCTTGTCAGCGTATCTCCGCAGTGTGTTCGGTAAGGCAGCCAGACAGCATGTGGCCCCCTCTACCGCTCCTCTGTGACGTCGCACATCAACTCGGAGTGAATACGCGGGGAAGTGAGCTTTGCGCAGGTTCTTTTGATCGTTGCCACCTTATAAGACTCTCCATTGAGCTTCTCTCCGAAATGGCCTGCACTTAGGCCCATGCTGAGAACATTTTTCCTGATTGCCAAAAAGGCACTAAAGTGCCGCCATTGTTACTTCCGACTTGACAGTTCACCGGCTGGTGATACGGTGTTGCCAGTTCACTAACGCGGATCAGCTAACGTACATGATTATAGCCGTAAAATTAACAAAACACTCGTAATGTGAACAGATATATTTACACACAACATCATACTCGTGAATAAGTACATAGTAGCAGAAATTACACATATACTGCGGGTAATAATGATGCAGAGCAAAATTGTAACAAATAAATTACTCGCCATTGCCACCTCGCGTCCGGAGCCTATAAAGGGAACACACCACTCATTTCGGAGTCACTATTGCTGTCTGTTGAACTATCACTATCACTTGACCCCAAAGAAATGACAAATCTTTCCACGTCTTCAACAATAATATCTTCCTTCTCCCAAGCTTCATTAATGACTCCTTTTGTGTGTCTTACGACTTTCTCCCAATCTTCCGCCCTAACATTGTCCACAGCCTGTGAAAGAAGTCTTTCTACTTCTGAAATCGTGAAGAGTTTGTTATTAACGGCAACGTAATTTTTCACCTGGGCCCAAATAAGCTCGATGGCATTGAAATGGCAGTGATAAGGGGGAAGTCTGATTACTTTATGTCCGTGTCGCCTAGCAATTTCGTCCACCTCATACACTGGAAACTGTGGCTTGTTCAATTTCACGAGTTTCATGAGCTCCCCTTTCTTCATGTCGTCATGTAAAGGAATGTTGTGGCTCGTCAGCCACTCAATGAGCACATTCTTTCTTGCTGCCGTTGTTGGAGCTTTGTCGTGAATGACACTATATGGGTTGTCCATAACAATTGTGCTCTTCTCAGGCAAGTTGTTCAGCAATTCTTCAAACCATTTCTGGAAATGTGGTACTGTTCATCTCCTCATGATAATCACCAGTTTTCTTAGATCGGAACACATGAAGAGAATTCGGCACGAAACCTTGTGACGTACCAGCATGAATTACAATTATTCTCCCCCCTTTCCTAACAGGCACTGCCAATGTACCTTCCATGGAATCATCTGTCCAGGCTTTTCCCCGGGAATGAGAGGCGAAGACCCACGTTTCATCCAGCCACACTATGGAATCAAAGTTTTCTTGCATAATCTCCCTCAAAAAACTGCACCGCCACATTACAATGTCACTTCTTTCCATTAGTATTCTACGCCCGTTAACCTTTTTATATCGGAATCCCAGATCCTTCACTACTTTTTACAGAGAAGATTTCCCTCCGTGAAAAAGATCGCGATTGTCAAGAGAACGGAGTAATTTCTCAATTGTCGGATGCTCTTTTCTGTGGTAATAAGCATCAATATGACGGCGAATAGCGTCTTGTTGGAAAGCGTCCAAATCAGTCACTGTTTTAGGCCTATTTCTCTTCTTGCCTGGCGTTTCTAGTTTAGATGGTCCGGCTGCTTGTTCCTCTGCATGGAATTTCTCTTTCCCAATTCCTATTACTGTGCTTCTATGAACCTTAGTCGCATCAGCTGTTCTCTGTACTGCCTGGGCAACAGGTAATAAGAGTTTCCCCGTTGTCTTTCTCCCTCTCAAAGTACTCTCGTACATTAATAATCATTTCCTGGGTTTGACACCTTAGTGGAGTCCCTTGTCCTAAGGCCTTACCTCTCTTGGCGCTTGGCTTTCTCGTGCTAGACCCCGGCATGATACTATTGCACACATGCACGTCAGAAATAACACAAACACTCACTAACCTAAAGCTAACCTACAACTACACATAATTATACTACACTATGTCAAACGACAAACAAATACTAAGCTATTAAATAACAACAGACTAGAATAAGATCAAAAGAAAAATATATGAGAAATACGAGAATACACAAAGACCGCCAATGAGACTAACAGAGCACAATGCAAACAGCTGACAACAAAATGTGAACGCAAGAAGTTAGCTGGCAACATCGTCACCGAAACTCGATTTATCTCGATATATCCATTTGAATGGCTGCCTGTGATTGGCTGGTTAGAGTGTAGTTGTGACGTAGCATTGAAACTTCAAGTCGGAAGTAAGGATGGCTCTAGTATAGAGAACAAAGATCTTTCCTCCCATTGTTTGATGTGCAGAGCTTTGGTAAGCTATTTTTCGTCTCTGTTTAAAAATCAAGATTGGCATTAACCACTCTGTCTCTGTGATACTATTATACAACTCTTCTTTCATGTTGACTTAACAATCATGACATCATGATCCTTAAATGTATTGGTACGAGAGGCATTCAAAAAGGAAGTTATACTGATTACTAAGCACTGCTCAAAACATAGCTTGTCAATTGCAGGTTCGCCCCTGGCCGTGGTAAGTGATTTTTGAAAGGCGGCAAAAATTATGACACACGTCATACGATGCTGGCATGTCAAAGAACCCATTTGAATTCAGTAGGTCGTGTTCATAATGGCAAAATTAGTCTCGGGAGTTTCCACTAACACAAAGTTCCTCATTTCTCTACTAGAAACCGTTATAGTGTTCAAGGAGCTTAGATATCTAACCTCCTTGACTTTCATAGTGCTTCAAGGAACAACAAAATTCAACATGCAAGCTACCCTCTGGGTGTCAAATAACAAAGCTTGCAGCCGGCATCTGAGGCCATACGATATTATTATTATTTTATTATATTATTTCAAAAAGTACAATCAAAAGTTAACGATTGCTATAAATGTGATGAGTATGAGACCAGCAAACCCAGTTACCATAAAATACAAACGTTATGAATATTACAAAAATAGAAATACAATGATAAAATACTGGTCTATGGCACTTCCAATTTTAGCACAGCCGCCTGGTTCCGGAGAGTGATGGTGAACTCGGCAGGGTGTTGCAGCCAGGGCTCCCCGTCCACCTGGACAGCTGCGGTGGCCTTCAACTTCACCTGAACAACAACAAGTACACACACATACAGCACAATATGATACTTCAGCAAGAAAACATGATCGTGGCATGAAAGTCTGAGATACATTAACAGTATCAATATTTTTCTCTCACATTTAGTAGTTGTTTGATTTGAGGGGCTTAGACATTGTGGTCATTTAGTCTTGTGTACTTCAGTGTGTGTAACATTTGTATGATAACCTGTGCTCTTATGGTATCTATAGTACTTTAATTGAGACAAGAAAGCAGCTTCGGTGGCGTAGTTGGTAGCATGCTGAGCTTCTATGCCCAAGATAGTGGGTTCAAACCTGGCCGAAGCCGTCGGATTTTTTAAGAGTGTTAAAAATCCCTCAGTATACCTTCCTTCGGAGGGGAAGTAAAGCCGGTGGTCCCATGTCATAGATTTATGGCATGTTAAAGAACCTTCCATTAATTACACCTGTGTAAAGCTAAATTGTATAGGTTAAGAATGTAAACAACGCTATTTGTATCCTACGTTCGTTGCCAAGAGCCGACTGTGGTGGCGCCTAGTAGCTAAGTTCTCAACTAGGCCTAGTAGTTGCAGTCCTTACTTGAATTAAAAAACAGATACACACACTAATACAGCCATCACAATTAACACCGGTTATCAGACACATTCTACACACACCCAAAGTACACGGGGCTACACGACTGCGTTGTCGCATCCCCTAAACTGAGGAACCAACCAACCAACCAATTGAGACAAGGAATTTGGAAGGAGACAAGTTAGGAACCATCCCAGCATTTGCTAGGAGTAGAAGTGAAAACCACCTCCAGCATGGCTGAGGTAAGCATTGAACCCACCTCTTCTCAGTTTTGCTTCACGTGGCTGAATCAAGACCAACTACAATACTCAGATCTTAATGCAGGTATCGAAAGTTTGAAAATTAGAAGCCCGACATATTGTTTGTTTACATTCGTTGCTGGGATACAGTATTAGCTTTGATGAAAGTTGGGATAAACTATCGTTCATCTGTAAATTGTAGTATCTTCAGTATATCTGTAAAGTCCAGTGCGCGTTAATGTACTGCAATCGTATGTAAATATGTGATAATACGCTTATTATGGACTGGTTCGATTGTGTGATGATTGTTCAGTCGACCGATGGCATTGTGTCATTTACTGGAGATGTTGAAGTACCTAAGACTAAAGCATTAATAGAAGTGTCTCAAGATTATACACCGCAATGATTTGCTAGTCAGTGACAAGGTAATAATAGCTTAGTACACTTCAGTAGTGTCGAACTTACAGTAAGTACGGTACGTAAAGGGAAAACGCAAAGAGCATCTACGGCTAGACCAAACGTTGACATTATCTTGAACACTCAGCAACATGTACCTCCATAAATCCTTACCAGTCTGCAGATGATCTACACTGCCTTGTATACTAACAGTGAACTCCTGTTTTATTGGTTAAGGAAGATGTTTCCCCTGTGCCAATCAGTGAACTCATTGTGTTCCGTCATTATTCATACTTTTGTGTTTCTTATACCTTGCAAGTTATTTTTAATTATGATGTGTGTAATAAAGTGTTATGGATACCTTACCAATTATGTACTTATATTGCGAGATGGTGTGCCGCGATAATTCTGTAAGAGGGAGATGGTGCTTGCCTATCTACTTTACTAAATCAACTATTTCCAACGTACAACTACTCCAAACGGTAAAAGCGAATGTTTAATAGGTTAAATGGTAACGTATTATTGTGTCCCTTGTGTATAGTAATCTAAATACAGTAATTATGTTCTGATATCCACACGACGCCTTCTTTGCATGTTTTAATTAACTAATTCGGTGTGATGTTTTACCCGAGATTTTAGACAATTCCATGAGAGGTCTTAATTGAGTTGTATCTATATGGCGTTGGTTTGATTATTTCAGGCAACTATTCTCATTCCGATTGTGTACACAAATACTCTTCATGTGCTGGGAAGTAACCGGGTACTTTCTTCTCTCCTACTTTGGATTCTGTGATTTCTTGCTAATAATATTTACCTATAATTACTGAACTTAAATACAAATCCTGATAACTCACCAAAAAGCTTCTAATTCAACCACAAAAGGAGTTAGCCTATTGTAACTGCCCCTTGGGTGAAGACGAAGAAACCTATAATTCAAGGTCAGCACTATAAAGATAAATTAATTCAGGTAAGTCTAAATTATTGATGCATATTTCTTCGGAACCTAGTATCGTTTTGTGATATCTTGTATGCTCTTAGGCGAGTCAAAATAATAATTTACTCCAACTGTGACAAGCCCGATGACATGATCTTAGCTATCGGGAGGGCAACTATGGCCGCTATGCTTTTTCTACATTAAGGTCTGAGGATTGTAGTTGGTCTTGGCTGAATGTACCCTGTTTCAGCCCTCGTACCAGAATTTAATTTTTTGGCAGAGCCGGGAATCGAACCCAGACATCCAGGGCAACAGATGATGATGATGATAATTGTTGTTTTAAGGGGCCTAACATCGAGGTTATCGGCCCCTAATGAAATGAAATGGCGTGAAATGAAAGGATGTAGATAAAAACAACTCACTGCCATGGATGAAACGAAAATGGTGTTTATAAAACAGACAGTGAGCCCCAAAAATTATGCCTTATTTGAATAAAAAGAATAAAAGGCAGATGGTAAAAAAGGATAAAACAAATAAGGCATAGTGAACAATAAAATAGATGAACACAATAAAAAACATAAAACAGATTTAACCTGAATTAAAAGTTGTAACTACACATTAAAACTTAAAAAAGTAACCACTCTCCCTCATGAACCGGATGACGAGGTCAGCTGACGGCCCGTCATCACGGAGAATAAGGGAGAGGGTATTAGGCAGTTTAAGAGTCCTTCGCAGATCGGCCAGATCCACACACTCCAAGAGAAGGTGTGCCACGGTTAGGTGGGCGCCGCAAGTACACACAGGGGGATCTTCTCTCTTTAGCAAGTGGGAGTGCGTAGCAATCCCATGGCCGATCCGAAGTCGACAGAGTACCACAGCTTCCTTCCGGAGAGATCGGAAGGAAGATTTCCACACCTTCGTTGTCTCCTTGATGCCTCTCAGTTTGTTGGGTGGAGGCGTGGCACGCCATGACTCCTCCCAATACGACAGGATCGAATGCCGCAACTGAGAGCGCACATCACTAGCAGGCACCTTATACGGTAGCGAAGGCAGTGCGCCTGCCTCTCTCGCCGCCTGATCAGCAAGCTCGTTTCCCGCAATACCCATGTGGCTAGGAAGCCACACAAAGGTCACCCCGGTTCCAGCGTTACGCAAACTGACGAGCAGGTCGTGCACACGCTGGACCAACGGGTGCTTCGGGAAACACACATCGATCGCTTGCAGCGCACTCAGAGAGTCAGTACACACAAGAATGTGCTGGTGATCGTCTGATAACGTGTACCGCAGAGCCTCTAAGATGGCATAGAGCTCCGCTGTGTACACGCCACAGGCCTCGGGAAGTGAAAATAGAAACCGACAATCCTCGACCACAAATGCACAGCCTACTTTCTAGTTTACCCTCGAACCGTCCGTGAATAGAAGCCCTGATCCCGGATACCACGGACTGGAACAGCCTCCGATGGACGGAGGAGTCCGTGTCCGACTTGGGGCCGGTGGGCAGATCCAGGATGATATCAGGGCGAGAGACCATCCACGGAGGGGCCTTGCTAGGTACTCGGACGATACAGGAGACAGAAGGAAATCGGAACTGACGGTATAAGACATCCAAGTGAATCCCCGCGGCCGAGTGGCTCGGGCGAGCGCATCATACAGGTGGCGATTCGGATTGGAAAACAAACAATGGATAGCTTGGATGAAGTGGCATCTGTCGAATAGTTGCAGTATAGGTCAGCAGTACTTGTTGGCGCCTCAGGTGTAAAGGAGGTACGCCAGCCTCGGAGAGCAAGTTGACGACTGGGCTCGTCCAAAAGGCACCCGTCGCCAGCCTCACACCACCGTGGTGGACACTGTCCAGTTTAACAAGCACTGACTTACGGGCCGAACCATATGCTACACTGCCATAATCTAATCTAGATAAAATCAGTGCCTTATAAAAACGTAGGAGCACCGCGCGGTCCGCCCCCCATGATGTGCCGCTAAGAAACCGCAACATGTTGAGTTTCTTAGCACAGGCAGTTTTCAAACACTGCACATGTGGCTTCCACGTCAATTTCTTATCGAAAAGGAGCCCAAGGAACCAGTACGCAGCAACAACAGGCAAAGCTACATTGCCCAGATAAAGGAAAAAGGAAGCTTGTAGTTTAACGTGACCGTTAATCTCACGATCATAAGCCACGGGACCTCCGTTTTACGTGGAATCCGAACCACAGGACATGGCATTTCACATCGAAAATCTCACATGCATTGACCGGGAATCGAACCCGGTCCGCCTTGGTGAGAGGCATACAGCTTGACCGCTGCGCCACCACGCCCCCCCCCCCCCCCCAGATAAAGCTCAGGATCAGGATGGAGAGTGCGCTTTTGGGCAGAAATGGACAACCGAGGACTTAGCGGTTGAGAATTGAAAGCCATGCTCTAGTGTCCAGCGTTCCACTCACCCAATAGCTTGTTGTAGCTGTCGTTCAGCGACCGCCATATTTTGCGCACTATAATGTAGAGCGAAGTAGTCTACATATAGCGACGGTACCACTGCTGGACCAGCAGCAGCGACTATACCGTTTATGGCAATCGCAAATAATGTTACGCTAAGCACCGATCCCTGTGGGACTCCGTTTTCCTGTATATGATATTGCGAATATGTCCCCCCTATTCCGACACGGAACAGGCGAAGGGACAGAAAATTCACAATAAAAACCGGCAAGTTACCTCAGAATTTCCATTGATGCAGGGTAGAGAGGATGCCGTAACGCCAAGTGGTGTCATAGGCCTTCTCGAGGTCAAAGAAAACAGCGACTAGGCGCTGTCTCCGGAGAAAAGCGTCCTGTATGGCGGTCTCCAGGCGTACCAGATGGTCGTTGGTACACCGAGATGCCCTGAAACCACACTGGTATTCAGACAGGAGTCCCCGTTTCTCCAGGACCCACACCAGGCGCTGATTGACCATCCTCTCAAAGAGCTTGCACAGACCGTTAGTGAGACAAATAGGTCTGTAACTCCCTGTCAAATTGGGATCCTTATCGGGCTTAAGGATAAGTATAATGATACCTTCCTGCCATTGCGCTGGAAACACACCTTCCAACCAGATTCGGTTAAACACCCTGAGCAAATAACGAATGCTCTCATCGTTAAGGTGCTTAAGCATCTGGTTGTGAATATTATCCGGGCCGGGAGACGTGTCCCTGCACGTTGTACTCCTCCGAAGCGCGGGAAGCAAAACTAAGCTGGAAATGTTCCGCTTCGCACTTCAGGGCCACGAAGGTAGGGTCATAGTTATCGGAACCGGATATATCCGCAAAATAAGAGGCGAGATGGTTTGCAACGCGATAAGAATCGGTAACCAATTCATTATCAATGGAAATTCCCGGTACAGTAGAAGATGTCTGAATTCCCGAAATGCGCCGTAGTTTAGTCCACACTTGAGAGGAGGGGGTATGTGCCGTAATAGAAGACACATACCGTTCCCAGGTTTGTTTCTTACTCTGGCGAATAAGAATCCGTGCCTTGGCATGAAATTTCTTAAACACCACCAAATTGGCCATGGTTGGACGCCGACGGTAGTGCTTATGAGCTCAACGACGGTCTCGTATTGCCGCTGCAATATCCTCTGTCCACCAAGGGACGAGTTTGCGACGAGGAGTCCCAGAAAAGGATGGAATGGATGCTTCGGCGGCAGCAAGAAGCACATCGGTGATGTGCTGTACCTCGTCATCGATGCTCCGGCAACCAAGATCAACGAACAGAGCTCGTTCTTGAAACGAGGGCCAATTTGCCCGCTTAAGCTCCCATCGACTGGGGAACTCCACGGGCTTCTGGTTCAGAAGTGTAAGAATGATCGGGAAATGGTCAATGTCAGAGAGGTCATCGTGTACATACCAACCAAATAGGGGGACCAGCGCACGGCTACACACACTCAAGTCAATGTGTGAGTACGTGCCGTGCGCTAAGCTAAAATGTGTAGCTTCCCCTGTATTTAACAGGGATAAATCCAACCCCTGAATTAAACCCTCCACGTCCCTTCCTCTGGGGCAGGAAGATGGTGATCCCCATTGGGGGTGATGCGAGTTGAAATCACCCACGATAAGAAAAGGGACTGGAAGTTGATCAACAAGATCAAAGACGTCATTAATATCAAGGGGCTGGTTCGGCGGAAGGTACACGTTACAAACAGTTGTCATAGCAGGCAAGAACACGCGAACTGCAATAGCTTCCAGAGGAGTGGCGAGCGGAAACTCTTCACTGTAGCAGTCAGAGCGAACGAAGGTACAAACGCCCCCGGAAGCCCGGGTGGCGTCTTGTCGCTCTTTAGAGTATAGTCTGAAACCTCTCAGTACAGTCTCGTGATCAGGTCTGAGGTTTGTTTCCTGTATGCAGACTATACTCGCTGCGTATTGTGCAATGAGCTGACGGAGCTCAGTCAAATGCCTGTCATAACTGTTACAATTCCACTGTAACAGTGCCATAGTGTGAACTTATAAACTAGGGAATAAGTTGGAGCAGCAAGCTACAACTTATTCTCTGGAGGATCTTCACCCACTACGTCGACTATAATCTCCATGTCCTCAGGCGAGGTCGTGGAGTGAATCGACTCAGCAGAAGATTTCCTAGAAGCAGTTCGGCGGCGGGGGGATCTCCGTGGGGAGCGCGCAGATCTGGGCACCGAAACGTTCCCAGGCGCGGAAGCATCAGCAGGTGGTGGGGCGGATGGCTTCCCCTTTTTTGGAGAAAGGGAATGCGTAGTGCGGGGTCCCTTTTTCCCCGCCTCTTTAAGATATATAGATGGGTCAGGAGCCAAATTCCTGACCCTGGTCGACGATGCCACCTCCACCGGCTTCGGCGCGGCTTCCGCCGACCGTTTGGGTGGGGAGTAAGTCTTCAACTTCCTCCCCTGCTGTGCGGGCGGAGCAGCCTTCGCTCGCACAGCCTTCGTGGTGGCCGAAGGTGGAGTTGAAGTCACCTTCGGGCTTTTTGTCATAATCATAGGTGCTGGTTTCGGAACAGGAAACTCAGTTGCAGGTTTCACAGCTCGTACAAAAGATGAGGTAGACGGAACCAAATTGGGTATTATAACTCGATAATCAATCGTAGGCGAAGGAGCAATTGCGGTATGGTACTACTTGCGGGCTTCCTGGTAGGTGAGACCATCCAGGGTTTTGATCTCCTGGATTTTCTTCTCACTCAGGAAGACAGGGCAGTTCCTGTCCCGAGGAGAATGAAATCCAGGGCAATTAGTGCACTGATATGGTGTTGTGCACTCTTCAGCTTCGTGTGGTACCTTACCGCATGTTCCGCAGATTTCTGGGCTCGAGCATCGGGATAACATGTGCCCGAACTTCTGGCACTTATAACACCTCATTGGTGGAGGGATATAAGGCCGTACGTCACAACGGTAACTTGTTACCTTGACTTTCTCCGGGAGCACCAAAAGCTCAAAGGAAATAATGAAAGCACCAGTATCCATGATTTGACCATTGACCTTGCGCGTAATGCGCCGGACATCAGTCACGTGACGGTGCTGCATATCCTCCTTGAGCTCCTCGTCAGTGTTCAGAATCAGGTCCTGGTGGAAAATAACTCCTCGGACCAGATTCAGGGACGTGTGCTTTTCCACTTTTACGGGAATTTCGCCAAAGTGGTCACATTGCAAAAGTTGTTCAACTTGCTCACCAGTCCTAGTCTTGAGCAACAAGCTACCGTTCCTCATCTTTTGTACTTTCTCAAGCTCACCATAGACACCTTCTATGTGGCGAGAAAACAAAATACTCTTTACCAGCTTGAAATCACCCCCATCTGTTCTGGTAGCTACCAGAAACTTGGGGGTGTTAGCACCCAGATTTTCACGCACAGATTGTTCCCAGGGGGTAGATCCCCGTAGGGTATCAAATGTTAAAGACTTGGGTGTAGGACCACCCTGTTTGGGGATTTTTCTTTTTGAACCCATGGCCAGATCATCCTCCCCGAATGCCACCGACATCCGATCACGGGCTGTCACAGTAGTCGCTACCCAGCCAGGGCAAGGCCCGCCTAGCTTGGAAGGCATTGCCCGGGGGTCCGATGTTTTACAATGCCGTATCGGCATGTACCCCTTGGCATATACTGGATTTTACAGCTCTGAAATTCGGCTGTGCGGGGACCTACGTAGTCAGGCGGATACTACTGCACGGGTACATGGCACACCCACCTGTCGGCGCGGCCAAGACCGGAACAGGCTTTCGAGCGTAGTCACAAGCATAAGTGGCTCATCCCCTAACAGCACGCACATATTTTGGTTGCCAGACCCTGAAAGCAGTGACGGAAAGAAGTGCGATATAACCTAATGAGAGTTATACCGCACGGGTGTATGTCTTTTAGAGCTGACTGTCAAACCCTCGAAAGGGGACCGATCCGAGAAACCCTTTTAGTCGCCTTTTACGACTGGCAGGGATGACCGTGGATGTATTCGCTTCCTCCCACCCACTGGGGGTCCAATTCACAAACCAACGTGGAGTCCTTAAAGTATAGCCAAGGTCGCCCCTTTTAGTCGCCTCGTACGACAGGCAGGAGATACTGTGGGTGTATTCTAAACCCCGCACCCACAGGGGGGACCAGGGCAACAGCCCAGAATGCTAGCCGCTACACCACGAGGAGGTCCTTTCACATTTAGTTATTATTAGTTATTGTTGCTTTAAGAAGCATCATTTCATGAGATTGTGACTGAGGGTTTTTACGGCCAGCTTGTCACAGAGCCTGTCACCAAGCATTTTAAAGTTGCTGCCAGCATCAATGCCAATTATGGCTATTTATCAGCCGCCCTTAACATAGGAAACGGACGCTGTTTGTAGCCGCCTCTCTGAGGTACAGACGCTACGACTGATATCTGTCCCCATCTAGAGGACAGATACCTTGTAATGGTTTCCTTAGGCTGGGATGACAAGTGAAACGGTATTTACTTTGCCCCACATTGGGCGCCAAATGTAATGGTTTCCTTTGCCCTCACGTTGAGCGACAAGCATAACGTTAATTATTGCCCCATCTGTTGGTAGCGACAAATGTAGCAGTTTCGCTGCCCCTAACTGTTGGGTGAGAAATGTAACTGTTTACCTTTGCCTAAGCTATGTTGTTTTAATGGGCGCCAAGACCTCAACGCAATGTTGAAATCTAAATTTGTATTTAACAACGTCTAGCTCTGGCAGAACACATTCAAGACTCTATTCACTCAGATCGTGGTATGATTTGATCATTAACCCAACAAACAATTGTATCAGGAGAAGGAATTGGTCTATATCTAATGCTACCTACTGAAAGCAAAGATTGCATTGTAAAAGAAATGAATTTATTATATAAAACAAGTATAGCAAAATTAATAATAATAAGTATAAAATTTAAATTGGAGCGTTGAGATTTTAATATTACCGATAGAAAATTACGTGAAAACGGAGTTTGATAAATTGATTTTACTCTTATTTCCAAGCTATGAAGTTACTGAAATATGAAATGTAAAACAACGAGAAATGAGAGATTGCGTATTTCTGCGTCATTTGCGCTTACCACTGGAAATTGCCAAAGCATTTCCATCTTACTTGATGATGCTGTGTGCTTCCCACAGTCTCCTGGACGTCGTCATCTCCGTCGAAATTTGATGATATTCTGGTAGATTAGATAATTCTATGGTCCGTACATCGGACCCAAACACTCGTATAACCACACTGGTTAAGTTTTACCAAAGTTAGTCTTCCACTCCACGGAACATCGGAGCGACACGCACTTGCAACCGTACTCGGCAAGTTCTACACAGATAGTCGCTAACTCCACTGAACATCGGAGCGACTCCCGCGCGAACCATACTCGTTAAGTTCTACACAGATAGTCACTAACTCCACTGAACATCGGAGCGACTAGCACGCGCACCCATACTCCTCAAGTATTTCACAGATTGTTCCGTTTCACGGCGCGCTGAACGATATATGCACACGTCGGCTCCCCCACTCTTCAGCCGGCTTCAGCTTGCGTGGTCCTCTACTGATTGGCTGACCCACCACGCGATCTTCCCCTCCTCTGGGTCATTACACTCGGCGGGAGGGTTCCGTTTCAACAATTCGCCTTTCCTGGACGATGCGAGCCCGCTTGCGTAATACTTCCCGACAGGATTAAGCTTGTATTTGAATTCCCAGTGAGTCACGTCTCTCAAATACCCTAACTGACAAAACTCCGTAAAATTCCGTAATCAGATAATTTTCTATGATATTGTCGTTCGTAATAATTTGCTTGATAGCGTTTTCTAAGACATAGAAAACCTATCTGTATGCTTATAATTTTTATAAAATGCTCCGAAAATATCTTAATAATAATTATAATAAATTAATAATAATAATAAATTAACATGAAAAATTCTCTTGGCTGAACAATTTGCCGCGTAAATAAATATAGAATGGCTTCCTACTGACTTATGCCAGTGGCAGAAAAACCCCTCGAAAAACACGTTACATATTCGCCTCGGATCATCGGATGATTTACCGTGACGACGGTCCATTATCCGATTATCCCAGACACATTAATAAACCCCATCCAAAATACATATTACATAAATGAGATCACCCTAAATTACAGATATATACACTCATAATTTTTCTTCACGCACTTTGCGTCAAAGTTTGTTGTCACTATGGATTGCACTTTGCAACCAGTCCAATGTTTCTCATATAAAATAGTGTTCCACGGATATTTCCGCCTCTCAAATTCCTCTATGTTGGAGAAATAGACATAATTAATGTGTGAGCACTATGTATTTATGATGTCATATCACACGCATTGAAGGTGTTCTGATATATTTATATCACCATAGAACTTCCTAATTTCACTGGAGGTCCCTTCCTTATGGTGAAATTTAATCTCACTTATCACTGAGCACACGATCACACTATTGTGGCAGCGCCTCGTGACCATAATACTTAATCTCTCTTTAAAGTAGATTAAATTAATATTGACTTCTGAAAAAAAAAACCAGTAAATGCGCATTACATATAACACCAAATATTTCTGTGCCGTAATCGCCCTGTCTTGTTAAGTTCCCGTAGACCATATTCTACTTAATACTAGTTCTCAACACAGAAATAATACCATTGTACAAATTACCTTAAATTACACACTTACAAATCTTACATGGCGAGGCCGTAAACAGAAATCACGTGTGCTGATAGGTATGAGTTTCATGAAGGACTGTCTCGCATTCTGATGGCCCATCTTTTGCCTCGTGGACGCCTTAAGCAAAAATACCATGTACAAGCGCTCACCCATCTCTTGGAGGCAAATGGGAATTCACCAGCGCTACCAAATTCTGGCCTTGGTGTATCGAGACATTTTAGTGCTCAAGAGCATCCGACAATCCCGTCATATTTCCCTGTACCTTAAAAACTCTCATTTACTTACATACTACCCCCCTGTGCGACTTCTGATACGCCTGCCTTGAAGACCAGATCTTCCACGCACCAGACACCACACTTACTCATTTGATAGGATGGCTCGCCAGCTAAACACACTCACTTTATGACACATATTTTCGTAGACTATGAATATTATACGTCCCGTATAATCTGTTTCCCTCACTATTCTCCAGCACATATGCTGTTTTGCCAATACGTTTGGAAACTATAAATGTTTCTGCGTCACCTGCTTCCAACCTTGCAAGTGGCTCCCTTAAATGAACGTCCTTACGTTGCTCTACCTACCTATTTCTCAGTATCTGTAACGATGCCCTGTTGCTACTGTCCACACATACTAACCCTACCTTCCTACGGTGTCACACCTCTACTCGACACTCTATGACCTAAAAATGTCACTTCTGACTGACAGAATGACGACTTAGACAGCTTCAAAGTGAGCCCTGCCTGATCTAACTTCTGAAAAACTATATCTAAATGACGTAGATGCTCCTCAAAACTGCGTGAACTAATTACCATATCATCAATGTAAATGGTTACAAACTCTCCTGTGTCATCCCCTAATGCGATGTTTAAAGCCCAAATTAAAGCTGCTGAACTACTCTTTAACCCATAAGGTGTTCTACAAAATTGATAAAGGTTATATTTATGACTAAAAGCTGTAAATGGTCTATCTTCGTACATAAGTGGCACTTGCCAAAAACTGGAACTCAAATCTACAGAAGTGAAATACTTCTTCCCCTCAAATGTTTGCATTAATTCCTCTATTGACATAGATTTCAGCTGATCTGAACTAATTCTACTGTTAACCAAACGAGCGTCTAAACAAATACGAACTGTGCCGTCGGTCTTGGGTACCGTGATCAAAGAATTAACATATGGACTGTTAGAGTGCTCAATAATCCCATCTTCAAGCATCTGGTTAATTTGTGCCTCAACTGCACTCTGATAAGCGAAAGGTACAGGATATCTATGTCCCTGTGAATACTGACCTATCAATAACGTTCAATGAATGTGTATAGCAATTGGCCATACCAATGCGATCCTCAAAAACTCTCCTATTACACCATAACACATCATAGAGCCGAACACATTGTTCCACCTCTATATTTCCCAGAAATGCAGCATCACGTAACGAGTCCTCTAGACTTCCGTTCGTAATCACACTGCCCACAAAACATGGAGAACCCCGCTCTACGGCTGGCGATATCTCATTTAAAGTACAAATCACACCTACAATACTACTCCTCTGAATATGGTCATTGAACGCTACTTCTACTTCAGAATCTCCCCATTTAAATTTCAAACTCCCTACATCATAACATAAGTCACCAGACACTCTACTTAGCCACTCTGAACCCAAGATAACACTGAATACTAAATTTGGAATTACAAGACAAATCTGCTTCTCTACATGATTATTAATTTTAATGTCTACTAAAACTTGCTTAGAAATTACTTTAGACCTCTTCCCAACAGCTGTGATAACAAAAGTGCTTTTAATTGGCATCTCCTCAAAATTTACTCCAGTTCCTTTCATTTTATCATAAAATGCACTACTTATGCAACTCTTCATACAACCACTATCAATTAAAACATCTGTGTACGACTCGGGCACGTTAAATTTAACTATGGGGCTCTTACTAACCACTTCCTGAATAATACCTTCATCATTTAGTTCATGTAATAATTCTTTTCTCACATTTAGGTCATAGGGTTCCTGTATAATTGTATGGACAGGGCATGCTACAGACTGAGATTCTGACCTTACTTCGCAGCCTGGTTCGCGTTTAAAGAACCTCTACAGCTGGCCGTAGTACTACTAACTACTAAACTGGTCTGGTTGTTCTGGGCTGTGTTGTCATTGTTTGGCTGTATATTACTACCACTAGGCTGTCCTCTTCCTTGACCCCTATTCTGGTTGTAATTATTGTCATTATAATTTCTCCCTTGATTTCCCCTGAAATCATTGTTTCTCCCTTGATTTCCCCTGTAATCATTGTTCCTCCCTTGATTTCCCCTGAAATCATTGTTCCTCCCTCGATACTGATTACCATAGCCATTTCCTCTGTTCTGATTTAGCTGATTATTATTATTTCTATTTTGAGCATTGGCCCCTTCGCCACCGTTCCCTTGAACTTCTTGATGCCTGGCTTCATTAGGCCTATTATTATTATTACCCTGGTTCCGATTGAAATTGTCCTCATAACCCCCTCTCCCTAGTGCATCAAATGTGCTTAACAAATTTTCTACTTGTGATATTGTCTTTACATTCTGGATACAAGCAGCCTCCTTGATCCTATAGGGAAAGTGCTTAAGTAGCAACCTTACCACATCACTTTCCTCCTTCAACCCATCCAGATATTTACACACTAATACCTGCCCTAAAAAGTATTCGGTCATGGTGGAGCTTCCTTTAGGGTTATATTTACCACACACTACTCCCTCACGATGCTGCGACTGAATAACCTCATTCCAGAACTTTTCACAGAATTTCATTTTAAAATCATTCATATCAGTAAACTTGTCTCTGTAGACAGCAAACCAATTCCTCGTTTGCCCCACAAACACTTGTTCTAAAATTTCAACTACCTGGCACCACTCAATACTACCATTTTCCAACCTCTCCCCGAATTTATTTTCTATAGTGTTCATGAACTCCATTGGGCACCCCTGTCGATTGCTGAACTTACCCAGTTCTACCTCCCTGTGTGTGCTATTCACAAAAACTGGCCTATTCTGACTATTTTCTTGCCTGATCCTAGCTTTTAATTTCAATTCTAACTTTGCGATTTTCTCCTCAGCCTTCCTCTCAATACTGTTTACTGTTAATTTAATGTTTCCTTCTGATTCATCTACTTTATCATATAGCTTTGCTTGTTTCTCCTCAATCTTGCTAATGCTCTCTCTATTACTCTCTCTTAAATCATTTACTTCTGCAACTATTTGTGAGTGGACTTTCTCAATTCTACCCCCCAGCTGTTCCTTAACCTCTTTAGTTGCTACCTGAATTTTGTCAATTTCTCCCCCCAATTGCTTTTTGACCTGCTGTGTTTCCAGTTGCACTAGTTCTTTTAAATTTTCAGCCTGTGTACTGATTCTAATTTCCAACTCCTCCTGTACTTTTCCTAATTTTCTGTCTACATCTGCAATAATCTCTTTAGCCTTTTCTTCCATCACCCCCCTGATCTCACCTCTAATCAGTTCGAATTTGTCACTCATTTCCCTACTGTTTTGTTCTAATTTAGCATTTAAAGTTTCAGTACTCTCTCTATTTTCCTTACTGTTTTGTTCTAATCTGGCGTTGTTTTGTTCCAGTTTTGCATTTAAAGTTTCAGTACTCTCTCTATTTTCCTTACTGTTTTGTTCTAGTTTAGCGTTGTTTTGTTCCAGTTTTGCATTTAAAGCGTCTGTACTTTCTTTATTTTCCCTACTGTTTTGTTCTAATTTGGCGTTTAAACTATCGCTCAATTCCCTATTGCTCTCTTTATTTTCCCTACTGTTTTGTTCTAATCTTGCATTATTCTGTTCTAACTTTGCATTTAAGGCATCACTACTAACTTTGTTCTGATACATAAACTCGAGAAGTAAAGTTTTTAATTCTGGTTGGCCGCCTACACTCCCTGTTTCAGTATCGGGATTTACCTCCGCTACTACCATCACTCGACATACTGCTCGTATCATCACTCTCCCGCTGATGACCACTACGTAACCTCATCTGTCTTTCTTTCTCATCCCCCATAATGATATACACTGATACAGACAAATAACCCCCAAAATACAGGCACAGAAATATATTCCCTTCTCCTTCCACAAATGTTATTAGGTTTTCAGCCCCAAGTTGTCGGCGACAAATGTAATGGTTTCCTTAGGCTGGGATGACAAGTGAAACGGTATTTACTTTGCCCCACGTTGGGCGCCAAATGTAATGGTTTCCTTTGCCCTCACGTTGAGCGACAAGCATAACGTTAATTATTGCCCCATCTGTTGGTAGCGACAAATGTAGCAGTTTCGCTGCCCCTAACTGTTGGGTGAGAAATGTAACTGTTTACCTTTGCCTAAGCTATGTTGTTTTAATGGGCGCCAAGACCTCAACGCAATGTTGAAATCTAAATTTGTATTTAACAACGTCTAGCTCTGGCAGAACACATTCAAGACTCTATTCACTCAGATCGTGGTATGATTTGATCATTAACCCAACAAACAATTGTATCAGGAGAAGGAATTTGTCTATATCTAATGCTACCTACTGAAAGCAAAGATTGCATTGTAAAAGAAATGAATTTATTATATAAAACAAGTATAGCAAAATTAATAATAATAAGTATAAAATTTAAATTGGAGCGTTGCGATTTTAATATTACCGATAGAAAATTACGTGAAAACGGAGTTTGATAAATTGATTTTACTCTTATTTCCAAGCTATGAAGTTACTGAAATATGAAATGTAAAACAACGAGAAATGAGAGATTGCGTATTTCTGCGTCATTTGCGCTTACCACTGGAAATTGCCAAAGCATTTCCCTCGTACTTGATGATGCTGTGTGCTTCCCACAGTCTCCTGGACGTCGTCATCTCCGTCGAAATTTGATGATATTCTGGTAGATTGGATAATTCTATGGTCCGTACATCGGACCCAAACACTCGTATAACCACACTGGTTAAGTTTTACCAAAGTTAGTCTTCCACTCCACGGAACATTGGAGCGACACGCACTTGCAACCGTACTCGGCAAGTTCTACACAGATAGTCGCTAACTCCACTGAACATCGGAGCGACTCCCGCGCGAACCATACTCGTTAAGTTCTACACAGATAGTCACTAACTCCACTGAACATCGGAGCGACTCGCACGCGCACCCATACTCCTCAAGTATTTCACAGATTGTTCCGTTTCACGGCGCGCTGAACGATATATGCACACGTCGGCTCCCCCACTCTTCAGCCGGCTTCAGCTTGCGTGGTCCTCTACTGATTGGCTGACCCACCACGCGATCTTCCCCTCCTCTGGGTCATTACACTCGGCGGGAGGGTTCCGTTTCAACAATTCGCCTTTCCTGGACGATGCGAGCCCGCTTGCGTAATACTTCCCGACAGGATTAAGCTTGTATTTGAATTCCCAGTGAGTCACGTCTCTCAAATACCCTAACTGACAAAACTCCGTAAAATTCCGTAATCAGATAATTTTCTATGATATTGTCGTTCGTAATAATTTGCTTGATAGCGTTTTCTAAGACATAGAAAACCTATCTGTATGCTTATAATTTTTATAAAATGCTCCGAAAATATCTTAATAATAATTATAATAAATTAATAATAATAATAAATTAACATGAAAAATTCTCTTGGCTGAACAATTTGCCGCGTAAATAAATATAGAATGGCTTCCTACTGACTTATGCCAGTGGCATAAAAACCCCTCGAAAAACACGTTACAACCTTTTACTCATACAACCCGAGCACTGGGTTGCCTCTTCCACCAACCACACTGTACCGAAGGACTCCTTCTCCTGCAGGTGCCGTTGAGGTCTTCACTCTTAACGTAGAGCTGGGCCCTCCATATTTATGACCCCTAGAGAGAGGGTGTCCCAGCAAGGTGAAGCCCCCAGGAATTGGGCCAACTGTTCGTAACGAGATTCAAGTATCTTGGCTTCATGATCGTTGCTGATGGTCAACTTGTTGAAGAGGTCAATGCATGGATATCCGCAGCTTGGATAAAATGGCGAACAACAACTGGCGTCACTTGCGACAGGAGGATGAAAGATCACCTCAAATCTAAAACCTATCGTAGTGTCATCTGGTTGCGAATGTTGGCCTACTATGACTAAGATGGAGCGTCGGCTGGGAGTCATGGAGACCAGGATGCTGCGGTGGACAGGTGGTGTTACAAAACTGGATCGCATATCCAATGAATGCATCAGGGAGAGATTTGGCATTGCACCCATTCCCGAAAAAATGCGCGAGTCGTTTAAGATGGTTTGGACATGTGCTGAGGACAGGGGCTGACACTATAGCAAAGACGGGTTACATGTTGGAAGTCGCCGGTAATAGACCAAAAGGACGACCAAAACAGCGATGGGCCGATACCCTTCACAAAGATCTGAAGAGCATCAATCTCCACCCTGACATGGCCCAGGACAGAACTAAACGGAGACATCGAATCCATGTAGTGGACCCTGCCACCAGGCGGGACAAACCCTGAAGAAAAGAAGAAGTTGCTTTAAGAAGCAGAACAGTGAGGTGATCTGCCCCCTTTCACATTTCAATTGTTTATCAATTATAGGGGCAGATGACCTCATAGTTCCATCCCTTGAAACCTCAATAACTAACTAACTTTTTCAATTATACTGGTCATTTTTGAAAGAGCTATTTTTAAAACTGATAAAAATGAGGTTTACTTGCAAAAAAGCTTTTTGTGTAGAATGGGTGTCATTTTAGGTATATTTAGGTATAGAACAGCCAAATCATTTCATGTAAGGGACTTCTATATTTTCTTGGAATAAAGTATTTTCTAAACTGTCACAATCCAGTTTGGTTAACTGCAGTATCGAACAGGAAGAGGAGGATAGGAACACACGAGCAGTATTTTATCCGTCAGCACCAGAAATGGAGGTAATTGCAACTACGATAATTCAGAGTGCAGAGGAATGACAATGCATGTAACGAATGTCTACAAGTAAAAGAACCAAAGTGTATTATATATTTGTTGTCGAATGCTGTTAATCACTGGTTAGTACAGGTCCATCTTTGTAGAAATACTGGCATGGACAGAATAAGAGAAAGAAAAGATAAATGATAACTTCTTCAGTCATCGCCATCATTGCCATCGCCCGTGAAACCACTCTGTTCTTCTTCTAATAAGGGTTCAACTATCTTCCTCAATTTGTTTTCTATAATTTTTTCCAACAGCTTTTGGGTGTGTGATAGAGTAATACTCCTGTAGTTTCCACACTTCTTTTGGTTTCCCTTTTTGAACAGTGGAATGATGATTCCTTTTGTCTAGTCATTTGGAATACTATTCTTTGACCAGATGACCGACAGTACTCTGTAGATCCATTGTAAGCTAGGTGTTCCGGCGGCTTTGACCATAGCTGAACTTAGTTTGTGATGGTGTCACAACGAGACCGCCCATAACCTCAACCTTTCTTCCCTTTTCTGTACCCATTGAGACCTTGTTGTGCTTTCGGCAAGTCTCCGGAAACACCCGAACTTAACCTCTCGAACACTTCGTGTTCACAAACCCAAGACGAATCTTGACTTCCGGATTAGATCTCGTTCCTGCCCTAAGATGACATTAAATCGTCTCTGTTTTGACTTACGTTAGAGCACCTTTGAACTCGCAAACCGTGCCGAAAACATTTACCGGTAGTCAAATGACATTCTAAAAGGCCAAGTTATATGTAACAAAACTTGCGCCCTTGCTTCGGCTATTTTATCTAATAAAGAGACAAATTGAATTTATTGAGGCAACCTCGCAAACACAGTTTGAAATGATGTGAACATTCAGATAGATCGTTAATTGGATCTGCCGTAACTCGCCGGCCCTACTGCCAACTTGGGGTGTCAGTGTCCCCGCCATTGTGCTGTTAAGACCTGGTGACTTTCAAGCGTCTGGGTGGTAGCGCCGATCAGCCCAGGGAGTTAACTCTGGAGATTTGTAGCGACGGTTGAACGATGACTTTGAACTGTGAAAAGGACCCAACAGGACGTGTTTTGAGAGTGAGCGGGCCCCGGCTACAATGCCTGGGGATTCGGACCTGCCACATCGTGTGAACATGTGGACAATATTTTAAGTGAGCGTATCATGTCCTGAGGGACAATATTTTCTTTTTTTCAATTGCAAGTCGGATGGCATATTTTTTGCATTTCATGTGGTGATGGATATTTACCTTAAAAACCATGTGTACACATGGAGCTATTGCACGTCAGCATTGGGGGACGTCGTGGGCGTTTGTTATTTTGTTTTGGTAAAACAAAAGAGAGTCGCTTTGGGTTGGTGAGAGGCCATTGTCGTGTATTGAAGTGGTCTCCAGATATATTTGTGTTTTAGGTGAAAGTTAAGCTGTTTGAAGTACCAGTGGAAGTGTGTGTATTACGGGAAAGTAATGTGGTTAATGCAACGACTCAATGTAGAGTTTTGTTTGGCTGGGGTGCCGAGTTCCTGTGAAATTGAGTGAGCCAGTACAACGTGAGTTTGCAAATTGGATTGATGAAGGCTGGTGTTGGTTCCGCGCATCAGTGGTGATGCGTTATGTTATGTCGATTCACAACCAAGGAAGTGTGTGTTCCCTATTGTAAAGGAGCTGTAAGCTTTATTTGTCGCGACTGCGCTCTCATTGAAATTCTGTTGAGTTATATGGCCCGACGGCTTTCCCCTCGTGCTGGACGTGCGTGTGTGTTAAAAATGAAATTGTGTTTGATTCGTCCCCTTGTCATATTCACTTGTCTATACAGTAGAACGTCGTTTGTCCGGACGTCGAACAACTGGAACGTCAACTATCCGGACGAGCAAAACAAAACAAAAAAAAGGAAAAAAAAAAACCTCTTAAGCGGATGTACAAGAAGGAAGTTTTACGTCGTTTTCTGTTGGCAGAAGATGAGGAGAGTGTAATATCTTTTTCAAAAACGCTTTCTCTTAAGGATAGCTGATGGATGGAACACTTTAACACCACAGAATCTTCGAAATGCATTGCATAAATTGGTAGGAGAATAAGAGACCGTTAGGACCACAGGCTGTTGATGAAGATTTGGATGCAGTGACAAATGAGTTATTCCCCCAAGTTGCTGGATTTTCCGACTGTGATAGAGAAGGCACACAAGCTTTGTTTGAAAAGTGACAGTGACTCTGGTTTTCAAATCTTGCTTCTCTAGTGCAAGAAGTAAGTGGGGAAGACGAAAAGGATGAAAGCCTAGATGCTAAAGATGAAGAAAGACCAAGTCATGGAGAAGCTTTTATTGCTTTAGAAACTGCGCTATTGTAGTATGGTTGTACTATGAAATAAACACATGTTCGATTATCCGGAAAAATCGTTATCCGGAATACTTTCGGTCCCAATTAGTCCGGATAAACGACGTTCCACTGTAGTTCATTAATGCAAAACCAAAAAGCTTCCCACTTTGGCCTCTGGAAAGAAGGCTCGATTCCACTCCCCGACCTTGTGTCGTCCTCCATGTCCTCTCATTATTATTATTAATTTTAAAGTGGGGTTGGGACAGTAAGTGGATGCAGAGCGTTGGTTTACGTGTTTGCTACCCTTGTGAATTGTTTGGAATACTATTCTTTGACCAGATGACTGACAGTACTCTGTAGATCCATTGTAAGCCAGGTGTTTCGGCGGCCTTGATCATATCTGAACTTGGTTCATCAAACCTTGGGGACTTTCCATTTTGCATGCTTTTCAGTGCAGTCTTCACTTCCAGCCAGCCATGTTAATGGCTGTTGGACTTCATGGATTTCTTCAACTGTTGTTGAAATCACCATTCAGTAGCATGCTGGAATGCTTTCTCATTTCCTTCCTAACTTCCAAGTCTATTCTTAACAACTTCCCATCATCAGTTTCCAGAGCAATGAATGATATTAGCTTGCTTACACCTTTCACTCTTAACTACCTTATATAGTAGATTTTGATGATGATATGATGATAATTGTTGTTTTAAGGGGCCTAACATCGAGGTTATCGGCCCCTAATGAAATGAAATGACGTGAAATGAAAGGATGTAGATAAAAACAACTCACTGCCATGGATGAAGCGAAAATGGTGTTTATAAAACAGACAGTGAGCCCCAAAAATATGCCTTATTTGAATAAAAAGGAATAAAATGCGGATGGTAAAAAGGATAAAACAAATAAGACATAGTGAACAATATAATACAGAACACAATACAAAACATAAAACAGATATAACCAGAATTAAAAGTCGTAACTACACATTAAAACTTAAAAAAGTAACCACTCTCCCTCATGAACCGGATGACGAGGTCAGCTGACGGCCCGTCATCACGGAGAATAAGGGAGAGGGTATTAGGCAGTTTAAGAGTCCCTCGCAGATCGGCCAGATCCACACACTCCAAGAGAAGGTGTGCCACGGTTAGGTGGGCGCCGCAAGTACACACAGGAGGATCTTCTCTTTTCAGCAAGTGGGAGTGCGTAGCAATCCCATGGCCGATCCGGAGTCGACAGAGTACCACAGCTTCCTTCCGGAGAGATCGGAAGGAAGATTTCCACACCTTCGTGGTCTCCTTGATGCCTCTCAGTTTGTTGGGTGGAGGCGTGGCACGCCATGCCTCCTCCCAATGCGACAGGATCGAATGCCGCAACTGAGAGCGCACATCACTAGCAGGCACCTTATATGGTAGCGAGGGCAGTGCGACTGCCTCTCTCGCCGCCTGATCAGCAAGCTCGTTTCCCGCAATACCCATGTGGCTAGGAAGCCACACAAAGGTCACCCCGGTTCCAGCGTTACGCGAACTGACGAGCTGGTCGTGCACACGCTGGACCAACGGGTGCTTCGGGAAACACACATCGATCGCTTGCAGCGCACTCAGAGAGTCAGTACACACAAGAAAGTGCTGGTGATCGTCTGATAACGTGTACAGCAGAGCCTCTAAGATGGCATAGAGTTCCGCAGTGTACACGCTACAGGCCTCGGGAAGTGAAAAGAGAAACCGACGATCCTCAACCACAAATGCACAGCCTACTTTCTCGTTTACCCTCGAACCGTCCGTGAATACAAGCCCTGATCCCGGATACCGTGTCACCACGGACTGGAACAGCCTCCGATGGACGGAGGAGTCCGTGTCCGACTTGGGGCCGGTGTGCAGATCCAGGATGATATCAGGGCGAGAGACCATCCACGGAGGGGCCTTGCTAGGTACTCGGACGATACAGGAGACAGAAGGAAATCGGAACTGACGGTGTAAGTCATCCAAGCGAATCCCCGCCGGCCGAGTGGCTCAAGCGAGCACATCATACAGCCGGCGGTTCGGATTGGAAAACAAACATGGATAGCTTGGATGAAGTGGCATCTGTCGAATAGTTGCAGCATAGGTCAGCAGTACTTGTTGGCGCCTCAGGTGTAAAGGAGGTACGCCAGCCTCGGCGAGCAAGCTGACGACTGGGCTTGTCCGAAAGGCACCCGTCGCCAGCCTCACACCGCGTTGGTGGACACTGTCCAGTTTAACAAGCACTGACTTACGGGCCGAACCATATGCTACACTGCCATAATCTAACCTAGATAAAATCAGTGATCTATAAAAACGCAGGAGAACCGAGCGGTCTGCCCCCCATGATGTGCCGCTAAGAAACCGCAACATGTTGAGTTTCTTAGCGCAGGCAGTTTTCAAACACCGCACGTGTGGTTCCCACGTCAATTTCTGATCGAAAAGGAGCCCAAGGAACCGGTACGCAGCAACAACAGGCAAAGCTACATTGCCCAGATAAAGCTCAGGATCTGGATGGAGGGTGCGCTTTCGGCAGAAATGGACAACCGAGGACTTAGCGGTTGAGAATCGAAAGCCATGCTCCAGTGTCCAGCGTTCCACTCTCCGAATAGCTTGTTGTAGCTGTCGTTCAGCGACCGCCATATTTTGCGCACTATAATGTAGAGCGAAGTCGTCTACATATAGCGACGGTACCACTGCTGGACCAGCAGCAGCGACTATACCGTTTATGGCAATCGCAAATAATGTTACGCTAAGCACCGATCCCTGTGGGACTCCGTTTTCCTGTATATGATATTGCGAATATGTCCCCCCTATTCGGACACGGAACAGGCGAAGGGACAGAAAATTCGCAATAAAAACCGGCAAGTTACCTCGGAATTTCCATTGATGCAGGGTAGAGAGGATGCCGTAACGCCAAGTGGTGTCATAGGCCTTCTCGAGGTCAAAGAAAACAGCGACTAGGTGCTGTCTCCGGAGAAAAGCGTCCTGTATGGCAGTCTCCAGGCGTACCAGATGGTCGTTGGTACACCGAGACGCCCTGAAACCACACTGGTATTCAGACAGGAGTCCCCGTTTCTCCAGGACCCACACCAGGCGCCGATTGACCATCCTCTCAAAGAGCTTGCACAAACCGTTTGTGAGACAAATAGGTCTGTAACTCCCTGACAATTTGGGATCCTTATCGGGCTTCAGGATAGGTATAATGATACCTTCCTGCCATTGCGCTGGAAACACACCTTCCAACCAGATACGATTAAACACCCTGAGCAAATAGCGAATGCTCTCATCGTTAAGGTGTTTAAGCATCTGGTTGTGAATATTATCCGGGCCAGGAGACGTGTCCCTGCAGAGCGCCAGCGCTCCGCGGAGTTCCCACTCCGTAAAGGGCACGTTGTACTCCTCCGAAGCGCGGGAAGCAAAACTAAGATGGAAACGTTCCGCTTCGCGCTTCTGGGCCACGAAGGCAGGGTCATAGTTATCGGAACCGGATATATCCGCAAAATACGAGGCGAGATGGTTTGCAACGCGATAAGGATCTGTAACCAGTTCATTAGCAATGGAAATTCCCGGTACAGTAGATGATGTCTGAATTCCCGAAATGCGTCGTAGTTTAGTCCACACTTGAGAGGAGGGGGTATGTGCCGTAATAGAAGACACATACCGTTCCCAGGATTGTTTCTTACTCTGGCGAATAAGAATCCGTGCCTTGGCACGAAATTTCTTAAACGCCACCAAATTGGCCATGGTTGGACGCCGACGGTAGTGCTTATGTGCTCGACGACGGTCTCTTATTGCCGCTGCAAGATCCTCTGTCCACCAAGGGACGAGTTTGCGACGAGGAGTCCCAGAAAAGGAGGGAATGGACTCTTCGGCGGCAGCAAGAAGCACATCAGTGATGTGCTGTACCTCGTCATCGACGCTCCGGCAACCAAGATCAACGAACACAGCTCGTTCTTGAAACGAGGGCCAATTTGCCCGCGTAAGAACCCAACGACTGGGGAACTCCACGGGCGTCTGGTTCAGAAGGGGAAGAACGATCGGGAAATGGTCACTGTCACAGAGGTCGTCGTGTACATACCAACCAAATAGGGGGACCAGCGCACGGCTACACACACTCAAGTCAATGTGTGAGTACGTGCCGTGCGCTAAGCTAAAATGTGTAGCTTCCCCTGTATTTAATAGACATAAATCGAACCCTTGAATTAAGCCTTCCACGTCCCTTCCTCTGGGGCAGGAAGATGGTGATCCCCATTGGGGGTGATGAGAGTTGAAATCACCCACGAGTAGGAAAGGGACTGGAAGTTGATCAACAAGATCTAAGACGTCATTAATATCAAGGGGTTGGTTCGGTGGAAGGTACACGTTACAAACAGTTGTCATAGCAGGCAAGGACACGCGAACTGCAATAGCTTCCAGAGGAGTGGAGAGTGGAAACTCCTCACTATAGCAGTCAGAGCGAACGAAGGTACAAACGCCCCCGGAAGCCCGGGCGGCGTCTTGTCGCTCTTTAGAGTATAGTCGGAAACCTCTCAGAACAGTCTCGTGATCAGGTCTGAGGTTTGTTTCCTGTAGGCAGACTATACTCGCTGCGTATTGGGCAATAAGCTGACGGATCTCTGTCAAATGCCTGTCATAACTGTTACAATTCCACTGTAACAGTGCCATTGTGTGAACTTAGGGAATAAGTTGGAGCAGCAAGCTACTCCAACTTTGACTCTGGAGGATCTACAGTCTCTACGTCGACTATAATCTCCATGTCCTCAGGCGAGTTCATGGAGTGAATCGACTCAGTGGAAGATTTCCTGAACGCAGTTCGGCGGCGGGGGGATCTCCGTGGGGAGCGCGCAGATCTGGGGACCGAAACGTCCCCAGGCGCAGAAGCATCCGCAGGTGTTGGCGCGGATGGCTTCCCCTTTTTTGGAGAAAGGGAATGCGTAGTGCGGGGTCCCTTCTTACCCGCCCCCGGCTCTTTAAGGTATATAGACGGGTCAGGAGCCGAAGTCCTGACCCTGGTCGACGATGCCGCCTCCGCCGGCTTCGGCGCGGCTTTCGCCGACCGTTTGGGTGGGGAGGAAGACTTCGACTTCCTCCCGAGTGGGGAGTAAGTCTTCAACTTCCTCCCCTGCTGTGCGGGCGGAGCAGCCTTCGCTCGCACAGCCTTCGTGCTGGCCGAAGGTGGAGTTGAAGTCACCTTCGGGCTTTCCATTATAATCATAGGTGCTGGCTTCGGAACAGGTAACTCAGTTGCAGATTTCACAGCTGGTACAAAAGATGAGGTCGCCGGGACCAAATTTGGTATTATGGCTCTATAATCGATCGTTGGAGGAGGCGAAATCGTGGTATGGTACTTCTTGCGGGCCTCCTGGTAGGTGAGACCATCCAGGGTTTTGATCTCCTGGATTTTCTTCTCACTCAGGAAGACAGGGCAGTTCCTGTCCCGAGGAGAATGAAATCCAGGGCAATTAGTGCACTGATAAGGTGTTGTGCACTCTTCCGCTTCGTGTGGTACCTTACCGCATGTTCCGCAGACGTCAGGGCTCGAGCATCGGGATAACATGTGCCCGAACTTCTGGCACTTATAACACCTCATTGGTGGAGGGATATAAGGCCGTACGTCACAACGGTAACTTGTAACCTTGACTTTCTCTGGGAGCACCGAAAGCTCAAAGGAAATAATGAAAGCACCAGTATCCACGATTTGACCATTGACCTTGCGCGTAATGCGCCGGACATCAGTCACGTGACGGTGCTGCATATCCTCCTTGAGCTCCTCGTCAGTGTTCAGAATCAGGTCCCGGTGGAAAATAACTCCTCGGACCAGATTCAGGGACGTGTGCTTTTCCACTTTGACGGGAATATCGCCAAAGTGGTCACATTTCAAAAGTCGTTCAACTTGCTCACCAGTCCTAGTCTTGAGCAACAAGCTACCGTTCCTCATCTTTTGTACTTTCTCAAGCTCACCATAGACACCTTCTATGTGGCGAGAAAACAAAATACTTTTTACCAGCTTGAAATCACCCCCATCTGTTCTGGTAGCTACCAGAAACTTGGGGGTGTTAGCACCCAGATTTTCACGCACAGATTGTTCCCAGGGGGTTGATCCCCGTAGGGAATCAAATGTTAAAGACTTGGGTGAAGGACCACCCTGTTTGGGTGTGGGTCCACCCTGGTTGGGGATTTTTCTTTTGAAACCCATGGCCAGATCATCCTCCCCGAATGCCACCGACATCCGATCACGGGCCGTCACAGTAGGCGCTACCCAGCCAGGGCAAGGCCCGCCTAGCTTGGAAGGCATTGCCCGGGGGTCCGATGTTTTACAATGCCGTATCGGCATGTACCCCTTGGCATATACTGGATCTTACAGCTCAGACATTCGGCTGTGCGGGGACCTGCGTAGTCAGGCGGATACTACTGAACGGGTACATGGCACACCCACCTGTCGGCGCGGCCAAGACCGGAACAGGCTTTCGAGCGTAGTCGCTAGCGTAAGTGGCCCATCCCCTAACAGCACGCACATATAGAAATGTTGGTTGCCAGACCCTGAAAGCAGTGACGGAAAGAAGTGCGATATAACCTAATGAGAGTTATACCGCACGGGTGTATGTCTTTTAGAGCTGACTGTCAAACCCTCGAAAGGGGACCGTTCCGAGAAGCCCTTTTAGTCGCCTTTTACGACTGGCAGGGAGTACCGTGGATGTATTCGCTTCCTCCCACCCACTGGGGGTCCAATTCACAAAACAACGCGGAGTCCTGAAAGTAGAGCCAAGGTCGCCCCTTTTAGTCGCCTCTTACGACAGGCAGGGGATACCGTGGGTGTATTCTAAACCCCCCACCCACAGGGGGGATAGTAGATTTTATTACCTTGGCAGTCTTCCTGTAACTTGGTGATAAGGTCATCCTAGCATTCATCCTCCTCTTCCTGGTTCATCTTGAGACAGATGTTCAATAACAATGTCATTACGTACATTTCTCATTTTTTGTTTTTCCCAGACTAATTTCCTAAACACATTTCTTTCTTTTATTGCTGTCTTGATCTTGTAATCCTGGCATGGTGTTTCCTTCTCTCTCTGTGTAGCACTTGTTTTACCACAGATTTTAACAGCTTGTGTAACAAGAGTGTCTTTGAAGAGCTTCCATTCTTCCTCCACCCAAAGTTCTTCTGTTTTGGGTATTCTACCCATGATCCTTTACTAGTAGGCCCTACTCCTGTTTATTTTCAGGGTCTTCCAACAGCCAGGTCTTAATCTTTGGCATTTTTGTGTGTTTGACTGTTGGTACACGTCCAGACATTCACTTGGAATAACTTGAACATCTGTAACAGAGAGGCTAGCTTAACCCTTAGAGTGCCAGATAACGATATATCGTTGTTCCATATTTATGCCTTAAGTGCCAGCAACGATATATCGTCGTTTGAACAGACCGCTTTTTTTATACATATTTAGTACCGTTGGATTTGCCAGGAGGCGGCACCAAACGCGTTCATTCCACAGAGAAAGGTTAGTAGTTTTTAACTACGTCGCTAGATGACGCGTAAGTTTCCTATTTCCGGTTCAGTGAATTTTTAACATCTGTGTTCATCCACGCCGTGTGACATCTATGACACATTGAGTACAATGGCGTCGAGCGGGAGATATAAGTTTGTTGACGGCGATGATCTGGCTATGTACGTAAATATTTTGAGTGAAGAAGAGGATGATGATTACTCGGATGAGGAATTTAATCCTCCAATAGATGAGAAAGTGGAAAGTGAAAGTGATAGCAGCGGGATTGATGTAAACAGCCGACCGCATGTTTTTAGGCCTAAGGTAAACAGTGATCATCATCATCATCTTGCACAGTTTCCAGCCACTGGCCGGGTCTGTTTGGAACACAAGCCTCTCCAACGTCTTCTGTCTTCCCACCATCTCTCAGCCTCCACCCTTGTCCAGTCTTCTCCTCTCTTCTTCACGCTTTCTTCCACCTCTTTCAGCCACCTGTCTCTCGGTCTCTTTCCTTCCCACTTCGTCTAGTGTACCCTCCTGGGTATCCTCTTCTCCTCCATTCGTTTTACATGTCCATACCATCTAAGTCTAGATTTCTCTATACCATCCTGTAATGGTTCCTCCTTCATTAATTCTCTGGTCCTCTCATTTCTTATTCTGTCCATCTTTGTAGCTCCAATACTGCTTCTCAAGAACCTCATCTCACTGGCCTGTATTTTGCTCTTCTCCCTTCCTTTCATAACCCAGGTCTCCGAGGCATACGTCAGGATAGGGACATAGTACGTCCGATATATGATCTTTTTGCTGTTCTGAGGGACATCCTTGCTCCATAACATGCTTCTCACACTCCTCCGAAATGCTTCTGCCTGCCTCCCCCGCTCATTTATTTCTCTATCGTTTCTTCCATTATCTTGTATCAGGCTTCCCAGATACTTGAAACTCTCCACTTTCTTCAGCTGTTCCTCACCAATTGTTATTCCCGTTGTGGTTCTTTCCTTCTTCCTTGTTGTGATCACCATCTCACTCTTATTTATGCTAAATTTCATCCCATATCCTTGTATTATTCCTTCCCACACGTCCAACTGTTCCTGTACCTCCTCCTCCTTGTTTCCCCAAATCATCAAATCATCTGCAAACACCATTGCTTTTATCTTTCCGTCCCCAATTACTTGTGCCACTCGGGTCATTATGTCATCCATCACCACAATGAAAAGTAACGGTGACAGTGCACTTCCTTGTTTCAGGCCGTTTCTCTGTTCCAACCAGTCTGATCTCTCTCCTCCCACTTTCACACAGCTCACGCTTCCCTTGTACATCTCCTTTATCCTCTTTATAGTCCATTTCTCTACTCCTCTATCCTCCAGGGACTTCCATACTTTGTTTCTGCATACACTGTCATATGCTTTCTCAATGTCCAGGAAGGCCATCAGTAGATCTGTTCCATACTCATAGTGCTGTTCTTGTAACTGCCTTACAGCAAAAATCAAATCCACTGTGGACCTTCCTGCTCTGAAGCCATGTTGTTCTTCCCTCATCCCTCCTTCTATCCTTGTCCTAATTCTCTTTTCCAAAACTTTCTCGAAGATCTTTGCACAATGACTCATCAGTGTTATTCCCCGATAGTTTCTGCAATCTGTTCTACTACCTTTCTTGAAGATCGGGACAATGATTCCTTTTTTCCAGTCCTTTGGGGTCTTCCTTTCCTTCCATGCTGTCCTCATCACTCGGTACAGCCACTGTATCCCCACCTCTCCTGCTGCTCTCACCATCTCCACACTCAACTCATCCACACCCGGTGCCTTCCCTCCTTTCATCTTGTTCACTGCATCTTCCACTTCTTTCCATGTTAAGTCCTTTTCTGTTTGCAGTTCATCTTCCTCTTCCCCGATTTCTTCCTCCTCACCATTTTTTCCATTTGGGTTCAGAAGTTCTTCAAAATATTCTTTCCACATTTTCTTCAGTTCTTCCCTATTTTCTATCTCTTGTCCCCTTTTGTTCACCATTCTAACATAATCCGTAGGATCCTTCCGCCTCTTATTTTTTACCATCCCATACAGGACCTTTTTTGTACCTTCACTATCCTCCTCCATCATCTCTGTCCACTCTTCCATCCACTTCCTTCTCTCCTCAGCCACCACTCTCTTCGCCTCCTTCTTTCTTTCCTGGTGAGTGATAATGACCTTCAGAATTACAGTAGTAGCGATGACGACAACAATATCCAGCAGTTTCACGATTTCCGTGAAGTTCAGGTACGACCAGATGAAAAAGACCAACTCTCGCCTGGTAGGGTAGGGGTAAATCCTGAAGCCAACCTTTTTGTAAATATGTTTTCGGTGTGTTGTGTTTAGCTTTGGTGAAGATAACTCCCAAACTATTGTACATAATAAACATTTTATGTGTTTATTCATCTGGAATGGGAGATTACAGAGAAGTGATCATTACTTATCTGTGAGTTGAATTTCTAATTATATTTTGTTCTATTTCAGTTTACTTTTTATTTTTTGTGATTTGAAAATGTTCCAAAAATATTTTTATTTTGAATAATAGTTAGTTATTGTTGTTTTAAGGGGCGGAACTACGAGGTCATCATATTTTGAATAAACAAGAGCATGATAATGTTAAATTGTAGTTCAGAAGTAAGTGAGTTCTCTAGTTAGCATTTAGGGAAAATTTCAAGCCATTGAGTTTGTTATTGTGAATTATATAGCCCTGAGAGTGTGAACCTGCAAAATCCTCTAAATCAGTCTGGCATTCTTGGCATACTGTGAGCACTCAGGCCTGGCACTAAGAGGGTTAAGTTGCCCCTAGGTCTATCAGGTGTTCTGTTACCATATCAATGAGGTCCAATAATGTTGTCACTCCCCTGCCTCTTGTGCATAATGATGACATTGTCCTCTGCTATTAGATCCTCGAGGTCGTCGAGGAACTGTCCTGTCTCTTCTACAGTACACCCCGTTTGTGGTGCTTAAACTTGGAATAACTGATAGTATGTATTGTCAACACGTAATTTCATCTGGATGATTCTATAACTCACATACCTGATATCTGAATGTATGTCTATATCTCCATGCAGGAGGAGTGCAACTCCATTTCTGGCTTCTGTACGCTTACCACACCAGCGTAATACATATCCATTCCAGAGCCTTTCCACTTGGTCTCACTCACACCTAATATCCTTAGTTTATCCCTATCCATTAGGTCGAGAAGCTCTTCACGCTTACTGGTGAGAGTAAGGATAATCCCAATTCAGAGATTTTGTTTTTCAGTTGCATTTTGTGTCTTCAGGGATCTCCGATAAACTTTGGGTTTTTGGCCGTCATACATTCATAAATACCTGAAGAACTATCGTCCGGTTTTTCCTTTATTACATCCAAGTCTTGTTTTGGTTTTGAAAGGACGATTTGATCCACCTTTGGCCAGCTACGCCTAACACGGCTTCACCAGAGCCCCATTAGCCATCACAGAGCACAGGTATTAAACAAAATTCAAATTACCGATGGATCACTTAGACAAAGAAATATGAGATAAATAGTTTAGTTATGCTACAAATTCTTCTTCTTCTTCTTCCTCGCCTTTTCCCGTTACGCAGGGTCAGCTTTCTTAATCCTGAGGCATCAGTTGTTTCGCTGCATCAGCAGCAGATAGAGAGTTTCAAGTATCTGGGAAGCCTGATACAAGATAATGGAAGAAACGATAAATAAATGAGCGGGGGAGGCAGGCAGAAGCATTTCAGAGGAGTGTGAGAAGCATGTTATGGAGCAAGGATGTCCCTCAGAACAGCAAAAAGATCATATATCGGACGTACTATGTCCCTATCCTGACGTATGCCTCGGAGACCTGGGTTATGAAAGGAAGGGAGAAGAGCAAAATACAGGCCAGTGAGATGAGGTTCTTGAGAAGCAGTATTGGAGCTACAAAGATGGACAGAATAAGAAATGAGAGGACCAGAGAATTAATGAAGGAGGAACCATTACAGGATGGTATAGAGAAATCTAGACTTAGATGGTGTGGACATGTAAAGCGAATGGAGAAGAGGTTACCCAGGAGAGTACACGAGACGAAGTGGGAAGGAAAGAGACCTAGAGGAAGACCGAGAGGCAGGTGGCTGAAGGGGGTGGAAGAAAGCGTGAAGAAGAGAGGAGAAGACTGGACAAGGGTGGAAGCTGAGAGATGGTGGGAAGACAGAAGGCGTTGGAGAGGCTTGTGTTCCAAACAGACCCGGCCAGTGGCTGGAAACTGTGCAAGATGATGATGATGACTCTCATGTCCCTTTGGACATTCGTCATTAATGTTCTTTGAGGTCTGCCGTTCCCTCTCTTTTGTGTAGCCATGGACAGGCACTTCTTCACTACATGATTTTCCGGTCTTCGCATAACATGTCCATACCACCTTAGCCTGGGCTCTAAAAGTTTGAAACTGCCTCGCACATGTTCAGTGGTATGTAGCTTTTGCTCATGTGCCTTAGTAGTAGCCCATGTTTCACTATCATATAGTAGGATTGGTCTTACGACAATTTTATAAACTTTACCCTTGGTTCTTATGGGTATTTTTGGATAACATAAAACTCCTGTTAGTTCGCGCCATTTGTTCCACCCAGACGTGGCCCTATGGATTATATTGGTAGTTATCATGCCATCTTCAGCAATGACAGAACCTAGATATTTAAATTTTGTTACTCTTGGTAAGTTTTCACCATCTAGTTTAAGTTCCATATGTGTCATACTGGGTTTGGTTGGTTGGTTCTTAAGTTTAGGGGCTGTGACAACGCGGTCATGTAGCCCCGTGTACTTTGGGTGTGTGTAGAATCTGTCTGATAACCGGTGTTAATTGTGATGACTGTATTAGTGTGTGTTATCTGTTTTTTAATTTAAGTACTGCAACTTAGAATTTTTCAAATAGTTCCTACTTTTGCCGCCAAGCGCCACCGTCAACAACTATTAGGCCAAGTTCATACTGGGTTTATTGTGGTGGAAGTCGCATACCATATATTCAGTCTTGGTTCTACTAATGCGTAGTCCATTAACTCGAGAGCTCTTCTCCATTGGTCTAAACTCTCCTGTAGGTCATAAATACTGTCCGCGTACAAAAGATTCCACGGTAAGGGTTTCTGAATTTGTTTTGTTAGGTAGTTTTTAGTAATATTGAATAACAGTGGACGTAGAGCACTTTCCTGATGAACCCCCACTTTGATATCAAAGCTTTCGGACAAACCAGCTGAGTTTCTGACACATGTCTGTATATTGTTATACATATCCATGTATATTTCAGGAACGTTTTGTGACCTTAATGCTTGCTATATTAACAGTCTTGGCACACGATCGAAGGCTGTCTCGAGATCTATAAAAACCATACATAAACTCTGCTTGTTTCAACGAGCTACAAATGTTTCAGATAAATTGCTTAACCCTATATACAGTGTCACGCCGACACGTCCAACTCTAGACTAGCTTGTGGCCTAAACCTAACGTAGCTTGACAATGAGGGTCATTGAAGTTTACATTAGAGAAAGAAAATAGAAAGAAATAAACAAATTTCAAGTGATTTCAAGTTTAGCAAGTTTCGGAGAGAAAAGCGACGATGCCAAGGCTGACCCGCCCCATACAGAAACAGCTCGGAAGAGAACAAAAACATAATCATTTACCAACAACGTACAACTAAGTGAAATGGAACCTAACACAGCAAAATAAAAGCTAATAAATAGCTCACTACGCCCAGCACCTTACACTAACATCGAAACGAAGCACCACATCACACAAAACCGATACCAAAGTCAAACTTCTTCTTCTGGTTCCTATCCGTTCCGGGTGTTGGCTCCCATCTTGACTGTGCTGTTCCTATCACTTGCAGCTCGGAATAATTCAGTAGATGTTTTTGAAAAAAGGAAGCTTGTAGTTTGTGACCGTTAATCTCGAGATCATGAGCCACGGGACCTCCTTTTTACGTGGAATCCGAACCACAGGACACGGCATTTCACTTCGAAAAAGATGTTTTTGAGGTCCAGGCTGTGAGATTTTTTAAACCAGGATATTCTTCTTCGTCCAACACTTCTCTTCCCCGGTATTTTCCTTTGAAGAATAGACTGTAGGAGATGGTACTTGGCGGTATTCCTCATGATGTGTCCAAGGTATTGGATTTTTCTGATTTTCACGGTGGTTAATACTTCCTTGATTTTTTTCATTTTTTGGAGAACCTCAACATTTGTGACATGGTCTGTCCATGGTATCCGCAATATCCATCTGTACAGCCACATTTCAAAGGCCTCAAACCGTTTACATAAGGACTCTGTCAGAGTCCATGTCTCAGCACCGTAAAAAAGAGTAGAGAACACATAACAACGCAAAAGCCTGATTTTCGTAGTCATTGTCAGCCCATGATGTTTGAAGAAATTCTGCATCTTATTGAAAGTAGTCCCGGCTTTTCTAATTCGAGACCTCACCTCATGAGATGGGTCCCATTGATCATTTATGGTAGTGCCAAGGTAATTATACTTATGCACTTGTGCAATGGGTTTCTGGTCTATATTCATTTTGCACGCAGAGACTTTGTTTTTACTAATGACCATCACTTTTGTCTTCTGAGGGTTTATATCTAAACCATATTCATGGTTTTTTGGATAACTTTATCAATGATATGTTGCAGGCTTTCTTGACTATCCACAAAAATCACAGTGTCATCGGCATATCAAATGTTATTTATCCAGTTACCATTTAAGAGCACTCCCATCTCAACATCCTCTAGAGCTTCTTTAAAGATATATTCCGAATAGATATTAAATAACAATGGAGACAATATACAGCCCTGTCTCACACCTCTTAGAATATCTATATCTTCCGTGTTCTCGTTACCCAACCTCACATAAGCAGATTGATTCCAGTACAAGTTCACAATTATTCATAAATCTTTATCATCTAAGCCAATCTTTTGTAAAATTTCTATCATCTTATGATGTCAAACTGACATAACCTAAAATATTTATCCCAATACACTCATAATTAAATTAGTTCAAAACAGCCTGGCATTGTCTCCTTTCTACTTGCCACATGCAAGTGAACCAATGCCTAATTTTACTTGAATTCTCCTGTATTAAAAAAAAAAAAAAAAAAAAAAAAAAAAAAAAAAAAGGAACACTATTATATTTGCTATCTAAAAGATTATCAGTTTCCAGTTAAAATTTTTGATTGCAGTCTTCCAGGTATTCCATTACTTCCAAAAGTTCGTGATTCCAGGGTCCAAACCCCTGGGGCAGGTTCCCCTAGGTTACCAAGAAAGAGAGAGTGATTCAGTCCGGCTCGCAACACACTTCAGTTCTCTGAGCGGGAACCCGATACAGGTTTGCCAACTTAAATAATAAAAAAGGGAAGTATTCCTTCATGGCCTGTTGACCATTGAGGAATGTGTATGATAAGGCTCACACGGCCTTGGACCTCTGCTACAGTAGATAAGGGCAGTATGATCAGCCTTTACACCCAGAGGGAAACAGACAGTGGAGGAATTCTTTCTATTAGTGAAGTACCGTACTAACGAGAAACTGGCTGGAAGATGAACCCACCTTGACTTGGGCTGCCTGCCCCACTCGAAGAGGCTGGGATATTCCTATCTGTAGCTGGGCGATGTGCAATGAAGAGTACAAGGCCACCACTTCCAGCCTTCCATCATCAAAACTCTGCGGATCCACACTCTCATCACCTGTAGCAAACAACACATCCTCTGCCTCTTATATGTAGACACACTCAAAATTCTCAATTAACATTATCAAAAATTCTTGGGTGAAGTACAAGGAGAAAATTAATTGACTAAATTTTAAGTTCAAAGGAAACCAAGGTTTTTTTTTGGGTCAGCTCCTGTCCTATTGACAGTAGTCTGATGTTGGTAATAACACACATACCCATGTCCCACAGATAGACTCCCGCACCCCATGATGGAATGTTGAGTATGACCACAGACTCAATGGAAGGCAAGTTCACGAGCTTGTCGTCCAGATAGAGCTCTATGCGCTGATCAAGATCGCGGCAGCCTCTCTCCACTGCCTGCTGGGTGCCATAACCCAGGTACAACAGCTGTGACGAAAAGCAACTCAAAGTTAAGGGCATGATACAAGGGGATCTTGATCAGGGGCATACCTAGAAAATTTGGATATTTGGCTACCAAATACAGATTAGTCAATTTATTTATATTCCCACTACCGGCCGCGGTGGCCGAGAGCGTTAACGTGTTACCTCGTGCCTCGCTGGCATCAGGAGAGCGTGGGTTCGAATCCCACCTCGGCCGTCCTGAAAATGGTTTTCGTGGTTTCCCATTTTCACCACCAGGGACGGGACGGTTCCTTTCAATAGGTCCATGGCCGATTTCCTTCCAATATCCCTTCCCTGACCCGTCCTGAAAAGAAAAGTACATGGCCATTGGCGGCATTAATAAAATTATTTATTTATATTCCCACTGTTCATGTGAGAGCTGGACGCTGAAACAGGCAGACAAAAGGAAGATCGATGTTTTTGAGCTCTGGTGTTGGCATAGACTCTAACGAATGCCATGGACTGAAAGTCACTAATAAGGCAGTATTAGAGAACATCAAGACCCGTATGTCATTGGTCAGCAAGATTATGAAGTTGCGGTTAGCATACTTTGGCCACGTGTATGCGATCGGATGCATTAGAAAAAGTAATCATGCTAGGAATGAGCAGTAGCTGACCCACTGCCCAGTAAACTGAGAGCGATTAAGGGAACTACTCGCGTGTGGCGGAGCTCTTTCCGGTCACGGAGAGAGTCCGTCATATTGTGTAGGCTAAGGATAGGTCATACAAGATCCACCCACTCGTATCTGATGAGAAGGGAAGACCCCCCCACTTTGTACCTGTGGAGCCGTTTTCACCGTGGCCCACATTTTCACCGAGTGTGTGGATCTTGCTGACTTACGAAGAAACCTTGGTTTGCAGATGACACTCAAACTTATATTAGCCGATGACGCGGTGGCTGCTGATCGCGTTATCCGCTTTATAAGTGAGAGTGGGTTAGGGCCAGCAATCTAAATTCTCCTGTAAACATTGACTCAACGACTTGTTCGTTTTTGAATGATAATTTTTTGTTTTTCCGTAATTTTTGTTTATTTTTATAATTTTTATTTTTATTTAATTTTTTGTTTTTGTTCTGTTAATCCTTGGTATTTTTAAATTTAGATGTCCACCTCCAAATTTTAAATTCAATTCAAAATTTGTATTCTTTAATCTGTGTTAAGAGGGGCAGATGGCCTCGTAGTTCCGCCCCTTAAAACAACAATAACTAACTAGGAATGATCAGCGGTACCAGAAGACCAGGTCGCCAAAGGACATGTTGGTTAGACACCGTTAAAACGGACTCCAACCTGACCCTGGAACAACTCAAGGATGCAGTGTGGCATAGGACAACTTGGAGAGTAAAGATCCATAGAATCGGCGATGGTCGGATTCGACTGAACGGATGACATCATCACATAGATGATTTTGGGGGGAGGATGTTGGATGTAGTTACTGGCCCCATGGTTGCCTAAGAGAGGAGAGGATGGCAAATTAGACACTGTGGGGGGAGATATGTGGATATGTGCCTGATACTGCTACACTGTTAAAAGTAAACACAAAGGCTTGTAAGAATATCGACAGTAGGAAGGAAGGTAACAATACACACACACACGTGAAGCCCGATAACAAATTATCATCAATAAATGATAAAAATGGTCCGGTTAGCTCAAACAATGAAAGCGTTTCGCCCCAGTGTGCCGTTGGGCTCGTCAGTTGGTACAGACACACCTCACCAGTACGCGTGGCTAGCACATACTGAGAAGGCCATGCAAGACACAAAATACAAGCAGTATTGACGTCACGAGCATGCCAATGTGCTACGGAAGTCAAACTCCCTTTCATAAAAACAAAAGCCTTACCTTGACACTCCAAATAAGGTTTTGAATATTGTTTTTATGAAAGGGAGTTTGACTCCCGTAGCACATTGGCATGCTCGTGACGTCAATACTGCTTGTATTTTGTGTCTTGCATGGCCTTCTCAGTATGTGCTAGCCACGCGTATTGGTGAGGTGTGTCTGTACCAACTGACGAGCCCAACGGCACACTGGGGCGAAATGCTGGCATTGTTTGAGCTAACCGGACCATTTTTATCATTTATTGATAATTCATCCGCTCAAATGGAAACTACATCCCATCATATTCCCTTCGGGAATATTCAAAACCCAACAAATTATCATGCAGAAGTAGCAGCAACTGACTGCCAGCTGATATATTTAGGTTTGGAATAGGCAGACTGCGCATGCATACTGCAAGACACCCCTTACCCCATCGCAGAGCATTGAACTGCCATCTCCTGGCGTGATGATATTACATGCCAAATCATTTGTCAGTCCCTTCACAACGATATATTCAAGTGTTTCTTAATGATAGGTATGACAGCATTCTCAAGACATCTCACCTTATTAAACAGCCTGCTGCTGAATAGGTAGAAGGGAGACTCCCGAGTGCGATGGAAGTCCAGCGTCACTTGTGCATCTACACCAATGCTGAGGTAGTTGTACATGAAGAGACGTCGTGTTGGCAGCCTGATCCCTAGATGGCGTGAGGGGCATATCTCCACCTGCCACCTGAAATATTCCTACAAATCTTGTGACCAGGCTAGATTTACTGTACATGAATATGCAACCTCACCAAAGAACACTGCTTGATTTCAGCTGGAGTAGTCGCGAACAATGCTCTGGTAATTCTTGTACCACCCCAGTGGAGCTCCAGATACTTTTGTCAGCACCCTGTGGCTGACAGCAGTTGTTCAGAGTGTGATGTTTCCCCCTCACATTCCCTCCAGGCAAATGCTGGGATAGTACCTTAATTCAAGTCCTGGGGCATCTACCTCATCCCAGACCCTAATACAGTTACATACACTATTACAGTCACCACATTATCAGACAAATTACACACGGGACTGATGACCGAGATGTTTTTTAAACTTGATAGAAGAACATCATTATTGAACTCTATTTTCTAGATTAATATAACATGTCTCCAATTTGTATGGGACATTGAATGAAGCTCGTTTTAATGTTCGTCTCATGTGTAACAAATCTAGACTTAGCATATTAGACAAGGATAGACTTCCTTCTTTAATTTATGAAGGTCTGACGAATTTTGTCAATGAAATACAGATCATTTATCATTAGTTCTGTTTCTATTTCATCCCAATCTCTTGCTCCATTATAAAATATTAAATTAATATAGCCTACACCATGTTCTAGGCTAGTACACGTATAAACTTATATTTAATTTAGATAAGGCAGGCCTGCAGTGGCATGTTTATTAGAAAAGTGAGAAGTATATTTTAAGTTTTGTTCACCATGTAGTGGTGCTAGTGACGAAAAGGTTCGTCACCAATTCTATCACGCAGTGGTGCTATTGACCAAATGGTTAGTCGCCACGCATGCGCCTTTTTGGTTTCACATTCCAGCTGTTTGAGGCGATATTATTTGAAAGTAGACTTACTTGCCGTTTTGTGATAGTCCTTAGAACTATTTACTATGCTCTTTTAATCTCCCCGTGGCTCATGATCTCTAGATTAACGGTCACGTTAAACTACAAGCTTCCTTCTTTTAATCTCTACAGTGATGCAAATCCTGCTATCCATGTGTTCAAAGTTTGACTTCTGTGCACTATAATGGCTGACAACAGACCAAGTAGTAGTTCGAGTAATGGTGATTCTAAAAATTAACCGTACCCAGGAGGGGGCAGAGGAAATATATACCCCATAAAATTCTGACATGCCTAGTGAAAGGCCGCTAAGCCAGTCACTTCGTAAGGCAGTCTTTACCTACATCCATATCCACTATCCCTCCCGAAATTATTTTCTGGGTGCGCCCCTGAAGGAAACTAAATTTGAGTACATATGTGTAGAATGTAACCCAATGTAATATGAAATTTATGGAACCAATAGGACACAGGAGAATATGCAAAATTGATTTAGGGTCTTGTTAACACAGATTGAGTGCTAGCCATGTATTGATGTTGAAAGAGACATCTTGCAGAGTTACTCATTCACAGTGTCAAATGGAACGTTTCTCACACAGACGTAATGACTTGTACTGTAAAAAATACACCAGTTCCCATTCACTTTCAAATATGTAATACCACTGGTCCATGCATTAATTTTCATTTTTCATTTTCATTCAACAGCCAGCAGTACTCGATAGCATGCGTAATCCTGGTTGCACTGTACATTAAACCGTCGTGCAGGGTTTTGCACACATGTAATTTTGAGCGTTTATGAAGCCCTGCTGTACCTTGCAAGAATAGCTACCCTTACAATCAAGCAAAACTTCTACATCAGTTATAATAAAGACAACCTCAGTACTGAATATTTACCTGTCCAGTTGCACTTCTTTGGCCTTCTCTATTTGTTCCAGAATCACTTCTGGTTCTGGGTCAGTCTCGTGTTTCTTACCCCAGCCCAAAACCCGGGAGAGGTCATTACCTGTGCCGAGTGGTACAATAGCGATGGCTGGGATGTTCTGTAACAAACACACAAGAAATTCTGTGGACATACTGTGCGGTGCAAGGAATTTGCAATTCTTGGCAGTGGTCAAAAGGTTCATAAATCAGCAAGGTGTTTGTTGGCAGTGTGAAAGGTCTGGTCATAGTCCATGGTGTGATGCCAACATAAACTGGTTGACTGTCATGATAGTCAAGTTGGGTCACCTCACTTTGTCTACCCTTCTGGGAATTGTTGGTTCCTTAGTTTAGGGGCTGCGACTGTAGCCTTGTGTACTTTGGGTGTGTGTAGTATTTGTCTGATAACTGGTGTTAATTGTGATGGCTGCATTAGTGTGTGTTATCTGTGATTCAGGTAGAAGGACTGCAGACGATTAATTTTTTCAAGTAGTTCTTACTTTTGCTACCAAATTCTACCGTCCACGACACCTAGCTGCGGACGTGGCTACTAAATGTCATCGCAGTCAGCACCTGGCGGAGAACGTTGGAACTAATTTAGCATTATGAAACTAACCTACAAATTTTAGCTTCCACAAGAGTAGTTAGTGGAAGGTTCTTTTTCATGCCACAAATCTATGACATGGGACCGCCGGCTTTACTTCCCCTCTGAAGGAAGGCATACTGAGGGATTTTTAACACTCTTGGGCATAGAAGCTCAGCATGCTACCAACTACGTCACCGAAGCCGCCTCCCTTCTGGGAATCCATGAGTAACACTCATATGATGGCCAGGGCTCAAGCAAGAGCTGCCATCTGCAGCACTAGTGGACGTCCCATCTCCATGGTGGGAACTCATGTGGCCAAGCCAAGAGCAAGGGGATGGTCTACCCACTCAGTGGGGAGGTCACGTGACAATCCCTTAGGAGAGAGATTGTTGGAAATGATATCTAGAACCATCGTCATCAATTTCTGTTTTCCAGCGTGGGTCGGGTCGGAGCAAACAAGACACTGCACCACTTTACTCTGCCTGTCCACCATACTTCCTCAACTACTGAACTCCACTCCAGCTTCCGTTCTCTCACACTGTCCTTCACCAAATCCATCCACCATACTCTAGGTCTTCCTCGTCCTCTCTTTCCAGTCACCCGTCTCTTCATCACTTTTTTGGGCATTCTTTCATCATTCATCCTTTTCAAATGTCCATACCACGAAGGCTAGAATCTTCCACGCGCTTCGAGTGTAGACTAGAACCTTCCTTATTGATATAAAAGGAGTGCGTCGGCACGACGTTAGTCAGTTGAGTCGAGTAATCGAAGCGATACGGTCGGAGAAAGATTTTAGTTAATTTAGTTGTACTGCGACATAGTGATTGTGAAGTCCAGTGATTGTGAAGGTATTGTGCATTTGTTTGTGTCGTGCACATGCGATATCCATAATTGTTGTGTTGAGTTCCATAATTGTTACGATTTTTGCATAATGTCACAAAAACGTAAAGTTGATAGTGAGTGCCGAGTTTTTCAGTCTAAATGGGAAATTGCATATTTTTTCATAGAATGGAAAGGTAAACCACTGTGTTTGATTTGCAATCAAACAGTTGCTGTTTGTAAGGAGTTTAACTTGAAGAGACACTATGACACGAATCATAAATCAAAATTCGATTGTTACACTGAAAAAATAAGAATGGACACATTGTCATCTTTAAAATCTAAACTTCAAGGTTAACAATCGATGTTTACTAAAGCTAATACTGAGAGCGAAGATGCCCTGAAATCAAGTTTTATTATTGCATTAGAAATCGCGAAGAGATCAAAACCTTTCACTGATGGTGAGTTTATTAAAGACTGCATGTTGAAAGTGGCCGATGTTTCATTTCCATTTCAAAAGTCAATAATTAAAAATATTTTGCTGTCAAGAAACACTGTTGCTGCTTCAAGAATAAATGATTTATCTCAAAATTTGGTTCTTCAACTGAAGGAGAAAATTAAGGAATTTACAAACTTTTCACTGGCTGTTGACGAGAGCACTGATACTGAGGATACAGCTCAACTTGCTGATTTTATACGAGGTATTAACGGTAACTTTGAAATAACTGAAGAACTATTAAAGTGCGTCCCATTGACAGGTACTACAAGAGCAAATGATATTTATTCTGCAATTGAGCATTTGATAGCAGAATATGAACTCGACTGGAATATACTTAGCAGCACAACTACGGATGGCGCTCCTGCCATGGCTGGCAAACATTCGGGCGTTGTAACTAAGTTAAAACAGAAAACATCAGGGAATTTTGTGGGATTTCACTGTATAATTCATCAGGAATCATTGGCATCCAAACATTTAAAAATGGACCATGTCATGCAACCTATAATTAAAATAGTAAATTTCATAAGGAGCAGAGGACTAAATCACCGACAGTTCAGGCAGTTTTTACAAGATTTGGACGAAAAGTTTTCTGATGTCCCTTATTTCACCGAAGGTCGTTGGCTCAGTCGAGGAGTAGTTTTAGAAAGATTTTTTGCGTTACGTGACCCTATTCAAGCTTTCATGTTAGAAAAAGGCAACCCAATTGATTATGACAATGACTGGTGGGTTGATTGTGCCTTTTTAGTAGATGTGAATAAACACTTGACTGATCTGAATGTAAAGTTACAGGGTAAAAATCTGATTGTCACTCAAATGTATTCATGTAGTCAAGCCTTTGATACAAAGTTGAGGCTGTGGGAAAATCAGGTAAAAAATCAAACTTTGGATCATTTCCATCATTTAAAATCATTTGGCATGGTGAACCAAAATAAATTGAATCAATATTCTCAACTTCTGCAAAATCTGATCACGGAATTCAACAATCGTTTTGAAGACTTCCACAAAATGAATGAAATGGAATTCCCAATTTTCAACAATCCATTCAATTTTGAAGCTTCACAGGCACCAGTTCATTTGCAAATGGAGTTGATAGATCTTCAATCAGACAGTATTTTGAAAGAAAAATTTAAAGAGGTTAACGCTCTTACATTTTATACACAATATTGTGGGAATCGGAATATGTTGAACCGCTTTTGGGTTTCCCGCCAGTCTTGGCACCGCCCAGTGGTGCCGCGTAGAGGAGTCGAGGGGAAGTCGCGAAAAAGAAAGACGAACAGTGTGACAGTTTTGTGTCAAGTGAAGTCACGCTAAGTTTTGTGCAATCTCATCTGTTGTGATCTTATGTGTAAATACAGTTTTTATACTTAAAATTACTACAAGACGTGTTCGGTTTATTCGCTTGCCAAAATCCCTTCCCACAATATTTCAAGAGTTTGCATAACTACCCGCAATTAAAAAAGCATGCAGCACGCATTCTGTGCAAGTTTGGTAGCATCTATTTATGTGAGCAGATGTTTTCCGTCATGAAAATAAATAAGAACAAACATCGTACAAGACTTACGAATGAACATCTCCAATCAATTCTTAAAATAATTACAACGAATATGATACCTGACATCAATGAGCTTGTCAAAAACAAGAGAAGTGAGGTATCTGGATCCTCGAGCTCAAAATAATTACCCTCTTTTATAACTTTGATATGATTTTTAACAATGATATATTATCATCATCATCATTTCCCCTTATCCAGCTCCTGCCAGGTCGGGGTATTTATGGCACTTCTCCACTTTCCTCTTTCCTTCCACCATTCTTCTTCCACGATCTTGTCCCAGTCCAGATTTCTTTTTCTTATGCTGTTCTTCACTGAATCAATCCACCTTGTTCTAGGTCTTCCTCTTGCTCTCTTACCCTTGCACTTTGCCTCCAGCATCTGTCTTGGTATTCTATTTTCCTCCATCCTCTTTACATGTCCAAACCACCTTAGTTTATTCTTCTCAATTCTCTCATTTAGTTTTCCCATCCCAACTTCCTTCCTAACATCTTCATTCCTCACTCTATCTTTCCTTGTCTTTCCTATCATACTTCTTAGGAATTTCATTTCACTGGCTTGGATTCTACTCTCTTGCCTGCTTGTCAGGGTCCAAGTCTCAGCTGCATAAGTTAATATAGGAACATAGTACCTGTTCGCCATCTCTTGATGAATACAGTACTTTTGCATTTGTCAGTTGGCACAGGCTAGAGTAAAAGGTGGCTTTTCACCGATGTCTCAGTCTCACTCATGGCTGTGATTATATGGAAGCTACTGAGGTATGGGTGGGGCTTAGTAATGGCATTCGAGGCACAGTCAATGCCTGTGAATGCTGTGAAAGGTTCAACTCATAGGGTTAGGACTACTGTTCTGACTCAGTGAGGAAAGCAATGGCAAACTACCTCACTCCTCTTCTTGCCTAGAACGCCTCAAAATAGTGCTGCCTTGGGTTTTTGTGGGTATCTACTCACATAACGTAACGGCGGTACTTTTTGAGGATCCAACCAGCCTTCGGGCTGACTACCTAACAGACAGACAGTACACATTATACATTACCTCCTTGCTTTTCCTTGGTACTTCCTTATCCCAAACAAGTTTTCTTACACTTTGATAGAATGCATTGCTCTGCTGTACTCTCCTGCCAATCTCCATGTCCAACCTACCAGTTTGCATCAATTCACTTCCTAGGTATTTGAAAGTGTCCACAATTTCCAAACTCTGACTTCCAATTTTCACAGTGCCCTTTCCTTGTCTTTCCCCTCTTGTCATCACCATGGTCTTGCTTTTCTCTATACTGATTTTCAGGCCGTACTTCTGAATATTTTCGTTCAGTGCATCTAGTTGTTTTTGCACTTCTTCGGTGTTCCTTCCCCAGACCACAATATCATCTGCAAATAACAGTAACTTCATTTCTTTACGTCCATATGCTTCCTTTGTTTACAAGAGTTTAGTGCTTTTCAGTCGGTCAACACGAATGTACCCAAAAGAGATGGGTTATGCCCTAATCCAGAAATAAATTACATGAGATTAATAAAACACTAGGATGACCAGTTTCGATCGTCAAGCGATCATCATCAGATCCAATACACTTAGGCTATAAAATCTATGTTTGAAATACAGGTGAAAATATTTACAATATGTACAATTATTTAGTTGCAGTATTGGTACTGCAACTGTCAGTGTATGCTAAATGCAGTATATATGTTAGGTGAAATGCTAAATGGTGATGGCTATCCGGAGATTGTACTTTAGAGAGATTATATGGTTGTAAACTATGGTTAAACTATAAAAATTTTAGGCTAACTACTTATCTGATTGTCTTCCGTACTACAGCTATTCGCAGTTTCCGTGCTCACTTGAACTCGCTGTGCGGACGACTGTGTGTTTTATTAATCTCATGTAATTTATTTCAGGATTAGGGCATAACCCATCTCTTTTGGGTACATTCGTGTTGACCGACTGAAAAGCACTAAACTCTTGTTTACTAAGGCAACACTGAAAATATGGCTTCAAACACCACAATCTTCCTTTGTTTCCTTTACAATTTCATCCATCACCATTACGAACAAGAGAGGTGACAACACACTCCCCTGTCTTAGTCCAGTCTTGTTCCTAAACCAATCTGTCTTTCCAACTGGGGTCAGTACCCTGCTAACACAGTTGTTGTACATTGCTTGCACCATTTCCAACATTTCTCTTCCCAGTCTCTTCTTAACCATGGTTTCCCATACCTTCTCTCTGAGGACACTATCATATGCCTTTTCTAGATCTATGAAAGTCATGATCAAATCCTCTCCATATTCCCAGTTCTTTTCCATCACCTGCCTCAAGCTAAAGATTGGGTCCACTGTGGATCTTCCACTCCTGAAGCCATACTGTTCCTCTTGCAACTCTCCTTCCACCTTTCTTCTCATTCTTCTTTCTAATATCCTTTCCAGTATTTTTACTATCTGTGATATGAGGGTGATCCCTCTATAGTTATCACACACCTTCTTGTATATTATATACTATATAATTAAGTAAATAAAATGTTATAATAATTCAGTACATATTTTTTATTTGAATCTGGCCCGCCTACACATTCTAAATTTAATATATGGCCCTCTGCAAAATTGAGTTTGACACCCCTGCTCTAAAGCATCTTTTAAGTGGGGGGAAACAGCTGAACTGTGCCTTGCGCATTCCACAATGGCGGTTTGTTTCCGAGTTTCATATGTACTGTACTTTCATCCATATGAATATAAAATATGTTTATGACAATGAAATTATAAAAGATCACACACACTCAGGGACGGATTTAACTTTTTTGGCGCCCCTAGGCAAAATAAAAATTGCCGCCCCCCCCCCCCCATTTTTTAGGTTTGTGTGAAAATTAAGTTGTAGTTAGTAAGGCAACCTATTAAAAATTCGAGTTTATTTTTTACACCTATAATTAAATTTTATATGTAGGTATAACTTAAGATCTTGGTGTGCTAACAAAAATCTTTCTCCGTGCTTTATTTTCAGCAAAAGTTTTGATAATATCGTCAAATTCCATATCTGGCATTAATTCTGATTCAATTGCCAAAATCGTTTGACAAACCAAACGGTCCTGTATCGTAGTTGAGCTCAAATAGTCTTTTATGCGTTACACAATCATGAAAACGAGCGTTCGGCACTGCAGTTCAACAAGCGGTAGGATATTAAAACATTTGGAAATACTCCTCGTAGATCATTCTGTCGAATAAATTTTAATATTTCTAAAGGCGGGTTATTTTCAATTTTTTTTTTACTCGGCAATATTTTTGAAAGTGGCACAATTCGTTTATAAATATTTGTTCTATATCATTTGGAAAATATTCTTGTAATGCTGCCGCATGTTTCCTTGATTCAGGTTAATTCAACGTACGAAATTCGATAAGCGTGATAATTCTTTGAAAAATTCTTTCATAATCGGGGCATTTGCCCTTCAAATCTGTATAGAGTCTATCCAAAATTATATTGAAAGTATTTACTCTGAAATTCTCTCTTCCACCTAGCTAAACATCATTTTCATACAATAATTCATCAGACATTAATTTTCTTCGTTTCTTCCTACGAACGTCTTTTTCAAACTCCTGGGTGGTAGAAATTTTCCGTGCTGTTTCTTCATAAAGTTCAACATTTTTCCGAGCATCTTCTACAAAACCAAACAACGATTTGTACAAATCCAAAATATCTGAAATGCTGGTATCCATGGCTTGCAATTTCTGACTTGTAGCATCGAATAGTTCAAGTAAAACAGACCCAATACTTAGCATAAATGCACTTTCTAGTCGTTCCATACTATTCCGAAGGCCTGTAGCTTTATTTCGAATTATTGCTTTTTCGTTGGGATTTTCTACGAAAGCTGATAATGCATTTATTATTTCGTTCAAAATTTCAACCAGAACAGAAACCGCATCAGTACGTGCAGATCAACGAGTTGTAGACAATGATTTTAGTTTCGCAAATTTTGAATCAGCAAAATGCTGCAAAACAGACCATCTTTCTGTCGAATCTGGAAAAAAATTATACAACTCCTGGAGCAATTCAAAAAACGTACTCGCTTCTGTACAACTTTCTGCAGCGTGTGTACCAACCAAATTCAACGAATTTGCAGTGCATGGTGTGTACTCTGCAAGAGGATTGTCGTTTATTTTATTCTAGCTTGAAGTCCCGAATATATGCCCTTCATGTTGGCAGTGTTATCGTAAGATTGCCCTCTCATATCAAAAATGTCTATGGCATGAAATTTCAAAGTAGATGTGACTGCATCAAATAAGTCTTCACCTTTGTGACCTGGTTTGTCTAGTAAAGTTAAAAAACGTTTAGTAACAGTGCCGTCTGGTTTTACATATCGTAAAATGAATGAAAGTTGGTCAATACGAGAGATGTCTGGGGTCGAATCCACAATGATAGAATAGTAATTCCCAGTTTTGATTTCTTCAACTGTTTTAGACGTCACTTTTTTAGCCATAATTTCGATGACTTCTTCATAAATAGTTGTGGATAGGTAGCTTGTACTACCCTTGCCTTTATCTCCATAATTATGAATATGCTCATATACAGTATAAATGGATCGAATTGTCTTAAATATTCTATTAACATCATAAAATTTCCATTTTTAGGAACGCCGAAATGCTCATTGCTGCCTGTGCCCCTAAATGAGAGTCCATGACTTGCCAAGGTTTTGACAGTAGCGACAACTCTTTTAAGAACTTCTTTCCAGTATGCAATTTTTGTTGTTGTACTAAACCATGATCTACTCTCCCATGTATATTAGCTCTTTCAAACAAATTTAGGAAAGATTGTTTAAGATTATGTGAATTTTTGTGGGCAGAAGCCAAGTCATGGATGTTTTTCCAATCATTTAATCCGTGTTTGAACGCAAATTCGTCAGTTGTGTCTCCAAAGAGCAAACACGGTGCACAAAAAACAGAACCTTTACTCTTGGAATAAACAAGCCACTTACGATTCCTATTTCCCCGTTCTGAAATTTTCTTTTAAACACTGAGTGGTTCAAGTACCTATTATATTCAGGGTAAACTCGTTTGGATTCTTTAAAATCGGAATCTTTATTCTGAGGCATGCGAGGCATGCGAAAGAAGGGAACATAAGAAATGTGCGGGTCTGACACAAGGCAAACTAGACGCGCTTACGTACAAGGGCTCACGGCAGACTCACGTGGATATGCAAAGAATGCAAACCAATGCTGCGAAAATCAGGGAAACAAGATGACCTCATACAAAGCCTATTAAGTTCTATAGAATCCATGCAAGCATCCATAGAGCAAATGAAACAGAACATGGTAACAACACTCATAGAAAGAGTACAAGAAGCGGTAGCCAGGGAGATGGGAAAAACATCTATCCCCCCCGGCAAGAACCAAAAACAGCAGCCACAATAAGACGGACGACCATAGAAAACAGGAGCCCTCCATGCAGACGCTACAAAATAAATTAGCAAAGCTACCACGATAAAATCACCAGCCACGCAAAACAACCAGTGCGCCCCCCAAGGTAATAAGACCTCTCTCCATCTAAACGAGGCTTCGACCACCAACGCGTAGCACACAGAGACGGAAACAGAAGACCCACTATTTCTCAATCTTATAATATGTCACATGGGTGGTATTGGATTATCTCTAAAGGGCGCTCATTACTCTTGTACATGCATGAGCATATTCAGAATTAAAATTTTTATTTTTCAAATAAAATATTTATTTATTTATTTAATTTTAAAAAATAGTCAAAATTTGCCGCCCCCTAAAATCTGCCGTCCTAGGCTGCCGCCTATACAGCCTATACGTAAATCCGCCCCTGCACACACTACTAAGTTTTAATACCAAGAAAACCAAATACGGAAATTAAAAAAAAAAAAAAAATCCGAAGGGGGACTCGAACTGTTTCCAGCGCTGCATAATAAATTGGGAGTCTACACCTCTACCGCTTACGCTACATAGACAACTCAGTGGTGCGTTCTGATAAGGTATCTATTCACATAACTGCCAGTTCTCCTAAATACTTTGTTCATATCATTTTAAGCTTTTGCCATGAATAAGGTCTTCTGTATTTCCCTTCCTTTATAATTATGTTCCAGAAAGTCTCAAGGAAGCATCGCAAACAACGATCACTGCTAGACGCTTCTTGTTCTGTCCGCCATGCTCTCCAAGATGAAACCGAGTCCACGCATGCGCGAGAGCCGTAAATCTTATTTAAGTAATTGCGAACCCAAATGGCCTCGTGAAATGCATCGAAGATAATCACGCATTAAATCTCGTATTTAAGTTAAATGGGAATTAACTAACTAATCGTTAGTGAAGAGTTGGTGAAAACGGCCCTTAGAAGACTCAGGTACATACATTCTTACAATCAACTTCTAATAACTTCTTTGAGTACTTAACCCTTTCCTTGTTGCATTCCATGCATGATATCCCCAGAAATCACTCTATTATTTTAGAATATGAAGTACTGTGGACATGGGTATAAACTCTTGTGCATAACATGGGAACTATATAATACATTTAAATTAAATTAAATTTTACATGTGAATTACCAACAACAGTCTTGCAATGACCCACAGTAAATCTCACTCAACTGGGGTCCTTGGTTTGAAGTCTGCCCTCATACAATCTGGTCACAAAAACAATTTTAAAATTATATGATCTGGCCACATAAACAATATTATGAAACCAAGTTTTAAAAAGTGTCAGTAATGGAATTTGCAGTTTTTACAAACTATACACATAGTTACAGTGTTTACCGTTGTTCTATTCCCTGAGGTTTAGAACCACTTCTGCATCTTTTTATTTCTCCCGGAATTACCGGTAGTTTCATTGGCTCATACTGCAAAAATTGCCAAATCCTAATTTAAGTATGCTAATATATACAACTCAGTAGCCTGCTCCATGGAGTCCTTAGTTCCCAATGTCTACTCCAATTGCCAAAACATACCTATATAAGGGTGCTTTCGGGCTCTTTAGCAGGGAGCCGTGACTTTCATATCCGGGCGCATTCAGGTACTTTGAGAAGGAAAGGGTTAAGCTAACCTTCTTATCCATTAATCCTTCGTGCTTGGGGTTGATAATCAACAACAAACTACAGCCAGATTCTGAACACATCTACAAAGGTCTGACAAGGAGAAAGTAAGTCAATGACAAACACTGTCACAACACCAGTTCCTAATTCCAACTGAATTACAAAACTTACCAGACAGACTAGTATAAATGACCCCTAAAAACTTTCAAAAATTGAATGTCCAAGTGTTACCTGTACTTGCAGCTTATCGACTGCATTAAGCACCCAGGCGATTGTGCCATCTCCTCCAGCTACCAGCACTTTAGCTTTCACCTCACCAAGCAGTGTGCACCATTCCAAGGCTGCTTCCGGAGGACGTTCTGCCAGATCAATCACTTGGGCTGGGTTTAGAATGCGGCGGAACATAGACAGCAAGCGATCACCATCGTTATTCCCAGACTTGCGATTGGCTGCACATAACACATGATGGAATTGGTGGGAATAATTAAGCATTTTAAGGAGAGACCACTACAATAATTGTATGTATTTCAAGGGTAGCGTTCAAATGAAAGAAATCAATAGTTGAAAACTTTAGCAAAAGGTTTCACTGAGCACTTGTCGAATTAGTTTGATGAAATCAATATTTTTTTCCCTTTTGGTAATTTCTCTGCACAGAGCTTCTTTAACCCTTACCCCTCGAAATAAAATTCTCTTAGCTCTCCCTACAGCTCGTATTTAATTTCTGAACTTTTACTTTCTATTACTTGTATTTATTTAGCTCTGCTTTAGCTCCTTAATTATACATATATGTCTACATTCTTCTACTAAAGTCATTATTAAGCAAATAAAACCAGTATGCAAAATAATTAATTATTGTATAATTTATTTATTTACATATGTTACGCCCTCATTGGAGCACTTAACCAAAACAAGTACAGTCGAACCTCGATATCTCGAATCACCTCGGGAGAAAATTTTTATTTCGAGTTATCGAAATTTCGAGAAATAGAGAAATACCAATTTTAGGCATCTTTAGCACGTTATTTAATCACATTTGTCTATGAACCATTACGGAATACAGTGCAACAATATCTGACAGCATTTAACAACAAAAAACTCATACAGTACTTTATGGCATAACTTCAATTACAGTATAACAATTGTACCTAGGTATACCGTATAGCTTACAGTAGCAGACAGAATACGTACGTACAGTGATTAAAAAAGGAACATACAGTACCTCCGTTAGCACCTTGGGAAGAAATCCGTTAGTTTCTTTTGTTTTTTACTGTTACGCTTCTTTTCCTCAACATAGTTTTCAACAACATTTATTGCTGTGAAAACACTGTCATTTACATACAGCTGACTCTGTATGTACGATCAAAGAACAGCCACTGCACTTAACACCTGATCTGCTGACGGTGCGGGAGAGGGCAGCTCCAACTCTTCTTGTTGGGAATCACCATCGTCGTCTTCTTTCAGTTCTTCTTGCTCGGCAGCAGTGTTGACGATACCCGTAGGTTGTTCCGCCACTATAACATCACAGTCCACATTTATGTAACTCTCAAAATCAGCTTCGCAATTAACAAGCTGCTGATATTCCGCCCATTCCTCAGGAACAGAAATGACTTCGTCCTCTTCGTCTTCTGCAGCTTGCGAGTAATCTTTCGAAAATCCTGATTCGCGAAAGCACTTAACAATTCTTTCCTGTTTCACATCAGCCCACGATTTACTTAGCATTGTTATCGACTCTAGTAGATTGATGTCTGTTAATGACACCTCGGAGTCAATTGCTCTCAGAATTCTCTGAACAGCCCTCTTCCTATAGTAATTTTTCAAGTTTTTAATCACCCCTTGGTCCATTGGCTGTAGTTTGGATGTTAAGTTCGGTGGCAAGAAGACCACGCGCACTGCTCTCAGCTCCTGAGTGAGCACCTTGGGGTGAGCTGGGCAGTTGTCTACAAAAAGTAGAACTTTCCTCTGTTCATGTTGAAACTTCTTGTCAATACCATGCAGCCAAGATTCGTAAATGGAGCTTGTCATCCATGACTTCCGGTTGCTTTGGTACAGGACCGGTAAAGACTTAACACCCGAAAAACAGCGAGGCTTCGCCGATTTTCCGATCACTAAAAGTTTTAGTTTTTCTGTTCCCGTCATATTAGCTCCCAGCATTACCGTAACCCTTTCTTTACTTCTTTTACCACCAAAACACTTTTCACCCTTAAAGGCCAGTGTCTTTCCAGGCAGGCATTTGTAGAATAAAGCAGTCTCGTCAGCATTAAACACGTCATTAGAACTGTACTCCTGTAACAGGGCTGGTAAAACTTTTTTTTGTAATGTTCACAGTCCACTTCACTGACAACAGCACTTTCACCTGACATTACCATCTGCACTATTCCATTCCGAAGTTTAAACTTTTCCAGCCACCCACTGCTGGCCTGAAAAGATTCATAACCGAAGTCTTTAGCAAATTTTTCTGCTTGTTCACGAACTAAGCTACCGGTTATTGGAATGTTTTTGTCTCTCACACGGGTCACCCATTGAATCATTGCTTGTTCCAGCTCCGGGAATGTTGAAGTTTTAAGCCTCTTCCGCTGTGGTGCAAATAGTGTTTCATCCACAGCCAGACGAATCTTGTCTTTATCTTTCAGTATTGTAGATAATGTGCTGGGAGGAATTCCATACTCAGCTGCAATATCCTTCTTCTTTTTCTGACCTTTCTCCACTTCACTTATCACTCGAACTTTTTCGCTCAGGCTCAGGCATTTCACTTTACGTTTCTCCATGATTGCATCTACAGGGCTGTAATTGTACACTGAACAGCCAGATACAAGCTGCAAGTTTTCCTGGTGCTGACGCAATGCGCGGGGATGGCCCGTGGAATCTTATCAGTTAGTTAGTTATTGTTGTTTTAAGGGGCGGAACTACGAGGTCATCTGCCCCTCTTAACACAGATTAAAGAATACAAATTTTGAGTTGAATTTAAAATTTTGAGGTGGACATCTAAATTTAAAAAGACCAAAAATTAATAAAACAAAAACAAACAATTAAATAAAAAATAAAAATTATAAAAATAAACAAAAATTACGGAAAAAACAAAACATTATCATTCAAAAACGAACAAGTCGTTGAGTCAAAATTCACTGGAAAATTTAGATTGCTGGCCCTAACCCACTCTCACTTATAAAGCGGATAACGCGATCAGCAGCCACCACGTCATCGGCTAATATAAGTTTGAGTGTCGTCTGCAAACCAAGGTTTCTTCGTAAGTCAGCAAGATCCACACACTGGGTGAAAATGTGGGCCACGGTGAATACGGCTCCACAGGTACAAAGTGGGGGGTCTTCCCTTCTCATTAGGTACGAGTGGGTGGATCTTGTATGACCTATCCTTAGCCTACACAAAATGACGGACTCTCTCCGGGCCCGGAAGGAGCTCCGCCACACGCGAGTAGTTCCCTTGATCGCTCTCAGTTTACTGGGCAGTGGGTCAGCTAGCCATTGACTCTCCCAAAAAGCCAGAACTTGTAGGCGTAACTGAGAGCGAATATCTCTAGCGGGTACCTCCATTGGTCGAGGTGGTAGTGATACCGCCTCTTTTGCAGCTTGATCCGCTAACTCATTTCCCACACTTCCCATGTGGCTTGGAAGCCACAGAAAAGTGATTCGAGTGTCAGCGTGGCACAGCCCGGCTAGTAGGTCGTGGATTGGCTGCACTAGGGGGTGTTGCGGGAAACATGTAGCAATTGACTGCAACGAACTCAAAGAGTCGGTACACACAAGAAAGTGGATTCGTGCATCCTGTAGTGCAAACTGCAGAGCTTCATAGATGGCAACGAGCTCCGCAGTAAACACACTACAGGCCTCAGGCAAAGAGATCTTGGTATTTGCACCATCAATAACATAAGCACAACCCACTTTCTCGTCCACCTTCGAACCATCCGTGTATAGAATGCCAGCGTCCGGAAATTGGTGAACTATGCTGTGGAACTGCCTCCGGTAAACGGAGGCATCCGTGTTCACCTTAAGACCTCGGTGCAGATCTAACCGAATTTCCGGACGCGGGACTTGCCACGGAGGCACCTCGCTAGATGTCCGGATCATACAGGGACCTACAGCCACTCCTATTTCAGTACACGAGCTATCAAGTCTAATACCAACCGGCCGAGTGGCACGAGGCCGGTTGGCGTACCCCTGGTGGTTTTGTGTACCGAAGAGAGCTTGATAGGTCGGATGTTGCGGCATTTGACGCACATTGGCAGCATATGCTAAAAGCATATGTTGGCGTCTATAATTTAAAGGTGGAACACCCGATTCGGCGAGTAGGCTGGGTATCGGGCTGGTCCGGAAGGCACCGGTAGCCAGCCTAACGCCACTATGGTGGATACTGTCCAGCATTTTCAAGGTTGCCGGCCTTGCTGAACCGTATGCCGCAGAACCATAGTCTAGCCGGGACAGGACGAGGGCTTGGTAGAACCGTAGCAGCACCGCACGGTCAGCCCCCCACGTAGTGCCACTAAGAAACCTGAGCATGTTCAGTTTCCTGAGACATGTCATTTTCAATTGCCGTATATGGTGCTGCCACGTTAACTTACTGTCAAAATGGAGCCCCAGGAAGCGATAAGTGTCAACCAATGGCAACGCAGCATCCCTGAGATGTAGTTCAGGGTGTAAATGTAGCCTCCGGAGCCGACAAAAATGGACGACGGAGGTTTTCGCTGCTGAAAAACGAAAACCCCGGTCGTGAGCCCACCTGTCAACCTGGTTGATAGCTAGCTGCAATTGCCGTTCCACGACTGCCATACTTCCAGAGCTGTAATGCAGAGCTAAATCGTCTACATACAGCGATGGAACTACCGCGGACCCGGCGGCGGCAACAATGCCATTAATGGCAATCGCGAACAAGGTGACACTCAGCACTGAACCCTGAGGAACTCCATTTTCTTGGCTATAGTATTGCGATAATGTCCTACCGACCCTTACACGGAAGAGTCGGACGGATATGAAATTCGCAATGAAAGTCGGTAAGTTACCACGGAGTCCCCACTTGTGAAGGGTGGAAAGGATCCCGTAGCGCCATGTGGTGTCGTAGGCTTTCTCGAGGTCAAAGAAAACCGTGACTAGGTGCTGCTTTCGGAAAAAAGCCTCCTGTATGGTGCTCTCAAGTCGCACCAGATGGTCAGTGGTGGACCTATGAGAGCGAAATCCACATTGGTACTCAGGCAGGAGACCTTTATCCTCCAAGAACCACACCAGTCGACGGTTCACCATCTTTTCGAGCAGCTTACATAGGCCATTTGTCAAACAAATGGGCCTATAGCTGCTTACAAACTTGGGATCCTTTCCAGCCTTAGGAATCGGTATCACGATCCCCTCTCGCCATTGAGATGGAAACTCCCCTTCAATCCATATACGATTAAAGAGGATCAACAGTTGTTTTATACTGGATTCGCACAGATGCTTTAACATTTGATTATGTATGTTATCCGATCCAGGAGCCGTATCCCTGCACATTGCAAGCGCACTGCGCAGTTCCCATTCAGAGAATGGTACATTATAGGACTCCGAAGCAGCAGTGGCAAAGGACAAGGGGTGAGTCTCTGCCTCCCGCTTCAGAGTCAGAAATGTAGGATCGTAACTCCCGGAGCAGGATACATCGGAGAAGTGCGAGCCAATGCTGTTGGCAATGGCGAGATGGTCCGTGATGATGTCTCCATTGATGGACACTCCGGGTATCGACAGTGATGTCGGGAGTCCGGAGATCCGACGAAGCTTAGTCCACACTTGAGATGAAGGAGTATGCGCCGTCATGGACGACACATACTTTTCCCAGGTCGTTTTCTTACTCTCCCGAATCAGATATCGGGCTCTAGCACGCATCCTTCTGAAGGTGATAATGTTGGCCATAGTGTTTTGCCTCCGATAGCATTTGAAAGCACGTCGACGATCTTTAATGGCTGCTGCAATCTCGGCTGTCCACCAAGGGACAAGCTTCCGGCGTGAGTTGCCGGACGAGGAAGGTATTGTTTCCTCAGCAGCAGCCAAAATACCATTCGTTATGTGAATGGTATGATCGTCGAAACTCTCAAAGGTATCTTCGGCAAACACCGCACGTGCCGTGAAAGTTGGCCAATCAGCCCGACGGAGAAGCCATCGACTTGGTAACTCGATGGCTCTCTGGTTCGGAAGAGTAACGATAATTGGAAAATGGTCACTATTACAAAGGTCATCTTGTACACCCCACTGTAGCAGGGGAACCAGCGCACGACTGCACAGGGTAATATCGATACTTGAATAAGTACCGTGTGCAATAGAGAAGTGCGTAGGCTCCCCTGTGTTCAACAGACACAGGTCCAGCCGCCTGATCAGCCTCTCAAAATCTCTCCCTTTACCGCTAGTGGTAGCGGAGCCCCAGATGGTGTTGTGGGCATTAACATCTCCCAGAAGGAGGAAAGGAGGGGGGAGCTGAGAGACTAGATCCACCAGTTGGTCGTAATCTGGCTGAGAATCAGGCGGGATGTACACGTTACATACTGTTGCCATTACTGGCAACGAAGCACGAACTGCAACTGCCTCTAGCTGAGTACGCAACGGCACCTCTTCACTAAAGAGGCTAGAGTGGACGAGAGTGCAGACGCCACCAGCGGCCACAGCTCCGTCCACCCGGTCTCTAGAGAAGAGTTTGAAGTGACGCATTGTTGTCTCATGTCCAGGACGAAACCTGGATTCCTGAAGACAGACAATGGTTGCCGAAAACGAAGATATTAATTGTCGTAACTCAGCGAGATGAACAGAATAGCTATTACAGTTCCATTGTAATAGTGCCATGGTGTGGACTTAAGTAGAAGTGGGTCTTCTACTTATGCTTGACCGTTTGCCACCCTTCCCCATCTCTAGTTGGAGATGATGGGGCAGGAGAGCACACCTCAATCTCCACATCTCCTTCCGAAGACGAAGAAAATGGAGCGGGTGCTCTCTTTGGTTGCGCGCGGTCGTCGTCGGACCTCACGAGTCTCGCTCTTGGAGAAGAGCGAGAGCGGTGTCTAGGGACTTTCTCCCTGTCCGAAGACGGGGTACTTGTCCCCGACACGCCCCGAGCATGCTTCTTTCTAGACCGACGCAGACGTCTATTCGGGGAAGTAGGTGGTCCCTTCCCCACAGACGTCAGGTCCTTGCAAAACGAGGCCGCTCCAGCTGGCACCGCTCCTTTGGTGATGGTAGGAGCGGAATGGCCAGCAGATGGCTGAGCTGCCTTGTATGCAGGAGAGGAAGAGAAACGGCGCTGAACCGCCCCTCTCTTCTCCGCCGGTGACTTATTTTTCCTATAGGGGAGTTCCTCCACTCTAATGGGTTTGGCTTCTGCGGGCATCACTCCCTTGATGGTCGAGGGAGCGGAAGGCCCAGCAGATGAAGGAGCCATCCCATCAGCCGGAGGTCGAGAGAGACGGCGCCGCTCCGTCCCCCTCTTCTCCACTATCTTTGTCTTATCAGGTGGGCTGGATGACGATCCAGCCCCGGTCGCAGAAGTCTTCTTTGCCTCGTTGGCAGGGGAAGACTTCTTCTCCGACCGTTTCGGAGAGGAAGATGACTTCTTCTCCGATTGCGCCGGTTTAGATGGTATAACCGGCGCCTTTTTCACAATGGCCGAAGAAGGTTGTGTAACCTTCTTCGGGCTGACAGGTCTCGCTTGGACAGCGAGGGGAGACTTTACGATCTCAGAGTAGTTCGTCGTCGAGGGTACAGCACGGGGAACGAAAGTGGCAGGGGTGATAGGTGGCGTCACCTTAGCCGCGAAAGATACCGGAAATTCGGGTGCAGTCATATCACGGTATCTCTTTCGAGCGTCGTGATATGAAAGCCGATCCAATGTTCTGATTTCTTGGATCTTTGCTTCCTTGCAGAACTCAGGGCACTGCTTCGACCGCGGAGAGTGACTTCCTTGGCAGTTAGGACACGTCGGGGGAGGTGTACACCCCACACCGTCATGTGTCCCCTTGCCACACTCTCTACACACCGCCTTGGCAGTGCACCTGGCAGAAACATGACCGAATTTCTGGCAATTGTAGCAGCGCATAGGTGGAGGGATGTACGGTCTAACGTCGCAATGGTACGACGTGACCTTCACCTGCCTAGGCACTACATCACCCTCAAAATGGAGAATGAAAGCGCCAGTATCGACGCTATCATTTCCAATTTGCCGGGTGATGCGTCTAATCCTGGTGACGCCTCGCTTCCCCAGATCCCGCATCAATTCCGCGTCGCTGTTTAAAATGAGGTCGCGATGGAATATAACTCCACGGACCTCATTCAGCGTATCGTGCTTCTCAACCTTAACGGGAATTTCGCCGAAATGCGTGCATTCCAGCAACGCTTCGGTTTGCTGCCGGTCAACGGTATGCAGCAGGAGCTGCCCGTTCCGGAGCTTGGAAATCCCGTTAAGGTCGCGATATTTCCCCTCGATTTCCTCTGAAAATAGGATCGATTTTACCTGTTTAAAATCTCCCCCGTCTGTCCTGGTAGCTACCAGGTAGCGAGGAGACCTGTCAACAGGGAACTTCTTATTAAATGCCTCATCCCAAGGCGTATACACCTTGGGATTCGGTCTACACTCCAGAGACGGCTTTTTAAGGGTGCCTCCCTGTACAGGTGTCCGTGATCGTTTACTACGCATCCCGGACGAAATCCTCCCCGAATACTGCCCACTCCGAACGGGGGCTATCACTGTGGGCGCCACCCAGCCAAGGCAATACCTACCTGGCATAGCAGATATTACCCGGGGTCCAGTGCCTCGAACAGGCACTTCCCCCTCGGCATGCACAGGATTTATTCAGCTCCAGTATTCGGCCATGCAGGGACCTTCGTTGTAAGGCGGATACTACTGTAGGGTACATGGCGCACCCACCTGACGGGATGGGGCATACCGTCTAGGCTTTCTGGCCAGATGGCCAAGCTGGTGGCCCTTCCCCTAACAGCACGCATGTTTATTTCTATTGGTCAAACCAGAGCTGGGACCAGAAAACCAAAATTGACCTTTATAAGGCCCCCTCTAAGTCGCCTTTTACGACAGGCAGGGGATACCGTGGATGAATTCTGCCCTCCCCATCCACAGGGGGTCTGAACAAATCAAAACTGGCAAGTTATTCGGCCATGTCGGCCCTATTAGTCGCCTCCTACGACAGGCAGGGCATACCGTGGGTGTATTCTAACCCGCACCCACACGGGGGGGGGAATTTTATCAGCACTGGGAATTCTCACACCAGCTAAGGTTAATGAACAGAGCAGGGGTGGGCAGTCAGAGCAGGGGTGGACAGATAAGCCGCAATATAAACGCTTAGGAACAAAATTCGAGTTAGAGAACAATTTTTGCTTCTAGGGAGGAAAAGTTTGCTTCGAAAAATCGAGAAATTCATATAATCGAATTTCGAGTAATAGAGAAATAAATACACGTCAAGAATAGGACAAATGGCCGGGAAGTAGAAATTACTTCGAGATATTGAAAATTCGAGTAATGGAGGTTCGAGTTATGGAGGTTCGACTGTATATACATGTCTCAAAAACAATATTAAAGATTCAGCTTCTTATTTTTCTTCTTTTCCCAAAACATTTTCATTCTAGTCGACCTTGGCGCTACCTCTGCATCACTTATGGTGTAAGTTTAGCGAGTAAAGGTTTTTAAGGGAAGTCGGATGTTCTCGTTTTTCAAGATATTCTTCTCATTTTTGTTAGCAATTTGGGACATTGTCAAGCCGAGTCCATCCAGATCATTTTGAATTTCCATAAACCAAGAGTTCTTTGTTTTACTTTTGAAAAAAATAATTAAATAATACTTTTAATTGTCCGGTATCCGGCAGGCGTGAGATATGACAAAAAAAAGCAATTCGCCTTTTTCGCATAGTATCGACTATAGACTCAGTTTCTTTATAAACCACTTCATTTGGTAATAGACGCCATTGACCATCCACCTGATGTTTTTTATTGATTATAGTTCTGAGAATTCTTCTATCAGTCTTGTGTAATGTATCAGTAACTGATCGAGTGTTTAACTTGAAAAGTGTTTCACAAGCATATATTGCTTCCGGTTTAATAACTGATTCGTAATGTCGTAATTTGGCATTTATGGAGTGTTTTTTTTTTTTGTAACTAGACCAAGTAATATATTGCGCTTGTCTTAACTTTGTTGATCTATTTTTGATTGACGCTTTCTCATTCAAATTCCATGTTATAATCTCCCCTAAATATTTAAATTTATGTACAACTTTAATTTCTTTATTGCTAATCAATGTAATAGCTTGTGTTTCCACATCAAAGGATGCCATTATTTCAGTCTTTTCAAATGAAATTTGAAGTCCCACTTTTGCTGCAATAGACCGAAGTTCTTCAATTTGGTGTTTAGCCTCATCTATACTGGTTGCAAGCAGTGCAAGGTAATCCGCAAAAGCCAAGCAATTCAGTTTTATATTAGTACCAATCTTTACATTTGGAGGACAAGTTTTGTTCCACTCACGCATGATCTTTTCAAGAACACAATTAAATAATAACGGTGATAGACCATCTCCCTGTCGAAGTCCAGTCCGGATATCAAATGGTTCAGACAAGGCTCCTCGAAATTTAACCTTTGATTTAGTATCTTTCAAAGTAACGCCGATGAGGTTGATAAGTTTTTGATGTAACCCAAATTCCCTAAGGATGTTAAGTAATGACCCTCGATGGATACTGTCATAAGCTTTCTTAAAATCCACAAAAGTAATGACCAAATCCTTTTGTCTCATTCTATGATATTTCATTATCCATTTCAGACTGACGATCTGATCCGGACAGCTGCGACCTGGTCGGAACCCTCCTTGATATTCTCCTAGTTCTTGATCGAGTTGTTGAATTCTTGTCAAGATAATTCTAGATAGAATCCTGTATGTTACATCAAGCAAAGAAATCCCACGGTAGTTGTTCGGGTCTGATCTATCACCCTTTTTATGAATTGGGTGGATTACAGCCATTCTCCATTCCTCTGGTATTTGTTCCGAATTCCATACATCGATGAGGCGTTTATGGAGGTTGGAGATGGTTTGTTCATTTGTATATTTCTATAGTTCTGCTACCAATGAATTCTCTCCTGCTGCTCTATAATTTTTTAGCCAATTAATCGCTGCACACACTTCAGTCAAGTCAGGAGGAATAATGTTCTGTAAATTTGTTGTCAAAGTCTGCCAAGCTATGTTTAATGTACCTAGAAATGTTATCAATAGGAACACTGTCAGTCACCATCAATATGTATACATGAAGTAATTTTGGCATAAACATGTAGGTCATCAGCCCCAAGTGAAAACAATTACAACAACACAGCAAAATAAAAATAAAACTGCTATCACTGTGTGTGTTATTACCTTCTCTGCTTACTAAGTCACATTCATCGATTTCAGACTAAGATATGTCATCACTATCATCAAAAACTTGCCGTATTTCATCCTCTGTAAATGTCCGATGGGCCATGTTTGATTACTATCAGTCTGGCGGTTACCTAGTAACAGCTGACAGGTCGCACGGCCTTCCAAATAAGAGTTTAACGGTTGCCTGCTTCGCAATATCGAGATTTCACGATGTTCCTCACGCAACCAACAGATCACAGAACCAAATAGGAATGGACAATTTGTCGGGGCAAAGACGACAGACGAGCAGTACAGAACACAATTATGATCTTGGGGCTCGCCCAACACACGACTGGAATGGGAAATTCGTTATGTTGGGGATTGCCAGACGGATGAAGTGTAAGGGTTAATAATCTTATGGCCTTGATAATGTGACTGTTCCGGTCACAATGTTCCCAAACCCTTATTTGGTTGACTGCAAGAGAAGTCAGGTTAGGGTAATTTGTTCATACCATTTCTTTTCTTGTTCATCATCATCATTTAGGTTGTAGAATTTCATTTTATTTAGTGTATATATATCTTGTGTATCTCGGGGACTCAGTCAGGAATATTTCATTTAATTTGTATGGGAGATGTCAGTATACAAGACAGCGGATTGTGTAGGTAAGCTACAAGATGTTGCAACAGCAGGAAACTCTAGGCCAAATTTAGATTGGGCCGAGAATAACTTCCCTTGTCTTGAAGAAAGCTTTGTGTAAATTGTGTAAGGTTCTGACGTCAGAGAAGAGTTTCGCGCCACGAGTTGTAAGAAATATACATGGGTTCGAGATTATTGGTGTATTTTGTATGGGTTGGAGGGTATCATGACCCTGGCGGAGAAAGACGAAAACATGTGTTTACAAGATGAGCGGTGGGTTTTTCGTCAAGCGAGGCTTCACTTCTATTGTAGCGTCTGATTGGAAAGGTCGCGTTCTCGTAATTTGGCGTAGGCCTATTTGGAGAAACAGTTTTGTTGAAAGCATGGCTTGTGAATGTACTCGAAACGGCTACATATCACAACGATGTTATCTCTGTTAGCACAATTCAAGTTGGGTACGGAAGCACATTCATTTCTCTCGCAGAGATGTGGCTATGTAAACCAGTAAACATCTCTAACCTCAAACCACGTGTGGAAAATCTTAGAAATGCTGGGGAGAACTGATCTATCGAGCATGTCTCGTAGATTATCTGCTAGATCGTCGATGAGTGAGTAACAAACATCTTTATATTCCAACATTCATTTTGGGTCACATGTTTTCGTCATTGCCGAGGAGAGAAGATAGTAAACCATAGTCTGTTCGACGAGAGTCCCCGCCATATGTTTAAAGTTGATATTAATACACATATTTTGAAGGTTATAATTAGTTTTCTTTATAGGGAATTACACCTAATAGTTGAACGCCCAAATGATACCAGTTAGGTTGACCAAATGTGTGTCCAACACTCCACGACCCTGCCATTTCAATTGTGTGGTATATGATGAAGTACTTCCGATCAAAAATAGGAGGATGATTTTGGGAAGTTTTAAATCAGTCGCCCAAGAAGGGCTGGTAAAAAGTTACAACATGGCGCCCAACGTGGGGCTCGAGTAGGGAAACCTAGCAGGTATCATTAGGGCACATATGCACACGGCACCTTAGGAGTATTAGGGTGCACAGTAATTTGTTTTGTTTTAAGGGGTATGTCCACATCAGACAATTTAGAATTAAGGTCAAGGGTTGTGTGTAAATCAAACAGTAAAATGTCAGGTAATCAGGAAACTGGGAGAAGTGGCAGTGAGGAAGATGTGGAAAAGACAGTGGGAACATATGTTACCATTGTTACTACTGAGTCGCAGCTGATCGCTGAAGGTAGTAACTTAAATGTAAATGGGGGGGTTATGAACGATAGTTTGATCCAAATGCTACTGAGTGAAATAAAAGAGATTAAGAAGCAAGGAGAATCTATGAGTAAGGAAATTAAGGAGCAGGTAGGCTCTGTAAATGAGAAGGTAGAGTCAGTGACCAAACTGATAGTAGAAGTGAAGGAATTTGTAAGTAAGGAAATTCAGGAGAGCAACAGGGCCACGAACACAAGGATAGAGAGTCTCAGCAAAGAAATACGGGACCATAAGTCTGTCCTTAATAGTAGAATGGAGAGTATGAACCTGGAATTAAGTGGGAAAATTAGCAAACAGGGAGAGGAAATCAGGGCAGAAATGCAGGGGAATCAGGCTGGGATCACAAGTAGGCTAGAAGGAATGGAAGGCCATCAGAACCAGCAAGATGTGGAAATAACGAAAATTAAGTCAGAGATAGCTAGTTCAAGGGCAGAAGTACAGAATGTAACGGGAAAGTGTGATGAGATATGCAACACTGTAAGTGGGAATAAGAGGGAATATTTAGATAGAGTAGGTGCCGTTGAAAATAAGTTGGGAGAGATTGAGGGTCTGAGAGGGAAGCAGGTGGCATTGACCGAGAAAAACGAAAAGCTGCAGGAAGAGCTGATAAAGGTCAGGAGAGAGTTGAAAGAGCGACCGATGAGTCAAAGGGTTGTGATGCCATCTAGTTTGCTACTCAGGGACCCTGGTCTGCCACAATTTAACTCAAGGCAGTTCAACCCTATGGAGTTTTTAAAAACCATTGAGAAGAAATTCAGCAAGGATCTAGAAGACGGGGTTGTCGAATGGGAAACAGTGTTGGAGATCTTGTCTAACTCATTTCAAGGGGATGTGAAAGCATGGTTCCAAATATACAGGCCTAACATGAATAGTTTAAGGGAATTCAGGGATAAATTCAAAGCTAAGTTCTGGGGGGAGGGGGTACAGTCCAGGGAAAGGGAAAAATTAACTTTTGGGAAATATAAGGAGAGAGAAGGGGTATCCCCGACAGAATATTTTTTGGCACATGTACTTATTTGGAAGAATTTGGATGGGCTGACCTCTGACAGTGATGTGGTTAGGGTCATGTTGAAGCACTTCCCACCTAGAATTCAGGAGGCAGCTTGTATGCAGAAGGTAAGGACGGTAGAAGAGTTGGAAGAGCTTCTTACGAGCTTTGACGTTTTAGGCAAGCAGCACATGGAGAGGCCAGAGGTCAAACAGGAATTTAGGGGCAATAGGGGGAATAATCAGGAGTTTAATAGGGGTAGATTTAATCAGGAGCAAAGAGATTATCAGCAGAGGCAGGAAAACTATCAGAGAGGTGGGGGGCGTCAGGATAATTCACAGCGACAGGAAGGTAACTATCAGAGAGGTGGGGGGCGTCAGGAAGGTGGTAACGAAAGAGTACAGGTGAACCAGAGGAGACAAGAACAAGGTGGTCAAGGAGCTTTAAACTCCGAACGGGCTGTGCAGGGAGGTCAGTCAGGCAGTCCGTAAGAAATGAAGTCAAGCAGTGTGTTATTGTGGGTGAGGAGGATTTTATGCCTATGAGTCGGGAGGATCTGCTAGCTGACCAGCAGGAGTTCTCATGTATCGGGGAGAAGGAGGCTTTTATGTCAACTGTTGAGTTGAGCATACTAGGTAAGAGAGTGCAGGCATTGGTGGATTCGGGGAGTGAGAGAAGTGTCATCAGTAAGGGATTTTATGATACTTTAATCAAGGACGGTGGTAAGTTGGAAGAAATTCCAGTTAAGTCGACATATGTGGTAACTGCTGTTGGTAATAAATCCCAAAGAGTGGGAAAGCAGGTATTGTTGCCCATGAGGTTTGGTAATGAAGTTGACCACAAGACTTGCTTGGTAATTCCTAACCTAATTTATGAAATGATTTTGGGGATAGACTGGCTTAACGAGCATAGTGCTGTTATTGATTTTGACCGGGGTGTCATCAACTTTGTGAGGGGGAATATAAGCCAGGAGATGAGAATGAAATGCAAGAGTGTAGATAAGACAGTAAAGGCATGTGTTACTGAGGTCACTGTAGGGGATATGGCAGAAGGTAAGGCTGACGATGAGGAGGAAGTTGTGGATTTATGTCACATTGCTGTGGAGGGTGATAAGTGTGATCAACTCCAGCAGGCTGTGGATAAGAGTGGTTTAAGTGTTGAGGAGAGGGATAAGTTGTTAGAGGTTTTAGAGCTAAACCAAGAAGTTTTCAGTGACAAGCCAGGGCTAACACATGTCTATACGCATCAGTTCGAAATTGTAGATCATTCTCCATTTTCAGGACCCAAGTACCCGATACCTCACAAATTTGCTGATGCTGTGGAGAAAGAAATAGGCATTATGCTGAATCAGGGTATTATTGAGCCTTCAACTAGTGCATATCTGAATCCCTTAGTTGTGGTTGGGAAGAGTGATGGCTCGGTCAGGTTGTGTATTGATGCCAGGCAGCTCAATTGTAGGATATCTGGGGACCAACAGAGGCCAGAATGTGTTGAGGAACTGGTTCAGAAATTCAATGGTAAGCAATGGTTTTCCACTATGGATCTGAGTGCATCATTTTGGCAGGTACCGTTGAGAGAACAGGACAGGAAGTTGACTGCGTTTAGCTTTAAGAGTGGTTTGTACCAATTCAGGGTCGTTCCTTTCGGAACAAAGACCAGCAGTTCAGCGTTGATTAGGGCCTTAAATCTAGTGTTAGGGAGGGACACACACGAGTTTGTGACAATGTACATAGATGATTTAATTGTTGCATCTTACACATTAAAGGAACACCTGGATCACTTAGACATTGTTTTGGGGAAATTAAGGGACGGGGGATTTACAATTAAACTTAAGAAGTCTCTGTTTTGCACAACATCAATCACATTTTTAGGGCATACTATCACAACACAAGGGGTGTCTCCCGAACAGTCACGATTAGACAAGATTCACAACACTGCTACACCACGTAACGCCAAACAATTGAGGTCAATATTAGGGGTTTTCAATTATTTTCGTAGATTCGTAGTTAAATATTCCTGTCTTGTAGAACCGTTTAGGGAATTGCTGAAGCAGGGTACTAAGTGGGTATGGACCCAGGTGCACGATGAGGCTTTTAAGGAGTTGAAGAGAGGCTTTGTAGAGACTGTCATGCTTAGGTATCCTCGTCTGGATTGTCCCTACATTTTGATGACTGATGCGAGCATGCAAGGCATCTCAGGCATTTTGTGTCAGGAGGATAGTGAGGGCAATCTAGGGATTGTCTCATTAGCAAGCAGAGGGCTAAGCATGGCGGAGAAGAGATATACAATTACTGAAATAGAGATGTTAGCAATCGTATACTCTCTAGGGAAGTTTAGGAGTTATGTGTTGGGCAGTAAGTTGCAGATACTGACTGACCATCATGCATTACTTTTTATTGGATCCTGCAAGCTCACTTCGAACAGGATGTCAAGGTGGATATTGGCTATAAGTGAATATAACTTTGAGGTAAGGCATATTAAGGGTACTGAGAACATTGTGGCTGACTTCATGAGTAGAAACATTGGGGGTGATGAGGGTCATCAGGTACTGGAGGTACAGGAAGGTGTTGTTATCTGCGTAACCAAGGTAAGCGAGTGTGATTATGAGATACGCTGCTTAAGGAATCTGCTTGTAGAGCAGGAGAAGGATGAGGTCTTAGGTGATATCTTGACTCAGTTGAGAGGTATGGATGTGGATAGTAGAATTAAGGTTGGAAAGTATTGGTACAAGTTGGAGTGTGGTTTCTTGGCTAGGCTGTGCCATGAAGGTGCCTGGAGAGTGTGTGTGCCAAGCTCATTGCAGGTAACGATGATTTGGTATCATCACAAGGCTTTAGGGCATTTTGGATCAAGCAAGGTTCTTTTTGCTGTTCAGCAGCATTTCATTTGGAAGAACATGGGAAGGCAGATTAGGAAAGTTCTGGCAAGTTGTGACTCGTGTCAACGGTGTAAATGCCCAACGAGGTTTCTTGAGGGACCTCGGCAAATGGTGATCACAGAAAAACCAAGGGATTTACTCTGTGTCGATCTGTATGGTCCATTGGTTAAAGCTCAGTTTGGATATCAGTATATCTTCGTGGTTGTTGACGCATTCAGTAAACTCGTCAAACTGTATCCCCTGAGAAAAGCGACCGGGAAGGGTTGTGTCCTACAGATCACTGATAAGTATGTACCTGAGTTTGGGGTGCCTCTCAGGATACTATCAGACCACGGTAGTCAATTCACCTCAAAGATCTGGAAAACCAAGTTGAGTGAATTGGGTATCAAGCACATATTCTCATCTATTCGATATCCTCAAGGGAATTTGTCCGAACGAGTTATGAGAGAATTAGGGAGAGTATTTCGCACCTATGTGAGCAATCGCCACAATGCGTGGTTCTCCAAGTTAGGAGATATTGAACGATGGTTCAATAGTACGTTCCATGAGAGTGTAAAATGCACTCCCTATGAAATTCAGTATGGTAGGAAGCCTACCAATGAGCTTGCTAGAATGCTAGGTTTAGTCACGGGAGAGGAGATTGGGAAGGATGTTTGTATCCAGCTGGCTAGGGACAACTTAATCAAGGCAGGGAATAAGCGTAGGCGCCAGCAGAAGCGGGTAAAGTTTGATTCTTTTGAAGTAGGCGATCAGGTGCTTCTGAGGGTTCCATATCCGTCTTCAGCTGTAGATAAGGAGATAGGGAAGTTTTTTTCATCTATTTCAGGGGCCTTTTAAGGTGGTTAAACGTATTGGTGAGTGTGCCTATAGTTTAACGGACCAGGATGGTAAGTCTGTCAGTACACATAATATTAGGAATCTCCGTAGATATCACTCTGTAAAATAATATGGCATGGACTCTTAGAGAATCAGTCAACATAACGTGATGGCATGACAAAACTCAAGAGATGTGACGAAGAATGCTAACCAGCAAAGTGGCATCGAGTGTTAGATGGATAGATGGTATGATAAGGCCTGTGCAGGCAAATACCATGGCTTGTGAAGCGATAGGGTCTCATGATGAGACGAAGAAAATGAAGTGGTAGACCTAAGACACTTGAGAGAAATCAGTGAGGCTAGGAAATGGACACAATAAGACATTCGAGAGAGTGAGAATGTGTGAAAATTTGACAAGTGTGTATGTATATATGTCTTCCAGGGTTTATTTATGTAATAGTGTAATTCTTTGTGTTTTCAGTGCGTTGCTTGTTTGAGTGTTTGTGATCCACACTTGTTTCACCCGTGTGAATCACATGGGGGCGTATTGTGACTGTTCCGGTCACAATGTTCCCAAACCCTTATTTGGTTGACTGCAAGAGAAGTCAGGTTAGGGTAATTTGTTCATACCATTTCTTTTCTTGTTCATCATCATCATTTAGGTTGTAGAATTTCATTTTATTTAGTGTATATATATCTTGTGTATCTCGGGGACTCAGTCAGGAATATTTCATTTAATTTGTATGGGAGATGTCAGTATACAAGACAGCGGATTGTGTAGGTAAGCTACAAGATGTTGCAACAGCAGGAAACTCTAGGCCAAATTTAGATTGGGCCGAGAATAACTTCCCTTGTCTTGAAGAAAGCTTTGTGTAAATTGTGTAAGGTTCTGACGTCAGAGAAGAGTTTCGCGCCACGAGTTGTAAGAAATATACATGGGTTCGAGATTATTGGTGTATTTTGTATGGGTTGGAGGGTATCATGACCCTGGCGGAGAAAGACGAAAACATGTGTTTACAAGATGAGCGGTGGGTTTTTCGTCAAGCGAGGCTTCACTTCTATTGTAGCGTCTGATTGGAAAGGTCGCGTTCTCGTAATTTGGCGTAGGCCTATTTGGAGAAACAGTTTTGTTGAAAGCATGGCTTGTGAATGTACTCGAAACGGCTACATATCACAACGATGTTATCTCTGTTAGCACAATTCAAGTTGGGTACGGAAGCACATTCATTTCTCTCGCAGAGATGTGGCTATGTAAACCAGTAAACATCTCTAACCTCAAACCACGTGTGGAAAATCTTAGAAATGCTGGGGAGAACTGATCTATCGAGCATGTCTCGTAGATTATCTGCTAGATCGTCGATGAGTGAGTAACAAACATCTTTATATTCCAACATTCATTTTGGGTCACATGTTTTCGTCATTGCCGAGGAGAGAAGATAGTAAACCATAGTCTGTTCGACGAGAGTCCCCGCCATATGTTTAAAGTTGATATTAATACACATATTTTGAAGGTTATAATTAGTTTTCTTTATAGGGAATTACACCTAATAGTTGAACGCCCAAATGATACCAGTTAGGTTGACCAAATGTGTGTCCAACACTCCACGACCCTGCCATTTCAATTGTGTGGTATATGATGAAGTACTTCCGATCAAAAATAGGAGGATGATTTTGGGAAGTTTTAAATCAGTCGCCCAAGAAGGGCTGGTAAAAAGTTACAATAATTTCAGAAGAAAAAAAATGCTTTTGTATGCTCAAGCTATTTCTTCTACAGCAGAAAATACCTGCTTGCTTTGAAAATCTGCACTTCACAGCAAACAAAACACATTCAGAAACTTGTTAAAGCATACCGAGTTTCTGGCTGAAATTACACTTTGGTAGCCTGTAATGTTTTCTGTCTCTTGCATTTGGAGACTTGATCTATTACCCACACAGTTTTTTCATGGCCGTTTTATCCAAGTACATAATATAAGTCTCCCATAAGTCCAACCCCTCGTCCACGTCGTGGGAGACGGGCAACGGCACAAAGTAGGGGATCGCCTGTAGGGGCGAAGTACAGTGGGGACTTCGTGTGCCCCGGGACCGTTACGGTAGCTGTGAAGGTCCTACAGGAACCCTGAAAAGTGACGGCTAACGGGGCTCTGGTGAAGCTACGATAGGCCCAGCAAGCCAGTAGTGGATGAAACCAAATGCTTTCAAAAACGGAACGAGCCTCGGACAGGATGGATTTAATAGACGACGACACGGCTTTACACACGGACTAAGATTTGGAACTTTAAACCTAAGAACGCTGACGGGGAAGGTGGAGGAGATAGTGGATATGATGGAAAGAAGGGAGTTGGATTTATTGGGATTGGCAGAAACAAAGTGGAAAGGGGAAGGAAGGAGAGAACTGAGAAAAGGCTATAGACTGTACTGGAGTGGGAACGAAGGGGGAAAGAGGAATGGAGTGGGAGTAGTAGTACGAGATGGTTTAAAAGAAGAAGTGAGGAGAATAAGTGATAGAATGATGAAAGTGAAAGTAGCACTGAGGGAAGAGACCGTAGAAATAGTGCAAGTGTATGCTCCACAAGTAGGCTGTGCCTCTGAAGAGAAGGAGGAGTTTGAAGAGGAATTGCAGAAGCAGCTGGTCGGAAGAAATATGATTGTTATGGGAGATCTCAATGCCCATGTAGGAAGTGAAAGACAAGGTTATGAGAGTGTCCTAGGACCAGAGGGTTGGAGCGGAAGAAATGAGGAAGGAAAGAGACTGTTGGAATTCTGCCAGAGGAACAGCCTGCTAGTTGGGAACTCCTGGTTTAAGAAAAGAGAGAGCCACACAATCACATGTTACAGTGATGACTTGACCAGGAAGTCGGTAGTCGACTATATTCTGTATGAGAAAGAACTAAATAAGAACATCACGGACATCAAGGTTATACCATCGGAGAACCTGGATAGCGACCATTGATTGCTGGTAATGAACCTGAGAGGGAGTAAGGAGAAGAAAGGGACTGAGAACCAGGAAAGACGTATAAGGATATGGAAACTGAAAGAAGGGGATAGAAGGGTCGAGTACCTCAAAATGGTAAAGGAAGGAATTCCAACAGATGAAGAAAGAGGGGTGGAAGAGGAATGGGCTAGATTTAAGAAGACACTAGTAGGTGCAGCAGAAGCAGTATGTGGGAGGACAAGTAGTAAGAAGAGGTGGAAGGAAACACCATGGTGGAATGAGAAGACAAAAGATATAGTAAGGGAAAAGAATAGAGCCTTTAGGAGGTGGTATCAAAATAGGACGGTAGAGACAAGGGAAGAGTACCAGGAAAGAAAGGAGGAGGCGAAGAGAGTAGTGGCTGAGGAGAGAAGAAAGTGGATGGAAGAGTGGACAAAGATGATGAAGGAGGATAGTGAAGGTACAAAAAAGGTCCTGTATGGGATGGTAAAAAATAAGAGGCGGAAGGATCCTACGGATTATGTTAGAATGGTGAACAAAAGGGGACAAGAGATAGAAAATAGGGAAGAACTGAAGAAAATGTGGAAAGAATATTTTGAACAACATCTGAACCCAAATGGAAAAGATGGTGAGGAGGAAGAAATCGGGGAAGAGGAAGATGAACTGCAAACAGAAAAGGACTTAACATGGAAAGAAGTGGAAGATGCAGTGAACAAGATGAAAGGAGGGAAGGCACCGGGTGTGGATGAGTTGAGTGTGAAGATGGTGAGAACAGCAGGAGAGGTGGGGATACAGTGGTTGTACCGAGTGATGAGGACAGCATGGAAGGAAAGGAAGACCCCAGAGGACTGGAAAAAAGGAATAATTGTCCCGATCTTCAAGAAAGGTAGTAGAACAGATTGCAGAAACTATCGGGGAATAACACTGATGAGTCATTGTGCAAAGATCTTCGAGAAAGTTTTGGAAAAGAGAATTAGGACAAGGATAGAAGGAGGGATGAGGGAAGAACAACATGGCTTCAGAGCAGGAAGGTCCACAGTGGATTTGATTTTTGCTGTGAGGCAGTTACAAGAACAGCACTATGAGTATGGAACAGATCTACTGATGGCCTTCCTGGACATTGAGAAAGCATATGACAGTGTATGCAGAAACAAAGTGTGGAAGTCCCTGGAGGATAGAGGAGTAGAAAAATGGACTATAAAGAGGATAAAGGAGATGTACAAGGGAAGCGTGAGCTGTGTGAAAGTGGGAGGAGAGAGATCAGACTGGTTGGAACAGAGAAACGGCCTGAAACAAGGAAGTGCACTGTCACCGTTACTTATCATTGTGGTGATGGATGACATAATGACCCGAGTGGCACAAGTAATTGGGGAAGGAATGATGAAAGCAATGGTGTTTGCAGATGATTTGATGATTTGGGGAAACAAGGAGGAGGAGGTACAGGAACAGTTGGACGTGTGGGAAGGAATAATACAAGGATATGGGATGAAATTTAGCATAAATAAGAGTGAGATGGTGATCACAACAAGGAAGAAGGAAAGAACCACAACGGGAATAACAATTGGTGGGGAACAGCTGAAGAAAGTGGAGAGTTTCAAGTATCTGAGAAGCCTGATACAAGATAATGGAAGAAACGATAGAGAAATAAATGAGCGGGGGAGGCAGGCAGAAGCATTTCGGAGGAGTGTGAGAAGCATGTTATGGAGCAAGGATGTCCCTCAGAACAGCAAAAAGATCATATTTCGGACATACTATGTCCCTATCCTGACGTATGCCTCGAAGACCTGGGTTATGAAAGGAAGGGAGAAGAGCAAAATACAGGCCAGTGAGATGAGGTTCTTGAGAAGCAGTATTGGAGCTACAAAGATGGACAGAATAAGAAATGAGAGGACCAGAGAATTAATGAAGGAGGAACCATTACAGGATGGTATAGAGAAATCTAGACTTAGATGGTATGGACATGTAAAACGAATGGAGGAGAAGAGGATACCCAGGAGGATACACGAGACGAAGTGGGAAGGAAAGAGACCGAGAGGAAGACCGAGAGACAGGTGGCTGAAGGGGGTGGAAGAAAGCGTGAAGAAGAGAGGAGAAGACTGGACAAGGGTGGAGGCTGAGAGATGGTGGGAAGACAGAAGACGTTGGAGAGGCTTGTGTTCCAAACAGACCCGGCCAGTGGCTGGAAACTGTGCAAGATGATGATGACATAATATAAACACAATTCCCATTCAGTACCGGTAGTGTATAAATGAGACAATTTAATAAAGGGTAGGCAAAAGAAAATAGTAGCACTTAAGTCAGGTGTTCTCAGCTTTGTGAGACTGTAAGCACCACCCTCATACCATACCAAGTACCCGAGCACCTTTAAATCCAATATAATAATAATAATATTGTATGGCCTCGGATGCCGGGTGCAAGCTTTGTAATTTGACACCCAGAGGGTAGCTTGCATGTCGAATTTCGTTGTTTCTTGAATCACTATGAAAGTCAAGGAGGTTAGAATCTAAGCTCCTTGAACACTACCTAGGTATAGCGCTTTCTAGTAGAGAAATGAGGAACTTTGTGTTGGCGGAAACTCCCGAGATTAATTTTGTCATTGTGAACTCAGCCTACTGAATATGGCTTCTTTGACATGCCAACATCGTATGACATGCGTGTTGTATTTTTGCCGCCTTTCAAAAATCACTTACCAAGGCCGGGGGTGAACCTGCAATCTTGGGGTTAGTAGACCGACACGCTATCCACTTACCCACCGTGGCAATAATAATAATGCAACAAGCATGTGCCTCTCTTTCCTTTTCCTATGTCTCTCCCCCTCTGAAATGCTGAAATAGCTGGGGATCACCGCTCACCAGGCATGCTACAACTGCTTGCATGACTCATGTGGATAAGATACATTTACGTGTTAACAGTCGAGTTGAAACAGAATCTTTCGTGATACTCATTGATCAGGGATGTCCAATTAATTTTACTGTAGATTAAAATACTATTTCACAAAATGATAAAATTTCTGACTGTCCAAACTAGTAATGAAAACACTGTAATTCTGGTTTGTGCAACAGAATTTCAACTGAAGAAAGGATCTCAGGGGAGTTTGTGCTTGCGAGCTCTTTTTGGCTCGTATGATGAGAGCACCTGGTTGAGAACGCCTGACTTAAATAAATGTATGAATGGAAACGTTCAACTAGGCTGAGTTTTAATGGCGCAACTTAGGTGTGATGAAATATGATGATTACATAATACATTCAACAACAATGAGTGGTGTCCGATGATCCAGGTTCAGAGGAGTCTATTTGCTTAGTGATAACCAATACAAACCATAGAACCCACATCACTACTCAGTGAGGCAGATGCTTTAATTCTCACGGCAAGGGTACATCAGTGAAACTGTGCTGATGCTATCAGACTGTGGATTACTTAACACATTCAACTCACCAACCACAATGAGTGGTGTCCAATGAGGCCAGCCTGTTGGCTTCACAGCCCGCAGTCTCAGTTCCCTATGGACGCTCTTCCTTTTCTTCACCACCACACAATGTGGAGGGATGATCATGTTCCGAAAGGGACCCAGATCACACACCTAGTGAACAAACAAACGTGATCATAAAAGTGTCCTAGGATCTGTGATACGAGGGGTATACTACGCTATATTGTTTTACACTTGATTTTTTGTATGGCCGGGTATGGTTCACGTTTCACTTTTGAAGGTGGTGATGTGTAACTAGTGACTCGTTCCACAGTTTGGTAGCAACACACACACCGGGGCCAACGAATGCACTCGTTCACAGCATTTCATAACAATCCTGTCAGCGTAGGAGCAGAGAACATGGAAAGCAACCGTCAGGGACAGCGCTATACGACTTGGTTGCTATGGAAAGAAGACATGACCACTGCAGAAATTCATCGGTGCTTGGTGGCAGTCTGAGAACAATGCCATCAGTTGGCAAGCGAGTGGCGACAATGTTCTGGGACACAAAGGGCATCATCCTCATTGACTGGCTGGAATTGGGGGCCACGATTTACAGTGCAGCATACCCTTAAGCGCTTACGTCGTGCCATTCAAACTAAGCAGCCAGAAAAATGGGCTAAAGGTGTGCTTCTGCAACATTACAATGCCCGCCCCCAAAGTAGCTGGTGTTCCCATACCCACCATACTCTCCCGACTTGGCACCAAGTGATTAACACCTACATGGTCGCCATTTTGCAGAACTCGACACAGCTATTAAGGCATGGATACAAAAACAACGATATATCGTGAGATGCCTTCCGGAAAATCTAAATACTCAACATCCTGCTACTTCAACTGCCTGTCCGATATTCAAGAAAATATATGATATTGTCAAATCGAAAATTAACTATGGCTGATCTGTGCATTTATCAAGAAAACTTGCATAAATTTATTGTACCTACGCAGGAACTTCTCTTAAACTACGATCTTAATGAAAGATCCATTTTATGTACTGTACACGAGAACCCAATCTTAGAAATAACAAAGTAGTAGGCTTTGGACAAGCTTTTCACATTTATACCACAAGAAATTATGTGCCTGGAGAGCGAATTCGTGCAGCTGTTTTATCCAAATCAGATAAATTCATGTTGTTATCTCAGTAATCTAGAATTTTATAAACCATTGTGTGAAGTTTTCAAGAAACCTTGTTTTTATAAGCAATTCTTAACATTCATTCAGCACAACTATAGCAAATTGAGCAATTAATCTTTCTTTTTAAAATATGCTTATTAACTACAGCCCTAATGTACTTAGGTAAAATAGGGCTCCATGCTGTACTGGATATTCAATAAATAAATAAGGCATGGGTATGCAGCACCCCGAAAGAATGGTTTCAGGAAGGCACATCGATGGCAAAAGTGCATCAAGTTACAAGGAGATTGTGTTGAGAAGGTGGACGTAACAACTGATGTGTAATATCTTTCATTTGGGGAGAAAAAAATAAAGTGTAAATCAATATAGTACACCCTTCGTAGTTACACTATTGATGGCCTAACAACCTAACAGTATTTGTGTGCATGTAGTTGTCCAGCATTAGTTGTCTTCAGTCTGTTGAGTATGACATGAAAATGGGGCTCTGGTACTGTACTTACACCACTGTGGGTCATGCCATGACCGGGACTCATTTTCAAGGCAGATGAAGAAGCACTGAGCGGTGACTTCCTGGATAATGTAGCTATGTTCTCACAGACAACAGCAAGGCCATCTGTGTGCCAATGTCAGAACCTGGCATGAATTTTTAGAATACAGTAACAGAAAGAGCTCCCATTGGAGGAGACATATCTGTTAAGTAAAGCTTGAAAATGAGACTGCAGTTTTGATTTGATTTGAACTCAGATCTCTCACTGTCCTCAGTAGGTGTTTAGCCACTTAGGTACTATCCTGGCATTTGCCTGGAATACGTGGGGGGTGATGGAAAATCACTTCTAAGATGGCTAAAGTGGGAATTGAAGTCTCCTCTTCAGAGTTATCCTCACAAGGTTGACTGTACCCTACTCCAGGCCTCAGACCAGAATTACATTTCTTGGCAGAGCTGGGAATCAAACCTAGGACCATAGGGACAGGAGTTTCAATACATAAACCACTAGACCTCAGAAGGTAGCCAAAAAATTAGAATCATGAGCAGGCTTACCTTAGCTAGGCACCTGACTGATGAGCTTTGATCAAATTTGTTCTGTTTTTTGTTGTAGTTGTTGTTTTAAGGGATGGAACAGCGAGGTCATCTTACCCTATAATTGTTTTACCAGCTCACAATGGCAGTGTGCATGATTGTTTGTCATCACTGAGATACTTCACCAATTTAAAGAGCCATGCCAAGTTGTGACAAATCCTAGAGAACCCTGAGCTGTTAATTGATTTTCAAACTAATCAATGTTTGTTTCTCAAAATATAGGACATGCCCAATGTTCACTGAATATTCTGGACATTCTGGGTGTCTGACACACTTGGCTCACCTTGACGAGCTTGTCCTTGCAGGGAGTGTGCACAGCTCTCTGACACCAACAGCAGTGCCAGTCCAGTCGTCCCGGCTCACAGCCCACCTCGTCATCACACACCGAACAGACCGAGCCCTGGAAGATGTTCCCTGCAGCAGTTATAACATGGAAATAAGTGACACATTAGTTAGATAGTTTTTGTTTCCACTCAGCCATATGTAGACTTGGCGCTTCCCTGTTCATTAGCTGTTGGCGATTGACTGCTCATCTAGGCCGAGCTCTCACAGATGTGTCAAATGTAGAACAGATATAAATTTGGCTTGGAGTACCAAATGCCAAAGATGTTCTTTTACATGCCATATAATATTACAGTATGACTGCTGTCAATTTTTTCACATCTTTAAAATCCACCAACATTGGCTGCAACTGAACTCACAAACTTAGGAATGTGAGTTGAAGAGATTATTGTATTTCCACACGAGTCAGCTAATTAGTACATAAGTCAGTTGCAGCAAAGTGCAAAACAATCAACATGGGCCAAGGGTGTCCAAAAAATAGGATACCACGAAAAGGATAGTAGCATCTTGAAAATATCTCTGTAGTGAAAACATACTGAGAATGGTCTGCTGTCTCATTCAGAGCCCCCCCCCCCCATGAGCCATTGATATCAGAGGGGAATGATGGTTACCGTAGTGAACCACTGTGGTCCGGCCAACATCTCGAATGAACACAGGAGCACAGAGAGAAACATCAGGGAACACTGTAAAGCAAAAGAAAGGCTCAATCTCCACCAGTTTGCATGGGAGTTGTACCATAATTGGAAGTGGCTTCGGTGGCGTGGCTGGTAGCATGCTGAACTGCTGTGCCCAAGATAGCGGGTTCAAACCCGGCCGAATTCGTCGGATTTTTTAAGAGCGTTAAAATCCATCAGTTTACCTTCCTTCGGAAGGGAAGTAAAGCCGGCGGTCCCATGTCATAGATTTATGACATGTAAAAGATAATTCCACAGACTAAACTTGTGTGAAGCTAAATTTCTAAGTTAGATTTCGTTGGAACACTCTATCAAAGTTCCAACGTTCACCACTAGGTATCAGTGACATCTGGTAGCGAAAGTTGGAACTACTTGAAATTGAACGGAACTTGTAGCTCACCCTATGGGTGTCCGCTTGAAGCAACTACAGCCTCTGGCAAGGCGAACATGTCCTCGGACACTCCCAGCACTAAAAGCCATACGATAAATAAATAGATAACCATAATTGGAAACTGGGAGGAACGGAAAAACTCTGCCTGTTCAGATAAATAGCAATTTATGCTGCATAAAGTAGACAGACGATAGTGGATAACCTGCCCAACACACGAGAGGGCGGTGGTTGGTTGGTTCCTTAGTTTAGGGGCTGCGACAACGCGGTCATGTAGCCCCGTGTACTTTGGGTGTGTGTAGAATATGTCTGATAACCGGTGTTAATTGTGATGACTGTATTAGTGTGTGTATCTGTTTTTTAATTCAAGTAGGGACTGCAACTTTGAATTTTCAAATAGTTCCTACTTTTGCCGCTAAACGCCACCGTCAACGACTACTAGGCCTAGTTCAGAACTAGCTACTAGACGCCACCGCAGTCGGCTCTTGGCAACGAACGTAGCAACCTAAGAGCGTCGAGAGGGCGGTAGAGGAAGTTTACTTGGAGAGGGGGATGTGACATGATATTGGACAACTTTTACCATTACACAAGTCTCTTTACATCAATCCTTGGAGATCATGTGCACCTGATGACACAACTACAGTGCATAACCGAACTGTATCTGCAATGGAGAGGGTTCGTCACACAGCATATGAGGCTGCTTTAAGTTCGAAGCACACCGTACCATAACTAAAAAGATAACTCAATGACAGTAATGATAACAATTATGTATGAAATAGCTTTTAAAATACACAGTGTTTCCATTGTCAGTCTGGTCAGTATATTCTTACTAAAGAGAGCATTGTGACACACGCAGCATGCACAGACAGTCTATTCAGCTACAGCGCTACCAACTCGAATCAGCTTGATGCGGCGAGTGATGAGATCATTTACCTATGGAGATAATTTAGAAACACAGGATAATATCAGTGTTTTCAGGAGCATGTTAGTGCCTGTGGCCTGCTAACTTGCCTGACTTGAATTCATTAAAGCACATCTGGAAATCCTTGGATCACTGTGCTTAAGACACATTGCCACACAATCTGAGGGATCACAATGCTCTTCAGCACGAAGTCTTGGGATGAGATATCTTGCTAGCGTCATCCGAGTCAAGAGCTTCGTTTCTGTTTCTACTGTTAGTTAAGTGGTTATAATATTGCAGATGCCAGACAAGGCTGGATATAAGAAAGTAGACTGGAATGCTTGCAAATTGATCCTGAAATGGATGGATAAGCGATTACAGGTAATGGAGTACTGAATGTGTTTTTGGGTAATTTGAATCATATAAATGACCAATTTAGTGAAGATATATATCTACTATTCCAAAACAAGGTCTTCTTCCTCTGCATGGTGAGGCAGAGAAACCGTTAACACAATCATCACCATGTAGTTCATTGAACTGTCTCTTTGTTTATACTGTCCGTCCACCAGCTCATAGTCTTAGGGGGCTGAAGGCGAGAGGAGAGACACTCCAGCTGCGCTGATTGAGTGGACGTGCCGCTGCAGGTATTGCCAACTCAGCACAGATGTTATTCACGCTATGGTTACTCACTGCTACTTTTGTTTAGTTTCAATTGTGAAATAGTATGGATCAGTAGTAGGTTGGCACTATTGTCGTTCACGCAGAGGCCAACTGTCTCCTGCTGACTCGTTGCATTCCTGCCATGGACCTCAAGCCGGTGGACGGACAGTACCTCCATCGTCATACAAAAAGAATAGCAGATACGCTTCTAAAGATTACTAACTATTAGTATATGAAGTATTTTTTAAGAGCGTTAAAAATCCCTCAGTATGCCTTCCTTCGGAGGGGAAGTAAAGCCGGCGGTCCCATGTCATAGATTTAAGGCATGTTAAAGAACCTTCCACTAATTACACCTGAGTGAAGCTAAATTGAATAGGTTAAGAATGTAAACAACGCTCTTAGGTTTCTACGTTCGTTGCCAAGAGCAGACTGCGGTGGCGTCTAGTAGCTAAGTTCTGAACTAGGCCTAGTAGTCGTTGACGGTGGCGTTTGGCGGCAAAAGTAGGAACTATTTGAAAAATTCTAAGTTGCATTCTGTACTTGAATTAAAAAACAGATACACACACTAATACAGCCATCACAATTATCACCGGTTATCAGACAGATTCTACACACACCCAAAGTACACGGGGCTACATGACCGCGTTGTCGCAGCCCCTAAACTGAGAAACCAACCAACCACGTATACTATGTCCACCTCAAGGGAGGGGCTATAGCAATTAATTTCTACAAATCCAGAATTTCCAATGTCAGCTTAAGACACCTGGGTTGTGAAACTGCCCAGTTCAGTAGTAGTAGTATTTTTGAGATATTAGGCTGTGTAAAATGTTTCTTCATCTGTTTGTTCTAAACAAATCTTTTGAAAGTTCCAACCTCACTTGTTGGTGAAGAATCGGAACTTAACAAGAAACGTTTTACATGGTCTAATAACCCGAAAAGCCATTCTGAAGAATTATTATTATTATTTCTGACCCTTTGCTACCCCCCACCCATCAGAAGAACAAGCAAGTATGCAGATAAATGAACCAAGGATTCATCTTGACACTCACCAATCCGGTACAAGACCGAGTATAGATAATAATTATCAAAGCACCACAAAGGGTGTTGAGTGGAACCTAACCCATGAATGATAACATACAAATAGAAATAAAGACCTTAAGTATCAGGATACCAGACACTGCAAGACCACCTTGGGGTTTAAAGACTTCCATAACCCTTTCCTTGTTGCATTTCCAGGCATGGTATCCCCAGAAATCACCCTATTATTTTAGAATATGAAGTACTGTGGACATGGGTATAAACTCTTGCACATAACATTGGAACTACATAATACAGTACATTTAAAGACTTCCTTAACCCTTTCCTTGTTGCATTTCCAGGCATGATATCCCCAGAAATCACCCTATTATTTTAGAATATGAAGTACTGTGGACATGGGTATAAACTCTTGCACATAACATTGGAACTACATAATACAGTACATTTAAACAAAATAAATTTTTACACGTGAATTACCAAGAGACTTGCAACGACCCACAGTAAATCACACTCACCTGGGGTCCTTGGTTTGAAGTCTGCCCACATATAATCTGGTCACAATTTTAAAACTATATGATCTGGCCACATAAACAATTATGAAACTAAGTTTTTAAAAAATGTGTCAGTAATGGAATTTGCACAGTTTTCACAAACTGTACACATATTTACATTGTTTACCGTTTTATCCCCTAAGGTCACTGGTTCAGAACCACTTCAGCATCTTTCTATTTCTCCCAGAATTGGTCACATTGGCCCATACTACAAAAATTGCCAAATCCTAATTTAAATATGCTAATATATACATCTTATTAGTCTGCTCCATGGAGACCTTAGTTCCCAATGTCAATAAAATCATCTGACAGAGTAAAAGGCAGGAAAGGTTGAATGTTTGGTTGTAGGCCACCGTCACCACCGGCATTTACAGAACGCTGGTTTACTGTATCCTAATCAATATCACTGTTACTATCATTTAACATCTAAATCATACAGAAAATCACTTCCACACGAGCTTTCCGAATGACTAACATCGCTTCTGTTCAATTCTGTTGAGGACATAGACATCTAAGAGACCAGCCATGTTTCCTGGCAACAGATGGGAGGAAGGTCAAGGAGCTAATATTGTTACCGCTAAAAGAAACACTATGCCTTCTAAATGCTGTCCTATGCCTGCCTGATACATTACCTATAGTTGACAATTAGTTTTAATTCCACACCAATACGAGAGGTGGCAGGAGAATGCCAGAACATGCACGGGCGCTTTAGCAGGGAGCTGTGACTTACATATCCGGGCACATTCGGGCGCTTTGAGAAGGAAAGGTTTAATTGTAATGACAATAAATATCCCCCATTACATTGTTTACATTATATTTTAGAAACGTAAATTGAACAATTAAAATTCAACATGAAATTAGTTTAAGTTAAAAGAACAGTGACTTAAGACCATGAAGTCACAAGTCAAGGATAATGAAAGTAGATGATCAATAAAGAAATATGCTTTGTTCAATTACCATGAAGGTTCACGTAATAATAAAATCAAGGGAACACATCAAGATTCCCAAACAAACTAGTAAGACAATAAAAGTTCCTCATTAAGATCAGATTACTGCATGAAATACAAGATTGCATGAAGAAACAAATTAAATTGTTTAACAAAAAGTATTTTAAAACTCATCAATTATTCTAGGTTTATGCCGTGTCTTGTGTAGGGTTTCACCTAAGAACACCAAGCTGGCTCATCAGTGGGCTCTTGGTGTCCGTGCCCGGACAATATACTATCTTTTTGGAAGCCTTTATAGGGAGGTGATAGGCTGCTTGAGGTTTTAGACCTCGCAGTAAAGAGGCGCAGGTGCGCTTCATAAGAAAGGGGGTAGTGCGCAGTCACTACTCCTGTGGGGGTCCGGGCGCCGGGCGCCGACACCAAGGGCCCGCTGATGAGCCAGCTCGGTGTTCCTAGGTCAAACCCCACACAAGACATGGCATAAACCTAGAAAAATTGCCGAGTTTTAATTCACTGGCCGTTAAAGCCAATATACCAAAAAGTATTTTGCTCTCTATCAGGATTTAAGTATGATTTTATGTTCGACGATATCGAAATGTAAACATTATGTGTCAGAAAACTGTATCATAATGAGGCTCATTATAGTACAAGTTTTCATTATGATACAGTTTCTCCAGCCAATCAGAGCTCATCCATTGACCAATTAGGTAAGGATACCTTCGCGCATGCGCTCAAAATCCAACATGTCTATATAAATTACCGCCATGGAAAGTGCACCGTCCATATGTTCGTGTCAATAAACTGGCGAATATGAGACAAGAAATAGCACTGTACCTTAATATCCCCAACTCCAATTTCTACACAGCGCATTGCTTTCAAACGACTCCGGTGACAATTTGACTGAATGCTGGTGCACATCGGCAGGCTGTAAACATATGGCATCAAAGAATATGTATGGCATTGCCAAGCACACAGAGCACATGCGCCGGTCGGTCAGAAAACTTGGAAAACACAGATATCAAACCCAGCGCTTGCACTCTGATCACAAAATTCAAGTGACTGAATCTCAACAGATATTTATGAATATTTATGTTAAAACATATAATAAAGTTACAATTATCGTCGAACAGAAACAATCGTATACAACTCGCCTATAATGGTAATCATGGGCGCCCATAGGATTGTTTCCAGGGGGGGGCCAAGTAAATATTTTCGTTTCATTACCTACCTGTCACCCCCCTCCCCTCCCCCATCCCCCACATCCCCCCCCCCCCCCACACAAACAGAAGAAGGAAGGTTTCATTTCTTACTTACGTCGTGAAATTCATTATTTGACTGCTCTGAAACCATTTGCTACTTTGTGGCAAGTATGGGAGGAATGTTTTCTTTGAGTTTTTGTCCGTTAACGTTCGTTTTTCTTCGTGATTCAACGTCGTAATGTTCAGTTCTTAAAAACAGGAAAAAACTACTGGTATCGACAAAAATAAAAATCAAGTTCCGTAGTTCATTAAAGTGGTATCGTTAATCCAGTTCGCCAACTTTCTAAATAACTGGACATATTTTACACATGATCCCAAATCACTAAGTTAAACTATGGAAATATCCCAACATCTGAATCAGCCCAATTATTTAAATAGCACTGTTTCCAAATACGGTAGGCTACGGTATCTACTGTCGACCAAAGTATTATGTGCACTCGAGTTTGAAGGTCGTTTGTGAAGTAACCAATAGGCCTACACCAAATACAATAACATCATCATTTTCGTCGTTCTATTTTACGTTAGTTCATGTAGGTTTGGAATTTTTAATTTATATTTTAATATTTTTATCGCAGTTGGAACACAAAATGTGCCCGTTTTTAAGCGTGTTTCAACCATGTGTCACATTTAAGAATTATTATCTCAAAACTCCTTCATCAGATCGAATGCAAATTTTAACACAATATACATTGGAATGTTGTATAACTGGTTTATTAATTTCAAAATTTTGTTTGTCCAAGAAACAAAGTTGTTATCATTTTTGTAAGGTAACTTTTTCTCGGCTCGGGGTGGTTGGAAAATATAGCTCTTGGTCGCGTTGTAATCCTTATATATCAAGAAGTTATGCTGTATGACTGTGAAATACGTAAATTAATTCACTTATTTTATATCGGTTTGTATTTGTTCGTGGAAATAAGGCATGATTCACCAGCCAGCCACTCCGGGGTAAGCTGTACAGCGTTGCTGAGATGGAGCCCATCACTGCCGAGCGAGGCGAGGTCGTATTTCCCCGTTCAAATATAAACCGTTATAAAATAAGTGAATTAATTTACGTATTTTAAAGTCATACAGCATAACTTCTTGATGTATAAGGATTACAACGCGACCAAGAGCTATATTTTCCAACCACCCCGAGCCGAGAAAAAGTTACCTTACAAAAATGATAACAACTTTGTTTCTTGGGCACACAAAATTTTGAAATTAATAAACCAGTAATACAACATTCCAATGTATATTGTGTTAAAATTTGGATTCGATCTGATGACGGGTTTGTGAGATAATAATTCTTAAATGTGACGTATGGTTGAAACACGCTTTAAAACGGGCACTTTTTGTGTTCCAACTGCGATAAAAAATATTAAAATATAAACTAAAAATTTCAAACCTACATGAACTCACGTAAAATAGAACGACGAAAATGATGATGTTATTGGATTTTATGTATGTCTTCTGATTACGTCACAAACAACTTTCAAACTCGAGTACACATAATACTTTGGTCGACAGTAGTTTGTACTGGCCATTACAGCAGATCGTCACGTCTTTCCTCTTCGAAACAACCAATCGGAAATACTTCGCATTGCTCTTATTAGAATCATGAAACACTTGTAGCCTGCGACCTGATAAACTCGAGCCTATGGTTTTAGTAAAAATTAGTTTTGTCAATAAAAATATTTCGCCTGATTATTACTAACCACTAAGTAATTTTCAGTTCTTAAAAACAGGAAAAACTAGTGGTATCGACAAAAATAAAAATCAAGTTCCGTAGTTCATTAAAGTTGTATTAAAGTATTATTACTAACCACTAAGTAAAATGGATAAAAACCACTATATCACGTACTCCTTACTACCACTATTCGCATTCTCGACTGAAACAAGAGGAATGGTGATATGAACGTAATCAAATCACTTCTTTCAATGTGTAATTGAGCCTTATGCTCAAGCTTTTCTCTGTTTATGAAAATAATAGACGATAAAATAAAACTAACAGATATCATACAATTCCGTGGAGTTTTATAAAATTAACAAGTGATATATTTCGCCGTATTATTGTACCTGTGATGTAAATAATATACTGTCTAACCAATCTAAAACAAATACTTTTTGAGTTTTTTAAATTTATGTGGGTTAAGGCTACCCTTAAAGAGGAGAAAATTAACCTTTTTATATTCAATAACTGGCATTGTTGTAAATGTTGTTGCTTTATTTGTAAACAGGTTTAAACCTCTTCCCTTGTACTTGACTCTGAGTGAAATTCCGGTTTATGTAATAACGTGTCATTAGGCGAGTGTGAATAAGTAATGTTATTTCAGAGTACCGATACCGTAGTTTTGAGACGAGTGCTCCGGAACATGAAACATGATACGTACGTGGTATTTCCCTGAAGGTAGTGTTGAAAATATCGTAGGCCTACTAGAGATGGCTGCTGTCAGCGTCGGCAATCAAATTTCGAATATTTAGGTAACCAGTCGTCATCGTAGAGCTTAAATTGAGGTACTCAACTACACAGATGGGCTTAAAGATCAAATTAATACATTCTGTCCTTTCTTACAATGCATGCCACGTATGGATTTACGTTGCTGCCCCCGACTTGGAATATGCAGATTTATTAAAGTTGTAACCTTCCCAGGTCACAAGGGATCGAACCCTTACTTTCGGGACGTACGATTTTCATAATCGCCTACATATTTTTATTTGATGCCTTTTTATGATTTATATTTATGTAATGGATTGTATAATATCATGTGATTTATTTCCGATGAATTTGTTTAGGTTTTAAGGGATTGTAATTAGCAGGATCTGAGTCTAGTTATATGTGAATATTTTAACATTGGAATAATCTTCAGTCAGAGAGTCTGGAATTGTGTGCAAGAACCAGGAAGTAGGCTTGTTGTCGCCTGGGTTTTTCTCTCACAAGCTTAAGTGCATGATGACTCATGCAGGTAGGAGGCTTGGCATCCCTGTGCTAGGGGTGTGTCTAGGATATTTTGAAGACCAAGAAGGCACTGCTTATATAGTAATGTTTTGTTTTGATTGGCTGGACCCGTGAGGGAAGCCAGGTAGGCCAGTGATTTGTGAAGGGGAGATGAATGTTATTAGGACTTGACGAAGCTGTGAGGGCGACTCATTCTTAGGACTCCGTGGGGAGTAGTACTCATTCTTTGGACCGCGTGTAGGGCGGTGTACTCATCCTTTGAACTCCGTGTGGAGTGGTTCGTATTCTTGGTAAGACTCCGTGAGGGAGTGGAACTTGTATTTTGGACTTGTGTGTTTTTGGTGGAGAAGGAAGGTATTTCAGACGATCACAAGTTGGTGTTCGATGTGCAATTACTGAGTTGCTGGCTATACATTCTCAAGGGAATTATGAGCCTAGTTTCAAACAAATAGTCTAGATTGTTTGTCTCGAATCGCATGAAGTAATGTAAACTAACGTCTGTATACCGAAATTATGAGACCATAGCGGTAAATTGTTATACGACAAATACTAGTAAAATATGCTATGTATTAGTAAACTCAGGAGCGAACTAGATGTGATAATCCAACACATGGATTGAAAGCATCTTTGTATAATCAGATCCACGAAACTAGATAAATCGTTGGATGCTGACCATCAAAGTAAGAATGTACATAATGTTCATAGTTGAGAGGCTTGCGTGTGAAATATATAGTAATTGTGTTGCGAGTAAGTAGGAGTGATTCTCTGGGAGAAACTAACCCCCGAATCAGTAGAGTTAAGTCGTCACAGCTGAAGTCAATGCCTGTACGTACCAGTCACCATTGTTTCCGAGGGTCATCAATATGTCATAAGTGTGCCTGTGTGAATATGATAGTGAGAGTTAGATAGTCTGTACGACGAGGATCCTGCGAAGTGTATTTCATGTCTGCTATCAGAATATATTGTAAATTTTACCAGATGAAAATCCACAGCCTGCTTCCAGTCTCCGACCGGGTCAGGAATGGAATGAATGAAGCCCCTAACTAGCGGCGAGGATATGGACTGTGCCGGCTGCCGAGGCCTGACGCACTCCTCTGGGGCAATGATTAAATGAATGACAGATGAAATGAAATGATAGTGGAGAGTGTTGCTGGAATGAAATTTTGACAGGGAAAAACGGAGAACCCGGAGAAAAACCTGTCTGCCTCCGTTTTGTCCAGCACAGATCTCACATGGAGTGACCGGGATTTGAACCACGGACCCAGCGGTGAGAGGCCGGCGTGCTGCCGCCTAAGCCACGGAGGCAAATTTTACCAGATCTATAGTGCATTTATGTATGAGGTAACCAGTGTGGTTAAGAGTGAATGTATATTGCTGTTGCTCATACCGTACAGGTGTTTAACCCTCACGCAACCCGTGAAGCCGAGCAGTTACAAAGTTTCCATAACATATGAGGCTGTTTCTTCGCCTGAGTGTGTATTTAACTATGAGTGGCATACACTATAAATATTCGTTTGCTAAAATTACAAATTAAAAAAATAATACAAAGAATGTACATTAAAGTTTAACAGATATCATACACAACCAATGTGCAAAAACAATTTTTTAAATACCGGTAACAAGTTTGGAATTTCCTCATTGGTACAATTTCACATTCAAGTCAGATCAACAGCAAGAACACCAAGGTGACTAAGACGATCCTTTTATTTATGTCCTTAAATAATCAACAATGCCAAAGTATATTTTCTTGTGGAGGGCTTAAACTTAATCAACTTGACGTTTAATGACCAAGCAGTTTTGTACAGTTTTCCAGAAATTTTTCCGCCCTAAAACCTGCCGCCTTGTCAGTTGCAAGTTTGTCCCCCCGTCAATACGGGTCTGAATACAGTAAATTATCCAATATTGTAAGCACGACCTTACAGGACCAGTGTTTTACTAGTCAGCATAGAAAAGCTTATTTTAGGGGTTAAGATACGCTAGCGATGTTGCAATGTATAAATATATCTCCAGAAAGTGCGTTTCATATCGACACTGCCTAAGTGAGGTGGCTAAAGTAGTAGCCACTCAAGATAGTGATGGGGAAACATACGGTACGGTATTTAACACTAGGCATAACCGTATTGAAATTTGTTACCTAGATGTTAGGCCCCTTTAAACATCAATTATCATCATCATCATCCATTGGTGGCAGAGTGCATGGCATCATTAGAACCATATTTTTTATTTAAAAATTGTAAATACATATTACGTCAGCAACATAACAGATTTTTGTTGTTGTAACAGTTGCCAGTTGACTATCTGTGGCTTCCATTTATGAAATAAACTGGTGTGACAATGAACAATCTTATTTCAACATTCTCAGAAATCCAGTCCCCCTAAGGGCGCCCACGATATTAACCCATGCATGAGTACCAAAAGGCCGAACAGACCCACTTAAAGCTTGAATATTCTAAGAACAATTCTTAGTGTGCACCCACAAACTGAGAGTAATCAACATGCAAAATTTCAGTTTCATAGCCCTTGTGGTTACAAAGATACGATGATTAACGAGTGAGTACCTCCTTTTTGGATTATATATACCTAAAGATAAGATTGCATTACTTATCTTTAAATGAAATATAAATCCATTTGTAGACGAAGCACACAAAATTAATAAATAATACTGGAAGCATACAGACACAGTCTAGGCGGCCGTTCATAGTGAACACAATACACACGAATGGAATGTAGGCTACGCGCATATAAATTACAATATTCCTTTGTAATATTACTCAAGTGTATAATTTAAAGCGAAAGCACAACAGCACTATTGCATAACTGACATAATATGTAGGATGATTTTAACCTTCCGGTGGGTGCTACTGATCTTATCTCATATTCGTCAACTACCTTTCAGTAGTTACGTCTTTCCACATGACATTCAATTCCATATCGGCCAGTTTGTCAATGACCCTTCTACACATTTGCTGTTGTTGCGAAAGTAATATGCGAGGCAGATTGCGCCTGATCGAGCACCATTACGTAATAGACTATGTAGAGAACGAATGAGTGTATTCACTAATTGAAGCAAAACTATTCTTCAGCAAATATTGTAATTTAAACAAATCTGATTTCTGAGGTGTGCCAGACAGGCTTAATGCGCCCACTGCCACTATACAGTATTTAATGTTTGGCCTGTCGGAATGTTAAATATCTGAAGTATTTATATTTAGTACAAGTTAATTAGAATACTGTAAGAACTTTTGCAAAAAAAAAAAAATTGTTCTCAGTCCGATTTTAATATCGTTTTATTTTTCAAGGATCCAGGGGGGGGCCATGGCCCCCCCCTGCCCCCCCGTATGGGCGCCCATGATGGTAATTAAGACACTCGTATGGAATAATAAAACTCTCTTACGCTCGTTTCATAAACATACTCGTGTCTTAAGTATTGCCATTATAGGCTCGTTGCATAATGTACTATTAATAAACTGAATCAATGATAGTAAATTTCTGTGCGTCTGTGGAATCTCTTTGGTTTCATATTCATATATTATATGGGCATGGTGGCATAGTGGTCAAGGTGTTTGCCTCTCACCAAGGTGGACCGGGTTAGTTTCCCGATCAATGCATGTGAGATTTTCCAAGTGAAATGCCATGTCATATTGTTCGGATTCCATTAAAAAATTAGGTCCTGTGGCCCATAATTGCAAGATTAACAGTCACGTTAAACTATAAGCTTCCTTTTTTTTCTTCTTTATATATTATTATAATTCAATCGATGATCATCTTAACCCTTACCCCTCAAATTAAAATTCCCTTAGCTCTCCCTACAGCTCGTATTTAATTTCTGAACTTTTACCTTCTATTACTTGTATTTATTTAGGTCTGCTTTAGCTCCTAAATTATACATATATGTCTACACTCTTCTACTAAAGTCATTATTAAGCAAATAAAACCAGTATGAAAAATAATTAATTAATTATTGTATAATTTTACTAACAATAATAATAATAATAATAATAAATTATACTTGTCAAATTCAGCAAGATATTCCATCAATAAGAACACTGTCAGTCACCATCAATATGTATACATGGAGTAGTTTTGCCATAAACATGTAGGTCATCAGCCCTAAGTGAAAACAAACAAAACCTATGTGAAAAAAAAATAACAATATCAGAGACATTCTGATCAGTGTCACTGCTATCACTGTGTGTGTTATCACCTTAAGTGCTTATTACGTCACATTCATCAAATTCAGACTAAGATATGTCATCACTATCATCAAAAACTTGCCGTATTTCATCCTCTGTCAATGTCAGATCGGCCATGTTTGCTTACTATCAGTCTGGCGGTCGCTAAGTAACAGCTGACAGGTTGCACGGCCTTCCAAATAAGAGTTTTACGGTTGCCTGCTTCACAATATCGAGATTTCACGACGTTCTTCACGCAACCAACAGATCGCAGCACCAAATAGGAATGGATAATTTGTCGGGGCAGAGATGACAGACGAGCTGTAGAGGACACAATTACTTGCCTAACTGACGAGGGGTCATCATCATCATCATCTTGAGCAGTTTCCAACCGCTGGTCGGGTCTGCTTGGAACATAAGCCTCTCCATCGTTTCCAGTCCATCCACCATCTCTCGTCATTTACTGTGTCCCAGCACACTCCTCTATCCTCCACGCTCTTCTTAACTCCTTTTGTCCATCTGTCCCTTGGTCTTCCCCTTGGCCTCCTTCCCGTCATTTCCATTCCAAACATCTTCTTCGGTATCCTCTCCTCTTCCATCCTCCTCACATGTCCATACCATTGTAGCCTAGATCGCTCTATTCTATTTTGCAATGGTTCCTCTCTTACCATCTCCCTGACTCTCTCATTCCTTACTCTGTCCATTCTTGTCACTCCTACCCTACTCCTCTGGAACTTCATCTCCACTGCTCGTATTTTATTCTTGTCCCTTTCCTTCATCACCCATGTTTCTGAACCATATGTCAAAATTGGCACAAAGTAGGTCTTGTAGATGATTCCTTTACATTTTTGTGGTACATCTTTAATCCATATCATCCCCCTAACACTCTTGAAAAATCCATCTGCGCACCTTCCCCTCTCATTTATTTCCATCCTATTGCCTCCCTTTTCTTCAATTATGCTTCCCAAGTACTTGAAGCATTCTACTTTCTGCAACTGCTGTCCTCCAAGTGTTATGCCCATATCCAGTCTGTTCTTCTTCCTCGTTGTGATGAACACTTCACTCTTTTGTGCTGAGAACTTCATCCCATATGATAACACTACCTTCTCCCACTCATCTAATTGCTCTTGTACTTCTTCCTCATCCTCTCCCCATACCAGAAGGTCATCAGCAAACAACATTGCCTTCATTTTCCTTTCCCCAATGCTATTTACCACTTTTCGTATGATTTCATCCATCACCACTATAAATAACAGGGGTGAGAGGGCACTTCCCTGTTTCAGACCACTCTCCAGTTGAAACCATTCCGTTCTCTCTCTTCCCACCTTTACACAGCTTTTGCTTCCCTCGTACATTGCTTTCACTCTTGCCACTGTCTCCTTGTTCACTGCTTTTGCTCTCATTGCTTCCCATACCTTGTTTCTATTAATACTATCATATGCTTTCTCAATATCCAAGAAGGTCATCACCAGATCTTTCCCATATTCATAATGGTGTTCTTGTAGCTGTCTTACTGCAAAGATGAGGTCAACTGTTGACCTTCCTGGCCTGAATCCATACTGTTCTTCCCTCAGCCCATCTTCAACTTCTGTCCGAATTCTTCTCTCCAGTACCTTCTCAAGTATTTTGGCGCAGTGGCACAGTGTAATTCCCCTGTAGTTCTTGCATTCCTTCCTACTTCCCTTTTTAAGTATGGGTAATATTATCCCTCTTTTCCAGTCCTCTGGTATTTTCTTCTCCCTCCATATCACTTTCATTACTCGAAAGAGCCACTGTGTTCCTATCACCCCTGCTGCTCTCACCATCTCCACACTCACTTCGTCTATTCCCGGTGCCATTCCCCCTTTCATCATCATCATCATCTTGTACAGTTTCCAGCCCCAGGCTGGGTCTGTTTGGAACAGAAGCCTCGCCACTTAGTTCTTTCTTCCCACCACCTCTCCGCTGTCACTCTGGTCCAGTCCTCGCCTCTCTTCTTGACACATTCCTCCACTCCTTTTAGCCATCTATCTCTTGGTCTTCCCCTTGGTCGATTCTTCTGCATCTGCATCTCATGTATCCTCTTGGGAATCTTCTTCTCATCCATTCTCTTTAAGTGTCCATATCACTTCAGTCTTGATGTCTCAATCCTACCTTGCAAGGGCTCCTCTTTCACCATTTCCCTGACCTTTTCATTCCTCACCCTGTCTCTTCTTGTTACTCCGATCCTACTTCGCAGGAACTTCATTTCACCTGCCTGTATTCTGCTTATGTCTCTTTTCTTCATTGTCCACGTTTCTGAAGCATAGGTCAGTATCGGGATATAGTAGCTTCTGTATAACACTTCCTTGCTTTTTTGTGGGACATCTTTATTCCACACTAAGCTCCTAATGCTTCTCAGAAATGCTTCTGCCTGTCTGCCACGTTCCATAATCTCTTTGTCATTTCTCCCATTTTCCTCCACTATACTTCCCAAGTACTTGAGACTTTCCACCTTCTTCAGCTGTCCACCTCCAAGTGTTATCCCACTCATTGGTCTGTCCTTTTTCCTGGTCGTTAACAGGATCTCACATTTACTGATGTTGAACTTCCATCCGTACTCTCCCACTGTTTCTTCCCAAGCCTTCAGTTGCTCCTGAATTTCCTCCTCCTTGTTTCCCCAGACCATGAGATCATCTGCAAACACCATTGCTTTCATCTTATCTTCTCCTATCTTCCCTTCTATCCGTGTCATTACCTCGTCCATAACCACAATAAAGAGAAGGGGTGACAGCGCACTACCCTGTTTCAGGCCACTCATTTGTCTGAACCAGTCTGTTCTTTCCCCTCCAACTTTCACACAACTCACACTTCCACAATACATCTCCTTCACTCTGCCTACAGTCTCTTTTTCCACTCCCATGTTTTCCATTGCTTTCCAAACCTTCTCCCTACACACACTATCATAGGCCTTTTCGATGTCCAGGAAGGCCATCAACAGATCCTCTCCAAATTCATAGTGGTGTTCCTGGAGCTGTCTCACTGAAAATATGAAATCCACTGTTGATCTCCCAGGTCTGAATCCATACTGCTCCTCTCTCAATTTTCTCTCCACTTTGGCTCGTATTCTACTTTCTAATATCTTTTCATATATCTTGGCACAGTGAGGTATGAGTGTGACTCCCCTGTAATTTCTGCACTCCTTTCTGCTTCCTTTCTTAAATATTGGGACAATTAATCCTTTCTTCCAATCTTCTGGGGTCTTTTTCTCCTTCCATATCACCCTCATCACACGGTACAGCCACTGTTTCCCAACCTCCCCTGCTGCCTTCACCATTTCAACACTCACTTCATCCACACCTGGTGCCCTTCCTCCTTTCATCTTGTCTATAGCCATTTCCAGTTCTCTCCAAGTCAGGTCCTTTTCCATTCCTGTGTTGTCTTCTCCATCTTCCAATACATTGTCTTCCTCCCTATGACCATTTGGATTCAGCAAATCCTCAAAGTACTCTTTCCACACTGTCTTGAGTGTCTCTTTGTTGTGTACCTCATTTCCGTTTTTGTCCATCATTACCACATCCTCTCGCAGACCTCTTCTCTTACTTTTGACCATCCCATAAAGAACTTTCTTATTTCCTCTGCTGTCTTCCTCCATCATCTCTGTCCACTTTACCATCCACTTCTTCCTCTCCTCTGCGACAATCTTGTTTGCTTCTTTCTTCTTTATCTTATAATCTTCCCTTGCCAGATCAGTTCTTTCCTGGAACCACACTCTGAAAGCCTTGTTCTTCCTTCCCACAGCTTCTTTTACTCTCTCATTCCACCATGGTGTCTCTTTACACCGCTTTCTGTTGCTTGTTCTTCCACATATTGCCACTGCAGCTTCCACCATTGTGTTTATGAATTGCTTCCATTCCTCTTCCCCTGTTTTAGGATTGTCAGTTGGCATCCTTTCCCTTATTATCTTCTGGAATTCTTCCTTGACTTCCTTTTCCTTGAGTTTCCATACTTTGATTCTCCTTTCCTGGTACTCTGTCCTCTTGCTATCCTTAACAACTCCCAGGTTCATTACAAGTATTCTGTGGTCACTATCTAAGGCCTCTGATGGTATTACCTTTATATCTCTGACACTTCTCTTCATTTCCCAGTCGTACAGCATGTAATCTACCAAAGATTTCTTTGTTAAATCACTGCTGTACCACGTTACCTTGTGGCTTTCTTTCTTCCGGAACCAGGAGTTGCCTACCACTAAACCGTTTCTCTTGCAAAAATCCAGCAACTTTCTCCCTTCTTCATTCCTGCTACCCCATCCTTCTGCTCCCAATACATTTTCATATCCTTGCCTTTCACTTCCTACATGTGCATTCAAATCTCCCATGACAATGATGCTCTGACCATTCAACTGCTGTTGTAGCTCCTCCTCAAAGTCTTCCTTCTCTTGAGCTGTACATCCAACTTGAGGGGCATATACCTGGGCTATCTCCAGGCTTCTTCCCTTTACAGTTACTCTGATCTTCATGATCCTGTCACTTATTCCCTTTACCTCTTCCTTCATTCCATCTCTCACAACTACTCCTACTCCGCTGCTCCTACCTTCACTGTTCCCACTCCAGTACAACCGGTACCCTTTCCTCAGTTCTCTGCGACCTTCTCCTTTCCATCTTGTTTCTGCCAAGCCCAGTACATCCAGTTTTCTTCTTTCCATCACATCTACAATCTCCTCCACTTTTCCTGTCAGTGTCTGTATGTTTAATGTCCCAACTCGTAGTCCATTAGCATATCCGGATCGTCGTCGTTTGCATCCGTCCTTTCCGAGGCCTGTTCCTGGTTTGAAAGCAAATATGATATCCACTACTGGCTTGCTAGGCCTATCGTAGCTTCACCAGAGCCCCGTCAGCCGTCACTTTTCAGGGTTCCCATAGAGCCTTCACAGCTACCGTAGCGGTCCCGGGGCACACAAAGTCCCCACTGTACTTCACCCCTACAGGCAATCCCCTACTTCATGCCGTTGCCCGTCTCCCACCACGTGGAGGAGGGGTTGGACTTGTGGGAGACTCCTTTCCCCCTTTCATCTTCTTTAATGCTTCCTCCACTTCTTTCCATGTCAATTCCTTCTCTGAAATGTCTTGGTCACTGTCTGTTTCTTCCTCCACAATGTCCACTATGCTGGTTTTAGTTGGATTTAGGAGTTCCTTGAAGTATTCTCTCCAGATAACCTTTACTTCTTCCATATTTTCGACCTCCTTTCCATCCCTGTCCACCATTCTGACATTTTCCCCTGTATCTCTTCTCTTTGCCTTTATCATTCCATACAACACTTTCTTACTGCCATCACAGTCCTCCTCCATAATTTCTGTCCATTTCTCCAGCCATTTCTTTTTCTCTTCCTTCACTACTTCTCCTGCTTCTTTCTTCCGCTCTTGGTATTCTTCTCTTGTTCTGTCTGTCCTCTGTTGGAACCATTTCCTGAATGCTTCATTTTTCTTTTTCACTGCTTCCTTAGTTCTGGGGTTCCACCATGGTGTTTCCTTCCACCTTTTCTTTCCACTAGTTCTGCCACACACGACTTCCGCTGCTTCTACCAACACGTCCTTGAACCTATTCCATTCTTCTTCACCTGTTTTCGGATCATCCTTCAGTAATTTGTTCCTCACTAATATCTGGAACTTCTCCTTATTTCCATCCTCCTTCAGCTTCCATGTCCTTATTCTTCTTTCTTGGTTCTCAGTTCTCCTCTTTTCCTTCAGTCCTCTCACCTTGGCGACCAGCAGACGGTGGTCACTGTCCAGGGCTTCTGAAGGTATTACCCTTATATCCGTGATACTCTTCTTTGTCTCCTTCCCGCATAGAATATAGTCCACCACTGATTTCCTAGTCAAATCCCTGCTGTACCAAGTAATTTTATGGCTCTCTCTCTTCTTGTACCATGTGTTTCCAACCATTAGCCCATTTATCTTGCACAGTTCCAACAATCTCTCCCCTTCCTTATTCCTGTTTCCCCATCCTTCACCACCAATCACTTCCTCAAAACCTCTTCTATCAGTTCCGACATGGGCATTTAGGTCTCCCATGACTATCAGGTCTCTCCCCACTAACTGCTTCTGCAACTCCTCTTCAAACTCGTCCTTCTCGCCTTCTGTGCATCCCACCTGTGGTGCATAGACTTGCAGAATGTCCAGGTTTTTACCTTTCACAGTGATTCTGGCTCTAATTATTCTATCACTTACCCTCTTTACTTCCTCCCTCAGCCCTTCTCTCACCACCATTCCCACTCCATTTCTCTTCCCCTCCTCATTTCCTATCCAGTATAGCTGCAAGCCATTTCTCAGTTCTTTTCTTCCTTCCCCTCTCCATCTGGTCTCTGCCAGTCCGAGTACATCCAGTTTTCTCCTCTCCATCATATCCACAACCTCCTCCACTCTTCCCGTCAATGAAGTTATATTCAAAGTTCCGATTCGTAGTCCATTTCCATAGCCAGGTCTGCTTCCTTTAGATCTGTCCTTTCCGAGGCCCGTTCCCGTTTTAAAAGCAGTTTCATATCCACTACTGGCTTGCTAGGCCTAACGTAGCTTCACCATAACCCTGGTGAGGGGCCTGTTTTTGGTCCGCGAGAGGTATTTTATTTCCCTCAAACCCTCCGGACAAGTCCGGCGAGCCCCCCTATCCGCCACCTGGGACGTGCCCGATAGAGGAACAGGCAAACCCCCACGGGTGACGAGGGGTAAGGGTTAATAATGCCCAAAATCTACAATTTCTTTTTGTCTAGTCAACACCCATGGGCAACCTGCACGTCGGGATAAGAGATGGAATGGATGAAGAATGAAACTGGGCAAATATGTGGAAGGAAGCAGCCGTGGCCTGGCAGAAGGTACCGTCCCAGCATTTGCCTGGTGTTGGAACTGGGGAAACCACAGAACACCATTTCAAGGACGGCCGACGGTGGGGCTCGAACCCACGCATCTACCGAGTCGGCAGAGAACTTGGCCCCATGACCTAATGCTGCGCTTTAGCTAGCATAGCCACTGCTGTCGGTAAATCTACAATAAGAAGTGCTTATACTGAAATGCCAATATTAAACACTATAACACCGTGGTGAAAACAGAATGTCTGCATGGCAGTGAATGTCAGTCCATGAACTACAAGCTGGACAAGCTAGAGGTCTTGGAAAGAAGAATCGTCACACTGAAAGCACATGGAAACTTCGGAACAAGGAAGTTTACCAGAAGGTGGAAAAAATCTCGGAGAACATGAAGATGAGGAGACTGGTGTTGCTGAGATATTTGGTTACTTCTGGAGAAGAAAGACCATTACAGCATTGGTTAAGGAAACAAAGAAGGATATGGAAAGATTCAACCTCTCAGAGGTCCAATTGTTAAACAGAAATACATTTAGGAACATAGTGAAACATTTGAAGGGGTTTCAGCCGCAGAAAGAATTAAGAAGACAGGAAGAGCCTGGACAAAACAACGGTAGCAGGCCAGTGAACACATGGAGCACTGAACACAGAGGAAACTTCGCAAGAGGAAAAAGAGAGGAAGTTGTAGCGTGATCCAAAGTGGTCAATACGCTTGTAATAAAAAATTAAAAGCCCTAAAATAACCTACATTTTTCAACTGAAGGCAATTGCAGTAATTTTATTGTTTGTACACAGCCGATTGATAAAAGGCAGACTCAGAGCAGAAAATGAGCATTTTATTCCCTGCTATTTGAAGGATGACGATTGCTGGCTAGGGATAGCACTTTATTGGCGTTGAACAGCAAGTGATCATAAGAGCAGCAGAATGGCACAGTGAGGAGTGACATGGGACAAACAGAGAGCCTCACCTTTGACCCAGTGATGTTCCATGGACCCCTTGTCACTGCTTGTAATGGCCTTACATTTGAGCTTCTTGTTAGCTACCTTGATACAGGCTGGGTCGGCACACACTCCGCAGCAGTCGCAGAATGCCCCATCTCCATGGAGTAGCAGAGCCTCGCACACACTGCAGTAGCATGGCTACAACATCACAGGTTATTACTAGAGGGCAGATTTCCATGAAATTTTATATTTAAACTACTGTATAAGGCAAAGAGTTTTAGGATACATAAAATGTGTACATTCCAAGAGGTGGGATTAAAACAGGCAAGAGAAAAATTTCATACATCACCATATTTTGACAAACACATTTTATTGTTTTATTTTGTAAATTTTCATTAATATTTTAACATACTTTTTTTACATTTAAATAAGGTAAAAGAGAATTTTTCATAAATGAGATTTTTTGCTCTCTTGCTGCAATACCAATCACATAAGAAGTAATAGAAAGCAAAACATATGCATCTTAATGCAAGTTCAATAAAATACCCCGAGTCAATACTGGCAAGTGCACTGAGGGTTTCAAAAGTGGCTTCGGTGGCGTAGTTGGTAGCATGCTGAGTTTCTATGCCCAAGATCGCGGGTTCAAACCCGGCCAAAGACGTCGGATTTTTTAAGAGCGTTAAAAATCCCTCAGTATACCTTCCTTCGGAGGGGAAATAAAGCCGGCGGTCCCATGTCATAGATTTATGGCATGTTAAAGAACCTTCCACTAATTACACCTGCGGGAAGCTAAATTATAGGTTCAAATTTGAATAACGCTCTTAGGTTCCAACGTTCGTCGCCAGGAGCCAACTGCGGTGGTGTCGAGTAACCAAGTTCTGAACTAGTAGTCGTTGACGGTGGCGTTTGGCGACAAAAGTAGCAACTACTTGAAAAAATTCAATGTCTGCAGTCCGTACCTGACAGATAACACACACTAATACAGCCATCACAATTAACACCGGTTATCAGACATATCCTACACATACCCAAAGTACATGGGGCTACATGACCGCATTGTCGCAGCCCCTAAACTGAGGAACCAACCAGGGTTTCACAGACCACTAATCAATACTCATCGACCCGCTTGAGGTTTAGATTTTTTATAGTGTGTGCAGTCTTGGTTAATGTTGCAGCAAGGAAATTCATTTTGTTTAAGCTACTTTCCTAAACTGAATAGCAACACCAGCCTCTTGATTTCAATTTCCAAAACTTATCAACTGTAACAAATCCATCAATTTATATATTAGCTTTCAATATTTCTATTGCCTACAGCCACAAAATTTCAACTTTCAGAAACTGTTTAATTCTCACCAACTAATATAACAGATTATCAACATTTTTATTGACGCTTTTACATCAAGCTGTTGCTATAATCATAATACTGGGTAAAGTGTATAAATCCCTAAGGGGTTTCAAAATATAGGGGGGAAAGTGTAAAAGTTTTATTTGTCGTAGGCACCGTGATATAGTAGTGCATTTTCCCCACTAGGAGCTAGTACAGAGAGTTTAGTTTGTATGTAACGGAGACCCTTGCTTGCCCGCTCGCCCGCGTTGCGCGCCTGTCTCCCGCCAGGCACTTTGCCGTTATGCGGCGCTCTTGTGGCACTGAGTCACTGAGTATAGGAATTTGTACTTCAATGTGATCCTTGACCAATTTTTTGACGAACTGACTTACGGAGAGCGATTGTCAAATTACTTTCAACAAGATTCTGCCACTGCTCACACTGCCGAAGCATCCATGACAGAATTGCATCGCATTTTCGGTACGAGGATTATAAGTCGGAACGTGTGGCCCCCCGTCATATCGCTCATATTGGCACGTATTGACACAAATAAACTGTACTGAATTCACGTCTGGCCCCCGTGAAGCCTAGACTTATCACCATGTGACTTTTATTTGTGGGGGACGCTTAAAAATAGTGTGTATGCGAGAAACCCTCACACTATAAATGAGCTTAAAGACTATATTACAGCTGAAATACAGTCAATCGGTGCTGAGGAACTTCAAAGAGTAAATGCCAGTCTCATAAAAAGGTGCCAGCGATGTGTAGCAGTGAATGGCGAACATTTTCAGCACCAGCTGTGAACTAGGTAAGTACAAATTCCTATACTCAATGACTCAGTGCCGTGCAGGCGCCGCATAGTGGCAAAGTGCGTGGCGGGAGACAGGCTTGCGCCACGGGCGAGCGGGCAAGCGAGGGTCTCCGTTACATACAAACTAAACTCTCTGTAGTACACTAACATGGTGTTTCCAGAACAGAAAGCATCAAGTGTGTCGCAATATGATAAAAGTGAGTTTGTTATAATGGTCCAACACAAAGATCTACTGTATATCCCTCTTTTGCCAAAGGACTTGCCACAACTTTGTTGCAGAAGTGTATGTTACATTGTGTATGGCAGGAACTCAATTATAAGATTGGTTGACGGTTGTTTAAAGAGGCGAATAGCAAGGTCATCTGCCCCGATTAAGACTGATGTCTTTTGAGTACACTTATTGCACTTATTGAGCAGGAGAGAACGGATCATCAGTGTTGGGAGCATCTGCCCATACCAAGCAAGTGGACATAGCTCTTAACGAGTCCACACGTATTGTCACTGGATGTCTGAGACCTACTCCAGTGCAGAAGATCTACCCTCTCGCTGTCATTGCACCTCCAGTTATTCGACGCAGGGTGGCAGCAGAGAAAGAGAGACAAAAGCTTGAAACAAGATCCCAGACATTCTATGTTCAACCACAAGGTGACCACTCCTCGCCTACGATCCAGGAAGAGTTTTATTAAGAGAACAGTACCCCTCCATACCAAGCCAGACATCCGGCGTGTGTCACTCTGGGAACAAATAGTACCAGAGGGGTTTACCCCTAAAGAGGAACTGAGCAGTGGTAGTCATTTGCCTTATACCACCTGGAGGTCCTTAAACCGGATGAGAACAGAGTGCCTAAGTGTCGTAGCAACCTTGTGAAGTGGGGTTATGCAAGAGATCCACGATGTGCCTGTGGAGAAATCCAGACTCCACAACACCTGCTCACGTGCAAAGATCTTAATGAAACCTGTAGCCAGGAAGACCTTATGTTGGCCACAGACCGAGGGATAAGAGCTGCAGAGTTCTGGAAAGGAAGAATTTAGTGTGTCTCCCGGACACGGAAAGTAAGTGAAGTAAAGTGAGTATTAAGCATTTGTGAGGGAAAGTAAAAAGTTGCACAAATACACTGTCTTCTTCTTCTTCTTCTTCTCTCGAACTGGCCTACTTAGGACCACGTTTATTCAACTGGAGAGTCTCGATCTTCGCCCAGTATTGACGCATTTTCTGCCGGTGTAACTCCTTTCTTTCAGTAGTCCAGGGGGTACCTTTCTTCCAAGGTTTCTCCTGAAAACCATGGACTGCCTTCAAAGCACGCCTCACAGCCGTGTCATGCAGATCTGATATTCCCAGTTCGTTAATATCCTTCTCAGTTTCCGTCAACAACGTCGTACAAACCTTCTTATTGTGCCAGAAACTCAGCAAACGATTGGTCAATCTTGTCGAAGGTAATCTCGCGATATGGCCATAAAAGGCTATTCTCTTTCTCCTCGCACAATCGGATAGTTTCTCTATATGTTCGTAGTGCTTGGAGTTATGTCGCCTACGAAATTCTTCATCTACCTTTACAGGAACAAGAATCTTCCAGAGAATTCTCCTCTCTGTAATTTCCACCTTCTCCATCAGACCCCTTCGGTTTAAAGAAAGACATTCCATGGCATGTAAGGCTTCTGACCATGTGATTGACTTGTAATGTTTCAATTTCAAGTTACGAGATAAGCACTTCTTATTGTAAGTGTTCTTCGTCAACCGATAGGCCATTTCTAATTTATTGACTCTCATGGATAACGCTGCCCTTTCAGATAAGTTGGATTCAATCCATTCTCCGAGATATTTAAATTTTTCAGTCCTCTTGATCTCTCCCTGCTCCAAGAGCCTCTCACTGCTAGCTTCTTTTATGCTAGTGAAGAACTCTGTCTTCTCCAGTGAAACTTAAAGACCTACTTTGGTTGCTTGTCTCCGGAGTCACTGAATAAAGTTGTGCATTAGGGTCCCCAGAAAAACAGGAGAGCACCAATAAGTGGACTGTAAATAAGATTAAGACATGTCTTGTACTAGAACATTTACTGCCATTACGGACTGTACACACACATACAACCACAAAAAAACTGGTAGCCAAGCACGCAAAAGTTCTCTCGTCTCCCGTCGAGCGCTGCAGAGCGAGCAATCGAAATGGCTGTCGAGTGATCGAGACGGCTGTACTCAACATACCGGCCGCCAAGAAATACTTACTTTCTTAACACTACAAATAACATAAACGAATTGCATCGAATCAATCACTGCACTATAGTCCAACATGTCTGTTTGAACAAGAAGTCTATATACAATACAATGTTACACTGAAACAAAAGAAACAAAACTGAAGTGCTATGGTACATTAATTACACTGCACTTGCTTCAGGCAGAGGACACAATTTCACAATAGGTCGTTTGAACAATCCCTTGGTAGTGCGTATGGTTGCCACACGAACCAGTCCGTCATCTCCAGGATGAACTTGATCGATCACTGCAATCTTCCAGTGCAGAGGAGGTAGGTTGTCTTCCTTCACAATGACAAGCGTCCCAGGCTTCACACTTGGGGAAGAACTGGACCATTTAGCCCTCTGCTGCAGGTGGTGTAGATACTCATTGGACCACCTGGACCAGAATATCTGAAGTTGTTGCTGCAGAATCTCCCATCTGGACAACAAGCTAAGCTTCACATTACTTACATCTGGCTGAGGTAAACTTGATAAGGCAGTGCCGATAAGGAAATGGCCAGGAGTGAGAACTTCAATATCATTAGGATCGGAGGAGAGAGGAAGGAGTGGTCTGGAGTTCAGACAAGCTTCTATTTGACAGGTTAAAGTAGTTAATTCCTCAAAGGTAGGACATAACGTACCCATAACACGTCTGAGGTGATGCTTGAAAGATTTAACACCTGCTTCCCACAGGCCTCCAAAGTGAGGTGCTCTTGGAGGTATGAAGCTCCACTCGATGCCTTCTCTGCTGGTGAAATTCTGTACCTCAGTTCTCGTTTCTTCTGAGTCGAGAAGTTCTTGAAGTTCCTTCTTGGCTCCCACGAAGTTAGTGCCATGATCACTGTAGATAGTTTGGCAACGTCCCCGACGTGATACAAATCTACTCAATGCTGCCATGAAAGCTCGTGTCGTAAGGCTGCTAACAACTTCGAGATGTACAGCTTTGGTAGCTAGGCATACAAATAGTGCTACGTAACATTTATCTCTTGTCTTTGACCTGAGAGAACCAGTTTTTACAAGAAATGGCCCTGCATAGTCTATCCCACAGTTTAAAAAGGGTCGAACTAATTCAACGCGAACACGTGGTAGTTGGCCCATTAATTGAGTTGAAGATTTTGCTCTTAGTCGGAAACATGTCAAGCAATTATGAATTATCCGTCTGACTGTCGTTCTACCATTCACAATCCAGTATTTCTGCCTAAGGGAGGCCAGAAGAAGTTGACAGCCAGCATGCAAGAGACGACTGTGTTCATGTTCAATTATCAATCTGGTGATGTGATGATGAGGAGGCAAGATCACAGGATGTTTTTGCTCATATGGCAGATTAGACCGTTCTAACCGTCCACCAACTCGTAGCAGCCCATTGAGGTCTAAACCAGGATGTAGACTTCTCAAGTGACTCTTACAATGAACTTCTTGGTCTGATTCCAGCTGTTTGATTTCCATGTGGTATGCTAACTCCTGAGCCTGCCTAATGCATGTTGTCAGAGCATTCTGCAATTCCTTTAAAGAAAGAGGTCCAGTAGCTCGCTCTGTCTTCAATTTTGAACAATTATGTACAAATCTGAAGATGTATGCTACAACTCGTTGCAATCTCGATAAGCTAGAGAATCTTGTGACGAGTCCATCCTCGGGAGTAGTCATTAAGTAACATACAGGCTTAATCTTCTGCTCTGGTGGTTCCTGCTGCTCTGGAAGATTGTTTAATGTAGGCCAGTGTTTAGAATCTTCACCCAACCAAGCTGGTCCATTCCACCATAACTTATTATCCTTAAGATCCTTAGGATGTACACCTCGTGATATCAGATCAGCGGGGTTAAACTGTGAAGAAACGTGTCGCCAAGTAGCACCTTCTGTAATTTCCTGTATTTCAGCTACTCGGTTGGCTACAAAGGTCTTCCATCTTGATGATGGTGCCGAAAGCCATGCCAATACAATAGTAGAGTCTGTCCACAAGAATATGTTCGCAAATGTAAGATTCAAGGACTTGACTACTCTTTGCAATAATTGAGATAATAGCAATGCTCCACATAATTCCAGTCGTGGAAGAGATAATTTCTTCAATGGTGCTACCCTGGACTTGGAGCAAAGAAGTCTTACAGAAGTGGTTCCATCCTTGTTTGTGGAATGTACATACAAGCACCCTCCAAACGCAGCTTCCGATGAATCACAGAACCCATGAAGCTGTACAGTTACTGAGCGGTCACCTAGAATTCTGCGATCAATGTAGATTTCATCAATCCATGGGAGCTGATTATAGAGTGATGTCCAAGTTGCAGCCAATTCTTCTGATAAAGGCTGGTCCCAAGATAGCCGTTCTTGCCATAACTTCTGAAGAAATATCTTGCATAAAATTACTATAGGACTGATGAGGCCTAGAGGGTCAAAAATGCTGGAAACAATGGATAGAACTAGGCGTTTTGTGAAACCATGTGGATAGGGTTTTGGCTTGAAACTGCTAATAACTTGAAACTGGTCAGCAGCTGGGTGCCATACCAATCCTAACGTTTTAACTTCACCCTTGTCCAGCTGTAGTGGTAACTGAGCCTCCCTTAGCTCCGGTGAGACATTCTCTAGAATACCTGGGTGATTGCTGCACCACTTACGTAGTGAGAATCCACCCTTCTGTAGTATGTTTATCAACTCTTGTTGCACTTGAAGAGCCTCTTCGACGGTCGCACATCCCGAGATACAATCGTCAACATAGAAATCTTCCATCAATGATTTCTGAGCTTTCGGAAAGGCATGAGCTTCCTCACTGGCCAGTTGTTGAATGCATCTAATAGCTAAGAATGGTGCACATGACATGCCATACGTAACAGTCTTCAATTGATACTCCTTGGCAGGATCTGTCAATTTCTCTCTCCATATTATCCTTTGATATCTACAGTCTTGGGGATGTACCAGAATCTGACGGTACATTTTTGCTATGTCCGCAGTGAAAGCAATGGCATGACTTCTGAATCTTAAGATAATAGAGTAGAGATCTTGCTGGATGGTTGGGCCGACGAGTAGAAGGTCATTCAATGATACTCCGTTGCTGGATGCTGCAGAACAATCAAATACTACTCTAGTCTTAGTGGTCGAGCTGCTTGCCTTAACCACTGCATGATGTGGCATATAGTAGCAACGTGCTGTGGTATCTTCAGCAATATCCATATGACCCAAATCTTCGTACTCTTGAAGAAATCGACTATATTCTTCCTTCAGTCCTTGATGTTTGGTCAACTTCCTTTCCAACTGATGAAACCTCTTTGTTGCCATCTGCTTGGAGTCTCCTAGATTTTCTGGGGTTTCTTTGAAGGGAAGACGCACTACAAATCTGCCAGAAGAGTTGCGCGAGACGTGCCGTTTGAAGTGAGCTTCACAGTCCCTTTCTTCCTTAGTTCTTGGAGTATGGTGTAGCTCTTCGATTTCCCAGAACCTCTGTAGCTGCTGTTGGATGCAGCCTGCAGATTGTACAAAGTAAGATACTACCGGCCGCCGTGGTCCATGTAGGGGCTTACTGGAATCTGTATATTTACCTGCAAGTACCCAACCTAACTCTGTTTCTTGCAGAATAGGATAATCTTTAGTCCTAGCTAGATTTCCTGCGAGCTGAATGTATGGGCATACCTCTGACCCAATTAACAAGTCTATGTGACCCGGTTCGTTGAACTTCAGATCAGCAAATGGCAGATTTTTGGGTAAGTTCCACTCCTTGCTATCAATGTATTCGCCAGGAAGATCTTCAGTAAGCTTAGGTAGAACTAAGCACTCGACTGAGGTCACGAAATCATTTATACGCGAGCCTATTTGCACCAAAACACTATGCTTGGTTTCTGACGTCGTATTCCCAATACCCTGGATCGGTTTACGATCATGAGATCTGCGCAGCCTTAATCGCTGAACACAGGATTCTGAAATAAAGCAAGATTGCGAGCCACTGTCTAAAAGGGCTCTACAAGTCTGCCAGATCCCTTGAGCATCCTTGACCTTCACCAAGGCTGTGGACAACAATATGGACTGACGTGGTTCTATCTTGAGAGTACAGTAACTACTCGCACCATGCTGCACCTGAGTCACGTTCTGATTAGGGACGTTTTCCGACTTATCTACGTTTGACAAATGCTGGGACACATCAATATGCAGTAACGTGTGATGCTTCTTCCTGCATGTTTGGCAGTTACCAGCCTTGCACTGGGCGACTCTGTGTTGAGCATGTAGACAGTTGAAACAGAGATTATTACGCTTGACAAAATCTCTACGTTCTAGAGTAGGAACTTGCTTAAAATCTCTACATCTAGCCAAAGCATGTGGAGCGTTGCAGTACACACAGTTTACAGTTGTAGTAACATACGTCTGATGAGCATGTGGTGTAGTCTTACGATTGGAGGGTTCTTTACCTTTAGTGTCTGAGCTGCTTGAAGGCTTGAGGAGGTTGCTTGAGTTCACTATGTCTAAAGCCTTACATTTACCTTCTAAGAACTTGATAAGATCTTCAAGAGTAGGAAGAATTTCAGAGTCTACAGTATCTTCAAATTCTTTCCTAATGGACACGTGCACTTTCTCCAAAATCAACTGCGAAACCAGTAGGTCTTCCAATGGCACTGCTAGATTTAGGGCCTTAATAGCATTTAGGTTACTCAGAGTTTGGTTAACTAGTGCCCGAAGCTCATTAACAGAATCTTTGTGAGCAACCGGCAAGTTTAATAAGTAACCTAAGTGTGCCGTAGTAATCAGTCTTATGTTATCATAACGACTGCGAATAGTTTGCAGAGCAACTTCAAAATTACTGCTAGAAACTGGGATATTAGCTATTAACTTATGAGCTTCACCTTTGAGTGTAGACAGCAAGTAGTGAAATTTTTGAATATTGTCCAACTGGTCATTATTGACAACTAGGCTATCAAAGGTGTCCATATAATGCTTGAAACCGGTCACATTACCATCATAGCTGGGAAGTTGTAGTGTCGGTAATCTAATAGCATTCCGTGTACTAGAATGTGAGTGAGGTGGAGTAATACTACCATCAGCCTTGTGATCATTATCACGATTGATCTCGATATTCATTGCAGCTTCGAGATCAAAGTATGCTGATTCAAAGGTTTCTCTTTCAGCTGCATGCTTTTCAATACCCTCAAATAGTTCTAACTGCGTTTGAGCACCTTCAAATTTATCTCTAATGTTAGGCAATTCTTTCAGTCCAACAATTACTAATTGAATTTCTGACTCACGCTGGAATTCAGTAATATACCTTGACATTCGTGTTAAACTTGATTTGGCAACGGCTCGTTGCTGTACGAGTTGCTTCCTGGTTTGTTCTTCCATTGCTGCAGACGCGTTACGAGTACAAAAGGTTCGAAAAGGGTGAAAACAAGGAAGGCTAGCTTATAGAATAATTAACTAAGAATGTGATCCTTAGTACTTGAGCATAACGGGCGCAAGGAGACAGAATAAACCAATAGGATCAAGGTTGGGAGCATAATCTAAGGTGCCAGTCTAAGAATGTTTCAACTTACTTGTTATGCAGAGATAAATCTTGGATCCGCCACTGTCATCCATGATGAGCTGAATAATACACTGTCTATGTTCTGCATGACCACACAAAACTGGAGCTATAAGACCGGCAGCTGAACACGTGCCGTGGTATGTGTTGTAGGTTATGTTACGTATGTAACATGTAAAACACAAGAGTTGCATTTCTAGACGTTCGTTAAGAGTTGTGTTCCAACGATTAGTGTTTCACACGTCCGAAGTATGCACGATGTCGTCTCATACTTGGAAGAATCCATTTCGCCACGAGGTGACCATGTGCTTTGTCCGCGTTCTGTTATATCGTACAGAGAACATGTCTTTCCAACGCGAATATCCGGTACGCGAGGACCATGAATAAAGTTGTGCATTAGGGTCCCCAGAAAAACAGGAGAGCACCAATAAGTGGACTGTAAATAAGATTAAGACATGTCTTGTACTAGAACATTTACTGCCATTACGGACTGTACACACACATACAACCACAAAAAAACTGGTAGCCAAGCACGCAAAAGTTCTCTCGTCTCCCGTCGAGCGCTGCAGAGCGAGCAATCGAAATGGCTGTCGAGTGATCGAGACGGCTGTACTCAACAGTCACTCTGGATTGATACTGTGTCCATAGAGTCAGCAATCAAGCGGCTTCGGTGGTGTAGTCGGTAGCATGCTGAGCTTCCATTCCCAAGATAGCGGGTTCAAACCCGGCCGAAGCCGTCGGATTTTTTAGGAGCGTTAAAAATCCCTCAGTATGCCTTCCTTCGGAGGAGAAGTAAACCCGGCGGTCCCATGTCATAGATTTATGGCATGTTAAAGAACCTTCCACTAATTACACATGTGTGAAGCTAAATTGGATAGGTTAAGAATGTAAACAACGCTCTTAGGTTTCTACGTTCGTTGCCAAGAGCCGACTGCAGTGATGTCTAGTAGCTAAGTTCTGAACTTGACCTAGTAGTCGTTGACGGTGGCGCTTGGCGGCAAAAGTAGGAACTATTTGAAAAATTCTTAGTTGCAGTCTGTACTTAAATTAAAAAACAGATAACACACACTAATACAGTCATCACAATTAACACCGGTTATCAGACAGATTCTACACACACCCAAAGTACACGGGGCTACATGACCCCGTTGTCGCAGCCCCTAAACTTAAGAACCAAGAGTCAGCAATCAGTGCTATATCGTCAGCAAAAGCCAGACAGTCTACAAATAGTCCGTCCGTCTTACGACCCAGGCATATCCCACTCTGAACACCCAAGGTGGTCGGTTCCTTGCACCACTCCCTCACAACCTTCACAATAGCACAGTTGAAGAGAAGTGGAGAAAGGCCATCCCCTTGTCTTACCCCCGTTTTTATTTCAAAGCTTTCTGAGATCTAACCTCTAAATTTAACCTTGGAATGGGTGTTAGTCACGGTTAATTAAATGAGCCTGCGAGTTTTGTTATCCAATCCTAGTTCTTGTAGGATTTTATTAAGTGTTCCTCAATCAATGGAAATAGTGTCACTCCTTATCACTCAGCTAGTGTTCTGTCAAACTTTGAAACACCGGAGTGAATTATGACTTACCCTGTAGATAAACTATTTATAGCTACTAGACTATGTATTAGAAACTCTTGACAACTCTTGACCAAAGAGAATGTATAGCAGGAATATTTCTGAACTTATCAAAAACGTTTGGCCTTATAGATCGTGCTATTTTACTAGAAAAACTATATAAATATGGTTTATTTATTTATTTATTTTATTTATTTATTTATTTACATAGGTCCCAATGAGCCTGAGCTCGTGTTACGGACAATCAAGTAACATAGTTACAGCATGGCATATATATAATTGTTGTAACATTATATTGTTTAGTTTAATAGTAACTTATATTAGATTGCTAGTGACTAACTTTACAGAGATGATTCGGTATGATACATTGCATTGCTTAAGGCTATTGTACATGGGCTATTCATTCCTTAATAGGAAGTCTTTTGTTTTCCTCTTAAATGTTTTTATAGAGAAACTTTCCCTTATGCGTAATGGTAGCGAGTTGTATTCCTTTATTATAGAGGACATAATTCCTTTAGTTCCAAATTTGATGGATTGGGAATGGCTGGTGAATATTCGATTTACTCCTCTTGTTGCATAATGATGAATGTCATATGCATGGGTAAAATGGATGTGTGTGTGTATCAATTTGTTTTCTAATTTGTATACAAATACTGTTGCTGACATAGCTATTTGTTTTTGCAGTGGCATAATTTTAAATCTTGAGTATAATTCATTTGTCGGTGTGAGCCAAGGAAATCCAAAGATAGATTTTATAGCACGTTTCTGGAGTATCTCAAGTTCTTTTATCAGCTCCGTCTTACAATATCCCCATATGAAATTCATGTACATTAGATGTGAATGTATCAGAGCAAAGTATATATTTTTCAATTGTTGGCTAGTAAGACAGCTATATCTTAATCTGAAAATAATACCAATTATCGGGCTGATTTTATGTTTTACATTTTCTACATGATTTTCCCAGGTTAGTGTACTATCTAGTGTGATACCTAAGTATGTTGCCGATTTAACCCTTTCTATTTCTTTGTTGGCTATGTTGACTATGTTTGTGGTCTCAATATTGTATGATGGTTTATGGAAGAATAAATATTTTGTTTTAGTGATATTGATAACCATTTTGTGTGCTCTCAACCAAACCACCAGCTTATTGAGACCATAATTAATATTTAGCATAAGTCCTGTTCAGATGTTCCCAGATAGAGTATAAAAATATCATCTGCAAATAATTTAAGCTTGCCTTTCAATTCTAATAATAGTATATTGTAACGTTAATTAGCGTCCCATGTTGGTAGCGTCAGGTGTAGCAGTTTGTCTGCCCCTAACTGTTGGGTGATAAATGTAACTGTTTACCTTTGCCTAAGCTATGTTGTTTTAATGGGCGCCAAGACCTCAACGCAATGCTGAAATCTAAATTTGTATTTAACAACGTCTAGCTCTGGTAGAACACCTTCAAGAATCTATTCACTCAGATCGTGGTATGATTTGATCATTAACCCAACAAACAATTGTATCAGGAGAAGGAATTGGTCTATATCTAATGCTACCTACTGAAAGCAAAGATTGCATTGTAAAAGAAATGAATTTATTATATAAAACAAGTATTGCAAAATTAATAATAATAATAAGTATAAAATTTAAATTGGAGCGTTGTGATTTGAATATTACTGATAGAAAATTACGTGAAAACGGAGTCTGATAAATTATTGATTTTACTCTTATTCCCAAGCTATGAAGTTACTGAAATATTGAATATAAAACAAAGAGAAACGAGAGATTGCGTACTTCTGCGTCATTCGCGCTTACCACTGGAAATGGCCGAAGCCTTTCCCTCGTACTGGATGATGCTGTGAGCTTCCCACAGTCTCCTGGACGTCGTCATCTCGGTCGATATTTGATGATATACTTGTAGATTTGGTGACTTTATGGTCCTTACATCGGAGCCATACCCTCGTACAAACACACTGGTTAAGTTTTAAACAGATAGTTCTCCACTCCACGGAACATCGGAGCGACACACACTTGCAACCGAACTAGTCAAGTCTTTCACAGATTGTCCCCCACTCCACGGAACATCGGAGCGACTCCCGCGTGCAACGATACTCGGCAAGTTCTACACAGATTGTCCCCCACTCCACGGAACATCGGAGCGACTCCCGCGTGCAAACATACTCGGCAAGTTCTACACAGATTGTTCTCGTTCCACGGCGTGCTGAACGTTATATGCACCTGCCGCATCCCCGCTCCAGTCCCGACTTCTAGCTTACGTGGTCTCCACTGATTGGCTGACCCACCACGCGATCTTCCCCTCCTCTGGCTCATTACACTCGGCGGGAGGGTTCCGTTCCAACTATCCGTCTTTTCTTGACGCTGCAACCCCGCTTGCGTAATACTTCTTGACAAGAATCAGCCCGTATCTGAATTTCCAGTGAGTCATGTCTCTCATTATATCCTAACTGACGAAACTCCGTAAAATTCCGTAATCACATAATTTTCTATGATATTGTCGTTCGTAATACTTTGCTTGATAGCGTTTTCTAAGACATAGAAAACCTATCTGTATGCTTATAATTTTTATAAAATGCTCCGAAAATATCTTAATAATAATTATAATAAATTAATAATAATAATAAATTAACATGAAAAATTCTCTTGGCTGAACAATTTGCCGTGTAAATAAATATAGAATGGCTTCCTACTGACTTATGCCAGTGGCATAAAACCCCTCGAAAAACACGTTACATATTCGTCTCGGATCATCGGATGATTTACCGTGACGACGGTCCATTATCCGATTATCCCAGACACGTTAATAAACCCCATCCAAAATACATATTACATAAATGAAATCACCCTAAATTACAGATATATACACTCATAATTTTTCTTCACGCACTTTGCGTCAAAGTTTATTGTCACTATGGATTGCACTTTACAACCAGTCCAATGTTTTACATATAGAATAGTGTTCCACAGATATTTCCGCCTCTCAAATTTCTCTATGTTGGAAAAATAGACATAATTAATGTGTGAGCACTATGTATTTATGATGTCATATCACACGCATTGAAGGTGTTCTGATATATTTATATCACCATAGAACTTCCTAATTTCACTGGAGGTCCCTTCCTTATGGTGAAATTTAATCTCACTTATCACTGAGCACACGATCACACTATTGTGGCAGCGCCTCGTGACCATAATACTAGATCTCTCTTTATAAAAGATGAAATTAATATTGACTTCTGAAAAAAAAAAAAAAAAACAGTAAATGCGCATTACATATAACACCAAATATTTCTGTGCCGTAATCGCCCTGTCTTGTTAAGTTCCCGTAGACCATATTCTACTTAATACTAGTTCTCAACACAGACCAGTTCTCCTCACACAAATGAAACCATTGTACAAATTACCTTAAATTACTCACTTAAAAATCTTACATGGCGAGGCCGTAAACAGAAATCACGTGTGCTGTTATGTATGAGTTTCATGAAGGACTGTCTCGCATTCTGATGGCCCATCTTTTGTCCCGTGGACGCCTTAAGCAAAAATACCCTGTCCAAGCGCTCACCCATCTCTTGGGGACAAATGGGAATTCACCAGCGCTACCAAATTCTGGCCTTGGTGTATCGAGACATTTTAGTGCTCAAGAGCATCCGACAATCCCGTCATATTTCCCTGAACCTTAAAAACTCTCATTTACTTACATACTACCCCCCAGTGTGACTTCTGATACGCCTGCCTGGAAGACCATCTCCTCCCACGCACCAAATACCACACTTACTCATATGATAGGCTGGCTCGCCAGCTAAACATCCTCACTTTATGACACATACTTTCGGAGACTATGTATTTATACGTCCCGTATAATCCGTTTCCCTTACTATCCTCCAGCACATATGCTGTTTTGCCAATACGTTTGGAAACTATAAATGTTACTGCGTCCCCTGCTTCCAACCTTGCAAGTGGCTCCCTTTAAATGAACGTCATCACGTTGCTCTACCTACCTATTTCTCAGTATCTGTAACGATCCCCTGTTGCTACTGTCCACACATGCTAACCCTACTTTCCTCTGGTGTAACACCTCTACTTGACACTCTATGGCCTAAAAATGTCACTTCTGACTGACAGAATGACGACTTAGACAGCTTCAAAGTGAACCCTGCCTGATCTAACTTCTGAAAAACTATATCTAAATGACGTAGATGCTCCTCAAAACTGCGTGAACTAATTACCATATCATCTATGTAAATGGTTACAAACTCTCCTGTGTCATCCCCTAATGCGATGTTTAAAGCCCTAATTAAAGCTGCTGAACTACTCTTTAACCCATAAGGTGTTCTACAAAATTGATAAAGGTTATATTTATGACTAAAAGCTGTAAATGGTCTATCTTCGTACATAAGTGGCACTTGCCAAAAACTGGAACTCAAATCTACACAAGTGAAATACTTCTTCCCCTCAAATGTTTGCATTAATTCCTCTATTGACATAGATTTCAGCTGATCTGAACTAATTCTACTGTTAACCAAACGAGCGTCTAAACAAATACGAACATGATGATGATAATTGTTGTTTTAAGGGGCCTAACATCTAGGTTATCGGCCCAAATACGAACAGTGCCGTCGGTCTTGGGTACCGTGATCAAAGAATTAACATATGGACTGTTCGAGTGCTCAATAATCCCATCTTCAAGCATCTGATTAATTTGTGCCTCAACTGCACTCTGATAAGCGAAAGGTACAGGATATCTATGTCCTGTGAATACTGACCTATCAATAACGTTCAATGAATGTGTATAGCAATTGGCCATACCAATGCGATCCTCAAAAACTCTCCTATTACACCATAACACATCATAGAGCCGAACACATTGTTCCACCTCTATATTTCCCTGAAATGCAGCATCACGTAACGAGTCCTCTAGACTTCCGTTCGTAATCACACTGCCCACAAAACATGGAGAACCCTGCTCTACGGCTGGCGATATCTCATTTAAAGTACAAATCACACCTACAATACTACTCCTCTGAATATGGTCATTAAACGCTACTTCTACTTCAGAATCTCCCCATTTAAATTTCAAACTCCCTACATCATAACATAAGTTACCCGACACTCTACTTAGCCACTCTGAACCCAAGATAACACTGAATACTAAATTTGGAATTACTAGGCAAATCTGCTTCTCTACATGATTATTAATTTTAATGTCTACTAAAACTTGCTTAGAAATTACTTTAGACCTCTTCCCAACAGCTGTGATAACAAAAGTGCTTTTAATTGGCATCTCCTCAAAATTTACTCCAGTTCCTTTCATTTTATCATAAAATGCACTACTTATGCAACTCTTCATACAACCACTATCAATTAAAACATCTGTGTACGCCTCGGACACGTTAAATTTAACTATGGGGCTCTTACTAACCACTTCCTGAATAATACCTTCATCATTTAGTTCATGTAATAATTCATTTCTTACATTTAGGTCATAGGGTTCCTGTATAATTGTATGGACAGGGCATGCTACAGACTGAGATTCTGACCTTACTTCGCAGCCTGGTTCGTGTTTAAAGAACCGCTACAGCTGACCGTAGTACTACTAACTACTGAACTGGTCTGGTTGTTCTGGGCTGTGTTGTCATTGTTTGGCTGTATATTACTACCACTAGGCTGTCCTCTTCCTTGACCCCTATTCTGGTTGTAATTATTGTCATTATAATTTCTCCCTTGATTTCCCCTGAAATCATTGTTTCTCCCTTGATTTCCCCTGTAATCATTGTTCCTCCCTTGATTTCCCCTGAAATCATTGTTCCTCCCTTGATACTGATTACCATAGCCATTTCCTCTGTTCTGATTTAGCTGATTATTATTATTTCTATTTTGAGAGTTGGCCCCTTCGCCACCGTTCCCTTGAACTTCTTGATGCCTGGCTTCATTAGGTCTATTATTATTATTACCCTGGTTCCGATTGAAATTGTCCTCGTAACCCCCTCTCCCTAGTGCATCAAATGTGCTTAACAAATTTTCTACTTGTGATATAGTCTTTACATTCTGGATACAAGCAGCCTCCTTGATCCTATAGGGAAAGTGCCTAAGTAGCAACCTTACCACATCACTTTCCTCCTTCAAGCCATCCAGATATTTACACACTAATACCTGCCCTAAAAAGTATTCGGTCATGGTGGAGCTTCCTTTAGGGTTATATTTACCACACACTACTCCCTCACGATGCTGCGACTGAATAACCTCATTCCAGAACTTTTCACAGAATTTCATTTTAAAATCATTGATATCAGTAAACTTGTCTCTGTAGACAGCAAACCATTCCTCGTTTCCCCCACAAACACTTGTTCTAAAATTTCAACTACCTGGCACCACTCAATACTACCATTTTCCAACCTCTCCCCAAATTTATTTTCTATAGTGTTCATGAACTCCATTGGGCACCCCTGTCGATTGCTGAACTTACCCAGTTCTACCTCCCTGTGTGTGCTATTCACAAAAACTGGCCTATTCTGACTATTTTCTTGCCTGATCCTAGCTTTTAATTTTAATTCTAATTCTGCGATTTTCTCCTCAGCCTTCCTCTCAATACTGTTTACTGTTAATTTAATGTTTCCTTCTGATTCTTCCACTTTATCATATAGCTTTGCTTGTTTCTCCTCAATCTTGCTAATGCTCTCTCTATTACTCTCTCTTAAATCATTTACTTCTGCAACTATTTGTGAGTGGACTTTCTCAATTCTACCCCCCAGCTGTTCCTTAACCTCTTTAGTTGATACTTGAATCTTGTCAATTTCTCCCCCCAATTGCTTTTTGACCTGCTGTGTTTCCAGTTGCACTAGTTCTTTTAAATTTTCAGCCTGTGTACTGATTCTAATTACTAACTCCTCCTGTACTTTTCCTAATTTTCTGTCTACATCTGCAATAATCTCTTTAGCCTTTTCTTCCATCACCCCCCTGATCACACCTCTAATCAGTTCGAATTTGTCACTCATTTCCCTACTGTTTTGTTCTAATTTAGCATTTAAAGTTTCAGTACTCTCTCTATTTTCCTTACTGTTTTGTTCTAATCTGGCGTTTAAAGTTTCATTACTCTCTCTATTTTCCCTACTGTTTTGTTCTAATTTAGCATTTAAGGCATCTGTACTTTCTTTATTTTCCCTACTGTTTTGTTCTAATTTTGCATTATTCTGTTCTAATTTTGCATTATTTTGTTCTAATTTTGCATTTAAGGCATCACCACTAACTTTGCTCTGATACATAAACTCGAGAAGTAAAGTTTTTAATTCTGGTTGGCCGCCTACACTCCCTGTTTCAGTATCGGGATTTACCTCCGCTACCCCGGTACTACCATCACTCGACATACTGCTCGTATCATCACTCTCCCGTTGATGACCACTACGTAACCTCATCTGTCTTTCTTTCTCATCCCCCATAATGATATACACTGATACAGACAAATAACCCCCAAAATACAGGCACAGAAATATATACCCTTCTCCTTCCACAAATGTTATTAGGTTTTCAGCCCCAAGTTGTCGGCGACAATTGTAACGTTTTCACTTTGCTCCACGTTGAGCGTACAAGTGTAATGTTTGACTGGCCCTTAACTGTTGGGTGATAAATGTAACTGTTTACCTTTGCCTAAGCTATGTTGTTTTAATGGGCGCCAAGACCTCAACACAATGCTGAAATCTAAATTTGTATTTAACAACGTCTAGCTCTGGTAGAACACCTTCAAGAATCTATTCACTCAGATTGTGGTATGATTTGATCATTAACCCAACAAACAATTGTATCAGGAGAAGGAATTGGTCTATATCTAATGCTACCTACTGAAAGCAAAGATTGCATTGTAAAAGAAATGAATTTATTATATAAAACAAGTATTGCAAAATTAATAATAATAATAAGTATAAAATTTAAATTGGAGCGTTGTGATTTGAATATTACCGATAGAAAATTACGTGAAAACGGAGTCTGATAAATTATTGATTTTTACTCTTATTCCCAAGCTATGAAGTTACTGAAATATTGAATATAAAACAAAGAGAAACGAGAGATCGAGTACTTCTGCGTCATTCGCGCTTACCACTGGAAATGGCCGAAGCCTTTCCCTCGTACTGGATGATGCTGTGAGCTTCCCACAGTCTCCTCTACGTCGTCATCTCGGTCGATATTTGATGATATACTTGTAGATTTGGTGACTTTATGGTCCTTACATCGGAGCCATACCCTCGTACAAACACACTGGTTAAGTTTTAAACAGATAGTTCTCCACTCCACGGAACATCGGAGCGACACACACTTGCAACCGAACTAGTCAAGTCTTTCACAGATTGTCCCCCACTCCACGGAACATCGGAGCGACTCCCGCGTGCAACGATACTCGGCAAGTTCTACACAGATTGTCCCCCACTCCATGGAACATCGGAGCGACTCCCGCGTGCAAACATACTCGGCAAGTTCTACACAGATTGTTCTCGTTCCACGGCGTGCTGAACGATATATGCACCCGCCGCATCCCCACTCCAGTCCCGACTTCTAGCTTACGTGGTCTCCACTGATTGGCTGACCCACCACGCGATCTTCCCCTCCTCTGGCTCATTACACTCGGCAGGAGGGTTCCGTTCCAACTATCCGCCTTTTCTTGACGCTGCAACCCCGCTTGCGTAATACTTCTTGACAAGAATCAGCCCGTATCTGAATTTCCAGTGAGTCATGTCTCTCATTATATCCTAACTGACGAAACTCCATAAAATTCCGTAATCACATAATTTTCTATGATATTGTCGTTCGTAATAATTTGCTTGATAGCGTTTTCTAAGACATAGAAAACCTATCTGTATGCTTATAATTTTTATAAAATGCTCCGAAAATATCTTAATCTACGGTGTCGTAGCAGGCGGAGAGGTGATACTCCGACGTGGCGCGTCCCAGGTGGCGGATAGGGGGGTCCTCACCGGCTTGCCGGCGGACTTGAGCAAAATAAAATAGCTCTCGCTGACCAAACACACAACAACCTCTACGGTTAACAACCGCAGTTGTAACTCGGAGCTTGCTCCATACAAGGTTGACTACCTTTGAAAGTCAAACATGGAAGGAAATCTTTTAAGGAATAATCCACCTAGACTGCAATCGGATACGGTGGGCAGTCACCTGAAAGATACCCTAGATGAGTCGGAGCATCTAAAAATACCCCCGACAGATAGAAAACCCAAATTTAGACTGAAGATAGGACAGATAAACTATATAGCAACACACAATATAAATTCCATCATACAGCCAGGAAAACTCAAAATTTTGACAGACGAAATGGATCGCAAAGGGATTCTAATAACCGGGCTTCAAGAAATGAGAAACACCGATCAGGAACCAATAGAATCACAAGGGTATAGAATTTACAAGGGAATACCAGGAAAAAGAGTAATGAAGCAATGTCCACAATTCGGAACAGGATTTGTAGTCAATCTCAAAATAATTGAATCCATCATAGAATTTCAAGCATTATCCCCTAGGCTCTCGACACTAACTCTAAAAGCTGCAAATAGAACATATACCATTCTAAATGCCCATGCCCCAACTAATGATAAAAATAATAAGAAAGAACACAAAGATGATGTGGAGAGATTTTGGGAGCTTTTAGATCAGACAGCAACAAACATAAATAAAAGTCACACCAAAATTTTAATTGGAGACTTTAATGCCCAGTTAGGAAAGGAGAAAAGATATAAAGACATAATAGGAAAATGGCCAGCACAGAGAAGAACTAACAGGAATGGCATAAGACTGGTGGAATTTTGCAGAAACCATGATATGATCTCCAAATCAACTTACTTCAAGAGAAGACCAAATAAACTCAAAACTTGAAAACATCCAGATTGGAAAAAAGGTGAATGGCAACTAGATCATGTTTGTATGGATAAGAACTATCACAGGGAGATCTACAATGTGAAAGTTCTGAGAGGAACAGATACTGGATCGGATCATTACATGATAAAGATTAAAATTAAATTTTCCCGTTGACAAAGAAAAAAACTCACCTAAAAAAGAAGAGAACATACGACCCTCATAAACTAATAAATAACAAGGGATACACAGAACGAACTAGATATATTAAAATAACAGATGATCTAAAGGAAATAGTTCCCGAATTGAAACAAATAGCTGAACAAGTAGCCCCAATAAATCCAAGGAAGAAACACCAATGGTGGAACGATGAGTGTGATAATGCAGTGGAAGATAGACATCAAGCCTGGTTACGGTATCAGAGTAAAAAAACAGATGAATCACACTTGGATCTCATAAAACAAAGGAAGATAACTCAAAAAATAATACGAGGGGTTAAACGGCTATACCAAAAGGATATACTTCTGATGATCGAAACAAATAGCGCGAAAACAAACTCAAGAGATTACTACAAAATTTTTAGCAAACAACTAAAAGATATGAACCTCCAACATTAATGTTAAAAGACAAAAATGGCGAGTTAGCTCATAGTAATAAAAGAAATACAGAAATTTTAGCAGAAACACTTAACAAGTTGCTGAATTGCGAAGATCCACCAGAACTGCTTCAAATAAATACAGACACCACTATTAAAACACCATCAGAAAACATAAATCCACCCACAATCCAAGAAGTCTACAAAGCGCTGAGAGAGCTCAAAAACTACAAAGCGAGTGGAGAAGATCAAACATTTGCAGAATTGTGGAAATATGCAGCAGAACCAGTAAAAATTTCATTACACCAATGCATAGTGAACATTTGGATCAAAGAAGAACTGCCAGACCATTGGACTACTGCTATAATACATCCATTACACAAGAAAGGAGAAAAATCAAATCCTGACAACTATCGAGGAATTTCCCTTTTGGATATTACATATAAAATCATGTCACGAATTCTATATAATCGTTGTAAAGATCAATTAGAACTGGAAATAGGAGAATATCAAGGTGGATTTCGGCCATGGCGAAGCTGCCCTGAACAGATAATCACCTTAAAATTAGTAATGGACTACTACAAACGTAGACAAAAACAGTAAGTCATAACCTTCGTAGACTTCAAAAAAGCTTATGATTGTATACATAGATCTTCATTGCTGAAAATACTAAGGAATTTCGGACTTTATCCCAAATTAATAAAAATTATAAAACTAACTCTAACAAACACCAAATCTAAAGTAAAATTCAGAGGAGAAATATCTGAACCATTTACGATTAAAACAGAATTAAGACAAGGAGATGGTTTATCGCCTCTACTTTTCAATTGTGCTTTGGAATATGTAATGAGGGAATGGTACAGGGAAAATCCTAGGAACATAAGAATTGCACCAAGAAAGATCAAATAGACTTAAATTGCTTGGGATTCGCAGATGACTTAGCGTTACTGGCTAATAATATTCAAGAAGCCAGAAATCAAATAATAAGCCTACAAAATATAGCACAAAAAATTGGACTTCAGATATCATTTGAAAAGACAGAGATAATGGTAGCAAATCCACTTGTAATCAATCACATAACAGTAAATAACAAGAAAATTAAAATAGTGAAGCAATTTAAATACTTAGGAGAAATTATAACTTACAACTTGGACGAGAAACCTGCATGGCAAGAAAGAACTAATAAAATGATAAAAGCCCAAAAATTAACATGGTCTACATATAAAAGAAAATGTCTATCAATCGCAACAAAATTAAAACATTACAAGACGGTGGTTCAACCAGAGGTGACATATGGAAGTGAAACTCTTTTTAAAGTTACTCAGAAAAACAGAATCGACAAAATTTTAAAAGTAGAAAGAAGAATAGCTAGAACATGCATAAATAAAAAATATCAGAAAGATGGACAGTGGCGGATAGTACCAAATGAAGTGGTATACAGAGAACTGGAGCCTATCACTGATACTATTCGGAAGAAACGGCTTTGTTTCTTTGGTCACATCATGAGGACACCAGAAACCAGGTTATCTAGAAAAATTGTAGTGAAACTTTGGAATATGAAACAACAAGTAGGATGGATTAAGGAAATTAGAGAAGATATGAAAGAATTGGAAATAACCTTGGATGACTTGCAAAACAAAACAACAAAATTAAAAAAACTGAGAGATATAAAAATAAGATTTCAGGCTAAAATAGACAAACGTAATACAGTAAAAAGGGTATTTACAGATGAGGAACGCCTGAGAAGATCAGAGCGAATGAAGAGCTACTGGGCGACTCGGAAAGGAAACTTACTGAAGAAGAGGACCAAGAAATGATTGACTGAAGTGGTCCAATGAGGCCGTAAAAGAAGAAGAAGAAGAAGAAGAAGAAATTAATAATAATAATAATAATAAATTAACATGAAAAATTCTCTTGGCTGAACAATTTGCCGCGTAAATAAATATAGAATGGCTTCCTACTGACTTATGCCAGTGGCATAAAACCCCTCGAAAAACACGTTACAATATCATTAATATAGGCTAAGAAAAGAATTGGTCCTAAGACAGAACCTTGAGGTACTCCTGTGTCAATTCTCACATTATCTATCTATTGCCTATCTATTATCTATTGCAACATATTGTTTTCTGTTAGTGAGGTAGTTCTTGAACCAATCATGTGCCACTCCTCTGATGCCTGCAAATTCTAGTTTATTAAGGAGAATCTTATGGTTAACCAGATCGAAGGCTTTTTGAAGGTCAATTAGTACACCAGCAGCTAGTTTGTTTTCATCTAATGCCTTTTCTACATCAGTTACTACTTCAAATATAGCACTATCAGCTCCTCTATTTGGAATAAACCCATATTGGCAGTTTGCAAAGTAATCATTTTTCATGAAGAAATTCATAAGTCTTCGTTTAACAACGCTTTCTAGAACCTTGCTGACGGCAGATATAATATTAATGGGTCTGTAATTTGATGGGTGGGTTTTGTCTCCTTTTTTGTAGATCGGGACCACCCTAGAGACTTTACAGGCATCGGGGAATATACCAGTCGTCAGTGAAAGATTTATTATTTTGACAAGATATGGTGTAAGACCCTCAAGACACAATTGTAGCATGTCATTAGTAGTGTTGTCCTCACTTATATTGTTTTTGTGTTTTAGGGAGTTTATAATTGATTGTATTTCATTAGCATCAGTAGGTAACATAAAGATTGTCTTAGTGCTAGTAGTATTTTTATAGCTTGTAATGTCCGAGGTAGAACCGTTTCCTTGATTTTCCCATATACTGTTAGCAATATTGACATAATATTTATTAATTTCATCACATATATTTTCCTTTTTTTCGATATTTGTGCCGTCGACTATAAGTTTGACAGTTTCATTTTTCCCCTTCTTTGGCCTATTTAACATCTCATTAACAACACTCCACACTTCCCTCTGATTATTTGCATTTTGAATTATTTGGTCAAAGTAGTTTCTTTGTAGGTTTCTCTTAAGTTTTGTAACTTGGTTGCTAATAATTTTATATTCTTCTAAAATTTCTGCAGATGGTTTTTTAACTTTGGTTTTTGTATATATCTTATCTTTCCTGTGTATTAGTGCTATAAGATCTTGTGTGATCCAGGGTTTTATTGGTGGGGCACTTCGCTCCTTATTCGTATATTTCATAGTACAGGCTTCTATTCCTTTCTTCTTCTTCTTCTTCTTCTTCGCGAATGGGTCACTTAGGACCACATGGAATCAACATTTTCTGAGCTTTCCTCCTTGCCCAATAGTTCTTCATTTTCACTGATTGCTGTAATTTCTGTTCCTCCGACCAGGTACGTCGCTGTGGTTTCTTCTCATCTTCCTCAAATCCCCTTGTGTGAACAATTTTCCGGATCATATTTCTATCTTGTAAATTTGGTGAACCCAATTCATTAAGGTCTTTCTCTACTTGTTTATACCATTTTGGTCTTGTGCGTTTGATTTGCAGAAATTTGTGGATTCGATAAGTGAGTCTGGTAGGATTCATACTTTCCAAATGGCTTAGAAACTGAATTCGTCGCAATCTCATTGTATCAGTTAATTTAGAAACTCTTTTATAAATTTCAGAGTTGGGTTTGGGGTAGTGTATGCCATTTACAATTCTGGGCCCTAGGATTTTCCTCACTTTAATCTCTAATTTTTCCTTTAAGGTCTTACGATGTAAACTGAGCGTTTCTGAAGCATATAGAGCTTCAGGTTTAATCACTGTACAGTAATGACGAATTTTGTTGTTCCAGGACAAGCTTTTTATGTTATAAACATTCTTTGTGTGTCGAAAAGCAATTTCCATTTTCTGAATTCGTGATGCTACAGATTTATTTTCATTGCCATTTTCAGTGATCCATTCACCTAAGTATTTAAATTCTTTCACTCTTGCAATCTTTTGATACCAATGACAATTTCAGGTGGACCATTCTTAATATTTGTCATAAATTTAGTTTTTTCATAGGAGATTTTTAGTCCTATTTTGGCTGCTTGCTCCTCCAGTATAACAAGCTGTTTCTGTGCATCAGCGACGTTTTCGGCAATTAGTGCTAAATCAGCAGCAATCGCTAGACAATCTAAGTCAATACCCTTAATCTTTGGGCCCAGGCGGTGAGATGGTGCACCTGCTTTCCTCCATTCTCTGACAACTTTCTCAAGAGCACAATTGAAAAGTAAAGGGGAGAGCCCATCCCCTTGACGGACACCTGTGTTTATTTCAAACTCATCACTACAACCACCCATAAATTTAACTTAAGCCTTCGTTTCAGTTAGTGTATCTTTAATAATATTTCTTGTTAATAAAATCACAGAATTTATTGTAGTAGTCATTTACGTTAGTTTCATTGCATACAAATTCTTGAGTTATTAAATATTTATTAAGTTTTTTGTAGTTTATTTTATCCTTTTCTATTGGCCTATCATCACATATTGAGTTCCTGCTTATCTTTTTGTTTCTCATTTCACAGATTAGTAAATGGTGATCGCTCAAATCATTATCAATATTATAGACATTACATATTTTGTCACAGTCGTTCACCAATACATGATACCGGGTGAGTTAGCCTTGGTGGTTACGGCATGACTGATGGCAGTCGCTCACATCCGGGAGGCGAGGAGGTTCGAATCCCCCGCCGGCAACCTTGAAGATGGTCTTCTGTGGTTTCCCATCTTCCTTCCAGGCAAATGCCGGGGTTGGTCCCTAACTATAAGCCACAGCCGCTACCTTCCAACTCCTCGTCCTTACATTCCAACTTCCCTCCTTCCCTCCCCAACGGTACTTGTAGCTTACCCATTGGGTGTCCGCCTCGAAGCAGCTACAAACCTGGCGAGCCGAACATGTCCTCGGACACTCCCGGCACTAAAAGCCATACAAAAAAAAAAAAAAAAAAATACATGATCAATTAGAGTAGAGCTAGTTTGTGTTACACGAGTTGGATATTTTGTATTACATAATACTAGACCGTATGATTTGACTAGGTTAATATAACTACTAGTATATCTGTCCCCAAATAATAGATCAATATTCATATCACCTAGTATTATAACAGGATTCGTTGAGTAAGAACTAATAATTACTTCGAGATCAGTTAGAAAGTGTGGAATGTTGCTTTTATGAGGGTTATAAGCAGTGATTATATTGTATTCTTGATGGCCTTTTCTCACAGTAATGTGCAGTATGCTGTGGGTGGAATTTATTTCCTTTACAAGGGTACTGCTACATTTGTTTGAAATATACAAAGATACTCACCCTCCAGTTTGCTTTCTAACTATGTGATATGCAACATATTTCTTAATATTGAAAAACATTTTTGTTTGTTCTGTTAACCAATTTTCTGAGATCGCTAGGACATCTACCCCTTTGATTCTGTCTAAAATTATTTGGATATCATCGAACGTGTTTTTTATGCTATGTGCATTTATGTGTAGGCATTTTAGTGTACTGGTATCGGTTATTATCTGTTTACTGTCCTTAATTTTATAATAATTGCTAAGTGTATTACAGTTACTTTCGGTTAACTCTAGTGTATTATTACCAAAAAAATTTAATTTCTGTAATTCTAGTTCCATATGGGATAATTAGTAGATATCTTACTATTACATGGATTTTAGTTTGAGAGGGCGAGTTCATCCAATATTTCAGCACTTGATATAAGCATTGAGGGACCATTTTGATTTTTCTGAATGTATATTTTGCAGTCTCTGACCCAAGTTGCAAAGATTTTTCCCTGTTGTATCAATTCACGGCACTTTTTGGCGATGGTTTCATTTCTTGGGGTCAGGTGTTCATTGATATATATATTACCACCATCACTGTAACCAATTTCACTCAGGACTGCACAAGAATTGTTTACATCACTATTAGAAAATCGCTATCAGGTTACAGAGATGAATTCCAAATGTATTGATACAAACGTAATTACCAACATTCAATCGGATCTCAGACCAGTTAAATATGGTGTGCTGCAGGGTTCTGTATTGGGATCTTTGCTTTTCCTCTTATACATAAATGACTTAAATGACAGATTGTTCCTTTTTGCTGACAATACAAGTATTTTAATTAAAGGGCTTGATGAAGACAAGACTCCGTCAATACAGTAATGCAACAGCTTTATTGTTAGTTCTAGTCCAACAACTTAATTTTTATCAAAAAGACAGGATGTATCAATTTACACATGACTCAAAACAAGCATTGTAGGGATTTATAACAGTACTAGCAGTAGTGTCCGGCTTCACACGGTGGATTTATTTGTTTTATGGATTATAGTGAATACTACTACAGAACTGGTACATGATATTTAAACCAACAGAAAGAAAATTAAAAATATAAATTTTTGTGGTGGTGGTAGTGGAGGTGATAAGTAGTACAGTATAATGGATGTAACATTCAGATCATTTTCCCGTAGTGATAATGATAATAATGAATAGGGAGACGGCTATTTACTAATTACAGCACTGACACATGTAATTTACAAACGAATTGAAAAATATGATTAGAAAGAGGAGTAAGTGAAATAAGACACTGTCTAGGGCCTATATCCCATTGGCTGTTAGAAAGGTGTCGTCTTTTGTCGCATAGCGACATAGGAAAATAATCAGAGCACTTTGGAAATCTTCGGCCGTCCCATGCTCCTGAGGTAGCAATAGTGTAATTTATCGCCACATAGAGCTCAAGTATAAGGATCGGAATAAATGAAAGTAAATTTGAAAGCACCAACGCTTATTGCAGCTGATAACCTCAATGTACTGCACCAACACCATCGCTCTTATACAGAGGCATAACATTTTCATGATGATAACTGTGTTCCAAAGGGTAAGTACATTAAGTTTGGTTCATATCGGTGAAACTATGTAGATTTGTGCCAAAGGGCCTAAATGCAGGGAATGGAGTAGTCTGTCCGAAATTTCATGTAGACAGTCTTACTCGTCGGGTTCCAAAGGGTAAGTATGTGAAATTTGGTTCAGATGGGTGAAACGGTGTGGATTTGTGCCAAAGGGCCTAAATGTAGGGAATGGAGTGGTCTGTCCGAAATTTCAAGCAGTGTTACTCGTCGGGTTACAAAGGGTAAGTATGTAAAATATGGTCCAGACCGGTGAAACGGTGTAGATTTATGCCAAAGGGCCTAAATTTAGGGAATGGAGTGGTCTGTCCGAAATTTCATGTAGACAGTGTTACTTGCAGGGTTTCAAAGGGTACGTATATAAATTTTGGTTCAGATCGGTGAAACGGTGTGGATTTGTGCCAAAGGGCCTAAATGTAGGGAATGGAGGGGCCTGTCCGAAATTTTAAGTGGACAGGGTTACCCGCAGGGTTCCAAAGGGTAAGTATGTGAAATTTGGTTCAGATCGGTGAAACGGTGTAGATTTGTATAAATAACAGACAAACATACAGACAAACTTTGAGCTTTATATATATATATATATAGATAGATAGATAGATTACAGTAAATCAGGACAGTATTAAATTTACTATAACCACAAAATTTCTTGGTTTACATATTCACAGTGATCTTACAGACATGTTCCACTACAAAACTAAGTTCAGTATGCTAAGCTTTAGTTAGTGAGTTATTGAGGTTTTAAGTGGTGGTCATCTGCCCAAAAATGCTTAGCTTTACACCAATTTCCAAACACTTATTTCTAGTGCACATTCAAGATTCACACCGTTGCCACCGTTGCTGCAACAACTGAGCCAATGTGGGAGATATTTCAATTCTCTACCTTCCATCTATTGAGTTTGTACTCTTTGTGCGCTACAGTACATGACCTAATAGCAGAATCACAAGTCTGATTGTTTTGTTACCTGGTAAAATACATACCTTTACAGACAGTTGAGTGTAACACCAGTTATGCTTCTTTGACACGTCGCGTATCGCAATGTGAGGATCTCCCGAGAAGTACTTCAAGATAGAAACAGCCAATCCAAAAGTCAACAATACACCCAAAGTTTGTAGGAGCACATACACGAAGTCTGCACCGGGAATAAAGAATAGAGGCCACATTTTCTCTCCTCACTGCATGGCCCTACAATACAAAAGTAACATCTATTAATACAATACTAGTACTGAGGGAAATGTGCACTAAACACAGAAAATATGTGTGCAAATGCTTCTTTGTGGTTGGCTGTCACCCAGGTTGCTCTGCCATGAGGTTGACATGCAAGTCACCCAAGTGGAGTCAATTTCAAGTATCCTGCATCAAGCTGGTAGGCTACAAGAGTTTAATTATTTGTCCTTAAAATTGACAAACTATGCACTAAAATTGTTAAAACTAGCATTTCAACCTCGCACTGCCTGGGTTAGAGAAGTGTATAAGGAGAGGTATCATCTTATGCCCGCAACATCAAATTGAAAGCATATTCTAAAGCCTCGTGAATCTACCCATCCCTGAAATATTTCCGAAGAAACTATTGTAATTTCCCCAATGCTCCTGCACTCAGGATATTCTCAAAATTTGGTAACAAATATCTTTGACAATCCTGATAACATAGATTTGTGGTGATATGTCATGCGGTTTTGTATTATGCAACATTATTTTGGACCTCTCGATGCCCCCCAGTTCAACTTATGAATATGGAATGCAAGCCATTTTTAGCATACTTTTGATTGTTGTAAAAATTGGATGTAGACTTTGAGATCTACATGGGCTGTGTCTATCTGTGTAGGAGGAGATGACCTCGCTGTTCCAATAATAACTAACTACCAATAACTGTGTGTCTGTTCCCATACATCCCATTATCAATTCAAACACGATGAAACCGAATTGAACCAAATTTGGTATAGAGGTACCACTAACAAAGAGCACCACAGTGTCTTGTTTTATATTGCTGCCATCTTAACAAGATGGTGGCCACAAAATGTACAAAGCTTAAATCAAATTACGATTAACATAATCATCGAATCTCAACCAAATCTTGGATTAATATATTTTCATGTGGGAAGCGTCTGGTGCCTATGCTTAAAGCCCTTGCGCAGATGCGGATATCCCCAAAAATTATCGCCATGTGGATATTGTTTCCATCCGCGGATAAAGTGCGGTTAATGTTTGGAGTAAATTTGCAGTTTTAGGATTACAATCAGAACTTGTTGGTTATCATTACTAGGACCCGGATGTCATGATACATATTTTTCCACTATGCTTTTTCCATGACAAATGTAAGATGATGATTAAAGCTAATATCATTCCAATTACGTCATTAAGCACAATTATCACTCTGAACTGAAAAGGGTTGTAATTCTGGCTGAATAACATTCATTTTAAACATAGCACATGATATACAAAGCCTAAGGGAACAACTTTCTCCTCAAATGTATAAATATGTTGCTTTAATACTTTATGAAAATGAAAATCCACAGCCTATTTCCAGTTGACCGACTGGGTCAGGAAATGGAATGAATGAAGCCCCCATCTAGTGGTGAGGATATGAACTGTGCCGGCCGCTAAAGCCTGTCACACTCCACTGGGGAAATGATTAAATGAATGACTTTGCCTCGTATTCTACTTTCTAAAATCTTTTCATATATCTTGGCACAGTGTGGTATGAGTGTGACTCCCCTGTAATTTCTGCACTCCTTTCTGCTTCCTTTCTTAAATATTGGGACAATTAATCCTTTCTTCCAATCTTCAGGGGTCTTTTTCTCCTTCCAAACCACCCTCATCACACGGTACATCCACTGTTTCCCAACCTCCCCTGCTGCCTCCACCATTTCAACACTCACTTCCTCCACACCTGGTGCCCTTCCTCCTTTCATCTTGTCTATAGCCATTTCCAGTTCTCTCCAAGTCAGGTCCTTTTCCATTCCTGTGTTGTCTTCTCCATCTTCCAATACGTTGTCTTCCTCCCTATGACCATTTGGATTCAGCAAATCCTCAAAGCACTCTTTCCACACTGTCTTGAGAGAGCATCATCAGATCAAAATAACCATTGATGTGACTATGTCGTCCTGATGTTTGTACATCTCATTGTTGTACCTGAACATCCAAACGTTACAACTCTGTAATCAGACCCACCGTACTCTACATCTCCAAGAGTCTCCTGATAAATATGGAGGGTTCACTCAAGAAACTAGATCTCAATGAAAGGAAAATTCCAAGGGGATTTTAATCTCCTGGGGATAATTCCCGTGGCTCGGGGACTGGTGTATGTGCCGTCTTCATCATCACTTCATCCTCATTACGACGCGCAGGTCACCCACGGGCGTCAATTAGAAAGACCTGCACTCGATCTCTCAGGAGGCCAAATGATCATTTCACATGGGTTCTAATTTCCTACTTGGGATTTTCCTTTCATTGAGATCTAGTTTCTTGAGTAAACCCTCCATATTCATCAGGAGACTCTTGGAGACGTAGAGTACGGTGGGTCTGATTACAGAGTTGTAACGTTTGATCTCGAGTTTCTTGGAAAGAAATGTGGATGTGTAAAAGCCTTTGTAGGAATGGTAAGCCCTCTTGAACTTAGTGCATCTTGTGTCTAGAACTAGGGTCTCTCTCTCCTCTGCTGAAATCCTATCTCCTAGGTACTGACTGCATGTTTGGTTGTGTCATTTTAGTGGAATTTTGGAGGGGCTTCACTTCTCAGTCTTTTGTATGACCCTAAACCAGTTTTGGCTGCTATGTTGTTCTAGGCTCTGTAGTTGATAGGTAGCCTCCTATGTGTTGTTAGCTAATACAGTGAGATTTGCCCTAAGATACATTAATATCTTTTAAAGCACCTATTGTTAAAATGTTACCTAGGTAACCTTATTAATCTGCTTCTGTTTAGCCATTCTACTGGCTTCGGTGGCATAGTTGGTAGCATGCTTAACTGCTGTGCCCAAGATAGCAGGTTCAAACCCGGCCGAAGTCGTTGGATTTTTTAAAGCCGGCGATCCCATTTCATAGATTTATGTCATGTAAAAGATCCTTCCACAGACTAAACTTGTGTGAAGCTAAATTTCTGGGTTAGATTTCGTTGGAACGCTCTATTGATGTTCCAACATTCACCACTAGGCATCAGTGACATCTGGTAGCAAAATTTGGAACTACTTGAAATTGAACAGAACTTGTAGCTTACCCTATGGGTGACCACTTTAAGCAGCTACAACCTCTGCCGAGCCGAACATGTCCTCGGACACTCCCGGCACTAAAAGCCATATGATAAATCATAAAAAAGATTTCATTGGTGATTTGCTAGTGATTCCACATGAAGATTGTTGCATTTACCAAAGAACAGTTGTTGTCAGAGCAGCTTGAAGACATTCCACAAATTAGATAAGTCTCCATATCAGGTCTTTCAACTCATTATCAGTAGACAAACACTGCTTTTTGTTGCACTTTACACTTTACCTCAGTAGAATACTCATAGGCCATTTCTGCATATTTGTTTAACAATTCTAGTGTACCACATCAATAGTATCTACACTTTAATAGAATAATTGGTGGAGGGAGACTGCTTGTGTATGGGATCGTCATTTCTCCGTCTTGCAACATTGTAGATATTAAAATAAATAGTTGAAGTGCTTAATTCTTTAGTATTTATCAGCAGTAGTAGGCACACTTATTAACATTTTGCCATGCTTTTAGCAGGTTGTTGTTGAAGGTAGCGACAGTGGGTTTGGTAGCATTTTGTAGAGCTATTTTATCTTGTATATTTGGATCTGATGATGCTCACTTGACGAGCGAAACATTTCATCCAATTCCACCATTTGTTAGAGAAGTATGTTAAGTATAAATAATTCATGTAACATTTCTTTCAAAAAATAGGCTGATAATGGCCACTTTCCACCCAATCGATTTGGGCACTCTTGTGTTGACCAACTGAAGAGCAATTCTGTTGATTATTACAAAAGCAACACTGAAAAATGGCTTTTAACATTTCAACATTTAGCCCCATGTACTTGGGTGTTAGTGGAATTTTGTCTGATAACCTATATTATTGGGATGGCTGTATTAGCAATTCAGGTAAGGATTGGGAGGGAGGTGGTTATGGCTTTAAGTCAGGAACCATCCCAGCATTTGCCTGGAGTGCAAATGAGGAAACCATGGAAAACCACTTCCAGGATGGTAGAGGCAGCAAACAAACCTACCTATTCTCAGTTTTGCCTCATGAGGCGAGTGTACTATGTTCCAACCCTTACACGAGGCTTGGAGTTCCTTTTCAAGCCAATCTGGCCATGAAACATTCAACCACATTGGTTGCACCTTATAGAAGGTGGAGGTCGTGGTTGAGTCTGGCGTAGTTTAAGCATCTGGCGCTTATCAACAGCTCGCTTTCGATGTTCACGCTCAAATGATTGGCAGCAAGGAAGATCCTCTGCAGTAGCACTGCAAGTACTTGGTTCAATGCCTGTACTTCTCAAGGTCTTCCTAACCCTCTTAGTGCCAAGCCATTCCTGAAATATTTACCAAGAATGCCAAGCCATTTTCAATGTTCCTGCAGACTATTTGAAAAGAAATCATTAATACCACATTTTCAACGACAGAATTATTATTTTGCTTTGCATTATAACCAATACCGCATTATTTCATACATTATGTTCATAAAAATACATACTGCATCTAAACCTTTATAATGAAGGTTATTCTGAAAATTTTTCAATTTTTCAATTTTTGTTTTTGAAATCAATTTTGAGCCTAAATTAAGGTCACCTAAGAGTCATGTTCGAAGAAATACTACGTTTCCAGCTGTATAAAATGCTTAGATACATCTGTAGGCAGAAAACTTCAACAAGATGAAAACAACTGCACCTCAATTTTGGTGGGAACGTGCGTGATTGGGGGAGCGCTAAGGAAGGGCGTGAATACAAACTCAAACCTATCGCGTAACAGACTCGAAGGAAAAAAGTAAACACCGCACAGGCAAGCCTGGAATCTCACCTTACCAACGGTATGAAATAATCACGGACATATGGAATGCCTATGGAAATCTGCAAATTTAAGATAAACAGCGCACCGATTCAATCGGCTTTGGCACTTTTGGCGCGAGCAGATATGATCGGCGCGTGGCACTAAGAGGGTTAAACTTGTCCTTAGAGCACTTCAGAGGGGCCTCACATGGTCTCTTGCCTGTACTGAAGGGAGTCCTCTTTTAAGACTTCGCTTTCCAGGCTGCGACCCGTGGAACCCCAAATGTGATCCGCGGGATTCCCCATGTGAGACCATATGCCGTGTGTTGATTGCAGGCTGCTGATGGGTCAAACAGCTGCACACGGACACTTTTACTCAATAACGTCCGCTCACCTTTGCTGGCCCTTGCGCTCACTGTCTCCGCTTGCATGCGCTGCTAATCCTCGGTACTCCGTCAGGAAGGTTTTAAAGGGACTCTCTGTAATTTCACTATGCAGGATCTGTTGAGGAAGTCAATCATCACTCATGTGCTGAACATGTCCAATCCATTTGAGTTGGTGACCAACAATGGTGGCTTTTATACTGTTCATCTTCGCCCTCTCAAGAACTATTGTGTTAGGAACGTAGTCATCCCATTTGATGTTCATAATGTATCTGAGCTTCCGATGGTGGAAGTGTTTTAATTTCTTCATATCATGGTGATATAAAGTCCAGGCTTCACATCCATAGAGCAGGGTGGAGATGACATCAGCTCGATACACCAACTTGGTGTATATTCTCAGATCTTTATTCAGAAACCTGGGACCAGCTTGCTAAAGACCGTTCGACTTGGCGCCAGACCATCCCGGCTGCTGTCAAAATGTTTGAAGAAGAACGTCGTAGAATTGTTAAGGCCAAGCGACAAGCACGAAAGCTCCGTGCAGCACAGCCACGCCCTCCACCAACAGTTCTGGGCGATCTGTGTGGACGTTTGTTTCATGCACGCATTGGGCTGTTCAGTCACTGCAAACATGCCCACAGACCTCAACCTTAGATTATTTTAGACTGTTTTGGAGATACAAGTATTTGCAGCCAATATTGGAAAACATAAAAATACCGAACCAGCGGGGCGAGGGGGTTGTTGGGGGGCGCAGCCCCCCCCCCCCCCAGCAAAAACAATATTATTGACAACTTTGAAAAAAAAAAAAAAAAAAAAAAAAAAAGAACGAAACTACACAAAACCATAACATTATTGACCACAATGTTTTATAAGAATATTACAATGTGTTAGCGATAGGTTGTGTTTGTGGTTTTGATGGAAATTAATGCTTCTGCCAGCAGCTAGGTTAGGTTTGTGTATGCCTGGGAAATGTGTTAATGTACCGTATTGATGCCAATTGTCGATTATTACAGACCGCGATCGTTTGTGCATAACTTTTTTATAAAAACAAATTGGCTTCTTTTGTGACTTGACGAAATGCCTCTCTGGTAAGATTATGGGAAAATCCTTGGTTATAGGTTATATCGGGTGGTGACAACTCAACAACAGAAAAGAGCATAAAAAAACCTTCGAAACGCATTGTGTTTCGTCATCTGTAATTGATTTATTTCCCTACCTCAATTTGATACGCCGTACATACGAAAATGTTTTAATTGACGGTTACATTTATACGATTTTGTATTGGAATGGGTAATTGGTCTACTTAGCTAAATTATGTCGGAGATATTTACGAAAATATTCCGATATAACGTTATAATTTTAAAATTTTGTATCTCTATCTGTAATTTGCCTATATAGCTGAATTTTAGATGACGATAAACATCGTAATTTATTTTAATTTTATAATTATAAAACATTGTATCGAAATCTGTGCTTGACCTATATAGCTCAATTAAAGATTCCGATGCACAGAAAAATTTCGCGATTTTAATTGATATTTTTAATTTTCCGCTTCGAAATCTACACTGACCGGCAAAAAAAGTGGAACAGTTAAAAAAAGTAATATAAATAGTATAAATCTAGCCTTGAAAAAGATTTAATCACATTTTAAAAGCTTTTCATGCATTAGAACAAACATCTGAAACATCCGTGAATAGAAATTGATAATATGACATTTCTTAGGGTGGTTTATTAGCACCAATTACCCCCAATCCTCGATGAGCCTATCTTAATGGTTTTATGGCGGGAAGCGGACTGGAAGCGTTTAAGGTTTATGAGTGTTGCTGCTCCCTTATTGTTGTTCTAGGGATAACAACTGGCACTTGTTGAACACATGTGAACCATTGTCACACATTTTAGCAAGTTATCCATTTGCAGTTCACACTAAAACATGCCTCTTAGCCGTGAAGCTGCACAGGCAGTTGCATTGGTGGAGGATGGCCGCAGCTTCAGTTATGTTGCTGAGGTCATTGGATCATCTCTCGGTAGCATACATCGTGCAGTGCAACGTTACAGAGAGCTCCGAACATACGACAGGAGACGAGGGTCAGGCCGTAGAAGAAGCACAAGTGCCAGGGATGACAGATTTCTCACCCTCCAAGTTCTGCGTGATCGGCATATCACAGCAGTTCAGGCACGAAATCAACTGGAAAATGTCAGAAATGTAAGAGTGAGTGAGCGAACAGTAAGACGAAGGTTTGAAGAAGCTCATCTTTCGTCCAGGAGACCTGCACGTGGACCCGCACTCGAACGGCATCACTGAGAGGCGAGTCTTCGCTTCGCAAGGCAGCATCTGGGATGGACCCACGAGCAGTGGGCCTCTGTTCTCTTCACTGACGAGAGTCGCTTTAACCTTAGATCTCCTGATGGAAGAGAAAGAGTGTGGAGAAGGCGCGGGGAGAGGTACAGCCCTGTTGCTTTCTCCTCCAGGACTCCATTTGGAGGTGGCTCGGTTATGGTGTGGGGTGGCATCAACTTTATGGCCCGCACTGAGTTGGTGCGCATCGATCACGGGACGCTCAATTCCCAAAGGTACATCGAAGAGATCCTGATGAACCATGTGACGCCCTTTGCGCCTTTCATTGGTCAGAATTTCATGCTGATGCAGGATAATGCCCGCCCTCATACTGCTCGCTGTGTTGTACAATAACTGCAGGAAGTGGAGATTCAACCCCTGGACTGGCCAGCTCGTAGTCCTGACTTGAACCCCATCGAACATGTATGGGATACGCTTGGAAGGAACGTCAGACAGCCTGACCACACCACCTTGGCACAAATGAGAACATCGCTGCTGGAGGAATGGGATCGCATCCTGGCAGATGCCATTCGACGAGTTGTGAACAGTATGCCTGAGCGTTTACAAGCTGTCATAGACGCTAAAGGTGGAAACACCCGTTTTTAGTGACCAGTGTTCTCTTGCAGTGCAGTGCAAACATTAATACTGTTTTGTTTGGCAATACGTTTGATAAACACCAGCCCAAAAGAGCATTACTAAAAAATAGAAAATTGTAAGATTTGCAAAATGTAACGAAATTTGTGAGTTAAAGCACGTTGTAAAACATGATTCAGTATTTTCTGTTGCCAACCATCTAAATTTACATGAATAATGCAAATATTGGAAAACCGTTACATTTTAGTGGAATAAATTAAGAAATTACATAAAAAATTAAAGTGTTCCACTTTTTTTGCCGGTCAGAGTATAATTGGCCTATGTAGATCAATTACAGATTCCGATATACTTTGTAATTTTTCTACGCATCGGAATCTTTAATTGAGCTATGTAGGTGAATTGCAGATTTCGATGCACGGTTTTCCAATTATGAAATTGCAAGAATTACGATGTGTATCGGAATCTATAATTGATCTACATAGTCCAATTATAGATTTCGATGCGGAAAATTAAAAATATCAATTGAAAACGCGAAATTTTTCTACGCATCGAAATATGCAATTGAGCTATGTAGGCGAATTGTAGATTTCGATGCATGTTTTTTCAATTATGAAATTGTAAGAATTACGATGTGTATCGGAATCTACAATTGATCTATATAGTCCAATTGTAGATTTCGATGCGGAAAATTGAAAATATCAATTGAAATCGCGAAATTTTTCTACGCATCGAAATATGCAATTGACCTACATAGCTCAATTATAGATTCCGATGCGTAAAAAAATCTCACGAATTCGAAGGTTTTCGTGTTTCCCCACCCAAAAACCCCTATTACCCAGGCTTTTCCCGTAAGCTTGCTAGAGGAGTGACGTCGTTGATGACGTCATGGTAGATGCCATTTTGTTTTAGGGGAATTTTATAGCGGCGGCATCGCAATGGAATATTATCCCAGACAATGTATCAACTTGGACTGTCGACTGTCCTCCACGGCATAGAAAAATGAGAACGCCTGCACAAAATATAGCGAGACGGGTGACGCGGCATAATTCAAACTCGCCGATAGAATCATGGAAATTATTAGTTACTGATGAAGTGTTGGACGACATCGTAAGATTTACTAACTAACGTATTGCTAAGGTACGACCGGGGCATTCGAAGCAAAGTGATGCCCGAGACACAAGTAGGAGTGAGATGGAGGCATTTATTGGCCTCAAGTTTTTTGGCGGGGGTCTACAATGCAGCTCATTTGAACCTGATGGATTTATGCAGAAATGATGGGTTTGGGATCGAGTTCTTCAGAACCACCATGAACATAAAACGATTTAAATTTGTAATAAGAACCAAGGAGGTAGGTCTAATGATAAATTAACAAAAAACAAAATATCTAGTTGTAGGAAGGAATGCAGCACAAGTACCAAACCCCTTAACAGTTGCTTCATACGCTTTTCACAGATGTACTGAGTTCAGATATCTGGGAATTAGCATAGACCAGAATAATATGGAAGAAACAGAAATAAAATCAAGAATTCTCAGTGGCAACAAAAGCTACTGGTCTCTGCAAAATCTCTTAAAGAGTAAAATTATATCTAGAAAAACTAAAGTGAGAATGTATAAAAGCATTATACTTCCTGTTGTCACGTATGGCCCAGAAACCTGGGTATTGTCCAAGCAAACTGAAAGGAAATTAGTAACTTTTGAAAATAGAATACTACGACGCATTTTCGGACCGATAGTAGAAAATGGCCAGTGGAGAATTAGAACAAATAAGGAATTGCGGGATCTCTACAAAGAACCGGATATCGTGGCCCGTGCCAAAAGCCAATGACTGCGCTGGGCCGGTCATGTACACAGAAGAAGTAGAGAATTGAATTTAAGGGCAGTTTTGGAAGGTGTACCCAGAGGAAGGCGACCATTGGGACGACCGAGACTTCGCTGGTGGGACCAAGTTCAAAAAGATATGAGAAAAATCGGAGTCACGGAGGACAGAATGGATGATCGAGAAAGATGGCGCCGTGCTGTTGGCGAGGCCAAAAACCTGCTTAGGTTTGAGTGGCCATCTAGGTAAGGTAATAAGAACCAAAAGATTTGATGACGCCACAACACGCAGGCAGCAGAGATTAGACAAGCTCGCCCCTATTCGAGAAATTTTTGAAAATGTGGTCCAGAAATGCAAGACTAGTTTCTCTGTGAGCAAGTACTCGACCGTCGATGAAATGTTGGAGGCATTTAGAGGACGGTGTGCCTTTAGGCAATATATAAAGAACAACCCGGCCAAATACGGCATCAAGGTGTATTCTTTAGCATGCGCAAAGACATTCTACACGGTCAATATGGAGGTTTACACAGGAAAGCAACCTGAGGGACCTTTCAAGACTGACAATTCAGGACTTGCAGATGTCAAGAAGATGATAGCACCCATCAGTGGTACAGGGCAGTCAATTACTACTGATAACTGGTATACTTCCATCCGGGGCCGATAGCCTAGATGTTAGGCCCCTTAAAACAACAATTATCATCATCATCATACTTCCATCCCTCTTGCGGAGACCCTGTTGAAAGACCATAATCTAACATTAGTAAGAACTCTCAGAAAAAAAAAACAAGAAAGAGATCCCTCCTGCTCTTGTCGGAAAAGGAAAGCCAGTAAATTCCATTATCTTTGCCTTCAGAGAAAACCTAACAATAGTGGCCTATACTCCATAGAAAAGCAAAGTTGCGATTCTAATTTCGAGCATGCACAACATCGAACCCGAATCCGGAGATGCTTCCAAGCCATACATCATGACTTCCTATAATTCAACTAAGTGTGGTGTTGATGTAGTTGATCATTATAAGGAGCGTTACACTGTTTCATGCACAAGCTACCGTTGGCCAATGACTTTGTCCTTTACCATCTTGAACATAATAGGAATTAATTCGTATATTAATTACAAGCATGCGAAAGGTAACTTTGACATCCAGAGGAGTAGCTATTTGAAAGAACTAAGCCAACAGTTATGCGTTCGATATTTGAAAGAACGCAGTGCTATTCCAACTCTCCCTACAGGGCTCAAAAGAAACATTCGCCAAGTGTTGGGAATGACAGAAGAAGACTCCTCTGCAGCTCTACAAGAACTGGAAGGACCTGGAAGATGCACCGCACCTACTGCAACTGGAAAAAACGAAAAACCAAGACTAGATGCCGCATTTGCCAGCGACATATCTGCAAAGCGCACTTGGCAGTGACATGTGCCCTACAGAAGATAAAGAATCTAGTGATGACGCAGAACGGACACCTACTGGAGAATTAAAGGTCTAACATACATTCCTTTTTATTGTTTAAATGACTTTGAGCATTATTTATAAGTTGGTTCAAAATTATTTACTTGTTTTGTAACAATAAAAATATTTCTTGTGTAATTTGTGATATTTTTTCGCGACTCGGTCGAAAACACTGTGTGCGCCTCCTCAGATGATTATTCTTAATACAACAATCATCATCATACTTTGTCCAGTGCGACAGCCTGTCAATTACATCTACTTGTGGGAAGTCTTTAAATACGATTATCAATCATTGCCTGTTTAAAAAAGTGAAAGCATCCAAAATAAAGACAGAGAAATGAGCAAATAGCCTATTAAAGATTTTCATGGAATAATTCTACATAATTATTTCACATAATCACACCGATATGAAGTGCAATCGATAATAAATCACTGCGTTTCTTTGAAAGGTAAAGAAAGGGAAACCTAAAAAAATAATAGCAACCCTTCAGTAAATTTTCTCATACCGTTTCCAAGTTGAGAAAATCATGAATGAAGATTCAAGCCTAGATTCAATGGATTCAAGACCAATTAATAATATTCTGACAGATCCAGTGTATTTCTTCAAATGTCTATTCCTTAAAACCATATACTTGGACTGTTCCTCTTGCTGTTACATGATTGACAACAACTTGACAAGGCGAAAACTAGAGAAACGTCAAACGAACATTGATTGGAAAATATATCAAATTCTGGCCAAAGTAGACTAAACTAACTGAATTTCAACCAATGTACAATTCACGCAACTTCAGTAATTTGGACCAATTGAACGTCAAGATAAATTGATCAACTCAGCGAATGATCGCCGGATTGACCGGATTCGCCGCTGAATCGTCGTGTTGGTCGTGTTCTCTTGTGTGCGTTTTGGTTCGTGTATGTACGCGAGAAGGAGATAGCAAAGAATATGGGAGAAATGATGAATACAAAGAACTCTGGTGGATATGGTGTGCTCTTGTTTCTTGTATCCTCTTTGGTACTCACCAAAGGAGGGGAAATCTCAGCATCCGTACCAGACGTCACTATTATAACCAGCACTAGCTCGTACCAACACTTACATGATCCTTGGTACCAACAGCTAACTTACGATTTTAAACGCTGCCGTGCATATGCAAGACACTGTAGGTTGATAAGCGAGCTATGACTTGTATTTCATATGTGGTGAGGAGGAACAAGTATCTTAAAGTGAGTTAAGAGGATGTAAAATGTCGGATATTTTAGATATTGGCGAACATGTTATATGACGCTTTAATAATGACGTCAAGATCAGCTGGGATTGGTAATGTTTTTGAAGGTATGCCTATCCTGCGTCCCACGATGGATGAGAATGGTAGAGGGGGAATGAGAGAGAGAAAGCGCGCTAGAAGGCTAGAAGAGAGAAGGATAGCGCTAACAAGCTTATTCACCAGAAACAGGGACAACCGTGGGGGAGAGATTTTTGCAGGTCCCTTATCGAAGGACGTTTAGTTAATGTGGGTATTCGTTGCCGTAATTGTGTCTTTTTAAGCCGTTGTGTGCAGTGATGGTGAACAAAAGATCATATTATAATAATAAATTTTATTTCAGCCAATGGCCATAATAGTAGGAATACCATACAAGTTCATTCGGTACAAGATTTTGTAATAGACATCTGACGTTCACCGCATGTTAATACATGATATCTCTCACACTGCCTCTTACATAAAATACACACGCAGTTTAAGTTTGGCTGGTGATACTTCTTTTCAGTGCAAACTTTATGGTGAAAACCGTGCACTGCCATTCGTGTCATCATATGACGGAGTTCATAATTCGAGTTCATCCACTCACAAGTCGTCATGGCATCTGTACAGTAGAAGTCAATCCAAATATGTCTCCTCTTGTCACGAAGTTCACTCAGTAAAGCATCATATGCTCCAGTGGCAGGCAGCATCCATTGATTTCTTAAATCTTCTATATAAAATTGCTCTTTGGCTAATACATATACAAGGCGAGAGGATGTGTATTTTGAAAGATTGAGTAACTTTTTTAAGTATACTGCCTTCACTCTTTCCATTTTCTTCAGATCATTCTTTGTCAGGTGTTGCCATATATTTTCCAATGCATATGCAACTATGGGAGTAATTTTGAGCTTAAATAACGCCATGCCTGTATCAAGGGACAATTTTCCGAGTTGTCTTATGTCATTCATTGCTACAATTGCTGTGTCAACTTTGTCTTGTATGTGCTTCGTAAATACAACTCCCTGTGTTTGAAATGTTACTCCTAAGTACTTAAAATTGTTCACTAATTGTAATCTTTTGCCTTTATATTCCAAATGATGATTGACTGACAGTCTACCTCCTTTTCTAAAGGCCATGAACATTGTCTTGTTTTCGTTCAATTTAAGTTCATTTTCATCCGCCCAGTTTACTAGTCTGTTGAAAGTCTCCTGTAACCTTTCAAGTGATGTGGATGTTAGCACCATGTCATCCGCATACATGTATATGGAGACATCTTGATCCTCTATAATCTGGGTCACATCCATGGTTGCAATATTGAACAGGAGAGGACTTAGTGGGTCCCCCTGTAGCACACCGATTGTCTGTTCAATGCAATGCGATTCCATTCTGTTGTCATCAATTCGTACCTACTTCGAAAAATAAATAATTTTTGAACAAGTTTTAGCAATCAGTGCTAGCGACGATACTCCTTTATAATGGACAGAGTGGATTTTTTTTATTTAACCGGTGAATAGTTGTTAAGAAATGAAAATAATTAATGTTAAGTTCGTCTGTATACTCTGCAAAGCATAGCTTTGAATCGGTTTACCTAATTCAGAGGAAGTTCTGGTTCTAATCCCTTGTGAGTACTGTATGTAGGCCTAGTACTTTTTGGGAATCTTTCTGTTATTCTATTTTAGTAGTGTTGTTGTTTTAAAATGTACACAAATACTGCTCACAGATAAATTGGTTTGCTATTATCTCGCTTAGATAGATATATCGCATTTAAATGTAGGCCTATGCTAGGTAGTCTATCATTTTTTTTTTCTGGGTCTCTTTCAGGCTTCAGCTTCTTTCCAATTTCCAAAATATCTAAGACATGGTGTAGATTACTTGGAACTGAAAAATCTTGACTGACAAGACAGTCAAGTTAACATACTATCTGTTGCATATACAGTACAAACTTCATTCCTGCTCTCAGTCCTGTCTCTGGTTGTTGTGTGGGAATACAAAAATGTCAGGTAAGTCTTTTTTTTTTATGTAACAAATTTGTATATTTATGTTAACTTACCTGTAAGTTACTAATGATTATGTGGCTGCATCATAGATAACTTAATATGTCGGGGAATTCAGATAGCTCTTTGCTATAGCTATTGCTATGCATCAACTTGATTTCAATTTTGCCTACTAGAAAAATTCTGTTTTTGATATGCTATGGAAGTGATGATTCTTTACACCAGGTTTTGGTTAAAAGCTAGGGTAACTTACATCCAAGCAAAGACCCTGTGTTTATGCTTGGATATAACCGTATTTAGACTAAGTCCTTAGCTTTGACAATGTGTATGCACTAGAACGTTATACTCTCGAGCAGATGGGATGAGAAGATAACCAACACGAAACAATTTTCTGTTGATAGCTGAGATATTTATGTTGCGAGAGTGGAATATACGAGAGGAAATACGGTATTAACAAATTCACAAAGAAATTTGATACATTTATTTGTGAATTTGTTAATGTACATAGCTCAATCGGACAATTTTACATCCTGTTTCCTACGGGAACAGATATTTCCAATAAGAAATACGGTGTCAGCCGCGATCAAAATCTGGAAAATTTTCTATAGTAGGCTAATAGGTATTGTGACTAGGATTTGAACATTTTACCGCTGGAGGGTATTATTGCATTTTTTTTATTGTTTGGCACTGGTTTTGTACTTAGTTGGAAAGTGGTAGGCTATATGTGGAATAAGCAGGGGCGTATATAAGGCCCCCCCCCCCCGAAATTTTTGTCACATATAATATTCGTTGATGAATTCAAACATTAAAAACCAATAGTATCATGTACTATTGTTACTAAGTGACGTATGACAACATTGCAAAGCAAGGCGAAGGTAGAGCGATGTAAACAGTGTGACAATCAGTTTGCTCTGATCTTATGAGTAACAACATAACCTCTTATTACTCCCCAGTGCCTTCGCTCTTATGAATGAAGAAAAGTTTTTTCCCTAAATTGTATACCCTTATCAAACTTTTGGCAAATTTGCCTCTCTCTGTAGCTACCGGTACTGCCGAACGGAGTTTGAGTTGGTTGAAAACATACTTAAGAAATTCTACTTATGAAAACAGACTCGATGGTCTAGTATTGTCATCTATTCACAGAGACATAGCCTACATCTCACTGACGATGAAGTTATGATCCTATTTGGCAATGCTTCAAGAAACCTTGACTTTATATTATAATAATAATAAATTTTATTTCAGCCAATGGCCATAATAGTAGGAATACCATACAAGTTCATTCAATGCAAAATGTTGTAATAGACATCTGACGTTCACCGCATGTTAATACATGAAATCTCTCACATTGCCTCTTGCATAAAATACACACGCAGTTTAAGTTTGGCTGGTGATACTTCTTTTCAGTGCAAACTTTATGGTGAAAACCGTGCACTGCCATTCGTGTCATCATATGACGGAGTTCATAATTCGGGTTCATCCACTCACTAGTTGTCATGGCATCTGTACAGTAGAAGTCACTCCAAATATGTCTCCTCTTGTCACGAAGTTCACTCAGTAAAGCATCATATTGTTACGGCTGTGAGTTTGTGTCATCGCTCGCCGCATGAGTCACAACTGCCCCAGGGCTGGGCTGTGCCCTGCCTCGTGTATTGCGTGCGCCTTATGCAACAGGGCTACTAGGACAAAGGGATGGTCCAGAATATTCGTGACAGCCAGCGATGGAAACCTCGAGAAGCCGTGAACCCTGGATGGATCTAGAAGCATTTATTGAGTCACCGGACTGCTATATAAGAGCGACCTGTCAAGCAGTGGTTGTTGTTGTGTTTTACGAGCGAGTGCGAGCGCTTATCCTGAGCGACAGAAGTGTGGAGACTTGCGAAACCCCTAGTGAAGCCGATTCTCTTGACAGCAAAGGGAGTGAGGAGCTTACAGGGGACTGCCTGTGTTTTGAGCGAGTGTGCTTACCTAGTCCGAGAGAGGTCATTGTGGTGAGTTGCAAAACAGTGAGTGACAGACCTAGTGCAGCTATTTCCAGCCAGCGTACGGGACCGGACTCATTAGCGAGAGGATTAACTGTGGTCTGTTGACGAGTGAAAGGGGAAGTATTCTCGACGTGAGGAAACTGGTGTAAGGTAATAATTGCTTGTATTTGCTGTTGAGTAGTGTATCTTTCTGGCCACAATAAAGTTAATTATTTCTTTAAGCAGTAATTGGTGTTGTGCTTTCTACCCACCGCAATCCAGTTAACAAAAAAGCCACTAGGGGGGTGGCACGTAACAATATGCTCCAGTGGCGGGCAGCATCCATTGATTTCTTAAATCTTCGATATAAAATTGCTCTTTGGCCAATACATACACAAGGTGAGAGGATGTGTATTTTGAAAGATTGAGTAACTTTTTTAAGTATACTGCCTTCACTCTTTCCATTTTCTTCAGGTCATTCTTTGTCAGGTGTTGCCAGATATTTTCCAATACATATGCAACTATGGGAGTAATTTTAAGCTTAAATAACGCCATGCCTGTATCAAGGGACAATTTTCCGAGTTGTCTTATGTCATTCATTGCTACAATTGCTGTGTCAACTTTGTCTTGTATGTGCTTCGTAAATACAACTCCCTGTGTTTGGAATGTTACTCCTAAGTACTTAAAATTGTTCACTAATTGTAAGCTTTTGCCTTTATATTCCAAATGATGATTGACTGACAGTCTACCTCCTTTTCTAAAGGCCATGAACATTGTCTTGTTTTCGTTCAATTTAAGTTCATTTTCGTCCGCCCAGTTTACTTGTCTGTTGAAAGTCTCCTGTAACCTTTCAAGTGATGTGGATGTTAGCACCATGTCATCCGCATACATGTATATGGAGACATCTTGATCCTCTATAATCTGGGTCACATCCATGGTTGCAATATTGAACAGGAGAGGACTTAGTGGGTCCCCCTGTAGCACACCGATTGTCTGTTCAATGCAATGCGATTCCATTCTGTTGTCATCAATTCGTACTTGGTTACTGGTTAAGATATTTCTTATCAGTCTCGTTATATAGTGCTGGTGTCCTATCAGTGAATCTAGCTTCTCCAACATCTTCTTCCTGTTTACTGAATCAAACGCTTTCGAATAGTCAATAAATACCACATTCACCTTGCCTCTTCTGTGTCGTAAGGCTTCCTCAATGTCACCTTGAAGACATTTAATTGCATGTGTAGTTGACCTGCCTCTCCTAAATCCGAATTGTTCATCTGGAATTTGGTGTTCCGTTAGATCTGTCAGTCTCAATGTTAGTAGTTTTGTTAACAATTTAAATCCTGAACATTCCAGAGCTATGCCTCGGTATGCATCTGGACTACCTGCATCTCCTTCTCCCTTATACAAAACTTTAATTGTTGAGTGCCTCCACTTGTCCGGTCTATTCGCTTGTATTAAGCACTGATTGAGAAGGGCCAACCAGTCTTCTTTCATTTCTTCAAAACTACCTTTAATGTGTTCATTAAATATCCTATCAGGACCACATGCTTTTTGGTTCTTCAACTGTTGCACAGGTAATTCGACCTCGCCACTTGTAAAGGGAACAATTACACTACTACTCTGGTATTCGCCATTGTAAACTGGTTTTGTGTCATTTGCTTGCAACAATCTCGTAAAATGCTTTTCCCAATCCTCCATTGAGAGGTCTCTGGGAAATCGTGGTTGCCGTTCATTCAGAGCCTTGTAGGGGTGTCGTTTTGCTTCTTCCAACATTTTTGCTTCTTCCTTCTTATGGAATGAAATTCTTGCATCTGTCAGTATGACTTTATATACTCTCCTTTTTTCTCCATATTTTAGTAAAGCCTCTTTTGACTGGTTTTGCCTTACTTCATGCAATGCTCTCAGTGCGTCTTTCCGTGCTTTGTAACACTCCACATTAAACCAAGGTTTTGCGCGTCTCTGGGATGGGCAGTACGGCTCTGCTGCTGTTTTGATTATATACTCTATATGCTCTAAAGCCATATTTAAGTCATCATCTTCCTGGCAATAGGGTGCTCCTAATGTTTCCACTACAGCATTGTGAAGTCTTTCTTTGTTTATCTTCCTGATCAGATGATTATGCTTCTTGATGTTTGGCGATTCACTCCAAGCTTCTATTTCAAATTCCGCTTCCACTGGTATGTGCTTCCTTATAACAATGTCATCTCTCACTTTTGTATTAATGACCTTGGCGCGTTTCATGTTTGAAAAGATGAGATCGATGGTGCTACTACCATTGCTACATATGTAAGTTTTCATATGTGGATCATTGACAAGTGATAGGCCTTCACCCTGTAGAAAATTCAACACAGCTCTCGATTTGTTAGTGACCTGGTCTATCCGACAATTGAACTCCCCCGCTAAGACGATCATTCCGCTCTTATTTGCTTTCTGCAGCACAAAGTCCAGTTCCTCTATGATTTCTTCTTTTTTATAGTCTGGTTGAAAATACGCACCGATCACTTCTAAAAATTTTGTTTCAATCATTATAACATTTGAGCTGCTATATGACGTTCTCGTTGGTGCAAGTTCTGGGTTTACTATACATGTTATCCCACCACTGGGTCTTCCTCTTTCACCTTGTGAAGCAAACGTGTGCATGGTATACCTATTATATTCACACCATTCTCGAGTTAAAAATGTTTCTGTTAGAATTGCTACTGAATAATTTCGTAGGATGTCTCTTGGGATCGTTTTCATGACACTTAATAGACCCTCTATGTTCCATACTAATATAGAGCATTTAAAAATCTTATTCCCTGAGTCCTCTGAACCTCCATGGAGTTCGAAAAGGACGACAGATTACATCCTTCGGCCAGAAGTTACTATTGTTTACATCTTGGAGAGCATCTAGTGGAACCCCTACTTTGTAGGCTCGACTGGACTCCGAGCTGTTGACTATCTGACAGTTAACATCTTCTATACCATTTTCTCTTAGAAAGACTTCTAAATCATCTTTTGTTGTGTTGGGATGAAGTTTTCCCACATAAATCCATCCTTTTCTTTCAGCTGCTTTTATTCTATAATCTCCCGTCCTATCCCCTTTTATTATGACCCTCTTCTCCGCTGTCTTAACGTACTGATTGTCTGTACCTTGGATGATTTGCGAGGTCCGTGGGGTTCTCCGACGGCTAATTTGCGTCTTCCAACCTTAATCTCTTTCATTCTCATGCTCTGCAATTTGTTTTATGACCTCTCTTCCCTCTTCGGGAATGTTTACCACTGAATTAGTTGTCTCATTCGTTGTTTCATCCGTATGTGCTAGTTGCGATGTCCGTGAGGTACTCTGACGGCTTATGTTCGTCTTCCAACTTTCATTCTCATGCGCTGCCATTTGTTTTAAGACCTCTGTCTCCTCTTTATGGATGTTTACCACTGAATCGGTTGTCTCATTCGTTGTTTCATAGCGTGAGTTGTAAATCAAAGCAGTAACATAAATTCTTTCGATGTAAACACTATCAAGTGAGCAAGATGATTGTATTCATAAAAAGTATCATAAAATGGTCAAATTGGTTGATAAAGTGATGTCAGATAGCATTAAAACCCATCATTTTGCAACAAATTATACAAAAGTTTCCCGGGGAGAACCCCGGACCCCCTATTCTTTAGGCCTATACCATGCCCCCTAACCCCCGGTTGGGCATCCCCCGAAATAAAATTCTATATACACCCCTGGAATAAGGCTTTACATACAAACCTAACCTAGGGATTACACCCCCAGACCCTCTTGCTTGTTAGTGCAAGCAGTAATTTTCATCCAGACAGTCTTGTAACCTAGTACTAGCCAATGGTTTCGTCCAGACCATCGTCCACCCTAGTAGCGACCAATGGTTTTGTGTCACCCAACTTTAGTAAAACACTAAACTTCAGTAGGCTACATCAGTAATGTACGTCTAGACAGTCAGTGGTGCAGTCTGTCGAGAGCTAAATGATTTTGTTGATACACTCTGCATCTGTGACTTGTGTGCAGTGCCATGCACAGTTTAGTATTTTAGGGACTTGTAATATAGTTTGGTCGTGCATCATTCAGGGAAACAATAGCTGAATGGTGCATATTCATGTCTTCAAAAGGTACAGGACACAAAGTACTGCAGAGGGCAAGACCAAACTGACAATTCCTAAAAGTAATAATGTTTCAGAAGATGGAATATCTTGATTACATGCTGCGGGGAACAAAATACCGTCTTCTACCATTCATTTTGCAAGCTAAAATTGCTGGCCACTATAAAGTTGGACGCAGTTGGAAACAGTGTCTAGATGACAATGGAAAGGACAGGCGTTCACAATGCCCAGCAACTGTTTCACCTTGCAGATAATGTAAAAGTTATTGTGATAGCGATCCCATTTATAGTTCACTTTAGACTGTCCTCCCTTTTCATCACTTTTAACACCTTAGCTTATTGAAAATATATCATTTATGATATACATACCTTTCGGGGAGTTGTTGGGAGTCGTTTCACAATCTCTTCATACTCAATAGCCACTGCTGCACCGCAATAATTGTTACTTCACGGAAATAATGCAATTTGCCTTCACTTACGGACGCCATCTTGGACAGTCAAGTGACACCCGAAAGACGATCATGTGACTACGTTACCAACTTGAATAAAGAAATTCACCACATGCCTTCGCTACTAAGTTAGGCACTGTCTTGCGGAAAATTACTGCTAGTACCACAAGCAAGGGGGTCTGGGGCGTAAGCCCCAGGTTAGGTCTGTTTTTGTATGTAAAACATTAATAAGATAGAATTATGTCCGCTACTAGGTTAGGTACTGCCTGGTCGAAAATTAATGCTAGTACCACAAGCAAGGGAGTCTGGGGTGTAAGCCCCAGGTTAGGTCTGTTTTTGTATGTAAAACATTATAAATATATAAATAAACACTGTAATTGAGTTCACTTTCCACTGAGTATAGGGATTTCATAAATCACGTGCGAAATAGTACCAAACGCGTGGGGTTGGCATTACTGACTCGGTGAGAAAGATGGAGGTCAGAACTTCGATTTCAACTATGTCATGTTGCTATTTGGGCGGGATGGTGGGTCTATGACAGCGGAGCAGTGAACATCTAATTCTCAATCCTCTCCTGATATCCTCCCGACTATTAAATCAGGTAATTTTAGTTTTTTAAAATGTTTATACAAAGGATGGTCTAATATGAACTCTTACCGCAATCCCTTCTGGGATAGGGCTGTCTTGTGCAATTTAGCGTAGTATTTCACGAGTCATCTATCTGTCTTAATTTAAGTCTTATGTTGCGCAGGTCGTAAGAAAGTCAGCCTGAAGATCACTGTGCCAGATGAGCCTCCGCCAGTGTAAGTCTCCACAAATTTTGATGTCAAATAATATTGCTGAAAGTTCAATGTTTTTGTTTTCTCCACTGATGACTGCTTGGGCTTTCAGGACCCCACCACGCAATTTGGACAAGAGAACGACCATTACCATTGGAGAAAAGACTTTTGTCGTGGAGGCTGATGATTTGGAGAAAATCTCCGACCTAGGCCGTGGGGCATATGGAGTAGTCGAGAAAATGCGACATATTCCTAGTGGGACAATTATGGCTGTTAAGGTTAGTTGAATGTGCTACTGTTATACAGGGTGATCTTTTGCTGGAGCGGGGCCAACACGTCTTCCGCCAGCCAACCAAACTTGGGATGCAGATTGCGCGGAGGTAGAAACCGTAACAGAGTACATTAATTAATGGTAAATTATTTAATAAAAGATCATACAATGTACATAAATTATTCAATTTCTTTGCTCCACCGAGCAAATTACTCTCTGGTACAGTACTCTGTAAGGGATACTTGTCTTTTCTCGCACACCTTTATGTGGTAACAATCACAGTGCATTTTGCATAGTTCACAAACACACTGTTCTCCTGGGTCATGGTGCTTCTTGTTGCTGCAGCATTTGAAGTGAAATCCATGTACAGCGACCTTGTCATCATGTGTCGAAGGTCATAGTCGGCCTGTTTCCATTCTGTCTTGACCATTGCGTCGGTGGAATAGAATTCACCAGCAAATAGTGATTAAAGAACTTACTGTACATTTTCACAGAAGATGCTGAAAATGTTCTCCTTCAACTGACAGACAGGCGTTGTACCTTGTAAATAAATTACCGTTTACATGTTATAATTCTTCTTCCGTAATGAGGAATATCTGCTGCCGTATGTTGTTTCAGCGGATTTTACACAAGGTTTTGTAACATTGGAATTATGATTGAGAGATTAACGGTCTTGTAAAACTTGAGCTTGAGGTAACATTTTAATAAATTACCTGCTTCACATTAATATTATTTTCTTAATTGAACGACTAACCTGCTTATCGTCGGCGTTGTTAATTCATTTTAAGGCTGTTCTTATACTCGGGAACCCATTAGGCCTATGTTTGCTTTTTGACATGTTTAACACACACTGTTTTTATATGTCTTTTTTTAAAATGTGCATGACGTTTGGAGCAGAAGAAGGAAAAGTTAATGTATTTCCGAAACATGTACTCGTCAACCATTGAAGTTAAATAAATATCTATTGCCTCACTATTGACTAGGCGGAAATTTTATTGAATTAATCTTCCTTATTTTGTCATACAAACGCCAGACAAACCTGAATTTAACCTTCCGATAGGCACTTGTTCTAAAGTTCATGAACGGTCGTGCGCATGTTTTTTTTTTTTTTTACGAGGGATTGTGGAAAATCTGTTTCCAGACGCTTGAAGAGGGTCCGCAGCCTTCAAGTGTGTGGGGCTCTTACCCACTAAAAACCACACACCCTTCTCCCACGACTTGTATATCTGCCCCGGAACCGCTCTCGCATTACTTCAGGGTGGTGGCGTTTATGAAGAATCTTGTGCTCCTTCTTCCTTTATTTCTTCTTTACTATTGGCCATAAGCATCTAGATCCCGCTTCTTTTGGCGCAAAGTACTCTCCACAGACACTGCCACCTGATCCCAGGATTCCTGGTTTTGTAGCATGACATGGACTATGTTGTCTGGCGTGAGCTCTCCCTGCACTGCCTCCAAACATCATCTTTGTGCCAGCCAATGGCCACATGTAAAGAAAGTATGGAGTGAATCATCAATTTCACTGCAGTATATGCACGCTGAACTACTTGCTCGCTCTAGTCCTTAGAGGAATTGGCGAAAGTATCCGTGACCTGTCGAGAACTGCGTCAGTAAATAGTTCACCTCTTCGTCCATTTTCCCCGAGGCTCATTTTCCCATCTCTGTTGCCATCGTCTCATCCTTTGGCGAAGCGCCAGCTCCTTTGCCTGTTTCCTTCCCAGATCTCCTTGGGTACGCCTGATCTCCTGTCTTTCTAAGGCAAGTAAGTCAATAGGAGCTACTGCTGCCACTATAAGGTTCGGACAACGTGCGATATGTGCACGCAATTCGCAACGCTGTACTGCAGCCATCCTTCTCCGATATTTATCAATCCTCGAGGACTCGCTCCAAATTTCAGAACCATACAGTAGTATTGATTGGACAGTTGTCATAAGTAGCCGTCGTTTACTGGATTTCGGGCCTTTAATATTACCCATCAGTCTACTCAACGCTCTAGTGGGACGTGGGTTGGCGACTACGGGACCCCAGCTGAGTCTGGCATGGCTTCTACTTACTTGTGCCGGGCTCCTCTCCGTCTTCTTTCCTGTCGACCTCTCTTCGTCAACTCTTGTTCTCTTCCGACCCCGACGGTATTAGGGTATCCGGGAGTCTCTTCCTTTCCCGCCTTCATTGGCCCTTCTCTCATCCTTCCTGATCCCTCATTCTTCGAGGGATCAGCCTTCTTTTCATTATAGTTCCTTTTCTCTTTAAGATTCCTGCCCTGTTTTTATGAATTAGCTCCCGGTGTCTCTAAATTACATTTTGTGAGTTGTTTTTTTAAACTCGACCACATATTGTAAGTTTTTTTCAATCTACATTCCACTTTGTAAGTATTTTCGATCTAAACTCCCTTTTGTAAGTATTTTCAATCTCAATTGCATTTTGTGAGCACAGTATTTTGAATCGCGGCCTTCCACATATTGTGAGTATTTTGAATCGACCATACATTTTGTAAGCATTTTCAAATTCAATTGCATTTTGTATTTTGAATTTCAATTGCACTTTGTGAGTATTTTGAATCTGAACCGGCCTTTTTCAATCTCACGTGCATTGTGTATTTTCAATTCCAATTGCATTTCGTATGTATTTTGAACCTCAATTGCATTTTGTACGTATTTTCAATTTCAAGTGCATTTTGTAAATATTTTGAATTTCAATTTCATTTTGCTGAGTATTTAGTATCTACATTGCATTTTGTAAGTATTTTGAACCTAAACTACATTTTGCGCATATTTTTCAATCTAAATTCCTTTTGTGAGTATTTTCCTTCTAAATTACCGGTACCTTTTGTAAGTATTTCCACTCTTCATTTTGTGAGTCATTTCAATCTGAGTTCCATTTTGTAACTGTTTTCAGTCCAGCTTAATTTTCGTTCTGGTTTCCATTTCATTGTCATTTTCGCTATCACCCAGACCGTAAGGGGCCGATAACCCGGATGTTAGGCCCCTTAAAACACATCATCATCTATTCAACGCAGTCACAGATTTTGCCACCCTATCAGTTACCCACTGAATACGGTCCCAAAATGCCATGTCCTGTGGTTCGGATTCCACGTAAAAAGGAGGTCCCTTGGCTTATGATCTCGAGATTAACGGTCACTTTAAACTGCAAGCTTCCTTTCCTCTGCTTTCCTTTTCCTTGTCAGGAGAAAAATTTCAGTTTTGTGATCTGCCAGTGCTAGTCCATGATTTGGCATCCATGCTTTCACCCGCCGCGTGACCTGGTTCAGTTAGAGTTGAGCCATCTCCAAATTGCGAGCTACTATCAAAGCAGCCACATCATCAGCATAACCGACGAGTGTCACATCTTCTGGCATCTCCAGGCGTAATAAGCCATCATACGTGACATTACAAAGGTCCGGACCAAGAATGGACCCTTGCGCTGCCCCAGCTGTGACCCATTTTGTTCTCTGGCCATCTTCCATATTGTAAAATAAAGTGTGATTTTTCAGATAGTCACTTAATAAGAATATGAGATACTCTGGTAGCTTGAACGTGTTTTGGAGAGCTTCCAAAACATCCCTCCATCTCACCGAGTTGAAAGCATTCTTGACATCTAAGGTCACAAGAAGTGTCACCTTTCTAGAGTAATGGTTGCCCATTTGTGCTCTCTCTGCTGTGTTCACCACTTCCCTCACCGCATCAATTGTTGAATGTCCCCTTCGAAATCCATGCTGACTATCAGACAGATCCCCAGCTCACTGAACTGCTGAAAGTATTCTGGGCTGTAGAAGCTTCTCTAAACCCTTCCCAGCAGTGTCCAGCATGCATAGAGGTCTGTAACCTCCAATCTTACCTTTGCTGATCAAAACCAACCGGGCTATTTTCCAACGAGCGCTAAAAACACCTGTACATTCTGAGCAGTTCTGTAGGAATACCATCTGGTCCTGTGGCCTTCTTACTTCGAAGAGAGTTAATGGCTTTCAATAATTCTTCGATGGTAAAAAGTGGTACGTGGGAGATACTCACCTGGATTTATCTCACTGTCGGCCATAAAAATGGTAGGTCTAAAATGTTAGACTATGTTTATACCCAACAATGCATTTCATGTTTTAAAAGTGTTACATATTAATATTTTCAAGGAACAATACTAGGAAAGCTGTACAGCATTGCGAAGATAGAGCCCATCACGTGTCATGGTGCGCCTCACTCGGAAGTGATGGGCTCCATCTCGGCAACGCTGTACAGCTTTCACAGTATCGGCTAGCTGCGGAACCATGTCTTATTTTCCAGTACAAATACAAACCGTTATAAAATAAGTGAATTAATTTACGTATTTCACAGTCATACAGCATAACCTTTTGATGTATAAGGATTACAACGCGACCAAGAACTAAATTTTCCAACCACCCCGAGCCAAGAAAAAGTTACCTTACAAAAATTATAACAACTTTGTTTCTTGGACACACAACATTTTGAAATTAATAAACCAGTTATACAACACTCCAATGTACATGGTGTTAAAATTGGGATTCGATCGGATGACGGATTTTTGAGATAATAATTCTTAAATATGACGCATAGTTGAAACACGCTTAAAAACGGCCACTTTTTGTGTTCCAACTGAGATAAAAATATTAAAATATAAATTATAAATTCCAAACCTACATGAACTAATGTAAAATAGAACGACAAAAATGATGTTATTGAATTCAATTGGTTACTTCACAAACAACCTTCAAACTCGAGTGCACATAATACTTTGGTCGACAGTAGGTACATCTTTAGTATTCTATTTTATTTTTATTCTTAATTGATTTCATTCTTAATTGAGCTGAAGAAGACCTCACTGTCAGGTCAAAACATGTACAATATACAGAGAGTTTAGTTTGGATGTATCGGAGACCCTCGCTCGCCCGCGGCGCGAGCCTGTCTCCCGCCACACACTTTGCCGTTATGCGGCGCCCGCCCGGCACTGAGTCATTGAGTATAGGAATTTGTACTTAACTAGTTCACAGCTGGTGCTGAAAATGTTCGCCATTCACTGCTACTCATCGCTGGCACCTTTTTATGAAACTGGCATGTACTCTCCGAAGTTCCTCAGCGCTGATTGACTGTATTTCAGCTGTAATATAGTCTTTAAGCTCATTTATAGTGGAGGGTTTCTCGCATACATTCTATTTTTAAGCGCCCCCCACAAATAAAAGTAACATGGTGATAAGTCTGGGCTTCGCGGGGACCACACATTCCGACTTATAATCCTACTATCAAAAATGTGACGCAATTCTGTCATGGATGCTTCGTCAGTGTGAGCAGTGGCAGAATCTTGTTGAAAATAAGTTGACAATCGCCCTCCGTAAGTCAGTTTGTCAAAAAATTGGTCAAGGATCACATTGAAGTACAAATTTAAGTACAAATTCCTTTACCCAATGACTCAATGCTGCACGTGCGCTGCATAACGGCAAAGTGCCTGGCGGGAGACAGGCTCATGCCGCAGGCGAGCGGGCTAGCGAAGGTCTCCGATACATCCAAACTAAACTCTCTGTTTAATAGATATATTTGTGTAAGTATTTATTGGCATATAATTTAAACTTTGAACAGGTTTTAGTGCCAACAATGTGTTCTCTGCAGACTTGAAAGTGGACTCGTCCAGAGGCAAGGGGAGTATAGTCAAGCATGGACACTTCCAATGCCATAGGTCCAGGGTGGCAGGTTATGAAAAATATTCATCGTATCTACTGCATACGGTCGCCTATCGGAAGGTTAAGAAACAATATTTAATTTCCGCAAGATCCTGAAAACCAGCTTTTAAGGGCCATACATATTTGAATCATACTTTCCACACCTGTGAGAAAAACACTGTGCAGCAAACATGCAGATAGATCATACATCCATAATTTATTTATTTATCGTATGGCTTTTAGAGCCGGGAGAGTCCGAGGACATGTTCGGCTCGCCTGAGTCTGTAGCTGCTTCCAGCGGACACCCTTAGGGTGAGCTACAAGTTCCGTTCAATTTCAAGTAGTTCCAACTTTCGCTATCAGATATCAGTGCTACCTAGTGGTGAACGTTGGAACATTGATAGAGCGTTCCAACGAAATCTAACCTAACAATTTAGCTTCACACAAGTTTAGTCTGTGGAAGGATCTTTTACATGCCATAAATCTATGACATGGGACCGCCGGCTTTACTCCCCCCCCCCCTCCCCCCCGAAGGAAGGCATACTGGAGGATTTTTAACGCTCTTAAAAAATCCGACTTCGGCCGGGTTTGAACCCGCTATCTTGGGCACAGCAGTTCAGCGTGCTACCAACTACGCCACCGAAGCCGCACTTCCATAATCATTTACTGTGATGTCAATGCGTTATTGCTATTTAGCAGCGACTAACTCTTTAAGCTTTCATTTAGTGATTCTGTACTCAATGAAAAGAAACAAGATGTCTGGCTGTAACCATGGACAACACATTTGAGGGATTACTTTTCACTTGAATTTATCTTGGTAAAATTGCATTTCTGTTCATTACCTAAGGTATGATGCATCAGAAAGACAATTGCATAGAGAGGAAGACTGTTCACCTGGGCAAGGTATACTGTAGTTAAATTGGTAGTATTGGACCAATGCAAGTATCTCTTGGTCATGTTGTGTGTATAAAATGGTGTGTGGCAGCCTACCTGCTTTATGTTTGCAGAGAATAGCTGCCACTGTCAACACCCAGGAGCAGAAGAGACTGCTCATGGACTTGGATATCTCGATGCGTTCTTCGGATTGTCCCAACACCGTCCAGTTTTATGGTGCTCTGTTTCGAGAAGGAGATGTCTGGATTTGTATGGAAGTTATGGACACCAGTTTAGACAAGTTTTACACCAAAGTATACCGACATAATAGGAAGATACCAGAAGATGTATTAGGAAAGATTTACTATTCTGTAAGTACACTATACTGTAGTCTACTATGCACGCATGGAAATTAAGGGTGAACTTACGAAGTACAGGTTTCAAAAGGCAGTGGTTTAAATATTTGCAGGCATCATTATAATCAGTTTCTTGTATTCTAAATATCGAGGGCGAGTCCTAATATCAGTTTCATGGACCAAATATAAGAACATGAATAGCATGTATATTGGCATGATATTAACCATGTTGATCGTTATGGATTTGTATTGGCTCACAATATCGGATATATGATTTTTTAAACTTCCACCTCGTCAATACTAATTATTTATTATAATAGTTCAATTGTACATCTTTCAATTCAATGTTGTATCTTTCTCAGCCATAATATGATCGGACATAAATGCTTGCATTATCTGTGCTAGTTACCAACATCGAAATGAAATTACAATAAATATAACTGTGATGTTTGAAGTGTTTGGTCTTTGAGTTTTGATGTCTTTGACATTCAGATGTTTTCTTTGTGTACCTTGTTCTTTGTGAATTAAATATGTCCTCCTTTCAAATAGCTCTTTTTAATTTAACTTGTGATAAAGTTGGAGACCAGCAAGAACATTTGGCGTCCAACCGTGGGAAAATTTGTTTAATGTTTCTTGAGTGTGTTACTTCAGTTTATCAGTTATGGAGAAGATTAAAAAGTCTAGAGCAGTTTTAAGACGCGTGTTCACTACGCAGTAGGTAACATTGGGGAAGCTTTTCGATGCCGAACACGTGGACAGCCAGCAAGTTCGTAGTCTATTCGGGGTCTTTGAAGACAGTATGCTTACCATAAACCAAAAGGACGAAGAAATATTCGAAAGTCTGCTAGAGAACGACGCGACAGAAGGCGAGTTAGAGGCCCATTTGAATGAGGTGAGCCAGTACAAATTAAAGTTTGAAACTATAAAGGTCAAGGTCAGTGACCTCGAAAATCGGTTACTAAAAGTGGATACCAGTAACGCAAGTGAAATATCGCATACTAATGTTAGGAAATTCAAACTCCCGGTCATCGAGTTTCGGAAGTATGGTGGCGATGTGCGGGAATGGATTCCTTTCTGGAGCCAGTTTAGGAAAGTGCATGAAGACTCAAATATACCACCAGAGGACAAGTTTTTGTATCTCATGCAGGCAATGATTCCCGGTTCACGTGCTACTGACATTGTAAGTAGCTATCCACCTTCTGCAGAGAACTATCATTTAGCTATAGAAGCTTTGAAGAATAGGTTTGGCCGAGAGGATATCCTGATAGAAGTGTACATTAGAGAGTTACTTGGCCTAGTATTACAGAATTATAAGAGCAATAGGCTACCTCTTGGAAAATTATATGACAAATTGGAGAGCCATATGAGGTCTTTGGAAGCATTAGGAGTAACTAGTGGAAAATGTGCATCTATTTTGTGCCCACTGATAGAATCTTGTATGCCCGAGGAATTTTTAAGGGCATGGCAGAGAAGTCAAGCATGTAGTGAGGTGACTCAGGCAGAATGTAGGCTATCAAATTTGATGACATTTATGAAACTTGAAGTGCAAAATGATGAACGTATATCTCTTGCTTTATCAGGATTTGAGGTTAAGCCTACACATGTCAGGGCGCACGACAAAAAGGAGCCAAGGAATTCTGTGATAGAAAAACCTCCATACACCGCTGTAGGACTCCTCACAATGCCAGAGAGTAAGACTACACATTTTACTTGTATATTTTGCGAGTCAAATAGTCATGTTAGCGTGGATTGCTACAGGGCCAGGGATATGTCAATAGATGAAAAAATGAGCATAATAAAAGATAAGAAGTGCTGTTTTGTATGTCTGAAACCAAATCACATTTCAACCAAATGCAAATCAAAACCCAAACGTGCAGTGTGACAGGAAACCTGTGATTCTGTTATGCCCTGATTTGCCACGGAATGTAAATGCCAAGTCTGCTTCAGCATCTGATAAGCCAAGTCCTGCCCAGACGGATCAAGTACTTGCTAGTTTATCATGTGATTTAGGCGTTGTGCTACCAACACTCAAGGTCATCCTTCGTGGAGAAAGCCACCAACGAGAAGTGAGAGCTATTGTGGACACGGGATCGCAGAGATCTTATATTTTGAAAAGCACTGCCAAAGAGATGAAATACAAACCTGTTGGTGAGGAGCAAATCGTTCATTCACTCTTTGGAGGTCAGGGAAGTGATAACTGTTTCCACACCAGGTACAGAATATATTTAAGTAGTCTTGATGGTCAATACAAGTGCAATCTTGAAGCTTTAGATCAGGTCAACATCTGTGACAATTTGCCTTGCCTCAATGGTGAAACCTTGGAGAAATTGAAAGACACAGGTATCACATTATCTGATAGGGCTACTAGTAGGCATCCAGGTCCCATTCAACTGTTGCTAGGGGCTGATGTAGCAGGCAAGCTGTTCACAGGAAAAGTCAAAGATCTTACCCCTGGACTCGTTGCTGTACACACCCGTCTTGGATGGACGGTATTGGGTAAGGTATCTGAAAGACCTGAAAGAACTGATTCCGCTCTCATGGTGATATCTATGCTAGTCAACGATGTATCTATTGCCGACATGTGGAAGTTAGATCTCATCGGAATTACAGATCCAGCAGAAAAAAGGAGTAAACTAGAGCTACAAGCTGACGCTGAGCGACACTTTTTGGAGACTGTTGCGACGGATGATACAGGTAGATACCAAGTTCACTTGCCATGGTTGGATGGGCACCCCGCTCTCCCAAGTAACCTGAATTTAGCACTTAATAGACTTGACAACACTGTGAAAAAACTAAAAGGTGACCAGTGTTTTGATGAGTACCAGCAGGTTTTCGAGGAATGGCTAGATGAGGGAGTGATTGAGAAGGTTCCAATGTCTGATCTTGAACAGGGAGGTCATTATCTTCCTCACAGGCATGTCCTGAAGGAGAACAGCACAACCAGTGTAAGGCCTGTATTTGACGCCTCTGCTCATGAAAAAGACGCTCCTTCGCTAAATGATTGTTTAGAAAAGGGACCAAATTTGATTGAGCAAATTACTTCGCTGTTGTTAAATTTTCGCATGAAAAAACTTGGTGTGGTTGCTGACATTTAAAGGGCATTCTTGCAAATAAGTCTGAATCCTTCTGATCGTGATATTCTTAGATTTTTGTGGCGAGACAAAGATGGCAATCTTGTAATATTTAGACACAAAAGGGTTGTGTTTGGAGTAGCACCAAGTCCCTTTTTACTTGGGGCGGTAATACGCAATCACTTGTTGACGGCACTTGCAAGGTGTGAAGAGGGAGGATCACAATACTCACAAACTACAATTCAGACATTACTTGATAGCTTTTATGTGGATAACCTTCTTAGCTCAGTGGATGATGAGATGGAACTAAAACAACTTGTCAATGAAGCTACGGCCCTAATGAGTGAATGTAAATTTGATCTTTTCTGTGCTCCAGAAACAAAACTTTCTAATGTCCTTGGCCTCATATGGGACAGAAGAAATGAATCCTTGAGTATTAGCCCTGGTAGCTTAAATGTTTGTGTTACTAAGGTGACTAAGCGGATTATCCTGTCGTTCACACACAGGGTCTTTGATCCAATTGGCTTTACCTGTCCAGCTACATTGTCTCCGAAAATTTTACTGAGGACAGTGTGGGAACTAAACTGAGCTGGGATGAAGAGGTACCTAGCCAAATCCAAACAAAGTTCTTACGATGGCTGGAAGAATTGCCTAGTATTTTGCAAATCAAGATTCCTAGGTGGTTACCAGGATCAAGCAATGTTCACAAATGGTCTTTGCACACATTCTGTGATGCAAGTGAGGTAGAATATGCTGCTGTTGTGTTCCTTCGAGTCGAGACGGAATTTGGAGTGAACGTCCAGTTGATCCAGGCCAAAGTTAGATTGGCACCTACAAAAAGGATGACTATACCTCGATTAGAGTTACTAGCGGCTACTATTGGTGCTAGAATTCACCGCTTTGTGAGGGAAAGCTTTCCGGAGGATTGTCAATCTGTTTTCTGGAGTGACTCGTCGACAACCTTAGCCTGGATATCAAATGGAGTTTGTTTGTTCTCCGCCCAATCAATACCTTTAAATACTATAATTTTCACAGTTTATTGTTACTTGGACATGTTTCGGGCCAAACCTGGGCCCTTCTTCAGCCTTGAATAGTTTCCAAAAAATATATTAAAGACATGCATTTAAAAATATACAACACTCTTAAATACTTAATGGTATAAATACATAAAAACAACATTAAAATACTCATTTGGAAAGAGAATAAAAACATAAAGATAAAACATTTCTTCATCTATACATATTCATGAAGTTTGCTATTTTTTGGGTTGTTAAATAGCGTTAAATAACCATTTTGCTGATCGAAAAACTAATATGCCTGTAAGTTCCGCTGAATTAGTCCTTTTAGTGACCTAATTGTGCTGGATATTCTAGGGCTTAACATGTTTTGGTCTTGCAAAACTAGGAATTCTTCTTGGTTTATGTAGTGCTTGAGCGGAGATGTAAAGTTGTAAAGTCAATACGGAACTCGAAATGGAAAAATCTCCAAATAATTTAGCCTGGATACGAAGAGAAGACCAGTGGGCTCCTTTTGTTTGGAATCGCACCATGGAAATAAGAAAACTGACAAAAGTCGAAGAATGGCGTTTTGTACCTGGCACCTTAAACCCAGCAGACTTACCTTCAAGAGGGTGTTCAGGGAACAAGCTCTTACAGTCTTCTTGGTGGGAGGGTCCAAAATGGCTTCGCGGATCACCTGATCGTTGGTTGTTGTCCCTGGATGTAAATTATGATGAAGAAATTATTTCTAAGGAAAGAAGAAAAACTGTGGTTTCCATGTCTAATGTCTCTGAGAATCTTAGTTCAGACTGGTATTTTAAGTACTTTTCACAATTCGAAGAATTGGTTCGAATGAACGCATGGATGTATAGGTTCATTCACAATTGCAAAGCTTCTCAGTCGCAACATTTTGTCAGGAAACAAGGTTCCCTATCTGTGGATGAAATCATGCAAGCTGAAGTGAGAATTTGGAAATATGTTCAACGTGAGTGTTTCTCAAGTGTTTCGGATAAGTGCATCTCGGCTTTACAACCTTTTGAGGATCTAAGTGGGCTTTTACGCTTGAAGACTAAAGTATCCTATCGCCCTGATTCAATGGACTTCCGTTTTCCTGTGATCTTACCCAAAAGTCGTCCTGTTGTACAACGTCTGATTCGACATATTCATGAGAAACAATGTCACGTGGGAGTCCAAGGCCTTCTTGCAATTCTCAGAGAGAAATATTGGGTAATGGGTGGGAGAAAGACTATTCGTTCCGTTGTGTCTGAGTGCATCGTTTGTAGGAGGCAAAACTCCAAAAGGCTGGATGCACCGGCACCCCCTTTATCTGTTGACAGAGTACGAGAAGCAGCAGCTTTTGAAATTACATGCGTAGATATGGCAGGGCCTATTTATCTCAAGAACAATCAAAAAGCTTGGGTATGTCTCTTTACTTGTGGTGTAGTAAGGGCAGTGCATTTGGAACTCGTTTTGTCCTTATCAACTGACAGTTTTCTGCAAGCTTTCAGACGATTTGTTGCCCGGAGAGGTCGACCTGTGAGAATTTTTAGTGACAATGGGACTAATTTCACAGGTGCCAAAAATGCATTTTGGAAAATTGATTGGGACAAAGTGTTGGAGTATTGTTCAGTGGAAAGAATAGACTGGAAATTTAATCCTCCTACAGCTGCCTGGTGGGGTGGTTGGTGGGAGAGAATAATTGGCTTATCTAAACAGTTGCTGAGGAAGGTGCTCCGTCGATCATCTCTTGTCTTATCCAGAGATGGAAACTGTGCTGTGTGATTGTGAGTGTGTCCTAAACTCTCGTCCACTCACCTACCAATTGGATTCAGATGGCCTACAACCCACACCTATTACTCCAGCAATGTTCATTCAAGACATCAGGCAAGCAGGAATGCCCGAGTGTGATGTGATTGAGTCGACTAATCTGGAACAAAGACTGAAGTATCGTGCCAAAATTAAGGAAGATTTGCGGAGACGTTTCCGTAATGAGTACCTTGGTCAGCTCGTACAGAGAAGCAAAGGTAAAGAGTTTCCTAATGTTAATATTGGTGACGTGGTTCTTGTTGGGAATGACAGTGATAAACTGTTAGATTGGCTTCTGGCTACTGTGAGTGACTTGTTACCAGATCAAGAGGGCACAGTTCGACTTATCAAATTGAAAACAGCCTCTGGAGAGCTACTTCGACCCATTCAGAGGATCTACCCCATACTTGAGGCTAAAAGTGAAAGTGTCATGCCTATTGAGGAACTGCTACAAGTGAAAGTGAAGACACCACCAACTTCCAAAAAGGATGGTGCCAATATAACTGTGACACGAAGTGGAAGAACAGTTGTGTTACCTAAAAGATACTTGGACTGAGATCTTGAAGTTTGTGTTTGCTTTACTGCAGTGTGTACAGTTGTTATTTGATTCTTGTTTAAAATGTCGTAATTTCCATGTGTTTCTAGTTGCTTTGGTAAGTTAATTGTTTCTGTTTTTGTGCATATTGTAAGCTAACTTCATACCATTTCAGTTAGCTTAGGTGGGAGGATGTGATGTTTGAAGTGTTTGGTCTTTGAGTTTTGATGTCTTTGACATTCAGATGTTTTCTTGGTGTACCTTGTTCTTTGTGAATTAAAGATGTCCTCCTTTCAAATAGCTCTTTTTTTAATTTAACTTGTGATAAAGTTGGAGACCAGCAAGAACAATAACAATCATATATCAGACTTGAATAGCATGTACTTAACCTCTCAGGCTGGTTCTACATACATGTGTATGTTCTCTATTTGTGACCGCTCTGGCGGTATACGCTTCGCACAGTACTATGTGAGAAATTGTGCGCTATCTGTCAAGCTGTTATGAAAATTGCTTATGCTAATGAATTTTAGAAGCCTCTTTAAGCCTCGTCCTATTAAAGCTCAATAAACCAAGGCCTAAGTGAGGTAGTATTGGGAGTTCAAGATAGGCTGGTTGCGCTTAAAGAGGACTTGAAGCGGTTTATGCATGGTGGAGGAGAGATTGGACTTTAATATTTGAGAAGGTCCTGAAGAACAATTAGCATACACCAATTTAAGTTAGGGTCCCTAGCCAGCTCAAGAAACGAGTCAACTAAGTTAAGCAAGTTTTATGAAACGACAATAGATTTTATGCCACAATTTGAGGAAAAACTCCTCAAATTGTGGCATAACATTTCTTGTCAATACGGACCTAATGGATTCCATTATGGAGTCGAATAAAGCTGAGACGACAATAGATGGCGTGAATATCACTTAGACATACCAATAGTAATACAGCTCATGGAGTAATGAGTAGATAGCGCCACAACTAAATGAGAAAGCCATACAAAGCTTATAATAGCCAGTCCGTGGAGAGTTGTGAGTGAATACAGATGCTGTACAGGATTTTCCAAATTCCAGCTAAGCTTACATAACCTTATCCAACTCTAGTGTATTAGCTTTCTTAACCAAATAATCATATCATAATTGACCACCAGTTAAATAAAAACAGGCATTAACAAAATAGTGTTGACAACACTCATATCTAAAGCTCATTACAGTGTTGACATACTTAAAACAATATTAACATTAATGCAACATTTAAAGAAGTGCTATGGACCATCTGAGCAATAAAATGTACCGTATTTTCTCGGCTATAGGACCCCCCTTTTTTTTTCTAAATTTTTAGTTCCAAAATTGAGGGGGGAGGGGTACTATAGATGCGAACTTCGCAAGTATCCATTATTTTGGGAAAGGGAGAGAGTAAAAATGAGCTATTTTATTTTGATGCTACCTAGTAATATATATTTAATCAAAATAAAGTAATTTTAAATCTTTAATCAGCCCATTATGAGACTGCCATAACCTCACTTAACCACCACTATTCCCTACCCTACCCCCCATGACTTTCACTACTATCCCTTGCTGAGCAAAAATCTTAGTATCAAAGAAATAGAATGGAATGGACAAAGTATCACAAATGGAAGTGCAACATAGGGAGGGAGAATGCATCAATTAGGGAATGAGTGATGATGGTGAATGATCACATCTCACTAACATTTATAAACACAACCGAGTACGTATTATTCACATGTTTCACATTAATATACCAATAATGTGTTGCACAAACGCCGACGGTTGTTGCAACAAATGAAATGTGTTTAAAATAAAACTGAGAAGAAGACTGCCGCAAACACCACTTCGAAGCGCAATACAAAGAAAAAGAATACATACAAAAGAATGCAGGCATGATATGAAACCATGACTTTCATTGGCGGATTTTAAACTTGACGCTTCTACTCGGCCAATAGTGTGGACTCTTCTATTGGATATCGGGTGAAGCCTATTGGCTACACAATTCGATATCCTGCCCAATCGCGCATGCGGTACATGTATGCAAAATGGCGGTCATATCGTCTGGAAAACAAAATAATGTAACAAGAAAAATATTTTTTGTCATAAAAGAGGATGAATTTCAGTTATAATTTAACATTTTTTAAAGAATTCGTCAATTTCCAAGAACGTTGTATTTTGACTCTCAGTAATTGAGGAGAGGTACTATAAGCGAGAAGATAAGATGAAAGCAATGGTGTTTGCAGATGATCTCATGGTCTGGGGAAACAGGGAGGAGGAAATTCAGGAGCAACTGAAGGCTTGGGAAGAAACAGTGGGAGAGTACGGATGGAAGTTCAACATCAGTAAATGTGAGATCCTGTTAACAACCAGGATAAAGGACAGACCAATGAGTGGGTAACACTTGGAGGTGGACAGCTGAAGAAGGTGGAAAGTCTCAAGTACTTGGGAAGTATAGTGGAGGAAAATGGGAGAAATGACAAAGAGATTACGGAACGTGGCAGACAGGCAGAAGCATTTCTGAGAAGCATTAGGAGCTTAGTGTGGAATAAAGATGTCCCACAAAAAAGCAAGGAAGTGTTATACAGAAGCTACTATATCCCGATACTGACCTATGCTTCAGAAACGTGGACAATGAAGAAAAGAGATATAAGCAGAATACAGGCAGGTGAAATGAAGTTCCTGCGAAGTAGGATCGGAGTAACAAGAAGAGACAGGGTGAGGAATGAAAAGGTCAGGGAAATGGTGAAAGAGGAGCCCTTGCAAGGTAGGATTGAGACATCAAGACTGAGGTGGTATGGACACTTAAAGAGAATGTATGAGAAGATTCCCAAGAGGATACATGAGATGTAGATGCAGAAGAAATGACCAAGGGGAAGACCAAGAGATAGATGGCTGAAAGGAGTGAAGGAATGTGTCAAGAAGAGAGGCGAGGACTGGACCAGAGTGACAGCGGAGAGGTGGTGGGAAGAAAGGACTAAGTGGCGAGGCTTATGTTCCAAACAGACCCAGCCTGGGGCTGGAAACTGTACAAGATGATGATGACTATAAGCGATTTCCAAGAATTTTGTATTTTGGCTGTCGAAAATTAAGGGGGGTTACTATAGGCGAGGGGGTCCTATAGCCGAGTAAATACGGTATAAATATTACACATTACACAAGTTATAAAAAAAACTACATACTTTTTCATTTGAGACTGTTTTGCCTTTCAACATCCAGTGTTGTCTCCAAGCCTCTGGTTGCAAACAAGTCGCCCTCCACGATCCCCTATTAGCAGTTAGCACTGTGGCCTCCTCTGCTTCTCTTATCCACTACAGCCAAACTCATTAACCTCTTAGGTATTCTCTCCTCCTCCATTCTTTTCACATTGCTCCCATCTATTTATCCCAGCAATCATTCGTGCTACCCTCATATCAGTCACCTCTAGCTTATATGTTGGATATCCTGAATCTGCCCAGCTCTCACTTCCATACAGCAAGGTCGGTCTAAATACTGAGCGATGTATGGAGAGTTTCGTCGCTACACTAACTTCTTTCTTACAGAATACTGTAGATCATAACTGAGAACTCACTGCATTGGCTTTTCTACACTTCGACCCTATTTCCTTCCCCATACTACCATTCTGAGGAAAAAAAACTTTTGTAATTCAATAATTGTAAACGTATTTGTGCATAAGTGTAAACGTAACCTTATATAAGCCTAGGTGAACAGTATCTAATGATTGCATGACGATCGAAACATATCATCCAATTAATTACCTTCCCCCCCCCCTGTTTGTATATTAACACTTAGAGCGCGTGCGCCGTAATATTACGTTCGAAGGTAACTTTTTAAAACTGCGGCGAGCGTAATATTAACGTTGATCGATTTCTCGCGCTTTGTGTTGGAGACAAACGTAATATTGCAGCTCAAGCACTCGCGTGTGGGTGCCAGTAAGCATGAAGTTGCACATACTATCGGTAGATAACACCACGTCTCTGTTCAGCGGAAGAATATAGAATTGTTTGAAGGCAAGCGATGCAAGTTCAAGTAGGACAAATCTGTTTTCCTTTCATTTGTTTTTATTCTTTGTGGACAGATTTTTCTCTCGCAATAACGTTGAGTTTATTCTATGACTAGTAATATATTTGGGGTTATAATTCGCATTACAGATTCTGAATCTGATGCAACCGAAGAGACAGTTCTCCCTTCTACTTCTGCCAGCGCGCCCGCTCGTTCCAGGACAAGAGCGCGCGCAACAGCTGTTTACGGCATTTTTTTTTTTTTTTGCATTATAGTTTCATTTTCAATTGTGTCGGATTTTTATTAAATTTGTAGTGTAAGGATTCGGAAATCGAACAGACTTTTCAATTTATTTGTAACTCAAACCACATTCAGTTTGTGCCATTCTGAACATAGCTATAAATTCTGGAAATCAGCCAGCACAGGGGTGAGGAGCATCATTTAAGGCATCAGCAGGGTCAGTGTTAATTAAGTGATAAATAATTCATGTAATATTTCTTAATTTGTGCTCCCTGCCTAAATTGGGCACAATTGTTTTGACCAACTGAAAAGTATTCTATAGGATAATTCATCAATCTGAATTACAACCTATGTTTTCTGAATTATATACCTTGTCCCCAGAGTCTGTGAAGTAGGTTTGCGCATGACGTCGCACGGAGTAAGTTAATGGGAGAATGCTATGGCAGCCCAGCCATTGCATGAGTTGGTTGAAACCAAGGTTGTGCCACCCTCCTGCACCTAATTGGACCAGTCTGCTGAGTCACTCCCAAGTGCGGACTACGTCTTTTCATACTGGTGCTTTTCATACTGCACGGACGCATTATAGGGCAGGGTGACTACCGGTAAATAAAGTAAGGGAAAAGTAACTAATTTTACAAACAAGTAACGAAAAGTAGCTAATTTTTCTGTCTGGATAAATGGAGGTAATGAAAATTCGCTGAGGTCGCTTTAAATCATTTGAACTTGTGCCGCTATGGTCACAGATTGAGATGGAGCGAGTTTCACCCAAGTGGTGCCGATTGCATAATAAAGCTATATTTTCTCTTGCCCAATCTTAAGGAAATGCATACTGAGGATACTTTGCGTGGTATACATTGGTTCAACGCATATCTTCCGCATGAAGAAGAGTTTTTAGTTTTGTGTGGAATAGTTTTCTGTATTATTAGGGACCCTGACTTTTTGCGAGACGTTTATTTGGAAAATCGTCCGAACGATGTATTTTCTATTGATATAAAAAATCTTTTTCAAGAACTGGTGAGACGATATCAAGATATTAGTCACTTTGAGCCACTCTTGTTTTTTATTTAATTCCCATTTGCTGAAGTCTATATTTAAAAAAATTCTGCAACTGTCTCTCTGCAGTTTTTATTGGGATCCAAAGTTTTGTCAAGAAATACAAAATTGAAAATATACAATACCATCATTAGGCCAGTTCTAACTTATGGTGCAGAATCATGGAGTTCAAGAAAATAGGAAGAACAACAGTTGCAGGTTTTCGAAAATAAAGTGTATAGGAAAATTTTTGGACCTTTTTTTTTACCCTGCATTTCAAAGCTGGAAAAAAAGATCAAATAAAGACATACACTCGCTATCACAGCAAGCACCAATACTCAACATCATTAACTCCAGAAAACTTCAATGGGCTGGTCATGTACTAAGGATGGGAGATGATAGGATGGTCTTACAAATCTTTAAAGAAGAACCAAGAGGAAAAAGGCCAGTAGAAAGACACGAAGTTCCTGGAAAAATGAAATCTCCAAACTTTGTAGACATCTGAATGTGTACAACTGGTAAGAACTTGCCGAAAACAGAGTTTATTGGAGACATTTTGTGAGATCGGCATGGGATCTTCGTGTCCCATGCACAGTGGGTCAAAATCGAAATCTAGGGGGACAAAATTATTTTTACGTTTTAATCATGAATTTAGAGTGAAAGCAACGTATATAATTTGTTTACTTCATAATAAACAGCAGGTAAGACCTTATTTAACTCTTAGAATACCAAGGAGCGCAAAAGCGTTCCTCGGCTTGTTAGCGAAAACAGCCAGGAACGCAATAGCGCTCCTCATGCAGGCAATTTTATATATGCTTGTAGATCTCAGTTTTCTAACAGATCGCAGCACAACGCAGATGATCCAGAATCTGCAAAGCCTGCAATTCCTAAATCTACCACAACTATCGCGGTAATAGCTTTATTTACGGATATATGATATTTTTGAAAGCGCCCACTGTTTTGTCCACCACGCACCGTTGTTAGTACGAATATGGCCTCAGCCGCGCGGGATGTGTTCGTAAATGATGATGATCTAGCCGAGTATATCAATAGAGTGTGCGCCGATGATGATCATATCGAGTCTGATGAAGATGTAGCAATATCAGGGTCGTGTAGTAATGATGTTGGTGATTTTATTTCTGATACAGGAAGTGAGAGCAGCGATGACATTCCGCAGTACCATAAACCTCGTGGTATTGTCATTAGTGGAGGTGACAGTTTTACTAATTCGGAGAGTGACGGTGACGCAAATGAAGACAGTGAAGGCAGTAATGACAATAATGCATATGTACCTAATACAGGGTTTAGTGAAGTTCCAATTGATAGTGACCGTCGGTTCGAACCCATCTGACATGATGTTGTACACGTACTTCGATGAGCGACGAACACTGAAATATTGGAAGGAGGTGGTATTTTGCATCTTTGCTCGAATGGTGCTGAATGCCTATTTGATATACAAAGAAAATACTTAGAGTAAAGCTATGACACGGCTCAAATTCACTTCATCCATAATAGAGTCCATAGAATAGGAAAGGGTCCAGGAGCAAAACCTACAAACCAAAATGTTACATAAGCTTCATCCACCTAGGGAAGGGGAACTTTTGGTGAAATTAAGTAGTAGATTATTAAAAAGATGCATTGTGTGCAGCAAAATAGATGGAGGCCCAGTAAAAAGGTCACGAACTGCGTGTTTCAAGTGTATGAAAGGTCTTCATGGTATCTACATAGGGTATCACAAGTGCTAAAAGTGCACCAGCATAAAATGTGAAATATGTACAGTGCATGGTGTATTAAAATATTTTTTAAGTTAGAAACTATAGTACCTAATCATAGAGTAAACCAATAACATGTGACTGCAGACAATAACAACCGTTTGTGTGTAATTTTCATTTTGAATTGTGTTTCTTTCTTTTAATTTTGACTTTTCTCTTTTTATTTTCACAGTAATAAAACAAATATTTTTATATGTTGTAGTGTTATTGTAACATAGTATGTTAGTAGAATGGTAAAGCAACTCATTTTCAATGCTCAGGAAAAATGTTGGGGGTATATCTTCAAGAATACAAAAGTTATAATGATATTAGTACAACATTGCAATTTCTTGAAAATAAGCCTGGTATTCTTCACATATACCGTATTTACTCGAATACGACCCGCCCTCGAATAAGACCCGCACCCTGATTTTGAAGAACAAAATTTAAAAAAAAAATTTTTACTCAAAATTATTTACTATCTTAACTAAATAAAAAGAATAGCATTTATCCAAAATAGTTTCCAACAGTTTTGAAGTCGTCCTAAAATAACACACATCAAACGATTAAAAATACAAATAAAAGTACACAAACACTTCATTCATCGTCATCAGAAGTACCAACTTCGGAACTTTTATCACCATCACTTTCCCACTAAATGTCGTCATCACAGCCATCCATAGCATTCGAAATACTACATTTCTTGAAGCTCTTCCGTATGAGATCTCCAGAGATACGATTCCATGTCGTCAAAATCCACGAACACAGCAGCTGAACTTTCGGGCGCTGAATACGACCAGTTGGAGTCGGTGCGTGCTTATCGGCCGCCATCCGCTCCATACACAGCAGTTTCAAGGCTACTTTGAACGGGCGGTTCACGCAGCATAGACGTCATCCCGCCCAATCACGAATACATGACTCGTCAATATCATATTTCCTACCGGGCACGATTTCCAATAACTTCAGCTTCCCTCGCAACTTTCAATTTCTCACTCACAGTAAATGACCGCAAACGTTTCGTAGCATTCATATTTACACTCGGAGAACGTGCGTGTGACTATGACGCCGCATGCTTACGGTAAAACAAAGTTATAGCCGGAAGAAGGCTAGCACCATCTAGCGGATACTCGCAACACCCGATATCGCGCGCGGCGGGCAATTTAGATCTTTCAAATTTGGATGACTCAAATAAGACCCGCACCCCAATTTTTCACGTCCGAATTTGTTTAAAAATGTGCGGGTGGTATTCGAGTATATACGGTACCACCTATAAGTGACTGGTACTAAAAGGGTTAAGCTAAGTCTACACATGCAAGAAATTGTCTTTGACTAGGAGTTAGGTAGAGGGTTAAGTTTTCTCTTCAGAACATTTTTCTACCCCTAATTTACTTTTAACAAAGTCACAAAGTTCCACTTTTGACATACTCGTCGAACCCGGTGCTTCAAACAGTTGTAAACGTGTGAGAACTGGTTGCGCGACTTCTTCTAAAACTTAAAATAAGTAAGTTGCAAAAAGGCAACAAATCTTATAACAGGCGTAAACTAAAAGACTTTAGCTACATTTTAACATTAAGTGGAAAGTGACGCAGAGTGATGTGACAGACTAAAAATCTAAGTGAAAGTATAATTTTTAAAATAATAGTTAAATATTATATAATACAAATATAGCTAAAATTAAGTATTAATTACGCCCATTAATAACTGAAACACGTTGCACCTTCAGCTGCATGTTCAATCTTAAAGCATCACACTAACCACAAAGACAACCAAACCACAGCCACTAGCATTCACCCTCCAATTCAGACTGCTCGAACAGTGGTGACAGATTTACACTAAGATGCGTTTATATCCCAGAATAGTGAGCGGCAATTATATGAGAATGCTGTAGAAGTAATAAATTTTGATTTTTTAATTATGAAAATAAATAATTTTGTCCTCCTAGATTTTGATTTTGACCCACTGTGCCATGGAAGCCTTCCGAGTGAGTCTCTCTTTTATATTAAACATGAGCTAATTAGATTTTGAAGGAGAAATATGAAACCTGCAAAGTGATATTCCCTTGAAAGCAAGAACCTCGGAAAATAGTTTCTGTGCACCAGTTCCGGATGAAAAGTACCCATGCTTGAGATCTACCACTATTCAGTTGACTACATCTTTTGTGTCTACTTACCTCTGCAAAGCAGCTTTCTCTCAAACGAATATAATAAAATCAAAATCTCATACTACAGACGAGCACTGCCTTCCCTTGTGCCTGAGTAACTATGAACTCTCTTTCAGTGAGCTCTCTGGACATGCAAAGTGTCTTCTATCAATCCCAAAATGAAATGATTTGCTAGATGCATGAAATCAAAATTGTTGATAAATTTAAATATTTAGGTGAAATTATCACCTATTTATTTATTTACACTGTTTACGCCCACATTGGAGCACCAAAAATCAAACCTGATATACAAAGTCTTCCAATATTTCAACAATAAGTTCAGTTCTTAATTCTTGCTAATTTTTTTCTTTCCCAATACTTCTTCAGTCTGGAAGATCTTGCAGCTCGTTCTTCTTCTGATATAACATACTGCTTACGCTGTGAAATTTTGAATGTTAATCGAGTGTATTTGTTATTCAGAAGCCGTTTCTCCTCTCTATGTTTAATATGATGCTTTGTAATTTTCAATTCGTCTAAATCCATTTGTATTTCTTTAAACCATGTGATTTTTGTTTTACTGTTCCAAAAGAAGTCAAAAAGTTGTTTCAGGAGTCTAGTATTTGGCAAGCGGGATATGTGTCCAAAAAACGCAATCCTTCGTTTTAGCATCGTGTCAATGATAGATTCATTTTCCTTGTAAAGTATTGAATTGGGCAAAAGTCTCCACTGGCCTCAACCTGGTGTTTTTTATTGAGTATTGTCCGAAGAATCCGTCTATCAACCTTCTGTAGTTTGTCAGTTGTTGATCGGGTGTTTAGTTTAAATAACATTTCACTTGCATATGTTGCTTCTGGCTTAACGACGGAGAAATAATGTCGAAGTTTAGCATTAATCGAAAGAGACTGTTTCTTGTATGTTGGCCAGGTAATCTGTTGTGCTCGTTGCAATTTTAGAGTTCTATTATCTATTGATGCTCTCTCATTGGCATTCCAAGTGATGATCTCACCAAGATATTTAAATTTTTTCACAATCCTTATTTTCTGGGCATTATGCTGTACAATATGTGATGTGTCAACTTGAAAAGATGGCATCATTTCTGTTTTCTCAAAGGAAATTTTCAACCCAACCTTTGCTGCTAATCGTTCCAATTCCTCTACCTGAAATTTAGCTTCTTCAATACTAGTTGCTAATAATGCTAGATCATCAGCAAAGGCGAGACAATTTAGTCGAGCATTTTTTCCAATCTTGACATTCGGTGGACAAACCTTATTCCATTGACGCATAACTTTTTCCAGCACACAATTAAACAGCAATGGAGATAATCCATCTCCCTGCCGAAGACCAGTATGGATTTCAAATGACTCAGAGGTTTCACTTCTAAACCTAACTCTAGATTTAGTATTCTTAAGAGTGACCGCAATAAGGTTAACAAGTTTTCGATGTAAACCAAATTCAGTAAGGACATTTAATAGAGATTCGCGATGGATACTATCATAAGCTTTTTGAAAATCAACGAATGTGATCACTAAATCTTTGCTCCTAATCCTGTGATGTTTTATAATCCATTTGAGACTGATAATTTGATCTGGACAGCTTCGTCCTGGACGGAAACCACCCTGATATTTACCAAGTTCATTATCAAGTTGTTCGTGAATTCTGGAATATAAAATCTTTGAAAAAATCTTATACGTGACATCCAGCAACAATATCCCTCGATAATTACCAGGATCTGACCTATCGCCCTTTTTGTGTATGGGATGTATAATTGCAATATTCCACTCTTCAGGCAATTTTTCTGTATTCCAAATGTCAATAAGATGTTTATGTAGGTTATGAATAGTCTGTACATTAGCATTCTTCCAAAGTTCTGCTACTACTTTATTCTCTCCTGCCGCTTTAAAATTCTTAAGTGAATCAATCGCTGTTCGCACTTCATCGTAAACCGGCGGTATGATCTTTTCCAGGGGTGTTTTATTTCTAGGATAGGGATCGAATTCAAAAGAATCTTGAGGTTCATCACTATTAAGTAATTTTATGAAGTAATCGGCCAAAATTATTGCATTGTCATAATCATTATGGGCCACCTGCCCGTTCGTATCTTTCATCAAAAGAGTAGGGGGAGTAAATTTTGATTGGTATTGTTTAAATGTCCTGTAATAGTCCCTTGTTTTATGGCGATTATCACCTATAATGTAAAAGAAAAACCAACCTAGCAGAATAAATAAATTGAATGAAGCCAAATTATATAACCAAAAAAATACATACAGAAAAGAGAAAAGTTATCGATTGCAGCAAAATTAAGACATTATAAAACAGTTACACAGCCCGAGGTGACTTTTGCTAGTGAAACTATTTTCAAAACTACTAATACAGCTGAAATACTGTAGATCATCATCATCATCTTGTACAGTTTCCAGCCCCAGGCTGGGTCTGTTTGTAACATAAGCCTCGCCACTTAGTCCTTTCTTCCCACCACCTCTCCGCTGTCACTCTGGTCCAGTCCTTGCCTCTCTTCTTGACACATTCCTCCACTCCTTTCATCCATCTATCTCTTGGTCTTCCCCTTGGTCGTTTCTTCTGCATCTGCATCTCATGTATCCTCTTGGGAATCTTCTTCTTCTCTTCCATTCTCTTTAAGTGTCCATACCACCTCAGTCTTGATGTCTCAATCCTACCCTGCAAGGGCTCCTCTTTCACTATTTCTCTGACCTTTTCATTCCTCACCCTGTCTCTTCTTGTTACTCCAATCCTACTTCGCAGGAACTTCATTTCACCTGCCTGTATTCTGCTTATACCTTTGGGTGTGGCGAACCCATCATACAAATAGCCTAAATATGATAGTGTGCGAGTCGAGGCCTCGGATGGAGGTCCTTGATTTCCGCCCCGACCCAGATCACTGGAACCGGGAAAAGAAGAAGAAGAAGAAGACTTATTCAATATACCGGTAGTATGATGGTCTTAGTGGTTCATTATATTTTTGTAATCTGAATAATATTGTATATTTCAATATTGAGAGAAAGCTCATTTTCTTGAGAATTTTGCAATGAAATATTACAATGACATCTCTCAGATTGCAAATCATTTTTATTCTGTAGAGTAGATTATTTGCTCTTAAAGTCTGATCACCCCTGCTAGAGACCATGGCCCCCTCCTTCCAACTTCTTGCCTGGGTTTATTAATATTTTATCTTTCATTAATAAATCTTCTGGAGAGGAAAAGCAAGGCATCTGAAAGGGCATCCAGTTGTAACAACCATTCAACATATCGTAACTTACTTCATCCACAATCCCGCAGAAATGCATTATAAAATTGTATTCCATTCCCACTTTAATAGAGTGGACGATTGGTTGGTTGTTATCCTAGCTGTACAATAGGTATAATTCTCTTTTTCAGGTGGTGTGTGCTTTGCACTATCTCTACTCCCAACTGCGTGTGATCCATCGTGATGTCAAGCCTTCCAATATCCTCATCAACAGAAAAGGAGAAGTGAAAATGTGTGATTTTGGCATCTCGGGGTACCTGGTCGATTCAGTAGCGAAAACCGTCGATGCTGGTTGCAAACCGTACATGGCTGTGAGTATCGTGGTAGATGTGCATTCTTCATTAGCCTTCATAAACCATTACTAGCCTGATGGTATTTCCGTCTTTCCACAGCCCGAGAGGATCGATCCTTCAGGCAATCCATCACAGTACGACATCCGATCAGATGTATGGAGTCTCGGAATCTCCATGGTAGAACTTGCTACGGGTCAGTTCCCTTACAGAGTATGGGGAACTCCATTTGAACAGCTGAAACAGGTTGTCAAAGATGACCCCCCTCGATTGCCTCCTGGAGAATTTTCTCCAGAGTTTGAAGACATCATCAGCCAGTGGTGAGTAAGGTTTAAAGCTCCCTCCTCAATTAGGATCATGCTTCATAGGTAGCACAAAATAATAATAATAAGCGAAACTGAAAAAACTTCATGGAAGTTGTCGTTGAACAGATGGGTTATGTAGTTTTAAATATCTCCAAACAGCAATTAAGTAGGCTAATGATCCAGTTGGTTTCAAGTTAACCATAAAGCTGAGGATATGCACTATGCTCATGCCTCATTGCAGTAATTACTAAAAAAGTAATAAAAATCATAACATTGAGATAAGTAGCTCTGTGTGTGGATAGTCTGTGTTTGTTACTGTTCTTATTCTGCTCAGTCTTGTGATCAATAACACACATATATTGCTATGAAAGTTTATCAGTTAGGTAGATTTCATTAGAAAGCTAACTATTGCAATGGGTACTGTAATATTTTAAGAACTTCACCAAGCTATCTTCTTTCACCCCCTACGTTGGGCGACATTGTAATATATTAATATAACCAACCTGTTAGCCACCTCAGGTTGTGGGGCAATATTCTTGCTTTAAATGCACACAAAGACTAGGACACCAACTTTACAAAATACACACAATTTATTTTGTATAGGCAAGCTTCCAGTACCTATGCCTTGGCATCATACACCCAATCAACACTGTCACCATTTCACATTACATTTTTCAAAAAAAAAACTTCAGCTCCCGTCTTGCCTCAAATTCCACTGCAAACAACCCATCTCCATACTACATATGTCAAAACTCCTTCTTTCATTTATCAAAACAAACAAAAACTATGTTTCATACACAAATATTCACCAACTGGCCTCCATCTTGACATACAATCACTTATCAACAACCCATCACCATGGCAATGTCCACATGCCATCTTGACCTCCTAGATCAAGGAAGCTATCATATGCAATAGCCAAGGCCAGACCACCACCAAGAATCTCAAAGGTGCTGAACTCATAAGACTCTCTGTGGTGGTCTACCAAATAAATGTCCATGGCTGGCAACCCGGTAAAAATAAAACAAACTAAAATACCTAAAAGAAACTCTGTAACCTACAATTGTTAGGTCACAGAGACGCCCCCTTTGAGAGAGAATTTCTAAATGAAGGTTAGAAATTCACTCTCAACCCTCAAAACAAAAACATAAATGAAATACATGAAGCAAACACTAACAAAACAAAATCACATACAGAAACAAATCACACATCATAGTCAGAAAAACCATTGGCACAATCATTGTAGAAACAACTGTTCTAGATTAACCAGAATCACCAGCACAAATATATTCTCCTCCAATATAGCAGCCGAAGCCATCTCACAGAGTCCATCAGACACTCCTCCAGCCTCGGAAAAAAATCCTACATCATAGTCTGAAGAAACGGCAGAATCGTCATCAGACCTGTCTGTGCCGTCATCCTAATCATCTACGCCTTCATCAACATCATCATCATTAAGTCTTTCCCATTCTTCTTCTTTCCCTTATGTCTTCCGACTGTGTCTCGCCTGCTCCTTCAGTCTTCTTGGCTGCCTTCTTCTTCTGTTCCAGTTTCTTCTGCGCCTCCCTTTCCTCCTTGTGTTCCATGCTGCCCTCTGACGGCAGGGGGACCTGGTCCGCAATCTCCACCTCCACCTTCTGTTCTTCTTGCTGCTGCTTGGTCTTGTTGCGCCGTATCCTGGTGCCGGGTCGAGGAAACTTGCGGTCGTCCTCCGCAGGCAGTTCCATGCCTTGGGCCATGCAAACCTGTAGCAGGGCCTGAGCACGCGCACGGCCTGTCTTCTGCTTGTGCGTCTGCCACTTGCCTTTCGCCTTCATTCTCTCCTTTCCCTTCTTTTTCTTCATCTGCGTTATCATGCGTAGCAATTCCTTCCTTCTCATCTTTTCTCTTTGCCTTAATCCCTTTTATCTCCTCCTTTTTCTTCTTCTGATCCTTCAGTCTCTTATCTCGATCTGCCTGACACCTCTTCCTCTTCTTACTCCTTCTCTTTGCCTTCCATCTGGTCCATTTCTTCCTCCAACTTGTTCTCCTGCGTATCCTCATCTTTCTCCTCCTACGCTTCTTCACGTTATTTTCTATCTCATCGTCCTCCTTGTTTTCTGTTTTATTCCCCTCCTCCATTTGACATCCTCTTCTTTTATGTCGGCGGCGACCTCTGTATCTACCTCCACAACTGCTCTCTCTTCTCTGCTTGCTATTGTCTCTCCGATATATACCTCTACAACCTCGTCTTATCTTTTCCACTTCTTGATTATTTTTCTTACGCCCCCTATCATCAAGTACTTCATAGATCTTCTCCTCTTCCTCAACAGACACACTCACAGATTCTACTGTTTCAACTTTCTCTTCCACAATGCATATGACTTCCACTCTCTGTTCTTCCAACTTGCCTTTTTCTTCCTCCTGCTCCATCTTCTCATTCTTCTCCTTCACAACCACGCACTCAAATTCTACCATCTCAACTTTCTCATCTACGATGCATATGCTCTCCACTGTCTGCTCTTCCTGCTTCCCTTCTTCCTCCTTCTCCTGCTCCTTCTTCTCTTTCTCCTCTTCCACAGCCACACACTCAAATTCTAGCATCTCAACTTTTTCTTTTACGATGCATAGGCTAGCCACTTGCTCTTTGACCTCATCAAGCTTCTCCGTCAACTTCTCTTTACAACTAGTCATCTGGTAGGTGATCCTCTCCTCCATCCCTTCGTACTTTTCATAGCGGAGCAGAAGCGTCTTCAGCATGGTCATCATTGAAAGTTCCTTATATCTACCACCTTCGGCCATCCCCACTCCTGTCTTTCTGTGATTCATATTCTTCTTGCTTCCACGTTGGGCGCCATTGTAATAATTTAAAAACTCACCAAGCTATCTTCTTTCAGCCCCTACGTTGGGCGACATTGTAATATATTAATATAACCAACCTGTTAGCCACCTCAGCTTGTGGGACATTATTATTGCTTTAACCCCTCAAGCGTGATATTGTGAAACTCTGGGCTGCACCCACAACGTGCATTATTTCTAGCCTACTCCCAATGGTAAGCGCGGTGTCATATGCATTTCACTATAATTGCCAAACGCACTGGCAAAAGTTTTCAAAAAACACACACAATAAGAACAACATATAACATAATATTATAAACTATTAATAACCTGGTTATCCCTGGTCAGCGGCACGTCAATACTGGGACAATATCACAGTCGCCTAATGTGTTCGTATTTCTTGGCGTTCTATCACGAATTACATCTTCACTGGAAGTTATAGCGAACTCATCCTCTATATCGCTGTCACACTCTGAATCACTTTCGTTGGCACTAATATCGAGCAAATTAGCTATTTCTTTGTCATCAATAACTGTGCCACGACCTGCCATGTTTACAAGCAAACTCACGGTCCGCAAAATCGGGAACACGTGTGCAGAGATCTGAAAAATAAATGACTGTGAAGATATGCGACACCTCCTGGCAATAATAAGTAGCTCGAAGTGTAGCCAAAAGTTGCCTCTTCCTGCCATCTTACGACCAAATAAATAACTATTACGAAGTCCACGTAGCGGGCGTTTCAAATTCGACGGCGCGCCGTACACGCTGTGAACGTAGCAGGCTAGTGGGCGCACCGTTGCGCCGTACACGCTAAGGGGGTTAAATGCACACAAAGACTAGGACACCAACTTTACAAAATACACACAATTTATTTTGTATAGGCAAGCTTCCAGTACCTATGCCTTGGCATCATACACCCAATCAACACTGTCACCATTTCACATTACATTTTCCAAAAAGAAACTTCAGCTCCCGTCTTGCCTCAAATTCCATTGCAAACAACCCATCTCCATACTCCATATGTCAAAACTCCTTCTTTCATTTATCAAAACAAACAAAATCTATGTTTCATACACAAATATTCACCAACTGGCCTCCATCTTGACACACAATCACTTATCAACAACCCATCACCATGGCAACGTCCACATGCCATCTTGACCTCCTAGATCAAGGAAGCTATCATATGCAATAGCCAAGGCCAGACCACCACCAAGAATCTCAAAGGGGCTGAACTCATAAGACTCTCTGTGGTGGTCTACCAAATAAATGTCCATGGCTGGCAACCCGAAAAAAATAAAACAAACTAAAATACCTAAAAGAAACTCTGTAACCTACAATTGTTAGGTTACAGTACCATGTTTTGACTTCCGGAAAATTTCGACATATCTTCGTGTTTCACATCCCCCAGACCCCAAAACCACCAACAGTTCAAAAGTTTATGTATATATTGTACCCGTTTTGCCCTGGTACGCGATGACCCAACTGCCATAGCATATCATGTGTCCCGGGACAGAGGGAATCGAAACAATAAAAAAAAAACAAGGAATGTGTCGGAAATCCAGTAGAAATTTAAAACAAATAGCAGTGGGTAGCATGAGATAAAGTGTCCCTGGGTCGTTTACGGGTTTAATTTAATCATGATGCAAAGCAAAGGGCGCCATCAACTGGATTCCTAACAAACCACATCCTTTCTGGTGAAGCCTTAATATTACACAGGAAAGGACTGGGAAAATACATCATCATGAGATTATATAAAATTAAAATAAAAGAAAGTTTACTGAACTTGGCCGACAAGACATGACATACGAAAATCCTACCTGGGATAATGGTAGATCACGACAGTTATGATGCTAGTGTTCTTGTTCAAATCTGACCATTTCCATTCTAATCAAAAATAATTTCATTCACGTGTCCAAAATAAAAATAACTAAAAGTTTCTTGGTTTCTCAGGGTCACCGAAGCACTAAATCACACGTCACTGTTTTATTTGTGAACCCTGAGACCTATCATCGTTAATGATATAACAATAAGCATGTGAACTTTTAAGTTTGGAATAATATTACACACAATTATATTTATACTATGTCTAAGCATTCGTAAAAGTACAGAATGTCCTGGATTCCAACCTCATTGGAATTAATAGAATTCATGAGTTTCGTAAATTATTAGAGTTATTAATTAATAGCATCATCCTGATTATTTAATTGTGTTATCATCCTTTATCAACACTCATGACTTTAACTAGTCAATATCTCAAATGTTTCACTTTTGACTATCATTTATATTCATTGTAATAAAAAAAATATTCAAAAAGCATTTGTAATCACCCTATTAAAATTATTTACAAAATCTTAATCATTTATCTTAATCATTATAATTATCTGGTATTTCAAAGCATTGAAAAATCATTAATCACTTACCACATCAGTTACTACTCAATCAGCTATTCACTTAAATTTTCTTAAATCATCATCAGGTCAGATCAGCTGTTTCACTTATCATTCAGAGTAATATTCAACCATTAATTATCAAAGAAACTTGGATTATCTAAACCTCCAGAATAATATCTAGGATTAATTATTGAGGTATCGTCAAAATATATCACTCTGGTGAGGATGTATTGCCAGACGTAATTATACTCTTACATGTTATGATTGGTGCCTATATTTCACTCAATTGCCATACCAAAATTTATTGCCATAACGTCTCCACATTGGACATTATCATCCTGATTATTTAATTGTGTTATCATCCTTTATCAACACTCATGACTTTAACTAGTCTCCCACAAGTCCAACCCCTCCTCCACGTGGTGGGAGACGGGCAATGGCATGAAGTAGGGGATTGCCTGTAGGAGTGAAGTACAGTGGGGACTTTGTGTGCCCCGGGACCGCTACGGTAGCTGTGAAGGCTCTATGGGAACCCTGAAAAGTGACGGCTGACGGGGCTCTGGTGAAGCTACGATAGGCCTAGCAAGCCAGTAGTGGATATCATATTTGCTTTCAAACCAGGAACAGGCCTCGGAAAGGACGGATGCAAACGACGACGACCCGGATGTGTTAATGGACTACGAGTTGGGACATTAAACATACAGACACTGACAGGAAAAGTGGAGGAGATTGTAGATGTGATGGAGAGAAGAAAACTGAATGTACTGGGCTTGGCAGAAACAAGATGGAAAGGAGAAGGTCGCAGAGAACTGAGGAAAGGGTACCGGTTGTACTGGAGTGGGAACAGTGAAGGAAGGAGCAGCGGAGTAGGAGTAGTTGTGACAGATGGAATGAAGGAAGAGGTAAAGGGAATAAGTGACAGGATCATGAAGATCAGAGTAACTGTAAGGGGAAGAAGCCTGGAGATAGCCCAGGTATATGCCCCTCAAGTTGGATGTACAGCTCAAGAGAAGGAAGACTTTGAGGAGGAGCTACAACAGCAGTTGAATGGGCAGAGCATCATTGTCATGGGAGATTTGAATGCACATGTAGGAAGTGAAAGGCAAGGATATGAAAATGTATTGGGAGCAGAAGGATGGGGTAGCAGGAATGAAGAAGGGAGAAAGTTGCTGGATTTTTGCAAGAGAAACGGTTTAGTGGTAGGCAACTCCTGGTTCCGGAAGGAAGAAAGAAAGCCACAAGCTAACGTGGTACAGCAGTGATTTAACAAAGAAATCTTTGGTAGATTACATGCTGTACGACTGGGAAATGAAGAGAAGTGTCAGAGATATAAAGGTAATACCATCAGAGGCCTTAGATAGCGACCACAGAATACTTGCATACCTGCCAACTCTCCCGATTTAGGCGGGAGACTCCCGATTTCAGACCATTTCTCCCGCCCTCCCGCTTATCGTATTAAATCTCCCGATTTTTCAAAAACCCCACGCGTAATTTCGGATTTAATGAGTCGTCTATCGAACGGATCGACTTTCCGTGTTTTGAAGTTATATCTCGATACCGCAGTTTCGCTCTGTATCGATAATCGACAACTGCGTACTAACTCCTGCGTCGCGTCCTGCTGTTATAAGAAGTTGGCTTCGAATAAGTGTTCGTTTGAAATTGGCTTCGAATAAGTCTTCGTTTGAAATCGTCGAAGTTTAATTCAGCGCTTGTTCCTAGATGTGTTTAGGTAGTTGTACTCTGCGGAATATTGTATCTGTTTCACACGTGAAATTATATGATGTGTATAACTTAGTTAGATGTTGTTGGCGTTAATATGCCGGTAGGCTATTGTGATTTTTCGATCTGAGTAATTGCGTCAGTTCCTCGGTAATATGGCGAAGAAATATGATGTGACATTTAAAAGTGTGTACAAAGATAACATTCCCAGGGTGTCTACCGGCAACGGAAGTAACGAATTTTACAAATGGGTAACGAAAAAGTAACGAATTTTACATACGGGTAACGAAAATTGTCCGAAGGGGATTGAATCATTTAAACTCGCGCCTCTAGGCTCAGAGATTGCGATGGAGCGAGTTTCACGCAAGCGGCGCCGATTGCATAAGCTATATTTCCCCGTGCCCGACCTCGAGGAAATGCATACTGGGGATACCCTGAGTGGTATACATTGTTCAGCGTATATTTTCGGCATCAAGATGACTTTTTAGTTTTGTGTGAAATACGTATGTATTATATTAGGAAGCCTGACTTTTCGCGAGACGTTTATTCGCGAAAACTTCTGAAATTATTCAGAAACCTCGCATTTCTCGCGTTTAAAGACGTGTCAAATTGAAGTCCAGAAATAACGGTAAATAATTTAATGTCGCGATCTTGCGAAATGTTACCGTTTTGAAAAAGATTCGAAATACGTAGCCTGTAACTTATTTTAAAAATATGTCTCGTAAATTTGCGACATCCAGTGTGGTTGATTCGAAATTCCGTTATATGTCGATTTTTCCTTCGAATTTTGGTTCCATCGGATATATTATAATCTAACCGGTTATTTTGAAAACTTGTATAACTTGTATAATTCGTGATTCGCATTTGAAAGAAAACGTGTCCTCTAGTTGTATTATTCGTGCAATCCTCTCCGAATAATTCTTAATATTTGATACCTACTTCGAACATTCATACTCAAGACGGCCGGCTGACCGCACGACGTGCCTGCGGGAATCTCGTCAAATGGACCGAGATCGACGTCAGTAGCGTAAAATCATAAAACCCGTCCCCTATCGTGAACTTGTGACCACGAGGTCTGCGGGAATCCCGTCAAAGATGATTGGGCACCAATCACGAAACATTCCGAAACCTACTCGCTACTTTTCCCATGACCATATACTTAAAAGTGTACGGGGAGCGAGAAGTGCATCTACCCACTTAGAAATGACAGCCTACGTAGCGTCGCGATACTAATTTCTCCTCGTGATCTACCCTGAATTGATGAGTTCCCAACCACAACATAGGGACAGCGGGAATCACGGCGCCGGCCATACAACTTGTCCATAACTACTCGTGAATTTTAACCATGCCGAACCCTGAGCTTGCATCAACCATTCTGTCAGGACGAATAGACAATCGTTCAACGGCCGGGTGTGGCGCGGTATGCATAATATCACGAGGACAACTTGAATCTCGTAAAACGGCCGAGAGCGGCAGCGATTGCGATACATCGCGATATTTCTCCACTTTCAATGACGAGGACAACTGTATTCTTGTCAAACGGACAGCAAGTGGCGGCCGATTGCATAATAATGCTATATTTCCACGCGCCCGACCTCAAGGACAATGGAAATCTCGTCGAACGACTAAAAGTGACACCGATTATTAAATCGAGATATTTATCAGTGTTCTATCGCGAAAACAACGGGGATCTCGACAAACGGGTGAGACCAGCGCCGATCGTGTAACATCTCGAAATTTCGCCGTACTCGACTGTGAAGACAGAATTCGGTTACAATCACTCGGTTACAATCACGTAACGTCCCATAAATTTCTTCGTGATCTACCGCGGGGACAAAGGAAATCTCGCCACGGTCAAGAGCAGAGCAACCTCTTGGCAATTATAAAAACGCCTTGTGCACAAGACGACATATTAGCTGAAACAACTCATTTGATAATAAATATCTAGTATTTATTTATTATTTTTAATTTTTTTATAACTCCCTAGGTGAATTGTATTTACCGCTTTAAACACAGTTCATTGCTGTCTTTCTCCACCGCGTGATGAGCCCCTTTGCTTGCAGACCTCAGACGTATCTTGAATTCAAAGGTAACTAAAATTAACTAAAAGTTAACTAAAAGGTAGCTAAAAAGTAACTAATTTTTACTTCATCCTTACAGTAGACACCATGATTCCGCATGTAACTGAGTCAAGAAGAGGCGCAACATTTGCATTTTGTAGTGTCTGTAGGTGTGATTTCAGTATCTCGCATAGTGGAAAGGGGGACATTTCATTTTCCAAAATTAAGTTTTTTGTAAATAAATTTCCTAGCATGTTAACAGACACTCAAGACAATTTTAATGAGGAAATGGATGCTTTACATTCCCAATTCTGTAACATCCAACTTGAGGATGTGGCATCTATTGAAGAAGAAGAGAGAATTGATGTGAAGTGGGCACTGGTAGGCCAAATGATATGTAGTGGTGGGGTACTCAAGTTATGCTTTCCATTCTGACCATTCCGCATAGTAATGCAGAGTGTGAGAGGATGTTCAGGTCATCTCTCTCTGACAAGACTTTGGACAAACTTATAACTCGGAAGTCGATTCAGAAAGGGAAGTGTTTTGAGCAAGAATATAGCAAGACCTTTTTGAAGAGGGCAAAATCAGCCTCAGTCACCTGCAACTACGACCAATACTAGGATCTTCGATACGTCACTAGTTTTGTATGCCTGAGTGTGGTCGAAAGAAAGGCATGCTTGTTTGATAGACTAGTGAGAATTTAAAATTACTCAGTCTTAAGTACATTTGTAAACTGGGATGACATATCATGTTAGTCATGTACAGTTTAATAAATAGTGTAACTTACATACTTATATATTTGCTGCAATGTCTTAGTCTGTGTATGTATTATGTTACATCCCCCCCCCCCCCCGCCGCCGCCCCCTACCCCCCCCCCCCCCCCCCCCTCCCAGTCGCCGCGTCGAATCTCCCGATTTTTCACTTTGAGAGGTCGGCAGGTATGTACTTGTAATGAACCTGGGAGTTGTTAAGGATAGCAAGAGGACAGAGTACCAGGAAAGGAGAATCAAAGTATGGAAACTCAAGGAAAAGGAAGTCAAGGAAGAATTCCAGAAGATAATAAGGGAAAGGATGCCAACAGACAATCCTAAAACAGGGGAAGAGGAATGGAAGCAATTCAAAAACACAATGGTGGAAGCTGCAGTGGCAGTATGTGGAAGAACAAGCAACAGAAAGCGGTGTAAAGAGACACCATGGTGGAATGAGAGAGTAAAAGAAGCTGTGGGAAGGAAGAACAAGGCTTTCAGAGTGTGGTTCCAGGAAAGAACTGATCTGACAAGGGAAGATTATAAGATAAAGAAGAAAGAAGCAAACAAGATTGTTTCGCAGAGGAGAGGAAGAAGTGGATGGTAAAGTGGACAGAGATGATGGAGGAAGACAGCAGAGGAAATAAGAAAGTACTTTATGGGATGGTCAAAAGTAAGAGAAGAGGTCTGCGAGAGGATGTGGTAATGATGGACAAAAACGGAAATGAGGTACACAACAAAGAGGCACTCAAGACAGTGTGGAAAGAGTACTTTGAGGATTTGCTGAATCCAAATGGTCATAGGGAGGAAGACAATGTATTGGAAGATGGAGAAGATAACACAGGAATGGAAAAGGACCTGACTTGGAGAGAACTGGAAATGGCTATAGACAAGATGAAAGGAGGAAGGGCACCAGGTGTGGATGAAGTGAGTGTTGAAATGGTGAAGGCAGCAGGGGAGGTTGGGAAACAGTGGCTGTACCGTGTGATGAGGGTGATATGGAAGGAGAAAAAGACCCCAGAAGGTTGGAAGAAAGGATTAATTGTCCCAATATTTAAGAAAGGAAGCAGAAAGGAGTGCAGAAATTACAGGGGAGTAACACTCATATCTCACTGTGCCAAGATATATGAAAAGATATTAGAATGTAGAATACGAGCCAAAGTGGAGAGAACATTGAGAGAAGAGCAGTATGGATTCAGACCTGGGAGATCAACAGTGGATCTCATATTTTCAGTAAGACAGCTCCAGGAACACCACTACGAATTTGGAGAGGATCTGCTGATGGCCTTCCTGGACATCGAAAAGGCCTATGATAGTGTGTGTAGGGAGAAGGTTTGGAAAGCAATGGAAAACATGGGAGTGGAAAGAGACTGTAGGCAGAGTGAAGGAGATGTATTGTGGAAGTGTGAGTTGTGTGAAAGTTGGAGGAGAAAGAACAGACTGGTTCAGACAAACGAGTGGCCTGAAACAGGGTAGTGCGCTGTCACCCCTTCTCTTTATTGTGGTTATGGACGAGGTAATGACACGGGTAGCAGGAAGGATAGGAGAAGATAAGATGAAAGCAATGGTGTTTGCAGATGATCTCATGGTCTGGGGAAACAAGGAGGAGGAAATTCAGGAGCAACTGAAGGCTTGGGAAGAAACAGTGGGAGAGTACGGATGGAAGTTCAACATCAGTAAATGTGAGATCCTGTTAACGACCAGGAAAAAGGACAGACCAATGAGTGGGATAACACTTGGAGGTGGACAGCTGAAGAAGGTGGAAAGTCTCAAGTACTTGGGAAGTATAGTGGAGGAAAATGGGAGAAATGACAAAGAGGTTACGGAACGTGGCAGACTGGCAGAAGCATTTCTGAGAAACATTAGGAGCTTAGTGTGGAATAAAGATGTCCCGCAAAAAAGCAAGGAAGTGTTATACAGAAGCTACTATATCCCGATACTGACCTATGCTTCAGAAACGTGGACAATGAAGAAAAGAGACATAAGCAGAATACAGGCAGGTGAAATGAAGTTCCTGCGAAGTAGGATCGGAGTAACAAGAAGAGACAGGGTGAGGAATGAAAAGGTCCGGGAAATGGTGAAAGAGGAGCCCTTGCAAGGTAGGATTGAGACATCAAGACTGAGATGGTATGGACACTTAAAGAGAATGGATGAGAAGAAGATTCCCAAGAGGATACATGAGATGCAGATGCAGAAGAAACGACCAAGGGGAAGACCAAGAGATAGATGGATGAAAGGAGTGGAGGAATGTGTCAAGAAGAGAGGCGAGGACTGGACCAGAGTGACAGCGGAGTGGTGGTGGGAAGAAAGAACTAAGTGGCGAGGCTTATGTTCCAAACAGACCCAGCCTGGGGCTGGAAACTGTACAAGATGATGATGATGATCCACTAATAACCACTTGGATTAATACTCCATGAATCACTTCATTAATCATCACAATTGAACATTATCAATTTACCATAAATTCATCACAAACTATTCAGCGCACAGCATGCTTCAAAAATAAGACTGGGTTCACTAACCTTCAGTCAACACCATTTATATATTAAAGTGGTAACCTCACAAATATTGGCAATCTTTATACAAACACTTGGCAAAAAATATCTAAAGGCAACATATTTAATAATCCACATTAACTGTAATACTGGCTTCAGGCATTAATAAAGTTGACCCATCAGAACTGTGGTCACTATAACTGTGTTTGACAACCTCTTAAACAACATGTAAATCACTGAAATAATTATTATCCAATCCAAGCATTCATTAAACTCAAAGTATCATAGCTCTGTAAAATCATTGAAATCTGTGTTTAAAAACTCCATCTGTGTTAGACCAATTATATATTCATTATAGCTGTTTCCTTTCTGCCTGTGATAGATTTATGAAACGAACGTACTCGTGTTATAGGAATCAATCGCTTAAAATCCCTGGTTAAGGCATAAATTTTTTCATCAGAAAAATATATTAAACTGACTGTATTCTGAAGTAGAATATCGCTACAAAAACTATTGGATCCATCACACAAGAATCACAAAGTGTGACTCTGCTTACATTTATCTTTACTATACTGGATAAGGATCAACTAATACATGACTTGTTAATTATTGTTTAATTCGCTTGCAATCCACATAGCATTTGGATGATATAATGATTTCCCTAATAACAGGTCAGATGATTAGACACCACGCAATTGCTCTAAGCAAAAGGCCCTGTCCGACGGCTCAGATATTTCCCTAACAACAGGTCAGATGATTAGACACCACGCAATTGCTCTAGGCGAAAGGCCCTATTCCGACGGCTCTGATGAGTGAATGCATAGGACTGGAATCAACAATAATTATACTGTCAGATAGTAGTGACATTGTTTCGCTCAAGCGAATTAAATTCAATAGCTTAAATGATCCAATCAAACAAGAAGAATAATCCCTGGTCACCAACTCCACACAATCATTAGAATGCAAAAAAAAAACCTATCAAAAACCCGATTGCAGGCATCGAGTCTCATAAATGCTCGATCAAAAACTTGTACTGTGCTCTAAATGCTCTACAACTCGCTATAAAAGATGATCAAATACTATGCTTAATAACATCGGTGAATAGCAAAGATCAGTGAAATGCCCCTCTTATCTCACATGGAATCCACCATGTATCAGCGAATTCATCAGGATGATATTAAAATATATAAAGATGATGCTTCAAAAATATTCTTAAAGATATACCAGTGTGCCCATAAAATAAATATAACCCCTGACACTACAGCCCGTGATGGGCCTAGGCCTACCAAGCGACCGCTGCCCAGCCATTTGGCCTGCAGATATTGGGGAGACGCGTGATCAACGCATCGGGTCCCCTCGGCCGTTAATCTTGGTTTTTGTGATCGGGACGCTACCTCACTGTCAGACAGCTGCTCAATTGTCCTCACGAGGCTGAGTGTACCACGTTCCAGCCCTCACATCAGTATCTAAAATTCCTGACGGAGCTGGGAATCGAACTGGGGCCTCCGGGTGAGAGGCAGGCGCGCCACCCCAACACCACGGGGCCGGCCCAGTGTGCCCATGGTAATGCTAATTCATATCAGTGTATTCAAATAAGCGCTCACGTTACCTTCAATATACTCCAGGTGGTATGAATATTCATTCAAAGATCGACGGTAATTCAGATATTCGTGATTAATTTCTCGCAAGTTCGACGATTTCTTCATCCTGTACCTCGGATCAGCATTCCTCTTGTCCCAATGCAGATCTCGGCATGGTCACTCGCCTGGGTACTACTCGAACCCGTCACTCCGTTCTGCCATCCTGCCTCTTCTTATGTCTAGCACGCCATGTTACTGTATGAAATGTTCATCTCGGATACTTTCCAAATATCCACTGGATATCGCAATATAAATGGGAATCCCATTATGTCAATGGCTGTAGCATGGCACTGTTCCACAAAAATGTCGACTGACATCCACAAGTCAAGTCCTCATGAATAAATGTTGAATTGCGTGGATGTAAAAAAAATATGTTATATTGCGTGTTCAAATTTATTACACACCCTGTAGCTTAACATCAGGCGATATGCATATTCGGAAATGTTCGTAAATCATGTTAGTTGGCATTCACATCACTGCTGTAGAAAATACGTGAAGTCACTTTCACTGTTCTGGTTGAATGTTCCAGTACTAATTAAGAAGACTCGTGGTTGCATAAGCTTCACTGTACAAATTACATCAGCTGTGCCTCTAAACATAATGTTGATAATGTATAAAAGTTCATCTGCTGGTAGGCACGCATGTTGGAATTGTGAAACTTGAAATGAAACAAGTATTCGAACTATCATAATGTCGACATCCAATATGCAGCAAATGTTAATGGCGGTTTACAGTACCTATAACACGACCTCCAACATGTCACAATATGTCCGCTGTATTGGCTATGTTCCAGACTTGCAACATGCCTGTAACACAACGCTACAAATGGCTTCATTAAACATTGGATATGCGTGAAGATGTATTGCAAAAGATCACCGTTATAATGGTTACTTGCACGGTGTAAAATGTTCCGTTTGCACTAGCTTGTAAGTCCCAGTTCATTACTGAAATACTGGTTGAAAAATCTCTATATTCTTCACGGTATAATGACGTGTTTCCCATGATTGGTCGTGCTTGACTTGTCCGCTGTGATCGGGACCTCACCTCCCGTCTCCGAACCGAAGTATACTCGCGTTCACCGTACTATCAATGAGAAAAAAAATGATTTCGAAATTATAAAAAAATGCCAGGAGCCATCAGAGGTTGCCATGACAATGCCATTGCACGAGATCACATTCAGTTTTCCATCTGACTCTGAGGAAAGTGGCTTTGGTTGCGTAACTGGTAGTATGCTGAACTTCTATGCCCAAGATCGCGGCTTCAAAGCCGGCCGAAGGCGTCGGATTTTCTAAGAGCGCTAAAAATCCCTCAGTATGCTTTCCTTCGGAGGGGAAGTTCCAACGAGAGTTGCTGGTTGCGGTGGCATCTAGTAGCCAAGTTCACAACTAGGTGATATTGATGGTAGTATTTGGTAGCAAAATTAGGAACTACTACTTCTTGAAATTGACAGTCTGCAGTCCTTACCTGAATTACAGACTAATACAGCCATCGCAATTAACACCATTTATCAGACATTCTATACACCCAAAGGACATGGGGCTAAATGACCGCATTGTCGCAGCCCTTACACTGAGGAACCAACCAATATCTCTGCGGGAGATAAAATTTTGCGTGAAGAAGTAACAGACCGTTAGATAGTTACACATCAGTGTCGAAACCTTGCATAAGGACAGTGTGACCACAAGTATCAAGATAGACCCCAAATGACGAGAAGTTTACCGTCCCCATAGGACAATAAAATGTTAACAAGACGTTCCATGATGAACTAAAGAGCCTACTTTTCTTAAAATTTAAGATTCATGCCAATGATTAATCTATATAGACCTATCTAGAATAATGACGAAATTAAGTTGGTAATATCGAAATTTCTAATTAGTTCGAAATATACCTGGTATAATGTAGCCTAATAGATCACTACAGTTAGCAGCCCTGGTGACTGAATATATTGTTAGTTCCATTTCTTAAGGTACAGAATACAAAATTTGGTTGAAGTCCAAAGGATAGCATGGACGTTACATGCAGTTAGACATTGGAACTATCAGCGTGCGTAAAACCATGATGGCAACAATGTCATGCATGTGTTAGTCAGAAATAATCTGAAATATTATGATCTCTTGTTTTGCCAATTTTGGATGAAATCTATTTGTTAGTATTGAAGTTACATGTATTTTAAAATTGGACCTATCAGCAGGCTTAGTCATGTTGGCAGCACTGACATATATCAGTTTCTCCAAATTAATCTAGAATGTCCGGTAATATACGTGTGCAAATTTTAAAGCTGTTGGCTTACATACTTTCTGATATATTAATATTAGGGTAAGAAATAGAGACAGCATTTATTAACAGTTGCAGCCCGGGTTGCTCTTAAGAATAAGCATAGTCATATATGTTATGGTACACATAGCGTATACGAAATTTGGTTGAAATCCAATTGATAGTATAGAAGTTACATGTATTTAAAAATTGGTCTATCGGCAGGCTTAGAATAATGTTGGTAGCACTGACGTACATAAGTTACTCCAAATTAATCTAGAATGTCTGATACTATACGTGTGTATAGTTTAATGCTGTCGGCTTGCATACTTTCTGATATATTGGTATTTGGATAAGAAAATAGAGAGCATTTATTAACAGTTGGCAGCCCTGGTGGCTTTTAAGAATACGTTCAGTCATATCTGTTTATGTACACATAGTACATACGAAATTTGGTTGAAATCCAATTGATAGTGTAGATGTTATATGCATTTAAAAATTGGACCTATCAGCAGGCTTAGAATCTTTTTGGCAACACTGCCATGCATGGCCTCCTGGAAATAAACTGAAATATTATCGTCTATATGTGTGCCAATTTTGGAATAGCTCCCGTACATACCTTCCAAGAAATCCAACATGGAGCTCAAATTTCAATTGCGGTTTTTCAGCAGTTGGTAGCACTGACATCATTTTCAAATATGGGCTTGAGATATTCAGGTATAGATCTTTACTCATACCAAATTTGGATTTGATTGCTGCAGCCGTTTAGGAATTGATAGGGACACACACATACATACAGACAGAAGGACAGACAGACATTTGCCCAGATCGATCTCATAAGTCTACTTTTTCCTCATTTTCACAAAATGTGAAAAGTAGGCTAAAATATGCATAAAAAGATGTAAAACAAAGTTAATTAAGCTCCAATTGCAAAATACTTCCTCACAATAAATGAGGTCTGATCCTTCTACGAAAACCTGTATATTCTACCTATTTTCGCCTATCCCCTAGTTTGCCCCTGTGAAATCTACCTCCACCTTCCGGCGTGCCGAGAGGAATTTTTAAATTTTTGATCGCAGTCTTTCAGGATTATAGTTTTCCAATACCGTACTTACAAAAGTTACGCAGCAAGTCTGGAGGTTCGAATCCTGTCCCTGACATTGGCTATCCCGAGTGTTTTTTTTTTGCACTCCCTCCAGGAAAATGCAGGATAGTACCTTATTTCTAGTCCCCGGGCACCTACCCCCCTCCCCGTCCCTAATGTAGCTATACACATGACTACAGTCATCACATAAATACAGATTATCAGACAATTTCAACACACACTCAACTACATGGGGCTGATGACCAAGATGTCATCATCATCTTGAACAGTTTCCAGCCACTGGCCAGGTCTGTTTCGAACATAAACCTCTCCATTGTCTTCTGTCTTGCCACCATCTCTCTGTCACCACTTTGGTCCAGTCTTCTTCTTTCTTTTGCACTCAGTCCTCCACACCCTTCAGCCACTTATCTCTTGACCTTCCTCTCGGTTTTCATCTCGTGTATCTTCCTGGGTATCCTCGTCCCATCCATTCGCTCAACCTGCCCATACCATTTAAGCCTTGATTCCTCTATCCTATCCTGTAATGCTTCCTCCTTGACTAAGATCATCTCATTTCTTAACCTGTCCACCTTTGTCACTCCAATACTGTTTCTCAAGAATTTCATCTCACTAGCCTGTATTCTGCTTCGCTGCCTTCCTTTCATAACCCAGGTCTCTGAGGCATACGTCAGGATTGGAACGTAGTACGTCATATATATGACCTTTTGCTGTTTTGACGGACATCCTTACTCCATACCAGTCTCCTAAAACTTTTCCTGAATAATTCTGCTTGCCTCCCCCGCTCATTTATCTCTCTGTCGTTTCTTCCATTTTCTTGTATCAAGCTTCCCAGATTCTTGAAACTCTCTACTTTCCTCAATTCTTCCCCACCAATTGTTATTCCCGTTGTGACTCTCTCCTTCCTAGTTGTGCTTATGCTAAACTTTATCCCATATCCATGTACTATTTCTTCCCGTACATCCAACTGCTCCTGTACTTCCTCCTCCTCGTTTCTCCAGATCATCAAATCATATGCAAACACCATTACGGTACTTTCATCCTTCTTTCGCCAATCACTTCCGCCACTCTGGTTATTATATCGTCCATCATTACCATGAAGAGTAGCGGTGAAAGTGCACTTCCTTGCCTCAAGCCATTCTTCTGTTCCAGCCTATCTGATCTCTCTCCTCCTACTTTCACATGGCTTATACTTCCATTGTACATTTCCCTTATCCTCCATATAGTCTGCTTTCCTACCCCTCTCTTCTCCAAAGCCTTCCATACCTTACTTCTACATACACTATCATATGCTTTTTCAATGTCCAGGAAGGCCATCAGTAGGTCTATTCCACATTCATAATGTTTTTCCTGCAACTGTCTTACAGCAAAATTAGATCTACTGTGGACCTTTCTGCTCTGAAGCCATGTTGTTCTTCTCTCATCTTTCTCTCTATTTTTGCTGAAATTCTCTTTTCCAAAACTTTCTCAAAGATCTTCGCACAATGGCTCATCAATGTAATCCCCCGATAATTCTTGCACTCCTTTCTGCTACCTTTTGGTAGGCTAAGCCGGAGCTCAGACACTACCTGAGGGAAGATGATTTGAAAAGAAAAGGAGAAGGGCTTAGGAGTGGAAACCATCTTACACAGAGAGGAAGAGAATCCAAGTCAAAATAAAGTGATAAGGTAGTGAGAAAAATTAGATATACTGCGCTAAACTTGTAGAAGTAAGGTGAACAAGCGGGAACGTGAGCATGAATAACAGAGAGAGCAGCGTGAGCTGAGGTTAACGGCAGGCTATCGCTAAGTGCTCTTTCCCTCCCGAGCAGGTGTTTGGGTACTATGGGGAAGGGTGGTGTGCTGGCAAGCAAAGGTATGTCAGATGAAACTGATTTATGTACTTTCCCTTCAAAAGGGTGAGATTTTCTGAAGCATTCTGAAATGCTAGAAATATTTAAATTAGCCAGAATAATTGTATTATCAGAACAGCCTCCGTGGCTTAGGCGGCAGCACGCCGGCCTCTCACCGCTGGGTCCGTGGTTCAAATCCCGGTCACTCCATGTGAGATCTGTGCTGGACAGAACGGAGGCAGACAGGTTTTTCTCCGGGTACTCCGGTTTTCCCTGTCAAAATTTCATTCCAGCAACACTCTCCACTACCATTTCATTTCATCAGTCATTCATTTAATCATTGCCCCAGAGGAGTGCGTCAGGCCTCGGCAGCCGGCACAGTCCGTATCCTCGCCGCTAGATGGGGGCTTCATTCATTCCATTCCTGACCCGGTCGGAGACTGGAAGCAGGCTGTGGATTTTCATTTTTTCAATTGTATTATCAGACATTGTCGGATCCCCAACAGAAAGGCCGAATGCCACCAGAGTGGGCAGAGATGAAGAAACTATATTGCTTTTAGCAATATTTTTATTATTACTAGTAGAAATCTTTGGAGAGAACCAATTGTTGCGTTTAAAGAAGGCTAAACTCTTACCCAGCAGGATGCCGACTAAAAGTTTAGAAAGGATGGAATACAAAAAAAAGGGTCCCTCTTGGTGTCTGCGAGGGAAATAAAGAAACTAATGAAAAAGGGAAAGCAAAGAGCAGCGACTGCTAACTCTAACTAACGTGTATTCCAAGAAATACACCACCTTTCTTGAAGATTGGGACAATTATTCCCTTCTTCCAGTCCTCAGGGGTCCTCCTCTCTTTCCATACAGCCCTCATTACTCGATATAGCCATTGCGTCCCCACCTCTCCTTCCGCTCTCAGCATCTCTACACATATCTCGTCCAGATCTGTTGCCTTCCCTCCTTTCATCCTCCTCTTCCCTCCATTTTAAGTACTCTTCTGTTCCCAGTTCCTCCATTTCTTCATCAGGGTCACCATTCGGGTTCAAGAGTTCTTCAAAGTACTCCCTCCACAGGATCTCGAGTTCAGCCTTATTCCCTACTTCTCGATCACTTTTGTTCACCATTCGAACGTAGTCCATCATAATATTCCACCTCTTACTTTTAACCATCCCATATAGGACCTTTTTGGTACCTTCACTATCCTCCTCCATTATCCTTGTCCACTCTTCCATCCACTTTTTCTCATCAGCCACCACTCTTTTCACTTCCTTATTTCGTATTTGGTACTCCTTTCTTGTCTCTATTGTCCTATTTTGGAACCACACCCTAAAGGCTCTATTGTTCTTCTGCACTACAGTATATCTTTTGTTTCCTGATTCCACCATGGAGTTTCATTCCATCTCTTCTTGTTGCTTGTCCTTCCACATACTGCTTCTGCCGCCCTTACTAGTGTCCTCTTGAATCTACCCTATTCCTCTTCTACTGTCTTTAGTTCATAATTTGGGATGCTTTCCTTCACTATTCTTAGGTATTCTACCCTGTTTTCTTCACCTCTCAACTTCCATACCCTTATCTGTCTATCCTGAATTTCTGCCCCTTTCTTATCCTTGGTCCCTCTCAGGTTCACTACCAACAGCTGGTGGTCACTGTCCAAGGCCTCTGATGGAATTACCTTGATGTCTATGATGTTTCTATTCATATCACTATCGTACAGGATATAGTCAACTACTGACTTTCTAGTCAGGTCATTGCTATATTAGGTAATCTTGTGGCTCTCTCTTTTCTCGAACCAGGAGTTTCCCACCAACAAGCCATTCCTTTTACAAAAATCCAACAATCTTTCACCTTCTCATTTCGACTGCCCCAACCCTCTGGTCCAAGCACATTTTCATCCCCTTGTCTTTCCCTTCCAACATGCACATTTAAATCTTCCATTATAATCACATTCTTTCCTCCCACCTGTTTCTGCATTTCCTCTTCAAACTCTTGTTTCTCTTCAGTAGTGCAGCCTACCTGCGGGCCATACACTATTAGTACCTCTAAAGACTTTCCTTTCAGTGATATTTTTACCTTCATCATCCTGCCACTTATTCTCACCACTTTTTACCAAGATGTCCTAAGCCCCTAAATTGAATTAACAACAACAATCATTTATTGAATGCTGATTTCTGTTTATCAGAAACATGTCTCCAATCATGAACATGTTTAAGTTGTGTTTATTAATTTTGAACTTGTTCAGGTTTTATCATTTGCTAAATTTTGAAATTCAGTATGCCACAAAATGCTGTTTTTAAAAATTTAAGTGCTACAAAGTTAATTTCAATTTGGTATTTACTCATATTTTACCAGCTCATTATCTGAAATGCATACTTCTCTATTCCAATGCGTCTGTTGCATCAGAGGCAAAAATCCTCAGCTGAGAGATAATTGTATCACAACTATTTGTTTCAGCTTGCAGAAAGTGTACACTAATCGCCCAAACTACTATCAACTACTCAATCACCCTTTTTGCAAGATACATGAGGAAAAGAATACAGACGTGTCACAGTTCGTCAGTGAAATACTAGAATTACCAGATTAACGACAATGCTTCTTGTTATTCAACATCACAATGCTAGCGACAAGTTGTAAATAGAAATAGTTTTACAGTGAAAGATTTGAAGAGGTCCAGAAGTGTTCAAGTGTGCTGCTTCGTGTGTTAAGACTGAGCAAGTGGTGGTACTATCACAATTGTACTGCTGTACATTTGGTTCCTTAACCATGAGCAAGGTTTCATGCTCTGTTTTTTTAAGCACTGTCTACTGTATCAGTATGCTCCTTTTAAAGTTCTTTGTCCATTTAGCAGCAAGTGACGTTGCTGGCATCACATCTCTCTTTTGAGAGGAGTACGGTCCTAATTGTAACTTCTTCATTGTTTTTACTAAATATGCTGAATTGTTAGAAACATTGTTTTTGAGAGCATAAACAAGACTCCTAGTCTCCAGGAGAGAGATTTACTAAACTATTGTTATGGTGATCCTCCAAAATGATGTAGAATGACTATGCCTAATTTTAACCTGAATTAGGGCAATGAGTTGGAGCAAAATAATTGATGGCATACAATTATATAGACAAAGCTAGTTCTGAGGTTCTATTTTCATTGCGATTTCATGCAGCTTACAGTTAGTGAGCTATGGAAGTGAAATAATTATGTTTTATGCTCTAGAAACTTCACACCAATGTTGACTGATCACCCTACTTTTTAAGTGCTTTTTTGCCAGTTTTCTGTTGACTGAGGGTCATCGTTGTTGAACATCACTATGATTGTTAGAGGATCTCCCTCCTTTTCCTATTATCAAAACTTCCTCCTTCATTAATTTAGAATCTATGTTGCAAGATTAAACAAGAGTTAGTTTATGTTTAATTTGAACGCTTTCATTCAAGATTCTCTTTAATACTGCCCCCCTCCCCGTGTTATATTAGCATCAACGATAAATTGGTATATTCTCCCTCATTCTATGTACATTTGCCATGACTCCTGCAATATTAATTACATTATTATCATGCACTGAGCATCTGTAGCAAGATGCCATTAGATGAGTATTGGACGGTGAATGTCAACTCCATGATGTTGTGGAGACTTTAGAAGTAAGGGTGCAGGTTGCTGCAGTGTTATGCCAAGAGCAAGTTGCCAGTATTCTAACATAACTAAAACCAGCTTGTTGGTAAACCAATGTTCATGGTTGCTAGCATTTACGTGGGGAGTGGAGACTCTAGTTAGTTAGTTATTGTCGTTTTAAGGGGCGGAACTATGAGGTCATCGGCCCCTAAGTGGAGAGACTAGTCCAATGTTTTAGAGGATCACCTTATCTGACAATACAGTACTGCAATAAACATACACAGTTTGTATTCTTTCTCTGTATTGATAACACCAACATAATAAATGTATATACACATTTGATTTGTTTGAAAAAAATAAAATCAATATTTATAAAACACTTTATTTCTTTCCTTGCATATGGATTTCTCATACCTGTCTGTTGGAAGCTAACGGTTTTCTTTTCTTTTTGCCATGCACATTTTTTGATAGTCCTAGGTCTACGTAGAAAAATACCAGACTTAGATTTACAATTAATCTTGGCCAGGTAAAAGATAACACAAGGAAATCGGAGGATAAATGCTTTTTATAGTTCTAAATCTACATACTGTCACTGATCATTTTGGATTGAAAATGCCCACCTATTGCTGGGTCACTACACGGAGTCTAGTGCATTATGCCTACTAGATTCTTTGTGGTGAACCAACAATAGGTCGTACGGGGGGGTTGGCAATAGTGTTAGTTATTACTAAGATTGTTTTATGTTTTTTTTTTTTTTTTTTTGGAGATGAAAATAAGTGAGATGTGTAGGATCTTATGTTAAAAAGAAAAGTATACTGTAGTGGACATTTAAATTGAAAGGATTTGAAAGAAAGAACATGCATAAACAAGAAGAATATGAAATGCTGGATGGTTCATTGAAGAAATAAAAATAGTGATAGAGTATTTTCCCAAGAACCTGAGTTAATTCTGTGAGTAATTTTCTTGTGTGCCAAACAAAGAAAGTAGAAAGATCAGAGAGATCTGAGCAATACATTGTCAAGGATAATATTACCAGTAGAAAAATGAGGCTCTCGTGTATTCTCCGGAGTGAGGTTTTTTTTTTTGCTAGTAGCGCTCTGAAAATGGTTTCTACTTACTGTGCCATGTTATTGAAGCCAACTGCTATTAAAAAAACACCACGTTCACACTTAAAAAATAAGGAAATTGTCAACATTAACTTTCAAGTAATAATCTTACCAAAAAACACGTCGCCATGCTTGATCAGGTAATGCCATGCTTCCCCGGCGACTCTCTGGACGAAATGATTGGTGAAAATTACTACTAGGCAAAACCATTGGCCTGGATAAAGATTATTGATGCATGTCTACCCCCACTGTGCGTGACAAAAACCAGGGGTGTTTATATTAGCTAACACGGCCCATGGAAACAATAATGTTGGCACTCTGAATAAATGCAATAACACCCTCTACCGATAAAATATTAAAACTCCTGTAGCTTACTAACAATAGCCATTTCTATAAAAATAAAAACAGATTTTCATGGTGGTGGACACTGGACAATGCAAGAGTTCCGAAAATAAATGGGGGAGGATATAGAATCTGTTTTGCTCCGAATGCTGCTTAGCAAAATCACAGAGATGGAAGAGTCATTAAAGGAGTCTGTGAAAAAGTGGAAGGTAGACTTGGAGAATGAGAAGGTTGACTCAATAAGAGAATCACTTGAGCTTAAGAAGCAAGGAAATCATCCGAGAGGTGGGTGGGCATCAGGTAGGTGGTAATGAAGAGGAAGAAGAAGAAAAGGATGGACAAGAGGGAGAAAAAAATAAAGGACAAGGTCAAATGGAAGAGGAGGATAAGACTGAAGGCAAGGAGGAGGATGAGATAGAGGACAAGGTGAAGGAAAGAGTGGAGGACAAGATAGGGGAGGAGGAAGACAACATACAGGAAGAAGATAAGGTGAAGAAGCGGTGGAGGAGGAAGACGAGGAGGACAAGGTGGAGGAAGAAAAGGACAAGATGGAAGGCAAAGATAAGGAGTAGGAAAAGGACAATGTATCAGGCAGATGAGAGAGTAAAGGATCAGAAAAAGGAAAAGAAGATAAAAGAGGAAAGAAAAGATAAGTAAGGAACTGTTGAGCAAGATAAGGAGGATAAAGAGGAAGGGAAGGAGAGAGGAGAAGAACAAGGAAGCAGGTGAAATGAAAGGAGGTAGAATTACAAGACAGAGAAGGGAAGAAGGAAGCGGAAGAAGGTGAAAGGTACTCTTCGAGGAGGAGGAGAACCTATAGAAATAATAGTTACTGAAACTCCGGCAGCAGCAGAGGCCGATTCTCTTCTAAGAGTAGGCGGTACTGACATTTTGGAGAAAAGTGTGTAAAGATGATTTTTTATAAGGCTTACTATGATTTTGGAACACTTCAAGCTATGAGGTTTATCAGAAGAACAGGTTTTAGTCTACAGTTTGAATTTGTATGTGCAAATGAGAACATGGTCATTACTGGTAGTTTTAGTTACTGTATGTTAGATGTGTATTTTTCAATTTTTTAATGTATATTTTTTTATATGTGTGATTTTCACTTGCTACGCTCATAAAAATCACATGGGGGCTAATGTCACTGATCATTTTGGGTTGAAAATGGCCACCTATTGCTGGGGTACTACATGGAGTCTAGTGCATTATGCCTGCTAGATTCTTTGTGGTGAACCAACAATAGGGGGGGCTTTGGCAATAGTGTTAGTTATTACTAAGATTGTTTTATGTTTTTTGGAGATGAAAACAATAAGTGAGATGTGTAGGATCTTATGTTAAATACAAAAGTGTACTTTAGTGGACATTTAAATTGAAAGGATTTGAAAGAAAGAACATGCATAAACAAGAAGAATATGAAATGCTGGATGATTCATTGAAGAAATAAAAATAGTGATAGAGTATTTTCCCAAGAACCTGAGTTAATTCTGTGAGTAATTTTCTTGTGTGCCAAACACCATAAGCGACCCCTATAACCTCACCACCCCTGATGAAACGTTACAATACAAAAATACCAGAGTTCGACTTACCATCAATCTTTAAAATAAACCATTATGGTTTACTTTGAAAATTGGTTCCATATCGACTTACAAATGCAATGAAACAATTCGTTAGGTTCTGTCCACCCGGTCAATGTAATTTATTTATCCTTATTTCATTTGGACATGTTTCGAGTTTGCTCCTTAGCTCATCTTCAGCAATATATAATTTAACATTAAAATTCTTTATGTAAAATCCTAAGTCTAAATGTCACTTAATCTTCTGAACACAGTTCTTGAATCCGAGAGGTCTTAAATATTCAAGACACTGTAACTACAGGGACTTTGTTTTATATGCGATGGGGATTTTTGTTCACCTACGTTGTGAGCCTGTCTCCCTCCCAGCACTTTGCCGTAATGAGGTGCCCGCCCGGCACTGAGTCATTGAGTATAGGAATTTGTTCTTACCTAATTCAGAGCTGGTGCAGAAAATGTTCGTCACTCACTGCTACACATCGCTGGCACATTTTCAGCACCATCTGTGAACTTGGTAAGTACAAATACCTATACTCAATGACTCGGTGCCGGGCGGGCGCTGCATTACAGCAAAGTGCTTGGCGGGAGACGGGCGAGCGAAAATCCCCGTCGCATTTAAAACAAAGTCCCTGTATTAATTCAAATATCAGTTTTATGGTTAGTCAGCATGTCCAATATAATTAGTAGGAAACTCCATTTATTCACATGTTGCGTCATTTTATAGTCGGTTTCTTCTATTGTTAAAATATTTAATTTTGCCTGGGGTATTGTCGGACAGCCTATTTTAGTTGTACGTACCGGTATATAATATATATATATATATATTGGCAAACAAGCTTATTGTATCTTTTACTGCAGAGATATCAATGCGGATGCAATTTTGTGGTTGAAGGCATCAACGATAATACTAGAAAACAAATCAGAAAATTTTTGTAAATTTAAAGCTTTAGGATACAATTTTTATGCATGCTCCTGAATAATGTATAAAAAAACTTACCCCTAGTGCGATTGATGTGCGTGTGCCTGTGGCAACTGTTGAAAAGTACTGCTTTGGCGAGCTGTGCAGTTTTATGCAAGCAAGGAGGACTGGAGGGGCGGGTGAGGAAGTAAGAGTGGGTTGACCTCAGATCAGGGTATGACTTATGAGGGGGAGAGGGTTTTGAGACGGCATCACCTACCGGTGTTCACGGAGGATCTATAATCAGCCCTTGCTTGTAGTAAAAGCAGTAATTGTCAACCAGACAGTTGTCTAACTTAGTAGCAACCAATGGTTTTGTCCAGTCAAACCTAGTAGCGACCTATATATTCATCCAGATAGTCGTCTAATCTAGTGGCGACCAATAGTTTCTATCCAGACAGTTGGCTAGCCCAGGGGTTCTCAAAGTAGGGGGCGCAGAGTGTGATAAAGGGGGGCGCCGGCTCTGATTGAAATATTTAGAGAAATAAATGAGCGGGGGAGGCAGGCAGAAGCATTTCGGAGGAGTGTGAGAAGCATGTTATGGAGCAAGGATGTCCCTCAGTACAGCAAAAAGATCATATATCGGACGTACTATGTCCCTATCCTGACGTATGCCTAGGAGACCTGGGTTATGAAAGGAAGGGAGCAAAATACAGACCAGTGAGATGAGGTTCTTGAGAAGCAGTATTGGAGCTACAAAGATGGACAGAATAAGAAATGAGAGGACCAGAGAATTAATGAAGGAGGAACCATTACAGGATGGTATAGAGAAATCTAGACTTAGATGGTATGGACATGTAAAACGAAAGGAGGAGAAGAGGATACCCAGGAGAGTACACGAGACGAAGGGGGAAGGAAAAAGACCGAGAGGAAGACCGAGACACAGGTGGCTGAAGGGGGTGGAAGAAAGCATGAAGAAGAGAGAAGAAGACTGGACAAGGGTGGAGGCTGAGAGATGGTGGGAAGACAGAAGACGTTGGAGAGGCTTGTGTTCCAAACAGACCCGGCCAGTGGCTGGAAACTGTGCAAGATGATGATGATGATATTTCATATTCTGTAACAAATATTACTATCCTCATATTCGTGAACCTATCGGGCAGGTAGCTCCCAAGACCATTCAAGAATAATAAACTCGTACCTTTGCTGTCTTATTTCACAAGAACTGACCAGTAGATCCTGCCAGCAGGAAGTCTGAGAAAAGGTGGCGAGTAAAATTTCCCACACAGCTCCCTTTCACTCGCCACCCGCAGTGACATCTCCTTACCACACACTTAATGACAATGTGACCGCCACTTCCTTTCAAGATTGGATTCTTCTATTTCTGCCATTGCCGATTCGAATTCAGCTAGGCCTTTCCAGTCAGTTCAAAGGAAGTGAGTGAACAGGTGAATTCTAGTGCGTGGTTAGCCAACTTTACAATAAACTGATACGAGTGATGCCATTACCCATGGATAAGTGGCTTATAATTTTATTAATGCAGCCAATGGCCATGTACTTTTCTTTTCAGGACGGCTCAGGGAAGGGATATTGGAAGGAAATCGGCCGTGGACCTGTTGGAAGGAACCGTCCAGGCATTTGCCTGGTGGTGAAAATGGGAAACCACGAAAACCATTTTCAGGACGGCCGAGGTGGGAATCGAACCCACGCTCTCCCGATGATAGCGAGGCACGAGGTAGCGCGTTAACGCTCTCGGCCACCATAAGTGGCTTATTAGAAGTGGTAAAAAGAGACCCCATGAAAGTGATAGTGCTTGCCCTCTTCGGAAAAAGAACAAGGTTCGAATTTAAACAAAGTCCATTGTTCTTCCGCGTCTACTTCCGCTCCCATCAAGATTATTAATTCTACACACAAAGTGAAAGTGCGTAAATATCAAGGCTTTACCAGCATTCTTTCGAATAATAATCAGGAACAACCTCGATGCGTTCTTTGTTTGGAGATTATAGCAAACGACAGTTTGAAGCCTGTGAAACTTAAAAGACACTTGCAGACTAAACATCCAGACTGTGTAAGTAAACCTTTAGCATTTTTTAAGCGCCACGAGCAACAACTAAAAAGAAATGTTAGATTCCTAGAAAAGCGCGCAACAGTTCCTAAGAAAGCGCTAAGAGCATCCTTGGAGGTATCCTATTTAATTGCAAAATCCAAATCACCACATATTATTGGTGAGAAATTACTTCTTCCTGCAGCCATGAATATGTGCGCGATCATGCATGGAGAAATGTTTGGCGAATGTTTGAAGTCGATACCGCGCTCAAATGATACAATAACTCGTCGTATTGATGTAATAGCCTCTGACATAAAAAATCAATTGCTACCATGTCTTCATGATAGCCCAAAATTTGCCCTGCAACTTGATGACAGCACTGATATCGTAAACAGTGCCCAGCTTCTTGTTTTTGTACGCTACTGTCATGAAAATGAAATGCACGAGGATTTTCTATTTTGTAAAGCTCTGGAAGGGCGGACTACAGGCGAAGATATTTTTTCTCTTGTGAATTCCTTTTTGATTGACAACAATCTCTCATGGACAAATTGTGTTGATATATGTACCGATGGGGCGTCGGCATTTACTGGAACTAAAAAGGGTTTCAGAGCAAGAGTGAGTGCCGTTACTAATTCTGTAAAATTCACATATTGCATGATACACAGGGAGGCATTTGGCTTCAAAAGTACTACAACCGGAAGTCAATAAAGTGCTGAACGATGTAATTAGTGTTGTAAATTTTGTGAAAGCAAGAACTTTAAACAGTCGGCTATTTTCCATTCTTTGCGAGGAAATGGGATCTACACATGATTCGCTTCTATCGCATACGGAGGTACGTTGGTTGTCTCGTGGTCGAGTCCTTCGTCGCGTTGTGGAGTTGAAGAATGAACTTCGTATTTTCCTATTAGACAGCAGTCCTACACTTGCAACCCTGTTTCTGGATGAGAAATGGCTTCTAATACTGTGCTACTTGGCTGACGTATTTGAAAAACTGAATTAACTTAACGTGTCACTTCAAGGACGAAATAGTAATATTTTCATTCTAAGAGAAAACTTGAACTTTGGAAAGCCCAGATAGACAAAGGGAACTGTGTGATGTTTCATTGTCTGAATGAATTCCTGGAAGAAAATGAGTTAGATATTTGTCAAATTAGTGGAATTGTCATATAACACCCCCAAAACCTTCGTCACAAATTTGAGGGTAGATTTCCACAACCTTCAACTGAGAATGACGGGATTCGCAGTCCGTTTGACACGAACGTAACAGCCCACCTGTCAATGGCAGGACAGGAGAAACTAATAGAACTCTCAAGTGACAGAATACTTCGAAAGGAATTTAAGTCGAAGTCTCTTGAAAATTTTTGGGTGCAGATTCGGAATGAATATCCCATTTTATCAAGAAAAGCAGTGGACCTGTTATTACCCTTCGCTTCAACTTACTTGTGTTGTCACAGTACATTTTACTAGGATTTTGTAGGTTAGGATCATGGCTACTTTTTGCTGGTGGCTATTGTAAGGCCTTAGCACTGAGCTTAGAGTTCCTTGCAATAGTTCACCAGTAAAGGAGAAGGGGGCCATGAACCATAGTTACACATCTGTATTTTATATTCCTATTATGATGCTGTTTTTTTTTTAAATATATATCTTTGACTATTTTTTTTTTACTCTTGGCTATTATAATGTTAGTTCCATGGGGATTGATTATTGAGATGATTAGATGATTGGGATTCAGGTATGAGAGAAAGAAATATGTTATGTTAAGATTATAAAAATGGATTGCTTATAGATGTAGGAAAAGATGTATAGTGAGGATTATTAATGAATCAAATGAGTACCTGTGTTCCTATGGTGAGGTGCAGGTTCCTTTATGTTTTAATTGATGGTGATCCGAGTAATGAACGGTTAATAGAGGAATGTCCATCACATATATCAGGTATATGTATTGTCTGTTTGCCCTGTTGTTAAAATAAAATATCCCTTGTGAGTACAATCAACCACTACCCCGAAAAAAAATGAAAATAAAACGTTACAACACAAAGATCCAACGTGGGGATTTTTGTTGTTGGATTTACTGAGAGGAAGTAGTAACGTTATAATTATGACGCCACAACCTGAGGCTCGAAAGAGGGATATGAACACGAACAAGGGAATTTTTACAATATAATGCACCAAAGTGAGACACAGAAGGAGAATATGGAGCATATGTTGGTACGAATAATCATGGAGAAATTAGACGAGGTAATAGAGGTAGCAAAATCATGCAACAAGAAACTAGACGAGGTAACAGAATCATGGAACAAGGAAATAGAACAGTTGACGGAATCATGGAGCAAACAGGAAGAGTCGGTGAAGGAAGCAATGAATAACAGCGTAGAGTCTGTGAGTGTGGCTGGAGGGGAGGAAGAAGTGGATGAAATGTGTGAAGTATGTGATGCTGGAGTGACTGAAATAGAAGGGTTGGAAGACCATCAAGTTCAACAAGATGTGGGGATGCAGAAAAATTATTAGAGATGTGGAGGGCGTGAGAAAGCAGGTGATATGGAAGAAACTGAAGGAGAGGAGGCAGGTGAAAGACAGGAAAAGGTAGAAGAGGAAGGAGAAACGGATAAGGGAGAAGGTGAAATGGAAGAACATAAGAAAGTAAGCGATATGGGAGAATGTGAAGAAGAGAAAGGAGAAGCCAATGAGGTTGGTTATGAGGAGGACAGTAGCAGTCGAGAAAAAGAGGCTAAAGATGAGGGTGAAAGTGCAGGAGTGAATCATGAAGAAGACAATATACTAGAAGAAGAAACGGTGGAAGGAGAGAAAGAAACTGTTGAGCAAGATGAGACAGACAAAAAAGAAGAGGAGGAAAATTTGGAAAGGAAGAAGAGAGAAGTGGTTGAGAATGAAGACAAAGAGGACCTGGAGAATAGATAAAAGGACGAGTTGGAAAGCAAAGAGAAGGAGTAGGAAGAAGATGAGATGTCAGGTAAAGAAAGATAAGAGAGTGAAGGATCAGCAGAAGAAGAAGATGAGGAAGGGAAGGAGACAGGAACGGTGAAGATGGAAGATGAGGAGTACAAGGTACGGAATGACATGGCGGCTGAAGAAAGAGATGAGATGGAATGCAGAGGAAGAAAGAAGAATGGAGAAGAATGAGAAACAGATGAATAGGAAGAATTAAAAGTGGAAGAATGAGGAAGAAGATGGCATTGCTGAGAATGAAGATGGATATGAGAGGTTTAATGTAGAATTTTATATTTCTGTAGTCAACGGAAGATGATAGTGTTATGTTTGCTGGAGGTGTTTGTTCCGGTATAGGCCTAAGTGTTGACAAATACGACAATCTTCGAGTGAAGGTTACTGTTTAGTTAGTGTGTTTGTTAATACTGTGTGCTTATGGATCTTCTGAAGAGGATAATAGTTGATAAGTTATTTTATTTTGTATGTGATATTTTCTTACTGTGTATGTGTGGCGTGTATCATATTCATTTGTATTGTGTTTTTTTTTAATATATATGTGATTCTCAAGTGTTTCACACGTGAGAATTACATATATAGGAGGGCGAATTGTCACAGTACATTTTACTGGGATTTTGTAGGTTAGGATCATGGCTACTCTTTGCTGGTGGCTATTGTAAGGCCTTAGCGCTGAGCTTAGAGTTCCTTGCAATAGTTCACCAGTACAGGAGAAGGGGGCCATGAACCATAGTTACACATCTGCATTTTATATTCCTTTTATGATGCTGTTTTGTTTTTAAATGTTTTTTTTTACTCTTGGCTATTATAATGTTGGTTCCATGGGGGATTGATTATTGAGATGATTAGGATTCAGCTATGAGAGAAAGAAATATGTTATGTTCGGATTATAAAAATGGATTGCTTATACATGTAGGAAAAGATTTATATTGAGGATTATTAATGAATCAAATGAGTACCTGTGTTCCTATGGTGAGGTGCAGGTTCCTTTATGTTTTAATTGATGGCGATCTGAGTAATGAACGGTTAATAGAGGAATGTCCATCACATATATCAGGTATATGTATTGTCTGTCTGCCCTGTTGTTAAAATAAAATATCCCTTGTGAGTATAATCAACCACTACCCCGAAAAAGGTCCTGTATGGGATGGTAAAAAATAAGAGGCGGAAGGATCCTACGGATTATGTTAGAATGGTGAACAAAAGGGGACAAGAGATAGAAAATAGGGAAGAACTGAAGAAAATGTGGAAAGAATATTTTGAAGAACTTCTGAACCCAAATGAAAAAGATGGTGAGGAGGAAGAAATCGGGGAAGAGGAAGATGAACTGCAAACAGAAAAGGACTTAACATGGAAAGAAGTGGAAGATGCAGTGAACAAGATGAAAGGAGGGAAGGCACCGGGTGTGGATGAGTTGAGTGTGGAGATGGTGAGAGCAGCAGGAGAGGTGGGGATACAGTGGCTGTACCGAGTGATGAGGACAGCATGGAAGGAAAGGAAGACCCCAGAGGACTGGAAAAAAGGAATCATTGTCCCGATCTTCAAGAAAGGTAGTAGAACAGATTGCAGAAACTATCGGGGAATAACACTGATGAGTCATTGTGCAAAGATCTTTGAGAAAGTTTTGGAAAAGAGAATTAGGACAAGGATAGAAGGAGGGATGAGGGAAGAACAACATGGCTTCAGAGCAGGAAGGTCCACAGTGGATTTGATTTTTGCTGTAAGGCAGTTACAAGAACAGCACTATGAGTATGGAACAGATCTACTGATGGCCTTCCTGGACATTGAGAAAGCATATGACAGTGTACGCAGAATCAAAGTATGGAAGTCCCTGGAGGATAGAGGAGTAGAGAAATGGACTATAAAGAGGATAAAGGAGATGTACAAGGGAAGCGTGAGCTGTGTGAAAGTGGGAGGAGAGAGATCTGACTGGTTGGAACAAAGAAACGGCCTGAAACAAGGAAGTGCACTGTCACCGTTACTTTTCATTGTGGTGATGGATGACATAATGACCCGAGTGACACAAGTAATTGGGGACGGAAAGATGAAAGCAATGGTGTTTGCAGATGATTTGGGGAAACAAGGAGGAGGAGGTACAGGAACAGTTGGACGTGTGGGACGGAATAATACAAGGATATGGGATGAAATTTAGCATAAATAAGAGTGAGATGGTGATCACAACAAGGAAGAAGGAAAGAACCACAACGGGAATAACAATTGGTGGGGAACAGCTGAAGAAAGTGGAGAGTTTCAAGTATCTGGGAAGCCTGATACAAGATAATGGAAGAAACGATAGAGAAATAAATGAGCGGGGGAGGCAGGCAGAAGCATTTCGGAGGAGTGTGAGAAGCATGTTATGGAGCAAGGATGTCCCTCAGAACAGCAAAAAGATCATATATCGGACGTACTATGTCCCTATCCTGACGTATGCCTCGGAGACCTGGGTTATGAAAGGAAGGGAGAAGAGCAAAATACAGGCCAGTGAGATGAGGTTCTTGAGAAGCAGTATTGGAGCTACAAAGATGGACAGAATAAGAAATGAGAGGACCAGAGAATTAATGAAGGAGGAACCATTACAGGATGGTATAGAGAAATCTAGACTTAGATGGTATGGACATGTAAAACGAATGGAGGAGAAGAGGATACCCAGGAGAGTACATGAGACGAAGTGGGAAGGAAAGAGACCGAGGGGAAGACCGAGAGACAGGTGGCTGAAGGGGGTGGAAGAAAGCGTGAAGAAGAGAGGAGAAGACTGGACAAGGGTGGAGGCTGAGAGATGGTGGGAAGACAGAAGACGTTGGAGAGGCTTGTGTTCCAAACAGACCCGGCCAGTGGCTGGAAACTGTGCAAGATGATGATGATGATGACCCCGAAAAAAATTGAAAATAAAACGTTACAACACAAAGATCCAACGTGGGGATTTTTGTTGTTGGATTTACTGAGAGGAAGTAGTAACATTACAGTGTGAGTCAACATTGTCTCGTCAAGACGAAGCATCGGTCTCGACTGCAGCTGTAAGGGGATCTGCGGGTTGCTGTTTCAAACATCCAACGAAGACTGGATTTACTTTCATCTCAAATTCAAGCTCACACCTCACACTAACTCCATAAGTGTCTGATCCATTTACACTTTTACTCTCCTGTTTTACTTTTTCATGGGTGAAAAGTTTTAACATAACATTTTTCAAATTCACAGTGAAATGTTGAAAATTTTATATATTATTTCTATTGTCATTTATAAGTCATGAGCTTTCAAATATGAACATCATTACTGAACACATGTCACAGCTAAAGAGCTAATTAGTGAAACAAACAAAATTTGCTCAATTCCAATAACTGCACGTGCAGCAGTTGTTTTTATTTTTATAAGCAAAAGTAATACATATGCATAACATTTTTTTTTACAAAATGTTGTTATACTTTGATGTGCTCTAAGAATAATGAATTGTGTGTTGTTGTTATTATTATTAAATGTAACTGGTAGTTGAAATCCTAATTAGGCAGTAGCATACACAGTAGATCTTGTGTGATCCTTTTTTTTTTGGGAAGCCGTGAACCGGTCAGAGATCTGCAACATTTAAGACAATGCATCACCGCTGCTGTTGCTACATTCACGCCTGAGATGACCCAGCGCACTCGGGCCAAACTCGACTATCGACTGGATGTTTGCAGAGCAACCAAGAGAGCACACATAGAAACATTATTAGGTATGAGAAATAAAACTTTTTGAGTTGGTGAATTTAACAAAAAGATACTGTCCATAGTGTAGAATATTGGGCTTATGCCGTGTTTTATTAAATCAAACTCGGTGCGGTTTGAAAGAAATCACGTCTTTCTTCATCAGCAATAAACAGAAATAAGACTAAATGGTTGCTAAGAGAAAGCAACAAAGAACCTAAAAAAAGGTGTCCTAAGATGGACGCCATTTTAGCCCCATGTGAGGGACAAAGAAAAGCAGCAGTGTATTGCTTTCTAAGGGTTCTGATAATAGGTAGCCAGGACTCGCTGAGATCGTAGCCGGTGTCGCAGTTGAAATTATCTGGGTGTTTACATATTTCAACCGCCTCCCTGATGATTCTGGGACGATAGTGCTTTATACGGGCAAGAACATCCACTCCTTGGTGTTAAAGCATGATCAGCAATAGCTAAATCAGGTTGAATGAGCCTGATACATCTATTATGATCCTTAATGCGAGTGCATATCATTCTCGAAGTTTGGCAGATATAAACCTTGCCACAAGTACATGGTACTCTGTAGATACCCGGTTGTTGCGATTTAGGCAAACTGCCCTTAGTTGGTCGCAGGAGTTGCCTAATCTTAACAGAAGTTCCAAATACAGTCCGTATGTTGTACCTACGTAGGATTTTAGCAATACGATCCGTCGTGTTATGTAGCCTATGTACGGTAGGTAAGCAGTTCCTCTTACATCTTTTTTTCTCAACTGACGTCCTATTATTATTCGTTGGTTTCAGAACTGTAGAAATCAAAGCTTTCCTATAACCATTGCTCTCAAAGGTGGTTCTCAAGGTATTAATTTCTTCTTGTAAAGAAGACACTTCACAAATCCTCCTAGTCCTGGTAGTTGTAAGTTGTAAGGATACCATGTTTCTGGGCAGGGTGATGGTGAGAATTTGCGTGGACATATCTATTGGTGTGTGTTGCCTTACGATAAACGCTGTGTCCTAAAGATCCATCCTCTTTCTTGGTGACGAGAACATCTAAAAAAGGTATTTTTCCGTCAGATTCCTTTTCCATGGTGAAACAAATAGAAGGGTGCTGGAGATTAAGGTGAGCCAGGAAATGGCTAAGATTTTCCTCACCTTCCGTCCAAACAACGAACGTATCATACACATAACGCCACCAGATCTTCGGTTTGAAAGGAGCCGACGACAAAGCTTTCTCTTCAAAGTTCTCCATGAAGAAATTAGCCACAACAGGAGAGAGAGGACTACCCATGGCCACACCATCAGTCTGCTCATAATAATTCCCATCCCATAGAAAGTAGGAGGAGGTCATGCAGTGATAAAAAAGTATTGTGATGTCTTCAGTGAAAAGCTATTAATGAGAGACATAACACCATCAATAGGTACTCTCGTAAACAGACACACCACATCGAGACTCACTAAGATATCACCCGGCTGAAGTGTTATAGCTTTCAACTTTTCAATGAAGTGTGTGGAGGAATCCTTAATGTACGAAGGGCTGTTACCCAGAAGCGGCTGAAGTAGTCTACCTAAGTATTTGGAAAGGGTATATATAAGAGAACCAAAAGCCTCCGTGGCTTAGGCGGCAGCACGCCGGCCTCTCACCGCTGGGTCCGTGGTTCAAATCCCGGTCACTCCATGTGAGATCTGTGCTGGACAAAACGGAGGCAGACAGGTTTTTCTCCGGATACTCCGGTTTTCCCTGTCAACATTTCATTCCAGCAACACTCTCCACTATCATTTCATTTCATCTGTCATTCATTTAATCATTGCCCCAGAGGAGTGCGTCAGGCCTCGGCAGCCGGCACATTCCATATCCTCGCCGCTAGATGGGGGCTTCATTCATTCCATTCCTGACCCGGTCGGAGACTGGAAGCAGGCTGTGGATTTTCATTTTCATATATAAGAGAACCAATCGTACTAACAATAGGTCTTAGAGGAACACCTTCCTTATGTATTTTAGGAAGACCATAGAGTCTCGGAGGAATAGCATCCCCCGGAAGGAGAGTCTTCGCTGCATCTTCTGGAATAGAAGATTGCCCGATCAATTTGACGACGACATTTGAGTAGCGAGTAGTAGGATCACGACTATTAGTCCTATATACGGGATCTGTTAACAAAGACTAGATCTTGTAATCATAATCATCCTTACCCATCACCACTGTCGCGTTACCCTTGTCAGCGGGGAGAACGATAATATCAGATTTGTCCCTTAGATCTTTAAGCGCCCGGCTTTTGTCTTGTTTTAAGTTGGCGTTAGGTGGCTTAGCGGTCTTGATAACTCTGGAACATTCTTGTCTGGCTTCCTTGGCCTCTTCAGGTGTGAGGAAATGTACCGAGGATTCTATAGATGTAATAAGTTCTTCAATCGGAATTCTTCTAGGTGTTACAGCAAAATTGAGACCTTTAGAGAGAACTGCCTGTTGGGTATCATTTAGGGGCATGCTGGACAAATTTATGACAACCTTGTTAGCATGAAGTCTGATGGCATTTGATTTCTGCAACCGACATAACCTTTCCCCTCACCTGATCTAGAACGCTGTTAGCTTGCATTGAAAGAAATACGATAAAAGATCTTCCTTAATTCCTCACTTATGAAGTTCGAGAGGCGTAGATGTAGCTGTAGTAACTCCCTCGAGATAAAATCCAACTGCTTACGAGTCTGCTGTAACCTCTCAATCAAGAACGCCTTGCTTGCACGACAATAGAATCTCGTTGCCTTAGGTGTTCTGAAGGTATGCTTCAACATAACAAAATTCGGCAGAATATCATGATCCCGTCATCATAGGAGAAAAGTGAGTGAAGAGATACACCTTCTTGCTTCGCAACCTACTAAATCCAGACATCAGTCGGAAAATATCCTCCCCATAGAGGTTTCTAATATTATCATTTAGACTTTCACGGCCCGTGATACTATCCATAATGTAGAATTTTGGGCTTATGCCGTGTTTTATTAAATCAAACTCGACATGTTTCGAAAGAAACCATGTCTTTCTTGAAATACGTAAACACCCAGATAATTTCAACCGCGACACCGGCTACAATCTCAGCGAGTCCTGGCTACCTATTATCAGAACCCTCAGAAAGTAATACACAGCTGCTTTTCGTTGTCCTTAACATGGGGCTAAAATGGCGTCCATCTTAGGGCACCTTTTTTAGGTTCTTTGTTGCTTTCTCTTAGCAACTATTTAGTCGTATTTCTGTTTATTCCTGATGAAGAAAGACATGGTTTCTTCCGAAACACATCGAGTTTGATTTAATAAAACCTGGCATAAGCCCAAAATTCTACATTATGGATAGTATCACGGGCCGTGAAAGTCTAAATGATAATAAAAAGATACTCGTTTTAATATCTCAAATAGTTCCTGAGCTATGATTTTTTGTAATTGCTGCAACCTTTTTTGACGATGCTGTTACAAGGGATCTACATAAATCTGTAACTTGGACCTTGCTATATGCTGACGATGTTCTTCCGGCCTCTGAGGATAAGACTGATCTACAATTACAAGTCCAGGTATGGACCAACCGCCTCGCAGAATTTGGATTACGGCTCAACATTAATAAAACTGAGAGTTTGACTACATATCTAAACAATCCAAATACGATTAAAGTTAATGCTGTTGACCTTCCAAAGACAATGTCATTTAAATATCTTGGCTCGACTATTACTGCAGATGGAACCCTCAGACCTGAAATATCACATCCCGTGAGCAGCGCATGGCTGAAGTGGCACTCTACGAGGTCTGTTAGAAAAGTATCCGACCTTTCTTTTTGGGGAAACCTGATGGATTTGAATCCAGCATGCTTACACGAGTCGACCTTGAACCTTCGTGCGCATGCGTGAATTTTTTCCCGTTTGTCGATAGCGTCTGTTGCTGGCAAGCAGCATTTGAGTGAGGTAGTTTGTAGTGCTCTCGTCTGTTTTTCATTGCAAGGACTGAGATTTGGTTTCCGGGTCGTACCCGTACACCCTGGACTCTTCACCAGTGATTATGGTGTAGAGTGCTTGTAGAGTCCAGCATGTCCTGTGAGACTTCACGAAGTTGCATTTGCTCTGCCGTCAGCACGAATTTCCACTAACTACACAGGGCCGGTCTTAGGGGTGTGCGACATGTGCGGTCGCACAGGGCGCCAAAGACGTACCCGAAAGATAGGCAAATTTTGATTTATTTCCTATTGAACAAATGGCAAGATAGGTAAATGCGAGTTCGTCAAACAAATAAGAGAATCAGTTTTATAAAAAAGTTCAACCGGTGTTATCTTTCACGACTGAAACCCCTACGTGCACCTTAGAGCGTGACGGACCGAAGTTAAACTCAGTGAAATAGTGATTAGCAAACTCTATATCTTTTTCTCCCTTGCCTTTTCACTATCGCAGAAACGCAACCCGGCTGGACTCCCGGGCCCGGGACCAACCAAATCAATCTTCGGCAGCGCTCAGGCATTTCCGTGATATTTCGGTTCGGTTCGCTGTTGTAGCAGTGCTGTAGCAAGGTGAAGGAGAGGGAAAGAAAGTGAGGTAGGCGGAGAGAGAGGGGAGTGAGGTTGGAGAAAGGGGTGCGGGTGTGGCACGAGCTGGAGACAGAGGCAAAGAAAAAGAAATCATAACAACACAATTATGTGTGCTGAGGTAGAACAGTGGAGGTCCGTACTCGAACGATTGTTATCGATAACCATGTTTCTAAGTAAAAACAATTTGTCGTTCAGGGGTTCATCTGACAAATTTTTCGAGAAAAACAATGGTAATTTCCTTCAACTTGTTGAACTTTTGGGCAAATACGATCCGGTTATGAAGAAGCACTTACGAAGGGTGATGGTTTCTATGCAAGTGATCACTACTGCAGTAAAAGAATATAGAACGAGCTCATAAATTTGCTAGGTGATGCGATTTTGTCGGATATTTTAGCTCAAGTGTCTAAAGCTAAATATTTCTCCGTTATTCCCGATTGCACACCAGACCTTTCTAAAAAAAGAACAAATGTCGATCACTTTAAGGTTCGTTCAAAAATCTGACGACTGTGTAAATCCGACCGAACACTTCGATGGTTTTGTGATAGCCGAAAAAACTGATGGTGAGGCGCTTGCCGATCTGATCATTAATACTTTGACAGAAATGAGGTTAAAGTTAGAAGACCTTACAGGTCAAGGCTTTGACAACGGTGCGAATATGAAAGGTAAACGTAAAGGAGTTCAAGCTCGCATTGTAAAACAGTTCCCGCGCGCAAAATATGTTCCATGTGGTAGCCATTCCTTAAACCTAGTTTTATCTGACTCAGCCGAATGCTGTCCTTACTGCGTTACTCTATTTGGCATTATTCAACGCATATATGTTTTATTTTCATCGTCTCCTGGCCGGTGGTCTATTTTGTTTCCTCACATTATTTTGTAATTTGACTCTAAAAGATTTGAGCGACACACGCTGGGAGTGTCGCATAGGTGTAGTGAGGCCTTTTAGATACGATATGAATGGGGTAGTGGCAGCCTTAAAGGCCATTAAGGGGATCCCTACTTTTGATTCATGGTTACTCTATGAAGCTTGGCGAAAAAAATTGTGACATTCGACTTTATCGTTGCTATTCTAGTATGGCTCGACATTTTGTTTCAATTAAACATAATTAGCAAAGCCATGCATGCAGAAGCAATTGATATACAAAAGGCGTCTTCTTTCGCGGAAGGTTGTATCGCGTACCTTGAAAAGTATTCCCAAGAAGGCTATGAAAGCGCTGTAACTTCGGCTAAAGAAATCATTGCGTCTGTGTCTCTTGAGGTCGAAGAAGGTAGACGGAAAAGGAAGACTAGACCCCTTAAACAGTTGATTGAGGAAGATGACTCGGACCGAGGCACTGAGAGTGACATTTCTGAGTCAGAGTCGGAGCCGAAGCTGACAGAGGCTGAAACTCAGGCTAAGGTTAAGTGCAAACAAGTGAAGCTACAACGATGCTTTAAAAAAAAGTTTCGTTGACAAACTCCTAAAAGTAGTTTTAAAGTCTGTAAGGAAGAGATTCTTTTGATTTAAAGAGCATTCCGATCCAATACATGGGGATTTCTGTACGATCTAAAGGCACTGCCTGGGTCTATTAATGATAGTAGTCCACTCATGGATCGTTGCTTGAACTTGCAAAAATAGCTTTCCAGTGGAAATAATGAGTCTGACATAAGTGGGATGGATCTATGTTCAGAGCTGCAACATTTCAGACCATGCCTACCACCAAACGTAAAAATCCCTCGCGCTGCGTTGCAGTTCTTTTACAGCACGAATATGATTGACGTTTTTCCAAACGTTGATGTATCTTTGCGAATTCTCTTAACCTTGCCGGTAACTGTCGCTTCGGGTGAACGTAGCTTTTCAAAATTGAAGTTGATTAAAACCTACCTGCGTCCTACAATGGGCCAAGAGAGACTGTCAAAACTTGCTTTAATTTCAATATGGAACGATGTTGCGCGTTCACTCGATTTAGCCCAGTTAGTAAAACAGTTTGCTTCAAAGCACGGAAAGCTCCCTACGCATAAGGTTTTGGGTTTTAGTGTGTTTTTCCCTGTGTGTCGTAGTTGTTTGAATTAATAAAGTTTGATTCCTGTGAGTGTATTTTTCCAGTGATTTTGTTATGTCGATATTTTGCATCACAACTGAAAAAATAGTTATTGTAATATGTTACGCATCACCTATTAGATAATGAAGTCCAGTCTTTTTGCATCATGCGAGCGTACAGCCGATATTTTGTATGTTACCTTGACTATCCCATTACTACAATGCAAGTAAAGCATGTTCAAGTAATATAGTAAATGGGTAAATGTACTTTAGGTTCATTTTATTTAATTTCATCTGATAATTCTGTGCCTTGCCTTTGCCTACATTTTCTACTTTATATTTTCATGATTCCTCTTTATGATACCGCATATTTTTTGCCAGAGTAAGGCAACCCGTCTCGCACAGAGGGGCGCAAAATCGAATTTCGCACAGGGCGCTGAAACCCCTAAAACCGACCCTGTAACTACAATTGTGATTTGATTAACGCTCTATTAAGTTCCAACATTCGTCACCAGGTGCCGGTTGTGGTGGCATCTAGTAGCCAAGTTCACAGCTAGGTGTCGTTGATGGTAGCATTTGGTAGCAAAAGTAGGAACTAATTGAAATTGGTAATCTGCAGTCCTTACGTGAATTACAGATAACACACAATAATACAGCCATAACAATTAACACGGTTATCAGACAGATTCTACACACACCCAAAGTACTTGGGGCTACATGACTGCATTGTCGCAGCCCCTAAACTGAGAAACCAACCAGTCATGCATTTATCATATTTGTATCTTTTTGAGTCAGAATTAAAAGAAGCTCCTGTTTCAACATATCATTACGAAAAGGGATCACCTTTTGAGTGAGCCAGTCTATAATCTAGTATTTTCTCGATGAAGTTGTAGGTAAAAGTACACTTTTCTGACTGTGATAGTCTGTATTGTCTATTACTAGGACAGATCCTTAGGGAACATTGGGCAACAATAGCTCGGCGAACCATCTTTCATACACTTCATCTGTCATTTCATTGTGGGTGTCTGCCATTCTTTTGGCACAGAAATGTTAACTCGGCACCATTAACGATACTTTGTTCATTCCTAGCATGAACCAAGGCATTCTTTTACCCATGAGCTTATGACCTGTGCTAATGCCCTCAATTGCTGTCGCATGAGCACTTTTAATTTAGGTGTCTCTCCAATCTTTTGTCATGGTGTGGCCCATGTTTACCTTAGACACATCAATAAAAATAATAGATTTCCCTTCATTCCTAAATGTTTTTAAGTCCTTCGGATATTTATGATGCCACCCGATTATATCCCTTTAAATCAGGGCATATTTGTTGGCCCTTCTTGCATATGGTGTCTTTTGAACTGCCTCGGTAATGTTCATTTTCTTTAGGAAATAAATATATTCAGTACTATAATTTGTTCTTTACTGCAGACCACTGCTGACCAAGGAAAGGAGCGGAACCCTTGATAATGCCGGACGCAGTTTCCAGTGAAACGTCGGGAGATATCCTGTCTGGACCACGGCCTACAAGCCCGAAAAACTTGTACTTAATAATGAACGCCGGCCGTGAAAGCCTAAGCCATTATATCTTTACTGCAGAGTTTGCCAATACTATGCTGCTTTCTACTTTCTGTATTCATAGGGAATATAATAATCAAGAGTTTAGTGCTTTTTTTCAGTCGGTCAACACGAATGTGTGCGAACATATGTGTGACGCAGGGCACAGCTTTACCAACATAGAGTCGGACCTTAAAATAATCCATCACGAATCGAAAGGCAGAGCTCTTGACATAAAGGAAGCAATCGAGATACACCTAGCCAAACGAAACAATCCCAACAATCTAAATGAGCACACGTTCATGGAGAGCTCACCCCTCTTCACGCTACTAAAAAACACACCCTGTCGGAAACAAAACACAATTTAGCGACACAGCCAAGCTAGATAAAAAAGGGGGGAAATTAGGGGGTTATTAATAGGTAAATGTTATCTGGATCAGGTGTACGATGTACTTTTCTTCTGCAATAAACCAAGGCCCATATTCGCGGCAGTATTAAAGGTGCCGGGACGTCCTCATAAGACCGTCAACGCTTAGTTCGAATGGGTTATGCTCCACGCGTGGCGAGGGCTAATCATCATCATCATCATCTTGCACAGTTTCCAGCCACTGGCCGGGTCTGTTTGGAACACAAGCCTCTCCAACGTCTTCTGTCTTCCCACCATCTCTCAGCCTCCACCCTTGCCCAGTCTTCTCCTCTCTTCTTCACGCTTTCTTCCACCCCCTTCAGCCACCTGTCTCTCGGTCTTCCCCTCGGTCTCTTTCCTTCCCACTTCGTCTCATGTACTCTCCTGGGTATCCTCTTCTCCTCCATTCGTTTTACATGTCCATACCATCTAAGTCTAGATTTCTCTATACCATCCTGTAATGGTTCCTCCTTCATTAATTCTCTGGTCCTCTCATTTCTTATTCTGTCCATCTTTGTAGCTCCAATACTGCTTCTCAAGAACCTCATCTCACTGGCCTGTATTTTGCTCTTCTCCCTTCCTTTCATAACCCAGGTCTCAGAGGCATACGTCAGGATAGGGACATAGTACGCCCGATATATGATCTTTTTGCTGTTCTGAGGGACATCCTTGCTCCATAACATGCTTCTCACACTCCTCCGAAATGCTTCTGCCTGCCTCCCCCGCTCATTTATTTCTCTATCGTTTCTTCCATTATCTTGTATCAGGCTTCCCAGATACTTGAAACTCTCCACTTTCTTCAGCTGTTCCCCACCAATTGTTATTCCCGTTGTGGTTCTTTCCTTCTTCCTTGTTGTGATCACCATCTCACTCTTATTTATGCTAAATTTCATCCCATATCCTTGTATTATTCCTTCCCACACGTCCAACTGTTCCTGTACCTCCTCCTCCTTGTTTCCCCAAATCATCAAATCATCTGCAAACACCATTGCTTTCATCTTTCCATCCCCAATTACTTGTGCCACTTGGGTCATTATGTCATCCATCACCACAATGAAAAGTAACGGTGACAGTGCACTTCCTTGTTTCAGGCCGTTTCTTTGTTCCAGCCAGTCAGATCTCTCTCCTCCCACTTTCACACAGCTCACGCTTCCCTTGTACATCTCCTTTATCCTCTTTATAGTCCATTTCTCTACTCCTCTATCCTCCAGGGACTTCCATACTTTGTTTCTGCATACACTGTCATATGCTTTCTCAATGTCCAGGAAGGCCATCAGTAGATCTGTTCCATACTCATAGTGCTGTTCTTGTAACTGCCTTACAGCAAAAATCAAATCCACTGTGGACCTTCCTGCTCTGAAGCCATGTTGTTCTTCCCTCATCCCTCCTTCTATCCTTGTCCTAATTCTCTTTTCCAAAACTTTCTCGAAGATCTTTGCACAATGACTCATCAGTGTTATTCCCCGATAGTTTCTGCAATCTGTTCTACTACCTTTCTTGAAGATCGGGACAATGATTCCTTTTTTCCAGTCCTCTGGGGTCTTCCTTTCCTTCCATGCTGTCCTCATCACTCGGTACAGCCACTGTATCCCCACCTCTCCTGCTGCTCTTACCATCTCCACACTCAACTCATCCACACCCGGTGCCTTCCCTCCTTTCATCTTGTTCACTGCATCTTCCACTTCTTTCCATGTTAAGTCCTTTTCTGTTTGCAGTTCATCTTCCTCTTCCCCGATTTCTTCCTCCTCACCATCTTTTCCATTTGGGTTCAGAAGTTCTTCAAAATATTCTTTCCACATTTTCTTCAGTTCTTCCCTATTTTCTATCTCTTGTCCCCTTTTGTTCACCATTCTAACATAATCCGTAGGATCCTTCCGCCTCTTATTTTTTACCATCCCATACAGGACCTTTTTTGTACCTTCACTATCCTCCTCCATCATCTTTGTCCACTCTTCCATCCACTTCCTTCTCTCCTCAGCCACCACTCTCTTCGCCTCCTTCTTTCTTTCCTGGTACTCTTCCCTAGTCTCTACCGTCCTATTTTGATACCACCTCCTAAAGGCTCTATTCTTTTCCCTTACTATATATTTTGTCTTCTCATTCCACCATGGTGTTTCCTTCCACCTCTTCTTACTACTTGTCCTCCCACATACTGCTTCTGCTGCACCCACTAGTGTCTTCTTAAATCTAGCCCATTCCTCTTCCACCCCTCTTTCTTCATCTGTTGGAATTCCTTCCTTTACCATTTTGAGGTACTCGACCCTTCTATCCCCTTCTTTCAGTTTCCATATCCTTATACGTCTTTCCTGGTTCTCAGTCCCTTTCTTCTCCTTACTCCCTCTCAGGTTCATTACCAGTAATCGATGGTCGCTATCCAGGTTCTCCGATGGTATAACCTTGATGTCCGTGATGTTCTTATTTAGTTCTTTCTCATACAGTATATAGTCAACCACCGACTTCCTGGTCAAGTCATCACTGTACCATGTGATTGTGTGGCTCTCTCTTTTCTTAAACCAGGAGTTCCCAACTAGCAGGCTGTTCCTCTGGCAGAAGTCCAACAGTCTCTTTCCTTCCTCATTTCTTCCACCCCAACCCTCTGGTCCTAGAACACTCTCATAACCTTGTCTTTCTCTTCCTACATGGGCATTGAGGTCCCCCATAACAATCATATTTCTTCCTACCAGCTGCTTCTGCAATTCCTCTTCAAACTCCTCTTTCTCTTCAGAGGCGCAGCCTACTTGTGGAGCATACACTTGCACTATTTCTACGGTCTCTCCCCTCAGTGCTACTTTCACTTTCATCATCCTATCACTTATTCTCCTCACTTCTTCTTTTAAACCATCTCGTACTACTACTCCCACTCCATTCCTCTTTCCCTCTTCGTTCCCACTCCAGTACAGTCTATAGCCTTTTCTCAGTACTCTCCTTCCTTCCCCTTTCCACTTTGTTTCTGCCAATCCCAATAAATCCAACTTCCTTCTTTCCATCATATCCACTATCTCCTCCACCTTCCCCGTCAGCGTTCTTAGGTTTAAAGTTCCAAATCTTAGTCCGTGTGTACAGCCGTGTCGTCGTCTATTAAATCCATCCTGTCCGAGGCTCGTTCCATTTTTGAAAGCATTTGGTTTTATCCACTACTGGCTTGCTGGGCCTATCGTAGCTTCACCAGAGCCCCGTTAGCCGTCACTTTTCAGGGTTCCTGTAGGACCTTCACAGCTACCGTAACGGTCCCGGGGCACACGAAGTCCCCACTGTACTTCGCCCCTACAGGCAATCCCCTACTTTGTGCCGTTGCCCGTCTCCCACGACGTGGACGAGGGGTTGGACTTATGGGCTAATCCACGGTCTTTAATAATTGTAGACCCACCTCATTCAATAACATACATCTTATCTAGGTTGGCAACACCTCACATAAACACATCGCTATCACTCCCCACAGCACGTAGGAGCAGGGGGGAGAAAGCAGGGAAAAACCAGTCGTTAAGATAACCACCGCAGTCTACCGCATAGTGAGTTCCAGTGAGCACGAAAACTGCGAGTAGCTGTTATACGGAAGACAATCAGATAAGTAGTTAGCCTAAAATTTTATAGTTTAACCATAGTTTACAACCATATAATCTCTCTAAAGTACAATCTACGGATAGCTATCACCATTTAGCATTTCACCTAACATATATACTGCATTTAGCATACACTGACAGTTGCAGTACCAATACTGCAACTAAATAATTGTACATATTGTAAATATTTTCACCTGTATTTCAAACATAGATTTTGTAGCCTAAGTGTAATGGATCTGATGATGATCGCTTGACGATCGAAACTGGTCATCCTAGTGTTTTATTAATCTCATGTAATTTATTTCAGGATTAGGGCATAACCCATCTCTTTTGGGTACATTCGTGTTGACCGACTGAAAAGCACTAAACTCTTGTTTACTAAGGCAACACTGAAAATATGGCTTCAAACACCACAATGAATATAATAATACTAAACCAATTTATAAATAACCACTTTACTGCACACCACAACTAATTTAATAACACTGAACTCTGGGGAAGCATAGAATCTTTTCCTACTCTACATCAAACACACTCGGAGAGATGAGGGTCACATAAAGAAACAAATTTTCAACCGAGTCAGGCAGCGCTGGGTGGGAGCAGTACGTGAAGTGCTATAACATATGAATTCTATCTGATACTAAGCTCTGGTTGTTTTAAAAACTATTCCAGATATTTATGAAAATTTCTTCTCATTTTGTCACCAACATCAAGTCAATAGCAAAAATGATTCTTGCTGTCTTAAGTTTTCTGTATTACCATCCTAGAATTTTCAAGTAGCATTTAACAACAACAAAAATCATAACACTATTATAAAAGAAAAATACGAAACTTACGAAAAGAAATGCTTATCAATTAATGCAAAAATTAAACATTACAATACAATCATAAAACCAGAAGCCACATATGCAGCAGAAACATTATTCCATCTAAATGAGCATTCTAAAACCGACAGATTACAGAAGTTCGAAAGGTGAATTGGAAGAACTTGTATCAATAAAGGATATAAAAAAGATGGGCAATGGCGAATAATACCTAACAATATGGTCTATAACAACCTAGAATCCATTACTGATACCATGCGAAAGAAAAGACTAGGATTCTTTGGGCACATCATGAGAATGCCAGATTCACGTCTTCTAAAACAACTAGTACAGTACAATCTTGCTTCAAAAAACACACCAACTGGATGCCGATGGTTAAAAGAAATCGGAGAGGACTTAAAAGAAATTGGCCTAACAACAGGAGATGCTGCAAATAAGAAAAGTTTAACTACAGCACTTAAAAATATGACTTTTCATTTTCCACTAACAAAAAAGAAAATTCCATCAAGAAAATTTTCCGCCCAAGAAAGGGCAAGACGATCAATACGCATGAAGAAGTACTGGGAGGACCGCAAGGCTCGTACAGTTCCTACAAGTCGACGAACTAATGGTTGGTTCAAGTGATCCTTTGTGGTCTCAAAAGAAGAAGAAGAAAAGAAAAATACTGCCCATAGAAAGATATAAGATCATGCAATAATTTTATTAGATTTATCACTTTCCATTATTGAGAAATAGACAACATCGCTGGGGTGGAAGAGGACGAAACTAATTGCAATTTGAGAGTCAAATACTACATTTAATTCCCTCGGGGGAACCTGTAACCTCTAGAGGGCGCATCCCCAGGTGGCGGATAGGGGGGCCCCTACAGCACTAGTAGGGTTGGTTCAAATACCCTCCAATAGAACCTGCAGACCAACAGGTAGCCCAATTCCTGGGGGCTTCACAATGCTGGGACACCCTCTCTCCAGGGGTCATAAATATGGAGGGCCCAGCTCGGGGTTATGAGTGAAGACCACAACGGTGCCTGCAGTGGAGAAGGAGTCCTTCGGTACAGTGCAGTTGGCGGAAGTAGCATCCCAGTGCTCGGGAATTGAGTAAAAGGTGTAGCTCTCACTTCAGAGACTGATATCAACCGTAGCGTCTGACCCGGAGCGGGCGGCTACAAACAGCGCCTGTTCCCCATGTGAGGGGCGGCTGATTTACTACCTGGCCGTAGGTATAAAAGGCTTGGCGTCAGCAAGGGCATGCGGCCGGAAAACTACGCCAAAACCAATATGACAGCGAATCTTAGTTTAGCCTCGGAAAATGCTAGGGCGTATCCCAGAAGCGACGTGCAGGGATTTCGCCCGACCCCTGTGAGAAATGGGCTAGGGCTACTGGGTCATGAGCGAACCCGGCTAAAGAGGCTAGCTCAAAAATATGGTGAGTTACGAAGAATAGGCACACTGAATGTAGGAACAATGACTGGGAAAGGAAGGGAGTTAGTGGATCTCATGGAAAGGAGGAAGGTGAAAATATTGTGTATGCAAGAGACTAGATGGAAGGGAAATAGGGCTAGAGAGTTGGGTAGTGGCTATAAGCTACTATACAGTGGAGCAGACAAGGATGGGAGGAATGGAGTGGGAATAATCCTCTCCCGAGACATAAAGGAGACCATAGTTCAAGTTAAGAGAAGGAGTGACAGGATAATGAGCATCAAACTGTGTCTTGATGGACAAATGGTAAACATTGTGTGTGTTTATGCATTAAGTTAATGTCCCATACCATGAAAATCTGGGAAAGAGTGATAGACAAGAGGATCCGGGAGGAGACTAGCATTGGCGAGCAACAATTCGGCTTCATGCCAGGAAAAGGGACCACAGACGCAGTGTTTGCCCTGAGACAAGTAATGGAAAAGTATCGTGAAAGACAGAAGGGATTACACTTCGCATTCATGGACCTAGAGAAAGCATATGACCGGGTGCCCCGAGGAGAAGTCTGGAGATGTTTACGAGCGAAGGGAGTCCCAGAGAAGTACGTGCAGTTGGTTCATGAAATGTACAAAGACGCAAGAACACAGGTTAGAAGCAGCGTTGGACTTACAGATTGGATTCCGGTTCGAGTAGGTTTACACCAAGGTTCAGCTTTAAGTCCATATCTGTTTGACCTAATTCTGGACGAAATGTCTTGTGAATTACGAGACCAAGCCCCCTGGTGCATGATGTTTGCGGACGATATTGTGTTGTGTAGTACCACCAAAGATGTCATAGAAGAAAAACTGGAACAGTGGAGGGCAGCCTTGGAAGACAGAGGACTCAGGATTAGCAGGAAGAAGACAGAGTATATGAGGTTCAATACAGACCAAGACTGTGAGATCAGAATGCAAGGGGAAACGTTAAATAGAGTGGATGAGTTCAAATACCTGGGTTCGGTGGTGACTGGAGATGGAAATCTGGATCTGAAAGTGTCACACAGGATTCAGGTAGGATGGATGAACTGGAGGAAAATGTCAGGAGTGCTCTGTGACCGCAGGATCAAGCCTAAGGTTAAGGGGAAAATATATAAAACTGTCGTAAGACCTGCATTGCTGTATGGCTCTGAAACATGGCCTGCACGCAAAAAGCACACACACAGGCTTGACGTCACGGAAATGAAAATGCTCAGGTGGATGAGTGGAGTGATTAAGCGTGATAGAGTGGAAAATGTCAAAATAAGAGGAACATTGAAGGTTGTGGAAATATCTAAGAAGATACAAGAAAGGCGACTTCAATGGTACGGGCATGTGAGAAGAAGGGAGGAAGATGCTAGACATGCAAATACAGGGAGTGAGAATGCGAGGCAGACCTAGACGAAGATGGATGGATTGTGTACAGGAGGACCTCAGAGAAAAACAGTTGTCAGAAGAGGATGTGAATGACTGGGTTAAATGGAGGAGAGCTGTCAGAAACATCGACCCCACATAGGAGTGGGAATGATGTAAAGCGAAAGAAGAAGAATTCCATACTATCTTTTAAAACTCTATAATTGCCAATATAGACCTAATATATGAGGAACCATAAGTTACCAATTTAACCAAATAATATCTGAACGGAAGTGCTATGGGAACTGTAGACAATGTTTTTTATTAGTATTTTGTTCTATCTCCATTTACAAGTAATTTCTTACCCACTTTATAGTAATAAATTATCATATGCTTTTGTTTTAATCATCAATTGTTTGTATACCTGATTTATTTGTAGATAGTTTCCTTACACATGGTATAATCTGGTTAGAGGGCCCAATGAATGTTATTTTGACAGACAAAATATGGTAAGTCTAATATCTTAGTCAGCAAAGTCACTAATATTTGCCGAATAATACTAGCCTGCCATTCTTTCACGTTTATTCATAATTTGCAGACAATCTGTGCTCGAAATATAGCTTTAAACCCTCATCACCATATCACATCCACCATACCTCACTCTTTCTCTCCAATATTTACTTTCACAAGTCACTGTGCACTAGCAGCTTATACTAGTCAGGTCCCGTGTCTCGACTTGACGCATTTCGAAACTTTCGGCATTTGAATGCTTTCCTAATGCATTGATTCCTCCAGATTTGGCAATTGGGTGGCAAAATGAGCATCATAAAACTTTAATACAAGAAATACAATCTTTAATATTCAGAGGATTGTGTACAGAGGTTGGACGTATTGAACACAGATAGAAATATGTGACACACAAACATAAGAGAAACAGTTCATACATAAATTCTTCAGTGTGGTATGAGGGAGGAAGTCTGAGCAACCATACCATCTTTGGGGCAAGGATCCTTGAGACTAAATTATGCTTTTCTGTAAGTCCATTCTACAAACAGGGTTAGTAGAGCAATGTAAATTCATTCAGCCTAAAAACCAACCTCATAGAAACAAGAACAAAGGGCAGAAATACACGCATGATGGACCTTGCTTTGTGTGAAGAAACATGTTAACATTGCCTAAATATGTAAAGTGAGCTTTCAGAAAAGGAAAAACAAAAAAATGAGATCTTTCAATTTCTGGTGAGAGAAGAAAGTAAAATGTTTGGCAGATGAACCGAGCACTACGATGGTTGTTCACTCCCTCCCTCACACGTGAAGAACTAACTGGAAGACATACTGGGAGAAGGGCAGGATATCAGTCAACACACACTAAATATACCGTAACAAAGCATATAATATAAAACCATATGGCAAATAGGAACTATGCTTACTTTTCACTAAAATGTGGCAGTTAAATATGATATAAAATTTAATTCATATCAAAATGTAGCATTAATAACAGCAAATTTAGGAGAGATGATGTGCTGGCTGCCTGCCTGTAGTACGATATTGTCCAGTTGAAACACTATATTTGTTAAATGCACTATTATTTCATGGGTAATGTTGTACTATTCACTCAAGATAAGTATTCTCACTTAACATGTTAACCAACTAGAAATCTCACAACAGGCCAGTGTAGTATAAACTATGAGATCGTAAACACTAACCTACAATCTTCAATGCACATGCATGAGCAGAGTACTGTATAGGTTAGTCAGGACTGTGGGCACTGCAATCGTTGGTCTGCTGATAATGTATCTGAGTAAAGCGAACAGAAGAGGTTAGGTCCTCTAGTATCCATACTCGGCTCACTCATGCCATTGAAGAGTAGAGATCAATTGCAGTTTTACTGATCAGAGAGCATCCCAAAAATCCTTCTGTATTCTCAAGTTTAAATGATTCAAAGAATTCAACACATGTTTTAAACTGGTCAAATTGGCAACACTGCAATGTTTGACATGCAAGCAATCTCCCTCTCTTATAGATAAGACAACAGTAAGATAATACAAAATTTAATAAAACAGGAGTTTGTACTTTCACTACATCTCATCAGCTGGACTTGACCATCTAAGCTAAAACTCTGATAAGACATTTACATTTCTGAAGCAACATACCTTGTTAAAATCATCCTATGAAGGACAAACTTGAAGATTAAAAATGACAAGACTTTGTGGTTTGTAGCATTTGTGAATGTGGTGTTTTGTATTCAGATTTAGCAAATTGGTTTGAAACGAGACTGATGTAAAACATAATTTAATCACATAATATTGTGCAACATTTATCAAAAATATAGAAAACTGAAAGTGTACTTAAACATACAAACATTGGATTTAGTAATTAAAAGATTGTACTTAGGTCTTAAGTTGCATAGAATATGTCTTCCATTGAAAATCTCTAAGTACAGTCAATCCAAGATAAGAAAGAAATTTTCACCAATTAGATATTTGAAAACTTATATATAGGTATATATTACAAATAAATTAGGCACTAATTAAGAAAAATACTTGGTTCAATAAAAATATTGCACTTGTATCTCTACTTAGTATAAAACAAAGTCTCCGATTCTTGGATGTTACGGGTCAACTCGAGAACCACTGGATGGATTTTGATGCGGTTTTCACCATTCTGTAAAAGATATCTCGAGGATGATTTCTGTAGAAAATAATTTATTTATGATCAAAGGAAGCCGAGCAGTAACGATTTCAGTGGAAAAGTTGAAAAAAACCTGGCGTCCGAGCGTTTTGTAAGCTTACGCTGGGCAAACCGTTAAAAATATCTAAATACTATGAGTGTAAGAATTGCTCAGCCTGTCTCCAAAAAAAGTCTGCGAGAGCATATGTCTATCTTCAATACATCGCCTACTATAAGTGTTTTTACGTTTTAATTTCTTCCAACCATATCCATTCAACTACTGAGGCGACAGTTTACGAGCTAGCTAGCGGCGAGTCTATCACCCCAGTTACAGCTTAGCTAGCAGACGAACTTATTGCCCCAGATACAGCCAGCAGCAAACCGTTGAGTCGTGTTGAGTTAAAAACTTCAGAGAAGAGTGGTTGTTTGGAGTTTCCCTGGAAGTACAACTCGGCTTTTCTTCATTTCACCTGTGAACTTTTTGTTCCGCAAAATTCACAGTCAAGTTAAGATTGGACGGAAGGGGGATTTTTGTTTCATAAACCTCGCCATTCTTAAATTACGTCTGACAAGAAATGTTGCACATGCATCTGCATGATAATATATAAGTAATTAATAGTCCTGTCAGTGATTTTAACCCATCATGTCGAGACATAAAACGGATATTGGTCGTTGTTCATTGACATTGAAAAAAAAAAAAAAAAAAAAGGCTTATCACGTAATGCATTCATAACTGTTCCCGGGCGAAGTCGGGTTGCTAGTTATATAATATGCTAAGGTGTATGTTACACGAAACTCAAGCTCCTAAACCAGAGGGAGGTAGAAGGTGTGGTTTGGACCAAAATCTTCCAAATCGTCTCAATAGTACAGGAAAAATCTTGCATTTCTTGAAAAGTAAACGGAAATATATTTATTTGTTTATAAAGTGCTATTAAACAAATAAACAAGACGATGATAGCTCCTGGCAGAATTGTTTGGCGTACAGCCCGCATAGCACTAGGGATGGGCGGGTAGTCTGTACACATGGGGCACACACAATCCATTATGCGAGGGTTCTCGCACGGGTCTGCTGGTTTTGTATATTATCACAATTCAAAATGGTTAAAATAGGCAATGTTACACAAAGTGAGTAAAACTCAATAATTAATATATGCCAATGCAGAAGTACGAAGTACCATTAGCTATATTTTGATCAAATACGATCGCGTGTAAGTGTACGAGCAGATCAACATTTTTAAGCAAACAAAGAAGTGCAAACAGCCATAGAACAGATTGGTTGGTTGGTTCCTCAGTTTAGGGGCTGCGACAACACGGTCATGTAGCCCCGTGTACTTTGGGTGTGTAGAATCTGTCTGATAACCGGTGTTAATTGTGATGGCTGTATTAGTGTGTGTTATCTGCTTTTAATTCAAGTAAGGACATTCAATTTTCAAGTAGTTCCTACTTTTGCCACCAAACGCCACCATAAACGACTACTAGTTCAAACCTTGGTTACTAGACACCACCGCAATCGGCTCCTGGCGACAAACTTTGGAACCTAAGAGCGTTATTCAAATTGTAACGTGTTTTTCGAGGGGTTTTTATGCCACTGGCATAAGTCAGTAGGAAGCCATTCTATAATTATTTACGCGGCAAATTGTTCAGCCAAGAGAATTTTTCATGTTAATTTATTATTATTATTAATTTATTATAATTATTATTTAGATATTTTCGGAGCATTTTATAAAAATTATAAGCATACAGATAGGTTTTCTATGTCTTAGAAAACGCTATCATGCAAATTATTACGAACGACGATATCATAGAAAATTATTTGATTACGGAATTTTACGGAGTTTTTGTCAGTTAGGGTATTTGAGAGAGATGACTCACTGGGAATTCAAATACAAGCTGATTCCTGTCGAGAAGCATGACGCAATCTTGGGTCGCATCGTCAAGAAAAGGTGAATTGTTGGAACGGAAATAGACTTCTCGATTCGCGCGCCGTGTGTAATGAACCAGAGGAGGGGAAGTAGCGGCGTGCTCAGCCAATCAGTGGAGACCACGTAAGCTGGAAGTCGGTACCATGGTGGGGGAGCCAACGTGTGCATATATCGTTCGACGCGCCGTGAAACGAGGACAATCTGTGAAATACTCGACGAGTATGGGTGCGCGTGCGAGTGGCTCCGATGTTCAGTGGAGTTAGCGACTATCTTTGTGAAACTTAACCAGTGTGGTTATACGAGTGTTTGGGTCCGAGGTACGGACCATAGAATTATCTAATCTACCAGAATATCATCAAATAACGAAGAAGATGGCGATGTCCAGGAGACTGTGGGAAGCACACAGCATCATCCAGTACGAGGGAAATGCTTTAGCAATTTCCAGTGGTAAGCGCAAATGACGCAGAAATACGCAATCTCTCATTTTTCTTTGTTTTATATTTCATATTTCAGTAACTTCATAGCTTGGGTATAAGAGTAAAATCAATGATTGATCAGACTCCGTTTTCACGTAATTTTCTATCGGTAATATTAAAATCGCAACGCTCCAATTTAAATTCAAACTTATTATTATTATTATTAATTTTGCTATACTTGTTTTTTATATATTAAATTCATTTCTCTTACAATGCAATCTTTGCTTTCAGTAGGTAGCATTAGATATAGACCAATTCCTTCTCCTGATACAATTGTTTGTTGGGTTAATGATCAAATCATACCACGATCTAAGTGAATAGAGTCTTGAAGGTGTTCTGCCAGAGCTAGACGTTGTTAAATACAAATTTAGATTTCAGCATTGCATTGAGGTCTTGGCGCCCGTTAAAACAACATAGCTTAGGCAAAGGTAAACAGTTACATTTGTCGCTACCAACAGATGGGGCAATAATTAACGTTACACTTGTCGCTCAACGTGAGGGCAAAGGAAACCATTACAAAATGTTTAACCTATAATTTAGCTTCGCACAGGTGTAATTAGTGGAAGGTTCTTTAACATGCCATAAATCTATATGATATGGGACCGCCAGCTTTACTTCCCCTCCGAAGGAAGGCATACTAATGGATTTTTAATGCTCTTAAAAAATCCGACGACTTCGGCCGGGTTTGAACCCGCGATCTTGGGCATAGAAGCTCAGCATGCTACCAACTACGCCACCGAAGCCGCTAATTCAAGATACATGTGCGGTCTGCAAGCATATAAGCTCATCACGCGGAGAAGGTAAACAACAATGCCCTGTGTTTAGAGCGATGAATGAAATTCACTTATGGTGTTATAACAATGTAAAAAAATAATAATAAATTAATAGATATTTACTGTAATACAAATGACTTGTTTCAGCTAATATGCCATCTTGTGTACAAGAAGTTGTTATAATTACGAAGAGGTTGATCTGATCTTGGCTGTTTGGTGGGATTTTCTTTGCTTCTATGGTAGATCATGAAGAAATATATGCGACTATGCGATTGTCACCGAATTCTGTTTTCGCAGTCAAGTGCGGAGAAATATCGAGATGTTACACGATCAGTGCTGGTTTCAGCCGTTGGATGAGATTCCCGTAGTTTTCACGATAGAACATGGAAAAAAATCGTGATTTACATAAACGGTGTTACTTTAAGTGGTTCGACGAGATTTCTATTGTCCTTTAGTTCGGGCACGGGAAAATATAGCATTATTACGCAATCGGAGCCAGTTGCTGTCCATTTGGCAAGAATTCAGTTGTCCTCGTCATCGAATGCGGAAAAATATCGCAATCGCTGCCGCTCTCGGCCATTTTATGAGATTCACGTCAGTTGGACACTTAGAACGCAATATTATGCAATTGGCGCCCCTACTGGCCGTTCAACGCCTGTCTGCCTGTCTATCTGTCCTGGCAGAATGGCGGAGGCAAGCTTGAGGTTGGACATGGTTAAAATTCACCTGCAGTTATGGACATGTGTGGTCGGCGCCGTAATTCCCGCTGTTCCTGTGCTGTGGTTGGGAGTTCACAGTAGATTACAAGGAGAAATGAGTATCGCGATGCTACGTAGGCTGCCATTTCGAAGTGGGTTGATGCACTTATCGCTCCCTGTACACTTTTAAGTATACGGTCATGGGAAAAGTGACAAGTAGGTTTTGGAATGTTTCGTGATGGGTGCCCAATTACCTTTGACAGGATTCCCACAGTCCTCTTGGTCACAAGTTCGTGATCGGGCACGGGTTTTATGATTTTACGCAATTGGCGTTGATCTCTGTCCGTTTCACACTACCTCACAGGTGGCGTTGAAACGTGTGCATATTATGAAGAATACAACTTTTCAACTTTTTGAATCGTTATATCTCAAAAACTGTGACTCTTAGGAGAAAACGTGTTGAGACATTTTTTTATAGATAATTGCATGATCTACAATTTAGGTCTGATCTATTTTTTTATGATAAAACTTACCGTTTGGATGAAAGCGCAAAAAAAACCATAGTTGCAAACTTTGACCTTGAATATTTTTTTTTGCCGTTGTCGGACCGATGGGGACTTTCCACATTTCATTTATAATGGTGTTTCGACCATTAGTACAAATTTTCAGCTCTATGCGAATTTTGGTAACCTTACCCCTATTTTTTGGGCTAACTTGACTGGGCTATAATATATTTGCAACAGATCTTACAAACCACAGTCATCGATCAGTACTCGAAGATCCAGGCAGTGGACATAGAATGTCTCTTCTTACTATTACATCATACAGTGAATCTGCTCAAAGTGCAGACCAGAAGATTCGGTGGAACTTTAAAAAGGCAGACTGGGAAAATTTCAGAAACAAACTTGAAACTAAAATGTCGGAAATTGATCTTGATGCACCTCCTAACATCATCCTGAATAAATTTACTACAGCCATAAAAGACATAGCCTGAGCCTCCGTGGCTTAGGCGGCAGCACGCCGGCCTCTCACCGCTGGGTCCGTGGTTCAAATCCCGGTCGCTCCATGTGAGATCTGTGCTGGACAAAACGGAGGCAGACAGGTTTTTCTCCGGGTACTCCGGTTTTCCCTGTCAACATTTCATTCCAGAAACACTCTCCACTATCATTTCATTTCATCTGTCATTCATTTAATCATTGCCCCAGAGGAGTGCGTCAGGCCTCGGCAGCCGGCACAGTTCATATCCTCGCCACTAGATAGGGGCTTCATTCATTCCATTCCTGACCCGGTCGGAGACTGGAAGCAGGCTGTGGATTTTCATTTTCATTTCATAAAAGACATAGCCAAACTGTGCATACCCAGAGGTGCTCAAACAAAATATAAACCTTTCTGATCAGATGAATTGAACAATCTTAAGTCCGCCAGAGACAAAGCATGAAGAACAGCTTAACTTACTCAGGATCAAAATGATGTACGGAAATGGCGACAAGCAACAGCAAAATTAAAACAAGCAATAACAATATCAAAAAGAGAATCTTGGAACAAATTTTTAACAACAGTTGACTATAGGACAGACAGCAATAAAGCTCACAAACTTATCAATTCTCTAAACAACAAACACGTAGTCACTCCTTTGAATCCTATTATGATAAATGATAAGGAAATTACAGACTGTCATAAAATAGCAAACCACTTCTGTAAACATTTCACTTCAATTAGACTATCAAAACAGAAAAAGAAAGAAGACAAGACTCTCAAAAAAATAGTCAAAAAATTCATGAATAATAATGCAGATGATATCTTTAACAATAAATTTTCAATGGAAGAGTTAATGTTAGCAATAAAGAACACACAAGTCAGAAAACAACCAGGACCAGATGAGATATTCCCAGAATTCATAAAAAATCTAGGTCCATCTGCTCTAAACATACTGCTACACATATTCAACAAATTTTGGACATCAAATGATAACCTACCTAAAGACTGAACCAAAGCAACCATCATTCCAATCTTAAAACCAGGCAAGCCAAAAAACCAAGTCCCCTCGTACCGACCTATAGCACTTACCTCCATTCTGGTAAAAATTCTAGAAAGGATGATTACAAATAGACTCAATTGGTACTTGGAAACAAAATCTCTTCTATCAGAAGAACAAGCAGAGTTTAGACAAAACAGGTCCTCCACCCACCAAATAATGAGATTTACACAAGCTGTTAAAGAAGCCTTTAACAAAAGGGAAAGTGTTCTTGCAGTTTTCATTGATTTTAAAGGAGCCTATGATACTGTATGGCGAAACATGCTGCTAAAGAAACTTATCAACTTCAAAGTAAATGGATGTATGTTAAACTGGTTTTCAAGATTCCTTTCACAAAGAATGATCAATGTTCGTTACAACAACAATACTTCAGGTTGCAAGCAATCAAAACTAGGCCTCCTACAAGGAGCTGTATCAAGCACAACATTATTCAATGTGTACATCAACAATCTTCCAAAAACAATAAAGAAAGTAGGTAATGTGAATATCAGCATGTTTGCAGACGATGTTATCATTTGGACCACAGCACGTAACAGCCCAAATCAGCAAATGCTTCTTGAACACAGAATGAACCAGGCACTTATAAAACTCAAAAACTGGACTGAAAACAATAATATGGAAATCAATACTTCCAAAACAGTATACCAGTTTTTCTCCCTGAGACACCACAATCCAACCTTTAGTCTCAAATTTAGTAATCAAGACCTTCCAAAAAGTGAAAGTACAAAGTACCTAGGTATCATCATGGACAAGAAGCTGAACTGGACCAAACACATAAAACATGTGGAGGATAAGGTAAGCAAACGGATGAAATTACTGAAGAGACTAGCAGGAGCTACTTGGGGGAGCACTCAAGACACACTCAACAAAACCTACAATATTTACATCAAACCTATCATAAAATATGGCAGTGAAGTACTCTCTACAGCACCCCAGTCAAACATTGATCGCCTCGAGAGGTGTCAGAATAATGCCCTACGAATCATAACAGGTGCAATAAAAACCACACCTATAACCGCCTTGCAATTATATACTGTACCCACAACTTACCAATAGAAGAAGAGATGAAACATCAAACAGCCAATGCATATTTCAGTATACGAAGACTACCTCAAATGACATGGATCAAAAAACCAGTTTCTAGCCCCAATCTTAAAACACAAAAAGATCCCTTAAGTCTCACCAAAGAATATATCAATAAGAGCAATCTGCAAATAAAACTTGAACCACTCTGTATGCCAGTCAACCCCATTGAATATATACAAGTGACTACAGATCTTACTTTGTTAGAAGAGGTCTGCAAGAAAGACTCTTCACCACAAGATCTAAAACAACTGGCCCTCTGTACAATAGAAGAAAGATATCCATCTAATCAATGGCTAAAAATATTTACAGGTGGCTCACAAGACAAAGAAAATAGAACTGGAGCAGGAATACATTCATCTCTCTTCTCACTCTACTTCCCAGTAGGCCAAAACAAAACAAACTTTGATGCTGAAATAAGAGCAATTTCACATGCACTCCATCAGTTACTAGGCAGAAACATTGATTATCAAAAATGCGTTATCATTACAGATTCAAAAGCAGCCATCCAAGCCATCTCGTCAAATTATAAGCCCCAAAATAAAGAACTGAAAGAAATTTTTTGTATGATAAAAACCCTTCAAAGACTCCACAAACAGATCTCATTTCAGTGGATCCCTTCTCATGTTGGAATAGCAGGTAATGAAGAGGCAGACAGATTAGCAAAAAAAGGTACCACACTACAACAACCTGTCAGTCAGACTGATTTTATCTCAGCAAAAAGGATCTTGAAAAATACTATCAAAAACAGGTATGAAGAAATGGCAAAGAAAACAGCAGAAACCAAATTACGGAAAGACATTGATGCTAAATGGGATCAATATAAATTAACACCAAGAAGAGAAGCTGTAGCCTTCTTCAGACTTAACACTGGCCACGACTGCCTTGCAGCTCATCTGAAACGAATCAACATCCTGAGATCTGAAGAATGCACACTTTGTCACGAACCTGGAAGTAAAATGGATAAGGGGCAGCTGCTACATAGCAACAAACTTAATGTGACTGCTAGAACTTCTGGAAACCTTACACAACTCTATTGGAACGCAAGAAAGCTGATGGATTGGAATCCGGGCTCGCCATAGGAAACAACAACAACAACAACATATTTGCAAAATGAATGAATCTGAAAAACATCAAATAATTAAATCAGGTATAACCTGAATTGACACCCCCATGAAAAAAGCTATAATTTACAGATATCCATCAGATTGTAGTTGACTTAAAGAGATTACGATCTCTTTGAGAAGAATTCTAGATAGTTCAAACACAGATGGAAATAGCTATGTACAAGTTGTCATGAATATCGGCATGAAAGCCTAAGCTGTTATAACAGCTGGAAATAAATGATGAGGCACAATGTCCAGATTTTGAAGATTTCTACAATAAATTGGAAGCAAGAACATTGAGTTCTATCAATCCTATGTCAACTGGGAATAAAGATGCAGAGGAACTTGCTACAAAATTTGAACCAAACCAGAAGAGGAATATCCATCTTGTTGCTAGTGGTTTTATATAAACTGAATTTGTATGGACCACGTGTTACAATATTTCCACAAAAAAAAAAAAAAGTTAAAAGTAAAACTTCTGCACATTGCAGTTCATATAAAATAAGATGCCCTTTTAGAGTACGATCAACTAAGCAATAAATATACCCCTATCTTCCACTAATTATAAATAGGAAATAAACACCATATACATCACAAACTAATGGATTCAACTGGGAATTTGTTAACACCATCAACAACATTCAGAATAAACCTAAAACCACACTTATTAAAGATAAACAAGAAAACATAAAATACAGCATGGAACTTTCACCTACACTAATAATAACTACTAAGTTTCCAGCAATTTCAGGACCATTTTCTCCAACTCTTTACTAAAGATTAGTTAATTTCTATTTAACTTAAATAAGAGAGTTAATGCGTGATTATTAGAGACGAGAATTATAGGCACTAAAAACAGTTAAAATAGGCAGGCATATAGGCTCTTAAAATAGCCAAAATAGGCATGTAAATAGGCACTAACGTGTAAAATAGGCAACAAAATAGGCATGAAAATATTTCTTATAATTTAAAAACATATTTAATTACTATAATAAGAATTAACAACAAGCAACTTTTCAATGTTTTCTGGTCATAAGTTTGTTCTCCTGTCATTAAGAATGTTTTTATATTGAGAGAAAGATCTCTCAGCATCATATGAAGTGATTGGGCCAAACTTTAACGAAGCCACTGCATCTGGTTTTAGGTCAATTGCTTTATCTACCTCACCTCATAGCACACTGGCTACCTTTACCACTGCTTCCCATCCCGGATTCCTCTGCAGGACCCTATCAAACTTTTCCCTGACAGCGGCTATCTTCCCAGAGGTTCCTTCCAAACTCCCCCTGACTATTTCAACAATCCTACATGACTCCACCAGGGGTATTCCACTCTTCTCTATTTTCTGTTGCCTGCAATAGATCCTGAATGATGTGTACCCACAAGCCTGCAATCCTCGTTGAAAATTAGAAAACCGCGTAATTTGAAATTGTGGCATTCGCCCATAACCTTACTTTTTGCCACAATTTAGCAAGACTCTAGAGGGGATGCTAGAGGCTTGTTGGCAACTTCGCGGCCCTAAACTGGGAGCTTGACGTTCCCCCAGACTACTGTAGAGCCAAACATATCGCTGGTGAAAGTTACTTGCGACATTTTCAAAAATATAGCATTTAAGTTGTAAATCTCTATTTTCACAGGAAATGAGTCAGAGTTCAAAATACCGATTTTTAGCCTATTTTCAATTTTGAAAAAAAAAAAAAAAATAGGCTTATGAGATCACCTTTTGTCCGTGTGTGTGTGTGTGTGTGGTGTGTGTGTGTCCCCCCCTAATAAAATCTAAACGGCTAGAGCGATTTCAATGAAACTCGGTAAGATCATAGCACTATTTCGGGCGACCCCGACCGTGCCCTTCAAATTTTGTTACGTCTCACCAATCCAACATGGCGGCTGTGCGAAATATTTCACCAGCATTCAATATCTCCGAAACTATTACCGATATCACCCTGGAATTTTTTACGGTGATAAAGGGAACTACTAGAAGTTCACCTATGTGACTTGAAAAACTAGTAACTACAAAACCAACATGGTGGCCAAGCGAAGTTGCGACTTTTAAATAGATGTTTCTCGCGATTTAACCAACCAAACGCAATACAACTTGGTACAGTATATGTTTATACACTTTGTAATGCACCAACATCTAACTTCGTTCAATTGTTTACATAAGCACAAGATGGCGGCTGTGCAAAATATTTCACCGGCATTCTATATCTCTGATACTATTAGCGGTATCACCCTGACATTTTGTACGGAGATAAAGGGCACTACTGGAAGTTCACCTATACGATTTTTAAAAACCGGTTAACTACAAAACGAACATGGCGGCCAAGCGAATTTGAAAATTTAAATAGACCTTGCACGCGATTCAATGTTCCAAACGCATTGAAACTTGGTACAAGAAATGTCTATACACATTGTAATGCACTGGTATATAATTTATTTCAATTGTTTACATAACCTCAAGATGGCGGCTGTGCGAATTTCAAAATTACGTTTTTATTTCTTGTGTCGTAATCATGTGATCGAAGTGGAAGTTTGAATAATGAACCTACGCAATAATTTTCCTTTAATGGTACATGACTCTATGGCCTATACATTTAACAATCCAACATGGCGACCATCCGAAATATTTAGACGGCTATGAATATCTACGAATCTATTATAGCAATCAAACTGAATATTTTTATGTTCATAGGGGCTATGAACGTAAGTTTACCTATAGGACTTTCAATAACCTGGTGATCACAAATCCAACATGGCGGCGACGCGAAGTATAAATATTCACATGGACGTTTCTCGCAATTTAACCATCCGAGTGCAGTGAAATTTGGTACAGTAAATCCTTATATGAATGTTAATCCACTGGCATCTAATTTATGTCAATTGTTTCTATAACCACAAGATGGCAGCTGTGCGAAATTTTAAAATCTAGTTGTTACTTCTTGTGTCCTAATTATGCGATTGAAGTTTGAATGCTACCCGTACACAATAATCTTCATGTAACAGTACATAACTCTAGGACCTACAAGTCCAACATGGCGACCATCCGAAATATTTAGTCTACAAATCTATTACAGCAATCAAACTGAAATTTTGTATGTTGATAGTGGCAATTAACATAAGTAGGATATATGAAAATAGGCTGTATAGTTCTTCACGGAACTACTTGTTGATTTTCATCCACTCTGGGACAAGAGACCACCAGCGTTCTAACTCCTCGTTCAGTAATTAAATGATTATTTACATTTTATATATAAATTATTGAAAGTTCATGTCTAATACAGTATTGCAACAATACATAAATTAATAGGCCTATAAATGCTACAATGAAATGCGATCGTACTTCTCAATCACAAAAACATAAAAGAAACACACAAATTAACTCTTTACAGCGAGCTTGGCGGAAGACTACCGTACTCTTCCATCAGTAGTGAAATTGGTATCCCCTGTGATCTACTGCTTCAGCCAGTAAGACTTCGATAATTTATCTTTCGGCATTGCCACGGACACACTTCTTCTTCCCAATAAATCACACAAAGTTCTGAATCTGAAGTGAAGATAAAGCGTACGCTTACACAGTTCGCATCGAGAGGGAGGTAGGGGATATGGGTTGTGCAACATAATTCGACGTTGATTGGTTCTCGCATGTGTCTTGCGAGGTAGGAGGGGTTGAAGGCTTCGAGGTCAAAATGTTCCTTGTTTCTTCTGATCGAAATTCTCAAGCGCTATTTCTAGTGACTTCCGAGAATTCCCATTCTTGTTCGTGGGGTAAACCCATATTGAGAAATGAGAATATAATTCTGTCGAGCACACCAGCTGCAATATAATGCAATTTAAAATACAGTCAAAAGGCATCAAATAGGCAATTATACTCCAAATAGGCACAAACCCTTGAAATAGGCATTTATAGGCACAATAAAACCAACGAAATCTAGCCTAAAAGAACCTAAAACGGATTTATAACTCGAAAGCCTACGTTTCTAAACACAGGAATAAAATAGGCAAATAGGCAAATTCCCGTCTCTAGTGATTATCGTTAATGCACTTCAGAAAGCCATTCGGGTTCCTTATTACTTAAATGTGTTTAACGGCTCTCGCGCATGCGTAGACTCGGTTTCATCTTGGAGAAACATGGCAGACAGATCAAGAAGCGTGTAGCACTCTTCGTTGTTTGCAATGCTTCCTTGAGATTTTCTGGAACATAATTGTAAAGAAATGGAAATACAGAAGACTTTATTCGTGGCAAAAGCTTAATACCATATGGAGAAAATATTTAGGAGAACTGGCAGTAGTGTTTCATTAGCTAAATAGGACACGCTCTCCCCTTTGTCTTCGTAGCGTAAGCGGTTGCGTTGTCGACTCTGAGCTTATTTTATGCAGATCTGGAAGGAGTTTGAATCCCACTTCGGATATGCTTATTTTTATTTCCAAATTCTTTCTTGGTACAGTAGAACCCCTCTCGTCCGCCCTCAGTTGGTCCGCCACTCCGGTTGATCCGACCTGGCTTGAGCAGAACTTGTCCCGACTCGTAGCGGTGAATTACTACCCGTCGCGCCATTGTTGTTTGCAGGTGCGTGTTGTTATCGCTCGTCCGTCTTAGTGTTCCGCCATCTCTCGTATCATTTCTGTCGTTGTACGTGTTTTGTAGAGTACCTACTGCACTGTGAAAATTTTAGTGCTTAATGTTCACTGGTTTCATGACATTGTTCTTCTGCGTTACAGTACTGTACAGTAATTTGTGTACTGGGCATTGTGTGTGGTTTTTCAACATGTCAGGAGTGAAACATAAACACATTACGTTTTCATTAAATGGAACATTAGCAGTGCTACGAAGACTGGACGAAGGGGAATCATTACAAAAATTGCCAAGGAACTCAATGTAGGCGTTACGGTAATAAAATATTGGAGAAGAAATCGGAAAGACTTTTTGTTGTTGTGTGGCCTCCTGAGAGGCCGAGTGCAGGTCTTTCTAGTCGACGCCCATTGGCGACCTGCGCGTCGGGGTGAGAGATGGAATGGATGGAGATGAATGAAACTGGGCAAGGATGTGGAAGGAAGCGGCCGTGGCCTGTCAGACGGTACCGTCCCAGCATTTGCCTGGTGTTGAAAATGGGGAAACTACGGAAAACCATTTCAAGGACGGCTCGAACCCACGCGTCTACCGAGTCAGCAGAGAGCTTGGCCCCATGACCTAACGCTGCGCTTTAGCCAGCGTAGCCACTGCTGTCGGTGGAAAGACATTGAATCATGCACAGTGGTGATAGATGGTAAAAACGCTCGTAAGAATCACAAAACATTGATAATGCCTAAACTTGAACTGATTGACAACGCATTGTGGATGTGGCTCTACCAAGAAAGAAGGAAAGGAACCCCAATATCTTGAGTTCAAAGATAGTTTATTTTATTGTAAATCCGTATTTTTCTGTACTTTCTGATAATCCGACCTTTCTTACGTTCCGACCATACCCTCAGTCCCAAAAGTGACGGATTACTGGGGTTGTACTGTATTAAACAAGTATGAAGTTTTATAATGTCATTGTCATAAACATATTTTCATAAACCAGTCCCCCCAAAAATGATTAACCCTTTCCTTCTCAAAGCGCCCGAATATGAAATTCACTGCTCCCTGCCAAATCGCCCGAAAGCGCCCAGGTATATTCTGGCAATGGGAGTAAACATCAGGAACTAAGGACTCCATGGAGCAGGCTACCGAGATGTATATATTAGCATATTTATTATTATTATTGGAAAGCCTCCGTGGCTTAGGCGGCAGCACGCCGGCCTCTCACCGCTGGGTCCATGGTTCAAATCCCGGTCACTCCATGTGAGATCTGTGCAGGACAAAACGGAGGCAGACAGGTTTTTCTCCGGGTACTCCGGTTTTCCCTGTCAAAATTTCATTCCAGCAACACTCTCCACTATCATTTCATTTCATCTGTCATTCATTTAATCATTGCCCCAGAGGAGTGTGTCAGGCCTCGGCAGCCGGCACAGTTCATATCCTCGCCGCTAGATGGGGGCTTCATTCATTCCATTCCTGACCCGGTCGGAGACTGGAAGCAGGCTGCGGATTTTCATTTCATTATTATTATTATTAATCTTGATTGGTCACATTGGACCACTTGAGTCGTTCCACCATCACTTCTTCTTTTATGGAGAGTTCACCCCTCTTCATTCTACTAAAAAACACTGCGCTCTGCTTGAAGGACCCAAGGATTAAATCAACAGTAGCCCCTGAAACTGCGTGCTTGGCGTGGCGGCCCGACATCAACAGCAAGTTCCCAGATTCAAAAAAGGGTCTTCTCCTGCGAACCTGATTCACTTTATAAAGTTTCTTAAAAGTGTAGAGGCGTGTAGGTACTAAAAATTAGTTTATAATTAAAATTTACTTTAAATGGGAAATGTAAATATTTTAAAAAAAGTTTTTTTTTTGCCACGGGCCAAACAAAACAATCTAAATGAACACACCTTCTTTGAAGGTAGTACTGCTTGCGTCTGTCCCATTTCTTGATTGTTACGTAAGTGGGAACATCATCAGTTGGTAACAGTCCATACTCACGCCAAAATCTACGTTGTACTAGTGTAACCGATTTTAGCTCCGCGAGCGAAAGCACACAGAACACCTTCTGCTGTGGAGTCCATATGGCTACTGGCACGCTCCTCTTGAACAATGCAGTTACGCGCATACGCATGTGGTACCACCACAAGCGAACACAGAAAACATTTTGAGTTACCCTAGTTGTAGAAACAAACCACCAATTATTTCTCAAGTTATTAAATTTTATATTATTATACCTTTAACCCATAAGCCTCCGTGGCTTAGGCGGCAGCACGCCGGCCTCTCACCGCTGGGTTCGTAGTTCAAATCCCGGTCACTCCATGTGAGATCTGTGCTGGACAAAACGGAGGCAGACAGGTTTTGCTCCGGGTACTCCGGTTTTCCCTGTCAAAAATTTCATTCCAGCAACACTCTCCACTATCATTTCATTTCATCTGTCATTCATTTAATCATTGTCCCAGAGGAGTGCGTCAGGCCTCGGCAGCCGGCACAGTCCATATCCTCGCCGCTAGATGGGGGCTTCATTCATTCCATTCCTGACCCGGTCGGAGACTGGAAGCAGGCTGTGGATTTTCATTTTCATACCTTTAACCCGGACACATTGTATTTGAACGGGTACAAGACAATCAGCTCAGAAGCATTGTCACAGGATACACTACTACCCATAGATGCTAACCGTGCCATATGCTTGATGATGGAATGGCACAGGAAAAAGAATAGGAAAAAAGCATTTGCTCGAGTCCCACATAACCTCATATGGCGAGCTCTTCAGTGCATAGGGTACCAGATGTGCATTTACTGGGTCCAACTCCTTTACCATAATGTTACAAGTATGGTTCAATGTCCAGCCAGGACCTTTAACACATTGGTGACCAGATACTTGAGCTTGTCACATACCCTGTGGACCGGACATTTTTCTACTGAGCATACTAGAGTGCACTTGATTTTAAAAATGTACATAAATATTAAACTAGTCAAGATTTTATCTTCAAATTTGGTATGAGTACTCACCAATGCTCCTAGTAGCACTTGAGTGTGTGGTGACTGTTTATACTTGTGAATGTTTTGATCATAGTAGAGGTTAGATTGGTCTACAAGCAAGGTCACTTGAATAAATAGGCACATAGGTAAATTACGGCGTGTAGGGGCTTGAATATCACTTCCACTATCACTCTCACATTCACTTTCCACTAATTCAATATCACTATTTCCATTTGAACGATTGTCGGTATACAATTCTTCTAAAATATCGTCGTCAGCTAACACTGAATCACGTGAGCGCTCCATCTTACCATTGACTGAACCGGCAGAAAGAAAGTCGACGTTCGAAACTAAATCAAAGAATAAAAGAAGGCCATGAATAAAAGAAAAGTGGCAGATATACATCTACGATTTATTCTAATCAATGTGTAGTCCGAAATAGTTCAATACATGGTCAAGAGATGTCGCAGGAAGACCGAAAACAATGACGTGAATAAAACCGAGATTTCTCGGGGCCCGAAATCTACCGCTGGCGAGCGTACTACGAGATTTCTCGGGGTCCGTCTTCCATGTGTTAAGCATCACTGCTAGCATCCTCCAGGGCTCCGCCATATCACCCTAACTGTTCATCATGTGTATGGATATGGCAATATCCCAGGATGCTACTACCTAGGTATATGCGAATAATGTGATAATTGTACAGGAAACGTGCCTTGCACTCTAACTCTAACCACAATGCTGGCATATCTTCAAACGAGGTACCGTTACAGCACAGGGATATTGCAGTGAGATTATTCTGGACAACGTTCATCTTTTTAGGGGTGCGGTAGGTCCCAATTTTCTGTTTATGGATGACAATGTCCGCCCACACAGGACCACTGCAGTAACAGACACACTGGAAAGTGAAATGATTGAACGTATGGAATGACCTCCGCACTCCCCGGACTTGAATCCTATTGAGCATGCCTGGGATGCTCTTGGCAGATGTTTTTCTCAACGAACACCCCCCTCCCCGAACCGTGCAAGACCTCTAAATCACCTTGAGAGAGGAGTGGGAAAATATCCCCCAAGGACTCCTAAACAGTTTAATAGACAGCATGAATAACAGGTGCACAATGTGCATTCGTGTCCAAGGAGGGCATACTCCTTACTGAGAGACTGCTATCGACCTTCATTTTGTGTCTACCGTTTCCAACAAGAATGTCATGTACTGATTTCTTTATATCTGTTATCCTGCTTTCCCATGAGGTGAAATCTGCACTAATTTTCATTATAAATAAACCACTCCACCTCTATTACGTATGTACTCTGTTGCACGTCTCCCACCCTTGCCTATGAATATTCCTTTCTACCAATGTCTTTGTTCCCAGGCAGTATATATTCTGCATTCACTTTTTTACCTTAGAGACGAACTGATTTGAGTGACAAGGCTTATCAGAACATCACGATGACATATGAAAGTACGATATATGTGAGCCAATTAAACACCTTACCTTTTTGTCTCTTTAGAATCTGCATGCTGGTTGATAGTTATTTCTCTTAACAACAGTTTAATGTTTGTTATCTTCCTAACCTCTCTTCACAATCAGTACCCAATTCTGATCAAAACAATGTATTTACAGGGTGCACAGTCTCACGAGTATTGAGGTCATTGAGTAAACTACACCTACAGTACAAACCCATCAACGACATATATATGATTTGCTGGGACCCTTGAAACATAGCGCTTTCACCCTACAAATTATCTGAATTTTTTCTCAACCAGATTGCCATCGGCCTGCATAGCCCCAAATAATCGGGACATTACTGCATTTATTTTTCATTTCTACCAATCTTTGTTTCTCCTATCTTCTCTTTCCTGGCTGGAATAGCACCACCTTGTGTACGCAGAGAGGTGGCTGCCAAAAGGGAGAGACAGAGTGGAAGAGAACAACGCCCACCCACTGCATGGATATAATCCTCCTCAGCAATGGCTGAGGTCCCGAAAGAGCTTCCTAAGGACATCTGAGATACTTACCGTCTCACCGGAGAAGGCAAGGCATGATAAGAAGGTATCAAGTTTCACACCACCAAACATGAGTGTTGTCATTCAGATTCTCGTAGTTGATATGACACATCACTGTAGCCTAATACTTTGCCCAACTATACAGTTCATCAAAAAGTTAAAAACAATGGTTAAATGCTGTATCAACACTGCTAACACCAAGTAGTTGAACAACAATCACCTAATTCCCCATGTTGACATATGACTATATGTTGACCAATCCATACATGGGATTCCAAAAAAAGAAAGGGTTTTACTTATAGAAATATTGGTATACAGAATTAAATAAACAATGATATTAAAAGTAACCTTAAAACGAGTTATATCATGGCCCCATTCAGTCTATAACCTATTTAGAGAAACGGAAATACCTAGACAGTATGTATTTAAGAAAAGAGTGCCGCCTGTCTTGGATGCGCCAGTATATGTTGATGACAGCAGCTCCAGCATTGCGGGATACATGGTGGTGACGGAGTACTGGGTCCACATAAGTCCAGCACTGCAAAGTACATGTCACCAAGGCGAGATGAAATGCAAAAGATAAATATAACAATGAAATTGTGATGATAAGAGAGTTGTGATTGGTTGAATTGTTTGATATTTGTGCCAATCAGCACATATCTCCACGCCTAAATCCCCTAGTCTGGCATCGATCCCTAGCCTGCGGGAGAGATGTGAGCCTACCTTGGCATCGAACCTGGGTCCGTGAACTTAAAGACTCTGGGAAATAATCATTTGGGTCAGCGAGTGAACTATGCAATTGCCTAACTAATTCAAGCTTGCTAAATGCGAGCCCACCCTAGGAGACCACCCTATCAGTTCCTACTCCCACGTCCATTCAAGCCGGTCCCCACCCAAGAAGACCACCCTATCAGTTTCTACTCCCACGTCCAGTTGACTTTTGAAGATGTTTACTTCTGAAGATGTTTGCCTCTGTGGATATTTACCCAATGCCCACCCAGTATCCAATTAAAATTCCAATCGGCGGGTGGCCAGAACTGGAGTGTTCCCAGATGTGACTTGAAGCGTCTCGCTTGGGTTACCGCCCATTTCCGTGCACTGACATTTCGCCTTTTCCGAAATATGCCAATCGGCTCGCATATCGGTGTTTGGCGTCATTTTCAACAAAGACTACCCTTGTTCTAACATCGCAGGAATCTTCCGCGTTTTGTTTGAACTCTGCCTAGCAACTGCGGGCTCGGAGGTACCAACATAGCGGCAAGAAGAGTAACTAAAAAGACACGCAAATTTAAGATTCTCGGCAGTGTTTCGTGTGTCGAGCCTGGATGATTTTCCAGCAAGTGTGAAGTGTGCGAGCATCTTGGCAGGCTGACGCTTGTGATTCTGAATACCGACTTCAAAGCTTGCAGACGTGTGTAACGTGTGCGTCAGCGGCCGGGTGCGAAGATGTCAACTCTTGCACCCGGCCAGTTAACCAACCAACCTACAAATGTTTGAAGTAACCATGTGCGATAATAAGAACTACCGTACTGAGAAGTAACATTTAGTATTATTATTTTGGGTGGTTAGGGAATACATCTGTTGGCTGCGCGCGTTATATTCTTTTGCGCACAAGGGCTTCTATTCCAGTTTGGTTCATGTTTCTGTTTCATGGCGTGTACGAACACGCAAGTAATATGGTTCTGTCACTCCGTGTGAATCCGGTGTCGATTAATTCGTGTAATTATCCGGGGGACCTGTCTTGTAAGATTTGTGTTTATGCAAAGCACTGTGTAGGGGATTAGGGAAGCATTTTGGCTTTTATTTGTGTCTAATCCGGACAGTTTAACTGTTTTTAATGTAGTGTATTTTTTTAAGGGCAGCATGGCCTAGTTCGATTTTTGCTTTGCGTTATTCTTTTGATTGTGGTAACTCATTTGTCTATAGACCAAGTGTCTTTTGTTTTATGACAACATGGCGTCCTTGTGTTGACACTTAAGATGGTATCACGTGCGCGGCCGTGGAAGTCACCTTAGTTGTGTAATGTTATGTTTATTTATGTTTATTATTATTGCTGTTTCATATTCAAGCTCTCCTCCCAACAAAATTTCAAATGGTTCTTTCACGTAAGTAATTGGAGTGGGGGTTATTGCCTCGCGGGGCCTTACTGCCCCGGAGTAATCAGTATTCATTGCAGTCAGTACTTGGGCTCTGCCGTATTAAGACGTAATTTGTCATTCATCCGGTTCGATGCTTAGGCCTAGCAGTTTTCTCTTTAGTTTGTTCATTTAATTATTTTGTATCATTGTGGGGTTATGTTCCAGCCTTAGTGATATTCCGCTTCTTGGATTTTACCCTTCATTTTCGTGTTGCCATTATTTTACCCTCGTTTGGCGATGTCACCCGTTTGTTCGGAAGGGAGTGTTAATATGAATTTCCATTAAAGGATTTATCCACTTCTGATTATACTGTTCGTAGTTCTGTATTAGTTTGGGAGGTCACCTAACCTCATTCGGTTGGATATTTGTTTCACGCGGCGTTCTATTAAAGGGGCCGTCCCAACTTGGATTTTTAATTATTCATGTAATTCTGTATTTTATCCTGTGACCATTTCACCTGAGGTGAATGGTGTAACCATTGTGTTTAGCCTATAAGTTTGTGCTTATGTACAATGTTAGTCTAATGATTTAGGGTCTGTTTTATTGCTGCGCGCCTTGCTTAATCTATGTAATGAGGCGTAATTGGTTTTGATTTACCTTGTCTGTATTGCTTGAAATTATATAGTTATTCCCTTAAATGCAACTTCTTTCTCTTAGCCTACGAAACCTTAGGTAACCTATTCCTAATTGCGACCTCTGCGTACGAGGTCGTCTCGACCAAGGCCCCGTGAACTAGTGGCGGCAGGGGTGGCACAATATTCTTATACTGAATTGGTCACTGATTCAAGAGTATTAAACTTCCTGGTTGTCCCAGTTGGGTGGCAAAGCAATAATACAAGTCAAGTCACTTACATAGGCCTGCTGAAATGTCTTATCAGAGCTTCCCTAGACATATTGATGACAAGAACACTCTTTCAAGTAAGGTACCATACCTCAGTAAAATCAGAATAAAATTTGTTTAAAAAGGGGAGTTCATTCCAAGCTTTGTATCAAATTCAAGGCGGGCCCTCTTCTGGTATCTTACGTTCACCCTGCACAGAAGAAAACATAAGCAAGTTAAATGCAGAAAATACATTCTAGTTGGAAAATCAACAAACAAACAAACAAACAAACAAACAAACAAAAACCCAAGGAAATAAGGCAGCGAATTTCCTATTTAATACAAGCCATGATGCCTCGCAGTCCATCTCCATAATTTCAAACTCCTCAGTTTCAATTACTGAACAATATGCAAACAGTGGACTACTGTATTATATAATATAAAAGTGTGTGTACATGTTCATTATACAATTCTATACCAAAATTTGTATACCGCGAATAAATTACTGCCTACATGAATTTTGGATAGCTTTTTCTATTCTTTTGATTTTAAGCCCTTTGGTCTTCGAACATATATGATAATATTGGCAAAATATCGTTGTGCAAGTTCATTTTACACCCCTTGGGGTGAGAAAATACTCGACAGGTCCAGACATATCCCGTGAACCACATTTTAAGACCATAAAACCAACAGTTTACCAGATATTTTTGGAATACTATCCTCGCTCTGGTGAACTGATAAAGGAATGGCCAGCTGTAAGCTCTGTAAGAGGCAGTGCCACATCATTTATTATCTAAAATGATATGAATGTTAGAATTATATCACTCACCCCTCTTTAAAGTGATATAGGTTATTTATGTCAAACCCTAAACAATATTTATAAAAATAAAATAAATGTTGAGTCAATCATGTATACAATTCTCTAGCCATCTGGTGCTGGGAAATATTGTAAATGTATGAGGAGTGGGCACGACGATCAAAACGTCTTAAGAAGTACTAGGAGGAACAATCCCTTCAAAGAAGATCCGAACGATGGACTGACTTATGCGGTCATAAAGGAGAAGAAGAAGAATTGAGTTTTGAAAGAACTATTTTCTAATCTTGCTTATGAGGCATTTTGAATGGAGGCAAAATAAACCTAATAATAATTGATTACCTAATGACCAAGAAATTTGACCAAAAAAATTAATATTTGTCACATGTTAAGTTTCTGGGCAGTCATAAATACAATTAATTCACTGCCTCTAAAAATATATTTAAAAAAATAGACATAATTTAACAAACAAAATTGCAAGCATTGAAACTACTCACTTAATTTCTTGTCTCTTGAAAGTTTCACTGATAAAGAGGACAATAACTGGCGAGGTAAGGCCAATGATGAGGAAGATGCTGGGGTACTGAAGTTCTGTGATAAGAGCAGGTCCCGAGTATGCTGTCTGTAGGAGCAGCCTGCAGCCAGAATACATTCATATTAATAATGCTCACAACTTGAACCAAAGAAGAGTAGAGACATGATTTTAAGGTAAATAAAATCTTGAAATTTTGGTGAATAAAAACACGAATCTCTCAATTTTTAAAGTCACATCATTAAAATGACTGTAGTTAAACACAGATATTTAGATAAACTACAGTTTCCTTTAAATTATGATATAAGTTTCATTTTAATAATGCACTGTCTTCCACTTGTTTCTGGATAGAATAATTTGGTATTCATGACATTGTAAGAAACATGCAACGTTTACTATATTTATGCGCGTGTGCCGTACACCTTTCTTTTTCTTCCACAAAATCAAGTCTAAATACGGGATGGGCATCATATATGAGGAAATCTTATACGGACCACCCAAAACCATGTTTGCGTTACCAGTGTACAGCATATGACTTATTATTTGACTTGCGGTGTTTAAATGGTGCGGCCAACTGAGCTGAAATCCAAGGATAGTTTTCATAAGCTTTGGATACTTCAGATGCTTAGCTCATTCTATTTCGAAGTCTTTGCATCAGAAAGAGTCTATTTTTAAGCAAGTCTGAGAAAGATCTTTTTACTTACGTGGCGATAATTACGACGAGCCAGGCTCTGTTGTGGTGTGGGCTCCTGTTCCACAACGAGTATTCCCGCTGCACAAAACTGATGGACAGGGTCACTGAGTGGAGATAGAAAGAAAACATGTTCAGCCTGTCTACCACCATGGGTCTGCATTTTACTCTAGGCAACCAGAGTTGTCACTTGAGAGACAAGTCACTAGATTTAGTGACTTTTACATATATTTTGGTGATAAAATGTTATAAATTTAGCCTTGTTTAAACAGTGATTTAGCCACTTTAGTGACAGAAATATTACCTTATTACTCTATCGACAACAGATATCTATAATGTCGGTTATTCAGGTCCGTATTGACGTAACTGTAACTTTGAAAGAATAATGGATTTTGCGCCTTCAATACTGTTTATTACTATTACTTACAGGGACTAGTTTCGGGGGTAAATACTCCCCCTTCCTCAGCCTGTCCAAGAACAAAGAATCTTTGTTCTTCATGTATTTTGTATGAACTTGTACATGGAAAGTTTTTCCATTGTGTAGTTTTGTTGGACAGGCTGAAGAAGGGGGAGTATTTACCCCCGAAACTAGTCCCTGTAAGTAATAGTAATAAACAGTATTGAAGGTGGAAAATCCATTATTCTTTCAAAGTAACAGATATCTAGCAACTTCTGACTACACGTCAGACGTTTGTTTTTGGCCGGTGGCCGTGAAATCCGTGCATCCACTGTGCTAACCGTTCAACCTCCTTCCTTCTTTCCTTCGTTCCTTCTGATTGTGCGTGCATGCAGTTGTTACTGCACATGCTCACGTTAAGAAGGCATCCTGGCTGGTCGGAGACCTCTACGCAACAAGCAAGCACCGGCCAAAAACAAACTTTAGGCAGGCAGTTGGTAACCAGTGCTCCGAATCAATTCACATGTACACATACAACAAATTATCACAAGCTAAGTTACTAAATAGCCACCGAGACACTTATCAGGTGGGCAAGAATATTCCTCCAGATTTTAAAAGAAGTTAGATTCAAAGCTTTATGGAGCTTTGTCAGCTGGTGTTTCTGGGGGATATTTTCAATTGTGTTTGTTGAATGTGGTATCCAGTTTAGTTTTCAACAGAAGATGTTTCTGTATTTTCATTGTATGTCAAACCCTATTGATAGTATAATTTTACTGGCCCAATCAACAGAGCAGCCTCAGTTGGTCTATTGCAATATTCAATTAAGGATATTTATTGATAGTGATTGTTCGAACCGACAGCAGTGGCTACGCTGGCTAAAGCGCAGCATTAGGTCATGGGGCCAATCTCTCTGCTGACTCGGTAGACGCGTGGGTTCGAGCCCCACCGTCGGCCGTCCTTGAAATGGTTTTCCGTGGTTTCCCATTTTCAACACCAGGCAAATGCTGGGACGGTACCTTCTGACAGGCCACGGCCGCTTCCTTCCACATCCTTGCCCAGTTTCATTCACCATCATTCATTTCATCTCTCATTAACTCCTCTCTGTATATGTTTATACAGATTGTAATGAACCGACATCTAACTTCGTTCAATTGTTTACATAACCACAACATGGTGGCATCAAGAAGGGCATCCGGCCTTAAAAACCATCGCCACAAAGACTTCCATCGCATCTCATCCCCGACCCCGTTGGAAAACGGGAATAATAAGGGGTAGACATACATACATTGATAGTGATTGTTTGACAAGAGCAATAGTTTTTATTTCAAACAATGGCTAAATGAGACTGTAAAAGATCAACAATATTGGCACAGCTCAATCTCTATAAATAAAGTAAGCTTTCTGTCTGAAACATTGAATTTATCCCAGATGAGGTGAATAATATTTCAGATATACCCTCGGTTTAAATTATGTATTGAAATCGAATGTTAGGCACAAAATACTTGTAGTATTGACGCCACGAGCAATGCCAATCTACTACGAGAGTCAAGCTCCCTTTCATAGGTATCCAAATTGAAATCGAATGTTGTTTGTTTGTTTGTTGCAGGTTGGCATCAAAACTACTAGGACAAATGACATTAAAATTTGTAAGTAGAAGGCATCACTAAAATAAAACTAGGCTGCAAATTATTTCTGTAATCCTCAAGGGTAAGGGGGAAGCCTTCCTGATGTGAACGTCTCGACACAATTCTAATGCATGTGTCTCAACCAATCAATATCCATCATTCACTTCAGTCAGTCTCCAGCCAGAAATCGCTTGGGAGCTATTTTATGTTTATTACTGTTCAATTTCAAAAGTATTTCTCAACAAAGGATGTGCCTGCTGTAGATTCCAATGTCAGCAAGTACTTTATTCTTCATGGAATATCAAGTTAGTGTAACTTATTCCGCGGTTTAGGGGACAGGGCTGTTCTCCTTCTTCTATCATAGGACTTTTCTTTTGTAACCTACAAGTTGTCGTTATATAAAGACTTATTTCACTCAATGACAGGTAATAAACAAACTGTCCCTATGAAGATGTAGCTACTATTGTTATGATACACTTTAACTACTGTAGAATTGTAAATTAATGCAGAAATGAGCTACAAGTTCTCTGTTGAGATGATGGTGAAAAGCAAGAACTGCAACATACAAAAACAGGGTTTGTCTGCTATATGTGTTGAGAGATCTGATATTGAGACTTATCTGAAATTGTGGAATGTCTACAAGCTGCTCTGACGACGACTTTTCTGATGTAAAGAAACAACTGTAAGTATAGTAGATTTAGGAGCTTGAATATAAAAGCAGTTGATATTGAAAACTTCTCAGTTGTTGATGTGACTGTCATTTCTCAGTCTTGCAACATTGTAGGTAGGTCATCATTAGGGCCCGGATGTTGATGACATGTCATCTTCTTACTGAGCTGTCTAAAATAATGCTGAAGTACATAGAAACTCTGGAAGGACCACCCGTCTTCAAATATGTCATTTTTATTTTGCATCTTTTAGCATTTTTTACTATTTTTCCATTTAAAGAGCATTTTTTAAGTTTGGTAGATTCTTTTGGTCTTATTTTAGAGAAATCGGCCTTTTGAGGTGTCAATTTTTTTTTTTTTTTTTTTTCTTTTTCAATTTAGTCATGTCACAGCTTTATATGAGGGAGTTACGTCTCTTCGAGTTAAGAAGAAGCTAGTAGCTGATACAAGATAATTTAAAATATTGAAAGATTGATTCCATTTCCTTAATCAACCGGGTGGAAAATAGTCTTAGCAACAATCGCGGCAAAATTGCTGTGGGTATTGCACCAAAACTGAAAAGAGTGCTGGACAAAAACACCAGATTAAAACATTATGCAAAATCTCAGACACTCTTTCTGGTGAAAACTACTGCATGGATGGGATTGGGGAGGATTTAGCAGCAAACGACCTTCCGCACTTCAAGTACGCTCTGATCACATCAGTTTATGTTGAACGCAGCTTTTAGAGATATAAAAACTTGTTGGCTTCTAACCGCATCATTTACAGTACATTTGACAACATCAGAATGACATTCGTAGTGCAGTGCAACTCAGACTAAAGTGAACATAAACCTTTTGTTAGGTGCTAGAAATCTATTTTGATTGACTTTTCAGTTTGAGCTTAATATGTTCTTCTTGAAATATTGGTGAGTTTATTATTAGAAAGATAATTTTCTCCATTTTATAGTGCATTTTTCAAATTTTTAGGTCATTTATTACAGTCATTTTTGAAAATTTTCAGTGCATTTATTAAACTTTTTAACGGCATCAACAACCGGGCCCTAGTCATCATCATCATCATCATCGTTTCTTCGCTCCAGCAAGCCGGGTGCGGTTATAAATGAGACGTCTCCAATTTGTCCTGTCCATCCATAACTGTTGTTCTTGTATTTGATGCCAGTTCTTATCTCTAGCTTCAAGGTCCTTATAAATTTGCTTCTCCCATACATCGCGAGGTCTTCCTCTTGGTCTCTTCTCGGGGATACTCGGCCCAAAGTATCCTGTGGGGAGCCATCCTCTTCATGTGACCATACCATCTCAATCTCTTGAGTTCGAGTGTCTCCAGCAGGCTCCTTTCCAATCCCAGTTATTATCGGATATCCTCATTCCTTATTTTGTCCATTTTCATCTTTTGAAGGCAAGAACGGAGAAACTTCATTTCTACTGCCTGGCGACGACTGTTTGTTGGTCCAGTAAGGGTTGCTGCTTCCAGTCCATATGTTAGTATAGGTATTAAGTAGTTTGTTCAAGATATACAGGGTCTTTCATATAAAATAAGAGCGCCAAGCGGCGGCTTTGTTAACCACAGCTGCGGTCACCTTGGCCGAGCTTGTGGCGCGCCAAGGCCCCCTGCTTTAAGTGTGTGTACAATCCTATATGATAGAGCGGCCTTGCTAGCGTGTGTACAATGCTGAAATCTTACTTTAGTTAGTTAGTTATTGTTGATGAAACCGAAACCCCTACTTGTGCTAATTTTGTGAGTGATTTATTCGGAGCCCGTTCAAGATTCTCGCCAATGTCATCTAGCTCATCCTCTGTTAAAACTGTTCGTGTGCGGGCATGTTTTTTATTGAGCACCGAGCCAGTAGTGTCAAACTTATTGGCAATTACGTGAACCTGTGCTAGTGAAGGTGGCACTTCATCAGGAAATTGCTGAACAAATGCATCACGTACCCGAAACCAGCCCTCGTATGTACTATGCACGCGCTTTCAATACTACAGCAGGGGTCCGTGGCGCGTCACAAGCTCGGCCAAGGTGACCGCAGCTGCGGTTAAGAAAGCCACCGCTTGGCGCTCTTATTTTATATGAAAGACCCTGTATATCTTGAACAAACTAATCTTGGAAACTTGTGGAAATGTTTCGTCTCAAAATAGCTGACGCACTGCCTGATAGAAATTGGAAGCTTTCTGTATTCTGTTGTTAATCTCTTGATGTATGGTATTGTCCGAGGAAAGAATACTACCTAAATACTGGAATTTGTCTACAACATTTTTTTGTAGGTAGGTACCGTATATAAATACTGAATTTTTTTCTTTTGGATGCTTAATGTTTTAGTATTTTACCAGTAACAGTTGCCACGCTTTTTAAGTTTTTGATGTTTTATTGTTTTTGGAGGGCAGTGACCATTAGTGTGTATCATTGTAGGTTTAATAGTGTTTAATATATGTGGTATAATGTTTAAATTATAACCAGAAAAGCTTTCTGGCTAGTCAATATTGTTACACCACATATATTAAAGTGTCAATACAGAACCATGATGAACTTTAAAAGTTCCACAATTGATAGTGTTTTGTTTAGGTTTGAATCTGATGCTCGCTTGATGAGCGAAACACGTCATCCCTTAGTTTCCCCCCCCCCTTGTCTGTAGTAAAAACAAATATATGACGCCTGTCTAATTAATATCCGATCTTTGGCCGTGAAAAATCTATTATTTACCTGATGAGATTGGAACACTAATCCCCCTCAAAGTAGGCCCCTTGCTCATGCACACACTTAGCCCACCGCTCCTTCCACGTCTGAAAACATTTCTGGAAGGCTTCTTTTGGTATAGTGTTCAACTCCGCCATCGCATTCCTCATTATCTCTTCTCTGCTCTCAAAACAGGGCCCTTTCAATGGCGCCTTCAGTTTCAGAAACAACCAGAAGTCGTAAAGAGCCATATCTGGATAGTAGGGAGGTTGGCGAACGACTGGAATTGCATGTGTCGTCAAGAAAGTCTGTGATGAATGTGCTGGGGCATTTTCATGATGCTTGGGCACAAATTTTGCAACCACTCTGCGCATGTTCAAATCATCAGGCAAAATTGCATGTGCGGAATCATTACTGATCCCAAATTCTTCGGCAATCTCTCATAGGGTAAAACGTCAATCTTCCATTATTAGATTTCTCACCCTCTCAACAACAGTTACATTTCGAGCGGTTCGTGGCCTCCCAAGACGCTGACCACTCTCCACCGATGTGTGGCCATTTTTTAAATCAGTTGAATCACTCTTTAATTTGTGTTACCTCCATAGCATCGTCTCCAAACACCAGCTGAATTTTACAAACTTTCACTTTAAGAATCACCTAGCTTTCCATAAAATTTGATGCAGAATCTTTGCTCAATTCGTTCGGTCATCTTGCAAGAAACTTCAATCTGACGAACACTCGTAACAGTACCTCACTTGGCGGCCATTAGCCAGTGACTGAGATACACGAGCGTGGTGAAAAAAGTCAAGCATGCACAGTAAGGTTTCGTCCTCCACTGTCATGAGTGGCACCGCCTTCGCATCACTACGTTGCACGGGAGAATTCAAGGTGGGATATTAATTATACAGGCCTCGTATAGTCCGTATATTTTAATCACATTTAATTCTTTTCAGGATTTTTCGCATGTCCCAGTAATTGGGATTATACAGTATAGTGCTGACTGACTGAAAAGTTGTGATATCAATTATCAATAAGGCAACACTGAAAAAATGGCTTCAAAGCTGTCTTTAATAGTCTCAGTCATTTCTTACGGCGTGATAACCGTATATATTTTAGTTTTTTTTTTTTTTAAGATACAGACTGAGCAAGAGACATATTTTTAAGAGTAGCAGTTTTCTTTTTACTTCTCTTTTATACTTCCATTCAGCAAATATGAATAAAAATATAAATTTGTGTTATCTTGTACTTTTATTTTGGTGTATTTTATTCTAATCAATCAATATTTCAATATATTTAATTTTACCTTTTCACTGTCAAAAATTCTCTGATTTTTAATGTTCCTGTGGCAGTGTATTGACTTTCACTTATTTCGCCCTCTCCCCCTCTCCCTCGCATCTGACGTCGCCGGAGAGAGAGCTCAAAAACATTGGAACTTTTCTGAACTTTGAAATTCTCGCTTCCCTGCCCCCTCTGCTCATATCCGTTGTGGCACCAAAAGAAGTTCGGGATCATTCGGCGATGTTCCAATGTTCGGAACAAATGGAACTGTGGAGAAAATATTGAGCTACCACCCCAAATTCATTTATTTTGTGTTTAACAAGCATCGCAGTGTGTCACCTAATTGTATGTCAAAGTTGGTGTCGCGATCGTCATTTGTTGCCGTTCGGGTGCGTTCAGATTCCTTCGCGACCCGAAGTAGTGCATTCTTGGCATCAGACGCTATCAGTTGATCTTGGAACCATGTAGCGAAAAGGTATGTTTGGTCGGCAAATCGGTGGCCGACCACTGGAAATTATTGGCAAATGGGCCAATTACAAGGTACTGTTGACTGATTCTTTTGCTGCATATTGCGCCATACATTTTCAGCTATTTTACTCCCGATGGAGATTTTTTTTCTTTATTAAATATTTTCGTTCCAGTGCGGGCAGAACCTTTAAGCGTCCATAGGCTGGGAACCTTTTAACCCGTAGAGCGGGGCTCGCGGCTCCATCCGCGATTGCAGCTTTGCGCTTGGGTGGGTGTCGCGTCTCCAGACGCACGGCGGGTTTTATTTATTTTTCTTGCCTTTATAATTACGCGCCAGGCTTGAGACTTTCCTCACAGGCTCTGGGAGGTGCTGCCATCTCTACGATATTTTTGAACTACGTAGCTATTATGGTTTTATGATAGGGAATCCCCTTGCTATTTAGTACGTATTTGCTCAAAGCAATAACCGCTCAAACGCCGCGTCACACTCAACTCGTGCGCCGTGCGTCATTAGTAGCCCGTATGATTCGTACACGGTACTAAGTTCGCGAGATACAGAAGCTTTGATGTGTTCCTATTGTGGTTTTTAGAATGTGTTAGAGATTTATTTTGTTTTATATTGTACTACAGTAAGTCTAAACGTTCGAGAGATATTCCAAGTGAATGTGCTATTCGTGATATGCTCGAACATAGCGATGGTGATAGTTGTAGCGAGTCCAGTTCAGAACGTGACGAAGAAACTCCGTAATTAGTAAATACTCCAGGGACTAGCTTTTTTAGTGGGGTTCCAAGACACAGTGTATCGGTACTACGCCCGAATTTATTTAAGGCCAATACCAAAGATCCAGACGGGATATGAACTGGGACCCAGGAAAAATAAAAGAACGAATTAAAATCTTTTATTCCTCAAAATTCGTGAGATTTGGAAAACCTAAGTTGAAATAGTGTAATACTATGCATCATTAATAATTAAAAATTACGGAAGGCAAGAAGGAACGATTTAAATATGGTTGTATATTTATTATCTGAATGTTGGGAGGCCTACATTGTAAGAGTGCATCACGCCACGAGAAGTGAGAGAAACGTCATGCAGGGGGAGAAGGGATCAAGTTTGAAGACACACTGAGTGAGGAGAAGTTGATGGAGCTACGTCACACCGCGAGAGGGGAGGCAGAGCGAGGAACTTGCCGTACTTGGAGGGCAAAAGCGAGGAGTTCTTTCCAAATTCAGATCGCGACGAGACAAGACTGCGAGTGGAGAAACAAGTAGTTTTTCAGAATAGTGCTACGCATTACGAAAGTGGAGAGGACGAGTGTGAAGTACAGAAGGCTGTGACTTGCAGAGCAAGGAACATTCTAACGCAGACCAGCACAGCATATAGACCAGTGATTTTGAAACACAGCTTGATATTACAGTATTTCAAAAACTAAGCTATTATACATCGCATGCAGACAGATGCAAACGTTTCACTTCTACAGAAGAGCTTCATTATTTCTACAATTTAGCTCATACTTGGAAATTATACAGAATGCAGTTCGTGAAATGGCAACGGGGAAGTTGTACCAGTGTAATCATTAAAATGAGTATGACTACGTGCTAAGGTGCACATTAAAGGGAAGTAGAAGCTACAAAAATGAAGAGTTGAATCCAGAATTCCACAACATGGACGGCGCACAGGAACATCTACGCGATGCACAGAAATGCAGGACAAATCTCTACTTCTTAACATGAGTTCATATACATCCAGTATACTCTAAAAGACTTTTATAAAACAAACGAATTTCAACCTTGAGAAGTGATGTCGGCGCAGTGAAGGGGTATCGTAAGAAGATCCGGACAACGTGCGGGAGACGAGCGAGGGAGTGCGGAAGAGACATGCTGTTTCACGGCGAGGTCGATAGCCCAGTTATGTCACCGACCTTGTTCCACTGGGAGAGATGTCCAGCTGGCCCAGTCACAACCGGTTCACATAGCTGTGGGAGGTGCGCTCACACACACATTTGGCTTGCCAGACGAGACATGGTACTTCTGAGACCGTCTTCAACTCAAGGTAGAGAAGAGATTGATTTATATTTGGTAGAATTGTAGTCATGTTCTGTGTTTATCCTAATTGACCAACCGTATAATTTTGTCATTGTATTTAAAATTGTGTAGATTTTGATCTAGTATTTTTCGTATTTTCTTAGGAGTCATTTTTCATTGAAAATTTCCGTCACTTGGACGAAATTTTAGTTGTGTATCGCAGATGTTAACGTTAAAATCATTTCAATATAAAATCGTTTAGAATTATAGATACTTGCGTTAAATTAAATAAATCTGTTTTATGCGCAGTGATGGAACGTATATTGAACAATTTAAGTACCGTATATTCAAAAAGCTATGTCACGAAGTGTCACATATTTCGACAACTCATGATGTTGGTTCGAGTGTCAGAAATTTATTTTAAACCAATTGTGAACAAAATTGAATTGTTACATGACACAAAATCTGATCAAAGATAGTCCAAATACTTGATAGATAATTAAACCAATGAATACCAAATTATTCACTGTAATGAAACAGATAGATACGTAGAACTATGCTGTAACGTGATAAACCATATTTCCTAGTAACAAAGGTATTTCAAGAACCATTATATATATATATATATATATATGTCCAATAAAACATTTAGAGCATTAAAAAGCCTAGATAAATTTGTTAAATATTCCACGAAGATAGTTAAGGCTTAAATATTTTCACGAAAGGAAGACACACTTATATCATTTGTTAAATATGAATTCTTGCTGATAATTCTTTGAAAGTTGCAATAATGTAAAACTGAATTTAAATACGTGAAAAGGAGTTAAGAAAGTTAAATCACAGGGTGATATAAAAGTAACTGTACAGAAGTAATTACAGAAGTGAAGTTATAGGCACGATGAAATTTTGTATAAGGATAGAGGAGATTGTTAAAGTTTGTTTCTTGAACAATATTCACAATGGACGTGGATATTTAATAAAGTTACTAATTTTCTTTGCATTGAGTAAGAAAATGCACTTAAATGGGAGTTTAGATTTGAAATACCGTGCAAGAAAGGAATAGTAGACGTAAATGAGTTACGTATTTTCACGAAAGGAGACTGAGGAGTCTCGTTTTTCTAGTTTGGATCACAGCGAATGTGACATTGTTTAAGTGTATTCAAGGAAAGTTCTGTACAGGGTGTTTAAGAAATAATGTGATTGTTGTATAATTTTGGAAGAGAAGTGTGTAATGAAGGTCAAATGCCATGCACTTCGAATATTCACGTTTATCAAAGAAAATGTAAACCGAGCAAGGAATTTCAGGAATTTTTCGAGATTTAATGATCAAATGGGAGAAGACAAAGTAAGAACAGTGCTTAACTTAAATGTTTGTCACCTATGTTCTATTGATTCAGACTAGTATTTATACTTTCAACCAATAGAGTTACGGTGTTTGTCACGGAAGTTGAGTTGTAAAGACTCATTTGTATTATAGGTAATGTAATCACTTCAACACAATTAAGTGTATATTTGTGCGAACCACGAATTATTGTATATATGAATATATTTGATACTGAGTAAATTTTTATTTTACATATTTAGATGTGGATCTACGGTTCAAATATGAAACGGAATGTATAATATAGAGTAATGTTTGAAATCACGCCGTTTCATAATTTTTCTCATATTTAAATGGAGTACCAAATTCTCCAATCTTTAATTTCAGGACATGTTATATTAGTGCCACGTTTTAGTTTATTTTGAGTTTATTTTATTGCAGTGTCAGGTAGACACTATTGATATACAGGCAGTCAGTATATGTCTGTATTTTTTCTTAGCACAATAAACGGCTGGCGCTCTTTAGCGAATTAGCCAATTTTATCTTAGCTGTCATCGTTTTCATTTTGTCATCGCCGAAAATAGTACTGCTAGGTAAGATACAGGCGCTCACTATAGACAAACCTTATCACCCCTCGAGATTGGAGTTTCTCGATTTGCTCAAATGTAAATGATAGTAGAAATGTGTACCTACGCTGGTAGTACTATTTTCTTTTATAGATCTACCCTGTGTGTTCCTGGAATTCCCAATTTTTACTTAGCGGACAATGGTAAGTTTGTGAGCTGGGTAGTTACGTGTCTGCAATCCTTTACAGTGCAGCAGATATAGGTACTGATTGGAAAATTCGGGCGCATATAGATAGTAAATTTAAATGGCCGGCCCATCTGTGGGGCGATCGAAAGAGGTACTCGAGAGAGGCAGTTGGAAGCACTCGAGAGTGAGGCCATATACGTTTTGGAATAAAAGAAATGCCGATCCCAAATTTAATGATTGTTGAGGTGAACGCAACATCAGCAGATTAGTGGAGTACATTACAGTTGTGAGGCATATTTCTAGAACCAGCTAATGACAATTGGTCATGTAATATTAAAGTAAAAAGTAAATTCACGTTGTTAAACATAAGTTAAGTCGGATGATAAAATGTAATGATGTCGGTTCAGTAAAATTGGACAGTAAAATACACGTAATAACTCGCGATTTAAATAGATTTAAGTAGTATTAAGATGTTCAATGCATTCCATCACTTGTATAAAATGTATACGTTGGTCAATTCTGGATATCCACTTGTAGTTTTTGTAGTTGATACGTCCCTTAGTCTCAAGAAAGAAGAAATTATGTCAGCGAACGTCATGACGTTCATAAGAACGATGTTAGAAAATATGAAAGAAGGTCAAAGTGTATTGACCAAAGACATTGAAGCCCTCCACCAATTAACACACTCTAACACTAAACAAATGAAAGCCGAGATTCAGAAATCTGTAGCTACTGTGAAATCCGAAGTCAAGGCCGAGTTGTCGGTTGCTCAAACGCTTACCAAGGCTAGTATAACGTTAGCACAGGAGGAAGCCCAAGTTAGCTTTAGAAAAGGCCAGAAAGGAAGATAGACTAGCTAGAGAAAAGAAAAGGGAAGAAACTAGGTTAGCGTTAGAAAGAGCCCAAGAAGAAACTAGGTTAGCTAGAGAAGAGGATAGAAAAGAACGTGAAGTAAGCAGGTTTGCTCAAGAGAAGGCACAGGAGGAAATTAGGCTAACATTGGAAAAAGCACGAGAGGAAGACAGAAAGGTAGAAGAAGAGGCTAAAAGGATAAGAGCGGAGATGAGATTAGCTCAAGAAAAAGCTCGCGAAGAGGACCAATTGAGTCAGGAACAGGCTAGATTAGAAGATAGAAAAATCCAAGCCGAAATAAGAAAAGCGCAGGAAGAAGCCAGGAAAATTCATGACGAGGTTAGGAAAAATCAGGAAAAGGCTCAGAAAATTCTAGAAAGGGCAGGAAATGCACAGGAAGAATTAAAAACCTCATTTGACCAAGTCAAACAGGACATTAGTCTTACTAAAACAGAAGTAGGAATTTTAAGATCCGACATGATAGGCAAAGTATTAGAAGTGAAATTAGCTAACAATAACCACATAATAGAGCTAGAGGAAAAATTACAGGCTAGTATTAGCTCAATTAAGGAAGAAAACACTACACATCATGTACACATTTCAGGGGCCCAGAACAGACTCAAGGAGCAACTTGACAGTCTAAATGATACTGTTGGAGAATTACAGGTCAAGTTGGAAGGTCAAAGGAAATTGATTGAAGATGGCATTAATGTAGACATAAATGCCTCTATTGTAAAGGCTGTTACGGACATGAAGGTGGAGGTCGTAACCGTCACCACTAAAATTGTATCTGAAATCCATCATAAATTATCTAATGATATTAAGGCCATAGAATGAAGTTCAAACATAAATGTTAGTCGAGTACGTGAAGATCTATCCAAGCGGATAGATACGCTTCAAATCAATAACGTAGCCACGCTGACAGAGATTGTAAATAAAGCAGATTTAAGTAATTCAGACGAATTTGACAGGGTTAAACGTACAGTCGATGACATAAACATAGAACTGGCGAAAATTAGGTCGAGGCAGGAAAAGGAAACCAGCGAATTGGAACAACAATTAAGGTCACTCACGATTGAGGACGCTACATTTTCATCTACGTTAAGAGCTGAAGTCAGGGAGGACATCAAGAAGGACTTAACTAGATTCTTTGAAGCAAGAGATGAGAAATTGAAGGAAGAAATCAGGAAATTAGAGGCTAGGACAGATAAGATAGAAGAGGATAAGGAAAGCGTGGATAGTCAACAGCAGATTCCGAAATCCAACTTTAATTTCATTCGAGAGCCATTTCGAACAGAAACAGGGGAACTTGGAGGAGACTTTGAACCTTACCACAGTAGGTCAAATGCGGACATTATCGTCATCAAGAGTAACGACGAAAAGCCCAATAAATTCAGCGGGGTTGGAAATATTACTGCTGTGGAATTTCTTAGAGACATGAGATCATATCTAGAGGATAACAGAATACCTCGTGAACGACACATAAGGGTAGTAGAGAAATATTTGGACTCAGAGGCATTAGTTTGGCACAGAGCTTTCAGGTATACTTATCATACAATCGAGGAATTCGCTATTGCTCTACAGAAGCGATTCTGGAGCAAGGAACTTCAACAAGACATACGCGCCGAAATTTATTCAAAAAGGTATGCTTACTCTAATCTGACGAAGTACGCAAGCTTCTTTACAAAACAATTAGCACGCTTGCAATATCTTCAACCTCCATTGGCAGAAGAAGACCTAGTACATGCTATTTCATGCCAGTTACCAACTGAAGTTAGAAGGCACCTCATTTCGGCAAACGTCAAAACATTAGAGGGGATGGCAGAAATTTGGAGGAGACTGGATCAAACGTCCAATGTGTCCAACAACTCAACCGGAAACCAGAACCAAAGAAGCAGAAATCCGGAACATAGAGAGATCCACACCATCCATGTTGATCAAGCGCAACAGATGGAAGACAATAAAAATGGAGTAGGACCAACTAGATCGAGAATTTATGGACAAGATCGCTTTCAACCAGGTTATCAGAGACCTAGAGAAGGGAGACCATACCAGAATCAGCGACGGAACGAAAATCAATGGAGAAACAGCTACCACCAAAGGAACAATGATTATCGCCGAGAGGGATACTACAATAGAGATAACCCGACGAATAATTACGGATATCGAGGATATCAAAATTGGAGGAACACAAATAACTATTCGAGACCGCAACAACAGCAGAATCAACAAAACCGAGGATGGAGAAACAACAATAACGTGAGGAGGTATTACGATGATAGAGAGAGAGAAAGTCAAGAATACCTGAGGAACCTTAGAGAAAGGGAAGAAGGAAACGCAAGAAACCAAAATCAGGGACAGCGTAACCAAAATCAGGAATCTCAGCCCGGATCAAGCAGAGACCGGAGCAATGAAGACCCAGGAGGGGTACAAAAAAAAAACTTCAAATTCCAAAAAGTAAAGGAGGACGAGAACATCACCGTAACCAGATATGTAATCGAGATAAACGAGTTGTATCAAGCCACGAACGAAGATCTCCTGTATGAGCGAGAAGAGCCGAAAACAGGGAGAGTAGCGAGGCTACCCATCATAGAAATAGTATCAGAAGGTGAATGCCTGAGAACACTCCTAGATACGGGGGCGACAGCGTCAATTTTGTCGGAGAACTGTTTTCACAGATTAAAAGACGGTAATTCACTCACAGCAATGCCCGTTTCAACTATCAAGGTCAGGGGTGTATTCAATGATAAGACCATGAAGTGTAAAGTCCAGGCATTAATGGAATTCTCCATCAATGAATATAAATACGAGCAGATATTCATAGTCTTGAACCAGATAAATTTCGATGCTATTCTAGGTATTGATTTTATAACGAAGACAGGAGCCGTGATTGACATGCGTAATGGAGTCATAAAATTTAATGAAGGCCAATATCAGCCAGAAAACTCGAAGGAGGAGGAGAATGAGTGTAGTCTGATTGACGAAACTACAGAAGAAAATCTAGTAAGAATAGTCATGGAAGTCGAAGCAGAAGGGATACCTCACTATGGTAGGAAAATTGAGAACTTCGAAGATCAGAGAGAGAGAGATTAGAAGAATTGGTCACGACTTTTGCAGATGTATTTAATGATAAACCAGGCATTATCAGAGGATATAAATATCAGATCAAGCTCGCAGGTAACACACCCTTTCAAAAGAAATTGTATCCGATACCGGAGAAATATCAATCAGAAGTGACGGAGCTAATAAAAGGCATGGAAAAGGACGGTATAATAAGAAAGCAAGCCACTCCTTATTTAAACCCTCTTACAATCGTAAAGAAAGCAGATGGAAGTCTGAGACTATGCTTAGATGCCAGGGGCATTAATACTCTTTTGTTAAAAGAATATGACAGGCCACCAAAAATCAGGGAACTACTGAGGAGATTCAAGAATAAAACCTGTTTCTCAGTGATTGATTTAACTGCCGCATTTCATCAAATAGAGCTTACAGAAGACAGCAAATGTTACACGGGGTTCATGTTTAACCAAACCTGTTACGTGTATCAGAGAGTACCATACGGGTTGGTAAATTCAAGCCCAGCACTCATTAGAGCCTTGGATGATAAGTTAAGTGATGAAGTAAAACAATTTGCCATTTGCTACGTGGACGACATTATCATATCTTCAGAAACGCCAGAGCAACACTTCATGCATTTGTAAAAGCTATTTGAAAACCTCAGAAGTGCGAACATCGAGGTAAAATTGAATAAATGCCATTTCTTCCAAGAAAAGATCAACTTTCTTGGACATACGATAGACAGATTCGGTTACCACCCGAATGAAGACAAGATAGAAGCAATATTAAAGTTTCCCAAACCCAAGAAGATCAAAGACATCCGAGCTTTTGCGGGTCTTTGCCAGTTCTTCAGTAGTCATTGCCCACGTTATTCAGAAATGATGGCACCATTACATGAGCTCCTGAAGAAAAACAATAGATGGAAATGGGATGCAGCTGCCGAGAACGCCTTTATTCAAGCAAAGGAAATGCTCAAAAACAACATCAAATTAGAATACCCAGACTTCGAAAGATCATTCATAGTAGAAACTGACGCCTCACGAATTGGTATTAGCGCAGTCTTATATCAGAAGGATCAAGACGGCAACCATCACTATATTTCCTTCAGCAGCAGGAAGTTACGCACGCACGAGTTAAATTATTTCACGACGGAGCTTGAAGCTTTAGCCGTCATAAATGCCCTACAACAATGGAAAAAATTATTGCTGGGACACAAGATTGTAATCAGTACGGATCACAAAGCACTGGAGTTCATGTTAAAGTCCGACTTGTCAAGCGATCGGATGACCAGGTGGACTATGTTTTTACAACAATTTGATGCCACGATAGTCCATGTTCCTGGAAAAGACAACCTACTGGCAGATATTCTTTCCAGATATCCGACTCCTGAAAATAATGTGAGAATTAATGTTATCCAGACGGACGCAGAAGATCTGGAAACGTTGGATAAACTAAGAAGGATTCCTCTCTTTCAAAAGAAGCATGCACCATTTAGGAACATTTATAGATTCTTGTCAGGGAGAATGACAAGGAGGCACGCCTCATATTTCGAAACTAGAAGGAAAGCTAGACATTACATTCTCGTGGGAGAAATCGTATGCAAATACATCGATGCTAGACACACGAAGGTGCGAGTTGCTATTCCGCCTGAACTTATTGTGCCACTAATTTGGTTAGTGCACAAAAGCATAGGTCACGGAGGAGTGGACAAAACATACTATACCATGTTAGAAAAGTTCTATTGGGTTAACATGCGAGAATCCATTACCATAGTGGTCAGATCTTGTGAACTGTGTCAGAAAAACAAATACAACTCTGAACTATTGAAGGAATGATCTAAGGCAATTATTCCTACTTTTTTTTGGACCAACCCCGGCATTTGCCTGGAAGGAAGATGGGAAACCACAGAAGACCATCTTCAAGGTTGCCGGCGGGGGGATTCGAACCTCCTCGCCTCCCGGATGTGAGCGACTGCCAACAGTCATGCCGTAACGACCTCGGCTAACTCACCCGGTAATTATTCCTACTAAACCACTGGAACTGTTTAGCCAGAATATTTTTGGACCTGCACCTAAAGGAGACAGGGGAAACCAATATGTGCTAGTCATGATGGATGTGTTTTCCAAAGTTGTAATGCTTAATCCAATGCAAAAAGCCACAACGAAAACTGTTTTATACCACTTGGAGAGAAATATTATTCCTAAGTTGGGAAAACCAGAAAGACTTCTAATGGACCACGGAACGCAATTTACCTCTGCAGAATTTCAAGGAGCAATGGATAGGTTGGATATTGTTCACCTATTCTCATCAGTTCGCAGTCCAGAGACAAATCCCATTGAAAGAACAATGCTTGAATTTTCTAAGTACATTCGCTTGTATAGTGCAGATAATCATGCGAATTGGGTGAAGATTGTACCCCTAGTAGAATTTTGCATAAATAACACGAGACATGAGAGCACCAACGAAATTCCAGTAATGTTACACTTTGAGGAGAAACCCATACGACCCTGGAACGGAATCTTCAACATTCCGGAAGATAACGAACCACCGATGGACCAGAGAATCGAAGCAGCACGAGTCCAGCTAAACAAAGCGGCCGAGAAGAGATTTAGCGGCCCGCTACGAGAAGGTGACCTTGTATTACTCAGGATTCCTGTGAAAGCAGACGTACTGAAGAAGGTATACATCAAGTTCAGTAGCCTTTTTAGGGGACCTTTCAAGGTAGATACAGTCTACGGTAACAATTGCTAAAAGATCGTAAGAATTGAAGACAACAGATCCATTGGAAAATTTAACCACTCCAAATTAAAGAGATTTTACCCAAAGATTCAGTAAATAAATAAATTCAGTCCCAAGAACAGAGAAACCAACTGTTATTAAAGAAAGTACAGGCTATACTTTATTTTAAATTTGCAACGGGGAATTGCGCCCGAATTTATTTAAGGCCAATACCAAAGATCCAGACGGGATATGAACTGGAACCCAGGAAAAATAAAAGAACGAATTAAAATCTTTTATTCCTCAAAATTCGTGAGATTTGGAAAACCTACTTGAAATAGTGTAATACTATGCATCATTAATAATTAAACAATTACGGAAGGCAAGAAGGAACGATTTAAATATGGTTGTATATTTATTATCTGAATGTAGGGAGGCCTACATTGTAAGAGTGCATCACGCCACGAGAAGTGAGAGAAACGTCATGCAGGGGGAGAAGGGATCAAGTTTGAAGACACACTGAGTGAGGAGAAGTTGATGGAGCTACGTCACACCGCGAGAGGGGAGGCAGAGCGAGGAACTTGCCGTACTTGGAGGGCAAGAGCGAGGAGTTCTTTCCAAATTCAGATCGCGACGAGACAAGACTGCGAGTGGAGAAACAAGTAGTTTTTCAGAATAGTGCTACGCATTACGAAAGTGGAGAGGACGAGTGTGAAGTACAGAAGGCTGTGACTTGCAGAGCAAGGAACATTCTAACGCAGACCAGCACAGCATATAGACCAGTGATTTTGAAACACAGCTTGATATTACAGTATTTCAAAAACTAAGCTATTATACATCGCATGCAGACAGATGCAAACGTTTCACTTCTACAGAAGAGCTTCATTATTTCTACAATTTAGCTCATACTTGGAAATTATACAGAATGCAGTTCGTGAAATGGCAACGGGGAAGTTGTACCAGTGTAATCATTAAAATGAGCATGACTACGTGCTAAGGTGCACATTAAAGGGAAGTAGAAGCTACAAAAATGAAGAGTTGAATCCAGAATTCCACAACATGGACGGAGCAGCGCAACATCTACGCGATGCACAGAAATGCAGGACAAATTTCTACTTCTTAACACGAGTTCATATACATCCAGTATACTCTAAAATACTTTTATAAAACAAACGAATTTCAACCTTGAGAAGCGATGTCGGCGCAGTGAAGGGGTATCGTAAGAAGATCCGGACAACGTGCGGGAGACGAGCGAGGGAGTGCGGAAGAGACATGCTGTTTCACGGCGAGGTCGATAGCCCAGTTATGTCACCGACCTTGTTCCACTGGGAGAGATGTCCAGCTGGCCCCGTCACAACCGGTTCACATAGCTGTGGGAGGTGCGCTCACACACACATTTGGCTTGCCAGACGAGACATGGTACTTCTGAGACCGTCTCCAACTCAAGGTAGAGAAGAGATTGATTTATATTTGGTAGAATTGTAGTCATGTTCTGTGTTTATCCTAATTGACCAACAGTATAATTTTGTCATTGTATTTAAAATTGTGTAGATTTTGATCTAGTATTTTTCGTATTTTCTTAGGAGTCATTTTTCATTGAAAATTTCCGTCACTTGGACGAAATTTTAGTTGTGTATCGCAGTTGTTAACGTTAAAATCATTTCAATATAAAATCGTTTAGAATTATAGATACTTGCGTTAAATTAAATAAATCTGTTTTATGCCCGGCGATGGAACGTATGAACAATTTAAGTACCGTATATTCAAAAAGCTATGTCACGAAGTGTCACATATTTTGACAACACATGATGTTGATTCGAGTGTCAGAAATTTATTTTAAACCAATTGTGAACAAAATTGAATTGTTACATGACACAAAATCTGATAAAAGATAGTCCAAATACTTGATAGATAATTAAACCAATAAATACCAAATTCACTGTAATGAAACAGATAGATACGTAGAACTATGCTGTAACGTGATAAACCATATTTCCTAGTAACAAAGGTATTTCAAGAACCATTACATATTGAACCCTTATTAATCTGCGAAGAATAAGTATTCATGATTTATTATTATTATTACTGCGGCCCAGGCAATACATGTGTAAATTGACAAAGAGGAAGGCAAGTTAGTGTGTTGCAATGATTACCACAGAAGCAGAGCTTGGCAGCTATTCTTGAAGACGACCGGGTAAGCCGAGTTCAAGGCCAAATTGTGTAACAACATGCACCAAAATTGGAGTCATGAGGGAATGGTCACGAGTTAGTTGCAACCGACCTACGATTGAATCACCCAATCAGATGAGACCACGCGATGGGTAGCGTCCCCGGTAAAAAGCGCGCGGAATTGATTATCTAAAGAACCGCCGATCCGGAATATCTCCGCATGAGTGCGCTGAGACGTTTGAATTAAATGATGAAGATTGACACTAGTCCCATGTGTGTGAGATGAAAACTCTAGAATATTTTTCTTAATTTTCCCCACTCCACGTCACACTGTCAGTTTCCAATAAATTGAACGAGGAGATGCTGTTTCGAAGACAACCGTTTTGAACTCTGGTGAGCTAGGTTCACGCCAGTTTGCGTGGTGATTTTACGCTCGTAATAATATTTCTAAAGACAACTATTTTCAGCTCTTATGGGCAAGACTTTAAGTAACATTCCAATTAGTGCTCAACACGAGCAAAGGTTCACAAGAGCAGTAGAGATTATCTAGCGAGATAAGGACTGCGAGACAGTCATATTTAAAACCTGTTTTTCAAGCCAGTGACGATGTGTTTGAAGTGTATAGTTCATGTAAATATTTATTGTATTTTTCAAGTGATATATTGTGCGTGTGTAAGCGAATGCTAAGCTAGGGAAAGTCTTCGTTGGTTAATCGCATAGGACAATCATGGGTGAAAGTAGTAACTCACAGCGATTATAGCCAGGCAATTTATATTAACATTGAACATTTCTGTCCAAGAGACTACACCAAGATGTCCGACGATTGGTCAGGAGCCGGAGTGATGTCCAACGCTTCTATGGAGTCGACGATGGAGGGCTAATTTCCCGTAGGGAAATGTGCCGAGATGGAAGTTATATGTTCTACAAGCTGATACGGTGATGTACAAAAATTGATTACTCAATATGTAGTTAGATACGGCGGGGGAACTTTGTAAATAGTTCATTTATTCTTTTTTCTTGTTTAGATTGTTTTTCTTGCACCGACACTAATGTTTTTAAATGTACGTTGGCGCGTGGCCAAAGTTATTTGTTGTGTATTTTTCTTTGGAGTCATATTTAGTGTGCACGGCGCGTGTACCAGATTTTATCCATGCGAATGCGAAACCCGTTACATTCGATAAGTGGTGCTTTATTAAAGTTCATATTTTGTTGATAGGAAAGGGAGGTAAATTACTGTAAGATGTTTGCTGAACAGGTTATTACTCATATTAGGGGCGTGGTGGCTCAGCGGTCTAGCTGTATGCCTCTCACCAAGGCAGTCCGGGTTCGATTCCCGGTCAATGCATGTGAGATTTTCGAAATGAAATGCCATGTCCTGTGGTTCGGATTCCACGTAAAAAGGAGGTCCCGTGGCTCATAATCTACAGATTAACGGTCACGTTAAACTACAAGCTTCCTTTATTACTCATATTAGGGTTGCCGAGCGCAACAAATTAAGATGTAATTGTAGAACACCTTAGTTCTAATTTTTTTAGTTTATTTTTGAGTCCTTTTCAGGTTCGATAGTCACGGCCTAGAACGGAGGCGCCAGCTGGTGGAAAATATTTATGTCATTTTATTTCAGGGTCTGTCAAACCCATACGTGTGATTCTGTGTGTGTTCTCGTGTCAGGTGTGTGTTTTGATTCTACGTGAAGAGGGGTAGAGGTCCTACCGCCCTCATATTTGTTGTTGTTGTACTTCGATGGAAAGGCAGGGTGCTCCGAGGAGGCCACTGTACCTGGTCCAATGCTGATTCTTGGATTTCCTAGGGGAAATGCTGAGATATATTTTGTTCTGACACACACACGTATATATTGTGCTTTGGGGCACGCTTCTTCGAGACTCGATCCCGTGTCTTGGGAGGTCGAGGTTATTTTGACACGTGGGTTGACAGATATGCAGATTTCCACGTACCGCCCGTCTAGCCTTGGTGACTTATTTTGTTAGGCAGTCCTGTTGTCCGACTGGCCCCTTTAAGCTATCATTAGCAAACCTGGTCTTTTGTGATGGTTATTTGAACCATAATTAATTGGGGAGTTCGCCACGTTTGTGACGGATTATTGTATGTCGTATGGATGGAATATTGTGTTAATGATGTAAATGTTGGCTTTGAGCCTAGTGATTGTTCTATGACTCAGTTCATGTAAGTTAGTCTGTGTGACACCTGTGTGGTGTAGTTGTATTTACTTGTAAAAATGACGGCGGTCATATGTGTATTTCTTTTGTTGGTCACGTGTTAACTTACTTGTGTTGATTTGTGGGAAGTCCTAATTTTAGGCAGTAATGTTTTGCTACGGCAGTTTTGATTCCAATTTCAAGCGGAAATTTTGTTGTTTATTTTAGCATAGGAAGTGTCGGTTTAGTTTTAAGTTGTGTATAGTTGTTCCCGCGTCTGTCTATCTCTAAGTAATGCGGTTTAGTCTTCTGAAAGTTTATCCGGATGATGACGAATCATGCATTCAATTGTACTCATCGTTAAGCATGTAGAACAGCACACACGCATACATTGTCATTATTGTTGATTTTTGGGACATTTGGTCCGAGTAATAATCTCTTCTGAGATTAGGCCTAGTTTTTGGCAAATTTAATTTATTCAGTGGGAGTCATTTTGGGAGTTTTGTTTGTTATTTCATTTTTGTAAATAGCTGATCTGTCATTAAATTCATTTGTTATAACCCTGGCTTCACTTTTTCCTGCATGTTATTTTGTTATATGTTACCCTGCATGTTAATGAAGCGCTTTAACAACAACTTACGATATGGACTGTTACACCCCCCGAAACTGAGTCTCATAAGCTTCTTTGCAAGGGTTCATAAAACAAAAATGGCTGCCCAAGTGGGGATTGTTGTTGTTGTTGCTTTGCTGATCTCATATTTATTTCGTTGAGAAATGATGCCAGGTCAAGCGGGCAAAAGTAAATGCAGTAAATTGAGGCGATGTTGTACCGCCATGTGCATTAGTAAAATCACTGAGTTCCTAAAATTAGAAATATTGAACAAGGTTAGAAATTGATATTGTATTTGTTATTAACTTGTTCTGGCGCCCGGCATTAAAATTAGAAAATTTGCATATTATTGAACTCAGTCAAAGCAGGAAGGTGTTGCCTTATATTTTACATTTAATTAACTTCGGTTAATTGGTGTTGTTCGTAAATTCTGTTGGTTAGGAATTTAATAGCAGATCACTAGGGAGTTATTTTGTTGTTTGGAAATGAGAGTAATTTTATTCAGTAAATTTTGATTACTGAAATTTTTGTTAAATTAGAATCAGTAGTATTTAAATATTATGACATGTGTGCGTGTGTATGACTGAAATCTCGGTGCATGACCCTGTTTTTCTCTGGTTATATTTGTGTATTGTGCGATGGCGAGTGTTGAAGAAATCAAGGGATTGTTAGAGCAGATGTCTATGCAGATGTCCGCGAAAACGGAAGAACAGTTAAAGAACATGAAAGTGGAAATGAGCGAAGACAATGATAAACAATTAAGTAATATTACGATGCAATTGCAAACACAAACAGAACAGTTAGAAATTCAGCGTGAGCATAGTGATAAACAGTTAAATGACATTACAATGCAATTGCAAACACAAACAGAACCGTTAGAAATTCAGCGTGAGCACAGTGAAAAGCAGTTACAAGACATGAGCGGTAACATTACGGTCCAATTGCAGGTCCAGAAATTGGATACTGATAAATTAAACGAATTGAATCATAAACTATCAGAACAGGCAATAACACAAACTGTACAAACAGAGCAGTTAGAAAAGATCACTCATGACATAAATCAAAGTGCAAGGGAAGTAGAGAAACAGGCAGATGAGGTCGCGGAAAATAACGCAAAACAGTTAGGTGAGATTAAGAAGTTGGAGTCTAAATTTGACAATAAACTCATACAATTTGATGAAATGGTGGCCGATAAATTAAAACAAATCGAGGCAGCATGCGTCAACAATACGGCGGGAATAAAAAGCACACAGGATAAATTACAGAAACAGATTAATTCAGTCGATAGTAACGTACTCGAATTAATAAAGGAAATCGATAAACTTGAAATCAAAACAGAAAAAGAACGTCTGCATTTGTGTGAAAACTTGGAAGACCAATTAATTAAAACCCAGCAGGTAATATGAGAAGAGGTCGGGGAACAATTAGTTAAAACACAAGAGGCAATACGAGAAGAGGTCGGAGAACAGCTCAATAAAAATCAGGAAAACTTGGAAGACCAATTAATTAAAACCCAGCAGGTAATACGGGAAGACATACGAGAGGAGTTAGAGAAGAATCAGGAAAGGAGCGAAGAAAAAATTAGCAGTTTGAAGAACAGGATCCGAAGAGATTGGGAGCAGCAGGTCAACGAAACTAAAGAAGACAGGCTGACGATTTTAAAACGCCTAGGTGAATACAATTCTAGGGTGCAGGCTTTGGAGGAAAACATGAAGTCTAAACTCCAAGAACACACAGATCTCATAATTAAAAATGAGATCAGGTCATTAGAGAACGCAACTTTATTTTCGGCAGAAAATACAGTAGGCAAGCAGGGAAGCATTGGAAGTCCGGTGGGCTTGAAGTTGGCTGACGATAACAGCCGAGGTCAAAGTCCTAAGTTAACGAGCAACACGTTCCAGCAGTACAGAGGGGAGACGTCCACGCCACAACCCGGCTTGGCACCTGCCCAAGTAATACAGGTCATTAGGGGGAATAATTTCAAACCCGATAAATTCAGGGAGCACACAGGATCCACTCCCAAAGCATTTTTACGTCAGCTGGATGACTATTTTAACGACCAACATATCAGTCCCGCAAAACAATTGCGACTTGTGGAAAAGTTTTTAGAGGGCCCAAGCTTAATCTGGTTCTTGAGTTTTAAATATACCATCACCGACATGGCACAGTTTAAAGAGGCGTTCTTAAAGAAGTTCTGGAGTCCTTCTTTGCAGCAGGGGTTAAGAATGGATTTATACACTAGGAAATATCACAGCACGCATCCGACCAGATTTTCATAATTTTTTATCCGACCAGATTTTCATAATTTTTTAGCCAACAGCTGGTTAAATTCCGGGACTTTGACGACCCGCCTACTGAAGAAAACATGGTTCTAACCATTGGGAAGCAGCTTCCTATGAATATTCAGCAGCTGTTAGTGGCCGGTAATATTAAGACCGCAGTGCAGGCTGAAGAGTTACTCCGCCATCTAGACGAGACAAGTATGGTTAGTCCGCAGACAGGGAGAAGAAACATGGAATGTGTAAACACGACAGAAGTGGTTCAGGGACACCAAACTAGTCACAACCAGAGTAACCAAACAAAAACACAATCTACGGGAACGCAGTTTACACCAAGACGGCAAGACTATGATGGCCGAAATCAATTCAATCAGAATAATAGAAACTTTCAGAATCGCCGAGGTAACTATAATCAAAACAATCAGAACCAGCATAATCAATGGACGTACCAGCGAGAGTATATCAACTGGAGGGGAAACCAAAGGCAGGGTAGACCTTACCAAAGGAACGGAGATGGCAGGTGGAACAACACGAGGAACTATCGCCAAGATAATCAGGGAGACTATCGCCACGATTGGAATGAGCGGTACGTCGAATCGCAGAAGTATTTGGATCAGTTAACTGCCGAAGAGATGGAGAAAGAGAAGTGGGGGCGTGCAATGGCAAATAGGCAGAGCCCGGACAATCACCAAGGAGCGGGGGCGGAAAGCTTATTACGGCAGCAGGAGAGGCGCGATGGCAACCGGCGGAACTCAACGAATGGGTCCCAGGATAAAAAAAAACCTCGAATGAACCAAAACCAGATAGCCTGAAAATGGAGGACGCCAGGGAGCGGGAAGAGCTGATTGTTGCTAACATAGAAGAGTGGGTAGCATTCCCGGACGATTGCCTGGAGGAAGTGGTGAAGGACCGAGAAAACATCATCAGACAATTGCCGATTATTTACGCACATGTTGGAGGCATTAGAGTGAGATGCTTAATTGACACAGGTAGCCAGGTGAGCTTAGTAACGGAGGTATTGGTGAAAGAAATCGGGCGCAAACAAACTGTTCCAATTATGCCTGTACCATTAATGAAAGTTAGAGGGGTCATTCCTGACAAAACAATAAGTTGTAAGCACCAAGCATATTTAGACCTGGAAATATTGAACCACACATTTTCGCAAACATTCATTGTAATACCGAAGATGAACTATAACATCATTTTGGGAGCCAACTTTATCTGTGATTTTCATGCTGTAATTGACTTACATAATAACACTGTAAGTTTCAAACAAGTTGAGGGGTTGAATCATGTGGGTTTAAACATGGAAGAAAGTCCACTAGAGAGAGAGGCGAATACTTGGGTCATTGAAGAATGCACTAATGAGGCGATCGGAGATAAGAACTTGACGGAGGAACGAGTAAGCCCGACAGCACTGGTTGAAATTGACAGCCGAGATATTTCGCAGGAACTTTGGGTACATTTGGCGGAAGAAGAAATTAGCGGATCCAAATTTGAAATTCTACTTCAGGAGCGGCTTAAGGAGGCAATAGTAGGGGAACCTGACAGAAGAAAATTAGAAGAAATTTTGAGATTTCATAAAGGAGCTTTCGACACCATCCCTGGAAAAGTTTTAAATTTCCAATATGCCATGCAAGTTACTGACTGGACCCCATTTAAGAGTAAATTGTACCCGATCCCAGAGAAACATTTTGCTCAGGTGAAGGACATCATTAGTAATTTATTAGATTCCGGCATGATAAGAAAAGCAGCAACCCCGTACCTAAACGCAATATTGGCTGTGGCCAAGCCAAATGGATCAATTAGGTTATGCCTAGACGCGCGAGTTTTGAACAGTAAATTGCTAGTTGAGCATGACCAAGCACCTAGGATCAAGGATGTTTTGAAGGGCTTCCGTGGGAAGAAGATTTATTCGAGCGTCGACTTAACAAATAGTTTTCACTATCTTGAACTTGAAGAAAAATCCCAACTATTGACGGGGTTTTTATTCGATAACCAAAGTTATATCTGGTCTCGCATGCCCTTTGGCGTAAAAACAGCTGGATGTGCACTGATAAGAGCACTAGACAGGAATCTGACTGAGGAGGTCAAGAGCTTCACTACGAGATATGTTGACGACATATTAATTGCATCTGAAACAATGGAGGAACACTTGGTAAACTTAAACAAACTTCTGGATAACTTGAGAACCATGAATTTCAAAATTAATCTAAAGAAATCACACTTTTGCCAGAGCGAGATTCTGTATTTGGGTCACATAATCGATGTTGAGGGCGTGAGACCTAATCCGGCGAAAATTGATGCAATCAAGAAATTCCCCACACCAACTAAAGTCAAACATGTGAGAGCGTTTTTGGGAGTGACAGGTTTCTTCAAAGAGAATTGTCCTGGATACACGGAAACAGTAGCACCTATGCAAGAGATGCTAAACAAGTCGAATCGATGGTCGTGGAATGAGAAGTGCGACAGGTCCTTTAGAGCTACGAAAGACTTACTGGAGAACTGTGTGAAGCTAGGGTATCCAGACTTCGAGAAGAAATTTATTATTCAAGCAGATGCTTCATTGATTGGAATCGGTGCTATGCTGTACCAAGAGGACGCTGATGAACCCAAGAAGAGATCATATTTGGCATTTACGAGTCGTAAATTGAGGAAGCACGAGAGGAACTACACTGTGACGGAGCTTGAGCTGCTAGCGATTTTGTATTCACTTCAACAATGGCGCAAGATGATCTTCGGTTATTCCATTATTGTCAGAACTGACCACCATGCACTGACATTTCTATTCAAGACGACGATGGCAAGTGAGAGAGTTACGCGTTGGTCCATCTACATACAGCAGTTCGACATTACAATAGAGCATTGCCCTGGAAGGATGAACATCATACCAGATGCTTTGAGCAGGAATCCTGAAGTTGAGAACGAGGTAACAGCGGAAGTTCACCATATAACACTAACACCTAAGGCTCGTGAGTTTTTGGATAAACTAAAGGAAATTCGGAAGGAACAAGAAGCAGACCCATGGATGATGATGATGATCAAGTTCTACAGGAAGGAATTACAACCAGATTCACCTGAATACCGAGAAGCCCGTGCCAAAGAAGCGAGATTTCACTACCTGAATAACCTTTTGCATAAGTACGTGGATGAGCATCATACCAAGCTGCGAATTCTAGTTCCAGCATCACTACAGAGAGGATTGACGTGGCATGTCCACGAGAGCCTAGCACATATCGGCACGGACAAAACAGAAGCTACAATAGGGGAAACTTTTACTTGGCCTAAGATGCGATACACCATTGTGGAAGTAATAAGAACTTGTGACGCGTGCCAGCGCACCAAACCAAACAACTTCATTATGAAACAACCTCCAAGACCATTATTACCTCAAAAACCATGCGAGATGCTCACTATCGACTGTTTTGGCCCTCTAGTGAAAGGGAAACGTGGATGCCGACACCTTCTGGTGTGTGTTGATGTGTTTTCAAAGATGGTAGTGTTATGTCCAATCCAGAAGACGACATCAAAACAAGTCCTCAGCAGAATTCAGAACAAAGTTATTCCGATGCTTGGGAAGCCGGAATCCATTTTATCAGACCATGGTACTTATTTCACGAGCAATGTTTTTAGGCAAGGTCTAGAGAGCCTAGGGATAAAACATATATTTTCAAGCATTCACCATCCTTGTGGGAATCCGAGCGAGAGAACGATTCGCTGTGTTGCCAAGTATTACAGAGTAATGATTCCTAACGATCATAATAAGTGGGTTGACAAAGTAGGAGATATTGAGATGTGCATGAACACCACTAAGCACGAGTCGACGGGTCAAGTCCCACTAATTGTACACCACAACAGGTTGCCAGAGAGATCTTGGGACAAGATTATTCCATGCCCAAGGGATCCATTATTAGCGCATGAGTTGCGAATTCAGCGAACAAGAGAGCACATGAGGAACCAAGCGGACCGAAGACTGAGGAGGTACAGAGGAAAGAAATTTCACCGGGAATTACAGGAACAGGAACTAGTGCTTGTCCGCAGACCACCGATATCTGATCCCAAAAACAAAGTATTTGCAAAATTCTGTCCAAAATGTATTGGCCCGTTCCGTGTCATTACGAATCTGGGTAACAATGCCTACAGACTTGAAGAAGTGAGCACTGGCGCTAAATCTGTCTTCAAAAGCGCCAATTTAAAACCATATTACAGAAGAGAACCATTTGACGAATAGTCAGGACTACGTGTGCAGAATCATTATTGCAGAATTTTATTTTGAGAGCCAACACTCAAATGTACGAGGCCGTGGAGCGCCTGGGAGAGAGAGTGCGTTGTTTGTAAACAAGACAGCTGAGACGGCAGGAGTGGTAATCATGTGAGAAGGAGGGGAGGTCAAGCGAGACGTATGAATGACATTCCGGCATGGAGCGCGCACACTAATTGGGTCAGTGGAGTGTACACTCAAGCAGCTGAGTGAGATACTTAAGAGATGTTGTTGTTACTACTGTGGATATTGTTTTTAAAATCCAAATCAATCACTTGCTTCGAATTTCAAAACCTTGCTGAGGATAAATGAACCCTTATTAATCTGTGATGAATAAGTATTCATGATTTATTATTATTATTACTGCGGCCCAGGCAGTACATGTGGAAATTGACAAAGAGGAAGGCAAGTTAGTGTGTTGCAATGATTACCACAGAAGCAGAGCTTGGCAGCTATTCTTGAAGACGACCGGGTAAGCCGAGTTCAAGGCCAAATTGTGTAACAACATGCACCAAAATTGGAGTCATGAGGGAATGGTCACGAGTTAGTTGCAACCGACTTACGATTGAATCACCCAATCAGATGAGACCACGCGATGGGTAGCGTCCCCGGTAAAAAGCGCGCGGAATTGATTATCTAAAGAACCGCCGATCCGAAATATCTCCGCATGAGTGCGCTGAGACGTTTGAATTAAATGATGAAGATTGACACTAGTCCCATGTGTGCGAGATGAAAACTCTAGAATATTTTTCTTAATTTTCCCCACTCCACCTCACTCTGTCAGTTTCCAATAAATTGATCGAGGAGATGCTGTTTCCAAGACAACCGTTTTGAGCTCTGGTGAGCTAGGTTCACGCCAGTTTGCGTGGTGATTTTACGCTCGTAATAATATTTCTAAAGACAACTATTTTCAGCTCTTATGGGCAAGACTTTAAGTAACATTCCAATTAGTGCTCAACACGAGCAAAGGTTCACAAGAGCAGTAGAGATTATCTAGCGAGATAAGGACTGCGAGACAGTCATATTTAAAACCTGTTTTTCAAGCCAGTGACGATGTGTTTGAAGTGTATAGTTCATGTAAATATTTATTGTATTTTTCAAGTGATATATTGTGCGTGTGTAAGCGAATGCTAAGCTAGGGAAAGTCTTCGTTGGTTAATCGCATAGGACAATCGTGGGTGAAAGTAGTAACTCACAGCGATTATAGCCAGGCAATTTATATTAACATTGAACATTTCTGTCCAAGAGACTACACCAAGATGTCCGACGATTGGTCAGGAGCCGGAGTGATGTCCAACGCTTCTATGGAGTCGACGATGGAGGGCTAATTTCCCGTAGGGAAATGTGCCGAGATGGAAGTTATATGTTCTACAAGCTGATACGGTGATGTACAAAAATTGATTACTCAATATGTAGTTAGATACGGCGGGGGAACTTTGTAAATAGTTCATTTATTCTTTTTTCTTGTTTAGATTGTTTTTCTTGCACCGACACTAATGTTTTTAAATGTACGTTGGCGCGTGGCCAAAGTTATTTGTTGTGTATTTTTCTTTGGAGTCATATTTAGTGTGCACGGCGCGTGTACCAGATTTTATCCATGCGAATGCGAAACCCGTTACATTCGATAAGTGGTGCTTTATTAAAGTTCATATTTTGTTGATAGGAAAGGGAGGTAAATTACTGTAAGATGTTTGCTGAACAGGTTATTACTCATATTAGGGTTGCCGAGCGCAACAAATTAAGATGTAATTGTAGAACACCTTAGTTCTAATTTTTTTAGTTTATTTTTGAGTCCTTTTCAGGTTCGATAGTCACGGCCTAGAACGGAGGCGCCAGCTGGTGGAAAATATTTATGTCATTTTATTTCAGGGTCTGTCAAACCCATACGTGTGATTCTGTGTGTGTTCTCGTGTCAGGTGTGTGTTTTGATTCTACGTGAAGAGGGGTAGAGGTCCTACCGCCCTCATATTTGTTGTTGTTGTACTTCGATGGAAAGGCAGGGTGCTCCGAGGAGGCCACTGTACCTGGTCCAATGCTGATTCTTGGATTTCCTAGGGGAAATGCTGAGATATATTTTGTTCTGACACACACACGTATATATTGTGCTTTGGGGCACGCTTCTTCGAGACTCGATCCCGTGTCTTGGGAGGTCGAGGTTATTTTGACACGTGGGTTGACAGATATGCAGATTTCCAAGTACCGCCCGTCTAGCCTTGGTGACTTATTTTGTTAGGCAGTCCTGTTGTCCGACTGGCCCCTTTAAGCTATCATTAGCAAACCTGTTCTTTTGTGATGGTTATTTGAACCATAATTAATTGGGGAGTTCGCCACGTTTGTGATGGATTATTGTATGTCGTATGGATGGAATATTGTGTTAATGATGTAAATGTTGGCTTTGAGCCTAGTGATTGTTCTATGACTCAGTTCATGTAAGTTAGTCTGTGTGACACCTGTGTGGTGTAGTTGTATTTACTTGTAAAAATGACGGCGGTCATATGTGTATTTCTTTTGTTGGTCACGTGTTAACTTACTTGTGTTGATTTGTGGGAAGTCCTAATTTTAGGCAGTAATGTTTTGCTACGGCAGTTTTGATTCCAATTTCAAGCGGAAATTTTGTTGTTTATTTTAGCATAGGAAGTGTCGGTTTAGTTTTAAGTTGTGTATAGTTGTTCCCCGCGTCTGTCTAGCTCTAAGTAATGCGGATTAGTCTTCTGAAAGTTTATCCGGATGATGACGAATCATGCATTCAATTGTACTCATCGTTAAGCATGTAGAACAGCACACACGCATACATTGTCATTATTGTTGATTTTTGGGACATTTGGTCCGAGTAATAATCTCTTCTGAGATTAGGCCTAGTTTTTGGCAAATTTAATTTATTCAGTGGGAGTCATTTTGGGAGTTTTGTTTGTTATTTCATTTTTGTAAATAGCTGATCTGTCATTAAATTCATTTGTTATAACCCTGGCTTCACTTTTTCCTGCATGTTATTTTGTTATATGTTACCCTGCATGTTAATGAAGCGCTTTAACAACAACTTACGATATGGACTGTTACACCCCCCGAAACTGAGTCTCATAAGCTTCTTTGCAAGGGTTCAATATATATATATATATGTCCAATAAAACATTTAGAGCATTAAAAAGCATAGATAAATTTGTTAAATATTCTACGAAGATAGTTAAGGCTTAAATATTTTCACGAAAGGAAGACACACTTATATCATTTGTTAAATATGAATTCTTGCTGATAATTCTTTGAAAGTTGCAATAATGTAAAACTGAATTTAAATACGTGAAAAGGAGCTAAGAAAGTTAAATCACAGGGTGATATAAAAGTAACTGTACAGAAGTAATTACAGAAGTGAAGTTATAGGCACGATGAAATTTTGTATAAGGATAGAGGAGATTGTTAAAGTTTGTTTCTTGAACAATATTCACAATGGACGTGGATATTTAATAAAGTTACTAATTTTCTTTGCATTGAGTAAGAAAATGCACTTAAATGGGAGTTTAGATTTGAAATACCGTGCAAGAAAGGAATAGTAGACGTAAATGAGTTACGTATTTTCACGAAAGGAGACTGAGGAGTCTCGTTTTTCTAGTTTTGATCACAGTGAATGTGACATTGTTTAAGTGTATTCAAGGAAAGTTCTGTACAGGGTGTTTAAGAAATAATGTGATTGTTGTATAATTTTGGAAGAGATGTGTGTAATGAAGGTCAAATGCCATGCACTTCGAATATTCACGTTTATCAAAGAAAATGTAAACCGAGTTAAGAATTTCAGGAATTTTTCGAGATTTAATGATCAAATGGGAGAAGACAAAGTAAGAACAGTGCTTAACTTAAATGTTTGTCACCTATGTTCTATTGATTCAGACTAGTATTTATACTTTCAACCAATAGAGTTACGGTGTTTGTCACGGAAGTTGAGTTGTAAAGACTCATTTGTATTATAGGTAATGTAATCACTTCAACACAATTAAGTGTAAATTTGTGCGAACCACGAATTATTGTATATATGAATATATTTGATACCGAGTAAATTTTTTATTTTACATATTTAGATGTGGAACTACGGTTCAAATATGAAACGGAATGTATAATATAGGGTAATGTTTGAAATCACGCCGTTTCATAATTTTTCTCATATTTAAATGGAGTACCGAATTCTCCAATCTTTAATTTCAGGACATGTTATATTAGTGCCACGTTTTAGTTTATTTTGAGTTTATTTTATTGCAGTGTCAGGTAGACACTATTGATAGACAGGCAGTCAGTATATGTCTGTATTTTTTCTTAGCACAATAAACGGCTGGCGCTCTTTAGCGAATTAGCCAATTTTATCTTAGCTGTCATCGTTTTCATTTTGTCATCGCCGAAAATAGTACTGCTAGGTAAGATACAGGCGCTCACTATAGACAAACCTTATCACCCCTCGAGATTGGAGTTTCTCGATTTGCTCAAATGTAAATGATAGTAGAAATTTGTACCTACGCTGGTAGTACTATTTTCTTTTATAGAGAAGCAATTTTTCCTTTTGCTGAAATTTTTACATTTTGCAGACAATGAAGCTTATACCAGGCAGGTCCACCCCAAATTGTATAAAGTGAAGCCAGTTCTAGACATCCTTGTATCAAAATTCAGAACTGCATATATTCCAGACGATAGCTTATCTATAGATGAGAGCCTCTTATTGTGGAAAGGTAGACTGGGATGGAAAGTATACATACCAAAGAAAAGGTCGCGCTTTGGTATGGAGTCATATAAGTTATGTGAAGCTAAGACTGGGTATGTGTGCAACATCTTATGGTATACGGGGAAGGAAACTAATCTCATAAACGAAGTTTGCGGAATTGATATTTCTGAGTACACTAAGGCTTCCAAAGTTGTATTTACACTGGCCGAAGATCTCCTGAATAAGGGCTACCTAATAGCTGTGGATAATTACTACAGTAGTCCGGAGCTGTTTGACCTGCTCAATGATCTACAAACAGATGCTGTAGGCACCGTAAGGTCTAACAGAAAAAATCTCCCAAAATATGTTATGGCAAAAAGACTAAAAAAGGGTGAAATTGTGTTTGCTTATCGTAACAAACTCATTGCTCTCAAGTGGAGAGACAAGAGGGATGTGTGTATGCTAAGTAGCATACATGATGCCGAAATGCGCACTGTGAAAAACAGAAAAGGGGACACAATAGTAAAGCCTGTCATGTGTATAGATTACAATGATTCAATGGGTGGGGTCGACTTATCTGATCAGTGCATTGTTCCGTACAGTACAGCCAGAAAGCGAATAAAGAAGTTCTACCAAAAGATTTTCAGGCACTTGTTGGACATAACAATGTTCAATTCCTTCGTTATTTATCAGAATCATGGAGGAAATTTCACTCACAATTTTGTTTGCAAATTATTCAGAAGCTTTTTGACAAGTATGGTAAATCAACCTCCACTGAAGCCCAGCCAGTCAGATCAGTGGTGTCACTATCAAATGATCCTTCAGATCGATTCTCGGGAAGGCATTTTCCGGATTTCAATCCTCCCTCAAAGACGAATCCCATTGCAAGCAAGAGATGTATTGTCTGCAAAGCAAACAATAAAAGAAAGGAGACACAGCACTGCTGCAAAATGTGCGATGTAGCACTGTGCCCAGCTCCTTGCTTTGGAATGTATCACACCGCAAAAAATTGAACTGACAGGTGTCCATTCCTCGTGTATTGTAAATAGTGATTATCATTGTTCTGTAAATTCGTGTGTGTGTGTAAATAATATATAGAGAAAACCTCCGAATGGAATGATTAGTGGCTCGGCAATTGCATATACACAACAAGAGAAGAAAGTACATATTAGGTAAGTACATTGTTATCTGGTCATTATCGTATTCTTCAATTGTGTAATTATAGTGTGAAATATATTTATAGCGCTTGTGGAACTACATCTATCTTTTATTATCGACAGCAGTGGCTGTGCTCGCTAAAGCGTAGCGTTAGGTCGTAGGGCCCAGCTATCTCCTTATTCGATATATTGCGTGGGTTCGAGCCCCTCCATCGGCCGTCCTTGAAATGGTTTGCCTTGGTTTTCCCGTTTTCAACACCAGGCAAATGCTGGGACAGTACCTACTGACTGGCCATGGTCTCTTCCTACCACATCCTTGCCCATCCCGACGCGTAGGTTGCCCACGGGCGTCGACTAGAAAGACCTGCACCAGGCCTCTCAGGAGGTCACTCGAAAAAATCCTATCTTATTGGATACGTAAATACTTATTGCTAACGTACAAGTTTCGGAAAATAACGATTACAATGCTCGTCAGAGAAAAAAATAGTAATATGAGACTTATGCCTTTGTTGCACTAAGATATGATTCGCTTAGAAATCATTCTATTTCGTAAATATTCGTTGCAGTATTGAAATTAATGTGTCTTATTGTCACAATATACATGAAATACTAAACAGATACATGTCGAGCTGCGTAAATCCAATTATTTAAACATTAAAAAAAAATGAAAACATCTCCCCACCATAGTGGTAATGTGGAAGAATTCGCTCCCCACTTAAAGGGTTAATGTGGTACCATAGACATAATCTTTCAGATACTACAAATCTCATCTCTCAAGCTAATTATTCTGCATAAAATGAAGTAACCTTACTACGCCTTATTTCCGAAACTTTGATCCGCTTCACCTGTAGCAAATGCTGCATATTTGCTCTACACATGGTTGCCACAACCCGTAATATGATTATGGGACGCCAACATAACTGTTTGCGATAATATTTAAAATTTGATTCAACTTCAAAAGGACTCTTTGCAATACTATTAATCATGTATTTTGGTGGGGAATTTAGTTAATTTAACGGCGGCATTCCCTTCAATTGTCGTCTGCTATGGTCATTCCATTGTTACTAATAAAACTATTAATAATATCCGTCTTTTCAATACAATGTTAATAATCTATTTATACAACTGGGTATATGTTTCGTACAGTCGTCTGTACTTCCTGTACAGTTGTATAAATAGATTATTAACATTGTATTGAAAAGACAGACATTATTAATAGTTTTATTAGTGAACATATTCAATACGGACCTAAAATGGAGAATATTGCTGTAACCATTCCATTGTTGGCGTGTTGTTTCACGCAGGCCATTGTTAGGCCTAATTTCTCCCCTCATTGCTTTGCTTGCAATGTTTCATTTCGAGCCTTTGGCTTAGTAAACCTTCCTAGGTAATTTAATATTAAATTCATCCCCTTGATTGCATCACTTCTTGTGATAGCTACTTAACTTCTGTGGTTTTTTGAAGCCACGTTTTGCCGCTTGCCAGCCCCTCATTTGGGCATTCGATTAAAGATATTTTGTTCCGCTCTCCTGAGCTATTTAACCCTCGGGCCACGTGCCGCCCTGGATCGACCTTGTCTTAGTTTGGGGACCTCCACTGTTTTTCATCAGGACTAGTGTTATTTTCTATGCGACCTCTGCCCCTCTGTAATCCCTTTTGTTTTAAATATATATCTATTTTATTTGTTTTCTAATTTGATTTCATGACTTCTTCTTAAGGCCACCCCTTTGGTTAACCTCCCAGCCCTCCGCTCAATGATCATTCTGATCAAGCCCCCCTCTTTCCCTTGGTCTTCCAGGTAGTCTAAACATTTAGACCTTGGGGCACTAAGGAGAGGCTGTCCTGACTTCCTTTCGGGGGAGTTTCGGGACAGTAAGTGGTTACGCAGTATCGTGTTTGTCGATTTTAGATTTCCGCTGCTGCCCCTGCCCCGTGTTCTCTTGGATGGATTATTTTGGGTTATCTAACCTACGTTCTCCTTTCCTGTGGTCATGTCTTTTTTTGTTGCTGGGGCAAGTAATGTAACTTATGTAATTTTAAAATCGGTAAGGATAGGAAACCCTGATTGTTGTAATGTGTATGCCTTGTACATTGTTTAATCTCTGTCTGTTTCCTTGTTTTCATGGTGTGCCACAAATGCCTTGAGCATAAGCTGTGATGCTTATTTCATCTATTATGATGATGTGTAAATGAGGAAAGTCTCCTTAGAACTTGGTGAACTCGGCTGTTGCTGTTCTTTCTCTGCTGAGTTGCTGTTCTGCAACTTAAGACCTCGCCGTGGTGAGTCCCATATAGTACTAGTAGTTTTGCTGTAACCTGTAGACTGTTGTGCCTAGTTTCTACACGGTTAACAAGTGGTAGCGCTCAGCTCTTCCCCTGTGTTTTGGTGTGTTCATCGTCTTAGAGCTTATCTACGTGTGAAGTGGTCGTGCTGACACCCTGAATTGCTACGTGCTACGTTCTGGTGAATTTAAGTGATTATTCTGGCCGTGATGTCAATTGTAATTTAGTGGAAAGATTTTTCTCACCATGTTGCCATTTTTCGTAAGTCGCAATAATGTTTCTACAGTTATCGAGCTGCATTTAAAGCTAAAGTGTCTGGCTGTGTTGTCAATATTTTATTTTATCTGGAAGTTGTGCCCAGCTGTATCGCGGATTGCGCTGTTTATTGCTACGTTCATATGTTGACTTAATTGTCACAGTGTGGATTTTCTGGCTGGTACTCGAGTTGAAAGCCGTACCTTTAATTATTTTCTAGCAGTGAGCCAAGTGAAAGCTGTATCAGTGAATTTTCTGGCGTGTTGCCTCTTGAAACATGAAAGCTATGTTTTACCAGTGTTGCCAACTGTTTAGGTTATCAGTGGTAATTGTTCTGGCTGCGTGCCATATGTCAGAAGCTGTAGTTCTTCTTAACACTCCATTCTGTACTGTGGAATATTTTATTGGTGTCATCCGCATAATTTTAATTTTATTGTAGTGGTACTCCTGCCCTACTAACGTAGCTGTTGCCAGTAGCTATTGATCCTGTAGATCTTGAAATAGACCCTTTAGCTATTGTTTGCCGTGTCAAACGTTTTATTATTACAGGGAACGTGAATGTAATATGATTATCTGTGTACATACGTACACCTGCCAGCCAGCAGTGACAACGCTGTGTTAGGAGCTACGAAGTGCTAACTGCCTTGGAATTGTAATATTCAATGCTGATGTGTTAAAAATCCTTCTTTTGAAAATTTCGAATCTCATACTTATGACCTTGTGTGAGGTTATGTTCAGCGTGAACCTGGAGTACCAAGAGTGTCTGTTGTGTTATGATGAACCAGGCCTGCCAACTGTAAACATGGAAGTTGACTGAGTTGCTGTGAAACGTGTGCGTGCTAGTTAGCTTTGCTTAAATAGTCTTCTGGGAAAGCAGTATAGGATCTGCATTGAAATGTTTTGAGGATATATCTTAGGTCAAAATTAGTTTTAATTTTTTTTGGATACGTTGGTATGATATTGTGTTCTCGCTGGAATACCTACTGTGGTCTGGATAGACAGGGTCTTGTGACTATTTCTGTTCGATTCCAGGCGCAGGGTGTAAATAGTCTGTGTTACCTGATTCGAGTTTCCTGAAGTGGCATGTAAGGTTTCTTCGATGCAAGGTGGCCAATTGATGAAGTTCTGTTTTGTGTCGAGGCTACAACTTCGTGTTGTTTGTTATTGGTCTCAATTTTAGGGTTGAGCTTCTTTATGGTATTTTGGCGAATCGTAACTTCATCCTGTAGTTCCGTTATCTTTCTTTCAGTGGGAGGTTTCTTGTAATTCATTTTCGATCGTTATGGGTTGTATTACTGGTGCACTCGAGTGTGTTTTGAGACATGATTGGTGAATGCTACGTGTGTGAGCTGTTAGTACGAGTGTTCCTGCTGTGTGCAAAGTGGACGTCAGTTCCTGTTCTTTCGAATTTCTTGGGCGTAGAAAATTTATTTTTTAATTTTCAGTCGGTGACATATGGAGTTGAGTTGTCTAAAATATTTTATTTAAGAGGGCCACATTTTCTGAGATTTGGACTTGTTTGAGGAGCTGTTCGGAAGAACGCGCTGGGACCTGGTGTGTGTGAATGGTTGTTGCTGTTGGTTATTTAAGGGTTTTATCTTTGTGTTTTTGGACTTACCGTGTGTTTCCTTGGGTGGGTGCCTGTCTCCATTTGGTCCTCCTGTGTCCTCCGGTTTCTTGGTATCTATCCTTTTGGGTAGTCTGGTTTATTGTGTCCTTGTTTGATTATGCTCGGCATGAGAGATTCTCCTCTCTAGTGTGTAGGTGTTGGGCCTTGTTCGTTCATTTTGTTGTGGTTCCTGTCGACAACCGTCAATTAGTTGTTGGTACCAGTGTTGGAGTGTTGTTTAATGTTTTAGTGTTCTATGATTGGCTCCTGTCAGCTATTATCGATTAGTGTGTTGGTGCCATTGTTGACCAGTACAGGATGATTAATTCCCTGTTTTGGTTTTAATGTAGTAAGTCAGGAGGGTGTTTCCCTGTGCTTTATTTGGTCGTGTTGACCAGTGCAGGAAGTTTATTTCCCTGTCCTTTATCGTAGCCCAGGATGGTCCATTCCCTGAGGTTATCTTGTGGTTCAGGATGGTTATTCCCTGACCTTGTGGCCCTTTGTTGGTCGTACGCAGGATGCTGAATTCCCTGTCGCAAGTTGGTACCCTTGTGAGGTCTGTTGTTGAGGTTAGGATTGCCTCTTATGGTCGTCAAGTGTGTATATCCCCTGTCGTGCTCCAAGGTGTGAGCTATTTCCTTTGGCAGGCTGACATACCTAATTGGGTTTTATTGATTTACTTCTTGTCGTTGGAGCATGTGGCAGATGTTCCAGACCTACCGAGAGACGACTGGATTATGGCTAGGTTCGGAACTTGTAAGGTTGGATTGTCGAGGCAACTTAATCATGATGGCTGGAGTTTAAAAGGAAGTTCCTGGTCCATAGGAAGGTGCAGTTTCGAGGATGGTTAGACTTGAGGTTTTTCTTTAATGGGGGGAATCTTTGGTGATTGTTCGTTAGACGATGTCTTAAGTCAGTACTTCTAGTGAGAAGTATTGTCATTGTTGGACCGTTGAATTCGTACTTGGTCGGTGTGGTGAACCGTATCGAGTAAGGTGTTGATGGTATCGCCTGAGTCTGCTCGGTGGTGCATAGTGTTGATGGTATCGCCTGAGTCTGCTCAGTGGTGCTTAGTATTGAGGGTATCGCCTGAGTCTGCTTGGCGGTGCTTGGTGTTGTGGGTATCACCTGAGTCTGCTCGGTGGTGCTAAGTGTTTAGGGTATCGCCTGAGTCTGCTCGGTGGTGCTTGGTGTTTTTTGTATTGCCTGAGTTTGCTCTTAATTCTTATGGTGATTTAGTGTTGTGATCGTGTGGCCTGAGTGAGCTCGGCTACACAAGATGCCTATGGAGCAGTTCGGTGGTGTTTCAGTGTTGGTGCTGATAACGCCTAAGTGGATTTAACCTAGCGGGAGTAGCCAGTCTCTGCCGTTTTATGATTCTGGTGCTTTCAGTGAGGGTTGGTGATGTCGATGTCGCTATGCTCTTCTGACTTTTGATGTCGTTCGGGCTGGTGATAGTCGTACATTGCATTTTAGTGTTTCTGTGTAAATGTTAATTTTTATTTGATGTGCAGATATTGGGTAGTGGTCCTGGAGCGTTGCTTTGGCTGTTTCTAAATTTTATTGCCTTATAGGTACTGGTCCGGAATTTCCATAATATTTCGAGCAGCGTTTCCAGAATTTGTCTTTAGGTCTTGTTGTATCTCCTTTGGTTTCTGTGCCCTCTTGATGGGCGTTCCTGGGAGTAAAGAGCCTGCTTGTTGTCAGTGCGTTTGAGAAAACTACTTTTATTAAATGTAAATGACTGTACTATTTTGGGCCACTCGGGAGGCATGTTGATAAGTGACCCTGTGTTGGTCTACCGTATGAGAGCCGAGTCACCCTGTCACTCTGGGAGCTTTCTGTATTTCACGTGGCGCATCCACTAATTTCTTTCCTGATACTTAGCTTGCGAATCTCAGATTTTGGTCGGGGAAATAGCTTGGTCCTTCAGACATTTAATTTAACTTGAGATTTAAGTGGGAAGTCCTCCATTCCCCTAATTAGTGATGTAAAATACCCAGGTATTTATAAGTCAGGGTAAATATCCAGGGTATATATTCGGGTAAATACCCAATTTGGGTATATACCCGGGTATTTTAGATTTTTTCATTAAAAATCCTGTGTCGTGGTAAGTTGAACCTTAAAAAAGGGGTACCGGTATGCAAACTATTCTACATTAACTTTTTAGAAATGTAACAACATTAGATAGTTAATAAAATTAAATTTAATTAGAATTGGGACTTAAAAACAGAATTAGAATTGGGAATTAGATCAGGAAATAAAATTCAATACAGTAGAACGTCGTTTATCCGGACGAGCAAAAAATAAAGCTTAATCGGATGTACAAGAAGGAAGTTCTACGTCGTTTACTGTTGGCAGAAGTTGAAGAGAGTGTGATATCTTTTTCAAAAGAGTTTTCTCTTAAGGACTACTGTTACTTGACAGCTGATGGATGGAACACTTTAACACCACAGAATCTTCGAAATGCATTGAATAAATTGGTAGGAGAACAAGAGACCGTTAAGACCACAGATTGTTGATGAAGATTTGGATGCAGTGACAAATGAGTTATTCCCCCAAGTTGCTGGATTTTCCGACTGTGATAGAGAAGGCGTACAAGCTTGGTTGGAAAGTGACAGTGACTCAGGTTTTTAAATCTTAGATGATTATGAAATTGCTTCTCTGATGCAAGAAGTAAGTGGGGAAGACAAAAAGGATGAAAGCCTAGATGAGAAAGATGAAGACGGACCAAGTCATGGAGAAGCTTTTACTGCATTAGGAACTGCGCTATTGTGGTATGGTTGTACTATGAAATAAACACATGTTCGATTATCCGGAAAAATCGTTATCCGGAATACTTTCGGTCCCAATTAGTCCGGATCAACGACGTTCCACTGTAGTTATAACCTGAAAAACTCAGGGTTAGAATTGAACTAGGCCTTTTTGCAAACATTGAGGTAAAAGTTGGGGGAAATTTATTCATTGCATTGGCCAAGTTCTACAAAAGGTGTAATATACTGTTTACAACACACTGTATATGTTTTTCAGAACAGTTTTCCCTCCCACATCTTTGTTGTTCATTTCCAGTACCGTAAAAAACTAGACCTTCTCAATATCTTGGTACTTATAAAAAATTTAAAACACAAAACAACCGAAAGGTTTTATCCAATATTTTACTTTAGAGTAAGAAAAAAACCACACTTAAAGACAAGGTTACAGTGCCAAAACATATCAATACCCAAAAATACCCGGATGTCCATTTTCCTTTTTTCAAGTTTTGAAGGATCAATATTGTTTCTGATTTCAATTTAAGATATCAAATACCTGTGTTTCAGTTCTTCTTTGTCCAGCACTTCATCAACACATCAAAAAGTGATATACAAAGCTCAAAAATCCGAAAATACCCTCATTTTGGGTATTTAAATGACCACTGGGTAAATACCCGGGTGAATACCCAATTTATATTTACCTTCCCACTGGGTATTTACCCGGCCCACATCGCTACCCCTAATTGGTAACATTTTGATGTATGGTCCTGAAGTTTTAACTGGTGTTAATTGCTTAATGTTAAATTGTAACTTAATTTTCTTGCTCAAGCGGTGCATGCGTGTGCTTTGGTCATGCCAAGTGATGACCTCTCATAGTGATGAGAGAGGCCTTCATCTCAAGTGAGCACAAAGTGTGCTATGCCCTCCTTCCAATAAAGTGTGGTTCCCAAGGGAGTTCTTCGAGTGGTCACGTGCAACTGTGTCCCTCCCCCTACAATCTTTGCTCCTGCTTGTGACAGGAGGAGTTCGGATCGACTTGTCCTGTCGAGTCTCCTGCTGTGTGGAAGCAGTCTGCTGCTGGTTTTTTGGTTTGTTTCAGCTGTGGTCCTGTGTGAAGGGTGCAAACTTCACACTTATGGGGGTAGTGACCTGAGGACAGGGTCACTGTCGGCCCCGACGATTTTCATCATCTGGTGGTGGATCCTGATGGCTGCTGGCGGTTCGGAAGGAGATACCTACCTGGTCGTCCTGACCCTGCTGGACATCTCGAAGATAAGTACTGGACTGGTACACTGGTATTGCATGCAAATTTTGGAAGAACATACGCTCATTGGTGGAGCATGCATTACTTGAAAACATGTGCAAGTGACTACACTACTGCTGTGCAACTATTGAAGTGAACTCTAGGGGCATGCCCCCATGTCAGCGCCCTCCCCTTCCACCCCTAGGTCTTCGTTAGCAGAGGGGAAGCTGTGGCAGTTTATTGACTCCCGCTTATTTCGCCCCTTCCCCCTCACCCCCGCATCTGACATCACCGGGGAGAGAGCTCAAAAACTTTGGAACTTTTCTGAACTTTGAAATTCCCGCTTCCCTGCCCCCTCTGCTCATATCCGTTGTGGCGCCAAAAGAAGTTCGGGATCATTCGGCGATGTTCCGATGTTCGGAACAAAATAGCATCGGCATGGAACTGTAGAGAAAACATCGAGCTACCACCCCAAAATCATTTATTTCGTGTTTAACAAGCATCGCAGTGTCTCGCCTAATTGTATGTCAAAGTTGGTGTCGCGATTGTCATTTGTTGCCGTTCGGGTGCGTTCAGATTCCTTCGCGACCCGAAGTAGTGCATTCTTGGCATCAGACGCTATCAGTTGAACTTAGAACCATGTAGCGAAAAGGTGTGTTAGGTCGGCAAATCGGTGGCCGACCACTGGAAATTATTGGCAAATGGGCCAATTACAAGGTACTGTTGACTGATTCTTTTGCTGCATATTGCGCCATACATTTTGAGCTATTTTACTCCCGATGAAGATTTTTTTTTTTTCTTTATTAAATATTTTCGTTCCAGGCAGGCAGGAGCTTTAAGCGTCCATAGACTGGGAACCTTTTAATGTGGTACCATAGACATAATCATTCAGATACTACAAATCTCATCTCTCAAGCTAATTATTCTGCATAAAATGAAGTAACCTTACTACGCCTTATTTCCGAAACTTTGATCCGCATCGCCTGTAGCAAATGCTGTGTATTTGCTCTACACAGGGTTGCCACAACCCGTAATATGATTATGGGACGCCAACATAACTGTTTGCGATAATATTTAAAATTTGATTCAACTTCAAAAGGACTCTTGGCAATACTATTAAACATGTATTTTGGTGGGGAATTTAGTTAATTTAACGGCGGCATTCCCTTCAATCTCGTCTGCTATGGTCATTCCATTGTTACTAATAAAACTATTAATAATATCCGTCTTTTCAATACAATGTTAATAATCTATTTATACAACTGGGTATATGTTTCGTACAGTCGTCTGTACTTCCTGTACAGTTGTATAAATAGATTATTAACATTGTATTGAAAAGACAGACATTATTAATAGTTTTATTAGTGAACATATTCAATACGGACCTAAAATGGAGAATATTGCTGTAACCATTCCATTGTTGGCGTGTTGTTTCACGCAGGCCATTGTTAGGCCTAATTTCTCCCCTCATTGCTTTGCTTGCAATGTTTTATTTCAAGCCTTTGGCTTAGTAAACCTTCCTAGGTAATTTAATATTAAATTCATCCCCTTGATTGCATCACTTGTTGTGATAGCTACTTAACTTCAGTGGTTTTTTGACGCCACGTTTTGCCGCTTGCCAGCCCCTCATTTGGGCATTTGATTAAAGATATTTTGCTCCGCTCTCCTGAGCTATTTAACCCTCGGGCCACGTGCCGCCCTGGATCAACCATGTCTTAGTTTGGAGACCTCCACTGTTTTTCATCAGGACTAGTGTTATTTTCTATGCGACCTCTGCCCCTCTGTAATCCCTTTTATCTATATACTAGCAGGTACCCGCGGCTTCGCTCGCGTCATAGTCGTGTCATATTGTTATTCAATGAAATGCAGGTTTAACCCCGTTAACACCTCTTTAGAACCTGAATATTCAAAAATCCCTCCTTATTGGCCTTTTTCGACACACAACAAACATATCCCCAAAATATCATTCTTCTAAGTTTAATAGTTTTGGTTGGTCGATGAGAGTGAAAATCCAAAAATCCTTCCTTATGGGAAGTTTTTTTCTTCAGAATTTCACCCCTATCCAAAAATCCTTCCTTAGTGGACGCTTTCAACATACAACGAACATATCCCCAAAATTTCATGTTCCTAACTTTAGTAGTTTTGGCTGGGGGATGATGAGTCACTCAGTCAGGACACTTTGTTTTATATAATAGATAAGCATGGGTCCTAGTGGAAAATAATTCTATCACCTGAAACCAAAAATGCATGGGACGAAAAAAACATCAAAATATCATGTTGGTTTCGGACCCTAAATGACGTGAAAGATATAATAAAAGTATTAAAAAAGCTACTTTTTGAAATTTCATTCGAATCAATTTTTTTTGTCATTCCTGGGACTTCCCTCAACCCCCACTTTTCACCCCTTACACCTCATAATATACACGACATCGAAAAACCCTCAGACACGTGTCTTCTTATTTTTAATGATGAGTTTATGTGCCGAGTATCACATGCCCCAATGAAACCAATCGGGAGATATTGTTATTCAATAAAATGCAGTTCTACCCCCCTTAACACCCCTTTAGAACCTGAATATCCAAAAATCCTTCCTTAGTTGACGCTTTCAACATACAACGAACATATCCACAAAATTTCATGTTTCTAACTTTAGCAGTTTTGGCTGGGCGTGATGAGTCAGTCAGGACACTTTGTTTTATATAATAGACTAGCTGTTACCCGCGGCTTTGCCCGCAATAACATTTGGAATCCCGTTATAACATTAGTTATATAGATAGATAAGCATGGTCTATCACCTGAAACCAAAAATGCATGGGACGAAAAAAAACATCAAAATATCATGTTGGTTTCGGACCCTAAAAGACGTGAAAAATATAATAAAAGTATTAAAATTTTTTTTTTTGAAATTTCATTCGAATCAATTTTTATGTCATTCCTGGGACTTAGAAAATTCCGACCAAAAAGTACAAAATCATTAATAACTCCGTAAGTATTCGTCGTATGATGAAATAGCAAGAGACAAAAAAGATGTAATGTGTTATTGTCTACAACATAGGCCATGTATAATTTTACACTCAGACATATTACGTCCCCCCCCCCCCCCCATAATTTCACCCCTCCCGATGGGCCCCTTAAATTGGATTTATGAAAATACGGTCAAACACCTATTTACTTATTTTTTATGCTGATTTTTCCCGCCGAGTTCCAAACTCCTGGCCTATGTCGTTTAAGGGATACACGCTCCGTTAGGAATCCTTCAACCCCCACTTTTCACCCCTTTCACCTCATAATATACACCACATCGAAAAACCCTCAGACACGTGTCTTCTTATTTTTAATGATGAGTTTATATGCCGAGTATCACATCCCACAATGAAACCAATCGGGAGATATTGCTATTCAATGAAATGCAGGTCTACCCCCTTAACACCCCTTTAGAACCTGAATATCCAAAAATCCTTTCTTAGTGGGCGTTTGCGGCCCTTGAGGAAGCTGCATACCAAATTTCATTCCAATCCGTTCCGTGGTTTCTGAGATTTCGTGATGAATGAATCAGTCAGTCAGTGGTATTTGAGCTTTATATAGTAGATATAAAAAACAATGTAACGTGATAGTTTGTCTGTGGGTATGTCTCCTATGCGTTCATATACCATTCGTCCGATTGCGATGAAACTTGGGTGAGATGTTGAGTACACTCCAAGGAAGGTTTCTGACTTAGTAAATCCATTTTACAATAGGTAGCGCACGCGTAGATTCAACAAATGAGCTACGACGAGCGAAGCATTTCAACAAAGTCACGTTTGCGTTCATATACCATTCGTCCGATAGCGATGAAACTAGGCTGAGATTTTGTGTGCACTCCAAGGAAGGTTTCTGACTTAGTAAATCCATTTTACAATAGGTAGCGCACGCGTAGATTCAACAAATGAGCGACGATGCGCGAAGCATTTCAACAAAGTCACGAATGTGTTCATATACCATTCGTCCGATAGCGATGAAACTTGGGTGAGATGTTGTGTATACTCCAGGGAAGGTTTCTGGCTTAGTACATACATTTTACAATAGGTATCGCACCAGTAGATTCAACAAATGAGCGATGACACGCGAAGCGTTTCAACAAAGTCCCGTATAAAGTCATATACCATTCGTCTGATAGTGATAAATGTTTGGTGAATTGTTGTGTACACTCCAGGAAAGGTTTCTGGCTAAGTAAATCCATTTTACAATACGAAGCGCACGTTTATATTCAACAAATGAGTGACTAAGCGCGAAGCGTTTCGACAACGTCCCGTATACGTTCACATACCATTCATCCGATTGCGATGAAACTAGGGTGAGATGTTGTGTACACTCCAGGGAAGGTTTCTGGCTGAGTACATCCATATTACAATATGTAGCGCAAGAGTAGAATCAACAAATGAGCGACGACACGCGAAGCGTTTCAACCAAGTCCCGTATGCATTCATGTACCATTCGTCCGTAGCTATGAAACTTGGGTGAGATGTTGTGTACACGTCATGGAAAATTTCTGGCTTAGTAAATCCACTATACAATATGCAGCGCACAAGTTGATTCAACAAATGAGGGACGACGCGCGAAGCGTTTCAACAAAGTCCCGTATAAGGTCATATACCATTCTGCGTTAGCGGTGAAACTTGGGTGAAATATGGTGGACACTCCAAGGAAGGTTTCTGGCTTAGTAAATACATTTCACAGTAGGTAGCACACGAGTAGATTCGACAAATGAACGACGACATGCGGAGTGTTTCAATACAGTCCCCTATGTCTTCATATCCCATTAGTCCGATAGCGATGAAACTTGGGTGAGATGTTGTGGACACTTACGTGATGGTTTCTAACTTAGTAAATACATTTTACAGTAGGTAGCGCACGAGTAGATTCAACAAATGAGTGACGGAGCGCGAATCGTTTAAACAAAATCAGGTATGCGTTCATATACTATTCATCCGATTGCGATGAAACATTGATCAGTTATTGTGTACCCGCCAGGGAAGGGGACTTAGTAAATCCATTTCACAATAAGTAGCGCAAGAGTAGATGCAACAAATGGGTGACGACGCGCGAAGCGTTTCAACAAAATCCCCTATTGCGTTCATATAACATTCTTCGATTGCGATGAAACCTTGATGAGTTATTGTGTACACGCCAGGGAAGGGCTTCGACTTAGTAATACATTTCTCAATAGGTAGCGCACGAGTAGATTCAACAAATGAGTGACAGCGCACGAATCGTTTAAACAAAACCCCGTATACGTGCATATACAATTCATCCGATTGCGATGAATCATTGATGAGTTATTGTGTACACGCCAGGGAAGGGTTTCGACTTAGTAAATCCATTTCACAACAGGTAGCGTACGAGTAGATTCAACAAATGAGTGACAGCGATGAAACTTTTGAAAGTTGTTGTGCCAGCTTCCACGAATGGTTCTAAATTAGAAAATCCATTTTACGATAGCTTAGAGGCAGTTAACATGTTGTGTATCCAAAAGCACTTCAAGAAACAGAATTTCAACGCCAACACTTTCTTTGATTGGCATTGCAACGCATGCCGGGTACAGCTTGTTTATATCTATTTTATTTGTTTTCTAATTTGATTTCATGACTTCTTCTTAAGGCCACCCCTTTGGTTAACCTCCCAGCCCTCCGCTCAATGATCAAGCCCCCTCTTTCCCTTGGTCTTCCAGGTAGTCTAAACATTTAGACCTTGGGGCACTAAGGAGAGGCTGTCCTGTCTTCCTTTCGGGGGAGTTTCGGGACAGTTCCTATATAAAGGGTATATCATTTCTAAAATATAAGCTTGTAAGGCATATTGCTTCAGTTACTTTTTATGTACTACAGTTTAATTTATTATGATTATTATTAATAATAAGCCCCCTATGGGCTGTAGAATTTGTAGGGTACCTCATTAAATAATGATGGCTGAGATGAATTGTGTGAGTACATATGAAAAGGTAATAATAATAATAATATCGTATGGCCAAGGGTGCCGGGTGCAAGCTTTGTTATTTGACACCCAGAGGGTAGCTTGCATGTCGAATTTCATTGTTCCTTGAAACACTATAGCGCTTTCTAGTAGAGAAATGAGGAACTTTGTGTTGGAGGAAACTCCCGAGATTAATTTTGCCATTATGAACACGCCCTACTGAATTCAAATGGGTTCTTTGACATGCCAACATCGTATGACATGCGTGTCGTATTTTTGCAGCCTTTCAAAAATCACTTACCACGGCCAGGAGCGAACCTGCAAGCTTGGGGTTAGTAGACCGACACGTTAACCACTCACCCACCGTGGCAAGCTATATGAAAAGGTACCATTTGCCGAGATAAGTGAGTTTAAACTGGAATCTGCTATTGATCATTTACATTTGTATTCATCAGACTCAACACTTAACACAGGTTGAAAGCAAGTGCCAGCATACAAAATAAATATTTTTACGAACATATTTCTAACGTATTTTCAAATTTCAGGGATGTAAGTGATATATTACATTTTCTGAACCATGCTTCATCAAACTGAGCACCACATTGACTGGCACCGTGGCACCCAAGTCTTTGCTATGCCAACCTGAGCCAACAGCTTCATGCAACTTCGAGTGTTTCCCAATAAATAATAATGTTATTGGTTTTACATCCCTTTAACTACTGTGGCTTTTAGAGACGCCGGGGTGCCGGAATTTTGCCCCGAAGGGGATCTTTAACGTGCCAGTAAATCTACTGACACGGCTCCCTCACATTTGCGCACCCTCAAATGCCAGCTGACTGCGCCAGGATACGAACCTGCAACCTAGGGCCCAGCAAGCGAGAACGTTACCGCTGAGCCACGCAGCCAGTCTGTTTCCCAATAAAACTGATCCTTAAATGCTACCAGCTCCCCAAGCAAAGGGGGCATGACAATATTGAGCAGAGGAGAGTCATCAGCACAAACACTACTCTCAACAATACAGTATCAATTATTTCGATACAGGTGTATCTGTAGGCAGTCCATACACAGTCTTAACTCTTTACCCAACAACTGAGTCTTTTTATGCACTGGTACAATGGTCAGTGAAGACTCTAGAAAGCTTCGAAGCCATTTTCAGTGTTTAACATGTAATTGATAACTTTTTAGTCGGTCAGCACATATTTATGGCCAGTTCCGTTAGACAGGAAACATGAGGATTTAATCATTATTTGCCGAGATTTGGGACTCACCAAAGTGTAGCACCATCAGGGCGAGCACTGCTTGCTGGGCAGTGAGCAGGTGGTCTGTGTGGTGGACCCAGCCTCCCAAGGCCCCCTCCACTTTCAGGTACACCATGGTGCAGGTAGAGTTAGTGGCGGCTGCAAGCTGCACGCAGAAACTACACAACAGTGTCACGTAGCACACCAGCACCACTACCACCGACACCAGGAACTTGATCCCGTAGCACCACAGCACAAAGCCTCCCACCTGCAACAGTATCACCTTTCATATTCACACTTCCAGTATGCACGACAATGGAGCATTAATAAAATTAATAAAAATATTTATTCCTTGATTGGGAAATACAAGGCAGACACACAAAAAGACAAAATCAATGACAGGCAGAAGTGGGTGGAGTGAAAACCCATAAAAAGGACAAGGACAATGTCCACACCAACATCCTGACACTATCAATCCAACTGGCCGTGTGGCGCCTGTTATACCCAAGGTCGCGGGATTGAATCCTGATGCAATCGGTTGGCATTCGATGGTGTGCAAATTCGAGGGAGCCATGATGGTAGATTTACTGGCATATTAAAGATCCCCTTCATGGCAAAATTCTGACACTCTGGTGTCTCTAAAAGCCTCAGTAGTTAAATGGGATGTCAAACCTATAACACTATTATTATTAGACTATCAATCCAATCAACAGCTAAAGCCCCACTTTTATGTCTGGGTCTCTTGGACTTAGGGTTTGAACTTGAGCAGTTTTGTACATTCGATACTTTATTAGTTTTGTAACCTACCGAGCTGACAAATATGACACGCTGGCTTGTTCAAAAGGTTTTCTCAAAGACTTTCTAGATGACCATAATAATTGAGCACTAATATCCTCTAACTTTCTTTCCATCAAAATGTGTTGTCTTCATTTCATTTTTTTAAGGTGTAAAATCTGACCCTTCAAAAGGTTTTCTCAAAGACTTTCTAGATGACCATAATAATTGAGCACTAATATCCTCTAACTTTCTTTCCATCAAAATGTGATGTCTTCATTTCATTTTTTAAGGTGTAAAATCTGACCCTGGAGTCTTCATCACAACCTTGCTAACTGTGGTCTCCAAAGGCACCTTAGCACCTAGTAATTCCTGCCGAAATGCTCTGCGAGTAACACTAACAGACTCGGTCTTAATGAAACTATAACAAATGAAAATTCCTCGTTCTGTGGTAAATGTAGCAGTCAAAGCTGTATGTGATTGGATAGTATCTAACCATTCCCAGCTGTTGGAATCAACACGCCTACTGTTCCATATCCAACGTTGCCTGCCGGACTAATGGGCTTGGTGGCGAATGACAATAGCCAACAATCCACAACATAACAAATTTTAAATCCTTCAAGTTACATCATAGTTAGTTATTGTTGTTTTAAAGGGCAGAACAGCGAGGTCATCTGCCCCTCAAAGGCCATGTGATTTTCTTTTTTTTGTGGGGAAGTTTAAAAGACATAGCTTACTATACAGATCTCATCCTCAAACTACCTGAAGCTATAGATTGCGAGGTGAAATAAGACGCACGTTACTTTAAGTGGAGGTTTATTAAATGTAACAAAGTAAGAGAAATAATACAATGCATGCGTCCGTACAAGTTTGGTGACCAACGCGAAGTAAAATCAAAACAAAAGGCGGCTGCTTGCCTGTAAGGAGAAAACACCCAAGTCTGCTATAGAGCATCCAGCGTTTAGAAAAGACTGTGGAGCCGTATGGCGACAGTGTTGCTAACTCTAGGCAGAGGTAGCGCTGACGTCATACGTTATGTTCACCCGCTTCGAGTACTGCGCTTTCATAAGTTAGCGAGACAACCACAACCCCAGCAGCTACCTGAAATAAAACACGCCCAGGAAGGAGCAGTTTTGCAGGTGTTAACGGATTGGACCAGTATTAAGGATACTGTATGCGAAGAGAACCAATAACGACATTCATTTCGTTGTGATATGACGCATTACTGATTGACAGATGTCCAGAGCACAACCCTTCCTTCCTTCCTTCTCGGATGTATGCAGACGATGTTAACAAGTTTTATATCAGCAATACTGTTGATCATCACCTCTTTAGTTATTAGTTAGGCTGTAATTTTGTTTCTTTCAATTTTATTCTTGTTGTTTTGTTTAGATTAATATTTGTAATATTGTAGTGAGTTAGCCGTGCGGTTAAGGGCGCACAGCTGTGAGCTTGCATTCGGGAGATAGTGGGTTGGAACCCAACTGTCGGCAGCCATGATTCGATCGAACAGAAATTAAAACAGACACACAACAGTACACCAATGACGGATAGTGCTTCAGAACTGAGCACGTGCTCCACTCCGGGCGAGCATGCAGCACTGGACGAGGCTCTTCTTTCCAGCGTGCTAACCTCGATTTTTTTTTTATTACTAAGACGTAATATAAGCGATACTTGTACGCAATAACAAAGGTAATCAGTTGCCAGATAATTGTAGGAAGCTATTATGACGAAAAATATATATGTTCAGAGTTCCTTCATAATAAAAGGTGAGGCAACAAAACCAGTGTAGGGGGGATTTCCGTTAAAAGTAAAAGCCCATAAGACCCACAGTCTTTTCTAAACGCTGGATGCTCTATAGGTGACAGAGTTAGAGGGTAGCTCGATTTGAATAATATCCAACACAAACTTTAGTGGAGCTGGAGAGCAATATTTGGGATCAATGTCCTTCATAACAGAAGGACAGTTAACAGTGTCAATGGCAATTTATTTACAAGGTACAGCACCTGTTTGCCGGCTAATGGAGAACATTTCTAACATCTCCTGTGAAAAGGTACATTCTTTATCATGTTGGAAGCCATTTTTCAATGTTGACTTAGGGAAACAAAATGTAAGTGCTTTTCAAACGGTCATCACGATTGTACTAAATTGTAGAGGGTGTTATTCCTTACACCTGAAAAATTACAAGACATTAAATAAAGCAGTGGTCTGAACTGGCTTGGTAAGCAGAAGGCGTGCTTGCTTGCTAGCTGGCAGTACCCACTTCAGCAAAATACTCAGCCTGTATTTACCAGTTCCTAGCTTGCTGGTACTCTGTACATTATACGTTGAGCAATATTATATGATATAATAATTATATTATTTTAATCCCAATTGTAACCTGTAAATTTCACACAATTCTTATTCACAACAAACTTGCTACAAATTGAAAAATTTATAAAGCTTGGATGCTTAATCAAAACAGCACTGTTTCTGTTTTCTGGATCTATTTAGATCACCTATGATTTGTAGAAAGCTGTATATAATAAACAGATTTTTACCTTACAAGCCACAATGCTAAATTCTGTATTTTTAGTGAAAAAAGAGAATTTGACTTTAACTGGTCTCTGAAGTCAGTGTAACGAGTACTAAGTGAATCCAAGTGAAATCTGTACTGTAATACCTTCATATTGATGTCACATTGGTTCTTGACCGTTGCCCGCTGCATGGTCAGCGGATCGGTGGGGTTGCCGACCATCGAGAGTGACAACAGAGGCACCACCAGGCAGAACATCCACAAGACATCACCTAAGTAAACATCATTATTATTCTTTTATCATGTATTTTTGGGATCAACATCGAGGTAGCAAGATTTATTACACAAATTATTATTCCCTAATATATGAATCTATATAGGAAAATACAACAGGTAAACAATCATTTTGGGGCAGATGAACTCGTCATGCCCCTTAAGACCACATTCATCATCATCATCTTCATTTCCCGTTTCCAGCTTCCTGGATCGGGTTGTGAATTAAGGACCTCCATCGTTGCCTGTCTCTCCACCACTCCTCTCCTGATTTTAGTACATCTTCAGGTTTTCCTACCTTCTTTTCTACACACTCCCACACTGTATCTGCCCATCTCTTCCGGGGCCTTCCTCGTGGTCTCTTCCCTGTCATCTTTTCACAGAAAGTTTTCTTTGGTACTCTCTCCTCTCCCATTCTCATCATGTCCATACCACTTTAACTTTGTTGTTTCTATCCTGTCCTGTAGCTTCAATATTCCTGTCCTTTCTCTAATCTCTTCATTTCTAACTCTATCTCTTCTGGTCTTGCCCTCTATACCTCTTAGGAATTTCATCTCTGCGGCTTGTATTCTACTCTCCTCTCTTTTTGTAGTAGTCCACGCTCCAGCTGCGTATGTTAGTATGGGTCCGTAGTAGGTTGAATATAATACTTTTTTGCATTTCTTTGGGACATCTCGGTTCCACACAATACCCCTTACACTCTGGTAAAAACTGTTCGCTTGTTGTATTCTCTTTCCAATTTCCTCAGTTATCTTTCCATGTTCTGCGATCACACTTCCCAAATACTTGAAACTTTTAACGACTTCTAGAATTTTGCCATTCAATTCTATCTTTCCTCTTCCATTCTTCCTTCCTCTTGACATTACCATTATCTTGCCTTCTCTGTGCTTACTTTCATCACAAATTTCTCTATCTCTTGGTTCCATACATCTAGTTGTTTTTGTACAACCTTTTCATCCTCACCCCATATAACTATATCATCTGCAAACAGCGTGGCCTTTGTTGCTTCTTGTCCCAATCTCTGTTTGACATTCTTGTGGATTTCATCCATGACTATGATGAATAGTAATGGGGACAATACACTTCCCTGTCGGAGACCTGTTTCCACTTTAAACCATTCTGTTTCTCCTATACTGGTCTTCACGCTACTGACACAATTTTTGTACATAGCTTTTAACATTTGGACTTCTGCTCTAATAACTCTTCTTTTTCCTAATACATCCCAAACCACCTGTCTAGGCCCACTGTCATATGCTTTCTCAATATCAATAAATGTCATCACCATGTCTTTTCCAAATTCCCATCTTTTCTCCATCATTTGCCTTAATGTAAAGACCACAATCATTATCAAAACAACCGTAGGAGTAGAAACAATATTATGCATGGCTCCTTCTCCTCTCCTCTGGTTGTGGGTGCTCAGTCTCTCCTACCAAACTCACTCCCAGTGATATTCAGCTGAAAGATGCAACAAACAAGCAATCAAAGCACTCCAATTCTCAAATATCTAAGCAAAAGTGAATATTAAACCAAACAATCATGTATTTGGCTGTCATTTCGCTATCAGAAAGTTTGATGTATTGTAATTGTATTCGGGCATATGCGAGTACGAGCTTTCTTTTTCTTTTCCTCCTACTCCTCCTCTGCATGCAGTCTGTTTATGATTCATGCAAAGATGGCCAAGTAGATTTCTATGAAATTATCAGTATGACTAGGATTATCCAGGACTCATACCAGAGGGTCGAGAATCGCAAGGAACTGGGTGTGGGGAACCTTCACTATTGTTTGATTCCACTCTATCATGTAATATTGCCATTCAAAGCTGTCAAAAGAAAACAACTTTCATAATTTCAAATTATCTTCAATATACGTTCAAGGAGGAAAGGGGACAGAAAAACAACTTTGTGTGATATCATTTTAATGGAAGTCAGAACCAGAGGATTGGAATGAGTGTTTATAAGGTATGGATTCTGTCTTGAGGAAAGAATTCATGATGAATATTAATAAATGTAAAACAAAAATATTGGAATGCAGTCTAAAGAAATAAGAAACCCCTATGGATGTCGAATCTGCAGGTGAAAATCTAAAGGAAGTAGGTAACTTCTGTTACTTAGGAAGCAAAATAACCAGTGATGAACGAAGCAAATAGGATATGCAAAGTAGCCAGCACATGCAAAGAGAAGAAATCTCGTAACATCAAGTGTAAATGTAGATATTAGGTAGTTTTTTTTTTGTCTGGAGTGTGCACTTTATGGAAGTGAAACTTGGTTTGTTGGTGCAGTAGGAAAAAGCAGACTAGAAGCAATTGATATGCGGTGTTACAAGAGAATGATGAAGACAACATGGGTACACAAGAGTTATAAATGAAAAGGTAGTAAGATGAGTTGGAGAAAAGAGATATTTCTGGTGAGTGCAAATAAAAAGAAGATATAGTTTGGTAGTACACATGATAAGGCACCCAGGGAAAGCTGAGGATAGAAAGGTTAGAATATGTTAAACAGATTTCCCTGGATGCAGGGTGTGGTAGCAATGTAGAGATGAAACGATTAGTTCAGGACAGGAGGAATGGATTGTTGCTTTAAACTAGTCTAAGTACTCAGGACTCAAACAAACATTAAAAGTTACATTTTGTTCTTTAATTGGAAAAGAAATGCTCCACGCAAAACCAAACCAAACTAGAAATAATTTTACTGAATATTTTGAAGGGATATTTACACAGAAATACAGTACTATTTTTATTAGAGAAAAGTAAGGAGTCTGCATAGGGAGAAATAAAGGGAAAAAGTGAGGACAAACACTATCTCCATAGCCAGACACACCAACAACTTCACAGGTTGCCATTCATATCATCAATACCTCTGCAGTGCAATAGACCCCAAACATTCCCGTCTCATCAGGAGGGTGGACAGCAACCAGTTCTTCTGTTGCTCAAAATATGTGCAGGGACATTCTTCAGTGGGAGTGGATGATGTAGGATGGGGTCAAAACTGGACAACACAGGGAATAAATAACAGGACGAATGAAGAGCATGTGGGACAAACACGGAAGGGGAAAATAATGATGCTGATAATTGTTGTTTTAAGGGGCCTAACATCTAGGTTATCAGCCCCTAATGGTTTGGGTGATAGTGAAAGATGAGAATGAAAACTATAACTAATACTAACTACAGACTTACATAATAGAAGAAGAAATGGTAAACAAATAAAGGATAAGGCAAATAAAAAACAGGAAGAAAAGAAATGCCTCAACCCTCAAAGAATGGGGATTGAGGGACTTGGAAGGAAGGAGAGCCATGAAATGCAGATAGGAAAGGGAAAGAGGAGAGGGCCCGCCCCAAAGTCAGTGGAAAAAGGAGAAAAAACGGACTCAGCTAAGGAATCCTCGGGAACGCCAACTCCCAAACTCACCAGCCGTGAGCCCCTGAGGGTGTTGCAATATCCAGGGTGCACCAGAAGTGGTGGGGTTACATACACTCTGCCTCCTTGAGGGCCTTGGGCAGAAGGCAGGAGATGACATGAAAAGAAAAAGAAGGCTGACCCCTCACAGAAGGAGGGTATCAGGAAAGATAAGACTATTGATGGGAGCCAGAGAGAAGAGTTACGGTAGGAATTTGGCTGAAACGAGCCTCTTACCCCAACCCCCCTCGCATCGGACCCAAGCTTCCTTTTAAACATGCGTTTCTGAAAACGTTGCTCATCGCCACATGCTGACATAAGAGAGAGAGCGCAAAGGAAAATGTATTCGTAACTTGGCCAGATGGAGATCATCAGCTGACAGATGTACAGAATCGACCTGCCTAAAGCTCATTTTCTTTTCCTTTAACTACTGCGTTTGAAATCTAAGAAAATAATACTGTATTTATATAATAATATTAATAACAGCAGCGCTTTCCATAAAAACAATAACAAGGCATCCAATGCAGTTGAAATGAACTGTTGTAATAATAATAATAATAATAATAATAATAATAATAATAAGTTGTTATTCAAGGAGCGCATGCTGAAGGTTTCAGGGTCAAGTCCCGGTACCCGATCGGATCATTGATTCATTTGTTTTAGTTGCAAACATTTAATATAGCTCCTACAGTTCTAGTAAAATAAAATATGTAGTAGGCTTATACCAGTGTAGACACTTTAGCCGGGATCGAACCCATGTACTTCAACTCAGAAGTCCAGTGCTGTACTGCCTGAAAAGGGCGAAAGAGGGACGGAATATTTTCATTACTCGATAAGTTATTTTACTGAAAAACTTGATTTTATTTATTTCATGTAAGGTAATCACAAAGCTTTTATCAATGCAAATAATTTCATCAGTGCTTGTGTTCCTGTGTCATCTAAGTGGCGTAACTATGGGGGTGATTAGGGGGATCGGTACCCCCCACCAGAACAAATAATTTAAAAAAACTTAATGTGATGAGATTATTATTTGAGACAAACGATTGGATTATGTACGTTTATAATTTTAGAACGTTTATCTTTACTTGTGTAAAATATTTAGTGTTAGGCCGCACATCGAGAGGTGCAAATGCTCTCGAGATCAAATGAGTAGGTTTGCTTTCATTGATTGTCTTATTTTGCCCCCACACAAAGCAAAAGCAAACACATGACCAAAACAGAAAGCAAAATACAAAAGCAATAGCAGAAAACAAACACTAAACCGAAAACACAAAGAAAAATGCAAAGAAAGTTAAACAGTAAACAAAAACAACACAAAGCAAAATTTAAAAAAAAAAGCAGAAAACGAACGCAATAGCAGAAAACAAACACGAAACCAAAAACAACAAACACAAAACAAAAAAGCAATTAGTTCCGATTTGATTCCGCTCATCCCCCTCCAGAAGCAAATCCTAATGTCATCTACAGGCATTTTTCTTGTGAACTGACACAAAAGTATACGTTGATATTGCAACTTTTCAGTCGGTCAACACAATTAAATCCAAATTACTAAGACATTCAAAAAAATAACCTGAAAAAATTACTTACTGTATGTAACAATCAAATGTAAGTACTCATATTTTTCAGGTTATTTTCCCCCAAGAATACCAAAGTTATTTACGGAACAAAGGGTCGAGGACAAGAACTGTAGGAGTAGGCCATGGTTAGAATATGTTAAACAGATTGCCTTAGATATAAGGTGTGGTAGCTATGTAGAGATGAAACGATTAGCTGAGGACTGGGAGTCATGGAGGGCTGCATCAAATCAGTCAAAAGACAGAAGACTCAAACAACAAAAATTGGAATTATATTGTGTTGAGCAACTCAATTGTCAATAAGGCAATACTGAAAAATTACTTCAAAGCTCTCTATAAAATGTAACTCTAAACAATATTCCCTAAGGTGGAACTAACTGGACTTGCAGTCAAATTTCTACACGAATTACTTCTACGAAGGGAGTAGTACTTGAAGTGCTCACTCACTGTCTGTCAGTGGATGAGCAAGTTCAGATTCGGACGAGGAAAACTGGTCATCACTTGATTCACTGCCACTATCACTATCACTATACAGAGATATGATGAATTGATCGAGCGCGTCTTCCATTAGTCCATCCTTCTGCCAGTAGCCTTCCTCATGCCATTGAGAACAATATCCTTCCCAATCTTCTTTGGTAACAGAGGAAAGTGCAGTTCTTGTTCCGGTTTAGGTTGAAATTACTTACAAATTGCAATTGAAATTCAAAACAGTCACAAAGCTTCGTCAGATCTCTGGACTCCCGACATTATTGAAAGACTTACTATAAAGCAATTTAGATTGTCGATCCCTACAAAATGCAATTGGGGTTGAAAACACTCGCAAAATGCAACTTAGATCGAAAAAACGTACAAAATGCAACGTAGATTGAAAATACCTACAAAATGGAGTGTAGATGCAAAAAAATCGTTAAAGAGAATTTAGATACACGAGGAGCCAATAAAAATAAAAAATAAAAAAAACCAATGCGGGAATCTTAAACAGAAAAGGAAATATAATGAAAACAAGCGGTCTGACCCCTTGAAGAATGAGGGATCAGGAAACATTAGACAAGGACCAATTAAGGCGGGAAAGTGAAAGACTCCCTAGGCCTCTGATACCCTAATACCGTCGAGGTCGGAAAAGAACAAGAGTTAACCAAGGGAGGTTGACAGGAAAGAAAATGGAAAGGAGCCCGGCATAAGTAAGTGGAAGCAATGCCGGATTCAGCTGGGGTCCCGTGGTCGCTAACCCACGTCCCACTAGATGTGAGCTCCTGGGAGGGGGGCAATTGACGACTTTACTTGTGGCGTGGCTTTGAGGTTCCTGAAGTGTTTCACAGAGTGCACAGGTGGTCTTGTGGGCGAGAGACGAATGGAGGCACGTTCTCTTGTGCCAGAATGTTATTTACCGAATTGAAGTGTCAACGATTTACGTTTGGTAATTCGTATATATTACCGCAATTCGTAATAAATATACCTTCAATATAGGCGTAATGATGAGGGTTGTAAAATATAGTGCATGGAATTACCAGAACCGGTTTATGTCCTTATAGTTACGGCACCGTGTTCGGAGATATGGCAGTTTCATTGTGCGAAATGAAACTTTATTTCTAAAGCAGCTGACATGGACCAAGTCGTTAGAGAACCTCAAAACGTTTAGTTTGAACTGTGCTACAAAATACGTACCGGTACGGTAGGTGATGATGGTTCTCAATGACTAATGAAAGAAGGCTATAATCTATGCATACATGAATTATTGAAGATGTTTGGTGTGCCTATCAAGGTTATCTAATGACTTAAAAGGCTATCCGTTTTGCTAGACAGAGGGAAATCTCCTCCAAGAATACTTTATTCGTGGTGTGACGGCTAGCTTTGTTAGGTGTCACCCCGGATGTATGGGTTCGATTCCCGTCTCTGTCAAGACATTTAATTCTGGACTGAAGGCTGGAATGGAGTAGGCTACACTAAGCCTCGTGAGGCAAAACTGAGAAGCGGTGGGTTCAATTTCCACCTCAGTCATCCTGGAAGTGGTTTTCCGTGGTTTTCCACTTATACTCCAGTCAAATACCGGGATGGTTCCGAACTAAAAGGCAACGGCCGTTTCCTTCCCATATCTCACCTGAATTATAAATACACACACTACTACAAATACCACAATAACAAAGGTTATCAAACAATCATCCCACACTCGTTGAAGTACAAGGGGCCATATGATCACGATGTCCAAGGCCCTCAAATGAAACAACAACAACAAAAGCCACTTTATTTTCAAGGGTATGAAGAGAATGACGTGTTCAACGTTCTTAGGTCGTACTGTTCGTGCAAAGCTGGGTGATTTTTTTGTGAATATTTCCAATTTAATAGGAATTGGCTGTCTGGGAAGACATCATCATCATCATCATCATCTTGTACAGTTTCCAGCCCCAGGCTGGGTCTGTTTGGAACATAAGCCTCGCCACTTAGTTCTTTCTTCCCACCACCTCTCCGCTGTCACTCTGGTCCAGTCCTCGCCTCTCTTCTTGACACATTCCTCCACTCCTTTCAGCCATCTATCTCTTGGTCTTCCCCTTGGTCGTTTCTTCTGCATCTGCATCTCATGTATCCTCTTGGGAATCTTCTTCTCATCCATTCTCTTTAAGTGTCCATACCACCTCAGTCTTGATGTCTCAATCCTACCTTGCAAGGGCTCCTCTTTCACCATTTCCCTGACCTTTTCATTCCGCACCCTGTCTCTTCTTGTTACTCCGATCCTACTTCGCAGGAACTTCATTTCACCTGCCTGTATTCTGCTTATGTCTCTTTTCTTCATTGTCCACGTTTCTGAAGCATAGGTCAGTATCGGGATATAGTAGCTTCTGTATAACACTTCCTTGCTTTTTTGTGGGACATCTTTATTCCACACTAAGCTCCTAATGCTTCTCAGAAATGCTTCTGCCTGTCTGCCACGTTCCGTAATCTCTTTGTCATTTCTCCCATTTTGCTCCACTATACTTCCCAAGTACTTGAGACTTTCCACCTTCTTCAGCTGTCCACCTCCAAGTGTTATCCCACTCATTGGTCTGTCCTTTTTCCTGGTCGTTAACAGGATCTCACATTTACTGATGTTGAACTTCCATCCGTACTCTCCCACTGTTTCTTCCCAAGCCTTCAGTTGCTCCTGAATTTCCTCCTCCTTGTTTCCCCAGACCATGAGATCATCTGCAAACACCATTGCTTTCATCTTATCTTCTCCTATCTTTCCTGCTACCCGTGTCATTACCTCGTCCATAACCACAATAAAGAGAAGGGGTGACAGCGCACTACCCTGTTTCAGGCCACTCGTTTGTCTGAACCAGTCTGTTCTTTCCCCTCCAACTTTCACACAACTCACACTTCCACAATACATCTCCTTCACTCTGCCTACAGTCTCTTTTTCCACTCCCATGTTTTCCATTGCTTTCCAAACCTTCTCCCTACACACACTATCATAGGCCTTTTTGATGTCCAGGAAGGCCATCAGCAGATCCTCTCCAAATTCGTAGTGGTGCTCCTGGAGCTGTCTCACTGAAAATATGAGATCCACTGTTGATCTCCCAGGTCTGAATCCATACTGTTCCTCTCTCAATTTTCTCTCCACTTTGGCTCGTATTCTACTTTCTAATATCTTTTCATATATCTTGGCACAGTGAGGTATGAGTGTAACTCCCCTGTAATTTCTGCACTCCTTTCTGCTTCCTTTCTTAAATATTGGGACAATTAATCCTTTCTTCCAATCTTCTGGGGTCTTTTTCTCCTTCCATATCACCCTCATCACACGGTACAGCCACTGTTTCCCAACCTCCCCTGCTGCCTTCACCATTTCAACACTCACTTCATCCACACCTGGTGCCCTTCCTCCTTTCATCTTGTCTATAGCCATTTCCAGTTCTCTCCAAGTCAGGTCCTTTTCCATTCCTGTGTTGTCTTCTCCATCTTTTAATACATTGTCTTCCACCCTATGATCATTTGGATTCAGCAAATCCTCAAAGTACTCTTTCCACACTGTCTTGAGTGCCTCTTTGTTGTGTACCTCATTTCCGTTTTTGTCCATCATTACCACATCCTCTCGCAGACCTCTTCTCTTACTTTTGACCATCCCATAAAGTACTTTCTTATTTCCTCTGCTGTCTTCCTCCATCATCTCTGTCCACTTTACCATCCACTTCTTCCTCTCCTCTGCGACAATCTTGTTTGCTTCTTTCTTCTTTATCTTATAATCTTCCCTTCTCAGATCAGTTCTTTCCTGGAACCACACTCTGAAAGCCTTGTTCTTCCTTCCCACAGCTTCTTTTACTCTCTCATTCCACCATGGTGTCTCTTTACACCGCTTTCTGTTGCTTGTTCTTCCACATACTGCCACTGCAGCTTCCACCATTGTGTTTTTGAATTGCTTCCATTCCTCTTCCCCTGTTTTAGGATTGTCTGTTGGCATCCTTTCCCTTATTATCTTCTGGAATTCTTCCTTGACTTCCATTTCCTTGAGTTTCCATACTTTGATTCTCCTTTCCTGGTACTCTGTCCTCTTGCTATCCTTAACAACTCCCAGGTTCATTACAAGTATTCTGTGGTCGCTATCTAAGGCCTCTGATGGTATTACCTTTATATCTCTGACACTTCTCTTCATTTCCCAGTCATACAGCATGTAATCTACCAAAGATTTCTTTGTTAAATCACTGCTGTACCACGTTACCTTGTGGCTTTCTTTCTTCCGGAACCAGGAGTTGCCTACCACTAAACCGTTTCTCTTGCAAAAATCCAGCAACTTTCTCCCTTCTTCATTCCTGCTACCCCATCCTTCTGCTCCCAATACATTTTCATATCCTTGCCTTTCACTTCCTACATGTGCATTCAAATCTCCCATGACAATGATGCTCTGCCCATTCAACTGCTGTTGTAGCTCCTCCTCAAAGTCTTCCTTCTCTTGAGCTGTACATCCAACTTGAGGGGCATATACCTGGGCTATCTCCAGGCTTCTTCCCTTTACAGTTACTCTGATCTTCATGATCCTGTCACTTATTCCCTTTACCTCTTCCTTCATTCCATCTCTCACAACTACTCCTACTCCACTGCTCCTTCCTTCACTGTTCCCACTCCAGTACAACCGGTACCCTTTCCTCAGTTCTCTGCGACCTTCTCCTTTCCATCTTGTTTCTGCCAAGCCCAGTACATCCAGTTTTCTTCTTTCCATCACATCTACAATCTCCTCCACTTTTCCTGTCAGTGTCTGTATGTTTAATGTCCCAACTCGTAGTCCATTAGCATATCCGGGTCGTCGTCGTTTGCATCCGTCCTTTCCGAGGCCTGTTCCTGGTTTGAAAGCAAATATGATATCCACTACTGGCTTGCTAGGCCTATCGTAGCTTCACCAGAGCCCCGTCAGCCGTCACTTTTCAGGGTTCCCATAGAGCCTTCACAGCTACCGTAGCGGTCCCGGGGCACACAAAGTCCCCACTGTACTTCACCCCTACAGGCAATCCCCTACTTCATGCCGTTGCCCGTCTCCCACCACGTGGAGGAGGGGTTGGACTTGTGGGAGACTCTGGGAAGACATTAAACCATATTTTTTTAGCTAAGGAAATGCATTCATTTAATGGGATTGTTTTACCTCATATTTGCTGTACTGGAGCCACTGAAATTCTTGCTAAAATATCCTGCACATCTGTTGAGCAGCAATGGTATAGGCTAAACCTAGGGGAAAGTGCATAGATCCAGAAGAGGACAATTCTTAAGTCTTAATTCCGTCAATTTTCCAAATTCCACAGACATACAAGTAGGCTTCGTAAAATACAGCTGTAAATTTTAATTTATGTCTGATTTTACTGCTGCTAGTTAGTTATTGTTGTTTTAAGGGGCGGAACAGCAAGATTATCTGCCCCCAATTTACTGCAGTAGAGGATAATAGCAACCTAGGCCAAATTCCATGTGATGTCTTTTTACAAGCAAATATGAGTGGAGAACTGTACAGAATCATTTTGTAAGCTGCTTTATAAATCATACTGGTATTTACAGTAGTCTAGGTCTACATATAGGCCTAGATATATTTCATCCTCAGTTTTTGACTGACGACCTGGATTTAAGGCCACATAGCTCTTAGGCCTATACACCAATCTTCCTCTTTTCATTATTTTTAGCTTGTTAATTGCCAAGTTCATAAAACCTTTGTAGGCTACTACCAGTACAGTACCGGTATGTCTAATTTAAAAACTGACACCGGTATTAAAGCAACTCAACCGGTATATCTTTTTAAAGTAAAAACGACTTGTATCGGAAATCTGATACCGTATTTTGAAAGAAAGGTTACCTTACGCCAGTTAATTTCAAAAATGTCAACTAAAGATAACGCCCAAGGTAATCCTCCATAACTGCCGTAGGCCTACCGGTATGTGAAAGTAACTAAGCTCATAATCCTCACCTAAAATATCGGTATTTTTCCTTAGAGTTTTCAATATGTTAGAATAACTAGAAATATTATCTTAGGCTATGCCTACAGCTGCGAATTGCACTTATTTTACTCTGAATTATGGCTTGTAGGCACTGCACTGACACTGAATTCATCAATAGGAAGATAATTAGTTAAAAATCAGAAATTAATTTAGTTACTTTATTTATATACTAGCCTATTATTTTAACATATCAAACCAAGCGTTTAAGAAAGACAGCGTGAATAATACCGTCTTATATCTAGGCGTAGGCCTAATTTATATGCCAGCTTAGGACGTGGTGGCTTCAATTTTATTGGAGAAGAAAGCGGGAAATACATTTGGCACAGCATCATCACTTAAAAATTTCCTTCCAGGCAATACTGGTTTCGTGGCTTGTAATCTAAAGGTAAGAAATGGGCTAAACATACTCTCATGTGGGCTGATATGTGCGATTTCCTTTCAGCACGAAGAATTTTGAAAATCCACTATTTCCTCAATATACGACCAATGACAAGGAAGTAAACGTTACTTTGTAGTTGCCACATCTGTTTTTGCACTGGGGAACTGCACAATACTGAACCATTATTCTATAATGTATAAAACAACGAATATTTAAGCGTAATTCGTAACTACAACACAACTCACACAAGATAGTCATGGCTGCCCACAAGATCGGGTTGTAAACAAAGTCACGTAATAGCGTGACGTCAGAGGGCGGTACTGTTCTAGTCGTCCATTCAATGGCATTAAACTCACACATGTAAGGTGGCAAACGAATAACCTCATGCCCAAGTGACTTGAACAGCTTATCAATCCGGAAGGTAATCTCGGGGCTTTTATTGAGTTCAATCACACGGAAATACCACTAAAAATGTATTACAATACAATAGTGTTATGGTAAGCCCAACTTTTTAAACCACTCTCGAAAGCTTACAACACACAGACAATTAACGCTACCTAATTGTTCGACTGGCCACTTATAATATCAGGGTGAGACTGTCCGCTATTGTATTAATAGCTGGGTGACGAATACTTTTAGGAAGAGCCATAGTGGAGGGACAAGCAAGAATGAGAAAGCTGCTCCCTCGCCCCACTTCAGACCCGGCTAGTCAACTCTCCAGCTCGCATCAATAGGGTCAATTAAGGCGGGAAAGGAAGAGACCCCTTGACCTCGTATACCTTAATACCGTCGGGGTCGGAAGAGAACAAGAGTTGACCAAGAGAGGTTGACAGGAAAGAAGACGGAGAGGAGCTCGGCACAAGTAAGTAGAAGCAATGCCGGACTCAGCTGGGGTCCCGTGGTCGCCAACCCATGTCTTACTAGATGTGACCCCTGCGGGAGGAAGGGGAAAAAAACACACTAAGGTTATTTAAATCTACACAGGAAAATACTACACGGTGGACAGACAATCAACCAATGGACAGGAAAAGAAAATAGAAACACATAAAAAGGCAGGCAGGTGTGGGCAGAGGGGACAGTTGGACAGACCACGTACCTGTACGGAAGACGGGAGGCAACATGATGAACATGCCGATCAGCTGCAGGGTGCTGACGGATACGGCACAGCACATCCAGAACTGCACACAGTTCCTCACACACTGCATGTGGTGGCGAGACTAAACAAACACATAATGGTTTAGTCACAGTCCAGGAGTAGCTTCACTCCCTCCCAGGTCTGAGCAGTCACACTCACCTCCATGATCAGGTGGAAGATGGAGATGGGGTCCTCGCGTCGGTAGCTCAGGGAGCAGGCTATGGCATTCAGAGCCCGACTCAGCTCGATGGGGGATGGACCTGAGTTCAGAGTCATCTCATTGAACACGGGAACTTTCTGACACACTTGTGGGTACAGAGGCTCCACTGCTATACTGCAACAGCAAATAACAAAGTAACTAATAACCTACAACTTGGGTGGATTACGGTAAACACGTGACACACTCGACTGCACTACCATCGGACAATACAGCTGTTCAGTTAAATGACTTTGAATAATCGATGCTGCATAAAATGAACAATAATGGTGAAAGATTACAGCCTTTTCTCACTTCTGGAGCTATTTTGAACCACAAAATTTTGCCATCAATACAAGTTTTCCCCTGATACCAAATCCCTCAAATGTTAAGCATCTCTTCTCATGGGACTGCACCATACATTTTCTTTAGTTAAGTATGTCCATGACCTTAGCCATGATCTACTTATTTTTCCTGTATCAAGTTCAAGATTTATAAAGATAATGTTCACTTTACAATACAAATTTCGTTTTACTAACACTCCACTTTTACTCCTAGGAGTGATAGTAAAAAGAAATTTGTATTGTAAAGTGGACATTATCTTTATAGATTCTTTAGTTAAAGAAAGAAGAAAAGAAACCACACACAGCATTTTTCAATTAATCAGCACATACTGGAAATATCATCCAGACATTCTCATCTCCTACAATAAGTGAACATAACGTACAAGCTCCGGTACTGTATCATATTTTGTATATTTCTCCTTCTGTGTTTGTCCCATGTGTTTCTACTTGACTTGCCCTGCTATCTTTTCACTTTCCCTACTTTTGTTTGTTATGTTTGCCCAGTTTTCTCCCCATCCCACATCCTAAGATCTTGAAGAATGTCACCCTGCTCTTCACTGTTTTGAGCAACAAAGAAATGATGGATCAACTCAACATATATTTAGTTTCATCTAGTCAACACTTGTATTACAAGTCATAAAAACTTATAAAATTGTGAACAATTGTTTTGGGTTCAAATGAAACCCTTCTTCAGCACAATATAAAACAAAAATAAAATATCAAATAGTCAAAACAGGACAGGATCGTTTTAGAGTTAATTGGAAGAAGTAGTGAATGAGATGTTAACTGTTGTGGGTGATAAGGATGAAATTAACATTTTGTAGATTAGCATTCTTCCAGTAGTGGAAACTTTATGTCCTTCACCTCTTCAGACCCAGGGGACACACATGTGGACCTTTACTTTTATATATATTTTTTCATGGCAGCAGTTGGTATTATGTAAATTCTGAATTGTCATTCTGTCCCTTAAGATTCCCATTTCTATGGGGTTGGTGGGAGAAGAGAGATGAGTCTTATGTTGATGGATGTATTTTACGGTCGGATGCCCTCCCGACACTTAGCATCTGGGAGTTATTGAGAGATAACAATGAGTGGAGATGAATTAACCCTTTCCTCTCGAATTATTGTTAAGTCCCAGTTTCTCCCAACTCGAATTTATTTCTGTCAGCATTCTTCATATTTTAAAACCTGGTATTAAGTACTGGTTGTAACAATATATACAGGAAGGAAGTACGGCATTTACATGACACATAATAATGTATTGAGTGTATTCGTACAATCCTGCAAAGAAGATTGGGACAAATTCATTCCATGAGTAAACAATATTGTCCATGCTAAGTTATATTCGTATTTGTCATGGTTGCGTATTGATTGAACAATTATGCACTAAGAGGGGGATAGGTTCCGCCTGATCAATACAACGTAATTCACATTTAAAGGGTTATATAACACCCTTGTGGTACATGTTTCGGGTCCTTATTATGGCCCCTTCATCAGCCTCAAAACAACAATAGATATCAGTATCATATAGGATTCAATAAAGGTAAAATCTAACATGAAATGTATGAATGACATGCTATGAAAAAACATATCATAGATGGGGACATACAACTATTACGTACAAGACAAAGATTAAAAGATTAAAAAACACATTAAAATAGCAAGTTGCAAATACAAGCACTTCTAGTGCATGTCGAATAATGTCTTGCAAAGTTCGTATTGGAGTCCTATATTATAACACAGTGCTTGATCCAATTCTGCTTCCGTGTCATAGAGTCCATTATTAATAAATGGTTGAAACTTGTAGAGAAAGCCTTATGGTATCTGTAATCTCCTATTAGACTAGTAGTCAAATCATAATACATCACCATTGACATTTAAAAAACAGGCCAAGCATAAGAGACAGTATCCTGATGGTAGAGGTAGTCCATTGGATACGAGATGTAGTAGACAGAACGGGCAAATCCCAAACTGAGAGAGGAGAGGGGACTCCTTCGTCTATGTGAACACGGGCCTTTAAGAATGTTAGAGCAGAGGAAAACACAAGAGACCTCCGATGCGGGACTATGAATGTCCAATAGGTCATGTGGCGAGATGGAGAGTGCACTAGAAGTGCTTGTATTTGCAACTTGCTATTTTAATGTATTTTTCATCTTTTAATCTTTGTCTTGTACATAATAGTTTTATGTCCCCATCTATGATATGTTTTTTCATATGTTTCACCACATTACCCATAATTGTTTAATATGTTTCATTTTCATTCATGTCATTCATACATTTCATGTTAGATTTTACCTTTATTGAATCCTATATGATACTGATATCTATTGTTGTTTTGAGGCTGATGAAGGGGCCATAATAAGGACCCGAAACATGTACCATAAGGGTGTTAATATAACCCTTTAAATGTGAATTACGTTGTATTGATCAGGCGGAACCTATCCCCCTCTTAGTGCATAACATGCTAAGTTAGCCAGGAAAATAAATACCTTAGACAATAAATTCAAAACTTTGTTTAACAAACGTGCAGCACGATCAACGCGCTCCGACGCAGGACCGCAAAAGTTTCAAGATCCGGTTAAAAATTTAACTAACGTCCAATTTGAAGATTCTGAAATGAATATTCTCAGTAAAGGCCCTAAGCGCAATTGGAACACTAACATCAACAGTAGTTCCCTTACTACTTTAGTAGCTGAAACCGAAGCAGCATAGATGAACAAAGTGCAGCTAGGCACGAGGCAAACAAGCAAATCAAAAAGATCATAGCGAACAGTAAAAACATCTCCCCCGCTGTCGACCCTAACCATTCTGGCTTGAAAAAGAAGATCAATGATAATGACAATATTGTTACTAAAGCCGACAAAGGCAATACAATAGTTTTAATGGATAAACAGGACTACGTAAACAAAACCCTGGAATTTTTCAAAAATTCTAATTTCGAAATACTAAAAAAGATCCTACAGCTGCCATTCAGAGAAAATTAAAAAATATCATCAAAAAGACTGTTTTTCTGTTAGACGAAAAACAAGCTAGCCGCCTTGTTGCCATGAATCCAGGACTTCCAACCTTGCGAGCCTTACCCAAAATTCACAAAATTAATATTCCCATAAGACCCATAGTAAACTTTAGAAACAGTCCCCTTTACAAAACTACGCAGTTTATTCAAAAATTCTTAAAAAATCATTACACTTTCAAAGCCAAAATTTTTTTTACTAACACCTTAAATTTTTGCACCAAGACTTCAAGTTTGTACCTAAATAATGAGCAATCTCTCCACAGTGTGGATATAATAGATATGTACACCAGCAGTCTGTTTCAAACATCATTAGGAATAATTTAATTGAAAATGACAAATTGTCAAAGGTTGAAATTGAAGAGTTTATGACAATCCTTGATCTCACCTTAAGCAATAACTTTTTCACTTTTAATAATGTCATCTACAAGCAGAAAGAAGGATTAGCCATGAGCTCCCCGCTTTCGGGCATCATTGCCAATATTTACCTAGACCATCTGGAGCACACTAAAATAATTAACAATATTAAGGGAATAGAATTTTGGGGCAGGTATATTGATGATGTTTTCTTTATTGTCAATGACAACATCCAGGGTATTGACCGAATTTTCAATGATTTGAATAGTATAGACCCCAACATTAAATTCACTTTGGAGTCAGCTATCGACAATAAGATTAATTTTCTGGACACCTCTGTTGCCAAAGTAAACAACAGGCTTCATTATAACATTTTCAGAAAGCCTACGCAAACGCACACCACCATCAGGCACGATTCTACCCACCCAGGTTCCCATAAAAAAGCAACCTTTTTCAGTTTTGTTAACAGGGCCCTCAGGTTACCCCTTTCTAAACAGGACCGTAATACAGAAATTAAAATTATTTATCAAATAGCCGAAATTAATGGTTTTAATCGGAATTATGTAAAGGACATCATCAGGAAAATTAAAAATAAACCAGCCACCCACCTAATTCCAGACAAACCCGAAAAACCTTTGTTTACAGTTTTCACCTATCCTAACAATTCCATTTACTGTATCACTAACATCTTCAAAAAATGCAATATGAAAATAGCCTATAAAACCTGCCATACTAATAGTAACTTGTTTTTCAATTCACACACTTTGAACCGCAAAGATAAATACAGTGCTTCTGGTATTTATAAATTAAGTTGTAATGACTGCAAAACCAACTACATAGGTCAAACGGGGAGAAGTTTTACTACCAGATTTTCTGAGCATGTCAACGCTACCAAATAAGGAGATTTTCAGCCATGGCTTCTCACATGAGTGAGATGAACCATAAATTTACCAACATTGACAATGACCTCGAAATTCTGCATCATGTTAATAAGGGTTCTCTAATGAATATCCTAGAGCCCATTGAAATTAACTCCGCACAGAGAATTTTCAATCCCCCCAACTTAAATGAAATATGTTTTGATCCTAATGTTTTATTTGACACCTTGTCAGATTTTATCATAACAGCAAACAAAGGTTATAATAAACCGCCCTAAGCTCTCTTTACGCAGCTGCAGGGTGTCTACTGTAAGGATGAAGTAAAAATTAGTTACTTTTTAGGTACCTTTTAGTTACCTTTTAGTTAATTTTAGTTACCTTTGAATTCAAGTTACGTCTGCGGTCTACAAGCATAGGCGCTCATCACGCGGTGAAGAAAAACAACAATGAACAGTTTTTAAAGAAGTTTTTTATTTATCGTATGGCTTTTAGTGCCGGGAGTGTCCGAGGACATGTTCAGCTCGTCTGAGTCTGTAGCTGCTTCCAACGGACACCCTTAGGGTGAGCTACAAGTTCCGTTCAATTTCAAGTTGCTACCAGATATCTATGATACCTAGTGGTGAACGTTGGAACTTTCATAGAGCGTTCCGACGAAATATAACCTAACAATTTAGCTTCACACAAGTTTAGTCTGTGGAAGAATCCTTTACATGCCATAAATCCATGACATGGGACCGCCGGCTTTACTTCCCCTCCGAAGGAAGGCATACTGAAGGATTTTAACGCTTTTAAAAAATCCGACGACTTCGGCCGGGTTTGAACCCGCTATCTTGGGCACAGCAGTTCAGCATGCTACCAACTACACCACCGAAGCCGCTTTAAATGAAATTCACATGATGTTATAAAAATTTTAAAAATAATAATTATATACTAGATACTTAATTTCCAATGAGTTGTTTCAGCTAATATGTCGTCTTGTCCACAATATGTTGTTATTATTACGGTACCAAGAGGTTGCTCAGCTCTTGACCATTTGGCGAGATTTCCTTCGTCCCCGCGGTAGGTCGCGAAGAAATGCATGCTATGTTACACGATCGTCACCGAATTCTGTCTTCGCAGTCAAATGCGGAGAAATATCGAGATGTTACACGATCGGTGCTGGTCTCAGTTGTTTGGTGAGCTTCCCGTAGTTTTCACGAGAGAACACGGAGAAAAATCGCGATTTAGATAATCAGCGTCACTTTTAGTCTTTCGACGAGATTTCCATTGTCCTTGAGTTCGGGCACAAGTAAATATAGCATTATTACGCAATCGGCGCCACTTGCTGTCCGTTTGACAAGAATACAGTTGTCCTCGTCATTGAATGCGGAGAAATATCGCGATGTATCGCAATCGCTACGCTCTCGGCCGTTTTACCTTGTCCTCGAGATGTCGCCGCACCCGGCCGTTCAACGATTGTCTGCCTGTATATCTGTCCTGATAGAATGGCGGAGGCAAGCTCAAGGTTGGGCATGGTTAAAATTCACGCGTAGTTATGAACATGTTGTTCGGTCGGCGCCGTGATTCCCTTTGTCCCTATGCTGTAGTTGAGAGTTCATGAGTTCAGGGTGGATCACGAGGAGGATTTACTATGTCGATGCTACGTTAGGCTGCCATTTTTATGTGGGGTTGATGCACTTCTCACTCCCCGCACGCTTTTAAGTATACGGTCATGGGAAAAGTGGCAAGTAGGTTTCGTGATGGGTGCCCCGTGATGGGTGCCCAATCACCTTTGACAGGATTCCCGCAGTCCTCGTGGTCACAAGTTCACGATAGGGGACGGGTTTTATGATTTTACGCAACTGACGTCGTTATCGGTCCGTTTGACGAGATTCCCGCAGGCAAGTCGTGCGGTCAGCCGGCCGTCTTGAGGATGCGATTTTGGAGGATGAACGTTCGAAGTAGGTACGGTATCGAATATTACGAATTGTTCCGAGAGGATTGCACGAATAATACGACAAGAGGGCAAGTTTTATTTCGATTGAGAACTACGAATTATCAACAAGTTAGCGAAATAATCGGTTAGATTAAATATCCGATGGAACGAAAGTTCGAAGGAAAAATCGACTTATAACGGAATTTCGAATTAACCATACTGAATGTCGCAAATTTACTTGACATATTTTTTAAATAAGTTATATGTATTTCGAAGATTTTTCGCATTTTTTTTTCGAAACGGTAACATTTCGCAAGATTGCGACATTAAATTGTTTCGCGTTATTTCTGGACTTTAATTTGACATAGTTTCCAAATAACAGAAATGAGAGATTTCTTCTTAGTTTCGGAAGTATTCGCGAATAAACGTCTCGCGAAAAGTCAGGTTTTCCAATATAGTAACACAGAAATATATTTCACACGAAACTTAAGACTTCTTGATGCCGAAAATATACGTTGAACCGATGTATACCGCTCAAGGTATCCTCGGTATGTATTTCCTTGAGGTCGGGCACGGAGACATATAGCTTAGTACTATGCAATAGGCACGGCGTTGCTTGCGTGAAACTCGCAATCTCTGAGCCTAGCGGCGCGAGTTTAAATGATTCAACCCGCCTTCAGAAAATTTTCGTTACCCGTTTGTAAAATTCGTTACTTTTTCGTTACTTTCGTTACCCATTTGTAAAATTCGTTACTTTTTCGTCACTTTCGTTACTTTCGTTACCAGTAGACACCCTGAGCTGGCTTCCCTCCCTCATCTCCCTTTCTTCCCTCCCTTATTTCCCCACCTCCGCCACTCCACGGCAGCGCTCCTTCACCTCCCCTCCCCCGTCCAACACTCTGCTCAGTTGTTCACTTTCACTCGTTTAAGCTGGCCAGATTCTCTACGTTTTCCTGCGTCGGAAGTCACGTTCCCTCTGCTATGACGTAAGTTCGTTATTTTTTCTGTTAAACAGCTCTTTTCCGTTCTATGCTTTTCGTTTGTCCCAATTTCATTTGCCGTTTATTTAATTGCTTTTATTTTCTTAATACTAGATTTATCTCCCCTTTAGGTTTCTCCTAAAGCCCATATGTCTACTAGAAGAAAATTTTGGATTTCCTAAACACAAGATGCTCAACTTTCCTTTCATCACCATTTCAAGAAGCTTTCATCAAGCTTGGCCGATTTGACTTTCATGCATGGCGATGTATTGTTCTTTCTACAACGATCCTTCGTATGAAGTCAACAAAGTCTTAATATGACTATCAGTTTTTAACATACTTTTAACTCTTTCTATGGGTCGAATTCCCTGGATTTTCGGACACGGAATCCTGCTATTATATTTTATCAAAACTCTAAGATTATTACAAGAGTCATATAAATTGCACTTTAAGTTTGCATATTCACATATACTATTTTTAATGTGTTTTTCCATTTGTTTGTAATATTCGTAAGGTTTTCTTAGGACAAGTTTTACTCAATGTATTTGTACCACAACTGTCCTCATGGTTTTTTATGTCTCATTTTCATCAAGTTTTCTCATGTTAGTTTTAACCTTTTTAATGTTATTCCAAGATTGTACTGACAATATGTTTATGTGTATGGCTGATGAAGGGGCCATGGAAGGCTTCGAAACATGTACCAACCAAATGGGTATAATATAGCCCCTTGACTGAAAAGTTTTGTATTGATCAGGCGGAATTCCTGTCCCTTTAATATTTGATGTATTGCGTGTGTGGAAGCGTTCAAAGCAAATGCCTGGATTGACCCTGATCGCTTCACATAATGTTATCGCCTCCTCCATGATTTCTTGCGACGCTGATATCAATATCGTCACTTGAATCACTCACGGATATATAACTTTCATCGCTAGATTCAAAAATTGCATCGCTCTTATGGTCACTATCATCAAAATCAGCCAAAATAGACGCCCGGATCACAGCTTCGGTCAGACTGTGTGCCGCCATGTTGCTTCACCGCGACTGCTTTCCATGTCAAGGAAACGGAGCAGTTTTCCCGAGCAAAGAGAAACCAAAACACTCGTGTTTCGTTACTTTCGATTTCCGGGACCAGCACTTACCAAACGAAGTACAAAAGACCTGGCATGCCAGGTAACCTAGAAACGAGCGGCCAAACAATGTGTCGACTCAGGGTCGACACACGAGCTATAACGCCATGTTGTTTTACCGCGACTGCTTTCAATGTCAAGGAAACGGAGCAGTCTTGCCGAGCAACGAGAAACTAAAACACTCCTGTTCGGTTTCCGGAACCACACTTACCAAACGAAGTACAAAATCTCTGGCATGCCAGGTAACTACAAACGAGGCGCCGCGCCGCCATGTTGCTTCACTGCGACTGCTTTCCATGTCAAGGAAACGGAGCAGTTATGCCGAGCAAAGAGAAACTAAAACACTCCCGTTTGGTTCCTTCCAGTTTCCGGAAGGGGCCAGCACTTACTAAACGAAGTACAAAAGCCCTGGCATGCCAGGTAACCTAGAAACGAGCGGCCAAACATTGTGTCGACTCAGGGTCGACACACGAGCTATAACGCTAAGTGAAGGCTGTCGACCTCAGGTCGACACACGAGCGGAAAAGGTTAAACTGCGCAAGGAGTTGGAAGGAAGCGGTCGTGGCCTGCTAGAAGATACCGTTCCAGTTTCGCCTGGATTTGAAAACGAAAAACCATGGAAAACCATTTCAAGTATGTCTGACTGAGGGATTCAAATCCATTCGTTTTTCCAGTCCGTGTGTAGTCAGGCCCTATGGCAACGACTTGGCGCTCGTAACCTGCCCGATCGGCAACTGTCGTATTTAAATTCAATATTTTATTAAAAATATGCCCTGTGTCTTAAAATACTATAAGTGTGATTTTTGCCATTGTTTAATAATAAAGAATGACAAAACCAGAAAAATCTCAGCTACAAATTATGTCATGGGTCTGAAGAGGTTAAAAATAAAACTTCTTTGTTAAAACAGTTGTTAAAATATTAAAATCTCTTTCAATATTCATGGTTAAATTGTAGGACAAATTTCTTCTCAATTACCATATCCCCATGAATATGAAACTCAAGATGATAGTTAATTGGGGCATCACAAAGCCCTGAGAAGGAAAGAAAAGCTTCCTTAAATTTTCAGAAATCATTTATTTATATTGTGCTGAAAAAGGGTTTCATTGGAACCCAAAACAATTGTTTACAATTTCATAACTTTTTATGACTTATAATACAAGTGTTGACTAGATGGAACTAAATATATGTTGAATTGACCTATTGTAAGTCAATACGGAACAATTTTCCAAAGACCTAACCGTTGTCTTTTTCAAAGCTTATAAAGAAATGATGAGAAGGGGAGGTCAAAATAAGCCACAGGATATAGAACTGAATTGATTGGAATGATGGCATGAATGCCCACCTTTGAAGATGGTAACATATTCGCTCAGTTTGTCCCTTTTATCCTTGGGTGGAAAATACTCCCTTCATTCATCCAGAGGAAGTAGACATTATTTACATCTTTAGAGGGGCATAGCACTGCATAGCAAGAGGAATTTCACTGCTTCTACATTCTTTTCAGAAACTGAAAGAAATTGAAATTAAAATGATTCCCCTATGTCTTTGTACAAGATTTAAAGCAATGAACCAACATACCTAGCGTCTGCCTGCATGAGGATGGCCATGTTGTCGGCATTGGCCGAGGAACCTATCACGCACACCACCTCACCATACTCTTGCATGATGTGCAGCATCTCACACGTCACACTTGGCGTACAGTCCGTGAATAGTGACACCAACAGTGGGACGTTGTCGATCTGCTCCAGATGGGGACGTATCTTCTCGATACCTCGAGGTAACTTGGCCTGAACACATCAAAAGACAAGTACTGTATTAGTGTTCAACATAGCTCGCTCATATAATATTCATAGGCAAGAGGTACAGGGAGAAAACATGATTCAGGGGGGACGGAGGAAGTGAGGGACGGAAGAAGGAAGGGAGGGAGGGAGGAAGGAAGGAAGGGAGAGAGGAAGAGGGGAAGGAAGGGAGGAAGGGAGAGAGGAAGGAAGGAAGGGAGGGATGGAGGAAGGGAGGGATGGATGGCGGAAGGGAGGGAGGGATGAAGTAAGGGAGGGACGGAGGAAGGTAGGGACGGAGGAAGGGAGGGAGGAAGGAAGGGAGAGGGGAAGGAAAGGAGGGAGGGGAGGAAGGGACGGAGGAAGGAAGGGAGAGAGGGACGGAGGAAGGGAGAGAGAGAGATGGAGGAAGGGAGGGACGGAGGAAGGGAGGGATGGAGGAACGGAAGGAAGGAGGGGATGGAGGAAGGATGGGAGGGAGAGAGAAAGGGAGGAAGGAAGGGACGGAGGAAAGGTGGGAGGGAGGGAGAGAGGAGGAAGGAAGGAACGGAGGGAGGAAGGGACGGAGGAAGGAAGGGAGAGAAGAAGGGAGGGAGGGATGGACGAAGGAAGGGAGAGAGGAAGGGACGGAGGAAGGAAGGGAGAGAGGGATGGAGGAAGGAAGGGAGAGAGGATGGGAGGGATGGAGGAAAGGAAGGAGGGGAGGGAGGGACGGAGGGAGGAAGGGATGGAGAAAGGGCAGGATGGAGGGAGGAAGGGAGGGACGGAGGAAGGGACAGAGGAAGGGAGGGACGGAGGAAGGGAGGGAGGAAGGGGAGGGAGGGATGGAGGAAGGAAGGAAGGGAGGGAGGAAGGAAGGAAGGAAGCAAGCCCTTAGTTTTACGTGACCGTTAATCTTGTGATCATGAGTCACGGGACCTCCTTTTTACGTGGAATTCATACCACAGGACATGGCATTTCATTTGAAAATCTCACATGCATTGACCAGGAATTGAACCCAGTCCACCTTGTACAGGGAGATGAGCACACCACAAAAATGCTTATCATGCAAGTGTGAGACTTAGTCGCATCGTGGTCATTTAGTCCATGTATTCGGGTATGTGTGAGGAATCCATCTGATAACCAGTGTCATTGTGATGGCTGTTGTAGTGTGTATATTTGATGTTGAGGTTAGGATTGGAAGGAGGAACGTGGAGTTAATTAAGAACCAACCTGATATTTGTCTGGAGTAGAAGTGGGAAACCATAGAAAACCACTCATACAACAACCGAGGTAGGAATTGATCCCATCTCTGCTCAGTTTTACCTCACAAGGCTGAGAGTACCCCTTCCTTGGCAAAGTTGGAAATCAAACCCAATATCTTTGGATTCAGAGTCTCAATATGTACTTGCTATCCGTATATTCAAACAAATTATCGATACTTACCATTATTAATATGCATATGGCAGGGATTCCATAACATGGAAGAAAAAAAGGGATGCTTAAATTGGGTTAAATAAAACAACAATATGATTATATTTAACAACCCTTTTAACTGCTGTAGCTTTAGAGATCCCAAGCTGTCAGAATTTTGCTGTGGGGAAATTCTTTGAAGTGTTGGAAAAAGCAGGCTTTTGAAAACAAAGTTTACAGAATTGTTTTTGGGTTTTGCTATGACTCAGTTTCACAAAACTGGAAAAAGAGATCAAAAAGAAATTCTCGCCATCTCACAGCAAGCATTGTAAACAGTAAAAGACTCTAGTGGGCTGGCCATCTTCTTAGGATGGAGGGTAACAGGATTGTCCTGCAGGATTGCCTGTTGGTAGACCATGGAGCGCCTGGAAGAGTGAGATCACCAAGCTATGTGAAAGACTACTGGTGGATGACTGACAAGAACTTGCCCAAGACAAAATTCAATAGAAGCATTTAGTGAGATTGGCACGGATTCTTCACGTCCATAGAAGCCTGCACAGTGAGGCTGGAAAATGTACACGAGGCTATCTCATTTAATCTTCCGTCGGTTGCAACGTTAATGTTTCACGAAACGGTCGCAAAGTATCATAATGATAGATTCAAAGAGGACGTCCAGCTACGGCTTGAGCACTGTCATCTTTTTGTGGCAGTTGTTCTGGATAGATGACATATCATGTTAGCTTTCAGGTACCTACAAGATATCGATACTGTTATTTTGCACTTGCGTAGTACACATTCCCTTTGTCATTACACATTTTGTGAAAAAATGAGTGACGGCATCGTTTGCAGTGTATGAGTCTGATACATAGGTTTTGTAATAGGGTAGTTGAGCCCACTATATAATGAACCCTTAAATATTAAGGCATATTTAAGTCTTCAAATAATTTGTTTCTACTGCTCCAAACCAGCGCAGTTGAGGAAAAGTTCATGTCATATTTCACAAGAGCAGGTAGTCTGGGAGGACAAAGTGGATTGCTACCGTCTCCAGTGGGACAATAGACCAAGCTATATTTAACTAATTCTGAGAATTGGAATGGCAGGTGCGACCTGAAAGTACGTTACTTTGTCTTGAAGCAGAAGTCAGTTAATTTTCATTGTTCTGAGAGGAGAGACGAAGAGCAGAGAGTTGCCAGATATGCTTTCAATAATTTGAACGAACAGCCAATCAGGAAGACGACGCTACTTTCGACGGGAATATATTTTGCCCGCGAATTCAAGAAGTATGTGACCCTACGATCGAACTTTGAGCACGCGAATACCATTGTAATGTGCAGATTTTTATGAGTTGATTGAGATGTCTTGGAGGTCTGTAGGACTTATTTTAAGATTTATTGAGGAGCTCCTTCCCCTTCCACTAATATTTGTGGCATATCATATAAATATGACAACGTGAGTTGAAGATTTTTATTCCCATTTGTGAATCTGAAGACTTTTGAGGGTGGATCTCTGCGCGTTTGCGTGGCACTCCGATACCTAAACTTTTTAGCATAGTGCATAGGATTTTGAATATAAATTTATGTTGTGTGTGCCAGGCAACATGTGAATGTTAGTTGGATACATCTCCAAAATATTTAGGGCCAGTTTGCAGTACTGCACAGGACATTTATCGGTAGATTCTTTTTTTCTTTTTGCGCTGACATATTAGTTTTCTTGGCATCGCGTGACAATTTCTGTAAATATTTTATTTTGTGTGATTTAGATTTTTCTTTGTGGCTTCTGCCTTTTGCTTGATTAGAGTACTTGATTTTATGTTGCCCTGAACACATGAAACCAGGGTACAGTTGAGATATTTTATGGCAGAAAGATTAGAACCTGGTGATAAGTGAATCTTTTGATAGGAAGTAATATTAGACCTGGGAGGAAAGTTACCTGCTTGTTCATGATTATAATTTATCAGGCTGAGTTATTTTGTTTTGTTTTGCTTTGTACAACTTATGTTGCTGTATGTAAAGTCATTAGCCTTGTTGTGATTTTGTCATTTCTGACATGTATTCTATTCTTGGTCTGCTGTATGAGCGAGGGTCAATGTTCAAGAGGATGATACAAGTGTGTGTGCCATATGTGATGAATCTTCGTGAAAGTGAGCAGGTAGGGACATGGCGTTCCGCTACTGTTTGCCACTTATTCCGGCATATGTTACCCGAGGGGCATATTGCTGACGACTCGTGAGTTCTTGATATCCCATGGTGTGGATTTTTCAAGATATAATATTATTGTGTTGAATATGATAATGTCACGTTTTCAGGAGCCCAGGGAGGCTGTTCTTCGACACTCAAGGCCGTGTGGGCTTGGGTTATTTTGGTGAGGCACACACTGGCACAATTAGGGGAGCGCTCGACTGACAGCCATACAGAGATCTAGAATGTTGATAACACTTAGCAGCTCTGTGCTACACATTCTTCGTGCTTGTTAAGATTTAAATGTCGAGCCTGAATGATTATAATGAGTTGATTTAATTTATGGGAGTTATTCATGCCACTTATCTAATGCTTTTCCGACCATATTTATCGCAGTGTGATTTCATGTTTTTACGCCTGTTTAGGCCTGGTAATATTTTTGTTGTTGTTGCTTGTGTGATTTTTTTGGCATGCAAGTGATACTATGTCGCCACTCGTGGGGCTATGTTGTTGCTTGGCTTTGTTTTGCCAAGATTTTATTATGTAATGTCAGGGTAGCAATCGGCTAACCCGTGCTTTTGTATGTCAAGTGATTGCATATGTTGATTTGTGAGCATAAGACCGCTCGTTCCGGCTGCTATTTTCTGTAAAATACAACTCGTGTATTTTTGCTTATTTTGTAGGAGGGTTAGACTATGTCAGCTGTTATATTTAAGTGTTAGCCATTTCATTGTGTGTTCCCATATTGTCGTGATTCCAATCCGCAGAACGGGGATTCATGACTCATTAGATTGTTCGAACGGGAATGAATTCTCGTCAAAGTGCTCATTATCTTTAAGTTGTCTGACCGCAAACACAACACGTAAACATGTTTTAATTTTTATTTTGATAATTTGTATTCTTGCAATACTTTTGATTCATGTTATCATCTTTATGTGACATTTTGGTTCACCGGATTTTCTCACAGCTGTCAAAGCTGAGTTGTGTTAATATTTGTGGACTGATATTTTTATTCAGTCATGCCATGTTTTTCTTGGTTTTTGGGATAAAATCAGGGTGGTTTTCATTTCATTGTTGTTATTAGTTTGATTCAGTGTTAAATTGTAATTGTTTAACCTGTGTTATGTAATTTATTCATAATATTAAGTTCCCCTATGAATCCTGGAAGTTTATAGAACACGATTCTCCTCTAATCTACTTTTTACAAGAACCGATCATGACCCCGAATATGAGTCTTGTGTAGTGCTTCTTTCTAAGGGTACAATACATATTAATTTCTGTTATTGTTGTTTGTTTTCTTTCTGTATATTCCAATGTAATCATTTATTTCAAAACTACAGTTTTCTGTAAACATCATGCAATGTGAGTAAAAATTATCACAAGTAACGGAAAAAAAGGACCCACACACTAAATCTTCATCAAAAATTAGTTTCTAAACAGCTTCTATATCCCAAGGATCTTCCAGATTATATGTTTGCTTCTGTGCCATATCAGATGTAAAATCCACAAAAAAAAGAAAGAGATGTATGAATAAATGTTGCATCATATGTAGCAATGTATCAATCTGATTCATACGCTCTGAGCAGTTGACAGTGTGATTGCTCGAAGGCTGTGTAGTGCCTGGCTGGAAATGTGCTGGTAGCACAACAATGATACACATGCGACCGAAAGTTAAACACCCTTAAAATGCTACTAGATTGATGGCTGGTTCCTCAGTTTGGGGGCTGCGACAACGCGGTCATGTAGTCCCATGTACTTTGGGTGTGTGTAGAATCTGTCTGATAACCGGTGTTAATTGTGATGGCTGTATTAGTGCGTGTTATCTGTAATTCAGGTAAGGCCTGCAGACGATCATTTTCAAGTAGTTCCTACTTTTGCTACCAAATGCTACCATAATGACACCTAGCCACGAACTTGGCTACTAGATGCCACTGCGACCGGAACCAGGCGGCGAGCGTTGGAACTAATAAAGCGTTAATCAAATCTAACCTACAAATTTAGCTTCACACAATTTTAGTTAGTGGAAGGTTCTTTTACCTGCAAATAAATCTATGACATGGGCCCTCCGAAGGAAGGCATACTGAGGGACTACCAGACTGAGCACGGATTGAATCTGCAATATTCGGTTTCTGAAGCCAGGACTCAGTCTGACTAAGGTGCAATATTGATACAGCGATAAAATCAACAATCAGTTATATCTTCAATCATTACTGTAGTTCTAGCTTTTTCAAGTATATGTAACATTCTACCTACTACTTAAAGAAACTTATTATGAGACATTATTCAATAATGCCACAGTAACAAGTCAACTTGATCAATTTAAATTAATCTGTTTTGTGAAAGGCTTATACCTAATTGCATAAAGTATCCTACAAGTGCTTGGTGATTAATTTTTGCAGAGAACAGTTAAACAGTGGTGGTGGTTGTTTTAAGGGGCAGAACATCAAGGCTACCAGTGATGTCTTCCATTCAAATTCAGTACATAACACTAATTATTAATACTAAAAACCAGTACAATGATGAAAAAATGGGACTTTTTACATCTTGAAGGAAGCTCTAATATGTTTGGATGTGATGGCCAAACTACACCCAAATAACTGTGCTGCGCAGCACCTCTAACTGTGAATGTTGGACAAGAGGGTGGTTGGGAAGATCAGTAAACTTACCCTATTTCTGAGGTCGAAGTTTACCGGCGCACTTTGTTCCGTGCTGTCCGTCAAACAACTGAGAGAGTGCCATGGTTCTTGCTGTGGACTCAGATCAATGCTGTGAACTAACACACTATCCTGGCTCGTCACATGATCTTCGTCCCTATCACAGGATCATATACACAGCGTTACCATACTGAAATACACTGCCAAGAATTAAAATAAATATCAAAAATATTTTGCATGCTAATGAGACATCATTCACATTTCAATAACTTTTCTACATTCGAGACATACTGAACACGCTCCCTTTTGCTGAGTGTGAAGTAGTTAGATTGTTAATCATTGTGGATTCGTATAGACGAACAATTACATAAAATAATATATCAAAGAAATTGAGATTTTCCGCCTAGTCAATACTTGTAGTGATTACCAATCAGGATCAGGTACATGTTTCAAGGTACTCTAAATCTTGGCCCCTTCATCTGCCTTTACAATAATGTGAGCACAATAATGTGAGCGAACATATAGAAAATATCAACAAAAAACTATGATAATAGAAACAAATAATATTTAAAAATGTAATATTTGAAATAACTGTAACATGCATACTTAAAGTTAGACAATGGACAAATATTCGTTAAAACACATTACAAAACCCTTTAAGGGTTGAAATATTCTAAAACAACATATCAATAGGAATTGATGTGGAGAAATATCACGTGTTTAGTATTCTGTGTGGACTGTAGTTACATTATTGCATCCTGAACAGTCATTTGTATTGTAAATTATACATATGTTTGTTGATGTGGTCAAAACACTAAAATAATGTTTTGTTCATGCTGAACGGCTTGTAAGGAGTCAAGATGCATCAAATTGGAATGTGCTGGATGCACGGTGGTCTCTTGTATTGAAGTTATGAAGCTGAACTTGACTATCAATACGTGTCCCAATGATGTTCAATAAGTTGAAAGGGTCAAATATGTTCATTGAACCTGAGGCATTCAATTATCAACCTATTGTAAATGACACCAAAAAGTGTGTGGAACCCAAAGATGATTTGTTGGAAGACATGCAAAAGTACCAGCGTTGCTGCGGCATGACTGTTGTGAGAGACACTAGAAATTCAATTCATATTAATATGTTGTTTTAGAATATTTCAACCCTTAAAGGGTTTTGTAATGTGTTTTAACGAATATTTGTCCATTGTCTAACTTTAAGTATGCATGTTACAGTTATTTCAAATATTACATTTTTAAATATTATTTGTTTCTATTATCATAGTTTTTTGTTGATATTTTCTATATGTTCGCTCACATTATTGTGCTCACATTATTGTAAAGGCAGATGAAGGGGCCAAGATTTAGAGTACCTTGAAACATGTACCTGGTCCTGATTGGTTAAATATAATCACTACAAGTATTGACTAGGCGGAAAATCTCAATTTTTTATATATTATTTTATGTAATTGTTCGTCAATACGAATCCACAATGATTAACAATCCAACAACTTCACAGTCGGTGGGACCATTAATTGTCAGAAGCATTTTCAATACGCACTAACAAACGTTAATATGAACGAAGCTTTCTGTAATGATGTTTGTGGCTAGCCAACAGATGTACTTACTGAGCACGCATGTGCCAAACGCTGCTGCAGCAGCAGTACTTAGAAAACAATGCTTCATATCATAGGAAAGACAAGAAGGAACAAGAGTAAAAAATGAGGATATCAGAAAGGAAAAAAGGTGGGTAAAAATTTCATGACAGGATAGTGTGTTTGGACCTGTTAAGAGGATGGAAGAGAGAAGGTGGGCAATAGACAAGACCAAAAATAATATGCTAAGACTTGATGAAGAACAGAATGATAAGAAGGAGCCTGGATTAGAAAACTACTACAGAGTAGCAATGGTGGCTAGAGCTGGACAAGGGAAATCGTTAATGACAAATCTCATTTTATTAATTTATTGATTTGACACCAAAAGAAAAGAAAAATTAAGGACCTGAATTTCGATCTTCACCTGACAACACAATTGCACACCCTTTCAACGCTCACTCCACTCAAAACCACACTCCAGACTGTTGCTGTGAGCAACGGGATTTAAATCTAAGATCTACAAATGCCAGCAACCTAATTCAGCTGGTAAGTGCTTGAGTTTTAACCCTTAGCACTCACGTGGCGGGAGAGCCCCGACAACGAAAATATCTCACATAGATCCTTTGTCGGGTCACACCCGACATCGATTTGTTCCGCCTAAAACTTCGCTGTCGAGGTACACCCAACAAAATATCAGCAATACTGCGCTTCTCCCATCTTCTGGCGATACTATGCACTACCGTTACACTATATTCCCTTTGGAAACAAGCCGTAAGGAGAGGTATTTTGAAGGCCATGCAAGTTTGAAATGAACTGTTGCGTAGCAACATGGCTACGTTAGAAGATCGCGAGAAGCAAATAGCGGGATATTTGGATGAAAGTGACGTTGATCTTAGAGATAGTGGAACTGATACTGAATTAAGTGGTGCGGAACATCATGCAGAATTAGATGGTGTAAGTGAATTTAGTGACGAAGAGCTTGTTTATGATGAAACATTTCGTAATGACAGTGCTGGTACCTCTCGAAAGATACTCACTTATGGAGTTCAGGTGATACGGAAATTTTTTCTCGATATGTGATATTTTTACATCAATTATGGGTAAATCGAGGGTGCTGATCACGAATATACTATTAGTTTCGCACCCACACCTAAAGCCCTTGAGGGACGAGGGTACGATTCCCCTCCCAGGTACTCAGTCATAAATTCGAATTTGCAGCGTGTAACCTGGAAAGTTATGATATTGTGTTCATAAAAATAGTATGGAGACGTTTCTTACATTGGCTGTGCGAAAAGTCACACCTAACGCCCTTGAGGGTCAAGGGTTCGATTTTTCTCACAGGTACCAAGTGCCGCCGGTTCAGAAGGTTATGCAATTACCGCTAATTACAGGTACATCCTGAGTGTAAAATACAGAACATTGTCCCTGATATGTTGTATTATGTTATAGTTCATTGTAGAAATTAATTGTATTGTATTATATTACATTAACCTATTAAATTCACATCGCAAACATACATGTGGACTGATGACCTGCCACAAGCATATATTTAAATGGAGCTGAAGAGGAAATACTGCTCACAAATAATGGAGTGCTAAGGGTTAAGCTGTATAACGAACAGACCATTGTCTGTACAGTAATAAATCAGGATACCAGAATACACTCTTGGCCATATACACCCACTTATGTAGAAACAACAGTTGAACCTTGAAAATTCACTAAAGATATCCATGCCCAGTATTTACTTGCCACAGATATTTGGATATAACGCACAAAATATTTCCATAGATTTCTCAAATTACCAGAATATCAATAACACTGACATACCCGCCAACCTTACAAAACCAAAAATCAGGAAATTTTGATATGAAAATCAGGAGATGCAAATAATGGATATCATCTCAATTACTTGGCAAACAATGCTTCAAAATGAATGAAGGAAACAAGCATTCAACATTTATTATCCCATTACTTTCAATTTTTACACCAAAATCTTTTATTTTTATTTTTTATTATTTTTCTTACACTTTATACTTCTTTGTTTCCACGTGTTTCTATATATCACTTTTTCCACCATGTGATATAAAAACCATTACATCGATAAACAGTACAAAATGGAAAATAATTGACTTTTGCTGGATTCAATCATGTACGGAAATTGTTCCGAAAACTGTTAAAAAAACAATTGTATTATTTGGCCATAGTGAATAATCAAACATCAAGCAAAAACACTAGATAATAATAATAATAATAATAATAATAATGTTATTGGTTTTACGTCCCTTGCACAGAAACAAAACCCATTTACGAATTTAGGTACCCAAATAACCTGCACACTTACAAAAAAAACTGTAAAATGATTGAAGTTTGCCAATAATTTACAAACATCGGGAGGATAACTTGAGTAATCGTGAGGCGTGAAAAACTATGGAAAATCGGGACTCTCCTGCGTAGATCAGGAAAGTTGGCTCAAAATTCATGTGGGAATCTAAAAGAAATTCAGGTCTGAACATACAGTCTACAATCAATTACCATGTTTTTCAAGTAGAATGACATACAATGTATATGAGAGGGAAGTGTATAAGTGAAATATTTCAATGAGCATTACTACATTAGTTAATGATGCAGACATTTTTCTTTATGTGTTTGTAATTTTTCTCTGCATGAGCTACATAACTCCAAGCCAACTGGATGCAGCATTTAAGTACAAAATTATTTCACAAATATGCTAGTGTCCACAATTGAAGCAACAAATGGAAATCCTTACCCTTGAGATTGTCCGTTTTGCTGCAAAATGTTCACTGTCACAAACGCCAAAACACGGGTTACTTCCTTTCAATAGGGCGTATGATTGATTACATCTGGCAGTAATACAGGCCCAACGACAATGCAGCATGCTGCGAATAATGTCATAAATCTCATTTTGTGGTATTAACGCCCATTCTTGTTGTGCAGGAACTCTTTTAATTGCTGGAGAATGCTTGGCAGAGTCGAACATGAAGCACTTCGTCTCCCAAGAGTATCCCACATGTGCTCATCAGAGAGCAATATCTTCAGTTTACAGGAAGACATCAACTGCCTGCACTCTATGAGGGCGTGCATTATTGTCAATCAGTACGAAACTTGGGCCCACAGCACCTCAACACAAACTAACATGAGGTGTGATACCATTGTGATACCTGGCAGCATCAAACCTAGCCTTTCACCTGTGCAACTTCATGGAGAGGTGGTTTGAGTGGTTGTTTTATTGCCTCCCCACACCATTATTGATCCACCTCCATATTAGTCCCTTTCCACAATGTTTGAGGGCCGAAAGCATGTTCCACGTTCACACCAGATGCAAATCTGTCACGTATCATTCTGAAGACCCAATCGAGAAATATAAATTAACAAGCACTGTTTGGCTGTCCAGGTGGCATGTTGCTGATTCCACTCTAGACACCATCCCCTGTGTACTGTACATTTGTCAGGGGTATACATATGGCCAGTTGCCAACAGCAAAGCTTTTGTACACTGTTTGCCTCGATACTACTGTTTCAGCGGGTGAAGCAAGGTCAGATGCCAGCTGCTGTGCATTCCTGCGGTTGTACTGTCTCACCCTCATTGCCACTGCTGGTCGTCTTGTTATGGTCTTCAGGACTCTAAAAACTGGTGCTACATCTGAGAAAACACAGACCATCTGGCCACTTCAGTTTCCATTGGTCCTAACATCCTTCACTGCAGGGATCTTATCTGTGCCATAACTCAAGGTTCTCACAGTTAATGTGGAAGTTGGACAAATATGGCAGTGCACACTACGTACACTGACCAACAGGGGAACTGACATAATCATTGTGGTACTTCGAGGGCTGTTTTTTTTTTCAAGTTCCGATGGACTGTATAAAAATAGCAGATTGACATACCAAACTAATTTTACTACTAAATGTTTGCTTGATTTATTCTTTTTATGTCTCAACATAATTGCCAAAACGATTGAAACATTTGTCATATCGTTACACCAGCTTTCCAATGCCCTCGGCAAAATATTCTGCCGCCACTGAGTTGGGTACGTATGGACAGTATACTGAAGTGTTTCCTTTTTGGCGAGGCATTGCCGCCCAACCATACCTTCAATTCTCGAAAAAGGTGAAAACCATTCAGTGCTGGTTCGGACTACACAGCATATGGTCCAAAACTTCACACTTGAATTCTTTGAAAAGTCTATCCTAACGTTAGCACAGTGCGGTCGTGAATGATTTTCACCTTTTTCGAGAATTGAAGGTATGGTTGGGTGGAAACACCTCGTCAAAAAGGAAACACTTCGGGAGACTGTCCAGACGTACCCAACTCAGTGGCGGCAGAATTTTTTGCCATGGGCATTGGAAAGCTGGTGTAACGATATGACAAATGTTTCAATCGTTTTAGTGATTATGTTGAGACATAAGAATAAAACAAGCAAACATTTGGTAGTAAAATCAATTTGGTATGCCAATCTCTTATTTTTATACAGTACATCGAAACTTGAAAAAAAAAAAAACCAGCCCTCGTATTAATGTGTTGGACGGCTCCAGCAATATTAAACAAAGCTAGGAAAAGCTGAACAGGTATGACTTCTAAACTATTATCTGGCTTGGAGCAAAACAATCCGTGTAGAATCACCTCCTGTATTGTATCAGGTGGGCGGTATGGAATGACTCTTCACCAGAGCGTGAAGCTGGAGGAAAAGTGCAGTTGATACTATGAAGCTGGGATAACGTGAGGAGTTGCAAACTGAATTCAAGGATGGGCAGCTAAGGTTTATAACAATACTCCAATAGTCTTTAAGCACTTGAAAAGTAATGTTTCACTGAACAATACATTTAAAAAAATGCTTGTTTTTGTTCGGTTTTCAAATTTTGTCATGATTCCTTGCAGAATGCCTAACACCATGCTTCTTTGAAAATTCCTACTGGACAGCAAATGAGTAGAAATGCACTTCAGCTGAAACTATGCATGGCTATCTTTGCCCGTTTTCACACGGCTAACCATCCAGCATCGACTCAATCTTTTTGAGACAGTTTATCCATCATCTTCTTGCTTTTGATGCAGACATACAGCTCACCGATTTGACAGACCCAGTACTGGCAGGGTGATGACGAAGGTTTCTGTCTGTGACATACGCTGACAGTTGTTCTATTCTCATTGACATAACCACATTCTGTATCGGAAATACATTCATATCACAGGTAAGTTATTCATTTAGCTTACTGCAGTTGTTCCAAGCTAAGAACTAGTTAAAATGTAATTTGCATATGATAATTAAAGTTTGTGATTTTTGGCATTAAAAATACAAACTTAAGCATTTTGAGATGAAAAGGAAGGAATCTCATAGTTTTCGTGACAGTTAATCTCGCGATCATGAGCCAGGGACCTCCTTTTAACACGGAATCTGAACCAAAGGACATGGCATTTCACTTTGAAACTCTCACGTGCATTAATCAGGAATCGAACCTGGTGAGAACCAAGCAGCTTGGCCACTGCACTATCATGCCCCTCATTTTGAGTTTGTAGCATCTTCAAATTTAGCATTTTGTAGCATTGTGGAAACAAAATATAATTATATCACATTATATTTCATCGTTTAATTTACTAATTGCCTGTGTACTTGAACATAAAAACATCAAATTTAATAATTAAAAATTACCATTTTGATTTTTAGCTAGAAAAGAGATGCATTCTGGTGAAAAAACTCAAAGCACAGTCAATGTTTTAAAACACATTTCTTATTTTCACTAAGGAATACATAACTAATTATTAAGAAAAATAATAAGTTTTCCAAAAAACAAAACAAAAATGAATTTATTTAGCAGAAAACTAATAATTCGACAATTTATTACAAATTTAAAATGGCCTAAATCTTAAGTAGAGGTCTCATAACATGAATACACACAACTTGACACCTTCTGGACAAATTTAGTATCTATCACTAATGCTACAAACCACATACAATAAACAAGTGATGTCTAACTACTATAATAGGAGATGAATGAAAGAAGAAAATAATTTATAAAAAACATTACCTGTGACTCATTGCAGATCTGTTTTGCAAGGACTCTTCAATCCAATTGTGAGTTTCGTCTTCAAATTTTACTTGTGACATCTCCAGATGTATAGCACTTGGTGCAGAAAAGCTCAGTGGTCTTGAATTACCGATTCCAGCACTGTTCAACAAACAATAACACCTATCTTTGCTGTCTAAGGAGAGTTAGTTAGTTATTGGAGTTTTAAGGGACAGAACAGCGAGGTCATCTACCCCTGTCTAAAGAGACGTTAGAATCATAACATTCAAACAGTTTGGCTTCAAAAACAATGTGGTATGTGTTTGTGGGATAAGGGATGCATGGAGAGCAGCTGGAACTAATGGCACAGTAGCCTCCTCAGCACTGTTTACAGATATCCTGAGGCTCAAGGACAAGGGATGGCCATTCCTCTCAGAAGTTCAACTGTATGCACTGTATTTCCCCTTCAGTATGCTGAGTACATATTAAACAAAGAATTTATCGTGTGCATGTGTGTGTGAAAATGAACAGGTTCGCAGCTAATAGTCGAGGAGATATCCACTTCAAACTGGAAACCGATAAACCTTTACATTTATTTTTCATGTATATTTGCATTCTTTTGACCTAAAATTAATTGCAGACTGGATAAGAGAATTAAGGGCAACAAGCAAAATTTGCACATGTAATATAAATTGCTTTATCAAGCATATTTTAAAAGTTCTCAGTCTAGGTTGTAAAGTGAAAGTTCATTTTGTTATTCAGTTTGTAGGCTACTCTTTGTATAATACATGATAAACAGCCTTAAATTCTGAAAACAGCTATTAACTTACACTGAAGAAAATGGAAATTGCAACACCCAGAAGAGTGGTGCTACATTGCTGCAATTGAACATGCAGAACAAGTGTTCGGTTGTGATTCGATGATTACACTTTCAGGTCCCTCTGACCGCAAGTTTGGACAACAATCAATACAGGATGTGCCCACCACGAGCTGCAATACATTGATGAATTCGGCGAGGCATGGAGTCAATAAGGCCCTGAATCGCTTCCTGAGGAATTGTGGCCCATGCTTGCTGCACTGCACAGGTCATTTGTTCCAGAGTTGTGGGTGGCTGAGGACGGTTGGCCAGTTGTCGACCCATCATGTCCCACACATGCTCAATAGGACTGAGGTCCGGGGATCTGGTGGGCCATTCTAAGGTTGTGATGTCGTGGAGAGCTTCTCTGGAGATGCGTGCAGTGTGAACCCGGGCATTGTCCTGCTGAAACATCCCATTAGCAATGTTCGCCATCATAGGGACAACCACTGGATTGAGTACCCTATCAACGTTCTGTTGAGCAGTCATAGTGCCCTCAACAAGCACTAATTGTGATTTCACATTAAAGCCAATAGCTCCCCAGACCATAATGCTTGGTGTTGGCCCTGTGTGCCTCTCGACAATAAGGTCTGGGCGGCCGCTCTCCCCAGTACGTCGGCGCACACGATTCCGGCGATCACTGCGGGCAAGACAGAAGAGCAATTCATCACTAAAGATGACCCTATGCCATTCGTCGACCTATGTCGATCATTCTCGACACCAGGCCAGCCTTACACATCGCTGTTGTGGGGTCAATGGAACACCTTCTGCAGGGACACGGGATCGTAACCCAGCTGCACGCAGGCGATCACCAACTGTTTGTTGTGTAACGTGGGGTGCCACAGCTGCTCGAATTTGCGCTGCTGTTGCATGGGGTTCCATCCGGGCCATCCGAATGATGCGGCGATCCTCTCTCACAGTTGTCTGTCGCGCTGGGCCTGTGCCAGGTCTATGAGTGTGGGTACCTTCATTTGACCACTGCTGCCATACACGTTGTACCGTAGATGCCTGTCGGCCAACACGTGCAGCGACAGTCCTTAGCGATAATCCAGCCTCACACAGCCCAATTATCCGAGCCCTCTCAAACGGCGACAGTTGTTGATAGCGTGCTCTTCTCTGTCTTCGAGGCATGTTTGACGGGGAACACACACTGCACAGACTGCAAGTCAACTACGCTACACCAGAGTCTGTATACTGGAGTTGATTCCTCCGCGACCAATCACGAGGGGAGACCTGTAGCAACAATCCAATGGGTCTGAAACTTTGATCGTTTACATACCTACATGTCATCGTTCCACATCTTGAAAATCAACACAAACGACCAATGCCTTCATGGTGTTGCAATTTCCATTTTCTTCAGTGTATTATATACTGTATAAATGTATACAACCCAGGAATTATGTTAACTCAATGCCCTTTTCATATACACGCATATATATTGAATGAGTAAGCCTCAAGTTTTTCATCCGACTACGCAGAACTGAATCAAAATGAACAGCTGATATGTTTGTGCGCCATTTACTTAGCTGTTATTGTCATCTTTCACAAACAATCGTAACCTAAAATTTTAGAACTCAATTCTATTCCTACTTAAGCTAATATAAATTATATGTTCAATCTCCTAAGTCCAATATGTCAACTCTGCCATATTTTGGATCATGCAAAAGCAGTCATTTCATGCAATGCGCCCAGAAGGGGACCCCCCTTCATTAGTTACCACAAGTTCAACTTTCAGTAAATACTCATTTTCTTTGAAATTATCCCTTTAGATTACAGCAATATTAGTAAATGCTACAGGTGTCAACTAGAGGTTGTGCATCAACACTGGTCTTCCTCTGGAAAAGATTTCTCCTCCAAGAGATTATCCTGTGGTCCAACAAAAACTATCCTAAGAATGTAAATTTCTTACATGTGTGATCATGTGCATGTCAGCAACAAAAACATTACAGAAGTGAGATGGTGGCATGATGATGTCTTTACCATAGGAAGAAGTAAAAAAATATCCTACTTTTTTTAAACACCTATGTACTTCTTAACATATACTTTTAGATTCAATCATATGTTAGGGTTAGAAAGAAAACAGCAACTTACCATATGAAAACGTCTTGAAGCTATACAAGCAGAAAAGACAGTACCACAATATTTCAGAATCTTTTGCAGTGATCTTTTCTCCTGACTCAAGTAAATACACTCATTGGACAAGTCAAGAAGGATAGAAGACAGGACGATCTCGGCAGCCTCTCAATTCACTCAAAAACTATAGTGCCTAACGAGCATGTTTTGATCTCCCAGTCTCGTCAGCATGTTCATTGTACATCATTGGGCCAAGATTTTGTCTTGAAGTGGTGGTGCAGGATGGAATGAAAACATAGAAAGTATGCAAGATGTATAACACAATTTACACTCGCCAAATCAATACTTTACTTTACTAAAAATACTATAGGTACATGTTTCGGAAACTTGATATGTTTCCTTCTTCAGCCCATATGTTGGTGTGAAACATCATATGACATAAGTCATTAGACATATTAATATGTCTAATGACACAGGCTCAACAAATGAAGAACAAGAGAAAAAGTACGAACAGTATTTTTATTTTTGGTTAGGATTTCGATGTCATATGATGTTTCACACCAACATATGGGCTGAAGAAGGAAACATATCAAGTTTCCGAAACATGTACCTATAGTATTATTAGTAAAGTAAAGTATTGATTTGGCGAGTGTAAATTGTGTTATACATCTTGTAAACATGGTCAATACGGAACCTGGAACGAGTGCGGTTTATAGAAAGTATGTTTATCAATGGCAGCCGGTAATAAGGTTGCAGTGTTGCACAACGACCAGATTCCTTTTAGAAAAATAATTAATATCGTAATAATAGTTTTAGCTGAATGTTTCATTTTATATGTATAGGAATTCATCATTTTGTTCTTTAATAATTCGGAAATCTTATAGTAAGTTACTGTGAACCATCTGAAAAAGCGAAGCGCGCCCACTGTCTAGGAGCGCTCGTCCGTTTGGTCGTTGCCAGGCCCAAGCACCGACCAAATCTCAATAGTGAAGGGTATGGCAGAGATGCTAGACCGAGTAAGTCCTATCCCAACAGTTAACTCGGCTGGTCGTTGTCCTCTGATTGCAACAAGGGAGCCGAGGTGCGGACAGAAACATCCGAGATGCTCCGTCAACTACCAAAACTATGTCTTGCAATGGAATTTATGCGTACTTGTGACACTCGCGGTTTTTCTTGCTTTCTTATATAACTTGTGTTGTTTTGTTCTCGTGAAGTTTACCATGTAGACTAACTTATAAATCCATTTAATCCGATGACAATGTGATGTTCTATGAACTGTGGCATTCGTGATGAATGAGGTACATTCGTTTTACCGCGCAATTGAATATAGTTTTCTCTGATATCAAGCAGTCTTTACCCCCCCCAATATTAATGAAAATGGTGCAACACCCAGAACAATTATCCGCCAGCCGCCACTGATGTTTATATATCTATTTCTGGCATTTTCCTAAATAGATAAACCATATTGATTACATGACAGCACAATCTCCTGAAAGGAAAGTAGGCCAATCCCATAAGCATGTCATGAGCATATATAAGCAGCCAGTACAAATGTTTATAAGACACAGTGATCAAAATGAATGTACAAAAAAGAGCTGAACGAGATTGGAAGAGGCATGATTATCGGCTTCCACCCATTTAGTAATTCCATCCGTGATATTTTTGGCAAGTTTCACATACCGTGTTCAACTGTGAGTAATGTATTGGTGGTAAAACCCTGATCTTGACTAGGGAAGCCAAAAGAATTGACAGATCAATGCCTTAAAGGTGTGCTGAAGTCAAACCAACAAGTTTCATTAGTAACCAAGGCCACAGACTTTCTACTGGCATCTGGGAAGTCGAGAGGAGTTGGGCAAGCTGCAGTAGATAAACCGATTATTACTATATTGAGTGAGTGCCTACCACATTTCAGTGGTGCGAAACACTAGACTCTAGAATAATGCATCACATGGAGTGCCAACTTACAACAGATGTTTGGATCTTGCAAATGCAGGCGAGTATTACTTACCAGAGTGCATTGTTCCCACAGTGAAATTTGGCATTATGGTGTGGGCCTGTTTTTCATGGCTTGGTTTGGTCCACTGCTTTTAGTTCCTCGAAACATGAAGGCTGAAACCTATCAGGCAGTACTGGACAATTAATAATATCAATCCTGTGACTTCAATTTGAACTGACCCTTTCTTTCCTTGTTTAATCAATATGATAATACATCCATTCATAAAGTGAAGGTGAGTGGTTTGACGAAATGAGGCCAAAGCTAATTGAGTGTCTCTGGGACAAGTTAGAGTCAGACTGCACCACTTCAAAATGAATACAGAACTGTTTGCTATTTTGGAGAAATACCTTCCAACATCTACTGAAAATGTTCTGGTGTTGTAGAACCAAAATGGATATTATGCTTTTATTTGTCTATCGTAAGTACCACCTTCAAATTGTGTATGGTGATCGCGCACACTGTTGCCATGGTAACTAGATGTCGGGAATTTGTCGAAACAAAACTGTCCATGCTAGTCCCTAGCCCAACATGGTGGAAGGTAGCAGCTGTGATAGTTGCAAACCGACACCTTATCAGCTCCAGTTAAGCTGTTCTGCCCCTTAAAACAACAACAAATCCAGTTAAGGAATTTTTTATGAGTGTCTGGTCATTAATGGCAATACTGTCAATATGGTATACAACCTAAATAGTTTTATTTTCCTTAAATCTTTGTCCAATGGTTTTTTATCTTTCTTCATTTTACTTTCCCCGTCTGTGATTGTCCATTTTTCACTCATTTTTACACCATCTCTTTGAAGAATGTCCCCCGCAACAGAAGAACTGGTTGCTATCTTTATGTGTCCTATATCATTGTACAATGTACAGCATATGATTGAATGGATGAATAAAATGTAATGTAATGCAATGCTGCCTGCCCCCCTGATGACCAGGAGCTCATTGGGTTACTCTTTACTCTGTAACTGCCTGCTTGGCAATGTATTTGTCCTTATTTCCCTAGTTCTATCCTTTATTCCCCATCCAATGACTGACTATATGTCCCCCTGAGGTATTTTCCTACACAGACAAGAAAACACATTCATTTTATCTTAGCATAACTTTGGCACTAAGAATTTTTGAGAACTAGTAATGATGTTAATAATCTGAGAGAGGACAGGAATCAGGACTCCCCTCCTCTGCTAAATCTGAATGATCTGTCAGTTTCTTCCTTCCCTATAATTGGCTGGAAGAAACTAATAATGTCATTTCATCTAGTATAGCCAGTTCACAAATACAATACTAAACACTGTTGTGTGGAGCTTCCCATTGGTAGGTGTGGAAAGAAATGCACTGACACAGAAAGCTGTTGCACAATAAGAGAAAAACAGCTGGGTTACGTCGGCTGAGAGGGCAGTAACAACTTATCAGTTGCTTCATTTTTCATGTCCTAAGCTCCTAAATGAACCTCCTCCAAATCTACCATTGTTAAGTTTCCTTATCCATATTAAAGATGAAACTTACCGTGGACTGAGAAGGCCAAGGCGTTCATCTGGACAGCTAGAGTTGACTTGGCGAGGGGAAGAGAGATGTGGACCCGCAGTCGAGCTGAGCCATGTTTCCGAGTGACCACTGTCCGATCTGTAGGTTAAGTGTCCCCCCCAGGTAACCATAAACATAACATTGTATGTGTTGGTTCATGTTCTTTAGGAATCAGACTGATCTGTGCCCAGCAAATGACACGTCAAAAGGATACTGTGTTGGTGCAATGAAAAAAATATGAACAGGAAATTACTTGGGCCATTTAAAAAAAAATCATAATAAAAAGGAGTATACAGGCAACATCATCAAGCTAGGAAGGAAAGAGCGACAAAACACAGCAAGTACATGACTGACACACATCATAGAACAGGATTTCAATTATGTCCTCATCAGTGTTAGAGGAAGAGTGATGATGCAGGGGTGTAGCAGGAGAAAACTAATGCTCTACTACTCTATGCAATCTCATTCTCCAAAATCATGATAGAAGACTGAAGTGGGAAGTCTATTAATGACCGACTGTGAAACACTCATCAAAGTCTGTCACCATTTAAATAATTCCTTACCTACTTGCTTATTTACTTTAGTAATGAATAACAATACAATTTTTGTCCATCATCATCTGTATTTGTTGTTGTTATTATCAATTGTATTACCACTGTATTTCTGTTTAAGTTCCATTTACACTTGACATGGCCCTAATCTAAGTGTGGGATTGGGAATGTGTTTGCAAGAGCTGCTTGACTGTCCATATGGATGGGCATGGAGGTAGAAAAAGAGTATAAAACTCATAATGCAACCTATGATGACTATTTCATACTCACTCATCAATAGCCTTAACTCTTCATCCTCCTTTTGTGCCTTTAAGGTCTCTGAGATTCCTTAAGAGTTTAATTCTAGAATTGACTCTGAGTTCAACATTAGATACTGTAGCTTTCACCTGCTACACACCAGCACACACTTCAACCATCACTCGACGGAATGCACTCCCATGTACAGCTCACTTTTTGTCTTTTCTTCCTGTACCCATACCCACAGTTTTGTCCCTCTAAAAGTGGGGTGTGAGCAGTATTTGAGCCAAAGGATGGTAAAAAACTCCTCCAATCCGAATTTCTAGGATGTCATTTGCCCGCCACAGGCAATAGCGAGCTAACACTGGAATGTATGAGTGTGAGATTGAGTTTTCTCTACTTCCAGCACTTGACTTGTATCATCTGTGAGCTAGATAGCACAAGTGTCCAAGTTCATTATGAGGAATCCTCGATATAGAAGAAAGCAGCATTATTAAAGATGCAGCGTAATCATGGTGCAGATGATGTGGATGAAAGTTGTATATGTGATTGGAGAAAAAAAAAAAAAAAACTGGAATGTCAAACTTCAATTACTAGGCATTTTGCAGAAAAATAGCATTGTTTCCACAGATTGAGATTTTTTGTTGAATTGTAGGGGCTTTGCGGCATTGTAGTCATGCATCCCCGTGTACTTGGATGTGTATGGAATGTGATAACTTGCTTTATTGTGATGTGTATTTGTAATTCAGGCAAGGATTGGGAAGAAGACAACCACGGCATGTGCCTGGAGTAGTGGAAAAACCACGGAAAACCATTTCCAAGAACGCTGAGGTGGGAATCGAAACCACCTCTTCTCAGTTTTGCCTCACAAGGCTGAGTGCACCCTGTTCCAGCCCTCACACCACAATTAAATTTCTTGGCAGAGCTGGGAATTGAATCTGGACCTCCGAGGCGACAGCTTAATGTGCCAGCCACTACACTGTAAGGTGGTTCCACAGATTGAAAACAGTTTCATTATGTTTCCAATGATAGAATGTTATGGGCCTATGTCATTAAATTATGTGTTTAGTTGATAAATATACATAATTGTTGTGCTGACAGACTGTGTAATTTATGTTTCTTTAATGATATGTTCTGGCAATTATTTTAAAACATCAGAAACTACAAAGCTATATTTTAATAGTACATTATGCAACGAGCCTATAATGACAATAATTAAGACACGAGTATGTTTATAAAACGAGCATATGCAAGTTTTATCATTTCCATACGAGTGTCTTAATTACCATTATAGGCGAGTTGCATACGACTGTTTATGTTCGACGATAATTATTATGACTATTTTATGTTCGAACATAAATATTCATAAATATCTGCTGAGATTTCACCAGTTTTATGTACTGAACAGAGCGCATGAGACACAGAGAATGCCTTGTATTTGACCATGGCCTCCTCGATTACTCTACTATGACACTAGGCCAGGCAGTGAAATTTAAATTGGAAGGTCGTGGAACTCAGTGCATCTAATTATCTAATTGGTCAAACAACTATTTCTTGAGCTCTGATTGGTGGGAGAAACTGTTTCATACTGAAAAATAGTGTTATAATGAGCCTCATTATAGTACAGTTTTCTGACATATAATAGTCAGGGTCGAACATAAAAAAATTGAAAACTCCCTCCCTAAAATAAGAAGAAGACTATCAAAGAGACAGAGCTAACCAGCTCACATGGAGCAGCTGCACATATTCATTCTCCCTAAAATTTGGATGCAAGGATTATTCGTATCAATACTGTACTCCACACCAGTTTCCTGAGATGTCCTGATCTACGATATGTGTTTCATGTACTTACCCTCGTAAGTCGCTTTTTCTCTCCATTTTCCTTTTCCAACTCGAGTCTTTTAAATATGGGGGTAAGAAAAACATTAAGGACAAGTAGAGACACACAGTCATGCAAGAATAAAATGAATTTACAAGAGTCATCCAATTTAGCAAAAGAAAGAAAAAAGATTTGGTTATATTGGTGAAAAACACAATAAAAGTGATGGATGGAATGCAAAGAAAACACATCTTAAAGCTAAGAAACAGAAGTCAGGTAAATAACAAAACTCTAGGAGAATGCAGGGGCTCACACCCACACCACTACCAACTGAAAACTTCAATTGTCCCAGCCAGATCAGATCAGTTACCTTCAACCTCATCAATTGTCATCGGCAACAAAAACAGTAACCCTTTCGTGGTATGCCAAAATTCATCATCCCCTTTGACCGATTAACAACTTGAAAAATGAAAATCCACAACCTGCTTCCAGTCTCCGACCGGGTCAGGAATGGAATGAATGAAGCCCCCATCTATCGGCGAGGATATGAACTGTGCCGGCTGCCGAGGCCTGACGCACTCCTCTGGGGCAATGATTAAATGAATGACAGATGAAATGAAATGATAGTGGAGAGTGTTGCTGGAATGAAATGTTGACAGGGAAAACCGGAGTACCGATTAACAACTTACATCTTTTAAATAATTCCCTTGCTGTTTCCATGAATTGTTCAAATATTCCCAATAACTGAGTAATATGCCAACTGATGCACTTTGGAATATTCCAAACGGAACTGAGCTTGACACTTTTGAAGCTGAGACTAGTTTGATGTCCTAGAATGGAGATGGCGAACCTATGCCATGTGAATCACTGTACACCACACAAGAAGGATTTGCGTGATACATAACTGGGATGAGAAGAAAAAAAAAAAAAAAGTATTTTACTTAATGTTTTGCTTTGATGCCATGTTCTTTTATTTATTTACATAGCTATCTATTTATTTATTTATTTCAACATGCACATGGAATGGGCCACTTCAAACTGTAGGCCATATTTTGCTACTCGACACTAACTTAAAATACACTCAAAAACAGCCCACCACTAAGAAGAAGCCACCGCAAAGACATGTAAGTGGATACAGGCACAGGATATGGTAGCAGAAAGAAAGCATCAAAATACTGTCTGTGGTATACAGACATCAGATATTCTCTGAGGAAAATCCAGCCTCAGCTGGTGCACCTGGCCCTCCAAATCCACACATACTCAATGAGTGAGAGGTTTGGAGACCTTGCTTGCCAGAGATACCAGCTTTCTGTGAGGTTGGGTATTATCTTGCTGGCAAGTGAATTAGTCGAGCAGCACCAGGAAGGGAAGCACATATGATCATAGATCTGCACCAACAGGGTTTCTTCAATCATGAACAGTGGGGAGCGAATCTTCTGAATTGGCACCCCATACCATGACATCTCTACAAAGAAACGTAGATCAGTACGCTGACTCTAATTTGGCAGTTGTATTCAGACAGAACCACAGTCACCAGTTGGCAAGCAGGTCGGAGGTACTTGATGATGCTCACGTCATAATGGTATACATCATAAGGGACAGATCCTAGTCACCTGGTAAGACACCTTCCTGGATTGTGTGCACCAATGACTGCACAGTGCTTACAGCCTGCTGCATAATGAAGCATTCCTCTCTGCTGGTGGGAAACCTCTCACTGCCTGTGGCTAGCTGGAGTTCTTTTTTGTGCTTCTAGTCAACTTTTTATGTCAATTCCCAGACGTTAGAGAGCTGATAAAATATTTGAATGCTTTGCTATCTTGATAGACTCTTGGAATTTTTTGAAGTAGAAGTGGCTACTAAGGGTTGGTAGTGTTTCATCAAAGACTACTGAGAATGGATGCTCTGATGGTGCCAACAAGTTGGTCACATCTCAGATGGATATTGGCTTCAAACAAGTCCTCAAATCCCTGGTTCTGTATTGAAAATCTGTGTTGACCGATTGGAAAGCTTTCTTTAATAAATGAAAATCTAACACCATTTTGTCAAAGATAAAGCTAGAGTTCAAAGACCCAATACCTGCCCCCCCCTACTCAAATCAGGTCATTTTACTGCCTTACTCAACTTTCAAGTAAATAATGAAAACTTTTCAACTGCAGGAGTCTCACCATTTAGTTTCCATATCTTAAAGTCTGTTCTTTCACAATGTAATTTTACAATCAACACAATCAACTTTCATTGGTCCGAAACTTCAGCCACATTTGAGGGCTGCCACAAGGACAAAGAGCACTACACAATATTCTTTTTATTTTGTTCGTTAGCATGTCAAACTGTCTCATAAACCAAAATTCAAGTAAGGGAAATATATATATATATATATATTATTTCTGCTATTAGTCGAATGCTATTCTTGCCTGATAACATACAGATGGTTTCATAAAATAGCAATAGAAGCTTTAAGAGCAGCTGTGGCAATGTCTCAAAAATGATGCTTTGGAAGGCCCATTGCATGGACCTTTACATTTGTTCCTCTTGCTTCCATCATTAGTCCTTTGACAGAGATGTAGTAGTACCCTACAATTGTTTCGTACACGGTTCTCTTTTTGTTATCAATTTCCTCGGGTTGGCCACTGTGGCACTCAAAGTGAATGTTTGGATCTAGCATCTGCGATTTCCTTCAACAGCCAAGCCAGATACTTCTCCTAAACAGTGAACACATTTTTTCAGAAAGTCTATGCCTCTATTTCCCTAATTTGATGATACCTAGCATTACTCATAGTTTTGTGCTCTCTGCGGCAATGCCTGCCTACTGTTCTGGGACCTGCAGAAACTTGGCTTCTCTCCACTCAGAACATGACAGCCCATGGTGATCACTGATCCATTTAATCGCAGGGATATACTCTCTACATCTTCTGCGGGTACTCTAGACGTGTTTAGTTATTTTTGATAGAAAATATATCGCTACGATATGAATCAAAGGAACATGGGTATTACCTTTTTTAAATACCTGCTCTTTTGGGATTTGATGATGACTTGAAAGTTTGCTGTCCATTACATAGCAAGCACTCTTTTGCTTCCCTCTATATGGTATCTTTTAGCTGGGTGTTTTGGAACAGGTAGAAGATCAATATTGCAAAAGCAAAAATTATATAAATTCTTTAATTAGCTGATCAAACTCAGCATTTGTTGAATGGGCTAAGAGACTAGTATCTAGTATGTATACTGATCTTCAGGTTCACTTATAGCTTGTTGGTTAACTAATTCACACTCTATGTTCTGTACATGTCTCTTCATTCCTCTCTATCTTTACCACAATGTGAATATTTAACTCTAAAAAAGTAGTTTGATGTTTTTCAGTCTGCCAACACGATTGTACCCAAATGTGGGTTATTCCCTAATCCTGAAAAAAAGTGTATTTAACAATGATGACTGAGGTGTCATCAGCCTGTTGCCATAATAGAAGTGAAAGAGCACGTCACTGTATGGAATCAAGAGATAGAGAAATATGGAATGAAAATAAGTGTGGAGAAGAGTAAGACTGTGATGACAAGAAACAAGAGAGAAGGAAGACAGAATACCGGTATTGAAGTCAATGGAAATCCATTGGGAATGGTAAAAAGCTGAAGTATTTGGGGAGCATACTCACAGAAGATTGTACAATAAATGAAGAAATTGGAAAGAGAATCCAACGAGCTAATGGGTTTTACCAGTGTGTGAGAGGTTTAGTATGGAACCAGGAAGGCCCAGAGAAATGCAAGAAAGTTCTATTCTCAATGTATTACACACCAATGTTGACATTTGCAGCAAGTACTTGGTCCACAACAAAACGCGATGAAAGCCGAATGCAAGCAGCCGAGATGAAGTTCCTTAGAGGAATAATTGGGAAGACACGGAGGGATAAAGTCAGAAATGTGGACATTAGGGAGATAACTGGGTTCCCAAACTGCAAGGCAAGATAGAAACCAGTAAGCTGAAGTGGTACGGACATATGATGAGTATGGAAGAATATAGAGCACCAAAAAGAATATTTGTGGAGAAAATACCAGGAAGAAGACCACGAGGAAGGCCCAGAAAGAGGGGGATAGATACGGTGAAGGAAGGCATAGAGAAAAGAGGAGTAAAAGAAAAAGAAGTATTGAAAGAAGAAAATGAATGGAGGAGGTCCTTGAATCGCAACCCGACACAGGGAACTGGAAACGGGAAATAAAGAAAAGAAGAAGAAGAAGACTGAGGTGTTACTGTTTTGTTAATTAAAGACTGATGAGTCTAAAACACAAACAACTTTGATGGATTGGAATCTGGGCTAGCCATGAGAAACAACTTGATTTAAATAAAATTGAAGGTACTGACAACGTGGATATATTAAATTTAGAAATAATTAAATACATCATGCTCCACCATCCTATACAGTCTCCATGCAGATGTTCAGCACCTCACATCCCATCTAACTGCTGTCTGTTACTCAGATATCAGCCTGTTGTCATAATAATGTGATTCACATTAGATTTGCCATCCCTGTTCTAGACCATCATACAGCATTTCCTAAAACTACCTCTGGAAAGAGATACAAAATATATGTTCTGGTGATATCTGTGTGTTATCTATATGGGTAGAGATGAAAGGAGAAAGGAAAAGAGACTGTGTTCCCTCTGAATGAGAAAGGAAGATCAGAAATTAGTAGGAGAGTCTGCAACAAATACTACAGGAGAGCTACACACCCAGAGCACAGCACACACCTGTCACCTCCAAACTTAACACAGTCAATATGTAGAAAATTGTATTCAATTATCACATCTCACACAGTACATTTTTCAACCCCGATATAATGTTCTTACAGAGTAGCTCTATATAAAGTTGTTTGTACTTCTAATGGAACTGAAGGATGAGTTTCATATAACACTAAAATGGTACAGTAGTTAGGTCATGCTGTATGTAACTTACAAGGGATGCTTTCGGACCTCTCGATGAAAATCGCCACAAAACTTTCTGGGCTGACAACCCTGAGGCCAAAGTAATTGGTGTGAAGTGCGGCATTTCACAATCATCTGCTACCCCTAAAACAAGGTGTATAAAAGTAGGGCTCGCAACTGTATTGCTTGTAGTCATAGAGTGCCTAACATCATATACCTGTGAAATATGATACATGTAAATGATGAGTTTACGTACAACAGATAGATTTGTAAATGTCATTTACATACCTCATTCTACCCCATGATAATGTGGTGTAAGAAAGCAGTGCTGCAAACAAAATTGAATCTCACACCACGAGCAAATAATGGCGGAACTACAATCACAGTCAGGAATGCTGCATATGTCAAGACCAGTAAAATTTATGTACAAAACATTACGGAACGGAAGTGGCATGTCCTATGACTAGAGCCCTGCGCGGATAAACAAAACGTTATCCGCATCCGCCCCGCATCCACATCCGCCCCGCATCCGCACGCCTGTTATCCGCATCCGCATGACTTTTATTCGCATCCATCCCACATCCGCATGACTTTTATCCAAATCCGCTGATCATCATCATCATCATCATCATCATTTCCCCTTATCCAGCTCCTGCCGGGTCGGGGTATTTTTGGCACTTCTCCACTTTCCTCTTTCCTACCACCATTCTTCTTCCACGAACTTGTCCCAGTCCAGATTTCTTTTTCTTACGCTGTTCTTCACTGAATCAATCCACATTGTTCTAGGTCTTCCTCTTGCTCTCTTACCCTTGCACTTCGCCTCCAGCATCTGTCTTGGTATTCTATCCTCCTCCATCCTCTTTACATGTCCAAACCACCTCAGTATATTCTTCTCAATTCTCTCATTTTGTTTTTCCATCCCAACTTCCTTCCTAACATCTTCATTCCTCACTCTGTCTTTCCTTGTCTTACCTATCATACTTCTTAGGAATTTCATTTCACTGGCTTGGATTCTACTCTCTTGCCTGCTTGTCAGGGTCCAAGTCTCAGCTGCATAAGTTAATATGGGAACATAGTACACTTTATACATTACCTCCTTGCTTTTCCTTGGTACTTCCTTATCCCAAACAAGTTTTCTTACACTTTGATAGAATGCATTGCTCTGCTGTACCCTCCTGCCAATCTCCATGTCCAACCTACCAGTTTGCATCAATTCACTTCCTAGGTATTTGAACGTGTCCACAATTTCCAAATTCTGACTTCCAATTTTCACAGTGCTCTTTCCTTGTCTTTCCCCTCTTGTCATCACCATGGTCTTGCTTTTCTCTATACTGATTTTCACGATGTTTTCTGAATATTTTCGTTCAGTGCATCTAGTTGTTTTTGCACTTCTTCCGTGTTCCTTCCCCAGACCACAATATCTGCAAATAACAGTAACTTCATTTCTTTATGTCCATATGCTTCCTTTGTTTCCTTTACAATTTCATCCATCACCATTACGAACAAGAGAGGTGACAGCACACTCCCCTGTCTTAGTCCAGTCTTGTTCCTAAACCAATCTGTCTTTCCAACTGGGGTCAGTACCCTGCTAACACAGTTGTTGTACATTGCTTGCACCATTTCCAACATTACTCCTCCCAGTCTCTTCTTAACCATGGTTTCCCATACCTTCTCTCTGGGGACACTATCATATGCCTTTTCTAGATCTATGAAAGTCATGATCGAATCCTCTCCATATTCCCAGTCCTTTTCCATCACCTGCCTCAAGCTAAAGATTGGGTCCACTGTGGATCTTCCACTCCTGAAGCCATACTGTTCCTCTTGCAACTCTTCTTCCACCTTTCTTCTCATTCTTCTTTCTAATATCCTTTCCAGTATTTTTACTATCTGTGTTATGAGGGTGATCCCTCTATATTTATCACACACCTTCTTGTCCCCCTTCTTAAACACTGGTATTATTAGCCCTTTCTCCCAGTCTTCTGGTACACATTTCCGTTTCCACACACACTTTAGCAGTCGATACAACCATTGCTTACCAACAGGTCCAGCAGCCTTCATCATTTCTACACTGATTTCATCCACCCCTGTTGCCTTTCCCATCTTCATTTTCTGTACTGCTAATTCCACCTCCAGCATTGTTATATCATCTTCTGTCATAGAGTCGTCAGGTTGTGTCACTTCCATCTCACCAGTACAATTGCTCACATTCAATAGCTATCGAAATACTCCTTCCATCGTCCCTTTATCTCTTCTGGGTGTGTTAACAACTCTCCATCTTCCTTTTTCACTAGCTTTGTAGTAACTCTTTCTTTCCTCTTACTTCTTAGAAGTCCATACAGCATCCTTTTACTGCCACTTACATCTGTTTCCATTCTTCGTGTAAATTCTTCCCAACTTTTCTTCTTTTCTTCTCCTACCACTTTCTTACACCTCCGTTTGCTGTCGTGATACTTCCTTTTGCTTTCTTCTGTTTGATCTCGGTTCCATTCTTTCCATGCAGACTTCTTTTCTTTCAATGCTTTCCTCACTTCCTCATTCCACCACGGTGTCTCCTTCTCTTTCACTCTTGTTGACGTCCTACCACAAGCACTCTCTGCTGCACCAACAAATGCCTGTTTAAAGTGGGACCATTCCTCTTCTATGTTTTCCACTTCAGTAACTGGGATTTGTTGCTTCAATCTCTCCTGAAAATCTTCCTGTACAGTTTTGTCTTTCAATTTCCATACTTTTATTTTACTTTCTCTGATCTCCTTTAGGTTTTCCAATTTTTCCCATCTAAATTTTGCCACCACAGCTCTATGGTCCCCATCAAATGCTTCTCCTGGTAAAGCTGTCACATCCATCAGCTTTCCGCGATTAGTCCTTTCCACCAGAAAGTAGTCAATTACTGATTTTGTTCTTCTATCACCCCAACCATATCTCGTAATTTTCCTGCTGTTTTTCTTCCGATACCATGAATTACCCACTATCAGCCCATTCCTTTCACAAAAGTTTACAAGTTCCTCTCCTTCCCGGTTCCTTTTCCCATATCCATATGGTCCAATGACTTCTTCCTTTCCTTGTCTCTCGTTTCCGACTTGTGCATTCATATCTCCCATGATCACCACTTCTACATCTGAAATTACTCTTTCTACATCCTCCAGGAATACTTCAATATCTTCTTCTCTGTTTCCAGTCTGTGGTGCATACACTTGTATGAAGTCCATCACGTCATTTTTCATCTTCATTCTAATTTTCATTATTCTGTCACTCACACACTCGACCACTTCAACATACTCCTCCAGTTGTTTCGAGGTTATCAGTCCCACGCCATTTTTTGCCTCTTGACCACCACTCCAGTATACTGTATATCCTTTCCTCAATTTCTTCCTTCCTTTACCTTTCCATTTCACTTCACTCAGCCCTATCAATCCAACATTCTCCCTCTCCATGAAGTCTACCACCTCCTCCACCTTGCCTGTCAGGGTCATGACATTCATGATTCCCACTTTCATTTCGGTTACTGGTCGCCCATTTATCACAGTTCCCCCAGTACCAAAAGAACTGCGCGTCGCCTGCAGGGTACGCCCTAACCTTCTCCGAATCATTTGAAGTGCCATTTCCATTTTAGGCTATTATTACTGATACGTGCAAGGGCACGTCTCTACCATTTCAAACATATATTTAATCAGGGACGCTGTTGTTGAAGTCTGAATCGTGCGCTTGGTCGCTCAGTACCGCCTGTCACCACGAGATGGTAGCTGCAGTCGGACTTTGCAAACATACAAGTAGTTCCTGTTTCTCCCCAATAGGTGGTGTGGTCTTCGCCTTATAAACTCTATATACGCATGACATAATTGAAAGTCAATTATGATTCTACGTCATAAAACAAATGCTAGTGCATTCATAATACCGCCAAAATTATGAACTTATTAATGACATTGTTGTTTTGATGTGTCTTTCTCTGATTGGACTATATTTATTTACATGAAGACAGTTCGATAAATGACGAGCGATTCTCCGCCATTTTTGTGGAGTCCATTAGCTGTCGAGTGTAAAACATCAAGCTATCTGGTGAAAAGGTGTCTCCGTTTGTGCCGGGGGCTTGCCCCCTGGCCTCCGTGAAATGTGGATCTATTCTATCTAAAGGAAATAATCTGTGCACTGAAGGATATAAATTCGAGATTTCATCTTGAAGAGGAAATGTGGGATACTTATCGTAACTTGCTGCAAGGAAAGGTTGCTTGTGTACAAAACGGCGCGTGTGCTGGGGTAGCCATGATGAGGCAAATCTGATGCCTTTTAAAATTATTTAATGTGTGTTAATTATTTTATTGTCATTGTGTCTCCACGGAGAAGGATGTAAGGTACGTTTTTTATTTTAAATTTAATTTATTTAATTATTTTATTTTGGGATCTCCAAGTTTGGTCGTGTACGAATGTTGATCTTCTGTTGTGTTCTAGCTTGTAGGCCAAAAATTTCTTTTTCGTTTTAATAACGTTTCCTTATATATATTAAGTTTCTTATTTATTTTTTTGTTTACCTTCTGGAGACACGTTTATTTGTTATTTCACGTTTAAATTATTTTTTATTTTCCTTTGGCAAGCTTGGGTTTGTCCTTTTTTTTAAATCCATGTAAGATCCGTCCAGTTTTAAAACGACTTGCATTTATAGTGTTTGATGTAATTGGTTTTTTTTTTTTACGTTCATTTCCTTCTACTAATGTTTAAATTTAATCTTATTTATTGTTTGCCGTAATTTTGATCTGGCATGTTTTTGGTGTGGCCATAGCTTTTGTTACCGTGATGCATTGTGGTCTCGTTGTCAGTCCTTTTGGCGCGGGCCTCAATAGCAGACGTGTTGTGAATTAACTTAATCCTTTTTTAGTGTAATCTTGTTAATGTTAATTTCGTGATTTTTGGTAATGTCCTTGTGTTTTCCGCCGGCGAGCATATCATTTATTTTTTTTATTTTCTATCCCATTTAATTTTTTTGAAAGTGTAATTTAATTTTCAATTCCTTTTGTTTTGGCGTGGCCTCAACATCTGCATGTCGGATCGTGATTGCATTACCTTGCAATTCATCAAGCCCGTTCTGAGTATGTTATGCATGTAATATTTATTTTAACCTTTGGGCTGTTTAATTTTTTTTTTAATTTAAATTAACTTTTTCCTTTTCTTGGCTTTTGCAAGCAAGCATGTTAGGCGCTATCTGGCCTTCTTGTAAATTTTGTGTGGATTGATGCATGTTCAGTTTAGGTGAAGGTTCCTTAAATTTTTAATATTAAACCTATTGTTTTTTTTAAATTCTTTGGTTGTGGCATTATTTAGCCGACGGCAGTCCCGTTGGTTTTTGGGGGGTGTTTGTACGATAGCCTGTGTGTGTTGTCCCCTTATCCATCTTCCTTCCACTCCTTTGGAGCTCTTCTGTCGGGACATGTCATCTGGAGGTGATGTTGCGGCGGAAGTGACCCGGACCCCTGAATACAGGTAAGTTGGCCCATCCACGTTTCCCGTACTCGTCCCATTCTGGTAAGCAAAGCGTTGGTTATCGAGAAGCCGACGTGCTGCTGGCCAAGCGATGGTGTCTCTACTCGTAGCATTTTGGTAGCAGTGCGTTGGTTATCGAATTACTGACGTGCTGCTGGCCAAGCGATTGGTGTCTCTTCACGTAGCATTTTGGTAGCAGATCCTGCTCATGTTCACTTCCGTAACTATCCCCTCCCCAGTACCCACAGGCTGTTTTATGGACCCCTCTAATGCCGATGGGTCAGTTGTTGGTGTGATTTTGTCAGGAGAGTGCACTTAATGTTATGTTTTGCTAATACTTGTCGTTATTGTGTTTCATGTTGCCTCTGGATATCCATGTGGTATGCTGGATGTAAGGTGTCCTGTTTTTAAACGAGGCGTTTACCCCTGTATTTTACCCTGTTTGTGTGCAACATCGCCAATGAAGATGCAGCTCGGTGAGTGACTGACATGTGTTCTTGGCATGGGAAATGGGATTGTTGATATTCTGATAGCCTACATCTGCGAGTGAAGACATCCTGGAGCTCTATCGGATGCTGTTCGCCATGTGGTCTGTGGCAGTTTTTATTATTTTAGCTTCCTGTTCTCGAGCCAAGCAGGTGGTGAAGTATGCAGTTCTGGGCTACGTGTGCATGATGTTTTTGTCGAAATTTCAGGTGTCGAGGCAGTATTGGTGTTTAAGAAGACTGTTGTGTTCCTGTATGTTTCTTGTGCATGAAATTCTGTGGTGATATGCTGTCCTCATAAATTATTTATTATGGAACTGTCACGCCTATTGGTGTTATGGCAAAGTGTAGTCCGATTAAAAGGGCTAACCTATTGAAATATGCCCGCCCTATGTCCCTATTGTGGTGCCAGAAGGCACATTTAACATGCGTGTCACTATTTTTTTTGCTAGGAATTCTTCCCAAATTCATTCAAAGTAAGTGTTTGTTTTGAAGTGTTTTTATCGCAGTGTGCGATTTGTAAATTTTTGTTCTTTAACTTACATTATACTGCAATCTTTCTGGGATAAGTGTGTATGTTGTGCAAATCATGTCTGTATGTATGTGTTAACGTAGATTTGATTTAGATTTGTTGGGTGGGGTAATTTAGGGTTTGTTTTGTTTGCAAAAGTAAGGTTAGGATCGTATTTTTATTAGTTGCTTTCATTGTAATTTTGAACTGAACATAATATGTAGGTGTGTTTTACGTGGAGATATCTACTGTCTGGGGTTAGCTAGGATTAGAAGTATGGGATTCTTTCTTAGTTTGATCCCTGGGCAGGTTGTAAATAGGACTTGCACGATCCGAAGAGTGTCAGGTATGGGACTGGCCTGTTCGATGATATGCAAGTATGTGTCATGTAATGTAATGTAATTGGAAGGGTATTGTGTTTTAATTGTATTTGTTTGTGTTATGATATCTCTACGACTACATAACTTGCATATTTGAGTATTAATGGGAATTATTTTTGTGGGTGGTAAAAATTATGTATTGCTGTTATTTGAGTATGTGTGCGATGAATATGTTGTTGTGAATATGAGATCTCAGTTCGTGAACAGCCATAATGTAATGTGCTTTCCTGTTTAATTAATATTTATAGGGTCTTCTAAAGTTACTGGGATTAAATTTCTGTTGGACATTATGGTCATCAGGTTCTGTAAGTCAGCTTGTTTTACTTTTAAAACCTGTAATCTGTTGTTGCTGGAAATTAGGGTCATCAGTTGCCTCATGCTAACTGTAAATTACATAGGCCTTCTGTTTTAGTTCATGCTATGGCAATCTCGGTCATCAGCCACTGTAGTTTGAGTAAAATTTTCTGCTTTTGATTAATAATCCTTAATTTTTCGGCTTTATCGTTTGGAATGGTGCGTAAATGTTCCCTGTTAGCCTCGTCTTTCAACAAGAGCGGCTTGTTTCTCATCTAACCGTATTTTCGGGCCATGTTAGGCATCCTTTGGTTGTACGTGTTCGTGTCTTTAACCTGAACGAGGAAACCTCATTTGTACTTCGTGTACTGTTGAACTTAGTTCTTTTTATGTTGGATTTTTCTCACCCAGGCGGATGTCGGCTGTATTCTCTTCGGGTGTCGAACCTCAATTTCGTTCCTTGTGTGAGTGTATTGGTGTTTGATTTTCTGCGCTGCCATTTTCTTCTTCGTTTTTGTCGTTACTGTAACTACGTTTGAATTCCTCAGTGTCCCCATGCCAAGTAATGCGTGCGGTCACGAACAAGCTATGTAGAGGCACACATGTCAGATTAATTATTTTTCCTTTTCTAAACCCTAAGGCCAACAAATTTCTAGAGTGCATCTATCACACATTAAACGAGGTGGAGAGGTGTCTAATGAGGAAATGCTACCGTAAATTTTGTAAAACTGAATTTGTATAATGTAGAGTATCCCTAACCTTCATTGAAGCCTTCAAGCTTCTGTTCCTTGTGGAATTTTGAATTTAATTGGGTTTGCAAACTCTGATGGGATACAAAATGTAAATGCTGGGAAGTTCCCATTGTAATGGTAAATTGTAAAAGTGTACCTAATTTTGATGTTTCATAGGAGATGCTAATATGTAAGTTGGGCTCGGTGGGAGACCTAACTCATGGTAACCTTGTATTCCTGTTCCCTTTGGGAATTGTAGTGGTCATTCCTCTACCGTAGTTCCTTCGAAATGTATAGTCATCCAACTCATGTAATCTTGAAAGGTACTTCGAATCTGTAAAAAGGTAAACTTGTTAATGAAATTTTGTAAGCACGGATCTAGGGCTTGGTCAGAAATATTTCCTTCATTTAAATTCAACCTTGTTTCTCTTTTGTAAAATGTAGTAAGAAATTGTAATTTTGTAAACTTTTATTTTTGAAATTAGATTAACTTCTATTTTTGTAAATGGCTGCCCACGCGTCACATAATGTCTTGCACATTGCTTCTACCTACTTCGTCTAAAACGACCTACATTGGACTTGTTGAAAATTTTCCTAACGTGTCTCGGACTCTGAAAGCACTGCTGGTGCTGGTGTACTGCGTTTCTGAGGATTTTTGGACACAGTGATGCTGTTGACTAAGTGGTTTGCGAGGTGATCAATTATCCCATCACTGATAATCTGACCCTGCATTCTTCCTAACCAAAACGATGCGGTTTCATCCATCAATTGGAGTTAACTGGTGATCATTATCTTCGGGAAGCATCTCTGGTGAATCAACAAGTTAAGGAGGACTGTCTATGCCTTGGCATATTCGTGAACGGTGTTCACGCTTAAGGGAGGGAGACTGATACGTGCAAGGGCACGTCTCTACCATTTCAAACATATATTTAATCAGGGACGCTGTTGTTGAAGTCTGAATCGTGCGCTTGGTCGCTCAGTACCGCCTGTCACCACGAGATGGTAGCTGCAGTCGGACTTTGCAAACATACAAGTAGTTCCTGTTTCTCCCCAATAGGTGGTGTGGTCTTCGCCTTATAAACTCTATATACGCATGACATAATTGAAAGTCAATTATGATTCTACGTCATAAAACAAATGCTAGTGCATTCATGATACCGCCAAAATTATGAACTTATTAATGACATTGTTGTTTTGATGTGTCTTTCTCTGATTGGACTATATTTATTTACATGAAGACAGTTCGATAAATGACGAGCGATTCTCCGCCATTTTTGTGGAGTCCATTAGCTGTCGAGTGTAAAACATCAAGCTATCTGGTGAAAAGGTGTCTCCGTTTGTGCCGGGGGCTTGCCCCCTGGCCTCCGTGAAATGTGGATCTATTCTATCTAAAGGAAATAATCTGTGCACTGAAGGATATAAATTCGAGATTTCATCTTGAAGAGGAAATGTGGGATACTTATCGTAACTTGCTGCAAGGAAAGGTTGCTTGTGTACAAAACGGCGCGTGTGCTGGGGTAGCCATGATGAGGCAAATCTGATGCCTTTTAAAATTATTTAATGTGTGTTAATTATTTTATTGTCATTGTGTCTCCACGGAGAAGGATGTAAGGTACGTTTTTTATTTTAAATTTAATTTATTTAATTATTTTATTTTGGGATCTCCAAGTTTGGTCGTGTACGAATGTTGATCTTCTGTTGTGTTCTAGCTTGTAGGCCAAAAATTTCTTTTTCGTTTTAATAACGTTTCCTTATATATATTAAGTTTCTTATTTATTTTTTTGTTTACCTTCTGGAGACACGTTTATTTGTTATTTCACGTTTAAATTATTTTTTATTTTCCTTTGGCAAGCTTGGGTTTGTCCTTTTTTTTAAATCCATGTAAGATCCGTCCAGTTTTAAAACGACTTGCATTTATAGTGTTTGATGTAATTGTTTTTTTTTTTACGTTCATTTCCTTCTACTAATGTTTAAATTTAATCTTATTTATTGTTTGCCGTAATTTTGATCTGGCATGTTTTTGGTGTGGCCATAGCTTTTGTTACCGTGATGCATTGTGGTCTCGTTGTCAGTCCTTTTGGCGCGGGCCTCAATAGCAGACGTGTTGTGAATTAACTTAATCCTTTTTTAGTGTAATCTTGTTAATGTTAATTTCGTGATTTTTGGTAATGTCCTTGTGTTTTCCGCCGGCGAGCATATCATTTATTTTTTTTATTTTCTATCCCATTTAATTTTTTTGAAAGTGTAATTTAATTTTCAATTCCTTTTGTTTTGGCGTGGCCTCAACATCTGCATGTCGGATCGTGATTGCATTACCTTGCAATTCATCAAGCCCGTTCTGAGTATGTTATGCATGTAATATTTATTTTAACCTTTGGGCTGTTTAATTTTTTTTTAATTTAAATTAACTTTTTCCTTTTCTTGGCTTTTGCAAGCAAGCATGTTAGGCGCTATCTGGCCTTCTTGTAAATTTTGTGTGGATTGATGCATGTTCAGTTTAGGTGAAGGTTCCTTAAATTTTTAATATTAAACCTATTGTTTTTTTTTAAATTCTTTGGTTGTGGCATTATTTAGCCGACGGCAGTCCCGTTGGTTTTTGGGGGGTGTTTGTACGATAGCCTGTGTGTGTTGTCCCCTTATCCATCTTCCTTCCACTCCTTTGGAGCTCTTCTGTCGGGACATGTCATCTGGAGGTGATGTTGCGGCGGAAGTGACCCGGACCCCTGAATACAGGTAAGTTGGCCCATCCACGTTTCCCGTACTCGTCCCATTCTGGTAAGCAAAGCGTTGGTTATCGAGAAGCCGACGTGCTGCTGGCCAAGCGATGGTGTCTCTACTCGTAGCATTTTGGTAGCAGTGCGTTGGTTATCGAATTACTGACGTGCTGCTGGCCAAGCGATTGGTGTCTCTTCACGTAGCAATTACGATGGGGTCGCCACTCCCAAAGGCATTTTATGAAGCTACTGCCAGCTATTATACAGGCCGCCCCTTGCAGCCGCCCCTAACCCGGGAAACAGACGCTGCCGATTGATGCTGTACTCATACTATTCCCCGAGTACTGGGTTGCCTCTTCCGCAATCTCCACCGTTCCGAAGTCCATCTTCTCCGCTGCAGATTCCGTTGAGGTCTTCGCACGTAACCCTGTGCACGGGGCCTATGTTATACCCCATAGGACTGGGTCCTCACCAGAACTTAGCCGGTACTGTAGTTCCATGGTATATTACAGTACCGTTGCCCACCCCCGCGACGTGGACGCCTGACAAGAATTATCCATGTAGCCAATTATAATTGCCTCATGGACCGGGTTAAGGAGCCTCCGCTGATATTTCAATATTATGTTTAATTTATTAGATCAAGCAATAACGTGTTAAACCAACACATTTAGACATTTGAGGAGAACAAGTTGGCATTCCAAGGGACTTAAAGTTGGATGACACTTCTGGTTCCTTGACCTCCGCTTTAGACAAAAAATTGGCTATACTTTTATGGCTACTTTCGCACTTGTGCCCCAGTAAGTTTGATGTGCCCGATTTGTGTTCTAAGTATGAATACACTTTTTTACAGGTAAAACATCACTATATCGTTCACCTTTTCGTTTCCATTGAAAACGTAACCAAATGTCTGCCATATCGTTGACTTGAGCTTTGTTTCACGCGCTATTGAATATTCACCTTGTTTTATTTTAATAGATAGTTTATCCATGTTGGTGAAACTATGTTCACACCAGGCGCGGATCTAGAGTTTGGCTTTAGGGAGGGGGGGGTCAGAGAATCGAAATTGTTAAGAAAAAATTGTATCACTAAAAACACAATCACAAAATAGCCAAATGTACAAAACCAGACCAATTTTTTGCAAGCTACATGGATAGAAATTTGATGCGTTTAGCGCACCAAAAATATTCGTACAAATTGCAACGGCGTGTTTTGCGACTTTTACATCAAGCTTCGAGAAAAGTATCAATGTACGTTACAGTTTCGGCAAGTCGAGTTGGTACCGACAAAGGGAGAAAGTCACAGCTTAAATTGCAGTTTGGACGTCGGGAAATTGTTTTGGTGCGAAAAAAGCCCCAAATTCGTATCCGTGCATTGCTGCACATTCATCGTGACATCACTATAAACATCGATTCGGTAATCACAAGGTTTTCTAAGCAAAATAGACGAGTTGATTATGTTATATAAATAATCGTTTTTATATAACAGGTATGAAGTTGTAAATATGTACACTTGTAATAGAACATAATAATTGCAATAAAGATAATTTCAGTATTGTATAAAATTTAAAAAAATTCAGTTATAATTCGTTAAGTTAAGCCAACGTGCTTCAGTGACAAGTTGGAAATAAATCTACAGCTAAACCTGGATCCCGATCTTCCAGGATAGCTTAGATGGCGAAGTAGCTGACATGAGGGATGTTAATGATGTCACCACGATGAACTAACAAGCTTATTGACAGCATTATACAGGGTCTTTTTTTTTATGTCGCTCCGAGTATCACGGGAACATGCACGGAAGGCGATATAGCCCGGCCGGGTGACTCATTTACCGAGAGATATTTCCCGTGATGACGGCTACGATGATCTAGTGCAAGTCGGTAGCGATAAGCAAGCGCGCATTATACGGCTAGGGACAGAGTGTCATTGCGCCTGCCGTGTATAGGAGTATTCCTCTTTTAAGCATGAAGCTGTAGAATGGCATATCAAATAATTATGTAATCTTAACGTAAGATTGTATTCTAAAGACTATCCGCAAATTTACTCGAAACATTATCCGCCGCGTATCCGCTATCCGCACAGCAATGCAAACTATATCCGCGTGGCGAAAATATTTGCGGATACCCGCGGATATCCGCGCAGGGCTTTACCTATGACACGTACCCAGATGCCTTCCACGCATAACGAAGCTTAGGCTAGTACTGTGGTGCACTCAACTGATTGTACGATATCAAGGAAAATGAAGGTCCTATCAGACAGCTTGACGGCATTCCCCTAATCATGACGTATGTTCTCTTCCAAGCGTCACGCAAAAAGTTTGTACTGGTGAAAGAAGTAGACGTCTAGAGGCTGACAGTACTATGTGGTTTTAGGTGGTATGATTTTTGTGTGTAGATTTAAATCCCTTTTTCCGAAGGCTCTGGCTGATAAACTGGTGTCTGTTTGACCAGACCATGAATCCATCAGCAGAAGCGATGCTCCCTTTAGTTCCGGTTCCAGTACAGGTGAGAACCCCTATGTTTATACGCCTTGTTTTAGGAGTAGCAGATGATTGCAACATGCCGCACTTCACACCAATTACTTTGGTCTCATGGTTGTTCAGTCCAGAAAGTTTCGTGGCGATTTTCGTCGGGAGGTCTGATACCATCCCTTGTTAGTCGAGAATAAAGCAGATGGAAATCAAGGCTACCAATTATTTTATTGAGGCGAATAATATAAATTTGCTAGTATCACCATTAATATTATTTGCATAAAAAGCTTTATAGGAACTCTTGTGACTAATCTCTTATGTCACATATATCTTTCTCATATGATTAATAAAACCCAGACAAACGAGCTGTGCACATAGCCTATAATCCTGTCCAATGATTGATTAAAGGATTAACACACCAACAATGGGTATGACTGCTAGTGTTATGTAATATTATCAAACAAATGATAATGATAACAAATACACTATAGTATTGAACCATATTGAAGGAGTGTGACATAGGCAGTCCATTAAGGTAGATTTTTTTTGTGAGCTTTGATTTTATTTAAATTCTAATGTTTGTAAGGATATCCTACTATTTTGGCTTTGTTAACATAGTTTAAGATTCATATATTATTCCATCTACGTTGATGAGGGTATCATTGTACAGAGAGTTCAGTTTGTACCAAACAAAAGTTTATCAGTTCCGCCTCGTCAATACAATATATTTAAAACTTCATGAAATAATCACATGTCACACTCTCCTAATGGTACATGTACTTCAATGTGATCCTTGACCAATTTTTTGACGAACTGACTTACGGAGAGCGATTGTCAAATTACTTTCAACAAGATTCTGCCACTGCTCACACTGCCGAAGCATCCATGACAGAATTGTGTCGCATTTTCGGTACGAGGATTATAAGTCGGAACGTGTGGCCCCCGCGAAGCCCAGACTTAACACCATGAGACTTTTATTTGTGAGGGACGCTTAAAAATAGAATGTATGCGAGAAACCCTCACACTATAAATGAGCTTAAAGACTATATTACAGCTGAAATACAGTCAATCGGTGCTGAGGAACTTCAGAGAGTAAATGCCAGTTTCATAAAAAGGTGCCAGCGATGTGTAGCAGTGAATGGCGAACATTTTCAGCACCAGCTGTGAACTAGATGAGTACAAATTCCTATACTCAATGACTCAGTGCCGCGCTGGCGCCACATAACGTCAAAGCGCGTGGCGGGAGACAGGCTCAAGCCACGGGCGAGCGGGCAAGCGAGGGTCTCCGTTACATACAAACTAAACTCTCTGTATATCGAAACATGTACGTATAATCATTTTACAGTGTTTGACAAGGCGGATTTCAATTTCATATTACAATCAGTCAACACGGATAATAATTATTACCATTTTCAAAATCGTTTATGTTTATGTATTTTATATAACACATGTAATTTTTTTCAGGTTGCTTTTTCACATGTTCCAGTAATTGGGATTATATTGTGTTGTGAATGATCTAGAACACTCGGTTAACCTCTGGAATGCGAGGCTCTGTGAATTTGGACTACGGCTCAACCTTACTAAGACTGAGTACCTTGAATGTGGTTCCCAGTCAGATGGGACCATCATGGTAGATGGCAACCCACTACCAAAGGCTTCACATCTCCGATACCTTGGTTCCATTGTGAGACCTGATGTTGACACAGTCTCGGATGCCCTTGCAAGAGTGAATGTTGCATGGATGAAGTGGCGCCAGGTCACGGGCGTTCTCTGTGACCGCAAGATCCCTTTGTGCCTCAAAACTAAGATCTATCAAACAGTTGTCTGCCCTGCTGCTTTATAAGGAGTCGAATGCTGGCCTAATACAAAGAAACATGAACAAGCCTTGCACTCAATGGAGATGCGGATGCTACGATGGTCCTTGGGAATTACACGGCTGGATCATATTAACAATGAAGACGTCCCCAATACTCTTGGAATTGCCCCTATTCCAGCCAAAATGAGGAAGACTCGGTTGAGTTGGTAAGGGCATGTAGCCCGAGCAAACACAGAGTCCAAATGAGTCTCTTGCTCTCGAGCCTGATGGACAAAGACCTCCAGGACGACCAAAAAGGTGTTGGATGGGTACCCTACACGACGATATGCGCATCGTAGATCTTCGTCCTATAGATGCAGCAAACCACAACAAATGGAGAGCGAGGTGCAGAGTGGCAGACCCCAAAAAATAATTGGGATACAACGCCAGGAAGAAGAAGAAGATTGTGTTGTGAAAAGATGCAATATCAATTGTGAATAGGGCAACACTCTCAAAGTTCTCATATAAATAACTCTCCAAGGCAGGCATGATTTTGAATGCACATCTCATTGTGTAGTGGTTAACATTGTTAGCTGCCACCCCAGAGGCCTGGGTTTGATCCCTGGCTCTGCCAAGAAATTTCATTCTGGTGTAAGGAATTGCAAGACACCCTAGTGGTGTCAATTTCAAAGGGTTGCACCAGGCCAGAGGGCAACTCTATGACTAGAATTTTGATGAGATGACACCTTTTCTCTGATAAGTCAGAAACATTCCTTCTTTAACATTTATGTGCTTTATAGAAAATTAAGGAGATTAACATTAATTTGTGTGGGGGGAAGACATTTAAGGGCATTTTTCCTTTCTGGACCCAATAGGGTATACCTATTTTTGGTCATGTTCCTACTTCTAATGCTTAAATATGTTGATATTGAACCATTTACTATCATAAAAATATTGTATTTAGTAAACTACTAGACCGACATTCCTGGCAATGCTGACTTCCTCCTCCCCAGAAAATGGTGTTTGATTGGGGAAATTCCTTACCTCATAGGCCGAACATAGCTCAGAGCATTATTTTAGACCATAAAAACATTTATTTTCAAGGTAAGATTAGGTAATTTATATGGCAAACAAATCTTTACTCTGTTAATAATTTGGTTGGTTCAAATTATTTATTTCCGCAATATTCAATGCACAGAGAACAAATACAGTATTTTTGATTATTTCCAGGCGCATGTTTTGAAGTTTTTCGGTCATTAGTGCATAGTTTTTAGGGCATCTTTGAATAATAAATACTAGTCCTACTTATATCATTCCTCTTGTCCTGCTTCAGACAGGTCGGGATGTTTATGGCGTCTTTCCACCTTCCTCTATCCAGTCACCATAGCTCCTCCGAAATAGTGTTCCAATCCAGGTCCCTTCTTATTACACTTGTTTTAGATCTAGTCTAACCACCTTTGTCTGGGTCTATTTCTTGTCCTCCTAACTTCAATCTTGACCTCCATCATACACTTCAGCATCCTTCCCTCTTCTCTTCCATACTCTTAACATGTCCAAACCAAGTATACATTCCTCCAATCTGTTGTGAAGTTTTTCCACTCCTATTTCCTTTCTGATATCCACATTTCTTACTCTGTCTCTTCTCGTGTTAAGAATTGTCTTGTCAGTGTCCAGGTGTCTGCCACATGTCAGTATGAGACAATAGTTCATCTTGTACATCATTTTGGTACTTCCTTCCTCACAATCTGTATTTCCTTGTTGTATCCTTTTACTGATGTCCATGTCTTGGTAAATTTTCATTTTGAAACCGGTTTCTCATACCATTAGGGGTCTGGAAACTGCTGCAACACTCTTTGTACTTAGCTTGCATATTTTCCATAATTTTAGTTGCAATAATGCTCTTGCTTCTATTTCTGCAACCTAGGATTTGGAACAGAGGATATTCTATTAAAAAACTAAATATTCCATCATTTGTTTTCCAATCCATTCTGCTTCATGACTTTTCATACCTTTGCTCTGGGGACACTACCATATGCCTTTTGTAAATTGATAAATGTCATCACCATAATCAGTTTATTGCTCCAGCAAACCGGATACAATTTGTGAACCTCTTCCACTTTTGTCTATCCAAAATAGGAAAACATAGAAAGCAAGGATGGCCTTGGCTTAGTTTTAACTCATGTTAGGTAATTCATAAGATGATGATGATGATAATTGTTGTTTTAAGGGGCCTAATATCTAGGTTATCGGCCCCTAATGGTTTGGGTGATCGTGAAGATGATAATGAAATGTAAACTATAACTAAACTATATAACTATGATGGAATATTTAGTTTTTTAATAGAATTTCCTCTGTTCCAAATCCTAGGTTGCAGAAATAGAAGCAAGAGCATTATTGCAACTAAAATTATGGAAAATATGCAAGCTAAGTACAAATGGTGGAATGAGAGAGTAAAAGAAGCTGTGGGAAGGAAGAACAAGGCTTTCAGAGTGTGGTTCCAGGAAAGAACTGATCTGACAAGGGAAGATTATAAGATAAAGAAGAAAGAAGCAAACAAGATTGTTGCAGAGGAGAGGAAGAAGTGGATGGTAAAGTGGACAGAGATGATGGAGGAAGACAGCAGAGGAAATAAGAAAGTACTTTATGGGATGGTCAAAAGTAAGAGAAGAGGTCTGCGAGAGGATGTGGTAATGATGGACAAAAACGGAAATGAGGTACACAACAAAGAGGCACTCAAGACAGTGTGGAAAGAGTACTTTGAGGATTTTCTGAATCCAAATGGTCATAGGGAGGAAAACAATGTATTGGAAGATGGAGAAGATAACACAGGAATGGAAAAGGACCTGACTTGGAGAGAACTGGAAATGGCTATAGACAAGATGAAAGGAGGAAGGGCACAAGGTGTGGATGAAGTGAGTGTTGAAATGGTGAAGGCAGCAGGGGAGGTTGGGAAACAGTGGCTGTACCGTGTGATGAGGGTGATATGGAAGGAGAAAAAGACCTCAGAAGATTGGAAGAAAGGATTAATTGTCCCAATATTTAAGAAAGGAAGCAGAAAGGAGTGCAGAAATTACAGGGGAGTCACACTCATACCTCACTGTGCCAAGATATATGAAAATATATTAGAAAGTAGAATACGAGCCAAAGTGGAGATAAAATTGAGAGAGGAGCAGTATGGATTCAGACCTGGGAGATCAACAGTGGATCTCATATTTTCAGTGAGACAGCTCCAGGAACACCACTACGAATTTGGAGAGGATCTGCTGATGTCCTTCCTGGACATCGAAAAAGCCTATGATAGTGTGTGTAGGGAGAAGGTTTGGAAAGCAATGGAAAACATGGGAGTGGAAAAAGAGACTGTAGGCAGAGTGAAGGAGATGTATTGTGGAAGTGTGACTTGTGTGAAAGTTGGAGGGGAAAGAACAGACTGGTTCAGACAAATGAGTGGCCTGAAACAGGGTAGTGCGCTGTCACCCCTTCTCTTTATTGTGGTTATGGACGAGGTAATGACACGGATAGCAGGAAAGATAGGAGAAGATAAGATGAAAGCAATGGTGTTTGCAGATGATCTCATGGTCTGGGGAAACAAGGAGGAGGAAATTCAGGAGCAACTGAAGGCTTGGGAAGAAACAGTGGGAGAGTACGGATGGAAGTTCAACATCAGTAAATGTGAGATCCTGTTAACGACCAGGAAAAAGGACAGACCAATGAGCGGGATAACACTTGGAGGTGGACAGCTGAAGAAGGTGGAAAGTCTCAAGTACTTGGGAAGTATAGTGGAGGAAAATGGGAGAAATGACAAAGAGATTACGGAACGTGGCAGACAGGCAGAAGCATTTCTGAGAAGCATTAGGAGCTTAGTGTGGAATAAAGATGTCCCACAAAAAAGCAAGGAAGTGTTATACAGAAGCTACTATATCCCGATACTGACCTATGCTTCAGAAACGTGGACAATGAAGAAAAGAGACATAAGCAGAATACAGGCAGGTGAAATTAAGTTCCTGCGAAGTAGGATCGGAGTAACAAGAAGAGACAGGGTGAGGAATGAAAAGGTCAGGGAAATGGTGAAAGAGGAGCCCTTGCAAGGTAGGATTGAGACATCAAGACTGAGGTGGTATGGACACTTAAAGAGAATGGAAGAGAAGAAGATTCCCAAGAGGATACATGAGATGCAGATGCAGAAGAAACGACCAAGAGATAGATGGCTGAAAGGAGTGGAGGAATGTGTCAAGAAGAGAGGCGAGGACTGGACCAGAGTGACAGCGGAGAGGGGGTGGGAAGAAAGAACTAAGTGGCGAGGCTTATGTTCCAAACAGACCCAGCCTGGGGCTGGAAACTGTACAAGATGATGATGATGAACTAAAACTAACTACTAACTTATATACTAGAAGAAGAAATGGAAAACAAAAGGAGAATTAGGCAAATAAAGGATAGGAGGAAAAGAAATGCCCTCAACCCTTGAAGAATGCGGATTGAGGGACTTGGAAGGAAGGAGAGCCATGAAAGGCACATAGGAAAGTGAAAGAGGAGAGGGTCCACCCCAGAGGTAATGGATAAATGGGGGAAAACCGGACCCAGCTCAGGAATCCCTCGGGGTCGCCAACTCCCGAACTCACCAGCCGTGAGCCCCTGAGGGTGTAGCAATATCCAGGGTGCACCAAAAGTGGTGGGGCTACATACACCTGGCCTCCTTGAGGGCCTTGAGCAGAAGGCAGGAGATAACATGAAAAGAAATAGAAGGCTGTCCCCTCGCAGAAGGAGGGTATCAGAAAAGATGAGACAAGGGCCAATTAAGGCGGGAAAGGAAGAGACTCCCTAGGCCTCGGATACCCTAATACCGTCGGGGTCGGAAGAGAACAAGAGTTGACCAAGTGAGGTCGACAGGAAAGAAGACGGAGAGGAGCCCGGCACAAGTAAGTGGAAGCAATGCCGGACTCAGCTGGGGCCCCGTGGTCGCCAACCCACGTCCCACTAGATGTGAGCCCCTGGGGGGTAATTCATAAGACCAGTACCACTTGTTCACATATCATCTGTGAGCAACTCTCATAAGATGCCCCCCTGCTCAGCTCTGTTTTGTAATATACAAGATATTGTATGAAGCATTTGTCCTGAGTAATCCCACAGGTGCCAAATCATATTACTGTATGTAAGGTGTGATAATTGAATCTTTAAATTTCTTATTTATGCCTATTAACTTTCTGTTTCAAATAATATTTTTTTTATTTTGATAGTAACAATGTAATAGACAACTAATTAGGTACTTCGAGGGCTATCAAGCATGTGCTGGCAAAAAACACAGTCACCTGCTGTTCTAGCTGCGCGAGCACGTCTGCACAGCTGCTGAAATCAACAGCACTACAACACACAGCAGAGAGATGGAAAGTAAGATCCTTCACAGACAACAACCACATACAGGAGACCATTCGCAAAAATGTTGCCCCCAGATAAAGCAACAGCAAGATTAGTTATTGAACTTCATACCCCACCAAGGCTCATATTACAGGTCAGTAATAATCTACCAACCTAATTCCAGTCAAGTGTTGGGTCAGGGAAGATGGACTAACTTCCAACAAGGTATTAAAACATGCAGACTGAGGAGGCCTGCCACACTCTTCTTTTGAGGACATATGAAATTTTGTAAATGCTTTATTCATGAATTTTCATATTTATGCCGATCGAATGCCAGACACAATAAACATTTGAACTTTGAATATTTGAAATTCCCGCTGCCTCTGCGCATCCTACATCCGGCGCAAGGGAGTCTATAGAGCATCCAGCCTTTAGAAAAGACTATGGGTCTTATGGGCTTTTACTTTTAACGGAACCCCCCCCCCCCCCCCCCCCTACACTGGTTTTGTTACCCCAACTTTTATCATGAAGGAACTCTGAACATATATATTTTTCGTCATAATAGCTTCCTACAAGTATCTGCCAATTGATTACCTTTGTTATTGCATACAAGTATCGTTTATATTACGTCTTGGTAATTTAAAAATTTTCGGGGTTGGCACGCTGAAAGAAGAGCCTCGTCCTGTGCTGCATGCTCGCCCGGAGTGGAGCAAGTGCTCCGTTCCACCGGCAACATAAGTTCTGAAGCACTATCCGCCATTGGTGTTACTGTTGTGTGTCTGTTTTATTTTCTGTTCGATCGAATCAAGGCTGCCGACAGTTGGGTTCGAACCCACTATCTCCGGAATGCAAGCTCACAGCTGCGCCGCGCCCCTAACCGCACGGCCAACTCACTACAATATTACGAATTCTAAACAAAACAACAAGAATAAAATTAAAAGAAACTAAATTACAGCCTAACTAATAACTGAAGAGGTGATGATCAACAATATTGCTGACGTAAAAATTGTTAACATCATCAGCATACAGTACATCCGAGAAGGAAGGAAGGGTTGTGCTCTCGACATCTGTCAATCAGTAATGCGTCATATCACAACGAAATGAATGTCGTTATTGGTTCTCTTCGCGTAGAGTATCCCTAATACTGATCCAATCCGTTAACACCCGCAAAACTGCTCCTTCCTGGGCGAGTTCTATTTCAGGTAGCTGCTGGGGTTGTGTTGTTTCGCTAACTTATGAAAGCGCAGTACTCGAAGCGGGTGAACATAACGTATGACGTCAGCGCTACCTCTGCCTAGAGTTAGCAACACTGTCGCCATAAGGCTCCACAGTCTTTTCTAAACGCTGGATGCTCTATAGAAACTACTCGAAGCTTCCAGAACATATATTTGAAACCATGGTGAATTGCTAGACCTTGTTCTTAATTCAATAATTCCACCCCTTCCTTCCTCATTCTACGAACTGTTACGGGTCTCTCTATGCCCGATAAAATGTGCTGAAGTTGGTACTGTGCACCGACTATGTTATGCTAGTGTGTACTCCGTTACATCGGCCAAGCTGACGATGCTTGGCGTGTCGTTGAGACGGTCTGACTCTGCTTGTGGCAATGTAGGGACACGGACGTGTCTGGTGCGGGGCCTTGGCCCGTGCCAGGGCTATGGTGGTGGCTTTGGCTTTGTTCACGCTGAACTGCAGCAACATATTACGTAAGCTTGAGTTTTTATTTTTCATTTAATATAATCTAGTGGCTCAAGTGCGGTAATGAGCAGCGCTTCTTGAAAAGACTTTAGCTTATTTTCTTCACAGCAAGGCATTTTTGGAACTTTCATATTTTCATTGCCGGGCTATAACCTTGTTATTGGCCTGTTAAATATACATTTTATTTTGTGCTTGCCAAACTCATTAAACTAATCAGGATAGCGCCATCGTAAATTTTCTCACGTTTACTATTACAGTAGAACCTCGATGCATCGTTCCCGGAACTGTCGTTTTCCCGTATGTATCGTTCAATTTATTTAGTCCCGAAATTTTTCCATATAAACTAATGTTAAATTTCCCCGCATCTATCGTTCCTCGAACTATCGTTTTTTCACATGGATCGTCAAAAAATCACCCGTCCTTGGCCACAATTTTCCCGCATTGATCGTTTATGAGAAAATATATGCCAATGTTCTTTTGAATTTGAAGCGGCATAGAATAGCGGCAATCTGTTACGCGAGAATGTACGAGGTACAAAAGATTAGGAGTTCCTAGGCTTGAGCAAGGTTCAAGTAGGCTGGACTGCAGTGTATTACAGCTGAAATGCAGTCAATCGGTGCTGAGGAACTTCAGAACGTAAATTACAATTTCATAAAGAGGTGCCAGGTATGTGTAGCAGTGAATGGCGAACATTTTCAGCATCAGCTGTGAACTATAGGCCACTCAATGACTCAGGGGCGCGCGAGCTACGCATTACGGCAAAGTGCCGGTGGGAGACAGGCTCGCAAAGCGGGCGGGCAGGCTAGCGAGGGTCCCCGTTAAGAAGTGAAAAACAAGAAATAATAATACGATTGTTTAACTATAATCGGCAATATGTAACAAAACAACTAAGTTACAAGAGAAATGCATCCAGATACAACAAAACAAAGAAAATTGAGTCACTTTACGAAGTAGTCTGTTATCTTGACTTGTTTTTTGTTGGCCGCGGCCACGGCGTGGACAGTATTTTCAAACCAATATAATTCGGCCATTATTTCCTCAGAAACGTTGAGGCGCGTCACAAAATGTTTGATAATCCTTAGAGCATTGACAGTATCATTAAAATCCACTGTATTATGCTGGGGCTCTTCCGTCATCGTCATACCGTAGTGTAGGCCTAAATTAATTTATGGATTTTCATTTGTCTGAAGACGCAAGATTATTATAACACAGAATCAATCGCATATTTTTAATGGTTTGACAAGAAGTCCTAAAAAAAAACACGAATAAAAAAATTATAAAAGCGGAAATAATAAAATGTTTAATATATCGGTGATTGTAAAACACTTCCACTTTCTTTCGCTTATCTTAACATAAGCTTCAGATGCTGTCTGTGTTCTATGGCTGCTTCCTGTTATTTTGAGAGGTCAACAACACCTTGGCTAACACAAATAGCGCTCGCTTATTACGCAAGCTGTTCCTCCTTGTTGCGACACTTGACAAGCGAGTGTCGCCGTGACCACCAGTGTCGCTCAAGGCCAACGTAACACAAATAATAGCACGCAGTGCACCCTTCCGAGCGGAAGTACAGGCTGTACCAAAAGTTTGCATTCAACCATACATACTTTCTCAGAACACGCAACGTATAAATGACGCTTTATATTGCAAGGGACTTAAAATATGATTGTATAAGCGTGAAAAACTTATATTGGAAATAAATTAACATGGAAAGTATAGGGATTTTGCAGGGACCCGGAAAAAACTTTTTTTTTAACTAAAATTATGTTACCCGCATTTATCGTTTTCCCGCATCCATTGTCATTTTCCCCCTCCTCCTTGAAAAACGATGCATCGAGGTTCTACTGTATTATCATATTATTCACCAGGATGCTGGTGATATCACTTGATGTATATTTTGGTGGGTAGTTGTAACTGGTGACAAAGTCCCTTGAAATTGTCACCTTCTTGTTCCCTTACTCCTGATCGCGAGGCCTATTGTAGTCCTGGCGGGCAGCGAGAGTCGGCTATTAACTGCGGCGGGCGAAAGTTGTGCAATGTGAGCTGTTAGCTCTGGGCAATGTTGCCCTTGTGATATTAAAATTATTTTAGTCATGTTTGCGTGGGATATTACGCTCGAGGTAAAGCACCCTTTTATTTCCTCTTTACCGAGCTTTTGGTGCTCGTATTTTGCTTGATTTCCTGAATTTTGGTGGGAACAGTTTGAACTTTCCGTTAAGCCACATGGTGGCATCTACTTGGTTTGAGGAGCATGACTCCTGCTTCGTTATGAAGCCTGACTAAGTACTTTAAATTCTTACTCCTTCATATTTTCCATAACCCTTTCACTGCTTTTTCATGTTCGCGCCTGCTGTGCCCAATGACCGGCCACGTGCTAACTCAATTCCCTCCCAGGGGTTCTTAGGAGTGCTTTCCTTTTGTTTATTTTATGTTTGTTGGTGTCCCACTGGATTGTTTTGTTATTTAATACATTTTAATTATTTTAATTATTTTCTTTCACATGGTTGAGGTAACCCCTTGTCATCCCATTACCACCCTTTGGGTAAGTCCCAGCTATCCACTCCACAAGCATTCTGCTTGATTCCCCTTTTCCACCTTCCAGGTAGCTAAAAATCTAGGTGGAAAATTATGGGGCAGTGCTCTCTCTTTTGAACTCAGATCCGTCTGAGACAAAAGGGTGGGGCAATATTTTTGCCCACAAAGCTAAAATATTAATAACAATAAAACACCTTGGTGACTTGGAATTCACAAGACAAACAAGATCCCCACAGTGTGAAGTAGAAAATTCGTATCCTTAGTTTTGAAGGTCCAACAAGGTGGCTATCATAATAATAAGGTTGGGAACAAAGCTACCAGCCTGTTTATTGTGTAGGTGTGGAAAAAAAAACCAATAATAATTATTATGGTGATTTAAGCCATTTTCAATGTTGCTTTAGTAAACAAAAGTTTGATGTTTCTCAGTCGGTCAACACGATTGTACCCAAATGAGATCAATCTTTACATTGAACAAGCAATGAAGAAAATTAGAGAGAAATTTAAAGTGGGAGTGAAGATTCAAGGAGAAATAATTTCAACTCTGAGGTTTGCCGATGACATCGTCATCTTGGCCGACACGCCTGAGGATTTGAATGAGTTTTTGAATGGTATGGACTTCGTCTTGAGGAAAGAATTCATGATGAAAATTAATAAACGTAAAACAAAAATATTGGAATGCAGTCACAATAAATCAGAAACCTCTATGGACATCACATTGGCAGGTGAAAAACTAAAGGAAGTAGGAGACTTCTGTTACTTAGGAAGCAAAATAACCAGTGATGGACGAAGCAAAGACGATATAAAAAGTAGGTTGGTTAAGGCAAGGAAAGCATTTCTACAGAAAAGGAATCTGTTGACATCGAATATAGATTTAGGTATTAGGAAGACATTTTTGAAAACCTTTGTCTGGAGCGTGGCACTCTATGGAAGTGAAAGTTGCACTATTGGTGCAGCAGAGAAGAGGAGAATTGAAGCTTTTGAAATGTGGTGTTACAGGAGAATGATGAAGATCAGATGGGTAGATAGGGTTACAAACGAAGAGGTATTAAGACGAATGGGAGAGGAGAGATGTTTCTGGCGACTGCTAATGAAGAGAAGAGATAGGTTGGTAGGACACATACTAAGACACCCAGGAATAGCAAGCTTAGTTATGGAAGGAAGGGTCATGGACAAGAACTGTAGGGGTAGACCAAGGATAGAATATGTTAAACAGATTGTCTTGGATGTAAGGTGTGGTAGCTATGTAGAGATGAAACAATTAGCTCAAGACAGGGAGGCATGGACAGCTGCATCAAACCAGTCGAAAGACTGAAGGCTCAAACAACAAGATGGGTTATTCTCCAATAGTGAAAAAAATTACATGAGATTAATAAATACACTTGGATGACCAGTTTCTATCCAGTTTTTAGATGATGATCGCTTGACGATCAAAACTGGTCATCCAAGTGTATTTATTAATCTCAAGTAATTCTTTTGAGGATTAGGGAATTACCCAACTCATTTGGGTACAATCGTGTTGACCGACTGAAAAGCATCAAATTTTTGAATAATAATTATTAAAATTCAAATGGAGTTCCATTAAAGATCTTCACTACATTCCATCTCTCTTTACAAGGAAGAATGTTTGTACCTGTTGCGTTCACTGAGGAGTGAAATGTGACAGTTCCAGCCGCTCTCCAGACCCATCTTCTCGGAGAAGACTCTGGAGCGCAGTTCGTTCTCCTTGCTGAAGTGCACAAAGCGAATACAGGCTCGCTCCAGCTGTTCGATCAGCTGCACCTGCCTCACACAGTCCATTGATCAACAATGATGCATTTGCACTAACTAGCCATATTAGAAAAGACTACCAGTTAAATAGGAACAGACATTACCAAAATAGTGTTGACAGCATTCATATCTGAAGTTCGTACAATAATAAGTTAGCAAATCAGTGTGTTGACATACTTAACCACATAAACAATTATAATAATGCAACATTTATAGGAGTGCTACAGAGCAATAATATCTGTAAATAAGATTATACACATTATACAAGTTATAAAAAGCCTTTGTAATTTAATAGCTGTAAATATTGTTGTAGGTAAATGCAAAACATATTCGCCAAGCCTAATCTAAGCCTAGGTGGACAAGATCTGATGATGATCGCAACATGATATCCGATTAAATACCCTACCTCCCTTTTCTTGTGTGTTCATTAAGTGATAAATAATTCATGCAATATTTCTTTCAGGTTAGGGTGTTTAAATTAATTGTGATGACTGACAGAAAAGCAGGCAACACTGCTGCCGACCAAAATATTATGTGCACTCGAGTTTGAAGGTTGTTTGTCAAGTAACCAAACAATAACATCATCATTTTCGTTGTTCTATTGTACGTTAGTTCAGGTAGGTTTGGCATTTTTAATTTATATTTTAATATTTTTTATTGCAGTTGGAACACAAAAAGTGCCCATATTTAAGCGTGTTTCAACCATTCGTCACATTTAAGAATAATTATCTCAAACGCCCGTCATCAGATCGAATCCAAATTTTAACACAATATACATTGGAATGTTTTATAACTGGTTTATTAATTTCAAAATTTTGTGTGTCCAAGAAACATAGTTGTTATCATACTTGCAAGGTAACTTTTTCTCGGCTCGGGATGGTTGGAAAATGTAGTTCTTGGTCACGTTGTAATCCTTATACATCAAAAGGTTATGCTGTATGACTGTGAAATACGTAAATTAATTCACTTATTTTATATCGGTTTGTATTTGTAGGGGAAAATAAGACATACGTATTTCACAGTCATACAACATAACCTTTTGATGTATAAGGATTACAAAGCGACCAAGAACTACATTTTCCAACCACCCCGAGCCGAGAAAAAGTTACCTTGAAAAAATGATAACAACTATGTTTCTTGGACACACAACATTTTGAAATTAATAAACCAGTTATAAAACATTCCAATGTATATTGTGTTAAAATTTGGATTCGATCTGATGATGGGTTTTTGAGTTAATAATTCATAAATGTGACGCATGGTTGAAACACACTTAAAAATGGGCACTTTTTTGTGTTCCAACTGCGATAAATAATATTAAAATATAAATTCAAAATCAACATGAACTAACGTACAATAGAACGACAAAAATGATGATGTTATTGGATTTTATGTAGGTATATTGGTTACTTGACAAACAACCTTCAAACTTGAGTGCACATAATATTTTGGTCGACAGTAGGCAACACTGAAAAATGGCTTCTAATACATCAGTGGTGCCAAGAATCCTTCTCCCCATTATTGGAGATGAGTTTTTAGAAGGCATCTCGGCAATAAAGACTGATGCCCCAAAGGTTTCCAACTCTCCCCATCCTCCCCATCGGGTCATGTACGCACTATGGTGAGGGGTAGATTGTCGAGCTGTGAGCGACTTGTGCTAGCCTGAGTGTCAGTCGGTGGCTTGCTGGTTTTAGCTCCATCTTCATGCAACTGACTTAGCTCTAGTTTTCGTTTGCTGCTCGCATAGTGGTCCTGTTCTTCAGGCCCAACACCCTGGCCCGGAATAGCTTATGTAAATGGATCTCACAATGGCTAATTGTTTTATGTTTACTTGTAATGGATAACTTTATTTTCTGCTGTTCTTTCCTGTTTCCAAGCTTCAGGTCTGGATGGCCATGCTTGTGTTCTACGATGTTAAGAACTGTGATCTCCCCACCACTAGCCACTATTCTTTGTTCCGACATGTTATACTGGCAGCTAATCTGCCCCTTTTTCTCTTCTTCTGATTCTTTCTGCTGGCCATGTGCAGGGCATTGCACACCTGTTGTGTGAACAGCCTGCATTCTTAATGTACTGACTGGTTATTTATGACTGATACGCTGTGGCATTATGTAAGCAGATCAGCTCCGAATCAACCCTCTGAAATTTTAATTTCACAGGGGTAACCTTTTACTAGTAAATTGTTCTCACTTAGAGGTTTGAAGGATAATTGTGTACCTATCTGTAATTCTTATAAGGTATGAAGACACCGTATTGTGGAAGTAGCTGTCTTAACCCATAAACGCCTAGCGTTACCATATGGTAACGCAGTACCGGTCATTGCATTTATTGCTCTACAGGACCTTTGCCAGTTAAAAATATTCAAACTTCGCGCTTACATGATCAAGGAAGGTCCATTGATTCATTTCCCGCACATTAGTCACAAGGGAATGTCTTGGGTGATGTCCCAACAATTGGGTGCATTTCGTGGTTTGTTTCTCACGTCGTGATGGCATGCCGCAAAAGGTACGGCATGCTAAATTATTGTGTAAAATGGAGATTGTTTGCTTTGTCTTCAGGATTATGGTAGTAAACATATCTAATTTATAATTCAGTAACATATCTTACGCGTTTCTTTATACCTGCTCATGCCCGGGACTAATTTTCCCAGCGTTACCATATGGTAGCGCTAGGCGGATACGGGGTCAGTGGTAAGGCAAGATATTTTCTGTAGCACATTCATATGAAATGAGTTAGAATACATTTCATGCATTTATACACAAAACGTTTTTCCATATACAGCTTTTTTTTAACAGTGCATGCCTTCATATAATATGTTTTATGTCACCGGAGCATATTTTTTATGCCAGAACCGTATTCAAGACCATGCCTTTGCCGAGATATCTGGCTGCAGGCAGTGTTTCAGAAAATACAATACGAGAATTATTTCGATATTTCAGAGGTCTAGACTGGCTGCGTGGCTCAGTGGCAACGTTCTCGCTTGCTGTTCCCAAGCTTTCTGGATCGAATCCAGGTACAGTCAGCTGGCATTCTACATGAAATCATACGGCGTATAACCACGTGGAGTCAGGAGAGGGCCGCGACATTGAAGACTTGTGATATGATTTATTTATTTATCGTATGGCTTTTAGTGCCGGGAGTGTCCGAGGACATGTTCGGCTTGCCTGAAGCTGTAGGTGCTTCTAGCGGCAACCCATAGGGTGAGCTACAAGTTACATTCAATTTCAAATAGTTCCAACTTTCGCTGCCAGATGTCAATGAGACCTAGTGGTGAACGTTGGAACTTTGATAGAGCATTCCAACGAAATCTAACTTAGAAAATTACCTTCACACAAGTTTAGTCTGTGGAAGGATCTTTTACATGCCATAAATCTATGACATGATGGACGCGATCATCTGGTCATCAACGTCCCAGGACATAAGGGGAGGCGGAGGCGGTGTGCCGGTGAATTGTGTGTAAGCAGTGTCCGTACTGCATGTTGTAAATGTGATGAGGGACTGTACATATCGTCCCTCCTCTGGCAAACTAGCGAAAGTGAAAATTCTTAATTTTATAGGAGAACTAAAACAAGTTTCATCTACTTGTATAAAATCCAGTTATTTTCTTTTTCGGTCACTTTTAATACTCAGTAGACTCATTAACCAACATGTTTATAGGGTGCATTGATGTTAGCTCTTGCCTTAATTTTAAGGGCATAAATGGCAGTTTCGTTACTTTGCCAGAGTGATTTTATCTTAATATCTCTAGTATTACTGTTCCAAAGTATCGAATCTGCAATACAATTACAAAAGAAACAATTATTTGAATTAATTTTTAGACCATTAGACTTTTATTTAAAGGGAAAAAAGTCGAAATTCCAATAATTTTCTTCAAAAATTGAACACAATAAAAAAAAAAAGTTCCGTGACGAACTAAAGAGCCTAATTTTCTTAAAATGTACGATTCATGCCAATGATTAATTTATATGGACCTATCTAGAATAATGACGAAATTAAGTTGGTAATATCGAAATTTCTAATTAGTTCGAAATATACCTGGTATAATGTAGCCTAATAGAGCAGTACAGTTGGCAGTCGTGGTGACTGAAAATATTTTTAGGTCCATCTCTTAAGGTAGAGAATACCAAATTTGGTTGAAGTCCAATGGATAGCATGGACGTTACATGCAGTTAGACATTGGATCTATCAGCGTGCCTAAAATCATGTTGGCAACAATGTCGTGAATGTGTTGGTCAGAAATAATCTGAAATATTATAATCTCTTGTTGTGCCAATTTTGGATGAAATCCATTTGCTAGTATAGAAGATACATGTATTTTAAAATTGGACCTATCAGCAGGCTTAGAATCATGTTGGCAGCATTGGCGTATATTAGTTGATCCAAATTAATCTAGAATGGCAGGTATTATACGTGTGCAAAGTTTAGAGCTGTTGGCTCACAAACTTCCTGATATATTGATAATAGGGTAAAAAGGTAGAGACAGCTTGTATTAACAGTTGGCCGCCCTGGTGGCTCTTAATAATACGCTCAGTCATATCTGTTTATGTACTCATAGTACATACGAAATTTGGTTGAAATCCAATTGATAGTGTAGAAGTTAAATGCATTTAAAAATTGGGCCTATCAGCAGGCATAGAATCATTTTGGCAACACTGCCATGTATGGCCTCCTGGAAATTAAACTGAAATATTATTATCTACATGTGTGCCAATTTTGGAATAACACCCATGCATACCTTCCAAGATATCCAACATGGAGATCAAATTACAATTGCGGTTTTTCAGAAGTTGGTAGCACTGACATTTTCACATATGGGCTGGAGATATTCAGGTGTATATATACACTCATACTAAATTTGGTTTCAATTGCTGGAGCCATTTAGGAGTTGATAGGAGGGGGGACACACACAGAGACAGAAAGACATACATTTGCCGGGATCGATCTCATAAGTCTACTTTTTCCTAATTTTTGAAAAATGTGAAAAGTAGGCTAGTAACAAATAAATTAATACATAAATTAGCATACCACAATCTACTCAAAATCTGATTCTTCTGAAACATTCGGTTCGGGGACGGAAAGGTTTCATAAAATGCATGATAAACCTTTGGAATTTGCAGGTTATAGCAAAGTTTTTTCTGATCCTTTAATTTCGCACCAGAGATGCAGAATCTTGGAGGGTAAGGTTTCACTACTTGACAGTCCGATTGGCGGCCTCTTAGATTCCTGAGAACGAACCTACTAAACATAGCATCTTCATAAGCAGTCTTGATCTGAACTGAACCTGGTTTGTCCTTTGTTTATCAAAACCAAAACAGCTTTTCGGAAAGGCAAAGGATTCTTACCTTCAACCGACATAAAACAGTTCTTTATCGGGTTGAATTCAATAAAGTCAGTGTGCACCAATGAAGAAACATTGCAGGGTGATGGATTCTTGCGTGCATTTCGTATCTGTTGAACCCATCCTTCAGGAGTGTACACTGGGAAGTTCTTTGCAGACATATATAATTTTTGAAGAATAGAATCACATTCCATTAAACTGTGCCCTGGCTCAAACTAAATGTGATCAATCTGCTGGAGCTTTTGGTGTTTCTTGATTGTTTCTAGACACATACAAACAAAGTTCGCATTTTTTTTATTGTCCCTCGCAGTTATCTGACATCATCATTACATTCTCAATATCAAGCGAATCTGACACATTCGTTATTTTGCTGTAGTAAACTTTGTTGTATACTATTGTGTTGACTACGGCAAACTAACCAAAGTGCAGATTCGCTACTTTTCCATTGTCAAAATCCCTTTGTATGCAGTTTCGTAAATAAAGAAGAGCTAATTGTTGCCAAACGGAACGAGCTACAGATACAATACTTTGACAGACTGTAGATCTTATATTAATAGTAATTCTATGATATAAATTGCAGATTCACTATTTTTGCACTTTCGCTAGTTTGCCAGAGGTGGGACGATATCATGCTTCCTGCCATTCCAGACCAAGTAACTAGTCACTTGACTATATGATAGAAGGTTCAAAGGTGTCAAAATACTTGCTCAGTGCTTTTTAAAATGTAATATTATCAAGATAAGTATTTAGCAACAAATATGAAATTGGTACATTATTGTATTTATAAATCACCATTCAGAATATGCAGTAAGGGTTTTGACAACACAAGCGCCATATATGTAACGCCCTGTATTTCAGGAACTTACGATGCCACCTTCGTAAAATATGGTTTGAGCGGCTTAATAACTCCCTATGGTATGACTTATAAATAAAAAGCAAAATTTTCAAAAAGTATTAATTTGGCGTTCATGGGTTAAGGTCCTGTATGAAAGGACCCTGTGTAGCTGTATTTATGGGATATTGGCCTGTCCTCAGGTTTGCTTTTCTGGTTATTGTAGTTTCTAATGGTGCATTTAATCGGGGCATGTATTCTGATAGGATCGACTGTTGGGGATAATGGGTGCTGTCCTTTACCATGTTTCTATCCTGTCCATTCTTTGAGAAAGAGAGCTTCAACTTACCATATCGATCTGAGCCTGGTACTGCATGGTGACCATGCCAATGAACACTTGGTTGCACTGTAACTCGAAGCAACCTTCGATGTCACCAACATCCTCTTCACGGATATCACAGCCCAGCAAGGAATCTGATGTAAAACACTGAGGTAAGACCAGGAACTGTTCACTGTTCACTAAACACAATTAAAAAGACAACAAACAATACTATACCTGTGGAGTGGAACTGCCCCATGAAGCCCTTGCAGCGAGGGAAGTCCCAGGCCAGAGGTGTGGGGCTGCGATGGGGCACGTACAGGTGCTTACTGTCTGCAGGCAGCTCCAGGTACACATCTGACAGTCGACTGTTCACCCCTCTTGTCAGGGGACGATACGCGAAGGCAGTGCAATAAGCAGTCAGGCTTGTACGCTGGTAGAAGTCTTGGACTTTCTTCCTGCCATGATCAAGAAGCTCTTCAGTTGGTCAACAGGTTATAATTAAAGCTCATTAGTTCAAAATTCATGGGACCGAAAAATTTCATTTATAATTACAGAGTACCTCCTTAATTCAATTACAGTGGAATCCCATTAGTACGTTCTTCAGTAACACGTTTTCCTACTAATAACGTCAAATTATAAAAGTCCCGGTCCCAAAGCACTAAATTGTATGTAAAATATTGCTTTAGCTCAATTTCGCGCTCTCGCTTACTACGTTCAAATTTTGACGTACTTCTGATCAATATTTTGGCTAGCCCTTGCGTATTTGTCAGTCCAGTTGGACTTTGGCCAAGGTTAAGTGATTGCGTAAGCTTGGCGCGGTAGCGGTCAAGAGCTCAGCTCAGTTTGATGATGATAATTGTTGTTTTAAGGGGCCTAACATCTAGGTTATCGGCTCTCAGCTCAGTTTAGCAGCGAGTGTGCTTCCTGTAGTGTCATCTATTCATTCAGTGACGATAGCTTGCTGTATAGTGATATAGTGTTCTTGGCTATTTTTATCTGGGCCTTATTTACGAGTTTGCAATGGAGAAGAAGAAAGTGAGGCAAATAACAAACAGTGAAAAACTACAAATCCTTCAAGAAGCGGTTCTCAATCCAAATATGAAGCGTGTGAATGTAGCGCGGAAGTTAAACATTCCTCCGTCAACTTTCAATACAATTGTTAGCAAACGTAAACTGATTAAGACTGCTTTTGAAGAAGGGAAATGTCCTCAAAGAACACGTATTCACCAGGGTCAGTTTCCAGAATTAGAAGAAGCTGTCCTAATGTGGTTTGTGCAAGCGCGAGCTTCAAATGCGCCGGTAGACGGTACTGTGGTTCGAGCTCAGGCAACACTTATTGCATAGAAGATGGGACTTGATGATTTTAAAGTATCTAATGGCTGCATTGACAGATTCAAGAATCGACACAACCTAATTTATACATGTGCGCAAGGCGAAGCTGCTGATCTGGATAGTGACACTACACTATGCAAAACTATTGAAACATGGAAAACTACAACGCTTCCTGCAATTTTGAAAGACTATACTCCTGACGATATTTTTAATGCAGATGAAACGGGGCTGTTTTTCATCTTCTTCCAGATGAAACCCAGGATTTTAAGTGTCACGGTGGCAAACTTAACAAGGAAAGGCTTACAGTTCTCCTGTGCTGTAATGAAAGTGGAACCGAGAAGTTGGTATCGTTGGTTGTAGTAAAGCATGCAACCCGCGATGTTTCAAGAATATGCGATCTTTTCCATGCAAGTACACTTCTAACAGGAAAGTGTGAATAACTTCTGCAGTATTTGAAAATTTCTTATGCGCATGAGATGCAAGGATTGGCATAAGAAACAGGAAAATTGCACTCCTCATTGATCAGTGCCACGCTCATCCCTCAAATGTTTCTAATTTGAGAAACATAAAGACCACTTTCCTCCCAGCAAACTACACGAGTAAGCTACAGCCGTTAGACCAAGGCATAATACGGTGCATGAAGCAGAAGTATCGTAAGAGGTTGGTACAGAGAAGATTGGCTGCAGTGGAATCGACGACGAGAAAAATCATTGTGTTAGATGCCATGCATTTCATTGAGGCAGCCTGTGGAGTAAAACACTATTTGGAATTGCTTGGCTTTTGTCGTGTTCGCGCTGATGACTTTTCTGAGAGTGAAGAATGGTGCCGAGTAGCACGAGAGGTCACTTTTGAAACGTATGTCAATGTTGATGACGACGTTCCAGTGTGTGAAACTATGACAATAGATGACATTCTTGAAGAACAGAAGATGGAAAAAGGGTCAGTGCAGGATGAAAGTGATGACGAGCCAGATCCGGAGCCAGTTCCCACGGTGATGGAGGCAATGGACATAGTGAAGCGATACATGTGTAGTTTGGAAGTTGATGACGAAGTAATGACTTTATTAAACAGGATGGACAGTACAATTTCAAAATTAAAACCACGAAAGCAATCAACCATACAAAAGTATTTCAAACCAGAGTAAATATTCGTGTTCGACTGTGAGGTAAGATATATTATTAGGATTAAAGTTCATATACTGTACTGTAATTCATTTTTACGTTGTTATTTATTCCCCCAAATAGTTACTGAGAAACCTATGTTTATGTTGGGACTGTAGTAGCGCATTAACTAATTCTTAAGGTCAGCAATTCACGCACATGTCTATGATGAACTTTTTTAAAATAGATGTTGTAAATACAGTAAAGTGTTTTCGGTAGTACATTTTCCCACTTTTGATGTCCAATTATTTCAGTCCCTTCGAAATCGAACTAATTAAGTTCCACAGTATTTTTTAAAAATTGTGATCTAGCCAAATAGAGCAATATTGATATAATTAAGTAACTGCTGCAATGTCTGTTAACAGACAGAGAAGTAAAGATAATATAATGCTGGAGGGTGTACAATTGGAAACAGTAAACCAGTATCAGTACCTTGGATGCTTAATATCAAGTGACAATAGAATACAGCTTGAATTAAATAACCGTACTCAGAAATCAAGTCAATTCTATCAGCAAGTTCGATATCTACTCTGGAATAAGCAGGTGCCACTAAGATCAAAACAAACTCTGTTTCGAACATACTTTGTCCCTATATTGACTCATGGGTTGGAAATATGCACAACTACCAAAAAAGATGACAGCAGACTTCAGGCTTCAGAAATGAACTTTCTAAGAAGCATGCTTCAAAAAACTAGGAAAGACAAAGTAAGAAATGAGAAGATAAGAGAACAAGCTGGAATAAATCAGTCCCTGAAGGACACCATAACTAGGGCACGTTTGCGATGGTTTGGTCACGTCAAACGTATGACAGAAGGAAGAATTGCAAAACAATGGTTACATACTGAGATTACTGGAAAGAGACCTGTTGGAAGATCTAGGAGGAGATGGCTGGACCAAGTGAAGGAAGATATCACATCCAAGGGAATCGACTGGGATGAAGTCTTGAAGGAGCAGTGGTACATGAATCAACCAAAATGGAGAGCGCTCGTAAACCGCACCCGGGAAACTGGAGTGGAAACTTGATGATGATGATGAAGTCATTTTGAGTTCTGTGTCCAGTAGGCCTCCAGTTAATGGCAAAAGTATAGTCAGTAGGTACGAATTTCTGTTATTTACACTTTCCCACGACTTATAATTTTTTAAATTTATTTTTGTCCTTTGAAAAATGTAAATAAAGGGTCTCACCAACAGTAAGTTAGTCTCTGCAGTACTGATTTGTTGAAATGAAACAATTTTTTTGGCTTTGGATAGTTATCACTTGGTTGGCTGGTAGATATGTAATCAGATGAACATTTCAAATACATACCTGCTGACCTTACAAAACCAAATATCAGGAGATTTTGATATGGAAATCAGGAAAATTCAGGAGATGCCAATAGAGCATATCAGCTCATTATTTGGCAAACTATGCTTCAAAATGAATTTGGTAAATTAGCATTCGGCATTTATTATCTCATCACTTTTACTTAACACTAGTATATATTTTTTTTAAATTTTTGCTACACTTTACATTTCCTTGGTGCTCTTTTGTTCCCACGTGTTTCGAAATATCACTTTTTGCACCATGCGATATAAAAACAATTACATCAACAAACAGTACAGAAGAGTATTGCTATCCATTTTAGGTCCGTACTGCATGAATGAATTTTTGAAATTTATAAATAGTATTGAAAAGTCGGAAATAGTTCAAGGAAAGATAATAGAAAACAGTAAAGAATGCAAAATAATTGACCTTTGCTGGATTCAATCATGCAAGGAAATTGTTCTGAAAACTGTTTCAAACAGACATAATTGTGTATTTTGGCCATAGTGAATAATGAAACACTAGAATGTGACGAAAATGTTGCAGCAAAGTCAATGAACTACTGCTTACACTGAAACAAAACCCATTTATGAATTCAGACACCCAAATAACATTCATTACCTCCCCACAACAAACACTTCCAAAAAATACTAGAAAATATTTAAATTCCGCCATTAATTTACAAAAATTGGGAGGATAACTTGAGTAATCACGAGACGGGAAAAGCTATGGAAAATAGTGAGTCTCCCACCTAAATCGGGAAAGTTGGCAGGTGTGAAAAAATCTATGAAACAGGTTGGACTTATCTACTACATTTGGTCAAGTCTGATCAGAGTTCAACAAACATCTCAATACAAGTTTCTATTCCCAACTTGTCAATGTTAAAATGAACCAAATGGTTCTCACCTGTCTGCTGCCGAGAGAGGACAGAGATCGTGGCCGTCCCAATACTCCACACAGGAATCCAGGATGATGTCCGCTGTGCCTTGAGTCATGAGCTGGAGCCCACCACGACTGCGCTCCCGGACCACTACGCCCACCATGTGAGGGAATGGGAACTTGAGCTTGTCAATGGACAGAGAGCGAGCAAACTTGATGTCACGCCGCACTGCTTCTGCTTGCTGTGGACAGACAGAACTTACCAGGGGACTTACTGGAGAAGGACCCTATTCATAGTCCTTCCATAATGCTCACTTACTGTATATGTCACCTGGTTGGTAAGCCTTAGGGGAGCTTTCAGCATTCATAGTTGTTCCCTAAGGCCACTGTGTGCCTAACCCTCCCCATATCCTGCTAGTTTAGGTTTACCTAACGAGGTAAGGTCTTAACCACACCCTTCCCTAACACTGAAGGTTCTAACAAGGGAAGTACCCCAGCTCGAACAGCGAAAACCGACTGAAAGTGGGTTTAAAGTATACAGTTGTACCTATGTCAATAGCTATCAATGCCATTCATCTGTAAAAGTACGTGTTCGTTCGCCAGCGCCATCTGAGTATGTTATAATGTGATCACCGTGGCATTTGAGTTTGAACTATTGCAATGCGGGAACATTGTAAATAATGGAGTATGTCTACATGTTGCCCTTGTTAAGTGTGCGTACTGTTCCATTCCGCTGTGTTTTAATCACTTCATTGAAACTCCACATTTACACTTCGACGTCGAATGAAGGACAACACAGTATCTTCTATTGTGGGAAAGATGACTATGTCAACACGGTACTGCATGTGTTAAGATTTCTTGTTACAAGCAAGTGTTCAACCTTTTGCCAGATGATACTGCACCACATCTGTTTCTTGTTAATATAATGGTCTGAATTGCCTGTTGCACGGTAGTTTCTGCTGCGAATTGTGTTCCTGCAATCTTTTTGTAATGTTACCACATATATGCTGAAGGTCTAACCCAGGTGTGTCCAACCCGCGGCCCTCGATCCCATCACATGCGGCCCGCAGTGACGTTTGCTCTATCACATCGCTTGCCGCCCACAGTGATAATTGTAAGTTATAATATTATTTATGAAATAAGTAATTCTATTTGGAATAAGATAAACTTGAAAGAGCAAGATCTTTTCCGTTCACAACACAATTGTTTGTGAAAGTTCATCTTACTCAAAACATGGAGAAATATATCCATTTTAAGAAATACCCAGCCCAGAGTTATATTTATGATCCTTCTTACCGTGCATCGCTTTGAAGTCTCCGTGCATTGTTGACCACGCGGTAACGTTACTATTTTCAAAGGCGAGTGTGTGCCAGATATTTTATTGTCGTTACATTGCAGAACTTTCAAGTTAGTTTACTGTTTGCAGTTGTTCGCTCACATTGTATTGAAGAATATGTTTTTTATAAGTGATAATTATGGCTTCTAAGTGTAGCGGCAAGAAAAAAAAGTTTCAGACGAAGGTAGATCATTTCAAATAAAGTGGGCAAATAAGTACTTTTTTACTGAAGTAAACAAGAAAGCAGTGTGTTTAATTTGCAGTGAAACAGTTTGTATTTAAGGAGTATAACTCTAACTGACAATACGGCACCAAACATACGTCTTCATATTGTAACGTGCACCAGGTCTGCGAAATTCATGCAATTGCCCAGCGGTCGCCATTTGTCTCGGGGTGGCAAGCGGTCGGGGTGTATGGAGAGCACCGGACAGCCAATCAGGCCAGGGCTAAATAGGGTAGCCCCACCCAAGGCCACATCCAATACAATAGCTCTACGAGTCAGGAATATCATTGGCTTGCGGGCTACTGACTGTTCTGTTTCTGGAAACTACTAGATACAACAGGAAGATCGAGAGCAGCCAACTAGAAAGGACTGGGCGGTGCTAGGAGAGAATCCACGAGAACAGACTCGATACTACTGGAAGTGGTTAACACCGAGAACTTTCTGGGCCGGGGGCTGACTGCATATATACGAGCGAGCTGAGGCGAGCGGGCAGATCTGCGTGGGAGTCAGTCCTGAATGAGTCTCCGCTGAAGGAGTGTGCCGAGTGACCAGTGAAAATAAATGTGGACAGTGCAGTGAAAATAAATAACGTAGACAGTGACTGCAAGGGATACTGACTTGCAGAGATCAGTGCAGATAAATAGTGACTGCAAGAGATACTGACTTATAGAGATCGGTGTACATAAATAGTGACTAATAGCTGTATAAAGTGAGACTCTGTGTGTGTGTGTGTGTGTGTGTGTGTGTGTGCGCGCGCGCGCCCGTGCGCGCGAGAGTAAGTAGGCCTAATTTGATTTAGTGTTAACTAGTGTACATAATATTAGTGTAAATAAAGTATTAGTGCATTATAAGCCTGACCAGTTATTTACGAACCCTAAAAATGTTACAATATGATACATTTGAGGGTCAATTTCGTAAAGACAAGGTATCTGAACTTAAAATTAAACTTTCGGGACAGCAGTTATCCATGTTTAATGTGTCACTTCAAACTGAATCTCTGGTAAAAGCTAGTTATGCAGTAGCATAAATTATTGCAAACAAATCTAAACCATTTTCAGATGGCGAGTTTGTTAAAGAATGCATTGAGAGTGTTGCAGATATTATATGTCCTGACAAAAAAGTGCAGTTTTTCAAAATTAAGCTTGTTTCGACAGACTGTAGCTCGCCGTATTAGCGACCATAAAATACCGAGCCACACATTTTCAGTTCTATTCTCTGGCACTTGAGAGCAGTGATGGGATACTGCTCAATTAGCAATTCGTAAGGGGAGATGATTATTATTTCAATATTACAGAAGAATTAGCTGCTCTTGTACCTCTTAAAGGCACCACTAAAGCCAATGATTTAACGAGAGGTGTAACTGAAACTTTGAACCGGCTTGGCTTCAAAATACACAAATCTATCTGGTGTAACATTCCTGCATTTGCAGGAAAACGAGAAGGGCTAGTTAAATTACTGCAAGCTGAGTCAGTTAAAGTAGGAAGCATTTCTGTAATGCAATATCACTGCTTAATACACTAAGAAAACCTTTGTGCTAAATCCCTAAATTTAGATAGTGTTTTGAGGGTCATTGTAAAGTAGTGAATTTCATTTGTTCACATGGTTGGCGACATAGAGAATTTCAAAATTTCTTACAAAATTTCGATTCAGAATTTGAAGATATTGTTTATTATACTGAAATCAGATTTCTGAGCCATGACAAATTGTTGAAGCGAGTGTTTAACATAAAAACCGAAATACAAACATTTATGGAGGAGAAGGGCAAACTTATCGTTAGTTGTTGTTTTTTGTTGAATTTCAAGACTCAGAATGGACGTGTGATTTTGCCTTTCTGGTTGATTTAACAACACAACTGAACAAACTTAATTCAAGTCTCCAAGGTAAGGACCAATTGATCACTACTATGTTTGATCACGTGAAGGCCATTGAAACTAAATTGCGACTTGGCAATTACAGATAAAATACAACTACTTTGTGCATTTCCCAGCCCTACAAAACTGTAATAATCAAAATTCTCGAAAGTACGCAGAAATCATATCAGAATTAAGAACCGAATTCGGCGTTGGATTTCAAGACTTCAAGGAGAATGTTCTAAGTTTCAATATTTTTTCTCCCCCTTTCTCCATAACATAGATGGGTTCCCGAGGATCTGCAATGGAGTGCCTTGATTTTCAATGTGCGTCAGACCTAAATAATAAGTTTAACAATGTCCCCTTACTACAATTCTATCGCGACTACTTTCGCAGAGAAAAATATCCGGGCATCAATAGACATGCACTTCCTTTTGCATCACTTTTCGATAGCACATACATATGCGAACAAGTGTTCTCCAGGATGAAACATTTGAAATGTACAAGGCGAACGCGAATCACCGACAGTCATCTGGAGAGTTCACTTCGAGTTGCTACAACATCAATCAAACCAGATATTGGATGCTTTGTTCGAGAGAAGCAGTGTCGCATTGACTGGTAAAATATTAATTCTATTATTGATGTGTAACATCTTTCCTCTCGGTTGCTGGATATTTTTTGTGGGAGTGATTTTGGAAAAGGGACGGAAGTGGGTTAGAGGAAACAATGAGCGCGCGCGATGGCGGAAATTGGTACCACAACGTACTGTCGGCCAACATACAGGAAACCATGAGCGCGCGGTGGCGGAGACTGGTACCACGACGTACTGTCGGCCAACATAGTGTTTCCTCTCGGTTGCTGGATATTTTTTTTGTGGGAGTGATTTTGGAAAAGGACCCAAAACTAATAGGTCATTGGCTTTTTAATATCTCACGAACCAATAATGCTAGGGATGTGTATGAGGTGTCCTAGGACTCGGGGTCACCCCCCTGTTTTCCTATAGCTCCCTTAATTTAACCAAATGACCCAAAACTAATAGATCATCGGCTTTTTAATATCTCGCCAACCAAAAATGCTAGGGACATATGAGGAGTTGTAGGACTCAGGGTGACGCCCCTTTATTTCATAATTTTGTGACTTGCAGAGATGGGAAAATCCAGAGCAGAATATATGCAAAATTATCGACAAAAGAATGAGAAAAAATTAAAAACTGGAGAAGTACAGCCGAAAAATATTGACTTCACATATATTTCATCTCAATTTCATAGTAGGATAACATTTCAGATGTTACACATCATATGCGGCTACTGTAAGGATCGTTTTATTTTAATATAACATTTATATATATGAAAATCCACAGCCTGCTTTCAGTCTCCGACTGGGTCAGGAATGGAATGAATGAAGCCCCCATCTAGCGGCGAGGATATGGACTGTGCCGGCTGCCGAAGCCTGTCGCACTCCTCTGGGGCAATGATTAAATGAATGACAGATGAAATGAAATGATAGTGGCGAGTGTTGCTGGAATGAAATTTTGACAGGGAAAACCGGAGTACCCGGAGAAAAACCTGTCTGCCTCCGTTTTGTCCAGCACAGATCTCACATGGAGTGACCGGGAATTGAACCACGGACCCAGCGGTGAGAGGCCGGCGTGCTGCCGCCTAAGCCACGGAGGCTCTAACATTTATATATATTTAATTTAATTTTAAAAATAACTTATCTAATATATGATTAATATTTTAATAAAAATAACATATCAATATATTAGCTATTTTTTAAATTAATTGGTATATCTTAGAATTTAGATCCTATTTAATACGGTAGAAAAAATTGAATCATGTGGCCCGCCAACCAATTCAACTTAACGACAGTGGCCCTTTTTCAAAAAAGGTTAGATGTGCCTCGTCTAACCAATTGCTAGGAATGGATTTTCCCTAATATAATGGTCCGAATTGCTTGTTGCACGGTAGTTTCTGCTGCGAATTGTGTTTCTGCAATCGTTGGGCGCCGGAACTTCTAAACATTGATTGTACACTAATGCGGGGTTTTACAGATAAATGCCAGTGGTGGGTAGTAGAACAGACATATCTTCGTATGTTAAGCGCACTGCCAGTCGGTTTTAGCCGTTCGAGCTGGGGTACTTCCCTCGTAAGTGGTGTGATCATCTGGTTGCTTCAAATGAATAAAAATAGTCCGCACAAATTTATTACAAGAGAATAATTGCAAAAATAATAAGATGTTATGTGGTAGGCCACGAACTTCACATTGACGGGAGGTTTAAAGTCCCGAATTGCTTGAGCCCGGATTTATTGATGGAAACTCCAGCTGGTGAAGCACTAAGCCCAAGAAACAAAATTTCTGATTTAGTAAACTGTACCGATGGTACAAACCACCACGGCATATTCAGGATATTCTTCATCCTGAAATATGAACTTCCTTTTTCCCCAAAATGAACATTCAGGAACTAAAATGTGTCAATTACCCAATACTGTGCAATACAAATTGGTAACTAACTTTGGTGGCAGACTGTACCGCACATGTTGACCTTGCCACGCGCTAATTAGAACAGAATGTTCCGTCAAAATTGTGATTTCAGCAATATCTAAGCGCTAGTGTTCCAATAGCATTTGTTCAAGTGCCAAGATACCAACGTGATAGGAATAAAAACTTACTACGGCTTATGGTCATTTTTATCTTTGTTCAAATTTGTGGTGGCAGACCTGGCCGATAAATGTAAATGGGCACAGCATAGTTTTAAGTTTAAACATTTGTAAGCTTTTAAAGAATATTTATTTATTATTTATTTATCGTATGGTTTTTAGTGCCGGGAGTGTCCAAAGACATGTTCGGCTCGCCAGAGTCTGTAGCTGCTTCCAGCGGACTCCCAGAGGGTGATCTAGACATTCCGTTCAATTTCAAGTAGTTCCAACTTTTGCTACCAGATGCCAATGATACCTAGTGGTGAACGTTGGAACTTTGATAGAGCGGTCCTACGAAACCTAACCTAGAAATTTAGCTCCACACAAGTTTAGCCTGTGGAAGGATCTTTTACATGCCATAAATCTATGACAAGGGACCGCAGGCTTTACTTCCCCTCCGAAGGAAGGCATACTAAAGGATTTTTAACGCTCTTAAAAAAATCCGACGACTTTGGCCGTTTAAAGAATAGATCCAGTATGTCACATTAACATCTCTTTTAGTTAGCGAAAATCCCTAGGAAATCTGTATTCCTCTTTCCAGACCTCTGAGATTAGGGCCCCCTTCACTCATCTGAAGTGTTAAGTGGTCATCATCATCACCTTGAGCAGTTTCCGACCGCTGGTCGGGTCTGCTTGGAACATAAGCCTCTCCATCGTTTCCTGTCCATCCACCATCTCTCGTCATTCACTGTGTCCCAGCACACTCCTCTTTCCTCCACACTCTTCTTAACTCCTTTTGTCCATCTGTCCCTTGGTCTTCCCCTTGGCCTCCTTCCCTTCATTTCCATTTCAAACATCATCTTCGGTATCCTCTCTTCTTACATCCTCTTCGCATGTCCATACCACTGTAGCCTAGATCGCTCTATTCTATTTTGCAATGGCTCCTTTCTTACCATCTCTCTGACTCACTCATACCTTACTCTGTCCATTCTTGTCACTCCTACCCTACTCCTCTGGAACTTCATCTCCACTGCTCGTATTTTATTCTTGTCCCTTTCCTTCATCACCCATGTTTCTGAACCATATGTCAAAATTGGCACAAAGTAGGTCTTGTAGATGATTCCTTTACATTTTTGTGGTACATCTTTATTCCATATCATCCCCCTAACACTCTTGAAAAATCCATCTGTGCACCTTCCCCTTTCATTTATTTCCATCCTATTGCCTCCCTTTTCTTCAATTATGCTTCCCAAGTACTAGAAGCATTCTACTTTCTGCAACTGCTGTCCTCCAAGTGTTATGCCCATATCCAGTCTGTTCTTCCTCCTAGTGGTGGGGTAACAAAATGGTAGCATGAGTTGTGTCCTCGTATAACCGTTATATAAACAACACTTTTGCCGATTTCACAGTCAATCCGGCGTCTTGTAAGCGTTCGAAAACCTCATGCAAATGCTGAACGTGCTCATCAAATGTTCCTTAACTATAAGCACTAAGTACTGTGTGATAATTAAATATTTTAAAAGGACACAGTAGAAGCCACATCCTCCAGCCTGTTTTTTGAAAGTATGTGTTATGAAAAGGGCTCGGATTTTTAGGTGGTAAAAATCGGGAAAAGATTTATTTTTTATGTATTAAAAATACCTGAAATATGTGACAAAAAAAGTAAAAATATTTATTTATGATTTAGTCTATTAATGTGAATATAAACAATATGCAGTACTCACTAATGCAATTTATGTATGCCTCACTGACTTCTGAAGCATTACAATACACAACGAGACACGTCTTCAGGTTGTCTATCACAAATGACCAACGATTATCGCGAAACATTTATCCTGAAGGCCTGAAACTGTGGCAGTATGTTTCTTGCCCTTGAAGTGTTGTGTAACTTGAGATCGCTGTTCAGCCTTGATTGCTCTCACACATGGTTGGCAGAACAGAAAACAGAACGCCCCCATCAGAAGTAAAATTATCTTTAAATTCTGCAACAGACGATAACTTGTAGTTGTTTTTACTTTAGGCATCGGAGAACTGCCTTACGCTTCACAGTGCCAGAAATGAACTGCATGTGAGTGACACTGGTTCCAGGTAGCCGGGAGAGGGGGAGATCTAGCACGTGGTGAAATATGGCAATGGACAAGGAAATCCCCGTCTTGCACAGTGAGTGGCACGGGGCGACAAGTTAAGAACACAGTTGCAAGCTGACATACGCTCTGCACAAAGATTTGATAGCTCACAGGTTCTTCCCCGTTGAAGTAACACACAATAAAAATGCAATAAACTGAACGATCTAGCATACTGATTTAAAAAAATGTAAATATTATGTATTTTTATGTGCTAAAAGCAGGAATTTATGTATTTATAGAAAAATGCTTAAAATATGTATTTACATAAAAAATATTTATTTACCTAAAAATCCAAGCCCTAGTTATGAAACACAACTGATAACTGTACTCACAACATGTCTAAAAGTAGAAAGCTGTTCTTCAAGTGTAAAAATATCTTGAGCTTGGTCCACAAAGCCAATCTGCTTTGCCAATTCACACAGACACCTGAAAGTATAGACACAAGGTGTAGCAACCAGAGAGAACAACAACTAAAATAATAACAAGGTTGTGCATTGTACAAATAGCACAAGCAATTTAGATGGAAGGATTTAGAACCTGTGACCTCCAGCTTTGTACCACTGAGCTGAGATGAGGGGTACCTCCATGACGTTCACCTGTTATTCACAGCCTTCCATCTAAATGGCTTGTATTATTTGACCACCACATGACCCAATCCAATCCTTGGAACAACAAAACTCACCTGCGGTTAGTAACAGGCACCAAGTCCTCTGTCTGTAGAGCCTCACACATGATGTGGGAACAGAACTGAGTGTAATGTTCCTGAGTGGCCATGTTACATGTGTTCAGGAGGATGGCTAACCCCAGAGGCTTGAGCGAATTCAGGTGCTGTTTCCATGCAGGGTCATCAAACTGCAGGCGAAATGGGCTGGTTAGATCGTGAGTCAGATCCAGCACCTCGGCTACAGTTTGTGTAGAGTTGTAATCTGCAATAGTCAAATGTTTGAATTGAGTGAAGTATGTATACAAAATGAAGCTATGGAAGAAAGACACAGAGAGAAATATGCAATGCATATTTCCTTACATGCTGTCAACAATAATACTGTATCTGAAATTAGTAATATGCAAAGGCTAACAATAAACACAGTAACTATGTGGAGGAATATATTGATTGACAGATAAATTTTGATCCAGGCACACCAAGGTGTCTCTCCTAAGTGTTGTCAGTTGCATCTTCCCCCTTGCTTATGAATATATTTTTAATTGACGTTCTTTTGACGTGGCAACGTCAAATAAATTGTTGGAATACAGCGACGTTCGTGAAAAAGTGTTACAGTGAAAGGTGATATCGTTTTATCTCTCTTCTGCTGCAACGCTCTCTCTCTTTTGTTGCTGCGCTCGAGTGTCGCTACTGTCATTTTTGGATGTCACGGGTAAACCTCCAGATGGATTTTGATGCGGTTATCACCACTCTGTAAAGAATACCTCGAGGAAGGTTTCTGTATAAAATAATTTATTTATGATCAAAGGAAGCCAAGCAATAACGATTTCAGTGAAAAAGTAAAAAAACAACACATGGCGTCCATGCGCATTTTAAGCTTACGCTGGGCAAACCGTTAAAAATATCTGTATACTATGAGTTTAAGAATTGTTCTGCATGAAAAGTTCTACAAAAAAGTACGAGAGATCATATCTCTATCTTCAATACATCGCCCAGTATAAGTGTTCTTATGTTTTCATTTCTTCCAACAATCTCCATTCAAATACTGTGGCGACAGTTTACGAGCTAGCTAGGGGCGAGCCTATCACCCCAGTTACAGCCTCGCTAGCGGGCGAACATATTACCCCAGATACAACCAGCAGCAATCTGTTGAGTCGTGTTGAGTTAAAACTTCAGAGAAGAGTGGTTGTGTTTGGTGTTTCCCTGGAAGTACAACTCGGCTTTTCTTCATTTCTCCTGTGAACTTTCTGTTCAGCAAAATACATAATTAAAAAATATACGAAGCTGAAATTTCGCAAGAGCGAAAGTTTAAACAACTCAGTTCGAGAATACGTTTTTTAATGTGCTGCAATATCCTGCAGTAAGATGACTCACTGGGCCAGGAAATTACACAAGCTACAAGCTACAGCCATTCACATGAGCCTGCTATTCCAGCTTGCTTCAGCCCACATTAGGCACAGTATCCATTAAGCAGGCAATCCTTCAATTTGTGAAGCATTTAACAAGATGTTTAGCTCACTGTGAAAAGTAATTTATTAAACTGAGTCTCTTCTACAAGAAGAATTATAGATAGTAGATGGTATAAACAAAAATGTTCACTGGTAGTTGATGAATTGCATTGTAAAACCATAAATTATTATTATTATTATCATTATATAATACGCTAAGTTCATCCGACAAACAACTCAAGCTCCTGGACCGAAAGGAGTTAGAAGGTGCGTTTTGTGCCAAAATCTTCCAAATTGTCTCAATAGTACACGAAAAATGTTGCATTTCTTGAAAGTCAATGGAAATATATTTATTTGTTTGAAATGTATGTATGTATTCTTTATTGTCAGACAGATAGGCTCCACTACCGACAATATAATAATTAGCAATAAAATTTACAAGTATAAACAAAAAGAAAACAGCAAACACGAACAGAAATAGAAATACACTATTATATATCAACAACCACAACCATACAGACACGCACTCAAACATCCTATCTCTAGAGTGTTTAAACAATTAACAAGAAGATAGCCCCTGGCAGAACTGTGCCGCGTGCAGCTCACATAACACTAGCTGTAAGAAATGGTTAAGTCATAACAAGTCTTTGGGGCCCCTAAAGACTGGTTAGCGGTCTAATTGGTATTCTGTAACGCCAAATCACATCCATGTTGTGACGTAGGTCTTACTGCTGAACCATCCGCCGTAAAGGCATGTTCCCAGGGCTTGTTAGCCGTGTTAGCCAATGGTTAGCCCGTTTGGAATGATAAATCAAAGATGGAAGTTAACAGCTGATATGTATCACCTACTGGCTTGAATATTAAGTTATTTATTGAAGATGGGCTAAGGTAAGTACAAAACAATATATTTTTGATTCTTCAAGTTGTGCAAATATCTTTCTTTGACGATTGAGGTAAATATCTTACTTAATATGAATAATGTCATCCCGTGTAATGTTCCACTTGTTTTTGTTTTCAGATGCTGCACGAATAAAAGAGAACTAAAACGATTTTTATTTGCTGGAGAAGAAACTTAAGTGCTATTTTACTGCTTTGGAAAGAATTAGCTTTAATTTTAATTGTAGAATTAGATTCATATTTGCGGAAGCTTAAGTACCGGTAGTCAGTGGTCCTCGAATCTTGTTTCTAGGTTATGGGAATAATTGCTGAAGTTTGAAGACGAATACCTATCTACCTTCCTATTGTGTGGCAATTGTCCTTTTAATTATTTAAATTATCACTGCTTGAAAAGAGGCTGCAAACGTTCACATTTCTTCACGGCCTTGGCCTATGCCATTGGTAAATTATAATTAATTGTGGTGACACAGACATGACAACTTGATCATAATGGACTTTCACAAACTGAAATTAACTCATTTATCTAAAGAAATGATAGAATTTGAGGAAATGTTATCCTTCATCAGAACTGATGCAGTAAGTATTTAAACAGAGCTTGGCAAGTAGCCTTAGTACGTTAGTAGGCAGGTTGGAACATAATGAGTATTGTAGACTTTCATAATGAAATAATGAGTTAATGTTAAATGTAATGCATGCAGTCGATTAACAGTGTAGACCTAGAATGCAGTAGGCTATATCAATATATCATTCTATTGGCCATCACTTAGACATAGCTTAAACCAAGACATAGAGATAGGAAATAATATCCGAGCCCAAAGTAACTAAATTTTGCAGTGTTACATGTAGGCAAAACCATTGGCCTGGATAAAGATTATTCATGCGTGACTACCCACACTGTGCGTGACAAAAACCAGGGGTGTTTATTAGTGATGGGCAAAAGTCTCGTTCGACATACTCAAGACTGTTGTCAGTGCTCTCCTTGCATCTCGAGGCGTACCGTACTGATGAGCATAATTCTCGTTCGAGTTACTCGAGACTCACGTCAGTCTCGAGTGATGCTCGAATCGGACCCCAGCGGTGGAAGGCCAGTATTACACTATCAAAGAAATTTGTCAAAGATCTTTTATAAAAGATATGGAACCGCCTTTCTGAACAGGTTCCTATCCCAAACCAGAGCTTGATTGATTCGAGCTTCTGTTAGGTCCTTTTTTAACTTGCATCGACCATTTACAATAGGAAATTATTTAGAGATTGATGAGTGTATTCGATATGAAAGTCGATGATGCTCCATCCGTTCCAAATGTCCAAAGAAAGACATTCTCTTTTTTCTCATTACAATCACAAAATCTTCTATATGTTCAAATAATTCATTGTTATGTCTTCTTCTGTAAGTACCATTCTCATAAAATGTATGAGCACCATGCTATCTTTGATGAAAGTTTCAAACCAAAATGGCGGATCATAACAGCTGGAATATTACCACAACAAAGATGCTGATATCAGAGTGTGAAGTGCCACCTTTCAGCATCTGGGCCCACTGCATGATACTGCATTTCCTGAGAACAAGGATGGAATGGTTATACCACCATGACTCGGTCCCCAGAGCCTCGTCTAAAAAAAACATGGGCAGGTGAGGTTGGGATTTGGGTAGGAGAGGTTATGGAATGCACATCACTACCCTTTACAGAATGAATGATAATTCTTCTAAAGTCTCATCAATGTATTATGCAAGACCTCTATATTATTGACTGAACCAGCAGAGAGAAAGTCGATGTTTTGAAACTAAAAGAATAAAAGAAGGCCGGGAATAAACGGAAAATGGCACACATACATCTACAAATATTCTACTCAACGTGCTTGTCTGTAATATTTCAATACATAGTCAAGAGATGCCGCAGGATTACTGATAATGATGTCTTGAATAAAACCGAGATTTCTCGGGGCCAGTCACCAACGGTTTGCTAGCGTACTACCCATGTGTTAATATCAATCCAATCAAAGCCAATCATTAATGTGCACATACCATGCTGCAGAAAACTAGACTTGGAGGTCTTTTCCTCTCGCTCTTCATCTTCCTCTCCTCCCGCTCCATGACCTACTCCAACACTGGTCATGCTGGAACAGACAGTTTGGATCAATAACACTCCTCCCAGTTTCCTTACAGTGCATGTCTTGTGACTGTCTGCTCATGACGCCCTTATGTTATGTGGGTAGAAACCCAAAATGAGACCTGCTAGACAAGGTGAGGAAAGAGGTAGTTTGCTATTCCCTTCCTCACCGAGCACTAACCCTATGAGTAGCGCTTATCACAACATTCTCAGGCAATAGCTGTGTCCCAAATGCTATTACTCCGGTATTCTTTTCAGGCTTAGGGAATAACACCCACTACAATTGGGCACAATCGTGTTGACCAACTGAAAAGCATTTCAGCATAACCATATAATCACAATCATTAATAACTGCGACATTTTTCTCTAGCCTATGCCAACAGACAAATGCATCAAGAGAGGAATATATTATATATTCGTAGTGAACAAGTGAGGATTGATTTGTGCATTAAAAAAGCCACAATAATGAAAATGAGGTAATTACCGTTAACAATGGTTGATAGCATATTGGAGTTAAATATTAATCCAGGGTTGCCACCAATATAAACTTCAAATCCTGGTCACATACCTTAAGTCCGTGAAAATGTGCCAAAATTACGAATATATGAAGAAAGACAGAAAGAAAGAAAGACCACACAACCAATAATACAAATATTCACAAAAAGATCATACATTTGTGTTCGTTACCAAAATGTTAAAAGTTGAATTTATTTCTAAGCATATTATTTCTTTAAACAAAACATTATTCTCTCATTTTTTCATCGTTCGCAGAGATAATACAATATGGCGAATTCCCATGAGAAAAAAAATATGCAAAAATGACACATTTTTATTCATTACTATTTTATCAAACGTTCCAGCACACCGTTTCTTTAACCTTCCGAGTGCTATCGACAAAACGGTTCGTCACCAATTCTTCCACACGGTTGTGCTAATGATGAAACGGTTTGCCACTACGCGCACGCCCTTTTAGTTTGACATGCCAACTGTTTGAGGCGATGTCATTTGAAAGTAGACTTATGTGCTCTTTGGTAATAGTCCATAGAACCATTTACTGTACATTTTTTGTCTATATGGTGATGCGAATAACTCTATTAATTTTTTCAAAGAAATGGAAAAGTGTGACTTATGTTTGACTTCTGTGAACTGTAATGGCTGACAACAGACCTAGTAGTAGTTCAAGTAGTGGTGATTCTCAACGTTTACCGTACCCAGGAGGGGTATAACCTGATACAAGATAATGGAAGAAACGATACAGAAATAAATGAGCGGGGGAGACAGGCAGAAGCATTCCGGAGGAGTGTGAGAAGCATGTTACGGAGCAAGGATGTCCCTCAGAACAGCAAAAAGATCATATATCGGACGTACTATGTCCCTATCCTGACGTATGCCTCGGAGACCTGGGTTATGAAAGGAAGGGAGAAGAGCAAAATACAGGCCAGTGAGATGAGGTTCTTGAGAAGCAGTATTGGAGCTACAAAGATGGACAGAATAAGAAATGAGAGGACCAGAGAATTAATGAAGGAGGAACCATTACAGGATGATATAGAGAAATCTAGACTTAGACGGCATGGACATGTAAAACGAATGGAGGAGAAGAGGATACCCAGGAGGATACACGAGACGAAGTGGGAAGGAAAAAGACCGAGAGACAGGTGGCTGAAAGGGGTGGAAGAAAGCGTGAAGAAGAGAGGAGAAGACTGGACAAGGGTGGAGGCTGAGAGATGGTGGGAAGACAGAAGACGTTGGAGAGGCTTGTGTTCCAAACAGACCCGGCCAGTGGCTGGAAACTGTGCAAGATGATGATGGATTCCCACCTAAAAGTCTAATTTGTCACCCCTAGTGAAAGGCCGTTTAGCCAGTCACTACATAAGGCAGTCTTTACCTATATCTAGTTCAACTATCCCCCCAGAAATTATTTTGTAAGTGTGCCCCTGAAGAAAACTTATTTGAGTACATGTGTGTAAGGTGTAATCTAATGTATTATTATTATTAATAATCGTATGGTATGGTAGACACATCATATCACAGCTTAATGAAAAAAAAAAAAAAGGTTCATAATTTAACATCTAAATTCAAAAAATAGTCCATTGATGCAGAAGTCACTGAGGTAAAATCCATTACGTTACCAACATAGGCTCTTAGAGGACATTCCTGAATGATGTGCTTCACGGTTTGTCTATCGGCTCCAGTCACACTTTGGGGAGGGTAACCTGTTCCACTTGAACAAAGAGTCCGCACAAACACCAGAATTGGTCCTGATCCGGTTTAATTTCGACCATGTCCGACGAGGAAGATCAAAGCCAGGTACCTTAGATGTGACAGATGGCATGTCTCGGCACTCCTGTGGAGCAAAAATCTTCCAATCATGAGACCACTGCTGGACTATGTCAAAGTTCTCATTGATAAGCCTTGTAGCTGTCATCACAGGGGGCTGCCTTGAGGAAGTCTGGGTAGACAAGCAGCAGGTAGATCAGCATGAATAGGGAGATCCTGATTTAGAAGTATCTTGTGGTATGTTTTGACCGGGATATTACACCTGCGGAGATGGGGTGGAGGAATGTAGCTCAGAACAGGCAGCCATTGAATAGGGGGGAGCATTTAATGGTAGCAGATATCAATCGCATGGTCTTGTTGATTTCAACATCGATCTTCCCTATGTGAGGGCTGATTAACCACACAGGGGCACAATATTCAGATACAGATAGAACAAGGCTAATTGCAGAAGAACGAAGAGTTGAGGTATTAGAGCCCTACGTTGTTCCACATAGTTTCTGGATTACCTAATGTAATAGGTAATATATGGAAACAATAGGAGAAGGGGGTATATGTTATGGCCTTGATGTAGAAAGGGGCTAAGATGTGTGAAAATAACTCAGCACAGGAGTGTTTATTCATCCGGAAATACTTAGCAGTTAAAAGGTTAAACACTGTTTCTTTTTAATTGTTATGTTTAAATTTTATAAAATTCTGGGAAAATGGTTAATTTCCACATGATGAAAATGCAGCGGGAGGAATAGTTTTACTATACAGTAGTGGCTAGCATTCTTGGCTGTCACCATGGAGGCCTGGGTTTGAATCCTGGCTCTGGCAAGAAATTAAATTCTGGTCTGAGGGCTGGAATGGGGTACACTCAGCCTCGTGAGGCAAAACTGAGAAGAGGTGGGTTTGATTCCTACCTCGGCCATCTTGGAAGTGGTTTTCCATGGTTTCCTATGTCTACTCCAGCCCATTGGATGAGATTTCCGCCGACCTAATGTTCTGGTAACAAGTTTGCAGGAATGTTGTGCATCCCTTTGACTGTCTAAGATTCAATTTCAGTGTGTAGTTGTTAGAATAAGCCATGAAATATTTTGAATTAAAGAGGGAAGAATGAATGAATGAATGAATGAATGAATGAATGGGACCAAAGTTCGAAGTAAGATTAGAACTATCAAGAAGTAAGAGCAAAATTTTAAAAGTACGTAGTAGGTGAATAATTGCAAGAAATATAAATGTGTATGTTATCATCATATTCTGATTAATTCACACAGTATGTGCACCTCATTGTGTTTTCCTATATAGATTAATGTAGGGCATCCATATTAATGGATTTAGCCATTTTTATGGATGTTTGGGTGTTCAAATGGATTCACGGATTCAGTTTGTAAAGTGCATATTTTTAAAAATGTTCTATTTAATTATTTAACCCATGGATATCTGCAAGAGATGAGACGCGTCACTCACAGTGAATACTTTGGACATTTAATCGAAATGTACGCTTACTTGTCGTAAGAAGAAATGTATACGGCGGGACATTATACGCAAGCGACTGCTTCAAGTCGTGAGTAGTGTCTCACCTGCCGAAGCAAGCAATAAGCTGCAGGTAGTATCTGTGCGCAACTGCTTAGAGGCAAAGTGCGTGATAGCACCTACCAATTACACCTTTCTCCGAACAGTTTGACGAGATTCTCGCTGTCCTTATGGTTTAGAGTTTGTAGCCAGAAACATTATTTCAGCTGTCCTAGTGGAGTAGCGGTCATATGTTTATGATCGGTTACGGCGAAAATCTTGAGTTGTTTTCACAACTGAAATAGAACAAACTCCCTATTGACTCTATACTGTGGTGATGAAGGCATGTCGAGCGGATCTCTGGCCGTTTTAATGATGCCACTTCGGCGAGTAAACGTTGGAAGTAGGCACTTAATATTTCATATTGAAGGGAGAGATTTGAATATTATCACGAAAGGGCACAGTTTTCTTTCTTTCAAATGATGAATTACTGGTATACATGTTTTAGAAATAACCAGGTTACTTTATATGCAGGATATATCTGATGGGACCAACCTTCGGAATAAAACTCTAAACATCGTGAAATTGTAAATTTTTTAATTGCCCAGGTTTTACAATAGTAAAACTGTTGTTGCTGGTTTAGAGGCTTTGCGACGTCGTGGTCATGTAGCCCCGTGTACTTGTGTGTAGAATTTGTCTGATAATCTGTGTCACTGCGATGTCTGTACTAGTGTGTGTATTTGTAATTGAGGTAGGATTTGGGTAGGAAGCAGCCGTTGCCTTAACTTAGGAACAAGCCTAGCATTTGCCTGGAGCAGAAGTGGGGAAAATCACTTTAATGATGGCTGAGGTGAGAATTGAACCTACCTCTTCTCAGTTTTGCCTCACGAGGCTGAGTGTGCCCCATTCCAGCCCTCACACCAGAATTAAAATTTCTTGGCAGAGGTGGGAATCGAACCCAGACCACCGGGACGACGGTCAAGAAGGCTAACCACTATGCACGGATCAGATAGTTATAATAATCAAAATTACCAGTTCTGCCTCGTCAATACATTATATTCAAATTTTTTTGATGTAATCACATGTCACAATCTACATAGGTGCATGTTTCGATGCCTATATGCGTTGGCATCAGCATCAGAAGTAAGTTTTTCGAATATTATTAAGTTTGCATTCGTTCTATATCATTATAAATTAATTTTTATAGTTTTTCATCATTATTTCAGTCTATAAATTTCCCCTTGGTCCCTTTTATTATGGTGTTTGTTTTTCCTTTGCTTCTTTCAGGTTATGCATTGAGCTAACCTCATTGCTATTTGAAGTTGTTCCTTCCACGCTCGTCTAATTCGTATGCAGGCATTTGATTTTGGACCTGTTGAGCATAAGGCATCTTCATTGGTTGTGTCCATATGGTGAAGTATTGTGATTTTTGCCAATTCAAGCTTCGACCACTGTTTTGGAGCGGATTTACGAGTTAACTGTCCACTGATTCTCTGTGTTTTGATGGCTGAATATCATCGCTGTTACATATATGTTTTTAGTTTTGCTCAACAATTTCCTGTGACCTACTTATATGGTGCACCATATTAAGTAAAATAGCTATTTATTTTTTGAGTGCTACGCTATCTTATATCTTTCTTCGGATATTTGTCTTGGCTGATGACGGGGATAAAAGCAATTAATCCCCGAAACATGTACCAGGAGCAAGTGTAATTATAATTTATTTTCGTTTATGTATTGACTAAGGCGGATATACAATTTGTTGTTAAAACTATTTAGTACGTCAATACGGAACCATCATGAAAACTAGTTTAAATAATAGAATCAATGAAGCGAGCCAGGCTGCCTTAGCTAAGAAAGCAATATATAAATTTAAAGATCTTAAAATAAAACTAGCTAGCACTATAAAAGATATTGATTTCCTTAAAAAATGCAGAGCCCTTAATGTAATACCCCAACATTTAAAATCTTATCAAAAGAAAGGCCATTTAACCCCATATGAGAGTAAAACGCAATGATTGATAAACAATAGTTTATTTCAAAGAGAAATTAAATTCCTTTTCATAAGAAAGAATAATATTAATAACATGCTTTACCGTGCGCATCTTGAAGCTTCCAGTTTATCTTCTAAAAAGGATTGGGACAAATATTCTCTCATCGTTAATCAAATTGTCCATACGAAAATGTCACAGAAATGAGCTATTTTAGATAATAAACTGACTAATTTACATAATAATGACAGCACAGTGCATAAACACTTGGTAAATAAAGGTCTTCACAAATTTCAGGATCCTTTAAAAAATCTAACGAAAATTAAGCTCAATGACCATGAACTTAACATTCTGAACAAAGGCCCAAAGCATAATTGGGATACTAAATTAAATAATGAAGTCCTCACCACGATAGTAGCTGAAACTGAAACCGCAATAAGAAAACTACCCATTAATGAACAAAACGGAATAAGACACGAAACCAACAAAGAAATTCACAAGATTGTTAATAAGAATAATAGCTCTTCAGACACTAGTTCCAATAATCACGATATCTATAAAGAAGCTTATAAATAATAATATAAGTGTAACTAAAGCAGACAAAGGAAACACTAGAGTACTCATTGACAAACTCTAAAACTATTGATTTCATTAGCAATGATAATTTTAAAGAAATAAAGAAAGATCCCACTGCATCCATACAAAGAAAACTAAAAAGCATTCTTAAAAACACATTTTTTATTTTAGATGATAAGCATGTTACTCAACTAGCCCATATGAACCCCAGTGCTCCTACATTACGTGCCCTTCCCAAAATACACAAAAATGACATTCCTATTAGACCTATTATCAATTTCAGAAACAGCCCGTTATATAAAACATCACATTTTGCTCAACAATTTTTAAAGAAACATTATTGTTTTAAAGCAAACATGTCTTTCAAAAGTACTTTACATTTTTGTGAGAAAACATCAGTATTGGAGCTTAAACAAGAACATTCTTTACATAGTGCTGACATCAAAGATATGTACACCAACATACCTATTATGCCTACAATAGACATCATTAAGAAGAATCTAACAGATAATAGCAGTCTATCCAAATTAGAAATTGATGAATTCATTTGCATCTTAAATTTTATTCTATATAATAATTACTTTACATTCAACAGTAAAGTTTATAAACAAAATGATGGCTTAGCTATGGGTTCTCCATTGTCAGGAATACTCGCTAACATTTACCTCGACCATTTAGAAGAAACTAAAATAATAGATAAAATAATGGGGATTACATTTTGGGGTAGATACGTTGATGATATGTTCATCATTATTGACGATAATATTCAAAAGATTGATAGAATTTTAGATCAACTCAACAATATTGATAATAATATTAAATTTACCATGGAATCCGCCACAAACAATAAGATTAATTTTCTTGACACAACCATTTTCAAAAAAGATAACAGACTGCATTACCAAATTTTCAGGAAACCCACGCAAACCCATTCTGTTATAAGGCAAGATTCAAACCATCCTGGCTGTCATAAAAAAGCCACCTTCATTAGCCTTGTGAACAGAATTTACCTCTTTCCAAGCAAGATTTTGACAAAGAAATTGAGATAATATATCAAATTGCCAGAGTTAATGGTTATAATCGTCAATACATTTTTAATATTATCAACAAATTAAAAAATAAGCCCATCACACGACTTCAACCTGAGCATAAAGAAAAGCCCTCATACTCAGTTTTTACTTATTTTAATCATCATACTTATAACATCACTAACAAATTCAAAAAGGTTAACATGAAAATAGCTTACAAAACTAACAATACTAATCAGAGCATTTTCTTTAATTCCAATTCTTTCAACTTGAAGGATAAATTCAGCAAATCCGGTGTTTACAGATTAAGTTGCAATGATTGTAACGCCAATTATATAGGTCAAACAGGAAGAAATTTCACCACAAGATATAATGATCACTTAAATGCCACTAAATATAGCAAGTATTCAGCCATGGCCGCACATATGGAGGATTCAGGCCACAAATTCACTAGTATAGAGAATGATTTAGAAATCTTACATTACACTAGCAAGGGTACTATGATGAATGTTCTCGAATCCATTGAAATCAACACAGCACACAGTATTTCAGACCCAGTGAATCTTAATGAAGTCATTTTCGATTCTAATATCTTATTTGACACTCTCAAAAATAACTTAACTAGTAAGTCCAATAATAAACCACCTTAGATGCTCTTTAGTATAACTTTTCTACATCACATATTTATAAATAATTACATACTTATTAATATACTGTTACACCCCTCTGCCATTACAATTCCCTACAACTTGATTTTTATTATATTACATTATTTAATTTCCACTTTGAACATTTTTTTCCCCAAAGAATCTTTTTTTTTTCATAGTAGCGCTCCACTCATACATACATCCTATTACAGAACTAGCTATGGCAATATTTATCATCTACTGCTACCATATATATGAGTGTTGGAATTGGCTACACCCATAAATTATTTACAATAATTTTCCAACATAAGACAATCTCTTCATAATTGATACCTTGACTTAACCTGAAGTAAGTTCTTCGAATATTATTAAGTTTGCATTCGTTCTATATCATTATAAATTAATTTTTATAGTTTTTCATAATTATTTCAGTCTATAAATTTCCCCTTGGTCCCTTTTATTATGGTGTTTGTTTTTCCTTTGCTTCTTTCAGGTTATGCATTGAGCTAACCTCATTGTTATTTGAAGTTGTTCCTTCCACGCTCGTCTAATTCGTATGCAGGCATTTGATTTTGGACCTGTTGAGCATAAGGCATCTTCATTGGTTGTGTCCATATGGTGAAGTATTGTGATTTTTGCCAATTCAAGCTTCGACAACTGTTTTGGAGCGGATTTACGAGTTAACTGTCCACTGATTCTCTGTGTTTTGATGGCTGAATATCATCGCTGTTACATGTATGTTTTTAGTTTTGCTCAACAATTTCCTGTGACCTACTTATATGGTGCACCATATTAAGTTAAATAGCTATTTATTTTTTGAGTGCTACGCTATCTTATATCTTTCTTCGGATATTTGTCTTGGCTGATGAAGGGGATAAAAGCAATTAATCCCCGAAACATGTACCAGGAGCAAGTGTAATTATAATTTATTTTCGTTTATGTATTGACTAAGGCAGATATACAATTTGTTAAAACTATTTAGTACGTCAATACGGAACCATCATGGAAACTAGTTTAAATAATAGAATTACAGTGAATTGGCAGCACTTAAAAACACTTTGTAATTACAGTAATAAATCATCATCATCATTTCCCCTTATCCAGCTCCTGCCGGGTCGGGGTATTCATGGCACTTCTCCACTTTCCTCTTTCCTTCCACAATTCTTCTTCCACGATCTTGTCCCAGTCCAGATTTCTTTTTCTCACGCTGTTCTTCACTGAATCGATCCACCTTGTTCTAGGTCTTCCCCTTGCTCTCTTACCCTTGCACTTGGCCTCCAGCATCTGTCTTGGTATTCTATTTTCCTCCATCCTCTTTACATGTCCAAACCACCTTAGTTTATTCTTCTCAATTCTCTCATTTAGTTTTCCCATCCCAACTTCCTTCCTAACACCTTCATTCCTCACTCTGTCTTTCCTTGTCTTACCTATCATACTTCTTAGGAATTTCATTTCACTGGCTTGGATTCTACTCTCTTGCCTGCTCGTCAGGGTCCAAGTCTCAGCTGCATAAGTTAATATGGGTATACAGTAATAAAATGTTGACATAAAAACACATTGTATCACTCATACACTAAAACACTTTAAAATTTTTCTTAAAACGTTTTTTAAAAATGATGGTAGGTACACATTGCAAAACTATCTACCATAATTTGTAAAAAAACAAGTAGTTCCGTGAAGAACTATACAGCCTATTTTCATATATCTTACTTATGTTAACTGCCACTATCAACATTCAAAATTTCAGTTTGATTGCTGTAATAGATTCGTAGATATTAAGAACCGACTAAATATTTGGGATGGTCGCCATGTTGGATTTTATATATGTAGGTCCTAGAGTTATGTAATGTTACATGACGATAATTGTGTACGTGTAGAATTCAAATTCCAATCGCATGATTAGGACACAGGAAGTAACAAGGAGATTTTAAAATTTCGCACAGCTGCCATCTTGTGGTTATGGAAACAATTGAAATAAATTAGATGCCAGTGGATTAACATTCCTATAAGGATTTACTGTACCAAGTTTCACTGCACGCGGATGGTTAAATTGCGAGAAACGTCCATGTGAATATTTATAATTCGCGTCACCGCCATGTTGGATTTGTGATCACCAGATTATTTAAAGTCCTATAGGTGAACTTAAGTTCATAGCCCCTATGAACATTAAAAAATGCAGTTTGATTGCTAAAATAGATTCGTAGATATTCAGTATCGTCTAAATATTTCGGATGGTCGCCATCTTGGATTGTTAAATGTATAGGCCATAGAGTCATGTACCATTAAAGGAAAATTATTGCGTAGGTTCATTATTCAAACTTTCACTTCGATCGCATGACTACATCACAAGAAATAAAACTTAATTTTAAAATTCGCACTGCCGCCATCTTGAGGTTATGTAAACAATTGAACTAAATTAGATACCAGTGGATTACAATGTGTATAAATATTTCCTGTACCAGGTTTCAGTGCGCTTGGAACATTAAATCGCGAGAAAGGTCTATTTAAAATTTTCAAATTCGCTTGGCCGCCATGTTCGTTTTGTAGTTAACCGGTTTTTGAAAGTCTTATAGATGGACTTCCAGTAGTGCCCTTTATCTCCGTACAAAATTTTAGGGAGATACCGCTAATAGTTTCAGAGATATAGAATGCCGGTGAAATATTTCGCACATCCGCCATCTTGTGATTATGTGAACAATTGAACGAAGTTAGATGTCGGTGCATTACAATGTATATAAACATATACTGTACCAAGTTTCATTGCGTTTGGTTGGTCAAATCGCGAGAAACGTCTATTTAAAAGTCGCAAATTTGCTTGGCCTCCATGTTGGTTTTGTAGTTACCAGGTTTTCAAAAGTCACATAAGTGAACTTATAGTAGTTCCCTCTATCACATTAGAAAATGTCAGGGTAATATCGGTAATAGTTTCGGACATATTGAATGCTGGTGAAATATTTCGCACAGCCGCCATATTGGATTGGTGAGTCGTAACAAAATTTGAAGGGCACGGTCGAGGTCGCCGGGAATAGTGCTATGAACTTTCCGAGTTTCATTGAAATCGCTCCTGCCGTTTAGATTTTATTAGGGGAGGACACACACACGAATCACACACACACGCACACACACACGGACAAAAGGTGATCTCATAAGCCTATTTTTTCAAAATTGAAAATAGGCTAAAAATTAAGAAAACTTTTAAAGTGTTTTAAAGTGTTTCAGTATACTGTATAAGTGATTTGAGTGTGTTTCTATGTCAACATTTTATTACTGTAATTACAAAGTGTTTTTAAGTGCTGCAAATACACTCTAAGGCTGATGATGATGCCATTGCATATAGGCATCGAAACATGTACCTATGTCGATTGTGACATGTGATTACATCACAAAATTTTGAATATAATGTATTGACGAGGCAGAACTGGGAAATCTTTTGATTATTACGGTATAGTAAGTCAATACGGAAAAATGGGTGACTCTATGAGTCAAGAAGATCAGATGGTTATATCTCTGTAGTCTTGGTGCTTCGAACTGGCTCAGCACAGGCAACCAGAATAGAAGGGTGTTGAATTTGTCTGATAACCCGTGTTTCTGTAGTGACTGAAGTGTGTATGTAACTGAAATTATAGAGTCGGAGATGAAAAAGGTGCCCCGGGACTTGAATTAAGGTACTAATACGTGCTTGAAGAGGGTGTGAAAAATCCTGTGGAAAAACCATTCAGGACAGCCGCTGTCAGTACTGGGACACAAACCTCTGATCTCTAGGCAAGCTGCAGCTTCTCATTGCAGTTGTGGTAAGCAGTTTAACGCAAACGGCTAAGCCGCAAGGTACTAAAAGTTTAAAGGAAGTGGATCTCCGTAAATCAAAACAGAATCTTCTAGTCCCTTGAATTTTTAATTAACTAGGTTTTACTGTATGGCCTCCTTTCTGTTTTATAAGTTGCTTTGCACTATTTGGCATAAATTCCACAAGCTTTGAGCACACATTTTTTGTTGTCATGAAACCACACCGTAGGTAGAGACTCAATCACGGGCTATTTTTGTGACACAGTCAAGTTTCCTTTGCAAATAGCTCACAAGTTTTCTATTGGATTAATGCCAGGGGAGTTCTCTGGACAAACCTTCATGATGGAACACTCCCAAAAACATCTTCTTCACCGGCTCTGTTACAGTCTACTGCAAAATGTTGAAGTTGTTGCCTCATTCTTTGCTTGACATGCATTGCACTGAACCCACTGCCACTGCATTGTCCAATCCTGATAACCACTTCCCCACAAAAGACATTTCCTGCCCACTTCTCCAGTTACAAAATGTTTCTTTACAGATTTTGCTGGCTTCCCTTCCAGTTGCCAGAAATCTACGACAAACTTGAGAAATATGCAGATTAATTCCCGATTTCCCAATTCACAAGCAAAGTCCACAGCAGTGAGCCAGGGGTTTATTTGCTTCTTCCGAGGAGAAAACTTTCATTAGCTGGCACAGTAGTTTCTTTTCATTGCCATAGTTTCCTCTTGTTTTGTTGGTGAAATTGGGCAAGTCTGTTAGTGCCGCTGAATCATCATCATCATCTTGCACAGTTTCCAGCCACTGGCCGGGTCTGTTTGGAACACAAGCCTCTCCAACGTCTTCTGTCTTCCCACCATCTCTCAGCCTCCACCCTTGTCCAGTCTTCTCCTCTCTTCTTCACGCTTTCTTCCACCCCCTTCAGCCACCTGTCTCTCGGTCTTCCTCTCGGTCTCTTTCCTTCTCACTTCGTCTCGTGTATCCTCCTGAATAACTCTATAGTGGAATCTGGTTAGTACGCTTTTCAAGGGATTGAAAAATTTGGACGTCATATGCGGGAAAACGTACTACCGAAAAACGCCATACTGCATTTACAACGTATAAGAAAGAACGTGGCGTATACATGGACGTCAAATCGCCGACCTTAGTAAGTGATTGTATGCACAACTACAGTCACGACATAAACATAGGTTATCGGTAACTTACACGGAATAAATAACATAAAAATGATTTACTGTACCTCTACACTACAGTATTATGCAGGGTCTTTATTTTTGCTTAGCAAGGACATTCTTGCGCTCCGCCAGTGAAGGCTTAGTTGCTGGCGACCACGCACGCATATGTGGGCCTACGGCAGAATACGGTGCTTAAAATCAGTAGCCTACCATGCAGTTTTACTGGCCATGATTTACAGTAGATGCTAAAAATGTTCCCCATCCACTTCCGAACACATATAATACAGGGTCTTTCTTTATATTTGATCAGCAAGGACATTCTCGCTCTCGCGCTCCGCCAGATACGGCTCCACGGCTCTGTTGCCGGCGACCGCGCATGCATATGTTTGAAGCACGGGCTTGCTTGAACCACTTCAATAAAGCGCTTTCTAGTTCAGGAAACTGTCCCTCTCGCACACGTTTACTTTTGCCGCTCACCCCTTCTTCAAATGCACGTTCAATTTCCTTCCTTTTGCCGAGAATCGTGTTCAGTGTAGACGGACGAATGTTCCACTTTCGCGCTATATCCACACGCTTCATGTGAGGATTGCAGTCCACATCTCGAATGTATTTCATCTTCTCATCATTTGTTATCTGCCGTACTTTCTTCTTATCCTTTATGAAACAGGCAATAAAATAGGTCATAACTGGACGTGAACACTAAGAACTAGAAGACAATAATGCGCCTATGTGAGAAATAAACAAAGGGAAGGGGGTGAAGGGCAGCGGAAAAGAGACACGTCACCTGTGTTGCGTCATAGCTATAGCCACTTCTACGCTGTCAAACACAATAAAATCGTCTACACTGTCAATAACTATCAGAGAATATGAGTCAATATCGCGTCGTGTTTTCCAGAAGCCGAATTTTATAATGAAATAAGAATAAAATACGGTTCACTAACAAATAGTTCAACGGAAATTTGATCGTTGTAAGCGGGAATAGAGAACGAATTAAGGGGATATATCAACATGAATTTAGTAGGATAGGGACTGGGAATTGAGAAAGGAGAGAAAGGGCAGCGGGAGAGAGACACGTCATCTGTGTTGCGTCATAGCTATAGCCACTTCTACGCCGTCAAACACAATGAAATCATCTACACTGTCAAAAACTATCAGAGAATATGAGCCAATATCGTGTCGTGTTTTCCAGAAGCCGAATTTTATAATGAAATAAGAATAAAATCCGGTTCGCTTACAAATAGTACAACGGAAATTTGATCGTCATAAGCAGGAATAGAGAACGTATTAAGGGGATATATCAACATGTATTTTGTAGAATTGGGACTGGGACTTGAGAAAATCATCGCGCTAAACGGGAAAACGTCGTAACCGAGAACGTGCTAACGAGATTCCACTGTATTTATTTATCGTGCCTACACCAACATCAAATTTAGTGCCTAACTACCTTTGTGTCATGGAAGTCATCATCATCATAATCATCATCCTTTTCCGTCTCCAGTTTCCCGGGTGCGGTAGACATGCGCTCGCCCTGCTTTCTGTCATTGTACAACTTTCGTTCTACAACTTCTTCCCATTACAGGCCTTTTTTCTCCACTTCTGATATCACGGTCTCAATCCATCTTTTTCTGGGTATTCCCCTCGGTCTTGTCATGGAAGTATTGTGAGATAATTTTCTGACGACAACGGTATTACTTATCACAAAAGGATACCTCAAAATTTCTTAAATTCAACACACATATAGAAACATATACACTTTTAACTTAAAACAATCGTCAAACAGATTAATCACCAATGGATAATAGGATGGGATATAACACAATAACACTCATACATTTTTCCAATAGTACTTGGAGCTTATTAAACATCTTAATCCATGTGTTTTCAAATTAACTGAATTTTTTTCTTTGCAATAACCTAATAAATTATTATGATTGCTTTGAATTAATAATACCATAACAACAAATGTTACCCCCCAAGCTTATGTTGTGAGTGTAATTTTCTCATCCTGTATAGCATGTTTTCCCCCCTTGGTTGCTAATGGTGTAATATTGGTACTGGTACCTATTTAGGTGCAATTTTCAATGCCGTTGCTTCATTTGAAGTAGGACAATGTGGTTATCAATATCCTGTAGCCACTGCTGCGAACCACTGGGAAAATTATTTGCATGGGACTTGACAATAATTGATTGGAGTTTATCATTAGTGGTTCGGATTCTACATAAAAAGGAGGTCGTAAAGCTTATGCTAGCATGGTCAAAAGCTTTGTGAAACCACAAGCTTGCCTTTGCCTGAGCTCAGGCATGCACCACAACCGCATGGAGCTGGAAGTCTGGAAATCTAAGCTTTGAAGCCCAGCATTGGCAATGCGGTGTTCCCCCATCTATTTCTACACTCCCTCGAGGTACTGTAGCATAGCACCTATCACAATCCTACTAGAGTCACCACAGAAATGGTCATTAGACAAATTCAACACATACCCAAGAACAAGATATCTCAAGCCCTTAAAAAGAATTAATAACAAAAACCACACGACAACAAGCATGCAAAATTCGTACAAAACTCTGCAAGATAAAAAAATCCACAGCCTGCTTCCAGTCTCCGACCGGGTCGGGAATGGAATGAATGAAGCTCCCAACTAGCGGCGAGGATATGAACTGTGCCGGCTGCCGAGACCTGACGCACTCCTCAGGGGCAATGATTAAATGAATGACAGATGAAATGAAATCATAGTGGAGTGTCTTGCTGGAATGAAATTTTGACAGGGAAAACCGGAGTACCCGGAGAAAAACCTTTCGGCCTTCGTTTTGTCCAGCACAGATCTCACATGGAGTGACCGGGATTTGAACCACGGACCCAGCGGTGAGAGGCCGGCGTGCTGCCGCCTAAGCCACAGAGGCTTACAAAAAAAATCTGCAAGATAAAAGAGTCAAATTTTGTATGCACCTAATAACAGGTTAACTAAAAGTCCGTATTTCCTCGCATAATCGTCACGCCCTACCTTTCGAATAAAAGTTTGGTTCATAACATTTCATGGTGTACTCAGCACATAACACATTTGTATTTGCGCGCCAGTCCGTTACACACGCTGCCGCGTTTCAATCGTACTTGAGGACTGTTGCTAACCAGCCATGACCTTGTTTAAAGAAAGAAGTGTCTGTGCATACGGGGTATGACTCACGCTATGCGACAGGTGGCATGCACACGCCAGTCTGCCAGAAGAAAGAAACCTGTCTCTCTGACTGCAGGCTTTTACTCACGATACGCGAACTGCTGGTCTGCGGCACGCTAATAACAGCGATCGCGTTCAACGCGTCTCCAGCTGAGTGAAACTTGTGTGTACCTGTAGCTTCCGTGAGTTGGTCTCAGAATACATACCGGTAATAAACAAATAATATTAGGAAAGCGCACAAGCATGCAGCTAATAATGATACAGTATATATTTAAAAATTGTGGTTTCCTTCTTTGAACTAAAATATTCTTCGGATAATCGTCACACCCTGCCCTTTTCCACGAAATTTAGGCTAAAAATATGCAACGAATATGCGAGGAAATACGGTCATTGTTTGGCCTCAGCGACTGTGGAGTTAGAGCAATTTGCTACTCTACAATTTTGATGTTCCATTTTACAGAAACCTGTGGCTGAGATGTATCTTGTAATCACCAAATGTGATATGAGAGATACGTTATGAGCCAATATCATACGACCCAGAGCGTCAAGGATTCTTCCCGCCCTTCAAAAATCAAACTTCCTCACCTGAGAACCGAACCCGCAATCTTGGGATCATGAGGCGGACATTCACCGAGGAAGCTGCAGGTTAACTAATGGGGACAGACGAGAACATAAACTAAGCTTACCTGGAGGACTGAGACCTCTGACTACTGTTCCGCAGGAAGAATACTTTCTCTGCAGTGGGGTTTGGCCATGAGAGGATGCCTTTCTTGTCCACACAGCACAGAGCCTGCAGTTAACAGATAAAACAAAGTTAGAAACTGAAGCACCTTTACTGGGATACAAACTCATCTTATAAATGTCATCAGCTAAGCAAAACATCCTTCCAAGATCACAGTCATGAAAATGAAAGCACTGATTTTCGCACTAGGAGATGCAGCCATTTCACTTAGCAGGGCATAACTGCCAGCAATTGCTCTGATCATAATAATGAACTACAACTGCAGGAAGAGCAGTATGGATTGAGAGAACACAGTGCAACTATAGATCTCATATTTTCCCTCAGAATGCTGCTAGAAAAGCTGGCTGCGTGGCTCAGGGGTAACGTTCTCGCTTGCTGGGTCCAAGGTTGCAGGTTCGTATCCTGGCGCAGTCAGCTGGCATTTGAGGGTGCGCAAATGCGAGGGAGCAGTGTCCGTAGATTTACTGGCACGTTAAAGATCCCCTTCGGGGCAAAATTCTGGCACCCCGGCGTCTCTAAAAGCCAGTGTAGTTAAAAGGGACCTAAAACCAATAACATTATTATTATTTATTATTAGAAAAGCACTGGGAGAAGGGTAGAGACCTAACACTTGTATTTTTAGATCTTGAAAAACCATTTAATAACGTCCCAAGAAAGACTATATGGGAATGCCTAAGAAAGAAAAACGTACCCGCAGGGCTAATCCAGAAAGTTAAAATGCTTTACGAAGGTTGCCACAGTTGTGTTCAGATAGGAAATGGTAATTCTGACTGGTTCCAAACAACTAAAGGAGTTCAACAGGGCAGTGCCCTCTCGCCATTACTTTTTATCACTGTAATGGACGAAGTTATGAAAGGAATAAAGCATAACAACACAGAAATCAGCGCATTTGCATTTGCAGATGATGTAGTAATTTGGGGTAATACAGAGAAAGAAGTACAGGAGAGGTTTGCCACCTGGAATAACTGTCTAAAAGCACACGGATTAACAATAAACAAATCAAAAATGGTAGCGATGTCAGCCAACAGACAGAACAAGAAAGGAGAAATAAGGCTTGAAGGTACACAGCTTGAAACAGTAGACCAGTTTAACTATCTTGGGTACATTATTTCAAGCAATTTATTATTTATTTATCGTATGATGAAAGGAGGAATATGTACAAAAATGTATACAACAAGATACACACGATCTCATGTTTGTAAAATTAGAGTTCAATTTTAAGTTGTTGAATCCAATCGATGGCTTCTTGATTAAGCTGGTGGAGTTCTTGTATTGTCCCTTTGAATGCTCTGAGAGGACATTCGAAAGCTACGTGGTCCATAGTTTGCCGATCTTCTCCACAGTCACATTCAGGGGAGGACTTCCAGCCCCATTGATTCAGTATCGCTGCACACCTGCCTTGGCCCGTTCTTATCCGGTTCAGTGTGCACCATTGATGTCGAGGTAAACGAAAACCTGCAGGTCGTTCCCAAGGAGTCACAATTAGATGGTGATGTGTCAGGGAAGTTTGTTCCTGCCATTGATTGTTCCAGGCATCTAGAATGTTGAAGTGATTATCCTGCAGGTTGACTGCTGTTCGCCATGATGGTTGTCTGGACTTCAGTCACTGCGGTCAAGGTACTGCGAGCTCAGAGTGTATTGGCAGTGATGGGTTGTTTTCAATTCTCTCCCATGTGTTCAGCAATGATTGAAGTCTTCTCAGGGGTGGAGGTGGAATGTTACTTAGAACCGGAAGCCAATGTGTGTTTGTGGATCGCATGCATCCGGTGATGAGGCGCATTGCTTGATTGAGTTGTGTGTCAATAATTTTGGTGTGGGCACTGTTAAGCCAGGTAGAGCAGCAATATTCTGCAACTGAGTATGTGGGCTGTGGATCTCAGAACTGTTGCGTTGGCACACCAGGATACAGCAATAACAGGATACAGCATGATATCAATAGCCGAACCCAAAAAGCAACCTAGTTCTACCATCAAGTTCGGAACCTACTCTGGAACGAACAAGTCCCCTTGAGATCAAAACGATGCTCTTTCAATCATACTTTACCCCCATAATAACATATGGCCTAGAAACCTACACAACAACCAGACAGATAGACAGCAAACTACAAGCTGCAGAAATGAAGTTTCTACGAACAATGGTCCAAAAACTAGGAGGGATAGGGTAAGAAATGAAAAAATTAAGAAGCTGGAGTGTACCCAACTTTGAAAGAAAAAGTGACAAGGGCCCGTTTGAGATGGTTTGGCCATGTCAAGCGAATGGACGAGGGAAGGATAGCAAAACAAAGACTACACACAGATGTGGTTGGTAGAAGGCCGGTAGGAAGACCAAGGAAGAGATGGCTAGACTAGGTGAAGGAGGACATAGAAACAAGGGGAGTTAGCTGGGATAGAATCCTGAAAGAAGAATGGTAAATGGACAGACGCAAGTGGAGGGCGCTCGTAAACTACACCCGGGCAACTGGAGTAGAAGACAGATGATGATCATAATAATGTATGCTCTATTCAGAACAAATAAACAAAAGCCACAGTTTGTCTTGTGCTGCTTAAGATAGGACATGCCGTACCTCCAAAGGGGTCTATGTACAGTCGCTCAAACAAAAAAGCGTACACTCGGTAACTGTTTTGGCCAAGTCGGGTATGTGTGTTTATCTCTATAAATAAAGTAAGCTGTATGAGCATTTTGAATTTTTGGACAAAGCTTTGTATTTATCCCGGATGAGGTGTATATATCCCAATTTATTCTTTGCCCATTTGTCATGGTTGGGCTGGTGTAAATATTCATGTGGTAATGGCATCAAAATGTGCTATGTAGAAGGAACTTCTAAAATAAAAGTAAGCTATACATTATTATTATTAGAAATGACACATAGAAAGCCTATGGAGATTTCAGATGAGTTGAGAAAATCCCGATCTGAAAGAATGAAAAAGTACTGGAAAGAGCGTAAGAACCAAGCAGTACTACCTTCAAAGAAGAAGTGATTGTGGAACGACTCAAGTGGTCCAATGTGACCAATCAAGATTAATAATAATAATTATTAGGGGGGTTAAGAGGAAGCCTCAGACTGCAGCAGTAAGGCATCCACCAAGGCCAGGAGAGAGAAGGGCTTGGTGACTCACTTGCTACCATTAGTCTCAGAATATCGTGAGGTGAGAAGGATAACTTCCTGACGTGGATATGTCACAACACAGTTCTAATGCATGTATCTCAATCACACACATCAGAAGTTGCAGGATATCCACCATTCACTTCACATGGACCATATGCACTCTCTTTTACGTTTATTGCTGTTTCACCCAAACTCTACTTGTTTTCTCTTGACAACGGATGTGCTAACAATGATTTCTTGCCATAGTTTCCAACGTCAGTAAATACTCTTCATGGAACATCAAGTTAGTGAGATCAACTTCACTATTAGTGATATAGAAAGCAAGGTGGCATTTCATCCCTTTCCTTTGGTGATGGGGATATGACCTACTGCCTTCCCTTACAATGGGTAATAAAAACAAGTGAGGTTACTCTATAGATTCCTTTAGAGTTTCAGCTCTGGTCTCGAGAACAAAACAAAGAAGAGTGCACTCATTCTTTCAGCAACTGTACAACTATATGTTGGGGGGGAACCCAAAGAAATGAATCGGTACACTGGAAAAATCTGGTGCCCTTGGACCCTTACGGAACAGGCCACAATGCAGTGCTTGTCAAGCAAGAATATTGAGTTTTGCTAGTCATTACTCCTAATACAGTAGCATGAAAATTAATCCAAACAACAGTAAGAGAAGAGGACTCAAAATAAATTAATATTCAGTACACACCCACACGTTTTGGCACAAATTTCACTAATTTTGCACAAATATTCTGTATCTTTTCAATGTGAAATCATCCTTTGATAAGGAAGTTATGCTTTCGTTCATCTATCCAGCCATTAATTTCTTACAAAATTCCCATGTATTATCGATGGAGGTGATATCGGGTGAGTTGCCAGGTGAAGTGACACTGCAATGTTTCTGTCTTCGGAGAATTTGTTCACCTTTTTGGAAGAGCGACTTCATGTTGAAAAACACTATCACCATCTGGTGAGAACTTCTGTAACTCAAACACTATCCTCTTTCAAAGGATTTCTATGTATGGTCACTGTTTTCATACCCTTAACAAGAACTTAAAGCCCTCAAGGATGTTTGCATGCCTGTTAAATATGGCAGGTGGTTGTTTTCTTTGATATTTCTTACTGCACAGAGTGTGACTGTTCCGGTCACAATGTTCCCAAACCCTTATTTGGTTGACTGCAAGAGAAGTCAGGTTAGGGTAATTTGTTCATATCATTCCTTTTCTTGCTCATCATCATCATTTAGGTTATAGGATTTCATTTTATTTAGTGTATATATCTTGTGTATCTCGGGGACTCAGTCAGGAATATTTCATTTAATTTGTATGGGAGATGTCAGCATACAAGACAGCGGATTGTGTTAGGCAAGCTACAAGATGTTGCAACAGCAGGAAACTCTAGGCCAAATTTAGATTGGGCCGAGAATAACTTCCCTTGTCTTGAAGAAAGCTTTGTGTAAATTTGTGTAAGGTTCTGACGTCAGAGAAGAGTTTCGCGCCATGAGTTGTAAGAAATATACATGGGTTCGAGATTATTGGTGTATTTTGTATGGGTTGGAGGGTATCATGACCCTGGCGGAGAAAGACGAAAACATGTGTTTACAAGATGAGAGGTGGGTTTTTTCGTGTCAAGCGGGGCTTCACTTCTATTGTAGCGTCTGGTTGGAAAGGTCGCGTTCTCGTAATTTGGCGTAGGCCTATTTGGAGAAACAGTTTTGTTGAAAGCATGGCTTTCGAAAGTACTCGAAACGGCTACAAATCACAACGATGTTATCTCTGTTAGCACAATCCAAGTTGGGTATGGAAGCACATTCATTTCTCTCGCAGAGATGTGGCTTTGAAAACATCTCTAACCTCAAACCACGTGTGGAAAATCTTAGAAATGCTGGGGAGAACTGATCTATCGAGCATGTCTCGTAGATTATCTGCAAGACCGTCGATGAGTGAGTAACAAACATCTTTATATTCCAACATTCATTTTGGGTCACATGTTTTCGTCATTGCCGAGGAGAATTGAAGATAGGAAACCATAGTCTGTTCGACGAGAGTCCCCGCCATATGTTTAAAGTTGATATTAATACATATATTTTGAAGGTTATAATTAGTTTTCTTTATAGGGAATTACACCTAATAGTTGAACGCCCAAATGATACCAGTTAGGTTGACCAAATGTGTGTCCAACACTCCACGACCCTGCCATTTCAATTGTGTGGTATATGATGAAGTACTTCCGATCAAAAATAGGAGGATGATTTTGGGAAGTTTTAAATCAGTCGCCCAAGAAGGGCTAGTAAAGAGTTACAACATGGCGCCCAACGTGGGGCAAGAGTAGGGAAACCTAGCAGGTATCATTAGGGCACATATGCACACAGCCGATAGACACCTTAGGAGTATTAGGGTTCACAGTAATTTGTTTTGTTTTAAGGGGTATGTCCACATCAGACAATTTAGAATTAAGGTCAAGGGTTGTGTGTAAATCAAACAGTAAAATGTCAGGTAATCAGGAAACTGGGGGAAGTGGCAGTGAGGAAGATGTGGAAAAGACAGTGGGAACATATGTTACCATTGTTACTACTGAGTCGCAGCTGATCGCTGAAGGTAGTAACTTAAATGTAAATGGGGGGGTTATGAACGATAGTTTGATCCAAATGCTACTGAGTGAAATAAAAGAGATTAAGAAGCAAGGAGAATCTATGAGTAAGGAAATTAAGGAGCAGGTAGGCTCTGTAAATGAGAAGGTAGAGTCAGTGACCAAGGAGATAGAGTCTTGGAAGGAATCTGTAAGTAAGGGAGTAACATATTTAGGAGTATTTGTCAGTAAGGAGATAGAATCTCTGGTAGAGTCTGTGAGTGAGACGTGTAAGTCCAGTAGGGAAAAGTTGGACAAGCTGGGAGAGTCTGTGAGTGAGACGTTTGAGCCTAGTGTGGATAAGTGGAGCAAGCAGGTAGAGTCTAGTACAGAGAAGTTAGAGTCCGGTATAGAGGCAGTGAACAAGCAGGAAAGAGAAGTGAAAGATCCTGTAAGTAAGGAGGTAGGAGAAGTTCGGCAGCAAGGAGAGGCTATTAGAAAGGAGGTAGGCAGGCAGGTAGAATCTGTGAAGTTGTGTGTGGACAAAGCAGCAGAGAAGCAGCAGTTGGAGGGGACGGTAGGTGATAGTAGCGTAGACGAGAGTGAACAGCAGTTGAAAGGGACGGTAGGTGATAGTAGCCTAGACGAGAGTGAACAGCAGTTGAAAGGGACGGTAGGTGATAGTAGCCTAGACGAGAGTGAACAGCAGTTGAAAGGGACGGTAGGTGATAGTAGCCTAGACGAGAGTGAACAGCAGTTGAAAGGGACGGTAGGTGATAGTAGCGTAGACGAGAGTGAACAGCAGTTGAAAGGGATGGTAGGTGATAGTAACTTAGAGGAGAGTGAACGGCAGTGGGAGGAGACGTTAAGTGAGAGTGAACAACATTTGGAGGTGATGTTAGGTGAAAGTCAGCAGGGAGATTCTATTAGACATAATAAACGGGAGGTGGAAATAAGGAATTATAGAAGTAGAAAGAAACAGGATAAGGATATCAGCTCAGGAAAACTATCAGAGGGGTGGGGGGCGTCAGGAAAGTGGCAACGAAAGAGTACAGGTGAACCAGAGGAGAAAGAAATAGGCATTATGCTGAATCAGGATATCAGTCGACCTTCATCGAGTGTATCATTTTGGCGGGTAAGTTTGAGGGAGATGAGTAGGAAGTTGGCAGCTTACAGTTTTTGGAGGGTTAAATTCAGTTTTTTTTGGGATAGGCGATCAGGTGTGTTTCAGGGTTCTTATCTATCTTCAGTTTAGGGGTTGGTTTAGTTTTCTGTTTCAAGTATTTCAGGGGCCTTTTAAGGTGGTTAAACGTATTGGTGAGTGTGCCTATAGTTTAACGGACCAGGATGGTAAGTCTGTCAGTACACATAATATTAGGAATCTCCGTAGATATCACTCTGTAAAATAATATGGCATGACAAAACTCAAGAGATGTGACGAAGAATGCTAACCAGCAAAGTGGCATCGAGTGTTAGATGGATAGATGGTATGATAAGGCCTGTGCAGGCAAATACCATGGCTTGTGAAGCGATAGGGTCTCATGATGAGACGAAGAAAATGAAGTGATAGACCTAAGACACTTGAGAGAAATCAGTGAGGCTAGGAAATGGACACAATAAGACATTCGAGAGAGTGAGAATGGGTGAAAATTTGACAAGTGTGTGTGTATATATGTCTTCCAGGGGTTATTTATGTAATAGTGTGTTCTTTGTGTTTTCAGTGTGTTTGTTTGAGTGTTTGTGATCCACACTTGTTTCACCCGTGTGAATCACATGGGGGCGTATTGTGACTGTTCCGGTCACAATGTTCCCAAACCCTTATTTGGTTGACTGCAAGAGAAGTCAGGTTAGGGTAATTTGTTCATATCATTCCTTTTCTTGCTCATCATCATCATTTAGGTTATAGGATTTCATTTTATTTAGTGTATATATCTTGTGTATCTCGGGGACTCAGTCAGGAATATTTCATTTAATTTGTATGGGAGATGTCAGCATACAAGACAGCGGATTGTGTTAGGCAAGCTACAAGATGTTGCAACAGCAGGAAACTCTAGGCCAAATTTAGATTGGGCCGAGAATAACTTCCCTTGTCTTGAAGAAAGCTTTGTGTAAATTTGTGTAAGGTTCTGACGTCAGAGAAGAGTTTCGCGCCATGAGTTGTAAGAAATATACATGGGTTCGAGATTATTGGTGTATTTTGTATGGGTTGGAGGGTATCATGACCCTGGCGGAGAAAGATGAAAACATGTGTTTACAAGATGAGAGGTGGGTTTTTTCGTGTCAAGCGGGGCTTCACTTCTATTGTAGCGTCTGGTTGGAAAGGTCGCGTTCTCGTAATTTGGCGTAGGCCTATTTGGAGAAACAGTTTTGTTGAAAGCATGGCTTTCGAAAGTACTCGAAACGGCTACAAATCACAACGATGTTATCTCTGTTAGCACAATCCAAGTTGGGTACGGAAGCACATTCATTTCTCTCGCAGAGATGTGGCTTTGAAAACATCTCTAACCTCAAACCACGTGTGGAAAATCTTAGAAATGCTGGGGAGAACTGATCTATCGAGCATGTCTCGTAGATTATCTGCAAGACCGTCGATGAGTGAGTAACAAACATCTTTATATTCCAACATTCATTTTGGGTCACATGTTTTCGTCATTGCCGAGGAGAATTGAAGATAGGAAACCATAGTCTGTTCGACGAGAGTCCCCGCCATATGTTTAAAGTTGATATTAATACATATATTTTGAAGGTTATAATTAGTTTTCTTTATAGGGAATTACACCTAATAGTTGAACGCCCAAATGATACCAGTTAGGTTGACCAAATGTGTGTCCAACACTCCACGACCCTGCCATTTCAATTGTGTGGTATATGATGAAGTACTTCTGATCAAAAATAGGAGGATGATTTTGGGAAGTTTTAAATCAGTCGCCCAAGAAGGGCTAGTAAAGAGTTACAAGAGGGAACAATGATAAACTTTAAAACGACTTTCATCTGACAATACACCTTTCTTCTGATCCTTCTCAGTCCAGTCTTTATGGAGTTTTGCCCATATCAATAACTAATTGTGCATATTGTTGCATCTGAAGCTGCTTTGTCAGTTTGCATGCTCATTTCCTGCCTCCAACAGTCGGTTGTGAACTGTTGCATCATGAACATTTTGCTCACTCTCACTTAAATCTTGGTATAGGTCAACAGCTGGGGGTTATTTCTTCCTAACGAATAAACAAGTCTACTTCCGGTGTAGTCTTATGCTTCCTTCAGCAATAAAAAGGATCGCATCTGTCGGTATTGCTTCAAAACTGAATTTACTGTAGCCACACTATAAAGTAATTTGTTTTTATGCCATAGAGGTACGCTGGAAAGACAAGATCAGGAATGAGAAGATTAGAGAAGAAGTAGGAATAGATGATTCTCTCCTCAATAAGATCCAGATCTCAAGACTGAAGTAGTTTGGTCACATGAAGAGGATGCCACCAAACAGAACTGCACGGAAGGAATTTGAGAGAAAAGTAGGAGGAAGACGACTCATGGGAAGGCCACAAATGAAGTGGATAGATACAGTCAAGAAAGATGTACTGCAGAGAGGTCATGATTGGGACAAGTTGGTGGAGGGCTCATATACCACACCTGGGCAACTGGAGTTGGTTCAGGATGATGATGTCGATGATGATGATGATGATGATGAGAGGTACGCTGGTTCCGTGGTATTGGGGTATTGGGGTAGCACGCCTGCTTCTCACCCGGAGGCCCCATGTTTTGATTCCCGGCGTCATATAGGATATTAGAAACTGACGTAAGAGTTGGAACAGGGTGCACTATTTCTCGTGAGGACAATCGAGTATCTGTCTCGACAGTGAGGCAGAGCCCTAGTCACAGAAGCTAAGATTACCGTTCGAGGGGAACCAACGTGCTGACCGCACCACAACCCACAAACTGTAGCCGAAAGGTTGGGCAGAGGTCGGTTTGTTTTTTGGGGGGTTTTCGGGGCTCATAGAGGTTTGCTGAGATAATGTCCCAATTCTTCAAAGTTTCCACAGGGTGGTATCTAATCTACGGCCAGCTTGCAGCGTAATAACACAACAATACTGACAACATACATACTGTAACATTAATCAGAGACACGTTGTAAAGAACATTCAATAATGTCCAATTATGCTAAGCAGAAGATATACTGGAAGGCGGGCATATGTGCATTAGGGGATGATAGTACAATACCTGCATTGCGGGTAATATCCCCACAACATTGCGGCAGTTCAACAAGCAAGACGGATAACACCTTATTCCTTCCTTCGTACTCCTCGTCTTATTGTTACTATTCTCTCGTCTTCGCTTGTTTGTAGTGCAACACATACTGTACATGTGCATAAAAATTCTAATCACCCACTGTACGTATTATTCGTTGGCTACAAGTGATAATTAAGAGTCTTTGCAGGAGAGACAGGGAAGTAAGGAGGTCCTTGATTCACACCCCAACCCAGATTACTGGAATCGGGGAATGAAGAAGGAGAAGAAGAAGAAGAATGCTAAGAATGGTGGTGTCATTCACACACAATGCAATTCTCTTGGAATCAAGAACAGTATTTAGCGAGAAAGCACTATTCTGCCAACATTTGATATAAAATGCCTTCGAAATGACTGTTCAGATTGATTTGCTTGCTACTGTAGATACAGTAAAACTCTGTTAAGAAGTTTTTCAAGGGACCATTCAAAAACAACTTCTTAACAGGGAAACTTCTTAAAAGGGTAGTGGCCTGAAATGCATGTGAAACACACACATTTTTGTTGTTTGTGAAGGATCTACAATATACTGTACATAGGCCTATATAAAAGCCAGAAAAAGAGAAGCCCCAAAATTAAAATCTGACTATCACACCAGAGATTAAGAGAAATAAATTGGCATAAACATCACAATTCACATTGAAATGAAAATCCACAGCCTGCTTCCAGTCTCCGACCGGGTCAGGAACAATTCACATTAATAGAATTAATTTCAATAACTGTTTGAGCCCACACCATATATTCCAGCAAACTACAATTATGGACTCATTTTAGAATGTAAATAAACAACAACTAAGACTGAATTGAAAACACTTTTTTGCCCGTCCTGAAAAATTTGGCTTTTTGTGGCTTATGTCAATTGACCTGTACACCATCAAAAATGCTGTATTTCTCACCACAAAAATATAGGCCTCTACTTTGAAAAGAAGTTGTCCAGTGTAGATTGTTTGAGCTTTTTACTGCTTTCTAGTTCTATAAATCTCTTTTTACTGATTTCTAGTTCTATAAATCTCTCCATTTCCCACACGGCTTTCCATGTGCTGTGAGGCACTCCAGCAGCACCTTCTATGAATTTCCGTAGTTTTCCAAGATGGACACTTGCCTCACTACAAGAAGGCCTTGGAGAATTCTCCTCTTCTTCTCTTTCTTCATCTTCTTCTTCATCCTCATTTCCTGCCTGAATGTCCTTGCATATGTCGTCAATGGTCTGCTCCTCGCAAGTTATCACCAGATCATCAACAGCAGTGAAGTCGCTGAAACTGCTGGTTATCTCCATCTTCTCCTGCACGGTTTTCCACCACCCTGGCTCTTCATCGCAGACTTCCGCACAAATGCTGCTACTAGTAACACCATCAAAACCAGCTTTCTTGAAGCAATTTACAATGGTGGTTGACTCCATCGAATCCCAAGGTGAAGCAATTAAATGCATGGAGTCCAAAAGAGATGGCCTGTAGATTGGTCCACCTGCTTCCATGCGTGACAGCATACGACACACTACTGCTTTTCGGTACCTCTGCTTCAGAACCTTAATCACCCCCTGGTCCATGGGCTGCAGTACCGATGTAGTGTTTGGTGGAAAAAAAATTCAATTTTAATGTTTCTTAAATGAGGCCACTGTTTGGGATGAGCAGGGCAGTGGTCCATAAACACCACAATCTTCCTGTTTTGGCTCCCCATTTTGGCATCTAGTGCTTGAATGCACTCTTCAAATAGGGAGCTTGTCATCCATGCTGATTTATTGCTTCTGTAAGTACATGGCAAAGTTCTGACGTTTTTGAAACACCGGGGCTTTCTTGATTTTCCTATGATCAGTAGTGGCAGCTTTTCCGTCCCATCCATATTTGCACCAACTAGCACCGTCGCTCGCACTTTACTTAATTTGCCTCCTAGGCAAGATTCTCCCTTCAAAACCAAAGATTTATCTGGAACAACCTGATAAAAAAGTCCGAATTCGTCAACATTAAAAACGTCACAATGTTTGTAATTACTGATTTTTGCCGGCAGCAGTGTTTCCTTCCACACTTCCGTTTCCTCTGTACTTACACTCGCAGCTTCGCCACTAATAGTCTTGTAAACTATGCCAGCCCGATTTTTAAAGCGATCCAGCCACCCATTCGACGCAGTAAAAGGCACTTGTAATCGACACGCAATTTCTTCGGCTTTCTCCTTAACGATAATCCAGCTCAAAGGAATGTTTAAACTTCGCTGCTGTTTAAACCACACGAGCAGAGCTTGTTCTACGTCTTCGTATTTCCCGCTTTTAATCTTCTTGCAGCTTGCCGAAGTATTCCCGGCAGAAGCCAAGATACCTTCTTTCTTTGCTATGATGCCGTTCAAAGTAGACGGCGGCATTCCGAGCTCCTTCGCAAGAGCAACACGTGAAAGAGTAGACGACTCTACTTTTCTTATAGTGTCCACTTTATCTTTAATAGAAAGTGCCTTTCTTTTGATGCCTTTCATCTGAGAACCACTCATTTTCACAATGATTTGAAAACTTTACTTCACTGACGACGCAATTCTCGTAATCTCAATAATGTTATGCTACGTCTGGCAATGCTTGGCTAACAACAGAACAGCGATAAAAGCCACGAACAAAGAATATAGGAGGCCACGAATGATAGCGTGATGCTGTAAGTTGTAGTCGGTCTTGAGCGGGTGTCGTCATAGCGTGACGTCATTCAGCCTTGAAATGCTCGCCTGGTCAGTGACCCGCAAACACTCGGAACGGCTGTATTCTTTCATTCGGAACACCGGGCCCGGTCAGAGACCCGCGAACACTCGGAACTCTTGTATTCTTTAATTCGGAACACCGGATGTATCTTCCGCGGAGATGGGCGAGTTTTGATTCTAAGTCAGTTGTCTCTCAGTGAACGTCTTATACTCTAAGGGAATACAAAATCTGAACTATTTAACCGGGAAAACCTCTTATGCACGAACACTTTATACGGGAAAAATATACATGTATCTTATGGGACGAATCACGGGACCGAGAATATCGGACGTCTTAAGCGGAAAAACGTTTTATGCGGGAACTTCTTAACCGAGTTTTACTGTACATCTGAAACCATCAGTTCTCCGTTCTCTTCTTGCCTGAGAGGCCAATTTATAATGAGAAGCAGCTTGTTCAATCTTTTCCCACGACTACTGTGACCAACAGCAAACCTAAGCTGGGCTACCAAACCAAACCCCGTGGCACTACAGCTCATGAAGAGCCTAGGCCTACTTAGCGACCGCTGCCTCACCATTGGCCTGCAGATTATGGGGTGCGCGTGATCAGTGCATCGGGTCCTCTCGGCACTGCCTCACTGTTAGTGCACTCCGTTCCAGCCCTCACGTCAGTTTCTAAAATCCATGACAGAGCCGGGAATCGAACCTGGGGCCTCCAGGTGCGAGGCAGGCATGCTACCCCAACACCACAGGGCCGGCGAGCTAAGCGGCCACTCCATGCAATAGTAGCATAGAGTGGCCAAAGTTAACCAAAGAGGCAGTTTTTTGTCCCAGTTGATGTGTTGTCATTCATGGAACAGCAAGGTCACCAGTTTCAAGTACTTCTGTCTAATAACTCCTATGATTGGGGCCAGCTGGGACTAGGATTGGAAAAAAGGTGGCCGAGTCCTTGAGCTAGATACAATGAAGAATCACTCCTAGGACTGCTCTGATCTCTTTCCTCAGTTTCCTCCACGAAGCTGGGTGCACTATAAGCCAGATCTATCTGGACAAGAAGCTACTGTTCTCTAGTTCATGCACAGCAACTGGCTTCACACCACAAAGCATGGCCTCTGGGGAGACCACGAGCATGTCTTTCGAGTTGATGATCCTGGGCAACCTGCATTCTGTAATGAGCATGTACCTACATACATGCATACATACATATCCAAATCCCGTTCCAGCTATTGCCGGATCTGGGAGTTTACGAGGCCTCTCCATGTAATGAATGATAAAGTCGTCACAAATATCATTTCCCCGAGCTAGGGAGATTAAAATTCCAAAATCCCCATAGCGCAGCTGGCAAATCAACCCACAAACCTTGAAACATGACGCCAGACAATACAGTTGTTCTATCGCTGGGCTAGTGGGGAGTCTCCCTTCCATCTAAATGGCCTGTTCTACTCTATGATAGCTGATATGTTTGTAAAAATGAGGAAACAGGCATTGTAAATGATGAATACTTTTAGTAATTATGCACACTGTTCAACTCACAGTGACAGAGCCCAGGACATGCAGAAAGTTAGCAGACCGAGAAAGGATTTCACCTCGTCCTTTGAACACCTTCACTGCATAGTGCCACACATCCTTTCCTTTGATCTCTGGTGCAGCATGCTGCGGTTCCGCCAAGTCTGTTTCTTCAAAGGGGTCCACGGGAGCCTGTAATCAACCAAGACGCCCACATGTGTATGTCTGTCTGTCTGTTAGGTAGTCAGCCCGAAGGCTGGTTGGATCCTCAAAAGCACCGCCGTTACGTTATGTGAGTAGATACCCACAAAAACCCAAGGCAGTGCTATATTGAGGCGTTCTAGGCAAGAAGAGGAGTGAGGTAGTTTTTGACTAAATAAGATTTTATAAGCTTCATTAATTTTGTTAGTTTTAGCTCTTTTGTTTTTCTTATACAGTAATATATTATTTTTTAGGTTGAGATCTACCTTCTTGTGTGTCAAGAAAATACTGAACTAGGCTTAAGACATGTGTATACGAGGGAAGTACCCCAGCTCGAATGGCGAAAACTGACTGAAAGTGGCTTTAAAGTATACAGTTGTACCTATGTCAATAGCTATCAATGCCATTCATCTGTAAAAGTATGTGTTCGGTCGCCAGAGCCATCTGAGTATGTGATAATGTGATCACCGTGGCATTTGAGTTTGGACTATTCCAATGCAGGAATATTGTAAATAATGGAGTATGTCTACATGTTGCCCTTGTTAAGTGTGCGTACTGGTCCATTCCGCTGTGTTTTAATCACTTCATCGAAACTCCACATTTACACTTCGACGTCGAATGAAGGGCAACAGTTATCTTTTACTGTGGGAAAGATGACTATGTCAACACGGTACTGCATGTGTTAAGATTTCTTGTTACAAGCAAGTGTTCAACCTTTTGCCAGATGATACTGTATCCCATCTGTTTCTTGTTAATATAATGGTCTGAATTGCCTGTTGCACGGTAGTTTCTGCTGCGAATTGTGTTTCTGCAATCTTTTTGTAATGTTGCCACTGAACCCTTCAGAAAAGCAGTGTTTAATGTAAGAAATCTTAATCAAGGGTTCGCGCTCAGTTCCTATGTGATGTTTACGTTCGCCAAACAACATGCTCTACTGAGGTAAGGGTCATAGGATAAAAACTATAAATTAGAAAGAAAGGTGACAAGATGTAAAATAATAACAAGATTTAATGACTAATAGTGCATAAAAAAAATAAACAACAATAAAATATAAAACAATCCTCCCTGAATTTCCCATGATAGGAATATCTATAAATTTAAGGAGTCAGACGGATCTCCCCTTTATTTAAAATGTGGATCCTGGTTCCACTACCTTGCAATTTGGTTTTTATGTGCGCGTAATGACTAACTACGAGGAATGAGTACTTTGGATGACTGTTCGTTTACAACGGGTTAACAGCCACGATGCTCACGAACAATCATCTCGTAAATCAACGTTTACGGATATGGAACATGACATTAATAAAAACCCTTTAAAAGTAATGCTGACACACGCACTAAATCTAATATTTACAGGTATCTCTCTCGGGACCCTCATTAGCGCGAAGACGCACTTGACTTTGAGCTGCCAAGACTGGCCAAACTGCTCTACACAAACAAGGAAATACAGCATAGCATGTGACTCACGGGTCACTGACTGGAATATAAACATGAAATAAACCAACAACAACAAAAGCCTGACTGGCTGACATTACTTTATATGAACAAAACTGCATGTTAAGATAACGTTTCGGAGATTATCGTGATTCGTAGGCAACTCCCATTTATTAAAACAATTTTTATCATTGATCAGTTCTTAATTCTGTATTTCAAGTTATTAATGAGCCACACAAGCACTCTCTACTAATGACCTGGCCGGCAACCTTCAATCCGTCTTGCGAAACATCTCCCCTCTTCCTCAATCACCTGTCATTGTCCCACTCTAGTGTGTACAAATATAACTGACCAGCTGCGCCGTTATCTCAAGGGATCAACAGCAACAAACTCAACCACTATGTTCAGACATTAATCAAAATATCCAGAATTGCCCTCGCGAGGTCACAATATGGATTCGTTATCAAGCTGCCAGAAATCAGTCTACGCTGAAATTCCCGCTTGTAATAACACAAAATACACACACACACATCTGGGAATGACAATACGTTTTCACACAGATCGGCTGAATAGATGCTCACCAACAAACAATTTATTATAAAAATATTACAACCTACGATAGAGCTGACTGCTCTTCGTCACAAATCACATTGCTCCAAAGGCAATAATTTCACTGAATCTGATCAATAATAAAACAAAAGAAATCAATTTCCCTCCAATCTACTGTATAATTATATTACTTCAGTCCTACTTCTGAAACACAACATATCTCCGAGAGACGTTTTTAACCGCATTGCGTAGCGTATGCAAACACGGCCGTTCACATAGCTACGTTAGTTAAAACAACAAACAAGAAAAGAACCTTCTACTAATAACATATATGCGAGCTGTTTCCATGCAAAAGGTGTGTCAGACCAAAACTAAATAGACTACGTTAATCACACAAGCAAATTATTTACAAAACAAACTATGTCCCATACACCATAAGTTAATTTATCAGATAATGATAAATATTATTCATGTACTCATCCTCAGCCAGCCACCCGTCAAAGAACATCCGGAGCCATCTCCCAACCGGATTCTTCTTATCTCATCTCAACCATCTTGACGGAGTCTTGATATTTCCAGGCTTCCTCCATGGTCAATGATGTCATCTCTCGTGCTGATTCAAAAATTAAATTATTATACACTTGATGTCTGACTACTAAATTCGCCGTTCGGGTACTTCTTTCCCCAAACAGTTTGTTGGCGAATTATCGAAGATACTGCCCCTACAAATATAGTACTATGACTATCTAACACTGAATTTAACACTTTTAATAATAGTTTCTGTGTCCTTCATGACACGCAAAGTATAACTGTCTGCGTCCACTGACACATCAAAGTAATAAGCTCTGTCCTCAAACGAACAAACGTAATAAGCCCTCCCGTCCTCAGACGAAACAAGTAATAAGCTGTGCCCTCGACACATCGAAGTAATAATCAATGTCTTGGCACTTCACACCACTTATAAATGAACCAGCCCTAGGTGTAGATAGAGGGGGAAACTAGATAAAAATTTCACAAAATAATAGTGATACAGGAATGAAATAAATATCACTGAACTCGAAAAATAGCGCAGGTCAAGAATATGCCCATTAATCCTAGAATCGATCGTAGAGATTTTGTCTAGGCGATCTCCCGCGTGAATGCTAGCCGAGCGTGCCCACGCTAGACCTGCCGCGCTAAATAAGCATTTTTCTCTCATTGATTCCCACCTTTTCTGTATCTTGGCGGTTTTTATCCAGACCTTGGCTAGTAGGAGTGTTTAGCATGCTCATCAGCCACTCATGTTACTGCATCATATTTCTTCTAGGCGCGAATATTACAATGAACATACCAGAGCCGTGTCTCACTGCGCGTCGCTTCCATTTTGAGGCAGCCACCACCTGTCCTTCTGAATCATAGCTATGGTCATTCTTTTCACATTCCTAAGTATTTAGCCTTTTGTCAAACAGTTTCAGGTATGACCCCACTGTCTCCAGCAACTGCTTGAAATTTCCTCATCTCCGTCTGGCTATTTTCATGATGCTTGTAGAAATATTTATTAATTGAAGGAATAAAACATAGAATCATTTATCCAACAGAGGATAAAGGGTTCACAACTCTCCCACTCACAAAATTTCGAACTTAGGAATAAAGTCGACAATTTTAAAAGACTTCCGTAGGCCAATTTGTTTTATATCAGAATCACCCCTTTTCTATTACTTGGTCTAGTCGCTCCTGTCTTGAATGGCATTTACTCGTTTTCATTTCCTGCTTGTATCTCCCCTCTCAGTCTGCTTGCGTGACGCGCTGATGCCTGAGGCAACACTCTGCTCGTCTCGTTAATGTTTGTCAACACCAACTCTACTTCCTTGTTCACGTGCCGTACTCAACTGCTCCCCGTGCACTTTGTTGATAGTAGGACGTCCATATATTCAAACTGCATCATTATTTCGGCGCTCCCATGGTTCGCTTCTACGATACTTTTTCAGGTTGGCTGAGTTGTAAACCGACATTGTTCCAGTGCTTAACTCTTTCACCCTGTAAACATTATTTCCAAGGTTCCTGACAATAGAATAGGGTCCTATGAATTTTTCGCAGAATTTGCTGAAGATTTTCTTCTCTGGGTCCGATGTAGCGGGTCGTTTCACCAAAACAAGCTGGTTGATTTCAAGATCACTGTGAAACCTCTTATTTCTTACTCGCCGTAATCTGCGGACTGCTTGTTTCCTCATGTATGCTCTCGTCCTCTCAATTCGCAAGTCAGGTGCTATCATTGGATCTTGTGGGCAGTTAATGATGCTTTTCCACGATCTCACTGGATACTCGTTTTGTGTAGGACCATAGGGATCTGTCCTGTTGACTCGTGCCTGGTAGAATTCATGCATGTCTCTACATCCTTGATTTTGTCCACCCATCTGTGATGTTCATTAGGAATGAAGATTCTCAAATATGAAGTTACACACTTAATTGCTCTCTCACTTGGATTTGCTTGAGCATGTCGGATACTGCTTAAAATGTGTTTTATACCCATGTCCTCCATACCTTTCTTGAATTCGGCGCTTGTGAAATAACTGCCATGATCTGATAATATAAATTCTGGTTTTCCAAGGATTGGAATAACTCTATTCCGAATACGACTGAGTACCTGTTTTGAAGTAGTTTTCTGAATGGGGCATAATACGACATACTTAGAAAACACATCAATGCACACTAGTAAGTGTCGGCAACCTCGCTTTCCCTTCGGGATTGGACCGAAACAGTCGAGTGCCAGTAGCTCGCATGGTTTCTGAGGTAGCAATGGTCTAGGATACTGCCTCATTAAATAATTATTTGGCTTTGTCCTCTGACAAGGATCACAAGTCGTAATAACGTCACATATAGTTGTTCTCATACGTGGCCATGTAAATGTCTCTCCTATCGTCGCTTCGCACTTATCTACGCCCACGTGACCGTAACTTTCGTGCGTATGCCATGTCATTCCTCGCTGTAGAGAAGCAGGAACTAATATGCGTAACTTGGTGTGGTCATTATCTACCCATTTGTGCAGCAAATTGTTGACATAAACATATCTTCCTTCTTTGGCTTTCGCTTCTCGAAATGCAGGTGTTCCTGTTGGTAGTTACTTTCTGAAGTATTGAATTAATAGCATCATCCATGGTTCCGCTTCTTGTTCTCGCTGTATCTCACGTAACTCCTCCAAGAATTCCCGGTCCTTCGGTGTTAACTCCAAGTGTTGTACCATCGCTGTTTCTTCATTATCAGGCTCTGGGTTCCTGCTGAGTGCATCCGGAATCACTTTCATCTTCCCTGGGCAATGTTCAATCTCAATGCTAAACTGCTGAATATATATAGACCAACGTGTCACACGTTCGCTTGCCATCGACGTCTTAAACAAGAATGTTAGTGCCTTGTGATCAGTCCTGACAACAATAGGGTAGCCGTAAATTATTCTTTTCCATTGTTGTAGCGCATGAAGTATGGCCAACAGCTCTAGTTCCGTTACAGTATAATTGCGCTCGTGCTTACGCAATTTTCGGCTGACAAATGCCAAATATGTTTTATGCTGCAGGTTAGCTGGATCCTCTTGGTAGAGCATAGCACCTATACCCACTAGTGAAGCATTCGCTTGGATTATAAATTTGTGCTTGAAATCTGGATATCCCAATTTAATGCAGTTTTCCAATAGCTGTTTTGTTGCTTGGAATGCCTTCTCACACTCCGCATTCCATAACCATTTATTATTCTTCTTTAACATTTCCTGCATAGGGGCGACAGTCTCCGTATAACCTGGACAGTTTTCCTTAAAGAATCCCGTTACGCCTAAGAAAGCCCGAATGTGCTTGACTCTCGTTGGTGTAGGGAAATTCTTTATCGCTTCGATCTTAGCTGGACTTGGCTTCACTCCCTCCTTGTCAATGATGTGACCCAAATATAAGATCTCGCTCTTGAAGAAATGCGATTTCTTCAGGATTACTTTGAAATTAGATGCAATCAGGTTGCCTAATACTTTATCTAAATTTTCCATGTGAGTTTCAATGTTGTCGGATGCCAGCAAAATGTCATCAATGTAGCGTACCGTCATCTCCTTAACTTCCTCGGTTAGATTCCGGTCCAGGGCTCGGATTAAAGCACAGCCCGCTGTTTTGACTCCAAAGGGCATTCGAACGAAGCAAAACGTTTGGTTATCGAATAAGAAGCCAGTTAGAAGCTGTGACTTCTCATCCAATTCAATATGGTGGAAACTGGACGTCAGGTCAACTGATGAATAAATGCTTTTGTTTTTAAAGCCTTTTAGTACGTCTCTGATGATTGGCGCTCTGTCATACTCAGGAAAAATGAGTCTCGTGTTGAGATTTCTGGCATCTAAACAAAGTCTAATAGATCCATTTGGTTTTGTGACTGCCAAAATCGCATTTAGATAAGGTGTCGGTGTCTTCCTTATCACTCCAGCTTGTAACATCTCATCTATAATGACCTTAACTTGACAACGATATTTTTCAGGAATTGGATACAACCTACTTTTGAAAGGTGACCAATCCTCGACTTGCATTGAATATTTGAAATTTAATATTTTTCCAGGTACTGTATCAAATACTGTTTTGTGCTTCCTTAAAATCTCTTCCAATTGCTTTCTGTGTTCACCCCCAAGTTGAATGTCATTGAGCCGCTCCTGTAGTGCATCACTGTCGTCTCCTTCCGTTAATAAGGACCATATCTCCTGGGATTCACTCTCCTCGTCTAGTTCCACAACAGCTCCTTCTATGATGTTATCCTCTGCCTTTCGTACCTCCTCTTCCGTCTCTTCCGATATTGCTTCCAATGCCCAAGAATTTACATCTCTTCCGGTGGTGATTTCATCCATATGCAATCCCACATTCTTCAGCTGATCATACTCTCTAAAACTGACAGTATTCTTGTGCAAATCTATCACTGCTTGATAGTCACAAATAAAATTTGCACCAAGAATTATATTGAAATTCATCTTTGCCATGATAATGAATGTTTGCCCAAAAGTGTGTTCCAATATGTTCAGCTCTAAGTATGCCTGACGTTTACAAGTGACGGTGCGTTCAGGAATAACACCCCTCACTTTGAGCTGTGGTACGGGAATTACAGGAATATTTTGACTCCGTCCCAACTCTCGAACCAAGGCCTCCGATACCAGACTGATCTGTGACCCCGTATCCAATAAACATCTTATATTAATTCCACCAATCCTTGCGTAAATAATGGGTAGCTGCCTAATTTCATCGTTCCGTGGTTTCACCGTCTCCTCCAGGCAATCTTCTGGTAAAGCAATCCATTCTTGTATGTTCGCTACTATCCATCCCTCTTCAACTTCCGACTGTTGCGTTTGTAGGCTGTCTTCTTTATCCAAATTTAGCATTTTTTTAAAGCTCCAGTGCGACTCCCATCATCCGTTTGTCGCCGATGCCCTTGATATTCCTCTTGTCTCAGTAGACTTCCAGCTTCCTCAGTATGTGTATCAGGATTCTTCATGTTCCCAATGGCTTTTTCCCATCTTCCTAGCTCTCCACCTTGACTAGCGTGTAATTCCTCTAGGTAATTTTGCGATTGAGCGTGCCTATCATCCCAGTCATTTTGATAATTCCGTGGCTCTCCTTGATTTTGGTCTCTCCTTCCTTTCCATCTTTGATTAGCATTGTAATCACCGTATCTTCCATAAGGCCTGTCATTTCTTCGATTTTCACGCCAATGTTGATATCCTCTCTGTTGGTACCTATTGTTGCCTTGATCATCATCATCATCATCTTGCACAGTTTCCAGCCACTGGCCGGGTCTGTTTGGAACACAAGCCTCTCCAACGTCTTCTGTCTTCCCACCATCTCTCAGCCTCCACCCTTGCCCAGTCTTCTCCTCTCTTCTTCACGCTTTCTTCCACCCCCTTCAGCCACCTGTCTCTCGGTCTTCCCCTCGGTCTCTTTCCTTCCCACTTCGTCTCATGTACTCTCCTGGGTATCCTCTTCTCCTCCATTCGTTTTACATGTCCATACCATCTAAGTCTAGATTTCTCTATACCATCCTGTAATGGTTCCTCCTTCATTAATTCTCTGGTCCTCTCATTTCTTATTCTGTCCATCTTTGTAGCTCCAATACTGCTTCTCAAGAACCTCATCTCACTGGCCTGTATTTTGCTCCTCTCCCTTCCTTTCATAACCCAGGTCTCCGAGGCATACGTCAGGATAGGGACATAGTACGTCCGATATATGATCTTTTTGCTGTTCTGAGGGACATCCTTGCTCCATAACATGCTTCTCACACTCCTCCGAAATGCTTCTGCCTGCCTCCCCCGCTCATTTATTTCTCTATCGTTTCTTCCATTATCTTGTATCAGGCTTCCCAGATACTTAAAACTCTCCACTTTCTTCAGCTGTTCCCCACCAATTGTTATTCCCGTTGTGGTTCTTTCCTTCTTCCTTGTTGTGATCACCATCTCACTCTTATTTATGCTAAATTTCATCCCATATCCTTGTATTACTCCTTCCCACACGTCCAACTGTTCCTGTACCTCCTCCTCCTTGTTTCCCCAAATCATCAAATCATCTGCAAACACCATTGCTTTCATCTTTCCGTCCCCAATTACTTGTGCCACTCGGGTCATTATGTCATCCATCACCACAATGAAAAGTAACGGTGACAGTGCACTTCCTTGTTTCAGGCCGTTTCTTTGTTCCAACCAGTCAGATCTCTCTCCTCCCACTTTCACACAGCTCACGCTTCCCTTGTACATCTCCTTTATCCTCTTTATAGTCCATTTCTCTACTCCTGTATCCTCCAGGGACTTCCATACTTTGTTTCTGCATACACTGTCATATGCTTTCTCAATGTCCAGGAAGGCCATCAGTAGATCTGTTCCATATTCATAGTGCTGTTCTTGTAACTGCCTTACAGCAAAAATCAAATCCACTGTGGACCTTCCTGCTCTGAAGCCATGTTGTTCTTCCCTCATCCCTCCTTCTATCCTTGTCCTAATTCTCTTTTCCAAAACTTTCTCGAAGATCTTTGCACAATGACTCATCAGTGTTATTCCCCGATAGTTTCTGCAATCTGTTCTACTACCTTTCTTGAAGATCGGGACAATGATTCCTTTTTTCCAGTCCTCTGGGGTCTTCCTCTCCTTCCATGCTGTCCTCATCACTCGGTACAGCCACTGTATCCCCACCTCTCCTGCTGCTCTCACCATCTCCACACTCAACTCATCCACACCCGGTGCCTTCCCTCCTTTCATCTTGTTCACTGCATCTTCCACTTCTTTCCATGTTAAGTCCTTTTCTGTTTGCAGTTCATCTTCCTCTTCCCCGATTTCTTCCTCCTCACCATCTTTTCCATTTGGGTTCAGAAGTTCTTCAAAATATTCTTTCCACATTTTCTTCAGTTCTTCCCTATTTTCTATCTCTTGTCCCCTTTTGTTCACCATTCTAACATAATCCGTAGGATCCTTCCGCCTCTTATCTTTCACCATCCCATACAGGACCTTTTTTGTACCTTCACTATCCTCCTCCATCATCTTTGTCCACTCTTCCATCCACTTCCTTCTCTCCTCAGCCACCACTCTCTTCGCCTCCTTCTTTCTTTCCTGGTACTCTTCCCTTGTCTCTACCGTCCTATTTTGATACCACCTCCTAAAGGCTCTATTCTTTTCCCTTACTATATCTTTTGTCTTCTCATTCCACCATGGTGTTTCCTTCCACCTCTTCTTACTACTTGTCCTCCCACATACTGCTTCTGCTGCACCCACTAGTGTCTTCTTAAATCTAGCCCATTCCTCTTCCACCCCTCTTTCTTCATCTGTTGGAATTCCTTCCTTTACCATTTTGAGGTACTCGACCCTTCTATCCCCTTCTTTCAGTTTCCATATCCTTATACGTCTTTCCTGGTTCTCAGTCCCTTTCTTCTCCTTACTCCCTCTCAGGTTCATTACCAGTAATCGATGGTCGCTATCCAGGTTCTCCGATGGTATAACCTTGATGTCCGTGATGTTCTTATTTAGTTCTTTCTCATACAGTATATAGTCGACCACCGACTTCCTGGTCAAGTCATCACTGTACCATGTGATTGTGTGGCTCTCTCTTTTCTTAAACCAGGAGTTCCCAACTAGCAGGCTGTTCCTCTGGCAGAAGTCCAACAGTCTCTTTCCTTCCTCATTTCTTCCACCCCAACCCTCTGGTCCTAGAACACTCTCATAACCTTGTCTTTCTCTTCCTACATGGGCATTGAGGTCCCCCATAACAATCATATTTCTTCCTACCAGCTGCTTCTGCAATTCCTCTTCAAACTCCTCCTTCTCTTCAGAAGCGCAGCCTACTTGTGGAGCATATACTTGCACTATTTCTACGGTCTCTCCCCTCAGTGCTACTTTCACTTTCATCATCCTATCACTTATTCTCCTCACTTCTTCTTTCAAACCATCTCGTACTACTACTCCCACTCCATTCCTCTTTCCCTCTTCGTTCCCACTCCAGTACAGTCTATAGCCTTTTCTCAGTACTCTCCTTCCTTCCCCTTTCCACTTTGTTTCTGCCAATCCCAATAAATCCAACTTCCTTCTTTCCATCATATCCACTATCTCCTCCACCTTCCCCGTCAGCGTTCTTAGGTTTAAAGTTCCAAATCTTAGTCCGTGTGTACAGCCGTGTCGTCGTCTATTAAATCCATCCTGTCCGAGGCTCGTTCCATTTTTGAAAGCATTTGGTTTAATCCACTACTGGCTTGCTGGGCCTATCGTAGCTTCACCAGAGCCCCGTTAGCCGTCACTTTTCAGGGTTCCTGTAGGACCTTCACAGCTACCGTAACGGTCCCGGGGCACACGAAGTCCCCACTGTACTTCGCCCCTACAGGCAATCCCCTACTTTGTGCCGTTGCCCGTCTCCCACGACGTGGACGAGGGGTTGGACTTATGATCTATTATTGTAATTATTTTCGTTACGCTGGTATGGTCTGTTTTCTCCTTCTTCCTGGTTTCGCCTAGGTGTGGAAGTGCTTGTATTAGTGCCCTGCGTTTCAGTGTTTGCCTGTTTAGGTTTTATGACCTCTGTCGTGTTGACTAACTCCAGCTGTCTTCCTCCTCTATAACGATTATGAGACGTAGTCTCATCTATCTGGCGTATTATCTGCTCTGCATGTATGGCCGTACTAACGTTCGCTGCAACTAGTACTTGTTGGACGTTGACTGGCAATTGCCGTGCTATCGTCATCACCAAATCCGCTTCATTTAAAGGGTAATCAAGGTCGCGAAATTTTAACATTTGCATGTTAAAGAAATCTGAGTATTTTGTTTGCTGGGTGGTCTGGTACTTTCTAGAATAAAGCTCCATCCTTAGACTCTGTTGTATCGCGGGCGACCAGTATTTGCGCAGAAACGCCAATCTGACATGGTTCCAAATGTATATTTGAAGCTTAAAAACCATGTAAGGACATTTCCTGATAAAAATCTCTCCATCATCCTCAATCTACGTGCTTCAGGTACCCCAGTGTCATTGAAATGGTCTTCAATTTCTTTAATAAAAGCTTTAGGTGTCACCCCTGAATTTTCCGTGTATTTCTGTGGTTTATAATCACTTGAGCGAATTACTTGGATAAGTTGTGTAGGCTGATGACCGTTTTGTGGTGTTGAGCTCCTATCGATGTTCTTGCGAAACCCGTCCGTGTTTGTTGTTAATGGGCTCTCCGCCTGAGTCTGACTTCCTGCTGTGCTGGCCTCGGGGCTATTTGAGTCATCCTGCTTGTCTTTCAATGCTCCCGTTCTAAATATCGATGATTGCTCCAATGACCTGAGTTCGGCTTTAATGATCCTGTCCGTCTGTTCTTTAAGCTTGCTCTTCATTTCTTGCTCTAAGGCTTGAATACGAGTGTGATTTTCGCCTACTGTTTTAAGAATGGTGGATCTTTCCTCTTTAGAATCGATATTCATTTGTTTCCAATCTTTTCTTATCTGCTCTTTAATCGTGCTTACTTTCTCTTCAATCTGGCTTTTAGTGTCATCTAAGGTACTCTTTAATTGCTCCTGATCCGCTTCTAGGCTTTTCCACTGCTCTGCTGATTTTATCTCGAGACGATCCATATCTTTAATTATGCCGGATATGTTCTCATCTACCGCTGATAATTGTTGTTGAATGACTTTGCCGCTCTTTTCCATCTCCATAAATCGTCCTTCTAATTTCTCCTGAGCTATCTTGACCTCGCTTGTATTCATAGCGCACGCTATTTCAATTTGCTCTAATTTAGCTAACACCGTTTCATCCAGAATGCTAAGTTTTTGATCAAAAATACTTTCCATTTTCTTAATCTGGTCTAATTGCTTTTCGTTATTTTTACTAACATCTAGGGCCAGTAATACCATCTGTTGATTAGTGTGATCTTTCATCTCTGCGGTTAACGAAGCTAATTGGTTCGTGTTTTTAATGTTCTGCGCTTCTAATTGCGAATTGATAGTGTCATTTATTTCACTTTTTAATAATCTAGCTTGTTAAGCCTGATATTCATTCTGTTCAATTCTACTGTTATTTAATTGTGTAGGCAATGATTCACTTTGTTCGGATAATTTGTTTATCGACTCACTTTGTTCTGATAGTTTAATGTTTATTTGTTCAGATAATTTTGTGTTTAGTGATTCACTTTGTTCGGATAACTTCGCGTTTAATGCTTCACTTTGTTCTAACATACTAGTATTTAATGATTGACTCTGCTCTGATAGTTTAGTGTTTATTTGTTCAGATAATTTTGTGTTTAGTGATTCACTTTGTTCGGATAACTTCGCGTTTAATGCTTCACTTTGTTCTAACATACTAGTATTTAATGATTGACTCTGTTCTGATAGTTTAGTGTTTATTTGTTCAGATAATTTTGTGTTTAGTGATTCACTTTGTTCTGCCAATTTAGTGTCCAACAATGCCTGTGTTCTCCTAGCTGCACTCTCAATGATTTCTTGAATCTGTTCAACCGATGCCATATTACACACTTTATATGAGACATTAGGGAAACGGCATAAAGCAATGCCCTTTGACACACACATAAAATCCAATGCACATTTAATTTCTTTACCCTACTCAGTTCATTTATTTTTACATTTAATCCCACTAGTCGATTGCATCTCTGAGTAGTTCTAATTTTACTCAACTTAATTTAAACCCAAACACATATTCAGTCATTATATTGTTATCCTGATCTGATATTAATACTGACTAATTAACCAAGTATTAATTGTCATTTAAGGCTACAGCCTCCTAACATTTTCACGAGTTTGACTTTCTACACAAATCTAGTTTTAATTTTAATCATTGGGCGCCCGGTATCACATATATTCCCTTTTACTTTAATTCAATAGACAAAAATGTGAACCGTATTTTACATTGCAAACTCCTGATTTTACTTTATATTTCACACATTTGGCGGTATCCTCTTCGCCTCACTTACTTTTAATAAAATATCACTTCCCGGTGATTAAAATACTGTCATATCTGCCTGCACTTGCGGCATGTCAGTTTTACTCAAATACGCCACTTAAATGTGTTCCAGCAGCGAACCAGCAACCAAATTACACCTTCATTGTTGCATCAGTTAAAAAACCCAACTACGCTTACTTTGACATGTGCAAAATCTTTGCCGTTACACCACAGTGAACCGCCCCACGCTTGGCCGCGCCAGTTTTACTCCTATGAACCCTTCAGAAAAGCAGTGTTTAATGTAAGAAATCTTAATCAAGGGGTCGCGCTCAGTTCCTATGTGATGTTTACGTTCGCCAAACAACATGCTCTACTGAGGTAAGGGTCATAGGATAAAAACTATAAATTAGAAAGAAAGGTGACAAGATGTAAAATAATAACAAGATTTAATGACTAATAGTGCATAAAAAAAATAAACAACAATAAAATATAAAACAATCCTCCCTGAATTTCCCATGATAGGAATATCTATAAATTTAAGGAGTCAGACGGATCTCCCCTTTATTTAAAATGTGGATCCTGGTTCCACTACCTTGCAATTTGGTTTTTATGTGCGCGTAATGACTAACTACGAGGAATGAGTACTTTGGATGACTGTTCGTTTACAACGGGTTAACAGCCACGATGCTCACGAACAATCATCTCGTAAATCAACGTTTACGGATATGGAACATGACATTAATAAAAACCCTTTAAAAGTAATGCTGACACACGCACTAAATCTAATATTTACAGGTATCTCTCTCGGGACCCTCATTAGCGCGAAGACGCACTTGACCTTGAGCTGCCAAGACTGGCCAAATTGCTCAACACAGACAAGGAAATACAGCATAGCATGTGACTCACGGGTCACTGACTGGAATATAAACATGAAATAAACCAACAACAACAAAAGCCTGACTGGCTGACATTACTTTATATGAACAAAACTGCATGTTAAGATAACGTTTCGGAGATTATCGTGATTCGTAGGCAACTCCCGTTTATTAAAACAATTTTTATCATTGATCAGTTCTTAATTCTGTATTTCAAGTTATTAATGAGCCACACAAGCACTCTCTACTAATGACCTGGCCGGCAACCTTCAATCCGTCTTGCGAAACATCTCCCCTCTTCCTCATTCACCTGTCATTGTCCCACTCTAGTGTGTATAAATATAACTGACCAGCTGCGCCGTTATCTCAAGGGATCAACAGCAACAAACTCAACCACTATGGTCAGACATTAATCAAAATATCCAGAATTGCCCTCGCGAGGTCACAATATGGATTCGTTATCAAGCTGCCAGAAATCAGTCTACGCTGAAATTCCCGCTTGTAATAACACAAAATACACACACACACATCTGGGAATGACAATACGTTTTCACACAGATCGGCTGAATAGATGCTCACCAACAAACAATTTATTATAAAAATATTACAACCTACGATAGAGCTGACTGCTCTTCGTCACAAATCACATTGCTCCAAAGGCAATAATTTCACTGAATCTGATCAATAATAAAACAAAAGAAATCAATTTCCCTCCAATCTACTGTATAATTATATTACTTCAGTCCTACTTCTGAAACACAACATATCTCCGAGAGACGTTTTTAACCGCATTGCGTAGCGTATGCAAACACGGCCGTTCACATAGCTACGTTAGTTAAAACAACAAACAAGAAAAGAACCTTCTACTAATAACATATATGCGAGCTGTTTCCATGCAAAAGGTGTGTCAGACCAAAACTAAATAGACTACGTTAATCACACAAGCAAATTATTTACAAAACAAACTATGTCCCATACACCACAAGTTAATTTATCAGATAATAATAAATATTATTCATGTACTCATCCTCAGCCAGCCACCCGTCAAAGAACATCCGGAGCCATCTCCCAACCGGATTCTTCTTATCTCATCTCAAACATCTTGACGGAGTCTTGATATTTCCAAGCTTCCTCCATGGTCAATGATGTCATCTCTCGTGCTGATTCAAAAATTAAATTATTATACACTTGATGTCTGACTACTAAATTCGCCGTTCGGGTACTTCTTTCCCCAAACAGTTTGTTGGCGAATTATCGAAGATACTGCCCCTACAAATATAGTACTATGACTATCTAACACTGAATTTAACACTTTTAATAATAGTTTCTGTGTCCTTCATGACACGCAAAGTATAACTGTCTGCGTCCACTGACACATCAAAGTAATAAGCTCAGTCCTCAAACGAACAAACGTAATAAGCCCTCCCGTCCTCAGACGAAACAAGTAATAAGCTGTGCCCTCGACACACCGAAGTAATAATCAATGTCTTGGCACTTCACACCACTTATAAATGAACCAGCCCTAGGTGTAGATAGAGGGGGAAACTAGATAAAAATTTCACAAAATAATAGTGATACAGGAATGAAATAAATATCACTGAACTCGAAAAATAGCGCAGGTCAAGAATATGCCCATTAATACTAGAATCGATCGTAGAGATTTTGTCTAGGTGATCTCCCGCGTGAATGCTAGCCGAGCGTGCCCACGCTAGACCTGCCGCGCTAAATAAGCATTTTTCTCTCATTGGTTCCCACCTTTTCTGTATCTTGGCGGTTTTTATCCAGACCTTGGCTAGTAGGAGTGTTTAGCATGCTCATCAGCCACTCATGTTACTGCATCATATTTCTTCTAGGCGCGAATATTACAATGAACATACCAGAGCCGTGTCTCACTGCGCGTCGCTTCTATTTTGAGGCAGCCACCACCTGTCCTTCTGAATCATAGCTATGGTCATTCTTTTCACATTCCTAAGTATTTAGCCTTTTGTCAAACAGTTTCAGGTATGACCCCACTGTCTCCAGCAACTGCTTGAAATTTCCTCATCTCCGTCTGGCTATTTTCATGATGCTTGTAGAAATATTTATTAATTGAAGGAATAAAACATAGAATCATTTATCCAACAGAGGATAAAGGGTTCACCACATACATGCTAAAGTTCTAACCAATTGCTAGGAATGGATTTTCCCTAATGGTTCGAATTGCCTGTTGCACGGTAGTTTCTTCTGCGAATTGTGTGCCTGCAATCTTTGGACGCCGTAACTTCCAAACATTGATTGTACACAAATGCGGAGTTTTACAGATAAATGCCCGTGATGGGTAGTAGAACAGACATATCTTTGTATGTTAAGCCCAATGCTAGTCGGTTTTAGCCGTTCGAGCTGGGGTACTTCCCTTGTTAGATACACAGAGATGCAACCAGTTTAGTCTCCAAGCCTACATGATCTCCCATTAGCAGAAAGCACTACAGCCTCCTCTGCTTAGCACTGAATCTAACCAACACCTCCTGCATCTACCATTGCTTCTCTTACCCTTAATACTTTCCTCCTCCATTCATCACAAGGCCTTACCATGTGCACATACCAAATGTGTTCTGACGGCCTGGTAGCAATGGTTCAGCCCATCTGCCCAATGTACTCGCCATTAGGGAACACAGAAACAGATCCAGACAGACACAGGTAGCAAGAGGTTCCCTATGCAGTCCAATACTGCAAAATAAATATGAGGGACACATCGCCTGCCAGCCATACCGACATGACCAAGTCTACTATATCAATGGCAGAACGTTGGCAACAAAACAGCCCAAGACACCACAGCTAACAGCACTGTACATACCTGGATCTGTGTGGGAGTGTGTAGTACGGCATGAATATGAGCCATCCCCAGCCAGTCCAGAGCCAGCCAAGCCATGGGGAATACAAGAGGTAGAAGAGGCAGTGTGGCTGCCACTGGTAGCACTAGGAACATCTCCGTCCAGTGACCACACTCTACCCACATGCTGATGTAGAAGAACCTCAATATGTTCACCAACAGCACACACACCTGCAACATGATAACATATATCAATAGTACAATCAGAGGTGTCATTGCACTTTCTGCAGAATTAAAATTTCATTAACCCCACAGTTTTAATCACTCTCAACAAAGTATCTGAGTCCAACTTAGATTTCCATTTAGAAATTACAGTCTAGTACTCCCTCTGTAATCCGGCATCTCAGCTCTCCGGCACTCCCAGTAATCCGGCGTTTTGTATTCGAGTAAGAGCTCAACACTTGATTTGACAATGCGTCCGCAATACTGTACAATGTTTCCCACGCAGCGACAAGACTAGTGTCTGAGTAAACAATGCATTGGCGCCAAGAGCGATGACTCACGCACGCCCCCTTCAGGTGCTTAGTGTAGGACAGTTGTACTGTAGTAGTGTTGTGTTGAAGATGGCATCCGTGCAGAAAAAACGTGAACATGAAACTCGATCTTTGTTAGATAAACATGAAATCATAAAGCGGCTTGAAAAGGGCGAAACGTTAACTAGTGTTGCTAACGAATACGGTGTTGGTCGAGCGGCCATCGCCTCGTATGCCACGTCAATTGCCTGAATGGAGGAAAATGGCATCCCTGCTAACGATGTCTTAGTTTTAAGAAGGTTACAGGAAGAAGTTCTCAAAGTGTCTCCAAACCGTAAAAAACAACATATAATTGATGCTTATTTCCAGCCATCTACTTCCAAGGAATAACGTGAGTTATACGATGTATTTTCGTACATTTTTACTTTGTATTGTACAATATAATTAAAACTGCTTTTCAAATGATATCTGCGTTTTTCTCGATATTTTCCAGTAATCCGGCGTTTTCAGTAATCCGGCAGTGCTCTGGTCCGATATCTGCCGGATTACCGAGAGAGCACTGTAATTCAAAATACCCATCTTAGTATAGGAGAATATCCGACAAAGGAAATTCTATTTTTTATGCTGTCTAAACTAAGAGTTCATCCTTTATACCCTTATAAAGAGGTTTATTAATCTATACAATGTTTAAAGAATGGAGCAAAACATTACTTAAAAGGTGTAGTTGCACTTTTAACAGAGTTCTTCATCATCATCATCATCTTGCACAGTTTCCAGCCACTGGCCGGGTCTGTTTGGAACACAAGCCTCTCCAACGTCTTCTGTCTTCCCACCATCTCTCAGCCTCCACCCTTGTCCAGTCTTCTCCTCTCTTCTTCACGCTTTCCTCCACCCCCTTCAGCCACCTGTCTCTCAGTCTACCTCTCGGTCTCTTTCCTTCCCACTTCGTCTCGTGTACCCTCCTGGGTATCCTCTTCTCCTCCATTCGTTTTACATGTCCATATCATCCTGTAATGGTTCCTCCTTCATTAATTCTCTGGTCCTCTCATTTCTTATTCTGTCCATCTTTGTAGCTCCAATACTGCTTCTCAAGAACCTCATCTCACTGGCCTGTATTTTGCTCTTCTCCCTTCCTTTCATAACCCAGGTCTCCAAGGCATACGTCAGGATAGGGACATAGTACGTCCGATATATGATCTTTTTGCTGTTCTGAGGGACATCCTTGACATCCTTGCTCCATAACATGCTTCTCACACTCCTCTGAAATGCTTCTGCCTGTCTCCCCCGCTCATTTATTTCTCTATCGTTTCTTCCATTATCTTGTATCAGGCTTCCCAGATACTTGAAACTCTCCACTTTCTTCAGCTGTTCCCCACCAATTGTTATTCCCGTTGTGGTTCTTTCCTTCTTCCTTGTTGTGATCACCATCTCACTTATTTATGCTAAATTTCATCCCATACCCTTGTATTACTCCTTCCCACACATCCAACTGTTCCTGTACCTCCTCCTCCTTGTTTCCCCAAATCATCAAATCATCTGCAAACACCATTGCTTTCATCTTTCCTTCCCCAATTACTTCTGCCACTCGGGACATTATGTCATCCATCACCACAATGAAAAGTAACGGTGACAGTGCACTTCCTTGTTTTAGGCCGTATCTCTGTTCCAACCAGTCCGATCTCTCTCCTCCCACTTTCACACAGCTCACACTTCCCTTGTACATCACCTTTATCCTCTTTATAGTCCATTTCTCTACTCCTCTATCCTCCAGGGACTTCCATACTTTGTTTCTGCATACACTGTTATATGCTTTCTCAATGCCCAGGAAGGCCATCAGTAGATCTGTTCCATACTCATAGTGCTGTTCTTGTAACTGCCTTACAGCAAAAATCAAATCCACTGTGGACCTTCCTGCTCTGAAGCCATGTTGCTCTTCCCTCATCCTGTAACGTGTTTATCGAGGGGTTTTTATGCCACTGGCATAAGTCAGTAGGAAGCCATTCTATATTTATTTACGCGGCAAATTGTTCAGCCAAGAGAATTTTTCATGTTAATTTATTATTATTATTATTAATTTATTATAATTATTATTAAGATATTTTCGGAGCATTTTATAAAAATTATAAGCATACAGATAGGTTTTCTATGTCTTAGAAAACGCTATCAAGCAAATTATTACGAACGACAATATCATAGAAAATTATCTGATTACGGAATTTTACGGAGTTTTGTCAGTTAGGGTATTTGAGAGAGATGACTCACTGGGAATTCAAGTACACGCTTAATCTTGTCGGAAAGCATGACGCAATCCTGGGTCGCAGCGTCAAGGAAAGGCGAATTGTTGAAACGGAACCCTCCCGCCGAGTGTAATGACCCAGAGGAGGGGAAGATCGCGTGGTGGGTCAGCCAATCAGTTGAGACAACGTAAGCTGGAAGATGGTACCATGGTGGGGGAGCCAACGTGTGGATATATCGTTCGACGCGCCGTGAAACGAGGACTATCTGTATAGAACTTCCCGAGTATGGTTCACGCGGGATTTGCTCCGATGTTCAGTGGAGTTAGCGACTATCTTTGTGAAACTTAACCAGTGTAGTTATAAGAGTGTTTGGGTCCGAGGTACGGACCATAGAATTATCTAATCTACCAGAATATCATCAAATAACGAAGAAGATGGCGACGTCCAGGAGACTGTGGGAAGCACACAGCATCATCCAGTACGAGGGAAATGCTTTAGCAATTTCCAGTGGTAAGCGCAGATGACGCAGAAATACGCAATCTCTCATTCTCTTTGTTTTACATTTCATATTTCAGTAACTTCATAGCTTGGAAATAAGAGTAAAATCAATTTATCAGACTCCGTTTTCACGTAATTTTCTATCGGTAATATTAAAATCACAACGCTCCAATTTAAATGTTATACTTATTATTATTATTAATTTTGCTATACTTGTTTTATATAATAAATTCATTTCTTTTACAATGCAATCTTTGCTTTCAGTAGGTAGCATTAGATATAGACCAATTCCTTCTCCTGATACAATTGCTTGTTGGGTTAATGATCAAATCATACCACGATCTGAGTGAATAGAGTCTTGAAGGTGTTCTGCCAGAGCTAGACGTTGTTAAATACAAATTTAGATTTCAACATTGGGTTGAGGTCTTGGCGCCCATTAAAACAACATAGCTTAGGCAAAGGTAAACAGTTACATTTATCACCCAACAGTTAGGGGCAAGCAAAACGTTTCAATCCCTCCTTCTATCCTTGTCCTAATCCTCCTTTCCAAAACTTTCTCAAAGATCTTTGGACAATGACTCATCAGTGTTATTCCCCGGTAGTTTCTGCATTCTGTTCTACTACCTTTCTTGAAGATCGGGACAATTATTCCCTTTTTCCAGCCCTCTCGGGTCTTTTACTTCCATGCTGTCCTCATCACTCGGTACAACCACTGTATCCCCACCTCTCCTGCTGCTCTCACCATCTCCACACTCAACTCATCCACACCCGGTGCCTTCCCTCCTTTCATCTTCTTCACTGCATCTTACACTGTCTCCCCCGCTCATTTATTTCTCTATCGTTTCTTCCATTATCTTGTATCAGGCTTCCCAGGTACTTGAAACTCTCCACTTTCTTCAGCTGTTCTTAAGGATGCAAATTTTCAATAATAAATTTTAAAATAAAGATAATGTTGCCATCATGACACCCTAGGGTGAACCCCAGATTCAATGTCTCTGATTAGCTGTACAGTACGGAATAAACTTAAAACTTGTCACACTGTTAAGTCAAGGTACAGTATTTTAGACTTAGTTATATGCAGGTTTATAATGCTCATGTTCAACTCCATGCAACTGCCATACTAATTTACAGGCTTATACATAATTTTTCCAAATGCAATGTGTGCCTTAGGAGCCATAAGCATGCTTATTTACAGAGTCCATGGGATTACCTACTGCCTAGCAACATTCTGAGAACATTTGAACCCTGAACTTAATATCATAGAATCCATTCACATGAACAGTTTGAAACTCTATTTGCAGATAGATTTTCAGCAACACCCACACTGTATAAATCAGTGTTACCAAATAATTCTACGTACCCTTATGGGTTTCATGTTTAACTGAATATAACTTCCGTAACTTTCACTGGATTACTGCCAAATGTTGTAAGTGCAGTTTATGCCATAACATACCTACAGTATATGCGCACATTCTCAGATAGAGCAGTGCAATCAACAATCTATTTACTCTCCCTGAGCATTTGATCCGTAAACTATCAAAATCTCAGAATCCATTGCTGTGTTACACCAAAATATTTCAGTTATATGTTGAGCAAATCTTATAATGACAGTGCTACCAGTAGAATTCTGTAGATAATCGATGTAATTGCAGAAATAGGGATTGAATCTTAAATTTTAAGAAAATTAGGCAAATTAGTTCTTCATGGAGCTACTTGTAGTGCAGGAATATTAGACAAAGTGAGGAAAATTAGTTTATCAAGCTAAAATTTGGTGGAGAAGTTCCTTGAATAGCCTGGATCAAAATACTAAAAGTCCCAAAAAATCCCTCATGGGGAACATGCCGCCATCTTGGAAAAATGGCCGGCATCTTGGATTTCCTATCCAGCATCGCATTGAACATCATAACTCGGTACCTAAGGGTGATAGGGACATGCGGTTTGGTCAGGATAACTTACGAGAATGCAGGCTATCATTTTGACACTACTTAATCTTGATAACAATCGAAATAGTTATTATAAATCACTTAAATAAACTCTCATAGGGTAGCGTTAAAAGCCATCTTGATGTTCAATGTCGATTTTTCACCTTTTACTGTCATGGGATTGAAAAAAATACTGAAATAAATGTTGTTAAGCACATCAAAACGCACAAAAATATGTAATCAGCACTTTCGTAAATCAAAAATTACGGGTGTGATAAGTTGTCAAACATGCGCATGCAACTCGAGGAGTGGCGCACCGAGGAGGGGGGGGGGCCTTCACAAACCCGGTGCAACTGGAGATGTAATCATATTCTGTAGGCGCAACTATGCCCCTTTTTTAATGATAAGAAAAATTTGACACTTTTATATAGAAGGATAACATCTTATAACCTAATAAATAATAAAAAGCAATAATTAATTTGTTAATACAGTAACTTTGCGCTTTAAAACTCTCTTTCTTAGCTACGTATATTATATTTATATAGAAAAGGAAAGATAAACGTTACTATTCGAAAATAAATTAAGCAGCTATTTGCTTATTTGCTATCTTATACCACACTATAAACACACTAACTTTTAAGCACATTACAATTTCTTTTGTACAAACATGGAAAAGAGGAGATTCTGCTGCCACAGGACACTGCAGTGCGGTGTGCCTGTAAAGGAATAAGGCCAACTATTAATTATATCGTACGCGTGAATATTGGTCATGTGTTGGTAAAGAAACGTGACACTTGCCTTAATCTTGACGCTTTTTCTTTGGTAAGGTTGAACTTTCAGAAGAGTCTACTCTGCGGAAAAAAGGTGGTGAGGATCTGCATGTCAATTCTTCGGGGTTGTCCTCCTGTTCCTCACTCGCCATATTGTCAAGAGTCAAGCTCTGGCTTGTTAGAACAACCATCACCAGTGTAATTGCTGCACATTGCTGAACAGGAGAGACCTTGTCTTCGGCAACCTCAAGATCTGCTGCCGCATCCTGTCTTGCACTCTCAGCTGATGAGGTTTAGGAGGAAGTCTGGTGCGGGAGGAGATTCTGTTGGAATCGGTAAAAATTTGCCGATTCTGTTGGAATCTGTAAAAATTTGCCGATTCTGTTCTTCTTCCATCCCCACTCAGTAGGTGGAAGAGAGATTCCGCGCCATTCCTGCACTTGGTGGTAAACTCTTGGGCTATGCTGTCGAGATGCTGCTGATGTTGGTGGAAGACTTGAGAGGTCGAAGTCTGCATGGATACGTTGTTTGGCAAGGGTCTTAAGGTACTGACTATACCTTATCTTGTTTAGGCTATCTGTAGTTCTACCTCCATATAACGCTACGAAGAATTCTTCCCCTGCCTTCACGATCTCTTCCACTGCAGCGTATGCGCTGTAAAAAAACAGCAACTCTTAGGCGAAGACTGGGGTTATTGTTTAAAGTCTTGAACGTGTGTACTTTCCCCTTCCTGTAGGGAGCCAAAGTTGTGTCGCAACCGGACATGGCATGGAGGAAGAGGAGATTGTCGGCCATGTCCCCAAGAGCCTTCTGCAATTCCGTAGAGCCAAAGAGTTTCTTCAGATGGGCTTTTGATGGTGGCACCAGCATATAGACGTTTCTATCGCATTCTGCAAGGTTCAAAAGAAATACCAACAAATCGGTATCCTCTCCAACAATTGCCACATGACCTCCCTTCTCTGCTTCCTTGATCGCTGTTCTCACGATGAGACGATCAGGATTAGACTTGGCATGAATATCTGGAATCCCCTTTTCTTCGAAACAACAACCTAAAAGTGCGACGAATCTTGATTTGTTTGAAGTGTTGGCTAGGAACTGATGCTGCGACGAGACTACTTGTACTTCCAAATCCACCAAAACTTCAGAAGATGACATCTTGGCACGTCGTCTCATATGCTCCACGTCTTTCGTGATACTTTCGGAATAGCCATCGAACACTACAGTAGCTTTCCCTTGATTTTTCGCCTTGCTGTATGAAATGTAGTTCTTACAAACATCATCGAAGGTTCCAGATTTCGGCCATACCACCCGGTGCAGGAGATGTCCACCGTCAAACACTGTCTTCGGGAAGACAGGTCATTGGTGCACACAACTTCTCTATCACTGTCCGTAAAGTTGATTTTGTACCTTTTCTGATAGTTGAAGCATTGAACAGCGCTGGCGGCAATAAAGCCAACTCGTATTCAAAGCAAGATTCAAGATCCTCTTCATTGCCATCGACACATGCAATCCGATGAAACAGCTGGTTCGGATTTACAGGCACGGCCTCACCTCGGACAACAAGAGCTGCAAAAGTGACAACTTTGTCCTTTCGTTGGAGATTAACTTCGGCGAACGATTTCCCTTCCAGTTTCTTCAAAGTCGCGGTTCCCGTCTCCTGAGCTGAGTCGCAGGTCACCGTTTCGTCACTTATAACACCGGTTGATAAGGACACCAAAATATCTCGAGGTTTGTCGAAAGGAGAATGTATACGTAGCCATTCTGTGAATTTTTCGAGATACTTGAAGTCTCGCCTTTGGCAAGCTTGCCCATGTTCTATGTGTTGCATAGAATTTAATGGTAAAATAGTTTTTGATGTAGGACTTTTATAAAGTAGAGGAAACGGCATTAACTTTTAAACCAGATGGTAAATATCGGCAAAATAAGCATAAACGGACAGTTCAAACTGAAACACACATTTTTCGCTTTCATGATTCTTTCCTGTGGCGTAGGGTTTAAGATAAATTTAATGATAAACGTTACCGTAAAGATGTTCATTCGGCCGGCCAGCCGGCCGGCGCCACTGCTTAGCTACACAGGGAAGGTGGAGTCGGGGAACGAGAATGCTCTGACGGAGCAGCGGCAGGGATGTCACTCGGCAACGCGCGGACGGACAGTCCATTCTTAGTTTAATTACATACGAGCGTAGCACAAAAATACTTTAATTATTAAAATTAAAAGGAAATATTCTTTTCTTTTTATACATACAGTATAAGTAGCTAAGAAAGAGAGTTTTAGAGCCCAAAGTTACAGTATTAACAAATTAATTATTGTTTTCTTTTAAATTATTTATTAGGTTATAAGATGCTATCCTTCTATATAAAAGTGTCAAATGTTTACTTATCATGAAAAAAGGAGCATAGTTGCGCCTACAGAATATGTTTACATCACCAGTTGCACCGGCTTCGTGAAGCCCCATTCCTCGGCGCGCCACTTCTCAAGTTGCATGCACATGTTTGACAACTTATCACACCCGTAATTTTTGATTTACGAAAGTGCTGATCACATATTTTTGTGCGTTTTGATGTGCTTAACAACATTTATTTCGGTACTTTTTTCAATCCTACGACAGTAAAAGGTGAAAAATCGACATTGAACATCAAGATGGCTTTTAACGCTACCCTATGAGCGTTTGTTTAAGTGATTTATAATAACTATTTTGATTGTTATCTAGGTTAAGTAGTGTCAAAATGATATCCTGCATTCTCGTAAGTTATCCTGACCAAACCGCATGTCCCTATCACCCTTAGGTACCGAGTTATGACGTTCAATGCAATGCTGGATACGAAATCCAAGATGCCGGCCATTTTTCCAAGATGGCGGCATGTTCCCCATGAGGGATTTTTTGGGACTTTTAGTATTTTGATCCAGGCTATTCAAGGAACCTCTCCACCAAATTTTAGCTTGATAAACTAATTTTCCACACTTAACCCTATTCTTCTTACACTATTGTTATAACATCTGTAATTGAGTTCGCCTCCGACTAGTCATAATATGAATCATCGTGTTGAGAGCACAAACAACCTCTAAGAACGCATCCTGAAACAAAATGCCAGCCAGCCACCAAGCGCTTGAATGTTGCAGCAGAACAGGCCATCTGACTCCTGGCTGCTAGACTACAGAACAATTGATTCGCTTCTCAGCTCAATACGGCCAGCACGCACCTTGGCCAGAAGAATGATCTTGGTGAAATGAATATTCGCTATTATTTTAAAACACGGATGGCAGAATCAAGTAAGTTGTGACTTGATTGATAATGCAAAACGTGTACAGTGTCTCAAGACAACAAACGTTGTCGTTGCACAATTACTTGTCAAGATATATACGTTTTAGTAAAGGGAGTAGTGTGACCTTGGTGCAGTGATATATTCACAATTATTTTAAAACACACATCACGTAATCAAGCAAGCTGGTGCCCAATGGGATAATGCATCGTAATGTGCATAATGTTGTTGTTGTTTCCTATGGCTAGCCCGGATTCCAATCCATCAGTTTCCTTGCGTTCCAATAGAGTTGTGTGAGGTTTCCTGAAGTTCTAGCAGTCACATCAAGTTTGTTGCAATGTAGCAGGTGCCCCTTATCCATTTTACTTCCAGGTTCGTGACAAAGTGTGCATTTTTCAGATCTCAGGATGTTGATTCGTTTCAGATGAGCTGCAAGGCAGTCATGGCCAGTGTTAAGTCTGAAGAAGGCTACAGCTTCTCTTCTTGGTGTTAATTTATATTGATCCCATTTAGCATCAATGTCCTTCCATAATTTGGTTTCTGCTGTTTTCTTTGTCATGTCTTCATACTTGTTTTGATAGTATTTTTCAAAATCCTTTTTGCTGACATAAAATCAGTCTGACTGACAGGTTTTTTTGCTAATCTGTCTGCCTCTTAATTACCTGCTATTCCAACATGAGAAGGGATCCACTGAAATGAGATCTGTTTGTGGAGTCTTAGAAGGGTTTTTATCATACAAAAATTTATTTCAGTTCTTTATTTTGAGGCTTATAATTTGACAAGACGGCTTGGATGGCTGCTTTTGAATCTGTAATGATAACACATTTTTGATAATCATTGTTTCTGCATAATGTCTCAAACTAACAAACATAGTCGTAGCAGAATTACTTGTCAAGACATTTCAGTGTTGGTAAGAGGTGTAATTCCTTCCCAATTATTCTAATATATAAGATTTCTTCGAAATATAATAATATAGAACACTCCGTTGCGTAGTGGCTAGCACTCCCGGCTCTGCCAAGAAATTTAATTCTGGTCTGAGGACAGGAATGGGGTAAACTCAGCCTCGTGAGGCAAAAGTGAAAAGAGGCGGGTTCAATTCCCACCTCAGCCATCTTGGAGGTGGTTTTCCATGGTTTCCCACTTCTACTCCAGGCTAATGCCGGGATGGTTCCTAACTTAAGGCCACAGCCACCTTCTTCTCAATCGGCATCTGAATTACGAATTCACACACTAAAATCACAACAACACAGGTTATCAGACAAATTCCACACACACCCAAGTACACAGGGCTACATGATCATGATGTCGCCAAGCCCCTAAAGGAAACAACAACAAAATATATTAATATGTAAGAAGAGACCATTTGATAGCTGGAGCGCAGTGGGCAGGAACCAAGAATATAGGACACAAATGATACCTAATACCGTATATAAACAAGTACAGGTAGGCTATTTGTATAATATAATTAAATAGCATGTAATGAATACCAAGCAGAATATCATCATCATTTCCCCTTATCCAGCTCCTGCCGGGTCGGGGTATTTATGGCACTTCTCCACTTTCCTCTTTCCTTCCACCATTCTTCTTCCAAGATCTAGTCCCAGTCCAGATTTCTTTTTCTTACACTGTTCTTCACTGAATCAGTCCACCTTGTTCTAGGTCTTCCTCTTGCTCTCTTACCCTTGCACTTCGCCTCCAGCATCTGTCTTGGTATTCTATTTTCCTCCATCCTCTTTACATGTCCAAACCACCTTAGTTTATTCTTCTCAATTCTCTCATTTAGTTTTTCCATCCCAACTTCCTTCCTAACATCTTCATTCCTCACTCTGTCTTTCCTTGTCTTTCCTATCATACTTCTTAGGAATTTCATTTCACTGGCTTGGATTCTACTCTCTTGCCTGCTTGTCAGGGTCCAAGTCTCAGCTGCATAAGTTAATATGGGAACATAGTACACTTTATACATTACCTCCGTGCTTTTCCTTGGTACTTCATCATCATCATCTTGAGCAGTTTCCAACCGCTGGTCGGGTCTGCTTCCTTGGTACTTCCTTATCCCAAACAAGTTTTCTTACACTTTGATAGAATGCATTGCTCTGCTGTACCCTCCTGCCAATCTCCATGTCCAACATACCATTTTGCATCAATTCACTTCCTAGGTATTTGAACGTGTCCACAATTTCCAAACTCTGACTTCCAATTTTCACAGTGCTCTTTCCTTGTCTTTCCCCTCTTGTCATCACCATGGTCTTGCTTTTCTCTATACTGATTTTCACGCTGTACTTCTGAATATTTTCGTTCAGTGCATCTAGTTGTTTTTGCACTTCTTCGGTGTTCCTTCCCCAGATCACGATATCATCTGCAAATAACAGTAACTTCATTTCTTTATGTCCATATGCTTCCTTTGTTTCCTTTACAATTTCATCCATCACCATTATGAACAAGAGAGGTGACAGCACACTCCCCTGTCTTAGTCAAGTCTTGTTCCTAAACCAATCTGTCTTTCCAACTGGGGTCAGTACCCTGCTAACACAGTTGTACATTGCTTGCACCATTTCTAACATTTCTCTTCCCAGTCTCTTCTTAACCATGGTTTCCCATACCTTCTCTCTGGGGACACTATCATATGCCTTTTCTAGATCTATGAAAGTCATGATCAAATCCTCTCCATATTCCCAGTTCTTTTCCATCACCTGCCTCAAACTAAAGATTGGGTCCACTGTGGATCTTCCACTCCTGAAGCCATACTGTTCCTCTTGCAACTCTCCTTCCACCTTTCTTCTCATTCTTCTTTCTAGAATAATTAAACAAAAATTGGCAGGCAAAAAAAGGCTACTGTGATGGGATTCGAACCACCAAAATTTAGTTTCATCAATATGTGTCAAGGATGTTATGTAATGGGTCTTCATTGCATGCATAATCTTCTGATACCGTACCTAATGTCGCCAAGTATATGCCTTTGATAATTTCGTACAAAATCTGCCTGAAATAGCTGTACTGCTATTCATCATCTTCATTTCCCGTTTCCAGCTTCCTGGGTCGGGTTGTGAATTAAGGACCTCCATCGTTGCCTGTCTCTCCACCACTCCTCTCCTGATTTTAGTACATCTTCGGGTTTTCCTCCCTTCTTTTCTACACACTCCCACACTGTATCTGCCCATCTCTTCCGGGGCCTTCCTCGTGGTCTCTTCCCTGTCATCTTTTCACAGAAAGTTTTCTTTGGTACTCTCTCCTCTCCCATTCTCATCATATGTCCATACCACTTTAACTTTGTTGTTTCTATCCTGTCCTGTAGCTTCAATATTCCTGTCCTTTCTCTAATCTCTTCATTTCTAACTCTATCTCTTCTGGTCTTGCCCTCTATACCTCTTAGGAATTTCATCTCTGCGGCTTGTATTCTACTCTCCTCTCTTTTTGTAGTAGTCCACGCTCCAGCTGCGTATGTTAGTATGGGTCCGTAGTAGGTTGAATATAATACTTTTTTGCATTTCTTTGGGACATCTCGGTTCCACACAATACCCCTTACACTCTGGTAAAAACTGTTCGCTTGTTGTATTCTCTTTCCAATTTCCTCAATTATCTTTCCATCTTCTGCGATCACACTTCCCAAATACTTGAAACTTTTAACGACTTCTAGAATTTTGCCATTCAATTCTATCTTTCCTCTTCCTTTCTTCCTTCCTCTTGACATTACCATTATCTTGCTCTTCTCTGTGCTTACTTTCATCCCAAATTTCTCTATCTCTTGGTTCCATACATCTAGTTGTTTTTGTACATCCTTTTCATCCTCACCCCATATAACTATATCATCTGCAAACAGCGTGGCCTTTGTTGCTTCTTGTCCCAATCTCTGTTTGACATTCTTGTGGATTTCATCCATGACTATGATGAATAGTAATGGGGACAATACACTTCCCTGTCGGAGACCCGTTTCCACTTTAAACCATTCAGTTTCTCCTATACTGGTCTTCACGCTACTGACACAATTTTTGTACATAGCTTTTATCATTTGGACTTCTGCTCTAATAACTCTTCTTTTTCTTAATACATCCCAAACCACCGCTATTATGATTATACATTCTTAGGTTTATTTGTAAGTATTTGGCTGGAAATCAGAAAATAGTTAGCCATTGCATCACTGAGGTGCTGTGTATCATCTGCCAATTAAAAGTGGAACTTCTATCTCGGCTTGACGTTGAAGAAATGAATATTCACAACTATTTTAATACACGGATGACATAAGCAAGTAAGTTGGGACTCAATCCATGATGTGTCACTTGCATTACATTTTAAAACAACAAACTTGTGGAAGCGGAAATACTTCCCAAGATATTTCAGTTTTAGTAAAAGGTTAAATATCGACCTGACTGTTTTATTATATAAGATTAAAAAACCCACCTGCATTTTATATCAAAAGCAAATCTAACAAAAATAAAACCATTTTCAAAACCTCTAATAATTATCAGTCCAAATTGGCAAAAAAATTGCAAAAATTATGAAATATAAACATCTATTATTGCTCTTCGTCATTAATTCTAAATCACCACACATCATCATATATACAGTGAGGTCCTCTCAGGAGTTGGCCAGCCAGCACACCGAGCTTATCTGCCTCCCATCGATTCATCACTTCCCGCTCGGCATAGCATAGCAATGTGAACAGAACAACACTTGGCTCACTTGATCAGTGCGTGACATGAGATAACAATTAAAATTAAGAAAGTAAGAATTAATAAATTAAGGTCGTACCTTATGACAGGAGATGTTGGAAATGTTTTCCTCCTACATCCACACATTTCCGGTATCGTCTTAGGAAACTCCGATTCACACACATAAGTTCGTCTTCCGTAATTGAGGCTAGTTCTCAGATATGTTCTTTCAGTTCGTCCAACATGTGAGGATTTCTTGCTTACACTTTATTCTTTAAGTTCTCCCATAAATAAAAGTCACAAACAGTTAAATCTGGGGACCGTGACGGCCATAAGTCCGTACTAATAACACGGTCTTCAAAAATTTCCTCATTTAAGTTTAATGTGTCATGAGCTGTATGCGCAGTGGCAGAGTATTGCTGAAAATATCCATTTCGACAGTCAGTGTCAGTCAGCTCGTCCAAATATGGTTTGAGTATATTATCCCTGTATCTTTGTGCATTAATTGTGCCTTGAAAAAAAAATAGGTCCTATAATTCTGTATCCATTCACTGAGCACAATACTCCGACCTATTCATTATGGAGAGGAATTTCGTATATGCAATGGGTTTTTTCTGTACTCCAATATCTGTTATTCAGCGTCGAAACATAACCGTGTAAATGGAACCAAACTTCGTCCGACAAAAATATTAAGCGTGGATCAATTGTTTCATCATGAACGTTTCGTAACATGCAATTACAAAAACGTACTGACTTATCATGATCACGTGGATGCAGTTCGTGTACTACAGGAATCTTGTATGGCTTCAGTTTCAACATTTTCGTAGCCCGCCATGCTGAGCTCTTCGAAACCTCGGCCACTTGTCCAAGTCGTCTTAGGGATTTTGTAGGCATATGTTCTACTTTTTCTGCGATTTCATTTACTTTCTCCTCATTAAGTACACGTTTTTTAACACTTCACTTCTTATCGAGTAAAGAACCAGTTTCTCTCAATTTGTTTACGAGTTTCCGCACGGTCTATGTGTGGAGGGCGCACACCTGAAAAATGTGTTAAGAAACGTCTAACGACTTCATATAATTAAAAATAAATACCCTTTCCCCTACCATGTACACACTTGGAGGCATTATGAGAATTATACCCCGAAGTAACACTTCACAACTCGAGAACAGTTGGAGCAACAGATCAACACTAACTTAATACACGTTATATGCACGGACCAGAACTGTGAAGTGCGTGCTGTATAACAGGAAGTGATCAGTCAACGGGTGGCAGATAAGCTCAGTGCACTGGCTGGCCAACTCATGAGAGGAGCTCACTGTACCTACACTATACTCTGTATTTCAAAAGAATGAACATGAAGGAAATGGCGGGAGCTTGGAACAGCTGAGCTGTGTTGCCAAGTTTTTATTGTTGATGTAGAACAGCTGATTCGAATAATAAAAAGGAAGCTTGTAGTTTAACGTGACCGTTAATCTTGAGATCGTGAGCCACGGGACCTCCTTTTAACGTGGAATCCGAACCACAGGACATGGCATTTCACTTCGAAAATCTCACATGCATTGACCGGGAATCGAACCCGGACCGCCTTGGTGAGAGGCATACAGCTAGACCGCTGCGCCACCACGCCCCAGATTCGAATAATACACAGGGCTACACTTCGGATATTATTTCAGTACTATTATGCGCAATATAATGCAAATGTTGATCCTGAGTCAACGCCGAGGACATTCAAATAGAGAAATACGGTATAAAATGAATAAATAATACACCGAAGCTATGCTACCTTTGTCACCGTTATTCAATAAATACGAGAAAGAGGCCAAACACTCGACAGCTATACAAATATAATACAAAATACAAACACAAAGTAATATGATGATGAATATATCAACACTCACCATGCAATGATTATATCCTTCAAGATGAAACAAGAGTTTGGGTGAAGGTCGTTCACAGTTTACAGCAGTTAACACAGAACGCAGAAATAACATCATGACAATACCAAGCACATTCACTCACTGTATCGCGACTCTGTACGATTAATAATAGCCTCCACATACGTAATGTTAAGGTAAAGTATTTAGCACCAAGCACACAAACAAGCTGTTCTGTGGAGATATTATTGCAGTGATTTTACATTGTCGATTTGTAGGTTATTGAATGACGAGCGTTAATTTTAACACTACGGTATGCAATGAAACATTATTGGATACGTAAACATTAAGACTAAATCTACAGCCTATTTTGTACATCACGCATGTATTCTAAATTAAGTATGTTTAAATTTGAATTGAACAAACAAGGCTAACCATGAAAATAGTTTGATGTCGAAATGAACGATAGCCGGCCGTTACAGGTTGGCGCGCGCGGTCTCCAGCTGTATTTCCAGCATTTTCCCACGTTCTTCCAGTGGTACTATTTACAACTTATTGACTCGATGCTTAAAGTAAACGAAACGATGGCAATGAAACAAACTCTGACACAGTTAACAGGCAACTGAATGAATGACAATAAGCTGGCAACGTATGGTATTAGTTGTCAAAATCCAGCTAATAGGAGCCCGCGCCGGTCAGCTGTTCCAAGCTCCCGCCATTTCCTTCACGTTCATTCTTTTGAAATACAGAGTATAAGGTGTATGTTTCACAAAACTCAAGCTCTTAAACCAGACGGAGTAAGAAGCAGTTTGTACCAAAATCTTCCAAATCAACTCAATAGTACAGGAAAAGCATTGCATTTCATGAAAAAACAACGGAAATATATTTGTTTATAAAGTGTGTTTGTACAAATAAACAAGATGATGGCCCCTGCCAGAGCTGTATCGCATCCAGCGCGCATAACAGTTAAGCTGGGCGAGTGGTATATACACACGAGGCACTCATAAGTCACTTATAATAATGTTATTGACTTAACGTTCCTTTTAACATCGGAGTTTTTTCAAGACGCATTTGTGCACCCAGGATTGCCAACTGACTGAGCCAGGATACGACTCTGCAACCTTGGGAACAGCAGGCAGTCTGACAAGTAACCGATCGTGATAAATGAGCATTCAAAAGAAAGAGAACTGGTGTAGCAGTGACAAATTGCACTCTGAGTTCATTAATATCAACAATTTGTTTAAAAAGTGCCATTAAACAAATAAACAGGACAATAGCCCCTGCCAGAACTGTGTGGCGTCGAGCCCGTGTACCAAGAAAGCCAGCGGAGAGTTCTCGCATGGGTCCGCTATTTTTACATTAAAAAGAACATTGGAACACTTGAGACCAGAACAAGAGGAGAGAAACTAACCAATACAGTAATGAGGACATGCTGTTCTATCCATTTCGTCATCAGCAAATGTCTGTCTCGGTTGTGGTAAGACACTGGTCGGCTCAATGCCTTCTCCAGGGCTATATGCAGGTTGGCGACGTACGGAGTCTCCTCCAAGCGATATCTTTTGTTCTGAAGAGGCGTTCTAGAAGTAGGTGCACTGAACACGCCATTCGACATCTCCACACTTGGGCTGTACGTATCACGGGCTTGAAGAATAGGAGCATCCTTATCCTGCAACAAGCAGGGATCATAAACTCCACATGGGCTGTATGTATCACAGAGTATAGAAGGATCTTTATCCTCAAGCAAGATGAGAAATCAAAGTCTAATACATGCAGTCGAAGTACAGGAAGTTAAATGATCGCTAACTAATAGAATAGATTACCAGGCATCAATCACATAGGATTAAAGAGGTACACTCACGGATGGGAAAATTACACTGAAAAAGGAATTTAGGAGTCTTTCAGCAATCAGGTCATTCATTGTACAATAAGTACAAGCATTATAAATAGTAGAGTGGTAATCAGTAACAAGTTGAGTTACATATGTAGAAAATACATTAAAATTAAGACAGGGATTTATTTCTATTAACACTTTTCTAATAGAAATAAATCCATGTAATATATATACTGTATATATATTTTAACTGCTCTATTACAGAACTGAGAGCTGTGTCAGAGTCCAAGCAAATACATCAGACTGGTTCGAAGCTAAAAGCGGAGAACCTGGCTATCCCCTCTGTTCTTCATAAGCATCATGGATGAAATCATAAGTCTGTCAAGAAAAACGACAATATCTGCAATGCTATGGTATTTGCAGATGATGTAATGATGTGGGGTAGGAAGAGGAAGTACTGCAGTACAGAATCAACAAAACTGCCAGAAATTTGACAGATTTGGACTTACAATAACTGCAATTAAAACAGTGTGCTTGGTGATGAGCAGAGAGACTGAGACAGAGAAGCCAACATTGGGACAAAATGAAATTGAAACTATCTAACATTTCAAATACCTTCAGAGAGTCAAGTCAGCTGACAACAGATTAACACTGGAATTAATAGCAGGATTGAATCAGCGGCAAACTTCTATAGATCTGTGTGCCCAATGGTTTGGGACAAAGGCTTCCTTCAGAATGACATTGTATATTATTGTATTGTATTGTATTGTATTTTTTATTCATCCATTCAATCATATAATGTACATTGTACAATGATATAGGACACGTCAATTCACAAATTATACTAATACTAATTTACAATCACAATAATAATATAGGCCTACACAAGGATAACCTTACATCATTTAGTCCTATGAATACATAACTATTGATATTCTAATAACTCTTTAACTGAGTAGAAGCAGTGCTCCAGCAAGAACTCTTTAGTTTTTATTTTGAACTTTATGTAATTTGCTGTACTTTTAATATTATTTGGCAAATGATTATACAGCGTTATAGCTGCATGGAATACACCATTTTTACATAGTGTTGTATTTGCAGCATGTACATGAAGATTGTTCTTTTGCCTGGTCTGGTAGTTATGTATATTTGAATTCATCTCAAAGATATCCTCATTTCCTAAGCTTTGTTTGACAAATAATAGAAGTTCAAAGATGTAAATACATGGCAAAGGTAAAATTTTCAGTTGTTTAAACAGAGGCTTACATGTATGCAATCTAGTAGTCCCTTTCATTGTCCTAATTATTCTTTTCTGGATAATAAAGATTTGGTGAGCAGCAGGTGAATTTCCCCAAAATATGATTCCATATTTCATAAGCGAATAGCAATAAGCAAAATAAGTACTTAGAACAGTTCTCCAGCTAGTCGATTGTCTTAATACTCTTAATGCATAACAACTTGAGCTTAGTTTCTTGGCAAGTTTAGTGGTATGAGAGTTCCATTTTAGGTCATCCTGCAAACAAAGGCCTAAGAATTTAGTAGAAGAGGCGTTACCAATTTTAAGGTCATTTAAGATTATGGAGGGAGAATTAATACTTTTATTCTGAGCTGTGTGAAAGTTAAGAACCACTGTTTTACTAGTGTTGATAAGGAATCCATTATTGTTGAACCATAAGGACAGCTGACCTGTTACTTCCTCTACTGATTTTTGAAGTTCAGTGTCATTTTCACCCCTCATCAAAACACTTGTATCATCTGCGAATAGTACAGTTTTAAATGCAGGTATCTGAGATGGCAAGTCATTTACGTAAAGGAGAAAAAGTAGTGGCCCTAGAACGGACCCCTGCGGAATGCCATACTTCAAAAACATAGGATCTGAGTGGTAATATTTAAATATGTTTGTGGTATTTTCTAAACTTTTTTGTTCGACGATCTGTTGGCGATTATTTAAATATGACTGAAACCACTTACTAGCGATACCCCTGATACCATATTGATGGAGTTTATCAATTAGTATCTGATGATTTATCACATCAAAAGCTTTAGACAGGTCCAAAAACAGGCCACATACTCTCTTCCTTTCATCAAGTGACTCAAAAGCAGGATTTAAAAATTCATAAATTGCGGACATTGTTGATTTTCCTTCTCTAAAGCCATGTTGAGAGTCAGTTAACAATTTATATTTGTTTATGAAGCTAATTAGACGGTTGTACATTATCTTCTCTAAAATTTTTGAAAATATCGACAATAAAGAAATAGGTCTATAATTGGTTACGTTTTCTCTATCTCCCCCTTTAAATAATGGAATTACTTTTGCAATTTTAAAGATATCTGGAAATATTCCTGACATGAGAGATTGGTTACAGAGGTGTGTTAAGGGGATACATTTTTTAATTAGTATATCAGGAATGTTATCAACTCCTGAGCAATGTTTATTCTGTAGGTTCTTTACAATATTGAGGATTTCTGCTTCTGTAACATTTTCAACAAACATTGATTTTCCATTAAATGTTATATTCACGAGTGTTGATTTTATTGCCTGTATATTGTTTACATTTAGTAGTTTTTCAGCTATGGTAGCAAAATGCTCATTAAAAATTCTTGAGACATTTTGTGGGTCATTGATCTTCTTGGAGTCTTCTGATAACGTTATGTTATTTACTGCCGGTTTTGTTTGCCTGGTTTCATTTTTTATGATATTCCACATAGCCTTAGTTTTATTTTTAGATTCCAGGATATAATTATCATTTGACATTCTCTTTGCTAATTTTATAACTTTGTTAAGTATGGTCTTATAGGTCTTGAAATACATGTTAAATTCATTGGAGGTTTCGTGCGTACTTTGAAAATCGTGGAGGAAACGCTTTCTTTTGCATGAAGTAATTATTCCAAGAGTAAGCCATTGTTTTGATGGAGAAGAAACTTTCAGTCTGATACTCTTCAAAGGAAATGCAATATCAAAATAATACAGGAAAGTATTAATGAATTCCTGGAATTTTTTGTTTGTATCTATTGACTTGTACACACCTTCCCAAGTTTCTCCTTTTAACAAGTTGTTGAAATAGTTTATATTGTGCTGACTAAAGCTTCGACATTTATCAAACTGAGCATTGTAAACTGGGTTTGAAATATTTAGAGTTATTATTTGAGCTCGGTGGTCACTGAAACCTGTGTTGATTACTTCGAGAGAGTTGCAGTTCACATTGTCATTAATTATTATCTGGTCAAGTGTGGTTGCACTAGTTTTTGTTATTCTTGTGGGTACTGTTACTGTGTGAATTAGATGATGGGAGCTTAACAAATTTAGCAATTCCCTTCTCTCCGTACTTTCCTCTAAAAAGTTAATATTGAAATCTCCACAAAGAACTATTTTTTTATTAAATTTATTTATTTTATTTATTATCACTTCTAGTTTATTCAGAAATAACTTTGCACTATTTCCTGGTGAACGATATATACAGATGAGAATTAAATTTTATAGAAATAGCTGTTGCCTCAAAATTTTTATCTATGCATAAGTCATCGGGAATTGGTATAGGCTTAAATTCTATGTTTCCTTTGATATAGATACATACACCTCCATGCTCTGATGTTGATCTACAGTAGTAGCTAGCTAAAGTAAACCCTGGTATGACAGCATGATTGATTTGTTCAGGTTTCATCCAGTGTTCAGACAAGCACAGGATGTGGATATCTTTGAGTGATGTTTGTAGAAGCATATCGATATGAACTAGTTTATTATTAAGTGACTGTACATTTTGGTGAAATATTCTGATTGAGGAACTCTGTGCATTTGTACTGTTGTTAAGCTTGGGGATTATAGTTCTTGCAGGAGCACTTACCTCTGTTCTAAAAAACTCTCGCCACCGAGTGAATTCACTGATTCTACAGTAGTCGGACTTGCAGTATGCAGTAGTGGGATGACTGGTCCGTGGGAGTGGAACTTTTTGTTGATTTCCTCCGCTACTTGTGAACAGATCTGTTGCTTTCCTTTGGTGTTTAAGTGAAGACCATGTCGGGTAAACAGTTCTCTTGGCACATCAATATCAAGAAAGTGAACATGCTGATATAGTCTGGATAGTGCTCTAAGCTTTTTGTTCGTCCTCTTTACCTCCTTGTTGACACACGATTCTTCCATTAGATCATGTCTGTGTGGGATGCCTAAGAGTATAACGTTTGTACCTGAAAGTAGTGGGAGCTTATCTTTGTAGGTTTGTATTGCATCATTCGCTTCGTTTTTCGCTACATCGTTCGTACCCCCCCACAAAACAACATAATCTTCATGAGTAAGGTTTCTGCACATTTCAACACAATTTTCCAGAACATTTTTAACTCTAGCGCCTGGTTTGGTGACGCTACTTACCGCAAAGTCCCTTGATACTTTTAAATTGAGCTCTTCTGAACATCCTTTCCCATGACTGTCACTGAGGAGGAGTACTTTCCTTTTTGAGGTTATGTACGTGGCTAACTTCCGCACTTTTTCCGGCTTACAGTTTGTTGATGCCCTTGTATGTGGTGTTTCTTCTGAGACGGATTCAGTTTCAGCAAGAACATCGTACATATTTTTTGTGGGAACAGCTTGGCTAACTGTTTCCCGCACACGTGGTTTAGGCCTACATTGGCGTCCGCGATTTGCCACCACCACATTCCACGAGTCCGGCGATGACGGGGGATTGTTGCGGTCGTTTACGTTATGTCTGAGTACACTGTTTTCGGCTTTTAATTTAGATAGTTCTTCTTGGGTGTGCTTAAGGTCCCTATTCAAAATGTCGATGATTAACTGTAGAGATTTCACACTCTCACTCGATGCCTTGCCACACAGCGTGCACAGTATATCACACGTATTTACACCTAAATGTACCTCTGATGGTTTACTATCAATGTCACACATACTAGGTGTCTTCCTACACAATATTTTATCACTGGCGTTAATTACGGAACTGTCCTCGTCTACATTTTCGATATCTTTAAGAGAGCGGTATACTTTGTCTACATACGCGGCAGCCATCTTACTTTTGGACCTACCGGATTCCAGTTCTGACCGATGGATTAGAAGTTGCAACATTAACCAACGGATACAACTGTCGGATACAAGCAATGGAAATGAAATTTCTGAAGTCATACTGTACATCCAGAAAACAAGGCTGGACAAAGTTCAAATGATACTGTCTGCAGTTAACTGGGACAACTGTGCAGTATACCTAGTAGAATCCCGAATGAGATGGTTTGGTCAACTAATGAGAATGTCATCAAAATGTCTCTTTGAATGAGAAGTAGTTGGCAAAAGACCTGAGGTAGACCAAGAGATGGCTGGATGGAGCGGGCGCAAAAAGAACTGGTCAGGAGCAGCTTACATGGGAGAAGATAATCAAAGAGAAATGGTGGAGACTTGTTCATTCCCACAAGCGCCCTGCTGGAGTGGAGAAACGACGATGAGAGGCATCAGCCTATCGAGTACTTCTCAAGTATATGCACCATTACTCAGTTATATTTTATATGAATTGCAGCGAATGGCCATAGCAGGGTATTTTATTTGAATGCCAGTAGGCTCCACATCAAGTTCAATTTCAAGTAGTTCCTACTTTGACTACCAGAGATGCCACTGTCACAGACACCTAGCAGCAAACGTTGGAACTTGATAGAGCATTTCTAACCAAATAACCTACAAATTTAGCTACACACTACCAATTGTAGTGGTAGGTTCTATTACATACCAAAAATCTATGACATGGGCCCGCCGGCTTTACTTTCCCTCCAAAGGAATGTATACTGAAAGATTTTAACGCTCTTAAAAAGCCGACGACTTCAGCCGGGTTTGAACCCGCGATCTTGGACATAGCAGTTCAGCATGCTACCGACTATGCCACCGAAGCCTTCAATACCTAGTGCTTTGTTCCTATTTAAATCTTCCAACACAGTCAAATTCTAGATTATTTCAAGGAATATAAAATCATGCTGAGGATTGTCTCTGCCCCAAATGCAGAAAGATACAGTGATATTCAAATGAGTAATACATGCAGTTTGGCGGCTTCGGTGGTGTAGTTGGTAACATGCTGAGCTTCTATGCCCAAGATCGCGGTTCAAATCCGGCCGAAGTCGTCGGATTTTTTTAAGAGCATTAAAAATCCCTCAGTATGCCTTCCTTCGGAGGGGAAGTAAATCCGGCGCACAGTGGGCCAGAATCTTGAAAACGTGGCCAAAATATAAATAGTTGTTCAATTTGTACCGAAGTTAGTATGTAAAGGTTATCGAAGTTGCCGATTAAGAATATGATCTCAAAAAGTGAAAAAAAAATGGCGGGTCCAAGATGGCGGGAAAATATTGATAATTTCATATAAACGTGTTTTTTTTTGGGGGGGGGGGGAATTATGGAGGTTGCTGATGAAGATTATAAGTTCAAAATTTTTTTTAAAACAAAATGGTGGATCCAAGATGTCGGACAAAACTTGATCAAATTATTTTTATTTATATACAAATCAATATGTGGGGGTTGTTGTAGTTAATAAACTCAAAAAATGAAAAGCTCGAGAAAGGATCAAATAGAGGATAGCAGATGGTGTAAGATGTTTCAAAAAATAATTTTATATCAATTACAATAATTATTCATTTAGTAAATTAAAGTTTGATGCATTTCAGTCGGTCAACACGATTGTACCCAAATATGATGGGTTATTCCCTAATCCTTAAAAAATTAACATGAGAATAATACATCTCATTTGGGTACAATCGTGTTGACCGACTGAAAAAAATCAAACTTTAGTTTACTAAGGCAACACTGAAAATGGCTTCAAACACCATAACATTTAGTACATTGTTTGTAACTAATAATTAGAAGTTGTCGTTTTCTTCTTCCTTTTCATCTTTCAAAGTCTTTTTTTCTGCCTCTGCTTTTTCAACTGAATCATCATCATCATCATCATCTTCAAAGACTGTCGCCCTCATCTGCATCGCAATCTTCATAATCTTCCACCACAGGAACTAAGAGGGCAACGGCTTCTGGCGAAAAACTCTTCAGTTACTTTGGTGATGGTTTGCGTGGAGAAGAAATATAGGGCTCGGTGGTTGCCAACAATCTCCTGAACACGTCTTCCATAGTCTTAACTCTGGAAAACTTTCCAGAAAAACTCAACTTATTGGTTGATACTTGAGCATCCTTTGACAGTTGACCGATGGGTAAAATAGCTGATGAAATAATGTCTGGTGTGTGGATCAACAATCTATGGACTGCTGTTGGCATGTTGTACGAGGGGTATTCTTTGACTTAGTGACTGGCAGTTGCTATGGCGTAAGCTCGAAACTTTTCAACGTCGATTTGATGTCCGCTCGAAATCGTCTGCAAAATAATGTGAAAACGACATTTTGCAAGTATCACTTAACACGCGACTCAAAGCCGGAGTTGGTACTAGTAGGTGGATTTTAAGGTTAATTCACAAAGGTAATAATATATACTTGCGGACACAGTGCAAAAGAAAGCGGAATGTCGTGGATTTCGTAACTTATCTCTATTTTTTAAGCACATCCTGCAATTTTCTCATGATTTCTCCGGTATTAAGTCAATTTTAAAAAAACATGTATAACTAATTATTTAATAATAATATAAGTGTGTTTTAATTAGTACATATCTACTGGAACACCTTCCATATTGAAAATAGTCACTTCAGTAACTCAGAACACAAATATTTATCTTTAACGACTAGAGTATTTTGTAGCCTGGCCGGCTGCACGCACCACTAAGAATGAACTGCCGCGATTGACCTGAGATATAAAGAACGAAATGAACTACTGCTCGTCCGCACAACCGGTATTCAGTAGCCCCAACATTACTGTAGACAACCTGATAGTCCAAAATTCCCATCTAGAAACTTTTCTTTTTCTCTTTTTGGCCACGTTTTTAAGATTCTGGCCCACTGTGCGGCAGTCCCATGTCATAGATTTATGGCATGTTAAAGAACCTTCCACTAATTACACCTGTGTGAAGCTAAATGGTATAGGTTAAGAATGTAAACAAAGCTCTTAGGTTCCTACGTTCGTTGCCAAGAGCCGCCTGCGGTGGTGTCTGGTAGCTAAGTTCTGAACTAGTAGTGGTTGACGGTGGCGTTTGGCGGCAAAAGTAGGAACTATTTGAAAAATTCAAAAGTCTGCAGTCCTTACTTGAATTAAAAGACTGATAACACACACTAATACAGTCATCACAATTAACACCGGTTATCAGACAGATTCTACACACACCCAAAGTACACGGGGCTACATGACCGCGTTGTCGCAGCCCCTAAACTTACGAACCAACCAACCAACAAGCAGTTAACATGATACTAAAGTATTGAGGCATGAGGGAATGGGAGAACATGAACTCACATTGAGAGGAACACAGCGCCCAGGAGCCTGTTGGCCCGGTCGTATGGCTATCACATCTCCACGGACCAGCAGAGCCCAAGGCAGGTTCACAAGCTGTCCATCTCGATAAGTCCACTGCAGCGTGATGCAAGGCGAGGATGGTGAGCACGTTTGGGGGTAGTTCTCAGGTAGCCAATGACAGCACTCCTCGGCCTCTGTTGTAATAACAATACCAAATAAAGACAAGACCACAAATCAGTTTATTACATAAAGTTTCAATCTACAGTTGATACCGTACTTTCTCTAGCACCCTCCAGCATCTTATAGGATGCACACCACGTTCTTGTGAGAAAAAAATGGAAAAAGTAAATAAATAATAATAATAAAACATTACAAAAACGGTGGTTCAACCAGAGGTGACATATGGAAGCGAAACTCTTTTTAAAGTTACTCAGAAAAACAGAATCGACTAAATTCTAAAAGTAGAAAGAAGAATAGCTAGAACATGCATAAATAAAAAGTATCAGAAAGATAATGGCGGATAGTACCAAACGCAGTGGTATACAGAGAACTGGTACTATTCGGAAGAAACGGATTTCTTTTTTTTTTGTCACATTATGAGGGCACCGGAACCCAGATAATCTAGAAAAATTGTTGAGAAACTTTGAAATATGAAACAACAAGTAGGATGGATTAAGGAAATTAGAGAAGACATGAAAGAATTAGAAATAATCTTGGATGACTTGCAAAACAAAAACAAAACTAACCAAAAAAAACCTCAAAGACATAAAAATAAGGTTTCAACCAAAAATAGAACAAACGTCATATAGTAAAAAGGGTATTTACAGGTGAGGAACGCCTCAGAAGATCAGAGCGAATGAAAAGCTACTGGGCAACTCGGAAAGAAAACTTACTGAAGAAGAGGACCAAGAAATGATTGACTGAAGTGGTCCAATGAGGCCGAAAAAGCAGAAGAGGAAGAAGAAGAATAGAATACTTACTAAAGAAGAGGACCAAGAAATGAAGTGGTCCAAAGAGGCCGTAAAAACAGAAGAAGCAGAATTGGTGCATTTTGGACAGGAAGATAGTGATTGCTTCAACTATAATGTACATATAGTCAAACAATGAATGAGCACACACTTGGTAAAGTTTGGCCAATGGTAAGTTAACATGATTAACTTTACAGCAGTGCCCGAGATTCTAAATATATTTTACAAAGTTATTCTACTCATTCTTTTGAGTTTTGGCTCTGGACTTGAGAATTAAACAAAAATTTTCCTTTTAATGCTGCAGTTACCAAAAACGTACGTCTGGGTATTGAGACATTTTTTGTAAATAGGTTTTATTCCAAGTGTCCACTGTTGCTCACGTCCGCAGGAATTACCAAACCATTACCCTGCACGTGTCCCCTGGGTGGTACTAAGCGAGCAACAACAATCAAGATGTGACCGAACTGTCGTAAACGACCTCTCGGTCAAAAGTCAAGGAGTAAAGATACCCAAATAGGTCCTTCTCAGCGCCCTCATGTTCGTAAGATTGGACCATCATTACAAATCTACCACTTCAATATAGAAGGTATAAGCAGGGCAAAGGGTGAATATCTATACAAAGGCTTGAAAATCATCAAATTGACATCATCTTACTCCAGGAAACCCATGCTGAAGACGACTTGCAACTTTACCATAGGGGAAAGATCCCAGGGTACAAGCTTGTAGCAAGAAACAATCACCCCAAGTATGGATTAGCAACGTACGTAAGAAATAACATCAGCAATTATGAGGTCCTCCCATCAACTTCAGATGACAACATCTTTACAGCAACAATCAAGGTGGGTAACTTGACGATAGTCAATTTATACAAACCGCCAGGATACAACTGGCCTTCTCCACCTCTGCCCTCACTACAACATCCTAGCATCATCGCTGGTGATTTCAACAGCCATCACACCCTCTGGGGATACCAAGAGAATGATGAAAATGGACAGAAACTTATTGACTGGATGGAAACAGAAAACCTCACACTTGTGTTTGATGCTAAAGACAAGGCAACGTTCTTCTCTGCGCGATGGAATAAGGGATATACACCCAATCTAAGCTTCACTACGCAGTCTCCAAACATGCTCGATGAGGTGCGCCGCACAGTCAACATCGGCCAGTAATTCTCGAGACAGGCTTGTTCATACCCACCATCCTCTCCTACCCAAAGCCAAGGTGGAACTTCAGCAAAGCTAACTGGCCGGAGTATTCGAAACAGACTGATTCCAACATAAGATGGATAAAGCCAACCTTCAACAACTATAGCAGATTCATTGGTGTTTAAAAAGCTGCAGCACAACGGTACATACCAAGAGGTTATCGTAAACAGTACATCCCACGCTGGAACGAAGATAGTGAGAGGCACCTTAAAGAATTTGAAGATAATGATGATCCTATAACTGCTTCTGATCTCCTACAATGATTAAATGAAAACAGACGTAAGAAATGGCAAGAGACTGTGGAATCTTTGGACTGTACTCACTCTAGCAGAAAGGCCTGGTCTTTAATCCGGAAACTGGATACAGCAAGAATCACAGTCCGACAAAAATGCAGTGTAAATTTGGATGATGTAGCCAAGCATATGATCTCTATCTCAAAATCAACAAAGGATAAGCACATAAAAAGGGAAGTCAGACATTTACTGAATACAAGAAAACGGTCAGCCCCACAAACTTCAGAGTTCTCTGCACCGTTCCAACTGAAAGAGATTATGGAAGCCATGAGAAGCATAAAACCTGGAAAGGCAGCAGGTGTTGATGGTATCTACCCTGAGTTCCTTTTACACTGTGGCCCAGCTACTATCAGATGGTTGACCAATTTCTTTTCAAACATCTTAAAAACAGGTAATCTGCCACCTCTCTTCAAGAAAACTAAGATCCTTGCTATTCTAAAGCCAAACAAAGATGCTTCAAAAGTTGAAAGCTACCGACCAATTGCACTCCTTAGTGTGACACTGAAACTTCGTTGTTGTTTGAGTCTTCAGTCTTTTGACTGGTTTGATGCAGCTCTCCATGCGTCCCTGTCCTGAGCTAATCGTTTCATCTCTACATAGCTACCACACCCTACATCCGAGGCAATCTGTTTAACATATTCTAACCTTGGTCTACCCCTACAGTTCTTGTCCTCGACCCTTCCTTCCATAACTAAGCTTGCTATACCTGGGTGTCTTAGTATTTGTCCTACTAACCTATCTCTTCTCTTCATTAGCAGTCGCCAGAAACATCTCTCCTCTCCCACTCGCCTTAATACCTCTTCGTTTGTAACCCTATCTACCCATCTGATCTTCATCATTCTCCTGTAACACCACATTTCAAATGCCTCAATTCTCCTCTTTTCTGCTGCACCAATAGTCCAAGTTTCACTTCCATAGAGCGCCACGCTCCAGACAAAGGCTTTCAAAAATGACTTCCTAATACCTAAATCTATATTCGATGTCAACAGATTCCTTTTTTGTAGAAAGGCTTTCCTTGCCTGAGCCAACCTACTTTTTATATCCTCTTTGCTTCGTCCATCACTGGTTATTCTGCTTCCTAAGTAACAGAAGTCTCCTACTTCCTTCAGCTTTTCACCTGCCAATTTGATCTCCATAGAGGTTTCTGATTTATTTCGGCTGCATTCCAGTATTTTTGTTTTACATTTATTAATTTTCATCATGAAGTCCTTCCGTAAGACGGAATCCATACCATTCAAAAACTCATTCAAATCCTCAGGCTTGTCGGCCAAGATGACAATGTCATCAGCAAATCTCAGAGTTGAAATTATTTCTCCTTGAATCTTCACTCCCACTTTAAATTTTTCTCCAATTTCCTTCATTGCTTGTTCAATGTAAAGATTGAAAAGTATGGGTGATAAGTTGCAGCCTTGTCTTACACCTTTCTGAATACCAGCTTCTCTCTCATATCCTTCAGCTCGAATGACTGCTGTCTGGTTTCTGTATAGATTGTATATCACCCTCCTATCCCTGTACTTTATTCCAATTGATTTCAAAATGTCAAACAATTTAGTCCAATCAACGTTATCAAAAGCCTTTTCTAAGTCTACAAATGCCATGAACGTTCTCTTATCTTTCCTTATTCTACCTTCCAAAATCAGCCTAAGACTTAGTACAGCTTCCCTTGTTCCTACATTTCTCCTGAAACCAAACTGGTCTTCACCCAACTCCGTTTCGATCTGGCTTTCAATCCTCTTGTAAATTATTCTAGACAGGATCTTTGAAGCATGAGTAATCAAGCTGATTGTACGGTAATCTTCACATCTGTCAGCTCCCACTTTCTTTGGTATAGGGATGATAACATTCTTCTTGAAATCAGGGGGTACCTCACCTGTCTCATAAATCCTACACACCAAGTGAAATAACCTGATCAGACCTTCATCTCCTATGCAGCGTAGCAACTCAATCGGTATATCATCTATGCCTGGTGCTTCTGGAGAGGCTAATCCATAACAGAATATCCTCCGCTATCAACAAGGTTGTACCTGTGGAGCAAGCTGGATTTAGACCAGGAAGAGGATGTGAGGAACAGGTGCAAGCATTAGCAACTCACATCGAAAATGGATTTGAGAAGAAGTTGATAAGCATTGGTGTCTTCTTAGACCTAACTGCTGCCTATGATACCGTTTGGCGTGATAAACTGCTGCTCAAACTCATCAGCGTCATTCCATGTCGGAAACTAACTACCCTAATAGGCAACATGCTGAACAACAGATACTTTCAGGTGTTCTCAGAGAACTCTAAAAGCAATGTGCACTAAATAAATGATGGACTCCCCCAAGGATCAGTGTTGGCCCCACTCCTTTTTAATTTGTACACGCACGACCTTCCAGTAACCACGTCCAGAAAATTTATTTACGCTGATATTACTTTGATCGTGCAGGATCAAGGATTCCAGGGAGCTGAAGCATCATTAACATCAGACCTGAAGATATTAGACGAATACTTCAAACAGAATTGTTTACGACCGAATCCTCAAAAGACCGTTGTATCAACTTTCCACCTGCGGAACAAAGATGCGAACTACAAACCTACAGTTAAATTCGGGGGCGAGATTCTTCAACACTGCAGCAATCCAAAATATCTAGGGATGATCCTGGACAGGTCAATGACGTACAAAATTCACATAAAGAACCTAGCAGCTAAAATCAAAACGCGGAACAACATACTCCAGAAACTAACAGGGACCTCCTGGGGTGCCAACGCAACAGTTCTGAGATCCACAGCCCTAGCTCTTACATACTCAGTTGCAGAATATTGCTGCTCTACCTGGCTTAACAGTGCCCACACCAAAATTATTGACACACAACTCAATCGAGCAATGTGCCTAATCACAGGATGCATGCGATCCACAAACACACATTGGCTTCCGGTTCTAAGCAACATTCCACCTTCCAGCCCTGAGAAGACTTCAATCATTGCTGAACACATGGAAGAAAATTGAAAACAACCCATCGCTGCCAATACACTCTGAGCTCGCAGTACCTTTACCGCAGCGACTGAAGTCCAGACAACCATCATGGCGAACAGCAGTCAACCTGCAGGATAATCACTTCAACATTCTAGATGCCTGGAACAATCAATGGCAGGAACAAACTTCCCTGACACATCACCATCTAATTGTGACTCCTTGGGAACAACCTGCAGGTTTTAGTTTACCTCGACGTCAATGGTGCACACTGAACCGAATAAGAACGGGCCAAGGCAGGTGTGCAGCGATACTGAATCAATGGGGCTGGAAGTCCTCCCTGAATGTGACTGTGGAGAAGATCGGCAAACTATGGACCACGTTGCTTTCGAATGTCCTCTCAGAACATTCAAAGGGACAATACAAGAACTCCACCAGCTTAATCAAGAAGCCATCGATTGGATTCAACAACTTAAAATTGAACTCTAATTTTACAAACATGAGATCATGTGTATCTTGTTGTATATATTTTTGTACATATTCCTCCTTTCATCATACGATAAATAATAATAATTCCAAGTGTTATGGATATTCTGAATTACACACCATGACCTGCAAGTGATACGGTATATGAAGAGAGCATGCATAATAATACAGCCAGACACTTACTTTTTAACTTCTCAAGGAGGCTGTGAATTCGATTTGGAATCTCTATGTGACGAAGTCTGTTCTCTCTTACAACTAAGATGTAATTAATGCCTATTAATACAAATATTATTATACTTTCCAAGGGAAAATTTGCGTATCTGGAACAGAGAAAAACCAAAAGCATATAAGAAAGGAGTACAATAAAACAAACTATGGTATACCAGTGGTACAACCCACCTCGGCATCTTCAGGGCATTATTTTCCCTGGAAACCCTGAAAATAAAATACTGAACTTCCCTTTTCCCCAAAATGAACTATTTGGAACTAAAATGTGAAATTTTACAATTATGCAATTTTGTGCAATACTCATGTAACTAACTTTGGTGGAGACATTCGCCATTAAAATCCGTTTTGATAGAAGTTAATTAACTATTCAAATAATATGCCAAATCAATACTCAATTTATATATAATTCTATATAAATAGGACATGTTTCAGCCTTCAATGAGGCCATCTTCAGCTAAACAAGAATCAATTAAGAATTAAGCTAAACTATTATAAAAGTACAGTGCTCTCTCGGTAATCCGGCAGATATCAGACCAGAGCACTGCCGGATTACCGAAAACGCCGGATTACTGTAAAATATCGAGAAAAATGCAGATATCATTTGAAAATCAGTTTAATTCCATTGTACTATACGAAGTAAAAAAGTATGAAAATACATCATATAACTCACGTTATTCCTTGGAAGTAGACGGCTGGAAATATGCAGCGATTGTCTTTTGCTTACCACGTCCTTGTAAAAACCAAGCATAGAGGCTATCGTCAACTTAGGATTTTCACCAGTTTTCAATGACTGTCGTTAACTTTTTAAATTTTCATTTGTCTTAAAAAACGACTTTATTTTATCACTGTTTTTTCTTATGTCATGAACTGTAGCTTGACCAACACCGTATTCGTTAGCAACACTAGTTAACGTTTCGCCCTTTTCAAGCCGCTTTATGATTTCATGTTTATCTAACAAAGATAGAGTTTTGTGTTTACGTTTTTTCTGCACGGATGCCATCTTCAACACAACACTACTACAGTACAACTGTCCTACACTAAGCACCTGAGGGGGACGTGCGTGAGTCATCGCTCTTGGCGCCAATGCATTGTTTACTCAGACATTAGTGTTGTCACTGCGTGGGAAACATTGTATAGTATTGGGGACGCATTATCAAATCAAGTGTTGAGCTCGTACTCGAATACAAAACGCCGGATTACTGGGAGTATCGGAGAGCTGAGATGCCTGATTACAGAGGGAGTCATCATCATCATCATTTCCCCTTATCCAGCTCCTGCCGGGTCGGGGTATTTATGGCACTTCTCCACTTTCCTCTTTCCTTCCACCATTCTTCTTCCACGATCTTGTCCCAGTCCAGATTTCTTTTTCTTACGCTGTTCTTCACTGAATCAATCCACCTTGTTCTAGGTCTTCCTCTTGCTCTCTTACCCTTGCACTTTGCCTCCAGCATCTGTCTTGGTATTCTATTTTCCTCCATCCTCTTTACATGTCCAAACCACCTTAGTTTATTCTTCTCAATTCTCTCATTTAGTTTTCCCATCCCAACTTCCTTCCTAACATCTTCATTCCTCACTCTGTCTTTCCTTGTCTTTCCTATCATACTTCTTAGGAATTTCATTTCACTGGCTTGGATTCTACTCTCTTGCCTGCTTGTCAGGGTCCAAGTCTCAGCTGCATAAGTTAATATGGGAACATAGTACACTTTATACATTACCTCCTTGCTTTTCCTTGGTACTTCCTTATCCCAAACAAGTTTTCTTACACTTTGATAGAATGCATTGCTCTGCTGTACTCTCCTGCCAATCTCCATGTCCAACCTACCAGTTTGCATCAATTCACTTCCTAGGTATTTGAACGTGTCCACAATTTCCAAACTCTGACTTCTAATAAGAAAAGAAATATTAATGTTAAAATTGAATAAAATGAATCACTATTAAAATGGATATCCTTACAAATCAAATTAAATAAAATGAAATAAAATACTTGTCATTTTTCTTCAAAATGTAGTTAAAAACGAGAAAATATTATTCACCAATAAGAAAGAAGTACAATAAAACAAGTATGGTATGTCTTCCTACAATTAATATTGTAGCTATCAATCAGTCAACACAAAATAATTCCAATTACTGGAATATGTTGAACAACCTGAAATAAATTACATCTGATTGAGAAATGAAGTTACTGTTATTTGCAGATGATATTGTGGTCTGGGGAAGGAACACCGAAGAAGTGCAAAAACAACTAGATGCACTGAACGAAAATATTCAGAAGTACGGCCTGAAAATCAGTATAGAGAAAAGCAAGACCATGGTGATGACAAGAGGGGAAAGACAAGGAAAGGGCACTGTGAAAATTGGAAGTGAGAGTTTGGAAATTGTGGACACGTTCAAATACCTAGGAAGTGAATTGATGCAAACTGGTAGGAGGGTACAGCAGAGCAATACATTCTATCAAAGTGTAAGAAAACTTGTTTGGGATAAGGAAGTACCAAGGAAAAGCAAGGAGGTAATGTATAAAGTGTACTATGTTCCCATATTAACTTATGCAGCTGAGACTTGGACCCTGACAAGCAGGCAAGAGAGTAGAATCCAAGCCAGTGAAATGAAATTCCTAAGAAGTATGATAGGAAAGACAAGGAAAGACAGAGTGAAGAATGAAGATGTTAGGAAGGAAGTTGGGATGGGAAAACTAAATGAGAGAATTGAGAAGAATAAACTAAGGTGGTTTGGACATGTGAAGATGATGATGATGATGATGATGATGATGATAATTGTTGTTTTAAGGGGCGAACATCTAGGTTATCAGCCCCTGATGGTTTGGGTGATCGTGAAAATGAAAATGAAATGCAAACTTAAAACTAAAACTAACTACTAACCTACATACTAGAAGAAGAAATGGAAAACTAAAGAAGAATAAGGCAAATAAAGGATAGGAGGAAAAGAAATGCCCTCAACCCTCGAAGAATGCGGATTGAGGGACTTGGAAGGAAGGAGAACCATGAAAGGCAGATGATAGGAAAGTGAAAGAGGAGATGGTCCGCCCCACAGATAAGAGACAAAAAGGGGAAACCGGACCCAGCTCAGGAATCCCCCGGGGTCGCCAACACCCGAACTCACCAGCCGTGAGCCCCTGAGGGTGTAGCATTATCTAGGGTGCACCAAAAGTGGTGGGGCTACATACACCCGGCGTCCTTGAGTGCCTTGAGCAGAAGGCAGGAGATAACATGAAAAGAAAAGGAAGGCTGACCCCTCGCAGGAAGAGGGAATCAGAAAAGATAAGACAAGGGCCAATTAAGGCGGGAAAGGGACTGACTCCCTAATACCGTCGGGGTCAGAAGAGAACAAGAATTGACCAAGTGAGGTCGACAGGAAAGAAGACAGAGAGGAGCCCAGCACAAGTAAGTGGAAGCAATGCCGGACTCAGCTGGGGCCCCGTGGTCGCCAACCCACGTCCCACTAGATGTGAGCCCCTGGGGGGGACATGTGAAGAGGATGGAGGAAAATAGAATACCAAGACAGATGCTGGAGGCAAAGTGCAAGGGTAAGAGAGCAAGAGGAAGACCTAGAACAAGGTGGATCGATTCAGTGAAGAACAGCGTAAGAAAAAGAAATCTGGACTGGGACAAGATCGTGGAAGAAGAAATTGTGGAAGGAAAGAGGAAAGTGGAGAAGTGCCATAAATACCCCAACCCGGCAGGCGCTAGATAAGGGGAAATGATGATGGTGATGGTGATGATGACTGTAAATCTTAACTAGATGTAATTTACTTCAGGTTGTTCAACATATTCCAGTAATTGGAATTATTTTGTGTTGACTGATTGATAGCTACAATATTAATTGTTACAGGGGAAGTCTCATAAGTACCGGTAATGTCATTTTATAAAGAAAATTTTATTTAGAAAGTGTTTGGACGAGAAATTGAATTATTCTTCAAAGTACAGATCATCAGAATCTATGGTCATGAGCCACCTTCCAGAGAGGTTTCATATCCTGCGACGGTACCAATCTCTGGGTTTTGATGCGAAAAATTTGGCGAGACCCACTTCCACAGCTTCAATGTTTTTGAAATTTCTTCCACGCAAGAAATGGGCCAAGGATAAAAAAGATGGCAATCTGAAGGCGCAAGAAGTATGCTGGATGTGGTAGCAGTTCGACTCCTCCCAATTTCTGAATTTTTGCCATGGTTGTTCGTGCAGTATGTGACCCTTGCATTGCCCTGCTGCAAGATAACTATTTCGGTTAGCTAATGCTGTGTATGTCTGCCTCAAAATTTCATGAACTCGTTCCAGTTGTTGAGAATTAAGATCCGCATTGACTGCACGCCCGTTTGGAACAAACTCCTAGTAAATCACTCCTTCAAAATTCCACCAGACACACAACATCACTTTGGGGCCGAACCGATCCTTTTTAACAATGACTTAGGCAGGTTGACGGGGACTGAGCCATTGCTTCGAGGCGTCAGCGTTGCGGTAATAGATCCATTTTTCATCACATGTGACAATTTTCCTGATAAATCTATCATCCATGGGGTTACCGATAAGCTGACGACAGATATCCACTCTACGTTGAGCCTGTTCAGGGGTCAATTCATGAGGTACAGGTCTACAGCTTCTGTTTGATTTTCCAAATTTCTTAATCTGGTGATGTATGGTTTCTTTTGATGCAACAAGTTTTCTTCTGACAGCCTACAAGTACTTCTTCGCAGATTTTCTTGCAAAACTATGTGCGTGTTCTCAATATCCCATAGTTTAGGTCTTCCAGAACGCGGTAAATCTGTAGTGTTTTCTTCTCCAGTGATGAAATGTTGGAACCATTGTTGTGCCACACTCTCACTAACGACACCTTCTCCTTCCACTTCACATATTCTTCGAGCCGCGGCAGCAGCTTTGTAATCTTGTTTCTAGTAGTGCTTCAGAAGGACCCTAACCTCCAGCTATGTAAGTTCTATTTGTGAATGTAAGGAAGCTTTTAGTTTTACGTGACTGTTAATCATGCGATCATGAACTGAGGTACCTACTTTTTACATGGAATCCGAACCACAGGACATGGCATTTTACTTCCAAAATCTCACATGCATTGACTGGGAATCGAACCTGGTCCACCTTGGTGAGAGGCCAACAGTTTGACCGCTGCTCCACCTTGCCCCTCATTTGTGATTGTGTACCAACAACTGACGACTGATAATTATTTTCTCGCAATATACGCAATTCTAGTCATGGCTATTGTTAACTAATCTTCAAGTTTCAGTGGAAATAACGAGAGTTTGTTAACGAAATAGTAGATCGTATATCTACACGTCCATCACGCTACAAGGCACAAACAACACAAGGAATACTAAAATATAAAATCAATGCTGCCAACTTGAATTGTTAACTACCAACACCAACACTTCCCCTGGTAGTTAACCTCAAACAATGACAATCCTTTAATTCAACAAAAATACCAAAAAATTCAGTTCCTGTTATAAACTAAACCAAATTGAGGATCTTTATGAAACTCTGGGTCTTTGGCCCATTCAATGACTTCGTAAACAAGTCTGCAACATTCTTGTTTGAATTCTTTCAATACCCTTTTAATACCGGGTGAGTTAGCCGAGGTCGTTGCGGCATGACTGTTGGCAGTCGCTCACATCCGGGAGGCGAGGAGGTTCGAATCCCCCCGCCGGCAACCTTGAAGATGGTCTTCTGTGGTTTCCCATCTTCCTTCCAGGCAAATGCCGGGGTTGGTCCCTAACTATAGGCCACAGCCGCTACCTTCCAACTCCTCGACCCTCCCATCCAACATTCCTCCCCAACGGTACTCGTAGCTCACCCACTGGGTGTCCGTCTCGAAGCAGCTACAAAACTGGCGAGCCGAACATGTCCTCGGACACTCCCGGCACTAAAAGCCATACGCAAAAAAAAAAACCTTTTAATGTAGTCAGTTTGATGAACAGACATTACTCCTTCCCTGTACTCCACATTCATAGAAAGAAGGTTGGTCATATTTCCTAACTTCTTAATCTCCAATCTAATGTCCAACTCTTCTTTGAACCATTCAACCTGTTCTCTTTTTCCCCAGCATGCCAAGTCATCAACATAAACACCAATGAACAGATCCTTATCTTTGTTAACAAACACACATGGATCCTTCACCAGAGGTTTCAAACCTAATTCTGACAAATTCATATACAAGGTCGAATGCCATTCCATAGCACTTTGTTTAAGCCCATACAAGCTTTTGAGCAATTTACACACTTTATTTTTATCCACCTCAAAATATTTAGGTTGTTCCATGAAAACTTCCTCATTCAACTCACTGTGCAAATATGCTGTGAGCATATCAATATGTTCCTGAACCCACCCATTAATGACAGTTATGGCCATCATCAGTCGAATCGTTTTTCTTTTAATTACTGGAGCATAAGTTTCATTAAAGTCTATCCCTGGCACTTGGGAAAAACCTTGTGCTACCAATCTCGCCTTAAATCTATTAACAGTACCATCTGGATTTCTCTTAAGTTTCAAAACCCACTTACAACCCAACACATTTCTACCAGAAGGCCTGTCAACCAAAATAAATGTCCCTTTACGTTGGATACTGTCTAACTCGCTTTTCATTGCATCTCTCCATTCATCAGAGAACTCCCCATTCAATGCCTCACTCACACTCAATGGTTCTTCGATATAATCAGCAACATATACCGACAAATTACAGCAAGAACATTCTTTACGCTTCCTTAACCTTTCACTCCTCAAAACGTTCTCATTATTTTCAGCCTCAATCACATTTTTATCATTCTCTTGGACATCGATTTCAATCTCAATCTCTGACTCATCACTACAATAATTTCTTATCATAACATCAGTTTGAACATGCTTAATAGTAGGCCTAACCTGTTCTACCATGGGAAATATACTTTCATCAAATTTTACATGATATCCAATCACAAATTATTTAGTCTCAAGATTAAACAATTTATACCCTTTCACATTGTTTTCATAACCTATGAATACACATCTCACTGCTCGGGGCTGAAATTTACCTACTTTCTGAAATAACCAAGCTTTACAACCAAATGCACGTAACCTTGGATATTCTTTTTCAGCACTCTCTCCCTTCCACATTTCATATGGGATCTGATTCCCAATAGCCCTAGATGGACATAGATTCCTAGTAAGGCAAGCAGTGTTGGCTGCTTCAGCCCAAAACGAATCTGACAAACCTGACTGCACTAACAAACACCTTATCTTATCTTCTGCAATCCTATTAAACCTCTCAGCTATACCATTTTGTTCTGGAGTATAAGCTACCGTCTTTCTATGACCTATCCCATTCGCTTTCAAATAGGTCTCGAATTTATTACCACAATATTCGCCACCTCCATCTGTTTGAAAGCATTTAAGTTTCAAGTCATGCATTTTTTCTACTTCAGCTTGATACTCCAAAAACTTTGAGAAAGCCTCACCTTTACTTTTCAAGAATTTAACAACTGTAAATCTGGAATAATCATCCACAAAACTCATCATGTATTTATGACCACCATTTGATTTAACAGGAGATGTTAACAAATCACTATGTACCAATTCCAGTGGTTTACTGCATTGGCGTTCACTCTTCTGCGGGAAACTACATCTAGTCATCTTCCCCAGAACACACACATCACAACTCTTATTCTCACTCTTTAAACCTGACAAATATGGAATTTTCTGCATAGCAGCTTCATGTGGATGCCCTAACCTTACATGCCACAAATCTGAACTCACTGCTCGCAAGGCTACAGCTTCAATTTCATCACTCATCTCATCTTCACTGACATCAGCATTCGATATACAAGCTACACTGTGATTAGGTTCCAACAAATACAACCCATTTGATTCTAGACTTGTAAACACGCACTCATCATTATACATACCTTTAGCACGTTCTTTGTTAAAGTGAACAAATACATCATTCTTGGCTAAGCGCCCAACTGAAATCAAATTGAATGCTAAATCTGGAAAGTGCAAAACATTTCTCATCTCAAGCACATTACCACCACACTTATCAGATAATGCAAGTTTGACAATACCTTTTCCACTAACTGTGAGTTGTCCTTGTCCAATCTTAACATTGCCCTTACACTCTGAATAGGAGGAAAACAACTCTCTTTTAGACGTCATATGTTCTGACGCTGCCGAGTCAAGGTACCAAACATCAGAACTGTTCATTGACACCATTGCGAACACACTGATACAGGCTATAGTCTTCCCCGTTTTATTGGAATTTCCATTGTCGTCCCTTTTTCCATTATTTGATTTCATTTTGGTACAATCTGATGCCCAATGACCATACTCGTGACAGTTAAAACATTTAACTTCTGGACAAAACTTGCTAATATGCCCTAACCTCTGACATTTGTAACATTTAACACTATTACTATCACCACTTTTTCCACTCTGCACACTATTCTTCTGACTGTTTTTGTACACTAACTTGTCATTCTTCTTGGAGATGAGTGCACTTGATGCGGAAGTCTCCTGCGCGGCTTCTAACTGGGTCCGGCGTCGCTCCTCGTCTAGAAGTCGTCCTTTAACCTTCCGTGTTGTAAGATCCGGCTCCCTCAGTAGATTTTGGACGAAGGTCTCGTACTCCTCCATCGGTAGCCCGACTAGCAGGAAGTTGGCCATCATCTCGTCGTCGAATATTATGCCACCCCTGGCAATTTTTTTGTTCAATCTCTGGATACTGGTTGCATACACTTGCATCGACATATTTGGGGTCTTCGAAATATTTGTCATTTCTTTCAAGGACTGAAGTGCATTAAACTTGGTAGAAGAGACGTGAATTTCTTCCAGAATTTCCCAAGCATGCTTCGCTCTAATACAATCTTCCACATCTAACAAGAAATCATCCCCAACGGATTTGTATAATACCGACAAAGCTTTCCTCTTTAAGCGTGCCTGATCCACATTCAACTCGTTCTCATCGAAGCCTGATTCAATCGCCACCCAACAGTTCTTATCGATCATATGCGCCTTCACTCTCAGTTTCCAGGCGAAGTAGTTTCCATTTGCTAGCTTTGGAATGGAAACGAGGTCTTTGTCATCTCCGTCAGCCATCTTGGTAATGTCGCTGTAACGTTCGCCGGTTCAGTCACAAACACTCACAATCTGTTTTTAAAATTCAGATTTCATCTCAATCTCAACAATCCCTAATTCATGCTCTGATCTACGTACTTCGCACTGCTCTGGGCCCATAACCTATTGTTAACTAATCTTCAAGTTTCAGTGGAAATAACGAGAGTTTGTTAACGAAATAGTAGATCGTATATTTACACGTCCATCACGCTACAAGGCACAAACAACACAAGGAATACTAAAATATAAAATCAATGCTGCCAACTTAAATTGTTAACTACCAACTCCAACAATGGCCTCCTGTAAATAGCATTGACGAACCAAAGAAAACCAATTCTATCTTTAAAAAAAAACTTGAAAAACAACATTACAATAATGATAATATTATTGGTTTTACGTCCCTTTTAACTACTGCGACTTTTAGAGATGCCAGGGTGCTGGAATTTTGCCAAGAAGGGAATCTTTAATGTGCCAGTAAATCTACTGACATGGCTCCCTCGCAAATGTGGACCCTCAAATGCCAGGATTCCATCATGCAACCTTGGTCACAGAAGGCGAAAATGTTACAGCTGAGCCAAACCACATTACTAATAATAAGCAGGCAACACTGAGAAATTGCTTCCAAGTCATCTTACTATTCCAGGTTCTATGGGGTAATTGGCAATGTCCTTTCTGACACCAACCTTACAAGAGGTAGGAGATGGACACAAGATACAAAGAGCACACTCAGCCGTATTCGAACATCAATTCGCACATATGTATGATGCGGGACACAGATTCACTAACATTGAAACAGACTTAAAAATCCTGTATCACGAACCGAAAGGAAGAGCCCTCGACATAAAGGACGTAATCAAGATACACTTAGCTAAAGTATGTATGTATGTTATTCCCGTTTTCCAACAAGGTCGGGGATCAGATGCGAAGGAAGTCTTTGTGGCGATGGTTTTTACGGCCGGATGCCCTTCCTGACGCCAACCTCATGAGAGGAGTTAATGAGAGATGAAATGAATGATGGTGAATGAAACTGGGCAAGGATGTGGAAGGAAGCGGCCGTGGCCTGTCAGAAGGTACCGTCCCAGCATTTGCCTGGTGTTGAAAATGGGAAACCACGGAAAACCATTTCAAGGATGGCCGACGGGGGGGCACGAACCCACGCCTCTACCGAGTCAGCAGAGAGCTTGGCTCCATGACCTAATGCTGAGCTTTAGCCAGCGTAGCCACTACTTCCTTCGTAAACAAGAAACAACATAACCGTGCAGCAACAAGGAAAACATGTTATTGGACTAGGATGTACTTTGTACCATATCTTCAATTAACCAAGACCAGCATTAACAGCAGTATTAAAGAATCCAAGACATTTTCATTAAACCGGGTGCACTTAAAGAGGACTGTTTAACATACGCGTGGCGAGAATGGAAATTCGCCTTTAACATTTGAAGATGTCTGTAATAGAACAATACGAGGGCTGTTTTTTAAGTAAGGGCCATTTATATTTAAAAGCCCGTAGTTAGTGCGCACACCGCAACAAGCGTGCGCGCTACCTCCCGGCATCCTTTGCAAACAAGCAGGCGTCAGTTGCAGCTGTGTAGCTAACCTGTACGCTGAACTGTGCATCTTTACAATGTTCAAGATTATTGATTCGCCCGCCGCGTGTGAGGTATAATCTGTGATACGTTTTCTGAGTGCAAGAAACATGTCGGCTGCAGACATTCATCATCAGCTTTGTGAGGTTTATTGTGACAATGCAATGGCGGAAGGTAAAGTGTGAAAATGGGTACGCGAGTTCAAAAGTGGCCGTGAAAATGTTCATGACGATGAACGCTCAGGTCTGTGATCACAAATGACTTGGTGACTGCAATTGACACAAAAATTCACGAGGACCGAAGATTCATGACAACCACTCTATCAATGGATTTTCCTCAAGTGTGAATTCTTGGTTTTCAGAGCAGGCGGCAAACTTTTATGCAGAGGGATTTCAGAACTTAGTTATAAGGTATGACAAGTGCCTAAATAAACAAGGCAACTATGCAAAAAAAAACAGAGGAAGGTATGTATAACCTAAAAATAAATGTGGTTTCAAAATAAAATGTTTGGTTAATTTTAAAAAAAAACGGCCCTTACTTAAAAAACTGCCCTTTTATACACCATATTAGGATGATCTAGACTTGGCCAGACCAAAAAATGTTACATTGCAGGACAAATAGTTAGGAATGCGGGGAAAGGTGACTAAGGGTAAGAGATAACGGGGCCACGCGAGGAAATTCCTTCCAGTTCAGTGTAGACAGTGGTTGGTAGCAGCTGCACGAGAATGGATCCCAATCACTCAAACAATCTGCCAAGTTCATAATCCATTCTAACCTGACTATTTAATAAGAATCACGGATATCACACAAAGCAAGTAAACTTGAAAGTCAATCACCACTATCAATATCTTGACAAAGAATCACATGTACAGTGTACTCCCAATAATTCACGTGCAGATAGCGGCTTCGGTGGCGCAGTTGGTAGCATGCTGAACTGCTGTGCCCGAGATAGCGGGTTCAAACCCGGCCGAAGTCGTCAGATTTTTTAACAGCATTAAAAATCCTTCAGTATGCCTTCCTTCGGAGGGGTAGTAAAGCCGGCAGTCTAATGTAATAGATTTATGGCATGTAAAAGATCCTTCCACAGACTAAACTTGTGTGAAACTAAATTGTTTGGTTAGGTTTCGTCGGAACGTTCTATCAAAGTTCCAATGTTCACCACTAGGTATCACTGATATCTGGTAGCGAAAGTTGGAACTACTTGAAGTTGAACGGAACTTGTAGCTCACCCTAAGGGTGTCCGCTGGAAGCAGCTACAGACTTAGGCGAGCCGAACATGTCCTCGGACACTCCCGGCATTAAAAGCCATACGATAAATAAATAAATAAATAAACGTGCAGCTAATTTGCGGGTCTACAAGAGTATTTTTCTTTAAGTGATAATGCTTACAGCAACTAATCATCACACTAAGTAAAATAATCTCTAAAAGAAATGTAATGCGATATGATGCGTGGAGACGATATCATTGAGATTTGAGAAGATTGAACTCGGTTTCTCTACGATATAACAGTAGGCCCACTTGCACACTGCTACCAGAATGCTGCAATCTTAGAAACATACATGCATGTTGCCACAGGTGGTGGAGCACAGATTTCCTTCATCTTCGAGCTGAGACAATACAAGAGGAATATACTTTCACTCAGAACCTACCCTCCCTTTTCCAACAGCCACACCCCAAGGTCGCCGACTGTAGATGCACGGACAGCGTATTGTAAAGAGCGATTATTGCCTGATAACGCAAACCTGTGCGACACATGTTTGTTGGATGCTCTTTATGCAGTCAAAAAGTCATGAGAGTAAATTACCGATACAACGTTCACACAATAGCAAGCGTTTGTTGGCCATACAGAAGATGAAGAGCGGTAAAGCAGCAGGAGAGGATGAGGTGTCCGCGGAAATGATAAAAGCAGCGGGACCAATAGGTGTACAGTGGTTGTATAGATTATTTAGAATAACTTGGAAGAAGAAAGAGATTCCAGAAGAATGGGGAAAGGGATTAATTATCCCGATTTTTAAGAAAGGTGACAAAAAGGAATGCAATAACTACAGAGGGATCACTCTTATCGCTCATGTAGCTAAGATCTTTGAGAGAGTTTTGGAAGGCAGACTGAGGAAGAAGATAGAAGGAGAGATGGAAGAAGAACAGTATGGTTTTAGGTAAGACAGATCAACATTTGACCTAATCTTTGCATTAAGGCAAATGATGGAGAAAAGATGGAAATTTGGAAAAGACATGGCGATGACATTTATTGATATTGAGAAAGCGTACGACAGTGTGCCTCGACAGGTGGTTTGGAATGTATTAAGGAAAAGGAGAGTTAACGGAGCTGATGTCCAAATGTTAAAAGCTATGTACAAATATTGTGTGAGTAGCGTGAAGACCAGTATAGGAGAAACAGAATGGTTTAAAGTGGAAACAGGTCTCCGACAGGGAAGTGTATTGTCCCCCTTACTATTCATCATAGTCATGGATGAAATTCACAAGAATGTTAAACAGAGATTGGGACAAGAGGCAACAAAGGCCATGCTGTTTGCAGATGATATAGTGATATGGGGCAAGGATGAAAAGGAAGTACAAAAACAACTAGATGTATGGAATCAAGAAATAGAGAAATTTGGGATGAAAGTAAGCACAGAGAAGAGCAAGACAATGGTAATGTCAAGAGGAAGGAAGGAAGAGGAAAGATAGAATTGAATGGGAAAATTCTAGAAGTGGTTAAAAGTTTCAAGTACTTGGGAAGTGTGATCACAGAAGATGGAAGGATAATTGAGGAAATTGGAAAGAGAATACAACAAGCGAACAGTTTTTACCAGAGCATAAGGGGTATTCTGTGGAACCGAGATGTCCCAAAGAAATGTAAAAATGTATTATATTCAACCTACTACAGACCCATGCTAACATATGCAGCTGGAGCGTGGACTACTACAAAAAGAGAGGAGAGTAGAATACAAGCCGCGGAGATGAAATTCCTAAGAGGTATAGAGGGCAAGACCAGAAGAGATAGAGTTAGAAATGAAGAGATTAGAAAAAGGACAGGAATCTTGAAGCTGCAGGACAGGATAAAAACAACAAAGTTAAAGTGGTATGGACATATGATGAGAATGGGAGAGGAGAGAGTACCAAAGAAAACTTTCTGAGAAAAGATGACAGGGAAGAGACCACGAGGAAGGCCCCGAAAGAGATGGGCAGATACAGTGTGGGAGTGTGTAGAGAAGAGAGGAGGAAAACCTGAAGAAGTACTAAAAACAGGAGAGGAGTGGTGGAGAGACAGGAAACGTTGGAGGTCCTTAATTCACAACCCGACCCAGGAAGCTGGAAACGGGAAATGAAGATGATGATGATGATGTTGGCTTCTGTGATAACGATATTTCAAACAGGCAAGGTGGTCTCACTATGATGACATTTCCGCAAAATCTGGATGAATGCCAAGATGCAGAAGAAACTGGCATACCGGTAATTGAGTGGTTAGATATTGATAAAGACGATTATATTTTCAGACATGAAAGCGAGGGGGATATTGTACGGAATTTGAATGTTGGTGAGGATAATAGAGATCCAGTTGATACGAGTGTAGGAGTGAGGCAACAGAAATCCCAAAAGTTTCCCACCGTCAAGCTAGTGTGTCTATAGTCACACATCTCTTATATAGAATACGATGAATACTGTCACAATGTTTCCAATAAATTTACACTAAATGGTTTGAGATATTTTAATATCCTAATGATATTAGTTATATGGATGTGTAAAAAATTAAAATCACACGTAATTATTCAAAATGGCTACCTTTGGCACGAACACAGTCCTTAGGTCTTTGTGGCCACTCATCAATTGAATTACACACCACTTCCATCGGAAAATCTGCTGCTGCCTTCAAAAGAGAACACTTAAAACTTTCAATATTTGGATGTCTCTTCTTGCAAGCCATCTCCTGAAGCTTGGACCACAATTTGTAGTCCAGGGGGTTTAGGTCCGGACTTGCAGAAGGTCAATCACAGGTCGAAATAAAGTCCGGATTGGCTCCTAGCCACTCCTGAGATGTGCGAGCCTTATGTACTGGGGGTGAATCCTGCTGGAATCTCCAGTGTTCTCCATGAAAGAGGGTGTTGTTGAGTTTCTTGACCAGTGGCTTCACTGTCTCCTGATACACTTTTGCCGATGTTTTGACCCCTTTCTGACAGAAATGGAGGTCCGTGGTACCTTCGTAGCTCACGCCCCGCCACACCGGGACAGATGAAGGATGATGGTCCTCTGGATCCCTGGAGCATTTTCAGCAGATTGTGTAGACTATGTGGCATATACCCTGTCATTAGGCGACTTTGATGGCATAGTTGGTAGCATGCTGAGCTTCTATGCCCAAGGTCGCGGGTTCAAACCCGGCCGAAGTCGTCGGAGTTTTTAAGAGCGTTAAAAATCCAGGCTGTGGATTTTCACATAATGCACGTCTAGCTTCGTACTCGAATGGCGGAGAAATGCCAAGATGGCTCGACAACAAAGAAGGAAGTGACCAATCACAGAAAAGATAGATAAGGGTACCAATGGTAAAAGAAATAAACGAAAGTGAAGTTACGAGACGCACCAGCCAACATGGTGGGCGGTAAATTTAAATGTCAGATCGAGAAACATTAAATACAAATAATATAAATATAATAAATAAATAGGTTATGTTAAATGAACCAAGAAAGTGGTTCAACATCTACACTAGCAACCCGCCCCGGCTTCGCCCGGAAACAGTTATGAATGCATTATGTGATAGCCGCTCTTTTTTTTCGATATCAATGAACTACGACCTATATCCGTTTTACGTCTCGCCATGATGGGTTAAAATCACTATGGTAATTATATTATCATGGAGATGCACGTGCAATGAATTCTTGTCAGTCGTAATTTAAGAATGGCGAGGGTGCACGAAACACAAATCCCCTTCCGTCCAATCTTAACTGACTGTATATTTTGCAGAACGAAAAGTTCACAGGTGAAATGAAGAAAAGTCGAGTTGCACTTCCAGGGAATCTCCAAACACAACCACTCTTCTCTGAAGTCTTAACGCAACAAGACTCGACAGTTTGCTACTGGCTGTATCTGGGGTAATAGGCTCGCCCACTATCTAGGCTGTAACTCTGGTGATAGGCTCGCCCCTAGCTAGCTTGTAAAATTTCGCCTCAATAATTGAATGGAGATTGTTGAAAGAAATTAAAATGTAAAAACACTTATAGTGGGCGATGTATTGAAGATAGAGATATGCTCATCATCATCATCATCATCAATTTGTCCATCGTTACACCAAAGAAGTATTTTCTATCTAAATTGCATTTTGTAAATATTGTCAATTCAAATAACAGTACAGTAAGTATGTAGTTAGTTTTAGTTGTAAGTAGGTAGTTAGTTTGTCTATTAGATATATGTCATTGTTCTATTAGACTGTGGTGTGTGAGTGTGTCTGGTGGCAGTTGCATTGTTTATTAGTTATAGTTCATTGTTTCAGTAGACTTGTGATGTGTGTAGAGCCGGGCAAATTTGCTCTAGTTCCGATCGGGATCGTAAGTTTCCGCATGACTAGTATCGCCCCCCACCAAGCGCACTCAAGGCCAGGTCTCTCCGCTGAACGAGAATCTTAAGTCTCGATAATACCAGTACTGAGTGGGAGTCTCGATAATACCGGAACTCCTTTTTTCTCGGCGTTATCGACAGTATCTATTTAAAGGAAAAAGCAGACTCGCTCACGCCGCTGCACGTATCACTCAAGCCGCTGCACGTATAAAGTCAAAGCCTTCTGTAATAACTCCGGAATGTAAACCATTCCTCGTTCTTACATTTGACAAATTTAAAGCAGTGTGAAGTGATCCACCCCAGGAAGATCACATTGAATTGAGTTCGCATCTGCCACCTCCTTACCACTCCTACCCTCAGTTACAAATACTGTATACACACACTACTACGAACACCATAATAACACAGGTTATTAGACAAAGTTGACACACACAAGAACACAAAAATGATCACGATGTTGTAGCCCCTAAAGTAATATAAAACTCAAATAATTGGCGTAGCAGAGACGAGCTACAAGAAAATCTCACGTGTATGACTCATGAATTTTTAGCCCTACTGACTAGGAATTTGCTTTAAAGAATACTTTCAACCTTCTTCTCCACCTTGTAACTGGTTGTAATTAGAGGCAATTATAGTGAAAAAATTGGCTGCGATGGTGAAAATACACTTGGAAAATTTTACGCTGAAAAGTTTTAACTAATTTCATCTACTACAAACTCTAATATTGTGCTTGAAAACAATACCAGTTTGTGGCATGCGGTATATTAATCATGTCAGTGCAAACACCTCACTGATTTGTCCATAAATGCCAATGATATGACAGTTTGAGTGAGAATCGTGCGACGGGAGTTGCACTGAGAACAACTCATTACCGCGGGAATGTCACTTCGTCCGATACTCCCAAGTCTCGTTCGATCACAAGGTAATATCGTTGCTCTCTCTACCCATGATGCAACGTGTGAGCACGTGCGTAGGGACGCGATTGTAATGGAGGTGGCTTAAGCATATGACAAAGCCATTATGACGAAAGATAAAATCAATCTTAATCTTGAAGGTAAACATTATTTTTTCATATGCCCGACGACTAGAGAATATTATTCAAACTGGTAGGAGCATTTGAGATAAACAGTGTCAGGTATCCAACGCAAAAGTTTTCACTGTGTATGTTTGTAACATTTTCCCTCGTTGTATAAGAGTCTCAGTGGGTGAATTGGTTACGCGCTGGACTCATGAATTAAAGGGCCGGGGCTCGATCCTCGGTAGGGGAATTGATTTTAATTTTTGTTTCGTTACGTTTTATTGTTTATGTCGACCACTTTACCAGTATCTTACTACAAAAATGATACGACAGAACACAGTTGCATCCCAGGGGCTTTAGTAATATAGCGAGTGCATGAATTTTCAGGTTTTATTACGAGAAAGTTGCATACGGTAGTGCTTGAATGTGGCACTACATGAAAAATCTTAATATGTAGCCTACACGTCAAATAGAATTTTGTTTTTCTGAAATTTAATGAACAAAAAATACCGACTGACGATCAAAATCTCCTTCCATACCGTATGTTATTAGGATGATATGCTCAATATACCTTAGGTAGTCTGTTAATATAATATCGTTGAAGTTGAGTGGATTCTTCCAATTCGCAGACTCCAGTCAACGGAATGAACAATTTCCATTGAATCCTTACACAACAAGCCTCAGTGCCTTCAGGCAGCGCCATATTGCCCAAGCGAGAACGAGCGATAATGTCGAGAATTATCGTTATCGAGCCCACATTATCGGTAATACCAGTTCCGGAACCAGCATTTCCGTTTTTTATTCTCGTCCAACGAGACCGATCGGAACTGAAGAGCTTTTTGCCCGGCTCTAGATGTGTGAGGGTGCATGTGAGTGTGCCTGGTGACAGACTGTTTTAGTGGTAGTATTTGTTGTTGGTGGAACTTTGGTATTTTTTTTTTGTTAGTAGAATTTTGGTATTTAATTGTTAGTACGGTAGAAGGTTAGTATTTTTGTTAGTAGAATTGCTCTTTACTTATTCTGAAAGGGAGTAGCAGCCTTTCAGAATAAATCAAATCTTTAATAGTCTTATAGACGGTTAAGATATTGATAATATAAGCCAAATAATGGCTACACTGCGTCCTGCTGCACGGCTGAAAGCAACGGGAAACTACAGCCGTATGCTATTCCCGAGGATATGCACCTCTCTATGCATAATTAAATGTGATGATGGCCTCCTCCCTTGTAAAATTTCAATCCGGAGGTAAACTAGTTCCCCGTTCGGATCTCCGGGTGGGGACTACTCGAGAGGGGGTTAACATCACAGAAGTGACAAAGAGGAAATCTGACATTCTACGGATCGGAGCGTGGAATGTTAGAAGTCTGCTAGGAAGTGGAAGGTTAGAAAACTTAGAAAGGGAAATGGATAGGTTGAGGTTGGATTTGGTTGGGATTAGTGAAATGCGCTGGCAGGAAGAACAGGACTTTTGGTCAGGAGACTATAGGGTCATTAGCACTAAATCAAACAATGGCCAAGCAGGGGTTGGCCTCATATTGAGTAGGAAACTTGGACAGCGGGTGGAATATTATGAGCAATATAGTGAACGGATTATTGTAGCAAAAATCAATACTAAACCAACCTGCACCACAGTGGTACAAGTCTATATGCCTACCAGTCAAGCTGATGATGAGGATATTGGAAAGGTCTACGAAGAAATAGACGAAATTCTGAGGTATATCAAGGGTGATGAAAATGTTATAGTAATGGGAGATTGGAATGCTGTGGTAGGAAAAGGGAGAGAAGGGAAGATAGTAGGAGATTTCGGATTAGGTGAAAGGAATGATCGAGGAAGCAGGCTGGTAGAATTCTGCACAGAGCATGAATTGGTCATAGCTAACACCTTATTCAATAACCACAATAGAAGAATATACACATGGATGAGACCAGGAGATACAGGGCGTTACCAAATCGACTTCATTATGGTCAAGCAGAGGTTTCGAAACCAGATTTTGGATTGTAAAACATATCCTGGTGCTGACATAAACTCTGACCACAATCTGGTTGTAATGAAATGCAGATTAAAGTTGAAGAAACTGAAGAAAAGTCAAAAGCCAAAAAGGTGGGCAATAGACAGACTGAAAGAGAAGGATGTAAACGAAAGATTCAAGAAGAGTATAAAGGAAGGACTAATGAAAAACCCTAAACAAACTTCAATTGCAGACGAATGGGCACTTTTGAAGAATGAAATAACAAAATCCGCAGAAGAAAACATTGGTAGGAAAGAAAGAATAGGTAGAAAACCGTGGATCACTCAGGGTATACTAGAATTGATGGATGAAAGGCGGAAACACAAGAATGTAAGAGATGAAAAGGGGAAAGCAGAATACAGACGTCTGAGAAATGAGGTTAACAAGAAGTGCAAGGAAGCGAAAGAAGAATGGTTGAAAGAGAAATGTGCAGGTATAGAAAATTGTCTGAAATTAGGAAAAGTAGACACAGCTTATCGAAGGATTAAGAATACTTTTGCGGAAAAGAAGACAAAGTGCTGTAATATTAAGGACACAAATGGAAAGCCTCTAACAGATAGGGAAGAAAAGGTTGAGAGATGGAAAGCTTACATAGAGAGTTTGTATAAGGGAAAGGAGATTGAGAATCATGTAATGGAAAGGGAGGAGGAAATTGATGAGGATGCGAAAGGAGATTTAATATTGAGATCAGAATTTGATAGAGCTTTGGAAGACTTATGCAGGAACAAAGCACCAGGCATAGATGATATACCGATTGAGTTGCTATGCTGCATAGGAGATGAAGGTCTGATCAGGTTATTTCACTTGGTGTGTAGGATTTATGAGACAGGTGAGGTACCCCCTGATTTCAAGAAGAATGTAATCATCCCTATACCAAAGAAAGTGGGAGCTGACAGATGTGAAGATTACCGTACAATCAGCTTGATTACTCATGCTTCAAAGATCCTGTCTAGAATAATTTACAAGAGGATTGAAAACCAGATAGAAACGGAGTTGGGTGAAGACCAGTTTGGTTTCAGGAGAAATTGAGGAACAAGGGAAGCTGTACTAAGTCTTAGGCTGATTTTGGAAGGTAGAATAAGGAAAGATAAGACACCGTTCATGGCTTTTGTAGACTTAGAAAAGGCTTTTGATAACGTTGATTGGACTAAATTGTTTGACATTTTGAAATCGATTGGAATAAAGTACAGGGATAGGAGGGTGATATACAATCTGTACAGAAACCAGACAGCAGTCATTCGAGTTGAAGGACATGAGAGAGAAGCTGGTATTCAGAAAGGTGTAAGGCAAGGCTGCAACTTATCACCCATACTTTTCAATCTTTACATTGAACAAGCAATGAAGCAAATTAGAGAAAAATATAAAGTGGGAGTGAAGATTCAAGGAGAAATAATTTCAACTCTGAGATTTGCTGATGACATCGTCATCTTGGCCGACAAGCCTGAGGATTTGAATGAGTTTTTGAATGGTATGGACTCCGTCTTACGGAAAGAATTCATGATGAAAATTAATAAATGTAAAACAAAAATACTGGAATGCAGCCGAAATAAATCAGAAACCTCTATGGAGATCAAATTGGCAGGTGAAAAGCTGAAGGAAGTAGGAGACTTCTGTTACTTAGGAAGCAGAATAACCAGTGATGGACGAAGCAAAGAGGATATAAAAAGTAGGTTGGCTCAGGCAAAGAAAGCATTTCTACAAAAAAGGAATCTGCTGACATCGAATATAGATTTAGGTATTAGGAAGTCATTTTTGAAAGCCTTTGTCTGGAGCGTGGCGCTCTATGGAAGTGAAACTTGGACTATTGGTGCAGCAGAAAAGAGGAGAATTGAAGCATTTGAAATGTGGTGTTACAGGAGAATGATGAAGATCAGATGGGTAGATAGGGTTACAAACGAAGAGGTATTAAGACGAGTGGGAGAGGAGAGATGTTTCTGGCGACTGCTAATGAAGAGAAGAGATAGGTTGGTAGGACAAATACTAAGACACCCAGGAATAGCAAGCTTAGTTATGGAAGGAAGGGTCGAGGACAAGAACTCTAGGGGTAGACCAAGGTTAGAATATGTTAAACAGATTGCCTCGGATGTAGGGTGTGGTAGCTATGTAGAGATGAAACGATTAGCTCAGGACAGGGAGACATGGAGCGCTGCATCAAACCAGTCAAAAGACTGAAGACTCAAACAACAACAACAAAAATCCATCAGTATGCCTTCCTTCGGAGGGGAAGTAAAGCCGGCAGTCCCATGTCTTTTATTTATGGCATGAAAAAGAACCTTCCACTAACTACACTTGTGTGAAGCCAAAATTTGTAGGTTAGGTTTGATTAATGCTCTTAAGTTCCAACGTTCCTCACCGGGCGCTGGTTGTGATGGCACCTAGTAGTAGCCAAGTTCACAGCTTGGTGTCGTGGATGGTAGCTTTTGGAAACAAAAGTAGGAACTACTTGAAATTATCGTCTGCAGTCCTTACTTGAATTAAAAACAGATAACACACACTAATCACAATTAACACCGGCTATTCTACACTCATAAGGTTTTTAATATTCCCGAGGGGAATATGATGTAGTTTCCATTTGAGCGGATGAATTATCAATAAATGATAAAAATGGTCCGGTTAGCTCAAACAATGCCAGCGTTTCGCCCCAGTGTGCCGTTGGGCTCGTCAGTTGGTACAGACACACCTACCAATACGCGTGGCTAGCACATACTGAGAAGGCTATGCAAGACACAAAATACAAGCAGTATTGACGTCACGAGCATGCCAATGTGCTACGGAAGTCAAACTCCCTTTCATAAAAACAAAAGCCTTACCTTGGCAATCCAAATAAGGTTTTTAATATTCCCGAAGGGAATATGATATAGTTTCCATTTGAGCGGATGAATTATCAATAAATGATAAAAATGGTCCGGTTAGTTTGACTCCCGTAGCACATTGGCATGCTCGTGACGTCAATACTGCTTGTATTTTGTGTCTTGCATGGCCTTCTCAGTATGTGCTAGCCACGCATATTGGTAGGTGTGTCTGTACCAACTGACGAGCCCAACGGCACACTGGGGCGAAACGCTGGCATTGTTTGAGCTAACCGGACCATTTTTATCATTTATTGATATTCTACACTCACCCAAGTACACGGGGCTACATGACCACATTGTCGCAGCCTCTAAACTAAGGAACCAACCAACCATACACTGTCATTTTGGCATTAAAAGTCTCCTCAACACCTAAAAATTTTTCATCAGTAAAAAGGATTTTTCGGTGACTATTTGCTGCATAACGAAACAGTAAGCGTTTTGATTTAAAGAGTCTGTGTTCCTTCAGCGCATTTGTGAGGAGGTGTCCTTTCCGTCGGTTGTAAGCACGAAGTGCCTGGTAACTGCTCAATGTGCGAGACAAAGACATTTCAGAAATGTTCAGCTCATAAGCCATCACAGACTGTCTCCGCAGTTATTTCTGTTAAGCCTAGTAAATCTACTATACTTATTATGTCGACTGTACAACACAACTTTGTTTGTTTGAGGTGCTACTACTCTTCAGGGACATGTTTCGGACTTCCAAGCAGTCCATCTTCAGCCTAGTTCAGTAAATATACAGTCTAAAATATTCACCTTGTTGGTGATGGTCATGTGTGTTAAAATACATAAATGAGGATGAAATGACACTTAGTTACTCATTAGAAGACGATCAACACGGACCTCCTCTCACTCACAACAATTTCCTGTCGTCAAATTCAGCTACACCAGACAATTAGAGCGACGCATTTTAAACTATTATCCGTCCTTTAATTTCTTTTAATCTTCTTTTAAAATAACTTTTAAAAGAACTCATTTATGTATTTTAACACACATGACCATCACCAACAAGGTGAATATTTTAGACTGTATATTTACTGAACTAGGCTGAAAGATGGACTGCTTGGAAGTCCGAAACATGTCCCTGAAGAGGAGTAGCACCTCAAACAAACTAAGTTGTGTTGTACAGTGGACATAATAAGTATAGTAGATTTACTATGCTTAACAAAAATAACTGCATATAATATGAGTTGTTTGATAATTCGCGCAAGTTTGTGTATTAATTACCACGAATTATTGGGAGAGCACTGTTGTTGTTTGAGTCTTCAGTCTTTTGACTGGTTTGATGCAGCCCCCAATGCCTCCCTGTCCTGAGCTAATCGTTTCATCTCTACATAGCTACCACACCCTACATCCGAGGCAATCTGTTTAACATATTCTAACCTTGGTCTACCCCTACAGTTCTTGTCCTCGACCCTTCCTTCCATAACTAAGCTTGCTATACCTGGGTGTCTTAGTATTTGTCCTACTAACCTATCTCTTCTCTTCATTAGCAGTCGCCAGAAACATCTCTCCTCTCCCACTCGTTTTAATACCTCTTCGTTTGTAACCCTATCTACCCATCTGATCTTCATCATTCTCCTGTAACACCACATTCCAAAAGCTTCAATTCTCCTCTTTTCTGCTGCACCAATAGTCCAACTTTCACTTCCATAGAGCGCCACGCTCCAGACAAAGGCTTTCAGAAATGACTTCCTAATACCTAATACCTAAATCTATATTCGATGTCAACAGATTCCTTTTTTTTGTAGGAATGCTTTCTTTCCCTGAGCCAACCTACTTTTTATATCCTCTTTGCTTCGTCCATCACTGGTTATTCTGCTTCCTAAGTAACAGAAGTCTCCTACTTCCTTCAGCTTTTCACCTGCCAATTTGATCTCCATAGAGGTTTCTGATTTATTTCGGCTGCATTCCAGTATTTTTGTTTTACATTTATTAATTTTCATCAAGAATTCTTTCCGTAAGACGGAGTCCATACCAATCAAAAACTCATTCAAATTCTCAGGCTTGTCGGCCAAGATGACGATGTCATCAGCAAATCTCAGAGTTGAAATTATTTCTCCTTGAATCTTCACTCTCACTTAAAATTTTTCTCCGATTTCCTTCATTGCTTGTTCAATGTAAAGATTGAAAAGTATGGGTGATAAGTTGCAGCCTTGCCTAACACCTTTCTGAATACCAGCTTCTCTCTCATGTCCTTCATCTCGAATGACTGCTGTGTGGTTTCTGTATAGATTGTATATCACCCTCCCTGTACTTTATTCCAATAGATTTCAAAATGTCAAACAATTTAGTCCAATCAACGTTATCAAAAGCCTTTTCTAAGTCTACAAATGCCATGAACGTTCTCTTATCTTTCCTTATTCTACCTTCCAAAATCAGCCTAAGACTTAGTACAGCTTCCCTTGTTCCTCAATTTCTCCTGAAACCAAACTGGTCTTCACCCAAGTCCGTTTCTATCTGGCTTTCAATCCTCTTGTAAATTATTCTAAACAGGATCTTTGAAGCATGAGTAATCAAGCTGATCGTACGGTAATCTTCACATCTGTCAGCTCCCACTTTCTTTGGTATAGGGATGATTACATTCTTCTTGAAATCAGGGGGTACCTCACCTGTCTCATAAATCCTACACACCAAGTGAAATAACCTGATGAGACCTTCATCTCCTATGCAGCGTAGCAACTCAATCGGTATATCATCTATGCCTGGTGCTTTGTTCCTGCTGTAACTAACAAATCTTGAAAAGTTGCACAAGTTTATAATAACTGTATACAGTGGAATCTCGTTAGCACGTTCTCGGTTACGACGTTTTCCCGTTTAGCGCGATGATTTTCTCACGTCCCAGTCCCAATTCTACAAAATACATGTTGATATATCCCCTTAATACGTTCTCTATTCCCGCTTACGACGATCAAATTTCCGTAGTACTATTTGTAAGCGAACCTGATTTTATTCTTATTTCATTATAAAATTCGGCTTCTGGAAAACACGACGCGATATTGCCTCATATTCTCTGATAGTTATTGACAGTGTAAATGATTTCATTGTGTTTGACGGCGTAGAAGTGGCTATAGCTATGACGCAACACAGGTGACGTGTCTCTCTCCCGCTGTCCTCCACCCCTTTCCCTTTGTTTATTTCTCACGTAGGCGCATTATTGTCTTCGTATTCCGCACTATTGTCTTCTAGTTCTTAGTGTTCACGTCCAGTTATGACCTATTTTATTGTGTGTTTCATAATGGATAAGAAGAAAGTACGGCAGATAACTAATGATGAGAAGATGAAATACATTCGAGACGTGGAATGCAATCCTCACATGAAGCGTGTGGATATAGCGCGAAAGTGGAACATTCCTCCGTCTACACTGAACACGATTCTCGGCAAAAGGAAGGAAATCGAACGTGCATTTGAAGAAGGAATGAGCGGCAAAAGGAAACTTGTGCGAGAGGGACAGTTTCCTCAACTAAAAAGCGCTTTATTGAAGTGGTTCAAGCAAGCCCGTGCTTCCAACATATGCGTGCGCGGTCGCCGGTAACCGAGCCGTCACTGGCGGAGCAAGAATGTCCTTGCTAAGCAAAAATAAAGACCCTGCATAATACTGTAGTGTAGAGGTACAGTAATTCATTTTTATGTTATTTATTCCGTGTAAGTTACTGATAACCTATGTTTATGTCGTGACTGTAGTTGTGCATACAATCACTTACTAAGGTCGGCGATTTGACGTCCATGTATACGCCGCGTTCTTTCTTATACGTTGTAAATGCAGTATGGCGTTTTTCGGTAGTACGTTTTCCCGCATATGACGTCCAAATTTTTCAGTCCCTTGAAAAACTTACTAACGAGATTCCACTGTATATTGTAATTACCATCACCCCCATACTTGTAGACATAAGATTTAATAGCCTAGGTGTAAAGGATCTGATGATGATCGCTTGACGATTAAAACTGGTCATCCAAGTGCATTTATTAATCTCATGTAAATTTTCTTCAGGGTTAGGGAAACACTGATTACAATAGGGCACAATCGTGTTGACCCACTGAAAAGCATTACATTTCCATTACTAAGGCAACACTGAAAAATGGCTTCCAACACAATAATATTTTTGGTTATTCACATAAAATTCAATTTATGGAGAATTATACAAATAACAATACTTATTTTAAAGATCACATGCTTGGGTTGTTCTTTTCCTCTTTTTTCTTTATCTTGGCATAATCCTTGGCCCTCCTTTTCTCCTACAAATATTAGGTCAAACATTTGCGACGATTATGCCAGGAAGTATTGTATGTATGCAGATAATTGTGAACTATACCAGACCCAAAACAACTGTGAACATGAGGGAGGAGCCAGATTCAGTCACTCACTCGCGCCAGCCAATAGCATAGCGCGGCGTTGCCTAGTTAACTCAACTAGCTGCGCTCGCTGCACCGTACGAAACGAAATTGTCATTTCTCTCCGTGCACGAAAATAATTAATTATTCAATTATTTTGATGACCCTATGTTACAGAGCTAAAAATTTTGAAACTGGCAGTATAAACCCCGTAACGCTACGACCAGCCATTCGGGAGATAACATCTGCCCTTGAACTGGAGGCTTAATTAGAGAAGGAATGATTTAGGTGTTGAGATATTTAGGTTCGCTAGGGAAAATAACGAAGAGTGACGGCATTGCTGTATCAATTCAGTAATGGAGCTTTAACAAGTGCTGTGAGCTGAAGTTTTGAACTCATAACAATGTCCCTTAGCAAGCCCAGTGGCAGCCGAACAGTTTTACACAGCCAGGCAAGAAAAATAATTTTCAGGGCATATGGCCTTTAAAAGAAGCTTTCGAATACAGAAGTACGTGAAAACACAAAATCTGTGTTATTGTGGTGTCAGCAATTAAGTTTTTATTTGTAATTGAGTCGAATAAGACTCACTTCTTCACAGTTTTACATCATGAGGCACAGAGTACCCAGTTCTAACCTCGAGACCAGAACTAAATGTCATGATTGAACCGTGAATCGAATCCGGACCTCACGGGTTGTTGTTGATGATTGTTTTAGGGGCTTTTCGACATCGTGGTCATGTAGCCCCATGTATTTGGGGGTGTGTGTAATTTGTGTGACAACCTGTGTCACTGTGCAGTCTGTACTAGTGTGTGTATTTGTAATTCAGGTAGGATTTGGGTAGGAAGCGGCCGTGGCACGTTAGGTACCATCCCGGCATTTGCCTGGATTAGAAGTGAGAATCCACAGAAAAACCACTTCCAGGATGGTTTAGGTAGGAATCCAACTCACATCTTCCCAGTTTTGCTTCACGAGGCTGAGTGTACCCCATTCCAACCCACAGACTAGAATTTAATTGCTTGGCAGAGCTGGGAATTGAACCTAGACCTCCTGGGCCACAGCCAAGAATGCTGGTTGCTACACCAGGAGGTGGACACGTGCACGAATAACGTTTGTGTGATATCTTATATCTGCCTCATATCACATTGTGCACACTCCGTTGTGAGCTTAGATATTTGTAGGATTAGGCCCCCCCAGCTCGTACATGCTCTTACATTCGGAGCGCCTTGTGTTCACGGAGAAGGACGTGCGTATATTGCGAGTGTAGAGCTGTGTCATCTCCGCCAGTCTCACTGTGGCAACAGCGCTCAGCTGGACGCACGCTACTGGGCAAGCCTTTGTTCACAGTTGTTTGGGTCTGGTATAGTACAGGCCTATAGGAAAATAACTACCTTTGTGAACATCAAAGAATATACTTTACCTAGCATCAGAATGAGCAATGCGTGCAACAAGCAGGGCCAGTCCGTCAACCACCAGGGCGAGTGCCGAGGACCAGCACAGGATCGTGTACCGACTGCTGCGGAGAACAGCATCATTCACCCATGGCCCAAGCCTGCTGTAGAAAACAAAACACCATGAATTCCATCAAATGTCTGGAAGCAACAAATTCCACTTGAAACTGAATTGAGTTGTAAATGCTAGATACCCTGCTAACTTAGCCATTTTCACATGAAACCTACACAATCAATCAGTTATGTCATATTTTGTCTAATTACTTCCTAATTTTCCCATCAGGGGAGCCACCCTGGAAAATAACTCATGGACCAACAGGTAGCCCAATTAATGAGGACCTTAAAATACTGGGATACCCTCTCTCCATGGGACAAAAATACGGAGGGCACTGGCTCAGGGTAAAGAGTGAATTCCACAATGGCATCTATAGTGGAGAAGATAGCCTTCAGTACAGTGCAGATAACGGAAGTGGTAGCCCAGTGCTTGGTATTAATAGAGCAAAATCAGTTGTAGAGTCTGGTCCGGAGTGGACAGCTATAAATGGTGTCTGTACCCCAGATTAGGGATGGCCAATACTATATTGCTGGCAGTAGCTATAAAATCCACTTGACAACAAACGAATCAATCCGTCGGTTAAGGTACCTTTTTGTCGCATGTATGGCGATTTCTCTTGGAAATTCGGAGCATGATAGGGTGTCCACCAGAGTGTTGTGAGAAATATGCAAGGGTTACCTTCCCATAGGTGGAGCAGGTTAAAGAAGCTAGTCCAACAACTAACAGAGCTAAGACTAGTATTTGCCACCATCAATATTGGAACGTTGACTGGTCGTCATCGTGAGCTAGCTGAAAAGCAGACGTGTCAATATTGTCTGCATCCAGGAAAACAAGTGGAGAGGTTCAAAAGAAAAAGAAATTGGAGATGGTTTTAAAAACTCACCAACCATGGCACTAATACAGCTCGGAATGTTATGGCAATAGTAGTTGACTAGCAGCACCGTAACAACATCACGAGTATCAACAGAGTATCGGATGGGATAGATTGATTTAACACCAATAACTGCCCACATCGTATTTTGCTACGTACCACAAACTCAGGAGAAGGACGGATTGGAATTGCCTTGACGCTATTTACCAGCAATCCCACTGGAAGAGTCTGTTATCCTTGAGGGAACTTAAATGGACATGTCGGTAGTCACCGTGAAGGATATAAACAATGCCATGGGGGACATGAACTTCGTGTGCAAAACGATGATGAATGATGCAACAAATTTCAAAGAAAATTAAATACTTCGAAGAATTGCAAACTGGTTTGCCAGCGTTTTTCCCCAATGTACCATTGGGCTCATCAGTCGGTATGGTACATCTCACCAAGACACTGGCCAGTACATACCGTGAAGGCTCATCAGTTGGTATGGTACACCTAACCAAGATAAGGTGCTGTATGCAGCATACCACAAAACCAGCTTTGGATGTCATCTCAAATATTTCCCAAAGTTGACCAGTCTTTGACAACTCTTCATGTAGAGTATTGAATTGAAGAAAATATTTAATCAAGCACAAGCCCCTTTAGAAAGAAGCTTTATTGCATTTTTTTTTCAAATGATCCCCATCACATCATTTTCTCTCTCACCGATCTATTCAAAGTCATCACTGATATGTACAATCATCATCATCTTGAGTGTCCACTCACCTTTTCCGCTGAGACTGCTCATATTCTTCTACTACACAGGATATGTCTAGATGGAGGCGGTTCAGAGCCTCCTGAGTTGTCAGACCAACAGTGTTGGAGTCCCCTCTCTCTGATTCCATGTCTGCAACAGCAAGCAAATATGCAAGTATGCTATAGACACCTTTATAATGTATACAAATATGCACAGTATAGAAATGTACAACAATATTGGTAGGCTACATAGTATTTGTGGTAACCAACAATTTAATACAAATTCCTTCCTTTTCGAACTCTTTTGTTGAGTAAAAAGGATGTTAGACCCAATGCTTCACTTATTTCAAAAAAGTTATTTGGAAGAAACTGTCCGGTACTCTGTTAAAATGAAGACACTGGTTTTATTATTTTTGTATTTCTGCATTGCTGGTGAAATGTTAAGTGTTCCATCATTGCTGCTGATTCCATATTTACAATATGTACGATTATTTAGTTGCAGTATTGTAATTGTACATATTGTAAATATTTTCACCTGTATTTTCAAACATAGATTTTATAGCCTAAGTGTAATGGATCTGATGATGATCGCTTGATGATCGAAACTGGTCATCCTAGTGTATTTATTAATCTCATGTAATTTATTTCAGGATTAGGGCATAACCCAGCTCTTTTGGGTACATTCGTGTTGACCGACTGAAAAGCACTAAACTCTTGTTTACTAAGGCAATACTGAAAAATGGCTTCAAACCCCACAACTTTCATTCATGGTGAATTTATCTACCAATGTATATGAAGTATATTTTCTATCCATGTTTACTAAAAGTAGTTTCTAATATACTTCCATGTTTAAGACTGAAACTTGTTCTTTTATATGTTCATGTTTGTAAGGATATCCAGCAATTTTTAATTCAGCTTAACTTTTCTTCTGGAACATTACTTAACAATTCATACATACTTTATTTTTTTAGCAATTAAGATATTTGTGCTGATGTGTATCAAAACAATGTACACAATTAAACTTGTTTCTTGAATTTTAAACAAGTTTTTAAATTATATATATATTGACAGGCATAATAACAATTACTTTAATCATCATCATCATCATCATCGGCTTTAACTCGAATCCGAGTATAAATCTTCTTCCTTCAGTCCAGTTTGTGGATGTGTTTACGGTGACTAAAGAGTCCAATCCTGGCATAGAAGAAGCGTCCACACTAGTCACATAGTATTGCTGGAGGAGGACGTGGTTGGGCTGCTCGAAGTTTCCTAGCTTGACGCTTGGCCTCTTCATGTGTGCGTCGATCCCTTTCAAACGTTTTTACAGTATCCGAGATGGTACGGCACCAAGTTGAGAGGTCTTCCGCCAGCATGTCCCAGGTTTGTGAATCAAGACCTGTCAATTTCAGGGTCTGCTTAAATTGGTCCTTGTAGCGCCTCTTAGGACCACCATGAGGTCTGGTGCCATAGCATAACTCACCATATAGCATTTGACGAGGTAATCTCACATTATCCATCCGATGGACATGATCAATCCATCTAAATTGGTGACCTATTATGGATGATTCTATGCTGTTGATTTGAGCCTTTTCCAGAACAGCAATATTGGTAATGCCGTCTTCCCATTTAATCCTCAGGATTGATCGAAGTTTTTGTAGGTGGAAGTGCTCAAGCTTCCTAAGATCACGTCGGTAAAGGGTCCATGTTTCACAGCCATACAACAATGTAGAAATGACTACTGCTTTGTACACCATAAGCTTTGTACTCATGGACAGATCTTTATTCATGAAGACCCGGTGCGCTAATCGTCCATATGCTGCATGGGCTGCGCCAATTCTCTTATCCACATCCTGCTCACAAGTACAGCTCACAGAAATGGTACTGCCCAGGTACGAGAAGTGGTCTACCTGTTCTAATGACAAATTTGAGATGGAGATATTGAACTGAGGAAGAGGTGTGCCTGGTGAAGGTTGTGCCAAGACTTTAGTCTTATTGACATTTATGGTAAGACCAAAGCGATCACATGCACTTTTGTAACAATTAACTGACTCTTGCAGCTCTTCTGGTGAGAGAGTTGGTGCCGCAGCATCATCTGCATACAACATATTAGTAACATTAGTAACTTGAGTTTTCCTCAAGGAGCGGAGACGAGTTAGGTTGAAAAGCCCTCCATCAAAATGATACTTGACCTCCACACCAGGGATGTTTGTGGGTGAATCATAAAGCATTGCAGTCAAGTACAGCGCGAAAAGCGTTGGAGCCAGTACACATCCTTGTTTCAGTCCATGGGTAATAGGAAATTCATCAGACATCTTATTCTGATGGCAAACCTGACCTGTCATGCCATCATGGAGAGCCTTGATTAGATCTACAAAACGCTGAGGACAACCAAACCGCTTCAGCACCTCCCACATGGCTGGTCTTGGAACCGAATCAAATGCCTTTTCCAAGTCATAAAAGACTAAGAAGAGTGGATTCTGTTGTTCTATACATTTTTCTTGTAGCTGTCTCACACAGAAAATCAAGTCAATTGTGCTTCCGGAAGCTCTAAATCCACATTGTGACTCTGGGAGGATCCTCTCAGAGATAACCTTGAGGCGGTTAAGTAGAATTCTTGCAAGAATCTTCCCCACAATTGATACCACGGTAATTGCCACAAACACTGCGATCATCCTTTTTAAAGATAGTGACGATAGTGGCATTCTTTAGGTCTCCAGGTACCTTTCTTGATTCCCATATTCTGAGGATAAGGGTGAAAATTCTTGTTTTGAGGGAATGACCTCCGGCTTGAATTAGTTCCAGAGGGATGTTATCTGGGCCAGGTGCCTTTCTGGGTTTCAATTGGGTGAGAGCTGCACTGAATTCATGATAAGTAGGAGGTACTGCCAACCACAGTTGTTCAGGTTGTTGCAGCACATCACAAAGGAAGTCTTCAGCAGCTGCTGATGGACGATTTAGGAGATTGGAGAAGTGCTCCTTCCACCGTTCCAATATTTCTTGACTAAGCTGATGGACTGGAATCCGGGCTAGCCATAGGAAACAACAACATATTTCTTGACTATTAGTAAAGGTAGTAGAATTATCAGCGCTTTTCAGTGTACCTGATGATGAGCAAGATGGTCCATATATTTCCTTGAGAACTGCATAGAAGTTCCTCAAGTCTCAAGCATCCGATAGTCTCTGCAGTTCCTGAGCCTTCTGTTGCCACCAAGTATTTTTAATCTGCCTTATCTGCGTCTGACATTTACCCTTGAGTTCCAGTAGTTTATCTCTCTTTGTGTTGGAAGTTGGGTCTTGAAGATGGGCAAGATAGGCACTCCTTTTGGCATTGATGAGAGACAGAATTTCTTCATTGTTATCATCAAACCAGTCTTGTCTTTCCCGCACTATAAAACCAATGGTTTCCTCAGCTGACTGTGTGATAATCTTCTGTAGTGTGGCCCATTCTTGCTGTATGTCATTCATTACTGGGTTTTCTGATAACTGGGTGATGATCCTGTTTCCAAAATGTTTATAGATGGATTCATCCTGAAGTATGGATGTATTAAACTTCTTTCTTGGCAAATTTTTGATGTTCCTAGGTGGTTTAGGTCTGATGGATATCCTGAGCTTACAATCGTCTATATTCCTTGCTGTTCTGGTAATAAGAGTGTCCTTCTTATCACATTGCCGGGTAATGATATAATCAAGAATGTTTGGAACGAGGATGCATCCACGTGGTTTTGAAGCGGTTAGGTAGCTTGAACTGCGTGTTGGTAATGAAAAGTTCGTGTTCTGCAGAAAGTGTGCTAAATGTTCCGGCATAACTCAACAAAATGACAGCGTTTCGCCCCGGTGTGCTATTGGGCTCTTCAGTTGGTTAAAGCACACCTCACCAAGACACTGTCTAGTATACACTGGGAAGGCCATTGCAAGACGTATTTGATACATATGTATCCGCGTCACGAGCAAAGCCAGTGCACTATGGGAGTCGAAACTCCACTCCAAAGCAATTATAACCTTACCTTGGCATTGAATATATAATTTTCAAAAGACACCGGGGCGAAACGCTGTAATTTTGTTGAGTTATGCCGGAACATTTAGCACAATTTGTGTTTAAATATATAATGGCTCAACGGACAATACATATATTTTCTTTTGAAAATTATATATTCTGCAGAAAGACCAAGAAACAACAGTCCATTGGGATTACATTTTCCAAGTCCCTGTTTGCCCATCACATTTTTCCATAGCCTGTGATCTTTCCCAACTCTGGCAATGAAATCACCGAGGAGCAAGAGTTTACCTGCAGATGGTACCTTGGAGATGATTTCACTTAGCTGATTATAGAACTGAGCCTTTACTTCATCATCAGAATCTAAGGTAGGAGCATAGGCAGAGATGAGTGTCATAAAGCAACCTCCTGAGAGTGGTATGCGGAGAGTCATGAGCCTTTCGCTGATTGCAATGGGCATAAGTTGGTGATAATTTACCAGTTTGGTCTTCACAGCGAAGCCCACACCATGAATACGACATTCACCCTCCTCCTTTCCTTTCCAGAAGATGGTATATCCTGTTCCAGATTCAGTAATCTTGCCTTTAGAAGACAGCCTAGTTTCACTGAGAGCAGCAATGTCAACGTTGAGTCTTGATAACTCATGGGTTACAAGAGCTGACCTTCTCTCTGCTCTAACGTTATTGTCCATTGAACCACTGGACGGAATATTTCCCCTAAAAATTTACATGCATCACCTGGGAAGTACAAGTAGACCTACAGTGAACTATGAGAAGGTTTGCCAACCTACCATGGACTGAGGACTGGATTCACTCCTCTTCTTCCCATCGCCACCTTGACCTGTGAAAAAAATCAGACTTTGATTAGTGTGCAGTATGTCATAATATAATTAGTGCTATTGAACTCTTTTAAACAGTCCGCTCCAGTCAGTTTCATAATGCAAACAATTTGAAAACTAGAGAATAACATAATACAGTTTACTGTTTTTTTTTCTCTTTTTTTTTCTTTTACACACTCATGATACGAGATGATTTTTTAAAGTAAAGAAGGTTCATTCAACTAAAAGAAAAACTAAACTGTAGTAAGTTACAAGTTCTTATTTTTTATTTTAAATAACAACTGTTCCCGTACTATTCAAACATTTGTTGTACGGTATTAGGAAAAACATTTGCCTGCAAGCGCAAATTTAAAAACACAAGGGACGTTTACTACCATTTTTCAACTCCACAGCCACATTTCTCAATTTGGTCTATCTTCCAAAGGAGGCTGCTTATAGGTATGAATTACCATAATCAAACTGACCATTTGAATTGGATGAAGACAAACAAATGTTTTCAATTGAGAAACCTCTCTCCATTATGATTTGCGGCAGAATGATTTAAGCTGTCAATATCTTTATACAACCTTCAAAATCTTGACATCAATTGTGAATCTTTTGCATGATAATCAAATAAGTCATTTTTAATTTAATTTACCAATAACATCACATTACAGAACATTTTTAGAGTAAGCAGATATTATTTCATTAGTTTTGAAGTTCCAAGGTTTTTATTAGCAATATTTTTATAATGTTTTTTAATTTTCTTCCAATGTAACAGATCTGATTTTTAAACAAATTTACAATATAATTTTACCATGATTATAACCATTCTTCAAATAGTATCAAGATAAGCATTATTTTTTGTTTCTGATTCTAGCATTATTTTAAGCAGATTTCAGTTAATATTTTGAAGGTTATACAACGAATACTGGTTTTAAATTAACCGAAACTAGTACCTACTATTATGTGTCAGTTAATTTCAATATAGTATTGACTAATGCCGACTGTTGGGGCGGCGGTAAATAACTCGACCCCTTGAAGGGGCCAACGGCTTCTGGAGGATGAGCCCCTTTAGGTGGGATGATGGTCCCCTCAATGTAGGAAATGACACTGAAACCCAATACGTATATTTTGACCCAACGGCAAAACGGGTGGAGGAGGAACTTCCCTTGTGGTTCTCAACGGTCGTGGAGGCGGGTGAGGTCATGCCAGATGGACTGGCTTTGAAGGAGCAACTCAATGGTATATAGAGTCTGCGGCAGTCCATTGCAGTGACGGTACTAGAACCTGCACATCTCATTTCATTTGTGCCGCAGGGTATAGTTCTGAGATTATAGTGTGTGAGTCACTTCCTTGCAAGCTGTGATCCACCTTAAACAAAATCTCGCTTGTGGCACCTTTTTCCTGCTGTCACATTTTTCAACTCAAGTCCAGCGGCGATGGGATAAGGATGGTGGAGGCAGGTTTTCGGGTTGAAACTGGAAGGCTCTAGTTCGGACCTGCACGTTGGCAGCAGATGTGTGATGATCGTCTTTCCGAGACTTTGTGACTACTCAGGAGTTCGGTCCTGCATCTGTGTTTGGGCAGGCCTATTTAGGATCACCGCTGCCCACCCCGAATGGGGAAGGCCCTAGAAAATGTAGGCTAAACATTGGTAGTCACACGTTCAGCTGGCTGGGAGGCCGCACCCAGGGGGTCACCCCTTTTGCGGTCGAAAAACGAAAACTAAGATTATCCAAAATTTAATTATAGGATCCTGGAATGTTCGAACATTACTTGATATGAAGGACAATAACAAGCCTGAGAGAAGAACAGCGCTCGTCACCCAGGAGCTTGGTCGAATGAACATAGATATTGCTGCCTTAAGTGTAACCAGATTGTCCATCGAAGGTAAAATTACAGAGTTCAGTTCACAGTACACCATATTCTGGAAGGGAAAAGATAAGGGAGAGAGCCGTTTTCATGGTGTTGGTTTCGCTATAAAGACCACACTGGTGAATGATCACCTGCTAACTCCAACTGCTGTCAGCGAAAGAATTATGACCCTCCGATTCCCACTCTCCGGGGGTAACTTTATGACTCTTATCTCTGCATATGCTCCCACCTTGGATGCTGATATAGAAGTTAAAGACCAATTCTACAACCAGCTGAGCACAATCATCACCAAAGTACCATCTAGAGACAAACTCTTAATGCTTGGCGATTTCAACGCCAGAGTTGGTAAAGATCATCAATTATGGAACAATGTGATGGGAAATCAAGGACTTGGCAACTGCAATGCCAATGGTCTATTACTCCTTGGTCTATGTGCTAGACATGATTTCTTTATTACCAACACTCAGTTCCGCCTGCCGAATCGCTACAAAACCACTTGGATGCATCCTCGCTCGAAGCACTGGCACATCCTTGACTATATCATCACCAGACAATGTGATAAAAAGGACATCCCTATCATCAGGCCCACAAGAAATGTCGATGACTGTTGGATAGATAACAAGATCCTTTTTTGCCGGTTGAGGATGACATTCCAAGATTTCACCAAAGCACTCAATCAACTAAAGCCGAGAAAGACTCCTGGTCCTGATAACATTCCTCTGGAGTTGTTACAAAGTGGAGGTATGGCTTTGAAGACTCGGCTTTTTACACTTATCCTCTTAATTTGGGAAACTCGAGAAGTATCCGGCGACTTGAAGAATGCTGCCATCATCACTATCTTCAAGAAAGGCGATCGTAGTGTGTGTGAGGGAACTACCGTGGTATATCGCTATTATCCATTGCAGGTAAAGTTCTCACCAGTATTCTACTGAGCCGGCTCCAAAGTATCTCTGAGAGGATTTTGCCCAAGTCTGTGGTTTCTGAACCTCCAGGGGTACAACAGACATGATATTACCTTGCCAGACAACTCCAGGAAAAGTGCAGAGAGGAAGAGGAGCCTCTGTATTTAGTTTTCTATGACCTGGAAAAAAGCCTTGATTCAGTACCAAGATCTGCTATGTGGAGTGTATTAGGGCACTTTGGATGTCCAGATCGCTATGTGGAATTAGTTCAAGCTCACAATGATGCAATGTCTGGGAAGTTTCTTCATGGTAACTCTGTATCTGATCCGTTTCCAATCACTCACGGTTTGAAACAAGGCTGTGTGCTTGCTCCAACACTCTTTGCATTGTACATGGCTGCCATGATGTATGAATCATCTTCCAACAACCCAGGCATAGAGATTAAGTTTCGCTTCGATGAAGGCCTTTTCAATCTGGCAAGACTTCGTTCACAGAGTTACCCCGGTGACAGACCTGCAGTATGCCGATGAAACCGCATCTCCTGCTCCGACACCTGCAGAATTCAGCAATAGGTCAATCGCTTTAGCACTGCATGTGATCACTTTGGTCTTACCATCAATGCAAAGAAAACTAAGGTACTTGCACAACCTGCCCCAGGATTACCTCTTCCTGAGTTCAATATCTCCATCTTAGACTCAACACTGGAGCAGGTTGATCATTTTTCATATCTTGGTAGCATCTTGTTTAAACGTTGCACATGTGAACAGGATGTTGACAAAAGAATTGGAGCTGCCCATGCAGCAATTGGCCGCTTAATGCACAGAGTCTTCATGAATAAAGACCTAAAGATTCATACCAAACTCATGGTCTACAAAGCTGTCGTCGTCTCAACGCACCTTTATGGCTGTGAAACTTGGACACTCTATCGCCGTGATATCAAGAAACTTGAGCGCTTCCACCAACAAAAGATGAGATATATCTTGAACATTAAGTGGGAGGACTATGTGACCAACTCTGCAGTTCTCGCGAAAGCGCATCTCAATAGCATTGAGGCAACCATCATCGCTCATCAACTGAGATGGTTAGGCCATGTTCACTGTATGAGTGATACCAGGCTTCCACGTCAATTCCTTTATGGTGAACTTTGCTCCGGCACTAGACCTCATGGGGCCCCTCTGAAGCGTTTTAAAGACCAGCTAAAACTCATCATGAAGAAGACTGATATACATATCCACTCATGGGAAACATCTGCTGCGAACCGTTTACTGTGGCGGAACACTACATCGACAGCTGTCAACTTATTTGAAGAAGAATGTCGCAGACATGGAGAGGCCAAACGACAAGCAAGAAAGCTTCGTCAATTACAACCCCGCCCTCCCCTAACGATTCAGTGCAATTTATGTGGGTGCATGTTTCATGCCAGGATTGGCCTGTTTAGTCATCAGAAACACATCCACAAGCTAGTTTGAAAAGCTCTATGCAGGACGAAGTATGTGTACTCAGAATCGAGTTACAGCAGACGACGAGTATTGACTTAGGTAAAATAAAATTATTTTACCTATTCATAGGTAGGTCTATTTTAATTTTAAATTAAATGAAAGCCCCATACTTTAAAAAAAATCATTGAAAAGAGACAAAAACCCTACTTTAACAATTGCAAAATTTGCACTCATAGTTTAAAACTAATTTCATTACCATTGTTTCTCATGGTTCACTGTGTTCCAATGTAGGGAATTGATGTAGGGTACTGCTATTATTATTACTATCCTTATCCTTAGCAGCAGCACCTTTCCTGAGGAGTAAACATGCCACTAACACACTCAGCAACTAGAGACAATGGTCACCCCCACGCTCTGACATTACAGCATGCTCGTCACTTGTCAATGAGACAGTCCCTCCGAGAATTTTGCTCCACCCCCAAAGCTACATGCGCTCCCAGAGCCTGTCAAAACTGTTTGGTCAAGACTACCTTAAGACACAAGTTATGCTGTTCTTGGTACAACTGCTGTAATTGAGGATATATGCAGGTACAGGCCCAGTCATATGCCCTCAACTTCACTCATTAAAATATGCCTTCTGATTTTTTGCATACACTTTCTGCTTTGTTTTCACTCTTGGTTGGCTCTTAAGTTTAGGGGCTGCGACAACGCGGTCATGTAGCCCCGTGTACTTTGGGTGTGTGTAGAATCTGTCTGATAACCAGTGTTAATTGTGATGACTGTATTAGTGTGTGTTATCTGTGGTTTTTTTTAAATTTAAGTACAGACTGCAACTAGGATTTTTCAAATAGTTCCTACTTTTGCCGCCAAGCGCCACCATCAACGACTACTAGGCCAAGTTCAGAACTTAGCTACTAGACGCCACTGCAGTCGGCTCTTGGCAACGAACGTAGAAACCTAAGAGCGTTGTTTATATTCTTAACCTATCCAATTTAGCTTCACATAGGTGTAATTAGTGGAAGGTTCTTTAACATGCCATAAACCTATGACATGGGACCGCCGGCTTTACTTCCCCTCCGAAGGAAGGCATGCTGAGGGATTTTTAACGCTCTTAAAAAATCCGACGGCTTCGGCCGGGTTTGAACCCGCTATCTCGGGCATAGAAGCTCAGCATGCTACCGACTACGCCACCGAAGCCGCTTGTTTTCACTCTGTTTTGTTTAAATTTCACTATGCCAGTGTATTTTCACACTCCAGCTTGTGATGCTCCATATTCCAGCATGGCGTGTGGATAACTTATATGAACTGTAATGATTTACTCATAACCTTTATTTTTAAGTTAACATTCATACAGGGCAAGGGCCTCCTACCATCCAGTAGGGAGTGAGCTAGTCCTGACAGTTTGGTTCTCCTATAACACATATCAATAATTACTAACTGTCCATTGACTTTTTTCCAATAATATTAACCCTAAAAGTTCTGACTGTGTTCACATCACGATGCCAATTAATCTTGCTGTAAAGCTGAGAATGATTATTTCCATTTCTCTCAGTCTCTTGTCCACAGAACAGCAACCCATTCCCTGCATTCGTTGCATTGGATGTCCTCTGTTTTTTGTTTTGTTTTTTTCAATCCTGAAGTCACAATTGTTGCAGTATAGGCCCACCTATCTTGATATATCCTGGCCACATGTCTGCCTCAAGCCCGTTTAAGAGATCTTGCTTGTATGTATACATCCTTCATATCACTTCTTTTTTGCAATTCCTTGATCTGCATTTTATCAGCGAGGTAAATTTACAGTATTCTCCTCTCCATTTTCCATTGGCACACCTGTATCATGTTGATCTGTCTTTTAGTGAGAGTGCAAGTCTGGCTACCATAAAGAAGAGCTGGGATGACGGAACTTTCCAGGATTTCAAACATATCTAAAGGTTAATATTTTTTAAATTCTTAAATGCAGGAATTAAAATATGGATTCACTGTTACATAAACTTTCTCGACCAATTAAATCCAGAAAGTAGCTTTGGGGCTATTGTTTCAAATTTAATGTGAAATAACCTAACTGTTTTCCCGAAATTCATTGGTAATTTCACATTACCACTCTACCTAACAGCCCCAAAGCTACATTATAGAAAATATGGATTAATAATTTGTCATCTTAAAACACCTTCTTTGTGCCAAATTATAGGAAGTTTGTTGTATACGAAACCCAGCCATTGGGGGAGCAATCCAGCTCAACTCGATGCCGGTCCCAAGCCCGGAAAAAGGAGGGACGGTAAATGGATGGTTAACGAATCTCAGTGGAAGCTAATGCTGAGTAGGTGCCTCTATTAAATCGAGAAATGCTCTATAGTAGAGCCATCATTACTTCCGACTTGACGTTTCAGTGTTATGCTAGAGTTTCGTTCACTAAATCGCGACATCGTGAACAAAACTCGTGTTTGTTGTGACATATCGATTTGCATGGCAGCCTGTGATTGGCTAGTTAAAGTGATTTTCCTTCTGACCACTAGATAACTCCACGGTAATACTGAAACGTTAAGTCGGAAGTAATGATGGCTCTACTATAGTTGGTAGGCTAGCCTACTTATGAAACCATCAAATCCTACCCCTATGGGGACGGATGAGGGCGAGTGTCTGGTGCCTTAAAACGAGACTATCTCAGCTAAGATATGGTAACCCTGGCAGAAGGTTCCCTGGTCCTCCAGGTTGAGGGTTGGGCGTAAGGTTAACAACCCTACCCTGGAAAACAAAGCATTGTAAAGAAACCAACACAATACATGCCTCAGACAAGTGAACCTGAAGACGATAAAGAAGAGAGAAGTTTGGACGTGTATTGTGAAGGAGGCCAAGGTTCACTCAGGGCTGTAGCGCCGAGGAAGGAAGTAAGTAAGTAAGTTGTTGCATACGATGAGCTACCCGCTACGATAATCTCAGGTGCTAAGGCGATCTGGATAGAGGACCAGAAAGTAAGCAGCGAGGAGAAGATGAAGAGGAAGCAGAAAGTGACCCAAGCATCAGCCTCGACTCCCCAACTCGGGGCGAAATACGGACAGCATTGAAGCAGATGAAATGCCGGAAGGCACCAGGTCTGGATAATATCCCAGCGAAAGTACTGAAAGCAGACCTGGATATTACGATCGATCTGCTGCACCCGCTGTTGAAGAAGATCTGGAAGGAGGAGAAAATACCAACCGACTGGAAGAAGGGGTTGATAGTCAAGTTGCCGAAGAAAGGGGACACCACAAACTGTAACAACTGGAGGGGTATCACCTTGCTGTCCATTCCAAGCAAAGTGTTGGCGAGAGTCATCCTGAATCGTATAAAAGACTGCGTAGAAAAAAGGCTTCGGAAGGAACAGGCTGGATTTCGACAACATCGCAGCTGTGTGGATCTCATCAACACCCTCCGAATCATCCTGGAGCAGAGTGTGGAGTGGCGGAATACCCTTTATCTCACATTTGTTGACTTCGAGAAAGCCTTCGACTCCGTAAATCAAAGAATCATGTGGAAGACCCTCGAGGAATATAAAATTCCAACCAAGATCATTAGAATCATGGAAGAGATGTACGAAGGGTATGAGTGCCAGGTTCTTCACGAAGGCAAATTAACAGAAAAGATAAAGGTCAGTTCCGGAGTGAGACAGGGGTGTGTCCTTTCCCCCACTCTGTTCCTGTTGGTCCCGGATAGTGTGATGAAGAAGGTAATGGGAGGACGGAAGAGGGGTATTCAATGGGGTATAAATGACAGGCTTGAAGATCTGGATTTCGCAGACGACATTTGTCTTATGGCACAACGGTACCGAGACATAGAAGATAAGCTGGGGAGGTTGCAGAGAGAAGCAGAACGTGCAGGAATGATGATCAACACCAACAAGACCAAAGAGATGAGGATAAATTCTGACATCACAACTAGTTTGACAGTCAACGGAAAGGACATTGAGCGAGTTGAGTCCTTCCTCTACCTTGGAAGTATAGTCACAAATGATGGGGGAGCAGAAGAAGATGTTCGAAGCCGTATCAGGAAGGCAAATGGTGCCTTTGTCCAGCTCTACCCCATCTGGAGATATAGAAACATTTCCAGGAAGACCAAGCTCCGCCTTTTCAATAGCAACGTAAAGTCGATTCTTCTCTACGGCTGTGAAACGTGGAAAGTCACAAAACCGATCAACAACCAGCTACAGGTGTTTATTAACAGATGTCTGCGTCGCATCATGAATGTGAGGTGGCCGGACATAATCTCAAATGGAGATCTTTGGACCATCACCAATCAACAACCGATTAGCATCCAGATCAAGGAGAGGAAATGGCGCTGGGAAGCCGGACGGAGCTATTGAGAGGGCGGCGCTAGACTGGAATCCTCAAGGCGCCAGGAAGCGAGGTCGACCTAAGAAGACCTGGAAGAGAACGATCGAAAATGAAATTGCGGAGGTGGACAAGAACTGGAGTCAAGTGAAGAGAATGGCCAGGAACCGTACTGCGTGGAGAAATTTCGCCAAGGCCCTATGCTCCGGAAGGAGCGGCAGGAATTAACAACAAGGCGATCTGGCATCCTGGATTTATGTGCCCTGACTTAAAAGCATATTGCTGGGTATCTTATTTTCATGCCCATTATTGGACTATGTTAATGACATAAGTTAAACATTCCTTTTAAATGTTGTATACTGCAATTAATACCTGATGGCGCTAAACCTCAGCTGCACACACAGCGAGCCTAAGTGCATCAGCATGATTGATAGGGGAGGAATGTTCACTTGGTACGGAAGTGTTCGCGTTGGCTCTTGGTATCTGTAATTGTATTGCGAGTTAAGATCTCAAGTGACGGAGCGCCACTCACTAAACTCTGTGTGGCGACAGCTGATGACGAGGTTTTGTTTTGTTCCCAGTAGCACAGCAGCAGCTTAATAGTCACAGAGATGAAGGAAGGAAGATTGTAGTTTTACGTGACCGTGAATCTTGTGATTATGAGCCACGGGACCTCCTTTTTACGTTGAATCCGAACCACAGGACATGGCATTTCACTTCGAAAATCACAGAGATGATCTTGGACATGTTAGTAAATGTACTAACATGAGGGTAATGTATTCATACACCTTTAAATGCCACAGGCCTGTGCCTGGATCAAACTCATCATCTTCGGTTTTCAAGGCCAATCCTTAAATTGCATATGCAATATATATACATCAGTTCTCGCCGCACAGTAGGCCATAGTTAGCTCACCCCACTCCTTTAGTTTACCCCTCTCCTCCCCTACCTCGTACGGTCTCGCTGGCCACTTCCATGGCAGTATGCCAACTCAGTGTAGCACAGTCTCCATCCAGCACAGCACGGCTCTGTTTGACTCTTGCCGCAAATTACACAAGTTTTACAAATATTTAAGGATACGTTTCCAAATGTCTTTGTATTATTTTATATTTTCTTACGCCTAGCGTCATTTATTTCCAGTTGGGAATGGAAACTTTTGACCAATTTCGGAGACAACATTATGAACTGAACTCTGAAAACCTCTAGAGAGACAATTAAACCATCAAGAGTTTTGCAATGTATACCTACCATAATTATTTTTTTAACTTTTTAAGGTAACTTTTAAAGTGTTTTAAAGTGTTTCAGTGTATAAAGGATTTGAGTGTGTTTTTATGTCAACATTTTATTACTGTAATTACAAAGTGATTTTTAAGTGCTGCCAATACACTGTAAGGCTGATGATGATGATGCCAATGCATATAGGCATCGAAATATGTACCTATGTAGATTGTTACATCAAAAAATTTTAAACATAAACTAGGAAATCTTTTGATTATTATAGTAAGTCAATACGGAGAAATGGGTGACTCTATGAGTCAAAAAGATATGCATATGATACAGAGGGTACTCTTAAAATAAGGAAACTATGTAGTTAAAGCCAAATAAAGTGATCATTTTGCAGGAATCAAAGAAGTATAAGCTGCTCAACTTATATTTATTTGTAAGCAAGATCCCACTAGCCCATAGTGACGAGAATCGAAATAGAATTATTTCTTATTGTCGTTAAGCAACCTATACATGTAATGGACAAAGTTAGTTAGTTAGTTATTGTTGTTTTAAGGGGCGGAACTACGAGGTCATCTGCCCCTCTTAACACAGATTAAAGAATACAAATTTGGAATTGAATTTAAAATTTTGAGGTGGACGCCTAAATTTAAAAAGACCAAAAATTAATAAAACAAAAATATTAAATTAAAAATTATAAAAATAAACAAAAATTACGGAAAAACAAAACATTATCATTCAAAAACGAACAAGTCGTTGAGTCAACTGAGTGTCATCTGCAAACCAAGGTTTCTTCGTAAGTCAGCAAGATCCACACACTCGGTGAAAATGTGGGCCACAGTGAAAACGGCTCCACAGGTACAAAGTGGGGGGTCTTCCCTTCTCATCAGATACGAGTGGGTGGATCTTGTATGACCTATCCTTAGCCTACACAAAATGACGGACTCCCTCCATGACCAGAAAGAGCTCCGCCACGGCTCATATTGTCCAAGCAAATAATATACAACCCCTCCCACCAGGTGTGACTAAGCCTGCCACATGAGGCAAACAGAAATGTTTCGCAGTTTACTCAGCAAACACAGCCTGGAAGAAGAAGAAGAAGTCACTGTTCATGTGATATAATGCACTCATGAATTAGAGATCATGCTAAAACCATTGGTCTACCGATGTAAGGTCCAGTGGATGCTAAAACCATTGGTCTACCAATGTTAGTTAATGATTTCTTAAGGGGCGGATAGTGACGATGTTAGGTCTGATTTTGCTAAAACCATTGCTCTACTGATGTAAGGTCCAATAGATGCTTGTTGGAGACAGTAAGTGAACAGTGTTTTGAGAGGAAACAAGACGTGACAACGTGGTTGGTGATGCTTGGCAACTCTGTGTCATTCTATTGTCGACCCTCAGCCCTCTACCTGGCTTTTGGGCGACATTCTGTTAAGCCGTGCCTTACTGACAGGACGCACCAAGCCGCAGCTCCTCGCAGCGCAATAACGAAATAATATCAATATGTTGTGTATATAGTAATAAATGTGTATAATTTAAATGCATTCGCTGATTAATTGTTTGTGCGCATGCGAATCTTGTTCCGGCAATTTATTCGCCCCAAGTGCAACATTTGGGTCCGAATACGTTTCGAGACGTGGCTCGAAACAATGCTAAAACCATTGTTCTACTGATGTTAGGTCCAATAGATGCTAAAACCATTGCTCTACTGATGTAGTTACTTAGTTATTTATTGTTGTTTTAAGGGGCAGAACTACGAGGTTATCTGTAAGGTCCAATAGATTCTAAAATCATTGATCTGCTGATGTAAGGTCCAGTCAGCGACAGATGAAGGTCAGGTTCTGTTTATTAACAGTGATCCTTTTACTCGGTCAACACGACTCTGCGGGGAGTAACTATTTTAATTATACCCTTATTAATACACTTCTCAAACAAATGTGGGGTGAGGAGTGGGTTGATGACAAAGGTTAGGCCCCATTTAGAAGTTGTGTGTTTTAATTCATTAGCTTTGGTGAAAGGTATGATTCATTGAAATATATTCAAACAATTTTTTTTTAAATGGGTTTACAGCCATTTTAACTACTGCAGCTGATGGAGACGCCAGGTTCTGGAATTTTGCCCCCATGGGGATCTTTAACGTGCCAGTAAATTTACTGACACGGTCCCCTGCGATTGCGCACCCTCAAATACCAACTGATTGCAGCAGGATTCGATCTTGCAACCTTGGGAACAGCAGGAGAGAATGTTACTGCTGCACCACACAGCCATTCTATTCGTTTTTGGTTTTTTTTTGGCGTTTTGTAAGGTAGTGGTAACATCCGACTGATAGGATATAACATGCTTTCTTGTGTCTGTATAATTATTATTGTTTTGTTTGCATCATTTGCACCACACAACAGGCTTGGTTGAACCTTGGGTTTATATAGTATATTAATAATAGCCTAAAATATATGTTTATCACAAACTGTAGGCCCATATAAACCATGCAAATGACTTTGTCCATTACAATTTACATATAGGTTGTTCAACAAGAAACCATCCTAATTCTGAATTATTTTTATTACCGATTTCCTTGGGACTGTTTATACTAGGATTTATGTGCTAGTGGAAATCAAGGGTTGAGAGTCTTACTATTACTTGTGTCAAATTTGTAACACAAAAGCAGAATAGGACCTCAGTTTCAGAACATGTCTCAGAGTATTTAAGCTACAAAACAAATCTTTCAGGTCAACAGAATGTTGCCAAACACTCTCAGGGCCATTCCATAATCTGGTGGACATGTAGGCCTATTGCTCCTATATTCTTTGTATTGCTCCTCAGCTATCTCACTCTGACTCATCTATATAGAAATGGACAAGAACCTCATTATTGATTTATTGCAGCCAAGTGGCCATCATTATTTACTTACATTATACAAAACAAGTGGTACCCCTATTATATCAGTGGTATCCCTAGGCTACTGAAAATACCGGACACCTACAATGGAAAATCGTCAGATCTTCAAAATGTACGAATATTAAACTTACCTAACATTTCTCGTAACTGACTCGAATAGCAACAGAAACATGAGAAGATAAATATAGTAGTTATATTAGTGTTTTTAATTTCCCATAGCCTATATGTTCCCATTAACGTCGGTGTCGTTTCATAAGTTTCCAAATCAAACTGGAGAGACAATCAATTCTTGGTAGATGACTACTTAAAGCAGTGAAGTTGCCGATGTTTATCTCATTTATTTCTTCCCTTATGCATATCAGATTGATGTATGAAAAAGACGAACTAGTCTCCTTCATGTTTATTAGTTTATGAGAAATAGGATACTCACATGCTAATTCTTCATATATGCCATTTCTATTCAGCCGTGTAATATTTCTCCAGTTCTTAAGTACATCCAAAGGAAGCTGTATTAGAGAGACTCATACATGTTCAACCCAAAAATAACTTCTAGCTCTTGGTTCATTCTTAACACAATTTGCAAATCTGACTGGAACAACCAAGCGCAACCGAGACCTAGTTCTAGCATTTGATACTACAATAATATAATATAATACAAATAGATCAGAACTAGTGTACATAAAATTGTCTACGATTAGGGGGGAAAAAAATCATTCAGGTTGGACTTTTTACTTTCAAGTAGATCACCAGAATGGTTGAAATAAAAAAATATGGGTAGGTTGTAATGACCGGACCGGGATACCAACCGAGGAAAGGGACGTGAAGAATTGCGATTGACATATTTTGTTTTGTTTTTAAAGATCATGTTGTGCATGACCTCAAAATATACGATCGCTTCTCATGGAAATGAGCGCGTTTCTGTTATTACCGTAATTTCTCATGGAATTGAGTCTTCTTGTTTATAAATTTGTTGATCACAGTAGGCTACCTGCTATATATAATATCATAATTTCACAGCTGAGTTATTAGTTTGGATCTTTTCGGGACAAGTGGTTGGGCAAGATCAGGATAATAATAAAAAAAAAAGGGGCGTAATGAGGGGGGCGTGTAAGGACAACGAAAGAACTTGTATAATCGGTTTTCGAATGTGTTCATTCCATGTATTAGGAGAAACTTGTGCGCCAATAGCTTCTTAAATTTAGTTTCTGATTTTCTGAAATGATCAGGAACAAATCTCGAAATTTTTGAAATATTATTTGACAAATAGGCTACTCTGAGATCGTCGGAACTGAAATACGTCTTGGTCTTATTCTTTGGTGTGAAGTTCATAAAGCGCATGGTTCATCGGTGACACTCGAACTCGAAAGGAACCAAGGGCCCATAAACAAAAAGTCACAAGAGTATTTTGATCGAGGAATTTGAGTTTGAATGGAGTGAACTTAGTTGACCAGTTGTTGACGACAGTAGATCTGCGACAAGAACCAGGCGTGTAGCCTATTATTGTTAGTGCACTTGAAGGTCGAAACACATACTATTAAATTGAGTGTTGAAATAGATAGGGAACCGTGTTGAGGTTTTAGTGTTTTTATCAGTTGTTTTATTATATAGTCTGAATATTAAAAAATATTGAACTCTGGACTGGTTTCGAGATGTCGGAACTAGATATGGAAAATAAATTGAAGCGTGTTTTAAGTACATTTCTGGAACCAAACTATAAAGTGAGAGATGAAATGTACTTAGAAAAGTTATTAAATCACATATCTGAAGGAAATGGCACCTCAGGTATGTTTTGGTTGAAATGTGTAATGTGCTTGATTTGCTGTTTGTATTGTAGGAACTAATGACAAGGAAGTGGGTGTTCCGGAGGCACAAACTGAACAATCTGTTCTCATTTGAATATCAATCTTAATAGGTCCGAAGTTTTGGGGATACCTCAAGTTTCTTATTACAAAGCATAGACTCAGTGGGGCTTACAATTGGTAATGTGGGGGTGGTGACTAATGTAGACTACAGGTAGCCTACAGTTACCGAGCAGGGTTGGCTGATCTGGTTCTACAGGACACCAGCACACAATGTCATGCTTCCAACAAGCTACCCCCTTTAATAGAATTAGGCAACACTGAAAAATGGCTTCTATAACTTCAATGCTAACATTCACTCCAATAACATAGTTGCAGTTCAGGAATGGATTGTTTTAACGCCAAATCGAGACGTGAGGTGGAGACAAGAAAAGTCGGGGGGGAATGGGACTTTCTATAATAGCCTATTACAGGAATAAAATTCATAGTAAGTTACAAACATTAAGTTCAGGGACTGGTGTCCCATCCATTTGTATACAGCCAGTAGATCCAGGTTCTTAACAGTTGCTGTGATACGTGGGGTACACTTACACTGATCCACATTGTCCCAGGTACCAATAGCTGATCCTTATTGTGGTTATGAAATAATCTACCAATTGGCAATGGTCGGCATGCAACTTCTTTGATTCTGTGCTCGGTTCGAAATGTTTGTAGCCAACCAGTGCACTTATCCTCCAAATTCTCTCTCCCATGAACATACTTTTGGTAAGTTACCACTTTTATCACAGATCTGAGGTCCAAAACATCATTGCCATACACTTGCTTCATCATCTGAAATGTTCCTCTAGTAGATTTGCTTAACGTTTGACAGAACTTGACATTTGGCCATTGCTCAAACTGCAACATTCTCAAATTCTGTCACGCCCATTCAATTACTTCACAGCAGAGACTGTAGTTCTTGCACTGTATGGATACGATTGTTTGGATGAGACCACTGCAATCTATATGCTGTAGTGCACCACAGTCCATGTACTTACTGACAATAATTCACAGATGCATCCAGGCCAGCTGCATGGTGCAAATTGTGTAATAATAATAAGCTAATAATGGGTCAGTTTAAGCCAATTGCAACAGGCATTGAACAGGCTGACAAGTGGCAGTTGAGCCTACTCAAGCCCAACTATAATACTTTTGTTGCAGCTAAACAGCCTAATAATACATTTATATACACTATGTTTGCGCATCTGTGCCGTGGGTCTCATAGTCTTTTATGGACTTTATTCTTTTGCTGCATTTCTCTATATGGTAGCATTCACATGTGTGTCTGCATAGTTGACATACACATGTGTCATCCGGATCATGGTATGCTTTATTTGTACAAATCAAATGGTGAAAACAATGAACTGCCAGGCGTGTGAACATGTGCCTCATCTCATAGCTAGCTGATGTCCACGCGCGGTCAACCATGGCCCCCGTTCCATAAAATTCAAGTGGGATTTCTTCTCTTTTCCTTTAGAGTGTCGTTAATAGGTTTTCCAAACCTCTTGTGCTAGGTAAAATTTGAAGCGTTCTTAAGTCTTCAATTAGGAAAGTTTCTCGCGTGAGGAGGTAGACTAGCCGTGATTTGGTAGTCTTGGAAACTCCAATCGCTTTAACTTTCTCCAGTGTATATAGATTTTTTCTGCTAAGGTCCGGCCAGATAATTTCTATAGCATAAGTTAGTACTGGTAGTATTTTCACTTTGAATAGTTTCATAGCCGTTTCAAGGCTTAATGTTTTTAAGTTTCTTATATCTTAAATTGCAATTATTGCTTTGGCAGCTCTTTCTGTTAAATGTTTTGCGAAGCACTTGCCACCAGGTTGCAATGTGACACCTAAATATTTAAAGTCATTTATTATTTTAAGTGTAGAGTTATGGATAGTGATTTGTGCTCCGGAGGGTATTTTGCCCCATTTCTAATGACCATCATTTCTGTTTTTGTCTGATTTATGTATAAACTGTTTTCTTGACACCATTTAACCATAACATCAATCACTTCTTGCAATTTGTGCGGGTTACTATACTCTGTATTTCGAAAGAAAGAACGTGAAGGAAATAGCGGGAGCTTAGAACAGCTGAGCTGTGTTGCCAAGTTTTTATGGTTGATGTAGATCAGCTGATTCAAATATACACAGGACTACACTTCGGACATTATTTCGGTACTATTATGCCCAATATAATGTAAATGTCGATCCTGAGTCAACGCCGAGGACATTCAAATACAGAAATACGGTACATAAACAAATAAATAACACACCGAAACTATGCATCTTCACATGATCTTCTGAGTCCAGCATTCACGCAAGTCAGCTGCCACTGCTTCAAGCTCCGACTTCTATCGAGAACTGATGTCAATTGATGATCCACCAGCCTTTCCACCAAGCCTGAACCTCGCTATCGCCAAGCTATTCCACTAGGATACCTATAGGCCGAATTTAACTCCGCGGGGTTCAACTGCAGAGTACGCCATCCCTCTCCCATTCCGTTATTCTTCACCAAACTCACCTTCTATCCATCCAAATCAAGCAATTCCTGTCTCCCCCGAGTTTTAATACAAGGTAAACTCATCCCTCCTCCCTACCAATAATTATTTAATTAATTATTCAAGTAACTTCAATCTTACCAGTGTGCCCATCGTAACAGCTCCAACTGTTTTTAAACTGGATAACCTTCGCTGACTTTACGTCGCTGGTCTTCTGTCTGCCTGCTACTTTTATCACTGTTATTCAATAAACACGAGAAAGAGGCCAAATAGCTAGATACAAATATAGACTAAGTTACCGGTAATACAAAATACAAAGTAATCTGATGATGGATGGATATATCAACACTCACCATGCAATGATCCTTCAAGATGAAACAACATTCTGTGTGGAGGTCATTCACAGCTTACAGCAGTTGAACACAGAAACAACATCATAACACCATGCTCACTCACTCACTCACTGTATCACGACTCAGTACGGTCAATACCAAATAGCTTTTGTCATTCCACAAACGTAATGTTAAGGTAAAGAAGTACTTAGCCGAGCACACAAACAAGCCACACTGTAGCGTCTTTATTGCAGTGTTTTCACATTGTCGATTTGTAGGCTATTGAAAGATAGACGGTAATTTGAACACTACGGTATGTCAGGAAACAGTAACTTGTGCTGTACCGGTACTCGTAAGTTAGTATCGACTGCCACGAACTGACACCAATAATCGTCAGTCACTTGGCAAGGGTTCGACACCTTCCATCCCGTCACTGTCCCTATTATCATCATCATCGTCTTCCGAGCTTGATGAATTGCCGAAGTTAATGATCATCTCATCCACCGCGATATCCAGAACTCCTTCTCGTTCAGAAGCCTTTAGAATTTCTTTCTGTACATGCAGTACAGCATGTGTCCTGGTCGAAATAAAAGAAATAACGAAGTAAAATGGAAACAAAGATATTAAAACTCGATGCTAAAAGTAAATGAAACTATGACAATGAAACTGAATCGTGAGCAACGCTCTGGCAACGTGTCATGCTAATTGACAAAATCCAGCCAATAGGAGCCCGTGGCGGCCATTTTACAATCGTTCCCGCCAAATATGCCAGGTTCTTTCTTTTGAAATACAGAGTATAGAGCTAACTGCTATGTCGTCAGCGTGAACATAAATGTGAATATCATTTCTGTCTTGGATGATTCTTATTAATTCCTCAGTTGTAAGTATGAATAATAATGGGCTCATAGGGACCCCCTGGAGTACACCATTAGTCTGTAGAATTGAATATGATGTGGAAAGGCCATCCAATATTCGTATGGTGTTGTAGGCGAGTATAGATCTAATAATTTCAATCCAGATATTATCAATTCCTAAGGTATTCTCCAGCTTCAATATTATTAGTCCTCTGTCCAGTAGGTTGAAAGCCTTCGTGAAATCTAAGAATACAGTATAGAATTTTTCTTTCTTTTCAAGTGCATCTTTGATGTTAGCCTATGTAATAGTAATTCTACAGCCATTAGCCTAGATCTGTTTCTAAATCCAAATTGAGCATCGGGGAGTGATCTGTCTATAGGTTCCTTCAGTCTTTGTGTTATTATACTAGTGAAATGAAAAGATTATTTTCCAATGCGATGCTCCTGTATTTGTTGTGCAGCATAACAAAACTAGATGTGATCCAGGGTGGATCTGCGTATGGTGAATGCTTCTCCCAAAAATCCATGTTACTTTCAATCGCTTAGTAGGAGATCGTTGAACGTATCTGAAGTGATTAATTAAATACTGTGACGATAAAATTTTTCCTGCCAAACCACACACATTCTACCATAACGTTTTTCACGACTTTCGGCATTTCCTTATCTGGGGAGTCGTAGGTTTCTGGCTGATTGGTTATGCCCCACACACCCTGAATGTCTCATCTTTTTAACTCTTATGCCTTTATGACATATCATATGCATCTTGAATAGTGATTGATCCATTGTAGTTCAGTAGTAGGTTATAAAATGAAAAGGACAGTTAGGTACTATTCTTAATTAGGGGTAGATCGTAATAACTTCGTGCGAACAAGTAACAAAAGTGGTTTCAGTAACAGCTAAGCAGTGAAATAGTATGCAGCAACTTTAAAGATTGATTCAGGGTTTGACTACATGACAGCATAGGCCTACCCATATCAAGTAGGGCTCATCAATGTGTTGTAAATGGTACAAAGAAAGGCCGCTAGGTTTGTGCTCACTTTAACCGCAGGAGCAGTGTGACCCGAACGTTAAAGAAGCTTGGGTGGGAATCGCTTGAACCTAGCAGGGTGAAATCCAGATTCTGCGCTATGTACAACACGTATACAAATCAACCAGCATGGGGTGAGGTTAACAAGCCCCACTTACATGAATAGGACTGATCATTCTTGTTAAGTTAAGGACCGACCACAGCGTACAAATTATGGTAAATATTCTTTTGTAAACCGTGCCATTGATAACAAACTCTCTACCTGCCGCAGTCTTAGAGCCTTCCTCAAACATATAGGTTGTTTAAGAAAAGACTTAAGATTTGTGTAAATACTCCAGCTCAATTATGTATAATTGTTTACTTGTTATGTAAACCGAATTTGCCACCGGGACACACACCCCCAATTGCAAATAAATGAATGAATAAAAAGGTACTCCCAACTTTACAGACACCTGAGCTGTCCAATCCTCTAGGTGAAGCAACAAATATTTATTCCAGCTGGCTTAGATGTTTGTATTAGTTCCAGGTGGGGCCCACCCAGAGGTGTGTGTGGAGTGGCTGCAGCATCTCGTCAAGATCTGCCGAGGCAGGACCCTTCATCCGTCACTGATAGCTTTTACCCTGCGGGTTGTTGCTCTCCTTGTTAAGGATCCTGAAAGATTCACGTACCTGTATAAGGAGGAAGTCCTTGATGAGGTCATTCAGGTGTTCAAGTTGAAGTTTGTGGATGATGTTGGTGTGAGGCTAGCCTATGTGAGTGTGCTGTCTGCTCTTGTTAAACACCTGCAGGGCTGCGACTACCTCATTACTTCTGGTATGTTGTCATCTGCATGCTTTATGTTATTGTGACTTATGTCCCTATTTGTTATTGTTGTTTGGACCTTGCACTACAGTTGCAAGGGGAGCTAAATCTGGTTTTGAAGGTTTGAATCACAGAACTTACAGAGGCCACCCTGTGGTTTTCACACATCCTCTCCAGGAAAATGCTGGGATGGTATTCTATTTCAAGTCTCTGGACACCTACCCATTAGGGGCAGATAACCACGCTGTTCCGCCCCTTCAAACCCCAATAACTAACACCTACCCATTCCTAGACTATAGTATTTACAGTTACACACCATTACAGGCACACAAATACATGGGGCTGATGATCAAGGTGTCTGTGGCCCCTCTATTGTAATTGTTTGGAGGTGTGATTTGAAAAGGTGCCTAAAGACTGATAGATATGTGGTAGTTGCTTGGTTGCAAACTTGGTACAATCACTAGGGATGGGCGCGACTGAAGCCCGAAATCGAGAGTGTCGACTCGATCGACTCCAAACACCGGTCTCGGTTCGCATGAAGCCTCGCGACTCCACGTTAATCTGATGCGTATTGCGGGGCCGCTTCGCATGAAGCCTCGCGACTCCAAGCTCACGTGATGAGTATTGCGGGGCCACACGGTCCCTTCGCATGAAGCCTCGCGACTCCAAGCTAACCTGATGAGTAAGGCCCGGATAGTGTTTATATATATTTAATTTTACTAAATATTTTCTATTTATATACATATATTTGCCGTTTTTATAAATAAATACATATTATGGTGAATTTATTCGTAAGTAGTTATTATTATTACCTGTATTTGGTGGCATGTCGCACTCCTTAGATAAATGCTGCCGACATTTTCGTCCCTTGGCAATTCCATTAATTTGCCCCTCTGTTTCGTGAATGTACCCTTGTCTCTGTATTGTAGTAGTATTTCAAGACAGGAATTCCCTGGCCATTGAGTATAGCAGGGGGGCTGGAGAAGACTCGTGACTCCAAGCTCCCCTGATGAGTATTGCGGGGTCGCTTCGCATGAAGACTCGTGACTCCAAGCTCCCCTGATGAGTATTGCGGGGTCACTTCGCATGAAGACTCGCGACTCCAAGCTCCCCTGATGAGTATTGCAGGGTCGCTTCGCATGAAGCCTCGCGACTCCACATTAATCTGATGAGTTTTGCGGGGTCGCTTCGCATGAAGACTCGCAACTCCAAGCTCACCTGATGAGTATTGCGGGGTCGCTTCGCATGAAGACTCGCGACTCCAAGCTCACCTGATGAGTATTGTGGGGTCGCTTCGCATGAAGCCTCGCGACTCTAAGCTCCCCTGATGTGTATTGCGGGGTCGCTTCGCATGAAGACTCGCGACTCCAAGCTCCCCTGATGAGTATTGCGGGGTCGCTTCGCATGAAGACTCGCGACTCCAAGCTCCCTTGTTGAGTATTGCGGGGTCGCTTCGCATGAAGACTCGCGACTCCAAGCTCCCCCGATGAGTATTGCAGGGTCGCTTCGCATGAAGACTCGCGACTCCAAGCTCCCTTGTTGAGTATTGCGGGGTCGCTTCGCATGAAGACTCGCGACTCCAAGCTCCCCTGATGAGTATTGCGGGGTCGCTTCGCATGAAGACTCGCGACTCCAAGCTCCCCTGTTGAGTATTGCGGGGTCGCTTCGCATGAAGCCTCGCTACTCCAAGCTCACCTGATGAGTATTGCGGGGTCGCTTCGCATGAAGACTCGCGACTCCAAGCTCCCTTGTTGAGTATTGCGGGGTTGCTTCGCATGAAGACTCGCGACTCCAAGCTCCCCTGATGAGTATTGCGGGGTCGCTTCGCATGAAGACTCGCGACTCCAAGCTCCCCTGTTGAGTATTGCGGGGAAGCCTCGCTACTCCAAGCTCACCTGATGAGTATTGCGGGGTCGCTTCGCATGAAGACTCGCGACTCCAAGCTCCCTTGTTGAGTATTGCGGGGTCGCTTCGCATGAAGACTCGCGACTCCAAGCTCCCCTGATGAGTATTGCGGGGTCGCTTCGCATGAAGACTCGCGACTCCAAGCTCCCCTGTTGAGTATTGCGGGGTCGCTTCGCATGAAGCCTCGCGACTCCAAGCTCCCCTGATGAGTATTGCGGGGTCGCTTCGCATGAAGCCTCGCGACTCCAAGCTCCCCTGATGAGCATTGCGGGGTCGCTTCGCATGAAGCCTCGCGACTCCAAGCTCCCCTGATGAGTATTGCGGGGCCGCTTCACATGAAGCCTCGCGACTCCAAGCTCATTTGATGAGTATTGCGGGGATCACACAGTCGCTTTTTATTCGAATCTCACATTATTATTATTATTATTATTATTATTTACAATCATTGTACCAAATTGTTGTGATATTGCACTTTTGGCAGGTTTTATTACTATTATTGTTATTAATGATCATCATCATAATAAACACAATAACAATTGCGCCTACAACATTACCGATGATAACCCGAAACAATCATCCATGTTTGCTGGCTAATAATCCTATTGTATACATCGTAAAACAAGGTATCAAGGGACAAACATAGACGGATAACAAGACCGTCACAATATGAGAGGCCTGTGCGCACATCTTATACAAAGCAATTAACAAACCATAACATAGGCCAAATCTTACATTAATTCAACACCCACATTTTGTTATTGGAGACACGGAAATGAAACACCCTATAATGAAAGTAAGTATAACACACACAGTGCCAAGAACTTCGTAATTGGTATTCGACATTTCATATAACGATCTTGCCGGCAAAATAATTATCCTATCACTATGCATCAACTAGGCCTATCCAGCATATTCTCATACTGTAGAATCCTACAGTAGATCATAACAAAGAACGACTATGCATATAATCATTTTATTGAATCGTTTTGCAGGTTATAATAGCTTGCCATACATTTCAATACCAAAAAAGTATCACTGGCTAGCTAGCAGCAAGATTTATTCGTATTTTAAACATGCCGCAGCGATAGCGAACAACGTTGCTGCCAGCATACATGTTCAAGCAGTTCCAAAAACAGTTGTTAGATGGCGCTAGTGCATCAGTGGAGTCGACACTGGAGTCGAGAGTATCGGTTCCAGCGGCAGCAGTCTCGACTCTTCGCGACTCCGTTCGCAACCCATCCCTAACAATCACGGCCTGTGTTAACATTGCCTCAACCTTTCTGTGATTGACGTAAAAACTAAATTTGGTCTCACTCTGAAGTTGTAGCAGAGCCAACCCAGGTCATCTAAGAGTTGTGCTGCTGCAGTGGAGCAGGCCTGTGGATCGGGTTGGCAGCTATGGCTAATGTTTAATGCAGCTTACACAATCCCACACTGTAACGGCACGTCATGCTGCTCTATAAGGACAACTGGCTGTCTTGCTTGTTACATTACAAATAACATTGTTCTGCAGAGAATAACTACATTTCCATTATAATAATGAGAAGAAGTTTACTATTGCTGTGATAACTATTACTGATTGCATGAATAATAATATTAATATAATAATAATAATAATAATAATGAGGAGAAGTTTACTATTGCTGTGATAACTATTACTGATTGCATGAATAATAATATTAATAAATGTGACCTGTACTTCCACTTAATTTAATACATTATTATCAGCAAAGCAATACAGAATCTCAATATCTTAGCTCTGAAGTGGCTTGGACAAGTGTGGGGAGGATAAATGTGTATCTAGATGGCAGTGGTACCAATCACTGAAATAAAACACACAGAACAAAGTCTTTGGATATTGCTTGATGCTTTGGTAAGTAATTTCATGCCCACCGAGGGCCATAACTACACTTAAGGTTGCTATGTAGAACATCCAGGCCTTTACTTCAGATAGCCATGTTCATGATTCTATGTGTAACAGGCAAGGAACGAATTGCAACTCTTGTCACGGAAACCAAGGTTTTGCTTCCCAACTCCACCAGTCCACTGAGGACAGCTGTTAATAATAAGATATCTTGTATTCATTTTAATCTCAACCAATATCTCAATTTTGGGGTCTTGAGTTGGTCACTGTACCATCAATCCGCTGAGGAAGGGCTGGGTTTGAATCCTACCTCAGCCATCTTGGAAGTGGTTTTCCAAGATATTAGAATACACTTCTGCTCCAGGAAAATGCCAGAATGGTACCTAACTTGGACTACAGCCACCTAGTTCAAATTGGAAGTATAATAATAGTAAACTGTATTGGGGATGTGCCTCCTTAGCCTGGCGACGCGAGCGCTATCTGTTGGCTGTAGCACACAGCATGATGTCCGCCATCTGGGTGTAGTCAGCAGTAGGCGTTGAACACAATAACCGTATCGACGATGGGGCACATCAACAACAATTTATTGGAAATCGGGGCTCTTCTTCTTAATTATAGTGAAAAATTCACCCACTTTGACAGAGGTGAAAGTGGAGGAATGCGGGTGTGAACTAGAGTGGGAAAATCACGATACATTGCAGGTGGAGACCACGAATAATTTCTAGTGTTTGTACACCACATACATGGTGGCCACTACTCATGGAAAACCTGGAAATCTTGGAAAACTCCTGGATTTTTATTAGGTCTGGAAAACTCCTGGAAAATGATGAAAAATTTGAAAACTCCTGGAAAATAGCCACTGTTAATTAATTATAAAGTTATTTCCATCCTAAATCATACTCCCACTGTGGTTTTGGGTGAGCACTCTATCGTTAATGAAAGAAATTTCCTCAGGCTACCTGTTTCTGTGTGGGAGAACACACGACAGTATTTTTGTAAAACATATTGAGTATAGACAACTTCACCGCAATAAAATTGCAAGCGTGATCGGGGCGCTGCCTCACTGTCATACAGCTACTCAATTGTCCTCACGAGGCTGAGTACACCCCGTTCCAGCCCTCTAAAATCCCTGACTGAGCCAGGAATCGAACCCGGGGCCTCCGGGTGAGAGGCAGGCGCGCTACCCCAACACCATGGGACCGGCAATGAGTTCCCAGTATTAGTTTCTTTTTTAAACCACGATGCATCACTATACAGAGGGAGCCTTGAAAGCATGTAAATATGTCCTTTAAACCAACTTTTCACATAAAATGTTTTTATTAATTTTAACGATTCTGCATGCATTGTCCCTTTCCTTGATATTAGGAAAGATAACCCAAAAGGCCAGTAAAAAATCTGCTTTTCTAATTGTAGTTTTGCTTAATATTCCAGCTTTGAATAGAAGTCTATAAAAAGAACCTTGGTGTGAGCATTGCTTATGTTGAACAATTCATTACTTTTTTTTTTTCTTTTCAAAATTGGCATGTTTGCTAAATTAGAATATAATGAAATAAATAAAAATATTGGATGGCTCATGCCAAAGTTTTTGTATTTTATCCGTATTACTTTTCCCATCACTGGTTACAGAAGGATTGTTTGGATTATTTCAACTTTACTAAAGAGGCTCTTAAGCTCCATAATCATGGCTTAAAGTCCAGTGCACCTCTGTGGTAAAAGGACCACCTCGTGGTGTAGCAGCTAGTATTCTTGGCTGTCACCCAGGATTCAATTCCCGGCTCTGCCAAGAAATTTAATTCTGGTCTGAGGGCTGGAACGGGATACACTCAGCCTCGTGAAGCAAAACTGAGAAGAGGTGGGTTCGATTCCTATTTTAGCCATCTTGGAAGTGGTTTACCATGGTTTCCCACTTCTACTCCAGGAAAATGTCAGGATATTTGCTAAATTAAGACCACAGCTACCTCCTTCCCAATCCTCATCTGAAATACAAATACATACACTAATACAGCCATCACAATTACACAGGTTATCAGATGAATTCCTCACACACCCAAGTACATGACCATGAAGTTGCAAAGTCCCTAAAATCATAAACAACAACTCTATAGCAAAACTTCCTCTAAAACATGTTTAAAAATCTACCTGGCATATTCTGCCCCTGTCGTGTGTATATGGTATTTGTAATTCAATAAAAACTTGATAAGATCCAACTACTGTATTTATATTTTCTGCATTGTTTTTCTAAATTTCAGAGCTTTGGAGAGATGCTGTCAAATTTTGTCATCAGGATACAAGTATTTATGTGACTAGAGAAGGAACCAAATTCATAATCGAGTTTCTAGACTTCTTGTTGAGAGAAGACTCTGGTAAAGTAGACGCTGTGCTAAATGCAGCTCTGGGTCCCCTAACCTCACGGTCAAGGGAAATTGTTCCTGCTCTGGAGATGGCTGTAAAAATTTTTGAAGCTGCCTTGTTTGGAAGCGAGACTTGTAAACTGTATGAGAAACTCATCAAATTCGAACTGGAATCTCTTGGATGGTCAATATTAAGAGATGCAGAAGAAAAAGAAATTCTTGAAAAAGTATCTCAACTTCTGACTGTGGCATATTTCACTTCACTTCAATATCAAAACAGAATATCTGAACTAACTTCCATACAGTTCAATGAATTCATGTCCAAATTATACAGCCTGCTGACTATGCTTACAACGAGGCGTCAAATACCAGTGTGTGTGAAGGTCCTTGTTCACAGTCAGTTCTATTGGCATAAAACAGCCATTAAAGTCCTGCAAGAGGCAGACACAGATAAAAGACCTGTTGTCTTTGAGATTCAACTCATCATTTTGCAGGTATTATCATTTTGCAATATTAGTTACATTATAAACTCATAACTTTTTAAGTACAGCATTGTTGTGTGAGCAGTTTTACAATATTAGTAACTTTATAACCATCCAGGATTGCTATGCATTCTGGGACCAGGCTATCTCCAGACTCAGGAGAGGAGTGGGTTCGAACCCCATAGTTGGCCGTCCTGGAAATGCATTTCCCTCGCTTCCCCACTATCAATTCCGGACTAATGCTGGGACAGTACCTTCTAATAGGCTATGCCAGTTTCCTTCCAACTTCTTGTCCACTTTCATTCATTTGATCTTTAGTTAACCCTGCTAATGAGATTGACATCAGGAAGGCCATCAGAACATAAAAGACATCAGCCACATAGAAAAATCACCTCATCCTTGACCCTGTAGTAACAGGACTAATATGGGGTGGAAATACAATAACCAATCAACTCCTATTAATTTGCAGGTATTGTCATTTACAAATTTTCACAGTATTAGCAACAATATAACTGAATTCTCAAGAGTGGTAGGAATGGTCACATGTTGATCCTTGTATAAGTTCAAGGTTCAATGTCAGATTATTTTCGCATGTAAAGCATAAAGAAAGTCGGAGCTGATTTCTCTTGCTTCAAAGATCCTGACTGTAAGTTATTCTAGACAGAAACCGAGTTGGATGAAGACCAATTTGGGTTCAGGAGAAACGTAGGAACGAGGGAAGCTGTACTAAGTCTTAGGCTGATCTTGGAAGGTAGAATAAGGAAAAATAAGACAACATTCATGGCATTTGTAGACTTAGAAAAGGCTTTTGATAGCCTTGATTGGAGTAAGTGGTGTGACATTTTGAAAAGGATTGGAATAAAGTATAAGAATAGGAGGGTGATCTACAATCCGTACAGATACCAGATGGCAGTTATTCGAGATGGACATGAGAGAGAAGCTGGTATTCAGAAAGGTGTAAGGCCAGGCTACAACTTATCACCCCTACTTTTCAATCTTTTTCCTTCAAGCAATGAAGGAAATTAGAGAAAACTTTTAAGTAGGAGTAAAGAGTCAAGGAGAAATAATTTCAATTTCGAGATTTGCTGATGACAGTCATTTTAGCCGATTCACCGGAGGATTCGAATACGTTTTTAAATGGTATGGACTCTGTCTTGAGGAAAGAATTCATGATGAAAATCAATAAATGTATAGCCAAAAGAAATCGGAAACCCCTATTGACGTCAAATTGGCAGGTGAAAAGCTAAAGGAAGTAGGAGACTCCTGTTAGGAAGCAGAATAGAATAGATTTATTTTGTCTGGCAAGATTAGGGCCATTGGGCCCTCTCTTCCATCTAACCAGATTATACAATCAATACACAATGAACAATTACTAATGTGAACAGGCCTATACTACTTAAATAACCAGTGATGGACGAAGCAAAGAGGATGTAAAAAGTAGGTTGGCTCAGGCAAGGAAAGCATTTCTACAGAAAAGGAATCTGCTGACATCAAATATAGATTTACATATTAGGAAGTCATTTTTGAAAGCCTTTGTCTGGAATGTGGCACTCTATGAAAGTCAAACTTGGACTGTTGGTGCAGCAGAAAAGAGAAGAATAGAATCATTTGAAATGTGGTGTTACAGGAGAATGATGAAGATTAAATGGGTAGATAGAGTAACAAATGAAGAGGTATTAAGACACGTGGGAGAGGAGAGATGTTTCTGGCGACTGCCAATGAAGAGAAGAGATAGGTTGGTAGGACACTTACTAAGACAACCACGAATAGCAAACTTAGTTATGGAAGGAAGGGTCGAGGACGACCAAGGTTAGAATATTTTAAACAGATTGTCTTGGATGTAAGATGAGGTAGCTATTTAGAGATGAAACGATTAGCTCAGGACAGGGAGGCATGGATAGCTACATGAAAGCGGTCATAAGAGTGAAGTCTAAAACACACATGAATAAATTGTAATACCATTATTTTTTTGGGGTCTTTTTATTTTTGTAACATTTATTTATAGGCTAATTTCACAAAAGTACACCTTATCGGCAATCATCACACAAAATGTATTTTACTATTTTTTGTATTTGTTAACAACACAGTAGATTAACTATTTTGTGACAAATAATGTCAAGGAAACTCCGTCAATCAATACAATCTATTATTAACAATTCTACACTTTTGGGTACATGTTTCGGGCTCTGGAAGCCCTTCTTCAGCCCCTTTATATCTCACACTCATACAAAGATCACCAAAAATATCAACATGCAGTTCACCATACATGACATAAAACACGTAAAAACTATTAAAACTGTTCGGAGTCATGTTTGATGACACAGAATATCTTATGTTGTTAAAAGTCCCTTTAAAAAATACATTGCTTGTTGCAGTAAGCTTGAAAACTGTGCACTGCTTCTCGAAAAATTCAGATATTTCAATCTCTGTTTAATAAAATGGGCCTGGTGTCGTGTGCTGATGGAGATCCTCGGCTCATGTTGAAATAAAATTGCGTCCTTGAAATTGCTTGACATTACATTGTCCAAACCTAGGTATCTGTCCAAGAAAAGAAAAAAGGAAAAACTATATCAATTTAAATTCCACCAGATCTCATTGGTTGGTTCCGTAGTTGAGGGGCTGCGACAACACGGTCATGTAGCCCCGTGTACTTTGGGTGTGTGTAGAATCTGTCTGATAACCGGAGTTAATTGTGATGACTGTATTAGTGTGTTATCTGTGATTCAGGTAGGACTGCAACGATTAATTTTTTCAAGTAGTTCCTACTTTTGCTACCAAATGCTACCGTCCACTACACCTAGCTGTGGACGGGCTACTAAATGCCATCGCAGTCAGCACCTGGCAGCGAACGTTGGAACTAATATAGCGTTATCAAACTAACCTACAAAATTTAGCTTCCACAAGTGTAGTTAGTTGAAGGTTCTTTTTCATGCCATAAATCTATGACATGGGACTGCCGGCTTTACTTTCCCTCCGAAGGAAGGCATACTGAGGGATTTTTTATCGCTCTTAAAAAATACGATGACTTCGGCTGGGTTTGAACCCGCAATCTTGGGCATAGAAGCTCAGCATGCTACCAACTACACCACCGAAGCCACCTCTGACTCTAATAAGTGAATTAAAATGGAAATAAAAGAAATTTACATCCAACAATCCGAGACCAAGAAATTGCGGTAAACTCTCTGCCCATGGCCTTCCAATAAAGTAAAAATCTGTGAATGAGAAACCTATGAAGAATATGAGAAATTTAAACTTTAAAATATTAAAAATACGCGGTACAAAACGGCGTGTTACAGGCGAATATTGTTGGTTTTATGTCCCTTTCAACAACTGCGGCTTTCAGAGACGCCGGGGTGCCGGACTTTTGCCCCAAAGGTGATCTTTAGCGTGCCAGTAAATCTACTGACACGGCTCTCTCACATTTGCACACCCTCAAATGCAAACTGACTGTGCCAGGATGATTTCCCGATTTATAAACACTCCTGTGCTGAGTTATTTTCACACATCTTAGCCCCGTTCTACATCAAGGCCCTAAATCAATTTAACATGTTCCCCCTTCTCCTGTTGGTTCCATATATTACATTAGGTTACACCTATGTACTCAGTAAGTTTTCTGCAGGGGGGCACACTTAAAATAAATTTGAACTAGATATAGGTAAAGACTTATGCAGTGACTGGCTAAAAGGCCTTTCACTAGGGGTGACAAATCAGACTTTTAGGAAGGATATATCCCCTATGCCTCCTTCTGGGTATGGTCATCATTTTGCACAGTTTCCAACCACTGGCCAGGTCTGTTTGGAACACAAGCCTCTCCAACGTCTTCTGTCTTCCCACCATCTCTCAGCCTCCACCCTTGTCCAGTCTTCTCCTCTCTTCTTCACGCTTTCTTCCACCCCCTTCAGCCACTTGTCTCTCGGTCTCTTTCCTTCCCACTTCGTCTCGTGTACCCTCCTGGGTATCCTCTTCTCCTCCATTCATTTTACATGTCCATACCATCTAAGTCTAGATTTCTCTATACCATCCTGTAATGGTTCCTCCTTCATTAATTCTCTGGTCCTCTCATTTCTTATTCTGTCCATCTTTGTAGCTCCAATACTGCTTCTCAAGAACCTCATCTCACTGGCCTGTATTTTGCTCTTCTCCCTTCCTTTCATAACCCAGGTCTCCGAGGCATACGTCAGGATAGGGACATAGTACGTCCGGTATATGATCTTTTTGCTGTTCTGAGGGACATCCTTGCTCCATAACATGCTTCTCACACTCCTCCGAAATGCTTCTTCCTGTCTCCCCCGCTCATTTATTTCTCTATTTTTTCGTCCATTATCTTGTATCAGGCTTCCCAGATGCTTGAAACGCTCCACTTTCTTTAGCTGTTCCCCACCAATTGTTATTCCCGTTGTGGTTCTTTCCTTCTTCCTTGTTGTGATCACCATCTCACTCTTATTTATGCTAAATTTCATCCCATATCCTTGTATTATTCCTTCCCACACGTCCAACTGTTCCTGTACCTCCTCCGCCTCTTTGTTTCCCCAAATCATCAAATCATCTGCAAACACCATTGCTTTCATCTTTCCTTCCCCAATTACTTGTGCCACTCTAGTCATTATGTCCTCCATCACCACAATGAAAAATAACGGTGACAGTGCACTTCCTTGTTTCAAGCCGTTTCTCTGTTCCAACCAGTCCGATCTCTCTCCTCCCACTTTCACACAGCTCACTCTTCCCTTGTACATCTCCTTTATCCTCTTTATAGTCCATTTCTCTACTCCTCTATCCTCCAGGGACTTCCATACTTTGTTTCTGCATACACTGTCATATGCTTTCTCAATGTCCAGGAAGGCCATCAGTAGATCTGTTCCATAATCATAGTGCTGTTCTTGTAACTGCCTTACAGCAAAAATCAAATCCACTGTGGACCTTCCTGCTCTGAAGCCATGTTCCTCTTCCCTCCTTCTATCCTTGTCCGAATTCTCCTTTCCAAAACTTTCTCAAAGATCTTTGCACAATGACTCATCAGTGTTATTCCCCGATAGTTTCTACATTCTGTTCTACTACCTTTCTTGAAGATCGGGACAATTATTCCTTTTTTCCAGTCCTCTGGGGTCTTCCTTTCCTTCCATGCTGTCCTCATCACTCGGTACAGCCATTGTATCCCTACCTCTCCTGCTGCTCTCACCATCTCCACACTCAACTCATCCACACCCGGTGCCTGCATCTTCCACTTCTTTCCATGTTAAGTCCTTTTCTGGTAAATGTTTAAAATCGCCACTACTCAAACTACTTCTAGGTCTGTTGTCGGCCATTACGGCGCACAGAAGTCAAACATAAGTGAAACTTTTCCATTTCTTTGAATAAATGAATATTGTAATTTGCATCACCATAGACATTAAAAATGCAAAGTAAATGCTTCTATGGACCATCACCAAAGAGCACGTAAGTCTACTTTCAAATAACATTGCGGCTATCTGACAGATTCTACACACACCCAAAGTACACAGGGCTACATGACCTCGTTGTTGCAGCCCCTAAACTGAGGAACCGACCAAATAACATTGCCTCAAACAGTGAGAATGTGGTACTAAAAAGGCGCGCACATACCGTTTCGTCACGAGCACCACCGCGTGTTAGAACAGGTGTCGAACCTTTTCATCGATAGCACTCTGAAGGTTAAGTGTCTATAAATCTATTAACACCATGCTGCCAAATTTAAACACCCTTAAATGCCATCAGACTGAGACACAATCTGTGGATTTGAAGGCCGATAATGAACCAACTACTCTACTCAGCCCAACTAGAACATATGTATGTAATGCCTCCAATTATATCATGTGGAGCTGGTGAGATGATCCTAGGCCTAGCTGAGCATGATGCCCACCAGTTCAGAGCAGGTCATGTAGCTGCATTGATCCTCTTGGATTGTTTCAGGTACTCCCTGTCTTGAGCACTATTCAGCACACCAAAGCCTCTGAGAGCGAATGTATGGACTCCTACGTTAATAAGATTTTTGACTTAACTTCAGAGAGCACTCAGAGGCTGGGATATTGCACACGAGACACTGTAAAGTTGCTGGACAATGCTCCCGAACTTGCTCACATGGCTGTGCTCAATCTGATGCAGCTCAAAGATATCATGACAAGGGTTTGTATACTTCTCACTCCTGTTTTTCTTATTATGTTTATTAATCAAGAAATAGGAAATCAAAATGAAAGGGAAAGCCCCTTCTTTTTTTCTCTCTCTTCAGGACTAACATCTGTCCCCAATAATGTAAAAAGAAACATACTTTAAATTGTACCTTCTTTCTGCGATTGTACTTTAATCTTTCGTCGCAGAATAAAATGGAACAAAAATTTAGAATTGGCTGAATTTTTCTTCTATTGCTGCCTACAACAGCCGTCAATTCTGAGTTCGTTTGACTCACCATATGCAGTTCATAAGAATGTTAACAAGTTTGGTTCTAATGAACTATAGCAGCAGATAGTTATCCCAGCATCCTACAAAATGCTGTGTGCCCCAATATTTGTGATTGGGACTATCTTGCATAACAACTCACCATTTGTACTATAATACATGCTTCTCATCAGTGACTTGTGTATCAAGATAACCCCTTTTCATGCTGTGATTCATGCTTCCTGTTAATGGCTTTTGTTTGAGGTGCCATATTTCCTTTGGTCCACATGTGCTGCTAGTTATTTGTGTCATTCTATTGTGTACCATATATGTTCAAGTCTGTGAATTTTAATCCTTTGTAAAAGAACATACACTGCACCCGGGAAACTGGAGCCGGTTCATGATGATGTTGATGTAAAAGAACATAATGTTTCTTGGCCGATTTCAGGATCAAGCAGTCATTGTTTTCCAAGCAATGATGTACACATTGAAAGATTTTTTGCCCAATTTCAACCCCTGCCATATTGGAGGAGAAAGTGAGAGCACCTTTGTGATCCAAAACCCCGAACTTCTCTCGTCTGTGTTGGAAATGGTGACATCCCTTATCCATTGTTTCCACATCACCTGGAGGGACAGTGTGGAGACCATCTGTCTCTTCACCATGTTGATTCTTCTGTTGGAGAATCCCCATCTTACAAGCAAGGTATGACTGCTACATAAATGTTCATTTTGTTCTTGTTTCACAACAGTTTGATTCTGACAACCCTTACAGTTTTTATAAATAGATATGAAGCCATTTTTTCAGTGTTGCCTTATTGACAATTGATATTACAACTTTTCAGTCAGTCAACACAATATAATCTCAATTTCTGGGACATGTGAAAAAATAACCTGTAAATAAATTACATGTGATTAAAATAAATATATTGCCCAAGATAGCGGGTTCAAAGCCGTCGGATTTTTTAAGAGCGTTAAAAATCCCTCAGTATGCCTTCCTTCGGAGGGGAAGTAAAGCTGGCGGTCTCATGTCATAGATTTATGGCATGTTAAGGAACCTTCCACTAATTGCACCTGTGTGAAGCTAAATTGGATAGGTTAAGAATGTAAATAACGCTCTTAGGTTTCTACATTCGTTGCCAAGAGCCGACTGCGGTGGTGTCTAGTAGCTAAGTTCTGAACTTAGCCTAGTAGTCGTTGACGGTGGCGCTTGGCGGCAAAAGCAGGAACTATTTGAAAAATTCTAAGTTGCAGTACTTAAATTTAAAAAAAAAACAGATAACACACACTATTACAGTCATCACAATTAACACCGGTTATCAGACAGATTCTAAACACACCCAAAGTACACGGGGCTACATGACCTCGTTGTCGCAGCCCCTAAACTTAAGAACCAACCAAAATAAATTTATATTTGTTATGGACTGCAGAATAGGAAGAAAACTAAGGGTTGACATATTTCGCTCATCGAGCATCATCAGATCCTAATATACAAGACAAAATAGCCCTACAAAACTCTACCAAACCTACAATTTATTTTTTAATCGTATGGTGATTACTTACAATATACAATAGACATAAGACACAATTACACTTTAGAGTCCATGCTTTTCAGCCAACTAATTGTATTTGGAGTGAGACTGAACAAGTCGTCGGGAAGTCCAGAGTATGAATGAAGAGGGCAGCGTTGCACTACTGTCGGGGAAATAAGTATAGATACTCGAGTTTAGAGGTCAATATAACCTTTACCCTTAGTCTTACATAAGAACAACCTACACCAAAATTTTCCTTGTTTTATTTGTCGTTTAACGATATAGAGTAAATATTTGCATTGTATCTCGTTAAAATTTTATAGCAGATTGAACAAAAAAAGTACCGGTTTTTCTTACCAAGTTTACGGAGCGCTCACTTAGAAAGATCATTACGTTAAAAGTATTGATCTGAAACTTTAATACGTCTTAAAGGAACTTATTGTTAACGCGTATATGAAGTTTTAATCTGATCTGACGTTTATTAAAATAGTTGTTGTGAATTTTGTAAAACAACTTTTTCTCGGGCCTGGGTGGTCATAGCAGTATGAAATATGGCTTGTTATGAGGCTCATAGCAATCCAAGGCTTAACGTAAAACTACATTTTATCTACTTGTGATTATCGATTTTATATGGATTGATATTTAATCGGACCATTGAGGGCGGCGATAGTACCTTAGCAGCCTGGCAATGTTGCCAGTTGACTACCGTATTTCGAACTCGCCGCACGCTCGTTCCTAGGCACACCAAACTCCCGTTGAGTCATTAGCAACAAGAAGCAACTATCACTGTCTGTATTTTCTATTGTTTGCACATCGATCAAGATGCCAGCTATTCCGCAGTTAACGGAGGGAGAATTTGCCATGATTATAAGTGCAATATGTTTTTTTAGATTGCGAGAGAGAAAGTAATAATTATAAGAGGGTTTAGCAAAAAGTATCCAAGTGTATTGTAAGGTCGATAGCCACGGTGAAGAGATGTGCCGCTGCAATGAAAGATATTCCTCTTCCTCCCAGAATCCAAAAGTATGAAAGTATGGTGAAAGCAGAGCTAATTGTTCACGCCAAACCTCAATTCAGGGCACCTAAAAAGAAGCTGGAACAGATAATCAAGAATGTTCGTCCTGACGTCGAAATCGTCTGGTTGCCAGTTGCTCATTGTGAGCTCAACCCCATAGAGCTGGTTTGGTCCTACGTGAAGAATAAAATAGCTAAAGTGAATATGAGTAACCAGGCGGAGAGAGGTAGATCAATGGAGGTGATGCGAGATCTCTGTAAAGAAGCCTTGAGGTCTGTAATACCGGAGCTATGGAAAAAATGCATTGAACACACCAAACAAATAGAGAAACATTACTAGGAAAAGGATTGGCTAACAGAAGACGTCCCCGTTGTTGAGCCACTTGTTATAAACTTAAATGACAGTTCATGTGATTCATCGGGCTGTGATTTTTCAGACGGTTAATAAGGGAGCAGTTTTATAATCTTATAATCTCAAAGTGTAAATTACTTATACTTATAATAATAGCTTTTCACCTGACACACCATTTTTAAACCTGCTAATGGAGGTCCAAAGCCCTCATTAAAAAAGGTGTTGGGAAATGTTTAACTTCTTGCGAAAATGAAATAAGACATGTTTCTCTAACTTGTAGGTAAAATTAGCAGAGAATATTAGCGCTGTACATAAGGGACACATATTTCAGGATATAAAGAAGAATTAAATAGTTAAGTTAAATAGACGTGAATGATAGTGTATTTTTTTTTCTTAATCGTATTACCCTCCAGGGTTGGCTATTCCCTCGGACTCAGAGATGGATCCCACATTTACCGCCTCGATTTTGAAACTTCGGAATCGGGTATACAACTGGGGTGTGTAACCAGCACTTTGCCCAGGCGGCCTCACCTGCAAAGCGAACAGGGACCATATGAGGGATAGGCAAGGAAGAGGGAATGAGGCGGCCGTGGCCTTACGTTAGGTATCATCCCGGCATTTGCCTGGAGACGAAGTGGGAAACCACGAAAACCACTTCAAGGATGGCTGAGGTGGGAATCGAACCCCCCTCCCCCTCTACTCATTTGGAGCACCCGAAGCTGAGTAGACCCCGTTCCAATCCTCATACCACTTTTCAAATTTCGTGGCAGAGCCGGGAATCGAACCACGGACCTCCGGGGTGGCAGCTAAGCACGCTGACCACTACACCACGGAGGCGAATATGTATTATAATATTTGTATTATAATTCGTCAATTTCACGTATTGTTTTCAATTGTCATTTTTCAAGTCCTCGTACTGCAGCTCCTTCACCAAGATTTTACTCGTATAAAATAATATCTTCCTTGTCACGTGAGCGACCCATGGTTTAACCCATAGACATTCACTTTATCTTTCCGTTTCTTTTATACACCGATATTGCCACCACAGAATTTCAACTACCATAATATACTGTAGTTAAGTGAACACGGAACTGTCCTTCATCCATTTTGCTGAACTATGATAAAATATTTGATGTAGTGTAATGGTGTGATGATTGCTTTGTATAACTTTGATAAAAGTTCAGTTTTATAAAATATTTGATAAAATTTATTTGACACATTTCTTTGGTAGTGTGATACTGGCCTAACACAAATTACAAAACAACAACAGAAATTCACAGACCTTACGACTTGGAACGCGCACGTATTATGTTTCACAGGGCAACGTCGCACGAGTTTCCTCGACCGAGCGCAGTGTTCCCGTCGCTAGCTACAATACATTCTTCTCACATAACCACCTGATTAAATATCAATCGATATAAAAGCAATTATCAAAAGTAGATAAAATGTAGTTTTACGTTAAGCCTTGCATTGCTATGAGCCTCATAACAAGCCATATTTCATACTGCTATGACCACCCAGGCCCGAGAAAAAGATGTTTTACAAAATTCACAACAACTACTTAAAGAAACGTCAGATAAGATTAAAACTTCATATGCGCGTTAACAATAAGTTCCTTTAAGACGTATTAGAGTTTTGTTACGATCCGATCAATACTTTTAACGTAATGATCCTTCTAAGTGAGCGCTCCGTGGACTTGGTAAGAAAAACCGGTACTTTTTTTTTGTTCAATCTGCTATAAAATTTTAACGAGATACAATGCAAATATTTACTCTATATCGTTAAACGTCAAATAAAACGAGGAGAATTTTGGTGTAGGTTGTTCTTATGTAAGACTAAGGGTAAAGGTTTTATTGACCTCTAAACTCGAGTATCTATACTTATTTCCCCGACAGTAGATGTTCAATCGTCTATTCTTCTAGATTACACTAGCACATTGGTGAGCTGATCCCCCACTTGTACCTAAAGAAGTTACACCAGCCATGTTCAGTCCTTGGCCTTATGAGACGGCTCCAAAGGTACCTCGATATGTCAAAACCTTTTGGCTTCTTAATGGGATCGAGGCGGTGGGCATTTGTTCCCAATGTTTTTGATGACCATTCGTTCTTCCAACTTGCATTTAAATCAAAGCCATCCCCAATTAGTTTCCCTGTGGTGGCACTTGCTGATCTTCTTGATCTCAATCGATGTTGTGGCGGATGCCAGAATTCCTAATGCAGTGGCAAGGAAGGTGATGCAGAGATCTTTTTAGCCTCCCTCAGTAGAACTTGTTTCCGCCTTAGGTGTGGCGGAGGAATGTGACTCAGCATAGGTAACCAATGACATGGAGTTGATTGCACGGTCCCAATGATGCAACGCATTGCGTCATTTAATTTTGTGTACTTTCTAACCAGACAAGTGCACAGTACTCAGCTGCCGAGTAGACAAGACCGATGCCAGTTAGACGTAGACAGTCTGCTGAGGCTCCCCAGGAGGTACCACTGAGCTTATGCAGTATGTCGTTACTTCTGCGACTTAACGAGAGAACTTGATGAGATGCTCTTTGTAACTCAGGGTTCTATCTAATGTGACACCGAGATATTTTGAGTAAGGATTGAGCTTCAATTCTTGTCCGTTGAACAGAACTCTTGGTTTGTAGTTCGCAGCACGATTTGCTAGATGGAAACGCGAGACTCAGTGTTGTGCTTGGGATTAATCTCAGGTCTTGAAAAAAGCTGACGTTTTCTCCAGATTCTCCGACATAATGCGTTCACCATCTTCGAAGTTACTACTCTATGCAACCAATGCTATATCATCTGCATAGATGAACTTAGTTGATTTTGTGGTTGGCAGATCATAAATGTACATTTGAAAAGAAGTGCAGCCAAAACAGATCCCTGTGGTAGGCCATTATTTAGTTTTCTTTTATGGCTTTGAATTCATTTAGAAACACTTGAAATTACCTCTCACTTACCATGTTGGATATTAGATCCACAATTTCTCGGCTCGGTACAACTTGCAGTAGTTTGTAGATCAACCGGTCTCCAAAGAGTATCATACGCAGATGTAAGGTCGATGAATACTGTTGTTGATTTCAGGTGGCCTTGAAAACTTGCTTCAATGTGTGTAGTTAGGGCAAGAACTTGATCAGTGCAGCTGCATCTGTGTCTGAAGCCGGCTTGTTCAGAAGGAGTAACAGCCTTGATGTAAGGTGCTCCAACGCTTTTCGCGCTGTACTTGGCTACAATGCTTTATGATTCACCCACAAACATCCCAGGTGTGGAGGTCAAGTATCGTTTTGATGGAGGGCTTTTCAACCTAACTCGCCTCCGCTCCTTGAGGAAAACTCAGGTTACTAATATGTTGTATGCAGATGATGCTGCGGCACCAACTCTCACACCAGAAGAGCTGCAAGAGTCGGTTAATTGTTATAAAAGTGCATGTGATCGCTTTGGTCTTACCATAAATGTCAATAAGTCTCAAGTCTTGGCACAACCTTCACCAGGCACACCTCTTCCTCAGTTCAATATCTCCATCTCAAATTTGCCATTAGAACAGGTAGACCACTTGTCGTACCTGGGCAGTACCATTTCTGTGAGCTGGATGTGGATAAGAGAATTGGCGCAGCCCATGCAGCATATGGACGATTAGCGCACCGGGTCTTCATGAATAAAGATCTGTCCATGAGTACAAAGCGTATGGTGTACAAAGCAGTAGTCATTTCTACATTGTTGTATATGGCTGTGAAACGTAGACCCTTGACCGACGTGATCTTAGGAAGCTTGAGCGTTTCCACCTACAAAAACTTTGATCAATCCTGAGGATTAAATGGGAAGACCGCATCACCAACATTGCTGTTCTTGAAAAGGCTCAAATCAACAGCATAGAATCATCCATAATAGGTCACCAATGTCCATCGGATGGATGGTGTGCGATTACCTCGTCAAATGCTATATGGTGAGCTATGCTATGGCACCAGACCTCATGGTGGTCCTAAGAGGCGCTACAAGGACCAATTTAAGCAGACCCTGAAATTGACAGGTCTTGATTCACAAACCTGGGACATGCTGGCTGAAGACCGCTCAACTTGGCGCCGTACCATCTCAGATCGACGCACACATGAAGAGGCCAAGTGTCAAGCTAGGAAACTTCGAGCAGCCCAACCACGTCCTCCTCCAGCAATACTATGTGACTTGTGTGGACGCTTGTTCTATGCCAGGATTGGACTCTTTAGTCACCATAAACACATCCACAAACTGGACTGAAGGAAGAAGATTTATACTCTGATTCGAGTTAAAGCCGATGATGATAACGGTGCTATTCTGGTTAGGAGGACTCGTTCCAGGAGTTTAAAAATGCAGCTGAGCAGTGTTATTGGGCAATAGTTTTCAGGGTTGTCTTCAGATTTGCCAGGTTTGAGAATGGCTATAAATTTTGACATTTTGAATTGTCTGGACAGTATGTTCTCTTTAAGAATGTGAGGAGAGAGGTGAGCCAGCTTATACAGTATGGACCCCTGTTCTTTACAAATTCATTATAGATGTTATCAGGACCAGCTGCCTTGTTGATTTTCAGTTGCTTAATTGCAGTTCCTACTTCCTGGGTGGAAAAGGGCCTAGACAACGTATCGCTTCTCGGGGCATTGCGCTTAAGGTTAGTGAGGTTACGTTTTACTAATCTGGTATGATTCTTGTCTCTCTTTACCCTTGTGAGGTCTACAATTCTGTTGGCAATAATATCAGGACTAAACTTAGCATACGACTTTTTCGGGTGTTGCTTACCGGTCAGTCCATTCAGGACTCTCCAAGCTTTCCGACTTGACCTTGCTAAGTTCATATCTGTGACTTTTGCTTCCCATTTTTCTTGTCTGTTCTTGTTGAGAGAATGAAGTAGCTGTGAGCCCACGGTTTGATTTCCAGAACTTTGGTATTCTTGGATAAAAATTGTCACTATCCTGATTCCAGCCAGGCACATATCTCTTCCTGTAGCTCCTACGAAACAATATAATTCAAAAATTTCATTAATTAACAAGAAAAAAATGAATTTTCATTAAGTGAATGCCATACCTTCCCCTACTGTTAAAAAATGACTTGCTTTACTACGTTCGGAGTGTCATGAGAGTTCCAAAGACAGAAAATGTTTACCACTCGAGAGATGAGCACTCGCACCATTGGGCAGCAATATTTTTTAATGTAGTACAGTAGTTAAGTAGTTAGTCGTTAAGTGATTATGATAAGATTCACAATTTGAATCTCGTTAAACGTTAGATTTGCTTTGTGTTCAAGGATTTGTGAATTACGTGAGTAAAGATGTACAGTAAAACTCTGTTAAGAAGTTTTTCAAGGGACCATTAAAAGAAAACTTCTTAAAAGGGTAGCGGCCTGAAATGCATGTGAAACGCACACATTTTTGTTTGTGAAGGATCCTACGATATACTGTACATAGGCCTATATAAAAGCCAGAAAAAGAGAAGCCCCAATATTAAAATCTGACTAAAGAGAAATGAATTGGCATAACCCTCACAATTCATGTTAAAAGAATTAATTTCAATAACTGTTTGAGCCCACACCATATGTTCCAGCAAACTACAATATTATAGACACATTTTAGAATGTAAATAAACAACTAAGACTGAATTGAAAACACTTTTTTGTCCGTCCTGAAAAATTTGGCTTTTTGTGGCTTACGTCTATTGACCTGTGCACCATCAAAAATGCTGTATTTCTCACCACAAAAATATAGGCCTCTACTTCGAAAAGAAGTTGTCCAGTGTAGATTGTTTGAGCTTTTTACTGCTTTCTAGTTCTATAAATCTCTTTTTACTGCTTTCTAGTTCTATAAATCTCTCCATTTCCCACACGGCTTTCCATGTGCTGTGAGGCACTCCAGCAGCTCCTTCTATGAATTTCCGTAGTTGTCCAAGAAGGACACTTGCCTCACTACAAGAAGGCCTTGGAGAATTCTCTTCTTCTTCTTCTTCATCCTCATTTTCTGCCTGAAAGTCCTTGCATATGTCGTTAATGGTCTGCTTCTCGCAAGTTTTTACCAGATCATCAACAGCAGTGAAGTCGCTTAAACTGCTGGTTTTCTCCATCTTCTCCTGCACGGTTTTCCACCACCCTGGCTCTTCATCGCTGACTTCCGCACAAATGCTGCTACTAGTAACACCATCAAAACCAGCTTTCTTGAAACAATTTTCAATGGTGGTCGACTCCATCGAATCCCAAGATGAGGCAATTAAATGCATGAAGTCCAAAAGTGATGGCCTGTAGATGGGTCCACCTGCTTCCATGCGTGACAGCATGTGACACATTACTGCTTTTCGGTACCTCTGCTTCAGAACCTTAATCACCCCCTGGTCCATGGGCTGCAGTACCGATGTAGTGTTTGGTGGAAAAAATTCAATTTTAATGTATCTTAAATGAGGCCACTGTTTGGGATGAGCAGGGCAGTGGTCCATAAACACCACAATCTTCCTGTTTTGGCTCCCCATTTTGGCATCTAGTGCTTGAATGCACTCTTCAAATAGGGAGCTTGTCATCCATGCTGATTTATTGCTTCTGTAAGTACATGGCAAAGTTCTGACGTTTTTGAAACACCGGGGCTTTCTTGATTTTCCTATGATCAGTAGTGGCAGCTTTTCCGTCCCATCCATATTCGCACCAACTAGCACCATAGCTCGCACGTTACTTAATTTGCCTCCTAGGCAAGATTCTCCCTTCAAAACCAAAGATTTATCCAGAACAGCCTGATAAAAAAGTCCGAATTCGTCAACATTAAAAACGTCACAATGTTTGTAATTACTGATTTTTGCCGGCAGCAGTGTTTCTTTCCACGCTTCCGTTTCCTCTGTACTTACACTCGCAGCTTCGCCACTAATAATCTTGTAAACTATGCCAGCCCGATTTTTAAAGCGATCCAGCCACCCATTCAACGCTGTAAAAGGCAATTGTAATCGACACACGATTTCTTCGGCTTTCTCCTTCACGATGATCCCGCTCAAAGGAATGTTTAAACTTCGCTGCTGTTTAAACCACACGAGCAGAGCTTGTTCTACGTCCTCGTATTTCCCGTTTTTAATCTTCTTGCTGCATGCGGAAGTATTCCCGGCAGAAGCCAAGATCCCTTCTTTCTTTGCTATGATACCGTTCAAAGTAGATGGCGGCATTCCGAGCTCCTTCACAAGAGCAACACGTGAAAGATTAGACAACTTTATCTTTAATAGAAAGTGCCTTTCTTTTGATGCCTTTCATCTGAGATCCACTCATTTTCACGATGATCTGAAAACTCTACTTCACTGACGTGCAATTCTCGTAATCTCAATAATGTTATGCTACGTCTGGCAATGCTTAGCTAACAAGTTAGATCACACAGAACAGCGATAAAAGCCACGAACAAAGAGTATAGGAGGCCACGAATGAAAACATGATGCTGTATATTATAATCGGTCTTGAGCGGGTGTCGTCATAGCGTGACGTAATTTAGCCTTGAAATGCTCGCCCGGTCAGTGACCCGCGAACACTCGGAACGGCTGTATTCTTTAATTCGGTACATCGGGCCCGGTCAGAGACCCGCGAACACTCGGAGCTGCTGTATTCTTTCATTCGGAACACCGGATGTATCTTCCGCGGAGATTGGCGAGTTTTGATTCTAAGTCAGTTGTCTCTCAGTGAACGTCTTATACTCTAAGGGAATACAAAATCTGAACTATTTAACCTGGAAAACCTCTTATGCATGAACACTTTATACGGGAAAAATATACATGTATCTTATGGGACGAATCACGGGACCGAGAATATCGGAAGTCTTAAGTGGAAAAACGTTTTATGCGGGAACTTCTTAACCGAGTTTTACTGTATATAAAAGTTATACAATTTAGAATAACACACTGTAATGATAATAAATCAATTAACAAATTTTAGCATGTACAGTACTAGAAAAAACTAATTATAATGTTTACTTAACTTGGTGAAGTACTCCACACGGCGATATTGACTTATCGTCCTGCACACCGATGTTGGTGCGGTGAGCTCTATGCCTAACTTGGTTTGCATGACATCCTGCGTGCCATCTGTTATCGAAAGTTGAACTGAGGCTTTGAATGAATTTATTGCAAATATGTTAGTCCATCGATCAATACATAAAGTTTCATATAATTCAACAGTGGTACATGTTTCGGGCTATTAAATAGCCCTTCCTCAGCCACAATTTATCGAATCTAAAGAACAATCTCATCACATCAAAAACACTGTAACAACATTAAAATACATGCACAAAACTTTGTAAAAAACAGGTCAACACAACATGGAATAAAATGTATGTACACATCGTTAAAAGATCACTAAAAAGGCTCTCCGGCCCATTAACATCCCCTTAAACAAACCCCCATAAAATGTTCTTTTTCTTTCAGTTTGCTTACATCTGTGCTTCCCACACGATAGCCACTACCTTGCTCTCTTTTGCGCTCATTCTCCGCGCAGCCCTTCCCCGCCTCTCCGTCCCCCTTCCTTGCCTTGCCTCTCTTGACTTGCTTAGCTCAACCCAGCGTGTCAGTGTTTCCTGTGCTCTCCCAGGCTATGTTCGCACGTGGGCTTTCCTCAGGTATGTTTTCGCTGGTTTTCTTCACGATAGGGCTTGCCTTCCCTGTTTTATCGAGTTCTCACTTTAATTTTGTGCCTTTCTTTCTGTTTTCTTTAAGATTTTGGCTCCTCTTGTTCACTTATGGACCATCAGTTTCTTCGCTTGAGCTAACTTGGCCACGTTTCTTGGGATCCATTTTTCGTCCGTTTCTTTTTTTTTTAAGCGTATGGCTTTTAGTGCCGGGAGTGTCCGAGGACATGTTCGGCTCGCCAGTTTTGTAGCTGCTTCGAGACGGACACCCAATGGGTGAGCTACAAGTACCGTTAAGGAGGGAAGTTGGAATGTAAGGACGAGGAGTTGGATGGTAGCGGCTGTGGCCTATAGTTAGGGACCAACCCCGGCATTTGCCTGGAAGGAAGATGGGAAACCACAGAAGACCATCTTCAAGGTTGCCGGCGGGGGGATTCGAACCTCCTCGCCTCCCGGATGTGAGCGACTGCCATCAGTCATGCCGTAACCACCACGGCTAACTCACCCGCCTATTAACACAACTTGACGCTCCAGGCATCCATGCCAAGAAATGTTCAAAATTCAAGCCACATTGATATCAGTAAAAATGAACAGTGAATGGCTGACTTCATGTAGTACCAATAGTCCATGTGAACTTACTCGCTTTTCCACGAACTTATGGGCCGGAGAGCCTTTTTAGTGATCTTTTAACGATGTGTACATACATTTTATTCCATGTTGTGTTGACCTGTTTTTTACCAAGTTTTGTGCATGTTTTTTAATGTTGTTACAGTGTTTTTGATGTGATGAGATTGTTCTTTAGATTCGATAAATTGTGGCTGAGGAAGGGCTATTTAATAGCCCGAAACATGTACCAATGTTGAATTATATGTAACTTGATGTATTGATCGACGGACTAACATATTTGCAATAAATCATCAAAGTCAATACGGACCAAAAATGGAGGAAGTAATCCCACAATTTGAATGAATTATCATTGTACCTGCACCAAACTGAATGAGGTTGGAATGACTTACGAAGGATGTATGTTATGGACTCTTGGAACTGTTTTCATTACTATCATAGGCCATTTAAGCCATCTGCCACTACTTAGATATTTGTCCCTTTGGTTGCCACCCGGTCTATTAGACGGTATAGGACCCTACGAAACTACCCATATACAGGTCTAGGTTTGTTGAAAATAGAAACAATGTGCATCCTCATTCTATTACATATTTCCCAATTAATCCCTTCCCGTTTACATACCTTGCCTCATGTTTACTAGTGTGGATTTCATTTTAGCAGCGCTAAAAGTGGTGTATTTTCTTCAGATTCGCTAGATATGTTTCTATGAATTGTTTTATGTCAATAGCTTTTCCCTTTGCTTCGTGGTGTAGAATTTTCAAGTCTGTTTTAATGTTAGTGAAACGATGATTGTTGTCGTACATGAGTTCGCATATGGCTGAATATTTGTTGAGTTTAATCGCACATATGCATATGAACATATTGAGACACCCTAGTGGTGTAGTGGCTAGCATTCTTGGCTGTCACTCCGGAGGTCCGGGTTTGATTCCCGGCTCTGACAAGAAATTTTCTGATCTGTGAGCTGAAATGGGGTACACTCGAATCGTGAAACAAAACTGAGAAGAGGCGATTGATTTCCGCCTCATGGGGAAATGCTTTTCCTTGGTTCTCATTTCTACCCCAGACGAATGATGGGATGGTTCCTAACTCTAGGCCACGACCGCCTCCTTCCCAATCCTTACCTGAATTACAAATGCACACACTGATACAGCCATCGCAATAACACAGCAAAATACACAGGCTTAATGACCACGATGTCCAAGCACCTCAGATGAAGCGACAACTTATTGATACCAATTCATTTGATTTTATTCATGTATCATTTTCATCAATTTTATATATAAGGGTGTAAAAATTGTGTTTCATTCGTGCGGTTAATATCCCTAAAACATAGGTGTACGATTTCAGGGTGAAACCCCCACTATTTACATTCTATATTGGCTTAGGGTCATATAACTATGCATAGTTTCCCTTTTATATAACCTATGAATGAATATGACTAAAGTTTGTTACTTAGGAGCTTCCCTGTAACATTGCATAATGTTATGGTTGCAGCTAGCTGTTCAGACATTGCAGCTCATGTTGGAGGTTATTCAAAAATTCATGCCACCTAACCTGGCATTGTTGGTGAACACAATGGAGGGGTCGAGCATCAGCCAGCTTGGACCTGTGCTGTACAAACGCATGCATGACACCTCCTGGGAAGTGAGAGATAGTGCCTTGGAGGTGTTGAAGGTTGTCTCCAGTATTGCTGAAGACAGTAAGTCTTTTCATTTTCTAATGTCTACAAGAATTACAGTAAATTATTCAATGTCTTATCAATATTTATCATAATTCCAATGTTGTTTCATAGTTTGTGTTAGTAGCACTTAAGTTGTGATTTAGCATTTCAGCTGCTCTGGATATGTGACGATTATTAGATACATAACTTTGATTTGAAGTACATATACACTATCTTGACCAAGGTTTTATCAATAAATTTTTCATTTATTTCCTCCAATTTAGCTTGTCTTCCTTCCAGACCTCGCATATATTTCTTGAAAATATTCAACATTAGGTTTTGAAGCTATTATATTTTTCAGTAATGCCTGTGTGTTTCCATCAACATAGTAGTGGAAGCAGAGTAATATTGATAGTGAGTAAACCCACATACACACAGATTAGAGGAAAATCACAAAATTCATAAAATAACATGTAGTGGGAAAAATTGCAGTCGCATACATTAGCGTGCCACACATTCAGATATTCACTGTACCAGAACAATGGGCATGGCATATTTTATTTGTCAAGCAAATATCTTCAGCTCTGAATTAGTAATAAAGTGTATAAATATTGTTAAAATACTGAAAGTTCATAAATAAATCATATAAACTTGAAAACCATGCCTTTTGTACAACTTAAAATAGATTATTTAAAATTATACAGTAATTGAGATGTTACAAAACTGAAAATAAATTTTGAAGCCTTAAGTTATAAACAATAACAATATCTCTATCTTAGTCACTCTCTCATTATTAAGGATCGTGATCCATTTAATCCTAGAACTGCTGCAGGTTTATCTGTCAAATGCTGCAGTAAATTTCCATAAAGTATACACTAAAGGAATTTGGTATCGGTAAGCAAACTGTAATCATAAATATCATCATCATCATCGGCTTTAACTCGATGTGTTTAAGGTAACTAAAGAGCCCAATCCTGGCATGGAACAAGCGACCACACAAGTCACATAGTATTGCTGGAGGAGTACGTGGTTGGGCTGCTCGAAGTTTCCTAGCTTGACGCTTGGCCTCTTCATATGTGCGTCGATCCCTTTCAAACGTCTTTACAGTATCCGAGATACTTATCATACATCAATAGAAAGCTGAAAGACTGTTCTATATTATTTTGATAGAGGTGCATTATTCAGAGTCACCAGTTTAAATTAAAAAAATAAAAGTTTTTATAAAAAAAATACAAGGGTTGAGTTGTAAGTCGTGGCAACTATTTTTTTTTCTCACGAACAGGAGACAACACGGAAAATCTACTATATACTTTTTGAAATATAGGACATGTATGTATGCATAGTGCCAGGAGATGCTCGTAGGTAAGTGACAGAACACAGGCCATTGGTAAACATTGTTTTATTATGGTATAGACAGCAAATGCACAAGACTACATACAAAGGACAGGTCTCCACTGGTTACAGACCTTCGAAATAATCACCCAAGGGTTCTACTGTGCGTTGTCAGCCGTGGGCCAGGCGCTGAATACCATTCGCTGCATGTGTATCGCTAACGTGTAACACCTCAAATGCTGTTACGATGTCTTCTTGTTAGCAAACCGTCGTCCACGTAGTGGCTTCTTGACTTTGGGGCAGAGAACTGCGATTTTAATATACAATCGTTGCTCCTGCTGTAACCTGTTTTTAAAGGGGGCTTTTACGCCACTGACACAAGTCAGATGGTCGCCATATATGTGAAATCAACGCGGCAGACATTGGGCCAAGTTTGTAAATTGTTAATTTTATTATTATTATTATTGTTAATTTTTTTAAAATTTTCGGAGCTTCAAATATTTTGGAATCAATGGATAGATTTTCTATATTATAGAAAATACGATCTATTTAATATTTTAAAATTACTAGACGTGAATATATGAGAATACGGAAGGTTAGGGTTTTATATTCATTTAGGGTTTTGAGAGGGCTTGGTGCATCTTGGATTCTACGGTCTAAATATAGACGCGCTACTCAATAACACGTTGCGCAAGGGACTTTAGGGAACAGTTTTCACTGAAAACGTGAATTAGTGGAACGGAAATCTCGCCTGGGAAAACCAACTTGAAGAACGAAGAGGAGGGAGACGTGGACGCTTGGCCAATCACGAGAAGAGGCGGGGCTCGTCGAATCGGAGAAGAACACGGAAGAGGAGCGCTGATTGGCGGACGCAGTCTCACGTTTGCATCTGAAAAAAAAAACGGAAGTTGTTGGAACAGTTGTCGCGGGATATAAGTACCCGGGCAAGCAACGAGAAAGGTGTTGATATACTATCACGATGTGTTAAGTTCATATCGGTATTACGGTGACGTGTAGGGAGCAGTCAGTTACGGGAATCTCTCAGTGTGTTCATTTGTCTTCGGACATTATAATTTCGTTCCATGGTGAACATACAGTACGTTTCGCTGAGATATTGAATGGCAAATATTAGTCATGAATACGACATGTTCTGTAGGGACGCTGCAGGCAACGTAAGCGCGGCTAACGGATTCTGATCCACCGCTCCAGCACATTTCGAACTTTCGCATTTTTCGTCGCTTCGCCGCTAAACAAAAAGATGTCTTGCCACGAGGTTCTTCAAAACGCTTTCATCATGGGGGACGAAGAACTCTGTATGTTCGCTGGTGAGCCAACTGTCGCCTCATATTCAAGCTCTCTATTTTCCTGCTCTTAATAATTTAAATTCAGTAAATTCATAGGTTTGCATTTTAAGTAGAGTAAGTAAATTTCATACTTCCAATTCTCATATGTTCATGTGGTATTTTAATTATTTTCTAAAGCTCTCTTTCGTATTTCTCATGATTACCGGAATGGAAGAAACGATAGAGAAATAAATGAGCGGGGGAGGCAGGCAGAAGCATTTCGGAGGAGTGTGAGAAGCATGTTATGGAGCAAGGATGTCCCTCAGAACAGCAAAAAGATCATATATCGGACGTACTATGTCCCTATCCTGACGTATGCCTCGGAGACCTGGGTTATGAAAGGAAGGGAGAGGAGCAAAATACAGGCCAGTGAGATGAGGTTCTTGAGAAGCAGTATTGGAGCTACAAAGATGGACAGAATAAGAAATGAGAGGACCAGAGAATTAATGAAGGAGGAACCATTACAGGATGGTATAGAGAAATCTAGACTTAGATGGTATGGACATGTAAAACGAATGGAGGAGAAGAGGATACCCAGGAGAATACATGAGACGAAGTGGGAAGGAAAGAGACCGAGGGGAAGACCGAGAGACAGGTGGCTGAAGGGGGTGGAAGAAAGCGTGAAGAAGAGAGGAGAAGACTGGACAAGGGTGGAGGCTGAGAGATGGTGGGAAGACAGAAGACGTTGGAGAGGCTTGTGTTCCAAACAGACCCGGCCAGTGGCTGGAAACTGTGCAAGATGATGATGATGATGACCGGAATGCCAATTTTGGTTATTAAATTCTTTTATTCAGATGAAGCCTTTCTTTCCAGTAGCTAGAACTATATTTAAGCCAAGCCTTTCTTCTACACAAATGATTCTAGGGTTGAAGATGGAATCTTGCCACGGCCTGATTTTAGGAGTTCTCGAGTGTTTCTTAATAGCTATTTATTTCATTATACATTTTTAGGGTACAGCTTTATGTTGTGTCCTAATGGTGCCCAACTAAATTATCTAATAAACTCTGCAAGCATCTTTGCAAAACATATAACGTGGTCATTCAGTGTAGGCCATATTTCATTTTATGTTACAAGTAACTTGTGTTGGTTCAAGCAAACTCCCAAAGGAGAACACGTTACACTTGTCCCCCAACAGTGAGGTCAATAGTGGAAAACGTTACACTGCTTGTTGATTTCCATTGTGTGACGCTCTCACTCACACACTGAACTTGTGGGCATGCTCAGACCCACACTGTTGTTTACGTACACCATCTAGTTGCATCCTACGTAAGGGCATACCATACGTTTCCAAATGAATATCGTAGATTTTCCATGTTGTCTCCTGTTCGCGGAAAAAAAAAAGTTGCCATAACTTATGACTCGACCTCTGTATATAAAAATTTTATTGAATCTTCTGCTCTAGAAAACCTATTGCCAAGTTAAATGTGTGTCAGGGACATCATAAATGAAAAGTTCACAGATTTTGTTACTATTTCAAGAACCAGTTTTAAATTATTCCTGTTATTTACTAAAAAAGAAAATTATTTTTACAATATGACATTTCTCGATTTTGAACATACATGAGAAGTACATAATCGGCGCGGAATTACAGGGAGGCAAGTTCACAGGTCCAGGATGATGAACGACAAACTGTACTTTTTTTACCTGGATGTCACTTTCTTCGGGTTGTATATCAGTCCAGTTCACATTTACTCCTTCACGGCTAACATTAGGCATGTTTACATGCTGATGATCAACATAACTTGCAGGACATCCTGTTCGCTGGTATCACTGCCACTACTTTCACCATCTTCATTTTCGTACGAATCCACACAATAATCACTGTCATCATCCGTACTATCACACGAATCATCAAAAATCAAGCGCTCAATTTCTGAATCGTCAATATAGTTGGCTGCCATTTTGCTCAGTGCAACCTCAATATCATCATGGACGTACTTCCACTTCTGCAGCCAAATAATAGCCTGCATATTGTCATTTGTTCGCCAAAGACTTTCACTGTGAAGGATAAAAGCATCGGGAACCAGCATGACTTTAAATTAGTGCCATCTGATGGTTAACAGTAGTACTATATTTCAATTCCGAGACAGTCTCTCAGAGAGACGGTCGCAATTAATTAAACAACACACAGCTTTCCTGGAAGACGGTCCGTAATTCTAGGTGGGTAGGTTTTTGCTAGGAATTAACCTTACCCACAAGGGTTAAGAAGTTAAGGGAAGTGGGTTTCGGACTAAGGAACATAATAATAATGTTATTGGTTTTACGTCCCTTTTAACTACACTGGCTTTTAGAGACGCCGGGGTGCCGGAATTTTGCCCCGAAGGGGATCTTTAACGTGCCAGTAAATGTACTGACACGGCTCCCTCGCATTTGCACACCCTCAAATGCCAGCTGACTGCGCCAGGTTTCGAACCTGCAACCTTGGGCTCAGCAAGCGAGAACGTTACCCCTGAGCCACGCAGCCAGACGGACTAAGGAACAAGTGTGGATAATAGGACGAGAGTCCAACACCATAAAAGGACAATGTTTAGAGACGAGTATCACCGCAAAGCTCGTGAAACACCTAAAGTAGGTATGGACCTGGCCGTAGCTAACGGGAAATGCGGCTGGAGCTTGGGCAATTTGCCGGCGAGCTTGGATAGTACCTTCCCTTCTAAGCCAAGATTCGACTACTATGTGGAAGGGTGGTGGTCTGGCAAAGAAAGAAATGATGAATTTACTATGTATCCTTTCAAAGGAGTTTGTTTTTAAACAAATATTTTGAAGAATGCAAATAATTTGAATTAGCCGTGATGTTTTAGTTTTTGAAATTGTAGAATTTCTAAGGAGCGACCGAATGTTTCCAGGAAGAGTAGCAATGAGGCAATTATACCCTTGGAAATAATTTTGGTAAGAGCACCAATAGTTGCATTTAAGAATGGCTAAGCTTTTACCCAGCATGCGCCGACTAAAAGTTTAGACAATGAGAAAAACTTAAATTTGGAAAACCAACCATAAGTTGTAGAGAAAAACTCAACAAGCAGGAAGCTGGCAGAGCGAGCTATACTTCCCTTACTGGCCAGTTAGAATTAGCTATAAAAGCTAAGAGAGGCTTTAATAAGTTTGTGACTAAGAGTTCTTGCTCAAATGCAACAAATAGTGGAACCGTTATTAATTTGATTTGTGAATTTTTTAAATGTAAGCCTATAGGAAGAGTTAGGGAAGACAGGGTCCTACCTAGTCGTGAATCTAGGGAAAAGAATAACGAAAAAACGAATAAAGATTTATTAACAATGAATTAAACTTTGAAGAATTAACAACATTTAGATCACGATTGTGATTTATAAAAGTTTACAACATGTGAAAATCTGAAACCTAACTGCGGCGGCGTGCAAATGGAGGGGACGCGGACCGAGTTATCCTGATATCGAGTCTACTCGCACATTCCGAACTAGATGGAGAACTAACTATGAATGACTACACTTTTAGAGTAAAGGTTGTAATTTAATAAAACCTTAAACAAGACATTACAAAGGGGAAACGAGGTGCGCATGAAATGGAGTAATGAGGGATGATGGGTCTGTAATAAAGGTATACATGTTAACAAAGATAAAACCATAAAAAATACAATAAAGAACTATCAAAAAGAAAAGAATCTTGAAGGAGAGAAGCCTAACACTTGCAAGATTGGAGATCGTATCGAAATTGACTAGAATCATATCGAGGGGAAAAGCTAATTGAAATAATAAAATAATACATTCGTCCCACCACAGGCTGATTACCGAAAGTAATCAGAAGAAATATTCTAAATAGTTTATGAAACCGTACAACCTTTGAAGAAACCTCCCTTTAAAATAAATCAAAGTACAGTAGAACCTCGATGCATCGTTCCCGGAACTGTCGTTTTCCCGTATGCATCGTTCAATTAATTTAGTCCCGAAAATTTTCCATATAAACTAATGTTAAATTTCCCCGCATGTATCGTTCCTCAAACTATCGTTTTTTCGCATGGATCGTCAAAAAATCACTAGTCCTTGGCCACAATTTTCCCGCATTGATCGTTTATGAGAAAATATATGCTAAAGTTCTTTTGAATTTGAAGCAGCATAGCGGCAACCTGTTACGCGAGAATGTACGAGGTACGAACGATTAGGAGTTCCTAGGCTTGAGCAAGTTTCTTGGCTGAAGCAAGTTCAAGTAGGCTGGACTGCAGTGCGCAGATTGTTTACGCGCAACCACACTATATAACCACGCCTACGAGCCTTCAGGCGCCAACGATTCTGCTCGAAGCGCCAAGCCGTCATTGTGCTGTTTCATTTCATTCTGAGTGGTTCCGTGTAGTATCTTGGTCGTGTGCGGCGATTACAATTTTATCTGTAGTTCGTAATGAAAACTTTACTTCACTGACGACGCAATTCTCATAATCTCAATAATGTTACGCTGCGTTTGGCAATGCTTGGCTAACAAGTTAGATCCCACAGAACAGCAATGAAAGCATTTCGACGGTCTTGAGCGGGTGTCGTCATAGCGTGACGTCATTTAGCCTTGAAATAGCTTGCCCGGTCAGAGACCCGCGAACACTCGGAACTGCTGTATTCTTTCATTCAGAACACCGGCAGTATCTTCCGCGGAGATTGGCGAGCTGTGCGATGATGGCGCGGGGGAGAGGAGTGATGAAGAGAAGACGATCGTGAGCCCCAAGTCGTCGCGAGTTTCGCCGAAGCGCATGCCGTCTTAGCGAAGATGAAATCCTTCATGTACTCGCATGTCATCAGTGATCGTGAAGAAGAGAACATTATGCAAGTTGAGAAGGCTTTGTTTCGTCTGAAACGTAAAGCTTTGACGAAACAAAAAACAATTAATGACTTTTTTACTAAAAAGAGCAAGTGATAAAATGACATATGAAATCATATCGCGTACATCGTGGTTGCAATATTTTGACGTCTCTATAAAGTTTACATGAAGAAATATGTCCAAATACAGTACCCGTACTTTCTTTATTTTTTTACTCAATTTTTTTATGTTACCCGCATTTATCGTTTCCCGCATCCATCGTCATTTTCCCCCTCCCCCTTGAAAAACGATGCATCGAGGTTCTACTGTATCTCTCACTAAAACAAACTACCTCAGAGAAACAACGACCATACGTCAAATCATTCCACTACGTACAACTTCATTCAACTTCATGACACGACCAATGAACAAAAATAATAAAGACTAGTCAGACATACACAACCCTTAAGACAGGAACAACCCAAAACTCGAATAGAAGAAAAAGGAACACCCCCCCCCCAACTAAACAACAAACGACTTCATATACTTTTTGAATAAAACTTCTTTTCGGACGAAGTATGAGATTCGATCATCTTACTAGAAGTAAAATGAGCATCTATCACAGTCCCGGGCACATGTAACAAATACACACATCACTACCCGAAAGAATAATCGATATACCTCATTTAATAACTAGTGAGATCGCACGTTGTTTCTGACTGGATAAAATAACAAGAAAACAATTACAACGATCCCATATCCAGTTCAGAACCCCAATTAACAATAACATTTTCCCACCCACAAAATAATAACGAAAGCTTATAAATAAATAACCAGGAGGATGTCGATGCCCTAACCCATTTACCCAACACAAATTAACACATAAACACTAACACAAATTAAACATCATATTCGTCTTTCATCATCATACTTCATCTCATTAAAGAAAAATAAGCAAATGCCCAAAGTAACGTCGCATCCCCCAAACAATTTAGTTATTCAGCTAAACCGCGATGACATCCGCAGGGTAAATAATACATAATACCAAATACAATTAAGAATAACAAAACAACGAGAACCCCTTAAACGTTAACCCCAAATAAAAACCAACGTGATCCCTCATCATAGTACGTCAATATAAAAGGTGGAGGAACATGAACCAACAAGACAAATAACCTAAAACAATAACAATCTCCAATCTAGCTTTAATACTGAGAGAACTCGGGACATGCTAACACTGAAAATTGGCGGACATGCATTTAGTAACCAATTACTTCTTCTTCGATTCATACAATGATCATACTTTCAAAGAATGTACACTTAGCTTTGCCTGGAGACGTTCCCTGAAGATCGCAAACTGCCAGCTACAAATACTTCATCATCATTTCAATAGTGGCTCACTTCCAAGATTAAAGCCTTTAGTAAATAAACGGGAACAAGACGACACGATCAAGATCCTTCGGACACAAGCAGACGCATTTTAATCTCGTTACAAAACACATGTAGTACATCACTTTCCAGCTTCTCTCGTAATGGCTTCATTAGTTATTCAACTCTTCTTGGTAATAAATAGAAGATCCATTCTTGGGACATACTGCGTTCCTTAAGTTCCGATCTGATTCTCCTTGCGATGAGCGTTTAAATAGCGCAAAACATTATGTTAGGTTAAAGTTTTTGACAATAGATGGCAGTCTTTACAATATTGCGTACCTTCGTGAGCCGTCTATAAAATAGTAACGGATCACTAACGATAACAGGTTTATAATTAATAAACAACGTTAAATTGGGTACAAGTTTAAGATTTGTGGTAAGCACTAAAAATCTGAATAAGATTTCAAAAGTTGTGCTTAAATTAGACAGTTTTAATGTTTGTAACAACAGTTATAAAGCTTTGCAGAATTAGTGAGATACAATGTGAGTGCTTTAAGAATTTCTGTGTGGGAATCTTAAAAGTATGAACAAATATCAAAGAAAAAAAAGAGAGAAATTAATTAGAAGTTTCTATAACTTCTTATATTGACGCAGAAATTACTAGTATAATTTATACAAATAGGGCAGGCCACTTATTGTGAAACCTGAAGAGAAAAATTAAGAAGAAGTTTCTAGAACTTCTATGTTTAAACAGGATCACGAGGAAAAATAGGGCAAGTTACCCTTTCGTGAAACCTGGATCAACAAGATTAATGAAAAGTTGAGTATATAGAACATAAGCAATTCCTGTACTAGCAGGAAAAGAACATAGATTAATATGCAGTTTCTAACTGCTGATATTTAAACAGAGTGAATAAGTTATAAATGGAGAAAAGTTGGGAGGGCGCCTATGGTTTGGCGAGGCCTCATTGAAAAAATACATAAATTTAAAGATTAACCTAATTTGTTAGTAAAGAGTGGTGAGGAAGAGGAAATGGGAACTTTGTGGAAAAAGTTCTTGGCCTTATTTATTTATTTATTTCGGACGAGTGCGACGCGGAGGAGAAGTTGAACGAGCACTGTTTCACTATAGTCTATTGACGTGGTTGAAAAGTTCACTATTGTAGCACAGAAAGTTTATAGAAAGGAAAGTTATTATGGTGGTGTAAAATAACTAGTTGCATTTTGGTTTGAGAGAGTCTATTGCGTCGAAAAATTTGTAGGTTATAGTTAAATGCAGTGGACGAATTCCCACGAAGGAAGATAAATTAGGTGTTGATTAGCTGTTCCTAAAGAATATTCCTTGGTTAGGAAAAGTATTTCCATATGTGAGTGGAAAATACTAGAAGGTTGAGCTTGTGGACGAATTGTTTGGCATGGAAAATTCCAGAACAAGCATAACTGTTGAATTGGGCAAAAAAAGTCCAGCGGTGGAACGAGCTAAGTTTTCTACAGACAGTGGGTAATTTAACGATGTCCCACGTTGTGAGAAAATATCTCGGTTAATATGCATAAGAAATGCTGCTTCATTTTAAGATTAGCTTAGATAGACAAAGCCCAACATCGAAAATCCCGCGAAGATGGTTATTGCCCCACATTTCGCAATTTCACACTGTCTGTAAAATGATGGTTAAAAAGCATGTAGCTATTTAAAAGCAATTAAAATGAGTTGAAGAACGTTGAAGTAGTACTTAGCTCATTTCTGATGAACGGCGATTCTCTTGGTGACCGTTAGTTAAGATCTGGACATGGCGTCCGATTTAAAAGTTTGTCTCTCGAGGAGAGGAGACGAGCTCTAGGTAAGCTCCGACTGGAAGTCTTGACGACTGAAGCACAAGTGAGGCCAGCTCAACGAAGCGCGGAGGGACCAGGGGAGGATAAAGAGTGGGGGTAGGAGACAAAGGAATATACATAAGAATGAAAAACTTTACAAAAATTAAGTATCTTGATGAAATGGTCTTCAAAGAGTTTATATCAGGCGTCACTAGCGAAGCCTGGTGGATGGGAAAGTAGACGAAGTCCTCTTGATCACAGAGATGATAGCTGGCGATAGCGGCGAGATCAGGTGGCCAGATTGGTAAGGAAGTCCTCTTGTACATGGAAAAATAGAGGAACTTCAGAGATTCGCTGCTAGATGACGCTCTAAGCCGTAAAATAGCAAATCCACTGGCGTTTGTTCGGCATCCGACGGCCAGTGGTCAGCATCTGTTCCTCTAGTTGAGGCGGCTGTACTTAAATCTTCTCGAACTCAAAAATCGAGTCGTATACTTGTGGTCTCAATTGAGACCACCACAAACACTCAAAACTCAACTTGAGCGCATGATGGAAGAGACGATCATAGAATCACTACCCCAGGCACTAGTCGATGGACTGGACCCACCTGATCATCGGATTCTGGAGGATCAGGGATACCATGCGGAGAAGAATCGGAGCTTCTCAAGAACTCTTCATACTCTCAAGACCAGACGTAAACATTTTGTTGGCACGCTTAACGTTAACACCCTCACTAAGACGGGTAATCTAAAACAACTTCTCAACACCTTGGAAAAATTTGAATTGAAAATCACTGCGCTCCAGGAGACACGCTTCACGGACAAAGAACACTTCAACACAGGGAATTTCCGAATCTACAAGGGAAAACCTGCCATCAAAATTAATGTCAACTTACCTCTCTTGGGAACAGGATTCGCCGTACACAATTCTGTGCTTGATTCGATCATAGACTTTACTTCTCCAACCGAGAGAGTCTCTTTACTATCAGTAAAATCAGCTAATAAAGCTTACACGCTGATCAACGTGCACGCCCCCACAAATCAACACAATAAAACTGATCCTGAAACCGTGGACAATTTCTGGGAAATTTTGGAAGAAACAACCAATAACATACCAAGACACCATGTGAACATTTTATTAGGTGATTTTAACGCACAGTTAGGGAAAGAAAGGAAATTCAAGGATACCACAGGCCCTCATACTAAACACAAACGTACCAACAAAAATGGGGAAAGATTAATTGACTTCTGTAGAAACTTTGGACTTAAAATCATGAGCACCCAATTTCAAAAACCTGCACATAAATTGACCACATGGAGATCACCCAGTCTTAAACAGGGTGAGTACCAAATTGACCATGTCGCAATCTCCAAGAAAAACATAAAAGAAATTTTGAACGTCAGGGCTCGTAAAGGCGTCTTTGAATCAGATCATTATCTTCTCCAAATAAAGACAAAATTCCAACCAAATAGAAGACCAAAACGCCCACCAAAAAATTTCAGACCAGATCCAGAATATCTGAAACTCCACAAGGAAGAAATAATTTTGCAAATCAATCAGGAGGAATCAACAGACTGGAGAATACTAACGGGGAGAATTTAGGAAGCCATGAAGCTAGGACAACCAACTCGCTCCAGAAAACATCGCTGGTGGAACACAATTTGCGATCAAGCAGTTGACAATCGCATAATGGCTTGGAAAAAATTTCACAGTAGCCAAACAAAGGAAAACTGGGAGAACTTTCTTACCACTCAAAAACAGGCCTCAAAAATAATTAGGAAAGAAAAACGAAGGTATGACAACAACAGACTCCAAGAAATCCAGCAGGATTTCACCAAAAATAATACTAGAAATTTCTACAAGACATTTAGAGAAAATCTACGGGGATACCAAGCACCCAGTCTGTGCTTCAAGAGACACGACGGCTCATTGGAAACTAACTCCAAAAATAATTGCAAACTATTAGCCCAATATTTCAACTCTCTTCTTAACTGTGAACCACCTCTAGTAAAACTTGACTTCTATCCTCCGGTATTCATACACTTGGACTCGCAAGCCCCCGACATTGAAGAAATTACGGAGATTATCCGACAACTCAAAAACAACAAAGCACCAGGGGAAGATGGGATCATTGCTGAACTCTGGAAACTGAATGATCCCACACTGACGCGGAAACTCCATTCCATAATTTCAGATATTTGGACAACGGAGCAATTCATCATCATCATCATCATCATCATCGGCTTTAACTCGAATCCGAGTATAAATCTTCTTCCTTCAGTCCAGTTTGTGGATGTGTTTACGGTGACTAAAGAGTCCAATCCTGGCATGGAACAAGCGACCACACAAGTCGCATAGTATTGCTGGAGGAGGACGTGGTTGGGCTGCTCAAAGTTTCCTAGCTTGACGCTTGGCCTCTTCATGTATGCGTCGATCCCTTTCAAACGTCTTTACAGTATCCGAGATGGTACGGCGCCAAGTTGAGCGGTTTTCAGCCAGCATGTCCCAGGTTTGTGAATCAAGACCTGTCAATTTCAGGGTCTGCTTAAATTGGTCCTTGTAGCGCCTCTTAGGACCACCATGAGGTCTGGTGCCATAGCATAACTCACCATATAGCATTTGACGAGGTAATCTCACATCATCCATCCGATGGACATGACCAATCCATCTAAATTGGTGACCTATTATGGATGATTCTATGCTGCTGATTTGAGCCTTTTCCAGAACAGCAATATTGGTAATGCGGTCTTCCCATTTAATCCTCAGGATTGATCGAAGTTTTTGTAGGTGGAAACGCTCAAGCTTCCTAAGATCACGTCGGTAAAGGGTCCACGTTTCACAGCCATACAACAATGTAGAAATGACTACTGCTTTGTACACCATAAGCTTTGTACTCATGGATAGATCTTTATTCATGAAGACCCGGTGCGCTAATCGTCCATATGCTGCATGGGCTGCGCCAATTCTCTTATCCACATCCTGCTCACAGGTACAGCTCACAGAAATGGTACTGCCCAGGTACGAGAAGTGGTCAACCTGTTCTAATGGCAAATTTGAAATGGAGATATTCCATAATTTCAGATATTTGGACAACGGAGCAATTACCACATGACTGGAAATGCGCGTTGATTCACCCGTTGCACGAAAAGGGCGACAAGACGGATGGACATCAACAATTATAGAGGAATTTCCCTGCTCCCGGTTGCTTATAAAATCCTTTCCACAGCACTTCTGAACAGGTTAGAGCCCCAAATGGATCCACTCATTGGTGACTACCAGGCTGGATTCAGAAAAGGGCGATCGTGTGCTGAACAGATCTGGTGCCTAAAGACGATCTTACAAATGAGGAAATGTAGAAATACCGTGATTGCATTCATCGACTTCAGAAAAGCATACAACTCTGTTGACCGCGACACCCTCGTAAGACACGCAAAATCATAGAACAGACACTTACAGGAACAATATCCAAAGTGAAATTCATGGGCGAAATATCAGAGCTCTTCGAAATCAAGACGGGAGTCCGACAGGGGGATGGACTATCCCCAATCCTCTTCAATATGGTTCTGGAGAGGATAATTAGGGAATGGGAACCTCTTGTAAAGGGCATTCAAATCGGTATTAAAAAAGAGAACAGAACTAAAGTCAAATGTCTCGCTTTCGCGGACGATATTGCAATTGTCGCAGACAACAGATCGGAAGCGACTTACGCAGTGGAAAAGCTCCATGAGATTGCACAAAAGACCGGATTACATATATCTTACGACAAGACCAAATATATGGAGAGAAGGCCAGAAAATAAATCCCCTTTAAACACCAAATACGGTAAAATCGCACAAGTCTGCAGTTTTAAATACCTTGGCGAAATTATACAGCCCTCAGGACTTAATCGAATCGCCAATGAAGACAGAATCACTAAGCTCCAGAAGACCTACAGGCTAACGTGGGCCCATTACAACAAGAAATGCATTTCGACAAACGCCAAATTATGACATTATAAAAGAGTTATTCTTCCAGAAGCAACATATACGGCTGAAACAATAGTAATCGATGGTCATTCCAAGATTAGGGAACTGGAAAAGCAGGAACGAAAAATTCTCCGGAAGATCTACGGAGCAATCAACAGAAACGGCATTTGGATGAAGAGACCTAGTACTGAACTCTATCAAAACACCCTTACGATAACAGACGAAATTAGAAAACGCAGAGCCAAATTTTACACTCACATCCACAGGATGGCCACCTCCAGATTGCCCAAGAAACTACTCAGTATCATAACACAGAGCAAATGCGGCACAGAATGGCTTAAAGAGGTACAAAGAGACTTACAAATTATCAGTATACAAAATTTCGAAGACCGAACTGAGTGCCAGACGAAAATCAAGAATGTTAATTTCGAACCAAGATCATTACGACAACCTGGAAAAAAGTGGACGGATGAGAGGAAGCGGGAACATTCCGCGAGAATGAAGAGATTTTGGGAGGAGCGGAGGAGACACGCCTCCAAATGACATCATGTGATCCAAGTTTAATCGCTCTCCTGTAGGGGAATTTTCGCTTAAATAATAAATAAATATATATTATATATCTAGAACAGACTCACAGGTATTATAAGCAGAGTGCATAAACAAAGAAAAACCAGGAGATCACTGTTGGTGTTTGCGTAAAAGTAATGAAATAAGGCAAAGAGCAGCTTATTCCAAGGAATACACCACTAGGGTTAACATAATTGTTTTAAATATGGGATTTTTACATATTGATTTCAAGTATTTGTATTTCTTAATTTCATCCTATCTGTTTTCCCACTTTAATGTCTCCCTGATGGTTACAAATTATATTGGTGATGCTGATAGATTAACTTCCAGAAAAAGTGTGTTATTATTGCCTAGTGAAAAGTTTAAATGAATTTAAGTTCTTACCATGATAAATATGCACTTGTTTAGAATTCACAGCATTTCAAGACCACCTGTTGGATAACGATCTCTGTTCACTGTGTGTGGTGATTGTGGAGAATGACTCTGAGAGTTACGTACGAGCATCTGGCTTGAGCTGTTTGGGAGCTATGGTCCGCGTCAACAAATACTGGAGCAACAGTCTAGCCAGTCACGACCTGCCCGTGAGTATTCTGCTCTTTAGATGCTGCCTTCAAGAAGTGTGTGTGCTCACAAATTACTCATTGTAATTGTTGTTTCAGGGTAAAATGATTACATGCCTAAGGAACGAAAGTGAAGGAATAGTTAGGCGTGAAGCTGCAGCCCTCATGAAGGAAATGTACGATCACCAAAAAATTCCGTGAGTAACATCTGTTCTTCAGAAATCCTTCTTTTCTTCTACTGTGACGTAGCCACGACTGAGACCTGCAGCAAGTTTGCGGGTTTGAATCCCAGCACTGGCAGAGGCCATCCTGAATGTGATATGCCGGTCGGGTGCATATGCTGCCGCGAGCTTATAACCTGGCGTGACCTTGTCAGAAGAAAAGAGTCTGTGCCTGCAAGCTATGACAGTGAGCGGTTGTCGGCATCGTCACAGCACATTCACATTTATGCGCTGATTGGTTGCACATGCCACAGCGAACTTATAATCTGGCGTGACCTTGTCAGAAGAAAGGAGCTTGTCTCTCCTGCCTGCAGGCAATGACTCACGCTAAGCGAGCGGCTGGCAAACAGCATGCTATCAGCGGTTGTGCTCGGCGCCAGTCCAGGTAAGTGAAACTTGTAAGGACCCATCACTTCCGCGAGTTGGCCTCAGAATGATGAGATTTAATAAGCCACTGTACGAAACGCTGCTAATCCCAATTCACCCACATGGAAACAGGCCCAACTGCTATTGGTGGAACCTTACGCAGGTGACACCCTGCACCAGTCTAGCATCAGCTACTTCTGTGGGAACTGCACAACAGAAACCCGTGCATGATGTTACGCACGTGGTGTTCACAATGAGAAAATACGAGAATTATACATCGATCTTGATGAAAGTGAAATACACAGGATTAGGAATTAAGCAAATAATAATCGTAAGTAAATGCACAACTGTGCAGCAAATAATGATGTAGCCGATGAAGAGGAAGAAATTAAACCATGCTATATGCTACCATTTTTGTAGCAAAAGAAGACATAAAATATGCTACCAATTTTGTAGTGGTACTAGGGTTACAAACTACTCATGCTACCTTTGTAAACCCACCACTTGGGATGAGTGGAAGTGAGCCCTAATCTCAGAGGTCCGGAAAGAGGATACAGGCTGCCTAGGGATTGTCGCTAACTAAAACTAACATACAATCATATCCCTCCCTATATTATTCTGCTAAGGTCCCATTCCAGTTTTGTACCGAAAATAAGGTCCCATTTACACCAACCTACACATATGAGGTACCTACAAGTTCAGCATAACCCAATGCGTAAGTGAAACGCACTCACTTACTCTTTAAATGCCTCACAATTAAATAAATACCTTAAAACATGTATATTTACAATGAAATAATGAAAGAATGCAACATGGTAACCATGGTAACAGAATCTCACAGGTCCATCTATTTCTGTAAGACTCAATGCAATTCCAATTATTACATTACTGTGAAAGTTTCCAGACGGTTATAAGGTTATCACTGAACCAAATTAAGCTGTAAAATTCATCAATACATACAGTATAATGCGCTTAAGAAGGTCAAGGGGCACTCTAGAATTTTTTCACGTGTGAGTGTGGTACGAAAGGTCATTTTCACCCGACTATAAAGGGTCTCCGAAAACCACATTTAAAGGCCCTTAAATTAACAGTGTCTGTGATATTCCCAGAAAACTAACTTCGCTCTGATATACCTATGAAGGAATGACAAACCCCTAACCACTGCACCAGTAGCTGAATTCATACCAAGGATAAATCAGTCATAGCATTCATGATTGAGATTTTGCTAAGTGTACTCTTTGCAACTAGAATATTCGCGGGCGAAGCTGCGACGGGTAATGCTAGTATTCTAGAAAAGACAAACATTACAAATAAAAGAACCTTAAACTATGTCGCGCACATTTACATTTACTTTAATTTGATATTTTAAATTTGTTAAATACATATTGGGACGAAGCCTGGAACAATAGTTACGAAGACTCGACGATTTAAGAAAAATAAAGACTACTTGAGCAAGGCTCAAACCTTAACCTAAGCTGAAAAAGAAAACACCCTCACACTGCCGGCACACACTCTCACACCATAACTTTTAATATTATTGGTTCAACAGAAATTAATGAGAGAAAACCCCATCAAGATGGAATAACGCCCCTCCCCCGAATGCAATAAATCGATAGAACATTAAAAATGAACAAGAGTTGGAGGGTCCGTGCGCTTGAATAGAGGAATAACAGAAACAGTCGGCAGGGGAAAAGGTTACCTTCATATAACATGACAAACCTGTTATCACAGAAATCCCCACAAAAACATAAAAGATCACACTTACAAAAACACAATAGTAAGAAGAATCGCCTTGGCAAGTACTCATTCATTCATCATCTTGCACAGTTTCCAGTCACTGGCCGGGTCTGTTTGGAGCACAAGCCTCTCCAACATCTTCTGTCTTCCCACCATCTCTCAGCCTCCACCCTTGTCCAGTCTTCTCCTCTCTTCTTCACGCTTTCATCCACCCTCTTCAGCCACCTGTCTCTCGGTCTTCCTCTCGATCTCTTTCCTTCCCACATCGTCTCGTGTATCCTCCTGGGTATCCTCTTCTCCTCCATTCGTTTTACATGTCCATACCATCTAAGTCTAGATTTCTCTATACCATCCTGTGATGGTTCCTCCTTCATTAATTCTCTGGTCCTCTCGTTTCTTATTCTGTCCATTTTTTTGTAGCTCCAATACTGCTTCTCAAGAACCTCATCTCACTGGCCTGTATTTTGCTCTTCTCGCTTCCTTTCATAATCCAGGTCTCCGAGGCATACGTCAGGATAGGGACATAATATGTCCGATATATGATCTTTTTGTTGTTCTGAGGGACATCCTTGCTCCATAACATGTTTCTCACACTCCTCCGGAATGCTTCTGCCCGTCTCCCCCACTCATTTATTTCTCTATCGTTTCTTCCATTATCTTGTATCAGGCTTCCCAGATACTTGAAACTCTCCACTTTCTTGAGCTGTTCCCCACCAATTGTTATTCCCGTTGTGGTTCTTTCCTTCTTCCTTGTTGTGATCACCATCTCACTCTTATTTATGCTAAATTTCATCCCATATCCTTGTATTATTCCTTCCCACACGTCCATCTGTTCCTGTACCTCCTCCTCTTTGTTTTCCCAAATCATCTGCAAACACCATTGCTTTCATCTTTCCTTCCCCAATTACTTGTGCCTCTTGGGTCATTATGTCATCCATCACCACAATGAAAAGTAACGGTGACAGTGCACTTCCTTGTTTCAGTCCGTTTCTCTGTTCCAACCAGTCCGATCTCACTCCTCCAACTTTCACACAGCTCACGCTTCCCTTGTACATCTCCTTTATCCTCCTTACAGTCCATTTTTTCACTCCTCTTTCCTCCAGGGACTATCATACTTAGTTTCTGCATACACTCAGTAGATCTGTTCCATACTCACAGAACTGTTCTTGTAACTGCCTTACAGCAAAAATCAAATCCACTGTGGACCTTCCTGCTCTGAAGCCATGTTGTTCTTCCCTCATCCCTCCTTCTATCCTTGTCCTAATTCTCCTTTCCAAAACTTTCTCAAACATCTTTGCACAATGACTCATCAGTGTTATTCCCCGATAGTTTCTGCATTCTGTTCTACTACCTTTCTTGAAGATCGGGACAATTATTCCCTTTTTCCAGTCCTCTGGGGTCTTCCTTTCCTTCCATGCTGTCTTCATCACTCAGTACAACTATTGTATCCCCACCTTCCCTTCTGCTCTCACCATCTCCACACTCAACTCATCCACACCCGGTACCTTCCCTTGGCAAGTACTCATAAAAAGAAAAGCACGAAGCTTCTTGCGAGCGGTCATACAAACCTACTTCACACATCTAGGTCTTACAATCTTGACGCCAGGGAAATACATAACCTCAAGAGCATACACAACAAAAATAGGTCTTACAAACTTGACACCTATGACTTACTTAACCTCAAATCCCCTTCCTGAAGGCAAATAAAAACAACCCAGAATACAATGATCCACAAAATCACTTGTTAGGGCCTCAAAAGGCTCAAAGAAATACCAGGCCGACAATAACTAATAATCCAGAACACATCATGCAAACACGCCGACCTCACGTCAAAAATTAGCGACAACGAACCCCCAAACTAACCAATCAACCCCCATCAAAACCATTCGAGAACCATATTTACTTTATAATTATATTACTTAAATGCATATTTAATATATTTAAAAAAAACTTGGTGTTCTTCACATTGTTAAAACGGTCGCTACAACGAACAGTAACCTATTTTCAAACGAGTGGAAACAGCACTTCACTTACTTTTAACTAAACCATTTCAACTCCCAAAGAATTACAATGCAAACAATTAATAAAACTTAACCTCAAAACATATAAATATAAATCGCATCCACCACGTGCTAACACCTACCAACATTTATCCCATATTACAGTTACTGCATCATTTAAATAGAACAAAAGAGTTTCAAGTTCAAAATTATAAGTTTTTTGAAATTAGTCCAGATGTGATTTTAGTTCCCATAGTATTTTCTTCACTTAAAGCGGGTAGTAATCCGAACCTCCCCGTATACGATTCACTCGCTGCACTACATTACGTCCTCTCATCATTCTTGCTCAAAATATAAGACACTGTTCTTCAAGTTCACCTTTCTGAGCCAGCCTCCGCCATTTTAGGCCAGCCAGTTCTACCACCACAATTTTTACAGAAAAGAAATATGGCCATCAGCCATTGTAAATTTTCCCCTTATATTGGCAATGGAAAAGTTCCTAGAAGACTTGAAAAAGGAAATTCCCAAAGACGAAGCAAAAAGTGTCGAACAGGAATGGGCATGTTTTAGAAATTGTTTTGCGAAGTGTGCAGTAAACACTTGTGGAAGACTATCAGGGAAGAAAAAGGAAAGGGAGACTCCTTGGTGGAACAACAGGGTAAATGAAGCTCTTAAAGAAAAACAAATGGCATGGAGGAAGTGGATAGGCAGTAAAAATGCAGAGAAATGGCAAAAATATAGAGAAGCAAAGAAGGCATGCCAAAAAATTGTACAAGAAGAAAAAAGGAAAAGTTGGGAAGGTTTCACGGAAACTTTGAAGGAGGATACCCAAGGAAGTAAAAAGGTTCTATATGGATTGGTGAAAAACAGTGTAAAAGGTAGGGAAAACACAATTTGTAAAAACTGAAGCAGGACAGATATTGTATCAAAGAGATGATATATTAAAAAGATGGGAAGAATACTTTTCAAAGCTACTAAAAGTTAAATACATTGAACTGGAAGATGAAAAAGAGCAAGAAGAAACAATGGAAGAAGAAGAAGAACAAGAAAAGGAGATCACTATGCTAGAAATAGAGGAAGCCATACAGAAGATGAAGAGCGGTAAAGCAGCAGGAGAGGATGAGGTGTCCGGGGAAATGATAAAAGCAGCGGGACCAATAGGTGTACAGTGGTTGTATAGATTATTTAGAATAATTTGGAAGAAGAAAGAGATTCCAGAAGAATGGGGAAAGGGATTAATTATCCCGATTTTTAAGAAAGGTGACAAAAAGGAATGCAATAACTACAGAGGGATCACTTTTATCGCTCATGTAGCTAAGATCTTTGAGAGAGTTTTGGAAGGCAGACTGAGGAGGAAGATAGAAGGAGAGATGGAAGAAGAACAGTATGGTTTTAGGAAAGACAGATCAACATTTGACCTAATCTTTGCATTAAGGCAAATGATGGAGAAAAGATGGGAATTTGGAAAAGACATGGTGATGACATTTATTGATATTGAGAAAGCGTACGACAGTGTGCCTCGACAGGTGGTTTGGAATGTATTAAGGAAAAGGAGAGTTAATGGAGCTGATGTCCAAATGTTAAAAGCTATGTACAAATACTGTGTGAGTAGCGTGAAGACCAGTATAGGAGAAACAGAATGGTTTAAAGTGGAAACAGGTCTCCGACAGGGAAGTGTATTGTCCCCCTTACTATTCATCATAGTCATGGATGAAATTCACAAGAATGTTAAACAGAGATTGGGACAAGAGGCAACAAAGGCCATGCTGTTTGCAGATGATATAGTGATATGGGGCGAGGATGAAAAGGAAGTACAAAAACAACTAGATGTATGGAATCAAGAAATAGAGAAATTTGGGATGAAAGTAAGCACAGAGAAGAGCAAGACAATGGTAATGTCAAGAGGAAGGAAGGAAGAGGAGAGATAGAATTGAATGGGAAAATTCTAGAAGTGGTTAAAAGTTTCAAGTACTTGGGAAGTGTGATCACAGAAGATGGAAGGATAACTGAGGAAATTGGAAAGAGAATACAACAAGCGAACAGTTTTTACCAGAGCATAAGGGGTATTCTGTGGAACCGAGATGTCCCAAAGAAATGTAAAAATGTATTATATTCAACCTACTACAGACCCATACTAACATATGCAGCTGGAGCGTGGACTACTACAAAAAGAGAGGAGAGTAGAATACAAGCCGCGGAGATGAAATTCCTAAGAGGTATAGAGGGCAAGACCAGAAGAGATAGTTAGAAATGAAGAGATTAGAAAAAGGACAGGAATCTTGAAGCTGCAGGACAGGATAGAAACAGCAAAGTTAAAGTGGTATGGACATATGATGAGAATGGGAGAGGAGAGAGTACCTAAGAAAACTTTCTGTGAAAAGATGACAGGGAAGAGACCACGAGGAAGGCCCCGAAAGAGATGGGCAGATACAGTGTGGGAGTGTGTAGAGAAGAGAGGAGGAAAACCTGAAGAAGTACTAGAAACAGGAGAGGAGTGGTGGAGAGACAGGAAACGTTGGAGGTCCTTAATTCACAACCCGACCCAGGAAGCTGGAAACGGGAAATGAAGATGATGATGATTGGTATTTTTTAATGTTAACGAAATTAACTGGAACACTAGCGCCCAGATATTGCTGAAAGTGCAGTTTTGACGGAACTTTCAATTTAAGATGACACGAGGCGAGGTCGACATGTGGCAGTGCAGTGTGACACACAAGTTGTGCAACACATTAAGATTAAGAAATTTGGGAATAGTCACATATTAGGTCCAGAAAGTTTATTCTTGGAGAAAGTTTCCATCGGATTTAACCGAAGAATAGCCTCAATATTCTGTGGCTGGTTGTGCCACCGGCACAAATGATATAGTTTATTTAAAAAGAGATTGTGGTTTTTCTTCTTTTATCTTTAATATTCTTCGCATAATCATCGCACCCTTCTTTTTTTCCACTAAGTTTGGTTTAAAATATGCGACGAATATGCAAGGAAATACGGGAATAGATCACCAATCTGATGCCAGCATGTATGTTCTGATCGATCATGTCTGGTTTCTGCATGTCAACAGCCGACTCGATAATGTCCTTCCTAACATGTAAGCATTGGAATTACTGTACTTGCACACACATTTTCTGCTCAGTTTCCATTCCGAGCACTTGCAGCTACCTCTGTTGCCGAATTTGTTCACTCATTGCTCCATTGCACTGTGCGGCTTCTCAACATGTCTTTGGATTATCAATTAATATGATAATATTGGTCCGGTTAACTCGAACATAAAATGCCAGCGTTTCGCCCCGGAGTGCCGTTGGGCTCGTCAGTTGGTACAGACACACCTCACCAATACGCATGGCTAACACATACATGAGGAGGCCATCGCAAGACACAAAATACAAGTAGTGTTGTAGTATTGTAGCACAAGAAGTATTGTGTCTTGTGATGGCCTTCTCAGTATGTGCTAGCCATGCTTATTGGTGAGGTGTTCGTACCAACTGACGAGCCCAACCGCACACCGGGGCGAAACGCTGGCATTTTATGTTTGAGTTAACCGGACCTATATTATCATATTAATTTATAATTCATCTGCTCAAATGGAAATAACACCATGTTCCCATTCGGGAATATTCATAACCTATGTCTTTGGATAGTCATGTTCATGCACATTAACCTGGTGCATGTTGTCGTTGGGACATCCCACCATTCACCAACTTTTTAGACAAATACAATTACATACTGGGCATGACGTTTTTTACTACTCTGATGCATTACACTGCAAATGTGGATTTAGCTTAATTTACACATTCCCTCTCTATCAACTGTCTCCAAAGAGACAATGACAGCTGCATCCAATGTTGAGGTAATGTGTTATCTGCTGAATTGCAATTTAAAGAAACTTTCGACAATAACACATATCAGTTGCCAAATATGAAATGTCAATAATGGTGCTCATTTTGAGCAGTTTTGCTGGCAAATATGTTTTTGTATTTATGTAAGTAAATTGTGAATTTTATTATATGGTTGTGACTTTTGCCACTCCCGGTAAATACATGCATAATAGATGAACAGAAACATGGAAAAAAGACAAACACAAAAACAGTCAGATGTGGGAAGAAAGGGAAGACAAGATCAAAATAAAAAGGACGAGCAGAATCTCCTCAACCAGACACTCCTCCGTTTTCAAAGGTTTGCGTAGTACGCCATCAGTTCACTCAATAGAAGATTGTAACATTCGTTCTTTAAAATTGGTAAACTTATATTCTTTCTTATAATAATATTCACCCCACAGTTGGGCGCAAATGAAACTAATTTAAGTCTAGTAGTAATGGTCGGTGTCAAACCAACAACAACAAACCCCCTACGTTGAGCGATTAATGAAACTAAACTCTTCCTATGTTGGTCGAGGTCAACCAACAACAACATGCCCCACCATTGGGCAATCAATGTAACTAAATTTCTTTCTTCTAATAATAATAATCTTCAGGGTCAATATAGCATTAAACACTCAAGGAAATAAGAAATACAATACTTGTATTACTTGTTTGTCTACATGTAAGCAAGTTTCCATTACCTGCATCTCTCACACAGTATCCACAACTACCTTCATAAGGTAAAAATACTCCTCACAATGCTTAATATTCTTCTGCTCCATTCTTTTCTTCTTGCATTTTCTTAAAACATCTTTTCTTACATCAGCATGTATCCAAAACATTTCATCTTATTCCTCATTTATCTTATCCTTCCTATACATTCATTATTTTCCATACCTAATATAACCCACTCCCAATAACTAGCCATTCCATCTTTCTTCAACTCAACAAGCAGACTAACCCCCCATAGTAACACTGAATAAGACCTAACACTCACCTAATGGTAACAGAATAAAAAGAAAAAAAACTCACAAACATAAAAAGAGCATATAGAGAAATGAAACTTCATTGGGCTAAGCCCCCTGCTACCTCACTGCTGGACCACAGAGTATCTATTTGGCACAATGCACTAAACTCCCTGCAGTGTCCCAACAAGAGGTAGCCATTCCCTAACCTCAAAACTAAATACAGGGTCTTTATTTTTGCTTGGCAAGGACATTCTCGCTCACGCGCTCCGCCAGTGACCGCTCAGTTCCCGGCTGCCGCGCGTACAGACGGCACAATTCAGTGCTGAAAATCAGTATCGTGCATTTTTACTCACCATGCTTACAGTAGATGTTCCCCATCCACTGCCAAACATTTCCAGCATCTCCTTATGAAGTTTCCGGTACTCTGGTTAATTTAGCTTCAGTAAGGAAATAACGACATTTACGTCTATTTTTATTGTTTACTGAACCTGTACATTTGAATCTCTTAGTCAGCTGTCTTATTGTCCTATTTATAGGAATGGGTCCCCCTGGAAATCTCACTCGAAACTTTTGTCTTGTTCTAGCACACGATTTCCTGCACTTTATGTAGGTATTGTGCAGATATACACGTTCACGTAACGAATATTTTACATAAGGCATTACAGCACTATACACAATCACAATAAAACACTACACAATACGATATACAGTACCGGTACACAGTAGCTTTATAAAACATGAAAGACTGAAACACCCAATTAGCTCAGAGCTCGGGCGTCTACAAAAGAGCGAGAGAATACGGCTGGAGACTACGCGCCAACCTGGCCGGGGACCGGCGGCCAAGGTCGAGCGAAGGCCTGCACAATACGTGACGACCATAACGTGCGCTAAAACAAGACAAATGTTTCGAATGACATTTCCAGGGAGACCCATTCCTATAAATCGGCCAATAAATCAACTGGCTGAAACGTTAATTAGTGCCCCATGTTGGTAGCGCCAAATGAAACGTTTTGGCTGCCCCTACTGTTGGGTGATAAATGTAACTGTTTACCTCTGCCTAAGCTATGTTGTTTTAATGGGCGCCAAGACTTCAACGCAATGCTGAAATCTAAATTTGTATTTAACAACGTCTAGCTCTGGTAGAACACCTTCAAGAATCTATTCACTCAGATCGTGGTATGATTTGATCATTAACCCAACAAACAATTGTATCAGGAGAAGGAATTGGTCTATATCTAATGCTACCTACTGAAAGCAAAGATTGCATTGTAAAAGAAAAGAATTTATTATATAAGACAAGTATAGCAAAATTAATAATAATAATAAGTTTAAACTTTAAATTGGAACGTTGTGATTTGAATATTACCGATAGAAAATTACGTGAAAACGGAGTCTGATAAATTGATTTTACTCTTATTTCCAAGCTATGAAGTTACTGAATTATGAAATATAAAACAAAGAAAAATGAGAGATTGCGTATTTCTGCGTCATTAGCGCTTACCCCTGGAAATTGCCAAAGCATTTCCCTCGTTCTTGATGATGCTGTGTGCTTCCCACAGTCTCCTGGACGTCGTCATCTCCGTCGAAATTTGATGATATTCTGGTAGATTAGATAATTCTATGGTCCGTACCTCGGACCCAAACACTCGTACAACCAAGTTTTACAAAAGTTCGTCGCTAACTCCACTGAACATCGGAGCGACACGCACTTGCAACCGTTCTCGGCAAGTGCTACACAGATTGTCCACGTTTCACGGCGCGTCGAACGATATCTCCACACGTTGGCTCCCCCACTCTTCAGCCGGCTTCCAGCTTACGTTGTCTCCACTGATTGGTTGAGCACGCCGCTAGTTCCCCTCCTCTGCCTCATTACACTCGGCGCGCGGGAGGGAGAAGTCGATTTCCGTCCCAACAATTCGCCTCTTCTAGACCTTGCGACCCAAGATTGCGTCATGCTTCTCGACAGGAATCAGCTTGCATTTGAATTCCCAGTGAGTCATGTCTCTCAAATACCCTAACTGACAAAACTCCGTAAAATTCCGTAATCAGATAATTTTCTATGATATCGTCGTTCGTAATAATTTGCTTGATAGCTTTTTCTAAGACATAGAAAACCTATCTGAATGCTAATAATTTTTATAAAATGCTCCGAAAATACCTTAATAATAATTATAATAAATTAATAATAATAATAAATTAACATGAAAAATTCTCTTGGCTGAACAATTTGCCACGTAAATAAATATAGAATGGCTTCCTACTGACTTATGCCAGTTGCATAAAACCCCTCGAAAAACACGTTACATGGCTAAGAGATTCAAATGTACAGGTTCAGTAAACAATAAAAATAGACGTAAATGCCGTTATTTCCTTACTGAAGCTAAATTAACCAGAGTAACCGGAAGCTTCATAAGGAGATGCCGGTAATGTTTGGCAGCGGATGGGGATCATCTACTGTAAGCATGGTGAGTAAAAATGCATGATACTGATTTTCAGCACTGGATTCTGCCGTGTATACGCGCGCGCAGCAGCCGGGAACTGAGCTGTCACTGATGGAGCGCGTGAGCGGGAATGTCCTTGCCAAGCAAAAATAAAGACCCTGTATAATACCATGGCGCTAATACATACTTAAAGAAACCCAAAGGTGAGCTCTTTAACCAAATAAATTCGGTGACAAGATTAAGTAGTGTCAAAGGAGGAAAATACAAAGAATGAAACAGTTTCCTGAGAGTGTGCAAAGGATGGAGTGGGGGAAATGAGAAAGGGTTGCATCAGAGCTAACCATCCTTGATATCTCCCTCTCATCCTTTTTCTAATAATTTTAGCCTTTGAAGATATGAGTGCTGCTGAGCTTGGCTGCGCCAGTGTTTGTTTTTATAGAAGCAAAAGCTTTGTGAGCCGATGAGGGGGACACAGCAAACACGATGTGGCGTTTGCACATAGGTCAAGGATCATTGCGTGCGCAACTTGTGTTATTAGGCATAAGTTATATTGTTAACAGAAAAATGAATAATAATGGGCGAATTAAGAATGGTGTGTTTCTAATTGTTTTGCAACAGCACAACTACGTGTAACAGGAGCACATGTCACCACGGAGAGGAGAACTCAAAATACATGGAAAACACCACTCAATGAGGCGAACTGACTATATACACTGGTGTCCAAAATAAAAGCAACAGATGGAAATGTTGCAAGGTTGTTTATTTTGCCACAAAACAGTATAAACAGGTAATATAAAGTAGCAACAAAGTAAAGAATGCAGAAAGTAAACCACTGCAACATGCATAACAGTAGACAAAATGTTCTTCGTTTTTTCCAACTTGATGGATTTGCGCACACATTCAGAAAACTGGTTAATATGCTCAGTATGGGGTGTGATCAACCCTGGCAGCAATACAGGCTTGACATTGGCAGGTCATGCTGTGAATGAGGTCATCAATCCCATGTTGAGGCAATAACGCCCATTCTTCCGGCAGAGCAGCTCGCAAGTCTTGGAGAGTGGGTGGTGGATGCTGATCTGATGCAACTCGTCTCCCTAGTGTGTCCCAGACGTGCTCCATGGGATTCAAATCGGGAGAGCAAGCAGGCCACACCAAGCGTGCAATATATTCCGTTCCCAAGAAAACATCAACCACCTATGCTCTATGAGGTTGGTCTGCCACCCCCACTCCCTCCGAGCTCGTACACATAAGTTTCGGCCTCGAACATGTTGATTGGGCCACCTTATAGGAATTTCGGACAGAATGTCCTTTGAGTGAGCGTTGAGCCAGCTTTCTAGAGGCGTGGCTTGTGGTCGATCAAACAAATAACTGGTTCAAAAGAGAATAACATGTATTTTAAAACAATGAACAAATACAGAAGGAGCTTTGGTAGCTGACACATGACACATAAATATACCCTCCTAAAAAAATTAAAAAAATAAAAAGGGGGGAATGAAATCAAGCTTAAAATGGCAAGGCCAGAAAATCAAAAACAATTAGTTAAAGCACGCCAAGGAGACTTGGCAATATCACAAAACAGCAAGCCCGAGAGAAATAAGGTAAAATAAATAAGAAGAACCAAAATAATTAATTGATAAATTAATCCCGAACCAAGATCACGGTTCACGGCAACTTACCACAAAATCCAACTCGAATGGCCAACGTAGTTGGATCAACATTTCCTGAGAGGAAAAATAATCATCAAGTTCCACCCGGAACAGAAATTCCAAGCAAGCAAAAGTGTGCCCAGGAGATAGGCATTAAAAATTAGAATTAATAAGCACGAGGCGAAATAATATTTTAAACATTAAGAAGTTAACTCACAAATCAACAACATGGCGTCAGACAGACACTTCAGCCATGCCATAAGCCTGCTTCGCAAAATCAACAGAAATCCATCGAAAAACACGATTTCACATCAAAATTAAATTTCCTCGACAAAGGGAACATATTAATTTTCAATTAGTACTAAATATCAAGAAGTTAAAGAACTTCAAACGATACAATTAATTAATTTCCAGCGGAACAAATATTAACACAACCGCATGGCCATTTTGCCAACAACAATGTCTTAAAAAAAAAAAAAATGACAACTCAAGACAAGGGACAGTCGCCAGTTAAGTTAAACTATATTCCCAATCCAAAACAACACAGGTTCTCTTTGAAATATATCAAATTTTCATTAAACATAATACATTTGTATTACTTAAAATTAACACTCCTTAAGTTGCAGTGATGCCACTAACAGTTAAACTGGTAGCAAACATTGAAAAAAAAAAAAAAAAAAAAAAAAAGGAAAAATAAAATTTTGGACTATAATTACGTAATTATCAGCCCATAATTAAATAATAAAATAATTTACATCATTTTAAATAAGACGGCAAAATAAAGCAGAAAGCTTGCCTTTTTACCAGAACAAACTAACGTCTTTCATAATAGGCGCAACAGAACCAACACGCCACGATGGTTTCAGCAAAATCTAATATGTTCAAGTTATTTCTATCAACGTTGTTGGTAATAGAATTTATGATAGTTAAATGTCCAGAGAGTATTTATAAAAGTTTTCATTATATATACCCTGGTCCATACGATCCACAGTCGGCCGGGCCCGCAGGCCATCCGGCCGCACATCCGACGAGTTTACGATCACATCTTGTAATGATCAAGTGTCACTTACCCCTGCGGCTTCTACAGCCTAGAGAACCGTTCTGCGCACGTGCACAATTCACGAAGTGCTGCCCATTTTAGACAGTGGCAGGGAGTCAAAACATCAAACATTTGAAGACAGCTAAGAGTTTTTACATATTGCCAACTTAATATCTTGCCAGATGATGCTTCTTAAATGTCGAATTTACATTTCAGTCCAGTTTTGGGTTGGCATTAAATACGTGGGATCAGTTCTTTGCTCTGATTGGTTGACCAAATAGTGCGCCGATTAAATTAGAAAGCGCGGAATATTGAGGTACAGCATAGTTGATAAATTTTACCTCAGGACGTCAATAATGGATTAAGGTTCATTGTCGTCAACTTTTGCATTATTGACACAAGATATTTTGGGGATTTTCATATTGGGACTATTAGGAAAAGATTTTTATTTCTACTTTCAAATTGGGGAATCACACCAGTGACCCCTGGGTCCTGAACTTGGTCCAAAGTTTATATTTCCACAAGATAGGAGTTGATGCAGGCTCGGGGCAGGGACAGCATAGTAAGCAGATCCAATCGGCTCAGTTGGGCATTATCATCCATCAGTATTAAGTCTGGGCTCACAGCACCTCGCAACAACCGAACATGAGGATCGAAGCTTTCGTCACGATACCTGAGCAGTTAAACCTTGCCGATTTACCCGTACAATTTCCTGAAGAGGTGTTTTGAGTAGTCAACATAATCCCCTACCCTCACCGTTAGGGATCCTCCTCGATATCGGTCTCTTTTCCAAAATGTTTGGGTCCTGAAATCGTGTTCCAGGTTCTCTCCAGATGCGAATCCGTCGAGAATCACCCTCCGAACCAAATCGGGACTCATCTGTGAAAAGAACATTAGCCCACTGTTCGACCGTCCAGTTGACATGTTGACGACTCCACTCTGATGTTCCCTTCTGTGCAGACGCATCAGGGGTACACATACAGCAGGTCTCCGACAATAAAGGCCACTCTGCTGAAGCCTTCTGTACACTGTTTGCCTTGATACAACTATTCCAGTGGATGCTGCGAGGTCAGATGCCAGTTGTCGTGTGTTACTACGGCGGCAACTCAGTGGCCTTACAGCCAAATAACGGTCCTCTCTTTCTGACGTCATACGTGGTCGGCCCTGCCCTGGTGTTCGGTCTCTACAAACTGTTGCCACATCCGAGAAACAACAGAATGATTCGCATTAAGCCATCGGGCCACATCACTTTGCGACTGTTATTGCTTCTTTCTTTCTTTCTTTCTTTCTTTCTTTCTTTCTTTCTACATTGGGTTTTATGTTTTGGGCATAGCAGGCGATTGCCAATGTATTGCTTCCATTCTTCCTATGGCTCTCCACCGCACAAGGACTTCTAGGCGTATTCTCGGTGCCATGTGCACACAGGAGTGTTGAGTGGAACTACCCAGTAAACACCACCCCGTTTGACAGGTGCGCTGACGTCATCGTTGGTATGGTTATACAATGACAGGAATGCCATCTTTTATGCAGAACACGATTGTACGGACATTGGTTGACAGTTTGTCTGATTATATTGTGAATTAGCCACAAGACGAAGTACAACAACTAATCATCTCATAATTTAAATCCAAGAAGAAAAATCAGCCAGGTTAAACACACTTGGACCTTTAATGTAATCGGAGTTAATATGGAAATACACCAATGAAAGTAAAGCACACAAAGATTTTATTTATAGTTACACCTTAATGTTACAACCAACATAATTATGCATTTTTAAGTGCATAATATACTCATAGAATATATAATGCTCTCACAACCATGTTATGTATTGTAATACTACACAAAATCGATGTTTTCCAAGATATAATTAACACTGAAACAATTATATTTTCATCTCCGAAGCAAATAAAATTCTGCTAGTCATATGAGAGGAGAAAATTACTAAGATCAAGAATTATAACTCATTCCAAAGAAAATATAACAATAAATGTGTGAAGGCAATGTGGAATATATAGTGTATGTACTCAGAAATCATTCATGTGGTAGCCTAACTTTGCGATGAGTGGAGTGGGCCGTAATCCCAAGAGGCCAGAATGTGATACAGGAGACCTAAGGTTGTTAGCTAACTTAAAGAAAGTATATTTCATAAAATAAATACATTAAAAACTTAAAACTACCTTGCACCCATTTACATTTAATTTTGAGATTAATCTTGAAGTACAAACTCGTTTCGTTGCCGTGATACATTTGCAAGTACACTGCGCTGATTTAAAAAAATATTCAAGCAGGGCACAAAATCTTAACCTAACCTGGAAACATTGTTTATCCACTCATTCCGCCAGCACATTTATACACACATACATTACATTCGTCTACACTTAATTAAACAGAAATGAAATGTTGGACGACTAACAAGAGCAATAGCCTACAAAAAGAAAATGTACACCACTCCCCCCAATACGAAAACAAGACGAAGATATTCCCACGTGATTGAATATTCCAAATGACTTAAACTGGCAGCAGGAGACAAAGGCTGCGTCCCTTCCTCTCAAAAAGGGCACACCAGTCATCACAGTAAAACCCAAAACAAAACACACAGCAAACTATTCTCTCCCTCCCAAAGACATACAGTATAAAGTGGAAAAAAAAAAGCTACAAGCTCTTGACCACGGTCGAACTCCTGCACTTCACAAATACATACAAAGGCCTAGACCAAAAAATTCCAAACATGACAAGACTAGGCCCAAACTCAAACACAAAATAAGGCCTACCCGAAAACTTGACAAACTTAACCCGGAGGTACAAATAAGACCTAGATTCAATCATCCTAACTACTTATTTATATCACAGAAGATCCAAACAAATACACTGCTGACTCAATTTCAAATAATCAAACCACAAGCCTGTGGACATACCAACCCCTCAATCAAAATTAGTGACCATCTAATAATGAGAAAATTTAAAATATATGTATTGCAATAAAAAAAACTGGCGAGGACTCTGGTCGAAACAACTATACACTGATTCCCTTCCCTTGGCAATGACCAAAACATGTGACATGAAGATGGATTGAAGTATAGAATATGATGTACCGGTACTCACACAATGTAGGTCTTGTAGATTCGCTACAGATCTAGGAGACATGCTCGATATATATCAGATCTAACCAACTTCACAAGATGCTTTTTCACACGCGATTTCACCTACCGTTGTTAAGTTTGCCTATTAGGCCCTAAGGATTACTTCACATCTCATCAGAGATGTTAACTTCATGTATTTCTGCACTCTGCAGACTTCTACACAGTTCCCAAAATATGCAGAGACTAGAAGCCTAGTTCACAGTTCACAATAATACATTATTTGTAGAATATTCCTAATGAAAAAGAAGATATATAAGCTCATGCGTAAAACACACGCGTCTACAGGTTATGATATATACAATACTATGTCTCTGCGAGAGCAATTGAATATACCTCTCATTGCGGAGAATGATTTAAACCGAACCACATGGTCTCGGTTACAATTCTCAACGAAGTTGATACACTTACAAAGAAAAAGTTTTTATTTGTAGGCCTAGCAGTTACGAGCAAACTCAAACACCATGCTGGCAACAAAGAATAGTTTATCTTACTAGGCCTAAGCTACGATAGGCCTAGCAAGCCAGTAGTGGGTATCATATTTGCTTTCAAAACAGGAACAGGCCTCGGAAAGGACGGATGCAAACGACGACGACCCGGATATGCTAATGGACTACGAGTTGGGACTTTAAACGTACAGACACTGACAGGAAAGGTGGAAGAGATTGTAGATGTGATGGAGAGAAGAAAACTGGATGTACTGGGCTTGGCAGAAACAAGATGGAAAGGAGAAGGTCGCAGAGAACTGAGGAAAGGGTACCGGTTGTACTGGAGTGGGAACAGTGAAGGAAGGAGCAGCGGAGTAGGAGTAGTTGTGAGAGATGGATTGACGGAAGAGGTAAAGGGAATAAGTGACAGGATCATGAAGATCAGAGTAACTGTAAAGGGAAGAAGCCTGGAGATAGCCCAGGTATATGCCCCTCAAGTTGGATGTACAGCTCAAGAGAAAAGACTTTGAGGAGGAGCTACAACAGCAGTTGAATGGTCAGAGCATCATTGTCATGGGAGATTTGAATGCACATGTAGGAAGTGAAAGGCAAGGATATAAAAATGTAAGGGGAGCAGAAGGATGGGGCAGCAGGAATGAAGAAGGGAGAAAGTTGCTGGATTTTTGCAAGAGAAACGATTTAGTAGTAGGCTACTCTTGGTTCCGGAAGAAAGAAAGCCACAAGGTAACGTGGTACAGCAGTGATTTAACAAAGAAATCTTTGGTAGATTACATGCTGTACGACTGGGAAATTAAGAGAAGTGTCAGAGATATAAAGGTGATACCATCAGAGGCCTTAGATAGCGACCACAGAATACTTGTAATGAACCTGGGAGTTGTTAAGGATAGCAAGAGGACAGAGTGCCAGGAAAGGAGAATCAAAGTATGGAAACTCAAAGAAAAGGAAGTCAAGGAAGAATTCCAGAAGATAATAAGGGAAAAGATGCCAACAGACAATCCTAAAACAGGGGAAGAGGAATGGAAGCATTTCAAAAACACAATGGTGGAAGCTGCAGTGGCAGTATGTGGAAGAACAAGCAACAGAAAGCGGTGTAAAGAGACACCATGGTGGAATGAGAGAGTAAAAGAAGCTGTGGGAAGGAAGAACAAGGCTTTCAGAGTGTGGTTCCAAGAAAGAACTGATCTGGCAAGGGAAGATTATAAGATAAAGAAGAAAGAAGCAAACAAGATTGTCGCAGAGGAGAGGAAGAAGTGGATGGTAAAGTGGACAGAGATGATGGAGGAAGACAGCAGAGGAAATAAGAAAGTACTTTATGGGATGGTCAAAAGTAAGAGAAGAGGTCTGCGAGAGGATGTGGTAATGATGGACAAAAACGGAAATGAGGTACACTACAAAGAGACCCTCAAGACCGTGTGGAAAGAGTACTTTGAGGATTTGCTGAACCCAAATGGTCATAGGGAGGAAGACAATGTATTGGAAGATGGAGAAGACAACACAGGAATGGAAAAGGACCTGACTTGTAGAGAACTGGAGATGGCTATAGACAAGATGAAAGGAGGAAGGGCACCGGGTGTGGATGAAGTGAGTGTTGAAATGGTGAAGGCAGCAGGGGAGGTTGGGAAACAGTGGCTGTACCGTGTGATGAGGGTGATATGGAAGGAGAAAAAGACCACAGAAGATTGGAAGAAAGGATTAATTGTCCCAATATTTAAGAAAGGAAGCAGAAAGGAGTGCAGAAATTACAGGGGAGTCACACTCCTACCTCACTGTGCCAAGATGTATGAAAAGATATTAGAAAGTAGAATACGAGCCAAAGTGGAGAGAAAATTGAGAGAGGAGCAGTATGGATTCAGACCTGGGAGATCAACAGTGGATATCATATTTTCAGTGAGACAGCTCCAGGAACACCACTACGAATTTGGAGAGGATCTGTTGATGGCCTTTCTGGACATCGAAAAGGCCTATGATAGTGTGTGTTGGGAGGAGGTTTGGAAAGCAATGGAAAACATGGGAGTGGAAAAAGGGACTGTAGGCAGAGTGAAGGAGATGTATTGTGGAAGTGTAATAATAATAATGTTATTGGTTTTACGTCCCTTTTAACTACCCTGGCTTTTAGAGATGCCGGGGTGCCGGAATTTTGCCCCGAAGGGGATCTTTAACGTGCCAGTAAATCTACTGACACGGCTCCCTCGCATTTGCGCACCCTCAAATGCCAGCTGACTGCGCCAGGTTTCGAACCTGCAACCTTGGGCTCAGCAAGCTTGTGGAAGTGTGAGTTGTGTGCAAGTTGGAGGGGAAAGAACAGACTGGTTCAGACAAATGAGTGGCCTGAAACAGGGTAGTGCGCTGTCACCCCTTCTCTTTAGTGTGGTTATGGACGAGGTAATGACACGGATAACAGGAAAGATAGGAGAAGATAAGATGAAAGCAATGGTGTTTGCAGATGATCTCATGGTCTGGGGAAACGAGGAGGAAATTCAGGAGCAACTTAAGGCTTGGGAAGAAACAGGGGGAGAGTACGGATGGAAGTTCAACATCAGTAAATGTGAGATCCTGTTAACGACCAGGAAAAAGGACAGACCAATGAGTGGGATAACACTTGGAGGTGGACAGCTGAAGAAGGTGGAAAGTCTCAAGTACTTGGGAAGTATAGTGGAGGAAAATGGAAGAAATGACAAAGAGATTATGGAACGTGGCAGACAGGCACAAGCAGTTCTGAGAAGCATTAGGGGCTTAGTGTGGAATAAAGATGTCCCACAAAAAAGCAAGGAAGTGTTATACAGAAGCTACTATATCCCGATACTGACCTATGCTTCAGAAACGTGGACAATGAAGAAAAGCGACATAAGCAGAATACAGGCAGGTGAAATTAAGTTCCTGCGAAGTAGGATGGGAGTAACAAGAAGAGACAGGGTGAGGAATGAAAAGGTCAGGGAAATAGTGAAAGAGGAGCCCTTGCAAGGTAGGATTGAGACATCAAGACAGGTGGTATGGACACTTAAAGAGAATGGATGAGAAGAAGATTCCCAAGAGCATACATGAGATGCAGATGCAGACGAAACGACCAAGGGGAAGACCAAGAGATAGATGGCTGAAAGGCGTGGAGGAATGTGTCAAGAAGAGAGGCGGGGACTGGACCAAAGTGACAGCGGAGAGATGGTGGGAAGAAAGGATTAAGTGGCGAGGCTTATGTTCCAAACAGACCCAGCCTGGGGCTGGAAACTGTACAAGATGATGATGACTAGGCCTAAACCAAATAGCTAAGACACGACCTTCCTGTCCAAACTCCGGAATTCAAGTGCCTCCCCACTTGCTACTGAAAAGCTCAGCTGATGAACCAGCTTCTTGTTCCTCGGGGAAACCCCACACAAGACACGGCACAAACCTAGAAAAATTGCTGAACTACTGTTTTTATGTTCTTAAGTTGGTAGCTTGCACAGGGAACAGTTTGAACTAGGAACACAAAAGAGAATTAGTTCCGTATATTTTTTGCTGAAGTTGCAATATTTCCAAGTTTTCTCACGCTAGCCTGGGAACTTGCTACATGTGGCAGTACAGGATGCCCCATAATTTGTTACACAGTTTATTGCACCACATGGGGAAATTTGTAATGTTTGATAATTTTGGTAATATCTTAAATGGTTGGTTTAGGGAAGGGCTTTTTAAGAGTTTCTAAATAAATTATCTAAAAGTTCGAGGCTCGCTTCTCTTGTTTAGCCGGTGGACAGGACTATTGTACTAACGGCACAATTCACTCAAATATTATGGGAATAAGCCATAAAGCTACCGTATTTCCTCGCATAATCGTCGCACTTTTTATGCCAAAAATTTGTGGAAAAAAGCAGGGTGCGACGATTATGCGAAGAATATTTAAGTTCAAAGAATATACTGTATCATTATTTGCTGCACGGGTCAGTCATTCGCGTAGAGTGAGTCCGGCGTGAGTCATAGCCTGCAGTCAGAGACAGGCTTCTTTCTTCTAACAAGGTCACGACAGGTTAACGCTCGTGGAATGTGCCGACGAAGCTGGCCATTTGCGTCGTGGTTCATAGCTCGCAGGCATAAAGACGAGATTACTTTCTCCTGACAAGATCACGCCAGATTAGGCCTATAAACTCGCGGAATGTGCGCTGGCCGTTCGCATCACAGTTCATAGCCCGCACGCCTAAAGACGAATTACTTTCTGCTGTCAAGAACACGCCAGATTAGGCCTATAAGTTCGCGGAATGTGCGCTGGCCGTTCGCGTCGCGGTTCATAGCCGGCAGGCATAAAGACGATACGGTATTACTTTCTCCTGACAGGATCATGCCAGATTAGGCCTAAAAGCTCGCGGAACGTGCGCTGGTCGTTCGCGTCACAGTTCATAGCCCACAGGCATAAAGACGATAGTACTTTCTGCTGACAAGATCACGCCAGATTAGGTCTATAAGTTCGCGGAATGTGCGCTAGCCGTTCGCGTCATAGTTCATAGCCCGCAGGCATAAAGACGAAATTACTCTCTGCCGACAAGATCACGCCAGATTAGGCCTATAAGCTCACGGAATGTGCGCTGGCCGTTCGCGTCGCGGTTCATAGCCGGCAGGCATAAAGACAAGATTACTTTCTCCTGACAAGATCACGCCAGATTATACGCTCGCGGAATGTGCTAAGTGATGAAGCTTGCCGCTCGCGTCACAGTTCATTGCCCGCAAGCATAAAGACGAGATATGTTTCGTCTGACAAAGTCACGCCAGGTTATAAAGTCGCGGCAGCATGTGCAACTGACTGGCGCACAAATATGAACATGCTATGCGACGATTATGCGATGAAATTTTATAAACCTATTTTAGTGTTTGAAAAGTGGGGTGCGACGATTACGTGGGTGGCGACGATTATGCGAGGAAATACGGTAATATTTTGGCATTAATTGACATCGAACGTAAAGACGTCAATTTCCCCTCTTTTAAGTTTAGCATATTTACCACATTACATCTTAACTCCGCTATAACAACATAGATGCACACATTTCTAAATGTTGGATAAATAATCAACATAGATGAACTCCAAGTAAATTTAAAGCAAAATTCTGAAGGATGACTCATCGCAGTCTGAAACATGTACGCAATTAAATATTAATCTTTTAAATATTGTATTGATTAGACAGATTAATTTCTATTATTTATTTGTTGTAGGAAGTCCAAACTGGAAGAAGTGTTCCCTACCATGGCTGCTGCTGCTGTTGGAGATCTGCACTGGGAAGTTCAGATCAATGCTCTGGGTTTCTGGTGCAAGGTGATTGAGCAGGAGCTGAGTGATCAAGGAATGATAGATGGCACCTTTCCCAGTGTCACCTTCTCTCGGCTTGATAGAAAAATTGTAACTTTGACTGCAAATGAAATTAAAAATCGGCTTGGGAAAGCTCTTGACAAACTTTCCAGTCTTGGTTGTCTGCAGGTAGGGTTGAAAATGAAAATGAAATTCATTTGTCAAGGCTGTGTTATTGTTCTGGTAGCTTGGTGTATATCACCTCTTGAACTTGCAGGTGCTGTTGGCTGCAATAGAAGATTGCAATCTTCAGGTTGTGCAGAAAGCCGTGGAGATAGTGTCTTCACTTTCCAAGCTACTGTCACAGTATGGTGTTCTTGCTGCCAGAAGTTCACTTCCTGACCTTATCAGCTCCAATTGTTTGAAGAGAGACCAGAGTGAAACGTCAACACCCATTTTTGACACCTTTGCTCATGAACAATCTCCAAGTCTTGCAAGTAACGGAGGTGTCCAGTCGAGACTGAAAGACTCGGACGATGTGATAGAATCAATCATCCAGGCAAGTGACATGAGACTGCTCCAGGAAGTGTACCACAATAAAGTAAACGGTGTGGAATTCAATGAAAGAGAGACCCGCCATAGAACAGTTTCGGCCGATGACTTCATATCGACGCTGTTGAGCCTCAATCTTACAGATGTAGTTGCGGAAAGAACACGTTGGCTGGGGTATTGCAGTGATGATCTGGGATCACTCCTCGATGATATTCTAGCCTCACAGTTTGAAAGAGAGTCAAATGCAATAGATTGCTATTAGTATAATATTTCCAACTTAAGTGAAGGAAGGGGAATTTTAACTTACAGTAAGCATACCATTAATGGTTCTCGTGTAGTTGACGGTACGAGTTTTTCAACATTTGTAATTCTGCATGTATCACACAGGAAGTTGTTTCTATTTACTTTACCATGGTTATAGATTTTATTGTATTTAGGAAGCACCAAATTCATACTTAACCCTTTTGATGCCAAGCAACTAATGAGTGGTTATGCTCCAATTGCCAAGTCAAGTGAAATTACAAGTGTTTGATATTCTTTCTGTTAACATACTAGACTCTAAATAATTAATATTTTGCATCATTTGTGTGATTTAAAAAATATTTCAGTTAAAAAAATTAAATTGGAAATTTTAATTTAATTTTGACAGCTTACATAATGTAAATAGTGTATTTTTTATATACATTTTAATACTTATTGAATTGTGTATAAATTTCCCAAGTTTAGAGTAATTCTATCTAACAGGTTTCGAGTACAACCAATTTCTACAAAGATATGACATGGGATTAGGTCTCCATCAGTCGAAAATTCACTCTCGCACATTTCATTCAGAGTTAAAACCTTATTTATTTCCCCTTCGTTAATCTTAAACATACAAGACTTCAAAAGATAACACATGCGGGAAGCCAGCTGACTACAGGATATTCAAAGAATACTTATTATAAATCCAGTTATTCACGGAACAGAAACACATTGATATATTCTGAGAGAGAAAGAGATTCCCGCGTTGTCTTGGTTATAACAGTGTAAGTGCTGTGTGGCTGGAAATAACACTTAAATAAATTAGAAAAACAGAGCCGCTGGATCGGCCGGTGGTATTTTTTAGCAGAAGCTCCCTCAGCCGATATATCGGCCCCGTGGCACTATAAGGGTTGATGAGGAAATTATCGAAGTATTAACTTTGGAGCAGTAGGTTGACAAAAACATTAGTCGTCATGTTGGAAAGGCAATACTGCCAGCTTCACTTCACCGCACTCCCCTGAAGCAACTGTTTGCACGTACCGACACACTCTTGGAGCCACTGACTAGACAAAACCCATATTGGTGGATATTAAAATCATTGTTCTATGAAGATCCCAATATGCAGAGCGAGCGAAGCATAACAATTAGGCACATACAAAGTGAGGTGGTTATTCTTGCTACTATCCCCACATCCTATTGTTCATAACCGAATCACACTCTTCTAAAAATACCTAGCACCAAACATGACCAGGATGGCACCTACGGAAATATTGTATTAACACCCCTTAGGACAAACAGTAGTTCAACTCCTTTGTTACTATAGAAAATCTATGCAATTTTCATGCTGGCTCGCCAATGAACTACAAGAGATCCCCATTAATTTCATTTTTACTTGGTCACTTTTTTCTCATTGTTTTTAGTAAATATCAATATGTTCCATTTGGCAGTGAAAATTGATGACTTGATTTTTTGTCATTTTGGCCCATTGCTTCCATATTAGTTATTATTTCAGGTCACTGGTGACTTCAGTTAGTTCCTACTATGAAATCCAAAACAATGCAGGTGCAATTGTTGAGCACATTGTTGTTGAGGGTACATTCGAATGTGATGACATCCTCATCAGTATTCTGATACCTCTAGTGCATGACCCTATAAACAAGTGTTACATTTGTGTTCATGAATGTCTAGTTATGGGAATTTGATATGTTAATTATTTCATATTATGCTTCACAACAAACTAAAATAATATCGCAAAAGATAATGAATTTAAATGAACATTTACAACACACACAAAAAAAAAGACATAACCACTCATAGTTGAAACGGAACAAAAATGTGACTTGACTCGCCTAACTTTAAAAAAGATAGCTTTGAAGCCATTTTAAAGTGTTGCTTTATTAACAATTGATATTGTAACTTTTAGTCAGTCAACACAAAATTTTGTGATATTATTTTGGGCCAATTGAAACTGACAGTATAGCAGGATCCCTGACTTCATTATGGACACATTGAAATTCATTCTGAGAAATGTATAACTAGAACGTAGTTATTCACTCCACAATGTTAAGACAACTCGGGTGGATTAGAATAACATGAATAACCCAAAACTCATAGAACATGCTAAGGCATTACCTTGTATAAAGGGACGAGTATAAGAAGGAAAATAATGGTGACTTCGTAAAGAAAAATGTTTCCAGGCGAGAAGAGGAAGCTAACCTCCTAATCTAGTGATGTTTTCATAAAAACAACAGAAGTACTTTCTATCATTCAATACATTCTATGAAAGGTTTGTGATATTCCAACAAAGTGTATAGACACCACAATAACACAGAATATCAGACAAATTCTACACATACACACTCAAACCCAACTACACAGAGCTGATGATCACACTATCCAAGCTCCAAAATGAATGTATTTCCTTATATTTGGGATTCTTGTTTTGATCTGGACACGTGGAGAAAGGAGTATTATCGGGCAGTGCACTTTCTCTCCTTGATTTATGATTGGTGCAACAAGATGCATTTCAAATACATGTTCCTTACATCATTTAACTGTAGTTCTAGTCATGTATGCACTGGGATCTGGACATGTACAGACTGACCACTTTTTTAATATTTCATATAAAAAAATCTGGGAACTACCAACAACTGGTTTTATCCATGTATTACTTATATTTTATATACACAGAGAAAAAGAGTATATTAATGTGATATGTACAAAATGTATTGTTGTAATAAATGTTACAGTGCTGTTTCATAGGCACAATTTTTAGTATACCAGGAAATGAGTTCTTAACAAATCATTTCCCAAAATAGCCCTTAGTGATAAGAGAAGGCAGAATACCACCAACATTACCAAGCTAGTAAAGGAAATTGGAGAGGAAGAGCAACTTTCTGTGGCAACAGAATGGGACATAGTCCTGTAAAAAGATTGGGGATGTGGAGTTGGACTCCCCTTCTCATTAACGGCCATTGCTGGGATGTGGTAAGACTCTAACAAGAATAGGTTAGGTTCCAGTAAAATACACCAAGTGTACCTAGGTACACAGTGATCTCTTATTATTTTTGAATTTGCTTTTCATTGCACAGTAAAACGCTGCAATACTGTACCCTTCTTCATTTGTTATTGACAACATTGCCAACATCGGGCAGCAGTGCCTCTGGCTGCTATGTAGAACAGATGACAGCAGGAAGTAAATGGTAAAAACCATTTTCAGTTTTATGACTTAAGTTGTATATATACAGAAAGTAAGTTCTGTTAGGTAATAAAAACAAAACTAACACAGATACTAACTATTTATTGCATAAGTCCCAGTATTTTGGAGGCACTTGTCATAGCGTGGCAGAAGTTTTTGTATGCTTTCATAACATGTTGCCTTATGGTAGATGACCTCACTGTTCTGCCCCTTAATACAATAACTAACAAACATGTTGCCACCTGTGTTGTCAACCATGTGGTAGCATGTCCTTTGAGGTTGTCATCGTTGAATTTATGTTCACCAAGGAACTTTTTTCAGGTGCAAAAAAGACATGAAGTCACTAGAATGAACGCTCATTTCGTTCGGCATCGTACCCTTAATCATGTCCTTCATTGAACCTTTCTCTAAACACCTCGCGACTCTGTCTAATATTGACTGGTTTAGTGTTCTTTACATTTAGAATACGAATGACAGATCTAATCTCACATGCGTGGTATTTTCAATCAACTTTGCCATTCTAACCAAGCACTATAATGTGTAAACAACAGACAGCAATCTCAAAATGGCATCATCTCCTTCTCTCTGACTCGGAGCAACTACTGCCATGCATAAAACTGTGATTGTAGTGATACCGGAGCAATGTATAAAAAAGATGCTTTCTGGACATGCCTAGTACATACGGTAATGAATTATCAAGCTTATTTTAATGTGTTCAGTATTGAGAAAACATTAGTTGCTTTTATACCAAATAGGCTACAGTATTTCAAATAATAATTTGTTCACCTCGTTTTTTATGTTTCTTACCATTATTACATGCAAAGTATACAGTAATATTATATCCCTAATCACAGCTACAGAGAACTATACAAGAAAACATTTCTATAATTCTAGCCCGAAATGGTGAGGGTTGACTGTACTTATGAACAAATCCAATTTTCATCAAACTTTGTATGAAAAGAATTTCCATTACAGATGATTTTTGTCCTTTTTGTTGTAATGTTGAATTTTAATACCAACTTGACGATTACCCATGAATAACACTTACAGCTCTCGAGCAATATTTTCCAACAAATTTTGTGCAAGGCTGTTGCTATCTCAAAAACAAGTTGTCAGCTAACCGGACCATTTTATCACAGGTTTGTTAAAATATACAGGGTGATTCTCTATGTAGTTTACAACTTCAATAATGTGTAATTATTTATTGGAACCACTTACAGACTTGGTTTATATGTTATTATATTGCAAAACACTTCAAGTTTTGACTCGCGTAGTTTGTAATTGCACAGTTGTCCGCCACACGCGCCACCTGCCACTTGTTGGAAATGGCGTCTTTCACTGGAGCGGAAAGAGCGAAGTGCGTGTTCTGGTTTGAAGAAACCAAGTCAGCAACAAGTGTACAGAGGAGTTTCACACAGAATTTGGCCAAGACCCACCCAGCAGACCAACAGTGTACAAATGGCACCAGACATTTACCGAAACAGGTTTTTCTGTGCTACACACAAAGGTGGCAGGCCGCGCACCTGTGACTGGCGATGTGGTGGAAACAGGGAGAGGTTCGTCCACAGTCCGGAAAAATCGAAACTGGTATCCCTCAGGCCACTGTTTGGCGGGTGTTGCGTCGACATTTGGCCATGGAAGCATACCGATTGCCCTTGGTTCAAGCACTAAGTGAAGCGGCTAAACATACCCGACATGAATTCTGTGTTGAAATGATGGATCGCATCAGCCATGATGAGTCATTCTTGAACAATGTGGTCTTCAGCGATGAATCAACGTTGCACCTTTCTGGCCGAGTCAACACAATTGTCGTATTTGGGGTATGGAAAAACCACATGTAAAGCCCTGCGCGGATGCGGGTATCCGCAACATTTTTCGCCATGCGCATATACTTTGCATGGCTTTTCGGATAGCGGATAAGATGCGGATAATGTTTGGAGTAAATTTGCGGATAGTTTTTAGAATACAATCCGAACTTGTTGAATAGCATGGGGAAAGTTGGGTAATTGTGCGCAGCGGGTAATCGTGCGCACCTATGTTTTTCAAGTTGGTAGTACAACTAGCAACTCAGTTCACTGCTACCCTCAAGCTGTCATCGTACCTATCAGATAGGGACAGTCGGCATGATGCCAGTTGCTATGAGATAACCGTGAGTCTTGGATGACGAAACTTAACACGTTGCATGCTATTTTCTGTAGCCCGCAAATAAGAAGGTAAGCCTACAGTTGTGATTCAATAATTTAAAATTAAGTGTAGTTTTAAATGCCAGTATTTACAGTGGTTTTATCTATACTAATATAATCAAGCTGAAGAGTTTGTGTGTTTAAACGTGCTAATCTCTGGAACTATCAGTCGGATTCTTTTTTTTTTTTTTGGGTATATGATAGCCTCATTCAAGAGGAATAGTTTAGGCTATGTTAAATTTCGGGCAGACCACTCCATTCCCCGCATTTAGGCCCTTTTGCACAAGTCTACACCGTTTCACCGATCTAATAACTTGGCGGACAAATTGTCCCTAGGCGACAACGACTAACACTGTATCTTGATAGTCAACGCCGCACCATTGATGGACAGGTTGTCACTAGGCAACAACGATTTACTCTGTATCATGATAGTCCGGTAACATTTCCTAAAGGACACATGGGAAAACTGACCGATTGACAAATCAAGGATTGTATTGGACTGCAGTATTCTCTATGCTATCGTATGCACAGTTAATAATTCATTAGCGGGGCTTAGACATCGTGGTCATGTTGCCCCGTGTACATGGGTGTGTGTGTAGAATGTATGTGATAACCTGCGTTATTGTGATTGTTGCACTAGCATGTGTAAATACGGTATAAAGCTCAATGTTGGTTTGTCTGTTATTTATACAAATCTACACCGTTTCACCGATCTGAACCAACATTTGCGTACTTACCCTTTGGAACCCTGCGAGTAACACTGTTCACATGAAATTTCGGACAGACCACTCCATTCCCTGCATTTAGGCCCTTTGGCACAAATCTACACCGTTTCACCGATCTGAACCAAAATGAGTATTCTTACCCTTTGGAAACCTGCGAGTAACACTGTCTACGTGAAATTTCGGACAGGTCACTCCATTCCCTGCATTTAGGCCCTTTGGCACAAGTCTACATCGTTTCACCGATCTTAACCACACTTAATGTACTTACCCTTCGAAACCCTGCTTGATATTTTGAACAACTCGCTCCATTCCCTACATTTAGAACAACAGACAAAATGAACTTAAAAACAAGGTTTAGGGTCCTAGAACCATTCATGTCCGTATAGTGTAACTGTAAGAATATTTTAATAAGTCAATTGTTGGCTGGCAATGCGAGCTGCATCACGTCGCCCCTACCAGAATTGCGAAAATAGTTACAACTTGCGCTGCTTATAAATTGGAGTCACTGGGAGTAATTATTGCAAGAAGATTTCTTAGGCCCCGTAAAACAGTTATCATCATGAAAATATTATGCCTCTGTAGACTATAAGTGTGATAGTGTTGGTGCAGTTCATAGAGGTAATCAGCTGCAATAAGCGTTGGTGCTTTCAAATTTACTTTCATTTATTCAGATCCTTATCCTTGAGCGGTATGTGGCGATAAATGACACTATTGCTCCTTCAGGAGCTCGGGACAGCCGAAGTTTTCCAAAGTGCTCTGATTATTTTCCTATGGCACTATGTGACAAAAGACGACACTATTGATCTCTACTTTTCTAACAGCCAATGAGATATAGGCCCTAGGCAGTGTCTTTTATGTCACAATCTCCCCTTTCTAATCATATTTTTCAATTCGTTTGTAAATTACATGTGTCAGTACTGTGGTTAGTAAATAGCCTTTTCCCTATTCATTATTGTCATTATCATTACGGGAAAATGACCAGAATGTTACGTCCATTATACTGCACTACTTATCACCCCCACCACCACCACAACAAGTTATAATATTTTTTTTTATTTTTTTTTTTTCCTGTTAATTTAAGTATTATATGCCGTCTACTTTTCCACTTCAGACCCAAGCAAAACTTCTCGGCCTATAACTAACCTGGATGAAGCATGTAGAATATTTATCCACAAAAGTAGATCGTGCACTCAATGTACTCAGGGCAGTTGGTGGGGTGCTGATCCGTCAGTACTGGTAATATTATACAGATACCTCTGTCCCATGCTGTAATACGGATGTCTCTTCTTCAGTAACGCCCAACAATAAGTATTGAAAAATCTAGACACTATCCAATTTTGAGCAGTACGATTATGCCTTGGGGCTATGATGTCTACTCCTTATTGGTGGAGGCAAACATTAATGGCAAAATATTTCGTGTTTGTTCTCCAGATGCCAAGTAATTATACGCTTGTCAGACGGTTCAAGTTCAAGTTTGCAGAGGAGAATAAGATTTCCTATAATTTCCATAAAGTTATAAGTCTAGCAGGCAAAGATTGGTTGTATGAGTTCTTGAAGAGATATCCTGCATTAACGTTGAGACAACCTGAAGGACCAAGCCTAAATAGGATTGCCTCCTTTAATGCTGACGAAACGAAGATATTTTATTCTAATATCCAAAACTGCAGAATTTTAATATCATTGCGTTGTTATGCTATTGTAAAATGCATTGGAATAGTCTAATATTAATGCTCAGTGCAAGTTTCTTGCTTAAGTGCGCACAATTCCCCCACTCTCCCTTATTAGGGCCTGGATGTTTATGACATATCATATTTTTCCGTTATGTTTTTTCATGGCAAATGTAAGATGATGATTTACACTAATCGCATTCAAATTATGTCATTAAGCACAACCAACACTCCGAACTGAAAAGGGTTGCAATTCTGGCTCTATAACATTCATTTTAGACATAATTAGTTAGTTATTGTTGTTTAAAGGGGCGGAACTACGAGGGCATCTGCCCCTCATTTTAGACATAGCACATGGCATACAGTACATAGCCTAAGGGTTCGACTATCTGCTCAAATGTCTAAAAGATGAAGTATAAAGCAACACATTGAAAATATTATTGTAATGCCAGTAGATTCGGATAACAAACTTGTTGATAAAAGTCGTGCGGATGCGGATAACAGTCGTGCGGATGCGGGGTGGATAACGTTTTGTCTATCCGCGCAGGGCTCTAACCACATGGGCACCACGTGACAGCCCCAAAGTGAACGTTTTCTGCGCTGTTTCGAGAGAAACAATTACCTGGCCGCCACAGTCCCCAGATTACACACCCCTAGACTTATTTCTGTGGGGCTTTGTGAAAGATAGGGTGTACATCCCTCCCCTACCTGCAAATCTTGATGAACGGAGACATCGCATGACAACAGCCATCGCCTCTGTCACCCCGGAAATGCTGGTTCATACGTGGCAGGATATCAACTTTCGTTGGGATGTGTCCAGGATGACAAATGGTGCACACATTGAGCCGTAATGGATTTGTCAAAAAAAACTTGAAAGTGTTTTGCTATGTAATGACATGACATACAAACCAAGTCTGTAAGTGGTTCCAATAAATAATTACACATTATTGAAGTTGTAAACTACATAGAGAATCACCCTGTATTAGCTCAAATGGACAAATCATTTTCTATCCTTTTGTGACTATTGGCCCTTTACGTGAAGTCAGTGCTGCCAGCCATAGAAAAGGCCAATACCAATTTTATGATAACCCTTGATCTTCTGTCGATTTTGGCCTACTGTGGACCACGGTGAACAATCGCCCGACTTGCCAATCCCTTCTTCTCCTCCTAGAATCTCTTCATGCGTTTGCTGAGTCTCCTCCTTCTTTCTTCAGGCCAGATGGCCTTGGTTTTTGAGCTAGGTTTTCCTGAAACCCTTTAAATTTATCAACCTTCCTTCGTAACATTAATTTGTTGAGAATATCTTGTTGACAGATTGGTTTAGGAACAAGACTGGACTAAGACAGGGGAGTGTGCTGTCACCTCTTTTCTTTATAATGGTAATGGATGAAATTGTAAAGGAAACAAAGGAAGCCTATGGAAATAAGGAAATGCAGTTACTTTTATTTGCAGATGATATTGTGGTCTGGGGAAGGGACACCAAAGAAGTGCAAGAACAACTAGATGCACTGAACAAAAATACTCAGAAGTACGGCATGAGAATCAGTATAGAGAAAAGCAAGACCATGGTGATGACGAGGGGAAAGACAAGGAAAGGGCACTGTGAAAATTGGAAGTCGGAGGTTTTTTTAAATTTATTTAATGTAGTTATAACTCGTGTTTCACCTACAGGTATACCACTGGATATTTACAGTTTTGAATGCAAAATTAACATGAATAATATTATTGAAGTGAGTGGAAGTTTTTTTTTATAAATTGAGTTATTTCGACAGTATTCCAGTGGTGTTTCATAATGGTATGCAGTGGTAATGATCGTAGTACAGTTGGTCGTTCTCCCGAGTACGTGGTGCATTCAGTCAACAGGTGACGAGCCGTCTGTAGAGCTTTTTCCTGACAGCTCATGATTTGTGATAAACTGGGTGGTTATGAAGTTGGGCCAGAGAGATGAGGAAAGTCTGTGTGGTATATTAAGAAGGAATAATTTTGTATGTAAGGAGTCTTCTGAATTTGTACAGTATATATGGAGTTCCATATATTTGTATAATGCTTAGTTAGTGCTTTTTTTTTGCCTGGTTTAGGGTGGTGATCTATAATCTATTGCAGTTCTATGGCTGGCAGCAATCCTGGCGAGATAGTCAGCTCTCTCATTCCCAAGAGTCCTGTGTGTCCTTTAATCCATTGAAAAGTAATCTTGTTCAACTTGTTGAGGGCAATAATTTTCTCTTATTTCAGTGGCAAGAGGATGGGTATTTTTTCTGTTGGCTATAGTAAAGATTGCAGCTCTTGAGTCCACAAGAATAGCATAATGTATGTATGTCTACCCCTTATTATTCCCGTTTTCCAACGGGGTCGGGGATGAGATGCGATGGAAGTCTTTGTGGCGATGGTTTTTACGGCCGGATGCCCTTCCTGACGCCAACCTCATGAGAGGAGTTAATGAGAGATGAAATGAATGATGGTGAATGAAATTGGGCAAGGATGTGGAAGGAATTGGCCGTGGCCTGTCAGAAGGTACCGTCCCAGCATTTGCCTGGTGTTGAAAATGGGAAACCACGGAAAACCATTTCAAGGACGGCCGACGGTGGGGCTCGAACCCACGCGTCTACCGAGTCAGCAGAGAGCTTGGCCCCATGACCTAATGCTGCGCTTTAGCCAGCGTAGCCACTACTGTCTGTCACAAGAATAGCATAATATACAGTGCAATTATTCTGTAGTTCAATCCATTCAACTGCCTTGATGACGCCCATTAATTCTGCTTGGAAAACTGAACAATTAATATCTAACCTTTTTATACCAATACAGATTTCTTTTGAGTTTTTCTCGACTACCATTCCTGCTCCGAACATAGTTTTGTTTTCGATCCGTCTGTGAAGATGAGGACGTCTGCTTTTTCTACAGCTCCTGAAATAATTAAGTTTATATGATTCTCTCTCGGATGGTATAAAAATGATCTCTTCGGGATTTCTGTTTCTTTTAGCGAGGGAACTACAGCGTTTGTAGGCCGACCTCTGGAAATGGCTTTGATGTCATTATGTAAAAGTATGGCTGCGTCTATGGGCATACCGGAGGCTATAGCCTGCAAAGCATTGTTAGAGACTGTTCTGTATGCCTTTGTCGCAAAAATCAGAAAATATCTCTGTATTTGTTGCAGTTTCACTTTGGCTCTTTTTGATAAGGAGATGCTCCATACTTCTGCGGCATATATTATGACGGGTAAAATAGGATGATTGTATATCGTCATCAAATTATGGAAATTGTGGACAAGTTCAAATACCTAGGAAGTGAATTAATGCAAACTGGTAGGTTGGACATGGAGATTAATCAGAGGGTACAGCAGAGCAATGCATTCTACCAAATAGTAAGAAAACTTGTTTGGGATAAGGAAGTACCAAGGAAAAGCAAAGAGGTAATGTATAAAGTGTACTGTGTACCCACATTGACCTATGCAGTTGAGACTTGGACCTTAACAAGCAGGCAAGAGAGTAGAATTCAAGCCAGTGAAATGAAATTCCTAAGAAGTATGATAGGAAAGACAGAGTGAGAAATGAAGATGTTAGGAAGGAAGTTGGGATGGGAAAAATAATTAGAGAATTGAGAAGAATAAACTAGGGTGGTTTGGACATGTAAAGAGGATGGAGGAAAATAAAATACCAAGACAGATGCTGGAGGCAATGTGTGAAGGTAAGAGAGCAAGGGGAAGACCTAGAACAAGGTGGAGGATTGATTCAGTGAAGAACAGCATAAGAAAAAGAAATCTGGACTGGGACAAGATCGTGGACGAAGAATTGTGGAAGGAAAGTGGAGAAGTGCCATAAATGACCCGGCACGAGCTGGATAAGGGGAAATGATGATCTTCTTGAGTGATGCCAACTTCTTTGAGACCTTTATTAACTTGTAAAGCACTAATTCAGTTTGTACCAAACTTCATATGAAGAAAATACTAGTCCCAAACCCAACATTGGTTCTTATTCCCTGACCTGTGCTTTCCAATGTGCACGCACGGCCAAGTTTAATGAGGATACTAGAGAACCTTGCTTCGCTCACATTGCACATAGACCAGTAGTGTATAATGTTCGTAGACCATTAGTGTAACCTCAGTTTCAGTGTCCACCAGACCATGGCTTGCACATTGAAGAGTGCAAGGTTAGGCTTTATGATCTCATTTTCTGGATGGTTTCAGTGCCTTTTTTTTTTACACACTACATAGTTCTGAAAAATATTGTTTGTATTGATTGCTGTCAGTAGTGATAGCAAGTGGAAGACTTTGACAGTCTCCTATCAGTACTTGTGGCTGTTGTCCTTCCCATCATATTTATACCCTCATCCTTACCCTTGCAGAAGTTAATATCAATTTATTTCCTATCAATAAATTGCATTATTTTTAACTTAAGAATTATAATATAATTATTAATTTAAATACAGCTGTTTCAGCAAATTTACAAAGACTTGCACAGAGGTCTTAAGTAGGATGAATGCAGTTGTTCAAATATTGTGTATGCATTGGCCATTGGCTGCAATAATTTAATTAAATATGTGTAAGGAAGAATTGCCCACAATATACAGTATATGCTGCAGCCAATATGATCCATATTAAATTATTTATAATAGACTACACCATGTAAACTGTACAAGACTGTACCATATTATATTCGGCTTCGGTGGCGTAGTCGGTAGCATGTTGAGCTTCTATGCCCAAAATTGCGGGTTCAAACCCGCCCGAAGTTGTTGGTTTTTTTAAGAGCGTTAAAATCCTTCAGTATGCCTTCCTTTGGAGGGGAAGTAAAGCCGGTGGTCTCATGTCATAGATTTATGGCATGTTAAAGAACCTTCCACTAAGTAAATGTGTGTGAAGCTAAATTTCTAGGTTAGATTTCATCGAAACGCTCGATCAAAGTTCCAACATTCACCACCAGGTGTCAGTGACATCTGGTAACGAAAGTTGGAACTACTTGAAATTAAACGGAACTTGTAGCTCACCCCCATGGGTGTCGCATTGAAGCAGCTAAAAACTCGGGCGAGCCGAACATGTCCTCAGACACTCCCGGCACTAAAAGCCATAAGCTAAATAAATAATCTGATTAAAGTGTAATTATACTGACTGAAACTAGGAGCAAGATTTACACCTTAGCAAATCAGCATCATCATCTTGCACAGTTTCCAGCCACAGGCCGGGACTTTCGCACCACCTCTCAGCCTCCACCCTTGTCCAGTCTTCTCCTCTCTTCTTCACGCTTTCTTCCACCCCCTTCAGCCACCTGTCTCTCGGTCTCTTTCCTTCCCATTTCGTCTCGTGTATCCTCCTGGGTATCGTCTTCTCCTTTCGTTTTACATGTCCATACCATCCATACCACCTTAGCAAATAATAATCATTATTCCTTCCACCATGCCAGATATGGTGGCTGTATACGAGCATTTTCCAATGTTGCCTGTCTAAAAAGATGTCATTCTCCAAAACATGTTCCCAGTTCCATCCACCTTTTTCTTCCTCTTCCAGCCAGTCTCCTGCCTGGCAGTCCTCTCTCTTTCCATATACAGGGTGATTTTTTTTCCACAGTGTACAAACTCTAGGGATTGATCGAAGAGAGGATACGGAACAGAAAAGGTCTAATGAACGTATGTCCGGAAATGCATGGTTTGTTTGTCTGGACCATTTATTTGATCATCCTTTGTTACAGAGATGGCGGTCTAATACGTGCTGTACCATGATGATGTTATTTGTACGGGAAAATAAGAAGTTGTTTATTTGTACGGGAAAATAAGAAGTGGTTCAGCAGATAGCCGATACGGGGAAAGCAGTACAACGTTGCCGAGATGGAGCCCATCAGGCGTCATGGCGCACCTTGCTCGGAAGTGATGAGCTCCATCTCGGCAACACTGTAAGGCTTTCCCCGTATCGGCTAGCTGCTAAACCATGTCTTACTTTCATGTACAAATACAAACCGATATAAAATAAGTGAATTAATTTACGTATTTCACAGTCCTACAGCATAACCTTTTGATGTATAAGGATTACAACGCGACCAAGAACTACATTTTTTAACCACCCTAAGCCGAGAAAAAGTTACCTTTCAAAAATGATAACTTCGTTTCTTGGACACACACAATTTTGAAATTAATTAACCAGTTATACAACATTCCAATGTATATTGTGTTAAAATTTGGATTAGATCTGATGACTGCTTTTTGAGATAATAATTCTTAAATGTGACGCGTGGTTGAAACACGCTTAAAAACGGGCACTTTTTGTGTTCCAACTGCGATAAAAAATATTAAAATACAAAATAAGAATTCCAAACCTACACGAACCAACGTAAAATAGAACAATGAAAATGATGATATTGGATTTTATGTAGGTCTCTTGGTTCCTTCACAAACAACCTTCAAACTCGAGTTCACATAATATTTTGGTCGACAGTAAGTGGAGATGCATGTTGAACCCTGCTACCGGTTGTCATCGATCCATGTGTGGTGTTACGATGATAATAATAATATTGTATGGCCTCGGGTGCCAGGTGCAAGCTTTGTTATTTGACGCCCAGAGGGCAGCTTGCATGTCGAATTTTGTTGTTCCTTGAAGCACTATGAAAGTCAAGGAGGTTAGATATCTAAGCTCCTTGACACTATAGCGCTTTCTAGTAGAGAAATGAGGAAATTTGTGTTGGAGGGAAATCCTGAGATTAATTTTGCCATTATGAACACGGCCTACTGAATTCAAATGGGTTCTTTAACATGCCAACATCGTATGACATGCGTATTATGATTTTTGCCGCCTTTAAAAAATCTCTTACCACGGCCAGGAGCGAACCTGCAAGCTTGAAGCTAGTAATCTGACACGATAACCAATCACCAACCGTGGCAAGCGGTGTCACGATGGTCTCCCAAAACAGATGTTAGGTCCAGAAAAGTTGGAAATTAGTCCACCAAATTATAATGAGATTGTAAGTGTTTCTGTAAAGATTATTGTAAAATTTGTCGTGTAAAGCCCAGATCTAGGTAAATGTAGGGATGTTTAACTCTTAGTTAAACTTGTATAAACTTTAATTGTAAAGGTAAGGTTAACTAAAAATTTTTGTTTGAAAGGTAAACTTTCTGTTCTCCAAAGGTGACAGGAAACTTAAGGTGCCGTCACAACCGTTGTCTACTGATGACTTGAAAGATAGTCCCAAACTAAATGAACTGTAAACTTCTGATTATGTAAGGGCCTAAAGGTACACAAAATAACCTTATGGAATAGGTTGTCTTCAGAGGATTCGTACTGCTGGTGTGAAATTATGTTGCTGTTGTTGGATATACGCAAGGGAGACTGTTGTTAAGTGATGTATGAGGCGTTCAATTGGCTACTCCCTAACAATCTGACCCTGTACCCACTGAACTTGGAATGATGGATGATTGCACTGTTGCGATGGAGTAACAGGCATATTATCTTCTGCTGACAACAAAATTGGACTTAACCTCAAAAAATGTAACGACAAGTAAAAAGTTGCAAATACGAAGGCTGTTTTTTAAGTAAGGACCGTTTTCATTTTAAAGTCCGTAGTTAGTGCGCACGCCGCAACAAGCCTGCGCGCTACCTCCCGTCATCCTTTGTGAGCAAGCAGCCGTCAGTTGCAGCTGTGTAGCTAAACTGTATGCTGAACTGTGCAGAGGGATTTCAGAACTTAGTTTTAAGGTATGACAAGTGCCTAAATAAACAAGGCAACTATGTAGAAAAATAGAGGAAGGTATGCAAAACCTAAAAATAAATGTGGTTTCAAAATGAAATGTTCGGTTAGTTAAAAAAAAAGAAAACGGCCCTTACTTACAAATAGCCCTCGTATATGCATGCACCTAGTTGTAAACTGTGTTCACAGTTGTGGAAAGAAGAACAGAGCCGTGATTTTGGCTCATTACACGATACATGAAGTTGTTTTTTTTTTTTTTTGCCTTTATTGAAACGTTGAAAATTTCTAAACTGGGGGTCTGACTGAGCTTGCTCTGCTTGGAACTAGTTCTTCAAGTGACTAACAGGAGGCTCTGCGTTATGTGGAGGGGCCAGTGAGCTCGTGCCTTGTATTACGGGTTGAATGTATCGGAGTGCTTTGGACTCTGTATGCAAGATGAAATAACCTGCAGACAGTTGAAAAGACTTAATTTGTACCTCTTTAAAAGTGTCGTTGGGGCCGAGTGCACAGCTATGAAATGTTACATGGTTTGAAAACTCTGCATCTATTCTATAGTCCGGGACACCTTAAATAAGTTACAAAACCAAAAACGTGTAGCCAACATTAACATCCGTCCCCTATACCTACGTAAATATTGGTTTGTGCTTGAATTTCTTGAAGTTAAGTTGTTTTCTTGTGCCAGCACATTGTCGCCAACCCTGCTTAAAATCTCGCCATCTCCAAAGACCTTAATACCACTAAAATTTCTTACCACACAGTCGCCGACATTTATCTGGCGATAACTCCCAGAATGCATTCCGCACAAAGCTTCCCAACATTATAATTACGACTTTCACCAATGACTATTATTTGAATAATTTCACATTTTCTTTGGAATATCAACTCTAATGAAGCTGTAACAAGTTGACCAAGGTAAGTACTAATAATATACATCGATTAAAACAGTTTTTACAGTTATTATAGACTCTGATTATAGAACTCACTAGTCTGAGATGTTTGGAAGCTTTTATTTATTTAATTTTTGGATAAATTCTTATTTAGATATCTTCAAGACGCCTAAATCATGCGAGAACGAGATTGGAGAAACTCGACTAAGTTGACTGGCGAATCGACTAAGATTTGAGTAAATGGCCTAGACCTACATAATTATAAAGTACAAAGTTATTTAATTGTTGTTTTATTTATTTATTTTTATATTCAGTCAGAGCACAAATAGCATAATAAAAAACCTTAATTGTCTTTGGAAATTTGAAATAGTCTTCCGACTGCATTTTTCGTATAATTCAAACCAAACATAACCTAAAATATAGCCTTTCTAAGTTTACTCTCAGGGTCATATTCTTAGGTTCAATTCGCCTTCTAATATTGTAATGTATCTTATTCTCGACTCCCAAATGCCGTGAGCCATAATATTATAATACATTGCACGTTACTCTTAAGCTTGGAAGTAGTCTATGATTCACACTCGGCAAGTGGTAGTTTGTCTGAATGTATTGGTGATTATTTATGTTGCTTATACTGTATGTAGTTGGCTACTGACCTATACTTAGTAGTAGGCAGATAAAATATTTATATTAGGCCTATTTCTATTGTTTCAGTCATGGTTGCGACAGATTAGTGTGGTAGCCTTCAACGAACTACAAGGGTTGTTCAACATGAATCAATCATCATTCTGAAGAGCCATATACTCACATGCGCATGGGATATGCACTGAGCTTGAGTCACAGATGCAAATTTTCAGGGAATACCAACAATATCTCCTAGCTCTCTTTTAGTTCTCAACATAAGTTACTGCACCACTGAATGTCAGGGTGAAAATTACTGATGTACCAGTACTAAAGTTGGCTGAGACAAAGTCATTGTTCGCTACTTGGTTAGATGACACAGTTTGGGCGAAGCCACTGGTTGCAATACGTTATAGGCTAACTATTGCTCGCAACTATAGCCTACTTGTATTATTAATTCAGAATGAAAGTAGAACGCGGCTTATACACTTGCATCGGACATGAATGTGACTTTTACATACCTTGTGTCCTTGTTTCATTTTCTGGGCGATTTAGGAACCTGGCGTGACCACCGAGAGGAAGGCCATAGTGCTCCGCTATGACGATGATGATGATGATGATGATAATTGTTGTTTTAAGGGGCCTAACATCTAGGCTATCGGCCCCTCCGCTATGACGACATGGCCCGTCGATCCACTCTTCACCGTCACCCGAACTCACAAGACCGATTCACCTCTTTACACAAACGTACTACCGTACTATTCTGTAAAATCTCGAACTATTAATTGAACGAGTAAACTGTACAGCATTTACAACTGTTTGAAATCTTAACGTTCATAGAGATCATTTGCCGAGCTTCACTGTAGAGACATACTTGTAACATATTACAGTTATAAAGACACTTAAGTTAATTATATGCCAAATCAATACTAATAATAACACACTTAAATGTCTACAATTTATAGATCATTTGAAGTGTACTTGTTTCGAAACAACAATGGTTTCTTCTTCAGCACAATTGAGAGAGAAAATCTTATTCTAAGGAAAAACTTAAATTAAAAATGGATATCCTTACAATACGTCTTAAAAGAATAATTTTGAAAAACATTTATAAATCCTTAAAATTATCTATGAAAATTTAGGCAATTATATGGTTAATCTTCTAAAAAATATATATGAAAAATATTGTAAAAATTCCTCTTCTGAAAAATGTATTAGTTAATATGGTTCTCTGAACATAAACAGTATCTCAAAAAAGAAGCTAGTAAAGCTTTAAAGTAATGTATCCTGAAGTTGAAATAACACACGTAGTCATATCTCTGGAAGTGGTACAAACTTGGACCCTACTAATAGCATCAAGTTTAACTTTCGATGTTCATTCAGTTCTTATATGCCTTCTGTTCCGCATGCCAACTATTTCAATACGTGGTGGCGTCTCAATCTAGGAAGTTCAAACAAAATTTTAATTGTATAATAGTGTTGGAGCTTGAAAGAACAATTTTTAAAACCATCCTAAACCTCACATGTCATTCCCTCTCCCTCCTTGTTGATACATGTTATGGTTTAATGGTGTTTACTAACCTCGAAAATCTTAATTCAGAGCACCAGATTAGCATCTACGTTGTTATGCCATCAGTTCCGCGTGCCAACTATTTTGGGATATTTAATGTATTAATATTAAATATTAAACTCCAAAATATTTATAGGTCTTTCAATGTTAAACATGTCATCATAAATCCTTAATGAGTTGAAAGATGAAAAACATAAAATGAATGGAAATTATCTTAGATGTCGTGCTGGCAAAGAAACTTAAAAGAGAATCATTCTTCAAGTCTTCACAATGTCCGTCTAGGCGTTACTACAATAGCATATTTGTCCCTTTTGGCGCTACTATCTTCCAATGGACTACATGTATTATTGCTTCTTTTACATTATTTACGAACAAGCTAAAGATTGTGTTGAATATGTTTATTCAATAAACCTTAGAATATTGAATAAACATCGTGAAATGTTAGTATACATTAAAGCATTACACACCGTATTATTTTTTATGCTTTCAATTACCCGAATGCCAACCAAGTAGTGTGAATATTTAATTTAAACTTAAAAATTATTAGGATCTTGTTGCAATGAATCATAGAACAGAGCTCAAAGAAAAATAATATTGAATAAACCATATTTTGAAAAGAAGTAGCATGGCCTCGAAAGTAGTAGGTCAACTCCCGATCTGTTAATATCTTAAAGATTTATTATGGAGATTCATTTGGAAATGATAAGATTTCATATTTCTTTTTTTAATTATTGAAATTACCTTTGGCTGTGTATATAACCAAATTTGCGAATGTCTTGAGTATTGATCTATATCTCGTGTATTATTTATTAAAGTTAAAAATGCTGATTGCCAAAACCGACAAATATGCTATTGTAGTAACGCCTAGACAGACATTGAGAAGACTTGAAGAATGATTCTCTTTTACGTTTCTTTGCCAGCACGACATCTAAGATAATTTCCATTCATCTTATGTTTTTCATCTTTCAACTCATTAAGGATTTATGATCACATGTTTAACATTGAAAGACCTATAAATATTTTGGAGTTGAATATTGGAGGCTGGATTTAGACAGCTCCTTAACCCGGTCCATGAGGCAATTATAATTGGCTACATGGATAATTCTTGCCAGGCGCGCCCACGTCGCGGGGGTGGGCAACGGTACTGTAATATACCATGGAACTACAGTACCGGCCAAGTTCTGGTGAGGACCCAGTCCAATGGGGTATAACATAGGCCCCGTGCACAGGGTTAAGTGCGAAGACCTCAACGGAATCTGCAGCGGAGAAGATGGACTTCGGAACGGTGGAGATTGCGGAAGAGGCAACCCAGTACTCAGGGAATAGTATGAGTACAGCATCAATCGGCAGCGTCTGTTTCCCAGGTTAGGGGCGGCTACAAGGGCGTCTGTTTCCCATGTTAGGGGCGGCCTGTATAAGAGCTGGCAGTAGCTTCCTAAAATGCCTTTGGTAGTGGCGACCCCATCGTAATAATAGCCTAAAATGGAAATGGCACTTCAAATGATTCGGAGAAGGTTAGGGCGTACCCTGCAGGTGATGCGCAGTTCTTTTGGTACTGGGGGAACTGTGAGAAATGGGCGACCAGTAACCGAAATGAAAGTGGGAATCATGAATGTCATGACCCTGACAGGCAAGGTGGAGGAGGTGGTAGACTTCATGGAGAGGGAGAATGTTGGATTGATGGGGCTGAGTGAAGTGAAAAGGAAAGGTAAAGGAAGGAAGAAATTGAGGAAAGGATATACATTATACTGGAGTGGTGGCCAAGAGGCAAAAAATGGCGTGGGACTGATAACCTCGAAACAACTGGAGGAGTATGTTGAAGTGGTCGAGTGTGTGAGTGACAAAATAATGAAAATTAGAATGAAGATGAAAAATGACGTGATGGACTTCATACAAGTGTATGCACCACAGACTGGAAACAGAGAAGAAGATATTGAAGTATTCCTGGAGGATGTAGAAAGAGTAATTTCAGATGTAGAAGTGGTGATCATGGGAGATATGAATGCACAAGTCGGAAACGAGAGACGAAAGGGAGAAGTCATTGGACCATATGGATATGGGAAAAAGAACCGGGAAGGAGAGGAACTTGTAAACTTTTGTGAAAGGAATGGACTGATAGTGGGTAATTCATGGTTTCGGAAGAAAAACAGCAGGAAAATTACGAGATATGGTTGGGGCGATAGAAGAACAAAATCAGTAATTGACTACTTTCTGGTGGAAAGGACTAATCGCAGAAAGCTGATAGATGTGACAGCTTTACCAGGAGAAGCATTTGATGGGGACCATAGAGCTGTGGTAGCAAAATTTAGATGGGAAAAATTGGAAAACCTAAAGGAGACCAGAGAAAGCAAAATAAAAGTATGGAAATTGAAAGACAAAACTGTACAGGAAGATTTTCAGGAGAGATTGAAGCAACAAATCCCAGTTACTGAAGTGGAAAACATAGAAGAGGAATGGTCCCACTTTAAAAAGGCATTTGTTGGTGCAGCAGAGAGTGCTTGTGGTAGGACGTCAACAAGAGTGAAAGAGAAGGAGATACCGTGGGGGAATGAGGAAGTGAGGAAAGCAGTGAAAGAAAAGAAGTCTGCATGGAAAGAATGGAACCGAGATCAAACAGAAGAAAGCAAAAGGAAGTATCACGACAGCAAATGGAGGTGTAAGAAAGTGGTAGGAGAAGAAAAGTTGGGAAGAATTTACACGAAGAATGGAAACAGATGTAAGTGACAGTAAAAGGATGCTGTATGGACTTCTAAGAAGTAAGAGGAAAGAAAGAGTTACTACAAAGCTAGTGAAAAAGGAAGATGGAGAGTTGTTAACACACCCAGAAGAGATAAAGGGACGATGGAAGGAGTATTTCGATAAGCTATTGAATGTGAGCAATTGTACTGGTGAGATGGAAGTGACACAACCTGACGACTCTATAACAGAAGATGATATAACAATGCTGGAGGTGGAATTAGCAGTACAGAAAATGAAGATGGGAAAAGCAACAGGGGTGGATGAAATCAGTGTAGAAATGATAAAGGCTGCTGGACCTGTTGGTATGCAATGGTTGTATCGACTGCTAAAGTGTATGTGGAAACGGAAATGTGTACCAGAAGACTGGGAGAAAGGGCTAATAATACCAGTGTTTAAGAAGGGGGACTAGAAGGTGTGTGATAACTATAGAGGGATCACCCTCATATCACAGATAGTAAAAATACTGGAAAGGATATTAGAAAGAAGAATGAGAAGAAAGGTGGAAGGAGAGTTGCAAGAGGAACAGTATGGCTTCAGGAGTGGAAGATCCACAGTGGACCCAATCTTTAGCTTGAGGCAGGTGATGGAAAAGAACTGGGAATATGGAGAGGATTTGATCATGACTTTCATAGATCTAGAAAAGGCATATGATAGTGTCCCCAGAGAGAAGGTATGGGAAACCATGGTTAAGAAGAGACTGGGAAGAGAAATGTTGGAAATGGTGCAAGCAATGTACAACAACTGTGTTAGCAGGGTACTGACCCCAGTTGGAAAGACAGATTGGTTTAGGAACAAGACTGGACTAAGACAGGGGAGTGTGCTGTCACCTCTCTTGTTCATAATGGTGATGGATGAAATTGTAAAGGAAGCATATGGACATAAAGAAATGAAGTTACTGTTATTTGCAGATGATATTGTGGTCTGGGGAAGGAACACCGAAGAAGTGCAAAAACAACTAGATGCACTGAACGAAAATATTCTGAAGTACGGCCTGAAAATCAGTATAGAGAAAAGCAAGACCATGGGGATGACAAGAGGGGAAAGACAAGGAAAGGGCACTGTGAAAATTGGAAGTGAGAGTTTGGAAATTCTGGACACGTTCAAATACCTAGGAAGTGAATTGATGCAAACTGGTAGGTTGGACATGGAGATTGGCAGGAGGGTACAGCAGAGCAATGCATTCTATCAAAGTGTAAGAAAACTTGTTTGGGATAAGGAAGTACCAAGGAAAAGCAAGGAGGTAATGTATAAAGTGTACTATGTTCCCATATTAACTTATGCAGCTGAGACTTGGACCCTGACAAGCAGGCAAGAGAGTAGAATCCAAGCCAGTGAAATGAAATTCCTAAGAAGTATGATAGGAAAGACAGAGTGAGGAATGAAGATGTTAGGAAGGAAGTTGGGATGGGAAAACTAAATGAGAGAATTGAGGAGAATAAACTAAGGTGGTTTGGACATGTAAAGAGGTTGGAGGAAAATAGAATACCAAGACAGATGCTGGAGGCAAAGTGCAAGGGTAAGAGAGCAAGAGGAAGACCTAGAACAAGGTGGATTGATTCAGTAAAGAACAGCGTAAGAAAAAGAAATCTGGACTGGGACAAGATCGTGGAAGAAGAATGGTGGAAGGAAAGTGGAGAAGTGCCATAAATACCCCGACCCGGCAGGAGCTAGATAAGGGGAAATGATGATGATGATATTAAATATCCCAAAATAGTTGGCACGCGGAACTGAAGGCATAACGACGTAGATGCTAATCTGGTGCTCTGAATTAAGATTTTCGAGGTTAGTAAACACCATTAAACCATAATATGTATCAACAAGGAGGGAGAGGGAATGACATGTGAGGTTTAGGATGGTTTTAAAAATTGTTCTTTCAAGCTCCAACACTATTATACAATTAAAATTTTGTTTGAACTTCCTAGATTGAGACGCCACCACGTATTGAAATAGTTGGCATGCGGAACAGAAGGCATATAAGAACTGAATGAACATCGAAAGTTAAACTTGATGCTATTAGTAGGGTCCAAGTTTGTACCATTTCCAGAGATATGACTACGTGTGTTATTTCAACTTCAGGATACATTACTTTAAAGCTTTACTAGCTTCTTTTTTAAGATACTGTTTATGTTCAGGGAACCATATTAACTAATACATTTTTCAGAAGTGGAATTTTTACAATATGTTTCATATATATTTTTCAGAAGATTAACCATATAATTGCCTAAATTTTCATAGATAATTTTAAGGATTTATAAATGTTTTTCAAAATTATTCTTTTAAGACGTATTGTAAGGATATCCATTTTTAATTTAAGTTTTTCCTTAGAATAAGATTTTCTCTCTCAATTGTGCTGAAGAAGAAACCATTGTTGTTTCGAAACATGTACACTTCAAATGATCTATAAATTGTAGACATTTAAGTGTGTTATTATTAGTATTGATTTGGCGTATAATTAACTTAAGTGTCTTCTTAGTTATTCTGTCAATACGGATCAAGACAATTTGCTATTATGGCAAAGATTTTTGCTTACATATTATAGTACCGGTATCTAGTATTAACTTACGAAGAGAATAAGTCTAACTAGAACAGGTCTCTTGAAATACAGCCATTTATTTATTTATTTTATCATTCATATATCGGTCGTTCGGCAGTCGGAGGTAAACTTAAAAACAAAAAGGTTCTTAATTTGTTTCGTTTTTGTATATATTTTTAAATGGCTTACTGTAGCCTATATTTAAATCAGCGTGTTCCTTGTGCTATTGGTCTTATTAGTGCTAAGGCCTACTAGGCTATATTATGCCTTGAGAGCAGGAATGCAATACCTAAGGAAATGTCAAATTTTGAAGACATTTTTCAATGTTACCAATACAACATGTAGTAACTCTTCAGTCGGAAAACACAAGTTTGAACTGGGCAGGGATAAAATGTAATATTTAAAAAATTCTGAAAAAAATATGTTAAAAATTTGGAAACTGAGGAGGTGCCTGGAGAAAAATAAAAACTTATACTTACGTCTTTTTGTACAACTCCATTTGATTAATAATATCAGCTACAAGGATGTGGCCCATAATTTCTATTCTAATTAGAAACTAAATAAATCTTCCATGAATGGAATTATTCCTTCTTTTAAAATCCCCATTCACCTTGCCTTAACTTCGAATTTGGAATTTTCAATGAATATTGTACATAGGTGTTAATTATAAATATCAATTAACTTCAGCAGTAGGCTATAGGCTACATATCCTGAGAAAATTTCAGTACAAATAGAAAGAGTATGCTACTATAGGCCTACTACAATATTAAAAATGAATTGTAAGACAAAATTACAGCTGGACAAAAACATTTATTAGGCTACTCCAATCAATTGCAGCTTACAGAAAGGGAATGTTAATGAGCACATTTTCAGATTCATTATTACAGATCACTTATAAATTATTTGAAGCCCATATCACACAAAACTCACTAAAGGAAGCTGTGTGATAGCTATTAGAATGTAAATAGCCTGTCCAATAACTAATTGTTAGGGACCGGAAAAATTCGCATTTGCGATAAATGCGAATTTTTGTAATATGTGTTAAAACCATTTTTTAAATAGTTTTAAGGTGTTCTGAAGCACTGTGGTACCTAAATTCAAAATGCGAATTTTGACCAAAATGCGAAATTAGTACAAATATGCGATTTTGGTGCGAATTCTGCGAAAATGTGATATTTTAGTGGCGAAAACCACATATTTCGGCGAAATCATGAAAAAATACTGCAAATATGACGCATATATTTTTCAACCGCTCTGATCGATATACCGTATTTGCTCGCGTATATCTCGCACCCCATGTTTTTAATTGAAATTTCAGGGGGGAAAAGTACTCGCATATATCTTGCATTCATTACTGACACCGTCATATAAGTGACCGTAATAACCTTCAGGTAGAAACACGTTCGATTTAGCGCGCCACAACAGTCGTCATTGTCCAGGAACTTACCCGAAGCGATACTAACAGGAAGAGCGAGCAACAACGAGTTGGTCCGAACTTTGATACGAGCCGATTAGGGATCGAGGCGCCGCGTGCAAGCATACGGCGCAGCGTGAGTGTTAGCACGCTGTACATCGTTCGCCGCGTCTCCGGCCAAGATTGGATAAATTCGCCGCCTTGCGACACGTTCGAATTAGCGATTAGCACGCCACAACAGTTCTGCAAGTAGGCCTACTGTTACATCGCAGGGAAACGCAGTTCAGTCTTCTCGAATCTCAATGATATCGTCTTTACGCATTGCTTCGCATCAGAGCTCGGCCGCGAGCAAGCATTCGGCGCAGCGTGAGTGTTAAGAGGCGGCCGGAGTCAGTTCCTATTTCACCTTTCATTTCAAAACGTTGCCACTAGTTTCGTTGTAGTCGCTGTCCCCTAGTAGTTACATGGCCCGTACATAGGTATCAGCACGGATTACCCCCTACTGTGAGCACAGATTACCTACTACTACTGTGGTGAGGGTGATTCAAGGTCGCGCGTGCGAGAAAGTTCTAACTGCTCCGGAGTCCAAACACTGGGGAAATGCAATCTCGTGGCAATGCGCTTCAAGAATATCGCGACCAGAAATTTCGAAGTGATAGTCTGTATAGGCTACTTCCAATTGAATGGCCGAAATATTTTGCTATAGATAAGCTAATAGTTAAACTACGGATTACGGAATTCACAAGTGACTGAAATATCCTTGGCCTTCCTCGTGTTGTAGCGGCTAGTATTCTTGGCTGTCACCCCAGAGGTTCGGGTTCGATTCCCGGCGCCGACAAGAAATTCGATTCATTCTTGTCTGAGGGCTGGAATGCCCCGTGAGGCAAAACTGAAAAGATGTGGTTTCGATTCCCATCTCAGCCATCTTGGAAGTGGTTTTCCGTGGTTTCTCACTTCTACTCTGGCTGCGTGGCTCAGGGGTAACGTTCTTACTTGCTGTGTCCAAGATTGCAGGATCGAATCCTGGCACAGCACAAATGCGAGGGAGCCGTGTCAGTGAATTTACTGGCAGGTTAAAGATCCCCTTTGGGGCAAACTTCCAAAACCCCGGCCTCTCCTAAAGCCGCAGATGTTTAAAGGGACGTAAAGCAATAACATTATTATTATTTCTATTATTATTATTATTATTATTATTTTTATTATTATTATTATCATCACTTCTACTCCAGACAAATGCAGCCGACTCCTTCACAATCCTCATCTGAATCCCAAATATACACACTAACGCACTACCTCGTACCACGCTGGTATCGAGAGAGCGTGGGTTTGAATCCCACCTCAGCCGTCTTATTACTATTATTATTATTATTAATATTAATAATTAAAATATTTTCCGGATCTTGCATGTGGGGGGAGGGGGGGGAGGGGGGGGGGGAGGAGCACATGTTGAACTCTCTACCACCGGCGGCTTCTATTAATACTATTATTATTATTATTATTATTATTATTATTATTATTATTTCTAAAATTACTATCAGTTTCTGCTTATTTAGGAGGATTATAAATTAATATTACATAATTTGGCAATAGAGGTGAGGGAGTGCAGGATTCTCCAGCCCCAGGGCCCATCACCACTCTCTAAGGCCTTGCATCCGGGGGTCACACACAAGAACGCTACACCACGAGATGGTCTTTAAAACAGTATGTTATGCAGAATGTGATAACGCAGAAAGAAATAAAATGTTATTCTTCAAGCTCTACCATTTCCTTACAGACCTTCCTTACATAAAACTGCCTATGTTGCGAAGTTCGAAACCGAAACACAATAAGGTTTCACGCCGTCGTTGTTGTTGCTCATGCTCAATTAGATTGTGTATATTCAATCATTTACTTTCATAAACATCTTCATACTGACATTATGGGGTTTGAAGCCATTTTTCAGTGTTCCCTTAGTAAACAAAAGTTTGGTGCTTTTCGGTCGGTCAACACGAATGTACCCAAAAGAGTTGGATTATACCCTAATCCTGAAAAATTTACAAATCTTTTGGGTAAATTCGTGTTGACCGACTGAAAAGCACCGAACTTTTGTTTTATCTTCATAATAACCTTAATTGTGATAAAGAATCCTTCAGACTAAACTAATTCCTGAAAAGAGTTGAAAAGTAAATTTTCAACACTTCTGTTTGAATATTTCAAAATATAACTCATCGTGTTTACGATAACATGGAAAAGATACGTAAGGAAGCCTACTTCCTAGTATACCTGTAACTTAGTAGTATGCTGAAAAACTGCTGTTTATTTCCTAGAATTATATTTACGTGTTTTTGTAAGTAACCATGACAAGTTATTTTTTCTTTTATTCTTAACAAAGGCGATATTTAAAAAAATGTAGAATACCTTTTTTGAAATTACATTTCTCATCACACAGGATTAACTTCAACGATAAGCTATAGCATATTATTATCAGGACTGAGTTGCTTCAGCTCTTCCTTTCGCATTGCCTTTTCCTCATCAACAACCAAAAAATGTCCAGAAACTACAAATTCAGTTGCTCAAGGGAAAGAAAACTAAGATCCGTTTCCCACGATCATCACATCACTATTCATGAACAAATATGGTGCAATTAAATGGGGCAATTGTGATAATTAACTAATACATGTAACTTTTTCCAGGAGTGTATTTACATATTTATATCTTGTACCCCGCCCATTCATTGGGCACAGTCGTGTTGACCGACTGAAAAGCTACAAAAGACAATATTATAGCCTATATAAAAAATCAGTAGTAGTGGTGAAAGATTTCAGCCTATTCCTGTAACAACTTAGACCAGAAACTCATCCTAGCATCAACTCTTACCGCAGCTTCATTATAAACACAAATACGGAACTTTTGATTGCCTATAGCAGCCTTCCCTGGATACCATAATACTGTACTTCAGAATCGTCAGTTTCTTTTCCCTTGGTACTCTTCCGTACGCATACATAATCATGGAATTTATTTAAATTTGCTATAATATGAACATGCTTAATTAATTAATTAATTAGTGTACCATCCTTTATTTTGCAAAAAATATAATGAATAAAATGAAGAATCTACAAGCAATATCATGTGTAATGTATATGATTTATATAAAAATTAAATCAATGTTACATATTTCAAATTTTTTAATGTAATATTACATAGAAGAAATGGAAGGAACGCAGATGCCCCACGTGGAACCATCTGTCATCACTGCGGCAAATCGTGTGCCTCCCGCATTGGGCTGTATAGTCACCTCCGAACTCACCAATGAGAGACTTCCGGATTGAAAGGCCAATCTACTCGATATGAGTGTTTGCTATGATGATGATAGATATTACATTAAAATCCTAGCCTTACTCATCAGTATATTGCCAAAATGGATCCAACTATGACATTTTAACGCATGATAACCTAGAAAGTCATCTCGAAATTGACATCTTAATTATTATGAGGTAACCCGTAGTGACATTCTCACTCCGATACTTACGATGAATATATGGGACACAAGAGGGTTATTCTTCCAAATTTGTTAAAAAACGATCCGGGAAAAAAATAGCTTATCCTCTTGATGAAAAATGAAAATCCACAGCCTGCTTCCAGTCTCCGACCGGGTCAGGAATGGAATGAATGAAGCCTCCATCTAGCGGCGAGGATATGAACTGTGCCGGCTGCCGAGGCCTGACGCACTCCTCTGGGGCAATGATTAAATGAATGACAGATGAAATGAAATGATAGTGGAGAGTGTTGCTGGAATGACATTTTGACAGGGAAAACCAGAGTACCCGGAGAAAAACCTGTCTGCCTCCGTTCTGTCTAGCACAGATCTCACATGGAGTGACCGGGATTTGAACCACGGACCCAGCGGTGAGAGGCCGGCGTTCTGCCGCCTAAGCCACGGAGGCTTAACTTATCCTCTTGATATTACATTTAATTTATCGATCAAGTCTTTGATATTTCCAGAGAAATGGAAACTTACTAAAGTCAGTCATATTCACAAGTCGGGTAAGATTTCACTAATTCTTAACTACCGAACAGTACCGGTAGCTACTAAGTTTGCCCCAAACTAACTTTACGAGCAAACACTTCATGAACACATAGGCCTAATGTATTATTCAGGCATACATGCCATTTTATTCACGATTCATAACACGGATTCATCCCTCGATGATCAACAATAACCAATTTTCACGAATCAGGAGTCATCTGGTTTAAATTAAAGGATAACGAGTCGATGTAATATATACAGATTATTGGTAGAGTTAACCATGACGTAGCCTACAACTTACGAAAATGTCCTATTACGGATCATACTTACAGTATGAAAGACGCAACACTTTGTATCATAGAGAAAAGCTCCATTCACCCTCTGGTGTTCCCCTGGGATCGAATCTTGTGCCTCTGTAATCTTATCTTAATTAACCATCTCCGGGATGCCAATATATCATTATTATTATTATTATTATTATTATTTGCAAATGTCGTGTAATCGTTTAAATACATTTATTCGTTATGGGATTGTATGCTGCTCCAAAAGATGAAGAAACAATAAATTGGAACAAAACAAATTGTTTCGATTTATAAGTGTCATCCGATTGCATTTACACGAAAACTTTGATATAAAACACCACCATTTCCTATGTAGTTCCCATCTCAAGTCATCTAGGTTTATGGTAGGCTATACTATGAAAAAAAAAGTTATCCTTTTCTCACCGTATTGATCGAATTTTTGAGATATATTCAAAATGCTGGGATTTATAAGAAGATGCACATTTTATTTTAGGAACCTGTACATTGCTAAAGATTGTACAGTATAATGCATTCGTATGAAGTTGACTTGAATTTGGCTCAATAGTTTGGAACCCAAGATGTGCGAATGCTAACTATAGAGTTGAATCGATAAAAAATAAATTCCCTATATTCTTGGAATACAAAAGGACACATGTATATCCTAAATATGCTAAGCGGGAATGTGGTGGCCCAGTGGTGTGGTCAAGCTGTTGGCCTCTCACCACAGCGGACCGGGTTCGGTTCCCGGTCAATGATGTGAGATTTTCGAAGTGAAACGTCATGTCCAGTAGTTCGGATTCCACGTAAAAAGGAGGTTCCGTGGCTATTGATCGCGAGATTGACGATAACATAAACTACACATTTCCTTTAAAAATGCTAAGCATAATTTATTAATGGAACTTTTTCTTTAAAGACTTTAGAGAAAAGTAGGCAGGTTATTACATTAAATAATTTGATAACATCTTTGATAGACCTTATTTGTCATCTGAATTTGAACTATATGTTCCTTCGCGGTCAATAAGACCGAAACGTATAATATTCCACTGTCCAAGAACCAATACAGAGTAATATAAACATTCGCCTGTATCGAACACATTCAATATCTAAAAAAGAAAAAAGACATGCACACATTTCCATATATCAGACAGCACCTTTTGTTCATTTGTATTGTAGAGAAATCACTTAATATCATACACTCCTTATCAGTGACTTGAAACATAATTTCAAGTACGATACTTACTAGAATAATATTTAGTCATACGTATTATAAGTATCATTTTATATTAGTGTAAGAAAAATATTAAGTGTAATTCATATTGTTATTTCTCGTAATTAGGTTGTAACCTGTTAGAAGAACTATAAATAAACAAACAAATAATTATAAATAAATAAACAAATTAATTTAATGAAATTCAGGTCCACTTTAGTGATGGTTACTAACTAGTGATTGCTTGCTACTCATATAATAATTACTGTAACTTCAAAAGCCCAGTAGTCGCTACATCATATTTAGACTGACAAAGCAACATTTTATTTACAATCCACCTCGTGGCGTAGTGGCTAGTCTTCTTAGCTGTCAACGCAGAGGTCCAGGTTTAGGAGCTGAGGGCTGGAATGGGATACACTGAGGCTTGTGAGGCAGAACTGGGAAGAGAAGGGTTACATTGTTACTTCAGCCATCCTGGAAGTTGTTTCCTCACTTATGCTTCAGGCAAATGCTGGGATGGTATCTAACTTAAGGCCACGACCGCCGCATATACAAAACCCGTCCCTAATACAAATACACACCCTAATACAACCATCACAATAACACAGGTTATTAGACACATTATACACACACCCAAGTGCACGCGGCTACATGACCACCATGTCCCAAAGCTCCTAAACGAATCACCACCTCCAACAACAACAACAACTCTATTTACAGTACAACAATGGCATAATCTTGAAAGTAGCCTATACTACTGTATATTACAGACATGTTAGAAAGAACTAAAAAGCTCATAATAAACACTGGAACTGCAAAAGACCTGTAGGCCACACACCATAATATGATGATCTAGAAAGCAGACGATTGTAATCGGGGGTGGATCTAGGGGAGGGCGACCGCCGAGGGCCCCGCGGTCCGGGGGGGGGAGTCATGGATTGTTTTAAATTTAATTGATTAATTATTTATTTATTCGTTAATTCCCCATAAGGAGAGCGTTATAACACAATCAATTTTCATGTTTAATTCTGGTCCTTCTTTTTTTTTCCAAAAACCTCTCATACACACACACTATGCTTCCTCTGTCTCTCCTCCCTCCACTTCTTTCCCGGTTGTCTCTCTTTGGGAGTCTGCTCAAACATCTGTTGTCTAAGTCTAATTGATTAATTAATTATACTTTTCAAACTAATTTATAATTCATATTCTTTTTTCAGTGCAGCTATGACCTCCCGTGACCGTTTAGCAAGTATAGATTTCAGTGAAATGATGGAAGACTTCATCCGAGAAAAAGAGTCGCAAAGTAATATTTTAATATTTCATAGTTTACATAATCTTCTTCAAGGGGACTTAAGGGTTTCTTTCATATTATTAAAAGAATGTACCGTAGTGTATTCAAAATATTGTAACTATTCTTTATTTTATTATTATTACAAAACTATTTTCCATTTGATTTGATATTTTTTATATTTTCTATTGTTGAGGGCCCGACCGTATCATATCGCCCAGGACACCGCAAAGCCTGGATCCGGCACTGATTGTAATGAAGCGACTGACAGCACCTGGACATGAGCTGATTTCATCACTTCCTGGTATGAGATTACCATCTCTCAGAAGCCGGCTCTGTCTTACTTCACCCTGTTTCAAGGACATGACTTTGCGACGATGCGGTATCTGACGGTAACTGCCTGAACTGCCAGCACCTCGACACGGCTAGCATTAGCAACTCAATATGCTGACATTTTCTAAAATCACGATTAAACATATACAGAGTTCTTAATTTGAAAATATGATTCAGTAGCACAATAGAGAAAACTATGAGCTGTCTTGCAGTGGAGTTTGTTTCTGTTTTCAACATCATCTGAAGGCATTGAAGAGGTTTGGAAAATTGCAGTTCAGAACTCTATTTTATATGGAGAATTGTGATTTTAACTACACTTTTTATAACTATCTTTGTATTCCTGTTCGATATGCTTTTGTACCGATGAAAAGTGTATAAAATACTACAGCGGGCTATAGGAACAAAATAATTTTACCTTGTCCAGTTTCTTTATAAAACGTTTCACAAACTTTTCACCCATGTTACAACAAGTGCTGGGCTGGCGGTCGGCCGTTCCCACTCCGGCCGGCTCTTAACACGCTGTGCATCGTTCGCCGCGTCTTCGGCCACGGTTGGCTAAATTCGCCGCCTTGAGATACGTTCGAATTAGCGATTAGCGCGCCACAACAGTTCTGTAAGTAGGCCTACTGTTACATCGCAGAGAAACGCAGTTCAGTCTTCTCGAATCTCAATGATTTCGTCTTTACGCATTGCGTCGCATCAGAGCTCGGCCGCGTGCAAGCATTCGGCGCAGCGTGAGTGTTAGCACGCTGTGCATCGTTCGCCGCGTTTTCGGCCACGGTTGGCTAAATTCGCCGCCTTGAGATACGTTCGAATTAGCGATTAGCGCGCCACAACAGTTCTGCAAGTAGGCCTACTGTTACATCGCAGAGAAACGCAGTTCAGTCTTCTCGAATCTCAATGATTTCGTCTTTACGCATTGCGTCGCATCAGAGCTCGGCCGCGTGCAAGCATTCGGCGCAGCGTGAGTGTTAGCACGCTGTGCATCGTTCGCCGCGTCTTCGGCCACGGTTGGCTAAATTCGCCGCCTTGAGATACGTTCGAATTAGCGATTAGCGCGCCACAACAGTTGCGCAAGTAGGCCTACTGTTACATCGCAGGGAAACGCAGTTCAGTCTTCTCGAATCTCAATGATTTCGTCTTTACGCATTGCGTCGCATCAGAACTCGGCCACGTGCTAGCATACGGCGCAGCGTGAGTGTTAGCACGCTGTACATCGTTCGCCGCGTCTTCGGCCACGGTTGGCTAAATGCAATTCAAACCCAGATGAAAGAAAGTGAAAAATATGATATCATACTTGCATTAACTGCAGTTCAGACAGAGTTCAGCATATTTGCTAAATACTGTTTTGTGGACCCCAACGAACAATGTTGATAGCGAGCGTGTGTTGTCCCATTACAACACAGTGGTTACAGACAGACGGTACAATTTGAAAGAAAGCAATGCTGAACTACTGACAATGCTTTCGTTTGAGGACTATAACTGCCCAATTACTATAACTGCACTTCATAACAGTGGCGGCTCGTAGATCAAATATCAGGTGAAGAGCCAAACTCCTAATTTCATCAGTGCATGATGTTTGAGTTTGTGAATATTGACATCCTTTTCCTATTTTAATGCTAAAATATCTACTAAAAGCCTAGTACTTAAAACCAAACCAAACATAAGTTATCGCACTAAAAAGTCAAACTCGCTTATTTGTATAGCTTAAATGAATCCTCCGTTCTCTAAGGTTGGCAATCTTATCTATGATGTCCTCATAGAAGGTCTTCAATCAATTTCAACTACAATTCACGATTTATGGAGATAGCCAATGATGTAATTCTGGAGTCAGATATTGTGTTACATGCAAAAGTATTGATCTTTTCAAACAAGAGAAACTGCGTTGTACTGATGCACTTGTAGAAGGTATTGCTAGTACCCAATTGAGTCGCCACGTACTCTTACACGATGAAAAAGTCTATTTTTGTGGCATCACTTTACTAAGTATTTTCTGGATTTATGCTAAAAGTACAGCTATGATTCTTGTCACATATAAGAAGCGGTATATTCTGAGCTGTTTATGACCATGTAGTGCTACTTTGCTTTTATAGGATGTGTGAAATGAATACAAATTTGGACAGATACATTTTCAAAAAAATGTTGTATAATTTGCTTCAGGTACACATTTCTCAGTTGTTTTTCAATCAAATATTCTCAAATTCTGTTCACACACTTGGAATGGATCATGGCAGATGAGTACCGGTAACCACTTTGTTTCATTCTTATTGGGACAGAATGCAAGAAAAAAGAATCCGAACTCTTTCTTTTTAAATGTATTCAAAAATATGTATTAATTTTTATCTTCCCAATCCATGCCTACTATGTTTTGGAAGTGCAAATAGGTTAATATTCAAGTACTCCATTAGGCAAGTTAATGTAAAAAAATTAGCCCTCTATCTTAAATGGTTTCCTTGTTATTGGTACCTAAACATGGAAAATGAGTATTAACGGAAAACAGCTGGCAAAGTTAAAAGTGAATTATTCAGAGCATGCGACGCTAATTTAAAAAAAATGAATTTAAGGTAGTTGTAGACATAAAAAAAAACACAAACTATATATATTTGGATTCAGAAAAGAATGAAGAATTTTATGGCGCCAAAATCAAAAAAACGATATTTTCATCATGCAAGAGTACGTCGTGTCCTTAAGCAAAAGTTTGTAAGTCTCTTCTATTCACGGAGTTCTTGATGTATTTCTCCCGACTATTTTTACGTTGTAGGATTCATGAGCATAAAAGAGTGACAGTTCATTTCTTAAATGTGGGGTAGGCCTATTGCTGAATATGTTTGTTATACAGCTCAAATTTGTCGGAATCTATAAGACTTATTTAAGAATTGTAATTTATCACAGCCATGCGTTAGCTTAGAAAAAAGCGGAACATTATTAAGAAAAAAATGAAAATTCACAGCCTGCTTCTAGTCTCCGATTGGGTCATGAATGGAATGAATGAAGCCCCCCCCCCCCATCTAGCAGCGAGGATATGAACTGTGCCGGCTGCCGAGGCCTGACGCACTCCTCTGGGGCAATGATGAAATGAATGACAGATGAAATGAAATGATAGTGGAGAGTGTTGCTGGAATTAAATTTTTGACAGGGAAAACCGGAGTACCCGGAGAAAAACCTGTCTGCCTCCGTTTTGTCCAGCACAGATCTCACATGGAGTGACCGGGATTCGAACCACGGACCCAGCGGTGAGAGGCCGGCGTGCTGCCGCCTAAGCCACGGAGGCTCTAACATTATTAAGTCGGTCCTTAATATGATCTCTGATGTACTCTGATGTTGCATCAGTTATTTCCAGAGAACACCCTTTGAATTTTATTTTAATAATTTTGAGGTTCTAAGGACTTTTTAGATGTCCGTATCTTCAATAATTCCTTAAAGCGCACACGGTTTAAAGAGGTCTTGTCATTTCCTCTAGAAGACGATGATGATGATGATAATTGTTGCTTTAAGAGGCCTAACATCTAGGTTATCGGCCCTCCTCTCTAGAAGAGAGTTCCTGTAAACTTAAGTATAGAACAACTCTAATCACAAGTCCCAGGATCTGCCTATTTAAAGTCACATTCACATTACATTTAAGTGCACTTAGTCTTGCATTTTCCCGTAAAGTGCCAGATATCGTGCTTGTGTGCGTGTTCTAAGTGGTAACTGGTTCTTTAAATGTTGCTCACTGTCTTTGTGTTTGTCCAACCCGCGCGTAATGTTTTGGAAATTTGTTACTGTTCCTGTATAGTAAGCAAGGCCAACAGAACAGTTCTATAACTACTGCACAACTATGTGAACTGTTCGAACCAAGATCCCTTGCGATGAAGGCTATAGGACTTTCCGGTTTTATTTCTTTAGTGCACAGTTCTATTAATTTCTTTGGCCACCCACAAATTAATAAATTAATTAATAAATCCCTTTTTGTCTTCATCTTTCCACCTACTGAAGGGAATTTCTAATAAAATTAGTAAGTGTCTTTCACTGCAAACATTATACACTAAAAGCCATCAACCTTCATCAACAACAGGGTAGATAACGTTATAAATACATACTATTCATTGGGAAAGTAAATAAAAGCCTCAATATAAAAGAAAAAGAAGCCTGTTGCAATGTAAACTTTCATCAACTGAACTAGACGATATTGCCTTGCCGACACAGGAACATCTTCACTCGTCTGTCTAACGGCAGGTAATGACGTCACAACTGACGTCAGGTTACCATGGCAACGAGACGATGTAGCTGACATAAACAAGACACTTCGTCTCCTGCTTCCTTCCAAGTTACGGCAGTACAATCTAGCGACAGGGAGCACAACTGCTACAAGGACGTCATGCACCTTGCTTGCGCACCATCTAGCGACGGAGTGTAGAAATAACAGTACACTAAGTGAAAAAGTAGCCCAAGACAATGACAACATTTTTATTTAAATAAGAAAAAATAATGTTTATTTTATTTAAGAGATGGTATGTGAAGAGGCTCTTCACTCTCTTCACCTGAATAGCCGCTACTGCTTCATAACCATGAAGTCGTTAAAATAATATTACAATGTGATGATTTTTAACTTTGTAAATAGATGCTAATTTTGAAGAAAATAGATGCTAATTTTGAAGAAAATAGATGCTAATTTTGAAACAAATAGATGCTAATTTTTCCGGTCCCTACTAATTGTCCATAATCAAGACCCCATAGAAATGAAAAATGAAAATAATAGGGGAAATACCTACGTAATGTATATAAGATGAACAACACGGAAAAGGGAGCAAGCTAAATCGTCCAGAACATAATCTAAAAGTTAATCATCTAAAACTGAAGTATAAAGTTCACATGAGCCTTACATATGGTTACCGAGGCAATAAATATTAAGGGGAGACGATGGCTGAATAACAGAGAAGTTTTAAAATTGGCATAACTTTTGTAATATTAAACACAGATCAATGAAAATTTGCACAATCATTCATAATGAGTAAATCCTATTGTGTAATGACTTATAGATTTTTTGGTTAATATTTGAACTCTCTCAAAAAAAAATCCTTATATTTTTTAACGCATCAGTCGGGTACATTTTTTCCAAAAACCCGTGCAGATATCGCTTTATAATTTTCCACACATATTTGAGAGCATAAGGAACTTTGTTTGCTGGAACAGTTTTTTAGATTTTTCATCAGTTGAATTATGAAAGGATTATAAAATTTGGATTCATTTTTTATGCACAGAATGTTACTTGGTAAGACCCTAGTTTCCAAAATAATTGGCATATCAAAAAATGCTTCCAGTCAATTGTATACCATGTAATTTTCTATGTGAGTTTCAATTTTCTCTTTAATCCTACGAGTAGTTCTGGAGAAAAATGTACCTACACCCTGAAAATGACAAAACTTAGAAAAACAAGAAAATATAAATGCATGTTAGTTTTTTCAGTGTTTCACAGTCTAAAAGCCTCCATAACTGTACTCTTCCTCTCCTTCCTGATCTTCTACACCTGTTTTGTTGCCCCTCTTGTTTTTTGTCTTGTCAACTTCAACTTATTTATGATAGCAGCATCTGCATTCATGACACGAAGGCTGTCGATTTGTCCTAGCATTTTCTGTGCAAACATGACTGGTTCAAATCCTAGCTGCTTTAGGACATTAATCCCTTTGTTTCCATCATTGTAGGCTGAAGCAGCCTCAAAAGCAGCCATTTTCACCAAATGGCTGGGAACAAAATGTTGTCTTTGGACATCGTTTGCAAATAAGAAAATTTAAACTCTCATTAGGGTTTTGAGTTTTTCCAAGTGTACATTTCTTGAGTAGCTCAGGTGAAGTGTGGGCTCGGTACACTGGCTTAATGGCTAAAACAACAGCTTCAGGAAGGCTGTTTTTATGAGTAAATTGTTCACCAGTTACACTTGCTTGCATGTATTTACACCAAAAATCTGAACTGTTCACTAGATAATGACAATTTTTTTCGTGAAGCACTAACAGGAGTTTGTATGGTTACATTCCTAACCTCAATATTCATTTTACTTTTCAGAATGCTGTTTACATGCATCTTCTACACTTTCTTGAACACTTAACCTTGTCTAGCCATCTTTAAACGACTGAATGTATAGTTCAGTCTCTATTAAAGAGTGGATCAGTAAATCTAATAGAAATTTATAACATTTTTATGAAAACAAACTGAGAGCTTTGCTAACAACAGCCACTGCCTTCTATCACATGGATGGAAACAGACCTGTCCAATAACTACAGTAATCATAAATGTCATCTAGAATATGCTAAGTTACATAGTTATCGCCTGTCACTCTCATCCAGAACACGGAATGTAGGAAATGAACGTACAATATGCAGGGGGCGTGGCCTCTCCACCACATCAATTCCTCCATTATTTAACCCACTTATAATTTTATTTTAGGTTCGAAATTTTGGGAATATGTTCTCAAAGCATGAAGCTTTCATATATAAGTTGATTTTTAAAAAAGTCATGTTTTGAAAATATTCTGCCATCATCTCCCCTTAATCAAACTGAAGTATAAAGGTTACATGAGCCTCCCATATGGTTACCGAGGCAACAAATATTAATCAAACCGAAGTATAAAGGTCACATAAGCCTCCCAAATGGTTACCGAGACAACAAATATTAATCGAACTGAAGCAAAAAGGAAACATGAGCCTCCTATATGATTACAAAGGCAATAAATATTAATCAAACCGAAGTATAAAGGTCACATTCGGTTACTGAGGCAACAAATATTAATCAAACTGTAGTATAAATGTCACATGAGCCCCCCATATGGTTACTGAGGCAACAAATAGTAATCAAACCGAAGTATAAAGGTCACATTCGGTTACTGAGGCAACAAATATTAATCAAACTGTAGTATAAATGTCACATGAGCCTCCCAGATGGTTACCAAGGCAACAAATATTAATCAAACCGAAGTATAAATGTCACATAAGCCTCCCATATGGTTACCAAGGCAACAAACATTAATCAAACTGAAGTATAAATGTCGCATGAGCCTCCCATATGGTTACTGAGGCAAGCATTCATCATCTAGAACTGAAAACACCCATGGACCAGTATATAATCGAGAGGGAAGAAAATATCAACTCGATGTAGGATGTTGTATTAATGATTCTCTTAAAACATAAATCTAAGGGTGTGGCAAGCTGGAAATACTCAACTGTTATGTTGTATAACAATGGCATGTAGCATATGAATGGGATAAGGAATCATTAATATTAAAAATGAATTATATGACAAAATTACAGCTGGATAAAGACATATATTAATTAGCCTAGGTCTACTCCAATAAATTACAGCTTATAGGAAGGGAATGTTAATGAGCACATTTTTCATTATTCTCTTCCAATATAATAATAATAATAATAGGTGATATTGTTCTCCCTGTGATATCAGTTGATAGTAGGCTATGTTGCATTTAATGGCATAATACCTCCTTAGGCTCAAAATCTCAGAATTATTCTTGGATTTGAAAGGAAAGTCTAGAGAAACATAATAAAAATAAATAAAAGAGCAAATTCCTGTGAGGAGCTTTATTTAATATCTAAAAAATTGGTACCGTACTCACCGACAAGTCATAAGGTTATGTTCAGCTCTACTAATCCATAATTTGGCAGACAAACGTAAAGAAATAAAAAGCCGAATATCTCCACTAGTCTTTCATGTTCCATAATTGTGGACAGTTTCTTGTTAAGTAAAAACACATATTCATTTGTCACAAAGCACTGAATTGTAAACCTACCACTGAAAAGCATTTTCACATTCGTTTGCGAAGGAAAACACTAACGCTTTCTTGTAGCTCCAAACACAACAACTATGCGGCATTATTTCACAACTACTACACCGAATGCTCCACTATAATAGTACGGTACTGTGATAACGCAAGTATGACAATTAAACCAAAAATCACACACGAGAAATGTTGAACAAGTAAGACTCCAAGAAGAATCCACTCAACTCTAATGGCTGGCGATCTGAAGCTGTATCCAAGCAGCGTGACGTCACTGGAGTTTCGACAGTGAGTGAGTTGGCCTTCCTCTCGGTGGTCACGACCCTGGTCACTACTGCACCTCATATATGTGCATAAGTACATAAATATGCGTTTTTATTTATTACTCTTTAAAAAACGGCTGCCATGTTCCAACAGCGCTTGCATCTCGTTCAACTGTCAACAAGGTGCACTCTAGCGGCACACACAATGTTGCCAACATGTGGGATACAAAATCAGCTTCCTTTGGTCATAAATGAATATTTTTTCTAAAATAACCTCCCTGGAGAATAGTGAAAACCGCATCAAAATCCATCCAGTGGTTCTCGAGATTACCCATTACATCCAAGAATCGGGGACTTTGTTTTATACATGTACTATGTAGAGATGTGCACCGAAAAATGTAAGCACTTTGATTTTTTAGAAACCATTTGAGTACCACTTTCATAGTAATGTTATTAATATTACGATCTTGTAGAAATGAGCGGAAGTGTGGTGGACGTAAGCACAAGGTAGGCGTAGCCAGCAGCATTCGTGGCAACACTGCCTTCACTTCAATGCTTATCCGCCCAACTGTTAGAACACATCTCTGAAAAATACAACTCTAGAATTGTCTGCACTAAAAGCTATACGGTTTGCCATTGGAATGGCATGTCTTTCCAGGAGACGCAGAAGCAAATTACCAATGTTAGCACCAGTCGAGTCACCTTCCAAATTTTTCATGGATAGCAAACGATTTTCAATCATCTTCGATTTTTTGTTGAAAAATGACATGACGACAGTATACAGCTTACTATCTCCATCATTGCTACCATCAGTGGAGATCTCAAAAGGCCCATATTTTAAAATATTGATCATTTTTGAATCGGAGTCATGTGCCATTTCATGAACAATGGCGGATGTTTTATTCCTGCCACAGGCATATTTCTTCGCAATTTCCAAATCCGGGAACATTTTTCTAAACAATTGTCCCACGTGATCGGAACATGATAACGAGAGGTTATGTTCTAGATGAACGCCGTGAACATTCAGCTCGAATGGCAGCATTGTCTTCATTCATGTCAATAAAAAACGTACCTAATTTTTTGTTCTTCTGTAAACAACTAGCACTGTCCTTGTGTTTTAGAGTGTTGCTGTGATTTACAATGTCAGTTTTTCCACCATGAGAAATATTTATATCGCAACGACACACGGAACAAAGAGCAAAATGGTTTCCTCTACTAGATTGTAAAATGAATGGAAATTCAGTTTCATAGCTTTCTTTGAACACTTGGAGATAACGTTTCTGAGGTTTTGTCGCCATAACGTTATGAGAGAAACTTAAAACACACGACACGAAACAATCATCGACACAAATCGTTGAAATAATCTACCGTCGAACACTTTAATACCTTAATTAAAGGCAATAAACGTGACACTAGCAGAGTATAAACACGTGGCGTCAAACAGAGCAAGTCACAGTCGCCGCGCGTAGCATACAAGGTTTCAATCCTATTCTGCACAGTCACGTTGCCAGCCTCGACTAATCAGCATGGGCTTGACACCTGTTTGTCCGTAAAATACCACCAATCAGTATGCGGTAGGCCGATCAGCTGACTCACGATTCCGAGATCGCAGCTATGGAGCTCACTGCCAAGCGAGGAACTTCCACAAACGTGCACAAAAGAACAAGGTTACGCAAATCACTAAAGCAATTACGACTTACGAGAGAATCTCCTTGAGAATGGAAATTATTTGCAGTTCCTTTTTCTTTTACAATATATCACTGGGGCCCAAAATTCGGAAGAAATAATAGTAATTAAGAAGACGAGGTGAAAATTCGGAAAGTTTCCGAATAAATCGGAAAGGTTGGCAGGTATGCATTACATATTACTGTAGAAAATTTTCCAGATTTTGGTGGAGGTTGACTCGTATATTCCACTCTCGTGACTTAAATATCTCAACTTTCTACAGAAAATTGTATTTTGTTGGTACCTTCTCATCCCATCTGCTAGGTAACTTCCTAGCGCATGCGCATTGTCAAAGCTACAGATGTAGTCTTAATTCCTGTGATCCGAGAATGTATTTCCTAGGTATTTAATCTCCTTAAGGGCCTGTTTTTCAATCGCTAGGCAAAGTTCGGAATAGCGCACTCCCAGCATCAAACGCCATATTGTGTTTTTCAATCGCTAGGCTGCCAAGGGAATTAATGTGGTGGAAAAGTTGGTCATATTTACTCGGTGCTATTTGTGCTGAATATGTATTAAACCTTCGGAGTACTGACACTCCGTAGTTGCTTGTTGTATTTATCCTACCAGCTGTGATTTGTGTCATGGATTTGTATTTTAATTGCATGAATCTTTATTTCATGGCTTGTTTTCGTTTATCGGAAAGTGCTGTGATGGCTGCGCTAGAATTATTAGCTTCGGTGCACACACAGGTAACGATATTTGTATACATTATACGGCAATAGAAAACTAAAAATTTCAACGATCTCGTATACTACACAGCTTGGTTCATTCTTAAAATTCACCACACGACATGTGAAAAATGGAATAAAAGGCAAAACCATTGGCCTGGATAAAGATTATTGATGCGTGACTACCCCACTGTGCGTGAGAAAAAGCAGGGGTGTTATATATTAGCTAACGCGGCCCGCGCTACCTCAATTTTTCATATTAAAGCATATCATCATTTAAATACTGATAAGAAGCCCGAGACCATATGGTTTGTGTTTCAATCAGTTGACACCAGAGATCACATTTGCGTTTACCGTTCAGAATTCAATTTTGACCAATCAATTAACACATCACGGGGCAGGCAACATTTTATTTATCCTATAAATCACGACCACCGTAGCTGACACAACTGAAATTGGTAACGCTGTATGACGCATCACTACCACGTAACTTTTGTAAAGTACAAAAATTAACCAAAATAACTGTAGTAATCGTCAGGAAATATCTGGAGATGATGTAGTAATAGATGATTACTCCTCCACTGTTTTTAACCCATCCACCGTCCCAAATAGTATCACGACTTATATAAATGAAATTCCAGCTGAGTCCACCATTTTCGCTGTTAATTACGCACAAATACAGTTTTGCCAATCCCGCACTTACGGTACTACTTTGTATAGGCTAAGCGCGGTACCATGAAACAAAATAGCACCAACTTTGAACCAGTTCGCAATGGATTGTGCAACCTGTTTTTGTCTAGACCAATAATTGTTAGGTCGTTAGGTCATACAAACACCCCTGGTTTTTGTCACGCACAGTGGGGGTAGACACGCATCAGTAATTTTCATCTAAACCAATGGTTTGTGCCTAGACCAATAATTTTTAGGCAGTGAGGCGCTGGTTTTGCCGCTCAGTTCGAAACATGGAATCCTTGCGATCAGAGTTCATTACAGTGGTGAATACTGTTCTACATACAAAACCAACCTATCGCTGGGCTTACGCCCAGACCCCCTTGCTTGTAGTGCAATCGGTAATTTTCGTCCAGACAGTCGTCGAACCAAGTAGCGACCAATGGTTTCGTCCAGACAGTCGTGTAACCAAGAAGTGCCCGATTATTTCTTTTTTCACATAATTACAACATTACGCGCGTCTTCTAATGTATTTTGTATCGGATATGTTGGTAACTAATGACGTCAATGTGATCGCTCACTACGGTAGTTTCACATACTAAATATGCAGTCAAACATGGCTGCAGTTGTTAAATATACAATAAATAAAAACATATTTATGTGATTTAGAACATATATCCGGTGCAGAAGTGATCAAGGTTAGTAGTTACAATTGATAATGTCCCCCCCACCAAAAGATGAAATAAGGTATGAAAATGTTATATTATCAAAGTGAAAGCGAAAAGGAAAAGAGTGATACGTGGTACAGAATTAATCTGAAATTTCACTACAGTATATAAGTCGTGTTATAAAAGGGGATAGCGGGTGTGTTACAGACAGCGAAGGAGAAAACATCTAATAGGACATCATTTCCACAATTATTATTCATCATTACACAAGGTATTTGGGCTAATTTAAGTATTCTACTTGGTTCATCACTCCTGAAGTGTTACCTCTATTACGTATGTTGTTTTGCCTTGAACATTTTTGCTTGAAGACGGGCTATTATTTTATTTTAGAATATGCACTGAAAATGTTAAGCACTTAGATTTCTTAGAAACCATTTGAATATCACTATCATAATAATGCTATTATTATTATGATCATGCAGAAATGAGCAGAAGTGTGGAGGACGTACGCACATAGTAGGCAAAGCCAGCAGCATTCGCGACAACGCTGCCTTCAGTTCAATGCTGACACCGTATTCCCTCTCATATATTCCGCTCTCGCAAGTTAAATATCTCAGCTCTCCACAGAAAATTGTTTTGTGTTGGTATCTTATAATTTTTGAGATACTACTCCGTCGATAAAGCTTGCCTTTCAACGCCTGTATTTAACTCATCAATTTGTCAGTGAATTCAGTGAATTTTCTGCAAGTGGCTTTTATTGTGTCAGGTGACGAGAGGTCAGGAGATTATTCTACCAACCATCTCGCTCTGTGCGGCTAGCATTTTTTGGCAGTTGGTCCAGGTTCGATTTCCGGCTCTGCCAAGAAATTTTAATTTTGGTCTGAGGGATTGAACAAGGCATACTCGTGAAGCAAAACTGAGAAGAGGAGGGTTTGAATCCCGTCTCAGCCATCTTGGAAGTGGTTTCCGCACTTCTACTCCAGGCAAATGCCGGGATGGTTCCTAATTTAAGGCCATGGCCGCCTCGTTCCCAATCCTCATCTGAATAATAAATGCACACACTAATACAGCCATCACAATAACACAGGTTATCAGACAAATTTCACACGGCCAAGTACACAGATCTACATGACCATGATGTCGCAAAGCCCCAAAATCAACCAACAACAACTGCTTTCTACCATTCCAAGAAGAAATCTTAAGAGCTGTCATTCCAGTCTTATGCCCCTAAAATCAATGACTAGTTCGAATGGTTTTAGGCCTAAGAATCGGAACAACCATCTTCTTGCATCTCGATAGGGATATGCCAATAGGTTTTCAAGAGCTTGTCTCAATTCTGCCTCCATATATGTAGGCCTATACATGCAAGAAATGAGTATGGTACTAATCAAAAATAGAGAAATAATAAGCTAATATGTACCCTACTATTCTATTTCTCTCCTACTCCTAAATCCTTCCCTGAACACTCATCTTAAAACAGAATGGTCTTCAATTTTGGACTAATTATAAAAATGTAGCTTATAAGAAGAAATGAACATGCTCATCTTTAGCTTCCCGGCAAAACTGGAAAAAAACCTTGAGTAATTATTAATGTTTCTGTTCTTATGCATTTTATATGATGCTTTAAATTTAATCTAGAAGAGCTAATTTAACTTCACTACCATAATATTGCTTAAGAGTTAAGACTGTTGAGGACTGATGACCAAGATGACCCTAACTTGAGCAAGGACTGCTTCAGAACTTTATTTAAAATGTATTTTCGTAAAAGGGCCTTTACTTAGTTTGGATCATTTGCGATTAGTGTTACATGGACTTTTTGGAGTTAAATTATGTAAGTTGGCAACACCAAATGTGACGGCCATGTTGTTGTTTTTTTTGTAACTTGTTTAAGGTGGCCCAGACTTTTTTTATAATTGGATAATTTCATATTTTGTGTCTTGTAAATGCCATGATCTTCTTTTGTTTTGGCAGCCATATTGTTATAATGACAATTCACTTGTACCTGGACTGAAACGGTGGTGTCCTAGTCGCCTCTCTGGAGGGGATTATTCCCACACTAGAGAGGGATGTGTTAATTAAGAAAATCCAATATTCTCAATGTAAGGAGCATGGAATTACGAAACACTGGATGTGAGGTAGTTTTGAAGGTAAACCTACATGTGATAGATGAACTCTATTCAACAGGTTGTGAATGGCCATGACATGGAGAAGCAAGTCTGTTATTTCTTTTATTCAAGTATTGTACCCGGAAGCCACATCTGGCAGTAATATATTTTGAAACATGCATTTTGGTCGTGGATATGCCATGGGAATTGTTAAGCAATCACTGAGAGGATAGGAGACTAATTAGTGAATTAGAGCCATAGGAATAAATATATGGAATTTTTTAGTACGGCAAACGACGATAATTATGATAAGGAACGCCTATTGTGAGTTTCACATTGATTAACCCGATCAGAAGGTATTCGACATATTAGAAGGAGCCTGTGCAACAATATTGGCCGATCCTGTGACGTCAATGTCCATGAAACGTATATAAGCGGAGACCGAAACGAGGTAGAATCACTTGTGATCTTGCCTTCGAGGCGACAACATTACTCACAAACTAGCCTTCGAGGTGACAAGCCAATTGGACCTAGCCTTCAAAGTGAGAAGGCATGCTTGCTCCGTTCATGTTACCCGAGGTGCAAAATGTGGATACAGTTATCTTCAGTCAAAATCTTCGTGAAAGTACAATATCTTCATATAAGCACAGTCTATGAGTTGAAAAGCACATAGGCTACTTCGAGCTTTACAAATATTTGAATTTAATCATCGTTAAGACGATACAAATGTGCATAATAGCAAATTCGACATATTAAGACCTATAAATTCTACATTATTGATTTTCTTCATAAGCAATCACTAGCCACTACGGTGAAATGCTTCTTATCAACACCACAACGATATCCACAGATCAACAACAAGTGATCATTTCAATACCTGGTAACATGTGCTTTAACATGGAAGAGTAAAAAGGACGTGGATTGGCGGATGAGAGGATGAACTTAGGAGCAGTAACCATCTGAAGACAACCCTGGCAATCGCCAGAGGGGATCTGTTTTGCCCAGCTGTTGATAGAAGACCATGGACAATGCTGACAAGGAAACATCATCCAGGATGATGGGACTGGAAATGGAAGCAAGGTCAAACCAGCCAACCGGAGTTTATTGGAGTAAACAACGGGGGAAGATGGTGATATTCTCTCTCTGCGCAAATCCCACAGAGCCGGCCGCCTTCCGGGTTGACGCAAGCTCTAGTATTTGGGGACAGTTTATGTAGTCAGTGTAGTTATGAATTGTTGCATTTTCGTAACCACTATTTCGCTGTGTGTTTATATCTGGAAACAAGTCGCGTAATTCTCCGGGAGGAAATTACATTTCACTGTAAGAAAGTTGGTAGGAGAATATAAGCAAGGATTTTCAATGCAGGAGTGTTGCATTTACCTGTTTACGCAGACTCTAAGTCTGGCGCTTTGTCTTTAGAATCTGATTGATGGTTAGAATGTGCTATTTTCTAATGTCATTAATGGCACATTTTCAATTTTGAGATCATTAATTCTTTTATTTTTTAAGCTTGTCGTATTTCAGTAATTGTAGAAACAAACAGCCTGTTCTATATTTTATTCGATATGGGTTAAATAATTAATTGTTTATAACAAAATAATTGTTATTTATTTATTGTTTGGCTATCATCACACCATGGAACAATAAATAAGTATAACAAGATTACAATATTACATTACACTATACAGAAATAGGTCATAATGAAACTTTCAATATCCGTAGATAGTCAACAACTCGATCAGTCGCCAACAGGGACTCAGTCCGGGAAAGGCTGACATTGGACTATACCAGACCCAAAACAACTGTGAACATGAGGGAGGAGCCAGATTACCTCGCTCACTCGTGCCAGCCAATAACATAGCGCGGTGTTGCCTAGATAACTCAGCCTGCAAGGTTCGCTGCGCCGTACGAAATCGTTATTTCTCTCCGCGCACAAAAATAATTAATTCTTCAATTAATTTAATGACCTTAGGTTACAGAGCTAAAAATTTTGAAGCTGACTGTCCAAACCCCGTCACGCTACGACCACCCGTTCGGGAGATAGATAGATAGATAATGACTTTATTGGTGGCGAAGTTAGGGCTCAAGGCCCTCTCTTACACTTAACCACTACATGACTTATAATTACAAATACCAATAGCACAAAATATAATATTAATAGCAATAAGAATAGTGATAATATGAATAATGGTAGAATCATTAATTTCAAAAATACACAAAGTAAAGTACCCTTAAATGACGTAACTACAGTAATCCAATCATTCATCTCATTCATTCACTCGTTCATTCAACATTTATCAAGAAAGTCAGCGGGATCCACCCAGCAAATACTCGCCGCAAGCCACTTTAAACTTGCGATGAGAGGGATTGTCTCTAATGTTTGCAGGTAGCAAATTCCATGACCTGGACGCAGAGATTATGAACGAGCGGTTGTAAACAACAGTACGGTTTATAGGTATGGTAAGAGAGGAGCCAGATCTCGTAGTGTGGTCATGATAACATCTGCCCTTGAACTGAAGGGATAATTAGAGAGAGAATGATTTAGATGTTGACATAATTAGGTTCGCTAGGGAAGATAGAGAAGAGTGACGACATTGCTGTATCAATTCAGTAGTGGAGCTTTAACAAGTGCTGTGAACTGAAGTTTTGAACTCATAACAATGTCACTTAGCAAGCCGAGAGGCAGCCGAACAGTTTTTCACAGCCAGGCAAGAAATATAATTTTCAGGGTATATGACCTTTAAAAGAAGTTTTCGAATACAGAAGTACGTGAAAACACAAAATATGTTAACCTATGTTATTGTGGTGACAGCAATTATGATTTTTGTTGTTGTAATTGAGTCGAATAAAAATCACCTCTTCACAGTTTTACCTCACGAGGCATAGCGTACCCAGTTCTAACGCTGAGACCAGAACTATATGTCTTGATTGAGCCGTGAATCGAATCCGGACCTCACGGGTTGTAGTTGTTGTTGTTCTTGTTGTTGATGATGATGATGATGATGATGGTTTTAGGGGCTTTGGGACATCGTGGTCATGTAGCCCCGTGTATTTGTGTGTGTGTGGAATTTGTCTGATAACCTGTGTCACTTTGCTGTCTATACTAGTGTGTGTATTTGTAATTCAGGTAGGATTTGGGTAGGAAGCGACCGTGGCACGTTAGGTACCATCCCGGCATTTGTCTGGAGTAGAGGTGCGAATCCACAGAAAAACCACTTCCAGGATGGCTGAGGTAGGAATCAAACCCACATCTTCCCAGTTTTGCATCACGAGGCTGAGTGTACCCTGTTCCAGCCCTCAGACCAGAATTACATTTCTTGGCAATCGAACCCGGGCTTCCGCGGTGACAGCCAAGAATGGACAGCAAGTGTGCTAGCCAGTACACCACAAGGTGGTCTCCAATAAACAAAAGCTGATCCCAATAAATTGTTTTCTGTATTTCTATTACCTTATAAAGAGTCCACAAGCAATGTTAATCAGAATGGCTTGGGGTGTAAATTACTCATGTGAAATAATAACGTTGTTGTTGTTTCATTTGAGGGGCTAGGACATCTTCGTACTTTAGCCCAGTGTACTTGTCTGAAAATCTGGGTTATTGTGGTGTCTGTATTAGTGTGTGTGTATTTGTATGCTTGTGAGGATTGGGAAGGAGGCGACCGTATGTTAGGAACCATCCCGGTATTTGCCTGGAGTATAAATGAGAAACCACTTCCAGGATGGCTGAGGTAGGAATCAAACCCACATCTTCCCAGTTTTGCATCACGAGGCTGAGTGTACCCCGTTCTAGCCCTCAGACTAGAATTAAATTGCTTGGCAGACCCGGGAATCGAACCCGTACCTCCTGGGCCACAGCCAAGAATGCTGGTCGCTACACCAGGAGTGCACGAATAACGTTTGTGTTATGCACTAAGAGGGGGAAAGGTTCCGCCTGATCAATACAACGTAATTCACATTTAAAGGGTTGTATTAACACCCTTGTGGTACATGTTTCGGGTCCTTATTATGGCCCCTTCATCAGCCTCAAAACAACAATAGATACCAGTATCATATAGGATTCAATAAAGGTAAAATCTAACATGAAATGTATGAATGACATGAATGAAAATGAAACATATTAAATAATTATGGGTAATGTGGTGAAACATATGAAAAAACAGATGGGGACATAAAACTATTACGTACAAGACAAAGATTAAAAGATGAAAAACACATTAAAATAGCAAGTTGCAAATACAAGCACTTCTAGTGCATGTCGAATAATGTCTTGCAAAGTTCGTATTGGAGTCCTATATTATAACACAGTGCTTGATCCAATTCTGCTTCCGTGTCATAGAGTCCATTATTATTAAATGGTTGAAACTTGTAGAGAAAGCCTTATGGTATCTGTAATCTCCTATTAGACTAGTAGTCAAATCATAATACATCACCATTGACGTTTAAAAACAGGCCAAGCATAAGAGACAATATCCTGATGGTAGAGGTAGTCCATTGGATACAAGATGTAGTAGACAGAACGGGCAAATCCCAAACAGAGAGAGGAGAGGGGACTCCTTCGTCTAATTTATAAATACCAGAGGCGCTATATTTTTCCTTCCGATTGATAGAGTGTGAATTAAAAAATAAATTTCTGTTCGTGTGATTGGATTGATATGCTAATTTCATGTTATGCTTCTTGAAAACATTATTGACACTATATGTGAAGTTGTTGAGATACGTAAACACTGCGCAAGACGGTTTTTCGACTTTATCTGGTAGGAGGTGGGTGGCCGGTTTATTTTTAATCTTTCTGATGATATTAACATAATTACGACTGAATCCATTAATGCGAGCTATTTGGTGGATAATTTTGATTAAGCTGCAATGACTGTAATATTAATTATATTGGTCAAACCGGGAGAAGCTTTAATACTAGATTTTCAGAACATTTTAACGCCACCAAACATAGGAAATTTTCAGCTATGGCTTCCCACATTAAGGACATGAACCACAAATTCACCAGCATTGACAACGATCTTGTAATTCTGCACCATGCTAATAAGGGGATTTTAATGAATGTTTTAGAATCTATCGAGATTAACACCGCCCAGAGAATTTTCAACCCCCCTAACCTCAATGAGATATCTTTTGATTCCAATGTTTTGTTTGATACCTTAACTGATTTCATTGTGTCAACAAACAAGGATAATAATAAACCGCCTTGAGCTTCCTCCTTACCATCTCTTCTACCCCTCCCGCTCTACTCCTTGTCCTTCCCTCTCCGCCTTTCCTACGTCATACCATGTCCCTCCACCTCCCCTCCTTCCCCGCGTCAACTTGCCTGCCTTCACACACCCAGCACTCTCCATCTGACCTATTGGTCATTCATAGTCCCGCATCGGAGGTCTCTTGTGTTTTCCTCTGCTCTAATGTAAGTTGTGTCTTAATTTTGTACCGTTATTTCTTTTCATATTTTAGTATAGCTGTTTCTCTCATATTGCATATTTTCAATGTTTTCAAAACATAATCTTTATTTCCCTCTTGACGACACGTCTTTCACACAATTATTTTTGTTTACCCTTAGATTCTTAAAGGCCTGTGTTCACATAGACGAAGGAGTCCCCTCTCCTCTCTCTGTTTGGGATTTGCCCGTTCTGTCTACTACATCTTGTATCCAATGGACTACCTCTACCATCAGGATATTGTCTCTTATGCTTGGCCTGTTTTTAAACGTCAATGGTGATGTATTATGATTTGACTACTAGTCTAATAGGAGATTACAGATACCATAAGGCTTTCTCTACAAGTTTCAACCATTTAATAATAATGGACTCTATGACACGGAAGCAGAATTGGATCAAGCACTGTGTTATAATATAGGACTCCAATACGAACTTTGCAAGACATTATTCGACATGCACTAGAAGTGCTTGTATTTGCAACTTGCTATTTTAATGTGTTTTTAATCTTTTAATCTTTGTCTTGTACGTAATAGTTTTATGTCCCCATCTATGATGTTTATTCATATGTTTCACCACATTACCCATAATTATTTAATAAGTTTCATTTTCATTCATGTCATTCATACATTTCATGTTAGATTTTACCTTTATTGAATCCTATATGATACTGATATCTATTGTTGTTTTGAGGCTGATGAAGGGGCCATAATAAGGACCCGAAACATGTACCACAAGGGTGTTAATACAACCCTTTAAATGTGAATTACGTTGTATTGATCAGGCGGAACCTTTCCCCCTCTTAGTGCATAATTGTTCAATCAATACGGAACCATGACAAATACGAATATAACGTTTGTGTGGTATCTGCCTCACATCACAATTATGAAAATGTGCGCACTCCATTGTGAGCATAGATATTCGTAGGATTAGGCCCCCCTCTCTCGCACATGCACTTACATTCGGAGCGCCTTGTGTTCACGGAAAAGGTCGTGCGTATACTGCGAGTGTAGAGCTGTGTCATCTCCGCCAGTCTCGCTGTGGCAACAGCGCTCAGCTGGACGCACGCTACTGGGTGAGCCCACGTTCACAGTTGTTTAGGGTCTGGTATAGATTGGATGATATGTTGAACTGTTTGCCTTTCTGCACAGCAATCACATTTTGGTGATTGAACTTTGTCCCATTTATGCATCAAATCTGCACATCTGCCACAGTTAGTCCTTACTTTGTAAGGAAGACCAAATTTTCTGATTCATTTCAAATCCTCGTGCTTTGGTCGTAATACACGGCATGCTAAGTTGCTCTAGAGGAGCAGATGAACTCCACATTGCTTTCCAATGATCATGCAAGTTATAGTTGCTCTCATCAAGTGTTGAAGCAGTCTTCAACGGTGGATGACTAGAGCGAAATCTGTTTCTGTGGATGGCAGGAAAGTCTGCATGCACAGGAGGATGAGGGTTGTTGCATATATTTTTATATTCCCTGAGAAAACTTTTCTCAAGCCTCAAGGTTGGAGGCGCAATATGACTAAGAACAGGCAGCCAAAATGTTGGGGTACTTCTGATTGTACCCGTAATCGTGCGAATGGTGTGATTAAGTTGAGCATCAATGAGTCTGAGATGAGCGCTGTTCAGTCAAACTGAGGCACAGTACTCAGCCACAGGATAAACTAGTCCAAGAGCTGAAGTTCTGAGTGTTGAAGCAGATGACCCCCATGTAGTACCACACAGCTTTTGTAAGATGTTGTTTCTTGTTCTAATTTTAGCAGCCGTTCATGAAAGAAGTTCTTTAAAACTAAGGGTCCTATCTAGAGTAACTCCCAGATATTTTGGGTGACTTATGTGAAATTGGCCTGTTTTCAAAGAATACACACAGTTTTTTATTGGCTAATCTGTTGTTAAGGTGGAATGAGGACACTTCTCAGTAATTTCAAAATTTCTGTTACTTGCTGCAAGAGCCCAGTCATCAGCATAATCAAACTTCCTGGATGATGTTTCAGGCTATGTACAGGGGCGCCAATACAGAAACGTGCGGCAGGCCATTGTTTAGCTTCATCTGTGAACTCATATTATTACCCAATAACACCTGGAAGTGTCTATTACTGAGCATGGCATTGACGAGGTTGCTAATTTTCAAACATGAAATGATACGTAGAAGCTTGTAGATCAAGCCTCGTCTCCACACAGTATCATATGCTGCCGTTAGGTCAATAAATGCAACTGACGTCTTCTGATGATTCCGAAAACCAGCTTCTATGAAGGTCGTCAAGGGTAGGACCTGATCTAAACAGCTGCGATGGGGGCAGAAACCCGCCTGCTCAATAGGTATGTGTTCGAAGATCTTATTACTGATTATATTATAGATCAACCTTTCAAGAAGTTTGTAGATCATGCTAAGGAGAGCAATGGGGCTGTAGTTGTGAGGTCGGTCGCATGGTTTTAGCACAGCAATGATTTTCACTCTCTTTAGTTCATATGGGATTTTACCTGTAAGAAGGATATTGGTAAAGAATTCAGCCAACCATTTGGTTACAAACTTTCCATAGTTCAAGAGTAATTCTTCATGGATACCATCAAGACCAGGAGATTTGCCAACTTTCATACCTTTAAGTGCTATTACTACCTCCTCACTAGAAAATGGCACAGGATATTCAGATTCTGTCATAGATGTTGCCTTACGTTCCTTTTTGACCCTGATTGTGTGAGGTCATATTTGGGGAGCTCCGGAAGTAGAGATTATATTTTTTGCAACTTGATTGGGAGTAACAGCTACATTTATATGGTCAGGTGGGTTACCACCACCAAGTTTCCTAGCAGAGACCAGGCTTTTCTACTCAAATTCCGGAAGTCTAGGGATTCAACGGATTCCGACCACTTGACACGTCGAGCAGCATCGAGGCTGTGAAGCAATTCGTCAGTTATTTCAAGATTGTTACTCTTACAGAATTCTTCATATAATTTCTTACTTTCTTCAGTCTAGCCAGGAATATATTCCTTATGGTAACCTCAAGGGATGCATTTTTAGCTGTGCTAATCACAGCTCCAACAAAACGATTATAGCTTGAACTGACTGGCGGAATCCATCCCACGACTTTGTCCAGATTATTCGAGAACTTAGACCAGTTAGCCTTTTTAAAGTTTCATCTAGGACGAGGGAAAGATTGAATTATGGGGATACTTCTGCCTATTTCAAGGAGAACTGGACGGTGGTGGCTGTGAGGGAGGTCTGGAAGAGCCTTTCTTGACGTAGACAGTGGATGGAAATTTTCATCAGAATTATGGTCTGTCTTCCAGGCTCCAGATCGAAATGTGCACCGATCCTTAGCATCAAATATGAGGTGGAGATTGTTTTCATCTAACCAGTCAACCAAAGCCTTTCCGCTGTCATCACAATGGTTGTATTTCGACATTTCATGATAGCTGTTGAAATCTCCCATGTAGACTGTAGGATGGGAGTAAGTCCGAAGAACATTATTACGGGCCATGCTACTCTAGGTGGTTTATAAATATTGACAACAGTAGCTTCACCAATCATAGTACGCAGTTGCTTCACGTCCGTAGAATTAACCTTAACATACCCTACACGTGACCCCTGGGCGGTGCTAAGAAAGCAACACCAAAGGCTACCAGACAATCCTTTGGATCTCCTGGTACACATCACATAAAATAAAAAATATTGGCCCATAAAATAATTGTTATTTGTTTATAACTAATTATATGGTTAAAAATGAACGGAGGTAATTGTTGCAGGATCAGGAAGAATTGTTGAACACTGTAAAATAATAATAATATGTTAATGAAAATAGGAATTTATTGAGCTCACACTGGTATGAGAATTCTTGAAGATTAATTGTAAAAGACTTCAACAATCTTATTTTGTCTCGAGTCTTGGGAAGAGTGGCATAGTCTCTGATCCCTGTATTGAAGCAAAGCAAGCTTGTAGTTTAACGTGACCATTAATCGCGAGATCATGAGCCACGGGACCTCCTTTTTACGTGGAATCCGAACCACAGGACATGGCATTTCACTTCGAAAGATCCCTGTATTGAATTGTGTTGTGTAATAAGGTAGTTGTTTCATCAAGAATATGTTTCCGCAACGTGTGTGCGATGGTTAACCAGCGAGCATAAATGGTAAATCATTAATTCATTAATAATAATAATAATTTACAGCGAGTTGTAAATCCGTAAGCACAATACCGTCCAAGCTATTTGTTAATTAATTAATTAATTAATTTCCATACTAAGAATATAACTATGTGTGTGTGAGATGACAGTTTAAGCTGAACGGTTCTTATTGTTCATTTATGAATGGATATAAAAGCTGTCTTGTTAATATGTGAGACCAGTAATGTGTTAAAACAGACAGGATTATACCTGAGACATAAAGCCATCAGACCTGAGTAGGCGAAAACCATGCAACCAGTTGCATTATACTGATCCCTATTCAACTTGGTGTTAGTGAGGAGAATGTTGTCATATGGTTGCTCATGAATGAACAGATCTGTTCAGTTGAATTGCCAAAATGAGGAATATTCGTAGAATCTGATGTAAATAGTGTATTATAATATTTAATAATAATCAAGTGGTAGGAAAATTATATTTTAATTTTGCAAGAATTCTTTTTAATACACCTTCTGTCTTTGAAAAGTTCGGTGATGGGCTAGATTACAAACGGATTGTTGGCTTACCTGAAACAGCCGTTAATGTCCTTTGAAGTAATCCCCGTGGATGATTATGCACTTCTGAGAACGACTGAACAAGTCCTGGAAACTCCTGGCATAATCTTATTTAGGAATAGCCTTCAGTTTGGGTCGTCAAAACTCGAAATTGAAAGCAAGCGAGAAGTATGAATTTATGCAACCTGCCTTGCACACCTGATCAACGGGTGGCAGTGAGAGTGGTATATTTATGCAACCTAACGTTCACGCCTGTTCGATGGGTGGCAGTGAGAGCGGTGAATGTTCCGTGGAATGGTCCTGAAAGCCATCGTCACGGGTGACAAGACCTCGAAGGCAAGCGTCAAAGTATGGAGTATCGGGGTCCAGGGTCGCCGAAAAGCCCTGAAGGGCCAGAGGTTTTCGGACGTCCAACGTCATGTGACGACCCAACTGAAGGCTATCCCTCAGGAAGTCTATGCCAGGACTTGTACAGCCATTCTAAGCAGTGCATAACCATCCACGGGGATTACTTCGAAGTATAGTAACGGCTGTGCCAGGTAAGCCAACAATCCGTTCTTAATTAGACCCATTCACCGAACTTTGCAGACTGAGGGTGTATTTGTAACCAGTCAGGATGACTCCTGTAGCACATTTCATCTTGTTTTTGGTAAACTTCAGACTCCCAGCGCATTTCAAATATTTTCAAAGCGCTACTATTACTTAATTGTGTTGAGAAATACGTCATCTTCATGACATCATGTAAGTGAGGAGATCTCACGTGATTATAGCAGCTCATGCAATAATTATGGGATCGAGGTAACAAGTTAATTTGATAACGATTCTAATGGGTTGAGGGGGTCTTCGCCCAATCAATACAATTAGAACCCATTAGAATCGTTATTGTACACGTCAATACGGACCTTGTGAAATGGATAATCCTCCAATTAATCTTGAAGTTCATTTGAACCGTGACTTGTCCCCATTCAACATGACTTGTTTAATTCATAATATCCATTTGATTTCAAAGATTTATTATTTTATTAGGACGTCGAACCGACTAGAATAGGTCGACTGTAGGGGTTAACTCCTAGGATGTTTTTCTCCACAAGAGGGTTTGTTGACTAAATTGCTACAATTTCTGTGAAAATAAATGTTCAGCTAAATTATTTTAACAAAATTTCTGCTCTGATATGTTATTAATTTCCTTCTTCCCTTGCCTCTCGTGGAAATTGAGGACAATGTTGCATTATATCGATTATACGCCCAGGACGACCCCGAGGTCCATCTCATGCTCGCATTGTTCTCAAATTTCACGTATGTGTGTGGTGACTCGTCAGTGCCAAGTGGCTTGCCATGGCGTATCGGTAGTTAACAGGCACAGAATATGACGGTAATTTGTTCTATCCTCAAGTGTCCCTGGATTATTGTGATAATTTAAGTACCGTATTTGCTCGCGTATATCTCGCCCCGCGTATATCTCGCACCCCATTTTTTAATTTGAAATTTCAGGGGGAAAAAGTACTCGCATATATCTCGCATTCATTACCGACGCCATCATATAAATGACCGTAATAACCTTGAGGTAGAAACACGTTCGATTTAGCGTGCCACAACAGTCGTCATTGTCCAGGAACTTACCCGAAGCGTTACTAACAGGAAGAGCGAGCAACAACGAGTTGATCCGAACTTCAATACGAGCCGATTAGGGATCGAGGCGCCGTGTGAGTGTTAGCACGCTGTACATAGTTCGCCGCGTCTTCGGCCGCGGTTGGATAAATTCACCGCCTTGAAACGCGTTCGAATCAGCGATTAGCGCGCCACAACAGTTGCGCAAGTAGGCCTACTGTTACATCACAAATTTTGTGTTTTTTTTTCAGGAATACGGTCATTCCCCGCGTATATCTCGCACAGAAAATTTTCACACATATTTTCGGTCAAAAAAGTGTGATATATACGCGAGCAAATACGGTATTATGCTGTTTGACTACGCAGTGTTGGGCCATTTAAATAAATGATGGCAGTGGTTGGTTTGTAAAGATGGGATTTTCTTGACGTTATATAGGCCTATATTTGCCTGTTATTTATTAATTTCATTGTACATTATATTTTTTCCTTTAAATCCGGGGCTTATTTATTTATTTATTTTCAATTCTTAATGATCCGATCTATGGGCTATTGTCATTGTAAATTTTCTCCTTATTTATATTCACGTTCGATTATTTTTCTTTAGATTTGAAATGCTTCCTTCCTGTCATACTGGGCTATTGATGAGTATCTTAGTAGTTCAAGTTAGTTTTCTTTTGAAGCAATATATTTTGTAAATGGACACCAAGTAAAACCTTTTGTTTTTCTGTCATTGTATTGCTTTACCGACGATGCAGGTAATTACGTAACTAGTTCATGACGGCCAGTGAATGGTGAAGGACATGTATATGACTGAAGGCCGTGATACTCGTAACATTTTGTAGAAATGTTTACTATTACATTGTTCCTAAATTATTGTCAAGTGGTAACAAGATTAAGGTATTGCTGCACCATTATTTTTTTTAAGTGTTGCCAATTATTTGTTCGGTAAGTAATGTAATGGTAGCTCCTGGATCACATATCCATTGTTGTCTTCGTTTAATTGTGCTTAGGTGTCCTCACATAGCTTTGTGGTTTTAATTTTCTTTTATTCTAACTGAATTTGTTTTTCTAATTTTTATTTTCTTAATCGAATTATACTTCAAATATTCCTGATTGTTTTCTTATTTTTCATCAGTTCGTTTACTAGCCCATGTTATTTCTTGCCATCAGCCTATTGTGTACCCAGTGGGACCATAGGAAACTTCAGAGTAGGTCTAGATACAATTATTTTCGCTTGATCCATAGTAAGATGCTCACCTTAATTAATTTTATTTGTATTAATGTGGTTGGCTGCATGGCTCAGCAGTAACGTTCTCACTTGCTGGGCCCAAGGTTGCAGGATCGAATCCTGGCACAGCCAGTTGGCATACTGACACGTTACAGATCCCCTTCGGGGCAAAATTCCGGCACCCTGGCATCTCTAAAAGCCGCAGTAGTTGAAAGGGACGGAAAACCAATAACATTATTATTATTTGTATTAATGAATTGTCACGATAGGGTTGTTTTTGATTAAATCTATTTCTATTTTAAATCTTTTGTATGTTACAATTCTTTGGTCAGAGTTTAATTAGGGCACGGAGATAACTATGAATTTTAATAGATTAATTGCTTAACATGTACGTTAGTGAGTTTTGTTCGAGATTTGTCATGCCTTGGAACCTGGAAATAACGTTGGGTGTCTCTTGAAAATGTTTGCTTGTCTTGTTTTGGAGCCACGTGCGTGTTATGTAGCAAGTGTAGGGGACGTTACGTGTGTTCAAAGCTGTAAGCTGTTTATTCAGCTCTTATTAATTTGCAGTCAAATACATCTATTTTACGAATATTGGTGTGCTAATGTGATTATTTTCTTGTGTTTTGGTGGTTCAGTGTGGCCTTCTTGTGTGTACATTGTTAATTACATGTTTGCATTTTTGGGATAATTGCTAAATGAGGGTCAGCATTATCTTGATCCCAGGGCGTGGTAAAGCTCGAACAGATCCTTGGTCATTGCTGTTGTTATTTGTTTACTTCTTAAAGTGGGGGGGAATATTTATTGTTTTTTTTTTTTAAATTAGGTCGTAACTTGGATCTTCTTCTTCCTAGCATTAATCCCTTGTGGGGTCTGCTATGGTCGTAACTTAGATATGTCCCTATATTTGTTTCGTCGAGACCCCAGTCTTATTGTGGGCTCGACGCAGAACAGTCGTGCTTGGAGACACTCCTCAGGTATCATCGTAGATCCATGCAGGGTTTTAAAACTTCTTAAATTAATAACTAAGTTGCTTGTGATTTTTTTTTGGTAACTTTAATTGTTTTGAGAACTCTTATTTCTACTGTATTAGGTTTTGAAGTACATCCCCATCCCTGGTAAAACACTGAACTTTATGTAAAAATTCAGACTTTATTCTTCGCCTTGCTCATTCATTCTTTTGACTTATTGTAATTTTATTTTCCCCATGCTCATAATTTTGGTGAATTCATCTACATAAAATGTTAATGTTAAATGTGAGATAAAATCCCTCATGAAATCATCCAAATATGAGTAGCAATTTCTTCAATTCAAATTACTCTGGGCTAGCTAGTTTCATATTACATTTTTTCTTGCTTGTTTTGTTCTACTTGGTATTTATTTCTTTGGGTTTAGGATAGGGAGGATCCTCGGCCACCCTGATTGAAAAAAGTGTTGTGTATTTATACAATATTTACATGCCTTTCTTGTATTTTACTGATTTTTACATTTCTTAGTCATAAAATAAACATGCTTTGCCATATGTGGAAAAGCATTACTTGAAGTTTTGCGCTGCAGCACAAGGTACTGATATTTGAATGACTACTCTGTTGTTTGGGTGAAAAATGGGGGTTAACAGAATGACAAGCCATAGTGGGAGAATTTGGATGTCTTGCAGGAAGAGAAAGGAACAGACAGCCTCACAACAATATTGGAAAATGTTGTTTTTATGGAAGTAAATTGAATACATGCCACTGAATCAAGAACACTCTGATTGAACACAAGTGTGATTTCTTGAAGACCACATGTTACACATCTTGTCACAGCAGTTGAGCACAGTTGTGACTAAAAACAATCTTTATTTTACAACATGTGAAGGGTAATGAATTCCTTTTCCATTATCACAAAATGACAGGAAATACACAGAATTGTAATAAAGAGCAAATGCATAATACACATCTGTACAACATTATTTACAGTTGTCATAAATAGAACTTCTGTACAAAACTGGTTAATAATTACACTCATCATATACAAATGAACATACTTCTGTATTGTCTGCCATCCTAGTGTATGCTGCAATAATACTCACAAACAAACGATATGGAGTAAGTCTCTCGGCTGAAACTTTACACTGTGCAAGACGCATCATCACAGACTTACGTACAAGATTCTTGTACGAAAACAAAAACAAATGCTTGCTAACTAAAACAAATGTTTAAAACGCTGGTATAATCTAAGAATTGTGATTGCTTTACTTTAGTCTCTCGATCTTGCCAACAGGACTTGTAGGCACGGTATTGTGCTGAGCACAGCTTCTGCATCTTAGGCCATGTGCATACGAACAACAATTATTCCTGGAACACCAAGACAAGATCTTAAGAGCACCTGGTATCTGTAAACAACAGTCTGAATGTTCTATCAAACAAGTAGCATTAAAAGGTTGAGAAATAGATGGGATGGCATCATGAAATCTTTTGAGATTATAATTCTAAAAAATTAAAGAATACAAGAAAAGGAATGTCCCAGGATACAGAGTGGTTATGCCAGCAAACTAAAGATGTCTCCTCTCCTAGAAAGTTAATTGTCTATCATAGCAGTTCAATGATGATGAGCACTGGTGGCCAATACCAAAGGTTTTGGTTGAATGCATCATGACATTTTAATTCTATACATCAATGTACACGACACAACCTAAAAGCTGAAAGCATTCTTGGTCATCAAGGTTGTCGTGATAACCCAATGCTTAAGAAAAAAAAAGTGAAAGGCTCTCGATTGAGGTCGTAAGACTGGAAAAAATAGGACCAAGGGAAGCAAACAAAGTGGTAGGAAAAAAAAAAAAACCACGTATTCATAAAAGAAAAAGCAATCCACCTAAAACCACTTGGGATGCCACTGCCAAACTCACCAGTCATGGGTGTACAATATGGATTATAACAAGCATAAAGGACGAACACTTACCTCGTATAAGCAGGTGTAGTCGATGCTAGCGTTCACTGTTGCTACTCGTGCTAGAGCTAGTAGGGCTCGACTCCTTCTGGAACCGCCGCCGCTTGTGATTGCTACGATCCTCAGGATCGCTATCTTCTGAGTTGCGTCGTGGGTGTAGGGAACTGCTCACCACCACCACTCGTTTTCGGGGATTGCTCTCACCGTTCTCGGGCCTGGCGGACACGGGCAACAATATTATCCGGAGGAGGAAAATTTGTTGTGAAACAATAGCATATTTGTGTTGCATTATTGCCAAGCAATTTTGACAACCAAAAATAAAATAAGACACTACCATAAAATCCACTAACTTCACAAAGAACAATACATTCCACACTCGCCAAGTCTTCTTTCCAGTCCTGCCAATGGCCAACTTAAAAGCAAGTGTACTGATATAAAAAGAGGGTGGTTTCAATGACATTTAAAAAAAGAGATCTTATCGATATGGATATGTCTTTCTGGCACTTAAAAAGCTAATCCAATAATTGCATTAAGCTGACAAAAACCCATACAGCTGAACCTCTATTTAATGAATTACTAGAGAGATACCAAAACTCTGCCTTAAATGGGGGTTTTCAAGTCTTCCTAGATTGAAATAACTATTTTTTCATTGGAGAACATTCCCAGATACATCCACTAAAACATTATGATCATGAAAAATCATGGGTAAGCATCCTACATTTTCAATGTGAACAAGCAATAAGCCTCATTTTTCTTATGGTTCTTTTTGATATACAATATATACGTGGGGCAGATGACCTCGCTATTCCGCCCCTTAAAACCTGAATAACTAACTAACAATATATACTGTACATACATACATACTTTTTCATTTTTGAGAGTTTTGCCATTAAGAAACCAGGATAGTCTACAAGCCTCTATTTGTGAGCTAGTCACCTCCAGGATCCCCTATCAGCAGGTTCCTATTCTTCTTCAGCCCTCACCTTAAACTTGTTTAAAACTGAATCTAACCATCGCCTTCTAGGTCTACCCCCAGTTTTCTTACCCTCTACAAGGGAGCTCATTAACCTCTTAGATACTCACTCCTCCCCCTTTCTCTTCACATGGCCCCACCATCTGAGTCGGCTCACAAGCACAGCCTTCATGTTCATTTCTAACTTAGCCTTTATCTTTTCATTACGATTACCTTCTGTTTTATAATAGAAATATGTCTTATGTCCAAGTTGGCAGTCAAAGTGAAAGGTCGTGTTTTTCCCGAGCTCTGAGGTGTGCTGAAATGGGTTGTTCTCTGGAGTGTTATCGCACGAGGATCGGACTGTGGTATGCGAAGGGTAGTCGGGATTTCCGGTGTTTGTGTGTGCGTACGGGACCTAGTAACTTGTGGTTTATAGCCCTAGTGATAGCTGCGTTGTTAGTTATTGGTGGAGTGGAAGTGAATCCAGGGCCTGTTACTCCAAAATGTGAATCAGGCAAATGATCCAGTGGCAGCATTAAAGTGTTCGACGTGCAGTAAAATATTGAAGAACGGTGTTCAGTGTGGACTATGTGAGAAATGGTTTTACTTCGGCTGTATTAAGGTCAAGGAGGAGGATTGTGATGTCGGGAATTGGTTTTGTAAAGTATGTGATACGCCGGACTGTTTGAGGGTGCAAATCAAAGCAAGGGATCAAATAATACAGGAACTTAGAACAAAGCTTCGTGAATCAGAGGAAACGGTGAAGGATGTGACTGAACGGCTTTCTCCTGGGATCAGTGAGGAAGAGGGCATGCAGGAGCAAACTAAGGATGACGTTATCATAATGGGTGATTCTATGATACGATGGAGTGCGAATATCTCGAGGAAATCAGGTGCGAAAGTGCGGTGTTATCTGGGGATTAAAATTGACCAGCTTGCCCAACAAGTGGAAGAAGCAAATGTAGAGGGCTGTGACAAAGTTAAAGTGTTGTTGCTCCATATTGGGGCGAACGATTTGAAGAAGAGGGCTACAGCTGATTACATCATGGGGCAGCTCTACGAACTAGGCAGAAAAGCTAAAAGCAAGTTTAGAAATGCAAAAACTATAATGAGTGGCATTGTTCGGCAGGGAGATGTTCCGTTAAGGCGAGTTAAGACTGTAAATGACCGCATGGACTGGGTTTGTGCACAACTGGGATTAGTGTACGTAGATGCTGACTGCTGGATTGGTGGCTGTGACTTCGCCCGAGACGGGCTGCATTTAAATCGACGGGGCGCTTTCAACCTAGGGAGCCTACATGACAGGGTCATCGGTTCGTGCCGGCCATTGTGAGGAGGAGCAGGTCCAGAGGTTGCCAGCCGACGGGAACAGAAGGAGCTACTTCGAGATATTTGCTGCGGAGGTAAGACTAAGATTACTGCAGGTTAATTGTCAGAGTTTAGGAAATAAATTAATTGAATTTTGGAATCTTGTAGAGACGTATTCTCCGGACATTGTCATTGCTACCGAATCTTGGTCATATGAGGATATAAATAGTAATGAAATAATTCAAGGGACCTACGAAATGTACAGAAGGGATCGGGGGAAGCGAGGGGGTGGGCTATTTATTTGTGTGCGCAAAAATATAGCTAGTTTCTTAAAGTGGGCTGATACGGATCATGAAATGTTATGTGTACGAATTTCGGATAAAGGGAATAAATTCCCTCTTCAGGTGATAGGGGCGTATAGAGCACCGAAAGATAACTTTTCGCTTCTCGACACACTGTATGATGCTCTGAAAAAGAGCATAATAATTGCCGGAGATTTAAACCTCCCCAAAGTAGACTGGTCTGGCAAGTCAACTAGCTGTGGTCAAGCTCAGAGCGCTGCAAACAAATTCTTAAGGGAGGGGGGATTTTCCCAAGTAGTTGACTTCCAACTAGAGGCAATAATAGCTTAGATGTTTATCTCGTAAGGCCTGTAGAGCTGTATATTAACTGTCTGAAAGTACCAGGAATTAGTGACCATTCTGGGGTTGAATTAAATATTAGATACGGTGACATTACAAAATTAAGACTGATGTAACAAATAAGATCATATTCCAGTATCGCAGGGCAGATCAGGGCAAATTTCAGGGGTATTTGAATGAGCTATTTGTAGGATGGGCATCGGAAGGAAATCACATTAATATCCTGTGGACTAACTTTTTGAAAATTTTAAATAGCGCTATTGATAAATTTGTTCCATTTAAATTACTGAAACAAAACCCAGATCCTGAGTATTACACACGGGAAATCAGGAGTCTTAAACGGAAAATTAGGAAACTATACAATAAAAGACATGATAGTGACAAGTATATGTTGAAATTTAAGTCCTTATCAAGAGATTCAACCTAGAAGAATTCAAATAATTTGTCGATGATAATGTCCGGTGACGGTAAATTAATTATTGAGAAGCAGGCCATTGCTAATGAATTAAATGTCTCTTATGGTAGTGTGTTCAATAAATCCAATAGGTGTGTGTTGGACCTTAACGGTGAATCAGGGGCTCCACTTCTCCAAATAAACCAGTCAGCAATTGTAAAGCTAATACAAAAATTACGTTACAATATATCCAAGGGTCCTGATAATATTGTTAGTGAAGTACTTAAACTAGGAGGTAGGGCCGTGGCACGATACTTACGAGGTGATGTTTAATGTGTCCATAAACAATGCGCTAATCCCGGATGACTGGAAAAGAGCTACGGTAGTCCCAATATTTAAGGGAGGGAGCAGACTTGAATTGGGCAACTACAGGCCGGTTAGTCTTACGTCCATAGTTTGTAAACAGATGGAGCATCTCATTTGCGACTACTTGAGGGAACAGTGGGAAACATTATCATGATTTAATGATAGGCAACATTGATTTCGGAAAGGTTACTCATGCGAGAGTCAGATGCTATCACTTTTTCAAGATATTAGCGAATCGTTCGACGATGGAGTTTCAGTCGACGCCGAAGTTATAGATTTTGTGAAGGCATTTGATTTCGTGCCGCATGACATGCTACTCCATAAATTAGCTTCGACAAATATTGATAGAAGAGTAATTTTATGGATCAAAGAATTTTTGAAGGGTCGTTCCCAGAAAGTGCAAGTTGAAGGCCGATTCTCAGATGAAATTACCCTAACGTCGGGTATCCCTCGGGGCAGCGTAATCGGAACTTTGTTATTTTTGGCGTTTATAAATGACTTACCAAATTGGATTCCCAGTGATTGTCGATTGTTTGTGGAGGATTGTGTAATATATATCGAAAGATACACGACTCGGAAGACAATGCAGTACTTCAAGATGACCTGAACCTGGTCTATAAGTGGGCGATTGAAAATGAAATGAAAATAAACACAAGAAAATGTAGTCTAATAAAAATAGGGAAAGTGCGAAGGCAAGATTTTCAATATAACATTGGCTCGGAAATACTTGTAGAAGAAGATTCTTGCAAATATTTGGGCGTTCACGTAAGGAATGATATGAAATGGAGTAGTCATATAGGATGTGTAGTTTCTAAAGCTTACAAATCCCTGCACTTTGTAATGAGGGTATTAAAAGGAAGTAGTACCTCTGCTAAAGAATTAGGATATTTGTCACTTGTAAGACCTATTCTGGAATACGCCTCGGCGGTTTGGGATCCATATCAAGTGGGGCTCATGAACGAGTTGGAAATGGTACAAAGAAAGGCCGCTAGATTTGTGTTCAGTGACTTTAATTCCAGGAGCATTGTGAGCCGTATGTTAAAGAAACTTGGGTGGGAATCACTTGAGGCTAGGAGGATGAAATCTAGACTCTGCGCTATGTACAACACGTATACAAATCAACCAGCATGGGGTGAGCTTAGCAAACGTATGGAAAAGCCTACTTACATGGGTAGGAGCGATCATCCTTTGAAAGTTAAGGGCCGACCACATCGAACAAATTATGGTAAATATTCTTTCGTAAACCGTGCCATTGTTAATTGGAACTCTCTATCTGCCGCAGTCTTAGAGCCTTTTCCCAAACATACAGGTGTGTTTAAGAAAAGACTGACTATTTGTGTAAATACTCCAGTTTAATTGCTATGTATATCTAATTTGCCACCGGGGGAAACACCCCCAATTGCAAATAAACGAATGAATGAATGTTTATTGCACCAGTAGTATCTCCATCAGCAGATCTGTTTTGGCTTATCGATTCTTGCATTTAAATCACCTGCTAGAATAACTCTTGGATCTCTATTTGTTTCTGCGATTGCCACCATTACAATTTCTACTACTGTTTCTGTGTTAGTTTTATCATTAGTCTATATGCCCACTATGGTTATCTCTAGTTTTTATTATGACTGTGCTTTCCTCTTTTATTATTTTCTGTATTGCTCCTATGTATGGATTGGCAGAAAACGGACACTACCCCTGCTGGTCGTCCTTTAGTTGGGCAAATGGAAGAAATTCGTAGTATCCTTGAATACTATAATAATCACCACCAGCACTATAGATTCAGTGTTTAGAGATGACATTCAAGGATGTGCCATATGAAAGAAAGAAAGAAAGAAAGAAAGAAAGAAAGAAAGAAAGAAAGGAAGATTCACTTAACTAGGAAACCCCAAACACTTGCCTAACATATCTCAACAAAAGGCATTTCATAGTCCTCACCTAGTTGTGTATGCTCTAAGTTATTGTTTTCTTAGTTGAACATGAGTGAGATGCGAATCAATACTGTTGGTAATGGCAAGATAGTTTGTGATGATTTCAACCCCGAAATGCCAGCTGGCAATGTAATTTGAAGACCCAGCGCCTTCTCGACGAGATTTGTCAAGATTTTACATCTCTCTCTCTCTACTCCCAAATTTCCAAGACTCGTGCCACAACAAAAGATAAAGACGGCATCATTTCTCCCTCCCCACTTGTTAAACTTTTATAGCAATGACCAGTTTTACAAATTCAAATTAGAGAACATTTTACCAAACACTAATCCCAGTGGATCATCAATTCAGAAAATTAAAAGAAACTCTGTGCCTTCGCTGAGAAACATGGCGACCAGAACACAACAGGTTTCCCATTTGAAGACGAAGAATTACAAGCCATGAGGCTACCCAAACAGTTACAACACAAAATCAAGCTACAATGAAATAGTGTACTGTATACAAAAACTTACAATTACTAATTACCGAACAAAAGATTTGCCAGTCACATGCACATCCCTGAACTCACTTACCCCCCCATATGGTTTAATTTATTACAGAACGTCTTTCGCTTTAAATGCTCAATTCCAGTCTTTAAATTATTTTACAATCCAGGTCTAATTCACTTCAGCTGATGTCCAAATTTTACTCACAAAGTCTTCTTCACAAACCGGAGAAGAAATCCGATTCAAGCTTTACAGCCTTTCCTCTCGTGGAGTACGATACCAACAACCACTCTCGGCAAAGGTTCAGATTCAAAAATGCATATGTCGTTGTCGCAATATTTAGCCCGGGGCACAGTCCGGTGGCGTCCACACGGTCACCACCACCTTATCACAGGCGGCAAATTTACATTTTCGTGTCCCAGTTCAATTGTTCTGATTCCAAATATTTTATAAGTCATTAACCCGACACTGTTGACATCCTGACTTCAGTCCTGATCACCAGTTTGGCTCCAGGGGCATGCATTTCTTCAATTTTGAGAGTGGGCAATGGAGTACAGACTGCAAAATGTACCAACCGGTACAATGATGTCTGTTTATGGAGACTCTGCGTATCGTCAACGATGTCGGGAGTCCAGATATCCCTCGAGCTTAGTTCACAATTCAGACGAAGGAGAGACGGTACAGATTTATTCTCACATAGTTTTCTTACTCTCTTGAATCACATATCGGGCTTTAGCACGCATCCTTTTGAAGGTGATAAGGGTGGCCATGATGTTTTGCCTCTGAAAATGTTTGAAAGCATGTTGACGATCTTTAATGGTTGCTGCAATATAGACGGTCCATCAAGGGTCGAGCTTCTGGCGGGAGTTGATGGAAGAGGAAGGTATTTCGTTATATGAATGGTATGATCGAGTCCCAAAGGTATTGTCAGCAAAAACCACACATGCAAGCGCAAACCCGAGAGCTTAAAGGGGAAAGGGGGAGAATGAAGGTAGAGGAGGGGTCACTGATGTTGTGGTCCTGGCAGACGAACATACAACTGTTACAGTAGGAGCCGATATGAGCATCTCTGTAGCAACAAGCGAAATGAATGTTCCTCCCCTCTTGATCACACCACAACACATGAACTCTCCCACATACAAAACTCGTTGCATGTGCATATGTCATCAGGTAATAATCGCAGTCTACCCAGTTCTGATTGGTCTCAATAACAAGAATGAAGACCAAAATGTTGGTTTCAGGAATGCTATTCCCGGTGATGTGGTATCAAGAACAATCATTATCAACATTCTCGTTTGGCCAGCATGGCCTTGTCATAACGTACAACAGCAGTTACAGGGATAAAGTTAATTCCATTGACATAATGTGCTCATATTTATCTCAAGTAGATGACTATGACTTACAATTAATTCCACAAGGATGCCAGTAACTTATTTTATTAATATAAAAATAATCATACATGAAAATTCATCCAGGATGTGTCCAATCTCTCATAAGCTTTCTTTTTTGATAATTTCAAACTTCTTCTGTAGTGAGAAAAGTCATGTTTAAGGGCAGCTGACCTTGCTGATCATTATAATCATCGAAGTTATGTTAACAAGTGGATTAAATAATATTGTTTTATATTTGTTAATGTAACAATAAGGAATAACAGGGGGTTTTGACTTCACACGTCCAGCGGCTTGAGTGAGCCTTGTTTTGCCTTTAAACCAGCACTGCCAACAACACCAAGAATAAGGAATTATCAAGACTTTAGATTCTCACTCAGTGGAGAGACTTGACTTTAGAGACAGTATCTGCGATACCAAGCACCCAAGCCCCAATACAGACACAAATTGATAAACTCATTTAACAAACAAGATGTTCAGTAAAGAACATACAGCCTACTTTCTCCTAAATGTATTGGTCTAGTCAGTGCTTGATTTGTAATCAAGAGGTTCCGGTACTGTGGACTACCGGGTGGTGGTGGGAGGGGGCTTTATGGAATATTGAAATATAGATTTCTAAAAACGATATTTTGACGCTTTTCTGAACACCTAAACACCTTTAAAATTTAATCAGTGGACAAAATAGCAATCTAATTTTGATTGCAATTTTAAATTAAATTGAGACTGCTATAGCAACATTTTTCTTAACATAGCCGTTGGCCTATATTGAATTTTAATGTAGACCAACTAGGCTACCATTCAAACAATGTGCATCATTTCAATTAATTTTTCTTAACGTAATTTAATAAATTAAATACATTCGGTTTGAAAATACAGTACACACATGTTCACCAACAATCTTTTATTTCTGGTTTTATAATTTTGTCTTTACAGTTTTCTGAAATAATCATTTACTACTTAAAGATGTTTTACATCACAGTTTATAAAATTGTCCCAAGTTTAGAAAAGTTTTCGTTGTAGGCTGTGTTGACACCGGTTGATCCAATTCTATTGGAAGTGTCGTGCATTTTTCAGTTTCTTCGTCTAGTTTTAGTTTCTTCGCTTTACTAAAATAATTGGTTATTTGACGGGTACCATGTAAAGTGCGCTAAGTCAAGAAATGGTGTGAACCGAGTTAATACTGGCATCGAAGAGAGGAGGGTGATCAGCTTGCGTGTGTATAGTACGTTATGTCATATTGTGGACGGTTACGAGGTTATTGAGTTGTGTATTACGTGTTATATTGACTTCGGATGTCCAAAGTGCGTTATGTCCTTCCCGTAATGACTTGCCACACTGAGCACTATTCAACACTTCATTCTGTGCATGCAAAGAGCGTTATGTCAGTTTGGTAGTAACTAAGTGCATTACTCATTCGCGCTCCTCGTAAAGTAGCCCAACAATATAATTAATGAATTCTTACACCAAGCATCACTCATTATCACTGTGTGCTTATTAAACTTAATTCCCACCAACTGGAAGGTCACGTAGTCCATTGTCAACCGTCATTTCCCAGCTGTTCTGCTTGTTGGCTAGTGACAGGCCTTGTTGCGGTACCTATTGCTTTCTGACAGGAGCTATTCACAGTGTATGTTATGAGCTTAGTTAAAAGGCATGATGTCTTCCAGAGCGGGGAAAAAAAAAAAAAATTAGCTTTGATAAGCATTGATCATAAGTTCCTAGTCCTTGGCCATGTCAGTCAACAAGAGACTTACGATATTTAAATATTCTTGCAGTTATACTACTTCCGACAAGAATGGTTCTACGGCTTCAAAACGTGGTTTTCAGGTCCATTTGTTATTTATGCAAATCTGCACCATTTCACCCAACTAAAGTAAACTAAATTTTACGACCCGAGTTTCGTTTCTTGCTTCAGCCAGTTGACATTTGAGGGTGCGAAAATATGCGGGAGCAGTGCCAGTAGATTTACTGGCACATTAAAGATCCCCTTCGGGGCAAATTTCCAGCACCCCGGTGTCTCTAAAAGCCACAGTAGTTAAAAGGGACGAAAAACCAATAACATTATTATTATTGTTTCTTGCTTTGCGAGGCTTAAAATGAGCCTAGATTGGTCCTTCTACGACAAATTCGATCCTTCGTCTATGTTCCAAACGGCCTAAATCTAGGAAATGGATAGGGATGTCCGGATTTCAAGTACACAGTATTATCTGCTAGGTTTCGAAAGGTAAGTACGTAAAATTTGGTTCAGTTCGGTGAAGATTAGTGCCCAAGGGCCTAAATGCAGTGAATGGAAAGGGCTGTCCGAAATTTCAAGTGGACAGTGTTATAGTTGATCTACTGTAAGTTTGCAAGTTCTTGAGAGTTCTCGCGGGAACTAACACTCCTACAGAACATATCAAACCGCCGTGCCACGTGCATTCCAGCCAATGAGCTATCACCCACATGGCAGCCAGCAATGGCCGCTGTATTCCGTCAAGATGTCAACAGCTGTTATGAGTTGCCTAAACCTATATTCATCTCGCAATATCAATTTATTGCCCTTTTTAAAGGAAACTTGTATTATTCTTCGTAACATTTATCAAATAATCGTTCTAACAGCACACCTAAAACCCACTGACGGCTCGCTGACATAATGTTACATCATTGGACGCGCTATGACCAAGACCTTGGCTATGACACAGAAGCTGATAACTTAAATGTGAGAGTGGAGTTATTTTAGGCCCATCATTTCACAGCTCGAGGATAATACTTACTAAGGTATGGTGTAAGAAGTCCTTAAGACGATACAATCATTACTTGACTGTTGGATTGATATTAAAATAAATCGTATGAAACATTTCACCATGTAAGTTACCTTATTTAGGCCTACACAACAACTCATATTTTAGGCCTACTTTTTTGCACAAATAATGCCATATGAAAATTATTCACCAGGCCAATGTCCTTGGGGAAATCAATAGTTCTGCTGCCTTTCTTTTACCATCAAAAAGAGAGAGAGATAACATAAATATCTTGAACAAGAAATTCCGTATCTGCTTCCGACTCGATATTCAAAACAAAGATGTCCGACCTGGAGACATCTATATATTTATATGAAAAGTGAACACGCGTTCATATGGAAATAATACTTTCCGACAACTATGCGCAATATTATCAATTATAATTATTATTATTTAATATAATTATCACTTTATTTTCTCAGGCGGATAAACACAGTAAAGCGTCCATTACCAACTGCACGCCCATCCTACGAGCACGTGGTAGTACAGTTTGATAATGCAACTTTTCAGTCTGGCCGACAGAATATGTTGCCAATATATTCACAATTACTGAAACAAGCGAAAAAATAACCTGAAAAAACTTACATGTGAATATAACATGTATATAATTGTTATGGACTACAGGTTATAAATTGAGTAATTCCTTATGAAGGTTGGCAACCCTAGCTGTCAAAAAAGTGCAAACTTACAGTAGATGAACTATACTCGTCAGGTTTCAATTTGGTTCTGATCGGTGAAACGATGTAGATTTGTGGCAAAGGGCCTAAATGCAGGGAATGGAGAGGTCTGTTTGAAATTTCAAGCGGCCAGTGCTAGCCCCAAGATCCAAAGGGTAACTAGGTAAAATCTGGTTCAGATCGGTGAAACGGTGTAGATTTGAATAAATAACAGACAGACACACAAACCAACATTGAGCTTTATATTAGCCTATATAGGCGAGATGTGGGTGTGCAAAGTATGTTACGTCGTAATTTATGAGACACTTTGTGTTGTTTGGCTCCGTAACTATGTGAATTTACATGGAATTTATTATGACAAGTTACCCCAATGCTGTGAGCAATATTAGGCTCCTGAAGACATAATTCAAATTACTTATACTCCACAACTCGATTTTGGGTTTCGAATTGAACTTTAAAACTTGATTTTCTCAAAACTAATGAATTGTGACATAATGCACTTTGCATTGTAAAGGCTCGTACAACAACACACAATTAGCCAAATTAACACACTTTTGATTCCAAAACACTACACGATTAAACAGAACAAAACCGTAAAACAGTGACAGGCCGTCGAATGTTCTGACTGCACTGAGCTGACCTGTTGCACTGCAAGGGAGGGGAAGAATGAGTCAGCTAGCACCATGTGTACGGCTAGAAGTACAGTCCAGTCAAAGACCAAGTTGACCTTGACTTACAACTAACGTTCCACAGTTCTAAAAATTATTGTTATTGTACCAATTTTGCAAATCGGTACATGTTCATCTTATCTTCGAGACGCAGCAGGAGGTCCCGGCCTGGCGGGATTATCATGAGAACATACACCAGGGCTCTTCTGAGAATTCCATTCACCAAGTTGGCGCCTGGCTACTAGTGAAATGGGATCGGCTAGCCTTCACTGCCATGATTTGTGCCCTTGTGTGTGCTGTCACCTAAAGATTTATCGTAAATGGAAAAGAGGGATAAGTCAAGCTTTGGTCCGTGAACTTTTGAAAGGTGAACATTTGCTGTCAGTTTCATTTGCAAAGCCTTCTGCCAGGATTTGTGCCTTTGTGTGTCCTGTCACTTATAGACTTATCGTGATAGACATTTCTCAAGGGAGATAAATCGAGCCTTGTGTCTGCAAACTTTGGAAAAGCGAACATTTACTGTCAGCTGCATTCGCCAAGCTCTTATTCTGAGAAAAATCTTACAAAGGACATTGTGTAACGCCTCGACTCCTAGAAGGTTTCTACGCAGTAACCTGTATGGGCTGATATTCTATAGTACCCACTCAAGACCTTGAACCCTGGCTTTGTTTTGGCCGGTTGAGCGGCTGGTCGCAGTTGGTACTACTGGAGGGTTGTGGAGGGGGATACACTGATATACTAGGGTGGAATCTGTGACTGGAGAACAGTGTGTGAGGAAGTTTGGTGACAGAAAGACTCTTGAGCACTTGCCTCCGGGGAAAACGTATGTGCAGTTTTCCCCGGAGGGTTCGAAGACAGCAGGTGGTACTATCATGATTTAATTACTAAGGGGCATAACCAAGGACGATCAATACAAACATTGACTGCTAAATTTTGTAACGTCATTTTAAGGCCGCGTGTCGGCGGGCCGTAAGATTAACTAGATAAAGTCTATTTTAGCACTTTTAGTATGTAATCTTTTGGAGGGTCTAGTAAGGATTTAACTTTGGTCAGATAGGCTTCAGAAGACAGTCATTGCTGGCCTCTGAAGTTTCTCAGACGTTTTCGTTCGCTAAGGAACGCGTAAGTTGCTTATGTAACATTGTTTCAGAAGTGACGTGGAGTCTAACTTCATGTTGTTATTCCTTTAGTTTTGTCGTCAGGGGAATCTTTCAAATCAAATTCATTTCTTCCACAAATGTAGATGTGTGTAATCTTGCCAACCGGGCAAGTGTCTGGTTTGATTAGGTTAAGTGATTCATTGGTGTTTAATTAGAACATATTTGTCAGTTAATTAAGTGGTGGAAGACGTGTCTCTTGTAATTAATCAAATTCATTTCTACCACAAATGTAGATGTGTGTAATCTTGCCAACCGGGCAAGTGTCTGGTTTGATTAGGTTAAGTGATTCATTGGTGTTTAATTAGAACATATTTGTCAGTTAGTTAATTAAGTGGTGGAAGACGTGTCTCTTGTAATTGTTTTATTTTACCGCTCAATACATGTTAGCTTATTTCGATTTGTCATATTATTTATTGCATGAAGTCACTAGGAAGATTATTCCCCTTTTCATTTTTCATCTTTGGCAGGGTCAATTTAATACGGCCTGCTGAGGTACGCATCCAGCGCTCCGCTCAACAAGCTGGTCTTGACATTGGTTTCGTCCCGCCTAATCTCTTTTCCTAAATCAAATGAGGGTGTTCTTGAAAACCAAGCAAATCGGAACATTCGCTCCTAGGTTTTTTTTGCTGTGAACTCAGCTGACCTAGCGAGTAATTAAATTAGGCCTTTCCTGTGTTCTTTATTATTAATTCTGGGTGTGGTAATGTCATGTGATCATTTATTTTGATATGCTAATATTAATATTATTATCATTTTGGCTAATAAACGGGGTAAGGGGGGATGAGGCTGACTGTTACAGTTATATATTCGACTTTTCCCCCGATCAGAGGTTTCGGTACGGCGTACCAGTGCATACCGTCACAAATCTAGCCCTGGGTATAGTTATAACTCTTTGTCTTTATCAAGGAGAATAAGAGAATCATTTCTAGGTTGAAGACCTCTGCCAAACACCAGAGCCTCAGAAAAACTACCAACATCATTGAAGATAAAAAGAAAAGACATACCTGAAGAATTTTATGGAACCGGAGACATGATCGACCAGACATGGCAACATCCAACTTTTGAGTTGAGGCATGTGTTTACACGTCTGGCTGTCCATGGCTTTCACTACGGTGGACGAGTGGTCAACGTGTCGGTCTACTAAACCCCAGCTTGCAGGTTCGCTCCTGGCCGTGGTAAGTGATTTTTGAAAGGCGGCAAAAATTACGACACGCATGTCATACGATGTTGGCATGTCAAAGAACCCATTTGAATTTAGTAGGCCGTGTTCATAATGGCAAAATTAATCTCGGGAGTTTTCCGCGAACACAAAGTTCCTAATTTCTCTACTAGAAAGCGCTATAATGTTCAAGGAGCTTAGATATCTAACCTCCTTGACTTTCATAGTGCTTCAAGGAACAACGAAAATCGACATGCAAGCTACCCTCTGGGTGTCAATTAGCAAAGCTTGCACCCGGCACCCGAGGTCATACGATGTTATTATTATTACTACCTTAATTGTAATAACAAATCTTTCCATGACCCTACAGTGACGTGTGAATGCCAACTATGTGGGCAAGCATGTGAACGCTACAACTTAGAGCTCAGTAGTAAAAGAAAACAATCAAAGACTACGCAATTCAAATCGCCAGAGCGCAATTTTAGTGTACATGTTCATTCTTTATTTTCGATTGCTGTTTGGCTGCAATAAAAGTATTAATTAATATCCTGAACTAGCACCAACAGCTAGAGTACAGTACTGTGGGTCCGTTTTGTTCTTTAGTTCTAATAACACACGATAGGTAGGGATAGGAAAAATTCGCGATTGCGAATTTTGCGAATTATTAAATGAAGTAATACACAAATGGTAATGTGTTTTAATAACCCTAAAAATGGCAAAAAAATGGTTTTTGAAGTCACGAAATTTCGCGAATTTTGCATGAAGACGCGAATTTCGCAAATTGTGCATGAACTTCGCACGAAAACGTGAATTTTAGCTTTTTCGTTTTTTTCTTTACAGTGCACTTCCGATAATTCACGGCAATTAATGCACGAATTTCCGCGAATTATTGAAAACCGCGAATTATCCACAGTAATGTTTATAAGCCTAGCAAAGAGAAAACTATTGGTTAAAAATATTGAAATGTATTTTATGAACACGCAAAAAAATAAATATAATACTTTATAACATAGTATTGTAAGACACACTATGTGGGTTTTACCAATATTAAAAACTAAGAAAAATGACTGTCATCACTTTTTGTTTCTTAGATGGTTTATTTTTTCTTATTTTAGATTGCTCAATTCTGAAAAAAAAAAAAAATATAAAAAAAAAATATATATATATATATGAGAACGAAAATTTATCTTGATTTTTTATATAAGAGATATGTGTGACTATAGACACACTAGCTTGACTGTGGGAACTTTCGGGATTTCCATTGCATCACTCCTGCACTCTATATGTAACTTACTGGATCTTAGTTTACCTCACTGACAGTCAAGTTCCATACAATATCCTCATGTCTGAAACCATGATTGTCTTTATCGAAGTCTAACTACTGGATGTCACTTTCTTCTGCATCTTGACTTTCATCCAGGTTTTGCCCTAATGTCACCGTAGTGAGACCACCTTGCCCGTTTAAAATATCGTCGTCACGGAAGCTGACAAACGCTTGTTTTTGTGCGAGTGTAGTAGCGGTAATCTTCTCCCATGACTTGGCTGCATGGAGAGCATCCAACAAACACTGAAAGATTGGAAACTTAACGGTAGATAGCGGGCCTCACTTTCTGCATACAGCGATCTCTATCAATCTGGGAAGTCATCCTAGTAAGTTACAGTACTTAGTTATTGAGGTTTTAAGGACCCGAACAGCAAAGTCATCTGCCCCTTCATCCTAGTAACTACTCGACGCGTGGCGTCATATAGTGCGCCTTTCAGACATCAATATCTAGTTGGCAAGTATCCAGATCAAAATTTGCCACTGTTTCCGGAACCAGTATTAACCAGGTGGTCTTCTTGGTTTCATTCTGTTGTGTGCCTGTCAGAGTACTTGAAAGATATTTTGCAATTTATGAGTGAAGTAGTAGGGACTGATAACTCTGGTGTTGATTTTCACAACAATGTTTCACATGACGAAATATTTGAGATTCAAAGAATTTGGCACAGACATCACTGAACTCATCCCCTTATTAGAAGGCCACATCCAACTGTTCACCTTCTTGATGGACATCTACGGAGAATTCAGCAAGCCCTTAAACTTGCCGTTTCTGGAAAGTATGGTACCAACATTAAAGAGCTGTTGGAGGGTTGTGGAAATGTGGTAAGAAGAGGGAAAATACATTCAGTTTTAGTAAATGCTGGGTCGCATGCTCTTGGAAAATTAATCAGCTTAAGATCCGTTGACCCTGGGAACAGGATTTACAAATGTGTGCGTTTGATCCAGTAGAAATAGTGCCAATGAAGATCAATGAGGACCTTGCAAAGAAAATTAAGAAGTTGCCGTTCCGTGGAACACTGGAAGAAAGTGAGCTGTTAAGAGGATACAAAGAACTGCAAACTTTAATCAAGAAGCAGATGCATGACAGGACCAAGACAAACATTGTTGGAGTTTTGCAAGGATTCCAAAGTTCTCAGAATCAGTGTTGAAAACCATTTGGATCCCCTGTTCAAATGCTGTGAACTTTTGTTTTTCTGCTTACACTAGCACGTTAAGTGATATGCGTCACCGTTTGTCACAAGGGAATTTGGATCTCTTCACTGAAGTATACTTTGAAGGATGACTGAAATGTGTAATGTTATGCATGTTATCCATGATATTTAAAAAATCCCACCTAAAATTTATGATTTTGAAAGTACCGAAAAGTGCACTTGAAACCACCGAATTTGACAATTTAAAATACCGCTTTCTTCACTCTGAAATCACCGAAAAATTCCAATCCCTAACGATAGGCTATTACAAACTCTTTAAAATAAAAATTTATCGTATTATCAACTTGTCATTCTTCAAATTCGATGCGTATAGAATGCCAACGGAAGGCAAACCAGTGGAGTCCCACATATAGCAGTCATTACATCTGGCAGAAAAGTTTTGCGTAAGATAATCCTAATAGGGCGAGTGCATTCTAGCGGCCATAAGAGGAAACTTTTCAATTACAGCTGTTCCAACACCCAGGCCGGTGTGCAGCTCACATCCAGTTAGCGGTGTTTGTCACCCTCATAGTTCATCTGGTTGCTATTAGATGTCTCTCGTGCATATCCGGTGGTGAATATTGTTTACATTAAATATATCTTTTCAATTCTAATATACACAATATAATGCTTATTTTATAATGTCTGAATAATTACAAAACAATAATTATAAAAGAATTCAAGCCAAAAAAAAAACTGATAGGTTTTGAACCCAAACGGGTGAAAGACTAACGCTTTACCACACAGCCAAACATGTCCACCGAAACTCATCGTTATCAATTGTCTCGCATACAACGTCTTAGCAAATAATGTTTTGGTCTAAACGATTTCTTCAGTGGTGTATATTTTAGTTATAGAGCATTTCATACAAAGTTTATATTATTCTATCAGTAGGCTATATTGCATGTAACATACAGTACTACAATTAGTGAAATATAGGTCAGAACGAGAGATCAGCTGCCATCTTGTCTTGTAACTGAGACGTCTCAGCTTGTTAAAGTAACTTCTGCAGTATAATATTATAATATAAACTTTTAATTTTGAACGGGCCACGTCCTTTAGAACAGTTTAACCCATTCTCGGTTCGATAATTGGAACTGCTGGTTCCCTAGTCATGTATTATAAAGCTTGCATAATTCACACGTCCGCCATCCTGAAATGGTACGGCTGATAACCTTGTAATTTGGGCGAAAGACGCATCCCATACGAAGGTATGTTTTTACCAAATTTGGTAGAGATCCGATGATTAGTTTGGTCATAATTTAATTTTAAGTTTTGACCATTCGAGTGGCTCCCATTAAGTTTTGGTCAAGATGGTGGCAATATAAAACATGACACTGAGGTGCCCTTTGCTAGTGCTACCTCTGTACCAAATTTCATTCAATTCGGGTCCATCGTGTTTCAATTGATAGGGTGGGGGATAAGACTGACATACACAGACAGACACAAAATTTGGCCCTGTGTAGATCTCATAAGTCTACTTTCATTTTTTGTAAAAATCGAAGTAGGCTAAAAATATATAAAGAGTGAGTTGACAAGAACTTACCTGGAGAGACCATTAATACTGTGATACCTAGGTGTGGGCGAAAGTTCTTGTGCTGAAAGCCGGGGAGCATCGGGGAAAACTCTGCAAATAAAACAACTTACTGTAGTCTGACACTAATGAACTTCTATCCAAGTATCACATAACCTTATAAACTCACCTTCGCAGTACGATAACAGCCCGACGCGCCACGGTATCTTCTGGGCGGACGCAGTGAGTTATTTCATCAGCAGCAAAACCACTACAATAACAAGTAAATGATTCAATATGAAGGCAAACAATGTCTTCATTCACACTATGTATTAAAACAAGTAAATTTAAAATTAAGGTTAAGAAAAGGTAATACATTATATAAAATCAAATTAAATTATTGCCTCATTTTAAAGCAGGTCATTTTTTTTTCTTTCTTTCAGACAGACATATACAGTACTTGCAATACCAAAATGGTGCATGTTTACAGGCTTAGTTCCACTACATCATCTACAGTATACAGTTGGCCCCAAGGAAACAGACAATGTTATTGGAGAATCCCAGCATCTTGAGTTTGGTTTGCCCCCGAGTTCTACCCATTCTTTCCAGGCAAATGCCAGGACAATACCATATTTACTTGAATACCAACCACAGCTCTTAATTCAATATCAGAGTGCCAACATAGAGTGTATGGCTAATACATTTTTCGATAAGTGTTCACTTGGTGGTTTTACGATTATGCCTTGTAACAACCAAACCTGTATGTGCAACTATTATTAGAAGCTTTTCAGTCGGTCAACACCAGTGTGGCCAAATTTGATTGGGCGGGAAATTACAATCAATTTTCTTGCGCCTTAATTACATGAATTATTTACACATTTAATAAAACACTTCTCCCAAAATGGGACTAAATTGGATGACTAGTTACGTTCAACACGCGATTATCATCAGATTTATTGGAAAAGAATTTGTAAAATGTACAGTTACCGGCAATTAGCTCTGCACTTCCCCATCCCACTCCCCCGGTATACTACTGAAGAGTAAAACATGTGCCATGCTGAACATGTCTGTGTCCGATTGGGAGAACCTACTGTCATGCGAGTCAATGTTCTCAGATAAGGAAGTATTTGGCACGTTCCCCACACTGCTCTACACCCCTCTCCTACAGCTGAGCTCTCAATGTCAAGTGGTACAGTATTTGCAATTATTAAGCTACAAAAGTAAGTTTTTAATTAAAGTTCCACCATCGTGGACACCAGTACACGGCAGCCACAAATCAGCAAAGTCTACAAAACCACAGTATCAACTCAGTTACATTTAAGCGATTAACCTAACTTACCAATTACAAAAGATCATTACATAAATTAAGAAATTTGAAATGTAACGGTTAATAACAAAACAGTCTAGAAAGCAATCACTTCACAAGTTCGCTATGGTAGAAGTTAGTGGTTCAAAATGGTTTCACACTTATACACCCAAAAAGTGGTAACAATAGGTAAACGCAACTTTATAGAAGTGTAATAGACTAACGGAATAAGATATAATTCGTGAAAAAATGAGACTCGTTATAAAATCTAATTAAAAACTTTGGTAGCTTATTAAGCGCTATATACACATCCACTGAACCTAAATTAACCCTCTTAGCGCCGCCATATCACTCAGGTACAAGCCAAAAGTGCCACTGACAATTTTCCAGATTTAAAGCACACCAGATAAAAATGTATAACTCTCTCTCCATTTTCAAAGAGCTTTTCTTTTTCTCTTGTTATATATGACAGATACACTGAATATTTCTGTAGTCAAAATAAAAATAAATAATGAATTGAAAAATTGTGAATTCAAAAAAAAAATCAAATTCTAAGGCAGACATGTAGACCTAAATATCAGTTTGGCTATCATTTGTTGATATTTCTGGTAAAAAACATCTTAGTAGTCTGTTACAAAAAAAAATGTATTTTCTGGGGTATCGTCTTTGCAAAAAACTTAATCATCAAGCTACAGGAATATTTAGACTCAAATTTATTGGGATCAGGTAGTATAATTATTGATCTGAGGAAAGCATTTTATACAGTTGACCTTAGCATTTTATCACACACATCGGAAGCACCAGAGGTTACAGCCCAGCACTTAACTGGTTTGTAGATTATTTAAAAGAACGAGTTCAATTTGCAAGCTCCATGAGCGCTGAAAGTAGAGGGTCATCCTTTTAAATCCCCCCCTGTACGCACCGCTAGGTCGGAAAAAGAGACCGTGGCAGGCGCAGCCTTATCTCCGCAATGAACACGCGCACCGAGCCCGGTAATGTTGCAATAACCTGTCAGTATCTCCGGTGTAGTAACATTGTGAAGTGTTAGTTGAGCCAGCGAGCACGTGTTAGTGCAAGAGCTTCCCGAGCCTGGTATCGGAGGGGAGACTTAAATTGATGACCCAGTACTTCACGAAGTATTAAAATTATAAGTGTATTAAAAAAACAAAAAATTTGTTTTTCTAAACTTTTTTAACTTTAATAAATTTAAATTATATTCTTTTTAATCATTGCAAAGCAAATTATTTTGTCTTTTAATTAACATATGCAGCAAAAGAAACAAACAAAAAAACTACACTCGGTCTGAAAGACTAGACGTTATATCATTTCAAATGACGCCAAATGTTAGAAAGGCTCAGGAGGGCTTCACAACTCTTTAAGGGTCACCCATTATTTGATTCTGATATCTTGCAAACCTCTTTAAGGGTCACCCTGTATTGGAATTGAATCTAACATACTGTACACCTCGTTAAGTGTCACCCTGTATTTGAATTGAATCTAACATACTGTACACCTCGTTAAGTGTCACCCTGTATTTTGCTCTGATATCCTGCACACCTCTTTAGGAGGCACCCTGTACTCTTGTGTGACATCTCATACACCTCTTTAGGAGTCACCCTGTATTCTTGTCTGACACCTTGTGCACCTCTTTAGGAGTCACCCTGTATTCTTTTCACTTCGCTCAAAGCCCCAGGTCGCTCGACGCCCCAGGACTCTTTCAACAGACTCCATTAACCATTCACGCGGCTGCATGACGTCACTGTCTCCACAACGCATAACTTTTGACTCAAGCAGAACGATGAAGTCGACAAGATCATTTGAAATGATGAAACTTTTTTTTAAGATATTACAATTTATGTACAGACCAAGACTGTGAGATCAGAATGCAAGGGGAAACGTTAAATAGAGTGGATGAGTTCAAATACCTGGGTTTGGTGGTGACTGGATCTGGAAGTGTCACACAGGATTCAGGTAGGATGGATGAACTGGAGGAAAATGTCAGGAGTGCTCTGTGACCGCAGGATCAAGCCTAAGGTTAAGGGGAAAATATATAAAACTGTCGTAAGACCTGCATTCCTGTATGGCTCTGAAACATGGCCTGCACGCAAAACGCACACACACAGGCTTGACGTCACGGAAATGAAAATGCTCAGGTGGATGAGTGGAGTCACTAAGCGTGATCGAGTGGAAAATGTCAAAATAAGAGGAACATTGAAGGTAGTGGAAATATCTAAGAAGATACAAGAAAAGCGACTTCAATGGTACGGGCATGTGAGAAGAAGGGAGGAATCCTACGTGGGGAGGAAGATGCTAGACATGCAAATACAGGGAGTGAGAATGTGAGGCAGACCTAGACGAAGATGGATGGATTGTGTACAGGAGGACCTCAAAGAAAAACAGTTGTCAGAAGAGGATGTGCATGACTGGGCTAAATGGAGGAGAGCTGTCAGAAACATCGACCCCACATAGGAGTGGGAATGATGTAAAGAGAAAGAAGAAGACAATTTATGTACAAGAGATTGCTACATACAGGGTCATTATCTATGTGCGCCCCGATAAACATGGCAAGTTAAGCCGGCTTTGACTGATATCGTTAGTCCACACATGTTTTGTCATTCATATGGACGTGTATCTGCAAAGCTTAGACGTTAGTTTAGTGAGTATTGTGATTACTGTGATTGTTGATCATGCCTAGACACCAATTCAGATCGTGCGAACGTGTGTATATCCATAATTCGTACATGAAAAGCAGAAAGTCTTGTTCTGAAACAAGACAAAAATTTGAATCAAGTTTCCAGGAAAATCTGTGCCTAATGCCAGTACAATTAGGAAACTCGCTGAACAATTCCAAGAAAACAGGCTCCGTAAATAATAAAAGAGTTAACAGACAACTTTGTGTTCTTACAGAACAAAAATTAGATGGTCTAGTTGTCCATTCTTTCATCAGAAGACGTCAGGTGTGTGTTACAAGGAGGGAGGACATTTTCAGCATCGGCTATGAGCACTGTAAGTACATATTATTGAACATGTTTGGTAAAAGTGTGAAAGTGCGAGCCAACCATCGGCTGAACCGGTTACGTGCCAGTCACAGCCGGCTTAGCTTGCCATGTTTATTGGGGCGCACATAGATAATGACCCTGTAGCTGAAGAAGGTCAGACACACAGGAACATGCACTACTAATCTATTATATATAATCCAAAATTGACTCATCACCGCAGGGCTCAAACCACTACACCTAGAAAGCTGAAATTTTGCATGTTGGTTGATCCGAGTATGTAGAGGCCCACTAAGAAACGGTTTTTGAAAATTCAATTTGTAAATGACTTTTTTCGGCCCTTTGGCACTGAGCAAGGACAGTCGGTACAAAGTTCGGATTTAGCTCATTTTAAGCCGCCAGATACGAGAAACAATACTCGGAGGTCCTGTAGGAACGCTGAAACACACTTATTAAGTTCCTAAAATGAACGGTTTCGGAGATATTCCCAAATAACTGTGTTCCCTCTGAGAAACAGATCAACGTTACTATGGCAACCGCTGAAATTTCGCACACCGGGGATAGTTTTCTGGCAATATCTCGAAAACCGTTCGTTTTATGGCCTTAAAACGCGGGGTTCGGTTCCCACTTCTAACAACGAACATTGATCCTCGCATTGATATGCGTAAAATGAGATATATTTTATTTACAGAGGTGGCTTTTGAGGTCGGATATGATTGTGATTTTGAATCTAATTTTATACTCTTTGAGCTGGTTATTGTAAGCGTGCTTTCAGATCTTTACTCTAATTTACAGTGTTAAGATGCCTTCTATTTTCCACGGTATGCTTTCATTTTCTTTATAAATTTGTTTCTTGTTAACTGAATATTTTTGTTTGCCAATTTTGATCTGCTCTTTTTCGTTTTTTACCATGATCAGCAACCCATATTCACAGTCGAATGTGTCGTATTCTACCGGCTGTCACGTTAATTATTATTTTTTCTTAATTACTCTTACTGAGGAATTGCGCAAATTTATTTCAATAAAGTTGGTATTTTGTCTTTCACGGCCATTGAATCCCCGCACAAGGCACGGCTTAAACCTAGAAAAGTTGCTGAGTTGGACTTATGGACTAATGGTGCAGCAGAAAAGAGGGGAATGAAGCTTTTGAAATGTGGTGATACAGGAGAATGATTATCAGATGGGTAGATAGGGTAACAAATGAAGAGGTATTAAGACAAGTGGGAGAGGAGAGATGTTTCTGGCGACTGCTAATGAAGAGAAGAGATAGGAGGGTAGGACACATATTAAGACACCCAGGAATAGCAAGCTTAGTTATGGATGGGAGGGTCGCGGACAAGAACTGTAGGGGTACACCAGGATTAAACAGATTGCCTCGGATGTAGGGTGTGGTAGCTATGTAGAGATGAAACTATTAGCTCAGGAGAGGGAGACATGGAGGGCTGCATCAAACCAGTAAAACACTGAAGACTCAAACAACAACAATCAGGAATTTTAATTACTTAGAGAGGCATGTGAGGCAAAAGGGTGGTTGGAGAATTTCAATCCCTGGGATGTAACACTGGAAGAGACTGCATAATGTCCATTAGCGGCCAAGGTGAGAGATATTTTACTATAGGTCTATTAATAGAGATATGTTGACGTTCAAATCATCAATAAGTATGGTCAAATTATATCCAGAATAGCTTAAGTAAGAATACTTTTAATTCCCCATATACCGATAGATTTGCCATTCCAGTGTGCAAGAGTGCAGTTCCCTCTTCAAACAATATTCGCAATTTCTTTAACAAAGCGCAATGACACACACTTAACAGTAGCACGTGTACGTTTAGACAAAACAATTTTTTTCCCATGGGCAACTGTATGTGGCGTGCTCGCGAGCATCCGGACAACAAAATCATTATGACGCAGCAGAAAATGGCAAAACCAAAAACGTAATTTTAAAATGTGTTAACATAATGTAACATCAAACCCTGCAGACTTTCACAAATCCATAAAATTCCCACTTTGCTGCTCATATCAATATACTGTATGTATCAGAATATTCAGAATTAGAATGGACCCACCTATAGCCACGATTGCTGTAATAGAATAGGTCAATTGTCAGCAATAATGCATCGTCCCCATAGTCTTGATCGCGGGCGAAGCCGCGGGTACCTGCTAGTAATGTATAAGTGTCCAAAAAAAAAAATGTACTGAAAAGTGGTAAAAGTTGAATATAATGTTCCATTCAAACAAAATGTTTTGTAAATTATAAGTGTTTTTATGTAAGTGGCAAGCAGCTGAAGATTAGCCCAATCTGGACTTGAAACATGTACTGCTTGTATTTATGGTGAGTACAACAAGGAATTCATAAGTCCAGGTCTAAGTTCTTCAACCACACAACAGCACTATAAGAAAGATGAAACAGGTCGCTGGGGCTTCCGGAGTAGGCATGAAGAGGGCAGCGCAGGATGACATGGTCCAGGTCTGCTCCTCTTCACTGCATTCATACATTGGAGAATCCATCCAGCCCCACTTATGGCGCAAGAAATTACAGTGCCCTTGCCCAGTTCTCAGTCTGTTGAGGCGACACCATAGTTTTCTTGGGAGATCAAATCCATTAATTTTCAGAGATGGATTTATCTCATGAGCATTAGTACCAGATGTTGAATTTGACCACTCTTCCTGCCAGCTCCGGTTTAGGTTAAAATTGTCCCTCAAGAGTCGGCCGGCCAATACACTTGCTAGTCTCCTATATCGAAGTCGTTGTGGCGATGGGTAACAAAATTCCTGGTGAACTGGTAATGAGGGAAATGACCGGATCTTCTTTGCTTCTCTCAGCAGAGCTTCCTTTCTCCTCAGGTGGGGTGGTGGGATATGGCTAAGAACGGGTAACCAGTGGCGAGGTGTAGACTTTACAGTACAAGTTATGCAGCGCACTGTTTCATTCAACTTAGTATCCACTTTATGCACATGTGCACTTTCCAGCCATACAGGGGCACAGTATTCCGCTGCAGAGTAAACAAGACTGCTTGTATTGACAAAAGCGGATTATTCTTTGTGAGTAAACTAAGTTGCCATTAAATGCAACAAACATATATGTTTTTAAATTCAATATGCTAAATATATATAAGTTATATATATCAAAATTGAAGAGCTACAAAATCAATTTCAAAATGCTCTTTTCTTGTATTATTATGCAAACACACTGTCCAAATATCCATGCACAATAATTGCGGAAGTTATGAAATATCATACATCTGCATCCATTTACTGTTCCAGATTGTCCCTTGGGTAAGGTGCTTATGTCCTTCCTCTATTCCTCTTCAAATTGTCCTTAATGCAATGTATGCTTCCGCGTGGTTCAGGACCAACTTCTAGGCAGCTTCCTTAGCATCCTTTCCATCTATGTCCGCTTTCTTGTAACATTCTCATTGTGTGCCTAAATCACTTCAATTTCTCTGAATCAATCCTGCACTGCAACTCCAATGTTCACTTCTAAGTCCAGAACGAGAAAGGAGGAGAGTTAGCTGGGTTGGCAACCAGCAGCAAAATTGTTCATGTAGAATGTTGGGCAGTGAGAAGTAACCCGACTTCCTACAGCTGCCAATTGCTTTGGGCAGGTGAGCCTTTGTAGACTGGCAGAAATGGCACTGTATCTCATTGAATCTGTACCACAGTGGAGCAGCTACAAAAACCATCAATATTCTATATTAGGAGCAGCCTGGTTGGTTCTTTAGTTTAGGGGCTGCAACGTGTACTTTGGGTGTGTATAGTATTTGTCTGATAAATGATGTTTGTGATGGCTGTATTAGTGTGTGTTATCTGTGACTCACGTAAGGATTGCAGACGATCAATTTTTCAAGTAGTTCCTACTTTTGCTACCAAATGCTACCATCCACAACACCCAGCTGCGGACTTGGCTACTGGATGCCATCGCAGCCAGCACCTGGCGGCGAACGTTGGAACTAATATAGCATTATCAAACTAACCTACATATATAACAGCTGAGGCTTTCACGGCCAGCGTTCATAATTAAGTAGAAGTTTTTCGGGCTTGTAGGCCGTGGTCCGGACAGGATATCTTCAGACGTTTCACCGGAAACTGCGTCCGGCATTTTCAAGGGTTCCGTTCCATTCCTTGGTCACTGCCGACCTTTGAAAATTCTAGACGCAGTTTCCGGTGAAACGTCGGGAGATATCCTGTCCGGACCACGGCCTACAAGCCCGAAAAACTTGTACTTAATTATAACCTACATATTTTAGCTTCCTCAAGTGTAGATAGTGGAAGGTTCTTGTTCATGCCATAAATCTATGACATGGGACCGCCGGTTTTACCTCCCCTCCAAAGGAAGGCATTCTGAGGGATTTTTAACACTCTTAAAAAATCTGTCGACTTCGGCCAGGTTTGAACCCGCGATCTTGGGCATAGAAGCTCAGCATGCTACAACTACGCCACCAAAGCCGCCTAGGAGCAGCCTGTACTCGGTGTTTGTGATAGCTCTAGAACACAATTTGGTGCAGCGAACCCATCACATTAATAATCTAAATGAATATAAATTAAAGTGTACAGTAATTAAGCCCCCAAATGGTACTTGAGACATTATCAACACTCTACACTAAAAGACCACATCTGAGATGGCACTCTTGAAGGATGCCAAGTCAAAGCATATCAGTACTGTATGATAAAACCTCACCTGAGCACAGTCACACAGCCCCTGGAGAGAGGCAGGCACAGGATGGGCTTGGAGACACGGATTGGCTTGAAAGTGAACTTGCAACCGAAGCTAAGAGCACTATCACTCATGAATGATGCCGAGATGATGGGCCTGGAACAATGTATAGCCATTGCTGATTACTTCCTTATGGTAGGCTACCTAAAGAAATAATTGAGCCATCTAGCTTCAAAACCTGACATTTGCATCTGTCAATAAGATACTTCTTTTTTTATTTCCCTTGTTTCTTGGTACTGAATCAATCTGTGTTGTTGACTTTGATTTACAAAGTGCTCCTCCCTTGTCTAAAAATGCATTTTTGAAGCAACCAAATACTCGATCAATCCAGTGCTTTAAAATTATGGATCTTTGTAGACCGTCCTGGTGGATGTTAAGACTGCACAATTGCCTGTTTCATAAATTTCCATAACCTAAATTTTAAAAAAATCATGTTTAGTCAATAGTTGTAAAACTTTCACAGCCATCATCATTATTAAAGTAGATTGTTTTGGTGTTCTAGATATGTGTATTCGAGATGATTAACTGATCAGTTTCTACATTATCCAACCTATTTATCAAACTTGGCTAAACTACCTTGAAATTGCCTGCCAAAGTAGAAGGAGAACATCATTCAATCAAATGCAAAGAAATAAAATAAAACAAGAATGGCCACAAATCAACTTGAATAATTTACAATCAAATCCCAGCAGCAAGCTGTCAAGGAGAACAAAATATCTGAATATAAGGGAGAAAAACATACAAGTGAAAACTCAAAACAGAAAAAAATGAGGCTACAATGGGTAGGATATCTAATCTTTATGGCACAAGATTGAATTTCCTAGAGAGATATTCACAATCACAAGACCAAGTGATGGAAGAAAGCTTTGGGTATACCAACTTATTGCCCAATGACAGGAGAACTGGGTATAACAACTTACTGCCCAATGACAGGAGAAACTGGAAAAACACCGAGTGCAATTGATGGATTACACAACATTATAACCATTATATTCAAAGATACCACAAGATAATGAGCTTGAACATTTTAGGCACTCAAATTGTTGCGGTTGTGTCAGTAGACATCCTGAAATTTCATGACACAAAATTTGTGAAAACATCCAATACATACAAAATTTTGCATCATAAATGGGTAACTATAGTCTCATAGGTAAAATTCAGTTTTTTCCGATACTAATGAATAGACTTTTTAATTCGAAAGAGGCGAGCTTTTCATCTGAAAGCACTTACAATGCAAAGTTGTTGTAATTATCTTTATTCAACAATCTAACCTGATCATTTTTGATAAATCAGGGCTGATAAATTTGACATCTCTGCATGGATCAGAATTAATTTACTTTCCAAAGGAAACACTTAATTTAACTAGGAGTAATCATGGATTCACCATCGTCATCATTGATGATATTTTTTAAGGAATACATGAAGAGGTGAATCTTCCACAGATACCACTCCCCTAATTTATTGTATCAATATGTGGACGATGTCAGGAACTGACTGAAAGACAACTTTCAATAGTTTGGAACGTATTAACTAAATAAAAATAACTATTTAAACTTACTTTGGAATTTGGGGATAGTAAAATAAACTTTCTTGACCTTGATCTCTCAATCCCTTTGGTTAATGGTAAATGTCAATTCTTAATCTTTCGAAATCCAACCTACAGTGATATTGCCAGGGTTGGAGAGTAACACATTGCTTGTAATGCAGTCACTTTTTATAGAAACGATGGGCTAACAAAAATACAATAAATGTAAATTATCAGATAGATTCAATGTCAAATATCAGGGGTGCTGACCATGAAGACAATGGCCAAGCAGGGGTAGGTCTCATATTGAGTAGGAAACTTGGGACAGCAGGTAGAATATTATGAGCAATATAGTGAATGGATCAATACAAAACCTAAGTGCACCACAATGGTACAAGTCTATATGCCTACCAGTCAAGCTGATGATGAAGATGTTGAAAAGGTCTACGATGAAATAGATGAAATTCTGAGGTATGTCAAGGGTGATGAAAATGTTATAGTAATGGGAGATTAATTCAATGATCCATCATTCAATGATTTGATTACTCCTGGAGAGTAATGGGAGATCGGAATGCTGTGGTAGGAAAAGGAAGAGAAGAGAAGATAGTAAGAGAATTCAGATTAGGTGAAAGGAATGATGAAGCAGGCTGATGGAATTTCGCACCAAGCATGAGTTGATCATAGCTAACACCTTATTTAAACAAACACAATAGAAGAATATTCACATGGATGAAACCAGGAGATACAGGGCGTTACCAAATTGACTTCATTATGGTCAAGCAGAGATTTCGAAACCAGATTTTGGATTGCAAAACATATCTGGTGCTGATATAAACTCTGACCACAATCTGGTTGTTATGAAGAAATTGAAGAAAAGTCGAAAGCCAAAAAGGTGAGAAATAGACAAAGAGAAGGACGTGAACAAACGACTCAAGACTAGTATAAATGAAGGACTACAAACTTCAATTGCAGAGGAATGGGCACTTTTAAAGAATTAATAAAATCTGCAGAAGAAAACATTGGTAGGAAGAAAAGAATAGGTAGGAAACCTTGGATCACGCAGGTTATACTAGAATTAATGGACGGAAGGCGGAAGCACAAGAATGTAAGACATGAAAGGGGAAAAGCAGAATACAGACGTCTGAGAAATGAGGTTAACAAGAAGAGCAAAGAAGCAAAAGAAGAATGGTTGAAAGAGAAATGTGCAGGTAGAGAAAATTGTCTGAAATTAGGAAAATTAGATACAGCTTATCTAAGGATGTAGAGTAATTTTGGGGAAAGGAAGACTAAGTGTCGTAATATTAAGGACTCTGATGGAAAACCTCTAACAGGGAAGGAAAGGTTGAGAGATTGAAAGCTTACATAGAGTGTTTGTATAAGGGAAAGGAGATTGAGAATCATGTAATGGAAAGGGAAGAGGAAATTGATGAGGATGAGAAAGGATATTAAATATTGAGATCAGAATTTGGCAGAGCATTGGAAGACTCAAGCAGGAACAAAGCACCAGGCATAGATAATATAGCGATAATTAATACTTCGATAAGCTACATCTACGTTTTCTAGCTATTCTTTCTTTCCTGCCAATGTTTTATTCTGCGGATTTTGTCATTTCGTTCTTCAAAAGTGCCCATTCCTCTGCAATTGTAGCTTGTTCAGGATTTTCCATTAGCCCTTCCTTTATACTTGTCTTGAATCGTTATTCACGTCCTTTTCTTTTAGTCTGCCTATTGTCCATCTGATTACACTATGCAACATAAATTTTGATGTTTCTGTAATGGAAATTTTACTTTGGTAAGAGGAATCAGTTGGCCACACCCAGCTGGCTGTTAGGCGGGAAACAGTAGTTCATTAAGATGGTATATTGGCTTTCACGGCCTGTTGACATGCTATAGCACTGCGAGGTTCAATTTGTGCTGTTACATGTAGTTTCTTTAGAAACGAGTTCCCGCAGAGTGTTTCAATAACCAAACGTGTCCTGTTATTTTTGTGGCAGCTACGTAATTCCTAAACAAACACAGGGCATTAATAGTTTTGTGAGAAATGTTTATCAAGCATACTTCAGCATAAGGCTTGATGAGGACAAAATCTGGGCACTGCTCAAGGTATGCTGTACATTTGTTGAGGTACTGAGACTGGAAAATTGGTGCCAAATGTTTGGAGACTGGCACAAAATCATGTAACAATTGTTTTGTACGGTTAACATTCAAGATCATTACGCAAAAATTAAGAAGGATATACAATAACCAAACATTTGTTTGGCCTTATGACCAGTTACGCATTGTTAATCTTTCCCTATCCCAGTTCCAGCGCCCATTCCTGAAGATGTGCCATAGGAGAGCAGCGCAAAAAGTGAATAGGTTAATACTGATAACAAGGCGGAAGAAGATTCTGCACAAATTTATTCAGTCAAAACAAACTTAACCTTCGGCGGACGGAACCATATATATGCTCCACTTTTTGTACACCACGGGCGGAACCATATATATGTGGGAATCGGAAGATACTTAATGAACGTTTTTGGGTTTACCGCCAGCCTCGACACTGCCTGGTGGCGCCGTGTACAAGTTTCAAGTGGAAGTCGCGAGAAAGAAAGACGATCAGACACAGTTTTGTGTTGAGTGAAGTCACGCTAAGTTCTGTGCAATCTCATCTGTTGTAATCTTATGTGTAAATACAGTTTTTATACTTAAAATTACTTAAAGACGTGTTCGGTTTATTCGCTTGCCAAAATCCTTTCCCACATTTGGGGGCTCGTCCTGGATGCGAAGGATTTCGAGTGGGGAATGGCAATTTTGGCTAGGCCTACAGTGATAAAACCAAAGACGGAGGACGACAAGGCGTGATTTGACAACATTTTTCAGGCAAGATTTACGACGACGACGTGGGTCCGTGGAATATACAAGACGAGCAGCTGTTCAACTTCCAAAGAAGTGGTGGTTCGAGCAGGCTACAAAAGACTATTTCGAGGATCCTGAACCCTAAGACGACGACGAAAAGAAAAGTGATTTGTACGAGTGCCGAAAGACAAAGAAAAATGGCGGACAAAGTGGCGTGTTTACAAGATATTGAAAAAGTGAATAATAACTTTAAGACGGCGCCTTCGGCCGTGATTAAGACGTTACATAACCTCATTTTCGAAAAACTGCCACGTGATCGTAAGAACCGGCAGCGCTTAACCCTTTCCAGCCCAGTGATACCATATGGCATCATGATCTTTTTTTTTTTTTTTGTGCATTGAAATTTATTGTGTATGCCATTTACCTTCATGGAAGATTGCCTTGTGGTGTACGGAATCTGTTGGTAGCATTGGAGCAATCGGAACTTAAACATCGCCAAATATTTATGCATGTTCCTTGACCTACTCGACATGGAAAAAGGACCTACTCTTGCAGTCTCCTGAATTTTGTTACATTTTGATGTAAGTTGTAATGATTTTGACTTCAAAATATTTTTGAATGATGATAAAGGATGCTGGATTAAGATTATATATCTAAGTTATTGTCATGTTTAGAGTTAGAGATTTGAAGAGTGTTCAAGTACCTATGATGCCATATGGCATCAGTGAGCGTCAAGCATGTATTAGGTTATGTTAATATGAGGCCTGCTAATAATTCATTCTCTGAGTTCTGTTAAATCATAAATAGCTACTTTGTGGTATTACATGGTGTATTTAACAAGTATAATTAGTTATAGGCTATGCATTTTACTAATGAGTGTCATAATTAAAGTATGCAGGCTTGCTACATGAAATTATACCGTACATATATTATATTTTGTTAGAAGTTGCATATGAAGTTATTATCCAACATATCTTATTTTACAGATGAGTGCTTTGATGGAAAAACCTTTATCTGAGAAGGAGCTTATACTTCTTCTTGAAGGCGATGTGTCTGATACTGATATCAGTGATGAGGATGAGGAAGAAGAAATTGCATCAAATACCGTTGATGAACCAATGCCAACTAATAATCCAAAGGTGGGGCTGGATTATGAAGTAAATATGGAAGCGGAAGATACATTGGATCAAGATGACATACCATTAGCTCTTCGGGTCCAGGTAGCAGAACCTATTTCTGATAGGCCTACACCAGTACCAAACGAGAGGCAGAGGGACATACGATGGCGGTGTAATGACTTAGAAATTAATAATTCTGAGTGCATAGTGAATCACTCTGAACCACCAGGGGAAATTACTCCATATGGATACTTCAAACAATTTTGCACTGATTCTGTTATAGACAATTCAGTTGAAAAATGAAAATTTATACTGTGTTCAGAAGACAGGAGCCTCACTAAATACAAGTAAGAATGAAATAGAGCAATTTCTGGGAATAAATATTATGTCTGGTATTGTCAGGATGCCAAGTTACAGAATGTACTGGGCAGAAACAACCAGATATCCCACAATTGCTGATGTCCCGAAATCGATTTGACAAGCTCAGAAACTACTTCCATATCAATGATAATGTTAACATGAAGCCATGTGATCATCCTGAGTCATCATCATCATCTTGCACAGTTTCCAGCCACTGGCCGGGTCTGTTTGGAACACAAGCCTCTCCAACGTCTTCTGTCTTCCCACCATCTCTCAGCCTCCACCCTTGTCCAGTCTTCTCCTCTCTTCTTCACGCTTTCTTCCACCCCCTTCAGCCACCTGTCTCTCGGTCTTCCCCTCGGTCTCTTTCCTTCCCACTTCGTCTCATGTACTCTCCTGGGTATCCTCTTCTCCTCCATTCATTTTACATGTCCATACCATCTAAGTCTAGATTTCTCTATACCATCCTGTAATGGTTCCTCCTTCATTCATTCTCTGGTCCTCTCATTTCTTATTCTGTCCATCTTTGTAGCTCCAATACTGCTTCTCAAGAACCTCATCTCACTGGCCAGTATTTTGCTCTTCTCCCTTCCTTTCATAACCCAGGTCTCCGAGGCATACGTCAGGATAGGGACATAGTACGTCCGATATATGATCTTTTTGCTGTTCTGAGGGACATCCTTGCTCCATAACATGCTTCTCACACTCCTCCGAAATGCTTCTGCCTGCCTCCCCCGCTCATTTATTTCTCTATCGTTTCTTCCATTATCTTGTATCAGGCTTCCCAGATACTTGAAACTCTCCACTTTCTTCAGCTGTTCCCCACCAATTGTTATTCCCGTTGTGGTTCTTTCCTTCTTCCTTGTTGTGATCACCATCTCACTCTTATTTATGCTAAATTTCATCCCATATCCTTGTATTATTCCTTCCCACACGTCCAACTGTTCCTGTACCTCCTCCTCCTTGTTTCCCCAAATCATCCTGAGTATGATAAGTTATTCAAAGTCAGACCTTTCGTTGATGCCATCAGAGCTAGTTTCGCTGAAATCGAGCCCGAGGAGTACAATTCCGTAGATGAAATTATAATTCCATTCAAGGGACGTTGTTCTTTGAAGCAATACGTGAAGAACAAGCCTCATAAATGGGGTATAAAGGTATTTGCTCGGGGTGGTTCTAGTGGCATTGTCTATGATTTTGAAGTGTATGTTGGTAAGGGTACTATCGCCAACACATCTCGTTTAGGTATTAGTGGGGACATTGTTATGAGACTGATTGAAGGACTTCCTAAAGGACAACACTTTAAGGTGTTCATGGACAACTGGTTCACTTCATATTATTTGATATGTGCATTGAAAGGCATTGGCATCCTAGCAGTAGGAACTGTACGAGTGGCTCGACTACCAAAATGCATACTGAAATCCGATGCCGAACTGAAGAAAGAGGGTCGTGGTTCATATGATTTTCGCACTGAAGGAGAAAGGAACATCATAGCCCTCAAGTGGTACGACAACAAAGCTGTTCACCTCACATCATCATACAAGGGCATGGATCCTATTGATAACGTCAAGAGATGGTCTGTGGCACATAAGGCATATATTGAGGTCCCTCGTCCAGCATTAGTCAAGGAGTACAATTGCTTCATGGGAGGGGTTGATCTTCATGATATGTTAGTTGCCCTGTACAGGATAAACATTGGTGTGAAGAAATTCTATCTTCGAATTGTTTTCCACCTGATTGATATGTGCATAGTAAATGGATGGCACTATATCGCAGACATTGCACTCAGAGGGGAGAGATGAGATACAAGACACTTGTAATTTTTCGTGCAGAAATTGCACATGGTCTTTTGCAAGCAGGAAAGCAGGCTGTAAACAAAAGAGGCAGGCCTCGAGGAAATGTTGCAACACCATCACCTCCATCCAAAAGAAGAGTACCAACTCCACGACCTACCGATGATGTCAGGTATGATGGCATTGGCCACTTGCCTCTGTATCTTGAAGCCAAACAGCGTTGCAAGCTATGCATCATACCTTATTCAAGGATGAAATGTGTAAAATGTGACAAAGCATTTTGCTTTACAAAAGACAGGAACTGCTTCATGGCATACCATGTAAAGTAGTTCATTCACACGCCGGTTTCGTTTACACTGTTTTTTCAATTATTTTTATTACACCGTATCCTTAGATTTCTAAAAGTATTTTGATAACGTACTCTAGTTTCTATGGTTTAGCTTTGTTACTGCATATTGGCCTATATGTTTTATAATTTATGTGTTTTCATTTTAAATCTATTTTATAACAATAAATTATTTACATAAATTGTGTGTTATAATCATAATTCTTATACAAAGACCTAAATAACTTATCATGAGGAATTACATTGCATTGGCCCAGTGATGCCATATGGCGTCATCCATTTTTCAGCACATGAGAGTCTGAAAAAATTAAATCAAGGTGGTTTCATGTAGAAGATACAGAATTTAGTTATTTTTCATAGAAAAATATTTTTTACTGTCACCCCAATTAATTTGGGCTGGAAAGGGTTAAGAGAATTCTCAGGATTCGAGTTTGAATGTGACTCACCAGAACACCTGGAGAAATTGAAGTTCATCGAGAGTGAATTCACCGAGGCTGATCTAATTGCCATTTGTACAGTGTTAAACATTGAATATACGGGAGAGAAAGCCGTGCTTGTGCAACGCATCTGTGACAACTTAATGGACCTTTCGTGGCTGGGGATGCCTAAAGACGAAGAAGATGAAGAAGAAGAAGTGACTGGTAAAACGAAAGATGTGATGAGCACGATGAAAGAGGCAAACGAAGCACTGACGGAAGAGTTACGTGAGCTAAAGGAGAAAATGGCTGGGATGAAATCCATGAAACATTCAACCTCAAGCACATCAGGATCATCATCGGATTCATCTAGCTTGTCCGAAGACCAGAAACTCTCCAAAGCAATAGGAGGTAGGCCTAACCATAAAAACATAACAAAGACCAAACACAAATCGAAGACTGGAGAAGAAAGCTCAAGTGAAGGGGAAGTCGACCAGGACGTGGTGGACTCACGGCACACTGCAAACCGGGGAGTCGCACACAAGTTTGCGTTGACTTTCCGAGATGTAGAGGGCTCTGTCAGAACCTATGACAGTAGCGAGAACTATCCGGTGCGACGTTGGATTGAGGACTTTGAGGAGACAGCAACGTTGATGGGCTGGGACGATATGCAAAAATATGTTTTTGCAAAAAAGTCGCTGACAGGCCTGGCTAAGTTGTTCGTGCAGAGTGAACGTGGCATCACATCCTGGCACAAGTTGAAGAAAGCCCTGAAGAAAGAATTCCGAGATGATACCAGTGCAGCAGAGATTCATCGACTGCTAACCAACCGGCGAAAAACAAAAGTTGAAACTCTTCAGGAATATTTCCTGGTGATGCAAGAAATAGCCAGCAGGTCAGCAATCGATGATAAATCGTTGATACAATACGTCATCGATGGCATCGAGGACGACACTGGATCCAAGATGATTCTGTATGGAGCAAGGGACATTAAGGAGTTCAAGGACAAGTTGAAGGTCTATGAGAGAGCTTACGCACGAAACTCCCTGAAGTTGACAAAAAAATGAGAAGACGACAAACAAACATACACCAAGAGAAGACAACAGGCAGAAGCAGATCTCGCCTGTAAAGAGATGTTACAATTGTGGTCAGAAGAACAGTCATGAGTCCAGCGGATGTCCACACAAGAGTCAGGGTCCAAAGTGCTTCAATTGCAGCAGCTTCGGACACACAGCTCCCAAGTGCCCAAATCAAGAGCAGAATGCAGAGAAGAAGACAGTGAATGTCGCTTTGGGAACCAAGTCGAATATGAAGATGAAGGAATTGTTGCTCCAGGGACAGAAGATCAACGCATTAGTTGACACGGGCTGCCCAATCAATCTGATCCGTGAAGACATTTACACAGAGATAGGCGATCCTGAGCTGAAGACTACCGCCCTAGTACTCAAGGGTTTCGGAGATAGTGAGGTGCGTCCCCTAGGATATTTTCCAACCGACGTCCAGGTTGACGACGACACTTACTTGACTGATTTCTATGTGGTGTCTGGAGATGTACTAAAGTTGCCAGCTATCATGGGTAACGACTTGCTGGATCAAGCCGTAACTACCATCAGCAAAACCGGTGTCAAGATGTCCAAGGACATATCAGAAGCATACTTGTACCGAATCGACGTGGTAGCAGCCGAGGAGATGGACTTAGAAAAGGCATCGGAAGAGGCGAAGAGTACCAGCGTTGAGATGAGCATCACAATGAAACAAGGACTCTTGCATCCCTTATTTAAAGAAAGCACACCATTTCACACTTACCATGCCGACCATTTTGAGCCCTTGGATTCAATGAAAAAAGGATACAAGCGTATTCTCGCAGCAACGGATAGCTTCACAAAGTTTGTGTGGCTGTATCCCACTAAAACGACGATCACGAAAGAAACTACGGAGAAACTGGATGTGCAAAAAGGAATATTTGGTAATCCTGCGCAGATCGTCACCGACCGTGGAACCGCATATATTTCACATGAATTCGAAGAGTACTGCACTGCCAACAACATCACCCACTCGCTGATCACGACCAGACTCCCTCGTGCCAATGGCCAGATAGAAAGAATGAACTCCACGATCATCTCCGTACTGGCCAAGTTGTCCATCAAAAACCCTGGAGATTGGTACAAACACGTCGAATCTGATCGAAGAGCCATGAATTCCGCTTACAACCGCAGTATCAAGCAGACGCCGTTCGAACTTTTGACAGGAGCCAAAAAGCACTGTGAAAATGACCCGAGAATAGTTGAGTTGATCAATGAAGAGATGGTAGACGAGTTTGAGACCAGGAGAGATGAACACCGTGAAGAAGCGAGAGCACAAATCCAGAAAGTGCATCAAGAAAACAGGGTGTTGTTTGATCGACGTCGACGGCCTGCTCGCCAGTTCCAAGTTGGCGATATCGTCACCATCAAGAGGACCCAGTTTGGACCAGGCCTTAAATTGAGGAAAAAGTACCTTGGGCCTAACAGAATCTCCCGAGTCAAGCTGAATGACACTTACGACCCTTGTCGTGAAGGGAATCACTTAGGCCCCAACCAAACAACTACTTGTGCTGAGTTCCTCAAACCCTGGGCTGAAGACTTATCATCCGAGGCGGATGATCTGCCGGATGGCCGATTGTGGGAATCGGAAGATACTTAATGAACATTTTTGGGTTTCCCGCCAGCCTCGACACTGCCTGGTGGTGCCGCGTACAAGAGTCAAGTGGAAGTCGCGAGAAAGAAAGACGATCAGACACAGTTTTGTGTTGAGTGAAGTAACGCTAAGTTCTGTGCAATCTCATCTGTTGTAATCTTATGTGTAAATACAGTTTTTATACTTAAAATTACTTAAAGACGTGTTCGGTTTATTCGCTTGCCAAAATCCCTTCCCACAGATATGAACTGTTCAAATATCGCGCTGCAGAGGTCAGTGAAGTACACGAAAGTCCTCATAGATGGCGAGAGCTGTTTATTTCAACCTTCCTCGTGTAAGGAATCCCCTCAGCATATTGGTAAGATTTCTTTCCTAGTAGTGACAGCTGATAATTATGCATGTTGCATGACGCAGTATTTTTGTGGCGTGGTAATTGCCGTATTTTGGCCGTTTTTGGATATAATTGCATCAGAAAAACGAGTTAGTGATGTTGAGATAGTGTCAATACTTGATTATTCAGATGAAGATTTGTCAGATTTTAGTTTCAGTGACTCTAAAATTACTCTTCCCACAGCTCATCTGAGAGCAACAGCGACATAAGCAACACAGCCGGTGAGCGAGCAGATAACTGGACAGACCTGAGCAATAGGAATCATGGACCCACAAATACCATCCTCATACAGAACATTGTTCAAGGGCCAATATTACCAACAAGTTTTGATGTAGATACACACCCTGTAGTTTTTTTTTTGGATGAAGTTATTGAAGTTGTGAAACTAAATTAAACGGAGACAAACGAAAAGTGTTTCGAAGTGTACCACACGCAACAAGAGTTTTGAGGTATCTGTTTTATAATTACTGCAATTTAGAGTGATATTTCTACATGTTGTGTATAATATAGCTTTATTTTATAAATCACGTATTTGCGTATCATTCAATTTAACTTTCTTGAACAAAAACACTAAAACTCATTCAAAGTATTTCCTTGTAAATATATTTCCTAACAGCGAACAGTGAAATACCAACCTTGCTAAGGTATAAGACATTGAACCCTGCTGCTCTGGACAGAATAGGCAAGGGGGTTCAAATCCCACCGTCAGCCATCCTTGAATTAGGTTTCCGTGGTTTCCAATATTAAACCCCGGCAAATGCCAGGAAGATACCATCTAATAGGCCTCGATTGCGTCATTCTAACTCCTTGTTCAGTTTTACTTATTTTCATGCATTTCATCTTTCATTGTCTAATCTTTGAGGTTTGTATCAGGAAGGGTATCCGGTCGTATAAACCATTCACTGCGTAAATCAATTTGTACGGAATTTTTGTTTTACAAAATCCTGTGCCGCCTAAAGCCATAAAATAAGGGTTAATGATTTAACTCATGACTAGAATCTGACAAAGGATTCCGCCCAATTGCTTGGGTCACGACTGAAGGCAAAATATCTACCACCTGGCGTTTCATTCTCTTGGTATATGCCCAGGGAGATGGAATTTTAAAATCTTAAAGAAGAAGACTCCCGGGTAATTTGTTGCGATATTGAGGGCTCATTGAATTTCTTTAACGTCACTTACAATCCAAGTTGGTGGAAGTTATTTATAGACCCATCAAAACGTAGCCTCAAAGGTGTACCTTTATACAATGGAAATTTGTTTGGCTCAATACCCGTTGCACATTCAGTACATCTCAAAGAGACTGATGGAAATCTCAAAGAAACGTGTGAACTATGAAAAACATTCTTGGACAATTTGTGGGGATTTAAAAGTACAGTGCACTCCCGATAATTCGCAGTAATTAATGCACGAACTTCTGCGAATTATGGAAAACCACGAATTCTCCGCAGCTATGATTTAAGCATAGTAAAAAGAAAATATTAAAGCCCGGCAAATGCCAGGAAGATACCATCTAATAGGCCTCGATTGCTTCATTCTAACTCCTTGTTCAGTTTTACTTATTTTCATGCATTTCATCTTTCATTGTCTAATCTTTGAGGTCTGTATCAGGAAGGGTATCCGGTCGTATAAACCATTCACTGCGTAAATCAATTTGTACGGAAACATATTTTTCAAACAAGCAAATGAATACTTATAACACTTTATAATATTGTATTGTAAATTACACTATCTTGGAGGTATGTGGATTATGCCAATATTAATATCTAAGAAAAAAGACTGTCATCACTTTGTTTCTTAGATCGTTCATTTTTTCTAATTTGAGATTGTACATTTCTGAAGATAACAATATGACAACAAAATTTCATCTCCATTTTCTACAAAAGAGATAAGTGTGACTGTTGACACACTAGCTCGACTGTGGGAACTTTCGGGATTTCTGTTGCATCACTCCCGCACTCGATATCTTCTCGCTTTCATGTCTGAAACCATAATAGTCTAATGAATTTCACTTTCTTCGGCATCTCGGCAATCATCCAGGTTTTGCCTTAATGTCATCGTAGTAACCTTGTCTGTTCAAAATATCGTTGTCACAGAAGCCGCCAAATGCTTGCTTTAGTGCGAGTGTAGTAGCGGTAATTTTCTCCCATGACTTTTTGACTGCATGAAAAGCAGTGTTAAGACGTCAAAACATGTACCATATGTTAAAAGACAAGTGATTGTATCATGAAATTTTAATAAATAGTATTGACGAGGTGGAACCATTTGGAACTTTGTTCTTAATATAATTCAGTCAATACGGAAAAAATGTGCGACTCTCAGAGTCAAAAAGATTATGAAGTGCATGAAAAGCATCCAACAAACACGCTCTCGGCTACGTGCTGGTTTCCGCCATCAGTACGCTGTACCCTTCACAACTCACAGGCCAGCGACCTTGGGGTGTGGCTGTTGGGAAATGGAGGGTATGTTCTGAGTGAAAGTGCATTCCTCTTTGCACTGTCCCAGCATTGAAGATAAAAGAAATATACCCCATTTGGGGACATGCTCTTACGTTTCCAAGATTGCAGCATTCCGGTAGCAGTGCGCAAGTAGGCCTAATTTTACATTGCTGAGAAACACAGTTATCATCTCAAATCTCAATGACTTTGTCTCTACGTATAATATCGCATTAAAATTTGTTTAAACTACAGAGAGATTATTTTATTTAGTGGGATGATTAGTTTCTATAAGAATTACAACATTTAAAAAATACTCTTGGATACCCGCTAATTATCGGGAGTACACTGTACTTGGTATGTTACTTGACCAACACACTGACTACACAAAAAGTATGTGTTTCATTTTTGAACAGGACAGCCGAGCCAAAGACAAGCATTGGAAGGTAACAGACTGGCCTGAAAGAAAAACTCTCCAACTCGGTGCACAGAACGTAACAAATGAACCACTTGTTCAACGAAGCCAGATACATAAACCAAAGAGGCATTTGATTTTCATTTGTAAGTGCCAGTGAGCCATTTTGACTATTTATCAGTGGTGGCCGGTAATAAGGTTGCAGTGTTGCACAACGACCAGATTAATTCATGAAAAACAATTAATTCTGTAATAATATTTTTAGTACTAGTAGTTGTATGTTTCCTTCTATATGTATAGGAATTAATAATTCTGTTCTTTATTATTATTATTATTAATCTTGATTGGTCACATTGGACCACTTGAGTCGTTCCACAATCACTTCTTCTTTGAAGGTAGTACTGCTTGGTTCTTGCGCTCTTTCCAGTACTTTATCATTCTTTCAGATCGGGATTTTCTCAACTAATCTGAAATCTCCATAGGCTTTCTGTGTGTCATTTCTGCAGAAAATTTGTGAGTTTTAAGAATGGTGTTAATTTTATTTTTCTCCTCGGCATCTGTTATCTTGAGTCCAACTGCTTTGAGATCTTGTTGGATTTCTTGGATCCATTTTCCTCCAGTTTTCTTTCCTAGATTTCTCATCACCAGTTGGCGTACAATTCTGTTTTTTGGAAGCCGTAAGATGTGAAAAAAAATATGAAATTCTTTTCTTCTTCATTGTGCTGGTGATTGGATCAATCTCACGATAGACAGTTTCATTTGGGAGAATCCTCCAGACTCCCTCAACCTGATACTTTTTATTTATGCACGTTCTAATGATTCTTCTTTCCGTTTTGAGGAGCTGATCAGTTCTTTGTTCATTTTTAATTTGGAACAGTGTTTCACAAGCATAAGTGGCTTCTGGGAGAGTTACAGTTTTATAATGTTGGATCTTAGTAGCTATTGATAGGCATTTTTTATTATATGTTGACCAGGTTAGAGATTGTGCCTTTTTCATTTTATTTGTTCTATTTATCCAAGTTACTTTTTCGTTTAAGTTATGTGTTATAATTTCTCCAAGATACTTAAATTGAGGAACTAGGTTAATTTTATGATCATTTATATAGACTTCATTTATATCTAAGGGTTTCATAGGCATGATCTCAGTTTTTTCAAAGGATATCTAATCCTATCCCTTGAGCAATTTCTTGGAGACTAGTGATCTGAGTACAAACCTCTTCCTTGTCTAGTGCTAAAAGAGCCAAGTCATCTGCAAATCCTAAGCAGTTTATTTTTATTGATGGTTTTGCTCCAATTTTGATCTTAGGAGGGTTTTCCTTTTGCCAAACCTTCATGATATAATCAAGAGCCACATTGAAAAGCAGAGGGGATAATCCATCACCTTGTCTGAGACCAGTTTTTACTGTGAAAGCTGTTGATATTTCTCCCCTAAATTTAACTTTCGAATTTGTGTTTGTTAGTGTTAATTGAATGATTTTTATCAATTTAGGATGGAGACCGTATGATCTGAGGATTTTTAGCAGTGTCAGTCTATGAATACTATCATAGGCTTTCTTGAAATCTACAAAAGAGATAAAGAGTTGCTTATTTCTGTTTTTGTAATATTCCATTAATAATTTCAGGCTAAGGATTTGGTCTGGACAACTTCTGTAAGGGCGAAATCCTCCTTGATATTCTCCAAGTTGTGGTTCCAGAATGTTTTTGATCCTGTTGTAAATTATACGAGAGAAAATTTTATATGTGCAGTCCAGAAGGGTAATTCCTCTGTAGTTATCTGGGTTCGTTTTGTCTCCTTTCTTAAATAATGGATGGATTATTCCTGTGGTCCAGTGTGGAGGAATTTCTTCAGTAATTCACATTTTAACTAGATGTTGATGAAGATTTATAATCGCAGGTTTACCAGCATTTTTCCAGATTTCAGCAAAGACTAAGTCTTCGCCACAAGTTTTGAAATTTTTTTGTTCTTTAATTGCGAGTTCTACTTCATTAATGTTTGGAGGATTTATTAAATCAGGTGAAGTTAAAATAGGTGTATCAGTGTTTACTTGCAGGGTTTCCAGTGGATCATCACAATTTAACAGTTTCTCGAATGCTTCTGCAAGGATCTCTGTATTTTCTTGGTTAGAATGTGATAACTTTCCTGTTTGATTTTTCAATATTAATGTTGGAGCTTCAATTTCTTTTAGATATTTACCAAATGTTTTGTAAAAATCTCGAGATTGCTTTTTCTTGAAATCGTCTTCTATCTTTTCCAGTGTATTTTTAAGATGATTACGTTTCGTTTGTCTGATGATTTTATGGGTTAATTTTCTTTGTATAGTTAGTTCTAAATTTGATTCTTCTGACTTTAGAGCTTGATGTTTTATCCATGCTTGGTGTCTTTTCTCTATTGCTTGATCACAATCTACATTCCACCATTCATGTTTTTTCCTTGGATTTATTGGTGCATACTCCTCTGCTATTGATTTTAATTTAGTGATTAATTCGTCCAATGTTTTAGTGTTGAGAGATTCTTCTCCTGTTCTTTCACAGTACTCTATATTTTTTATTAAGGTAGATGGATCAAATTTCCTCCTATTGTTATTATTAGGTTTTTTCCTGGCCATTGGAGTTAATTTTATTTTTATCTTTACCACATAGTGGTCTGATCCTGAGTCAACTCCCCTAGAACTTTGACATTGTGAATTTCGCGATGGTGAAATTTATCCATGCAGACATGATCCAACTGCCATTCACCTCTTCTGAAGTCAGGATGTTTCCAAGTTTTCAATTTATGGGGCTGTCTTTTAAAACATGTTTATTTAGAGATTAATTTGTGGTTTCTACAAATTTCGACTAATCTTTGACCATTTTTATTGGTTCGTTTATGTGCTGTCCATTTTCCAATGATATCTCTATATCTTCTTTCTTGTCCAAGTTGCGCATTGAAATCACCAAGGAGAATTTTGATGTTTGATGAAGGGATGTTTATTAAAGTTTGATCCAAAAGATCCCAGAATTTTTGTACTTCTTCTCTGTCCTTAATGGTGTTGTTTTTTTGATTAGTAGGAGCATGCGCATTAATAATTGTATATGTTTTATTTGCCGTTTTCAAAGTTAGGGTCGTAAGTCTGGAGGATTGAGATTTAAATTCTGTTATCGAGTCAATGATTCTGAGATCTATTAAGAATCCGTTACCAAATTGTGGACAATTTTTCATAACTCGTTTTCCTGGAATTCCTTTATATAGACTATATCCTTGTGATTCCAGATGGTCTTGATCACTATTTCTAATTTCCTGAAGGGCCATAATTAGAATTTTATGACTTCTCATGATATCCGTGATGATCTTCAATTTTCCAGTTTGAACCAGATAGTTAACATTATGTGTAGAAAAGAATGAGACTTGTTTAGGTTTGATTTTCCGTAGTATTTGTTTGTTTGCTACTTGAAGAGTTTTCAGACGCTCCGATTCGTCATTATCTTCCGCATGACAGCCCACCGTATCCGAATGCTGTCTTTTCTGTAATCTATCATTACAGACGGCAGAATTATTCTTCAAATGACTTTTCATAGTCGACTATCTAAGGTTTCACCTTGAGGGGAGGATAAATCCTCGAATTACAATCCTGAATGTTATTCAGAAAGGTGAAAGAACCGAGAAAGGAATTCTCAGTCCCCCCCAACACTAGTCTGTTCACTGACCTAGTTTCCCACTGGGATTGATTACCCAACCTTCCACTGGGTTGCTCAGCTTAGCAGGGGACACCACGTGCAGGTCACTGTTGGGAGTTGGAGTGGAGAGGTTATGAGGATTCTCTTCTGCTGAATCCTTGTATTACTGATTTTGTTGGTTAGTATCATCACATCACACTCCCTTTGTCCAGGTCTACATATTTATAGACCTCCCCAGGTTGATTCCTAATTCAGGAAATTGTTTGGGAAGCCAGGCTCTGCCTGTCACAAGCCAGGACAAAAGGTGAGTGATAGAGGAGTAACACCTCTTAAAAAAACCATGGACCAGTTGGCCCGACTGGTAGTACCATGTATGGGCCCCTTACCAGGGTAACGGTGAAGACCTCAACGGCATTTATGGTGGAGAAGGTAACTTTCGGTACAGCATAATTGGCGGAAGGGGCAACCCAGTGCTCGGGTTAATGAGTAAAAGGTATATGGAGGCCATATATCAGTCTTAGGGGTATGACGGTTCCACATGTTAGTGGCGATACTCCGACAGCGTCTGTTCCACATGTTAGTGGCGGCTGATTAATAACACTAAGAAGTGGAACTCTGAGCTTAACCCGACTAGAACCTCAATTCTAGTCAAATCCCTAATCCAAATTAATCAACATGGATGTAGCACGTTCAAAAACAACTTACCCCAGTGGGTCAAATCCCACGGTTGAAAAACCGCAAGTGGTCTATTCGGATTCTGGGGAGACCACAGACGTGTACGATGAGGTAAGTCGGAGTGCCTCGACACCCCGTAAGAAAATTAAACCTAAATCAAAGGTTTGGCTAATGACGTTTAACGTAAATTCTCTCTTGAAGATGGGGAAACTCAAATCCATTTTAGACAAATCACGAGAACGTAAAATCAAGATTATTGCTTTTCAAGAATCTAGATTTACAGATGAATATCCATTCAATTCTGAAGGTTACAGGATTTACAAAGGGAAGCCAGGAGAACGAGCTATGAAAAATTGCCCACAATTTGGTACTGGATTTATAGTCCATCATTCCTTACTTGATTCAGTTACAACCTTCCACTCTCCCTCCGGTCGTCTCTCCACCATGACAATAAAATCAGCAAACAAAATTTACACTCTCATTAATGGACATGCCCCAACTAATATCACCAACAGAAAGGCTGTAGGAAAAGTCGAAGAATTTTGGAACCAATTAGATGATATACTTCAAAGAATCCCGAGGAATCATGTTAAAATACTTATGGGTGATTTTAATGCCCAAATTGGCAAAGAAAAAAATATAGATATTGGGTAGGTAAATGGTCAGGACATAATCAGACCAATCGGAATGGTATGCGTCTTCTTGAAATCTGAAAGAACCATGACTTATTCTTCAAATCAACATTTTTCAAAAAGAAAACCTCTCAGTCCAAGACGTGGGTGTCACCTAACCCACTGGACCATGTGCTGATCTCCAGAGTAAATACTCTCGAAATAATGAAACTTAAAGTCCTTAAGGGGTTAGCTCTGGATTCTGACCATTACCCTACAAAATTTTCATTAAATATTATTCCAGAGAAAAGGAGATTCTCTCAGAAAATCCCACCCCGTAAATATGATGTTCAAAATATTCAAGGTAATGATAAATTTAAAAACGAGACTCAACAATTGAATCCACAAAACTGGCAACAGCTCCAAGCAGGATTAATAAAAACAGCCGAGAAAATAGCACCACACATGAGAACACGCAAACATCCGTGGTGGACAGCCGAATGTGATGACCTTGTAAGGCTCAGGCAACAGGCATGGCACAATTGGTCTTGCAACAAAACTAAGACTCTGCAAGATCTCAAGGATATCAGAAGAACAGTCACGAAATCAATACGAAGAATTCGCAAGCAGAATGACAACAAAATATTACAAGAAATAGAAGCTGACTTCAAACAACATAATTCTAGAAACTACTATAGAACTTTTCGCCAGAAGCTCACTAAATATTCCCCTCCATCACTTCAATTCAAAAATGAACATGGGGATATTGCTCATAGTAACACAGAAAACTGTGAAATCCTTGCAAACTACTTTTCGGTATTGCTCAATTGTGAGAAACCTCAAGAAACATTCACATTTATCCACACGCAACAAAACCAAGATTCGCATCCACCCAACGTTCAGGAAATAAGAGAGATAATTAAATCATTGAAAAACAACAAAGCGTCGGGGGAAGACCAAATTGTTGCAGAGTTGTGGAAAAATGCAGGAGAAAATCTCATTGTAAAACTCCAAGAAATTTTAGAAGAAGTTTGGCGAACTGAAAAAATCCCCGCTGACTGGAAGATGGCACTCATACATCCCTTGCACAAAAAAGGAAATCGGACGGATCCCAACAATTATCGTGGAATTTCATTACTATCCATAACATACAAAGTTTTGTCTAAAGCTCTCCTGAATCATGCAGAAATTCAATTGGATCCAGTAATCGGCGAATACCAAGGTGGCTTCAGGAAAGGAACAAATTATCAATTTAAAAAACTCAATAAAATATTTCCGCAATACATCGAACAAACACTATGTCATTACATTTTTTGACTTCCAAAAGGCGTGTGATAGCATCGACCGTGAATCCCTTTTCGAAATACTCAAAGAATTTGGATTAGATCAAAAGACAACAAATATTATTAAGGAAACACTCATGGAAACCAAATCTAAGGTTAAATTTATGGGAGAACTGAGCAGAGAATTCCCCATTGACACAGGAGTCCGACAAGGAGATGGATTGTCCCCGTTGCTTTTCAATTGTGCACTAGAGAAGGTTGTACGAGAATGGCGAAAAGCAGGTGCACCGACGCATAGGATAGGACCAAAACTTAAAGGCATAGAATTAGACTGTTTGGCATTTGCTGATGACATGGCATAATTGCCCAAAACATCTCTGATGCGCAATACCAACTTGAACTTCTACAAGAACAAGCAAAGAAAATTGGATTGCAAATCTCATTTGATAAAACAAAATTTATGACAGATATAAAGAATGCCCCATCTGAAATTGAAATTGGTACTGACCATATATCTCGTGTGAAGGAATTTAAATATTTGGGTGAATGGAATACCGACAATTGTAATGAAAAGAGGTCCATTACAACAAGAATTCAAAAAATGGGAACTGCTTTTCAGTTAACGAAAAATACTTACAACAAAAAGAGTCTTTCCTGGAAATGCAAAATTCAACATTATACAACAGTGATCGGGCCCGAAGCTCTCTACGCTTCAGAAACTCTCACTCTTCAACATAGAACACTTCGAGATCAGTTGGAAGTGAAGGAACGTAAAATAATGAGGAAAATCTTAGGGCTGAGAATCAAAGATGGTGTTCATCTTCCAAAGCCAAATGCTGAAATATATAAAACCATCTCCAAAATCACAGACAAAATGCGTATGCGACGAATCCAATTCTTGGGGCACCTGGAAAGAATGGACCCAAATAGACAGACAAAATTCACACATACTTGAAAAACAAAACAACTAGATCAAATTGGTACAAACAGACTGAAAAAGACTTTCAAGAATCAGGATCGCCAAATCTCCTAGACCGAAATGTCATCAGAACACTTGCACTCACACAGGGTTTCGAGGAGGAAGAAAGACGGCCATACCACCATATCTGGTCTGCACAACGGAAGCTAACCCATTCGTTGCGTATGAAGGAGTACTGGGCTGCAAGAAAGGCTAACCATTGTTGATTCCGCGTGGTCCTAAGAGACCCATTCGCGACGAAGAAGAAGAAGAATTCAGGAAATCTTATAGTAAGATACTGTGAACTGACTGAGAAAGCGAAGCGCGCCAACTGTTTAGGAACGCTTGTCCGTTCGGTCGTTGCCAGGCCCAAGCACCGACCAGATCTCAACAGTGAAGGGTATGGCAGAGATGCTAGACCGGGTAAGCCTTATCCCAACAGTTAACTCGGCTAGTCGTTGCACGCTGACTGCAACAAGGAACCGAGGCGCAGGAGCGGACGGAGACATGCGAGATGCTTCGTCAATCTTGCGCGTGAACTTGTGACACTCGCAGTTCTCGCCCTCGTATATAAGTTACGTTGTTTTGTTCTCGTGAAGGTTTTCATGTAGACTAACTTAAATTCCAATTTTAATCCAATGAAATTGTGATGTCTCTGAACTGCGACATTCGTTATGAATGTGGTACATTCGTTTTACGGCGCAATAGGATACAGTTTTCTCCGATATCAAGCAGTCTTTTACCCTATCACCTCATGGGTGCCCGCAGGAGGTGGGGGGGGGGGGGCAAGGAGGGGCCGTGTCCCCACCCCCTGAAATCCCGAGAATATTTTGATTGTTCAATGTCACACCAGTTTATTTATTTCACCAGTTTACTGATGGTTAACTAATTTAGATGTAGGGATAATTCCACAGTTTTATTTAAGTTAGTAATTTGGGATTATTTGAGAATATCTTCAGTTATTTAAAAATTTGGCAAACAGGATTAACATTACTATTTTAATGAACTGCTTGATTTTTATTTTAGTCTATACATTGTGATACAACTACTTTTTGCCTGTTTTTAAAGAATAAACATTATGACGATGATTCACAAAGAAACGCGAACTCCTATGGACAAAAACTCTGAACTAAAAAAAGAAATCCTCCCATTTATGCCATAAAGACTATGTGCCCAACGGTTTAAGAGCAGCCAAATAATGAATGTCACGAAGCAAGTAAGAAATGAAACTAAAATTGCAGAGGAGGGGGGTAAGTCTCAATATCACCTAGTGACATGTAGGCAACAAATTAAAAAATAATACATGGCCCTCCCCTACAAAAAATCCTGCTGGTGCCCATGAACCATCATCATCATCTTGTACAGTTTCCAGCCCCAGGCTGGGTCTGTTTGGAACATAAGCCTCGCCACTTAGTCCTTTCTTCCCACCACCTCTCCGCTGTCACTCTGGTCCAGTCCTCGCCTCTCTTCTTGACACATTCCCCCACTCCTTTCAGCCATCTATCTCTTGGTCTTCACCTTGGTCGTTTCTTCTGCATCTGCATCTCATGTATCCTCTTGGGAATCCTCTTCTCATCCATTCTCTTTAAGTGTCCATACCACCTCAGTCTTGATGTCTCAATCCTACCTAGCAAGGGCTCCTCTTTCACCATTTCCCTGACCTTTTCATTCCTCAACCTGTCTCTTCTTGTTACACCGATCCTACTTCGCAGGAACTTCATTTCACCTGCCTGTATTCTGCTTATGTCTCTTTTCCTCATTGTCCACGTTTCTGAAGCATAGGTCAGTATCGGGATATAGTAGCTTCTGTATAACACTTCCTTGCATTTTTGTGGGACATCTTTATTCCACACTAAGCTCCTAATGCTTCTCAGAAATGCTTCTGCCTGTCTGCCACGTTCCATAATCTCTTTGTCATTTCTCCCATTTTCCTCCACTATACTTCCCAAGTACTTGAGACTTTCCACCTTCTTCAGCTGTCCACCTCCAAGTGTTATCCCACTCATTGGTCTGTCCTTTTTCCTGGTCGTTAACAGGATCTCACATTTACTGATGTTGAACTTCCATCCGTACTCTCCCACTGTTTCTTCCCAAGCCTTCAGTTGCTCCTGAATTTCCTCCTCCTTGTTTCCCCAGACCATGAGATCATCTGCAAAACACCATTGCTTTCATCTTATCTTTCCTGCTATCCGTGTCATTACCTCGTCCATAACCACAATAAAGAGAAGGGGTGACAGCGCACTACCCTGTTTCAGGCCTCTCATTTGTCTGGACCAGTCTGTTCTTTCCCCTCCAACTTTCACACAACTCACACTTCCACAATACATCTCCTTCACTCTGCCTACAGTCCCTTTTTCCACTCCATGTTTTCCATTGCTTTCCAAACCTTCTCCCTACACACACTATCATAGGCCTTTTCGATGTCCAGGAAGGCCATCAACAGATCCTCTCCAAATTCGTAGTGGTGTTCCTGGAGCTGTCTCACTGAAAATATGAGATCCACTGTTGATCTCCCAGGTCTGAATCCATACTGCTCCTCTCTCAATTTTCTCTCCACTTTGGCTCGTATTCTACTTTCTAATATCTTTTCATATATCTTGGCACAGTGAGGTATGAGTGTGACTCCCCTGTAATTTCTGCACTCTTTTCTGCTTCCTTTCTTAAATATTGGGACAATTAATCCTTTCTTCCAGCCTTCTGGGAAGAAAGGATTAATTGACCCAATATTTAAGAAAGGAACCACCTTAATGAAAATAGTGCAACACCCAGAACAATTATCCACCAGCCGCCACTGCTATTTATTTAATGAATAATTTGTTAGTGAATAGAATTACTGTACTTTCAAGGTCAAGGACATGTAATAGAGAAGGTGTAATGCAAGCATGATGGCCGACTACTGTTTTATGCTAAAAACTGATGAAGGGAGACAATCAAGGAAGAGAAGTTTCAACCTATGTCAAAGAGATCTTGAAGCAGTGAAATCAGCAGAAAAATTGGAATTAAATTGCCATATGTGTCTTATGGTTTTGTAATAATTAGCATTTTGAAGCGAGTGTATACCAATGTCTACTGTAATACAGTGCATTGTAATTTTATACAGGGTTACAAAACACACAATTTTTAAATCAAACTAAAATAATAAGTTTCCCTGTTTTAAAAAAAGTGATTCTTTTTAAGAAACTTCAGAAGCGATTTGTATGAAAACCTTATGTGATACAGAAAAACTAAAATCGGATTTGAAACATATGTTTGCAATCATTATGGTGTTTGAAGCCATTTTCAGTGTTGCCTTAGTAAATGAAGGTTTTACCGACTGAAAAGCATCAAACTTTCATGTTGTTTTTTTTTACTTTTACAATCGTAAAACATTGTTCAAGTTTTAAATTCTTGCGTAGTGTTATTGTAAGAAAAATCATCTTAGTTATTCTGTGTGTTTTAATAACTTGTAGGCTTGACTGGTCTCCTAATCTGAGGGGTGTGGGGATGTCTTTCTTTTGCATTGTATTCATCAAGTCATGTTCAGGCGCTAGCCATTATTCATTAGTCTACTCTTGGACTCCGTTATATTCACATGTCTTAGTCATCCTTTCTGCGTAGCATGTACTGTTGACATATGCACAGGCTTCTTGTCGATCAATTTTATAGCTAAGATACCACTGGATGAGGAGAATGTGAGTTCATCTTTCTTCAAACTTGTGGGCTTGAAAGTAGGTGGGACGAACTTTCTGTTTGGTTGCACTGTTCCAGTTGCATTGGTGTGTCCCTCCAACGATAGCCTGAATAATGTTGGAGAACTGTACCAATTGTCCATGTATGTTGTTCTCCAAACACCAAGCAAATGTTCACAGAGTTCAAGCACTACCTTTTCACTTGTTAGCAGCTGCATTTCATCCCCTGCCCCACCCACATCCTGGTCTCCTCTTCCTGAGTAAATCAAATCTTTTTTTTGTCCTTAAACAACTCTAAGTTCCAACAATATGCAGTCTTATGTTCACATACTTTGTAGATTTTCAGTCCAAATCATGCCCTTTTCGAGGGATTGTATTGAACATACCTAATCTACCTTGGGACTTCATGAGGCTTTCATCAATAACTACATTTTCACCACAAGTGTACACTTTCTGAAATCTGTCCAAGAAATGGTCAATTACTGGTATTAGTTTTCTCAATTTATCCCTTGCTGTTTGAGAATCTGTGGCAAAATGCTGATATCTTGATATTGCTGCTAATCAGGGGACTCCAGAACCCTTCGTTTAGTCCAATGACTTTGCTGGGTTGATTTCTTGGACTGTGACATCAATATATAAAGAGGAAAGTGTGCTTTTAGCTCATCTGAAGTGACTGGGAACCAGCGGGCTTCGTCATATTACTTTTTTTCATTGGGTCATTTTCAATAGAATCAAGGATTTTACCCCAATAGTCATTGGTTTGCTTGCAAATTACATCCCAAAAAGTGTCTGCAAGGAACTGACTCACAACTTCATATTCTATAGGATTATCACCCAGACGCCTCCTGGCTATATTCAGCTTCCCAGCAACTGCACATGCATTGCCTTTTGGAATATTACTGACCAAACTCCAATTCCAAGGGCTCGATGTGGTGAGGTTCATCCTCACTAATGCTTTCGTGAGCGGAGTCACTGATCCCAAGACGTACTATCACTGCTAAAACTACCATCAGATAATTCCCGAGTTATCTTCATCACCACTATCATGAAAAAATTGCCGAATTCCTTCCTCTTCTTCCTCGCGATGTTTACATGACATCTTGCTCAGTAGCATTCATTTCATGAACAAGATGACCAACATTAGAAGCAAAAAATACATTGACGAAATGGCCTTCGGATAATAACATTGATATGTAAACACACTGCCACTATCTAGGAACGCAATTCTAAAGTATACCATCACAATCAAAGTAAATCGATGGTCAGACAGACGTATTTCCGACTTGCATACATGGTGACGGTTGTATCCGTCAGTGCATGTTAATGAATGCAAAGTCTGTGACGGTTGACCCGTCATTGCAGCTGAATGGGTTAATTGTGCTCTTTGTGCTGAATAGCCTAAACCAGTCGACCCTGAATAAATCACTGGAACAGACAATTTCTAGTATGTATGAAGCTGTGAGCACAAAAGTAGCCTAACCCTCAATTATTTTAGAGGTTATTTTCCTCTGTAAATCAACATGGAAAGCGAATTGTGGATTGGGGCCACTATTGCATGCATATTGTTACGGCTGTGAGTTTGTGTCATCGCTCGCCGCATGAGTCACAACTGCCCCAGGGCTGGGCTGTGCCCTGCCTCATGTATTGCGTGCGCCTTATGCAACAGGGCTACTAGGACAAAGGGATGATCCAGAATATTCGTGACGTTACGAAGAAGGACAGCTACCCTCTACCCCGGATCGACGACACGCTGGACACCATACCAGGATCAAGATGGTTCTCCACCTTGGATTTGAAGAGTGGCTACTGGCAGGTGGAGGTCCACCCTAAGGATCGCGAGAAAACGGCATTCTCTGTGGGCAGCGGGCTCTGGCAGTTCACCGTCATGCCATTCGGTCTGTGCAATGCCCCTGCGACCTTCGAAAGGCTAATGGAGTCCATTCTGAGGGGACTACACTGGAAGACCTGCCTGGTCTACCTAGACGACGTCATCGTTCTGGCGAGAAGCTTCGAGGAGCACTACAGCCATCTGAAGGAGATCTTGATGAAGCTACGGGCTGCCCAGCTGAAGTTGAGCCCCAAGAAGTGTCAACTCTTCCAGAAGCAGGTCCAGTACCTTGGGCATATCGTCTCCGAGGAGGGGGTGCGCACCGACCAAGAGAAGACCGCAGCTGTGAGGGAGTGGCCAGTTCCGAAGGACAAGTCCCTACTACGAAGCTTCCTGGGACTCTGCACTTATTACCGTCGCTTCGTGAAAGGATTCGCCGACATCGCCAAACCTTTACATCGACTGACTGAGAAGGACCAACTCTTCACGTGGACAGCAGAATGCCACAGTGCCTTCGAACAACTCAAGCAGGCTCTGTGCACCACGCCTATTCTAGCCTACCCCAGACCTGGAACAAGGTTCATCGTCGATACCGATGCCAGCGACTTTGGCATAGGGGGAATCCTGTCGCAAGTAGTGGACGGCGAGGAGAGAGTAGTGGCCTACTTCAGCAAGGCCTTGTCAAAGCCAGAAAGGAACTACTGTGTCACCAGGAAGGAGCTGCTCGCCATCGTGAAGACCATTGAACACTTCCACAAGTACCTGTACGGGCAAGAATTTCTCATCAGGACCGACCATGCATCCCTGCGGTGGCTCCTGAACTTCAAGCAGCCCGAGGGTCAACTCGCGCGGTGGTTAGAGAGGCTTCAACAGTACAACTTTGAGATTCAGCACAGGAAAAGCCAACTACATTCTAACGCCGACGCCCTGTCACGAAGACCGTGCCCCGAAGACTACACCGTCTGTGCCCGAAGGGAGGAGAACACCGGGATACAGTGCCGAAGGACTACCGTGGAACTTCAAGGGAGCTGGAGCCGCGAATCTTTCATGCGGGCACAAGCAGAAGATAATGACCTGGGACTGATAGCCGAATGGAAGAGGGCCTGTGTCCCCAGACCTGGGTGGAACATTGTGAGTGACTGCAGCCCCAAGTTTAAGTCCTACTGGGCGCAGTGGGACTCGCTGGTTGTGAGGGATGGCCTCATATGCCGTACCTGGGAGAGCACCGACGGGAAGACATCACGGGAACAAGTCGTTGTTCCAAAGGCTATGACGGAGGAAGTCCTGAAGGAAGTTCATGGAGGATCATCTGGTGGACACCTAGGGATAAAGAAGACCCTGGAGAAGCTGAGAGAGCGGTTCTACTGGATCGGATGCCGAACAGACGTGGAGAACCACTGCGCGAGGTGCCACGATTGCGCAGCCAGCAAGGGCCCAGGACGAAGACGACGGGGTCCACTGAAGACCTACAACGTGGGCGGCCCCATGGAGAGAGTGGCCATCGATGTTGCTGGGCCATTCCCGTTAAGCGAGGCAGGGAATCGCTACATATTAGTCGTCAGCGACTACTTTACCAAATGGCCGGAGGCGTATGCGCTCCCTAACCAAGAAGCCGCGACGATTGCAGAGACCCTGGTGAAGGAATTCGTCAGCCGGTACGGAGTACCCCTGGAGCTGCACTCCAACCAAGGGAGGAACTTCGAGTCGCAGGTGTTCCAGAACCTATGCCAGCTGCTGGGAATCCGGAAGACAAGGACAACGCCGCTGCACCCTCAGTCCGACGGGATGGTAGAGCGATTCAATCGCACCATCGAGAACCATCTTCGAATAGTCGTCAGCGAACACCAGAGGGATTAGGACAAACATCTTCCACTATTTCTCCTGGCCTACCGCGCCGCCGTGCATGAAGCCACCGGGTGCACACCAGCCCGGGCCATGTTTGGGAGGGAGCTCCGTCTACCTGTCGATATTGCCTCCGGCCGACCTGGGAATGATCCGATCCCGGTAAGCCAGTATTGTCAAGAACTGGTCGACCAACTGGAGGACGTGCAATCGTTCGCGAGCAGGAAACTGCGGAACGAGACCGACCGAATCAAGACCTGATACGACCAGCAGGCGGATTCCACGAGGACGACCTGGTCTGGCTCTTCAACCCATTACGGAAGAAAGGCCTGTCACCCAAACTGCAGAAGTCCTGGGAGGGCCTGTACCGAGTCGTAAAACGGATCAACGATGTCGTCTACAGGATCCAGCGGAGCCCGAGGGCGAAGATGAAGATCGTGCATCGAGATCGCCTGGCAGCCTACGGAGGGACACAGACGGACCAATGATTGATCGGGACGATCATCCTTTTTAGGAAGGGGGTGGTGTTACGGCTGTGAGTTTGTGTCATCGCTCGCCGCATGAGTCACAACTGCCCCAGGGCTGGGCTGTGCCCTGCCTCATGTATTGCGTGCGCCTTATGCAACAGGGCTACTAGGACAAAGGGATGATCCAGAATATTCGTGACTGAACCAGTGAAGGAAATGTCGAGAAGCCGTGTGCCCTGGACGATTCTAGAATTCACTGAGTCACCAGCCTGCTATATAAGTGGCTTCAACAGTGAGGGGACCGAGTTTTCTGTGGGTGTGTGTTTGTGAGCGAGTGCGACAGAAGTGTGGTGACGAAGTGCCGTGCGAGTTACGAAATCCAGTGACATTGTTTCCCCAGCTTGTGGACAGCGAAACAGCGGGTAGCGGATTATCGTAAGTAACTGTGGTTGGTGTACATGAGGAAGAGGAGCAGGTAGTTTCTGTCAAGGCCACCGTACTCATTAGGACGGTTTAACTCCTGTGGTTTGTTGACAAGTGAAAGGGCCAAGAGCGCTCAAGGAAGAGACTTGATGAAACTGGAGTAAGGTTCTAATTGTTTGCATTTGCTGATGAGTAGTGTATCTTTCTGGCCACAATAAAGTTAATTATTTCATTTAAAGGAACAACCTGTGTTGTGCTTCAACCCACCGTAATCCAGTTAACAAAAGTGCCACTAGGGGGGTGGCACGTAACAATATATTTGTCTTTATCAGAAACACAAGTGGCAGCAGTGAATTCAACTCTGACTCAACCAACCACCAAAAAATTAATACAAAACACCATATTTGTAGTGATGGCAAAACAAGTGGGAAAGGTTCTACCTTAGTAACTTATTTAAGATGACACAAACTATAAAGATTTGTCAGTTTCCAGTTTTTACTGGAATATCTCCAGAACTAGAAACCTGGAATTAATACCTTTTCATACACAATAGCAAGTTCCTACCTGTCAAATATGTGTATAGGGTCAATGTGCGACACAATACATCCACCAGGCTGGTAGTCATTGATCACGGCAGAGTTAATGAACCCATCAGGAATAATGCCTGCCTTCACCAGAGGCTTAATCACTAGCTTATGAACCCATTCGGGAATGGGATCGACCTCTCCAGGTGGGTACAGCCGTTCCATCCCGGGCCCTCTCTTGGACAGCTGTGACCCATAGGTGTAGCCTTCACCAAAGAAATACCTGAAAAAATGATAGTCACCTTGTGAATCATGTTAGCACACCTCTCAATACCCACGGGTATTTTAGCATTTCAAGTGGACTTCTCTCCTAACTAATCAAATTTGAGGCCACAACCCACCTTTTGTTGCTAATTAAGGCTTCCATATACTGGTATTATTTAGATACAACAGGTTTGGGGAGATTCAACTCATATTACCTTACTAAAATGAAGGAAGTTTGGTACACTATGAAAATAGTTGCTGTTTGAGATTTAAGTCTTTTGACTGGTTTGATGCAGCTCCCTGTCCTGAGCTAATCGTTTCATCTCTTCATAGCGACCACACCCTACATCCAAGGCAATCTGTTTAACATATGCTAACCTTGGTCTACCCCTACAGCACTTGTCCTTGCCTCCGTAATATGGGAATATTTAAGAGAGTAAACTTTTGTTTCCCTGAAACAGGACACTCAGGGTGGTGATGATTTTTTTTTTTTATAAGGGCCAGAACATCAAAGTTATCTGCCCCTTTCACAAAAGTTACATTTTGCAAGAGACAGAAATTAAAATGTTAAATGAGGTACTTAGCACATTATAGTAAAATTTAGGTTAAAAAAATCCTCATATAATGTATTACGAACTGTTTCCCCTGGCATTGCCCTGGTGTTGCTTAAGGAAGTAAGGGTATTTCAGTTGCAGTTTGCTTTAATTAGTCCACCTCGTAGGATAGTGGCTAGCATTCTAGGCTGCCCGCCCAGAGGTCCAGGTTCAATTCCCAGCTCTGCCAAGAAATCTAATTCTGGTCTGAGGGATGAAACGGGATACACTCAGGTATGTAATGCAAAACTGAGGAGAGGCGGATTTGATTTCCACCTCCTCCATTTTGAAAGTGGTTTTCCGTGGTTTCCCACTTCTACTCCAGGCAAATGTTGGGATTGTTCCTAACTTAAGGCCACAGCCACATCCTTCCCAATCCTCACCTGAATTACGAATACATACACTATACTCTGATTTACAAAAGATGAACGGTGAAAGCTGTCATCCGCTTGAAGGGTGAGGTGAGGAGTGGAGACGAGAGGGGTAATGGTCTCCATGGCAACAGCGAGCAGTATTGCAATGTATGCAGACACAGCAGTGAGCACATGGTTTGACTCAAGTGTTCCTCGAGCCTCTAGGAATGTTATGAGTCATAATCTGCCTCAGTGACATCGCAGCATTTCCCCACATGCTATCTTAGACAGCTGTCACCATTCATGATTGGTAAATCAGAGTATAATATAACTTAGCCGTCATAGTAACACAGGTTATCAGACAAAAATGTTATATATATATATATATACACACACACACAAATACACAGGACTACTGACCATGATGTCCAAGCCCCTCAAATGGTACAACTTAATACTTAGCTTGTATATCAATGACCATTGTCATTTTTTAATTATTTATTTATTTATTAATAGCCTACTTAGCATGAACCATATAATCTATTAGACAAACCTGATGAAATGTAAAAACTCGATAGTCCAATGGCTTTAGTATCCACCAGATCTAACCTCACCAAACAGCTCGTTTTGTGTGCATTAAATTCAAATATATAACAGGCTTAATTCATTGACAACTTACCTCCTCTTCCTCCAGTATATCTTCACTAGCAGCATTTTTCTGGGCCAGATGTTAAAAGGGCCGATTACAGTAGGTAATTTTATATTGTACAAATACAGTGTCATACCATATACTAATCATGTGCCTGAAAGCTTTCTCTCTTCATATATGTTCAGTCATATTCAATAACTGGGTGTGCCATATTGACTTCAGTTTAGGGAGTGGCGAAGGATGGGGATTGGTCTATAATAGTTGAGAAGGACCAAAAACCAATGGCATACCCACAATAATTTGAGTACGTAAACTGCTTATATTTCACAAGACAAGTTTGCATGAAGCAGTATCATCATTCAGGTTTACCAACAACAATGCAGTTCATGGAATAGTAATAGATAAATGATAGCCTATTACAAGTTTTCAGGTTGTCCTGACTGACAACTCGTAATATCATTTATCAATAAGGCAACACTGAAAAATGGCTTCAAAGCTATCTATATACATTAGTTAGAGATGGCGCCACCGCATCACTCGTCAGTCCGGTGTAAATTGTAGTGTGATACAGATGCAGAAACACGATTAACCAGGAACCAGTTCTTTTTAATTCTATTGCATGACTAATGTGTGTGTGCATGTTTTATTAGTAAATCTTTTAAAATAAAATAAAGGATAGAAATTGCTACAAAGAAATTTATAATGTGAAAATCCTCCGAGGAGTAGACATTGACTCAGATCATTATACATCAAAGATAAAAATTAAATTAACACCTAAACGGAAACACAAACCATCTCAATTTCATAGGAGAAGAAATTATGACCCCAGTTATTTAATAAACAATACCATATACAGTATTTGGAGAGAACCAAAACACCTCTATGTGACAATTTGGGGACAATAATTGACAAACTGAACTGTGGCGGAAGAAATCGCTCCCATTAAAAGCAGGAAAAAACATGCCTGGTGGAACGAGGAATGCGACAGAGCAATTCAGGGAAGACATAAGGCATGGCTCAATGATCAACAAAGAAAAACTGAAAAAATCCATGAGGAACTAATTACTGCTAGAAGACAAACGACTAAAGAAATTAGAAGAATTAAAAGAGTTCATCAAAAAGATACCCTAAATAACGTGGATGAAGCATTTAATAAGCATAAAACAAGAGGTTATTACTAAACATTCAAACAATATCAATCAGAATACATTCCACCTCATCATCGGCTTTAACTGGAATCCGAGTATAAATCTTCTTCCTTCAGTCCAGTTTGTGGATGTGTTTACGGTGACTAAAGAGTCCAATCCTGGCATGGAACAAGCGTCCACACAAGTCACATAGTATTGCTGGAGGAGGACGTGGTTGGGCTGCTCCAAGTTTCCTAGCTTGACGCTTGGCCTCTTCATGTGTGCGTCGATCCCTTTCAAACGTCTTTACAGTATCCAAGATGGTACGGCGCCAAGTTGAGCGGTCTTCAGCCAGCATGTCCCAGGTTTGTGTATCAAGACCCAACAACTTCAGGGTCTGCTTAAATTGGTCCTTGTAGCGTCTCTTAGGACCACCATGAGGTCTGGTGCCATAGCATAACTCACCATATAGCATTTGACGAGGTAATCTCACATCATCCATTCGATGGACATGACCAATCCATCTAAATTGGTGACCTATTATGGATGATTCTATGCTGTTGATTTGAGCCTTTTCCAGAACAGCAATATTGGTAATGCGGTCTTCCCATTTAATCCTCAGGATTGATCGGAGTTTTTGTAGGTGGAAACGCTCAAGCTTCCTGAGATCACGTCGGTAAAGGGTCCACGTTTCACAGCCATACAACAATGTAGAAATGACTACTGCTTTGTACACCATAAGCTTTGTACTCATGGACAGATCTTTATTCATGAAGACCCAGTGCGCTAATCGTCCATATGCTGTATGGGCTGCGCCAATTCTCTTATCCACATCCTGCTCACAGGTACAGCTCACAGAAATGGTACTGCCCAGGAACGAGAAGTGGTCTACCTGTTCTAATGGCAAATTTGAGATGGAGATATTGAACTGAGGACATTATTGACATTTAAGGTAAGACCAAAGCGATCACATGCACTTCTGTAACAATTAACTGACTCTTGCAGCTCTTCTGGTGTGCGAGTTGGCGACGCAGCATTATCTGCATACAACATGTTAGTAACCTTAGTAACCTGAGTTTCCCTCAAGGAGCGGAGACGAGTTAGGTTAAAAAGCCCTCCATCAAAACGATACTTGACCTCCACACCAGGGATATTTGTGGGAGAATCATAAAGCATTGCAGCCAAGTACAGCGCGAAAAGCGTTGGAGCCAGTACACATCCTTGTTTCAGTCCATGGGTGATAGGAAATTCATCGGACATCTTATTCTGATGGCAAACCTGACCTGTCATGCCATCATGGAGAGCCTTGATTAGATCTACAAATCGCTGAGGGCAACCAAACCGCTTCAGCACCGCCCACATGGCTGGTCTTGGAACTGAATCAAATGCATTTTCCAAGTCTTAAAAGACTAAGAAGAGTGGATTCTGATGTTCTCTACACTTTTCTTGTAGCTGTCTCACACAGAAAACCAAGTCAATTGTGCTTCTGGAAGCTCTAAATCCACATTGTGACTCTGGGAGGATCTTCTCCGAGATAACCTTGAGGCGGTTAAGAAGAATTCTTGCAAGAATCTTCCCCACAATTGATAGCAGTGATATACCACGATAGTTGCCACAAACACTGCGATCACCCTTTTTAAAGATAGTGACGATAGTGGCATTCTTTAGGTCTCCAGGTACCTTTCATGATTCCCATATTCTGAGGATAAGGGTGAAAATCCTTGTTTTTAGGGAACGACCTCCAGCTTGAATTAGTTCCAGAGGGATGTTATCTGGGCCAGGTGCTACACTTAAGTTGAAAAATAAAAACGGGATAATGTCACACAATAAGAGTCAAAGCCAAAATTATGGCGGATTATTTCAAAGAATTACTGAACTGCGAGGATCCAAAAGAACACTTCGAATTTGATCCCAATCCGAAAAATAAAACTCCGCTGGACAAGGTTATACCGCCAAATGATGAAGAAGTGATTAAAGCAGTTGATTAACTTAAGAACTACAAAGCAGTGGGAGAAAATCAATTAGTAACAGAATTGTGGAAGAATGCAAATAAACAAACTCTTCAAAATTTACATAAACATATCATAGATATTTGGAATACCGAAAAATTACCTGAAGAATGGTCCACAGCAATCATCCACCCATTGTGCAAAACGGGTGAGAGATCAATCCCAATAATTATCGGAGTATATCTTTACTTGATGTCACTTACAAGATATTCTCAAAAATTATTTATACAGGAATTCATGAACAACTTGATCAAGAACTGGGAGAGTATCAAGGAGGATTTCGACCAGGAAGGTGCTGTCCCGAACAAATTATTAATCTTAAATGGATCATGAAACATCAGAGAGTTCGAAACAAGCAATTAGTCATCACTTTTGTCGACTTAAAAAAGCTTATAACAGTATCCATCGTGAGTCATTATTAAAAGTCCTTCGAGAATTTGGTCTACATCGAAAACTCACCAACCTTCTTGGAATTACCCTTGAAAATACTGAATCAAAAGTAAAATTTAGAGGTGAATTGTCAGAACCAATGGAAATCCAAACTAGACTCCTCCAAGGAGGCCTTTTGCCCTTATTGTTTAATTGTGCTTTGGAGAAAGTCATGCGAGAATGGAATGAACAGTGTCCTCCAACAATTAAGATTGGCAGAAATATCAAACTTAAATGCCTAGCATTCGCAGACGATCTTGTACTACTAGCAAGTACTGTGGAAAAGGCTAAATTTCAAATCGAAGAACTCGAAAAAATTGGTCTACAAATCTCGTATGAAAAGACTGAAATGATGCCGAACTTCAGAATTGACACACCAACATTTCAACTAAATAATAGTAAACAAATTAAGATTGTGAATAAGTTCAAATATCTTGGGGAGATAATCACCTGGAACTGAAATGAGAAACCATCGATAGACAGTAAAACATCCAAACTGAAACAAGCACAACGAATCACCTGGCCAACCTACAAAAGGAAATCTCTCTCAATGAATGCCAAATTTCGGCATTACAATTCCGTTGTTAAACCCGAGGCAACGTATGGTAGAGAAATACTCTTTAAGTTGAACTTCTAATCAACAACTGACAAACTGCAGAAAGCAGACAGAAGAATCATCAGAACAATTAACAAAAAACATCAAGTAAATGGCCAATGGAGATTGCTGCCGAATGAAGTGGTATATAGAGAGAGTGAATCAATAATAGATACAATGAGGAAAAGGAGAATATCTTTTATCTGCCATATCTCACGCCTACCAGAAACCAGACTAATAAAACAGCTGTTTAGTTACTTCTGGAAGAGCAAAACAAAGAACAACTGGTTCAAAGAGATCCAGCATGATTTAAATGAATTAAATTTAATGATGCTCCAAATTAAAAATAGAGAAGAGGAGAATATTTTAAGGAATAAACACTTACTATTCACATTAACAACATTTGAACGGAAAAACTTCACCATCACAGATGAACAAAGGGCAGCCAGGTCAGATAGACTGAAGAAATTTTGGGTAAATCGCTAATTTCCAAATACCGTTGTTAGACTTAATTGTATTTGAATTGATTAAAGTGCTCCAATGAGGGTGTAAAATATGAAAAGAAAGAAAAAAAAAGAATATTAATTAAATAGGGATGCTAAACATAAACGGACACTAATAAAATATCTGTGACAGCAATCATATAACAAGCTTGCCACATTAGACGTTAGCTCTCACACATTTATTGTAATAACAGCAAAATAACTCACTTACAGAAGTGCTAAATACGAACAGAACACAAGTTAATTCATTAATTCTGAACGAGATCTGATCATGGTTTTATCATTTCAAATGATCTTGTCGACTTCGTAGTTATGGTTGGGGTCCATCGTTATGCGTTACGGATCTTTGTTTCATTCAAATCCATAATGTATTTTGTTAGGTCCGTATTGACAAATAACTAATAAATCACTTTTTAAGAGGAAAACTCCGTCAATCAATACTTAATGTATCAAACCATAATTACATTGGGTACATGTTTCGAACCTTATTGGTCCTTCTTCAGCCCTGAACTTTTATAAAGTGATTTATTATGCGTTACGGACACGGACGTGACGTAATGCAGCCGCGCGGGAAGTGACGTCATGCAGCTGCGCGGGAATGTGACGTCACGCTCACGCGGGTAGCGAGAAGCAGACGCTAATGATTATTGGAGTCTGTTGAAAGAGGCCTGGCGTCGAGCGACCTGGGGCTTTGAGCGAAGCGAACACAAGAATACAGGGTGACTTCTAAAGAGCTATACAAGATGCCATATAAGAATAAGAATACAGGGTGCCTCACCAAGAGGTGTGCAGGATGTCAGAGCAAAGCATCGAACCAGTCCCAATATTCCATCCCTACTCTCACTCAAAATAGCCCCCCCTCCCCTAATGTCCAGCCCGCCACTGCTCGCTCCCAGGTTCTACAACTCATCTCCCAACTCTCTACCGTTACACTAGTCTAGCCAGATCGAACACAGGCCTGCCAGGGGCAAAAACACTCCTTTTCAGAGAAATAACAACTCCGCAACAAGCTTCACGAAAACCCAAATCAAAATAGAAAATTACATTCTACAAACACCATTTCCCTCATTTCAGTTACTCTATACTTTAAACAGACACAGAAGGCATAGTCATGACTCCTTCATGGAGTAGGCTATTGTCTAATCATGTTCACCCCTCCTTCACCTTTACCATAAATTTCATAAACTCTTATTTAAAAATCAGAAACTCACTCCACAAATCTGTAAATCAGTATTCTTCCCTTATTTCAGATACACTATTCATTAAACAAACATGTAAGGCATAGTCATGACCCCTTCATGGAGTAGACTATTGTCTAAATCTGGACACTCATACTACACCCTTACACTAATTCAAATTTACGGCCAAATGATCCGACAGGGAGGCAAAGGTTTCCGCCGGCTTGCCTGGGATGATGGGCCACAAAACCGCTATCAAAAAGTACACAATTTACGCTTTATTCAACCAAACACGTCTCTAATACAAATAAAAGAAACACATTTCTTCCCGTGCCCGAGCGGGAGCCTAAGTTAATGGGTAATGCAGTTTGTTGAAAGAGTCCTCCTGAGCCTTTCTAACATGTGTAGCATTTGTAGCATGCGTCATTTGAAATGATACAACGTCTAGTCTTTCAGACTGACTGTGATTTTTTACACTTGCATTTCGATAACATGATTTTCATACCTTGTTTCATCTTCTGGAGGACATTACAGTACCAATTGAAATTACTAACCCTGTTCACTACTGCACCGGAAATGTGTGTTAAATACCGGCCGCGGTGGCTAAGAGCGCTAATGTGCTACCTCGTTGGCATCGGGAGAGAGCGGGTTTGAATCCCACCTCGGCCGTCCTGAAAATGGTTTTCGTGGTTTCCCCATTTTCACCACCAGGCAAATGCCGGGACGGTTCCTTTCAACAGGCCTACGGCCGATTTCCTTCCAATATCCCTTCCCTGACCCGTCCTGAAAAGAAAAGTACATGGCCATTGGCTGCAAAAAAAATTATAAAATATGTGCTAAATTACGTATAATATGTGTTTTTATTTATTGCTCACTGAACGATGGCAGCTAAACTCAACAGCGCATGAGGTCTCAACTGTTACCAAGGCACACACATTGATGTCACTAAAGTTGCCAATATGTGGGATACACAATACACCACACAGGTCTGGTCTGGATAAAGATTATGTGCAAGTATGCCACTGTGCGTGACAAAAACCAAGGGTGGATACATGGCTAACGCTGGCCACACTACCTAGTAATTTTTGGTCTAGGCAAAACACATTGGTTTGGATTTAACAAATTTTACTTATAAAAGTTACAAAAGTGCGGTAGGAAGTCACCCACAACGCAAGAATACAAGAACCTATCAATGGTAAAGGTAAATAAAAAATATCAGTAATTAATAATATCTCCCAGCACAAGGGGATAGTGAGGTTATATTGCACAAAGATCGTCATAACACAAATCGCATACAGCAACAAAAAATCTAAGTGAATGTCCTACCGCAGAAGTCGCAGGTAACATAAAAACCCTGTATGGACAAGAAGTACCACCGGCAAGAAACCAGTAACCTGCGCTAAATGCGGTAAAGCATTCTTCACGAATTGAAAGCCGTATGCAATAGCACACATTTGTAAACGCCTTACAACAGATCTTCTTCTTCTTCTTAGCGTTATCCCGTAGGAACGGGGTCCGCTTTTCGGATCAATGCACGCCTTACAACAGATGATGCAGGAAAAATGCCATACACCAGAAGATACATACAGTATAACAAATTAAGTATCCTACATGAGTACGTTACATGCTATGCCACAAATCATTCCTAGACAGCACAAATATACCGGTATCCAACAGTTGTTCTCTCATATATAAAACACGTGAGAGAGCAGGAAACCTAACGAACATCAGGAGAGATAATATGCCACCGAAAAAGAAAAATCGGTATCGGAAAGTTCCGGTGATGAAGAACAACAGCAGGGTTCGGAAATCAAGGAAATGTTCTCGGAGATCTTGACTGAACTCAGGAACCTAAAATCCCAGAGTGACGAATTTAGGCGTGAAACGAAACAAGAAATCATGTCTATCAAAGAAACCATAGAGAAGACAGACGAAAAATGGAAAGAGGTAAACGAGGCAGTGGAGTCAAGAATAACAAACATAGAGAACACGACGCAAGAAAAATTAAATTTGACACAAGAAAAATTAAATTTGATATCAGAAAGAATCAAAACCCTAGAGACATGGGAAGAACAAACGGAAAAAAGGATGAGAAAGAACAATATCGTAATTAAAGGAAAAGAACTAACGATGGAGAATGATAACAAAAAGGAAGTAGATGCAAAAGCTACAGAGATCTTAGGGAAGATAAATGCAGATGTTGAAATAGAGAACATGACATACATAGGGAAAGATAAAAACAACAGAGGGATCTTGAGAGTCACCTTCAAGAACTTCACAGACAAGTTAAGAATAGTTCGAAACAAGGTGACGCTAAAAGGGCAAGACGTTTATATAGACGACGACCTTACAAAGCATGAGAGAGAGATTCAAGCAGCACTAAGAAGCATAGCCAGAGAACAGAGAAATAAAGGCAACAACGAAGTAAAAGTTGGATATCAGAAGATCCTTCTAAATGGCCACTGGACAAAATGGAATGACCTAAACACAAAAGATCTAAACACAAAAAACTGAGCACCAACAACCAGGAGGTGATGTGCACTAAACAGACGGTACACAAGGAAGAACTAATAACCGCCACCTGGAATGTAAGGACTCTGAGAACGGAAGAAAGAGAAACGGAATTAAAGAATGCATTAGCTGACCTGAAATTCGATATACTAGGTCTTAGTGAGGTTAGAAAATATGGGCAGGAAATAATTGAAACACTGGAAGGAGATATATTGAACCCTTTTATCCTCTGTTGGATAAATGATTCTATGTTTTATTTCTTCAAATTAATAAATATTTCAACCAGCATCATGAAAGTAGCCAGACGGAGATGAGGAAATTTCAAGCATTGGTTGGAGACAGCGGGGACATACCTGAAGCAGATTGACAATAGGCTAAATACTTTAGCTGTGAAAGGAAATAGCATAGCGATGTGTCAGAAAGGACAGGTGTGGGCCGCCTCAAATAGAAGCGACGCGCCGTGAGACATGCTGCTGGTATGTTCATTGTGATATTCGCGCCTAGAAGAAATATGATGCAGTAATGTGAGTGGCTGATGAGCAGGCTGGACACTCCTACGACGCCAAGATCTGCTATGAACCGCCAAATTACAGAAAATGTTAGAACCAATGAGAGAAGAATGCCTAGTTAACGCGGCAGGTCTAGCGTGGGTACACTCGGCTAGCATTCACGCGGGAAATCGCCTAGACAAAATCTCTACGATCGATTCTAGGATTAATGAGCATATTCTTGACCTGTGCAATGTTACGAGTTCAGTGATATCTATTTCATGCCTGTACCACAATTATTTCGAGAAATTTTTACATAAATTCCCCCCCCATCGAGACCTAGGGCCAGTTCTTTTATAAGTGGCATGAAGAGCCAAGACATTGACTTTTATTCTGTTCGTCTGAGGACGTAGACTATTATTCTGTGCGTCTACGGGCGTAGTCGTTTTATTACTGTTCGTCTGCGGACAGAACGATTTCTATTTTGTGTGTCGTGGACACAGGTTGTTATTGTAAAGTGTTAAATTCAGTGATAGATAGTCACAGTACTATATTGTAGGGGCAGTATCGTCGATAATTCGCCAACGAACTGTGACAGGGAAAGTAGTACCTGAACAGCGAATTTAGTAGTCAGATATCAAGTGTATAATAATCTAATTTTTGAAGCAGCGCCAGAGATGACACCGACGACTACAGAGGAAGTTTGGAATTCTCAACACTCCGTCCAGATGGCTGAGATGAGATAGAACCATTCAGTTGGGAAATGGCAGCAGACGTTCTTTGACGGGTGACTACAAGAGAGATGAGTACAAATAATATTCTTTATTATTTGATAAATTAACTTATGGTTTATGGGACATATTTTTGTAAATACATTGCTTGTGTGATTAACGTAGTATATTTAGTTTTGGTCTGACACACTTTTGTATGGAAGCAGCTCGCACGAATGTAGTTAGTGGAAGGTTCTTGTTTTTGTATTGTGTTAACTAACGTAGCTATGTGAACGGCCGTGTTTGCATATGTTACGCAATGCGGTTAAAAACGTCTCTCGGAGATCTGTTGTGTTTCAGAAGTAGGACTGAATTAATGTAATTATACAGTAGACTGGAGGGTAATTAAAATTGTTTAAGATTTATTATTGATCAGATTCAGTGTGACTATTGCCGATTGGAGCAATGTAATTTGTGACGAAGAGTAATCAGCTCTATCGTAGGTTTTAAATATTGTGTTAAATGTTTGTGAGCACCTATTCAGCAGACCTGTGTGAAAAGCGTCATGTCGGTCCCAGATGTGTGTATGTGTGTATTTTTTTTGTGGTATTACAAGCGGGAATTTCAGCTGAGACTGATTTCTGTCAGCTTGGTACCCGGTCCATATTGTATCCTTGCGAGGGCAATTGTGGATATGTGATTATGTCTGACCATATGTTGAGTTGGATGAGATTTTTGTTGCTGTTGATTCCGTGAGGTAACGGAACAGCTGGTCAGCTATTTATATACACTGGAGTGGGACACGACAAGTATTTGAGGAAAGGGGGGAGATGTTTCACAAGGCTGTCTGAACGTGCAAAGCATGGTCATTAGTAAGGAGTGCTCGTTGGCTCCCTAATTACTTAAATTACAGATAAGAACTGATCAATGGTAAAAGAATTGTTGAAATAAATGGGAGTTGCCTACGAATCACGATAATCTCCGAAGCGTTACCTTAACATGCAGTTTCGTTCATATAAAGTAATCTTAGCCGGTCAGGCTTTTGTTGTTGTTGGTTTATTCCAGGTTTATTTTCATTTCTGTGACCCGTGAGTCACGTGCAATGCTGTCTTTCCTGGTGTGTATTGAGCAATTGGCCAGTTGGTAGCTCATGTTGTTAAGTGCGTCTTCGCGCTAATGAGGATCTCAGACAGATTCCTGTAAATAATAGATTTGTAGTATGTGTCAGCACTAGAGTTTTTAAGGGTTTTTATTAATGTCATGCCCATATTCATAAACGTTGATTTACGTGATGATTGTTCGTGAGCACCGTGGCTGTTAACCCGTTGTAAACGAACGGTCATCCAAGTACTCATTTTCTCGTAGTTAGTCATCACGCGCACATAAAACTCAAATGCAAGGTAGTGGAACTAGGATCCACAATTTTATTATAAAGGGGGAGATCCATCTGACTCCTCAAAGTGTTAGATATTCCTGTCAGGGAAAAATTCAGGGATGATATATTTTTATTATTGTTTTTTTTATTTTCTTTTATGCACAATTAGTTATTAAATCATGTTATTATCTTACGCCTTGTCTCCTTACTTTCTTAATTACAGTTTTTATCCTATGACCCTTGCCTCAGTAAAGCACGTTGTTTGGCGGACGTAAACACCACACTATGAACTGAGCGCGACCCCTTGATCAAGATTCTTGCATAAAACACTGCTATTCTGAAGGGTTCAATATTCAGCTACATAGGCGAAACAAAAGGACAGAAAGGAGTGGGATTCATAATAAAGAAGAAACAAAAACATTGCATTAAAGAAGTTAAAGGGGTCTCTGAGAGGATAGCTGTACTATCCCTGAAATTAAACAGACATACCTTCACAATTATCCAAGTCTATGCTCCCACAGAAGCTAGTACGGAGGAAGAAATCGAACATTTCTACGACCTTCTACAAGACACATTAAACCACTACAAAGCCCATAGAACCGTTGTAATGGGGGACTTCAATAGTAAAATAGGCAATCAAAAAATTGAGGAAGAGGAGCCGATAGGACCCTACGGCTATGGATCCAGAAACGAACGAGGGGACAGGCTTATACAATTCGCACAGGGATAAGGACTAAAAATCGTTAATACCTTTTTCAAGAAAAACCCAAGCAGTAGGTGGACATGGAGAGCACCAAATGGGAAAACAAGGAATGAAATAGACTTCATACTAGCAGACAGACTAGAGGGCATCAAAGATATCCAGGTGATCAATGGCCTGAAACTTGACACAGATCACAGAATGGTTCGAATGAAAATGCTTATTCCAAAGAAACAATGCCCATACGTTAAAACCCAAAGGTTCGACCCGGAAAGAACCAACCGAATCCAGTACACAGAGAAACTGAAGAACCTGCAAGAGCTGGAAGAACAAGAGGAGATGAGCACACAGAACCTATATGATAAACTGGAGAAGTGCATCACAAAAGCTGCTACAGAATCCTCTATTGGGGTGAAAAAGTCAGGAAAGGAAAATAAGCTGAAAGAAAGCACCAGACGACTGATTGACGAGAGGGAGAAATTAAAACGGGAAGCAGAAACCAACCATCAGAAAAAGACAGAGTATGCGGAATTGAACAAACGCACAAAAAGAGAAATCCGGAAGGACATCCGAGATCACAACACCGAAATGGTCAAGAAGGCTATAGAAAGATCGACATCAGTAAGAAAGATCAGGAAAGAAATATCAGATGGCAAACACTGGATATTAGGAGTGAAGGATGTAAAAGAAAATTGACTAGCTTCAAGAGAAGAGATACTGCGACATGCCACGGAATTCTACGAGAAACTATACTCCAGCAACCTCGAGAGGGTAAGTATGATTCAAAATTTGAATAACCCGAAGGGTCACCAGGAAGAGGAAATACCCCCCATCCTTAGAAGCGAGGTGAGTGCAGCAATCATCATCATCTTCATTTCCCGTTTCAGGCTTCGTGGGTCGGGTTGTGAATTAAGGACCTCCAACGTTTCCTGTCTCTCCACCACTCCTCTCCTGTTTTTAGTACTTCTTCAGGTTTTCCTCCTCTCTTCTCTACACACTCCCACACTGTATCTGCCCATCTCTTTCGGGGCCTTCCTCGTGGTCTCTTCCCTGTCATCTTTTCACAGAAAGTTTTCTTTGGTACTCTCTCCTCTCCCATTCTCATCATATGTCCATACCACTTTAACTTTGTTGTTTCTATCCTGTCCTGCAGCTTCAAGATTCCTGTCCTTTTTCTAATCTCTTCATTTCTAACTCTATCTCTTCTGGTCTTGCCCTCTATACCTCTTAGGAATTTCATCTCTGCGGCTTGTATTCTACTCTCCTCTCTTTTTGTAGTAGTCCACGCTCCAGCTGCATATGTTAGTATGGGTCTGTAGTAGGTTGAATATAATACATTTTTACATTTCTTTGGGACATCTCGGTTCCACAGAATACCCCTTATGCTCTGGTAAAAACTGTTCGCTTGTTGTATTCTCTTTCCAATTTCCTCAGTTATCCTTCCATCTTCTGTGATCACACTTCCCAAGTACTTGAAACTTTTAACCACTTCTAGAATTTTCCCATTCAATTCTATCTTTCCTCTTCCTTCCTTCCTCTTGACATTACCATTGTCTTGCTCTTCTCTGTGCTTACTTTCATCCCATATTTCTCTATTTCTTGATTCCATACATCTAATTGTTTTTGTACTTCCTTTTCATCCTCGCCCCATATCACTATATCATCTGCAAACAGCATGGCCTTTGTTGCCTCTTGTCCCAATCTCTGTTTAACATTCTTGTGAATTTCATCCATGACTATGATGAATAGTAAGGGGGACAATACACTTCCCTGTCGGAGACCTGTTTCCACTTTAAACCATTCTGTTTCTCCTATACTGGTCTTCACGCTACTCACACAATATTTGTACATAGCTTTTAACATTTGGACATCAGCTCCGTTAACTCTCCTTTTCCTTAATACATTCCAAACCACCTGTCGCGGCACACTGTCGTACGCTTTCTCAATATCAATAAATGTCATCACCATGTCTTCCAAATTCCCATCTTTTCTCCATCATTTGCCTTAATGCAAAGACTAGGTCAAATGTTGATCTGTCTTTCCTAAAACCATACTGTTCTTCTTCCATCTCTCCTTCTATCTTCCTCCTCAGTCTGCCTTCCAGAACTCTCTCAAAGATCTTAGCTACATGAGCGATAAGAGCGATCCCTCTGTGGTTATTGCATTCCTTTTTGTCACCTTTCTTAAAAATCGGGATAATTAATCCCTTTCCCCATTCTTCTGGAATCTCTTCTTCCAAATTATTCAAAATAATCTATACAACCACTGTACACCTATTGGTCCCGCTGCTTTTATCATTTCCGCGGACACCTCATCCTCTCCTGCTGCTTTACCGCTCTTCATCTTCTGTATGGCTTCCTCTATTTCTAGCGTAGTGATCTCCTTTTCTTGATCTTCTTCTTCTTCCATTGTTTCTTCTTGTTCTTTTTCATCTTCCAGTTCGATGTATTTAACATTTAGTAGCTTTGAAAAGTATTCTTCCCATCTTTTTAATATATCATCTCTTTGATACAGTATCTGTCCTGCTTCAGTTTTTACAAATTTTGTGTTTTCCCTACCTTTTACACTGTTTTTCACCAATCCATATAGAACCTTTTTACTTCCTTGGATATCCTCCTTCAAAGTTTCCGTAAAACCTTCCCAACTTTTCCTTTTTTCTTCTTGTACAATTTTTTGGCATGCCTTCTTTGCAGCAATAAAAGAAATAAAAAATGAAAGATGCCCAGGTGACGATGGTATATTTAACGAATACCTAAAATGGGGAGGTGAGGAACTTGTAGCAATCATCACTCGACTCTTCAACACAATACTCGAATCTGAAGAAATACCAGCGGAATGGAAACTAAGCACTATAGGGTAGAGCGGGGCTATTCCGCTCATTTCAAATTGTAAACATTATAAATCAAAAACTATTCATTTTTCTAAGATGGGACCAACAGCAATGCACACCTTATTTATTGCTTATTACATACGAATGTTGTCAAAATACAGTTATAACAATACACCGGCTTGATGAAATAAAATATAAATCAAAGCAAAAATGACGAATCACAAATTTAATGGGGCTATTACGCCCATGCTTGGGGCTATTTCGCTCACTGTATTAATGTCCTTTCCTCAACGGCATTTACCACAAATGAAGTTTTTCCTTCCTGTAGCCCCAACATACATGTCATGATACCAAGTTTCACAGTCTTTGCATTGAATCCAACCACCTTTAATGATGACTGAGTGGTATAAAAGGTTACGCCACAAAATCCACATGGTGTTTCTTCCTTGTCAAAGTCTTTTGGTCGTACGGATTGAAGGTCCCGGTCATTTGTCTTGCAAATGTTTTTGGCAAACTTTTCTTTACGGGCCTTATCAAATTTTAAGCTCCGTTTTGCCCTTCGAATCTGTTCTGGTGTGCATCCAAATACTCTTGCTGCCAAGCATTTTAGCCGGGAAGCTAAATCCGCCTCCTCTTGCATACTAAATGCTGTGGGATGACCCGGTGGTTTGTCCACTATGGTTTTCTCTAATGGTTCTTGTCGTTTACACAAATAAACACGATTTTTAAGTGTTGAATAAGGCACATTGAATAGTCCAGCTGCACCTCTCATGCTCACATCGCCTCGTAATACACTTGAAATAGCTCGGTCAATATCTTCTTCCGTCCATTTTCGAACCGGCCCTTTCCTTTTATGCGTCCATACCATCTCTAACGTAACAAGAAAGAGATACTAATCTGCTATCTGAAATAATTTGGTTGCAATATTATAACAAGAGAGAAGTTTTGGCTGAGCGGAGTAGCCCCCATATTTCTGGGCAGAGTAGCCCCAATTACTGGAATTTACAATAGCGCGTCTTGTGTTGGCTGTGACCAAGGAAACGCGCTACCTGCTATGTCCAGATGTAACTTAACCTTCAGACTGCCAGGCGCCTCACTTCCGGGAAAAATAAAGCCCTTACTATGGACACTAATCCTTAAGTTGCAAGCACAAATTCTTAATGACGAAAAATTCCACAACATAAACAACGTACCTTGCAGTATTCTCCCTTTGTTTTATTCAACACTCAAGCTGTCACTTTCAAACAAACGACAGATGTAGTAGCACAGAGACCTAGGGTCACACTGAACACAAAGGGTGATATCAGCTGAGCAAGATGGCTGCTCAGTGCAACGTCAAGCTTATTTTGAGCGGGAAAGCCCCGTGGGCGAATTAGCCCCGCCGTACCCTAATCCTGCTCCATAAAAAAGGAGCTAAAGACGACATCAACAACTATAGACCGATAAGTCTGCTGCCAAGTCTATACAAACTGTTCACAAAAATATTAACCAAGAGAATGTCAAAATCACTAGAGGAAAACCAACCTATAGAACAAGCAGGTTTCAGATCAGGATTCAGCACGGTGGACCACCTCCAAACAGTAAACCAACTCATCGAAAAACTGCAAGAATTCAACCTTAAAGCCTATATTGCATTTATAGACTATAACAAAGCCTTTGACTCCGTGGAACACACATATGCTCTAGAGGCCCTAGAGAACCAAAACATACAGAAAAGGTATATCAGACTTCTAGCAAAAATCTACGAGAATAGCCAGGCAAAAATACGGACAGAAATGGAGGGAAAACACTTCAAGCTAGAGAGAGGAGTGAAACAAGGAGACCCCCCTCTCACCAAAACTATTCACTTGCCTGCTAGAAAACAAATTCCGGAAAATGAAATGGAAAACAAGATACGGCATCAACATAGATGGACAAAACCTGACACACCTACGGTTTGCAGACGACATCATACTGATGGCAAAATCTGCATCAGACTTAGAACAAATGGTAACAGAATTAAACAAGGTCAGCAAAGAAGCTGGCCTAACCATGAACCCGAGTAAAACGAAACTGATGACAAATGCGACAGAAAAACCAGTCAACATTGACGGTGAAACATTAGAGTATGTCCAGGACAATACATACCTAGGTCAAAATATTTCATTCCATAACAATACGGAGAAAGAAATCAAAAGAAGAATTGGGCAAGCATGGAAAAAATTCTGGTCCTTGAAATTCATTTTAGGAAATCTCAGAAACTAAGTCTGAAAACACAAGTTCTAGAGAAATGTGTAATCCCAGTAATGCTGTATGGATGTCAAACATGGTCACTAACTTCGCAGCAGAGAAAAACGCTCCAGATAGTCCAACGCAGGATGGAACGAAAAATCCTCAATATTACGCTGAAAGACAGAATACGGAACGAGGAGAAACGCAGAAGAACCAGTATTAAAGACGTCATCAACACAGCGGACAGACTAAAATGGAAATGGGGAGGCCACATAGCGAGGATGGAGCATAGAAGGTGGCCGCACAGACTAACGATCTGGGACCCCAGAACCGGTAGGAGAAACGTAGGAAGACAGAGGACACGCTGGGCTGACACATACAAGAAATTTGCCGGACCACAATGGACAAGAAGAGCAAGAGACAGACAAGAGTGGAAGACCCTAGAGATGATCCTTTTCAAAACATAGTATATGCGAGGAAAGGAAAGGAGCAACTCAGTGTAACATAGTGAACCCTTAAATACAATAGCGATAATGTATTGAGGACAGTTAAAACTGTACTAAAATAAAGTGAACGTGCTAGAAACATTAACAATTTTGCAAATATTAGATATAAGAACAAGAATACAGAACATAGACAGTACGGTAACTAGGTTAGGAATAGGTATATCAATAGCTATAAGAACATTCAAGAACAGAGAATAACATGCCAGAAAGTGCACCACTTGGTGCCTCACTACTCTTTAGGACTGCTCACCTAATGAGTGTAATGGAGCAAAATCCCTGCCTAGACAGGAGGCCATTGCCCTTAGGGGATTAAAGGGCTGTATTTATTATTATTATTATTATTTATTATACTATTAAAAACCACACTATGCATAATACTCTTAAGTAATTCACAAACCCCTTATAAAAAAATTATTAATTCTGAATGAGACCAGAACGTGGCTTTTACATAGCATGTTTTCTTGTTTCATCTTCTGGGGGACCTTACCTATTCAAATTTCGGCAAAATCAGTTGAAGGGGGGGGGGGGGGGCTTTTTTTTTTCGAAAGAGTGAAATATCGCTATAACTCTCTTAATACGTGAAATATCGAATCCATTCAAAGTTCATAATATGTGTCGGATAAGTGCCAAAAATTTATGTTTGAAAAGTTTTTGATAGCACCAAACATTGACCAAAGGGGTGGAAAAAGGTGGGTTTTTCGGGAAACATTAATCATATCTCTCTTAATAGGCACAATATCAAAACCGTACAAAATGGAAAATATTCCCCTAATAATTACCTAAAACTTTGTCTGAAAGAATTTTTGATCTGACCTACCATTACGCCAAGGGATGAGAAAAATGATTTCGGAATTAAAGAAAATGCCAAGTGCCATCAGAGGTTACCATGACAACGCTTCTTAATTGATGAGGGATGCGCCATCAGAGGTTGCCAAGCCAACGCCATCGCACGAGATTTTTCCATCTGACTCTGTGGGAAGCGGCTAACTGGTAGCATGCTGAACTTATAAGCCCAAGGTCGCTGGTTCAAAGCCGGCCAAAGTCGTCGGATTTTCTAAGAGCGCTAAAAATCCCTCAGCATGCTTTCCTTTGGAGGGAAAGTTCCAATGTTCGTTGCAAGTTGCTGGTTGCGGTGGCATCTAGTAGCCAAGTTCACAGCTAGGTGTCGTTGATGTTAGTATATGGTACAAAATTAGGAACTACTACTTAAAATTGACTGTCTGCAGACCTTACCTGAATTACAGACTAATACAGTCATCACAATTAACACCGTTTATCAGATTCTACACACACCCAGTGTACACGGGGTTACATGACCAAGTTGTCGCAGCCCCTAAACTGAGGAACCAACAAAAATCTCGGCGGGAGATAAAATTTTACGTGAAGAAGTAACAGACTGTCAGATAGTTACACATCAGTTCCAAACCTTGCATAAGGACAGTGTGATCACAAGTATAAAAATGAGCCCCAAATGACAAGAAGGTTACCATCACCATAAGACAGTAAAATGATAAAAATATGCATACAAAAACAAAACAAAAAAGTTAATTAACCTCCAAATGTAAAATACTTTCTTGCAATCAATGAGGTCTGATCCTCCTACGATTTTGCCTATTATAGCCTATCCCCTAGTTTGCCCGGTGAAATCTACCTCCGCCTTCCAGCGTGCCGAGAGGAATTTCTAATGAAATCTACCTAATTAGTAACCCTGGTCAATACTGCACCTGAAATATGTGCTGCTAAATTATGTAAATATGTGTTTTTATTTATTGCTCTTTTAACAACGGCAGCCATGTTCCGACAGTGCTTGAATCTCGTTGAACTATCAACAAGGTGCACGCACCAAGGCGCACACATTGTTGCCAACATGTGGGATACAAATTCACAGTTGACAAACCATTGATCAGGATGCGTTAGACTGTAACCATTGTCAAAAACCATTGGATTGGGCGCGTAAGGCTGTACCCATTGTCAAAAACCATTGGATTGGATGCGTTAGGCTGTAACCAATGTCAAAAACCATTGGATTGGACATTTTAGGCTGTAAGCATTTTCAAAAACTATTGAATTGGACAAAACAAAGGTTAGAATGGTCAGGTTGAGCTGCGGCCTTGTAAACGAACCGAGCGCTACTTTGTTTTACAGAGTAGTACTGTAAGCGCGGGGTTGGCAATACTGTCTTGACGATAGTTCACGCACAGAATGGCGGACACAGCTGGACTTTTCCTATATAAATCCTGTTATAAAAAGGGGATGGCGGGTTTATTATGGTCAGTGGAGGAGTAAACATCCATAGAGCTTACACTTTCTTTCATTCTATCACTCGCCATAGGACATGCCACCGGCGTATGGTTATGCATAACCAGCTTCCGGTTTATTAGTCAGGTAATGTACGCAATGGGAACTATGTACTACAATTTTCCTTGCATGTAAATAAGCAAATTATTGTTGTTAGGAGAAATAAAAGTTGTAAAATGCACCAAGAATGATATGATCTTTAGCTGTGTACAATGAGAAAGCTCTGCATGTGTTTAATCTTCATGTATTAATGATGCGAAATGTCAGCTAACGGTGCGCCGCATACAACACTCGTAGTCTCTAAATGTTGCACATTGTTACACACTGGTACACGGTGCGAATATTCAATGTGGGGACATCCAAGCACACACACGCCATAAAGAAACTCTTCTTATACTCTTCTTATACAGAATATCAAGAAAACCTGTATTTAAGGCAAAATCAGTTAAAACTTTTGCAGCATTTAAAGAAATGTTACTATTTTCCAACCTCCACCTCATTTTAGAACAAGACTTAGTAAAATTCCAACTGTGTTCGCCATTATACGCGTGAATTATGAACCAATAGAGCCATTTTACAACAAAAAGCGCGGATTTTGCCTAGACCAATAATTAAGCTTACTATACCACACCCAAAACAACTGTGAACATGTGGGAGGAGCCATATTATCACGCTCACTCGCGCCAGCCAATAGCATAGCGCGGCATTGCCTAGTTAACTAAACTCGCAGGGCTCGCTGCGTCGTACGAAATCTTTATTTCTCTCCGCGCACGAATATAATTAATTCTTCAATTATTTTGATGACCCTATGTTACAGAGCTAAACATTTTGAAACTGACTGTTTAAACCCCGTGACGCTACGACCAGCCGTTCGGGAGACATCATCTGCCCTTGAACTAAAGGGTTAATTAGAGAGAGAATGATTTAGGTGTTGAAATATTTAGGATCGCTGGAGAAGATAACGAAGAGTGACGGCATTGCTGTATCAATTCAGTAGTGGAGCTTTAACATGTGCTGTGAGCTGAAGTTTTGAACTCATAACAATGTCCTTTAGCGAGCCGAGTGGCAGCCGAACAGTTTTACACAGTCAGGCAAGACATATAATGTTCAGGGTATATGGCCTTTAAAAGAAGTTTTCGATAACAGAAGTACGTGAAAACACAAAATCTGATAACCTATGTTATTGTAGTGTCAGCAATTATGTTATTTTTTGTAATTAAGTCGAATAAAACTCACCTCTTCACAGTTTTACCTCACGAGGCATAGCGTACCCAGTTCTAACCCTGAGACCAGAACTAAATGTCTTGAATGAGCTGTGAATCGAATCCGGACCTCACGGGTGGCTGTTGTTGTTGATTGTTTTAGGGGCTTTGCGACATCGTGGTCATGTAGCCCCGTGTATTTGGGTGTGTGTGGAATTTATCTGATAACCTGTGTCACTTTGATGTCTGTACTAGTGTGTGTATTTGTAATTGAGGTAGGATTTGGGTAGGAAGCGGCCGTGGCATGTTAGGTACCATCCCGGCATTTGCCTGGACTAGAGGTGCGAATCCACAGAAAAACCACTTCCAGGATGGCTGAGGTAGGAATCCAACCCACATCTTCCCAGTTTTGTATCACGAGGCTTAGTGTACCCTGTTCCAGCCCTCAGACCAGAATTACATTTCTTGGGAATCGAACCCGGGCTTCCGCGGTGACTGCCAAGAATGGACAGCAAGTGTGCTAGCCAGTACACCACAAGGTGGTCTCCAATAAACAAAAACTGATCCCAATATTCTCCATCTCTATTAACCTTATAAAGAGTCCACAAGCAATGTTAATCAGAATGGCTTGGGATGTAGATTACGTCATGTGAAATAATAACGTTATTGTTGTTTCATTTGAGGGGCTAGGACATCTTGGTACTTTAGCCCCGTATACTTGTCTGAAAATCTGGGTTACTGTGGTGTCTGTATTAAAGTGTGTGAAGTTATTTGTTTTCTGGTGAGGATTGGGAAGGAGGCAGCCGTGGCTGTAAGTTAGGAACCATCCCGTTATTTGCCTGGAGTAGAAATGAGAAACCACTTACAAGATGGCTGAGGTAGGAATCTAACCCACATCTTCCCAGTTTTGCCTCACGAGGCTGAGTGTACCCCATTCCAGCCCAGAGACTAGAATTAAATTGCTTGGCAGAGCCAGGAATTGAGCCCGGACCTCCTGGGCCACAGCCAAGAATGATGGTCGCTACATCAGGAGTGCACGAACAACGTTTGTGTGATATCTTATATCTGCCTCATATCACATTGTGTGCACTCCGTTGTGAGCATAGATATTCATAGGATTAGGCCCCCCAGCTCGTACATGCACTTACATTCGGAGAGCCTTGTGTTCACAGAGAAGGTCGTGCATATACTGAGAATGTAGAGCTGTGTCGTCTCCGCCAGTCTCACTGTGGCAACAGTGCTCAGCTGGACGCCCGCAATTGGGCGAGCCCATGTTCACAGTTGTTTTGGGTCTGGTATAGGTAGCGCAGCCCACGTTAGCCATATATACTCCCCTGGGTTTTGTCAAGTACAGCGGGAGTAGTCTATTCACACATCCATAATATTTATCCAGACCAACCCTTTTGCCAATTAGGCCTAATGCTTTTTCACATAATTATAATATTACCTATGCCTTTAGCATGGACCTGTGTGGTGTATTTTGTTCCCTGTACTTGACGAGCAAGTAATATTTCTTCACCACTTCTTTCACTTGATTTTGCTTTAAATACATGGGTTCTTTATATTCTGTGCAAAAAGTTCCATTATCTTTGGTGTGTTTGTTTGAATGTCCCATCATTCCAAATAAGTAGTTAGGCCTAGTTATTTGGCTAATAGTTGACAAGAGCAATTTTATAGGAGAAAATTCTTCAAGTACTGAAATTAATAAAAAAAAATGAATTAATAGTCGGGAAAATATCTGTAGATGATATAGTAATAGATGTTTACTCCTCCGCTGTCTACAACCCACCCAACCATCCCAAAAATGATCACGACTTAGATAGATGAAATTCCAGCTGACTCAGCCATTTTTAGCATCATGTACAGTATTGCCAACCCCACGCATTCGGTACTACGGTATATCCCATCCGGCAGATCAATGGTTTTTGCCTGGACCAATATTGTTAGGTAGTGCAGCCATGTTAGCTAATATAAGCACCCCTGGTTTTCGCCAGGTACAGTGGGGATAGTCACGAATCAATAATCTTTACCCAGGCCAATGGTTTTGCGTTTTACTTCTTTTTTCACATAATTACAAAGTTACATGTGTCATATTTTGTATCGAACATGTTGCCATCATTAATAGGACGTGTATGACGTCAATGGGTCATGGCGGCTGTCATTGAATGAGCAAGAAGTGAAAACATTTATTTACATAATAAAACAAATCCGGTGCAGCAGTGACAATTCAAGGTAAAACTAATTTCTAATGACTCCCAGAAAGGTATGTGAATCATAAATCATATATTTTCATAATCTGCCTTGTAGAAGTTGAAAAGCCAAAAATAGATATTGTCAAGAATTAATGTTATTTGTTATTGTTGTTTTAAAGGGCGGAACAGCGTTGTCATCTAAATAAGTAGAATAGTATGTTAAGAACGCTCCCTCTTCTTCAGTTCCCGATGCCAGTAATCTGGGTCGGAGCGTGAATCAAGGACCTCCATCCGAGGCCTCAACTCATACTCTCTCATATTTAGGCTATTTGTAAGGTAAGACTGTTCCTTAGGATACGAAAAGTGACCCAGACTTATTTCAATCACACATAACCTACAAATGCACACACCTGTTTACCAATAAAGCCTTGGCAAAAAAATTAAGAGGAGCCTTAAAAATGAAGTGGCATTCATTCAATGTAACCTTACTTAATACATATCCGCAAAATCTGGTACAGATGGTTACAACTTAAAACCTCCAATGTAAATTTTTGCCTAGGCTACATCTAAAATTAAGACAGATCATTGGACTCACTTGTTCCTGAGTGGAGCTCGATCTACCGTGCAATGCTTATATTTGCCTTTATCAGCTAATTCTACAACTTCATCTATTTTCTGTTCAATGGCATTACACTGTTCACCGTCAAACAATCGGCGCTGTTGGATTCCGGTGTGAATTTGTTTCAATATGACTAAGTTATCATCCACACTCTGATGAGGTGAAAATTGAAGTGTTGAATTGGAGTACCTGGAAATAATTACAGGTGTGATTATTAGATCGTCGATATTACAAAAACCACTTCAAGAACCATTAAATGAAATGACAAGCCCCAGAAAGTGTACGTAAACAGACACGTAAGAATGACACCAATACTACACACGTGAGTATAAAATTTACTCGAAATAGGCCTGCGTAACAAAATAAAACACTTCTTGCACGGTATGCAATTTCCTATCACTCCAGGTGTTCAGTTCCGAGGACCACCATCCATTGAAATACTGTTTAAAATATAATAATCGTATCGATCTCATAATAACAAGCACCACCCTAATTAATCTTGAAGGTTCATATCGCTGTATATTGAGAAGCAATGGGGTTAAGAAGGTAAACAATCATTTTACTAGCGACAGATATAAATTGACCTAAAGGGGCATTACATTCAACCACTTTCACAAACACAAAAGCCACGATAATATTAAAGTTTCGAACACGATGAGGAAAATTGTGTAGAAATTGTTTTTCGAATTTGGTCACTTCAGATAATAAAACATGATGTCGTACAACCAAAATACCAATAATTCATTTTTAAACACGAATGTACTCATTTAAGACAATCACTAACTTTTTTTCCTTCTGATGAGGTTTAACATTTTTTTGTTTAAACTGCAACTTTTGCCTTAGATCAGTGTAACCAGCTGCCATATTTTTACTACTATTGCGCACTTCGGAACTCATTTCCAAAATACGAGCCATGCAGCTGCGCCAAATTATTCGGAGTAACTTCACTTCATTTGTATCCTCTTTGAACTATAACGCTCGGCGACCATCTTTGTCCACTTTTAACCAAGGACAATAAAGAACAATGCCGTGATATTCATAAAAATTATTTTGCTGGGATTATATTATTCCTGTTTATTTTAAACTAATAAATTAAGGAATTATAACTAATAATAAAGGATATGAGAACGATGACAAACAACGAACACTATTTGACAAGAATCATCGAAGAGATCCTACATTTCAACGTTATAATTTACAAGGTGACGTATTGTAAGTGTAGGAAGCAAAATAACCAGTGATGGACGAAGCAAAGAGGATATAAAAAGATAAGTTGCTCACTCAGGCAAGGAAAGTATTTCGACAGAAAAGGAATATGTTGACTTCGAATATAGATGTAGCCTATGGCCGGAGTTCTTCTCTACAGATGCAATGCTAGACCGAACCTGGATGGGACCCAACCAAAACCTATGCCACTTGCACCACTTGATTTGCGTTAAGACTCACTTCCATGAGCCACACGATATTTACTTACGTGTGCAGCCTGTGCCATTCAGTGTGTGGAAGATACCATATAACTTTATGCCAACAAATATTGATTTCTCTCACTGAGTAGTTAGTTATTGTTGTTTTAAGGAGTGGAACTACTTGGTTATATTCCCCTCATAATACAGTTTAAAGTATACAAACTTAGAATGGAAATAGTAATTTAAAGGTGGATACCCAAATATGAAAAGATCGAAAATTATTATTGTTTAACTAATAATTATAATAATAAACAAAATTACGAAATGAACAAAAATAATCAAAATTCAAAAATGAGCACATATTTGAGTCAATGTACACTGGAAAATGTAGATTGCTGGCCCTAACCCACTCTCACTTATAAAGTGGATGACGAGATGGTGAATACGGCTCCACAGGTACAAAGTGGAGGGGTCTTCTCTTCTCATTAGGTACGAGTATGTGGATCTTGTAGTATGACCTATCCTTAGCCTACACAAAATGACTAACTCCCTTCGTGGCTTGCCACGGTGGGTGAGTGGATAGCGTGTCGGTCTACTAACCCCAAGATTGCAGGTTCGCCCCTGACCGTGGTAAGTGATTTTTGAAAGGCGGAAAAAATACGATACGCATGTCATACGATGTTGGCATGTCAAAGAACCCATTTGAATTCAGTAGGCCGAGTTCATAATGGCAAAATTAATCTCGGGAGTTTCCGCCAGCACAAAGTTCCTCATTTCTCTACTAGAAAGCGCTATTGTGTTCAAGGAGATTAGATATCTAACATATAACCTCCTTGACTTTCATAGTCAAGGAATTACGAAATTCGACATGCAAGCTACCCTCTGGGTGTCAAATAGCAAAGCTTACACCAGGCACCCGAGGCCATACGATAACAAAAGATTAAAAAAAAAAAAAAAAAAAAACTCCCTTCGTGACCGGAACGAACTCCGCCACAAGCAAGTATTTCCCTTTATCACTCTCAGTTTATTGGGCATTGGGTCAGCTAGCCACTGAATCTTCCCAAAATGCCAGTACTTGTCAGCGTAATATCTCTAGCGAGTACCTCCGTTGGTCGATGTGGTAGTGATTCCGCCTCTTTTGCAGCTTGATCCGCTAACTCATTTCCTGCAATTCCCATGTGCCTTGGAAGCCACAGAATGGTGATTCGAGTGTTAGCGCAGCACAATCCAGCTAGTAGGTCATGGATTCGCTGCACTAGGGGTGTTGCAGGAAACTTGTAGCAATTGGCTACAACAAAAAAGAGTCGGTGGATTCGTGCAGCCTGTAGTGCAAACTGCAGAGCTTCATAGATGGAAACGAGCTCTGCAGTAAACACACTACAGGCCTCAGGAAAAGAGGTTTTGGTATTTGCACCATCAATAACGAAGGCACAACCCACCTTCTCGTCACCTTCGAACCATCCTTCTAGAAAATGCCAGCGTCCGGAAATTGGTGAAAAATGCTGAGGAACTGCCTCCGATAAACGGAGGCATCTAAGTTCTCCTTAGGACCTCGGTGAAGATCTAACCGGATTTCCGGACGCGGGACTTGTTACGGAGGCACCTCGCTAGGTGTCCTGATCACACAGGAACCTACAGCCACTCCTATTTCAGTACACGAGCTATCGAGTGTAATATCAACCGACCGGGTGGCGCGAGACTGGTTGGCGTACCTCTGGTGGTATTGGATACTGAAGAGAGCTCGATAGATCGGATATTACGGCATTTGACGCACATTGGCAGCATATGCTGGCTTCTATAATTTAGAGGTGGAACACCCGATTCAGCGAGTAGTCTGGGTATCGGGCTGGTCCGGAAGGCACCGGTAGCCAGCCTAACGCCACTATGGTGGTTAATTTGTGTTGTTATTGCTGGTAGGTTGCCAGCAATTTCAGTGTTATGATCTTTTGTTTTGCTTATGGTGATTCGCCTGTTGGTGCGACTGTGGCGCTACCACACGTTCTTGTTCGGCGATGTGTTGCGAACCGTTGTTATAATGGAGTGTGCCAGTGTATCAGTGTCTGTTTATTCAAATTAAATACCTGTTAACATTAACATTTCGGCCTTTATTCCTCTGTCTAATACAACCTAACTACAGGTTATGGGCCCAGATCACAGTTAAAGTCCGAATAATGAAGAGAAGTGAAAATTGAATGAAGAAAGTCGAGAGCAGTGAGTGTGAAGTAGGCCTATACCAAAATGGCAGACGACAAACGAAGTGACGGTGTGCCGAAATTGAGAAGTGATAATTACTATGCATGGTCAAGAAGAGCGCAAGCTAAACTTATCGAAAGAAATTGCTGGAATGCAATAGAACCTGGTTTCAACGTGGAAGTGGAGGACTATAATGAAATTCAAGCGAGAACGAACAGAAAGGCCTTAGCATGTCTTCTCAAGTATGTGACTGATGCGTACTTGGAAGGCATTGGAGAGGAAGCAACAGCAAGAGCAGCGTGGATAAAATTGAAGAACATTCATTCCACATATACTCTACCTCAGTGTTTGGATAAATTAAAGGAAATGGTGAACGTGATGAAGACGAGTGACATGTCTATGCATCAATACATGGCTAAAGTACAATCCCTCAACAGAGTGATTAAGAGCGCAAACTGTGGACTTGAATTTAACGACACTCTACTTGCTGGACAATTACTCAATGGTTTACCCAGAGATAAATATAAAGTAACAATAGCGCTGCTCGGTGGTGAGGATGGACTAACGACCGAAAGAGTGAAGGCTGCTCTCCTGAGAGAAGATTTTGTTCCAACGCCTGGATCAGTAAGCGGGGCGCTTACGTCATCATCGGGAGCTGGCCGCGGACGCGGCTGTTTCAGAGAAGTCTTCCGTGGACGAGGAGGTCGATGTGGTGACAGAGGATGAGGCGGTAACAGCGACAGTAACCAAGCAGGGAATACTACTCCAGGGGAGGCGGCTGTTCATCAACAAGATCAACAGAAGTGCTACAGATGTGATCAGTGGGGTCACATAGCCAATGTGTGTGACAAGATGCGATGTTACCGGTGTACAAAGCCAGGACACCTAGCACGAGATTGTACCGAGCAGATAAGTGAAAGTAGACCAAACAAAGGTAAGATTAGTCAAAGCCAGAATGATTACAGAGCATGTGTTGGAGCTAAATAATTCATTACTTCGCCAATGCAAGAATGGGTTATAGATTCGGGAGCCTGTGATCACATTTGTGTGGAGAAAGAGAAGTTTAAACATTTACACCTTGCAAGTGGTAAAGTAGAAATGGGAGTGGGCAATGTAGAAGTCCTAGGTATTGGAACAGTAGAGATTAAAATGAAAGACAAGTGTGGAGGATGGACATTGGGTTTATCAGATGTATTATATGTACCCTCATTTAGATGTAATTCGATATCATGTTCAAGACTTAGTTCCAAAGGAGTTGTGTGTGAGTTTCGTAAAGAGAGTTGTGTTGGCCGAGATGAGAATAATTGGAAATAAATAATCTTCTGAGGTTATGTAAGAGAGGGATTATATTTTTTGGATACTGTTGAAGACATTAATACTTCTTGTGTTGTGACTGAAAGTGATGTAAACACTGTTGTAGATTCTGTAGCTCTTAAGGGTGTGTCAGATTGGCACTTGAAACTAGGGCACTTGCATGAAGAAGCAATAAAGAAAATAATTCCTATCAAACTTCAAGGAAGCATGGAAGAATCATGTATAGCATGTTTTAAAGGGAATTCAACAGAGAAAGCTTTTCCTAAGGCTAGTGATAGGGTGTCCAGAAAACCATTAGATCTTATCCATAGCGATGTGATGGGCAAACTACCAGTTTCGCTGGGAGGTTCACAATATGTAGTCACTTTTATTGACGATTATTCTCGATTTGTATTTGTGTATTTCTTGAGTAATAAAAGTGATGTGTTTGAAGTCTTTAAACGATTCAAAGAAAAGGTAGAGGTGTTTCATGAAAGGAAAATAAAGGCTTTGCATACAGATGGAGGAGGAGAATATGTGAGCAAGAAGTTTGAGGAATTTCTGAGCAAGCATGGTATTACTCGTAGAAAAACTGTAAGTTACTCACCTGCTCAAAATGGCATAGCAGAGAGGCAGAATAGGACGTTGACCAATAGTGTGGCCTGCGGCAAGATGGCATCACAGTGAGAGTGTAGTGAAATAGCAGCTAATGTAAATATTTGACAAAAGTGGAAAAATATTCCAACAGAGGTTTAAAATCTATAAAGTTACTTTCCTTAGATCAAGTGAAATATGGAATATTGATAGTATTTAGAAATTCTTATTGAAATAAACTTAAACTAAGTTGTGGGAACGTGTATCCAAAGATTCGGTGACTTCTTCAATCACTGTTTGAGCCAAATAGAGCAGTGGTGCTTTTACGAGTTTTCACCCGATTGGAAGATACACGTACTTCACACTCTTCTTTATTGGTAGGTAATTAGATTAATTCATTTAGGTAGTAATAATTAACATAAATTTAGTGTAATTTGGTGTAAATATCAAGGCTAACTTAGATCTCCAGTATGTCGGCAGCAAACAATGTTAGTGTCTCGTCAGGTAATGTAAATGTTACGGATTTATGCTCGTCGTGCAAAATAAAAGTAAAAAATGCAAATAAAATCATCACATGATCTCAGGTAAAATTGAGTGAGGAGAAAAGTGAAACCGATTGTCGTAATGTAGGCCTACCGGTACCGTCATGCGAATGTCATAACCTGAGAAACGAACTGTCCTCAAAAGATGAAATTATAAAGCTGCTAAAGGAAGATATTACTAAGTTAATGGAAGAGTTGAATAAATTAAAAGGAAACAGAGAGGAAAGCAAGGAAACTTGGTCCAAAGTGGTTGCTGGTAAGGTAAGATTGAATATGCCTAGGCCTATAAATGGAGTACCGGAACATGTAACTGAAATTCCCGTCTCAAATTCATTTGGAGCGATCGTCGAAGAAAATGATCACTTTCTTCAAGAAGAAAAGAAAAAAAGTGATAAAGAGAAAACCCAGGACGATGCGGATATTTGCGGACAGTCACGGGCGAGATGTAGCAGCAAGCGTATTGGAGAGAAGCGGAGAAATGGAGGTCACTTCGACAGTAAAACCAGGAGCACCCATTGCAGTGGTCACGAACGAGATGATAGGAGAGTGTGCAACCCTCACTTCAAAGGACTATGCAGTAATCATCCCTGGAGCAAACGACACCTATAGAAATGAGAGTAAAAAGGTAATCAAAGATTTAAAGGGTACATTGCCATCCATGCTTAACACAAATGTCATTATTGTAAACATTCCGCAGAGATACGATTTAATTCCCAAATTATGTGTAAATGTAGAAATAGAGGCTACAAATGCTAAAATTCGTAAAATTTGTAAGATTTTTCCAAATGTCCAAATTATAGATGTAAGTAAATTAGACAGGAAGTTCCACACTTGACATGGCCTACACTTAAATAGGTTAGGAAAAGAGTATCTTAGTGATGAAATCTGCAAAATTGTGAATTCAAATTGTAAGAATAGTTCAACAGTAATATCTTTAGAGTGGAAGCAGGGAAACTTGTAAAAGAAGCCAAACGTGAGGTTTGGCATTCAGATCTTTCGATGTCAAATTTAACTGAGTGGATTTGTCTAGCAACAATAATAATAACAATTATGATAATAATAATAATAATAATAATAATAATAAATCACCAACATAAGTTTGCAAAAGTAACAAATTTAAACTTTACCACCAGAATGTTCAGTCTCTCTATAATAAAATTGATTACACAAATCTAATGCTTAAAAATGAACTTACAGATATCTCAGCACTATGTATTTCAGAACATTGGCTGAAAGAGGAACAACTCGAATTAATTCAATTCCCAGGGTTTATACAAGCGAGTAAATACTCTAGAACTAATATTAGCCATGGTGGTACTTGTATCTACCTAAGAAATAATTTAGAACATGAACAGTTAATAGCTTATGATTATCTAATTATGGAACAGGATTTTGAATTCTCTGCCGTAAAAATACAGCAGTTTAAGTTAATAATTGTATGCGTATACCGTTCTCCGTCAGGAGATTTTCCTTTATTTATAGATAAATTAGAATTGTTATTCAATAACATGAGCAAAGAAAATTTCGATATAAAAATTTGTGGGGATGTAAATGTGGATTTCTTAAAATTTTATAGAAATTGTGAATTATTAACACAGTTACTAATTTCCTATGGAGTGAAACCTACAGTAAATGCCCCAACAAGAATAACAAAATTTAGTAAAACCACTCCTGATCATTTTTTTAAAATACAGATAAATATCACCATTCAATAGAAGTCTATTGTCCGTGTTTTAGTGACCACCATGGACAATTACTGAGTTTTGAAGTACCGGTACCCGAAACAATCAATAATATTGATAATGGAGTAAAATCAGAGTGCAGGTCATTCACTGAAACAAATGTTACATATTTCAATGACTTATTAAATAAGGAAACATGGTCAGAAATTTATAAACTAGAAAATATAAATGATAAATTTAATGCATTTAACAGTACCCTAAAATACTATTTTGAAACAGCATTCCCCTTTAAACAAAGAACTATTCAAAATAACAAAACTAGCAATTGGATAACAACAGGGATTATAAATTCATGTCAAAGAAAGAAATTTCTACACAAATTATATAAACAATAACACACAACACCTGAATTCAATTTATGCTACAAAAATATACTAGCATATTAAATAAGGTAATAAGACAAGCAAATAAAATGCATAATGATAATTTTATTTCCCAATCATCTAATAAAAACAGGGCTATGTGGTCCGTGATAAAGAAAGAAACTGGAAAATCTGCTAAAATACAAAGGAACATTACACTGACCAGAAATGATAAAGTGATAAATAATCCAGAGGAAATAGCGAACACTTTCAATGACTATTTGCTGGAAATTCCACAAAAATATTAAATAAATCACAGGTAAATACACTAAATTCTAATAATAAAATAAATATATGTAGCGATTCTTAATTTATAAATCATGTCACAAGTGAAGAGGTTAGAATAGTTATAAAAGAGCTAAAAATAAATTTTGTGCTGGCATTGATGGCATCCCAGATGCAATTTTAAAGAAATGTGCAGAAAATATAATAAACCCACTTACACACTTAATAAACAGTTCAATTCTCTCAGGAACTTACCCGGATGTTTTGAAGTTATCAAAAGTAATTCCAGTGCCCAAAAAAGGTTCAAAAGATGAATTAGATAACGATACCAGCTGGTATCGCAAAAATTGTGGAAAAAATAATGTATAGTAGACTGATAAGTTTTATAGAAAAAAATAAAATATTATCAAACTCACAACATGGATTCAGAACGGAAAAATCTACACAGACAGCAATTTATGAATGTATTAATAGTATACCGAAATTAATTGACAATAAGGAACATGTAACTGGCCTATTCTTGGATTTATCGAAAGCATTTGATGTTGTTGACCATAAAATCCTCCTTACAAAACTAAATCAATATGGTATTAGAGGTCTAGCTAATAAATGGATAGAGTCTTACTTAACAAGGCGTAAACAAATAGTAAGCTTGAGACACAAGGATGATGGAACCAAATTACTTAATGAAACATTGTCCAATGAGGGAATTATTAAATTTTGAGTACCCCAGGGATCGGTTTTGGGCCCACTATTCTTCCTTCTATATATCAATGATATAACACAGAACGTTCATTCACATAAGGAAATTTTGTTTGCGGATGATACAACTCACGTAATAAAAGGTGATACTAAACAGGTCATACAGCAGTCTGCTGACTCCGTTACAGGAGAGTTAACCAAATGGTCACAAGTTAATCGCCTCATAATCAACTATAAAAAACAGTATGTCTAAATTTCCACACTATACATAATAGGAATCCTGCGAAGAAACAATGCTTTTAGGACTATGGATAAAACATGACTTGAAATGGAATAAACATATACAATATCTGAATACTAAACTGAACTCGATGTGCTTTGCGTTACGTATTTGGAAAACCTGCACTAGCATGCACACATTAAGAAATACTTATGTTGCTTAATTCCATTCATACTTAAGATATGGGGTCATATTTTGGGGTATGTCGCCAGATGTACTAAGCTCGTTTAGGATTCAAAAGAGGGCGATTAGAATTATGGCAAATATAAACACTAGAGAATCATGTAGACCTCTGTTTAAAGATTTAAACATTCTCCCTCTGCCCTGTATATATATCTTTGAAAGTATTATGTTTTGTAAAAAGAATTTAATGAATAAGGATATTTTTCTTTAAAAAACAATGATGTTCATAGGCATAACACAAGACAAGATCAAAACATTCATATTTCACACACACACACAAGCATATATCAAAAAGGAACTTATCACACAGGAGTTAAATTATACAATTAACTACCTCAGTATATAAAACTTGCCCCAAAAATAAAAACCTTTGATAGAATGTTGAAAGATTATCTGCAGTGCCAATGTTTTTACTCTGTAGTTGAATATCTTAGTGTACAGAAACGATGAAATCTATAATTATATTTTACTTTTCTATTTTAATTGTAATACCTAGCTGTAAGTTGTTGTATTTATATTAAGTTTTCATATTATAATAATAGAATAAGGTGTAAATAGTTGTCCAATAAGATTGTATCTCTTAAGATCTGTTATTATAATAAGTTATAAATAGTTATAGTATTACTGTATATACCTATTAGTACTTTTATTTTATAGATGTAAATTCTGACGTTTCCTATATCAAAAATGTATTGTACACATGTATTTGATCAAATGGAATTAATAAAACTATCTATCTATCGATCTATGCTAATTCATTCTAATCTCCCAATCAGTTTCTGGGCAGAGGCAATGAATGTAGCATGTCATGTTAGGAACCTGTCTCGTTCTAGGGCTGTAGGCAATGCGGTACCACTTGCCCTGTGGAGGGGCACTCCAGTAAATGTAAAAGACTATGATTATCTTAAGCCGTTTGGATGTAGAGGGTGGATCTACTGTAATTTAGGGATCAAAGTTCGATGAGAGAGCTGTTGAAAGTGTATTTGTTGGTATGGGGACAATGTTAAGGGATATAAAATGTGGATTCCATCACAAAGAAAGTTCCAGATAGCACACAGTGTGAAATTTGAAGAAAAGGTGTTCCCTTACGTTCAGTATAGTGTTAGCGAGGCAACCCCATCTATTTTATATCTTAGAACCAGATCTAAAGTACCATTGATTGATAATGTACCCATTAATGTTGGTGATGAAACCCCAAATTTTGATTTTCATAATGAGTTATTTGAGGAGGAAGACATTGATGAAAACTTTGATATGAGTAGCATTTCTGAGAGTAGAGATAATGAACCATTCCTAGGTTGGGATATTAACGAGTTGGAAAATATTATGCATGTGAATGTACCTGTTGACACAGATGAGACGGAGTTGCGTAGATCACAGAGAATAAGAAAGAGAAAGGAATGTTCAAAGTGTAGTCTTGTCATGTTTAATACTGACTGTGATTGCGATACCAATTTGTTAAATGTTTCTCATGAACCAAACACTGTCAAAGAAGCTTTAGAAAGTCCAAATTCAAGCTCATGGTATTCAGCCATGGAGGAAGAGATGTGTCAGCTTAGGGCGAAATGTGTTTTTGTGTTGGTAGACAGACCAAAGAACCACAATGTACTGGGAAATAAGTGGGTGTTTAAACTGAAACAAAACCAGAATGGTACAGTAGAAATGTTTAAGGCTAGAGGTTTCTCCCAGATACAAGGGGTAGATTATGATAAAACATACTCACCTGTAATGCACAAGAAAACAATTAGACTTTTATTGTCATTAGCGGCAGTCAATGGGTGGGAAGTGCATCATGTGGATATTCTGACCGCATATCTTAATAGCCCTCTTAATGAATTGGTGTATTGTGAACAGCCAGAAGGTTTTGTTGAAGACGGAAAAAATAAAGTGTGGAAAATAGTGAAAAGTCTATATGGACTGAAACAGAGTGCTAAAGAGTGGTTCTATAGCATTAATAGTGTGCTGAATGAGCTGGGTCTAATTGCTCTTAAAAAGGACCAGTATTTTTATATCAATAAGACAAAAGATTTGATTGTAGGAGTGTACGTGGATGATTTGGGTATTTGGGGCAGTGCGGAAAATGTGAATTGGGTGAAATCTGAGCTGAAGAAAAGGTTAGAGTTAAGAGACTTAGGGAAAATTATCAATTTTCTGTCAATGAATGTAACACAAGACAGAGAAAAAAATTGTATTGATCAAAGTAAATACCGTACACTAAAGAAATACTGTTGAGTTGTAAGTTAAGTTCTGCAAAAGGGAGGTCAGCACCCTTAGCTATCAGTAGTGATGATAAAACAGGATCAGGGGAGGAGAAAGTAGATGAAAAATGTTTCAAAATGCAGTAGGAATGTTACTATATTTGTCGACATCGACAAGACCAGTTCTCAGTTTTGCGGTATGTAAAGTAAGTCAGAGATGTAAGGAGCCTAATAAACAAGACTGGAATAATTTAACGCATATCATTTAAGAAATACAGAGGAAATGAAAATTGTATATTCTATTAGAGACCAAAGTGATTGTAAAGTGGAAATATTTTGTGATGCAGATTATGCTAATACCAAATCAGAGAGGCTGACATAGGATATGAAATTAAATTTGCTAATGGTCCAATTATTTGGCGTACTAAGAAACAAACGCGTCCTGCACTCTCTACAGTTGAAGCGGAGTACAATGCCATGTGTGAGGTAACTCGAGTGGTGTTATGGTTAGACATGATCCTAAGAGAGTTAGGGCAATGCAAGTTCATGAGTATTGTTATTGTTATTATTGTTATTAAGTGCGACAATCAAGGTTCAATATTTCTGAGTGAAAATGGTTTGGATTCAGAGCGATCCAAACACATAGATGTAAAGTTTTGTTTTTTACAGCACTATGTTAAGAGTGGGATGATTCTGTTCAAGTATGCTCCATCAAATGAGAACTTGGCCGATTTATTTACGAAATCTTTGAGTGGACCAAGGACTGCAGAATGTGTTCAGGTTGGCATGTCTGATTAGTGTTTGGAAGTGTTGATTTATGTTTGTTTGATTGGTTGAATTTAGTAATTTAAATTGTTGTTCTTCTGTGTATTGGTGTGCCGTTTGAGCACTGAAATGACTGCCAAAGGGGAGGTGTTGTTATTGCTGGTAGGTTGCCAGCAATTTCAGTGTTATGATGTTCTTTTTTTTTGCTTATGGTGATTGGCCTGTTGGTGCGACTCTGGCGCTACCACACGTTCTTGTTCGGCGATGTGTTGCGAAACGTTGTGATAATGGAGTGTGCCAGTGTATCAGTATCTGTTTATTCAAATTAAATATCTGTTAACATTAACATTTCGGCCTTTATTCCACTGTCTAATATAACCTAACTACAATTTGCTGTCAAAATGGAGCCCCAGGAAGCTATAAGTGTCAACCACCGGCAATTCAGCATCCCTGAGAAGTAGTTCAGGGTGTAAATGTAGCTGCGGAGACGACAAAAATGGACGACGGAGGTTTTTGCTGCTGAAAAATGAAAACCTGACCGGAATTTTCCTAGAAAGTGTCTATCATAAGCCATGTCACTTATGAGTTATTAAAAGTAAGCCTACATAAGGCCTACTGGATAATGTTTTATGCCAATGTGAAGTAGGCTATATTACGTTACATAGTATGACTACAAAATGTGATACCGGTATATAAGATTATTATGAATATTGTTAATTGATACTGATTAAAATATGGATGCCAGTCATGAGAATCTTAGAAAACGCTAGCCGGTACCATGTTTTGAAGAGCGAGGCCCACACAACACATGTCCTTCCACGACGGTGGAATTGAGAGCTTCCCCTCCAATGACACACAATCTTGAACTCCCCGAAACAAATGACTGCAGAGCTGCTACTCAAATATAATGTCACTCCTGAGGATGCTTTTTTGTGAAAACTGGGGTAAAAATTCACTTTGAGGAGAAACCTTTTAAAAATATGTTTAAAAATCTAGCAAAGGCACATATAATCTAGACATTGTGCTGAATCAAAGGGAGCATTTAGATGTTTATTTTTTTAACCTTGGTAATAAAACCGTAGGCGTTCAAATGTTACACATGCAGGCGGGGACATTGTCATTCAAGAGGATCTGCCAACTTTGAATATTCGTAACAAATTAAGACTTTGACCAAAATAAGTTCTGAAATGTGTAAAATGCTTTTCAACAATCTGACGCTGACCGGGAAAATTGATAAACTACACAAAAAAATGAATTTCTTCTCGGTGAAACATACGGTACCGTAGTTTAGAAACCTGATGACATGGAATAGGTAAAAAATATGAAAATGGCCCTTTTTTATTGATAGAGATTTTAATATTCCTAGCGATTATTTATATTAATTCGATTTTTAAACTGGTAGGAATTTTATATTACCGTATTAGGATTTTGACATTGATTTAAGATTTTGATATTTGAAAGAGAATATGCAAAGGTTATTTGATAACTACAGTATTTGGGTATTTGGAATTCATAATCAGTAGGATTATTCTGAAACAGCTGATATGCAAAAGGCATAATTGGAACATGATATAAAGATTATGTTTATAAGTCTAATATTTAAATTCAGCAAGGTAACGTCGTTTATTTTTAAAATAATACTGCGGGAGGTGGAAAGCACAGGAAGATCCTCGTGGACAGTCGAGAACAGAAAGTGACGAAGTTAACTGCTCTCAACTGGACCGCGCACGACTCAACCAGTTAAGTAGCCTGTATAATAAATCTGAACTGATCATTTAACAACAATCACATATTCACACAAACAAACAAATTTGGAAGTCAATCACCACATTCAGTATCTTAACAAAACATCACATAGACTATAACTATCAAATATTGACTAGTTGCAAGATGGCGTCACAGTGAAAGTGTTGTGAAATAGCAGCTAGTGTAAATATTTGATACAAGTGGTAAAATATTATAACTGAGGTTTAAAATCTATAAAGTGACTTTCCTTAGGCCAAATGAAATACGGAATATTGATAGTACTTAGAAATTCATATCGGTAATTTAATAGACTTAAACTAAGTTGTGGGAACGTGTATCTAAAGACTTCGGTGACTTCTTCAATCACTGTTTAATCCAAGTAGAGCGGTGGTGCTTTTACGAGATTTCGCCCGATTGGAAGATATGCGTATTTTACGTTCTTCTTTATCAGTAAGGTAATTAGATTAATTCATTTAGGTTGTAATAATTAAAATACATTTAGTGTAATTTGGTGTAAACATCTAGGCTAACTTAGATCTCTAGTATGGCGTCAGTAAACAGTGTTAGTGTCTCGTCAGGTAGTGTAACCGTTACGGATCTACGCTCGTCGTGCAAAATAAAAGTAAAATATGCAAATAAAACCATCACAAGATCTCAGGTAAAATCGAATGAGGAGAAGAGTGAAACAAAAATCAACACAAAACCTACGGTCACCACAGTGGTACAAGTCTATATGCCAACCAGTCAAGCAGATGATGAAGATGTTGAAAAGGTCTACGAAGAAATAGATGAAGTTCTAAGGTATGTCAAGGGTGATGAAAAAGTTATAGTAATGGGAGATTGGAATCCTGTGGTAGGAAAACGATGAGAAGGGAAGATAGTAGGAGATTTCGGATTAGGTGAAAGGAATGACCGAGGAAGCAGGCTGATGGAATTCTGGTTGGTTGGTTCCTTAGTTTAGGGGCTGCGACAACGCGGTCATGTAGCCCCGTGTACTTTGGGTGTGTGTAGAATTTGTCTGATAACCGGTGTTAATTGTGATGGCTTTATTAGTGTGTGTTATCTGTGATTCAGTTAGAAGGACTGCAGACGATTATTATTTTCAAGTAGTACCTATTTCTTCTGCCAATACTACCGTCCACGACTGCTAGCTGCGGACGTGGCAACTAAATGCCATCGCAATCTGCACCTGGCGGCGAACGTTGGAACTAATATAGCGTTATAAAACTAACCTACAAATTTTAGCTTCTACAAATGTAGTCAGTGGAAGGTACTTTTTCATGTCATAAATTTATGACATGGGACCGCCAGCTTTACTTCCCCTCCGAAAGAAGGCATACTGAGGGTGATGGAATCCTGCACCGAGCATGAGTTGGTCATAGCTAACACCTTATTCAATAACCACAATAGAAGAATATACACAGGGATTATACAAGGCGTTACACAATCGACTCCATTATGGTCAAGCAGAGATTTCGAAACCAGATTATGGATTGCAAAAACATATCCCGATGCTGACATAAACCCTGACCAGAATCTGGTTGTTATGAAATGCAGATTAAAGTTGAAGAAATTGAAGAAAAAGTTCAAAGCCAAAAAAGGTGGGCAATAGACAGGCTGAAAGAGAAGGAAGTAAATGAAAGATTCAAGAAGAGTATAAAAGAAGGACTAATGAAAATCCTTAGACAAAATTCAATTGCAGTCGAATGGGCACTTTTGAAGAATGAAATAACAAAATCCGCAGAAGAACACATTGGTAGGAAAGAAAGAATATGTAGAAAACCGTGGATCACTCAGGTTATAATAGAATTAATGGATGAAAGGCAGAAACACAAGAATGCGAGAGCTGAAAAGGGGAATGCAGAATATAGACGTCTGAGAAATGAGGTTAACCAGAAGTGCAAGGAAGCGAAAGAAAAGTGGTTGAAAGAGAAGTGTGCAGGTATAGAAAATTGTCTGAAATTAGGAAAAGAAGATACAACGTATCGAAGGATTAAGAATAATTTTGGGGAAAAGAAGACTACCGTAAGTGCTGTAATATTAAGGGCACAGATGGAAAGCCACTAACAGATAGGGAAGAAAAGGTTGAGAGATGGAAAGCCTACATAGAGTGTTTGTATAGGAGAAAGGAGATTGAGAATCATGTAATGGAAAGGGAAGAGGAAATTGATGATGGTGCCAAAAAGAGATAATATTGAGATCAGAATTTGACAGAGCATTGGAAGACTTAAGCAGGAACAAAGCACCAGGCATAGATGATATACCGATTGAGTTGTTACGCTGCATAGCTGATGATGGTCTGCTCAGGTTATTTCGAGACAGGTGAGGTACCCTCTGATTTCAAGAAGAATGTTATCATCCCTATACCGAAGAAAGTAGGAGCTGTCAGATGTGAAGATTACCGTACAATCAGCTTGATCACTCATGCTTCAAAGATCCTGTCTAGAATAATTTACAAGAGGATGAAAAGACAGATAGAAACGGAGTTGGGTGGATACCAGTTTGGTTTCAGGAGAAATGTAGGAACAAGGGAAGCTGTACTAAGTCTTAGGCTGATTTTGGAAGGTAAAACAAAGGAAGAAAAGAGAACGTTCATGGCATTTTTAGACTTAGAAAAGGCTTTTGATAACGTTGATTTGGCTAAATTGTTTGGCATTTTGAAAACGATTGGAATAAAGTACAGGGATAAGAGGGTGATCTACAATCTATACAGAAACCACACAGCAGTCATTCGAGCTGAAATACATGAGAGAGAAGCTGGTATTAAGAAAGGTGTAAGGTAAGGATGCAACTTATCGTCCATGGTTTTCAATCTTTACATTGAACAAGCAATGAAGGAAATTGGAGGAAAATTCTAAGCGGGAATGAAGATTCAAGGAGAAATAATTTCAACTCTGAGATTTGCTGATGACATCGTCATCTTGGCCGACACACCTGAGGATTTGAATGAGTTTTTAAAATGGTATGGACTCCGTCTTGAGAAAAGAATCCATGATGAAAATCAATAAATGTAAAACAAAAATATTGGAATGCATCCGAAAGAAATCAGAAACCCCTAGGACATCAAAGTGGCAGGTAAAAAGCTAACGGAAGTAGGAGACTTCTGTTACTTAGGAAGCAGAATAACCAGGGATGGACGAAGCAAAGAGGATATAATAAATAGGTTGGCTCAGGCAAGGAAAGCATTTCTACAGAAGAAGAATCTGTTGATATCGAATATAGATTTAGGTATTAGGAAGTAATTTTTGAAAGCTTTTGTATGGAGCGTGTCACTAGCGTTTGAAATGTGGTGTTACATGAGAATGATTAAGATCAGATGAGTATATGGGGTAACAAATGAAGAGGTATTAAGACGAGTGGGAGAGGAGAGATGTTTCTGGCGTCTGCTAATTAAGAGGACACGTATTAAGACACCCAGGAATAGCAAGCTTAGTTATGAAAGGAAGGGTCGATGACAAGAACTGTAGGGGTAGACCAAGGTTAGAATATGTTAAACAGATTGCCTCGGATGTAGGGTGTGTTAGCTATGTAGAGATGAAACGATTAGCTCAGGACAGGGACATGGAGTGCTGCGTCAAACCAGTCAAAAGACTGAAGACTCAAACAAACAATTTGAGATGCTGAAATCATTCTTCCTGTTGTGAAGTACAATGTTATATTATGTTTTGCTTGCTATTTATATTGTAATTAAGAATTTATTGTATTCCCTTGTTTTTCTGCTATGGGTCTTAATGGTCTGTTACATGCAATAAGTGATGATGATGATAGTACACGAGTGATATTAATCTAACATGTTTATATTCTGCGTTAAAATAGATAAAATTGACATTGGATATGATCTGATTTTTTGTACTGTGTATTTTGTATCCTTCATGTGAAAAAAGTAAAGAAAATACACAGCCTGCTTCCAGTCGACCGACCGGGTCAGGAATGGAATGAATGAATCCCCATCTAGCGGCGAGGATATGAACTGTGCCGGCTGCCGAAGCCAGTCGCACTCCTCTGGGGAACTGATTAAATGAATGACAGATGTAATGAAATGATAGTGGAGAGTGTTGCTGGAATGAAATGTTGACAGGGAAAACCGGAGTACCTGGAGAAAAACCTGTCTGCCTCCGTATTGTCCAGCACAGATCTCACATGGAGTGACCGGGATTTGAATCACGGACCCAGCGGTGAGAGGCCGGCGTGCAGCCGCTTAAGCCACGGAGGCTCACTATCCTTCATGTGAGATGAAAATCCACAGCCTGCTTCCAGTCTCCGACCGGGTCAGGAATGGATTGAATGAAGCCCCCATCTAGAGGCGAGGATATGAACTGTGCCGGCTGCCGAGGCCTGGCGCACTCCTCTGGGGCAATGATTAAATGAATGACAGATGAAATGTAATGATAGTGGCGAGTGTTACTGGAATGAAATGATGACAGGAAAAACCGGAGTACCCAGAGAAAAACCTGTCTGCCTCCGTTCTGTGCAGCACAGATCGCACATGGAGTGACCGGGATTTGAACCACGGACCCAGCGGTGAGAGGCCGGCGTGCTGCCGCCTAAGCCACAGAGGCTTATCCTTCAAATAATAAGCCTAATTGTACATGTTGGTAATTTTGACCCGCACCACATCATTTACGTTCCGCCATTCCACCACGCCAGTTGAGGGTTAATACCGTGAGTCATTAAATCTACTGACACATGTTTCTAGCATTTAAGCACTCTCAAATGTCAACCAACTGTGCAAAGATTCAATCTCACAATCATGGGTCTAGAGCACCACAGCACCACCATTATGGTCAGTAAGAATTTTTAAATGTCCAAAACCTAACCGCAGTTTATCCATGTGATAAGACAACAAAAGTTTGGTGCTTTTCAGTCGGTCAACACGAATGTACCCAAATAGAGCTGGGTTATGCCCTGATCCTGAAATAAATTACATAAGATTAATAAATACACTAGGATGACCAGTTTCGATCGTCAAGCGATCATCATCAGATCCATTACACTTAGGCTATAACATCTATGTTTGAGAATACAGGTGAAAAATATATACAATATGTACAATTATTTAGTTGCAGTGTTGGTAATGCAACAGTCGGTGTATGTTAAATATGGTATATCTAATGTTAGGTAAACATCTAAAATAGTGATGCAAATCCGGAATTTGTCTGTTAGGGGTGATTATATGGTTTTACAAAATCAACTATGGTTATACTGAAATAATGCAAGCTTATACTTATCGAGTTGTCTCTTTAACTGGAACTTGCAGCAGTTGCGTGTTTCCACAGACACCAGTTGTAGTCGACTAACCCCGAGTGTTCGCTGGGTGGAACTGGTTTTCCCCTTCCTCCCCCTTTAGTTGCTATGTTCTTCCAGAGGTCAGTGCCATGTATATTTGTGTGACTTTGCCAAATCTAGATAAAAGTGTATGCTATTGAATGCAGGAGTCTGCAACTACTCAAGACCGTGGAACTATCTTCGCCACGCATGGGCTAAAAAAGCCATTTATACTAAGCGGTACACGGTCTATTGAAGACGTCCCGGCACCTTTAATACTGCCGCGCATATCGGCCTAGGTTTATTGCAGAAAAATGTACATAGTACACCTGATCCAAATAACATTTACCTATAAACACCGCTATTCCCCCCCCCCCTTTTTATCTAGCTTGGCTGTATCGCTAAGTTGTGTCTTGTTTTCGTCAGGGTGTGTTTTTTAGTAGAGCGAAAAGGGGTGAACTCTCCATAAAAGTGTGTTCATTTAGATTGTTGGGATTGTTTTGTTTGGCTAGGTGAATCTCGATTGCTTCTTTTATGTCGAGAGCTCTGCCTTTCGATTCGTGATGAATTATTTTTAGATCAGTCTCGATTTTAGTGAAGCTGTGCCCCGTGTCACACATATGTTCGCATACGGCTGAATGTGTTCCGTATCTTATCGCATTCCTATGTTCATTATAACGTGTATCTACTCGTCTTCCGCTCTGTCCAATGTAATTAGCTTGACAACCATTGTCTTGGCATGTAATAGAATATACCCCTGACTTTGAATACGGGTCTTGTTTATTTAGATTGCTATTTTGCAGGTGCCTCCCGGTCGTATTATTCGTTGTGAATGCTATTTTTATGCCTTGCTTTTTGAATAGATTAGTGATTTTATATGTGTTCTCATTCACATAGTTGAAGCGCGCGAATTTTTTCTCATTAATGTCCGGTTTTTGAATCATTTTATCTTTATTTTTATGTTTGGCTACAATTTGGTCTATTTTGCTTAGCGGGAAATTGTTTTCCTTTGCTATTTGTTTAATGGTTCTTATTTCCTTATTATAATTGTCTGTTGACATGGGTATGTTTAAAGCTCTGTGCACCATTGAATTGAACCCCGCTAATTTATGCGTACTGGGGTGATTAGACTGATTGTCGATTGCATGTGAGGTTTGTGTGGCTTTTCGGAATATGGAGTATGAAAGCTCGTTGTCCTTACGTTCAATAGTTATGTCGAGATAATTTATTTTTCAATCTGTTTCGGATTCCTTGGTGAATTTGATTGAGTGGTGTAGGCTATTAATGGATTGGAGAATTGTTTCTTCGCTTGTTAATTCAGTATCGTAGATGCAAATTACATCGTCTGCGTATCTTTTCCATATTACTATTCCCTTTGTTGAAGTATTTTCTAAAAACTCATTTTCTAGTGCATTAATGAAGATGTCAGCGATTAATCCGCTTAGTGGTGATCCCATCGCTAATCCTTCTGTTTGTGTGTACATTTTATTGTCGAATTGAAACGCGTTTTGGCTGAGGACGACCCTTAGTAGTCGCACGATCTCTTCAGTTTCTTTTTCCGAATTGTTAGATTTTAAGTTATTTTCGATAGTGTTGATTGCATCATTACTAGGAATATTGGTGTACATGTTAGTTACATCGAAAGATACAAGCCTCATGCTAGGTTTCATTTGTAGGGTGTTCAGTGCTGTTACTAATTCCGTTGTGTTCTTTACAGAGTTGTTTTTGTCGTTGGAAAGGCGGCGTTTTAAGACTTTTAGTAACTCTTTGCTGATTTTGTAATCAGGCGCATTCCTACAATTGACTATTGGTCTCATTGGGCACTCATTTTTGTGTATTTTTAGTTGTCCCCTCAATGACGGTATTTTCGGGTTCATGTTTATTAGTTTTGGTTTTTCAGCTTTGGTCAATATGTATTCTGTTTCTTTTAATACACTTTTTATTTGTTTTTGGAATTTATTGGTGGGGTCTTTTGCTAATTCCTTCATTTCGTTGTTGGTTAGGAATTCGACTGTTTTTTCAATGTATTCTGTTTTGTTCAAAATTACTGCTTTTGTGATAATTAAGTCATGTTCTTTTATTTTTTGTTTCAATGACTTTATTTCTTTTAGTTGTTTGTTGTTTTGAGTGTAATTGTTTTCGCCCCCTCGTTTGAGGATTTTTTTGGCTTCGTTGGTGGCAAGATTTTTGGTTAATTCCAGGTCTTCTGCTGGGAGCTTGTGACTGGCTATCTCGATATCTATGATTAACTGTTTTATATTATGGTTCGTGTGTGCGTCTGTGCAGATGTATTTCAAACCTTTGTCTAGCATATCCATTTCATTTTGAGAGAAGGTTACGTTCGTTCTGTTGTTTACCCTGCTGTGGAAATTGAATTCATTGTTATTCGTGTGTTGTTCACTAGGTTGATTATTCTGTGTTTCTCCTAGTTTTCTTAGTTTATATTCTAGCGTTTCATGTTTCCTCGTTGCTCTGATTTTGATGGTGTCATGTAGGTGCTCGGTAAAACTGTCCCATTGGGATGCGTGCCAGAAGTTACTTAGTTGCAATTGAATATCGTATAGTTGTTGGTTGATTTTTTGCTTTCTTATGTATGCAAATCTTAGTTCGTTTATTTTATCCAAAGCGCTTTGGCTTGTTTAGTTGAAATGATTGAGGCTGGTGTAATCGGTACTGTTTTAATTGGTACATATTTAGGGGTGAGATTTAGTTCTATACATTTTTTGTTGAACCAAATTGACTTGTCTATGTTCATGAGTTTAAGCCTGAGTGTTTTGAATCTCTTGGCTTCATGATTTGCCTGACTAGCCGTGAACATTGTGAGGTTTGAAGCATGTGATAAGACACAGAGCATTGCATTGGAGCAAACACACTACACAGTCATGGCAAGCTGGGGCATTTGAGGAATAGTGGGAAACACGGCAGTTCAGTGTGTGCCAACCCATAAAATATTAATGTTAATTTATTGTAGGGGCTTGGACATCTTGGTCATCAGCGCCATGTAATTGGGTGCCAGTTGTGTGTAATTGTAATTATTAGGGTCTGAGAATTGTGTAGGTGCCCCAAGACTTGAAGTAAGTAAGATATCATACCAGCATTTGCCTGGAAGGAGTATGGAGGAAAAATCGGCGAGAAAACCACTGAGGACTGCCACTGTCAGTGCTGGGATTCAAGCCACTGATCTACAGACTTGCTCCGGCTACCCACGGCAGCCATAATGCGCGAAATAATGTGCACACCGTGGACAATAAGACATGCATTACCCAACCTGCATTATTGAAGAATCTGTACCGCAAATTTTCTTTTGATGCAGTCATGAAGTCCTGGTTAGAAATCAGAAGGTCTCCTGTTTGACACCCAAGGGAGTCAATATTTTAGTCTAATCTATTTGAAATAGTAATTATTTGGCAAGAGTAACAATAAGGACAATGCCTAGCAACAGCACAGTAGCATGAGTATATGGAGGTGCCTCCTCCCGGCACGCTTGTTCTGTATGAGCTGGAGCGACAGTAAGTATGTAGGTACTACAATATCACATTTTATTTTTTCTTTTACAGTATAAAGTATTTATATTCCTTTTTTTGTTGTTGTCACAAGGCACTAATTCAGCTAAAAATTTCCCTTTTAGTAGCATTTTCATAACAAATACAGAGTGGGGGTGTGTTGGTGGAGTGGTAAAGGTGCTTGCCCCTTACCACAGCGGACTAGGTTTGATTCTCAGTACATGCATGTGAGATTTTCGAAGTGAAAAGCCACGTTCTGTGGTTGGAGGAAGGTCCTGTGGTTCGTGATTGTGAGATTAATGGTCACGTAAAACTACGAGCTTTCCTCCTTAATACAAAGTTAGGAAATTATGAGTCTTGTGTCATGGATAATAGCCACGCCATGCCGAACAGGGAAGCAATGCAAATCGCATCGGAAGATCGAATACCGTATACATCGGCCTACGTGAACACTACCCACCGTCGAATGATCCCCGCACACAAATTTTACAATCTTATTGGACAACTATTTACACCTTTTCTATTATCATAATATGAAAACTTAATTCTATAAATAAAACAACTTACAGCTAGGTATTACAATTAAAATAGAAAAGTAAAATATAATTATAGATTTCATCACTTTTACAGAGTAAAAACAATGGCACTGCAGATAAGCATTCAACATTCTATCAAAGGTTTTTATTTTTGGGGCTAGTTTTATATACTGAGGTAGTTTATTGTATAATTTAACTCCTGTGTGAAAAGTTCCTTTTTGATATATGCTTGTTTGTGTGTGTGAAATATGAATGTTTTGATTTTGTCTTGTGTTATGTCTATGAACATCATTGTTTGTTTTAAGAAAAACATCTTTATTCATTAAATTCTTTTTAAAAAACATAATACTTTCAAAAATATATATACAGGGCAGTGGGAGAATGTTTAAATCTTTAAACAGAGGTCTACATTATTCTCTAGTGTTTACATTTGCCATAATTCTAATCGCCCTCTTTTGTATCCTAAAAGTGCTTAGTACATCTGGCGACATACCCCAAAATATGACCCCATATCTTAAGTATGAATGGAAATAAGCAAAATAAGTATTTTCGGGGTGTGCATGCTAGTGCAGGTTTTCAAAATACGCAAAGCACATCGAGTTCAGTTTAGTATTCAGATATTGTATATGTTTATTTCATTTCAAGCCATGTTGTATCCATAGTCCTAAAACTTTGTTTCTGATTTATTTTCTATTTGATGACCATTTAATGTTATATTGGGCTTCGCAGAATTCCTATTATGTATAGTGCGGAAATTTAGACATAAGTTTTTTTTTATAGTTTCTTATGAGGGAGCAGACTGCTGTAAGACCTGTTTAGTTTCACCTTTCATTACGAGTGTTGTATCGTCCGCAAACAAAATTTCCTTATGTGAATGAACGTTCTGTGTTATATCATTGATATATAGAAGAAAGAGTAGTGGGCCCAAAACTGATCCCTGGGGTACTCAAAATTTAATAATTCCCTCATTGGACAATGTTTCATTAAGTAATTTGGTTCCATCATCCTTGTGTCTCAAGCTTACTATTTGTTTACGCCTTGTTAAGTAAGACTCTATCCATTTGTTAGCTAGACCTCTAATACCATATTGATTTAGTTTTGTAAGGGGGATTTTATGGTCAACAACATCAAATACTTTCGATAAATCCAAGAATAGGCCAGTTACATGTTCCTAATCGTCAATTAATTTCAGTGTACTATTACTACATTCATAATTACTGTCTGTGTAGATCTTTCCGTTCTGAATCCATGTTGTGAGTTTGATAGTATTTTTTTTCTATGAAACTTATCAGTCTCTTATACATGATTTTTCCGCAATTTTTGCAATACCAGTTGGTAAGGTAATAGGACGATAGTTATCTAATTCATCTTTTGAACTGGACTTACTTTTGATAACTTCAAAATATCCGGGTAAGTTCCTGAGAGAAATGAACTTTTTATTAAGTGCGTAAGTGGATTTATTATATTTTCTGCACATTTCTTTAAAATTGCATCTGGGATGCCATCAATACCAGCACAGAATTTCTTTTTTAGCTCTTTTATAACTATTCTTACCTCTTCACTTGTGACATGATTTATAAATAAAGAATCACTGCATTTATTTATTTCATTATTAGAATTTAATGTATTTACCTGTGATTTATTTAATATTTTTTGTGGAATTTCCAGAAAATAGTCATTAACAACAACAACATTTCTGGTCAGTGTAATGTTCCTTTGTATTTTAGCAGATTTTCCAGTTTCTTTCTTTATCACGGACCACATAGCCCTGTTTTATTAGATGATTGGGAAATAAAATTATCATTATGCATTTTATTTGCTTGTCTTATTACCTTATTTAATATGCTAGTATATTTTTGTAGCATAAATTGAATTCAGGTGTTGTGTATTATTGATTATATAATTTGTGTAGAAATTTCTTTCTTTGACATGAATTTATTATCCCTGTTGTTATCCAATTGCTAGTTTTGTTATTTTGAATAGTTCTTTGTTTAAAGGGGAATGCTGTTTCAAAATAGTATTTTAGGGTACTGTTAAATGCATTAAATTTATCATTTATATTTTCTAGTTTATAAATTTCTGACCATGTTTCCTTATTTAATAAGTCGTTGAAATATGTAACATTTGTTTCAGTGAATGACCTGCAGTTTGATTGTATTCCATTATCATTATTACTGATTGTTTCGGGTACTTCAAAACTCGGTATTTGTCCATAGTGGTCACTAAAACCCGGACAATAGACTTCTATTGAATGGTGATATTTATCTGTATTTATAAAATTGGATCAGCAGTGGTTTTACTAACTTTTGTTATCCTTGTTGGGGTATTTACTGTAGGTTTCAGTCCATAGGAAATTAGTAACTGTGTTAATAATTCGCAATCTCTATCATATTGTAAGAAATCCACATTTACATCCCCACAAATTATTATATCGAAATTCAATTTGGTCATGTTATTGAGTGACAATTCTAATTTATCTATAAATAAACGAAACTTTCCTGACGGAGAACGGTATACGCATACAATTATTAACTTAAACTGCTGTATTTTTACGGCAGAGAATTCAAAATCCTGTTCCATAATTAGATAATCAAAAGCTGTTAACTGTTCATGATCTAAATTATTTCTTAAGAAGATACAAGTACCACCATGGCTAATATTAGATCAAGAGTATTTACTAGCTAGTATAAACCCTGGGAATTGAATTAGTTCAAGTTTTTCCTCTTTCAGCCAATGTTCTGAAATACATAGTGCTGAGATGTATTCAAGTTCATTTTTAAGCATTAGATTTATGTAATCAATTGTAGAGAGACTGGACATTCTGGTGGTAAGTTTTAAATTTGTTACTTTTGCAAGCTTGTGTTTGTGATTTATTTGCATTATTATTATTATTATCATAATTGTTATTATTATTATTATTATTATTATTATTGGTAGACAAATCCGAAATACCATTGTTCCACTCAGTTAAATTTGACGTCGAAAGATCTGAACGCCAAACCTCACGTTTGGCATCTTTTACAAGTTTCCCTGCTTCCATTCTGAAGATATTACTGTTGAACTATTCTTACTATTTGAATTTACAATTTTGCAGATTTCATCACTAAGATACTCTTTTCCTAAGCTATTTAAGTGTAGGTCATGTCGAGTGTGGAACTTCCTGTCTAATTTACTTACATCTATAATTTGGACATTTGGAAAACTCTTACGAATTTTACGAATTTTTCCATTTGTAGCCTCTATTTCTACATTTACACATGATTTGGGAATTAAATCGTATCTCTGCGGAATGTTTACAATAGTGACATTTGTGTAATGGATGGAATGGCTATGTACCCTTTAAATCTTTGATTACCTTTTTGCTCTCGTTTCTAGAGACGTCGTTTGCTCCAGCGATGATTACTGCATAGTCCTTTGAAGTGAGGGTCGCACACTCTCCTACCATCCCGTTCGTGACCGCTGCAATTGTAGCTCCTGGTTTTAATGTTGAAGTGACCTCCATTTCTCTGCTTCTCTCCAATACGCTTGCTGCTACATCTCGCCCGTGGCAATCCGCAAATATCCGCAACTTCCTGGATTTTCTCTTTATCACTTTCTCCTTTTCTTATTTAAGAAAGTGATCATTTTCTTCGACGATCGCTCCAAATGTATTTGAGACGGGAATTTCAGTTACATGTACTGGCCTAAGCTTATTCAATCTTACACTACCAGCAACCACTGTCGACCAAGTTTCCTTGCTTTCCTCTCTGTTTCCTTTTAATTTATTCAACTCTTCCATTAACTTAGCAATATCTTCCTTTAGCAGCTTTATAATTTCATCTTTTGAGGACAGTTCGTTTCTCAGCTTCTTTCGTTTCGCATGACGGTACCGGTAGGGGTACATTACGATAATCGGTTTCACTTTTCTCCTCACTCAATTTTACCCGAGATCTTGTGATTATTTTATTTGCATTTTTTACTTTTATTTTGCACGACGAACATAAATCCGTAACGGTTAAACTACCTGACGAGACACTAACACTGTTAACTGACGACATACTAGAGATCTAAGTTACCGGTAGCCTAGATGTTTATACCAAATTTCACTAAATTTATTTTAATTATTACTACCGGTACCTAAAAGAATTAATCTAATTACCTACCAATAAATCACAATTAACACCGGTTATCAGACAGATTCTACACATACCCAAAATACACGGGGCTACATGACCGCGTTGTCGCAGTCCCTAAACTGAGGAACCAACCAACCAACATACCTACCAATGAAGAAGAATGTGAAATACGTATATCTTCCAATCGGGTGAAATCTCATAAAAGCACCACTGCTCTACTTGGTTCAAACAGTGATTGAAGAAGTCACCGAATCTTTGGATACACGTTCCCACAACTTAGTTTAAGTTTATTAAATTATCAATAAGAATTTCTAAAACTATCAATATTCCATATTTCACTTGACCTAAGAAAAGTAACTTTATAGATGTTATACCTCTGTTATAATATTTTACCACTTTTATCAAATATTTACACTAGCTGCTATTTCACTACACTTTCAATGTGACGCCATCTTGCCGCAGCCCGCAAGAGAGGAGGTAGACCGCGATTAGTACCTAATGGCGCATGCGCACGCAACCCGTATCGTATGCGGGCGAGTCCGCGTGCCGCAGCGTGAATGAGAGGGGAGGAACGTTCAATTCACTCATTGCCACCTATTCACATCGGCTCCTACTGTAACTGTATTGCGTGTTATAGGGTTACCACATAGAAAAGAACGTTTCAATGCGCATGCGCACCAAAGTTGTGGAGAGTGCTTCCAGCTCCCTTGTCTGTCCTTTGCTAGTCTTTCCTCTGCGCATGTGCGTCATGTAGGGAAAGTGTCTCTCTCTCATTCTAGCTGCTACTGGTTTCCTTGTTGTTGTCGTTGGACCTTGTGAAGTCGTGTATGGAGGGGGAAGCTCTTCAGCAACAACGTACGAAGAATCCCGCCTCCAACATTCTTTTCTAAGTGGTAACCCTATACGGAGTCTCCAAGAAGCACATCAGCTGTGACTCCTCCAACACCTTCCTTCTGCTCCTTTCCCCTTCACGCTCACGGGTTCGCGCCATGACGTAATACTCGCAGTCTATCACGATGGTAGGGTGCGTAGCATCAACCGTTTCAATACGTTCTCACAGAATACGGCGTTGAAATTTTTCCCTCCGGTAGGAATTTCTGGTGGATCCATGCCGTTGCTGAAAAAAAAAAGGCGATTGACATTGTCTTAATCCTGGACTTTCGGTAAAGACTCTTTTTGGGACGTGGGGAATTCCGTGAACCTCATGCTATTGATTGTCGTTTGGTCTCCAGATCAAACTGGTAGCACCAGCTCTCATCGTCTTGTAATGATGGTTTTCAGAAATTATGGACCTCGGTCACACGTGCCAATGCATGTTATTGTTGCTTATTTTAGAGGCTGCGACATCGCGGTCATTTAGCCGGGGTATTTTAGTGGGTATGTGGAATTTTGTCAGAAAACCTCTGTTACCGGTATCGGTATTGTGATGGCTGTACTAGTGTATTTGTAGATTAGGGATACAATTGGGGAGAAGATGGCCATGGCCTTAAGTTTATACCCCGTTCCATCCTCACACCAGAATTAAAATTACTTGGCAGAGCCAGGAATCGGATCCGGACATCCGGGGTGGCAGCCGAGAACGCCCTCCGTCACACCACGAGGTGGTCCCGCGTCAATGAAATAATGTTACCGGTACGGTATTGGTTTTACGTCCCTTTTTAACTACTGCGGTTTTTAGAGATGCCGAGGTGCCGGAATTTTGCCTTGAAGGGGATCTTTAACGTACCAGTAAATCTACTGACACGACACCCTTGTATTTGCGCAACCTGCGAATGCCAACTGACTGCGCCAGGATTCGATCCTGTAACCTCCGGCATAGCAGGCTAGAACGTTACCGCTTCTTCCCACAGCCAGTCTCGTGTCAATAATCTCCAGCAATTTACATCCATGTTGTCTTCTGCTCGTCAGTCAATGTGCGCAGCACCAATGCAGAACACATCTTCCACTTACCGGTAACAAATTGTTGCGAATGATGATGTTCACACTGTCCTTGCTATTGTCTGATTAACTTACTCTAATTTCCCTCTCAAAAAATGTCGGCGATTTTATGCCAGCATCTGTCGCACTTGCTCGACTTACTGTAGTTCTGATTGTTGATGGTAAACCAGGACGTGGCGAATCAAGAGTTTCCTGCCCATCCCGAAAACTTTTGAACCAGTTGTAAAGACTTATTCCGCTTTTGGGTTCTGTCCCGTACACTGGCACCAACATCGCAAGCGTTTCCAACGATATTTTCCCAATCTTTAAGAAAACTGGACGTTTATGCGTTGCTCCATTGTACGAGTATTATGACACAAGTCTTGACATGCACTACGTTCGACTGGCACGCAAAAGACTAACCTGTTTCAGCTGTGTGTGTTCAACGTTTCGTGGCGCTTCTCGAACGCGCATGCATGCAGAGTTATCGGTTCCAATCATCGTACTTTCAGACGCATATTGTAACACTCCCTATCGTTGTATGCTTTAATACACGAGACCAGGTCTTTTGGCGCAGTTTCTATAGGTATTGTCGGCAAAAGCTGTTAGTGCTAAGAACAATTGCGCCCATGAAGAATGAAGAATCGAAGAGCCAGCAGTCGAAACTACAAGCAAAGACAGCATTCCATAGGGCAATGTGTGTGAAGGTGGGTGACCATCATGTTTCATCCGTTTGGTATCTTGAGAGTGGAGCTACTGGCCACATGACATCATCGAGAGAAAAGATGAGCAACTTCAAACCATGTGAAACAAGGGTTGAGGTGTCCAATAAGGAAACCATCAATGTCAGTGGAACTGGACGAGTAGAAATCAAACTAGATCAGACGGACAAAGATTTGTTTCTCACCTTAGATGATGTTCTCCATGTACCGGACCTGAGCGGTAACTTGCTTTCCGTGGGAAGAATTGGAGAGATGGGCTATACTGTCAACTTTGGTGATGGCATGGTCACTGTAGCAGATAAGGAGGGAGAAGTCATCCTTACAACAAAGCGAAGTGGAAGACTGTATGCTGTGGACGAGTCGACCCCATCGACGAGACTGGCTATAGCCAATCCTGACAATTTATGGCATATATGGTGGCCTTTGCCGAAATATTGGCACGCGAGGCAAGTGAATACTTGTGGAGTGGAAGTAAGCCTCGTGGTACAGAGGCGAGAGACGGGCAACATGTTCAAATTATAACCATGGTGTGACAGACAGTTGGCAACAGTTATTTTTGTTTTTTGTGAAAAAAAGGACAAGGAACAGTGCATCCAAGATGGAGTCTTTTGAGTGTTAAATGTAAAGTGTGTGCATTTTTCTTGTGAATAAATATCTTTTCATTTTCCCGAATAAGTACGAAGTGACGTTTCTGTTCGTAACATCTGGCGACCGTGACAGGACATAGAAAGGAAAATGAGCGATATTCGAAGTTTGATCAGAAAACGTGGTGTATACCGTGCATCGTTCACGAAAATTATAGCTTCACTTCAAGTTTTGTTGGAGAAAGAAATAAAGGACATAGTCGCTATCCGAGGAGATTACGCCTTAGTGGAAGAGAAGGCTAACCTCATAAGTAATCTGGACCAGGAGATCTTCCAACACCTCATGGAAGATGCGGTGTCAGAAGAAGACCTGATCACAGAAGTAGACGGAGTAGATGACTATAAACGCAAGTTTCATATGTTAGCAGCGGCTGTTTCCGATGCTCTTGCAATGGAGAGAAAACGTGAAGACGAAGTCCAGTCAACAGTAAGCACCAGTAACACTCATAACCTAAAAAGTAAATATCGCCTTCCAAAGATCGAATTCCGAAAATTTGGTGGAAATCTACGAGATTGGTTAGGTTTCTGGAATCAATTTCAAAAGATTGATGAAGATGAAGGGTTAGATAATGCCGATAAATACGAATATCTTATCCAAGCAACATTGCCAAACTCCAAAGCTCGCGACATCGTTGATAGTTTTCCAGCCACAAGTGGAAATTACCCTAAAGCAATACAGAAACTTAAATCACGTTTTGGCAAAGATTCTTTGTTGGTGGAAGTCTACACTAGAGAACTATTGACAATGATGAATTCTTGTAGTAGTCTTGACATCTCATCATTATATGACAGACTCGAAACTCAACTTGGTGTTTTGGAGAGCCTAGGTGTAACTTCCGAGAAATATGCAGCAATGTTATTTCCTATGATTGAATCATGCTTGTCTATAGATGTGTTACGTGCCTGGCAGAGGAGTGGCGGTGGGAAGGAATGTGAACCTAGTGAACGTCTTAAAGGTTTGATGAAATTCCTGGAGAATGAAGTAGAGAGTGAGGAAAGGATCAAACTGGCCATCCCAAGTAAAGGTAACATCAATGTGAATCCTGTCAAGTCAAAAGGTACGAAGAAAATTGACATTTACAGTGAATCGCCACCTACCGCAGCTGTACTTGTGGATTGTAATCTTAAGCTAAACTGTATATTTTGTGATAGGTCCCATGCTAGTTCAAACTGCTCCGTGGCAAAGCAGATGGCTTTAAAGGAGAGAGTCTCAATTGTGAAGAATAAGAGAGCATGCTTTCTCTGTCTGAAGAAAGGACATGTTTCAAAGATGTGCAGAAGTCAGTTAAAATGTGATTCCTGTAGCTAAAAGCATAACAGCTTAATATGTCTAGGCCCAACACATTCCTCTGAAGCTACCAATGAGAAACTTCAGTCTCATTCTTTGATTTCAAATGAAGAACGTAGTGGTGTGCAAGGTGTTATTTTGCAAACATTAAAGGTGAAGGTCATTGGAGAATCCTCTGCAATGGAGGTAAGGGCTCTACTGGATACTGACAGTCAGAGATCTTATATGCTTGAATCAGTGGCACAGAAGTTAGGTTACAGTAGTCATCGCACAGAAATGCTACGCCATTCACTATTTGGTGGGGTAGTCACCGAAGAGAGCCAGTATATGTGCTATAGGATCTACATAGAGAGTTTAGGAAAGCCTTATGCCTGCAATTTTGAAGTCTTAGGGCAACAAGTAATTACAGGGTACAATACTATGTTAAAGGGCCCATGGTTGCAAGAACTAAGAGCAAAAGGGATACAGAATTATGATACTGAAGGTCCCATTGAACTATTAATAGGCGCTGATGTCGCTGGAAAGTTAATGACTGGACAAACGTGTACACTAAGCAATGGTCTTGTATGTATTGAGACTCTGCTGGGGAGGACTGTGATGGGTAAAGTAGTTTCCGGAGATCAATCAAGCATGACCAACCTCGTCACTTCTCTCTTTATCAGAGATGCTTCAGTTGAAAATCTGTGGGAACTGGACGTGCTAGGTATCAGCGATCCTGCCGTAAAGAAAACTAAAACTGAAGAAAACTTTGCAACAATGGAGCACTTTCAGAAAACCGTGTCTATTAATGGAGAATTTAGGTATGAAGTCCATTTACCCTGGAAAGAAAACAAATCATTTCTTGTATCTAACAGGGTCATGGCTGAGAAGAGGTTAGTCAACACAAGGAAGAAAGTGGAAAATTTTGGACTCGGCGAGACGTATGAAAATATTTTCACCGAGTGGGAAAGGAGTGGTGTTATTGAACCGGTTCAGGAGGATGAAAACTTCAGACACTATCTACCGCATCGAGCTGTTGTGAAGGAAAGTAGTTCAACGACACCTGTTCGTCCTGTATTTGACGCCTCAGCGAAGGAAGCGGGAACCCCTGCTTTGAACGATTGTTTGTATGATGGCCCCAACCTGATTGAGCTAATCCCTGCTATTCTTCTTAGATTCCGAGAGAGGAAAGTAGGAATTATTGCAGACATTGAGAAGGCCTTCCTTCAGATAAGCATACGGAAAGAAGATCGAAACTATATCTGCTTCCTGATGTGGCAGGACGTTGGGAATAATTACAAGATCTTCAAGCATGCCAGGCTGGTTTTCGGCTTAACTTGTAGTTCGTTTCTCCTGGTGGCTGTCTTGGAGTATCACCTGAAGAAGTACTTGGAAAACCCGCAATTCAATCCCCTATTCATCAAGAGACTTCTACAGAGCTTCTACGTGGACAACGTTGTCACTAGCCTTGACAGGGAATCGGAGGTGGGCGAGTTTATCAATCAAGCTAGTAGGGTATTATCAGAAGGCAGTTTTAATTTGAGGGGATGGCAGTTCTCTCAGGATAATGACCAGTCTGCTACCCTTTCATCTGTTTTGGGACTGTTATGGGATCGACAGGAGGATACACTTACTTTAAATTTGCATTGGTTGAATAGCCTTCAGGTGGGAGAAGTGACGAAAAGGACAATTCTGTCACTCGCACATCGAATTTTTGATCCAGTTGGTGTGACATGTCCTGTCACCCTTTGTGTTAAACTGTTGATTCAAAGGACCTGGAAGACTCATATAAGATGGGATAGTGCAGTTGATGAGAAGTCCAGAGACGAGTTTCTGGCCTGGGTAAAGGATCTACCTCACCTGGTAGAAATCAAGATTCCTCGATGGTTTGGAAGAAGTGACCATGTGCAAATTCATGTCTTCTGTGATGCCAGCCAACTTGCATACGCAGCAGTAGTCTTCATAAGATGCGATTCCAACAATCAAGTGAGTGTACAGTTATGTGATGCAAGATCTCGTGTGGCCCCCCTCAAGGAAGTGACAATCCCCAGATTGGAATTGCTGGCTGCTACAATTGGTGCACGGTTGCTTAAATGTGTGTTGGAATCTATTTCACTGGAAGTTCATGAGTTTTTTCTCTGGTCTGACTCGTCCACAGTTCTAGCATGGATCTGCAGGACTGAGAACTGGTCGGTGTTTGTCCGCAATCGTGTGAATGAGATCAGGAATTTGACCAATTTAAACTGCTGGCGACATGTTCCAGGTTCATTGAATCCAGCTGATTTACCGTCACGTGGCTGTTCTGCTTCGCAACTAGTAGCCTCTCGATGGTGGGAGGGACCTGCCTGGTAGTACGAATCTCCAGATTGTTGGCCTCAAACAAAAGTGGTGTATGACGAAGAGAGTATCGCAAAGGAAATGAAGAAAAACTCTGTGAATTCTATGACTGTAACCAATGAAGGTCCCCTCTGGTATGCCAGGTATTTTTCCAGCTATCACAGAATAGTTCATCTAATCACATGGATTCTTCGTTTCTGTAAGAATTGTCTTAGACGTGAGAGGATCTCGCAAGAAAATCTGCAAGTTGAAGAGTTAGAAAGGGCTGAAATTAGACTCATTTCTATAATTCAACGAGAAAGCTTCCACGGATTAGTTGATAAACGTCTATCTTCACTACATCCATTCCTGGAAGATGGTGTTCTCAGGGTTAAAACGAGACTACTACTGCGAGAAGATTTGAAGCAATTCAGGTTCCCAATGATTCTCCCGGCGAACCATGTCATCACCTCTCGCTTGATAATGGATGAGCACGTGAAAGAAAATCACATTGGAGTACAACTTCTTCTTAATCATCTGAGACAACGCTTCTGGATCATCGGTGGAAGGAGGACAGTTAGAAAAATTATAAGAAAATGTGTCAAGTGCCGGAGGCATGATGGACAACATACCGAAATCGCTCAGGCCCCTCTGCCCCTGGACCGCATACGGGAAGCCTGTGTATTTGAAGTGATAGGAGTGGACTTGGCAGGTCCGGTGTTCCTGAGGGATGAAAGTAAAGCTTGGATTGTAGTTTTCACATGTGCGGTGTATCGCGCTGTTCATCTCGAAATGGTTACTTCTCTCTCCACAGAGGCGTTTGTGCAAGCGTTCCGGCGGTTTGTAGCAAGAAGAGGACGCCCCTCTGTGATTTACTCAGACAATGGTACAAATTTCACGGGTACAGATAACGCGTTTCAAAGTGTTGACTGGGAGAATATTTCCAAACACCATTCGGTTGAACGTATTACTTGGAGATTTAATCCCCCCTAGTGCTCCTTGGTGGGGAGGCTTCTGGAAAAGGTTAATACGTCTAATTAAACAGCTTCTGAAACGAGTTTTGGGTAAAGCCTGTCTAACTTACCAAGAAATGCTTACCCTTCTCTGCAGTATAGAAGCCACCATAAATGCAAGACCACTAACATATCTGACCGATGGATGTGAAGATATAAGTCCAATCACCCCTGCCTGCTTTCTACAAGAAATTAAGACAACTGGAGTTCCAGAATGTGATGCATTGGATGCTATAACCCTGAATCAAAGAAATCGTCATCTTCTGAACCTAAGAATGGCATAGAAAAAAAGATTCCAGCAGGATTATCTGGGACTTTTGGCACTCGGTAAACCGAGTTGTAAACCAACTCTTTGTTCAAGAGAGGTGACATTGGCCTAGTTGGATCAGATGGCACTAAGAGGATAGATTGGCCCCTTGGAAAAATTGTGGACTTGTTCCCTGGAACTGATGGTAATACAAGACTTGCAAGGGTTGTTACATCTAAAGGAGAACTCTTGAAACCGATACAGCGACTCTACCCACTAGAAGTACCTGATGAAGACAGCACACCTTTAAGGACTGGCTTGAATAAGAAAACGGCTACTGCTTTAGGAGAGCTGACTGGAACTGGTGTTCAACCCCCAAAGACTACACGTTTGGGTAGAACTGTCAATGTTCCTGCAAGATATGTGGAGTAGTTGAGGATGTCTTGTTGAGGATGTCTTTCCTTTTGGTCACATCGTTGTAATTCCAGTAGGGAGAGAGCAAGGTCTCTCTTGTACAGTTAGGCGGCCGGCGAGCAGAGCCGAGCACGCCTCACGAAGTTTTCCGAAGCGGACGTTGCCAACCTTGGCACGCCTTAGAAGTTCCTTGCTGCCATAAGTAGACCTCGCCAGCGCGCGAGTTAGTATGGCAGGCTTGACACAGAGTTTACCCACAATACATACGGGTTGCAGCGAAGTAATTGGCTCTTCGCTCGGCGGGAATCATTGTTCTAGAGTGTTCTGGTCATCGTTTAGCTTTGCCGGGAAGGAGCACTTCGCTTTGCCGGGAAGGAACATGGTGGGATGCACCAGGCGGGACATTCAAATATGAGCCGGGCAAGATTTATTTGTACAGTCTTGTAGAAAGGGTTGCCGGGGGGGGGGGGGGCAGGCAGGTCGCACTGCATAGACGACTAGGACACCTCCATCACAATGCCGTGAAGAAGTTGGGCATAGATGAGAGAATGCGGGAGAATTGTGACACTTGTACTCTTGGAAAGTACGCAAAGCATTTCCAACCGACGATGCGACCAGAGCCACTGTTCCACTCCAGCTGATCCATTCTGATGTTGTAGGCAAGAGCACACCGACTTCTAAAGGGGGATCCAAGTACTTTGTGACATTTGTAGATGACTACTCACGACATACTGCTGTGTATCCCATGAGGAAGAAGAATGAGGTACTTAGTATAGGTGTGAAGCTGAGAATCTTCATGGAACAATGGTCAAAACCCTACGCAGTGATAATGGAGGAGAATACATGAGCATGGAATTTGACAGTTACCTGAAGAATCACGGTATTCAACGACAGCTGACTGTCTCAGACACGCCTCAGCAAAAATGGTGTTGCTGAGAGAATGAATCAGACGCTGCTTGACATGACAAGATGTCTATTGATCGAGTCAGGGATCACGAAGTCTCTTTGGGCTGATGTGCTACATACTGCTTGTCACATCAGGAACAAGTGCCCATCCAGCGCAATAGATGGCCAAACACCTGAGGAACTCTGGCTTCGAAAGAAGGTAAAGCTGGACCACCTTCGGGTGTATGGTTGCAAGACTTGGAGCATAGAACCCGAAAACGACGAAGAAGCAAGCTGGATCCAAAGGCGATTGAGTGCATCCTGATAGGATACCCCGATGGTGTTAAAGGATACAAACTGTGGGACATGAAGACAGACCGCATCTTTACAAGCCGCAATGTCAGATTTTTTATGAAAACTGTTTCCCCTGCAAAACTACTGCAAGTGAACTCGGTGACAACTTTGTGGCAAAGACGTTTAATGATAACCTCACCATTGAACTTGAACTCGACGATGAACTTTGTGAGATGCACGAAGAAGAGATACAAGCGAATGACGACAGGAGAAACAATGATGAATATGCTCCACCTTTCGAGAGAGAAGTGCCAAGACCGGCCAGAGAAGACATTGCTTGCGTACGTGGATGTTCTGAAATCAGACAAGTACCAAGGAGATCAGAACGACTGGCAGTAAAGCAAGGTGGCCAACAACAGTTCAAGTGCCTCACTTGTAACCTAGCCAAGAGGCATGATGCATCAGATGACCCAATCACAGTGGAAGAAGCGCTAAACTCACCTGACGCGGACATGTGGAGGGCCGCCATGCTTGATGAACTGGACGACATGGAGAGAAATCAGACATGGACGGTAGTTTCGAGATCAGCTGACAGACGAGTAGTGAAGTGCAAGTGGGTGTTCCGGAAGAAGTTTGACAAGGATGGCACACATGAACGCTACAAGGCAAAACTGGTGGCTTGTGGGTACTCACAAGTTGAAGGTATCGACTTCAAAGAAACATTCTCGCCCGTGGTGAAAATAAAATCCATTCGGACTCTGTTGGCTGTTGCAGTTGAGAGGGAATGGAAGATTCATCAGCTGGATATCACTGCAGCATACCTAAATGGAAATTTGAAGGAGTCCATCTACATAGAGAAGTCAGTGGTATTCCACGAAGGAGGACCAAATGATGTTTGTCTGTTAAAGAAAAGTTTGTATGGACTCAAACAATCTGGTCGATTTCAAGTACCTTGGCATTACTCTGCAAACAAGTGCCAAATGCTTTACAAAGCATGTAATAGAAAAAACAACACAGGCAATACGGGCGATGCACGAAATCAACTACATTAGATCACTTAGCCTAGAGACGGCGATGGCACTATTTAGAGCAAAAATCATGCCTATTCTAACATATGGGATGGAAATCATTTGGCCGTACCTCACAGAGAAGAACCTATCCTCTCTAGAAAGAATAAAAGCTCTATACATAAAGAGAGCGATCGGAGTATCCAAGACAACAAGATCAAGACTCGTCTACCTTCTAGCACGAGAATCCTTCCTCATTGAAGACTTCAGAACACACCTGAACCTGCCCAACACCAGAGCATCAGAAAATCTCCTAGCAACACTCAACAAAAAGAGAGAAGACACCCCACCTGAATTCTTTGGAACTGGAGCTATGATAGACCGGACGTGGACAACATCCAGCTTCGAGATGAGGCACGTGTTCACAAGACTGGCAGTACATGGTTTCCACCATCTAATTTGTAACAACACCTCATACCATGAACCGACAGAGATATGTAAGTGCGAACTATGTGGATACATGTGTGAACGTTACCACCTAGAACTCTGCACCAAAAGAACAAAAACAATTAAAGAATATGCAAACCAAGGCCCAAGCCCGCGAGTACAGTGTATATAAATGTATTATTTCTTTTCTTTGTGTATGGCTATTTAGCTGCAATAAATATATTATTAAACAATCTGGTCGAGAGTGGAATCTGGGACTTGACGAATTCCTGAAGTTATCCGGACTGCAAAGATCAAGGGCTAATCCGTGCGTCTACTATGAGAAGAATGGGGACGTCATCGTTGGAGTTTATGTAGATGACCTGCTAATGCTGGGAAAGGACGAAGAACGTATCGAGAAGTTCAAGAAGGAAATCTCTGGAATGTTTGAAGTGAAGGATTTGGTACCGGTGAACCACATCTTATCGATGAGGGTAGATCAGGCCAATGATGGATCGCTCACCCGAAGCCAAGCAACTTATGCCGATGAGCTCTTGGCAACTTTTGGCATAAAAGATGCTTAGGGAGTATCGAAGTCTCTTGATGGTGGGATGGAGTTTGAAAAGGCGACTGGAGAGGCAGACCAAAGTCAGGGCACCAAACATCGACAAGCAGTCGGGGGTCTGCTGTATCTCGCTGGAGCCACCAGACCGGACTTAGCCTTTACGACGACATACCTCAGTCAGCGGCAAACAGCAGAACACTGGACAGGAGTTCGTCACCTCCTACGTAATGTAAAGCACACAAAAGACATTGGGCTGACATTTAAGAAAACGGGAGAAGGAGTGACAGCCTTCTGTGATGCTGACTGGGCAAGTGGCAGTTCAGACAGACGGTCATTCAGTGGGTACGTCATTATGCTTGCTGGAGGTGCAGTATCATGGTGTGCAAGAAAGCAGAGGGCAACCGTCCTCTTCACAGTGGAAGCCGAATACATGGCAATGTGTGAGGCAACCAAATAGGTCCTGTGGTTGCAACAGTTCTTGACGGAAATCGGAGTGGGTGAACTTGCGCCAAGGACATTGCTGGCCGACAACCAAGGGGCAATCGCACTAGCAAACAACCATGTCACATCGCAGAGGAGCAAGCATATAGAACTTCGTCATTTCTTCAACAGGGTGCCCCTGCATAGGTACTTGGACTCAAATTTCCAGTACTGAACTGAACGTCAGCATTCCAGGAACATAGTATATTTACATACCAGAATGGTCTATGATAAATGGAAAATGCTCTGAGCCAAAAATGACTATAATTTCTGTAAACATTGAGGGAATTTCTATAAATAAGGAAGAACTTTTACATGACATATTGTACACGATATGTACGTGACGCAATCAGCTACGCTGGTAGAGATTGGAAATTTATTATTTGGAATAAAAGAATGCGCTAGCATCGCGACTGTGGCTGCATGGGGAGTGACGTATTGGAGACAGGAAGAGGAAGGATTACCCCTCAAACGAAATGAATGACGGGAAGAATGCACGAGATTATTTGAGTAATTTAGAAATTACGACCCTATGTAATGTCAAGGAAGAAGGAATAATTCTGGATATATATATTTTGTTAATACTTGTGATGGTTGATAACCCCTTAAAGGAAGATTATAGCATTATAACAAGCGGATATTGGCCATGGATGGACCATGTGATGTCAGAGTGCAAACGAGCAGACTACCCTACCCTGATTGAGGGGAAGCAAGTAGGTCACAATCATGACTTGCGAGGCGAACGGCAGCGGTGCTCCTGTGTGTTTCGTCTTCAGAACACAATCGACTCTAGAACAGTCGCTAATGTGCTGTAAATTGATAGAACGGTGAACGCGAGTCGGAGATGGGAGGCGAGGTCCGGATCACAGCGGACAAGTCAAGCGCGACCGGTCATGGAAAACACGTTATTATACTGTGAAGAATACAGAGTTTTTTCAATCAGTATTTCAGTAACGAAATGGGCCTTGCAAACTAGTACAAACGGAACATTTTACGCGTGCAAGTAACTATTACAACGGTTTTTTTAGCGTATGGCTTTTTGTGCCGGGAGTGTCCGAGGACATGTTTGGCTCGCCAGTTTTGTAGCTGCTTCGAGACGGACACCCAATGGGTGAGCTACAAGTACCGTTGGGGAGGGAAGTTTGGATGGAAGGGCGAGGAGTTGGAAGGTAGCGGCTGTGGCCTATAGTTAGGGACCAAGCCCGGCATTTGCCTGGAAGGAAGATGGGAAACCACAGAAGACCATCTTCAAGATTGCCGGCGGGGGGATTCGAACCTCCTCGCCTCCCGGATGTGAGCGACTGCCAGCAGTCATGCCGTAACAACCACGGCTAACTCACCCGGTTATTATAACGGTGAGCTTTTGTGATACATCTTCGCGCATATCCGAGGTTTAATGAAGCCATTTGTAGCGTGGTGTTACCGGCAGGTTGCAAGTCAGGAACATAGCCAATACAGCGGACATTTTGTGACAAGTTGGAGGTCGTGTTATAGGTACTGTAAACCGCCATTAACATTGCTGCATATTGGATGTCGACATTATGATAGTTCGAATACTTGTTTCATTTCAAGTTTCACAATTCCAGCATGCGTGCCTACCAGCAGATGAACTTTTATACATTATCAACATTATGTTTAAAGACACAGCTGATGTAATTTGTACAGTGAAGCTTATGCAACCACGAGACTTCTTAATTAATACTGGAACATTCAACCAGAACAGTGAAAGTGACTTCACGTATTTTCTACAGTAGTGAATTGAATGCCAATTGCCATGATATACGAACATTTGCGAATATGCATATCGCCTGATATCAAACTCCAGGGTGTGTAATAAATTTGAAAACGCAATATAACATTTTTTTACATCCACGCAATTCAACATTTATTTGTGAGGACTTTACTTATGGATGCCAGTCGACATTTTTTTCTGGATCAGTGGCGTGCTATAGCCATGGACATAATGGGGTTCCCATTTATATTGCGATCTCCAGTAGATTTTTGGAAAGTATCCGAGATGGACATTTCATACAGTAACATGGCGTGCTAGACATAAGAAGAGGCAAGATGGTAGAACGGAGTGACGGGTTCGAGTTCTACCCAGGCGAGTGACCATGCCGAGATCTGCATTGGGACGAGGGGAATGCTGATCCGAGGTACAGGATGAAGAAATCGTCGATCTTGTGAGAAATTAATCACGAATATCTGGATTACCGTCGATCTTTGAATGAATATTCATACCACCTGGAGTATATTGAAGGTAACGTGAGCGCTTATTTGAATACACTGATATGAATTTGCACGACCATGGGCACACTGGTATATCTCTAGGAATATTTTTGAATCATCGCCTTTATATATTTTGAATATCATCCTGATGAATTCGCTGATACATGGTGGATTCCATGTGAGATAAGAGGGGCATTTCACTGATATTTGCTATTCACCGATTTTATTGAGCATAGTATTTGATCATCTTTTATAGCTAGTTGTAGTACATTCAGAGTACAGTACAGTTTTTGATCGAGCATTTATCAGACTCGTTGCCTGCAATCGGGTTTTTTGATAGTTTTTTTTTTGCATTCTAATGATTGTGTGGAGTTGGTGACCAGGGATTTTTCTTCTTGTTTGACTGGATCATTTAAGCTATTGAATTTAATTCGATTTAGCGAAACAGTGTCACTACTATCTGTCAGTATAATTATTGTTGATTCCAGTCCTATGCATTCACTCATCTGAGTCGTCGGAACAGGGCCTTTTGCCTAGAGCAATTGCGTAGTGTCTAATCGCTTGACCTATTATTAGGGAATATCATCTGAGCCGTCGGAACAGGGCCTTTTGCTTAGAGCAATTGCGTGGTGTCTAATCATCTGACCTGTTACTAGGAAAATCATTATATCATCCGAATGCTATGTGGATTGTAAGAGAATTAAACAATAATTAACAAGTCATGTATTATTTGGTCCTTATCCAGTATACCAAAAATAAATGTAAGCAGTGTCACACTTTGTGATTCTTGTGCGATGGATCCAATAGTATTTGTAGCGATATTCTACTTTAGAATACAGTCAGTTTAATATATTTTTCTGATGAATAAATTTACGCCTTAACCAGGGATTTTAAGTGATTGATTCCTACAACATGAGTACGTTCGTTTTATAAATCTATCACAGGCAGAGAGGAAACAGCTATAATGAATATAGTATTGGTCTAACACCGATGGTGTTTTTGAACACAGATTTCAATGATTTTACAGAGCTATGATACTTTGAGATTAATTAATGCTTCGATTGGATAATAATTATTTCAGTGATTTACATGTTGTTTGAGAGGTTGTCAAACACAGTTATAGTGACCACAGTTCTGATGGGTCAACTTTATTAATGACTGACGCCAGTATTACAGTTAATGTGGATTATTAAATATGTTGCCTTTAGATATTTTTGCCAAGTGTTTGTATAAAGATTGCCAATATGTGTGAGGTTACCACTTTAATATATAAATGGTGTTTACTGAAGGTTAGTGAACCCAGCCTTATTTTTGATTCATGCTGTGCTCTGAATAGTTGTGATGAATTTATGGTAAATTGATAAATAATGTTCAATTGTGATGATTAATAGAGTGGTTCATGAAGAATGAATTCAAGTGGTTATTAGTGGATGATAATGTCCAATATGGAGAAGTTATGGCAATGAATTTTGGTTTGACAATTGAGTGAAATATAGGCACCAATCATGACATGTAAGAGTATAATTACTTCTGGCAATACACTCTCACCAGTGTGATATATTTTGATGACACCTCAATAATTAATCCTAGATATTATTCTGGAGGTTTAGATAATCCAAGTTTCTTTGATAATTAATGGTTGAATATTACTCTGAATGATAAGTGAAACAGCTGATCTGATCCGATGATGATTTAAGAAATTTAAGTGAACAGCTGATTGAGTAGTAGCTGATGTGATAAGTGATTAGTGATTTTTCAATGATTTGAAATACCAGATAATTATAATGATGATGATAAATGATTAAGATTTTGTAAATAATTTTCATAGGGTGATTACAAATACTTTTTGAATAATTTTTTGATTACAATGAATATAAAGGATAGTCAAAGGTGAAACGTTTGAGATATTGACTAGTTAGTCATGTGTGTTGATAAAGGATGATAGCACAATTAAATGGTCGGGATGATGCTATTAATTAATAACTTTAATAAATTATGAAAATCATGAATTCTAGTAATTCCAATGAGGTTGGAATCCAGGACATTCTATACTTTTACGAATGCTTAAACATAGTGTAAATATAATTGTGTATAATATTATCCCAAACTTAAAAGTTCACGTGCTTATTGTTAAATCATTAACGATGATAGGTCTCAGGGTTCACAAATGAAACAGTAACGTGTGATTTAGTGCTTCGATGACCCTGAGAAACCAATAAACTTTTAGTTATTTTTATCTTTGACACGTGACGAAATTATTTTTGATTAGAATAGAAATTGTCAGATTTGAACAAGAACACTTGCATCATAACTGTCGTGCTCTACCATTATCCCAGGCAGGATTTTAATATGTCATGTCTTGTCGGCCAAGTTCAATAAACCTTATTTTATTTTAATTTTATATGATCTCGTGATGATGTATTTTTCCCAGTCCTTTCCTGTGTAATATTAAGGCTTCACCAGGAAGGATGTGGTTTGTTAAGAATCCAGTTGATGGCGCCCTTTGCTTTGCATCATAATTAAATTAAACCCGTAATCGACCCAGGAACACTTTGTCTCGTGCTACCCACTGCTATTTGTTTTGAATTTCAACTGGATCTCTGACACATTCCTTGTTTTTTTTTATTGTTTCGATTCCCTCTGTCTTGGGACACCTGATATCTGATGCTATGGCAGTTGGGTCATCGCGTACCAGGGCGGAACGGGTACAATATGTCCTAAACACAATTGTGACGTATTGTGCATACAAGAAACGCACAGAGACATTAACCAACGCCGACCTAAAATTCCAGGTATGAAGCTGGCAGTGGAACGTCCTCATGGCCAATATGGTAGTGCTATTTTCACGAAACCAGATATCATGATCCAGGCGACATCCATTTCAGAAGAAAATTATATAGAAATCATTGCCGTAGAACTGAGCAATTTGATCATTTTCTCAATATACAAACCACCTAAGTCACAGTTTTCATTCAAAGTTCCTGACAATTGAAGTTCGCAAAAGGTGTCTGTTATCATTGGTGATTTTAATAGCCATAGTAGTATGTGGGGATATTCCCACGAAGATGAAAATTGGGAATCTGTTTTAAAATGGGCAGAATTACTTCAGCTGTCCCTCATACTTGACAGTTAACTCCCTTCGTCATTTAACAGTGGAAGATGGAAGCGTGGCTACAACCCAGATCTCATATTTGTAAGTGAGGGTGTCACCAGCCAATGTGTGAAATCGGTTTGTCGCCCATCCCAAATACTCAACATCGTTCCATAATGTGCCAGTTATTTCCAGCTGTCATACCACAGACTGTCCCTTTTCGAAGAAGATACAATTCAAGAAGACTAACTGGACACAGTTCACCTCATTACTTGATGAGAAGATCACCACAGTCAGTCCCATTCCAGAATCCTATGAGCAATTCATTGATGTGATTAAAGTATGTTCCAATGCAGCCATCCCGAGAGGATGTAGAACAAATTACATACAAGGTCTTACTCCTCAGACATCGACTCTTTTGTCAAATTACTGCAAATCCTTTGGCAAAGATCATTTCAGCGAGGAAACTATTGCTAGCGGACAACGTGTTCTCTTTTCTATTTCATACTCAAAACGACAACAGTGGTTAAAGCTTATGGAAGATTTGTATATGGGAAGGAGCAGCCAGAAAGCTTAGAGGTTTCTTAGACGCCTTAACAATCATCACAATAGAACATTTTAATGTATTTGCCAACCAAATTGTTAATCAAGTTATTCGAAATGGTAATTCTGGAAATACAATCCAGAAACCTAAATTAAAGTTGGTAAGGGAATATGAACAGGAAGGCAACATGTTCCTTAAACCCTTTGTACTTTCAGAACTGATATGGCTATTAATTACTGTAAGAATGAAAAGGCGGCTGGTCTGGACGGAATTTGTGTGGATCAAATCAAACATTTTGGGCCTGGGGCTAAAGAATGGCTGCTAGAATAACTGCATTACTACCTGTAAAATATCCAAAATATGGAGGAAGAGCAGAGTAATAGCGATTCTCAAACCCGGGAAAGATGCACATGATTCTAAGAATTATAGGCCTATTTCATTGCTCTCCCACCTTTTCAAGATACTGGAGCGAATGATTCTAAGTAGGCTCACAAAGGTAATTGAACCTTTCCTAATCCCTGAACAAGCTGGCTTCAGAACAGGTAAAAGCTGCACTTCAAAAATCCTACATCTTACTCAGCATATTGAAGATGGATTCCAGAACCGGAAGATCAAAGGGGCTGTCTTCATTGACTTAACAGCTGCTTATGGCACAGTCAATCATCACTTACTGCTGAATAAACTCTACTTGATGACAAAGGACTATAAATTAACTGAAATAGTCAGGTGTCTTCTTCAAAATCGTAGACTCTTTGTAGACTTTCAATGGCAGCACAGCCGTTGGAGGAATCAAAGAAATGGACTGCCTCAAGGTAGTGTTCTGGCTCCTATCCTGTTTAACATATATTCAATGACCAGCCAATACCAGTAGGTACTCAAAGGTTTATTTATGCGGATGATCGTGCCAATACCGTCCAGGCGAATCAGCTTGAAGTTGTGGAAAAACGTCTATCTGAAGCTCTAGAGGAACTAAGTGATTATTATAGAGGAAACCAATTGAAACCAAACCCTTCGAAAACTCAAGTCTGCGCATTCCATCTCAAGAACAGGCAGGCAAAGAGGAAACTGCATGTAACGTGGGAAGGCATGCTGTTGGATCACTGTGCGAACCCCAAATATTTAGGGATTACATTGGATCGTGCACTCACGTATGAAGGACATTGTCTCAACACCAAAAGTAAGGTATCAGCAAGAATCTGCCTCCTTCGCAAATTATCTGGTACCAGCTGGGGGACTCAAGCTCAAACAATAAGAACCACTGCTTTAGCGCTCTGTTACTCTGCAGCAGAATATGCATGTCCTGTGTGGTATGGGTCATGTCATACCGTACCAAGCAGGTTGATACTGCATTAAATGAAACGTGTAGACTCATCACTGGCTGTCTGAGACCCACACCATGTGATAAACTGAATTGTTTAGCAGGCATTGCACCCCCAGATATCAGAAGAGAAGTTGCAGCTAAATGTGAGAGATCTAGGGTTGATGTGTCTCCAGCACATCCATTGTATAGCTTTCAACCAGCGCACTCTCGACTGAAGTCCAGAAGAAGCTTCCTTCACACAACTGAGTGCCTAAGTGAAAAACCTCAGGTTTTGAGGATTACATCTTGGTTGACCAGAATCCGTCACATTACTCAGTGGATGGCTCCATCTGAAAGGCTCCCAGCAGGACATACAGAGGCTTGGACAACTTGGAAGTCTCTCAACAGATTGCGATCTGGGGTTGGCAGATCCAAGTCCAACATTCATAAATGGTTTTTTTTTTTTTTGCTGCGACACTGTCCTTTGTGAATGCGGTGAAGAACAGACTATGGGTCATCTGCTTCAGTGCAGTCTGTGTCCTATACTGTGCACCATGGAGGATCTGGTGAAGTCTACACCAAATGGACGTGACATGGCAAAATATTGGTCATGCATTATTTAGAGCCTTAAATGTTCAAGTTTTGTCATTTTTGTTGCCCTTTTTGTACATAATTTCTTCTGTAATATTTTTGTTCCTGATACGAGTAAATAAATTCAACAGGGAGAAGATTGAAGAAGGACTGCTATCCCTGAATTATGTTCCATCCTCCGACAACTTGGCCGACATCTTGACAAAGACATTGACAGGGAAGGAGACAGTTCGTCACCTAGAACGACTGGGTTTATCTAAAACCACGTGAAAGTGGGGCTTATTGTAGGGGAGTTGTTAGTGCTAAGAACAATTGCGACCATTATTGGTGTGCCATTATTACGACACATTTCACTTAGTACCCTCTTGTACCTTCGGTTATTTAATGCATGGTCTACCGAGAAGGAGATGGTTCGAAGTTACCTCTGGAGGTAAGGAAATGATCTACGCGTTGGGGACTCGCGAAGAATCGAGTCTGGAACCGTTTTAAACTCGAGGTACTCGAGTCTGGAATCGAGCCGGGACGCTGTCAGCGTTATCTGTGAGCCATGTATGGAAACAACACGATGTATAGTAATGTCGATACGCCTAGGCCAAGTATTGTATTCGTTTCCCATCAATGCAGTGTTATAATAGAATATTCAAAATTGAAAACCGGCAAGAAGTGGACTGATGAAAGAAAGAAAGAAAGAAAGAAAGAAAAAGAGAAAGAAAGAAAGAACGTTATAGCCTACAATAAAGAGAGATTTCCTTCCAAGTGATCATTTGCTAAGCAGTGGTATGTATGGCTGTTGATAACGCTAGTATACTTATTGACATCTCTGGTTGAGTGGTGAACGGTGATAACGTCCACCCGGCGGGCTGGGGTTCGATCCTAGGTGAGGAGGATTTATTTTTAACTTGATTTTTATTTTATTACTTTCTTTATCATTACTCAGTCGTTGTAATATGAAGCATAGTGTGCATTTTGCGAACGATTTCGCTTATAAATCACTAGAGTCCCAGCCTTGTAGAAAAGTCGTTTACAAGTTTAGCGAGTGTTGGGAATTTGGCGGCATTGTTTCCTACATCGTAAGTTCGAATCGTGACGTCACCGTGTAGACTTGAGTCCTTCGCACGGGGTACTCGTTCAGACTCGGAATTGCTAGACTCGATTCTCGCGAGTTCAAGCGCCAATCGCGCACATCACTTAGTTGGTACACAGCAAGAATGATGTAATTACACAGTAGGTGTGTGCGTGTCGATCAGATGTTACAAGATGGCTGAACTTTGTTATTGTCAGTTCTTAGCGACAATTATTCGATTTTACGCTTCAACTAACAGTGTGAAAATTATCCTCGTACAGGCAAGATGTGAGGAAACTTAGCTGAGAGTTCCCGTGGAGGCTGAGTGGCCTGGGGTTACTCGAAACTGCCCCTGACTGCATAACATCGTACTTAAGTACACAGGACCTATTTAACTTACGTCGAAACAGCAATTTTAATTTTAATTTAATTGGTTAATGCATGACTGTGAATGACTTCAAGTAACTACGGATCTTGTGTACGATATGAATGTGCTTTGACGTTATCGAGCTGAGAGTCTGATTATCTAATGAGAGTATGTCTACGAAATGATGAAAATCCTTACTATAATTATTTTAATCTGTATGTCGAGGCCACTTGAGGAGTATGATTCAGTGTGAGATATGTGATGAGGCAAGTCATTAAGGACTTGGGATGGGTATGTATTGGTAAAGATAACAGCAGTGAAGGTAAAGTAACGTCTTGTTATATTCTGCTTGTATGTGAGACATGTGTTCGAGTGCCTAAACGTTATCGTCGCCAACGTAATGTCTTATGGTGTGGTCGACTCTCCTTTGTGAAAGTGGATTTAGGATTTTATTTCTAACCTGTTATTTTAAAGTTATTCCCCCCCCCCCCTCCTAATCCACCGTAGTATATCCAGCTAGGATCTGTGTAATATTTAATATTTAGCTTTCGTCATATTTGAGTACTCAGGCAATGTTGTATTGCTACATGTTTTTCTTTTGTTTTGTTTGATCTTCTGTTAGTGACTGTTAACCGACAGTCTCCTAATACTCAAGTTGTCTGCTATTGACTAGCTGCTAGCTACTATGTGCTATGCACTACGGAGATTTTGGACATGTGTGCTTGATCACAGCCTCCTTCATAGACTTGTGTTCTGAAACGCACTGGACTTACATGCTGGTGCCAAACCAACACTCAAGATGGCGGTGATCTGCTACTCCTTGTAAGCTCTTTGCGCTTTCATCAGCTGTTTTAATAAACAATACCTGAACGATACGATCATGGATGCGCCAAGATGATCACTTTTTAGCCGAGCCCTAATTATGGTTTGTGTTTGGCTGAAGTCAAAGACAACCTACAATTTACATACCGTAACCTACAATACCGATAAGCTACAATTCTATAACTTCCTTGACGTAGTCGGCCAATCTAACATGCACTTTCGTTCACTAGATGCTACAGACTTGATTGCTATGTGCTAAGCAGTATTGGATCACGACTTCTGACATCACATCCGGTAAAGTAGTCGACTATGGCTGTGTTTCTATCTCCCTAAATTTTAATAATGGCACCCCGTCGTGTTCGTTAAGCCGCCATTTTGTTCGCTGCCACGGCCTAGGGTGGGGGCTTAACGAAGAGGAGTGAATCAAAACTATCTAATTTTTTTCCGAGCATGGTCTCCAATCAAAACGTCCCTGATTGGCTGAGCACTTATTGGGTCCTTCCCGCCACACAGCCGCAATCAATTCCGCCATTAACCTCAATTTAACATAACCTAAGTTACTTAAATTACAAATATTAATGTTGGTGTAGGGTGGGTGACTTGTGGATTAGATAAGCCATTTTTAGTGTTGCCTTCTATAGTTTTGTGGGTAGCATTGTGTTTTTTGGCAATCTCGTTATCTTGTAGACATTAAGATAAATAGTTATATTTCGGAGGCCTATCACTCAGTAGCTGTTTATCACAACAGTAGCAACTATTACGAATAGCTGTACTTTATTAAGATTTTGCTGCACCTTCGCGAAATAGTGGTGGTGGTTTGAGATTATTTTTGACTACCATTATGGGGTTTTAATAGTTTTTCATAGAGCATTTTTGTTGTCTTGTAGGCATGATTGATTTGACATGTTAGGTCTGCATGTAACCTACTGTTTTTTTGTTTTTTTTCTGGTTTTTGGAATAATGCTCATTACCATTAAGTGCAACCTTGTTGACCGACTAAAAGACATTGAATATTTCGTTTACTAAGGTAGCACTGAAATATGGGTTCCAACACGATATGGACTTGGAACTTAGGTTCGCTTAACAAAATAATGATACACCAACAAGTCATCCTTGTAATCTCTGCAAATAATAAAAATATTTCCCATCCAACATTCATGTTGAACGGTAGAAAGTCATCAAACTTTATTAAGGCCTACTTACTCGGAGTCATCTGCATCAATGTCCCTAGAGGTTCAGTTTTTTAAATTCTCCCTTTCCTATGGTCAAATAACACATGGATGTTCCCTATTTTTCTTAAGGGGATTCAATGATCTTATGCTGAACTAATTAAGAATAGGGCATGTACCCCAACCCCTTAAAATATGAAGTTATCAGGATAAAAATAATGTCCATAACCATCAGAAACTTGAGAACACAGATCAGGAGAATGTTGATCGACCATGGATGCAAGACCAGAAAGTCTTAAAGAGGAGTGTTTCATTTAGAGGCTTGGAACATCATGGTCAAGACCCCTGTACTTGGGTGTGTGCTCAATTTGTTTGAAAACCCGTTGACAGATCATAAGTTAATCTGTGGCTGGAATCCACTCCGTCCTATGCTAAACTGTGAGTACTGGGCACCATTAGTGTTCTATGACTACTGTATCAATTTCTGAAAATTGTGTCATAGGCCTATGCATACCGTAGACAAGTCGCTGAGAATGTTCTCTGAATGGTGAATACCAGTAGGCTAGCCTACTTAGCTGCCTCCTTCACTAGCATTTCCAGGCACCTGGTTAGTTGGTAAAATGAAATAGAAAAATCACTTGAATGATTCAAGTTGTCCTTGATTGCCCTCGTGGGACAGTGTACCCCATTACAGATCTTAGTTCAGAATTAGTTTCCTTGACGGAGTTGGAGAAACAGTCACAATAGCTATGGTACTACTAGACCTAGTACGGTACATGTAGATGGAAGCAATGTGAGACCAACCACTAGGTAGCTTATGTCCCATTAGTTGGGAGTGTTAGGGAATGGGAGACTGGTTCAACATGTCAGCCTATGTTGTTGTATATTTCATTAATGTATGGGATCTAAAAGTGTATCATAGGAATATTAAACCAAGCCATAACATATTACCAGTTGGTCAATTGGATACAACAATTCAATGAAACATTCTGTTAATAATTAGCAAGTGTCGTAGGCAACCAGAGAAGCGACACAAGAAAAAACACCCGAGTCTTCCAGGCAGTTGTCATCAACTGTATTTCACATAGAGAAGAATTACTAAAATAGTTCCTCATGAAAAAAATAACTGGTCAATGGCTTGAAAGACAGTAGTAAGGACTTACATGCTGTCAGTAAAAGTGGAGTTCAGAAAGATGTCTGGAATATTTAAATCAGTAGTTGATAGCCAGGATTTTTTTTTAAATTTATTATCTCATAAGGGGCACCTGAGCCGAGGCTCGTGATAGTGCAGTACATCAAGGTAACAATGGTATTTTAGAAATTACATGTAAGTTGCATTGTTGAATCCATTAAGAATTTAAACAGTTCTTTCCTGAATGTTCTCAGTGAGGAGATATTTTTCAGGCCATCAGGCAGTCGATTATATATAGATGATGAGTAATGCCATAGTGAATTATTTCCAAACCTGCTGGTATTTATTACATTATAGTGGATATTGCTTGTATTTCTGGTGATGTGTGAGTGAGTATCTGAATTGGTTGTGAGTATGATATTTGAATTGGTTATTTTATGTTTAATTTTATATATCATTATTACTGAGGCTCTTTGACGGAGACAATTTAGTGATAGGACATTACATTGTTGGTATAATTGAATTGTAGGTGTTAACATGGGAAGATTGAAAAGTATTTTCAAAGCCCTTTTATGTAATATATTAATTTTATTGAATAATCCTTTGCTGCAACAGGCCCAAATGTGAATCATGTATGCAATGTGACTTTCAATAAGTGCGTGATATATAGACTTCAGTAGTGCTCGAGAAACTTTGTATTTACTCGGCTTAGAACTCCTATAGCTGGAATTATTTTTCCACCAATAGCTTTGACATGATCAACCCATGAGAGTAGCTCATCAATGACTAATCCCAAAAATTTGGTAGATTTAACTCGGGGTAGACATTGGTCGTGGAAGAATAATTGCATGTCTAAAGGTAGGTTGTTGGAAGGCTTGTGAAAGACGATATAGTTAGTTTTACTTAAGTTAACTGTTAGACGGTTTTCATGCATCCATGATAGAATCAGATGTGCATCTTCCTGCATTTTCTGTTCGAGTTCATGGACAGACTTTCCAACATAGAATACATTGGTATCATCAGCAAATAGGGATATCTTACCGTTTAAATTTAGTCTACCAATGTCGTTGATAAATATTAAAAATAATATTGGGCCTAAAACAGATCCCTGTGGCACCCCAATAGTAATTGCTTGGCAACTGCTCTCAGCATTCATGCAACTAACAAATTGTTCCCTGTCTTTAAGGTAATCTACAAACCAGTGAAGTGCAGTTCCTCTCACACCAGCTGATTCTAATTTATGAATCAGTAGAGAGTGATCCACAGTGTCGAAAGCCTTTTTTAAATCTATAAATAAACCTGAAGCAAGCAATCCTGAATCTAGAGCCTCTTGAAGTCTAACAATAATATCTTCCACTGCATTGTTTGTGCTAGAGTTGGGAATGAATCCATACTGATGCTTATAGAAATAATGGTTACGAAGAAGAAATTTTAGTAGCCGGTCCTTCACTACCTTTTCTAATATTTTAGAAATAACAGGAAGTATTGAGATAGGTCTATAATTATTAACATCATGTTTATCTTATCCCTTATAGATTGGTACTACTCGGGCCACTTTTAACTTCTTAGGAATTTTCCCTTCGCTCAAGGATGTATTTATTAATTTTGTGATATACGGTACTAACTGAGGAAACAGGGTCTTAATTATGTTATTATTTAAGCCATAAACATCCAAACTACTACTTTTTTAAGATCATTAATTATTCGTGAGACTTCAATTTCATCTGTGGGCTCAAGAAAAATAGAGTTGACAGGTCCTGTTACTGATTTGGTGCAATCGTTAATAGGAATTTTATCGGCAAGTGACTTACCAATACTTGTGAAATGTTCATTAAAAATTGTACAGACTTCAGTTGGATTTGTAACCAAATTACCATTTACTTCCAGGTTAATATTACTATTATTATTGGCTTTGGTATCTGTAGATAATATTTCATTGATAATTTTCCAGTGATTATTTGTGTTGTTTAATCTATTCATAAAATATGCATTTTCTAGTTCTCTTCTCATTTTTGTTACTTTCTTACAGTGTGCATTATAGTCTGCAATTAGCTCCTTTGACTGATACTCACATCCAGATCTTACTCAGATTTGCTGCATTTTTAGTTTACTATATAACCTGTTCTTTTGATCAATTAGCTTTAAAAAATCTGGAGTTACCCATGGACAAGATGGCCTTAATCTTCCACTTGTATTATGTATTACCGTGGGTAATTGCACCGTAATATGATTAGTAGCCTATGTGCAAGATTTTAAATGGTAGGTTTTTCTGTGAACCAAAAGAACAGCTCTTAACATGGATTATGTTCAGGTTAGGCCTACAAGTTATTGGGAGGGAACATACCTGTTGCACATAAAATGAGCTTCTGATTAGAGCTCTGTGGGAATGTTTAAATGGATTGATGATACAGGGTTTATCAAGCCACTTTCTATGCATCTTTTAAAAACATTTTAGCAATTCATAAATTACTGTCATCATTGCTAATGCTGTAATCTGTCATGTTTATTTATGCAGCATGAGGAATTAAGAAACATTGGTAGGATTGGTATATTGAGTGGAGATATGTCTGTTAGGTAGTCAGCCCGAAGGCTGGTTGGATCCTCAAAAAGCACCGCCGTTAGGTTATGTGGGTAGATACCCACAAAGACCCAAGGCAGTGCTCTATTGAGGCGTACTAGGCAAGATGAGGAGTGAGGTAGTTTGCCATTACTTTCCTCAATGAGTCAGAACAGTAGTACTAACCCTATGAGTAGAACCTTTCACAGCATCCACAGGCACTAACTGTGCCCTGAATGTCATTACTAAGCACCACCCATACCCCAGTAGCTTCCATATAATCACAGCCATGAGTGAGACTGAGACAGCGGTGAAGAGCCACATTTTAGTCTAGCATGTGCCAACAGACAAATGCAAATGTACTGCATTCATCAAGAGATGGCAAACAGGCCACAGTGGAGATACAGTGGGATAAAATGCAACTGTGTCATGGAAACCTAGGATGTATTTTTATTTCTCAACTTTATTTTCTGTAGACTCCAACACAGCCCACCACCAAGGAAAAAAAGTGTTGGTGATGTATAATGAGAGCAAATCTTGAAACACTGTGATTTAAGCAGTTGGTATCAAAAGCTGTATAGGAAAAATGAAAATGTGAAGTCACGCCCAAGTTTATGAAGCCTTGCCAGACTCAGCTGAAATTATCTTCGATGCAAATCAAGTCTCAATAGTTAAAACTTTAGGATGACCTTTGAAATGAGCACTATAATAGGCCCACATTTAGGATCGACATAGCCTGCAGTAGGTCTTGTGCTACTGTATGCACCTGGGCATGTTTAAAAAAACTCGGCCTGCAGGTTAATAAGGTAGTATATTACTATAAAGCTATCTCAAGCAAATCCAAGAAGTTACCAGACTGAGAAACTACATATCAATATTTAAAAAAAAAAGGTGGCAGTGCAAACTGCACTTTTAATCCTTGCTTCATTAGTTAAACCAAAATATTTGTACATAAATACAGTAAGGACTTCACATTACAAACGGCCACTTAGATTATATGCCTTATTAGGCATAACCTACAAATTACATGGCATGAAATTGGTAAATATAAGCAGACAGCAACATCAATATGCAATGGTGTATAATGTAGTTTTATAGTGCACAAAAGGTTATTGTACTGAATATATTTCGAACTGATGAATAAAACTGGTGGAAACGACAGCCAATTGATTTACATCCAAAGTAGTAGAAACTTTCAGTTGATTGGCAAGAGTGTTGATTTGTACTTCTATTTTCACAAATTTTGATGAATAGTGTCACGCTTCAATTTAAATACAAACGTACATACAATTCCTCATCAATAAGTGATTTGCACTTCATACTGTCATGAACTGGAATAGGTTTCTAGCAATTTAATTGATGTAGAAATCTATTCCTCTCGCCGCCATGTTGGTGATAATTGTAAAAAAACCCGCGGGCAGCCAATGGCTGGTAATAATTGCCAGCCAATAACAAGCCAGGATGACTAGGATCATAATTCCCGTTTCACTCTCATTGATTTTTAACTTGAGGTGAGGAATCAGCTGTTCGTTAACGCCACGGGGTGCCATTATTAAAATTTTGGGAGATAGAAACACACCCTTTCTAGTTCACTACGGCTGAAATTGTACTATTGGGAATCGAGGGGAGCCATGTTGGGATAAGTAGTCGCTTTAAAAACCACTCCGTGATTTTGATGGTTAATAATTGCATTTATTAACTTAACTATGGTTTCATGGATCATAGATGACATCGACGTTATGCCAGTGGTATTATGAAGTTGTTGATATTGAACCCTTATTGATCTTCGATAAATAAGTATTCATATTTATTATTATTATTACTACGGCCCAGGCAGCACTTAAGTCGACTTGGATATTAGGGAGGCCAGCATTTCGTAATGATTGCAACAGGAGTTGAGCTGGTAGCTATTCTTGGGGAACGGCCAGAATTAGTCGAGTTCAAGGCCAAATTGTGCAACTACTGTACCAAAATTGGAGACATAAAGGAAGAATCACGAGGTACTCGCAACGAACATACGATTGAATCAGCCAATCGCAAGAGACCAAGTCATGACCACGAGGTGGACGGCGTCAGTAGTAAAAAGCCCGCGGAAGTGTGTATCTAAAGAACCGCCGAACGGATTAATCTCCGCTCGAGTAATTTGAGACGTTGGATTTATTTGGAGAAGAATGACACTAGTCCCATCTTTGTGAGACGAAAACTCTGGAAGTTTTTATCCGACTCCGCCCCACTCCTCCGCCCCTGTCAGTTTCTAATAAATAGTGTGGCCTGACGCCACTCGAAGCCTATTCTTTGTGGAGCCTTCAGAGGCTTACTTCACGCCAGTTTGAATTGTGATTTTTGACGCTCGAATTTATCGAAGTCATATTTTGTGGAGCCTTCAAAGGCTGACTTCACGACAGTTTATATTGTGATTTTTACGCTCTAAAATTAGTGAAGTTAATTTATTTTGTGAGCTCCGATTGAGCTAAAGTCGCAGCGATTGCAGTATCGAATTTTAAAAGCTATAATACATTTTGTTTTATTCTGGAATCTACTTTATTTGCGAGCTAAATATTTCACGCTAGTGCGTGATAACTTGTAACATTCATTTAGAGACGACGAGTTCAGCTCTAAGGGGGAAGTATTGTATCACCCTAATTAGCGCTCACCGGAGCCGAAGTCCAGAGTACAGGACAGAAATACCGAACGAGATAGCGACTGCTAGTGCAGCCAGGATTTTGAACTTGTTAACGAGCCAGTGGCGCGGACTCGAGATGTATATTTTATGTATAAATTGCAGTGTATTTTATATGTGTTTTTATGGTGCGTGTGTGCGATATATTTAGGGCCAGTCTTCGCTATTAATCGCATTAGGACAATTGTGGGTGAATTGAGTAGCCTGCAAGCGATTATAGATAGGCAAATATTTAACATTGAACTTTTCTGCCAAGGAGTCGATACCAAGATGATCAGCACGTGGTTTGAAGTTGGGATGAGCTTCAACAAATCAACGCAGACGACTACTATGGAGTGCTAATTTGTCCATAAGGCGATGGGTTGAGGAGGATGTCCTTAGTTCTACAAGCAGAAGCGGTGATGTACTAAAATTGGATTATTTCAATTATGTAGTTAGATTTGGCCGGGGAACTTTGTAAATAGTCATGTTTTCTTTTCTTGTTGTTTTAGAGTTTTTCTTGCACCGACACTATATGTTTAAATGTCCGTTGGCGCGTGGCCAAAGTGTTTGTTTGAGATTTTGTTTTTCCTTGAGTCATAATGTAATGTGCGCGGCGTGCGTGCGTGATTTTTATCCTTGCAAATGCGGAACCCGTTACATTCGATAAATGGTGCTTTATTAACGTTAATATTTGAAATAGGAATGGGAGGAAATTATTGTAAGATATTTGCTGAACAGGTTATTATTCATATTAGGGTTGCCAAGCGCACCAACTTAAAAGTAATTTGTAGAACACCTTCGTTCTAATTTTGATAGATTTTTCTTGAGTCCTTTTCAGGTGACTAGTCACGGCATATAACGGTGGCGCCAGCATGTGGATATTATTTGTGTCTTTTTATTTCAGGGTCTGTCAAAACCCATACGTGTGATTCCATGTGTGTTAATGTGTCTAGTGTGTGTTGATTCTACGTGAGGAGGGGGTAGTTGTCCTACCGCCCTCATATATTTTTGCTGCTGTTGTATTTTTGATGGAAAGACAGGGTGCTCTTGGGAGACTGCTGATTCTTGTCCATATATTTTTTCTGACACACACACGTATTACTGTGCTTTGGGGCACACTTCTTCGAGATTCGACCCCATGTTCTGGGAGGTCGAGGTATTTCACACGTGGGTTGACAGACATGCAGAGTTCCACAAATCGCCCGTTTTGCCTGTGACTTATTTGATAGGCAGTCCTATTTGTCCGACTGACCCCTGTAAGCTTTCATGTAGCAAACCTGTTCATTGTGATGGTTAATTTTTAAGCCATAATTAATTGGGGAGTTCGCCATGTGTGTAACGGCTTGTTGTACGTTGTATGGGTAAAATATTGTAATTAACGTAAATGTTGGCTGTGTGCCTATTGCTTTGTTTATGACTCGATTCATGTAATGTTGTGTGTCACACCTGTGTGGTGTAGTGGTAGAGTACTTGTAAATTTTGACAGCGGTCATTTGTGTATTTTTCTATTGGTCACGTGTTAATGTACTTGTGTTGATTTTGTGTGAGAAGTCCTAAGTTTTTAGGCAGTAAATGTTGCTATGGCAATTTGATTCCAATTTCACACGGAAATTTTGTGTTTGTTTATAGTAGATTTAGGAAGTGTCGGTTTAATTTTAAGTATTGTAGTTGTGTTCCCCCGTGTCGGTCTAGCTCTAAGAAATGTGGATTCGTTGTCTGAAGGGTCATTCTGGATGATAACGAATCACGCATTCAAAGTACACATCGTGATGCATGTAGAACGGCATACACGCACTTATATGGTCACTTTTGTATCTTATCTTAGGGACACTTGGTCCAGGTAATTAATCTCTCCAGAGATATCGCCTAGTTTTGGCATTTTTATTAAGCGGGAGTCAATTGGGAGTTTTTGTTGTTAATTGTTTATGTGTAAATATGGTGATTTGTTATTAAATTCAGTTGTTTTAACCTTGGCTTCACTCTTTCCTGCATGTTATTTTGTTATATGTTACCCTGCAAGTTAATGAAGCGCCCTGACAGCAACTTACGAATATGAACCGTTACACCCCCCGAAACTGAGTCTCATATGCTTCTTTGCAAGGGTTCATAAAACAAAAATGGCTGCCCAAGTGGGGTTGTTGTTGTTGTTGCTTCGCTGATCTCATATTTATTTCGTTGAGAAATGATGCCAGGTCAAGCGGACATGTAAATTCAGTAAATTGAGGCGATGTTGTACCGCCATGTGCATTAGTAAAATCACTGAGTTCCTAAAGTTAGAGATATTGAACAAGATTAGAATTTGATTTTGTATTTGTTATAAACTTGTTCTGGCGCCCACATTAAGATTAGAAATTTGCATTATTAACGAACTCAGTCAAAGCAGGAAGATGTTGCCTTATATTTGACATTTAATTGACTTCGGTTAATTGGTGTTTCGTTAATTCTGTTGGTTAGGAATTTAAAAGCAGATCACTAGGGGTTATTTCATTGTTTGGGAATATGTGTCATTGTATTCAGTAAATTTTGTTACTGAAATTTTCATTAAATTAGAGCCAGTAATATTTAAATGTGTGACATATATGTGGGTATAGGGCTGAAACCTTGGCCCATAACCCTGTTTTTCTCTGAATATATTTTTGTGTGTGATATGGCGAGTGTTGATGAGATTAAGGCATTGTTAGAACAGATGTCGATCCAAATGTCCGTAAAGACGGAGAAACAATTGAAGGAAACATTAGGAGCTCAGCGTGAGCATAGTGAAAAACAATTAGAACAGATGTCCGCGAAAACGGAAGAACAATTAGTGCAGATGTCCGTAAAGACGGAAGAACAATTAAAAGAACAATTAGAAGCTCAGCGGGAGCATAATGATAAACAATTCGAAAGTCAGCGTGAGAAGAGCGAAAAACAATTACTTGATATGAGCGGTAATATTTCGGTCCAATTAGAGGTCCAGAAATTAGACACGGACAAACAATTCAATGAACTAAACCACAAATTGTCACAACAGGCGGTAACACAAACGGCACAAACCGAACAATTAGGAAAAATCACTAATGACATTAATCAGAGCGTTAAAAAGTAGAGAAACTGGCAGGCGAGGTTGCGGAAAACAATATCAAACAGTTAGGCGAGATTAAGAAATTGGAGGCGAAATTTGATAACAAATTAGTACAATTTGACGAGATGGTGGCAGATAAACTCAAGCAGATAGAGGCAGCATGTGTCAGTAACACCGCGGGAATGAAGAAAACCCAAGAGAAACTACAACAGCAAATTAATTCGGTAGACAGCAACGTGCTGGAATTAATAAAGGAAATAGATAAAGTCGAGGTTAAGGCTGAAACCGAACGGATACACTTGCGGGAGAAATTAGAGGAGCAATTAGGCAAAACACAAGAGATCATAAGAAAAGAGATGGAAGGCCAGCTAATAAACACACAACAACAAATACAAGAAGTAGGAGAGCAGCTCGTCAAGACTCAGGATAATTTGGAAGGTCAGCTAATAAAAACACAAGAGGCTATAAGAGAAGAGGTGGGGGAACAACTAGTAAAAACGCAAGAACTGATACGTGAAGAGCTAGAGAAAAATCAGGAAAGCTTGAAAAGTAGGATCCGGCGAGATTGGGACCAGCAGGCTCATGCGAATAAAGAAGACCGCTTGACAATTTTAAAACGCTTGGGGGAATACAGTTCAAGAATACAGGAATTGGAGGAAAATATGAAGTCAAAATTACAGGAACACTCAGAATTAATCATAAAAAACGAGATTAGATCTTTAGAGAATGCGACATTATTTTCCACTGAAAATATCCCGGAGAAGCAAACAAGTATTGGAAGTCCCGCAGGTTTGAAGTTAGCTGAGGACACGAGTCGGGGTCAAAGTCCCAGACTAACGACTAATGCATTCCAGCAGTACGCGGGGGAGACGTTAACACCGCAACCGAACTTGGCACCAGCCCAAGTCATCCAAGTCATTCGGGGTAATGATTTTAAGCCCGATAAGTTTAAGGAACATTCAGGAACCACTCCCAAAGCATTTCTACGGCAATTAACTGATTACTTTAATGACCAGCACATCGGCCCTGAGAAACAATTAAGACTGGTGGAGAAATTTTTAGAAGGACCTAGCCTAACCTGGTATTTAAGTTTCAAGTACACGTTCACAGACATGGCTTAATTCCGCGAGGCATTTTTGAAGAAGTTTTGGAGTCCTTCGTTACAACAGGGGTTGAGAATGGACCTGTACACGCGCAAATATCATAGTACACATCCAACCAGTTTTTCAGAATTCTTCAGTCAGCAATTGGTGAAATTCAGAGACTTGGACGACCCGCCTAGCGAGCAGAATATGGTTCTAACCATCGGGAAACAACTCCCAATGCACATCCAACAATTATTAGTCGCAGGAAACATTCAGACCGCAGTCCAAGCCGAAGAATTACTCAGACACTTAGACGAAACGAGTATGGTGAGCCCACAGACAGGAAGAAGGAATTTGGAATGTGTCAACACGGCAGAGGTAGTTCAGGGGCTCCAACATAACCACGGCCAGGGGAACCAAACTAAGACACAGTCCACAGGGACACAATTCACGCCGAGAAGACAAGATTTTGACGGCCGAAACCAGTTCCATAACAACAATCAGAATTATCAGAATAACCGCGGGAGATACCATCAGAATAACCAAAATCAAAATAATCAGTGGACGTACCAGCGGGAGTACACAAATTGGAGGGGAAACCAGAGACAAGGTAGACCTTACCAAAGAAATGGAGATGGTAGATGGAATAACGGCAGGGACTATCGCCAAGAAAATAGAGGAGATTATAGGAACAACTGGGACGAGCGATACATTGAATCCCGTAAATACTTGGATCAATTAAGTAGTGAAGAAGCGGAGAAGGAGAAGTGGGGGCGTGCCATGGCGAACAGACAGAGCCCAGACAACCATCAAGGAGAGGGGGCAGAGAGTTTATTGAGGCAACAGGAGCGACAGAATGACAACCGGCGAAACACAACTAATGGGTCCCGGGATTAAAAAAAAAATGAACTGAAAGGAGACAGGCTAAAAATGGAGATCGCCAGGGAGCAAGAAGAGATGATAGTGGCCAATATAGAAGAGTGGGTAGCATTCCCGGACGACTGCCTGGAGGAAGTGGTGAAGAACCGTGAAAATGTTATCAGACAGCTACCAATTATTTACGCGCATATTGGAGGCATGAGGGTGAGATGTTTGATTGATACAGGTGGCCAGGTGAGCTTAGTCACTGAAATTTTGATAAAGGAAATAGCAAGAAAACAGACTGTTCCTATTATGCCGGTACCGCTAATGAAAGTCAGAGGTGTGATTCCTGACAAATCTATGAATTGTAAACAGCAAGCCTTTCTAGATCTGGAAATATTGAACCATACTTTTTCACAAACATTCATTGTTATTCCAAAGATGAACTACAATATAATTTTAGGAGCCAATTTCATTTGCGATTTTCATGCTGTGATTGATTTACATAACAACACTGTAAGCTTCAAACAAGTAGAAGGATTGGATCATGTGGGTTTAAATATGGAAGAGAATCCGCTGGAGAGAGAGGCCAATACTTGGGTTGTTGAGGAATGCACTAATGAGGCCGGAGATAAGATCTTGATGGGAGAGCAAGTCAGCCAGACAGCAGTGCTAGAAATTGACAGCCGAGATATTTCGCAGGAACTTTGGGTGCATTTGGCGGAAGAAGAAATGGGCGGAACCAAATTCGAAATTCTACTTCAGGAGCGACTTAAGGAGGCCATCGTAGGGGAATCTGATAGAAGAAGACTGGAAGAAATTTTAAGATTACACAAAGGAGCTTTTGACACCGTACCTGGGAAAGTTTTAAATTTTCAATATGCAATGCAGGTAACAGATTGGACCCCATTTAAAAGTAAATTGTACCCGATCCCAGAGAAGCACTTTTCTCAGGTGAAGGACATTATTACTAACTTATTAGATTCTGGCATGATAAGGAAAGCGGCGACCCCTTACTTGAACGCAATATTGGCTGTGACCAAGCCAAACGGATCAATTAGGCTATGCCTAGACGCGCGAGTTTTGAACAGCAAACTGCTAGTTGAGCACGACCAAGCACCTAGGATCAAAGATGTTTTGAAAGGCTTCCGTGGGAAGAAGATATACTCAAGTGTTGATTTGACGAATAGTTTCCACCATCTTGAACTTGAAGAAAAATCCCAACTGTTGACGGGATTTTTATTCGATAATCAAAGTTATATCTGGTGTCGAATGCCCTTTGGCGTGAAAACGGCGGGATGTGCACTCATTAGAGCACTCGATAGAAATCTGACTGAGGAGGTCAAGAACTTCACCACGAGATATGTTGACGACATATTAATCGCTTCTGAGACAATGGAAGAACACTTGATAAATTTAAATAAACTGATGGACAACTTGAGAACCATGAACTTCAAGATCAACTTAAAGAAGTCACATTTTTGCCAGAGCGAGATTTTATATTTGGGACATATAATTGATGTCGAGGGCGTGCGGCCTAATCCAGCCAAGATTGATGCTATTAAGAAATTTCCCACACCCACCAAGGTCAAACATGTGAGAGCGTTTTTGGCAGTGACAGGCTTCTTCAAAGAAAATTGCCCTGGTTACACAGAAACAGTAGCGCCTATGCAGGAGATGTTGAAGAAGGCAAATCGATGGTCGTGGAACGAGGAGTGCGACAGGTCTTTTAAAGCAACGAAGGATTTATTGGAAAACTGTGTGAAACTTGGATATCCGGATTTTGAGAAGCAATTTATCATTCAAGCAGATGCTTCGTTAATTGGGATTGGTGCTATGCTGTACCAAGAGGACGCTGAAGAACCCAAGAAGAAATCCTATTTGGCATTTACGAGTCGTAAATTACGGAAACATGAGAGGAACTACACAGTTACGGAACTTGAGCTACTAGCAATTCTATATTCTCTTCAACAGTGGCGTAGGATGATCTATGGTTATTCCATCATTGTTAGAACCGACCACCATGCACTGACATTTTTATTCAAGACGACAATAGCAAGTGAGAGAGTTACGCGCTGGTCCATCTACATACAGCAGTTTGACATCACAATAGAGCATTGTCCTGGGAAAATGAACGTCATACCAGATGCCTTGAGTAGAAATCCTCAGGACGGAAACGAAGTAACAGCGGAAGTTCACAATATTACCTTGACACCTAAGGCTCGTGAGTTTTTGGCAAGATTGAAGGATATTCGGAAGGAGCAAGAAGCAGACCCATGGATGATGATGATGATAAAATTCTATAGGAAGGAGTTACAACCAAATTCACCGGAGTACCGAGAAGCCAGTGCTAAACAAGCGAGATTTCACTACTTAAATAACTTGTTACATAAGTACGTGGATGAGCATCATACTAAACTGCGGATCTTAGTTCCAGCATCACTACAGAGGGGATTAACTTGGCATGTGCACGAGAGCCTAGCACACATCGGCACGGATAAGACTGAAGCTACGATAGGGGAGACCTTTACTTGGCCCAAGATGAGATTCACCATTGTTGAAGTAATTAGAACGTGTGAAGCGTGTCAGCGCACAAAGCCGAACAACTTTATTCTGAAACAACCTCCAAGACCACTATTACTGCAGAAACCATGCGAGATGCTCGCGATTGATTGCTTTGGTCCTTTAGTAAAAGGAAAGCGTGGATACCGACACCTCTTGGTGTGTGTCGACGTATTTTCGAAGATGGTCGTGCTATGTCCTATTCAGAAGACGACATCAAGACAAGTCCTCAGTCGAATTAAGAACAAAGTCTTCGCCAAATTCTGTCCGAAGTTCATTGGCCCGTTCCGGGTAATTAAGAATCTGGGTAACAATGCCTACAGACTGGAAGAAGTGAGCACTGGTGCAAAATCTGTTTTTAATAGTGCCAATTTGAAACCGTACTACAGAAGGGAACCATTTGATGATTAGGAAAGATGATATGTGCAGAATCTGTATTGCAAAAATTTTATTTTGAGAGCCAACACTCAAACCTACGGGGAGCGCCTGAGTACGCACTTTGTTTGTAAACAACGAGCAGCTGAGACGACGGGAGTGGCAACTACTTGAGGAGAAGGGGGAGACCTAGTGAAAATATGAATGACATTCCAGCGAGAAGGGAGCACACTAATTGAGTCAGAGGGGCATACACTCGAGCAGCTGAGTGAGATTTAAAGAGATGTGTTGTTACTACAGTGGATTTTGTTTTTGAAATCCAAACCAATAAATTGTTTCGAATTTCAAAACCTTGCTGAGGATAAATGAACACTTATTGATCTTCGATAAATAAGTATTCATATTTATTATTATTATTACTACGGCCCAGGCAGCACTTAAGGAAGTCGACTTGGATATTAGGGAGGCCAGCATTTCGTAATGATTGCAACAGGAGTTGAGCTGGTAGCTATTCTTGGGGAACGGCCAGAATTAGTCGAGTTCAAGGCCAAATTGTGCAACTACTGTACCAAAATTGGAGACATAAAGGAAGAATCACGAGGTACTCGCAACGAACATACGATTGAATCAGCCAATCGCAAGAGACCAAGTCATGACCACGAGGTGGACGGCGTCAGTAGTAAAAAGCCCGCGGAAGTGTGTATCTAAAGAACCGCCGAATGGATTAATCTCCGCTCGAGTAATTTGAGACGTTGGATTTATTTGGAGAAGAATGACACTAGTCCCATCTTTGTGAGACAAAAACTATGGAAGTTTTTATCCGACTCCGCCCCACTCCTCCGCCCCTGTCAGTTTCTAATAAATAGTGTGGCCTGACGCCACTCGAAGCCTATTCTTTGTGGAGCCTTCAGAGGCTTACTTCACGCCAGTTTGAATTGTGATTTTTGACGCTCGAATTTATCGAAGTCATATTTTGTGGAGCCTTCAGAGGCTGACTTCACGACAGTTTATATTGTGATTTTTACGCTCTAAAATTAGTGAAGTTAATTTATTTTGTGAGCTCCGATTGAGCTAAAGTCGCAGCGATTGCAGTATCGAATTTTAAAAGCTATAATACATTTTGTTTTATTCTGGAATCTACTTTATTTGCGAGCTAAATATTTCACGCTAGTGCGTGATAACTTGTAACATTCATTTAGAGACGACGAGTTCAGCTCTAAGGGGGAAGTATTGTATCACCCTAATTAGCGCTCACCGGAGCCGAAGTCCAGAGTACAGGACAGAAATACCGAACGAGATAGCGACTGCTAGTGCAGCCAGGATTTTGAACTTGTTAACGAGCCAGTGGCGCGGACTCGAGATGTATATTTTATGTATAAATTGCAGTGTATTTTATATGTGTTTTTATGGTGCGTGTGTGCGATATATTTAGGGCCAGTCTTCGCTATTAATCACATTAGGACAATTGTGGGTGAATTGAGTAGCCTGCAAGCGATTATAGATAGGCAAATATTTAACATTGAACTTTTCTGCCAAGGAGTCGATACCAAGATGATCAGCACGTGGTTTGAAGTTGGGATGAGCTTCAACAAATCAACGCAGACGACTACTATGGAGTGCTAATTTGTCCATAGGGCGATGGGTTGAGGAGGATGTCCTTAGTTCTACAAGCAGAAGCGGTGATGTACTAAAATTGGATTATTTCAATTATGTAGTTAGATTTGGCCGGGGAACTTTGTAAATAGTCATGTTTTCTTTTCTTGTTGTTTTAGAGTTTTTCTTGCACCGACACTATATGTTTAAATGTCCGTTGGCGCGTGGCCAAAGTGTTTGTTTGAGATTTTGTTTTTCCTTGAGTCATAATGTAATGTGCGCGGCGTGCGTGCGTGATTTTTATCCTTGCAAATGCGGAACCCGTTACATTCGATAAATGGTGCTTTATTAACGTTAATATTTGAAATAGGAATGGGAGGAAATTATTGTAAGATATTTGCTGAACAGGTTATTATTCATATTAGGGTTGCCAAGCGCACCAACTTAAAAGTAATGTGTAGAACACCTTCGTTCTAATTTTGATAGATTTTTCTTGAGTCCTTTTCAGGTGACTAGTCACGGCATAGAACGGTGGCGCCAGCATGTGGATATTATTTGTGTCTTTTTATTTCAGGGTCTGTCAAAACCCATACGTGTGATTCCATGTGTGTTAATGTGTCTAGTGTGTGTTGATTCTACGTGAGGAGGGGGTAGTTGTCCTACCGCCCTCATATATTTTTGCTGCTGTTGTATTTTTGATGGAAAGACAGGGTGCTCTTGGGAGACTGCTGATTCTTGTCCATATATTTTTTCTGACACACACACGTATTACTGTGCTTTGGGGCACACTTCTTCGAGATTCGACCCCATGTTCTGGGAGGTCGAGGTATTTCACACGTGGGTTGACAGACATGCAGAGTTCCACAAATCGCCCGTTTTGCCTGTGACTTATTTGATAGGCAGTCCTATTTGTCCGACTGACCCCTGTAAGCTTTCATGTAGCAAACCTGTTCATTGTGATGGTTAATTTTTAAGCCATAATTAATTGGGGGAGTTCGCCATGTGTGTAACGGCTTGTTGTACGTTGTATGGGTAAAATATTGTAATTAACGTAAATGTTGGCTGTGTGCCTATTGCTTTGTTTATGACTCGATTCATGTAATGTTGTGTGTCACACCTGTGTGGTGTAGTGGTAGAGTACTTGTAAATTTTGACAGCGGTCATTTGTGTATTTTTCTATTGGTCACGTGTTAATGTACTTGTGTTGATTTTGTGTGAGAAGTCCTAAGTTTTTAGGCAGTAAATGTTGCTATGGCAATTTGATTCCAATTTCACACGGAAATTTTGTGTTTGTTTATAGTAGATTTAGGAAGTGTCAGTTTAATTTTAAGTATTGTAGTTGTGTTCCCCCGTGTCGGTCTAGCTCTAAGAAATGTGGATTCGTTGTCTGAAGGGTCATTCTGGATGATAACGAATCACGCATTCAAAGTACACATCGTGATGCATGTAGAACGGCATACACGCACTTATATGGTCACTTTTGTATTTTATCTTAGGGACACTTGGTCCAGGTAATTAATCTCTCCAGAGATATCGCCTAGTTTTGGCATTTTTATTAAGCGGGAGTCAATTGGGAGTTTTTGTTGTTAATTGTTTATGTGTAAATATGGTGATTTGTTATTAAATTCAGTTGTTTTAACCCTGGCTTCACTCTTTCCTGCATGTTATTTTGTTATATGTTACCCTGCAAGTTAATGAAGCGCCCTGACAGCAACTTACGAATATGAACCGTTACACCCCCCGAAACTGAGTCTCATATGCTTCTTTGCAAGGGTTCAATATATTTGAAAGCTGCGTGATTGAGTTGAATTATGGAATCGTGCTGATAGAGTTTATGTAGGCTATTGCTGTACGTTATGAAATGGACTACAATTTTAATATGTAGGTTACACATGGTCAATGGATGTTTTTCCATGTCAAGAAGATCTAATAATTCAGGAAATAAATATATATATATATAGAAAAGGTTAACTTACTAGACTTCTACCTAATGTTATGACGTGGACTGCGTGAAAGCATTAATGTTTACTATGAGGTACTATAATGATTCTCCACTAAGAGGTACTTCGTTTAACGGATTTTGATAAAGTAATACGGAAGTGTGGTACATCATCATTAGGGTAATTACGGTATTCATTTCTTTAATTTAGTTTCCTCGGTTTCTACTTATAATTCTGATTGATGTTAGATGGTAAGGTTTTCAAAGATAATGTATTATCAATGTTATTAAGAATATATAACCTGATATCAGTTTGGTGTTTTCTATTATCATAGATTCTATGCTGGGTGTCATCTCATTAATATTTACCTCTGGGAAAATATTGGGTAGCACATATTTCCACAAATTAGGCCTAGTAGGTGGGTGACAACTGGGTTACGGTTATATTTGACACATCACTACTTCATTACTAGTGGATGTTATTTACTTGAGTAAAACTACGAACCTGATAAGACTGTTTACTGAGACCTGACTCCACCTATGAGTCGGTTATGTAAACCTACGAAGTGTTTTGTTGACTATCGCCCCATCTTGCGGATAACTTGGAACTGACCTGATGTTGTTCTAAAATTCCGCTAGAGAGCTCGTGCGGCTTGAAAAACAATAGACTTGTGTTTATCGAATAATAATCCTGTAAGAAACGTCTGGCTCGAGATGATCTATTGTGAGTTGTCCATAGCGACCATACTCATTCCTTTGTTGTCGTACATTGTAAACCTTCAGAACTCCGTAGAAGAAAGATGTGATAAGCCTCTTGGGAAGACTTTTAAGCTCAGGCTAGCCATTTCGGCTACGCCGTAGACTGCTTCTCTTTCAATTAAACATCTATTGAAAATTAAGAAACAGCTTCGCCAAACAATATATTTTATATAATGTTTTTTTAATGTATCAGAAGTGACGACAGAAAGGTAGGTTATTCCTTGTTATTGTTGTTGTTTGGGTCTTCGGTCTTTTGACTGGTTTGATTCAGCCCTCCATGCCTCCCTGTCCAGAGCTAATCGTTTCATCTCTATATAGCTAACACACCCTACGTCCGAGGCAATCTGTTTAACATATTCCAACCTTGTTCTACCCCAACAGTTCTTGTCCTCGACCCTTCTTTCCATAACTAAGCTTGCTATTCATGGGTGTCTTAGTTTGTGTCCTACCAACCTATATCTCTTCTCTTCATTAGCAGTCACCAGAAACATCTCTCCTCTCCAACTAGTCTTAATACCTCTTCGTTTGTAACCCTATCTACCCATCTGATCTTCATCATTCTCCCGTAACACCACATTTCAAACGCTACAATTCTCCTCTTTTCTGCTGCACCAATAGTCCAAGTTTCACTTCCATAGAGTGCCACGATCCACACACAGGCCTTCAAAAATGACTTCCTAATACCTAAATCTATATTCGATGTCAACAGATTCCTTTTCTGTAGAAATGTTTTCCTTGCCTGAGCTAAACTACTTTTTATATCTCTTTGCTTCGTCCATCACTGGTTATTTTGCTTCCTAAGTAACAGAAGTCTCCTACTTCCTTTAGTTTTTCACCTGGCAATTTGATGTCCATAGAGGTTTCTAATGTATTTCGGCAGCATTCCAATATTTTTGTTTTACATTTATTAATTTTCATCATGAATTCTTTCCTCAAGACGGAGTCCATACCATTCAAAAACCTCATTCAAATCCTCAGGCGTGTCGGCCAAGATGACTATGACATTGGAAAATCTCAGAGTTGAAATTATTTCTCCTTGAATCTTCACTCCCACTTAAAATTTTTCTCCAATTCCCTTCATTGCTTTTTCAATGAAAAGATTGAAAAGTATGGGTGACAAGTTGCAGCCTTTCCCTACACCTTTCTGAATACCAGCTTCTCTCTCATGTCCTTCAGCGCGAATGACTGCTGTCTGGTTTCTGTATAGATTGTAGATCACCCTCCAATCGTTTTCAAAATATCAAACAATTTAGTCCAATGAACGTTATCAAAAGTCTTTTCTAAGTCTACAAATGCCATGAACGTTCTCTTATCCTTCCTTATTCTACCTTCCAAAATCAGCCTAAGACTTAGTACAGCTTCCCTTGTTCCTACATTTCTCCTGAAACCAAACTGGTCTTCACCCAACTCCGTTTCTATCTGGCTTTCCATCCTCTTGTAAATTATTCTAGGCAGGATCTTTGAAGCATGAGTAATCAAGCTGATTGTACGGTAATCTTCACATCTGTCAGCTCCCACTTTCTTCGGTATAGGGATGATAACATTCTTCTTGAAATCTGAAGGTGCCTCACCTGTCTCATAAATCCTACACACCAAGTGATATAACCTGATCAGACCTTCATATCCTATGCAGCGTAGCAACTCAATCGGTATATCATCAATGCCTGGTGCTTTGTTCCGGCTTAAGTCTTACAATGCTCTGTCAAATTCCGATCTCAATATTAAATCTCCTTTTGCATCCTCATCAATTTCCTCCTCCCCTTTCATTACATGATTCTCAATCTCCTTTCCCTTGTACGGTAGACAAAATTGGTCATTACAGTGAGCTGTATTTTCGTGAATGATGTTTGGATGAGGTTTGTAAGTGATGTTTGATTTGGCCTGTGTGTCGTGTTTTGGGTGATGTTTGGCAGTGTTGTGGATCATGCGCTTACTAATTTTAGTTATGTAGTATTTTACAACTGAGGTTGTGGTGTTGTTTCTTTGGATGTAGTTGGTATAAATGTTATGTTCTCGGCCTAGCATGTTTAAACTTTTTAAGGGGGTTGCCTGATACATATGCCCTGGCCCGAACATATGTTTTGATTTGCTGCGTGAAAGTGCGATTGGGTCTTATTTATTTCTATATTGTCCACGTAAGTAACCAGTTTCGTCTACCAAAGAATTATTAGGCTCGTTTTACTCTGAGGTTAGATTGCATTTCATTAAGCCGATCCGGACTTGCCATCGGTTGATAACGGTGATCATCTTTTGATATGTTCGAGTCAGTTTCACTTAAACTTATTTTTACGACTTATTTCTTAATTATTTTCCCCTGCACTCGAACAATTAGAGTATCCCATATGGATCTGTTTCAATCATCTTGAAGATGAATTTATTTTTATTGTCTGTGGTAACCATGTTAACCAGGATCACACTGTTTCATTTATTATATTATTGACCTATGAATTTCGCTTAAAACATTTGAATTTGGGACTCCACCATTGAACTTATTGGCGATAGGTCGTGTAATACATTTGCTCCTTCTTGAAAAGAATTAATTTGATTTTTCTTCGTGATTAACTTGTGATATTAGATGTTCATTACTGTTGGTCATTGAAAAGACCTTGGCTAGATGTTTATAATTTATTTTCAACCTTCTTAAGAAATACTTTACGGATTTTAATAAAGTAATACTGATGTGTGGTACATCACCATTAGGGTAATTATTCATATCTTTAATTTAGTTTCCTCAGTTTCTACTTATAATTTTGATTGATGTTATATGGCAAGGTTTTCAAAGTTAATGTATGATCAATGTTATTAATATATATATAACCTGATTTGACTTCGGTGTTTTCTATTATCATAGATTCTATGCTGGGTGTCATCTCATTAATATTTACCTCTGGGAAAATATTGCGTAGCGCATATTTCCACGAATCAGGCCTAGTAGGCGGGTGGCAAATGCTATCCTTCAGACCCCCGAGGCCAGAGACAGGTTCTCTATATTTTGGAGGTAACTAGTACGACGAAAACCACAGTACCCCACTGTTCCACAATGGTGGCTTAAAGCGCCAAAACCCACCTTACAGCGATTTCTTTTCGTAACGTATCTATACAGAGTGTAACGGAACGCCACCGCACGAGAGTCTTTTATGAACAAGCTCTCTATAATTACACCAAACTACAACAGCAGGGACACATGGTCCACCATAAACAATCAAAAAAGTGTCTGTTCTTTACAACAAAGTACACTGCAAAGTGTCCTGCACAGGATCCGCATCCCATATCTGGAAGAGGAAGAACGGACTGCCACTTGCGATATCATATTGCAAAACAGACACATCAGCAGAAGAAAAAATACATCACCATACTGGAGAAAGGAGATCAACGTATTACCGGACTGCCGAAAATACTGAAAGAAACCACGGATAATTTTACCCCCATCTTTTCCCACGACCAGAGTGATACTACCCCACCATTAGCGCCTTATCACGGACCCTTGCAAAGTCACATTAGCATCTTCGATGTAGCTACACTCGACGGCGATGTCCTGGAACACGAGCTGGAGACCGCCATTAAATCCGCGAATAAAAATTAGTCACCAGGACTCGATGGGTTATCATTCGAGTTCTATAAACACTTTTGGCCATACATCAAACACGAGTTATTGTCTGTTTTTCGTGAATTGCTCTCTCACCCAGAACAAGGCACAGCTTTCGCACAAGGAGTCATCGTTTTAGTCCCGAAAACGAGGGCACCTAGAATCCTGGCGGATTATCGCCCCATTACGCACTTGAACACGGTCTATAAATTATATTAGAGTCTTCTCGCGACGCGTATTAAGTATTTTCTCCCAAACATCCATAGTCAGGAGCAATACAGTGTTTTAAAACAGTCCAACATCATTGATTGTTTGTCGAACTTACGAAGCTTTATCTTGCATATGGCCTACACGACCGCCACGGAGGCCGCCCTAGTGAGTATAGGTTTTCAACGTGCTTTTGACCGAGTACGTCGTTCCTACCTATGGGCCGTGTTGCAACGATTCAACTTTCCACCCGGACTTATGGCCTCCCTACTCACGTTCTACAGTCATGCCACCTCAAAAATTCAAGTGAATGGCTTTCTCACAATGGACATTGTAATCCAGAAATCCATAAGACAGAGTTGTACCCTGTCTACAATACCTTTTGCTATGAGTACAGTATGGAACCCGTCATCAGATACATCACGACCCAGCTACCTGGAGTCTCCCTGGGAACCACATCGATCAACCTGCAAGTATATGCGGATGATGTAACCCTCATATTAAGTAGTCGCCGTCACATAACTACTCTGCAAGATCTCTTTCATAAATATGAAGTACACCCAGGAGCCACCATCAACGTGCACAAATCAGCACCCCTACCCTTTGGAACGTGGCCTACTCTCGACACATGGATACCAGTAGTTCAAGAACATAAAATACTGGGCATCACGTTCTCTTCCAACTTGAGTGATATGATTACTTGCAACTGGAATCGCATACTGAATACAATCCATGCGATCATCATAGAACAAGCCACCCGGAATCTCACTATTCTTCAAAAAGTGTGGACCCTCAATATTTTTATCCTCAGTAAAGTTTGTTACACAGAACAAACCTGCCCCAAAACCTTGCAATAGGCGAGGAAAACCATATCGAGTTGCCAGACTACAATAATTGGATTACAATGTCCAAAGGTTGGTACAATTATTGTACCAACCTTTGACCACTGGTGGCCTGGGATTAAACATCTGTAGATTGGAAATGCACTGCGCTTCTAGCCCGAAATATTATCGAAGTGCAGCACTCGGATCGCCAGACGTATGCCAAAGCGGTTCCTCACGACTTAACACGTCCACCGACGACCCAGCCACGTAATTCTAACCTATTGCACTCTCCCAAACGCACCCTGCGCTTCATAGATCAACTTCTTCCAGCGTTACGACACGCAGGCCAAGCCATTACCACACGTCAGCTTTACTCCGAGGCCAAGGAGCAGGGGCGGTTCGAGTGGGGGGGTTGGGGGGGTGTCTCACCCCCCTCAGGTATTTTCTCAGTCGGCAAATACGACATCAGACGGCAGTCGGCAAATCCTGAAGAAGTCGTAACATTTCCCAAAACAGCATTTAAAAAAAGCAAAACGAGACATGGCCATATACGATTTGGTCCGTTTTTTTTTTAATATTTAGTATACTGACAGTCGGCATTTTTACCGACAGTCGGCACAAACGGACGCTGCAATAATTTCGTACAGTCAGGCAATAGTCCAGTGCGGCAAGGCGAACAGTCGGCAAAATAAGCATTTTAAAAGTTTCACTTCCAGTCCTCGGTGCATCGGCTGCCACTTGCCATTTCGTTTATTTGTATGAAAACTGAAGAAAGAAAGAAAGAAAGAAAGAAAGAAAGAAAGACAGTTGAGCAATATGAGACCAGGGACAAGGTTTGAACTCATCGGCACGTTCCTAGGTTAGTGTAACATCCCGCGTTGATTATGCAGAGCAACTCAGCTTCACAGCGAAGCGAGCCCAGCATCCGTGCCATGTGGCTAGACAAAAGGTGTTGGTGAGCGCATTGATAACTTCAGGTCAAGCAAACTCATTGAGATGTTGTCTGGGCGCGTCCTCAGATATCCGCGCTATTGTGACATATTTGACAGGTTTATGGTTCCAAGGTTCATCAAGGGGTGGGGTGTTCACTAGGGTCAGTGCAGTGATCGCCGAGAATGACAGAAAGCAGTCGTTCCTGAACCAGAAGCTTTTACAGTGATAACTAGGTGCAAATACAGTGGCAGTGGGACGTGAGTTTTCGCCGGCTCGGAACATTTTCACGGAGCATCGAGTACCCATCAAACGTAAGTAATAATAATACAATAAATACATGCGTATTTTCAGCCATGTTTATGTTCAATGGTGTTAACAAGAAAAAAGTGAAGAATGATCGCACGCTGGAGTACGTTTAGGCACAAATTGAAAAGTCGCGGAATGAAGAAAAAGGGCAAATTACAAGAACACTTCACTTCAGAAGCTCATCAAGCAGCGATGGCAGATTTGTGCCACATTGTCAATGGAAAAGGCCACGAAGACGTTTCCCTTGATAAACTTTTACGGACGATCAGAATTGAGGAAGAACAAGAAAAGGAGTTCCACAAAAACGTTATCCAGATACTTATTGACACAGCAAGAACTCTTGGTTTGGCTTTCCGAGGTCACGAGGATGGAATCACTCAAGATAATGGAAACTTCACGCAAATTGTGATTTCCGGTCATAAATAGGTGGTTGGAAGAAGTGAATACGCGGAAGCACAACGTTACGTATGTGAGCAAGGACTCCGAAAATGAATTCATCCATCTAATTGGAGAGAAAACTCGTGAAATAATTGCAGAAGAAATCAAGAATGCTGGTATGTTCTCCGTTATAGCAGATACTACTCCCGATATGTCACATAAAGACCGTCTCGCGTTAAATATCCGATACGTCGTCGAAAAAGATGAAGAGCTCGTTCCTGTAGAGCGTCTTTTGAAAAGAGACGCTGTTTTAACAACAAAAAAGACCGGAGAGGAGTTGGCTGAAAAAATATTTTTAATTTTAAATTCAGAAGAACTTTTACTTCCACTCGATAAACTAGCGTTTCAATCGTACGACTTTGCTAGTAACATGTCTGGCATATACAACGGCACTCAAGAAAGCTATCAGAGAAGAGTATTCCGTGCGTTCCATGCCAAGCTCACAGGTTAAACATTTTCGTAGAGACAGCTTGTAATGCTAGCGCGCTTATCCGAGAGTTTTTTTTGACACTCTTGAAGCATTGTACGTTTTCTTTCGGGTAACACAAAACTACATTTAAGCTTGCAGGAAGAGCTGGATAAAATTGAAAATTCACTTCAACTTAAGAATTTATCAAAAACAAGGAGGACTGCGCGCGCCGAATCGGTGAGAGCTGTTTCTACGTCTTTTGAAGAGATTATTTATTTACGTATGGTACAAATGATCTACATATATGTACGAATATGTACATAACAATCAAAAATTAACATCAAGGCTCTTTAACCAGGAAAGCGCTGGAGCTGATGCTTTCATGAACTCTTCCCATTCGCCTGCAAAGCTACGCTGTGGGCACTCCCGAATGATGTGGTTCATCGTGTATTCTTGAGCTCCGCAGTCACAAGCTGGTGACTGATTCCAGTCAACCCCATTTGTGTAGCATTGCCTTGCACCTTCCATGACCAGTTCGAGCACGCTTTAGTTGGCACCATGTAGCTCTTGGTAGATCAATTCCTGGGATATGCTGGGAAGGATCATCTAAATGGATTTGGTAAGGTGAAGAAATATCTCTCCACCTTTCCTTCCAGATTTTGTTGTTGTTGTAAGGCCCTGGCTGCTTAATAATGCCATCACCCCAAATAGGATTCCTGGATTTCAGGCGCATGGGTGGAGGATTACTCAGTACTGAGTGAACCGGAATGTGCTTGAAGTCAGAACAGATGTAAGTTTTCCAAGCGTGGGCAGCTGCTTGTTGTCGTTTCAGTTGAGGAGGAGGAATACCTGCCAGGACGTTCAACCTTGGCACAGGGGTTGATCTTAATGTGTCCGTTATAATCCTTAAGGACTCATTGAGCTGAGTATCCACTCTGTGGACATGAGCATTTGTATACCATACCAGTGCACAATACTCGGCAACAGAGTAGACTAGCGCAAGGCTTGCCATACGAAGAGTACTTTCATGGGCACCCCATGTTGTGCCAGCCAGTTTGTGGATGATATTGTTCCTGGTCTGGGGCGTGGTGGCTCAGTGGTCTAGCTGTATGCCTCTCACCAAGGCGGTCCGGGTTCGATTCCCGGTCAATGCATGTGAGATTTTCGAAGTGAAATGCCATGTCCTGTGGTTCGGATTCCACGTAAAAAGGAGGTCCCGTGGCTCATGATCTAGGGATTAACGGTCACGTTAAACTACAAGCTTCCTTGTTCCTGGTCTTAAGTTTTCCTGCAGTATTCTTAAGGTGTTTACTGTAGGTCAGAGAACGGTCCAGAGTTACTCCTAGGTATTTGGGGTTGGGATTGTTTCTCAGCCTCCTTCCGCAGAATGTGATGTTCAGCTCTTGTTTGGAGATTCTACTATCAAAGTGAAAACCTGTGACCTTAGTTTTTGATGGGTTTGGGCAAAGCCTCCGCTGTTTGAAATAGTTTTCTAGTTTTTGCAGGTCCTGTGTCAGGATTTTTTCCCCGTCGTCCAGATATTTGGTTTGGATTGCTATGGCAGAGTCATGAGCATAGCAAAACTTATGGGACACTGTTTCTGGTACATCGCTTGTATATAGGTTGAACAATAATGGGCCTGCGGGAGGCCGTTATGATGGTGTACGACTTACTCATCTTGTCGCCTGAGCACACTCTGAAATAACGATTCCTTAACATGGTGGATAACAGGGCAGTGAATCATCTGCACGGTAGTGCTTGTTTTAACTTCAGCATTAACCCATCAATCCACACTGTATCATACCCAGCAGTTAAGTCGAGCAAAGCCACAGGTGTTTTTAGTCCTCCTTGGAATCCTGCTTCTATAAAGGATGTTAGAGCTAAGAATCGCTCACAACAGCTTCGGTTTCCCCTGAATCCAGCCTGTTCTGGTGGTATTCTCCTGTCTAATGTGCAGTAAATTCTATTGTAAATTAGGCGTTCCAGAAGTTTATAGCAAACACTGAGGAGTGAAATTGGACGATAACTTGCCGGGTCATCTGCTGGTTTCCCAGGCTTAAGGATTGCAATGATTTTTGCTATTTTGAATTCTGGGGGTATTTGTCCTTTGGCTAGGATATCTGAGAAAAATTCCTGAGCTACTTCCTGACATTTCTTCCTAGGCGAGTTATAAATTCCGGAACTATACCATCCTGACCAGCTGCTTTTCCAGTTTTCAGAGATCTAATTGCTTGATTAATTTAAGCACTCGTAAAAGGGGAAGAATAGAACGGGTTATCATTCAACTGATCGCTGATTGCTTTAAGACTTTCTTGCACATTTTTGTTTTGGCAGGCATCTATTGGAACATCTTCTGACCTATTTTTAATGTGTTGTGTGGGGTACGACGTGTAGACAACCTCCAAGATGGTGAACCCTGGGCAACGGACTGCAAGGGCAGGACGGCAGAAAGTCTACACAAGCGGCAACCGAACTAGATCTCGTATCTCTCCCGGTTCCAAAAGGTTCTTTTAAGAGCCAAAGCACACATAACTCAAAATGCATTGGGCCTTGTGCTCGTGTCCTATAACTGAACATTGAAGGTATAACCAAAGATAAATGTGAGTATCTAAGTAAATTATCCAAAGAACATCAAATTGATCTCATTGCTCTTAAAGAAACCCACCTACTAGATGAAGAGATAGTCACAGCATTGAAAACAATGAAAACCTCATTCAATTCTGAATTTGACAGTAAAACCCGAACTTTTGCGTCAGGCTTGCACAAAAAGCTTCTATACTTTGATTTTATCTGCGGCATGTACTTTACCAAAAAATTCGTGTTTAAAATTAAGAACGTAACCTACCTTTTAGAAGCAGACGAGCTGAATGTAGTAGACGCGATGCAGCTAATTCAGAGCGCTTTGAAGTCTTTTGAAGATATCAACGACGACGGCAAGATGAACGTTTTAATAAAGAGTACATCGTCATTTGCGAAAAGTATGCAAGTAAATGAGGTGGTGGACTTTTTAAAGCACCACAGGACCCGGCGACTTGCAAAGAAGTATGACGCGCACGCTGACACGACAGTAGAAATGTCTTTCCTTACATTCTACAGAAAGGAGTTCCGAATACTTGTGGATGTTAGTTAGTTAGTTAGTTAGTTATTGTTGTTTTAAGGGGCGGAACCACGAGGTCAATTGCCCCTACTTGTGGATGTATTTACTACAAGCGTGCAAGACAATTTCGTAAAACTAATATCTTTGCTAGAGCCATTCCACATAATTTTCAATATACCCGCTGACAGAAGAAAAAAAAACTACACCATCGAGCGCGTCCGATCTATAAAGCAATCACACCCGAGAATCATCCTTCAAGATGAGCTTGAAATCTTGCTTGATGCCAGTAAACAGTGCTCATATTTTAAAGAAATCGCAAAAGTTGCTGTTAAATGAAAGAGGATTATCCCGTGTGATTATCAAGTAGTTCAACTGATTTTAACATCCCCAGTGTTCTGCTTCTTCCGAACGGTCCTTCAGCAAGTTGAAGCTCATTTTCAATCATTTGCGGATATCGATGGGTGACGACCGCTTAGACTCCCTCATGATGTTGTTTTCAACGAAAGATAAGGTCGACGACATTGAAATTACGGAGATAGTGGAGAAGTGGTCCTTGTTAAAACATCGTAGAGTAGGGATTTTGAAAGAATAACTAGATTCTTTTTATTCTAATAATATTTAAACATTTATTTTGTTCATTTATCAAATTTTCCCGCGATTCGAAATTCTGGAACTAATAAAATACATTTTAATAATGAAAGCCGTTAATTAAGTATGTTTGTCTTGTGTATCCTTTGCCGCCTCTGCCAGCCCCCACCCCTCCCCTTTCCCTCCCGTTGCTGAGTTTTTAAGCGTATAGTCGGCAATGTTAAACAGCCAGTCGGCATTTTTTAAATTCTCACCCCCCCTAGATGTACAAGGTCGAACCGCCCCTGCCAAGGAGACTAACAGCCCCCTTTCCCACATTCTAGCCAAGTACCTGCACCGGCTCTGGCCACAAATATGGACAAACGTGCACAATAAATGGATTCCATTACAGTGGCGGGAAACACACTACTATTACGTGGATGAAGTTATACCCACCAAAGAAAAAATGTTTCGTCACAACCGAACTCTGACCCCCTCATGTGACATTTGTAACTCATTAGATGCGCTTGAACATCGTATCGCTGCTTTTACCGGACCATCCAGTCTATGGGAATGGACATGCCAGACTATCGTGCGAATCTCCGGACTGCCTCTCACCAGTGCTAATAAGAAAACCCTTCTATCTGTGAAGTACACCTGTCGTACCAGGCCTTTGCGCGCCGCGGTCATATGGCTTCTGGCAGCACTGATCCACTGCGTGTTGGAGAAACGATCCACCCCCCAGCACCTGAGCCTGCCAGCCTACTTCCTGTTTCTACGGCGAGAACGTTGGAAGTACATCTCTAACAAGACTCTTGAACCTGCTTTCTCTAATTACCCATGTACTTTTTAAACAACCACAGTGACTTTTCTTTTCAGTGTTGAATGACATTTGTTTTCTGTTCTTGTACATGTGCCAAGTCTTTCCATGTTTCCATGACCAAGGGTCAGTGTGCCTGTTTGCCATAGGCACCTCAGTGCAGTGTCCTTTATTTTTGTGTGTTTGTAAGTCTAAGCTTATGTGAATAAAAATAAATAAAAAATGAAAAATAAACTGACACTAAATCACATGCAGTGTGAAAAGAACCAAACGACAAAATGTTCGACTACCAGAACAGCTTCTATCACACACTACATCCACAGCTTGAAAGCACTACAAATCAGGTCCAGATAAATTACTAGCAGAGGCGACAGGGGATTTCATAGAACTTGTAAACCAGTGGTATGATGTAATGAATGCATACTGTCCTAACCTGCCTTTACCAACAAAAATAATCCATGGTTTACTAACTGAACAGCAAAATATAATTTTGGACACGATGGAAATTTCATGAGTAATTCTTTTTGCATTGGTAGAAAAATAGAAGGAAAGAGATCGCCCGGTAGAAGGAGAATTTCCCGGGTCGACAACCTTAGAACCTGGTTCAACAAAAGCTCTGAAGAATTGTTCCGAATTGCCACAGATAAAGCCAGAATAGCCATGATGTTCGCCAGTGACCGAAACGGACGGGCACGCTAAGAAGAAGAAGAAGAAGAAGAAATTATTTGCAAATATTTCTTAAAGCAGTCATCATTTCAATAAAATCTCTTCGAATTCTCCACCAAGATATGGCCCATAGGCATAATATAAAGTATTCTGACATATAGGCTAATTCAAGATGTACTGGAATACTTCTTTTCACAATTGCGACCGTGGTGACTTAGGCCACACGATCATCCTTCTCCTCTTGACTGCATTTACAGACTGAGGATGATTATTTTTGGGGAAAATCCAGGTGTCATTCAAAAGCAAACAAATACTGCTGATCTAGATACAGGAATATTTCGTTTCTGAAACACTAAACAAAGCTGGCATAGTGTCTGAATCAAATAACGCGCTTCCAGAACCAACCAACCAACAGCAATGTACAGCCAGAGTCCCTCATTGCCAATATCATGGAACAAATTGAAGAAGATGGCAAGACTTATGTTGCAGATTATGTAGCTCACAAGTTCCAACATAAATTTCCACAACTTTGGAACTTAACCTATGAAATGCAAACTCATCACGATTATGCATTACCAACCTGGATTAAGCACTTGTCATACGGTGGTTTGACCAATCTCTCAGAAATTTGGCTAAAACAGTTCTGGCACATTTCAGCACCATTCGTCACATTTCACGGAAAATACGGATTTCAGCGAGGCAAGAACGTTCTAGGAACGACAGATTTTGTGTCGAGGGAAGTTCCTGACGTACCATCTAATGTGTTTGAGGCAGCTGTGAGAAAAATGTTCATCAGATTGAGACATTCCATTCCAATCCCAACGTGCATAGGAAGAGGTTATTGGAAGTCACTAACACCCACACCAGCACCACTGATACTGCTACCGAGTCCAGGCGAATTCAAGATCACAACATAAAATGTAAGTAGGCTACACTCAGTTATTTTATCACCCATTTACCAATAATTTCATCAGAATAAACTGTTCTTTGCATACTCCACAGCTGATGTTGACAGTTTCGTTACGTTCGCCTCATGGCGCGTTTGGTATCTCGTGACGTCATCCGTCTTCCGAGCGCTGATTGGTTAGTGAAAATTGAGGCAACCTCTGTATAGTTTATAAGCCCTGGGCGTGACCCGCGAGCCTATGCCAAATTTCACTACTACTAATAATTGAAGTACCCAGCAATACATGCATTTCGTCGGTCACCCTTACAGCGCAGTTTCAGCGTTGTGGGAGTCGAGTGCCACGATATTTCTATGCGCGCAATGCTCGGAGATGCGGTCGGCGTCTCTCCACCGTATATCACATCACGAAATTATGGGAGGAATCCGATACCAACTAGGACTCAAATGATGACTGCATCCTAAAATATTCATTCATTCATTTACTCGATGCATGTAGTTTTCGCGTATAAACGGTATGCCTCATAGAACCACTGAGCCTACTGGTCGTCACTACAGTCCTTGTAGAACCTTGGCCTCCTTTGTCACTCGCCTCCATTCTTCTCTATCCTTGGCTTTCCTTCTCCACTTCCTGATTCCCAGACTCCTGAGCTCGTCTGCCACGTCGTGTATCCACCGTCTCCTAGGTCTACCTCTTCTCCTTCATCCATCCGGTCTTTGCGTGAGCACCTCTTTGATACTACGTTATTCTGGCATTCTCTGTACGTGTCCTACTCAGCTTAATTTTCACCACGATATCTGCCTGTCCGAAGAGCTCCTGCAATTCCGCATTTATCTTTATTCTCCAACCTTCCTCCTCTCTCACTGGCCCATATATTTTCCCTCAAGATCTTCCTTTCCCATCTTCTTCTCTTCTATTCAGAACCCAAACCTCCAATCCATATATTACCACAGGTCTTGGTATTATAATGTAAATATTTATTTTAGTATTCCCACTAACATTTCTGTATTTAAACATATTTTTCAGAGCGTAATTGCATCAATTTTCACTTTTTTGCTTTCTTGAATTTCCGCGGATGTTTTATTATCTTCCGTTATTACCAAGCCCAAATATATAATGCTTCTACTCGTTGGTATTCTTTCCCATTTAGTTTAATATACGGTATGGGAGTCTTCTTGACTCTCTGGAGTCTCCCATTTTCATGTACTTTGTTTTATTTGTGTTCACTTCTAATCCTAGCTTTCGTGCCCTTTCTTCCAACAGAACATGGCTCTCTTCTAATGCTTTGCTGTTCCTTGCAGTTAATGCTACATCATCCGCGTATGCTATCACTTGTACTTGCCTGTTAAATATGGTCCCTCCTATATTGATCGGTAGTTGTTGAATTATTTTATCTAGTGCTACATTAAAGAGTAATGAAGAGACCACATCTCATTGTCGCGAACCCCTTTCTATGATGAATTCTTCGGACATCTCTTGTTCTAATCTAACATTACCGATTGTGGTTTCCATGGTCATTTCTGTTGTGTATTAACTTTGAGATGACGCGTACATCGGCCTTTCCCCCGCTTCCCGAACATTCTAGTTGCTATGACCAGAACATTCCAGCCTGGAACCTTCCATCCCCCCACTCCATACTTTCAAAGCTCTGTATATATGCACCCGCGCGTCACAGACAATTGACTCTACTTCCGCTCTGGACCGCTCAAGTTACGTCCACCTAGTGTCTCAACTATTGTGAAATAAACTGATGATATTAACAAGTGTGTGTGCGCGTGTTATTTATTTTGTATCTCCCACGATTTAACAGTTAAGCTAAGCAAACAAGCTGAAGAAGGTCATACTGAAGGACCAAAACATGTTTCAATAAAGATAACATATTGAGTATCAATAGGTGTCAAACAATTTAATAAGACGATTGTTTTGTCTTGGTATGGTCAACCAGTTGCAATTGCAATCAATAAATAGCACGTGACCATGATAAAACAATATTAACACTATCAAAGAAGTTGTAAGATAAAGACAGTATACATGCTATATTCTACAAATGAGAAGCTTATTTCCGAAAGGTACCAAATCCAAAAAAATCGATATTGAGATTATGATGGAAAACGTACTTTGGTAGGAAGCTCCATCATATGAAAGAAAAAGAAATTGCCAAAACGACCTAAATCCCTAACAAACAGGGCATTCAAAATCTCGTTTGATGCCAATAAGTACCAAATCCTGTGGCCTGAGTGTGCCAATACGTACTGTATCCATGCAGCCAATGAGAGGACGTTTCTTTTAGTACTCGATAATATTATCCATTGTCCAGTTCCCAAGTTACTGTATTTACCATATTCATGTTCTTTTGACACAAACTACAATCATAATTCCAATCGTTCAGCACTGGTAAGTTACTTTGCATAATTTTCATTGCTTTGTTCAATTTTATTTAATATTATTTAAATAACCTATGCCTTCACTGTAAATACCTTAAATATAATTATTGTTTAACTAAATACAATCAGTTTTCTCGAAGATTCTGATGACTGCAGTGAAATTTATGTCTTTCCGTTGAAAATATTTAGAGTTTCAGTGGCAAAAAGTACAAAATCCATCATTTTCTTTGAATATTTCCTAAACTGCAAAAGCCTAAACAGAAATACTTGGTATTGTACAGCCTCCCAGGGGTATGCACCCCTTGGAGACCATCCCCCCATCATCTGCCTAAATCTCCTAACGGGCAACCCTTGGAAAGCCGGGCCAACATCCATAAACGTAGCAAGGACAGCTTGCCACTCTAGAAAGCAGCTCAGTCCTTGCACAATGGTTACACACAGCGACATACTATTAACTGGGGCAGCAATGCCAAGACATTGCTGACAGCATAGCGCAGAAGAGTATAAGAAGGCGTCTTAATCAGGTCAAGGGAGCTCTCCATTATCAGTGCTTCAACGATACGGCCGAAGGCTACGCCAGTGTCATCAGAGGTGAGTCAGTCGTGTTCAGACATCCTACTTTTGTAACCTGTAACCCACAACTTGTACTTTACATTGTGAACATAATTACATTCCCTACAAGGGACTCATACTTCAGAATTACAGACCAATAAACACTTGGTCAACACATCACACTAGTCTTACTGTCCATACGCCTCTTTACATCCCAACGCCCTTCCTTACTCCCGTCACGGTTAGACGTGACAGACGGTAGTCTAATAGCGCTAGCTCAGATACCATTGTATTTCTCGAGCCGGCCCGGCTGCCAGAGAGCAGCGCGTGCTACTTAGCTAATACGAGCAGATACAGTTACATAATAAGCAGTCAGCTGAGCGACCAGCGCAGTGACCCTTGCATTGAGTCACAGACCCTAAAACACTACTACATTATTTATAGGAGCGCCCCCTAGTTCCTAACACACCACAACACTCTACACTGGTCAGCTTACCCTGCCAAGGGAAGCTACCCTTTTTAGGCACAGCTTTATAAATTAGTACAATAACTCTTCCTTTTAGATCCACCCCCAAATAAGGGATCTAAAACACTGGTGGAGGCGGGGTACTACGCATAGAGAACGGGACTCAACCAACGAGCCCTCGTAGTTAAAACGACCCCTTCCGTACCGCAAAAAGCCAAGCAAATAGTGAAATTTTTTTTCCCAGACAAAAACACCAATTTTGCTCCAAAACTAGCTACACAGGGGAAATTCTTACTAAACCAAACTCCCAGCCCCAGAAAGAATCAAACAGATACGAAAATACACTGTCAAACACGCACAGATATTTTATTTTATTTTATTCACATACACTTCAGTCAGAATGACGCCTCATGCAGAGATTGCAAACCATAGAGGCAATAGGGTTACGCCAACATTATTAACATTATTAATAAGATGCCAAAGGCATATACAGAGGTGACAGACAAAAATACGGGCACTCCAAACAAAAGTCGGAGCAATACAGGGCAAACAGCCATACACTCCGTCAGAGGGCAGGACAACGCAATTAAGATGCGCACACAAGCACTTGAGGAACATACATGAACACGGGCTGATCTCACACCCACACTTCGATACGACACCACCAGGAGATACGAGGGGGTTTCAAGAACCACTACGTCAACATCCCAACCTCCAGTTCCGTTCCCGTTCGCGAGGACGCGAACAAATGAAGGAAGACGCTTGTACAGCCTCCCAGGAGTATGCACCCCTTGGAGACCATCCCCCCATCATCTGCCTAAATCTCCTAACGGGCAACCCTTGGAAAGCCGGGCCAACATCCATAAACGTAGCAAGGACAGCTTGCCACTCTAGAAAGCAGCTCAGTCCTTGCACAATGGTTACACACAGCGACATACTATTAACTGGGGCAGCAATGCCAAGACATTGCTGACAGCATAGCGCCGAAGAGTATAAGAAGGCGTCTTAATCAGGTCAAGGGAGCTCTCCATTATCAGTGCTTCAACGATACGGCCGAAGGCTACGCCAGTGTCATCAGAGATGAGTCAGTCGTGTTCAGACATCCTACTTTTGTAACCTGTAACCCACAACTTGTACTTTACATTGTGAACATAATTACATTCCCTACAAGGGACTCATACTTCAGAATTACAGACCAATAAACACTTGGTCAACACATCACACTAGTCTTACTGTCCATACGCCTCTTTACATCCCAACGCCCTTCCTTACTCCCGTCACGGTTAGACGTGACAGACGGTAGTCTAATAGCGCTAGCTCAGATACCATTGTATTTCTCGAGCCGGCCCGGCTGCCAGAGAGCAGCGCGTGCTACTTAGCTAATACGAGCAGATTCAGTTACATAATAAGCAGTCAGCTGAGCGACCAGCGCAGTGACCCTTGCATTGAGTCACAGCCCCTAAAACACTACTACATTATTTATAGGAGCGCCCCCTAGTTCCTAACACACCACAACACTTCTACACTGGTCAGCTTACCCTGCCAAGGGAAGCTACCCTTTTTAGGCACAGCTTTATAAATTAGTACAATAACTCTTCCTTTTAGATCCACCCCCAAATAAGAGATCTAAAACAGTATAACAAGCATTTATTGTATCTGAACATAATAAATGTGCTCAAATGAATTTTCAGATGAATTTTTACACTCTGAGCGTTTTTCCTCTCTCCTGTAAAATATTACTTTTTGGATTTGGTACCTTTTGGAAATAAGCTTTTCAAATATGTTGTGCCATGTGAAAATGGTTTAGACACCAGACAATAAAATAATTCATATTCCATATGCCAGATATGTATACAAAATTCAGTTCCAAAACTGAGATGTCATCATGCTCTTCCGAATTGTGTATGTTTCAAAACAGTAGCTAGACTCACACCCTCCTCATGTTGCACACGGTTCTATGTAGCAAGATGAGACCTCCTCAACAAATCATGCATGGTTGGAATGTTCACTAATATGTCAAGCAATTCCACACAGAGGACACCACGTTTGGTCCCTAAGGAAATCTAATCTGAAATGATTAAAAATAAAATCTAAATGATATCACCATAGGGGGCTCTTATTACATTCAACAGTTCTTTGATGGCCGATATCACGTTCTTGACCCTCTTCCTCTTGTGGGAGTATTTGGTAAATGCTGTGCTTCTACTTCCGTGATTGCACGGGAACAGCACAGCTACAAGCTGTGGACCTGTATTCTGGAGTCGAGGGAACAATCTGTGTACCGTAGTTATTTTTTTATGCTGCTTAGTCCAACTACTATACCGTACTTTGGATTATGATTTTCTTGTCTATTCGTACGTTTTGTCTTGATTTTACATAGCTATCCTGCTCTGAGTTCAATTAGTTGTCATTCCAATTGGTCAGTACATTTAAGAGTTATGAATTTGCCCCGTAAACCATGCAGTGTTAAGGCAGTTAACAAAGTTTTTGAGAATATGATGTTTAGCTAGTTCATTGAACAAGGTAAAATATTATAAAGATAAATACCAGCCAGAGAATATAGAATTAATGTGGCATGACTGGTGAAGGAGTCATAACACTAAATATAGTGGCAGAATGCACAAGAATATTCCTGGGGGTTTCAAAATGGGAGGCTCAATTCCCATTTGGTTCAAAGTTCATTAATGCCACACACACAGCAGACATAGTCATCTGTCCAGGACCGCAGAAACGTATCATTGTCCCAGATTAAAAATGCAGGATACAGCATCACACATTACAATTACAATACATTACTTGTCTTTCAGGCATCGAGGATGGAGCTGAATCAGAAATTAGCATGGAACTAGAGTCTGAGTTGCCAAAAGACAGAGAATTGAGAGCTGGTGGTGATGAAGCAAATAGAGACGAGGACAGCAATGTGCACATCTTCAAATGCAGCACAACGGACCCTTACGCAGATATAGTCGTCCACGTTCCATCACAGGAGGCAAGCCACCCTGACTCTTGATCTTGTGTGTTGTTCAACTTTGTATGAGTAAATATATGCTTGTGTATGTCTACCTCTGATATTTATTTTATGGACATGTATGAAGATGGCGATTAAAATCCATCAATTCTTCTAGGTTTTTGCGGGATTTCGCCTAGGTGCACCAAGTCAGCGTCATCAGCGGGCTCTTGGTGACAAGTGAGTAGCTGCTTGATATGAGAAATAATGTGCCATAGCCTAAAACCAAGATAATGCAGTTAAGGAAGTCGCAGGCTATGAACTGGCTGGCAGTCATCCGTGTGATACTCTAGGCTAGTTATCTCTAGTTATAAACTTCTATGAACATTGCACTTGTCCAGAATGCAAGCCATACAGGTTTAAATCATTACAATCCCAATTATTGGGAATGCGAAACAATTACAAGTGATTACAAGTCATTTGCACAGGTTGCAAGAAGAGGGAGAAAATACAGGATGACGCCAAGTGAGCATTGTCAGATCCTAAATGTTAATTCTACATGACAAAATAGCTCTACTAAACACTATCAAAGCCAACAATGCCAACAAGAACGGACCTCAAGGAGTGACACAATACCAATAAAGTGTGGCTAGTATTGCTGTGAACTATCCTCTCAAAAGAAATACATATTAACATCTGCAAGGTAGGAAATCACAATGCCACTCACAAAACAGTCGCCCTCGACCAACTAATGAAGTTTGGCTATTTCTTTTTATCGCTTACACTCTCAGCTTGGCTTCACCCAGGGACTCGGTGAGGGATCATTCCTCTACCTTTGCCAGGATAGTGTCTGAGAGCTGAGCACACTTTGTGTCAGCAGATACAACTGGGGATGGTGATAAGCCGATCGCCCAGGCGTCCACTAACTTGGGTCTAAAGGAAGGGTCTGGGAAGGGATTTTGGAAGTCGGCCATGAACCTGTTGAAAGAAACCGTCCCAGCATTTGCCCCGTGGTGAAAATGGAAAACCACAAAAACCATTTTCAGGATGGCCAAGGTGGGATTCAAACCCATGCTCTCTCGATGCCAGTGAGGCAAGAGTTAGCGTGTTAGCTCTCTCGATCACCATGGCCGGTAGTTTTGGCTATTGCTGCTGCGAACACTTAACCTTTCAACTGCTATGTATTACCCTGTGCTGAGTAATTTTCACACATCTTAGCCGCATTCTACACCTATCTTTCTTCTTTTTCTTTAGCATTTGTTCCACAAAATAGCAGGGTCTGCTTTTTTTGGTTCTCTTATTATTTATTTAGCGTATGGAAAGATACACAATAGTTAACATGGATATAATCTATACTATATATGCACGTCCAGATTTTTGATGTATTCTAGAACTTCAGGAGTCGCAAGAGCAAAGTCACTAACACTGGCGTTATACTTTCTTGTCCTGCATTCACTGATGATGTGCTGAATTGTCTGTTGTGGAGCAACACAGTCACACTCAGGCGTGGAGATTCTGTTCCATTTGTAGTGGAAGGCTGCACAGTTCCCGTGGTTGGTTCGAATCTTGTTCAGAGTAGACCATAGTCTACGCTGGAGGTTAAAACCATTAGGTAGCGTCTTTTGTACACATGACATTGTTAGGTGGTGTTTGTCGGCGAGTCTCTTCTGCCACTCTGCTGAAGTTTGGTAGCTGCAGTTCCTCAAGTTCATGGCTTCTCTTAGTAGTAGTTCCCTCAAACGAAGGCGACTTATATTTGCATCCCCGACGTCATCATGTATTGGCAGATCTGGGTTGTTAATGATTTTATTGAATTCTCTTAAGAGAGCATCTTTACGTCGGAGATCCGGGGGAGGGATATGACCTAACACTGGAAGCCATACTGTGTAGGAGTAGATTTGGTTGTGCCAGTAATGAAATGCATTATGATGTTCAATTGGGTGTCCACAATATTCGTGTGGGCAATATTTAGCCAAACTGCAGCAAAGTATTCAGCAGGCGAGTATACCAACCTCCAGAGCTGAGCATCGCAGAGATCCCCAAGATGTTCCACACAGTCTTTGAATTATGTTATTGCGGGTTCTTAATTTGGCAGAGACGTCATGAAGATGTTGTTTATAAGGCAATGTTCTATCCAGTGTAACTCCAAGATATTTAGGGAACTTATTATGTTTCATTTTCTGGTTGTCGATGTACACATTTAACTCCTTGTGGGCCATTTTGTTGTTAAGATGGAAGCAACAAACTTCATTTTTGCTGGTCCCCATATTTTAAAGTAAAGTCTTGAAGTCTTCCGTCAGGATCTCGTACGTTTGCTCAACAGCTTTTTTTTCCCTGATAGCTATTGCTCAGTCATATGCATATACGAATTTTTTGAACGTGTCTTTGGCATGTCGGGACTGTATAAACTAAATAACAAGGGAGAAAGGACCAACCCTTGGGGCAAACCATTGTTCAGTGATCTTTGGTTGTTTATATATTTCCCCTTGTACACACAGAATTGTCTTTGTCTTTGTCCGACACGGGACCACTTCCATGAACTTGTAGAGTGGTCCATCTTTCCAAACTGTGTCATAAGCTGCAGTCAAGTCGATGAATACCACAGAAGTCTGGAGATTTCTTTGATGGCCTGCTTCTATAGGCTATACTGTAGATTATAAGGGACATAACTTGATCTGCCGTACTTCTCTGTGGGCGAAAATCCGCCTGTTCCACTGGAATTTTCATTAGTAAGTCAGGATCAATTCTGTTCAATAGGAGTCTTTCTAGAAGTTTATATGCAATACTGAGCAAGGCAATAGAGCGGTAGCTCTCGGTTTTTTCACTTGGTTTGCCTTTCTTCAATATGGCATCAATCTTTGTTTGTTTAATAGGAGTCTTGCTAGAAGTTTATATGCACGTTGCTCACGCGATGTGATATTTCAGGGTTGATGGTTCCATCTGCAGTAATAGTCGAGCCAAGATATTTAAGCTACAATGTCTTTAGAAGGTCGGTTAGTTCTTTAGTTTAGAGGCTGCGACAACGCGGTCATGTAGCCCCGTGTACTTTGGATGTGTGTAGAATTTGTCTGATAACCGGTGTTAATTGTGATGGCTGTATTAGCGTGTGTTATCTATCTAACGATTCAGGTAAGGACTGCTGACGATCAAGTAGTTCCTACTTTTGCTACCGTCCATGAAACCTAGCTGAAAACTTGGCTACTTGATGACATCGCAACCAGCATCTGGCAACGAACGTTGGAACTAATAGAGCGTTATCAAATCTAACCTTCAAATTTTAGCTTCACACAAGTGTAGATAGTGGAAGTTTATTTTACATGCCATACATCTATCTAGGAGTATCCCAATAAATCTTACTGTTTTGTTTTGTAGAAGCAGTGTATTTATTTGATCTGAACCCTTTTTAGTTCTGCTCTGCTATGTTTGTGACACAAGTTATTGCAAAACTTTACATACAATGTTACTTCTTGGCTCAAAGCACTCTGAAAACCAAAGAAAAAAGGTACGTTCCCGACCAGGCCACCAGAGGCGCAGTCAGGCGCGCAACAGATGTCGCTCATATACGGAGCGGAACATACCGCCCAACTTATTGGTACAATTATACAAATTATACAAACGATCAATACATTGAATTAAATACATTGACTCAAGTCCTATGCATACAAGAGTTCAAATGCCAATAGTTTTCTCATCATCTGAAAATGGAAGGCAAACTAACGACCCGAACCAATCCATCGGCACCGGGATGAACCTTGTCTACGACTGCTGTCTTCCATACAAGTGGAGGGAGGTTGTCGTCCTTTATTAACACTACAGCCCCAGGCTGAATGTTGGACTGAGCTGAAACCCATTTTAGTCTTTGCTGCAACTGTCCCAGGTATTCTGTAGACCACCGCCTTCATAGCTGCTGCTGGAATCGTTGAACCATTTGCCATCTGGACAACCGGGTGATCTTAAGGTTAGTTAGGTCTGGCTCCGGAATAGGAGTAAGGCTTTCCCAAAAAAGAAAATGCGCTGGAGTCAAAACAGGAGGATCGTTGGAGTCATTGGAGATAGCTAGGATAGGTCTGGAGTTTAGACATGCTTCAACGTGACTAAGGAGTGTACTAAATTCCTCTAAGTTTAGACAGGCTGTTCCTACTGCACGCTTCAAATGACATTTAATTGCCTTGATTCCAGCCTTCCACAAACTACCAAAGTGAGGAGCACTGGGTGGTAAAAGATGCCATGTGAAACCAGTTGTGCTGGCACACTGCTGAACAGTGTCATTGTGTTGATGTGAATAAAAGAGTTTATGTAACTGTTCCAGCTCGTTCCTTGCACCCACAAAATTCGTACCATTGTCAGAGTACAAATTTGCGCAAATTCCTCCTCTCGCAATGAATCTGCGTAGAGCTGCGATGAAGGCATCTGTCGAAAGACTGCTGACCAACTTTAAATGAATAGCCTTGGTGGCTAAACATATAAACAAAGCGACCTAGCACTTAGTTCTGACCTTGGATCTTGTTGATCCTAGCTGAATGAGAAACGGACCACCATAATCCACTCCCGAATTCAAAAATGGACGAGAGGATTCCACACGTGGTGCAGGTAATTAACCTGGAGCACCTGACACACTTGTGAATGACTTGCCGCACAGTACTTATTCCCTTAGGAATCCAAAACTGCACTCTGAGTGACGACAATGTTAATTGAGCACCTGCATGATGCAGTCGTACGTGTTTATTCTCAATGATGAGTTGAGTCAACTTATGTTTAACTGGCGGAATCAGAGGGTGTCTTTGATCCAAAGGTAATGAAGAAGCCTGCAATCGACCGCCCACCCTGAGGTATTGTGATTCATCCACAAACGGATGAAGATCCTTTATTTTGCTCTTATGTTGTACAGAGTGGTGGACTTGCAAGTCATGCACTTCTCGAGTAAATTCGTGTTGCTGAACAAGTCTAATTCAAACCCGTAATGAGTGTCACAATTCTTCGTGAGAGAAGATGCCAGTTTCTCTGCAGTGCTTGGAACGTTTGAGGTTAACTGCAAATCAAAAACAGAAGGCGATTTCGCGTTGAATCTTCTGAAGTGAAGAACATCTTTCCAAAATAGTGTCAATTGTAGTTGGTGTGGTCACTAGCAAGCTTACTGCAATTTGGCGATGTTCTGAAAATGCACTGTCTGTATCCTGGAATGATTCTTGTGGAGGCCATGTTTCTGTTGACTCTGATAGCCACGCTGGACCTTGCCACCAAGAAGTTAATTGTTTGAGTATTTGTGGGTTTGTTCCCCTTGACAGGATATCTGCTGGATTATCCTTCCCTGAAACATGTCCCCAGTCTAGAACACTCGATGCATCATGTATTTCTGCAACGCGGTTGGCCACAAATGTCTTCCAACGGTTCGAAGGCGAGTTAATCCAAGCCAATGCGACCGTGGATTCTGTCCACAGATGTGTGCTGTGTATGCTAAGTTGAATGATAGACTTGATTTTCTTCATTAGATGTGTCAGGAGCATTGCTGCATATAACTCGAGGCGAGGAATAGACACTTGCTTCAATGGTGCTCCCTTCGATCTGGAGGAGATTAATTTCACCGAAACATCATCCGCCATGTTTACACATCGTAGATATACACAAGCATCATATGCTGATTGTGAAGCATCCGAAGATCCATTTAATTGTATGTTGACTAGTGTACCTGTTCCTATTAGTGGACGAGGTACTGAAATGTTACTTAAATCTGACAAATAATTATACCTTTGACGCCATTAATCTTGGAGACCAATAGGTAGAATTTCATCCCACCAATTTTAACTTGCCACAACCTCTGAAGGAAGATCTTGCAGGACACCACGACTGGACCTACCAAACCCAATGGATCAAAAATGGAGGCTAGTATTTTCCATTTTGTCACTGGCGGCTGCTCATTGATGTTGAAGGAAAACATGAATTGATCTGTAGATAGTTCTTCTAATGACATGGTCATTGTCCATGGGTATAGATGAAACGGTTTCTCGCATGTCTTCAGGGACAGCTAATTCCACCTCACGACAGTTTGAAGCTCATTTCCGGAAATGGAATCCACCTCTCTTCATCAACAGAAGTAATTCTGATTGTAATTCTAGTGCTTCCTGTATTGTCTGCCCTCCACTCATCAGGTCATCCACATACATGTCTTGTTGAACAAACTTAGCGGCCTTTGGCAGTTGAGCTTCTTCCTCCACCGCTAATTGATTGATACACCTGGCTGCCAAGAAGAGTGCTGAGGCTGTATCATAAGTCACGGTAGACAGTCGATACGATTGAAGTATATCTTTAGGAGACTGTCGCCACGGAATTCTCTGAAAAATCAGTGTCCCTTGAATCCACTTGTATCTGGCGGTACATCTATGCAATATCTGTGTGCGGAACCTTGTGATAATTGAATATAGATCTGGTTGTATGGTCGGCCCCACCATTAACATGTCATTCAGTGATATGTTAGTGCTGGACTTAGCTGAAGCATTGAAAACTACGCGTGTTTTAGTTGAACGTGATTCCTTTATCACTGCATGATAAGGCATGTAGAATAAATGTTCGTTGTCCTGGATAATTGATGGGTGAGAAACTACTTCCATGTGTCCAAGTTCTTCATATTTCTTCTTGAATTTCTTGTAGTCTTCTCGAAGCATGGTATTCACTGCTAGTTTTCTTTCAATTTGCTCAAACCTACGTTTGGCACCTTGGTAGGAATCTCCTAGCTTCATTGTTGAACTGCGAAATGGAAGTCGCACAGTGAAACGGCCGGTGTCATCCCATCTTGTGCACTGTTGAAAATGTGCTTCACACTCCTTTTCTTCAAGAGAGAATGACTCACAGTTCAGTTCTTTCAATTGCCAGAATTTCTGTAATTGAAGTTCTAGATTGTCCTGACTGGACACGAACATAGTCACGCTTGATGGTCCACTGTTGATCTCGTTAATGTTTCCAGACAATATCCACCTCAGAGAGGTTTCTTGGATCATTGGTAGGCCTGGTGCTGTGATTTTTCTTTCTAGCAACATATCGAAGAATAACCCTGCTCCAATCAATATATATATATACATAGAGCCTGGCATATTGAAAGTAGGATCTGCTAGTTCCAGATGATCTGGAATATCCCACTTCTCAGTGTTAAGATATCTCGGAGGCGGAAACCCTGTGATCCTTGGTAGATTGAAACATGTGAATTGTGAAGTGAAATTACTGACTCTGGATTGTAGATGAACTGACACGCTGTGGGAAGCCTTGGAGATTGAATTGTTAATTCCACTGATTGGAATTACATTGTTTATGCGTTTCAATCTTAGCCGTTGTATACACGACTCAGATATGAAATTTGATTGTTACCTGGAGTCTAGAAGTGCCCTACACTGTTGCAAATTACCACTGTGGTCACTTACATAAACAATGGCTGTGGATAATAGTACCTGCCCTTGAATACCCTGATTGTAAGCACAGTAACTATTGGTGAGCGGTATCTGATTGCTGTATCTCGAAGTTGCATTGACATCACATTCTCAACTACCTTCAACACAATTGTTGCAGCCGCGATTAGGTGTTGGGTTGATTTTGACCTTGTGAAGAAGTGTGTTGTGTTTCTGCTCATATTGGCGACAATGACCAACATTGTTGGTAGTTGTGACCTGCGGCCATGCAGTTGAAACAAAGTTTATATTTACGAACTAATTCTTGCCTCTTGGTAACATCGTCACTCTTAAATAGCTTGCAATTGAACAATGCATGCTCTTGCCCACACTGTAACGATTATTTTGTTTAATTTTAGTTATTAGCATGGTCACCTCTTGCTAGGGCACTACAGGGAGTTTAGTGTTCTGTGCATATTGGATTTTCTGTGGTGACCTAGTAATGAGGTGGCAGGGGGCTTTGGTAATCGGAGAGGCCACGGTGGTGATGCGTTGAAAATATTGAAGATGTTATGCTAGGTTATGGTTTGATTATTGGGATTCAGCTATGAGAGAAAGGAATATGTTATGTTTGTTTTATAAAAATGGATTGCTTAAAGATGCAGGAAAAGATGTATAGTGAGGATTATTAATGAATTAAATGAATACCTGTGTTCCTATGGTGAGGTGCAAGTTCCTTTATGTTTAATTGATAGTGATCTGAGTAATGAACGGTTAATACAGGAATGTCCATCACATATATCAGGTATATTATGTATTGTCTGTCTGCCCTGTTGTTAAAATAAAATATCCCTTGTGAGTATAATCAACCACTACCCCGAAACAAATTGAAAATAAAACGTTACAACACAAAGACCCAACGTGGGGATTTTTGTTGTAGGATTCCCCAAGAGGTAGTAATGACGTTAAAATATTGCACCTAAACGTGGGGATATCGATAAAGTGACGTTACAATATGGCAACCCAACGTGGTGCAAGAAGAAGGGAATAAAGAAAAGCAAACTTTAATAAAGTCAGTAGTAGAAAAATATATGGCGGAGGATATAAATCGGGATGTGTTATTAATGCTGCTTAGTAAGGTCACAGGGCTGGACGATGCTATAAATTCAGGACCTAATAGTAAGTTCACAGAGCTGGAGGATGCTATATATTCAGGACCTAATAGTAAGTTCACAGAGCTGGAGGATGCTATAAATTCAGGTTTTAATAGCTTATTAGAGGAGTTTGTTAGTTCATTAGAGGTGTCTGTTAATAAGCAGGTGGAATCTATGAAAGTACATATAGGTGAGAAATTTGACTCAATAAGTGATTTACTTGAAGGAAAGCAGGAAAATTATCAGAGAGGCGGGGAGCGTAAGGAAGTCGGTAATAGAGAAGAGGAAGAGAAGAAAAGTGAGGAAAAGAGGACAGCTGTTTAGCTAATGAACGACACCCAACATTCAACTGAAACCGTTAATGCAACTGTACCACAGCGAGTGCTGCAGCAGAAACTTACAATGCAACAGGTACTGAAGAAACAGCTGCTGATTATTCTGCCATGGAATCATGACAAGCAGAGCGGGAAGGTCGAAACTGTTTGTGCGATCAGGGTAAACGTTGATGGCGATGAGGAAGGAGAGGAGGAAGGGAAGGGGAAGAAAAGGATGAGATGTAAGGCAAAGAGACGGAGTAGGAAGAGGATGAGATGTCTGAGAGATGAAGATAAGAGATTGAAGGATCTAGAGAAGAAAAATGAAAAGAAGATCAAAGGGATAAAGGAAAAGAGGAAAGAGAGGATAAAAAGAAAGGAGCTGTTGAATAGTATGAGATAGATAAGAAAGAAGAGGAGAAAATGAGGAGGGGAAGGAGAGAGAAACAGTGGAGATGGAAGATTAGGAATTCGAAGTGTGGAATGACATGGTGGATGAAGAAAAAGACGAGATGGAAGGCAGAAGAAGGAGGAGGAAGACTAAGAGAAGAACAGAAGAAAAGGAAGAACGAGAGAAAGCAGGTAATATGGAAGAAACTGAAGATGGAGAGGAAGTAGCTGAAGGAAAGGAAAAGGTAGATGAGAAAGGAGAAGGGAAGGAGGGAGAAAGTGAAACGGAGGGAGCTCAAGGTTTTCTCTCAGCAAGAACAATTTTTTTTCGTATCTGCAAGCTTAACCTCGGGAAAATGAAGTCAGGACATGTGGTTTCGGAATATCACCGTAAAGTGATGAAATTCTTGATGCATATCTGTTACATGTGTGAACTTGAATTAAAATCTCCTATGCTGTATGAAAACGACCTTTGTTATCTGGATTATATTAAGCGTAAAGTTGCAAAGGTTGAAAGATAGAAGCGCCGTGCAGAGGGGTTGAAAAATGAGGAGGAGGGTGGTGCTGCTGGGGATGAAGATGGGGTTCTCAATCTGGATAGCTTCATGATTTTGGATTCTGTTGATGATGATGATGATCATCATCATCATTATGTTGGTGATAATGCTGATGATGATTCTTCGGACGACGATGGACGGGAGGACGAGGATGATTGTGATAACGGCGCGGATGGGTTTGATGACGATTCAGCCGTTCCTTCTGATTATGACGTTGTTGTCGTCGGATTTTCTGATGGAGGAGGAGTGTCTGATGGACTTGATGAGATAGTTTTGACTGCTCTATCTGAGGAGAGTGATGCAACGTTGGGTGATGGTGATAATCTATAATTTTTGTACTCTGGGTGTATGTTTGATGTGTATTACTTTTCGTTTATGAATCTTTTATATGTATGTGATCCTTATGCCATGGTGGGTGAGTGGTTATACTGTCGGACTACCAACTCCAAGATTGCAGGTTCGCTCCTGGCCATGGCATGTGTTTTTTGAAAGGCGACCAAAAATCACGACACTCATGTCATACGTTGTTGGCATGTTAAAGAACCCATTTGAATTAAGTAGGCCGTGTTCAATGGTAAAATTAATCTCGGGATTTTCCGCCAACACAAAGTTCCTCCATTCTCTACTTGAAAGCGCTGTAGTGTCTTGGAGTTTAGATATCTAACCTCCTTGACTTTCATAGCGTTCAAAGGAACGACGAAATTCGACATGCAAGTTACCTTCTGGGTGTCAATTAACAAAGCTTGCACCAGGCACCCGAGGTCATTCGATATTATTATTATAAGAATCACATAGGGGGCAATTGTAACGATTCTTTTTGGTTACTTTTAGTTTGTAGCACGGTCATCTCTTGCTAGGGCACTACAGGGAGTTTAGTGTTCTGTGCATATTGGATTTTCTGTGGTGACCTAGTAATGAGGTGGCAGGGGTCTTTGGTCATCAGAGAGGTCACTATGGTGATGTGTTGAAAAAAGTGAAGATGTTATGCTAGATTATGATTTGATGATTGGGATTCAGCTATGAGAGAAGGGAATATGCTATGTTGGATTTAAAAAATGGATTGCTTAAAGATGCAGGAAAAGATGTAAAGTGAGGATTATTAACGAATTAAATGAATACCTGTGTTCCTATGGTGAGGTGGAAGTTCTTTTATGTTTAATTGATAGTGATCTGAGTAATGAACGGTTAATAGAGGAATGTCCATCACATAAATCAGGTATATGTATTGTCTGTCTGGAGGCGTTCAGATGCAAAAGGGACATTATCCACTTTCTGTAAAATTAGAGTTATTGATACTGCTATCTTGTGGAATTAAATATTCATCTTTTAGTAGTAACATTTCACGTCAAAACAGGCATTATCCTAGTTAAGTTACACATTGAATATTGCGTCTTTCTGCATAAGGGCAATTATCCACCAATAAGAGACATGAATACAGAGTCACATGATGCTCCTCTTCTAAATATTTGAAAGTTTCTGTTAGATTCAGTTTTCAAATGCACATTTTGTAATTGTTATAATAAAACTTATTTTTGAAATGCATATTATCTAATCCATCATTTCCAATCAAAAGGTACTTTATCCATTTTATAATACTCTTTTTAAACTTCTTATGATTTTTGTAACTGGAAATTGCAGACTTAAACTTTGTCACCAAATGTTAATGAGTTAGTGAAGAGAAATCAATAATTGCATAACTATATGAGTAATTTTACGTTATTTTCTGTTCCTGTAATTTAAAAAAACGTGGATAATATCCTTTTTGCATCATACCCAATCAAAAGGGACATTATCCATTTTATAATACATTTTTTGTTAACTTCTAATGATTTCTGTAACTGAAAATTGCCGGCTTAACCTTTGACATCAAATGTTAATGAGTTAGTGAACAGAAATCAAGAATTGCACAACTATATGAGTGTCTATAAGTTTTTCCCTCGTCCTGTAATTTTTTAAAAAGTGGATCAAGTCCCTTTAGCATCTGAACGCCTCATATATCAGGTATATGTATTGTCTGTCTGCCCTGTTGTTAAAATAAAATATCCCTTGTGAGTATAATCAACCACTACCCTGAAACAAAATGAAAATAAACGTTACAACACAAAAAGGCCCAACGTGGGGATTTTTGTTGTTGGATTCCCCAAGAGGAAGTAATGACGTTACAATATTGCACCTCAACGTGGGGATATCGAAAAAGTGACGTTACAACACCTAGGACATGATCGAGCCGTGGTAACAAAGGAGTTATACATTTTCTCTGATTTCCCTTTGCCTGAAGCAGGTTTTGGAGAATGGGAAGGATTGTTCGCCTGACTTAACATTGCCTCTAAAGCATGACATCGTTTTTCTAAAAATGCAAACAGTTCTTCAGATGACGGCAGGTGCTTAGCCGGAGTGTTAAGTTACCACTCTCACCTAGATGTTGAATCTAATCTATCTACGATTAATTGCACTACAATGGCTTCTTTGAATGCATTTTCAACTATATCCTGAGCTTCTAATGAGTTCAAATGTCCCTTAAATGTGTCTACCAACGATCGTAACTCGCGTGCTGATTCTTTGTGAATTGCATCAGCTTCTAGTAAACCCTTGATATGTTTGCTTACTATTAGCCTCTTACTGTAGTATCGTGCAATTAATGCTACCCATGCTGCTTGATAATTTTCAGAAGATGTTGGAAATTTGTGTAAATTACAATTTTGAGTGCCTCTTCCTTAATTGATGAATTTAGATAGTAAAATTTTTGAATGTTGGTTAGATCTTCATTGTTGTGGATCATAGCCACAAATGTATCGTGATATAAGTATAAATTTACATAATAAAATTTTTATAAACTAAAAAAATCTTACTATAAAACCCCCACGTTGTGTTGTAACCGTCAAATTTAGGGATGTTTATTGGAGGTAAGTCCATACATGATTTTAATCTACCTGCTTGTGAACCTGCAGAATGCAATGATATACCATCATCAAATGGCTCTACCCATACATTAATTTTGGCAACAATATCCCAGTACGTGGATTCGAAACTATCTATGTAGTCTACATACTCCTCAGTTTTGTCATCGTACACTTCCAAGTCTGACTGAATGACTTTGAAGTCGTTGAAAATTTCCTATATGGTTTTTAGCCTGCCTTTTATTAGCTCTATACCTACCCTGAGAGTTATCAAACTGCTCGACATATGACTGAATGCGCGTCAGCATGCCCTTCAAAATGCCTCGCTTCCTTATCAATACGTTTAAATCTGTAGCTTCCATAGTTGGACTGTATATGAGTAAAGGAATGGAGAGGATTGCTAGACCTAACACATACCTTGACGTGGACTTTATTTCACTGCTTAATGCACTAGGATACTGTAGTATCACAAGTCGCGGTCAATATTTGCGTGCGGAGGACCAATGATTTATTTTGTAGAAGCAGTGAATTTATTTGATCTGAATCATATTTGATTCTGCTCTGCTATGTTTGAGACACAAGTTATTGCAAAACTTGACATACAATGTTATATCCTGGCTCAAAGAACTCTCTGAAAACAAAAGAATAAAGGGACATTCCCGACCAGGCCACCAGAGGTGCAGTCAGGCGCGCAACAGATGTCGCTCATATACGGAACGGAACACTTACAAATATCCTAATGTTATCCCCCTTCCCCTCCATATTTAGTAAATTCAAATTTGGTGACTAGGGACTTCCGAGTCATCAGTCCCGTGGACTTGAGTATGTGTTGAACTTATCTGATAACTTATATTTCTGTGATGACTGCAGTAGTGTGTGAAGCTGTATTGGTTGCTGTTAATTAATTTAATTTGAGAAATCTTGGTCGTCAGCCCCGTGTAGTTGGGTGTGTGTTAAACTTGTCTGATAACCTGTATTGATTTGATAGCTGTAGTAGTGTGTGTAACTTCTCCAATCTCCTAAATCGCCCATCAGCAGCTGCTGAAGACTTTCTTTGTGATGTGCCGCAACAACCTGAACAACTGTGGTTGGCAGTACCTCCTACTTATCATGAATTCAGTGCAGCACTCACCCAATTTAAACCCAGAAAGGCACATGGCCCAGATAACATCCCTCTGGAACTAATTCAAGCTGGAGGTCATTCCCTCAAATTAAGGATTTTCACCCTTATCCTCAGAATATGGGAATCAAGAAAGGTGCCTGGAGACCTAAAGAATGCCACTATCGTCACTATCTTTAAAAGGGGGTGATCGCAGTGTTTGTGGCAACTACCGTGGTATATCACTGCTATCGATTGTGGGGAAGGTTCTTGCAAGAATTCTGCTTAACCGCCTCAAGGTTATCTCTGAGAAGATCCTCCCAGAGTCACAATGCGGATTTAGAGCTTCCAGAAGCACAATTGACTTGATCTTCTGAGTGAGACAGCTACAAGAAAAATGTATAGAACAACAGAATCCACTCTTCTTAGTCTTTTATGACTTGGAAAAGGCATTTGATTCGGTTCCAAGACCAGCCATGTGGGCGGTGCTGAAGCGGTTTGGTTGCCCTTTTGTAGATCTTATCAAGGCTCTCCAAGATGGCATGACAGGTCAGGTTTGCCATCAGAATAAGATGTCGGATGAATTTCCTATTACCCATGGACTGAAACAATGATGTGTACTGGCTCCAACGCTTTCTGCGCTGTACTTGGCTGCACTGCTTTATGATTCACCCATAAACATCCCAGGTGTGGAGGTCAAGTATCGTTTTGATGGAGGGATATTCAACCTAACTCGCCTCCGCTCCTTGAGGAAAACTCACGTTACTAATGTTACTAATATGCTGTATGCAGTTGATGCTGCGTCGCCAACACTCACACCAGAAGAGCTGCAAGAGTCAGTTAATTGTTACAATAGTCCATGTGATCGCTTTGGTCTTACGATAAATGTCAATAAGACTAAAGTCTTGGCACAACCTTCACCAGGCACACCTCTTCCTCACTTCAATATCTCCATCTCAAATTTGCCATTAGAACAGGTAGACCACTCCTCGTACCTGGGCAGTACCATTTCTGTAAGCTGTACCTGTGAGCAGGATGTGACTAAGAGAATTGGCGTAGCCCATTCAGCATATGGACGATTAGCGCACCGGGTCTTCATGAATAAAGATCTGTCCATGAGTAAAAAGCTTATGGTGTACAAAGCAGTAGTCATTTCTACATTCTTGTATGGCTGTGAAACGTGGACCCTTTACCGACGTGATCATAGGAAGCTTGAGCGTTTCCACCAACAAAAACTTCGATCAATCCTGAGGATTAAATGGGAAGACCGCATTACCAATATTGCTGTTCTTGAAAAGGCTCAAATTAACAGCATAGAATCATCCATAATAGGTCACCAATTTAGATGGATTGGTCATGTCCTTCGGATGGATGATGTGAGATTACCTCGTGAAATGCTATATGGTGAGCTATGCTATGGCACCAGACCTCATAGTGGTCCTAAGAGGCGCTACAAGGACCAATTTAAACACACCCTGAAATTGACAGCTTGATTCACAACCCTGGGACATGCTGGCTGAAGACCGCTCAACTTGGCGCCGTACCATCTCGGGTACTTTAAAAACGTTTGAAAGGGATCGCGACGCACAAATGAAGAGGCCAAACGTCATGCTAGGAAACTTAGAGCAGCCCAACCACGTCCTCCTCCAGCAATACTATGTAACTTGTGTGGACGCTTGTTCCATCCCAGGATTGGACACTTTAGTCACCGTACACACATCCACAAACTGGACTGAAGGAAGAAGATTTATACTCGGATTCGAGCTAAAGCCGATGATGATGGTGTGTAACTTTATCAGGGACAGGGATGAGGAAGGTGCCCTGGGACTTGAGCTAATGTGCTATCCCGGCATTTGCCTGGAGGGAGTGTGTAAACACCTGGGGGGAAACTACTCAGGATAGCCACTGTCAGTGCCTGGTTTCGAACCTGCGATATCCGAGCGTGGTGCACGATTTAACGAGCATGGCCACGCCGCTGGGTGCCAGTTGCATTGGGGAAATAGATGTAATCAATTCGGTGTATTTTAAGTCCTATGACCTGTGATGAGATATCCTGGTCCCTTTTTCAAATTTATTTCACTGGGTCCAGCCAAGTATTGTATTCACGTCCTCCCGCATGTTTGTAATCAGCGTGTTGGTGGAGTACGCATTGTAAAAGATACTTAAGTCGTCTGCAAACAACGTAATGTTACCATGAAAAGAGGAGAATTGAAGCATTTGAAATGTGGTTTTACAGGAGAATGATGTAGATCAGATAGGTAGATAAGGTTACAAACGAAGAGGTATTAAGACGAGTGGGAGACGAGACATGTTTCTGGAGACTGCAAAGAAAGAGAAGGGATAGGCTAGTAGGACACATATTAAGACATCCAGGAATAGCAAGCTCAGTTATGGAAGGAAGGGTCGAGGACAAGAACTGTAGGGATGGACCAAGGTTAGAATATGTTAAACAGATTGCCTCGGATGTAGGGTGTGGTAGCTATGTAGAGATGAAACGATTAGCTCAGGACAGGGAGGCATGGATAGCTGCATCAAACCAGTCAAAAGACTGAAGACTCAAACACACACCATGAAAACGGAGTGTTGCTATTGTTGGATATCGGGAAAGAGTTAGACCTTTTTGTAAGTATGTTTCGTGATGTAACAACTATCTTTTGTCCTTTTTTGTTAATGGTCTTTGTATGTAGGCCTACTCTTTGGAAGTGTAGTATTCACTGTAATCCAAACTGGAAGCATGAAGTCAATATAATAAAATTGTTGCACTTAAAACTGTTATTAATTACCAGCAACACGCCCCAGCTTCGCCCGGGAACAGTTATGAATGCTTTACGTGATAAGCGCCTTTATTTTAGATGTCAATGAACTACGACCTATATCCGTTTTACGTCACAGCATGATGGGTTAAAATCGCTGACTGGACTATGAATTATATTATCATGGAGATGCATGTGCTACGAATCCTTGTCAGACGTAATTTAAGAATGGCGAGGTGCATGAAACTCAAATCTCCCTTCTATCCAATTTAAATTCACTTATAGTAGGCAATGTATTCAAGATAGAATATGCCCAAGCAGAATTTTTTGTAGAACTTTTCATGCTGAACAATTCTTACACTCATAGTATATTGATATTTTTAACGGTTTGCCCAGCGTAAGCTTAAAAGGCGCACAGACGCTAGGTTTTTATTTCGACTTTTTCACTGAAATCGTTACTGATAGGCTTCCTTTGATCATAAACAAATTATTTTCTACAAAAACCTTACTGGAGATAATCTTTACAGAATGGTGGAAACCACATCAAAATCCATCCAGTGGTTCTCGAGATTACCCATGACATCCAAGAATCGGGGACTTTGTTTTATACTAAGTAGAGATTATACCCCAATCAGTATAATTTAATATAATATAATATAATCCCTCTTCCGTCCTATCTTAAATTGACTGTGAATTTTGCGGAACGAAAAGTTCACAGGCGAAATGAGAGTTGCACTTCCAGGAAATGGCGAGGTGAATGAAACTCAAATCCCCCTTCCGTCCAATCTTACCTTGTCTGTGTTTCACTGCCGAAATGAAGAAACCCCGAGTTGCACTTCCAGGGAAACTCCAAACACAACCACCCTTCTCAGAAGTCTTTACTCAATACGACTCAACGGTTTGCTGCTGGCTGTATCTGGGGCAATAGGTTCGCCCGCTAGCTAGGCTGTAACAGGGATTTATAGACTCGCCCTTAGCTAGCTCGTAAACTGTCGCCTCAGTAGAGTAATGGACATGGTTGGAAGAAATTAAAACGTATAATCACTTAAAGTGGGCGATGTATTGAAGATTGACATATGCTCTCGCGGACATTTTTGTAGAACATTTCATGCAGAACAATTCTTACACTCATAGTATTTATATATTTTTAACGGTTTGCCCAGCGTAAGCTTACAAAGCGCTCGGACGCCAGTTTTTTTTCAACTTTTCCACTGAAATCGTTACTGTTCGACTTCCTTCGGTCATAAATAAATTATTTTATACATAAAACATCCTCGAGATATCCTTTACAGAATGGTGAAAACCGCATCAAAATCCATCCAGTGGTTCTCGAGTTACCCGTAACACCCAAGAATCGGGGACTTTGTTTTATACTAAGTAGAGATGATGAAAATAATCTGAGAACACCGGGTAGGCTTTAGAAACAACATATGGCGACCGTGACAGGATTATTGTGTTAAATTGTGGGTTACATATTAGCCCAACATATATCGGGAAGTGTTTTATCCAGTTTGTGTACACATGGTCATGGATGCGTTGAAAAAGAAACGGACGGTAGTGCGGGCGGCATTTACCCGCGTTTATAACAACTTGGAGGAAAGAAGAATCTCAAGAGTGAATACAGAAAAGCAAGATGATGTGGAGGTTATGGCGGATATGGACTTGCTACGCGAGAAATTCGAGGAGATGCGAGTTTGGATGCAGTCATTTTGGATTTGCTACTGAAAAATGCGGCTCCTAAATCACAGGATTTGGATACCGAGGTACAGACCGCTGATGAATACACAGGCAAATACAAAAGGATAAGTCTTTACTTGCAAAGGAGCCTAACTGCTGTTGATGATAGCATCTCTATTTCGAACATAAGCAAGAGAAAATTTAAACTACATGCTCTTGAGTTAAATAAATTTGGAGGGGAGATCAAGGACTGGTTAACCTTCTAGGGTCAATTTAAGAAAATAAATGACGAGTCTGACATACATGATTCTGACAAATTTCAGTATTTGTTACAAGCTATGGAGCCAAACACTAGAGCAAGGGAAGTGGTAGAAAGTTTTCCCCCTACAGGCAGTAACTCGACCGTGGCAAGGCTATTGAATGCTTGAAAGCGAGGTTTAGTCGGGAAGACAATTTGGTAGAGAATTGCTCAAATTGACTAGTGATTAATTCGAAGCACAATCAAGTCAGTCTTTCCTCCCTATATGACAAAATCGAGACACAGTTAAGGGCTTTGGAAACTTGAGGAGTAACTACAGATAAATATGCTGCAATGCTCTTTCCACTTGTTGAGTCGTGTCTCACTGAAGAAGTCTTGAGAGCTTGGCAGAGAAGTTACAACACCAGTTCGGTTCAAACTGATGGTAAAACCAGACTTGATAGCCTCATGAATTTTTTGAAATGCGAGGTTGAAAATGAGGAGCGAATCTGTATGGCAGTCCAAGGCTTCAAGATAGAAAACCACTCCAAGGGTAGCACGAAATCATTAGGAGCAGAGTCAAACAGTCATAATACCGGTACTAATATTCCAACAGCAGCTGGTCTTGTCAATTTTAAGCAAAAAAAAGTGTGTTTTTTGAGAAGTATATCACTCAAACGATGCTTGTTTTAAGGCCCAGAAAATGGTGCTTGATGGCAAGAGGAACATTTTAAATAGAAGGACCTGTTGCTTTTCTCGTCTAAAGATTGTCCACATTAGTTGGAAATGTAAAACACTGTATAAATGTATTATTTGTGAGGGAAACCATGTCCCAGTTATGTGTCCCAAAAGTCACAGGCAGCAAACTCCAAAAGAAGGAAGGTTGAGAATTCCCTATCAAATGTGAACTGTAGTCAGGTATTTTTACAAACACTCATGGTGACCATTAGGGGAGAGCAGGAAAAACAAGTCCGTGTCCTCAAGGACCAGGCTCGCTACGTTCCTACATTAGGAAGGACACTGCTCAGTATATGGGATATGAGCCCATCGGTGAAGAGACACTGATCCATGGTTTGTTTGGGGGTAAGGTGACTAATCCAAAACCACATCTTTGTTACACGGTGCGGTTAAAAAGTCACGAGGGGATCTATGCTTGTGATTTCGAAGCACTGCATCAAGAAAAAATTGTTATCGCATCCCTGTCATTGAGCCTGGACCATGGTTGACTGAAACCACTGAAAAAGGTATCCAGCTCTTCGATGAAGATAATCCAGTTGAATTTTTGGTGAGAGCGGATATATATGGAACACTTCTCACTGGCAAAAGGGAGATTTTACAATGCGAGCATGTTGCAATTGAGACTTCTGGGATGGATTGTCGCAGGAAAGATAAAGGGGTCCAACTCTTCCAATTCTATGTCAGCACGTTCAATGCTCATACCGAGCATGTAAGCAAACTTTGGGAGCTGGGTGCACTTAGTATTCAAGATCCAGGTGAAAGGAAGAATAGAGAAGGAAGAGAAAAGGCAACTCATGATTTCATTCTGTATAATGTTACGACAAATGAAGAGGGACGCTATGAAGTGAGGTTGCCATGGATTGAAGGACACCCACCAGTTCCAAGGAATTTCAATTTGGGGAAAAGATGAATGGAACACACCATCAAGAAGCTGAAAGAAAGTGATTCCAAATAAAAATATGATGAAATTCTGAAGAATTGGACACAAGAAGGAATCATTGAAGAAGTACCTGTGTCACAGTGGGATGAAGGACACTATTTACCTCATCGACCCATTTTTAAAGAAAACAGTACAACGTGAGTTCGACCTGTTTTCGATGCTTCGTCTAGAGAGCGTGGCTCTCCTTCGCTGAACCAGTGTTTAGAGAAGGGCATTAATCTAATTAAAATTATACCTACATTACATCTTCGTTTTAGGCTCTACCAAATTGGAGTAATAGCAGACATAAAGAAAGCATTCTTGCAAATCAGCTTATGTGAAGAGGACCTGGACTTCCTCAGATTTATGTGGGTTGACATTGAGGGAGATTTGAAAATATTCCGCCATACACGTGTTGTGTTTGGGGTGACCAGCAGCCCGTTCTTGTTGGGTGCAGTGATCGATTTACATTTGAAACGTCTTGAACGTATGGGAGATAGGAGGTATTCTATAGCTACTATCGAGAAGCTTAGAAAAAGTTTTTACGTGGATCACAGTGTAACCAGTTTACAATATACTGAGGACTTGCACCGTTTTCAAGAAGAAGCAATGAGAATACTGGCACAATTAAATTTGACTTGAGAGGTAGGGAATATTCAGATTCTAACCTAGAAAATAAGACAACTACTCCTGTTCTAGGCCTTATTTGGGACAAACAATTCGATACTCTAGCTCTGAGTGTCTACAAGCCAATGGACATTAAGGTAATCACTCGAAAGACTATATTGTCAATAACACAGAGAGTGTTTGATCCTATTGGCTTCACGTGCGCTGTTTCGCTACGTCGAAAGCTATTGTTACAGCAGTGTTGGGCCATTGTAGTAGGTCTATCCCCCCGTTACCCTTTAGATAACCAAAATGATAATAATAATAATAATAATAATAATAATAATAATAATATTAGCATATCAAAATATAATTCATCAACATGATATTACCATATCAAAAATTAATAATTTATAACACACAGAAAAGGCCTAATTTAATTACTCGCTAGGTCAGCTGAATTCACAGCTAAAAACCTAGGCAGAGAATATTCCTAGTTTCATAGCATTGTGGAAATACTCTGGTCTAATTTAGAATAAGGGAAAAGGTGGGATGTAACCGAGGTCAAGACCAGCTTGTTGAGAGGAAGGCCTGATGCGTACCTCAGTAGGCCGTATTAAAATAATGACCCTGCCAAAAGATGAAGAAGGAAAGGGGAATGATCTTCCCAGTGACTTCATGCAATAAATAACGTGACAAATCGAAATAAGCTAACATGTATTGAACAGTAAGATAAAACAATTACAAGAGAGACCCTTCCACCACTTAATTAACTAACTGACAAATATGATCTAATTAAACACAAATGAATGACTTAACCTAAACAAACCAGACACTTGCCCGCTTGGCAAGATTACACCCACCTACATTTGTGATAGAAATGAATTTAACTAGAATGATTCCCCTGACGACAAAACTAAAGGAATAACAACATGAAATTAGACTCTATGTCACCTCAAAAACAATGTCACATAAGCAACTTAAAAGCCGTTTAATACGACTAAGGCGGTCCGAAAGCCTGCTTTTGACTTACCGCCCTCAACAGCCTTTCTGACCAAAGTTAAAACCTTTTTCCCTCCCTGAATCTAATACCAATCAAACGAATCTGCATATCCAAAAACTTAGCAAAATATACTTATTAACTAACAATCATAATTCTAGAAATATCAGTCCAGAAACGCCATTCGACACATGGCATGTGAAATTCACAGTATTGAAAGGCAGTCCGGTATGAGTTAATCAAAACGTCAGTTACCCCCAAAACAAATGTACTTGGATACTTCCTGCATCCCGAACCCACCCCGAGGAACAAATCCCCGGGGGAGTCGTTTCTCAACACGTCAAGCTTTAACCAGTCTCAGTCGAGAAGTCTTTTTTACACACTTGGTAACGCGTCCAGTCGGAAGGAAACAACCCCCTCTCCTGACCTCAGATACAGGTCGTGCCAACATAACATGGGGGTGCAGACCACCATGACAACGACCGAATCCTTGAGAAATGTTGGTACCGCAAATATCACCCCACACAGTTAGTGCGTAGAATCTTCCCAGGAGTTGAGGCGTTACACAATGTTCTTGCAAGATTTTTCTTAGAACAAGAGCTTGGCCAAATGTAGCTGACAGGAAGTGTTAACGTCCCCAATGTTCACAGATACAAAGCTTGATATATCCCCCTCGACAAGTTTCCATTAGCGATAATACTTTAAGTGGCAGGACACACAAAGGGTAGAAATCCTGGCAGAAAAAGGGCTTGGCGAACCCATTTCACCAACAGTCAGGTGCCGGAGGGGCGAAAAGAATTCCCAGAAGAGGCTTGGTGTATGCTCCCATGATAATCCTGTCAGACCTGGAGTTCTTACTGCGTCTCGAAGATATGAATATGTACTGATTTACAAAATCGGTACAGCCATGAAAGGAGGATGGGATGAAGAAGTTCCAGATGGTGTGAGAAAAGCATTCTTGTTATGGTTACAAGAACTTCCTGTACTTGAAGATGTGAAGATACCACGCTGTCTCATGGGAGTTAGCGATAAGGTGCTCGGTACATACCTTTTGAGATACCAGTAAGCTTGCATATGCCGCAAGAGTGTTCTTACACTTGGAATACAATTCCTGTATACATGTACACTGATACAGGCAACCGCCACCGCTCAAAGGAATGACTATTCCAAGGCTGGAATTGTTAGCTGCAACCATTGGAACATGGTTAGTGGCATCTTTGAAGAAAGAATTTGAAGAACTACATACAAATTTCTTCTTCTGGACTGACTCAACTGCGACATGGAAATTTACTGGAGAATTCCTGTAATCAGCAATATTTCAGCGCTAGTGTTCCAATTGTATTTGTTCAAGTGCCAAGATACCAATGTGAGTGGACCTAGAACTTACTAAGGCTTATGGTTGTTTTTAACTTTGTTCACATTTGTGGTGGCAAACCAGGATGGTCAAAAATGGAGAATGCTGGCTTAGTGAGGTGAACGTTAAGGCCAGTGTCTTTTAATTTGAGCAACGAAGGTCAGTGGACGTTGATTAAGGCAGCGGGAGACGCCGCTACGGCGGGGCTCGGATCCTCCCGGATACCTGTGTTTCGAACGATTAATTCATATAAGTGGAGCGAACACAATAAATAACGAACTGAAAATCATTTAAGAACATCATTGTACAACTTGTTCACTTTTGTGTTAGTATTATCTGGTGCGCGTGGTCATAATGCATTGTTTGTTAAATTAAATTTTGTAGCAACGCGGGTTTATTTTCGAAGTGTTAGATTTGTGTATAATTTTTATACTTTGCATTCTGCTAGTAATGTTTCGTTCCCGTCGTTGTATTTTGTATTCATGTTAGTTTTCTTAACGTAAATATCTTGCTGTGCCTCGTGCAGCCAACATGGTTTGATTTAGAAGTAGCGTTGTTTTAAATATTCTTTGGTAACGCTTTGATTTGACCACGTGCAAAATTAACTAAAGACACCAGTAGGCCTAAAATATTTTAATCATGTAATATTTATTTTAATAATTTTGAATATGTATTTTGCTGGATTTTTAAGAGAAAGGGGGATGAGGGTCAATTTGGTTGTGCTGTGGTGTTCTTGCCGATCGTCATGCTTGGCGACGCGAGTCTGTTATTTGGCTCGGAGATGGACGGCTGGTTGTTAGTTCAGTTCGTGTTTTAATACTTACCTTTTATTTTATAACTTTTAATACAAACACCGTCCAGCTTTAAGTATTGTAATTAATCATTTTATTTCATTACCTAGTTTTGAGAACATGTTATTTTGATTTGATCACGATTTAATTAATTGCTTTTGAGGTTACGTAAACCTCGTGTTCTCAATTTAACTTCGTACCTCGCGAGGACCATTCCTTCTTGTTTAATTTAACATTTATGTAATTCTGTTTCAATTGTGAACGAGGGAAGTCTTAACTAAAGAACTCATTTCGTTTAATGGTGTGTGTTTTTTTTTACCAATGCATTCGGTTAGGTTATGTTCGTTTTATTATGTATTGCCGGAAGGGTTATTATTAGATGTGTTCCATTGTAATGTTCATTGTTTGTATTAATAATTGTTCAAATACCTAATTGTTGATTATATGTGTCTCATTCAATTTCATTTAACCTTCATCTGGGCGGTAATTTACCGCCCTGCTCATATAATGGCGCGAAACTCTCGAATGAGCGTCCGGGGCTAGCATTCTCTAGTTACACCAGATGGCATTGTCAACCTGTTGCAATTTCCGCGTGGGGACCTCTCAGTTCGCGTCAAACTTACGAACGGCGTTACAGACGGTAATTTACCGCCATGCGCTCATCTTTGGAAGTAAAACGTCGAGGACCAGCAGAGGAAAATGTGAGTATGGATTCAATTTCTTTTTTTGCTCTAATATCTAGTGATGGGCATAACTCTCGTTCGAGATACCCGGGACTGACGTCAGTAATCCCGATAGTGATGGGCGCGCATGGCGCTTGGACTCGCGAGAATCGGTTCTTGCGGTTCCGACTCCGTAGTGATACAGAGTGCGAGGAATCGACTCCCAGCTGACGTCACAACAGGCGCGTATTCTGACAGTTATTATTTAGCGTATGATGCTTCATTTGACAATCGTTGAAATGTATTACATATAATTGCTATTACAAAATAAAAATTAATATATACATATTTATATACATGGATGTAAAGTATTACAGACATAATAACTGGGATGCACGCATACACACACACACACACACACTGCTGCAGATTCTGATATTTCATCACAAGCTGATGTCTAGTCCTTCCAACCAAGTGAGTGCCGTAGGGGTTACTTGATGTAGCTCCTCCACAGGCCCAGTGAATGCCCGCAGAGGACATTCTTTCACGATGTGGCTGATGGTTTGCATTTCAGCACCACAGTTGCAGGAAGGAGACTCCAACCACCCCCATTGGTGTAGTGCAGAAGCAGTTCTTCCAACGCCGCAGCGTATCCTGTTTAGTCTGGTCCAGATGGTGCGCGGGAGGTTGAACCCAGGAGGTTTTGCTGTTGGGTCATCGATGTTGATTAGACCATGTGGGTGTAATCTGGCCCATTCTTGCTTCCATGCTTCGTCAGGTCTAAATGGTATGTCAGCTAGATTCCTGGCCGTCTTCCAGGCAGGTTTCCGGGATTTCAGTCTTGCTACGTCGTTTTCATCTGCATCCTGGTGGATGGGAAGAGAGCTGTTCATCATCACCTTAGTCCATAATCTGACAAGGGCATTTTGTCGTCTGATGTGAGGAGGTTGAATGTGGCTCAGTACGGGTAACCACTGTACAGGAGTAGGGTGCAGGGTGCCAGATATGATTCTCATTGTGTGGTGTAGCTGGACGTCGACCAGACGAGTATGGGAACTATTCAGCCATACAGCAGAACAGTATTCAGCTGAAGAATATACTAGTGCTAAAGCAGTTGTTCGCAGTGAATTTGCATCTGCACCCCATGATGTTCCAGCTAGTCTTCCCAGAAGGTTGTTACGACTTTTCAGTTTAGTTGCCAGTTTCTGAAGGTGATTGCGATAGGTTAGAGATCTATCTAAAGTTACGCCAAGGCTTTTGGGGGTAGCATTACATCGCAGTGTGTGATTTCTGAACCTGACAGTATATAAACACGATAACGTGTGCCATTCGCTGAATGTAGCGAGGAGGATGGCCTCACGCAAGCGATCTAAAGCGTGGTACCCACATGGATCGCTGATGGCAGCTCTACGCTGCACAATCAAGTACGACAGGTTGATTGCACGGTCTGCCATGCTGGCGTACCCATTCTCGAGCTCTCCTTATGAGGAAGCCATGGTAATCTAGTCAATTTTAAATCGTAATTAATGGTGCTTTGGAACAAATAAAAATATAGATACCGGTATACGTTCACTCATAGCATAAGGGCATTGAAATCACTGACACGTCATTCCGAGGTCAGTAAATCTCCGGAATATCAATAAAAATGAATGTATAATAACGGCTGACAAATATCAACTTAGGTGCTGAGTACACGCAATTAGCGATCAGTAAGGGACTAACGAGTGAAAAACAAATTCTGGAAACATTGTAAATTGTATAAACATATGCCACGAAATTATGCATTCTTCAAATGAGTACCTATAAACGTAGCTCACTATACAGGCCTAGATTCAACATATCGTAATCGGTGCTTGGTAATGAATTCCTGTTTCCATGAAATAACGCGCAGTTTAATTTATAAACAACAACAGCAACAACTCCGTAACCCATCCCCTCACTTCTCTCCCTCTCACCAACACTTCCCCCAAGTAATCCCAGCACTCTACATCAAATACTACAGCTTTTAATCACGCTAGCAGCACAATAAACTTACTAATAACGGGACGTCGATGTAGGCCAAAACTGCACTGTAAGCCAAACCAATTTCACTCCTCAGCTCCACATTAAACTTAACACAACTAAAAACCCCACCGTTTTACAACTACTAAGAGATTATTCGCACTGTAACGTGTTTTTTTTGTTACAGCGTTCACCCTCACGATTTCGGTTTGTTTAATGTTATATTTAGGTTCGGTAATGGCTACCTCTTGCTGGGCACTGCAAGGAGTCTCATACTTGTGCTTATTGGATTATTTGTGGTGTCCTAGCCTTGGCTTGGGCTTTGCCCAATGAAGTTTCATTGCAGGATATATGTTCCTTTTATGATAGTCGGTTGTTCAGATTTTTTCTTGTTGAAAAAAAAAAAAAAAAAGATGACATGGTCAGGTAACCATGGTGATGATATTTTTGTTGTTGTTGGGATGATGCCAGGCAAGGAAAATGGAGGCCTGCTCGGAAGTGTAAAATAATTATTATTAGTAAATGTGTTTGTTTAATGGGAGTGTGTGTCCTGTGTCTTTGTGTGGATATTTAAGCAAGTATATTGCCCCACTATCCTGAGGTGGCTAGCTCAGTATTATAGACATTACATTGGCGCCCAACGTTTGAGCAAGAATTTATGAATCACACAAAGACAGGAGCACGAATAACGAAATAAGAAATATGGGGGAAACAAGTTTAGTTTTGAAGCTGAAGTTGAGATGATAGCCATAATGAAGAAGATCTTAGAGGTGCAGGATAGGATGATCAACCGGCAGAAGGCTGCGAAGGAGAAAGAGAAGTTGGAGCAGGAGGAGAAGCAGAAAGGCAAGTTGGAAGAACAGAGAGTGGAGGTCATATGTGTTGTAGAAGAGAAAGTTGAGATGGTAGAACCTGTGAGTGTAGTTGTGGAGGAGAAGAATGAGAAGAAGGAGCGAGAGGAAGAAAAAGGGAAGTTGGAAGAACAGAGAGTGGAGGTCATATGCATTGTGGAAGAGAAAGTTCAGATGGTAGAACCTGTGAGTGTAGTTGTGGAGGAGAAGAATGAGAAGAAGGAGCAGGAGGAAGAAAAAGGGAAGTTAGAAGAACAGAGAGTGGAGGTCATATGCATTGTGGAAGAGAAAGTCCAAAGGGTAGAATCTGTGAGTGTGTCGGTTGAGGAAGAGGAGAAGATCTATGAAGTACTTGATGATAGGGGACGTATGAAAAATAATCAAGAAGTGGAAAAGATAAGGCGAGGTTGTAGAGGTATATATCGGAGAGACCATAGCAGGCGAAGAAGAGAGAGCAGTTGTGGGGGTAGACACAGAGGTCGCCGCCAACGTAACAGAAGAGGACGTCAAAAGAAAGATGAGATAGAACATAACGTGAAGAAGCGTAGGAGGAGAAAGATGAGGATACGCGGGAGAACGAGTTGGAGGAAGAAATGGACCAGATGGAAGGCAAAGAGAAGGAGTAAGAAGAGGAAGAGATGTCAGGCAGATCGAGATAAGAGAGTGAAGAATCAGAAGAAGAAAAGGAGAAGATAAAAGGGATCAAGGCAAAGAGAAAAGAAAAGATGAGAAGAAAAGAATTGCTGAGCAAGATAAGGCAGATGAAGAAAGAGAAGGGAAAGGAGAAGGAGAGAATGAAGGCTGAAGGCAAGTGGCTGACGCACACGCAGAAGACAGACCGTGCGCGTGCTCAGGCTCGCATGGCCCATGGCATGGAGCTGCCTGCGGCGGACGACCGCAAGTTTTCTCGACCCGGCACCAGGATACGGTCCAACAAGACCAAGCAGCAGCTAGCTATTGTCGACCAAGGAGAACGGAAGGTGGAGGTGAAGATTGTGGACCAGGTCCCCCTGCCATCTGAGGGCAGCATGGAACACAAGGAGGAAAGGGAGGCGCAGAAGAAACTGGAACAGAAGGAGCCAGCCGAGAAGACTGAAGGAGCAGGCGAGACACAGTCGGAAGACAGTGAAGCAGATGAGGAAGACCGAAAGCATAAGGGAAAAACTTAATGAAGATGATGATGTTTATGAAAACGGCACAGACTGGTATGATGAAGATTCTGCCGTTCGTTCTGACTCTGATGTTGTTGTCGTCGGATTTTTCCGATGCTGCAGAAAGGTCTGATAGACTCGATCGGATAGTTTCGGCTACTCTATCAGAAGATAGTATTTATGCTGGTGATTCTGGTGAACTTTGAATGGTTATTTCGGCGATGATGGTGCCAATGGTCTTTTGTGGATTATGTAGCCATTGAGGTGGAGGATGACAATACCATTATTGGCGAATCTAAAGAATATCATGTATATTTGTTCAATTTGTGATTTTTGTCTTAGTGGTTTTTTTGTATTCCTTTTTAATTTATGTTTGGTGTGCATTTGTTTTAGTGGTATGTACTTGTATGAGGGTCGAGGATGAATCTATAACCCTGAGTTAGAGATTTATACTCGAGGGGGCGTTCTGTAACATATTTTTTGTTTGTTACAGCGTACACCCTCACGATTTCGGTTTGTTTAATGTTGTATTTAGGTTCGGTAATGACTACCTCTTGCTGGGCACTGCAAGGAGTCTTATACTTGTGCTTATTGGATTATTTGTGGTGTCCCAGCAGTGAGGTAATAGGGGGCTTTGCCCAATGAAGTTTCATTGCAGGATATATGCTCCTTTTATGATAGTCGGTTGTTCAGATTTCTTCTTGTTGAAAAAAAAAGATGACATGGTCAGGTAACCATGGTGATGTTATCTTTTGTTTTTGTTGGGATGATGCCAGGCAAGGAAAATGGAGGCCTGCTCAGATGTGTAAAATAATTATTATTAATAAATGTGTAAGTTGAATAGAAGTTGGTGTCCTGCGTCTTTGTGTTGATATTTAAGCAAGTATATTGCCCCACTATCCTGAGGTGGCTAGCTCAGTATTATAGACATTACAGCACCCAGAACCGAAAATCCCTGAAATAGGATCAAATTTAAAACCGCAATAACCTAGCCGATCACGTCTGCTTCAGCACCACTGCATATGTATACTTAACTTCACAGTAACTTCAAAATTACGGCTAAGTGACCTATCTGCCTGAGGGAAAGGTATTGCCGGCTTGCTTGGGATGATGGGTCACCAAACCGGTACTTAAAACTAAGATTTTACGCTTTAAATAACCAAAATCAGCCCATTTTACAACTACAAGAGACACAAAATATTTACTGCCAGTATAAATACAAGTATAACATCCAACTACCAGTAACCAATCACAGAGCCGGATTCGCCCTCCCAACCAATCACAGCGCTTTATTACCTACAAGCATATTTAACTAATAAATCCAGCTACAGCCTACTTTAAAAAACCAAGTTCATTCCTCCCTGGAGCAATTGAGGTGTATTTCCACTATTCTTTTGTAATACTTAAATATCGACAACGTACTACTGGTCTTTAACCTACTTCAAACTACCAAAACCAACCCACAATCAAGAGGCTTGGCCACTGGGCCTGGCGTCACTGAACAAAGCAAGAGCGTTCCACGGACTACGTGGTCTACGAGCAATATTCCACCATGCGCTCGCTGCTATCTTGCTATACCTGTCATCGTCTATTCGGCTTACTGCTGCCTTAGCTACCAGCCATCCATGTATAGAGATCAGTGGTGGTACCATTTCGACATAGCAGAACATGCTAGAGATAAAGTAATATGCAACCTATGTGCAGCACAATTGAAGTATAATACAACAAAAGTGCGTCCAAGATGTGGAAGCATTTGTCAACGAAGCATCAGATAGGCCATTCTGATGATATACAATGCTCCAGTCGGGAGGGTGCAAATGGCAGCAGTACCGGTGCATATCCAGGTACCGTAGTAGGTTTGTAACCCAATGTGGTTACAATGTTCTTATATTACTGTTCATTTTCTTAGATTTAGTTTTAGGTTAGGATCTTGGCTACTCTTTGCTGATGAAGGAGGCCATGAGTTATAGAGTTTCACATCTGTGTATATATTATCTATTTACGGTGTTATTTTGTTTTTTCTTTCCTTTGACTTTTCTTGTGTTGTACTCCCTGCTTAAATATTATGGTGGTCGGATTGTTGGTTATACGTGAGAGGAAATAAAAAGTAAATGCTTTTAAATGAATGAAGATGATATTAAATTTGGAGAATTAGATTGATAACAAGGAGAGAGAACATGACGTGAAGTGTATGTCAATGTGTAAGTAGATATAAAAAATACCATATTTCAACCAAACATCCTTAGTGTGAATACACACACACGGCCCCCAAACTCCACCTAATACCCCAATGAGTACGTATTGTTACAATATTGCGCCTCAACGTAGAGCTCGATACAGGAAAATACGTTCATTTTAATAGCAGTGAAGTACGGCCTTATCATGCACAATAGCACAGATAGTCTGCTCCAAATGTTTCTCAAATCTATGAAGAAGCAGGAAGAGTCCTTGAAAGAGTTTATAAATAAGGAATTACGAGGTGTGAAAAAGGAAATAGAATCTTGGAAAGTGTCTGTGAGTGTGGCTGTGGAGGAGGAGAAAGAGAAGAAGGAGCAGGAGAAGGTGAAAGAGAAGGAGAAAGAGAAGAAGGAGCAGGAGGAGGAGGAGAAAGGGAAGTTGCAAGAGCACAGAGTGGAGTTCATATGCATTGTAGAAGAGAAGTTGAGTGAGATAGTATGTGATGCTGGAGTGGTTGAAGATGAAGGGAGTAAAAAGCAGGAAAATTATCAGAGAGGTGGGGGCACAAAGAAGAGATAAAAGATGGACAAGAGAGAGAACAAAGTCAAATGGAGGAGAAAAATGAGAGAGAGGGCAAACTAGAAAAGAAAGGAGAAACGGTTAAGGGAGAAGGTAAAACGGAAGAACGTAAGAAAGCAGGTGAAATAAAGGTAAATGTAGATGAGAAAGGAGAAACGGATAAGGGAGAAGGTAAAACGGAAGAACGTAAGAAAGCAGGCGAAAGAAAGGAAAATGTAGAAGAGAAACGGATAAGGGAGAAGGTGAAATGGAAGAATTTAAGAAACCAGGTGATATGAAAGGAACTGAAGAAGAGAAAGGAGAAGCAGATGAGGTTGGTCATGAGGAGGACAATAGCAGTCAAGAAAAAGAGACTAAAGATGAGGGTGAAATTGCAGGAATGAATCATGAAGAAGACAACATACTAGAAGAAGGTAAGGTGAAGAAGAAACGGTGGAGAGCAAGGTCGAAGAAGAGAAAAGAACTGTTGAGCAAGACAAGACAGATGAGGAGGACAAGGAGGATGAAGAAATGGACCAGATGGAAGGCAAAGAGAGTAGGAAGAAGATGAGATGTCAGGTAAATGAAGATAAGAAATTGAGGAGAGCTAGGTGGATGAATAGGAAAGAACTGTTGAACAAGACAAGACAGACGAGGAGGACAAGGAGGAGGAAGAAATGGACCAAGTGGAAGGTAAAGAGAAAGAGTAGGAAGATGAGATGTCAGGTAAATGAAGATAAGAAATTGAGGAGTACAAGGTGGAAGAAGAGAAAAGAGAAACAGAAGAACAGAGAAGAACGAAAGGTGGAAGAATGAGAAAGGGTAAGGTAGTGATTTTGAGGATGAAGATGAAGTTCTCAGTAGTGATAACGTCTTGATTTTGGATTCTGTTAGTGATGGAGAACCAGTTTGCAACCAGTATCGCAATTGGCAACTCCAGCTATCTGATATGACATCTAGCGGTAAAAATGAGAAACTTACCAAGTAGGGTACATTTGTCACGTGGTGACTGTTTGTATATGGTTTCTTGTATTGGTAAACAGATCGTGGTAAATTGTTCGTGTCTTTATACATAAGTAATAAGTTTTACTCGTTGATAGAGTGAAAAATGAGTAAAGGCAAAGTGTATTGCTCAGTTTACGGCTGTAAGTCGATGTATAAGAGGGCTGCGGGTAAACGTTTTCATCACTTTCCAAAAGATGCAAATAGCAATAGCCGAAATGTGATGATACCTAATAATACCTAATACCTAATAATAATACCTTTCCACCCAGGGAAGGATCTAACACTTGTCGAGGTAGACAGACAGAAGACCTGCGACGTAAAGCCAGCGAAGGTTATTCAGTTTAAAAACAGCTGTTACGATGGGCGCGCTTGTAAGATTGAAGTTACTTGAATAATTAATTATGGCTGCTTGGTAGGGAGAAGGGATGAGTTTAACTTGTATTAAAACTCGTGGGGCGACAGGAATTGCTTGATTTGGATGGTTAAAAGGTAGGTTTGGTGTTGAATATTTGAATGGTAGCGGAATCACTCATTCTACAGTGCCCACGGGGAGGCAAATTAGGCCTATATGACTCGTAGTGGAATAGCTCGAATATCGAAGAACTTAGCGATTACGAGGTGTAGGCTTGGCGGAAAGGCTGGCGGATCATCAGTTTGACATCAATTCACGATATAAGTCGGAGCTTGGAACAGTGGCGTCTGGTTTGCGTGGATGCTAGTCTCGGAATGATAAAAGTAGCACAGCTTCGGTGTGTTATTTATTTGTTTATGTACCGTATTTCTCTATATGAATGTCCTCGGCGTTGACTCAGGATCGACATTTACATTATATTGTGCATAATAGTACCGAAATAATGTCCGGAGTGTAGCCCTGTGTAAATTTGAATCAGCTGATCTACATCAACCATAAAAACTGATGCTTGATAATATGCAAATGACACCAAAAAATCCAGTGGAACACACAAATTAGATCACGTGTATCGCACAGTTATACATATATACAATTAAAAATAACACTGTCATTACTTTAGAGACCACATTTACTGATTATAACCGAAAAATAAAAAGTGTTCCATATCAAACGCGTGTTATTGAGTATTTTAAACCCTACTTATCCAGACCGACCGCAGCGCCCCAAGTGTTAGTTTGAGTTGCCAATACATTTGATAATAATGTAGTTAACATATTATGGGTATTCTGTTTTGAATGATATGGTTGAAGTGTCACCTTCGTGTGTTCCGAGTGTGGGTTGTGTGGAAGGTGCAGATTTGACAGATGATGGTGTCAATGATGGGTGGAAGGTGATTGATCTGGATGTTGATGGAAACTATTATTTATGCATTCGAGACAGTAATGGCATCGAAGGTAGCAGTTCGGATGATGAAAGGTGTGAAGATGGTGTGTCCTTGTCAAGTGAACTCATTTTTCCAGTTCTTCGAGACTTAATATAGGAAAGTGGATTGCAGCTTGGTGATGGGTTGGATTCAGAATATTTAGTTACTGCTTCAGGGATGCTTACACTAGATAGTCAAGGGGAGAAGTCTCTGGAATGAATGCAAAAAGAGTCAGCAGTTGTTAAAAGCTGATGCATCATCGTCTTCCAAGGTACCCGAGGGAGCAAATTTTGACCATTTAGAAAATGACTCAAAAGAAAAGCATTTTAGAAGTGGCTTTTTGGAAGCAGGAAGGAAAGGCGAAGAAGAAAAGGAGAAGAAGGAGAAACAAAAGAGAGAGAAGAAGTTGATAAAGGGGAAGGCATGATAGTTATGGAAATGATGCTGGTGATACTCCGCGTTTTAGTCCAGAAAAGAGATGTTATGGTGATGATAGTGCTAATGAATCTTCTGAAGAGGATGATAGTCTATAATTTGTTTTTTTTGTGTGTATTATGGTATATGTTTGTTTATTAGATTTTATGAATTATAGAGCTGTACTGCGTTTAGCTTATAATTCTGGGCGGGGGGGGGGAAATTGTAACCCAATGTGGTTACAATGTTCTTATATTACTGTTCATTCTCTTAGAATTAGTTTTAGGTTAGGATCATGGCTACTCGGCTGATGAAGGAGGCCATGAGTTATAGAGTTTCACATCTGTGTGTATATATATTATCTATTTACGGTGTTATTTTGTTGTTTCTTTCCTTTGACTTTTCTTGTGTTTTACTCTCTGCTTAAATATTATGTTGGTTGGATTGTTGGTTATACGTGAGAAGAAATAAAATAGAAATGCTTTTAAATGAATGAAGTGGATATTAAATGTGGAGAATTACATTGATAACAAGGAGAGAGAACATGACGTTAAGTGTATGTCAATGTGTAAGTAGTGAACCCTTGTAAAGAAGCGGAATGAGACTCTTTTCAGGGACATGTTGCGGTCCATACCAAAAAAAAAAAAAGTCAACCCCTGGCACTATCCAGCCCATGACGGGCTAAGGCCGACCAAGCGACCGCTGCCCAGCCATTTGGCCTGCAGATATTGGGGTGACGCGTGATCAGCGCGTCGGATCCCCTCGGCCGTTAATCTTGGTATTCGTGATCGGGGCGCTGTCTCACTGTCAGACAGCTACTCAATTGTCCTCACGAGGCTGAGTGCACCCCGTTCCAACCCTCACGTCAGTTTTTAAAATCCCTGACGGAGCCGGGGATCGAACCCGGGGCCTCCAGGTGAGAGGCAGGCACGCTTCCCCAACACCACGGGGCCGGCTGCGGTCCATACCGTTGTTGTTAATATTATTTGCTTCTTATCATAACAAGGGACATAGGTAAAAATACACTGAAGAAAATGGAAATTGCAACACCCAGAAGGAGTGGTGCTACATTGCTGCAATTGAACATGCAGGACGAGTTTTCGGTCGTGATTCGTTGATTACACTTTCAGGTCCCTCTGACCGCAAGTTTGGACAACAATCAATACAGGATATGCCCACCACGAGCTGCAATACATTGATAAATTCGGCGAGGCATGGAGTCAGTAAGGCCCTGGATCGCTTCGTGAGGAATTGTGGCCCATGCTTGCTGCACTGCACGGGTCAGTTGTTCCAGAGTTGTGGGTGGATGGCCGAGGACGGTTGGCCAGTTGTCGACCCATCATGTCCCACACATACTCAATAGGACTGAGGTCCGGGGATCTGGCGGGCCATTCTAAGGTTGTGATGTCGTGGAGTGCTTCTCGGGAGATGCGTGCAGTGTGAACCTGGGCATTGTCCTGCTGAAACACCCCATTAGCAATGTTCGCCATCATAGGGACAACCACTGGATTGAGTACCCTATCAACGTACTGTAGAGCAGTCATAGTGCCCTCAAGAAGCACTAATTGCGATTTCACATTAAAGCCAATAGCTCCCCAGACCATAATGCTTGGTGTTGGCCCTGTGTGCCTCTCGACAATAAGGTCTGGGCGGCCCCTCTCCCCGGTACGTTGGCGCACACGATTCCGGCGATTACTGCGGGCAAGACAGAAGCGCGATTCATCACTAAAGATGACCCTATGCCATTCGCCGACCCACGTCGATCGTTCTCGACACCAGGCCAGCCTTACACGTCGCTGTTGTGAGGTCAATGGAACACCTTCTGCAGGTACACGGGATCGTAAGCCAGCTGCACGCAGGCAATTACTAACTGTTTGTTGTGTAACGTGGGGTGCCACAGCTGCTCGAATTTGCGCTGCTGTTGCATGGGGTTCCATCCGGGCCATCCGAATGATGCGGCGATCCTCTCCCACAGTTGTCTGTCGCGCTGGGCCTGTACCAGGTCTACGAGTGTGGGTACCTTCGTTTGACCACTGCTGCCTTACACGTTGTACCGTAGATGCCTGTCGGCCAACACGTGCAGCGACAGCCCTTAGCGATAATCCAGCCTCACACAACCCAATTATCCGAGCCCTCTCAAACGGCGACAGTTGTTGATAGCGTGATCTTCTCTGTCGCCGAGGCATGTTTGACGGGGAACACTTCACTGCACAGACTGCAAGTCAACTACGCTACACCCGAGTCCTATACTGGAGTTGATTCCTCCGCGACCAATCACGTGGGGAGACCTGTAGCAACAATCCAATGGGACTGAAACTTTGATCGTTTACATACCTACATGGCATCGTTCCATATCTTGAAAATCAACACAAACGACCAATGCCTTCATGGTGTTGCAATTTCCATTTTCTTCAGTGTATCACACAGAAAGAAAAGTTAAGCCAAGATTTAACTATCGTGAATTAATTTCAGATAAAAATAATAATAACAATAAACAAATTAACAATTCCCATAGTTACACCCGCAAGTTAATTAAATGACAAATAAACAAAATCTCTCTGACGAGATTAATATAAGTTTCCAGGCCAATCAGTGGTGCCGTTCTTCCTTCTAATTCATATGTAGCAATGTGACGAGGACACAGAAAATAATAAGTACTTTTTTATAAGCGACCCGTGACCATAGGCTACAGCACGACAAGCTGCGGGTCCGTCTAATAGGAGGTAGACATGGTACTGGGAATACACCTACAACTAAACAAATATTTACAAATACCCGACACAAAATTAAAACTGAGATTCCCGCTCGGAATCTTGATCAGGTGTCAAACACACGAAGAATGTCTAATCAGGACTTCAATCAAACAAAAACAAGTATGAACGCGCGTGACTATACTGACTGACATCACCCGATGACCATTGTCACCTTACAAGGACACACAACAGGGTGTCAAACAAATCAAACAAATTACATGGAAATCAAACACAAATCATATTAATCAGTAGAAATTATATACAACAACACAAGAATTCATTTTAAACGAAACATGAGATTACTTTTTATGCGTGAGCAACATCCCCTTTAAATTATCAAAGCTTCAACTAAATAGGCACACTCGATAACTAGGTCACAAGAAACCCAGTCCCCTCAACTCATTAGCAAGCCTTATCTAGATCTGCGCCTGGTGGATGTCTCGCCGGCCCGTGTCAATAACCCAGTGTGTCAACAGAAATATCACAGTGCAGCGCTGAGGCCTACACCAGGAACGAAGATTCTTTACTGAACATCAGTAAAATAAATGTGTGTGTCATAAATATCCCAGGCTAGCCTGTCGCGTAGCGCCAAGAATCGAAGCAATACCATGTGTGTCACAAAATACCAACAGTTCCATAAATTCCCACGGAATTCAAGAACCTCCTCGGGGTCGCTCAGAGTCTCGCAATGAACATCATCTGACGCCCAATACAGCAGCAGACAAGGAAAGCCATGGCAAATTCCTCTGCGCAGAAAATCACACATTTTGACACATCACACATTAACACATAACACACACCAGGGTTTGACAATCCCCGAAAAAAAAATCACACAGCGCGTCAGATCATAGATACGACCGAAGGAAAAAAATAACTACCAGAAAAAATTAAATTACCAAACAAAACTAGAGAACAGACAGTTGCCTTCAAATTGATTGCAGGAGCAAACGCCTGATTTAATCAAATAAAATTACGCCTGTTTAATTCAAATAGCTAACGAAAATATCAAGATTCCTCCCATTCAATTCTGAAATCAGATTATAAACGTCTCACTTGTCACACGACCCGTAACTCATGTTCGCAAAACAAATTATACACTCAAGTACACGCGGCACTTATATTAACATTACACTGAATATTTACATAATAAAATCAAACAATAGTCACGCAACATACTACATTTAAAATATGAGTGTCGGTACAAACCCTGTCGCAGAACATCGAAACAACGCGAACAAAATCTAAATTTAACTATTCACTAATCCCAGTCCAAAATCTAACTACATGCTTGAAATAAATCAATGCGGCACTTATTCCTTCAGCCACTCGATTCAGTTCACGTCACATGACATGGCCCCACAGGGCCTCCTTACTCCTCCATGACCATCACGACAGCAGATACCATGATCACCATCCCAAAGCAGGTCCTCGTTGTCGACATCGGGGCCTTCTTAAATGATGAAATGTTCAACATACAAATTGTGCTACAACAACCTACTAAATTGTAACGTGAGTTACTCACTTCGCTCACAGTCCATTTGCAATGTTTTATCGTCGACTTTCCCTAATTAAATAAAACCCTATTTACACACGCACACATGATCATTAGAGTTAATAAAATATAACACAGTTACTAGTTAGACCCACGGTCTAGCTCAAAATTTACAAGTCCAAAGACTTAATAACTCGGACAGTACTTCGCCTATACTTACGTCGTAATAAAATCAGTGAATCGTCGGGCAGCACTTCGCCTCCACAGAGACCTCGACATTGTGTGTCTCAAACTGGCATCGTGGACCCATTTATACAAGACAGTCGAAATTTCGGTGGGGGAAGCAATAAAATTATTATAAATCGAAGCAGGTGAGCTATCGGATCGAGCAAGGTATCATTCTTCATCATTTTTCACGCAGGTTACATTTCTGCCCAGCGGATCCCAAATCGATCGGCCAATTAATCAAAACACAGTTCTCGCGCTTTCTCAACCCACGCGCACATTTCGCGCCACTCCAGGCATCTCTTTGTGATTCGCTAGGTTCAAGCGTAGCACGTTGGATACAACCACCTCTCCATGCCTCTCTTGACCCGTCCTGTCAAAGACTCCAGGCCACGCGTCAAGTTCAAGCACCCTAATTCCAGGAATCGGCTATGAATACCACGCTTGCTTCACTGGCCCCTTCGCTCTGAACAAATTGCAACACCTCCAAGTCCACTAGCCTTCTCAACAGCACCAAATATGTCTTCAAATATGATGAATAAAATTAACATGAAACATTATTATACAGCATGTATCATAAGGGTTCAGTAGATTACTCATTACATTAGCGAAGCGAGTGAGACAATTTAAATCCCCCCCGAGCAGGAAACTTTTTTTGAGTAGATTAATTTAGAGGATTTTTTTACACGATAATCATAATCCCACCCCCACCCTGTTAAGATTTCGCGACAGACACCTCGTACGCCAAACAATTTAAATATTAACAACCCCTATCTAATAAGTCATTAGGAATATTAACGGAAGCCTAGTAGGAAGAGGTATTGATAACTACCCTACTATATTCAGAAAATTGCTCCTTATTTCAGATTAACCCCCCCCCCCCACAATGAAGCTCTATTAGGAATAAGATTGTGATATCCCATAGGATAAGTTGGCATGAGTAAATAACTCTGTATTTTTTTTACAGCAGTGCAACTATACCTTGTATATGATTGTAGGCTATAATATTTTCTTCTGAATCCATATTAGTATAACTTAGCGAAAGGTAGTATTGGCTACATGCTTACATAGAGTTAGGAGACCTTGCAATCACATTTCTGCAAGGTGCCGCATTAATTAGTTTGTACACGCATTCAGTCAAGACGTACTACAGTTTCTCTTTTGTTATGAAATCCAACCCCCAGAGGAAATGCTTATTTGTCCATTGCATCACAATCATCAGCCTCCGTGGCTTAGGCGGCAGCACGCCGGCCTCTCACCGCTGGGTCCGTGGTTCAAATCCCGGTCACTCCATGTGAGATCTGTGCTGGACAAAACGGAGGCAGACAGGTTTTTCTCCGGGTACTCCGGTTTTCCCTGTCAAAATTTCATTCCAGCAACACTCTCCACTATCATTTCATTTCATCTCTCATTCATTTAATCATTGCCCCAGAGGAGTGCGTCAGGCCTCGGCAGCCGGCACAGTTCATATCCTCGCCGCTAGATAGGGGCTTCATTCATTCCATTCCTGACCCGGTCGGAGACTGGAAGCAGGCTGTGGATTTTTCATCACAATCATCTATGCCATATGGCAGACACGTGCTGAGCACACCGCCCGACGGGCAAGGATATTAAACCCGACACTGTCTTGCTAGCTCAGCGTACAGACACACTCGAGCGGAAGCCAGACACCTTGAGTTCAATTCCTGGCACTATTCACTCACACGCCAGATGACTTTGCATAAATTTGCCTTTATTCTTTAAGTTTTCCATACATTTATTCACGTATTGCGAAGCGTGCGATAGTAGAAAAACGAACTAATGATTTTAAAGATATAAGCGTAGAGTACACTCTTAAGGTAGAATTCTTTTTCCAGTAGTACATTTCAAACAGGATATTCAGTTAGCAAAGAAGACACCGTTCCCTCACGAAGTAACATAGGTGAGAAAGTAATCCAGTAGGAATTTATGAAAAACGCCGACAAATGGACGGCGATATCAAAATAGCATACACGCGTAATCACGGACTTGGGAACAGCAGGGCAACATCGCAACGTACGACAATTGTTATCAAGAGTATCATCGTTAGTATATTAGTAATAAGTATTAAGTGTTTTAAGTGAAGTTGAAGAAATATATTATAAATATCTTGAAGCTGGCACAAGGGTTCGCACAGCCTCGAGAAAACGACGTCATTGATATCTTGCAGCAGGTCCAAGAGAGCACCTCGCTTTGAGATAAGGGAAGCATGGAAGAGATAAATGAGATATTAACACACCTACGTTGATAACAAATGCCATTAATAAATAAGATTAATTGTCCACACCGTGGCCCAATGCCCACAATTTACGCAAGCCAAATGCTTAAAATAGAAACGTCACACCCAGAGGGAAGTAATTAGTTACAGGTATATTGGTCAGTATAATAATGACAACCGGCGACCGAGGACTATCATTTCAGATTCAGGGACCTAGCCAACCCACTGAACACGTAAGAAGTAGTCCAGATATTAGAACGCTACTGGACTCTGATAGGAACTAGCCACCCCTTTCACGTAGATGACGTTCGTTCTAATACTTTCGGGGAATTAGTCCCACCACGTTCTACATCTTGTGGCGGTCGATTCAAACTTAATACATAGTGGGTTTAACGGCCGTTGGGATGCGTTCTGTATCGAAGTACGAACAGCCTGCCAACAGACGATATCTTTACAGTATTCGGATAGAATGTTAGGAGATATTTATATTAAAATAAACTTAATACATAGTGGATTTAACGGCCGTTGGGATGCGTTCTGTATCGAAGTACGAACAGCCTGCCAACAGACGATATCTTTACAGTATTCTGATAAGATGTTAGGAGATATTTATATTAAAATAAACCTAATACATCGTGGATTTAACGTCCAATGGGATGCGTCCTGTATCGAAGTACGGACAGTCTGCCAACAGACGATATCTCTTTGGTATTATGTTTAACATGAGGAGATAGTGACACGTTTTATGATATTATAGCATAGTAGGTAATTTGAAACCTACACCGCTGGACACATTTGTTGATTTTCTATATAAAGAGTGACCAATATTGAAAAGGAAACTACACATACGCTGAAACTAATAAATACAATTGAATTAATAATTTTTTTCAATGTGTTATGCTTATTTGTGATAAATTCATAATTTTTCAACATATTACGATTCTTTGCGACGGAAAAGTATGCAATTTACACATGTATCATATACCAAGGATGGCAATGTGCGTGGGAGGTCACTCGATACGGAGGTAATACCTAGAAAGGCTATGTAAGAGTAAACCACACCACTGTACGTATGGGCCAACTGGATAAGCCCTTTTGAACAGAGAACTTGTAGTTTTCCCAAACCACAATCTGCATTCGTAGTCACTCGGGTTACCGATACCACATTGCAAATTGGACGGTCACTAGAATTACTATACGTACTTAAGGCCCCATACCATGTTACGTATTTCGCCGGTCCACTGGTAAAAGAAGTCCTCCTGGTTCTCTTAGTTCCGATACCACCCTGCGTATTAGACACAACTTGGTTAAAATACATCATCATACGCATCCGTATTTTCTACGACACGAAGGCAACAGAATGTATTTCATGAATAAAACTATGCAACTCAGGCATACTATTAGTAATTCAATATAGAGCAACCCCATTAATTTTCTTACGGAGCAAAGATTATCATTTCAGTGAAAATAGAGCCCTATTACTTTTCTTACGGTGCAAAGGTAGGCATTTCATTGAAGATACAACCCCATTCATTTTATTAAGGAGCAAAGATAGCCACCTCATTGAAGGTACACTTTAGAAAATTATCATGGCTGCGGATACACTCTAGAGAGAGCTTAAATATTTAAGAAATACCTTTAATATATATATATATATTGTGCCCAATCAGTCACGGCAGTCTGGCATCGAACTCGGGTCTTATCAGAGAAGACCAGGCACATGATTATGCCAAGAGTCGAACCATTGATCTCTGAGGGGGAGCAATTACAGGGAACCCAAAGAGCAATGAGAGGTATAATGACATATAATATTGTAACATGATTTCACGACCCATATGTGAATATCATAGCAGTTTAAGTTAAAGAATTGCAGCCAAATGCAAGGAAATATACGTTTTCAGAGCATACGAGAATGAGAGGAGGCCAGTTTGAAGCTTTACAAATTACACTTAGCAAGTGGGCGGAGATCGTAGGCGCCGAGCGCACTATTTACGTCTGGACCGAGGAGACAGCCCAAAATTAATGGCTCGGGTATTCACCGCTTGACAACGATGGAATCGGGAGTAGGGATGATTGCCCACGGAAATTAATTAATTACAGCCAAGTGGAGCATTGGAATGGAGTGAAATATACACCCAGGTGAATATATTCACGGAGAGGTAATTTAGGAGTGGTTTTTCACCTAAATTAATGCCTATATCTCCAAATGAACGAATTACAACCTAGCCTACGCTCGAGAGCAGTGATTTTGTGACCAGCCAAAGGGGAACCACCACGATAGCGTCCTAACGCGCTGAACTAAGGCAGTTAATTGTAATTAATTGGCCGAAGCGATCGCCGGCACGCGAACGGTTATGAAACCTCCACACCTAAATAAACAAGATGTATATGTCATTTCGGCTGAAGAGGTATTATTTCAAGAAAGGAGTCGCTCTCATGTGTCCAGTGGACTATTTTGTACGAGAAACCTTTATAAGGTGGGAGCAGTGCAGACCAAGGGAGTTGTCTTGTTGTCTTCAGTCTGTATACACGTAACTAATACGCTGCCAGTAAGCACGCGAAATGTTAAAGTATCAACGCCCAGCCGTCGAAGAACAATAGAAGCAAGTCATAAAGCTTCATAAGTAATCATGAAGTGCGTCGAAGTAATTTAATACAGATATTTATCTATTATCTGACGCAAATATAAATTCGCCACAGCGAAAGAGGAAGTTATAATGTTTTTGAACATAACACATACCAGGAGGTATTGTCAGAGTTGAATTTGACATTATCATCAGGATCACTACAATGATGGGAGCTTGGGAAACATTGCAACTTCATCTGGACAGTGAGCTGAACGATGTTGCAGGTGACGAGGATCGAACGTCCGTAAAACGCTGTTAGATTTTCACGTAGACCAGCGGTTGGAGTAATCGCATCGCATCTCTGAGATCAAGCGTAGGAGAAGTCCGATTTAAGGATCAACCTGTGAAGTAGTGAATAAGTGTACATAAATTGTGTAATAGTGATTTAAAAGTGTTCATGTGTATAGTGATTGTGTAGAAGTGAAAGAGGCCACTGATAAAAGTATGTTTATCAGGTGGAAAATGTGTGAATTTAAGTGTTGTGTAAAATATAACGTGATGGCTTAAATCAAGCGTCATGGTGGGCCTGAAGCTGAAATGCTGGCACTATCCAGCGAAAAAGAAAAAGTGAGTACCAATTTTACAATGTCATTATAACTAAATAGTTCACCATATAACGATTTATCACTTTGAAACTAAGATGTAACAGTCACTTACTGAACGAGTTTTCACCACTCGTCTTGAATAAAATATGGCTTGGAAGGTGATTTGTTTAGGGCCATTCAGGTCGAAAATAGTGATGGATGTAACGGTAACGTTAAATGAATAATAATAATAATAATAATAATAATCTGGGGTCGGCAACAGTAAAATAATAGGCACTTTTGGCCTAAATAACGTTCAAAGTGTCATGTCTAATATAAAGATACTGTATTTTGGTAAACAGTAAGAAAGTAACGTGGAATATAGCGAAATACGAGAGCTTTTTCAGTGTCAGTGAAGTGTGAATGAATATTTGATATGGTCAATCCTTAGGATTATATTTGAGGACCATTAAAGTAAAGTAAGCCAGTAAATTTATGCATTGTTATTAGGAGCTATTTAAGGCTTTGGCTTAAGTGGTATGACAGAGAGAATGCGGGTGCCTTAATAATTGAGTCATCTATGTGAAGTATTGTTTGACGCCGCATATAAGCGTGCAGAAATAACGTAGAATCCAGTGATTTACGTAAATAAATAATTGCGGGGACCAACTAGTATAGCTTGCGCGTTAGGTGAGGAGTTGGCTAAATCTACGAGTAGTATCGCCCTTGAGTATACTGTATTATTCGCAGCGAATTGGACAGAGCCTGTCTGTATCCATCGTTTGCATGAATTATGGCCACGATTGACGTCCGTCGAGACGCAGTGAGCATGTGTATAAATGATCTACCCTGAGAGGTAAGGATCATATTCGTCGTTTAGGAAACGCAGATTTCCTTATATTTTATTGACAGCTGCTGGTGAAAATCGTGGATTTTCACTATGATGCGCGTCTAAAGCCACAGTAGTCACCATAGAACGGCAAGGCTATCACAGGAATACCATCCCCAGCCATGAATGTTAATAAGGAGCCGAGTTGAGCCCAAAACACTATAAAGATAGGTGTTAAATAATTAAATGACTCAATTACTTAGGAACCACACCTAGCGTAACTCCAGTACTGCAATTGTAAACAAACCTGACCTTGACAGCAGATGAGAGGAGGTGGGGTTGTAGACCACTTATGCGGCAGCCATCTTGACTAGCCAGCTGGAACGAATTTTATTGCCTGCTGAGGGGAGAGAAGGTCGGTCGACCAGTCCCTTGTAAATTAGAGTCATAGTAGGACACTGAAGAATCTCGATATTTCAATATGCAATTAAGATATGATTATTATGATGATGCCAATTGAATTGAATGGTGTGTTGCAACACACATACGTTGTTGGATCATAGAAATCAGATAATATTTGGGTCAGTTATTCTCTGAGGGGGAAAACTGAACCAAAATAATGTAGGCATCTTCTTTTGGAGTGCATTTTGCCAGTTCACGCTAATTTATGCAGACGGGTATGTGATTTCCCAGAACATGACACATTTGTAACGATGATAAGCCCGACAAGACCCAGAAAATCGTTGTATGGTGAAACTATAAATAATTCTATCCATGTTTATTTTGGAAGGGAAGTGTACCACTTTTTAAAGCGTTCATAGTGATGGAAAGAAGGAAGATGATTCACACGACACAACAAATAATTGTTAATGAATGCAGAAAATAATGAATTTATGCTAATCAAGGTAAATGCCATAAGAAACGGAGTAATGTTTTATTAACGTCATTTAGATGGGATATGTGATTTTTGTGTTATGATACTCCAGTTAACTAAAATTGTGTCACTTGATGAACACTATGGAAACCCATGGAAGTCTGAAAGTATCATTGACAGGATGCTAGAATTAGATTTGAGTGCAGTGTAGCACTATTTTAAGAAGAAAACTCACAGAATAACCCTATTTTTATTTGTGGGAATTAAATATAATTTGTCCTTTATTTGTATTTGTTGTATAGCCATGATTTTATACCAGTAAATATTTTATTTTAGGAATATGTTCTGTATTTCATGTAGAGTAGTTACCTGGTAGACTCAAATCCTGAGCATGTGGTCGTATGGTGGGCAGGAACGTCCCATACCTCGAAAGACCGTGAGTTAGTTGGGATACGAACACATGGTCCACATGATGACAGTTGGGTACAATATATATATATATCCCCCTTCAAGATATTTTTTCACCCCTGTCCAGACACGTGGTTCCTCCTTACCCCATGTATATAGTATATTCAGCCAAGGGAAGGCAGTAATATTAGGTTTAGCATTAAGAATTAAATTAGATAGTAAATCACCTCCCCCCCCCCTATCTAACGTGGCAAGTGTAACAAAAGGGTCTTTAATACCATGTCATTAACAGTGTTATTTTTTACAGGCAATTATCACATGTCAATAACAAATGTCCTTTTTTTCAGATCATATTATCGTGTTAATTTATATTTCCTGAAGTTCTATACAGTGCACAGAATTCCCAAGTTAGCCCGTAGAGGCAATACATAATTTCCAATTTCAATAACTTCCCGACGAAACAGTCGCCATTTTAACGATAATCCATGTAAGCTTAACGATCGAGTATACACGTAGTGCGAGTATCCTTACATAATGTCTGCATATCTATAGATTAAGAAGCGAATACGTCGCTTAACTCACGCTGAGAAAGTGCAAAAGTAATACTTAAGGATTAATTCTCAGCTATAGCAAAGGTCTACGACGAAGTATAAGAAAGTTTTTTTTACAAATATAAATGATTCAATTTCTACGAAATATAAAAGTATCTACGCAGCTAAATGCTTAAGGAAGCATGTTACAGTTTGAAACGACGCATATAGGACGTGGTATAGTGAATGACCACAATGGCCAATATGTCAACGAATACATATTGCACGTTAGTTTATAAGGATATTAGTATATATGTCATAATGCAGACATTAAGTAACGAGACTACCTCGCACGACGTAACGAACTTCAGTGAAAAAATAACGGTACCAGGGTGAACCAATCCCTCTGTACAAAACGTTAAGAGTGATTTCTGATTTCAGACTAGTTATACGCTGTACAATCCTGTAATCCCCCAGTAGGCCATTAATGCAGGATGCTACCCGGACGAACGTGACACGAGACCGAAGTTCCAACACGCATGGCAGCAACAATAGTCAAAACCTATAAACCATAATCGACTGTCAGCCGATTTAGGCAGGAGCCTTCGGCTATTTCTTTCCAACACTTCAATGTTAATTTTTTTCTCTTAATACCATAACTACATGTTTTTTACGCACATAATCAAGCAACTTTGACGGAATTTCACGTTTTCTAGGATATTTCTACAATTCTCATTTCTTTTATCATCCCCACGTTGTAAGGAGGTTAATCATAGTAGCGCACCCTCGCAGCTATACTTGGCCTAGAGTAGCCCATACGATACACTATTCTTTTTCTCTCCCTTTTTTACACACCCTACAAAGGTTGCGTACTAGCTCACGAGGGCTCGCTATTACTTAAGCTCCATACAGCATCATTTTCCATCGTAGGAAAATTACGGTTATGCATGCACCCTCGCGGCAGGGCTCGGCTTGACGGCGTCGTACGCAAGTCACGCACTGGTCCGAGTGCGGTGCTCATACTTTACATTTCCTATGCCATTCCATTCAAGATATATCTTTCAACTTCATTTCTTTCACTTTATATCTCCGCTGAAATTCCATTTTTTTTATTTATTTTTCTCAATTTTAGCAAAACAATGTTAATATTTTTATGCAACTTTCAAGTCTGCCAAATAGGCAACACAAATTATGTCAATAATGCAATATGGGATGTAGACAGATACAGAGAACTATCTGCTATGAAAAGACTGTATAACAAACCACCCCAACCACCTTGCCACGCCTTCCACTTCTTCGTACGACACAATTTCGCTCACCCTCCCATCTACGAAGAAGACCAGAAGCAACGAAGGACGATACGACGAAACGAAAGCAAATTCCAATCGACGAAAGAAAAAAAAGAAGAAGAAGAAAGAAGAAAAGAAAAGTTTCCACCCCCACGTCTAGTCCAATAATCGAGGACGATTATTAAAACAGGGAGGCGACTTGTTCCAGCCCCAGCCCTTATACAAGGACTGTGCCTATACCTACATAAAAGCTAATTAAAAGTAACTACGTAAAAGACGGGAATAACGACATAGCAACACGACTGCGAAGTAAGCGGCAGGTCATAGCCCTAAGGTCTAACAGCAAGTAGGTTAGACAGGACATAGCGGGCATTACACTCCAAAGATACCGCTGAGTGGACTGACAATGCACATTTTGCCTATAAGTAGAGGGTACGAACACGCGCCGCGGTCTCTTAAACGTGGACTCCTAGGCTCGGGCTCTCTAGCTCTGGCTCTCTTACTTGGACGCTATTACAGTCTTACACTCTATCGGAGTTGTGTTACGACGGACCGGTATGGGCGCCGCCCCATATCGAGTCCCAACGCCACCAACATCATAGCAGACCGGGATCTTCGGTGGGGTGAGTGAATACGTGTCTGCTAGACTCCCTTTCCCCCTTATTTTATTATTTCAATCCTCCCCTCTTGTCATTGCCACTAGTACTTAATAAACCCCCTTTTTGAACAGTCCAATGATTATCTCTTTATTTCGCTTAGATTAAGAAGCCCGTCCCCTTTAGATTAAAACCTAGTTTAAGATCTCCACCGAACGCTGCCCAGCAGGAGGCGGTGCACAGCAAGCGTGCGGCCTACTAAGCCACCTTAAGGTAAGCAAGGTGAGTATTCCTACCCCCGGTTCCCCTGTACGTCAATTGCTCTCTAGACGTGTCCGTAGTACTTCATAAAATACCAAACACTTTAAACACGAGTTCTACACAAAAGTAGAACAAATGGGGGACAGGTGCCGGGTTAAACTCAGTAGGTACCGGTAACGCCGTCCAGTCCATTCACAACACGAGTTCCACACAAAAGTAGAACAAATGAGAGAGGCTCGGAGGGGGTAGTTCTACACAAAAGTAGAACCAATGGTAGGAGCTTGATGAGTTCTAATTAAAAGTAGAACAAATGGTGGTATGACGCGGGATAAGCTCTACAAACAGATCCACTCAGCCCTCCTGCCAAACACTTTAAAATAGTTCCAATTAAAAGTAGAACAATATAAAAATACCATATTTCAACCAAACATCCTCAGTGTGAATACACACACACGGCCCCCAAACTCCATCTAATACCCCAATGAGTACGTACGGTATTATGTCACTGAAAATTTTCAGTTAAAAACATTCGCCTTACAGTCCGCTAGGTTTTACGGCAACCACACCGCCGTCAATATTGCTGCAGACCTGGAGCGCACCATTGGTGAATGGGGCTTAACTGGAAAAGTAGTATGCCTAGCGGCTGATAATGCTCAACATGAAAGCGGCGACATATATCCTAAGCCCAAAGATCGCGTATATGCCTTGTTTTGCGCACACTGTGAACCTGATTGTAAAGAGGGACCTTGACAGAGCTTCGGATGTACGAGGACAATGACGCAGAATCGTAGGGTTCTTTAAATCATCGAGTGCAGTAAAAGAAAAACTGGAATATAGGCAGAACTCATAGGTAAACCTGTTCACTAGTTAGTGCAGGAGGTTGACACATGGTGGAATAGTACATATGCCATGTTCGCACGACTGAGCGAACAAAAGGAGTGTGTAGGAGCCACGTTGGCTTTGCTGGCGTCTGCACCCGAAAACCTAACAGGGTCACAATGGATCACAGTGCAGCAATTGCTTCCCTCCCTGGAACTATCATCCGAGAGTTATGTGTCGGTTTCAAAAATAATATTCCTATCAGAACACAACTCCAGCGCGAGCTTCAACAATAAGGGATGAACGAGGAAGATGAAGAAACTCGCCTTGACCGACATATCGGCGGCACTAGAGAAGATATTCGCAAACGTGGAAGGCAGAGGCGGCCGGTGATATTGGACTCAACAACGCCGCCCTCCCACCCTCCTTATCTGCCATAATGTTCTCTCTCTTCACACCTAATATTTTGCCATCGTGACAAAATGTGTGTAGTTCCTCCCCTTGTCGGTAGAGCACACCGGATACTCGTGAGGACTCATCAGAAATCGCCAGTAGGAGGGCTGTGGGAGTTCTAACGCATAGCCTACTTTCCTGGTGACGTCATCCAAGATGGCGGCCACGACGTCGCACAAGATGGCGACCATGACGTCACAAGATGACGGCTATAGCTTAACTAACCTACTCTAACCTAACCTCACCTACGAGGTGTGATCAAAAAAGTTTCAAAATGTTAACCCATAGCCTACTTTCCTGGTGACGTCACCTACGAGGTGTGATCAAAAAGTTAACCCATAGCCTACTTTCCTGGTGACGTCACAACGAGGGGTGATCAAAAATTCCAAAATGTTGACCCATAGCCTACTTTCCTCTAACCAAAAATGGTGGCTAACCAAAATGGCGGTCATGGCTTAACTAACCTAGCATAACCTAACCCCACCTACGAGGTGCGATCGAAAAGTTCCAAAATGTTAATCCATAGCCTACTTTCCTGGTGACTTTGCAACGAGGTGTAATCAAAAATTCCAAACCGAACGCATGGTCGGATTTTGATGAATGAGGTGTCGTTGAAATCAGGCTGACATCCCCTTTATCCAAAATTCCAAAATGTTGACCCATACCCTACTTTCCTGTGACGTCACATACTAACCTCGCAAAGCCGATATCTCCCGAATGCATGGTCGGATATTGACGAATGACGTGTTGTTGAAATCGGGCTGACACCTCCTTTTTCCAAAATTCCAAAATGTTGACCCATAGCCTACTTTCCTTGTGACGTCACATACTAACCTGGCATAGCCGATATCTCCCGAATGCATGGTCGGATATTGACGAATGAGGTGTCGTTGAAATCGTGCTGATACCCCCTTTATCTAAAACGTTGATCCATAGCCTACTTTCCTGGTGACGTCACATACTAACCTGGCAAAGCCAATACCCCCGAATGCATGGTCGGATATTGACGAATGAGGTGTCGTTGAAATCGGGCTGACACCTCCTTTCCAAAATTCCAAAATGTTGACCCATAGCCTACTTTCCTGGTGACGTTACATACTAACCTGGCAAAGCCGATATCTCCCGAATGCATGGTCGGATATTGACGAATGAGGTGTCGTTGAAATCGGGCTGATACCTCATTTCCAAAATTCCAAAATGTTGACCCATAGCCTACTTTCCTGGTGACGTCACATACTAACCTGGCAAAGTCTATATCTTTCGAACGCATGGTCGGATTTTGATAAATTAGGTGTCGTTGAAATCGGGCTGACACCCCCTTTCCAAAATTCCAAAATGTTGACCCATAGCCTACTTTCCTGGTGACGTCACACACTAACCCACCATACATTCAGGGGCAAGCCGGTATCTCCCGAACCCATGGTCTGATCCAAAATGTTGACCCGTAGCCTACTTTCCTGGTGACGTCACATACTAACCTGGCAAAGTCGATATCTCCAGAACGCATGGGTAGATTTTGATTTGCAGAGGCTTATGTGGCGGTTATGATTATCTATATTGTGAATTGATTGTGATAGACCGAGCCATGGAATGGAATGAATGAACCGTCTTGGTATTTGCCTGGTGGTAAAAATGGGAAACCATGAAAACCATTTTTCAGGACAGCAGAGGTGAGATTCAAACCCACGTTCTCTTGATGGTGGCTTGTGTTGATGACTTATGATGGAGGAGGCTTATGGTGTTTGCTTATGGTGATGGCTTATGGTGGTTGCTTATGGTGATGGCTTGTGTGGATGGCTATGTGAGTGGCTTATGGTGGCTTACGTGGATTGCTATGAGGTGGCATATGGTGATGGCTTATGTGGATGGCTATGTGAGTGGCTTATGGCGATTGCTTATGGTGGCTTACGTGGATTGCTATGAGGTGTCTTATGGTGATGGCTTATGGTGATGGATTATGGTGGTGGCTATGTGAGTGGCTTATGGGAATGGATATGTGAATGGCTATGTGGGTGACTTATGGTGGTAGCTTATGTGGATAGCTCATGGTGGCTTACGTGGAATGCTATGAGGTGGCTTATGGTGGTGGCTTATGGTGATAGCTTATGGTGATGGCTTATGGTGGTGGCTTATGGTAATGGCTTATGATGATGGATTATGGTGGTGGCTATGTGAGTGACTTATATGAATGGATATGTGAATGGCTATGTGGGTGACTTATGGTGGTAGCTTATGTGGATGGCTTATGGTGGCTTACTTGGATTGCTATGAGGTGGATTATGGTGATGGCTTATGTTTGTGGTTCAAGGCGATGGCTTATGGTGGCTTATGTGGATGGCTATGTGAGTGGCTTATGGTGGTGACTTATGATGGCGTACGTGAATGGATATGTGAATGGCTATGTGGGTGACTTATGGTGATGGCTTATGGTGGCTTGCTATGAGGTGGCTTATGTTGATGGCTTATTGTGAAGGCTTATGTGAATGGCTATGTGAGTGGCTTATGGTGGAACGTGGGTGTAAAAGTGAGTGCAAAAGTGGGTGCTCAGCCACATGTCTTAAACCAGGATGACTATGGCGATAACGCAGAGGCTTATGTCGCGGTTATGATTATCAATATTGTGAATTGATTGTGATAAGCCGAGTCATGGAATGGAATGAATGGTGACGTTATAGCCAGTCTTAAAGCATGTCTAAACGTATAAGCCAACACAAAAGCCAATATATAAGCCAGCACAAAAGCCAATAAATAAGCCAATACAAAAGCCAACACAAAAGCCAATACAAAAGCCAATACATAAGCCAATACAAAAGACAACACCCTTAGAACATGATTAAAGTTGTATTTCATTTACACAGTGCTAACCAATGTCTACGGTATACTAGCTATGGAATTATTCATAAAGTCATTGAATATAAACCCTTGAAAAAAATATACCTACCTTGATACTCCTTTTGTGATCCCAGCACTCAGCTTGATGATTGTTTGAGAGGTAGGAGAGACATGCAGGTAGGAAATAATGGTATGGCTTATCATAACAGTGATCATTATTAAGACGTGTTGTTAATTATTAGTGGAATGAATGGTAAATGACGTTTATCTACCTATAAACTTTACGATTAAAACTATAATCAAAATGTATATCATCACTGTAATGATTTCAAAAATAGAAAACAAGCATTTATATTGTTTTTGTTTGTTTATTTAAAACGTACCATACATCGATGATGGTTTTTAGCTTCATAAATCAAATATACAGGTTCACTACTTGTATTGATATCTTGAAAAACATCATCAGGCACGTCATCAAAACGTGAAGGAAGAAATGTTTCAAACTCTTCACAGATGCAAAGAGCGCGGATTCCAAATTTAGTGTTTCTTATTTTTATTCTATGGATGCGAAAAGGTGTATGAATAGGCAAGTCGCTCATCTTCTTGAGTTCAAGACCACAGGATTGACCGATTGCATTCAAACCTTCCATGATAATCTATAAACAAAAACATATGACACTCTAATCTCAACATTGTTACAACAACAACGACAATCACCCATGGTTTTAAGTTATTTAGCAAAACCCACCCCCTCGGTTTACAGTAGTGAACATGGACATTGGATAAAGTGTTAATCAAATCATAAATGGTCAAGTCGTTTTAACACGGATTCGCAAAATAGTATTGTCAGCGACATCTAGTAGTGAACATTGACATTTGATAGAGGGCTAATCAAAATCACTAATGGTCAAGTCGTTTTAACACGGATTCACAAAATAGTATTGTCAGCGACATCTAGTAGTGAACATTGGCATTTGATAGAACGTTAATCAAAATCACAAATGGTCAAGTCGTTTAACACGGATTCACAAAATAATATTGTCAACGACATCTAGTAGTGAACATTGACACTTGATAGTGTTAATAAAATCATAAATGGTCAAGTTGTTTTATCACTGATTCTCAAAATAGTATTGTTAGCGACATCTAGTAGTGAACATTGACACTTGATAGAGTGTTAATCAAATCATAAATGGTCTAGTCATTTTAACACGGATTTGCAGAATAGTATTGTCAGCGACATCTAGTAGTGAACATGGACACTTGATAGAGCGGTCTAATCAAATCACGAATGGTTAAGTTGTTTCAACACGGATTCGCAAAATAGTATTGTCAATGCCATCTAGTGATGAACATGGACACTAGATAGAGTGTTAATCAAATCAAAAATGGTTAAGTTGTTTTAACGCAGATTTGCAAACTTGCACTGTCGGTTGCATCTAGTTGTCAACATTAACACTGGATAGAGCGTTTAATCAAATCACAAATGGTCAAGTCGTTTTAACATGGATTCGCAAAATAGTATTGTCAATGGTATTTAGTAGTCAACATGGACATTGAATAAAGCGTTAATCAAATTACAAATGGTCAAGTTCTTTCAACACGGATTCACAAAATAGTATTGCCAGTGGCATCTAGTTATGAACATGGACACTAGATAGAGTGTTAATCAAATCATAAATGGTTAAGTTGTTTTAACACGGATTTGCAAACTTGCATTGTCGGTGGCATCTAGTTGTCAACATTAACACTGGATAGAGCGATTAATCAAATCACGAATGGTCAAGTCGTTTTAACATGGATTCGCAAAATAGTATTGTCAATGGTATTTAGTAGTCAACATGGACATTGAATAAAGCGTTAATCAAATTACAAATGGTAAGTTGTTTCAACACGGATTCAGAAAATAGTATTGCCAGTGGCATCTAGTCATGAACATGGATACTAGAAAGAGTGTTAATCAACTCACAAATGGTTAAGTTGTTTTAACACGGATTTGCAAACTTGCATTGTCGGTGGCATCTAGTTACCAACATTAACACTGGATAGAGCGTTTAATGAAATCACAAATGGTCAAGTCGTCTTAACATGGATTCGCAAAATAGTATTGTCAATGGTATTTAGTAGTTAACATGGACATTGAATAAAGCGTTAATCAAATTACAAATGGTCAAGTTGTTTCAACACGGATTCACAAAAGAGTATTGCCAGTGGCATCTAGTCATGAACATGGATACTAGATCGAGTGTTAATCAAATCACAAATGGTTAAGTTGTTTTAACACGGATTTGCAAACTTGCATTGTCGGTGGCATCTAGTTGTCAACATTAACACTGAATAGAGCGTTTTATCAAATCACAAATGGTCAAGTCGTTTTAACATGGATTCGCAAAATAGTATTGTCAATGGTATTTAGTTGTCAACGTGGACGTTGAATAAAGCGTTAATGAAATTACAAATGGTCAAGTTGTTTCAACACGGATTCACAAAATAGTATTGCCAGTGGCATCTAGTCATGAACATGGATACTAAATAGAGTGCTAATCAAATCACAAATGGTTAAGTTGTTTTAACACGGATTTGCAAACTTGCATTGTCGGTGGCATCTAGTTGCCAACATTAACACTGGATAGAGGGTTTATCAAATCTCACCTACACCTTTAGTTATTAAAAGAGGTACTCACCTTTAATAATAACTGCTGTTGCCAACTGGATTATGTATAACCAATTATCTGTAAATAAATAAACCAATCAATCAATCAATCAATCAATCAATCCATTCATCCATTTCAATCCATGACTTACACATTGATTTATATTTAAACAGTTTAAAAAGTTTAATCTATTAAATACATACCTCACAAGTAGCTTTCTTTTTTTCTCCAAGTAATGCTACTGCTTTCTTAAGTCGCTTATAATAAATGATAAGAATGCAGCATTAATCGTCTGTAATGGAACTAATGAGTGTCGATGATAGCTATGACCTTGCATTTATAGTGATCAATATTGCTAGCGTGCAAAAACATTTTACATCACATGGCACGTCAAACGGAAATGGCATGTACAATAAGTTTTCCGTTTTCACTTATCAGCAATATCAGCTTCTTTCAAACACATCCTGTTTCAAGACCTCAGTTATTAGTTAACTGTTGCTAAGTGATGAAATAAAGAAACAGTATTACCTAGTTCATCCTTTAAAAAATCTGGGGGGGGGGGGGCTCACATCTAGTGGGATGTAGGATTGGCAATCACAAGGTCCTAGCTGTGTCTAGATTGCTTTCACATGCTTGTATCAAAAGTCCTCTCTATTTTCTATCCTGTTAACCTGGGATTGAAAGAGTGAAATGATTTGGCGATGACGTGTAAAGGAGGCGGCCGTGGCCTTACAGTAGGTATCATCTCAGCATTTTATCCAAAGACAATACAAAACAGACGTTTCTTTGTTATCCTACAAAACAAAAGGAGCCGATGGAGGACACAAAAAAAATGGTATCCCACAAGGAAGTGTGCTAGCCCCACTGTTGTTTAATATGTACACTAATGACCAGCCAATTCATCCTGTCACAAAATCTTTCATTTACGCAGATGACACAGCAATTGCTGCCCAAGGGACAACTTTTGAGGAGGTGGAAGGAAAACTCACAACAGGTCTTAAAGCACTATCTGCCTATTATGATAGCAACTACTTGAAGCCAAACCCTTCCAAAACACAAGTGTGTGTATTCCACTTACGGAACAGAGAGGCTTGGAGGAAACTGAGAATAACCTGGAGAGGTCAACAACTAACCCACTGTGACACCCCAAAATACTTGGGAATAAAGTTGGACCGTTCCCTCACCTTCAAAGGCCATTGCACAGATACAGAAATGAAAGTTTGTGCTAGGAATAACATTATTAGGAAACTGCCCGGCAACAACTGGGGAGCATATCCAGATGTCCTCCGCAAATCCGCCCTTTCTCTGTGCTTCTCCGCTGCTGAATATGCAGCACCTGTATGGCACAACTCCAGCCATGCCAAACAGGTAAATATTGCCCTAAATGAAACAGGACGGATTGTAACAGGCTGCCTGCGGGCAACCCCTGTTAACAAAATATATCACCTAATGGGCGTAGCACCTCCAGATATCCGAAGAAGAACGGCAGCTGAAATAGAAAGAAAGAAGCAGGAGACGGACCCCAGACACCCCCTATTTGGAAGTGAACATCTACTACCAAGACTGAAATCGAGAAAAAGTTTCCTCCAGACGACACAACCAATTCAGACACCATCTGCAAACCGTCGGATACAACTCTGGCGTAGCTCATCATCAGAGAAATATTGGGACAACCACAAAGAAGAACTTGCTGCAGGTCATCACCTCCCATACGAGACATGGAAGGTCCTTAATAGACTGAGGACTGGAGTATCTCGGAGTAAGGTGAACATGAAGAAATGGGGATTCAGCTCAGAGGACGAACTATGTGAGTTTGGTGAACATCAAGACCACCAGCACCTACTCAACTGCAGGAAACTATCAGAACCTGTCTCCATGAACGATCTGGTAGCCGCCAGTGATAAGGCAGTTCGTGCAACGGAATTCTGGGCATCACGTGGAATATAAAGATGCACATATACGTTGTAATCTTTGTATATTTATAATATGTTATGTTCTGGACACGTATAAATAAAAATCCAAAGACAAAGTGGAAAACCATTGAAAACCACTTCAAGAATGGTGGAATTCATTCATGTGGCTCAGAGACTTGGTGTATGTCACTCACATTTTAAAGCCTCTATGACTTAGGCGAAAGCATGCTAGCCTCTCACTACTGAGTCCATAGTTCAAATCCCAGTCACTCCATGCGAGATTTGTGCTGAACAAAGCAAAGCGATACAGTTTTTTTTCTCTGGCAATGACAGTTTCCCCTGTCGTCATTTCATTCTAGCAACACTCTCTACAATCATTAATATTTCAATTTATTTATTTAATCGTATGGTGAATTATATACAAAATTTACATCATACAACATTATCCACATTCTGCAACCAAGTTATGACATTTGGAGTGACATGAAAGAGTTCAGCAGGGTTCCCAGGGAACGAGAACAGAGGGCAGCGTCGGAGCAGATGATCCATTGTCTGCTCCTCTTGATCACAGTCGCACATTGCTGAATTGATCCAGCCCCATCTGTGTTGAAAGAATTTACAGCAGCCATGGCCGGTTCTGAATCTGTTAAGACGGCACCACAGCTTCCTTGGGAGGTCAGAACCTTTCAGTTCCTTTGTAGGATCAAGAGAATGGGCACTTGTCCCCGCTGTTTTAGTTAACTACTCGTTTCTCCAACTTTGGTTTAAATTAAACCCATCCACATACAGCATTTCTGCAGTAACACATGCTGGCCTCCTAGACCGTAGTCGCTGTTGTGAGGGATGGCAAAATTCATGGTATAGTGGTAAAGTAGGTGAAGCCCTGATCTTCTTAGCCTCTCTCAACAATGCTTGTTTCCTTCTTAGATGTGGTGGAGGAATGTGGCTCAGCACAGGCAGCCAATGGCAAGGCGTTGACTTAATAGTACCAGTGATGCATCGCATTGTATCATTTAATCTTGAGTCTACTTTATGCACATGTGCACTTTTCAACCACACGGGTGCACAGTATTCTGCTGTTGAATAGACAAGGCTAATGCCAGTTAGGCGTAAGCAGTCGGCAGAGGCTCCCCAGGAAGTACCACTAAGTTTATGTAGGATGTTGTTTCTTGCAGCAATTTTATGGGAGAGCTTGGTGAGATGCTCTTTGTAGGTCAGGGTTCTATCCAAAGTCACTCCAAGATAAGTAGGAAAGGGATTGTATCTAAGCTGTTGTCCATCAAGCAAAATATTTGGTTTGTAATTAGAAAACCGATGTGCAAGGTGGAAGCAAGATACTTCTGTTTCATTCAGGCTCGGAATCAATCTCCAGGACTGAAGGAAAGCTGACATTCTCTTAAGGTCTTCAGTAAGGGTGTTTTCTGCATCTTCAAAATTTCTGCTCTGCGTTACGAGCGCAATATCGTCAGCATAAATGAACTTTCTTGCCTTAGTATTTGGCAAGTCATGAATATACAGGTTGAAAAGGATTGGGGCCAAAACAGATCCTTGTGGGAGTCCATTATTCAGCTTCCTCTTGTGACTTTTAGAGTCACCCAAGAACACCTCAAACTGTCTTTCACTGAGAATGTTTGATAGCAAATTCACAATTTCAAAAGATGGAATAAGTTAACTTGAAAAAGTTTGAAAAGTAACCCTTGTCTCCTGACAGTATCATAGGCTGCCGTGAGATCAATGAAGACAGCTGTGGATTTTAGATGGTTTTGGAAACCTGCTTCAATATGTGTTGTAAGGGCAAGAACTTGATCTGTGCAACTATGACCGTTTCGGAAGCCAGCTTGTTCAGGTGGTATGATATCTTCAAAATATTTCAATGATCATTCATTTAATCATTACCCCAGGAGAGTGCGACAGTGTTGAAATTTAATTATGTTTACAACTGACTATAACCTCTACTGTGAATCTAAGTTGGCAACAATGTGATCACAATGCATTTTACTTTTATAAGTTGGCAATTGTTTTAAACCAGAAGAAGATGTACAGCTAATGGCGGAATGTATGTGTAAGATATTGTCTGTGAAATCTGAAGCCATCAGCCATCAAAACTGTATCTATATTGAATGTAGGGAAGTTTTTGATAACTCATAAACATGTGTTATGCTGTAGAGTCAAAAGGCGCCTTTTGATGATACTTGCTGTTTAATTTTTTATAAATAAAAGGACGTCATACATACTGACAATTACTTGATCATTCATCCCTGCTCATAGCATAAGAATTACAACAGGTTATCGGCCCAGATACCACTCATTCGTCAGACACACCGAGCATTACGGGATACAATTTGGACGTCGAGAAAAAGTCAGCCGCTCGAGTCAGTCGTCGTCGTCCATGTCAGAAGTCGTCAGGCCAGTCCAGTCAGCCGAGAAAGTCCACGTCAGTCATCGCAGACAAAGTCAGTCCCGTCGAAGAGGACGTCAACCACATCGTCAGCCCAAGAAACGTCAGCTAAGTCAATCTAACCTCAAAATGTCAGTCAAGTAGCCTATACATGAGTCAGAGTAAATTGATAAAACAATTTGAAAATAGATAGTAAAATCTTGTGAAATCAAACGTTTGTAAATTTGTCATATTTTTGAAACTTAATTATGCTTTTTAAGTCAAGTCATGGATACAGTAAAGGTTCATTTAGAAACTTTGACAGAAGATTTGCATGGAAATGTCAATTATGATTCTTGGCGTTTCAAAATTAATTTACCTATGAGAACAAAAGAATGTTTTGATATTGCAACTGGTTTGACTGTCAAACCATCAGGTACAAACTCCGATCCTGTACGTAATTTGATAAAGAAAGATGTAGAAGCTCAAGCGCTTATAGGTTTAAATGTCAGTAGTAATATAGCGAAAAAGCTAGTCAAATGCCAAACTGCAAAACAAATGTTAGATAAGCTAGAAAATGTTTATAGTAAAAAGTCTGATATTACTGTTTGCAAAGGAAATTTTTGGTTATGTTTTTGACAGCCAAAAATCAGCTGTTGAGAATTGCTTGGAGATTCAACAGATAGCCGAAGACCTGTCATCAGATGACGACAGGGTGAAAGACAATTGGATCATGACACGAATGCTGAGTATGCTACCACCTAAGCTGCACCATTTCAGAACAGCCTGGGACAATGTGACAGGAGCCGACAAAACTATTGAAACACTCATCGAAAGAGGCTGGAAGAGGATCGACTCAATGAAGGTAAAAAGGAAAGTAGAGCAACTGCAGTCAACGCACTCATCGCAAAGGAGAAGAAAACTGGAAATCAGTCTACTCACAACAATAGCAACAGACAAGGTGGAAGCGCGCCAGTCAGCTGCTTTAAGTGTGGACAGAAAGGCCATGTGAAGAAACACTGCAGAAACAAACCCTGTGCCAAATATCTTGCCTATTGTAAAGAAAACTACCCTTGCCATGTGTGGGGACAGAAAGGTCACTTCACAAGAGACTGTACTAAGAAGGATGACAACAAAAATGGAAATGAAAGGTTAGAACAGAGTGAACAGAAGAGCACGAATCGCCCATACCGCGCACTAGCGTCAGTGGGACTGTCAACTGCAGAGCTGAACAGTCTAAATTCGAAATGTAACACACGAAATCACTGGTACCAGGACTGTGGAGCTACACAACATATGACATCACACAGGAACTGGTTCGTCAAATTGATTGAATTGGAAACTCCATCTCCTATTGTCATCGGAGATGCGACTGTACTAGAGGGTGTTGGCATCGGCAACGTTCAACTTGAGGCGTTCAACGGAACAGAATGGTACAAGGTCATCCTGGAGGATGTGCTTTATGTGCCTAAGCTCAACTACAATTTGATATCTGTCAGTCAGATACTCGACAGAGGTTATGTCCAAACTGCAAACAAAGATAAGTCAATATTTGAAACGTCTGATCATCGTGAAATTGTGGCCATGGCAGTCAGAGAAGGTGACCTGTACAAAATGATGCTACGCCAGGAGAAGTCGGAAGCCTGTATGGTAGCCACCTCGATCGTAACCTGGCACGAGAGGCTCGCACACCAAAACCTGAAGTATGTGAAGGATGCTTTGGACAGGAATGGCATTCCATATGTTGATGATTGGAACGAGAGAGTCTGCGAAGGATGCACCTACGGTAAACAACATCGGGTATCTCACCCACTGAACGAGAAGGTTGCTACCCAACCATTGGATCTGGTCCATGTAGATATTGGAGAGATGGCGACACCATCGCTAGGAGGAGCAATATATTTCTTGCTTTTCAAGGATGATTTTTCACATTTCCGAACAGTATACTTCTTGAAGACGAAGGACGAAGCCGCAGCCAAACTGGATGTTTTCATGAAGCTGGTGGAAAACCAATTCGGAAGAAAGGTGAAAATTCTAAGATCAGATAATGGAACCGAGATCAAGAATGCCAACACACGTAAGCTGCTGGAGGAGCTAGGTGTCTTTCACACTTTTTCAACAGCTTACATCCCCAGAACAGAACGGAAGAGTGGAACGTGAAATGAGAACAATTGTAGAGTCAGCAAGGACAGCAATTCATGCACGAAACCTGAAGGCCAATTTGTGGGCAGAAGCAGTGAACTATTCTGTGTTCACGATCAACCAGACTGGCACAAGTTCAGTGAAAGGAAAGAGTCCAGCCAACCTATGGTTTGGACGACAGGTCAACATGAACAAACTGAAAACCTTCGGATGCGACTGCTACGTTTTGACTCCCAACCACAAGAGAAGCAAGCTTGACAATAAGTCTAGGAAAGGTATATTTGTTGGATACGACATTGACTCTCCATCCTACAGAGTCTATCTGCCTGAAGAACGTGATGTTGTAAGTTCAGACAACGTCGTGTTTAATGAAGGAGAAAAAGATGAGCGAAACCTGACAGATGTTGAAATGGCCATGAACGAGAACGAGTTGATTGAAGAAGACGAGTATGAAGACAGCATAGACCTGAGACAAGACAGAAACGAAGAAAGAGATGAAGCCAGAGAAGAAGAAGAAGAACAACCAAGAAGACCAGGACTACGCAATCGTCAAAATATTCAGCTACCTGCCAAACTATCAGACTATGTCATGGGCTACCTCCGGGGAGAAAAGAGTGCCAACTTAGCCATGATAGGAGAAATCCAGGATATCTCTATTTCCAAAGCGTTGAAAGATGCCAAGTGGCTGAAAGCCATGACAGAAGAATTTGAATCCTTACAGAAGATGGAAACTTGGAAATTAGTGAAATGTCCGGAAGCAGTTCGACCCCTGACCTGCCGCTGGGTGTTACGAGAGAAGCCTGATGGGAGAATGAAAGCACGACTGGTAGCACGTGGCTTTGAGCAGGAAGAAGGAGTTGACTATTGAGAAACATTTAGTCCAGTAGCAAACCATGCTTCAATTAGACTGATTCTCAGTCATGCCGCTACTGAGAAGATGAAACTTGTTCCCTTTGATGTGAAGACAGCCTTCTTACACGGAGACTTGGAGGAGAACTTGTACATGTATCAACCTGAAGGATTTGAAGATGGTACTGGCAGAGTCTGCAAACTAATGAAAAGCATATATGGACTAAAGCAAGCACCAAGAAAGTGGAATGAGAAAATGTCAGATTTTCTTGAGAAGAAACTGAACACCGACGATGACCCCTGCATTTACTAAAACGAGAAGAGAACTTTGATGATGGCTCTTTTCGTCGACGACGGGCTCATCGCTGGATATAATGGAAAATAAATCTTTGAAGTCTTGTATGTCATAAATCGGGAATTTGAAATCACTTACCAACGATCAGTTCAGAAGCAATTCACGTACCTAGGCATGGAAGTCAGAATAGAGAATGAAGGAATTTTTGTGAACCAGCCTGGATACACCAGAAAGATCATCAATCGTTTTCGGTTCGACACTTGCAACCCAAGTTCAACACCCATGGAGAAAGGAATGGTGGCAAACGAAGAAGATCGAATCAATGACAGACCAGCGCCACCTACAACTCCATATCGAGAAGCAGTGGAAAGTCTACTCTACCTGGCTACAATATCCCGACCGGATATCTGCTACGCAGTGAACTACTTGAGCCGCTTCAACGGCAAAGCCATGCAGAGCAACTGGAAAATGGTGAAGAAGGTATTTCAGTATTTGAAGGGAACTCCAGACAATGGAATTTTCTTCAATGGAGACGACAAACTTGTGGCATATACAGATTCAGACTACGGTGGGGACACCGTAACAGGGCGCTCAACAAGTGGTGTTCTACTGTTGAGAGGAGGACCAATCATTTGGTACACACAGAAGCAGCGACTCGTTGCTACGTCAACAGCAGAAGCAGAATACCGAGCAGCTGTCTCATCGATAGATGGCATCAGCTGGATCAAGAGAATTGGACTGGAACTCGAAATTTTTAAGTCAGACAAACCAGTCACGCTGTTTGTTGACAACCAGTCAGCAATCCACATGCTGCACAATGCACACGAGGGGAAGACTACAAAAGGAAAGAAACATATAGAGATTCCACGCAAATTCATCCAGGAACACGTGGGCAACACTGTTGCTCTCAAACATGTCGAGAGCTCCAATCAACTTGCTGATATCTTGACCAAACCCCTCAATAGAAAATTGTTTGAATCGCTTCGTTGTAAAACAATTAAGGAGGAGTGTTGAAATTTAATTATGTTTACAACTGACTATAACCTCTACTGTAAATCTAAGTTGGCAACAATGTGATCAAAAATGTATTTTACTTTTATAAGTTGGCAATTGTTTTAAACCAGAAGCTTCGAGCATACAATAGGATAGAGAGGGCGCCAGCTATGCTTCTACCGGCTGACCGTGGGGCCAGAATAAGATCAGCTGATGTTGGGCAAAACAAACATGTCTCCCATAAGAATAGCATTATGAAGTGACTTAAAATCCCGATTCAAGCGTATTCCTTGTGATTAACAGACTATTTTTGTTGAAGGTGGCGATAACTACAATTCCTTCTGAATATTTCTGTTCTTTTTTGTATGAAAAGTGTGAAGTATAATCGTTATATGCGATATTTTGGTGTGTTGACATATCAGTGTTGGAATGCATAGGTGACTTGTGTAGGGCCTACATGGTTAGGAAATTATAAAATGGTGAATAAAATACGTTTACATTCTTATCCGTAATAATTGTCTGACTTGGTTATATTTGTAATATTTTTACATATCTAAAATAATAAACTCTACAAAGCATTCTAGTACTAGCTTACTTTTTAGTAACATGTAGGCCCTATGCTCCTATTATGCTGGTTTTCCTTTATAAATGAAGAAAGTTTGCCGATAATCATCAATTAAAATTCATATTTATGGTCCATATATTAAGCAATTCAGGGTCTGAAGGGAAGCTGAAATAAGCGAATACATTTAATTATGCGTACAAAGTGATATCCAGCACTGCATCTTAAAAGAAGAAAACCAATGATATCCCCACTCCAAATATTTATCACCTACAGCAATAAATCTTACAAATATCCTAATGTTATCCCCTTCCCTATTTAGTAAATTCATTTTTGGTGGCTAGGGACTTCCGGGTCATCAGCCCTGTGTACTTGAGTAGGCCTATGTGTTGAACTTGTCTGATAACTTAAATTTCTGTGATGACTGCAGTAGTGTGTATAGCTGCATTGGTGGTTGTTAATTCATTTAAGGGGCTTGTGGCATCTTGGTCATCAGCACCGTGTAGTTGGGTGTGGGTTGAACTTGTCTGATAACCTGTATTGATGTGACGATTGTAGTAGTGTGTAACTTTATTAGGAACAGGGATGAGGTGGGTGCCTCGGGACTTGAACTAAGGTGCTATCCCGGCATTTGCCTGGGGGGAGTGTGGAAAATCCTGGGGGATAAACCACACTCGGGATAGCAGCAGTCAGCGCCGGGATTCGACCTGCGATATCCGAGCGTGCTGCATGATTTAACGAGCACGGCTACGCCGCTGGATGCCAGCTGTATTGGGGAAATGTTGTATGTAATCAAGTCTGTGTATTTTAGGTCATATATTTTTATTCTTACCCGTGAAAAGATAGCCTGTTCCCTTTTTCAAACCTCTGACTGCAATTGTAAGCAGCGCAAGATATAACCATTTTCGTTATATAACTTCACATTCAGCCTCTTACATAAGGGAAAATGCGTATTTTACATATTTGTAATATATTATACTGCAAAAATGGGCTCGTATATCGATAATTATTAAGTATAATCTTTACGCTCGCACTGACAACTTGGGCATAGGCGCCATTTTATACCAACATCAGCTGATCTTATTCTGGCCCCATGTTCCGCTGGCCAAGGCCTCTCTATCCTATTGTATGCTCGAAGACCAGAAGATGTACAGCTAATGGCGGAATGTATGTGTAAGATATTGTGTGTGGAATCTGAAGCCATCAAAATTGTATCTATATTGAATGTAGGGAAGTTTTCGATAACTCATAAACATGTGTTATGCTGTAGAGTCAAAAGGCGCCTTTTGATGATACTTGCTGTTTAATTTTTGATGAATAAAAGGACGTCATACATATTGACAATGACGTGATCATTCATGCCTGCTCGGAGCATAAGAATTGCAACAGACAGGCTTTAGCCGCTGACACTGTTTCATATCCTTGTCGATAAATGAGTGCTTTTTTCATTCCATTCACCAATCCTTTAGTCGAACAATACTTTTCCACAATCATAAGCATGCTAGCCTCTCACTACTGAGTCCATAGTTCAAATCCCAGGCACTCCATGAGAGATTTGTGCTGAACAAAGCAAAGAGATACAGTTTTTTTCTTTTCTCTAGCAATGACAGTTTCCTCTGTCGTCATTTCATTCTAGCAACACTCTCTACAATCGTTATTATTTCAATGATCATTCATTTAAGCATTACCCCCAGGAGAGTGCGACAGGCTTTAGCCGCTGACACAGTTTCATATCCTTGTCGATAAATGAGAACTTTATTCATTCCATTCCCCAATCCTTTAGTCGAGCAATACTTTTCCACAATCATAAGCATGCTAGCCTCTCACTACTGAGTTCATAGTTCAAATCCCAGTCACTCCATGCGAGATTTGTGCTGAACAAAGCAATGAGATACAGTGTTTTCTTTCCTCTGGCAATGACAGTTTTCCCAGTCGTCATTTCATTCTAGCAACACTCTCTACAATCATTATTATTTCAATGATCATTCATTTAATCACTACCCCAGGAGAGTGCGACAGGCTTTAGCCGCTGATTCAGTTTCATATCCTTGTCTATAAATGAGAACTTTATTCATTCCAACCGCTACGCTACAAAAGCGACTCAGGAGTGAATTCCCTTCTCTTAAAATGGGTTTTCGTGATTTTCCATTTTCACCACCAGGCAAATGTCAAGAAAATTCCTTTTTCAATAGATCCACAGTCGATTTCATTAATATTCAATAATTCATACAGTGGTACATGCAGTGTACTTGAATATTATCTGGCAGACAGTGCGTTTAGAGAATATGTAATTTAACACTGACATTATACAAGCGTTGCACTTTTCAATATCTCAAGGTTACACTCAATGCATGCAAGCAAGCAGTCGGGCTTCAAGTTTTTCGCCAGGAGTTCACATCTAGTGTAACGTGGGTTAGCGACCACAGGGCCCCAGCTGTGTTCGGCATTGCTTTCACTTACTTGTGCCGGGCTCCTCTCCGTTTTCTTTCCTGTCGACCTCACTTGGTTAACTCTTTTTGTCTTTTAATCTATAGCTACTCAGGTTTTTCCCTGTCACTGTTTCATTTTAGCAACACTCTCTACAATCATTTTATTTCATCTGCCATTCATTTAATCATTATCCTAGGGGAGTGTGACGTGACAGGCTTTAGCAGCCGGCACCGTTTTCATATCCTCACTGTTTAATGGAGACTTTACTCATTCCATTCCCTGATCCGATCAATCAAGCAATACTTTGCATGATCATTTCATTTCATCGGTCATTAATTTCATTTATTTCATCTGTAATTCATTTAATCATTATCCTAGGGGAGTGTGACAGGCTTTAGCAGTCGACACTGTTTAATGGAGACTTTACTCATTCCATTCCCTGACCGATCAGTCAAGCAATACTTTGCACGATCATTTCATTTCATCGGTCATTAATTTAATCATTACCTCAGGAAAGTGTGACAGGCTTTACAACAGCGAGGGTTTGTTTCACACCTCGGCTGTCCTGATAAATGGTTTTCATGGTTTAATCATTATCCAAGGGGAGTGTGACAGGCTTTAGCAGTCGACACTGTTTCATATCATCACTGTTTAATGGAGACTTTACTCATTCCATTCCCTGACCAGGCAAATACGAAGACGGTTCATTCATTCATTCCATGACTCGGTCTATCACAATCAATTCACAATATTGATAATCATAACCGCCACATAAGCCTCTGCGATTTATCACTTGGTTAACTCTTGATCTCTTCCAATCTCTAGCCACTCCAGTTTTTCCCTGTCACTATTTCATTCTAACAACACTCTCCACAATCATTTTATTTCATCTGTAATTCATTTAATCATTATCCTAGGGGAGTGTGACAGGCTTGAGCAGTCGGCACTGTTTCATATCCTCACTGTTTAATGGAGACTTTACTCATTCCATTTCCTGACCGATCAATCAAGCAATACTTTGCACGATCATTTCATTTGTCATTCATTTAATCATTGTCTCATGAAAGTGCGACAAGCTTTACAAGAGAGCATGGGTTTGAATCACACCTCAGCTGTCCTGAAAAATGGTTTTCGTGGTTTCCCATTTTTACCACCAGGCAAATACCAAGACGGTTCATTCATTCATTCCATGACTCGGTCTATCACAATCAATTCACAATATTGATAATCATAACCGCCACATAAGCCTCTGCGATTCAAAAACCGACCATGTGCTCGGGGGATATCGACTTTGCCAGGTTAGTATGTGACGTCACCAGGAAAGTAGGCTATGGGTCAACATTTTTGGAAATTTTGGAAAGGGGGTGTCAGCCCGATTTCAACGACACCTCACTCATCAAAATCCGACCATGCGTTCGAAAGATATAGACTTTGCCAGGTTAGTATGTGACGTCACCAGGAAAGTAGGCTATAGGTCAACATTTTGGAAAGGAGGTGTCAGCCCGATTTCAACGACACCTCATTCGTCAATATCCGACCATGAATTCGGGAGATATCGGCTTTGCCAGGTTAGTATGTGACGTCACCAGGAAAGTAGGCTATGGGTCAACATTTTGGAATTTTGGAAAAAGGGGGTGTCAGCCCGATTTCAACGACGCCTCATTCGTCAATATCCGACCATGCATTCGGGAGATATCGGCTTTGCCAGGTTAGTATGTGACGTCACCAGGAAAGTAGGATATGGGTCCAACATTTTGGAATTTTGGAAAAAGGGGGTGTCAGCCCGATTTCAACGACGCCTCATTCGTCAATATCCGACCATGCATTCGGGAGATATCGGCTTTGCCAGGTTAGTATGTGACGTCACAAGGATAGTAGGCTATGGGTCAACATTTTGGAATTTTGGAAAAAGGGGGTGTCAGCCCGATTTCAACGACACCTCATTCGTCAATATCCGACCATGCATTCGGGAGATATCGGCTATGCCAGGTTAGTATGTGACGTCACCAGGAAAGTAGGGTATGGGTCAACATTTTGGAATTTTAGAAAAAGGGGTGTCACCCGATTTCAACGACACCTCATTCATCAAAATACAACCATGCGTTCGGTTTGGAATTTTTGATTACACCTCTTTGCAAAGTCACCAGGAAAGTAGGCTATGGATTAACATTTTGGAACTTTTCGATCGCACCTCGTAGGTGGGGTTAGGTTAGGTTAGTTAAGCCATGGCCGCCACTTTGGTTAGAGGAAAGTAGGCTATGGGTCAACATTTTGGAATTTTTGATCACCCCTCGTTGTGACGTCACCAGGAAAGTAGGCTATGGGTTAACTTTTTGATCACACCTCGTAGGTGACGTCACCAGGAAAGTAGGCTATGGGTTAACATTTTGAAACTTTTTGATCACACCTCGTAGGTGAGGTTAGTTAAGCTATAGCCGTCATCTTGTGCGACGTCATGGCCGCCATCTTGGATGACGTCACCAGGAAAGTAGGCTATGCGGTATAACTCCCACAGCCCCCCTACTATCGCCCGCTTTGTAATTTACGTTGCCATGACAACGAATACCTCCAGTTATCCCCTCTCCATCCTCTCACGCGCTACGTCACGAAGTGTGTGGACTCAGTCAGCTTGAATCTGATGCAGCCACTGGATGGCTTCCCTCCTGGCTGCTTTAAACTACCTGTCCATTGAACGATCACGGCATTGGTTTATGCGTACAAACTCGTTTCCCAATAAAGGCGCTAGGAAGCAGCACCAAGTCACTGTGTCAGACATAAGTTTTGTATTGATGTTAATGGCGAAGTTGGAATGTATTCTGAATGATTTTATAATGTTGTACTACTGCGTGCCCTTTTGTAAATCAGAACTGGGCAAGTTAGAATACCGGGGAATCTCATTTCATGAGATACAATCGGACAATTCATTGCGTGAGAAGTGATTACGTGGAATTTCCAGAGAAGGTGACAAGAAAGGAACCAAGGAACCAAATGGTTACCTTCTGATCGCTCTGTTGCTTGTAATCTTCATGAGAGCTTCAGATCACATACGTCAGGGTGGTCCAACCTTTAGTTACCCGAGGGCCAATCAAACTTAAGTATAGGAAAGTGAGGGCCGGAGACATTCTAAAAAAAAACAGTATTACATATTTTTTTCAAAAACATTTATTAAAATGTATATTAAAAGAAGTTTAATGGAAAGCCTCCGCTGCTTAGGCGACAGCACGCCGGCCTCTCACCGCTGGGTCCGTGGTTCAAATCCCGGTCACTCCATGTGAGATCTGTGCTGGACAAAACGCAGGCAGACAGGTTTTTCTCCGGGTACTACGGTTTTCCCTGTCAAAATGGCATTCCAGCAACACTCTCCACTATCATCAATTCCTTTGTCATTCATTTAATCATTGCAGGCTGTGGATTTTCATTTTATTAAAAGAAGTTTATTATTACTAGGTTAATATACCACTTCATTTTACAGTCAAGAAATAAATGTGATGATTGGTACTGCTTTCCTGATACAAGTGTATCAATGTCACCTGTAAGTTCAGTAAAGCAAAGTCTCAGGCTCGATTCCAGTGAAGCACTTTCAATTCGATTTCTCGTTTTTAATTTAATACGTTTGAGAGTAGAAAAAGCACTTTGGCACGCATACGTACTGCCAAACAGCGATAACACTTGTAGAGAGAATTTAAGCAGTTGAGGGAAACGCTCTTTTGAAATCAGTTTCCAGAAATTTTCAGGGACATCACACTTTTTAGTCTGGGAGAATGGGTCTGCCTGAAGATCATATATTTCCATTTGAATGTCACAGGGCACCTCACACACTTCAATATCCATGGGGTTGTTGAACAGTGCAAGTTTTGGTTTTTAGGAGTCAAAATCCTGGAATCTGTTCTGGAACTCTTTCTTGATATCTATTATTATTTCATGAAACATATTAAAGTTTGTCACTTTTTTCTTCTTTCAACTGCTGACAAGATGGGAAGTGTGCCATATTGTTTGCCTTCAATGCAATTTTCATTACATCAAGTTTTTGCGGAAGCCCTCAATATGTCTATAAAGCTGGGAGATATTTTGTATTTTGCCTTGCAGTTTCAGGTTTAAAGCATTTAGATGGGATGTTGAATCTGTCAGAAAAGCAAGATTATTTAAAAAATGGATTTCTTCCAGTTTTTCTTCATACTAATGCCTATTGTTTTCATTTTTGAGAAAAGCAAGAATTTCATTCCTCAACCCAAAAAACTGTCACAAGCAATTTCCAGCACTTAGCCAACGCACTTCACAGTACAATGAAATGTCACCATACTCAGCCACCAAATTGCCCAGGAATGCAATAAATGCTCTGTGTCTACAGGCTGTATTGCCTCCCCTCTTTAAATTTACAGTATTTACAACAGATTTCATTGTATCAATGAGCCTTATAATTTTTCCACAGAGAGCCTCCTGGTGGATTATGCAGTGGAAAAACAAAAAATTCAATCCCTCTTTTTAACAGTCCTATTAAATCAATGTTAGGACCAACCATTGCTTTAGCTCCATCTGTTGCAATGCCAGAGCACTTCACAAAACCTCCATATTTAGAAACGACAACATCCAGTGCGTTGAATATGTCAATATATCTTTTGCTGGTTTCTAATGATCTTAATTCCAACAGTTCTTCATGAATTTCAAATTCTTCGTTTAATGTTCTGACAAAGATAAGGATCTGGCCGATATCAGCTATATCTGTGCTCTCATCTAGAGCTAGAGAGTAAAATTCACAGTTTTCCAAAATGCTCCTGAGAGAACCTGAAACTTCACCAGCCATATCATTAAATCTTCTACTAACTGTGTGATGCGACAAGGAAACTATTTCAAAATTTTTAGCCATATTATTATCCCCAAATGAAGATGCCATTTTTACAGCACATCTCTTAATGAGCTCACCATCCCTAAAATACTTTTTACTTTTAGCTAGCTCTAAACATACCTCATACGATGCCTTTAAACTGGCAGTGTTTGTTGGTTGCTGAAATATATTCTTCTGTATTGATAGTTGCAGCTTCAAATCATTAAACACACAACTCCTGGCACTTCCCTGGTATTGATAGTATTTTGATTTATGCAAGCTGGTATGGTGTCTATTCACGATATACTCCTTCGAAATCCCTAAGACTTGAGAACAGATAACACACTGTGGTTTTCCATTATGTTAAGAAAGTAACTTTCCGGCCACTTCGACTGAAATTGACGTTTCTCAACTTCAACACGCCGTTTATTAAGTCCAGCCATATTAGGTACCGCTCTCGCAACAACGAACTCTCGAATAACCTCTCTCGTCAAAAACAAACCTCTTCGAACAGCCCTTCGCTCCCTTTTATAGGAAAATACGCCGCGACACACGAACTATCGCGAACCGATCGGCAGCCAATCACTGGCATCCAACCAGTTATCGCCTGGAGACAGGGCCGCTATTCGTGCCGTACGTATTCGTGGAAAGTCAATTCTGATTACTGGCGTATTTTTCGATATCTTTCCTTTCCCACCTGGCTCCTTCGTAACATTACTGAATGAAAGTGAAATTTAAAGTAGGCACCCCACGGATTATAACTGTCGAAGAGTGAAGGGCAGTAAGAAGGGCATGGGCCAACAAAAATGAACAGGCGGGCCGCGGGTTGGACCACACTGACATACGTTATTATCAAATTGGTTACAACTAGTGGGATGTGGGTTGGCGACTATGGAACCCCAGCTGAGTTTCCTTGAGCTCCTCTCTTATACACTGAAGAAAATGGAAATTGCAACACCATGAAGGCATTGGTCGTTTGTGTTGATTTTCAAGATATGGAAAGATGCCATGTAGGTATGTAAACGATCAAAGTTTCAGACTCATTGGATTGCTGTTACAGGTCTCCCCACGTGATTGGTCGCGGAGGAATCAACTCCAGTATACCGACTCTGGTGTAGCGTAGTTGACTTGCAGTCTGTGCAGTGAAGTGTTCCCCGTCAAACATGCCTCGACGACAGAGAAGAGCACACTATCAACAACTGTCGCCATTTGAGAGGGCTGTGTGAGGCTGGATTATCGCTAAGGACTGACGCTGCACGAGTTGGCCGACAGGCATCTACGGTACAACGTGTATGGCAGCAGTGGTCAAATGAAGGTACCCGCACTCGCAGACCTGGCACAGGCCCAGCGCGACAGACAACTGTGAGAGAGGATCGCCGCATCATTCGGATGGCCCGGATGTAACCCCATGCAACAGCAGCGCAAATTCGAGCAGCTGTGGCACCCCACGTTACACAACAAACAGTTGGTAATTGCTTGCGTGCAGCTGGCTTACGATCCCATGTCCCTGCAGGTGTTCCATTGACCTCACAACAGCGACGTGTAAGGCTGGCCTGGTGTCGATAACGATCGACGTGGATCGACGAATGGCATAGGGTCATCTTTAGTGATGAATCGCGCTTCTGTCTTGCCCGCATGATCGCCGGAATCGTGTGCGCCGACGTACCGGGGAGAGGGGCCGCCCACACCTTATTGTCGAGAGGCAAACAGGGCCAACACCAAGCATTATGGTCTGGGGAGCTATTGGCTTTAATGTGAAATCACAATTAGTGCTTGTTGAGGGCACTATGACTGCTCGACAATACATTGATAGGGTACTCAATCCAGTGGTTGTCCCTATGATGGCGAACATTGCTAATGGGACGTTTCAGCAGGACAATGCCCGGGTTCACACTGCACGCATCTCCAGAGAAGCTCTCCACGACATCACAACCTTACAATGGCCCGCCAGATCCCCGGACCTCAGTCCTATTGAGCATGTGTGAGACATGTTGGTTCGACAACTGGCCAACCGTCCTCAGCCACCCACAACTCTGGAACAACTGACCCATGCAGTGCAGGAAGCATGGGCCACAATTCCTCAGGAAGCGATCCAGGGCCTTATTGACTCCATGCCTCGCAGAATTCATCAATATATTGCAGCTCGTGGTGGGCACATCCTGTATTGATTGTTGTCCAAACTTGCGGTCAGAGGGACCTGAAGTGTAATCATTGAATCACAACCGAACACTCGTCCTGCATGTTCAATTGCAGCAATGTAGCACCACTCCTTCTGGGTGTTGCAATTTCCATTTTCTTCAGTGTATATTTCACGTCAACTCTTACCCCAATGTTATTAGGGTATCGGAGGCCTGGGATGTCTTTCATTTCCCTGCCTTAATTGGCTCTTGGTTTTTTCTTTCCTGATGCCCTAACTTTTATAGGATCAGACCTCATTTTGTCCTCTTTTTCTGCCTTCTCTAAGAGGCCCTAAAAGAGATAGGATGTGTGTTGTCCCACCATGCACGGTGCACCTTAGATATCGATACACCCTCATGATGGAGATAATTGTTGTTTAAAGGGGTGAAATATCTACGTCATCTACCCTTAGTGGTTTAGCTGACGGTGAGAAATTATGATGAAATGAAATCAACAGCTGGCTTAACTAATTACTGACTTGCAACTAACTTATGTACTAGAAGAAGAAAACCACAATAATAAAAGGAAGAAACGAATAAGGGAAATAAATGACGGAAAAGAAATGCCCTCTATCTTCGAAGGGCTGATGACCTTGCTGTTCAGCCCCTTAAAACAAGAATCAATCTACGAAGAATGAGTATCGAGGTGCTTGGAAACTACCAGAGGCATTAAAGGCAGATAGAAAAGGGAAAGAGGAGAGGGTCCACCCCAATGTCAATGCAAAAAGGAGAAAATGGATCTCGCTCTGGAACACATCACGGTCGCCAACTCCCGAGCTCAAAAGCTGAATTCCTGAAGGTGTAGCCCTATTCAGGGTGCACCACATGTGGTAGAGCTTCACACACCCTGCCTCCTTTAGGGCCTTGTGTAGAAGGCATTAGATGTTACGAAACTAAAAGAATAGAGCTAACCCCTCGAAGAATGAGGGTATCAGGATAGATGATATAAGGGTCAGTTACGGCAGGAAAATGAATGGCTCCCTAGACTTTGGATGATCTAATGCTATCCAGGTTGAAAGAGAACAAGAGTTGACTAATGGAGGTCGACAGGTAGATGACAGAGAAGAACCCGGCACAAGTGGAAATAATAACCACCTCGGCTGGGTCCAATGGTCTCCAACCCAAGTCCCACTACGCCTAGTTGTGAACCCGTGTGGTGGAGATACACCCCCAAGGGCTCATGGCTAGTGAGCTTGGGAATTGGCGACCCTGATGGATTCCTGAGCTGGGTCCGGTTTTCTTCTTCTTTTTCCAATGACTGGGAGGAAATATTTTTAATACCTTTGTTATTTCTTTAAAAACAGTAGTGCCTAGTCCAAACGAAATAAGGAAATAAAGCTACAAAATATGTGAGAAGGAAAAAACACAATTCATGTATGAAATCATCTCTATCAATTACTGGAAAAAGCATCACAAAAACGGTTGAGTCCCCCTCGGTAAAATTCACGAGCCGCCACTGGTGGAAGGTGTCCTGCCACTGGCATTGGCAACGATCCTCGACCCACGATTCAAGACCTTGTCCTTCATGAGTGGCGGGAAACGCGACGAAGCTGTTTACGTACTCATTAACCAAGCGTCTAGGCTACATTCCACGAGCGTGGCACCGCCAACGCCGCGTAACATCGAAGCATCAGGTACCACCCGTAACTGCCTTCTGGGTATCTTGTGACGCTCAGGTCGGGTCGCAGCGTAAAACAACACCCATAACGTCCGAGCGGAAGCTACGGTCGACGTGCAGAGATATATTGCGAGAACGTTATGAACCACGCTCGCAAAATCCCCCGGAGTACTGGAGGGACCACGCTGCAAGATTTCCCGCGCTCGCTGCACTGGCGAGGTATAAAACTATGATTAGTTTCACAGATTTCTGAACATTGTCCATAGTATAAACCTGGCCGAGATATATGTGTTCCCCCATTCTCTGTGAACGGCTGTTCTCGAAATCAGGGAATGTGAAGATGCAAGAGGAGTCGTTTGAAAGACGATATGGTCAATATGATAGTGTTTTTGAACAGAAATGGGGGTGAAGGAACCATGGCAGGTAATAGGGTGACGAACCCATTGCAGTGAGATGCCATACGTAAAGTATATATCCTGTTGTGTATTGTACAATAATTATTAATTAGTAGCATGTAATTGGGCAAGGTTTATGTTATACGTACAATAAATAATAGTATGAGCAATGGTTGTATTTATTATGCCGCCCGAGAAGTCAGGGTGAGATTCTCAGCTATAGGATATCAAGACATTAAATTCGGGCTCTGACCGTGTGGTTCGACAAGCGTACTCGGGAATCGATTCGGGAGTCGGGTACCCGATTCCTGCAGTATTCGGAGTCGATTCGTCGCGATTCCAGTCGCCGCCCAACCCTAAATTCCGATACATCTCGAGGCGTACGTAGTGATGAGCCAAGACCGACTACAATATCTCAGAACGTAACATCAAAACAAAGATGGTGGCAATCGTAGGGGAACAGTTGTTGAGACTGGCGGGCATGGCGCCATCAAAATAGCGGCAAATTCGAAGACAAACATTCGCATAATTGATTAAATTCCACCAGAAATTACAGGTTTTATATGTAATAAGGCAGACATTCAATATGAAACCCTGACTTACTTCCTTACAAGCAACGCGAACCGACAGTAGCTAAAAATGCAGATACAAATGAAGCAAAAATAAGACAAATACAGTACGGTATTTAAAAATGCAAATACTGGTTAAAAGAATGCAAATGGAAATTATTGTTGTTGCTTATATTAGGGGCTACGACATCGTGGTCTTATAACCCCTTGATTTGTGTTATTGTTATTGCTGAACTAGTGTGCTTGAATATTGGATTGGGAAGGAGAAGGCCATGGCCTCAAGTTAGGAACCATCCTGGCATTTTCCTGGAGTAGAAGAGGGGAAACCACGGAAAACCACTTCCAGCCTCATGAGACCGAGTGCACTTCAGATAATTTCTTCGCAATGTGTTGTATGTCAGTCCAATCTACGGCTCAAATGACACAAATCTTCCATTTCTGGAGATCATAAGGAGTTTCATTGATAACTATCATACGTCATAGATTGTTAGTTATTGTTGTTTTAAGGGGCAGAACTACGAGGTCATCTGCCTCTCATAGATTGTTGCATGGATGTTGATTCATTTAAGGGCTTTGCGACATCGTGGTCATGTTGTCCCTTGTACATAGGCGAGTGTGGACTGTCTGATAACCTGTGTCATTGTAATGGCTGTAGCACTGTGTATATTTGAAATTGAAGCTAGGATTTTGAAGAAGGTGGCCATAGTTTTAAGCTACGAACCATCTCGACATTTGTTAGTTATTGTTTTAAGGGGCAAAACAGTGAGGTCATCTGCCCCTCATGGCCTTTGCCTGGAGTAGAAGTGGGAAAACACGGAAAACCACTTCAATGACAGCTGTGGTGGGACTCGAAACGTCTCTTCTTAGTTTAGCCTCACGAGACTGGGCATGCCCCATTACAATCCTCAGAGCAGAATTAAATTTCTTGGCAGAGCCAGATCTCGAACCCAGGACCTTTGGATCCACAGTCTCAATGCGATCCCCGAGACTACATAATGCGGAGGCTGTTACAATATAATAACCCCTGGCACTACAGCCCATTAAGGGCCTAGGCCTACCAAGCGACCGCTGCCCAGCCAATTGTCTTGCAGATATAGTTCGTCTACTGTAAGTTTGCTCTTTTTAGACAGCTGGGGTTGCCAACTTTCATAAGGAAAAACTCAATTTATAACCTGTAGTCCATAACAAATATATATAAATGTTCAAATCACATTTAAGTTTTTCAGGTTATTTTTGTGCTTGTCCCAGTAATTGTGAATATATTGGCAACACAATTCTGTCGGCCAGAGTGAAAAGTTGCATTATCAAACTGAACTACCACGTGCTCGTGGCATGGGTGTGCGGTTGGTAATGGACGCTTTATCGTGTTCATCGCCTGTGCAAATAACGTGATAATTATATTAAATAATAATAATTGATAATATTGCGCAAAGTCGACTGAAAGTATCATTTCCATTTGAACCTGTGTTCACTTTACAGATAAATTTATAGTGGTTATCTTAAATGTTGAGTAAATATGTACCCTAACCTGAGAGGTCTCCAGGTCGGACATTTTTGTTTCGACTATTGAGTCAGAAGCAGATACGGAATTTCTTGTTCAAGATATGTATTTTATTCCTCACTTTTCGAAGGTAAAAGAAAAGGCAGCAAAACTATTGATTTCCCCAAGGACATTGTCCTGCAGAATAATTTTTATATTTATTTGTGCAAAAAATAAGCCTAATGTATGAGTTGGTGTTTAGGCCTAATTACAAGGTGAAATGATTCGTATGTTTAATTTTAATATCAATCCAACATGTCAAGTAATGATCTTATCGTGTTAAGGACATCTTACACCATACTGCTCGGGTCCAAGCTCTGTGAACTTGCGGGATGAAGGGCAGAGGCAGGAAAGGAGCAGGCGAGAATTGAGAAGCATGTCGACAGCCCGCCGTGTTGCCTGACATTCTCGTCTATTCCAATACTGCTAACATAGGGTCTTTTCTGAAACCAGTGTGGCGCTGCGAATGAGTGAGTGAGTCACCGACTAATGTATTTGCTTAGCTGTTACTACGCAAGGATCGAGAAACCTCATCACTCGTCACCACCACTTCTCATAGTCGCGATGCACATTCCTCTCAGGTTTACGCAGCTTAGACCCGATCATTATAAACAGTACGAGAGCACTGGAGATATACTATTTTACGAATTCATGGTAGTAGACGCACTCGCAACAAATAATAAATAAATAAATAAGTACCTTAGTAAGTATTTTCCTTGAGCTGTGAAATGATGAGCCTAAAAATAATTCCACTCTAACATTTAAGTTATCAGCTGCTGTGTCACAGCATGCCCAATTATGCAACATTCTGTCAGCGAGTCGTCGGTGGGTTTTAGGTGTAGCCTACTGTTAGAACAATTATTTGTTTAATGCCACAAAGAAATACAAGTTTCCTTTAAAAAGGGCAATGAATTGATATTGTGAGATGATTGTAGGTTTAGGCAACTCATAACAGCTGTTCACCCCTTGACGGAATACAGCGGCCATTGCTGGCTGCCATGTGGGTGACGGCTCATTGGCTGGAATGCACGTGGCACGGCAGATTGATCTATTCAGTAGGACTAATTGTTCCCTCAACAACTGTCAAAAATGTGCAAACTTACAGTAGACGAACTCTATTGGGGGTGATACGTGATCAGCGCATCGGGTCCCCAAGGCCGTTAATCTTGGTTTTCGTGATTGGGGCGTGGCCTCACTGTCAGACAGCTTCTCAATTGTCCTCAAGAGGCTGAGTGCACCCCGTTCCAGCCCTCACGTCAGTTTCTAAAATCCCTGACGGAGCCGGGAATCAAACCCGGGGCCCCCAACACCACGGGGCCAGCCAGCTAGGAGGCTGTTACAACCTTATCATATTGGCATAGATTACATTTTGCCATTATGATGATATTTGAGGAAACCCTATACCATCCTGTTAGAAACACATGGATAATCTTTTCATCGTATTTCTTTGCTTTGACTGATAAGACTCTTGAGAATAGCCAATATTTAAAGCTCTAGCGAAGACTGGATTTGATTTACATGGAAAATAGTTTTCATTATACCATTGTCACAAGGCTTCCCTTGAAATATCTACTAACATTTGCATCATCTCAAAAGTACTGGTAGGTATAGGTTATTGTAATTTGAAATACGACTCACCAAATCGTCTTGCTTGGTGCACCTCTCACTGCAGTATCCATTTAAACTTCTCCACATGCACATAGAGATGTTTATAGAATGCACTTACATCGAAAGAAATACACACTTGGGAAAAGATCTTCCCTAACCATAAATGTATGTTCAAACCGTCAAAAACACACACAACTATTGGCACTTAAACTTCAAATGGTCATCATCATCATCTTGCACAGTTTCCAGCCACTGGCCGGGTCTGTTTGGAACACAAGCCTCTCCAACGTCTTCTGTCTTCCCACCATCTCTCAGCCTCCACCCTTGTCCAGTCTTCTCCTCTCTTCTTCACGCTTTCTTCCACCCCCTTCAGCCACCTGTCTCTCGGTCTTCCCCTCGGTCTCTTTCCTTCCCACTTCGTCTCATGTACTCTCCTGGGTATCCTCTTGTCCTCCATTAGTTTTACATGTCCATACCATCTAAGTCTAGATTTCTCTATACCATCCTGTAATGGTTCCTCCTTCATTAATTCTCTGGTCCTCTCATTTCTTATTCTGTCCATCTTTGTAGCTCCAATACTGCTTCTCAAGAACCTCATCTCACTGGCCTGTATTTTGCTCCTCTCCCTTCCTTTCATAACCCAGGTCTCCGAGGCATACGTCAGGATAGGGACATAGTACGTCCGATATATGATCTTTTTGCTGTTCTGAGGGACATCCTTGCTCCATAACATGCTTCTCACACTCCTCCGAAATGCTTCTGCCTGCCTCCCCCGCTCATTTATTTCTCTATCGTTTCTTCCATTATCTTGTATCAGGCTTCCCAGATACTTAAAACTCTCCACTTTCTTCAGCTGTTCCCCACCAATTGTTATTCCCGTTGTGGTTCTTTCCTTCTTCCTTGTTGTGATCACCATCTCACTCTTATTTATGCTAAATTTCATCCCATATCCTTGTATTACTCCTTCCCACACGTCCAACTGTTCCTGTACCTCCTCCTCCTTGTTTCCCCAAATCATCAAATCATCTGCAAACACCATTGCTTTCATCTTTCCGTCCCCAATTACTTGTGCCACTCGGGACATTATGTCATCCATCACCACAATGAAAAGTAACGGTGACAGTGCACTTCCTTGTTTCAGGCCGTTTCTTTGTTCCAACCAGTCAGATCTCTCTCCTCCCACTTTCACACAGCTCACGCTTCCCTTGTACATCTCCTTTATCCTCTTTATAGTCCATTTCTCTACTCCTCTATCCTCCAGGGACTTCCATACTTTGTTTCTGCATACACTGTCATATGCTTTCTCAATGTCCAGGAAGGCCATCAGTAGATCTGTTCCATATTCATAGTGCTGTTCTTGTAACTGCCTTACAGCAAAAATCAAATCCACTGTGGACCTTCCTGCTCTGAAGCCATGTTGTTCTTCCCTCATCCCTCCTTCTATCCCTGTCCTAATTCTCTTTTCCAAAACTTTCTCGAAGATCTTTGCACAATGACTCATCAGTGTTATTCCCCGATAGTTTCTGCAATCTGTTCTACTACCTTTCTTGAAGATCGGGACAATGATTCCTTTTTTCCAGTCCTCTGGGGTCTTCCTTTCCTTCCATGCTGTCCTCATCACTCGGTACAGCCACTGTATCCCCACCTCTCCTGCTGCTCTCACCATCTCCACACTCAACTCATCCACACCCGGTGCCTTCCCTCCTTTCATCTTGTTCACTGCATCTTCCACTTCTTTCCATGTTAAGTCCTTTTCTGTTTGCAGTTCATCTTCCTCTTCCCCGATTTCTTCCTCCTCACCATCTTTTCCATTTGGGTTCAGAAGTTCTTCAAAATATTCTTTCCACATTTTCTTCAGTTCTTCCCTATTTTCTATCTCTTGTCCCCTTTTGTTCACCATTCTAACATAATCCGCAGGATCCTTCCGCCTCTTATCTTTCACCATCCCATACAGGACCTTTTTTGTTCCTTCACTATCCTCCTCCATCATCTTTGTCCACTCTTCCATCCACTTCCTTCTCTCCTCAGCCACCACTCTCTTCGCCTCCTTCTTTCTTTCCTGGTACTCTTCCCTTGTCTCTACCGTCCTATTTTGATACCACCTCCTAAAGGCTCTATTCTTTTCCCTTACTATATCTTTTGTCTTCTCATTCCACCATGGTGTTTCCTTCCACCTCTTCTTACTACTTGTCCTCCCACATACTGCTTCTGCTGCACCCACTAGTGTCTTCTTAAATCTAGCCCATTCCTCTTCCACCCCTCTTTCTTCATCTGTTGGAATTCCTTCCTTTACCATTTTGAGGTACTCGACCCTTCTATCCCCTTCTTTCAGTTTCCATATCCTTATACGTCTTTCCTGGTTCTCAGTCCCTTTCTTCTCCTTACTCCCTCTCAGGTTCATTACCAGTAATCGATGGTCGCTATCCAGGTTCTCCGATGGTATAACCTTGATGTCCGTGATGTTCTTATTTAGTTCTTTCTCATACAGTATATAGTCAACCACCGACTTCCTGGTCAAGTCATCACTGTACCATGTGATTGTGTGGCTCTCTCTTTTCTTAAACCAGGAGTTCCCAACTAGCAGGCTGTTCCTCTGGCAGAAGTCCAACAGTCTCTTTCCTTCCTCATTTCTTCCACCCCAACCCTCTGGTCCTAGAACACTCTCATAACCTTGTCTTTCTCTTCCTACATGGGCATTGAGGTCCCCCATAACAATCATATTTCTTCCTACCAGCTGCTTCTGCAATTCCTCTTCAAACTCCTCCTTCTCTTCAGAAGCGCAGCCTACTTGTGGAGCATATACTTGCACTATTTCTACGGTCTCTCCCCTCAGTGCTACTTTCACTTTCATCATCCTATCACTTCAAATGGTACCGGTATTAATTATTATTCGTAATATACTACACTACCTACGGTACACTATTAACATTATAAACAGTACGAGAGCACTCGAGATATACTATTTGACGAATTCATGGTAGTAGACGCACTCGCAACAAAAAGCTGTTAACTCAAACCCTTCCCCTATACAACCACTATTTTTCTTGAATCGATTGTCGTATTACGGTCTGATATATTGTAGTCGGTCTTGGATGAGCATAATTCTCCTTCGAGGTACTCGAGACGGACATCAGTACTCTCGATTCATCTATAACAGCTGGAATATTACCACAACAAAGATGCTCATATCAGAGTTGAAATGCATGAAATGTTACATAACACAGTATGTCACTAAATGCATATGTAAAACATAAATAACAGATATAAAGTGTAGGTAAAAATATAGCCAAGGCTATAAGCGCTGCACATAAAGGACGCAAATTTCAGGATATAAAGAAGAATTAAATAGTTAAATAGACTGACGTAAGCCGTTAATAGTAGTGTATTTTAGAATATATTTGTATTATAGGTAATTCGTCAATTTCACTTATAGTATTACAAGAGAGTGTAAATAAGCATTTTATCTTTACCGGTAGATAATACATGTAACCAACCCTCGCAAACAAGTGTCTATACGGCTGAATGGCTAGAGCGCTCGACTCCCGTGCGATATGACCAAGAATCAAATTCCACTTATTGCCTACTTTTTATTTTGTATGTTTCAATTTTATTTGCTCAGGCAGTGGTGGTTTGGAAAGTCATCATTCATTTCTTAATGAAATGAAAATCCACAGCCCGCTTCCAGTCTCCGACCGGGTCAGGAATGGAATGAATGAAGACACCATCTAGCGGCGAGGATATGAACTGTGCCGGCTGCCGAGGCCTGACGCACTCCTCTGGGGCAATGATTAAATGAATGACATGAAATGAAATGATAGTGGAGAGTGTTGCTGGAATGACATTTTTGACAGGGAAAACCGGAGTACCCGGAGAAAAACCTGTCTGCCACAGTTTTGTCCAGCACAGATCTCACATGGAGTGACCGGGATTTGAACCACGGACCCAGAGGTGAGAGGCCGGCGTGCTGCCGCCTAAGCCACGGAGGCTTACTTTCATTTCTTAATAATTATTAATAATTAAATATTATTGTCATTTTTCAAATTCTTGTACTGCAGCTCGTTCACCAATATTTTACTCATGCGACCCATAGTTTAACCCATAGACGTTCCCTTTATCTTCCTGTTTCTTTTATATACCGGTATTGCCACCCCAGAATTTCAAGTACCGTAATATCATCATCATCGGCTTTAACTCGAATCCGAGTATAAATCTTCTTCCTTCAGTCCAGTTTGTGGATGTGTTTACGGTGACTAAAGAGTCCAATCCTGGCATGGAACAAGCGACCACACAAGTCACATAGTATTGCTGGAGGAGGACGTGGATGGGCTGCTCGAAGTTTCCTAGCTTGACGCTTGGCCTCTTCATGTGTGCGTCGATCCCTTTCAAACGTCTTAACAGTATCCGAGATGGTACGGCGCCAAGTTGAGCGGTCTTCAGCCAGCATGTCCCAGGTTTGTGAATCAAGACCTGTCAATTACCGGGTCTGCTTAAATTGGTCCTTGTAGCGCCTCTTAGGACCACCATGAGGTCTGGTGCCATAGCATAACTCACCATATAGCATTTGATGAGGTAATCGCACACCATCCATCCGATGGACATTGGTGACCTATTATGGATGATTCTATGCTGTTGATTTGAGCCTTTTCCAGAACAGCAATATTGGTAATGCGGTCTTCCCATTTAATCCTCAGGATTGATCGAAGTTTTTGTAGGTGGAAACGCTCAAGCTTCCTAAGATCACGTCGGTAAAGGGTCCACGTTTCACAACCATACAACAATGTAAAAATGACTACTGCTTTGTACACCATAAGCTTTGTACTCATAGACAGATCTTTCATGAAGACCCGGTGCGCTAATCGTCCATATGCTGCGTGGGCTGCGCCAATTCTCTTATCCACACCCTGCTCACAGGTACAGCTCACAGAAATGGTACTGCCCAGGTACGAGAAGTGGTCAACCTGTTCTAATGGCAAATTTGAGATGGAGATATTGAACTGAGGAAGAGGTGTGCCTGGTGAAGGTTATGCCAAGACTTTAGTCTTATTGACATTTATGGTAAGACCAAAGCGATCACATGCACTTTTGTAACAATTATCTGACTCTTGCAGCTCTTCTGGTGTGCGAGTTGGTGACGCAGCATCATCTGCATACAACATGTTAGTAACCTTAGTAACCTGAGTTTTCCTCAAGGAGCGGAGACGAGTTAGGTTGAAAAGCCCTCCATCAAAACGATACTTGACCTCCACACCTGGGATGTTTGTGGGTGAATCATAAAGCATTGCAGCCAAGTACAGCGCAAAAAGCGTTGGAGCCAGTACACATCCTTGTTTCAGTCCATGGGTAATTCATCGGACATCTTATTCTGATGGCAAACCTGACCTGTCATGCCATCATGGAGAGCCTTGATTAGATCTACAAAACGCTGAGGGCAACCAAACCGCTTCAGCACTGCCCACATGGCTGGTCTTGGAACCGAATCAAATGCCTTTTCCAAGTCATGAAAGACTAAGAAGAGTGGATTCTGTTGTTCTCTACATTTTTCTTGTAGCTGTCTCACACAAAAAATCAAGTCAATTGTAATACAGTTAACTGTCCTTCATCCATTTTGCTGAACTATGATAAAAAAAATTATGAAGTGTAATGGTGTGACGATTGCTTTGTATGACTTTCATAAAAGTTCAGTTTTATGAAATTACCTTTATAGTGTAATACCAGCCTTACCGTGGCCAGGAGCGAACCTGCAAGCTTGGAATTAATAGATCGACACGATAACCATTCAATCACCATGATCGGCAGGCAAACAGACTACAGCGAGGAACAGCACACTGCAAACGCCTGATGCCACAATACAACATCGAGATAGCATTACAAGGCGCGAACATTGGAACACGTAGGGGTAGTCTGCTGTGGAGCTCCATGTTCAACATGTATTGAACGATATCCTCCAAAGCACTTGTGCCTGCACTGGTATTGTACTCTGCTGTCAAATCGGTCACAGATCGCTGTCTATCCTGCTTTAGAGCGCAAGCCTCCAACCTCCACATTGTTGATGAGGCTCTGCCCTTTGTCAAAGTCACCTATTTCAGTGGATTTCCCTATTGTCGGCACGTATCATCAATAGAATGATTTCTCATTCGTCTCTGCTCCATTTATATACAATCCTAACCGCGTGACGTGCCCGCAACATCACCTGGCGGCTATGGGCAGTGTTCAGTGTTCTATACTTGACTGATCCATGATATTTTTTAGCAGGTGTCTATAGCACATGTCTGAAGGCCTGAAATTTTTGCTGGTGTTCTCTGCGAGGGTACAGCATCATACAACAGGATAGAGAAAATGTAGCACCCCAGTAAATGGAGATGAGCAATATTGAAGTTTCTGTTGCACAGTAGTTTATTCATTTTCTTGAATGCAGGCAGCTCTAGCCTGTTTAATGCGGGATCTAATTTTGATAGCATTGTTCCAATAATGATCAAGTAGGCATCCAAGTTATTTCACATGTTGAAATTGTTCCAGTATTGTCCCAGCTAGTCAGGTTTAACGGGTAGAATTACATGTTTGCTCACAACTTAATCTTTCTTTTAATCAAATACAGAGCTGCTCTTGCACTATGTTGTACCACAGAGTTCAGTAATGCTTGTAGATCTTCAGCACTTGTTGCAAGCAGAACAGTATCATCTGCCTTACTGCATACCTGCCAACCTCTCAAAATGAAAAATCGGGAGATCGACGAAATGGCGAGGGGGGGGGGGGGGGGGGGTGCAACGCAACATAATACATACACAGGCTAAGACATTACAGCAAATATATAAGTTACACTATTAACCTGTACATGACTAATTTGATATGACATCCCAGTTTACAAATGTACTTAAGTAATTTTAAATTGTAAGTAGTCTATCAAACAAGCATACCTTTCTTTCGACCACACTCAGGCATACAAAAGTAGTGACGAATCGAAGATCATATAATTGGTCGTTGTTGCAGGTGATTGTGGCTGATTTTGCCCTCTTCAAAAAGGTCTTGCTATATTCTTGCTCGAAACACTTCCCTTTCTGAATCGACTTCAGAGTTATAAGTTTGTCCAAAGTCTTGTCGGAGAGAGACGACCTGAACGGAGTTCTTGTTTTTCTGACAAGACTGAACATTCTCTCACACTCTGCATATCTATGCGGAATGGTCAGAATAGAAAGCATAACTTTAGACAATTTGTCATACTTGAGTACCCCACCACTATATTTCATTTGGCCTACCAGTGCCCACTTCACATCAATTCTCTCTTCTTCCTCAAGAGATGTCACATCTTTAAGTTGGAAGTTACAGAATTGGGAATGCACATTTCTGCAAGGATGGCCGACGTTTTAGTTCTGGCTGAGCCATATCTCCCGGCAATTTTTGAGTCTGGGAACATCTTCCTAAATAAAGGACCAGCGTGATCGGAACAATTGACAGGGAGGTTATGTTCAAAAATAAACGATGTGAACAATACTTCTGCACGTGTTATACTGTCAGTGTCTTCCTCCTTACACTTGAAATAATCAAGTTTCTGGTTTTTCCCAACACACTGTACATTGTCTTTATGTTTCTTTGAGAGCACATGTTTTGAAAAGTCCCCCTTTCCACCATGCGAGATGCTGAAATCACACATACAGACACTACAAAATGCAAATGTTGCGCCTCTTCTTGACTCAGTTATATGCGGAAAGTCATCTTTATATAAACTTTTAAATGTCACATCATATTTCTTCGCCATATTACCGAGGAACCGATGCAATCACTCAGATCGAAAAACCACAATAGCCTACAGGCATATTAACGCCAACAACATCTAACAAAGTTATACGCAAATCATATAATTTCACGTGTGAAACAGATACAATATTCCGTAGCGTACAATAACTCTCACCCACATGTGATTATGCCAAACATCTAGGACCAAGCCCTGAATTAACCATCGACGATTTCAAACAAGGACGTATTCGAAGCCAACTTCAAAGAACTTTTTATAACAGCACGACGCAACGCGGGACGCGGGAGTTTGTACGCAGTTGTCGATTACCGGTATCGATACAGAGCGATACTGTGGTATCGAGATATAACTTCAAAACACGTAAAGTCTATCCGTTCGATAGACGACTGGAGTGTCATCTCGCACATTCAATCCGAAATTATGCGTGGGATTTTTGAAAAATCGGGAGATTTAATACGTTAAGCGGGAGGGCGGGAGAAATGGTCTGAAATCGGGAGTCTCCCGCCTAAATCGGGAGAGTTGGCAGGTATGCTTACTGTTACGGAAGAAAATACCACTGAAACGAGTGCTCTTGTTATAATTCTTATACCATGTGAGCTGGTGAAGCTGTATTGGCATGTTATCAGGCGAGCGACTTGGGGTCAATGCACTGCTTCACTACTGACTTAGTCACCTCGCTTCGTGTAAGAATTGTAACAAGAAAGGCACTATAAAAAAAAAATACTTACTTACTTCCTCGGCGCTACAGCCTGGGGTAGGCTTTGGCCTCTCTCACGATTCCTCGCCATTCGTCTCTTCTATGAGTTTTCTCCCACCATCTTCCAACCCTCATAGTTCTCAGGTCTTCTCCTAAGTCTTGTAGCCATCTTTTGCACGGTCGTCCACGTCTCCTCTTCCCTTCCATAGTTCCATGTAATATCTTCCTTGGTGTTCTTTCTTCACTCATCCTCTCTACATGACCAAGCCAATCCAGACGTCGGGACTTAAATTTCACAATATCTTCACCTTTGATTATCTCTTCAATTTCTTTGTTTGTCCTGATTCGCCACCCTTCATCCTCCTTTAGCGGGCCATATATCCTTCTTAAAACTTTCCTTTCAAAAATTTTGAGATCATTCTCATCATTTGTTGACATTGTCCACGTCTCAGATCCATAGGTCACCACTGGTCTAATAAGGGTCTTGTAGAGTTTAACTTTCAAGTTCCTACTTAACAGTTTTGATTTTAAGAGCTTAGTGTTAGCATAGTAAGCCCTGTTTCCATTCATGATCCGTTTATGAATCTCCTCTGATACAGAATTCTCACAATTTAGTATAGTACCAAGGTAACTGAAGCATTTTACATTCTCAAACTTATACTGACCAATTTCTACATTTTCTCTTGCTCTTCTATCTTTTCCCGCTGACATTTTCATATATTTCGTTTTCCTTTCATTAATTCTCATTCCCATCTTTCCACTCTTCTCCTCCAGAATCTTGAACATTTCTTTAAGAGATGCCCAGTTCCGTGCCATCAACACAATGTCATCCGCATATGTATACGCCTGCTTGGACTTGCTTATTATCGTCCCTCACAAACCCAGTTCTTTCATAACTTCATTCAGTGTCAAGTTGAATAACACTGCAGACAATGAATCTCCTTGCCTCACTCCGGTATTCACCTAAAAATTCCTGCTAGTTTTGCCTCCTACATAAACCTTGGCCTGCGATCCTTCCATTGTCATTGCTACTAGACTGATCAACTTCTTTGGCACTCCACATGCTTCTAGGGCGTTCAACATCTTCGTTCTATCAATGCTATCAAACGCCTGTTGGAAATCAATGAATAGCAAATGCAGATCAACCCCATATTCAGAGCATTTCTCCATAGATTGTCTCATAACAAATATTTGGTCAGTAGTTCCCCTTCCTGGCCGGAATCCACACTGGTTCTCGTCCAGTATTTCTTCAGCGTAGTCGCTCAGTCTCCTTTGCAATATACTTGAGAATATCTTATATACAACACTTAGTAATGTTATCCCTCTATAATTTCCACATTGTAACTTATCACCTTTCTTGAAGATGGGACAGATAAGGCCAACCTTCCAATCCTGAGGCATTATCTCTCTTTCCCATATCTCCCCAATCATTTCATGTAGGTTCCTAACTATCCCTTGTCCTCCATTCTTGATTACCTCCGCTATGATCTGATCCTCTCCTGGTGCTCTTCCATTTCGTTGACGCTTCACTGCCTCCATAACTTCATCTATGGATGGTTTAGTGACCTGTGGCTCTACATTCATGTAGATCTGTCTCTCATTCATCTCGTCCTTACGTTCTATATTTAACGTATCTTTAAAGTGCTCCGCCCATCTTTCAAGAACTCTCTCTTCCTCTCCAATTACTTTTCCATCTTTATCTTTACACGAGTTCTCCCGTGGTTGAAATTCCTTTGTCATTCGTTTCGTTGCTTGGTACAATTTCTTACTTTCATTCTGGCTGTTCAATTCTTTCCATTTGTCTTCTTAGATACATTCTCTTCTTCCTTTTCAGAACTCTATTTGCTGTTCTTCTACTTTCTTTATATCTTTCACAATTCCATCTTGTCTCTCTTTGAATCATAATCAATCTGTCTGCATTCTTCTGCTCTATATATTTCCTACATTCATCATCAAACCATTCTTCATTCCTGTTCCTCTTCTTCTCCCCAATAGTTTCTTTCACAGTCTCTTCCAATGCTTTCTTTATTCCAGTCCATCTCCTCATTCATATTCTTTAATCTCTCTTCCAACTTCTTGTTCAGTGTGTCCTCATATTGCTTAACAATTTGTGTTTGCTGAAACTTTTCCACGTCCCACTGTATCCTCTAAATTCCTCTGTCACATTCTACATTCGCAATTCGTTCTCTAAACAGAGCTTTCACCAAAAAATGATCCGAATCACAGTTGGGGCCCCTTGCAGATCTGACGTCAATCATTGAAGATGCATGTCTTCTTGAAATCAAGACATGGTCGATTTGGTTTACCACTCCGGTGCCTGGCATTTTCCAGGTTCCTTTGTGTATGTCCTTATGTTTAAAACAAGTACTTTTGATTACCATTCTATTACTTTCTGCAAATTGGCATAGAAGCTTCCCATTTTCACTAGTATTAGTATGTAAAGAATGTTTCCCTGCTACATACTGCAAGAAGTCCTCTCTACCTATTTTGGCATTGAAGTCCCCAAGAAGTATTATCACATCATATTTTGGTATCATACTACATTCCTTTTCCAACTGGTCATAGAATGCAGTTTTCTTCTCTTCACTATCGTCTTCTGTAGGTGCATACGCTGATATAAGTGTCAGATTCCTGAATCGTCCCTTTAGTCTCATTTTACACATTCTATCTCCTAGAGGCTCAAATCCAAGAAGACTTCTTTTTATCTTTGAACTAATGATAAAGCCTGTTCCACACTGACCAGTTCTTACTTCAGGACCACTGTATAACATTGTATAGTCCTTCTTGTCAATCCTACCGTTTCCCCTCCATCTCACTTCCTGTATCGCTACTATATCCATTCCATACTTCAAAACTTCCTCAGCTACTTCTGCCATTTTTCCTATCTGCAACATCATTCGTACGTTCCATGTTGCCATTGTCAAAGTCATGTCCTTTTTCCTTGTCCTTAAACATTTTCCAGGTTCATCATCGTTAATTCCGTCCAAATTCCGAGGCTTCGTTGAGAGTTTCGTAACTTTTGAGGTTTTACAGTGTGGGGTTGTTAGCCCCACGCCCAACCCCCAACCTGGAGGACCAGGGTACCGCTCTTAGTCTGGCTCATCACTTTAGACCTGTCCAGCTTGGGTGACCCTACCAGGAGCTTAAGCTCCCACTGGCATAGCTCTGCAGATCATTTGAGCTCGCAAGCCCCCAAAACACCCGGCAATAACAAATTGCCTTCTTCAAGGTGGCAGTACCGGCGGGGGGGATAAAAAAAAAAAGTGTACCCCCTTAAACGCTTCCTCATTACACAAACTTATGTCAAATATTTTCCTTGTGGTGCCATACACAGCAACTAACACGTCGAGTAAGTAATATTCCTTGCAGAGTCTTCTGTATGCAAAATTTGGTTGCAGTTTCCATGTTTCCTTTTGAAATCATAGCTTGGCAAAGAATTATATTTCAATTTCTTTCTTGTGCCAAAATGTTACGTGTTGTACATGCATGTCTGAGGAAAACAAAAACAGTTTATGTTCATTCTCTAAGGAACACAGAATCTTCATGTAAAAATGGCATGTGGTCTTAGCTTTAGGTTGATACTGTATATTGAGAAGTCTGAAAAGCAAATTCCTTTGATTTATATCTGTACAAAATGTCTAAATATTTAAACAATTATCAGGCTTGAAATTTTCCCTTCTTTGGATGAAAACTTCATATTAAAAAGGTTTACTCACATTAAAGCAATGCAATGATGATAATACTTATAAACTTGCAACATCCCAGAACAATAACCAAAACAGTACCGGTACTTAGTTATGTGAACAAACATTTGATGCTTGATGAACATTGAAAATCAAACAATGATATAGATTTTGTTCAATAATTCCCATTGAGTTTCATTATATTCCCCCACAAATTCAAATTTTATACTGAACCGACATTATCTACCAAATTCTGCTTTATAAAAACTCTTTACATTTTTAAACTTACTTTCATAGAGAGTAATATACAGCATTACAAGGATTTCATGTGTATTATTTACAGAACTATCTTCGAAAAATAACAGTTTTTGTTGCCACTAGGCCTGATCTAAAATTAAATTGACTGCCATGTTTATTTGTTTTTAATTTAACAGTAAATAAAAACTATTATATTTACTTTTTCTAAAAGATTTGAATAGCCATTTTGGCCACATACATTTTTAATACAGTTTTATGTTTGATAAACACAAATATCTGTTGTTGTTGTTTCCTATGGCTAGCCCGGATTCCAATCCATCAGCTTTCTTGCGTTCCAATAGAACTAGAAAAATTAAAGATCTTTTTCTCTCTGTTATTGAATCCTACTGATCATGGTTTTCAAGGAGCCCAAATAGTTGTCTTCTCTATTATTCACTATCTTCTGACAGACATACTGCTACGAAGAGAGTTGACCTTGCTGTATGTTTGGTGATGATACCCAACCACGATCTCTCTTCCCAGGTACATTTCCTAGGAAAATTATTTCTTCAAGTTACTCTTCCAGTTCGTATGATATCTCCAAAGAACTGAAAAACTCTTTGCTTACATATGACTGACAATCTGGTCCTGAGGTTGAGTTGCTTTATTGACTTGTTTGTTTGAAATACAGTCCAAAGTATGCATATATATACACAGTAAAACTTCTTTTATACGTTTCACAGTTATACGTTTTCTACACTTCTACGATTTTTTTCCAGATCCCAGCAAAATCCCTATACTTTCCATGTTAATTTATCTCCGATATAAGTTTTACATTTATTCGTTTTTCACGCTTATACGATCATATTTTAAGTACCTTGCAATATAAAGCGTCATTTATACGTTGCGTATCCTGAGAAAGTACGTATGTTTGAATGCAAACATTTGGTACACACTGTACTTCCGCTTGGAAGGAATGCAGTGCGCACTATTTATGTTACGATGGCCTTGAGCGTCACTCGCTTGTCAGAGTGTTACAACAAGGAAGAACAGCTTGCATAATAAGTGAGCGCTATTTGTGTTAGCCAAGATTTGTTGATCTCTCAAGCGAAAGAAAGCGGAAGTGTTTTACGATCGCCGATATATTTAAAAAAAAAAAAAAAAAATCCTCTTTTATAATTTTTATTTGTGTGTTTTTAGGACTTCTCGTTAAACCATTCAAAATACGCGATTCATTCTGTGTTATAATAATCTTGCTTCTTCAGACAAATTAAAATCCATAAATTAATTTACACTGCTGTATTTTATTAATGACGATGAGCCGCAGCATAATGCAGTGGATTTTAATGATGCTGTCAATGCTCTATGGGCTATCAAACATTTTGTGACGTGCCACAACGTTTCTGAGGAAATAATGGCTGAATTATATAGGCCTGAAAATACTGATCATGCCGTGGCCACAGCCAACAAAAAACAAGTCAAGATAACAGACTACTTTGTAAAGTGACTAAATTTTCTTTGTTTTGTTGATGTTTCTTTATCTGGGTGCATTTCTCTTGTAGTTGTTTTGTTACATATTACCGATTATAGTTAAACAATTGTATTATTATTTATTGTCGTTCACTTCTTCACTATACCGACAGTAGTGGCTACGCGGGCTAAAGCGCTGCGTTAGGTCAAGGGGCCAAGCTCTCTGCTGACTCGGGAGACGCGTAGGTTCGAGCCCCACCGTCGGCTGTCCTTGAAATGGTTTTCCGTGGTTTCCCATTTTCAACACCAGGCAAATGCTGGGACGGTACCTTCTGACAGGCCACGGCCGCTTCCTTCCACATCCTTGCCCAGTTTCATTCATCTTCATCCATTCCATCTCTCATCCCGACGCGCAGGTCGCCCACGGGCGTCGACTAGAAAGACCTGCACTCGGCCTCTCAGGAGGCTACACGAGAAGAAAAAAAAAAAAAAAAAAAAACTTCTTAACTATAACCCATATTGTCACATACAATTTGCAGTTTTTATTTACAGACTTTCATTTACCCGTTTTTCAAAGTTATACGTTTTTTCCTTTGGTCCCCTGGAAAACGTATAAGTGAAGTTTTACTGTATATATATACCCTAGCACCACAGGTCAGTCTTCTTCAGCTCTGAAGCATGAAGTGCCAGTCTCCACACCATTTAGGAAGATTGATAAAACTAGGCTAAGGACTATTCCCATCTTCAACTTTATATGCAGCATCTTTCTATAAATGGAAAACGTTTGTCATTACATTTTTGGCAATGGTAGTTCTCCTGTTAAATTCAGCAGTATAGCTACCTACATTGGTTGCAACCGAACAAAAGGTTAATACTACCAGCGTAAGTTCTAATTTATTGGAGATGGCTTTGTTGATTAATTTGATCAATGAGATTTTTGTAAGGATAGGTTTTCTCTATCACTGCCTCGTTCAATGTTGCATGCTCATTTTTCTTGCTAAACAACTATAAAGCAAGATTCACACTTTCTTAACAGCAAGTAATTCAACCTTGTAGTAAGTGTGAGGATCAAGGAGGAAACTATATCAGACACAGGGCATACACCACAAATTATATGAAATGAAGAATCTACATTTAACAGAAAAAAAGATATATATATTTTCCAACAAGAGCAAACAATGTGTTTGGCGAGTCGGTACATCAGATATAACAGAATAGGAAGAAGTAAGCTAACATTTAAAAATGTCTGAAGGGAAATGAACAGATTCAACCAAACATGGTAAGTATGTACTCTTTTCTATACAAAGAAAGACTGAATGAAAGAAAAGCAAGAAGAGATTTCAGTATCGTCAGCAGGGAGATAATATGATACATCAGTATTATTATTATTATTAACAATAACAAGCCAAGCCTCCAATATATGTTCTGTTCTCTCACACTGCAGCATGGAGACAAGTAAAATATACACACTATGTACATTCTCAGCTCCAGAGTCCGTCTTTAAACAAAACTAGCAATTATGTATATTTATTTATATTTATATATATATATATTATGCATATATAACAAAATTACATCTCATTCTCTTATTGGTTTCAAACCACTCATTTGGTACTCACTTTTATTTTATTTACTTTGTCTACAAGATCTGGATCAACAGAACTAACAGATAACACACCAACATCAGCAACTTACCATGGAAACTGAATTAAAATGTTGGAGAATGCTAATTACTACCAACTGTTTTCAATTTATTTTTTATCTTTTATCTTTTTTTGATGTCTAGATATTGCACTTCAACAACAGTTACTGCTAACAAAGCTGAACAGATATGAAGAGCAACTTAACACTTCCTACATAGCACAGGGTTCTTGGAACAAAACAGAGCTAAGAAACACAAGTAATACTGCAAAAAACAGTTCCTTTCTTTGTGTGTGTGGATGTGAAAGAATAAGCAGAACACTACAAGAAACTGATCTGCCAGTTTATCCGCTAGATAAAAGGTAAAATGTTATGCACTTTTCTCTAAATACTGCACTTAAACACTAAATTCATCAGCTCATTCTGCTGGTCATCTTAGTTTAACTATTGTGAATACATTATCTGAATGTAGAAACAGCCATTTGTGACAAATATCAAATTTCCTTATTTAAAACACACAACATAAAACTTGGTACTTTCTGGAGAGTACAATTTTTTCCCCTTGTTTTTCTATTTTTTAAATTTTATTTATAAGCATTGAACACCAGGCACAATAGCCGACTAGCTTACTTGGAAGCACAACATTTGAATTTGGGTTCTGGCAGACAGACAGTAAAGAAGAGGCACCTTCACAGATTTAGAGATATATAAGACACAAATATGGCACAAAATAATGAAGCTGAACCATGCCCTCTCTCCTCTTATACAGTAGAACATCCAATACAACCTTTTCAGAAAAGTAGTCGAGGAAACAAGACAGAACCCAGTTGTCAAATGCTAAGTTAAACTTCTCTGCACTTCTCATTAAGCAAGAATTAGGTTTCCTCCTTCCATTCATCAAAGGGCAACTGAGAAAATCATGCCAAACAGACTAAAATCTACCACAGAGAGTATTTTTCTTTTCCTGCCACTAAACTTACAGGTGAACAAAACAATTCAAATGATGGTTTGGATATGAACATAGCAATTGGGAGAGGGGTATGCTGCCAACTGCTGTGTTTTCATCGAGTAAAAAGGAAAACCTGTTTAGACATTACCCAGCAACTGCTGGCTGCTAGACTCGGCACAGCATCCAAATAACCATCACCGTCAGCATATAGTATGTCCAGTGGCAGGGAAATTCACTTCAATAGTAAATGCTTGTATCCATGTCATGATTATGAAACTTATCAGATATAGTCGAATAACATTATAATAAATATTCTGGTTCAATAATAACAACCAACACCGGTCCTGTTATCCTACACCTCACAGCTAAATGCTGAATGAACAGTCAAAGGAATATCAAATGAAGGGAGGACTTTGTCACATGATAATTAAAAAGCAGCATACATCCTGCAAACTCAATTGATCTAGCTCTGCATTTTTCCAGTCTCCTGAGCAATGCTGTGCTTAAGTCTGGCTCTAACCATCCCCTTCTCTTTAAGTGACGATGCAAGGGCCAGTTCTAGGAAAAATACTCTGAGCTCCACTATATACTGCAGATTTATTCCTTAGTAAGCGACAGACCCTTGGCAATGGCTAAATGCCTACGTGCAGAGCATCATGATGAATCATCAACTAACTCTGCTACTTTCTGAACTGAAATCTCATTTTCATACATACTCCCAGCCATGACGATGGAAGGTCAGCAGTTCAAATCCCTGCAGGGAAAGGAAGGCAATTTTAATGTTACCAGTACATTCTTCTACTACAATGTAACATCTGTACTGAAATAGGGCGATGCCATTTTTCAACATTTACGGTAGAGTATAGAAAGCCTTGAAACGATATTTCAGTGTTGCTTTACTAACCATTGAATGGCAACTTTACGAATACATACCCAATTAAATTGAGTCGTAATGAAGAGATTCTGCTTGAAAAAATCTACATGTAATTAATTATTAATTGCACCCATTACGAGGGGGGGAGAGGGGGTTTAAAAGGATGACATGTTCCGCAGGTCAAACTAGTATTATCCAAACCAGAGCAATAAAAATCGCTTTCAACTACACTCCTTGTAATTGGTGCAAGTAATAATTAATTACGGTAGGTTTTTTGAGGTGGAATCACATATTAATGACTACATTTAATTGGGCATATATTTGTGCTGACCGACTGAAGGTCGCCATTCAATTAATGGTAAACCTTGCAGTCAATTTTTACGCTAGACTATTTTCTATTGCATGTGTGGCAGTCAATCACACCTTTCCATCCACCTGGTCCTTCCTACGACCACTACACTTCCGTCCTTTTCCCGCCTTCCATCCTTGGATTCCTGAATCTCTGGGAAGAGAAATTCCATCTTCTAACAATATTCTTATAGCCATTCTGGCAAAAGAAAATTGAGTAATAGGGTGCACTAATGAATTCATAATAAATATACAAAGTACCAAGAAATTTCATATTCCAAGGTATCAACAATGCCGTTCATTAACTAGTAATGCCCATATGCAAGCGTCCACAATGCATCCAAGGAATTTCTAATCTCATACTTTATTACCACTACCAGGCCTCATCAGCTTCGAGGGGGGGGGGAAGGAACTTCTGAATGGTGTATATACAGTCGTGGGAGAAGATATGACACTGTGGGGCAACTTTGCACAGAGGTTCGATAATGAAAGTCAGTATCATATATTTAAAATAAGATTTTAAAAACTGTACAGGATACTGTACTGTATAGCATGTGACCGACACAGCCTCTCGGTGGACTAGAATACAGTCTAGCAGCCAACTGGATCAGGGTACCGTCCATCATACAACACCTACCTTGTGCCAATTCAAAAAATGCTAACTTTTCTGACAAATTTGTTTTCTCATCATTTATCATTGTCGAGTGGCTCCTGTTTCACTATTCTAGGCTTCTTTTCCTCTACCTCTTCATCGTCGTCGTCATCCTCCATACCCATGTGTGAAGGAGAGTCCGTGTGATGCCGCTTGATGGCTCCTCCCTGGTCCAGACTGCTCCCTGACGGGGTGCCAGGAGTCACGAATGCCCCACTATTAGAAGAAACAATTTATGACTGTATGTTCCAAGCAACATACAATAGACATTACAACGAGAGGAGAGATATTTCCAACTAACCGTATTTACTCAAGTGTTTGCCCATTTTTTTTTTCCCTCTAAATTTTGGGATGAAAGATTGTATGGAGGGGAAATTATGCTAGGCAGTATTTATGCCCATCGGCGGTGGGTAGCTTCCAGAGTGTCTTCCGATTTAAAAAACATATAGATGGAATGTACTTGCAGCTAATTTTTGTGCAATGGCTACAAATTCAATAGCATGTTGTGTTGCGATTTAGTAGAGTGAAACCTGATTCCCATTACAATACAACCAATCAGCATGTAGTAGGCCGATTAGCTGACCCGCTACCCTGAATTTTCAGCTATAGAGCCAACTGCCAAAAGAGGAATAATGGCATTACACCAACTTACACAAGAAACCAAGGTTGTGCAAATCACAGGAATTATGATACTGTGTTTGAGAATGTAAATTATTTGCAGTGCCATTTAACCTTTTTTTTTTTTTTTTTTTTTTTACGATATATGACTGGGGAAAGTTTCAAAAAAAAACTTATAGGGTTGGCACGTATGCGGAAGGTTACTCAACATTGTATCGTAACTATTGTGACACCATGAGTCCCAGCAAAACTACACAGTGCCAATTGTCCAGCAAAAGCACCGTTACCAGCTGGCTTACGCTAGCATGAAGGAGTGCTTCCTTGGGATTGCGTTTGCGTGGAGGGAGGGAGGACGAGGATTGCAAATAATACAGGTTTTTGAGATAACCAGCTAATTTTAAATAGATTATATATCCGAGGGAACCAAAGTTCAAAGGAAAATTCCACATGTAAGGGAATTTCGAACAAACAATACTGTATGCGAGATAAAGGATGTCACTAACTTACGAGCTGGAGAGATTTTAAAAATATACATATTTCAATATTATTTGGCAATTATTTTTTTTTCGATACAGAAATATTTTACAATTTTGCATTATTTAGGGGCTTCAAATTTTCCAAATTTATCGGTCAATTACAGAAATGAGAGTTTTCTGTCGACTTTCGGAAGATTTTGCGAATAAATGTCTCATGAAAAGTCAGGGACCCTAATAATACAGAAACATTCACATGGGTGTGGCGAACCCATCGTACAAATAGCCTAAATATGATAGTGTGCGAGTCGAGGCCTCGGATGGAGGTCCTTGATTCACGCCCCGACCCAGATCACTGGAACCGGGAAAAGAAGAAGAAGATTCACATAAAATTAAAAATTATTTTTTATGCTGAAGATATACGTTGAACCGATGTGTACCACTCAAGGTATCCTCAATATTAATTTCCTCGAAGTTGGGCTCGGGCAAATATAGCTTTATTATGTAATCAGCACCGATGGCGTGAAACTCGCTCCATCGCAATCTGTGAGTCTAGCGGCGCGAGTTTAAATGATTTCATCCAACCTCAGCAGTTTTTAGTTACCTTAAACTTTCATTTATGGTAGACACCCTGGAAGTGCTGGAAGAGGGTGGACAGCTGTGAAGGTACCTCATGGGTTTGGACCCCTTGGGGATACAAATGGGGAAAAACAAATAAAAGAAATGTAGCAAGATCAATTCGAAGTAAATGATCATAACTTAGCTTATCTATGGTTCATTTACCATGTTTTGGGGATTAAGAAGAAAATGCCAGATTATTTGGTTTGTTTTTACTACGTTGTTTCTGTGAATTTTGCTAGGGTTATGAAACTGGTGTTTGGTCACACTTTTGTGTTGTTCAGTACATAGGGATTTCGTGCTTAATTTGTGAGCAGAACAAGTTTCGTTGTCAATTTGTATCCTGAGATAATGTCTTGTATTTATGGTAATTTTATGACCTGTGTAGGCTGTTTGTGCCTCCACGCGAGCATTTAAATAATAATGTTATTTGTTTTACGTCCCTTCTAACATCTATGGCTTTTAGAGACACCAGGGTGCCAGAATTTTGCCCCGAAGGGGATCTTTAACGTGCCAGTAAATCTACTGACACGGCTCCCTCGCATTTGCCAGCTGACTGCGCCAGGATTAAATCCTGCAACCTTGGGCACAGCAAGCGAGAACGTTACCGCTGAGCCACGCAGCCAGCTGAGAGCATTTAAGGTATGGGTTTGATTTAATAAATACTTTATTGCGCACAATGTGCATGAACGTGGTTCTTACGAACCATCATTAATACAAAATTTTGTCGTCACTGCTCTTTCCGAGGGGTGTCCATATATTTCTTATTTTCACAGAATTTCGTCAGAGACACCTCTCTGCACTGGCTCGTCCTCACGTGGTATCTGTCGCAAGGACCCTTACAAAGCTTGACACGCATAATTCGTCTGGTTGGTGATAGTGACCCAAAATCAGAAGGAATCTCCATCAATCAATACTTGGTTGGTGATAGATGTCTCTCATGCAGATCCGGTGGTGGAAACCATGGACCGCAAAGCACGTCAAGATATGTCTCCGCTCGTAGGATCCTTGCATCCAGTCCTGTGTAGTCATAGCGGCTGTCATATAAAATTCATGCCAAATGTCATTTCTCTTTGCTGTCATGAGACATGATTTAACAGACATTTAAGGATCACTGTTGGGTCCTATCCTTCGACAGCACCGTGGCTTGTCGCAGGTTACTGCAGTGGACTTTGATTGCCTCCTCAATGTTGTCCCACCTCTTGATAAGTAATTTTAGGATGTTCTTTTAGTTTTTTCCCCTCTAATCCTTGTTTATTTTATTTGGAAATTTCCACTTTTCACCCCTCTGTTGAGGGCAGTTGTTAGTTTTGGGCATTGTTAAGTAGGTTTAAGTGCGAGTAGGTCAGTTATGTCTAAGACACTGTTATTCGGTTCTCTTGGACGGACACTTGCTATCTTGTGGGGTCAGAGATCCTTTGTTTTTAAATTGTAACATTAATTGTTTGTGGTTTTTTTTCTTCTGAATTTTCATTTAGTGAATTTTCTTACAGGGGTTTTTTTTTTTGGCTTCCTTTTTTGTCAGTGTGTGCAACTTGTATTTTGATGTAATCTTGCGTGACTTAGCATGTACTGTAATGTATTGGCCTGTCATGTTAATTTGGTGCTTAACCCTCTTAGTGCCAAGCAGTTTCCTGAAATACTTGCCAAGAATGCCAAGCTGTTTTCAATAGTCCTGCAGACTTTTGGAAAAAAAAAATAATCATAAATAGCTCATTTTCAAAGATATAATAATTTTTTCTGCTCTGTTATATGAACAACACTGCATTCTTTCATACAATATGTTTATCAAAGAAAATGTACATCTAAATTTGGGCTTAAAAAATATGTTTTTTACATCTTAAAGCCTAAATTAAATAAACGTAATATTCCAAAAAATCCACGAGAATGTTTGAATTCTACATTTATTTTTTTATATAACAGAAATTGAGTTAAATTTTATACAGTTTATTACAACCACCGCAAAAAACATTTTTTTTAGAACTAAAAAATAATAAATTAGGAAAGAAATCGCATTTTCTACTTCCCTGGCAGAATTTTATGTTCTGCTATCATTCTTATTACAAAATCATAGGCTGTTGTACTTAACAATTTCCGTAGTACAATCTAATTATTAATGAAAGCTGCAACAGTGCGTTACAACGATATACACCCACAACAATGTACACAGCTGGTAAAACAAAATCTTTTACACTTGCAAAAGTTTCTCGGAAATCATTATCAGCATCTACATGGTTTTCACCTAAATATCCACTGCCGGTATTACATCATCAACAGCTTCATCATCATCTGTCACTTTCTAAATCTTGTTGTCTTTACAGTGATTTTATAGTCGTTTTCACGGCCTGAGAAACTATAGGTAGGAATTGGAATTTTTCGGTGATTTCAGAGTGAAGAAAGCGGTATTTTAAAGTGGCAAATTCGGTGGTTTCAAGTGCACTTTTTGGTACTTTCAAAATCATAAATTTTAGGCGGGATTTTTTAAATATCATGGATAACATGCATAACATAACACATTTCAGTCATCCTTAAAAGTATACTTCAGTGAAGAGATCCAAATTCTCTTGTGACAAACAGTGACGCATATCACTTAACGAGCTAGTGTAAGCTGAAAAACAAAAGTTCACAGCGTTTGGACAGGGGATCCAAATGGTTTTCAACACAGATTCTGAGAACTTTGGAAATACAAATGTCATTCCTTGCAAAACTCCAACAATGTCTTGTCTTGGTCCTGTCATGCATCTGCTTCTTGATTAAAGTTAGGAGTTCTTTGTATCCTCACTTTCTTCCAGTGTTCCAAAGAATGGCAACTTCTTAATTTTCTTTGCAATGTCCTCATTGAAGTTCATTGTCACTATTTCTGCTGGATCAATCGCACACATTTGTAAATCCTATTCCCAGGGTCAATGGATCTCAAGCTGATTAATTTTCCAAGAGCATGGGACCTAGCATTTACTAAAACTGAATGTATTTTCCCTCTTTTTAACACATTTCCACAACCCTCCAACTGCTCCTTAATGTTGGTACCGTACTTTCCAGAAACAGCAAGTTTAATGGCTTGCTGAATTCTCCGTAAATCGGGCCGATAACCTCGATGTTAGGCCCCTTAAAACAACAATTATCATCATCATCATCTCCGTAAATGTCCATCAAGAAGGTGAACAGTTGGATGTGGCCTTCTAATAAGGGGATGAGTTCAGTGATGTCTTTGCCAAATTCTTTGAATCTAAGTATTTCGTCATGTGAAACATTGTTGAGAAAATCAACACCAGAGTTATCAGTCCCTACTACTTCACTCATAAATTGCAAAATATCTTTCAAGTACTCTGACAGGCTCACTACAGAATAAAACCAAGAAGACTACCTGGTTAATAATGGTTCAGGAAACAGTGGCACATTTTGATCTGGATACTTCCCATCTAGATATTCATGTCTAAAAGGCACACTATATGACACCACGCGTCGAGTAGGTACTAGGATGAAGGGACAGATGGCCTTGCTGTTCCGGTCCTTAAAACCTCAATAACTAAGTACTGTAACTTACTAGGATGACTTCCCAGATTGATAGAGATTGCTGTATTCAAAAAGTGAGGCCCGCTATCTACCGTTAAGTTTCCAATCTTTCCGTGTTTGTTGGAAGCTCTCTATGCAGTCAAGTCATGGGAGAAGATTACCGCTACTACACTCGCACAAAAACAGAGTTTGTCGGCTTCTGTGACGACGATATTTTAAACGGGCAAGGTGGTCTCACTACGGTGACATTAGGGCAAAACCTGGATGAATGTTAAGATGCAGAAGAAAGTGACATCCAGTAGTTAGACTTCGATAAAGACAATCATGGTTTCAGACATGAGGATATTGTATGGAATTTGACTGTCGGTGAGGTAAACTGCGATCCAGTACATATAGAGTGCAGAAGTGATGCAACGGAAATCCCGAAAGTTCAGTCAAGCTAGTGTGTCTATAGTCACACTTATCTCTTATATAGAAAATCAAGATGAATTTTCGTTCTCATATATTGTTTTCTTCAGAAGTGTACAATCTAAAATTAGAAAAAATAAACCATCTAAGAAACAAAAAGTGATGACAGACATTTTTCTTAGTTTTTAATATTGGTAAAATCCACATAGTGTGTCTTACAATACTATGATGTTATAAAGTATTATATTTATTTTTTGCGTGTTCATAAAATACATTTCAATATTTTTAACCAATAGTTTTATCTTTGCTAGGCTTAAAAACATTTCTGTGGATAATTCGCAGTTTTCAATAATTCGCGGAAAGTCGTGCATTAATTGCCGCGAATTATCGGAAGTGCACTGTAAAGAAAAAACGAAAAAGCCAAAATTCGCGTTTTCATGCAAAATGCATGCATAATTCGCGAAATTCGCGTCTTCATGCGAAATTCACGAAATTTCGCGAATTCAAAAACCATTTTTTTCGCCATTTTTAGGGTTATTAAAACACATTACCATCTGTGTATTACTTCATTTAATAATTCGCGAAGGCGAATTTTTCCTATCCCTAACTATAGGCCTACTAAACTGAACACCTGACAGATAGGCTAGCCTACTGGCACTACTGCGGTACCGGTGATAATGGTGGTGTTCCTGGTGACACTTCACTTTCACTCTCATAATCTGGTTCATCCGCTAAAATATCATCTGCCTCTAAATAAGATGTCAACTTATTGTCATTTACACCGGCTAGAAAAACAGCTCTACTGCAGTTAGCCATGTTTGACAGCAATAACCCATAAAGTGTAAACAGCGCAGAATATAAACCCCCTCCCTTCATGTTAAGGACGCCCTAAGAAAAATAAATACTATGTAAGGCAAGCTTGAAACATCAGATTTCAAACAGAATGAAGCACTTACGACACATCTATTGGCAAAAATCTTCAACCAGTAGAAAACACGATTCAGTTAGCTGTGGAGCGAGTATCAAATACCGTATTTCTTCGCATAATCGTCGCACTTTTTTAGCCTAAAATCCGTGGAAAAAAAAGCAGGGTGCGACAATTATGCGAAGAATATTTAAGTTCAAAGAATATACTGTATCATTATTTGCTGCACGGGCCAGTCATTCGCCATCATTTATTGATAATTCATCCTTTGGGAATATTCAAAACCTTATATTGGCGTAAGTCTGGCGTGAGTCATAGCCTGCAGTCAGAGACAGGCCTCTTTCTTCTAACAAGGTCACGACAGGTTAAAGCTCGCGGAATGTGCTGACGAAGCTGGCCGTTCGCGTCGTGGTTCATAGCCCACAGGCATAAAGACGAGATTACTTTCTCCTGACAAGATCACGCCAGATTAGGCCTATAAGCTCGCGGAATGTGCTAAGTGACGAAACACGCCGCTCGCGTCACTGTACATAGCCCGCAGGCATAAAGACAAGATTACTTTCTGCTGACAAGATCACGCCAGATTAGGCCTATAAGCTCGCGAAATGTGCGCTGGCCGCTCGCGGCACAGTTCATAGCCCGTAGGCATAAAGACATTTACTTTCTCCTGACAAGATCACGCCAAATTATACGCTCGTGGAATGTGCTAAGTGATGAAGTTTGCCGCTCGCGTCACAGTTCATAGCCTGCAAGCAGAAAGACGAGATATTTTTCTTCTGATAAAGTGGCGGCAGCATGTGCAACTGACTGGCGCACAAATACGAATAATGCTATGCGACGATTATGCAATGAAATTTTATAAACCTATTTAAGTGTTTGAAAAGTGGGGTGCGACGATTATGAGAGGGAATACGGTAACGCAAAATATAAATCCATTCTCATTACGTAACGGACTTCGAAGGAATAAAATTAAACCCCACGCAGGCAAGCTTGGACCTCATCTTTTCAACAATATGAAATAATCAGCGACATGTGATGGCAGAAATCCTCAACTATAGATAATCACCACGCCGATTCAATCGGCTTTGGCACTTTTAGTGGAAGGAGCAAGAGCCGACCGGATCGGCGCGTGGCACAAAGGTGGTTAACTGTGATTCCAGACTTCCCTTTTACTGGTTACGTCTCTGGCTGTCCAGGACTCCCACTTTTGTTTTTATTTCTATTGTACCTCTGTATTTTGGCTGGTCGCATCCTGCAATTTGTCTTGAAGGCCATGTACATCGTGTGGAATGTTAGGGAAGAATGTTGTATTGTAACAAGTTTTAATATTAATTTTAAGGTATTCAAGTTTCCAGAATCATGTTAGTATAGTTAGGGACAGAAAACTTTTTTCCTGGGGGTTTTCCACTTTGTTCCAGTTCTTCTCTGTACATCATAAGCTACCTTTTGGAATTTTACCTCCCATTTTTATAATACCGTATTTCCTCGCATAATCGTCGCACTTTTTTAGCCTAAAATTCGTGGAAAAACGCAGGGTGCGACGATTATGCAAAGAATATTTAAGTTCAAGGAATATACTGTATCATTATTTGCTGCACGGGCTAGTCATTCGCGTAGCGTGAGTCTGGCGTGAGTCATAGCCTGCAGTCAGAGACAGGCTTCTTTCTTCTAACACGGTCACGACAGGTTAAAGCTCGCGGAATGCCCTGACGAAACTGGCCGTTCGCGTCGCGGTTCATTGCCCGCAGGCATAAATATGAGATTACTTTCTCCTGACAAGATCATGCCAGATTAGGCCTATAAACTCGCGGAATGTGTGCTGGCCACTCGCGTCACAGTTCATAGCCCGCAGGCATAAGACGAGATTACTTTCTCCTGACAAGATCATGCCAGATTAGGCCTATAAGCTCGTGGAATGAGCGCTGGCCGCTCACGTCACAGTTCATTGTCCGCAGGCCTAAAGACGAGATTACTTTCTCCTGACAAGATCACGCCAGATTAGGCCTATAAGCTCGTGGAATGTGCGCTGGCCGCTCACGTCACAGTTCATTGTCTGCAGGCCTAAAGACGAGATTACTTTCTCCAGACAAGATCACGCCAGATTAGGCCTATAAGCTCGTGGAATGTGCGCTGGCCGCTTGCGTCACCGTTCATAGCCCGCAGGCATAAAGACGAGATTACTTTCTCCTAACAAGATCACGCCCGATTAGGCCTGTACGCTCGTGGAATGTGCTAAGTGATGAGGCTGGCCGCTCGCGTCACAGTTCATAGCCTGCAGGCATAAAGACGAGATTACTTTCTGCTGACAAGATCACGCCAGATTAGGCCTATAACCTCGCGGAATGTTCGCTGGCCACTCGCGTCACAGTTTATAGCCCGCAGGCATAAAGACTAGATATTTTTCTTCTGACAAAGTCGCGGCAGTATGTGCAACTGACTGGTGCACAAATACGAATACGCTATGCGACGATTAATCGATGAAATTTTATAAACCAATTTTAGTGTTTGAAAAGTGGGGTGCGACCATGAGGCGGTGGTGACGGTATTTGATACTTCTAGGTTTTAGGTATTATGTTTGTTTTGTTCCAAGTCTTATGTAATCAATATTGTTTTTGAGTTTACATTCTGTTAGTAAATTAAAGTTTAAACATTTTAAAATCTTTATTTGAAGATTCTCTCGTAAAAGCACCTTCCCACTGCCCAGTGCAGTCACAATGGTTGGTAACCCTACAGCATGAATTCATACAAGAAAAAATACAAAATGTGGGTAAATGAAGCTTGAGCAACAGACACTATAACAAACTTCAAAATGCCCTTGTCTCACTATGGGTCTTTCTAAGTTATACTGATTTCAGATTAGTGATGCAATATGGGAACTTTGAATACACACAAAACTACCGTATTTGCTCGCATATATCTCGCACCCCATTTTTTATTTGAAATTTCAGGGGAAAAAAAGTACTCGCATATATCTCGCATTCATTACTGACGCCATCATATAAATGACCGTAATAACCTTGAGGTAGAAACACGTTCGATTTAGCGTGCCACAACAGTCTTCATTGTCCAGGAACTTACCCGAAGCGTTACTAACAGGAAGAGCGAGCAACAACGAGTTGATCCGAACTTCGATACGTGCCGATTAGGGATCGAGGCGCCGTGTGCAAGCATACAGCGAAGCGTGAGTGTTAGCACGCTGTACATCGTTAGTCTTCGGCCGCGGTTAGCTAAATTCGCTGCCTTGATACACGTTCGAATTAGCGATTAGCGCACCACAACAGTTGCGCAAGTAGGCCTAATGTTACATCGCAGAGTAACGCAGTTCAGTCTTCTCGAATCTCAATGGTTTCGTCTTTACGCATTGCGTCGCATCAGAGCTTGGCCGTGTGCAAGCATACGGCGCAGCGTGAGTGTTAGCACGCTGTACATTGTTCGCCGCGTCTTCGGCAGCGGTTGGCTAAATTCACCGCCTTGAGACACGTTCGAATTAGCGATTAGCGGGCCACAACAGTCGCGCAAGTAGGCCTACTGTTACATCGCAAATTTTATGTTTTTTCGGGAATATGGTAATTCCCCGCGTATATCTCGCACCTAAAATTTTCACACACATTTTCGGTCAAAAAAGTGCGAGATATACGCGAGCAAATACGGTAAATTCCGTGGACTAGAGAAGAAACTGCAAATTTCAAAGTAAAATACAAGGTATCAAGTGGGCGAGGAGGAGCAGTTATGTAAAACTACAAGCTTCCTTCCTTTGCCCGAGGATCATGATCGTGAGATTAACAGTCACGTAAAACTACAAGCTATGTGGGTCAGTTGAATAAAAAAATCAAGCATTTGCTAATAGCTTTAAGTAATAGCACTTGCTTTGACTTCAAGTCTTCAGTACTAGCACCAGCATTTGCTAACAGTTTTGTGAATAAAACCAAGTTAGAACTAATGAGCTCAATCTGGAGAATTTTAGCAAAAGCTTGATAGAATTACATTGTTTGCAAGATTGGTGCATTATTGTCACCTGAACATTCTTAACATTAATAATAATAAAGAGAAACGCGCACAAGTTGTGCAGAATGATAGGGTCTGTGGCAGTTTGTGGTTCACTTTGTACAGAACTCTATTATTGGCTTTCCACGTCTTTCACAATGAAGTACATGATATCGGCCACAGTCTTGGTCACATCTGTCGTACACGCAGTTGGCGTTGGGTTCATGGTAGTGTTTTGTTTTGCACACTTTGTGATGATATCCATGCACTGCCAGTGAGTTGACAAAGTGCCAGAAGTCTTGATTTGTTTCAGTCCAGGATCTATTTGTCATGGCCTCGGTAGCGTAGAAATCCATCAGGATCTCTCCTCTCTTATTTCCCCTTTCTTGTAGGCATTTTTCCCAGCTCTCTGTGGATGGAGTTGAAGCTTAGTCCTCAGATCTTGCATTAGGAAAGTTTCCTTTGCCAGCTCATACACCAGTCTCGACCTTGTATAGGTAGCGTGCGTTTACTGCTTCCAGGGTTTTGAGATCTCCGATGCCCAGTTTGTCCCATATTATTTCGATTCCATAAGTTAGAATTGGAATTATCTTCGTGTTGATCAGCAACATTGCAGTATCTAGTGAGTGTTTTGTCGGGGTCCTGATGTCATACATTGTCTTTGTGGCTGCCGTAGCTTTCGATTTTACATGTAGTCTGAAGGATTTGATGGTCGTCTGGAGTGTTACGCCGAGATACTTAGGTGCTAACTGTGTTTAGGGGTGTGTTTCCGAGCGAGATTCTATTGTCATGAATCTCCTTTCCCTCTTTCCTGAAGGTCATTTTCACAGATTTCTCCATGTTAATGTTCAGCTTGTTATCTTCTGCCCATTTCTCCACTACGTCAACAGCTTTTTGCAGCTCTGCCTTGTTGCTTGATGCGATTGCCAGGTTTTCAGCATAGATGTAAATCTTCACAGAGCTTTCCGCCTCTTGCCTTATACGTTGTACGTCATCGTAGGTTGCTATATTATAAAGTAGGGGGCTAAGGGGGTCTCCCTGTAAGACTCGGTTGGTTTGGATGATTTCTTTTGAGATGGCTACGTTGTCCTCTAGGAAGATGTTTGTGATGAGTAGATTGCGTATCAGTTCTGTTACGTGTTTGCACTCTGTTGTCATTTTTTCCAGTTTTAAGAGGATGATTTTTCTGTCTAGTTGGTCGAAAGCTTTACAGTAGTCTATGAAAACTGAGTGGAACTTCCCTCTTGGTTCTCGGAGACTTTCCTCTATGTCATCTATTAGGTTTTTAATTGCTTGAAGTGTGCTTCTCCCTGCTCTGAAACCATATTGCTCTTCAGGTATGTACTCTTCGGTCATTTCGTCACAAGCTTTTTCATAACTTTGAGTGGACAGTTTTTGAGAGCTATCCCTCTGTAGGAATTAGGATCTTTCATATCGCCTTTTCCTTTGTATAAGATCTTTAGTTTGGACGTTCTCCATGAGGTAAGAATGTTGCCAGTCCTAAGGCATTGGTCCAGAAGATTAGCGAGCGTTGATGATAATGCTTGTGCACCGGCTTTGAGGTGTTCATTATACAGTCCTTCTGGGCCTAGTGCATTTTTGTCCTTAAATGCTTGTAGTGCCTTATGAACTTCATCTTTGGAAAAGTGATTGTTGCAGGTGCAGTTTATTTCCGTTGCCTTTGGTCGTATGCCATTGAGGATCCCGCTTTGTTTAGTCTCCCCCTGAAGTGTTCCTCCCATGTGGTCATGTCTATTCTGCCCAAGGTTTGAGTTTTCAGGCTTGAGAGCGAGAAAAGGGTCTTTTTTGGCCTTCTCTACCGTCCTGTGTGCTTCGCTTTCTATGTGGTCCTTCTTCGTTTGTTTTAAGAGATCCTTGTATTCCTTTCTTAGGTTGCTGTATGCTCTTAGTCATTTTGATCGTTGCTGTATCTTGATGTTCGTAGGGCTTGCAGCACTATCTTTCTTTTATTGAAGCATTCCATCGTGAACCATATTTGTGCCTTTCTTTGCCATATCAGAAGGACTGCATTTTTTATGGCACCTTCTATGCTTTGGGCATACGATTCAAGGTCCTGCTGATTTAAAAAAATTACAGTCAGTCTGAAAGACTAGACGTTATATCATTTCAAATGACGCATGCTACAAATGTTAGAAAGGCTCAGGAGGGCTTTTCGCTCGAAGCCCCAGGACTCTTTCAACAGACTCCATTACCCATTAACTTAGGCTTCACGCGCGAGCATTTCTTTAAGGGTCACCCTGTATTTGAGTCCGACATCTTTTACAACTCTTATTATTTGAATCTGATATCTCGCAAACCTCTTTAAGGGTCACCCCGTAATTTGCTCTGATATCCTGCACACCTCTTTAGGACGCCCCCTGTATTCTTATCTGGCATCTTGTATATCTCTTTAGAAGTCACCCTGTATTCTTGTGTGACATCTTGTACACCTCTTTAGGAGTCACCCTGTATTCTTCTCTGGCATCTTGAATATCTCTTTAGGAGTCACCCTGTATTGTTATCTGGCATCTTGTACTGTATTTTGCTCTGACATCCTGCACACCTCTTTAGGAGGCACCCTGTATATCTCTTTAGGAGTCACCCTGTATTCTTGTGTTCGCTTCGCTCAAAGCCCCAGGTCGCTCTTTCAACAGACTCCAATAACAATGAGCTTCTGCTTCCCGCTTGGCTGCATGGCGTCACTTCCGTCTCCGAAGCGCATAACGACGAAGTCGACAAGATCATTTGAAATGATAAAACGTCTTTGCCCTCGTCTAATTCTGCAATGGGCATCCCATGTGGTAGCGTGAAATAATAAGAAATGGGTTTGAGTTGTTGATCAATAATTGCTGAGCTATATGCTTGTATAGTGTGCATCAGGCATTTCTTACTTCAGTCCTGTTCTACTCGGCACCGTTAATTTCATCCATTCCCAGTTCCTCATCTAACGGGTCATTTAAATGCTTTGCAATATTGTGCAATACCACACAGCTAATTATCACAGAGGGAACTTTCCCGAGTGCAATTCTTGCATATTTGAAGACAGGAAATCTTTGTTTAAGTTGACCAAAACATCATCCGATAATCACCAGCTATTTCTTATGTAGATTATTGAAGTTAATGTCTTCAGGTGTATGAGGATTCACGCAAGGAACTTGTAACTATGGTGTTATACCATAGCTACTGTCCCCTAGTATAACAGCATCACTTCCTTGACTTCGGTAGTAATTAATAATGTTATACACAGAGGATAGTTTCAGTATTCTGTGATCATGAACAGAACCTGGCCACTAAACATCGACACTAGCGAACTATTCATTGGCGTTGCACGTTAATTGAACATTTATGCTGCAGAAGCCTTTGCGATTCACATACACCATGATTTCTTGGTTTGGTGATAGGAATATGAGTGCAGTCTATGGCAGCAATTGCACAAGGAAAGTTATACTTTTCACTCCACTTCACTTTTGCCTCATCAATTTCATTCAGTTTTGGAAATTTTATCCACATATACGATTTTTCGACAATTTTTGCTGAAACTATTTTTATTGCTATGCTGACGGTTGAACAATGAACACCTATGTCCTCTGCAACACCATTTTGAAATCCAGGATCACATAGAAATCTAAGGCAAGTCTCAATTCTTTGCTTAGGACTCAGAGCATGTCTTTCATGATTTTCACCCAGAAAATGTTCCGAAAGCCATTCAACATTTTCTTAACTAAACCTAAATAACCTGTGATAGTCATCCACGCGAGTAGTCACACGACTTGGATAATCCTTCCGAGCCCGAACGTGTAAAAATGCAGCCTCTCTATTGAGAAACTCAATCACTATGGGTTTTAAGTCTGGTCAGAGGCACACTTGAAATTTTACAAGCTAAAGCTACAAAAAATAAGTAAATGCTGATTTTTATTGACAATATTTTAAGCATGTGCTAGAAAAACTAGCACTTACTATTACCATTAAGCAAATGCTAGAGGCTCACTAGCATTTACTATTTAGCTTAAGCTCGCTCTTTATTCACATAACTACCCAGCATTGTCTTAAAATTACTAGTACCGTATATACCCGAATGTAAGACGAGGTTTTTTCCCACTTTTTGTGTTATAAAAATTTGGGGTCGTCTTATATTCAGGGTAAAAAAAAAAAAAAAAAATTTGCAATGTAGTATGTGGAGTTGGCATCTTGTAACTCGCAACAAATCAATGCGTAAATGAAGATAAAAATATGGTTTGTTATGTTTTATTACCATGCATATACGAATAGCATACATTTTGAGGTTAGGATTTACGCATACACGTCATTTTAAGCGGATAAATTATATGTTCGAAAGCATACGGAAATATGTTTTAAAACAATCTTTACAAGAACAACCAGTCAGTTTTACGAGCAGTAATTGAGTGATCAACATATCTTAATTTAATAAAGTCTCCCATTTTTTAACAAAGAAATTATAGAGTATGTCTTGGAAAAGCAGGCAGAGGGATTTCCGATAACACGACACTTTATAAAAATGAAAGCACGACCTTAAGGGCATATATTGTGCAAGTTATGAGTTAGCGAGTATTTTTTTGAAAAAATCTGTAAGAGGCAGTTGATAACTAGGCTTCGTCTTATATTCGGGGTCGTCTTACATTCGGGTATATACGGTATTAGCAAATGCCTTTTTATTCACCTTAGTCAATAAATGGCTCACCTGTAGTTGGTGTAAGCAGCCTGTACTATCACAGGTGCAGGTGAAAATGTAGCTGGAGATGACGAGCGCTCCTCAGCCACACTGACCAATGTAGCTGCACTGTTTGGTACCAGGTACTTTTCTGTTGGGGAAAATCAAACAACATTAGCAATACAATATGAGGGAGGAATAAATCATGGAACTACAAGTTTCTACAAAATGTTCTATGGAGTATGGAGTGCATTTTACAAATAATATAATAATCATTCGTGCATTTTGTCCCAGAACTTCACTTTGTCCTTCCACCATTATTTTTAACCACTGTCAGAGTTATTCCTCAGTTCCTTCTGTGGTGTACTGCGTAAGCCACTAAGCAGTTTTCCTAGTACCCTTCCATATATGCTTGCCCGGATATACTTTTCTTTTCTCTTTTACGGCATTCTCTGTATGGGGCATTTTAATTTCTCTGAATCAATCCTGTCCTGCAATCTTCCAATACTCTTGTTTTGTTATTACACTGTGTACTCCATTTCATCTGATATATTTCAGTGTTGCTTTTCAGAAACCTCATTTCATTTCTCGCGTTTTCACTGCGAGAGGTGATTGATTATGCTGCACGTGGTACGTAGTGATATTACACACTATGGTGCAATGTGTTTGGAGAGATATGAGTTCCTTTCTGGAAAAATGATTGGATTCCACTTCTTGTTTATGCTCGACATTTATTATTATTCTTTTCATTTTATTTAAGTTGAGGTTCCTTTCATTGTCCTCCCCGGGGTTGGTATCAGTCAGGCCATGTGTGTGTTACCTTATTTGTACTTTCTTTGTGGTGGCCTTCGGTCGTGTGTAAATTCAATCCTAGAATACAATATGTTTATAAATTTTAAACACTTATTTTGAGTACCCCCAGTTAATGTTCTACTATCCCGACAACCACTTCGGACCCTGGAGTCCAAACCTAGCCCTCCACTCCCTGGAATTATTCCATCATTCCAGAACCCTCTCTCTTTGGTAGCTGAGTATTGAGACAGGAGAAGGGCACAGTTACCTCTGTTCGCGGTTGGGAGGTTCTTCCAGCCCGAATAGTGGTACACTTTGCATTGGGCTTTATGGGAATCTGTATAAAAGCTGATTGGAGCCAATCATGAGGTATGTATCCACTTATTATATTATTGAACAAACCAACTAGCAAGGAAAGGGATTGTTCATCCTTAAGAAGCTTTAGTACTTCAATGTACAAGTTATCAGGACCTCTAGTTTTTCCATTCTTTGATATCCATGCACAATCTAGTAGTATCCATGCCATCTCTCATTTGAATGCCATGATCAACACTTCTGTTGAACGTAGTCCTTCCTTTCTGTCAACTTCTCATCAGTACTAGGGAGGATGATGCCAATACCTCTGTTTTTATGAATCCCAGCTTCTTGCTTAGCTTTTAAATACATGTTGAACGAGTCCATGCTTTGCTCACAGTAGTTCTATTTCGCTACATTTCTTTGAAAGGTTGTCCTTTGGCATTAAGGATTTCCTTTTGTATTAATTTCTGCAGTTATCTGTATCAGGTATCTTAAAAGGTCTTCTGCGATCGATCAATTGTAGAATTTCATCTGTCAACCAAAGTTTGTTTTCGTACTCTCCATGGCCTGTAGTTTTTCTAGGCACATTTCATTCACTGCAGATTTGACTTTGTTCCAAGTGCCTTCAAAATTGTTTGCATCCTTGCTTGACTGAATATAATCTAGTATACAGTAGTACTCAATGCTGTTTGGACATCGTACCCAGTCATCTGCCAAATCCAGAGATAGCTATACACTTGCAGCTACCATGGTCAGTCTGGGTCTGATAATGCAAATAAACAAATTGTTAAGAACCCTGCAGGTCATTAAGGTACCCACCTTCTCGAGACACCTCCCCGCCAACACCATTGGTAACCACGGTGATCTGCTGAGCAGGCAGCATCAGTCGAGACTTGCCCACTACAGACATTTGTTGGTGCTGGCCCACAACTCCACTGGTCACAAAGGTTACTCCTGTTCAGAACATGACAAAATCTAGCATGAAATCTTTGTCTTGATAGGATGCTGTTTAGTTTACAAGCCAAAGCAGGAAATAAGGATGGAATTAGGGGGTTTGAGATTTGAGACATCAGCCCCATCAACTTGTGTGTGTGTAATTGTACTGATATCGCGTCAGGAGTTGGCAGTCGGGTTTGAACTGCAGGGGTCTTCCCGCTCACTGCGTATCGCGCATCCAAAAACATTCAGTTGGTCACTACTAGCCTCACTCACTCAGCACATTCCTTCTTTCAGTGGCTGAGTATCGCCTGCTGCAATGATTACCATTGGCATGCGGCAAGCCGATATATTTAACTTAGGAATAAGCGGGCCGCGCATGCGTACTGCAAGACCCCCCGCACCCCGTCACAGCGTGTTCAACTGCCATCTCCTGCCGCGATGACAGTAATTACCAGGGTCTAGGATTGGAGTGGCAGCCTCAGGACTTCAAATAAAGTATTATCCCTGCATTTTCTTGATATGGGTATGGAATTACATTCAGGATAGCTGCTCTCTGTATGAGGATTCCAACCAAGTTGTTTTGAGAGGAAATTCAAGCTCTCAACTACACAGCTGGATTTGAGAAATTTCACTGTTAAGAGCGATGTATTTGCATCACCAACAGAATGGTTCAAAGGAGAGGAAATTCCACAATTTCTCCAGAAAAGGACACTTTAAGGCTCTACAGAATTATTAAATAAAGGATGCTATTTCTTTCACAGGGTTAACAAAGCAAGAGTTGATGCTGCATCATTTTACAGGCTAGATTTCTTAGCCCAGTGTGCGTCCCGGTATGGAATTAGTCTGATATGACCTATGAGAGAGGGTGTAGAGAAGATCCTTTTTAAATGTAATTATAACAGGTCAATGAACTGTAACAATCTTTAGAAATGTGAAGCAGATTGAAGCAAAGCAACCTTGTAGTTTATCATTGCTCTTAATCTCACCATTATAATAGTTATTGTTGTTTTAAGGGGTGGAACCATTATAATAGGACAACCGTTTTTACATGGAATCCGAACAACTGGACATAACTTTGACCATCACAGATGCGTCCCCCCATGAAAGTTCATTGAATTGCTGAGTCTACAGGAAAATACAACAAGGTGGCACACTAATACAATGACATGCAGGCGTGGGCAGAGGGAGAGAAAGAAGGGAAGAACAGACAAGAACAATCTCCACACTGCTGTCTTCAAAGGCGCCTGTGTTCTCATTCCATCTTAATTCAAGACAGAAGATCTCATTGAAGAATTACGGTAGTTGAAATAAATGCATTTAAAAATGGCTGTTCTTCTTCCGAATGGTATCCACATTTACTGCCAATAAAACAATGTATTGGGAGAAATTATTTCGTAATTTCATTTGATGGTGCTAATAAAATGAATGGTTTAGTTTGTATTGATTCCTCTTTTTAAATGGGTAGAGCATCATTCATAGAAGCACTAAAATTTAATAATTTGGCAATCATTTTGATGACTACCCCAAGTTGTACTTGCTTATACAGTAATCCTCGGGTGCCGGGTGCAAGCTTTGTAATTTGCACCCAGAGGGTAGCTTCACGACAATCGATATTTGTAGATATAGATTATTATTCATAATAATCGATTATATTGATATTTCCATTGCTAGGAACTCGCAAAATGCAGTGCGAAAAAATTTGTAAGAAAATATATTCAATATTTTTCGGTCAATTGGGTACGTTACGCATTTATGGTGTTAATTCGCAAGAACCCTTCGTCATCGCACTTTGTCGCACATTCAGTTTTGCAAATTATGGGTATATCTAGTCATTATAGTTAACATATAGTTGAAAACACTAGGAAAGAGTAAAGTTCCCATTTATCGCAGTTGCGATTTTCCCGTATCTCTAAGCATGAGAAATCAAACTGATTGTACGGTAATCTTCACATCTCTTAGTTCCCACTTTCTTCTTAAAATCAGAGGGTACCTCACCTGTCTCATAAATACTACATACCATTGCTAAACAACACAACCAAAATACAAAATATACCACAGACATACTGTAGCTCCTACTTTATTTCATAGCTTCAAAACAAATTGAAACAGCTATCGAATAAATTAATCTTTCAATCAGAAATAATAATATATCGATAACAAACGACCAATTCTGTGTGCCGGGCAATTGCCCGACACACATTTTTCACCCTTCTCCCCCTCTCCTGGACCTTAATAAACATGAACATTTGAAATTCGCTTCCTCTGCCCATCCTACTTCTGGCGCAATGGACTCGAGAAACTACTCGAAGCTTCCAGAACATATTTTTGAAATGATGAACTGCTGAACCCTGTTCTTAATTCAAGTATGCCACCCCTACCTTCCTCATTCTAAGAACTGTTACGGGTCTTGCTATGCCCGACCATGTATGCTCGAGTTGGCACTAAGTGTGTCCGCTCAAGCTCTGCGACATCGACGTCCCTTGTGCCTGTGTGTTCTCGGTTACATTGGCCGAGCTAACGTAGCTCTGTCTGGTGAGATATAACTGTACAGACTACTGGCAGGCTGTCGGAAGCCTGCCACCTCGTGGCGTGCTATGCCGCCAAGTCGGCATACAAGGTAAAGACAAACTATATTAACTTTCCACGATCGAACATTTATGGTGTAAGCATTTCAGTCTTTTATTTAGTTAATTTTGTGTCTCGAGTGCGAGAATAAGCAGCGCTTCTTGAAGGGACTTTATTTTATTTTTTTACGGCAAGACACCTTGGGAACTTTCACATTTTCATTGCCGAGCTATGACCACATTGTTGGCCTGTTACATGTAATATATTTCGTGCTTGCCACTCATTTAAACTAACTAGGATAGCACCAACGTAAATTTTCTCTGGTTATTATTATCTTTTATTCACCAGGATGCTGGTGACATTTTTTTAAAGGTATATTTTGGTGGGTGGTTGTAACTGGCGACAATGTCCCTTGAAACATCGCCTTCTTGGCCCCATTATTGCTGATCGCTAGGCCTATCTTAGTCCTGGCGGGCAGTGTAACTCTGCTACTAGTAACGGGCAGTGGCGGTTGTGCAATGTGAGCTCGTGCTCTGGGCAAATGTTAGCCCTTGAGATATTTAAATTATTTTAGTCATGTTTGTGTGTGATATTACGCTCGAGGTAAAGCGTCCTTTTATTTTCGCATTATCGAGCTTTGGATGCTCGTATTTCACTCCATTTCCTGCACTTTGTGTGAAAGCAGTTTGAATTTCCTTCAGTTACACCACATGGTGTCATGTTCATATTTTTGGGAGCTTCCCTCCTGCTTCAAGTATGAAGCTTGTTCTGAGTTACTGAATTACTTCAAGCTAAACATTTATTTATTTATTTATTTATTTTAATTCTTATTTTCTTAACCCTTTTCCTGCAATTCGATGTTCGTGCCTGCTGTGCCCGATAACCGGCCAAGTGCTGTTTCAATTCCCTCCCAGGGGTTCGTAGGAGTTTTGTTTGTTTAATGTTGTTTGTGCCCCACTGTATTGTTGGTTGTTTTAATACTGTTACGTGCCACCCCCTAGTGGCACTTTTGTTAACTGGATTACGGTGGGTAGAAAAAACAACACCGATTGTTCCTTTAAAGAAATAATTAATTTTATTGCGGCCAGAAAGATACACTACTCATCAGCAAATACAAGCAATTAGAACCTTACTCCAGTTTCCTCAAGTCTCTTGCTTATGGAGAGCTCTAGCCCTCTTTCACTTGTCAACAGTTAATCTTCTCGCTAATGAGTCTGGTGGCCTTGACAGAACTACATGCAACTCTTCCCTATGTACACAAATTACAGTTACTTACGATGACCTGCTACACGCTGCCTCGCTGTTCACGAGCTGGGAAACAATGTCACTGGGTTTCGTAACTCGCACGGCACTTCACTCAAAACACAGGCAGTCCCTTGTATGCTTCTCACTTCCTCGCTGTCAAGAGAAACGGCTTTACTAGGGGTTTCGCAAATCACCACACTTCTGTCGCTCAGGATAAACGCTCGCACTAGCTCGTAAAACACAACAACAACAGCTGCTTGACAGGTCGCTCTTATATAGCAGGCCGGTGATTCAATAAATGCTTCTAGACCCATCCAGGGTTCACGGCTTTTCGAGGTTTCCTTCGCTGGCTCAGTCACGAATATTCTGGACCATCCCTTTGTCTTAGTAGTCCTGTTGCATAAGGCGCACGCAATACTCTGAGGCAGAGCAACCCAGCCCTGGGGCAGTTGTGACCCATGCGGCGAGCGATGAAACGAACTCACAGCCGTAACAATACATTTTTTAATAAATATTTTAATGATTTTCTTTCACATGGTTGAGGTTACCCCTTTCATCCCATTACCACCCTTTGGGGTAAGTCCCAGCTGCCCACTCCCAAGCATTCTGCTTGTTCCCCAGTTTCCCACCTTCAAGGTAGCGTTAAATCTAGGTGTGGAAAAACACAGGGCCGTGCCCTCTATTTTGAACTCAGATCCGTCTGAGGACGAAGAGCGGGACAGTCTGCAGAAACTAGTCTCGTTGCGAATTTGAAAGAGAATATCTCGGTACGAAAAATATTATAGTTCATCCATATTACACGCTTCAATTCCTTTAAATTTTACGGAAAAACTGTAAAAGTTTACTTATTGTAGACAGAATTTTTGGTGAGGAATGGGCCTATAGTAAATTACACAAGTTGAATGGATGCATTGGCCAGAAGCTGGTTGTTCAATAGCTACGCAGCTTCAGTTTATACTTATAATTTTACCACAATCTGCCTTATACAGTTGATATAGTTCATTTACTCACTGAACAACATAGTTTTAGTGAACACTTTTCTTATTTTGCAGTTGTAATCAATAGAGGAATATGATGAAATGCATGTCTACATGCAAAAACAATACTGGAATAAGGCTCACAAAAGTTTTTTTTAAATTAACTTTTCTGTACAAACCTGGATGACCAGGAGAGCCTGGAGCTGACTGGCTGGTCTTCACCTCCAAGTGTGTACCATGGATTGCAGGGGACACACTCTCTGGATACTGATCAGGAGCAGGTGAACCCTCTCTTGACAGAGATTCCGGAGTCATCAACCCACTCATTCCCACATGGCTGGGAGATGCTGGTGCACTTCTAAAAAACACCACCACACCACTGTACTACAATTCACTACACTACAGGAAAAGAGAATTTTTTTAAATGACATGTGAACCAACCTTGAAGAGAGTCCAAACGGTGCTCTAAAGCAAGGAACGCCTCGCTGACGTCTTCTCCTAAACGCCTGCTCGATCAGTTTCGCTTCAGACTGAGGATCTATCCGCCAAAATGAGCCCTTTCCTGGTTCTTCTTGGGATCGTGGAACTTTGATGAAGTAACGGTTCAGTGATAAATTATGCCTGATTGAGTTCTGAATGAAAGAAAAGAAAGGAACATATAACTCAGTTAGGAATACCATACAGCTGCTATCTCCCTCAACAAGTTGTAAATTCATTTAGGGACTTAGAACATCTTGATCATCAGCCCCATTAACTATTTGTCTGATAACATATGTTTCTGTGGAGACAGTAGTTGTGTGTATAACTGTATTTATTGGAGTCAAGGATCAGGGTGAGTGCCCATCCCTGCATTTGCCAGAAAACATGACAAAATTGCAATCTGGTTTGCTAATGTCAGCACTATCATTAGGACCATCAATCTCTGGACTTCCATGTAAATGGCTGAAAGGGAAGGGTAGTCAATCAGAGAGAGAGATAAAAGAAGTGGCATGGCATACCATGCTAGAAATGAGAACAAATTCAGTGCAGCATGAAATAAGATACCTGGCCTAAAGGTATGAAGGCCATACTGAAACCATTCAATGCCATGCTTTTCAGATCAAGCAAGCCCCCTGAGCCAGGATTTTCAAAGGAAAAGCACATATTAAATTAAAATTTTGAGTACATACTGTATAACTGAGATATTACTTGAAGAAATACAATATAATACATTCAGGAATTAGTAATGTATCCTTTGAGTTTCTACTTATGACCTAGAAGGCCGGGTTCGATGCCCGGTCAATGCATGTGAGATTTTCAAATTGAAATGCCATGTCCTGTGGTTCGGATTCAACGTAAAAAGGAGGTCCCGTGGCTCATGATCGCGAGATTTACGGTCACGTAAAACTACGAACGTACTTCCTTTCCTTAGGAACTAGAAGCGTTGGAGTTTGTGGTAATTCCTGAAGCAGGGAACAACACTAAGTCCAACATCACATTCACCACACACATAACCTGTACAAGGGAGTACGTCAGAAAACATAAGAAAAAGAAACAGTCTTCACGATAATTCCCCGGAAGTTGACATCGCTGATGCCAGAATTGTTGTCAAATTCATGAATAATAGGGAAGAACATACTTGCCAACCATGAAAATAAAGGGGCTTGTTTTGTATTCCGCGGCATTTCTATTTTCTTCTGAGCGGAATGTGACATTCCTTCCGCATCGGATTCATCACTTTTACTACAGACTGTGCTTTCCTAAAGTAAACTATCACTAGCAGCATATCCATCTTCTACATACCCTAACTCGCCTTCAGAATCGCTATTTATCAAGATACGTTCAATTTCTTCATAGGGAAGGTAAGATTGTTTACTTTCAGACGCCATGTTGGGTCAAAGATACTCGCAAGATAGCACACAAAAGACCGTGAAACAACGCAAGTTTCCTTGATGAACAAGGGAAAAGACGTAGAACATCTGCCCAGATAAACCTCTTTGACCATCTGTGCAAAATTTCAAATCGTGACAACACTTCCCGTACATTTACGAGTTTGGCAAAGTGAGCACAACACCGAAACTTAAATGTACGGGTTTGGCCTAGTAGGCACGGCATCGTAAAACGTATATATGGGAATGGCAGAGATTGGGTTAATCACAATTCTTTGATATAGAATAACCATGCACATCAGTGCAATCTAACTTTCCAGAACACGTGCTGGTACTCTTAACGTCAATAACTATTATCACAAGATCACAGCGAGGAGTTACAAAATGGTTGACATCGATGTTTCGTTCCACTGCGATAGAATTCCTTGTTAAAGAAGGAATCCCTGCTGAAACTCATCCGAGACTTCAGCGTGCTTTTGAAGATGTGTGTATGAATGATGCTAGCAGTCTTTGGAGATGGGTGTAACATTTTAAAGATGGATACAGGAGCATTCAAGATCAGCTGCATAGTGGGCACCTTTAAACTGCCTCCACCGAGTGCAACATGAAATGGAAAGGTAAAAGGAAGAAATTGAGGAAAGGATATATATTATACTGGAGTGATGGCCAAGAGGCAAAAAATGGCATGGGACTGATAACCTCGAAACAACTAGAGGAGTATGTTGAAGTGGTAGAGTGTGAGAGTGACATAATAATGAAAATTAGAATGAAGATGAAGGAAACCATGACGGTCAATTCCTCAGAAGCATTTAAACGTTTATTGGAGTGCTTTCTGGATAATATTTAGCTTTTTTTTGGGTACAAAGTGAAGTATATTTCGTGATTATTTGCACAATTCGCACAATAAATCAGATTTCATGATATTTCGCGAGTCCAATTAGCTAAAATACGGTACTTTAAGTACCTAGAAGGTCATATATAGGCAAGAAAGAAGATATGAAAAGAGTTCGCGCATATCGCTATTACCAAAAAATAAGGCCCCTACTGATAAATGATAGCACAGTGATTCCGTCGAATCAAGCAGTGTTTCCATTGCCACCACAATTTATTTTTTGTCCCTCCAAGATTTTTGTTCTTGTAGTGTGGTACGCATCAGAAACTTGGGCTATGAATAGGGAATGGAAAAATTCGCGATCGCGAATTTCGCGAATTATTAAATGAAGTAATACACAGATAGTAATGTGTTTTAATAACCCTAAAAATGGCAAAAAAAAAGGGTTTTGAAGTCGCGAAATTAATTTCGCGAATTTCGCATGAAGACGCGAATTTCGCGAATTATGCATGAATTTCGCACGAAACCGCGAATTTTAGCTTTTTCCGTTTTTTTCTTTACTGTGCGCTTCTGATAATTCGCGGCAATCAATGCACGAATTTCCGCGAATTATCCACAGTAATGTTTTTAAGCCTAGCAAAGAGAAAAATATTGGTTAAAAATATTGAAATGAATTTTATGAACACGAAAAAAAAAAATATAATACTTTATAACATAGTATTGTAAGACACACTATGTGGGCTTTACCAATATTACAAACTAAGAAAAATGACTGTCATCACTATTTGTTTCTTAGGTGGTTTATTTTTTCTAATTTAAGATTGTACAATTCTGAAGAAAACAATATATGAGAACGAAAATTCATCTTGATTTTCTATATAAGAGATAAGTGTGACTATAGACACACTAGCTTGACTGTGGGAACTTTCGTGATTTCCGTTACATCACTCCTTCACTCGATATGTACTGGATATCAGTTTACCTCACCGACAGTCAAATTCCGTACAATATCCTCATCGCTTTCATGTCTGAAACCATGATTGTCTTTATCGAAGTCTAACTACTGAATGTCACTTTCTTCTGCATCTTGATATTCATCTAGGCTTTACCCTAATGTCATCGTAGTGAAACCTCCTTGCCTGTTTAAAATATCGTCACAGAAGCCGACAAACGCTTGTTTTTGTGCGAGTGTAGTACCGGTAATCTTCTCCCATGACTTGACTGCATGGAGAGCATCCAACAAACACGGAAAGATCGGTCACTTAACGGTAGATAGTCGGCCTCGCTTTCTTTATCAATCTGGGTGGTCATCCTGGTAAGTTACTTAGTTATTGTGGTATTAAGGGCCAGAACAGCGAGGTCATCTGCCCCTTCATCCTAGTAACTACTTGCCACGTGGCGTCATATAGTGCGCCTATCAGACATGAATATCTAGATGGCAAGTATCCAGATCAAAATGTGCCACTGTTTCCGGAACCAGAATTAATCAGGCGGTCTTCTTGGTTTCATTCTGTAGTGTGTCTGTCAGAGTACTTGAAAGATATTTTGCAATTTATGAGTGAAGTAGTAGGGACATAACTCTGGTGTTGATTTTCTCAACAATGTTTCACATGACGAAATACTTGAGATTCAAAGAATTTGGCACAGACATCACTGAACTCATCCCCTTATTAGAAGGCCAGTCTTATCAGACTGTTCACCTATCTACAGAGAATTCAGCAAGCCCTTAAACTTGCTGTTTCTGGAAAGTACGTTACCAACATTAAGGAGCAGTTGGAAGGTTGTGGAAATGTGTTAAAAAGAGGGAAAATACATTCAGTTTTAGTGAATGCTGGGTCGCATGCTCTTGGAAACTTAATCAGCTTGAGATCCGTTGACCCTGGGAACAGGATTTACAAATGTGTGCATTTGATCCAGCAGAAATAGTGCCAATGAACATCAATGAGGAAGCAGATGCATGACAGGACCAAGACAGACATTGTTGGAGTTTTGCAAGGAATGACATTTGTATTTCCAAAGTTCTCAGAATCTGTGTTGAAAACCATTTGGATCCCCTGTTCAAACGCTGTGAAATTTTGTTTTTCAGCTTACACTAGCTCGTTAAGTGATATGGGTCACCGTTAGTCACAAGGTAATTTGGATCTCTTCACTGAAGTATACTTTGAAGGATGACTGTAATGTGTTATGTTATCCATGATATTTAAAAAATCCCGCCTAAAATTCATGATTTTGAAAGTACCGAAAAGTGCACTTGAAACCACCGAATTTGACACTTTAAAATACCGCTTTCTTCACTCTGAAATCACCGAAAAATTCCAATCTCTAGCTATGAAGGAGAGACAGGTGAGCAGGATCCAGGCTTGTGAAATGGAATTTCAAAGAAGAGATTAGGAATAACAAGAAGGGATAGAGTAAGACATGAGAGAGTGAGAGAGATTGTGGAAGAGAATCCTTTACAAGAGATCATAGAGAAGTCAAGAATGAGTTGGTACAGACAAGTTAGGAGAATGCAGGAGGGCAGGAACCAAGGAGGATGCACGAGATGGAAATTGGAGGGCGAGAGACCAAGAGGAAGGCCTAGAGATCGATGGAGTGAAGGAAGGAATGCAGAAAAGAGGAGAGGAGTGGGACAGAGTGAAGAGTGAAAGGTGGTGGGAGGATAGAAAACGATGCAGAGGCTTATGTTCCAAGCAGACCCAGCCAGGGGCTGGGAACTGGAAAAGATGATGATGAGTGTGGTAAATTGGACAAAAAAAATGTTGGGTATGCAAGGAAGTTAAAATGAGGAAACTAGCAAACTCTGATTACAAGTAGAGCATGCTGGGATCCACACCAATGAAAATGTATTTTGCATTTTGCAATTTGAATGAACACAAAACACTCGTAATAGAAATGTTTTAAAGTCATTTTAGTTTATTTTCTACTAAGATATCAGAGAGATTTGTGCTGAAAGACAGTCATGGTAATAGCATATTAACAGGCATTGGTTGAGCACTGGTATGGCATACAACACAACTTTTTAAAGTTGGAAGATTATTGAAATTGCAGCAAAACTATTTGTGACTAATTCTATAGCTGACCTGTGCAATATACACAGCAGTTTTGGTTCTTTCTTGCACCATCCGGTCATATGGCTTTCCATGCTTCATCCATCAATAAAAACTTTCAAAAGGAGAATCTAAATAAGGAAACTTACTTGCCAGCCCTTGTCCGCTGTACGGTAGTAAGGGTAATTTTTGGTGATGTAGGAATAGATACCGCTGAGTGTGAGTTGTTTATCTTGAGCAGATGCAATGGCTTGAACAATAAGCTGGGCATACGAGTAGGGGGGTTTCGAGTCATCCTAGAAAAAAGACAAAACAAATCAGCTATTGTAACAATGCAAAACTGACTTCACAAAGCAAATCTTCAACAAAATCCTGAAAATCAATACAGTAAAACCTGGTTAATTAAACATTCAAGGGACCTAAAAAATGTAATTTTAAATTATAGAGAACACTTCTTTAAATTAAAAACGTAAAAATTTTGCCATCGCCAATCAGGGCGATATTGATAAGAGTTTTGCTAAATTGCAAGATGGTTCTAATTGGTTCTTATTTACGATTTCTAGATGCTAACAAAAGCAAAGAATGAAATTATCAACGCAACAACTTAAGTGCACAGCGCTATGTGTTTCCGACCTTTAAGCACACTGCCCAGCTTGCCACAGTTGTTATTAATAGCTAGGGACCTGAAAAAATCGCATTTGCGATAAATGCGAATTTTTAAATTTCGTACAGAATCCAAGTCTACGTTAATTTTAATGTGAAAAGCAACCATTTTCACGCGTAAATCAAAGTGCGACAAAATGCGAATTGTGACACAAAATGCGAAAATACCAAATAAGAGAGACTTTATAGCGAAATTACTTTAAATCTGCTAATTTATTTGCTTATTTGTTTATTAAATAAAAGAAAATGTTTAGTAGGTGGCCTAATTGGTCTCTAGCGATACCTCATCTCGCACTCGCAGTGTGCTACGCATATTGGTCGATATAACAATCGATTTCTGTATCGATACGAACTTTCGACTATCTATAACTTCTTCAGACAGCTGACGAACGAAACTCGTTTCTGTATTTGGCTCATCGTGGTGACTGGTGGTTTGTCGAACACGTGGACTTCGCTAAATGGAAAATTTTGTGGATTGCCGCTTGAATAGTAACCTTATTCTTTTTGTAACCTTCAAGCACTTCAAGGTTCAAAGTATTTTTCTAGAAAAGGGACGTACTGCTGTAACTGCTCATGAAAGAGCACAGCAGCAGGCCTACGCTAATCATGGCTTTTATTGCTCCAACTCTGCAACAGTAGTTTGCAAATATTGTAACTGCCGTGTTGGGAGGGAGAAGAAGGACAATATTCAGAAACATATTACATCGGTAAAACATGTTGCGAAGCGACGAGAATGCGCAACAGTTTCTGAACCCAAACAAACCTGTTATTGAAAGACTACAGGGTGCCAAACGACGGAAGCTTTCATTTGAACATTAAATTGTATCTCCAGTGTAATTAGGGTATTAATGTGTATTTAAACAAAATAATGTGTCGCCAATAATGTCATATAGTCTGTAAGAATCTGTAACGTGTTTTTCGAGGGGTTTTTATGCCACTGGCATAAGTCAGTAGGAAGCCATTCTATATTTATTTACACGGCAAATTGTTCAGCCAAGAGAATTTTTCATGTTAATTTATTATTATTATTAATTTATTATAATTATTATTAAAGTATTTTCGGAGCATTTTATAAAAATTATTAGCATTCAGATAGGTTTTCTATGTCTTAGAAAATGCTATCAAGCAAATTATTACGAACGACAATATCATAGAAAATTATGTGATTGCGGAATTTTACGGAGTTTTCGTCAGTTAGGGTATATCGAGAGACGTGACTCACTGGGAATTCAAGTACACGCTTAATCTTGTCGGAAAGCATGACGCAATCCTGGGTCACAGCGTCCAGGAAAGGCGAATTGTTGGAACGGAACCCTCCCGCCGAGTGTAATGACCCAGAGAAGGGGAGTATAGCGCGTGGGGTGCAGCCAATCAGTGGAGACCACGCAAGCTAGAAGTCGGATGAAGAGGGGGAATGAGAGAGGGGCATATATCGTTCGACGCGGCGTGGAACGGGGACTATCTGTGTAGAGCTTAACGAGTACGTTTGCACGCGGGAGTCGGTCCGATGTTCCGTGGAGTGGAGGCCTTACTTTTGTAAAACTTAACCAGTGTGATTGTACGAGTGTTTGGGTCCGATGTACGGACCAGAGAATCTTCAAATCTAGCAGTATATCATCAAACATCGACGAGATGACGACGTCCAGGAGACTGTGGGAAGCTCACAGCATCATCCAGTACGAGGGAAATGCTTTGGCAATTTCCAGTGGTAAGCGCAAATAACGCAGAAATACGCAATCTCTCGTTTCTCTTTGTTTTCTAATCAATATTTCAGTAACTTCATAGCTTGGGAATAAGAGTAAAATCAATAATTTATCAGACTCCGTTTTCACGTAGTTTTCTATCGGTAATATTAAAATCACAACGCTCCTATTTAAATTTTAAACTTATTATTATTATTAATTTTGGTATTCTTGTTTTATATAATAAATTCATTTCTTTTATAATGCAATCTTTGCTTTCAGTAGGTAGCATTAGATATAGACCAATTCCTTCTCCTGATACAATTGTTTGTGGGGTTAATGATCAAATCATACCACGATCTGAGTGAATAGTCTTGAAGATGTTCTGCCAGAGCTAGACGTTGTTAAATACAAATTTAGATTTCAACATTGCATTGAGGTCTTGGCGCCCATTAAAACAACATAGCTTAGGCAAAGGTAAACAGTTACATTTGTCTCCCAACAGTTAGGGGCAGTCAAACCGTTACAATTGTCGCTACCAACATGGGGCATTAATAACTGCTACACTTGTACGCTCAACGTGTGGGCTAGCAAAAACATTACAAATCCAGAAAATAATAGATGCTAATTTTCCAAAAATAGATGCTAAATAGGGGGGGAATAAATGCTAATTTAAAGGAAAATAGATGCTAAATTTTCAGGTACCTATTAATAGCTTACTATATATATGTGAATAATAACCCCAGTAAAATAAACCAAGCACCCTAATTCTGTGAAGAAAATTTTAAATATAGTTCTTTTTACTTTCGAGTCATTCAACAGCCTTGAGAGCAGGCATCACAATATCATGGTTCAGCTCTCCGGTTAATTATTTGAAAACCTCTCCAATCCCCTCCCCCCTTAAATTTACAAAAAAAGGAAGCTTGTAGTTTAACGTGACCGTTAATCTAGAGATCATGCCTTAAATTTACAAGTCTACCGCAAGATATTAGATTCGCTGGCTGTCATCAACAGTTTTGCCAGCCACAGGAGTTGGTATTAACCTTTCACGAATTGATTGCCGGCGGTCGAGATGGGAACTATTCCTTGTTTACTTGTGTCACCCGTAAGCCTGCATCGTTGACAGGTACAGTTGCGCGAGTAGGATATGACTCGTCTCCAAATAGTCTCAGTTATAGTTTGACTGTCCGTGGTGACATGAGCTCCTGTGACATGCAATGCTGCTTATCTTATGTGCAGAACGAACTCTTGTCATCCCTGTGTTCCCCGCTTCGTCCCACGGGACAGCTGCTACAATCAACAACAAACACTGACGCAGCCAGGCTCAGTGGCAATCAAATGTTGAACGGGTAATACCAATGATATTAAGGTGCGCACATACTGAGAAATGAGGTTGGTATCAGTCACATGCTGGCTGCGATTCTCAGCACAACTAAACTAGCGAGTTCACAATGAGACGCGAGTTCTAGGGCAGCCACAGTAGTTAATATTGCAACATTAAGGTTCACGCATGCCCTTAATAAGGTTGGCGTCACTCACTAGCCTATTGCAAAGCTCAGCACTAAAATAAAATAACCATATTTAATGATACAGGTTTTACTACTTTTCAGTCAGTCAACACAATAATTATCAATTGTTAGATATGCAACACTGATCAAAAGTTGCAGACAATCTACACAAATCAGCATAGACTACTTCTTACCCAGTCCAGAATGAGAATAGAAAGTGAACGATAAGAACACAACACAACATTTTAATTTAATTTAACGTTTCAACTGCTGTGGCTGTTAGACACACTGGCATGTCAGAATTTTGGCCTGAAGGGGATCTTGAATGCGCCAGTAAAGCTACCGACACTGCAATTAAGCACCCTCAAATACTAACTGACTGCATCAGGATTTGATCCCACAACCTTTGGCATAGCAAGGGAGAACAATACCATTGGGCCATTTAGCCAGTCCTAAACTAAACATATTCGTTTGTTTTTTGGGACTGTGTGACTACATATGCAATTTATAAAAGCAAAATATACCTTTTCCGCCCTGCCAACACAAATTTGCTATTGAAAATACTAAACAAGTAAATGATGTCTTTTTCAAACAAACCCCGTGGCACTACAGCCCTTGAAGGGCCTAGGCCTACCAAGCGACCACTGCCCTGCATATATTGGGGTGACAAGTGGTCAGCGCGCCGCGTCCCCTCGCACATTTATCTTGATTTTCGTGACCGGGGTGCTGCCTCACTGTCAGACAGCTACTCAAGTGGCATCACGAGGCTGAGTGGACCCCGTTCCAGCCCTCGTGTAAGTTCCTAAATTCCCTGACAAAGCCGGGTGAGAGACAGGAGCTTTACCCCAACATCACGGGGCCAGCATTTTTCTTTTTCTTCTATCGCCAGTAATCCTCACTCTGCCTGGGTCAAATACGTCAATAGAACAAGTCTTTCCAAAGACGACTTTGTTGAGTATTCAGAGAGGAACAGTTAGGTACTGATATTTTAAACTATTGAAGCACACTTGAAGAAAGTGTTGTGGTCAGGTTTCCCCATCAACTGTTGTAGAAGATTTTTATTTTTTTATAAAATTACCCAACAGTTAAAAAATATTAAGCTGATGATGTAACCTCATCGATCAGACAACTGCTGTGAGATAAGATCGAACGGAAAAGAAACACCTGCAAGTTAAGAGTATGGTTAATGAATATTTTATGTGAATACTGATGTAAATTTGTTTCTTATAATGCACCACTTCCTGTTATGTAAAATGCAACGGACTGGCTGACTAGTCTCCAAACTAGTGGGACCTTGGAGACTGAGGGGCCATGGAAGGGCTAAAATATATCTTCTTTACACACTACCTGGCAAAACGTTCTTTTGAAAGTCTTTCTGAGAAAAGGCCAGTATAATTTCTCGAATGGTATGCTACATAAGCTCATGTCCTTTGTTTTGTTTGTTTTTGACAACTCCAGTAAAAGAACTACAAGTCAAGTTTTGCTATTCAACAGATAAGGCAGTAAATGTGACCTTGTTGTCAATGTCTTCTTCAGTTCCCGGTTCCAGTGATCTGGGTCAGGGCGTGAAGCAAGGACCTTTATCCGAGGCCTCAACCCACACACTATCATTATCATCATAATTTTCCTTTATCCAGCTCGTGCCGGGTCGGGGTATTTATGGCCCTTCTCCACTTTCCTCTTTCCTTCCACCATTCTTCTTCCAAGATCTTGTCCCAGTCCAGATTTCTTTTTCTTATGCTGTTCTTCACTGAATCAATCCACCTTGTTCTAGGTCTTCCCCTTGCTCTCTTACCCTTGCACTTTGCCTCCAGCATCTGTCTTGGTATTCTATTTCCCTCCATCCTCTTTACATGTCCAAACCACCTTAGTTTATTCTTCTCAATTCTCTCATCTAGTTTTCCCATCCCAACTTCCTTCCTAACATCTTCATTTCTCACTCTCTTTCCTATCATACTTCTTAGGAATTTCATCCATTGGCTTGGATTCTACTCTCTTGCCTGCTTGTCAGGGTCCAAGTCTCAGCTGCATAAGTTAATATGGGAACATAGTACACTTTATACATTACCTCTTTGCTTTTCCTTGGTACTTCCTTATCCCAAACAAGTTTTCTTACACTTTGATAGAATGCATTGCTCTGCTGTACCCTCCTGCCAATCTCCATGTCCAACCTACCAGTTTGCATCAATTCACTTCCTAGGTATTTGAACGTGTCCACAATTTTCAAACTTTGACTTCCAATTTTCACAGTGCCCTTTCCTTGTCTTTCCCCTCTTGTCATCACCATAGTCTAGCTTTTCTCTATACTGATTCTCATGCCGTACTTCTGAATATTTTCGTTCAATGCATCTAGTTGTTCTTGCACTTTTTCGGTGTTCCTTCCCCAGACCACAATATCATCTGCAAATAACAGTAACTGCATTTCCTTATATTTAGACTATTTGTGCCATGGGTTTGCCACACCCAAAGGTTGTTGCCTATGTATCTTATAAAAATAAATTACTGTACTTTAACACAAATGAATGCAGATGTATTATTTATTACCCACCACAACGCTCTAAATGTAATATATTTACATTGGTATTATTTTGAAGAGGAAGAGTTCATCAGCAAATTTGGGTAAAATTTCCAATTACAAACAAAGTTATAAAAATAAAGTAGACAAGTCACCTTGGGAGGACTATAAGGCTCAGAAACTGTTGGCGGGGGTAAGGAAGATGTGGTTCCGTTCGAACCTCCCAATCTGTAAAGCTTTTGGCCATTGCCTGACTCCAGACTAGAGTTGTGGTGGTTGTCAGGACTTGGAACTGTTGTGCTGTGACTAGAAGTCCCGGCCCCAGACAGCATGTCTTGCCTGAAACACATACTGTACGGTCATGTTCTTCCATTAGAAATGGAGGAAACAATTTGTGGCATAGATCACTTATCAGCCTAAAGCAATTTAAATGGCTACATAGCAATTCGACACTTCCTATCTCTGTTAGTCTCTCAAACAAACACAAAATGTAGGAGCAAAACACACAAATTATAGTAACAACAGCAGGCAATGGATACAATTATTCTACATGGGTACATTCTTCCAGATTGGGGAATTCCAGCAAGTAGTCTCTCTTTCAGATCTCGAAATATTCATCTAAAGCAGGGGTTCCCAACCTGGGGGGCGTGAAGTGATTTCCTTATTAAGTTGATTTTAGCTCGAATATTACAATTTTGTATAATAAACATTATTTGAATCTCTCCAAGTGATTGTCGCCCCAAGTCAATCGTTCACTGGTAAATGCCAACTATCGGCACAAACCTCTGCGGAGCTGCGAGGTTGGAGGTGAAATAAGGAATTTGCTGTGTTGTAAGGAGCAAAATCAATGCCAATTTTATCATCTCATTGGCATATCTTTGTGATTTCTTTGAAGCTTGAATGTTTGAACTTAAAGCTCCAAGGCAAAAACTCCACTATTATGCTTGCTTATGATGCCATCAGAGCTTTCCTGAAAAAATAATATTAAAAAAAAAAAAAAAAAAAAGTTATGGAAACGCCGGCTTCAGTTGAACAACTTCTCATCCTTTCACCACCTTAATGAAATTTTGCAGTAAAATTAACGTGATAGTAATAGACTTTAGGTGTAAATTCAGTCACATTTCGATTCCCTGGCACAAGAATACAACTTCTACTTTCCTGATATCTCGTCGGATGAATGGTCCTGGATGTTAACAAGAAATCAGTTTGCCATTGACATTGAAGCACTGCCAGCAGAACTTCAAGAAGAAGCAATAGATTTGAAATGTGATTCAAAGCTGAAAAATTATTCCAAAATATATGGACAGGGTGAATTTTGGGTAAACTGTCTTGCAATGTATTCTGAAATAGCCAAAGTTGCATTGCATGTCATTGTCCCATTTTCAAAGACATATTTATGAGAGTCAGATTTTCAACGCTGAGTGCCATAAAAACAAAGCAGCGCTGTCGGTTTGGTGTTGAAAGTGATCTCCGCTGTGCTCTGTCAAATGTCAAACCAAACATACCGAATCTTACCAATAGAAGTCAGTGTCAACCCTCTCACTGACATTTGTTGACTAATTTAAGGATTTATTGTAAAAATGTGGTATTTGTATTGTGCTAAAATGAAGTTAGTATGTAATAGACATAAAGCGCGTACGTCATATTTTTCCAGAAATATTTACTCCATTGGAAGCAGGCTGTGGATTTTCATTTTCATGTAGTATTATTAGGTTGGGTCTATATCCTGCGCGTCAGTTTATCGAAGAGGTTATAGAAGCGACGAGTAGAGGGGGTGGGGATGACCACCCGTATCTGAAAAGGGGGGCGTCAGCTGGCAAAGGTTGGGAACCACTGATCAAAAGGAACTCTGTAACAAACTCTTCCTCCCAGTCAAACACCGGAGCACATCCTGCTGTAGTGCAGTCTCGGCTCCTACCCCTCAGTTGGACCTAGAGACATGAACAATGTTCGTCAGCATCGTGTTCTTGGGAGTTGTGTATTTGTACTCAAGGTTACAACTGGCTTTAAGTTAGGAACCATCCCAGTATTTGCCTGGATTAGAAAACCACATCCAGGATGGCTGAGGTGGGAATCAAACCCGCTTCTTTTCAGTTTTGCCTCACCAAACTGAGTGCATCCCGTTCCAACCCTCAGACTAGAATTACATTTCTTGATAAAGCCAGGAATAGAACCAGGCTGGAAATGTTAGCCTTTAAACCATGAAGTAATTCAAATACCCCTTAAAGAAACACTGAAATGTAGTCATAAATGTGAAATTTACTACACCTAATCGATATTGAACATGCATTAATATCTGAAATATATGCTCAGGAAAAGAAACAGAATAATGCTTTTTGTGAATATAATGCATAAAAGGTTTCTCTATCACTGTGCACCTTCTTTCTCAATAAGCTGTAACTGTATTTGCTATTCTGCAGCACCTTATCAGTCCTACTTTAACAGTAGATTACAGAGATGTTTGGTGGATAGACATAACACACCATGTGGCTGATACCAAATTAATGGGATAAGTAGTCATGAAAAATGCAGAGTAAAACTGAAAAGTTTCTTCACACAGATTTTAGGAGCATAAGAAAGGATGATCATGCCAAATTCAATGTTTCCACTCAATGAAATATTTCACAGCCCTGCTTTTCCAGTCACAAAGCAGTTTACTAACAAACATAAGCACAAAACAATTTAAGACCGCACTGAAGAACATCAATAATGTAAGGAACACGTGAGAAGTCCATGTTGTACATGGCAGGAAGGTGTTACAACAGAGTAGGCTGGGCGATATAGAGGAACAAAGAGACAAAATGTTTCCTAACCTGTCATCGGATGCACTAGATGTCGCCACAGTGATGGTGTTAACGACCGAGTGAGGCCCACCACCGCCGCTGGCTACGGCTGCAGCATATGCTGCCACCATCTGCAGATCAGCACTAACATTGCGCCTACCATGACCTCCCCTAGGGCTAGCAGGGCAAGAGTTGGCCGCACTGCAAATACACATATCAAAAATTACAAACTGAAATAACCGAACTTGTCATTTGCAAGCAGAGGCATGGGAAAGGAGAAAGGGAGCAAAGCAACCAGGGAAAACAACTGTCATAATTACATGCCACAACGAAGAACCAATATGTAAATTGATAGGACAGAGGCACAGGAAGTTCAGAGGAAACCCTTCACTAAATAATGTTTAAGTTGGCATGATATTCTACACAAATTTCTCCCAAAATTCGAAAGATCAGCAATCAGGAGTTGAGATTAAATGGCAATATTTAAAGAGGATTTAGAATACAATGGCAGCAAGCTTCCCTATCCAACTGAACTGATTGTAACTCGCACAAGATCAAAGCAAGGATCATCATGATTAAAAATCCATTATGTATTGTATTATACACATGCCACAATAAGACCACTCATGAAAGATACAAATCATGCAGCCCTAAAATCCTGTACTGTTTACAAGATTTCTCTTTACCAAAAAGGCTCTAAAAAGTAGTCATTATTTAATATTAGTTCAAATGTGCACCATTTTTCTTCAATTTAGGAAAACTATGTGCTTTTATAGTTCAGTCAAACAAAACCAGATACAAATAATCACAATGTTAACAATAGTAGCATTCACTTCTAGTAGATCAAGTAGGCTTCTGTTAGAAAGCTTGAGATTTCTGTGTTTTTAAATAATCATATGGCTTAAGCCCAAAAAGACCCAATTTCTATGATAATATATCCATAGACCTATGTACTATTTTTCTCTAATAAATCGGTTCAATATTACCCCTTCCCCTCATTTTGCTTTTTAGAGATCATACAGTAATTTCATAAGAATTGTAGAATGGTTGTAATTTGACAAATAATATAGTACCTGATCGTGCCAGTAGGTGAGGGGAAAGGACTATTAAAGTTGCCTTCTGCATCTGGGATGTTGATTCTGAGAGGAGGCATTGCAGGTGGAGCTCTTGACTTAGGAGGAGATGGCTGACGAACTGATGCAGGAGGATCTCCTTCATTCACCAACGAGTGAAACGCCAACCGGATGTTGGTGCTTGGAAACCGCAGCGTACAACTGGAAACAAAATGCAGTTTTATCCGCCATTATGTTAACGCTCACTGTCTGCCTTAGGCATAACAGTTCTCCCTTATTCCAATACTGAGATGCATAGTTCTGACAGGATTACCTGGGCAACCTAATTTTTTTTAAGAAATAGACAAATTAATTAAATAAGAGCGAGCATGAAGTCTGTTTCCTTTAGATCTGTCCTTTCCGAGGCCTGTTCCCGTTTTCAAAGCAGTTCCATATCCACTACTGGCTTGCTAGGCCTAACATAGCTTCACCATAACCCTGGCAAGGGGCCTGTTTTTGGTCCACGAGAGGTATTTTATTTCCCTCAAACCCTCCGGAAAAGTCCGGCGAGCCCCCCTATCCGCCACCTGGGAAGCGCCCGATAGAGGAACAGGCAAACCCCCACTGGGTTTACTTAGGTCATTATGAACAGGAAAACAACCTTATACTGTACTGCATTAATTATTCTGTGGGACTGGATCTCCTCATAGAACGAGAATTAGTAACCAGTCATAAAGCAACAACATTTGTTACCAAGATTGGTCAAGAAAGAAATCTCCTAAACTAAGAATCTGGCTCCTCCCTTTCACCTCTCCTACTCTTTTTACACAGACATTATTATGATTCTGAAGCCTTGAATGTTGTCAGATCTCCAACATTTCCCCTAAGAAAAGGGCACAAGTACACATTATTTATTTATTTATTTTTCCACAAGCATGCCAACATGTTGAGCCACTTCTAAGTGCAGTTAAGAAATATGTTTTCACAAGGTACTCATGATGGACATGTTAATCTGCTTAATAGCGGCTTCGGTGGTGTAGTTGGTAGCATGCTGAGCTTCTATGCCCAAGGTCGCGGCTGGTTCAAACCCTGCCTAAGTCGTCGCATTTTTTAAGAGCGTTAAAAATCCCTCAGTATACCTTCCTAATAGTCTGTGTTAAAGCAAAAATGTCAATGAAGTGGAAACCAGAACGAAAATTAAGTGAGCAGGAAAATACTTACAAAGAGGAACTCAGATAGAAACTACTCACAAAATGGAGAGCGGTAACACTTACAAAAGGGAATTTCGAATGAAAATACTCACAAAAGGAATAGAGTGAAAAAATATGCACAAAATGTAGGTTAAGTTCAAAATACGTACAAAATGCAACGTATAGTCGAAATACTTACAAAATGTAAGTGAAAACAAAATACTTACAATATGCAAATGAGATTGAAAATACAGACAAAATGTAATTTAGATTCAAAATACCCACAAAATGCAATTGAGAATTAACTACTTGCAAAAAGCGGTTTAGGTTGAAAATACAAAATGCAATTGAAATTCAAAATACTCACAAAAGGTCCATCCCCTATATTGAAAGACTTACTAAAAAGCAATTTAGAGTGTTAATCCTTATAAAATGCAATCGAGGTTGAAAAATACTCACAAAATGCAACGTAGATCGAAAAGACTTACAAAATGCAACGGAAATGCAACGGAGATTGAAAACACCCACAAAATGGAGTGGAAATGCAAAAACAACAGAGCGGGTATCTTAAAGGGAAAAGGAAATATAATGAAAAGAAAAAAAAAAAGAAAGTGAAAGAGGAGAGGGTCTGCCCTACAGGTAAGGAACAAAAGGGGGAAACCAGACCCAGCGCAGGAATCCCTCGGGGTCGCCAACTCCCGAACTCACCAGCCGTGAGCCCCTGAGGGTGTAGAACTTTCTAGGGTACACCAGAAGTGGTGGGGCTACATACACCCTACCTCCTTGAGGGCCTTGAGCAGAAGGCAGGAGATAACAGGAAAAGAAAAAGAAGGCTGACCCCTCCCAGAAGGAAGGGATCAGGAATGATGAGACAAGGGCCAATTAAGGCGGGAAAGGAAGAGACTCCCTAGGCCTCGGATACCCTAATACCGTTGGGGTCGGAAAAGAACAAGAGTTGACCAAGGGAGGTCGACAGGAAAGAAGACAGAGAGGAGCCCGGCATACGTAAGTGGAAGCAATGCCGGACTCAGCTGGGGTCCCGTGGTCGCCAACCCACGTCCCACTAGATGTGAGCCCCTGAGGGAAGGAGCTACTTGAAATTGATAGTCTGCAGTCCTTACCCAAATTACAGATAACACACACTAATACTGCCATAACAATTTACACCGGAAATCAGACAGATTCTACACACACCCAAAGTACAAGGGGCTACGAGACCGCATTGTCACAGCCCCTTAACTGAGGAACCAACCAAACATCAGCATAATACTTGATGATAGGACTGTGCCTGGAATAAGTGAAGTAAACACCAAGGCATTCATTAAGGATGGCCACCAAAAATTGTTAAGACTGGAATTTATTCCAGGGGCGTTCAGTTCCTCGCAAACGCGCATCAAATTTATAAACTGCAGTTGCCTACCTACCCGGAAATGTTTTATTTTTAATTTTTATTATTAAGTTAAAGGCTTTAAACTTTGAAATAACCAGGTAATGTAGGCTATATTTTAAAAATACAAAGATGATTTTTATTCATTATTTCTAATTAAAATACCATCAGAATATGAATACAAAACCTAAAATATTTGTCAACGTCTAGCAAAAGACCTGATTCTGTAAATTTACAGTCTGCCGTCGATCTTTGTTTAAACTGTAGAGCAAGACTAGCTTGTCAACCATTTCCGAGTAGGTGGCCAGTGGACAGCAATGGTTCTGTCTAATTTGTTCCATCGTAGATCGGAGGTAGTCCTTAACCCTTCACATCACCGAAAAACTTCTTTCTGCAAAACAGCTTTAAGCAGGTACAACAAGCAGATTCACGGTCATCACAGTGACAAAGTACAAACTTCACAAATTTAACGAATTAATTAACTAAGTTTAGACACAAAATGCTGGAGCTCCACCAATTTGGGTAAACACCATGCAAGCATAGCACCAAATGTCAAACTTCTGATGTTACGTGCATCACTGCTTTCCGAACTCTGTTGGCGCAACGCAGGGTGTGCTTAAAACACGAGATGCGCGAGGGAAGAGTCTTGTTATTTTACCTTGTTTGTTTCAGGGGGGGGGGGGGAAAGGCATGTGTGGCTGTTTCCCGGCAGGTGTAATGATTTTGTGTGCAGTGTCACAATATCTTACCTCAGTTTTAAACCAGGGCTCAGAAATAATAGTTCCAAAATGCAAATTTTCAGATCGTCATGGCAACGGGTGAAAAACGGACTGTTTGTTCAGTAGAATTAAGAAATTACGACTAAGCAAGGCAAGATGGGTTTTCCGATTTTCTGCCTAATGTACCATTAAATCATTAATAGAATAGTTTCAGGCTATTTTACTTTTGATTTTTTAAGGATACCATTTTTGTCTTACAACTAAAACTTGAGGGGGAGGGGGCAATGCCAACCCCCTCCCCTTCCCGTGGTTTACGCCTCTGATGATTTTTACCACCCAAGTTTGACTTTGAAGTCCATTAATTCACATAGCATTTACAGTGCACCAGTCACAAATCAGTCTGACCATAGACATTCCACATATTAATGATGAAGCTAGTTTTGAACAGACTATAATATAGTATATTTCCTTATATGTAGACAAGCCATTTATATCCTTCAGTGAAATCTCCATACAGGTTAGCACCAAAGTACAGGTTTGTAAACCAAACAGGCTACTGACAACCACAATAGCAAAATTATACTGCGAGTTTCAAAAAAATGGGGGTACCAAATATCTATACACACATCATCCGGCAGCAACGGCCTACTGTTAAGAAATTTGGCAAGTTCTCTATAATTTCCATTTTCTGCTCTAGACCTAATGTAAGATGCTTTAATTTTGAAACCACGATGCTAAAGACTACGTGAACTAAGGCACAATTTGAACAAACTAGAAGAGAGGAGGGCAGCCTTGGAAGACAGAGGACTCAGGATTAGCAGGAAGAAGATAGAGTATATGAGGTTCAATACAGATCAAGACTGTTAAATAGAGTGGACGAGTTCAAATACCTGGGTTCGGTGGTGACTGGAGATGGAAATCTGGATGTAGAAGTGTCACACAGGATTCAGGTAGGATGGATGAACTGGAGGAAAATGTCAGGAGTGCTCTGTTAAAGCAGGATCAAGCCTAAATTTAAGGGGAAAATATATAAAACTGTCGTAAGACCTGCATTGCTGTATGGCTCTGAAACATGGCCAGCATGCAGAACACACACAAACAGGCTTGACGTCACGGAAATGAAAATGCTCAGGTGGATGAGTGGAGTGACTAAGCGTGATAAGAGTGGAAAATGTCAAAATAAGAGGAACATTTAGGGTAAGAAGATACAAGAAAAGCGACTTCATTGGTACGGGCATGTGAGAAGAAGGGAGGAATCATACGTGGGGAGGAAGACTAGACATGCAAAAACAGAGAGTGAGAATGCGACGCATACCTAAACGAAGATGGATGGATTGTGTACAGGAGGACCTCAGAGAAAAACAGTTGTCAGAAGAGGATGTGCGTGACCGGGTTAAATGAAAGTTGTCAGAAACATCGACCCCACATAGGGGTGGGAATGATGTAAAGAGAAAGGAGAAGAAGAAAAAGCTGTGTGTAATTTTCTGTAGACATAAATTTCAAATAAAATTGTCGACAATGTTGATGTGCACTTCCGATAATTTGCGGTTATTAATACACAACTTCCGCGAATTATCTGCAGTTATGTTTTCTAAAGCATAGTAAAAACAAAATTATTGATGAAAAAATTGAAATGTATTTTATGAACACACAAAAAATAATTATAACCCTTTGCTACATTGCATTGTAAGACATACTATACTAGAGGTGTGTGGATTATGCCATCATTAATAACTAAGAAAAAAGACAGTCATCACTTTTTGTTTCTTAGATCATTTATTTTTTCTAACTAAGAAAAAAGACCGTCATCACTTTTTGTTTCTTAGATCACTTATTTTATCTAACTTAAGATTGTATATTTCCAAAGAAAACAATATATAACAACGGATATTCATCTGGACTTCTGTAATTTTCATGGTCACGCTATCTACAGTTGTGCTATAGGGCTATTCTACTGGGTTCTTGAGTTACTAACTACTTTAGGAGAGGGAAAAACTTTTGAATCTCTGGCGCAACGGGTAAAACGGTGTGGGTAGTAACTTCTATTCTACCTATATAGCACTCTATAATTAAACAATATACTGCAAAAGATAATGCAAGTTTCCTATAAAAATATATGGCAAGCAAACGTAAAGATGTGCTTGTCGATTTATTCAATCCCTAATTTAAATAAAAATAAACTAAACAATCTATAACTATTTATTTACATACATTACACGTCTCAATTCTCTCTTGCTTTCTCTAAACTGTTCGTAAAATCCCCCCTAACTTGGGTCTAAATTAGTAATGTTTGTTATATATCAGAATTCATAGTCCGTACATCTAAGCAAAGCTTATGTCTTAACACCTCCCAGGCCTCTAACATAATAATGAATAATAATAATAATACAATTCTCCTGGCTTTAAATAATTACCAGAATTCATAACTTTCCATTAATAATGAACCATATTATCTTACTGTAACTTTCAATTTCCCTCCGATCAGTTGTTCACTCCTGCTGCATCGTATCTCACATATTTGCCATAAAACACAACTTATATCTCTCAAACTGACTTCGTAAAAACAATAACAGGGTCATACAATCTGTATTCCTTCATGGTATGCATTCCTATTCATACACACTATCTGTCCTCGCAGGTATCAAAATATTCCAAACTTCAGTGGAACAATGTCAGACAACACATTGTGTCACTATCACATAACTAAGCATATCTTTCCCCCAATATGTGGGTATACCTTTACAACCTATTCACATAACATAATATCCACGTAGCCTTCGTACTATAACCTTAATTACCCCCATGTGTGTTTGTTTCCTTAATCCTTGGACTATATCCGACACTAGATATTTCAAGTTCGAAGCTCTATATGTTTGCAAATATTTCAACAACAACATCTACTTTAGTTACTGGTTCAAACTCCTCACAAAAATATCTGGTAATGCAATACTTGTTTAAACTATAAATAGCTCTACTTTGACATAAATTCTTTTTACAAATTTGTTGTCACGCAACAATAAAACATGTCCATATGACATCATTTTATCCAATACCTTTCTTTACAATGCTTTATACATCCTGAATGCTTGTAGAAATCTTTCCTAACTGTCAATAAGATTTTCCACAACATTTTAATATTCATCGATATTCTTTCGTAATGTATTACACATCTCACATTTCTATGAAAAATGCCCTTCATCTGCCTTGTTTCCGATAAGAAAAGTCCTGACATCCATCAAAATAATGATCATCTTCCTAAAATTCTAATTAAAAATTAAAAATCAATAAAAATCTCTATCATACTAATTTAAAAAAAAAAGCTGCAAACATCGAAATATGGTCCAAAACCTCAAATCTAAAATAATCCTACCTCAAAAACGAAAATTTAAAAATCCTAATTCCAAATTTTGAAAATACACAATTACTAAAAATGCCTAAAAAATTGGTCATCAAAAATATCAATGCAAAACATCGAAGATGTCAATCGGATAATATCATAAATCTTTAACTACCAAAAATATGCTACTGGAGAGAATTCCTGTCTACCTTTAGTTGCGTATACAGTAGTTGCCTAGTTGAAGTCCTTATAGAACTGGATTCCATTACCATACGCATTCTTCTCGTACTTCCATTGGATGATGGTCAAAGATTAGCATTCGCCTCTCTCATCCATTATGGTTTGCGTTCCTTGGTCCCATCGGCACCCCTTAGCGCTCCACGATGGTTCTCCTGGTGGAACAGCATCCCCTCGCATTTCATCTGCAGCCTCGTTCAACTCCGGACTCTGGTCTTCCATTCTTGTACTTCTTCCCCCGACCTCATCTTCTGTTCTTGATAGTTCCTCACCATAAAATTCTATTCTCGTTAGTCATTCAAGTAGTCTCAATTTTATTCGTAGAATTTAGATAATATCATCGGAGATGGTTCTCCCCTTTTTCTACGTCACTTCTGATATTCTCATCATCCTCGTAGGCTGTTTCCATTTACATGCTTAGTACTGCATAATCACACCTTCCAAAGTATTCAAAACTGTCCCTCTCAATTTCAGTTGCTTTATCATGATGGTAATAATTTTGTAGGTAAATGTTTATAAGAATCTTCCTCGGAGGATTCACTTTCAATAACAATTTATACTGTTCGATGCAATAATACCACTTTGCGTAATTGCGTAGATTCTCAATAGGGTTGTAATTTATTTTGAAAGAAATAACGATTTTTTCTTTGCGAAAATTCCTCGTTGAATAATAATACAGATTAATATCTTTATAATGTTCCTCGTAACAATTATCTATCTCTACTATCGTTCACTTCACAGAGTTCGATTCGTTAACTGCGAGACTACTTCTTGAAATTTTACCAAGTCTTTCATTATTATTTTTGGTTAAAATATATCAAGTCCTCCAAAATAATCACTCACACGAGCGCGAACACAGGCATTCACTTGCCGTGATGTGTTGCCTCACTTCCTGATATCAATTCTATTATTACGGTTGCACCGTTTAGACCGCGGAATAACACGTCCGATCACACAAATCGAAGCAGAAACTCTAATATTTCGGACTCGTGATGCAGAATGAAAAATACAGGATCCTACACTTGGTGATGCAGGGGAAGATCTCACCTGGCCGAAGGAGAATCTCATCTACTACTTGTTACTCCCAGTTTTCAACACAACTTACTTTGTATGAGGCGTTATATCCTCTTCAGGTACATTTTTCAGACATTCAGCAAGGTCTCGGTCTAAAATAACCGTACTGGAAGTCAATCACGTTAAAATACATAAATAATGAAGATGAAATGACACTGGGATGGCTGATGATAATTTAAAGAAATAGTTAAAAAGTTTACCATTATGTCGCTCTACTTGTTGTGTTGTTCAGCGACAGCTCTCCATTTGACGTTTGGATGTTGTTATGATCGAGGAGAGGTTAGTGTAGGCGACTGGCCGAAGTAAAAGCTCGCCCGCTACTCAAGGCTGACGAACCTGAGGGATTGGTTTGAGATGAACACAATGACCCTTTCCGTGTGGTAGGCTCCAAGACTAGAATAGCCATGATGACCACCAACCTTCGATGGAAGATGACATGAAGAAGAAAACCCTCTCAATAGTGACTAACTGCAAAACAAAGTGTTTGTCGCCAATTTCAACCTAGAATTGTCCTGTTGCGAAATAGGTCAAAGTCTTCGTAGAATAATATCACCTATTTGAATGACTGAATAGATCTTCGTTATTGGTTTTCCAAAACAGGGTTTCTTTTAAGACTTAGATGATGCCTCTTTTTTAGAAAGCCAACAGAACCAATCTATTCAGCATTTAGAAATAACAGAAATTACAACTCAAAGCTGGTCTTATTCTCAGTTAAAGTAGTTCTGTATGTCAATATTGTTTTCAATTTGTATGGATGTTGAGTTGTCCCCATGTTTGAAAATGAAAATCCACAGCCTGTTTCCAGTCTCCGACCGGGTCAGGAATGGAATGAATGGAGCCCCCAACTAGCGGCGAGGATATGGACTGTGCCGGCTGCCGAGGCCTGACGCACTCCTCTGGGGCAAAGATTAGATGAATGACAGATGAAATGAAATGATAGTGGAGAGTGTTGCTGGAATGAAATTTTGACAGGGAAAATTGGAGTACCCGGAGAAAATCCTGTCTGCCTCCGTTTTGTCCAGCACAGATCTCACATGGAGTGATCGGGATTTGAACCACGGACCCAGCGGTGAGAGGCCAGCGTGCTGCCGCCTAAGCCACGGAGGCTTACCATGTTTGAAAATATGACCGTAAAATCATTTTAGGATGTTTGTATGTGAACGACCTGATTTTAGGCGGCATAGTTGGTAGCATGCTGAGCTTCTACGACCAAGATCACAGGTTCAAACCCAGCCGAAGCCGTCGGATTTTTAAGAGCATCAAACCCTCAGTATGCCTTCATTTGGAGGAGAAGTAAAGCTGGCGGGCCCATGTCATAGATTTATGGCATGTAAAAGAACCTTCCACTAACTACAATTGTCATCATCTTCATTTCCCCTTTTCCAGCTGACACTGGGTGGGGGCAAATATGGTTCCTCTCCACTTTGTTCTGTCGTTCCACCATTCCTCTTCCGACACTGTGATCCAATCCAGGTTTCGTTTACTTAAGCTATTCTTCACCGAGTCCATCCAACGCATTCTTGGTCTTCCTCGTCCTCTCTTCCCTGTCATCCGTCGTTCCAGTGCTCGTCTTGGTAGTCTTACTTCATTCATCCGTTTGACATGTCCAAACCATCTCAATCTGTTTTGCTCCCCTTTGTAATTTAGTTTCTGTACTCCCAGTTCTTTCTGTATATCTTCATTTCTCACTCCGTCCCTCCTCGTTTTCTGGACCATACTTCTCAGGAATCTCATCTCAGCTTCCTGTAATCTGCTCTCATCCCTTTTAGTCATTATCCAAGTTTCTGCTGCATATGTCATTATAGGAACATAATATGCTTTGTACATAACTTCTTTAGCCTTAATTGGTATATCCTTGTTCCATACTAGTCCCCGTACCTGTTGGTAGAAAGCACTCCCGAGTTGTATACTTCTGCTAATTTCAAATCTAGTCTTCCATCTTCACTCAGTTCACTTCCCAAGTATTTGAAGCGTGGCCTACGTTATATACAAGGCCTGGAAATGAGGCGCCAGACAACATTGCGAGCAATGGTTCAAACTTGTTCCACATTTTGCCACTAGGTTCGCTGTCTGGCGCCCTTATTCGTACCGTTTGCATTACGTACAATGTGATTAGTGTGTCTGTATTTGGCGGTAAATAAGGTGTCTTAATGAGTGAGAAAGCTAAGGTGAGTTTAAAATTGACTGGCGAAGCGTGTCGTATTATAGTTGTGCTTTCGTTAAGAGCAGTAGACTGCTGCTTGACTGATATTGAGATGGGTGCTAAGTGGTCTTTATGAGCAAGACGTAGTGAAAAGCAAGTTTTAATCCAGTGTACTAGCGTAAATGTGGCATGTATGTGTGATACTTTAGATATAAATCACTGAATGATTTTAATAGAGTAACTTATGTGTAAATATTAGTGTTGTTATTGTGTTCGTCAAAAATGGTGTACTGTAGCCTGCCGTATTGTAAATCTCGTCAAGTTAAAGGCAATGGACTTTCGTTTCATAAATTTCCATTGAACAATGACATACTGAAACAATGGGTTCTAGCTGTTTCACGTGAGGGGGTCAAGCCAGGGTCTTTGTGGACACCAAAACAGTCATCTAGAATTTGTAGCAAGAATTTCAAGGACTCTGATTTTAGTATAAGTACTACAAAGAGAGCACTCTTACCGAACGCATTTCCAACGGTTTTTGAGGACTACTCCGAACATAAACAAGCAAAAATAAATAGAAATACGCGCAAAAGAGCACGTGTCGATAGAGACATACATATCAACAATAAAAGGAAATGTTCAGGTAATTTAAATTTTACGGAAGACTATTTGGATGAACGAATTGAAGAAAACCATGATCAACCACGTGTTAGTGTAGGAACGCAATGTTCTACAATCAAGCAAACTCATTGCAAGTCAACAAAATTAAAATTGAGGGCACTAAGAAAAAATACAGTATACAGAACTACAATTAAGTCATTGAATCAGAAGATAATTTCATTGAAACAAAAATTACATTCAGTGCAACGTCAGGACAAACTCGATGTTCAAATATCGAAGCTCAAGAGTGAAGCGGATCGTGGGGACTTGAAGGCTAATTTCTTACTTGAACAAATTCGAGCTTTCACGAAACGAAAGTGTAAATACAATGAAACAACAATAAAAATATGTGTATTGCTCTCTAATAAATCACCGTCGGCTTACCGCTTACTTAGAGATATAAATATTTTACAACTTCCTCATCACGAACACTGCAAACGTACATTGGGTATACGAACGGAGAGACAGGTGTCACGTCACTTGCAAAAGCTAGGTTGACAGCTGAAGAAAAGTCACTGACTCACGATAATGAGAAGGTTGGTTCATTAATCATTGAAGAAAAGGCCATAAAGTCTAGACTATTGTATGACAAGAATTTAGACATGTTTCTCGGCATTAGTGATATTGAGAAAGATGCAATTGGAATCGAACATAAATTGGCTAATAAATTATTATGCATACTGTTCAAGGGCCTGTCATCCTTCTACAGGATACCTGTTTCGTTCTACTTTACATGTGGACTCACAGGACAACAGTTATCTAGGATAACACTGGACGCACTGACTGCGGTTGAGGAATGCGGTTTCAAGGTCATCAGAATAGTGACGGACAACTGTCAGGTGAATGTGTCAATGTTTGAGGCGCTGTGTGGCGGATGTGCCACTCATGAAATTCGTCACCCGAAAGACGAGCAGAGGCCACTTTTTCTTAGTTTCGATCCGAGTCACATCATTAAGAATGTACGATCACAATATCTGAGTAGGAACTTCTATGTAGATGACAATTTAATAACTAGTGATCATCTCAAGAATCTTATTTTCAGTGAAGTTAATGATGAGAGACTTTCATGGCTGACCAATGAATTTCTGCCGTACCTGTCACAGATTCAAAGTTATCCCGATAAAAAGATGAGACTTACAAAGGAAACTTATCAAGCTTTGGTGCTAACAACTTCATCAACCGTGTCCTGCATACGATTTCTAATCAGTATCGGCTTCCATTATGTGCTTACGCGGAATCTCTCTAGTGACGATGTAGAACTGCTCTTCAGTCACTTGAGAAATAAGGGAGGTAACAATAACATGATGGACGTGAGATCATGCCTGCATGCCATCGAGTCAACACTTAGCACAGGAATTATCGCATCTTCTAGAAGTGGGAATGTGGAGCTGAGGGAAGATGCAGTCGTAACAGGCGCCTTGACCAAGCCAATGCTCAAGAAACGCCCCAGCTTCCGGCACATGTCTGGGAGATTCTTGAAAGCCCTGATCAAGGTAAGAATATGGGGCATATAGCCTATATTAAGTTCATTGAACTAAAACATTATGATTGTCATTTTAGCATTGAAATATCTATTTTTGTTTTCAGAAAAGCCAGCGTCTCTATCTTCCATTTCAATTGCAATGGTAGCGGGATTTCTTGTAAGAGTGGCAGAAGAGAGAACAGACTGTGAAGGTTGCTTAGAGAAAATATCAGCTCCAGCAAATTCAAGCCTGCCATTTAGTTTAATACATTTTCAAGACAGAGGGGGATTAAGATATCCCAAAGCTTCTTTTTTTTATCTGTTGGAAACACTTTCTCACTTTGTCACAACAGCCGTAAATTTCATGTCTCGAAAATATTTAGTGTCAAATTTCACAAATATTTTAACTGAAACGTTTTCCGAGCACACAAAATGTGATGTGTGTATTGACAATTCTCTCTCAGTAGTTCTTCTGCAAAAGTTCTTAAGGCCACTTTTAAAGAATATTGGTGTGAACCACACGGGCAGTAGTGCAACGTTTCTGAATTTAAGAAGTAAGCCCCTTGACAGAAAAATTCTTAAAGTGAAGTGAAATACAGTCAAGAGTGAGCCGTATTCATCATTTGGGGGAAACTGGAGGAAAACAGGTAAGAAGTGCTAAAAAACATGTATTAAATGTACTTGAGTTGCATGTAACGCATAGTCAAAAGCAGACAACTAGGGCGCCGGACCGCGATCCTAGTGGCATAAAGTGGAACTACCAGTTTGGCGCACCAAGTCTCAGCTCTATTTCCAGGCCTTGAGTATAACGTAGGTCACGATTTGAAGTGTTTCACCACTTCCAATTCCTTATCTCCGACTTTGATTACTCCTTTTCCTTCTTTCTTATCTCTACTCATCACCACTGTTTTACTCTTCTCCACATTTATCTTCAATCCCCATTGCTCAATCTTTTCATTTATTACGTCTAACTGTTCGTGTACCTCCATCTCATCCTCGCCCCAGATCACAACATCGTCTGCAAACAACATTACCTTCATCTTTGCCCCACTATAGTCTTTTATTGCTGCCTTCATGATGTCATCCATCCCCATTAAAAACAATAATGGTGACAACACACTTCCTTGCTTGAGTCCAGTGTCAATTTTAAACCATTCTGATGTCCTGACTCTAGTCTTCACACTACTGTAGCAATCCATGCACATTCCTTGTATCATGTCTCTCAGTTCCTTGCCTATTTGTTAGCTTTCCCAAACTATTGTTCTAGGGATGCTATCATAGGCCTTTTCAAGATCAATAAAAGTCATTACCATATCCTTCCCATATTCCCAACTCTTTTCAATGTTCTGTCTCAGAATGAAAATGGGTTCCACTGTTGACCTGCCCCCTCTAAATCCAAAATGCTCCTCCTCTATTTGGTTTTCTACCTTTACTCTAATTCCTTTTTCTAGGATTCTTTCCATTACTTTGGCAACATGCGAGATGATCGCGATTCCTCGGTAGTTACCACATACCTTCCTGTCTCCTTTCTTGAATATTGGCAATATTATTCCCTTTTTCCAGTCTTCAGGAACTTTCTTCTCTCTCCACACACTCCTGAGAAGTCTGTACGTCCACTGCAGTCCCACTGGTCCTGCCGCCTTGATCATTTCTATTGCCACTTCGTCGATTCCCACAGCTTTCCCCATCTTGATCTTCCAACTGCCCATTCCACTTCTGACATAGTAATGTCTGGTTCTTCTTCTATTTTTTCCTCCACCATTTTGGCTGTTTGCGTAACTTCTATGCATGCCTGGCTTCTCGCATTCAACAGCTCGCTGAAATATTCTTTCCATCTGTCAGTTATCTCTTCTGGTTTTGTCAACATTTCACCTTCTTTGTTTTTCACGAACCCAGTGTTCACCTTTTCATTTCTTCGACTTAATATAATTCCAAACAGCAATTTCTTTCGACAATTTAAATCCTCCCTTATTTCCTGAATGAATTCTTCCCAGCTTTTCTTATTTTCCTCTGCAATTACTTTCTTGCAATATCTGTTTGATTCTATATATTTTGTTCTACTTTCTTCAGTCTTTTTTGTTTTCCATTCCTTCCAAGTTTTTTTCTTCTCCCTTACCCTTTCTTTCACTCTATCATTTCCACCATTTTGTCGACTTTTCCCGTACCTTTCCTGATGTTCTACCACATGTTTTCTCTGCACTGTTTACAAAATGCACTCTTGAACCACAATTGTGTGAAGCTAAATTTGTATGTTAGATTTGTTTAACACTCTATTAAGTTCCGACATTTGTCGCCAGGTGCAGGTTGCATCTAGTAGCCAAGTTCATAGCTAGGTGTCGTTGACAGTAGCATTTGGTATCAAAAGTAGAAACTACTTGGAAATGATAGTCTGCCAGTTTTACTTGAATTTCAGATAACACACACTATTTCAGCCAACAAAATTAACACCGGTTATCAGACAGATTCTACACACACCTAAAGTACACGAGGCTACATGCCCGTGTTGCCATAGCCCCTAAACAGAGGAACCAACCAACGACACCTGATTAAAAACAAATACTTTTGATTGCTTGTAGCAGCCTTCCCTCGGTACCATAATCCCCCAGAATTCCTCTCGTAGCATTTCTCAATAACTTGACGCATACTAAAAATTTGATCTTGACATCCTCATGGTTTGAAGCCACACTGATTTTCATCCATCTTACTCTTGGCCAATGATTGAACTCTCCTTTCTACACTTTGCCTGTGACTCATCAAAGAAATACCTCTATAGTTAATGCAATCATTTCTGTTACCTTGCTTATAAATTGGAGCGATTACTGCTTTTTGACGGTACCTTTCTTAACACCCATGCCAATTAGATTATCCTATGCAACTATTTCAGCCCTGCTTTTCCACTAAACTCTACCATTTCTGGCTGAACTTCATTTCAAAAATCTACACTGGTGAGCTTGTGGCTGCGTTGAGAGCAGAAATTAATGTCCTGTACTCCACCGACTTACAGCGTTTTCTGCAACATACTTTCGTGCATGGTATTACAAAGACTGTAGTTACGTTATTACAACAGGAGTACATTTCACGTGACAAAGATCTTATGTCAGTGCTGTATAAAATTTAAGCTTCTGCTCTCAACCCAGCCACTCATTTAATCTTGCAATTGTACCTGGCAAGTCTATTCTTTGATTCAACAGGTATAAAATAAATACAGTAGGAAAGTCTTCATTGTGACAACATTAAACAAACAATCAACGCAAATAAAAATTGAAATAAGATGTTTTACTAATTACACACAATACCGATAATGAAAGCAGAGGAACAGAATTATCAGTAGCATAATCTAATTACACCTTAAGTTGAAAATACAATCTACCTACTAGACTTTCTCAGAGTGAAGTCTTTTATTATGCTACCAATAGTTTTCCCGTTAGTCGGGTCCTGCTCAATGTAAGGAGTTGGCAGCACTGTGGCTGAATTGAATGTATGCGAGATAGTGCTATCTTAAGCAAGAAAATACTGACCCTGCTGATGACAGAAACACTATTTTAAATGCTATTGGACACACAGATGATAACATTACTGCTCATTAGAGTTATGAATTTCTTGGTCACAGCTCGATTCGTTTCAAAGCGAGAGATACTTCCAACTTATCACCATCCAGTGTGCTGCATGACAAGCCCTCTCCACTAGGGATAGAGTTTTCTAATGCACTGTAGCTAAATTGCTTAATTTCAGTGTGCTCATTGAAGGCCTCAAGTAATTTTTAATTAATTTTAAATTCGAAAAGTACCTCACACAATTATTACTTATAGTAGCTGTGGAAAATATTCTAAGAATCATTATTATGTGGGCACCGATTCTTCAACTGTTTTGCATTCTAGTTAACATTTCTGTGGATCATGATTACTGTGTATCGTGCAATCCACAGGGTATCCTGATCTTTCGCGGATCTTCTTAAATTATTTGACGAGTGGACCAAATACCCAGAAAGGCCTCTCCAGTACCCGGACCACACCAGCCCCCTCCACCCATACCACTACAGGATAATATATGATCAAGAATAAAGAAGTATTCAAAATATCTTTTTTACGTTGGTTTAGTATTCATTTTTTGGTTCCCTATTGACTTACAGTGGAAATATTCTAAAAGAATGATATATACGAAGTACGTCCAGAAAGTAAGTTCCGTTTGGTAATAACATTAAATTGTGTACAGATACAGAAAAATTATTTATTGCACAAAATTCTACAACCCTTAAACTACTTTTCCACATAACTGCCGAAATGTTGCAGGCATTTGTCGCAGCGTGGCACGAGTCATTGTATACCTTCTTCATAGACGTGTGCCGCCAGTGTCTTCAACTAGTTGTACGTTCCGCTGCAGCACAGTTCCGCACATGCACGGTAGACGCTCTGTATCAAGGAGAAGAAACGTGCGCCATTTGGAGAGCGCTGTCAGCCACGTACGCGTTGTTGTGCATGTTGACTCGTACAATGTCAGTGTTGATTGAAAATCCCGCCGCTTGTGAAATCAGATCTGTGATTCGTTTTCTGAATGCTAGGAAAGTGAAACCAATTGAAATTTATCGGCAAATTTGCGAAGTGTATGGACAAAATGCGATGAGTGATTCAATGGTGAGAAGATGGGTCCGACAGTTCAATGAAGGACGTAGTGAAGTGCACGATGAAGAACGAAGTGGGCGTCCATCTTTGGTTACAGAAGAACTGGTTCACGCGATTGATGACAAGATCCGGGAAAACCGCAGGTTTACAATTAGTGCTCTCGCTATGGAATTTCCAAAAATCTCACGATCACTAATTCATGAAATTGTTACCGAAAAACTGAACTTTCGTAAACTTTGCCGACGTTGGGTACCAAAGATTCTAACGGAGCAACACAAAACAAAACGGATGGGTAGTGCACTTCAGTTTATGACCCGTTACAATGAAGACGGCGAAGAATTTCTGACACAGATAATCACAGGAGATGAAACTTGGGTTTCTTACGACACCCCTGAAAGTAAGCGGCAATCAATGGAATGGAGGCACACTTCATCCCCAGCAAAGGTTAAGCCGAAACAAATTTTGACACCTCGGAAAATGATGTGCACAGTGTTCTGGGACTGGAAAGGCATCTTACTCATTGATTTCTTACCACGTGGTCATACAATCAACGCAGATGCTTACTGCGAGACACTTAGGAAATTGCACCGCGCAATACAGAATAAGCGCCGAGTGTTGCTGTCAAAAGGTGTTGTTTTTCTTCACGACAACGCACGACCACACACTGCAAATGTGACGAAAAACCTCCTACAGGGATTTGGCTGGGACGTGTTTGACCACCCTCCGTACAGCCCTGACCTCGCTCCTAGCGACTTTCATCTGTTCACACATCTCAAGTCTTTCCTTGGCGGTCAACACTTCAACAATGATGACGAGCTGAAAGAAGATGTTTCCAACTGGTTGAAGACACAGGCGGCAAACTTCTATGAAGAAGGTATCCAAAAACTTGTGCCACGCTATGACAAATGCCAGCAGAAGTTCGGCAGTTATGTGGAAAAGTAGTTTAAGAGGTGTAGAATGTTTTGCAATAAATAATTTTTCTGTATCTGTACCCAATTTAATTTTATTACCAAACGGAACTTACTTTCGGGACGTGCCTCGTATATTGTTCAGCTAATTTTTTTGACACCATTTATTTATTAGAATACCATGGTATCATTTGATATGAATTTTAAAACGTCACTGAAAGTGATATATTTTGCAATCCGGTCATTATGCTGAAACTGCAGGCAAATTCACAACAATAAGCATTACAGACATGGCTTTTCTTTAAGGGGATATTTCTACATAAGAAAGAGCTGAAAACAATGGATAACTCTTGGGACACAAACCCGAAGTTACACAGTGCAACGACAATTACACTAGAGCAGCCATCATGTGAGAACTCCTTGATCTTACAGCTTTTGGCACAGGATGGGACAATCCCACGTCATAGGATCTCGTGGTTAAGGAAGCTCAGAGACCAGGTAGGAACAACAATCTGGAGGAACTGCGGACAAAACTAAAATGAACATGACAGGAAGGAGGAGGAATGGTTATTTAACACATGAATTCCAATGATATACTTCAACTAGATCAGTAAGCCCTATCAGTAGAGTCCCGGATTTTTGGTTTTAACGATATTCACGTAATATTTCAGCAAACATATATATATATATATATATATATTCACAACGCTACATTTACCCCAAATATGCCATTTCCTTCTATATTGAAGCAGCGAAATATCGCGAAATAAAGTTATTTTGCGAAATGTGTTATTTTCACCCTAAAATGCCACATGCCAACGAAATGTTGGTGCGAAGATTTGTTTTTTTAAATATTCACTTAAAAAAATAATTCAAATAGTTCCACTATCTATCGTTTGATGGAAAATAAGGAATCTTAAATATAAATGTTTCATAAGACAAGGGATAACGAAGTCCCTTCTCGAGCTTGATTGGTTGAAGTCCTGAAATCAAGGACTGCTCTGCTTATACTTTGGGGACAGCACAACTTTCACTAGTTAGGGACTATGGTAGTCGTGGAGAATATTTGTTGAAGTATATGTTAGGTTAGGTATTAAAAATAGAAAATATATTCATTTGAGTTTTAGTTCTTTTTAGGGAAGAAAAAAAATCACGAAAAAAACCTAGAATAAAACATTTGTTATTCCTCCAAATGTGTCTATAGTGCTCATTATTTAACTAATCCAAGCACTGTACACAGAGTTATTAAGCAAACTCACACATCACTTTTTTTATTTCACTGCTTTGAAGCCTTTTATATTAACATAAATCAGGGCCCCTACCTATCAGCCTAGCTCAGAACCTGGTTACTTATTCTTTTATACTTTAATTTATTCACAACTGCTCACAATAGTGGGTTGCCAAATTGACAAAGTTTACTACAAAAAATCAATCCCTGGCACCACAGCCCATGAAGAGTCGTGGCCTACCAAGCGACTGCACCCCAGCCATTTAACCTGCAGATGGCATGGTGACACATGATCATCGGATCTCCTCGGCCATTAATGTTGGTTTTCCTGACTGGGGCGCTACCTCACTGTCAGACAGCTAATCAACTGTCCTCACAACTCTGAGTGCACCCTGTTTCAGGCCTCAAGCCAGTTTCTAAAATCCCTGATGGCGACAGGAATTGGACCCGGGAACACCGGCAAAGTTTATAACAACTTAGCACATTTAAACAGTGAAGAAGAACTAAGAATTAAATATCGAACTTGCAGCATACCAGGGATCCATACAATTACAAACCACTGTTCACGAAATGATTAAGGTTGTAACGAGTATGGTTTGCTCCTTGTTGAGCGTACAAATGAAATGTTTTGACTGGTCCTTACTGTTTGGTGATAAATGTAACTGTTTACCTTTGCCTAAGCTATGTAGTTTTAATGGGCGCCAAGACCTCAACGCAATGTTGAAATCTAAATTTGTATTTAACAACGTCTAGCTCTGGTAGAAGACCTTCAAGAATCTATTCACTCAGATCGTGGTATGATTTGATCATTAACCCAACAAACAATTGTATCAGGAGAAGGAATTGGTCTATATCTAATGCTACCTACTGAAAGCAAAGATTGCATGGTTAAAAGAAATGAATTTATTATATAAAACATGTATTGCAAAATTAATAAAAATAAGAAGTTTAAAATTTAAATTGGAGCATTGCGATTTTAATATTACTGATAGAGAATTACGTGAGAACGGAGTCTGATAAATTATTGATTTTACTCTTATTCCCAAGCTATGAAGTTACTGGAATATTGAATATAAAACAAAGAGAAACGAGAGATTGCGTATTTCTGTGTCATTCGCGCTTACCACTGGAAATTGCCGAAGCATTTCCCTCGTACTGGATGCTGAAGAGAGCTTTCCACTGTTTCCTGGACGTCGTCATCTTCTTCGTTAGTAGATGATATACTTGTAGATTTGGTGACTTTATGGTCCGAACATCGGAGCCATACACTCGTACAACCACACTGGTTAAGTTTTACAAAGATAGTCCTCCACTCCACGGAACATCGGAGCGACTCACACGTGCAACCGTACTGGTCAAGTCTTACACCTATTGTCCCTTACTCCACGGCGCGCCAAACGATATATGCACTCGTCGGCTTCCCACTCCAGTGCTGACTTCCAGCTTACGTGGTCTCCACTGATTGGCTGATCCCCACGCGCTACTTCCCCACCTCTGGCTCATTACACTCGGCGGGAGGGTGAAGTCGATTGCCGTTCCATACTATCCGCCTTTTCTTGACGCTGCAAACCAGGCTTGCGTAATGCTTCTTGACAAGAATCCGCCTATATCTGAATTCCCAGTGAGTCATGTCTCTCATAATACCCTAACTGACGAAATTCCGTAATCATATAATTTTCTATGATAATGTCGTTCGTAATAATTTGCTTGATAGTGTTTTCTAAGACATAGAAAACCTATCTGTATGCTTATAATTTTATAAAAATGCTCCAAAAAATACCTTAATAATAATAATAATAAATTAACATGAAAAATTCTCTTGGCTGAACAACTTGCCGCGTAAATAAATATAGATTGGCTTCCTACTGACTTATGCCAGTGACATAAAAACCCCTCGAAAAACACGTTACAAGGTGTTGAAATCCAAATACAGAATTGAATATTTTTCCGAAGTTATTACTGGATTCTACATACACAACCGACAAAATGTATTAAAAATAGACCATCTGAATTATCTTTGCTTATTTGGGTGTTAGTGAACATTTCAAAATCTAATTCCATAGTACAGGGGTATTTCAGGTTCCTTGCAAGCTTCACAACTGGGTATATGTGGAAGAGGTTTGGCTAAAAAAGCTTACTGAAACACACTGTACAAAGCATGTCTTATTCCCTCGAGTAGCTATAATGCATCAGTGCAAATTAGGATACTCTTGATTCTTTTTAATTTCCTAGTGTAAATCCATTGGTTTCTCTATTTCCATTTCCTGAGTTTGCATCACCTGTATTTTTTGCAGCCTTGTTCTTTTATTGTTCCCTACAGTATCCACTCATCTTGTCGGCATTCTCATTTTGATGTATTTCCTAAGGGCAATTTTCTATTTGGAGGCAGTCCCTCATTTCCTGGTCTACCTGCATCAGTAATTACATCCCCGACTTGATGTAGGCCAATCGGTGCTGACTCATGGAGGTTTCAACAAGTATATCCTTATTATATAAGAAGAGGGGGATTAAAATTAAGACATGTTACTCTAGAGGAGTGAGCATTGTCAGATCCTTAAGAGGTCAATTCTATTGGCAACTCAAACTAACACTTGGGGCGCTGCGGTCGTCTGGATAAGTAGGGTAAAATTACTCAATAACACGCGTTTGATATGGAACACTTTTTATTTTTCAAGTTATAATCAGTAAATGTGGTCCCTAAAATAATGACAGTGTTATTTTCAATTGTATATTTGTATAACTGTGCGATGCACGTGATCTAATTTGTGTGTTCCACTGGATTTTATGTGTCAATTGCATATTATCAAGCATCGGTTGTCTGCTGGTATTTGTTTTTGTGCAGTTCGAGTCATGGCGCTGTTACGTTTAAAAGCTATATTTGAGTTTGCTCACTGTACCATAGACTCTAGAAATTATTTGCTGCTTGGTAGGGCGAAGGGATGAGTTTAACTTGTATTAAAACTCGGGGTAGACAGGAATTACTTGATTTGGATGGTAAGTATTTACCCTGCGAAGTCAAATTAGGCCTATATGACTCGTCGTGGAATGACTAGGATATTGCAGGGCGAGGTGATGACAGTTGGTAGGGTTATTGGAAATGAACTAGGGAGCGGGAAAGGATACCTGACTGATGAAGCTTGGCTGTCCTCGGCTGCAGTAGGCCTAGGCTTGGCTGTCTTGGTATGGCTTGGATCGGCTACTGTGCTTGGCTGTCTAGGTGCGGCTTGGCACGGCGTAAGTGAACAACCGTCCTGTCGTCAGTGAGTGTAGTGGTGAGTGGTCCAACCCGCTCTTGTTGCCCGTATTTATTTGGTATCGTCACCTTTCGGCTATTGCTATTTGCATCTTTTGGAAAGTGATGAAAACGTATACCCGTAGCCTTCTTTTACATCGACTTACAGCCGTAAACTGAGCAATATACTTTGCTTTTACTCATTTTGCACTCTTATCGACGAGTAAAACTTATTACTTATGTATAATCACGAAGAATTTACCACGATCTGCTTACCAATACAAGAAACCATATACAAACAGTCACCACGTGACAAATGTACAAATGTACCCTACTTCGTAAGTTTCTCATTTTTACCGCTAGATGTCATATCAGATAGCTGGAGTTGCCAATAGGACATATTAGCTCTATTTCACAGTACTGGATCTGGCCACCCTAGATTGATGAGACGTAATAAAATTTGAAGTGCACGGTTAGGGTCGGCCAAAATGGTGCTATCACCTTATCGAGTTTCATTGAAATCACTCTAGCCGTTTAGAAGTTATTAGAGGGGGGCACACACACAAACACGGACAAAAGGTGATCTCGTAAGCCTACTTTTTCATAAATGAAAATAGGCTAAAAATGACTCTCATAACTATTTACAGACTGATTCACACCCATGCAATAAGGGGGGGGGGGGGGGGGGAGAGAGAGAGAGAGAGAGAGAGTGTGGAAGGCTACTTTACAACATAGAGAATGAAAGTTTGGAACAAGACAGGCCAGAAAAGTGATATGATTACATCAAATCTGATTTGTAATAATACAGGTGTGGCAGCACCTATGAATTGATATTTATTTTTATGCACTTCCAGTTGTGATATTTTCAGATTTTCATGCATTGAAGTAAACATAATAAAAACTTCAAACTCGACTGGAGACATCCCCTCAAGCGAATCACTATGCCAGGAAAGTTCTCTTTGGGTCAAGTTTTACACTTTGGAACAACAAAGGGGGTACAGTAGCTTTCCTCCATCAGTCATAACAGTTAACATCACAGTTATTCTTAGTTTTTCATTTCAGTTTTTTTCCCTTCAACTTGACACTTTTCCACTTTTCTAGTCTAGTCTACTGTTGTATTGCTCAGCACATCAAATAAAGACAGGCATTTCGTCAACATAGTAAATCTGGTGCTGTGGGTATGAGTGAAGCTTCCGAAGTCGTATGAAGTACCACTAGAAGTTAGTTTATCAACAAAATCTTCTGGCAGTCTCTGTGCTAATGAAGTTCCTCGTCGGAGCGCAAGCCGCTTCTCCACATAAATTCTGTCTACAGAATGTTCAGGGACTTTGCAATTTCCAAGGTCTTTAAGTAGATAACGTCTTGAGAGAGATAGGCATACCTCCTTTCCACTTACCTTGCCCAAAGGAGAACTGCAGCTTCAAGTTCCAGAAATTTTTATCATTTTGGTGCCCTGAAATCCTTTCTCATTGAAACAGAATAGTGCCATTTTTATTCTGATACTACCACACATCCAATTCATCAAACTCATATTTCCAACCGCCCCCTCGGTTACTTGTGTTTTTAGCAAGGCGCACAACTGTTAGCTTGAAACTTGCACCGTAACTACGCCGAATTCATACGCTTGTTGATGCCTTTATAGCCCAGTCAATAAAGGTAAAAATATACGCTTTGTCGCAACTAATTAGAGGAAAGCTGAATTTTTGCAGGATGTTAGTATACAAAGTAAATAACCAAAAATTACAAAGTCCCGACCTCCACCCCTCTTGCTTTCCCCCACCCCCTCCTATACCTTGCTAGAGCAGTACTATGGTTAAATGCCTACAGCTCGAAAACTAATAAAGTTACCGACGTGATTGTTTTTCTATTTTACTCCTTACAATATTTTTAACAATTTATTTAAGAATAAATTTTTATGTAGACAACCTATTATCGCCATAATACATTAATATTTGCAGAAAACTGTCATTGCAAAAAACAAGAAGTAATTTATACTAATTATAACTATTTACCTTTTATGTCGTAGAAAAAATATGTTCGATTAAAATGTTTAGCTACTGTTATTATCTTTAACGTTATGGGTCTACAAAAGATATTTGTTAACATGATGGCTTCACAGAGCGATGAACAGTAGCGGACACAGCACATCCCGCCGGGCAGCCGCGTATAGCGTGGTGTGGTGACTCGGCCGCTTGGCTGTCTGCATGAGTCAGACTGCACGTTGCAACTTGTTTGTTTACTGCCCTCTTATCTCTACTACGCTGCTTATTGAGTCCTTTTCGTTATTAGTGGGCCTTGCCTGTTTAGTGTTCGGTTAACCATGGCATTGTGCGGTTCGTTGCATTTTGTGTTTCGTGATAGTTTTACTTTTTGTACAGAAATACAAGTTGTTGTGTTGTGCCAAGTGCAGTGAAATGCTGATAGTTTTGCTATTGTTATGTATTGTTGAGCGAGATAAGCAAGATAAAAGGTAACCCTTAAAAATAGTAAAAACTTGTTAAATCTGAACTGTTACCCACAAACTTTACAACTAGGCGCTCTTTATTATCAACAGTTTTCAATAATGACTGATTTTACCAATATATGCGTAATATGTAATGAGGAAGTGAAAGATGCCGGGGTAACAGTCACTAAAGGTATAAACACTTTAATAAAATGTAGTATTGAGAGAAAAGACGAAATCCATAGGTTACTTGTTAACGTCGATGTAATAAAAGTACATACTGTATGCAGGCAAAATTATACCTGACGTAGCAATATTAAAGCAGCATTAAAAGCTCAAAATTCGGAATCTTCCACCTCGCAGCGCCTTCTCAGAGAATTAGACACCAAATTTGATTTCAAGCAGGACTGTTTGTTATGTGAAAAAATGCTGTGTTTAACCCAAAACTTCCTTCTCAATACCGAACCCAAATTCATGAGGTTTCAACAATTGAAATAAAGCAAACTCTCCTTAATGCTTGTGATAATAGGAATGATGATTGGGCCTGTAAAGTTAAGTCCAGGCTTTTAGATGTGATTGATTTAGTTGCGGCCGAAGCCCGTTATCATGGGCAATGTTATAAGGACTTTTGTAAACCTAAACCTCATGAACAAAAGGTCCATTATTAGCCGAGTCTATAGATAAATTTAATTTGCTTACTAATTACCTTGAGAGCGACAATGAGTGCCAGTATTCACTAAAAGAATTAAGAGAGATAGTAGTGGAGTTATGTGGTTCTGATATAGACTATAGTGATTATTATCTCAAGTCAGAACTTGTAGATCTTTTCAAAGATCGGATAGTTGTACATAATTTATCTGGAAAGAGAAGTATTTTATGTATGTCACATACTAGTCACAAGGTATTAGATTCGTGGTACAAAAACAGAGAAACAACTACTGAAGACGAACGTAAAAGAATTGTTAGAACAACAGCAGAAATCGTTAGGGAAGGTATACAAAAAATGAATTATGACTGTGGAAAATACGCAAGTGAAAAGGAAGTGAGTACTGTATCAAATGATTTGATTCCTGAAACATTGGCACTACAGCGGACGGATATGGTTACAACACAGGCAAGTTTCAAGTCTATCAAAGTGAGATCTAAAGAAGTTTCAATTAACTCCCAGCAAATATTCAATCGAATTTAATGCATCTGTGACAGCCCCGTTAAGTTGAAATCTTATTTTGAGTTCGAATTAGCATCTCACCCACCGTCACTATTTGACGAGGCATCAATACGTAAAGGTACGAAAGCATCGTTTATGAAATTATTTGAAGATGGAATTGTTGAAGAAAGATTCAAGGCAAATGAAGATGTTTTTGTGATGGATGGTGGATATTTGTTACATGCTGTGGTTTGGAGAAAAAACAGCACTTTTAAGGAAATAATAGATTCTTATTTAAGCTCTATACTTTGTAAATACGGAAATAAAGTTACAGTGGTATTCGACGGTTATCCCAACTTTCCAACCACAAAACAGCAAGAACAAGAGAGAAGAGCATCAAAGAAATCTTCTCACACAGTTTTTTTTTTAATGAAAATACAGTTTGCACAACACAACAAGCAGACTTTCTAGCAAACCCTCATAACAAAAAGAGGTTGATAGAAGCAATTACAACACGTTGTGTGACTGAGGATATTAAAGTTTTTTTCTGCGAAAGGTGACGCTGACACTGTCATTGTCGACCAGGCAATTAAATATGTGCAAACTAATAATACTACAGTTGTTGTCGTGGGAACTGATACAGATCTCTTGGTTTTACTCGTAGCATTAGCTCCCCAGCAAGACGCCAAACTTTTCTTCTTAAAGCCTTCATCGTCAATGTCCAAACTGTACTCTGTCGATTTTCTTATAAATCAACATGTCAAGCAGCAAACTTTACTGCTTTTTTTTCTCATTCAATGACTGGTTGTGATACGACGTCTGCTTTCTATGGGCTAGGGAAGTAAAAAGCAGCCGACATGATACGTAAATCAACTGAAGCTAGATCTCAGGCTGAGCTTTTCACAAAACAAGACATTACAAAAGATATCCTTCTAGAAAGTGGAGAACAGTTTATCCTAAGCATGTAAAACTTATCAAAGTTCAAAACCCTCAATGAAAAAAGGTACTTTAAGTTCAAGCAATTAACCGCAAAAATGTCTCTCAAGTCTAATTTTGATTTAGCAAAACTTCCACCAACTTCAGATGCTGCCCATCAACATATTTTGAGGGTTTACCACCAGATTCAAACTTGGTTAGGTTGTAAAATTCCGGCAGAAGAATGGGGTTGGCAGTATACATCAAATAACAGACTGATACCTAAGCCCATGACGAATCCTGCTGCTCCAAGTGAACTTCTTCTACTGATAACTTGTAATTGCTAAACATTCTGTGTTAGAAACTGTAGTTGTCGTAAAGCTGGGTTCGATTGCACATCTATGTGTGTGTACTGCAGTGAAATGTATTGTAAAAATTCTTCAGACCAAACCGATGAAACATTAGAAAATGACCCTATATACTAAAAAAAAAGGAAAGAACATAAACGTTGTTTATTATTAGGCCGTGTTAGTTGTGCAGGAATTAATAAGTTATCAAAAATACTATACAATGAAACTTTATTATTTGTCTGCTATAAAAGTGTACTAAGTACAGGATTTTGGTAATGAAAAGTTGAAGTTAAAGTTTTTATATTTCATCATCATAAACTCAATGACTATTCAAGATTAAGGATATGAGTACACACAGCGGTGCCCTTCAGCATCGAGTGACAACGGCGCGGCGCTGCTTCGTCTGGCGCGGCAATGCGGTGGCCATTACTGTTCATAACTCTCTTTGAAGCCATCGTTTAAACGGTAAGCATTATAGTAGACACATATTTTTAAAGCTAATTAAATTGTCTATAAGTTTTGTGCAAAACATTTCATTGTATGACGGAAGGATAAAAAGGTACAATAGGTTGAAGTTACTTTTTGTGTTTTGTAGTGGCAGTTTTTTTGCATATATTGGAGTATTACGGTGAAATTACGCTATCTACATAAAACGTTTATATGACATAATTTGTTTAGAATAATCTTAGGCGTAAAATTATTAAAAATCGCGTTTGTAACTTCATTAGTTCTTTAACTGTAAGCATTAAACCAGAGTACTCCTCTTGTAAGGTTGGGGAGGGGGTGGGGGTGGAAGCAAGGGGGGTGGGGGTCGGGACTTTGTGTTTTTTTACTTTATACTTTATATACTAACATCCTGAAAAAAATCAGCTTTCCTCTAATTAGTTGCGACACTAAACCTTTATTGACTGGGCTATTAGCTCCAAGTACTGGTAATCGTTCATAGTAGCAAAAAATTAATGTTATTACTATTCTATTACAGTACTCAAAAGTTTGGTGCTTTTCAGTCGGTCAACACGAATGTACCCAAATAGAGCTGGGTTATGCCCTGATCCAGAAATAAATTACATAAGATTAATAAATACACTAGGATGACCTGTTTCGATCGTCAAGCGATCATCTTGAGAGAGATAGGCATACCTCCTTTCCACTTACCTTGCCCAAAGGAGAACTGCAGCTTTAACTGCAGTTAAAGAGACAACTCAATAAGTATAAGCTTACATTATTTCAGTATAACCATAGTTGATTTTGTAAAACCATATAATCACCCCTAACAGACAAATTCCGGATTTTCATCACTATTTTAGAAGTTTACCTAACATTAGATATACCACATTTAACATACACCGACTGTTGCATTACCAACACTGCAACTAAATAATTGTACATATTGTATATATTTTTCACCTGTATTCTCAAACATAGATGTTATAGCCTAAGTGTAATGGATCTGATGATGATCGCTTGACGATCGAAACTGGTCATCCTAGTGTATTTATTAATCTTATGTAATTTATTGCAGGATCAGGGCATAACCCAGCTCTATTTGGGTACATTCGTGTTGACCGACTGAAAAGCACCAAACTTTTGTTTACTTAGGCAACACTGAAAAATGGCTTCACACCTCACAATATTACAGTATTGGTATACTAGATTACTGCTCACAAAATTAACAACCATTAACAATAATGCACAGTTCAAACATTGAATTCTTATGCTATACAGTAACCTTACACATCTTCCAATTCTCGCTTGCTGATACTAGCGTCAATGCTGCAGTATTTCCATATGAGAAACAAGCTCTATGTGTAAGAGTGTAAGAGCAGTCTCGCCACATGCCCCATCTGAGAACATACAGACTAAGCAACCGTAGTGGACTGTTGTTCCTGCTTGTGTAACCCTCGCCTGACCATTCGGCATGCCTCCATGACCCATTCAAAGTGCAATTCATTTAATAGAGCAGGAGGACATTCATAATGGATCCTTACAGACACAATAATTAGTTATAGTGTTTTTTTTAATCCCACGTTATTCAAATTTTATTTTTACATACTGTTTAAACAATGGCGTTTACTTTCAAGAATCCAATGTAAAATGGGCCTGTTTTCACATTTTTCTAATAATAGCCTTTATTGCAGCCAGTTGGCCATATTACATGTTACAGATATGTACACTTACTAGATACTACAGTTCGCTTCTAGTCCTTACTATCAGCCACTATTGATAAAGTTCTGTTGGGGCATGTCGTGATATGGTACCTTCCGCATTTGTTCCTACACAGCTCACATATACACCTCTCATCCGGGTCATGGAATGTCTCGCGAGCAGACCTTATGGTGGAATCCATGAACTGCGAGTCTCGTCACGACGTGCCTCATTTCGGATAGTGGTTGTATCCATCATTTGTCCACCATGGCATCAGTCGCGTAGAATTCCTTCGGAATATCAAGCCTTTTGCTTTGCAGATCCTGGAGTAATTTTCTGAAGCTTTCTGTGGAAGGCAACAGTAGAAGTGATCGAAGGTCCTCTATTAGGAACGTTTCTCTCGCCGGTTCATATACCAGCTGAGATTTGGCTGACTAGGAGACTCCGAGGGCTCTTTTGAGGAACCTAGATTTCACCTTTTCGAGTTTCGCCAGTTGTTTGTAGTTGAGAAACTCCCATGTTAGCTCCAGACCGTATGTTAGTACGGGTATGACCTTGGCTCGGAAGAGCATCATTGCTGTTTCCAGGGAAATTTGGGTAATATGGCTTATGTCGTTTATGGCCTTCACTGCTGCGGCCGCTTTCGCTCTTGTATGTATTCTGAAGCTTCGGCCTGTTACCTGGAGCGTGAGGCCGAGGTATTTGAAATTGTTTACTTTCTTCAGTTCCTTGCCGTTGCATAGCACTTGGTCTGATTCCGCTGACCTGCCCCCGTTCCGGAAGACGACCATCTCAGTCTTGTCCTCGTTGATTGTTAGTTCGTTTTCCTGAGCCCATTCGCTTAGTATGTTGATTGCATCTTGCAAATCCTTTATCTGCTCCGAGGCGATTGCCATGTCGTCTGCGTATATATACAGTTTGGACTCAGTCTATTCCTTTATTTTGTCCCCTGCATCGTGTGAGAGCGCATTGAATAGAATGGGACTGGGGGGGTCCCCTTGAAGTACTTCATTCGTTTGTCCAACTCCGTCCAGCACTTGTATATAGTTTTCTGCCAATATGTTCGATATAAGGGTCGTCAGCCTTGATCTACCTATGAGTGTTTCCAGCTTATGTAACAGCAGCTTTCTGTTTACCAGGTCAAAAGCCTTCGCGAAGTAAACAAAGACTACATCGAGTTTGCTCTTGGGTTTCTCTAGTGTTGTTGCTACGTGCCGTAATAGGCTTCCTGCAACCATAGTTGTCGATCTATGCTTCCTGAATCCACATTGCTCTTCTGGCAGTATTGGGTCTAGTTTTTCGTATAGTCTCGCTGTCAATATTCCTGATAGTAGCTTTAGAGCTGCGGATTCCAGCGCTACTCCACGGTATGAATTTGGATCGTCAGTATTCCCTTTTCCTTTGTATAGTAGCTTGATGGTTGACTTCTTCCATTAGTTTGGTATTTGCCCGAGTTCTAAGCATTTGTTTAGTAGGGCCGTCCATATCGGTGCCAGTTCCTCAGTAGTTTGTTTTAGATGCTCATTCCCTAGTCCATCTGGACCGGGGGATCTATTATTTCTTTTCTTCTGTATGGCCATGGTGATCTCTCCTTTGATGGGTTCTGACACATCTCGTTCTTCTGGGGGCCTGGTTTCGGGTCTAGTCTCTTTTGCAAAGGTGACGTTCTTGATATGCTCCTCCCATGTCTCCAATGATATGTTTGGTTGGAAGCTTTGGATCTTTGGCCTCAGGGCACGGTATGGGTCTGTTTCTGCTTCTGCAATGACCGCTCTTTGTGTCTCTTCTATGAAGTCCCTTTTTTTCTTTTTAATCAGTTCTTTGTAGATTTTCCTGTGTTGTCGGTATTCTTCCAGTGCTTTGTTGTCTTTTGTGACTCTTATGTTGTGGAGTTTGCCTAGGGTTTCCTTCCTTTGAATAAAACAAGATTCATCGAACCAAGGTTTAGCCTTTCTCCCGTGTGAAGGCGTGGTAGCTGCGCCGGTGATGCAGTCTTGTATCCAAGCTGCCGCCTCGTCGATTCCTCCCTCTTGGATGCTTTCCATCACCTTGTCTATGTCTTCCAACTTTTCTCTAATTTTATCTATGTTTAGAGTTTTGCTCACTCTGGTCGGTCCTTCTATAGTTTCCCCATCGCAGATCTCTCCATCTATTTCTAGGCTCACTGGTATGTGCTTGCGTATAATAGCTCCCTCTGACCTAATTGTACTTGCGTTCCTTGTTTCAAGTGTTCCTCTTGTGCATATTAAGTCTATTGTGCTGGTCCTGTTGGGGCCTATGTACGTCCAGTCATGAGTTTTGTTCCGGATTTTAAAACCCTCTAGGCTTAGATAGCTGAAAACTTCTTCACTCTTTGCGTTTTGTTGATCCATTCTGCAGTTGAAGTCTCCGGCAAGGACAGCCTTTCTTCTTCCTGGGGTGCAGCTCCAAGGTGGTCCGGGGCCATCGGGTTGGGATTGAAGTAGGCCGCCACTATTACAGCGATTTTCGTTTCCACGACTAGTATGTCCTCTTCTTTCCATAATAACTTTATCGGGGCCATTTTAGGCTTAACTATGCAGGCAACGCCGCCTGATGGTCTTCCCCTCTCCTTGCACTGCCTCGCAAATGCATGAAAATTGTAGAAATTGGGGACGTCGAATCTCTTTTCTTCTTTAGTCATAGTCTCCGTGAGAATACAGATGTCATATTCGTTTAGGATTTCTCGTGATAGAAGGTTCATTGCACCTCGCAGCCCTTCTACATTCCACGTTAGTATCCTCGTCCTACTGGCGCGAGCCTCTGAACTTCCATGGTTGCCGAAAGGGCCGGCAGTCGACGTCCGTAGGCCAGAAGTTGCAGTTGTAGACCAAATCTCTTTTATTAATGGGTATGCCGACTTTAAAAGCTCTGCTGCCAATTTTCTGGTTCACTACGTCACAGTGGATCACTCCTTCCACTCCATTTTCCTGCAGATATGCAGTTAAGTCCTCAGGGTCAGTGTCCTGGCTCAGTTTTGCGACGTAAAACCACGCACTCTTTTCTGCAGTTTTCAGTCTTGTGACTCCTTGTCTGGTGCCTTTCACATATTCCCTTTTGTGTGCGCTCTCTTCCTGGGTTGGGGTGCGTTGATCCCTTTGCACACGGCGCCTCTACACTACTTCGGTCCATTTGGCTTGATTTGGTTTAGACATTTCTTCTTTTTCCCTCCTCTCTTCGTTTTGGACCTCGTCTTGTGGGCTGCTATCGGTGGTTCCATCGTTCTTTCCAATAGTGTGTGGTGGTTCTTGTTTTTGTCCTCTTCTGCTTTGTGTAAAAGAGGTTTCCTTTCCTATTGTGCAGTTCGTCATTTGAATTTCAAGTTGATCTGTGTTTTCTAATAACGTATTGTTTAATTTTCCACAAAGAACACTTCCTTTACTGTTCAAGAAGTTTTAATCCACAAGTCCACAATTGATGCACCAACGACGTTCAATATTTTTAATATTTCAAGTTATTTTAAGGTTGTCATTCACAATAATGTTTCATAATTCATACTCATAGTTTCAACGGTTACATAGGCATTGTATTTTAGTGTTACCATCTCCATCACATTTCACAGTGTTTTAATCAATGTCTCAAATTATTACTGGTCAATGAGATTATTACAAGCTGATGTGATAATTAATATGTGGCAATACAACCACTCTAAGTATTGACTAGACGGAAACTTTGTTTAATAGTTTTTTAAACTAACTAAATACATTCTGACTTGAACTGTTTGGGCATGTTGAGACACCCGCACATGGCAACAAGCCCAGGATACCTTCGACACACAAACATGTCAGTCAGGGATAAAGGAAATTTGGTACCCATTGTGTCTCTTGCCATTGACACTCGTCCAAATTCGCCTCCATTTGCAGTGGTGCTGTGACTAAGAAATTATGATTGCTACGGTCTGGAACTGTGTTGTCTTTACTGACAAATCCAGGTTATCTTTGTACATGCCTGTGTTCGTGTCTGGAAATCTCGTGATGCCTGCCTAAATCTGGTTTTTCTGTGGTGTCACACTGCTGCCAATGATACTCTGGGGAGTCATCACATATGACATCGGTCACCCCTAGTAGTGCTACGAATGTCCATAGCACAGCAATATGTGCAGGATATCCTTCGGCCACTTGTCTTGCCACTAATTGCAGGGAGTCCAGACGATCTATTCCTAGGCACACTCGACCACACACAGGACTGCCTCTTCAACGTTGGTTAACTGCCATGTCCCACCCAATCGAATCCCCACATCTGTCACCAATCCAACATGTCTGGGCACCTGAACCCACTGCAGGAGCCGAGAAGTACACAAGACCTCTAGAACCAGTTGCAGCAGGATATCACATTAACCATTCCTGCCCATATTTCAGCCCGTATCCAATTTAGAGGTGGACCTCCAGTGTCAGGTTGCTCTGATATTGTAACCCCTGAGTTTTCCCAGTTATTGTGAACCATGTATACAGATGATTCCTGATTATTATGGGTCCACTAATTGAATCGTTTTTTTTGTGAAAATGAGTTTGACATGAAACTAGGTTGTACTCAGTTAGCTCCATATTGTGTACAAATATCCCATAAGTCCGAGCATAATCACAGTGGGAAATGAGATGTGTTGAATTGAGTTTTGTGTGAAAAACCCATAAGTGACTTATACATTTTTTTCTGCTGCCAAATTTCTCAAGGTATTCTCAGAGTAAGCTATTGATAGTGTACAATGATAATGATGAAGAATCACTTAGATTTGAGATGCTTAGGTATGACTAAAGAGAAAGAATTACCTTTTAAATTTTGACTAAGAGCATATCATAATATTAGTATGTATTCATGATGATGATGATAATTGTTATTTTAAGGGGCCTAACATCTAGGTTATCGGCCCCTAATGATCTGGGTGATGGCGAAAATGAGAATGAAATGGAAACCAGAAAGAAAATTATGTGAGACGGAAAAGACGTACAAAGAGATACTCAGATGGAAACAACTCACAATATGGTCTTACAAAAGGGAATTTAGAACGAAAAGATTCACAAAAAGAATAGATTGAAAAAGACCCACAAAACGTAGGCTAGATTCAAAATACGTACAAAATACAATGTAGCGTCGAAATACTTACAAAATGCAACTGAAATTGAAAATACTTACAAAATGCAAATGAGATCGTAAATACGTACAAAATGCAATTGAGGTTCAAAATACTTACAAAATGCAATTGAAATTGAAAATACACAATGCAATTCCGATTGAAATATCCCAGTTCCAATCCAAATTATTCACAAAGTGCAATTGAAATTCAAAATACTTACAAAATGCAATTGAAATTGAAAATGCTTACAAAATGTACGGTAGATTCAAATGACTCATGTGGATTGACAATACTTACAAAATGCAATTTAGATTGAAAATACTTGACAAAATGTAAATTAGATTCAAAATACCCACAAAATGCAATTGAGAATCAAAATATGTGCAAAATGCCCACCAAACAAAATGCAATTTAGATTCAAAATTCGTGTGAAATGCGGTTTTGGTTGAAAATACTTACAAAATGCAATTGAAATTCAAAATACACACTAAAAGGCCCGGCCACCTGCATTGAAAGACTTACTAAAAAGCAATTTAGATTGTCAATCGTTACAAAATGCAATTGAGGTTGAAAACAATCGCGAGATGTAATTTAGATCGAAAAAACTTACAAAATGCAATGTAGATTAAGAATGCCTTAAAAATCACTAAAAGGGAATTTAGATACAAGGTGAACCAAACATCTCAAGTGTTAGTTTCTAAAAATGCCTAAGGAAAAGAGCAGGAGAAGAGATTTACTAAATCAGTGGGTGTCGGGTAATAGGGACTATTCAACAGATGGTGTCATCGTGTACTGTCAAGTTTGCTCAAAGGAAGTAAAATGTGAAAAGAAATTTCAGCTTGAACAGCTTTCAAAAACAACTGCACATATTAAAGCAAAGGAGGAGAAGAACAGCACACCACAACAACTACTTCTTACGCAGGTAAAGCCAAAGTCCGGTATTCTTAATACATTTTCAAATGATCTTTGTAGGGCTTTCGTATGCAGCAACATTCCATGGAATAAATTAAACAATCCAGTTCTGCGATCATTTCTTGAGAAATATTGTGTAAATCAAAAAATACCAGATGAATCAACTCTTAGGAAAAATTACCTACCTCCGCTATATGAATCTACCCTGGAATTGATCCGTTCTGATATCGGAAGGAACTATGTCTGGATATCGGTGGATGAGACAACGGATTCATGTGGCCGTTACATAGCAAATTTCGTGGTTGGTAAATTACATCCAGACGAACCCGGTAAGCCGCATCTTCTTGCTTGTAAAGTACTAGAGAAAACCAACCATAGCACAATAGCAAGATTTGTAAATGATTCTCTGAGACTATTGTGGCCATCTGAAATTGAGGATAATTGTTGTAAAGTGCTTGTACTGCTCACAGATGCAGCTTCGTATATGTTGAAAGCAGCAAAGGCCCTCCAAGTATTTTATCCGAAACTCATACACGTAACCTGTTTAGCGCACGGATTACACCGCATTGCAGAAGAAATACGCACACAGTTTCCAGCTGTTAACAATTTAATTGGATGTGGGAAGAAGCTGTTTCTGAAAGCACCAGCTCGTGTCCAGTTCTACAAAGATTGTCTACCTGAAGTTCCTTTGCCACCTGAACCTGTCCTGACTAGGTGGGGGACATGGTTATCTGCAGTATCATTTTATCAGGAGAATTTTAATGAAGTGAACGAAGTGGTTACAAAACTTGAAGATGAGCATATTGCGTGTGTCCGTGATGCAAAAGTTGTGTTTGAAACCGCTACTGTTTATCAAGATGTGAATTTCATTCATGCACATTTTTCTAAACTTCCAAAAGCCATTGAGAGCTTAGAATCTTCTGGTACTCCCCTCCATGAATCAATTGATCTCGTTGAGAAAGCTGCATCTTCATTGAATTCCGCTCCAGGCGAAATTGGAGAGAAGATTAAATGCAAGTTAGAAAAGGTGTTGAATTCGAACCCAGGACTGAAGAAGATTAAGTTAATTAGTCAATACTTGAGTGGAACTAGGATATCCTTGCCAGATGTATGCTCCGAAACTTTGGTGCCCGTGTATAAGTACTGTCCAATCACGTCAGTTGATGTAGAACGATCATTCTCAGCCTATAAACTCATTTTGACGGACAATAGACATAGTTTGTCTCCAGAAAACATTGAAAGACTACTAGTTACCTATTGTGATGCTTCTTTTTGCAACAAATGATACCTGTAAATAGGTAAGTGAATAAAATTGCATGTTTTAAGTGCATATTTCATTATTTTCCATGCATATATTCTAACTTTTTAGTGCATATTTGCATGCATATTTTCAGGTTTTTAGTGCATATAAATCCGGGCCCTACCCATAAGTCACCAAAAGTTAATTTTACAGGAGAGCAAAAAAACTAATTTTAAAGTTAAGTATATTTCGAATGAAAAGTTTTTTGTTTTATAATGTGGTTACTAATCCTTTTGAATATCCTGGGACCAAAATATGCTTTGGAGTGCATTGGTTTAGCCACAATATTATTTAAAAAAATGACTTATGGGGTTTTTGACAAAAAATGTTAGCTAAAGTAGAGTTCTTCAATGGAAAAACTAATAAATACACTGCATATCTCACTGATTTGTTTAGTTTAACATTTATAATTTCTGGAATGATATCAGTGCTTATAATATGTTCTTATACTAATAATAGCTGAATACATACTTCCCCCAGGGGCTCACATCTAGTGGGACGTGGGTTGGCGACCACGGGACCCCAGCTGAGTCCGGCATTGCTTCCACTTACTTGTGCCGGGCTCCTCTCCGTCTTCTTTCCTGTCGACCTCCCTTGGTCAACTCTTGTTCTCTTCCGACCCCGACGGTATTAGGTTATCCGAGGCCTAGGGAGTCTTTCACTTTCCCGCCTTAATTGGCCCTTGTCTCATCTTTCCTGATACCCTCCTTCTGTGAGGGGTCAGCCTTCTTTTTCTTTTCCTTTTACCTCCTGCCTTGTGCTCAAGGCCCTTAAGGAGGCAGGGTGCACCCTAGATAATGCTACACCCTCCGGGGCTCACGGCTGGTGAGTTCGGGAGTTGGCGACCCCGAGGGATTCCTGAGCTGGGTCCGTTTTTCCCTTTTGTCCCTTACCTTTGGGGCGGACCCTCTCCTCTCCTCTTTTCCTTATATTTCCTTTTCTCTTTAAGATTCCGCACTGTTTTTGTTACTTGGTTCACCTTGTATCTAAATTCCCTTTTAGTGATTTTTAAGGCATTCTTAATCTACATTGCATTTTGTAAGTTTTTTCGATCTAAATTACATCTCGCGATTGTTTTCAACCTCAATTGCATTTTGTAACGATTGACAATCTAAATTGCTTTTTAGTAAGTCTTTCAATGCAGGTGGCCGGGCCTTTTAGTGTGTATTTTGAATTTCAATTGCATTTTGTAAGTATTTTCAACCAAAACCGCATTTCACACGAATTTTGAATCTAAATTGCATTTTGTTTGGTGGGCATTTTGCACATATTTTGAATCTAATTTACATTTTGTAAAGTATTTTCACTCTAAATTGCATTTTGTAAGTATTGTCAATCCACATGAGTCATTTGAATCTACCGTACATTTTGTAAGCATTTTCAATTTCAATTGCATTTTGTAAGTATTTTGAATTTCAATTGCACTTGTGAATAATTTGGATTGGAACTGGGATATTTCAATCGGAATTGCATTGTGTATTTTCAATTTCAATTGCATTTTGTAAGTATTTTGAACCTCAATTGCATTTTGTACGTATTTACGATCTCATTTGCATTTTGTAAGTATTTCCAATTTCAGTTGCATTTTGTAAGTATTTCGACGCTACATTGTATTTTGTACGTAACTGGAATGTAACTAGTGAACTGAAGATACTTCTGTCCTGACCAATTGCCCAACCCCCTGAGATTATTATCTACTGTGGTAGAGAAAGGAATTCTGGGAAGTCCAGCCAGCCTGCCTACCCATACCTAAGCTATCTGTTGCCATTGTCAGTTGTGAAAGTAAAGTGCCGTTACACAGAGAGTCGAAAACACCAATTAGTGAAGGATGCACATAATATAGGCAACTAGCTAGGGATGCACAAAACAGATTTATTTTAGTAGTTCTTGTAATTGTCCTTAAATTCAGACATATATACCGGAATATGCTGTTACGTCTAGAATATGCACTAAACCTCAAAATATGTCAAAATATGCATATGCATATGCGCATATGCATTTTTAAAAAATCCGGGCCCTACTTATGGGGTTCCTGAAAAAAAAAAACGATTCAATTGCCAGAACAGGTATATCTAGTGTATATACAATTGTCTGTTTCTCTGTGGAGTTACTGTGCAGGAGTCATTGCTCTCAATGGGTTTGAGTCCTCAGGGCATCCATCAATCTTTTTCTTCTTCTTCTTCCTAGCGTTTTCCCGCTGCTGCAGGGTCCGCTGTTTTGGTCTTGGCTCGCCATTTTGCACGATCTTGGGCATCATGAGGTCTTAGATTGAGAGCCTTCATATCCGCATTTGCTGTATCATGCCAGCGCTGTTTTGGGCGCCCACGTGGACGGTGCCCATTAACTTCAAAGGAGAGAGCGGAATTGGCAACAGTTCCAGGTGCAGCACGCAAGACGTGGCCATACCATTGAAGCCGTTTTTCCCGTGCCTTCTCAGTGATGGGTGCAACTCCTATTTGCTGGCGAACAGAGTCATTCTTTATATGATCTAGGAGTGTGATGCCCATCGACCAACGGAGCATACGCATTTCCATGCTATGTAATTGGCGCTCCGTAGCTTTGTCAGCTGGTCGACATTCAGCACTGTACAAAGCAACAGGACGTACTATCATGCGGTATATTTTGGACTTAAGGTCTAGTGGCATCCTTCTGTCGCAGAGTACGCCTGTAACTTCCCTCCATCTCATCCATGCAGCCTTTATCCTACTTCGCACTTCATCACCTATCTCACCATCAGCTTGTAGGCGAGATCCTAGATACCTGAAGCTTAAGGTCTTCGTCAATGTCTCTCCATCAACTTGGATGGATCCGTTGGTTGGGACAGTTTCAAGGTATTCGGTCTTCTTTTTGTTCAGTCGAAGACCGTATTGTGAGAGACGGCTGTTCCAATTTTCAACTTGACGCTGCAATCCTATCCTGGTGGTATCAGCAAGTGCGACATCATCAGCATATAAGAGTGTCCAAGGGACATTCCTTTGCAGATCCCGTGTGACTGTGTCCATGACTAGGACAAAGAGCAATGGGGACAGTGCAGATCCTTGGTGTACACCGACTTTCACTGGGAAGCTCTCCGAGGTGCCAACAGCACAACGTACACAACTTGTGGTGTTTGTGTATAGCATCTTGATCCAGCTGATAAGCATTTCTGGTACACCATGGTTACGAAGTGCATACCAGATCACACGATGTCGAAAGCCTTTTCAAGATCAAGAAAGGCGATATGCAGTGGCTGTTGTTTCTCGCGATGCTTTTCGATGAGCATTCTGGCAGCGAAGATTGCATCAGTTGTTCCCGCACCCTTGACGAAGCCGCACTGGTTGGTACTAATACTGACGATGTCCCGCAGTCGTCGATCAAGGATTCTCTCAAAAATCTTCATTGTGTGCGACAGGAGGCGAATTGGACGATAATTTGTACATTCTGCTGGATCACCTTTTTGTTTAAAGATAGGTACAGTGATGCTTGTAGCCCAATCACTGGGAACAGTTCCAGAGTCAACTATGGCATTGAAAAAGTTGGTCAGCCAGTTGATCGCGGGTTCTTTTAATTCCTGCAACTTCCAGAAGTCTGCCGGCAGGTCATCTGGTCCTGGTGCTTTTTGATTCTTCATACTCCTAATGGCACTGGTGACTTCCTCAGATGTGATGTGTGAGATAGGACCTGCTGTTGGAGTACCTTCTGGAATAGAGGGATGTGGGAACTCAATGTTGGAAATCTCTTCAAAGTGTTGTTGCCAACGTTTGAGGATATCCTGTTTGTCTTGTAAACGTTGACCATCTTTGCCTTTTATGCACACATAGTGCTCAATATCCTGTACTGACTTTGTTCTAGCTTTGGTCAGCCTGAAGATAGTTTTCTCTCCTTCCTTTGAGTCCAGTGTTGTATACAGGTCATCATAGTGACTGCACCTAGCTTCAGCAACAGCTTTCTTAGCCTCACGTTTGGCTATGGCATACCTTTCCCTGTTCTCTAGAGTCTTTTGTGAGACCCAGTTTCTGTATGCCTTCCTTTTTTCATGCACCTTTTCTTGCACTTGGGGTGTCCATAGCCACGTTTGTTTATCAATTCGGTGGGAGCTAGGTTTTGTTGTACCCAAAGTTGCTGTGGCGGTTTCAGTGACAGATTTACAGAATGTAGTCCAGGTGTTGTCTATCGCATTCAGGTCGATGGGAGGAAAATTTATACTGCCTGCTAAAGTCTCCTTTTGGTCTTTAAGCTTCCACCACTTGATCTTCTCAAGGACATTTATCCCTCTGCCTCTACGATGTTTAGAGATCCTTAAGTCTGCCGTTAGCAACTTATGTTGAGGGGCTACACAGTCATATGGTATGACCTTCACATCTGATACTAGTCGGAGATCACGGTGTCGAACAAGGATGAAGTCAATTTGGCTGCTGTAGTCACCACTGGTGTAGGTGATGAGGTGGTTTATGCGCTTTTTGAAAAACGTATTACCAATAACCAAGTCATTCGCCTCGGCGAAATCCAAAATTTGTGTTCCATCATCATTCCGGGTACCATAGCCATTACCACCGTGGCAGCTATAACCGTCCTTGGTATGACCAACATGACCATTAAGATCACCACAGAGAAGTGGAAACTCATCTTGAGGACATGCTGAAACATGATCTTGTAGCTCTTGCCAAAACTGTTCCTTTTCTAGCTTATCACAGCCAGTTTGTGGTGCATATGCTGAGAAGACACGAAGCCGAGAAGATGCAATGTCGATTGTAATTGACATAAGGCGGTCTGAATAGCGCTGAACCTCAGCAACTCGGTCTCTCAGGCTGGCACAAACGATGACAGCAACACCATTTCTGTTGGACGTACCATGGTAGATCAGTTTATAGCCATCTCCGATGTCACGAGATTTTTGCCCCTTCCAGCGTGTTTCTTGTACACAATCCATCAATACCCACATCAAAATAATATGTATCCTAATGTTAATCTCAGAATACGGTCCTATAGAACTTAAAATGTATAGTAAAAAGGAGAATGTTTCCCATTTTCCTGAAAACGTGACACTGCCTAACAAATAGCCACTTGATGTTCCATTTGGGCTATACTAAAATTTACGACGTCTGTTAGGAAAGTATCCGACCTATATATATTTTTTTTTGGTGTGGACTACATGACCGCGTTGTCGCAGCCCCTAAACTTAAGAACCAACCAAAAACCAGATGGATTTGAATCAAGCGTGCTTGCATGAGCCAACCTTGAACCTCATCCTAAATTCAACACGACAATTTTCTCAAAGCATTAACACTCCCTAGGATGAGATTGCTTACTGTTAAATTGTGTGCGTGTTAATATGCTGCAACTGCACCTTTCATTTGAAACAAAATAACCCCAAGCCCCATCAACTTCGCATCAGCTGTGGGTAGCTGCAATGGTAGCTCTTTAAGTGGTCCTCTGATAATTTTAGGATTTATGTCTTTCATGAACAATGTTTGTTACAAATGTATTATAAGATGAAAAATAACATATTTTTGTTTGTACCATGTCCAAAGCTATATTCTAAAATACAGGGTCTTTATTTATGCTTGGCAAGGCGATTCCGCTCGACCTTGGCCGGCAGTCCCCGGCCAATAGCCGGCTGTTACAGGTTGGCACGAGCGGTCTCCGGCCGTATTCCCACGCTCTTGCTGCGGTAGATGTGTGAGCTCCAAGCTAATTGGGTGTTTTATAAAGCTACTGTGTACTGTATATCGTATCGTATAGTGTTTTATTGTGATATGTATAGTGCTGTAATGCCTTATATGAAATATTCGTTACGTAAACATGTATATCTGCACAATACATACATAAAGTGCAGGAAATCGTGCGCTAGAACAATACAAAAGTTTCAAGTGAAATTTCCAAGGAGACCCATTCCACTAAATCGGACAATAAAACAACTGGCTAAGAGATTCAAACGTACAGGTTCAAACGTACTAAATTAACCGGAGTAACCGGAAACTTCAAAAGGAGATGCCGATTATGTTTGGCAGCGGATAGGGAACATTTTCAGCATCTACTGTAAACATTGTGAGTAAAAATGCACGATACTGATTTTAAGCACCATATTCTATCGTACATATGAGCGCGCTGACACCGGCAACTGAGCCGTCACTGACGGAGCGAGAATGTCCTTGCTAAGCAAATATAAAGACCCTGTATTAAGAAAGAAAATTAATGGTATTGACTGGGTGGACTCTATCCAATCTTGATATAAGGAAAACAAGAAATTTGTAAGTCATTATGAATCCAAGTAAATCAATATCCGAAAGTGTGATGCTTTTCAGTCGGTCTACACGAGTTTTTCCCAAAAGAGATGGGTTATTCCCTAATCCTGAAAAAAATTACATGAGATTAATGAATAAATAATAAATAATCTCATGTATTTTTTCTCAAGTATAGGGAATAACTCATCTATTTTGGGAAAAAACTCATGTTGACCGACTGAAAAGCATCAAACTTTCGTTTACTAAGGCAACACTGAAAATGGCATCAAACACCATAATAAAAATCAATATCCTTAAATTCATATCTTATTATGCTAATTTTTCGTGTGTGGCATTCTAAAGGGTGATGGACCATCAAAACTGGTGCTGTGGCAGGATGTGGTCCATTGGCTGCCATTAACATAAATCCAAACCCACATTATTATTATACAGCTGTAAAGACTGTTGGTAGTTCTGATGAAGATAAACTATTTCTCACTCTTACTAAAGAAGCAAAGGAAGTGAATTTTGAAATTGCTGAAAGCATTCCACTATCTGGCACCTAATTCCACCTTCTTCTACATGTCTAATTTGCATGTCTTACAAGTATTCTTTAGCTCAGGCCATCCCAACACAGTGTTTGAAGACCATGGAGACCTGACACTGCCCTGTATCAGCCCAGGTCTCGCCCCTACCCCTCCACTATACTCTTGTTAATGTAAGATGCATACCCTTATCTTTTCCTATCTCCACCCTTCAGTGCTAACTCATCCAAGGGATTAGCACTCGCTCGTATGTCTTACTGTCGTTTGGACAAGAATGAGAAGAGGTATGTCGATAGTGGAGCTGAACATTTCTTGAGGAAACTAGTCAAATTTTATAGAAAGCTAATAGGGCTTTAATGTCACAATTTTTTAAGATAGATATTACAATATTCCAGGCGCTCTTTAAATTTCACAAGAACTTGGAACATCGACCAATTATATGTACTTTTGAAGCAGTAGTGAATTCAGAGACTGTTCCGTTTAAAAGACTATTTAATTTCAAGCGGGCACAGTGAGAAAAGTTCTCACTAGAACTAGATAAAGAGGTCTTAAAACTCCACCCTTCTCTCGAGATTTATTGTAAATTTATTCAAATAGTCAATGTCATATCACGTAGATACATTCCTAGGGGCTGTAGAACAAATTATTACATACCTGGGCTTGATAGTGACTCAAAGTCTCTCCTGGAAAAATATGCACAGTTATTTCATGAAGATCCATTCTCAGAGGAAACCATTGAAACAGGTGAAGACGTTTGCTATTTCAGCCTCCAAAGGAGATAAATGGTGCAATCTAATATCAGAGCCTGATATGAAACAGATCAGCCATAAGGCTTGAAAATTGCTGAAGAACCTCAGTAATGATCCCACTAGTGCTCCATCTGGCCTCCTTAGAGTCAGCCCCGAGCAAATAGCTCACCAATTGCTGCTGAACGGAAAGACTAACAGAAGATCCGAAAACAAGAAAATCCAAAGTCATCCTGGTGAGCAAGACCATCTTAGGACTCCATTCACATTGGAAGAACTGGAAGTTGCGTTGCAGTCCATGATGAACAACAAAGCTGCAGGTTTGGATGATTTGTGAACAGAGCAAATTAAAATGTTTGGACCATCAACAAAGCAGTGGGTTTTGAACACCTGCACCTCAAAATTGCAAATCCTTAATAATCTGGCACAAAGCCAAAATTGTAGCATTGCTGAAGCCTGGAAAAGAACCAACACAGAGCCAAAAAACTTTCGTCCAGTCTCACTTCTCTGCCATTTATACAAAGTATTGGAGAGACTAATTCTCAACCGTATTTCACAATTTTTAATTTTAATTGGTATTCTGCCCGAAGGCAGGTCCGAGCCTCCAAAGAGGCTACCCCCAGCCGGAGTTTACTTGCGGTAGGGTGGCCAGGGCCTTTCCGCTCCTCCTTATGATGGCCAACAGCGTGCAGATCCTTCAAGTTGACGCCAGTGGGCGACCTGGGTGGGTGAGGATGAAATGTATTATGAAAACGTCACATAACTAGAGCCCTGCGCGGATAAACAAAACGTTATCCGCATCCGCACGACTGTTATCCGCATCCGCCCCGCATGACTGTTATCCGCATCCGCCCCGCATCCGCATGACTTTTATCCAAATCCGCTGATATTTCAATATTATTTTTAATTTATTAGATAAAGCATAAGATGTTAAACCAACACATTTAGACATTTGAGGAGAAAGTCGTTCCCCTATGCTATGTTTAAAATGAATGTTATACAGCTAGAATTGCAACCCTTTGAGTTCGAAGTGTTAATTGTGCTTAATGACTTAATTTGAATGAGATTATGTTAAACCATCATCTTACATATTTTGTTATGGAAGAAATATAACGGAAAATTATGATATGCCATAAATATCCGGGTCCTAGTAATGATATTCAACAATTTCGGATGCTAGAACTACTTTTTTATTTACACAAAATATAAAAATATACATATCGCACTAAAACGTTTTGTTTTGTAGGGGCTGCGTGGCTCAGGGGTAACGTTCTCGCTTGCTGGGCCCAAGGTTGCAGGTTCGTATCCTGGCGCAGTCGACTGGCATTTGAGGGTGCGCAAATGTGAGGGAGCTGTGTCCGTAGATTTACTGTCACGTTAAAGATCCCCTTCGGGGCAAAATTCCGGCACCCCGGCGTCTCTAAAAGCCAGTGTAGTTAAAAGGGACGTACAACCAATAACATTATTATTATTATTGTTTTGTAGGCTATATACGATTTGGTGCAGTATCTTCTAGTTTATTATTTTCCAGGAATGCACGTGTGCCGCAGTAAGTTTGATGTGCCTGATTTTTGTCCTGAGTATGAATAGATGTTTTTACATCTAAAACATCCTACTATATCGTTCACCTTTTCGTTTCCATTGAAAATGTAACCAAATGTCTGCCATATCGTTGACTTGAGCTTTGATTCACGCACTAAAGAATATCCGCCTTAATTCATTTTAGTAGATATTTTATCCATGTTGGTGAAATGATGTCCATATTCCCGGTCGCGGTAACATTCACTAAGTGACTTCTCTTTATGCTTGGAGAAAGGTATTAACATTTGGCCGGAAATTCCACGTCAGTCATCATGCTTCTGCCTCTTGATCCATCCATGTTCGCATAGTTGATGACATAATTATCTCCGTTGCAATATCACAGCCCACGTGTTTCAGTGCCAAGTTGGAAATAAATCTACATATCTTCGAGGATAGCTTAGACTGCGAAGTATAGCTGACTTGACGAATGTTGATGATGTCACCACGGTGAACTAACAAGCTCATTGACAGCATGATATCTCGTACGTGTAGTAATAATGGCAGTGAGAATTGATGAGATGTCAAGGCCATCTACTACAGACATACGGTACTTAATAAAATGTACTTAAAGCATGTGGGTAAAATAATCTTCTCGTGTATGAGTGCGAAACGTGCCTGAATATTTCGTACGCAATATAGGAGTATTCCTCTTTTAAGCATGAAGCTGTAGATTGGCATATCAAATATGTGATATTATCGTAAGTTCCACATCGTATTCTAAAAACTATCCGCAAATTTACTCCAAACATTATCCGCAGCGTATCCGCAATCCGCACAGCCATGCAAATTACATCCGCGTGGAGAAATATTTTGCGGATATCCGCGGGTTTATCCGCGGATATCCGCATCCGCGCAGGGCTTTACACATAACTTACACTTACTTCTCGGGCCAGGGGAAGTAACCATTGGAAGTTAAAATCCCATGAACCGGCCGACATTCTAGTCTGGGGCCTTCCGAACTTAAGTCCTGTGTTTCACACACTGAACATTATTAATGTTACATTTAATAATCTAAGAACTGGAAGCTGCAGTCATGCTATTTTAAATAACATGTTCTCCGCTCAGAAAGTAGGAGCTGTAGGGGGCATGTTTATTAGAATTTTTTTTTCTTGTTCTGAAAGACTATTTTCACCTCCTAAAATATTGGATATTTTTAAAACCAGGTGTAGTTGATCATTTGACTTCAGTCTAAAGCATAACAGGCAGACTTAGCGCCTATTGCAGTCAGCATGTTGCGTTCGGTTTCCCTCAGAATTACGAACGTAAAGGTATTTTTCATTTGAGAGAATATTTCATGCATCACATCTCGGCTAGCAATCGCTTCAAGAATATATCCCCAATTTTCTGCTCTTTCCTTCTTGGGTCTGGGTCCCGAGGGTGGCCCATTTCAGCTTGTTCCATGTATGTATTTTGCCCGGCGAAATTTTGTCGTCAGTATTGTCTTTAACGATTCACATGCTGTAAACGGTAGTCACACATTTTGAGACACCCTGTGTATAACCAGAAATCCTGTAATAATATTGCCATGTGGTTGAGATCCCGTGTTTTCCCGTCATGGCAGGACATAAAGGCCAACAACACCGGTCATCCCTACTATGGCTACTCTGGCGACAGGTTTAGTGCAGTATGAGCAGAAAAAGCAGACCTCGTCCTGGCTTGTCAAGTACAACCGGCGAGCAGTGACAACAGTGAACCCAGACTAGCTCAAGAGAAGAAGCTAGGCATTCACTCTTTACGTTACGTAATCCGGAAGTTTATCATCACGGGCAAAGTACTGTAGTTGAAGCCAATCTGCATCATATGAACAATTTCTCCAAGGCTTCCCACCTACATCTCACTATCCTGCAAGTTTAGCCACCAGTCATTGTTCCACAAGGCTACGTGTAACTAGAAGTTGTCTTTTTAAATTCGTTTTAAAGGTTTCGGAAATCTTGGTCTCGGCTCGTGTATTTAGATGTAATTAATTTGCTTGATAACCTTTGATTCTGTGACAGTAATATTGTATGTAATTATAATTATTACGGTCAAGAATTTGGATAGGTGGCTCGGGACTAGAAATGGGGTAACATTCCGACATTTGCTCGGAGACAGTGAGGAAAAGCTCGTGGATGAGATGAGATTAAATTCTAAGTGGCGGATGGTTTTTACAGCTGGATGCCCTTCCCGACGCCAACCTCATGAGAGGAATTAATGAGATGAAATGAATGAGACTGGGCAAGGATGTGGAAGGAGGCGGCCGTGGCTTGTCAGAAGGTACCGTCCCAGCATTTTCCTGCTGTTGAAAATGGGAAACCACGGAAAACCATTTCAAGGACGACTGACGGTGGGGCTCGAACCCACGCGTCTACCGAGTCGGCAGAGATCTTGGCCCCATGGCCTAACTGTGCGCTTTAGCAAGCGTAGCTACCGCTGTCGGTGCTTAAAATATGGAATACCAATCGCAAAATTGATAATTGTAAAACATCCGATAAGGTGTAAAATATGTTTCGGATTAGCCTAGCTAGTTTATAGAATACAAAGACTGGTCTTCTGGGATAAGGCGCAGAAGACAGCTATTTTGATAGATGTTGCTGTGTCACCGAACAATAATATTTAACCTGCTTATGCACAAAAGATAACAAAATATTCAAACCTAGCTGAGAAAGTGAAAGCCACGTAGAACCTGAGACAGTGGATGAAAAATCCATAATATCGGCAACTGGCATTGCTTCTAAGACTCTCAAATGTCAACTGAATCAACTCATACATTTGGTAGCTGCAATACAGAAATCTGTTATCCTGAGCACATGCCATATTGTGGAAACATTCATGAACCTCAACTGAAATATCCTGGATGTCTCAAGAATTTTGCGCAACCAAGGATATGACGGACATTTAGTTGAGAAATTGTTTCTCTGATGATGATGTAATTCCTTTTACTCCCTGAAGAGGGACTTGGGCGAGTGAGAGAATCTAACAGCTTCAGGCTATAGGAAGTAAGTGAAGTTACATGGTATAATATTGAACGACAGCCTGCCAGTTTAAATTTATGTTCTTTCAGAATAATAAATAATTCACACCTTGTTATTTGCTGTGGTCGCATTGCCACGCCCTAGTTATCTGATAACCTTCAGTGGCTTATTGTTGGTGAATGTGCATTAATTGTAGGTCTGTCAGGAACTGAGCTCATTTATGATCTCATAGTGTCGTATTGAGCATTACAATTATTGCAGGCACTTATTAGTCCGCCACTGAGTCCTTTTCACGGCGAGAAATCGCGCATTTACTTGCTGGAGTGAAGACTAAAGTTAAGTCAAACCTAACAGCGGGATCGGAAATATCGGGCTAGATAATGTCAGGGCAGAGCAGTGGTCAGCAGCTGTCCCTATATTTCCTATGTCCATCTGCAGTCGACGACCATTGAAGCCTGAGAAAGTTAATTGGTTGAGTTAAGTACTCTTTCTTACCTACCCATACATGCTAACCGTCCATCTTTTATCCAAGAGGCGACCTTACCGTAAACAGTCACATGAATCGCGATTATTACTTCGATGTCATACAACAAACAAAGTACTGCTAGCATTACCTAAAAGTACATAAAAAAGTTAATAAAATAGACAAACATTTAATATTCAGTAAGCACTTAAATGAATCATCATTAATCAACAAGAATGTACTGTATATACTAATCTACAAATCAAAACTTGGCTACCTGGGTGTGACCAACGCCTTGCACATGTAGTGTACCAAATTTACGCCTGCGTACTACTTCGAAACATGGACAACAAAGAGGATAAAAATCTTGGTCAAAATTTCGGCCTCTAATATTTTACCGCCTAACTATGGCAACGCTCTATTACAAAGGCAATATTTTAAATTTTGGTTTGGTATTTTTTAAAAATTGTACCTATCAAACAGTCGTCCACCCTGTTTCTTTGTTTGGAGCTGAATGCTGGCCTAATACAAAGAAACATGAACAAGCCTTGCACTCAATGGAGATGCGGATGCTGTGATGTTCCTTGGGAATTACACGGCTGGATCATATTAAGAATGAAGACGTCAGCAATACTCTTGGAATTGCCCCTATTCCAGCCAAAATGAGGGAGACTTGGTTGCGGGCATGTAGCCCGAGCAAATACAGAGTCCAGTGTAAGCAAGTCACTTGCTCCCGAGGCTCATGGACAAAGACCTCCAGGACGACCAAAAAGACGTTGGATGGATACACTACACGATGACATGCGCATCGTAGGTCTTCGTCCTATAGATGCAGCAAACTGCAACAAATGGAGAGCGAGGAGCAGAGTGGCGGACCCCAAGAAATAATTGGGAACAACGCCAGGAAGAAGAGAAGGAGAAGAAGACTAATTCAATAATACACATGAACACAATATAAGTTTCCAGAATAGTTCTGTATGTAGTTAGTTTTAGTTGTAAGTAGGTAGTTAGTTTGTCTATTAGATATATGCCATTGTTCTATTAGATTGCCCCCAGGGGCTCACGACTAGTGTGAAGTGGGTTGGCGACCACGGGGCCCCAGCTGAGTCCGGCATTGCTTCCGCTTACTTGTGCCGGGCTCCTCTATGTCTTCTTTCCTGTCAACCTCACTTGGTCAACTCTTGTTCTCTTCCGACCCCGACGGTATTAGGGTATCCGAGGCCTAGGGAGTCTCTTCCTTTCCCGCCTTAATTGGCCCTTGTTTCATATTTTCTGATTCCCTCCTTCTGCGAGGGGTCAGCCTTCTTTTTCTTTTCCTGTTATCTCCTGCCTTCTGCTCAAGGCCCTCAAGGAGGCCGGGTGTATGTAACCCCACCACTTTTGGTGCACCCTAGATAATGCTACACCCTCAGGGGCTCACGGCTGGTGAGTTCGGGAGTTGGCGACCCCGAGGGATTCCTGAGCTGGGTCCGTTTTCCCCTTTTGTCCCTTACCTTCGGGGCGGACCCTCTCCTCTTTCACTTTCCTATCTGCCTTTCATGGCTCTCCTTCCTTCCAAGTCCCTCAATCCGCATTCTTCGAGGGTTGAGGGCATTTCTTTTCCTCCTGTCCTTTATTTGCCTTATTCTCCTTTAGTTTTCCATTTCTTCTTCTAGTATGTAGGTTGGTAGTTAGTTTTAAGTTTGCATTTCATTTTCATCTTCACGATCACCCACACCATCAGGGGCCGAATGCCTAGATGTTAGGCCCCTTTAAACAACAATTATCATCATCATCTATTAGACTGTGGTGTGTGAGTGTGTCTGGTAGCAGTTGCATTGTTTATTAGTTATAGTTCATTGTTTCAGTAGACTGTGATGTGTGAGGGTGCATTTGAGTGTGCCTGGTGACAGACTATTTGAGTGGTAGTATTTGTTGTTGGTGGAACTTGACTATTTTTTTTCGTCAGTAGAATTTTGGTAATTAATTGTTGGACGGTAGAAGGTTAGTATTTTTGCTCTTTACTTATTCTGAAAGGGAGTAGCAGCCTTTCAGAATAAATCAATTCTTTACTAGTCTTATAGACGGTTAAGATATTGATAATATAAGCCAAATAATGGCTACACTGCGTCCTGCTGCACGGCTGAAAGCCAACGGGAAACTACAGCCGTATGCTATTCCCGAGGATATGCACCTCTCTATGCATAATTACATGTGATGATGGCCTCCTCCCTTGTAAAATTTCAATCCGGAGGTAAACTAGTCCCCCGTTTGGATCTCCGGGTGGGGACTACTCGAGAGGGGGTTAACATCACAGAAGTGACAAAGAGGAAATCTGACATTCTACGGATCAGAGCGTGGAATGTTAGAAGTCTGCTAGGAAGTGGAAGGTTAGAAAACTTAGAAAGGGAAATGGATAGGTTGAGGTTGGATTTGGTTGGGATTAGTGAAATGCGCTGGCAGGAAGAGCAGGACTTTTGGTCAGGAGACTATAGGGTCATTAGCACTAAATCAAACAATGGCCAAGCAGGGGTTGGCCTCGTATTGAGTAGGAAACTTGGACAGCGGGTGGAATATTATGAGCAATATAGTGAACGGATTATTGTAGCAAAAATCAATACTAAACCTACCTGCACCACAGTGGTACAAGTCTATATGCCTACCAGTCAAGCTGATGATGAGGATGTTTTATTTTTATTTATTTATCGTATGGCTTTTAGTGCCGGGAGTGTCCGAGGACATGTTCGGCTCGCCTGAGTCTGTAGCTGCTTCCAGCGGACACCCTAAAGGGCGAGCTACAAGTTCCGTTCAATTTCAAGTAGTTCCAACTTTCGCCACCAGATATCAATGATACCTAGTGGTGAACGTTGGAACTTTGATAGAGCGTTCTGACGAAATCTAACCTAACAAATTTTGCTTTACACAAGTTTAGTCTGTGAAAGGATCTTTTACATGCCATAAATCTATGACATGGGACCGCCGGCTTTACTTCCCCTCCGAAGGAAGGCATACTGAAGGATTTTTAACGCTCTTAAAAAATCCGACGACTTCGGCCGGGTTTGAACCCGCTATCTTGGGCATAGCAGTTCAGCATGCTGCCGACTACGCCACCGAAGCCGCTGATCAGGATGTTGAAAAGGTCTACGAAGAAATAGACGAAATTCAGAGGTATATCAAGGGTGATGAAAATGTTATAGTAATGGGAGATTGGAATGCTGTGGTAGGAAAAGGGAGAGAAGGGAAGATAGTAGGGGATTTCGGATTAGGTGAAAGGAATGATCGAGGAAGCAGGCTGGTAGAATTCTGCACCGAGCATGAGTTGGTCATAGCTAACACCCTATTCAATAACCACAATAGAAGAATATACACATGGATGAGACCAGGAGATACAGGGCGTTACCAAATCGACTTCATTATGGTCAAGCAGAGGTTTCGAAACCAGATTTTGGATTGTAAAACATATCCTGGTGGTGACATAAACTCTGACCACAATCTGGTAGTTATGAAATGCAGATTAAAGTTGAAGAAACTGAAGAAAAGTCAAAAGCCAAAAAGGTGGGCAATAGACAGACTGAAAGAGAAGGATGTAAACGAAAGATTCAAGAAAAGTATAAAGGAAGGACTAATGAAAAACCCTAAACAAACTTCAATTGCAGACGAATGGGCACTTTTGAAGAATGAAATAACAAAATCCGCAGAAGAAAACATTGGTAGGAAAGAAAGAATAGGTAGAAAACCGTGGATCACTCAGGATATACTAGAATTGATGGATGAAAGGCGGAAACACTGAAACGGTCTTGCTTAGGCTACACTGTTGGGTGATAAATGTAACTGTTTACCTTTGCCTAAGCTATGTTGTTTTAATGGGCGCCAAGACCTCAATGCAATGTTGAAATCTAAATTTGTATTTAACAACGTCTAGCTCTGGCAGAACACCTTCAAGACACTATTCACTCAGATCGTGGTATGATTTGATCATTAACCCAACAAACAATTGTATCAGGAGAAGGAATTGGTCTATATCTAATGCTACCTACTGAAAGCAAAGATTGCATTGTAAAAGAAATGAATTTATTATATAAAACAAGTATAGCAAAATTAATAATAATAATAAGTACAAAATTTAAATTGGAGCGTTGTGATTTGAATATTACCGATAGAAAATTACGTGAAAACGGAGTCTGATAAATTGATTTTACTCTTATTTCCAAGCTATGAAGTTACTGAAATATGAAATATAAAACAAAGAAAAATGAGAGATTGCGTATTTCTGCGTCATTTGCGCTTACCATTGGAAATTGCCAAGGCATTTCCCTCGTTCTTGATGATGTTGTGAGCTTCCCACAGTCTCCTGGACGTCGTCATCTCCATCGGAATTTGATGATATTCTGGTAGATTAGATAATTCTATGGTCCGTACCTCGGACCCAAACACTCGTACAACCAAGTTTTACAAAAGTTCGTCGCTAACTCCACTGAACATCGGAGCGACACGCACTTGCGACCGTAGTTCTACACAGATTGTTCGTTCCACGGAACATCGGAGCGTCCCCCGCGTATAACCATACTCCGCAAGTATTTCACAGATAGTCCTCGTTTCACGGCGCGTCGAACGATATATCCACACGTTGGCTCCCCCACCATGGTACCGACATCTAGCTTACGTCGTCTCCCCTGATTGGCTGAGCACGCCGCCAGTTCCCCTCCTCTGGTTTCTTTACACTCGGCGCGCGAGAGGGAGAAGTCGTTTTCCGTTCCAACAATTCGCCTTTGCTAGACCTTGCGACCCAAGATTGCGTCATGCTTCTCGACAAGATTAAGCGTGTACTTGAAATCCCAGTGAGTCACGTCTCTCGATATACCCTAACTGACGAAAACTCCGTAAAATTCCGTAATCAGATAATTTTCTATGATATCGTCGTTCGTAATAATTTGCTTGATAGCGTTTTCTAAGACATAGAAAACCTATCTGAATGCTAATAATTTTTATAAAATGCTCCGAAAATACCTTAATAATAATTATAATAAATTAATAATAATAATAAATTACCATGAAAAATTCTCTTGGCTGAGCAATTTGCCGCGTAAATAAATATAGAATGGTTTCCTACTGACTTATGCCAGTGGCATAAAAACCCCTCGAAAAACACGTTACATATTCGCCTCGGATCATCGGATGATTTACCGTGACGACGGTCCATTATCCGATTATCCCAGACACGTTAATAAACCCCATCCAAAATACATATTACATAAATGAAATCACCCTAAATTACAGATATATACACTCATATTTTTTCTTCACGCACTTTGCGTCAAAGTTTGTTGTCACTATGAATTGCACTTTGCAACCAGTCCAATGTTTTACATATGGAATAGTGTTCCACGGATATTTCCGCCTCTCAAATTTCTCTATGTTGGAGAAATAGACATAATCAATGTGTGAGCACTATGTATTTATGATGTCATATCACACGCATTGAAGGTGTTCTGATATATTTATATCACCATAGAACTTCCTAATTTCACTGGAGGTTCCTTCCTTATGGTGAAATTTAATCTCACTTATCACTGAGCACACGATCACACTATTGTGGCAGCGCCTCGTGACCATAATACTTAATCTCTCTTTTAAAGTAGATTAAATTAATATTGACTTCTGAAAAAAAAACAGTAAATGCGCATTACATATAACACCAAATATTTCTGTGCCGTAAGCGCCCTGTCTTGTTAAGTTCCCGTAGACCATATTCTACTTAATACTAGTTCTCAACACAGACCATTTCTCCTCACACAAATAATACCATTGTACAGATTATCTTAAATTACACACTTACAAATCTTACATGGCGAGGCCGTAAACAGAAATCACGTGTGCTGATATGTATGAGTTTCATGAAGGACTGTCTCGCATTCTGATGGCCCATCTTTTATCTCGTGGACGCCTTAAGCTAACAAGCCCTATTCCAGCGCTCCCCCATCTCTTGGAGATAAATGGGAACCCATCAGCGCTGCCAAAATGGCCTTGGTGCATCGAGACAATTTAGTGCTCAACAGCATCCGACAATCCCGTCATATTTCCCTGTACCTTAAAAACTCTCATTTACTTACATACTACCCCCCTGTGTGACTTCTGATACGCCTGCCTTAAGACCAGATCTTCCACGCACCAGACACCACACTTACTCATTTGATAGGCTGGCTCGCCAGCTAAACACACTCACTTTATGACACATATTTTCGTAGACTATGTATATTATACGTTCCGTATAATCTGTTTCCCTCACTATTCTCCAGCACATATGCTGTTTTCCCAATACGTTTGGAAACTATAAATGTTTCTGCGTCACCTGCTTCCAACCTTGCAAGTGGCTCCCTTTAAATGAACGTCATCACGTTGCTCTACTACCATATTTCTCAGTGTCTGTAACGATGCCCTGTTGCTACTGTCCACACATGCTATATTAAAATACCGTCCTCTGCTTTAACCACAGGATAATCCCTACATAAATTAGTGTCCCTCGATAGCATGTCTGCAAGAATGTTATCTTTACCTTTAATATATTTTACTGTGAATTCGTATTCCTGCAGAGCAAGAATCCACCTACTAACTCTGTTAGAACTGAGTTTACAAGTCCTCATATACAGTAATGCATGGTGATCTGTGTGGATCTCAAATTTCCCCCCTACTAAATGCATTCTAAATTTCCCTAAACTGAAAACAATACCTAAAAGCTCTAACTCAGTAATCGTGTATCTTTTCTCTGCTGCTGTCAGTCCTCGCGAGGCTAAAGATACAATGCACAGATTACCCTCATCATCTTTCTGACATAATACTCCAGCAATGCCTATATGTGAAGCATCTGTCATAACCACATATTCCTTATCTTTTAACGGATATTTCAGCACTACAGCTTTCTCAAAACCTTCCTTCAGCGCTCTAAAAGCCTGTTCATGCTTGGACTCCCATCTCCACCGAGTCCCACTTTTAAGCAATTCCCTGAATGGTTCTACCAACCCTGAGTATTTAAGAACGAACCTCCTGAAAAAGTTGCAAATTCCCAGGTAAGTTTTTAACTGTTTAACATTCTGTGGCACCTCTGCGTTAAGTATCTTATTAACCCTACTTTCTTCTGGTGTTACACCTCTACTCGACACTCTATGACCTAAAAATGTCACTTCTGACTGACAGAATGACGACTTAGACAGCTTCAAAGTGAACCCTGCCTGATCTAACTTCTGAAAAACTGTATTTAAATGACGTAGATGCTCCTCAAAACTGCGTGAACTAATTACCATATCATCTATGTAAATGGTTACAAACTCTCCTGTGTCATCCCCTAATGCGATGTTTAAAGCCCTAATTAAAGCTGCTGAACTACTCTTTAACCCATAAGGTGTTCTACAAAATTGATAAAGGTTATATTTATGACTAAAAGCTGTAAATGGTCTATCTTCGTACATAAGTGGCACTTGCCAAAAACTGGAACTCAAATCTACACAAGTGAAATACTTCTTCCCCTCAAATGTTTGCATTAATTCCTCTATTGACATAGATTTCAGCTGATCTGAACTAATTCTACTGTTAACCAAACGAGCGTCTAAACAAATACGAACAGTGCCGTCGGTCTTGGGTACCGTGATCAAAGAATTAATATATGGACTGTTCGAGTGCTCAATAATCCCATCTTCAAGCATCTGATTAATTTGTGCCTCAACTGCACTCTGATAAGCGAAAGGTACAGGATATCTATGTCCTGTGAATACTGACCTATCAATAACGTTCAATGAATGTGTATAGCAATTGGCCATACCAATGCGATCCTCAAAAACTCTCCTATTACACCATAACACATCATAGAGCCGAACACACTGTTCATCCTCTATATTTCCCTGAAATGCAGCCTCACGTAACGAGTCCTCTAGACTTCCGTTCGTAATCACACTGCCCACAAAACATGGAGAACCCCTCTCTACGGCTGGCGATATCTCATTTAAAGTACAAATCACACCTACAATACTACTCCTCTGAATATGGTCATTGAACGCTACTTCTACTTCAGAATCTCCCCATTTAAATTTCAAACTCCCTACATCATAACATAAGTTACCAGACACTCTACTTAGCCACTCTGAACCCAAGATAACACTGAATACTAAATTTGGAATTACAAGGCAAATCTGCTTCTCTACATGATTATTAATTTTAATGTCTACTAAAACTTGCTTAGAAATTACTTTAGACCTCTTCCCAACAGCTGTGATAACAAAAGTGCTTTTAATTGGCATCTCCTCAAAATTTACTCCAGTTCCTTTCATTTTATCATAAAATGCACTACTTATGCAACTCTTCATACAACCACTATCAATTAAAACATCTGTGTACGCCTCGGACACGTTAAATTTAACTATGGGGCTCTTACTAACCACTTCCTGAATAATACCTTCATCATTTAGTTCATGTAATAATTCATTTCTTACATTTAGGTCATAGGGTTCCTGTATAATTGTATGGACAGGGCATGCTACAGACTGAGATTCTGACCTTACTTCGCAGCCTGGTTCGCGTTTAAAGAACCGCTACAGCTGGCCGTAGTACTACTAACTACTAAACTGGTCTGGTTGTTCTGGGCTGTGTTGTCATTGTTTGGCTGTATATTACTACCACTAGGCTGTCCTCTTCCTTGACCCCTATTCTGGTTGTAATTATTGTCATTATAATTTCTCCCTTGATTTCCCCTGAAATCATTGTTTCTCCCTTGATTTCCCCTGAAATCATTGTTCCTCCCTTGATACTGATTACCATAGCCATTTCCTCTGTTCTGATATAGCTGATTATTATTATTTCTATTTTGAGCGTTGGCCCCTTCGCCACCGTTCCCTTGAACTTCTTGATGCCTGGCTTCATTAGGTCTATTATTATTATTACCCTGGTTCCGATTGAAATTGTCCTCATAACCCCCTCTCCCTAGTGCATCAAATGTGCTTAACAAATTTTCTACTTGTGATATAGTCTTTACATTCTGGATACAAGCAGCCTCCTTGATCCTATAGGGAAAGTGCCTAAGTAGCAACCTTACCACATCACTTTCCTCCTTCAAGCCATTAGATATTTACACACTAATACCTGCCCTAAAAAGTATTCGGTCATGGTGGAGCTTCCTTTAGTGTTATATTTACCACACACTACTCCCTCACGATGCTGCGACTGAATAACCTCATTCCAGAACTTTTCACAGAATTTCATTTTAAAATCATTAATATCAGTAAACTTGTCTCTGTAGACAGCAAACCAATTCCTCGTTTCCCCCACAAACACTTGTTCTAAAATTTCAACTACCTGGCACCACTCAATACTACCATTTTCCAACCTCTCCCCAAATTTATTTTCTATAGTGTTCATGAACTCCATTGGGCACCCTTGTCGATTGCTGAACTTACCCAGTTCTACCTCCCTGTGTGTGCTATTCACAAAAACTGGCCTATTCTGACTATTTTCTTGCCTGATCCTAGCTTTTAATTTTAATTCTAATTCTGCGATTTTCTCCTCAGCCTTCCTCTCAATACTGTTTACCGTTAATTTAATGTTTCCTTCTGATTCTTCTACTTTATCATATAGCTTTGCTTGTTTCTCCTCAATCTTGCTAATGCTCTCTCTATTACTCTCTCTTAAATCATTTACTTCTGCAAATATTTGCGAGTGGACTTTCTCAATTCTACCCCCCAGCTGTTCCTTAACCTCTTTAGTTGCTACCTGAATTTTGTCAATTTCTCCCCCCAATTGCTTTTTGACCTGCTGTGTTTCCAGTTGCACTAGTTCTTTTAAATTTTCAGCCTGTGTACTGATTCTAATTTCCAACTCCTCCTGTACTTTTCCTAATTTTCTGTCTACATCTGCAATAATCTCTTTAGCCTTTTCTTCCATCACCCCCCTGATCTCACCTCTAATCAGTTCGAATTTGTCACTCATTTCCCTACTGTTTTGTTCTAATTTAGCATTTAAAGTTTCAGTACTCTCTCTATTTTCCTTACTGTTTTGCTCTAATCTGGCGTTTAAAGTTTCATTACTCTCTCTATTTTCCCTACTGTTTTGTTCTAATCTGGCGTTTAAGGCATCTGTACTTTCTTTATTTTCCCTACTGTTTTGTTCTAGTTTTGCATTTAAGGCATCACTACTAACTTTGTTCTGATACATGAACTCGAGAAGTAAAGTTTTTAATTCTGGTTGGCCGCCTACACTCCCTGTTTCAGTATCGGGATTTACCTCCGCTACCCCGGTACTACCATCACTCGACATACTGCTCGTATCATCACTCTCCCGTTGATGACCACTACGTAACCTCATCTGTCTTTCTTTCTCATCCCCCATAATGATATACACTGATACAGACAAATAACCCCCAAAATACAGGCACAGAAATATATACCCTTCTCCTTCCACAAATGTTATTAGGTTTTCAGCCCCAAGTTGTCGGCGACAAATGAAACGGTCTTGCTTAGGCTACACTGTTGGGTGATAAATGTAACTGTTTACCTTTGCCTAAGCTATGTTGTTTTAATGGGCGCCAAGACCTCAATGCAATGTTGAAATCTAAATTTGTATTTAACAACGTCTAGCTCTGGCAGAACACCTTCAAGACACTATTCACTCAGATCGTGGTATGATTTGATCATTAACCCAACAAACAATTGTATCAGGAGAAGGAATTGGTCTATATCTAATGCTACCTACTGAAAGCAAAGATTGCATTGTAAAAGAAATGAATTTATTATATAAAACAAGTATAGCAAAATTAATAATAATAATAAGTACAAAATTTAAATTGGAGCGTTGTGATTTGAATATTACCGATAGAAAATTACGTGAAAACGGAGTCTGATAAATTGATTTTACTCTTATTTCCAAGCTATGAAGTTACTGAAATATGAAATATAAAACAAAGAAAAATGAGAGATTGCGTATTTCTGCGTCATTTGCGCTTACCATTGGAAATTGCCAAGGCATTTCCCTCGTTCTTGATGATGTTGTGAGCTTCCCACAGTCTCCTGGACGTCGTCATCTCCGTCGGAATTTGATGATATTCTGGTAGATTAGATAATTCTATGGTCCGTACCTCGGACCCAAACACTCGTACAACCAAGTTTTACAAAAGTTCGTCGCTAACTCCACTGAACATCGGAGCGACACGCACTTGCGACCGTACTCTGCAAGTTCTACACAGATTGTTCGTTCCACCGAACATCGGAGCGTCCCCCGCGTATAACCATACTCCGCAAGTATTTCACAGATAGTCCTCGTTTCACGGCGCGTCGAACGATATATCCACACGTTGGCTCCCCCACCATGGTACCGACATCTAGCTTACGTCGTCTCCCCTGATTGGCTGAGCACGCCGCCAGTTCCCCTCCTCTGGTTTCTTTACACTCGGCGCGCGAGAGGGAGAAGTCGTTTTCCGTTCCAACAATTCGCCTTTGCTAGACCTTGCGACCCAAGATTGCGTCATGCTTCTCGACAAGATTAAGCGTGTACTTGAAATCCCAGTGAGTCACGTCTCTCGATATACCCTAACTGACGAAAACTCCGTAATCAGATAATTTTCTATGATATCGTCGTTCGTAATAATTTGCTTGATAGCGTTTTCTAAGACATAGAAAACCTATCTGAATGCTAATAATTTTTATAAAATGCTCCGAAAATACCTTAATAATAATTATAATAAATTAATAATAATAATAAATTACCATGAAAAATTCTCTTGGCTGAGCAATTTGCCGCGTAAATAAATATAGAATGGTTTCCTACTGACTTATGCCAGTGGCATAAAAACCCCTCGAAAAACACGTTACAACACAAGAATGTAAGAGATGAGAAGGGGAAAGCAGAATACAGACGTCTGAGAAATGAGGTTAACAAGAAGTGCAAGGAAGCGAAAGAAGAATGGTTGAAAGAGAAATGTGCAGGTATAGAAAATTGTCTGAAATTAGGAAAAGTAAACACAGGGTATCGAAGGATTAAGAATACTTTTGGGGAAAAGAAGACTAAGTGCTGTAATATTAAGGACACAAATGGAAAGCATCTAACAGATAGGGAAGAAAAGGTTGAGAGATGGAATGCTTACATAGAGAGTTTGTATAAGGGAAAGGAGATTGAGAATCATGTAATGGAAAGGGAGGAGGAAATTGATGAGGATGCGAAAGGAGATTTAATATTGAGATCAGAATTTGATAGAGTTTTGGAAGACTTAAGCAGGAACAAAGCACCAGGCGTAGATGATATACCGATTGAGTTGCTACGCTGCATAGGAGATGAAGGTCTGATCAGGTTATTTCACTTGGTGTGTAGGATTTATGAGGCAGGTGAGGTACCCCCTGATTTCAAGAAGAACGTAATCATCCCTATACCAAAGAAAGTGGGAGCTGACAGATGTGAAGATTGCCGTACAATCAGCTTGATTCCTCATGCTTCAAAGATCCTGTCTAGAATAATTTACAAGAGGATTGAAAGCCAGATAGAAACGGAGTTGGGTGAAGACCAGTTTGGTTTCAGGAGACATGTAGGAACAAGGGAAGCTGTACTAAGTCTTAGGCTGATTTTGGAAGGTAGAATAAGGAAAGATAAGAGAACGTTCATGGCTTTTGTAGACTTAGAAAAGGCTTTTGATAACGTTGATTGGACTAAATTGTTTGAAATTTTGAAATCGATTGGAATAAAGTACAGGGATAGGAGGGTGATATACAATCTATATAGAAATCAGACTGCAGTCATTCGAGTTGAAGGACATGAGAGAGAAGCTGGTATTCAGAAAGGTGTAAGGCAAGGCTGCAACTTATCACCCATACTTTTCAATCTTTATATTGAACAAGCAATGAAGGAAATAGAGAAAAATTTAAAGTGGGAGTGAAGATTCAAGGAGAAATAATTTCAACTCTGAGATTTGTTGATGACATCGTCATCTTGGCCGACAAGCCTGAGGATTTGAATGAGTTTTTGAATGGTATGGACTCCGTCTTACGGAAAGAATTCATGATGAAAATTAATAAATGTAAAACAAAAATACTGGAATGCAGCCGAAATAAATCAGAAACCTCTATGGAGATCAAATTGGCAGGTGAAAAGCTGAAGGAAGTAGGAGACTTCTGTTACTTAGGAAGCAGAATATCCAGTGATGGAGGAAGCAAAGAGGATATAAAAAGTAGGTTGGCTCAGGCAAAGAAAGCATTCTACAAAAAAGTAATCTGCTGACATCGAATATAGATTTAGGTATTAGGAAGTCATTTTTGAAAGCCTTTGTCTGGAGCGTGGCGCTCTATGGAAGTGAAACTTGGACTATTGGTGCAGCAGAAAAGAGGAGAATTGAAGCATTTGAAATGTGGTGTTACAGGAGAATGATGATCAGATGGGTAGATGGGGTTACAAACAAAGAGGTATTAAGACGAGTGGGAGAGGAGAGATGTTTCTGGCGACTGCTAATGAAGAGAAGAGATAGGTTGGTAGGACACATACTAAGACACCCAGGAATAGCAAGCTTAGTTATGGACGGAAGGGTCGAGGACAAGAACTGTAGGGGTAGACCAAGGTTAGAATATGTTAAACAGATTGCCTCGGATGTAGGGTGTGGTAGCTCTGTAGAGATGAAACGATTAGCTCAGGTCAGGGAGGCATGGAGAGCTGCATCAAACCAGTCAAAAGACTGAAGACTCAAACAACAACAACAACAACAACAACAACAACAGCAACAGCAACAGCAACAACAACAGCAACAGTGATTGCTGCTCAAGACAGAACTTTTGAGGGGGTGGAGATGAAGTTGACAACGAAAAATAGGGAAGCCAGAAGGAAGTTAAATATTAACTGGAAGGGACAACTACCTGACTGTGATCGTTCTCACATGAAGCTTGAAGTATCTGCCAGGAATAACGTCATTCGCAACTTACTGGTACCACCTGGGGTGCACAGCCAAATTTGCTCTGTACACCTGCCCTGGCACTAAATTTTTCCGCAGCAGAATATGCAGCACCAGTGTGGCGTAATTCTGCACATACAAGACAAGTTGATGTAGCCTTGAATGAGACTGGACGTATCGTGACAGGTTGCCTGCAACCAACTCCTGTTAACATAATGTACCAAATCATGGGTATATCACCACCAAATATTCGCAGAAAAAGAGCTGCGGAAGTAGAAAAGGAGGAAACTGATCCTAGACACCCATTATTTGGTCATATACATCAACCCACAAGGCTTAGGTCAAGAAAGAGCTTCCTACAGTCAACTGTAGCAATCCCATCATCACCTGGATCTCGCCGATTACAGTTATGGCGGGATTCACTACCCAAAGCTCATTGGGACAACGTCAGGAAGAACCAGCTGCGGGGTGTTTTCTGCCGTATGTCATCTGGAAGGCAATCAACAGACTGAGAACCGGAGTAACTCGATGCAGAGCTAGTCTCAAGCCATGGGGCTACACTGAAGACGGACTTTGTGAATGTGGGGAACTGCAGGACCCACAGCGTCATCTGGTATGCAGAAACCTGCCCGAGACTTGCACCACCGACAATCCTTGGAGAGCAAATGACAGGGCCATCAAAACTGCCAAATTCTGGTCTTTGTATTCCATTTGATTTAATTTCATTTGTTACTATAGTCTGTAGGTTAGTTTGTATTGAGGGGCAGATGACCTCGTAGTTCCGCCCCTTAAAACAATAACTAACTTTCTTTGTATTGTTCCCCTTTATTTTGTCATTTTTCCTGGACATGTAAAATAAATAAATAAATAAATAATTTCGTAGACAGCATCATGAACTGAACTCTGAAAATCCTCAAAAGAGACAATTAAACCAAGAGTTTTGCAATGTGTACCTACCATAATTTTTAAAAAACTTTTTAAGAAAACTTTTAAAGTGTTTTGAGTGTGATTTATGTCAACATTTTATTACTATAATTACAAAGTGATTTTTAAGTGCTGCCAATACACTGTAAGGCTGATGATGATGCCAATGCATATAGGCATCGAAACATGTACCTATGTAGATTGTGACATGCGATTATATCACAAAATTTTTAATATAATGTATTGACGAGGAGGAACTGGGAAATCTTTTGATTATTAAATGTATTTGCATTCTACAAAGAAGTACACCAGAATTTTTCACTTGAGCTGAGAAACCACCTCCAACAGTTGACTGAGAAATAGGAAGAACAGGAGATTGACCAACACTGAAAGAACATCAGGAACACATACACCTGTGATAAGGTTCTGGGCAAAGTAGAGCAAGGAAAGAAGGAGAGGGTCAGCTCCGAGACATGCAGTTATAGTTATTGTTGTTTTAAGGGGCGGGACTAAGAGGTCATCTGCCCCTCTTAACACAGATTAAAGTATACAAATTTGGAATGGAATTAAAAATTAAGAAGTGGACACCTAAAGACAGTGTCTTGGCGAGGTGTGCTTTAACCAACTGAAGAGCCCAATAGCACACCGGGGCGAAACACTGTCATCTTGTTGAGTTATGCCGGAACATTTAGCACTATTTGTGTTTAAATATATTATGGCTCAACGGACAATGCATATTTTCTTATGAAAATTGTATATTCAATGCCAAGGTAAGGTTATAATTGCTTTGGAATGGAGTTTCGACTCCCATAGTGCACTGGCTTGCTCGTGACGCGGATACACATGTATCAAATACGTCTTGCAATGGCCTTCCTAGTGTGCACTAGACAGTGTCTTGGTGAGGTGTGCTTTAACCAACTGAAGAGCCCAATAGCACACCGGGGCGAAACACTGTCATCTTATTGAGTTATGCCGGAACATTTAGCACTATTTGTGTTTAAATATATTATGGCTCAACGGACAATGCATATTTTCTTATGAAAATTTTATAAATTGCAAAGACCGAAATATATTGAAACAAGGTGGCTTCGGTGGCGTAGTTGGTAGCATGCTGAACTTCTATGCCCAAGATAGCGGGTTCAAACCCGGCCGAAGTTGTCGGATTTTTTAAGAGTGTTAAAAATCCCTCAGTATGCCTTCCTTCGGAGGGGAAGTAAAGCCGGCGGTCCCATGTCATAGATTTATGGCATGTTAAAGAACCTTCCAATAATTACACCTGTGTGAAGCTAAATTGTATAGGTTAGGAATGTAAACAACGCTCTTAGGTTCCTACGTTCATTGCAAAGAGCCGACTGTGGTGGCGTCTAGTAGCTAAGTTCTGAACTAGGCCTAGTGGTCTTTGACGGTGGAGTCAAAAGTAGGAACTATTTGAAAAATTCAAAGTTGCAGTCCTTACTTCAATTTAAAAAAAAACTGATACATACACACTAATACAGCCATCACAATAAACACCGGTTATCAGTTAGATTCTACACACATCCAAAGTACACGGGGCTACGCGACCGCGTTGTCGCAGCCCCTAAACTGAGGAACCAACCATAATAAAACAAAAAATAAAATAAAAAAAGCTTGTAGTTTAACGTGACCGTTAATCTTGAGATCATGAGCCACGGGACCTCCTTTTTACGTGGAATCCGAACCACAGGACATGGCATTTCACTTCGAAAATCTCACATGCATTGACCGGGAATCGAACCCGGACCGCCTTGGTGAGAGGCATACAGCTAGACCACTGAGCCACCACGCCCCCTAAAAAAAATAAAACTAATAATTATAATAACTTATAAACAAAAATTACAGAAAATCAAAAATTCAGCATTCAAAAAAGAACAAGTCATTGAGTCTATGTCCACTGGAAAATTTAGTTTGCTGGCCCTAACCCACTCTCACTTATAAAGCAGAAGACGAGATCAGCAGCCACCGCATCATCGGCTAATATAAGTTTTTAGTGTCATCTGCAAACCAAGGTTTCTTCGTAAGTCAGAAAGATCCACACACTCGGTTAAAATGTGGGCCACGGTGAAAACGGCTCCACAGGTACAAAGTAGGGGGTCTTCTCTTCTCATTAGGTACGAGTGAGTGGATCTTGTGGGACCTATCCTTAGCCTACACAAAATGACGGACTTCCTCCGTGACCGGAAAGAGCTCCGCCACATGCGAATAGTTCCCTTGATCGCTTTCAGTTTACTGTGTATGGGGTCAGCTAGCCACTGACGCTCCCAAAATGCCAGTACTTTTCGGCGTAACTGAGAGCAAATATCTCAAGCGGGTACCTCCATTGGTCGAGGTGGTAGTGATACCGCCACTTTTGCAGCTTGATCCGCTAACTCATTTCCCGCAATTCCCATGTGGCTTGGAAACCACAGAAAGGTGATTCGAGTGTTAGCGAAGCATAACCCGGCTATAAGGCATCCAACATTTAGAATGAAGCATTGGTCTTATGGCGTGTTACGACAGGGTTGCCACTCCATGAGAGGAGGCAGTACAAAGCACTTCGCGTACACTTTCCGCACATTCAGTGATTGTGCAGTGACGAAGACTTGAATTAAGTACTGTATAATAATACTAATAGTAGGCTAACATAACACATACAACGAAATTAAATTAACTAACTATAACGTCATTATAAAGTCATTATATTTAACATTCCTGCTATTCTTGCGAAGTGTATTACTTAGCCTCTTTTTGCGTGGTGACAGTACTGGACCCTGTCCACTCACACTACGCATTTTAAAAAAGGTAGTCTTTGATATTCCTGTGGCCAGAGCAGTTTCATTGACTAAATTATTTATACTTTCATTAGGTTTAAGATTATTAAAATAACTGAACACATTAATTACGACCTGTTTTTCCCTCCTTCTGAGCATTTGACCACGCTTTCTTTTCACAACACTATCCATTGTTGTACATGAAATAAGTAAAATACAACACGTTAAATCTAACAGAACTGCTGCACACACACTCAAGATAGAGACTGCTGAACAACTGAAAAACAAGCTCGAAGGGCACAGTAATAAAGCTGTGAGTAGCAAGCTGCACCCCGCTGTCCTTCGAAACTTCATATAATCCGCGGTCAATGAACAGCCCGGCCTGTGTAAACAATTAAACCTACACTCTGGGTAAGCAGGTAGAAAACTTCTTCCAACATTCCTCTACAACTCTCAAACTGACATGACATGGTTATCTTTAAAAATAGAAAAGTTGGCAGCATACGAACTTTTTCAATGCTGCTATGTGGTTATGAGAGAATATTCAGAAGTTTTATCTACATGAAAATTGTAATATTGCCAGTATAAAATATTTCAAGAATCCATCATCAAGACGGCACATTTTGCTACACGTGTGTGAAAAATAGGCATCCCAAAGTCAATGCAACATGATATAAGATCGATTTTACTAAAAAGGGGACACAGTTTATAGTTTTTTTGTTTTTTTTAATATGGATATCTAATTTTTCTAGCATTTCTATCAAGTTTACGTAGTTCTAATATAGGACAAAAAAGATCGGCAAAACATAGTTCTACCCGAATATGCTGGTGTTTTTTTTTTTCTTTTTTTCGACAAAGAAAAATTTTCGACTGATATGGCAACATTGGATTGCTAGAAAATGACAGCGTCATACATGTCTCACGTGCAACAGAAAGAGAAAAGAATATCCCTATCTAACCAGTGCTTCATTCTAAACATTGGATGCCTTATAGTAGGTCGTGAATTCGCTGAACTAGGGGGTGTTGCGGGAAACATGTAGCAATTGACTGCAATGAACTCAAAGAGTCGGTACACACGAGAAAGTGGATTCTTGCATCCTGTAGTGCAAACTGCAGAGCTTCATAGATGGCAACGAGCTGCGCAGTAAACAAACTACAGGCCACATGCAAAGAGATCTTGGTATTTGCATCATCAATAACGTAAGCACAACCCACCTTCTAGTCTACCTTTGAACCATCCCTGTATAGAATAGCCTACCAGCATCCGGATATTGGTGAACTATGCTGTGGAACTGCCTCCGATAAACTGAGGCATCCGTGTTCACCTTAGGACCTCGGTGTAGATCTAACAAAATTTCCGGATGCGGGACTTGCCATGGAGGCACCTTGTTAGGTGTCCGGATCATACAGGGACATACAGCCACTCCTATTTCAGTCCACGAGCTATCGAGTCTAATACCAACCGGCCAAGTGGCACGAGGCTGGTTGGCGTACCTCTGGTGGTATTGGGTACTGAAGAGAGCTCGATAGCTGGGATGTTGCGGCATTTGATGCACATTGGCAGCATATGTTGGCGTCTATAATTTAGAGGTGGAACATCCGATTCGGCGAATAGGCTGGGTATCGGGCTGGTCCGGAAGGCACTGGTAGCCAGCCTAACGCCACTATGGTGGATACTGTCCAGCATTTTCAAGGTTGCCGGCCTTGCTGAACCATATGCCGCAGAACCATAGTCTAGCCGGGACAGGACAAGGGCTTGGTAGAACCGTGGCAGCACCGCACGGTCAGCCCCCCACGTAGTGTCACTAAGAAACTTGAGCATGTTCAGTTTCCTGAGACACTCTGTTTTTAGTTGCCAATATGGTGCTGCCACGTTAATTTGCTGTCAAAATCGAGCCCCAGGAAGCGATAAGTGTCAACCAACGGCAACGCAGCATCCCTGAGATCGAGTTCAGGGTGTAAATGTAGCCTTCGGAGCCGACAAAAATGGACGACTGATGTTTTCGCTGCTGAGAAACAAAAAACCCCCAGTCGTGAGCCCACCTGTCGACCCGGTAAATAGTTAGCCCATTATGGAGTTGAATAAGCTGAGATTAATAGTTAGCTGCAATTGCCATTCCACGATTGCCATACTTCCAGAGCTGTAATGCAGAGTTAAATCGTCTACATACAGTAGTTAGTTATTGTTGTTTTAAGGGGCGGAACTACGAGGTCATCTGCCCCTCTTAACACAGATTAAAGAATACAAATTTGGAATTGAATTTAAAATTTTGAGGTGGACGCCTAAATTTAAAAAGACCAAAAATTAATAAAACAAAAACAAAAAATTAATAAAAATTAAAAATTATAAAAATAAACATGATCATTCAAAAACGAACAAGTCGTTGAGTCAATTTATACTGGAAAATTTAGATTGCTGGCCCTAACCCACTCTCACTTATAAAGCGGATAACGCGATCGTCTACATACAGCGATGGAACTACCGTGGGCCCAGCGGCGGCATCAATGGCGTTCATGGCAACAGCGAACAAAGTGACACTCAGCACAGAACCCTGAGGAACTCCATTTTCTTGGGTATAATATTGAGATAATGTCCTACCGACCCTTTCAAGGAAGAGTCGGACGGACATGAAATTCGCAATGAAAGTCTGTAGATTACCACGGAGTCCCCACTCATGAAGGGTGGAAAGGATCCCGTAGCGTCATGTGGTGTCGTAGGCTTTCTCAAGGTCAAAGAAAACCGTGACTAGGTGCTGCTTTCGGAGAAATGCCTCCTGTATGGCGCTCTCAAGTCGCACCAGATGGTTGGTGGTGGACCTATGAGAGCGAAATCCACACTGGTACTCAGACAGGAGGCCTCTCTTCCAGGAACCACATCAGTCGACGGTTCACCATCTTCTCTAGCAGCTTACATAGGTTTTTAATGTGTGCACCCTTACAAAAAGGGAGAGAGGTTTTAGTTTTAACACGTATATTGTGATTGAGTATATGACATACTTTAAAAGACAATACAACAAAGTGAAAAGCATTTAAAAAAATTAGACATGTAATATGGAATGCTTTTTAATGATATTGGCAAACAGCTGAAGAAGGGTCTGATTTAGATCCGAAACATGTACTGTTAAAGATTAAAAAATGATTAATTTGTATTGACGAAGGCAGACAAGCAGTGAATATTCGTGTGAATCAACTTTACTACTTGAGTCTCCAAGCCAGCCAAGAAGAGAGCGATTCCTCCAAAATGAGCTGAGAGCCACCTGTGGTCTGCATAATTACCATGACCGACACAAGAAAGAAGATACAAACATTTCGATTTCACATCAGCAAGGATAGCATGACTTATATTCGCATAATTGAATAACACAATTTCCAATGAATTTAAAAACCGGTAGCAAAATCTTTCATCAGAATAGCCTACAGCAAGTGAAAAGTGGCTCTCAGAGCCGCAATTTCAACTATATAAGTCATGATCCTTTTTGGGACGGCTGGGTGGGTTTATGACAGCGGAGGAGTGAACATCTTCTCCAGATATTCTCCCGACTATTAATTCAGGTAATTTCAGTACTTAAATTTTTTTATAGACAGGATGCGTTACTTGCAAGCGCCACCAAACGTATTACCACTCAAGTTGGTCAGTACCTAGTGAATAAATCCATTGGAAGCTCTGAATCCAGAATGAAGGGGGAGATTGTGTAATGAATTATTCTCACGAAGTTAAATTGATATTTAATATTTCCTGGACAAAATATGTAGGCCTACTCTAGTAGGCAAAACTGAAAAATGGCTTCTAATGCTTCCAGTAAATTACATCCCCTCCCCCACCCTAAAATACCTGTGATAATTCTAAAATCACAGTAAGCTGCTTTTTTGGCAAATTTAATAGAGAAGGGGAGACTTTTTTGTTATTATCTACAGATCCAGATTATCTTTAATAATTGCATAATGCACAGTATCCAATACACTCTGAAAACAAGCCGTACGTCTGGACAGCTGTACATTGCTTATGTTGCCCACTTTAAATATCTAGCATATATACAGAAAACCCATAGAAACTAGAGTAGGAAATTTTAAGTTTTTTAATGTTTGATTAACTTCTGAAGATGAGCTGTGGAAATAAACCCTAAACAAATTGTTGCCATTAACGCGTAAGTCAATACGGAACTATTTTACTAAAGTGAACCATTTTAAACTTTGCAAGCAAGATGGGGGAAGAGTCACAGTGGCCAAGCAACAACCCTGTAGGAGCTGGTAGCAAAACATGTCAATGCTGAATGAACTCGCACCACCCTGGTTTGTGATGAGTAGAGACAGTCAAAATTCGCGACTTGCGAAATCACAAAAAAAAAATTAAAACAAATAAACATTGGTTTAGAACATGTTTTACATAAAAAAATATCATATAATTACACGTTTCAACTCTCGAGAAATCTCAACAAATCTACGACTTGTGAATATTGCATATTTTTTGTAGTTATTCACAAAAAAAAAATGGAATTTTTCAGCAAATAATAAATAAATAAACTAAATTTGAAAATTATCGTTTTTTTCTTCATAATATTGATTGACCAAGTTCCAAAACAGAACCGTTTTCTGCCTTGTCATATCTGAAAAAATCCACAAGGTTTGGAATGTTGTCGCTAGATGGTTTGAGTTGAAATGGTTCGTAAACGACTTGATAGGTGGCCGACACTATAGGAGAAGAATAAGACTATGTTTTTTTTGTTGTTTTTTTCCACAGTTCTCGTGTGTGCTGGCAAATAGAAGAAGGAACAATTTAATGACTATTGGAACTGTTGTATGCCTAGAACTTGTGAAGTTAAATAATATTAAGTTTCTTAGAGCTGTTGTCCGCGTACAACTATCAATAACTAATTATTACCGACATAATCTATACTAATATAATAAAGCCGAAGAGTTTGTGTGTTTAAATGCGCTAATCTCTGGAACTACCAGTCGGATTCGAAAATTCTTTTTGTATACACACATCAAAAAAAGTTTTGCATCACCTCGGTTCCAAGAGTTCCGGAACCGTTAAATACAAAGGGAATAGAGATCAACACAAACAACATTTCAGCTCGTTTTATTGCTCATGAGACCCACACATTGCATGTTGTACCATCATACAGCTAGACTTTCAGCATTTGTGGTCCAGATTGCAGTACACACCACTACCTCTAATACCCAGTAGCACGTCCTCTTGCATTGATGCATGCCTGTATTCGCCGTGGCATACTATCCACAAGTTCATCAAGACATTGTTGGTCCAAATTGTCCCACTCCTCAACGACAATTCGGCGTAAATCTCTCAGAGTGGTTGGTGGGTCAAGACGTCCATAAACAGCCCTTTTCAACATATCCCAGGCATGTTCGATAGGGTTCATGTCTGGCGAACATGCTGGCCACTGTAGTCAAGCGATGTCGTTATCTTGAAGGAACGCATTCACAAGATGTGCACGATGAGGTCGAGAATTGTCGTCCATGAAGACAAATGCCTCTCCAATATTCTGCCGATATGGTTGCACTATGGGTCGGAGGATGTCATTCAGGTATCGTAAAGCCGTTTCGGAGCCTTCCATGACCACCAGTGGCGTACGTCGGCCCCACATAATGCCACCCCAAAACAGCAGGGAACCACCACCTTGCTGCACTCGCTGGACAGTGTGTCTAAGACGTTCAGCCTGACCAGGGTGCCTCCAAACACGTCTCCGACGATTGTCTGGTTGAAGGCATATGCGACACTCATCGGTGAAGAGAACGTGATGCCAATTCCGTGGGGTCCATTCAGCATGTTGTTGGGCCCATCTGTACCGCGCTGCATGGTGTCGGGGTTGCAAAGCTGGACCTCGCCATGGACGTCGGGAGTGAAGTTGCGCATCATGCAGCCTATTGCGCACAGTTTGAGTTGAAACACGACGTCCTGTGGCTGAACGAAACGCATTATTCAACATGGTGGCATTGCTGTCAGGGTTCCTCCGAGCGGCAATCCGTAAGTAGCGGTCATCCACTACAGTAGTAGCCCTTGGGCGGCCTGAGCGAGGCCTGTCATCGACAGTTCCTGTATCTCTGTACCTCCTCCATGTCCGAACAACATCGCTTTGGTTCACTCTGAGACGCCTGGAAACTTCCCTTGTTGAGAGCCCTTCTTGACACAAAGTAACAATGCGGACGCGATCGAACTGCGGTATTGACCTTCTAGGCATGGTAGAACTACAGACAACATGAGCAGCGTACCTTCGTCCTGGTGGAATGACTGGAACTGATCGGCTGTCGTACCCCCTCCGTCTAATAGGCCCTGCTCATGCATGGTTGTTTACATCTTTGAGCAGTTTTAGTGACATCTATGAACAGTCAAAGGGACTGTATCTTGGATACAATATACACAGTCAACGTCTATATGCCGGAGATCTGGGAACCGAGGTGATGCAAAACTTTTTTTGATGTGTGTATGATAGCCTGATTCAAGAGGAATAGTTTAGGCTATGTAGCATTAGGCTACGTCTCTCAGGTAACCTTAAAGATTGATTTTTGTTCAGTAAGTCGGAAGAACAGGCGCTCCCGAACAGCTTCAATATTACCTAAGTCTATTCTTGCCTGGCAATGCGGGCTGCATCACGTCGCCCCTACCAGTGTTCTGGTGCAGAATTGCGAGCTGCTTATAAATTGCAGTCACGGGGAGTAATTAGTGCAAAAAGATTTCTTAGGCCCCTTAAAACAGTTATCATCATGACAATAGTATGCCCCTGTATAAGGGCGATGGTGTTGGTGCAGTATACTAAGGTCATCCAGCTGCAATAAGTGTCAGTGCTTTCAAAATTACTTTCATTTATTCCGATCCTTATCCTTGAGCGCTCCAGTTCTGTATTAGTATTCATTATCCATAAAACAAATAAATCCACCGGGCGAAGCCGGGCTCTACTGCTAGTGACTTAATAAAGCAGTGAGAAAAATTCAGTTTCACTTAAGAAATGTTACCCTCATTAACCAACGAGAATGCTCCTTTCATTCAAGAATATTGACTGTCTCTAGTGATGAGGTAAATGTGGTTGTCATACCCTTCAAATGATGGAAGCCATGTTTCAGTGTTCCCTAGTTCTATTCAAGAAAGCTTTCCAGTCGGTCAACATAAATTGTGCCCAATTACATTAGGCATGAAAACAAGTATTTACATGTCCTAACATGAGAAATATTACCCAAGTTCATTATCATCATTTTCCATCTCTAGTTTCCCGGGTGTGGCAAACAAGCGCTCTCCATCTTGTCCGAGCTTGGTACATCATTTATTCTTGGACATTGTGTCCCAGTTAAAACCATTCTTCTCCACCTCTGATCGAACTGGCTCTATCCATCGTCTCCTTTGTCTTCCTCTTGGTCTCTTCCCTCTGATATCCAAGTTGAAGTACTTCTTAGCTGTTCTAGAGCTATCCTTCCTCATTACACAAGATATAATAATTTAATTAATGCAGCCAATGGCCATGTACTTTTCTTCTCAGGACAGGTCTGGGAAGGGATATTGGAAGGAAATTGGCCGTGGACCTATTGAAAAGTACCGTCCCAGCATTTGCCTAGTGGTGAAAATGGGGAAACCACGAAAACCATTTTCAGGACGGCCGAGGCGAGATTTGAACCCACGCTCTCCCGATGCCAGCGCGGCACGAGGTAGCACGTTTAATTGGATGACAAATTCGTAAACTAATGTAGCCTAAACATTGCATATATCTTTGTGTATAAGTATAATCCACAAACATTGCACATTTATTAAGCCTAAGTGAGCAGGATCTGAAGATGATCGCTCGACAATCGAAACATGCCATCCCATTAATTACACACACCACCCCCCCCAAGTCTTGTATATAAAAGCGTGTTACTTTGTGATAAATATCTTATGTAATATTTCTCATGTTAGGGCATATAATAGTACATTATACAACGAGCCTATACTGGCAATAATTAAGACACAAGTATGTTTATGAAACGAGCATCTTAATTACCATTATAGGAGAGTTGCATACGACATTCAATGATAATTATAACTTTATTTAATTTTATGTTCGAACAGAAATATTCATATTCAGGCACTTGAATTTAGTGATCGGAGCGCAAGCGCCAAGTTTGTTTTCTGTGCTTTCCAAGTTCGCTGACCCACGCACCACGCTTTCGCTCTGTCTGTTTGGCAATGCCATATGTTTACAGCCTGCCGTCTGCACCAGCATTGACTCTAAGGAACTCGTGTAGTGTCCGTTGTCCGCCGCCATTGAAATCCGAAAATTTTCTATAGAAAAGGCCAATGTTACTCATATACAAGAGTTAAATATTTTATCACTGAATTTTTTCGGAGTGCCAACATTATTGTTTCCAGACCAATATGTCCATCCTGACCAATGGTTTTCGCCTAGACCAATACAGGTTAGGTAGCGGGGCCGTGTTAGGCCAATATAAACACCCCTGGTTTTTGTCACACACAGTGGGGGTAGCCACGCATCAATAATCTTTATCCAGGCCAATGGTTTTGCCTCAGTAATTTTTACCAATAATTTCGTCCAGAGAGTCGCCGGGGAAGTGAAGTTGGCAGCAAACATGGCGACGTGCTTTTTGATAAGTTTATTACTTGAAAGTTAATGTTGACAATTTCCTTATTTTGAAAGTGTGAATGTGGTGTTTGTTAATGGCAGTTGGCTTTAATAACATGGCACAGTAAGTACAAACCATTTTCAGAGCGCTACTAAGAAAAATAACGCACTTTTGAAACGAGCAACGGACACTACACGAGAGCCCTATTTCTTTTCTCATATTTCTTCAGTTTATTTACGCGAAGATTTGGGACGGTGCACTTTCCATGTCGGTGATTTTGTGTTTGCCATTATAACTACTATGGTTGATCGGATATCTTTTACATTGTCAACTTTCAAATCATGTAATTCATGTCCGACATGTTGGATTCTGTGTTCAAGTGCGAAACTATCAAGTACCTAATTGGTCACACATCATACATCTTGAGCTCTGATTGGTTGGAGAAACTGTACCATAATGTACTATAATGAGCCTCATTATAGTACAGTTTTCTGACATATAATATTTACATTTCGCCATAGTCGAACATAAATACTTTTTTTTTTCACCGCCTAATGTAGGCTAATTGAGCACAATGTGTGCTGATGGACTGGAAAGATTCTTTAATAAATGTCATACCCTTCACAGCAGCAAAAAGTAGTGCATCCTATAACATGGGAACTAGAAGAGCAAGGGGAAGTTTGGAGCTTTGCAAGTTTTCCATCACTTTTATGTTCTTGCCGCGCTATATCAACACACCTGTTGTCAGCGCATTTGCCAGTTTGGAACCTCTGCATAGAAAGTTCCCCGAAACACTGCATTTTACAGTGTAATTTGCCATACTGTACAATAAATTATAGTCCTCGGCTGATTATCGCCTATGAGAGTTTCTACTGACTTGCAAGTATATAGACATGCAAACCAAATTATATTCCGCTCACTTTGCATTTAAATAGGGCAATCACTTGACGGGGCCAAAATATACACAAACCCACCTGGACCAATTTCCCAGAATAGACTGTATTTATAAATATAACCAACAGAACTAATGCATTGCAAGCTGCATGAAAAAATATTTTTTTAAAATCTGAGGACTTTTATCTGTCACACAGCAGTCTGACTTTTCAACACGCTACAGATAATGAACATCTGTGACCGTAATTTTGTGAACAAAGGTTATAAATAGGCAAGTATTCCATACGATAGAGGTTGAAATGGTGCATAGTAACTGAATACTTACATATAACTTAGAAATGCTCATACTTATAACAGAAACAATAAGGAGAAGATCCAAAAATAAGTTAACCTAAAAAGTTGATCAACACTTTATTAAAGGCTCATCTTCAACAGTTTAAGATGACTTAACAGTCATTTCCTTCTGTCCGAGTATGAATAACATGTGAGAGAAGTCATTTTATTTCTGTCAGGGAAACACTGCCAATGCAGTCAGGGCAAATAATCAATAATATACTCTGATGGCTGATTTATACAAAAACAAATTCTGTTCAATGCATCAATTATAGTGAAGAATCTATCACAAATATCAGTAGCCCACCAAAAAGCAAAGGTTTCTCAGTCACATGTTCTTTCTGTGGAATGGATCAGAATAAAATAAATATTTACATGTGGAACCTATGCCTTCTCCCTATAAATAGAACCTTCTATCAGCCATACTTTTATTAACTTACAATAGATGATAAAAGCATCAGTACCGGTAAACAATTTAAACAACACAGCCAGCCCAAGGCAAGCATAAGGGATGTACAAGAGCATGTTCCGTGGCCTTCAAGTCGGTAAACACGCCGCTTTTCAGGGCCCGACCCACATCGTGATAGACCCATGTTGTTTGGTTTACACATGCCAATACTTACTCTCTCGGCAATTGTAAATGCGGCGCTCCTTTCCTTTGGAAAACACCGTCCACGAAAACACCATTCTTTCCGTTGCACACCATGTAAAAATGCGGATGATCAAAAAAGATTTCAATGTGTCTTCGAGAAATAAAACTTGAATGCCCCATGTTTACATCAACCTCGCCTCGAGAACTGTTTCGACCGATGGTTATCCTCTTCTGACGCACCATATATTCGAATTCTCGTCCTTCCAGCCGAGCTATGGCAGTTCCCTTGCTTTCTGGACTCCATTGCAACTTCGAAGGACTAGCTGGGGCCGATTTTAAGGCTAAAAGAGCCCATGCGGGACTCTCCTGTGTCCGAGAATCTGCAGACATCACTACTGAATATGGCTTCCCGAGAGCCGACGAAGATCGTATGGATGTTTAGTTGTTTACCCACAATCCAAAACGTGGGTGGCCGAGACCACGTGATGTGACGATCAAGCTGCGTGTTTCCAGTGAATCAATCCATAGACGTTTCGATTTAGAGTTGAATGGTTGCTTAAAAAAAATTGTGAACAAGTATGAAAAAATTATATGATGGTTATTTGGAGCTTTAAAAAGCCTAAAAGCACAGAGTGGCTCGCTATAAAATCAATGTTCTGTTGTAAACAAACCTATTATGGCTGAAGATTCCAAAGAGTATATAAGGATAAACTTTCCATGCGAAAGAAAATAATGTTTTTGTTTTGCATACACGTGCTTGTTTATTTAATTTACTTCGAGTAATCGTTCCTATTAATTTCGCTACGATTATTGGTTTTTCAGCGTTTGGATTTGCGATAAATTCTAGTTACTCTGGAAAATTAAATTGCGTACGAGTGGGAGGCGGATATAGTGATTTGCGCTGTGAAAGATAACATAACATGGTGCAAGGGGGAGGGAAAATTAAATTGCTTCGCACTGGAATAAGCCATTATTTGTACCATTAATAAAGCATTTAACTTTTTAGGATTAAAATATCAACAAATTTAGTACAGACCTTTTTGAAGAGTAGGCTATTCTTTATTTCGCCCAGTAACTCAGGAGAATGGGCAGTACTATCATTAAGAGAGAAATGTATATGATCTCGAATGTCATACACTTCAGAAATGCCATCATTCTAGATGCATTCTGATGCATGCAATGATTATCATCTGGGACAAGGACCTCGCTTATTACCACCACCATCAGTCCTGGATTTCCCATATCAAAGTGGTACCCAGTGGTATCTACAGCCCCGCGTTAGTCATACGCTCACCATAGTCTACATTTTTATTTTTTTTTATTTTTTACTGTGAACCTTAGACTGTCACAGGGTGGATATCCATAGTAACATACATATTTTGTTTCAAGTTCTTCTCTTTCATCTATCTAGAGTTCCTGAGACTTAAAGTCAATCATTCAGCTTTCCTTTCTAGTAAATATATCATATACAGTACCTACATTATTATGGGAATAGTAAACCCGATATGGTCTGATTCAGTAACGCCCATAAGAAAACACATCCCGTTTCAATTCATCATAAAGTTACCAATGAACCAACAACTCGAAAAATCTCTAGGAAATTAAACATTGAAGAAAGATCTCATGAAATGAAAATTATAGAAGAATTAATAGATAAAGATGAACTATCTCAGGTTGCAAATCTCATGCAAGAGCTGATAATAAATAGCACAGTAAAAATCTCTGCAAATACTAGAATAGCAAAAAAGTGGTTTGACAAAGACTGTTATATCAAAAGGAAACAAGTACGGTACTAGATATACTACATCAAGTAAAAGGAAATCCCCAATATACAATGATGTTAAACATGTATGCATATGTAAGAAGACAATATAAAGACATGATGAAATTGAAGAAGAAAATCCACAACGAAAAGGAAGCGAAACAGCTAGCAGATGAAGCTGAAAAGGACCCCTACATTGCCCTTCGACCTAGAATGCGCCCAACGACACACTACATCAGTTTACAAACATGGGAAAACCACTTCAATACCATATTAAATAACAAAAGCGAAACTAAACTACCAAGTATGGAAATGAAAGGAACAAAAACTATAAACAAATATAAATGGTCAGAAATAACAACAGTAGAGGTTCGGAAAACAATAAATAAAGCTAAGAACAAAAAGGCTGCAGGGCCTGACAATATTTATAATGAACATATGAAAGCATCTACTGAAATACTGCTCCCAACTTGGACCAAATTATTCAACAAGTGTTCAGAAATAGGAAACATTCCGAAGCAATGGAGGAACTCAACAATAAAAGTCCTACCGTATTCAAAGGAAATGGAGATCCTGAGGATCCCAACAAATACAGGGGCATTCACTAGTATAATAACACAAAGACTGAAGGAACCTATTGACAGATCACTCCCCAATGCTCAATTCGGATTTAGAAACAACAGATCTATGCTAATGGCTGTAGGATTACTATTACATAACATCAAAGATGCACTTAAAAAGAAAGAAAAATTCTATACTGTATTCTTAGACTTCAAGAAGGCTTTCGACCTACTGGACAGAGGACTAATAATATCGAAGCTGGAGAATACCTTAGGAATTGATAATATCTGGATTGAAATTATTAGATCTATACTCGTCTACAACATACGAATATTGGATGGCCTTTCCACATCAGATACAATTCTACAGACTAATGGTGTACACCAGGGGGACCCTATGAGCCCATTATTATTCATTCTTACAACTGAGGAATTAATAAGAATCATCCAAGACAGAAAGGATATTCACATTTATGCTTACAAAATCACTTTATTTGCAATGAGGTGTCAACCTCGGTGGCAAATGAGGTACATAATTTACAAACACTACACAGTATTAAAAGAATACAGTAACTTAATGTACAAACACTACACAATATTAAAAGAATAAAGTAACAAACACCCAAAAGAATACAGTAACAAACACTACACAATATTAAAAGAATACAGTAACTTAATGTACTATTCACACATTGATTGAACTCCCCTCTCACAACTGCTGTAGGAATTACATAGCACGTATAATGTTTCTAGGAATACAGCACTAAGTTATACCACTTCTTTCTTTTCCCTGGTTTTGTCTATTCTGCTCTTGAATAACTGGACTGATTTTGGAAAGGGATCAAACACCACCCTTGGTAAACTGTTCCATTCCTTCACACCCTTCCCAATGAATGAAAATTTACCCCAATCGCTTCTGCTAAAGTGCCGTTCAATTTTGAATTTGTGGTCTGCCCTGCCAATATAATTACTTTCCAATTGAAGCCTCTAACGGATTTCCCCCCATGCTTCCTCTCCTGTATATGCTCTATATAACCCTACAAGTCTGTTTTTCTCCCTTCTCTTACTTAATGTTTCCCACCCAAGCTTCTCTAACATATCTGATACACTGCATCTCCTAAAATCCCCTATCACAAATCTTGCTGCTTTCCCTTGAACACTCTCAATTTCTTTTATTAGGTATTCCTGGTGCGGATCCCATACACTGCTTGCATATTCCAATATTGGACGAACCAAACTTAGGTAACTTTTCTCTCTTATTTCTTTGTTGCATCCTCTAAGTAGTCGCATAATGACATGCAACGATCTGTATGCTTTCCCAACAATGTCTCCAACATGACCCTTCCAGTGCAATTTACTATCAAATCTCACACCTAAGTATTTGCACTTGTCATCTTTTGGTACGATTACCCCATCCAATGTATATTGAAATTCAGTTTTTAATCTCTTGTTTGTGAATATTGTGACAGTTGATATACCTCCGTTAACCTTCATGTGGTTCTCTTCAACCCAATGTTGGATACTGTCGAGGTCCCTTTGTAATATTTTACAATCCTCTATATTATTTATTTCCCTATAGACGATAATGTCATCTGCATACAATCTTATTTTTGATGCTATATTGTTCCCTAAATCATTTGCATATATTAGGAAAAGCAATGGACCAATTTTACTACCCTGTGGAATTCCCTTCTTATCTTTCTCTTCCTGTGATATGTAATTCCCTACTCTGACTCTCTGAACCCTTGAATTTAGAAATGTTCCTATCCAACGTACAACCCTCGAGTCCAATCCCATTCTCTCCACTTTCTTTATTTTTCTTTATTTTTTTTTATTTTTTATTTTTTGATTTTTTTTTGTCGTGTGGCCTCCTCAGAGGCCGAGTGCAGGTCTTTCTATTCAACGCCCGTGGGCGACCTGCGCGTCGGGATGAGAGATGGAATGGAGGAAGGTGAATGAATGAAACTGGGCAAGGATGTGGAAGGAATCGGCCGTGGCCTATCAGAAGGTACCGTCCCAGCATTTGCCTGGTGTTGAAAATGGGAAACCACGGAAAACCATTTCAAGGACGGCCGACGGTGGGGCTCGAACCCATGCGTCTACCGAGTCAGCAGAGAGCTTGGTCCCATGACCTAATGCTGCGCTTTAGCCAGCTGAGCCACTACTGTCGGTACTTTCTTTAATAATACTCCATGTTCCACTCTGTCAAAAGCTTTGGAAAGGTCTATAGCTATGCAGTCCAACTGTCCCCCTAGATCCAACCGATCTGATATGTCCTGCTGAAATCCCACCAGTTGTGCCTCACAAGAAAATTTCTTTCTAAATTCATACTGGCTCCTCAGGTACCAATTTTTATCTTCACATACCCCTCTAATATATTTTACTATTAAACTCTCCAAGATTTTACAAACTACACTGGTCAGACTTACTGGTCTATAGTTCTCAGGTTTACTTCTATCTCCCTTTCCTTTATAAATTGGTATTATTATAGATTCCTTCCATTCCTTTGGTATTCTACTATTGTTCATGACATAGTCGAAAAGAAACTTTAAATAAGGCACTATGTACTACCCCATTGCCTTTATTAACGATATAGCAATTAGCTCTAGTAACCCGCACAAATTGCAAGAAGCGATTGATGTTATGGTTAAATGGTGTCAAGAAAACAGTTTCTACATAAATCAGACAAAAACAGAAATGATGGTCTTTTGAAATGGGGGCAAAATACCCTCCGGAGCACTAATCACTATCCATAACTTTACACTTAAAATAGTAAATGACTTTAAATATTTAGGTGTCACATTGCAACCTAGTGGCAAGTGCTTCACCAAACATATAACAGAAAGAGCTGCCAAAGCAATAATTGCAATTAAAGATATGAAAATGAAAATCCACAGCCTGCTTCCAGTCTCCGACCGGGTCAGGAACAATTAAAGATATATAAGAAACTTTAAAACATTAAGCCTTGAAACGGCTATGAAACTATTCAAAGTGAAAATACTACCAGTACTAACTTACGGTATAGAAATTATCTGGCCGGACCTTACCAGAAAAATCTATATACACTGGAGAAAGTTAAAGCATTATACATAAAGAAAGCGATAGGAGTTTCCAAGACAACCAAATCACGGCTAGTCTACCTCCTCGCGTGAGAAACTTTCCTAATTGTAGACTTAAGATCGCTTTTAATTTTACCTAGCATAAGAGGTTCGGAAAACCTAACGACACTTAGAAGGAAAAGAGAAGAAATCCCACTTGAATTTTATGGAACGGGGGCCATGGTTGACCACGCGTGGACATCAGCTAGCTATGAGATGAGGCACATGTTCACACGCCTGGCAGTTAATGGTTTTCAGCATTTGATTTGTACAAGAAAGCATACCATGACCCGGATGACACGTGTATGTCAACTATGCGGACACACATGTGAACGCTACCATATAGAGAAATGCAGAAAAAGAATAAGTCCATAAAAGTCCATGCTACCCACGGCACAGATGCACAAACATAGGGTATATAAATGTTTAAGGTGCGTTCAAAAAGTAATGATCCGGAGGCTGTAATGCGCAAACCGGTGACGACATCGGCTAATCGTGGTGTGTGTAACGAGGTGTGGTTCCGACCAGAGCGTGGAAGGTCACAGCCCGTCGCTAGAGGGCACACGTGCATGTCACGTGATGATAAAAAGCAAGCAGCAGCATCCATCAATCGTCCAACCAAGACAGTAGGCCATTCGACATGCTTCCTGGTGTGGTTGAAGACTGTGGGGCACCCATTGGGCAAACACTGTCCGCAAGTGCAGTCGTTCCTTCATGATGTTGTGCACACTTCCGACGCTCAATCCGACCACGGCGGCTATGGCGTTCACTGTCACTCGGCGGTCCTGGGTAATGAGTGCATCAACCAGCTGGACGTTGTCATCGGTAATGCAGGGGGGTGCCCCAGACCAGGCTTCATCGGCTAATGACACCCGTCCTTCCCTGAAGCACCTGTGCCACACCTTGACCCTTGCAAGGGACGTGCAGTGTTTGCCGTACACTCGTGACATTCGGCGATGAATGTCCGTTCCCCCTACTCCTTCCGCTGTCAGAAACCGAACAACACCTCTTTGCTCTTCGTTGGACGCCTCCATGTCACTGTTTGCAATGCGTCTGGCAGCGTTGGACGATTGATGCATGCTGCTGCTCGCTTTGTATCGTCACATGACATGCACGCGTGCCCTCTAGCAACGGGCTGTGACCTTCCACGCTCTGGTCAGAACTACTCCTCGTTACACACGCCACGATTAGCCGATGTCGTTACCGGTTTGTGAATTACAGCCTCTGGCTCGTTACTTTTTGAACGCACCTTATATTATTTGGCTGTTTAGCTGCAATAAAAGTATTATTACTATGGTACTTACACTTCTGGATTAGGACCAGATGATCACACTGCTCCACCTCTTAAAAGAACAATTGCTTAACTCTTGTGATTTAGGAACTCTTGATTATTTCTAACCCTGATATTAGATTATCCAAGCCATAGGTTGTCTTTTAGGTTCCTGCCTTTCATGATCATTTTCCTTCAGTTTTTGAGGAGTCTCTTTCATTTTTTTCCTTCTTCAGCATAATTGTAGCCTATGTTATAAGGGGCTGATGACTTTGTGTCAGTGGCGGATCCAGGTCTTGCGGGGCCCGGGGCGGTATGATAAGGTGGGGCCCACAACAATAGGAAATTAAAAAATATCGAATCAAATGGAAAATAGTTTTGTAATAATAATAAAATAACAGCACACCGATGTTTTCCAGAGAAGCCAAAGCTTCCAACTGGCAAGAAGTGGACTGCAGAAAGGAAACAACAGCATCGAGAACTAATGCGAAAGTACTGGTAGGTTGTTAAAGCTCGATGCAACAAGAAACAGTTGAAATGACGTGGTCTTTAGATGGCCGAATCGAAAGAAAATGAAGAATAGTTACAATATTTTGAATACACTATAGTACATTTTTTTTAATAATATGAATGAAACCTTTAAGTCCCCTTGAAGAACATTATGTAAACAATGAAATATTAAAATATTACTTTGCGACTTTTTTCCCGGCTGAAGTCTTCTATTATTTCACTGAAATCTAAACTTACTAAACGGTCACGGGAGGTCATAGCTGCAGTGAAAAAAGGAATATGAAAAGTATAATTAATTAATTAAATTTTAAAAATCCATGGCCCGGGGCCCTGGGCGGTCGCCCTCCCCTAGATCCGCCCCTGCTTTGTGTTCCTCCCCTTGAAGCATTTACCATCACCTACCTACAAATTCTATTCTTCCAGGAACTCGCAACATGAGAGACTTTTAGGTTGCTATCATAGAGTTTGAGTCAAGCCCGGTACTGCTTTGATTTAATAGTGCTTAATCGACAAGTTCCTTTTGACCTTCCTGAGTCAACTCTTGTTCTGACAGTATTATGTAAGGAGGTATAATGGCCCTTGCATTTCTGTTTTTGTTAGGTCCCCAAAAGATCTAGCTTATTGGCTGAGCCCTCATTTACAGGTTCTTTCAAGTTGGTCCCATGGTGTTGGGGTATCGCGCCTACCTCTCATCCGGAGACCCCAGGTTGATTTCCAACTCCGTCAGGGATTTTAGAAACTGATGTGAGGGCTGGAACGGGGTGCACTCAGCCTTGTGAGGACAAATGAGTAGCTGCCTGACAGTGAGGCAGCACCCTGGTCAGTAAAACCAAGATTAACGGCCAAGGCAACGTGACATACCGACCATGCGTCACCCCGCAATCTGCAGACCATATGGCAGGACAGCGGCCACTTGGTAGACGAAGGCCCTTTGTGGGCTGTGGTGCTACAGGGTTTGTTTAGGAGTTGTTTTCTCCTTAAGGGTTTGTTCAGCATGTTCCCACTTATTTCTTGTACTGTATAGGCTTCCCTGGTGGATCAGTGTCTGCTTCATGATCCCAAGATCTGGGTTCAGATTTCCTGCCGTACAATGTTGACTCGTAGAAGATCTCTTGTATTACATTTGGTGATTACAAGACAAAATTAATTAAATCTCAGCTACAGGTCGCTCTTGAGATTGCTGTCTGCCTCTCACCAAGGCGGACCGGATTCGATTCCCGGTCAATGCATGTGAGATTTTCTAAGTGAAATGCTATGTCCTGTGGTTCGGATTCCACATAAAAAGGAGGTCCCGTGGCTTATGATCACAAGATTAATGGTCACATTAAACTACTGTCGACCAAAGTATTATGTGCACTAGAGTTTGAAGGTTGTTCATGAAGTAACCAATAGACCTACATAAAATCCAATAACATCATCATTTTTGTTGTTCTATTTTACGTTAGTTCATGTAGGTTTGGATTTTTTAATTTATATTTTAATATTTTTTATCGCAGTTGGAACACAAAAAGTGCACGTTTTTAAGCGTGTTTCAACCATGCGTCACATTCAATATTTATTATCTCAAAAACCTCTCATCAGATCAAATCCAAATTTTAACACAATATACATTGGAATGTTGTATATCTGGTTTATTAATTTCAAAATTTTGTGTGTCCAAGAAACAAAGTTGTTATCATTTTTGTAAGAAGACGTTTTCTCGGCTCGGGGTGGTTGAAAAATGTAGTGCTTGGTCGCGCTGTAATCCTTATGCATCAAAAAGTTATGCTGTATGACTGTGAAATACGTAAATATGAAAATATAAATTAAAAATTCCAAACCTACGTGAACTAACGTAAAATAGAACGACAAAAATTATGATGTTATTGGATTTTATGTAGGTCTATTGGTTACTTCACAAACAACCTTCAAACTCGAGTGCACATAATACTTTGGTCGACAGTAGTTAGTTATTGTTTTAAGGGGCGGAACTACAAGGTCATCTGCCCCTTCACGTTAAACTTCTTCTTCTTCATGTGCCGTCTCCTCTAAGAAGGTTGGCGATCATCACTGCAATGCGGTTTTTGGATCTAGCAGCACTGAAAAGTTCACTGGAACTACACTTGAACCATTTTTTTAGATTGTCCAACCAAGAGATTCTTCTTCTTCCTCGACTCCTTCTGCCCTCAACCTTCCCTTGAATAATTTCTTGTAGAAGACGATACCTGTCTCATTATATGACCCAAGTAATGAAACTTCCTAATTTTGACGCAGGTAATTATCTCCTTATCTTTACCTATCCTACACAATATCTCAAGATTTGTGATTCTATCCATCCAACTTACTCGTAAGTTCATTCGATATGTCCACATCTCAAATGCCTCTAGTCTGTTAATTATATCTTGTTTGAGTGTCCCAGCTTCCATACCGTAGAGGAGTACCGAGAACAGAACATTTTAGCAACCTTACTTTTAAATTTATACTAAGGTCTCTATTGCATAATACATTTCTCATTTGATTGAATGTATTTCTGGCTTGTCCTATCCTTGCCTTAATTTCTTGAGAGCAATCATTGGTATCATTAACTATGGTTCCTAAATATCTGTATTTCTGAACTCTGTGAACTGCTTCATCTTTGATTATCAAATTTCCTGGATTATCCTCTTTCGAAATTACTGTGAAACTAGTTTTCTTAACATTTATAGTTAAACCACTTTTCTCGCTGGCTTCTACCACTCTACGTTAAACTACAAGCTTCCTTTTTTTTGCTCTTGAGATTCTCAGGTTCACTGTCAGATGGCAGTGCTAAACGGAACATAAACATTGGAGAGCAGATCATCTAAATGGCTCCTACTCAAAAGATCTACACCAGGTTGCTGAGGTCATCCAATTATTATTAACCTTTCTTATGTTTTATTTATTTATGTCTTCCTTTCACAATGGCCAACCATAGAGTTAAATGATAGGGGCAGATTACCTCGTAGTTCTGCCCCTTAAAACAACAATAACTAACTAACATAGTAAAATCAGGAATTGCACCAACTACCAGGAAAGTAGCAACTGATTAAACACTTGTTGCTTTGACCCATTGACAGACAGGATAACCAAACAAGCTTTCCAGAGGAATCTGCAGGGACATTGCCTAATGGGTTGGAACTTGCACCTTGGAGCCTGTAGTATTGAAGAGCTATTATTTGGATTGATGGCATAATTCCTAGATGGATTGTGGAGACTGTCCTTGTCCTTTTTGTGTGTTTGTCCTTGTTATTCCCCTTTATCTCTTCCTCCACCCACACCTGCAGTCATTGTGCTTGTCCTTTCCTTACCTGTCCTGATTGTTTGTATGTTCACCTTGTACTTTTCTATTTAATCTCAAAACCACAACACTGACCAATAGGGATCATTCTAAACTCCAGGCGGCTGAAATGAAGTTCCTACACACTATGATTCAAAAAACGAAGAAAGACAAGATCAGAAATGAGAAGATTAGGGAAGAAGTAGGAATAAGAGATTCTCTTTTACATAAGATCCAGGAATCAATACGAAAGTGGTTTGGTCATATGAAGAGGATGCCAGTCAATAGAACTGCATGGAAGGAATTTGAAAGAGAAGTGGAAGGAAGTCGACCAGTGGGCAGACCACTAAAGAAGTGGACAGATCTGCTTAAGAGTGACGTTCTGCAGAAAGGTCATGATTGGGACAAGAGATGGAGGAAGAATGGTTTGCGGACGGAACGAGATGGAGGGGGCTCTTATACCACACCCGGGCAACTGGAGATGGTTTCGGATGATGATGATGATAACCTGGTATAATTTATTTTCTCCTTCCATGTTTGTCCCATGTGTTCTAACTTTGTCCTGTTATTAATTTTTTTAACTTTCTTCATGTGTTTGGTTTGTTCTTCACTGCATCTTACACCATCCACTTCAAGAAAGCGATCTCATTGAGGAATGTGTCATCCTCCCCCCCATGCAATGCACAGTTTGAAAAACAGATGAACAGGTTGCGTCCTGTCATCCTGATGAAACCATGAGGTCGAAACAAGCTTGTTGGGTGCTGTAACATGCTATATGATGAGTTATGCTATGGCACCAGACCTCATGGTGGTCCTAAGAGGCACTACAAGGACCAATTTAAGCAGACCCTGAAATTGGCAGGTCTTGATTCACAAACCTGGGACATGCTGGCTGCAGACCGCTCAACTTGGCGCCGTACCATCTCGGATACTGTAAAAACGTTTGAAAGGGATCGACGCACACTTGAAGAGGCCAAGCGTCAAGCTAGGAAACTTCGAGCAGCCCAACCACATCCTCCTCCAGCAATACTATGTGACTTGTGTGGACGCTTGTTCTATGCCAGGATTGGACTTTTTAGTCACCGTAAACACATCCACAAATTGGACTGAAGGAAGAAGATTTATACTCAGATTCGAGTTAAAGCCGATGATGATGAACATTGAAGAACTGTTATTTGGATTGATGGCATGAATGCCCACGATTGAAATCAGAAGTAGGCCTATGTCTGGCTGTGGAGATTGTCCATGTCTTTCAATTTGTTTTCTACCTTTGTTCCCCACTTGGGGGACAAAGAAAGAGTCCCCTCGGCAGTGGTATATTGGCTAATCATCCACCCCCCATCCCCAGGTACTTATACATTGTGGGGTGTGGATTGACGACAATGGGGTCCAAGCTGAGCTCGGTATTGTTTCTACCCACTTATTGTCACCGAACATGCAATACCACATACGGTATCTGACATTGCTCTTCTTTTCAATTATTTTTCTTATGATTTGTGACACCTCCCAGCCGTGTGTCGATGTTTGTGGAACTTTTAAAGTTCATCATGGTTCCGTAGTGACACTTTAATATAATTGGTATAACGTTTAAAATTATGACCAGAAAAGCTTTCCGCCTAGTCAATACTTTATTGATATGTTGCAATCAAAGGATCACAGATCGGTATTAATGGGACATGTTTTGGGGCCTAAATTATTTGGCTCCCTTCATCAGCCTATGAACTAACGTAAAACTAAATAGCCATCATAAACCCCTGTGTTAACAAAATGATGTCTTAAAATACACAAAAAAAGATGATGAATTACAATGAATGAAACACAATCATGATAAAATTAGGCGAAGATGTGAAACGTATGAAAACAACAAGTACATTTAAAAAACATGTATTTAAGAAGGAAACATTAAAAAACACTATGTGCAAAGTAAAAACCAATGAGTATGCGCAATTGTAAAAGGTACGCAACTTGAAACCTTAAAAAATTGGTTGTGCCAAACCTATAGTTCGTGTTTAGATGTTGCTGGTTGCTTGAGAAACAATGCATAGTGTGGAATGGCTGGTTGTAGATAATAGAAGATATGTGTTTTTCTTGAAGGACTGATGTGCATACTCATTGGTTTTTACTTCGCACATAGTGTTTTGTAATGTGTCTCTTTTATATAAGTGTTTTTTAAATGTACTTCTTGTTTTCATACGTTTCACATCTTTGTCTCTTTCATCATGTGTTTCATTCATTTATTGTAATTCATCATCTTTTTATGTGTATTTTAAGACATTATTTTGTCAACACAGGTGTTTATGATGGCTGTTTAGTTTTACCTTAGTTCATAGGCTGATGAAGGGAGCCAAATGATTTAGGCCCCGAAACATGTCCCATTAATACCAATCTGTGATCCTTTGATAGCAATACCGTAAGTTATATCGATAAAGTATTGACTAGGCGGAAAGCTTTTCTGGTTATAATTTTAAACGTTACACCAATTGTATGTGGATGTGCTGTCCAACAAAACAATTCACATTAGGTTCATTTTCTTGTGTTGTTGTTTGAGTTTTCTGTCTTTTGACTGCTTTGATGCAGCCCTCCATGCTTCCCTGTCCTGTGCTAATCATTTCATCTCTACATAGCTACCACACCCTACATCTGGCACAATCTCTTTATCATATTCTAACCTTGGTGTACCCTTACAGTTCATATCCTCGACCATTCCTTCCATAACTAACTTGCTATTCCTGGGTGTCTTAGTATGTGTCATACCAACATATCTCTTCTCTTCATTAGCAGTCGCCAGAAACATCTCTCCTCTCCCAATCCTCGTAATACCCTATCTACCCATCTGATCTTCATCATTCTCTTGTAACACCATTTCAAATGCTTCAATTCCCCTCTTTTCTGCTGCTCCAACAGTCCAAGTTTCTTGTGTAGGAGCATACATAAAATTGTGCTTTAAATTCATTGTACTGTAAAAAAGTATATTTTTGTGTAGTTATGCACTCCTACAGTACAGTGTATTTAAGGTTCATTATCCTTTGGTTTTACACACAGGAAAATGAACCTAGCACAAATTGTTCTGTTGGCTGGGAGGCTAATCATAAGGAAAATAATGGAAAAGAAGAGCAACAACAGATAATAATAATATCGTATGGCCTCGGGTGCAAGCTTTGTAATTTGCAACCAGAGGGTAGCTTGCATGACGAATTTCGTTGTTCCTTGAAGCACTATGAAAGTCAAGGAGGTTAGATATCTAATCTCTTTGAACACTATAGCGCTTTCTAGTAGAGAAATGAGGAACTTTGTGTTGGCGAAACTCCTGAGATTAATTTTGCCATTATGAACACGGCCTACTGAATTCAAATGGGTTCTTTGACATTCCAACATCGTATGACATGCGTGTCGTATTTTTGCCGCCTTTCAAAAATCACTTACCACAGCCAGGAGCGAACCTGCAATCTTGGGGTTAGTAGACCGACACGCTATCCACTCACCCACCGTGGCAAGCTAACAACAGATACGGTACGTGGTATTGCAAGTTCAGCAACGTTATGCTGGATTCTTCTCAACTTTCCTTTTGTCCCCAACAGTGTTAGGATATCCGAGGCCTTCATACTTTCATTTTCCTGCCTTTTGTGGCCTTTTATTTTGAGGGTTTTCCCTTCTTCAACGGGGCAGATGACCTTGATGTCCTGCCTCTTAATACAACAGTCAACACTATTCGTAGCCTTTCAGCAGCACTAAACAAATATTTTTCATAAATCTGTTCTTGCAAATGTTGTAAAAAATGTGGTGTTTCATGCTCGTATCATCAATCCCAATACAGTAGAACGTCGTTTATCCAGATGTCAAACAACCGGAACGTCAATTATCCGGACGAGCAAAAAAAACAAAGTCGAAGCAGCGCGCGCTTAATGTTGTCATGCGGAATTGCGCGCTGCCTACAGTAGTGAGTTGGTTCTCGTTTTCAATGGTTGTCTAGTACCGTTTGTATACTCTATAATGTTCCCACGTGTTACAGTAACCTATGTGAGTGTGCGTACTCTACTGTATTACGTTGTGAAAATGGCTTCTACGAGTGGCATAAAGGAAAAAGGAAATCGCAATGTTTTATCGATTGAGAATAAGGAGGGGATCATTAATGAACTGGATAAAGGTGAGAATGTGCAGTATCTAATGAAAACTTACAGTGCTGAAAATATATTTATGATTTGAAGAACCGAATAGGTGAAATTCTGAATTATACATCGAAGTTAGATAGTGAACAAAGGTCTTAAAAGAGAAAACCCATGAGATCAGCTACGGATGGAAAATAGGAAGAAGTGGCGTACTTATGGTTTATTCAGACAAGATGTAAGGGATATCCCATTTCTGGACCTTTGTTAAGTGTGAAAGTGTTGCAGCTAAATGAGAATTTTGGTGGTTCTCCCCATGAAATAAACGCATGTTCGATTATCCGGAGAAATCGTTATCCGGAACACTTTCGGTCCCAATTATTCCGGATAACCGACGTTCTACTGTACTTCTATGGAGTCCATATGGTATTTCTGTTCAAAATAAGGAATTTGACTCTTTTATCTACTGCACTGAATTTATCAATCAGTCATTTATTAAACAATTAATTCCAAGCCAGAGGTTCATACTTAGGAATTATACAATTTAAATTTATAGGTGTCTACTACAATTTATATACCATACCACATACACTATTTATATACACTAGCTGTGTGATAGCAGCTTCGGTGGTGTAGTTGGTAGCATGCTGAGCCTCTATGCCCATAATTGCGGGTCAAACCCGTCCGAAGTCGTTGGGTTTATTAAGAGCATTAAAAATCCCTCAGTATCCCTTCTTTCAGAGGGAAAGTACAGCATGTAAAAGTATCTTCCACTAACTTCAACTGTGTGAAGCAAAATTTGTAGGTTATATTTTATTAATGCTCTTAAGTTCCAACGTTCGTCGCCAGGTGCTGGTTGCGATGGCATCTAGTAGACAAGTTTGCAGCTAGGTGTTGTGTGCGGTAGCATTTGGTAGTAAAAGTAGGAACTACTTGAAATTATCCTCATTTGAATTAAAACAGATAACACACACTAATAAAGTCATCACAATTAACACAGTTATCAGACAGATTCTACACACACCCAAAGTACACGGGGCTACATAACCGCATTGTCGCAGCCCCTAAACTAAGGAACCAAACAGCTGTAATTGTCTTACTAAAGGAAAATTTACAATAATAATGAAATGGTCATACATATTCCCAAATTTGGCTACCTACTAAAGTATTAGGTATGATTCGAAAGCATTTTCTTAAATTTAGTTTTGAAAGTCGACAGATTGGAAATTATTTTAAATCACTTGGAAGATGATTGTAGGCTTTAATGGATGGAACAATAAATTGTTCTTTGAACATTTTTACTCAAATAACAGAAAATAAGTTTCAAATGTGGATTTATTATGCATTTCCCAACATAGGAAATGTATTGTTTCTCACCAAAGTTATTGAAGAAATTTAATAAACATTTATTGCAGCCAATGGCCATAGAACATAAATACTTACAAAATACCTAAATACATTTATAATGAAAGTGCATAAAAGATCTGCCTATATATCACTCTATTCACAACAGAACTGTGTCAGAGTTATCAGTCTCTGATTACACCATAGGGCATGGTAACGGTCGCACTGTCTTCCGCACAGTTCACATTCGCAGGTGGCTTCGTCCGGGATGTGAAAAGTCTTCTTTCTGCAGACTCAGTGGTGGAATCCGTTAACTGCAAATCGCGTTTTCTAATGGTGTAGATCGTAGTCCGCTCCTTTCCATTCTGTTGAAGTCATTGCTACAGTGGAGTAAAACTCCAACCATATCTCATTTCTCTTGCGCTGCAGTTCTTCTGCCATTTTCTAATAGGCCCTTGTTTTATGAAGAAAGGCTCTCCGACGAGCTTGTATGTTAGTCTAGATGGGGTGAATTTCGAAACACACAGTCTAATCTAATATCGTATGGCTGCCGGGTGCAAGCATTGTTATTTGACACCCAAAGGGTAGCTTGCATGTCGAATTTCGTTGTTCCATGACTATGAAAGTCAAGGAGGTTAGATGTTAGATATCTAAGCTCCTTGAACACTATAGCGCTTTCTAGTAGAGAAATGAGGAACTTTGTGTTGGCGGAAACTCCCGAGATTAATTTTGTCATTATGAACTCTGCCTACTGAATTCAAATGGGTTCTTTGACATGCCAACATCGTATGCATGCGTATCGTATTTTTGCCGCCTTTCAAAAATCACTTACCACGCCCAGGAGCGAACCTGCAATCTTGGGGTTAGTAGACCGACACCTTGACCACTCGCCCACCGTGGCAAGTGAAACACACAGTAGTCTCCTAAGGTAAGTTGATTTTGTGTGTTCGATCTCCTTGAAATTTGTTTCGGTCAGGTATGTCCATATTAGTTCAATCCCATTGAAACGGTAATTAGTGCCCCATGTTGGTAGCGACAAATGTAATGGTTTTGCTAGCCCACACTGTTGGGTGATAAATGTAACTGTTTACCTTTGCCTAAGCTATGTTGTTTTAATGGGCGCCAAGACCTCAATGCAATGTTGAAATCTGAATTTGTATTTAACAACGTCTAGCTCTGGCAGAACACATTCAAGACTCTATTCACTCAGATCGTGGTATGATTTGATCATTAACCCAACAAACAATTGTATCAGGAGAAGGAATTGGTCTATATCTAATGCTACCTACTGAAAGCAAAGATTGCATTGTAAAAGAAATGAATTTATTATATAAAACAAGTATAGCAAAATTAATAATAATAATAAGTTTAAAATTTAAATTGGAGCGTTGTGATTTGAATATTACCGATAGAAAATTACGTGAAAACGGAGTCTGATAAATTGATTTTACTCTTATTTCCAAGCTATGAAGTTACTGAATTATGAAATATAAAACAAAGAAAAATGAGAGATTGCGTATTTCTGCGTCATTAGCGCTTACCCCTGGAAATTGCCAAAGCATTTCCCTCGTTCTTGCTGATGCTGTGTGCTTCCCACAGTCTCCTGGACGTCGTCATCTCCGTCGAAATTTGATGATATTCTGGTAGATTAGATAATTCTATGGTCCGTACATCGGACCCAAACTCTCGTAAAACCGCACTGGTTACGTTTTACAAAAGTTCGTCGCTAACTCCACTGAACATCGGAGCGTCACGCACTTGCGACCGTACACTGCAAGTTCTACACAGATTCTCCGTTCCACGGAACATCGGAGCGTCCCCCGCGTATATACACACTCCGCAAGTATTTCACAGATAGTCCACGTCTCACGGCGCGTCGAACGATATATGCACCTGTCGGCTCCCCCACTCTTCAGCCGGCTTCTAGCTTACGTAGTCCTCATTGATTGGCTGAGCACGCCGCGCTATCTTCCCCTCCTCTGGGTCATTACACTCGGCGGGAGGGTTCCGTTTCAACAATTCGCCTTTCCTGGACGCTGCGACCCAGGATTGCGTCATGCTTTCCGACAAGAATCAGTTTGTACTCGAATTCCCAGTGAGTCATGTCTCTCAAATACCCTAACTGACGAAAACTCCGTAAAATTCCGTAATCATATAATTTTCTATGATATCGTCGTTCGTAATAATTTGCTTGATAGCGTTTTCTAAGACATAGAAAACCTATCTGAATGCTAATAATTTTTATAAAATGCTCCGAAAATACCTTAATAATAATTATAATAAATTAATAATAATAATAAATTAACATGAAAAATTCTCTTGGCTGAACAATTTGCCGCGTAAATAAATATAGAATGGCTTCCTACTGACTTATGCCAGTTGCATAAAACCCCTCTAAAAACACGTTACATATTCACCTCGGATCATCGGATCATTTACCGTGACGACGGTCCATTATCCGATTATCCCAGACACGTTAATAAACCCCATCCAAAATACATATTACATAAATGAAATCACCCTAAATTACAGATATATACACTCATAATTTTTCTTCACGCACTTTGCGTCAAAGTTCGTTGTCACTATGGATTGCACTTTGCAACCAGTCCAATGTTTTACATATAGAAGTGTTCCACGGATATTTCCGCCTCTCAAATTTCTCTATGTTGGAGAAATAGACATAATCAATGTGTGAGCACTATGTATTTATGATGTCATATCACACGCATTGAAGGTGTTCTGATATATTTATATCACCATAGAACTTCCTAATTTCACTGGAGGTCCCCTCCTTATGGTGACATTTAATTCCACATATCACTGAGCACACGATCACACTATTGTGGCAGCGCTTCGTGACCATAATACTTAATCTCTCTTTAAAGTAGATTAAATTAATATTGACTTCTGAAAAAAAATACAGTGAATGCGCATTACATATAACACCAAATATTTCTGTGCCGTAATCGCCCTGTCTTGTTAAGTTCCCGTACACCATATTCTACTTAATACTAGTTCTCAACACAGACCCGTTCTCCTCCTACAAATAATACCATTATACAAATTGCCTTAAATTACACACTTACAAATCTTACATGGCGAGGCCGTAAACAGAAATCACGTGTGCTGATATGTATGAGTTTCATGAAGGACTGTCTCGCATTCTGATGGCCCATCTTTTATCTCGTGGACGCCTTAAGCTAACAAGCCCTATTCAAGCGCTCCCCCATCTCTTGGAGATAAATGGGAACCCATCAGCGCTGCCAAAATGGCCTTGGTGCATCGAGACAATTTAGTGCTCAACAGCATCCGACAATCCCGTCATATTTCCCTGTACCTTAAAAACTCTCATTTACTTACATACTACCCCCCTGTGTGACTTCTGATACGCCTGCCTGGAAGACCATCTCCTCCCACGCACCCAATACCACACTTACTCATTTGATAGGCTGGCTCGCCAGCTAAACACACTCACTTTATGACACATATTTTCGTAGACTATGAATATTATACGTCCCGTATAATCTGTTTCCCTCACTATTCTCCAGCACATATGCTGTTTTGCCAATACGTTTGGAAACTATAAATGTTTCTGCGTCACCTGCTTCCAACCTTGCCACTGGCTCCCTTAAATGAACGTCCTCACGTTGCTCCACTAGCATATTTCTCAGTGTCTGTAACGATGCCCTGTTGCTACTGTCCACACATGCACATATTAAAATACCGTCCTCTGCTTTAACCACAGGATAATCCCTACATAAATTAGTGTCCCTCGATAGCATGTCTGCAAGAATGTTATCTTTACCTTTAATATATTTTACTGTGAATTCGTATTCCTGCAGAGCAAGAATCCACCTACTAACTCTGTTAGAACTGAGTTTACAAGTCCTCATATACAGTAATGCATGGTGATCTGTGTGGATCTCAAATTTCCCCCCTACTAAATACATTCTAAATTTTCCTAAACTGAAAACAATACCTAAAAGCTCTAACTCAGTAATCGTGTATCTTTTCTCCGCTGCAGTCAGTCCTCGCGAGGCTAAAGATACAATGCACAGATTACCCTCATCATCTTTCTGACATAATACTCCAGCAATGCCTATATGTGAAGCATCTGTCATAACCACATATTCCTTATCTTTTAACGGATATTTCAGCACTACAGCTTTCTCAAAACCTTCCTTCAGCGCTCTAAAAGCCTGATCATGCTTGGACTCCCATCTCCACCGAGTCCCACTTTTAAGCAATTCCCTGAATGGTTCTACCAACCCTGAGTATTTAAGAACGAACCTCCTGAAAAAGTTGCAAATTCCCAGGTAAGTTTTTAACTGTTTAACATTCTGTGGCACCTCTGCGTTAAGTATCTTATTAACCCTACTTTCTTCTGGTGTTACACCTCTACTTGACACTCTATGACCTAAAAATGTCACTTCTGACTGACAGAATGACGACTTAGACAGCTTCAAAGTGAACCCTGCCTGATCTAACTTCTGAAAAACTATATCTAAATGAAGTAGATGCTCCTCAAAACTGCGTGAACTAATTACCATATCATCTATGTAAATGGTTACAAACTCTCCTGTGTCATCCCCTAATGCGATGTTTAAAGCCCTAATTAAAGCAGCTGAACTACTCTTTAACCCATAAGGTGTTCTACAAAATTGATAAAGATTATATTTATGACTAAAAGCTGTAAATGGTCTATCTTCGTACATAAGTGGCACTTGCCAAAAACTGGAACTCAAATCTACACAAGTGAAATATTTCTTCCCCTCAAATGTTTGCATTAATTCCTCTATTGACATAGATTTCAGCTGATCTGAACTAATTCTACTGTTAACCAAACGAGCGTCTAAGCAAATACGAACCGTGCCGTCGGTTTTGGGTACTGTGATCAAAGAATTAACATATGGACTGTTAGAGTGCTCAATAATCCCATCTTCAAGCATCTGATTAATTTGTGCCTCAACTGCACTCTGATAAGCGAAAGGTACAGGATATCTATGTCCTGTGAATACTGACCTATCAATAACGTTCAATGAATGTGTATAGCAATTGGCCATACCAATGCGATCCTCAAAAACTCTCCTATTACACAATAACACATCATAGAGCCGAACACACTGTTCATCCTCTATATTTCCCTGAAATGCAGCCTCACGTAACGAGTCCTCTAGACTTCCGTTCGTAATCACACTGCCCACAAAACATGGAGAACCCCGCTCTACGGCTGGCGATATCTCATTTAAAGTACAAATCACACCTACAATACTACTCCTCTGAATATGGTCATTGAACGCTACTTCTACTTCAGAATCTCCCCATTTAAATTTCAAACTCCCTACATCATAACATAAGTTACCAGACACTCTACTTAGCCACTCTGAACCCAAGATAACACTGAATACTAAATTTGGAATTACAAGACAAATCTGCTTCTCTACATGATTATTAATTTTAATGTCTACTAAAACTTGCTTAGAAATTACTTTAGACCTCTTCCCAACAGCTGTGATAACAAAAGTGCTTTTAATTGGCATCTCCTCAAAATTTACTCCAGTTCCTTTCATTTTATCATAAAATGCACTACTTATGCAACTCTTCATACAACCACTATCAATTAAAACATCTGTGTACGCCTCGGACACGTTAAATTTAACTATGGGGCTCTTACTAACCACTTCCTGAATAATACCTTCATCATTTAGTTCATGTAATAATTCATTTCTTACATTTAGGTCATAGGGTTCCTGTATAATTGTATGGACAGGGCATGCTACAGACTGAGATTCTGACCTTACTTCGCAGCCTGGTTCGCGTTTAAAGAACCGCTACAGCTGGCCGTAGTACTACTAACTACTAAACTGGTCTGGTTGATCTGGGCTGTGTTGTCATTGTTTGGCTGTATATTACTACCACTAGGCTGTCCTCTTCCTTGACCCCTATTCTGGTTGTAATTATTGTCATTATAATTTCTCCCTTGATTTCCCCTGAAATCATTGTTTCTCCCTTGATTTCCCCTGAAATCATTGTTCCTCCCTTGATACTGATTACCATAGCCATTTCCTCTGTTCTGATTTAGCTGATTATTGTTATTTCTATTTTGAGCATTGGCCCCTTCGCCACCGTTCCCTTGAACTTCTTGATGCCTGGCTTCATTAGGCCTATTAGTATTATTACCCTGGTTCCGATTGAAATTGTCCTCATAACCCCCTCTCCCTAGTGCATCAAATGTGCTTAACAAATTTTCTACTTGTGATATTGTCTTTACATTCTGGATACAAGCAGCCTCCTTGATCCTATAGGGAAAGTGCCTAAGTAGCAACCTCACCACATCACTTTCCTCCTTCAAGCCATCCAGATATTTACACACTAATACCTGCCCTAAAAAGTATTCGGTCATGGTGGAGCTTCCTTTAGGGTTATATTTACCACACACTACTCCCTCACGATGCTGCGACTGAATAACCTCATTCCAGAACTTTTCACAGAATTTCATTTTAAAATCATTGATATCAGTAAACTTGTCTCTGTAGACAGCAAACCAATTCCTCGTTTCCCCCACAAACACTTGTTCTAAAATTTCAACTACCTGGCACCACTCAATACTACCATTTTCCAACCTTTCCCCGAATTTATTTTCTATAGTGTTCATGAACTCCATTGGGCACCCCTGTCGATTGCTGAACTTACCCAGTTCTACCTCCCTGTGTGTGCTATTCACAAAAACTGGCCTATTCTGACTATTTTCTTGCCTGATCCTAGCTTTTAATTTTAATTCTAATTCTGCGATTTTCTCCTCAGCCTTCCTCTCAATACTGTTTACTGTTAATTTAATGTTTCCTTCTGATTCTTCTACTTTATCATATAGCTTTGCTTGTTTCTCCTCAATCTTGCTAATGCTCTCTTTATTACTCTCTCTTAAATCATTTACTTCTGCAACTATTTGCGAGTGGACTTTCTCAATTCTACCCCCCAGCTGTTCCTTAACCTCTTTAGTAGCTACCTGAATTTTGTCAATTTCTCCCCCCAATTGCTTTTTGACTTGCTGTGTTTCCAGTTGCACTAGTTCTTTTAAATTTTCAGTCTGTGTACTGATTCTAATTTCCAACTCCTCCTGTACTTTTCCTAATTTCTTGTCTACATCTGCAATGATCTCTTTAACCTTCTCTTCCATTACTCCTCTGATTTCTCCTCTAATCTGCTCCATTTTCACACTAATTTCCTTACTGTTTTGTTCTAATTTAGCATTTAAAGTTTCAGTCCTCTCTCTATTTTCCTTACTGTTTTGTTCTAATCTGGCGTTTAAAGTTTCATTACTCTCTCTATTTTCCCTACTGTTTTGTTCTAATTTAGCATTTAAGGCATCTGTACTTTCTTTATTTTCCCTACTGTTTTGTTCTAATTTTGCATTATTCTGTTCTAATTTTGCATTTAAAGCTTCTGTACTTTCTTTATTTTCCCTACTGTTTTGTTCTAATTTTGCATTATTCTGTTCTAATTTTGCATTTAAAGCTTCTGTACTTTCTTTATTTTCCCTACTGTTTTGTTCTAATTTTGCATTTAAGGCATCACTACTAACTTTGTTCTGATACATGAACTCGAGAAGTAAAGTTTTTAATTCTGGTTGGCCGCCTACACTCCCTGTTTCAGTATCGGGATTTACCTCCGCTACCCCGGTACTACCATCACTCGACATACTGCTCGTATCATCACTCTCCCGTTGATGACCACTACGTAACCTCATCTGTCTTTCTTTCTCATCCCCCATAATGATATACACTGATAAAGACAAATAACCCCCAAAATACAGGCACAGAAATATATACCCTTCTCCTTCCACAAATGTTATTAGGTTTTCAGCCCCAAGTTGTCGGCGACAAATGTAACGGTAATTAGTGCCCCATGTTGGTAGCGACAAATGTAATGGTTTTGCTAGCCCACACTGTTGGGTGATAAATGTAACTGTTTACCTTTGCCTAAGCTATGTTGTTTTAATGGGCGCCAAGACCTCAATGCAATGTTGAAATCTGAATTTGTATTTAACAACGTCTAGCTCTGGCAGAACACATTCAAGACTCTATTCACTCAGATCGTGGTATGATTTGATCATTAACCCAACAAACAATTGTATCAGGAGAAGGAATTGGTCTATATCTAATGCTACCTACTGAAAGCAAAGATTGCATTGTAAAAGAAATGAATTTATTATATAAAACAAGTATAGCAAAATTAATAATAATAATAAGTTTAAAATTTAAATTGGAGCGTTGTGATTTGAATATTACCGATAGAAAATTACGTGAAAACGGAGTCTGATAAATTGATTTTACTCTTATTTCCAAGCTATGAAGTTACTGAATTATGAAATATAAAACAAAGAAAAATGAGAGATTGCGTATTTCTGCGTCATTAGCGCTTACCCCTGGAAATTGCCAAAGCATTTCCCTCGTTCTTGCTGATGCTGTGTGCTTCCCACAGTCTCCTGGACGTCGTCATCTCCGTCGAAATTTGATGATATTCTGGTAGATTAGATAATTCTATGGTCCGTACATCGGACCCAAACTCTCGTAAAACCGCACTGGTTACGTTTTACAAAAGTTCGTCGCTAACTCCACTGAACATCGGAGCGTCACGCACTTGCGACCGTACACTGCAAGTTCTACACAGATTCTCCGTTCCACGGAACATCGGAGCGTCCCCCGCGTATATACACACTCCGCAAGTATTTCACAGATAGTCCACGTCTCACGGCGCGTCGAACGATATATGCACCTGTCGGCTCCCCCACTCTTCAGCCGGCTTCTAGCTTACGTAGTCCTCATTGATTGGCTGAGCACGCCGCGCTATCTTCCCCTCCTCTGGGTCATTACACTCGGCGGGAGGGTTCCGTTTCAACAATTCGCCTTTCCTGGACGCTGCGACCCAGGATTGCGTCATGCTTTCCGACAAGAATCAGCTTGTACTCGAATTCCCAGTGAGTCATGTCTCTCAAATACCCTAACTGACGAAAACTCCGTAAAATTCCGTAATCATATAATTTTCTATGATATCGTCGTTCGTAATAATTTGCTTGATAGCGTTTTCTAAGACATAGAAAACCTATCTGAATGCTAATAATTTTTATAAAATGCTCCGAAAATACCTTAATAATAATTATAATAAATTAATAATAATAATAAATTAACATGAAAAATTCTCTTGGCTGAACAATTTGCCGCGTAAATAAATATAGAATGGCTTCCTACTGACTTATGCCAGTTGCATAAAACCCCTCTAAAAACACGTTACACCATATGTCGCTATGGGCATTATCTTAGTATTGAAAATCATCATGGCAGTGTCTACAGAGAGTCTACGTAAGAGCTGAATATCACTGATAGCCAATATAGCTGCTGTTGTTCTATTTCTGACTGTTTAGTGAATGTCTTTCCAGTTGTCTGAAGTATAATTCCAAGATATGTAAATTCCTTAGCCGTTTTAATCTGTTCCTGAATAGGTGTAATATACAGCTGTTCTGTGCCCATTATTCTTCCTCCCTTCCTAAATATCATATAGACTGTCTTTTGTTCATTTATTTCCAGCTTATTCTTCTCTGCCCATAATGCTAGGCGAAACATGCATTCCTGAAGGACCTCTAGGTTCATGAACCTAGTGCCATGTCGTCTGCGTACGCGTGAAATGTGACCTTCTCTTTGAGATTGCCAAAGCACTCAGTAACGTCTGCTGTTGCGAGATTGAACAGCAAGGGGCTCGCTGGGTCACCCTGTAAAATTCCATTAGTCTGTGGTAAAGGGTCCGAGGATTGGATGTTGTCCTTAATGATGAGCTCATTTAACTGTAATATGTTGTCCATGATAATCGTCAGATAGTTGTCTTCTCCGATCATATGTTTCAATTTGTCGATGATTATCTGATGGTCTAATAGGTCGCAAGCCTTCCTATAGTCAATGAATATGACGTGGAATTTTCCTCGGTAAAGTCTAAGGGCTTCTGTGATATCCTCCATCAGATTACTTATAGCAAGCAGTGTCGATCTGCCTCTTCTGAAACCATACTGTTGTTCCGGTATGTGTCCGATAGCTTCCTTTTCCAACCTTGCAGATAGAATTTTTGAGAATACTTTAAATAAAGCATTCTCCAACGCGATTCCACGGTATGAGTCCGGATTTTCTGGGCTACCTTTGCCTTTATACAGGATTTTGAGAGTCGTGGACCTCCAGGTGCTAGGAACCTTGCCTATTTCCAGGCACTTATTAAATAGTGCTGTCCATGGTGTCCTAAGTTACAGCAAGGCCTCCTTCAGGTGCTCATTTAAGATTTGTAGCTTTTCAGTTCCATGACCGTGGTTGAAACCTCCTCTTCTGTACGCGAGAAGTCTGAATCAGTGAGTTACATGAGTTGTCCTTTGTGTTGCTCTCCTGTTAAATACATTTTGAAAGTGTGATTTCCAGGTTTCCATTGTGATGGTTTGGGAGAACTTTGGTGTCCTTGGTTTCATGGCTGCAAAGTGGTTATCTGTGGCCATCTCTTCTAATCGCTTTCCTTCTTCTCCTACCCATTTTGCTCTCTTCTCCTTGAGTAGGTTTTTGTAGTTGTGTCTTTGAGTGCTGTATGCTAGTAGATCATTTTCGGACTTCGTGGTTCTAGCTGTATGAAGGAGATCTAACACCTTTCTTCTTTTGTCATAACATGTCTCGTCGAACCATGGCTGTGACTTGCGCTTGTTCCCTAATTCCCTTGTTTGAGCTTCTTTTATGTAGTCAGTCAGCTTCGATGCTACGGAATCTATTTCTCCCTGATTTATTTTATCTAGTATGAGTTCTGTCGATGATGTTATTCCTGTTAGAATGCTAGTATTTAAAGTACGTTTTATTATTACTCTTTCCTGCTCTCTATGGCTAAATAGTGGCTCATCTATCGCGAGCTGTTCATACACTGGTATGAGTTTGAATAGTATGGACTCCGTCTTGAGGAAAGAATTCATGATGAAAATTAATAAATGTAAAACAAAAATATTGGAATGCAGCTGCAATAAATCAGAAACCTCTATGGACATCAAATTGGTAGGGGAGAAACTAAAGGAAGTAGGAGACTTCTGTTACTTTGGAAGCAAAATAACCAGTGATGGACGAAGCAAAGAGGATATAAAAAGTAGGTTGGCTCAGGCAAGGAAAGCATTTCTACAGAAAAGGAATCTGTTGACATCGAATATAGATTTAGGTATTAGGAAGACATTTTTGAAAACCTTTGTCTGGAGCGTCGCACTCTATGGAAGTGAAACTTGGACTATTGGTGCAGCAGAAAAGAGGAGAATTGAAGCGTTTGAAATGTGGTGTTACAGGAGAATGATGAAGATCAGATGGGTAGATAGGGTTAGAAACAAAGAGGTATTAAGACGAGTGGGAGAGGAGAGATGTTTCTGGCGACTGCTAATGAAGAGAAGAGATAGGTTGGTAGGACACATACTAAGACACTCTGGAATAGCAAGCTTAGTTATGGAAGGAAGGGTCGAGGACAATAACTGTAGAGGTAGACCAAGGTTAGAATATGTTAAACAGATTGCCTCGGATGTAGGGTGTGGTAGCTATGTAGAGATGAAACGATTAGCTCAGGACAAGGAAGCATGGAAAGCTGCATCAAACCAGTCAAAAGACTGAAGAATCAAACAACAACAACAACAACAAAATACACTGGCAAGTGTTTTCTTAGTGGGGATACATTTATTGTAAACATGTTTTGTATGGTGCCCTACCCACTGAGGGAAACAACCTTATTCAAATACAAAGTATGGTAAGATACACAACTTACAGACGTAATCTATCAATGCAAAATAAACTAAACATTATATTGATTATTTGTAATTACAAACAAGGCAAATATTCCAGTAACTCAATATTTTATATTTGCAACCTTATTGCATAAAATCTATACAGAACTTCCCTGGCAAAAATATTAAGGAATAAAGTAGCAGTAAGTAGTAAATTAAGGAAATAGGTGGCAGTTAAGTGGCAAATAAAGGAATAGTAGTCCTTAAGCGAGGTGGTGGCCAAATATAGATTGGTAGTGTGAAGTTTTGAAGCCATTTATTCTCCTAAGTCAGTCAACACGCTTTCGCCCAGTTCTATTGGGCGGACGGAAATAAAAATATACAGTACAGTAAAACTTCGTTTAACCGTCACTCTTTAAACCGTCAATGCTGTAATAGCATAATAATACTGTAATAACAAAGTGCTTTAAGGTGCAGTGACGCGTTTGCTTTGCTTACTTACTCTATTTTAGTAGGAGGTGAGTGTACCTGATGAAGACGAGTGTTCAAACCATGACGAAAAACAAACTATTAACCACTCAGAGGCTGAAGCAATCCTGTCCAAGTGTATAGAATGGTTTGAAAGTCAACGCCAATGCAACCCCGACAGTACTGCTCCGAAAAATATGAAGTATTGACGCTTGTGAAAGCTCGAGCATCAAAGAGGCAGAAGAAAATGACTGACTATTTTCAAGCTACATGAACTATTTCACTTGTAAGTTTATATTACTGTACATTATTTTGACACATTTGTAGCTAGAAGTGAAACTTGGATTATTGGTGCAGCAGAGAAGAAGGGAATTGCAGCGTTTGAAATGTGGTGTTACATGAGAATGATGATCAGATGGGGTATATAGGGTTACAAACGAAGAGGTATTTAGACGAGTGGGAGAGGAGAGATGTTCCTGGCGACTGCTAATGAAGAGAAGAGATAGGTTGGGACACAAACTAAGGCACGCAGGAATAGCAAACTTAGTTATAGAAGGAAGGGTCGAGGATGAGAACAGTAGGGGTAGACCAAGGTTAGAATATGTTAAACAGATAGCCTCGGATGTAGGGTGTGATAGCTATGTAGAGATGAAACGATTAGCTCAGGACAGGGAGGCATGGAGAGCTGCATTAAACCAGTCGAAAGACTGAAGACTCAAACACACACACTAGCAACAGAAGTCTCCTACTTCCTTTAGCTTTTCACCTGCCGATTCGACGCCCATAGGGGTTTCTGATTTCTTTCAGCTGCATTCCATTATTTCTGTTTCACATTTATTTATTTTCATCCTGAATCATTGAGACGGATTCCATACTATTTAAAAACTCATTCAAATCCTCTGGTGAATCAGCTAGGATGACAATGTCATCTGCAAATTTCGGAGTTTAAATTATTTTTCCTTTGAACCTTCATACTTTAAGTTTTTATTTAATTTCCTTAATTGCTTGTTCAAAGCCTCCGTGGCTTAGGCAGCAGCATGCCGGCCTCTCACCGCTGGGTCCGTGGTTCAAATTCCGGTCACTCCATGTGAGATCTGTGCTGGCCAAACAGAGGCAGACAGGTTTTTGTCCGGGTACTCTGGTTTTCCGTCACAATTTCATTCCAGCAACACTCTCCACTATCATTTCATTTCATCTGTCATTCATTTAATAATTGCCCCAGAGGAGTGCGTCAGGCCTCGGAAGCCGGCACAGTTCATATCCTCGCCGCTAGATGGGGGCTTCATTCATTCCATTCCTGACCCGGTCGGAGACTGGAAGCAGGCTGTGGATTTTCATTTCAATTGCTTGTTCAATGTATAGGTTGAAAAGTATGGGTGATAAATTGCAGCCTTGCTTTACACCTTTCTGAATACTAGCTTCTCTCTCGTGTCCTTCGTCTCAAATCATTGCCGTCTGGTCACAGTATTTTTTTTAAATAATTATGAGAAACATTGCTTTGGCTCACTTTGGATTCTCGTAAAAGAATTACTTTTCTGTCAGTCAACATCATCATCATCATCATCTTAAACAGCTCCAGTCACCCAGGTGCTGTGAACGAGTCCTCTCCATTTCTTTCTATCCAGTGATTTAGTTGGAAAAAAATATTTACAGGAACTCACCTTATTAATTCAGCAATTTCCAATTGGACTCGTATTGGGCATCAAAATCAGCGGCCTCGTGTTTCCGACAAGTTGTTTCATCAGCTGAACGTCTCCCCTTTCGTAGCCATGACTTGACATATGATTGTGGGTTAAATAAATGCACAGGAGGTCCTACGCTGCTTATGAAAATAAGTCCGCTTGATCTTTCAACCAGCAGCCTATTTCTCTTTTCGGTGTGGATCTCATTCATGGTACTGAAAGCTCTTTCAGCTTCTGCTGAAGAGATGGGAATGGTCTGTACAGTCTCGATTAAAGGCATCAGCTCCACTGGAATTTCCTTGGTCTCGACATACTTTCTAAAAGCATTACTGTACCTCCTCTTGTCTGACATGTGGAAAAAGTCACAAAGGTTGCCGACACTCTCATCACCATAGCAGATATCCAAAGTAGAAGTGGAGGGCCAATTATTTTTGTATAGTACCTTTGAATCACTGATAACTTTTGTCATTCTCTCATGTCTCTGCTGACTAGAGCTGGAACCAAGATGAGATGATGTGGACACATTTTCCATAAGCCTGTTATTTAAATTGTTCACAAGACTTCTGAAAAACTGCTTTCTGTCAATTTTTACAACTTTTTTAGAATCATGTAATCCTATGTTTCTAAACTTTTTGTTTTCTGCTGCTTTAAGAACTGTTCTGTAGTATTCTCCAGAAGCTGAGTTACACATAGATTCAAACACTTTTATAGTGCGCTTGATTGCATTTTGAGCCTCTGTCAGACTTGTCTCTCTTTTCTGCAACTCTAATGACAAATCAGCTAACTCAACAAGAGCATCATACATAATTGCAATATTTTCTAGAAATTCTACACAAGTTAACATATTTTCTAGACCTTGGAATTTTGCCCTTTCTCTGGAGTCTCTCTGGTGGTCATTTTTGGCCTCACTAAATTGTTTTACTAGAGCACTGTAGTTTTCCCAGACAGCTTTTACAGTTCTCTGGCTTGCAACTACCCATCTTATTGTAAATATTTTCCCAATCTTCTTAACTCTCTGTTCCAGTGAAGCAGCACAAATGTTGAGTTCCCTTTGATTTTTGGGAGACATGCTGTATAAAGAATACAATTTGTCAAAGAAAGAATGGAAATGGTTAACACCTGTAACTTCATTCCTTGTATCAGAAACGGCCAATTCCAAGCGATGGTTTAAACAGTGCCAGATTACTATATCTGGAAATAACTTTAAAATCTGTGCTCCAACTCCATTTTTTAGCCTATTTTCAATTTTGAAAAAATAGGCTTATGAGATCACCTTTTGTCCGTGTGTCTGTGTGTGTGTGTGAGAGAGGTGTGTGTGTGTGTCCCCCTAATAACTTCTCTACAGCTGGAGCTATTTCAATGAAACTCGGTAAGTTCATAGCACTACTCCGGGCGACCCCAACCGTGCCCTTCAAATTTTGTTACATCTCACCAATCTAACATGGCGGCTGTGCGAAATATTTCACCAGCATTCAATATCTCCGAAACTATTCCCGATATCATCCTGGAATTTTTTACGCTGACAAAGGGAACTACTAGAAGTTCACCTATGTGACTATTGAAAAACTGGTAACTACAAAACCAACATGGCGGCCACGCGAATTCGCGACATTTAAATAGACGTTTCTCGCGATTTAATTAACCAAACACAACAAAACTTGGTACAGTATATGTTTATACACATTGTAATGCACCGACATCAAACTTCGTTCAATTGTTTACATAACCACAAGATGGCGGATGTGCGAAATATTTCACCGGCATTCTATATCTCTGAAACTATTAGCGGTATCACCCTGAAATTTTGTACGGAGATAAAGGGCACTACTGGAAGTTCATCTATATGACTTTCAAAAACCGTTTAACTAAAAAACGAACATGGAGGCCAAGCGAATTAAAAATTTTAATAGACATTTCTCGCGATTTAATGTTCCAAACGCAATTAAATCTGGTACAGGAAATGTTTATACACATTGTAATGCACTGGTAACCAATTTAGTTCAATTGTTTACATAACCTCAATGGCGGCTGTGCGAATTTTAACATTAAGTTTTTATTTCTTGTGTTGTAATCATGCGATAGAAGTGAAAGTTTGAATAATGAACCTACGCAATAATTTTCCTTTAATGGTACATGACTCTATGGCCTACACATTTAACAATCCTACATGGCGACCATCCGAAATATTTAGACGGCTCTGAATATCTAAGAATCTATTACAGCAATCAAACTGAAATTTTGTATGTTCATAGTGGCAGTTAACAAAAGTAGGATATGTGAAAATAGGCTGTATAGTTCTTCACGGAACTACTTGTTCTACCTAACATTACAGAGGCCCCATCACATGCTAGACCAACTAAATGTTCTGCCAGAAAGTTTTCATTCATCCCATATGAAGAAAGATTCTTCAATATCTCTCGAGTAATAACATCTGCTGAAGTTGATTCAAGTTCTATCAAGTCCCAGAAAAAGGAAACAACTTCAGAGTTATCTGAAAGAGCACATCTCAAACATAATACTAACACAGATTTTACACTAACTGTTGTTGATTCGTCAATCATAATACTGATTTTCCTCTGATTTTCTGTTATAGATTTTGCTATTTTATTTCTCATTTCCTGTGAAATGTGTTCAATAATATTAGCACAACTAAAATTTGTATGAAGAAATCGTCCCACATCTAAACCATTTAATTGTTGAAGTTCAACATAAGCCTGTAGGTCTACGAAGGGTATATTTCTTTTCGCAATTGAGTATGGTGTTCGAAATACTCGAACGGTGGTTTCTAGGTGTTTGACATTCATAGTGTCCAAGCAACTTTCAAATATCTTTTTATTGGATTCTGATTTTTGTAACATAGCTTTTTTGTGAGATTCTGAATTTTTGTGCTCAAATATTTTTTTCCTAAGGCTTGTTTGTTGTTGATTAATATTATTTCCGTTGGGATGAACCTTGCATTCTACCCATTCTTTCATTAGCTTAAGTCCTGCCCCTTTAGAAACTCCTAATCCTAATTTACTTTCCTCTTTACATATATTGCAGCCTAAATTTTTATTTCCTGCAAATAACCACTTGTTCTCTGACAAAAAATAACGGTACTGAGACTCGTTCCAACAATCTGGAAAATCTTGTTTTCGGTAGGTGGGTCCTTAAATTTCACAGTCGATGGTAGAAGATGTAGAACCATAACCTAGATTCTTCCTTGAATCTGCATCACACGTTTTAGCAACATTTAACCCAGGGTCTATCTCTATACTCACATCTTTAATGAAACTAATGTTCTCGGAACTCCATTCAGTTTCATTTTTACTTGAGCCATCACACACCTTTTTAGCATTCTTTGATTCTTCATCTTCATCCCCAGCACGTTTTTTTGAACCCAGCCACTTAAGTAAACTCATTGTCACAAGTTGTGACTCACAATTCACTTTCACAGTCACTGGAAAACTTGAAAGGTACTACGGGGCTACTGATGTTCATTAACTGCAGAGAGATTCCGTAATATCTGCTTCACAGCAACACATCGAGCAAAACATAAAATAAAACTTGGATTCACACAAACATAACGAGCGGAAGAAAGTTGTTGTGCTCACTTCCCGCTCTCCGTATCCAATAGCAGTGTAGCCAACCTTAGAGAACCAGAAAAACGCCCAGGAGTGTAAAAGCGACCGTATTTTATGAACATAAAACCGTAAGGTTCGATATTAGTTCGCTAGAGTACACCCGTGACGTTTCAGCGCTATGTATAGATTATAAACGATTTTCTTACTGAATGTAAAATTGTTACTTCATTCTAAAGCGGGAAGATATTTTCCGGAACGGCGTTCCGGTCCAACTAAACCACTGTTTCTATCCATGAATAGTTGGTCTTCATGAATGCTCTCCCAATCCAGCCCTTTGTCTGCCAAGTCACCCTTAATCTGGTCTATCCATTTCCTTTTAGGTCTTCCAACACATCTTCTTCCTTTGATGTTCAGATTGAAGTATGCCTTTGCCTTTTGCTCATCTTTCATCCGTTGGATATGTCCATACCACCTCAGACGAGACCTCTGTAAGGTCTCCATAACAGTGGTGTTAATACCTGCTTCTGCACGATTTATTTCATTTCTTACTTTATCCTTTCTTGTCCTCTGAAGCATGGCACGCACAAACTTCATTTCAGATGCCTGAAGTCTACTGTTATCTCTTTTAGAAAGGGTACATGTTTCAAGTGCATAAGTCAGTATGGGTATGTAGTATGTTTTAAATAATATATGTTTACACCGTATAGGTACTTTGTTATCCCACAGTAGTATTCTGACTTGGTTGTAGAAGATTGCTGCATTATTTGTTCTGTTGGTTATCTCACATTTACTGCTATTGTCCAAATTCAAAGTGCTGCCAAGATATTTGAATTGGTCAACATTTTGAAGTTGATGGTTATTCAGGTAGATGCTTGTACTTGTACACCCTGATCCTTTTGGCATAGCCACAGTCTTATTCTGACTAATTTTAAGCCCATATTCCTCAAACAACTTGTTCCAAATCTCTAGATTTTTTGCACCTATTCTGCACATTCACCCCAAATCATAACATCGTCTGCGAATACCAGGGCTTTGGTATCATTTCCATGCAATTCTTCTTTAAGTTTCTTCAAGATGTTGTCCATTACAACAATGAACAGTAAGGGTGACAAAGAGCTGCCCTGTTGTACTCCTCTTCTTGTCGTGAACCAATTGCTCTCTCCATTGCCTATTCGTACGCAGGCCTTTGTGTTTTCATACAGTATTTTTATTTTGTTGACTAATGTTCCTGGTACATTCCGTCTTTCCAGGCATTCCCACGTTTTTGACCGTACAATACTGTCATAGGCTTTCTCGACATCTAGAAAGACCATAATAGGACCTTACCTTTTTCTTGGTGTTTTTCAATAAGCATTCTTACAACAAAGATTAAATCGGTAGTGCTTCGTCCAGGTCTGAAACCATGTTGTTCTTCTTCTAATAAGGTTTCTAGATGTCTCCGTAACCTTTTCTCGATTATTTTTTCTAAAATCTTTAATCCATGTGACAGAAGTGTGATTCCACGATCATTTTCATATTTCTTTCTGTTTACCTTTTTGAATAAGGGTATTATTACACCCTTAGACCAGTCCTCTGGGATATTATTGTCATTCCAAATGGCCTGTAACACCTGTATAACCACTGGGTCCCATGAATTCCAGCCGCTTTTATCATGTCGTGTCCACTTGATTTTCCTTTCGCCATAGATTTCAGAGCATCTTCTACTTCAGACCATGTCAAAGGTTGTTCTAGCTATTGTGCATCACCCAATTCAGCATGCACAGTTTCATCTCTAACGTCTATGTTCACGCCTTTGCCATTTAACAGTTGATCAAAATACTGTCCCATTTCTTCTCTGATTCCTCTTAAGTTCCTTATTAGCACACCATCTTCATTCTCTATTGTTTTCACGAATTCCTGATGCCCTCTCCTATTTTTGACTGTTTTATATAACAGCTTTTTATTGCCTTTAGCATCTTGTTCTAATATCATGGTAAGATCATCCCACATTTTGTTCTTCTCTTTCTCTATTATACGTTTAACATGAAGTTTATGTTCTCTGTATTCTTGCGCCAGAGATTGTATTTTGTCCTCATCTCTATGGGCATCAACCTTCATGTCCAGAAGTCTCTTAGCCTTGTTCCTCAGTTGTGTAGCTAACTTGACTACATCATTCCACCATGCAGTTTCCTTATCCCGGACTTTACAGCTTGTCATACCACATACTTCCCTGGCCTCTCTGACAATAACATTCTTGAAGTTCTCCCACTCATCATCACCACATTTGATTTGGCTTTTTGGAACTTTTCCTCGGATTCTTTGTTGATAATCATCTTTCTTTTCAGGTGTCTCCAGTTCCCATACCTTAATTTTGAATTTTTTCTTGACCTTTGTAGTGAATAATTTAATGCCTGATACCACCGCAATGACTAGTCTATGATCACTGCCTAAACTTTCGCTAGGAATGACTTTGACATCCATAACTCGTTTTCCCACCTCCTCAGTTGTTATGCCATTCCAGCTGTACCTTGTTATTTTGTGGCTATCTCTCTTCTTAAACCATGTGTTTTGAATCTCCAGGTTATTTCGGCAGCATAAATCGATCAGTTCACTCCCTCTATGTTCCTGTTGCCGTATCCAAAAGGGCCGACCACTGTTTCCACACCAATCCTATCACAGCCAGGCTGGGCATTCAAGTCACCCTTTATCAGGGTGTTCTCCTTATCCAGTTGGTTCTCTAGATGTTCTAAAAATCTCCGCTTTACTTTGGATGTACATCCTGTTTGTGGAGCATAAACTTGCAGAAGGGTTATTATCATTTTAAATGATCTTGTCGACTTCGTCGTTACGCTGGGGTCTGGCGTTACGTTACGGTGACAGGACGAAATGCACCCAGATGCACTGAGGTGTGTGACGTCATAGTACCGCTTGGTGCATGTGTGCCCCGACAATCTCGACTTCAATAGTATAAGACAAAAATCCCCGATTCTTGGATGTCACGGGTAATCTCGAGAACCACTGGATGGATTTTGATGCGGTTTTCACCATTCTGTAAAGCAGCGTTTCCCAAACTGTGGTATGCGTACCACTGGTGGTACGCGGTGATGTTACGAAAAATATAAAAAAATATTAGATACGTTACAAAAAATATAAAAATATGAAAATAAAAAAATTAAAAATATAAAAACATTGATATTTTGCAGAGGACTTTGAGGCCAAAGATAAAGAGCAGTTTTATGAATTGAATTGTGATTCAGAACTAAGGCAAACCTTTTCAAAACTGGCTCTTGTGAACATTTGGGTTGAGAGACGTGCAGACTATCCAGACTCAGCTGACAAAGAAGCTGTTAGATTTTTACTGCCTTTCACTACTTCGTACTTGTGTGAGGCTGCATTTTCTTCACTTGTTTATCTAAAGAATAAATACCGGAATAGGCTCCTTACAGTGGAAAAGATCTTCGTTTGAGGCTCGGCAATATTAAACCAGACAATCCTAAGTTGGCTTCTAATCTTCGAGCTCCCCCTTCACATTGAAGTTGTTAGTTGAACTTTGGTTTTTATGTTTAATTATTAAGAATTTTTAAATTAACATTATTTGTACAGTGTCATTTCTGAATGTTCAAATTGAATTCTTATTGTAATAAATAATGAAACAATTAGGCACACTTACTATTATTTGAACTTTAACTCTAACAAACACAATTTACAATCCATCTTTTGGTCTGTTACGTATGAGTGGTGGGGTTATAGTAACTATATCTCCCAACCATTAGGGGGTACGCGAGAGATTCTCATCTTTTAAAGTAGTACACACACAAAAAAAGTTTGGGAAACACTGCTGTAAAGGATATTTCGAGGAAAGATTCTGTAGAAAATAATTTATGTATGATCAAAGGAAGCCAAGCAGTAACGATTTCAGTGAAAAAGTCGAAAATAAACTTGGTGTCCGTGCACTTCTTAAGCTTACGCTGGGCAAACCGTTAAAAATATCAATATACTATGAGCGTAAGAATTGGTCAGCATGAAAAGTTCTACAAAAAGTCCGCGAGAGTATATCTCTATCTTCAATACATCACCCACTATAAGTGTTTTGAGACTGGATGGAAGGGGCACGTCCCCGCGCGTTCCGTTGAGCTTGACATCATCCAGCCAGCATGCAGTACGCATGAGATACTTGCTATCTCAGCGGTTGCATCAGGGTTAGTTAGCAGATTTACTTTTAGACTACAACTCGACTTGACAAGTTTAACATTTTGTGAGGTCTAGTAAAGTGTTACAATGGAGTCCATTGAAGTTAATAGTGCTAATATTTCTACGTAAAGTGTTACAATGGAGTTCGTTGAAGGTAATAGTGCTAATATTTCTACTAAAGCAAAATCTAGTGCTCAACGAAATAAAGAATTTCGAGCGTGTAATAAGTTAGAAAATGTTAAAGTGGATACAAACTGATCCAGACTTACCTACCACTCGAAACCAGTCTACTATCGATCTCGTTTTCCCTAGACATATAGATACTTTACCGTGTTTTAATTACGTTTCCTACTTTTCTCATCATCGACCTATCTTGTCAAAATTTTTAAAGCCTTCTAGTATTAGTAGTTGATCCATTACGGCTATCAATGACGATGATATACCTGGTTGTAGTCATCATCATCATCTTGAGCAGTTTCCAACCGCTGGTCGGGTCTGCTTGGAACATAAGCCTCTCCATCGTTTCCTGTCCATCCACCATCTCTCGTCATTTACTGTGTCCCAGCACACTCCTCTTTCCTCCACACTCTTCTTAACTCCTTTTGTCCATCTGTCCCTTGGTCTTCCCCTTGGCCTCCTTCCCATCATTTCCATTCCAAACATCTTCTTCGGTATCCTCTCCTCTTCCATCCTCCTCACATGTCCATACCATTGTAGCCTAGATCGCTCTATTCTATTTTGCAATGGTTCCTCTCTTACCATCTCCCTGACTCTCTCATTCCTTACTCTGTCCATTCTTGTCACTCCTACCCTACTCCTCTGGAACTTCATCTCCACTGCTCGTATTTTATTCTTGTCCCTTTCCTTCATCACCCATGTATCTGAACCATATGTCAAAATTGGCACAAAGTAGGTCTTGTAGATGATTCCTTTACATTTTTGTGGTACATCTTTATTCCATATCATCCCCCTAACACTCTTGAAAAATCCATCTGCGCACCTTCCCCTCTCATTTATTTCCATCCTATTGCCTCCCTTTTCTTCAATTATGCTTCCCAAGTACTTGAAGCATTCTACTTTCTGCAACTGCTGTCCTCCAAGTGTTATGCCCATATCCAGTCTGTTCTTCTTCCTCGTTGTGATGACCACTTCACTCTTTTGTGCTGAGAACTTCATCCCATATGATAACACTACCTTCTCCCACTCATCTAATTGTTCTTGTACTTCTTCCTCATCCTCTCCCCATACCAGAAGGTCATCAGCAAACAACATTGCCTTCATTTTCCTTTCCCCAATGCTATTTACCACTTTTCGTATGATTTCATCCATCACCACTATAAATAACAGGGGTGAGAGGGCACTTCCCTGTTTCAGACCACTCTCCAGTTGAAACCATTCCGTTCTCTCTCTTCCCACCTTTACACAGCTTTTGCTTCCCTCGTACATTGCTTTCACTCTTGCCACTGTCTCCTTGTTCACTGCTTTTGCTCTCATTGCTTCCCATACCTTGTTTCTATTAATACTATCATATGCTTTCTCAATATCCAAGAAGGTCATCACCAGATCTTTCCCATATTCATAATGGTGTTCTTGTAGCTGTCTTACTGCAAAGATGAGGTCAACTGTTGACCTTCCTGGCCTGAATCCATACTGTTCTTCCCTCAGCCCATCTTCAACTTCTGTCCGAATTCTTCTCTCCAGTACCTTCTCAAATATTTTGGCGCAGTGGCACATGAGTGCAATTCCCCTGTAGTTCTTGCATTCCTTCCTACTTCCCTTTTTAAATATGGGTATTATTATCCCTCTTTTCCAGTCCTCTGGTATTTTCTTCTCCCTCCATATCACTTTCATTACTCGAAAGAGCCACTGTGTTCCTATCACCCCTGCTGCTCTCACCATCTCCACACTCACTTCGTCTATTCCCGGTGCCTTTCCCCCTTACATCTTCTTTAATGCTTCCTCCACTTCTTTCCATGTCAATTCCTTCTCTGAAATGTCTTGGTCACTGTCTGTTTCTTCCTCCACAATGTCCACTAAGCTGGTTTTAGTTGGATTTAGGAGTTCCTTGAAGTATTCTCTCCAGATAACCTTTACTTCTTCCATATTTTCGACCTCCTTTCCATTCCTGTCCACCATTCTGACATTTTCCCCTGTATCTCTTCTCTTTGCCTTTATCATTCCATACAACCCTTTCTTACTGCCATCACAGTCCTCCTCCATCATTTCTGTCCATTTCTCCAGCCATTTCTTTTTCTCTTCCTTCACTACTTCTCCTGCTTCTTTCTTCCGCTCTTGGTATTCTTCTCTTGTTCTGTCTGTCCTCTGTTGGAACCATTTCCTGAATGCTTCATTTTTCTTTTTCACTGCTTCCTTAGTTCTGGGGTTCCACCATGGTGTTTCCTTCCACCTTTTCTTTCCACTAGTTCTGCCACACACGACTTCCGCTGCTTCTACCAACACGTCCTTGAACCTATTCCATTCTTCTTCACCTGTTTTCGGATCATCCTTCGGTAATTTGTTCCTCACTAATATCTGGAACTTCTCCTTATTTCCATCCTCCTTCAGCTTCCATGTCCTTATTCTTCTTTCTTGGTTCTCAGTTCTCCTCTTTTCCTTCAGTCCTCTCACCTTGGCGACCAGCAGACGGTGGTCACTGTCCAGGGCTTCTGAAGGTATTACCCTTATATCCGTGATACTCTTCTTTGTCTCCTTCCCGCATAGAATATAGTCCACCACTGATTTCCTAGTCAAATCCCTGCTGTACCAAGTAATTTTATGGCTCTCTCTCTTCTTGTACCATGTATTTCCAACCATTAGCCCATTTATCTTGCACAGTTCCATCAATCTCTCTCCTTCCTTATTCCTGTTTCCCCATCCTTCACCACCAATCACTTCCTCAAAACCTCTTCTATCAGTTCCGACATGGGCATTTAGGTCTCCCATGACTATCAGGTCTCTCCCCACTAACTGCTTCTGCAACTCCTCTTCAAACTCGTCCTTCTCGCCTTCTGTGCATCCCACCTGTGGTGCATAGACTTGCAGAATGTCCAGGTTTCTACCTTTCACAGTGATTCTGGCTCTAATTATTCTATCACTTACCCTCTTTACTTCCTCCCTCAGCCCTTCTCTCACCACCATTCCCACTCCATTTCTCTTCCCCTCCTCATTTCCTATCCAGTATAGCTGCAAGCCATTTCTCAGTTCTTTTCTTCCTTCCCCTCTCCATCTGGTCTCTGCCAGTCCGAGTACATCCAGTTTTCTCCTCTCCATCATATCCACAACCTCCTCCACTCTTCCCGTCAATGAAGTTATATTCAAAGTTCCGATTCGTAGTCCATTTCCATAGCCAGGTCTGCTTCCTTTAGATCTGTCCTTTCCGAGGCCCGTTCCCGTTTTAAAAGCAGTTTCATATCCACTACTGGCTTGCTAGGCCTAACGTAGCTTCACCATAACCCTGGCGAGGGTTATCTATCTTGTCAAAATTTTTAAAGCCTTCTAGTATTAGTAGTTGATCCATTACGGCTATCAATGACGATGATATACCTGGTTGTAGTAAAGATATGTAATGTGTGAAAAAAAAATGTAAATATTTGTACAGTATAATATATTAATAAAACAATTGTTACAATAATTTCATATTTTACAACAAATTTTATTGTGTTCTTTTATTTCAATTTATTTTTTATAACCTTGTCATTATTCTACCAAACGAAAAAAACACATCAATTTAAACGATTAAAAAAAGGTAAAGTATTATCCAGATAGATTTTACTGCAAGTTCCAGTGTTGCAGAGAAAACATAAGAAGACTTTCGAGTAATTTGAAACAAGGTAAAGTAAAGCAAGGTAAGTATTATGCAGATGATTTTCTAGCATGTTTCAGCATTTGTAGCATTTAAAATGATATGAAGTCCAGCCTTTCAGACTGACTGTCTCTTTTTTTTATGTACCATTAGATGGCATTTCTATTTTGATAATTCTGTCATTAATATATGTGACATCTGCAATCTCTTCCACCCTCTTACTCAGAATAAAGCCAACTCCATTTAGTGACTCCTTCAACATGTTAATGTTGATTAAATCGGGCTTAGAGTAAAAGTGATCTATTCACAACTGGTAAACATTACATGGATTAATTATACACTGTATGTGCCCACTTTAATAAGGCACATTAGACTAATTATTACCTGTGTTAACCCAATTGCTTAGAGAGAGAAGGAGGTGGTCACTACAGCTGTGCTTCTGGGAGCAAAACAAAACTCGCAATACAGTTACAGGTATCGAGAGCCGATTTAAATACTTCCATAGCAACTAGTACTAGTGAATGTTCCTTGCCTTTCAATCAAGATGCAGCACATGGACTCTCCCACATACATAACTCACTGTGTGCGCAGCTAAGGATTTGCTCCATCAGGTGAAAATGAAAATCTGACATGTTGGTCATCTGAAACACTATTCTTTTGATGAAAGCAATACTGAAAAATAGATTCTAAAATTTCTGTATCACTGTGGAGTGGACTGACCCAACACTCCAGTTTACTGAACAGCACGACCTAATGTCTGTGAGTAATAAGAACGAGAACATTCCTCATCCCTGAATACCTTCATGATCAATTTAAATTTTTAGTGAATGAAAGGTAAACTGGTTGAACCCCTATGAATCAATCTTTTGAATCTCATCCATGCCCTCCCCAACCTTTGCTGATTTACTCCTTCTCTATGGTAGTTTCTCTGCACTGCTGCTTGCCATGTGACGATACTTCTACCACCATTCAGTTGGCCATAGTGTTTCTTTATTTGATGGAGGCTAGAACAAAAAAGAAAGAGAATTTTGTCTGAATAAATACACAAAAAAGAGCGAAGGAAATGCAGTGGATTAATCTAACCAAAATCAATGCATTTATCACATCTGAGGAGCAGCAGGTTTCCTCACATGTGCTGTTAGCTGTACTAGAGTTGTGGGGAGTAGTTTGGCAACCACAGGGCTTCCACTTACTAGTACCAGGCAACTCCCTTTTATCTTTCATACGGTACTCTTGTTCTCTTCAGACTGATGATACTATGCATGGAGGCTTAAAATGTCTTTCTCTTGCCTTTCAAGGCATTTTCCCTTTCTTTTCCTGATTCCTCATGTATCAAGGAGACTTATTAATACTCCTTCTTTCTTCAACAATAGCATATTGTACTTGAGATGGGCAGATAACCTCAATGTTCATCCCCTTAAAACAGAAGTCATCACAATATCATTTGTATAGGAGAAAGACTGCACAGAAGGATGAAAGGTGAAGCATACCAGTAGCATAGGCTGAGCTCTAGTAGAAGCAGCCCCAGGGCTATAACAACCCCGATATATCTAAGAGTATACAAGTGTGTGAGACATACCAGTAGTATAAGCTGAGCTCTAGTAGAAGCACCCCCAGGGCTATAACAACCCCAATATATCTAAGAGTATACAAGTGTATGAGACATACCAGTAGCATGGGCTGAGCTCTAGTAGAAGCAACCCCAGAGCTATAACAACCCCAATATATCTAAGAGTATACAAGTGTGTGAGACATACCAGTAGTATAGGCTGAGCTCTAGTAGAAGCAACCCCAGAGCTATAACAACCCCAATATATCTAAGAGTATACAAGTGTGTGAGACATACCAGTTTTAAAGGCTGAGCTCTACTATAAGCAGACCCAAGGCTATAACAACCCCAATATATCTAAGAGTATACAAGTGTGTGAAACATACCAGTTTTAAAGGCTGAGCTCTACTATAAGCAGCCCCAGAGCTATAACAACCCCAATATATCTAAGAGTATACAAGTGTGTGAGACATACCAGTAGTATAGGCTGAGCTCTAGTAGAAGCAACCCCAGAGCTATAACAACCCCAATATATCTAAGGGTATACAAGTGTGTGAGACATACCAGTAGTATAGGCTGAGCTCTAGTAGAAGCAGCCCCAGGGCTATAACAACCCCAATATATCTAAGGGTATACAAGTGTGTGAGACATACCAGTATTATAGGCTGAGCTCTAGTAGAAGCAGCCCCAGGGCTATAACAACCCCAATATATTTAAGAGTATACAAGTGTGTGAGACATACCAGTAGTATAGGCTGAGCTCTAGTAGAAGCAGCCCCAGGGCTATAACAACCCCATAACCCAACATTTGTAGAGCAGGAGATAAGTCCTCCAATGCAATGCTAATGAAGAGAGATCCGGCAGTCGAGTCTGCTGACTGACACAGGGGCTGTAGAGAAAACCAGCGGTGACGTTCTCGCACAATCAGGCCATGTTCCATCAGGTGTAACAATCTGGTACAAGATCATGTTTCATACTGACAACTCTAGATTACTGATACAGTAAGCTGAGAATGATAATGTTAACTTTCATTCATTTATACTTTTCAGTCGGTGAACATGAGCACAATCCCAATTATTGGGAAATATGAATACCGGTACTACCTTAAAACAAATATGTGTTTAAAAACTTTTTGCACAGATTATAAGAAGAATGTGTCTAATTTAATAACATATTTAATGCAGCCAAATAGCCATAACTTAAAATGTAGGTTACATTGATGGGTTACATATTTGCATAATCACTTATAGACATTGTTCTTCTTGTACTGAATTCTGTGTGGTACCATTCACACATTTTTCCACATAATGTGCACTCACAGTCTATACTTGTGTCATGGAAGTGTTTTGATTTGCAGAGTAGGTGGTGAAAACTGTGAACTGCCAACCTCGTAATGACATGTCTTAGTTTGAAATTAGCTTTTGTCCACGAGCGGTCTATCATGGCCCCTATGCCATAGAAGTCTGGTTGTACTTCTTCTCTCTTCTCCGTCAACGTTGCCAGAAGTTTCTCTGATGCACTGGTGCTCAGTAGGGGTATGCTTGTCCTCAGGTCATCAACGAGGAAAGATTCCTTTGCCAGGAGATAAACAAGTCTAGATTGTGTCATTTTTGATACTCCTATCACCTTCTTTATGTAGTTCGCTCTCACCCTTTCCAAGGTGGATAGGTTCCTCGTTGTTAAGTGTGTCCAGAAGATTTCAATGCCATAGGTCATTATTGGAAGAATTTTTACTCTGAATAGCAACATTGCTGTCTCCAGACTGAGTGATCTGATGTCTTTTATTCCGTGCATTGCCTCATTGCTTGGGTTACCTTATCTGTGACATGTTTTGTGAAACAATATGCACTCTATTGCAGTGTGATGCCTAAATATTTAAAGTCTGGAACTATCTTTAATTTTATATCCCGAATGAAAATCTCTGCTTTTGGGAAGATCATGGTGTCTGTTTTTGAGATGTTGATGTCCAGCTTGTGTTCATCAAGCGAGCATTCTCAGATCCTAAAATGACAAATCTACAAGAAAGAAATAGCTCTACAAAGCAGAACTAAAGCCCATTTGTCTTGTAGATTTGACCTTTTAGATCTGATGATGCTCGCTTAATGAGCGAAACATGCCATCTTTAAACCCCCTCTTCTTGTAATCTATGCAATAATTTTTAATTGCATGTAACTTTTGTTCAGGCTGGTTCACATTTCCCAATAATTGCAATTGTACTTGTGTTGACTGACCGAAAAGTTACAATATCATTTGTTAATAAGGCAACACTTAAAAATTACCTCAAAGTTTTCTATGGTTTAAGCTGATCAGGAAAAAACAGAACAATATCTTGACTTTTTCAAAATATTGTCATTTAACTTATCATTGTTGGTGCAAAGGTGTGCTGATATCCCAAGCCTCTCTCCAACACTGCATCCAGGATATCTGTGCTTCTAACCGCTGATTTATTACCAGAGGGAAGGAGTGTTGGTGCTGTTAATCCCAGGTTTATTATGAGAGTGAACGAGTGCCCTTAGCCTAAGATTCTCCCCAATACTTCACAGAGCATCCAGGATATCGCTGCAACTTACCCCCGGTTTATTGCTGGAGTGTAGGTAGAGTGGTGGCTGAGGGCGAAGGCATACTGGTAGCCCAAGCCTCGCAGTAGCTGTAGTTCCCCAACACTGCACAGAGTATCGAGACTGCGCTTACTGCCGTGGAGGTAAGTGTAGGCATCTGCTTTGTCGGCAGAGAATGCCAGCTCGCCCTGCAACACACAGTTGGAATCTTTTTTCTTGGCCAGTAATATCGAGACAAATAACACATTCATGACTGCATTAAGGTGGAATGTAACCGAAAATGCATAGCTGGCTTTAAAAGTTCATTGAGTTCACAATACAGTACTCCCTCTGTAATCCGGCATCTCAGCTCTTCGGCACTCCCAGTAATTCGGCGTTTTGTATTCGAGTACGAGCTCAACACTTGATTTGATAATGCGTCCCCAATACTGTACAATGTTTCCCACGCAGCGACAAGACTAGTGTCTGAGTAAACAATGCATTGGAGCCAAGAGCGATGACTCACGTACGCTTAGTGTGGGACAGTTGTACTGTAGTAGTGTTGTGTTGAAGATGGCATCCATGCAGAAAAAACGTAAACATAAAACTCTATCTTTGTTAGATAAACATGGAATCCTAAAGCAGCTTGAAAAGGGCGAAACGTTAACTAGTATTGCTAACCAATACGGTGTTGGTCGAGCTACAGTTCATGACATAAGAAAAAACAGTGATAAAATAAAGTCAGTTTTTAAGAAGAGTGAAAATTTAAAAAGTAAACAACAGACATTGAAAACTGGTGAAAATCCTAAAGTTGACGATAGCCTCTGTGCTTGGATTTTACAAGAACGTGGTAGGCATACACCAATCCTTAAAGGAAAGGCTAGGAAATTTTACCGGAAAATTACAAACAAACAAAAAAGGATGATTTCCAAGCCAGCGAGGGATGGTTGCAGAAATTCAAATAACGTTATGGAATTAGACTGCTAAGTACAACAGGTGAGAAACTTTCATGTGACGAAAGCGCTGATGTATTTTCGTACTTGTTTACTTTGTATAGTACAATGTAATTAAAACTGATTTTCAAATGATATCTGCGTTTTTCTTGATATTTTCCAGTAATCCGGCGTATTCGGTAATCCGGCAGTGCTCTGGTCCAATAACTGCCGGATTACCGAGAGAGCACTGTATAATACATAGAACATTGAAACTTCGTACAGTTGTCTAATGGTGTTTGATCTGTTACGTGGTAAGCAACAGCTATCTTGGGTTGGAAAATGTTACAAGTACAGTCACTGTAAAAAGTTTGTTACATCCTCTTATTTACTGTAGGAACATTTTACAACATAACTAAAAGATCCTGGCCTGAGCTGTTAACTAGTTTAAATATATGTCACTAACTTTATGTAGAATTATCCAAATATCCTGAAAAGTTGTTCTTTTATGGTCATTTGAATTTTGGATTCTATAAACCTCAGTGAAAATATGAATGTAAATACATGCAAATTCTACAAATGGTTAATTAGAAGTATAATTCTACATTAATATGTGTATAATTACTCAGTAAACAATTCCTGAAAATTTCAGTTATGTAGCATTTATAGTTTCAGAGAGATGTGTACCTATGTGGTGGAAACGTTGATATCAAGAAAACAACATTTGAAATTTGGATTTGTTCTTTTACTCACATTTAAGTAACTTTGTCTATAGGCATGCAGCATCAGATATAAAATTATTTTTAAAATACGAGGGCTGTTTTTTTTTCAACCTCCGATGGGCTATAAAAAAATAACAGATTGATATACCAAACTGATTTTATTACTAAATGTTTGCTTGTTTTGTACTTATGTTTCAACATAATCGCCAAAGTGATTGAAACATTTGTCGTATCGTTACATCAGCTTTCCAATGCCCTCTGCAAAGAATTCTGCCGCCATTGAGGTGGGTACGCCTGGACAGTCTCCTGAATTTTTTCCTTTTTGACGAGGCATTGCCGCCCGACCATACCTTCAATTCTCGAAAAAAGTTGAAAATCATTGGTTTAAACGGCGGATGGTGGAAACTTCCCACTTGAATTTTTTGAGAAAGTCTATCTTAACGTTGGCACAGTGAGGTCGTGAATGATTTTCACTTTTTTTTTGAGAATTGAAGGTATCGTTGGGCGGCAATGCCTCACCAAAAATGAAAATCTTCAGGAGACTGTCCAGACGTACCACTTCAGAGGTGGCAGAATTCTTTGCAGAGGGCATTGGAAAGCTGGTATAAGGATTCAACAAATGTTTCAATCATTTTGGCGATTATGTTGAAACATAAGTGGGGGCATGGTGGCTCAGCGGTCTAGCTGTATGCCTCTCACCAAGGCGGTCCGGGTTCGATTCCCGGTCAATGCATGTGAAATTTTCGAAGTGAAATGCCATGTCCTGTGGTTCGGATTCCACGTAAAAAGGAGGTCCCGTGGCTCATGATCTCAAGATTAACGGTCACGTTAAACTACAAGCTTCCTTCCTTTGAAACATAAGTACAAAACAAGCAAACATTTAGTAATAAAATCAGTTTGGTATGTCAATCTGTTATTTTTATACAGTCCATTGGAGGTTGAAAAAAAAAACAGCCCTCGTACTTCCAGTTGAGTAATGAGCTTGAAATTTTTACACAAAGTATAAAAGAGGCCGTATACACAAAAGACAGGTATTTCAAAATCTTGATATTTTGACCCCTCATCGGTTCATCCCCCCTTAATAACAGTTGGAGACCTTCAGCTATTATGACAGCACTATTACAATTAGTTCAAGACCAGTGCACAGTGGGTCAAAATCGAAATTTAGGAGGACAAAATTATTTATTTTCATAGTTAAAAAATCAAAATGTATTACTTCTACAGCATTCTCATATAATTGCCACTCACTATTCTGGGATATAATCGCATCTTAGTGTAAATCTGTCTCCACTGTTCGAGCAGTCTGAATTGGAGGGTGAATGTAAGTGGCTGTGGTTTGGTTGTCTTTGTGGTTAGTGTGATGCTTTAAGTTGGAACATGCAGCTGAAGGTATGATCTTTGTAACGTGTTTCAGTTATTAATGGGCGTAATTGTTACATAATTTTAGCTATATTTGCATTATATAATATTAAACTATTATTTTTAAAATGATATTTTTACTTAGATTTTTAGTATGTCGCGTCACTCTGCGTCACTTTCTATTTAATGTTAAAATGTAGATAAAGTCTTGTAGTTTACGCCTGCTATAAGATTTTTGCATCTTTTTGCAACTTACTTAGTTTTTTTTTACGTTTAAGAAGATGCCACGCAACCAGTTCTTACACGTTTACAACTGTTTGAAGCACTGGGTTCGACGATTATGTCAAAAGTGGAACATTGTGACTTCGTTAAAAGTAAATTATGGGTAGAAAGTTGTTCTGAAGAGATAACTGAATGGTCTGTCCAACTCCTAGTCATAGACAATTTCTTGCATGTGTAGACGTAGCTTAAAAAGGTCTTAACTGATGTTTATTATGAAGTAAACAAATTATATACGTTGCTTTCACTCTAAATTCATGATTAAAACGTAAAAATAATTTTGTCCCCCTAGATTTCGATTTTGACCCACTGTGCAGTGTGGTCATGACAATCCAATTATTTAAATCTAGCCCACAGCTGGTGACAAACACAGTGAGATAGACTGGCACAGGCTAATGTTCAAAGCTGCATCTCTTGATATGAGAATTTAGCTTAGTTTGTACGGGAGGGTAAATCTGAAAATGTGGGTTGTAGTTCAACATGAAGTTGGCATATCTAATATCTAATAGCAGATTTTTCAAATATCTATGATGATGTGCCATACCTCAAGCGCAGAATCTAAGCCTTGCTGCAGATTGAGGAATGATGGTGCTTCAACCAGCTCATGAAGTTTACATGACACAGGGTTTGGCTCATTCTGTAACACATCATCAGGTAGAGTCAAATATTGTCTGAAGTGGCCTTCCTAAAACAAACAAGAGTCTTAAATAATTAAGTGCAAGTTGTTCGGGCTTGTAGGCTGTGGTCCACTCTTAAATCCTGCATGTACTCAAGTGGGATTTACCTGCTGTTTGGAGATGTGTTTCTCAGAAATCAGGGTTCATTCATAAAATCAGAACACAACTGGTAGTTTGCGTTACTAATCGCTAAATGTTTTACGACTACTGTTGACAATTATTTACACAATTTTCATGCAGCTGACTGCCAAGTTCACAGTTCTGCGCTTTGTGGTGCTCCACCACGAAATTCCATTATAGTTCTGCTTTGTAGTCCCCAGGACTTTTCACACCCTGTGTCGAACCCTTCAGCACTGTCCGCTCGTATCCACATATGACGCTCTATGGCACAACACTGCTCACACAAGCATACTAACACACTCTTCGCACTCCACTGCAAATATTGTCACCGGGTGTGCAAGTCACTATTGGAACTCGACTCCCTGAACTGCACTGAACAGTGGTCGGTGAACGGAGCAAAGGGAGTAGCTTTGGTGAATGAAGGCGACAACAGTGTATGGAGAAAGGGGGTCCACCATGAACCCACGAGATAATACTCACGAGCATTCGAGGTTTTTTGGCCATGACCCGACCGACTGAGTTGTAGCAAGAGACGGTGGTAGAAGCCTCCTCGTGCTATATATTGAGCCCTGCGTGGATAAACAAAACCTTATCTGCATCCGCTACACATCCGCACAGCTGTTATCCGCATCCGCATGACTGTTATCCGCCTTGCATCCGCAGGACTTTTATCTGCATCTGCACGTTTGTTATCCGAATCTACTGGCATTACAATAATATTTTCAATTAGATAGAATATTAAAGCAACACATTTAGTTTTGAGGAGAAAGTAATTTCCTTAAGTTATGTATGTCACGTTCTATGTTTAAAATGAATGATATACAGCCAGAATTGCAACCCTTTTCAGTTTGAAGTGTTAATTGTGGTTAATGACATAATTTGAATGGGATTAGCATAAATCATCATCTTACATTTGTCATGAAGAAAAAGATATGTGATAAACATCCGGGACTTAGTAATGATATTCAAACTAAAAAAACTATCCTCAAATTTACTCGGAACATTATCCGCAGTTTATCCGCTATCCGCACAGCCATGTAAACTATATCCGCATGGCGAACAATTTTGCGGATATCCACATCCGCGCAGGGCGTTAGCTATATAAAGCGAAGTGAGGACCCTGGAGTCCAGTTGAGAGTGGAGATCATAGTGTGCTACTTCTCATATCAAGTAACTACTCAGTTGTCCTCACACGGCTGAGTACTCCATGTTATATCTTAAATCTCTGCCAGAGCTGGAAATTCAATCTGGGACTTCCTTGGTAAAAGGCATGCAAACTACCCCTACAAGAAAAATATTCAAGCCAATGTTTAATGCATTATTTTTGACAAATAAATTAATTTAGTCCAAATGTGGTTTAATATTACAAGGTGGTACTAGTAGCAGGGAAGAAGATGACATATTGCAATCCTTCTTCAGCATTATTAACAAAATTTTAACACAAATTTATACCCAATTAAATTGGGTGGCACAAATGAGACTTGTGTTGACGCACTGAAAGTTATCGTTGTTAATAAGGCAACAGTGGAAAATAGCTTTGAACAAAATTTTCTACATTCCCACTTATGTTGGATTGTCCTCCTCTGCCCCAAACACTTGCATAGTGTCTTCTCCCGACATGTTCCAGCTTAACATGCCCATACTACCCAAGCTTTGTTTACTTTTTCTGAGACTTTGTGTTTTTTATGTCTATCTCTCACCAGTTTGTTCCTCACTTTATCCAGCTTGTTGTTACTTAACTTGAGGGGCTTTAACATCGCAGTCATTCAGTCCTGTGTACTTGGGCGTATGTAGATTTTGTCTGATAACCTGTGTTATTGGGGTGTCTGTAGTAGTGTGAGTATTTGTAATTCAGGTAAAGCTTGGGAAGGAGGTGGCCATGGCCTTAAGTTAGGAACAATCGCCGCATTTGCCTGGAGTAGAAATGGGAAGAAACGATAGAGAAATAAATGAACGGGGGAGACAGGCAGAAGTATTCCGGAGGAGTGTGAGAAGCATGTTATGGAGCAAGGATGTCCCTCAGAACAGCAAAATGATCATATATAGGACGTACTATGTCCCTATCCTGACGTATGCCTCGGAGACCTGGGTTATGAAAGGAAGGGATGTAGCAGATTTGCTAGCCCACCCTTTGCCTAAGCTATGTTGTTTTAATGGGCGCCAAGACCTCAATGCAATGTTGAAATCTAAATTTGTATTTAACAACGTCTAGCTCTGGCAGAACACCTTCAAGACTCTATTCACTCAGATCGTGGTATGATTTGATCATTAACCCAACAAACAATTGTATCAGGAGAAGGAATTGGTCTATATCTAATGCTACCTACTGAAAGCAAAGATTGCATTGTAAAAGAAATGAATTTATTATATAAAAGATCGCTAGCCAAACAGGACTAAGGATATCAGTTGAAAAGACAAAATTTATGACAAATGACAAACATGGACCAAAGTTCCTTGACACGGAGATAGGACGGATTGAAAGGGTAAAACAAAAAGCTAAAGCAAGCTTGTAGTTTAACGTGACCGTTAATCTCGAGATCATGAGCCACGGGACCTCCTTTTTACGTGGAATCCGAACCACAGGACATGGCATTTCACTTCGAAAATCTCACATGCATTGACCGGGAATCGAACCCGGACCGCCTTGGTGAGAGGCATACAGCTAGACCGCTGAGCCACCACGCCCCCGAAAGGGTAAAACAGTTCAAGTACCTAGGAGAGACTATACAGGAGAATGGGTTAGAAAAAGCAGCTGTTGGAGATCGAATTATAAAAATGGAAAGAGCGTATGGATTATCAAAAAATATCTACAACAAAAAGTGCATCTCCTGGAATGCCAAAATAAGGCATTATAACACTGTCGTAAAAACAGAGTGCCTCTTTGCCAGTGAATGTCTCTCGATGAACTATAGCCTCGAAAAGCTAGAAGTCATGGAAAGGAGAATTCTTAGAAAAATCATGGGTGCAGTTCAGACTGAAGATGGATGGAGACTGAGAAGCAACGGAGAAGTCTACCAGAACGTGGAAAGAATCTCCGCGTCTATGCGGAAGAGAAGGCTGACATTCCTCGGACATCTCTATAGGATGAACGACCATAGATTAACTAAACAAATATTCGACTATCTCTGGAAGAAAAAGACCACCACAACATGGATTAAGGAAGTTAGGAAAGATTTAGAAAAGTTAAACATTACAGAATCTCAAATGCTAGAAAGAAATGTATTTAAGAGCAAAGTGAACAATCTGGAAGGGTTTCAAGATGAAGGAAGACCTAAGAGAAGTGGACGAACTTGGACAGAAGACCAAAGAAAAAATGCCAGTGAACGCATGAAGGAATATTGGAGACAGAGGAAACTCCAGGCAAAGAATAAGAAAAAGAAATAAAGTTGTTGCGTGATCCTAAGTGGTCAATTCGCTTGAAAAAAAAAAAAAAAAACAAGAATAGCAAAATTAATAATAATAATAATAAGTTTAAAATTTAAATAGGAGCGTTGTGATTTTAATATTACCGATAGAAAATTACGTGAAAACGGAGTCTGATAAATTATTGATTTTACTCTTATTCCCAAGCTATGAAGTTACTGAAATATGAAATATAAAACCAAGAGAAATGAGAGATTGCGTATTTCTGCGTCATTCGCGCTTACCACTGGAAATGGCCGAAGCCTTTCCCTCGTACTGGATGATACTGTGAGCTTCCCACAGTCTCCTGGACGTCGACATCTTTGTCGATATTTGATGAGATTCTGGTAGATTAGATAATTCTATGGTCCGTACATCGGACCCAAACACTCGTACAACCACACTGGTTAAGTTTTACAAAAGTTAGTCCTCCACTCCACGGAACATCGGAGCGACTCCTGCGTACAACCGTACTCGTTAAGTTCTATACAGATAGTCGCTAACTCCACTGAACATCGGAGCCACTCGCTCGCGCACCCATACTCGTCAAGTATTTCACAGATTGTCCTCCTTCCACGGAACACTGAACGATATATCCACCCGTCGCATCCCCACTCTTCATCCGACTTCTAGCTTGCGTGGTCTCCACTGATTGGCTGCTCCCTACGCGCTAGATCCCCACTCTGGCTCATTACACTCGGCGGGAGGGAGAAGTCGTTTTCCGTTCCATACATTCGCCTTTCCTTGACGCTGCGACCCAGGATTGCGTCATGCTTTCCGACAAGATTAAGCGTGTACTTGAATTCCCAGTGAGTCACGTCTCTCGATATACCCTAATTGACGAAAACTCCGTAAAATTCCGCAATCACATAATTTTCTATGATATTGTCGTTCGTAATAATTTGCTTGATAGCGTTTTCTAAGACAGAAAACCTATCTGAATGCTAATAATTTTTATAAAATGCTCCGAAAATACCTTAATAATAATTATAATAAATTAATAATAATAATAAATTAACATGAAAAATTCTCTTGGCTGAACAATTTGCCGCGTAAATAAATATAGAATGGCTTCCTACTGACTTATGCCAGTTGCATAAAAACCCCTCGAAAAACACGTTACATATTCGCCTCGGATCATCGGATGATTTACCGTGACGACGGTCCATTATCCGATTATCCCAGACACGTTAATAATCCCCATCCAAAATACATATTACATAAATGAAATCACCCTAAATTACAGATATATACACTCATAATTTTTCTTCACGCACTTTGCGTCAAAGTTTGTTGTCACTATGGATTGCACTTTGCAACCAGTCCAATGTTTTACACATAGAATAGTGTTCCACGGATATTTCCGCCTCTCAAATTTCTCTATGTTGGAGAAATAGACATAATTAATGTGTGAGCACTATGTATTTATGATGTCATATCACACGCATTGAAGGTGTTCTGATATATTTATATCTCCATAGAACTTCCTAATTTCACTGGAGGTCCCTTCCTTATGGTGAAATTTAATCTCACTTATCACTGAGCACACGATCACACAATTGTGGCAGCGCCTCGTGACCATAATACTTAATCTCTCTTTAAAGTAGATTAAATTAATATTGACTTCTGAAAAAAAAAACAGTAAATGCGCATTACATATAACACCAAATATTTCTGTGCCGTAATCGCCCTGTCTTGTTAAGTTCCCGTAGACCATATTCTACTTAATACTAGTTCTCAACACAGACCAGTTCTCCTGACACAAATAATACCTTTGTACAAATTACCTTAAATTACACACTTATAAATCTTACATGGCGAGGCCGTAAACAGAAATCACGTGTGCTGATATGTATGAGTTTCATGAAGGACTGTCTCGCCTTCTGATGGCCCATCTTTTGCCTCGTGGACGCCTTAAGCAAAAATACCCTGTTCAAGCGCTCAACCATCTCTAGGAGGCAAATGGGAATTCACCAGCGCTACCAAATTCTGGCCTTGGTGTATCGAGACATTTTAGTGCTCAAGAGCATCTGACAATCCCGTCATATTTCCCTGTACCTTAAAAACTCTCATTTACTTACATACTACCCCCCTGTGTGACTTCTGATACGCCTGCCTGGAAGACCATCTCCTCCCACGCACCAAATACCACACTTACTCATTTGATAGGCTGGCTCGCCAGCTAAACATCCTCACTTTATGACACATATTTTCGTAGACTATGTATATTATACGTCCCGTATAATCTGTTTCCCTTACTATCCTCCAGCACATATGCTGTTTTCCCAATACGTTTGGAAACTATAAATGTTTCTGCGTCACCTGCCTCCAACCTCGCAAGTGGCTCCCTTAAATGAACGTCATCACGTTGCTCCACCTAGCATATTTCTCAGTGTCTGTAACGATGCCCTGTTGCTACTGTCCACACATGCACATATTAAAATACCGTCCTCTGCTTTAACCACAGGATAATCCCTACATAAATTAGTGTCCCTCGATAGCATGTCTGCAAGAATGTTATCTTTACCTTTAATATATTTTACTGTGAATTCGTATTCCTGCAGAGCAAGAATCCACCTACTAACTCTGTTAGAACTGAGTTTACAAGTTCTCATATACAGTAATGCATGGTGATCTGTGTGGATCTCAAATTTCCCCCTCTACTAAATACATTCTAAATTTCCCTAAACTGAAAACAATACCTAAAAGCTCTAACTCAGTAATCGTGTATCTTTTCTCTGCTGCTGTCAGTCCTCGCGAGGCTAAAGATACAATGCACAGATTACCCTCATCATCTTTCTGACATAATACTCCAGCAATGCCTATATGTGAAGCATCTGTCATAACCACATATTCCTTATCTTTTAACGGATATTTCAGCACTACAGCTTTCTCAAAACCTTCCTTCAGCGCTCTAAAAGCCTGATCATGCTTGGACTCCCATCTCCACCGAGTCCCACTTTTAAGCAATTCCCTGAATGGTTCTACCAATCCTGAGTATTTAAGAACGAACCTCCTAAAAAAGTTGCAAATTCCCAGGTAAGTTTTTAACTGTTTAACATTCTGTGGCACCTCTGCGTTAAGTATCTTATTAACCCTACTTTCTTCTGGTGTTACACCTCTACTCGACACTCTATGGCCTAAAAATGTCACTTCTGACTGACAGAATGACGACTTAGACAGCTTCAAAGTGAACCCTGCCTGATCTAACTTCTGAAAAACTATATCTAAATGACCTAGATGCTCCTCAAAACTGCGTGAACTAATTACCATATCATCTATGTAAATGGTTACAAACTCTCCTGTGCCATCCCCTAATGCGATGTTTAAAGCCCTAATTAAAGCTGCTGAACTACTCTTTAACCCATAAGGTGTTCTACAAAATTGATAAAGGTTATATTTATGACTAAAAGCTGTAAATGGTCTATCTTCGTACATAAGTGGCACTTGCCAAAAACTGGAACTCAAATCTACACAAGTGAAATACTTCTTCCCCTCAAATGTTTGCATTAATTCCTCTATTGACATAGATTTCAGCTGATCTGAACTAATTCTACTGTTAACCAAATGAGCGTCTAAACAAATACGAACCGTGCCGTCGGTTTTGGGTACCGTGATCAAAGAATTAACATACGGACTGTTAGTGCTCAATAATCCCATCTTCAAGCATCTGGTTAATTTGTGCCTCAACTGCACTCTGATAAGCGAAAGGTACAGGATTTCTATGTCCTGTGAATACTGACCTATTGAAACGGTAATTAGTGCCCCATGTTGGTAGCGACAAATGTAATGGTTTTGCTAGCCCACACTGTTGGGTGATAAATGTAACTGTTTACCTTTGCCTAAGCTATGTTGTTTTAATGGGCGCCAAGACCTCAATGCAATGTTGAAATCTGAATTTGTATTTAACAACGTCTATCTCTGGCAGAACACATTCAAGACTCTATTCACTCAGATCGTGGTATGATTTGATCATTAACCCAACAAACAATTGTATCAGGAGAAGGAATTGGTCTATATCTAATGCTACCTACTGAAAGCAAAGATTGCATTGTAAAAGAAATGAATTTATTATATAAAACAAGTATAGCAAAATTAATAATAATAAGTTTAAAATTTAAATTGGAGCGTTGTGATTTGAATATTACCGATAGAAAATTACGTGAAAACGGAGTCTGATAAATTGATTTTACTCTTATTTCCAAGCTATGAAGTTACTGAATTATGAAATATAAAACAAAGAAAATGAGAGATTGCGTATTTCTGCGTCATTAGCGCTTACCCCTGGAAATTGCCAAAGCATTTCCCTCGTTCTTGCTGATGCTGTGTGCTTCCCACAGTCTCCTGGACGTCGTCATCTCCGTCGAAATTTGATGATATTCTGGTAGATTAGATAATTCTATGGTCCGTACATCGGACCCAAACTCTCGTAAAACCGCACTGGTTACGTTTTACAAAAGTTCGTCGCTAACTCCACTGAACATCGGAGCGTCACGCACTTGCGACCGTACACTGCAAGTTCTACACAGATTGTCCGTTCCACGGAACATCGGAGCGTCCCCCGCGTATATACACACTCCGCAAGTATTTCACAGATAGTCCTCGTCTCACGGCGCGTCGAACGATATATGCACCCCTCGCATCCCCACTCCAGTCCAGACTTCCCGCTTACGTGGTCCTCACCGATTGGTTGAGCACGCCGCTAGTTCCCCTCCTCTGCCTCATTACACACGGCGCGCGAGAGTTCCGTTTCGACAATTCGCCTCTTCTAGACCTTGCGACCCAAGATTGCGTCATGCTTCTCGACAGGAATCAGCTTGTACTCGAATTCCCAGTGAGTCATGTCTCTCAAATACCCTAACTGACGAAAACTCCGTAAAATTCCGTAATCATATAATTTTCTATGATATCGTCGTTCGTAATAATTTGCTTGATAGCGTTTTCTAAGACATAGAAAACCTATCTGAATGCTAATAATTTTTATAAAATGCTCCGAAAATACCTTAATAATAATTATAATAAATTAATAATAATAATAAATTAACATGAAAAATTCTCTTGGCTGAACAATTTGCCGCGTAAATAAATATAGAATGGCTTCCTACTGACTTATGCCAGTTGCATAAAACCCCTCGAAAAACACGTTACACTATCAATAACGTTCAATGAATGGGTATAGCAATTGGCCATACCAATGCGATCCTCAAAAACTCTTCTATTACACAATAACACATCATAGAGCCGAACACATTGTTCCACCTCTATATTACCCTGAAATGCAGCATCACGTAACGAGTCCTCTAGACTTCCGTTCGTAATCACACTGCCCACAAAACATGGAGAACCCCGCTCTACGGCTGGCGATATCTCATTTAAAGTACAAATCACACCTACAATACTACTCCTCTGAATATGGTCATTGAACGCTACTTCTACTTCAGAATCTCCCCATTTAAATTTCAAACTCCCTACATCATAACATAAGTTACCAGACACTCTACTTAGCCACTCTGAACCCAAGATAACACTGAATACTAAATTTGGAATTACAAGGCAAATCTGCTTCTCTACATGATTATTAATTTTAATGTCTACTAAAACTTGCTTAGAAATTACTTTAGACCTCTTCCCAACAGCTGTGATAACAAAAGTGCTTTTAATTGGCATCTCCTCAAAATTTACTCCAGTTCCTTTCATTTTATCATAAAATGCACTACTTATGCAACTCTTCATACAACCACTATCAATTAAAACATCTGTGAACGCCTCCGACACGTTAAATTTAACTATGGGGCTCTTACTAACCACTTCCTGAATAATACCTTCATCATTTAGTTCATGTAATAATTCATTTCTTACATTTAGGTCATAGGGTTCCTGTATAATTGTATGGACAGGGCATGCTACAGACTGAGATTCTGACCTTACTTCGCAGCCTGGTTCGCGTTTAAAGAACCGCTACAGCTGGCCGTAGTACTACTAACTACTGAACTGGTCTGGTTGTTCTGGGCTGTGTTGTCATTGTTTGGCTGTATATTACTACCACTAGGCTGTCCTCTTCCTTGACCCCTATTCTGGTTGTAATTATTGTCATTATAATTTCTCCCTTGATTTCCCCTGAAATCATTGTTTCTCCCTTGATTTCCCCTGTAATCATTGTTCCTCCCTTGATTTCCCCTGAAATCATTGTTCCTCCCTTGATACTGATTACCATAGCCATTTCCTCTGTTCTGATTTAGCTGATTATTATTATTTCTATTTTGAGCGTTGGCTCCTTCGCCACCGTTCCCTTGAACTTCTTGATGCCTGGCTTCATTAGGTCTATTATTATTATTACCCTGGTTCCGATTGAAATTGTCCTCATAACCCCCTCTCCCTAGTGCATCAAATGTGCTTAACAAATTTTCTACTTGTGATATTGTCTTTACATTCTGGATACAAGCAGCCTCCTTGATCCTATAGGGAAAGTGCCTAAGTAGCAACCTTACCACATCACTTTCCTCCTTCAAGCCATCCAGATATTTACACACTAATACCTGCCCCAAAAAGTATTCGGTCATGGTGGAGCTTCCTTTAGGGTTATATTTACCACACACTACTCCCTCACGATGCTGCGACTGAATAACCTCATTCCAGAACTTTTCACAGAATTTCATTTTAAAATCATTCATATCAGTAAACTTGTCTCTGTAGACAGCAAACCAATTCCTCGTTTCCCCCACAAACACTTGTTCTAAAATTTCAACTACCTGGCACCACTCAATACTACCATTTTCCAACCTCTCCCCGAATTTATTTTCTATAGTGTTCATGAACTCCATTGGGCACCCCTGTCGATTGCTGAACTTACCCAGTTCTACCTCCCTGTGTGTGCTATTCACAAAAACTGGCCTATTCTGACTATTTTCTTGCCTGATCCTAGCTTTTAATTTTAATTCTAATTCTGCGATTTTCTCCTCAGCCTTCCTCTCAATACTGTTTACTGTTAATACTGTTTCCTTCTGATTCTTCTACTTTATTATATAGCTTTGCTTGTTTCTCCTCAATCTTGCTAATGCTCTCTCTATTACTCTCTCTTAAATCATTTACTTCTGCAACTATTTGCGAGTGGACTTTCTCAATTCTACCACCCAGCTGTTCCTTAACCTCTTTAGTTGCTACCTGAATTTTGTCAATTTCTCCCCCCAATTGCTTTTTGACCTGCTGTGTTTCCAGTTGCACTAGTTCTTTTAAATTTTCAGCCTGTGTACTGATTCTAATTTCTAACTCCTCCTGTACTTTTCCTAATTTCTTGTCTACATCTGCAATGATCTCTTTAACCTTCTCTTCCATTACTCCTCTGATTTCTCCTCTCATCTGCTCCATTTTCACACTAATTTCCTTGTTGTTCTTATCTAATTTTGCATTATTCTGTTCTAATTTTTTATTTAAAGCTTCTGTACTTTCTTTATTTTCCCTACTGTTTTGTTCTAATTTTGCATTATTCTGTTCTAATTTTGCATTATTCTGTTCTAATTTTGCATTTAAAGCTTCTGTACTTTCTTTATTTTCCCTACTGTTTTGTTCTAATTTTTCATTATTCTGTTCTAATTTTGCATTTAAGGCATCACTACTAACTTTGTTCTGATACATGAACTCGAGAAGTAAAGTTTTTAATTCTGGTTGGCCGCCTACACTCCCTGTTTCAGTATCGGGATTTACCTCTGCTACCCCGGTACTACCATCACTCGACATACTGCTCGTATCATCACTCTCCAGTTGATGACCACTACGTAACCTCATCTGTCTTTCTTTCTCATCCCCCATAATGATATACACTGATAAAGACAAATAACCCCCAAAATACAGGCACAGAAATATATACCCTTCTCCTTCCACAAATGTTATTAGGTTTTCAGCCCCAAGTTGTCGGCGACAATTGTAGCAGGTTTCCTTAGGCTGGGATGACAAGTGAAACGGTATTTACTTTGCTCCACGTTGAGCGTACAAATGTAACGGTTTACCTTTGCCTAAGCTATGTTGATTTAATGGGCGCCAAGACCTCAATGCAATGTTGAAATCTAAATTTGTATTTAACAATGTCTAGCTCTGGCAGAACACCTTCAAGACTCTATTCACTCAGATCGTGGTATGATTTGATCATTAACCCAACAAACAATTGTATCAGGAGAAGGAATTGGTCTATATCTAATGCTACCTACTGAAAGCAGAGATTGCATTGTAAAAGAAATGAATTTATTATATAAAACAAGAATAGCAAAATTAATAATAATAATAAGTTTAAAATTTAAATAGGAGCGTTGTGATTTTAATATTACCGATAGAAAATTACGTGAAAACGGAGTCTGATAAATTATTGATTTTACTCTTATTCCCAAGCTATGAAGTTACTGAAATATGAAATATAAAACCAAGAGAAATGAGAGATTGCGTATTTCTGCGTCATTCGCGCTTACCACTGGAAATGGCCGAAGCCTTTCCCTCGTACTGGATGATACTGTGAGCTTCCCACAGTCTCCTGGACGTCGACATCTTTGTCGATATTTGATGAGATTCTGGTAGATTAGATAATTCTATGGTCCGTACATCGGACCCAAACACTCGTACAACCGCACTGGTTAAGTTTTACAAAAGTTAGTCCTCCACTCCACGGAACATCGGAGCGACTCCCGCGTACAACCGTACTCGTTAAGTTCTATACAGATAGTCCGCTAACTCCACCGAACATCGGAGCCACTCGCACGCGCACCCATACTCGTCAAGTATTTCACAGATTGTCCTCCTTCCACGGAACACTGAACGATATATCCACCCGTCGCATCCCCACTCTTCATCCGACTTCTAGCTTGCGTGGTCTCCACTGATTGGCTGCTCCCTACGCGCTAGATCCCCAATCTGGCTCATTACACTCGGCGGGAGGGAGAAGTCATTTTCCGTTCCATACATTCGCCTTTCCTTGACGCTGCGACCCAGGATTGCGTCATGCTTTCCGACAAGATTAAGCGTGTACTTGAATTCCCAGTGAGTCACGTTTCTCGATATACCCTAACTGACGAAAACTCCGTAAAATTCCGCAATCACATAATTTTCTATGATATTGTCGTTCGTAATAATTTGCTTGATAGCGTTTTCTAAGACATAGAAAACCTATCTGAATGCTACTAATTTTTATAAAATGCTCCGAAAATACCTTAATAATAATTATAATAAATTAATAATAATAATAAATTAACATGAAAAATTCTCTTGGCTGAACAATTTGCCGCGTAAACAAATATAGAATGGCTTCCTACTGACTTATGCCAGTTGCATAAAAACCCCTCGAAAAACACGTTACAGGGAGAAGAGCAAAATACAGGCCAGTGAGATGAGGTTCTTGAGAAGCGATATTGGAGCTACAAAGATGGACAGAATAAGAAATGAGAGGACCAGAGAATTAATGAAGGAGGAACCATTACAGGATGGTATAGAGAAATCTAGACTTAGAAGGTATGGACATGTAAAACGAATGGAGGAGAAGAGGATACCCAGGAGGATACACGAGACGAAGTGGGAAGGAAAGAGACCGAGAGACAGGTGGCTGAAGGGGGTGGAAGAAAGCGTGAAGAAGAGAGGAGAAGACTGGACAAGGGTGGAGGCTGAGAGATGGTGGGAAGACAGAAGACGTTGGAGAGGCTTGTGTTCCAAACAGACCCGACCAGTGGCTGGAAACTGTGCAAGACGATGATGATGAGAAATGGGAAACCACCGAAAACCACTTTCAGGATGGCTAAGGTGGGAATCGAACCCATCTCTTCTCTGTTTTCTCTCATGAGGCTGAGTGTACCCTGTTCCAGCACTCACTCATATATGGGTGTGCCATGGGTTTGGCACTCCACAACTATTTTCTTCGTGCTCATCTCTTCTTAACATTGATGATGCAAATTTACTATCATCCGTACTGTGCGTCTGAATTCTGATGCACATGGACCTGGGTTTCACTTTTCTTCACTCACTTTTCCTGGTTTGCTCGGCAGCGTGCCAGGAATTAATGCCTGGGGAGTTGGACTTTTTATGGGCGGGTCTTTAAGTACATGGAAGACAGTTACGTTTGAACTTCATAAGTGAGAGAATGGACACGATTTCTTCATATTATGTTAATTCTATTCGGTGAGTTCTTCCTCCCTTGGAGGTAATTTAGTAATGAGAATTATTTATGGTAGTAAACAGTTTCAATTCTGTGGAGGGATTTACTTATATATACCTGTATAGCTTCGGTGGTGTAGTTCGTAGCATGCTGAGCTTCTATGCCCAAGGTCGTGGATTCACACCCGGCCGAAGTACGGTAGTTGAATTTTTTAAGAGCGTTAAAAATCCCTCAGTATGCTTTCCTTCGGAGGGGAAGTAAAGCTGGCGGTCCCATGTCACAGATTTATGGCATGAAAAAGAACCTTCCACTAACTACACTTGTGTGAAGCCAAAATTTGTAGGTTAGAATTAACAACACTATATTAGTTCCAATGTTCACTGCCAGGTGCTGACTGCAATGGCATCTAGTAGTCAAGTCCACAAGCTAGATGTCATGGATGGTAGCATTTGGTAGCAAAAGTAGGAACTACTTGAAATTATTGTCTGCAGTCCTTACTTGAATTAAAACAGATAACACACACTAATACAGCCATCACAATTAACACCGGTTATCAGACAGATTGTACACACACCCAAAGTACATGGGACTACATGACCGTGTTGTTGCAGCTCCTAAACTACGGAACCAATCGATATACTTATCTGGGGATTGGGCAAACTTCTCATTTCTATTCTATTTTTATGATTTCTTGGGCTGTTTGTGCTGTAGAGAAAAAGAAATGTGATGGCATGGTGCTGGCTTGAAAACCATAAGAAAGTGTCAGTGTTGCACAATCCAGCTGTGTCACAGATACACTATCTATGGCCAATGTGTTTTGCCTGGCTCCACTGAACTCATAATGAGTTGTGCATGCTGCAGAGCTTCAAATATGCAATAAATGAAAATGTTTAAGGCCTGTTTGGTAGCCACAGGATCCCAGCTGAGTCTGATATTGCTTCTTCTTGGTTCCCCTCTTTCATTTTTACTGTTCACCTCCCTTTTGCCAACTCTTGTTCTTTTCGGTCCCATATTGCAGGGCTGCCATTTTAATGGATTTTATCCATTTTAGCAGATTTTTGAATGCTGAAAGGGATCCACAGATTCCATTTGCAGATTTGAGGATCTTTCAAATTTTATTTATTTAATGAATTAAAAATTCCATAATACGTACGATGAGACAGTGAAAAGTGGTGAAAAGTTTGCTTACTCATCGCAAGATAGAAAGCTTTGAAGCCATTTTTCAGTGCTGCTTTGTTAACAATTTAATGGCAACTTTCAACACAAATATAAGGACAATTAAGTTGAACTGTACTGTGTGTGTGGTAGCACCTACCGATTGCAGCTTTCTCTGCCTATTTGGCAAGAACCCCACTGTCCTTATTCAGCATTTACAGTTCGCGGCTGGGAATGGAAAATGATCAGGATGGTATGCAATCAGCTCCGCTCTTAGCCAGTTTGATGATATTCCAACTGTCCTATCGGTCACGTGTTTGAACGATCGCACATACAAAAATTTGACGACGGAATTACATACTGTAATGCCTTGCAATCCGTGCCGTTCTTGGCCCATTTCACAGAACTTCCACTGTCCCTACAGTTTTGAATTCACGGCCGAGAATGGAAAATTATGTTTACGCATTTAGTGCGGCTGATGCCATTTCGGAGGGTAGACGTTAGAAATATTTTGTATTATTTGTTATTTGTTGGGATTTCCTGCCGCTTTTGCAGTCATATTGCTTGACAACATTTCCGCTATCCTGTCAGAATGGCGGTCACAAGTTCCCAGTCAGTTATGGGGGAATTACACAAGTTGGTTTCATGATTGGTGGTGTACTTAGCCGATTGGACGAAATTTCCACAGACTTTATGCTGCGGTGATGAATACTAAGCACATTGATTGGACTGCCAGCCCTGTATAAGATGCCATTTTGACCTCTTAATATTTCCTATAATAGGGGGAGAATTGAAAACGCACATTTTTCTTTCAAATGACCAATTACCAGTATACCCCCTCACTCCTGTGGCACTACAGCCTAAGAGACTGCTGGTTAGCCAGATTACGGGGTGATGGGTGATCGGTGTGACAGATCCCCTCGGCCCTTCTGGACTGGGGCACTGCCGTTCTGATCAGTCAGCTATTCAATTGTCCTCACGAGGCTGAGTGCATCCCATTCCAGCCTGGTGTCAGTTTCTATCCCTGATGGAGCCGGGAACCAAACCTAAGATCTCCAGGTAAGAGGCAGGTCTGCTACCCCTACACCACAGGGTCGGCAATTTACAATACAGGTTATTTCATATGCATCATATGATGGGACCAAAGTTCAAGGTCGAGACAAAGCAAAATTTTGAAAATAGATTTATTCACCAGGTTTTTATGTTATACACTCAGCATTATTATCACATGTAAATTAGCTATTTTCATGACATTAAACCAAACATATAGAATATTAGTGTGCTTATTTTATTTATCGTATGGCTTTTAGTGCCGGGAGTGTCCGAGGACATGTTCGGCTCGCCTGAGTCTGTAGCTGCTTCCAGTGGACACCCTAAAGAGTGAACTACCAGTTCCGTTCAATTTCAAGTAGTTCCAACTTTCACCACCAGATATCAATGATACCTAGTGGTGAACGTTGGAACTGTGATAGAGCGTTCTGACGAAATCTAACCTAACAAATTTTGCTTTATACAAGTTTAGTCTGTGAAAGGATCTTTTACATGCCATAAATCGATGACATGGGACCGCCGGCTTTACTTCCCCTCCGAAGGAAGGCATACTGAAGGATTTTTAACGCTCTTAAAAAAATCCGACGACTTCGGCCGGGTTTGAACCCGCTATCTTGGGCATAGCAGTTCAGCATGCTACCAACTACGCCACCGAAGCCGCTATTAGTGTGCTGAAACATTTTGATATAAGGGTAAAATAAATAAAAATAAATTTGTGATTTTGCATTTGTATATCTCATGGAAATTCACCATCACATTATTTTGCCAACTATGAACAATGAAAATGAAAAATGATGAGAACTTCAACATTTTGATAACAAACACACACAAATTCATGTTTTTTTTAAAATTAAGTTCGTGTTGGTGGGTCTTTTTATCTTTCTTCATAAATGCCACATTTTCGTTAATTTTTGTGCTAGCCCTTCCCTATTTATTATGATAAAAGGGCTAAGGTGTCTTTTGCCTTCCACCTTTCATGACCAAACGCATATTTCAAGGGGTCAGAACTCTTCGTTTGAGCTAATCAAGAGACTGATGATTCAACCCTGGACACAGGAAGGAAGATCCTCAGCCACCTGTTTCACACAGCCAGTAAACAAAATGAAAAATTATTATGAATTTTCAAATTTCAGCCTGTACTTCATGGAAGTATGGAAGTATTTTTTGTTGTGGATAGATCTCCTAAGGATTCACATCCTCAGTTTGAGAGCCTCTAATTTACAACTCACTTTAAACTGTGTGCGATAATAATGGTTGTCGTGCAGAGCTAGGCCCATCTTGGAGCCATCTTGAAGGATCCCTTTGAGAGTATTGGTGATGGGCTGAGCTGAGGACATGAGGGAGATTACACTAGCTGAGTAGGCTGTGTATGTGAGTACGGCCAGCACAAACAAGGTGATGAAGAGCGTCCGCGCTGCCGACGTGCTGGGGTCACGGTATGAACCTGAAGCATCAAAGTTTATTTAAGATACTGTATAATATATTATATTGAAACATAGAAATGGGTTTAGGGCATCATTTCCCATGAAGTGGTCATATCTGTTGATGATGTGACCACAGTCAGAATTCAAACCCGAATATCCTGATGTCTGGGTTTGTGTGTTTAGCTACGGTACTTACACCAATGTATTCACATCAAATGCAGGGTTCAAATCCTGACTGCAGACACATACTTGAGTCTCATTAATCAACAGGTCTATCTAAAATTAGATTTCAAAATTGGATTGATTCATGCTATAGAGCATCCAGCGTTGAGAAAAGACTATGGAGCCTTATGGCGACAGTGTTGCTAACTCTAGGCAGAGGTAGCGCTGACGTCATGCGTACGTTCACCTGCTTCGAGTACGGTACTGGACTTTCATAAATTAGCGACACAACGCAACCCCAGCAACTACCTGAAATAGAACACGCCCAGGAAGGAGCAGTTTTGCAGGTGTTAACGGATTGAACCCGTATTAAGGATACCGTATGCCAAGAGAACCAATAAGGACATTCATTTTGTTGTGATATGACACATTACTGATTGACAGATGTCGAGAGCACAACTCTTCCTTCTTTCTCGGATGTATGCTGACGATGTTAACAATTTTTACGTCAGCAATACTGTTGATCATCACCTATTTTGTTATTGGTTAGGCTATAAATTTTTGTTTCTTTCAATATTATTCTTGTTGTTTTGTTCAGATTAATATTTGTAATATTGTAGCGAGTTAGCCATGCGGTTAGGGGCGCGCAACTTTGAGCTTGCATTCAGGAGATTGTGAGTTCGAACCCCACTGTTGGCAGTCCTGATTCGATCGAGCAGAAAATAAAACACACACTCAGTGCTCATTATTTATGTTGCCGGCGGAACTGAGCACATGCTCCACTCCGGGTGAGCATGCAGCACAGGACGAGGCTCTTCTTTCCAGCGTGCTAACTTCGAAAATTTTTAAATTACTAAGATGTAATATAAACGATACTTGTATGCAATAACAAAGGCAATCAATTGGCAGATAATTGTAGGAAGCTATTATGACGAAAAATATATATGTTCAGAGTTCCTTCATGACAAAAGGTGAGGTAACAAAACCAGTGTAGGGGGGGGTACCGTTAAAAGTAAAAGCCTGTAAGACCCACAGTCTTTTCTCAACGCTGGATGCTCTATAGAAGGGCCTCTGTCAAAAGAAAGCAAAATAGAGTTAAGCATCTTATAAAGCTAACAGAGTTAGTGTCAGTGTTCTAGCAGTGGAGATAAAGATGTTCCATGCTTAAAGGTCATCCTTTTAGCATAATTTATGGCTATCTGCTGAGGAACTTGGTTTGTATAACATTTTATTTTGCAACAACATCTATCTAGGCCTATCTTAAATACGCAACCATCTGTGTTTAATGCATATGTTAAACAGATTGTCTCGGATGTAAGGTGTGGTAGCTATGTAGAGATGAAACGATTAGCTCAGGACAGGGAGGCATGGAGGGCTGCATCAATCCAGTCAAGATACTGAAGACTCAAACACACACACCTTATTATATCCTGGCCGACTGCATGAGGAGATTGTGAAGTAGCCTACTGCTGACCGATAGACTGTCTATATATTGTAAAATAACATTAAACATAAAAATATTGTTATATCTATATCTATTGATGACATCGTCATCTTGGCCGACAAGCCTGAGGATTTGAATGAGTTTTTGAATGGTATGGATTCCGTCTTACGGAAGGACTTCATGATGAAAATTAATAAATGTAAAACAAAAATACTGGAATGCAGCCGAAATAAATCAGAAACCTCTATGGAGATCAAATTGGCAGGTGAAAAGCTGAAGGAAGTAGGAGACTTCTGTTACTTAGGAAGCAAAATAACCAGTGATGGACGAAGCAAAGAGGATATAAAAAGTAGGTTGGCTCAGGCAAGGAAAGCCTTTCTACAAAAAAGGAATCTGTTGACATCGAATATAGATTTAGGTATTAGGAAGTAATTTTTGAAAGCCTTTGTCTGGAGCGTGGCGCTCTATGGAAGTGAAACTTGGACTATTGGTGCAGCAGAAAAGAAGAGAATTGAAGCATTTGAAATGTGGTGTTACAGGAGTATGATGAAGATCAGATGGGTAGATAGGGTTACAAACGAAGAGGTATTAAGGCGAGTGGGAGAGGAGAGATGTTTCTGGCGACTGCTAATGAAGAGAAGAGATAGGTTGGTAGGACACATACTAAGACACCCAGGAATAGCAAGCTTAGTTATGGAAGGAAGGGTCGAGGACAAGAACTGTAAGGGTAGACCAAGGTTAGAATATGTTAAACAGATTGCCTCGGATGTAGGGTGTGGTAGCTATGTAGAGATGAAACGATTAGCTCAGGACAGGGAGGCATGGAGTGCTGCATCAAACCAGTCAAAAGACTGAAGACTCAAACACAAACACATTCATAGTCTGTTTGTCCAGGCTAATCTTGAGAACTACTGGATGAATTTTGATGCAGTTTTCATCATTCTATAAAGTATTTTTCGAGAAAGGTTTGTGAGAGCAGATCTCTGCCCTTTGATAGAGTCTTGCTGCCTTTATGATTCTATTTTTGCTTGTCTTGACAGCACATATCCTAAGTATTTGAAACTGTCTATCACTTCCAATTCTCTATTACCAATAAATTTATGTTCCTCTTTCTGTTTGTAACATATAAAGGGGATGAAACTTATATATGATGCACATACCTTGCTGGCTGACTGCTCCGAATGTCACGAGCATCACCTCGCTCAGGTCCCAGTGCGGTTGCAGGTCAGCACCCAGTGCATCATTCTTGTAACAATGTATGTTATTTTTATTATTTGCTTATTTGCAATTTGCCTAGGAGGCAAGCTCTACAACATAATATTAAAATTTAACTCACTTTAAAGTGATTTCAGGTCCATTTTTGGCCAAGTCAAATCAAAACCAGTTAAAATAGTAAATTCAGTTATTTTCTATCTTTTGGATGTGAAAACATAAGACAGTAGCCCATGAGAAATGATCTATACAGTTTATGCTGAAAGATAAACAAAAACAAAACAAAAAAACAGGAAGATTAGGAAACAATTTAATTACAGTAAAACTTCGTTTAGCCGCCACACTTTAAACCGTCAGTTTCTGTTAACCGCCGTTGCTGTAATAGCATAATAATACTGCAATAACAAAGTTCTTTGAGGTGCAGTGACGCGTTCGCTTTGTTTACAGCGTAAGTGCCACCGAAGTAGAAGAAGGGGCTGATGAAGACGAGTGTTCAAACCATGACGAATATCAAACTATTAGCCATTCTGAGGCTGAAACAATGCTGTCCAAGTGTATAGAATGATTTGAAAGTCAAGAAGAGGCCAATGCAACCCCGACAGTACTGCTCCAAAAAATACGAAATATTGCTGCGGTGAAAACTTGAGCATCAAAGAGGCAGAAGAAAATGACTGACTATTTTCAAGCTACATGAACTATTTCACCTGTAAGTTTATATTATTGTACATTATTTTGACACATTTGTAGCTACTGTACGGATGTTTTAATCATGTAATAAATAGTTTTATTTGCTATTACAATCGTATTTAATTTCTTTTCGCTCCAAAATATATTACATTACTGTGAGAGTGATATATCTCTATACTATAATTTGTATATTAAGGCCTTGACGGCCCGGATTACAGTATATAAATAATTCATGTTTTTTGGGCTAAAAACATGAATTATTTATATACTATAATTGATTGAGGTCATGTTTTGGAGGAATAATACAGTGTTTCTGTTATCCGTCTATCCGCTCAACCGTCACGACAACGGTCCCGACGATGACGGTTAATCGAGTTTTTACTGTACAGTTAACTAATATGCTGCCTGTTTCCTGTTCTTGATACAAATACTAAATGACAGAATGTTCAATACATCTAAAAAAAATGCACTTAGCAAAACCAAGTTATAGCTAAAATACATAGGATCCAGAAGTGAAGCAAGCATCAATGATATGATGATGATGATGATCATCATCATCATCATAATCTTAAACTGCTCCAGTCACCCAGGTGCTGTGAACGAGTCCTCTCCATTTCTTTCTATCCATGAATAGTTCGTCTTCATGAGTGCTCTCCCTGTGTCTGCCAAGTCGCCCTTAATCTGGTCTATCCATTTCCTTTTAGGTCTTCCAACACATCTTCTTCGTTTGATGTTCAGATTGATGTATGCCTTTGCCTTTTTTTCATCTTTCATCCGTTGGATATGTCCATACCACCTCAGACGAGACCTCTGTAAGGTCTCCATTACAGTGGTGTTAATACCTGCTTCTGCACAATTTATTTCATTTCTTACTTTATCCTTTCTTGTCCTCTGAAGCATGGTATGCACAAATGATGATGTTGATTATTTAAAAAATATAATTTAGATTTGAGCATGGTGCCTCATGATTTGTGTTATAGCTTGAAGTAAATGCTGCATTTCTCTAATCCTCTGCCAGTAAGAAGTGTTGTGATGTAAATAGTGGTTAGCCAGTGCAGTCTCTCGACTGACGAGTGAGGTTGTGGCACTAGGGCGGATCTGATTATGATATAGGACTCAACCTACACACCAACTACGAGTATTCCACACCAAAGTTATAGGACAAACAATACTAAATTTTGGAGGTGATGGTACTCAACCTTGTGATTTATTTTTTTGAAGGTTTTCAGTAACTTGTAAATGTTCTGGTATACTGTAGTTCTTGTTGAGCAGGCTTTTAGATTAAGTTATAGTGTTGTTAATTCATTTAGGGGCTTTGTGACATCGTCATCAATTAGCCCCATGTACTTGAGTGTACCGGTATGTGTCTAATAACCTACGTTGTTGTGTGGCTGTAGTAGTGTATATTGGCGGTCGTGGCCTTTGGTTGGAAACCATCCCAGTATTTTCCTTGAGTACAAATGGGGGAAACCATGGAAAACCACTTCTAGGATGGTTGAGGTGGGAATTGAACCTACCTCTTCTCAGTTTTGTCTCACGAGGCTTGTATCCCGTTCCAGCCTTTGGACCAGAATTAAATTTCTTGGCAGAGCCAGGGTTTGAACCCGGAACACTGGGACGACTGCCATGAACGCTAACTGCTACACCTCAAGGGGCTCTTTAGATTATATTAGAGGTGAGCTATCTAGTGAATATTTTCTTTTTAAATTATGCAAAAAGCAGGTATGGTAATAGTTTCACGGGGTTTCCAATTTTGAGTGTGATCATCATGTGCTTACTGTTTTAGCGAAGTGTTTAATCATAATCCCGAAAATTGTTATCTTTCTCTTTTAAGTGACTTATTTTGGTCGGTCAGTGAGACTTGATGATTTGCTCTTCGTGTAGGGGCTTGGACATCACCACCATCAACCCTGTGTACTTGGGTGTATCTTATAACCTGTATATTGTCTGTAGTAGTATGTGCATTTATAATCGAGTCTAGGATTGGGAAGGAGGTGGCTGTGGCCTTACGTTAGGAACTATCCCAGGATTTGCCTGGAACAGAAATGGAAAAAACACTTTTAGGAATCAAACCCACCTCTTCTCAGATTTGCCTCAGGAGGCTGAATGTGCTCAAGTCCAGGGCTTAGATCAGAATCAAATATCTTGGCAGAATCAGGATTCAAACCCTTACCTCAGGGATGACACCACAAGGTGGTCAATTGTAAAACCTTCAGCCTAGAGTGCACCATGGCATCGAATTGAGCTCATGCTCCTTTTAGTAGTAGTTAGTAGTTTTATTAGTAGTTCTTTGCTTATTATGAAGCTTTATGTATTTTTTTATTGTTGTTTTAATGAGAATTTGTTGACCGATATTAATTTTTCTACTATAGTGGTATGTTCATCCAACACAGGAATGGAAAAGGACCTGACTTGGAGAGAACTGGAGATGGCTATAGACAAGATGAAAGGAGGAAGGGCACCGGGTGTGGATGAAGTGAGTGTTGAAATGGTGAAGGTAGCAGGGGAGGTTGGGAAACAGTGGCTGTACCGTGTGATGAGGGTGATATGGAAGGAGAAAAAGACCCCAGAAGATTGGAAGAAAGGATTAATTGTCCCAATATTTAAGAAAGGAAGCAGAAAGGAGTGCAGAAATTACAGGGGAGTCACACTCATATCTCACTGTGCCAAGATATATGAAAATATATTAGAAAGTAGAATACGAGCCAAAGTGGAGAGAAAATTGAGAGAGGAGCAGTATGGATTCAGACCTGGGAGATCAACAGTGGATCTCATATTTTCAGTGAGACAGCTCTAGGAACACCACTACGAATTTGGAGAGGATCTGTTGATGGCCTTCCTGGACATCGAAAAGGCCTATGATAGTGTGTGTAGGGAGAAGGTTTGGAAAGCAATGGAAAACATGGGAGTGGAAAAAGGGACTGTAGGCAGAGTGAAGGAGATGTATTGTGGAAGTGTGAGTTGTGTGAAAGTTGGAGGGGAAAGTACAGACTGGTTCAGACAAATGAGTGGCCTGAAACAGGGTAGTGCGCTGTCACCCCTTCTCTTTATTGTGGTTATGGACGAGGTAATGACACGGATAGCAGGAAAGATAGGAGAAGATAAGATGACAGCAATGGTGTTTGCAGATGATCTCATGGTCTGGGGAAACAAGGAGGAGGAAATTCAGGAACAACTGAAGGCTTGGGAAGAAACAGTGGGAGAGTACGGATGGAAGTTCAACATCAGTAAATGTGAGATCCTGTTAACGACCAGGAAAAAGGACAGACCAATGAGTGGGATAACACTTGGAGGTGGACAGCTTGTAACGTGTTTTTTCGAGGGGTTTTATGCAACTGGCATAAGTCAGTAGGAAGCCATTCTATATTTATTTACGCGGCAAATTGTTCAGCCAAGAGAATTTTTCATGTTAATTTATTATTATTATTAATTTATTATAATTATTATTAAGGTATTTTCGGAGCATTTTATAAAAATTATTAGCATTCAGATAGGTTTTCTATGTCTTAGAAAACGCTATCAAGCAAATTATTACGAACGACGATATCATAGAAAATTATATGATTACGGAATTTTACGGAGTTTTCGTCAGTTAGGGTATTTGAGAGACATGACTCACTGGGAATTCGAGTACAAGCTGATTCCTGTCGAGAAGAATTACGCAATCTTGGGTCGCAAGGTCTAGAAGAGGCGAATTGTCGAAACGGAACTCTCGCGCGCCGAGTGTAATGAGGCAGAGGAGGGGAACTGGCGGCGTGCTCAACCAATCAGCGGAGACAACGTAAGCTGGAAGTGGAGACTGGAGTGGGGGAACCAACAGAGGAATATATCGTTCGACGCGCCGTGAAAGGAGGACTATCTGTGAAATACTTGAGGAGTATGGATGCGCGTGCGAGTCGCTCCGATGTTCAGTGGAGTTAGCGACGAACTTTTGTAAAACTCGGTTGTACGAGTGTTTGGGTCCGATGTACGGACCATAGAATTATCTGATCTACCAGAATATCATCAAATTTCGACGGAGATGACGACGTCCAGGAGACTGTGGGAAGCACACAGCATCATCAAGAACGAGGGAAATGCTTTGACAATTTCCAGGGGTAAGCGCTAATGACGCAGAAATACGCAATCTCTCATTTTTCTTTGTTTTATATTTCATATTTCAGTAAATTCATAGCTTGGAAATAAGAGTAAAATCAATTTATCAGACTCCGTTTTCACGTAATTTTCTATCGGTAATATTCAAATCACAACGCTCCAATTTAAATTTTGTACTTATTATTATTATTAATTTTGCTATACTTGTTTTATATAATAAATTCATTTCTTTTACAATGCAATCTTTGCTTTCAGTAGGTAGCATTAGATATAGACCAATTCCTTCTCCTGATACAATTGTTTGTTGGGTTAATGATCAAATCATACCACGATCTGAGTGAATAGAGTCTTGAAGGTGTTCTGCCAGAGCTAGACGTTGTTAAATACAAATTTAGATTTCAACATTGCATTGAGGTCTTGGCGCCCATTAAAACAACATAGCTTAGGCAAAGGTAAACAGTTACATTTATCACCCAACAGTTAGGAGCTAGCAAAGCGTATCATTTGTACGCTCAACGTGGAGCAAAGTAAATACCGTTTCACTTGTCATCCCAGCCTAAGCAACACGTCTCATTTGTCGCCGACAACTTGGGGCTGAAAACCTAATAACATTTGTGGAAGGAGAAGGGTATATATTTCTGTGCCTGTATTTTGGGGGTTATTTGTCTTTATCAGTGTATATCATTATGGGGGATGAGAAGGAAAGACAGATGAGGTTACGTAGTGGTCATCAACGGGAAAGTGATGATACGAGCAGTATGTCGAGTGATGGTAGTACCGGGGTAGCGGAGGTAAATCCCGATACTGAAACAGGGAGTGTAGGCGGCCAACCAGAATTAAAAACTTTACTTCTCGAGTTCATGTATCAGAACAAAGTTAGTAGTGATGCCTTAAACGCAAAATTAGAACAAAACAGTAGGGAAAATAAAGAAAGTACAGAAGCTTTAAATGCAAAGTTAGAACAGAATAACGCTAAATTAGAACAAAACAGTAGGGAAAATAAAGAAAGTACAGAAGCTTTAAATGCAAAGTTAGAACAGAATAACGCTAAATTAGAACAAAACAGTAGGGAAAATAAAGAAAGTACAGAAGCTTTAAATGCAAAGTTAGAACAGAATAACGCTAAACTAGAACAAAACAGTAGGGAAAATAAAGAGAGTAATAGGGAATTGAGCGATAGTTTAAACGCCAAATTAGAACAAAACAGTAGGGAAATGAGTGACAAATTCGAACTGATTAGAGGTGAGATCAGGGGGGTGATGGAAGAAAAGGCTAAAGAGATTATTGCAGATGTAGACAGAAAATTAGGAAAAGTACAGGAGGAGTTGGAAATTAGAATCAGTACACAGGCTGAAAATTTAAAAGAACTAGTGCAACTGGAAACACAGCAGGTCAAAAAGCAATTGGGGGGAGAAATTGACAAAATTCAGGTAGCTACTAAAGAGGTTAAGGAACAGCTGGGGGGTAGAATTGAGAAAGTCCACTCACAAATAGTTGCAGAAGTGAATGATTTAAGAGAGAGTAATAGAGAGAGCATTAGCAAGATTGAGGAGAAACAAGCAAAGCTATATGATAAAGTAGAAGAATCAGAAGGAAACATTAAATTAACAGTAAACAGTATTGAGAGGAAGGCTGAGGAGAAAATCGCAGAATTAGAGTTAAAATTAAAAGCTAGGATCAGGCAAGAAAATAGTCAGAATAGGCCAGTTTTTGTGAATAGCACACACAGGGAGGTAGAACTGGGTAAGTTCAGCAATCGACAGGGGTGCCCAATGGAGTTCATGAACACTATAGAAAATAAATTCGGGGAGAGGTTGGAAAATGGTAGTATTGAGTGGTGCCAGGTAGTTGAAATTTTAGAACAAGTGTTTGTGGGGGAAACGAGGAATTGGTTTGCTGTCTACAGAGACAAGTTTACTGATATGAATGATTTTAAAATGAAATTCTGTGAAAAGTTCTGGAATGAGGTTATTCAGTCGCAGCATCGTGAGGGAGTAGTGTGTGGTAAATATAACCCTAAAGGAAGCTCCACCATGACCGAATACTTTTTAGGGCAGGTATTAGTGTGTAAATATCTGGATGGGTTGAAGGAGGAAAGTGATGTGGTAAGGTTGCTACTTAGGCACTTTCCCTATAGGATCAAGGAGGCTGCTTGTATCCAGAATGTAAAGACTATATCACAAGTAGAAAATTTGTTAAGCACATTTGATGCACTAGGGAGAGGGGGTTATGAGGACAATTTCAATCGGAACCAGGGTAATAATAATAATAGACCTAATGAAGCCAGGCATCAGGAAGTTCAAGGGAACGGTGGCGAAGGGGCCAACGCTCAAAATAGAAATAATAATAATCAGCAATATCAGAACAGAGGAAATGGCTATGGTAATCAGTATCAAGGGAGGAACAATGATTACAGGGGAAATCAAGGGAGAAACAATGATTTCAGGGGAAATCAAGGGAGAAATTATAATGACAATAATTACAACCAGAATAGGGGTCAAGGAAGAGGACAGCCTAGTGGTAGTAATATACAGCCAAACAATGACAACACAGCCCAGAACAACCAGACTAGTTCAGTAGTTAGTAGTACTACGGCCAGCTGTAGCGGTTCTTTAAACGCGAACCAGGCTGCGAAGTAAGGTCAGAATCTCAGTCTGTAGTATGCCCTGTCCATACAATTATACAGGAACCCTATGACCTAAATGTAAGAAATGAATTATTACATGAACTAAATGATGAAGGTATTATTCAGGAAGTGGTTAGTAAGAGCCCCATAGTTAAATTTAACGTGTCCGAGGCGTACACAGATGTTTTAATTGATAGTGGTTGTATGAAGAGTTGCATAAGTAGTGCATTTTATGATAAAATGAAAGGAACTGGAGTAAATTTTGAGGAGATGCCAATTAAAAGCACTTTTGTTATCACAGCTGTTGGGAAGAGGTCTAAAGTAATTTCTAAGCAAGTTTTAGTAGACATTAAAATTAATAATCATGTAGAGAAGCAGATTTGTCTTGTAATTCCAAATTTAGTATTCAGTGTTATCTTGGGTTCAGAGTGGCTAAGTAGAGTGTCTGGTAACTTATGTTATGATGTAGGGAGTTTGAAATTTAAATGGGGAGATTCTGAAGTAGAAGTAGCGTTCAATGACCATATTCAGAGGAGTAGTATTGTAGGTGTGATTTGTACTTTAAATGAGATATCGCCAGCCGTAGAGCGGGGTTCTCCATGTTTTGTGGGCAGTGTGATTACGAACGGAAGTCTAGAGGACTCGTTACGTGAGGCTGCATTTCAGGGTAATATAGAGGTGGAACAATGTGTTCGGCTCTATGATGTGTTATTGTGTAATAGGAGAGTTTTTGAGGATCGCATTGGTATGGCCAATTGCTATACACATTCATTGAACGTTATTGATAGGTCAGTATTCACAGGACATAGATATCCTGTACCTTTCGCTTATCAGAGTGCAGTTGAGGCACAAATTAACCAGATGCTTGAAGATGGGATTATTGAGCACTCTAACAGTCCGTATGTTAATTCTTTGATAACGGTACCCAAGACCGACGGCACTGTTCGTATTTGTTTAGACGCTCGTTTGGTTAACAGTAGAATTAGTTCAGATCAGCTGAAATCTATGTCAATAGAGGAATTAATGCAAACATTTGAGGGGAAGAAGTATTTCACTTGTGTAGATTTGAGTTCCAGTTTTTGGCAAGTGCCACTTATGTACGAAGATAGACCATTTACAGCTTTTAGTCATAAATATAACCTTTATCAATTTTGTAGAACACCTTATGGGTTAAAGAGTAGTTCAGCAGCTTTAATTAGGGCTTTAAACATCGCATTAGGGGATGACACAGGAGAGTTTGTAACCATTTACATAGATGATATGGTAATTAGTTCACGCAGTTTTGAGGAGCATCTATGTCATTTAAATATAGTTTTTCAGAAGTTAGATCAGGCAGGGTTCACTTTGAAGCTGTCTAAGTCGTCATTCTGTCAGTCAGAAGTGACATTTTTAGGTCATAGAGTGTCGAGTAGAGGTGTAACACCAGAGGAAAGTAGGGTTAATAAGATACTTAACGCAGAGGTGCCACAGAATGTTAAACAGTTAAAAACTTACCTGGGAATTTGCAACTTTTTCAGGAGGTTCGTTCTTAAATACTCAGGGTTGGTAGAACCATTCAGGGAATTGCTTAAAAGTGGGACTCGGTGGAGATGGGAGTCCAAGCATGATCAGGCTTTTAGAGCGCTGAAGGAAGGTTTTGAGAAAGCTGTAGTGCTGAAATATCCGTTAAAAGATAAGGAATATGTGGTTATGACAGATGCTTCACATATAGGCATTGCTGGAGTATTATGTCAGAAAGATGATGAGGGTAATCTGTGCATTGTATCTTTAGCCTCGCGAGGACTGACTGCAGCGGAGAAAAGATACACGATTACTGAGTTAGAGCTTTTAGGTATTGTTTTCAGTTTAGGAAAATTTAGAATGTATTTAGTAGGGGGGAAATTTGAGATCCACACAGATCACCATGCATTACTGTATATGAGGACTTGTAAACTCAGTTCTAACAGAGTTAGTAGGTGGATTCTTGCTCTGCAGGAATACGAATTCACAGTAAAATATATTAAAGGTAAAGATAACATTCTTGCAGACATGCTATCGAGGGACACTAATTTATGTAGGGATTATCCTGTGGTTAAAGCAGAGGACGGTATTTTAATATGTGCATGTGTGGACAGTAGCAACAGGGCATCGTTACAGACACTGAGTAATATGCTAGTGGAGCAACGTGATGACGTTCATTTAAGGGAGCCACTTGCAAGGTTGGAAGCAGGTGACGCAGAAACATTTATAGTTTCCAAACGTATTGGAAAAACAGCATATGTGCTGGAGAATAGTGAGGGAAACAGATTATACGGGACGTATAATATACATAGTCTACGAAAATATGTGTCATAAAGTGAGTGTGTTTAGCTGGCGAGCCAGCCTATCAAATGAGTAAGTGTGGTATCTGGTGCGTGGAGGATCTGGTCTTTAGGCAGGCGTATCGGAAGTCACACAGGGGGGTAGTATGTAAGTAAATGAGAGTTTTTAAGGTACAGGGAAATATGACGGGATTGTCGGATGCTGTTGAGCACTAAATTGTCTCGATGCACCAAGGCCATTTTGGCAGCGCTGATGGGTTCCCATTTATCTCCAAGAGATGGGGGAGCGCTTGAATAGGGCTTGTTAGCTTAAGGCGTCCACGAGATAAAAGATGGGCCATCAGAATGCGAGACAGTCCTTCATGAAACTCATACATATCAGCACACGTGATTTCTGTTTACGGCCTCGCCATGTAAGATTTGTAAGTGTGTAATTTAAGGCAATTTGTATAATGGTATTATTTGTAGGAGGAGAACGGGTCTGTGTTGAGAACTAGTATTAAGTAGAATATGGTGTACGGGAACTTAACAAGACAGGGCGATTACGGCACAGAAATATTTGGTGTTATATGTAATGCGCATTTACTGTATTTTTTTTCAGAAGTCAATATTAATTTAATCTACTTTAAAGAGAGATTAAGTATTATGGTCACGAGGCGCTGCCACAATAGTGTGATCGTGTGCTCAGTGATATGTGGAATTAAATGTCACCATAAGGAGGGGACCTCCAGTGAAATTAGGAAGTTCTATGGTGATATAAATATATCAGAACACCTTCAATGCGTGTGATATGACATCATAAATACATAGTGCTCACACATTAATTATGTCTATTTCTCCAACATAGAGAAATTTGAGAGGCGGAAATATCCGTGGAACACTTCTATATGTAAAACATTGGACTGGTTGCAAAGTGCAATCCATAGTGACAACGAACTTTGACGCAAAGTGCGTGAAGAAAAATTATGAGTGTATATATCTGTAATTTAGGGTGATTTCATTTATGTAATATGTATTTTGGATGGGGTTTATTAACGTGTCTGGGATAATCGGATAATGGACCGTCGTCACGGTAAATGATCCGATGATCCGAGGCGAATATGTAACGTGTTTTTCGAGGGGTTTTATGCAACTGGCATAAGTCAGTAGGAAGCCATTCTATATTTATTTACGCGGCAAATTGTTCAGCCAAGAGAATTTTTCATGTTAATTTATTATTATTATTAATTTATTATAATTATTATTAAGGTATTTTCGGAGCATTTTATAAAAATTATTAGCATTCAGATAGGTTTTCTATGTCTTAGAAAACGCTATCAAGCAAATTATTACGAACGACGATATCATAGAAAATTATATGATTACGGAATTTTACGGAGTTTTCGTCAGTTAGGGTATTTGAGAGACATGACTCACTGGGAATTCGAGTACAAGCTGATTCCTGTCGAGAAGAATTACGCAATCTTGGGTCGCAAGGTCTAGAAGAGGCGAATTGTCGAAACGGAACTCTCGCGCGCCGAGTGTAATGAGGCAGAGGAGGGGAACTGGCGGCGTGCTCAACCAATCAGCGGAGACAACGTAAGCTGGAAGTGGAGACTGGAGTGGGGGAACCAACAGAGGAATATATCGTTCGACGCGCCGTGAAAGGAGGACTATCTGTGAAATACTTGAGGAGTATGGATGCGCGTGCGAGTCGCTCCGATGTTCAGTGGAGTTAGCGACGAACTTTTGTAAAACTCGGTTGTACGAGTGTTTGGGTCCGATGTACGGACCATAGAATTATCTGATCTACCAGAATATCATCAAATTTCGACGGAGATGACGACGTCCAGGAGACTGTGGGAAGCACACAGCATCATCAAGAACGAGGGAAATGCTTTGACAATTTCCAGGGGTAAGCGCTAATGACGCAGAAATACGCAATCTCTCATTTTTCTTTGTTTTATATTTCATATTTCAGTAAATTCATAGCTTGGAAATAAGAGTAAAATCAATTTATCAGACTCCGTTTTCACGTAATTTTCTATCGGTAATATTCAAATCACAACGCTCCAATTTAAATTTTGTACTTATTATTATTATTAATTTTGCTATACTTGTTTTATATAATAAATTCATTTCTTTTACAATGCAATCTTTGCTTTCAGTAGGTAGCATTAGATATAGACCAATTCCTTCTCCTGATACAATTGTTTGTTGGGTTAATGATCAAATCATACCACGATCTGAGTGAATAGAGTCTTGAAGGTATTCTGCCAGAGCTAGACGTTGTTAAATACAAATTTAGATTTCAACATTGCATTGAGGTCTTGGCGCCCATTAAAACAACATAGCTTAGGCAAAGGTAAACAGTTACATTTATCACCCAACAGTTAGGAGCTAGCAAAGCGTATCATTTGTACGCTCAACGTGGAGCAAAGTAAATACCGTTTCACTTGTCATCCCAGCCTAAGCAACACGTCTCAAGCTGAAGAAGGTGGAAAGTCTCAAGTACTTGGGAAGTATAGTGGAGGAAAATGGGAGAAATGACAAAGAGATTACGGAACGTGGCAGACAGGCAGAAGCATTTCTGAGAAGCATTAGGAGCTTAGTGTGGAATAAAGATGTCCCACAAAAAAGCAAGGAAGTGTTATACAGAAGCTACTATATCCCGATACTGACCTATGCTTCAGAAACGTGGACAATGAAGAAAAGAGACATAAGCAGAATACAGGCAGGTGAAATGAAGTTCCTGCGAAGTAGGATCGGAGTAACAAGAAGAGACAGGGTGAGGAATGAAAAGGTCAGGGAAATGGTGAAAGAGGAGCCCTTGCAAGGTAGGATTGAGACATCAAGACTGAGGTGGTATGGACACTTAAAGAGAATGGATGAGAAGAGGATTCCCAAGAGGATACATGAGATGCAGATGCAGAAGAAACGACCAAGGGGAAGACCAAGAGATAGATGGCTGAAAGGAGTGGAGGAATGTGTCAAGAAGAGAGGCGAGGACTGGACCAGAGTGACAGCGGAGAGGTGGTGGGAAGAAAGGACTAAGTGGCGAGGCTTATGTTCCAAACAGACCCAGCCTGAGGCTGGAAACTGTACAAGATGATGATGATGATGATGATGAGTGGTATGTTCATTGTGTGACCTTTCTTTTTCCTTCCGCTGGAATGGTAGCTGACACCATCGATCCTTTTTCTTTGTTTTTTGTATTCCTTTGGTTTGTGAGTACCAATATTACAATAATAAAACAATCAAATAGTGGCAAAAGAGGAAAGAGAGAAGTTGTGAAAGTGCTGGAAGTTGTGTAATTGCAGCCCACACATGGTTGAAGCCAGTGGCGGTTCTAGAAGCTTAAATCTGGGGGGGCCAGACATTTTCCCGGATCGATCTCATTAGTCTACTTTTTCCTCATTTTTGCAAAATGAGAAAAGTAGGCTAAAAACTATCATTGGTAAAAAATAGCATATTTCACTGTCACATAAATTTATTCTTCTGTTTCTATTCTGGGCAAACTGGTTCACTATATCAGAAGGGTCGTGAAGTAATTTTCCACTTAATTCTCTTTCAATTGAAAGAATTGCGAGATTGGAAAGCCTCTTTGTTGCCATTGTTGCTCTTAAATAGGATTTTATTCGTTTCACGACAGAGAAACTGCGCTCAGCAGAAGCAGATGACACAGGAAGAGTCAGCATCAACTTGAAAAATAATAGTAGCTATGGAAAAGCAACTTCCATTTTCAGAAGTTCAGAAAAAGAAATGAGGAAGTGTTTGGATATTTGCCTCTACATTCTTAGCTAAACTGATTTCAGTCTGTAGCACCTTACGGTCTGTGAAGATTAGATTATACTTTTCACAGAACGTGAGAATATATATATTCAAAATTTAAAAAGTTTTCACTTCTTGGGTTACAGGCATCCATTGCATTGCACACAAAATCATTTTCAGTAAATCTACTCAGTAACTTTTCTACCATGTTGTCTAATATTTCAAAAAGATTTCTTTTACATGTCTCTGATAATGTGACATTTTCCTCTTCTTTCTCCGCAGAGACTGGCATTAATAAAACGTAGTCTGAAAAGTTCTTTGGAATACTTGTGACTCTAGATTGCTTATAAACTTTCACGCCTAACGACTGAACAGTCACAAGTAACCGCCCATAGTTCCTTAAAATAATAATCATTTCGTTTTTCTTGCAACGATTTTACAAGACCATAGATCAATCTATGTGCCCCTCAGAAGTCCACATGTTTTTGTTGTAAGAACATAGAGGCTCCATTGGCAAGCTCGAGAATATCAGAAAAGATTTGTAACACAAATATCACCTTCATTTTACAAAGCTGTTTCAACAAACCTTTTGCTTCTGCTGCCCCTTTCTTGTTAACTGACTTTGAAAAATACTCCAGAGCTGCTTTAACTGAAGCAAAACGTTTCTGAAAATACATTACTCCTCTATATTTATATACCCATAACGTGTCACTTTGAAGAGGTATCTCTAAAACACGTTCTCCTGGATGAAGATCACTCTGTATCTCAACCAACTTTTGGTGTCTTACAGTAGATACAGACTGGAAAGCATAAATTGCTTCCAGTAAACCAAAAGTGTCCCCTACCACGTCTAAAAACTGGCTCTGAAACGTCCACCAAAACTAAATTTAAGCGATGTGCATAACAATGCAAGTAAACACACGGGTTATTGACCTTCTGTTGCAATAAACGCTGCACACCGTTTATCTTCCCTGACAGAACCGCGGCTCCATCACATGCTTGTCCAATGCACTTACATGGATCGAAATCCACTGAAACAAGGTACTCTAAAGCTGAATTAGTTATACTTTCAGCATTCAGTTGAGACAAATGTATAAAACCAATGAAACGCTCCTCTATAGAATTTTGTCCTACATATCTGACACATACGGACATCTGTTCCACTTTACTAACAACTCTAACTTCATCCAGGATTAAGGAACATAACCATTGTTATATTTTTCGTCTCTCCTCCAATATGTTCAACTATTATATTAGCTGAGATATCAAGAAATTCATTTTGAGAATCTTTAGATGAGTAAGTTGCATTCTTTGATAGACTGTTTACTTGTGCATTCACTTTCCAGTTTAATTACATTTAAAATTTCATCGAAATTCCCTTTATTATTAACACTGTCATCATCCGAAACTGTTTGGCGATGACCTCTAAGTCCAATGTCTTGCCGAGCACAAAGTAATGCGACTCGGGCCATTGTTGCCACAGCTGAGCGGTTACGCAATATAACCAGAGGTTTCTCGCTTAGCTTCGAAATCACTGTGCTGCTATGTTCACTTACCAGAAAACTGTTTCACTTTACTATTGAAGATTTATAACATTCACTATCAGCATGCTTTGCACGTTTTTCTCATATTCTTTTCCAATTGAAAAATCCAGTTTTACTGAAAACATGTTCAGCATTGCTTGAATCAGATTGAACGAAATGACGACACAGAAAACAGCATCTTTGTTCTCAGAGTATTCAATAAATGTATACCTATCAAACCATTTACTGTTAAAACTTCTGTTCTTATTGTATAGTAATGTTTGTTTATAAACTGATTTACGGGGTTGGCATGGACCATCATAGATCGATGCACTGATATAAAATGGTACTGGTTCGTTTATATTAGAAACAGTTGCACTCACATTTTTGTCACAGAGTTGGGGAGATATCGATGCACTTGTATCGCATGGAGGTTTCTCTACATTGGAAACTTCTGAACTTGCGTGTCATAAAGTTGGGAAAAGAGTTTAATACTCTTGGTGTATGCACTAAGCATTTTACAAATATTATATTTATACACGATTTCAATTGTGTGTTTAAATTACATATAATAAAATAAATAAATTTTGAAATTGAAAGAAAAATTAACTTAATTAAATGCATTAGTTTGTTTTATATCAGATAAATTATATCTGTAAATTATCAATTTATTTAGTAACCAAGGAATTTTAAAATAATTATTTCACTAAAACTGGGGGGGGGGGGGGGGCGGCCCAGGGCTAGAACCGCCTCTGGTTGAAACGAATGAAAAAAATGAATGAATGAACAAACTAACTGAGTATTAAGTATTCGGAATTATCAATTATTGCTGTTAAAATAGTGGCTACAGTGATACTGATGAAAGCATAGTTATTCCTGAGGCAGACTATAATAATCAATATTTTTAAAATCTAACATTGAAAATTAAGTTGAATTTAAAAGAATAGTTAAGTTCCCATTATTCAAGGGAGAAGGAGTTTTCCTTTAAACAAAGATGATTTTTTATTTCCCTTACAAATAATTTGAACCCACTGCCATACAAAAAAATACCTGTTTGCTAATTTGCTGTCCAGTCCCACTGGGCAGGCGAGTCTCGCTGCCAAGGATAAACGTGAGAGCCACAGTGATGGCCAACAGCAAGGAGACCAGAGACACCCAGACATCTGAGGAGAACGGCAGGACGTAGATGTTGCGAGCTGTCCGAACAGACTGTACCTTGTAGAACAGACTGGGCCTGCATAGCACAGTGACAGACAGCAATTTAATCTTCTATGGTACGGTAACTTGACAAATGATACAGTAGATACTGTAGAACTGAATGGTAAGATACAGCAGTCACATGTTTGAAATGTATCTGCTGAGAGCCATGAATATTGAAGAGCCATGATATCTCATCCAACTTTCAAGGAACTTTATTATCATCATCATCATCATTGTCCAAATAATAATTGTCCAATATTACGGGATAGACTTATATGCAAGAAGGTAAAAAAAAAAATGCAATGGAGATAAATACTTCTGAAACAATAAATTTGTAGTGATTTATGTAAATTAGAATCAAAAGTAATTAAAGCGTAGCAGGTTAGTAATGAATGAAAATGAAACATTTATGTGACTCGGGCAGGGGCGTATATAGAAAAAAAAATCGGGGGGGGGGGGGGGGGCTGACTATCCTGGAAAATTGTGAGTATTCTCAGGGGATTGTCACCGCAAAATACCCAGACATATCAACCAATATCTTAGAGCATATAACTTTGTGTAATTATTTTAGATAAGATTCAAAGTTTATATAGCCTACAATTATTACTGGCAATACAAAAAAATTGTAAAATACAACACAACACACAAATAAAATTTTATTCTTAATGAACTTTCTATTATTATCTATGGAGTATAAATGGCAAATATCTAAATAGTTGTCAATTTACTAAGCAGAAAGTTAAACAGTTTTTTTACATGTATTTCTCAAAAAACGTACTGTGGAATTCACAGCTTTACCTCACAAGGCTGAGTACACCCCGTTCCAGCCCTCAGACTAGAATTAAAATTTCTTGGCTGAGCCGGGAATCGAATTCGGATCTCCGGGGCGCCAGCGAAGAATGTTACCCACTACACCACCAGTTAGTATAATTTCAATTTTAATATTGTTTATAACTTAGCCGATAAGTTAAGATTAGGGTACAACCAAATTTACAATTATTTTATGCTCTTACCAAAGCAACACTTTCTTAACTTTTATTGGCTTTTTTTCGGGGGGGGGGCTGGAGCCCCTCAGCACCCCCCCTTATATACGCCCCTGGACTCGGGAAGTAAATTTTCCAAACTTTCAACTGTCAGCTCGAACACTGACATTGACTGTTACTTGCACTTGTGTATTTTTTCGTCCCAACCATTGAAGTTACAGTAATGGAATTTAAATGCCTTTCAGTCGTTCAACACGATTGTACCCAAATTGTAATGGGTGTTATCCCTACCAGTGGCGGACTGGCCCGGGCGGGCACTCCCTCGGGCCCCCGGCCTACCGAAAATTTGTATTGAGCCACAGCACTACCTTTCGGGATTTTGTGTGGGCCGTACGATAGCCGCAACTTAATAGTCCTTGGGCCACTGGTTGAAGCTAAAAAATACACCACCTCCCTATTGAGCTCATGAGACGGGGGGGGGGGGGGGGGCGGGTAGAGAAGGCGGCGAGGGAGGTTGGCGTGTTGGCGAGATCTTGTGCGTGAGAATTTTTGCTACGTTCTTAAGAAGATGATACCGTATCTCTTACGACGAAACGCGGTGCGGTACTTTGCTGTGTGTCTCTTGTAGATAAGTAAATACTTAGAACCTAAATGTATTTTTATTTTGCTCATTTTGTAAAAAAAAAATGAAGGATACCTAATCAAATCACTTTTACTCTGAGTTGATGTGACAATGATCCTTTTTAGTGGCAATATTTTTAAAAGGAGAGAACAGGTAATTACATTGCAAAGGTCGTAAATTATCGTTTATTTATTCAAGTTTTGTGAGGTTTGAAGCCATTTTTCAGTGTTGCCTAAGTAAACAAAAGTTTGGTGCTTTTCAGTCGGTCAACACGAATGTACCCAAATAGAGCTGGGTTATGCCCTAATCATGAAATAAATTACATAAGATTAATAAATACACTAGGATGACCAGTTTCGATCGTCAAGCTATCATCATGAGATCCATTACACTTAGGCTATAACATCTAAGTTTAAGACTACAGGAGAAAAATATATACAATATGTACAATTACTTAGTTGCAGTGTTGGTAATGCAACAGTCGGAGTATGCTAAATGTGTTATATCTAGTGTTAGGTAAACTTCTAAAATAGTGATAAAAATCCGGAATTTGTCTGTTAGGGGTGATTATATGGTTATTATATGGTTTGTATGTGTTGATGCCAAATTAGCAGTAAAAAAAATCATCCGATTCAGCCTTCTTCGGAAGAGTGTCCTTAAAAGTTGCCTTTTGCACAAACAAACTTTACTTTTATACGTTGCCATCAGGCGAGAAAATAAAGCGCAAGTGGCTTTCGTATTGCAGTGAGAAAAAGCAAATTTTCTGCACAACATGCATGGTTTTTGGTAGAAACATTGACTTTCGAGGTAACTTATCCAGCTTTGTTACTGGTCATGACGTAAAAGACGCGAAACTTGTTTACAGTTCTGTTGAAAGTCATGAGAAATCCAAGAATAACTTAAATGCCTGTGATGCTTTGTTGCAAGCAGCCGTTAGTAGGGACTAGTTGCATTGATGTCAATCTTAGGGAAATGCGTAGGCAAGAGGTTGAGCTAAGGCGCCAAATTGTGAAGAGGTTGATTGATGTAATTGTGTTTGTTGGGAGGCAAGGGCTTGCTTATCGAGGAACGTCGGATGAGGCTGCCTATAGTTTGGAGGATAGGTCTGCTAACCACGGCAACATTTTAGAGTTGGTGTTATTGCTTAAAGACTATGATGTCGTACTCAAAGAACATATCAATAAGTGCATTGAGCTTAGTAAGCGAATGAAGGAAAAACGAAAAGAAAAAGGGGGAGAACCTTCAGCAGGGAGAGGGTCTCTGGTCACTTTTCTGTCAAAAACGTTCATTAACAAGTCAATTAAAGCTATTGGTGAATGCTTGCAAGCACAGATAATCTCATATTTAAAGGAAGCAACGTGGTTTGGTCTTCTTGTTGATTCCACTCAGGAAGTTTCTGTTTTGGATCAAATGGCTGTGGTAGTGCGTTACGTATTACACGGAAAAGTTCATGAAAGATTGCTTCGTTTGCTCGCTGTTCATGACTCTAGAGGAAAATCTCTCTACAATCTCATCTGTAAAGAATTTTCCGAAATGAAAGTAGAAATCGTAAAATTGAATGGCTGTTCATTTGACGGCGCTGCCAATATGTCAGCAAAGTACGAGGGATTGCAAGCCCACTTTAAAATGTTGAATCCAGACATATTGTTTACGCACTGCGTTGGACACGTTCTTAATCTAGTCATGGTAGACGCGACCGAATGTTGCCTTTCTAGCGAAAACTTGTTCGGTTTAGTGCATGAAACAGCAGTGTTTTTCTCCGAATCGCATAAGCGTATGGATGTTGTAAGGGAAGTAAAAAAGCAGGCTGAGTCTAGTCATGGGAAAATGAGCAGGTTACAGGTTATCGAAAAAAACAGGTGGTGGACTAAGGACAAAGCTCTTTCGTCCCAAATAGATCTAGGTGTTCACGAGGAATCGATTTCTACTTCAAAATTCGCTATTTTATTGGAAGCCTTGTTCAAAATTGTTTCACGGGGCTCGACTTTTGATGCAGAAAAAAAGTTTCTAGCAATTGCACTGCTAAAAAAATGGAGCAAGTTTGAGAACATTTTAACTGCTGCTGTGTACCTAGATATTTTTAAGGCGAGTTCAGTTGCGTCAAAATATTTACAATCTAAGTCTTTAAACTACTTGACCGCGTTCAATATGGTGTACAAACTTGTAAAAGAGATTGAGAATAAAAGGAGCGACGAACACTTTGAGTCGCTGTATGAGAAGAGCAAAAATTTTGGTGCCCTTTTAAACGAGAGATTGAATTTACATGATCCCGATGTGGCTGGTGTCCCTGAGGATTTTCATTTGCAGGAGGACTTTAAACCAAAGAAAATGAAAAGAACCAAAAAAAATGGCTGGTGAACAAGCTGATGACGAAAGACCAAAACATCCAAAAGATGTGTACAGGATTGAGACGTACTTGAATATTCTCCAAGTAGCCAAGTCTAGCATAGATCGTAGATTTATTGCCAACGCGGATCTTCTCAAAGATTGTGCTTGCTTAGATCCTAAAAATTGTAATGATGTTATCACAAACGGGTTGCCTGAAAACGCGTTAAGGGAAGTTGCAAGATTAGCTAAGGTAGATAAAGATACACTATCAGAAGAATTTAAAACTTTTGCGGCGCAGTACTCTTCCTTAACCAAAGATTTAAATGAAACATTTGAGCTTAGCAAAGATGATGCTCCCCTTGAAACTGACTTACATGTTGATGTTGATGAAGAATCTGACGACATCAAAGAAAGTTATCCTAAATGTAAAAGATGTTGAAAGTGTGCGTTTGATATCGTCCGGGATATTGTCCAGCAATCAGGATTGTTTCCTAATCTGTATTGCGTCTATCAATTCGTTCTGACACTACCTTGCACGCAAATAACTTGTGAGAGGGTGTTCTCAAAACTCAAGATTGTCAGAACTAAGTTAAGGTCCACGATTCCGCAAGAGATATTTGAACCTCTGTTTTTGATGAACGTCGAGTACGACCTGGTGGCGTCGATTGACAAAGACAAAATTATAGATAGTGTTGCTAGAACATCCTCTGAACTTTCGCGATTGTTGCTGTGATTTTATTGTTCAAGCATATTGCCTCTGAAATTAGCTGCTAAGCTGTTTTCTGCTTCAATTGTTTATGTTTATTGTGTTTGTGTTTGAGTTCAATAAGTAAAATTAAACGAAAAAACTAGGAATTATTTTTTGCCTATTTTCCCTACATTTCCCACGACGGGGATACGGGGAGGGGGAGGGGAGGGCCTTCTGTCAGAACTCCCGAGTGGGCCCTCGAGAGCCCACTAGGCCACTGATCCCTACAACTGAAAAACAATTACATGAGATTAACCCATTACAATTTGGGTACAATCGTGTTGGACGACTGAAAAGCATTTAAATGTCATTTACTAACGCAACACTGATAAATGGCTTCCAACACGATAACGTTTACGACAAAAACAATAATTTTTTATGCCGAATTCATGTGATAATTCAATGTCCACATTTTAGCCTTGTATTTGTAGTTAAAAAGTATATAAAAAAAGAGAATTGAATATTTTATGTTATTACAAGCAACCAGCCACGGCTTTGCCCCGGAACAGTTATGAATTACGTGATATGCGCTTTTTTCTCTATGTCAATGAACTACGACATATAACTGTTTTACGTCTCGGCATGATGGGTTAAAATCACTGACTGGACTATTAATTATATTATCATGGAGAAGCATGTGCAACAAATTCTAGTCAAACGTAATTTAAGAATGGGGAGGTGCATGAAACACAAATTTCCCTTCCATCCAATCTTAACTTGACTGTGTACTTTGCGGAACGAAAAGTTCACAGGCGAAATGAAGAAGAGCCGTGTTACACTTCCAGGGAAACTCTTAACACAACCACTCTTCTCTGAAGTCTTAACTCAACATGACTCGACAGTTTGCTGCTGGCTGTATCTGGGGTAATAGGCTCGCCCGCTAGCTAGGCCGTAACTGGGGTGATAGGCTCGCCCCTAGCTAGCTCGTAAACTGTTGCCTCAGTATGGAGATTGTTGGAAGAAATGAAAACGTAAAAACACTTACAGTGGGCGATGTATTGAAGATAGAGATATTCTCTCGCAGACTTTTTTGTAGAACTTTTCATGCTGAACAACTTTTACACTCATAGTATATTGATATGTTTAACGGTTTGCCCGGCGTAAGCTTAAAAAGCGCACGGACGCCAAGTTTTGTTTTCGACTTTTTCACTGAAATCGTTAATTCTTGGCAGTGGCGTCACTAGGGGGTTGCGGGTGGTGCGGACCGCACCAGGTGACACCATCACAAGGGGTGACACCAAAATTAGCGGGGTTCGTAAAAAAATCATTTTCAAACAAATTTAGCACCACAGAACATCGATTTTTTTTTACCAGTACTAAGTGTCCATGTCTGCCTTCACTTCATTGGTCATAAAAAAATGTGAATTTATCATTTAGCTCTTGAATGTGTGTGGCTTACGTTTATTATTGGATTTCATCAAGTAGGCCTACATAAAATGTGAGTATTTTTGCATTTTATTCAATTTTATATGTATGTTTCGTTTCAAATAAAATATCACTGTCTATGATTCTATGTCACTCCCTGAAATTATTCTTATTAAATGAAGTTGTTCAATAAATAAAAGATTTTCAAATATAATTTGTTTTATCAATTAAACCAAATCACCATCATATATATTAGCCTATATCAGTAATATGGATCCCTCCTGCGGCACTAACAAGCGACAGATCGTGAAAATGATCATTCAAATGAAAGAGAATAGACATTAGCAGTGACGAATTGCACTCTAATTCCATAAATATCAATAATTTCTTTAAAAAATGACTTAAAAAATGTACGAAGTGAGAGATTTGCAGATACTGTTGATGTATGAAAGAAAATACTCTCCATAATTTCTGTCCACTTCACATTTTGGTCGCTGTGACGCCCGTTTCATGTCATTTTAACATTCTGAGGTCTCTCCTTAATCATTTTGCATGGATTTCAGAAACAGTAAATCAAAGGAACGAGTACTCAAATCGTATAATTTCATAAATAGCTTGCCACGGTGGGTGCGTGGTTATAGTGTCGGACTACCAACCCCAAGATTGCAGGTTCGCTCCTGGCCATGGTAAGTGATTTTTGAAAGGCGACAAAAATCACGACACTCATGTCATACGTTGTTGACATGTTAAAGAACCCATTTGAATTCAGTAGGCCGTGTTCAATGGCAAAATTAATCTCGGGATTTTCCGCCAACACAAAGTTCCTCCATTCTCTACTTGAAAGCGCTGTAGTGTCAAGGAGTTTAGATATCTATCTAACCTCCTTGACTTTCATAGCGTTCAAAGGAACGACGAAATTCGACATGCAAGCTACCCTCTGGGTGTCAATTAACAGAGCTTGCACCAGGCATCCGAGGCCATACGATATTATTTATTATTATTATTATTTTATTTCATAAATATCGAATAACCGGTGAGTGTCACAGCACACAAATGACATTATCAGTGACAAATTGCATTCTAATTTCTTAAATATCCAATTTTTGTAAGAAGTGTTCGATTTGCGAAACCTATTGGGGAAAGTGTGGTTTATGAACATGCGAGATTTCTCGCACGGGTCCACTAGTAGACAGTAGGCTATATATTATTTCAGTAGTATAGATCCCTCCTGCGGCGCTCACAAGCGACCGATCGTGAAAAATGAGCATTCAAATGAAAGAGAATATACATTACCAGTTACGCACTGCACTCTAATTTCATCAATATCTGTAATTTCTTCAAAATATGACTTTTAAAAAACTGTAAACAATATGCGATTTGCAGATACTGTTGCTGCAAGAAGATACGCTCCATAATTGCTGTTCACTTCACAATTTAGCCGCTGTGACGCCTGTTTCATGTCATTTTAACATTCTGAGGCATTTCCTTTATCATTTTGCATGGATTTCAGAAACAGTAATTTAAAGGAATGAGTACTCAAATCGTATAATTTCATAAATATCGAATAACCGGTGAGTGTTACGGCTAAGCTGTCAATCAATTGACTCAGCACACAAGTGATATTAGCAGTGACGAATTGCGTTCTAATTTCATTCAAAAATTCATATCGGAATGGGACTTCCTAGAATCTCACCCATATCTCGCAGTGAGCCTACAATTATTTTTTCTTACGATCTGTGTGTCTGTGGCTTCATGTGAGAGGAGTTTTTTCAAATCTAAGGTTATAAAGAACTATTTGCGATCTACCATGGGACAGTCAAGGCTTTCTGATCTCGCAATATTATCAATAGAAAGTGATTTGGCGAAATGAGCTGATTTCATTGAAGTACGGTAATTAACAAGTTTGCAGCTCTAAAGGGCAGGAAAGGAAAGTGTTGTGTATTCGAATCCTCAGAAATGTATGTTTTAAAGAAATTTCATCCTCAACAGTTGGTAACACATACAAACCACCAAAGACTCAGTTATCGATTACTTGAGCGACCAGAGCCGTTATTGCGGCGCACTGATCTGTATTGTTCTGTATAATTGTTTGGCTTCCTCATAATAAATGTTCAATCTTAGAAAACACAAAAGTGGTGTCAGAAGTGGGATTGATAAATAATGTGTACGGTGCCGAAGTTCAACTCCACGCCGTGAAACTTGTGCGAAACGTGCTACCGAAAGAAATTCAACTCCACGCAGGTTAGTGTATCAGTGAAACATCTCCCTTCATCATGGCAGAAGGAATATCCACAGACCTTCTTCAGCATCTTTCTGGGATTATTGCTAGCGCTATCAGGGAATCCACCACGTGAGGCGACATCGGGAATGAGCCGATGTCACCGGGACGGCCTAGACAACCACAATTCTCAATGTCAGCATACCACGCCGCCGATGGGACCACCATAGGGGACTATTTCACGCGGTTCACATGGGCGCTCGGTCTGAGTAAGGTCCCGGAAAACGAACACGCGCAGTACGCACGTGTCTACATGGGCGCCGAACTTAACGAAGCTTTGAAGATTCTAGTAAGTCCCGTCGACCCGGAAACTCTCTCATACAGCGAAATCCAGTCAAGATTGTCGAACCATTTCGACGCCAGCCGTAACAAATATGCAGAGAGCATAAAATTCCGGAACGTCATGCAGAGAGCAGGGGAGACGATCGCCAGCTTCACTCTCAGATTAAGACAAGCAGCAACACACTGTGAGTACGGAGAATTTTTAGACCGCATGCTAATTGAGCAACTGCTTAAAGGTTTGGAATCAAGGGACATGTGTGACGAAATTATTGCCAAGAAACAGGAGAGCTTCACTGCTGCGTACGAGATAGCCTGCGCACTCGAAGCCACCCGGAACACTGCTGACGAGGTTAAGAATTCGAATATAACCTCAAAATCCGATTCAACCAATCGCATAGGCTTCGAAAAGCCACAGTCGCGGAGGGGTGGCAACCAATGGCAAGTGGGATATCGACCAATTGTCAACAGAAATCCGACCAATCAAGGCCTCGACAAGGATTGCATCCAGCAAATCAGGGAACATCAAGTAACCAATCGTTGTGCGCTAGGTGTGGTGGGGAACATCCACGCAGTCAGTGCAGGTTCCTCAACGCTGAACGCCGGACATGTGGCAAGAAAGGTCACATTGCTAAAGTTTGTAGGTCCAAACCAAAGCAGCGGAATACAAATCACGTGACCAAAGGAGAACAACCAGCTGACAGCGTTGATGTCATACATCATTTTAACAAAGTTGAGGTCATCGGAACAATGCAGTCTCCAGGGAAGCAGTTGATAGATGTCATCATAGAGGGAACCACCGTCAAGCTGGAAGTCGACACCGGCGCCCCCTGTTCGATGATGAGTAAACTGAGGTTAGGTATGATCAAACCAAATTGTGTGTTACAGAAGGTTGATCGTATTTTTGCGAGCTACTCTGGCCACCGTATTAACTGCATCGGGAAGACACCAGTCACCGCCACCATTGGCACTATCTCCAGGAACCTCGACCTCTACATCGTTGACGATGAATTCGAGACACTCCTTGGTCGAGAGTGGATCTCTGAGTTTGAGCGAGAGATCAATTTCGAGCAGCTTTTTGGAAAACCAGAACCGTTCCACCAACTCTCCATCAAACAGTCTCTGTCCCTGGACCAGCAAAATGAACTTGACGCCACCCTCAACCGCTACCATGATGTCTTCAGTGATACCCCCGGGAAGCTGTCAGGCCCACCAGTGAAGATGCACATGAAGGATGGCGCCACCCCAATCTTCTCCCGAGCACGTGACATTCCTGTAGCCCTGCGAGATGCCTATGCCAAAGAAATCGACGCAAAAATCGCATCTGGTTTCTACAAGAGGGTAGACTACTCAGAGTGGACGTCAATAGCTCATGTCGTTGTGAAGAAGAACGGCAAGTTGAGAATCACGGGAAACTACAAACCTACTCTCAACCCGCGGATCATCATTGATGAACACCCGATTCCGAAAGTGGAATACTTGTTCAACCAATTGCGTGGTGCCACCCTCTTCTGTCACCTGGACGTCACAGACGCATACACTCATCTCGAGGTCGATGGTGAGTTTAGCCAAGCCCTCACGCTCAACACTCCAACCCATGGCCTGATCCGTCCAACTCGTGCTGTCTACGGAGCAGCCAACATCCCCGCTATCTGGCAATGGCGAATGGACACGGTTTTGCAGAAACTCCCAAATGTTGTGAGTTTCTTCGACGACACCATTGTTTTTGCTGATAGTTTTGGCAATCTGATGGAGGGCCTCACCGTGGTACTAGAGCGCTTTCGCCAACACGTTCTCAAGCTCAACCGAGCAGCTTTGCAGAACCTGTCCTGGAAGCTCTTGGCCACAAGATCGATGCTTCAGGCATTCATAAGTCTGATTCACACATCCAAGCCGTACGGGATGCACCGAAACCAACGACTCCAGAAGAACTACAGCTGTTTTTGGGTAAAGCGACGTACTACAGTGCCTTCATCCATACCTGACAACGAGAGATCGGCCACTCAGAGACATGCTGTTGAAGGATCCTCTCATATGGACACCAGACGGCGACAGGGCCTACCAGGACATCAAGGACGCTCTAACCTCACCGCAGGTCCTTATGCAGTACGATCCAACACTACCACTTTTGCTGGCAACGGACGCCAGCAAAATCGGTCTCGGCGCAGTGCTGTCTCACCGGCTCAGCAACGGACTAGAACGGCCTAATGCATATGCTAGTCGGACAATGTCATGTACGGAGCAAAGGTACCCCCGGATCGCCAAAGAAGCGCTCGCCATCGTTTGGGCAGTACAAAAGTTTTTCAACTATCTGTACGCTCGACACTTCACGCTAATCACGGATCACAAGCCCCTGACGCAGATCCTACATCCAGAGAAGTCGCTACCAGTCCTGTGCATTAGTCGCATGGCCAATTATGCCGACTACCTCGCACACTTTAACTACACTGTGGTTTTTAAAACATCGAAGCAAAACGCCAACGCTGACTACTGCTCTAGAGCACCATTACCATCGACCGTCAACAAGATCCAAAACTCAATCTCGCAACAGAGGGAGGAAACGGAGGATTATGTCGACTTTGATTTTTCTACAGTTCACCAGACGCAGCAGTTACCCGTCAAATCCGAAGCCATTGCACGAGAGACGAGGAAGGACCCTGATCTCGGTAGAATTGTCAAACTTCTGGAAGGAGGCCAAGATCTTACCCGCCACGACTTCAAGGCACCCGAGGTAAAATACACGCTCGCCGCCAACTGCTTGATGTTCGAGCACAGAGTAGTGGTTCCACCTGCACTGCGAGATGCTATCCTCAACGACCTCTATGCAGCTCACCTGGGGATCGTCAAAATGAAGGGAATGGCACGTTCCTTTGTGTTTAGGCCAGGCATCGACTCCGACATCGAGAAGCTCGCAAAGTCCCGCACCACATGCGCAACCCATGCGCACGCTCCACCCAAGTTCCGCGAGCATCACTGGGAGTACCCGAAGGCACCATGGGAACGCATTCACATCGACTACGCAGGCCCAGTAGCTGACAGCATGCTTATGATTGTTGTAGACGCCTACAGCAAGTGGCTCGAGGTCAAGACAACAACCACCACGACAGCTGCAGCAACAATCTCCCTGATGGATGACCTGTTCACAGCGCATGGCACCCCAGTCACCGTCGATTCAGACAATGGCAGGCAGTTCGTCTCAGAAGAATTCAAGGCCTTCCTGCAGAACAGTGGTGTGAAGTACCACAAGCTTACAGCAGAACGGTATGTCCAAACGGTGAAGGATGCCCTCTACGCGATGAAAACAACCAAAGGAACTCTGCAGACAAACCTGAACGATTCCTTCGCCAATTTCGAAGAGCGCCGCACTCTACCACCGGACAATCTCCATCTCAACTATTCCTGGGACGAGAACTTCGGACACGTCTCAACCTGGCGAGACCCGAAGACGTTCGCACTAGAGTCTGCGAGAAACAGAAAGCAGAAATGGACTCTACATTCCGCACCTTCGAAGCGGGTCAGTCAGTCTACTTCCTCTCTGGTAACCCGAACTTGGACAAGTGGCTCCCCGGTACCATCGCAGCCCGCATTGGAGATCTTCACTATGATATCAACTACCGGGAGAAACGAATAAAGCGCCACGTCGACCAAATTAGGCCATTTCCAGGAATACGGCCAAACACAGAGAACCAGGAACCGACCAGCGATGAACCTACCGAAATTCCACCTAGGCCACGACGTGTTCGGTTCTTCCCAGCACCAGCTACCGCAGTACCACCCGAGAGGATGCCACAAGTGATCCGTGGAAACCGAACACCAACACCAGCTACTCCAGTTATACCGCGCATGTCGACACGCAAACGCCGCCCACCATTAAGATTTTCACCATAGACATAAGTTCAATTTAAAAGAGGGAGGAAATGTTGTGTATTCGAACCCTCAGAAATGTATGTTTTAAAGAAATTTAATCCTCAACAGTTGGTAACACATACAAACCACCAGAGACTCAGTTATCGATTACTCGAGCGACCAGAGCCGTTATTGCGGCGCACTGATCTGTATTGTTCTGTATATATTGTTTGGCTTCCTCATAATAAATGTTCAATCTTAGAAAACACAAAAGAAAGTTTTGATTTTGTCGAGATTTAATATAACATAAAATTTAATGTTAAAATAACAATTAAAAAAGTAACATATTTTCTATGTAGTTCGTAACTTCTTACAATCTTTTACCAAGCGACCTTGATTTTTTTTCTTCTATTGCTTTTGTAAATATAGGACCTATGTTTATAAACGTTACTAAGGATTCTGTATATTTCCGTTATTTGGCACTGGCGGACTAGGCGGAGGTCTATGGGGTGTCGTGAGGGGGGTGACACCATGAGTTACCGCACTGGGTGACACCAACCCTTGTGACGCCACTGCTGCTTGGCTTCCTTTGATCACAAATAAATTATTTTCTACAGAAACCTTCCTCGAGATATCCTTTACTGAATGGTGAAAACCGGATCAAAATCCATCCAGTGGTTCTCGAGAGTATCCGCGACATCCAAGAATCGGGGACTTTGCTTTATACTAAGTAGAGATGTGCTGGATAAATTATTGTTTAATTCCGAGGCACAGTTATTTTCATTAATTCTGTGAATTATACATACCGGTATGCATTGACTTTAATTCATCGTAATGTTAGTTTTTTACGATATAGGGCCTACCTATAGGCTAAGTTGAGTAGTTTTGCTCAAATGCTCTTCAGAAGTGAACAATCTGTGGCTGTACGTTGAAGGACTGTCAAGCAGTTGGAGTGGTTGCATTATATCCTGTCTTATTTTAAACAAACCAGTTGAGGTAGAGTACGGTACTCGCAAGAAGAGCTTGCCGAAACTCAACGATGCGCAGAGACCAATACCAATCGGCGTAGTTTAATGCCCAATGCGGGGTTCCTGTATGCCCCACGAATGCTGATTACCGGGCTCACTGCTTTCCATTCTTCAACCATGCGGGTTCGCTGCAAGACGCGGTCTACAGCTGCAATTTGAGCGTAGAGTGCAAGGAAGCAGCAAACAATATATGCTAATTAGGGTACCGGCAGTGGCTGATCCAGGCCTTGCGGGGCCCTGCGCGATTAGATAAGGTGCGACCCACAACAATCTATAAAATAAAAAACAATGTTACGTGATAGTTTGTCTGTGGGTATGTCTCCTATGCGTTCACATACCATTCATCCGATTGCATTCTTCTCCTTGGTACGGTAGTGGGCCCAGTAAACTCTTTACCCAATTGCTACTGTGCAGTGGTATTGTACCCGCTCAGCGGATGGATGCTCAGTCAGTCCACGGCTTGGCTACTGCGGTACGGGGTGTGTTACGTCCCTTCCCCAACAGACTGAACATCCGACATGTAAGCAGAATCAGGTTGACAAGATTCAGGAAAAACTCAACATGACAATTTAACAACACAAATTTTTATTCAATAAAAAGAAATATTAATAAACTAAAAAAATATAAAAACCAAAATCACTTGATATTGTCCCTTCAAGTGTCACTCACAAAAATAATCAACTCAAAATTTATCAACTGAAATCACTTGGAATTGTCTCTTCAAGTTTCACTCATAAACCAAAAATAATTCATTAATCAGAAATCACTAAAATTCACTATAATGTCATTTCATTTCTTTCTTGTGAAGTTTCAGAACTGTTTTTGTCTTGCTTAAAATTAAACCCTTAATATTTATTTATATTTATTTTACTTAGGCGTCGAGCGCGCCTACCATTTACATTTAATACTTTCTCCAAGGCTTTGGATGTTTACATTCTTTCATTTACCCTCTAGGGTTTCTTTATCATTTAAGTTTACTTAGATATTAATTCATTGATGATTTATTATGTCCTTTGGATCTTAATAATAATTCTTTTCATTTACCCTTCAGGGTCTCTTTATTATTTATGATATTTGAACATTCATTTATTTACCAAGTATTTAGCCCTTTGGACCTTCATAATAATTCTTCACAAAGCCTTAGATGTGGAAAATAATATAGTGAAAATGAAAATCCACAGCCTGCTTCCAGTCTCCGACCGGGTCAGGAATGGAATGAATGAAGCCCCCATCTAGCGGCGAGGATATGAACTGTGCCGGCTGCCGAGGCCTGACGCACTCCTCTGGGGCAATGATTAAATGAATGACAGATGAAATGAAATGATAGTGGAGAGTGTTGCTGGAATGAAATGTTGACAGGGAAAACCGGAGTACCCGGAGAAAAACCTGTCTGCCTCCGTTTTGTCCAGCACAGATCTCACATGGAGTGACCGGGATTTGAACCACGGACCCAGCGGTGAGAGGCCGGCGTGCTGCCGCCTAAGCCACGGAGGCTCTTGGAAAATAATATAGTACTGTACAGAAAAAATGTCATGTCTAAGGATCGAATCCGCAACTCTCCAGTTACCCCTCATGCATCTAGGTGATTTGCTATTGCGCTGTACTGTATGCTTTATTATTTATTACTGTGGGATATTTATTTATAACAAATTACATTATATCTTAGCTCGTCATTTGTTTATCTCTGGAAGAAGGAATTTTCTTTATCAACAATATATTATTTGACAAGTCCGTCAAATCTTAATACAACATTCAAACTTTTATTCGGGATGATTTTTTCACTCCCGCAAAAATGATTCTACAATTTATTTTGCTGGCACCTCTTTTGTTTAGATTTTAAATATTTCCGTGCCAGCCAGACATTACTGGACGGTCGCGCCCATTAAGATATAACCTCTCTCTCTCTCACAAGAGCAAGGCCACGGACAAGGTCGTTCCTTCCCCTTGTGGTTCTTTCAGGCGAGATTTATGATGTCTAGCTACCCTCAATGCCTTTATACTGGGATAGCTTTAAACCTATGTTTCCAAGACTTACAAATTCATTTTACCACAGAGATTTACTTCACTCTTTTATTATTATTATTATTATTATTATTATTATTATTATTATTATTATTATTATTGAACTTTTGTTCCCAGGATAGTGATATTTAATTCGGAGATGATGTATGGTAGTTTACGGTTCCTATTTCTTACGACGCTTATAATAGCTCCAACAAATGCCTATTATTTCAACAATGCCTCCATTTACAACAATATTATACTGCAACAAATCCTAGCTGGGACGTCCATCCTACAGCGGGAGTTACATATATTCGACGCTTTCTTCATCCTTTCAACAATATTCGACGCTTATTTAGTGGGAATTTCTCATCCACGATTCAACAATACCTTTACAACAATATTCGACGCTTATTTAGTGGGAATTTTTCATCCACGATTCAACAATACCTATTTTTTATTACTTATTATATATTTATACTAATTTATCAAAACGTAGTTCCCTTACTCGAGTGCGGGGTCTATTCTGTACGTTTGAGCCCCTATTTTCTTGAAACTTTATTCGCGTATGTAAAACATGTTTACTTCGACGTTCACGTCGTGCGGAATCACATTTAATCGTGCACTTATTTTTAATTAATTAAAACGTTTATTATGCTCTCTCCGTGGCCAGCGGAATGGTACATCAAACTCCGTATCCTTGCGTTTCAATTGACGATGACGCCACTACTGATTCAGCGATTTGCAATCTGTGTCAGCAATCAAGATTACCAACCCATAAGCAAACCCAGTCCCTGTGAATGTCTTAATGAATGATATCAGTGTACAGGGTATTATCTGATCTGTGTTGTCCCCTAAGACTGATTCGCTACTGTCTGGGATTTTCATAACTTCCAAATGAGAATTTATCGCTGCCTCAACTCTAATTGGAGCCAGCCTGAATCATGCGATAGTCGTTAGTCACCCAGTAACTCTGTCAGTGATATACTCATAACTTTGATAAATATTGCTTGTCCAAAAGGGTTTTAATGATTCCTTGTTGATAGCCTTACAACTCTTGAGTTGGCATAACCTTCCTTATCGGTTGATACTCCCTTGACACTTATCGTTAATTCAAAGGCTTATGGCTTTCTTAATTGCTCCTAATCTCGCAGCTGTGTCGCTTGAGTCACGTACGGTTTGCATAACATTTGACAATATTCTCTTTCTGTTGGGCTGAAATCGTTCTTTCATCTTATACATCCAGCGTTCGATTCTTGGGCACAATTCTGATTGGGCACAAATCCCTCCTTCAAAACAAATACATTTTTGAAAAAAAAAACTTGAAGAAATTTATTTGTAAAAAAATTCAAAATTTCAACTTTCAGCGAGCATTCTATACATCCCATTTTATTTCAGCATCAGTTGCTAGACGGGCACGTCAATGTCTTAACCCGTTTCAAATATTTACCACGTTTCTCTCTTAATTCTCATCCCATCTTATCTTTATTGCATTAACATCGTTCCTATCACCTGGGTTAAGTCTATCCCTACCCGTTTCACTATAACTTAGTTATTTCTATCAAATTTTTAATCCTTTCATTCTCTTCTCTTCTTTTCCTATTTTCTTCTATGGAGAAACTCGCAAATTCCCTCATTTCCTCGTACTCTTCCTTTAACTCACATTTGCAACCTAATTGCCGCCATCTTCTTTCCCTCACATCAACATCATCGCATATCTCAGTTGCCAAAGTTTGATTTTCTGTTCTCTCAAATTCTTCCGGAGGATTGTACACCTTTATGTTTGCTGCATTCATTATCATTTTCTGATTCGTTTCTTCATGCTGTATCTTATATGCATTAGTCTTTAGATCATTTATAATTCTATAAGGTCCATGGTAATTATTTCGGAATTTCTTATATATCCTATTTTCAGGATCTGACATGGCTGGTCGCTTTACTAATACCAATTCCCCGACTACCAATGGTCGATGGTATCGCTTGTTGCGATTTCGTCGCTGCCGTTTATCAGCTTGAGCTTATAAGTGTTCGTATGTTTTGCGAATTCTCAATTCTCTTCCCACTTGATTATCCACTGGTACTGGTATAATTTGATCCCACGGTCTCTCTGGACATTGATCTAAATGTATTCTAATAGGCACTTCCCCAGTCGCCTCATGTATCGTATGTTGATACAGAATTCGATCGTTGGCTATATATCGATCCATTTCCAATTTTCTTCTGAGCAATATATTTTACAGTATTTCTGTACCTCTCTCATCACCCTCTTCACTGGGTTGGCTTCAGGATTTCGAATACTAGAGAGTATTTGTTTAATCCCTAATGTTTCTAATTCTTTGCGAAATTCCAAACTCGTGAAACAACTTCCGTGATCCGAAAGAAGATTTTCGGGTTTTCCTAAAATCGGAATCACACGTTCCTTTAATCTTTTGAGAACCTGTTTCGTCGATGTCTTTTGTATGGGGCATAGGACTACCATTTTTGTAAATACATCCGTGGATACCAGGATGTGCCTGTTGTCTCTCCTTGCTTTCGGTAATGGACCGAAGTTATCTATTGATAATATTTGACACGGTTTCTGTGGCAAAAGCGGAATTGGTTTTTGTCTCATCAAGAAAGAGTTGGACTTCACTCTCTGACAGATATCGCATGTTCTCAATGCCGACTCCACTGTTTCTCCTATTTTCAGCCATATAAATGTTTCTTGTAACATCTTAAGTGTTTTGTCCACCCCCATGTGTCCAAATGTTCGGTGTGACAACCAGATTAATTTTCTTTGTAACGCTGCTGGTACTACTATTCTTGACCGGGTATGATCTTCGTCCGCATATTTGTGAAGAAGCCCATTGTACCAAAGATATTCTGTTGAAATCGCTTCGGCTTCCGCAGACGCAGGCGATGTTCGGTCGAGTTTTCCCTCGAAGTATGTGATCATCATCCTCATCCATGGGTCTTGTCTTTGCATCTCACCAATTTTTCTCAAATCTTCTATGGTGGCCTGATCTTTATCATCTATCTAGATATTTAGTATTGTTTCTGTATTCTCTGGATTTCTGCTTAGAAACTCTGGGATAACATTTTCCTTCCCAGGACAATACTCGATTGTTGGATGAACAATGCCCATCTTGTCAGCCTTGGGCTTGATAAATCTGTTTTCATTAGAAAAGTCAATTCCTTATGATCGGTTCTGAGTATAATTTTGAACCCATACACGATTTTCCGCCAGTATTTCAAGGCATGCAATATAGCTAATAGTTCAATTTCACTGATCGTGTAGTTCTTTTCGTGAGGCTTCAATCGCCTTGAAGTGAAAGCTAAATAATTTCTTCCGCCTGGCTGCTGATCGGTCTCTCGGTATAGCATAGCTCCGATGCCTATTTGTGATGCATCTGTCTGTATTACAAATTTCTCATTGAAATACGGATATCCCAGCTTCACAAAGTTGAGTAACATGCTCTTTGCTTTCTTAAATGCCTCTTCGCACTCATCAGTCCATTTCCATTTTCCCCCTTTCTTGAGAAGATCTTGTAGTAGAGATACTGTTTTAGTGTACGCTGGACAATGGCTACTAACAAATCCTATTAGTCCCAAAAACTGTCTTACATTTTTGACCCTAGTTGGTCGTGGAAAATTCTTAATGGCTTCTAGTTTACATGGATTTGGCTTCACGCCATACTGATCTATCACATGTCCTAAAAATGTCACTTCACGCTGACAAAAATTTGATTTCTTCAAATTGATTTTGAAGTTAGCCTGTTGTACATTCCTTAATAACTTCTTCAACTTTTCCATGTGCTCGGTTATTGATTCTGAGGTTAACAGAATGTCGTCGACATACCTAATTGTGCAAACTTTTTCCTCATCTGACAAATTTTTATCTAAAGCTCGTATTAAAGCCGATCCAGCTGTCTTCAATCCAAAAAGTAATCTTCTGAAGCAGAACGTCTGGTGTTCAAACTGAAAACCTGTTAGTAAACTTGTTTTCTCCTAGTTCCAAATGATGATAAGAACTTGTCAAATCTACGTTTGTAAATATTTTCATTCCCTTAAACTTTCTCAAAATTTCTTTTATAGGAGGAGCTGAATCGTTTTCCGGAATTATTCTCTGATTTAAGTTTCTGGCATCGAGACATACCCGTACCGAACCATCCGGTTTGTTTACTACCACCAACGGACTTACATATTGGGTAGCAACCTTTTCAATTACACCGGTTTCCATCATTTTCTGTAATGCCTCTTTGGCTTGTTTAAAATGTTTCTCTGCTATGGGATACGGCTTTTGGCGAAATGGAGTCCAGTCATTTACTTGAAAGGCATATTTAAAGTTTTTAATCCTTCCAGGTTTGGAATCGAATGCGCCTTTTTGTTTCATAATGATATCCTTCAACATTTCTTTATCCTCTACCGAGATTTTTGCTTCATCCAATTTTGACAATACGTATTTATCGAAATCAGGCTCTTTTTCCTTTTCCAAACTAGTGGTGAGCGTATTTAATTCTTCTTCTAGAGCTAACACTTCTTCCCTTGTAATATCTAAATTATTTTCATGTTCTACATGCCATATTTGTTCATCGTATGTTTGCTCAATGTTTTGTAAGGCCACATCCGTTCCTTGTACGTTATCTTCTTCCCGAAAGCGTATGCAATTTTTCGACAAATCAATGATTATCTTATATTCTCTTATGAAATCAATACCCAAGATCATATTATATGGTAGCTTGTTTACCAGCAAAAAACTGTGCGATATCTCCAAGTTCCCTATTTGCATATCCAAAAATACTTGATGTTTGCAAACTAATGTTTTATCGGGGATAATACCCTTAATTTTCACGGCTGATGTAGGGATTTTTAAAACTCTCCCTTTACTTTCCAGCTCATTTACCAGTATTTGAGTCACAAGTCTTATAGTCGACCCTGTATCAAATAGACATCGAATTAAAATTCCTTCAACCCTAAGCATAATTATGGGTAGTTCTCGTTTTACTGTTACCGGTCCTTCTGTAATTTCTTCAATTAGCTCTTCTGGTCTAGCGAACCAATTTACTACCTGAATTTCGTTCCATCCTCCTTCATAACTGAGATTTACTCCTTTGAAAATTGGCGTTTTTTTTTTAAAATCCGGATCCTCTCCCTCGAATTCCCTGTTTTGCCTTTGTATTACGAGGCTTTGCGTGCCCCTATTATCATGGATATCTGGTGAGGTCCTATTCTTTATGGCGTCCCCCCAGCTAACACGTGGCTGTCTCTCTTGCTCATCACCCCTTTCATCATAGTAGCGCTGAGTGATGACCCATCTCTCTTCAATTTCGGCTTCGTAATCAGGGTCTGGATCCATTGGTCGGTAATTCCTATTATTTCCACGATTTCCACCTCTACCTCGATACGGTCTTCCGTATGGTGGCTTTCTTCCGTCTGACCCCCTTTGGTCATACTGCCGTGGTGCATAATTCTCTTGATAATTTCCTCTTTGGTAATTATTCCCTTGATAATTTCCCCTTTGGTAGTTATTTCCTTGGTAATTTCTCCAGTTACCATTTCCTCTGTAGTTTCCTGAGTTAAGGTTTCCTTGATAATTATCGTTTCCTCCTGTTCCCATTCTTTCGGTACTGGTAGACTTATCCAAGCTACGCTCTCCAATGTTCTTTGTCTGAGTATTTATTACATGTGTATGTTCCATCGTCCTATTTTGACGTGGTGATATGTGGGCTGTCGTCATATCAAGTTGACGTAGAAAACTTTCGACTTCAATTGCCGTTTTCGCATTTAAGGAGATCAGCAGTCTCTGTATCTCGTATGGAAGTTGCTTTGTGATTGCTAAACATAGATCATTTTCGCTTGGGGCGCAATCCAATTCACGAAATTTACATAACTGTGCGGTGAAATATTCTGAGTACCTCGTTGGAGTACTTGTACTATATTTCTTGGAATAAAGGTCTTACCTTAAATTCTGTTGCACATCTGCAGCCCAGTACCTTTTTAAAAATGCTTCCCTGAATTCTTCTACCGTGTCAAAGGTATACCTGAAACTGCGAAACCATGATAAGCAGTCCCCCTCTAGTAGTTTTTCTATGGAACGCAACTGTCTTTCGGCAGGTATCCTATTATCCTTGAGATATTCTGACCCTTTAGCCAATATTTTGGTGTCATTGACGAATTATTGCCTGAATATTTCCTAGGCTTATCGGTATCTGGTCTAACAAGGGTAATTATTTGGTTTTGCATCGTATTATTATTATTACTGAAAGGGGTAGACGCAAAGATGGGTTGCCCTGGCGTTCTGAACTGGTTTTCCCTTTCTTGGTAATTATTAAATAGGTTCTTGGGTTCGGTTTCTCCCCATTTATTTCTTAGATCCTCTGTACTTCCTCTTCCGGATTTTGAATTCCTCAATATATCTCCTTCCATAGCTATTGTTCTAATGTCCTGTTGGTTATATCGCCAGTCCATCCTTTCACATCTAGCAAAGGCTTCTTGTGCAACTTTATTTATGGAATCCTCTGTATTTTCAGTTCTTCTTCCTACTTCCTCTTGTTGTCTCTTTAATGATCCCATACCTTCATTCAATAATTCAACTTCTTTACTGATTTCCTTAGTAGTTTCAAGGATCTGTTGTTTTTACCCTCCATTTGATCTTTCTTGCATTCTTGTTTCTATTTCTTCTCGTGTCCTATCTACATATTTCTTCAAATCCTTTTGGATATCCTTTACGTCTTGTCTTACAGTTTCAACTTCCCCCAGGGTTTCATTTTGGCGTTTCATTAAATGACCTAAGTCTTCTCGTGCCTTTCCCATTTCCTTATTTGCTTTTCATATACTAGCTTTTATAGGATCTATCTTTTCCTGAATTTCCTTGATCAATCCCCTTTGTTCCTCTATCTCCTTGCCCTGTTCTGTGATGGAAGGAAGGAAGCTTGTAGTTTAACGTGACCGTTAATCTCGAGATCATGAGCCACGGGACCTCCTTTTTACGTGGAATCCGAACCACAGGACATGGCATTTCACATCGAAAATCTCACATGCATTGACCGGGAATCGAACCCGGACCGCCTTGGTGAGAGGCATTCAGCTAGACCGCTGAGCCACCACGCCCCCAGTTCTGTGATGGTTTTTCCCTGTGTATTTATTTGTTTTTGTATGGGCTCTATCTGTTTTTTAAATCTGTCTTCCCCTGTCTTTTCGCTTTCCACAACCCTTTTATCTATGTGTTGGTAAATCTCTTCTATTCGTTATTCATCTTATCTCTATCTAATCGTTGTTGATTGTCAATCTCCGTGATTTTTCCTGATAGTGTTTAAATTCTTCCGTTTGTGTCTTGCCTACCATCCTCGCATATACGCATATTTGAATCGAATCGTCCGTTCATATCTGCTCTCAAACCCTAAATATTTTCATTTACGGTTTTTATTTCGCTACCTAGTTCGGATTTAAAATCTTCCCGGATCTTTTTAGCCTGATCCTGTAATTGTTTTTCTGTTTCTGTTTGGATTTTATCGATCTTTCCATCTATCCCATCCAACCGTTCGTTTACTTTTGCCTGCTCCTCTGAGATACGGCTTACATTTTTTTTACATCATTGATTTTTTCATGCATAGACCCCATTTGAGTCTGTATACTGTTATTTATAGTTTCCTGCACTTGCCGGATATTATCATCTACTCTTGCCTGTACGGCCTCAACTTTATTATCTACTTCGTTCAACTGGGTGTTTAAATTGCCAAACTTGGTGTCCATTTGTTCATTCATTTCACCAATTTTAGCGTTTTCCTGAGTGTTCAAGTTTACAAAGTTATTTTTACACTCATCATTGCCCTTCATAATGTTTTCCTGCAGTTCACCATTTCTAGCTTCTAAGTTCTGAAGTTTACCATTTAACTTCTAAGTCCTGAAGTTTACCATTTATAACTTCTAAGTCCTGAAGTTTACCATTTATAACTTCTAAGTCTTTTTTCTTCTCTGCCTTCCTGAAATTTATTATTTAAAACTTCCAAATTCTTTTTACTTTCTTGGATTTCACTGTTTATTCCTTCCAAGTCCTTTTTAGTTTCCTCCCTTCCATCCTGAAGCTTACCGTTCATAGCTTCTAGGAGACTTTTCATCTCCTCTGTCATAGCCATTCTTTTTTCCAATTATTTGAGAAAAGATGGGCTATTACTACCCAAGAATGAATCATGCACACTAGGTAATCACGAGTTCGATCCGACATGCTTGTACTATTTTTTCCCTTATGAGGTGAAATGACCAACGGGTGTGTATATAACGAACCCGTCCACACGTCCCTCCTTCATAACCATTAACCAATTTAAGCAAGACATTTTTTTAATTCAAAAAAATTGAAAATCTCAAAATTTTCCAAAAAAACATCCGGAAAAACTCGAATTTTCCTGTTTTTTTTTCTTGGAAAAACCCTCCTCACGCCTTGGGCGCCAAAGAAGAGTTTACACCCCCCGATGGTACCGGGGCTGTACCTTTTGGTCACCTTCCGTAAGACAACGGCAAAAAACTAGTTTTTGGATAAACACTAGCGGTGGTTTTTACCGCCTATTGCCCCACGTTGGAACCAAGCCAAAGAAGGGTTTATGTAGGGGGCATATCTCCTTAAATTTATTTACGTTTGGCGGGCGGTTGCGGCCGCTATTATTTACTTTTACTTTAACGTTATTTGGACCGTCTTTTCTTGTCACCTTGTGCACATATCAAGTACCTCAACATATGAGTCCCCTGTACCCGCTCAGCGGATGGATGCTCAGTCAGTCCACGGCTTGGCTACTGTGGTACGGGGTGTGTTACGTCCCTTCCCCAGCAGACTGAACATCCGACATGTAGACGCAATCAGGTTGACAAGATTCAGGAAAAACTCAACATGACAATTTTAAAACACAAATTTTTATTCAATAAAAAGAAATATTAATTCACTAAAAAAAATATAAAAACCAAAATCACTTGATATTATCCCTTCAAGTGTCACTCACAAAAATAATCAACTCAAAATTTATCAACTGAAATCACTTGGAATTGTCTCTTCAAGTTTCACTCATAAACCAAAAATAAATTCATTAATCAGAAATCACTAAAATTCACTATAATGTCATTTCATTTCTTTCTTGTGAAGTTTCAGAACTGTTTTTGTCTTGCTTAAAATTAAACCCTTAATATTTATTTATATTTATTTTACTTAGGCGTCGAGCGCGCCTACCATTTACATTTAATACTTTCTCCAAGGCTTTGGATGTTTACATTCTTTCATTTACCCTCTAGGGTTTCTTTATCATTTAAGTTTACTTAGATATTAATTCATTGATGATTTATTATGTCCTTTGGATCTTAATAATAATTCTTTTCATTTACCCTTCAGGGTCTCTTTATTATTTATGTTATTTGAACATTCATTTATTTGCCAAGTATTTAGCCCTTTGGACCTTCATAATAATTCTTCACAAAGCCTTAGATGTGGAAAATAATATAGTACTGTACAGAAAACATGCCATGTCTAAGGATCGAATCCGCAACTCTCCAGTTACCCCTCATGCATCTAGGTGATTTGCTATTGCGCTGTGCTGTATGCTTTATTATTTATTACTGTGGGATATTTATTTATAACAAATTACATTATTTCTCAGCTCGTCATTTGTTTATCTCTGGAAGAAGGAATTTTCTTTATCAACAATATATTATTTGAAAAGTCCGTCAAATCTTAATACAACATTCAAACTTTTACTCGGGATGATTTTTTCACTCCGCAAAAATGATTCTACAATTTATTTTGCTGGCACTTCTTTTGTTTAGATTTCAAATATTTCCGTGCCGGCCAGACATTACTGGACGGTCGCGCCCATTAAGATATATCCTCTCTCTCTCACACAAGGGCAAGGCCACGGACAAGGTCGTTCCTTCCCCTTGTGGTTCTTTCAGGCGAGATTTATGATGTCTAGCTACCCTCAATGCCTTTATACTGTGATAGCTTGAAACCTATGTTTCCAAGACTTACAAATTCATTTTACCACAGAGATTTACTTCGCTCTTTTATTATTATTATTATTATTATTATTATTGAACCTTTGTTCCCAGGATAGTGATATTTAATTCGGAGATGATGTATGGTAGTTTACGGTTCCTATTTCTTACGACGCTTATAATAGCTCCAACAATGCCTATTATTTCAACAATGCCTCCTTTTACAACAATATTATACTGCAACAAATCCTAGCTGGGACGTCCATCCTACAGCGGGAGTTACATATATTCGACGCCCTTACAACAATATTCGACGCTTATTTAGTGGGAATTTCTCATCCACGGTTCAACAATACCTTTACAACAATATTCGACGCTTATTTAGTGGGAATTTTTCATCCACGATTCAACAATACCTTTACAACAATATTCGACGCTTATTTAGTGGGAATTTTTCATCCACGATTCAACAATACCTTTACAACAATATTCGACGCTTATTTAGTTACAACACGAGGCTCCTACAACAATATATTTGGTGGGAAATTACATCCACGCATTTCGACAAATTCACTAGATTTTTATCTCACGAATAAATCTATCTGGGCTTAACGCGTGCTTGGATATTATCACAACATTTGCCTGATTTCGGCATTTACACAATTTATTTCATTTTTTTGGCATAATAGCCTATAACATAATATATTCATTGGGGGTTTTTATTCCACATTTATATTTGGATCTTTACTATTTATTTTTATTTATTGATACTTTATTTCTCGCTCTAATTTTCATTTTTGAGTTCCTAGACACGGATTTTTAAGTACGATTTTTTATATTTTTTACTTACTTATCATTTTATTTTCATTCTTATCATTTATATATTTACTTTAATTCATTACGATGATTTATTCTTTCGATACTATTCTTTTGTCTACAATTTAACCGTTGTTATTTTACTTTATTCCCTTGGATTTTACAATATTAGTATGGTGCATATTTAATTCATATTTTGGCAACAATTTACGCCATTTAATTCATTATTTTATTCCTTCTTCCAAATTTATTTATTTATTACATATCTCTTTAATCGAGCTTCTTATTTCTTTCTTTTAACTAATTCCAATAACGTTTTATTTCCACCTAGGCGGTCCTCGTGCCTAACAATGATCATTTTATTCAGCATTTCAATTTCTTGCACATATATTTTAATCAATGAATCATCCATCAGAACTCCCCAGTCGATGAATGGTTCGATTGATATCTAGCACACAGCACAACAACAAAACATTAATAAAGCTTCATCAACTCACCCAAGCTCCGATTCCATTCTCAGGCAGCTTCACCCACCGTCTTGATATCTACTCATCCATCATAACACTCTTTCCTGACACTTTTACCTGACACTTATTCATTTTACACTTGAGACGTGGACACATAATATAACAGTCGGCACAATAGCATTTTCCTTAAACACACGACCGTATTTCAGATCTTTGGCAATGATGGTTCGTAGTGGTTGGTTCTTGACGATTCCTAACGTTTCTGCATTGAACGTGCTAATTGGCTCCTTCTTACTCTTGAAATCCCTGGTTCCGTGTAAGTCTCTGAACGCCACGTCCCCGTTCACACGTTCCTACTGGATTCTGGATAAAGTTCCTTGTATTTTGTCCTTACTCGTTCCGTGATATTTCGTTATTTGAGAGATCTAATTCCTAGCTCGGTCTCTACTTTGAGAACCTTCCCTTGTCTATGTAACGCTTTAGATCTGGAGTCTCGAACACACAGTCTCTCTAGGTCCCTACTCCTTCCTTTATGATTAATTACTTGCTGATTTTATCCTTTTAGGGATTTGTTGCTGACACGGTCTTTGTTGACGCAATGTTACTTATTATTCCGTATTTTACGAATTGTCTAATTAGAATTTCGCGTTCCGTAATTTTTGCCTGTGTTTCGACTTTGCATGTGTTACTTGACTAACCCGCACTTTTACGGTCTTAGCGTTCTTTGATTTGACACGACGTGACTGATATTGATCCAGCGCATAACGCTATAGTGATCACTCAGAATACGAAACGATGACCCGAACGTTCGGTTATTACTTGATGAATTTCAGCACGGCGTTCTCGCCGGCTTACTAACTGGTTGATACGATGTGATGTATCGTCGTGTCCCTCTGGACTGACTAACTGTATGAGCTCTGATGCAGCACTCCCGCCCTAGGAGTTCACTGTAGACTGCAGACGGTACCACACGCTACTGCATGGATTGCAGACTGAATGACTGACTTTCGTTCGGTCTCCTATTTATACTAATTTATCAAAACGTAGTTCCCTTACTGAGTGCGGGGTCTATTCTCTACGTTTGAGCCCCTATTTTCTTGAAACTTTATTCGCGTATGTAAAACATGTTTACTTCGACGTTCATGTCGTATGGAATCACATTTAATCGTGCACTTATTTTTAATTAATTAAAAAGTTTATTATGCTCTCTCCGTGGCCAGCCGAATGGTACATCAAACTCCGTATCCTTGCGTTTCAATTGACGATGACGCCACTACTGATTCAGTGATTTGCAATCTGTGTCAGCAATCAGGATTACCAACCCATAAGCAAACCCAGTCCCTGTGAATGTCTTAATGAATGATATCAGTGTATAGGGTATTATCTGATCTGTGTTGTCCCCTAAGACTGATTCGCTACTGTCTGGGATTTTCATAACTTCCAAATGAGAATTTATCGCTGCCTCAGCTCTAATTGGAGCCAGCCTGAATCATGCGATAGTCGTTAATCACCCAGTACCTCTGTCAGTGATATACTCATAAATTTGATAAATATTGCTTGCCCAAAAGGGTTTTAATGATTCCTTGTTGATAGCCTTACAACTCTTGAGTTAGCAAAACTTTCCTTATAGTTTGATACTCCCTTGACACTTATCGTTAATTCGAAGGTTTATGGCTTTCTTAATTGCTCCTAATCTCGCAGCTGTGTCGCTTGAGTCGCGTACGGTTTGCATAACCTTTGACAATATTCTCTTTCTGTTGGGCTGAAATCGTTCTTTCATCTTATACATCCAGCGTTCGATTCTTGGGCACAATTCTCATTGGGTACAGTATGTATCATTGGGTAACCGTCGACTACCGATTAAAGGCGTAAGACCAGTGAGTAGCGGGTTATCTCAAACAAGAGTATGACGCGACGCAGAGAAATACCTATAAGGAAAACATAGGAACATAGACGGGGACACAAAGGGTATTTGACTTTTCACACCAAAGTGACGCACCTTGGTGACTCACTACACATAGACACACATGACCGGGTCACAAATATGGATCATGGGAAAGGATTAGGCCTACCCATTCAAATCTTTAAATCAATATTGTCAAAAATGCTACTATGTTACTAACCAGTGGAATTGTAGGCGTATGTACTAATGTGGCAACGTTTAAAGGAAGTGCATAACCTAAATCATATAAAGCTCGTAACATTAAGGCACGTTGAGAGTCGTATTGTGGACATTGAAAGAGAATATGATTTAAGGAACCCTCCGTTTGTAAACACGAACACAGGGGATCATCACGTCGTTTTATGCGGAATAAATACACCGGCGTTAATGCATGGTTAAAACGTAGACGAATGATTGTAATGATATGTCGTCGTGTGTATTTACCTCCCTGAAACCATGGTTTGCTTAAAATAGTCGGTTATATCCCAAAATAGTGTTTGGCCTTAATTTTTGCATAGTTAGTCCACGTGACTTGCCGGTCATTCTGTATCGTTGAACGAATTAGAGAACGCAAATCAGACATAGGTATTGCTATGTTGTATGCTTTGCCTTTACCATTAGCAGCATCTTTGGCGAGGTTATCCGCTATTTCGTTACCCTCAATATGAGAATGGCCAGGTACCCACGTGATACTGACTTCAAAACCCTCCGTTTGTAAAGTGTACAATTGTTGAACTAACTGACATAAAAACCAATTATCGACCTCTAGAATATTTTTAAGTGCTTGCTCTACACTCATTGAGTCGGTACAAATTAAAGAATGACGAATAGCATGTTTTTTAATATAAAACACGTTTGACGGATGGCAAAAATTTCGGGTGTAAATATCGTGACGTCTGGGGGCAAAGTATACTGAAATGAGATATGTAAATCCGGAGCAAAGAAGGCTGCTCCCACACGAGATGGGTTAACCATTTTCGGACCATCTGTGTAAAAAATGATGCAGGATATCAAAGGATTCGTTATCTCGCGAAAAATACCAGGAATGATTACGGGATGATGTGGAAAGGACTGATATACTTGGGGTAAGGAATTCTGTAGAATATGAGGTTGAAAATGCGTTGCAGCATACGGAATATTATATATCGGCAACCGCATGACTTTTAATATATTATGACGGTAAGGTTGAAGAATGGAATAAGCGGTTAGTAAAGCTGGACGAGAATCCGTGGTCAATAATCGAAGCGTATAATATTCCTCAAATAGTTGTAATTTAGGGACGATAGGTGATGTTGTTATCATCATTTTTCACAGCAGGTACATACATGCAAGATATCCACGCCGATGTTGTAGTGACATTTCTCCGGTTTCAACTAAAAGGGCTCCTGTGGGGGTTGATTTATGCGCACCTATAATTATACGCAAGGCAGAAAACTGTATTCTATCTAAACGGAGGAGCCTAATGCTGGACATTGAATAAAAAAGAATTTTAATCCAGCACAGAACGAATGATGTTACGATAAACCGTTAATAATGATTCTGGGTCTGCCCCCCAATGGCGTCGAGTGAGTGACTTTAGAACATTAATTCTGCTGGCGAGATGACTCTGAAGGTATTGCGTATGTCTCTCCCATTGCATTTTCCTGTCAATGTAAATCCCTAAGTATTTTACACTCGTCACCACCGAAATTTGACCTTGACGATATAATATAGGAGAACTGTCATAAATTCGATTGTGAGTAAAGATCATCGCAGCGTTTTTTCCGGCAGAAGTTTTAAATCCGTATTTATGTAACCAGTCATGAGCATGAGATAAGGCGTGGTATATATCCCTACGACATGCGGAAACATCTTCTCTTGTGCAATATATTAGAATGTCATCCGCATATTGAAGAATGCGAGCGTGCGGTAATATGACTGTTTCTAGAGTACGAGTATAAATTAAGTATAAAAGCCCACTTAGAACGTCTCCCTGCGGAACACCATAAGAAGCATGTCGAAAATCAAAGACACCGGCCGGGGAGTTTTAAGTTATGTGACGGTGACATAGCATATTATGTATTAAGCACCGGAAGGGAAGGGTAAATTGTAGATCCCTAAGAAGTTGAATAAGAAGATATGGATCAACAGAATCATATGCATTTTTTTAGGTCAAGGAACACAGCTACTGTGTGCATTTTCTTTCCTTTTGCTAGGAGTAGATCAGTAAGGAATATATTTAAGGGGTCAGATGTACCAAGATTTTTTCTAAATGCAAATTGAGTTTTCGGAAACAGGTTATACTATTCTAGGCACCATTGAAGCCGTCGGAGAAGAATATGTTGAAAATTTTTTCGGAAGCAAGATCCAAGGTGGATACCGCGATAACTACTCGGTAATCGTGCATCTTTCATGGGTTTGAGAATCGGTGCAGTTTGAAAAACATTCCAATCCTCCGGGAAGGTCCCTGTGCGTAAGATGGAATTATATAGTTGAAGTATGATACCCTGAGCGTTTACTGGAAATCGAGCGATCATTTTCTAAGTCACTCCATCAATCCCGGGGCTGGATGATTTTTTTGTGGCGAAATGTGTGACGTAATTCGCTACTTGCAATAGGCTGCATTAAACTGGAAAAACGGTCCAGCGAACCAGAGGTACAAGATGTAGGCAAGCGAATAACTATATCCGGTGTCCTAGTATGATACAGGCCATGGTATCCCTGCGCCGAAAGTTGAGAGGAGGAAGGAATAGTACGAGTATTAGAGAAACGTTTAATCGCCGTCCAAATACTATTTAGGGACATAGTACTGCTTAATTGGGTAATATATGATTTCCACGCTTCGCGTCGTTTATGATTAAATACCCGTTGGATTTGCGTGGTGAGACTTTTGTATCTCAAATAAGATGCTGAAGAGCCATAATGTCGGAAAGCTTTTAAACTCGCCTTGCGCCGTCGTACCAGCTGTCCGCATTCTTGATCCCACCATGAGGGTAAGGCAACACGATTATTCGGGGGACCTGTCTTTGTAATTAAAGGGTGATATATATTAAAATAGGCTCGGATATTCTCTAATAAAAAGGTATAACTGTTACTAGGCACCTGTGATTGCTGAGAAAGCCTATCCTCTAAAAAGCGAAAAAACAACTCATAATCAAAATGTCGTAAATTTCTCTTAACCTTAAATACGTTTTTTGGGATATGTCGGGTACTCCAGACATCGTAGTCAATTATAATTGGATAATGATCGCTTTGATGCGTATCCTTCACGGTCTTCCATGACAACTTATGAGATATATCTAACGTAGTGACACTTAAATCCACCGCGCTTTGGGGACTATTTGGTGGAGTAATGCGCGTGGTGATCCATCATTTAATAGATGTAGGTGTAATTCCTGTATAGCTGCAGCGATGTGACGTCCTTTCGGATTAATTCTGCCACTGCCCCACAAGGCGTGATGTGCATTACAATCCCCCACTGTAATATATTTAGAAAATTGTTGTATGAACTGAAAATATGCATGCCATTGCCTACGGGAACCTTGTATACACGGGGGACAATAAATATGACATACATGGAGATCTTGCACAAGGAACGTGTGATGATAAGTGTGAGGAATATAGCATTGATTAGAGAGGGGAGTGTATCGTAAATTAATTTTGAATAGCGTCATGATGCCACGATATCCTGGACCATCCTGACGTTCAACCTGATAGTTGGGAATCAAAAAGTTATACGAGGAACGGAGCCATGTTTCTTGTAGGAATATGATATCCGGATCATACTCCTGAATTAAATGCAGTAATTCATGCTATTTAAAATACCTCGGCAATTCCACTGGAGGAGTAACATATAGCACGAATAAAAATTAGTCCACTGTAGGACTACTGCTAACTAGGGTATTATACTTTGTGGAAGAAGGATTGGGAAGTAATGGTACAATCTTTTCCAATATTCTTTTCACATAGAAGCTCCAATGAGCGTTGCGCCCTAATACTTCTTGTAATTTCTGAAAATCTTCCATGATGTCATGAGACGGATCCCGCGAAGTTACAGGAATTTGAGAAGACCGTTTCTCCGAAACTTCCTCCCCCTTGGTGGCGGGGTGCAAAGCCACCCCTTCATCACTGCCAGACGGTTGCTTTAATATATCTAAATAGGCCCGTCGGTCGTAACCTAAGGGATTCACCACTTTCGGCTTTGGGGGCACTAGTTCTGTATACTTCCGTTTTATCGGCGGATCCTCTTGACGCGTAACATTTGACTGCTCTAAGGTTGGAAATTGCTGCGGGAAGGTAAAAGGATTGAACGGTACACTGTAAATAGCCTGAATGACTTCATGGTACGATTTATTATCGATACACATTTGGCGTTTTATGGACTTCTGTTTTTCCAGTTCAGGGCAGCGGGCGGCGCCTGCCGGATGGTTGTCAGCACAATTAGCACATTTGAAAAGAGTCTCCTTACATGTATCCGTCAATTGGCCTTGCGCACATTTACCGCAAACTGGGGCGCGCGCCCGACAGTGCAGTTTTACATGCCCGTATCTTTGGCAGTGCTGACATCTAATGGGGGAAAATATGAATAATGTTACTTCTAGTAGCACGTTAAAAATAGATACATACTCCGGTAGCCGCTGTGTTTCAAAGAAAATTTTCACTGTTCCTGTAGGAAGGGATTCCAACTTGTCATTGATCATCTTTTTCCTAAAAAAAACCTTGTACTCTAACGATTGGAACAGGCGAATCAATATATTGTAAAATTTCCTCATGTGATAATGATGTGTCTACGCCCCTAATTAGACCAACACGTTGGACATTAGCGGACGAGATAAAGGCGACCAAGTGTTTTGCTGGTAGTAAGGGATTTTGTAAGAATGAATTAGCTTCTATCGCCTTGTGAAATTGTACCTGAACACGATTGCGTCCTTTGCGTTGAATATTCTTAATACCCGCGATCTTATTTTCAAAATATAGCTTGCCTAATGCCATAGGAAGTAAATTGCCAATATGTTGATCTCCCTCTCCTTGCACAAACACCGTATACGGCCCTATGTGATGGTCATAATACCGATTGTTATTTGACAATGGCTGTCGTTTGGCAATAACTGGGGATGGATCTGCGGTGGGAGGTGGTGGAGTTGATACTAGCTCAGCCTCCGACATTACAATCATGCTTTCAACGGACGCTACACCCTCATATTCCACATATTCTAGTTCTTCCGGAGGTCGCCCCATCTGACTACCATCACTTTTTGCCAACATGTTGAATAGTTATCCCCTATAAAAAGGGGTACTAACCTGATAAAGCACTAACGACACACTAAACAAATAACAAACCACAAACCCTACGTCCACTCAACACACAAATAGCACCTTCCCTACACCCGATACCACTCACTGCACAGATGCACACCGTATGGAGGTTGGGGTACGAATGTCATCCGATTGCGATTAAACTTGGGTGAGATGTTGAGTACACGCCAAGGAAAGTTTCTGGCTTAGTAAACCACTTTACAATAGGTAGCGCACGAGTAGATTCAACAAATGAGCAACGACGCGCGAAGCGTTTCAACAAAGTCCCGTATGTGTTCATATACCATTCGTCCGATAGCGATGAAACTTGGGTGAGATGTTGTGTACATATACGTGAAGGTTTCTAACTTAGTAAATACATTTCACAGTAGATAGCGCACGAGTAGATAAAACAAATGAGTGACGACATGCAGAGCGTTTCAACAAAGTCCCGTAAGCATTCATAAACCATTCGTCCGATAGCTATGAAACTTGGGTTAGATGTTGTGTACACCTCACGGAAGGTTTCTGGCTTAGTAAATCCACTTTAAAATAGGCAGCGCACGAGTAGATTCAACAAATGAGCTACGACGCGCGAAGCGTTTCAACACAGTCACGTATGCGTTCATATACAATTCGTCTGATAGCGATGAAACCTGGGTGAGATGTTGTGTACATTCCAGGAAAGGTGTCTGGCTTAGTAAATCTACTTTACAATAGGCAGCGCACGATTAGATTCAACAAATGAGCTACGACGCGCGTAGCGTTTCAACAAAGTCCCATATAAGGTCATATACCATTCGTCCGATAGCGATGAAACTTTGGTGAGATGTTGTGTATACTCCAGGGAAGGTTTCTGGCTTAGTAAATACATTTGACAGTAGATAGCGCACGTGCAGATTCAACAAATGAGTGACGACACGCAAAGCGTTTCAAGAAAGTCCCGTATGCATTCATATACCATTCGTCCGATAGCTATGATACTTGGGTGAGATGTTGTGTACACTCCAGGGAAGGTTTCTGGCTTAGCAAATCCACTTTACAATAGGTAGCGCACGAATAGATTCAACAAATGAGCGACGACGCGCGAAGCGTTTCAACAAAGTCCCGTATGCGTTCATATACCATTCGTCCGATAGCGATGAAAATTGGGTGAGATGTTGAGTACACTTTAAAGAATGTTTCTGACGTAAATCCATTTTACAATAGGCAGCGCACGAGTAGATTCAACTAATGAGCGAAGGCACGCGAATCGCTTCAACAAAGTCCCGTATGCGTTTATATAGCCTACCATTCATCCGATTGCGATAAAACTTGAGTGAGTTATTGTGTACACTGCAGGGAACGTTTCTAATTTAATAAGTCCATTGTATAATAGGTAGCGCACGAGTACTTTCAACGAATGAGTGACGGCGCACGAACCGTTTCAACAAAGTTCCATCTGCGTTCATATACCATTTATCCGATTGTGATTAAACTAGGGTGAAGTGTTGTGCATACTACAGGGAAGGTTTCTGACTTAGTAAATCCATTGTACAATAGGTAGCACAAGAGTTGAATCAACAAATGAGTGACGGCGCGCGAATCGTTTATACAAAATCCCGTATGCGTTCATATGCCATTCATCCGATTGCGATGAAACTTTGATGATATATTGTGTATATGCCAGGGAAGGTTTTCGACTTAGTAAATCCATTTTACAATAGGTAGCGCACGAGTAGATGCAACAAATGTGTGACGACGCGCGAAACGTTTCATCAAAACCCCGTATGTGTTCATATGCCATTCATCGATTGCGATGAAACTTAGATGAGTTGTTGTGTACACTTAGTAAATCCATTTCACAGTAGGTAGCGCAAGACTAGATTCAACAATTGAGTGACAGCGCATGAATCGTTTAAACAAAATCCCGTATGCGTCCATATGCCATTCATCCAATTCCGATGAAACTTTGATGAGTTATTGTGTACATGCCAGGGAAGGCGACTTAGTAAATCCATTTCACAATAGGTAGCGCACGAGTAGATGCAGCAAATGAGTGGCGACGCGCGAAGCGTTTCAACAAAATCCCGTGTGAGTTCATATGTCATTCATCCGATTGCGATGAAACTTTGGTGAGTTGTTGTGCACGCTCCATTTTACGATACCTTAGAGGCAGTTAACGGAAATTGAAAAAGATAAAGGGTATCCAAAAGCACTCCAAGAAACAAAATTACAACGCCAACACTTTCTTAGATTGGCATTGCAACGCATGTAGGTACTGTCCTCGTTAACCGGCATCGAATCGGATGATCCGGCGTAAACTTCGCAATTCATGCCGATAACACAAGACATATATCAGATAAAGAACAAAAAAAAATGATTGAGGTCTGGGTTCGAATATCAAAAAAAAAAAAATACGCCGGTGGGTACGAGAACTCAAGTAGTCTCAGGGGTGGTTAACAGGATGTAGGTGTAACAGGTTAAATCAACCCACTCCCAAACCTAAATCAAAGCAATAGCACAACAGAAATCAGAAGATAAGCACAATTAAAAAGATAAAAATAGGCATCAATTTATTGGAAACTCATTGACCAATACAAATATAGGAAACCCCCAAAAAGCCTATCTTGCCTCGGAGATTCGATCTAAATGAAAGCTTGATGTGGACCGAAGAAAAAGAAAAATATTTAGAGTCCAAATAAACATAATTAAGTTTTAAAGGGTCAACGAATCTCCTTGGTCCTATCCTTAAGACACTAATAAAATTAGGAGATATTCGAAGAAAATTAAATAAAATATATAAAAAAATAGATTCAGTCACATTTGACTATCAACATCAACTAATCACACTAAATGTCCATCAGGTAGTGTCCTAGATTAGTAATATTGTCACTCACTTGAGTTTATAATGAAAGTTAAATAAATAGCTGGCCTAAAAAAATAATAGTATTGATCTCCGTTCTAACTAATTATTAATTAATTATTAATTTAAAAAATAATTGATGCAACAATATAGGTCCTACTTGACCACTCAATTAAAGTTGCAATCAGTATTTATATTTATCGTACAACGTTATTTCAGAGTCTAATTACTCAAAATATTTCAAGCAAACGTGCACCCATTATCCTACATTTATGCAAAGTTCAAAGTCATGGCTGATCATTATATCACAACTAAAAGTTCCCATCTTTCCCAGTTCGATGGTATGCTTGCAATGTATTTCACTCCATCAATTACATAGTGATTAGATTATCGCCTGGCTACTCCTGTGAATACTTAATTCACCACCATCTGACTGCATTTTGCATAGCCATGCTTATTTAGAAAGATATTACACTACTAATTATTATTACAATATTTTTTTTATTCACAAAGGGATTCTTCATGATTAATTCTCAGAAAATTTGCCATAAGTCGTTCACAGAATATGTGAACTATCATCCTAAATTTATTTTATTACATTCCATTCAATTCTCCCCTCTTTTTTATAAACAACTACACCAATCAATATGTTTTTTGTAGATCAACTCATTATCTTTTAATTATCATGACCTTTCATTTGATCACATGACTAGTGTGCATAAATTATCTAATGCAGGTATGACCTGTAGCAATGTCAAATGGGTAGGTGTCAAAACATAATGACGAGCATGCTTTTAATAATTAAATTCTCTATATCAATGAATGTGGACGAAGGAAAAAAATGGGAATATTTAAAGTTATAATCCTTCAGAGTTCACATAATTAGATTCACCAAACGCTGAAGTCAAAATCGAAAAAACAAAACATCAACTCCACCCTAGCTCTCGACAGCTAGTCTACCACCTTCATTCATTCCATCATGGATTCAGTTGAGTATCCGCGTCGTATTTCCAATCTTATCATCGTAGAAAAAAATCTTATCATTCAAAGTAGTGACGGATTTACAAAAAATCCCAAAAGAAAATATTAACTGGATCATGGTGCCAAGCATGGTGGATAGTTCCTTGTCACGTGTGACAACCCTACAATGTGAATCACTTCCTCATATAATTACCTAATAGACGAAGGAAAAAATGTGGCCATTAATATTAATAATAATAATAATAAAATGATTGATCAACAAATAAATAATAATTAGTTCAACTCCATGGCATCTAGTACTACTGAGTAGTACAAACTACTCACAACTACAAATTGAAGTAATGTTTTAGCTCACCAACTGGCCGAAATAAGAAAATATGGTACAAGCCTAGCATGCTCATAGAATACAGAACCTCTGGAACCAATCTTCATTCAGGACCATCTCCTTCCCATTCCAGAACCGGCAGGATTGCATCTTCCACCATCTTCTTCCTCGCCTCCTCCAGGAATCGAACCTGAGACCTTCACGTTTCATGGTGGCTGCGTCCTCCGACTCCCACGGTGTGGTTATGTCATGGCAACATCATAGCCTCATCTTGATGTAAATGTCACTCCGTCCAGTCCCCTCACGAATAAGCTTAGTGGCACATATTTTCACTGACTAGTTCCATTTCAAAATTCTTCATTGACACTTCAACAGCACAGGTTATAAAATGTCCTCGTTCCATTCTGGAAATTATAAGTTCCTGCGCCTCGAACAATGTAGACACAATTCTTCCTCTCAGCAAATTGCCACCGGCTTTACGAAAGCAGTAATTCAATAGCATTCACAGCTGTTCAGTTGCATCTACAAGTCCTCCATCGATGATAAGAGCCTCGTCTATTCTCGAATGTTCACTGCACAAACTATTCCGTATTGTAATTCACGTCCAAAGCTAGTCGTAAAGGGCTAGTTCTCTCGTTATCAAGCCAAGCATGGGCCTGCACGACCGGGATTATACACGCTGGACTCGGCCGTCTGATATAGCAATCGCGCCCGGCATAACAGCGGTGATTCGTAATTATATGGTCTCTCAGGACTCCGATAGAATCACACCCGATACACAGCGACACTTAGACCTGTGGTGGCATAGCACACACGGCCCTCCGCGATCAAAATCGAATGTAAAAATCACTCTTGCCGCACAACGGAGTACTGTCCAGTCCGCGCTCAAAACACATGTGTCTGCGCCTCTCAATGTGACCAGTTGCCGAAAACCAGAGCTGAGCACGTGGTCCGAGACAGCGCGCTCTGCCGGAGATAGTAGACAGGTGTGCGTGACGTCAGACGCGTGATGTCACTCAACCTTGTGGTCGGGTCTGCGAAGATAAAATGTGGAGTTTTGGGCCGTGATTTACGCAGGGTTGCCAATCTGTGCTAAAACTGGAGTACTATGTTGGGCACAGTACTAAAAAATATTAAATCAAATGAAAAATAGTTTGGTAATAATAATAAAATAAAGAATAGTTACAATATTTTGAATACACTACAGTACATGTTTTTAAATAATATGAAATAAACCTTTAAGTCCCTTTGAAGAAGATTATGTAAACTATGAAATATTATATTACTTTGTGACTTTTTTCCCGGCTAAAGTCTTCTATTATTTCAGTGAAATCGAAACTTGCTAAACGTTCACGGGAGGTCATAGCTGCACTGAAAAAAGGAATATGGATTATACATTAGTTTGTAAAGTATAATTAATTAATTAATTAATTCAATTTATAAAATCCATGGCGTGGGCGAGGCCCTGGGTGGTCGTGCTCCTCGCCCTCCCCCAGATCCGCCCCTGGGTACCGGTACCGTATAGGTTACTGTGTCCTGGCTCAGGTAATAACTACGGTACTGTGTAAGGCATTACATACACGCGCTGAGATCTCACAGTTTAGCATGCCCAAGGCTTGTAAACTACAGTAGTTTACTAACCTTGTAGCATGCCAAGCCTCCAGCTGGGCAGACGGTCCGTTCAGAACTGCTGCAAGCGAAGTGGGAGGACGTGTTCTGCCACTACGGAGCCCACCTGAACATTGCCGAAGATCTGCGCAGGATCTAATGGGCGTACTGACATGTGCATTAATGTTAAATATTTTAATACTTACGGTACTTCGCTATGAAACTTGCTCAGTCGAGCGAATTCAAACCCCTAATCATTCTTTACTCATTTTGAAGTCCTCATCTACAGACGAACCCTGATAATCTGAACACTACCAAATAAATAAATCAGTCCAGTTGCTTACGACCCATGGTACAGGACAAGAGGTTGGTTTACTAACTTATATTTTCTTTTAAATACACAGGTTCTAGTTTTAACATCCGTTTTTCTTTTCACAGTTTTCAACCTTTACTTTCTGGTTACGGAGACACAGCTGATCTGGATGTGTACACATAGTTACCTTGATTTGCGTGAGTGTTTTTTAGCCATTTTTATGGATTTTTTAAAATAATTTCATATCAATTTTACTTTGTTGACATGGGTTTTCTTCTGTTCTACACAGCTTTTCCAATGACATCTACGTGACAGATAATTTACGATATCTATCATGGTCTGCATTGACCGATTCATGTTCCATTTTTCGCATCAAGCACTATAATTGAAAGGACTGGTCAATCCGTAATATGTACAGTGATTAATACCTGAGGCCAAAGCGGTCGATTGGACCAACTTCAACGTAGAAGAGGAATTTTTATTTTACATGGTGACAGACATTCTGTGTTTTCGATACATTTGTATAAGTTTATACGTATGTGTATTTTTAGTATAGTGTTTTTAGATTGTTTTTATTGTTTTTAATGTTTGTTTGTGTGAGCATCTTTTATAATGTGATATCTTTGAGAACGCACGATAACAATGAGATGATGAAGTGGCTGAAGAAGGGAGCAGCATGGCCCCGAAACATGTCCCACGAATGTGAGTGTTAATACAATTTAACATAATTTGTTTGGTATTGATTGACTGAAATATATTGTACTATATTGGTTTATAATCTCTTGTCAATACGGACCATGGCGGAATCTAAAGTAGAAGAAATAAGATATTGCCAACCCTACGTATACCGTAAACACGGCCGTGTGTTGTTTGTTTTGAGCGGAGAGAGCTATGAGAGCACACTCGCTTCTATCTGTTTGTATAGGAAAGGGGCATCCAGAACTAGCTCCAACAGATGGCGCACAGGAACTATCATTTTGTTCTTTATTTCAAATAGCATTTGCCAATAACACACAATTGACTGTTACAAACTCTTTAAAATGAAAATTTATTGTATTATCAACTTGTCATTCTTCAAATTCGATGTGTATAGAATTCCAACGGAAGGCAAATCAATTGAGTCTTGAAGGCTTTATATATAAAAACCTAACCTAGTAGCGGACATAAATTCTATCTTATTAATGTGTTATATACAAAAAACGAACCTAATCTGGGGTTAACTTCCCAGGTCCACTTGCTTGTGATACTAACAGTAATTCTATTTACATACCTGTCGCATTTTAAATCACTGCTTCCATCAGACTGCAGTATCCACTAAAATTTGCCCACAAGCACACAAAGATTCTTGATTCATTATTCTTATAGAATACATTACACTTAAAGAAATTGACACTTTTGAACACACTGACACTCATGGTATGTCATTAAAACTACCATCATATACTTTAACAAACAGGACGGTTGATTTGTGAAAATTGTCGGAATGGCCAACACCACCTACTGGAATGGCATTAGGGGTTAGGGAATTTTCCTAACCACAACATACAACTGTTTTAACTTCGAAAATTATCCCGGTGAATATTTCTTATCCACTTCTCTTTCTTTAGGAAATTTAAAAATTGAAGTATCTGCAGCAGTATTAAATTTACAGCCGGGTTCACAGACAATAACAATGAACAGACAATAATTCTCACATTAGGTATCACCGGAATTTATAACTATTCACAGTGCACTACACTACTTAAGGTACACTATTACAATAAATAACAGCACGAAATCACTTGAGATATGCGACATTTGAACGAAATTCTGGCAGCAGACAAACTAAAATATTGGTTCACCAAATGTAAACAATACCCTACGATTCCCGCCATTTTCTACGGTATCGATAGTGGCGTTGCGGTCTGAGATATTGTAGTCGGTCTTGGTTAAACTTAAGAATTACTATGTAAAATTGTATTTGTGAAAATATGTGTGCTAAAAACCTGTTTCTTTTGGTTGGGAAAATGGCTTAACGTAGCTGGCACTCAAGGTACTTAGAATACTCAATAGGTAAGCCATTCCGGGGTATGCGCTGTCATTGGTCAGCGCTCCGTGACGCAGTCAGGCAGGCAGAACGCTCTCTATCGTTGGGTTACCCACAGAAATATGAATACTGTTTCACTCTGCTTTTCCTTCTGTCCGCATTAATGGACAGCACCGATGGACTGTATTGTATTTTAAATCTTTTACTTTCGATAGAAAGACATTGAATAACAATCAGGCCGATAAACTGGCAATAAACTACGTTATATTTGCTGCCAGCCTTGCAGTAAACTTTAATTAGGCATGTTCAATATGTTACGCACTGGATGCCTACGGCTGTCAGCTTGGGAGTCCTACACCAGGGCCATACGGAAGCCACACATAGTTATCATTATTATTTTAACTAAACAATATTATAATAATAGCCTACTATAAATGCGCTTATTTTACCCTTTCAATATGTACACCTCAACAAAAGTTAATCGGAGATATCCCGTACCCTAGTGTTTCGTAATTATTTTAATTCGTAGAGACCTCCTAGTGAAGCAGCTAGCATTCTTAGCTGTCGACCTGGAGGTCCTGATTCGATTTCCAGCTCTGACAAGAAATTTAATTCTAGTCTGTGTGCTGCAACGGGGTTCACTGAGCATCGTGAGGCAAAACTGTGAAGAGGAGGGATTGGCTCTCACCTCAGCCATCCCGGAAATGGTTTTCCGTGGTTTCTCACGTCTACTTCAGGCCGCAGCCGCTCCTTCCCAATCCTCACCCGAATTACAAATATAAGACACCACAATAAAACAGATTATCAGACAAATTCTGCAAACACCTTAGTACACGGGGCTAAATGACCACGATGTCCAAGTCTTTCAAATGAATTATGATGATGATGATAATTATTGTTGTTTTAAGGGGCCTAACATCTAGGTTATCGGCCCCTGATGGTTTGGGTGATCGTGAAGATGAAAATGAAAAGCGAACTTAAATAATTGTAGGCCTAATTGTCCATGTAACTATACTAATTTTAGTGTATTGACAAGTCTGTGTTCTTGCCTAGAACACCTCAAAATAGCGCTGCCTTGGGTTTTTGTGGGTATCTACTCACATAACGTAACGGCGGTACTTTTTGAGGATCCAACCAGCCTTTGGGCTGACTACCTAACAGACAGACAAGTCTGAGCTGAATCATCTCTTTTATCATGTAGGCCTACTGTTTTACCGTATGTCATGTAATTATCTGTTTAATTGTTGGACTGTGAATAATGTTTACATTTTTCCATGCTTCTCGTACAAACAGTAGCCTACTGGGCTAATATTTATGCAAGCAATTCGTTTCATTCCAAACTTTTACTAAACAGACGTTAATCAAAAAAGACTAACAACTTACGTTATAACGTGGCTGAACGTCTAAACCTTCAGTCCTGAAGATGATGCCATCCAGAGCAGGTTCTTCATTGCTACATTTTTCTTCATTATCTCAAACTTCGACGCTTTGCTCAAGTGCCTTATGCGAATAAAAGTCCCTGTTCGCACATACAAGGCAATGATTTTCCTGTTGATTTCAGGGAATTTAGTCCGTATGATAGATGTTAGGGGTTTCCATCACCTTGTTGGACTTAGAATATTGTTGCCCGTGGAAGGAAGCGAAAATTACTTCAAACTGCGTTGTTGCAATCATCCATTCTGGTGTTGGAGAAGTGAGCCTTCCTTTAGAAATGATAGTGATCCAGTCGAGTTCAGCAGTTAGTTTTTCAACTATACGACATTTTTCAGCTACATTTCCTAAATAACTGTCAATGTGTTTTGCATTTGAAAGCAATCAAACCTGCGATGTATTTTTAGGCATCGTGAGTCACATCCTCATTGCGGCATGTTGAATTGCCATGGTCGAGGTTGATATCTTGAAGCAACTGTTCTTCACTTCCATCGCCTGAATACTCACGATGTGCATGGGATGAGGTGCCTATCACTGAGATGCACAGTTCACTTGAGAGGAACTTCTCGAATTCTTCTGTTGTTTCTTCCACTAAGCAGTCAGATGAGGAACCAGGTTGACTTGCATCCTCAGCAACAGAGACACCACCGGACAAAGGTATCTCGTTCGCATTCCCTGTTAATATTAGGAGGCGTATTCGGTTCTTTACTTCGAAAGGTGTAGGGTTGTTATAGAATACGCCAAGGCCGCGAAGACGAGAAAAGAAATTTTCGAAGCAATCTTAGTTTAGTCTTGAGGTCAAAATATAGGTCACACCAATGCTTTTGAGATCTAGAAAAAGTCCAAAAAGAGAGTTTATTGATATTAAGAACCCTTTCTGAAATGGGAGAAGGCCGCTTCGCTTCCCTAGACGCATGCCTGAACAAATGTCTAGGAACCTTCTTAAGGTGTTCTCCTGGCTTATGTGATTCAGTCAATAACCACTTCTAAGGGGAGCCTTCTCATCCTTGGGGAATCTAGAATTTAGTACATCAAATACATCGTTAATTAATTCAATAATAATTCCTTCGTGGTTTTGGTTTAGAATGTACTTCACAGCTTGGGCAGTGTGGTGGGAAAAGAGCTGTGCAGCCATTCTTACATTTTGGCGAGCACGTCCACTAACAGTCAGGTGGGCTTGAGAAACATGGTGTGTGTCTTGCTAGAGGATACCCCCAGTTCTTTCCACACCTTCGCATTTTAACCCCCCCCCCCCCCCCATACACAAGTGACAGCCACAACACGCACTCCAGCTCCGTCTACCTCCCGGATTAAGGATTGTAACAGTGTGCTTGTCATCGTGACATCAAAGTCATAGTACACAGGTTGTTTCCATGGCGAAAATAAGCTGCGAATCATCGCCACCTGAACGTTCGTATGAGGCCCAAGTATCACATCATCAGATGAATCGTAACTCACGCGACCGTCGATGTTCATTTCATCGAAACTTAGAACAGCCAGTGCTTCGAAAGGTTTGAAAGTTTCTGACCTAGTTTTAATTAAACTAAGAACTTCGGTTAAATGCCCGGTCTACACTTGGACTGTCTTGCCCATTTTTGGAGAGTTGAGCGGCAAGGCAAGGGGTACTTCCTTTTCCACAAGTACGCATACGCCTTGGGAGGAAGAGCTCTTTAAGTGAGAGCATTCGCGATGTCTCTAGGACCCCATCTAACGCGTTTTTTCATTCTCAGTGAACAGCGAATTTGGCCAGATGTAAAGCATTGTAACAAAATATATTTTACTTCTTTGTATATCACTTGCTTTATGCACCAATGTGATCTTCTGTAGGATACCACATGTCCTTTAGGTTTAACTTTCTTGAAAGCAGTATTCTTCTGCACCAGGATAACATTTTCCCTCTTGAAGAACTCTATTTCTTTCCGTAATTCTTTAATTTCTTGCTCTTTCATTAATATGACAGGGTCGGTGATTACGTCTGTGCTGGTTTCCTTATCGAGTTTTCTTTTCTTTGGGGACGACGAATACAATGTTAGAATCCTCTTCTGCACTGACCTTGTGTCACAGCGGAGTTCCCAGTCTGTTACAACCTATAGAGAGAAAGAACTTTAGAACAACAGTTCATGCAAGATATATACGCATGAATTCACAGATTAATCAATAACGCTCTTATTTAAAGGCGATTTTCTTTAATGTGCTAACGCTAACGCTACTCACATCTGAAAGTTCATTAAAAGAGACCCGCACCTAATATACTGTATTTCCCCGTCCCTAGAGAACAATAGGGTAAAGGAATGTCAAGACCGTACTCCTACTGCACAAACGTGAAGTTGCACTACCACTTTAACTTCAATTTGTAGATTAATTATAAAAAGTAATGCCATTTTAAAACTCTCAAACATGTCCAACGATGTAGGCCTAATAAAAATGTACGATATAGAAGTAACGAACAATGCAACAGTAAAGAAGACTGTTTAACATCAATAATAAAGTATATGGTACCTTATCTCCTATATTACTGGCCCCTGCTACAGGACATTCAATTTTATCTCCATCCCAGTCGGGATTTTTTGAGATGGAACAGCGTCTGATTTAAGTATCTTCCTTAAAGGTAGACCCAATAATTGATTTTTCAAATCCCGCTCGTAGTTCTCGGGAAGGAAATGTACTGAACATATTCGTGCATTGAGCTCATTTATGAAGTCCACTCGCTTGCACCGCGATACCCACTCACGTTGAAATTCCAGGTTTTTGGGGAAACGATGGTAAACTACGTTTTGAATCCTGTAAGCAATATCATTGCATTGTGCAACGGCACAATTAGATTTATTTTTACTCATTTCACCATAAACGCAAGTAAAATAATGAGGAAATTAAATAAAGTATGACGAGGTACTGTAACTTCTCCACTAAATGCGTTTCGTACACTATAAATAATACCAATACCACCGGGTGAGTTAGCCGAGGTCGTTACGGCATGACTTCTGGCAGTCACTCACATCCGGGAGGCGAGGAGGTTCGAATCCCCCCGCCGGCAACCTTGAAGATGGTCTTCTGTGGTTTCCCATCTTCCTTCCAGGAAAATGCCGGGGTTGGTCCCTAACTATAGGCCACAGCCGCTACCTTCCAACTCCTCGTCCTTACATCCAAACTTTCCTCCCCAACGGTACTTGTAGCTCACCCATTGGGTGTCCGTCTCGAAGCAGCTAAAAACCTGGCAAGCCGAACATGTCCTCGGATACTCCCGGCACTAACAGCCATACGCTAAAAAAAATACCAATACCGCCCATAAACAGACAATGATTACACAGGGACTGCCGCGCGTGGAGACTAGATGCCTGCCCAGTGTCGTAGACGCTCTCTGGCTGGCTGTATGGCGGGAAGCCGGAATACACCTACCTGGCTGGCACTGTCCTTTGTCTTTTAGTTGCCAGTGATTTTTTTAAGAGGATTGTTTTCGGCAAGGTGGCCATGCGGTCGTAGTTGAATTCGTTCCGCTTGATATTTGATCTAATAATAATTTCCAATTACTAAACTTCTGGAATGTTTGGTGCTACGTGATAATTAATGTGTTTCCCGGGTCGGGAGAAATTATTTTAATTCGAAAACGCAGTTTTCGTTGGGAATCTTTTGGTTTTATTAAGCATGCTATCAGCATGGCCTAAGGGTCTATCTGACGCCATATTGGAAATTTTCGCTGGTTAACTTCTCAAGTTAATATAATTTAATTCGCTTTGTGCTTATTTGTACCGATATTATGCCTAATAATTGGGCATATTTCGGCCTGTTTGGAATTACTTCCGTGGTAAATATTGGTGATTATTTTCCATTCGGGAAACTTAATCTAACTTCCTTGGTCAGTTGGATTTCATGATGAGAAGCCACGTTTGGTAATTTTGTTCCACGTTCAATTATCAAAGTTATAATTTATTTGGTCCTTCGGATTTTGCTATTTCTCTCGGGCTTGTTTTCATTATTTTTGGACAAGCACTTTTGGAATGCTTAACGGTGTGATTCAGTGGCCTTGCCATTTCAACTGTAAGTTGTTTCCCCTTTTCTTAGGAGGGTTATATGCTTTCTTCAACTATCAAAGATTATGTATCTGTTAATTATTTTTCAAAATATATGTTATTTCCAATTTGAACCAATTATTTGTTTGACCGGCCACAAGACTCGCCTCTGGAAGGCTGGCCCATCGGCCACTCAACGAACATTCTGTTCGAAATTCCTTTAAGGTGCACTGACCAACCTGTTCGAGGTCGCAAATTTACGTTTGTGAGCTCGGAGAGTGTGGGGGTGGGGTGCAACACTGTGTCAAGTCAGTACACATTGAACCCTAAATAAACACAGCATGATATTGGTCAAACGTGGCACGAATGCCCTTATGACAGTTTGATGCATTGTATAATCACTTGTCGCACGCATGTTTTTGTAAAGGTCTTGCTTTATCTCGTCATAAATCTTGTGAAGTCGTTTAGGGTCATTATGGCTTGGCTATAGACGGAGAATTGCCGACCATGCCGCCATCAGACGTTGGAAGTGTGGCCAGAAAACTAGAAAAATAAGGGGCAGAAGACTCACCCGGTATATTAAAAAAGTTTTTAATGCTTTATTGTTTATCAGTAATAGTTGCCACACTTACATGTCATCCTATATTTTTCTCCCTCCTCTGTATCCATAACTATAGGGTTACCACATAGAAAAGAATGTTTCACTGCGCATGCGCACCAAAGTAGGGGAGAGTGTTTCCAGCTCTCTTGTCTGTCCACTGCTAGTCTTTCTTATGCGCATGTGTGTCAGGTTGGGGAAGTGTCTCTCTCTCTCTCTTTCTCGCTGATACTGGTTTCCTTGTCGTTGTCGTTAGACCTTGGGAAGTCGTGTATGGAGAGGGAAGCTCTTCAGCAACAACGTACGGTGACTCCCGCCTCCAACATTCTTTTCTACGTGGTGCCCCTATAGTATATACCTAGTCTTGTCATAAGTTCTGTCCCTAATAGAAAGGCCTCTAGGGGAAAGAGTAAAAGTACGAAATGCAAGTAACGTTATGCTATTTATTCATGAAAGACTAAAGGCCTACCCACAATGTGCAGTCGGCAGTCGAAGTCAGACCCGTGCTCTTTTGTGGCGTCATGCATAACGTGTAGTTGTATGTCGGTAGTTGATAGTTGACAAACGGCAGCGTGTAGTCCGCTGCTCGCCAATTTTATCTTTTACTGCCAACTGCATATTTAAGAGCCAATCGGAAAAGATCATAAGCTGACGTCACTTTGTCGTTTCCCCGCTCGTCATCAGCTGTGTAGTTGACTAGTGGTATTCACGCATAAGTTCGTTGTTATATTATATTAATTATATAAAAAGGTGATGACTGAATGTGCTGACCTTGGGATAGAATATATATTCATTGCTCTTGTGAGGGAACGCCGTTGGCTGTATGACATGAGTGAGCCCAAGTGTTAATAAAACGCTTAGTTAAACTCAATACTTTAATGCAACGTGACGAAGCGCCATTACATGGATAACACACAGACCGGAAAAAGGACAAACAAACACCGTCTGGTCAAGGAACTTAGAACACACCCCCACCTTGCAATTTACAGGCAAATTAAATTGCAACCTTCTCACAATCACAAATCAAGTCTGTGGGGCACTCGACCTTAACAGAAGAACACGGTACTTCCTGACCTGGTAGTATTCGGTCCTGGGACAGATGTTTTGGGCTGGTGTCCAACAACTTGTTCCAGGGGAGGTGTGTTGTCTGAGCTTGCGGACACCTCTAAGGGATACAGACGTTGCACCGGTCTTACCTTCTCCCCTACAGCAGTCTTTATCTTGGCTACTCTTATGTAGCCGTCTGACCCTCGATAGACCTCCAGGATGACACCAAGTGGCCAGTTGATCCTCTTCTTGTCAGTCTCGACCAACACCACATCTCCAACATTGACATTATCTTGTCGTCTCTGGCCTCTGTGAATCAACAGGGCTAAGTATTCATTACGAAATCGCTGACGTAAATTTGCTCGTAAAGTCTGTAAGTACCGTGTTCTTCTGTTAAGACTCCTGCTATCTATGATGTCCAAGTCTGGGACCTCAGTTTGGGGAATACCTTGTAAGAAACAAGCTGGCATCAGAGGCATCAATTTCTCAAACTCATCTTCTACGTAAGTGAGAGGCCTGGAATTCATTGTGGCTTCACAGTCACAAAATACAGTTCCCAACTCCTCATAGGTGAGTGTTGCTCTTCCTAAGTTTCTTCTTAGTAGCTCCTTGAGTGTCCTCACAAGGCGCTCCCACCAACCGCCCCACCAAGCAGCTGTAGGTGGGTTGAAATTCCATTTTATCCCATGTACTGAGGAGAACGACATTATCTCATTCCAGTCCAGACTTTTCAAAGCATTGTTTGTACCAGTGAAATTGGTTCCATTGTCGGTATAGATGGTATCGATTCTCCCTCTTCGAGCAATGAACCTCCTGAGAGCCATGACGAATGAATCTGTACTGAGTGATTTTGTAAGTTCTAGATGCACCGCTCGATAGATGGCACAAGTGAAGAGTACCACCCAAACCTTCTCACCCCCATTCAGATACAGGGGCCCAGCTAAGTCTATGCCAGTGACCTGAAATACAGCCGCATATTTTAACCGATCTTTGGGTAGTGGAGCAAATGGAGTTTCAACTGCTTTTCCGTGAAGCTTCTTGCATGTGACGCATTGGGTGATCACCTTCCTGGCTAGTCTCCTTATGCCCGTTATCCAGTATTTCTCGCGTAGATTTGACAACAGTGTTTGCAATCCTGCATGTTGTAAGTGGCAGTGCTTTTGAAAGACCAATCTTTGCACTAACACATGCTTGCCTGACAGCAGTGTTTGACATTTAAAATGGTTATGTTCATCCCCTAATAGAAGTTTCGTTCTGACTCGTAAGAGTCCCTCTTCGTCAACAAAGGTCTGCATTTCTTTGATCAATCTTGCCTCTTTCTTATCAAAACTATCATTTTGTATGCATCTCATTAATTTCTTCTCTGCTCTCTGAGTTTCTTCATAGCTCAGTTCTCCACGTCTTGTGTTGTTCTTGCGACACTCATCAATAAATCGAAATATCCATCCTATCATTCGTACAATCTTCGAGTACTTTGAAAAGTAGGCGAGCCATGAAGTGAAGTTCGTCCTTTCACAAGATGTACTGGACACCACAGTTTTCTTCCTTTCAGCATTTACTTCTTCTTCTTCTTCTGCTGCTGGTGGAGATTCTTTGGACCTGGGCCATTCATTTTGTTCTTTCCTTAGCCATGGCGGCCCCTCCCACCATTTGCTTTCTTTCAATATCTTTGCATTACAGCCTCTTGAGGGAAGGTCTGCAGGGTTCAAAATTCCGGGAACATGACGCCAGTCAGTAGGTTGGCTATGCAGCTTGATCTCTCGTACTCGGTTGCCAACGAACGTGTTCCAATCTCCTTCCCTTTGTAACCATGCTAGCACAACCGTTGAATCACTCCAGTAGTAGGTCTTACAGTCTGAAAGATCCAAACTCTTCTTAACGTAGTAGGCAAGTCGAGAAGCTATGACTGCTGCTAGCAACTCCAGTCTAGGAATTGTCAATTGTTTTAAGGGTGCCACTCTTGCTTTACATACCACAAGGCGAAATGAAACCTTTCCAGCAAACTCTGCCCGCAGGAAGACACAAGCGGCAAATGACAATTTACTGGCATCGCAAAACACATGAAAAGTCTTTTCACAGTCCATGAAGGGTTCTAAAGACAGTCTTCTGGGAATCTGGCAGTTACCCAAATGATGCAAATGTTTTAACCATGCAGAAAATTGCTGGGTTATTTCTTCGGGTAATTCAACATCCCAACCACATCTCAATTTCCACGTATGTTGCAGGAGCAGTTTTGGAATGAGTGTAGTGGGACTGGTATAACCCACTGGGTCAAATATACTCTGGGTTATAGACAGCAGAACTCTCTTCGTAATGGATTCTCCCGTTAATTTAAGTCCACTGACATCACAAAACAAAAGATCATTTACAATGTCCCATGATACGCCTAAAATTGGAACAATTTCTTTGCCTTTCTCAACCACATTGCCACACAAAGGAGCAGTTACCCACCCTCTAAGCTCAAACTGTCCAGATGCCATCAAATGAGTGGATTCCCGAACAAATTTATTAACTGATTCTTCGGTTTCAAGGCTAGTAATGCAATTGTCTACATAGAACGATTGCTTCAAAATATTTGCTGTCTGTCTCATGTCTTCTGGAGCCTGATTTAGATGATGGTTGATGGTAGCTCCTAGCAGGAAAGGACTTGAAGACACACCAAATACTACACGTCGATGTCTGAATGTGATCATTTCTTGTGCATCAGCACTGCTCCACCACAGGAAATTCAGGAAATCACTATCCCTCGATGATAGGCTTATTTGTAAAAATGCCTTCTTAATGTCAGCAGTAATACCAATGGCACATTTCCTGAATTTCAACAGTAGCTTTGGAACTAACTCGATTAGATTTGGACCTTTACAAACACAGTCATTCAATGATGTTCCTTTGTGGTCCTTAGCTGAAGCATCAAAAACCGGGCGTATTTTTGTGGTCTGACTAGTTGCCTTGATGACAGCCCTATGTGGCAAGTAGTACCCTCTAGCTTCATTTTCAGGAACTATCTCTATGATGCCAGATTGGAGCCAGTCTTGAAACACTCCATGCTATTCTTTTAATGTCCCAGAAGCACGTAGGCGGTTTGTCACTCCGATAAGTCTCTTTTCTGCCAAAGCTTTGTTATCCAGGAGTTCCGGATGACCTTCCCTCCACGGCAAGCACACCTCATATCTGTTTTCTTCATTAACCTTCACAGTTTTGTTGAAAAAGTGAAGGGTATCAGTATTCAAATCTTCTGTCTTCTTCACGACCTCCGATTCATTAATACCTATAACCTCCAACTTCCATAAATCTGACAAATCCAAGTTACAGTTGTAGGTTATGGCAGCTAGAGAATTATTTGCAGTCGTTCTGGGGCCCTGAATCGTCCAACCTAATCGTGTTTCAATAGGGATGTATAGAACTAGCACCGATAGAGCGCACTGCTGTTGTACTGGGTAAGCGCAAGGCGCTCTTCAGTTGTCTCCTGTGTTCTCATGCCACTATATCCACGAATTTAAGTTCTTTAAATGGTTATTTTCGTAACAATGCCGAGCTATTGCAGTGTTCTTCTTTGCAAAAATCAGGGAAGCTCGTTTTCGTTTCACCAATTTCCACTAAATATAGAAATGTTTACATGCTATTAGAAGGAAATATTTCAGTGAGAAAAATCTGACCGAAAATATTAAAGTGCGTTCCCATCATTTTCAACCCGATGACTTCACAAAAACTGTGTTGGATAAGTGTGATGTACAAAGGGAAATAATTTCTATTTTGTACCTTATAAACTGATTAGACATTTCGAGAACAACCACTGAATTTATGCGTTTGTATTTGAAGGTGAGAGAGCAAGGTTAAAACCGGGCGCTGTTCCGTCGCTTTTTCCGTGGACCACGAACCCAACAAAACAAAACAAAAAGGAAGAGGCCATACACTAGAAAATTGCCGGATTACCACTATAAGCCTACAATATCGGAATCTGCAGAAATCATCTCCATTGAAGTACGGGAAGAAATCGTCAATATACACAAAGAAGTGAATGTAATTTTGTGACTCCCATTTTCAAAGACATTAATACTCGGACAAATACTTCAAGAATAAATGTCGCAACATTAAGTCACAAACGTACTATGGTTGGTTTCTTGAAATCAGAATTAATCGTCAATTTCTATCCGCCCGACGGAGAATGTCATAGCGACTGACTTCTACATTCTTGAGACATACTCAGATAAATGGAAACAGTTCGTGGCCCTAAAGCAGGGATTCTCAAACTTTAAAAAATGTACCCCTAAGTCCTTTCCAAGAGGTACGGGAACGATTATTATTGAGAAATTGACAAAATGACATAAAAATCAAACGTTGCTATGAACTTTCGAGGTATATGCCTACATTACCGGTATCAACTTTCTTTGATTATGTTTACGGTACCGGTACCTTAATACACGACAGTTTCATTTAAGCTATCAACCTAAGAAGAGACACGAATCGAAGTCTATAAGCAAGGGGAGCAAGTAAATATTTAAATCTCTATTTATGATTTAAGTCTTATGGAGATATATTTATCAATATAGGCCTTCAATACTCAAATAATAGTAATTTTTAGGAGAAAGCATGCTGAATAATAAAGCGTGTTAGAATATAGTTATTACCGCTGTATTAATTCTTCCTTCCTCCCGCTAGTTTTAATGCATCTGGTCCATAGCTCATTTTGCAGATGTTTAACGCTTAAACGCTGAAAATCGTCCATAATACAGGGTTTCTATAAAAGAACTCCGGGGTTTTAAAAATTCATATCTTAATAACTGTAGAAGATAGCAAAGTGTAGTTAATTTCTCTGAAACGAGTAGCTCATCAAGTTTTACTCATACCAATTGGGAATGTTTTCATCAACAGTTGGCAGCGCTGCGGAGCGTTGACCTTGATACAACGTAGTGTCAGTCAGTGCTGTCTGGATTGCCGCGCTATGCCGACGCCGCAACAAAAGACTCAATGCGTTATTTGCCTAATAGAAACTAATTCTGTTGTTACGGTACAAAGAAACTTCCGACGTAATTATGGTGTTGACCCGCCTACGGATAAAACCATTCGTCAATAGTTAAGTGCTTTCAAACAAACAGGAAGTGTTTTAAAACAAAAGTCGCCGGGTAGGCCGCGTGTGTCACAAGAGAATGTGGACAGAATCCGAGCTTCATGCCTTCGAAGCCCTAAGAAATCTAGTCCACTTCCAACAAGATGGGGCACCACCACACTTCAGTTTGCGTGTGCGTGAGGCACTTGATGCTCGAATCGGCAACAGTTGGATTGGAAGGGAAGGACCTATTCCATGGCCTCCAAGGAGCCCTGATATGACTCCGTTGGACTTTTTCTTCTGGGGGCATACCAAGAATCTGGTGTATGAGGTGAAAAGTCATGATGTTGGCCATCTCAGGGAACGGATAATCAATTGTGTGGCAACTGTCCCCCAGACATGCTGGCCAGGACATGGGAAGAGGTGGAATACCATTAGGATGTGTGCCGTGCCACTAACGGGGCTCATATTGAACTTTATTAAATTGATAAAAAAAAACTTGAAAATGCAACCTTTCCAATCATGTATTAAACATTAATATAACCTTTTTACTTCATTACAATATTTTGCCTCAAAACTCCGGAGTTCTTTTATAGACACCCTGTATATTAGGTTATATACCTATAGAATTAATTAATATAGCCTTGGAGTAAAATTAGAGCAGATATAATTTACTTTAGCTTAGAAATCTCGGTCACAATCTTTACATTCCTCACAGCTGACTGGGAGAAACATAAGACGATCGCCTTGCGCTTACCCAGTACTACACGAGCACTATCTGGCGCGAACTTTCTCCGGCTACATCCCTATTGCTACCAGAGCATCATCCAAATGTACACATGAACCAGTTAAGAATGATCCTGAAATGTCTGCTCCTATCAGCAATCCTATATCAGGTGGATTCCTCCCTGTGTCAGACAGAATTATTCTTTTCTCATTGAGTTTGGGGTACAGGTTTTGACTTTCAACTCTTGGTACATAACCACAAATTTTGCCCTGTTCTAATCACGAAATCTCAGAAATCTACTATATAAAGCTCAAATACCACTCACTCACTGACTGACTGACTGATTCATTCATCACGAAATCTCAGAAACCACCGAACGGATTGGAATGAAATTTGGTATGCAGCTTCCTCAAGGGCCGCAAACGCCCACTAAGAAAGGATTTTTGGATATTCAGGTTCTAAAGGGGTGTTAAGGGGGTAGACCTGGATTTCATTGAATAGCAATATCTCCCAATTGGTGTCATTGGGGGATGTGATACTCGGCATATAAACTCATCATTAAAAATAAGAAGACATGTGTCTGAGGGTTTTTCGATGTGGTGTATATTATGAGGTGAAAGCGGTGAAAAGTGGGGGTTGAAGGATTCCTAACGGAGCGTGTATCCCTTAAACGACATAGGCCAGGAGATTGGAACTCAGCGGGAAAAAATCAGCATAAAAAATAAGTAAATAGGTGCTTGACCGTTTTTTTCATAAATCCAATTTAAGGGGCCCATGGGGAGGGGTGAAATTATGGGGGGGGGGGGACGGACGTAATATGTCTGAGTGTAAAATTATACATGGCCTATGTTGTAGACAATAACACATTACATCTTTTTTGTCTCTTGCTATTTCATCATACGACAAATACTTACGGAGTTATTAATGATTTTGTACTTTTTGGTCGGAATTTTCTAAGTCCCAGGAATGACATAAAAATTGATTCCAATGAAATTTCAAAAAAAATAAAAAATATATAAATTTTTATTATATTTTTCACGTCTTTTAGGGTCCGAAACCAACATGATATTTTGATGTTTTTTCTTCGTCCCATGCATTTTTTGTTTCAGGTGATAGACCATGCTTATCTACTATATAAAGCTCAAATACCACTCACTCACTGACTGATTCATTCATCACGAAATCTCAGAAACCACCGAACGGATTGGAATGAAATTTGGTATGCAGCTTCCTCAAGGACCGCAAACGCCCACTAAGAAAGGATTTTTGGATATTCAGGTTCTAAAGGGGTGTTAAGGGGGTAGACCTGGATTTCATTGAATAGCAATATCTCCCAATTGGTTTCATTGGGGGATGTGATACTCGGCATATAAACTCATCATTAAAAATAAGAAGACATGTGTCTGAGGGTTTTTCGATGTGGTGTATATTATGAGGTGAAAGGGGTGAAAAGTGGGGGTTGAAGGATTCCTAAAGGAGCGTGTATCTCTTAAACGACATAGGCGAGGAGTTTGGAACTCAGCCGAGAAAAATCAGCATTAAAAATAACTAATCATGTGTTTGACCGTTTTTTCATAAATCCAATTTAAGGGGCCCATGGGGAGGGGTGAAATTATGGGGGAGGGGGGGGGGGACGTAATATGTCTGAGTGTAAAATTATACATGGCCTATGTTGTAGACAATAACAAATTACATCTTTTTTGTTTCTTTCTATTTCATCATACGACAAATACTTACGGAGTTATTAATGATTTTGTACTTTTTGGTCGGAATTTTCTAAGTCCCAGGAATGACATAAAAATTGATTCCAATGAAATTTCAAAAAAAAAAAATATATATATTTTTATTATATTTTTCACGTCTTTTAGGGTCCGAAACCAACATGATATTTTGATGGGTTTTTTTCGTCCCATGCATTTTTGGTTTCAGGTGATAGACCATGCTTATCTATCTATATAACTAATGTTATAACGGGATTCCAAATGTTATTGCGGGCGAAGCCGCGGGTAACAGCTAGTACACTTATAGATCCTTGATATTCACCATTTACACTTCTCAAAATAATGTCATAGAGGGTGTGTTGCTTTTGACTGGTTTCAACTCCTCCAAAAAGACTGTGGCTCAACATTTCCTTCCCAGATGGTTTTATATTTAGTTCTCTCACAACATCTGTAGAAATATAGGATCTTTGAGCACCGCTGTCATAAAGTGCACGTACTAGTTTAACCTTACCATTATGGACAATATTAACCATTACTGTTTGCAAAAGAGTGTACCCTGACTTCTGTGATAAGAGAGCTTGTGACTCCGCACTCTTTAGGCCTACTTCAACACTTTCAGTTTTCTTACTGTGGATGGGTAATTCTGGACACATAACTGTCACATGGCGTCTAAAACAGACAAGACATTAGACGAAGTAGGCACCTCTTAGCACCGTGACCAGCTTTTAAACATACAAAACAACAATTCCTTTTCTTGAGCAAATTCCTTTTTTCATCCAACGACATCATTCTCCCTTTAAAGCTCTCTGTAGCCGCATGAGAAGTTCTATCACACCACACACATTTTGTATCTGGGCTTTGTTGTTTAGAACTCCCTGAATATATGCACGCTGAAGTAGGTAATCTGCTTGTTTTACCATTGTCAATTCTATCACTAGCGACACCCCTATCACAAGAAATACCACTGCGAGCCAACTGAAGGCGCTCTTCACTTTCGACCTCAAGTTTCAAGAACTCCAGCAGATTAGCTAGACGGTCACTAGGATCATGAATTTCTGCTCTATTTACCGTACGTGCCCTTTTCCACGCTCTTAGGATATCATCAGGTAAAGCTGACTCAACCAACGGATACAACATGGCAGCATACTTCTCCCTCGTTACTCCTAGGGTCTCTAAGGCTCTAAGTTGAGTTTCTAATCTGTCATACAGTTTTGCTAAAGATATAAGATCATGTGTCATCACCAAACCAAGTAATTCGCGAACGTATATCTCTATTAGTAGTTCATCACGAGCAAACCTTGATTTCAGCTGTTCGATGACTTTACTATAGTTAGGGCCTGAAGGGGGAAAGCTCTCAACAAGTTCCCTAGCACTGGATCCAGGCACTGTTGCTTGTATTAAGTATTGGAACTTGTCCTCATCACCAATTGTTTCGTCATCATTAATCTTGCGAAACTGTCCCCAGAAACCTAAACAATTTCTCACATTACCATCAAACGCCTTCAGTTCCAATTTAGGTAATCGTAAGTTCCTTTTATGCGAAGATGAAAAATTTACTTCACTTCCACTTTCTGATACGACATTCCCTCGATCAAGAAGTACATTCCCATACCTGGTTTTGGCTGCTATCCATTCGTCTTTATATGCTTCGGCGGCTTCGTACTCCTTTTCCCAAATTTGTTCATCGAAATCTTCTGCCGTAAACCATAGATCCCGTATATTGTCTTCTATCATGAAGAGACGCGTTGCTTTGTCATCTAGAATTTTGAATGCAGTTGCTACGTCGTCTGGCACGCGCGGATCTACGTCCAATTTCTGTTTAAACACGTTCAATGATTTCGTGTATAAACGTCGCACTAAACCTCGTTACCGTTTTAATTTTTCCATTTTTCCTAATCTTGTCAAGGCCGCCAGATGTTAATAAAACGCTTAGTTAAACTCAATACTTTAATGCAACGTGACGGAGCGCCATTACATGGATAACACACAGACCGAAAAAAAAGGACACACAAACACCGTCTGGTCAAGGAACTTAGAACACCAAGCATGGGCGGCCGCAGGATTTTTCCAGAGGGGTGCCAAGTTACAATTTTCATTTCATTACTCCTTGATCACTTTCGTGATACTTTCAATGTTTAGCTTGGCCCATTTGTCGGTCAAATTTTGTTTCTTGTTACCGAGATCCCCGAATGGTAATTATTTCTTTGTAAATGTATTAATTGCTTAAACCAAATGCATAATCTTGTTATCAAGCACCTATTCATAGATATCATAGCTCTCACCTTGAGTGTTCCAGTCGCTCGCTACCTCAAGCTTCCTCACTCCCGGCATACACGGCATCTACTGGCTCATCTGCTGTCCGCTGAGCAGGGTCGACTGACGTCACCCTGACTTTCGTTCGACCACTGGCAGGTCTTTGTCTGGTCGGGCAATCTCCAGCCTTCGAGATTGTTCCATGATCACTATTTAAGACGCCACCTGCTGGCGTTCTTCACCACTTCTGATCAATCATCATTCTGATCACATCGTCATTCAGATCAACGCTGCCACACCGCATGGCACTATTGCCAGTCGCTGCTTCACCTCGCTGCTACGTCACGAGGCCTCTACTCTGATATATCGTTCAAGAGGACAGGAATGTTTGCCAGCCGCAGCACACTACAAGTTTCACCTTAGATGGTGTATCTCACTTTAAACTTCGAGGAAGCAGCAGTCTTCCTGGCCGCACCCAATGTCGACTTATACTCAGTCACCGCCTGGACACTACCAGTGTCAACCCGTCACCAGAAGGGAAAAGAAGAGTTGAATATTCATCTTTTTGGAATATGCATTTTGAGGCCATGAGCGCCTCCCCCCGAAGAAACCGTGGAGGACTTTTTAAACAGTTTTAGGCTAACTGGAACTTTTATGGAGCTGGCTCAACAATTTGGAAGATAAGTTCAAACTTGATAAAGAATTGAATTTCTTACTCTCATCATACATTTCATCTTTTTTATGGTTCTTTTATTAATATGCATATTATATTTCAATTCCAATTTCTCTCAAATCTAGGCATTCCTTAACATTGATTTTTCCATCATTAATCAGGGTACTGTCACCAGACCCTCTCCATTTGTTAAGATTTAACACTAATTATTCTCTGCATATCCCAGTTGTGTGCATTTATTGTGCATTTTAATGTTATTTAAAGAAAATTGTTGTTTCAATAAATATTATTTATATCTTGTTAACTAAACCTTTGTTTTCTGGTAATGTACTTTTATGCACATTGCACCGCACCGCTTCAGTCTTTTCGCTGTTCAACAGTAGCTATTTTGGTTAAGCTTAAACCTACTTCTCGTTCTCCCGTATGGGGAAGTTTTAGGGCAGAACTTTCACCAAATTTTTGGTGCCTCACCCCCGATAAACATATCTGTTGCATACTGGGAATATTACAAGTTTCATATCTTGAATTTCACATTAACAATTTTTGTTAATTGTGTTTCAACACTAATTCACATTGTAAGTTTCAGCCTGAGGCGCATGTTCAGCAGAGGAGGAGAGAAACGTGAGCTAAGCTGGTTTCTTCCGCATCAGACTAAACGTTACTACCTAGCAAGCTGTCATCCTCTGGCTTCCAGTACTCGAAGTCACAATATTGACGTGAGTAACAAACAACTTTCAACATGCCTAACCTTGATGAAAAACTCAGCAACGCCAGAGCCTCTTGTAAGGGCAAGCTCACACGGTTCCGTACTTTCTTAACGGAGCTTGAACCCCAAGAGCGTAATCTTGACATAATTTCGCAGAGGCTTAAGAATTATGAACAAGCCTTTGAGAAATATGATGAGATACAATGTAGTATAGAAACTCAGCATCCGGACCAGCAAGGTGATAGGTTGGAAGTTGAAAAATTATACTATCAGGGATTTGCTGAAGCTAAACAGCTTATTAGGGCTTTAACTTTAAAAGAAAAACAAGAAGATCAAACTTCTGCAGCATCTTCTACATCTTCCTCACGCATTATATTACCCAAATTAGAACTACCCAAATTCACTGGTAAGGACATAGAATGGGAGCCATTTTTTGAATTATTCAATTCTTTAATACATGAGAATACTTCTATACCAGTAATTCAAAAATTTCACTACCTGCGTCTGGCAGTTCAAGGCAACGCACTTAACCTGATTCAAGCACTTTCTTTGACCAGTGATAATTATGAAGTTGCTCTGAATCTTCTTAAGGATAGATATGGGAATATTCGTTTATCTATTCAACGCCATATACAAAGCTTATTCGAGTTACCTAACGTGCAAGCAGATAACAGTTTATCACTTCGTAAGCTGATTGATACTGCAGAGCTACACGTCAGAGCATTGTCCAATTTAAACCAACCTGTAAATCACTGGGATTTATTTCTAGTTCACCTCATTTCTGCAAGATTGGATGCAAATACATTAAAAGCCTGGGAAACAGAACTTTCCCAGAATTTGCAATGCACTTATGAGGCGATTATCAACTTTTTGAAGGCTAGAAGCCAAGTCTTTTCCGCCATAGCTAATCAAAAAACTAGTAGTTCAGATTCAAAAGCCTTATCAAAAGATAAGGTTAGCAGTTCTAATCAAAGAATTTTAAGATCACAAGCTCTTCCTGTTGATGCTCGGTCACCTAACCAAATGCAAACGTGCGGTCTGTGTCAGCAATCGCATAATTTATACAATTGTGATGAATTTAAATCTTTATCAGTAGATGAAAGACGAAAGTTCATTACGAACAAAAAACATTGTTTCAACTGTTTGTCAGGAACGCATATGTTAAACAATTGCCGTTCACAACGTTTATGCTTTCATTGTAAGGCTAGACACCATTCCCTTTTGCACAGACATGAAAGATCACGGTTATCAGGACCAAGCAGTTCCAATACCAAGTCTAATTCTGAGACTTCTCAAAATAGTGCGCAGTCGTATGCTCAAAGTTCTACCTCGCTTGGCAAAATCCAGATTTTATTATCTACCGTGCAGGTTCTATTAAAAATTCTCACGGGAAATGGGTATCTGTCAGGGGATTATTAGACAATGCCGCTACCAACAATTTTATTAATGAATCTTTGGTACAAAAGTTAGGCCTCCCAAAACATCCTACCTCAATAGAGGTCACAGGAATAAACTGCTCTAAATCGCAATCTTTAAGCTTTGCTAAAGTGGATTTGAAGGACTCTAATAATCTTGGTACGCAGTTGCAATTAGATTGTTTGATTATCAAGTCTATAGGCAACAATATTCCTGGCACTTCTTATCCTATTCAAAGTTGGAATATCCCGAATTTTGTCCAGCTAGCTGACCCTCATTTCAACAGAGCTTCGCCCGTAGAGCTTCTTTTCAGCTCAAGCGTATTTTGGCAATGTCTTCATTCCAATAAAGTAAAAATTGCTCCTAATGTTTTCTTCCGCGAGACTGATTTTGGTTGGATCGCTACTGGCCAGATATACCGTAATCCTATTCAAACTGTATCGAATTGTTATTTTTTTGGTACCGATTTGAGTCAAGAGCTAACCAAGTTATGGGATCTTGAGAATGTTCAGGCTACTGCTTCTTCTTCTAACGAAATTTGTGAAAAGTTATACAAGGAAACCACTGTCCGTACTGCTGAAGGCAGATTTATAGTAACTCTTCCACGTATTCCTAATCCTCCCGCCATTACGGGCTCGCATTCCAGAGCACTTAGGGCATTATTTGCTCTTGAAAATCGGTTCAAACAAGATGCTTCTGTTAAAACTCAGTATGCTTCCTTTATGGAGGAATACGAATCATCCAATCACATGGAGGTAATTCCTAAATCAGAAGAAATTGACCATCCTTTAAATGAAATAGTTTATCTAAATCATCACCCGGTATGGAAAAATTCCTTAACACAAGACAATATAAGAGTAGTTTTCAATGGCTCGTCACCAGATTCCAATGGAGTCTCTTTAAATGATACCTTGCAATGTGGTCCCGCGATTCAAACAGATCTCACCTCTGTTTTGCTCAATTTTCGACGGTTTCCCATTGCTGTAATCTCAGATATTAAGCAGATGTACCGGCAGATTCTCGTAAATTCCGAGCAGCAAGATCTGCAAAGAATATTGTGGCGCGATGAGAGTTCCAAACCCATAAAGATATTTAGATTGAAGACTGTGACATATGGCCTGAAGCCTTCAGCCTTTCTTGCGATTCGGTCTCTCCACATGTTAGCCGAGCAAGATGGTCATCTGTATCATCCTTTGGCCTCTGAGTCATTAAAAACGGCATTTTATGTTGACGATTTCTTGTGCTCTTTCCCTAATATTTCTGAAGCACTCCTTGTGTGCGAAGATTTGAAATCCCTGCTCCTAGGAGGTGGTTTTCCGCTCCATAAATGGACTTCAAATTCTACTGAATTTATATCAAAATTTTCATCAGAGGTCCCAGTTGATGAATTTGTTGCTATTCCTACTGATGAAGCAACCGTAAAAGCATTGGGTGTTTTTTGGTGTCCTTCTTCTGATACCTTTTCTTATCAGGTACATTTCTCAGAATCTCCCCCTGTAACTAAGAGACAAGTTCTGTCAGAAATCGCAAAGATCTTTGATCCTTTGCAATATATTGCTCCTATAGTTATTGTTGCAAAAATGTTCTTGCAAAAGCTTTGGTCAAATCAGACTGGGATGAAAATCTCCCCCTTCCTCTTGTAGACGAATGGTTAGAGTATCGCAGCAGTTTGCTGGATCTCTCCAAGGTTTCTATACCCCGCCTTTTAATTCCTAATCCCTTATACCAGCAGTATGACCTGCATGTATTTTCTGATAGTTCAGAACGGGCTTATGGCTGTTGTGCATACATAGTAGGACGTTCCTCAGCCACTTTCCCTGGATTTTCTAATTTAGTGTGCGCTAAATCAAAAGTTGCTCCACTTAAAACGGTATCATTGCCGAGATTAGAATTATGCTCTGCTTTAATGGCAACAGAATTAGCTACTAAACTAAATGTCAGTTTAAAGTTAAAATTTTCCCGCACATTTTTTGGAGCGATTCTTCTATTGTATTGGCTTGGATTTCCAAGCCTTCTTCTCATTGGAATACCTTTGTGGCAAATCGCGTTTTTAAGATTCATGAAGTTTCTCACTCTGAACAATGGAGACATGTTCCTAGCCGTGAAAACCCCGCGGATATAATATCACGTGGTTGCACGCCTAAAAAATTGATTTCCTCAGACCTGTACTGGAATGGTCCTCCTTGGCTAAGTCAGGAATCATCTTGCTGGCCTCGCTTAGCTAATCAATTTGCAGAAGAAATACCTGATGCCCGTAATGATCCTGTCACGTCGCATCTTACTTCTACTTCTACTGGTCTTTTTCATAGATACTGTTCATTTGATAAATTGATTCGTGTAGTGTCTTATATCTTCCGATGGAGATATTTAGTAATTGATCAACCATTGAAGCCTCAACCCTTTCTCACCAGAGTAGAGTTAGAATTCGCTACTTGCAAGATTTTGTTACTTGTTCAGCAGGAAGTATTTGCTCCTGAAAGGCAAGCTCTTATAAGTGGTAAAGATTTGCCCAAGTCTAGCAGGCTTTCACCACTTACTCCTTTTCTAGACCAGGACGGCATAATACGTGTGGGTGGAAGATTAGCTATGTCTAGTTGTGAGGATGGGAAAAAGCATCCCATCATCCTTCCTTCAAAGCATCCTATCACTACCCTTATAATAAAAAGGTTTCATTGTAAACACCTTCATGCTGGCACTCGCACCTTGCTCTGTCTAATTCGTGAACTCTACTGGATCATCAATGGCGTTCATGAGGTTTCTTCTGTTGTCAAAAAGTGTATACCTTGCTTTAAGGTTAAACCACGGCCCGCCACGCAGATTATGGGCAATTTACCTCCATTTCGTTCAGAACCTAGTAAGCCCTTCGCTCTTACTGGGATCGATTACGCTGGTCCTTACGTATATCAGACCAATCCCTCTTCATCTAAGCGCAAAATATTAGGTAAACTTTACATCTCGTTATTTGTATGTATGGTGACGGGAGCTATCCACCTTGAGTTGGTTACGAACGCTTCGGTATCCTACTTTTTGGCGGCCTTTTCTAGATTTGCTGCTAGAAGGGGTGTCCCATCTGAAGTCTTTTCAGATAATGCAAAAATTTTTGTAAGCGCCTCTGATCTCTGGAAAAAAGTGTTAAGTTCCCCTTCTGCTAAAGAAAAAATTTCCAACTTTTCCTATTCTACAGATTTCAAATGGCATTTCACCCCGCCTTATGCTCCCCACCATGGGGGCCGATGGGAGTCCTGCATCAAACTTACTAAAAGACAGCTTAAGAAAACTCTTGGTCCTACCATACTTTCTTATGAGGAATTCAACTCTTTAATTATTCAAGTTGAAGGTATTGTAAATTCCAGACCTCTGACTCCTCTTTCAAACAATCCTAAGGATCTTTTACCGTTAACACCCAGTCACTTCCTGATTGGCTGTTCACTTGCTGCTACTCCGCCTTTGCTGGTTCGACGCTGTGATCCTAACCTACCTATCTTTTGGAGAAAAGTAGAATCTTTGCGCTGTTCTTTTTGGCGCCGCTGGAAGTTAGAATATCTCAGCTTGCTAAATAGGCGTGAGAAATGGCGGCTTCCTCAACCAGATGTACGAGTGGGAGACATGGTTCTTCTTCGAGACCCATCTCCGCCTCTCGTATGGAACCTAGGCAGAGTTATTCACTGCCACTATGGCCGTGATAAACGCGTCAGAGTTGTTGATGTTTTAACTGGTAAAGGTCTTTATACTAGACCCATCTCTGTTATCTCTGTTTTGCCTTTCGAGTCTTAGTTTCTCCTCGTCTGTTATCCATGTTTTGCTTTGACTGATTCTTTTGTTTGTTTTCATTCGGAGTTCTCGGAGCATGATCACTTTCGTGATACTTTCAATGTTTAGCTTGGCCCATTTGTCGGTCAAATTTTGTTTCTTGTTACCGAGATCCCCGAATGGTAATTATTTCTTTGTAAATGTATTAATTGCTTAAACCAAATGCATAATCTTGTTATCAAGCACCTATTCATAGATATCATAGCTCTCACCTTGAGTGTTCCAGTCGCTCGCTACCCCAAGCTTCCTCACTCCCGGCATACACGGCATCTACTGGCTCATCTGCTGTCCGCTGAGCAGGGTCGACTGACGTCACCCTGACTTTCGTTCGACCAATGGCAGGTCTTTGTCTGGTCGGGCAATCTCCAGCCTTCGAGATTGTTCCATGATCACTATTTAAGACGCCACCTGCTGGCGTTCTTCACCACTTCTGATCAATCATCATTCTGATCACATCGTCATTCAGATAAACGCTGCCACACCGCATGGCACTATTGCCAGTCGCTGCTTCACCTCGCTGCTACGTCACGAAGCCTCTACTCTGATACATCGCTCAAGAGGACAGGAATGTTTGCCAGCCGCAGCACACTACAAGTTTCACCTTAGATGGTGTATCTCACTTTAAACTTCGAGGAAGCAGCAGTCTTCCTGGCCGCACCCAATGTCGACTTATACTCAGTCACCGCCTGGACACTACCAGTGTCAACCCGTCACCAGAAGGGAAAAGAAGATTTGAATATTCATCTTTTTGGAATATGCATCTTGAGGCCATGAGCGCCTCCCCCCGAAGAAACCGTGGAGGACTTTTTAAACAGTTTTAGGCTAACTGGAACTTTTATGGAGCTGGCTCAACAATTTGGAATTAAGTTCAAACTTGATAAAGAATTGAATTTCTTACTCTCATCATACATTTCATCTTTTTTATGGTTCTTTTATTAATATGCATATTATATTTCAATTCCAATTTCTCTCAAATCTAGGCAATCCTTAACATTGATTTTTCCATCATTAATCAGGGTACTGTCACCAGACCCTCTCCATTTGTTAAGATTTAACACTAATTATTCTGTGCATATCCCAGTTGTGTGCATTTATTGTGCATTTTAATGTTATTTAAAGAAAATTGTTGTTTCAATAAATAATATTTATATCTTGTTAACTAAACCTTTGTTTTCTGGTAATGTACTTTTATGCCCATTGCACCGCACCGCTTCAGTCTTTTCGCTGTTCAACAGTAGCTATTTTGGTTAAGCTTAAACCTACTTCTCGTTCTCCCGTATGGGGAAGTTTTAGGGCAGAACTTTCACCACTCCTCCCCCACTTTTCCTTTCATTTCTTACTTGCTTCTTGAAATTAGTTATTAGACTGGTCTGAAACCGTTGTCTGTTTCATGGCAAGATTTGGAGGAATGTTTTGTTTTAAGTTCACAGTTTTTGTCCATGGAAGTTCGCGTTTCTTCTTTTATGATTCATTGTCATAATGTTCAGTTCTTAAAAAGGTAAAAATAGTGGTAAGTTATCACCATGTATCGACAATAATATAAAATTAAACAAGTTCATTAAAATGCTAATGCAAACCCAGATCGCCTATTTTCTAAATACGGTAACTGTAGGATGTATTTTCAGATATTTCCCCATCACTGAGTTAAATTAAACAGTGGAAATATCCCTACATATGAATCTGCCTAATAATTCAAATGGCAGTGTTTCCAAATATCTAGTTTGTACTGGCCATTACAGCGGATCCATCACGTTTTTCCTCTTCTTCACAAGCTATCAGGAATACTTCGCATTGCTCTTCTTAGCATAATGAATTTTGTGCGAAGTGATAAATTCGTATTGTACGTTACTCGTACTTGAGACGCCCATGGTTTCAGCAAATTTTCGTTTTAGAAGGAAAATATTTCATTTGATTATTGCTGACCGTTAAGTAAAATATATAAAACTCACTAAATCATGTACGGTGCTTCTTACTTACCGTAGTCGCTTTGATAACGACAAACATCGCAGGATCATTTAACTATTATACATTCGGACTTAAGAATGTCAGATAGATTCCTTGAGTTAAGGGCCTGCCAATGTCTGTTCTGTAAATGTTTTCTTTCAGAAGCACAGCATTATCAATCCCCCCCTTGAACTTTGGCTTTATCACCTAATTGATCTATATTAAATTGTAACTCTCAGTCGGTCAACACAACTATGAGCCCAATTAAATTAGGATTAAATGAGCTTCTCCAGACAACACACCACAAGTGACGGTAATTGTAGCTCAGCCAATGGGTGTCCGCATAGAAGCAGCTACAAACTCTGGTGAGTCGAACATGTCCTCCGACACTCCCGGCACTAAAAGCCATACGTAAGAAAAGAAAAAAGCATTCAAAAACACCAATTATTTAAATAACAAGGGGATTCCTTCCTGCCTTGTCATTTGCAAACAAGATTAGGATTTCATTAGTCCAATTTCACTTTCAAGTCAGATTCAAAAGCAAGAACACCAAGATGACTAACACAATCCAGTTTTGTGTGTCCTTAAATAATCAACATTGCAAATGTGCGACAATGAATACTTCTCTTTTGTGTGTGTGTGTGTGTGTGTGTGTGGAGGGGGTTAAACTATAATAACTCAGTAATGCCCAAGCGGTTTTGTAGAGATTTCCAGATTTCTTTCCACCCCTAAAACCTGCCACTCTGGGCAGTTGCTCTCCCCCCCCCCCCCGTAATTACGGGCCTGAATATAGTAATAGACCCTATATTGTAAGCGCGACCTTAAGGGACCAATGTTTTACTAGTCAGCAAAGAAAACCTCGTTTTAGGGACTGAAATCCGCCATCAGTGTTCCAATGTATAAAATATCTCCAGAACATGCTTTCATATGGTCACTGCCAAAGTGAGGTGACTAAAGTACACTAGGTCCAAAAGTTAAGCATAAGTTACGAATATGCAGGGCAACAGGAAATAGACCGCAAACCGCACGACATATGCACCTACCAACCTTACGTGTTCCCTGCTTTAACTAGCGGCGAAACCGCAAGGTAAACCCAATCAGTGCCTGCGCCCCATATTCCCTAAGTCGTGTTTGCCCTGTTATAGTATGCAGAATGTAGTCTCGTGGTGAACTTGACAACATAATGGCACAACGACGCCATTTGGACCCCGTTTTGCAGGGTAGAATACTCGGCCGCCTGGAAGCAGGCCAGGCACAGACCGAAGTCGCCGTATCCTTGAATGTTCCATAAAGTGTCATTTCCAGGCGTTGGAGACGATTTCGAGACACATGAGGTGTTAGTCGTAGGCCAGTACCAGGTCGACCAAGAGTAACCATCCCACAGCAGGACCGATATCTGGCCTTAACCGCCCGACGAAATCGGAGTGCACCTGCAAGACAATTTTCGTCGGAGCTTGCAGCCGTCTCAGGGATTGCCGTTTGCCGCTAACTGTGTACCGGAGGATCAGAACAGCAGGGCTGTTTGCTAGACGTCCGGCGGCGTGCGCCCTGCTTACTCCAGCACAGAGACGGGCCCGTTTACTGTGGAGCCGTCAACGTCGAAACTGGACCATGAATGAACGGAGGCATGTGCACAGATGAATCCCACTTCAGTTCGCAGAACGATACCCGTCACACATTAATCTGGAGAGAACCGGGTAGCCGATACAACCAGAGGAACATTGTGGAACGGGATCATTGTGGTGGTGGTGGCGTCATGCTGTGGGGCGGAATCATGTTGCCTAGCCGTACGCACCTGCACATCATCATGGGTGGTCCGAGGAACTCTGTGAACGCTCGGAGACACAGGGATGTGGTACTGAGACCACATGTTCGACTCTTCAGAGGTGCGGTTGGTCCAGACTTCCTCGAAATGGACGATAATGCCCGACTACACCGCGCTGCTCTGGTGGATGAATTTATGGCTGGGGAAGACATTTATCACATGGACTGGCCAGCGAGGTCTGCGGATCTGAACCCTATAGAACATGCCTGGTATCCATTGGGGAGGCAAATTGCATCCCGTTAGCCTCCACCAAAGACCTTTGCATTGCCCTTTCGGAGGAATGGGATCGACTGCCACAAGAACTCTTGGACCAACTGATCGAGATCATGCCATTTCGCTGCGAAGCATGTGTGGTCGTTAGGGGTAACCATACACCCTATTAACAGCATATTTTGTTGTGGAAGACATTGCAAAGTTTTGTTAATTGTTGTCAAAGGTGTACCTTAGCTATCAGAACCTTTCTGTCACTGTTATTTTGGACAAGTTGTTTGACATATTGTACCCGTTAGTCCTGGGGATGCGATGACCCATCTGCTATTACATCGCATTCCTGGATTTCCAGGACAGAGCGGAGTTAAATGAACACCTAGTCAAATAAGGAATGTGTCGGAAATTCAGTTGAAATATCTCAAAAGCAGAGGGTAACACGAGATAAAGTATCTCCAGGGTAGTTACGGGTTTAAATTTAATTTAAAAAAAAATACAAATATCAATGGGCGCCATCAACTGAATCCCTAGCAAACCACATCCTTCCTAGTTAAGCCTTAATTAAGACAAGGAAAGAAAAAGGAAAATCACATCATCATCAGATCACAACTAAGATAAAAACAAATTTATTCAACTTTGATAGTCAGACAGACATATTAAGCACTCATCCTACCTAAGAGCATGGTCGGATGCCAACGTTAAATTGTCATTGTCCAGAAAATCGAACCATCTCCATTCTACTCAAAGTGTATTTAATCCACATAAAATAGGAAAAATTTCTAAAGTTCTCTTGGGTTCTCAGGATCACCGTAGCACTATGTCTTTGCGTCACTGACATTCGTGATAACTGAGACCTAATTTCTCTTTAAATTAACATCATGAATGTGGATGTAAAAATATTATTAATCTGTCTAAACACACATATTATAAACACATATTTAAATATCACATAATTTATGGCTTGCATGGCATTATTCAAATGCTAAATATGTTAGTAAAATGCTCCTAAACATCGAATAACTAATTTACACTATTTACACTGTCATTAATCATTGCTTATTTGTGAACCACAGAAAATCCACTATCCATTGGTTATAATCATCATCATCATCAAAATTAATTGTTTAATTTATCAACACAAGTTGCAATTCTTCAAATCATTCTCAAATAAATTTATTTAAATTCATTTAAATTTATTAATCATCAGCTTCTTTATTTAATTATCACCTTCTAATTCAGTTATTCATCATCTATTCAATCATCTATTAATTTATTTAAGTCAGCTTATTTATTCAATCTTTAATTCATCCATTTATTTAATTCATTGATCTATTCCAAAATTTAATTTATCAACTTATTTAAATTATATTCATCTGGTTATTTAGATTTTTATTATTTCATCTAGTCATTCTGATTTTTATTTCATTAGGTCAGATCATTAATATGCTTAATTTACAGATTATTATTTCATTAATTATTATTATCAGAAAATCTCGTATTATCAACATTATTTATTTGTTTAATTTCCTAACAAATTGTTTAATATGGGTTATAGAACGTTGTCTTACAGTTTTATCACTTCCAAGTTATATCTCGTATTTAATTATCATGCCAAAAAATATTATTGCCTTCACAAATTCACGTTGGATCTCACTATCCACAACTACATTATATATTTTCACTTTATCAAATATCACATTTGAATACCACAATTATTCCACAAACTCCATAAATATTCAGCGTACAGCATGAATCTCAAAAATAATGCTAGACTGGGTTCGACAACCTCATGTCTGCTTCAAAATACATTAGCAATATTGCAACTTCCACTTGGCAACTTCCACAAAATGCCTATCACAAACTTCACTTAATCACGTTGCATGATCTACAAAAATACATAACTGGCTTCAAATTATCAACGCACACAATCTCCAATAACTGTAATTAATCTGATCACATCTAGACAACTTCTTAAACAATTAGAAAAACTATTACCGTAGTAATCGTAATCAAATTCAAGATCTGCTTTCAAATAGCATAAATTCTCTCAAAATTCTCATAATTCACTTCACCGAAAAACACCAATGTGCTATAATCTCTCACATCGAAATATGCAATACTGATCTGCCTCAAAATAAATATGACCATTAATGATTCATCTTACAAGATTCAATTACTTTAAATCCTTCTCAAAGGTATCAAATTCAACCTTAAAAATTATCAAAAGCATCAGCTGTATCAGCTGTTAAACTGAAAGTACTCTCAAATGAGTATAGCAACAAAATATTGGATTGGCAAACAAGAATTACAAAATGTAACCCTGCTGACATGTATTTTTAATTTATTTAACAAAATTCGACTGATATGTGACTAGTAGTTCCTTGTTTGATCCTCTTACAATCTCAAGTACACTCGGATGATAAAAATGAGTTCCTCAATGGCAAGTAAGATGAGTAACCACCACACGATCGTATAAATACGAATGGCCTTGCCCCGTCGTCTAACATGATAATGCCCTGAACGATGGGTAAAGATGTGTACCACCACGCAATCGTATACATACGAAAGGCCCCATCTCGTCGTCTCATGAGTGAATGTACCAGATTGGAATCAACAAGTCTCTAGTTGTCATATAAAAGCGATATTCATTCACTTGAGTGAATAACATCTTAATATCTCCAAACAATCCAATGGAAAAAATCCCTACTGATGAATAATACACACTCGCTAGTATGCAATGAACTGACGAAGTGATTTAAATAATCCAATTGCAGATCACGAGTTCGAAATACTCGTCACAAAAAATAACTATCCAGGAAAACTATCCTTACTGGAAAATGTCTAAAAGACCAAACATCTGCTGAATAAAGCCAACCAATGGTGAGAATATCGTATAATGGTGCCTGCCATATCATATGGTAACGCCATATTCTAGCAAAACTCGGAGCAAATAATGTTTAAGCCATGTCTAAATAATTGTAGAACTCCTACTAGAAAAATATATACATGTATGCCCAGTGTTCATGAAAATATCATATTAGAAAGTAATAACTCTTACAGTACCTTCTCATAACAGCTGTTTTTATATTTCAAAGATCGTCGATTATTCTCTTGTGTAATAAATTTCTCGAAAGATCGACGTGAATATCGTTTCACCCACGCGATAACGATCGCCTTCATATCCCAAGTGAATCAACTGTTAGACCTCCTCTTCTTCAGGAATCGAATCCATCGCTCCGTGGTGCCATCGCGTCTCTGTCTTCGTTTACTCCGACATGATGAACTGCATGTTATCCATAATGGATACTGTCCAAAACCTTACGTAAAAGTTCATAAAAGCAGCGTACCCCATGTTCTTCTTCTAAGTTACACCACTGTCCCATACAATGTTCGGTTTGCTTGTTAAAAGTTCAATCTCCACAGCGGTTAAGTCTCACTTGTAGAAAATAAATTTTATTTATGAGAGTGTATACGTTTTTGAAACACCCTGTAGCTGTGTTCGTACTCGGTATTTTATGATAATTCATGAAAAAGAATTCTATTAATGCACGTGCCAATGTTCATAAGTGCATATAATTGTAACAGTTCGTTTGCTTAAAAGCGTTAATGTTGTTTGGACCCCATGGTCGCTCTACATATTCCGTTATGAAATGCATAGTCGTAATGTAATTTGAATATCTAAGTTCATAATTGTAGTATATTGTAACTATCTGCCTGCACAATTCTATTACTGAATACAAGTCCCAACTCAATGTTGTAACTGAATGTTGAAATGAAGTTCAGCTTCTTTAATGTTGCCTGCGTATAAAAGTCGGAACTAGCCCGCTCGGATCTACTGCATTGTTCCAGAATGAACTATGCTTAAAGCCGGCCTCGCCATGCCGCTTTGCTATACTGTTCTGCGTTATAAAATGCAGCTCGAAATAAAGTTCTCAAACTCGTATTACAATGCTGTTCTGAACCCCGGCCTTTCTCTTCCGTACACGGCCCGTACAGCCTGCCGCGTAACCGATCTTCTCGCCGTCTGCCCTGCGTTGCTCGCCTTGGCTCAATGACCTACTTCCGCTCTCTGCTTGGTTAAGTAATACTGTCGCCTTCGCTTTACGTAACAAGTGTTCACCGCTCGACTTTACCGTACGCTCTGCGCATGTGTACCACTCAGCTCGCTCGCTGAACTCGACTGATGTCTCTAAACTGCATTGACCAGCTCCTACCTGGCGCGGTCACGTGATTCTCTCCCACCATCTACGGTCGTGCGTCACAAATATAATCTCGACCACCTTCATCTCGGCTATTAAGTTATACAATAACTTAAGGGATTATCTGTCTTTCTTCAAGTTATTATCATATATAATGCTTGTTATCTCTTCTCTTCTGAGATGATTAAATACTATGTTCCATTTAGATCTTAATAAAACTTTAATATTTCCTCCCATAATGCCATCTACTTGACTGGCAGTGCCTTCTTGATCCTTGGCCTTCTACGTCATTTTCTAGCATTCCTCTCGACTCGATTTGAGCGCTATCTTTACAACTTTTCCCATAAATCTCAACTACGGCTTAATGTCAGCTGGCGTAGCCGATAGCCTCAACTGGGTATCGGGTACATCTCTCCCGTACATCTCCTTTTTTATCAGGCTTGAGAAAAAAAAATACACTCTCAGGCATTCTATACACAACATATGTACACGATAGCTCTATAATCCTCTTATTCAGCATAATGATACTTTCTAATGCTAGCTGCGTTAAAAGTCCCCACAACTTCATTAGTATCCATTCCCTCGATGTACTGTATCTCCTTAAATTAGATCCTCTTCTTTGACTTGCTATCTCTCAACAATGATGATGGATTCCCAATGATTAGTATTCTGCTTCTGCATTACTTTGTCGTTTATTTCTTCCTTCTGCACTCGTGCTTGCTCGATTAACATCTCGAGTTATCTCTTTGGGTGGTGCACTAGGCTGTCTACTTTCTTGCCTTGATCTCCCATATTCTCGATTGTCTTGTCTTTCATTTGGATCATTTCTTCTGCTATCCTGCCTATCGTTCTGATTAGACTGTTGACCTTGGTTCCAGTTGTATCGACCTCGATATCTATTATTGTACCTATTCCTATTCTGGTATCTGGAATTCTGATCATAGTTCCTGTATCTATTGTTTCTTGCGTCCTGATCGTATGGCCTCTCGTATGGTCCTCGATATCGATCATTCCCGCGAACGTTGTGAATATTACCTCTATTCCCTTCGTTCCTTCTGTTTCCCCAGGAATCTCTTCTATCAGTCTGTGCTGCGTTATCGACAACTACCGCATTCACCTCTTGCGTGTTTCGATTCTCGTTCCGTGCAGTTCTGGGTGTGATTTGAGCGCTTGTGTAGTCTAATCGGCGTAATATATCGTCATAGTGCTCAAGTGTGTTCGCTCCCGATGCTATGAGTGATCGTTTTACCTCAATTGGCAACTGTCTTGCTATAGCTTGCAAAAGCTATTCTTCTGGCAATGGAGGAATCAAAAACTGCAACTTAGCCAATTGCGAAGTAAAGTAATTAGCATAATGCGTTGGATGTGACGTAGAGTAACGCTTCGAATACATTTCTGCTCTTACGTTCAGCTGATCCTCCGCACTCCAAAATCTCCTTAAGAATGCTATGGCAAATTGTTCCATATTCGCAAAATTGCTCCTGAATGCGCGAAACCAAATTAACGCTGGCCCATCTAAGGCGCGTTCGACTATCCTTAGTTCTCTTTCCTTGGCTACTCTATGTTCCGCCATATAATCGCGAATATCCCTCAGAAATTCGACTGGTGTGACTTCTGTGTTTCCTGAAAACTTCCTTGGCTTATCATCCAGATTTCTGATGATGGTCACTGGACCTGAGTATCGTTCACTCGTACCAAACGTACTCCTATTCGAATTCGGATTATCTTGAGGGGTTGAACTAGCCCTTTCGAATGTTACATTCTGTTGCGTTTGACGGTCTTCTCCCACGCTAACCTCTTGACTGTTCATACTGCGGTCTATCGGTGTCTGATTCATCGATACCTCCCCCGTTGTAACATTTTGACTTGTGAAACTATTTATTATAGATTCTAGTTTAGTCATTCTATCTTCTGTTCTTTTTTCTACGGTCTTGACCTGAGTTTCCAAATTATCTAACGACGTAACATTCTGCGTTCTGTTACTCTCTTCTAAATCGTTCTTTAATTTGTCTATCTTGTCTTCGCATGTAGTCTTTACTGACGCGACTTGTTCCTTTAACTGATCAACATCTGTCCTAAACTGAGTTGAATCTATCTTCATCGCTTCCTTATTCTCAGTAAATCTCGCTTCCAAGTTCGCCATACGTGCGATTAATTTCTCATCCAACCCTGCACGTTTTTCTTTTGCTTCGGCATCGACCTCACTATACCGTTCTTCCACTATTGCACCGACTCTATTTTTAAATAAAGCTAAGTTTTCATTAACTTTCTGCTCTATATCATCATCAATTTTCCTAATGTCTATCTGCAATTGGTTTTCTAAGGATTTCAAGTTAGAATTAACCTCTCCTAAGACTTCCTCTTTAACGGTCCCAATTACTGACTTTAAACCTTTAATTTCATTACCTAGATTCATTTCTAGACCTTTGATTTTAGTTTCGAAAGATACTTCGGTAGACCACTCTTGTATTTTGCCTACATCTGCCACTAAACCATCAATGTCGAATCTCAACTTCGATACATCTGATTTAATGTCTTTCTGAATAGACATAATATCTGTTCTTAAATTAAGAATATTTTCTTCTTCTCTAATTCCTAAATCAATAATATTCTTCCTTAACATTTGCACATTTTCCTCTCCTTTCATTTCTACTGCTTTTATATCTAATTGTAAAGCCTTAAAGATTTCATCATTCTTTAATGTTAATCTATTCTCCAAACTAGTTAAATTGTTTTTCAACTCTGTATTATTCTCTTCACTACGAGCTTGTAATCTAGTTTCTAATAATTTAAAACTATCCTTTAAGTTAGCTTCATTAGCTTTCAAATTGCTTTCAGTACTGGTCTGTAACCTAGTTTCTAATGACTTCAATTCATCTTTACTATTTGACTGTAATCTATCTTCCAATAATTTCAATTCATCTTTACTACTGGACTGTAATCTGGTCTCTAATGACTTTAAATTATCTTCATTACTAGTCTGTAATAATTTCAAATCTTCCCTATTACTAGTCTGTAAAGCTTCCACATTTTCTTTACATCTAGCTTCTAACCTAGCTTCTGACTCATTTATTTGCTCTTTAACTTCTGTTTCCATTTTAGAAATAGTTACTGCAATACTAGACATGCCATTCTGTAACTCTCCTAACACCTTAGCTAAATCTTCCGGTAACATAATTATATCTTTCAATGAACGTTTTATTCAGAGACGTTAGACAACAACACATCACAATGTATCAATTCCTGCATTCACTTGGGTATAAGAAAAATGACTTATAACTAAACATGATATAACACTAATATGATTAACATGATCACTGGAATGGGCATACAAGTATATTGTCTGACTAAGTTTAATAAATTTTATAACACCATTAAATGAAATTGAGATCAATCTCTCCGTAATCTAAATCTGATGTGATTCCATAGAATAAACAAAATCGAAGCCCCACGGATGGGTAAAGCCAATTCTCCCTCTCTCTCTGTGTACACGTTCGTCCTGGGGATGCGATGACCCATCTGCTATTACATCGCATTCCTGGATTTCCAGGACAGAGCGGAGTTAAATGAACACCTAGTCAAATAAGGAATGTGTCGGGAATTCAGTTGAAATATCTCAAAAGCAGAGGGTAACACGAGATAAAGTATCTCCAGGGTCGTTACGGGTTTAAATTTAATTTAAAAAAAAAAAAAAAAATATCAATGGGCGCCATCAACTGAATCCCTAGCAAACCACATCCATCCTGGTTAAGCCTTAATTAAGACAAGGAAAGAAAAAGGAAAATCACATCATCATCAGATCACAACTAAGATAAAAACAAATTTATTCAACTTTGATAGTCAGACAGACATATAAAGCACTCATCCTACCTAAGAGCATGGTCGAATGCCAACGTTAAATTGTCATTGTCCAGAAAATCGAACCATCTCCATTCTACTCAAAGTGTATTTAATCCACATAAAATAGGAAAAATTTCTAAAGTTCTCTTGGGTTCTCAGGATCACCATAGCACTATGTCTTTGCGTCACTGACATTCGTGATAACTGAGACCTAATTTCTCTTTAAATTAACATCATGAATGTGGATGTAAAAATATTATTAATCTGTCTAAACACACATATTATAAACACATATTTAAATATCACATAATTTATGGCTTGCATGGCATTATTCAAATGCTGAATATGTTAGTAAAATGCTCCTAAACATCGAATAACTAATTTACACTATTTACACTGTCATTAATCATTGCTTATTTGTGAATCACAGAAAATCCACTATCCATTGGTTATAATCATCATCATCATCAAAATTAATTGTTTAATTTATCAACACAAGTTGCAATTCTTCAAATCATTCTCAAATAAATTTATTTAAATTCATTTAAATTTATTAATCATCAGCTTCTTTATTTAATTATCACCTTCTAATTCAGTTATTCATCATCTATTCAATCATCTATTAATTTATTTAAGTCAGCTTATTTATTCAATCTTTAAGTCATCCATTTATTTAATTCATTGATCTATTCCAAAATTTAATTTATCAACTTATTTAAATTTTATTCATCTGGTTATTTAGATATTTATTATTTCATCTAGTCATTCTGATTTTTATTTCATTAGGTCAGATCATTAATATGCTTAATTTACAGATTATTATTTCATTAATTATTATTATCAGAAAATCTCGTATTATCAACATTATTTATTTGTTTAATTTCCTAACAAATTGTTTAATATGGGTTATAGAACGTTGTCTTACAGTTTTATCACTTCCAAGTTATATCTCGTATTTAATTATCATGCCAAAAAATATTATTGCCTTCACAAATTCACGTTGGATCTCACTATCCACAACTACATTATATATTTTCACTTTATCAAATATCACATTTGAATACCACAATTATTCCACAAACTCCATAAATATTCAGCGCACAGCATGAATCTAAAAATAATGCTAGACTGGGTTCGACAACCTCATGTCTGCTTCAAAATACATTAGCAATATTGCAACTTCCACTTGGCAACTTCCACAAAATGCCTATCACAAACTTCACTTAATCACGTTGCATGATCTACAAAAATACATAACTGGCTTCAAATTATCAACGCACACAATCTCCAATAACTGTAATTAATCTGATCACATCTAGACAACTTCTTAAACAATTAGAAAAACTATTACCGTAGTAATCGTAATCAAATTCAAGATCTGCTTTCAAATAGCATAAATTCTCTCAAAATTCTCATAATTCACTTCACCGAAAAACACCAATGTGCTATAATCTCTCACATCGAAATATGCAATACTGATCTGCCTCAAAATAAATATGACCATTAATGATTCATCTTACAAGATTCAATTACTTTAAATCCTTCTCAAAGGTATCAAATTCAACCATAAAAATTATCAAAAGCATCAGCTGTATCAGCTGTTAAACTGAAAGTACTCTCAAATGAGTATAGCAACAAAATATTGGATTGGCAAACAAGAATTACAAAATGTAACCCTGCTGACATGTATTTTTAATTTATTTAACAAAATTCGACTGATATGTGACTAGTAGTTCCTTGTTTGATCCTCTTACAATCTCAAGTACACTCGGATGATAAAAATGAGTTCCTCAATGGCAAGTAAGATGAGTAACCACCACACGATCGTATAAATACGAAAGGCCTTGCCCCGTCGTCTAACATGATAATGCCCTGAACGATGGGTAAAGATGTGTACCACCACGCAATCGTATAAATACGAAAGGCCCCATCTCGTCGTCTCATGAGTGAATGTACCAGATTGGAATCAACAAGTCTCTAGTTGTCATATAAAAGCGATATTCATTCACTTGAGTGAATAACATCTTAATATCTCCAAACAATCCAATGGAAAAAATCCCTACTGATGAATAATACACACTCGCTAGTATGCAATGAACTGACGAAGTGATTTAGATAATCCAATTGCAGATCACGAGTTCGAAATACTCGTCACAAAAAAATAACTATCCAGGAAAACTATCCTTACTGGAAAATGTCTAAAAGACCAAACATCTGCTTAATAAAGCCAACCAATGGTGAGAATGTCGTATAATGGTGCCTGCCATATCATATGGTAACGCCATATTCTAGCAAAACTCGGAGCAAATAATGTTTAAGCCATGTCTAAATAATTGTAGAACTCCTACTAGAAAAATATATACATGTATGCCCAGTGTTCATGAAAATATCATATTAGAAAGTCATAACTCTTACAGTACCTTCTCATATCAGCTGTTATTATATTTCAAAGATCGTCGATTATTCTCTTGTGTAATAAATTTCTCGAAAGATCGACGTGAATATCGTTTCACCCACGCGATAACGATCGCCTTCATATCCCAAGTGAATCAACTGTTAGACCTCTTCTTCTTCAGGAATCGAATCCATCGCTCCGTGGTGCCATCGCGTCTCTATCTTCGTTTACTCCGACATGATGAACTGCATGTTATCCATAATGGATACTGTCCAAAACCTTACGTAAAAGTTCATAAAAGCAGCGTACCCCATGTTCTTCTTCTAAGTTACGCCACTGTCCCATACAATGTTCGGTTTGCTTGTTAAAAGTTCAATCTCCACAGCGGTTAAGTCTCACTTGTAGAAAATAAATTTTATTTATGAGGGTGTATAAGTTTTCGAAACACCCTGTAGCTGTGTTCGTACTCGGTATTTTATGATAATTCATGAAAAAGAATTCTATTAATGCACGTGCCAATGTTCATAAGTGCATATAATTGTAACAGTTCGTTTGCTTAAAAGCGTTAATGTTGTTTGGACCCCATGGTCGCTCTACATATTCCGTTATGAAATGCATAGTCGTAATATAATTTGAATATCTAAGTTCATAATTGTAGTATATTGTAACTATCTGCCTGCACAATTCTATTACTGAATACAAGTCCCAACTCAATGTTGTAACTGAATGTTGAAATGAAGTTCAGCTTCTTTAATGTTGCCTGCGTGTAAAAGTCGGGTCTAGCCCGCTCGGATCTACTGCATTGTTCCAGAATGAACTATGCTTAAAGCCGGCCTCGCCATGCCACTTTGCTATACTGTTCTGGGTTATAAAATGCAGCTCGAAATAAAGTTCTCAAACTCGTATTACAATGCTGTTCTGAACCCCGGCCTTTCTCTTCCGTACACGGCCCGTACAGCCTGCCGCGTAACCGGTCTTCTCGCCGTCTGCCCTGGGTTGCTCGCCTTGGCTCAATGACCTACTTCCGCTCTCTGCTTGGTTAAGTAATACTGTCGCCTTCGCTTTACGTAACAAGTGTTCACCGCTTGACTTTACCGTACGCTCTGCGCATGTGTACCACTCAGCTCGCTCGCTGAACTCGACTGATGTCTCTAAACTGCATTGACCAGCTCCTACCTGGCGCGGTCACGTGATTCTCTCCCACCATCTACGGTCGTGCGTCACAAATATAATCTCGACCACCTTCATCTCGGCTATTAAGTTATACAATAACTTAAGGGATTATCTGTCTTTCTTCAAGTTATTATCATATATAGTGCTTGTTATCTCTTCTCTTCTGAGATGATTAAGTACTATGTTCCATTTAGATCTTAATAAAACTTTAATATTTCCTCCCATAATTCCATCTACTTGACTGGCAGTGCCTTCTTGATCCTTGGCCTTCTACGTCATTTTCTAGCATTCCTCTCGACTCGATTTGAGCGCTATCTTTACAACTTTTCCCAAAAATCTCAACTACGGCTTAATGTCAGCTGGCGTAGCCGATAGCCTCAACTGGGTATCGGGTACAATATGGAATGTGATTCAGCTTCCGTTTGTTCAGCAATCCGTCTGACATTCCTATTAGGTGGTATGGCCTCGTTTAGTGATTATGCTTAACTCTTGGACACTAGTGTAGTAGCCAGCCTAACCACTTTTGATAGTGTTGGGTAAACATACGGTATTTACACTAGGCATAACTGTAGGAGTATATGGCAGGAGAAAGACGTGTAGGCGTATATGCAGTATACATGTTTAATACGAACTGAACGACAAGGTTACAAACAGGCGTATATATACGAAAACATACAAAAGAATCAACGAGAACATTCTCGTATCTAGAACCGCCACCAATGGCGTTGCGCTTCCTGGCGCTGAATTTAAACCATAGATCAGCTGTTGGGTTACATACTTCTAACACACCCACTTAAACCAATAACTGATCTAGAATGTAACAGACATTTGTCAACCAGACTTCAATCATAGAGTACCCTACATAAACATAATACAATTACTGAAAACATTTTTGAACACAATGTATACTTAAAATACTAATTAACAGTTCAATCCCATTCCTTGGGTACAATACACATGTTTTGGTTTAGGTAAAGGTTTGGTGAGAATATCTGCAATCATTTCTTGCGTGGACAAATAGTGCAATGAAATAATTCTCTCTTGAACCTTTTCCCTAATGAAATGATGTTTGGTGTTGATGTGTTTAGTGCGCCTATGAAAAACAGGATTTTTTGCAATTTTCTGTGCACTTTGACTGTCATTATACAAATCAATTTCTTGATTACAATCCATCAACACACACTGTAAATCACATTCACCTTCAAAAAATTCAATTTTTATTGGACCTTGTTTAGAACCAATCAAATCAAACATCAGATTCTTAAGATAAACTGCTTCCTTCGCAGCCTCTGACAAAGCTACATACTCAGCCTCTGTCGATGAGGTAGCAACTGAGCTCTGCTTACGAGCTTCCCATGATATGGCAGCATTTGCAAGTTTGAAAAGATAACCAGTATAGGACTTATTATCACTATCTGTGGAAAAACTGGCATCTGCAAACCCTACCAAATCTAAACCAGTGCTCTTAAAAATGAGTCCTTGGTTTATCGTACCTTTAAGATACCTAAGTACCCTTTTGGCTGCAAGCCAATGCTCCTCACTGTGGCAAGAATTAAACTGACTTAAATATGACAATGCATAGGCAATACCTGGTCTAGTACACACACTCAAATACATAAGTGAACCTATCAGCTGCTGATAAGATTTATCGTCCACGCTTTTGGCTTTTCACAATTTCATATTTACTTCCATAGGAATACCGATGGGATTAACATCAGTCATCTCAAACTTATTGAGCAGATTCTTTATGAACTGTGTCTGAGAAATTTTGAGTATATTGTTATCTGTGTCCTTTTCTATTTGCATTCCAAGAACCTGAGCAGCAGGTCCAAGATCTTTCATCATGAAATTTTGTATTAAGTCATCTTTTAGTTTACTAACTCCCTGTGGATTATTGTGAAACACAAAGAAATCATCAACATACAGAGCAACACGAATTACAGTATTGCCGATACTCTTTCTGTAAACACATGCCTCATTATGACTGTTTGTGTAGCCCGAAGCGGACAGAACTGTATGAGCCTTTCTGTGCCACATATGTGCAGCCTGCTTTAGTCCATAAATGGCCTTTTTGAGCAAACAAACCTGGTCTTCCTTTCCCTTCACCTGGAAGCCCTCTGGCTGACACATAAATATTTCCTCCTGTAACTCTCCATTGAGAAAAGCAGTCTCAATGTCTAGATGATCAATCTGTAAATTTAATTCAACCGTTAAAGCAAACAACATTCTGAGTGTGCCATGCCGCACAACTGGTGAGAATGTCTCAACAAAGTCAATGCCAAATTGCTGTGTAAAGCCCTTTGCAACCAATCTTGCTTTATATTTTACAACATCACCATTTGTATTACGCTTAGCTTTAAACCCCACGTATTCTGTACAATGTTTTTACCTTCTGGCTTAGGAACTAAAACCCATGCCTTATTAACCATCATGGAATCCATTTCGCACTTCATGGCTTTATGCCATTCCTTAGAGTAAGGTGATGACAAGGCTTCACTTACTGTACATGGTTCACTTTGATCAGAACAATGAGTGTAATGCAGAATGTAATCAGGATATTGTCTTGGTCTTCTTTCTCGCTGGGGGTAGCGACGCGCTTCCTCATTGTGCTGTGATGGATTATCTTGATGATCAGGTTCAACTTCCACTTCTTCATTATGCTGTGGAGCTGGATCTGGAACATCCCTATCACATGCAGTCAATAGTGGTTTACTGACTTCAGTGGTTAGGGGTATTATTGTATTCCCTGGTCACTGGAGGATCTGTTAGAGCGGAGAAAGACATCTAATCAAAAATCACATCTCTCGCTGTGATTAATTCATGGGTTACTGGATGCAGGAGCCGGTACGCCTTTTTCTCATCCGAGTACCCAACAAATACCATTCTCTCAGTCTTGGGATCAAGTTTTCTTCTCAGCTGATCTGGAATATGAACGTAGGCATTACATCCAAACATTTTTAAGTGCGTCAGGTCTACTTTCTCTCCAGTCCACATTTGTTCTGGTATTGAATTTGGTGTTTTCCGTGCAGGAGACCTGTTGACAAGATATGCAGCTGTATTGACAGCTTCTGCCCAAATGCGTTTGTCACAGGCTGCACCTTGCATCATAGCGAGTGCTCTTTCATTCAGAGTCCAGTTCATGCGTTCTGCAGTTCCATTTTGCTCTGGTGTGTACCTTACAGTTAGCTGATGCTTGATGCCACGCTGTTTAAAAACTCATCCATGGCTTTATTACAATACTCCCCACCATTGTCAGAGCGTATGACCTTGATTTTCCTTTCACACTCAATTTCAACAGAATTAGCAAATTGCTCAAAGGTTTCTCTTACCTCACTTTTCTTTTTTAGAAAGAGACAAAAAACTTCCTCATATGGTCATCGATGAAGGTGAGAAAATATCTGGCTCCTCCCCAGGATTTCTCAGGCATCGGTCCACAAAGGTCACTGTGCAACAGGTCCAGTCGGTTCTTGGCACGATGCTTGGTGGTCTTGAAGGGCTGTCGAGCTTGTTTCCCTTCTATACATGGAACACAGAGCTGCTTTTCACCCGAAAAATCAATACCGGTAGCCAAACCATTTTTTAACAAGTCCATCCCCACGTGATTGAGATGGCCTAACCTTTTGTGCCACAATTCTCTAGAATTAGAACTTTTTGAACAAACACGTTTAGCAACACTTAAACAAGACACTGCTGATGCATTTGCACTTACAGAACCTGAGTTATTTGAGATGTAAAGTCCATTTGACTCTTCAATCAATAATTGCACATCACCTGTAACTTGACAGTCACTGTCTTGAAACACTTTACAACCTTCTTCATCAAAAACAATTACATGACCCTTTTTAACAATACTGTTCACAGAGAGCAGTTTGCTGTAAGGTTAGGTACATTCAGAACATCGCTCACCTTTGTAAAAACATTAGCTTATACTGGAACATCACCTATGCCACCACTATATACTTTTCGTTTGCTACGGTGACTTCATATCCAACCTCCCTTTCATCATCAAATTTTGACATCCAATCCACTCTACCAGTCATGTGTTTGGAGGCTGCGGAGTCCATGTACCAGCTGTCTGCTGAGTGGGTATCAACTCCAAGTGCTGTGAGCAGAGCCCTACCCTTCTTCTTTTCTTCTTTCTTCTCTAGTGGCTTGGCATCTGCTTGATGTGCTGCTGTCTTGTTTGGTGTTTTCAATCTTGATTCCAGTGGCCAGTTTTGCGGCAGTTCCAACCGAATGGTTTCTTGGGTTTAGTATTCTTTAATCCACTCCTGTTAGTGTAGAGTGCTGTTTCTTTGCTGGAGCTGCGTTTGTTTTCCTGTAGCAGTTTACATTTCACAAAGTCACTAGTCAACTCTGCGCCTGAATTTTCCAATGCCATAATCATAGGTTCATAGTCATCAGGTAGTCCCTGCAAGAGCAAGGCACCTAGAAATTCATCATCAAGTGGTTTTTTAACTGCTGCTAGCCGCTGGGAGAGCCCCAAAACTGTGGTGACATATTCTTCCATAGTCTTGAATTGTTCAAGCTTGGTGGAACACAGTTGGCGAAGAATTCTTGTGTGCCTGTTGGCGCCTTTATCTTCATATGCCATCTCGAGCGAATTCCATGCTGCTTTCGCCGTTTTTGCTTCCATGACGTACGGAAAAACACTCTTTTCCACCATAAGGTTAATCTTGCGCAAAGCACGTTCGTCGCGCCGTACCTTAACCTCTGCGCCCGTTTTATCATCTTCTGCATAACCAGATATGCACTTCCAAAGATCATCGTGCATAAGATAATTCTTCATCTGGAAACGCCAGTCAATGTAGTTTTCTCTCCTCTTCAGTTTCTCGAAGTTATAAAGAGAACCTGTGCTGGATTCCGCCATGATGCACACACTTGTTGCACGCGATCACAGTTTTGTTAATTCAAATAGAATCACACTGGTCAGAAAACTATACATTCGTCAATGATCCTGCTGGGCCCATAACCTGTAGGAGTATATGGCAGGAGAAAGACGTGTAGGCGTATATGCAGTATACATGTTTAATACGAACTGAACGACAAGGTTACAAACAGGCGTATATATACAAAAACATACAAAAGAATCAACGAGAACATTCTCGTATCTAGAACCGCCACCAATGGCGTTGCGCTTCCTGGCGCTGAATTTAAACCATAGATCAGCTGTTGGGTTACATATTTCTAACAATAACCATATTGAAAAATGGAGCTATGTTTCCATTGCTGGTCTATTGCATGACATCCTTAGAACCGCAAATTTTTTAATATAAATAGGCAACATATTATGTCAGCAACATTAAATAAGTTTTCTATTGTAACATTTGTCATTTGATTATCAGAAACCCCAATTCATGAACTAAACTGGTGACAATGACCAATCGAATATCAACATTCTTGGAATTCCAGGAGCGGGGGGCACGGCCCCACCTTGCCCCTCCTTGCGGGCGCCCATGAGCCCAATTATAAAGACAACTTATTCAAAGATCAGACGTGGAGGCTCATTGCCGATGCAATTGGTTGGAAATGTATGATCATTTATATAATAATAACTTTCATTACTTAATTTATCAACAAGAAAATTGACAAATTTCTCAAGGAATAAATGAAAGTCAAGTTATTATTTACTCCTAGCATTTTAACGACTGCGCGTTGTAGGTGGCTAGGTTGTGAGCTACCGACTTCTGACTGAAGCTACGGACTGTCAACTACCCACTACCGTCTACTGACTGCGCATTGTGGGTAGGCCTTAATGAGTACTTGGACTACACAAAATATTCAAAATGTCCACCTTTTGCCTTTGCACACTTCTTCAATCTGTCGGATCACTGATTATATTGCTGCACGCACCACTTCCAGAGGTACTGAAGCTGCTGCCTTCACCAAATCGGCTTTCAGGGTATCAATATTGTTGCGGGGCTTTGAGCACGCTTTCTGCTCTAAAACATTCCAGAAACAATAATCCAAATGATTGAGATCTGGACTGCCAGAGGGCCAATCTACGGCGGTGATAACGACAGGCACGTTCGTTCTCAGCCAGGCCTGTTTCGTCATAGCTTTGTGTGCAGGTGCCGAATCTTGCTTAAATGTCCACTGCTTTCCTGCAAATAAGCCATCATTTAAGGGCTTTTCTACCTTATCCAAAATGTCCATTTGGTAGTTTGCTGCACGCATTTTTACCCCCTGTTCACAAATATGCAGCTGAGTATTGCCAACGCCACCTAAATCTAGGTGGCGTTGCTTAGAACCGCTACTACTCCCCTACTGTGAACATCTCCATCGGGATTATCGAACTGATGTTTGATTTCCTGTCCGTGATTTGTTCCATATCTTACGAGTATGTGTTATAAGGTTACTGATTTATTTTACAGTTCCTTGTTCGTTCGTTCATTCTTTTATTTGCAATTGGGGGTGTGTCCTCCAGTGGCAAATGGGATATGCTGTGCCCGTCAGACGAGGATTTCGGGGAGTCACCGGTTTCAAATGACCCTTCCGAGATCCTCCTCCAACCAACACACACGTTTAGGGGAGCGACATATTCATAGGCTGCTTTAGCACAAAAATCTGCTCTCGGGGATGTCGGCAATTGGTGAGGTTCTATTCTCAACCAGCTCGGAGGAATGCATCGGCATAAAAACTAAACAAGAAAGAGGCCAGTCTTAAGTTAAAACCCATGAATTGATTTATTCAGAACAGATCCCTAGCCTAGCATGAGAGATGCAAAATGGCTAGTCCGATACTAATCTGCCCTGAAAGAAAGACAAAAAAGTCCTAATCACAAATCTAAATTAAATCTCTCATGGTCCTGACAACAAAATGATAAACGATAACAAACAAACTAGGAGTATGACACGTGAAATTAGCCCTAAGCAATTACATAGAAAATAACTACGGGAGGGTTCAACATCGTTGAGTTTACAGCAATGCAAGACATTTACCTGTTTACAAATACTAAGAATCATTTACATTTAATAGCAAGGGAGAACTGTCTTCGCTGTGATGGTACTGCCCCCGTAATTGAATTATATAGAGACCACGGTGGCTATTTTGGAAATTCTAATGAAAGTTATGGCCGTCATAGTTATGACGTGGGTAGTCATGACGTAAGCACGGATGACGCAGACGTTATGCCAGCAGGCTACTTGAGCTGAGATTCTCAGTGACGTCAGCATTTATTCGAGAAAGATCCAAGATGTACGACGCAGTCGCAGGAAACGTGGAATTCTGCTGAGGAAGAAATTATGCTATTGGAGGGGAGGCTTGAAACAATGAACGATAGTCTGAAGGAAGACGGAGATTGCTAAAACTATGGTATTTTTATTACTTTTTGGAATGCAGAATTGTGGAAATCCATTTGCAGTAGAGGCATTGTTCTGGAATTTTGGTGAAATTTATTTTCAGTTTTTGAATTTTGAAAATCCGTCATGTATTGACGAAGTTGGAACTTCTAGCGATGACGCAGTAACGCACTATGGAAGGGATAGATACGCCCCTCATGAAGTTCATAAAAGGCCTTGCGCAGAAGAGAGGAGCCTCATTCTCTCAGATTATCAATCGTCTGATAGTTCAATCGTCAGATCTCAAATAGTTATTTCAGTGAAACGTCGAGTGAGATTAGTAGTGAATCCACTGCATTAAACGAGAGTCGAGTATGCAAGCAGTGCAGGTTTACTGTGTGTAAATCTAGGTGAAGTTGAAACGCACATTATAACGCTTCTACGAGATTAGCTGTGAACAGTTAGCGGTCGCCTATAAGCTAATTCTATTGTGCATTGCTACAGTTAGGAGTGTAGAAAAGTTGAACAATTTCGAGGAAGTATTTTGGAAGTTATTGACAATTTTAGACGACTGACAAAAGTGATTTTCTCGCCGCATGAGAAGCACTTTGTATAGCCAGAATCTACGCTACGGCTGACACGGCTAGTGAAATAGGGAGACTTCAGATTGCTTTTGTGACACAACGCTACAGTATTATGGAGCAGTTTAATATGGCAGTTTGTTTTTCTATTACCATAACTGAAGAGAAGATGGAAGGCTAAAGGACTTTATGCAATTGGGACATATTTCAACGGAGTAAGATAGCAGCATGGAACTTCGCTAATCGCTATTCCATACAAGCGGACATGTGGTGAACAAACATCTACACCCATGTTTCGTGATTAAAGGCTGAATACTATCAAACAGCAATGGAAATGATTTCATACTTCCTGAATATGAATATTTCTTCGGAAATTTCTACAAAAACTTCATGGCGATTTTCAACTGAAACTTCAGGGATTTTTCAAGAGAGGTCAGGGTTGTCCCGACTCACAAAGAAGATTATTGCCGGAAGGATGTCGTTCGTCTTCGTGAAGCAGTTCGATTCTTCGAGGGTGCTGTTTCTTGTTTCGAGGATGGAGCTCAGCTTTAACTTGGTGAAATGGATCCATCAACAGTCTTCTTTGAGGAATTTTCCTCTGGAACGTCAATCGGCAGATAAGGTAGTCGTGAATGTTTATTGTATTTGAGTTTCTTAGCAATATTTGAGCATCCATTTTCCCATATTTTTGTCCTCATGTATTTTGCCCGATATTCTTGTTTGAGATTCCTATTCTCAGTACACCTTGATGAGTTATGCCTTTTTCGACGATTTATTAAGACATTGTTATGTCATGGGCATAGTTAAATGATTTTGGATCAGTTGAGACTGATATTTAGATTTTTCAGTAATTTGCTTATTATTTTTGTAGTCTCGATTTGACTGTAAGTTAATGATTTTTATGGCAGATTTAAATTCAGACAGCGTGTCACTTTATTAAAGTAATTCTACCCCAGTTTAATTACTTTGACCAATTTTCTGTCATCATCAAGAAGGAAGAACATTTAAATGATTTTAGAGCGTTAAAATCCAGTACGTTGTCGACGATCTTGGAAATACTAGTCGTTATTTGAATTGATTGCAACACAGACATTTATCGTCAGTTATGAACGATCATTGCATCATAGACCATTTTGTGAAAGATGAACTTTAATTATGAATTATTGAATGCATTAAATTCGTGAAACTTGTGTTAGGTTTTTTCTCATTTAAAGATTTATATAATGATGTTTGCATTCCCCAGTCTAATTGGATTCTATTCGACTATTTTGCAGTTAGTCGCACTTTGTTTGATGATAGTATTTATATACTACAATTCTTTGAAGATGTTAATCTTAAAATTTTGATAGACCAGACAGGCGTATATAAGCGTATTCACTATTAAATTTGTTTGTGATTGGCAAATTTTTATTTCATTTCGATTCATGAATGAAATCCACGAAAGTTAAATGACAACAGTTTTGAAACAATTAATGATTATAAGAATTTTTAAGTGGAACTATGAATGTATAATCGATAGTGCAGCGGACATGTTGAAAGTCGCTGATGTATAATGCCCTTAAATAAATGAAGGAGATTCCCACAGTAATTAATGATGATAAAGATTGTGTTAGTGGAGGTTTTTGTAAAGTCTGTGGAAGATTTTTATGCCGTATATTTTAATATATGATGAATTTTGGGCCTAATTTTTAATGCAGTTTTGTGCATTATTTTGTAAGCGAAGTATTTTCCGCTAGAATGTATTGTCATAGTTCGTTGAAAATTAATCAAGTGAATTTACTGTTATAATTAACAAGAGTTTTGAAAGAATTTGAGATAAGATTTTGAATGAAGATTACCGTCACAAATAATAATAATTATTACAACCTTTATTAAACCAGATTGTGACATTTACATGTATAACTAACCTTCATTGGTCGATTATATTAAACACGATTATGAATTTACCAACCGGATGAATATGTGGTTCAATGTATTTCTTAAATTAATAATTTAAATAATTTAAATGTTAATATTGTAAATAATAAATGTAAATATCTTTGACAATAATGTGGAACGAAAGTAATGTTAAAGGCGTGTTTAAAATTTTTGTAATTATCTTCGACAATATTATAAACAATTTCTAATTGTTATAAATAATTTATGTGATTTTGTTATAAACATTTAAGAGTGTGTTTCATACTCTAAACTATACTGATTAAACATTTGGATGATAACTTAACAAGTTTAGGGATTGTCAGAATAATCCAGTGGTATGTGAGTTAAGCATTTGAAAGATTTGCGTCAATATATATGAGTTGTCTTGTAGACACTTAAAGCTTTGAAAGGAGCTGAATTCTTACGCAGTGTGGCGTGACGAGTGAACCCCATTTGACAGGCATGCACCAGGTTGGAGGGTAGACCAGCCGGCCAGACATCTGGTTATCAGCGGGTGAGGTCGATACTCTGGCCTTGCGCCTATTAATACAAGTGTGATGTTTATTAAAAGAAACCAAATGCTCTATATGTGTCGCATCCTGACTTCCTCATCCAATCCAAATGTGTTTTAAATGTTACGTTATTTTGAGCTCCTGGGAGCTAACATATTGTTTGATAACTTTGCAAGTCCTTTAGGAGGACATAGTCAGATTGACATGGGCTACTGATAGCCACATTTATTTTGTTGAGTTGTTAAAATCATACCCTTTATTTGAAATAAAAGCTCTGTACAGTTCAAAGTTCTTGTCTGCGTTTTGGTTCATTTTTAAATGTCATGGTCAAGATTATTGTGGGAGCATACTTTAGAGATCCTGTTGTCAACCCAATTCCCGAGATAATTTTTAAGAGGTAAGTAAAAGTAAGTATGAAACCCCGTCTATTTTGGTGTGTTCCACAATAATTTTCTTGGTAACTTCTGTGTTCAAACCTCGGTAGTATCTGTCAGTGCCATTTTCATTGATGTAGCTGAGCCGGTGCGATTGATTGTTGGCAATCCGATTGAGGGGGCGGATATCTGACAGCCTACTATCCGGGTAAACGGGGACAGAAGGATTGGCACACCTAGAACGTGGGGCTGAGTCAACAGTAGGATTGGCAAACCTAAAACGTGTGGATCGATTAGACTCAAATAAAGAGGTTGATTCTTTGTTAGATGTCTAGGCCAATTGTAGAATTTAAGAGTGTGATTATATAGGAATTAAATGTTGCATTGTATTAGGAAAATTACACTCAGAAAAGATCAGATCTTATACGACTTGAGAAAGGTTAAATGGGCTGGAAACTTAGGAAAAATCGCCTATGATCTGGAATCTTATTTTATTTGACCGGCTTATGACATTTTAGTCATATTAAAGATAAAATTAAATTATTTGGATTGTAAATGTAAATTATTTGTGTTAGGATATTTTAAAATGGGCCAGGGAAATTTGAACATGTGCTTGAGTTTGTTTCAACATAAAGTGTCTTAAAAAGTTAATTAGAAGGTAGTTATAAGTTAGATTTAAGACAGAAAATTGATCAAATTTATATATGGTGAAAAGTGTTGCTCAAATGTTGTTATTTTGCTCTTTTGATGTATGTCCCTACAGCAGTCTAATTTTTGAATAATATTGTAATGGCAGATGAAAGTTTGAAGATGATGTTAGAGGAAATGTCTGCTAACATGAAGCAGATGAGTGAGAGTATGAAGGAGATGGAAGCTAGGAATACTAGTCGAATGGAGGAGAATGCTAGTAATTTGTCTGCTAATTTGAAAGCAAGAATGGAGGAGAATGCTAGTAATTTGAAAGCTAGCATGGATGAAAGTTTGAAAGCTATTCAGACTAGTTCTGTTAACTTAGAGGATAATATGTCGCGTTTACAGATTAATACCCAAGGAATCGAGAATGCTGTAACTGACATGCGCTCAGACATGTCCAATGTTAAAATAGATGTTGCTAATGTGCATAAAGATCTTACAATGTTGAATTTAGATGTTGCTAATGTCCGAAGTGATATTTCTTGTGCTAGGGCTGAGGTAGTTGTTGTTAAAAATGACGTTGCGACTGTCCAAGACAAGGTTGAGGAAGTCCAAAGAGGAATCCAAAATGTTAGAACTGATGTGTCCAATGTTCAGGTTGATATTAATAACATTCATTCGGATGTAAACGAGATGCAAAGTGACATAAATAAAATTCAAGTAGAGGTCAACACAGTTTTCGTAGATATTACTAAAGTCCAAACTGATGTAAATAAAGTCAGGGAAGAGATAGAAAATTCGAAAACCCTTTGTACACGTAATATAAGTGCATTAACGACTAGATTAGTTGATGAGTCAGTTAGAACGACAGCGTCTTTAGAAGGTTTAAAGTTTGATGTAGAGGTTATGAGAACCCAAGTATTAGACCATAATAAAGTATTGAAAGAGGATATCGAAATAGACATAGCAGAAATGTTAACGGCAAATGTAGCAGTATGGAAAGAAGAGTGGAATAGGTCAAGTGGGGAACATGTAACCCAAATTCAGGATCGTATTGAAAGGAAACTTGCCAGTACTCAAATTGATATTAACAATGAAGTAGTACAGATTAGGAAAGATTTAAGCGTCAGGATGGATTCGCTATCCGAAAGACAAGTTGAAGATAGAACACAATTAGATCGGGATGTGCAAACATTAAAATCTGCACTAGAGGAACAGATTCATAAAGTTGTCTCTGATGTGAATGAAACGTCGAGTAAACTACAGAATTTGAAGTTAGGAGAGGCTAATTTGATGGAGACCTACAAAGAAGAGTTAATCAAGAAAGTCTTAACGGAAATCACTGACAAGGATACAGGAGGCTTGGCTTGCGAAACCAATAGGAATTATGCCAGAAGATATAACCTAGATCCAGAAGAGAGAGACGTGACTCCTGAAGAACGTATATCCAGATTCAGGGAGGAAGATGACGAGAGGAATATGGAACCTGAGTGGAACTATCGAGATAGTGGGAAAAACTACCCGGATTCATATCCGAGGAACGTGACGGTCATCAGGAATTTTGAAGACAAACCGCAAAAATTCAGTAACACTGATAGTTTGACACCTATAGAATATGTAAGGAACCTCAAAGATTATTTCATCGAAGCTCACATTCCCAGAGAGAGAGAGATGAAGATAGTGGAGAGATATTTGATTGGAGGACCCCTCGAATGGTTTCGCGCATTTAGATACACATTCAGTAACTTTGACGAGTTTGCAGAGGCATTAATCAAACGATTTTGGTCCATAGAAGCGCAGAATTCGTTAAGAGCGGAGGTGTATTCAAGAAAATACTCAGGTACTCTTCCAACGCGGTACGCTGATTTCTTTACGAGTCAATTGTCCCGCTTGAGATTTTTGCAACCCCCATTGTCAACGGAGCAACTTATTGATGCGATTTCTCGTATGCTACCTGTGGAGGTGAGGAGACTAATTATTTCATCAAACATCAGGGATTTAACCAGCATGGATGAATTACTGAGGAGGTTAGACTACACAAGTCCAATGCCTAACGTGGTACAGAAAGGTCAATGGCATGACTTTAAAGAAATAAATACTGTATATATGGACCAAGTCCAACAAACTGACAAGCCAGATGAGGAGAAAACTGACAATGTAGGTCCTCACAGGAATAATCAGTTTCGAAATAACAGATCGCCAGGTTACCGACCGTATCAACAGAGAAGAGGCTGGAACTATAGTCGAGGAAATTACAATGGAAGAGGCAGATATTACAACAATAATGGTTATAACCGAAATTATAATAGGAATAACCAGAGCCAAAACAGAAATCAGAATCCTCAAGGTCAGGTTATGACACCCGATCAGTATCAGGAAAGAGAGAAGGAAAGCCAGCAATACCTAAAAGAATTACGGGAAAAAGAAGCCGACAACCAAAAGAAAAGGCAGGATGTTGTAATCGATCCTGGGCCTTCTACGAGCCAACAGAATTTTGAGGTCGGTAACACAAAAAAAAAAAACCACCGATTTCTCAACGTCAGTGAGAACTTGTAAATACATTGCCACACCACACCTGATTACAATTAATGAGATATATGAAGTGACTGATGAAGATTTGCTAGAAGAGAGGGGTATAGTTAAAGAGGACAGACCATGTGCCTTACCCATTATTTCTGTACGGATAGATGGCCAACAGTACAAAGCCCTGATGGATACTGGTGCAATTATCTCCATCATTTCAGAGGAATGTTATCAAAGTCTGCTAAGAGGAGAGAACATGACAGTTCTACCTGTTTCTACCGTCAAAGTGAGAGGGATATTCCAAGATAAGGCAGTGAAGTGCACGATTCAAGTGTTATTGAACTTTGAGATCAATGGAAGGAATTATGAACAGATCTTCATTGTGGTGAGCAAGATCAATTTTGATATGGTGCTTGGAATCGATTTTATATCGAAGGTCGGAGCTATTATCGACATGAAGAACAGAAGTATTAGCTTTAATGATGGGTACATGATCACAGAAGAGATAGAAAAACAGGACGTGAAAAACAGTCTGGAAATAGACCTTAGGGAAGAAATTTTGAATACCATAATTAATGAAGTGGAAAATTTAGCAGAAATACCCAGTAGAAAAACTGAAGGATTTGAAGAAATTCAGGGGGAATTTGAGGATCTGATAAAGGAATTCCAAGATATTTTTGATGAAAAGCCTGGATTGATTAAGGATTATAAATACAAGATAAGGCTGACAGATGAAACCCCTTACCAGAAGAGAATATACCCCATTCCTGAGAAATACTATCAAGAAGTACGAGGGTTAATCAGAAAAATGGAGGTAGACGGGATTATTAAAAAACAGGCGTCGTCTTATATAAACCCCATCACAGTAGTGAAGAAAAGTAATGGTCAGATACGTCTTTGTCTCGATGCCAGGACCATCAACATGAAGATTCTTCCCGAAAATGACCGACCACCTAAGATTAGAGATCTGCTTCGAAAATTCAAAGGGAGAGCATGTTTCAGCGTTCTTGACTTGACGTCTTCATTTTATCAAGTTCAGCTAGAAGAAGATAGTATGCAGTACACTGGATTCCTATTTGACCAGACGTCATGGGTCTTTGTCCGAATGCCTTTTGGTATGGTTAACAGTGGACCAGCACTTATTCGAGCACTTGATAGTAAGCTCACTGACGAAGTGAAAGAAAATGTAATCTGCTACATTGACGATTTAATCGTATCTTCACCCAGCGCCGCAGAACATTTAGTGCACTTGAGAAAGTTGTTCGAGAATTTAAGGGAGGCCAATATCAAGGTCAATTTTGGAAAATGTCAATTCTTGAAGCAGGAGATAAATTACTTGGGGCATACTATTGATAAAGATGGATATCATCCAAACTTGAAAAAAGTAGATGCGATCACGAGATTTCCAAAGCCAACTAAGGTGAAACAAGTCAGAGAATTTGTAGGCGCATGCCAATTTATTAGCAGCCACTGTCCAAGATACTCTGAAATTATGGCTCCTCTGTATGACTTACTCAAGAAGAATAACAGATGGAAATGGAGTACCGCTGCAGACGAGGCTTTTGAGAAAGCAAAAGAGATGCTCAGAAATAATGTGAAACTGGAGTACCCAGACTTTGAGAAGGTGTTCTATATTGAGTCTGAAGCATCAAGAATAGGCATTAGTGCAGTCTTATACCAGAAAGACGAGGCAGGCAACAAGCACTACATTGCGTTCACTAGTCGGAAGTTGAAGAAACACGAGGAAAACTACTTCACGACGGAACTTGAAGCGTTAGCTTTTGTAACAGCATTGCAAGCCTGGAAGAAAATCCTGCTGGGACATAAGGTCATCATTATTACTGACCATAAAGCACTACAGTTTATGCTGCAAACTGACATGTCAAGTGATAGATTGACACGCTGAGCTTTGTTCACCCAACAGTTTAACGCCACTATCGTCCACCAGCCTGGGAAAGATAACTTACTGGCTGATGCTCTATCACGTAACCCTATTAAAAATGTGCAGATACACCATGTACAATTGGAGCAAGAAGATCAAGAAACCGTTAGGAGATTAGCCCGAATCGGTGTGTCACAGAAGAGACACGCTCCAATAAGGAAAATGTACAGGTTCCTCAAGGGTTACATGGACAATACGGATGTTGACTATGCAGCTACACGGAGAAATTCACGACACTTTGTCTTGAGTGGAGACATCGTATGCAAGTATGCTGACTCTGCGCATACAAAACTCCGAATAGTCGTGCCACCTAAACTTGTTGTCAATTTAGTGTGGGTAGCTCATCACGCAACTGGACATGCTGGTTTAGATAAAACTCTTAATACTCTTAAAGAGAGATTTATCTGGACTAACATGCGTTCCAGCATTGCCAAGGTCATTCGATCATGTGACAAATGTCAAAGAGCAAAGTATGCTTCTGCTTTATTAAAAGGAAAACCGAAGGCTATGATTCCTTCTAAGCCAAACGAACTAATGGCGACGGATATATTTGGCCCCTGTCCGAAGGGATATCAGGGTAACCAGTACCTGTTGGTTACCGTGGATGTTTTCTCAAAATTTGTTACAATGAGTCTCATGCAGAAAGCTAACACAAGGAACGTAGTAAGCAGACTGGAAAATGCTGTATTTCCTAAAGCTGGTATACCGGAATATCTACTGTCAGATCATGGAACGCAGTTTACATCCGTGGAATTTGCAGCGGATATGGAAAGGCTTGGCATTAAGCACTTATTTTCAAGCGTGCGTTACCCAGAATCGAATTCCTCAGAAAGATATATGGCTGAATTTTCGAAATTCTGTCGAATTTTCTGTCCAAATGATCATTCTGGATGGGTGAGATTTGTACCCCTTATTGAGGAATGTCTGAACTCTACAGTGCAGGAGAGCACAGGAGAAGTGCCAATGCGACTTCATCTAGGAAGAAACCCAGAAAGGCCGTGGGATAATCTTTTCAACCACATTCCTGGCAAAGGAACAACTCCAGAAAGCAGCAGAGAAACGATTGAAAAGAGTAGCGGGAAAACGTTTTGGTGCACCCTTACAAGTTGGAAATCTTGTATTATTACGCAGACCTGTCAAGGCTGATATGAGCAAGAAAATATACCCCAAATTTGGAAATGTATTCATGGGGCCGTTTAGGATTACGAACGCCTATGGAAACAACTGCTATGAACTCTACGATGATGAGAATAATGTCATTTACGGCAAGTTCAATGCTGGAAATTTGAAAAGATACTATCCCAGAGTAAGCCAGTAATAATTCAATTTCGTGTTCAAGAGAGTTGAGGTACTTGTAACACTGAGTTTAAAAACAATTTGCAACTGTTTTTAAAACGTGGTGAGAGGAGAATGCCCCCGTAATTGAATTATATAGAGACCACGGTGGCTATTTTGGAAATTCTAATGAAAGTTATGGCCGTCATAGTTATGACGTGGGTAGTCATGACGTAAGCACGGATGACGCAGACGTTATGCCAGCAGGCTACTTGAGCTGAGATTCTCAGTGACGTCAGCATTTATTCGAGAAAGATCCAAGATGTACGACGCAGTCGCAGGAAACGTGGAATTCTGCTGAGGAAGAAAATATGCTATTGGAGGGGAGGCTTGAACCAATGAACGATAGTCTGAAGGAAGACGGAGATTGCTAAAACTATGGTATTTTTATTACTTTTTGGAATGCAGAATTGTGGAAATCCATTTGCAGTAGAGGCATTGTTCTGGAATTTTGGTGAAATTTATTTTCAGTTTTTGAATTTTGAAAATCCGTCATGTATTGACGAAGTTGGAACTTCTAGCGATGACGCAGTAACGCACTATGGAAGGGATAGATACGCCCCTCATGAAGTTCATAAAAGGCCTTGCGCAGAAGAGAGGAGCCTCATTCTCTCAGATTATCAATCGTCTGATAGTTCAATCGTCAGATCTCAAATAGTTATTTCAGTGAAACGTCGAGTGAGATTAGTAGTGAATCCACTGCATTAAACGAGAGTCGAGTATGCAAGCAGTGCAGGTTTACTGTGTGTAAATCTAGGTGAAGTTGAAACGCACATTATAACGCTTCTACGAGATTAGCTGTGAACAGTTAGCGGTCGCCTATAAGCTAATTCTATTGTGCATTGCTACAGTTAGGAGTGTAGAAAAGTTGAACAATTTCGAGGAAGTATTTTGGAAGTTATTGACAATTTTAGACGACTGACAAAAGTGATTTTCTCGCCGCATGAGAAGCACTTTGTATAGCCAGAATCTACGCTACGGCTGACACGGCTAGTGAAATAGGGAGACTTCAGATTGCTTTTGTGACACAACGCTACAGTATTATGGAGCAGTTTAATATGGCAGTTTGTTTTTCTATTACCATAACTGAAGAGAAGATGGAAGGCTAAAGGACTTTATGCAATTGGGACATATTTCAACGGAGTAAGATAGCAGCATGGAACTTCGCTAATCGCTATTCCATACAAGCGGACATGTGGTGAACAAACATCTACACCCATGTTTCGTGATTAAAGGCTGAATACTATCAAACAGCAATGGAAATGATTTCATACTTCCTGAATATGAATATTTCTTCGGAAATTTCTACAAAAACTTCATGGCGATTTTCAACTGAAACTTCAGGGATTTTTCAAGAGAGGTCAGGGTTGTCCCGACTCACAAAGAAGATTATTGCCGGAAGGATGTCGTTCGTCTTCGTGAAGCAGTTCGATTCTTCGAGGGTGCTGTTTCTTGTTTCGAGGATGGAGCTCAGCTTTAACTTGGTGAAATGGATCCATCAACAGTCTTCTTTGAGGAATTTTCCTCTGGAACGTCAATCGGCAGATAAGGTAGTCGTGAATGTTTATTGTATTTGAGTTTCTTAGCAATATTTGAGCATCCATTTTCCCATATTTTTGTCCTCATGTATTTTGCCCGATATTCTTGTTTGAGATTCCTATTCTCAGTACACCTTGATGAGTTATGCCTTTTTCGACGATTTATTAAGACATTGTTATGTCATGGGCATAGTTAAATGATTTTGGATCAGTTGAGACTGATATTTAGATTTTTCAGTAATTTGCTTATTATTTTTGTAGTCTCGATTTGACTGTAAGTTAATGATTTTTATGGCAGATTTAAATTCAGACAGCGTGTCACTTTATTAAAGTAATTCTACCCCAGTTTAATTACTTTGACCAATTTTCTGTCATCATCAAGAAGGAAGAACATTTAAATGATTTTAGAGCGTTAAAATCCAGTACGTTGTCGACGATCTTGGAAATACTAGTCGTTATTTGAATTGATTGCAACACAGACATTTATCGTCAGTTATGAACGATCATTGCATCATAGACCATTTTGTGAAAGATGAACTTTAATTATGAATTATTGAATGCATTAAATTCGTGAAACTTGTGTTAGGTTTTTTCTCATTTAAAGATTTATATAATGATGTTTGCATTCCCCAGTCTAATTGGATTCTATTCGACTATTTTGCAGTTAGTCGCACTTTGTTTGATGATAGTATTTATATACTACAATTCTTTGAAGATGTTAATCTTAAAATTTTGATAGACCAGACAGGCGTATATAAGCGTATTCACTATTAAATTTGTTTGTGATTGGCAAATTTTTATTTCATTTCGATTCATGAATGAAATCCACGAAAGTTAAATGACAACAGTTTTGAAACAATTAATGATTATAAGAATTTTTAAGTGGAACTATGAATGTATAATCGATAGTGCAGCGGACATGTTGAAAGTCGCTGATGTATAATGCCCTTAAATAAATGAAGGAGATTCCCACAGTAATTAATGATGATAAAGATTGTGTTAGTGGAGGTTTTTGTAAAGTCTGTGGAAGATTTTTATGCCGTATATTTTAATATATGATGAATTTTGGGCCTAATTTTTAATGCAGTTTTGTGCATTATTTTGTAAGCGAAGTATTTTCCGCTAGAATGTATTGTCATAGTTCGTTGAAAATTAATCAAGTGAATTTACTGTTATAATTAACAAGAGTTTTGAAAGAATTTGAGATAAGATTTTGAATGAAGATTACCGTCACAAATAATAATAATTATTACAACCTTTATTAAACCAGATTGTGACATTTACATGTATAACTAACCTTCATTGGTCGATTATATTAAACACGATTATGAATTTACCAACCGGATGAATATGTGGTTCAATGTATTTCTTAAATTAATAATTTAAATAATTTAAATGTTAATATTGTAAATAATAAATGTAAATATCTTTGACAATAATGTGGAACGAAAGTAATGTTAAAGGCGTGTTTAAAATTTTTGTAATTATCTTCGACAATATTATAAACAATTTCTAATTGTTATAAATAATTTATGTGATTTTGTTATAAACATTTAAGAGTGTGTTTCATACTCTAAACTATACTGATTAAACATTTGGATGATAACTTAACAAGTTTAGGGATTGTCAGAATAATCCAGTGGTATGTGAGTTAAGCATTTGAAAGATTTGCGTCAATATATATGAGTTGTCTTGTAGACACTTAAAGCTTTGAAAGGAGCTGAATTCTTACGCAGTGTGGCGTGACGAGTGAACCCCATTTGACAGGCATGCACCAGGTTGGAGGGTAGACCAGCCGGCCAGACATCTGGTTATCAGCGGGTGAGGTCGATACTCTGGCCTTGCGCCTATTAATACAAGTGTGATGTTTATTAAAAGAAACCAAATGCTCTATATGTGTCGCATCCTGACTTCCTCATCCAATCCAAATGTGTTTTAAATGTTACGTTATTTTGAGCTCCTGGGAGCTAACATATTGTTTGATAACTTTGCAAGTCCTTTAGGAGGACATAGTCAGATTGACATGGGCTACTGATAGCCACATTTATTTTGTTGAGTTGTTAAAATCATACCCTTTATTTGAAATAAAAGCTCTGTACAGTTCAAAGTTCTTGTCTGCGTTTTGGTTCATTTTTAAATGTCATGGTCAAGATTATTGCGGGAGCATACTTTAGAGATCCTGTTGTCAACCCAATTCCCGAGATAATTTTTAAGAGGTAAGTAAAAGTAAGTATGAAACCCCGTCTATTTTGGTGTGTTCCACAATAATTTTCTTGGTAACTTCTGTGTTCAAACCTCGGTAGTATCTGTCAGTGCCATTTTCATTGATGTAGCTGAGCCGGTGCGATTGATTGTTGGCAATCCGATTGAGGGGGCGGATATCTGACAGCCTACTATCCGGGTAAACGGGGACAGTACCATCTCCAATATTTATCTTTAATTGTTTGGTCTAGTCCTATCTGAAATTAAATAATAAACGAGAGGCGTTTATTACAAACAAATGCAAAGCTGTGCACAATGGTACTAATACAAAAAAAAACAATTAAACTAGTACAACACAAATATTTACATCTGGTAAGCCCTCCTAAAGGTAGTGCAATTGGCACTGCCTAACTGCACCATTTGTCACTGTTTGTAACAAATTGTCATTAGTGTGCCCATGTGTAATGAAAATAAATAAATAAATAAATAAAGAAAGAAAGAATAGCCTGCAAATGCGATGGCAATAAATGAAATTACCACGACTCACATTGCTACCAATATGATGCGTGGACTAAAGTTATCACGACATCAATTGGCCGTCGTCTAAAAAGGTCTGAAAGTGTCAAAAAATGTATAAAAAAGCGACGATCAATAATTTCTAAAGTCGGTCCACCAAAGTATGCTAAGTTTAGCGTTTGTTCATTATTTAGAATCAGGCGGGGGTAATTTAAGATTGGTTTATTTCCATAAAAATCCTGCCACTTGATTATAAGATTTTATTTCATAAAATAAAGCAAAGAAGCAAGCTTTCAAAACTTGGCACCAAACGAGGCTGAGTTAAGATCTACATCAGTACAAGATGCTGAAATCTGCTGCAAAACACGCTGTTGCCAGAGTAAAAAACCACCATTATCAGGAACTGTATAACCAACTTGATACGTCAGAATGTGCTAACAAGATCTACCGCCTTGCAAGATCCCGCCATCGAGCAACGGGAGATATTGGACATGTATGTCTGATTAAAGATGCAAGCCACCAGCATCTTAGGGATCCAACAGCCATACTACATCGATGGCATGACTACTACACGGAAATGTGTAATGAAGAGTTTCCACACACACCTGAATGACCAGCTATCTAACTTCAGGACCTGTACCTCAAATTACCGAAGAAGATGTATTAAAGACTGTAAGTAAAATGAAAAATGACATGGCGACAGGACCAGATGACATACCATGTCAAAGGGGTTGGTACGCCCGACGCAATCCATGCTGTACGCCTACTTGTGGAAAAACATAGAGAAAAGAACCAACATTTACATCTCGCATTCTTGGATCTCGAGAAGGCTTTCGACAGGCTGCCACATAAGCTTATCTGGAGATCACTTCGAGCTCACAAAATCCCAGAATTTTACGTCCGATGTATTCAGTCCCTCTACTGCAACGTCACAAGTATGGTACGCTGTCCAGCTGGAATTTCACCTGCTTTCCCTATCACTGTTGGAGTTCATCAGGGATCAGCACTCTCGCCGCTTCTGTTCATTCTGTGCATGGATACGGTGACAGCTGACATTCAGACACCTCGTCCACGGACGATATTATATGCTGATGATGTGTCAAACTCACGAAAATCTAGAAAATCGAACTCTGTGCTGGAAGGAATGTCTGAGCAAAAATGGCTTGAAACTCAACATAGGGAAAACTGAATACTTACAATGTGGTACACAGACCAACGGTACCATCAGCTTTGAAGAGCATCATCTCACTAAAACTACACACTTTAAATATCTCGGTTCCCTTATCACTTCAGATGGCGAAACGCTTCTCGATGCTCAAGCACGAGTTAACACTGCGTGGATGAAGTGGCGCCAAGTCACAGGAGTGCCGTGCGATAAGAAAGTACCTATCCCTTTGAAAGGGAAAGTTTACAAGTCCATGATACGACCAGTGGCACTTTACGGCACAGAATGTTGGCCAGCTTCAACCAAGCATGAACAAGCCCTGCATGGCATGGAGATGAAAATGTTACGTTGGTCCATGGGTGTTAGACGGCTTGATCGTGTCAGGAATGAACATATCCGGAAACAGATGGGGGTTGCAGCCATTACCGATAAAATGAGAGAACCACGGCTTCAGTAGTATGGGCATGTCACTAGAAGTGATGAGAACTCTGTGGCAAGAACAGCTCTCCAATACGATCCAGGAGGAAATCGACCCCGTGGACGTCCAAAGAAAAGATGGCTGGACAGAATCAAGGAAGACTTGGTGATGTGTGGACTTAAACCTGAATATGCCCTTGACAGGAAGAAGTGGCGAACAGCAACCAAACAAGCGGACCCTGCACCATAGCGGGTTACACGCTAGGAAAGGAGAATTTCATAATTATTTATGCCTCAAAGTGTTCCTGTCATGTTTAAGGACCTTTAACTTCGTTCAGTGTATTCAGGTGTGATCAATGAATCCATCTAAATATCTCATAATTCCATTTCTCTTCCCAACTTATTAGACACCTTGTGCCTTCAACAATAACACTTTTATTAGTCACCTTGTGCCTTCAACAATAACACGGATCCGTCGATCCTATAACCTTTGGTCAACACGACTTATAAGTTCATTGTTGCTGGAATAAATGAGGGTTCTATTAATCCAGAACAAATACCTCGTTACTAAAAATACACCAGATAACAATTAGTGTGGATTCCTGAACGATACACTTTGTGATAAATACAAGTAACCAAGCTTACTATTTCTGCTTCAGCTTCATTAAGGAAAGAAAAATAATGAGTACAAACGCTGGAAATAGTGCTCTTCTAACAGCACGCAGTTGCTTGAATCAAATAGTACCATAAAATTGTATGACTTGTGTGTGGCCTCCTTTATTAACAACGTCAAACCAGCGATACTTCGCCTCCCAGTCTAACACAGTTCATTTTAATATTGTCCATTCGGCGGTCGTGATTATGAAATAAAACTATTCATTTGGAGTTCATTTGGTTAACATGTGGATAACGGGATCTGGTGTCTCTATTATATAATCGAGGAATGTCACAGCCCTCTATATTCGATAACTGCTCCCTGTGGCTGTGTGGCAAGACCACTGCCTACACGCTTGCTAACCTTGACCTTCATTCGCAGCTGACAACTAGATTCATTTATTAATGGATTTGACAAGCAACAAGCTGCTTGCATTGTCTTGAAATGATACGTTACAATTCAATGTTACAGCCGACTTTGCAACAAAACTAAATGATTCCACACTTCTGTTTATGAATTATAATACTGCCTGCATTGTGCACTTGTGAAACCAAATTAATTACTAATCTACGGTTCCAACCCCGTACATAATTCTTAAAGAAACGTTGTCTGACTTACAGTACGCTGCATGTCGTGGCTTCGAGACCCACTTTGAGGTGGATAGCAGTCTCTGATCTCGGCTTATATCATCTGCCCACGGTTTTTGCTAGTCATCTATCATTTAGTTCCCCATAGCATTGCGGTTTTTAACACATATCCATCTTCTGCATAACGTGACCGCATGCATCCATCGTATTTGGGTATGTAGTGGACTTCATGTTAGATATTTGAGGAACGGGGATTTCCACTGCTTCTACACTTAAACTGTTTTTAAAATCACACTGATTCTAATGGTGTGGTTAGATAAATTGCCCATACACTATTATTACAGCCACAGAAGTTAAATATCACTGGTGTGATATGCTCACACGAAATACTACACATGCGGTCATAGTTTCAAAATACAGAAAGTCATTACAATTGAAGTTTTAATTAATTGGATGTTTTTAGCACTTGAAAATATTGTTACACAGTTAATAATTATCACAGTTTTACTCAATTCCACTTTGAAATAATTTTTACTGACGTGCTTAAGTACTTCGCCATGCGGTCACTTGGCACGTTTTCCCAATTTCACAGTTTTGAAGAAAATTAGTTCAATATTACACTCACAGCGTTTATAATAATTACGTGAATGATTTCCACTGCCTTTAATGCAGGGATGCTTATAATTTCAACGACTACAGTCGGATTATACCGTGGCAGTTTGAATTATTTCACTTCCTATAACACACGTGTCTGTCTGCACGAGACGCAAGACAATAGATCCGTCCCCTTCGGACGTGCGACTAAGAATGTTTCATCCCCTACGGACGTTCGACTGAGAGTGTCAGTGTCCAGTCAGCGTGGCTTTTCAGCGTGTCCAGGCTCGACAGCGTGGCTTATGTGCCGCGCAAAATCCTAATTTCGCCTTTCTGTGAAGTACAAAATATCTTCAATATCCCCAACATTTCTCATTAATTTATTGTATTTTACAGGGTGTCCAAAATATGTATAAGTTTTATATTGTAGGATTTAGCTTAATAAATATTTCCCGCTGCGTCCAAGGAATCTTCATTTCAGTAGGGTGCGTTCAGTGTTTTCATAACGACACAGTGCCTTCTCGAGATGATCGCGGAATACAATTATCGAAGTGAACATGCGCTTTCGGGTGCAATACATAGCAAATAAATAATTATACATAAAAATTCAATATCAATTAAACTGGAGTATTTACACAAATCGTCAGTCTATTCTTAAACACACCTATATATTTGGGAAAAGGCTCTAAGACTGCGGCAGGTAGAGAGTTCCAGTTATCAATGGCACGGTTTACGAAAGAATATTTACCATAATTTGTACGCTGTGGTCGGCCCTTACGGCCCTTTTCCCATATGTTTGCTAAGCTCACCCCATGCTGGTTGATTTGTATACGTGATGTACATAGCGCAGAGTCTAGATTTCATCCTCCTAGCCTCAAGTGATTCCCACCCAAGTTTATTTAGCATACGGCTCACACTGCTCCTGGGATTAAAGTCACTGAGAACAAATCTAGCGGCCTATTTTTGTACCATTTCCAACTCATTTATGAGCCCTGCTTGATATGGATCCCAAACAGCCAAGGCGTATTCCGGAATAGGTCTTACAAGTGACAAATATCCTAATTCTTTAGCAGAGGTACTACTTCCTTTTAATACCCTCATTGCAAAATGCAGGGATTTGTAAGCTTTAGAAACTACACATCCTACATGACTACTCTGTTTCATATCATTCCTTACGTGAAGGCCCAAATATTTGCAAGAATCTTCTTCTACAAGTATTTCCGAGCCAATGTTATATTGAAAATATTGCCTTCGCTCTTTCCCTATTTTTATGTGACTACATTTTCTTGTGCTTATTTTCATTTTATTTTCAATCGCCCACTTATAGACCAGGTTCAGGCCAACCTGAAGTTCTGCGTTGTCTTGTGAATCATGTATATTTCGATATATTACACAATCATCGGCAAACAATCGACAGTCACTGCGAATCCCATTTGATAAGTCATTTATAAACGCCAAAAATAACAAAGTTCCGATTACGCTGCCCTGAGGGATATCCGATGTTACTGTAATTTCATCCGAGAATAGGTCATCGACTTTCACTTTCTGGGAACGACTCGTCAAAATTCTTGGATCCATAAAATTACTCTTCTATCCATCTTCGTTGAAGCTAATTCATGGAGTAGCATGACATGCGGAACGACATCAACTGCCTTCGCAAAATCTATAACTACGGCGTCGACTGAAACTCCATTGTCTAACGATTCGATAATATCTTGAAAAAGTGATAACATCTGACTCTCGCTTGAGTACGGTAACCTTTCCGAAATCCATATTGCCTATCATTAAACCATGATAATGTTTCCCACTGTTCCCTCAAGTAGTCGCAAATGAGATGCTCCATCTGTTTACGAATGATGTACGTAAGGCTAACCGGCCTGTAGTTGCCCAAATCAAGACTGCTCCCTCCCTTAAATCTTGGGACTACCGTAGGTCTTTTCCAGTCATCTGGGATTTGCGCACTGTTTATGAACACATTAAACATCACCTCCAAGTATCGTGCCACGGCCTCACCTCCAAGTTTAAGTACTTCACTAACAATATCATCAGGACCCATCGATATATTGTACGAGTAACGTAATTTTTGTATTAGCTTTAAAATTGCTGACTGCTTTATTTGGAAAAGGGGATCCCCTGATTCGCCGTTAAGGTCCAACACACAGCTATTTGATTTATTGAACACACTACCGTAAAATACATTTAATTCACTAGCAATGCTTGCTACGGTGGGTGAGTAGATAGCGTGTCGGTCTACTAACCCCAAGATTGCAGGTTCGCTCCTGGCCGTGATAAGTGATTTTTGAAAGGCGGCAAAAATACGACACGCATGTCATACGATGTTGGCATGTCAAAGAATCCATTTGAATTCAGTAGGCCGTGTTCATAATGCCAAAATTAATCTCGGGAGTTTCCGCCAACACAGTTCCTCATTTCTCTACTAGAAAGCGCTATAGTGTTCAAGGAGCTTAGATATCTAACCTCCTTGACTTTCATAGTGATTCAAGGAACAACGAAATTCGACATGCAAGCTACCCTCTGGGAGTCAAATTACAAAGCTTGCACCCGGCACCCGAGGCCATACGATATTATGATTTTTACTAGCAATGGCATGTTTCTCTTGATCTTGCATTACTCAGTATTTTCTGTGTGTCTCGTGCAGACGAAGCTGATTGTCTTTTGATATATTTATGGTTAAATTTTTATTGTTTGAGTTATTTTTTTAATATTTTGTGTCCATTTCATGATATTGCGCAATCACGTCAATTCACGTCTTTTGAGATTGTCATTGTTATTCTCATTTTAACTTTAAAAATCCTTCATATAATTTTTCCAATTGTAAGTATTTAGGCCTATTTGATTTCGTCGGTCTTGCTACGAAGTATCGACCTACACCCTCTGGGATGCTTATTTAAAATCTTGGGATTTTTCTCTACATTTACTTTATGCAATTTTACCATCTTTTTTTAAAGAGATCTTCCTCTTGTTAGACTTTTAAATAAGAGCCCAGCAGTAAGTCAAATGAGACTTTGATCCATTTGTGTTTCTCCTATTTAAATAAGAGAGCCCACAGTCCATCTTCCACTGCGACTACCTTCAGTTAGTACTGAAAAGGGTACAGCCTGGAGCATGGGCGCCCGCAGGGAGGGGCAAGGTGGGGCCGTGCCCCCCCCCCCCCCCCCCCATGGAATTTCGAGAATGTTGATATTTGATTGTCAGTGTCACCAGTTTATTTCATAAATTGAAGTTTCTGATAATCAACTGACAAATGTTACAATAGAACACTTCTTTAATGTTTCTGACGTAATATGTATTTATATTCAGAAATATATGGTTCTTATGATGTCATGCACTAGACCACCAAAGGAAACATAGCTCCATTTTTCAATATGGTTATGCCTAGTGTAAATACCGTATGTTTACCCAACGCTATCTAAAGTGGCTAGGCTGACTACTACTTTCGCCACCTCACTTTGGCAGTGATGATATGAAAGCACGTTCTGGAAATATTTTTATACATTGCAACACCGATAGCGGATTTCAGCCCCTAAAACGAGGGTTTCTTTGATGACTAGTAAAACACTGCCTAAGATCGTGCTTACAATATTGAGTCATTTACTGTAATCAGGCCCGTTATTACGGGGAACAAACAGGGCTGCTGCCCAGGGTGGCAGGTTTTACGGGCGGAAAGAAACCTGTAAACTGTACAAAACCGCTTGGTCATTAAACGCCAAGTTATTAAAGTTTAACCCCACCCCTCCACACTCAAAAAAAATTATTCATTGTCACCGATTTGCAATGCTGATTATTTAAGGACACACAAAACGGGATTGTGTTAGTCATCTTGGTATTCTTGCTTTTGAATCTGACTTGAAAGTTAAATTGGACTAATGATATCCTAATCGTGTTTGCAAATGACAAGGCAAGAAGGAAACCTCTTGTTATTATATAATTGGTGTTTTTGCAATTGGTTGTGTAGGCCTATATCTTTTAAAATTTAAATGTAAATTCTTTGTTGGTTGGTTCTTAAGTTGAGGGGCTGCGACAACGAAATTCTTTGTATTAAGTTATTTTTCTATTTGTAATTTTAGTAAACACATATTTATAGTGTTAGCCACCATAGTTAAATACACGCTCAGTGAAGAAACTTTAATAACTACATATTTTAAGTCAGGGGTAGCAATTTTTCCCTTTTTTTTAACGGGGGATTCAAGAGCCCTAAATACGAGCCTGACTGTGTTGTACACTCGTCTAATTTTGCGCCGTTCGGCCTTACTGCGATCGTTATTCGTGCTTCAAAATGCCGTTTAGTTTTATTCAAGGTGTGCCATAGTATTGTGGTCCATTTCTTGAGAACAGAGCAATTATTGCTATAAATGAACAGCAATCTACCATTGTTGTAGATTCTTAACCTGAGCGTTAAATCTTCTACGATCGAAGCAATTTATAGGCTAATGGTTAAATTGTTCTGCGGTGTTTTTGTGCCGTTATCAAAGCGACTGAGATTCGCACTCTCAATCGAATGTAGACGGTAGATCAATTGAGACAAAATGGTGAATTCATTACTGACAGACTTCGTAATGTTGTAGGCTATATTATTCCGATGGAATCTTCTTGCAAGGCAATTTATGATGCGCAACATGTAGCCGACTTATATGAGCGGAGAAGGTAATTTAATCCTAATTTAATTGGGCTCATAGTCATATTGACCGACTGGAAGTTACAATTCAATATAAAGCCAAAGTTGAAGGGGGGATTGATAATGATGTGATTCTGAAAGAAGAAAACTACAGAACAGACATTAGTAGGCTCTTTACTCAAGGAACATTTATGTGATATTTGAAAGTACGAATGTATAATAGTTAGGCTAAATGATCCTGCGATATTTGTCGTTATCTAAGCGACTAAGTAAGAAGTAGCCTACATGATTTTGTGAGTATTATATATTTTACTTAACGGTCAGCAATAATCAAATGAAATAATTTCTTTCTAAAACGAAAATTTGCTAAAACAATGGGCGTCACGAGTACGAGTAACGTACAATACGAATTTATCACTTCGCACAAAATTCATGAGGAAAGGAAGCTTGTAGTTTAACGTGACCGTTAATCATGCGATCATGAGTCACTGTACCTAATTTTTACGTGGAATTCGAACCACAGGACATGGCATTTCACTTGTAAAATCTCACATGCATTGACCGGGAATCGAACCTGGTCCACCTTGGTGAGAGGCCAACAGCTTGACCGCTGCGCCACCACGCCCCAAAATTCATTAGGCTAAGAAGAGCAATGCGAAGTATTCCTGATAGCTTGTGAAGAAGAGGAAAAACTGGATGGATCCGCTGTAACGGCCAGTACAAACTAGATATTTGGAAACAGTGCTACTTGAATTATTAGGCAGATTCATGTGTAGGGATATTTCCACAGATTAATTTAACTCAGTAATTTGGAAATATCTGAAAATATGTCCTCCAGTTACCGTATTTAGAAAATAGGCGAACTGGATTTACATTAGCATTTTAATGAACTGCTTTTTTACACGTTTTTAAGACCTCAACATTATGACAATGTATCACAAAAGAAGAAACGCGAACCTTCATGGACAAAAACAGTGAACTAAAAACAAAACATTCATCCCAATCTTGCCATAAGGTAGCCAACGGATTGAGAGCAGTCAAATAATGAATTTCACGAAGCAAGTAAGAAATAATGTCGCCTCCGTTGCGTAGCGGTCAGAATGGTTAGCTGCCGCCCCGGAGGTCCTGGGTTCTATTCCCGGCTCTGCCACGAAATTTGAAAAGTGGTATGAGAACTGCAACGGGGTCTACTCAGCCTCGGGTGGTGCAAATGAGTAAAGGGGGTTCGACTCCCACCTTAGCCATCCTCTAAGTGGTTTCCCACTTCGTCTTCGGGCAAATGAGGGGATGGTATCTACTGTAAGGCCACGACCGCCTGCTTCCCTCTTCCTTGCCTATCCATCCCAATCTTGAGGCCCCAGTTCGCACTTTTAGGTGAGGCCGCCTGGGCGAAGTGTTGATCACACCTCCCCTGTTGTATCCACTCCGACCAAGTGTTCCCAGCTCTAGGACACTGCCCGTAGAGGCGGTAGTGGTGAGTTCCCTCGCTGAGTTCGTGGGAAACACCAACCTGGAGGGTAAAATTGACTTAAAAAAGTAAGAAATAAAACGAAAATTGGGAGGGGGGGGGGTAATGAAATGAAAATTATAATTTGGCCCCCCTCTGGAAAAAAATCCCGCGGGCGCCCATGGCCTGGAGAGGAATGTCATCCCGAATAACATCGAGATAATGAACAGTACATTTTGAATCTAAATTACATTTTGTAAGTATTTTCTATCTAAATTGCATTTTGTAAATATTGTCAATTCAAATAAAAGTACAGTAAGTATGTAGTTAGTTTTAGTTGTAAGTAGGTAGTTAGTTTGTCTATTAGATATATGTCATTGTTCTATTATGCTGTGGTGTGTGAGTGTGTCTGGTAGCACTTGCATTGTTTATTAGTTATAGTTCATTGTTTCAGTAGACTGTGTTGTGTGAGGGTGCATGTGAGTGTGCCTGTTGACAGAATGTTTTAGTGGTAGTATTTGTTGTTGGTGGAACTTATGTTTTTTGTTAGTAGAGTTTTGGTATTTAATTGTTAGTACGGTAGAAGGTTAGTATTTTTGTTAGTAGAATTGCTCTTTACTTATTCTGAAAGGGAGTAGCAGCCTTTCAGAATAAATCAAATCTTTACTAGTCTTATAGACGGTTAAGATATTGATAATATAAGCCAATAATGGCTACACTGCATCCTGCTGCACGGCTGAAAGCAACGGGAAACTACAGCCGTATGCTATTCCCGAGGATATGCACCTCTCTATGCATAATTACATGTGATGATGGCCTCCTCCCTTGTAAAATTTCAATCCGGAGGTAAACTAGTCCCCCGTTCGGATCTCCGGGTGGGGACTACTCGAGAGGGGGTTAACATCACAGAAGTGACAATGAGGAAATCTGACATTCTACGGATCGGAGCGTGGAATGTTAGAAGTCTGCTAGGAAGTGGAAGGTTAGAAAACTTAGAAAGGGAAATGGATAGGTTGAGGTTGGATTTGGTTGGGATTAGTGAAATGCGCTGGCAGGAAGAACAGGACTTTTGGTCAGGAGACTATAGGGTCATTAGCACTAAATCAAACAATGGCCAAGCAGGGGTTGGCCTCATATTGAGTAGGAAACTTGGACAGCGGGTGGAATATTATGAGCAATATAGTGAACGGATTATTGTAGCAAAAATCAATACAAAACCTACCTGCACTACAGTGGTACAAGTCTATATGCCTACCAGTCAAGCTGATGATGAGGATGTTGAAAAGGTCTACGAAGAAATAGACGAAATTCTGAGATATATCAAGGGTGATGAAAATGTTATAGTAATGGGAGATTGGAATGCTGTGGTAGGAAAAGGGAGAGAAGGGAAGATAGTAGGAGATTTCGGATTAGGTGAAAGGAATGATCGAGGAAGCAGGCTGGTAGAATTCTGCACCGAGCATGAATTGGTCATAGCTAACACCTTATTCAATAACCACAATAGAAGAATATACACATGGATGAGACCAGGAGATACAGGGTGTTACCAAATCGACTTCATTATGGTCAAGCAGAGGTTTCGAAACCAGATTTTGGATTGTAAAACATATCCTGGTGCTGACATAAACTCTGATCACAATCTGGTTGTAATGAAATGCAGATTAAAGTTGAAGAAACTGAAGAAAAGTCAAAAGCCAAAAAGGTGGGCAATAGACAGACTGAAAGAGAAGGATGTAAACGAAAGATTCAAGAAGAGTATAAAGGAAGGACTAATGAAAAACCCTAAACAAACTTCAATTGCAGACGAATGGGCACTTTTGAAGAATGAAATAACAAAATCCGCAGAAGAAAACATTGGTAGGAAAGAAAGAATAGGTAGAAAACCGTGGATCACTCAGGATATACTAGAATTGATGGATGAAAGGCGGAAACACAAGAATCTAAGAGATGAAAAGGGGAAAGCAGAATACAGACGTCTGAGAAATGAGGTTAACAAGAAGTGCAAGGAAGCGAAAGAAGAATGGTTGAAAGAGAAATGTGCAGGTATAGAAAATTGTCTGAAATTAGGAAAAGTAGACACAGCTTATCGAAGGATTAAGAATACTTTTGGGGAAAAGAAGACTAAGTGCTGTAATATTAAGGACACAAATGGAAAGCCTCTAACAGATAGGGAAGAAAAGGTTGAGAGATGGAAAGCTTACATAGAGAGTTTGTATAAGGGAAAGGAGATTGAGAATCATGTAATGGAAAGGGAGGAGGAAATTGATGAGGATGCGAAAGGAGATTTAATATTGAGATCAGAATTTGATAGAGCTTTGGAAGACTTAAGCAGGAACAAAGCACCAGGCATAGATGATATACCGATTGAGTTGCTACGCTGCATAGGAGATGAAGGTCTGATCAGGTTATTTCACTTGGTGTGTAGGATTTATGAGACAGGTGAGGTACCCCCTGATTTCAAGAAGAATGTAATCATCCCTATACCAAAGAAAGTGGGAGCTGACAGATGTGAAGATTACCGTACAATCAGCTTGATTACTCATGCTTCAAAGATCCTGTCTAGAATAATTTACAAGAGGATTGAAAGCCAGATAGAAACGGAGTTGGGTGAAGACCAGTTTGGTTTCAGGAGAAATATAGGAACAAGGGAAGCTGTACTAAGTCTTAGGCTGATTTTAGAAGGTAGAATAAGGAAAGATAAGAGAACGTTCATGGCTTTTGTAGACTTAGAAAAGGCTTTTGATAACGTTGATTGGACTAAATTGTTTGACATTTTGAAATCAATTGGAATAAAGTACAGGGATAGGAGGGTGATATACAATCTGTACAGAAACCAGACAGCAGTCTTTCGAGTTGAAGGACATGAGAGAGAAGCTGGTATTCAGAAAGGTGTAAGGCAAGGCTGCAACTTATCACCCATACTTTTCAATCTTTACATTGAACAAGCAATGAAGGAAATTAGGGAAAAATTTAAAGTGGGGGTGAAGATTCAAGGAGAAATAATTTCAACTCTGAGATTTGCTGATGACATAGTCATCTTGGCCGACAAGCCTGAGGATTTGAATGAGTTTTGAATGGTATGGACTCCGTCTTACAGAAAGAATTCATGATGAAAATTATTAAATGTAAAACAAAAATACTGGAATGCAGCCGAAATAAATCAGAAACCTCTATGGAGATCAAATTGGCTGGTGAAAAGCTGAAGGAAGTAGGAGACTTCTGTTACTTAGGAAGCAGAATAACCAGTGATGGACGAAGCAAAGAGGATATTAAAAGTAGGTTGGCTCAGGCAAAGAAAGCATTTCTACAAAAAAGGAATCTGCTGACATCGAATATAGATTTAGGTATTAGGAAGTCATTTTTGAAAGCGTTTGTCTGGAGCGTGGCGCTCTATGGAAGTGAAACTTGGACTATTGGTGCAGCAGAAAAGAGGAGAATTGAAGCATTTGAAATGTGGTGTTACAGGAGAATGATGAAGATCAGATGGGTAGATAGGGTTACAAACAAAGAGGTATTAAGACGAGTGGGAGAGGAGAGATGTTTCTGGCGACTGCTAATGAAGAGAAGAGATAGGTTGGTAGGACACATACTAAGACACCCAGGAATAGCAAGCTTAGTTATGGAAGGAAGGGTCGAGGACAAAAACTGTAAGGGTAGACCAAGGTTAGAATATGTTAAACAGATTGCCTCCGATGTAGGGTGTCGGAGCTATGTAGAGATGAAACGTTTAGCTCAGGACAGGGAGGCATGGAGAGCTGCATCAAACCAGTCAAAAGACTGAAGACTCAAACAACACAATGAACAGTACACTAATGGGCCTCAAAATACATGCCAAAATAGGCGAAATAAAATTATCCTAGAAGGACGACCAAAGCATATGTTGCGGTTCTCAATGTGAGACACAAAATTCGGGAGTCTATAAATTCACTAATATTATTAACAGTAATATACCGCTTCTTTGGTTTCAATTAATACTAAAATAAGTACACAAATATGGATGAAATCATCTAGGATCAAGTCGAAATTGATTGCAATAAAGGGGCCATCGGTGTTTGGTTTTTCTGTCATTATTACCTTGGCTATTTTACAGGCTCGGGGAAAGTATCCGAATCTATAAATAGCATTAAATAGGTTTGTGAGGCAATGGAGGACATTTTTGGTGATGTATTTTCAGAAAACTGGCTGGGACATCGTGTTTTACGATTTTTCAGCTTCTTGATACGATTGAGCAATTCAGCTGGTGTGACGAACCTAAATTCCGGTAGGAGTCCCGCCTGGAAGCCATCGCGAATGTTGTGATACATTTCTTCAATGAAGTCTTCCTCACAAAGTTCACGATTTTGCTAACATGCTTTTTCGAACGTTTCCGCCAGGGCGTTTGTTTTGCCTGTTTTTGGGAATACCAATCCACGTTCCCCATGTAATGGTGGAATGCTAATCCTTTCCTTAAGGAACCGTCTTACCATACAATACAATGAGCTGGAGTTTCCAGCCATGTTAGTAAGTTTTTTTGCTATGCCTTGTTGCGGATATCTATCATGGCAGCGTGGTTTTGGCGCTTTAGTCGGTACTCTTTGTCCTTCTGTTGGAGTTTTCCCTTTTGATTAAGGTCTTAAGGGTGGGAGGTATTGTGGTAGGTGTGTGGTGTTTGTGTGTAGTCCGATGGTAGCTGTGTGGGCTGCGTGTAGGAGGAATGTGGTGAGTTTCTCTATATGGGAGTCTATGTCCCACTTTCAAAGAATGCTGGAATTGCCATCAACGGAATCTTTAATGATGTGATAGTATAGATCCCAGTCGAACCTGGGGAGATGAAAGGGATTTTGGTACGGGATGGGATGGGACGTAATTAGAGTCTAATGTAATGAGGATGGTTACATGATCCGAGTATAGGCCAGTTAGATTGTTTGCCTTTATAGGGATGTCCAAGTTTTTGCTAATGGCAAAATCAAGGAGATCTGGCAAACGGTTTGGTTCAAAAGGAAAATAAGTGTACCCAGGCGGCGCGTGGATAAGACAGTCGTGATAGTCCCTTGCGGTTGGCTGTCTTATACCCCTCGGACTGCGGAGACAATGGGCGCTGCTCGTAGAAACCTCCGCGCCACTTGAAACTCATCCCTCCAAACTGGGAGTAGAGTCATTCTATAGCAAACATTCTGGAGATCTCACGCATGAAAATTATATGGCGAATCGATCACTAGATTTGGAGCTATCTGCTCTGATTCTATGACGCCGTAGGCTAGGGCGGTGATTCAATTACCTCTCGTCGACCCCCCTATGGGTTGGAATCTCTCAAATAGAATTCAAATAGTGGGTGACTACCTCTTCATTTGGTTTAAAAATCAAAACTCTGCTAATTATAAAGAGTTATGGCATCTGTTGATATCCACGGGTGCCTCGTGACCTGAGTGATTCTTCTGTCTTCGTTCCTTAACTTGCATGGTTGAACATTTGAATTTTGGTCTCGAAACTGTTTTCATCTCTCTGTCTCTCACACTAATGTCGAGCAGAAAACGAACTTACAAGCCGGCCTCAGGCCTCCCCAGCCTGTAAAATGCATCACGTCCCGCTCGGTCCGCAGGGTGCGCCAATACAATAGCCTTTTGTTCAACCCCCTAAGCTTTCTCCTGTTTCAGCCAAATGCTAGCTTGCTGCTTGAAAATCTTATAAACAGCATACGTTGAATAGATACTCTAGTTCAGATATATGAGATTATAGAAAAACTTAAAAAACATTAATTATAAGATTAAAACCTTTTTCTTTGACAGTTGGGATTTCAAAAATACTCGAGTTTTCTCAGAGTTGAAATTCCTCGTTGAGCAAAAAGTAAAGGTTAATTTGACAAATTCAAAATGCATTTTGGTATTCGGCTAGTAATTCTTACTGGCAACCTTTCCAATAATTCAGAAATATTGCCAATACGGCAAGCCCTAGTCTGATATGTGCCAGATTAGCGAGAATCTACTGTATAAGTAAAAATAAAACAGTGATAGAATATGGCTGCTGCTCATATCTGCAGAATTTACCTCTTATAACCCTGCATGTCTTCCCAAGATGACCACCAAAACTGGCCATATGCACCTCACGACAGAAACAATTCTCTGGATCCATCAGTGAGATCACTGGGACGCTGTAAAATATCTGTGAATCTAATATTGAAGGCATATTCAGATCAAAATGCGAATACCTTTCAAAATTCCCAGTTGGTAGTAGCATTGCTTAAACAACAGTCGTTACCTGAAAGTATCAATTGCTATTGTGTACTGCACCAGCCCAATTCGATCCTTAGTGATGAGCACTGTAGAAGCACTAAGGTCTGCTTGTCTGCTGGATAACTGATTAAGTGTGGAGAGGTCTTTGGACTTATATATCCGATGACTGTTCACCATACGTACTCTAGAAAAACAATTTATTTTAAGAGAACTCTACACAACAGCAAGTAACTAAAATAAACGTCACTAGGAAATGAGGCTTACCGTACCTAAAATTGAGGATATACTTCAGAAGCCCAAGTATTGTTTGATCAAACATTTGCCTGTTTTGATGACTAGATAGTTGCCACTAGAAGAACATATTAATTATTCATTCATTTCATTATTTTAAAATAATATAATTATAATAAAATATGATTTTAAAATTAGAGCACATTACTAAATAATATCACAGCACAATACAGAAGAAAGAGTGTTACAGTACTTACTCTAGATGTGACATTAATTGTCACCCCGTGCAAATCTGGGATATTCCTTGCTGTATTGTCAACTGGAATAATACTATTGTGACACCACTGTCCAACTTTGTTTGTGAACATGGAATGATGTTCATCACTTCTGAAAGGATAAGTCAATCTGTACATTACAACATCACAGCTGACCAATGATCCGATGGTGATAGTAGTTTGATATGGCAGGAGTTGACTGGTTTCATTCATCACTTTGGAAATGCTGGGACCTCGCTGGTTTTGAAGGAAGAGCCAGCTAAGCCCAGTGAATGTCAGAATACCGAATGGCAGGGCCTGAAAATTAAATATAATCATTTATGAATAATATGCTAAAAATAACAAAAAGCACGAGCTTACAAATTGAAATAATGGTAACACCACCTTTTACTAACCTGGTTTGTGCACTCAAGATAGTTGTAATCGACCACAACGCCCAGACTTGTTACTGTGGGGGTTACATTCAAGGCCATCGCCAAATTACTCTCCTTATCTAGATATGAGATCTGATTCACTTGTAATCCATAACTGGAGAGTTCCTTGAAAGTTTTGAGTTTGTCTAGAGGAAACAAATATCCACATATTGTGTTATTCACATACTCATTAAACACTGTCTGTTAGGTAGTCAGCCCGAAGGCTGGTTGGATCCTCAAAAAGCACCACCGTTACGTTATGTGGGTAGATACCCACAAAAACCCAAGGCAGCGCTATTTTGAGGCGTTCTAGGCAAGAAGAGGAGTGAGGTAGTTTGCCATTGCTTTCCTCACTGAGTCAGAACAGTAGCCCTAACCCTATGAGTAGAACCTTTCACAGCATTCACAGGCACTGACTGTGCCCTGAATGCCATTACTAAGCACCACCCATACCTCAGTAGCTTCCATATAATCACAGCCATGAGTGAGACTGAGACATCGGTGAAAAGCCACCTTATACTCTAGCCTGTGCCAACTGACAAATGCAAATGTACTGTATTCATCAATAGATGGCAAACAGGCCAAACACTAACATAGACAATATCTAGGAACTGAGATGTTGACATACACGATGGCTTCGGTAGCGTAGTTGCTAGCATGCTGAGCTTCTATGCCCAAGATCGCGGGTTCAAACCCGGCCGAAGTTGTCGGATTCTTTAAGAGCGTTAAAAATCCCTCAGTATGCCTTCCCTCGGAGGGGAAGTAAAGCCTGTGGGCCAATGTCATAGATTTATGGCATAAGAAGGAAACTTCCACTAACTGCACTTGTGGAAGCTAAAATTTGTAGATTAGTGTGATAACGCTATATTAGTTCCAACGTTCGCCGCCAGGTGCTGACTGCGATGGCATCAAATAGCCAAGTCCACAGGTAGGTATCGTGGACGGTAGTATTTGGTAGCAAAAGTAGGAACTACTTGAAAAATTGATCGTCTGTAGCTTTCTACCTGAATCACAGATAACACACACTAATACAACTATCACAATTAACACCGGTTATCAGACAAATTCTACACACATCCAACGTACACGGGACTACATGCCCGCGTTGTCGCAGCCCCTAAACTGAGGAACCAACCAACGACATACATGATGTCCAGGAACTGAGTTGTTAATAGAGCATCAGTGACATAGCCAATATCCAGTGATTGAGTTGTTGATAGGACATCAATGACATGGCCAATATCCAGCAAGTCAGTTGATACGGCATCAGTGACATAGTCAATATCCAGGACCTGAGTTGTTGATAGGGCATCAATGACATAGCCAATATCCAGGAATTGAGTTGTAGACAGGGCATGAATTAGGTGACATAGCCAATATCCAGGAACTGATCTGCGGATATGGCATCAGCGACAAAGCCAATATCCAGCAACTGAGTTGTTGATACGGCATCAGTGGCATAGTCTATATCCGGGAACTGAGTTGTGGATAGAGCATCAGTTTCATAGCCAATATCCAGGAACTGAGTTGTTGAAAGGGCATTAGTGGCATATCTATATCCAGGAACTTAGTTGTTGATAGGGCATCAGGGATATACCGGTAGTCAATATCTAGGAACTGAGTTGTTGAAAGGACATCAGTGACATAGCTAATATCCAAGAATTGAGTTGTGGATATGACATGTGACATACCCATTATCCAGGTACTGAGTTTTTGATAGGGCAACAGTAACATATCCAATACCTAGGAACTGAGTTGTTGATAGGGCATCAGTGACATAGCTAATATCTAGGAACTGATTTGTTGATAGAGCATCAGTGACATAGTCAATATATAGGAACTGAGTTTTTGATAGGGCGACAGTGGCATAGTCAATATCTAGGAACTGAGTTGATAGGATAGGGCTTGTGACATAGCCAATATCAGAGAACGGGGTTGTCGATAGAGCATCATGACAAAGCCAATATCCAGTAACTGAGTTGATAGGGCTTGTCATCATCATCATCTTCCTTTCAAGTATTGGGCCAAAAGTCCCGTTACGGTCTTGCACTTTCCCTCCATCTCTTCATCGGTCGTCCTGTCGATCTATTTCCCCGTGGCTGGTAGCGAAGGATCTCCTTTGGTAATCTTCCCGGTTCCATCCTTCCATCCATGATGTTTCCAGTTCTCTTGGTAGTCACAAATGTATGTAGTTATTGGTTTCACTTTTAGTTCCTTCAGCACATCCTCATTTCTCTTATGATCCCTTCTGATCTGAGCCTTCTGTTCGGCGCATGAATGTCATTTCACGTGCTGTGAGTGTGGAGAAGTCCTGAGATCTTATTGTCCACGCCTCGCTGCCATAGCTTAGGGTAGGCCTGGCTAATGTGATATACAATCGTAAGCGTGTATGCCTTTGGACAAGAGATGGCTTCATGACGTGATTGATAATTCCTGTTGTTCTGGTATAATTTATTATTTTTGCAGTTATGTCTCGTTCTTCTTGAAAAGATAAATGATAGCCTATCGTAAATACTTGAATTCGTTAATTCTTTCTGAAATTTTACCATACAGACAAATTTTACTGGGGATAGGGTCCTTATCCTTAAAGGCCATTACTTTAGTATTTTCAGTAGAAATGCAGATGCTGGATTTTGATGCCATTTTATGGAGATAGAATACTGACCACTGCAGATCATCTTCAGATGCTGCTACCAATGCAACATCATCAGCAAATAGTATAGCGTCTAAATTTGTAGATGCCTGTTGATTGGTATTGAACTATGTCTTTCACACCTCCATTCCTTTATTATAGCATTCATGCAGATTATGAATAGCAATGGAGAGAGTCCACAGCCTTGCCTTACCCCTCTGCTCATTGGCTTCCACTCGGATTTATGATTACTTAACCTTACTGCTATAAGAGTACCACTATACATGTTGGAAATGTTATCAATTAACTGTTGGGGGACACAATTTCTGGCCAATATGTCAATAAGTATGTTTTGTCAACCAAATCAAAGGCTTTCTTAAAATCAACTAATGATATGTGTGTTTCTAAATTGAACTTCCTGCGTTTTTCGATCAAACTTTTTAAGTTGAAGTAGGCATCTGCACATGTGCGACCTTTTCTAAACCCATGTTGTTCATTCCCTATGACCTCAGAGTAATGTTTCAGTAATTTTTCTTTTACAGTGTTTGCAAAAATTGTGTATCCAGAGTTAAGAATACTTATTCCTCTATAATTTTCCAAATCTTTCATATTTTCCTTCTTATGAAGAGGAACAACTATTGCCGTTTGCCAATCTACTGGAGGCCTGTTACTCATCCAGATTAAATTCAATAATCTGAGAAATCTTTTCTTGAAAGCTTCGCCTGAATATTTCAACATTTATGCATTTATTGAATCTTCTCCAGGTGTTTTCCCATTTCGAAGTTTCCTCAAGACCTGTTCTAATTCTTCGAGTGTAATATTTTTTCCGAAGACTTATTGTTAGATGCTTGTAAAACAATTTGTTCAATATTTGGACTCAACGAAAGGCTCTGAAAATACTCAAGCCATTCTTTGTGAGATATTGCATTAATTTTTACATCTTCGTTTACTTCCCCATTTAGTTTTTTCAAAATGACATAGGTTTGTGGTTGTGGTCTTGTTATGTCAGTCTCCAGGTACGAGACAAAGTTTTCTCAACTTTCCCTGTGTTTCTTACGGACTTCTCTTTTTTCTATTACTCTCTTATGATGGTATTCTATTTTATCTTCTAATGTACCATTTGAGAGAAACTTTGTATGTGCATTTTTTTCGGAGATTACTTTTGCAATTTCTTCATCCCAAATTCTTAAACCCTTTTTCTTTTGCCATCTCCTTTTTTCTCCCAAATTTTCAAATGCTGACTGTTTTAGAGTTGAACTCAAATTGGACCACTCGTCTTCCACATCTTCAGTGAGTGGAATTATCTGAATGTGATTATCAAGCCTGGTATAGCCATTTTATACTGGGATTATTTAAAAGTTTAACCTTATAAAGTTTCGTATTCCTGTGTTCTTTGTTTCTTTTTCTTGAACCATCGTGGTTTTAAGTAAATAGGGGCAACTAATAAATAGCGGTCCGTTTCCAATTAAGGTCCTCGATAAACTCTTGTATTCAAAACTAAATCCGCCAATTTTCCATTACAAATAATGTAATCAAGAATTGATTTCCGATTTCTTGCGGACCACGTATATTTATGACTGTCCTTGTGTGGAAACTGACACACAGGAGTTACCCCCTTAATTGGAATGACCAGGCCCATAAAAAACATACCCAGAATAGTATTCCGTGACCACAGTACTAAGCTTAGACATAGAAATGATACACCTGCGTTCCTTAAATGAACAACATCTATTGGCATTTCTAAACATTACATTTACAATAACATTAACAACAAAATTATATTTAACAAAACTAGAAGATGTGGAAATAGTTCACGTTCCCAGTACTTGCCTTCGCACGGAGAAAGACTTATGTAGTCAGCATACATTTCACGACAGTTACCAACTATCAATCATATAGGCCTCGTTATCATCGAAGGAATAGCCTACTTTTCCAATTTTAGAAGTTTTCATCAGCTGTATGAACTACGGTACCTTCAAACCCTTTAAGAACTTCACGTCGTATTTTCATAGCTCACACACGTTGTCATACATATAAAGCGTATAGCCAAACCAACCCACCATTAAAATCTTTTAATTTCCAGAATAACTTCATAAGAAGACAGAACTTAGCAATGGCTCCGTCGATCCTTCTTTATTAACATCCCAGCTGACTGTCGTACGTAGAAAGGAATAGCCATTAAAATCTTTATATTACTCGAATAACTTCATAAGAAGACAGAACTTAGCAATGGCTCCGTCAATCTTTTTCTGTCTACATTACAGCTGACTGTCGTGCATAGTTAAGAAACACAACAGAACACCCAAGAAAAACAAAACAGCAATAGACGTCAAAATATCAGGAAGTCTGGTCATGCGCAAAAGATACATATAGCAGACCCAAGGTTACAATCAACTTCTTACCGTGGTGCAGCTCTCTAGCGGCAAAACAGAGAACTGATATCTTCACTGCAGGCAGAGTCCTAGAGACCATCGACTAAACAGAGCAGTAAGAGTAAAAAGTGACGTAATTACGGCACAAATCTCCCCCTCTACAAGCTTGACGTTGGTTCAACAACCACGTCAATGAAAAAAGAATAGTTACATCATGCTGACATGCAAACCTACATGAAAAAAAAAGTTTTTTTTTATCACAACATATTAGAATATGAACACTTCATGCCAAATAAATACTTTTCACATTCTTCCACCAATTTCAAATCATACTAGCATGTCGTTACCAGGATTTGACATCATGTCAAGAACGTTTGCTAGTACTATCACGCGTCTTACAATGGTACAAAATTACAAATACAGGTTTTCTCGTACAAATACAATATAAATGTATCTTCGAAGTCTTCAAACATAGACGAAGGTAGTTTCCCATTCGTACAGATCCCTCGGCGACAGCTTAGTCATCCGGACTCTGGATTGCCTCACATAATACACCAAGAATCTTCTCCGCAGAAGCCATCTCCAAATAAATAGGGCTGAAATCAATTTCGCTTGGGACAGTACCATGTAATGAAGATCTTACAACTAACACACAATAAAATGATTTTCGAAACAGCATAATATATAAACTTTCAATTAAATCTGGCAAGAGTTTCGACAAAATCGAATTCCAAAAAAAAAAAAAAAAAAATTTCCACATCTTTTACAATCTAGGTTTTTTTTAAGTTTTACAATCTTTTTTTTATGTCATGTACTCAAATGTAATAAATATTTATCATCTTTAACAATCAAAATAATCATTTCCATAATACCTACATTATTTCCAAATAAAATGAACTCTCTTATTAACAGAAAACAAATACTTTCCACCTACACAGATATAGACTTAAATGAAAATGAGCTTGCTTGCCAAAGAAAAAAAATAAAAATTTTCACAGAACTAACTAAATGCAGGTTAAATCCGTCATCGTCCATCTGTTTCCACTCATAGAAACCCTGACCAGACACACACCAACCAGAGAAAAAAACAAAGAAGAATCGCCCATAAAATTCGACCAAACAACGAACAAATTCCCAAAAACGAAAAATATAGCAGAATCAGACAACACGCACAAACCAACAAAATAAACACACAACCCTTTCATAACACCACTCACATGACCTCCATTTCACACAATCAACAAAATTACAAATTACCACCCACAAATTACCCCGAAAATACCAGAATATAACCAAGTTCTTGTTAAAACGCCTATTCAAACTCAATGACACAAATACATTACCCTTTAATATTAACAAACACTAAACTTACAACTAATAATTACTTTCTTTCACCTAAACCAGATCCCATACAGAAAATGTCAAGGATCGTAAAGTAATTCACTTAAACTAATACTTACCTCATTGAAAGGTATTTTAACAAATACTAGATTATACTTTCGGCAATAAATTAAAATAATAAGTTAACCCAAAAAAATCGCTAGAAACCTAACCTTATTTGACACCATAACAAGAAAAGAAACATCCCACCCAAATTAATATGCAAAGCTAACATCTCACACTCAAACATACATCCACACGATAAACAAAGATTGTGTCCATTTTAAAGATCTGCACAAATTTAGGAAATTACATACATAACAAAAAATTAGTAAATCCAAAAAAAAACGATGAAAGATCTCGAGCAAATCCCAAGATCAACCAAAAGACTCTACAATAAATTAATAACCAGACCACACGTACAGACAAACAAAATCACATAAGAAAGCTTACATTCCTACATCCATAACCTCAAAAATCACACCTTACATACAACAAGTTACCACCCACAAATATCCCAAAACTCTACCAAAAATATAAATAGGATCACATTAGAACACCGACATACACAAAATAAAATTACCCTGAAACACTATTAATATGTCGACCCATCATCAAAATTAACCTTATCTTCGACCAACAACAATAATTACCTTTCGACATACTTCTTATGACCTCAACTCACCTGTAAGTCTTTACATTCCGAAATCAACAAGCGATTAAAAGTGCACTCTAGACACTTACTTGGAGAGTCAAATGGAATTGTTTTGTAAATACCTACCATCACATTTTTGAACACCTTATATCACCCAATCAAGTCCCATTCCTTGATAATATTAGGATCGTAAGATGCCCAATGATATCCTAACGAGATCCCATTTTATATATTCTGTTTTATATTAAAATACCTTAAAACCATTAAATATAATAAAACCCTAACTTATTTTACCATCAAAGCAACAATAAACCACCCAATTACCAAAACAAAGCTAAATATACACGATCACTCAACGTCCACACATACCATACACACGAGAAAATGATTTTGTCAGTCTAGTACAATTTAGAAAATTGTACTCACATAACAAAATACCCATACCATGCACACAAGAAAATGATTTTGTCTGTCTAATACAATTTAGAAAAATCACACGTGCAGACAAAAAACGTACCAATAGCACACACAAAACATACATACTATAGGAATTATCAATTGCCGTACACAATTTTGAAGAAACACGTTTACATACCCTATTTCATATCGTTAGCACCTTTCTTCACATGTGACAGATGCACCCTGAAAATTCTCGTTTTAATAGTATCACTGACCAGAAGAGTAACGGGAGTCAAGAAACTAACAACCTTAAAAGGGCCACGAAACCTCTCTCTTAGTTTTCCCGACTCTTTTGATCCAACCTCCTTCAAAGAAAAATTCTTTACAAAAACCTTATCTCCAACTTTAATATCAACAGGTTTACGACCTAGATTATACCTTTTTTCTAATCTATCATGAGCCACCTTCATGTTCTCCTTAGCCTTTTTCCAAATACTCTTGATATGACTAAAGGTATACTGTTCAGGTAACAACTGATTAATCGACCAAATATTAGATAAAGGTGTGTTAGGAGTGAAAGAAAACATTAATGAAAATGGAGTGGTTTTATGGGATTCATGGACAGCGGTATTAAAGGAAAAGGTTATCCAAGGTATACAGGAGTCCCATTTACTATGATCATTGTGATGAAAGGCAATTAACGCCGCTTTTAAATTTCTATTGACACGCTCAGCGTACGAACCTTACTCTGACCTTACAGACCCAAGGTTACAATCAACTTCTTACCGTGGTGCAGCTCTCTAGCGGCAAAACAGAGAACTGATATCTTCACTGCAGGCAGAGTCCTAGAGACCATCGACTAAACAGAGCAGTAAGAGTAAAAAGTGACGTAATTACGGCACAGAAACAATGTGTTCAAAATCCGAAACGGATTGAAGATAGTGAAATCTATTAATTTTGTTCCATTATTATTGTGGGTTACCTCTCCATGAATTCCAATGTTGTTCTGAATTTTCTCATTACCAACTCTGCCATTGAAGTCTCCCATTAGCAGTATCCTATCAGGGAACGGAGTTGTCGATAGAGCATCATGACAAAGCCAATATCCATCAACTGAGTCATTGATAGGGCATCCGTGACATAGTCAATATCTAGGAACTGAGTTGCTGATAGGGCGTCAGTGACATATCTGATATCCAGGAACTGAGTTGATAGGGCTTGTGCCATACCAATAACAGGGAACGGGGTTGTCGATAGGTCATCATGACAAAGCTAATATCCATCAACTGAGTCGTTGATAGGACATCCGTGGCATAGTCAATATATAGGAACTGAGTTGTTGATAAGGCGTCAGTGGCATATCTGATATCCAGAAACTGAGTTGATAGGGCTTGTCACATAGCCAATCTCCGGGAACGGGGCTGTCGATAGGGCATCATGACAAAGCTAATATCCATCAACTGAGTCGTTGATAGGGCATCCGTGACATAGTCAATATCTAGGAACTGAGTTGTCGATAGGGCGTCAGTGACATCTCTGATATCCAGGAACTGAGTTGTTGAAAGGGCATAAGTGACATAGCCAATATCCAGGAACTGAGTTGTTGATAGGGCGTCAGTGACATAGCCAATATCTAGGAACTGAGTTGATGTTAAAGCATCAGTGGCACAGTCAATATCCAGGAAATGAGTTGTTAACAGGGCATCAGTGACATAGCCAATATTCAGGTACTGAGTTGTTGATCGGGCATCAGTAACATGGTCAATATCCAGGAACTGAGTTGTTGATAGGGCTTTTGACATAGTCAATATCCAGGAACTGAGTTGAGTATAGGGCATCAGTGACATAACCAATATCTAATAACTGAGTTGTTGATAGGGCGCGTGACAGTCAATATTCAAGAATTGAATTGTTGATTGGAGCATCAGTCCCGTGTACTTGTGTGTGTCTACGTAGAATCTGTCTTCCAAGCCACCAGGGAAATGAATTGGTAGCTGCAGAAGAGAGCCCCAGCTTTAACACCATGTACTGGTACTAGCAATTTCAGAGAGCTGGCTGATCGCAAACCCAGTAAACTGAGATAGTTTAAATAATTTTCAGCCATCAACATTGATCACTTCCTCGAGTCAAAAAGCTATAAATGTTTAGCCCAGATCTCTTCTGGGGATGCCTTCTACCGGTACTTAAATAACAATTCTTATGGCATTTGCTTCAGTAGTTTTGATGTCAACGCACAGCAGACAGACAAAATTAAATTATGATTTGATCATTGTACACCAGGGTAAATGGAAAGACATTGCTGAAAATTCAAACTGTACAGGCAGAATGATAAATTTACATATCAATTTAGAGATTATTTCTCACACACACACATTATTGAAATTACTGAATTTTATTTCTGACACACAACTTCCTAGGGACAAATATTTTTCAGTGACATTTCAGATCTGGTTCTGAACTTGAGCTAATTAATTTTTTTATTTTGATTGGGGTGGGAAGTGTTGAACTCTTCAAAAATATATTATGATATATCATCATCTTCGTCGTCATCATCACATTGAAATCAATTAATTGAAATGTGGTACGTGAGATATATATAAGTGACAGTTGCATCTTACCGAAGCCTAGTTGTTCAGTGCAGGTAAGTAGGACAATGCTATAAATGTGTTTTCTGCAGAAGAACTCAGCGATAATGTGACCCAAACTATGGCACATGTCTGACTGTCTCAGTGCCAAGGAATGACAATGCAGTGCAGTATTGATCTTCGAAACAACTCCTCCATTGTGCACGCATTTTGTATTTATTCAAGCAAACAATGGACTGAAATCAATTCATGTTGCTTTAGATAGTCACTGTCAGGTACTCTTGGACCACGTCAGAAATGATGATACATGACATACAGTAATCATGGTGTAGCCCTAATCGTAGAGAAAATGAGGAAGGCTCAACTATTGTGCCATAGTCATACCATGCAAAGTAATGAGAATTCTGTAATAAACACGGCTCTCCATCTTGACCCAAGAGGACATTGGCCACGAGTGAGACCACCAAAGTGGTGGATGGACAACATTGTGGAAGACATGCATGATGTGGGTTTTAACCCTCAAGATGTTTTAGACTGGGCAAAATTGTAGCACAGCGGTAGACTCCAGTTGATGGAAAAAACGCTAGGTGGCTTCTCAACAGGTGGCCTGAAGAGGTATCTAGGTATATTTGATAGCCCACAGTTACATATTTATAGCTGGTCAATAAGAAGAATGAGCACAAATGAAATAAACACATCATGGAGGTTTCTTCCGAATAATGGAAGGTGTAATATTCTGCAACAAAATCATATATTTAAAGTATTTGTTATAATTATTAGAAAGATTGCATTGAAGCCAATTTTCAGTGTTGCCTTATTAACAATTAATATTGTAACTTTCAGTCGGTCAACACAAAATAATTCCAACTGTTGGAATATGTGAAAAATAACCTGAAATAAATTACTTAGGAAATAATTGTTACGGACTATTGAAGACGTAGAAGAAGTAGAGAACTAAGGGATGACATGTTTCGCTCGTCAAGCGAGCATCATCAGATCCACATCTGCAAGACAGCTATTTGTCCTGTAGTAATTGGAATTATTTTGTGTTGACTGACTGAACATTACAACATCAATTGCTAATAATTATTAAAAGTAAATAATGATGATGTAAACGACTATACATGTTTTAATTACTGATAATTAAAATTTAAAAAAATGGATGACAGATGACATTCTCTCATTAATGGATGAGCGTCGAAAGTATAGAGCACAATCACATTTACAAAATTATAATAATATCCAGACACTTATAAGGACAAAGATCCGGGTAGCAAAAAATGAATGGTTACAACGGGAATGTGAAGAAATCGAACGCTTACAAACTTCACATGACGATTTTAGTTTACATAAAAATTAAAGGAAATTGCTGGGAGTAGATGTTTTTGGACAGTTCCGCACCCTCCTACGGCTTTCCTCCTACAAGATGACGGCCGCATGAGTCCAGCCATCGCGCTTTTTTGAACCCATGGTTGGATTTCGACAAATGAGGTGTCAAATTACTCGGGCGAGCACCCCCTTTCCTATGGACAACTAGGGGGTGAAAGAGTATTTTTTTTTAGTAAACGTGGCTTTGCACATGCAACATGCATGCAGTTTAATGCTGTGATGAAATTAAACGTAGTTCCACATGAAACGCGTGTGAAGAGCCTATTGCTACTATGAATTAACATATTTTTGTTTTGTTTTTACGCATGCGCACTTGTTTTTTTTGTAAGAGAGCGGGCTTCTTTAATAATGATTTTTAGATGAGTTATTTCTTTTAAATAACCAAAAGATCCAAAACTAAAAGGTCATCGGCGTTTTAATATCTCATGAACCAATAATGCTAGGGACTTGTATGAGGGCTCGTTGGACTTGGGGCGACGCCCTGTTTTTGAATGTATTATTCATTTTTGTCAAAAGGGCCTAACTACACTTTTGTTAATATCTCACTAACTAATAATCAAAGAGGGTCAAGTGAGGTGTCATAGGACTTAGAATGGTTAACCCTTTCCCATGACCAATGAATTTACCCCAAAAATCCAAAGCAGCAAGGTCATTGACCTGAGATTTTATAAACTAATAATCAGAGAGGATCAAGTGAGGTGTCATAGGACTCAGGATGGCCAACCCTTTCCCATGGCCAACGAATTTGCCCAAAAGACCCAAAACAGCAAGGTAATCGACCGAAGATTTTATAAACTTATAATCAGAGAGGGTCAAGTGAGGTGTCATAGGACTTAGAATGGTTATCCCTTTCCCATGACCAATGAATTTACCCCAAAAAATCCAATACAGCAAGGTTGTTGACCTGAGATTTTATAAACTAATAATTAAAGAGGGTCAAGTGAAGTGTCATAGGACTCAGGATGGGCAACCCTTTCCCATGGCCAACTAATTTACCCAATAGACCCAAAACAGCAAGGTCATCGACCTAAGATTTAATAAACTAATCATCAGAGAGGATCAAGTGAGGTGTCATAGGACTTAGAATGGCCAACCCTTTCCCTTGGCCAACGAATTTACCCAAAAGACCCAAAACAGCAAGGTCATCGACCTAAGATTTTATAAACTATTCATCAGAGAGGGTCAAGTGAGGTGTCATAGGACTTAGAATGGTTAACCCTTTCCCATGACCAATGAATTTACCCCCCCCCCCACCCAAAAACCAAATCAGCAAGGTCATTGACCTGAAATTTTATGAACTAAAAATCAAAGAGGGTCAAGTGAGGTGTCATAGGACTCAGGATGGCCAACCCTTTCCCATGGCCAACGAATTTACCCAAAAGACCCATAACAGCAAGGTCATCGACCTAAGATTTTATAAACTAATCATCAGAGAGGATCAAGTGAGGTGTCATAGGACTTAGAATGGCCAACCCTTTCCCTTGGCCAACGAATTTACCCAAAAGACCCAAAACAGCAAGGTCATCGACCTAAGATTTTATAAACTAATCATCAGAGAGGGTCAAGTGAGGTGTAATAGGACTTAGAATGGTTAACCCTTTCCCATGACCAATGAATTTACCCCCCCCCCCAAAAAAAAAACCAAATCAGCAAGGTCATTGACCTGAAATTTTATAAACTAACAAGAAGTTCCGTTAAGAACTATACAGCCTACTTTTCATGCCAATGATTATTCTACAGAATATGAACCTATCTAGAATAATGACGAAATTAAGTTGGTAATATCGAAATATCTAATTAGTTCAAAATATACCTGGTATAATGGAGCCTAATAGAGCACTACAGTTGGCAGCCCTGGTGACTGAATATATTCTTAGTTCCATCTCTTAAGGTACAGAATACAGAATTTGGTTGATGTCCAATGGACGTTACTTGCAGTTAGACACTGGATCTATCAGCACGCGTAAAAACATGTTGACAACAATACCATGCGTGTGCTGGTCAGAAATAATCTGAAATATTATGATATCTTGTTGTGCCAATTTTGGATGAAATCCATTTGTTAGTATAGAAGTTACATGTATTTTAAAATTGGACATATCAGCAGGCATAGAATCATGTTGTCAGCACTGCCTTGTATTAATTACTCCAAATTAATCTAGAATGTCAGGTGCTATACGTGTGCAAAGTATAGAGCTGTTGGCTTGCATACTTTCTGATATATTGATATTAGGGTAAAAAATATAGACAGCATTTATTAACAGTTGGCAGCCCTGATTGCACTGAAGAATACTTATAGTCATATCTGATATGTTACACATAGCACATGCGAAATTTGGATGAAATCCTACTGATAGTATAGAAGTTACATGTATTTAAAAATTGGCCCTATCAGCAGGCTTAGAATCATGTTGGTAGAACTGACGTATATAAGTTACTCCAAAATTAATCAAACATGTCAGGTACTATACGTGTGCATAGTTTAAAGCTGTCGGCTTGCACACATTCTGATATATTGGTATTTGGATAAAAAAAAATAGAGAGAGCAATTATTAACAGTTGGCAGCCCTGGTGGCTCTTAAGAATACGCTCAGTCATATCTGTTTATGTACAGATATTACATACAAAATTTGGTTGAAATCCAGTTGATAGTGTAGAAGTTATATGCATTTAAACATTGGACCTATTAGAAGGCTTAAAATTATTTTGGCAACACTGTCATGGTTGGCCTCCTGGAAATTAAACTGAAATAGCATTATCTACACGTGTGCCAATTTTGGAATAGCTCCTATGCATACCTTGCAGGATATCCAACATGGAGCTCAAATTTCTAGTGCGTTTTTTCAGCAGTTGGTAGCACTGACATAATTTTCAAATATGGACGTGAGCTATTCCGGTGCACATCTTTACTCATACTAAATTTGGTTTTGATTGCTGCAGCCGTTAAGAGTTGATAGGGGGGGGACACACACACAGCCAGACAGACAGACAGAAGGACAGACAGACAGACAGACAGACAGACAGACAGACAGACACACATTTGCCCGATCTCATAAGACTACTTTTTCCTCATTTTTGCAAAATGTGAAAAGTAGGCTAAAAATCAAAGAGGGTCAAGTGAGGTGTCATAGGTCTCAGGATGGCCAACCCTTTCCCATGGCCAACGAATTTACCCAAAAGACCCAAAACAGCAAGGTCATCGGCCTACGATTTTATAAACTAATCATTAGAGAGGGTCAAGTGAGGTATCATAGGACTTAGAATGGTTAACCCTTTCCCATGACCAATGAATTTACCCCCAAAATCCAAAACAGCAAGGTCATTGACGCGAGATTTTATAAACTAATAATCGGATATCAACATGTGAGGTGTCATTGGACTTAGAATGGCCAACCCTTTCCCTTGGCCAACGAATTTACCCAAAAGACCCAAAACAGCAAGGTCATCGACCTAAGATTTTATAAACTAATCATCAGAGAGGGTCAAGTAAGGTGTCATAGGACTTAGAATGGTTAACCCTTTCCCATGACCAATGAATTTACCCCAAAAATCCAAAACAGCAAGGTCATTGACCTGAGATTTTACAAACTAATAATCGTATTTCAACATGTGAGGTGTCATAGGACTTAGAATGGTCAACCCTTTCCCATGGCCAATGAATTTATCCAAAATACCTAATGCATCAAGATCATCGACCTGAGATTTTATAAACTAATAAGTGGATACGAACATGTGAGATGTTTACTGTGAGTGATGAAACATAGCTAGGTAGAGAAAGAATTATTGTAGGCTACATGTATGGTGACTGACAAGTCTTTCATCATTAAAACTTGTTTTCAGATCAAAGTGCAGTACAGAGAGAGTATAGGATGCAGTCATGGGTTAATAAATGACAAACGGTGTACACAAAATCTGATTTATCGATTCAAGAATTAAGAGTAGATTATCTTTAATTGATTGGTTAAAGAGGATAGCTAAAACACAAAATGGTGACTACATCGAACTAAACTGAACCAAGCTGAATCAAATCCAACTAAACCGAAGCAAACCTAATCGAAAACAAGCCAAGGGTTTATGTGTAAAACTTGTGGGTGGACGTGGTCATTGGTGATGTCAAAACGGAAAGGGATAACGCTCTATATATAGAGGGGAAGGTAAAGCTAGTGCATGGTGCTAATGCACACACCCAAGTACATGAACCACACACACCTATCCTATGCTGTTTTTATGGGTAGACTGTTAAAACTTACTCAGTGGTTTCTGGGACAAGATGGTCGCTACACACAACAAGCTTAAAATACTTGAGGCTAATAATCTATACACACACACTCGCTTGTTCTAAACCAAACTGTTGCTGGCAGTGCTCATACAGTAGGCAAATGACAGAAATGCTTGGCTAACAGATATACAATCTTTTTCGGTTGTCTAATGTTACCAGCTAACCATTTTGTGCTGCAGTGGCGAGCACATGTGCCTCTTGCACTGGAGATCTTAACTCGATTTCCAGCTCTAAGGTCTAGAACGAATCAAACTAAGAAAGAAGGGCATGGTGGCGCAGTGGTTAAGCTGTTAGCCTTTTACTAAGGTAGACTAGGGTTTGATTCCAGGTTAATATGCATGTCATAAACATATAAAAAATCAGAGATAATGTTTAAAACCGATTACACTTGTCTCTTTTCAAATTATTACTTGGATTATAAATACGAAGGTGGACTGGGTTTGATATACAGTTAATGCTGCCTATCGCACACTAAACTGTAAGAAAGCAAAAAAAAAAAAAAAAAAGCAAAAGGCGTAGGTAGAGCGATGGTAAAATCGCTATCTGTAGAGAACTACCTAGCGGTTTTAAGAACTGGCAAAGCTATGTCACATAAACAGTGCAGGATACAATCCAGCAACCATAATTTTTATCTTGTGGAACAGAGAAAATGCACTTTTGCCTCCATGGACAACAAATGTGTGCAGACGAATGACCTACGCATTAGCCTACCATAGGGTTATAACCACGAGGAGAAGGTGTGATTTCTATATTTTATTGTTTAGAGACATGGCTTTTTGTAACCAATAGATTTAGTAGATTTAGTATTTTGTAAATATTCATTTTTGTAATTAAAATAGTTAATTTTTTGTAAATAGTGGAAACCATTCTTTTTGTAATGGTAAATGTTAAATGTATAACTAAAAGTTATTTGGGATGAGTGTGCATGTCAATGATGTTTTTGGGGATAAATGGAATGGTTGTGTTTGTTCTCAAAGACAGGCATGGTTGTGTGAATATATGACAACACAGAAAAAGAGTGAGAGACTGTAAAACAGCCTTACCTGCAGTAGTAGTAGTAGTAGTTTTGCAAACACATAGACAGACTGTACCATCGCCATGGTCAAGCACTCACTTTAACGAAAAGAGCAATCATCAAAGTTCTCTTCTGGTTATATAAGTGCAGGGGTCATCATCAGTGTTCATTAGTCCAAGTTTCCTCTCAAGAAAATCTGACATTTTCTCATTCCACTTTCTTGGTGCTCTTTTTATCAGTTTACAGACTCTGCCAGTACCATCTTCAAATCCTTCAAGTTGATACATGTGCAAGTTCTCCTACAAGTCTCCTTGTAAGAAGGCTGTCTTCACATCAAAAGGAACAAGTTTGATCTTCTCAGTAGCTGCATGACTGAGAATCAGTCAAATTGAAGCATGGTTTGCTACTGGACTAAAGGTTTCTGAACAGTCAACTCCTTCTTCCTGCTCAAAGCCACGTGCTACCAGTCATGCTTTCATTCCCCCATCAGGCTTTTCTTGTAACCCCCAGTGGCAGGTCAGGGGTCGAACTTCTTCTGGACATTTCACTAATTTCCAAGTTTCCATCTTCTGTAAGGATTCAAATTCTTCTGTCAGGGCTTTCAGCCATGGGCGCCCGCATGGAGGGGCAAGGTGGGGCCGTGCCCCCCCCCCCCTGGAATTCCGAGAAAGTTGATATTCGATTGGTCATTGTCACCAGTTTATTTCATAAATTGAAGTTTCTGATAAATGACAAATGTTAGAATAGAGAACTCCTTTAATGTCCCTGACGTAATATGTATTTATATTCAAAAATATATGGTTGTAATAATGTCATGCACTAGACCACCAATGAAAACATAGCTCCATTTTTCAATATGTGTAAATACCGTATGTTTACCCAACACTATCAAAAGTGGTTAGGCTGGCTACTACTTTCGCCACCTCACTTTGGCAGTGACGATAAGAAAGCACGCTCTGGAGATATTTTTATACATTGCAACACCGATAGCAAATTCCAGCCCATAAAACGAGGTTTTCTTTGCTGACTAGTAAAACACTGGTCCCTTAAGGTCGCGCTTACAATATAGGTTCATTTACTGTATTCACGCCCGTAATTACGGGGGAACAATCATGTCAGCTGCCCAGGGCAGAAGGTTTTAGGGGCGGAAAAAATCTGGAAAACTGTACAAAACCACTTGGGCATTAAACGCCAAGTTATTAAAGTTTAACCCCCTCCACACACACGCACACACACACACACACACACACACACACACACACACACACACACACACACACACACACACACACACACACAAATGAGAATTATTCATTGTCACACATTTGTAATGCTGATTATTTAAGGACACACAAAACGGGATTGTGTTAGTCATCTTGGTATTCTTACTTTTGAATGTGACTTGAAAGTGAAATTGGACTAATGAAATCCTAACCTTGTTTGCACATGACATGGCAGGAAGGAATCCCGTTGTTATTTTTTATTTTTTTATTTTTTTGTTATTTAAATAATTTGTGATTTTTCTTCTTTTTTCTTTTAAACGTACGGCTTATAGTGCCGGGAGTGTCCGAGGACATGTTCGGCTCGCCAGAGTTGCTTCTATGCGGACACCCATGGAGTGAGCTACAAGTATCCTCACGTGTGGAGTGTTGTCTGGGGAGGAAAGTGTGAATGTAAGATCGAGGAATTGGAAGGTAATGGCTGTGGCCAATAGTTAGGGACCAACCATTTTCCTGGAAGTAAGATGGGAAACCACAGAAGACTATCTTCAAGGTTGCCAGCGGGGGGATTCGAACCTCCTTGCCTCCCGGATGTGAGCGACTGCCTGACCCACTCCGTAATGACCACGGCTAACTCACCCGTTTTTTTTGTTATTGGTTGTGTATATCTTTCAAAATTTAAATTTAAATTCTTTGTAGTAGACTAAGTTTTTTTTTTCAATTTGTAATGTTAGTATACACATACTTATAGTGTTTACCACTCATAGTTAAATACACGCTCAGTGAAGATAAAGCCCCATATGTTAAGGAAACTTTAATAAATCTACATATTTTAAGTCGGGGGTAGCAAAAAATAAAAATTAAAAAAATGTTTTGCCCCGGGGCTTCAGGAGCCCTATACGGGCCTGACTGTGTTAAACACACGTCTAATTTTGCGTCGTTCTGCCTTACTGCGATCGTTATTCGTGCTGCGAAATGCCGTATATTTTTATTCAAGATGTGCCATATACTGTGGTCCTTTTCTTGAGAATAGAGCAATTATTGCTACAAATGAATAGCAATCTACCATTGCAGATTCTTAACCTGTATTGTTAATCTTTTACGATCGAAGCAATATACAGGCTAATAGTTAAATGGTTCTGTGGTGTTTTTGTGCCGCTATCAAAGCGACTGAGATCCGCACTCTCAATCGAATGTAGACGGTAGATCAGTTGAGACAAAATGGTGAATTCAACTTCGTAATGTTGTAGGCTATTTGATTCCAATGGAATGTTCTTGCAAGGCAATTTTCGATGCGCAACATGTAGCTTACTTATATGAGCGGAGAAGCTAATTTAATTGGGCTTATAATCGTATTGACCGACTGAAAGTTATAATTCAATATAGATCAATTAGGAGGTTGGTTCCTCAGTTTAGGGGATGCAACAACGCGGTCATGTAGCCCCTTGTACTTAGGGTATGTGTAGAATCTGTCTGATAACCTGTGTTAATTCTGATGACTGCATTACTGTGTGTTATCTGTTTTTAATTCAAATAAGGACTGCATACATTCGATTTTCAAGTAGTTCCAAGTTTTGCTACCAAACGCCACCGTCAACGACCAACTAGTTCTTAACTTTGTTACTAGATGCCACCGCAATCGGCTCCAGGCGACGAACGTTAGAACCTAAGAGAGTTAGTCAAAGATAACCTATAATTTAGCTTCACGAACGAACTTACCTCATTAACAGACTCCCAAATACCAGATAATCAATTTGGTTTCATGAAAGGGAGAAGTACAATTTCCTAATAGACCAAGCTCAAGATTCGCTTCGACACATGGGGAAGAATACTTTGTAGTATTTATAGATTATAGTAAGGCCTTTGACCTTATCAACAGAGAGATACTCATTCGGAAACTAACACACATGATAGGAGAAAATAATCCACCCACAATTATTCTCTCCAACATCCTAATGTACTGTTACGGCTGTGAGTTCGTTTCATCGCTCGCCGCATGAGTCACAACTGCCCCAGGGCTGGGCTGCTCTGCCTCAGTGTATTGCGTGCGCCTTATGCAACAGGACTACTAGGACAAAGGGATGGTCCAGAATATTCGTGACTCAGCGAGTGAAGGAAGCCTCGAGAAGCCGTGAACCCTGGATGGGTCTAGAAGCATTTATTGAGTCACCGGCCTGCTATATAAGAGCGACCTCTCAACCAGTGTTGTTGTGTTTTTACGAGCTAGTGCGAGCGTTTATCCTGAGCGACAGAAGTGTGGTGACTAGCGAAACCCCTAGTAAAGCCGTTTCTCTTGACAGCGAGGAAGTGAGAAGCATACAGGGGACTGCCTGTGTTTTGAGTGAGTGTGATTTCACTGAGCGTCAGAGATATTGTGGTGAAGTGCCGTGCGAGTTACGAAATCCAGAGACATTGTTTCCCAGCTCGTGAACAGCGAAGCAGCGTGTAGCAGGTCATCGTAAGTAACTGTAATTTGTGTACTTAGGGAAGAGTTGCATGTAGTTCTGTCAAGGCCACCTGACTCATTAGCGAGTATATTAACTGTTGACAAGTACAAGGGGACAAGAGCTCTCCATAAGCAAGAGACTTGAGGAAACTGGAGTAAGGTTCTCATTGCTTGTATTTGCAGATGAGTAGTGTATCTTTCTGGCCGCAATAAAATTAATTATTTCTTTAAAGGAACAATCTGTCTTGTGCTTTCTACCCACCGTAATCCAGTTAACGAAAGTGCCACTAGGGGGGTGGCACGTAACAGTACAATCACATCCAAATATCAGATGGCACAACTATATCCAAGAGCATTATACAGACAAATGGAGTCCTACAGGCGACCCAGTAAGCCCAATAATGTTCAATATCATGACTGCAGACGTCACGGAGATAATCAGAGACACATCAGCGTCACTTATACTATATGCGGACGACATGGCATTTGGCTCAAGTGATAAAGAAGAGCTTCAAGATATCCTAAACAGACTCATCGCATGGGCAGACAGAAATGAACTACAAATCAACCAAAGTAAAACCAAACAAATGACCTTTAGGAGAGGAAGGAAACATGCTTCAAGAAACACAATAACACTACACAATAAACCTTTAGAAGTAGTCTCAAAAATTAAATATCTTGGAGTTACTTTACAAACAACATTATCATCCTTCAACTTCCATGTTACAGAGAGAGCCACTGCTGCAATAAAAGCCATGTATCATATCCAACAACCACAGCGAATCTCAATAGCCATTGCATTAACACTGTTGAAGACTGCTATAGCACCAATAGCAACCTATAGGATTAACATCATCTGGGACAAACTAACAATCACAAATCTATCAACAATTGAGTAGGTCAAAGCCCGTTACCTAAAACGGATTCTAGGAGTAGGGAAGTCAGCACCATCGAGGCTAACGTATGTGTTAACAAAAGAAACCTTCTTCGTTGAGGACATAAGAGCACAATTCTGGCTACCAAGTACTAAGGCTTATGAAAAGACACTACACCTGTTAAAAGAGAAAACTAATGCCATATGGCCCGAATTTTACTCAACAGACGCCATGACATCATCGGAATGGAAGCAGCCAAATTATGAACTTAGACACATACTGACAAGATTTGCAACGCACGGCTTTCATCACAAGCAATGTCAGAACCTAAGATTTCATCAACCGGAAGAATCCTGCGTGTGTAAATTGTGCAATAAACATTGTGAGCGATTTCATGCACAAAACTGCCCAAACAGGGCAAACTCAGTAATAGGACTAGGTAAAGAATGATTTATGTACCATTATGCACATTGTACGCTTTTCTTTGATAAATAACAGGTGTAATTAGTGGAATGTTCTATATCATGCCATATATCTATGACATGGGACCGCCGGCTTTACTTCCCTTCCGAAGGAAGGCATACTGAGGGATTTTTAACGCTCATAAAAATCCGACGATTTTGGCCGGGTTTGAACCCGTGACCTTGGGAATAGAAGCTCAGCATGCTACCAACTACGCCACCGAAGCCGTTCATCAATTAGGTGATAAAGCCAATGTTCAAGGAGGCATTGATAATGACGTGCTTCTGAAAGAAGAAAATTACAGAACAGACATTGGCAGGAACTCTAGGGGCATTTATGTTACATTCTTAAGTATGAATGTATATTAGTTACATGATCCTGCGATGTTTGATGTTATCAAAGCGGCTAAGTAAGAAGTACACGATTTAGTGAGTTTTGTATATATTACTTAACCGTCAGCAATAATCAAATGATATATTTTCTTTCTAAAACGAAGATTTGCTAAAACCATGGGAGTGACAAGTACGAGTAATGTACAATACGAATTTATCACTTCGCACAACTTTCATTATGCCATGAGCAATGCGAAATATTCCTGATAGTTTGTGAAGAAGAGGAAAAACGTGATGGATCCGCTGTAATGTCCAGTACAAACTAAATATTTGGAAACAGTGCCATTTTAATTATTAGGCAGATTCATATGTAGGGATATTTCCACTGTTTAATTTAACTCAGTAATGGGGAAATATCTGAAAATACGTCCTCCAGTTACCGTATTTAGAAAATAGGCGATCTGGATTTACATTAGCATTTTAATGAACTGCTTAATTTTATATTATTGTGGATACCGGGTGATACCACTATTTTTTACCTGTTTTTAAGAACTGAACATTATGACAGTGAATCACAAAAGAAGAAACGCGAACTTCCATGGACAAAAACTGTGAACTAAAAACATAACATTCCCCCCAATGTTGCCATAAAGCAGCCAACGGTTTCAGACTAGTCAAATAATGAATTTCACGAAGCAAGTAAGAAATGAAACGAAAATTGGGCGAGGGGGTAATGAAATGAAAATTATAACTTGGCCCCCCTCTGGAAAAAAGAACCTGCAGGCGCCCATGTTCTGTACAGGCTACCTTCTCTGACTGCCATGGCCACAATTTCACGATGATCAGCCGTTTCAAATATTGACTTCTCTTTGTTTGCAGTTTGGACATAACCTCTGTCGAGTATCTGACTGACAGATATCAAATTGTATTTGAGCTTAGGCATGTTAAGCATATCCTCCAGGATGACGCCTCGAGTTGAACGTTTCCGACACCAACGCCCTCTAGTACAGTCGCATCTCCGATGACAATAGGAGATGGAATTTCCGACTCAATCAATTTGACGAACTAGTTCCTGTGTGATGTCATATGTCGTGTAGCTCCACAGTCCTGGTACCAGTGATTTCGTGTGTTACATTTCGAATTGAGACTGTTCAGCTCTGCACTTGACAGTCCCATTGACGCTAGTGCGCGGTATGGGCGATTCGTTCTCTTCTGTTCATTCCGTTCTGACCTTTCATTTCTATTTTTGTTGTCATCCTTCTTTGCAATCTCTTGCGAAGTGACCTTTCTGTCCACACACATGGCAAGGTTAGTTTTCTTTACAAAAGGCAAGATATTTGGCGCAGGGTTTATTTCTGCAGTGTTTCTTCACATGTCCTTTCTGTCCACACTTAAAGCAGCTGACTGACGCGCTTCCACCTTGTCTGTTGCTATTATAGTTATTGTTTTTGTGAGCAGACTGATTTCCAGTTTTCTTCCCCTTTGCGATGAATGCGTTGACTGCAGTTGCTTCATTTTCCTTTTTAACTTCATTGAGTCGATCCTCTTCCAGCCTCATTTTCGATGAGCGTTTCGATAGTTTTGTCGGCTCCTGTCACATTGTCCCAGGCTGTTCTGAAATGGTGCAGCTTAGGTGGTAGTATACTCAGCATTCGTGTCATGATCCAACTGTCTTTCACCCAGTCGTCGTCGGATGACAGGTCTTCGGCTATCTGCTGAATCTCCAAGCAATTCTCAACAGCTGATTTTTGGCTGTCAAAAACATAACCAAAAAATTTCCTTTGCAAACAGTAATATCAGACTATTTACCATAAACATTTTCTAGCTTATCTAACATTTGTTTTGCAGTTTATCATTTGACTAGCTTTTTCGCTATATTACTACTGACATTTGAACCTATCTTTCTTTCCAATTACGTACAGGATCGGAGATTGCACCAGATGGTTTGACAGTCAAACCAGTTGCAATATCATAACATCCTTTTGTTCTCATAGCTAAATTAATTTTGAACAGCCAAGAATCATAATTGACATTTCTATGCAAATCTTCTGTCAAAGTTTCTAAGTGAACCTTTACTGTATCCATGACTTGACTTTAAAAGCAAAATTAAGTTTAAAAAATATGACGAATTTACAAAAGTTTGATCTTACAAGGTGTTACTATCTATTTCCATTTTTTTTAAATCAATCTACTCTGACTCGTGTATAGGCTACATGACTGACATTTTGAGGTTAGATTGACTTGTCTTACGTTTCTCGGGCTGACGATGTGATAGACGTCCTCTTCGACGGGCTGACTTTACCTGCGATGATTGACGTGGACTTTCTCGGCGGACTGGACTGACCTGACGACTGACGTCTGACTTGGACGACGACGACTGACTCGGCTGACTTTTTCTCGACGTCCAAATTGTTTCCTGTAATGCTCGGCGAGTCTGACGTATGAGCGGTTCCTGGGCCGATAACCTCTTGTAATTCTTAGGCTTCGAGCAGGGATGAATGATCAAGTCGTTTTCAATATGTGTGACGTCCTTTTATTTATCAAATTAAACAGCAAGTGTCATCAAAAGGCGCCTTTTGACTCTACAGTATAACACATGTTTATGAGTTATCAAAAACTTCCCTACATTCGATATAGATACAATTTTGATGGCTGATGGCTTCAGATTTCACAGACAATATCTTACACATACATTTCGCCATTAGCTGCACATCTCCTTCTAGTTTAAAACAATTGCCAACTTAAAAAAGTAAAATACAATTTTGATCACATTGTTGCTAACTTAGATTTATAGTAAAGATTATAGTCAGTTGTAAACATAATTACATTTCAACACTAGTAGTACCCTTTATCATAGTAAAAAAATCAGGGTGATATATGCTACTTTATTTAGCGCATGGATTTTAGTGCCGGGAGTGTCCGAGGACATGTTCGGCTCGCTAGAGTTTGTAGCTGCTTCTATGTGGACACCCATGCGGTGAGCTACAAATACCGTAACATGTGGATGAGATGAAATGAATGAAGATTAATGAGCAAGTTCAATTTCAAGTAGTTCCAACTTTGACTACCAGATGCCACTGGCACTGTAACGTTAATTAATGCCCCATGTTGGTAGCAACAAGTGTAACGGTTTGGCTGCCCCTAACTGTTGGGTGATAAATGTAACTGTTTACCTTTGCCTAAGCTATGTTGTTTTAATGGGCGCCAAGACCTCAATGCAATGCTGAAATCTAAATTTGTATTTAACAACCTCTAGCTCTGGTAGAACACCTTCAAGAATCTATTCACTCAGATCGTGGTATGATTTGATTATTAACCCAACAAACAGTTGTATCAGGAGAAGGAATTGGTCTATATCTAATGCTACCTACTGAAAGCAAAGATTGCATTGTAAAAGAATTGAATTTATTATATAAAACAAGTATAGCAAAATTAATAATAATAAGTTTAAAATTTAAATTGGAGCGTTGCGATTTTAATATTACCGATAGAAAATTCCGTGAAAACGGAGTCTGATAAATTATTGATTTTACTCTTATTCCCAAGCTATGAAGTTACTGAAATATGAAATATAAAACAAAGAGAAATGAGAGATTGCGTACTTCTGTGTCATTCGCGCTTACCACTGGAAATTGCTAAAGCATTTCCCTCGTACTGGATGATGCTGTGAGCTTCCCCCAGTCTCCTGGACGTCTTCATCTCCGTCGATATTTGATGATATACTTGTAGATTTGGTGACTTCATGGTCCTAACATCGGATCCATACCCTCGTACAACCACACTGGTTAAGTTTTAAACAGAAAGTTCTCCACTCCACGGAACATTGGAGCGACACACACTTGCAACCGAACTAGTCAAGTCTTTCACAGATTGTCCTCGTTCCACGGAACATCGGAGCGACTCCCGCGTGCAACCATACTCGGCAAGTTCTAAACAGATTGTCCTCGTTCCACGGCGCGCCGAACGATATATGCACACGTCGGCTCCCCACCTCGGTACCGACTTCCAGCTTACGTGGTCTCCACTGATTGGCTGCTCCCCTAGCCCTACTTCCCCTTCTCTGGCTCATTACACACGGCGCGCGGATGATGAAGTCGATTTCCGTTCCAACTATCCGCCTTTTCTTGACGCTGCGACCCAAGCTTGCGTAATACTTCTTGACAAGAATCAGCCTGTCCCTGAATTTCTCGTGAGTCATGTCTCTCATAATATCCTAACTGACGAAACTCCGTAAAATTCGGTAATCACATAATTTTCTATGATATTGTCGTTCGTAATAATTTGCTTGATAGTGTTTTCTAAGACATAGAAAACCTATCTGTATGCTTATAATTTTTATAAAATGCTCCGAAAATACCTTAATAATTATTATAATAAATTAATAATAATAATAATAAATTAACATGAAAACTTCTCTTGGCTGAACAATTTGCCGCGTAAATAAATATAGAATGGTTTCCTACTGACTTATGCCAGTGGCATAAAAACCCCTCGAAAAACACGTTACAACACCTAGCGATGAACGTTGGAATTTCATAGAGCATTTCTAACGAAGTATAACCTACACATTTAGCTACACACTACCAATATTGTAGTGGTAGGTTCTTTTAAATGCCATAAATCTATGACATGGGCCCACTGGCTTTACTGTACTTCCCATCCGAAGGCATACTGAAGGATTTTAACGCTCTTAAAATATCCGACATCGGCCGGGTTTGAAACCGCGATCTTGGGCATAGCAGTTCAGCATGCTACCGACTACGTCACCGAAGCCGCGGAGAAACAGTATAGAATGCCAGTAAAATATTTCGCGTGGCTGTCATGTGGGATTAGATAAACTTCGAGGTCGGACGAGATAGCAGTATTTACTTACTGAGTTTCATTGCGCTTCGACCAATTAGAATTTATTAGGGGAGGGGTCACACATAAATACGCACACTCACGGACAAAAGGTGATCTCATAAGTCTTTTTTTTTGGATAAATGTAAATAAGCTCAAAATCTAGAGGTATCTACAAAGGAACCGAAATGCAAAAAAGAATTGCATGAGGATTATACGCTACTTACAAGCTCAAGAGGTGGTTCTATAATATGACTAGCCTACCGATTCCTAGATAGTGGATGTTGCAATATTTGAGATAACTATTTTGGATAAAGGGCAGATGACCTCGTAGTTCCGCCTCTTAAAACAACAAAAAACAGCTAACTATTTTGGATATACCCAGACAACGCCGTCTATAATTATCAAGCTGAGCTGTTAGTAGAATTGGCAATACTGGGCTTAGGCTCTAAGATGTGTAAACAAGCTAAGCTAACATGGTAACTATTGTTAATAAATATAGTTTATTTTGAAAAGACAGCATTTAAAATAAGTTCGTATTTGCTATTTTAACACCAGTGAAATTCCTCGAGGTAAATCAGACTTGCTGAAAGTTGTAGAAGTAAGTATTTCCCGTATTAATTTGTAGGTGCTTGGTAATGAACCCAAATTTTGCTAATGAATAGAGCAATAATTGGAACTACGCAGTAAGAATGATTTCTATATGATAATTTAGATGATAAAGACATGGGTAGGTAATGTAGCCGATCCTGGCATAGGGGTTAATGGGCAATATGGCCTCTGCGCGCAACTCACCTATGTTATTCTTATGGAGGGAGTGTCATAGATGGGGCAGGGTCTAGTGGGCAAGATGGCCGCTGCACGCAACTGCACTCTTGAATAGTGGGATATTCAAATCATTATTTATTGGTTATTAACTATGAATTATTTATTTATTATTTATTTTAAATTTAACTTATTATTTATATAATTTTAAATTATTTTTTAAATTTCGTTGTTTTAACACATAAATTATTTTTATTTAATTTATTATTTATATGATTTTAATAATTATTTAAATTTCTTTATTTTAATACTTAAATTATTTTTATTTTTATTGTGTTAAATCACCGAGCTGCAAGATCTTTAACCCAAGAATTCTCTAACCCACAGAATCCTCATTTAAGATTTACATTATGCATGAGAGATATTTTTAATTTTTCATTTAGATTTTCGGTATTTATTTTTAGTATTTAGATTTTTAGATTTAAAATTTTAGGTTTTAAATTGACGATTTTTTAATGTTTTTGATTTTAGAATTTTAGATTTTACATTTTACATTTTAGATTTTTAGATTTTATATTTTTTCATTTTAGAGTTTGTGAAAAAGACCAAAGTATAACGTCATAGACCTACTGTAAGGTTTTATTTTTATTATTATTCTTTTCAATTTATAGATTTTCTTTTCTTAAAGTATACATTATTATTGATTTAATATTTAATTTATTATTTTTAGCACAGGGCTAATGCACAAGATGGTCACTGCATGCAACCACTTACACGTATGGCATGCCAACCTAACCTAAACTCACCTAACCTAACCTATCCTAACTTCAACTAACCTAACATAACCTAACATAACTTTATCTAACTTCACCTGACCTAACATAACCTAACATAACTTAACCTAACCTAATCTAACGTTACTTAACCTAACATAACCTAAGCTAACTTAACAAACCCAACCTCACTTAATCTCAGTTCACCTAACCAAACATGTCCTCACATAACCTAACCTGAGCTAACATAACAACCCTGACCTTAAATTCACCTAACCTAACCTGTGAAGCTGAGCCAGAGGCTAATGCACATACCCAACGTATATAAGGGCACACGCAACCATTCTTATGCTAGTCTTATAGAGAGTAAGGTAAAGTAAGGTAAAGCTACCACTGTGGCTACTGTGCAACATAACATTTACTCACAATAAGCTCAGAATTACAAAGTTAGTTAAGTTTTAAAACGTAAGAGCTTTATTATTAGCCTATTTTCATTAAAAAAAATAGGCTTATGAGATCACCTTTTGTCCGTGTGTGCGTGTGTTTATGTGATAGTGTGTGTGTGTGTCCCCTAATAACATCTAAACGGCTGGAGCGATTTCAATGAAACTCGGTACGATCAAAGCACCATTCTGGGCGACCTTGACCGTCCCTTCAAATTTTATTATGTCTCACCAATCCAACATGGCGGCTGTGCGAAATTTCTCACCAGCATTCAGTATCTCCGAAACTATTACCGATATCACCCTTAAATTGTGTACGGTGATAAAGGGCACTACTAGAAGTTCGCCTATGAGACTTTGAAAAACGTGGTAACTAAAAAACCAACATGGCGGCCAAGCGAAGTTGATACTTTTAAATAGACTTTTCTCGTGATGTTAACCATCCAAACGTAATGAAACTTGGTACAGCAAATGTTTATACACATTGTAATGTACTGGTTTCTATTTTAGTCCAATTGTTTACATAACCTCAAAATGGTGGCTGTGCGAAATATTTCACTGGCATTCCATATCACCGAAACTATGACATACATTACCCTGACATTTTGGACGTTAATAAAGGGCACTGGTACAAGTTTATCTATGTAACTTTTATAAACCTATAATTTAAAAACTGAACATGGCGGCCAAGCGAATTTGAAACATTTGAATAGACTTTTCTCGTGATTTAACTCTCTGAGCGCAGTGCAATGTGGCACAGTAAATTATTATACATATTGTAATGCACTGGCATCTAATTTAGTTCAATTGTTTACATTACCTCAAGATGGCGGCTGTGCAAAATTTAAAATTAAGTTTTTAATTCTTAAGTCGTAATAATGCGATCGAAGTGAAAGTTTGAGTAATGAACCTACGCAATAATTTTCCTTTAATGGTATATAACTCTATGGCCTATACATATAACAATAGAAAATGGCGAGCATCGGAAATATTTAGTCGGTTCTCAATATCTACGAATCTTTTACAGCAATCAAGCTGAATTCCTTTATTTTCATAGAAGCTATGAACTTAAGTTCACCTGTACGACTTTCAGTAACCTGGTGAGCACAAATCCAACATGGTGGCGACGCGAATTATAAATATTTAAATGGACGTTTCTGGCGATTTAACCATCCGAGTGCAGTGAAACTTTGCACGTTAAATGCTTATACAAATGTTAATCCACTGGCATTTAATTTATTTCAATTATTTTCATAACCACAAGATGGCAGCTGTGCGTAATTTTAAAATATCGTTTTTACTTCTTGTGTTCTAATCATGCGATTGAAGTTTGAATGCCACACGTACACAATAATCTTCATGTAATAGTACATAAATAAAATTCGAACCTGGCGATCATCTGAAATATTTAGACGGTTCTCAATATCTACGAATCAATCACAACCTCCAAACCGATTTTTTTATGTTGATAGAGGCAGTTAACATGAGGAGGATATATGAAAATAGGCTGTATAATTCTTCACGGAACTACTTGTTTTTTCTTTTCCTAGGTTTAACACTAGCACTATGGCGTAACCCTATCGGCAGAGATAACACACAGAGGCTTACAGAGAAATTATTCTCACACCAAAGGTTTCTCAATTAATTACAAGGCCAGAGTTAACATTCGGTAGGGTGGCACCTTTCTTCACACTGTTTATCCTACCACAGGATTTTACAGGATCCCATTAAATATAACAAGGCTGGATACCTTATCCCAAAGCATATTGATAATAAATGGGTTATATTATACTTTGGCTACCTAGTATCGGCTACCTAAGAACAATTTCTTGAGATTGCTAGAGGTTAAAACGGTTGGATTAGGAGTGGGAGGTGAGTAGCAATTAACATGTGCAAACAGTGACCATACATTTTTTATTGATTTTAGATACATTACAATATTCACACAAAATCATTTTTCCCTTATTTTTTTTGTTATAAATTGTACAGTTGGTTTATTATTTTGTTTTTATTTTTTATTCTTGAGTATGAATACCATTTTTTGCCCTTTGCATTTTGCTTGATTGGTGTTTTTTGTAGTGCTATTGTTTTATTTTTAATTTGTTTTCGTTTATGTATTTGCTAGATACAGGTACAGTAATATACTTTCTGTTCAATATCAGGATCTTCTTATCCATAACTTAACCATTTAAGTATGGTCAACGGTTGAGTAATGACCATAGACATGTGTAGCTATACCATTCGAATCAATTACTCTTTTATAATCATGAGGGCTCAAAGCAAGTTTGTTTAGTTTTATAGATGATATGTTATGTTGTCTAGAAGCGACAATGTTCATTGGTGTTCTTTTTACCTCGTCTTTCATGATACAATCCTTATAATCTTGAATTATTTTACAATTTCTGAGAATGCCTCTGCTAATACCTTTAATCTTTTTATTTCTATCCCATTTATGTCTAAAGCATATATTTTAGCTCTAAGTCCAACAAATGCTTTAATAATACATCCTCAAGCCTCGTCTTTAAATTTCTCAAAGTTTTCTTGTTTGATGTAGAGTAACATATGTGATTAGTAGGATAATCAGATGTGTCCAGGTGTTCTAGAAAATTCAACTTGTCTTGATAAACATCTTGGGTGTTAACCAAATAAATAAACGAGTCCGTATCCATATACATTAGTTTAAGATTGTCAATGCCATAATAGGGTAGCAGGACATCATAGTGGTGGGAATATATCAGAGTTTGTGAAATATCCAGTATACACATAAATATATATATAAATTTGTTGAATACAATGCTACGTTTAACCATGTGGAAAACAGCTAGATTAGGACCATAAATTGTTCTGTGAGTAAATGTTGGTTTAGCTATTAGCTTTTCTGCCGTCTTGCTGTCAGTTAAAAGACGTATATCTATTCTTTTACGAATATTTTCCATTGTTTTTCCAACAATTGCATTGTTAAATAATGTGTACAGATTTTTCTCAAAATAATTTTTGGTTTGTTTTCGAAGGTTGGTATTAAAATCAACCTTTAGCCAAGGTCTCTGTTGAAACTTTAACACACGATGAATTTTTTATTCATTTAAGTCCATGATTGCCTGTTTAAGTGCCATGTAATGAACAACGTATCGCCTTCGATTTCCAAGACGAGGAATTAGTTTCTTGAGAGGCGAATCCTTAGGTTGTATACACTCTGGTAGGAAAAGTAAATCGTTGTGTAGATCATGGAGGTCAGCTGGATAATCGACATCAACGTCTAGAATGTTTCCAACAGGGTCGTCTTCCTTTAGCGTTTCTATATCGACGGTATCTGGAGAAACCCACTGAAAACCACCTTAATGAAGGGAGTGGCACATAGCCCACCCGTATTAGTTGATGGCGTCATCATCTATATATATAAAGCACAAAGTTTGTCTGTCTGTCTGTCTGTTATGTATACAAATCTACACCGTTCCACCGATCTGAACCAAAATTTGTATACTTACCCTTTGGAACCCTGCGGGTAACCCTGTCAACATTAAATTTCGGACAGACCACCCCATTCCCTGCATTTAGGCCCTTTTGCACGAATCTACACCGTTTCACCGATCTGCACCAAAATTTGTGTACCTACCCTTTGGAACACTGCGAGTAACACTGTCTACTTAAAATTTCGGACAGACGATCCCTTTACCTGCATTTAGGCCCTTTGTTCCAAATCTACACCGTTTCACCGATTTGAACCAAAATTTGTATACATACCCTTTGGAACCCTGCGAGTAATACTGTCTGCTTGAAATTGCGGACAGACCATTCCATTCCCTGCATTTAGGCCCTTTGTCCCAAATCTAAACCGTTTCACCGATCTGAACAAAAATTTGTATATTTACCCTTTGGAACACCGCGACTAACACTGTCTGCTTTAAATTGCGGAGAGGCTATTCCATCCCCTGCATTTAGGCCCTTTGGCACAAATCTACACCGTTTCATCGATCTGAACCAAAATTTGTATACTTACCCTTTGGAACCCTACGAGTATCACTGTCCACTTAAAATTTCGGACAGACCACCCCATTTCCTGCATTCAGGCCCTTTGGTCCAAATCTACACCGTTTCACCGATCAGAACCAAAATTCGTATTCTTACCCTTTGGTACCCTGCGAGAAACACTGTCTGCTTGAAATTGCGGACAGACCACTCCATTCCCTGCATTTAGGCCCTTTGGCACAAATCTACACCGTTTCATCGATCTGAACCAAAATTTGTATACTTACCCTTTGGAACCCTGCGAGTAACACTGTCCACTTAAAATTTCGGACAGATCACCCCATTACCTGCATTCAGGCCCTTTGTTCCAAATCTACACCGTTTCACCGATCAGAACCAAAATTCGCATTCCTACACTTTGGTACCCTGCGAGAAACACTGTCTGCTTGAAATTGCGGACAGACCACTCCATTCCCTGCATTTAGGCCCTTTGGAACAAATTTACACCGTTTCATCGATCTGAACCAAAATTTGTATACTTACCCTTTGGAACCCTACGAGTAACACTGTCCACTTAAAATTTCCTGCATTCAGGCCCTTTGGTCCAAATCTACACCGTTTCACCGATCTGAACCTAAATTTGTATACTTACCCTTTGGAACCCGACGAGTTACACTGTCCACTTAAACCTTTGGACAGACAACTCCATTTCCTGCATTTAGGCCCTTTGGCAAAATCTACCCTGTTGCACCGATCTGAGCCAAAATTTACATACTCACCCTTTGGAACCCGACGTGTAACACTTTCTACATGAAATTTCGGATAGACCATTCCATTTACCGCATTTAGGCTCTTTGGCAAAAATCTACATAGTTTCACCCATCTCAACCAATCTTTATGTAAGTTACTTTCCCTTTGGAACCCGACGAGTAACACTGTCCGCTTGAACTTTCGGACGGAGCACTCCATTCCCTGTATTTAGACCCTTTGTCACAAATCTACATCGTTTCGCCAATCTGGATCAAAATTTGTATACATACTCTTTGGAACCCAACGAGTATCACTGTCCACTTTAAATTTCTGACATACCTCTCCATTCCCTGCATTTAGCTCAGGAATCCCTCGGGGTTGCCAGCTTCCTAACTCACCTGGCATGAGCCCTTGAGGGTGTACCAGAAATGGTGGGGCTACACACACCCTGTCTCTTTGAGGGCCTTGAGCAGAAGACAGGAGATATAATGAAACGGAATAGAAGGCAGACCCCTCGAAGAATGAGGGCATCAGGAAAAATGTGACAACGGCCAATTAAGCGGAAAATTGAAAGACTACCTACCCCTCGGATGCCCTAATGCAGTCGGGGTCGGAAGAGAACAAGAGTTGACCAAGGGAGGCCGACAGGAAAGAGAACTGAAAGGAGCCTGGCACCAGGAAGTAGAAGCCATGTCAGACTCAGCTGGGGTCCGGTGGTCGCCAACCCACGTCCCACAAGTTGTGAGACTCTGGGGGTGCAGTTGTGAGAATAGCATGCTGATTCATCGCGAGGTGACATGAGAGGACTTTCCAGAGCTGTCTATACCGATGCCAGCACAGGGCCGTTGCTCAAGCCACTGTGGTGTTGCGAAAGAGTGAGTGATTCCCCAGCCAATCTAAATACGACGGGGGACGCCGAACGTGTGTCATCATATTTCGTCATCATCTACGACCATCTCAGGTTCGTGCAGCTTGGACCCATTTTCTTTGCCGAGCAGTACGCCATAAGCTCTTTTACTAGACGCATCGAGTACAGGCCTAAGCCAGAAAATAAGGTTGAGACTTTGGAAGAGATCGAAGCTAGACAACTGAATTACCTATATCAGTTGTAAATTACCCCATATTCGTTTAGTAGTCATTTTTTCATTACCTTATTATTATCATCATCATTAATGCAAATGACCTAGATGTTACGCGCATCATACCACTAATCACCGCCGCATAAAGTCTTTCTCGACTGTGATTTTTAAAATATGTATTTTTATTACAGTACTTTGTGTACATTATAAGTTGAAGTGTCAATTCAATACAGGTAGTAGTTTCCCTCATCATCCTCATAAGGGCAAATGACCTAGATGTTACGCCCATTTCACCATTAATCACCACACACAATAAGTCTCCCTCGCCTGTGAATTTTGAAATATGTATTTCTATTACGGTAGTTTGTAAGTTTGACGTGTCAATTCAACAGTAGTTTTCATTATCATCCTTATCAAAAGGGCAAATGACCTAGATATTACGCCCTCATTGTCTTTGGGGCGGCAAATGACCTAGATTTTATGTCCATTATATTTCTAAGGAGACTTTGATACATTATCATCATTCCACCGGGCGAAGCCGGGTACTACTGCTAGTAGGTAATAAACTGCGATGGTTTCTCGGTATCAAATATTTCCATGTATTTATTGTTAGATTCAGCATGCCGATGAGACACCTGGCATATTCCTCCACGTATTCCAGGCTCTATTAAAAGAACCTGATCGTAATCCTGTAGCAATTCCAGTGTAAAGGAGCATTGACTCGAAACTTGAACCAGGCGAAGTAAAAAAGTTTGCAGCATCCACTCGATGTGTTTCTAGTGTTTTGTTTCTAAAGGTTTCAAAGCTGTCTGCAAGAAGGAGTACATCTGAAGTTAGTTAAAGGTCACTCACTATATTCCCCTAAAGTTTTAATTTTGAACTGATTCCAGATATTTTCAGCATGTTCATAGTCTTCTTTACTAACATCTTCTTGACTTAATTTCTTAAAGAATGCTTCTTTTGGAGGTAAACACTTTTCACCTAATCATTTCCATGAATCAATGTAATCATAAGGAAATACACATTTACGAGTCATGAGCGTTGCATTTATTTTCCAAAGTACTTGTCTGTCTCAGGGTAGGATGATAAGTGTGTAACTAAGTTTTCCAAAATACTCGGCAACAACCGAAACGTATCCACAAATCGAAGCTTAACATTTCCTACATATTTGGTGAAGGAGATGTACTTGTTTTTTGAGTTAGAGATAACGTTCACTCCCTCAGTAGTACATCCCAACTGATTTACAATAAAATTTGTATCATATCGTTGTATCCTGGGGTACCCACAGGGTACATCTATATATATAAACACAAATACCCCTATCAGCCCCATACTCAACACACTTCAGCCCCTATCCCTACCCTAAGCCATCTAAAAAGGCAACAACTACAACCAACACATTTCAAAACTCTTATAACAAAACTGACAAGTTACCGGCCAATATGTACCAACTGTTTCATCATTATTAGCACATCGGCTAAACAGCAAGCTACAATTTCTAACTAGAGCGGGTATTTGCCAACTCGCTGAATCAGCAAAGCCATCGACTATAAATAAATCCTTGCTCCTAGGTGGGCGGGGATCTGTCTGTTCACATCGCTGCCCAGGTTTTCATCGAAGACGTCAGACACCGAACTGCCGATCAGGTTAGTGTGTGCTCACGGTAAATCCTGAAGCTCTTCCCATTTCACCAATATCACCCTAACACTCTGTAATCACCTCATCATAACTTGTAAACCGCCTCTCACTAAAATATTATTAGTGAAGCCTGGTTATTGTTTTAACGTCATACCATTAAACTTCTACATTTCTTCACAATTAGCTACCTGTCTTATTCATTGAAGCGCCTGCCACAGTTCCCGGCTCGCTAGCCAACATTTCGATTCTGCTGACTCAGGAGTAGCAGCAAGCCGCTTGCTGTCATCACACCGCAAGGCAGCGCAATCCTCACGCACGCCACTCAAGGTTGCCATGTAAGCAATTTGCTGTCCGGCCGGCTCTGGTCTGTCTTCCTCATTGATCGCTAGACCCCACCCTCATTTGGGAAACCCTCTTATTTTAGTAATTAACCCTCAGGGTACTTTCTACCCCCCGACACGTACTGAAATTGCTATACACACAGAGAGTTCAAACCTGCTATATTAGTTTTCGCCTCCAATTTAATTTGAACACTCACACCAATTAGGTACACGTCGTTATGGTCAATTAAAACCATAACAACTGGTGGAGGCACCAGGTAGCCACATTAAAAAGGGCTTAGACAACAAGTCTGTGGCTACGGTCTGATACTATCGTAAGCAGTCGTCCCCTATTTTTATCAAGCATATAAAAGCCTGACTTGAGAAGGAGCCGAGTTATTTAAAAGTTTAACCGGTTCCAGATAAATTTCCCTCTTGCACCTATCGAGGCAAGGGAAATTAAAGTCCCCAACACTACAACATTTACAAAGAATACAACATGCCTACACTTACGGTCAAGTCAATTCCCCTAAGAACGGACATAAACGGAGAACTATTACATCAGCGACGACATGCTCACAATATGGCACAGAAACCTGGGCAAAGACAAAAGAAACTAGCGTAGGGCATTTGAATTATTAAGTGACCAATACAGAAACGTCAACAAAATTCATAGGCGTTGGGGCATAGATAAATAAGCCGACAAAGATACAGTCGTAAAGTTTGACAAACTGTGCGAACTCCTATATAGGGCAAGCATGGAAAGGTACACGGAACAGCGCCGTTTTTACATAGAACATCATTTACTCAACAAAGCTCACATACACATGAAAACAAAAGACACACTAATTAAGGAGGAATTCGCACAGTCAAAACTAGACTTTACGAAGGTTACGAAACAATACTTACATCTACATGCTGAAAATGAACAATTGATCAGGGCAATTAGTAAACCTACTTTGCCACCCACTCCACACAGGGAAAAGGCAACCCCTAATGCACTTAAACCTAAACAAATTTGAAACATAATTAAAACAGGGAAACAAAATAACATGAGCAGACGGGCATATAGGCACATTCGTAATTACAGGTGTCACAAGCGAATTGCGACATGCATGATGCAATGAATGGCCTACATACACTACACATTAACACACAAGCAAGAGAAGCGCGCTGTGACAAAGCGACTCAGCGATACGCGGCCTCGAGCCGACCGCCGGCGAAGAGCAGCATGCGTTGCAAAATCTTAAAGGATATACAAGCAAGGTGTACAAGAGCCGCGCCAAGCCAAAATAGGATCAGCAACCCGTCCAAACGACACTACAAGTAAACTATCGCAGACTTACATTATCTCACACAGACCATAACATTGACACACACACACATGTCTTTGCTTAGGGACAAGATCTGCATTAGGATATTTTGCTTTTTCAATCGGATCTTTTATTTTTTCCAAATTAAGCCACTTTGGCGAACACATAATTGATGTTTGACTTGGCGATTATGGTTAGTTACAGTTCACGCATTTTCACCCTTAGTCTACGATAAGTGGGGCATATCCTTTTTTTTGGTATTGTGGTGTTCAAGCGCCTTGACCCACACTTAGGGAAATTCATTAGCCAACGAGCGGGACGTGTCGCCACCACACGACATAGTGGCGTAAATCACTTTACCTGCATTAGATCATCCATCTTTTAGTCTGCGGCGAGGGCATGTCACCACCAAGTGGCATAGCAGTGTCATTACGCTTTACCTCGAATCAGGGATTTACACCATCATCCACTGCTAAGTGGACGCCTAGTTAATAAACGATGAATGCACAATCACATATCAGATAATTTAATTAAAATTAGTAACCATTAAATATCAACGGGGTCGAATAGTTGACTTCTGCACGTGATCCAGAAGTATTTCATACTTGGGTTCCATTTTCTTTACGAGACCAACAAGCTACTGTTCATTTCTTTAAATTAAGTCAATTAAGTAATATTAAGACTTTACGGAGTCACAATTTTGACTCTTCAGCCTGGTCTATTAACTTCCAAATTAGGATACATCTTTCGGGTACAGTGACACACATATTTTAATTAATCCCAATAAGGTATGGTCGACCATTTTTCAGAATATACAACACTTGCGATTACAAAGTTATAAAGCGGACATATACAATGATAATAGACCAATACATAATTTCATATATTACAAGAACAGGGATAGCGTAAGGGAAGCTTAGCTACTACCCTTGCACTATAAATTAACACACAATAACAATAAGGCCAACAATGAAACACGAGAGCAAACACTGATAGAGAACAAACGCCATACGCACTACATAAGTGAGAATACATTCACACACCCAAGAACACGGGGACATACAATCTAAAACGGCGAATACATCACACGCGAGTAGCACTTATGAGTCACACAATGGGTATCGCCAAAGAAAGGCGATAATTCAGCTCAAGAACAATGAGAAACATATTCCCGGAATAGAAGTGATAAACCACGGAAAGGTACATTAGGGCGCAAATTACAAAGAAAGACAACATTACTAACACTTCACAAGCACAAAATAACATTAATTATACCTAAAACATAGACACTTCCAGCCATGATAAGGGAACAACACCTAACACTTACCCCAATTAATTACTAAATGAGAAAAGCCAGCGAATAAACTTTGACAGCTGCATAGCTACAGAAAGCAGATCGTTAAAATGACATAGCAAACTTATAAGTGTGACTAACCACTAACGCCCATAATACTAACATAAACACACTAAATGTCATTTCCATAGCGCAATTAAAGAAAGCCTTAAAAAAAATCCTAGTTAATTTTAGCCCCACGACGAGCAGAGGCAACTGCAGAGCTAGATCTGACCACATTCCCCACACGGAGGTAAAGGCTCAATGCACAGCCCATATTCTAACACATTAGAACCTCTATTCCCAACATAATCATTGTTAACAAAACTCAGAAGTTATTGTTAATGAAAGCTAAAAAACACTACCCCTAGTTTAATAACTTTTGCGCTAATTTACCCCCCAGGAATTCTTATGTTTCATTATTAAAGTTAACAAACAAAGTACCGAAGTTGGATCAATGCTAGTATTCTCAGTTGAGGTGAATAGCAACTATCTCTATGCACACAATAAATAAAATTTTAAGAAGAAAGGAAGTATTAATTAAGCACCGTTATTTTTGCGAAAGATGAAAGATGAATAGGTAGGCACGTATAGAGGGCACAGATAATAATTGCCACAGATAATTAAAATATAGGATAAATATTAGTGTTTAAGTGTTAGAGCAGAGTTAAAAGCCATGAAGCAGGAATCACATAGAGATAAGTGGTAAATAAATTTGATCCAACTAAAGCATAATACAGCAGAATGACAATTTTCATTACTTATTATCATTATTGTTATTATTATTAATATTAATATTACTATTATATGCCATCCCATAAAGTCATGTAGACCACCGCTAACAGGCCACCAATTAACATAACGTCAGCACGTTATGGCTTAAGGCAGCAGCCATTCTACTGAGAAACGAATTGACCTCAAAAGATGAAATGGTGAAATTATAAAGGTGCTAAAGGAAGATATTACTAAGTTAATGGAAGAGTTGAATAAATTAAAAGGAAACAGAGAGGAAAGCAAGGAAACTTGGTCGATAGTGGTTGCTGGTAAGGTAAGATTGAATATGCCTAGGCCTGTAAATGGAGTACCAGTACATATAACTGAAATTCACGTCTCAAATTCATTTGGAGCGCTCGTCGAAGAAAATGATGACTTTCTTCAAGAAGAAAAGAAGGAAGTCATAAAGGGAAAATCCAGGAAGATGCAGATATTTGCAGATGATCACCGGCGAGATGTAGCAGTAAGCGTATTGGAGAGTAGCGGAGAAATGGAGATCACTTCGACAGTAAAGCCAGGAGCACCAATTGCAGCGGTCACGAACGGGATGGTAGGAGGGTGTGCGTCCCTTACTTCAAAGGACTATGCAGTAATCATCGCTGGAGCAAACGACGTCTATAAAAACGAGAGTAAAATGGTAATCAAAGATTTAAAGGGTACATTGCCATTCATGCATAACACAAATGTCATCATTGTAAACATTCCGCCGAGATACGACTTAATTCCCAAATCATGTGTAAATGTAGAAATAGAGGCTACAAATGGAAAATTTCATAAAATTTGTAAGAGTTTTCCAAATGTCCAAATTATAGATGTAAGTAAATTAGACAGGAAGGTCCACACTCGGCATGGCCTACATTTAAATAGGTTATGAAAAGAGTATCTTAGTGTTGAAACCTGCAAAATTGTAAATTCAAATGGTAAGAATAGTTCAACAGTAATATCTTTAGAGTGGAAGCAGGGAAACTTCTAAAAGAAGCCAACCGTGAGGTTTGGCATTCAGATATTTTGATGTCAAATTTAACTGAGTCCAACAATGATATTTCGGATTTGTCTAGCAACAATAATAATAACAATTATGATAGTAATAATGTAAATAAATCACCAACACAAGCTTGTAAAAGTAACAAATTTAAAATTTACCACCAGAATGTTCAGTATCTCTATAATAAAATTGATTACATAAATCTAATGCTTAAAAATGATCTTAAAGGCATCTAAACATTATGTATTTCAGAACATTGGCTGAAAGAGGAACAACTCGAATTAATTCAATTCCCAGGGTTTATACAAGCTAGTAAATACCCTAGATCTAATATTAGCCATGGTGGTAGTTGTATCTTCTTAAGAAATAATTTAGATCATGAACAGTTAACAGCTGTTATGTCCCAGAGGGTGGTACACCCGCAGGACACATTCCTACCAAGGGAGAGGTGGCCTACGCCACTGAACCCACATACACCCACAGTTGGACATCTATAAGTACACCTACAATTACTCTACGAGAACGACACATCTACCACATTATCAAACACCCCCTTCTGTCCAAAAGCCTCCACCAACGGGAAATACAATAAATCCAGAACGCCATCTTTACACAGCAAGCTGGCGACCGCCTTGTACAGGAGGTTGGCCAAGAGCTTACAAAACACGCATACAGTTTACGCTAGAACTATTTGGGGCAGCTACTACTGATGCAATGCTGACCATGCAGCTCCAAAACGTATAAGAAAGGGAACCGACCCGAACCCATTGTCTATCGTGGCCGGTGGCTCTGCTGGTTTGGTTCCCGATCATCGCCTGGAGGTAAGGTGCTCTCAGATTCCTTAAACACATTCCTTTTGTGATCCTATCACTTTACAACCCTATTATTACTCTGTCACCAATTACATTGTGTTAACGCTCCCATACATAAAGGGACATCTCACACCACAGTGCTGGTCTAATAAACCATTGACCAGTACACTCACTCATTTGTTATCACTGAAACCCTTACACTTGTCTTCACGTTCCAATTCCCCGCCTGACATTCCTAAATGCCCGTGACCGTCACTTATATAAGTGCTAAGTAAGGATTTCTATTGTACTAACATTGAAAAACTCCAGCTGCCAGGCAGTCCAGCCAACTCAGCAGGTAGGCTCATAGCCCACACACGATTGTTTGTTCAAAGCTGCAATTAGCCGCATCTTGATCGCGCATCCCTTGAGGGCCGATCACACCCCTTTAGAGTTAACCCCCATTTCACTCACATTCCCTTACAAACACCCACACACGCAGTTTCCGCACAGACGTGGAAACCTGCACCTTTTTGGACATCACCTCTAAATTTGACATTTTACACCCCTTGTTCGTCCATCCATCTCACCCCCGGACAGAACAAATATAGGTGGAGACGCCAGGTAGTTCCCACGAGTGAGGGTAGTTACCACTCAGAAAGGACCTAACACAAATAGGTTTGGAACTACGATTTCAGTACCATACAGCCAAGCGAGATTAGGATTTTTTCAGAGTACGCCATAAATTCTCTTCTTAACGGGGGTTACAGCACTTTACATTAGCCCTCCCACCCACCCCATAAGCAGGCACAGTAACTGAAAGGAACTAGGGGGCACACTATCACATTAGATAGTAAATACTTTTTCAGGGACCTATACTAATTCATATCAGCCCTTTCAGCCCACACATACAGAATTGACAAGGGCACTAAGTATCACACAACCCCCTGAATACATATATATTTATACACCGCATAAACAAACACTGCCATAGTTACATTCGCCGCCCCACACACATAATGGCTTCAGTATACCGCTTGACCATGCTGAAGAACATTGAGGAATTTCATGACCTCATTGCATGGCACAAGGTATTTGAAACAAGACAAGACTACCTCAGAAGGTACCAGGAGCTCCTACACGCCCAGTACATGAGGGTTATTAGGGCACTTCTCCGACCAAAGAGCATGGCTCAGAAAAACAAAATTAGGGCCAAAATCCCTACACTTCGTAGGCAACTCAACAGGTCATACTGGTGGTTACACCTACGACATGACATCATGTTCCAACGGTACAACCAACTTTGGGAACAACATTTACTCATAGGTACATGCGGTACTAGTGTAGCTGAACAAGCAATTAGGCTAAATAGGGAATATGCGCAAATTTGGGACGCATATCGCGAGCTGCAGGCCAATAACATAATCTTTGAATTCGCAGCAGGAAGCCCCACAAAACGCCAGGTGCACAACACACAATGTACACTAGTAGCGGGCAGTACTGTAGATCCTGCGAGAGAAATTGAACATCTGACCCGGAGGGTTGAGAGATTAACCCTGAACACGCCCAACACTACGAGGGTGAATGAGGCTGACGTGGCCTCCACACACAACATTGACACGGATGACATCGACCAAATAACACAGAGGTTGAAAAACATCCACATCTCCGAACCCTACAACACGACGAGGAAGGAGTACGCCATGGCCCTAAGAGGTGAACCTGGCGCTCCAGACTCCGGTACACGAAACACACCAATAGGGATACGACCCACAGCACCAGTTCAAAGGGTGATTACGCCAGAACGGAGGCGGACAATGGCACCAACCCCTATGGGCCAGATGCATAGGAAGGTATTTCTTCCAGCCCCTTTGAATGCATGCCATAAATACCACTACACTTCGCCCGATGACATACATAATACACAGGGTAAGAGGAAAGTATTGCTTCCTACCCCAACGGGCTACACACACACGAAGGCACAATACAACTCCTCAAACACTTACAATACGGTGCGACGCGAAGTCTGCCCTGCAAGCGCGCACGCACCTAATTCAGTCAAGGAGTGCCACGGTGCACAGAGGCCCAGGCTCATTTTACTTCAAACGCCCCAGGGAGGTACTAAAGAAACACCCCAATGGAGGCCAGAAGCCTATGCCTTCATTACAGGGCGAAGCCAATCACCTTGTCGGGCAATGGCGCTCGGACGGGGATAGCGAAATTGACCATGGGAAAATCCATTCGTTTAGTGACAGAAATCACGGCCTGGAAATTTCGGCAATTGGCATGGTAAAATCGAAGCCATGGCCGTAGGCACAGATGGCAGACAATAACACGGATGACACTTCACAAACAACATAAATCACACACTCACATAAAACCCATAGGATCCCATGCACAGGGCTACGGCATGCATGCCATTTAAATAGACCCCCATCAATACGTAAAGGCTTTCGGACAAAGAGGCCGGAAAAAGCAAGCCCACATCATCCATTTCCATACACACATTGGTCTCGCACTACATCCCATATGTCTTACGAATATGTATTTACAAATGATTATATGTTACGAGTATGTATTTACAAATGATTATATGTTACGAATATGTACTATGTACTTACAAATGATTATATATGTGTCTTATATGTACACCAGAGATTACATATGATATACACTCAATATCACTTACAACACAAACACATACACTGGTAGGTTTTCTTACATACAGAAATTACATAAACCGACAGGGTAACATGCAGAAAGAAATACAAGCTATAGAACGCTAACCACGGGTACCTAATCCAATTACAGGGAATAGTAGGGGAAAAATAGACAGTGACGCCTAGTTCCAAAGTACACTACTGGAGGTGTCAGGAACAAACGCACACAATAACATGAGCTAACACAGACGGACACATTGGAAACAGAGATATACAGATATACAGAAAAGGGAGAAGTACATTGCAGGCCGTCAATTTCCTAATAGACGAAGCTCAAGATTCGCTTAGACACACGGGGAAGAAATACTTTGTAGTATTTATAGATTATAGTAAGGCCTTTGACCTTATCAACAGAGAGATACCGTTTCGGAAACTTACACACATGATAGGAGAAAATAATCCACTCACAATTATTCTCTCCAACATCCTAATGTACAATCACATCCAAATATCAAACGGCACAACTATATCCAAGAGTCCTACAAGGCGACCCAGTAAGCCCAATAATGTTCAATATCACTAGAAGACCCGTGCTGCTCCGCAGCATTCACTTCAACAATCCTACAGCACTTCTGTCCATATAACATTTGCATGTATTCGTGCTAGTGACCTGAACAGACATTTACGGCACCGTCGTTTTTGGGTAAATGATGAAGTAGACTTATGAGATCAAATGTGTGGGTGTCTGGCTGTCCTCTGTGTTTGTGTACCACTATTTACCCTGCGTAAGCTTAAAAGGCGCACGGGCGTCAGGCCGAGGTGAACAGCTAACTCCAAACACATAAGCTATACTCTTCTCTGAAGAATTAACTCGACACGACTCGGCAGTTTGATGCTGGCGGAAGCTAGGGTGATAGGTCGCTCGCAAGCTCGTAAATTCACTCTGAAGCTAGTAATTTAAATTTCTACTGAATGGAGATTGCTGTAAGAAATCAAAACGTAAAAAACACTTACACTGGTCGATGTGGGAGATGTCGCGGACTTTCTTGCCGAACTTTTCATGCTGAACAATTCTCAGAGAATATCGATATTTTTAACGGTTTTCCCAGTGTAAGCTTGAAAGACATATGGACGTTAGGTTTTATTTTTTTCAAGTCAATTCAGTGAAATCGTAAATGCTCGGCTTCTTTTGGTCATAAATAAATGTTTTTCTACCTAATCCTTCATCGAGAAATCCTTTACAGAATGGTGAAAACCGCATCAAAATCCATCAAGTTGCTCTCTAGATTACCCGTTACATCCAAGAATTGAGAACTTTGTTTTATACTAAGTAGATAGAGATATCCACACAATATAAGGCTACAGCGGTACAATTTGGTGTTTTGTCTACTTATGAACAATGGTATAAATTTAAAATAAAAGATGGGTCTCTTATTTTTGAGTTTAGAGATGTAACTCTTGGTTAACATATAGAGGTGTGCAAATTAATAGAATTAAATAGATACATTTAATTAGTCATAATTTCTTTTATTCAAAATCATTTTATTAACCAACTTCTTTTGTTGTCCTACTTAGTAGTGTTTCCTCTCCCGTGGAATTACACCTTTTCCCATAAGGAATTGCGTCTGGAAACTTTCAGATTATTGGATTCCGAGGGATATCTGAGCTGGGTCCATTTTCAATTTTTCATTGACTTTAGAATTTAAGTCAGGTGATTTCAATGCATTGTTCATGAATCTTTGAATAGTTCAATAGCGTTCATCAGTTAAAAGACCCCAAATCCCTCCGCTCTAAATTCACACGTAAAGTAGAGTGAAGTAATAAAAACGAAACGTGTGGCATTTTCCATTTGCAAGGCTCCTCTGTTAGTGGAAATTCTTAAAAATCATTTTAATTTGAGTTCCTTAAATGAAAATATAATTAGGAGTCTTGGTTAAACATTTGAAGTAATTTCATCGCCCTGTAAACATACTTAGTTCATTAAACCGTGAAAAGTAAAAATGCAATTTTGGAAAACTGACATCGAATGTAATAATTTGCACATCTCTGTAAAGACAGCTATCGCCTCCACCCCTACAGATAGAATAGTAAGTAAAGGCGATTGATGAGAAATGAAAAGATAACTCACACAGAAGGAATTAATATTAATTAAGCTGTAAATTTGATAGAGTATATCTCTGTTATAGAACTGAGGGAATGAAATAACAGGATGTAGAATAGTAATCACCGATGTAGGAAAATAGTATTTTTTTACCATTACCACAGGACAGTTATCGTATTAGGGATGCGGACGTCCTTGTATAACTGTTATCTAATCTGTGCCCTGTTTGCTGAGGTCTGTGATCCTCCGCAGCATTCGTTTCAAAATTCTAATAGTACTTCCTTCCATTCGATATTTGCTGTTCGCTTGCCTTTTGGTTCTATTTGAACGTTGACGTCATGAAAGGATTTTGCTCGCGATAGTGCGGCATACAGTAAAGTTGTCCGTGCCTAAACACCGGTTGAGGTAAATAAATGCCTACTTGATCTTGTGTTTGACCTTGAGCTTTATTGATAGTTACACAAAAAGTCAAACGTACTGGAAACTGCCTCCTTTTGAAGGAAAATGGCATAGAAGTATCTGATGGCGTAAGGTCAAGGCGAGGGAGTAGGACATTGTTTCCAACATTTACGCCAGTAATAATTTACAGGTGTAAGCAATTGTCATGCATCTTCCAAACCAACAGTCTAGTACCGTTGAACAGCCCTTGGGTAACATTAATATTTCTCAACAAAATGACAATTGAGCCTTCTTTTAGTCGAAGGATATGAGGTGGCAATCCACTTATGCCTATGCTGTCTAAAAATTCTATTGGGAATTGTAGAGTTCACTCTCATCTTCAGTAATCAAATTTTTCACACTGATGTATGTTCTCGATAATCCTGGGATTAGGTCTAAAACCTTGTCATTGATTTCTTTACAATGTTCATTTTTAGGTGCTAAAATCGCTATTTTTCAAAAGCGTGAAATATTTTTCAGCGTGGGACAAATTCTGAATTTTCTCCATCGACGTGAGGGTATTCAACGTTACCAATTTGCATCAAGAAGTTTGCAAAGTCGCGTTGATCTGTATCCGCTCGCATATTTTTGTTGAGCTTAAAAAAATGAATAATGGCCACAAAGGAGAGAACCTTAGTGACATTTGGACTGATGCTGCTTTAGATGCGTGAGGCACAACAGACAATACCTGCCTAATATCTACACCTAAGACGATAATTTTTCCGCCGAAAGGCACGTCGTTATTCATGATGGCCTTGAGCAACCGATTTACACACATCAACGCGTGCTTATTAGCCATTGGGACTTCATCCCAGATGATAAGTTTTGCTGAACGAATATAAAAAGCTTCCTTGTTGTTAACTTTTATTCCTGATACATAACCTTCATGTAAATGTAGAGGTAACTTGAACTGGCTGTGTACAGTGCGCCCCTGAGGTAGTAACATTGCTGCAATACCAGTCCGTGCAACAGAAACTACATTTAACCCAAAATTTGAGCAACTGTAAATCAAGTATTGGTAAAGAAATGTTTTCACGGTGCCCCCTGGACCGTCAATGAAATATGCATTACTCATCCTTTCATTGCTGTTTTGTACTAACCCCACAATTTCTGTAATTATAGCCGTTTGGTTTCTATTTGCTTGGTTTATCATCCGACTTAATTGATCCTCATTAAGTTTTGGATAATTCATTGGTGAGGGAAATTATCAATAATAGCTGGCAATTCGAGAGAAGTAATGGGAAGACCATGGAGCTTTAATGTATTAGAAATATGTATAAGAGTGAACTGATATGCAATGTTATGTTCGTGAAACTGCAGATAATCTTCTGAAAATGAATTCTTGAAAATGTCCCATTTGAAGGGGTCTGAACGATACATATGTAAGAAAACAGTTGTCGTAACTGAGAAGGCATCTGAAATTGTGACGCTTCTGCCAAACAACGCTGCCATTCATAATCGTCAATCAGCAAACCTCGCACCTTAGCTGTTTCATTAAAAGTAGAATAGACAACTGCTTTGTATGTTCGTAGATCCTGGAAGCTGGTAGCACCTATGACGTGAAGCAATAACAGGCGTAAATAATACCTTTCTGTTTCTGTAGGCGAAACATTATACATTCTGCCTATAGTTTTGAAACATTTTTTCTTTTTTGCCACTGGCAGTTGCTCTTATTCCAGACGTAGGCTAATGTACTGGTGTTTCAGGATATATATACGGACTTCTGGCTTGCGAATCATGATTTAACTTGAACCACGCTTGTAATTCCATGTTGGGCGACTGTGCTTGAAGTAAAATATCTGGAGCGTTATCATTGTTAAAATAGATATTTTGCAAGTTTGGCAAGTGAACTGGTAATCGCACGATAGAATGTGACTGTTCATGCATGTGAAATGAAAATATCTTGAATGCGGCTTCTGTTGGACCAACATATCTAGCATTTAGGAAAGAAGTAATTTCATCGTAGTTCACCGTTTCGCCTTCAGGACATATTTTAACAATGCAGCAGGCATGACCTTTATACACATACTTGTGGATTTTAATATATAAGATATTTGTGGAACACTTGAGCATATTTCAACATTAATATGAGCTTGCAAGTAAAGTAAAAGAAATGGATTGTAGGGAACAATGAATCGATTACCGATTTCAATGTCAATGCCTCGAATTGTTTTTATAATAATCCGTCCATTATTTCTTCTCCTATACGAAGGATAACCATTGGCATTATCTTTGGTCTCTTCCTGAAACTGTTTAGGGAAATCTTTCTTACGTACGCCATCTTTCATGCAGACTAAAGAAGGATTCTAAGATCCGCGAGGACCATGTACCATATGACGCCTTACCAACTCGTATAGTACTTCATCCTCGAGATCTGGTATTTCGGTTGACACCACACTGTCAATGTCAGAAATTTCTCGAAACTTACAAATCTTCCGTTAATTAGTCCAGTCAATAAACGAATTTCACCCTACATCAGATGCGGGATCGTTTTTTATTTTTTGATGTTGTTTAGGACCCTTAGGTAGTTATTAATCCAAGTTTCCGTCATCCTCCCCCCCCTTGCTTCGTCCGCCATCTTGAAAAAAATGTCAGAAATCGGCACTTTTTCCAGTTTTTGGCCTCTAGCTCATTCCCAGTTCATTTGTTTGAACATATGTCCAAATAAGAAAATGTAGATTACTAAATTTCCAACAACTTTGATCTTGAAGTTTTTTTGTAGGACCAAGCGTATTCGAGCTACGAGAAGGCGAAAAAGGGCGAAAATTGGCGATTCGGCAAATATTTCACGTTCGCTCCAATTTCCATCGCAAAAACAGGGGGAAACTTGATTTCAGCGAAAAGTTAATTGAATGAAAGTTGTAGACAATTTAATTTCCTTTAAAACTCCTGTATCAAAAAAACAATTACGAGCAATGGGTAGGAGTGGGGGTAAATTTAAGAGAACTATAGGAAATGCGTTTTTTGTGATTCAGCCCTGGAGCGCCGTGTTGGTAAACGTTTTTCGATTTCATTATATTACAACTATTTTCTGAACACAGCAGTGCATCTAAATATTATTTGAACCATTTTTTGTATAAATATGAATAGATGGGAGAGAACAAATTCGTTACTCATTTATTTAAGAAAGTTAGTGTGTATTTACAAAATATAGATTACAATACAATGCGTTTTATATATTAATTATTTACATATTAATTATTAGGGAATAATGAACACAATAAGATAAAAACTTTAAAATAGATGGGGGGGGGGGGGCTGCTACAGTAACCGGAGATGTTTCGCAAGGGGGGGGGGGGTCGGGAGGGTTGACTCTTCGGCAGGGTCATCGTCGAATGGTATGGACGGGTCGTCGATGTATTCCTCTTCCTCGTCAGCGACTATCCAAGGACGGTTGTCGCAGGACTTTCCGCCACAGCAGAATTCGCAGAAAGTGAAGCAATGCATACCGGCTTTTCTGCATCCACATGCTGCGGAACAGCCGGTGACACACCTGCATGATACCGCCTTCAGCAGGGTACGAGGAGCAGCATCTCTGGTGGTTGTTGTCGAATTCAAGCCCCTGCTTCCTCTTGTCCAGCCAAAGATGATCGGGTCTTACTTCCTGCTCATCCAGGTCGTCACTTGGTGGTATACCCTCAAGGAGTGGTATCTCGCTGCATCGGAGATTGGGAGCAGCTTTTCCAGGTTCAAGTTTGTCGTGGTGGCAACAAATTTTGTGTGTCGGAGGTCAGAAAGTGATTTCCCCCCATGGAGGACGACCAATATTTTATCTCCTACTTTGAAGATGTCCTCTAATGTGGCTGCTGGGTCCATGAATACATCACCTATTTCCAACAATAATGGATTCCTCCTGAACACGGGACATTTTTTTTTTCCGAATCCATAAATGTTTGACGTTGTGTCACACCCGCTGATGGCGTGGATGAGCAGCAGGTTCTCGGCGAAGTCGTACATAAATGATGATGGGGAGTACATGACGTCAGGTGAATTGCCTCTTCCTGTTTTTTTAAGGTATACGTTGTTCATCGTATTTGCTGTCCCAGTGAGAATGGCTAATGAATCGATGTCTTCCCCCACAATAATTACAGCGTCGTACGAAGAAGCCATCGATGTTGCAGTGGTCACAATGAGCACGCCAGTATCCTCTTCATCTTGCTTGTTCATGACGTTGGACGCTTCAAGTGTTGTTCTGAAGAGGGCAACAAATCGTTTTTATTGCTCTCATTGGACAGAAATTTGTCTTGAGGCTTCATCAAATATCATATCTGTTGAGGCGTTCAGCTTACGCCTACTTGCTCTTTCAGGATTCTTGGTACTCTTCAGAAGATTGTCTGGGTACCCGTCGAAGATGACCATCACCACTGTCCCATAATGCTGGTGGATGTACTTGATATAATCGGCACAAATTTTTCCAAAAGTCGAATTTTGATTCCACCCAACTTTGTGGAGCAGATGCCCACCACCGATGACAGTGAGGTAATTTGAGAGAACCTCGAAATCTATGGGTGTGAACACTGCATATCAAGCAGACTTTATGCCCTTGCGCATGACATCCTCGTTGAACAACGACATAGGGTACGGTGCAAGCTCATAAGAGAGGTATTCCTCAATGTCGTCCTGGGTTGTTTTTGCTATGCATATCCTGTGATAGAGTGTGAGTGGGTCTACAGCAATCTTCCTCACCCCAACTTTCAAGATGTTCTTGTCAGCTGCTAAAGATATCACTTTGCCCTTCTTTTTGAAGGACACTTCATCGAAGGTTGTTCCCACTATTCTTGAGAGTCCAGCCATAATGAATTGCTGAGCCTTGTAGCAGTTCACCTGCTTACTTCCAAGTACACCAGAGCTGATGCTCTCTTCCCTTCTTACGGGATCCAAACGACCGAGGACGTGCAGCAGCAATGATTGCATGGGAAATGGCAATACTGATCCTCTTCCATTTATCTAACTTCCTTGTTTGCTTTTAGCACAATTGTTTGGACCATTGTCAATAACGTTGGTGGAATGTCTGCCTCGATACTGTTCAAAAATTTATCAGGGGGTGGATAGTCAGTGGTATTGTACATACGGGAGCGAATAACCTCTGTAATTACTGTATATCTGCAGCTGCTTTTACCACTCTCATTCTTTCTTCCTAAGGATTCGATTTTATATTGGCATACCAAGTGTCATTCAATATTTTATAACCAGTATTTTTGAAACAGACCGTCGATTTATTGCCTGTTTCAACGTACATGGTGTCATCCTCGTAATTTTCCAGCAAACGGGATTTTACTCTTCTCCGGTCAAATTCACATCCTTCCTTAAAGGCCCCCATCAATTGACCAAATGAGAATTGGCTTTCTTCTTTGTTTTGTTTTTTCAGAAAAGCATAAACACATTCCATTGCTTCATCAACTCTGGGGTGTGTTCTGTATCCTCTTGCCCCTCCGCCAGCTCTCGGTGGTCGGTACAACTTTTTCATACAAGCATCGTGGTACTCACCGTCAGCAGCAATACGATCTAAGTCTGGGGGAACACGATTAATTATTTGTTGAGCTCCCTCATCTCCGCGTGCCCGAGGTGCTAGCAACAAGTTGTCCCTTATCTCCATCTTCTCCACCAAGCGAACTGGATTTCGATAAATCCAGGGGAGCTATTTCTGTTTTTTCATATAATCCTCTTCAATTTTTTCCGCACATAGAACGCAATTGCCCTTGAAAATAAACGCCTCACTTACTGACCTTAGCTTTGAAGATGGTCCAGGTGTAGGGGATTCTGAGCGTAGAGCTATGTATATCCGTCTTGGATCGGTGTAATTCTTTGAGCAGGCATTGTGATCTTTAATTTCATCTCTTTTCTTCAAAATCTGGCAGTGGTCGTTTCGCCCCCTTCGAACACTTGCGCTTAATAGAGTCTGAACTCCTTTCTTCTTCACTGTAATAACAACTCCTTCGTCCAAACTCTTCCCGCATATGAAGCACTCACTGTCCGGTGTTTGGGATGAAGAAGCCATCCTTCACCACTACAACTCACTCCACAAGAAAGCTCTTTCCAAGCACGTTGACTAAACCCGATGTGAACATTGGAGGTACGAACATCAACTGAATAAAACAAAAACAATATGCGTGTGTGTGAGAGTGTGAGTGTATATGCGTGGTTACGTTTATACACAAATGGTTCAAATAATATTTAGATGCACTGCTGTGTTCAAAAAATGGTTGTAATATAATGAACACGAAAAACTTTCACCAACACGGCGCTCCAGGGCTGAATCACAAATAGCCTATTTCCTATAGTTCTCTTAAATTTACCCCCACTCCTACCCATTGCTCGTAATTGGTTTTTTTTTGATACAGGAGTTTCAAAGGAAATTAAATTGTCTACAACTGTCATTCAATTAACTTTTCGCTGAAATCAAGTTTCCCCCCTGTTCTTGCGATGGAAAGTGGAGCGAAAGTGAAAAATATGCCGAATCGCCAATTTTCGCCTTTTTTCGCCTTTTCGTAGCTCGAATACCCTTGGTCCTACAAAAAAAAACTTCCACATCAAAGTTGTTGCAAATTTAGTAATCTACATTTTTTTATTTAGAAATATCTTCAAACAAGTGAATGGGAATGGGCTCGAGGCCAAAAACTGAAAAACGTGCCGATTTCTGACAGTTTTTTCAAGATGGCGGATGAAGCAAGGGGGGGGGGAGATGACGGAAACTTGGATTAATAACTACCTAATGGTCCTAAACAACATCTAAAAATAAAAAAACGATCCCGCATCTGATGTAAGGTGAACCCCCTTTTTGATCTTCTATTGAATGGACTAAATGTGCGGGAGCCCTCGTTTTTGAAATTCCACTGTATATAGATATGCTTTTACCGAAAATTTCCTTAACATTAATCAATCGTAGCAATTTCTTTACTTTGCAATGGAAAACTCTCACTTCAATATCAGGCCTATTATTAGCCGTTTCCCAGAGATGAATGCTGTTAATTATTTCTGGCCAGCCCGCATTATAGGTGAACGTAATGAATAAATCTGGCTTTCCAAACTTCGTCACTATCGCCATCGCATCGTTATAATTTTGCAATATTTTCCTTGGTCTACCTGTAAAAGAAGAGGGCAAAACAACAATACGGCCGACTCTGAGATTTTCATTTTCTGCTCGTACATGCAAGGCGTCTGCTAAACTGGCATATGTATCGACTCGTAACTTCGTTTGTTGGTGACGTATATATTTTAATCGGTCACCTTCCATACGACAGTAGTAATCCACGAATAAATATCCATTTTGCAAACTTGAGCAGCGACAACTAACTCAACATGACCTCCATGAACACCATTCATAGACATATGCATTTTGTAATCATCGCTCGTATTGATAGCAGTTTCGTACATATCGCTGTTGCCAACAATAAAGGAAGAATAATTATTTCACTTGTCTGTAACATGTTTTACAATTCGCTTTCTAACCTGTGTAAATAAACTCTGATGGTTGTACTCACAATATGCCAATGACCTTAACAGACAATTACCGTCACCTTTAATCTTTATAACATTTGTAATTGAGTGTCGCCTCTCATTCATCATAATATGATTCATTGTATTGATTGAGCACACAACCTATAAGGACGAATGATGAAACGATAATAAGACAGTTTGTAGCTGGTGAGACCAAAGACTATATATCAGAAAGATCGGATACACAATACAAAATGGCGGTTCCAACATTCGATTGTAGCGGCATCTTCGTGAAATTAGTTGTCTTTCGTATACAGTATTTGTTGCCATTCAAAGAGATGTTGACCTGTCAGTGTCATTAGCATAATGACTGCTGATTGTGCATGAGCATTTCACTCTCAAAGTCATCCATTCTTTGAGAAGTTTTAATTAAATTATGTGCACAGAATCCCCTTCTACTTATTGTATGGATTTATGCGACATTAGCGCCCGAGTGGAACAGGTACAAGTTAACAATATCATGTATGGATACATGCGACACTAGCGCCCGAGTGGAGCAGGTAGAAGTTAACGATATCATAACGTAATTAGGGAACTCTCTGTTAATATCAAGTTAGATTTATTATAGAGGCGGCGTTGAATATCATGATACAGTATTAGTCGTTGTCGCCTAGCGACAAAATGTCCGTCAAGTCATTCGATTCTATTTTCGTAAGACCTTGAAGGAAGTAATATTCGCAATTATTTTAATACTCGAATTATATAATCAAGTAAGGTGGGTATCAATCGACGGTGCTTGATAGGCATTACATTTTAAGACAACAAACGTCGTCGTAGCGCAAATACTTCCCGAGATATTTCAGTTTTAGTAAAGGGTGAAATTTTTTGAAAACTATTTTAATATATAAGATGACTGCAGACGTCACGGAGATCAGAGACACATCAGCGTCACTTATATTATATGCGGACGGTATGGCAATTGGCTCAAGTGATAAAGAAAAGCTTCAAGATGTCCTAAACAGACTTATCGCATGGGCAGACAGAAATGAACTACAAATCAACCAAAGTAAAACCAGACAAATGACATTTAGGAGAGGAGGGAAACATGCTTCAAGAAACACAATAACACTACACAATAAACCTTTAGAAGTAGTCTCAAAATATAAATACCTTGGAGTTACTTGACAAACAACATTATCATCCTTCAACTTCCATGTTACAGAGAGAGCCACTGCTGCAATAAAAGCCATGTATCATATCCAACAATCACAGCGAATCTCAATAGCCACTGCATTAACACTGTTCAAGACTGCTATAGCACCAATAGCAACCTATGGGATTAACATCATCTGGGACAAACTAACAATCACAAATCTATTAACAATTGAGAAGGTCAAAGCCCGTTACCTAAAACGGATTCTAGGAGTAGGGAAGTCAGCACCATCGAGGCTAACGTATGTGTTAACAAAAGAAACCTTCTTCGTTGAAGGCATAAGAGCACAATTCTGGCTACCTAGTACTAAGGCTTATGAAAAGACACTACACCTGTTAAAAGAGAAAACTAATGCCATATGGCCCGAATTTACCCAACAGACGCCATGACATCATCGGAATGGAAGCAGCCAAATTATGAACTTAGACACATACTGACAAGATTTGCAACGCACGGCTTTCATTAGAAGCTATGTCAGAACCTAAGATTTCATCAACCGGAAGAATCCTGCGTGTGTAAATTGTGCAATAAACATTGTGAGCGATTTCATGCACAAAACTGCCCAAACAGGACAATCTCAGTAATAGGACTAGGTAAAGAATAATTTATGTACCATTATGCACATTGTACGCTTTTCTTTAATAAATAACAGGTGTAATTAGTGGAACGTTCTATATCATGCCATATATCTATGACATGGGACCGCCGGCTTTACTTCCCTTCCGAAGGAAGGCATACTGAGGGATTTTAACAATCTTAAAAATCCGACGACTTTGGCCGGGTTTGAACCCGTGACCTTGGGCATAGAAGCTCAGCATGCTACCAACTACGCCACCGAAGCCGTTCATCAATTAGGTGATAAAGCCAATGTTCAAGGAGGCATTGATAATGACGTGCTTCTGAAAGAAGAAAATTACAGAACAGACATTGGCAGGAACTCTAGGGGCATTTATGTTACATTCTTAAGTATGAATGTATATTAGTTACATGATCCTGCGATGTTTGATGTTATCAAAGCGGCTATGTAAGAAGTACACGATTTAGTGAGTTTTGTATATATTACTTAACCGTCAGCAATAATCAAATGATATATTTTCTTTCTAAAACGAAGATTTGCTAAAACCATGGGCGTGACAAGTACGAGTAATGTACAATACGAATTTATCACTTCGCACAACTTTCATTATGCCATGAGCAATGCGAAATATTCCTGATAGTTTGTGAAGAAGAGGAAAAACGTGATGGATCCGCTGTAATGTCCAGTACAAACTAAATATTTGGAAACAGTGCCATTTTAATTATTAGGCAGATTCATATGTAGGGATATTTCCACTGTTTAATTTAACTCAGTAATGGGGAAATATCTGAAAATACGTCCTCCAGTTACCGTATTTAGAAAATAGGCGATCTGGATTTACATTAGCATTATAATGAAATGCTCAATTTTATATTATTGTCGATACATGGTGATACCACTATTTTTTACCTGTTTTTAAGAACTGAACATTATGACAGTGAATCACAAAAGAAGAAACGCGAACTTCCATGGACAAAAACTGTGAACTAAAAACAAAACATTCCTCCCATTGTTGCCATAAAGCAGCCAACGGTTTCAGACCAGTCAAATAATGAATTTCACGAAGGAAGTAAGAAATGAAACGAAAATTGGGCGAGGGGGTAATGAAATGAAAATTATAACTTGGCCCCCCTCTGGAAAAATCCTGCAGGCGCCCATGTTCTGTACAGGCTACCTTCTCTGACTGCCATGGCCACAATTTCACGATGATCAGCCGTTTCAGATATTGACTTCTCTTTGTTTGCAGTTTGGACATAACCTCTGTCAAGTATCTGACTGACAGATATCAAATTGTATTTGAGCTTAGGCATGTAAAGCGTATCCTCCAGGATGACCTTGTACCATTCTGTTCCGTTGAACGCCTCAAGTTGAACGTTTCCGATACCAACGCCCTCTAGTACAGTCCCATTTCCGATGACAATAGCAGATGGAGTTTCCGACTCAATCAATTTGACGAACTAGTTCCTGTGTGATGTCATATGTCGTGTAGCTCCACAGTCCTGGTACCAGTAATTTCGTGTGTTACATTTCGAATTGAGACTGTTCAGCTCAGCACTTGACCGTCCCATTGACGCTAGTGCGCGGTATGGGCGATTCGTTCTCTTCTGTTCATTCCTTTCTGACCTTTCATTTCTATTTTTGTTGTCATCCTTCTTTGCACAGTCTCTTGCGAAGTGATCTTTCTGTCCACACACATGGCAAGGGTAGTTTTCTTTACAAAAGGCAAGATATTTGGTGCAGGGTTTGTTTCTGCAGTGTTTCTTCACATGTCCTTTCTGTCCACACTTAAAGCAGCTGACTGACGCGCTTCCACCTTGTCTGTTGCTATTATAGTTATTGTTTTTGTGAGCAGACTGATTTCCAGTTTTCTTCCCCTTTGCGATGAATGCGTTGACTGCAGTTGCTTCATTTTCCTTTTTAACTTCATTGAGTCGATCCTCTTCCAGCCTCAATCTTTCGATGAGAGTTTCGATAGTTTTGTCGGCTCCTGTCACATTGTCCCAGGCTTTTCTGAAATGGTGCAGCTTAGGTGGTAGCATACTCAGCATTCGTGTCATGATCCAACAGTCTTTCACCCAGTCGTTATCGGATGACAGGTCTTCGGCTATCTGTTGAATCTCCAAGCAATTCTCAACAGCTGATTTTTGGCTGTCAAAAACATAACCAAAAATTTCCTTTGCAAACAGTAATATCAGACTATTTACCATAAACATTTTCTAGCTTATCTAACATTTGTTTTGCAGTTTGGCATTTGACTAGCTTTTTCGCTATATTACTACTGACATTTGAACCTATCTTTCTTTATCCAATTACGTACAGGATCGGAGATTGCACCAGATGGTTTGACAGTCAAACCAGTTGCAATATCAAAACATTCATTTTTTCTCATTGCTAAATTAATTTTGAACCGCCAAGAATCATAATTGACATTTCTATGCAAATCTTCTGTCAAAGTTTCTAAATGAACCTTTACTGTATCCATGACTTGAATTTAAAAGCAAAATTACGTTTCAAAAAAATATGACGAATTTAGAAAAGTTTGTTCAACGACTCCTTCATTCTTGTCCATTTGTAACTCAACTGATTTATTTCTAACATAACATAACATAACATAAGATATAGTACCAACATTACAATTTACACATATCATATATACACACATAATACCTATTACATTACACTCTTTCCTCCCTTCAACGACAATATCTACTCGTTAGAAATCTATAAATTCAGTCTAACAGGATGCGCTCAGATCTGCGCACTTGAGTTCCAGCAGGGGGAACGATAATTGTTGATTTCATGTCCTGACTGGATGATTCTGATACAGTGCTACCTCAGGGTTAGGTTGAGGTATAGTTTCAGCTTCTAGGTTTATTTCTAGCAGAGTTGCCTGTTTCGCTAACGTGGTTGTCTGGTTATGAGGCACAACTAGTTTGTCTGTGTTTGAAACATCTTGATTAGACCTTTGTTCCCCAACTTGGGTATTTGGCTTAGAATAATACATGTTCATTTGATTTATATGCCATAAGGATTGTTTACCTTTTAAATCTACCAAGTATGTACCTCGCCCAAGGGCTTTTAACACTGTACCCACTTGAGGGATATCTTCCTTTCTCCTACGTACACGAACTTGCTCCCCTATCTGAAATGTAATTACATTTGGCACATAAGACTTTTTAGCAGCTGGTTTCAGCTTGCTGAGAGGTGTTCTTACCGGAAAGGTAAATATCATTTCTGCTGGAGTTATATTAGTTACCGTGCTTGGCGTATTTCGGTACTGGAAAAGGAAATGATAAACTTTATGCTTAATTGACAATTTTGACTCGTACATTAGCATTTTCTTAATACCAGTCTTTGCTGTTCGCACTCCCCTTTCTGCAAGGCCATTCGCCTGAGGATGATAAGGTGGGCTTTTAGAAGCTATTATGTCATTATCCGTACAAAATGACAAGAAATTGAAGGAATCAAAGGGGGGACCATTGTCGGTCACTATTTGAGCAGGAAGTCCGAACGTGGCAAAGTATGCTTTCAATCTGTCAATTACAGCTGTGGTGGAAGTACCCCCAACATCCCATATTTCCAGCCATTTACTATGACTGTCAAGCAATATCAGATACACTTCAGTATTAAAATAAAATAAATCTAAGTGCAGGCGAGTCCAATTACTGTTCGTTGAAGGCCAAACATGTTGTATTGGTGAAATCGCCTGAAAATTTACTCTAGCACATGGTTCACACAGTTTAATATACTCGTCAATATCTTTGGCAAAATTGGCCAGTAAACCACTTTCCTTGCTCTCATTTTCATCCTTACCCTACCTGGATGTCCACCATGATGGGTATCCAGTACTTTACTTCTTAATTCATAGGGGATTACCACACGATCTCAAAAAGAAGACACCCTTCTACCACTGACAGGCTATAGCGTATTTCAAAATACGGTTTGAGCGCTGTCATTGTCACTTGTTGTGGCCAACCCGACTTTGTTAACTCAATAGCCTTTGTCAATACAGGATCCTTAAGAGTAACATCTGCTACAATTTCAGCATTTATGGGTAACCCTGACAGTTCAGTTATTACACTTTTTACACTTTCTACAATTTCATCTTGACTGGGAAGTCTAGACAACATGTCTGCGGGTCCCATATTTTCACTTTTCCTATACTCTGCTTTGTATTTGAATGCTGCTAAAGTAGTAGCACAACGTTGTAATTTGGCAGCTGCTACTACTGGCATGGGTCTTTCAGGTGATAATATGGATTTTAATGGCAAGTTATCTGTAACTAATATAAACTCTCTCCCTGCTAAATACTTATAGAATTTAGTTAACCCATACATTATAGCCAATGCTTCTTTTTCAATTTGTGAATATTGTTTTTGTGTTTCGGATAGTGTTGACGAAGCAAAATAAATAGGATGCTCAACTCCATCTACTCTATGAGCTAGGACACAGCCTAGTCCATATTGTGACGCATCACAACAGAGTACCAATTGTTTACAAGGATCAAAATGCATGAGTGCATTACTCCCTATCAGCAGCTACTTACTATATTCAAAACTACTATTTCACTCATCAGACCAAGACCACTTGACAACTCTCCCATTTATTTTCTTTTTGACTTCCCCAGTCGTTCTCCTACATCCCTCCAATTTACTGCTATTTCTTCCAACCAGTCCCTACCAATCAAAGGCAAAAACAACTGAGGTGTGTCACATACTACCAACTTCAGGTCATGTTCATCTCCTACATTGTCACTAACCTTAACTGATATTGTTCCTTCCACTTTAATCGGGCTACCATCTACTGTTTTAAGTTTAGCATCACATCCACTAATACCTAAATGTGGAAACAATTCTTGCAACTGCTTTACATGAATTAAACTGTATCCTGAGCCGTATCAATTTCCATTAATACATTTACACCATCTATATTGGCTTTCACAAACAATGGTTCATTATTATGTGTAACAAGGTTTACCTCCACTCCGTTCACATAATTCCCAGTATCTCGAATTACCTCATTATATCTGTTTTTATTACTATCCTCAGTGTCGTTTTGTTTAAATCCTATTCCTTCTTCAACTATACGCATGTCCTCAACTACTAGCCTACACATTTCCCTTGCTTCTTTCTCCTCATTAAATGATAGTTCCCACTCACATGACTCTTCTATTACATCCCCATTATTTACTCTGTTTATGACTAATTGATCATAATCACTACTCACGTCATAGTCCAGAATACTTTCCTCACATTGCTCCTATTTAGGCCTATCACACGTGTGTTCCAATCGTTGTCCGTCGCCGCTAACAATAGCTTTAGCTGATTCTCTACAATACGGAGCATACCGCCATTGTTCACTACACTCCTCTTGTTGCCCTTCGTAACAGACAACTGATTTAATTTGCTCTCTATGATAACGAGACGTATGACCTATTTTTCCACACGCAAAGCAATTTACACTTTTGGACCAGCAATTATCTGGGTGACACTTTGTCGCTCCACATCTCCAGCATCCTTGTGACACCTTGTTAGGTTGTCTCCGCCCTAAGTGTTGACCTCTAGGCATTACGTGTACTCGTTCGGAATTTCCCTGGATTTCCTTTCCTCTGTTTTGCGCCAGCGATTGAAACTGTTGACCATAAGCTCCGCGTTCTGGTTTAGTGCCTCGTCCCGAAGCCCGTCCTCGCGTCCCACTATTATTGGTGACACGGCTACCTCCGCGATTTTGACTGTATAGGCCTACATGCCCATGTTGAATTTTACTGAACTGATATTCTTCCCGTTCTGTGGCCATCTGTTGTGACTGTGTTTGCCACTTCTCCATTTGTTTAGCCACCTCCACCGCTCTATCATAAGTAAGATTTGGCGCTTGGTATAATCGATCTCTAGTTTTGTCCGATTTGAGACCAAACATGAACTGATCTCGTAGAAGAGAGTCCAAATTGTTCCCAAAATCACACGTATGAGCTGCGTCATTAAGTTTAAGCACAAATTCCGCAACTGTCTGAGATGCCAGTTGTGTCATACGTTGAAACCGCACTGTCTCAGCGAGCACAATTTTTTCTCTCGGCGTTTGATCCATCCACGGGAGAATCATTTCGTTCAGTTGCCGGTGCGTCCGGACCCAACGCATGGTTATTCATTAAACAGTAGTCCTCGAATCTGCTGTAAAAGTCTTCTATTGTCTCATCCTTTGGATTGGAAACGTCCAAGTTTCCAATAAGGCGCGGTGGTTGGGCCATATTTTGAATGTCCTCCTCAAGTTCCTTTATTATATTTTGAAGTGCTGGTGCTCCCGTGAGCTGATTCGCGGCTTTCAACAATGCACTCGTCCGTTTCAAATCCTTCGAAATCAAGGTCCATCGTATTTAATTGACTCCATTTAACTGTACTTTCCACATAATCACTATTTACTTGTCCTATTCACTTAACTTACGTTTTTAACCACTGCACTCTGAAGGTTCTTTTTATTAAATCCGTTTTCCACTCGTCGCCAGTGTAATGACTCCTTCATTCTTGTCCATTTGTAACTCAACTGATTTATTTCTAAGACGTGCCAACATAACATAACATAACATAAGATATAGTACCAACATTACAATTTACACACATCATATATACACACATAATACCTATTACATTACAGTTTGATCTTACAAGATGTTACTATCTATTTTCAATTTCTTTAAATCAATTTACTCTGACTCGTGTATAAGCTACTTGACTGACATTTTGAGCTTAGATTGACGTAGCTGACGTTTCTCGGGCTGACGATGTGATAGACGTCCTCTTCAACGGGGCTGACTTTACCTGCGATGATTGACGTGGGCTTTCTCGGCTGACTGGACTGACCTGACGACTGACTTCTGACTTGGACGACGACTACTGACTCGGCTGACTTTTTCTCGACGTCCAAATTGTTTCCTGTAATGTTCGGCGTGTCTGACGTATGAGCGGTTCCTGGGCCGATAACCTCTTGTAATTCTTAGGCTCCGAGCAGGGATGAATGATCAAGTCGTTTTCAATATGTATGACGTCCTTTTATTTATCAAATTAAACAGCAAGTGTCATCAAAAGGCGCCTTTTGACTCTACAGTATAACACATGTTTATGAGTTATCAAAAACTACCCTACATTCGTTATAGACACAATTTTGATGGCTGATGGCTTCAGATTTCACAGACAATATCTTACACATACATTTCGCCATTAGCTGCACATCTCCTTCTAGTTTAAAACAATTGCCAACTTAATAAAGTAAAATACAATTTTGATCACATTGTTGCTAACTTAGATTTATAGTAGAGATTATAGTCAGTTGAAAACATAATTACATTTCAACACTAGTAGTACACTTTATCATTGTAAAAAAAAATCAGGGTGATATCTGTTACTTTATTTAGCGCATGGATTTTAGTGCCGGGAGTGTCTGAGGACATGTTCGGCTCGCTAGAGTTTGTAGCTGCTTCTATGTGGACACCCATGCGGTGAGCTACAAATACCGTAACATGTGGATGAGATGAAATGAATGAAGATAAATGGGCTAGTTCAATTTCAAGTAGTTCCAACTTTGACTACCAGATGCCACTGACACCTAGAGATGAACGTTGGAATTTCATAGAGCATTTCTAACGAAGTATAACCTACACATTTAGCTACACACTACCAATATTGTAGTGGTAGGTTCTTTTAAATGCCATAAATCTATGACATGGGCCCACTGGCTTTACTGTACTTCCCATACGAAGGCACACTGAAGGATTTTAACGCTCTTAAAATATCCGACGACATCGGCCGGGTTTGAAACCGCGATCTTGGGCATAGCAGTTCAGCATGCTACCGACTACGTCACCGAAGCCGCGGAGAAACAGTATAGAATGCCAGTAAAATATTTCGCGCGGCCGTCATGTGGGATTAGTTAAACTTCTAGGTCGGACGAGATAGTAGTATTTACTTACTGAGTTTCATTGCGCTTCGACCAATTAGAATTTATTAGGGGAGGTGTCACACATAAATACGCACACACACGGACAAAAGGTGATCTCATGTCTTTTTTTTTATAAATGTAAATAAGCTAAAAATCTAGAGGTATCTACAAAGGAACCGAAATGCCAAAAAGAATTACATCAGGTTTATACGCTACTTACAAGCTCAAGAGGTGGTTCTATAATATGACTAGCCTACCGATACATAGATAGTGGATGTTGCAATATTTGAGATAACTATTTTGGATAAAGGGCAGATGACCTCGTAGTTCCGCCTCTTAAAACAACAATAACCAACTAACTATTTTGGATATACCCAGACAACGCCATCCAGGCGCGGATCTAGAGTTTAGTTTTGGGGGGGGTCAGAGAATCGATCTAGAGTTTGGCGGGGGGGGGGGTGGAGGGGGGGTGGAGGGGGGGGGGTCAGAGAATCGAAATTGTTAAGAAAAATGGTATCACTAAAAACGCAATCACAAAAAACCAAACGTACAAAACCAGACCAATTTTTTTGCAAGCTTCATGGATAGAAATTTGATGCGTTTAGCGCACCAAAAATATTCGTACAAATTGCAACGGCGTGTTTTGCGAATTTTACATCGAGCTTCGAGAAAAGGATCAAGGTGCGTAACAGTTTCGGCAAGTCGAGTTGGTGCCGACAAAGGGAGTAAGTCTCAGCTTAAATTGCCAACCAAGCTTGCAGTTTGGACGTCGGCAAAAATTTTTGGTGCGAAAAAAGCCCCAGTTTCCTATCCGTGCATTACTGCACATTCATCGTGACATCACTATAAACATCGATTAGGTAATCACAAGGTTTGCTAAACAAAATAGACGAGTTGATTTTGTTGTATAACTAATAGTTTTTATACAAGAGGTTAGAAGTTGTAAATACACACATCAAAAAAAGTTTTGCATCACCTCGGTTCCAAGAGTTCCGGAACCGTTAAATACAAAGGGAATAGAGATCAACACAAACAACATTTCAGCTCGTTTTATTGCTCATGAGACCCACACATTGCATGTTGTACCATCATACAGCTAGACTTTCAGCATTTGTGGTCCAGATTGCAGTACACACCACTACCTCTAATACCCAGTAGCACGTCCTCTTGCATTGATGCATGCCTGTATTCGCCGTGGCATACTATCCACAAGTTCATCAAGACACTGTTGGTCCAAATTGTCCCACTCCTCAACGACAATTCGGCGTAAATCTCTCAGAGTGGTTGGTGGGTCAAGACGTCCATGAACAGCCCTTTTCAACATATCCCAGGCATGTTCGATAGGGTTCATGTCTGGCGAACATGCTGGCCACTGTAGTCGAGCGATGTCGTTATCTTGAAGGAACGCATTCACAAGATGTGCACGATGAGGTCGAGAATTGTCGTCCATGAAGACAAATGCCTCTCCAATATTCTGCCGATATGGTTGCACTATGGGTCGGAGGATGTCATTCAGGTATCGTAAAGCCGTTTCGGAGCCTTCCATGACCACCAGTGGCGTACGTCGGCCCCACATAATACCACCCCAAAACATCAGGGAACCACCACCTTGCTGCACTCGCTGGACAGTGTGTCTAAGACGTTCAGCCTGACCAGGGTGCCTCCAAACACGTCTCCGACGATTGTCTGGTTGAAGGCATATGCGACACTCATCGGTGAAGAGAACGTGATGCCAATTCCGTGGGGTCCATTCAGCATGTTGTTGGGCCCATCTGTACCGCGCTGCATGGTGTCGGGGTTGCAAAGCTGGACCTCGCCATGGACGTCGGGAGTGAAGTTGCGCATCCTGCAGCCTATTGCGCACAGTTTGAGTTGAAACACGACGTCCTGTGGCTGAACGAAACGCATTATTCAACATGGTGGCATTGCTGTCAGGGTTCCTCCGAGCGGCAATCCGTAAGTAGCGGTCATCCACTACAGTAGTAGCCCTTGGGCGGCCTGAGCGAGGCCTGTCATCGACAGTTCCTGTATCTCTGTACCTCCTCCATGTCCGAACAACATCGCTTTGGTTCACTCTGAGACGCCTGGAAACTTCCCTTGTGAGAGCCCTTCTTGACACAAAGTAACAATGCGGACGCGATCGAACTGCGGTATTGACCTTCTAGGCATGGTAGAACTACAGACAACATGAGCAGCGTACCTTCGTCCTGGTGGAATGACTGGAACTGATCGGCTGTCGTACCCCCTCCGTCTAATAGGCCCTGCTCATGCATGGTTGTTTACATCTTTGAGCAGTTTTAGTGACATTTATGAACAGTCAAAGGGACTGTATCTTGGATACAATATACACAGTCAACGTCTATATGCCGGAGATCTGGGAACCGAGGTGATGCAAAACTTTTTTTGATGTGTGTATGTACAGTTGTAACAGAACATAATAATTCAAATAAAGATAATTCAGTATTGAATAAAATAAAAAAAGACATGTTTTTCAGTTAAAATTCGTTAAGTTTTATTTGTCTGGTAATTGTGTTTTCGTTTTTTTGAGTTTGCAAAAAAAGTTGGTCTCCGTTTGGGGGGGGGTCATGACCCCCGTGACCCCCCCCCCCCCTTGAATCCGCGCCTGACACCATCTATAATTATCAAGCTGAGCTGTTAGTAGAATTGGCAATACTGGGCTTAGGCTCTAAGATGTGTAAACAAGCTAAGCTCACATGGTAACTATTGTTAATAAATATCGTTTATTTTGAGAAGACAGCATTTAAAATAAGTTCGTATTTACTATTATAACACCCGTGAAATTCCTCGTGGTAAATCAGACTTGCTGTAAGTTGTAGAAGTAAGTAATTCCCGTATTAATTTGTAGGTGCTTGGTAATGAATCCAAATTTTGCTAATGAATAGAGCAATAATTGGAAATACGCAGTAAGAATGATTTGTATATGATAATGTAGATGATAAAGACACGAGTAGGTAATGTAGGCCGATCCTGGCATAGGGGTTAATGGGCAATATGGCCTCCACGCGCAACTCACATATGTTATTCTTATGGAGGGAGTGTCAAAGCTGGGGCAGGGTCTAGTGAGCAAGATGACCGCTGCACGCAACTGCACTCTTGAATAGTGGGATATTCAAATCATTATTTATTGGTTATTAATTATGAATTATTTATTTATTATTTATTTATTATTTATTTTAATTTTAACTTATTATTTATATAATTTTAAACTATATGTTAAATTTCTTTGTTTTAATACTTAAATTATTTTTTATTTTATTTTTATTTTTTATTGTGTTAAAGCACCAAACTGCAAGGTCATTAACCCAAGAATTCTCTAAACCACAGAATACTCATTTAAGATTTAAATTAATTCATGAGAGATATTTTTAATTTTTCATTTAGATTTTAAATTTAAGATTTTAAATTTTAGATTTTCGGTGTTTATTTTTAGAATTTAGATTTTTAGATTTTAAATTTTAGGTTTTAAATTGACGATTTTTAAATGTTTTTGATTTTAGAAATTTTAGATTTTAAATTTTATTTTTACATTTTAGATTTTTAGACTTTAGACTTTATTTTTTCATTTTAGAGTTTGTGAAAAAGACCAAAGTATAACGTCATAGACCTACTGTAAGGTTTTATTTTTATTATTATTCTTTTCAATTTATAATTCTTTTAAACTTATACATTATTATTTATTTAATATTTAATTTATTATTTTTAGAACAGGACTAATGCACAAGATGGTCACTGCACGCAACCACTTACACATACGGCATGCTAACCTAAACTCACCTAACCTAACTTAACCTAACCTAACTTGAACTAACCTAACATAACCTAACATAACTTTATCAAACTTCACCTAACCTAACATAACCTAACATAACTTAACCTAACCTAACCTAACTTTACCTAAACTAACATAATCTAAGCTAACTTAACAAACCCAACCTCACATAACCTCAGTTCACCTAACCAAACATGTCCTCACATAACCTAACCTGAGCTAACTTAACAACCCTGACCTTAACTTCACCTAACCTAACCTAACCTGTGAAGCTGAGCCAGAGGCTAATGCACAAACACAAAGTATTTAAGGGCACACGCAAACATCCTTATGCTAGTCTTATAGAGAGTAAGGTAAAGTAAGCTAAAGCTACCACTGTGGCTACTGTGCAACATAACCTCTACTCACAATAAGCTCAGAATTACCAAGTTAGTTAAGTTTTAAAACGTAAGAGCTTTATTATTAGCCTATTTTCATTTTTGAAAAAAAAAAAAGGCTTATGAGATCACCTTTTGTCCGTGTGTCTGTGGGTGCGTTTGTGTGTGTGTGTGTGATGGTGTGTGTGTGCCCCTCCTAATAACATCTAAACGCTGGAGCGATTTTAATGAAACTCGGTACGATCAAAGCACCATTCTGGGCGACCTCGACCGTGCCCTTCAAATTTTATTGTGTCTCACCAATCCAACATGGCGGCTGTGCGAAATTTCTCACCAGCATTCAGTATCTCCGAAAGTATTACCGATATCACCCTGAAATTGTGTACGGTGATAAAGGGCACTACTAGAAGTTCGCCTATGATACTTTGAAAAACGTGGTATCTAAAAAAACAACATGGCGGCCAAGCGAATTTGAGACTTTAAATAGACTTTTCTCGCGATGTTAACCATCCAAACGTAATGAAACTTGGTACAGCAAATGTTTATACACATTGTAATGAAATGGCGTTTAATTTAGTTCAATTGTTTACATAACCTCAAAATGGCGGCTGTGCGAAATATTTCACTGGCATTCCATATCTCCAAAACTATTACAGATATTACATATAAAATCCAAAATGGCGAGCATCGGAAATATTTAGACGGTTCTCAATATCTACGAATATTTTACAGCAATCAAGCTGAAATTTTTATGTTCATAGAAGCTATGAACTTAAGTTCACCTATACGACTTTCAATAACCTGGTGAGCGCAAATCCAACATGGCGGCGACGCGAATTATAAATATATAATGGACGTTTCTGGCGATTTAACCATCCGAGTGCAGTGAAACTTTGCACGTTAAATGCTTATACAAATGTTAATCCACTGGCATTTAATTTATTTCAATTGTTTTCATAACCACAAGATGGCAGCTGTGCGTAATTTTAAAATCTCGTTTTTACTTCTTGTGTTCTAATCATGCGATTGAAGTTTGAATGCCACACGTACACAATAATCTTCATGTAATTGTACATAGATCAAATTCGAACCTGGCGATCATCTGAAATATTTAGACGGTTCTCAATATCTACGAATCAATCACAACCTTCAAACTGAATTTTTTTTATGTTGATAGAGGCAGTTAACATGAGTTGTTGTTTGAGTCTTCAGTCTTTTGACTGGTTTGATGCAGCTCTCCATGCCTCCCTGTCCTGAGCTAATCGTTTCATCTCTACATAGCTCCAACACCCTACATCCGAGGCAATCTGTTAAACATATTCTAACCTTGGTCTACCCCTACAGTTGAAGTAGGATGTGTAGGATATATGAAAATAGGCTGTATAATTCTTCACGGAACTACTTGTTTTTTCTTTTCCTAGGTTTAACACTAGCACTAGGGCGTAACCCTATCGGAAGAGATAACACACAGAGGCTTTCAGAGAAATTATTCTCACACCATAGGTTTCTCAATTAATTACAAGGCCAGAGTTTACATTCGGTAGGGTGGCACCTTTCTTCTCACTGTTTATCCTACCACAGCATTTTACAGGATCCCATTAAATATAACAAGGCTGGATACCTTATCCCAAAGCATATAGATAATAAATGGGTTATATTATACTTTGGCTACCAAGTATCGGCTACCTAAGAACAATTTCTTGAGATTCTAGAGGTTAAAACGGTTGAATTAGGAGTGGGAGTTGGGTAGCAATTAACATGTGCAAACAGTGACCATACATTTTTTTATTGATTTTAGATTCATTACAATATTTACACAAAATCATTTTTCCTTTATTTTTTTGTTAAAAATTGCACAGTTAGTTTATTATTTTGTTTTTATTTTTTTATTCTTGAGTATGAATACCATTTTTTGCACTTTGATTTTTGCTTGATTGGTGTTTTCTGTAGTGCTATTGTTTTATTTTTAATTTGTACTCGTTTATGTAATTGCTAGATACGGGTACAGTAATATACTTTCTGTTCAATATCAGGATCTTCTTATCCATAACTTAACCATTTAAGTATGGTCAACGGTTGGGTTATGACCATAGGCATGTGTAGCTATATCATTCGAATCAATTACTCTTTTATCATCATGAGGGCACAAAGCAATTTTGTTTAGTTTTATAGATGATATGTTATTTTGTTTAGAAGCGATAATGTTCATTGGTGTTCTTTTTACCTCGTCTTTCATGATACAATCCTTATAATCTTGAAATATTTTACAATATCTGAGAATGCCTCTGCTAATACCTTTAATCTTTTTTTATTTCTATGCCATTTATGTCTAAAGCATATATTTTAACAAATGCTTTAATAATACATCCACAAGCCTCGTCTTTAAATTTCCCAGAGTTTTCTTGTTTGATGTAGAGTAACATATGTGATTAGTAGGATAATCAGATGTGTCCAGGTGTTCTAGAAAATTCAACTTGTCTTGATAAACATCATGGGTGTTAACCAAATAAATAAACGAGTCCGTATCCATATACATTAGTTTAAGATTGTCAATGCCATAGTAGGGAAGCAGGACATCATAGGGGTGGGATTACATCAGAGTTTTTGAAATAACCAGTATACACATAAATATATATATACATTTGTTGAATACAATGCTACGTTTAACCATGTGGAAAACAGCTAGATTAGGACCATAAATTGTTCTGTGAATAAATGTTGGTTTAGCTATTAGCTTTTCAGCCGTCTTGCTGTCAGTTAAAAGACGTATATCTATTCTTTTACGAGTATTTTCCATTGTTTTTCCAAAAATTGCAATGTTAAATAATTTGTACAGATTTTTCTCAAAATCATTTTCGTTTGTTTTCGAAGGTTGTTATTAAAATCAACCTTTAGCCAAGGTCTCTGTTGAAACTTTAACACACGATGAATTTTTATTCATTTTAGTCCATGATTTAGAGCCTGTTTGAGTGCCATGTAATGAACAACGTATCGCCTTCGATTTCCAGGACGAGGAATTAGTTTCTTGAGAGGCGAATCCTTAGGTTGTATACACTATGGTAGGAAAGGTAAATCGTTGTGTAGATCATGAAGGTCATCTGGATAATCGACATCAACGTCTAGAATGTATCCAAGAGGGTCGTCTTCCTTTAGCGTTTCTAGATCAATGGTATCTGGAGAAACCCACTGAAATCCACCTTAATGAAGGGAGTGGCACATAGCCCGCCCGTATAAGTTGATGGCGTCATCATAGGTAATAAACTGCGATGGTTTCTCGGAATCAAATATTTCCATGTATTTATTGTCGGATTCAGCATGCCGATGAGACACCTGGCATATTCCTCCAGGTATTCCAGACTCCATTAAAAGAACCTGATCGTAATCATGTAGCAATTCCAGTGTAAAGGAGCATTGACTCGAAACTTGAACCAGGCGAAGTAAAAAAGTTTGCAGCATCCACTCGGTGTGTTTCTAGTGTTTTGTTTCTAAAAGTTCAAAAGCTGTCTGCAAGAAGGAGTACATCTGAAGTTAGTTAAAGGTCACTCACTATATTCCGCTAAAGTTTTAATTTTGAACTGATTCCAGACATTTTCAGCATGTTCATAGTCTTCTTTATTAACATCTTCTTGACTTAATTTCTTCAAGAATGCTTCTTTTGGAGGTAAACACTTTTCACCTAATCTTTCCCATTAATCAATGTTATCATAAAGAAATACATTTTTACGAGTCATGAGCGTTGCATTTTCTTTTCCAAAGTATTTGTCTGTCTCAGGTTAGGATGGTAAGTGTGCCAAACTACTCGGCATCAACAGAAACGTATCCACAAATCGAAGCTTAACATTTCCTACATATTTGGTGAAGGAGATATACTTGTTTTTTGAGTTAGAGATAACGTTCACTCCCTCAGTAGTACATCCCAACTGATTTACAATAAAATTTGTATCATATCGTTGTATCCTGGGGTACCCACAGGGTACATCTACATCTATAAACACAAATACCCCTATCAGCCCCATAATCAACACACTTCAGCCCCTATCTCTACCCTAAGCCATCTAAAGAGGCAACAACTACAACCAACACATTTCATAACTCTTATAACAAAATTGACAAGTTACCGGCCAATATGTACCAACTGTTTCATCATTATTAGCACATCGGCTAAAGAGCAAGCTACAATTTCTAACTAGAGCGGGTATTTGCCAACTCGCTGAATCAGCAAAGCCATAGACTATAAATAAATCCTTGCTCCTAGGTGGGCGGGGATCTGTCTGTTCACATCGCTGCCCAGGTTTTCATTGAAGACGTCAGACACCGAACTGCCGATCAGATTAGTGTGTACTCACGGTAAATCCTGAAGCTCTTCCCATTTCACCAATATCACCCTAACACTCTGTAATCACCTCATCATTACTTGTAAACCGCCTCTCACTAAAATATTATTAGTGAAGCCTGGTTATTGTTTTAACGTCATACCATTAAACTTCTACATTTCTTCACAATTAGCTACCTGTCTTATTCATTGAAGCACCTGCCACAGTTCACCGCTCGCTAGCCAACATTTCGATTCTGCTGACTCAGGAGTAGCAGCAAGCCGCTTGTTGGCATCACACCGCAAGGCAGCGTAATCCTCACGCACGCCACTCAAGGTTGCCATGTAAGCAATCTGCTGTCCGGCTGGCTCTGGTCTGTCTTCCTCATTGATCGCTAGACCCCCACCCTCATTTGGGAAACCCTCTTATTTTAGTAATTAACCCTCAGGGTACTTTCTACCCCCGACACGTACTGAAATTGCTATACACACAGAGAGTTCAAACCTCCTACATTAGTTTTCGCCTCCAATTTAATTTGAACACTCTCACCAATTAGGTACACGCGTTTACGGTCAATTAAAACCATAACAACTGGTGGAGGCACCGGGTAGCCACATTATAAAGGGCTTAGAAAACAAGTCTGTGGCTACGGTCTGATACTATCGTAAGCAGCCAAGCAGCCCCAGAATTTGGGAAAATTGTTGCGAGTACCAAGTGAAAATAGTCAAGCCAGTAAATTCTACCCCAACACATTAATTAGCTTCTCACCCAACCCTCTCATTAAAGCTAGAAAGAGGACAACCAGATACCTTTAGGTAGAAGGAACTTCAGTCGTCCCCTATTTCAATCCAGCATATAAAAGCCTGACTTGGGAAGGAGCCGAGTTATTTAAAAGTTTAACCGGTTCCAGATAAATTTCCCTCTTGCACCTATCGAGGCAAGGGAAATTAAAGTCCCCAACACTACAACATTTACAAAGAATACAACATGCCTACACTTACGGTCAAGTCAATTCCCCTAAGAACGGACATAAACGGAGAACTATTACATCAGCGACGACATGCTCACAATAAGGCACAGAAACCTGGGCAAAGACAAAAGAAACTAGCGTAGGGCATTTGAATTATTAAGCGACCAATACAGAAACGTCAACAAAATTCATAGGCGTTGGGGCATAGATAAAACAGCCGACAAAGATACAGTCGAAAAGTTTGACAAACTGTGCGAACTCATATACAGGGCAAGCATGGAAAAGTATACGGAACAGCGCCGTTTATACATGGAACATCATTTACTCAACAAAGCTCACATACACATGAAAACAAAAGACACACTAATTAAGGAGGAATTCGCACAGTCAAAACTAGACTTTACGAAGGTTACGAAACAATACTTACACCTACATGCTGAAAATGAACAATTGATCAGGGCAATTAGTCAACCTACTTTGCCACCCACTCCACACAGGGAAAATGCAACCCCTAATGCACTTAAACCTAAACAAATTTGAAACATAATTAAAACAGGGAAACAAAATAACATGAGCAGACGGGCATATAGGCACATTCGTAATTACAGGTGTCACAAGCGAATTGCGACATGCATGATGCAATGAATGGCCTACATACACTACACATTAACACACAAGCAAGAGAAGCGCGCTGTGACAAAGCGACTCAGCGATACGCGGCCTCGAGCCGACCGCCGGCGAAGAGCAGCATGCGTTGCAAAATCTTAAAGGATATACAAGCAAGGTGTACAAGAGCCGCGCCAAGCCAAAATAGGATCAGCAACCCGTCCAAACGACACTACAAGTAAACTATCGCAGACTTACATTATCTCACACAGACCATAACATTGACACACACACACATGTCTTTGCTTAGGGACAAGATCTGCATTAGGATATTTTGCTTTTTCAATCGGATCTTTTATTTTTTCCAAATTAAGCCACTTTGGCGAACACATAATTGATATTTGACTTGGCGATTATGGTTAGTTACAGTTCACGCATTTTCACCCTTAGTCTACGATAAGTGGGGCATATCCTTTTTTTGGTATTGTGGTGTTCAAGCGCCTTGACCCACACTTAGGGAAATTCATTAGCCAACGAGCGGGACGTGTCGCCACCACACGACATAGTGGCGTAAATCACTTTACCTGCATTAGATCATCCATCTTTTAGTCTGCGGCGAGGGCATGTCACCACCAAGTGGCATAGCAGTGTCATTACGCTTTACCTCGAATCAGGGATTTACACCACCATCCAATGCTAAGTGGACGCCTAGTTAATAAACGATGAATGCACAATCACATATCAGATAATTTAATTAAAATTAGTAACCATTAAATGTCAACGGGGTCGAATAGTTGACTCCTGCACGTGATCCAGTAGTATTTCATACTAGGGTTCCATTTTCTTTACGAGACCAGCAAGCTACTGTTCATTTCTTTAAATTAAGTCAATTTGACAACAACATCATTGACATCTAATTGACTAAATTTACAGCCTGTTTCATATCCACGCATTTGATCATGCCGAGTGGAGTCAGTTTAATAAGCTGTAAGAATGCCAATTACATGTCGTACAATGGGTATTAAATTCAGTAATATTAAGACTTTACGTAGTCACAATTTTGAATCTTCAGCCTGGTCTCTTAAATTCCAAAGTAGGATACATCTTTCGGGTACAGTGACACACATATTTTAATTAATCCCAATAAGATATGGCTGACCATTTTTCAGAATATGCAACACTTGCGATTAACAAGTTATAAAGCGGACATATACAATGATAATAGACTAATACATAATTTCATACATTACAAGAACAGGGATAGCGTAAGGGAAGCTTAGCTACTACCCTTGCGCTATAAATTAACACACAATAACAATAAGGCCAACAATGAAACATGAGAGCAAACACTGATAGAGAACAAACGCCAAGTGCGGACAATCAGCAGCGTGCGCCGTCACATGGATACAGTAGTGATGCAATAGATACGCACTACATAAGTGAGAATACATTCACACACCCAAGAACACGGGGACATACAATCTAAAACGGCGAATGCATCACAAGCGAGAAGCACTTATGAGTCACACAATAGGTATCGCCAATGAAAGGCGATAATTCAGTTCCAGAACAATGAGAAACATTTTCCCGGAGTAGAAGTGGTAAACCACGGAAAGGTACATTAGGGCACAAATTATGAAGAAAGACAACATTACTAACACTTCACAAGCACAAAATAGCATTAATTATACCTAAAACGTAGACACATCCAGCCATGATAAGGGAGCAACACCTAACACTTACCCCAATTAATAACCAAATGAGAAAAGCCAGCGAACAAACTTTAACAGCTGCATAGCTACAGAAAGCAGATAGTTAAAATGACATAGCAATCTTATAAGTGCGACTAACCACTAACGCCAAAAATACTAACATTAACCCACTAAATTTCACTTCCATAGCGCAATTAAAGAAAGCCTTTTTGAAAAAATCCTAGTTAATTCTAGCCCCACGACGAGCCGAGGCAATGTCAGAGCTAGACCTGACCACATCCCCACACAGAGGCAAAGGCTCAATGCAAAGCCCATATCCTAACACATTAGAACCGCTATTCCCAACGTAATCATTGTTGACAAAACGCAGAAGTTATTGTTAATGAAAGCTAAAAAACACTACCTCTAGTTTAATACATTTTGGGATAATTTACCCCCAGGGATTCTTATTTTTCATTATTAATGTTAACAGACGAAGTACCGAAGTTGGATCAATGCTAGTATTCTCAGAAGAGATAAATAGCAACTATCTCTATGCACACAATAATTAAAACTTTAAGAAGAAAGGAAGTATTAATTTAGCTCCATTATTTTTGCGAAAGATGAATAGCCGCTACGTAGGCACGTAAAGTGGGCACATATAATAATTGCCACGGATAATTAGAATATAGGATAGATATTAGTGTTTAAGTGTTAGCGCAGAGTCAGAAACCATGAAGCAGGAATCACATAGAGACAAGTGGTAAATAAATTTGATCCAACTAAAGCTTAATACAACAGAATGACAATTTTCAGTACTTATTATCATTATTATTATTATTATTATTATTACTATTACTATTATATGCCATCCCATAAAGTCATGTAGACCACCGCTAATAGGCCACCAAATAACATAACGTCAGCACATTACGGCGCAAGGCAGCAGCCATTCTACTGAGAAACGAACTGTCCTCAAAAGATGAAATGATGAAATTATAAAGCTGCTAAAGGAAGATATTACTAAGTTAATGGAAAAGTTGGATAAATTAAAAGGAAACAGGGAGGAAAGCAAGGAAACTTGCTCGACAGTGGTTGTTGGTAAGGTAAGATTGAATATGCCTAGGCCTATAAATGGAGTACCGGTACATGTAACTGAAATTCCCGTCTCAAATTCATTTGGATCGCTCGTCGAAGAAAATGATGACTTTCTTCAAGAAGAAAAGAAGAAAGTCATAAAGAGAAAATCCAGGAAGATGCGGATATATGCGGATGGTCACCATCGAGATGTAGCAGTAAGCGTATTGGAGAGAAGCGGAGAAATGGAGGTCACTTCGACAGTAAAGCCAGGAGCACCAATTGCAGCGGTCACGAACGGGTTAGTAGGAGAGTGTGCGTCCCATACTTCAAAGGACTATGCAGTAATCATCGCTGGAGCAAACGACGTCTATAAAAATGAGAGTAAAAAGGTAATCAAAGATTTAAATGGTACATTGCCATTCATGCATAACACAAATGTCATCATTGTAAACATTCCACAGAGATACGACTTAATTCCCAAATCATGTGTAAATGTAGAAATAGAGGCTACAAATGGAAAATTTCATAAAATTTGTAAGAGTTTTCCAAATGTCCAAATTATAGATGTAAGTAAATTAGACAGGAAGGTCCACACTCGGCATGGCCTACACGTAAGTAGGTTAGGAAAAGAGTATCTTAGTGATGAAATCTGCAAAATTGTAAATTCAAATGGTAAGAATAGTTCAACAGTATTATCTTTAGAGTGGAAGCAGGCAAACTGGTAAAAGAAGCCAAACGTGAGGTTTGGCATTCAGATATTTTGATGGCAAATTTAACTGAGTCCAACAATGGTATTTAGGATTTGTCTAGCAACAATAATAATAACAATTATGATAGTAATAATGTAAATAAATCACCAACACAAACTTGCAAAAGTAACAAATTTAAAATTTACCACCAGAATGTTCAGTCTCTCTATAATAAAATTGATTACATAAATCTAATGCTTAAAAATGATCTTAAAGACATCTCAGCACTATGTATTTCAGAACTTTGGCTGAAAGAGGAACAACTCGAATTAATTCAATTCCCAGGGTTTATACAAGCTAGTAAATACTCTAGATCTAATAATAGCCATGGTGGTAGTTGTATCTTCTTAAGAAATAATTTAGATCATGAACAGTTAAGAGCTGTTATGTCTCAGAGGGTGGTACACCCTCAGGACACATACCTCCCAAGGTAGAGGTGGCCTACGCCACTGAACCCACATACACCCACAGTTGGACATCTATAAATACACCTACAATTACTCTACGAGAACTACACATCTACCACATTATCAAACACCCTCTTCTGTCCAAAAGCCTCCCCCAACGGGAAATACAATAAATCCAGAACGCCATCTTTACACAGCAAGCTGGCGACCGCCTTGTACAGGAGGTTGGCCCAGAGCTTGCAAAACACGCATACAGCTTACACTAGAACTATTTGTGACAGCTACAACTGATGCAATGCTGACCATGCAGCTCCAAAACGTATAAGAAAGGCAACCGACCTGATTCCATTGTATATCGCGGCCTGTGGCTCTGTTGGTTTGGTTCCCGATCATCGCCTGGAGGTAAGGTGCTCTCAGATTCCTTAAACACATTACATTTGTGATCCTATCACTTTACAACCCTATTATTACTCTGTCACCAATTACATTGAGTTACACGCTCCCATACATAAAGGGACATCTCACACCACAGTGCTGGTCCAATTAACCATTGACAAGTACACTTACTCATTTGTTATCACTGAACCCCTTACTCTTGTCTTCACGTTCCAATTCCCCACCTGACATTCCTAATTGCCCGTGACCGTCAATTATATAAGTGCTAAGTAAGGATTTCTATTGTACTAACATTGAAGAACTCCAGCTGCCAGGCAGTCCTACCAACTCAGCATGTAGGCTCATAGCGCTCACACGATTGTTTGTTCAGCGCGGTAATTAGCCCCCTCCTTGATCGCGCATCCCTTGAGGGCCGATCACACCCCTTTAGAGTTAACCCCCATTTCACTCACATTCCCTTACAAACACCCACACTCGCAGTTTCCGCACTTACATGGAAACCTGCACCTTTTTGGACATCACCTCTAAATTTGACATTTTACACCCCTTGTTCGTCCATCCATCTCACCCCCGGACAGAACAAATATTGGTGGAGACGCCAGGTAGTTCCCACGAGTGAGGGTAGTTACCACTCAGAAAAGACCTAACACAAATAGGTTTGGAACTACGATTTCAGTACCATACAGCCAAGCGAGATTAGGATTTTTTCAGAGTACGCCATATATACTCTTCTTAACGTGGGTTACAGCATTGTACATTAGCCCTCCCACCCATCCCATAAGCAGGCACAGTAACTGAAAGGAACTAGGGGGCACACTATCACATTAGATAGTAAATATTTTTCAGGGACCTATACTAAATCATATCAGCCCTATCAGCCCACACATACAGAATTTATAAGGGCACTAAGTATCACACAACCCCCGGAATACGTACATATTTATACACCGCATAAACAAACACTGCCATAGTTACATTCGCCGCCCCACACACATGGCTTCACTATACCGCTTGACAATGCTGAAGAACGTTGAGGAATTTCTTGACCTCATTGCATGGCACAAGGTATTTGAAACAATACAAGACTACATCAGAAGGTACCAGGAGCTCCTACACGCCCAGTACATGAGGGTTATTAGGGCACTTCTCCGGCCAAGGAGCATGGCCCAGAAAAACAAAATTAGGGCCAAAATCCCTACACTTCGTAGGCAACTCAACAGGTCATACTGGCGGTTACACCTACGACATGACATCATGTTCCAACAGTACAACCAACTTAGGGTACAACATTTACACATAGGTACATGCGGCACTAGGGTAGCCGAACTAGCAATTAGGCTTAATAGGGAATATGCGCAAATTTGGGACGCATATCGCGAGCTGCAGGCCAATAACATAATGTTTGAATTCGCAGCAGGAAGCCCCACAAAACGCCAGGTGCACAACACACAATGTACGCTAGTAGCGGGCAGTACTGTAGATCCTACGAGGGAAATTGAACATCTGACCCGGAGGGTTGAGAGATTAACCCTGAACACGCCCAACACTACGAGGGTGAATGAGGCTGACGTGGCCTCCACACACAACATTGACACGGATGACATCGACCAAATAACACAGAGGTTGAAAAACATCCACATCTCCGAACCCTACACCACGACGAGGAAGGAGTACGCCATGGCCCTAAGACGTGAACCTAGCGCTCCAGACTCCGGTACACGAAGCACACCAATAGGGATACGACCCACAGCGCCAGTTCAAAGGGTGATTACGCCAGAACGGCGGCGGACAATGGCACCAACCCCTATGGGCCAGATGCATACCATAAATATCACTACACTTCGCCCGATGACATACATAATACACAGGGTAAGAGGAAAGTATTGCTTCCTACCCCAACGGACTACACACACACGAAGGCACAATACAACCCCTCAAACACTTACAATACGGTGCGACGCGATGTCAGCCCTGCAAGCGCGCGCGCACCTAAGTCAGTCAAGGAGCACCACGGTGCACAGAGGCCCAGGCTCATTTTACTACAAACGCCCCAGGGAGGTACTAAAGAAACACCCCAATGGAGGCCAGAAGCCTATGCCTTCATTACAGGGCGAAGCCAATCACCTTGTCGGGCAATGGCGCTCGGACGGGGATAGCGAAATTGACCATGGGAAAATCCATTCGTTTAGTGACAGAAATAACGGCCTAGAAATTTCGGCAATTGACATGGCATGGTAAAATCGAAGCCATGGCCGTAGGCACAGATGGCAGACAATAACACGGATGACACTCCACAAACAACATAAATCACACACTCACATAAAACCCATAGGATCCCATGCACAGGGCTACGGCATGCATGACATTCAAATAGACCCCCATCAATACGTAAAGGCTTTCGGATAAAGAGGCCGGAAAAAGTAAGCCTACAGTATCCATTTCCATACACACATTGGTCTCGCACTACATCCCATATGTCTTACGAATATGTATTTACAAATGATTATATGTTACGAGTATGTATTTACAAATGATTATATATTACGAATATGTACTTACAAATGATTATATAAGTGTCTTATAGGTACACCAGAGATTGCATATGATATACACTCAATATCACTTACAACACAAACATATGCACTGGTAGGTTCTTTTACATACAGAAATTACATAAACCGACACGCAGAAAGAAAGACAAGCTATAGAACGGCAACCACGGGTACCTAATCCAATTAAAGGGAATAGTAGGGGGAAAAATAGACAGTGACGCCTAGTTCCAAAGTACACTACTGGAGGTGTCAGGAACAAACGCGCACAATAACATGAGCTGACACAGACGGACACATTGGAAACAGAGATATACAGAGACACATGGCTACGGCTCATTCTATTCAAATTCGAGCCTAATTCACACATAAAGTTTGCCGGGCCAAGAATTAAAAAAGGCACGCCTACGCGAATAAATGTCCACAGAGACAGCATTTAAGTATTACATTTCATACGAGCTAAGAATGTGCCACAACGAATAACAAAGCGAAAATGACACCGACATCTAGCACGATACATAACACTAGATGCCATACGGGCAGACAGGGGACACAGATATGCACAAACAATACACAACTTAAACAATACATAGCGTTGTCATGTAGCCACGAAAAAGGATTGGACACATACAAGTATGCGGGACAATAAGTCTTTTATCACAAGAGATGGCAGACAAGTTGTCGCCGTCACCCGAGCAAGGTTGCAGACATGAGTGTTTTACACTTGTAGTGTCAACACATAGGCAGTAACTAGCATGCTGTCCAGACGGCGTTATCGCATGTACTGTTAATATGAAGCGATTGCTAGGTTAGCAGGGACACAGACGACAATACAGTGCAGCAGCGAGTTACCAGCACACATACGGAAGCTCACAATAATATTACAGTAGTAGAAACTCATTCACGCAAACTTCAAAACCACATAGCGCCCAAAAATCAAAAGTAGGGACAGCCAGAAATTCCCAAAACACTATGGACACGGTGTATTTTTACATATGTATAGCAGTTTTACACTACAAGCTACAGTAAAATAACGAGGGAATTAGCTACCCCGAAATGCCAATATCAGGCATATCAGTCTCTACAAAGACCTCACAATACTCCTGGCAGTGGCATATAGCCCGCATTTCAGGAAAAACCAAAACACTACAGACAGGGACTAATAATCACGTGCGAAATTGGAATAGAGTGCAAATCACGTGGATTGGGACACAAACACATTGATACGGGTTAACAGGGCGTAACTGGGAAGAACGTTACTCAATGACACCTAGTTACAAAGCACACGCTAGATGCCACATGGGGATATAGAAATAATACAGATAACACACAAAAAACAAAGCATAGACAACATACAGAGGCGAACGAACGACCTCCGGAATGGAGGACACATACGCCAGAAAGACAGGGTCGACCGACTGAAGATCAAGTAGGCCAAACACGCAGGTCACCCGACTAGGCAATTCTCACACTCACACACACACAAAATGGACACAAAGTAGATAAATTTACGTGGAACATAAAGAATAAGAAAGACGGATCTTGAGAAAGAACTCGAAGCAAATTTCAGCAGATTGGCACATTTTAAACATACACATGGTGAAACGCCAGCAATAATTCAGAAGGACATGTTATTTTAATTTCGCAACAGGGCTTGAAACGCCATACCCACATTGTGCCCAAATCCAGTTACCTAGATTTGAGGGTACAGGCCACAATGCTAAATCCAGAATTGAAAGTTTGAATAGCTCGCGCCAAACCTTCCTAGAAGGAATTGGAATCTTTCGACAGCCAAGAAATGGTTCAGTGACGTAAGCCGAGAGCGTCATAGTCGAGGCTAAATGTCATTAAATATTTCCCGATGGAGTAGAATCTTGAGACTAACATCAGATTACTGGCACGGACAAGGGAGGAAGAATGTGCTTTATTTCGAGGAAATTGATTGAGCGGAAGCTGATATATGAGATGTTTTAGTTCCAGCATTTCTTCCCGCAGTGACCTCGAGTAGCCCGCTAAGGAGTATATAAGGCACGCCTGCCCGAGCTAAGTATGTTCTCTTCTCCATAGGCACTCCGTTGTTATGGATGTTCACTTCTCCATAGGCACTCCGTTGTTATGGACGTTCACTTCTCCATAAGCACTCCGTTGCTATGGATGTGTAGTACTTCGTAAGCGCTCTAGCCGCTAAACACTCTACGTAACTCCAAACACTGTTATAATCTTCGTGCACATGGTTGCAAATTCTTCGTTATTAACAGCACAGTTGCTGGGACTTAGTGTTTCGACAGTACATGGTTACTGGTATTAGGAAAGTGTTAAACATTTTAGTGATCTTCGAACGTTACAAATGTTATCACCGAAGTGATAAAAAATTGTGGCACTGGTAATTATTTACTGCTACAACTGGACATATGCTAGACTTCGTCTACATTTCTTTCTTCTGTCCACAATTATTCAAAGCTGGATTATTTAATCCAACAGTCGGAGGACAAGCTTTTGTCTTGTTAGTGGACCAGCCAAGATAAATCAGTTCTTTTATTACCATTCTTGCACAGTACAATTCTTTAGCCGATATTGGGAATACAGATTTGCCTTGTGCAATTTGGAGAGTGAAAAACTCTGTCCAGCACACTCGACAGAATTTGTACTAGTGCTGAACAAGATTATAAGCGTATTAGGAGTACTGAACACATCACAGTTGGGTCATGTTAATAATTTTCATCATGGATCACTTTGATCAGACCCCTGTCAACTTTACTTCGGCTTTTGATGCTGGTAAAATTTTTCATCGAGATATTAAAGCTTCAAGTATGAATACCGCTATGTCTGTGTAAGACCATTGCGGGTATAAAGTGGAGGCCGATACAAGATTATAAACACGTGTCCTAATGGGGACAAGAAGTATTATGTTTGAATAAAGCACATTATAGCTATTATGTTTTGGATAACGGATATTATAACTCTTTAATATGCACACACATCTGAATCTACATCTTAACACAATGAACAACTTACAACTAACATTGTCACAGAGTAAAAGCATATATACACTCCGACCAAGTTCCATAGAGGACATAAACTAGATACATAATAGTCTCCCCCACTTATATAAAAACAAATAAAAGGAACTATTCATATTCATTTGGGCACATAGTCTTGCAGATACTGAGGAGGTCGCCTGTCTCTGGCTGATCTTCTTAAATAATTATCAGCAGGTGGTGGAAGGCTGTTTCGATCAGGGCGTTCATCTGGTTGCACGATGGTCTGCCTTGTATCATCTGAAGTGTGGGTTGCAGGAGGAATATCCTCATTTTCTAGTCTTGACTGGGTTGGTGTTGGTATGTTTGGAACACCACGCACAGGAGGATTTGTTGGAGAAAAAGTGACATGCTTATCTTTCTTTGGCACGAGAGTCGATAATAACTGGTCAACATGCCGCTTTAAAATTCGTCCCGAATCCAATTTTACATCATAGTGACGCTGGCCGAGTTTAGTTTGTATAACACCAAACTGCCAAATATCACGGTTTTTCTGGTGAATCCGGACTTGCACTCTCTCTCCCACTTTGAAAGAGCGAACAGGGGGTGAGAAACTGGATGTAGTCAAGCTCTTTTGGTTTGGACGTAGAGCATCCAACCGGATACGTAGCCGACGTTTCAAATATAGTTCAGCTGGAGACTGTCCACATGCCAATGGCGTTGCTCTGTATTGAAACAAGATGTTCTGTAACTTAGTCGATAATGGTGCCGGGTCATTTACAGCAGCACGAAGTCGCCTCTTCAAAGTTTGGATGTTTCTCTCAGCTAGTCCATTGGTTGCTGGGTGCCCTGGTGCAATATATTTCTGAAAAATCCCTCTCTCCTTGCAATAGGATCTGAATACATCACTCGTGAAGATAGTGGCATTATCTGACACAAGGACATTCGGGTACCCATGTACGGTGAAGATATTGTCAAGCAGACTGATAGTAGTTGCAGTGGATGGAGCGTCTTTCACCATTCGTACTTCGACCCACTTGGATTTCGCGTCAACACACATCAAGAAATGGTGGTTATCAAATGGCCCCGCATAGTCAATGTGTATGCGTTCCCAATTTTCTTCTGGTTCATCCCAGGGGTGTATTGGAGCTTTTGGTGGATTTGAACGAGTCTGTGCGCACTCTTCACAAGATTTGATAAGCTTCTCAATGTCTTTGTCTAATTGCGGCCAGTAGACATATCGTCTTGCTAACTGTTTTGTTTTCACAATGCCGAGGTGTGTTAAATGTAACTCTTCCAATATTTTTCTTTGTAGTTTCTTTGGGATAACAATTCGGTCTTGACGGAATAGAATACCATTTTCAACTGTATATGGTTCATCCAAGGATTGAGTTTGAAGACGTTGCAGGGTGGCACTAAGTTCTGGGTCTAACCTAGTCTCATCACGGGTAGTTTCGTACGTAATGGCTTCACTTGACACTTGAAGAATCGTTTCAGCACAGAGTTGTGAAACTTCTGCATTTATTGATGTTTCAATGTTTGGCGAGGTAGATGCAACAGGGGCTCGGGATAGGCAGTCAACATTTTCGTTATCTTTCCCTTTTTTCACTCTTACCGTGTAGTCAAACCCGGAGAGAAACGATGCATATCTTAGGAGCCTTGCGGATGTCATTTGTGGCAGGCCCTTGTTCTGATGAAAAATGCGAGACAGAGGTTCATTGTCTGTCACAAGAATGAAATTTCTTGCAAAAATATAGTTGTAGAAGTGTGTTGTGGCGAAAATTATTGCCAGCGCTTCCCGGTCAAGCTGACTGTAATTACATTCTGCTGGTGTTAGGGCACGAGATGCATAGGCGATGGGTCTTTCTTGGCCATCCATCTCATGACTTAATACTGCTCCAACACCAGTAGGACTGGCATCGGTTGACAAGATGATAGGCAGTGATGGGTTGAATGGGGTAAGGACACGTTCACTACATAACTCGGACTTGAGATTCAAGAAAGCTGCTTCACAGGCTGCAGACCAGAAAAACCGTTCACCTTTCCGCAATAACTGCCGTAATGGGTGGGACTTCGTTGAAAAATTAGGAATGAACTTTGCATAATAAGTCACCATACCAAGGAAGCGTCTCACTTCTTCATTGTTTTTAGGGCGTGGCATTTGTGACACAGCTTGAACTTTCTCTGGTGACTTGCGGATCTCATTATATGATACAATATGCCCTAGGTAGTCTATGTTTTCCTTGAAAAATGAGCATTTGCTTTTGTTCAAATGCAGATTATTTTTCGAAAGCCGTTCTAGACAGGCTATTAAGTTCTTGGTGCACTCCTCCTTCGTTGTACCATGTATTATGATGTCGTCAAAATAAGCTTCAGCTTTTGGAAGACCATGAAGGATCTGTGATAATATCCTATTAAATTCTGAGGGGGCAGTTTTGATGCCAAAACTCAGTCGGTGCATCCTGAAGGTTCCTTTGTGAGTGGATATAGTTTGAATCATACTACCTTCTTCATCAACCTTCAGATGTAGATATGCCTTGTATAAGTCTAACTTGCAGAAAAATTTTGAGTTTCTAAGACTATGTAGAACATCATTAACTGGTCTTATGGGATGGTTTGCAGAAATCAACCTTGAATTTACTCCACATTTGTAGTCAACACATAACCTAACTCCCCCATCTGGTTTTGGGATAACAACAAGAGGCGATCCCCAATCACTTAAAGCTGTGGGAGAAATAACTCCTTCTGATTCCAATGAAGCGAGTTCCTTTTCAACGCGTTCCCGAAGAGCAAAAGGGACATCACGTTCACGATTGAAGACAGGTTTCACCCCCTCTCTGAGTTGCAGTTTTACTTCAATATTGGGAACGCATCCAATTTTTTCTTCAAAGATTGTACTATACTGATGTAAAATATCCTGAATTGACTGCACTGAGTTGACAGATTCAGTGTGAAGTGATTGATTTGTGTCCTTGTCAATTTCCTTCAGATCAAGGCCGAGGCCCCTGATCCAAACACGACCAAGCAATGCGGCATGACCTTGCGGAACTACAAAAAGATCTGCAACAATTTCTTTCCCTTTGTATGATACTGTGACAACAATTTTTCCTCTGGGTTTGATAACATGATCAGAATATGATCGAAAACAGACATTTGTTGGCTGCAATGGCAAACCAAGACCCAAGGTTGAACATTCGTTCTCTGAGATGAGTGAATATTTTGCTCCCGTGTCGACTTCAAATCTTTGTGATTTATTGTTGAGTTTAACACTGATAAAATATTTATCTGATTCTTGTCCTACTTCAAAGAGATCTTCGATGCATTCCAGTTGTCCTATCCCGAAATTGGTTTCAGGGTGGTCATGCAAGTTGTCATCTATGTTCTCAGTTGCAATGTTGTGTGTATTTGACTGTTGAAGAAGTGTAGTGATACAAACTTTTGCAACATGTCCCACTTTCCTACATGACCTACATTTAAGAGAGTTTCTGTTTGTGCGACAATCTCTTGACCTGTGGTTTGAATTTCCACAATTCAGGCATAATCCATCAATACCTAGTGCTCTATAATTGACAGAACTACGGCGGCCCCTGGACTGTGAACGTGAGTGAGAGCCTGGGCTAGGCTGTTGAACAAAACGTGACTGAGTATCACTGCTATATTGATTCCTACTTCGGTCATTATATGAACTTGTGGCTTTTGTTACTTTGTTTGTGTCCTCTATAGTGTCTGACGGTGCAGTGAGCTGTTTTGACAGCTGATTACTCTCATACCGCGATGCTTCCAAGGCTATAGCCTTCTTCAGGAGATCATCAAATTTCGTGTCATTAGACTGGAGAAGTTTCTCTCTGATCCAATTATCTCGCAAGCCACGTATAAATTGTGCACGAAGAAAAACATCCGCGATTGAAATTCTGGCGTCACATGTACACTGAATATAAAAGTCACAGTCTAGTAAGTGGCTTCTAAGAGTGGCAACAAATCCTGCAATATTTTGACTTTCTTTTTGATTGACGTTCAAAAAATAGTGTTGGGAAACTACGGTTGAGACTTGGGGTGACAGTATTTGCTTGAAATGCTTTACTAGGTCATTATAACCAAGAGACTTGATTGGTTTATCAGGGCCTAAAAATGCAGAGAGATTGTTATAATGAATTGCCCCTATTGATGTACACAAGAGCTGAGCTTTCTTTGTTGGATCGGTGGCATTGTTGAAGTTTGCGTAATTTTCAAATCGTTCTAAATACGACACGAATTTTTCCTTTTCAGAATCAAATTTTTCAAAAGGTGTGATGTTAGTGGCTTGTGGGGTTGTGACGGGCTGGTGAGCTTGATACCTTTCAAGTAACTTCTCTTGAGAATCAGTAAAAATGTTCAGTAATTGTTGAAACTGATTTGCGTCCATCTTGACGGAACTAAGAAATAATTTTAAAAGTCACAGTTCAAATATAATAAAATGTTTCAAGATAACAGATTTAAAACACACTGGGTAGTGATCGATGACCGAATATTGTCCTGGGCTTGAGAGAAAAAAAAAAAAAAACATTGCATAACCTCAAAGTTCGAACTGCGATAAATATTATTTTGAATATGTGGCATGCAGGCACACGTAGCTGAATATACGATGAGTTGCTTAGGATTGTTTACAAGTACTCTGTGTACATTTCATGTCGATTTGCCTGATTCTTGGTTTTACTCACGTGGCCGTTGAAACAGACGACGTAAATACCGTACTTCATTGATGTAGGCTATATCTGTACCGGAGAATCAAGTCCCAATTCCTCGTCGCCAACTATTATGTTTGAATAAAGCACATTATAGCTATTATGTTTTGGATAACGGATATTATAACTCTTTAATATGCACACACATCTGAATCTACATCTTAACACAATGAACAACTTACAACTAACATTGTCACAGAGTAAAAGCATATATACACTCCGACCAAGTTCCATAGAGGACATAAACTAGATACATAATAAGAAGACTGAATAATCTAGTTCAGACCAGATTACAAGCATCAAGATCTACAAGAATGTAAGCTTCAATTTGCATTATTTTTATGCGTAATTAGCTGGATTTCTAATATTTTTGTACAGTCTTACCAACACATATTTTCTATTCATCTATATGTTTTTGCTGTTGCAATAGAAGCTTTGATCTGAGTATTTTTTACACTCAGAAGTCAATGATTCGAAATTTATGGACGAGCAGAACGAGCATTTATTTAATTTTGATATCTTTCTAATCGCGGTCATCAGCCGTCGTAACTGAAGATTTAATAATAAATCTAAGTTGAGGAATGGATATTTATTCATTATTTAGAAGTCGCGGATGATATTCACCAAACAGTTTAACAACTTTAAATCCTTTTGTTGAGGAAATAATAATAATAATAATGTTGATATAATAATTATTATTTTATTTTATTTTCTGAAATAATAATAATAATAATAATAATAATAATAATAATAATAAATATTTGTGATTTCTAATAATCATTTTCATGTAGTATGAGCTATACATTTGACATTTGAAACAATATTCTAAGATCAGATATTCGTTGATTCCGAAGGTTAGTGGTTAATGCATGCCTACAAATAAGTAACATATTAATTCAGCGGAATTATTTCACGCGTGCATTATGCATTTAAATCTTTGAGAATACAGGGAAAGTAATGATACGGGATGCTAAAAGCATGTATAAAGCAGGGTGTTTGCTAGAGTTCGTATAAAAATAAAATCATTATTGAGCAACGTCTTTCAAAACGTTTGGCTAAGAATAGACACGGTGTGGAGTTATTCATGTTTTAAACTGATGGTAAAATTATTACTGTAAACTCATTGGTGGAGTTTACCAATTTATAAATATTCCAATTGTCGTAACAAGCAAAGGCTTGATTATTCTCTATAATTTGGGGAGAAATAATTGTTGTGTGTGCAGAGAGTTAAATATGCCATTCTGAGTGCGCAATTGAGTCGCAGGAATGAGGTTGTGTGAAATGAATCATCAATCATATTGTAGGTTGGATGTCTTTGAATTTAGTAGAGGAGTCGATTGTAGCCACACTTTCGTCGAGATATAACCAGAGGTTATTTTGTTGAGCCATCATTGTCAATTCACAGTTCACCCACGTGTTCTAGAAATATTCTTAGTAATTGCTTGCCCGAGAATTGTTATTGTTAAACTTGTACCTTTCATTATGAAAAAACTTTACCGTTGTCTAGATGCTTATTATGATTATGTGATTTTTGACGCATTTAAATCGAATGGGCCGATGCTGTTAATTATTTTAACCTGTTACTTCTTAACAACCACTACAAACTGAGAGGAATTTGTGATCCTATAAAAATATATGAACATTTTGCAAATAAGTTTGATGATTAACATATTTGACATTTTGTCAAATTATTGAAATTTTGAAAATAATAAATGAAATTGTTTCATGATAAATTTCCTAAATAATATTTCCAATTTTCTAAATAATATTTCCCAGTAATAGTTAATTGATTAAGTGGTTGAATCCATATGGAATTGAATTGATATTTTGTTGATAATAATATTTTGACAATTATATTTATGATTGAGTCAAAAGCTCTGAATAGACTTTGGATCGAGAACAGATGATTCAATAAATATTTTCTGTTTATCGAAGTTCGTCGAATCCAAATGCTCGAAAGTCCATGTAAATGGTATTGTGTTGTATTTCTTGTTAATAACTTTGTATTTGAACAAATCCTGAGATAACTGAATCCTGAAGTGTTAGTTAATTTGCTACGATATTTTTTGAAAAAGTGAACTGTGATACATTTTCAACGAGTGATAATTTTTTCCATTTCAGTATGTGAATACTCAAATAGTATAGTACTGTGTTTTGAATAAAGCACATCATAGCTATTATGTTTTGAGTAAAGGATATTATAGCACTTTGATATGCACACACATCTCACTCTACATCATAACACATTGACCTAATTACAACTAACATCGTCACAGAGTAAAAGCATATATACTCTCCGACCAAGTTCCATAGAGGACATAAACTAGATACATAATAGTCTCCCCCACTAATATAAAAACAAATAAAAGGAACTATTCATATTCATTTGGGCACATAGTCTTGCAGATACTGAGGAGGTCGCCTGACTCTGGCTGATCTTCTTAAATAATTATCAGCTGGTGGTGGAAGGATGTTTCGATCAGGGCGTTCATCTGGTTGCAGGATGGTCTGCCTTGTCTCATCTGAAGTGTGGGTTGCAGGAGGAATATCATCATTCTCTAGTATTGACTGGGTTGGTGTTGGTATATTTGGAATACCACGCACTGGAGGATTTGTTGGAGCAAAAGTGACATGCTTATCTTTCTTTGGCACGAGAGTCGTTAATAACTGGTCAACATGCCGCTTTAAAATTCGTCCCGAATCCAATTTCACGTCATAGTGGCTCTGGCCGAGTTTAGTTTGTATAACACCAAACTGCCAAATATCACGGTTTTTCTGGTGAATCCGGACTTGCACTCTCTCTCTCCCACTTTGAAAGAGCGAACGGGGGTTGAGAAACTGGATGTAGTCAAGCTCTTTTGGTTTGGAAGTAGAGCATCCAACCGGATACGTAGCCGACGTTTCATATATAGTTCAGCTGGAGACTGCCCACATGCCAATGGCGTTGCTCTGTATTGAAACAAGATGTTCTGTAACTTAGTTGATAATGGTGCCGGGTCATTTACAGCAGCACGAAGTCGTCTCTTCAAAGTTTGGATTTTCTCTCGGCTAGCCCATTGGTTGCTGGGTGCCCTGGAGCAATATATTTCTGAAAAATCCCTCTCTCCTTGCAATAGGATCTGAATACATCACTCGTGAAGATAGTGGCATTATCTGACACAAGGGCATTCGGGTACCCATGCACGGTAAAGATATTGTCAAGCAGACTGATAGTAGTTGCAGTGGATGGAGCGTTTTTCACAATTCGGACTTCGACCCACTTGGATTTCACGTAAACACACATCAAGAAATGGTGGTTATCAAATGGTCCCGCATAGTCAATGTGTATGCGTTCCCAATTTTCTTCTGGTTCATCCCAGGTGTGTATTGGAGCTTTTGGTGGATTTGAACGAGTCTGCACGCACTCTTCACAAGATTTGATAAGCTTCTCAATGTCTTTGTCTAATTGCGGCCAGTAGACATATCGTCTTGCTAACTGTTTGTTTTCACAATGCCGAGGTGTGTTAAATGTAACTCTTCCAAAATGTTTTTTGCAGTTTCTTTGGGATAACAATTCGGTCTTGACGGAATAGAATACCATTTTCAACTGTGTATGGTCCATCCAAGGATTGAGATTGAAGACGTTGCAGGGTGGCTCTAAGTTCTGGGTCTAATATAGTCTCATCACGGATAGTTTCCTATGTAATGGCTTCACTTGACACTTGAAGAATCGTTTCAGCACAGAGTTGTGAAACTTCTGCATTTATCGATGTTTCAATGTTTGGCGAGGTAGATGCAACAGGGGCTCGGGATAGGCAATCAACATTTTCGTTATCTTTCCCTTTTTTCACTCTTACCGTGTAGTCAAACCCGGAGAGAAACGATGCATATCTTAGGAGCCTTGCGGATGTCATTTGTGGCAGGCCCTTGTTCTGATGAAAAATACGAGACAGAGGTTCATTATCTGTCACAAGAATGAAATTTCTTGCAAAAATATAGTTGTAGAAGTGTGTTGTGGCGAAAATTATTGCCAGCGCTTCCCGGTCAAGCTGACTGTAATTACATTCTGCTGGTGTTAGGGCACGAGATTCAGAGGCGATGGGTCTTCCTTGGCCATCCATCTCATGACTTAATACTGCTCCAACACCATTAGGACTGGCATCGGTTGACAAGATGATAGGCAGTGATGGGTTGAATGGAGTAAGGACACGTTCACTACATAACTCGGACTTGAGATTCAAGAAAGCTGCTTCACAGGCTGCAGACCAAAAAAACCGTTCACCTTTCCGCAATAACTGCCGTAATGGGTGGGACTTCGTTGAAAAATTAGGAATGAACTTTGCGTAATAAGTCACCATACCAAGGAAGCGTCTCACTTCTTCATTGTTTTTAGGGCGTGGCATTTGTGACACAGCTTGAACTTTCTCTGGTGACTTGCGGATCTCATTATATGATACAATAAGTCCTAGGTATTCTATGTTTTCCTTGAAAAATGAGCATTTGCTTTTGTTCAAATGCAGATTATTCTTTGAAAGCCGTTCTAGACAGGCTATTAAGTTCTTGGTGCACTCCTCCTTCGTTGTACCATGTATTATGATGTCGTCAAAATAAGCTTCAGCTTTTGGAAGACCATGAAGGATCTGCGATAATATCCTATTAAATTCTGAGGGGGCAGTTTTGATGCCAAAACTCAGTCGGTGCATCCTGAAGGTTCCTTTGTGAGTGGATATAGTTTGAATCATACTACCTTCTTTATCAACCTTCAGATGTAGATATGCCTTGTATAAGTCTAACTTGCAGAAAAATTTTGAGTTTCTAAGACTATGTAGAACATCATTAATTGGTCTTATGGGATGGTTTGCAGAAATCAACCTTGAATTTACTCCACATTTGTAGTCAACACATAACCTAACTCCCCCATCCGGTTTTGGGATAACAACAAGAGGCGATCCCCAATCACTTAAAGCTGTGGGAGAAATTACTCCTTCTGATTCCAATGAAGCGAGTTCCTTTTCAACGCGTTCCCGAAGAGCAAAAGGGACATCACGTTCACGATTGAAGACAGGTTTCACCCCCTCTCTGAGTTGCAGTTTTACTTCAATATTGGGAACGCATCCATTTTTTTCTTCAAAGATTGTACTATACTGATGTAAAATATCCTGAATTGACTGCACTGAGTTGACAGATTCAGTGTGAAGTGATTGATTTGTGTCTTTGTCAATTTCCTTCAGATCAAGGCCGAGGCCCCTGATCCAATCGCGACCAAGCAATGCGGCATGGCCTTGCGGAACTACAAAAAGATCTGCAACAATTTCTGCCAAGGTAAGGTTATAATTGCTTTGGAGTGGAGTTTCGACTCCCATTGTGCACTGGCTTTGCTCGTGACGCGGATACACATGTATCAAATACGTCTTGCAATGGCCTTCCCAGTGTGTACTTGACAGTGTCTTGGTGAGGTGTGCTTTAACCAACTGAAGAGCCCAACAGCATACCGGGGCGAAACGCTGTCATATTGTTGAGTTATGCCGGAACATTTAGCACAATTTGTGTTTAAATACAAAAAGATCTGCAACAATTTCTGTTTCTTTGTATGATACTGTGACAACAATTTTTCCTCTGGGTTTGATAACATGATCAGAATATGATTGAAAACAGACATTTGTTGGCTACAATGGCAAACCAAGACCCAAGGTTGAACATTCGTTCTCTGGGATTAGTGAATATTTTGCTCCCGTGTCGACTTCAAATCTTTGTGATTTATTGTTGAGTTTAACAGTGATAAAATATTTATCCGATTCTTGTCCTACTTCAAAGAGATCTTCGATGCATTCCAGTTGTCCTGTCCCGAAATTGGTTTCAGGGTGGTCATGCAAGTTGTCATCTATGTTCTCACTTGCTATGTTGTGTGTATTTGACTGTTGAAGAAGTGTAGTGATACAAACTTTTGCAACATGTCCCACTTTCCTGCATGACCTACATTTAAGAGAGTTTCTGCTTGTGCGACAATCTCTTGACCTGTGGTTTGAATTTCCACAATTCAGGCATAATCCATCAATACCTAGTGCTCTATAATTGACAGAACTACGGCGGCCCCTGGACTGTGAACGTGGATGAGAGCCTGGGCTAGGCTGTTGAACAAAACGTGACTGAGTATCACTGCTCTATTGATTCATACTTCGGTTATTATATGAACCTGTGGCTCTTGTTACTTTGTTTGTGTCCTCTACGGTGTCTGACGGTGCAGTGAGCTGTTTTGACAGCTGATTACTCTCATACCGCGATGCTTCCAAGGCTATAGCCTTCTTCAGGAGATCATCAAATTTCGTGTCATTAGACTGGAGAAGTTTCTCTCTGATCCAATTATCTCGCAAGCCACGTATAAATTGTGCACGAAGAAAAACATCCGCGATTGAAATTCTGGCGTCACATGTACACTGAATATAAAAGTCACAGTCTAGTAAGTGGCTTCTAAGAGTGGCAGCAAATCCTGCAATATTTTGGCTTTCTTTTCGATTGACGTTCAAAAAATAGTGTTGGGAAACCACGGTTGAGACTTGAGGTGACAGTATTTGCTTGAAATGTTTTACTAGGTCATTATAACCGAAAGAATTGATTGGTTTATCAGGGCCTAAAAATGCAGAGAGATTGTTATAATGACTTGCCCCTATTGATGTACACAAGAGTTGAGCTTTCTTTGTTGGATTGGTGGCATTGTTGAAGTTTGCGTAATTCTCAAATCGTTCTAAATACGACACAAATTTTCCTTTTCAGAATCAAAATTTTCAAAAGGTGTGATGTTAGTGGCTTGTGGGGTTGTGACGAACTGGTGAGTTTGATACCTTTCAAGTAACTTCTCTTGAGAATCGGTAAATATGTTCAGTAATTGTTGAAACTGATTTGCGTCCATCTGGACGGAACTTCGAAATAATTTTAAAAATCACAGTTCAAATATAATAAAATGTTTCAAGATAACCGATTTAAAACACACTGGGTAGTGATCGATGACCGAATATTGTCCTGGGTTTGAGAAAAAAAAACCATTCCATAACCTCAAAGTTCGAACTGCGATAAATATTATTTTGAATATGTGGCATGCAGGCACACGCAGCTTAATATACGATGAGATGCTTAGGATCGTTTACAAGTACTCTGTGCACATTTAATGTCGATTTGCCTGATTCTTGATTTTACTCACGTGGCCATTGAAACAGACGACGTAAATACCGTACTTCATTGATTATAGGCTGTACCGGAGAATCAAGTCCCAATTCCTCGTCGCCAACTATTATGTTTTGAATAAAGCACATCATAGCTATTATGTTTTGAATAAAGGATATTATAGCACTTTAATATGCACACACATCTCAATCTACATCATAACACATTGAGCAAATTACAACTAACATCGTCACAGACAGGGGCGGCTGGTGGCATTGGACTCAAGGACGCCGCTCTCCCACCCTCCTCCCTCCTCATCGGCCCTTATGTTCTCTCTACTCGCACCTAATGTTTTGCCATCGTGTGTGTGTGTAGTTCCTCTCCTTGTCGGTAGAGTGCTCTGGATACTCATGAGGACTCATCAAAAATCGCCCGCTTTGTAATTTACGTTGCCATGACAACGAATACCTCCACTTATCCCCTCTCCATCCTTTCACGCGCTACGTCACGAAGTGTGAGGACTCAGTCAGCCTGAGTCTGTAGCAGCCACTGGATAGCTTCCCTCCTGGCGCGCTAGGAAGCAGCACCAATTCACTGTGACAGATATAAGTTTTGTATTCATGTTAATGGCGAAGTTGGAATGTATTCTGAATGATTTTATAATGTTGTACTGCTTCGTGCCCTTTTGTAAATCAGAACTGGGCAAGTTAGAATCATGAGATTCAATCGGACAATTCATTGCGTGAGAAGTGGTTACGTAGAATTTCCAGAGAAGGTGACAAGAGAGGAAGCAAATGGTTACCTTCTGATCGCTCTGTTGCGTGTAGTCTTCATTTTCTTCCTGAGAGCTTCAGATCACATAAATTATCAAATTGGTTACAACTAGTGGGATGTGGGTTGGCGACTATGGGATCCCAGCTGAGTTTCCTTGAGCTGAGCTCCTCTCTTATATCTTTCATGTCAACTCTTACCCCAACGTTATTAGTGTATCGGAGGCCTGGGATGTCTTTCATTTCCCTGCCTTAAGTGGCTCTTGTCTTTTTCTTTCCTGATGCCCAATTTTTGTAGGATCAGAGCTAGTGTTGTAAAATGTCTAGGCATTTATAAGTCGGGGCAAATGCCCAGGATAAATGCTCAGGCAAATGCCGGTGCCCAAAACCCATAAATGCCCAGACAGTTTGGGCATTTACCCCTTTTAAAAACATATTCATAATGCAACGCTTATATAAATATTGTTTTAGACATATATGTATCCACATATATGTATTATATATATTTATCCATAAAAACAGGAGTTGATGACAAAATAGGCTGCGGAAGTTGTTGTAGGAATTCACTGAAAGAACTTGATTTTGGTTCTGAGGCTGAGCTTGTGCTTGGTACTGCAGATATGTTATTGAAATCATCCACTTCAAATAGTAAAGGTTCAAGCGGCTTCGTTGGCGTAGTTGGTAGCATGCTGAACTGCTGTGCCCAAGATAGCGGGTCCAAACCCTGCCCAAGTCGTCGGATTTTTAAGAGCGTTAAAAATCCTTCAGTATGCCTTCCTTAAGAGGGGAAGTAAAGCCGGCGGTCCCATGTCATAGATTTATGGCATGTAAAAGATCCTTCCACAGGCTGAACTTGTGTGAAGCTAAATTGTTAGGTTAAATTTCGTCGAAACGCTCTATCAAAGTTCCAACATTCATCACTAGGTATCATTGATATCTGGTGGCGAGAGTTGGAACTACTTGAAATTGAACGGAACTTGTAGCTCACCCTAAGGGTGTCCGCTGGAAGCAGCTACAGATTCAGGCGAGCCTAACATGTCCTCGGACACTCCCGGCACTAAAAGCCATACGATAAATAAATAAATAAATAAATAAATAAATAAATAAAGGTTCATAAGGGGTTTTCTTTCGAAAAGGTTTTTTCAACCACTGTAACTGTACCTAACTGAAGCACTTTTTTTTAGATGCTGAGGGAACCTAAAGCACATTTTTATGTGCCTTTCCATTTTGTTACAATGTGACTGTTAATAGTCCTTATTACAATATTTACAAGATACTACTTTCCCTTTCAAATTAAGACAGTTCCAAATAGGTTCTTTTTTTCCTAAGCATTTTGTAAAGATTTAATCTAACACTTAAAAATATAAATAGCCTAAGAATGAAGTGAGGTTATCTCAGACTCAACCACTCAACAGACAGCTCTACTTCACAACTAACTGGGCTGGGCTGCTGGTGATAGTATGCCTCGCCAATCTCAAGGCCACAACCAACCTACCCCCATTCCAATATCATAGCACAATGGCTGCCCAGGGCCTAGCCCATCCACCCCCCTCCCAAAGCCACTATTCACACCATAATCAAACTCCTACCTAATTTTCCTAAATATAAATGAGTAGGCCTGCAGGCCTAACTCAGTAATACAATGTTTTATTCAATCCAGATATACATAATTCTCATTTAGATGTTATTGACGACATTGACACAGGATAACAAAATTATTATTAGCAATATTCGGGCATTACTAGTTTATCCATGAAATGTACCTTTGATTAATGGTCTTTATTATGTTTTAGAAGCTGTAGCAACAATCACAAGTAGTAAAAAGTTAAAAAAAAGCATGTTTTTAAATGCCCAGATTTTGGGCGCTTAAAACTGCTTTGGGCAAATGCCCATTTATCGATGTCCTGCCCACTGGGCATTTTCCCGGCCCACATCACTAATCATACCTCATTTTGTCCTTTTTTCTGCCTTCTCTAAGAGGCCCTAAAGGAGGTAGGGTGTGTGTTGTCCCACCATGCACGGTGCACCTTAGATATCGATACACCCTCAATGATGGAGATAATTGTTGTTTAAAGGGGGTGAAATATCTAGGTCATCTACCCTTAGTGGTTTAGGTGATGGTGAGAAATTATGATGAAATGAAATCTACAGCTAGGCGTAACTGACTTACAACTAACTTATGTACCAGAAGAAGAGAACGACAATAATAAAAGAAAGAAACGAATAAGGGAAATAAATGAAGGAAAAGGAATGCCCTCTATCTTCGAAAGGCAGATGACCTTGCTGTTCATCCCATTAAAACAAGAATCAATCTTCGAAGAATGGGTATTGAGGTACTTGGAAACTACTAGAGCCATTAAAGGCAGATAGAAAAGGGAAAGAGGAGATCGTCCACCCCAGAGTCAATGCAAAAAGGGGAAAATGGATCTCGCTCTGGAACACATCACGGTCGCCAACTCCCGAGCTCAAAAGCTGAGCTCTATCCAGGGTGCATTACGTGTGGTGGAGCTTCACACACCCTGCCTCCTTTAGGGCCTTGTGTAGAAGGTATTAGATGTTATGAAACTAAAAGAATAGGGCTGACCACTTGAAGAATGAGGGTATCAGGATAGATGATATAAGGGTCAGTTACGGCCGGAAAATGAATGCCTCCCTAGACTTTGGATGCTCTAATGCAATCCGGGTTGGAAGAGAACAAGAGTTGACTAATGGAGGTCGACAGGTAGATGACAGAGGAGAGCCCGGCACAAGTGGAAATAATAACCACCTCGGCTGGGGTCCAATGGTCTCCAACCCAAGTCCCACTAGGCCTAGTTGTGAACCCTTGTAGTGGGGATACACCCTCAAGGGCTCATGGCTAGTGAGCTTGGGAATTGGCGACCCTGATGGATTCCTGAGCTGGGTCCGGTTTTCTTCTTTTTCCAGTGACTGGGAGTAAATAGTTTTAATACCTTTGTTATTTCTTTAAAAACAGTAGTGCCTATTCCAAACTAAATAAGGAAATCAAGCTACAAAAATATGTGAGAAGAAAAAACACAATAATGAAATCATCTCGGTCAATTACTGGATAAACATCACAAAAACGGTTTACATCTTAAACGGTTGAGTTCCCCCTCGGTTAAATTCACGAGCCGCCACTGGTCACAGAGTAAAAGCATATATACACCCCGACCAAGTTCCATAGAGGACATAAACTAGATACATAATATATAGGGATCAGTAAAGACAATTAAATTTGCACTGACAAAACCCTACTACTGTAAATAATTCTTTTGAGTGAAGTTAACAGGACTATTAATTTGACCTTCGTCTCAATTGCTAATTGTTCATGTGTTGGTGAAATTGTATATCTTGTACATAACATATGATTCGTCATTCATCTTTTATGCCATTTTGGCATACTTTCAGTCAATTTTAAAGTTTTAAATAAAATGAGATTCATTTTATCGGATGCATTCTTTTCAGAAAATCTCCTTCTATCCTTATTGTTGTATCGAGTCGAAAATCAGTAAAGCATTTTTTGTTGAGTTATTGTAGTCACTTTAACCCATCTCTCGCCCCGGGATATTTTGATTCTCGTGCTGACTGATTTTTGGTGAAATCCATATGTGGTCGTCCGGACTTCGGTCTGAACGGGCACATAAAATAAGATAGAAGAGAGAAATGGCTTCGAACGTGGGTCCCGATTTCTATACGGTCGTTTGCATACCGATTTGATTGTGATTTTTCAATAGATGTTTTGGGGAATTGGAAGATGTCTGGTATGGATAAATAAATTCATAGGAAACCCAGTTAGTGGGAAACTTAATTCAAATTAAATTTCAAATAGTTAGCGTTGTTTTTGATTGTTGTATAATGGCTTATCCATTAGGGTGTCAAGTAAAATTTGTAGTATACGTTCGATAGTCTGGAAATATGCAATTTATTAGAATCCAGGTGGAGGATATTGATCTTGCATTTTTTTGATATTGTTGTTTAAATTCAATTAATAGTAGATAATATTTTTCCATCACGTCGACATTAGGGCATATCTCATTTTATTCCGAGAAATCCAAGTAGCTCCACATAATTCTTGTTCTAGTTTTAAGTCTTTGTGTCTGCCTACATTTATACCCTTAACTTTGAATTATATCGTGATAATTATGAATGAGGTCACGAGGATCTTGAATCGTACGGAGGAGAGCTCCAAATGTGCAGAACTGAAAATGGCAGAAATTATGGAGAAAACTAATAAAATGGTGGTTAAATTTAAAGAAAATTCTGAAACTTTAAGGGAAAAACTAAGGGAAAACTCAGATCCCCTAGAAAATAGATTAAAGGAAGGAAGGAAGATGGTAGTTTTACGTGACCGTGAATCATGTGATTATGAGCCACGGGACCTCCTTTTTACGTGGAATCCGAACCACAGGACATAGCATTTCACTTCGAAAATCTCACATGCATTGACCGGGAATCGAACCCAGTCCACCTTGGTGAGAGGCTAACAGCTTGACCGCTGCGCCCCCCCCCCCTAAAAATAGACTGACCACTTCTTTAAAAGTTAATCTTGAAAACTCAATGGAAAGTAAATTTAAAGAAAATTCTGATTCTTTGGAGACTAAATTAACTTCTTTAGAAGACAAATTAAAAGAAAACTCAGATTCGTTAAAAACTTTAGAAAATAAGTTAAGAGAACATTCTGATTCTTTGGAAGCTAATTTAGAGGAAAATTCAGTAAACTTAAAAGCTAAAATGAGAGAGAATTCATATTCATTAGGAGCCTCTTTAGGAAATAAAATCAAAGAACATTCCACTTCTTTAGAAAATGAAATGTCTAAACTGTTTGAGAAAACTCATGAACTCGAAACTTCATTAGCTTTGAATACAAGTAAAATGGAGGATAGATTACGCGATGCCGACCAAAAATCTCAGTCATTAGCTGATAGGATCGAGTGAGATATCAAGAAAGTAGGAGAAGATATGACAAATCTAGAAATTCGTCTCCAGAAAGAGAACAAGGATATGGCAAATAACGTCATACAACGTTTGACCGAGCAATTCCAGGAACTTGTTGATGGAGAGATTCAGCAAAGTGTAGTCAAAGAGTTGACAACCGAGATAAAGGCGACCGTCATCAGTGAAGTCAAAGATGCACTTAAACTGGAGACTCAAGACGGAATCAAAGAGATTAGAGAAACTTTGACGTCACATGTTCAGGTTATTACTAAGGATATCCAAATAGCTCAGAAAGACATTGTGGATATGACAAGTTCATTAAAGAATCACGAAGAGATTATGAACAAAATGTCTACAGATGTAAAAGAGAATTGTAAGGAAACAGAAGGGATCAAGAGAGATACTGAAGAAATCAGGAAAAGACCTGAAGAGAACCAGAAGGAAATTGAGGATATCAAGAGTCCGGTTAAAGACAAAAATCAGGGTGATTGTTCGCATAGTAAAAGCAGTAGCGAAGAGTTAAAGAAAGTAGTGGGCGAGGAGAATGCCGAACTCAAAGAAACCATCAAAGCACTTAGTAACAAATTCTTGGATTACCAAAAGCAAGCAAAGAGTGTTGTTGAACCTCATGGTAAAGTTACAATTATGAGTAAGGATATGGATATTGAGGGAGTAAACAAAGTAGGAAATCCCCATAAACAAGAAAACAATTATGCAATCTACTCCTATAACCTTCTATAAAAACGTAGAAGATAATCCTTCTAAATTCTCTGGAACTGGGAGTATTACACCCGTAGAATTCCTGAGGGAAGTAGGAGATTACCTCAAGGATTCCAAGATTGGCAACGAAAGGGAAATAAGAGTGATAGGGAAATTTTTGGAGGGTCCCGCACTTACGTGGTTTAGAGCCTTTAGATCTACCCTAAATAATTTTGAGGAATTCGCTAGAGGACTATTGAAGAAATTCTGGTCCCCAGAAACTCAACAGCAAGTGAGAGCGGAGCTATACTCTAAAAGATACTCTACTTCACAACCTACACGTTATTCGACATATTTCGCGAGGCAACTATCTAAACTTCAACATTTAGATCCGCCTATGCCCTACAACGAATTAATTACTGCATTGATCAGGCAATTCCCTGCGGATGTCCAAAGAACACTTATAGGCGCGGATATTTACAACATGGAACATTTTGATGAAGTTCTACAGAAGTTGGGTCACACGAACGCTCAATTCTTTCATCAGAAAGCTGGAAAGAATGACAACGCGGTATTTGCAGTGATGGCTGATAGATATTCTCAGACACCGAGGGATGATCCAGGACAAAGAAGATGGAACCAAAACCACTATCGGTCATATGAGAATAAACCATATGCGAGACCTGAAGGTACGAACAATTATAGAGGTCGATGGGGAAGACCAAGAGGAAACCAAGGACGATACAAAGAGAGAAGGTACTTTGGGAGAAATAATGGCTGTTACCAAAGAAACGAAAATTCACGACAGTTGAATGAGGAAGAGGAAAGAAGGAAAAACCTCGATGATAGAGTACAGGAAAGTGAAGAACACCTAGATCGGTTGAAACAGCAGGAAAAACCCAGTACTTCTGGGATGAATAAGACCAAAGAAAAGACTGCTGAAGTCAATACTTTTTTCTTAACAGATTATAATTTTGAGGAAGATAGTAATTTCGAAGAGGAAGACAGAGAGTTAGATACTTTCCGAAGAACACCACAAGGGACGAAAAAAATAGATTAAATGCAGAAAGCAACATCGGGGGGTCTATTCAAACTTTAGCCTGATATATTTTTTAAACTGGTCGAGTCGTGGAAAGTAATGGCAAGATAGCCGACACACGAACTGGTAATCGTGGGAATTTACAATACTTCGAGTTTGAAAATTTAATATTCAAGAACCAGGTAGCTTGATGTGCGAATAGGAAAAATAAAATAAAAATTCAATTTTTATTTTTGGCTATGTGTGGGGTGGATGTGCCCAAATCCAGTTGCCTAGATTTGAGGGTACAGGCCACAATGCTAAGTCCAGAATTGACAGTTTGAGTAGCGGCCACCAAACCTTCTTAGAAGAAATTGGAAGCTTTCGACAGATAAGAAATGGTTAAGTGACGTAAGCCGAGAGCGTCATAGTCGAGGCTAAATGTCATTAAATATTTCCCGATGGAGTAGAATCTTGAGACTAACGTCAGATTACTGGCACGGACAAGGGAGGAAGAATGTGCTTTATTTCGAGGAAATTGATTGAGCGGAAGCTGAGATATGAGATGTTTTAGTTCCAGCATTTCTTCCCGCAGTGACCTCGAGTAGCCCGCTATAGAGTATATAAGGCACGCCTGCCCGAGCTAAGTATGTTCACTTCTCCATAGGCACTCCGTTGTTATGGATGTTCACTTCTCCATAGGCACTCCGTTGTTATGGATGTTCACTTCTCCATAAGCACTCCGTTGCTATGGATGTGTAGTACTTCGTAAGCGCTCTAGCCGCTAAACACTCTACGTAACTCCGAACACTGTTATAATCTTCGTGCACATGGTTGCAAATTCTTCGTTATTAACAGCACAGTTGCTGGGACTTAGTGTTTCGACAGTACATGGTTACTGGTATTAGGAAAGTGTTAAACATTTTAGTAATCTTCGAACTTTTCAAATGTTATCACCGAAGTGAAAAAAAATTGTGGCACTGGTAATTATTTACTGCTACAACTGGACATATGGCAGACTTTGCCTACATTTCTTTCTTCTGTCCACAATTATTCAAAGCTGGATTATTTAATCCAACAGTCGGAGGACAAGCTTTTGTCGTGTTAGTGGACCAGCCAAGATAAATCAGTACTTTTATTACCATTCTTGCACAGTGAAATTCTTTAGCCGATATTGGGAATACAGATTTGCCTTGCGCAATCTGGAGAGTGAGAAACTCTGCCCAGCAAACTCGACAGAATTTGTACTAGTGCTGAACAAGATTATAAGCGTATTAGGAGTACTGAACACATCACAGTTGGGTCATGTTAATAATTTTCATCATGGATCACTTTGATCAGACCCCTGTCAACGTTACTTCGGCTTTTGAAGCTGGTAACATTTTTCATCGAGATATTAAAGCTTCAAGAATGAATACCGCTATGTCTGTGTAAGACCATTGCGGGTATAAAATGGAGGCCGATACCAGATTATAAATACGTGTCCTAATGGGGACAAGAAGACTGAATAATCTAGTTCAGACCAGATTACAAGCATCAAGACCTACAAGAATGTAAGCTACAATTTGCATTATTTTTATGCGTAGTTAGCTGGATTTCTAATATTTTTCTACAGTCTTACCAACACATATTTTATATTCATCTATATGTTTTTGTTGTTGCAATAGAAGCTTTGATCTGAGTAGTTTTTACACTCAGAAGTCAATGATTCGAAATTTATGGACGAGCAGAACGAGCTTTTATATAATTTTGATATTTTTCTAATCGCGGTCATCAGCCGTCGTAACTGAAGATTTAATAATAAATCTAAGTTGAGGAATGGATATTTATCCATTATTTAGAAGTCGAGGATGATATTCCCCGAACAGTTTAACAACTTTAAATCATTTTGTTGAGGAAATAATAATAATAATAATGTTGATTTAATAATAATTATTATTATTTTTCTATTTTCTGAAATAATAATAATAATAATAATAATAATAAATATTTGTGATTTCTAATAATCATTTTCATGTAGTATGTATGCTCTATACATTTGAAATTTGAAACAATATTCTAAGATCGGATATTCATTGATTCCGAAGATTAGTGGTTAATGCATGCCCAAAAATAAATAACATATTAATTCAGTGGAATTATTTCACGCTTGCATTATGCATTTAAATCTTTGAGAAGACAGGGAAAGTAATGATACGGGAAGCTAAAAGCATGTCTAAAGGAGGGTTTTTGCTAGAGTTTGTATAAAAATTAAATCATTATTGAGCAACGTCTTTCAAAACGTTTGGCTAAGAATAGACACGGGGTGGAGTTATTCATGTTTTAAACTGATGGTAAAATTATTATCGTAAACTCATTGGTGGAGTTTACCAATTTATAAATATTCCAATTGTCGTAACAAGCAAAGGCTTGATTATTCTGTATAATTTGGGAAGGAATAATTGTTGTGTGTGCAGAGAGTTAAATATGCCATTCTGAGTGCGCAATTGAGTCGCAGGAATAAGGCGCGGATTCAAGGGGGGGGGGGGTCACGGGGGTCATGACCCCCCCCCCAAACGGAGACCAATTTTTTTTGCAAACTCAAAAAACGAAAACACAATTACCAGACAAATAAAACTTAACGAATTTTAACTGAAAAACAGTTTTTATTCATTTTATTCAATACTGAATTATCTTTATTGGAATTATTATGTTCTGTTACAACTGTACATATTTACAACTTCAAACCTCTTGTATAATAACTATTAGTTATACAACAAAATCAACTCGTCTATTTTGTTTAGCAAACCTTGTGATCACCGAATCGATGTTTATAGTGATGTCACGATGAATGTGCAGCAATGCACGGATAGGAAACTGGGACTTTTTTCGCACCAAAAATTTTTGCCGACGTCCAAACCGCAAGCTTGGTTGGCAATTTAAGCTGTGACTTTCTCCCTTTGTCGGTACCAACTCGACTTGCCGAAACTGTAACGTACCTTCATCGTTTTCTCGAAGCTCGATGTAAAAGTTGCAAAACACGCCGTTGCAATTTGTACAAATATTTTTGGTGCGCTAAACGCATCAAATTTCTATCCATGTAGCTTGCAAAAAAATTGGTCTGATTTTGTACGTTTGGTTATTTTGTGATTGCGTTTTTAGTGATACCATTTTTCTTAACAATTTCGATTCTCTGACCCCCCCGCCTGCCCCCCCCCCCGCAAAGCCAAACTCTAGATCGATTCTCTGACCCCCCCCCCCCCAAAACCAAACTCTAGATCCGCGCCTGGCAGGAATGAGGTTGTGTGAAATGAAGCATGAATCAGGACCAACTACAATCCTCAGACCTTAATGTAGAAAAAACATGGCGGCGATGGTTACCCTACGAATAGCTAAGATCATGTCATCGGGCTTGTCACTGTTCGTGTAAATTATTTTTACTCACCTAAGATCATAAAAGATATCACAAGACGAGACTAGATTCCGAAGAAATATGTATCAATAATTTAGACTTACCTGAATTACTTTATCTATATAGTGCTGGCCTCGAATTATAGGTTTCTTCGTCTTCACCCAAGAGGCAGCTACAATAGTCTCGCTGTTTCTGTGGTTGAATAAGAGGCTTTTTGGCGAGTTATCACGATTTGTATTTAAGTTCAGTAATTATAGATTAATATTAATAGCAAATAATCAAACAGATTCTGACGTAGGAGAGAAGAAAGTACCCGGTTGCTGAAGTGCTGTCCCAGCACATGCAGAGTATTTGCGTACACAATCGGAATGTGAATTGTTGCCTCAAATAATAGAACCAACGCCATGGAGATACAATTCAATTAAGACCTCTCTTGGAATTGTCTAAAATCCCGGGTAAACATCACACCGAATTAGTTGATTGAAATATGCCAAGAAGTCGTCGTGTGGATATCAGAACATAATTATAGAGAATACTACACACAAGGGACACGATAATATGTTACCATCTAACCTATTAAACATTCGCTGTTACCGTTTGGAATAGTTGTACGCTGGAAATAGTTGATTTAGTAAGGTACTATTGGTTGGAAAGCACCATCTCCCTCTTACGGAATTATCGCGGCACGCCATCTCACAATATAAGTACATAATTGACAAGGTACTCACAACACTTTAATACACACATAATAATAAAAAATAACTTGCAAGCTGTAAGAATCACAAAAGTTTGAATAATGACGGAACACAATGAGTTCACTGTTTGCACAGGGGGAACGTCTTCCTTAACCAATAAAACAGAAGTTCACTATATTATTTGGCGTGTATACGAGGCAGTGTAGAACATCTGCCAGACTGGTAAGGATTTACAGAGGCACACATTGCTGAGCGTTCAAGATAACGTCAATGATTTGGTCTAGCCGTAGATGATCATTGCGTTTCCCTTTACGTACTTAAGTTCGACACTTCTGAAGTGTACTAATATATTATTATATTGTCACTAACTAGCAAATCATTGCGGTGTATATTCTTGAGACACTTCTATTATGCTTTAGTCTTAGGTACTTCAACATCCGAAGTAAATGACACAATGCCATCGGTTGACTGAACAATCATGAAACAAACGAACCAGTCCATATTAAGCGTATTATCACATATTTACATACGATTGCAGTACATTAACGCGAACTGGACTTTACAGACATACAGAAGACACTAAAAATTATAGATGAGCGACAGTTTATCCCAACTTTCATCAAACGAAGCTAATCAAAGCTAAATAGTGTATCCCAGCAACGAATGTAAACAAACAATATGCCGGGGCTTCAGCATACGCCATTTTCACACCTTCGAGACCTGCATTAAGGTCTGAGTATTGTAGTTGGTCTTGCATCAATCATATTGTAGGTTGGATGTCTTTGAATTTAGTAGAGGAGTCGATTGTAGCCAATCTTTCGTCGCGATATAACCAAAGGTTATTTTGTTGAGCCAAGACCGACTACAATAAATCAGACCGCAATGCCACTATCGATACCGTAGAACATGGCGCAAATCGTAGGGGATTGTTTACATTTGTTGAACCAACATTTTAGTTTGTCTGCTGCCAGAATTTCGTTCAAATGTCGCATTTCTCAAGTGATTTCGTGCTGTTATTTATTGTAATAGTGTACCTTAAGTAGTGTAGTGCACTGTGAATAATTATAAATTTCGGTAATACCTAATGTGAGAATTATTGTCTGTTCATTGTTATTGTCTGTGAACCCGGCTGTAAATTTAATACTGCTGCAGATACTTCAATTTTTAAATTTCCTAAAGAAAGAGAAGTGGATAAGAAATATTCTCCGGGATAATTTTCGAAGTTAAAACAGTTGTATGTTGTGGTTAGGAAAATTCCCTTACCCCCTGATGCCATTCCAGTAGGTGGTGTTGGCCATTCCGCCAATTTTCACAAATCAACCGTCCTACCACACAACTCCTGTTTGTTAAAGTACATGATGGTAGTTTTAATGACATACCATGAGTGTCAGACTGCTCTAAAGTGCCAAGTTCTGCAAGTGGAATGTATTCTATAAGAATCGTGAATCAAGAATCTTTGTGTGCTTGTGGGCAAATTGAATTGGATACTGTAGTCTGATGGAAGCAGTGATTTTAAAATGGTACAGGTATGTAAATAGAATTACTGTTAGTATCACAAGCAACTGGACCTGGGGCGTTAACCCCAGATTAGGTTCTTTTTTGTATATAACACGTTAATAAGATATAATGTATGTCCGTTACTAGGTTAGGTAGGCCTACTGCCTGGCCGAAAATTACTGTTAGTACCACAGGCAAGGGGGTCTCGGGCGTTAGCCGCAGGTTAGGTTTGTTTTTGTATGTAAAACATTACCTAATAAGATAGGATTTATGTCAGCTACTAGGTTAGGTTTTTATATATAAAGCCTTCAAGAACCAACTGATTTGCCTTCCGTTGGAATTCTATACACATCGAATTTGAAGAATGACAAGTTGATAATACAGTAAATTTTCATTTTAAAGAGTTTGTAACAGTCAATAGAGTGTTATTGACAAATGCTATTTGAAATAAAGAACAAAATGATAGTACCTGTGTGCCATCTGTTGGAGCTAGTTCAGGTTGCCCCTATCCTATACAAACAGATAGAAGTGAGTGCGCTCTAATAGCTCTCTCCGCTCAAAACAAACAACACACGACCGTTTTTTTAGCGTATGGCTTTTAGTGCCGGGAGTGTCCGAGGACATGTTCGGCTCGCCAGTTTTGTAGCTGCTTCGAGACGGACACCCAATGGGTGAGCTACAAGTACCGTTGGGGGAGGGAAGGAGGGAAGTTGGATTGTAAGGACGAGGAGTTGGAAGGTAGCGGCTGTGGCCTATAGTTAGGGACCAACCCCGGCATTTACCTGGAAGGAAGATGGGAAACCACAGAAGACCATCTTCAAGGTTGCCGGCGGGGGTATTCGAACCTCCTCGCCTCCCGGATGTGAGCGACTGACGTCAGTCATGCCGTAACCACCACGGCTAACTCACCCAGTCACACGACCGTGTTTACGGTATACGTAAAGTTGGCAATATCTTATTTGTCAAATAAGCCACGCCTACAATGGCCGACACAACTGAAATTTCACTATATAGGCCTAAGTCGTGTTATAAATGGGGATGGTGGGTGGGTTATAGACAGCGGAAGAGACAACATCTATTAGCAGATCACTGTTGTTTTAAAAAAGGCAGTCATCGGAACGCGTTAGGCTGTAACCATTGTCAAAAACCATTGGATTGGACAAATCGAAGGTTAGAATAGTCTGGTGCAGTTGCCGCTTTGACCGCTCGCAGCTATTGGGACAGGTTGACACAAAACCATTGATCTGGACGTGTTAGGCTGTAACCATTGGATTGGACAAAACGGAGGTTAAAATGGTCGGGTGTTGGTGCGGCATAGTACCAAAACGGTGAGGTTGGCAGTACTGTTCTGATGATGGTTGATGTGAATAATGGCATCCACAGCTGGAAATTCGTCTATAGCCTATAATAATAAGGGATTATTGCAGCCATTGGCTATGCATATAATGAATAAAATCTAAAATCATACAGTAAACTAATTGTTATTCCCTAGGAATATCAAAGATTCATGACTCAATGTGCAAAATATAGCGTGGGATCTTCCACATTGTTCTCCACAGCGCTCACACAAACATTCGTCACACGGATGATGGAACTTTTTGGTGCGACACAGTTTATAACGGAAACCATGTATGGCAACGCGCGTGAGAATATGTCTCAGCCATTGAACTGGAATGCCGACTGTATGGGAGGAAAGTGCGGTTTGTTGGTGCGACTAGTTACTCCTGGTAGTGCATGTCAAGGAGGAGAATTTGACGTATACGAACGAAAGGATGATGTACGTACGAGGAGATACAAGGAAAAGAGGTACTTCTGAACATTTAGGCGAACGGTAAACTAAACGGGACTTAACGCCGTAATACATATTTCAAAACATCATGTAGTAATTTGATACTTAAAATGGCTAGGAATATACGCCAACATAAAATATTATATTGCAGCCTGATTGTTCATCATTTTATCCTTAGATCAAAGGCAGCATACACAATAACTATAGGCTTACTGGCAAAAAATACAAGACGCACGTACATTAAAATAAAATAAAAATAAGGTTAGGCTGGGAATGACTAAGAATAAAGAAAAAACATATGTTAATTGGTATTCAACATTTTTATTAACTCAAAGGCAGCATTCATATGTGTGTGAATATGCATAAGCCTATAACTAAACAATTAAATAGATTCTTAGTGAACAAAAATACATAGCCTACTTTATTTATACAAAACACCCACATGTTCAGTGTTCTTCAAAGTAATGGGGCGTGGTGGCTCAGTGGTTAAACTATTCGCCTCTCACCAAGGTGGACCAGGTTTGATTCATGGTCATTGCAAGTGAGATTTTTGAAGTGAAATGCCATGTCCTGTGGTTCGGATTCCAAGTAAATGGAGGTCCCTAGGCTCATGATCACAAGATTAACGGTCACGTGAAACTACAAGCTTCTTTTTCTTCAAAGCAGGTCGAAACTTAGACCTCACATAAGTCATACAGCAAACGAACAGGTCCTGCAGGGAAGATCCCTTAAGCCGAGTTATTTTTATCGTCTCCAAAACTGACATCACAAAAGTATACTGGAAAATGTGAAATTTTATGCCTATGCTGATGAAGAAAGTAACAGTAAATATTAGGCTACTTGTCGTTCAATAACTCTCGGTCTTTTCTTGGGTGGCTGAAGCCGATGCTGTGGGAAATTGCAAATTGCAGGTACCGCATCGCATCATCTTTAAGCAGTGGTTTGTTTCTATTTGAATGAAACAAGTAGCATGTTTATAAAAGTGTTCACAGCTATAACCCATTTCTTTAATAGGCCTACATCTGGGCGTTTCCATAGAAATTTGTAATATAAGCGTAGGTTATAATTCTGTGACTAATGACTTATAACCTACAATTGGGCCTACGTGTATTTGTCATGTGCTATTTAGGCCTATGTCAAAATTTGATGTAAGAGGTATCCATAAACGCAGAATAGGCTACTTCATTACAAATCTCAATTCTAAAATAAAGTAGACCCTAAACCTACCGTATTATTAGACAATACCATACATATAACGTTGCACAGAGGTACGTACGATCAAATATATGAAAATAATCACGACATATCAGCTGACTTGCAACCTAGAGTTAAATGGTATGACAGTTTTTGGTGCGACTAGTTACGCCTGGTAGTGCACCAGGAAGCAGTTTTCAGCGAGTGTTACCATGGGAGGAGTTGTTCCAGTAGTACCTACAGTTCAATGGTCTCAGTTCGTACCCCCCACTCTTCCAATCGTCAAAAATCATAGCGTCCGTGGCGCAAAAATCCTACCAAATGTCCTTTGACCCTAGTGTGTCCATGAGTTTTACATATCCTGGAGTAGAAGGTAGCAACATGTGAAGTCGGAGTTCTTCTACGTTATAAACCTCGCAAGTCACCTCTTACACCGGTCTTGAAGGTGTATACTTTGATACACCCAAGGCCTTCTTTATGTAAGTTGCCTTCAGTTGCTCCATATTGTTCCAAATACTTCATATTTAAATGTGTCCAAATAATCTCCAGTCCATAAGTCACAATACGGGTAACTTTTAACCGCAAAAGTTTTATGGCTGTTTTTATAGATAGCTTAGTCACCTGGGCCCCACATGGGGAAGCCAGGCTCTGCCTGTCACAAGCCAGGACAAAGGAGGAGTGATTGAGGAGTAACACCTCACAAAAAAACCTTGGTTCACCTGGCTCCGGGTGATAGTACCTTGTGAGGGCCCCTTACCAGGGTTACGGTGAAGACCTCAACGGCAATGATGGCGGAGATGATGATCATCAGTACGGCGGAATTGGCGGAAGAGGCAATCCCTCCCAAGTGGGGTTGATCAGTTGGAACCACTGCCTTGTGGGTAGAGAAGGGATTCTCAAAGGCTTGGGGACCCACCCCGAGAGAAAAGGGCTCTGGGGCTTACAACCTCAGTTCTATTTCCGAAAACAGGATTTCCTGTTTTCTCAATGACTTCAACAATTGACATGATGGAAACGTCTTCAATGACAACTACTCCAGGGGGCAGCCGGGAACGGAAATCCCCCACCACCATGAGTGGTGCAACCAGGCCTTTGGATTCTGGAGAGCTTGGATCGTCATGTAAGGAAGAGTCGGAGCTTCCTGGAACCCCATCACAGAAAATAAGATCTAAACAAAAACATCTGCTTGGAACACTGAACATTAACACACTCCGTCAAACAGGAAAACTGAGACAATTGACTACAGTGTTGAAAGAAAGAAACATATCCATTTTAGCGTTGCAAGAAACGAGATTTCTGGATGAAGACACAATGGAGTCGGATGGCTTTAGAATATACAAGGGCAAACCCGGGTATACAATCTCAAATGGGAGACTGCCAATTCTAGGAACAGCTTTCGTGGTCAAGAAAAGCCTAATGAATTCATTCACAAAATTTAGCTCACGGTCGGAGAGAATCTCATTCTTATCATTCAGATCAGGGAACAAATCCTACACAATCATCAATGCCCACGCTCCCATTAACCAAAACAATAAAAGGAACAAGGAGAAAGTGGAAGACTTTTGGGAAACACTCGAAGATGAGACATCAAAAATTCCCCTTGGAAATGTAAAAATCCTGGTTGGTGATTTCAATGCCCAGATAGGAAAAGAAAGAAAATACAAAAGGATTGTTGGAGAATATCCTGCACATAACAGAACAAATCGAAACGGCGAGAGATTAATCAACTTTTGTGAGCAGTTCAACCTAAAACTTATGTCTACGCACTTCAAAGCACTCCCAAAGAAGAAGAAAACATGGATTTCGCCCAATCCTATATTAGGCGAATTTCAAATTGACCACGTTGCAATTACAACAAAAAACAGATGCGAGATCATGAACGTAAAAGTGAGAAAAAGTTTGAAAATCGACACAGACCACTTTCTGTCAGAAATTAAAGTAAAATTTCAACCGAATAGGCATCAAAAGAGAGGTAAAAGGAAACCAAGGATCGACACGGAAATTCTGAAACAAAACAAAAATATCTATCAAGAAAACCTGTCAAAGTTGGAAATGAATAACTGGGAAGAAATTAGAGAATCGTTAACTAAAGCGGTCGAAAACGTGGGGCAGCGAAAAAGAAAAAAGAAACACAGGTGGTGGAACATACGATGTGACAACGCTGTTGACGAGAGGCTGAAGACATGGAAGAGGTGGTATTCCAACCCAACGAAGGAAAATTGGAATGATTTCAGTCAACAAAGGAAAGCCACTGCCAAGATCATCAGAGGAGAAAAGAGACAATATGATAAAGACCGGTTAGAAAGTATAGAAGAAGACTTCAAGAAAAATAACACCAGAAAGTTTTACAGAACTTTTAAGGAAGAATTACAACAATACCAACCTCCAAGTCTATGTTTTAAAAGGAAGGATGGTACACTCGCATTGAGTAACAACGAAAATTGCCACCTGTTGGCCAAGTATTTCGAAAGCCTGTTAAACTGCAAGGAACCACTGGAAAAACTGAAGTTCGAGAAGCCACCAAAGATGAATCCACAGTCTAAACCACCAATCCTCATAGAAATACAGAAAATCATTAAAGAACTCAAAAACGACAAAGCACCAGGAGAAGATGGTATAGTAGCTGAAATGTGGAAAATTGGAGGAGATAAGCTAGCGGAGAACTTACACCGTCTAATCTGTGATATTTGGGAAAATGAACAAATACCCAAAGACTGGAAAGGCGCACTTATACATCCGCTCCATAAGAAGGGAGATCGGACTGACCCAAACAACTACCGGGGAGTTTCGCTACTATCTATTGCTTACAAAGTACTTTCCAAGGCGTTGCTAAACATCGTAGAAGAACAGGTGGATCATCAAATAGGTGAATATCAAGGGGGCTTTAGAAAGGGAAGATCCTGTGTGGAACAGATCTTTGGTCTGAAAAGTATTCTGAGAGTAAGAGCTCTACGAAGCAAAAACACCGTAGTTGTGTTCATTGATTTCAGAAAAGCATATGATTCCATCGACCGGCAGACACTCTTCAATGTTTTGGAGGAATTTGGAATAGATGGCAAAACGCGGGCAATTATAAAACAGACACTAACAGAAACCGTCTCCAAAGTAAAATTTCAAGGAGAAATCTCAGAGGCTTTTGAGATTAAGACAGGAGTCAGACAAGGAGACGGACTATCACCAATTTTGTTTAACATCGTCCTGGAAAAAATAATGAGAGTATGGAGGAAAGCAATAAAAGAAGAAGGTATAGAAGGAATCTGTTTAGGAACAAAAAAGCAAGGTGTAAAGGTGGATTGCTTAGCGTTTGAGGATGACATGGCATTGCTAGCCAAAGGAAAAGACGAAGCTCGAATAATGCTTGAAAAATTACATGAAATAGCTGAGAAGACTGGACTCAGGATCTCATACGAAAAAACAGAGTACATGGAGTACAAACACAATAAAGAAAAGCATCTAGAAACAAGATATGGGAAAATCAAGAGAGCTGATAAATTTAAATATCTTGGAGAATGGATCCAGCCGAATGGACTTGATAAAGAAGCAAATAGAGGAAGAGCTAGAAAGATGAAGCTAGCCTATAAATTAGTACAAAATAGATACAACAAGAGAACTATATCCTACAGGGCAAAGATAAGACACTAAACCACGGTTGTCAAGCCAGAGGGACTCTAGCTCAGAATGCTTGATATTGAATAAAAAAGGGGAAATCAAGGATTTAGAGAAGAAGGAAAGGAAAATCTTGAGAAAGATCCTAGGACCTGAAAAACAAAAAGATGGTACATGGAGGAAGAGGAGAAATGAAGATCTCTACAGACAGGCAGAGAAAATCACAGACACCATCCGTAAGAGGAGATTGAAGTTTTATGGACACCTCATGAGAATGAACGAAAGTCGACTAACGAAGAGAATCTTTAACTACATCACCAAGATCAAGGCAACTACATTATGGATAGAGGAAACGAGAAAAGACATGGAGGAAGTGGGGATAAATCCAGAAGACATTTGGAATAGAGATGTGTTTCGAGCTAAGATTGATAAATTCAAGGGGTTCCAGGAAAAGCAATGTAAAAGGGCCAAAAACACCTGGTCAGATGAGAGGAGGAGGAACCACAGCGAAAGGATGAAGAAATTTTGGGAGAAGAAAAAAAGACTAACCAACAAATCAGTTGTTTTCCGTGGTCCACAGTAGGCCAAAATCGAAGGAAGAAGAAGATAGCTTAGTCAAATGTTTTATGTCGTTGATGACTTTGGTAGCGACGCTGGGTCTATCCTTGATGTGCAGTGTGAAAACATTGCCAGTTGACTGTAATGTAGGACCTAAGTAGGACTACTTGTAAGGTGATACACTCTCAAGCGGTTTTCCTGCAACGTGAAAAAATTCTGGCTTCCCCCCTTTCCTAAAGGTCATAGATTTAGTCTTGTTTCTGTTTAACCTAAGGTCATTGTGTAACGCCCATCATTCTAAAGCGTCGAGAGCAGATTGTAATTCGACCTGTGAACTTGAAGCGAGCACAATGTCATCTGCATATATAAATGAGATTACCCTCTCTGATAATATATCTGTGATATCTGCCATAGCAGTGATAAATAACAGAGGGCTTTATGGGTCTCCTTGTAGCACGCCTGTAGTCTGCTCTATTGGGTTTGATGTTGTAATGCCATCGTTAATGACTATATTGTTAGAGCCTAAAATACTTTTGACAAGACGTTTTGTGTAGCTGATAAGTTACCTCTCAATAGTCTGTCTAGTTTTACCAATATTTTCTTACTGCTAATCGAGTCAAAAGCTTTAGAGAAGTCAATGAATATGGATTGTAACTTCCCCTTCGGTACTGACAGGGCAGACGCAATCTCAGTTGGAAGACCTAGAATTGCCTGGATTGTGCATCTTCCTCTCCTGAAGCCAAATTGTGAGTCGCAATGCTATTTGGGATGGCCGGGTGGGTTACATACAGAGGAGGAGGAAGCATCTATTAAGACATCATTCCCTGATTTATTTCTCGTTGTTTGATAAGGTCATCATCATCATCATCATCATCTTGCACAGTTTCCAGCCACTGGCCGGGTCTGTTTCGAACACAAGCCTCTCCAACGTCTTCGGTCTTCCCACCATCTCTCAGCCTCCACCCTTGTCCAGTCTTCTCCTCTCTTCTTCACGCTTTCTTCCACCCCCTTCAGCCACCTGTCTCTCGGTCTTCCTCTCGGTCTCTTTCCTTCCCACTTCGTCCCGTGTACTCTCCTGGGTATCCTCTTCTCCTCCATTCGTTTTACATGTCCATACCATCTAAGTCTAGATTTCTCTATACCATCCAGTAATGGTTCCTCCTTCATTAATTCTCTGGTCCTCTCATTTCTTATTCTGTCCATCTTTGTAGCTCCAATACTGCTTCTCAAGAACCTCATCTCACTGGCCTGTATTTTGCTCTTCTCCCTTCCTTTCATAACCCAGGTCTCCGAGGCATACGTCAGGATAGGGACATAGTACGTCCGATATATGATCTTTTTGCTGTTCTGAGGGACATCCTTGCTCCATAACATGCTTCTCACACTCCTCCGAAATGCTTCTGCCTGCCTCCCCCGCTCATTTATTTCCCTATCGTTTCTTCCATTATCTTGTATTAGGCTTCCCAGATACTTGAAACTCTCTACTTTCTTCAGCTGTTCCCCACCAATTGTTATTCCCGTTGTGGTTCTTTGTTTGATAAGGTATTTTGGCTAATTCATGTACTATAGAGAATATTATCGCTCGTTCTACTTTCATTCAGTGCTACCATTCTATTTTACAACACCTCGTTGTGTAGTGCCTAGCGTTCTTGGCTGTCGTCCCGGAGGTCCGGGTTTGATTCTCCAGCTCTGCAAAGAAATTTAATTCTCAAGTGAGGGCTGGGACGGGGTGCACTCAGCCTCTTGAAGCAACTTAGTAGAGGAGGGTTCAATTCCCGCCTCAGTCATCCTGGAAGTGGTTTTCCATGTTTTCCCCACTTCTAATCCAGGCGAATGCCAGGATGGTTCCTAACTTAAGGCCATGGCCGCTTCCTTCCCATTACAATCCCCAATTTACAAACACACTAGTTCAGCCATAACAATAACACAGGTTATCACACAAATTCCACACACAAATACATGGGGCTACAAGACCACGATGTCGTAGCCCCTAATATAAGCAACAACCATATATATTTGCATTTTATATTTGCTTAGGCCCTTCAAGGGCTGTATAGTGTCAGGGGTTTACTTTGTTGTTGGTTGACTATTCTTGTAGTTCCATTTAGAAGTATTTGCATTTTTTTAACATTATGTCTTACCTCTGCTTTATTTATGTCTGTATTTTAGCTACTGTCTCTTCGCGTTGCTTGTAGCGAAGTACGTCAGGGTTTCATATTGAATTTGTGCCTTATTACATAAAAACCTGTAATTACTGGTAGAATTTAATCAATTTTGCGAATGTTTGTTTTCGAATTTGCCGCTATTTCGATGGCGCCATGCCCGCCAGTCGCTACAGCTGTTCCCCTACGATTTCCGCCATCTTGGATTTGATGTTACGGTCTGAGATATTGTAGTCGGTCTTGGTTGAGCCATCATTGTCAATTCACAGTTTACCCACGTGTTCTAGAAGTATTCCTAGTAATTGCTTGCCCGAGAATTGTTATTGTTAAACTTGTACCTTTCATTATGAAAAAAACCTTACCGTTGTCTAGATGCTTATTATGATTATGTGATTTTTGACGCATTTAAATCGAATGGGCCGATGCTGTTAATTATTTAAACCTGTTACTTCTTAACAACCACTACAAACTGAGAGGACTTTGTGATCCTATAAAAATATATAAACATTTTGCAAATAAGTTTGATGATTAACATATTTGACATTTTGTCAAATTATTGAAATTTTGAAAATAATAAATGAAATTGTTTCATGATAAATTTCCTAAATAATATTTCCAATTTTCTAAATAATATTTCCCAGTAATAGTTAATTGATTAAGTGGTTGAATCCATATGGAATTGAATTGATATTTTGTTGATAATAATATTTTGACAATTATATTTATGATTGAGTCAAAAGCTCTGAATAGACTTTGGATCGAGAACAGATGATTCAATAAATATTTTCTGTTTATCGAAGTTCGTCGAATCCAAATGCTCGAAAGTCCATGTAAATGGTATTGTGTTGTATTTCTTGTTAATAACTTTGTATTTGAACAAATCCTGAGATAACTGAATCCTGAAGTGTTAGTTAATTTGTTACGATATTTTTTGAAAAAGTGAACTGTGATATACTTTCATCGAGTGATATTTTTTTTTCATTTCAATATGTGAATACTCAAATAATATAGGGATCAGTAAAGACATTAAATTTGCACTGACAAAACCCTACTACTGTAAATAATTCTTTTGGGCGAAGTCAACAGGACTATTAATTTGACCTTCGTCTCAATTGCTAAGTCTTCATGTGTTGGTGAAATTGTATATCTTGTATATAAAATATGATTCGTCATTCATCTTTTATGCCATTTTGGCATACTTTCAGTCAATTTTAAAGTTTTAATTAAAATGAGATTAATTTTATCGGATGCATTCATTTCAGAAAATCTCCTTCTATCCTTATTGTTGCATCGAGTCGAAAATCAGTAAAGCATTTTTGTTGTTGAATTATTGTAGTCACTTTAACCCATCTGGCGCCCCGGGATATTTTGATTCTCGTGCTGACTGATTTTTGGTGAAATGCATATGTGGTCGTCCGGACTTCGGTCTGAACGGGCGTATAAAATAAGATAGAAGAGAGAAATGGGCACAACATGAAGTAATCAAACCAAAATAAATCGGTACACATACATACCACGAATTCCGTGGCAGCCAATGCTGACACATACCTGAAGAGGTTGCGGCCGCGGACACATAAACAAAACATAACACGCAATTGCTGAATTGCAATCAACAGGGTAGCGGGAGCCCAGCCATTACTGTAATGCAGACTTGCTCAATCACAGGGCTCAGCATATTATCGATAGAGCACTTTCACCAGAATACTGGACACTATACATAGAATACAAGGCTACCATGAAACACAATGGGCATTACCACTTTAGGCCACCCACGTCACTACATGAGACAGACATGTAGGAGACAGCTCCGGAAATGAGATACGGACACTGCATAAGGAACGCAATTACACGCGCAGAGAGCAAGGCAACTAAGGTAACATGGCACGAGCGGGCGACATGCTGCCTGATATGCCAGCGCGCGCCCAAGTTGCAGCGCACGCTAAGGGCATGTACGCCCCTTGCCACATGCGATATCCGCATAGGGCAGACAACACAATTCAACACAAACACAAACAATTAGACATAAGTGCGTGTAAACCCAGAGTACGAAGAGGAATAATCCACCCCCCCCCCCCGATTTTTAAAGGGCACACCGGCAATTATGAAAAGGCACATAAATATTGTAACCACCGTAGAGGTGAGATGTAAGATACAAAACCCCACAGATATTCCTCACCCAATACCGGTTTTAAATATTTATCTAATGAATGATAAAATAAGGGTAGTAGGCAGCTCCAATGAGCATTGAACACATATTCTAAAAACGAATCGATAGGGATTGTTGTACAGCTCTAGTGAGCAATAAACATAATGAATGCCCTACAACTTACACACAAAAGCGTAGAGCGAAGGTCACTAACACAATGACTCCATTTAGATACTATAGAGGGTAATTACATTAATTAGCAGAGACAGAGGAAGAGTATCAATACAGGAAGATTATTTCCCTGTTAATGGTAAATGCCAGGATGATTCTTTCACTGAGCTTTACCCCTTGGTAATTACAGAAAGGTTCATTCCCTGTTACAAGTACAATAGCCCAGGACGATTATTCCCCTGAGGTTACGAGCCAACAAAGTACATATTAAAGTGTATAAAATAGATGAAGGAAAGCATATATAATAATGCAGACATTTTGTTAAAGGACCACCTCGCTAAACGTGAAACGCTTCCAAAAAAAAAAGGACTACAGACATCTAGGATGAAGATTCACACGTTAAAGATACCAGGTAAAATAGCGAAAAAAACACAGCTTGGCCGAGAGAGAGAATGGCTACATAGTAAAAGGCACACAGGAATAAAGCACTCATAATTCCCACCAGAATAACTGACGGGCAGAGATCCATACACCACCCTTATACATCGTAATACCTCATACCAGTTTACACACACATACACAATACACTAATTGAATACGGAGGTTGGTAGACATTCATGCTCTTACAGGGAGGGTTAACTTCACCCTGTACCATACTGCTTCCACCTGAATACTAGGGGTGGTCGGACGCCAATATTAAGCGCTGAATGTACATCTATACACATAGATGAAAGGCCATAACAATCTACTAACAAACATTTCACTTAGTGCGCCCGCATGCAAAATATAGACTTATTATACCCAAACACGCTCCTTTTCCTCACTTGAGTAGCAGACACGCGCTCAAATCCATCCACATGCATGGGACATCCTACCCAAACACCCAGGGTTGTATTATATCATACCAGCATGACATAGTTTGCAATTTAAACACCTGGGGGAAACCCACCCCATCCCTTAAGAGTTAAAACATCCCTACAGCATCACCGACTCTCGGCCACAATAATTACAGAGTCCGAAGATGCACACCATTACGAACCCGCGTATAAAACCCATCTCAGCAAATAACATCTGAGCGGACCTTAATAACAAAGCCTTACATCCTCAACCCTATTAACATGTCTAGAGATATACCGAAACATCAGCACAAGAGATCCGAGTATGCAAAGAAGGACTAAAGCAGGCAATGCGATCTGAATGATCTACAACCCCAGAACACACAAAAATTTACAAAATACACTAGAAATTTCACATTACATTAAAATATATATAATACACTAAATTACACCCCCAGAGGATTATCTATACACAGATAATCAAGGATCTGAGTGCACACCAGGTGACGTCATACAATACACAAATGACGATGAAAAAGGGCCATAGAAAGGCAAGGCCAGAGAAGGCAGTGATAGACCATGATATAGACTCAAACAGAAAGACGGAAGGTGAATTCAAAATATATTATGAAGAGGCAGAGATTGTGCTTTTAGGGGACTTCAATGCGAGGGTTGCAGACAGAAAGCCCCTTTTCAGCAAGGGGGTTGCCGAGGCCGTATGTGGGTATAGGCACAGCAAAGACAAGGAATGTAACAAGAACGGAGAAAAGATTATGGGACTATGTGGCGCAGAAGGGCTATATATATTAAATGGTGTCTGTGTGGGGGATGAAGGAGGTAACCTGACATATATAACAGAGATTGGAGGGAGTGTAATAGACTTAGCAATATGTTCCAGAGGAGCACTAGCCTTAATTAAGAGGTTCACTGTTGAAGAATGGGGGGAATCACACCCCCTACCAATTGTCGTCAACATGCAGGGAGCGGTGACAAAATCAAAATCAAAAGGGAACCCACAAGTTAATGCTAAAGAGAGAAAAGTAAATAGATTCTGATGGAGGGAGGAAAACTGCAGAGAGTTCCAGAACTACTTCCAGGGAGAAAATTTTGAGCTGATAAAGGCAGGGATACGTTTAATGATCAGTAATGATGAAATTGAATGGGTAATATGTATGATTGAGAATGCAATTATGACGGCCGGGCGGAAAATGCGCGTGAAGGCTAGGGGAAAAGTAGGGAGAATTAAAGGATGGTACGATGAATCTTGCAGAAGGAAGAAACCCAAAGTTATTAGGGCACTGAAGTTATACAAGAGAGGAGGGGATGATACGATGAGAGTAGAATTTTGTCGTCTAAGGAAAGAATATAGGGAACTGCTCAGCAAAATGAAAGATGAATGGCAGAGTAAGGAAGCAACAGCACTAAATAAGGATTCTAAAGCTAACGACTGCAGCAAAGTGTGGAGCAGGATAAATTCTTACTGTAGGGGGTGCAGGAGTGGTGGGGGGGGGGGGGGAGCTCTATTAGTGATGAATTATGGATTGCATTTTATGAGAATCTGTTAAATGCTGAAGATAATTGGAGGAAGAGAGATGAGTTTGGCGTCCCGAGGGGGCTGGAGGCCGCTCTGCCTATGCTGGACCAAGTCATATAGATAGAGGAAATTAAGGAAGTAATGGCAAAAAGTACAGGAGGGAACTCAGGTGCTATTTCGGGGATAACAAATGAATTTTGGCAAGAGTTGAGTAACAATAGGTTCATGATGGACAGCTTGGTAAAAATCTTTAACAAGATTTTTGAAGGAGGTAGATTTCCGAGGGCGTGGCAGGAGGGGATAATTTGTCCAATATATAAGAAGCGTGGGGACAATCTAGACCCAGGCAACTATAGAGGCATAACTTTGCTTGATAATTTGAGCAAAATGTACACCGGGGTCTTATCCAAGCGTTTAATAGCATGGGCAGAGCGCTGTTCGGTGTTCTCGAGACTCCAGACAGGGTTCAGTAAAGGGATGAGGACCAGTGACAATATAATGGTGGTGAAAACGGTAACGGACAAGTACATAAGAAGGAAAAGTGGTAAGCTGTATATCACAGCTATTGATTTGGAGAAGGCGTTTGATTCAGTCAGCAGGGGAGCTGTCATAGCTAAACTGGGAAAAATCGGGGTGTCACATAAAATGATAAGAGCAATTGAGAATGTGTATTCCGAAGTGAAATGTGCAATTAAAACTAAAGATGATGTAATTGTAGGAGAAATAAAGTCTAATATAGGATTAAAACAGGGATGCAAATTATCCCCGGTGCTTTTTTTTTGCTATTTATCAACGATATTTTCGATTCAAAGGGCTTTGAGCAACGGTCCAACCCTTTCTTGGACAATTATGATATCCCGGGTCTAGATTTTGCTGATGACATCCTTCTGCTTGCTCTAACACCCTATAATATGCAATATAGTATTGACATGATTGTGAAATACTGTGAGGACTGGAACGTAAAAATTAACCCGAGTAAGACAAAAGATATGGTCTTCAAAAAGGGAGTTAAACTGGCTAAGAATGAAAAGTGGGTCATGTATGGATCACAGTTAGAGACGGTGAAAAAACTTGAGTATCTAGGGACAATGATGGCGAGTAATGGTAAATGGACCGAACAAATTAAAAGGGCAAAATCGAAAGGGCTAGCGGCATTGGCGAATGTTAAAGTGTTAGAGCGTAAGTTACCGAATCTTGACTACAGTGTATAAGAATGTGTTTAACGCACTCATCGTTTCAAGAGCACTTTATGTAGTGGAAGTATGGGGTTTAGAGGAAGGAACGAAACCCCTGGACAGTATTGTAAGTAGGTTTGCCAAGATAATTTTGGGGCTACCTAGTTGCACTGCGAATTGTGGAGTGAGGATGTTGTGTGAGGATGTAAGCATTAGACAATATATCATAAAAAAAGGTCATAAAGTCTTGGATTCGTTTAAAAGCAGGTGGAGGGGGGGGGGAGGCGGGAAATGCTAAAGGTAGCCTACCTGCACCAAATGAAGCATCAGCAAGAGGGCTACTGGGTGGACGGGGTAAGAAGTGTACTGGAAAGATTAGGAATGGGTTATCTATGGGATAGGGACTTACAAAGAGAGGAAGGTAGGGTGTGTAAAAAAGTGTGTAGAAGGGTTAATGACGTAGAGTTGCAGGTGCTAAGAGAAGAGTGCACCAGTAGGAGAACCTTAACGGGGTACTGCGAAATAAGAAAATGTATGAGCATAAAGCCTCAATGTCTAATGAAAAGAGAAATGAGAGGGATAATTTGGTGGTTAATGGGGGTGTATAAGAACAAAGCGTTGAAAGAAGTAGGAAGAGAGGACATTTGCCTGTTTTTTGGGAAGGTTATGGGTGCAGCGCACCTGATTAGGGAATGCAAGGAAATTAAAATGATAAGAGCAAAGTTTGTGGACAAAGCTGATCTAAACAGAATAGAAAATGAAAATGAGTATCACACTTTAATTAAATTACTAAAACGGGAATGGGGGAAAGCAGGTCAATTAGCGAAATATTTTAATACCATCAGGGCAATGTGGAATAAGAAAGCGTCGGGTGAGATTCAGAACAAAGATGCATGTAAATTAAGCATTCTAGTACAGAAGATGGCTTCCTAAGCTATAAATCTTGCCAAAGACTAGGAGAGCCTATATGTATTAACTAGGTATACGATTACTACAGTACATCCACATATTGCTGTCTGTAGATTTTTCCTGTGAGTTTCATGATTTTTTTTCCTTACTACAAAACTTATCAGACCCTTACAGTCAGTAAGGGCTCGATAGGGAAATAAAAGTAACTAGAAGACCCGCGCTGCTCCGCAGCATTCACTTCAACAATCCTACAGCACTTCTGTCCATATGACATTTGCATGTCTTCGTTCTAGTGACCTGAACAGACATTTACGGTATCGTCGCGTTTGGGTAAATGATGAAGTAGACATGAGATCAAATGTGTGGGTGTCTGGCTGTCCTCTGTGTTGGTGTCCCACTATTTACCCTGCGTAAGCTTAAAAGGCGCACGGACGTCAGGCCGAGGTGAACAGCTAACTCCAAACACATAAGCTATACTCTTCTCTGAAGAATTAACTCGACACGACTCGGCAGTTTGATGCTGGCTGAAGCTAGGGTGATAGGTCGCTCGCAAACTCGTAAACTCACTCTGAAGCTAGTAATTTAAATTTCCACCGAATGGAGATTGCTGGAAGAAATCAAAACGTAAAATCACTTACAATGGTCGATGTGGGAGCTGTCGCGGACTTTCTTGCAGAACTTTTCATGCTGATCAATTCTCAGAGAATATCGATATTTCTAACGGTTTTCCCAGTGTAAGCTTAAAAGACACATGGACGATAGGTTTTTTTAAAGTCAATTCAGTGAAATCGTAAATGCTCGGCTTCTTTTGGTCATAAATAAATGTTTTTCTACCTAATCCTTCATCGAGAAATCCTTTACAGAATGGTGAAAACCGCATCAACATCCATCAAGTTGTTCTCGAGATTACCCGTTACATCCAAGAATTGGGAACTTTGTTTTATACTAAGTAGATAGAGATATCCACACAATATAAGGCTACAGCGGTACAATTTGGTGTTTTGTCTACTTATGAACAATGATATAAATTTAAAATAAAAGATGGGTCTCTTATATTTGAGTTTAGAGATGTAACTCTTGGTTAACATATAGAGGAGTGCAAATTAATAGAATTAAATAGATACATTTAATTAGTCATAATTACTTTTATTCAAAATCATTTTATTGACCAACTTCTTTTCTTGTCCTACTTAGTAGTGTTTCCTCTCCCGTGGAATTACACCTTTTCCCATAAGGAATTGCGTCTGGAAACTTTCAGATTATTGGATTCCGAGGGATATCTGAGCTGGGTCCATTTTCAATTTTTCATTGACTTTAGAATTTAAGTCAGGTGATTTCAATGCATTGTTCATGAATCTTTGAATAGTTCAATAGCGTTCATCAGTTAAAAGACCCCAAATCCCTCCGCTCTAAATTCACATGTAAAGTAGAGTGAAGTAATAAAAACGAAACATGTGGCAATTTGCATTTGCAAGGCTCCTCTGTTAGTGGAAATTCTTAAAAATCATTTTTATTTGAGTTCCTTAAATGAAAATATAATTAGGAGTCTTGGTTAGACATTTGAAGTAATTTCATCGCCCTGTAAACATACTTAGTTCATTAAACCGTGAAAATTAAAAATGCAATTTTGGAAAACTGACATCGAATGTAATAATTTGCACATCTCTGTAAACACAGCTATCGCCTCCACCCCTACAGATAGAATAGTAAGTAAAGGCGATTGATGAGAAATGAAAAGATAACTCACACAGAAGGAATTAATATTAATTAAGCTGTAAATTTGATAGAGTATATCTTTGTTATAGAACTGAGGGAATGAAATAACAGGATGTAGAATAGTAATCACCGATGTAGGACAATAGTAGTTTTTACCATTACCACAGGACAGTTATCGTATTAGGGATGCGGACGTCCTTGTATAATTGTTATCTAATCTGTGCCCCGTTAGCTGAGGTCTGTGCACCTCCACAGCATTCGTTTCAAAATTCTAATAGTACTTCTTTCCATTCGACATTTGCTGTTCGCTTGCCTTTTGGTTCTATTTGAACGTTGACGTCATGAAAGGATTTTGCTCGCGATAGTGCGGCATACAGTAAAATTGTCCGTGCCTAAACACCGGTTGAGGTAAATAAAAGCCTACTTGATCTTGTGTTTGACCTTGAGCTTTATTGATAGTTATACAAAAAGCCAAACGTACTGGAAACTGCCTCCTTTTGAAGGAAAATGGCATAGAAGTATCTGATGGCGTAAGGTCAAGGCAAGGGAGTAGGACATTGTTTCCAACATTTACGCCAGTAATAATTTACAGGTGTAAGCAATTGTCATGCATCTTCCAAACCAACAGTCTAGTACCGTTCAGCAGACCTTGGGTAACATTAATATTTCTCAACAAAATGACAATTGAGCCTTCTTTTAGTCGAAGGATATGAGGTGGCAATCCACTTATGCCTATGCTGTCCAAAAATTCTATTGGGAATTGTAGAAGTTCACTCTCATCTTCAGTAATCAAATTATTCACACTGATGTAAGTTCTCGATAATCCTGGGATTAGGTCTAAAACCTTGTCATTGATTTCTTTACAATGTTCATTTTTAGGTGCTAAAATCGCTATTTTTGAAAAGCGTGAAATATTTCTCAGCGTGGGACAAATTCTGAATTTTCTCCATCGACGTGAGGGTATTCACCGTTACCAATTTGTATCAAGAAGTTTGCAAAGTCACGTTGATCTGTATACGCTCGCATATTTTTGTTGAGCTTAAAAAAATTGAATAATGGCCACAAAGGAGAGAACCTTAGTGACATTTGGACTGATCCTGCTTTAGATGCGTGAGGCACAACAGGCAATACCTGCCTAAAATCTCCACTTAAGATGATAATTTTTCCTCCGAAAGGCACGTCGTTATTCATGATGTCCTTGAGCAACCGATTTACACACATCAACGCGTGTTTATTAGCCATAGGGACTTCATCCCAGATGATACGTTTTGCTGAACGAATATAAAAAGCTTCCTTGCTGTTAACTTTTATTCCTGATACATAACTTTCATGTAAATGTAGAGGTAACTTGAACTGGCTGTGTACAGTGCGCCCCTGAGGTAGTAACATTGCTGCAATACCAGTCCGTGCAACAGAAACTACATTTAACCCCAAATTTGTGCAACTGTGAATCAAGCATTGGTAAATAAATATTTTCCCGGTGCCCCCTGGACCGTCAATGAAATATACATTACTCATCCTTTCATTGCTGTTTTGTACTAACCCCAAAATTTCTGTAATTATAGCCGTTTGGTTTCTATTTGCTTGGTTTATCATCCGACTTAATTGATCCTCATTAAGTTTTGGATAATTCATTGGTGAGGGAAATTATCAATAATAGCTGGCAATTCGAGAGAAGTAATGGGAAGACCATGGAGTTTAATGTATTAGAAATATGTATAAGAGTGAACTGATATGCAATGTTATGCTCGTGAAACTGCAGATAATCTTCTGATAATGAATTCTTGAAAATGTCCCATTTGAAGGGGTCTGAACGATACATATTGAGCCCGTCAGAGGAGCTGCCAGGATAGCCAACAACCGCAATGACTTCCCTAACATCTCATCCGTCGGACCTAACTGCCGTGAGGATCAGGTGAACTTCCTAATAGGCCAAAGCGGCACGAGAAACTGTAGTCCACGGGGATCGTGGTACATGGTGACGAAGGTCATAGACTGCCTAAGGAAAGGTTCACCTTAAAAACTAGACTGAGAAAAGGAACATCCAGAATTATGTAAAACACCGTGAAAATTTATTGTAAACTTTACAAACCCCTAGCCTAGTTCGGAGGGTTTCTTTCGGCTAATCCGCAAGCCAATAAATAATCAAAAATAAAGAGCAGGTCCCTACCTGAGAAGTTACAGTAAACCCTCGCGAAAGATCTGTCTCACAATAATAAAGCAACAACAGCAATACTAGGAAAATGGTACGACGCAAATCCCTAGGTCAAGTTACAAGATCAAGCTAATATCAGAATTTACATTTAACAGGGTAGCAAAACAAATCTAAGTTAGGATGATACCATCTCCACATTTACATTTAACGTTAATTCATCTAGCTAAGTCCTATCAATTAATAACAAAATTTACGGCGGTGACGTCCGTAATATCAAACAATTACATTCAAAGCTAAGTGACCAGCCATAGAAAAAAACATCTAAATCATTCTTAGGAACTAAGTGCTAATCAGCACACGAAAGGTAACATAGAGGATTCGTACACTTTTACATCATTAAATAAGTAAATAAGAAAAGACCACAGTTTTATTCAAATGCCTGCCTACACCTTGGTTTACTGTTTGTAAGCCATAGTCATCTAATGTGTGTAATTACGGTGACGACTGCGTAGTAAAGACTACGTCTAACATCGTATGGCCTGCGCTCCACCAGCTACGAACTCAGGGTTCGAGCAAGCTTCAGTCGCAACAAAAAGTGTCAGCTGTCCTCAAGTCATTTCCTCCAGGAAATACCTTCACAAACACGGCTATGTCAGCAGGTTCCAAATGCAAATGGACATGGTTAAGCAGAAAGGATTCGTTAGTTAGCTTTTGTTTACCAAAATTATGCGTTTTATTATTAAGATGTCGGTTTAGGTTATCGTTGGTTTACGGCGAATAATACTGACAAGCCTGGGCACGGAGTGTCTCCCTGAGATCATCTCTGCCAAAAAGCCTCGACTCAAAAGTCGGAATACAATCAACGAGCAATAACAACTCGGACACACAATAACACAAGTTACCAGCGGCGCACAGCTCGCGTTCAATAACTCTGCGATGGGCCTGGACACAATCAGTTACCCTCCCTAAATATCTGGTCCACGAGAACAGTCCCGGACATGGTACACAAAAATACCTTCATACATGAAAAACCTCCCTAACGGGGCTAGCCCACAACGTACTATAGAAAACCTGACATAACTGTACTCGTCAAAACAACGGTACACGCAACAGCGTTTAACTAACAAATGACGATCTACAAAACATATGATCAGATACAAGAATGGACACTGGGTTCCATAAGCTATAGCTGCAATGAAAGGGAAAGTGAATGCTAAAAGCACTGTCCTATGTTAACATCAGTCTGTCTCACTTAGAAGCATGCGCTCTCACACGGGCGCTGAGTCACAAAACCTGTTCGTGTAGCCGCAGGCTACAAGATTCCTGCGCTGTATGACACAACACACTAACTAGGCCGGCAATTTAAGCATGATAATAACTGTAAAACTGGCCTCATAATAATACCTTTACCATAGGTTATAACCCTCGAAGAATGTGTGCATAAAAAGCACGCTATAAATCTGAATACAATTATATAACTCTGTCTTTCACATCAAAGACGTTTAAAAGGTAGCAATGTCACTAATTGCTGGAGCTCTCTGCTCTCAAAGATAAAATACTTCAGTAGTTGCTTGTATCAAATATCAAATAAACACGTGTCATCACACTTGACACAACAAAACAATAATTGTGGCGCAAATACCACTCTGCTGGATCTGCTTAATGATACGTTGGGGAACAGGGTTCGATGCTAGGCAACGACAAAACGTCCCTTTTACTTATAAGGTCTACACATGACCTGGATGGCTTCTGAGCTCATCTCAAATGAAATATAATGCAGTTACAAAACTGGTAATTACAGTCGATTACCCAAATGATACGACTACTCTAACGAAGTCAGGGGTGTAACATTGACTGGCTGCAAAAAATGCAGTTAAAGAAATATAACTATGGCATCAGATTGCCATAACTAGATTCTGCAAAGACTTGAAAAATCACCCCAGATAGGGTTAAGCAAAGTAGCCTCAAAATGACTACAGTCACGTTTAGCAATAGGCAGAAATTGGCGTCCTACGAAGTCCATCAAGCTGCACCAGGGTTGACCAAAATATCAGACCCAAGGGTGACTCACAATCACTGTAGATAAATGACATCTAATTAGACTAATTACATTCCCTATCTATGAAATGGCTGTCACTAAGTTCGGTTGGTTCACAAATTACACTAATCTAACTGTACCACCAGAAACTAGAACAAGGAAGGGTTGTACAAAACTCACGATATGAAGGAGCCCACACTTAGCTCTCTGTCCAACGACAAGGGTTGAACAAAAGCACCTCTGGCTTTCAGGGTTGGCATCGTCCTCATCAGAACTTCCATCTGGGCTCTCCCAAAGACCTCGTGAATGGACTGGACATGCCTAGGAAAGGCATCCTCGGTTCCTTCCTTCTCGTTCGATGTTCTAGAAGTTTCATAATCAAGCTCGTCCCATCCGAGACATCTCCCTCATACCATAATGGTATTAGCCCATGGTCTCGGCCTCGAACATGGTGTTGGAAAAGTTGACCACGTGGGCGGTAGTATAAGACTTGTATTGGTTCATTATTATCACTTGAAAATTACAGTATTCGTCGCAAATATCACAGGCTTTAAATATAACTGGTAACACAGCCTCTACACTTTGCAGATGTAAATGATAAATGGCTATGCACTGTTCTGCGGTTCCACACGCGTACAGACGCTACTTTTTCTATCACGTGGCATCCGTGAAATGGGCGTCGTTTTATTATAGATAAATTCACCGTAGCAATTACTATATAATGTACTTTTATAATCACACTTGTTCAAAGTAATAATATCACATTGTGGTGTTTGAAGCCATATTTTCAATGTTGCCTTAGTAAACAAGTGTTTAGTGCTTTTCAGTCGGTCAACACGAATGTACCCAAAAGAGATGGGTTATGCCCTAATCCTGAAATAAATTACATGAGATTAATAATACACTAGGATGACCAGTTTCGATCGTCAAGCGATCATCATCAGATCCATTACACTTAGGCTATAAAATCTATGTTTGAAATACAGGTGAAAATATTTACAATATGTACAATTATTTAGTTGCAGTATTGGTACTGCAACTGTCAGTGTATGCTAAATCCAGTATATATGTTAGGTGAAATGCTAAATGGTGATAGCTATCCGGAGATTGTACTTTAAGAGAGATTATATGGTTGTAAACTATGGTTAAACTATAAAATTTTAGGCTAACTACTTATCTGATTGTCTTCCGTACTACAGCTACTCGCAGTTTTCGTGTTTACTAGAACTCACTGTGCGGTCGACTGCGGTGGTTATCTTAACGACTGGTTTTTCCCTCCCTTCTCCCCCCTACCCCTACGTGCTGTGGGGAGTGATCGCGATGTGTTTATGTGAGGTGTTGCCAACCTAGATAAGATGTATGTTATTGAATGAGGTGGGTCTGCAACTATTAAAGACCGTGGATTAGCCCTCGCCACGCGTGGAGCATAACCCATTCGAACTAAGCGTTGACGGTCTTATGAGGACGTCCCGGCACCTTTAATACTGCCGCGAATATGGGCCTTGGTTTATTGCAGAAGAAAAGTACATCGTACACCTGATCCAGATAACATTTACCTATTAAAAACCCCCTAATTTCCCCCCTTTTTTATCTAGCTTGGCTGTGTCGCTAAATTGTGTTTTGTTTCCGACAGGGTGTGTTTTTTAGTAGCGTGAAGAGGGGTGAGCTCTCCATGAACGTGTGTTCATTTAGATTGTTGGGATTGTTTCGTTTGGCTAGGTGTATCTCGATTGCTTCCTTTATGTCAAGAGCTCTGCCTTTCGATTCGTGATGGATTATTTTAAGGTCCGACTCTATGTTGGTAAAGCTGTGCCCTGCGTCACACATATGTTCGCACACGGCTGAATGTGTTCCGTATTTTATCGCATTCCTATGTTCATTATAACGTGTGTCTACTCGCCTTCCACTCTGCCCGATGTAATTAGCTTGACAATCGGTGTCTTGGCACGTTATAGAATATACCCCTGACCTTGAATACGGGTCACGTTTATTTAGATTACTATTTAGGAGGTGCCTAGCGGTTGTGTTTTTCGTCGTGAAAGCTATCTTTATGCCTTGCTTTTTGAATAGGTTAGTGATTTTATATGTATTCGCATTCACATAGTTGAAACGCGCAAATTTTTCTCATTACTGTCCGGTTTGGGAATCGTTTTATCTTTATTTTTATGTTTGGCTATAATTTGGTTTATTTTGCTTGGCGAGAAGTTGTTTTCCTTAGCTATTTGCATAATTGTTCTTATTTCCTTATTATAGTTGTCTTTTGACATGGGTATGTTTAAAGCCCTGTGCACCATTGAGTTGAAACCCGCTAGTTTGTGCGTACTGGGGTGATTAGACTGATTGTCGATTGCATGCGAGGTTTGTGTTGCTTTCCGGAATATGGAATATGAAAGGTCGTTGTCTTTACGTTCAATAGTTATATCGAGGTAATTTATTTTCCGGTCTATTTCGGATTCCTTAGTGAATTTGATAGAGTGGTGAAGGCTATTAATGGATTGGAGAATTGTTTCTTCGCTTGTTAGTTCAGTATCGTAGATGCAAATTACATCATCTACGTATCTTTTCCATATTACTATTCCCTTTGTTGAAGTCTTTTCTAAGAACGCATTTTCTAGTGCATTGATGAAGATGTCAGCGATTAACCCACTTAGTGGCGATCCCATTGCTAGGCCTTCTCTCTGTGTGTATATTTTATTGTCGAATTGAAACACGTTTTGGTTGAGAACGACCCTCAGTAATCTCACAATCTCTTCAATTTCTTTTACCGAATTGTTGGATTTTAAGTTGTTTTCGATAGTGTTGATTGCTTCAATAATCGGAATATTGGTGTACATGTTAGTTACGTCGAAGGATACTAGCCTGAAGCTAGGTTTCATTTGTAGGGTGTTCAATGCTGTTACTAGTTCTGTTGTGTTCTTTACAGAGTTGTTTTTGTCGTTGGAAAGACGGCATTTTAAGATTTTTAGTAACTCTTTGCTGATTTTGTAATTAGGGGCATTCCTACAATTGACTATTGGACTCATTGGGCATTCCTTTTTGTGTATTTTTGGTTGTCCCTTCAATGACGGTATTTTCGGGTTCATGTTTATTAGTTTTGATTTTTCGGCTTTGGTCAGTATGTATTCTGTTTCTTTTAGCGCACTTTTTATTTGTTTTTGGAATTTGTTGGTGGGGTCTTTTGTTAATTCCTTGATTTCGTTGTTGTTTAGGAATTCGACTGTTTTTTCAATGTATTCTGTTTTGTTCAAAATTACTGTAGTGTTTCCCTTATCTGCTTTTGTGATGATTAAGACATGTTCTTTTATTTTTTGTTTCAACGACTTTATTTCTTTGAGTTGTTTGTTGTTTTGAATGTTATTGCTATCGCCCTCTCGTCTGAGGATTTTCTTGGCTTCGTTGGTGGCGAGATTTTTGGTTAATTCCCTGTCTTCTGCTGGGAGCTTGTGACTGGCTATCTCAATATCTGTGATCAACCACAATATAAAACAGTTGATCACAGATATTGAGATAGCCAGTCACAAGCTCCCAGCAGAAGACAGGGAATTAACCAAAAATCTCGCCACCAACGAAGCCAAGAAAATCCTCAAACGAAAGGGCGATAGCAATAACATTCAAAACAACAAACAACTCAAAGAAATAAAGTCGTTGAAACAAAAAATAAAAGAACATGACTTAATCATCACAAAAGCAGATAAGGGAAACACAATATAAAACAGTTGATCACAGATATTGAGATAGCCAGTCACAAGCTCCCAGCAGAAGACAGGGAATTAACCAAAAATCTCGCCACCAACGTAGCCAAGAAAATCCTCAAACGAGAGGGCGATAGCAATAACATTCAAAACAACAAACAACTCAAAGAAATAAAGTCGTTGAAACAAAAAATAAAAGAACATGACTTAATCATCACAAAAGCAGATAAGGGAAACACTACAGTAATTTTGAACAAAACAGAATACATTGAAAAAACAGTCGAATTCCTAAACAACAACGAAATCAAGGAATTAACAAAAGACCCCACCAACAAATTCCAAAAACAAATAAAAAGTGCGCTAAAAGAAACAGAATACATACTGACCAAAGCCGAAAAATCAAAACTAATAAACATGAACCCGAAAATACCGTCATTGAAGGGACAACCAAAAATACACAAAAAGGAATGCCCAATGAGACCAATAGTCAATTGTAGGAATGCCCCTAATTACAAAATCAGCAAAGAGTTACTAAAAATCTTAAAATGCCGTCTTTCCAACGACAAAAACAACTCTGTAAAGAACACAACAGAACTAGTAACAGCATTGAACACCCTACAAATGAAACCTAGCTTCAGGCTAGTATCCTTCGACGTAACTAACATGTACACCAATATTCCGATTATTGAAGCAATCAACACTATCGAAAACAACTTAAAATCCAACAATTCGGTAAAAGAAATTGAAGAGATTGTGAGATTACTGAGGGTCGTTCTCAACCAAAACGTGTTTCAATTCGACAATAAAATATACACACAGAGAGAAGGCCTAGCAATGGGATCGCCACTAAGTGGGTTAATCGCTGACATCTTCATCAATGCACTAGAAAATGCGTTCTTAGAAAAGACTTCAACAAAGGGAATAGTAATATGGAAAAGATACGTAGATGATGTAATTTGCATCTACGATACTGAACTAACAAGCGAAGAAACAATTCTCCAATCCATTAATAGCCTTCACCACTCTATCAAATTCACTAAGGAATCCGAAATAGACCGGAAAATAAATTACCTCGATATAACTATTGAACGTAAAGACAACGACCTTTCATATTCCATATTCCGGAAAGCAACACAAACCTCGCATGCAATCGACAATCAGTCTAATCACCCCAGTACGCACAAACTAGCGGGTTTCAACTCAATGGTGCACAGGGCTTTAAACATACCCATGTCAAAAGACAACTATAATAAGGAAATAAGAACAATTATGCAAATAGCTAAGGAAAACAACTTCTCGCCAAGCAAAATAAACCAAATTATAGCCAAACATAAAAATAAAGATAAAACGATTCCCAAACCGGACAGTAATGAGAAAAATTTGCGCGTTTCAACTATGTGAATGCGAATACATATAAAATCACTAACCTATTCAAAAAGCAAGGCATAAAGATAGCTTTCACGACGAAAAACACAACCGCTAGGCACCTCCTAAATAGTAATCTAAATAAACGTGACCCGTATTCAAGGTCAGGGGTATATTCTATAACGTGCCAAGACACCGATTGTCAAGCTAATTACATCGGGCAGAGTGGAAGGCGAGTAGACACACGTTATAATGAACATAGGAATGCGATAAAATACGGAACACATTCAGCCGTGTGCGAACATATGTGTGACGCAGGGCACAGCTTTACCAACATAGAGTCGGACCTTAAAATAATCCATCACGAATCGAAAGGCAGAGCTCTTGACATAAAGGAAGCAATCGAGATACACCTAGCCAAACGAAACAATCCCAACAATCTAAATGAACACACGTTCATGGAGAGCTCACCCCTCTTCACGCTACTAAAAAACACACCCTGTCGGAAACAAAACACAATTTAGCGACACAGCCAAGCTAGATAAAAAAGGGGGGAAATTAGGGGTTTTTTAATAGGTAAATGTTATCTGGATCAGGTGTACGATGTACTTTTCTTCTGCAATAAACCAAGGCCCATATTCGCGGCAGTATTAAAGGTGCCGGGACGTCCTCATAAGACCGTCAACGCTTAGTTCGAATGGGTTATGCTCCACGCGTGGCGAGGGCTAATCCACGGTCTTTAATAGTTGCAGACCCACCTCATTCAATAACATACATCTTATCTAGGTTGGCAACACCTCACATAAACACATCGCGATCACTCCCCACAGCACGTAGGGGTAGGGGGAGAAGGGAGGGAAAAACCAGTCGTTAAGATAACCACCGCAGTCGACCGCACAGTGAGTTCTAGTAAACACGAAAACTGTGAGTAGCTGTAGTACGGAAGACAATCAGATAAGTAGTTAGCCTAAAATTTTATAGTTTAACCATAGTTTACAACCATATAATCTCTCTTAAAGTACAATCTCCGGATAGCTATCACCATTTAGCATTTCACCTAACATATATACTGGATTTAGCATACACTGACAGTTGCAGTACCAATACTGCAACTAAATAATTGTACATATTGTAAATATTTTCACCTGTATTTCAAACACAGATTTTATAGCCTAAGTGTAATGGATCTGATGATGATCGCTTGACGATCGAAACTGGTCATCCTAGTGTATTATTAATCTCATGTAATTTATTTCAGGATTAGGGCATAACCCATCTCTTTTGGGTACATTCGTGTTGACCGACTGAAAAGCACTAAACACTTGTTTAATAATATCACGTTTACCTGTATATTTCCGCACCAGGCTCTCGGCCCTCCACAAACACGTGGATGAAAAATGTGGTGCTACAGTAATGAAGTAAATTTCACAATACTTGCCAAATAATTCACTTTATAATTCGTGTTGATCACTGCACATCAACAACAGTGATTTGTAGTTCAGTTGTGCTCGATGGCACCTGATAATGATTTCCACGCTGAAAAGCGGACTGTTTGCCACGTCTTATGCGACGGATATAATTACACGCCTGCACAGGGCGGGTTTTCCAGACGTAGTGCAAGGAACTGCATTCCTCGTGGAAGCAAGTCGTCAAACTAAGTCGTTGAGCGACTACTTACATTCCTATTTGCGTATCTGCAATGATATTACCTTACCTTAAAATAAAATAAAAACATTCTCCAAAATGTTTCAATAATACTGAATGACGAAATGGAATATTCTGAGTCTCGTGGAAAGATAAAAATGTTTAATAAGACCTCAGATAAATAATTAGCAGACTTCACCAAAGTCAAAAGTGCGATTCTCCGCTACTTCAAAGAGAATTGTATAAGCTCTCAGCTTCTCGTAGCTTTCTGGGTGTGTTCAAAGGTAGTACAACCCATCATAAATGTGCTGTCATGAAATATATCACATGAACCTTATCTCAGCGGGTTCAATATGTAAGAAAACAGTTGTCGTAACTGAGAAGGCATCTGAAATTGTGACGCTTCTGCCAAACAACGCTGCCATTCAGAATCGTCAATCAGCAAACCTCGCTCCTTAGCTGTTTCATTAAAAGTAGAATAGACAACTGCTTTGTATGTTCGTAGATCCTGGAAGCTGGTAGCACCTATGACGTGAAGCAAAAACAGGCGTAAATAATACCTTTCTGTTTCTGTAGGCGAAACATTATACATTCTGCCTATAGTTTTGAAACATTTTTTTCTTTTTTGCCACTGGCAGTTGCTCTTATTCCAGACGTAGGCTATGTACTGGTGTTTCAGGATATATATACGGACTTCTGGCTTGCGAATCATGATTTAACTTGAACCACGCTTGTAATTCCATGTTGGGCAACTGTGCTTGAAGTAAAATATCTGGAGCGTTATCATTGTTAAAATAGATATTTTGCAAGTTTGGCAAGTGAACTGGTAATCGCACGATAGAATGTGACTGTTCATGCATGTGAAATGAAAATATCTTGAATGCGGCTTCTGTTGGACCAACATATCTAGCATTTAGGAAAGAAGTAATTTCATCGTAGTTCACCGTTTCGCCTTCAGGACATATTTTAACAATGCAGCAGGCATGACCTTTATACACATATTTGTGGATTTTAATATATAAGATATTTGTGGATGTATTAAACACTCCGAACACTTGAGCATATTTCAACATTAATATGAGCTTGCAAGTAAAGTAAAAGAAATGGATTGTAGGGAACAATGAATCGACTATCGATATCAATGTCAATGCCTCGAATTGTTTTTATAATAATCCATCCATTATTTCTTCTCCTATACGAAGGATAACCATTGGCATTATCTTTGGTCTCTTCCTGAAACTGCTTAGGGAAATCTTTCTTACATACGCCATATTTCATACAGACTAAAGAAGGATTCAAAGATCCGCGAGGACCATGTACCATATCACGCCTTACCAACTCGTATAGTGCTTCATCCTCGAGATCTGGTATTTCGGATGACACCGCACTGTCAATGTCAGAAATTTCTCGAAACTTAACAACCTTCCGTTAATTAGTCCAGTCAATAAACGAATTTCACCCTACATCAGATGCGGGATCGTTTTTTTTATTTTTTGATGTTGTTTAGGACCCTTAGGTAGTTATTAATCCAAGTTTCCGTCATCCTTCCCCCCTGCTTCGTCCGTCATCTTGAAAAAACTGTCAGAAATCGGCACATTTTTCAGTTTTTGGCCTCTAGCTCATTCCCAGTTCATTTGTTTGAACATATGTCCAAATATGAAAATGTAGATGACTAAATTTCCAACAACTTTGATCTTGAAGATTTTTTGTAGGACCAAGCGTATTCGAGCTACGAGGAGGCGAAAAAGGGCGAAAATTGGCGATTCGGCAAATATTTCACTTTCGCTCCACTTTCCATCGCAAAAACAGGGAGAAGAATTGATCTCAGCAAAAAGTTTATTGAATGAATGTTGTAGACAATTTAATTTCCTTTGAAACTCTTGTATCAAAAAACCACTTAGGAGCAATCGGTAGGAGTGGGGGTGAATTTAAGAAACCTAGAGGAAATGCGTTTTTTGTGATTCAACCCTGGAGCGCCGTGTTGGTAAAAGTTTTTCGATTTCATTATATTACAACTATTTTCTGAACACAGCAGTGCATCTAAATATTATTTGAACAATTTTTTGTATAAATATGAATAGATGGGAGAGAACAAATTCGTTACTCATTTATTAAAAAAGTTAGTGTGTATTTACAAAATATAGATTACAATACAATGCGTTTTATATATTAATTATTTACATATTAATTATTAGGGAATAATGAACACAATAAGATAAAAACTTTAAAATAGATGGGGGGGCCTGCTACAGTAACCGGAGACGTTTCGCAAGGGGGGGGGGGGGGTCGGGAGGGTTGACTCTTCGGCAGGGTCATCGTCGAATGGTATGGACGGGTCGTCGATGTATTCCTCTTCCTCGTCAGCGACTATCCAAAGACGGTTGTCGCAGGACTTTCCGCCACAGCAGAATTTGCAGAAAGTGAAGCAATGCATACCGGATTTTCAGCATCCACATGCTGCGGAACAGCCGGTGACACACCTGCATGATACCGCCTTCAGCAGGGTACGAGGAGCAGCATCTCTGGTGGTTGTTGTCGAATTCAAGCCCCTGCTTCCTCTTGTCCAGCCAAAGATGATCGGGTCTTACTTCCTGCTCATCCAGGTCGTCACTTGGTGGTATACCCTCAAGGAGTGGTATCTCGCTGCATCGGAGATTGGGAGCAGCTTTTCCAGGTTCAAGTTTGTCGTGGTGGCAACAAATTTTGTGTGTCGGAGGTCAGAAAGTGATTTCCCCCCATGGAGGACGACCAATATTTTATCTCCTACTTTGAAGATGTCCTCTAATGTGGCTGCTGGGTCCATGAATACATCACCTATTTCCAACAATAATGGATTCCTCCTGAACAGGGGACAATTTTTTTTTCCGAATCCATAAATGTTTGACGTTGTGTCACACCCGCTGATGGCGTGGATGAGCAGCAGGTTCTCGGTGAAGTCGTACATAAATGATGATGGGAAGTACATGACGTCAGGTGAATTGCCTCTTCCTGTTTTTTTTTTAAGGTATACGTTGTTCATCGTATTTGCTGTCCCAGTGAGAATGGCTAATAAATCGATGTCTTCCCCCACAATAATTACAGCGTCGTACGAAGAAGCCATCGATGTTGCAGTGGTCACAATGAGCACGTCAGTATCCTCTTCATCTTGCTTGTTCATGACGTTGGACGCTTCAAGTGTTGTTCTGAGGAGGGCAACAAATCGTTTTATTGCTCTCATTGGACAGAAATTTGTCTTGAGGCTTCATCAAATATCATATCTGCTGAGGTGTTCAGCTTACGCCTACTTGCTCTTTCAGCATTCTTGGTACTCTTCAGAAGATTGTCTGGGTACCCGTTGAAGATGACCATCACCACTGTCCCATAATGCTGGTGGATGTACTTGATATAATCGGCATAAATTTTTCATAAAGTCGAATTTTGATTCCATACAACTTTGTGGAGCAGATGCCCACCACCGATGACAGTGAGTTGGTTTGAGAGAACCTCGAAATCTATGGGTGTGAACGCTGCATATCAAGCAGACTTTATGCCCTTGCTCATGACATCCTCGTTGAACAACGACATAGGGTTCGGTGCAAGCTCATAAGAGAGGTATTCCTCAATGTCGTCCTGGGTTGTTTTTGCTATGCACATCCTGTGATAGAGTGTGAGTGGGTCCACAGCAATCTTCTTCACCCCAACTTTCAAGATGTTCTTGTCAGCTGCTAAAGATATCACTTTGTCCTTCTTTTTGAAGGACACTTCACCGACGGTTGTTCCCACTATTCTTGAGAGTCCAGCCATACCGACTTGCTGAGCCTTGTAGCAGTTCACCTGCTTACTTCCAAGTACACCAGAGCTGATGCTCTCCTCCCTTCTTGCGGGATCTAAAGGACCGAGGACGTGCAGCAGCAATGATTGCATGGGAAATGGCAATACTGGTCCTCTTCCATTTATCTTAACTTCCTTGTTTGTGTTTAGCACAATTGTTTGGACCATTGTCAATAACGTTGGTGGAATGTCTGACTCGATACTGTTCAAAAATTTATCAGGGGGTGGATAGTCAGTGGTATAGTACATACGGGAGCGAATAACCTCTGTAATTACTGTATATCTGCAGCTGCTCTTTCCACTCTCATTCTTTCTTCCTAAGGATTCGATTTTATATTGGCATACCAAGTGTCATTCAATATTTTATAACCAGTATTTTTGAAACAGACCGTCGATTTATTGCCTGTTTCAACGAACATGGTGTCATCCTCGTAATTTTCCAGCAAACGGGATTTTACTCTTCTCCGGTCAAGTTCACATCCTTCCTTAAGGGCCCCCATCAATTGACCAAATGAGAAATGGCATTCTTCTTTTTTTTTTCAGAAAAGCATAAACACATTCCATTGCTTCATCAACTCTGGGGTGTGTTCTGTATCCAGGCCCGACGAGAGGGGGGGGGGGACAGGCAGGGCTGGTGCCCCGGGGCCCGACCCTCCAAGGGGGGCCCGGCGTCCTAGGAGGATGTGCAAAGCACTTATTTTTCAGGACGCGAAGATATATTTTCCCTTGCAAATCAAGCCCTTTCGTGATACGCTTTAACGTCTCTGTACCTTTAAACATAAAATTAATTGCCCTCTTTATCTACGACTTAGAAATGACCCCGGTTCCTGACGAAGTCGCGGCAGGAATGCAGGATTTGGCTTCCCGACTGCGGTGTCATTCATAGCCTTACTCAACAGTTAATAAAAAGGCCTGTTTGTAGTTACAGATGTTAATTCATTTAGGGGCTTGCAACATTCAACCCGTGTACTTGGTAGCTAGTAGGTCTAGTATCATTGGCGGGCAATGAACAATTGGCGCTCGGTAGGGGATGGTTTGCATCAAATAGTACTGTATATATAATTCAGTATTTGCTGACGCGTTAGTTTTACGGTTTGTTTCTGAAGGCCTCCACGTTATTGAATGAAGTTGACTGTAAAGCAGTAGTTTTCACATATATTAATGAAGCGAACAAAATAGAAAACCAAAAAATGTGCGAATTGTGTAGACTGAAGAGGAGGCTAATGGTTGTTGTATAATAAGTGAGGTGTATTGGCAACATTGATGTAACTATTTGTCTTGGAGAGTCAAAACTTAGACCCTCTTAAAACCATCAACTGCTGGGTGAAAAGCGCGGTATACACTGTGCTGTACTATGGCCTCTGTGACATGATAAATCGCATGTCGTTTAGTTGCCGACTGGGAATGTGTTGGCTGTCGCGACTATTACTGTAATTATTAGGGTTAAGAGTAGGGTAGGTGTCCCTGGACTTGAAATAAGGACCTGCCCCGGCATTGGTCTGGAGGGAGTGTGAAAAACCACACTCAGGATAGTCGCTGTCAATGCCCGGATTCGAACCTCCGATCTGTAGACTTGCTGTAGGCCCCTATCACGGTCATTGGTGAGCTACACCGCGGGGTCTTACTTTAAGATGTGAGAGCTTTTACTTCAATACCAGAGAGTTTTTTTCTATAGCCACTATATGTCAATGGTCACCAAATTTTTACTCCAAAATATCCCAAAAATAATCACCCAAATGGTCTATCCTATAACTCAATAATTTGGACCTAATTTTTGCAAACTTTTCCGGAGGAGGGCCCCCGGACCCCACTCTGAGCTTGGTGATATTCCATACCCCAAGTTCCCCGGGGTGTCCCCCCATAATCTTGGCTTAAATCCGCCCATAATGGTCACCAGTCATATATAGGATTCGGGATTTTTAGGAGAACCTGGCTCTAGTTTTGCTTACTGCAAAGCAATATTAAATTATAAGAAATCCACTGACAGCCAATTACAAAATATAGTTAAAATTCACAGTTTCTTCTTTTGTGAAAACAATCACTGATCAGCTGCAATCTACTGATAGCACATAATAACTTGAGTTAAGTATGAGTACTGTATACCTGTGGTTAATTATGAAAATATATTTTGCTTTGTTTAATGTGCAAAGCTGTCTGATCGCCGTTCAACCAAAACACTTACCTATCAGTGTTTAGGCTTAGACCCAAGGGCGTGACTCTTCAAGGGCAGCAAATTTTAAGAATGTCAACATAAAAACACTATATGTAAAACGTATTTAAAAATACGTCATGACTTTTTGTAAAATTCATGTTTTCATTATGAAAAGAGATTACGTCATATGTCACAGAGGCCGTAGTACTGCTCAGTGTACAGTATACCCTTTCCACCTCTTTTAACATGCAGTTCAGTGAGATGAACTTCCTGTTGATTAATGGGTCTTATGACGTAAGGATAGAATTGAGGATGAAATGAATGTACGGGTTAAAACGATGAATCATGGAAAATAAGCATAGAATCACCGACGGAGGAATTCTAACCCACCAGTTTCCGAGTTAATGGACAGCAGCTTTTTTCGATGTGAGTATTTTCCCAAAGTTAAATACTGTAAAAGCCATGCAATTACTGGTCCGGTAAATGCAACTTTTTTCAAATTTGTGTACTACAAACGAGCATATTGCTTTTACGAGTATCACTGAAGTTCTAAAGTTATTGATATCAAAGAGGATCTGCAGAACTTTAAATCTGAACATAGTGTATGCTTACAGTGTTACCTCAACGGGACAAATTTAGATTTGTCAAACGCCAAAACAGTACAGTGAATTTAATGAAAATTATTACGGTACCTAGTTTTCGATGGCTTAAATCTGATATTATTTTTTGTTCATTGAAAATAATGCATTAGTACGCGCTTGTCAGGTATAAACATTGAATTTGCAAATAATTTTGGATGCATTCATCCACTTTCAATGTTATTAAATTTACATACCAGCATTAACTTATTTATATTGATAGTAATTCACGCTCTGCTTATGATAATAAATATAGCCTGGATTTAGTGGAATATGTCATTGAAATATTATTATTATATATGAATTGCAGCCAATGGTCATTTTAGGACATTTCAATTGAACGCCCGTAGGCCCCCCAACAAGTTCAATTTCAAGTAGTTCCAACTTTGGCTACCAGACGCCACTGTCACTGACACCCATCGGGGTACGTTGGAACTTGATAGAGCGTTTCTAACCAAATAACCTACAAATTTTGGCTACACACTACCAATATTGTAGTGGTAGGTTCTTTTACATGCCATAAATCTATGACATGGACCCGCTGGCTTTACTTCCCCTCCGAATAAAAATCCGACGACTTCGGCCGGGTTTAAACCTGCGATCTTGGACATTGTAGTTCAGCATGCTACAATAATAATAATTATTATTTTTAGCCTACTTTTCACATTTTGCAAAAATGAGGAAAAAGTAGTCTTATGAGATCGGGCAAATGTGTGTCTGTCTGTCTGTCTGTCTGTCTGTCTGTCTGTCTGTCTGTCTGTCCGTCCGTCTGTCTGTCCTTCTGTCTGTCTGTCTGTCTGTCTGTCTGGCTGTGTGTGTGTCCCCCCCTATCAACTCCTAAACGGCTGCAGAAATCAAAACAAAATTTGGTGGGAGTAAAGATCTATACCTGAATATCTCACGGCCATATTTGAAAATGATATCAGTGCTACCAACTGCTGAAAAATCGCAATTGAAATTTGAGCTGCATGTTGGATATCTTGGAAGGTATACATGGGAGCTATTTCAAAATTGGCACACGTATAGATAATAATATCGCAGTTAAATTTCCAGGAGGACAGACATGGAAGTGTTGCCAAAATGATTACAAGCCTGCTGATAGATCCAAATTTTAAATGCATATAACTTTCTACACTATCAATTGGATTTCAACCAAATTTCGTATGTGGTATGTGTACATAAACAGATGTGACTGAGCGTATTCTTAAGAGCCACCAGGGCTGCCAACTGTTAATAAATGCTCTCAATTTATTTTATCCAAATACCATTATATCAGAAAGTATGCAAGCCGACAGCTTTAAGCTATGCACACGTATAGTACCTGGCATTCTAGATTAATTTGGAGTATCTTATATACGTCAGTGCGACCAACATGATTCTAAGCCTGCTGAGAGGTCCAAATTTAAATATATGTTACTTCTATACTATCATTTGGATTTCAACAAAATTTCGTGTGTGATATGTGTACCATAACAGATATGACTATGCCGATTCTTAAGAGTAACCAGGGCTGCCAACTGTTAATAAATACTGTCTCTATTTTTGTTACCCTAATATCAATATATCAGAAAGTATGCAAGCCAATAGCTCTAAACTTTGCACACGTATAGTACCTGGCATTCTAGATTAATTTGGAGTAACTAATATAGGTCTACGCCAGTGCTGCCAACATGATTCTAAGCCTGCTGATAGGTCCAATTTTAAAATGCATGTTACTTCTATACTAACAAATGGATTTCATCCAAAATTGGTACAACGCGAGATCATAATATTTCAGATTATTTCTGACCAACACATGCATGACATAGTTGCCAACATAATTTTACGCGCGCTGATAAATCCAAGGTCTAACTGCATGTAACGTGCATGCTATCCATTGGACTTCAACCAAATTTTGTATTCTGTACCTTAAGAGATGCAACTAACAATAGCCTATATTCAGTCACCAGGGCTGCCAACTGTACTGCTCTATTAGGCTACATTATATAAGGTATATTTCGAACTAATTAGGAATTTCGATATTACCAACTTAATATAGTCATTATTCTAGATAGGTCCTATATAGATTGGCAAGAATCTTAAATTTCAAGAAAAGTAGGCTCTTTAGTTCGTCACGGAACTTCTTGTTATTATTATTATTATTATTATTGCTTGCTTGCTGGCTCTTTATGCTCATGTAATTGATTTCGTGATGAACATTTAGTGCAAATAAAAAAAATTGCAAAATCAGTTTGTGCAATTTTGCGAGGATTTTACAGAATTTGGTTTTAGAGGGGGGCCCGGGAGATTCCAGCCCCAGGGCCCGTCGTCGCTCTCCACGGCCCTGTCTGTATCCTCTTGCCCCTCCGCCAGCTCTCGGTGGTCGGTACAACTTTTTCATACAAGCATCGTGGTACTCACCGTCAGCAGCAATACGATCTAAGTCTGGGGGAACACGATTAATTATTTGTTGAGCTCCCTCATCTCCACGTGCCCGAGCTGCTAGCAATAAATTGTCCCTTATCTCCATCTTCTCCACCAAGCGAACTGGATTTCGATAAATCCAGGGGAGCTTTTTCTGTTTTTTCATATAATCCTCTTCAATTTTTTCCGCACATAGAACGCAATGGCCCTTGAAAATAAACGCCTCACTTACTGACCTTAGCTTTGAAGATGGTCCAGGTGTAGGGGATTCTGAGCGTAGAGCTATGTATATCCGTCTTGGATCGGTGTAATTCTTTGAGCAGGCATTGTGATCTTTAATTTCATCTCTTTTCTTCAAAATCTGGCAGTGGTCGTTTCGCCCCCTTCGAACACTTGCGCTTAATAGAGTCTGAACTCCTTTCTTCTTCACAGTAATAACAACTCCTTCGTCCATCCCGCATATGAAGCACTCACTGTCCGGTGTTTGGGATGAAGAAGCCATCCTTCACCACTACAACTCACTCCACAAGAAAGCTCTTTCCAAGCACGTTGACTAAACCCGATGTGAACACTGGAGGTACGAACATCAACTGAATAAAACAAAAACAATATGCGTGTGTGTGAGAGTGTGAGTGTATATGCGTGGTTACGTTTATACACAAATGGTTCAAATAATATTTAGATGCACTGCTGTGTTCAAAAAATGGTTGTAATATAATGAAAACAAAAAACTTTCACCAAAAAGGCGCTCCAGGGCTGAATCACAAATAGCCTATTTCCTATAGTTCTCTTAAATTTATCCCCACTCCTACCCATTGCTCGTAATTGTTCTTTTGATACAGGAGTTTCAAAGGAAATTAAATTGTCTACAACTTTCATTCAATGAACTTTTCGCTGAAATCAAGTTTCCCCCCTGTTTTTGCGATGGAAAGTGGAGCGAAAGTGAAAAATATGCCGAATCGCCAATTTTCGCCCTTTTTTGCCTTCTCGTAGCTCGAATACGCTTGGTCCTACAAAAAAACTACCACATCAAAGTTGTTGAAAATTTAGTAATCTACATTTTCTTATTTAGAAATATCTTCAAACAAATGGATGGGAATAAGCTAGAGGCCAAAAACTGAAAAAAGTGCCGATTTCTGACAGTTTTTTCAATATGGCGGATGAAGCAAGGGGGGAGGGGGGGAAGGATGACGGAAACTTGGATTAATAACTACCTAATTGTCCTAAACAACATCAAAAAATAAAATAAAAGCGATCCCGCATCTGATGTAAGGTGAACCCCCTTTTTGAGCCTCTATTGAATGGACTAAATGTTAAGAGTAAATGAATGTGCGGGAGCCCTCGTTTTTGAAATTCCACTGTATATAGATATGATTTTACCGAAAATTTCCTTAACATTAATCAATCGTAGCAATTCCTTTACTTTGCAATGGAAAACACTCACTTCAATATCAGGCCTATTATTAGCCGTTTCCCAGTGATGAATGCTGTTAATTATTTCTGGCCAGCCCACATTATAAGTGAACGTAATGAATAAATCTGGCTTTCCAAACTTCCTCACTATCGCCATCGCATCGTTATGATTTTGCAATATTTTCCTTGGTCTACCTGTAAAAGAAGAGGGCAAAACAACTATACGACCGCCTCTGAGATTTTCATTTTCTGCTCGTACATGCAAGGCGTCTGCTAAACCGGCATATGTATCAACTCGTAACTTCGTTTGTTGGTGACGTATATATTTTAATCGGTCACCTTCCATACGACAGTAGTAATCCACGAATAAATATCCATTTTGCAAACTTGAGCAGCGACAACTAACTCAACATGACCTCCATGAACACCATTCATAGACATATGCATTTTGTAATCATCGCTCGTATTGATAGCAGTTTCGTACATATCGCTGTTGCCAACAATAAAGGAAGAATAATTATTCCACTTGTCTGTAACATGTTTTACAATTCGCTTTCTAACCTGTGTAACAAAACTCTGATGGTTGTACTCACAATATGCCAATGACCTTAACAGACAATTACCGTCACTTTTAATCTTTATAACATTTGTAATTGAGTGTCGCCTCTCATTCATCATAATATGATTCATTGTGTTGATTGAGCACACAACCTATAAGGACAAATGATGAAACGATAATATGACAGTTTGTAGCTGGTGAGACCAAAGACTATATATCAGAAAGATTGGATACACAATACAAAATGGCGGTTCCAACATTCGATTGTAGCGGCATCTTCGTGAAATTAGTTGTTTTTCGTATACAGTATTTGTTGCCATTCAAAGAGATGTTGACCTGACAGTGTCATTAGCATAATGACTGCTGATTGCGTATGAGCATTTCAGTCTCAAAGTCATCCATTCTTTGAGAAGTTTTAATTAAATTATGTGCACAGAATCCCCTTCTACTTATTGTATGGATTCATGCGACATTAGCGTCCGAGTGGAACAGGTAGAACTTAACGATATCATGTATGGATACATGCGACACTAGCGCCCAAGTGGAGCAGGTAGAAGTTAACGATATCATGACGTAATTAGGGAACTCTCTGTTAATATCAAGTTAGATTTATTATAGAGGCGGCGTTGAAAATCATGATACAGTATTAGTCGTTGTCGCCTAGCGACAAAATGTCCGTCAAGTCATTCGATTCTATTTTCGTAAGACCTTGAAGGAAGTAATATTCACAATTATTTTAATACTCGAATTATATAATCAAGTAAGGAGGGTATCAATCGACGGTGCTTGACAGGCATTACATTTTAAGACAACAAACATCGTCGTAGCGCAAATACTTCCCGAGATATTTCAGTTTTAGTAAAGGGTGAAATTTTTTGAAAACTATTTTAATATATAAGATTAGGAAACCTTCAACCCCCACTTTTCACCCCTTTCACCTCAAAATATACACCACATCGAAAAACCCTCAGACACATATCTTCTTATTTTTAATGATGAGTTTATATGCCGAGTATCAAATCCCCCAATGAAAGCAATCTGGAGATATTGTTATTCAATGAAATGCAGGTGTACCCCCTTAACACCCCTTTAGAAACTGAATATCCAAAAACCCTTCCTTAGTGGGCGTTTTCGACTTACAACGAACATATTCCCAAAATTTCATGTTTCTAGCTTTAATAGTTTTGGCTGGCCGATGATGAGTCAGTCAGTCAGGACACTTGTTTTTATATAAGAGATTATTTCTGTGATGTGTCTCCCACGGAGAACTGTCAAAAAATGAAGAACACTGTGTCCACATTTATGATTAAGAAATAACTTTGTGCAGTCTCCATCAGAAAAGTTGCCCAGTGATATTGTGAATGAAGATAACTACTGCAAAGCATTATTAAGTTTTGAAATAACTAGGAAGCTATGAAATGCCGAATGAACATTTGGTTTAATTATCTAATGCCATACTGTAAATTTATGTTATCTATGTGTTTATTGTCTGTATGTCACGATATGACTCTTTGAGTTAAAGTGACAATTAACAAGTAGATTTTGTTTAAATAAATAAATAAATAAATAGAAAGACGGAAGTTCGAAGCGACGATGACGTAGTGCGGGGAAACATTGAGATCTCGGATGACCTAGCCTGTCTCCGTGTCGGATAAGGTTAAACCCACTATGCACTACTGTCAGCGAAGCCAGACATGCAGGTGGAAACTTGACGGTCTGACGGGAGAAATAGCTCACTCAGCGTCGGACATAATAGAACATCCACCTAGGGACGACAAATTTGACTAGACTCCTAGTTAGCCTGAAAGTTAAGTAGCGTTCCTAAGGCGGGGGATGAGTCTTCCGCTCGAAATGGAAGTGAAGCAGTGCGCCTGGGGTCAACAGGACCACCCCTAGGCCCACGCCAAGTCTCTGTGCGGATACAGGGTGAAGACGAATTCCGCGACGCATATTTCTGCGATGTAATAAATGGATTTACCCGGACGATATTTCCCGGATGATATAATTCTCTCGGACGATTTTTCCCGATTGATTTTGTCCCGAGCCCGAGTAAATGGAGGGTAGCGACCCCCAGAGCGTAAATGGGGATGCAGCGGGCCCCTACAGATGTAAATTATGGTAGCGACCATTCAGAGGGGAATTGGGCATCCCATAATACGAAGCACATCCAGAAAGTAAGTTCCGTTTGGTAATAACATTAAATTGTGTACAGATACAGAAAAATTATTTATTGCACAAAATTCTACAACCCTTAAACTACTTTTCCACATAACTGCCGAAATGTTGCAGGCATTTGTCGTAGCGTGGCACGAGATTTTGTATAACTTCTTCATAGACGTGTGCCACCTGTGTCTTCAACTAGTTGTACGTTCCGCTGCAGCGCAGTTCCGCATATGCGCGGTAGACGCTCTGTATCAAGGAGAAGAATCGTGCGCCATTTGTAGAGCGCTGTCAGCCACGTACGCGTTGTTGTGCATGTTTACTCGTACAATGTCGGTGTTGATTGAAAATCCCGCCACTTGTGAAATCAGATCTGTGATTCGTTTTCTGAATGCTAGGAAAGTGAAACCAATTGAAATTTATCGGCAAATTTGCGAAGTGTATGGACAAAATGCGATGAGTGATTCAATGGTGAGAAGATGGGTCCGACAGTTCAATGAAGGACGTAGTAAAGTGCACGATGAAGATCGAAGTGGGCCTCCATCTTTGGTTACAGAAGAACTGGTTCACGCGATTGATGACAAGATCCGGGAAAACCGCAGGTTTACAATTAGTGCTCTCGCTATGGAATTTCCCCAAATCTCACGATCACTAATTCATGAAATTGTTACCGAAAAACTGAAATTTCGTCAACTTTGCCGACGTTGGGTACCAAAGATTCTTACGGAGCAACACAAAACAAAACGGATGGGTAGTGCACTTCAGTTTTTGACCCGTTACAATGAAGGCGGCGAAGAATTTCTGACACAGATAGTCACAGGAGATGAAACTTGGGTTTCTTACGACACCCCTGAAAGTAAGCGGCAATCAATGGAATGGAGGCACACTTCATCCCAGCAAAGGCTAAGCTGAAACAAATCTTGACACCTCGGAAAATGATGTGCACAGTGTTCTGGGACTGGAAAGGCATCTTACTCATTGATTTCCTACCGCGTGGTCAAACAATCAACGGAGATGCTTACTGCGAGACACTTAGGAAATTGCGCCGCGCAATACAGAATAAGCGCCGAGTGTTGCTGTCAAAAGGTGTTGTTTTTCTTCACGACAACGCACCACCACACACTGCAAATGTGACGAAAAACCTCCTACAGGGATTTGGCTGGGACGTGTTTGACCACCCTCCGTACAGCCCTGACCTTGCTCCTAGCGACTTTTATCTGTTCACACATCTCAAGTCTTTCCTTGGCGGTCAACACTTCAACAATGACGACGAGCTGAAAGATGATGTTTCCAACTGGTTGAAGACACGGGCGCAAACTTCTATGAAGAAGGTATGCAAAAACTTGTGCCACGCTATGGCAAATGCCTGGAAAAGTTCGGCAGTTATGTGGAAAAGTAGTTTAAGAGGTGTAGAATGTTGTGCAATAAATAATTTTTCTGTATCTGTACACAATTTAATTTTATTGCTAAACGGAACTTACTTTCTGGACGTGCCTCGTATAAGTCACCGGACGGTATTTCCCGGATGATTATCTAATTATGGGACAAGATTTTGAATTCTCTGCCGTAAAAATACAGCAGTTTAAGTTAATAATTGTAAGCGTATACCGTTCTCCATCAGGAAATTTTCCTTTATTTATAGATAAATTAGAATTGTTACCGTACTCAATAACATGAGCAAAGTAAATTTCGATATAATAATTTGTGGGGATGTAAATGTGGATTTCTTAAAATGTGATAGAAATTGTGAATTATTAACACAGTTACTAATTTCCTATGGACTGAAATCTACAGTAAATACCCCAACAAGGATAACAAAAATTAGTAAAACCACTCCTGATCAAATATTTTTAAATACAGATAAATATCACCATTCAATAGAATTCTATTGTACGGGTTTTAGTGACCACCATGGACAAATACTGAGTTTTCAAGTACCCGAAACAATCAATAATAATGATAATGGACTAAAATCAAAGTGCAGGCCATTCACTGAAACAAATAATACATATTTCAATGACTTATTAAATAAGGAAACATGGTCAGAAATTTATAAACTAGAATATGTAAACGATAAATTTAATGCATTTAACAGTACCCTAAAACACTATTTTGAAACAGCATTCCCTTTTAGACAAAGAACTGTTCAAAATAACAAAACTAGCAATTGGATAACAACAGGGATTATAAATTCCTGTCAAAGAAAGAAATTTCTACACAAATTATATAAACAATACCACACAAGACATGAATTCAATTTATACTACAAAAAATACACTAGCATATTAAATAAGGTAATAAGACTAGCAAAGAAATGCATAATGATCATTTTATTTCCCGATCATCTAATAAAAACAGGGCTATGTGGTCCGTGATAAAGAAAGAAACCGGAAAATCTGCTAAAATACAAAGGAACATAACACTGACCTGAAATAATAAAGTGATTAATAATCGAGAGGAAATAGCAAACACATTTAATGACTATTTTCTGGAAATTCCACAAAAATTACTAAATAAATCACAGGTAACTACACTAAATTCTAATAATAAAATAAATATATGCAGTTATTCTTTATTTATGAATCATACCACAAGTGAAGAGGTAAGAATAGTTATAAAAGAGCTAAAAATTAATTCTGTGCTGGCATTGATGGCATCCCTGATGCAATTTTAAAGAAATGTGCAGAAAATATAATAAATCCACTTGCACACTTAATAAACAGTTCAATTCTCTCAGGAACTTACCCGGATATTTTGAAGTTATCAAAAGTAATTCCAGTGCACAAGAACGGTGCAAAAGATGAATTAGATAACTATCGTTCTTTTACCTTACCAACTGGTATTGCAAAAATTGTGGAAAAAATCATGTATAAGAGACTGATAGGTTTTATAGAAGAAAGAAAATATTATCAAACTCACAACATGGATTCAGAACGGAAAAATCTACACAGACAGCAATTTATGAATGTATTAATAGTATACTGAAATTAATTGACAATAAGGAACATGTAACTGGCCTATTCTTGGATTTATCGAAAGCATTTGATGTTGTTGACCATAAAATCCTCCTTACAAAACTAAATCAATATGGTATTAGAGGTCTAGCTAATAAATGGATAGAGTCTTACTTAACAAGGCGTAAACAAATAGTAAGCTTGAAACACAAGGATGATGGAACCAAATTACTTAATGAAACTTTGTCCAATGAGGGAATTATTAAATTTGGAATACCCCAGGGATCGGTTTTGGGCCCACTACTCTTCCTTCTATATATCAATGATATAACACAGAACGTTCATTCACATAAGGAAATTTTGTTTGCGGACGATACAACACTCGTAATAAAAGGTGAAACTAAACAGGTCATACAGCAGTCTGCTGACTCCGTTACAGGAGAGTTAACCGAATGGTCACAAGGTAATCGCCTCTTAATAAACTATAAAAAACAGTATGTCTAAATTTCCACACTATACAGAATAGGAATCCTGCGAAGCCCAATATAACATTACATGGTCATCAAATAGAAAATAAATCAGAAACAAAGTTTTTAGGACTATGGATACAACATGACTTGAAATGGAATAAACATATACAATATCTGAATACTAAACTGAACTCGATGTGCTTTGCGTTACGTATTTTGAAAACCTGCACTAGCATGCACACATTAAGAAATACTTATTTTGCTTATTTCCATTCATACTTAAGATATGGGGTCATATTTTGGGGTATGTCGCCAGATGTACTAAGCACGTTTAGGATACAAAAGAGGGCGATTAGAATTATGGGAAATGTAAACACTAGAGAATCATGTATACCTCTGTTTAAAGATTTAAACATTCTCCCACTGCCCCGTATATATATCTTTGAAAGTATTAAGTTTTTAAAAAGAATTTAATGAATAAGGATGCTTTTCTTAAAACAAACAATGATGTTCATAGGCATAACACAAGACAAAATCAAAACATTCATATTTCACACACACAAGCATATATCAAAAAGGAACTTTTCACACAGGAGTTAAATTATACAATAAACTACCCCAATATATAAAACTTGCCCCAAAATAAAAACCTTGATAGAATGTTGAAAGCTTATCTGCAGTGCCTTTGTTTTTACTCTGTAGATGAATATCTTAGAGTACTGTATAGGAGCGATGAAATCTATAATTATATTTTACTTTTCTGTTAGTTTTTGTGTTTATAGAATTAAGTTTTCATATTATGATAATAGAGTAAGATGTAAATAGTTGCCCAATAAGATTGTATCTCTTAAGATCTGTTATTATAATAAGTTATACATAATTATAATATTAGTATTATAAACCTATTAGTATTTTTATTTTATAGATGTAAATTCTGACGCGTCCTGTATCAAAAATGTATTGTATACATGTATTTGATCAAATGGAATTAATAGATCTATCTATACTGCGCGACCAAAACAAAAGGCAGCCATTTCTTTATCACACACTGTGACGTACGACACGGCACGTCACAAGCCCCTCCCATAGCATCTCCATAACAATAAATAAATAAATAAATAAATAAGTATCTACAAGTAGCGTCGCCTCAGGAATAACACTGAGCGACAGCATGAAATAAGCTCAGAAAAACGCACAGACTAGTGTTCAGTGAAACCACTGTGGAAAAAATACGCCTAAGCCGCAAGCATGGCCAATTATCCTACTAACAAAAATGGATACCTTATAACAATTAACAGTACCTGCATGCAAATAACATAACTAAAAACTAACAGAACTTAACTCCTAACCTGGAACCCCCTTTCCCAAAATAATTGACTACTAACCCCAAGCTCACTAGCAGGTACTTATAGAACCCATCTCCTAAATAGTAGAACTTCATTCCTTAACCCAACTAAAACAATGAGCAAAATAACATAAAGCTCAATAACATAACACCATCCTGATCATTTCCTACCAAATTGCCTAACTAACTATTAACAAAACTAACATAACCAGACACAAACTAACAAACCTCATAATCCCAGCCAACCTCTCGACTAACAATCAAATTGGCATGCGACGGTATTAGTGCAGCATCCGATAAGTCGAGCATAAAGGAGCATTTGTGATTTTACTTCCTATCTCCCCCATATGACTCCTATCCTGAAGCCCACTATACCTAGATATTAAGATCAGAGGGCATTAATACATAAGACTGCAGACAGATCACGGACGACGGTTCCGAAGCGACGGAACTAATCAGCCGATGAGCTTGGAATTATTAGCCCAACAATACACGTTATGATCAAACTAACCTTCTCCAGGGTACTAGTCAAATCAGTGGAAATAGGAAAAGTGGATCTAACGCATTCAGACCAACACAACTAGAATTAACTAACACACACACACATTGTACGAGGCGTAGAAACACTTACTGAAAGGTGATCCAGACTACCTCTGACGCCAGTAATAGGCCGTACAATATTTGGAAGATCGACCCAGTTGTGCGAAACAGGTTAAATCTATGTGCAGAAATTCAAACGCGGCTTATGACCGAGTGCATAGATTATGGGAGATGATCATTTCACCTGGTATATAAATTAGCTAGTTTTAAGTAAGTAAATGTCACCAAAAAGCGAGGTGTAGCCAATTCAGCCAAGCGCGTTGATTAGTAAATAAGTGAATTCCGCCAAAAGTGCGATGATATAATGAAATGAATGAAATAATGAAATATTGAATTCCGCCAAAGAGCGATGATATAATGAAATGAATGAAGTAATGAAATACGAAGAATATAATGAAGTAACAAAGAATGAAGGAAAGAAAGAAATAAGTGAATATATAAGAATAGAAAGGAAGAAATAAATGAGAATAGGTAGTTAAGTAAGTAAGGGGAGCGTGAGGGCGCATTTGATTAGCGGCTCACCTTTCACCCAAAATTTAGTGGGGTGGAAAGAAATTCTCACCTGAAATTTTCACCAGGACGGCCAAGGTTCGAATCCCGGTGACACTGGGGTGGAAATTTCATCTGAAAAATCACATGGTGATAGGAAGGGCCTCCGACCTTAAATCTCCGGCCAGAACCATACTGAGTAAGTACGTCAGAAAAAAAGGAATCAAGAGAGAAAAAGAAATCAAAGAAGTCAGGGCATGAATAAGTGTGAGAAAAAGGAATCAAAGAAATAAGTGAATACATAAGGATACGGGGCAATGAGTCAAGGAATAGGGTATTAAAGAAGTAAAGGATGAACAAGAAGCGAAGAATAGGAAGTAAAGAAATTAAGAAAATTAGTAAGTCAATAACGAGGTAAGTCAAATAGTAAGAAAGTAAGTAATTCGGCACATTAGGCAGTAAGAAGCTAAATTAATAAATTACTAGTCTAAGACAGTAAAGAGAAAGCAGATAAATAAGTAAGCTAGCAAGTAAGGTGACAAGGTTAACCTTTACACCGTACGGACAGACGAAAACGAAAGGCCGCAACATGGACAGACAAACAAAAAGCGCTGCTCGACTGACATACCAAATGTGCCATGGACAAAAAAAATAATGCTTGTACTTTCCCTTTTCAGGTAACAGCTACACCAGTGACCAACCAGCTATTAATTGTATTTTCCTTTTTCTTTCTCTCCCTTCCAGCACGAACGAGCCGCAAAGCGGAGCGGCACATCAAAATTGTACATAACACTACCTTTGTTTTCTTTTTACACTACACTACAATACCTTGTTTTTTCTTTCACTTACACTAGCACGGCGACGACAAATCCGTACAGTAATGAGAATGACTGCTATCTGTGGGATATCAGGCGTTACCGACGGATACCCTAATATAAAACCCTACATGGGGCGTAACGTACGGTGGTGAAGGGCGTCATGAGCCTGTAAATGACGAATTTCACTGCTAAGGTGATCATACCCGCCCCCGGGGGTAGTTTACAGGCTAGACATTATATTAGACATAGGCACGGCCGGCTAATTAAAAAGTTTAGTTACTAATTTTAATTCCTAAGTTTTTTTCGTGTGGTCTCCTGAGAGGCCGAGTGCAGGTCTTACTAGTCGATGCCCATGGGCGACCTGCGCGTCGGGATGAGAGATGGAATGGATGAAGATGAATGAAATTGGGCAATGATGTGGAAGGAAGCGGCCGTGGCCTATTAAAAGGTACCGTCCCAGCATTTGCCTGGTGTTGAAAATGGGGAAACCACGGAAAACCATTTCAAGAACGGCCGATGGTGGGGCTCGAACACACGCGTCTACCGAGTCAGCAGAGAGCTTGGCCCCATGACCTAATGCTGCGCTTTAGCCAGCATAGCCACTGCTGTCGGTATTCCTAAGTTTAGACCCCAAGTTCACTTTGTAAGTAGAAATAAGGTATAACCGCGCATAAGTTCCACATTTACACGTCGACAGCAATATGACATACACCGGTACACTTGTTTTTTCTTGTTATTATACTGTATTACCTGTTTGTATTTTTTATACAACTGTATTCCTCGTAAGTACATTATTTCTATTATTAATTTTCTGTACAACCTCTAAATACACGATTTTCAAATGCTCGCACACCCCTACAATAAAAACTATTGCAAAATTTTCGTACTACCTTTAACCCCTTAGGGCATTTCTTTTATTTCCTTTCTCACACTTATATTTTGTCATCTTATTATTGTATGACATTGTATTTCACTGCTTTATTATTTTTCTTGTAACACGGAACATTATTGTAAACTTTGTAACACTTTGTACACTCTGTACCACGCATTGTTAACCCACTTCTACTCTACACATTTTACACCCAATGTCATATGTTATTGTATTTTTCTTTCTCTCTTTCTATGTTCATGTATTTTCAAACCTTATCAAAATTGTAAACTCATTGTAAACATTTTCATCCATCATCATCCGAAGATAATTCAACGAAAATCGTATTGTACCACCCCTCTACCCAACCTTACCCGAGCACACACCACTTTATGCATCTACACTTCACAACCTGCACCTTCCACTACACGGCTACACGAAAGAGGACAGGAGAAGCACCCAGGAGAAGAGGAAGACACCACCCCTACGACTAATCCAATCTGTGAGGGCACATATTGCTCCCGGAAGGAGTGTTGTTTTACCCTGTGGTACCCATAGGGTACATCTACATCTATAAACACAAATACCCCTATCTGCCCATACTCAACACACTTCAGCCCCTATATCTACCCTAAGCCATCTAAAGAGGCAACAACTACACCCAACACATTTCATAACTCTTATAACAAACTGACATGTTACCGACCAGCATGCACCAACTGTTTCATCATTATTAGCACATCGGCTAAACAACAAGCTACAATTACTAACTAGAGCGGGTATTTGCCAACTCGCTGAATCAGCAAAGCCATCGACTGTAAATAAATCCTTACCCTAGGGGGGGGGGGGGAATCTGTCTGTTCACATCGCTGCCCAGGTGTTCATCGAAGACGTCAGACACCAAACTGCCGATCAGGTTAGTGTGTGCTCACGGTAAATCCTGAAGCTCTTCCCTTTCATCAATATCACCCTAACACTCTGTAATCACCTCATCATTACTTGTAAACCGCCTCTCACTAAAACATTATTAGTGAAGCCTGGTGATTGCTTTAACGTCACACCATTAAACTTCTACATTTCTTCACAATTGGCTACCTGTCTTACTCATTGAAGTGCCTGCCACAGTTCCCCGCTCGGTAGCCAACATTTAGATTCTGCTGACTCAGGAATAGAAGCAAGCCGCTTGTTGTCATCACACAGCAAGGCAGGGTAATCCTCACGCACGCCACTCAAGGCCACCATGTAAGCAATTTGCTGTCCAGCTTGCTCTGGTCTGTCTTCCTCATTGCTCGCCAGTCCCCACCCTTATTTGGGAAACCCTCTTATTTTAGTAATTAACCCTCAGGGACCTTTCTACCCCCAACACGTACTGAAATTGCTAAACACACAGAGAGTTCAAACCTCCTACATTCGTTTACGCCTCCAATTTAATTTGAACACTCACCCCCATTAGGTACGCGTCGTTATGGTCAATTAAAACCACAATTAATTTATTTGAGGGTGTACCCGGTGCCTCAACCATTTGTTAGGTAATTAATTTGGTGCCTAACCACCATTTGGAAGGGATTTTAATGGATCGGCATCTTCAGCATTTACGGTGGTTTACCTTGATGCCTAACCCTTATGCGATAGGGTTTTACTTTAACGATGTTTAGGGAGGTCTGTGGGGGCGTCTAGGGAGAACTAAGCGTGCAGGGGGTGAAGAGTGATTACAGGAGGGATACTTACCTTTACTTGCCTTGGGGGCGATCTTCATAGCTCCGCTCGGCAGCATACAACAGCGGAAAGCAGCGAGCCTTAACTTAAGCTACGGCTAAGGAGAAGGATCTATGCTAACTTAATGAAATAAAAAGAGATCCCTTGTCTGTGATAGGAGGAGTTTATTAAATAATTGAAAGGCGTGGTGAAAGTATAGAATAGGGGATGAAGGGGAGGATTAAAGGAAGAACGACACACTCGCTCACCTGACCTCGGTTGTCCATGCTGCAGCGTTGTTGGGCCGACGCCCGGTGGGAAGCAGGTCGCGCAGCACTACGAAGATCCAATACGTAAGAGCGAAGAGTAAGAAGAGTAAGAGCAAAGAGAGGGCTGGCGCGTAGGAGACTCCTCTATTTGAAGGCTTTCAACTGGGTCACTTTGGTCAGCGGAATTCAGAGTTGTACACTTGGTTTCACAATTATTACGTAAGACTGCCAGCTTGCGTTTGCTATGCTTGTGAATGTGGGGCAATGCTGGCTTGCTTCAACTGTGTGTTGGTAATTCTGTAGTTCCTTCTAGTATTGTTAATAAATTATGTAGAATTTGATCACAACCCTTATGGAAGGGTTGGGGCTATAACAATATCCACTCATAATATGTAGAAATACAGGAACGGGGTTACGTGTTTTACACCTCAAATTACAGTTATTATGAGCACTTCCATGGTATTCGCTTGTAATATGACAATGATCTCTAACTTTCGAGTCCTCTTCGGTAAATGTTTTATGACACAAATAACAGGTTTCAGAAGATCGGAAATCGGCTTCTTGATCATAAGGTAAGGCCTTTGGAACATTTAAGCTGTAAAGGCGATCAATTTCATTAGCTATTGAAATGAAACAGTCCATAAACTTTTCTGCAGCGTCAGGTCCACCATAAATAACAGGTTGTCTTGGATGGTCTGTCTTTATGTGTTCCACAGCTGTTGAGGTTTTTCATATATACCATAGCTCATAGGGGTATGACTCTGGTATGGGACTGTATAACTTGCCTCAGGATTGGGAAGACATGTTTGATATGGTAAGAGTATAACAAAATTTTCATAGATAACGTAAGGTATTCTCAGCATTTTTTCCACATTTAAAAACTTGAGAATTGGGTTTTTAATAGGCATTTCAACCCTAGCAATGTCATGCAGGACACACAAAGTTCTACATGTTTCCATCCCTTGTTGCCCATATCGGTTATCGAAGTGAGTAAAACACTGTTTACACTTATATATCTTCTGTCCATGGTGGGTAATATGATGTCCTATTTGTTTATCAAAATCTTGGATAAAGACGTAGTGGTTCTGGCCAGATGAAGTACTTGGCAGAAGAAGGTCGCAATGATCCTGTAGCTCTTGATCCACAACCCTTAGAGGAGACAGTTTGTTGTCTTCTTCCAGTCAAAATACAATGATGGATATGTCGTTTGCTTTTTCAAAGTATGTAATGTCAGCTGCGATGAAGGAAACGATATTACTAAAAAATCATACTTGTTTCCCACGTCCTTGTATTTATTAATACGTTGAGCAGCCTTTTTAACCAATTTTGCTAAAATGGCATACATAAAACCTTTCATCCATTACGTTTTGAGGATTAATGCAGGCGTTTTTTGCATTTACAGCTGCTGGTAATGGAATATATGTGCTAGCACTCAAGGGACTATACTTAATTTATTTTCAATCGTACTCCTTTGACCGCTAGCAAAGCCCAATTACTGCCTTTTATCTCAGATTACTTCATTTCCGTAGTTAACTTATTAAATTGTGTTTCCAAGAAACTACTTAAGTCTGTTTCCAAAAATATGGCTTGATTACCTGTTTTAAAAGCACGATCTGTAATTACATTGGTAGATGTATGAATAAATCTACATTCGGCCACAAGATTAAGTTTTATTGACTTGTGATTTATAATTAAGTACAAGTTTATCGGGCTTGTAGGCAGTGGTCCAGGCAGGATATCTCCCGACGTTTCACCGGAAACTGCGTCCGGCATTATCAAGGGTTCCGCTCCTTTCCTTGGTCAGCAGTGGAATGAGGAAGAGGCTTGAAATAATGGGTAACGGTTTGTAGTGGGGTATTGTTGTTTGAATATGACTGTTGGTTGGATAGATCTGAACTAACGGCTGGAAGGAAGTTTTGGATCTTCAAATTAGCATTGTGATCCGAGCGTTCTCTTCGCATTCCGGCTGGATCGTCTGGTCTCGCGTACATGTTGCGGGGTGCGTGCGTGCTCCCACTTCGACGACCGAGCTTGTGAGGGCCAGGTGTTCCCTGGGTGACTGCCGGGCTGTAGCGGGAAGGTTCTTCAGGTTGACGTGTGCGTGATATCTTGGCCTTGGTGTTCCTAAGGGCCGGGACCATGTATTACGCACACGTTCAATTTCTTCCCTTCGATTGAAATTGTCGGGGTGTTTGAATATTTCTATGGCTTCCCGTTGCAGCCTGGCGTGGTAGTGTGTGGTCGTGGAGAGTATCTCTGTGTCCCCGTACTGTACATCGTGACCGGGCAAGAGAGAATGCTCAGCGACTGACGATTTCTCAGTTTGACCCAGGCGGCTGTGTCCGTTATGTTTCTTGAGTCTGGTGGTCACGCTCCTCTTTGTCGTTCCTATGTACACCTGCCCAAAGGAACACGGGATTCTGTAGACACCTGCAGTGGAGTGTGTGTGGCGCTTGTCGTTAGCGGATCGCAGCAAGTAGTAGTAGTAATAGTCAACTGAACTGAAGATGTCCTTGCTAGGGGCACCCTAATATATCCTAGTCGTGGCTAAAAGCTGCTTACTGCGTATTACAAGGCTGTACAATGGTTCGTTCGACGGCCTTCCACGATGTGATCACCATAATAGGAAGTAGTCAACTGACTAAGGATCCTCTAATATACCCCAGTCATGGCTAACAGCTGCTTACTGCATATTAAAAGGCTGTACAATGGTTGGTTAGACGGTCTTTCACGATGTGATCACCGTAAGAGGCAGTAGTCAACTGATTGTATCCATGATAAGGGTCCCCCTATCTACCCTAGACAAGGCTATAGACACAGCGGGTTTGCTTTATCGTTTAATACAAATATATCTTGTTTGGATGACGTAACAAAAAGTTAAATGTTGCAATAGTATGGGAATGTTGCATCACCTAAAATTTAACAGTATGCAAGTGCTTAACATTTTACAATCGCATTAGCAAACAGGTTGTAACTTGTAAAAGTGCATGGGCATTGACAAATCCAAGGCGCAAAAATTTTTTAAAGCAGGGATTTTAAAGCCATGATCCTAAAATACGAATGTAAATAAACAATACCTTTACTTTCATACCTAACCAAGCCCAAACTGAACCAAAGTTAAACCAAACCGAATACAACCAATCTAAACCGAAATCAACTGAATCGAACTGAAGACAACTGAACTGAACCGAACCCAACTAAACCGAATCGAACCGAGCCCAACTGTACCGTACTGAACCGAGCTATGATATGATATTTATTCAATTAATTCCAAAGAGCCATAGGCTCGTACAGAGGAATTGTACAGTAATATGTGTGTTTACACACCAGGAAGAAAATTCTGAAGGTAACACAAATTGATGAATAAGGGCATAGGCCTATTAGTAAAGTTGATACTATATCTAAGATGGTTTAGACCGAACTAAACCGAACCAAACCGAACTGAAACCGATCCAAAACCAAACCAAACCTGAACCAAAACATAATCGTGCCCAAGTCAAATCGTGCCCACAATAATCGCACTCAATTCAAATCGCGCCCACTTTCGTCAATCCACTTTTACATCCCACTTTTGCTCCTATATTTGCACCTACTTGTTGGTTTATTTGGTCTTGGAAAGCATCTCAGCCGTTTTAATGGCAGCATAATGCTTACCGCCATGGTCGTAAGCAACAACAACAACAACACACTGTCTGTTAGGTAGTCAGCCCGAAGGCTGGTTGGATCCTCAAAAGCACCGCCGTTACGTTATGTGAGTAGATACCCACAAAAACCCAAGGCAGCGCTATATTGAGGCGTTCTAGGCAAGAAGAGGAGTGAGGTAGTTTGCCATTGCTTTTCTCAACACAATAAAATTCCGAAAATCCAAAATATTTCAAGGTTAATAATTGACTCTCAACTCTTACATTTACCTATATCCCACGCCAAGCAAGTAGTAGGATCACGACTATTAATCTTATATACAGGATCTGATAACAAAGACGAGATCTTGGAATCATAATCAACCTTATACATCACCACTGTCGCGTTACCCTTGTCAGTTACTCAAATGTCACCGTCAAATTGATCAAGCAATCTTCTATTCCAGAGGATGTAGCGAAGACTCTCCTTCCAGGGGATGCTATTCCTCCGAGACTCTATGGTCTTCCTAAAATACATAAGGAAGGTGTTCCTCTTAGACCTATTGTTTGTACGATTGGTTCTCTTACATATGCCCTTTCCAAATACTTAGGTAGACTACTTCAGCCACTTCTGGGTAGCATGCCTTCGTACATTAAGGATTCCACACACTTCGTTGAAAAGTTGAAAGCTATAACACTTCAGCCGGGTGATATCTTAGTGAGTCTCGACGTGGTGTCCCTGTTTACGAGAGCACCTATTGAAGGTGCTATGTCTCTCATTAATGGCTTTTTACTGAAGACATCACAAGACTCTTTTATCACTGCATGACCTCCTCCTACTTTCTATGGAATGGGAATTTTTATGAGTAGACTGATGGTGTGGCCATGGGTAGTCCTCTCTCTCCTGTTGTGGCTAATTTCTTCATGGAGAACTTTGAAGAGAAAGCGTTGTCGTCGGCTCCTTTCAAACCGAAGATCTGGTGGCGTTATGTGGATGATACGTTCGTTGTTTGGACGGAAGGTGAGGAAAATCTTAGCCATTTTCTGGATCACCTTAATCTCCAGCAGCACCCTTCTATTTGTTTCACTATGGAAAAATAATCTGACGGAAAAATACCTTTCTTAGATGTACTCGTCACCAAGAATGAGGATGGATCTTTAGGACACAGCGTTTTTCGTAAGCCAACACACATCAATAGATATCTCCAAGCAAATTCTCACCATCACCCTGCCCAGAAACAGAGTATCCTTACAACTCTAACTACCAGGGCTAGGAGGATTTGTGAAGAGTCTTCTTTACAAGAAGAAATTAAAACCTTGAGAACCACCTTTGAGAGCAACGGTTATAGCAAGGCTTTGATTTCTACGGTTCTGAAACCAACAAATAATAATAGGACGTCAGTTGAGAAAAGAGATGTAAGAGGAACTGCTTACCTACCGTACATACATAACACCACGGAGAGTATTGCTAAAATCCTACGTCGGTATAACATACGGACTGTATTTGGAACTTCTGTTAAGATTAGGCAACTCCTGCGACCAACTAAGGACAGTTGAGTTGTTTGGTGAACAGAAACATAGGCTAGAGGCTCTTCTAAATTTCCTCAAACGTGAAGTGGAGGGAGAAGAGAGAATAACCTTTGCTCGGGCAGGTTTTGGTCTGTCCCATACGGAAAGACAAGAGAGAGTCAGAGGATAAAATGTCGACACACATTTACCGACGGCGGATTCTTTGTTCTCGGCCAAGTTTGAAGGCAAGAAGAGAAAATGTGTGTCTTATCGCAAATTCCACGAGATCAAAGAATGCCACCTTGCTCAACAAATTAATTTGGAGGAAAGGCGCAACAAGCTGGCCTAAGAAAGCTGTTGTTTTTCTTGCTTTAATGTAGGACACAGAATGAAAAATCCCAAGGCACATCTTCTTTGCCCACTGTGCACTAGCCCTCATGTTGTGATCATGTGTCATAAACTGAATACACAGAAGGCCGGGGAGAAACCTAAATCTAAAATACAGGATGACAGGGAAATGCAGAGCAATATCTCCATGAACATTCTGAGTGCCACAAAGGAGGTATTTCTACAGACTATGTGCATCAAAGGGACACATAAAGGAAAGGAGAAGATGGTCCGAGCACTAATAGACAGTGGATCACAAAGATCCCACATTTTACGGAAGACTACTGAGGAAATGGGATATAAACGTTGAAGACCGAGATGATGATCCACAAGTTGTTTGGCTGCGCTGAGACACGTGCAGAACGTGAACGTAAGCAGCTGTGATGGTTCCTTTAATACCACGTTGCAATTGATTGACCAGAAAGTAATCTGTGGGAAGATTCCAAGGTTGAAATTTGGGCCGTGGGTGAAGGAAATGAAAGCAAAAAGATATCGCTGTCCGATGTGGGAACAAATCCATCCGACGTGGAAGTCCAGCTAGGAGCTGATGTTGCAAGGAGTCTTTTGCTGAATGAAACCAATAAGCTTGACTCAGGATTGGTAGCAGTGAGGATAACGCTTGGCTGGATCGTGACTGGTAAATTGAAAGACGAAGAGGGTAGTTCCCTAGCTTTGTATTCAACTAACCTGTTCATTCAATCTGCCTCTATAACCGACCTTTGGAACTTGGAGACTATAGGCATATCTGACCCCTTGGAAAACAAGTCGAAAGAGGAGATGGAAGAAGCTGCACGTGTTACTTCCAAGAGACTGTGAAGGTTAATGCGGATAGCCGATATGAGGTTACGCTACCTTGGTTGGAGAGCCGACAGTAATTACGGAACAACTAGAAGATAGTGGAGAAGAAATTGATCTAAGTTTCGAATAGACTGACCAAGGAAGGAAAGTTTGAGGGATATGGAAATGTGTTTCGGGAATGGATAAATGATGGCATAATTGAAGAGGTTCCAGAAGGAGAAAAGGAAGACCTGTGCTATTATTTACCACACCGAGGAATCTTCAAAGAAAACTCCATCACCAATGTGAGACCCGTGTTCGATTGATCCAGCAAATCGACGAAATTCCTTCTTTAAACGAGTGTCTCGAAAAGGGTCATAATTTGCTACAACAAATCCCCACGCTTCTATTGATGTTTCGAAAAAATAGGATAGGAGTGATTTCCGATATTAAGAAGGCTTTCCTGCAGATATCTGTTCAGGAAACTGATCGTAATTTCTTGCGTTTATTGTGGTGGAAGGATTGAAAGAATAGTGAATTGAAGATTTTTGGTCATTGCAGAGTCGTATTTGGTCTGAATTTCAGCCCATTTCTGCTGGAATCAGTTCTTGACCTTCAATTGAAGGAGATCTTAGACTACCAGGAGATAGCCAAAGACTGAGACATTCCTTCTATGTAGACAATTGTATCACTTCTTTGGATAATGAGGAAGAATTGAGTACGTTTATAGAAGAATCTACCGCATTGCTGGCCAAATCACGTTTTGATCTTCGTAACTGGGAGTACACAAGTCTGAATTCTCCTGAGAGCGACTCGTCAGTTCCGGAGGAAACCTCGGTATTAGGACTTTGATGGAACAAGACAGAAGATGTTCTTTCTTGTGAGAAAATTGACATGTCGAAGATTGACGACAAGATCACTAGAAGACATGCATTGGCGGCTGCTCGGAGAATCTTTGATCCTATAGGATTCACATGGCCTGTCTCTCTAGTACCGAAGTTGCTGTTGCAGGAAAGTTGGCGGAAGAAAATGAGCTGGGATGAAGAAATGGAGGATTACTTAAGGAAGAAATTTGAAATTTGGCATCAAGAACTTGAGGAGGTATTGCCTGATATTAAGATTCCCAGACAGATGGCACGCTGCAAGACACAGGAATCTTGGAACCTTCATACGTTCTGTGACGCAAGTGGAGTAGCATATGCTGCGGTTGTGTTTCTTCGTTAGAAGATGCAAAATACACAAATATTACGCTTCTACAAGCAAAGTCTCGTGTAGCCCCGCTAAAAATGACAATTTCACGGTTGGAACTCCTAGCTTGTTCAATTGGAGCTCGCCTTGCATTTTCCGTAAAGGCAAGTTTAGGAATAGCAGCGCTTTCAACATATTATTGGACTGACTCCACAACAGCTATCTGCTGGATCAAGAGGAAGGAAGTCTGGGGAACTTTTGTGGCAAATCGGGTGAAGGAAATTAAACAGTTGTCTAACCCTGATAGCTGGAATCATGTTCGTGGAGTGAATAACCCGGCTGACCTACATTCTAGGGGTTGTTCTGCATCCAAACTCATGATGTCGAAATGGTGAGAGGGCCCTCATTGGCTGGGATCTCTTAGTTCGGAATGGCCTCTCGACGATGCCTTGCCTGATGAAGAAAGGATAAATGAAGAGAAAAGGAAAGGAATTTCAACCGTATTAGTTTCTGTGGAACCAGAAGAAAAGTGGTATCTGAAATATTTTCCAAGTACTCAAAAGTTGTCAGGATAACAGCCTGGATTCTGTGATTCATCCAAAACACAGCAAGAGGAGGCGAAGGACGTATTTCAAAGGAACTCCAAGTCGAAGAATTGCAAGTAGCTGAAAGGAGACTGTTGAAGATTGTTACGCAAGAGATGCTCGCCGAAAAGGAGCAGTCCTTCAAAAATCTGAACGTGTTTGAAGATGAAAGAGGATTATTTCGAGTATAATAATAATAATAATAATAATAATAATAATAATAATAATAATAATAATAATAATAATAATGGTATAGTCAAATACAAAATTTCTCATTTGATGTATATGGATGACATTAAACTATATGCATCCTCTGAGAGACACATCGACAATCTAATTGCAATTACTGCTTCATTTTCTTCTGATATTGGAATGTCCTTCGGATTAGATAAGTGTCGCACCCTCACCATTCGGCGTGGAAAATTAGAGGCCCGAGCATTTCAACTTGATGACGGTTGTTTCATAAAGCCTATGGAAGGTAATGAGACCTACAAATATCTTGGTCTCCTGCAATCTAATCGAATTGATCATAAAGGTATTAAAGATAGAACCGTAGCTATCTACAATCAACGCCTTAACAAGATTTTAAAATCAAAGTTGAATGGAAAGAACACCTTTAAGGCTATTAATACCTATGCTATTCCTGCTCTGACATATACTTTCGTATTATCAAATGGACGCAGACTGACTTGGAGAACATCCTAATTAGGACACGCACCATCTTAACAAAACACAGATGTCTCCACCCTAAGTCAGCTGTTGAGCGATTGACAATCCCGCGTCAAAGATGTGGACGAGGGCTCACGGACATTATCCAATTGCATGCAAGGCAAGTGAGGAACCTTCAGAGATATTTTCTGGGAAGACATGACTCTCCCATACATTAAGCCGCTGTGAAGGCAGATGACAAGTGCACACCGCTGGATCTTCTTCACGTAAGGGATATACAGTTAGCCACTGATGAGGAATGTTCAGCCATCAAGCTTCAGCAGTGGACGCAGAAAGCTCTGCACGGTCGTCATCCGTATGATCTCAACCAGAAACATGTCGACATTGATGCGTCGAACAGCTGGTTGACTCATGCGGACCTATTCACTGAGACTGAAGGATTCATGGTTGCAATCCAGGATCAAGTTGTGGCTACCAAAAACTACCTGAAATATTTAGTTAAGGCAAATATTCAGGATGATAAATGCAGAAGATGCCAACTAGAACCGGAAACAATTCAACATATCACAGGAGGCTGCCAAGCAATCTCCTGTACTGATTACATGAAAAGGCACAACCAAGTGGCCAAAATAATGCACCAACACCTTGCTCAAAAGCATTTATTATCTGATAATATTTTGCCTTACTATCAGTATGTTACTGACGACGTTTTGGAAAATCCCAGTCACAAGTTGTTATGGGACCGATCAGTTATTACTGATAAAACCATACCAGCAAATCGACCAGATATCGTTCTTGTGGACAAGGTGCAGAAGAGAACCTTCCTAATTGATATTGCAGTGCCCAATTCCCATAATCTGCAACAAACCTGCTGTGATAAGATCACCAAATATCTGCCTTTGGCTGAGGAAATACGGCAAATGTGGAGACAGGAAAGTGTAGTGGTTCTGCCCATAGTAATTTCTTCTACCGGCATCATCCCCAAATTATTGGCTCGCAATCTACAAATATTGGGAATACATCCTGGTCTACATATCACCATGCAGAAGGCCGTCATCTTGGAGACCTGTTCCATTGTTCGCTCGTTTCTCAATGTGCCACCTTAAGAGAATTAGCCATACCGTCTTGCAAACAAGCCGACGATATGTTGATATGTCCCACTTATGTGGTGAAATGAATGTAGAAATAATAATAATAATAATATCGTATGGCCTCGGGTGCCGGGTGCAAGCTTTGTAATTTGACACCCAGAGGGTAGCTTACATGTCGAATTTCGTTGTTTCTTGAATCACTATGGCGCTTTCTAGTAGAGAAATGAGGAACTTTGTGTTAGCGGAAACTCCCGAGATTAATTTTGCCATTATGAACACGGCCTACTGAATTCAAATGGGTTTTTTGACATGCCAGCATCGTATGACATGCGTGTCGTATTTTTGCCGCCTTTCAAAAATCACTTACCATGGCCAGGAGCGAACCTGAAATCTTGGGGTCAGTAGACCAACACGCTATCCACTCACCCACCGTGAGTAAAAACTAGGTTGAAAAGGAGACCGGACGATTAATATTATCCCTCACTCCAATTCTGCTACCAGCTAAACACCAGCTAGTTCACATGATGATCATGGAGAAACATCTAGAAATGTCTCATGCTGGAGTACACGTTCTTCTCTCCACTTGGAGAGAACGGTTCTGGATCGTTCATGGCAGAAGGACAATAAGAAAGGTGATTTCTGGCTGTGTCAGATGCAGAAGACACCAAGCAAAGGGAATTACCATCGAAGTTGCACCTTTACCAGATGATAGGATTAGAGACGCTTCTGTTTTTCAAATTGTAGGATTGGATCTGGCTGGCCCGTTGTACCGCCGAAGAGGTGAAAAGGTCTGGGTGGTGCTATTCACGTGGGCGGATTTCAGAGCTGTGCATTTTGAACTCGTTAGGACCATATCTACTCCAGGTTTCTGCAAGCATTGAGGAGATTCGTCGCTCGAAGAAGGAGACCAAGCATCATTTACTGTGACAATGGGACAACTTTTGTGGGAGCAGATAATACTTTCAGCGACGTTGACTGGACCCAAATAAATATTGAGGCCACGTGCATGAGAATTGTTTGGAAATTCAATCCTCCCACTGCTGCGTGGTGGGGCGGGTTTTGAGAGCGTATTGTTAAAATGCTGAAGAAGTTGTTGCGACGAGTACCGTACTAGGTCGTTCCTCCTTAGACTATGAGGAACTATTAACGGTTCTGTTGGGCGCAGAGGAAGTAATTAATTCTCGGCCTTTGAGTTATTTGTCTGAAGATAGTGATGATTTGGTAGCGTTGACAGCCACAATGTTTCTTCAGAACATTCCGAGGTTGGGAGTACCCGCTATTGATCACATTGATCAGCTAAACCATGGAAAACATTTTCAACCAAGCAAGCAAGGTGAATAGACGTGAAGTGAAGTGTAAGGAAGAATGGGAATCGCTATTCAGCAGTACCGGGCGGTCATCGGCCGCTGGCAGGCTAGAATGAAGTGCGAGTTCGGTGTCGGGAAGGTGATATTGGGCAACGTCACTGAACAGATGGGGGTTTTGGCGATGGGGATGGTAGCGCTGGTTGTGGCGACGCTACTATTAATTGGAGGAGTGGAGTCAAACCCAGGGCCTGAAAAATAAGGGAAATTGTAAAGGAAGTGTCACAAAATGACCAGATCCGGGACATTCTTCGTGAGCAATGTAAGGAATTCAAGGAGATGAAGACATGTATAAGAGAAGAGATGGGAATAGTGACAGAAAGGCTGACCGTGAATAGTAGACAGATAAAAGACCTAAGAGAAAAGGTGAAGATATTAGAGGTGGAGGTAAATGAATTAAGGAAGACCAAGCTGGATGAGAGAAAGAAAAACGTCTTCATTTACGGAATAAAGGAAGAAGCAAATGAAAGCACCGAGGATCTAACATCCAAGGTGCTCCGAGTGATTAGTGAAGGCATGCGGATAAACATTGGAGTTTCAGAGATTGACAATGTGACCAGGATAGGGTGGGGAAAGGGCACGAGGCCCGTGAAAGTGTCATTAGTTTCTTCGCTGATGGCTAACAGAATTCTGGCGAACACAAAGAACCTGAAAGGGGAGAGGATATGGGTAAGGAGAGAAATGAGTAAAGAAGAGGCAAGCGAGCAACGGACCTTGCAGTTTCATTTAAGGAAGGCAAGAAACTCGGGTCTCAAGGCTTATGTAAAAGGCAATAGACTGGCGGTTGGCGTCAACAACTGGGATCGGGTTTGGACAGTGGCACAACTCCAGGATATGGAGAAGCAACAGCAACAGGAGACAGTTAGACCTAGCAACCAGGTGGAAGCAGCTGTCGGTTCAGAGGGAAGTGCGGTGGTGATTCAACAGAGAGCATCGACCTCCAAGTCCAACACGGAAGTGGCGCGAGCAGGAACGACCAACGTCAGCGCCAGGAACACCGGACAAGTGCATGGTTTGCAGAAAGGAGAGACTGGCAAACAACGAGTTACTAGTCTAAAAGAACTTTGGGGCAAGGAAACCTTGACAGAGCAGTTTAATGTGGAGAAGGAGGTCATTTCTTCTCCAGGTGGCAGTATACTAGAGCTAGAGAAAGCTAGAGTTACTAGAAGTAAAGCCACTGCCAGCGAAGAGGGTAGGGGTAAAAAATAACTAAACTGGAATATTGCTAGCGTAAATATAGAGGGTTTTTTTTTAATAAGAGAGGGAACGATGTAGTTTTGACCCTAATAGAAGATATGCAGATTGTAGGATCTGTTGAGAGTCGGCTCCCTGTAGGTTGCGAGGTTAAAATAGATGGCTTCAATATATATATATACAAAACTCAAGATTAGGAAAGCTCGTACCGGTAGGTTCCCGGGGGGAATTGTTGGTTTAATTAAAGAAGAGGTGAGGGAATTATCAGAATTTATTAGTTCAGAACTGGAAGAAGTAGTGTGGGTAAAAGCAGATATTAGGGGGAGGGGGAAAGGAACGGTATGTTTCGGCTTTGTCTACAACCCTCCGGAGAATTCCCCGTATGCAAGAGAAAGCTTTTTCCATGAGTTAGCTATTGAAATAAACAGAATTTCGGCCCAGATATCGCTCATACGTCAGACACGCCGAGCATTACGGGATACAATTTGGACGTCGAGAAAAAGTCAGCCGAGTCAGAAGTCGTCAGGCCAGTCCAGTCAGCCGAGAAAGTCCACGTCAGTCATCGCAGACAAAGTCAGCCCCTTCGAAGAGGACTTCAGCCACATCGTCAGCCCAAGAAGCGTCAGCTAAGTCAATCTAACCTCAAAATGTCAGTCAAGTAGCCTATACATGAGTCAGAGTAAATTGATAAAACTATTTGAAAATAGATAGTAAAATCTTGTGAAATCAAATGTTTGTAATTTTTTTCATATTTTTGAAACTTAATTTTGCTTTTTAAGTCAAGTCATAGATACAGTAAAGGTTCATTTAGAAACATTGACAGAAGATTTGCATGGAAATGTCAATTATGATTCTTGGCGTTTCAAAATTAATTTAGCTATGAGAACAAAAGAATGTTTTGATATTGCAACTGGTTTGACTGTCAAACCATCAGGTACAAACTCCGATCCTGTACGTAATTGGATAAAGAAAGATGTAGAAGCTCAAGCGCTTATAGGTTTAAATGTCAGTAGTAATATAGCGAAAAAGCTAGTCAAATGCCAAACTGCAAAACAAATGTTAGATAAGCTAGAAAATGTTTATGGTAAAAAGTCTGATATTACTGTTGAGGGTTTGCAAAGGAAATTTTTTGGTTATGTTTTTGACAGCCAAAAATCAGCTGTTGAGAATTGCTTGGAGATTCAACAGATAGCCGAAGACCTGTCATCAGATGACGACAGGGTGAAAGACAGTTGGATCATGACACGAATGCTGAGTATGCTACCACCTAAGCTGCACCATTTCAGAACAGCCTGGGACAATGTGACAGGAGCCGACAAAACTATTGAAACACTCATCGAAAGATTGAGGCTGGAAGAGGATCGACTCAATGAAGGTAAAAAGGAAAGTGGAGCAACTGTAGTCAACGCACTCATCGCAAAGGAGAAGAAAACTGGAAATCAGTCTACTCACAACAATAGCAACAGACAAGGTGGAAGCGCGCCAGTCAGCTGCTTTAAGTGTGGACAGAAAGGACATGTGGAGAAACACTGCAGAAACAAACCCTGTGCCAAATATCTTGCCTATTGTAAAGAAAACTACCCTAGCCATGTGTGTGGACAGAAAGGTCACTTCGCAAGAGACTGTACTAAGAAGGATGACAACAAAAATGGAAATGAAAGGTCAGAACGGAGTGAACAGAAGAGCACGAATCGCCCATACCGCGCACTAGCGTCAGTGGGACTGTCAACTGCAGAGCTGAACAGTCTAAATTCGAAATGTAACACACGAAATCACTGGTACCAGGACTGTGGAGCTACACAACATATGACATCACACAGGAACTGGTTCGTCAAATTGATTGAATTGGAAACTCCATCTCCTATTGTCATCGGAGATGCGACTGTACTGGAGGGTGTTGGCATCGGCAACGTTCAACTTGAGGCGTTCAACGGAACAGAATGGTACAAGGTCATCCTGGAGGATGTGCTTTATGTGCCTAAGCTCAACTACAATTTGATATCTGTCAGTCAGATACTCGACAGAGGTTGTGTCCAAACTGCAAACAAAGAGAAGTCAATATTTGAAACGTCTGATCATCGTGAAATTAAGGCCATGGCAGTCAGAGAAGGTGACCTGTACAGAATGATGCTACGCCAGGAGAAGTCGGAAGCCTGTATGGTAGCCACCTCGATCGTAACCTGGCACGAGAGGCTCGCATACCAAAACCTGAAGTATGTGAAGGATGCTTTGGACAGGAATGGCATTCCATATGTTGATGATTGGAACGAGAGAGACTGCGAAGGATGCACCTACGGTAAACAACATCTGGTAAATGGTAAATGGACCGAAAACGGTGATGGACAAGTACATAAGAAGGAAAAGAGGTAAGCTGTATATCACAGCTATTGATTTGGAGAAGGCGTTTGATTCAGTGAGCGGGGGAGCTGTCATGGCTAAACTGGAAAAAATCGGGGTGTCACATAAAATGATAAGAGCAATTGAGAATGTGTATTCCGAAGTGAAATGTGCAATTAAAACTAAAGATGATGTAATTGTAGGAGAGATAAAGTCTAATACAGGATTAAAACAGGGATGCAAATTATCCCCGGTGCCTTTTTTTTTTTTTTTTTTGCTATTTATCAACGATATTTTCGATTCAAAGGGCTTTGAGCAACGGTCCAACCCTTGCTTGGACAATTATGATATCCCGGGCCTAGCTTTTGCTGATGACATCCTTCTGCTTGCCCTAATACCCTATAATATGCGATATAGTATTGACGAGATTGTGAAATACTGTGAGGACTGGAACTTAAAAATTAACCCGAGTAAGACCAAAGTTATGGTCTGCAAAATGGAGTTAAACTGGCTAAGAAGGAAAAGTGGGTCATGTATGGGTCACAGTTAGAGACGGTGAAAAAACTTGAGTATCTAGGGACAATAATGGCAAGTAATGGTAAATGGATCGAACAAATTAAAAGGGCAAAATCGAAAGGGCTTGCGGCATTGGCGAATGTTAAAGTGTTAGAGCGTAAGTTACAGAATCTTGACTACAAAGTGTATAAGAATGTGTTTAACGCACTCATCGTTTCAAGAGCACTTTATGTAGTGGAAGTATGGGGTTTAGAGGAAGGAACGAAAACCCTGGACAGTATTGTAAGTAGGTTTGCCAAGATAATTTTGGGGCTACCTAGTTGCACGGCGAATTGTGGAGCGAGAATGTTGTGTGAGGATGTAAGCATTAGACAACATATCATAAAAAAGGTCATAAAGTCTTGGATTCGTTTAAAAGCAGGTGGATGGGGGGAAATGCTAAAGGTAGCCTACCTGCACCAAATGAAGCATCAGCAAGAGGGCTACTGGGTGGACGGTGTAAGAAGTGTATTGGAAAGATTAGGAATGGGTTATCTATGGGATAGGGACTTACAAAGAGAGGAAGGTAGGGTGTGTAAAAAGTGTGTAGAAGGGTTAATGACGTAGAGTTGCAGGTGCTAAGAGAAGAGTGCACCAGTAGGAGAACCTTAACGGAGTTCTGCGAAATAAGAAAATGTATGAGCATAAAGCCTCAATGTCTAATGAAAAGAGAAATGAGAGGGATAATCAGTGGCGTAGCTAGACCTGAGGGGGCCCCTGGGCAAGAAGTTCAAATGGGGCCTCCTCACTATCTTTTGAAAACCTGACCTAACTGCAGACCTTTAATATTAATAATGTTTGAAGATAAGAACTTATCAAAGTGACTGTCTTTTCGAATTCCCCCTTGTGACTTCCCTTTTTCTAGAAATATTTAATGTATACTTTGGATGTTGGCTCCATAAAATGTCCTAAATAATTATGATATATAATAGCTATAGCTTTTCAATTTGTGAAATTGTGATATCGTAATAAGAGAACTACGTCTACACAAATATCAATTAGAAAGAGAAGAAAACTGCATGTTAATATATATTATAAGTACACATATTTGTTCTTTTATTACTGACAATAATGAAGCTAGAGTAGAAAACCAAAGGGAACAGATAGGATCGTCTATGAAGTACTACACTTAAGAAATAAAATACACGCCTGTTCGAAAGCTCAAAATTATAAATGCATTATACAAATACCTTGAAATAAAATAAATCTATGAAATTTTACTCATTGTTTACAAAAAATATTAAGTTATTATTATTAAACGAACTATTTAAAACAAATAAACTTATCAACTAACCTAATTTACCCAAAACGTTTTTCTTACTCTTTGCATCTGCAAACATGTTAATTACATGTGAGAAGGTAAGTTTTCGAGCTCTTTCATTCTCAATCGATAAAAGGGCCAACCTACTTAAACGTTCTTGGCTCATTGTGCTTCTTAGGTAGGACGATAATTTTCAGCATGGAAGATCTTTCTTGCTATAGCCACTTTGATAGGTACAGTCAAGAACATAAAACAAGCAGTACACACGTCAGGATAGTTTGCAACTAGAATGTGATTTTCAATGTAGAGGAGGTCTATCAGTTTGCTTAACAGTCGACATTTTCTTAATTTTAAAGGAAAAAGTTGCACGCACGCTGAAAATTTGTGCAGGAAATGTTGCCGACACATCATCAGAAAAAGTCTCGGCGAAACCTTTTGCCTCTTTAATCAGTTCGTCATCTGAAGCATTGTTCATGAAATAAGGCTGAACAACTTTGTAGGCATTAATAACTGACGTCATGTCTTCAAATCTGCTGTTTAACCGAGCCATAATTGTATCAATCATGGGGTAAAACACAGATATCCGAAATCTAGTGTCAGGATTGAGAAATCGGTGGTATACACTAAGTTCATCAAAATGCTTTTTAACTTGCTTTAGTTTTTTCTCAGAAAACTCACAAGGTATACCACACTTGGAGCCCATAGTTGAAGCTCCTTTTACAAGGTCCTCAAATTAATTTCTTAGTTCTTGAACACCAAAGAGAGCTTCACCTAATAGATCAAAAGCTGAAACAATATCCGTATTTTCAGTTTGGAGACATTTAGATACGATACTCAGTTGCTGCAAAATCGTTGTTTATACAACTAACAGAAGCACAAATTCAAAACATCCTATTTTATTTTTCAATCCTATTGCATCATTCCTTTCTTTTGCCTTACTACTTGTCAAAATACGTTTGATTAGCTCTCTCAATACATCGCCAAACCTCTCCTTTAAAGAAAGAAATGTATCGAACCTTCCCGACCATCTTGTTGGGTTGAGTGTTTTTAACGTTATGTTTGCATTTTCAGATACATCTTGCAGCCCCAGCCAGTGTTTGATACTGTGTCCAAAAATTGTTGTAGACATTTTGTACATTCTCAAAAGACTGTGATATTTCACGATTGGCTTCTACAGCGTCTTTCACACCAGATTTAAATTGTGACTTGCACAATGTACGGTACAAAATATGCAGGTGGCGCTACTTCTTGAATCTTTTTCTACACTCTATTGTATACTCCATTAGTTACGCTTTCGCCGTCATAACCTGGGCCACGGCATTTTTTCAATTCAAAACCTTTATCTTTAATAGATTCCACTATTTTACTTGCCAAACCAAATGCACTTTGATCTTCAACTTTTGCAAAAGAAGTAAACGTCTCACAAATCTTTATATCTTTGGGTTTATTTTTTTTTCATCATTTACCACTTTGACGTAGGCCTACCTGAAAACTTTACTTAGATGATCAACTTTACTTATATCCTGAGTTGTATCCATAATATCAGAGAAAGAAGGAGAGCTCTGTATTTTATATTTGATTTCTTTCAGTACGTGATTTGCTATCAAATAAATAACTTCATTTTGGATGCAAGGGTTTGATTGGTATACACTTTCTGCTGGCTTTTGCAAAAGGGTTTTTAGTACAGGGTCATAGTCAGACAGAAGTTCTATTATAGCCAAGACATTTTCTTTATTTGGATCTTCCATTTTACTACTTCTTCCGAAGAAAGCAATGTGACAGGTGGCCAAAGTTAGTGAAACATTAACTTTTCTTTCTAGAACGTTCCTCCAGTAATTTTTCTCTCCTTTTAACTGTTTTTCTAAAGCATCAATCATTGTTTCATCATTCCTTCATTTCTCAAATACGTAGGTTTTTTTTGTTTTGTTTTGGCACCTTAATTATAACTGGATTAATAACTCACTTAGCTGGTTCCAAATTTCACAGGCCCTCGATGTAGTCCCCACCGTTGCGTACAACGTGTTCCCAGCGATGCGGAAGTCGTTAGATCCCGTTGGCACTGCCCAATCTATTGATGGTACGAAGAGAGCGCTCGGCAGCCTGCTCCCCGCGCATTGTCATCTTCATCTTCGGGATGAGATCATAGTCGCAGGGACTGATGTCGGGAGAATATGGGGGTGATAGAGGACCTCCCAGCCCCAGCGATCCAACAATGCCGACACAACGCCTGCTGTGTGTGCCCTAGCATTTTCATGCAGAACGATGGGCGGTGTAACCATGTGGTGGCGCCGTTTCCTTCTCAGAGCTCCTCGGAGATGGTCTTGCAGAAACGAACAATAGTACGCCGCATTAACGGTTTGCCCTCGGGGAACAGTATGGCAGCGCTTCCGTACCATTGAAGACGTTAAGCAGGCTGCCGAGCGCTCTCTTCGTACCATCAAAAGATTGGGCAGTGCCAACGGGTTACAACGATTTCCGCATCGCTGGGAACACGTTGTACGCAAAGGTGGGGACTACATCGAGGGCCTGTGAAACTTGGAACCATCTAAGTGACCTATTAATCCAGTTATAACTAAAGTGCCAAAACTAAAAAACCAACCCATGTATAACACAAGAAAATATGTGGTTATCCGATTGTTCATGAGTTTTAATTCTATTAGAAAGATATTTCCAGTCGTTTAGTCCCGTACTACCGAAAATGTTCTCTGAATGTTGAGGGAACAGCCAACATGGTTGACAGTAGACACGGTCTAACCTTTGCGAATAGCAAAGCCAGAGTCTGTTACATTTCATCCCAGAACCTGTTATAAAACTGTAGTAATTAGTTGAAAATGATATTTTACTTCCTCGTTCATCAGGCTGTTTTGGAAAGGTGCCTCGAGCTTGACCAGGTCCTGAAGCTATGATTAACCTTTTCATTTCTCAATTATTGATGGGACTGGAAAATTCAATTTTGTCTTGCAAAACATAATTTTCAGCGTGCCCAGTTGCAGTCGAGCTTACTGCGTCCTTTTTATTATCGACTGGCTGATCAAGACATGAAAGACCACTATGAGTGGTCGGAGCATAGATTTTATGTTCTTCAGACTGTTGATGAGCGTCATCATCTGAAAAATATACATAGTGAATTATATTGAGCAATAAAATTTAGTGTAGTGGTTTATAGTTTATTGCAGTATTTTATTTGTAGAAACAGATTCAACTAAGCCAACTAACTGATTATTGGTTGGTTAACGGGACAAAAAGGCTGTGTAACCAATGATGGTCGTCCGTTGAAACATAACCGCTGTGGCGACGTACCAACTACACTACTGCTACTACTCTGGAGGCTACTGTGCATTGCTGTGGTGTTATGTCGCAGTGGAGGGGGAAGGGATGGAACGATAAGGCATGGTCATGCACTGAATGTGGAAAAATGCATTGTCTGTCCGGCACCTGGGTCGGGCGCCCGGCTAATAAAAAAATACTCATAGAATACCACACAAATTGATGGATATATCTTACATTCAGATTGCACTGAACGTGACTAGTTTGTAAACACAAGTTTAGACGCGAGGTTCCGTATAATTGGGGCCCCTGAACTAAATTGAATTCTCAAATATTTTTTCTAGCACTACTTTTATTTATAATTTTTCTTTTACGGTTTGGGGGCCCCCTAAACTCGGGGGGTCCGGGGCGGTTTCCCGCTTGCCCCATTGTAGCTACGCCCCTGGGGATAATTTTGTGGTTAATGGGGGGTTTATAAGAACAAAGCGTTGAGAGAAGTAGGAAAAGAGGACATTTGCCTGTTTTGTGGGAAGGTTATGGGTGCAGCGCACCTGATCAGGGAATGAAAGGAAATTAAAATGATAAGAGCAAAGTGTGTAGACAAAGCAGATCTAAACAGAATAGAAAATGAAAATGAGTATCACACTTTAATTAAATTACTAAAAAGGGAATGGGGGAAAGCAGGTCAATTAGCAAAATATTTTAATACCATCAGGGCAATGTGGAATAAGAAAGCGTCGAATGAGATTCAGAATAAAGATGCATGTAAATTAAGCATTCAAGTACAGGAGATGGCTTCCTAAGCTATAAATCTTGTTAAAGCATAGGAGAGCCTATCTGTATTAACTAGGTATACGATTACTACAGTACATCCACATATTGCTGTCTGTAGATTTTTCCTGTGAGTTTGATGATTTTTTTTTCCTTACTACAAAACTTATCAGACTCTTACAGTCAGTAAGGGCTCGATAGGGAAATAAAAGTAATCCTTTCTGTGATGTGTCTCCCATGGAGAACTGTCTAAAAATGAAGAACACTGTGTCCACATTTATGATTAAGAAAGAACTTTGTGCAGTCTCCATCAGAAAAGTTGCCCAGTGATATTGTGAATCAAGATAACTACTGCAAAGCATTATTAAGTTTTGAAATAACTAGGAAGCTATGAAATGCCGAATGAATATTTGGTTTAATTATCTAATGCCATACTGTAAATTTATGTTATCTATGTGTTTATTGTCTGTATGTCACGATATGACTCACTGAGTTAAATTGACAATTAACAAGTAGATTTGGTTTAAATAAAATTTTAAAAAAAGTAAACCATGGAAAAAGTTCAGGCACATGCAGCATTTGAGGGCAGAATTGTGAAAAAGATTCAGACTGGAGTACCTAGGACAACTTAAACCGGGAAAAGGCAAAGCAAACTCGCATCGAGAATTGAAGGTGGGAGAAATAGTGATCCATGGATGTGACAGTGCACGTAGAATGGACTAGCCTTTAGGAAGGGTGTTTTCAGTACATCCCGGAAAGGACAATGTCGTCAGAGTGGTCAAGGTGAAGACTACAACTGGAGAGCTGAAGCGGTCTGTGCAGAACATCTATCCTCTAGAAGCAACTCTGTTTACTGGGAGGCAGTATGAAGAAGAGGTCTTGGATAAAGACCCTGGTGTTCCTGTTTCGAGCTCTGGTGATCCTGGAGTTCCACAGTTGATTTCTACAAGGTGTGGGAGGAAGATGCGAATTCCACCCCGCCTCAATTTGTAAATTTTCCTTGATCTGTCATATTTGAAGTACGGTGATTTTAATCATAGTATGATAAAAAGATGGGAGGATGTTATGGAACTGTTTAAAAGAGTCTTCTATGTCGTTTTTGGACCCTAAATGGCGGCCAATCATGTGGTGTTTGGATTCTGTAACAATATACTGGCTATGTGCTGGCAGATGTTCCTTGGTTCTGAGTTTGAGTATATATGTTGTGTAGTTGTGTAGTGAAAGAAATGGTTAAATAATTAATCGTTAACACTAATTCGGTGAATAAGTCCCTTAACAAAATACTTGCGATACCGGATTACAAACATAAACTCTATTGCCCAACTTAGTTTTAACAATCGCTTTCTTCCAACAGGGTTTGTTTAGATTCTTATAATCGCGTACAAAAAAAGTTTGCTATTGATTTTCTCAGGAAATCGAGTCTCGTCTTTGGGTCCCGCCCTAACATCAGGTTCGCCGGGGTCAGACCCGAATAACAGTGAGTATTCTGTAGGTTAACAAATATCTACTTAACAAAGTATTTACGCTGACTCTACCATTACGTTTATCAGCCAACGCCTTGGTTAAACTATTTTTAAAAGTCTTAACTGCGTCAGGGGCGGATTTAGGGGGTTTCAGGGGGGGGGGTTGATGAATTTTAATTAAGTTGCCTATGTTCCGGGGGCTACATCAGAACAATTTGTAGGAGGTCTCCACGAAGGCAGTACCATTTTTAGTAGACCGTCATCATCTCTGCAGATAGAAGTTTTGCTTGTTATTTTAGTTATTACTATTACATTTGTTTAGTATTTTATCACCACGTACTTTAGCCAATATAAAAGAATAGTTTTGCTAGTGATCGAAACTACTGGAAAAATATGCACTGGTACTTTTATTTCATATTTCACAACCTTTTTTTTTACCTGCACTGATCATTTTGTTTTTCTTTTTAAAAGAAGGTAACGATCCAATAAGCACCTAAACATCATAAAATGCTTTCAACGAAAACACAAACCAACGAAAAAAAAAACAGGTCTTGGGAATGAACGTAAATCAAAAGCACATCTCATGAAAAAATATGTCTGTGTCTGTTAGGTAGTCAGCCCGAAGGCTGGTTGGATCCTCAAAAAGTACCGCCGTTACGTTATGTGAGTAGATACCCACAAAAACCCAAGGCAGCACTATTTTGAGGCGTTCTAGGCAAGAAGAGGAGTGAGGTAGTTTGCCATTGCTTTCCTCACTGAGTCAGAACAGTAGTCCTAACCCTATGAGTTGAACCTTTCACAGCATTCACAGGCACTGACTGTGCCCCGAATGCCATTACTAAGCCCCACCCATACCTCAGTAGCTTCCATATAATCACAGCCATGAGTGAGACTGAGACATCGGTGAAAAGCCACCTTTTACTCTAGCCTGTGCCAACTGACAAATGCAAATTAAAAAATATCAAATCAAATCGAAAATAGTTTGGTAATAATAATAAAATAAAGAATAGTTATAATATTTTGAATACACTACAGTACAATTTTTTAATAGTAAGAATGAAACCTTTAAGTCCCCTTGTAGAAGAGATTCATCAAGAGATGGCGAACAGGCCAGAAAAAATATGTATTGCCTCACAATTCACAATGGTCTCACATTAGGCTCCTTCCCTACCGTAACACTACAACAGAAGTTTTAGCTTTCGGGCTTTCTTGGAAGCAAAACGGTTAATGATTCTATCGTAGTCTAATTTAATGTCTCGATGTACATACATTAAAGTTAGGCCGTTCAGTCTTTCCTCGCCGCATCTTGACCTATTCTCCGTTTTTTCTAACTTCAGAACAGAAAATGATCTTTCCCCGGTCGCAATGCTGACAGGCAAAGTAATAAAAATATGAATCATTGTTCTGATGGTGGGAAACATTTGTGGAAGGCAAGCTGTGTAGACCTCCACCGCCTTTGAAGGGATTGGGCGTCCCGCTTCGCTCTCTTTCTTCTCCATTTCGCCGCCCAAAGGGATGTCTCGGCTCGCATCTTCGCCCGGAGTTCCGACTGTGATTTTTGAAGTAGGGGAGCGTAGCGCTCGGAAAGGATGTTGATGTCCTCCCAGTGGCGGATCCAGGCCTTGCGGGGCCCTGGGCGATATGATAAGGTGGGGCTCACGACAATAGGAAATTAAAAAATATCAAATCAAATCGAAAATAGTTTGGTAATAATAATAAAATAAAGAATAGTTATAATATTTTGAATACACTACAGTACAATTTTTTAAAAGTAAGAATGAAACCTTTAAGTCCCCTTGTAGAAGATTATGTAAACTATGAAATATTAAAATATTACTTTGTGACTTTTTTCCCGGCTGAAGTTTCTATTATTTCACTGAAATCTAAACTTGCTAAACGATCACGGGAGGTCATAGCTGCACTGACAAAAGGAATATGAATTATAAATTAGTTTGAAATGTACAATTAATTGATTAATTAATTAAAATTTAAAAATCCATGGCGTGGGGTCCCCTGAACCGCGGGGCCCCCTGAACCGCGGGGCCCTGGGCGGTCGCCCTCCTCGCCCTCCCCTAGATCCGCCCCTGTGTCCTCCTCGGTGCAGTGGATTTGACGATCCATGTTCAATCCTGGGTCTACGACGCGGGGCAGAAAAACGTTGAGCTGATATGCTTTTAAGATGTCGTCTGTGAAACGCGTTGAGAGGTCTTCCAAGATCCAGTCAAGAAGAGGACTGTAGATGTTCCTTCTGTAGTACTCTTCGGGCGAGTCAGCCGGCGCGTTAGCCCTGTTCATTTGCTTCTGGACATGACGAGGCAGGTCGATAGCTGCGCCTTGATCACGCGTAAGCTTGCTGGCGTTGTCGAAGACCGACGAAAATTCTTGTTCGACGTTTGACCGCTTTTCTTTGAAGATTTGGATGGTATTCCGAGTGATTTCGGAGGCGGTTTGGACGTCCAGATTTTCGCTTTAACAGACGGCTGAGAGGTTCCGTCTGAGTCAGCACTTCTGCTATGCAGTACAGTGTGACGATGAATTGCCTACTACTGAATGCTGACCAGCAAACTTTCGGCTTTGTGCGCTGACTGATTTTCATCCCATTGAGAAACGATTCCCAACGGGTTCACAATGTCGTCCAATTGGTTCAGGAACGATATTTTGTCGGCCAAGCAACTCGATGCGTCGTGCCGTTCAACCCAACGCGTATTGCACAGCGTGACAAGCAGGCCTTTGATATTCTTCTTCAAAACAAAATTCCGTTTCGAGGACGCTGTTAAGAAATTCGTCACCTCTTCCACAGTTCCAAATGCATTTTTAACTGATTGCACTTTGGACGATTTCGAAAGCGTCAGGTTGAGCTGGTGGTTGTAGCAGGGCACCCGAACAGCATGAACTGTAGCCTTCTGCAGCTCATGTACTGCCCCTACAGCTTCTGATATGTTCGCCGAACATTCGTCAGTTCCGATGCCAACACAGCTGTTGGGGTCTAGTTTGAAGTTGTCGATCTTCTTGGCAACGATGCCTCCTAGCATTATCCCAGTCAGTTTTGGTTCAACAGCAGACTCTGCATCTGCTTGAGGATTCTCATCGTCGTCTTCACTAGGGAAATCACCTTCTTCTTCTTCTTCTTCTTTGAGTATATTTCTCTTTCTCTTCCACCGCAGATTTGCGAGCATCTAGGAAGCCCACAAAATCCTCCCTGATTTCGTTTCTCCAGAGATACCGCAAGAACAAAGTCAGCTGAGAGATGTGCGCTACATCTGTTGTCTCGTCAAATCCGACAGAATAAAATTGGGCTTCTTGAACGCGGCTTATGCTCTGCTCGCGAATGTCCTCCCCGCACAGCTCAATTAATTCGTTCTGGATAGTTTTGCTAGTGAAAAGGCTTCTGGGTCCCGCCGTTGCAAGATGTTTGGCCGGTTTGACGTCTCCAACTTTCATCCGGAACCGAAGCAGAGCCCGGAAATACCCGTCGTTTTATGAAGACTCCTCTTGAGCAATTGGGCCGTCATCACGATGACCTCGGTAGGCGATATTTTGTCGGCCTAGCAACTCGATGTTCATCAAGATGAGAGCAAGTCTTGTTCTGTTTTCTTGGATCTTTTCCAGGCGGAAGCTATCTATTTGGGATTTCTTTGCTTGCGAAAAATGTCTTCAGCACACAAAACAGTTTCTTCGTGATACTTCGTCGCCTCATGCTTCTGGAGGTCACCGTTTTTCCCAAGGTGCTTGGCGAACTTCGTCAGAGGTTCCTTGACCAGGGTCTTCAACAGAATTGTTCTTCCTTGGCCACCGGTAGATTTCGCAAAAAAGGGCAGAATAACCAGAAGAGTCCTCTACGTGATGGAGAGAGAACGACCCAGGGAAATTTCTGTAAGTGCTGCAGGTGAAGGTGTCGTTTCTCTTCGCTTCCGCCCTTGGTGTGAACGGAGAAAGGAAAACAATAACTCGCGTTTGGTTGCCAGTGACTCGTTAAAATGGTAGAAAGTGTTCCGTCAACAGGCCAATTTTTTCCTGTTCCTATATACAAGCCGACGTCTTTTCCAAGATTGTCACAGGCAGCAGCATGGCTTGGTTCCAGCGTAGACTTGTCAGTACAGGCGCGAGCTCGACTCGTCGCTGCTGGCTGCTCGGCGCGGCAGCGGAACCAAGCGACACTAGGCATCGGCAAGGCTCGCCACGGCTCGGCTCTTTTCTTTTCTCTTTTCTTTCCCTTCCCCTTTCTTTCACTTCTTTTTTCTCTCTTTCTTCCTTTTCTCTCCTCTTTCTCCCCTTTTCTCCGCCTTATCTGAAGTCGGGGGGGGGGGGGGTTGAGTCCTCGCCCCCCTAAATCCGCCCCTGAGCTGCGTTCTCTGCAGCTCCGTTCGAAGCTGGTTGATATGATGGGGATGTCTTGAATTGCATTCCATTATTTTTACAAAAGGTCCTGAAAACTTCTGACACAAATTGACTCCTGTTATCCGAAACTATAGTGTCCAGCAATCCGAAATGCGCAAACCATTGTCTCAAAACTTCAATGATGGGAAACAGAATCCATTCCAGTCATCTCCTCCACTTCTGGCCATTTAGAGAATGTGTCGACCATTATTAAACAACATTTGCCGTTTATATGACTCTTTCCATAGGTCATTTGGTTTCTTCATACTTCGTCAATTTAGCTTTTGCTGACTGTTTAGTGCAGGTCATGCAAATGTCGCAGCTACGCACGAAACATTCGTTATCTTTGTCGAGATGGGGCCTCCAGAAATACTGCCGTGCTAACATTTTCATCTTTACCATTCCCTGATGGGTGCTATATATTTCCCGCAAGAGCTGGGCGCGGTACTTTCCTGGAATTAATACTCTATAACCCAACATGAAAATACCATTCTCAATACTAATATCGTTTGCTCTGGAATGATAGTGCTTTACTTCTTCCTGCAAAACGTTTGGCCAACCATCCGAGACGTACATGATTGAATATTTTACTTAATTCGGGATAGGTGCGTATGGCAGACCTAATCTGATCGTCGTCTTAATTAAGGGAGGACATCTTCGACTACTCATTGGAATTAATCTAATTATTTATCTGTCTCTATTTCTCCTGGCGATACGACTGGCAATCTTGATAATCCATCTGCCCCAGCGTTATCGCGTATCTAATCTGATACTTAAATCCACTCAGAAGCAGGGCCCAACTCCGTAACCTACCCGCGACCATTTGAGCTATACCTTTATCCTTCCCAAATAAAGCAACTAAAAGTTTATGATCGGTGCATAAACGAATTCGTTTCCCCACAAGTACTGATGAAACTTAGTCACCGCCCAATAGATAGCGTAGGCTTCCTTGTGTATAACGGAATAGTTCAGTTGCTCTTTCTTCAACTTTTAAGGCGCGAATCTGATTGGCCTTTGGCCTTGTCGAGCCATCAAGATTTACTTGAATCAGTACCGCCCCTACACCTACACAGGAAGCATCACATGTGAGCATTGATTTTAAAGAAGGATCATAATGTGCTTTGACTTCGTCAGAAGCTATCAACTCATTCACTTCTTTCAATGCTTTGCCACACTAATTATTCCAAACAACCTTAGCTGCTGAATGAGAAATCGTGTACAGCGGTGCTAATTTGGTTGCTAAATTCGGTTTATTTATTTTTCGTATGGCTTTTAGTGCCGGGAGTGTCCGAGGACACGTTCGGTTCGCCTGAGTCTGTAGCTGCTTCCAGCGGATACCCTAAAGGATGAGCTACAAGTTCCGTTCAATTTCAAGTAGTTCCAACTTTCGCCACCAGATATCAATGATACCTAGTGGTGAACGTTGGAACTTTGATAGAGCGTTCTGACGAAATCTAACCTAACAAATTTTGCTTTTACACAAGTTTAGTCTGTGAAAGGATCTTTTACATGCCATAAATCTATGACATGGGACCGCCGGATTTACTTCCCCTCCGAAAGAAGGCATACTGAAGGATTTTTAGCGCTCTTAAAAAATCCGACGATTTCGGCCGGGTTTGAACCCGCTATCTTGGGCATAGCAGTTCAGCATCCTACCGACTACGCCACCGAAGCCGCTGCTAAATTCGGTGAGAACCTAGCATAATAATTGACCATTCCAATGAAGGCTTTTACTTGGGTTACACCTTGCGGTACGGGCGCCGCTAACATAGCTTTGACCTGTTCCGCTTCTTTACGTAAACCGTTTGCATTTATAATACCGTATGTCCCAAATACTTGCTTTCTCTTTTAAAAATGCTACATTTTTTAAATTTAAGTCGCTACCCCACTTTACGTATGCGCTCAAAAAATTCTTTTAAATTAGTCAAATGTTCTTCAGTAGTTCCACCAGTGACCCCTATGTCATTCATAAAATGTTTTACAGCTTTTAAACCCTGTATTTTTTTTTTCAATTTCTTCGGCACTCGCGGGCGTCGTACCGTATGGTACGGTAACCTATTCGGAACGTAAACTCCTCGGTGCGTGCTCCAAGCGAGCAACCTTTTAATCACCTATGTTAACTCAAATTGATTGTATGTTTGCGCTATATTCAGCTTAGTAATTAGTGTAAGAAAGCAATATGTTGCCATGAATGGCTATCAAATTGTGGAGAAAGCTGTATCGTGTGGGGTTCCTTAAGGGTCTATTTTGAGCCCTACGTTATTTCTAATATACGGTATATAAATGATTTAAGTAGGTTAATTTAAACGTTCAAAGTATGCTTTACACTGATGATACGAATGTTTTCTATACTGGTAACAAAGTGGGCACAATAATCAATAATATGCAAGAAACCTTAAACGCAATAATCAAGTGGCTCAATATTAATGATCGTTGCTCACGTCCGCAGGATCTAACCTATTGATTGCCCTGCGCGTGTCCCCTGGGTGGTGCTAAACGAGCAACAGCGACATAAGGTGATACAAGTGAATGACATAATGTCTCAAACTGTTGATAATATCGGTTCTTTTCAGAACCAATCAACAATAGACATTGGACCTTCAGTCCGTATTTTACAACTAAATATTGAAGGCATAAGTCGTGCCAAGTGTGAATATCTCGGAAAACAGCTGAACAACTTTGCTATTGAAATCGTCAACATTCAGGGGACGCACACTACAGACGAACAGGACTTTGATAGAAGAGGACGAATTTTGGGTTATACCCTTGTCGATGCTATCCACCATCAACAGTATGGGATTGCCACCTATGCCAAATCCAGTCTTACAGGAGTTCAAGTTGTTGAGTCAAGTGTCAAGGATCTCATCTTCTCTATAGTTATACAGGTTAATGACCTAACAGTTTTTTTTGTCGTGTGGCCTCCACAGAGGCCGAGTGCAGGTATTTCTATTCGACGTCCGTGGGTGACCTGCGCGTCGGGATGAGAGATGGAATGGTTGAAGATGAATGAAACTGGGCAAGGATGTGGAAGGAATCGGTCGTGGCCTATCAGAAGGTACCGTCCCAGCATTTGCCTGGTGTTGAAAATGGGAAACCACGGAAAACCATTTCAAGGACGGCCGACGATGGGGTTCGAACCCACGCGTCTACCGAGTCAATAGAGAGCTTGGTCCCACGACCTAACGCTGCGCTTTAGCCAGCTGAGCCACACAGTTGTTAACGTGTATAAACCTCCTAGCATCAGTTGGCCTCCTAGCATTTTGCCAACCTTCAGCCATCCCTGCATTTACACTGGAGATTTTAACAGCCATCATACCAACTGGCGGTATGACACTGTTGATGACGACGGTGAGGCATTATCTCAGTGGGTTGAAATATCCGATCTGCACCTAGTTTTTGATGCGAAAGACAAGGGCACTTTCCATTCTGCTCACTGGAGAAGAGACTACAACCCTGACCTAACATTTGTGTCCAAGGATTGCTTTGATCAGCCTCTCAGCATCACACGTACAATATTGTCGAGTTTCACAAACAGCCAGCATCGACCAGTTCTGTTGGAAGCAGGTATAACGATGGAATTTGAATCGTGCAAACTGGGATATAATTATTCTCTAAAGATCTTGACCAGAAGCTGTCTGTTATAAATCTAGAACCAACTACCAGCAACTATGATGAATTCGTCAGCTTGGTCATTTCAACTGCCAAATCAAACATTCCGAGAGGTTTCAGAAAATATTATGTGCCTGGTTGGAATCCAGAAAGTGAGGCTCTGTATGAAGAATATCAAACAACAGGTAGTCATGAAGTTGGTTCACAGCTTCTACAGTCATTAGACAAGAATAGGAGAGAAAAGTGGGAAGCAACAGTGAATGACATGGACTTCGCAAAATCGAGCAGGAAAGCTTGGAGAGTCTTGAATCGACTTACTGGAAAACATTATTATAAAAAGCAGTGCACTAACTTGAGTCCAGATGCCATAGCAAATAGAATGGTTGAAATCACCCGAACCAAGAGAGATAAATGCCATACGAAAACTGTGAAGCGTAAGCTCACCGAGCTCAAATATGGATCACAGAAGAATGAGGATCTCTCCAGGCCATTTTCTCTCCAGGAAGTTGAAGCTGCTATCAAAATGCTGAAGACAGGTAAGGCTGCTGGCCCAGATAATATCTACAACGAATTCCTTCGATATATGGGTCCATAAAGTATAAAGTGGATCACTTCTCTTCTTTCTTACATCCTTCAGACCAACAAACTGCCAAAGCAGTTTAAACGATCAAAGGTGATAGCCATTTTGAAACCTGGAAAGTCGGAGCAGAGACCTGAAAACTACCGTCCAATAGCACTTCTTAGTTGAATTTATAAACTCTTGGAACGAGTCCTTCTCACTAGGATTGCACCACTCATTGAAGATGTAATCCCTCCAGAACAAGCTGGTTTCATAAGAAATCGTAACTGTACTGATCAACTTTTGGCTCTTACCACTCACATCGAGGCAGGCTTCCAAAAGAAGTTAAAATCAACAGCTGTCTTTATTGACCTGACAGGTGCATATTATACTATCTGGCGACATGGACTAATTCTTAAAGTGCTGGAAGTAATTCCATGCTTGGAAATTGCAAACCTAATTTCCAACATGCTCTGTGAGAGAGAGTTTGTAGTATGCATAGGCGATTCTAAAAGTCGTAAAAGAAAATTAAATAACGGTTTGCCACAGGGATCAGTATTGGCCCCAGTTCTCTTCAACCTCTACCAGCGGCGGCTGGTGTTCTCAGAGCTTGGGAGGGCACACAAAATAAATTATCATGCACAGTAAAAATTACTAGCTAGCACGCTAGGTGTTTGCCAATATCCATTAAATTGTGTCTCATTAGGGAAAATGTTATGTTCTACATTTAATATAATTTAAATGACCCTCTAAATCGCTAGTTAATTCCAAATTTATAATAGCCTATCACTAAGACATTTGTCAAAAACTCTAGACCTAGATGAAAAACAAAATTATTAATTGGTTACACTTCTCACAGAACTCAAAAAGAGACCTCTTTACATTACCTTATTTATTTATTTATTTATTTATTTATTTATTTATTTATTTTTAACAGCATGTTCCGTTATAATGAAAGTAATACTAAACGCTATGTTTACAAAATGTTTACAATTTTAATAACATACATTTACATTATTCATTATTGTTCTATGGCTATTTGTTTGGTGATATATTGTTCTAGGAACTGTCTAAATCTATTAACTTATTGTTTTTATGAGCTACACCAATATTAAGAATCTGTTCAACTACTTGACATTCTTTCTAAATCTATTAAATTAAAATATAAAATTAATTATATAGTGCTTCATTAGCTTAATTTTTTCGAACGTCTATTTTCCATGTTTATTTACCATATTGTCCTTAAACAACTGTCTTCCTATTTCCAGTTTCACGCATGTAAATATTAAATTATCAACGGTTTGTTCTTCAATGCCACACGCACACAATGGACTGTCTTTTAATTTGAAACGAAAAAAAAAAAAAAATTTATCTTACCATGTCCTGTTAAAAAGTAGTTACATTGCTAGTTAATGGGAAGTTTATTTTTAACCTATCCTTGACACTAGGTATGAATGATATTGTCACTGCACCATTTAAAGTATCCTTCCATTCGTTTTCGTTTTACGTAATAACCTTGGATCTAAAGACACCAGGGTGGTGTCCTGTTTGCCATCTGGTGGTCGTCTTGCGAATCATTTCAAACAGCATCGAAAGAAGGGTAGGAAAGGGGGCTGGGTATGGCCATAGATGTTGTAAGTTCGAGTTGAACGTAGCAGTTCTGCATTCTCGCAGCATTCCAACGTTCTCTCCAGAGCCCATACAACTGCTCCAATTGTTATTCCTCCTTGTAACCGTGGGCTCGCAATCTCTGGGCCCATAGCCGACGTTTGAAGAGCGTCTGCGCGCACGCGCAATAGACCTCTCCTTGTTTGTAGTTGAATGGAGTCTTGGGCCCACTAAGGCCTGGGCCCCGAGTAGCCCGCAGCAAGGTGAATTACGTGACAATATATGTAGCGCGTTATTCAAATATGCTGGTACATTTTCATAGTGAGGAGCGCACAACTCGGCCAGTATTTCGAGTGTTAAGGATTAAAAATGAATTACTAATGTAGATTAATGGTAAGGAGGGCCCTGGCCCACTGGCCCGTTAGAGTCAGCCGCCCCTGACCTCTACATCCATGACTTACCATCAACCTCAGCTACTAAGTTTATCTATGCAGACGACATTGCACTGGTAGCTCAAAGCAGAAATTTTGAGGATGGAGAAGACATTCTTTCAGCAGACTTGGACAAAATGGCTACATTCTTCAAGTCTTGGCGATTGATCCCAAGCGCTTCTAAGACTGAGGTTTCATGTTTCCATCTTAGCAACCGACTCGCAAACTACGAGCCATATGTTTTATTCCCTGGTGATAAACTTAAGTACAACCCTTCCCTAAATATCTAGGAGTCACCCTGGACAGAACTCTGAGCTACAAAGAACATCTCACCAAGCTCTCTCACAAAATCACTACAACCGGGTGAGTTAGCCGTGGTCGTTACGGCATGACTGCTGGCAGTCGCTCATATCCGGGAGGCGAGGAGGTTCGAATCCCCCCGCCGGCAACCTTGAAGATGGTCTTCTGTGGTTTCCCATCTTCCTTCCAGGCAAATGCCGGGGTTGGTCCCTAACTATATCCACAGCCGCTACCTTCCAAATCCTTGTCCTTACATTCAAACTTTCCTCCCCAGACAACACTCCACACGCGACGGTACGTATAGCTCACCCATTAGGTGTCCGCTTCGAAGCAGCTACAAAACACTGGCGAGCCGAATATGTCCTCGGACACTCCCGGCACTGAAAGCCATACGCTAAAAAATACTACAAGGGATAACATCCCACACAACTTTGTGGTAGTTCATGGGGAGCCTCGGCTGACTGCTTACGATTAACGGGTATTAGTCTTGTCTACTCTGCAGCGAAATGCTGTGCCACTGTATGGCTGGAAAGTGCACATGTGCATAAAGTGGATACTAAGTTGAATTAAACCATGCGCTGCATAACTGGTACTGTAAAGTCTACACCTCGCCACTGGTTACCCGTTCTTAGTCATATCCCACCATCCCACCTGAGGAGAAAGGAAGCTCTGCTGAGAGAAGCAAAGAAGATCCGGTAATTTCCCTCATTACCAGTTCACCAGGAATTTTGTTACCCATCGCCACAACGACTTCGATCTAGGAGACCAGCATGTGTATTGGCCGGTCGACTCTTGACCGACAATTTTAACCTAAACCGGAGCTGGCAGGAAGAGTGGTCAAATTCATCATCTGGTACTAATGCTCATGAGATAAATCCAACTCGGAAAATGAATGGATTTGACCTCCCAAGCAAACTATGGTGTCGCCTCAACAGACTGAGAACTAGGTATGGACGCTGTAATTTCTTGCGCCATAAGTGGGGCTGGATGGATTCTCCAATGTGTGAATGCAGTGAAGAGGAGCAGACCATGGACCATGTCATCCTGCGCTGCCCTCTTCATGCCTACTCCGGAAGCCCCAGGGACCTGTTTCTTCTTTCAGAAAGTGCTGTTGTGTGGTTGAAGAACTTGGACCTGGACTTGTGATTTCCTTGGTGTACTCACCATACGATTAAATAAATTAATTAATAAATTGACTATGAACGTCACGAAAACAAAATATATGATAATGACAAACCCCAGTATGAAAAATATTGAACATAATCATACATATAGCAACAACACAATAATAAACGAGGTCGAGCATTTTAAATATTTAGGGCTAATAATTGATAAACATCTAAGCTGGGTAGCCCACGTTCATTATAATGCGAAGAAGATAGCTCCAGCATCTGAGCTGTTGAGAAAATTGAGATACTTAATCCCTAGAAAACTTCTAATCGCAGTATATTACTCACTCGTACACAGTTACTTGCAGTACCTAAATGTAATTTGGACTCAGTGTAAAAAAAGAGTCCTTCATGAACTTACGGTACTACAAAATAGAGCGATCAAATACATATATAACCTGCCCTTTAACACACACACTCGATATTTATACGCCAAGAGTAAAATATTGCCAATGTCAATGTGTGCAGAATTAAGGTCAGCAATACTAATAAAAAAAAATTAATTGGTATTCTGCCCGAAGGCAGGTCCGAGCCTCCGAGGAGGCTACCCCCAGCCGGAGTTTACTTGCGGTAGGGTGGCCAGGGCCTTTCCGCTCCTCCTTATGTTGGCCAACAGCGCGCAGTACCTAGAACCGGCATACCATCCAAGTTCCGACTGCGCCCAATGTCGCTTAACTGCGGAGTTCTCATGGGATCCGGTGTTTCAACAAGGCTAGGCCGTTGGCCAGCAATACTAATACACAGAATTAAACAAAACAATGTCCTGCATAACTGTGACTACACCCTAAATTCGGACATTCATACTTATAACACGCGACAAGCAGATGACTTCTCTCTCATTCAAATCCACGCGTATAAATTTGGTAACTGTAGCTTTAAGTTCTCAGCCATTCAAGCTTATAACCATCTTCCAAGCGATTTAAAATTAATTTCCAATCTGTCGACTTTCAAATTTAAATGAAAGAGACCTTTGGAATCGGTACCTAATAAAGTAGGTAGACAAATTTAGTGAATCAGCATGTCACATTTCACTCTGCATTAATAAATTATTATTATTTTACTTTTATTGTAAATTTCCTTTTGGTAAGCTAATTACAGTGTTAGGTCTAGTATCATTGTTGACAATTAACTTACTAACGCAGCAAATGTGAATGTAAGGTATATATTGAACCCTTATTAATCTGTCAATAAATAAGTCTTCATGATTTTATTATTATTATTACTGATGCCCAGGCAGTACATGTTGAAATTGACAAAGGGAAGGCAAGGTAGTGTGTTGCAATGATTACAACAGAAGCAAGCTTGGTAGTTACTCCTGAAGACGACCGGTTAAGCCGAGTTCAAGAACAAATTCTGTACCAACGCGCACCTAAATTGGAGTCATTATGGGAGTGTCATGAGTAAAGTTTCAACCGATCCAGGATTGAATCAGCCAATCAGAAGAGACGACGCCAAAGCCACGAGGTGAATTGCGCACCCTGGAAAAAGGCGCAGAAACGCATATCTAAAGAACCGCCGATCCGAATTAATTCCGCATAAGTGCATTGAGACGTTTGGATAAAATGAAGAAGAATGATACTAGTCCCAAGTTTGTGAGGTGAAAACTCCAGATTATTTTTACAAATTCTCCCCACCCTACCTCATTCTGTCGGTTTCCAATAAATTGATCGGTGATGAGCTGTTTAGGACACAACTTTATTGAGCTCTGGTGAGCAACGTTCACGCCAGTCTGCGTCACGATTTTGAAGCTCTAATGAGCTCAAGGGAGCAGTGTTCACGTTTAGCAGTGGAGATCTCTAGGCGAGATAAGAGCTGCATGATAGACATGTTTAAGACTTGTTTTCAAGCCAGTTGCGATGAGTTTGAAGTGTGTAATTTTATGTAAATTTTGTATTATATTTTTTGAGTGATATTTGTGCGTGTGTTAAGCAAATGCTGAGTTAGGGCAAGTCTTCGATCAATAATCGCATAGGACATTATTGTGAGTGAAAGTAGTAGCTCACAGCGATTATAGCTAGGCAATATTATTAACATTGAACATTTCTGTCCAAGAAGCTACGCCGAGATGTCCGATGTATGGTTGTGTGATGGATTGATGTGCATCGCTTCTACAACTACGTCGACGATGGAGGGCTCTATTTCCCGTAGGGAAATGCACCGGGACGGAGGTTAAGTTCTGCAAGCTGAAACGGTGATGTACAAACATTGATTTACTCAATATGTAGTTAGATAAGGCGCAGTAACTTTGTAAATATTTCATTCATTGTTTTTCTTGTGTTTAGATTTTTTTGTGTGCCGACACTATTATCTTTAAATGTACGTTGGCGCGTGGCCAAATTTGTTTGTTGTATATTTTTCTTTGGAGTCATATTTAGTGTACACGGCGTGTGTATTTGATTTTATCCATGCGAATGCGAAACTCGTCACATTCGATAAGTGGTGCTTTATTAAAGTTCATTTTTTTGATAGGAAAAGGGAGGTTATTATTGTAAGATTTTTGTTGAACAGTTTTTTTAGTCATACTAGGGTTGCCGAGCGCAACAAAATTAAGATGTAACTGTAGAACACCTTAGTTCTAAAATTTTTAGCTTTTTTCAGTCCTTTTCAGGTTCTTTAGTCACGGACTAGATTGGAAGCGAAAGCTGATGGAAAATATTTTATGTCATTTATTTCAGGTTTCTGTCAAACCCATACGTGTGATTCTGTGTGTGTTCTTGTGTCAGGTGTGTGTATTGATTCTTCGTGATGAGTGGTAGGTGGTGCTACCGCCCTCAATTTGTTGTTGTTGTATTTTGATGGAAAGGCAGAGCACTCTTGGAGGCTACTGTACCTTGTCCAGTGCTGATTCTTGGATTTCCTAGGGGAAATGCTGAGATATTTTATTCTGACACACACACGTATATTATGTGCTTTGGGAGCACGCTTCTTCGAGACTCGAACCCATGCCACGGCAGGTCGAGGTTATTGACACGTGGGTTGACAGATGTGCAGATTTCCACTTAGCGCCCGTCTAGGTCTGGTGACTCACTGTTAGGCAGTCCAGCTGACCGACTGACCCCTATAAGCTATCATTAGCAAACCTGTTCTTTTGTGATGGTCATTGGACCGTAATTAATAGGGGAGTTCGCCATGTCTGTTACGAATTATCGCATATCGTATGAATGGAATATTGTTTTAATGATTTAAATGTTGGCTCTGAGCCTAGTGATTTTCTATGACTCATTTCATGTTAGTTTGTCTGTTGTGACACCTATTGGTGTAGTTATATTTACTTGTAAAAATGGCAAGCGGTCATATGTGTATTTCTTTGTTGGTCACGTGTTAATTTACTTGTGTTGATTTTGAAAAGTCCTAATTTTAGGCATTAATGTTTTTGCTACGGCAGGTCCTTGATTCCAATTTCTGCGGAAATTATTTGTTGTTTATTTAGTGTAGGAAGTGTCGGATTAATTTATGTAGTGTATTATTATTATTATTATTTATTTACCATAAATCGTACACGAAGTATGGAAGGCCTAGTGAAAAAGGGCAAGCCCCACATACATATGTCATGCTTCACAGGCACAGCTTACATCTACATTTGTTTTAACAATATTTACAAGTTTTACAAAGATATTTGCAGTATTTACATATTTAGAATATTGACATAGTACATTTTCCTGTTCACTCACTCTCTCACGCACGCACTTTCATAACCTCGATCACGCGATACATACATTCATTCCATTCAGATACTCATTCATTCAGCGAGACATTCAATCACTCATACATACGATTATTTATACAATGTACTCTTTTACGTACGGCTTGAATTTCCTAAGAGACAAGATCTTGGCATCCCCTGGCAGCGCGTTCCATAACCGCGCTGAGCGGCCGTAGAAACCTGTCAGGTAAGCATTGCTACGTGCGAAGGGCGGAACGAGGGTTACACCTCGACCTCTCCGAACTGAGCGATATGCCAATGACAGTCGGCAAAGTGGGTCAATATTAATGGAACCTGTAAGGGATTTTTTTTAAAAAAATTAGATCAATTTGTTTGGCTGTTGCCTCTATAGATGGAAATTTTGACAAAGGGGAAGGGGAATAACGAGCTATTAGCCTTTCTTCGCGGAGCTGTACACGCTGGAGCTTGTTCATGTTTTCCGCTGTAGTGGGATGCCAAGCAGGTAAGCCGTACGTTAATATCGGACGGACCATGCATGTGTAAGCCATCCTGAAGGCTCTTGGTTTACAACCTCTCATGTTTCTGTACAAGAAACCCAGAACTTTGGTGGCCTTAAGTAGTGGTTTTTGAGGGGTTCTACACCCACCTCCACCTCCCCACCTCACAAGATGGCGGTAGCCCGATATCTCTCGAACGCATGGTTGGATTTTGACAAATGAGGTGTCATTGAACTCGGGATAACACCCCCTTTCCAATGGACAACATATTTCAACCCCAAAAGTAAAACCTACCCCTACTAGGGGGTGAAATTGTAATTTTTTAGAGAATCTCTCTTTCCAATTGCAACATGTGAGAGTTTGAATGCCGATATGGATTTAAACGTTGTTCCACATAAAGTGCATGTGTACGGTGGATAGCCACTATGAATTAACATGCTTGTTTTTTGTTTTTACGCATGCCCACTCATGGCTTTTATAAGAGGGTGGGGGAGTGGTTCCCTGTGGACGGGTTATTGTTGACAGGTCATTGTTGACAAGTCATTGTTGACGGGTCCCTGTGGACTGGTCATTGTTGATGAGTCCTTGTGGACGAGTCCTTGTCCCTTTGGACTGATCCCTTTGGACCTGTCTCTTTGACCTGGTCCCTATGGACTGCCTCATGAATTTATTTAAATTATGTCAAAGGGTCTAACTACATTTGTGTGTGTTGAACTGACGTTGTTCACCACTACTATAATGGGATAACGATATGAAAGGAAAGTGACGAAATACATGTGAACACGTGTGAGATGACCTTATTATCGTCCTCCTTGTGAAACAAGTCACATCCTGTTTTGCTTCATACGTGAGAAAATGCGAGTTCATGTGTAACAGGTGAAGGGAGAAAGAAATATGTATTGCTCATAATTCATGTAGAGCTGAGGACTGTACATAGGACTGTAGGTTAAGTACAACATGAGTGAATAAATAAATACAAGACACACAGGTTCATACAACATGTAATTTATTAATCCAAGAATTAAAGGCTGAGCTAAATCCCAACCATTTTACATAAAGTTTATTTCCTTTTTGTTTCAACACTTTTTCCACAAGGTAATGTTTAGGAAACGCTGTCTTTTGGAGTTCTTGAAGATAAAACCTGCCTTTTATGGGTTGATGGTTGAGGTCCTCGACTAAATAGGTGACTGGACTGTTCAGGTTGACTTGACGAATTCGAAATAGTTCAGTCCCCCAATTTGGTGTGTAGCCCTTGTCGAAGACGGACTTGAATTTGCTCACACGAACATGGTCCCCAATGTTAAGGCGATGACGTTTAGGGTCTGCTGTTTTTATGGGGTTTAACAGTTTATCCAGTTGTGGAATATTTTTGGTCACAAGTCGTGGCTTGGTCCCAATGGTTCTGTGTTTGGTGTCATTGTAACGTGGCACTAACTCAGGTAACAAGTCCAACCAGCGATAAGTGCCCTGAGCGGTAAACGCTTTCCACATATGGGTTTTCAATGTTCGGTTGAACCGCTCGACCACGCTGGCTTTGAGATTGCTGTACGTGGTGTAATGGTGAATATCCTTAGATTTGAGAAAACTGGAGAAATCCTTGTTGAAAAATTATTTTCCCTGGTCGGTTTGTAGCAGCTGAGGTTGACGTTTAGATTGTTGAATAATATGTTGAAAGGCTTTGGTGACTAGTGGACTAGACTTGCGGCGCACAGGTTCAACAAACGCCATTTTGGAATAAACATCAATGACCGTCAACATATAGCGTACACCATCGTTAAAGTTAGCATAGGGAATCATTTCAACCAAGTCAATTGCCAAAGTTCATCCACACCTTGTGAAATCACCTTGAGTCGTTGATAGTGACGTCTAGCTGGACGATGCAACTCGTGAGCAATACCCATTTTAATGGGTGAGGGCTTAAACAATAATTTTGGCATTTCGAAGTTCTTCCTCAATTTCTTGAATTTCCCAATCGTGACCAGTATGACCGGCTTGACGTGAAGCATGCAACAGCTGTAGTCGCTGGACGAGTTTATTTGGATTGTGCCAGTAGGTAACATCCACAAGGGGTTTTAATGGTTTAAATGTCACCCCTGAAGCGGACACTTTACGACGACCACTTTGACTAGTGGGGAACATTTTTGCAATGATGGTTTTATTTTTTTTGAGATATATTGGCATTCACTTGTTGAGTGGGATCATACTGTCTTTTGTGTGCATGGGTGTCCAATAAAATGGATTTATATTTACTAAGGTCCTCTGACGTATAATCTTGAGATGAGGGAGTCCGAGAGAATAGTAGCTTTAACAGTCCTGGTGTTAATTTATAGTTGATCTTTTTAATGACAGCTTTAGTACGACTAAATTTAATCGATGAATCACCAATTTTAAAACTATCATCCTCATAGCGAACACCATACGTGGTATCTGTGTTTCCAACAAATAGATTGGTGAAATAGGGTTCCAGTGTTGATCCATAATATTTTATTAAAATGTTTTTCAGTTGAGCTTTATGTTGAGGGGTGGCCAAGAGTTGTGAAAATGGAGACGATCTGGAAGGGCAAGGGGTTTCGACCATGGCCAAGGATTTCCTTTTTCTTAAAAACTCTGCAAGGGGTGATGCCTTTTTTTGAGGCGTAAACACTTGTTCCTCATTATCCTCAACTTCGCTAACACTAGTTAAATCTTCCTGTTCCTCTTCCTCTTCCTCTTCCTCTTCCTGAGGGTCCTCGTGGTGCGTCTGAGTGGCTTGTGAAACGGTAGGTAGCGTTTCAGATGGCTTGAAAGAGGGTTTCAATATGGCTTTTAGCGGAGGTGCTAAATGTTGTTGAATAAACAAAGCATGATCCGCACGCGATCGTTTCAATTGACGAAACTTTTGGCGAATAGTATTTTTTGCTCTAATAATATGCTTTTTCAATTGACTCTCAGCTAACGCCATGATGTCGTGACAAATGACTTGAGAGGGAATGATACAGTGCCTTAAATAGCAATAAAATGATCAAACCCTAAGCGATACCGCCCTTGGTTGAGTTCACTTTGTTTGTCAATCACTAAACAGGCATGACGTTGTGTGTTCCAGCACTTGCCACACAATTCTGTAAACATTTGAAAGGTCATATCCGGATTCACATGTTCATTATAAATGTGACGACTGTTCCTCTCGTCCTGGCGAAATAAAACAATGACATTGGCATTGTCACGAATCAACTGTTTGGACATTTTAGAATACGTTTGTCCATGATAGAAGCAATCGATATGTTTGTGTCGACCCATGCTGAAATAGCTTTGAATGATGCCTTGTCGTTCAGTGGATACATCATCGAAAATCATGAGTGAATCAGGCTTTACCTCATTCGGTGAAATAACATTTTCTTGCGTGGAAAATGTAAAATACCCCATATTCTCATTTTGTAATCCAGACATGACTTGATCCAGAAACATGTAGAGGGGTTGGTAGAGAGATTTTGCGAAAATATAAATATTTTGAAAACACAGACCATTGGGCGCTGTAATAAGTGTCAGCAAAAGATTAGTCTTTCCACAGCCGGAAGGTCCCACAATGATGCAGCGAATGGAAGATGGAAACAGTGAACCATGGCGTTGTTTACGTGATGTGGGGCAGAGATGGGAAACCATGTCCCTCACGGGGAATGACTCTTGCTGCTTAATTAGCTTCATTTCAACTAAGGCTTAGAGAGGCTAGCAGGCTGTCTATATACATCGCACCGAGCCTTATCATAGAAACAGTAGACTCGTACTACAGGTTGACGATGGATGTCTTTGGACGTGCGTTGATGGTCAAAGCTAGGTCTGTTCCCATACATGATCCTAAACAAGAAACAGATCCTGCTAATAAACACTATGTGGATAGGTCAGTAGTGCCACGCACAAAACAAGGAGATTATGACTTTAAAGGAAAGCGGTTAACTCATGTAAAACATCCTCAAGTGTCTACAGACGTTACTACAAAAAAGTATGTGGATAACAAGGTGTATGAGTTTTATGATAAAGTGCCTCAGCTTACGGTGAATGGCTATAGCGCTAATCATCACCGCATTATTCACGTGGAAGACCCACAAGAAGATGATGATGTCTGTACTGTACCCGATACCTAGTTTAGGCTATCGGCTACGCCAGCAGACTTTAAGCTGTAGTTGAGGTTTTGAGAAGCAATCAGAAAAGATAGCGCATCGATCGCGTCAAGAAGAAAGCCAAGATGACGTAGGAGGTCTAGAATCGAGGAGGCATTGAAATCTGTAAGAAGATAGAATTATGAATGGAGAAGTGAAGCTTTATTGAAACATATATGGGATTATAATAATTTAAACAACTTAGAAGAGGATATATAACATGCATTATATGTGGAAATAATTTTATGGAAGTAAGTTATTTTATAACAGAACAGCCGAGAGGATTCGGGTTCGAGACTATGTTCATGACGTAAGAACACTGTGGTGGGTAGAATGAACCACGTGCCGCGCCGAGCACAAAAAGCCGGAACACAGCACTAGCAAGAGTTGAGCCCAGGAAGACGGGCAGTTCAGAGCAGCTCTATAGCACAGCGAGACGGGCATTGAAGGTCACGCAGCATACAGAAACTGTCACGGAAAAGTGTAGGTGACAGTGCTTGCTTCGCCGAGCAGCTAAGGCCGAGCGGGTCACTGATCCAGGTGGGATGGCCGAGGAGACAATTGTAGGCAGCCGGGGTATTTCAAAATCACACTGCTCGTATTTGAAGACTTTATTTCAAGCTTCATTTCGACGCTGTTCAAACACAGGCTTTTACGAATAACCTTATAACCATGCTGTTATATAACACATTCAAAGCGACTTTTACTATTCCAAGTAAACTGAATGTTTGGCATAGGCTCTGATTAACATTATAGCGTGCATTTATAAGATTTATATCTTATGCCATTTTCATGAGTTACATATTACGAACAGATACAGGGTGTATCGTAATCTTGAACACTATCAAGTAAAATTTTATTTTACTCAAGTGGGACTTTGCAGTAAGTTGAGATTGGACTTACAATTCTCAAACTGAACATTTAAAGGAACAGTGGCGTATATTAGAAGAGGAGTAAGGGGGTCCGCTGTTTCCATGAACTTTTCGAGAAGGAGTTGGACAATATCCGCTATGGGTAATCCGAGGTTCAACATGACCGAGTAAACGTGAATAGAGACAAGATGGCACCACAGAGCGATGGATTCGATTCCTGACGAGAGGAGTCCAACAGCTGATTCGCTTGGGATTTCGAAGGAAATCGGCATTTCATGGATGAAATGATACTCACGCCGATCTTACGAGAAATTCTTAGGTAGGGAAAATCGACGATCTTGGAAATTATATTGCAACTGATAATGAAAGGTATTGTAAGAGTTTTAACTACCTGATACGATTATTTTCATGAATACTGGGCACACATGTATATTTTTTATAATAGGAGTGATTTGATTATTAAGACATGGTTTGAATTTATATACTTCGAATTTGCTAGAATATGGAGTGACCATATGATATGGCAGGCATCATTATACGAAATTCTCACCATTGTTTGGCTTTATTAAGTAGATGTTTGATCTTTTAGACATTTTTCCAGCTAGGATATTTTTTCATGAATAGTTTTTTTGTGTAACGAGTATTTCGAACTCGTGATCTGCAATTGATTATCAGAAACTACTTCGTCAGTTCATTGCATACTAGCGAGTGTGTATTATTCATCAGTAGGGATTTTTTCCATTGGATTGTTTGGAGATATTAAGAAGTTATTCACTTTAGTGAATGAACATCGCTTTTATATGACAACTAGAAACTTGTTGATTCCTATCTGGTACATTCATTCATACAGTCTACGAGATGGGGTCTTTCGTATTTATACGATTGTATGGTGGCTACTCATCTTACCCATCGTTTAGGGAACTATCATCCAAGTCGACGGGGCGAGGTCCTTCGTATTTATACGATTGTAAGGTGGTTACACATCTTACTCGCCATTGAGGGACTCATTTTTATCATCCGAATGTACACGAGACGTAAGTGAATTAAACAAGGAACTACTAGTCACATATCAGTCGAAATTTTGTTAAATAAAGTAACGATAAATGTCAACAGGATTGCATTTAGTAATTCTTGTTTGCCAATCCAATATTTTGTTGCTATACTCTTTTGAGAGTAATTTCAGTTTAACAGCTATTACAGCTGATGCTTTGATGATTTTTATAATTGTGTTTGATACCTTTGAGAAGGATTTAAAGTAATTGAATCTTGTAAGATTAATCATTAATGGTCATAATTATTTTAAGGCAGATCAGTATTGCAGATTTTGATATGAGAGATTATAGCACATTGGTGTTTTTCTGCGATGTGAATTATTGAAACTTGTGAAAGAGAATTTATGCTATTTGAAAGCAGATATTAAATTACTGAAGTAATATTTTTCCAATTGTTTAAGGAGTTGTCTAGATGTGATCAGAGTAATTACAGTCATTGGAGATTATGTGCGTTAATAATTTGAAGCCATTTATATTTTTTGTAGATCATGCAACATGGTTAAGTGGAGTTTGTGATAGGCATTTTGTGGAATTTGCCATGTGATAGTTGCATCGTTAATAATGTATTTTGAAGCAGACATGAGGTCGTCGTACCCAGTCTAGCGTATTTGTTGAGATTCATGCTGTATGTGCTGAATATTTATGGAGTTTTTGGAGTAATTCTTATATTCAAATGTGATATTTGGAATATTGAAGAAATATAATGTCGTTGTGGATAGTTAGATCCAACGTGAAGTCGTGGAGACAATAATATTTTTTGGCATGATAATTAAATACGAGATATAACTTGGAAGTAATAAAACTGTAAGACAACGTTCTATAACCCTTATTAAACAATTTGTTAGGAAATTAAACAAATAAATGAAATTGATAATACAAGATTTTCTGAAAATAATAATTAATGAAATAATAATCTGAGATTTAAGCATATTAACGATCTGACCTAATGAAATAAAAATCAGAATGACTAGATGAAATAATGATAAACTAAATAACCAGATGATTGAAATTTAAATAATTTGATAAATTAAATTTTGAAATAAATCGATGAATTAAATAAATGGATGAATTAAAGATTGATAAAATAAACTGATTGAAATAAATTAATAGACGATTGTAATGATGATGAATAACTGAATTAGAAGGTGATAATTAATTAAAGAAGCTGATGATTAATGAATTGATATGCAATTAAATAAATTTCATTGAGAGATAATGTGAAGGAATTGCAACTTGAAATGTGAATTTAAATGATGTAATGGTGATGAATTAACGAATCTGACAGGAATATTTAGAATTTTGAAGTGAGAATTAATGTGAGAAATATTTAATTTTGATAATAACGATGATGATGACCAAATGATAATTTGAATTTTCAGTAATTCACAGATAAGTGATTGAATGACGATGTAAATAGTGTAAATTAATTATTCAATGTTTAGGAACATTTGATTAACATGTTCTATGTTCAAATTATACCATGCAAACCATAATTTATGTGATATTTAATATGAGTGATTATTATATGTGTATGTTTAGGCAGATTAATAACTTAATTAAATCCACATTGATGTTAAATTAAAGAGAATTAGGTCTCAGGTTTCACAAATGTCAGTGACGAAAGACATAGTGCTACAGTGATCCTGAGAATCCAAGAGAACTTTATACATTTTTCTTGTTATGTGGATAAAATTAATTTTGCATTAGAAAGGAGATGGTTCGATTTTTGGACAATGACAGTTTAACTTGGCATTCGACCATACTCTTAGGTAGGAATTATATTTAAAATGTCTGTCTGACTTTCAAAGTAAAATAAATTTGTTTTTATCTTAGTTGTGATCTGATGATGGTGTGATGTTCCTTTTTCTTTCCTTGTCTTGAGTAAGGCTTATCCGGAAAGGAAGTGGTTTGCTAGGAATTCAGTTGATGGCGCCCATTTATATTTGAATTATTTTTATTAACTTAAGCCCGTAACGACCCTAGAGATACTTTGTCTCGTGAAACCCACTGCTTTTTCGAGAACTCAGCTGAATTTCCGACACATTCCTTATTTGACTAGAGGTTCATTTAACTCCGCTCTGTCCTGGAACTCCAGGGATGTGATGTTATAGCAGATGGGTCATCGCATCCCCAGGACGAACGGGTACAGTACCAAGCGATACGTGACCTATGAAATGAAAAGGCTTTATAAATTTATCCCATCTGTATTTTTAGTGCATCTGACAAATGTAAAACCTGTGAATGAGAGAAACCATATACCGCTAGTTCATGACCAGCACTTGACCTATGTGCTTGCTTCGGGTTTAAGCCACTATCGACTACACTATAATGGAACCATTCACATCAAATATGCCATACCTGATGAGAACCATTTACAAATAGAGATAAATGGTCATAGGATGTTGGTTCATAACCATGAAATGGTCAATGCAGGAGACGAATTATCCTTTCATCTCATGTTGACATGGAATGAAAAGCAAGCTGGAAAAACTATAAACGATTTCCCACTTTATGTAGAATTGGAATATACAGCCATGAAATAACAATCTGACGTTAGTTGTGACTTAAACTTTCTTGTGTAAGGTTGTTGGTCATCATCATCATGGTGAAACAAAGATATGTGGTGAGAAAGACAAAAAATATGAGCTTGTCCTTGGCAAAGCCTGGGCTTATGACATTCATGGACAAGCCCTTGCGAAAGAAAAAAAGAAAAAATAATGTGTTGACCATAAGGAAAGCTCTTCGTGTAGCACAGAGACATGTTATTCCAAAACGTCAGCGACAGGGTTCAAAACAAGGACGAGTGATTCTCGTCCCTAAACGAGCGGGATTTTTACCAGCATTATTCGCTGGTCTGGCTGCTCTGGGTTCACTTTTAGGCGGTGCCAGTGCAGTGGCAAAAACTATTAAACCGCGCAACAGGGCAAGCAACAACTCAAAGAAAGTCAGCGACACAATGAAACAATGGAGGCCATTGCTATGGGGGCTAGAAATGTCAATTTGAAGCCAGCCTTTTATCAACAAGGATTTGGAATTTCACCTTTTCGAAATAAAATAAAAACATCTTTAACCTCAGCCATAGCAAGACATGCCCTAACGCATCAGCAAGTGGAAAGCTATGCTAAACAACTGAAGCTTTCTCATTTTCGAGGTGTGTTTATGCGAAACCAATTACCCTCACGACCCTGGAAACATGAATGTGCTGTTGTCAATTTGGATGATCACCGAGGACCTGGAACACATTATGTAGCTTATGTCAAAGAGGGATCTACTGTATGGTACTTTGACAGTTTTGGGAATTTGCCCCCGCCCATGGAACTAGTGGCCTATTTTGGATACAGGATCAAGATATATTATAATGTGAAACGTGAGCAAACGTTTAACAGCCAACAGTGTGGACGTTTATGTTTAATTTTTTATATAAAACGCAACATAAGCAAAAACGTCAACAGTATGTCGGTGGAAAGTAAGACGTTTACACTGCATGGGCGTGGACCTGAAGTGAACCTCGACTTTTACCCACCTATCGAATTGAGTGAAAAACCTTATGGTTTAGGACTTGTTTCTCTTGAAACATACAATCGAATATACGTGAAAATGTGAACAACAAGTTTTACTATGATGATACTGTGCTCACCCTGAACTCTGGTGGATACACGATAGATGACATTTATGAACACATTTATGTGGTGTTGATCAATGAATATGGTTTAAAGTCATTTCTCGATGGAACGCGCAAGTTTGAACTTGTAGGAAATACCAACACTCATCGCTGCAGTATTTTTTCTACATTCAAAATTGACTTTAAAACTCACCCCGATTCCATTGGTCCATTACTAGGATTTAAACCACGTGTGTTAGAGCCCAACAAAAAACATGAATCAGACCATGAAGTGAAATTCATTGAGGACCATCATGTGTCGGTGACGTGTAATATTATTAGTCAAGTGTACACCAATCAAGAACCGTCGCATTCGCTTTATGACTTTATTGTAACATCGCCCAATGGCTATATTATTCGTGAAAACCCTCCAGTGGTGCTTTTTCATTCTGTGGCTGTCGATGGTATTAGTAATATAACATTAAGACTGATCAATAGAGAGCAACAACTCATTGATCTAGATTCTACCACACCAGTGACTTACACGTTGGTGCTAAAACCACTATGAAGTCTGTATATAAAGCAACAGGACCCTCTAGGAATGGTGTTAGTTGTTTACCACGTGAATACACGTTAACATCTCAGAACAAGCAGATTTTACAGCATTTGGGTTACCACATCAACCCCCGCGATGAATTCTATCCTAGAGGTAGCAAACCACATCGAGGAGCAACCAGGAGTGGTAAGAATTGATCTGCATTCATATCAAGCTCAAACACCTGGACTCAATAACAATGATGAAATTCAATTTGTTATCAACAACCAAGATATTTACACTCTACCGCATGAAAGTGTTATTCAGATTGAAGGTCGGCTCACCAAAGCCGATGGCTCTACACCCACTACATCCAAGTTAGCCAACCATGCTTTCGCCTTTCTGTTTTCTGAAGTGCGTTATGTGATTAACGATATCGTGGTGGATAGCACTCGAAATGTGGGTATTTCCAGTGTCATGAAACTATATCCCTCTTATAGTGAGGAAGAAGCTAAAACACTTTGCATGGCGGGTTGGTGCCCTGACTCGACCAATGACTGGATGGTACACACCGATGGCACCTTTACTGGATATTTACCTCTCAAACTGATTTTAGGCTTTGCTGAAGATCACCAGCGCATTGTGGTCAACGCAAGGCAAGGGCTTTATCTGGTGAGAGACAGGAGTGATAATAATGCACTCAAGGGAGTCGACAATGCCCCCATTGATTCAAAAATTCAACTACAACGCTTGCTATGGAAAGTGCCTCATGTGACCCTTAACGATAGCAAAAAACTGGACATACTTAAAATGGTAAAGAGAGATATACCTCTACCCATGGAATTTAGAAGCTGGGCACTCCATGAGTACCCGTTATTGCCTACCACCAACACACATAGTTGGTCTATAAAAACAGCCCGCTATACAGAGAGACCTCTCTACATGATTGTGGGTTTTCAAACAAATCGCAAGTATCAACAAACCAAAGATGCCACGCAATTTGATCACCTGCAATTGAGAAATGCACGTCTTTTCCTCAACGGTGCTGTGTTTCCCTATGAAGGGCTGGATTTAGATTTTTCAAAAAATAAGTTTGCCCCCCTGTACGACTTGTTTTCTAAATTTAGATGGTCGTATTATCAAAAAGAGAATTGTCCAATGTTGTCACCCCAAGCTTTTAAGACAAGGGCGCCACTGATTGTCTTTGACTGTTCCTACTTGGAAGAGTCTGTCAAACCATCCAATATTGACATTCGACTAGATTTTGAAACGCATGACAATGTTCCAGCCAATACCACGGCCTACTGTTTGATTATTCATCACAAACAAGTCAACTATTATCCACTATCCAACCAAGTGACAAGTGTATAAATAGCAGGTCAACACACATCAAACCACTCAGTCATGTCTTGCTTTCAAGCCTCAAGAGAAGTTACATCCATGAATTTAAAATCTGAGGAACAACGTTTCAAGACCTTTGCGACGTGGCCGGTGCCTTTTATAAACCCTCAAGCCTTAGCAGCCGCTGGATTCTACTATTTAAAAAGAAGAGATGAAGTGAAATGTGTGTTTTGTCCCATCATCTTAGACCAATGGCAAGAGAGCGATGAACCCATGCAGGAACATCAGCGCTGGTCACCTGCCTGTCCCTACCTATGCAGAATGGAGGTGGGTAATATACCCTGTCATTCAAGTTACCCCTCACTCATGCCTCTGAGTGATGAAAAAAGTTATGATACGTGTGGACTTTATGGTGCCGGCAGTGCTTCAGTGAGCAGCTCACAGTCAAAAACATCCAGTTTAGAGACATTAGAATATCATCGGTGTTATGGACACTATAAACACAAAAGACTTTTTTGTTGTATGAGATGGTACCGCCTCTATCCTAGAATGAAAAAAGAATGTAAAACTTGCTATGCTAATAAAATAATGAAATAAAAAAATTGGTTGTTGTTGTTATATTATTATTTCTTATGCCCCCCCCCCCTGTCATATCCTAACCTCTATAGTGACTACTCGATGTTTTTCTTTTCTTTTACTAGAATGGAATGTAAGTAAATGACATGGGTACACCTTACTGAACAATTATCAGTCTGTGGTCAATTGGACTTGATCCAGACAAGAGTGAACATGTTGCGTACACTGATTGTCGACTGTCAAGGGTTTAAAATTGGAGATAACAAATTTATATTTAAAGAAGTGGCCATCATCGATTGTTCCACTTTTTGGATATCACAAGCTACCCATTTGGTGTTTAAACCACCTTATGCGTTTGATTTGTTGTGTGATAAAGACCGTAAACAAACCCAGTGGATTGAAACTCATATGCAACTAGACTGGAAGCAAGGAACCATTTCATATAAGCACCTGGACATGGTCATGAAAGCCCACTTGTCTTCTGCCCATGAAATATTTGTGAAAGGTAGTGAAAAACGTCAATGGCTACAACCATTTTTAGCGTCTTACTGTCAATGTATCGATTTAATGGACATGGGCTGTCCATCGCTGCAAACACTCATGGATCGCTGCCCCTGTGACAATATTACCCATAAAGCCTTGGCACAGGTGTGGCAATTGTTTCATTGGCTATCCACCAATGCTTGTTGGGAGTTGTTAAATAAAATTAAAACTAAAGGTTTACCTGTGAATGACACCAGTGAGATTTCTACAAGCGACGTGTAAACATCAACGTGATACCATGGAGAAAGGGGATGCTACCGATAAAGCGATTGGAAAGTTCTTTGTGTGTAAAAAGAAACTAGAGAGTTTTACTAAAGAAGAATTATTGGCTCTTCCAAAATCATTCATTTATTATGTCGCAGCAAATGCAGTGAAAGAAATCTGGCAACATGTACCAAAATCATGGACTCAAGACCCTGTGTTAAGTGAATTGCAACCATGTACGGATTATGATCACCATAAGCAAGTGGCTATGGCAAAAATACCCTCTATGCGACAGTGTGCTACTTGTCAACTAGTCAAACTATATCATGGTCATAGAAGTCAGTGTAAAGACTTTGTTTCCTCATACCACGGGAGTAATGAAGAAAAAAAGCAACAACAACAAACATCATCCACAGAGGAAGAGGAAGATCAAACCTTTTTACCATCGATGGAAAAGGATATGCCAGACCTGTACTGGCAATGGCGTCATTAACAAAGTAATTCAATACTTGACTTTCGAAATCTACCTACCTGGTTATTATTTGTGTAGTCCTGGAACTTGTCTTGAAGAACCTTTGCAGCATAGTGATATACCTATTAATCCTTTGGATCAAGCATGCACCTTTCTTATCACCACAGTCATTCTGCATTAAGACGTGTAGCGGATAAAGTATCGTTGAAAAGCTAAACATCTTTTGACATTCTGTGATGTCTCAGTGGGAGAGAGGTTGGCAGTCGTCATTGTGATTAGTGTTATAAAAGGAAAGTTAATAATCAGTGGACATGGACATTGAAAAGGATTGAGGAATTGGTATTTCTTTGTATTCTATTTTTGTAAAGCTCTATTTGTTGTGAAATAAAAACAAGGTTTACAAGATCACAATGTCTTTTATTTTTAAAAATGGTGATAGCCATTTCATTTTTTTCACACATGAATATTTACAATTTCCACTTTACATTTTTTTTACATTCCCCTTGTTTAGTTTAAACATTCTGTACATTTTTGTTGTTGTGAAATAAAAACAAGGTTTACCAGATCACAATGTCTTTTAATTCTAAAAATGGTGATAGTCATTTCTTCATTTTCATTTTTTGTACACATGAATATTTACAATTTCCACTTTACATTTTTTTACATTCCCCTTGTTTAGTTCACACATTCTGTACATTTTTTTTGTGAAATATAAATAAGGTTCACTAAATCACTATGTCTTTTAATTTTAAAATGGTGATAGCCATTTCTTTATTTTCATTTTTTCACACATGAATATTTACAATTTCCACTTTTCATTTTTTTACATTCCCCTTGTTTAGTTTACACATTCTGTACATTTTTGTTGTTGTGAAATAAAAAACAAGGTTTACCAGATCACAATGTCTTTTTTAATTTTAAAATGTTGATAGCCATTTCACTGTTCTCATACATGGATATTTACAATTTCCACTTTACATTTTATACATTCCCTTGTTTAGTTCACACATTCAGTAAATTTTTTAAAAATCTTTTAGTAATATACAAAAGCAAACATTTTACACTAAAATGTATTACTTATCTTATTTTTACTAATCTACAGTAGCCTAACATTATACATTCTACTTACAGTTTTTACAAAAAAAATATTACAATATAAAACACACTACAATTATTACAATATAGTGATCATTAGACTTAAGTAAAGTAATAGTCGTCAATGCGACTGTTTCCCCATGCAAGAGTATTAAATGTGTTGGGTATAATGAATCGTTTGTTGTCTTCATTACTTAAAGCAACTTTGTTCAACAAATTGGTATGTAGCTGATGATTTTTACTTCTAAATACACACATTTTCTTATATAATACAGGTGGGTTACTAACTATACAGTTTTTATAATCACTTATATCTAACTCTTTACTAACAACATTCTTTTTCACTCCTTTTAATTTTTTTACTACTACATCATCAATTGTTATGTAGCTGTATGATTTAGATTTTGTGCCTACAAAGGTGTCTGTAATAACACCAGCACATTCATCCTTAAATTTCCCAAGAACCTTTTTGTTTACTAGAGGTAAATGGTAAATATTATCCTTGGGGTAATCACTTGTATCAAACCTATTTAGCTCAGTTTTGATATCCTCGTAAAAATCATCAGTTTTAAACTCATATATAAAAGAATCTGTGTCTGTGTAGAGTAATTTAGCATTATCAAGATAGTTTTTCTTTACATAATCATAGTGAAATTCATACATAAGTGTTTTTGATAATTCCAGAATGGTGTAACCCACATATATGGGTTTGTTGTAAGTTACTTTAAGACGATTCATTTGTATTACAACTAAATCCTCATGAATAATTGAACAGCTATGAAAGTTAGGCTTGCTTATTAAGTTGCTCGCACCATACCTTTTACCATCATTCTCCCACTTTGTTATCAGCTTTACATCAACTCGTTTATCAACATTCTCCATGGTCTTTCCAAAAACACTATTATTCATGAGTTTATAAAAATCTTTTTCAAACGCGTTTGTTGACTGCGTTCTTAAATTATTGTTTAGATCAATATACGGTTTGAGCCATGCTGACTGATGAAATTGCAATACGCGATGAATTTTAGTTAATTTCAATCCATGCTGTAGACACTGTTTCAAGTTTTGATAATGTATTACATATTTACATTTATCATTTACATTAGCAATTAACATTTTTGTTCGTGATGTGATGTATGGAGATTTCATATTCTCAGGACAGAATGGTAAATCATTACGATCATCATGTAACTCTTTAGGGTACTCAAGATTTACCTCTAAAATATATCCTTTATCATCGTTATCATTAAGAGTGTCAACATGTAAGACATCAATTTCAGGTTGTGTCAGCCAGCGAAAATCTTTCAGTGGTAGATATTGACTCATAGCCCAACCATATTGGTTATTTGCATCGAGGTAGACAATATACTTTGACTCTTCACAAGGGTTGTAGCTAGGCATGTATTTATTATTCGCTTTAGAGTACCGTCCACTACATTGACTTAATCCACCTCGAATTGATGATTTTATAAAATTGATCATGTCTATATCAGTCATTAATTCTAAATTTACTTTCGTTTTTTTCAACATTGAACTGAAACTTAACCCAGGAGCTGTGAAATACTGACAAGGATCAAGGTCATAAGTTTTCATACATACATTCCGAAAATTTTCAAAAACATCTGCTAATAACAACACATCTGTCTTCAAATATATGTCTGAAAATTCTCCTAAAGTTTGAATGTCAAACTGTGCCCATACACGTTGTGCATGTAAATATTCCTGATCACTGATATGACTTGTGTTTAAGGAACTGTAAAATGCATCTTTCGGTGGTAAACAACACTCCTCAAGACGTTCCACACAGCTAATATATTCATAAGGGAATATACCCTTTTGACGAATCAAATTAAAATCATCTTCTTTAGGAAAGACACGTTGAATTTCATGAAACTGATCTGATTTTAAATTACTAGTCAGCTTATCAAGACTACTCGGCATAAAGCGGAATGAATCTAAAAATCGCAGTTTAATGGTTTTTTTATTGCTAGTTTTGATGTATTTTGTGAACGATATGTATTGTTCCTTATTATTTGCAATAACATCAATTTTCACATCTGAAGCTCCAAATTCTTTAACGATAAAGTGGTTATCGTATTTGCTACCATTGTGTAGAATGACCGGAATGAATTTACTTACTCTATAATTTAAATTACATTCTTGGTGAGCCGCACCACGATATTTTCCTGTTAAATGGTCATGATCGCGAACCCTGTCTGTATATAAACATTCACCACATATAAAACAATTAGTTTCAGTTTCAAAATTCATTTGCTCTGATGAAGTTAGTGGCTCCATTGGAATGATCGTATTTAAAATAGAGGATATACGGATGGCATCTTTCTCAAGCCTTTCCATAAAAACTTTAGGTGCATGAGGTCCTCTATAGAGCTCAAACTTATTTAAAGAGTCATCATAACTACATTTAATATAATATGCAAAGCTAAAAGGTTCATGAATGTGAGTAGTGTTGGTGAAAGGTTGGGCTGGATTCGATGAACATGTATTAAATGGTTTTAGCAAAGCCTCGAAGTCAGCATATATAACAAATGGTACTCGAAGCTGTTTCTCATAATCCTTAAAATTTAGAATGTTATTTTTAGGAGTCGGTAATACCGTACAAACATGATTACACCCCCATTTTTGATGTTGAATTAGTTGGTCCTCTTTTCTGAAATATAGCAAACAGCCATCACATAACCACTTCTTACCTTTGTATTTTGATAGTTGACTACCAACAAGTCTACATAAATGTTTTATCCAACAATAGTGAGCATTTTCACCTTCGGTTATGTATAGTAAATTTACATGAATATCCTTTTTTTCCTGAGTATAATATAGAGGACCAACTATACTCTTATTTTCAATTCCATAAACATTAATACTTACATTGTTCAGCTCTTCAAAACGTTGAATGTCTTTTATCGCCATAGGAAATTCCATTTCTTCTAAATCTAACACTGAAGAATAGTGAGGATATGATGACGTTCTATTCTCATGCATCGCTGCCGGATGGAGAGCTGAGGTTACAGCCCATGCAAAACATGCATGGTCACTATTCATAACGTTTACACAAGCGTGCTTACGTTTGATCCATCCTGGCAAATCAACGTATGATGATGCTCGAAGGGGGTTGTATTTATTCATGTTGGTTTCTAAATAAAGTACTTCAACCAATGCCCAGCCCGACTCCCTTTCCTGGAACTCTTCACTCTTCACGATGATAGCACTTGAAATATTTTGATATATATCACTAATATTAGTTGATTCACTAACAATTACGTTTTTTGTATTAAAAGATTTGATATCCGTAATTTCACCTTCGCTCCCAGTTTTTACATAGAGGCCAAAAAGTTCAAAATTCATTTTAAATGTTTTATGCTCTAATAAAACAATACCTACCAAGCCAAACACAGTAGGTTGAACATTTTTTAAAAATGATTCAATACTTTGAGTTTTTTTTCTTCACTATGAAGTCTATAACTAGCAATTCGACTTTTAAATGCACTACCAATTTGTTAAACATTTCCAGAATTTCTTTCATGGCAAGTGTTATTTTTATGTTGAATACTGCGTAAATGTCCATGAATGATTGAAGAAGGTATATCAATATTACATACATCACAATGTGTTATTGAAGGTTCACCATTCTTCTTTCTTTTTGATGCACAACTATTTTCACAATCTTGAGAACGTTTACGCTTTTGAGCATTACATTCATTTAAAGGTTCCATGCTAGTTGTTGGTTTTACAGTTTTTAATTCTTGTTGTTCACCATGCACTTCAACCATGTGGGATTGATATCGCTTTACAGCAGAAAAACCAAGTTCACAAACTGAACATGAAAATGGTGCTGAACTAACATGCATTAAATTTACATGACGTGCAAGATTATCTTGTCTGTTAAATGTGGTAGCACAATGACTGCACACAAACATTTTAATGTCATGTTTAACATTTGCGTGTCGTTGAAGGCTGTCAGGTCTTGAGAACTGTTTCTTACAGTCACCACACTTGAACATGATGATCCCTTTCGAAATTACCTATAAAAGAAAGAAATCATAAATGTTAATAAATGATAAACAAAAGTACAATATAGATAGTTTAATTCTATTCCAGTCAATGGTTATAGCAGGGTATTTAAATCGATCATCTGTGAACTCCTAGCAAGTCTAACTTCATGTAGTTCTAACTGGGGGTTACTATATACCACTGTCACTGACACCTAGCGGTGAACATTGGAACATGATAGAGTGATAAAAACCAGTGATCGCCAGTTAAGTGAGCTAAGTGTGACGTCATAAGAAATCTTAAAACAAGTCTAAACTTGTAGAACATGTCACTTGATAGAAACCAGCGATCACTAGTTAAGTGAGCTAAGTGTGACGTCATAGCCAGTCTTAAAACAAGTCTAAACTTGTAGAACATGTCATATATTGGAAAACAGCGATCGCCAGTTAAATGACCTAAGTGTGACGTCATAGTCAGTCTTAAAACAAGTTTAAACTTGTAAAACATGTCACATGACAAGGTTAAGTTAGGTAAAGTTAAGTGAACTGAGGTTAAGACTTTAAATATTCCCTATGTCACCGACACCTAGCAATGAACATTCGAAGTTAATAGAGTGGTAATCAAAATCTAACCTACAAATTTAGCTTTACACATCATGGTCAAGTAGTTCCAACTTTTTACTGCTAAATATACCATTTTCACTGACATGTAGTGGCGAACATTGGAAAATAATACTCTAGCTGTTTAAAAGTTATTAGAGGGGCACTTACCTTTTTATAATTGATCAACTGCTGTCACTGAATGAACAGATTGTAGGAATCTGGTATCCTACAGGTACCCAATTATCTGTAAACAAATCAATCAATCAATTAATCAATCAATAAATACATTCCAATCAATAACTTCAACATCAATTAGTAATAAAAGACTACAATCCATTAATAATAAGTACTTACCTTGCAAAATAATTTAATGATTTTCTACCAAATCTTGAGCAGTAATAGAGCACTGTTCACTCAAAGCGAGTAATAAAGACTGACAGTAGAGAGATATATGACACCCCTCTTATATAAACTCTCATCGCTCGTGTCAGCAGTTTTTTGCAGATCATTGCAATTCCTTTCCCAATTCAGTTGAGAGTCCAAAGTACACTAGGAACACCTGTGTGGTATCCAATGACTGCTGACTTTGCATGATCATCACCCATTGTCTTAATCAACATATGGGGTTTCAAATTACTGCAGCATCAGTCATAGCAACAGCAGTGTGCGCTCTCTGGTATGTCAGCAACATGACACCGGAAGGAACACCTGTGTAATATCCAATAACTGCTAACTTTGCATGATCATCATCCATTGTCTTAATGAACACTTGCGGTTTCAAATTACTGCAGTGTTAGTCATAGCAACAGATCTGCGCGCTCTCTGTCATGTCTGTAATATGACACAGGAAGTAACAAGACGTCTTACTGCACGTACCATCTCCTCAGTTTTAACATCTTAAGAACATGTATTATTCTCTTTCAACTACAAATGACTCGTTAGAACACATCCATCCACCAAGTTAGATCCCTTGTATGTTCACATGTATTTCGTCACTTTCCTTTCATATCATTATCCCATTATAGTAGTGGTGAACAACGTCAGTTCAACACACACAAATGTAGTTAGACCCTTTGACATAATTTAAATAAATTCATGAGCCAGTCCATAGGGACCAGGTCAAAGGGACCGGTCCAAAGGGATCAGTCCAAAGGGACAAGGACTCGTCCACAAGGACTCATCAACAATGACCAGTCCACAGGGACCCGTCAACAATGACTTGTCAACAATGACCTGTCAACAATAACCCGTCCACAGGGAACCACTCCCCCACCCTCTTATAAAAGCCATGAGTGGGCATGCGTAAAAACAAAAGACAAGCATGTTAATTCATAGTGGCTATCCACCGTACACATGCACTTTATGTGGAACAACGTTTAAATCCATATCGGCATTCAAACTCTCACATGTTGCAATTGGAAAGAGAGATTCTCTAAAAAATTACAATTTCACCCCCTAGTAGGGGTAGGTTTTACTTTTGGGGTTGAAATATGTTGTCCATTGGAAAGGGGGTGCTAGCCCGAGTTCAATGACACCTCATTTGCCAAAATCCAACCATGCGTTCGAGAGATATCGGGCTGCCGCCATCTTGTGAGGTGGGGAGGTGGAGGTGGGTGTAGAACCCCTCAAAAATCACTACTGCCTTACATCTTGCCTCTTCACTTTGAATGTTCCAATTCAGGGTGTCGGAGATTGTTACCCCTAATAGCTTTAAGTTTGTGCACTGTGGGATGACACTGTTCATAATTTTGTATTCATTCTCAATGGGTTTTTGTGACCTGGTTATTCTTATGTATTTATATTTTTGTACATTTATATTTAAATTATTCACAGAACACCACAGCGATAAGTTGTCCAGATCTGATTTAAGACAGAGGGAATCTTCTTCACATTTAATGCCCCTGTAAGCACGGTGTCATCTGCATATAGTGACATTGATGAGGTGACACAGCCAGGAAGATCGAGCACATATATAGTGAAGAGAAGAGGTCCGATCACAGAGCCCTGAATCACTCCAGAAGTAACTTGAGCAGCCTGCGATCGAGCTCCTCCGTACACCACACACTGTGTTCGACCCTCTAGGAATGACCTCACCCATGCAAGTAAGCTACCCCGTATGTTAAGCTGCTGTAGCTTTAACAAAAGTCTTTCATGAGACACTTGATCGAAGACATTAGCCCAATCCAGTGCAATACAGTCCACTTGTTTCACTTCTGGCTGATTCAAGTAGAACTGAAACTCATCAATGACTTTTGTCAATAGAGTAGTGCAAGAACGACCCGGAAGAAAACCGTGCGGATTTGGGTCGAGCAGATTGTTCTCCCGTAGGAATTCCAGAACACTGTTTGCTACTAGCCGCTCCATACATTTACAAATTATAGATGTTAGACACACCGGTCTGTAATTTGCAACATCTTCTCTGTCACCTTGCTTATAGATTGGCACCACGTTAGCACATTTCCACCCACACGGCACAGAACCTTGGTTGATAGACAGGTTGAATAACGCACTCAGAGAGGGCGCTAATGCTTCCGCACACTGCAGCAGGATCCGTCCGGGAACATCATCTGGGCCGGTCGCCGCATGTGGTCTAATCTTCCGTAGGCTCTGAATCACCTCAGTTGTTGTGAAGTACAGGTTGGAGAGTGGGAGGGGTGGAAGTGAGGACCTTGGCAGAAGCAGGTTCGTGGTCATATCCGGCTTAGAAAAGTTCTGCTTGAAACTGTCACTGAACGCTGTTGCAATATCTTGGGGTGCACTGAGGAATGTACCGTTACAGTGAAATGAGGCTGGCGCAGCGGTGCCGCGTCTTCTGGACAAAAATTTCCACATTTCACTGGTGCTGCTTATTTTGTGAATATAATTGTCGTATGTTTCGCGAATTAATTTCTTTGTTTGGTTCCTGATGTTCTTGTATTTTTTCCACATGATGTCAGTTGAGCAACTTTTCCATTTCTTGTATAAAATGTTCCTTTGCCTAATCATTTTAATGACTTCCTTCGTCACCCATGGATAATTTTTCTTCCCACTAATGGTTATTTTCGGTATAGCTATATCCACACATTCAAAGAAACAATTTCGCCAGGCGTGCCACACTGAGTTGATGTCGCTGGTGTCCAGAATACATGGGGTGGGAAGGTGTTTGAGGAATAAAGAGGATAGCAATTTCCAGTCTGCCTTTTTGTAATTGTATACTGTCCTCACGGTGCTCTTGCTGCGTGGTTTGTAGTAATGCAATGTGGTAAAGATGGCTGCGTGATCACTGAAACCGGGTATGACTTCAGCTTTCTGTACGGAGGAAGGAAGGCTTGTTAGGAATAGGTCTATTGTGGAGCGTGTAGTTTGTGTGATTCGAGTTGCTTCGGTTATTAATTGGTCAAGGAATAAATCGTAGAATGCGGTAAGGAATTCATTAACAATGGGATCCTTGGGAGTGGGAGGAGAGTTTTGCCAGTCTATTTCTAAATTAAAATCGCCTGTTATGTAAATGGCCTTGTATTTGTGCTGGATGTATTGTACACGACGGAGGGACTCCAAAAGTTCATCATTGATGTGCCGAGTTGAATTTGGAGCACGGTATACAGAGCCTATTAGAAATGTATTGTTCGCACACGTGAATTCCACCCATACAGCCTCAGCATCAGTTTCAAGCTCCCGTAGGCGAACAGGCCTTAACTCTGGTTTCATGGCTATTAGTACCCCTCCCCCTGATGTCCAGGTTCGATCTTTGCGGAACATGGTGTATGTTACCGGAAATATTTCTGGGTCGTTAGTGGATTTTTTCAGCCATGTCTCCCCTGAACACACAATTGACGGATTAAGTGCTGTGAGACAAGAACGCAGGTCCGGTTGTTTGGAGGGACATGTTACACTTCGAGCAATGAAGGAAAAAATGGACAATGCTTTGCCATCCGAGGGTGTTACGTCACTATCTACACTATTTTCACTCTGTGTCGATGTATTAAAAAATGAGTTAGAGAACTGAGGTAAAGAACAGTTCCAACATAGCCACGATTGTTTCCCAGAGGTGATTATTTTGTGTTTTGAAGCACTGATTTTGCACAAGTTTTGTGCGCTTGAGAGTGGCAAGATGTACATGTCACAAATAACTGATTCACACGACCCTTCGAATCACAAATTATACACACCTTATTCGGCCCTGGGTTCATCTCCACATCTCCACTGAGAGCCACAGACAGCACCACGAGATGTAATAATGTAGCGGGCGGTCTGGCAACCCCGCGCAGTGCTGGGCGCCCTCTGCCTGCTGCCGTGACTATCAGCCCCTCGCTTCCACACCATGTGAGAGAAGATATATTGAGTTTACAAACTACCATGAGGTGTTCCTTCAGGTCCGAGTTCACACACGAATCTTCAATTGTTAAAGAATGATCGAGGATCTTTTTCGAGGCACCCACTGAGCTTTTTACTAGGTAGAACACGAGGAAAAGTAGGAGCACTCTAACAGCTACACACCTGCTGGCCGCCATCTTGGGATTGTATAGTTGATTCCCCGCGTCTGTCTAGCTCTAGATCAGGGGCCGATAACCTAGATGTTAGGCCCCTTAAAACAACAATTATCATCATCATCATCATCTAGCTCTAGACAATGCGTATTCGTCCTCTGAAGGTTTACCGGATGGTGACGAATTTCGCATTTATTTGTACTCATCGTTAAGCATGTAGAACAGCCGCACACGTACAATATCATTGAAGTATTTGGGACATTTGGTCCAGTCTATAATCTCTCCTGAGATTAGGCCTAGTTATGGCAAGTAATTTATTCAAGTGGGAGTCATTTGGGAGATATTGTTTTGTTTTATTTTGTTGTAAATAGTTGATCTGTTATTAAATTCATTTGTTTTAACCCTGGTACTCACTTCTTCTTGCATGTTATTTTGTTATGTGTTACCCTGCATGTTATAGAAGCGCTTTAACAACAACTTACGAAATGGACTGTTACACCCCCCGAAACTGAGTCTCATAAGCTTCTTTGCAAGGGTTCAATATATATGATATGATATTAAAATTGTCGTAGACGCCAATAAATTTGTATTGTACAATTCCTATGTACGAGCCTCTGGCTCGTTGGAATTAATTGTTCAATAAATGATTATGATATACGGTACTGTACGTAACATAACCAGACGATCACTTAGATCCCTAATGGCACTTTTCGATGCCAAAATCATCCCAATTCTGACATATGGGATAGAGATGAACTGGGAGAATTTAATCATAGGTGACCTCCAAACTTTAGGTAAAATCAAAGCAAGATATTTGAAGATCTTCCTTTGAGTCTTCAAATACAACCGTCCAAGACTAGTCCACGAGCTAGCCCGAGAGCTCTTCCTAGTAGATCTACGATTTAAGCACGCTTTGCCTTTTACGATCAACTTGAAGAAGATACCGGAGGAGAGGACATTGGATAAAAAGAAAATACGGATGGAGTTTTACTCGACAGAGGCCATGGTTAATATATCATGGTCTGAGACGAACCAGGATTTACGGCATTACGTGAACTCACTGGCCGTCCACAATTGTCATCACAAAGTGTGCAACATGAAATCCTTGCACTGTATTTGTAAATAATGCAACCCAAGTGCTTCCTAGTATGTGATCGATATCAGGTCATTCAATCAATACCAATGCAGATAATCTCGTAGTTCCGCCCCTTAAAACAACAATAACTAACTAACCAATGCAGAAAACGTGGGAAGTCGGTCATAGACTTCTGCATGAAATGTACTTTTCTTGTAATTTAATTTTGCAAAAATTGTATGCATTGATAATTTATTATTAATCGTTTACAAGCTGTTTGAAGACTGTTAGTGTACGTTGATGTAGGTCTAAAATACCATATATTATGTATATTGACTCAGTGGTGGCCGGTAATAAGGTTGCAGTGTTGTACAACGACCAGATTTCAAGGAAAACAATTGAGACCGTAATAATATTTTTAGTAATAAGAGCTGTACGTTTCCTTTTATATTTGTAGGAATTCATCATTTTGTTCTTTAATATTTCAGGAAATCTTTTAGTACCGGTAAGTTACTGTGACCTGTCTGAGAAAACGAAGCGGACCAACTGTCTAGCGGCGCTAGTCCGTTTGGTTGTTGCCAGGCCCGAGCACTGACCAGATCTCAACAGTGAAGCGTATGGCAGAGATGCTAGACAGAGTACGTCCTATACCAACAGTTAACATGGCTAGTCGTTGCCCCTGATTGCAACAAGGGAGCCGAGATGCATCCGTTTTACCGCGCAATTGAAAACAGTTTTCTCTATCACAATTAACACCGGTTATCAGACAGATTCTACACACACCCAAAGTACACGGGGCTACATGGCCACGTTGTCGCAGCCCATAAACTGAAGAACCAACCTACAGTTTTATCTGATATCAAGCAGTCTTTTACCCTACCACGTACCACCTCCCCCCGTAATGAAAATAGTGCAACACCCAGAACAAAAATCCGCCAGCCACCACTTTATTGACTCCTGCCTCAAATATAATACACATGAATTACGAAAGAATCTACTGTACAGTATTATAGTACCGTACATTATGCAACGAGCCTATAATGGCTATAATTAAGACACGAGTATGTTTATAAAACGAGCGTTTGCGAGGTTTATAATTTCCATACGAGTGTCTTAATCACCATTATAGGCGAGTTGCATACGACTGTTTATGTTCGACGATATATATAAATTTATTTTATGTTTTACATAAATATTCATAAATATCTGTCCAGTCACTAGAATGTTGTGATCGGGTGCTGCGCTGGGTAGGATATCTCTGTTTTCCAAGTTATCTGGCCAACCGACGCATGCGATCTGTGTGCTTCAATGCCATATGTCAGATTGTGCACCAGTATTCAGTAAAACTGCCGCCGAAGTCGTTTCAAACCAACGCGCTGTGTAGAAATTGGATTTGGGGATATTAAGGTACAGTGCTATTTCTTGTCTCATATTCACCAGTTTATTTACGCGAACATATGGATGGTGCACTTTCGGTAATTTATATAGACATGTTGGATTTTGAGCGCGTACGCGAAGGTATCCTTATCTAATTGGTCACACAACTGTTTCTTGAGCTGTGATTGGTGGGAGAAACTGTTTCATAATGAAAAATAGTGTTATAATGAGCCTCATTATGATACAGTTTTCTGACACATTATATTCAGGGTCGAACATAAATAAATATTTATTACAGCCAATGGCCAAAGAAAATTACATTAAAATACTACCGTACATTTCAGACTAACATGGAGGATCATTGTCGCTACACAGTTCCTTGAGCGGCAGCTTCCGTTCGCATTCCAGGGCGTGATACCGTTCACAACGTTTCCCACAAAATTTGCAAATACACTCTGCAGCAGACGAATGGTAAACTTCCGTCTTACAGACTCGAAAATGAAAACCATGCACTGCAAATCTTGTCCATGTGTGACGCAGCTCATAATCTGGTCTTTTCCATTCTGCAGGGTTCAACATAGCTTCTGTGGAGTAGAAATCTAGCCAAATCGCCTCACGCTTGGCTTGAATCTCTTCCAGTAGTTCCTGGTAGGCACCTGTATCTGGCAAGAGCAGCTTTACACGGAGTTCTTCTATGAAGAATGGCTCACCTGTAAGCTCGTAAGTCAGTCTGGATGGTGTATTTGGAAACACAGAGAATCTTCTTGAGAAACGTCGATTTAATTGTCTCAATTTTCTTAAGGTTGGCCCAAAACAATTCAATACCATAGGTCACAATGGGAATTACTTGACTGGAGAAAATCTTCATGGCTGTATTAATAGACATTCTTCTAAGGAGTTTGATGTCATTCATCGCTATTCGCGAACTCAATCGAATGTAGGTGGCAGGTCGGTCGGGACAAAATGGTGGACGCAATGGTGATAGACTTGATTGATGTATTGAATGTTGTTGTGGATTCTAGGCGGCCTCTCGTTGAAGGACAGGCAATTTTAGATGCCAAACACATGATTATGTGTGGGAGAGTAGCCGAAACAGAAGATTTAGTGAGACTTGAAGCTTTACGCTTACAAACCAGAAATTTGAAGGGAGTTCCTCACCATATTAAAATTGTGATTCGATCACCAATTGCCGAGAAAAAGTTAATTTGTTCGTGTACCTGTAAGGCTGGAAGTTCAGGAAAGTGTAAGCATGTAGTCGGTACATTGCTTTACATATTTCGGTAAGTAGATGCATTTAAATTTAGAAGATATAATACTGTTGAAGCCGATAAATCGAAGAGTGTACAAGTTGACTGTATTTGTTTTATCTTCTTTTCGTAATAGGCACACAATTGAAAACTTGGAAGACCTGAGCTCCACAGATTTGAAGCAGCAATGGGGCAAGTTAAAGAAAGACAACTACATGTACGACAAAGCGATTCCTATAAATAAATTCTGCCACATGGGAAGATCAACTGTCAAATCGACCCTCCAAAGTTGCCTAGTCGGTAGTGCTGGCGAGAATAATATACTGGATATTCTACTTTCTGGGGCACAGGGATCCGAGCTGGATCTTACTTTGCGCTTAAGGGAGACTACTGCTACTACTACTACTATTCAAGTCTCGAGTGGTGATGATTTGCTACAATTATCCCTATGCCATAAACTTTTAGGCAACAACAACTTGTTGCCACAATTTAGTGCTATGGTTGATTTTGATGCAAAACTTCAAGGTGACATTGCTCAATTTTTTAATGAGAAGGTAGCTCTCACATATGAAGACAGTGTAAAATTATGTTTGACAACTCTTACCCAATCTGGAGAAATTTGGAAGAATGCAAGAAAAGTAAGATTAACTGGTACTACTTGTTACAGTGATTTTACTTACAGCAAAAATAAAAGCTCTGACTGGAATTTAAAAGTGAGTAGGCTGTTCAAAACTGATTTCAAGGGACACATGGCAACTGTGCATGGGAAAAAATTCGAACTAGTAGCCTTAGAAGCTTATGAAATTGCTTTTAAAAATAAAGTGGAACCGGTGGGCATTATTGTTCCTCCAAGTGCCCCATGGTTAGGTGTAAGTCCGGATGGTGTGGTTAGTTCACTCTGTTGTGTAGAGGTTAAGAGCCCTCTAGCAGGTAAAACGCAGACTGCAATTGATGTAGTGCAGGGCCTAAAATATTTAAATGGGTCGATTGAGGAAAATACTTTATCCTTAAAGACAAATCATCAATATTATGGTCAGGTGCAGCTGCAAGCATTGCTTTGTTTAAGATTTTTGAAAACCATGAGGAAAGGAGTGGAAGAGTAGAAGTACACACGTGGTGGCCAGCTGAGCTGCGGTCGGTCTGGATAAGTAGGGTAAAAATACTCAATAACACGCGTTTGATATGGAACACTTTTTATTTATCGGTTATAATCGGTAAATGTGGACCCTAAAATAATGACAGTGTTATTTTTAATTGTATATATGTATAACTGTGCGATACACGTGATCTAATTTGTGTGTTCCACTAGATTTTATGTGTCAATTGCATATTATCAAGCATCGGTTGTCTGCTGGTATTTGTTTTTGAGCAGTTCGAGTCATGGCGCTGTTACGTTTAAAAGCTATATTTGAGTTTGCTCACTGTACCATAGATTCTAGAAATTATTTGCTGCTTGGTAGGGCAAGGGGATGAGTTTAACTTGTATTAAAACTCTGGGGAGACAGGAATTGCTTGATTTGTTGGATGGTTAGCAGGTAGGTTTGGTGTTGAATATCGGACTGGTAGCAGGTTCTTGCAGAGTAGATATTTACCCTGCGAAGTCAAATTAGGCCTATATGACTCGTAGTGGAATGGCTCGGATATCGCAGAGCGAGGTGATGGTGGATGGTAGGGAAATGAACTAGGGAGCGGGGAAAGATACCTGACTGATGAAGCTTGGCTGTCGTGGTACGGCTTGGTTCGGCGAGACTGTACTTGGCTGTCTAGGTGCGGCTTGGCTCGGCGTAACAGTGAACAACCCGTCCTGTCGTCAGTGTGTGTAGTGGTGAGTGGTCCAACCCGCTCCTGTTGACCGTATTTATTTGGTATCGTCCCCTTTCGGCTATTGCTATTTGCATCTTTTGGAAAGTGATGAAAACTTATATCCGCAGCCCTCTTATACATCGACTTACAGCCGTGAACTGAGCAATATACTTTGCTTTTACTCATTTTGCACTCTATCAACGAGTAAAACTTATTACTTATGTATAAAGACACGAAGAATTTACCACGATACAAGGAACCATAATACAAACAGTCACCACGTGACAAATGTACCCTACTTGGTAAGTTTCTCATTATTACCGCTAGATGTCATAATCAGATAGCTGGAGTTGCCAATAACAATTTATGTTTTTTTCTTGTAAATAGCATTTTACTAGCTTTTCTTACAGGATAGTTGATGTAAAAAGTAACTTAGAGTAATTATTGCTACATTGTATCCATAAATAGGCTAATTTATAAAATAATAAAAAAGTGATATTGTTTCAAATGCTTTATTTATCATAGAAGTGCAATGTGAATGTAATAATATCATCATGTAGGTCATACCACAGAGCATCCCCATCCCCCAACATTTTAGCTTAAGATGAGTCATCATGCAGCGTGGTTTCACTTCGCTGCACGTTTGATACATTGAAAAATGGCTGCAGTCATAACAAGATAAACTCTTGTTTTCATCTGAATTTTCTTGAAGGCGTTGTTGTATACGAGTGTACGACTGAATATCAACTAGGAACTCGTGTAGTATACGTTGCCCGGCGTCATTTAAATCCGAAAAATTTTCTATAGAAATGGCCAATGTTACTTTTTTGTTGTTGTCGTGTAGCCTCCTGAGAGGCCGAGTGCAGGTCTTTCTAGTCGACGCCCGTGGGCGACCTGCGCGTCGGGATGAGAGGTGGAAAGGATGAAGATGAATGAAACTGGGCAAGGATGTGGAAGGAATCGGCCGTGGCCTGTCAGAAGGTACTGTCCCAGAATTTGCCTGGTGTTGAAAATGGGAAACCACGGAAAACCATTTCAAGGACAGCCGACGGTGGGGCTCGAACCCACGCGTCTACCGAGTCAGCAGAGAGCTTGGCCCCTTGACCTAACGCAGCGCTTTAGCCCGCGTAGCCACTACCGGCGGTGCCAATGTTACTAATATACAGGAGTTGAATATTTTATCGATAGAGTGTTACTGTATTTTTTCAGAGTGCCAACATTGTTTCTAGACCAATGGTTTTCGCCTAGGCCAATAAAGGTTAGGTAGCGCGGCCCTGCGCGTGAAGCTAATATAAACACCCCTGGTTTTTGTTACGCACAGTGGGGGTAGTCATGCATCAATACTCTTTATCCAGGCCAATGGTTTTGCCTAGCAGCACAATCAGTAAGTTGGCAGCAAACATGACGACTTGCTTTTTGATAAGTTTATTACTTGAAAGTTAATGTTGACAATTTCCTTATTTTGGAAGTGTTTATGCAGTGTTTGTCAGTGGCAAATGGCTTTAATAATGTGTCAGAGTAGTTACAAACCATTTTCAGAGCGCTACTATGTAAAATAACGCACTTTCGAAACGGGCAACGGATGCTACACGAGAGCCATCGAGGAAGATAAGTAGGATCAAGCCTAGAAAGGCGTAGCATTGCTTTGAAGTTCATAATCATGCGAGTATTCAATTGATGATTAAATTTCTTTGGTTATGGACTATGGAGGAAATCCCATTCTCCATAAGAAGACTCAGATTTGTGAAAATAATTTACATATAGTATGTAGTTATGAAAGAAATACCATATTTTTTTTTAGGTCTACAAACATTACTCTAATTTTGTTGGTGTACATACCCCAGCATGGTAACATATCTGTACTTGGCAGAGTGACAGAACATTCTATTTGGTTTCTCATGAAAAATAATAGGCTACGGGTACCAGCCTATTTTCTTTCACTCGGGTGCATTCTAACTAGGTACGCAAATTGTATACTGTATATGAACTAGTAGGCTAATGTATGTTAGAGAGAACTTGTTGATTATAATCTACTGTATACTTGGGGGCGTGGTGGCGGAGCGATCAAGCTGTTGGCCTCTCACCAAGGTGGACCAGGTTCGATTCCTGGTCAATGCATGCAAGATATTTTTAAGTGCAATGCCGTGTCCTGTGGTTCGGCTTCAATGTAAAAAGAAGGTCCCGTGGCTCATGATTGCGAGATTAATGGTCACGTAAAACTACAAGCTTCCTTCCTTTACTATACATTGTTTTACTAGTGATTTGGTTCTTCTGGTCTAATTTCTGCAATTGGCACCGTCTAGGCCCAGGGAGGGACAAGGGGGGCAAATGCATAGGGGTCCGTAAGCAATGAGGGCCCATTAGTGGTGCACGTTAGTTTCAGTTTATTGTAGCTACTTTTGTATTATGTAAGATGTTAAAAGTTTAAATTAAACTTTTAATTAATCTATCAATACGGATATCTACAAGCATTTGTACTATCAATGGCAAATGTATTTAAAGTCTAATAACAATGACCGCTGCGCCACCACGCCCCAGTCTAATAACACTTTGCATCATTAGGACGGGGGGTGGTGGTGGGGACCAACGTTTTAAGGAGTGTAATATTAAGGTCACCTACATCTGTTGACATACAGTTATCCTATACTGTAGAAGGAAGAGTTTAGACTCCTCAAAAAAATAGGGTAGAGGGCAGGGCTGTGCAATGGATGAGGCTAAGTAGTGCTAGCGAGAAATTCACTTGTGCCGGCGAAGCATTGCCCTGCCCATTTCTAAGCAGTGCTCCGTTTAGTCGCACGAGTATTGCCCATGGTACTGCAGTCCGTTTCATACTGAGCACACAGCCTGGCCACTAGGCGCACTGCAGCCAACATTTTGTCATATGCATGTGGTCCGTTGTGTCATAACGTCTTTTGTGAATGGGGAGGACAGTAATAGCGCAGTGGGAGAAAAACACCGAAGACACATAAAACATTTTTGGACGTACATGGACCTGATCTGCAACAAGGATACATGCATTTGCTTAATTTTCTGAGTGATGCAGCAGGTAAGCTATAGTGAAATATAATAATCCTAAAAATGAAATCAAGCCTATTGGAACCATGCATGTTGCAGTAATAGGGGCCAGAATGGAATCAGGAGAGTTAAAATACATTAAATTTGTTGACGTAATGTCACAAACCAGCAAACTCATGTTAAAGGGTGTGCATGCACAGTCTATCATTAGCGACATGCTCTGGCTACTGGTGTAGCCTATGAGACTACATGAGTATAGGCCTACATTTCCACTAGTAGCATATCAGTAGGTTAATTAAGAATTATTTGTAAGAAGTCGAGAGCTTGTTCATCCTATTTTTAGATCCAATTTAACCTGTCACATAAACGTTATGGTGAATATTATAGATATGGTAACCTTAAGTTCAGGAATTTTTATCCATATGCTGCTACGTTCATGAAACGATCAAGCAACTTTAGTGGCTAAAGCAAGGGCATTAATTCGTAGATGGTAACTTGAATGGCCTAGGCCTAACCTAAAAATTAGTTAGTTATTGAGGTTTTAAGGGTCGGAAAACCTAAAAATTACAAGCAACGTGAAATTAACAAAGTTGTTCATTGAGCGACACCACTATGCATTCATCATCAGTTTAGTCTCCCAGTGGATCCATTGTTATATTGAGTTGTATTAAATTTATTTTGAAATAATGAACGAAACACGTTTAAACGACTGTCATTTCGTGCCATCTATCCGTTTCTATTTACAGCTAGTTTATATGTAGCGCTTTACTTCGCTGCTGATACAGCGCTCAAATTCTGCTTTAGAAAAAACACACCTACAAACTGGGTACTAGGTACCAGTAGCAAAAGTCTCCTTAGTCATACTTATCAACACTAAGAATAGGAGCTGAAAGGTTCACTACTCCTGCAATAATAGTCATTACAGAATCCATGTATGGAACCATATATAAATTGACTCTCCCTTTTAATACTTTAAATATTTTCATCCTCTGAATTGTTCTTTCTACATGCACTCTAGCTGCAGCTATGTCAGCAGTCCTGAGTGCATCCTCTGTTGACAATTGCAGATTATTACCAAGAAAGGGTGGCCTGATTGTGCCACTCTATGGACTGGCACACATTTCTGCCCCTCCCGCAGCTCCCCGCCGACCCTTCTGCGACACCCTGTGTCCCTTTGCTTGGGATATTTGAATGTCCCGCCGCTGACGCCGTACTCCCCTTTTCCCGGCGAATGAACTGTCCCGGCTCTATGTGTGAACTGTTCCGGCCAGGCAAGACTAATTCCCGATCTTCTTCTTCGTTGCAATTGGGCCGGCTATTTCAAATGGACCAATGGTGTGCTCCCATATCATCTCCTTGTACTGTGGATAAACTGAGCTAAAGCCTGCCAACTGAAATTGCCTTCTGGCTAGGCCAATGTGCGACTTTAGAGACCTACTAATGTTGGTAGCGCCTACCTCCCAAATTCTCCGCAAGGCGCGCGCGGCACACTTGCCGCCCGTCGACCCGCGTGCTCTGTGAGCGCGTCCTTTCCCACTTCGCCTACAACGATGAAACAAACTGGTTGCTCCGCGACCGGGCTCTTGGAGCTTGGGCATTTAAAGTTCTTATGGCCACATCGAAGACTCAGGTAAAGCGTCTGATCTTATTCCATAAACTGTGTGTTTCCTTCGGACCTACAAAGTGATTCTCAACTCACAGTGTCGATGTGAGCAATGCAACTAAATTTAAGATTAATCTACTTAGCCATTTAAAACATTTTTGAACTAAGATGAACTACAAGGCACACAGCCATGGCGGCTTGCCTTTTCAGACAGGTTTCTTTTATATCGAACTACATCGTAGTAACTCATGGGCCGTGTGTGCTATTATTTAGTTGATTATAATTGTCCAGTTTGAATTTTACATGTTTGATGTTATCTTTTGGAGGGCAAGTTATGATAGGACGACAATGGGTACATTGTCCTTGTATGTGGTCTACAATCGCCAACGACTTGCCTCTTGCTGGGCAGCCAGCAGCAATTTCGCTATGTGGGCAACGGTCACGTTAAGGCGTTCTCTTGGAGCTTCTGCTCTGGGCCAGTGGTTAGCCCTTTTGTCTCTTTTTATTTTATCTTGATACCGGTATGTTTGTCCTTTTACCATCCGCTTTGTTTTATCATGTTTCTTTTTACTTTAGAGCTTTCGTCTCATGGATTTCCCCAAAATGTCTCCCGGCATTTTCAATTTTGGTTAACGTGTAGTATTCATATTTTTAGCTCGTTTTCTCACCTTCAGCCTGTTGCTGGGGCTAGTCTTTCTTGTCACCAAGAAATACCTTGCTTTGACCTAACATGGTAAATTGTCGTTGCGTGACCGCGGTTTCACAAAGACCACGTGGGGCCAAGATTACTGTTAGGAGTGGCCATTATGTCTTGTTGTTTGTTAAGTGTTTTCTTTTCCACATGTTGTTCTGTACCCAATTCTTTATTATCTCAATATATTTAACTTTTACATATTTTCTAACCCATGAGTGTATGTCTACCACCTCATTGCATTAACCAGACCCATGCCTTTGTATCACGAGGCCCTAATCCACACCCCGGGTATTCTACCCGCCTGGTTGGTCATTTCTAGAAATGGTTGCCAGAGTACGGTGCCTGCGAGAGCGCGAGTTGTCGATTTTGTCTGGTTTTGCTACCGCTGGTGGTAGATGGAAGCCACGTGGCAACATTATCGACTCTGCCCTGATATTTATCAGGATGAAGACACTGAGGAGTGGAATTCCTTTTTTTTTTGTAATTATAACTTCCTACCATGGACAAAGAAGTAAACATTTGAATTAAAGTCTTGTGGAAAATTAAACCGTTAGACTTAAGGTGTTGTAAAATTCTACTGTCTGACATTTTTCTTTTTTTCTTTCATGATACTGTCATGGAGCGTCACGTACCAGATCCAAAGTATTTGGATCATGAAGAAATCCAATATGAATTGGAGATCAGAAATTTGGAGGTTCCCGCGAGCACGGAGGTGGCTCGAGCAGTTCTGAAACCTGCCCTTAAGGATCCTGTATTGTTGCCTGTGCTGTCCGAAGCAGAATTTGCAATTGGAGAGTCACAGATTTTCCATAGAGTAGAAGTTTGTGCTAATCTCATTAATTTGTTTTTGCTTGATGATTATGGTACATCTGCCCAATATAAAAAGTTGCGTGCTCGTCTGCAGTACTTGTTCACTCGTTGCGAAGATGTTTTATCGGTTTCATCTCATCGTTCTGAGGACGAATTAACTAACATTTTTGAAATTCAGCGCATGATAGCCGAATGTGCAAATAAGGTCTTTGATGAAAATTCTAGTGGTTGTGACGGTGTAGAGGCACTCCGCGCAGTCAGTGTAGACAGTGATGAAATAAGGTTCCCTACCAGTGAAGGTGATAATCAGCCTTACGTTCCGACATGTGCTGCTAACCTGTTAAATGCAGTTCGTTTGAGTTGGGAAGGTTCCAATAATGCTAGTATGTTTCAATCTGTTGATCGCAACAATGTCTTTCCGGTTTCTACTAACAATAGTGTTACAGTAGATAGTAGTAGTGAGTTGCCTGTAGTTTCTTTTGCTGAAGTAAATCCTGGATCTTATTATTCTCCTCCTTCTGTGAGAATTTTGTCGAAAGTGTACGGGGATATCGCTTCCGCAGCCAGGTCCCGTACTAGATCAGAGTTGCCAGCCAGTAGTGTCGATGCTGGTGGTAACGCAAGTGTTGTTAAATTGTCTACGCAGTACCTCCAGGTCACTGAGAGGCAACCAGTCGATAGTGTTTTAGCGACTGAGTTTAGCCGGTTAAATTTTAACCAAGTGTTATCGTCCGACGCGAATTTGGTTGAAGTGTCAAACGCTTCATGGATGAATAGTTTGGGTACTAATCCTAGTTTTCATGTACCAGTGTCCGTTCATTCTGTTTCTGCTGTAAGCAATTCTAACGGTGATGCCAATTGTAATTCTTCCGTTTCCGAAATTTTGCAACCGAGTGCTAGAGAGTTGTTCATGTCAACTGAAATGCCTCGTTCCGTGTGTAGCACAACTCCTGTGTACACCACAAGTAACTCCAATGGTGGAGTAACGTATTCTTATTCTAGTGCCTTTTCTCGTCCTGCTTGTTCTGTTCTGACGCCCAGTACGAGGGGTGTTCAAGAAGTAAATCCCCGTAGTCGGAACATGTATCCTACTCCGAGACGAAGTGCTCCTCAAGACGTTTCTAGTAGTAACTATCCTCCTTCGTTAGGTATTAAACCTCTTAATTTCCGTTGGCCTAAAGATAAAGTTTGGTGCAGCAAGAACAGAGTTTCTTCTCGTGTAGAACCTCAAGATTGGGATTTCAATGGCCCGAGTGATAATGGTGGACCTGTTCGTGGCGAACGGAGAGGTCCGGCTTCTAGTCATTAGGTTTTTTCTAACCGTAATTTTGGGAATCTCGCCCACCCGTTATCTGATTGTGTAGCTAAGTTGAAGCACATGAATACTGATACCACCTATGGTATTATTCATTTTCTGCGTGAGTTGGTGGAAATTTAGGAGTATGCTGCTGTATTTGGTGTGAGTTACACTCAGGTGTACCAACTGATGTTCCCGTTCACTTCTGGTATGATGAGAAGTATGGTTGTCCAGGCTATGTCCCGTAACACAGGTATCGAAGTGTTCTGTGAGCAAGTAATGTCAAATTTCATTCCGTATAGAAAGATGGGTACTGTAATTCAACGTCATTTGTATCGTGTACAGAAGTATGGTGAATCATTGGATGTGTACATGCAAGATATGCTAAAGCTGGCTAAGATGTTTTCTGTTAACTTCACCGAGCAAGAGATGGTGGAACACATTTTGGATGGTGTGACGCCAGACTATCGTTCATTTTTATGCTCAGGTTCTCGCCCGAGCACTATTGCTCAATTGTGTGTTTTTGCCGTACGTGGAGAGTCCGTAGGCCAGTCTGATTATGGTAGAGGTTCTGTTGATCAACCCTCACAATTTAATTCATACAAACCGCAGGGTTCTTCTAATCGTTGGAACAATGCTCGTTCCCAGGGTAGCCAGGGTAATTGGGGAAATCGTAAGCCTCAAGCTACAGGAGGTCGATGGTCGAGTAATCAGCCTCAGAGTAGTCCTGTTCGTCATGAAGAAGTTAGGAGCTCTGGTAATTTTAATTCTGGAAGGAATGTCCGTTTCCAAGGTCCTTCAAATAGTAGAGGTGATGTCAGACACCCAGAAGCTACTAACCGTGGTGAAAATTAAAATCGTCAAGAAGCTCAAGGTCGAATAAACAGTAGTTCTGTGAAATGTAACGATTGTGGTCGTTTTGGTCATTCCGACCGCACGTGTAATTCTCCTCAGCAATGACATCCGGAAACCTGGCATCGTGATGTTATGTCGATGTCATCAGTCGTTAATGTAGATAAGAGTAGTGTCGGAGTATGAGTTGTTGTTGTTTTATTTTAGGGTTTTTATTTGTAATTTTCCTGGACATTGCCTAGCGTTTCCTTGAGTTGGTGCCTGTCTCAGTTGTACCCCGGCGTCCTCTGGTGACACGGTGTTTTCTTTTGGTTAGCTGGCTTGTGTGTTCCTTACGTCAACGCTCGGCAGGAGGAAGTGCTATCCTTATGTGTCATGTGTCGAGCTCGTTCGTCCCCTTCTGTCATGTGGACCGGTGGAGTTCACCTTGTGACAGGAGCAACTTGTAGTGTTAGTGTGTCTTAGATAGTTGCATAGACATTTTATTTTCAGGGTTTTTAGTGTTGAAAAGTTGGTGCCTGTCGACGGAGTCGATTTGTTCTGGTGGCATCGGGTTCTACAGGTAGTTGCGGTGGAATCGTTTTATGACAAGGTATCTCTAGTTGTTGAGATATTTGTTGTGGTATTTTTGACGTTACAGAGGAAGCCGAGGAAGCAGAGAACGCAGAATGTGAGGTGTAGTGTGGGTTGCAGTATTTTCCTGTGCTGTGATTTGGTAACAGTGATCTCCTTTATTGTATTTTTGTGTCGTGTAATGTTCTGAGTCGTAGTACTTTTGTTCTGGTGTGTGTGTGGATATCAGGGATTACTGCATTTGCTCGCAGCCCTGGTGTCGGACCCTTTCCTCGTTGAATTTTGTCTGTGTGCTGTGTATAGCGTAGAGTTGTCAAGGACTGTTGATTAGTTCTTGTGCGTGCTGCACATTGTGAAGTGGTGACTGTACCTGGTTACGTTGTCGAGGTGATGAAGGTTGCCCTGCATTTGCTCGCAGGCGCCTTGGTGTCATTGGAGATGACCGGTTGGTAGAATTGGTAAAATTTCTGTTCTTGATTTTTTGTTCCTGTTCTGTTCTCTGCGTTCCGTATTGGTGTGTTTCCTGTCCTGCGTTCCGTGTGCTAGAGGGCATTTGATGTGTAAGTGATGTAATGTAAAAGGTAAATTGTAAATGTAAATGTTGGAAATTTGTTGACACCAGTTGTAATCTGTGTGGTGACAAGGTAACTGTTTCATGTTCTCCCCTGTATTGTGAGAGCTGAGCCATTCCTGTGGTCGTGGGTTCCCGTAGATTTCTTTCGTGCGGCCCCATCTCAGTATTTTACCACCAAGATGAAAAATGTGTAAAGTTTCTATTTATTCAATATAGCATTGTAACATTAGGATTTTGGTTGGGTACCAGTTCTGTGTAGTTACTAACTCCAGTGAAGTGGAGGTAATACAAGTTCAAGAGAACGCTGTCCAGTGTTCCTTCCCATTTTAATGACTTAACATTAACGTAATTTTGCTAAACCTAATGTCTGCGTGTGCATTGTGTGTGCATCGCCCCTATGAAAGTGAATGTGATCTCGTATCACGAAGGCAAGTGAATTGCCAAGTCCTTGATCGCACAGTGAATTGTCCTAACATGTGCTACGGAAGTTGCTCAAGCTCTCGCCCTGGTCCTTCTCAGACCAGTGGCCTTCTTCGACCCTACTGGTGAAGAAGTCAACCAAACCTCGTGTTGCGTCTCTGCGTGCTGTGTCTGCTCTTGTGTTTGGCTGTTTCAGTGGTGGTCCAGTGTGAGGGTAGCCCCCCTCGCACCTTGAGATGGTGGTGGCCTGGGCTAAGGTCATTGCCATGACGTCGTCCTCCATCTGATGGTGATCCTGATGCCTGCTGGTCGGTGCGGATGGTGATCTCTTCCCTGATGTCGACCCTGCATGCTGAACGACTGGAGCTGTACTATGGTGATGTTGGAGCGGTGATATGGTGATCATCTGGTATGGTGATATGGTGCTGTTGGCGTTCCTTCTTGCCAACCCCTGGGGTCTTCACGACATCATTAGTTGGGCACTTCTACCTTCCTGTAGATTCAACTTCCTGGTGCAGTGAGTGACGCATGAACAAACATTATTTTGTCTGCTGGCGAACCAAGCTATCTTCAAGAGAACTTACAAGGGGGGCTTCTTCCTGTTGGCTCACCCCCACTGTCGGCTTTATGAGGGGGAGGCTGTGCCACTCTATGGACTGGCACACATTTCTGCCCCTCCCGCAGCTCCCCGGCGACCCTTCTGCGACACCCTGTGTCCCTTTGCTTGGGATATTTGAATGTCCCGGCCGTTCTCCCCTTTTCCCGGCGAATGAACTGTCCCGGCTCTATGTGTGAACTGTTACGGCCAGGCAAGACTAATTCCCGATCTCCTTCTTCGTTGCTATTGGGCCGGCTATTTCAAATGGACCAATGGTGTGCTCCCATATCATCTCCTTGTACTGTGGATAAACTGAGCTAAAGCCTGCCAACTGAAATTGCCTTCTGGCTAGGCCAATGTGTGACTTTAGAGACCTACTAATGTTGGTAGCGCCTACCTCCCAAATTCTCCGCAAGGCGCGCGCGGCACACTTGCCGCCCGTCCACCCGCGTGCTCTGTGAGCGCGTCCCTTCCCACTTCGCCTACAACGTAGAAACAAACTGGTTGCTCCGCGACCGGGCTCTTGGAGCTTGGGCATTTAAAGTTCTTATGGCCACATCACAGACTCAGGTAAAGCGTCTGATCTTATTCCATAAACTGTGTGTTTCCTTCGGACCTACAAAGTGATTCTCAACTCACAGTGTCGATGTGAGCAATGCAACAAAATTTAAGATTAATCTACTTAGCCATTTAAAACATTTTTGAACTAAGATGAACTACAAGGCACACAGCCATGGCGGCTTGCCTTTTCAGACAGGTTTCTTTTATATCGAACTACATCGTAGTAACTCATGGGCCGTGTGTGCTATTATTTAGTTGATTATAATTGTCCAGTTTGAATTTTACATGTTTGATGTTATCTTTTGGAGGGCAAGTTATGATAGGACGACAATGGGTACATTGTCCTTGAATGTGGTCTACAATCGCCAACGGCTTGCCTCTTGCTGGGCAGCCGGCAGCAATTTCGCTATGTGGGCAACGGTCACGTTAAGGGGTTCTCTTGGAGCTTCTGCTCTGGGCCAGTGGTTAGCCCTTTTGTCTCTTTTTATTTTATCTTGATACCGGTATGTTTGTCCTTTTGCCATCCGCTTTGTTTTATCATGTTTCTTTTTACTTTAGAGCTTTCGTCTCATGGATTTCCCCAAAATGCCTCCCGGCATTTTCAATTTTGGTTAACGTGTAGTATTCATTTTTTTTAGCTCGTTTTCTCACCTTCAGCCTGTTGCTGGGGCTAGCCTTTCTTGTCACCAAGAAATGCCTTGCTTTGACCTAACATGGTAAATTGTCGTTGCGTGACCGTGGTGTCACAAAGACCACGTGGGGCCTAGATTACTGTTAGGAGTGGCCATTATGTCTTGTTGTTTGTTAAGTGTTTTCTTTTCCACATGTTGTTCTGTACCCAATTCTTTATTATCTCAATATATTTAACTTGTACATATTTTCTAACCCATGAGTGTATGTCTACCACCTCATTGCATTAACCAGACCCATGCCTTTGTATCACGAGGCCCTAATCCACACCCCGGGTATTCTACCCGCCTGGTTGGTCATTTCTAGAAATGGTTGCCAGAGTACGGTACCTGCGAGAGCGCGAGTAGGGGCCGTGCACTGATCAATTGTATATTCCTTTCAATGCATTCACTCTCAATCAAAAATCCTTTATCGATCATTACAGCATCCTGATAAGGTAATAACATGCCTAATAAATTGGATTGCAAAAATATTTCTTTGTCTGAAACCCTTCCACCATACACTTGACTTACAAAAGTTACTAAACGTGATGGTGCAACACCAACAAGTGCTTTCAATGTGTAATCGCCTTTGTAATGAGAGTAGGACATCACACGACACTTTAAACACTTATTTTTCTCCACGGGAATTTCTGTACAATCCAAAATAACTCTAGTATTCTGAAAATGTTGAAAACATATAGGCATCCTCTTCTTAATCAGATCTTTCTCCAGCCATGGAACAGCTGTTTTTAGTGCCTCATGCAATAACTCTACTGTTACATGGAAATAGTTCTTACATGTATTAGCTGTGACCCCAAATAGAACAGCTAAACACCTAAAAGAAAGATTAATTTTCAATTTCACGAACACTAATATGAGACGCTGTCTTAATGACAAGGTTAGTGGTTTGGCACTCTGTCTTTCTAATTTTCCTGTAGCAACACATATTATCTAATAATGTAACCGATGGGATACCAGTAAATGCATTAATTTCTCTATTTGTTTTCATCATGTCCTCTAAAGTTATTTTTCTACAATCATCAATTACACTTGGCGTTACTTGTATCCCTTTATCTTCTACACATTTCCTTAGAGTGGGATCTTCCACCAGAGCTGCAAACATCTCCTCTGCCACAGTCTGTGTCTTCAGTTACCACTTCACTGTCTTCAGTTGGAGATGGTGGTGGTGCCACAGCTTCGTGTCTATGTTGCACACGTGCATCCCTAGCCTCTGCCTGTAGTTTCAGGGGAGAAGATATCTACTTATCCAATAATCTCAGTGCCAATTTCTGAGAGGGGATGGCACCCTTCTTCAGGTATGTTTTACATGCTCTCACATCTGAAAGTAAAATATATTTATAATTCTACTGCAATATTATAACAATCTTATGCTTATTGATAATCCTACCCCACTGGAAGTAGCTTGTGTAGTCCACTTTAAGAAGAATAGGTATAAATAACGTAGCCTAATCCAGTGTATGAAGGCTATCTTTCCACAACTGGGACGTAATTAATATGTATGAAAGAAATAAACAGGTCATCTACAGTACACGTACAAAGGAATGTTTACTAACCTGGATAAAAATAATCCCCCTTTGTGAAATGCAAACCGCATACAATCATATATTTAGAAATCGGCTTTGCGATCCGAAGTACTCGACTCCATTCCTTCTTTAAACCTTTCTCTTTAGGAAAGTAATGCATTGATATGCCTCTTGTTGCCTTTGAAGAGCACTGTGGAACTGAACAATATCTATTAATCATTTTTCAGCCTCATTTATTATGCAAAAGCTGAAAAAATGAGAGAAGATCACACACGTCAACAAAAATCGCAGGTTAAACAGCTGTTTGTTAATATTTCTATCACCATTCCAGCTAAGCGGCAGCACCGTCGCTTGAGTTCGCGAATTGTCGCTGCTGTTATACGATTATCGAGATGTTTCGTGAACTTATTACCAGAAGTCTGTAGCGTGATTCCTAAATAGTTAAAGTGCTTTGCTAATTTCAGTGGCTCTCCTTCGTGATACAGTTCTTCACAGACTGCTATTTTACCACTCTTTATAAAAACCATATGGACGGTTTTGTCCCTATTCAGCTATAGGTTATTCTTTTCTGCCCAAAGTGTTAATCTGTCCCAGCATTCCTGCAGAGCTCTAAGATCATAAGACCCTATCACCATATCGTCTGCATAAGCGTAGAAGGAACCCTCTTCTTCGTGGCCTTCAAGAACTTCTATGACATCTGAGATAGTCAAGATAAACAACAGCGGACTAACAGGATCTCCCTGCAAGACTCCTTTTGCTTGAACAATGGGTGCTGATGACTGTATTGCGATACCTGTAAATTGTTGAAGAAACCGCCATTATGTGACACACTGTCCGTTAGATTAATTTTATTTTCTTTGCGGTTGTTTTGCGAGATGATTTTTGTATGATCCTATCACTGTCGGCTGGATCGCTTCCCTCCTGGCTGCTTTAAACTGCCTGCCTATTCAACACTCACAAGCGTACAAGATTATATATATTAATTCACCGCTAGGTTGCAGCACTAACCCACTGAGATCGCCGCGGCTTTTTAAAGGGGAAAATACCTGAAACGTAGAATTGTTACGTTTGGAGGTTTAATATCGAGATTGACGGACGTGAAAACATTACCCTAAGTTAGTTATTTTGTTATTCAATCATCTAAAAGTATTCAGACACATACTTACGGTCAAATTTTCAGTATAAAGGAAAGCAAAAATACATGGTGGTGGAGGTGATTGTTTTAAGGGGTGAAATGTCTAGCTCATTTTCCCGTAATTATACAGATGATAATAAAAATACAACTAATTCCAACTGACTTAAATCTATCTTACCGTATATACTTTGCGAGATGAAAAGAATAAGGACAATAAAAGACAGGGAAAATAAATGCCCCTGGCCCCCGACAAAATGGAATGTTGATTTATTTTGGAGCTTTGAAACATCGTGGTCATGTAGACCCATGTACTTGGTGTGAGTAGAATTGTCTGATAACCCGTCTTATTGTGATGGCTGTATTATAAATTTTTACAGATTTTTTGGACAGATTGTTTATTTATTTACTTATTTGCTTATTTATTTACATATTTATTTACTTACTCACGTATTTATTTGTTTATTTACTTACATACGGTATTTATTTACTTATTTATTTACTTATTTGTATATTTACTTACATATTTATTTATTTAATTATTTATTTACTTACATATTTACTTATTTACTTACTTACATATTTATTTACTTAATTACTTACTTATTTATTTACCGGTATTTATTTACTTACTCATTTATTTACTCACTTAATCATTCATTCATTTATGTATTTATTAGCAGGTACCCGCGGCTTCGCTCGCGTCATAGTCGTGTCATATTGTTATTCATTGAAATGCAGGTTTAACCCCGTTAACACCCATTTAGAACCTGAATATCCAAAAATCCCTCCTTAGTAGACGTTTTCGCCACACAACAAACATATCCCCAAAATATCATTCTTCTAACTTTAATAGTTTTGGTTGGTCGATGAGAGTGAAGAGATACACGCTCCGTTAAGAATCCTTCAACCCCCAATTTTCACCCCTTTCACCTCATAATATACACCATATCGATTACCTTTAGACATATGTCTGCTTATTTTTATTGATTAATTTATATGCCGAATATCACATCCCCAAATGAAACAACTCGTGAGATATTGTAAATGAATGAATTGCAAGTTTAACCCCCTTAACACCCCTTCAGAACATGAATATCCAAAACTCCATCCTTAGTGGACGTTTTCGACGTACAACGAACATATCCCCAAAATCTCAAGTTTGGCTGGGGGGATGATGAGTGTATATCCAAAAATCCTTCCTTAGAGGATTTCTTTTCCCAGAATTTCACCCCTCCCCATGGGCCCCTTAAATTGGATTTATAAAATAACGGTTGACCACCTATTTACTTATTTTTCAAGCTGATTTTTTCCCATGCGTTTCATACCTGATGCCTCTGTATTTTAAGAGATACTTGCCCCGTTAGGAATACTTCAACTCCCACTTTTCACACATACACCTCATAATATACACTACATCGAAAAACCCACAGACATGACTGTGTCTTCTTATTCTTAATGATGAGTTTATATGCCGAGTATTGCATCCCCCAAGGAAACCACTCGGGGGATATTGTTATTCAATTAAATGCAGGTCTACCCCCTTAAAACCCCTTTAGAACCTGAATATGCAAAAATCCTTCCTTAGTGGACGTTTTCGACATACAATGAACATAACCCCAAAAAGTCATGCTTCTAACTTCAATAATTTTGTCTGGGCGATGATGAGTGAGCATGTCAGGACATTTTCTTTTATTTATTTTTCAGAATTTCACCCCTCTCATGAACCCCTTAAATTGGATTCATGAAAAAACGGTCGAACACATATTTACTTATATTTTAAGCTGTTTTTTCCCGCTGAATTTCAAACTTCTCGCCTATGTCGTTTAATAGATACACGCTCCGTTAAAAATCCTTCAACCCCCAATTTTCACCCCTTTCACCTCATAATATATACCACATCGATAAAACCTTAGACATATGTCTGCTTATTTTTAATGATTAGTTTATATGAAGAATATCACATCCCCAAAGAAACAACTCATGAGATATCGTTATTCAATGAAATGCACGTTTACCCCCTTACCATCTCTTCAGAACCCGAATAAACAAAAATTCTTCCTTAGTTGACGTTTTCGACATACAGCGGACATATTCCCAAAATGTAATGTTTCCAACTTCAATAGTTTTCGCTGGACGATGATGAGTGAATGAGTCAGTAAGGTCATTTTCTTTCAATTATTTTTACCAGAATGTTACCCTCCACCCCCTCCCCTCCCCATGGGACCCTTAAATTGGATTTATGAAGAAATGCTCAAACACCTATTAACTTATTTTTAAGCTGTTTTTCCCCTGAGTTTGATGAGTGAGTGAGTTAGTCAGTCAGTTAGGACACTTTCTCTCCTTTTTTCCCCTTCAGAATTTCACCCCACCCCATTGGTCCCTTAAATTGAATTTATGAAAAAAAAAACGTCGAACACTGTTTTACTTATTTTTTAAGCTGCTTTTTCCCGCTGAGTTTCAAACTTCTCGCCTATGTCGTTTAAGTGATACACGCTCCGTGAGGAATCCTTAAACCCCCACTTTTCATCCCTTTCACCTTGTAATATACACCATATCTAAAAACCCTTAGACACATGTCTGCTTATTTTTAATAATTAGTTTGTATGTCGAGTATCACATCCACAAATGAAACCACTCGTGAGATATTGTTATTCAATAAAATGCAGGTTTAAACCCCTTAAGACCCCTTTAGAACCTGAATATCCGAAAATCCTCCCTTAGTGTACGGTTTTGCCTGCGGCAAGATGGCGTCACAGTGAAAGTGTAGTGAAATAGAAGCTAGTGTAAATATTTGATAAAAGTGGTAAAATATTATAACAGAAGTATAAAATCTATAAAGTTATTGATAGTATTTAGAAATACTTATTGATAATTTAATAAACCTAAACTAAGTTGTGGGAACGTGTATCCAAAGATTCGGTGACTTCTTCAATCACTGTTTGAACCAAGTAGAGCAGTGGTGTTTTTACGAGATTTCACCCGATTGGAAGATATACGTATTTCACTTTCTTCTTTATTGGTAGGTGATTAGATTAACTCATTTAGGTAGTAATAATTAAAATAAATTTAGTGTAAATTTGTATAAACATCTAGGCTAACTTAGATCTCTAGTATGTCGTCAGTTAACAGTATTAGTGTCTCGTCAGGTAGTGTAACAGTTGCGGATTTATGCTCGTCGTGCAAGATAAAAGTAAAAAATGCAAATAAAATAATCACAAGATCTCAGGTAAAATTGAGTGAGGAGAAAACCGATTGTCGTAATGTATGCCTACCGGTACCGTCATGTGAATGCCATAACCTGAGAAACGAACTGTCCTCAAAATATGAAATTATAAAGCTGCTAAAGGAAGATATTGCTAAGTTAATGGAAGAGTTGAATAAATTAAAAGGAAACAGAGAGGAAAGCAAGGAAATTTGGTCGACAGTGGTTGCTGGTAGTGTAAGTTTGAATAAGCTTAGGCCAGTACATGTAACTGAAATTCCCGTCTCAAATTCATTTGGAGCGCTCGTCGAAGAAAATGATGACTTTCTTCAAGAAGAAAAGAACAAAGTGATAAAGAGAAAATCCAGGAAGATGCGGATATTTGCGGATAGCCACGGGCGAGATGTAGCAGCAACCGTATTGGAGAGGAGCGGAGAAATGGAGGTCACTTCGACAGTAAAGCCTGGAGCACCCATTGCAGCGGTCACGAAGGGGATTGTAGGAGAGTGTGCGACCCTCACTTCAAAGGAATATGCAGTAATCATCGCTGGAGCAAACGACGTCTATAGAAATGAGAGTAAAAAGGTAATCAAAAATTTAAAGGGTACATTGCCATCCATGGATAACACAAATGTCATTATTGTAAACATTCCGCAGAGATACGATTTCATTCCCAAATTCATGTGTAAATGTAGAAATAGAGGCTACAAATGGAAAAATTCGTAAAATTTGTAAGAGTTTTCCAAATGTCCAAATTATAGATGTAAATAAATTAGACAGGAAGGTCCACACTCGACATGGCCTACACTTAAATAGGTTAGGAAAAGAGTATCTTAGTGATGAAATCTGCAAAATTGTAAATTCAAATGGTAAGAATAGTTAAACACTAATATCTTTAGAGTGGAAGCAGGGAAACTTGTAAAAGAAGCCAAACGTGAGGTTTGGCATTCAGATCTTTCGATGTCAAATTTAACTGAGAGCAACAATGGTATTTCGGATTTGTCTAGCAACAATAATAATAACAATTATGATAATAATAATAATGTAAATAAATCACCAACACAAGCTTGCAAAAGTAACAAATTTAAAATAATAACAATTATGATAATAATAATAATAATGTAAATAAATCACCAACACAAGCTTGAAAAAGTAACAAATTTAAAATTTACCACCAGAATGTTCAATCTCTCTATAATAAAATTGATTACATAAATTTAATGCATAAAAATGAACTTAAAGACATCTCAGCACTATGTATTTCAGAACATTGGCTGAAAGAGGATCAACTCGAATTAATTAAATTCCCAGGGTTTATACAAGCTAGTAAATACTCTAGATCTAATATTAGCCATGGTGGTACTTGTATCTTCTTAAGAAATATTTTAGATCATGAACAGTTTTAACAGCTTATGATTATATAATTATGGAACAGGATTTTGAACTGCCGTAAAAATACAGCAGTTTAAGTTAATAATTATATGCGTATACCGTTCTCCGTCAGGAATGTTTCCTTTATTTAGAGATAAATTAGAATTGTTACTCAATAAAATGAGCAATGTAAATTTCGATATAATAATTTGTGGGGTTGTAAATGTGTATTTCTAAAAATTTGATAGAAAATGTGAATTATTAACACAGTTACTAATTTTCTATGGACTGAAACCTACAGTAAATACCCCAACAAGAATAACAAAATATAGTAAAACCACTCCTGATCAATTTGTTTTAAATACAGATAAATATCACCATTCAATAGAAGTCTATTGTCCGGGTTTTAGTGACCACCATGGACAAATACTGAGTTTTGAAGTACCCGAAACAATCAATAATAATGATAATGGACTAAAATCAAAGTGCAGGTAATTCACTGAAACAAATGTTACATAATTCAATGACTTATTAAATAAGGAAACATGGTCAGAAATGTATAAACTAGAAAATGTAAATGATAAATTTAATGAATTAACAGTACCCTAAAACACTATCTTGAAACAGCATTCCCCTTTAGACAAAGAACTGTTCAAAATAACAAAACTAGCAATTGGATAACAACAGGGATTAGAAATTCATGTCAAAGAAAGAAATTTCTACACAAATTATATAAACAATACCACACAACACCTGAATTCAATTTATGCTACAAAAAATACACTAGCATATTAAATAAGGTAATAAGACTAGCAAAGAAAATGCATAATGATAACTTTATTTCTCAATCATCTAATAAAAACAGGGCTATGTGGTCCGTGATAAAGAAAGAAACTGGAAAATCTGCTAAAATACAAAGGAACATTACACTGACTAGAAATAATAAAGTGATTAATAGTCCAGAGGTAATAGCAAACACTTTTAATGACTATTTTCTGAAAATTCCACAAAAAAATATTAAATAAATCACAGGTAAATACACTAAATTCTAATAATAAAATAAATATATGTAGTGATTCTTTATTTATAAATCATGTCACAAGTGAAGAGGTAAGAATAGTTATAAAAGAGCTAAAAAATAAATTCTGTGCTGGCATTGATGGCATCCCTGATGCAATTTTAAAGAAATGTGCAGAAAATATAATAAATCCACTTACGCACTTAATAAACTGTTCAATTCTCTCAGGAACTTACCCGGATATTTTGAAGTTATCAAAAGTAATTCCAGTGCACAAAAACGGTTCAAAAGATGAATTAGATAACTATCGTCCTATTACCTTACCAACTGGTATTGCAAAAATTGTGGAAAAAATCATGTATAAGAGACTGATAAGTTTTATAGAAAAAAATAAAATATTATCAAACTCACAACATGGATTCAGAACAGAAAAATCTACACAGACAGCAATTTATGAATGTATTAATAGTATACTGAAATTAATTGACAATAAGGAACATGTAACTGGCCTATTCTTGGATTTATCGAAAGCATTTGATGTTGTTGACCATAAAATCCTCCTTACAAAACTAAATCAATATGGTATTAGAGGTCTAGCTAATAAATGGATAGAGTCTTACTTAACAAGGCGTAAACAAGTAGTAAGCTTGAAACACAAGGATGATGGAACCAAATTACTTAATGAAACTTTGTCCAATGAGGGAATTATTAAATTTGGAATACCCCAGGGATCGGTTTTGGGCCCACTACTCTTCCTTCTATATATCAATGATATAACACAGAACGTTCATTCACATAAGGAAATTTTGTTTGCGGACGATACAACACTCGTAATAAAAGGTGAAACTAAACAGGTCATACAGCAGTCTGCTGACTCCTTTACAGGAGAGTTAACCAAATGGTCACAAGGTAATCGCCTCATAATAAACTATAAAAAAACAGTATGTCTAAATTTCCACACTATACAGAATAGGAATCCTGCGAAGTCCAATATAACATTAAATGGTCATCAAATAGAAAATAAATCAGAAACAAAGTTTTAAGGACTATGGATACAGCATGACTTGAAATGGAATAAACATATACAATATCTGAATACTAAACTGAACTCGATGTGCTTTGCGTTACGCATTTTGAAAACTTGCACTAGCATGCACACATTAAGAAATACTTATTTTGCTTATTTCCATTCATACTTAAGATATGGGGTCATATTTTGGGGTATGTCGCCAGATGTACTAGGCACGTTTAGGATACAAAAGAGGGCGATTAGAATTATGGAAAATGTAAAGACTAGAGAATCATGTATACCTCTGTTTTAAGATTTAAACATTCTCCCACTGCCCTGCATATATATCTGTAGAAACTTCTAGAGTTAACCATGGGTTTCTATACACGGGATAAACGGATTGATACACACGAACACATGTTGACATGGATGTATTTAACAAGACACTGTGACACATGATACAGAGTACAGTCTATATACAAAAAAGGCAAAGAACATAAAGGTCAAAGAACATACATGTGACAACAGACAAACGACATGTTGAGCGAGATTAGAAATTACGAAAAGTAGTCATTCTCTTCAACACTCTCCCTTAATCGAGCAATGCTACATTATGCTGCAGTTAGGATAATCCAATGCCAGTAACACATTTCACATGACCATGAACTGGCAGACCTTTTGTCAATACATCAGCAATCATTTCAGCAGTAGGCACATACGATAACTTTACTTTGCATTTCTTTAAGATGTCCCTAATGAAATGATAGCGCACATCTATGTGTTTTGTTCTCTGATGATAACCTTCATTCTCAGCCAACTTCTGAGCACTCTGACTGTCATTACACAACTGAATTGGACCTCCTCTCTTACACAATTCAAAGAAGAAACCTCTAAGGAACAGAGCTTCTTTACATGCTAAAGTCAGACCTATGTATTCTGCTTCAGTGCTAGACAATGCCACAACTGGCTGCTTCTTACTTTCCCTACTTATTGGGCCTTCTGCATATTTGAATACAAATCCACTCACAGATTTCCTGTCAGTTAAATCGTTTCCAAAAGAAGCATCAACAAAACCCTTGACATCACATTCTGATTTTTTATACATGATACCAACGTCCACCGTACCCTTTAAGTATCTGAACACTCTCTGGACACATGTCCAATGTTCCTTACCATAACAATTATTGAATTGACCCAAATAATTAGTTACATATGCAATATTTACCCTGGTACAAATGGAAAGGTATAACAAAGCACCAATGACCTGTTGATAGGGATAGGATTTGTCACAGATGTGGATTTCTCCAACAACAAACCTGTTTCCATTGGAGTTTTCACAGGAGTACAATCTGACATCTTAAACCTATCCAACACATCTAGCAGATAACACTTCTGATCCAATTTAATACAAGCTTTGCTTCTTTGAACTCTCATCCCCAGACATTCAGAGACTTGTCCCAAATCTTTGATCTTAAAATGAGAATGCAACACCGACTTCAGTTTCTCCACTTGGACATGATTATTAAAAAAAATACAAATACAAAAAAATCATCAACATAGAGGGCAATAACAACAAAAGATGATGAATCTTTACAGTAATATACACATGGTTCATACAAAGACTTCTTATAACCGATTTCAGTAAGAATTTCATGAACCCTCTCATACCAAGTGCGAGATGCTTGCTTCAAACCATAAACAGCTTTTCGAAGCTTACAAACTTTAGAACTGTCACACTCATAGCCTTCTGGGCGGTACATATAAATATTTTTAAGAACGCCATTCAAAAAAGCTGTTGAAACATCTAGGTGATGAACTTCCAGATCCATATTTACAGCAAGAGCAAAAAATAGTCTCAATGTACTATACCGCACAACAGATGCAAAAGTTTCCAGATAATCAACTGCATACCGTTGAGAACAACCTTTAGCCACTAAGCGTGCTTTAAATTTAGACACATTGCCTTCAGTATTATGTTTCACTTTAAACACCCATTTGCATCTTGCAATATTTGTTCCCTCAGGTTTCTCAACTAATGTCCATACATCATTATCATGAAATGACTTGAGTTCTTCCTCCATCGCCTTTTTCCATTGCATGCCCATCCTTACCGCTAAGTGCTTCATACACAGTGGTCGGTTCCACATAACCACCACTTTCAGCAAAATAGACTTCATAATCAGGAAATTGTTTTGGAAGTCTCTCCCTTAAAGGGTACCTCCTATCTGCATCTTCTGGAACACCAACCTGGTTATTCTCATCATTTTCATTATCATCATTATCATGAATTAAAACAATGTCTTCATTAACCTGAGCAATACCTGGACCATCAATGTTGCCCCTAACCTGACCAGCAACCGAAACTTCAACGACTGGCAGGTTATCATCCTGTCCAATTCTGTTTTCATCATCATTTACAATGTCATGCAACGGACAATACATTACATCACTCATTTCAACATTTTTCTCAGCACACCTGGTGAATTTATGTTCTACAAATTTAACACTGTGCTCTACAAAATTTTATTTAGGCTTACTGGGATCAAACAGACGGTAACCTTTCTTTTCCCCATCATACCCAACAAACACAAAACATTTGCTTCTGGGTTCCAATTTGCCACTACGCACCTGTTTTGGAACATGGGCATAAGCATCGCAACCTAATATTTTCATATTCTCATGACTTACAGCTTTACCAGTCCACAATTCCTCTGGTATGGCATTATCAACTTTACTATGAGGACACCTCTTCAAAATATACACTGCCGTATTGGCTGCTTCCGCCCACAGTTTTTTAGAACATCCTGCTGTGAACAACATGCATCTAACCCTTTCCATAATAGTACGATTGTGACGTTCAGCTACGCCATTTTGTTCAGCTGTATACCTTACAGTTCTCTGTTGCACAATCCCTTTTTCCTTGAAATATTTGTTCAGGTCAGAATTGACAAATTCCTTACCATTGTCAGCGAAAAATCTTTGGTGCCTTACCTTTCTGAGTTTCACAATATGCAACAAAATCCTTGACTTTCTCCTTGGCTTCAGATTTTTGTTTCAAAAAATAAACAAAAATCTTCCTGGAAAAATCGTCAATTATTGTCATCATATATTTAACACCATTCCAGGTCTCAGGGAGCGGCCCACACAAATCAGAGTGCACCAAGTCCAAAAGAATTTCACTCCTCGAGTGACTTACTTGTGGAAATGACTGCGTTTGCTGCTTCCCGAGAACACATGGTTCACACAATCCCTTTGGGATTTCCTTAAATTTAACAACATCAGACATTTCACTTAAGACCTCTAACTTCTGTCGCCCAACGTGACCCAACCGCTCATGCCACAAATTGTAATCAGAAACATCACTAACAAGAGCAGACATATCTTGGTTAACATTCAGATAATACAGACGATTCAGAACTGAATCAGTAGCTAGCACGCTACCATTCACTGAGCAATTCTCTGAATCCAAGATTTCACATCCAATTTTGTTAAATACAACAACAGCACCCTTGTAACCATCTGACTAACCGACAGCAAGTTAACACTCAGTCCTGGAGCATGCAACACATCTGACAGATTATTAATACTGTCGCTTACGTTCATTGCAATGTCACCAACTCATTGTACAGACAACTTATCATTATTACCAATTACAATCTTAATATCTGGATCATCATTGCATTTATAATTTGACATAAGTTTAACATTAGGAGACATGTGAGCACTACAACCAGAATCAATGACGAAACAATTCTTTGGTATTGTACCCGATAATCCGGAAAGGATCCTGTTGGAATATCCATTGCCCCCGCTGGATTGCCTATTTCTAACTGCACCGGCAAATACTACATTAGAAATCGCTTCCAACATGGCCTTTAGGGATTTACAGACAGCAGTTACAAGAATATTGTGGATCAACAACCAACTACACGGGGCACTCACCTTTACTTACCTCTTGGGGACTGGGAATTCAGCTTCGCCTACACTACATCCACAATATTCTTCACCTTATATTTAAAATGAATCACACTCCAACAAGAATGGAAACAATCTGAATAAAATTTATTAACAATAGGGTAAACTAATCTACTATAAACAAAATAACAATAAACGAATTTAACAATAGACATTAAAATTAAAAACACGCAATCATTCACACCTCCTTTCAACTCTACATCTTACTACAATGCTGTATTAAAATTATGAGCATAAATCTTGGCTTGTTTTAAGCCTACACTGCGTAAAAATAAAAACGTTTAATGAAGTCTCTAAATGGCATTCCAGACACATGGTTTCATTCACAAGCCTGCGTTTGCAGAACGCACGTGCAGTGGCCTTTATTTCATCAATGAAATACCGGCACCACGCCGTACTCGAAACTGGTTTATACAATTTATATAGAAGGCGGTGGGATTACACCTGCTTATATTATGTCATCGCTCTCCAACATAACGGTGAATCATTCTCGCTAGTCCACAGAGACTGCTTGTGTGTGCATTTATAAAAACACGTAAAAATTAACATTTAGATCTTACAAAAGTCCACACAACTACTCTGTTTCTTAAACAATCATTCTAAAAGTTTATACACTCTTTCATTCGCACCCCGCAATTGTTCTAGACCAATCCAGTTCCACAATTTCTCTTAACAATGAACAATCATTCATTCCCAAAACATCCGCTCATAAACACACACTATTCCAAAACAATTGATTAATAAATCCTACTAAATTATTTAACTAATTAAATCATTTCCACAAAAATTATTTACATGTAATATGTTTATAATAATATCCATTATCTAGTGTTGCTAACGTGACACTTTCGAGATTCTAACTTCTCGGTTACAATAAAATTCTTAACTAAATATATACACTGGTTTTTCACATAACCATCCTTCTCTAACTTTCTGTAGTTTTGATATACTGCTTACACATCGTCTTATATAGGTTTTATTACATTGTCGGTATAATACAGTCGACTAATTAAGGTAAACTGTTCGTAATTACATAACTTCGGGTTTAATAAAATTTAATAATCGTATTATAGACATGAGTAGACAATCTTTCTCAAGTTGCATTTCCGCTGAAACCCTCCTGTTAACACAGCTAAATCGTTAATTCACAAGAACTGGACTACTTGTATACAATGCTCTTTTCATGATACATGCCTTTTTATCAAAGAAGAACAATACTTTGACTTCCTTAAAATGCGGAATTCCCTCGCATGAGCACTCTTCATAGCTCTACAAATCCTCATATAACTGTATATATGGCATAAACAATTATCATCTACTATGTTAAACAATAACCAAAAGGGATTAATTGTTATTAACATATCTTATGTGGGAACTTCTCTCAAATAATGGCATGACCCTCAGTATCATTGCACATGACTACTGGACTACAATTATACATGCGTAAGTTCTTCAAACGAAACTTCCAATTGTAATGAACGACATTAGGCAGTCGTGATTAACCTCCTAAAGTTTACTACACAACAAGATAATTAAATGTTAACTCGTCTGTCGCAAATACATGTAATAAAAATAATACTCCTGTCTCTTCTCACTTGTAAAGCTTTAAATTGTTTATCGTTATAATATCATGTCGACAAAATGACGTAATGTTACACAAATAGGATAAAATAACACACATGTTATTTATAGTGTCAGATAGAATTCAATCCTGACCGGGATAAACTAGCTTTGAATTCCAAGCCAAAGATTTGAATAATCTTCTATCAAAAGGTATTTCCTCTAACATATTAAATGAACAAAGCTCTTAGCTTTACAAATAATAAGAAAGAAAGGTCAATGTCGTAATGTTTTTCCACTGTACTCAAAGAATGTTCATAGGGATTAAGTCTTTGGTCTTATCAAACGACTAGTATTTCTTAGATCGTCGATAGTTTATGTACAATAATGATATAACAAGATCATTCTATGTTTCTTCTTTTCTTGAAGTTATATGTTGTTACATTAAAGTGTTCAAATTAAATTTAATAAGAATTTAATTTGAAGCTATGACACAATGTCAGAATACTTGGTTTAAATGAAATTATTAAAATTCGAGAGTCGAAACGACTAGTCTCCTATGAGGCAATATGATTCCTCAAACAAAATTTTTAATGTCAGTTCCACAACTGATCCGTAGAATAAAATTGAAAAATAGATGAAATGCAATCATCTCCTAAATAATCTTGAAGTATAAACATCTCAACACACATCTGAAGTGTAAAATACATAAAAGCACTGAAATACATGAAATGTGAGAATATAGAAAAATGGAATAAGATCGCTGAAAATATGGAATAAGATCGCCGACTCAGAATGTTACTAATCAAGCTCTATATAACAATTGAGATAGAATAATACCTTATTTGGACGAAAACTTGAAGATCTATTTAAGTATTCCCACAATACTTTAGATGTTTCCTCAGTACAAGACACTGAGATGGATCTGCATTCGAACCTCGGATCTGCGACCTCAGAGATAAGAAACGTCCCTCTCTGGAATTCACCAACATTCGCCTGGGCTCGAACGACATCCTTCTGACAAATTCTTCTGTGTTGCTGGGCTACCTTTCCTAGCATCTTGACAAATCTCTTCTGTAAAGTCTTCATTCTCCGTCGTAAATATGTATCAGATTCATCATTGGAATATAATTATGGAAATATTCATATAAATGGTGAATGAAATATTTTTATTGCTAATTGATGTTATATTAGTGTTCGTAGACTGACGAAAATGTACAAGATGGACCGTACACTACGTCCTGTATTCAATAATACGTTGTTTAACGAAGCTCCATCGTTGTATCTTAAATCCTGTTATAAAATATGTCTCTGGCGCATGACTATTTAGTTCATCATATCAACAATGTTAATTAAGTTGAATGATAACGTTTGAAGAATAATACTAGTCATTCTGTTAATGTTTATGTGTTGCGCCAATATTAAAAGTTCTCCGCTACTGTTCACTTGAACTGCGTTCGCCAACTTCACGTTGCAATTTATAATGATATTCAGCTTTATTTCCAACACATTTGGAAATCTAAATTGACAGGCTTATATTGTCGAAACGGTGAATTTTTAAAGCGCTCGACTTTTCACAATATATAGTATGCGACCTGTTCTTAATATATATTCACTTATTTAACTTCAGATCTCAATTATATAAGAGATATAATCAATGCAATGTTCCTCGCAACTTCACGTAGAAGGGAAGTGCGGTGACCTCCTACGTTCCACCTAGCTATCCTCGCGTCTCCACAAGTCGACAATCGTCGCACTCGGACTAAGCCTTGGGATCTCCGTTAACCCAGTAAAAACACTTCCTCACTCTTCAAAGTCTTCTGGAATAAGAACCTCGATCCTTGGATCTACCCTTCCAAGTCGAATTTTTGGCGGCCATATCAATCTCCCACCATAATTTTAGCGCGTAGATTACTAATGCTTATTACTGCGTAGATTAACCGATCTGCGGTTTTTAAAGTATCAGACATAATTTCTCTTAATATTCTCTTCATTACCAAATAAGAAAATCTTCTTCTAAGGGCCTAAATGCATAATTTCATCATATTGTGTAATTAAAGTTGATCCCGTCTTCAATAAGACCTGTTCTCATTGGCTCTGGGCTGGGATCCAATAGCATAATTTATAACAATATCAATAACACTAATTTCCAAACTCGCTGTTGCTATGCTAAATATAGCCTTCTAGAAGCGTCCATTGTGCAATATATCACGTGATTGGGCTCTCCCACAGTCTCGAGCTTGTAACACTACACTCTTGTGTCACACTTCCAGAAATTATATTTGCTAGTTAAATTTTATCGTGGGGACGGAAAATACTCTCATTTTGTCCCTAAATAATTCAATTTATGGGGGCAGTACGTGAGCAGTTAAAGCACAAAACAGATTTGTATTGGATTTTTGACACTTCGGCGCACTTTGCACTTTTGTCTTCTGTGGACAAGTGTATTATGTATCTAGTTTATGTCCTCTATGGAACTTGGTCGGAGTGTATATATGCTTTTACTCTGTGACAATGTTAGTTGTAAGTTGTTCATTGTGTTAAGATGTAGATTCAGATGTGTGTGCATATTAAAGAGTTATAATATCCGTTATCCAAAACATAATAGCTATAATGTGCTTTATTCAAACATAATAGTTGGCGACGAGGAATTGGGACTTGATTCTCCGGTACAGATATAGCCTACATCAATGAAGTACGGTATTTACGTCGTCTGTTTCAACGGCCACGTGAGTAAAATCAAGAATCAGGCAAATCGACATGAAATGTACACAGAGTACTTGTAAACAATCCTAAGCAACTCATCGTATATTCAGCTACGTGTGCCTGCATGCCACATATTCAAAATAATATTTATCGCAGTTCGAACTTTGAGGTTATGCAATGTTTTTTTTTCTCTCAAGCCCAGGACAATATTCGGTCATCGATCACTACCCAGTGTGTTTTAAATCTGTTATCTTGAAACATTTTATTATATTTGAACTGTGACTTTTAAAATTATTTCTAAGTTCCGTCAGGATGGACGCAAATCAGTTTCAACAATTACTGAACATTTTTACTGATTCTCAAGAGAAGTTACTTGAAAGGTATCAAGCTCACCAGCCCGTCACAACCCCACAAGCCACTAACATCACACCTTTTGAAAAATTTGATTCTGAAAAGGAAAAATTCGTGTCGTATTTAGAACGATTTGAAAATTACGCAAACTTCAACAATGCCACCGATCCAACAAAGAAAGCTCAGCTCTTGTGTACATCAATAGGGGCAAGTCATTATAACAATCTCTCTGCATTTTTAGGCCCTGATAAACCTATCAAGTCTCTTGGTTATAATGACCTAGTAAAGCATTTCAAGCAAATACTGTCACCCCAAGTCTCAACCGTAGTTTCCCAACACTATTTTTTGAACGTCAATCAAAAAGAAAGTCAAAATATTGCAGGATTTGTTGCCACTCTTAGAAGCCACTTACTAGACTGTGACTTTTATATTCAGTGTACATGTGACGCCAGAATTTCAATCGCAGATGTTTTTCTTCGTGCACAATTTATACGTGGCTTGCGAGATAATTGGATCAGAGAGAAACTTCTCCAGTCTAATGACACGAAATTTGATGATCTCCTGAAGAAGGCTATAGCCTTGGAAGCATCGCGGTATGAGAGTAATCAGCTGTCAAAACAGCTCACTGCACCGTCAGACACTATAGAGGACACAAACAAAGTAACAAAAGCCACAAGTTCATATAATGACCGAAGTAGGAATCAATATAGCAGTGATACTCAGTCACGTTTTGTTCAACAGCCTAGCCCAGGCTCTCACTCACGTTCACAGTCCAGGGGCCGCCGTAGTTCTGTCAATTATAGAGCACTAGGTATTGATGGATTATGCCTGAATTGTGGAAATTCAAACCACAGGTCAAGAGATTGTCGCACAAACAGAAACTCTCTTAAATGTAGGTCATGTAGGAAAGTGGGACATGTTGCAAAAGTTTGTATCACTACACTTCTTCAACAGTCAAATACACACAACATTGCAACTGAGAACATAGATGACAACTTGCATGACCACCCTGAAACCAATTTCGGGATAGGACAACTGGAATGCATCGAAGATCTCTTTGAAGTAGGACAAGAATCAGATAAATATTTTATCAGTGTTAAACTCAACAATAAATCACAAAGATTTGAAGTCGACACGGGAGCAAAATATTCACTCATCTCAGAGAACGAATGTTCAACCTTGGGTCTTGGTTTGCCATTGCAGCCAACAAATGTCTGTTTTCGATCATATTCTGATCATGTTATCAAACCCAGAGGAAAAATTGTTGTCACAGTATCATACAAAGGGAAAGAAATTGTTGCAGATCTTTTTGTAGTTCCGCAAGGTCATGCCGCATTGCTTGGTCGTGTTTGGATCAGGGGCCTCGGCCTTGATCTGAAGGAAATTGACAAGGACACAAATCAATCACTTCACACTGAATCTGTCAACTCAGTGCAGTCAATTCAGGATATTTTACATCAGTATAGTACAATCTTTGAAGAAAAAATTGGATGCGTTCCCAATATTGAAGTAAAACTGCAACTCAGAGAGGGGGTGAAACCTGTCTTCAGTCGTGAACGTGATGTCCCTTTTGCTCTTCGGGAACGCGTTGAAAAGGAACTCGCTTCATTGGAATCAGAAGGAGTTATTTCTCCCACAGCTTTAAGTGATTGGGGATCGCCTCTTGTTGTTATCCCAAAACCAGATGGGGGAGTTAGGTTATGTGTTGACTACAAATGTGGAGTAAATTCAAGGTTGATTTCTGCAAACCATCCCATAAGACCAGTTAATGATGTTCTACATAGTCTTAGAAACTCAAAATTTTTCTGCAAGTTAGACTTATACAAGGCATATCTACATCTGAAGGTTGATGAAGAAGGTAGTATGATTCAAACTATATCCACTCACAAAGGAACCTTCAGGATGCACCGACTGAGTTTTGGCATCAAAACTGCCCCCTCAGAATTTAATAGGATATTATCACAGATCCTTCATGGTCTTCCAAAAGCTGAAGCTTATTTTGACGACATCATAATACATGGTACAACGAAGGAGGAGTGCACCAAGAACTTAATAGCCTGTCTAGAACGGCTTTCGAAAAATAATCTGCATTTGAACAAAAGCAAATGCTCATTTTTCAAGGAAAACATAGACTACCTAGGGCATATTGTATCATATAATGAGATCCGCAAGTCACCAGAGAAAGTTCAAGCTGTGTCACAAATGCCACGCCCTAAAAACAATGAAGAAGTGAGACGCTTCCTTGGTATGGTGACTTATTATGCAAAGTTCATTCCTAATTTTTCAACGAAGTCCCACCCATTACGGCAGTTATTGCGGAAAGGTGAACGGTTTTTCTGGTCTGCAGCCTGTGAAGCAGCTTTCTTGAATCTCAAGTCCGAGTTATGTAGTGAACGTGTCCTTACCCCATTCAACCCATCACTGCCTATCATCTTGTCAACCGATGCCAGTCCTACTGGTGTTGGAGCAGTATTAAGTCATGAGATGGATGGCCAAGAAAGACCCATCGCCTATGCATCTCGTGCCCTAACACCAGCAGAATGTAATTACAGTCAGCTTGACCGGGAAGCGCTGGCAATAATTTTCGCCACAACACACTTCTACAACTATATTTTTGCAAGAAATTTCATTCTTGTGACAGACAATGAACCTCTGTCTCGTATTTTTCATCAGAACAAGGGCCTGCCACAAATGACATCCGCAAGGCTCCTAAGATATGCATCGTTTCTCTCCGGGTTTGACTACACGGTAAGAGTGAAAAAAGGGAAAGATAACGAAAATGTTGACTGCCTATCCCGAGCCCCTGTTGCATCTACCTCGCCAAACATTGAAACATCAATAAATGCAGAAGTTTCACAACTCTGTGCTGAAACGATTCTTCAAGTGTCAAGTGAAGCCATTACGTACGAAACTATCCGTGATGAGACTATGTTAGACCCAGAACTTAGTGCCACCCTGCAACGTCTTCAAACTCAATCCTTGGATGAACCATATACAGTTGAAAATGGTATTCTATTCCGTCAAGACCGAATTGTTATCCCAAAGAAACTACAAAGAAAAATATTGGAAGAGTTACATTTAACACACCTCGGCATTGTGAAAACAAAACAGTTAGCAAGACGATATGTCTACTGGCCGCAATTAGACAAAGACATTGAGAAGCTTATCAAATCTTGTGAAGAGTGCGCACAGACTCGTTCAAATCCACCAAAAGCTCCAATACACTCCTGGGATGAACCAGAAGAAAATTGGGAACGCATACACATTGACTATGCGGGGCCATTTGATAACCACCATTTCTTGATGTGTGTTGACGCGAAATCCAAGTGGGTCGAAGTACGAATGGTGAAAGACGCTCCATCCACTGCAACTACTATCAGTCTGCTTGACAATATCTTCACCGTACATGGGTACCCGAATGTCCTTGTGTCAGATAATGCCACTATCTTCACGAGTGATGTATTCAGATCCTATTGCAAGGAGAGAGGGATTTTTCAGAAATATATTGCACCAGGGCACCCAGCAACCAATGGGCTAGCTGAGAGAAACATCCAAACTTTGAAGAGGCGACTTCGTGCTGCTGTAAATGACCCGGCACCATTATCGACTAAGTTACAGAACATCTTGTTTCAATACAGAGCAACGCCATTGGCATGTGGACAGTCTCCAGCTGAACTATATTTGAAACGTCGGCTACGTATCCGGTTGGATGCTCTACGTCCAAACCAAAAGAGCTTGACTACATCCAGTTTCTCACCCCCTGTTCGCTCTTTCAAAGTGGGAGAGAGAGTGCAAGTCCGGATTCACCAGAAAAACCGTGATATTTGGCAGTTTGGTGTTATACAAACTAAACTCGGCCAGCGTCACTATGATGTGAAATTGGATTCGGGACGAATTTTAAAGCGGCATGTTGACCAGTTATTATCGACTCTCGTGCCAAAGAAAGATAAGCATGTCACTTTTGCTCCAACAAATCCTCCTGTGCGTGGTGTTCCAAACATACCAACACCAACCCAGTCAAGACTAGAAAATGAGGATATTCCTCCTGCAACCCACATTTCAGATGATACAAGGCAGACCATCGTGCAACCAGATGAACGCCCTGATCGAAACAGCCTTCCACCACCTGCTGATAATTATTTAAGAAGATCAGCCAGAGACAGGCGACCTCCTCAGTATCTGCAAGACTATGTGCCCAAATGAATATGAATAGTTCCTTTTATTTGTTTTTATATAAGTGGGGGAGACTATTATGTATCTAGTTTATGTCCTCTATGGAACTTGGTCGGAGTGTATATATGCTTTTACTCTGTGACAATGTTAGTTGTAAGTTGTTCATTGTGTTAAGATGTAGATTCAGATGTGTGTGCATATTAAAGAGTTATAATATCCGTTATCCAAAACATAATAGCTATAATGTGCTTTATTCAAACATAATAAAGTGTCTCTTCCGTGACCCTTTTCACCACAAATCCATCACTTCCAACGACTTTTGTCAACCGCTTTTTCACTACCGGTAGAGCTCTTTGGTTTCTTGACATACCTGAATTCCTTCTTGGTGTTGCTGTACAGGGCTGCCCCCATCAGCTGACTTCTCACCTTGACTTCGGCGAAAGCTTTCGTCCAACACGATAGACTTGATGCGGTCCAACTGTAGTTCCTCCGATGTTGAGGTTACGGCCATAACCAAGTTGTCGTATTCATCAGGAAGACCTCGTAGTATCATAGCAGCACCAAACTTATCAGCGACAGGCTCATCAACAGCAGCTATCTTCTGTGTAACAGACATAACCTCACCAATATACTTGTCCATGGAATCAAAATCTGATAACTTGAGCGAGCACAGATTTCGCATCAGCGTGATATACCTCCTCTTTCCTTTATCTTCAAAAGCCTTTTCAAGGGCATGCCAGGCATCCTTAGCTTTTGCACAGCCTCGAACATGGGGATATTTGTGAACAGCCACCATGAGACATATATCCGCCAGCGCTCTCTCGTCACGCCGTTCATGTCCCTCCGACACATCTGTGCCTCGGACACTGGCCCACAATCCATGCTTTTTGAGATAATTTGACATCCCAAAAAAACAAAACACTGTTATGACTGGGCCCATAACCTGTAGAAACTTCTAGAGCTATCCATGGGTTTCTATACACGGGATAAACGGATTGATACACACGAACACATGTTGACATGGATGTATTTAACAAGACACTGTGACACATGATACAGAGTACAGTCTATATACAAAAAAGGCAAAGAACATAAAGGTCAAAGGCACATACATGTGACAAAAGACAGACGACATGTAGAGCGAGATTAGAAATTACGAAAAGTAGTCATTCTCTTCAACAATATCTTTGAAAGTATTATGTTTTTTAAAAAGAATTTAATGAATAAGGATGTTTTTCTTGAAGCAAACAATGATATTCATAGGCATAACACAAGACAAAATCAAAACATTCATATTTTACACACACAAGCATATATCAAATGAACTTTTCACACAGGAGTTCAATTATACAATAAGCTACCCTAGTATATAAAACTTGCCCCAAAAATAAAAACCTTTGATAGAATGTTGAAAGCTTATCTGCAGTGCCATTGTTTTTACTCTGTAGTTGAATATCTTAGTGTATAGGAGTGATGAAATCTATAATTATATTTTACTTTTCTATTTTAATTGTAATACCTAGCTGTAAGTTGTTGTATTTATAGAATTAAGTTTTCATATTATGATAATAGAGTTAGGTGTAAATAGTTGTCCAATAAGATTGTATCTCCTAAGATCTGTTATTATAATAAGTTATAAATAGTTATAGTATTAGTATTATATACCTATTACTACTTTTATTTCAAAGATGTAAATTCTGACGTGTCCTATATCAAAAATGTATTGTATTCATGTATTTTATCAAATTGAATTAATAAAATCTATCTATCTATCATATCCCCAAAATGTCATGTTTCTAACTTCAATAATTTTGGCTGAGCGATGGTGAGTGAGTCAGGACTTTTTCTTTCAATTTTCTTTTTTCAGAATTTTACCCCACCCCATGAACCCCTTAAATTGGGGGTATGAAAAAACTGCCGAACACCTATTTATTTATTTATTCATTTTTAAGCAGGGTTTTCCACCTGAGTTTTATGAGTGAGTCTGTCAGTCAATCAGTTAGGACACTTTCTTTCCTGTTTTTTCCCCCAGAATTTCACCCCTCCCCAGGGGCCCCTTAAATTCGATTTATAAAGAAACGGTCAAACACCTATTTACTTATTTTTAAGCTGATTTATTTTCGCTGAGTTTCAAACTCCTCGCCTATGTCGTTTAAGAGATACACTCTCCGCTAGGAATCCTTCAACCCCCACTTTTCACCCCTTTCACTTCATAATATACACCACATCGAAAAACCTTCAGACACGTGTCTTCTTATTTTTATTGATGAGTCTATATGCCGAGTATCACATCCCTCAATGAAACCAAGCCGGAGATATTGTTATTCAATGAAATGCAGGTGTACCCCCTTAACACCCCTTTAGAACCTGAATATCCAAAAATCCTTCCTTAGTGGGCGTTTTCGACTTACAACGAACATATCCCCAAAATTTCATGTTTCTAACTTTAATAGTTTTGGCTGGGCGATGATGAGTCAGTCAGTCAGGACACTTTGTTTTATATACGGTAATAGATTTGCTTCCTCTTTATCACCTTCTCTGGATATTGCACGTAACCACACCTCACTCAGTGAATCCGATGGTATCTAACTTGCCCTGTTCTGAGTTACAAAAGGGCAGCAGCCAGGCCCGGACTTAGAGATCCAGGGCCCCTAGGCACTTTGCATTTGCCCCCCCCACCATCTCGAAGCTATTTTGGAAATGTAGCAAATTAAATGCACTAGTACAGAACATATAATTTTTAATCTATTTTAATGACTTTAGTAAACATCAGAATAATACAGTCTATGTTACTATAGTTACGTTATTCTATAAAATTTATAAAAGCATACGACGAACTTTCTTCTGTGCAAAAGAATGAATGACATCATCATAGTCAATTGACTGCATTATTTCTGACTCTATGTATTATACATTACAGAGAGCGAATTGAGCCCGTTCTCTCCTATGTTAGATCTTAATTCTTTACTCTCTTTAGAGCTGAAAACGACCATTCTGCTGAGCAGTTTGACGCTGGTGTACACAACAGCATTCGGAGCGCAATTCCTACGTTTGGATAAATGTCCAAAAACCTTTTTTCCGATAAATATTTGTATAGCTTCAGTGACGATAACTCCATAACTGCATCATTCGACAATTTAATGAGCTTGCAGGTGCAGACACTCGATTACCGAAGTCCTATCCAAGTCCCCCGGATAAAATGTTATAAGGTTTCTGGCTCCTTCACGGATGTCTTTAGATTCCAAACGATGTAGTTTCGTACGAAAATCAAACTTTTTACTTAACTTCTCAAAAGCAGATCCGCGTCTCCGTAGTTCTGTAATTAGTCTATCAATAATGACGTTAAATATGGTACCGGTAACTCTGAATTTGTCCCTGCCAGAGAGTTCGGTCTCGTTTCCTTTTACTTCGTCGAACTGGACTTTACGCTTACGTTTCCTCTGCATATCATATGCAAAGCTATTTTCACCGGATGTTTCAATAAATTTCGACTCATAATGATAAAAGGTACTGGGTTTCCTCAAGACCAACTACAATACTCAGACTTAATGCAGGTATCGAAAGTGTGAAAATGGCGTATGCGGAAGCCCGAGATATTGTTTGTTTACATTCGTTGCTGTGATACACTATTTAGCTTTGATTAGCTTCGTTTGATGAAAGTTGGGATAAACTGTCGCTCATCTGTAATTTTTAGTGTCTTCTGTATGTCTGTAAAGTCCAGTTCGCGTTAATATACTGCAATCGTATGTAAATATGTGATAATACGCTTAATATGGACTGGTTCGTTTGTGTGATGATTGTCCAGTCAACCGATGGCATTGTGTCATTTACTTCGGATGTTGAAGTACCTAAGACTAAAGCATAATACCTTAGAAGTGTCTCAAGAATATAGCCTACACCGCAATGATTTGCTAGTTAGTGACAATATAATAATAGCTTAGTATACTTCAGTTGTGTCGAACTTAAGTAACCGTACGTAAAGGGAAAACGCAATGATCTTCTACGGCTAGACCAAACCGTTGACGCTATCTTGAACGCTCAGCAATATGTGCCTCCGTGAATCCTTACCTGTCTGTCAGATGTTCTACACGGCCTTGTATACACGCCAAATAATACAGTAAACTTCTGTTTTATTGGTTAAGGAAGATGTTCCCCCTGTGCCAAACAGTGATCTCATTGTGTTCCGTCATTATTCATACTTTTGTGATTCTTACAGCTTGCAAGTTACTTTTTATATTGTGCAATAAAGTGTTGTGAGTACCTTGCCAATTATGTACTTATATTGCGAGATGGTGTGCCGCGATAATTCCGTAAGAGGGAGATGGTGCTTTCCAATCTATAGTACTTTACTAAATCAACTATTTCCAGCGAACAACTATTACAAACGGTAATAGCGAATGTTTAATAGGTTAGATGGTAACATATTAACGTGTCCCTTGTGTGTAGTATTCTCCATAATTATGTTCTGATATCCACACGACGACTTCTTTGCATATTTCAATCAACTAATTCGGTGTGATGTTTTACCCGGGATTTTAGACAATTCCAAGAGAGGTCTTAATTGAATTGTATCTCTATGGCGTTGGTTCGATTATTTCAGGCAACTATTCTCATTCCGATTGCGTACACAAATACCGGTACTCTGCATGTGCTGGGCCAGCACTTCAGTAACCGGGTACTTTCTTCTCTCCTACTGCAGAATCTGTTTGATTTTTTGCTAATAATATTAATCTATAATTACTGAACTTAAATACAAATCGTGAAAACTCGCCAAAAAGCTTCTTATTCAACCACAGAAACAGTGAGACTATTGTAGCTGCCCCTTGGGTGAAGACGAAGAAACCTATAATTCGAGGCCAGCACTATATAGATAAATTAATTCAGGTAAGTCTAATTTATTGATGCATATTTCTTCGGAACCTAGTCTCTTCTTGTGATATCTGTTATGCTCTTAGATGAGTAAAAATAATAATTTACACGAACTGTGACAAGCCCGATGACATGATCTTAGCTATTGGTAGGGCAACCATCGCCGCCATGTTTTTTCTACATTAAGATCTGAGGATTGTAGTTGGTCTTGGTTTCCTTAAGTGTTCTAGGTATGTTACCAAAGACTGATACAGTTCCACTATCGTACCCAGGTCGATGTTAACAGATTGGAGAGATTTGCTTACTTTTTTGATCCTTTCCAAGATGTCATTCCAGAGAAGTGACGCACGGAGCCTATAGAATGGACAGCCTGCGCGTGGCCTGGCAATGCTAAGCGTGGATACTGCAGGAGAGAGAGAGAGTGATAGAGGGGGTACGAAGAGGCCTAATTCTAGCTTTGTTGCGCGCAGGGCTGTAAGTTTTGGCAAAATGTAGTAAAGATATGTATTATAATATTATTTTCGATAAAGCTTTTTGATAAGGCAAGCCAGGCTTTTAATAATTTAATAAGATGCGCTCGAAAGAGCGTTACTTAACCTACATAATACACGAAAATATCATTCTAAATACAATTTGATTTTACAATGCTATTTAGTTTTCACTGTAGTCTCTGATGGATTTAGTTCTTTTTGCACACTTAGTTAAGTAATAACGGTCACATCTCTTGTCACACAACGAACATACGTAATCATCATCTGGCTGGTGAAAACCTTGAGTTAAGCAGATCTTATGGTGAAAACCATGAGTTGCAAGTCTCGTTACCACATGTCTTAGATCCTGTCCTGCCTCCGTCCATTGTCTATCCATCATTGCGCTAGTGCTATAAAAATCAGGGTCAATGTCATTTCTCTTCCTCCGCCGCAGTTCGAGATGCGCTTGGTAAGGGCCGGTAGATGGCAGAGTGAATTGCAGTCTCAGGTCTTCCAAGAAGAAGCTTTCCCTGGCTAATTCGTATACAATCCTTGAGGGTGCATAAATCCCAACTCCCAAAGCACTCTTCAGATATCGTGCTTTAACACTTTCTAATCGTTTGAAATCGCTACTCGAAAGCTTATCACATATTAATTCTATTCCATATGAGGCAATTGGAGTTATTACTGTTTTGAACAATGACATTGCAGTGGGCAAAGAAAGTTGTCGGATATTTTTAATTCGACGAGTGGCTTTCGTAGCAGCTGAAGCCATTTCCTGAGTGTGTATCCTGTAGGAAGACAGTGTCATTTGTAGATATATTACTAATTACCGGAAATTATTTACTACTCTTAGCATATCTCCTTGCAGAGTTAAATGATCATCCAACGCCAGTTTGCCTCCTTTTCTAAAAGTCATGTGCACTGTTTTTTCTTTGTTGATCACTAGACTGTTTTCGTCAGCCCATAATTCAAGTTTCTGAAGAGCGGCACGCAGATCACTTATGCAATGTGAACCTAGAGCCATGCCATCGGCGTACATGATAAGTTTCACTGTTGGGTAGTCTTGGACGGTGTTAATAATGTCAGCTGTCAAGATGTTAAAAAGTAGGGGACTCATAGGATCGTCCTGAATTACGCCATTTGTCTGACGGACCTTTTCAGACAGAACTACACCGTCATTTAAAATGATATAGTTTGCAGATGATTTGATGATTTGGGGAAACAAGGAGGAGGAGGTACAGGAACAGTTGGACGTGTGGGAAGGAATACTACAAGGATATGGGACACTGATGAGTCATTGTGCAAAGATCTTCGAGAAAGTTTTGGAAAAGAGAATTAGGACAAGGATAGAAGGAGGGATGAGGGAAGAAAAACATGGCTTCAGAGCAGGAAGGTCCACAGTGGATTTGATTTTTGCTGTAAGGCAGTTACAAGAACAGCACTATGAGTATGGAACAGATCTACTGATGGCCTTCCTGGACATTGAGAAAGCATATGACAGTGTATGCAGAAACAAAGTATGGAAGTCCCTGGAGGATAGAGGAGTAGAGAAATGGACTATAAAGAGGATAAAGGAGATGTACAAGGGAAGCGTGAGCTGTGTGAAAGTGGGAGGAGAGAGATCTGACTGGTTGGAACAAAGAAACGGCCTGAAACAAGGAAGTGCACTGTCACCGTTACTTTTCATTGTGGTGATGGATGACATAATGACCCGAGTGGCACAAGTAATTGGGGACGGAAAGATGAAAGCAATGGTGTTTGCAGATGATTTGATGATTTGGGGAAACAAGGAGGAGGAGGTACAGGAACAGTTGGATGTGTGGGAAGGAATAATACAAGGATATGGGATGAAATTTAGCATAAATAAGAGTGAGATGGTGATCACAACAAGGAAGAAGGAAAGAACCACAACGGGAATAACAATTGGTGGGGAACAGCTGAAGAAAGTGGAGAGTTTTAAGTATCTGGGAAGCCTGATACAAGATAATGGAAGAAACGATAGAGAAATAAATGAGCGGGGGAGGCAGGCAGAAGCATTTCGGAGGAGTGTGAGAAGCATGTTATGGAGCAAGGATGTCCCTCAGAACAGCAAAAAGATCATATATCGGACGTACTATGTCCCTATCCTGACGTATGCCTCGGAGACCTGGGTTATGAAAGGAAGGGAGAAGAGAAAAATACAGGCCAGTGAGATGAGGTTCTTGAGAAGCAGTATTGGAGCTACAAAGATGGACAGAATAAGAAATGAGAGGACCAGAGAATTAATGAAGGAGGAACCATTACAGGATGGTATAGAGAAATCTAGACTTAGATGGTATGGACATGTAAAACGAATGGAGGAGAAGAGGATACCCAGGAGAGTACATGAGACGAAGTGGGAAGGAAAGAGACCGAGGGGAAGACCGAGGGACAGGTGGCTGAAGGGGGTGGAAGAAAGCGTGAAGAAGAGAGGAGAAGACTGGACAAGGGTGGAGGCTGAGAGATGGTGGGAAGACAGAAGATGCTGGAGAGGCTTGTGTTCCAAACAGACCCGGCCAGTGGCTGGAAACTGTGCAAGATGATGATGAGTTGAATGCTAGGATTACCTCAACTATTCTCGCTAGGGGGTAGAGTTTCCTAGCATCCCTTTAAGTTTATTTATGAGGATATTCCTTTTGAGGCTTTTGAGCCTATGTAAAGATTCCGCCACCGAGGCCCCTAGGCCGGGGCATTGTAGGCCTAGGCAGAAATCCGGCACTGGTAGCAGCAGTACAGCATTAAGAAACCATTCAGAATACATTCCAAACACAACTTCGCCATTAACATCAATACAAAACTTAAGTCTGCCATAGTGACTTGGTGCTCCTTTCTATAGAGCATCCAGCGTTTAGAAAAGACTGTGGAGCCTTATGGCGACAGTGTTGCTAACTCTAGGCAGAGGTAGCGCTGACGTCATACGTTATGTTCACCCGCTTCGAGTACTGCGCTTTCATACGTTAGCGAGACAACCACAACCCCAGCAGCTACCTGAAATAGAACACGCCCCTGGAAGGAGCAGTTTTGCAGGTGTTAACGGATTGGACCAGTATTAAGGATACTGTATGCGAAGAGAACCAATAACGACATTCATTTCGTTGTGATATGTCGCATTACTGATTGACAGATGTCGAGAGCACAACCCTTCCTTCTCGGATGTATGCAGACGATGTTAACAATTTTTATGTCAGCAATACTGTTGATCATCACCTCTTTAGTTATTAGTTAGGCTGTAATTTAGTTTCTTTCAATTTTATGCTTGCTGTTTTGTTTAGATTAATATTTGTAATATTGTAGTGAGTTAGCCGTGCGGTTAGGGGCGCGCAGCTGTGAGCTTGCATTCGGGAGATAGTGGGTTGGAACCCAACTGTCGGCAGCCATGTTTCGATCGAACAGAAAATAAAACAGACACACAACAGTAACACCAATGACGGATAGTGCTTCAGAACTTATGTTGTCGGCGGAACTGAGCACGTGCTCCACTCCAGGCGAGCATGCAGCACTGGACGAGGCTCTTCTTTCCAGCGTGCTAACCTCGAAAATTCTTAAATTACTAAGACGTAATATAAGCGATACTTGTACGCAAGAACAAAGGTAATCAATTGGCAGATAATTGTAGGAAGCTATTATGACGAAAAATATATATGTTCAGAGTTCCTTCATGATAAAAGGTGAGACAACAAAACCAGTGTAGGGGGGGATTTCCGTTAAAAGTAAAAGCCCATAAGACCCACAGTCTTTTCTAAACGCTGGATGCTCTATAGCGCCTCTATTTGGAAACGAGGTTGTACGCTGAAACGATTGCTGTGATAGTTGAATAGGCCAGGCAGTTTAATGCAGCCAGGAGGGATGCGATCCAGCCGGCAGTGGATGATCGTGGTTGTGGAGAAAGACGATTCTGCTGCTCTCTATTGGTAAACTGTGGCAGAAATCGCTTGACGGCTTTGTGCACGTGAAAATATTTGGCATTCGACAAAAATAAGTAGGTATTGAGTACATTTGAAGGTAATGGGGCCAAGTATAGTTTTTTCAAGAAAGTTGTTTTCGTATAATTTCGTTTATTATTATTATTATTGAAGGGCTTTTCGATGCTAGTCTTCTTGATCAATGTGAGCCTAGTGTTGGCCTCGATTTACCTGTGCAATCTGATTTCTAGCGCGTGAATTTATTTTTATTTTATTTATTACTGATACTCTTGTTTTCCGGTAAAATGTTGCATATACCTGAACGATAGTTAGCATAATATTGAACATTATTTGAAGGTATCCCTTGATTTATCAAGATTTCCGGCCGTTTGGTCTGGTGGTAGATATGTCATCTTGAGGACTTGACGTTTGAAACCCCACGTACTGGTTTTGTTAGTTGCACTGCATTTCCTATGTTTTGATAATGGTCCTTTCATTGCGTTATCCATATTTTTAATCTTGTGTGCTTCATAGGAATTCGTTATATATAATCATGCCATCTGACGCTAAGAAGAAACAGCAACTGAAAAAGAAGGAAGCAGCAAAGGCTCGTCAGTCTGGCAAGAAACCAGGTGGAAACAAACCCACAGAGAATGGAAATAATGATAAAGAGGGTAGCCCGGCCCCCAAGCAAGGCGAGATGAATGGTCGCGGAGAAAATGGAATTGATATGAGTGCAGAAGGTAAATTATGTGGTCCCATTCTTTGTGATTTGATTTTATTACTTTTTATAATTTTACTAATCAACTTAGTAGGCCTAGGAGTTAAATAATGTATATGTAGGTTTTTCTGTAATAGCAGTTGTAAAATATGTTCCAAGTTTATTATGGATTTTGGATGTTTGCATTTCAGAAGCCCTTTGTTTAAAACTGGAAGCCGATGCCAAATTGAATGCTGAAGCTAGAGCGTGCACAGGCAGTCTCGCGGTCCACCCTCGCAGTCGTGATGTAAAAATTGACAACCTTTCAATCTCATTTCATGGACACGAGCTCTTACAAGATACCATTGTGGAGTTGAACTGTAGTCGTCGATATGGGCTTCTAGGATTGAATGGCAGTGGTGAGTAGGCTATAGAGTATAGGAATGGCCATTGATTATCAAGTTAAGGCTTTGTGTTGTAGGCCTTGAGCTTTGATGTTATAATTGATAAGATGCTGTATGCATTGTTCAGTGAGAACTTGCATGAAGCACTATGAATCGAGGTAATTAAAAACAAATATTTAGGAATACTAAAAACAATAAAAATGACAAAAGTCATTGATATACATAATACCATAGAATCGTGGTATACTTGAGAGAGATATGTAGGGATCCAACCCACCCATCCTGAACTTCCTTATACTGTATACCTAAATTTGTGTGATTATTTGGTCTTAATCTTGCCAGAGGCAATGAAGGTGTCGCTAACATAACTATTGCATTACTGTGTTAAGCACTTGTGTATTACCAATCTCATTTTGAGCGGCTTTTGGTGGTGTAGTCTGTAGCATGCTGAACTGCTGTGCCCAAGATCGCGGGTTCAAACCCGGCCGAAGTTGTTGGATTTTTAAGAGCGTTAAAATCCTTCAGTATGCCTACCTTTGGAGGGGAAGTAAAGCCGGCGAGTCCATGTCATGGTTTTATGGCATGAAAAAGAACCTACCACTACAATTGGTAGTGTGTAGCCAAATTTGTAGGTTATTTGGTTACAAATGCTCTTATCAAGTTCCAACGTTCGCCACTGGGTGGCGTCTGGTAGCCACAGTAGGAACTACTTGAAATTGAACTTGCCCAGTTTCATTCATTTCATCTCTCATCAATTCCTTTCATGACGTTGGCGTCAGGAAGAGCATCCGGGCTTAATAACCATCCACACTAAGCATTTCATCGCATCTCATCCCCGACCCCTTTGGAAATGGGATTAATAAGGGGTAGGCCTAGACACACATATAAACATGCAAATTTGTGTGCAGGGCCTTGTATTATTATTATTTATAGATTCATAAATTGAAGGAATTTTGGGTAACTATAAATGAAGTATCATTCCTTGATAACTTTCTAAAGTTCGGGCGGATGACCTCGTAGTTCCGCCCCTTAAAACAAAAATAACTAAATACCTAACTTTTTCTAAAGTACAAGAATTAGCCAAAATACTTGTAGTAACGGTCGGGAAAAAATCTGGAGATGATTTAATAATAGATGTTTACTACTCTGCTGTCTATAACCCACCCGCCATCCCAAATTTGATCACGACTTTTATAGATGAAATTCCAGTGGCACTTGCAAGTAGTGGAACCTTTGTAGAAAAAAAATTAAAAACTGAAATTACCTGAATTAAGAGTCGGAAGAATATCTGGAGAAGATTTAATATTACATGTTCACTCCTCCACTGTCATAGACCTACCCAGCCATCCCTAATAGGATCAAGACTTATATAGTTGAAATTGCAGCTCTGACAGCCACCTTTGTGAAGGAGTCAATAATGCCAACCCCGCGCATTCGGTACTATATCGCATCCGGCAGACCAATGGTTTTGCCTAGATCAATATTTTCGTCCAGACCAATGGTGGTTAGGTAGCGCGGCCCACTATATAACTCCCCTGGATTTTGTCACGCATCAATAATCTTTATCCAGGCCAATGGTTTTGCCTATTATTTTATTATTCAAGTGTCTTGTGCTGAATTTTGTATCGGACAGTTGGCAACGTATTACATGGGGTATGATGTACTGTCCGACATCAATGTAAAATGGCGGACGTAACTGAAATGAACACGATTAAAAATACTTCATTTACATAAAAAGCAATGTCTGGTGCAGACAGTGGCAATTCAAATTCAAAGGAACTTTCAAGAACTCCCAGAAAGGTATCTTCTTCATTTCCAGTTCCCTGGGTCGGGTTGCGAATCGAGGACCTCCACAGTTGTCTATCCCTCCACCATTCATGGTATGTAAATCATAAATGATATATTATCAATAAGCTATCTTGTTAAAAATTACGAAAAGGGAGGTTACGCTACTTGCATGTTTTAATGAAATTCCAGCTGGATCTGCCATTATGCGCCTGATTTAATAAGTATAGTATTGCCAACCCCATGCATTTGGTACTATCTCATTTCCGGTATTGTTTAACAAAAGAGCGCTGCCAAGGTAATGTGAAAATGCCCCAAGTTTCAGTCTTAAGTTGAAGAAGGCCCCACTGAAGAGCCGAAAACCTATTTCTATAACGAAGTAAACATATTAGTATTAACAGGTGTTCAAACAAATTTAATTAGTTACACACCAAGACCAACTCGCGCCCTGAGTCGTAGATTTTAGAGTTCGAGAAAATGTATAAAAACCTATAAAGGGGAACACACCACTCATTTTGGAGTCACCATTGCCATGCATTGAACTCTCACTATCACTTGACCCCAAGGAGATGACAAGCATTTCCAAGTCTTCATTCTCCCAGGCTTAATTAATGACTGATTTTGTGTACTTCACGACTCGCTCACAATTTTCCGCCCTAACATTGTCCACAGCCTGTGAAAGAAGTCTTTCTACTTCCAAAACCATGAAGAGTTTGTTATTAACGGCGACGTAATTTCTCACCTGGGCCCAAATAAGCTCGATGGCATTGAAATGGCAGTGATAAGGGGGAAGTCTGATTACTTTATGTCCGTGTCTCCTAGCAATTTCGTCCACCTCATACACCGGAAACTGGGACTTGACGAGTTTCACGAGCTCTCCTTTCTTCATGTCGTCCCATACAGGATTGTTGTGGCTCGTGAGCCACTCAATGAACACATTCTTACTTGATGCCATTGTTGGACCTTTATCGTGAATGACAGAATGATATGGGGCATTGTCCATAACAATTGTGCTCTTCTCAAACAAGTTGTTCAGCAATATTTCTTCAAACCATTTCTGGAATGTGGTACTGTTCATCTCCTCATGATAATCACCGGCTTTCTTGGATCGGAACATATGAAGAAAATTTGGCACCAAACCTTATGACGTTGCAGCATGAATCACAATTAGGCGTATTCTTCCCCCTTTCCCAACAGGCACTGCCAATGTACCTTCCATGTAATCATCCGTCCAGGCTTTTCCCCGGGAATGAGAAGGCAAAAACCATCCGTTTAGATGAAAATTATTGATACGTTATATCCTTGATTGAAATTTGAGACGGTTAACTCGCATAATCGGTGTGTAGGTCTTGTACATCCCTGGGTGGAGTACTATAAACTTGTTCCTTTAAGTGTCCCCACAAATAAAAATCTAGTGGATTAAGGTCCGTGGAACGTGGAGACCAGAACATTGGACCTCCATGACCAATCCATTTCCCTTGAAACTCTTCATTTAAACAGTGACGCACAGTCATTCCAAAGTGTGGCGGAGCAATATCCTGCTAAAACCATAGCTGTCGCCGAACACAGAGTGGAACGTTTTCTAAAACATCAGGCAAAGTAATGCCAAGAAAGGTACGATAGAAGGGGGGGTGTATTCAACTTGTCCGGCAATAGGTAAGGGCCTAAAAGCACTCCTCCCACGATTCCAGCCCACAGGTTTATGCCAAAGCGTGCCTCAAAGCCACGTTCACGGGTGACATGTGGGTTGTTGTCAGACCAATATTGACTGTTGTGATGGTTTAAAATACCTTCCCGAGTGAAGCTACATTGACACTCCATACCACATTCTTGATAAAATGTTCGTTATCTTCAACTTGTTGCAAAAACCATTCACAGAACTGTACTCGTTGACTGCGGTCTTCTGGCCGCTGGTGTCGAGTTAACGTGTAATGATATGAATGCAGTTCTTCGTCGTGCAACACGTCAAAAACCAGTGTTTGAGATGCCTGGAACGGCCTTGCAATATCACGGGTACTTTGCCGAGGTAATTGGTGAACGGTTTCAAGAATTGCATCCTCCGTTTGTGGAGTTCGTCTAGTCCTTGGATGACCTCTGTCCACTACTTGTGGGCCAAGATTACCGGTTTCCCGCAGGTGTTGCTCAAGGCGACGAAAAACATTCTTATCGGGATGGCGCCTTTGAGGGTACCGTGCTGCATACTCACAAGCAGCATCAGAAGCTTGGTTATCGGATGCACCTAACACTAAAAGCTTATCGACGTATTCACCATTTGCAAACTCCATCCTGAAGCCACCCTACATGCGCTTGACAGGACCAGTTATGGTTGTGCACTGCATGGTTAGTAGACTCATGCATGCCGTTTAATGGATCACACTGTCCGTTTTTTTGTTTGTTTTTGTATTTTGTTTTGTTTTTCTTGTTAAGGACAGAAAGCATTGGGCAGTCTATTTTTGGCAAACTTTAACCTTATAAAGCCAGGCTCCTAATCGTAACATATTAATTAAACTTATACCACACCTTTGTAGAACCTTCCTGACTGTTGTTGTATATTTTCAAAATTCTGGTGTAATTTGGTCACCCATATTCTATTTATTTTGAAAATATGTCAATTTTTTTTTGGTGCGTGCTTGTCTTGAGGTACACTTTCCTTGAAAAATAGAAATCTTACATGTACTTAACTTTTTAAGAAAAAGGAAGGAAGGAAGCTTGTAGTTTAACGTGACCGTTAATCTTGAGATCATGAGCCACGGGACCTCCTTTTTACGTGGAATCCGAACCACAGGACATGGCATTTCACTTCGAAAATCTCACATGCATTGGCCGGGAATCGAACCCGGACCGCCTTGGTGAGAGGCATACAGCTAGACCGCTGAGCCACCACGCCCCCTAACTTTTTAAAAGGATATAAAACAAGAAATGTGATATACTAAACACAAAATTATTTTTAAAGAGACCAATCATTTATCATAAAAATGCGTTTTAATTACATAACTTAATTTACCATAAACATTTGCTAATTTTATTTGTAAAATTAAAACATTTTTTGTTTTAATAGCATCATTTTATATTCACTACTGCATACCTGCCAAATTTTCCGGTTTTCCCAGAAGATTTCCGGATTTTTGGGGTGTTTTCCGGTTGTCCGGATGAACATAGTTTCTTCCGGATTTTTCAACTCCCTGGCTTGTTTCCGTTCTCTGCATCCAAATCTCATTTAAGTTTTGATTTTCGATAATAGCTGCTATTCTGAGATGCGAGTGTTTGAAAGTCAACCGATAAGGTTATTGATAATCCCGTCTCGCAGATTACCGCTGCGCTTTTGTCATTAATTCCATGCGTTTGACATACGCTGAAAGTCGATCGAATTGTCTATCAATAATCACATCTCGCAGATTATCGCTGCATTTATATTAATATTTGTGCTTCGACTGCTTGTTAACGGGAAAGCTTTATTTATGCTTGGTTTTAAGCGGTATTAGCTGTAGGTCTGGTATTCGTGCAATTGTGGGAGTAATGTTTGTGCAATCTAGTGCTTTCATGACGAATTCAAGTAAGAAACGATATCATTAGTCTTTCAGGGAGGCATATTCTGCAGAATTTCCTTGTATTAAGTGATCACGGAAGGGTGAAACCTTGCGATGCATATATGCGTTAAAATTTTGCGCTTTGGGATCTTCTGGGTTTCTGTTTTTGAAAGTTGGCTGGTATGCTACTGGAAGGGTGGTTCCAAGGGATAACAGAAAAAATCACAATTTTATCTTCAATAGGCTAGTTGCTGAGAAAAGTGTACCTGAATGTCTGAAAACTCAACGTGTGAGAAAATGAAGAAATAAAAAAATAAGCTCACAAGTATCTAGAACATTCCTGCCATATATTCAGCTTGTGTTTGGCTTTCCTCATCTTCTCTCATTTTTCTGTCCATTCTCTTGCTGGTCCTTGATCTCTTAGTCAGGGCCTGATCATCCTTTTCTGCCTTTGAGTCTTTGTTTATCAATGGCTTGAAGAGTTGCTGACAAGTTTTCCCCAGCATTTATCCCTAACTTCCTCAACACACATTTCCTGGCTGCAGTTACATCGTTAAAGCAAATAACTGCATCAAGTACTACTTTCTTTGAAGTCGTAGAGATTGTTGAAGCCCTACATGAACTACAGATTATTGTTAATTTAGTGGCCAGTCCCTTTCTACTTGTAGTGTCTTCAAATAAATTAATACATTCAACACTTTCACAAAATGTACACCTTACAAACTGTTTTATTAGTTCAGATAACAATCCAATATAGACTACATTTCCTTTACAAGCTTCACCTTCAAAGGGATCTTCCTTACTCTTAGTTTGTAAATAAGTTTCCTCTTGGATGCACTAGGCCTGTCTACTGTTTCTGATGAACTACTTACAGGAGTGAGGTTCGAGGTATTTTTTACATCTTTATCAGTGCTACTGCCTGATTTAATGTACAGATTGCCGTAAAACTTTTGTTTTCCAAACTTCTTTATCCTACCCATCACAAAATCACTAGTATAAATAGGGGGTAAACTTATATGTTTTGGTTAAATGAAGTAAAAGTCTACATAACACTTTTCTATGGATTCAAAACAAATAATAGCCACATGTACAGTAAACTAAACAATGCAGCCTTCACTAGCATCTGTACACATGGCCAGTCCCAACATAGCAAATGTACATTTACCATAGACTTATTATGTGAGAAATGAAATGTTCAGAGAGAAAATATTCTGTCAGTACAAGGCACTGGAATGAGGGGCTTGTCAGCTATACTAGAGCCATCCTTACTTCCGACTTGAAGTTTCAGTGCTACGTCACAGCTACACTCTAACCAGCCAATTACAGGCAGCCATTCAAATTGATATATCGAGATAAATCGAGTTACGCTGACAATGTTGCCAGCTAACATCTTGTGGTCACACATGTTGTTGTCAGCTGTTTGCATTGTGCTCGGTTAGTTTCATTGGCGGTCTTTGTGTATCCTCGTATTTCTCGTATATTTTTCTTTTTGATATTATTCTAGTCTGTTGTTATTTAATAGCTCAGTATTTGTTTGTCGTTTGACATAGTGTAGTAAAATTACGTGTAGTTGTAGGTTAGCTTTAGGTCACTGAGTGTTTGTGTTACAGGGTGTCGAGCAATACGGGAAATACGGGAATTTTAGTGACCTGGGAAAAATACGGGAATAATACAGGAAATTCGCACTTGATACGGGAAATCTTAAAAAGTCTCATAATGCCTGACTTCTTAGCCCCCGAACGCTCGGTATAGTCCTCCCGCTCAGTCTTCCATTTCGCCTGCAGACCGCGGTGCCACCCGCAATTTGCACCACCGATAGAGCGCTAAGCGGTATGAGAACCCAGCCAACATCTCGTTGCTGACAATGACATATAAGAATCAATCCGCATTGTTTATTCACCGAGGAGACCTGGGTTTCTCGACAAGAGCAGCCCTTAAAGAAGCTAACAGCTCAAGATCTCGGAAAATTCCAGACGCGGATGTGCTGCAATTTCGCGCCAACTGCCGAGAATTGTACATGTGTATCCTATGGCAGAAAAAATCAGAGAGGTCAAATCTTACTCACAAGAGACCCATGCTATGTCCAGCCTAGACCCTATAGGGGTCGCTGAGACTCCTAAGTTGGAAGAAGTTAGGATAGTCATTGCCCTGGAAATTCTTTGTGATCAGAAGAATTTGCTTTCTGGTGCAATGGCTGACCGCATCAAGAGCAGCTACTCCGCACTTCTGAGACTGCCCTTTGTCACTGAGCGTTTGAAGCAGTTCGACGGAAAAGAGCCACGGCTCGACGTGTTGTGGTCTGAATTAGTGGTTTCAGCACCTTTCTTAGTTCCTGCCAAAAGCGATCTCACAAACTTCGTTAAAATGTTACTGACATTGTATCACAACAATGCAGCTCTAGACAGAAGTTTCTCCCTGAACAAGGAGTGCATGATCGTCAATCACAAAGAAGCAAGTCTGATTGGCATGCATACTGTTCAGGACGCGGTGATGGCAGCTGGTGGAGTAGAAAAGATAACCGTGAGCAAGAGTCCATACTGCACGAAACTCCTACAACGTGTTCTAGGAAGCAAAACAGGTGCGAAGCGACGGCTAAGGTGGCAGTCGAAAGAAAAGCCACAAAAGATCTCCAGGAATTGGAAGAAAAAAGTACTTGGGAATATTTGGTGTCATTTTGGTCCGTATTGACAAAGTACTAATTTGATTTAATGTTCAATCTCCGTCAATCAATACATTAAATAAGTGCTACACCGCACTAGTTGTGGGACATGTTTCGAACCTTAAAAACGGTCCTTCATCAGCCACAAATGGAAGCCGTTAAACATTACATATAAAAAACACTGAACAAATTAAAAGAACATCATGCATGTACACATAGTCACTCCTAAAACACAATACAGTCCAGAACAAATTAAATATAATACACATTAAAACTTTAAAATCTTATTATATAGTTCATGAAACCCTGTCATCTTTGTTTCATAATTTGTGGACAAGATTTAATAATTCACAAATTATGAAACAAAGATGACAGGGTTTCATGAACTATATAATAAGATTTTAAAGTTTTAATGTGTATTATATTTAATTTGTTCTGGACTGTATTGTGTTTTAGGAGTGACTATGTGTACATGCATGATGTTCTTTTAATTTGTTCAGTGTTTTTTATATGTAATGTTTAACGGCTTCCATTTGTGGCTGATGAAGGACCGTTTTTAAGGTTCGAAACATGTCCCACAACTAGTGCGGTGTAGCACTTATTTAATGTATTGATTGACGGAGATTGAACATTAAATCAAAATATGAAAAAAGTACTGTCAAAAGAACTTAATTTTGTGCTGTGTATAACTGAAGTTCCTAGTAACAATCTTGTATTTGTCAAAGTGACTTATTTAATTTCGTTTTGCATTATTTTATTTTCTATTAACTACTTTGATAAAATAAATCTCAATTAAAAAGTATTCGTGGCGTGTCGCGTGTGGAATTTTACTGTTTTTAGCCTTTCCATGGACTTTTTTTGCAGGGGAGATGCACATCCAAATTGTTTCAAAGTCCGTTCAAACACTCAAGCAAATGCGTCACACATGCATAAATTTCAAAAACTACAAACAATATCTCACAGCTCTCGACATTTTACTATCGAACACCCGTCACCGACATGTGGCTACAAAATACACCACACAAGTGACCAAATTCTTCTCATATGGGCAGGCATCGTTTCAGTCGCTTGTTAACCACTGTCTGTGTCGGATTTCCTTTCATTGTCATTGTTTCAGCCGATGTGAGCTGCGCTAACCGAAGTAGCCGAGGGTTCTTTTGTTTGTTGTACCTTTATGGTCCCATAATTTACGCGTGTACTAGCGGATATACCTCCAATTTTACTATAAAAGTCGTGATCTAAAAAGGGATAGTGGGTGGGTAACATCTATTACTACATGACCCCCAAAATTATTATTCATTATTACAAAGGGTATTTTGACTATTTTCAGTAGTGTAGAAAATTGTATCGCCTTGTTCCGGGCTCCTATAGAGCTTCCATTTTCTTTCGATCTTTCATTTGCCATAGGACGCGCCACCGGCATATGGTTATGCAATACCAGCTTCTGGTTTAGTAGTCAGGTAATGGAAGCAATCGGAGCTGTGTACTACAATTTTCCTTGCATGTATCTAAGCAAATTATTGTTGTTAAGAGAACGTAAAATGCACCAAGAATTATATGATCTTCAGCTGTGTGCAGTTTGAAAGCTCTGCATGTGTTCATTCCTTATGTATTAGTGATGCGAAATGTCAGCTAACGTTGTGCCACATACAACACTCGTAGTCTCTAAATGTTGCACATTTTCCCGTAAATTACAGCAGTTTATCTTTGAATTGCTTGTAAGATCGTGATAAAGAAAGTGTTCATCCAATTGGATGATTGTATTTAACTGTATGCAAGTCGTATAATCTTGGCGAGGTGTATTTTTTTTTTCTTTCACGGAGCAACTTTACACGGTAGTAGGCACGCAGCTTTTTGTATTTAGTTTTCTGGCATCTTGTTTTAAATTATTGAGTAACATATTTCCAAATGCAGACAATCCATACCTCCATTAGGATTCAGGTTCCATAATTCATGCAAAATGAGATTCGTTCGTTTGTGAAATTGAGGTCATAACCCCCCTACCCTTTCAGTGATTACCGTATGGTACTTTACGTAGACTAGGGTGAAGATGTAAATGAGCATTTCAAAAAAATTGCCGCCAGTTGTTTGGTTTATTAACTTACGGTAATATTTTCCATAGGTACTGAAAACTGGGCACGGTTGGATTTTTTAAGGTGGAACCGTATGTGCTATCAAATATCGCTTTCTTGCAATACCTGGAATATGTATAGGATTATAAAATGATTATTGGTTAAATTAGGGTTAATATATAGGCTATTATAATTATAAAGATTAAATACATATTAAAGAAGAAACGCTGCGTTGTTAGTAAATATTAGGCCTACCGGTACGGCGAATAGCCTATAACTCGGAGCATCTGTCACAATTTAGCATTTAAACGGGTCACGTTAATGCATATAACAACCGGATAGCAAATTATAATAATATTCTCACATATAACATATTTAATTTGCACCAACTTATTTATTGTAGTCTAAGATATGTTAAACCACTGCCGTTTGAAATGTGCAAATCGCACACTTGGTAGGCAAGCTGTTTGTTATGGTCGTCTCTGATGCGAAGTTTTATAATTACTCTTTTATGAGACACTTGTCTTTGGAATAATCATGAAAGGCTCTAGTTCTTATTTCATAAGTTGAACGCTTAAAAACAAAACCACAATCCGAAATAATAAAGAAGATAATCACGAACGAACGATTCACTGCCAATGAAAATCAAATGGAGATTCGCGGACCGGAAGTTCGCTATGCATAAGCTTCGGTGCCATTTTAACTCGTGGAAGCTCTATACGGTTACGGTACCATACAATTCAGTCACTTCCAGTAAATAATTACTATGCGACACTCCTATTCTCTATTCTCTCAACCCTCCTCAGTAAAACAGTCATTTATATCAGTTCTTCTCAGGTAAACGGTATTTTATTTGTGTTCGTAGCATCTCATCCCATCTGCGTGAGAGTTCACTCGCGTGCGCTTTGCTCACGCTACGCATCAGGCCTAAATCTCGCCATCACCAAGTGCGGAAGTGTCTCCAAAAATACAGTTACACTTACGCCAGAAAATCTTGATTCTCGCTTTAAGATTAATTTTTCGGCCATTCGGCATGCGAACTCTAGTCTTAGAGGGCTCTAAAATATACGGGAATTTGGTGGATTTTCGTACGGGAATTATGCGGGAATTTGAAGAAAGGTCATCGCTCGACACCCTGTGTTATTTCTGCCGTCCGTGTGTGTGATAGTGTCATGCCGGGGTGTAGCACGAGAAAGACAAGCTCCAAGAGAGGAAATGGTTTGAAGAAATATTGCTGAACAACTTGCCTGAGAAGAGCACAATATTGTAGACAATGCCCCGTATCATAGTGTCATTCACGACAAAGCTCCAACAATGGCAGCAAGAAAGAATGTGCTCATTGAGTGGCTGACGAGCCACAACATTTCTTTACGTGACGACATGACTCCGAAATGAGTGGTGTGTTGCCTTTTAGGTTTTATAATACATTTTCTCGAACTCTGATTATCTTCGACCCTGGACGTGAGGCGGTAATGGTGAGTAATTTATTTGTTACAATTGTTTTTTGCTTCATTATCAGAAATATTCTATTAACCGCAGTATAAGTGTAATTTCTGCTACTATATACTTATTCACGAGTATGATATTGTGTGTAAACATGTCTGTTCACATTACGCGAGTTTCGTTAACTTCACGGCTATAATCATGTACGTCAGCTGATTCGCGTTAGTGGACTGGCAACACAGTATCGCCAGCCGGTGAACTGTCAAGTCGGAAGTAACGATGGCGGCACTATAGTGGCAACCATTTTTAAAATGCTAATTTGTCATTTAAACGGAAAAATGTGGCCAAAAAATATGTAGCCTTGTAGAGAAAAGCCTGAAGGATCATTTAAGGCATAAAACAAAAATTGCATTTTTTTATTGAAATTACCTGCCTTCTGTCCGGCTTTTTTTCGTTAAAGTTTTACAGCTGTAGCAAGAAACCAGGTGATCCAGGATATGATCCCCTGTTCAAAACTAGGGCTGCAATTGATAATTTCAATGCATGTTTCAAAAGACCTACATTCCTCTAAAGTTCTAAGTATTGATGAAACATTGGTAGGTACAAAGAATAGGTCTAAATTAATCCAATATTTACCTAACAAACATCACCATCAGTGGGGCATAAAAGTCAAGGTATGTGAGCCTGGTTCGTATTTCACTCTGCAGTTCTGTGTATATTTGCCCGTTAAATCTAGTGCCCCAAAATCGAGTGGAAAAGGTTTAAGTTTTGATGTTGTAATGAATTTACTGAATTCCTTAGGAAATATATTTTTGAGGGGGTATCATATAATTGTTGACAACTGGTACACATCTATTGAGCCAGCTTTGGCTCTTTGGGAGAAGAAAACTCGACTCTCACAGGTACAGTTCACAGCAACAGAAAAGATCTTCCTGCTGCAAAATATTTGAAATTGCAACCATGACAAATTTTGTATAAAAGAAGTGGCCCTGTGTTGTTTTAAGCATGGAGAGAGAAGAAATCCCTGACAGTAATTTCTATAGCATGTCCAGCGATAAATAATTTAGTGAAACGTCGTTCATCCAAAGGGATTGAAGTTTCTATGCCAGCAGTGGTCAGTGAATACAGAACATGAATGAGGGTAGTTGATGTATCTCATCAGAAGATTGATCATGTGTCCTCAGAGCGGTCTAGTCATAGGAACTGGTACAAGCTTTTCTTTCACTTGATAGACATGGCAGTGTTGAATTCATATGTCTTGTACTGTAAAAACACCGATGACAATATTCTTATGCCTAGGTATGATTTTATGGTGCTCTTCATAGAATCACTGTGTAGTGCTGAAGAGGATGATATCCCACTAAACGCTTCTACAAATTCCCATACAATCGAAACGTTAGCGAAGGTGTGTTGTGTGCAATGATGGAGAAAGCAAAAAAGTGAAAAGATCTAATTATGAATGTCCGAGTTGTAATGTTGGCATTTGTGTAGTGTGTTACAAAGACCATGATCATAATTCAGGCAAAAAGAAACTGACATAAGGAAAAGGTAGAAGGTGAATTTCTCATGTATGTGCAAAATCGAGAAATGTCATATTGTAAAAATTTTCTTTTTTAGTAAATAACAGGAATAATTAAAACTGGTTCTTGAAATAGTAACAAAAAACTGTGAACTTTTCAATGCCAACATGAAAGTACTTCCACTTCTGCAGCCAAATAATAGCCTGCATATTGTCATTTGTTTGCCAAAGACTTTCCCTACGAGATATAAAAGCATCGAGAACCAGCATGATTTGAAATTAGTGCCATCTGATGGCTAACAGTAGTACTATATTTTAATTCCAAGACGTCTCTCTCGCACTTCATTAAACAACACACTGTCATCCTGGAAGATGGTCCGCAGTTCTAGGGTTAAGACTTTTTGTTCCCTGTCCTGAATGTGCGTATCATATGCTGAGGTAGATTCCAAGTTGAAACTCAAATGTTAGCTTTAAGAAAGAAATCTGTGCCAGTTAGCAAGTGCGCTAGCCTTGATCGGGTGGTTTTGGATATTCGGAGTGTCCTTTTAATGTAGATAGCTTTCACCGATTCTAATAGCCTGAAATTGGCAGGGGTGAGATATTCCCATATTTTTCTTAAGAGCATAGCAGGCTACAGTATTGGAGCAAAGTGAAGGAGCTGCAATGCTGCTCAATGAGGCAATTTGTTCAGATGGTTGATGTCAAGTTTGGCCTTGCTTGCTGCGATATGCCTTTCCTTCGGGGCAAAATTCCGGCAGTCGGTCGTCTCCAAAAGCCACAGTAGTTAAAGGGATGTAAAACCAATAACATTATTATCAATATATTCTCCATGTGTCTGTCCATGCCTGCAGGTATGTATATGTTTGTGTGACCCCATCAGCAATATTCCTGATGACTGAGGGCCGGTTCAACCATCTCCGGGCAAAGGACCAGGTAACTTGCCGCTGGAATAAACTGAGATTTCCGTTCGACCATCAGCAGGTATTGCTGCCAGTGGTATAAATATTGTTTATTGCAGGGGGGTGTTAACTGTCGGCCGCTCCAAGAGGCCGATATAGCTTTGCCAGCCGGGTAACGCTCCAAAATGGCCGACGGACATTTGCCGTATGCATAATTCAGATGATTTGCGGTTTTCTGTTAAATACAGCCACAAAAATGATGAATGCTTCATGTTAGAAATAGTATCTTGCGTCTTCAAATAACTTATTATTTGAACATTCATCTTATCACTTGGTTGCGTAAGTGCAGTGGAGACATGTCAGCATGGACTAGTGGTCGGTATTGCTGTCCGTGGATCTTTACGTAACAGGTTCAATTCACACCTCCGGATTTTTTTTCCCTTTCGCTCCCTTATTATTGATACAGCATGGACCCAATAACACTCCTTTGAATAGTTATAGTGCATACTTTGTTTACACGCATATTTATGTTTTAATTCAACACAAAAGAGTGAAGTGGTCATCACAACGAGGAGGAAGAACAGACTGGATATGGGCATAACACTTGGAAGACAGCAGTTGCAGAAAGTAGAATGCTTCAAGTACTTGGAAAGCATAATTGAAGAAAAGGGAGGCAATACGATGGAAATAAATGAAAGGGGAAGGTGCGCAGATGGATTTTTCAAGAGTGTTAGGGGGATGATATGGAATAAAGATGTACCACAAAAATGTAAAGGAATCATTTACAAGACCTACTTTGTGCCAATTTTGACGTATGGTTCAGAAACATGGGTGATGAAGGAAAGGGACAAGAGTAAAATACGAGCAGTTGAGATGAAGTTCCAGAGGAGTAGGGTAGGAGTGACAAGAATGGACAGAGTAAGGAATGAGAGAGTCAGGGAGATGGTAAGAGATGAACCATTGCAAAATAGAATAGAGCGATCTAGGCTACAATGGTATGGACATGTGTGGGGGATGCGAGAGGAGAGGATACCGAAGAAGATATTTGGAATGGAAATGAAGGGAAGGAGGCCAAGGGGAAGACCAAGGGACAGATGGACAAAAGGAGTTAAGAAGAGTGTGGAGGAAAGAGGAGTGTGCTGGGACACAGTAAATGACGAGAGATGGTGGATGGACAGGAAACGATGGAGAGGCTTATGTTCCAAGCAGACCCGACCAGCGGTCGGAAACTGCTCAAGATGTTGATGATGATGATTAATTCAACAATTAAAAAAATGAAAGTTCGTCTTATAATGGATAGTTTTGTGGGCAATTTAGATCTTTCCCGTGTAGATGAAGATGAATATTTGATTGTGAGTATCATTGTATCTTTGAGAAGAATTTAAGAAGTCTCTGCCATGACTCAGGACAACAAAGAGTGATGACATATCCGGCTACACAAACTCCCGTATTTATATCTTGGCTTACACTTCCTAGATCCTTTTCTATTTTTCACAATTATAATAATCCTATTAACATACCAGTACATTAATGTGCCAATGACTTTAACCAAATGTGGAACGGAAGGGTTCAGTTCCGTATGCAATAAAACAATGGTTTGGAAATGCTAACTTGCTGAATTATAACCTTGTATAGGTAGGCTATATATCTGTGCTATAGAAACATTCACTATGAACGATTTTATCTGACAATATTTGAATAATAATGCACTAGTACAATAAATAAGAACCCTCATGTCTTGTTTTATTCCAATGCCATCTTAACTAAAACAAAATGGCAGACACACACTAGTGTTCATAGCTCAACAAATACTCATTAAACTAATCATTGAATATCTACCAAATTGTTGAAAAAACAAACCTTCTGGTGAGAATGGTCACAGGCCCCAACTACAAGATCAACTGAATAAATTCAAAATGGCAGCTGTGTAAAGCACTCAATATTATAATCCATTACTAGTGATCCAATAAAATGCTCATAGTATATGGAATACAGGTAGTTTTCTAGGGAACTGGCAACACTGCATGAGCACCGAACCAACTATACAATTTGCTAACTACTGAAATTGGCCAAAATATATTTTGCATTATGAAAAAAACAAATCTGGAAATGATATAGTAATAGATGTTTACTCCTCCACTGTCTATATCCCATCCACCATTCCCATTTTAGATCACGACATTCAGTAAAATTTCAGCTGAGTCTGCCATTATAGGTGCGAATTATGGACAAATACAGGATAATCCTTATCCAGACCAACAGTTTTTGCGTAGACCAATATTTACTAGGTAGTGCGGTCCCAGCTAATATATACACCACTGGTTTTTGTCACGCATAGTGCGAGTACTTGCACATCAATAATCTTTTTCCAGAACAAACGCTTTAAGTAATGCCTATCCACATAATTACAAGGTGTATTTAGTATATAGTTCATCTTCTGTAAGTTTGCACTTTTTTGACAGTTCTCGTGGGAACACGTAGTCCAACAGAACATGTCAATCCGCCGCTAACACGTGCATTCCAGCCAATGAGCCATCACCCACATGGCAGCCAGCAATGGCCGTTGTATTCCGTCAAGGGGTGAACAGCTGTTATGAGTACCTAAACCTACATTCATCTCACATTATCAATTCATTGCCCCTTTTAAAGGAAACTTGTATTTCTTTGTGACATTTATCAAATAATCATTCTAACAGCACACCTAAAACTCACTGACGGCTCACTGACAGAATATTACATCATTGTGCACACTATGACATAGCAGCTGATAACTTAAATGTTAAGAGTGGAATTATTTTTAGGCTCATCATTTCACAGCTCAAGGAAAATGCTTACTAAGGTATGGTGTAAGATGTCCTTAAGACGATAAGATCATTACTTGACCTGTTGGATTGATATTAAAATAAAACTAACGAAAAATTTCACCATGAAGTTAACTTTTAGGACTATGCATCAATTCATATTTTAGGCCTAATTTTTTGCTCAAATAAATATGAAAATTATTCACCAGGGCAATGTCCTTGGGGAAATCAATAGTTCTGCTGCCTTTTCTTTTACCTTCAAAAAGAGAGAAATAAAATAAATATCTTGAACAAGATATTCCGTATCTGCTTCCGACTCCACAGATGTCTGACCTGGAGACCTCTCGAGCTACATATTTACCAGACATTTAAGATAACAACTTTAATTTATCTGAAAAGTGAACACTCGTTCAAATGGAAATAATACTTTCAGACGTCTTTGCGCAATATAATCAATTATAACTATTATTATTTAATATAACTATCACGTTATTCGAACAGGTGGATGAACACGGTAAAGCGTCCATTACCAACCGCACACCCATGCCACGAGCACGTGGTAGTTCAGTTTGATAATGCAACTTTTCAGTCTGGCAGACAGAGTATGTTGCCAATATATTCACAATTACTGGGACAAGCGAAAAAATAACCTGAAAAACTTACATGTGATTAAAACTTGTATATATTTCTTATGGACTATAGGTTATAAATTGAGTCCTTCCTTATGAAAGTTGGAAACCCTAGCTGTCAAAAAAGGGCAAACTTACAGTAGATGATCTATAATGTCGCCTCCGCGGTATAGTGGTCAGCATGCTTAGCTGCCACCCTGGAGGTCCGAGGTTCGATTCCCGGCTCTGCCACGAAATTTGAAAAGTGGTATGAGGACAGGAATGGGGTCTACACAGCCTCTGGTGGTCCTAATGAGTCAAGGGGGTTCGATTCCCACCTCAGCCATCCTCGAAGTGGTTTTCCGTGGTTTCCCCGCTTCGTCTTCGGGCAAATGCCAGGATGGTACTGCACCCAAAATTGGAATATTTTATGATTAAAATGAGAATATTTTTCGAGCCCAGTGATGAAATTTAACGTTGATATATGGATGCTGGAGATGTCTCTAGCGAGAGCAGGCTAGGGGAGAGCCCGGTCACATGATTTGAGACGGTCGAGAAGGATCTAGAAGGCTGAAAAGTGCCTAGCAACAAGATTTACCGCGGATTATAACCAACTTATTGTTATAAAATGTATCATTGGATATATGCCCACAGCCAAAGAGAAGAGGGTTTATGGTAGCAGATATGGATATTACCTAGTTAATGTGATTAACTACTGCATTTAAGCCCCAAGTAAGACTTTTTAGTATTTGGAATGATAAAGAATATTAAGAGAGGATATTTCTAGTACTTTAAAAGTCAACTGAAGGAAGAAGCACACTGTATTAAGCTAAATATCTGTGCGAGTTTATATGAGCTGACGCGTAGCTCTTGACAGAGCGTTCTTATTCCTACAGACTTCGAAGAGTGAAGACTTATGTTCCGGGAGAGTTCGTTCCCGAGGAGATTGTCCGGGTGCGGTGTTTCGACCACTCGAGAGTACGGTGCTGATGCAGGCCAAGTTATTGGAGATGCCCCGCTAGTGATTTTATGTGAAGTTGAGTGGAGGCATTAATAGTCTTTCGTGAACAATTCTTCGACTTTATTTAAAAGATAGTATATACAGATTATACTGGTGAACCTGTACTATCAGTTTATAGAGATTTGAAGATACGAATTCGCATAATTAGGCAGTTTTCAGACATTTTATATCTGTGGCAGAAAGTTGTGTATCTCAGTTGAGAGAAACACTTTTGGTGCGACAAGATTGCAGCGTATACAAGCCCATGATACAGAGACAGTGAGTAGCAAAGTGTTATATATGAACATTAATAAGACTTTTTATTACTTAAACACTATAATGGCTACTAATATGTAGAGAAGAATTATCAGGTGCACATGACGAGAGCTATGTAAATGTTTAGTATGTGTGTAATGAAAGTGTTGGAAAGAGTAGGAACAGAAAAATAAAGCATTTTGTCATGTTTAAATGAGAGAGAATGTGAAATGTTTTATTGAGCCGAGGTTACGTATTTTGTATGTTAAAATGAAACAAGAACTGAGACCAGCTGCGAGCAGTGCCGTTAGAAGGCAAGGTCAGATTATGTAATGAAATGCGTTATAAAGCTGTGCATTTGTGAATGAAAATATCTGTGGACCGTGTCATAATATATACGAGATGGCAAACAAGCTATGCGTCCAGACACACGCAGGAATGTTAGTCTCAATGGATTTTTACGTTTATTGTTTTATTATTTTACTGTTTGTAAATGGCAGAGGCCTTTCAAAATGCAACTAGGATGTGTGTGTGAAGTCGTGTAGACTTCAGTGGCGTGAATGAAGGAAGCATATATGGATGTTATAATTTTTATTATTATTATAGGGAATTTTTGTTTTTATTAGGATATTTTTTTGTTAATACATTTAACTTGTTTTTTTTAATTAGTCTCGAGGACTTATTTCAATCTATAAGCAGAGAGAGTGTTATGGAACACCCTAAACTAGGATCCTTTACCCTACATAGCCCCGAGATTTAAGGTAAGTTTGTACTTTACCCAAGTGAAATTTAATTTTGTTTTTAAATCCGTAACACTGTCGTAGCCTACTGTGTATAATCCCGAAGACCTTGCTGGTGGGATATTGATGGTTTATCTAGCCGGGGACCTTCATATTCTACGATCCAGCTGAGCTGAGGATTTCCAGCAGGCAACTTCTCGTCTTTAACGGGTACAGTACCTACCGTCAGGCCATGGCTGCCTCCTTCCCTCTAACTTGTCTATCTCTCCCATTCTTCCCATCCCTCATGAGGCTTCCAGTTCGCTTTGCAGGTGAGGCCGCCTGGGCGAGGCGCTTGTCCCGCTTCCCCAGTTGTATCCCCCGTCCCGATGTCAAGCTCCAGGACACTGCCCGTAGTGGCGGTAAAGGTGGGATCCCTCGCTGAGTCGGTGGGGAAAGGCCTACCTGGAGGGTAAACTGACTACGGAAAAAGAAAGAAAAGGAAAAAAAGTGATATTTAGTATACCACATGTTGGTAACAGTACAATGACATCATTGTGTGCACTATGCTAACAGCTGAAGGGACCTCATGTGCCTTACAAACGTGGCTGCCATCATTGAATGAGCAGGAAATAATACGCACATTTACGTAATTTAGCACTTGTTTGCTGTGCAGAAGTGATCATGGTTAGTAATTTCAATTGGTAATGTCCCCAGAATATGAAACAATGTATGAAAATGATATATTACTGTACCGAAATGCAAGTGTAAGAGCCAAGTTCGACTCTTGTGCAGTTTTAATGAGGACCTATGTTACCAATGTGATGACTTCATGAGATTGGATATTATGTACAACCACTATCTGGAAATTACAAAATGTAAAAATAAATGACTATACTTAAAAAGCGATACTGGTAGTTTTAAAAATTAGTAGTAATGTAACACATAAGTGGCAGTGGCAGAACAGAGGCTACATGCATTTAAGCATTTAACATTAAAATCGGTAACTCACAATTGATTGAAGTAATTACTGCGATTCCTGTGTGTTTAGAGACATTTTTTAGTGTGGTCGATGATGTACAGGCATTGATGTTCATTTGATGTGGTGCCCCGAATTGCTGCTATGTTACTCTGCTGTTTTGATTTCCTTTTATCTTTGTATAAGGTTTAAAACAGTGTGAGGTCACTAGTGGATACTGTTACTTGTATACACAGGGTACACAGTTAAAAGTCCAATGGCGCACAAGGTTAGGTCGTGAGTTACGAATGTTTATAAATTACTTTTAATTTTTAAGTTTAATTGAAAGGTTGTACTGCACTTTTCTAAAGCCATGGTGAGAAAATACCATTTGTGGCTACGAGGTTAGAGCAATGTCTGAACAAAAATTACTGCTTGCATTACAATCAAGGGGGTCTGGGGCCTAGGCCCCAGTTTAGGGTTTGTGTTTGTATGTAAAGCTTGTACATAGAAAAAAACATACGTCATTATTTGTCCATACTTACGTTATAGTATATACCTTAATATATCTGTCAACTTTTCAATACAAAATTCGTAATAATATTACTTGTTAGGACATGTTTCGATCCTAAGGATCTTAACCAGCTAACATCAAATGTGACATCTATTAACTAAATATACATCATCTGTATCTATACACATTTTTGCACATCTCATATCTTGATTCACACTTAAAAATTGTTTATAAATGTAGTACACAATTCTTGTCATGTATTCTCTTATGTTTTAAATCATTGATGCAATTCATTACGATATGTTAACCTCCATCGGTCGCAGCAGACATGACAGCTGTTCTTGCTCCCCACTCCTCCCAGAGGGCGCTCCTGTCCCTCTTAGTACCTTCCTATCTCTAGGTGTCGTTCCAAATGCTCCCAGTTTATTTTCCCACTGCCTACGTAACATGCAATAATCTCCCTCCTGGCCTCCAAGGCACATTGCGCCTGAACTCGCCAGACTTTGAAAGGTTTATGTTTCCCTATTATTCCACCGCAATTATTTATTTAACTAATTTTATGAATGAGAAATACATAGTTTATGGTTATTTTGTGGAAATAAGTAAGTTTGTCAATGGTGGCCTCTTAGGCACACTGCACCTAAACATGTACTAATGTTGGCGTTTTCTGTTTTTTTGCTAAAACGACTCTTAAAACATGACTTTACAAACAAGAGTCACGTTGAACAAATTCAAAGTTGCAACTGAATGACGACTAGGAAGACCCACTGAGGATATGGGGGAAGAGAGTAACGTAGGTTCTCAAGATGAGGTGAAGAAATGTGAAGGTGATACAGATACGGAGCAAGATTTTGGGGAGTAGACAAAAAAGAATTTAAAATAGGCGACAACCAAACAATACATTCATATGACATACAAGACATGTATTCTAATATATCCATTAAAAAAAAGCACAAACGATAATGCATAAAATTTAATCAAACATGGTAATCTCCGCAATATAGGAGTGGAAGAATTTATAACTTACCGTAGCATTTTTACTAGGAAGCACATACAGGGTCTCTATTTTTGCTTGGCAAGGACATTCTCGCACATGCACTCCGCTAGTGACAGCTCAGTTCCCGGCTGCCGCGCGCGCGTACAGACGGCAGATTACGGTGCTGAAAATCAGTATCGTGCATTTTTACTCACCTTGTTTACAGTAGATGCTGAAAATGTTCCCCATCCACTGCCAAACATTACCGGCATCTCCTTATGAAGTTTCCGGTTACTCTGGTTAATTTAGCTTCAGTAAGGAAATAACGACGTTTACGTCTATTTTTATTGTTTACTGAACCTGTACATTTGAATCTCTTAGCCAGTTGTCTTATTGTCCGATTTATAGGAATGGGTCCCCATGGAAATCTCACTCAAAACTTTTGTCTTGTTCTAGCGCACGATTTCCTGCACTTTATGTAGGTATTGTGCAGATATACACGTTCACGTAAGGAATATTTTACATAAGGCATTACAGCACTACACACAATCACAATAAAACGCTACACAATACGATATACAGTACCGGTACACAGTAGCTTTATAAAACACCGAAAGACTGAAACACCCAATTAGCTCAGAGCTTCGACTCTACAAAAGAGCGAGTGAATAGGGCTGGTAACCCTCGCCAACCTGGCCCGGGACCAGCGGCCAAGGTCGAGCGAAGGTTTGCACAATAGCCTACGTGCCGCTCATAACGTGCGCCTAAAGAAGACAAACGTTTCGAATGACATTTCCAGGGAGACCCATTCCTATAAATCGGACAATAAATCAACTGGCTAAGAGATTCAAATGTTTACAGGTTCAGTAAACAATAAAAATAGACGTAAATGTCGTTATTTCCTTTCTGAAGCTAAATTAACCAGAGTAACCGGAAACTCCATAAGGAGATGCCGGTAATAATTGGCAGTGGATGGGGATCATCTACTGTAAGCATGGTGAGTAAAAATGCATGATACTGTTTTTCAGCACCGTAATCCGCCGTCTATAAGCGCGCGCGGCAGCCGGGAACTGAGCTGTCACTGGCGGAGCACGTGAGCGTGAATGTCCTTGCCAAGCAAAAATAGACCCTGTATGGAAGCCCGATTTTATTTTACAAATATAAGGAGCTTAAGGTATTTTACGTGCCCTGCTAGGAGAATCAATTGTAATGATGTTTGTATCCTACATGAAAAATGAAAAGGGACAATTTGTTGCATTTTTTCAAATGTGATCTTTTGTGATATTCTGATAAAAGTACAAAATACCTAACAATCTGGTACCAAGACAATGCAAATCTCTTAAAATTTAGCGGGCTTACAACTGTTTGAATAAAAAAAGTGGAATTGCAAGAAAAGTGAGGTTACGGTTTATTGAACAAAATACTTTATTTTTCATATTTTAGTAATTATAAATGTACAGAAACATTGTTTGAAATGTACTCTTTCAAAATTTGTAAGATATTACACATGCAAGAAAAGGAAAATATTCCAAATATTCAAAGCTTTACATCATGTCAACAGGTCAAATTGAACGTTTAAGCTTGACCAGTCGTGAAGGTTCTGCAACATTTTCAGGAAGGTTCATTGACTGCTTCTCATGTACCAGTAGGTTCAGGACAAAATGAGTCTGTATATTCGTCCTTGCAATTAGCTCTGATATTATTATTATTATAATTATATATCTTCCGAACTTCAGAAATGCCAGCAGGTTAAATGACTTCTGGGAATCCAGAGGGTCCATTTCCAGTTTGAGAGATAGTGTGAATGAATTGTATGCCATCTTTCTTTCTCTTATACATAACTTTGCATTTGTTGGTTGAATCCAATTTAAAATGGTTAAATTTCAGTGATATTGCACACTTGGAAGGACTTACTGTATGTTCTGTGAAGAAGGCTTGCCAATCACAAGTTTCTTTAGGTATGTCACCCTTCTAGTTTCCTATTGTAACTACACTTTTATGGTTCCCAACGGTCGTGAAGGCGGAAGAGGCCATGCCAGACGAATTGGCTGTGAAGGCGCACCTCAGTCATATTTTGAGTCTGCGGCAGTTCGTTGCAGTCTCTGTGTCTGGTCTTGCACGTCTCATTTCATGTGTGCCGCAGGACACGACTCCGAGATCATAGTGAGTGGGTCACTTCCTGGCAAGTTGTGATCCACCCTAAACAAATATACGCCAGTGGCAAATCTTCCATCAGTCACTTATTTTCTGAAGTCCAACGGCGATGGGATATGGGTGGAGGGGGCAGGTTATGGGTGTAACTTAAAGCGCCCTGCACGTTGGCAGCAGATGTGTGATAGTCGTCTTCCTGGGACTCTGTGGCTACTCAGGAGTTCGGTCCTGCATCTGTGTTTGAGCAGGCCTGTTTAGGATTACCGCTGCTCACCCCACATGGGGAAGGCCCTAGATAAGGTGGGCTAAACATCGGAAGTCACATCTACTGTCCGGCTGGGCGGCCGCACCCAGCAGGTCACCCTTCATGTGGTCGAAAAACAAAAACTACCAAGTCAATATGGACACATAATTTTATCATTGGAACATGGAACGTCAGAACTTTGCTTGACGTAAAAGATAACGACAGGCCTAAAAGAAGAACGGCTCTTATTACTCGTGAATTATCCAGACTCAACATTGACATCGCTGCTCTCAGTGAAACCAAGTTATCCACTTGTTACGTGCCACCCCCCTAGTGGCACTTTTGTTAACTGGATTACGGTGGGTTGAAGCACAACACAGATTGTTCCTTTCTTCTTCTTCTTCTTCTTCTGCTTTTACGGCCTCATTGGACCACTTCAGTCAATCATTTCTTGGTCCTCTTCTTCAGTAAGTTTCCTTTCCGAGTCGCCCAGTAGTTCTTCATTCGCTCTGATCTTCTCAGGCGTTCCTCATCTGTAAATACCCTTTTTACTGTATTACGTTTGTCTATTTTAGCCTGAAATCTTATTTTTATATCTCTCAGTTTTTTTAATTTTGTTGTTTTGTTTCGCAAGTCATCCAAGGTTATTTCCAATTCTTAGATTGTTCCTTTAAAGAAATAATTAACTTTATTGCGGCCAGAAAGATACACCACTCAACAGCAAATACAAGCAATTAGAACCTTACTCCAGTTTCCTCAAGTCTCTTCCTTAAGGAGCGCTCTTGCCCCTTTCACTTGTCAACAACCCACAGAAGTTAATCCGTCCTAATGAGTCCGGTGGCCTTGACAAAAACTACCTGCACCTCTTCCTTATGTACACAAACTACAGTTACTTACGATAACCTGCTTCGCTGTCCACAAACTGGGAAACAATGTCACTGGATTTCGTAACTCTCATGGCACTTCGCCACAATACCTCTGTCGCTCAGTGAAATCACACTCGCTCAAAACACAGGCAGTCCCCTGTATGCTTCTCACTCCCTCGCTATCCGCTGGCTAGGGAAATGCCCAATGCGTTTCGTAATTCACGTCACCACATATCTGTCGCTCAGGATAAACGCTCGCACTAGCTCGAAAAAACACACTCACTGCTTGAGAGGTCGCTCTTATATAGCAGGCCGGTGACTCAATAAATGCTTCTAGACCCATCCAGGGTTCACGGCTTCTCGATGTTTCCCTCACTGGCTGAGTCACGAATATTCTGGACCATCCCTTTGTCCTAGTAGTCCTGTTGCATAAGGCGCACGCAATACACTGAGGCAGAGCACAGCCCAGCCCGGGGGCAGTTGCGACTCATGCGGCGAGCAATGAAACAAACTCACAGCCGTAACACCACCCCCTTACTGATCGTCCCGATCAATCATTGGTCCGTCTGTGTCCCTCCGTAGGCTGCCAGGCGATCTCGATGCACGATCTTCATCTTCGCCCTCGGGCTCCGCTGGATCCTGTAGACGACATCGTTGATTCGTTTCACGACTCGGTACGGGCCCTCCCAGGACTTCTGCAGTTTGGGTGACAGGCCTTTCTTCCGTAATGGGTTGAAGAGCCAGACCAGGTCGTTCTCGTGGAATCCTCCGGCATCCGTCTGCTGGTCGTATCGGGTCTTCATTCGGTCGGTCTCGATCCGCAGTTTCCTCCTCGCGAACGCGTACATGTCCTCCAGTTGGTCGACCAGTTCTTGACAATACTGGCTTACCGGGATCGGACCATTCCCAGGTCGGCCGAAGGCAAGATCGACAGGTAGACGGAGCTCCCTCCCAAACATGGCCCGGGCTGGTGTGTACCCGGTGGCTTCATGCACGGCGGCGCGGTAGGCCAGGAGAAATAGTGGAAGATGCTTGTCCCAATCCCTCTGGTGCTCGCTGACGACTATTCGGAGATGGTTCTCGACGGTGCGATTGAATCGCTCTACCATCCCGTCGGACTGAGGGTGTAGCGGCGTTGTCCTTGTCTTCCGGATCCCCAGCAGCTGGCATAGGTTCTGGAACACCTGCGACTCGGAAGTTCCTCCCTTGGTCGGAGTGCAGCTCCAGGGGTACTCCGTACCGGCTGACGAATTCCTTCACCAGGGTCTCTGCGATCGTCGCGGCTTCTTGGTTAGGGAGCGCATACGCCTCCGGCCATTTGGTAAAGTAGTCGCTGACGACTAATATGTAGCGGTTCCCTGCCTCGCTTAACGGGAATGGCCCAGCAACATCGATGGCCACTCTCTCCATGGGGCCGCCCACGTTGTAGGTCTTCAGTGGACCCCGTCGTCTTCGTCCTGGGCCCTTGCTGGCTGCGCAATCGTGGCACCTCGCGCAGTGGTTCTCCACGTCTGTTCGGCATCCGATCCAGTAGAACCGCTCTCTCAGCTTCTCCAGGGTCTTCTTGATCCCTAGGTGTCCACCAGATGATCCTCCATGGACTTCCTTCAGGACTTCCTCCGTCATAGCCTTTGGAACGACGACTTGTTCCCGAGATGTCTTCCCGTCGGTGCTCTCCCAGGTACGGCAGATGAGGCCATCCCTTACAATCAGCGAGTCCCACTGTGCCCAGTAGGACTTAAACTTTGGGCAGCAGTCACTCACAATGTTCCACCCGGGTCTGGGGACACAGGCTCTCTTCCATTCGGCTATCAGTCCCAGGTCATCATCTTCCGCTTGCGCCCGTGTGAAAGATTCGCGGCTCCAGCTCCCTTGAAGTTCCACGGTAGTCCTTCGGCACTGTATCCCGGTGTTCTCCTCCCTTCGGGCCAAGAAGGTGCAGTCTTCGTGACAGGGCGTCGGCGTTAGAATGCAGTTGGCCTTTCCTGTGCTGGATCTCGAAGTTGTACTGTTGAAGCCTCTCTAACCACCGCGCGAGTTGACCCTCGGGCTGCTTGAAGTTCAGGAGCCACCGCAGGGATGCATGGTCGGTCCTGATGAGAAATTCTTGCCCGTACAGGTACTTGTGGAAGTGTTCGATGGTCTTCACGATGGCGAGCAGCTCCTTCCTGGTGACGCAGTAGTTCCTTTCTGGCTTTGACAAGGCCTTGCTGAAGTAGGCCACTACTCTCTCCTCGCCGTCCACTACCTGCGACAGGATTCCCCCTATACCAAAGTCGCTGGCATCGGTATCGACGATGAACCTTGTTCTAGGTCTGGGGTAGGTCAGAATAGGCGCGGTACACAGAGCCTGCTTGAGTTGTTCGAAGGCACTGTGGCATTCTGCTGTCCACGTGAAGAGTTGGTCCTTCTCAGTCAGTCGATGCAGTGGTTTGGCGATGTCGGCGAATCCCCTCACGAAGCGACTGTAATAAGTGCAGAGTCCCAGGAAGCTTCGTAGTTGGGACTTGTCCTTCGGAACTGGCCACTCCCTCACAGCTGCGGTCTTCTCTGGGTCGGTGCGCACCCCTTCCTCGGAGACGATATGCCCAAGGTACTGGACCCGCTTCTGGAAGAGCTGACACTTCTTGGGGCTCAACTTCAGCTGGGCAGCCCGTAGCTTCAACAAGATCACCTTCAGGTTGCTGTAGTGCTCCTCGAAGCTTCTCCCCAGAACGATGACGTCGTCTAGGTAGACCAGGCAGGTCTTCCAGTGTAGTCCCCTCAGAATAGACTCCATTAGCCTTTCGAAGGTCGCAGGGGCGTTGCACAGACCGAATGGCATGACGGTGAACTGCCAGAGCCCGCTGCCCACAGAGAACGCCGTTTTCTCGCGGTCCTTAGGGTGGACCTCCACCTGCCAGTAGCCACTCTTCAAATCCAAGGTGGAGAACCATCTTGACCCTGATATGGTGTCCAGCGTGTCGTCGATCCGGGGTAGAGGGTAGCTGTCCTTCTTCGTGACGTCGTTCACACGCCTGTAGTCCACGCAGAACCTGGTGGAACCGTCCTTCTTCTTCACAAGCACGACCGGAGAACTCCAAGGACTATGTGATGGCTCGATCACCCCTTGCTCCTTCATCTCTTCTACCATCCGGTCGACTTCGGCTTGCTTGGCGAGCGGGACACGTCGGAATGGGGCCCTAATCGGTGCGCTGTCCCCAACGTCGATTCTGTGCTGGACCAAGCTTGTCCTGCCGAAGTCTTTGCTCCCCACGGAGAAGACATCCTGGAATTCGCGTAGCAGGTCCTGAAGTTGGCGTGATTGTTCCTCGTCTAAATGGTCGGGGATCCTTGGTACAGCTTCTGTAGTTCTTCTGGCAGTGTGCGTCTTCTTCGGTTGTCCATCTGCAGGTGTCCGTCCGTCGTGTCGGTGATGCGGGCAATCCAGGTAACGGGCTCGCAGACTCCTAGGTTGGTGTCCCGGTGAACCGTAATGTCGTAGTCGTTCAGGTTGGACAGGCGGACGTACGGCCGAGACGTCGTGTTGATGAGGGTCTTGGCAACTAGCAACCCTTTTGTCTGGATGTCCTCATATTTTGGCTCGATGATAGCCTCCACTCCCTCGGCAGTTCCGTCTACAATTACGGCAGCGCTGACTTCCGTCCTGGTGGGAACGATGACGTCCTCTCTCAGCCTTACTCGTCGGTCGGCGACGGCCTCGTGTGCTGGTTGCAAAGCAAGTTCCTCACTTCCGAAGTGCAGAGTGTTGGTACTCAGATCCAAGATGATGTTGTTCTGGTCTAGGAAGTCCAGTCCAATGATCACTTCATTTGATACGTCAGCCACAAGCACTGGATGCTTTATCGCCCGTTGACCAATGACGAACTCCAGTGATGCTTCGCCATGTATCGGTGCTGTATCTCCGGTCGCGGTTATTAGCTGGAGGTTCCTTTGTGTGGGTTGCACTCTCCACTTCGGGATCACGGTGGTGCTGACGATGGTCCTCGATGCTCCCGTGTCGATTAGCATGGGCCAGCTCTCTCCGTCGACCATCAGGCTGCTATTATCCCTCCGTAACTGCGTCACACGAACTTGGACTGCCGGGGCTTGACGACTGTCACAAGCCAACCTTTGCCCCCCTAGGCTGGCTGATACTTGCTTTCCTGGGCCGCGCGGTTTCCCTACGACTGACTGTCCCGACGGAAACCCTTGGCGGCGGCAATCACCGCAGTCCTTGCTCAGGTGGCCTCTCTTACGGCAGGTCCAGCAGGTCGGTAGTCCTCTTCCGGGCCGCCTCTCCGGATGTCCTTCGGCTACGTTTTTGTTGGTGGTACTGTGATTCTTGAAGAACCGGTCTAGCGCCTCCATCAGTTCATCGGCCAGGGGCTTGGTCTTGTCGGCTTTGGCTGGTTCGTCGACGTCCACTTGACGCACCCGCGCGCGCATTTTAGATACCTGCTTTGCCGTCTCGATCTCGAGTGCGTGGCTCAGCGCATCTGCCAGGGTCTTACTGCGTGCGATGTCCATCTCGAACTCCTGCAGGGTTTCCGCGTTCTTCTGTACCCGGGTCCGGAGCTGCATCTGGTAGGCCTGCTGATGATGGCTGTCTCCATATCGGGAATCCATATGGGCGATCAGTGAAGCGTAGTCCTGGGATCCAGTCGGGATGGCCTGAAGGACGTTAAGGGCGTCACCTCTCAGCGCTACAATGAGAGCTGTAGCCTTTTCTGTGTTGTTCCAGTTATTTATGGAACAGGCCGCCTCGAACTGACGTAAGTAGGTGCTCCACGGGACCTTTCCGTCGAAGGTTGGTGCGGTTACTCTGCTATGTCCCGTTCCTGATATTCCCGGTGTAACGGTGGGCGGGCGTTGGCGCAGTTCGGCAACTTCCTCTTGTAGAGCGTTGAATTTCTCTTCCACCCCCGTCAGAGGGCGTTGGCGCAGCTCGGCAACTTCTTTTTGTAAGCCGTTGAATTTCTCCTCCACCCCCATCAGCGGGCATTGACGCAGCTCGGCAACTTCCACTTGTAAGGCGTCGAACTTCTTTTCCACTGCTGCGACTTCCTCACGTAGGCCCTGTTCTAATTTCCTTTGGCTCTGTTCTAATTTCGTCAGCAGACACTCTTCCAGATTTTTCTGGCCATCCAGAAATTTGGCGGTTAGGTCCTTTGCTAACTTATTCTGGCCGTCCTTCAGGTCCTCTGCTAACTTCTTCTGGCCGTCTTCCATCTTGGCTTCTATGCCACTTAACTTTTCTAGCAATGCTGCAAATTGTGCTTCCATTTTGGTTGTTTGTCTTGTAAAGGGCATGCACTCACAGGAAAATTAGAGAGAAATGTCCTGCTCGGGTTTTGAAACCAGGACCGTCAGGTGTTGTGCTTGTGCTTGAGTTCGTAATCCGGCTTCTGACACCAGTTGTTTCGTGCCACCCCCATAGTGGCACTTATGTTAACTGGATTAAGGTGGGTTGAAGCACATCATTAACTTTATTGCGGCCAGAAAGATACACCACTCAACAGCAAGTACAAGCAATTAGAACCTTACTCCAATTTCCTCAAGTCTCTTCCTTAAGGAGTGCTCTTGCCCCTTTCACTTGTCAACAAACCACAGAAGTTAATCCGTCCTAATGAGTCCGGTGGCCTTGACAAAAACTACCTGCACCTCTTCCTTATGTACACAAACTACAGTTACTTACGATAACCTGCTTCGCTGTCCACAAACTGGGAAACAATGTCACTGGATTTCGTAACTCTCATGGCACTTCGCCACAATACCTCTGTCGCTCAGTGAAATCACACTCGCTCAAAACACAGGCAGTCCCCTGTATGCTTCTCACTCTCTTGCTATCCGCTGGCTAGGGAACTGCCCAATCATCATCATCATCATCTTGAGCAGTTTCCAACCGCTGGTAGGGTCTGCTTGGAACATAAGCCTCTCCATCGTTTCCTGTCCATCCACCATCTCTCGTCATTTACTGTGTCCCAGCACACTCCTCTTTTCTCCACACTCTTCTTAACTCCTTTTGTCCATCTGTCCCTTGGTCTTCCCCTTGGCCTCCTTCCCGTCATTTCCATTCCAAACATCTTCTTCGGTATCCTCTCCTCTTGCATCCTCCTCACATGTCCATACCATTGTAGCCTAGATCGCTCTATTCTATTTTGCAATGGTTCCTCTCTTACCATCTCCCTGACTCTCTCATTCCTTACTCTGTCCATTCTTGTCACTCCTACCCTACTCCTCTGGAACTTCATCTCCACTGCTCGTATTTTATTCTTGGCCCTTTCCTTCATCACCCATGTTTCTGAACCATATGTCAAAATTGGCACAAAGTAGGTCTTGTAGATGATTCCTTTACATTTTTGTGGTACATCTTTATTCCATATCATCCCCCTAACACTCTTGAAAAATCCATCTGCGCACCTTCCCCTCTCATTTATTTCCATCCTATTGCCTCTCTTTTCTTCAATTATGCTTCCCAAGTACTTGAAGCATTCTACTTTCTGCAACTGCTGTCCTCCAAGTGTTATGCCCATATCCAGTCTGTTCTTCTTCCTCGTTGTGATGACCACTTCACTCTTTTGTGCTGAGAACTTCATCCCATATGATAACACTACCTTCTCCCACTCATCTAATTGCTCTTGTACTTCTTCCTCATCCTCTCCCCATACCAGAAGGTCATCAGCAAACAACATTGCCTTCATGCCCAATGCGTTTCGTAATTCATGTCACCACACTTCTGTCGCTCAGGATAAACGCTCGCACTAGCTCGAAAAAACACACTCACTGCTTGACAGGTCGCTCTTATATAGCAGGCCGGTGACTCAATAAATGCTTCTAGACCCATCCAGGGTTCACGGCTTCTCGAGGTTTCCCTCACTGGCTGAGTCACGAATATTCTGGACCATCCCTTTGTCCTAGTAGTCCTGTTGCATAAGGCGCACGCAATACACTGAGGCAGAGCACAGCCCAGCCCGGGGGCAGTTGTGACTCATGCGGCAAGCGATGAAACAAAGTCACAGCCGTAACACACTGAAGGAAAAATGACTGAGTTTGGATCAGGTTATACCATCTTCTGGCAGGGAAAGGAGGAGGGAGAACGTCGTATTCATGGTGTGAGATTCGCTGTAAAGACCAAGCTAGTTAATGATTTCCAAATTACTACCATTGCAATCAGCGAAAGACATATGACTCTCCGCATTCCACTCTCGTGAGGTTCATTCATGACTCTCATATCTGCCTATGAACTTTGAAGGCGGATGATGAAGTTAAGGGTCAGTTCTATGACCAGCTTGACACAATCATCTCCAAGGTACTATCTACAGATAAGCTCTTACTCCTTGGTGATTTCATTGCAAGAGTTGGGAAAGATAACCGGCTATGGCAAAATGTGATGGGTAAACAAGGTCTTGGAAACTGTAATCCCAATGGACTCCTCCTTCTTGGTCTTTGTGCAGAACATGAACTCTTTATCACCAACACTCAATACCGATTACCTGACCGCTTCAAGACCACGTGAATGCATCCACGTTCTAAGCATTGGCACGTTCTTGATTACGTCATTACCCGACAATGTGATAAGGACATACTTATTACCAAAACAAGCAAGGAATATTGACTATTGTTGGATGGATCACAAACTTCTCATCTGTAAACTCAGGATATCCATCAGCCCAAAACCACCAAGGCGTTTCCAAACCCCATCCAGAGGAAAGTTTAACACCTCCAAACTTCAGGATGAATCTATTTCCACAAACTTTGAGAATATTGTTACGTGCCACCCCCTAGTGGCACTTTTGTTAACTGGATTACGGTGGGGGTACAAAGCACAACACCAATTACTGCTTAAAGAAATAATTAACATTATTGTGGCCAGAAAATTACACTAATCAGCAAATACAAGCAATAAGGAGCTTTCTCCAGTTTCCTCAAGTCTCTTCCTTTTGCGCTCTTGGCCCCTTTCACTTGCAACAGACCACAGAAGTTAATCCGTCCTAATGAGTCCGGTGGCCTTGGCAGAAGCTACGTGCCCCTCTTCCTCAGGTACAACAAATACAGTTACTTACGAGCACTTGATGTACGCTGTTCACAAGCTGGGAGAAACAATGTCACAGGATTTCGTAACTCGCACAGCACTTCGTCACCACACTTCTGTCGCACAAGATAATCGCTCGCACTAGCTCGTAAAACACAACAACAACAACTGCTTCACGGGTCACTCTTATATAGCCGGCCGGTGACTCAATAAATGCTTCTAGATCCATCCAGAGTCCACGGCTTCTCGAGGTTTCCAGCGCTGGTCCAGTCACGAATGTTCTGGACTATCCCTTTGTCCTAGTAGCCCTGTTGCATAAGGCGCGCGCAATACAGGAGGCAGGGCACAGCCCAGCCCTGGGGCAGTTGTGACTCACGCGGCGAGTGATGACACAAGCTCGATGACAGCCGCCACTCCCTCAGCAGTTCCGTCGACAATTACGGCAGCGCTGACTTCCGTCCTGGCGGGAACGATGACGTCTTCTCTCAGCCTTACTCGTCGTGCGGTGATGGACTCGTGCGCAGGTTGCAAAGCAAGTTCCTCACCTCCGAAGTGCAGAGTGTTGGTACTCAGATCCAAGATGATGTTGTTCTGGTCCAGGAAGTCCAGTCCGATGATCACTTCATTTGATACGTCAGCCACAAGCACTGGATGCTTTATCGCCCGTCGACCAATGACGAACTCCAGTGATGCTTCGCCATGTACTGGTGCGGTCTCTCCGGTCGCAGTTATTAGCTGGAGGTTCCTTTGTGTGGGTTGCACTCTCCACTTCGGGATCACGGTGGTATTGACGATGGTCCTCGACGCTCCCGTGTCGATCAGCAGGGGCCAGCTCTCTCCGTTGACGACTCCGTCGACCATCAGGCTGCTATTGTCCCTCCGTAACTTCGTCACACGAACTTGGACTGCCGGGGCTTGACGACTGTCACAAGCCAACCTTTGCCCCCCTAGGCTGGCTGATACTTGCTTTCCTGGGCCGCGCGGTTTCTCTACGACTGACTGTCCCGACGGAAACCCTTGGCGGCGGCGATCACCGCAGTCCTTGCTCAGGTGGCCTCTCTTACGGCAGGTCCAGCAGGTCGGTAGTCCTCTTCCAGGCCGCCTCTCCGGATGTCCTTCGGCTACGTTTTTGTTGGTGGTACTGCGATTCTTGAAGAAACGGCTTAGCGCCTCCATCAACTCGTCGGCCAGGGGCTTGGTCTCGTTGGTTTTTACTGGTTCGTCGACGTCCACTTGATACACCCGCGCGCATTCTAGATACCTGCTTTGCCGTCTTGAACTCAAGTGCGTGGCTCAGCGCATCTGCCAGGGTCTTATTGCGTGCGAGTCGCAGCGCCTGTTGAGTGTCCGAGTCCCGTAGCCCGTCGGTGAAAGTCTGCGTCGCTATCTGCTCCAGAAAGTCGGCCGGCGCTGTTGGGTAGGCGAGCCTTACGAGGCGTGCGATGTCCATCTCGAACTCCTGCAGGGTTTCCGCGTTCTTCTGTACCCGGGTCCGGAGCTGCATCTGGTAGGCCTGCTGAAGATGGCTATCTCCATATCGGGACTCCATATGGGCGATCAGTGAAGCGTAGTCCTGGGATCCAGTCGGGATGGCCTGAAGGACGTTAAGGGCGTCACCTCTCAGCGCTACAATGAGAGCTGTAGCCTTTTCTGTGTTGTTGCAGTTATTTATGGAACAGGCCGCCTCGAACTGACGTAAGTAGGTGCTCCACGGGACCTTTCCGTCGAAGGTTGGGGGCGTCACTCTGCTATGTCCCGTTCCTGATATTCCCGGTGTAACGGTGGGCGGGCGTTGGCGCAGCTCGGCAACTTCCTCTTGTAGGGTTTTGACTCTCTCATCCACCCCGGTCGGCGGGCGTCGGCGCAGCTCGGCGACTTCCTCTTGTAGGGCTTTGAATCTTATCTTCCATCCCTGTCGGCGGGAGTCGGCACAGCTCAGCAAATTCCTTTTGTAAAGCGTTGAATCTCTCTTCCACCCCCATCAGCGGTCGTTGGCACAGCTCGGCAACTTCCACTTGCAAGGCGTTGAATTTCTCCTCCACCCCCATCAGCGGGCGTTGGCGCAGCTCGGCAACTTCCACTTGCAAGGTGTTGAACTTCTCCTCCACTGCCGCGACTTCCTCACGTAGGCCCTGTTCTAATTTCCTTTGGCTCTCCTCTAATTTCGTCAGCAGACACTCTTCCAGATTTTTCTGGCCATCCAGAAATTTGGCGGTTAGGTCCTCTGCTAACTTATTCTGGTTGTCTTCCATCTGCTTCAGGTCCTCCGCTAACTTATTTTGGCCTTCTTCTAATTTGGAAGTTAGGTCCTCTGCTAACTTATTTTGGCTGTCCTTCAGGTCCTCTGCTAACTTCTTCTGGCCATCCTCCATCTTCTTCTGGCCGTCTTCCATTTTGGCAGTTAAGTCCTTGGTTAAATTCTTCTGGCCGTCCTCCATCTTGGTTTCCATGCCATTTAACTTTTCTAGCAGTGCTGCCAATTTCTCCTCCATTTTAGTTGTTTGTCTTGTAAAGGGCATGCACTCACAGGAAAATTAGAGAAAATGACCTGCTCGGGTTTTGAAACCAGGACCGTCAGGTGTTGTGCTTGAGTTCGTAATCCCACTTCTGACACCAGTTGTTACGTGCCACCCCCTAGTGGCACTTTTGTTAACTGGATTACGGTGGGGGTACAAAGCACAACACCAATTACTGCTTAAAGAAATAATTAACTTTATTGTGGCCAGAAAATTACACTAATCAGCAAATACAAGCAATTAGGAGCCTTCTCCAGTTTCCTCAAGTCTCTTCCTTATGCGCTCTTGGCCCCTTTCATTTGCAACAGACCACAGAAGTTAATCCGTCCTAATGAGTCCGGTGGCCTTGGCAGAAGCTACCTGCCCCTCTTCCTCAGGTACAACAAATACAGTTACTTACGAGCACTTGATGTACGCTGTTCACAAGCTGGGAGAAACAATGTCACAGGATTTCGTAACTCGCGCAGCACTTCGTCACCACACTTCTGTCGCACAAGATAATCGCTCGCACTAGCTCGTAAAACACAACAACACAACTGCTTCACGGGTCACTCTTATATAGCCGGCCGGTGACTCAATAAATGCTTCTAGATCCATCCAGAGTCCACGGCTCTCGAGGTTTCCAGCGCTGGTCCAGTCACGAATGTTCTGGACTATCCCTTTGTCCTAGTAGCCCTGTTGCATAAGGCGCGCGCAATACAGGAGGCAGGGCACAGCCCAGCCCTGGGGCAGTTGTGAATCACGCGGCGAGTGATGACACAAACTCACAGCCGTAACAATATGATCAATGCCCAGCTATCAGATCATCCAGTTAAAACAAATGATATTCTAGAGGAATGGACCAATCTGAGGGAGTTAATCACTAAGTCAGCTGAAGAAACCATTGGTTTGATAAAGCAGAAAAGTCAAGACTGGTCTGATGACAACAACATTTTGCGTCTCATCAACATCAAAAAGGAAGCCTATCTATGAAATAAAAGAATTTCCTGAATTTCCGCCTAATCAACACTTTTTATTGTTATTTTAGTGTCCTTGTGGGTACATGTTTCGGAATTCTCTCAATTCCTTCTTCAGCCCATCACAATATTAGGAACCATTTATAAAAGACAATGTTACAAAACCCTTTCAAAAGTAAAAAAAAACAAAAAAACACAATTTTACAACAACGAAAGCACACAAAAATTGTTAAAAATTTTAAAGTAACACTTGCAATTTTTAAAATAAAAAGCACTTCATGACTTCTTACAACCTTTCCCACATGAATGTAATATTGACATCCATTATACTGCCGGTATTTCATTATACTACAACAAGGATGAGTCAGCTTCCAAGAATAATATTTTAAGCAACATAGACCTCAACCGTCAGCACATTTGACAATGCCTCAACATTTCAGAGTATCAAATTCCATGTATTACCGGAACTCAGCTATCAACATTACAAGTTCAAGAATGTGACTTCGTTCAAGGACACGAACAGTATTTTAGATAATTTTAAAATTCTTTTCCTAAATGTTCCATTTTTATTTATTCACACATAAGGACATTATTCATCAAATACGAAATACCGGTAGTATAATGGATGTCAATATGACATACATGTGTGAAAGGTTGTAAGAAGTCATGAAGTGTTTTTTATTTTAAAATTGCATGTGTTACTTTAAAATTTTTAACAATTTTTATGTGCCTTCGTTGTTGCATAATTGTTTTTTTTTGTCTTTGAAAGGGTTTTGTAACATTGTCCTTTATAAATGTTTCCTAATATTGTGATGGGTTGAAGAAGAAATTGAGAGAATTCCAAAACATGTACCCACAAGGACACTAAAATAACAATAAAAAGTGTTGATTAGGCGGAAATTCTTATATTTCATAAAACTGTCAACACGAAACCTGAAATGAATACTTCTTCAAATAAGCCTATCTATCTCATCTTCAAGACCCATCCTCAAATACGAAAAAAGCTCTGTATTTAGAACTCAAGAGTATCAGACACAAATAAGAGAGATAAAGCATACTTGGTGGCAGCAGAAAGCTGAGGCACTTCTGAGGCTGTCGGATACTCGTGATCTGAGGAACGTCTATGCAGGGATTAAAGAGATATATGGCCCACTTCGTTCTTCATCAGGTACACTTAAAAGTGCTGACAACTCTGCCACTCTTACTGACAGCCAAGATATCTTATAGCGTTGGAAGGAACATTTTTCCATCCTTCTAAATCGTCCTTCAACAGCTGCTGAAGACTTCCTTAGTGATGTGCCGAAATATCCTGAACAACCATGGATGGCTGTACCTCCTTCTTACAGTGAATTCAGTGAAGCTCTCAATAAACTGAAACCAAGAAAGGCACCTGGCCCAGATAACATCCCACTGGAATTAATTCAAGCTGGAGGTCAGTCCCTCAAAATGCGGATTTTCACTCTTATTCTCAAAATTTGGGAATTAAGAGAAGTACCTGGTGACCTGAAGAACGACTATCATCACAATCTTCAAGAAAGGTGATCGGAGTGTTTGTGGCAACTATCGCGGTATATCGCTACTATCTACTGTGGGTAAAATACTCGCCAGAATTTTACTTAACCGCCTTCGGGTTATCTCAGAAAAGATCCTCCCCGAGTCCCAGTGCGGATTTCGATCTTCCAGATGCACAACTGACTTGATTTTCTGCGTAAGACAACTACTAGAAAAATGTAGTGAGCAACAGAATCCACTCTTCTTAGTCTTCTATGATCTGGAAAAGGCCTTTGACTTTGTTCCAAGATCTGCTATGTGGGCGGTGCTACAACGCCTTGGCTGTCCTCGACGCTTTGTTGGTCTAATCCAAGCTCTCCATGATGGCATGACCGGTCAGGTTTGTCATCAAAATAAGATCTCTGACGAATTTCCTGTCACTCATGGACTGAAACAAGGCTGAGTACTCAGATGTCTACGACCCGGGAAAACCGGGAATTCTCAGGGAATTATGAATTTCTGGAATAATCAGGGAAAAATCAGGGAATTTCTTTGTTAATCAGGGATTTTTCTCCATTTGTCTGTATCCCGTAAAAGTGGAAGCAATACTTTCGAATTTCGCGGGAAGTGATCGCTCGTTACCGGTAACGAAAGTAACGAATTTTACAAACGGGTAACGAAAGTGACGAAAAAGCCGAATTTTAGAAACGGGTAACGAAAATTTTCTGTAGGCGGGTTGAATCATTTAAACTCGCGCCGCTAGGCTCAGAGATTGCGATGGAGCGAGTTTCACGCAAGCGGCGCCGATTGCATAAGCTATACTTCGCCGTGCCTGAGCTAGAGGAAATGCATACTGTGGATACCTTGTGTGGTATAGGCTACATCAATTCAACGTATATTTTCGGCATCAAGGATACTTTCTAGTTTTGTGTGAAATATTTTTCTGTGTTCTTAGGAAACCTGACTTTTCTCGAGACGTTTATTCGCGAAAACTTCCGAAACTAAACAGAAACCTCTCATTTCAGTTATTGACCTCTAAATTTTGAGTCAAATTGAAGTCCAAAAATAACGTGAAATAATTTAATGTTGCTATCTTGCGAAATGTCACCGTTTCGAAACAAAAAATACGAAATAGTTTCGAAATACATAATAACCTACCGGTATTTTAAAAATCTGTCTCGTAAATTTGCGACATCCGGTATGGTTAATTCGAAATTGTTATATGTCGATTTTTCCTTCGAACTTTGGTTCCATCGGATATATAACCTAACTGGTTATTTCGATAACTTGTATAATTCGTGATTCGCATTCGAAAGAGAATGTGCCCTCTTGTCGTATTATTCGTGCAATGCTCTCAGAATAATTCGTAATATTCGATACGGTACCTACTTCGAACGTTCATCCTCTAAATCACATCCTCAAGACGAATGGCTGACATCATGACTTGCCTGCGCGAATCTCGTCAAACGGACCAAGATAGACGTCAGTTGCGTAAAATTATAAATCCCGTCTCCTATCGTGAACTTGTGACCACGAGGACTGCGGGAATCCTGTCAAAGATGATTGGGCACCCATCACGAAACATTCCGAAACCTACTCGCCACTTTTACCATGACCGTATACTTAAAAGCGTACGGGGAGCGAGAAGTGCATCAACCCACTTAGAAATGACTGCCTACGCTGCATCGCGATACTAATTTTCCCCCGTGATCCACCCTGAACTTATGAACTCCCAACCACAGCATAGGGACAGCGGGAATCACGGCGCCGACCATACAACATGTCCATTACTACTCGTGAATTTTAACCATACCTAACCTTGAGCTTGCCTCCACCATTCTGTCAGGGCAGATAGGCAGGCAATCGTTGAACGGCTGGATGCAGCGCCGATTGCATAATATTGCGAGGACAACGTGAATCTCGTAAAACGGCCGAGAGCGGCAGCGATTGCGTTACATCACGATATTTCTCCACCTTCAATGACTAGGACAACTGGATTCTTGGCGCCGATTGCGGAATAATGCTATATTTTCTCGTGCCCGACCTCAAGGACAATGGAAATCTCGTCGAATGACCAAACGTGACACCGTTTATCTAAATCGCGATTTTTCTCCGTGTTCTATCGTGAAAACTGCGGGAATCTCGTCAAACGGCTGAGACCAGCGCCGATTGTGTAACATCTCGATATTTCTCCGTACTTGACTGCAAAGTCAGAATTCGGTGACGATCACGTAACGTCGCATACAATTCTTCGTGATCTACCGCGGGGACAAAGGAAATCTCGCCAAACGGTAAAGAGCAGAGCAACCTCTTGATATTAAAACAACGTATTGTGCACAAGACGATATATTAGCTGAAACAACTAATTTGATCATTAATATCTAGTATTTTTTTTATTATTTATTTTATTTACCGCTTTAATCACAGTTCATTGTTGTTTATCTTCACCGCGTGATGAGCCTCTTTGCTTGCAGACCACAGACGTATCTTGAATTCAAAGGTATCTAAAATTGACTAAAAGGTAACTAAAAAGAAACTAATTTTTACTTCATCCTTACAGTAGACACCCTGATGACAGTGCTCAGCCAATGAGCAGTGCCTTCTCAAGGTCAACTGAACGTATACTGTGGCAACTTTTCCGTTCGCTTTCTGCGCAGGAGCCAACTACGCCATTTTATTGGGCCTTGAGCATTTTGTTCGTTGCGATCAGTATTGCCAATTTAGCGATTTTGTCGGTAGATGTAGCAACTTTGGCGACAAAATATTTTAAATTTAGTATTGTTTATAAATATACTATGTGAGCTGCCTGAATAGGATTGACATTTCAGCGGAAATTCCACGTCAGTCATCACCGCTCTGCCTCTTGACCAATCCATGTTCGTATAGTTGATGTCATAATACTCTGCGTTGCATTATTACCGCCCACGTGCCTCAGTGCCTGGTCAGCTTTATCTCTGGCTTGTACAGTTTGGCAATCTCGTTCTCAGACCACATGGCGAGACGAGAAATGTCAATCCTATTCTGGCAGCTCACAGAGTATAATATACTAGCTTCGCCCGGAAACAGTTATGAATGCATTACGTGACAAGCGCTTTTTTTTTCGATGTCAATGAACTACGACCTAGGCCTATATCCGTTTTACGTCTCTGCATGATGGGTTGAAATCACTGACTGGACTATTAATTATATTATCATGGAGATAGCATGTACAACGAATTCTTGTCAGACGTAATTTAAGAATAGCGAGGTGCATGAAACTCAAATCCCCCTCCCGTCCAATCTAAAAGCACTTATAGTGGGCGATGTATTGAAGATAGATATATACTCTCGTGGATTTTTTGTAGAACTTTCCATGCTGAACAATTCTTACACTCATAGTATATTGATATTTTTAACGGTTTGCCCAGTGTAAGCTTCAAAAGCGCAGATAGGTATATTGTCTCGATAGTGCTTTCGGTACAGGAAGTGAGGTTTTACCGTGTGTATTGTCATGTCAAGTGTTAGCGCGCGCCCGGGCAACATGTGTTAGACTTGGGTTGACAATACTGTTTGCGCGGCTTTTCGATCCCGGTATTCTTTGATTATTGTCTGCTGTAGTTCTACTGATAATGCTTTAGTGTGCTGTTTGAAGTTTACTAAAAATATAACATTTGTGCCATTGTGTGCTAAATCTATAGTGAAAACTTGTGGTGTGCAATAATTTCCAGGGTGTTCTTGTGCTGCTGTTGATATATGATTTAGCCCCTAAAATACGTAGTCGTTCAAACACGTGGTTGTGCTACCCCCGATTATATCGTGTGCTATTCGATCTGTGTCTACTCTTGTGCATCGAGGCAAATAACCTCTCGCTCTGCTTACGAATATTTCATTTGGGATACCTTGTACTTTATACTGTAGTGATCAAAAGGCTTAATGGAAGCTCAAGCACTAGTGCTGTTGTCTAGCTCATGATCACTATGAGGTTGTTAATGTGATCATCTGAAGTCCACTTGGTATCTTTACCTTGTAGATGCTGCCAGTTATGTTCAGGCTGGTTCAAGATTGGCCCGGGAATGAGAACGGGAAGCTTGCTGGGGGTCTGGTTAACCACTGGAACGGGAACAAGGAAAATGTTTGATGTTTATGTAATGTGATGGATATGCCTAGTGCCCTTAAATGCATATTTATTGCTCCTACGTTCCTTGGCTAGGCTAGAACTTATGTCCTATTTTGTTTTTAATTGTGCCCAGGAAATGTGTTTGTAACACCTTTCAAACTCGGCCTTGTATTATCAAACAGACTAGGTTAAATTATTTTAGACTGATAATGGTGTGTTCTGGCCTGTCGAAACATCATTGTTAATGATTTCCTTCATTTAAATGTATTTAAAAATTACTAAATTGACGAAATTAATATTATATAAACAGTATTTCATACCAATTGTAACATATGGACTGGAAACACTGGTAACGAATAAAAGGCAAAATAGTAAGATACAAGCAGTAGAAATGAAATTTTTAAGAACGTCAGCTGAAAAGACAAGAAGGGATAGAATTCAAAATATTAAAATGAGAGAAGAGTTAAATATGGAACCGTCAAATCAGAAGATACAGAAAGCAAGGTTACGTTGGTTCGGACATGTAAAAAGAATGGGTAAGGAAAGAGTAGCAAAAAGGGAATTAGAAAGTGAAGTCAAGGGAAAGAGACCAGTTGGAAGACCGAGAAGAAGGTGGTTGGACCAAATTTTGAAGGACATTGGAGAAGCTGGGTTGGATGTGGCAGAAGTGATGGAACAGTAAAAATGGAGGGACCGAAAGGAGTGGAGGGGGCTTGTAAACCACACCCGGGTGGCTGTAGTGGGACTTGGATGATGATTACTCAATTACATCTGTCATGAAGAGGTGGACCTAATTCTGAGTGAGAACTTGGAATATGCCTCCCTTCGTCCCTTGGATATGTGTAAATTACTGTATAGGCTAATATTCAGACTTATGCTACCGAATATCATACCTGCGACGTAGATTAGTGATTTTAATGGTAATGAAAGGTTTTACAAATTAAATATTGGTCTAAGATGATCCCACTCATATGGTGACACCTTGATGTGTGTATTAAACCTCCCTTTGTCCCTTTTATCGGAGGCATTTACTGTAGCATGACTTAATAGACCTTGCTTATTTTACTGGACAACAAGTTCACTTATTGAAATAAATTTATTTTCACAACTGTTTCCCTTGGATCCTGGAATTTCCGAGAACAGAAAACATAAAACTTAATTCTATTTTCCTTTTGCTTTCCTGGATTACATTTTGCTTCTTGTTCCTGGAGAGCGCTTAAAACCAATCAAAAATAGCGTGCATTTCATCATACTTCCCGTTCCCGGGCGAATGTTTAGCATTCTTTACTCAGGGAATTCTCTCATTAATTCTGGAAAAATCAGGGAATAATCAGGGAATTCTTTTAAGATGAGTTGTTAGACACCCTGGACTTGCTCCAACACTGTTTGCATTGTATTTGGCTGCAATGCTCTATAAATCGCCCACAAACATCCCAGGTGTAGAGGTCGGATACCGTTTTGATGGAGGGCTCTTCAACCTAGCTCAATTTCGCTCCAAGAAGCTAACTCAGGTTACGAAGTTAACCAATATGTTGTATGCAGATGATGCGGCATCGCCTACACTCACGCCAGTGGAGTTGCAACAGACTGTTAATTGCTACAAGAATGCATGTGATCGTTTTGGTCTCACCATTAATGTTCAGAAGACCCAAGGTTCTGGCACAACCTTCACCAGGCACTTCCCTTCCGCACTTCGACATTTCTATCTCCGATACTCCATTGGAGCAGGTAGACCACTTCTCGTATCTGGGCAGTCGCTATCTGTACATGGCAATTGTGGGCAGGATGTTGAGAAGAGAATCGGTGCTGCCCATGCGGCATTTGGCAGACTGTCGCACCGGATGTTCTTGAATAAAGATCTGATCGTGAAGACCAAGCTCATGGTGTACCAAGCTGTTGTCATCCCAACATTGTTGTATGGCTGTGAAACCTGGACCCTTTATCGACATGGCTTCCGAAAGCTTGAGCGCTTCCATCAACAGAACGATCCATCCTTAAGATAAAGTGGGAAGACCACATCACCAATCTTGATGTTCTTGAGAAAGCGCATGCTAATAGTATAGAATCATCCATCATTAGTCATCAACTTAGATGGATTGGACATGTCCATCGGATGGATGATACGAGACTACCACGCCAGGTTCTGTATGGTGAACTCACCTCCGGCACCGGACCTCATGGAGGCCCTAAGAGACGTTACAAGGACCAATTTAAACAGAATATGAAGTTGACAGGTCTCAATCCACAAACCTGGGACCAGCTTGCTAAAGACCGTTCAACTTGGCGCCAGACCATCCCGGCTGCTATCAAAATGTTTGAAGAAGAATGTCGTAGAATTGTTAAGGCCAAGCGACAAGCACGAAAGCTCCGTGCAGCACAGCCGCGCCCTCCACCAACAGTTCTGTGTGATCTGTGTGGACGTTTGTTACATGCACGCATTGGGCTGTTCAGTCACCGCAAACATGCCCACAGACCTCAACCTTAGATTATTTTAGACTGTTTTGGAAGATGATCTATACTCGGAAACGAGTAAAAGCCGCCACCGACACTTAACTTTATGTGGGTTTATACTGTTCAACTGTTTCTATACGCTCAATGATCGAAGTGAAATTTACTTAGGTCAAAATCTCTTTTTTTTTTTTTTTTTGCAGAATTTCTGTTGTCGAATGACACAACAAACTGTATTTCTGGCAAAAGTATAGCAGGTTGAATTTGTGTAACCAATAATTTAGTTGTATGTATTACACTCAATTTAATAACAATTTAATCAAATTGGTGCATGTTTCTGTCTTTAAACCTTCATCAGCCTTTGCAATCTCAAATTTGATATCTACATAACACTTCACATACAAACTTATGTATTTAGAAATCATATTAAAAAATGCAATCTCAATTTCTCATGTTATCACTATACAACATAGTCCTTTTTTGCTAAAATCTTTAAAATGTTAATATTCTTTAAAAATAATTAAAATTAGTAGAACATTTTCCCCTCGTCATTATACAATGCTGTCTTAACACTAAATTCAAAAATTCACACCATATCATGTTCCAAACTATTCTTCTGCCGATTGCTGTGGCGTCTAGTAGCTAAGTTCTGAACTTGCCCTAGTAGACGTTGGCGCTTGGCGCCAAAAGTAGGAACTATTTGAAAAATTCTAAGTTGCAGTACTTAAATTAAAAAACAGACAACACACACTAATACATACATCACAATTAACCCCGGTTATCAGACAGATTCTACACACACCCAAAGTACACGGGACTACATGACCGCGTTGTCGCAGCCCTTAAACTTAAGAACCAACCAAACTATTCTTCTATTGAATTATGAATTTCCATTTGACCTTTTTTCTGTAATTCAGAATACTGCATGCAAATCAAATTGGTATGAGAAACCTTTTAAGGATTCATTTATTTATTTATTTACACCCACATTGAAGCACTAAAATCAAACCTTCTACAACAAAGTCTTCTGAAAACAAATAAGTTCAACTTCTTTCTTTCCCAAAACGTCTTCATCCTAGATGATCTTGTGGCCCGTTCTTCTGCAGTTAATAACATTGCTTACACTGAAATTTTGAGTTTTAGTCATGTGTATTTGTTATTCAGAATTTGTTTCTCTTTTCTATGTTTAATTTGATGCTTAGTAATTTTCAATTCATCTAAATCCATTTGTATTTCTTTTAACCATGTGTTCTTTGTTTTACTGTTCAAAAGAAATCAAAAAGTTGTTTTAGGAGTAGTATGCGGTTAATGGGAAATGTGTCCAAAAAATGCAATCCTTCGTTTTTTGCATCGTATCAATGATCGATTCACTTTCCTTATCATCATCATCTTGCACAGTTTCCAGCCACTGGCCGGGTCTGTTTGGAACACAAGCCTCTCCAACGTCTTCTGTCTTCCCACCATCTCTCAGCCTCCACCCTTGTCCAGTCTTCTCCTCTCTTCTTCACGCTTTCTTCCACCCCCTTCAGCCACCTGTCTCTCGGACTTCCTCTCGGTCTCTTTCCTTCCCACTTCGTCTCGTGTACTCTCCTGGGTATCCTCTTCTCCTCCATTCGTTTTACATGTCCATACCATCTAAGTCTAGATTTCTCTATACCATCCTGTAATGGTTCCTCCTTCATTAATTCTCTGGTCCTCTCATTTCTTATTCTGTCCATCTTTGTAGCTCCAATACTGCTTCTCAAGAACCTCATCTCACTGGCCTGTATTTTGCTCTTCTCCCTTCCTTTCATAACCCAGGTCTCCGTGGCATACGTCAGGATAGGGACATAGTACGTCCGATATATGATCTTTTTGCTGTTCTGAGGGACATCCTTGCTCCATAACATGCTTCTCACACTCCTTTGAAATACTTCTGCCTGCCTCCCTCATTTATTTCTCTATCGTTTCTTCCATTATCTTGTATCAGGCTTTCCAGATACTTGAAACTCTCCACTTTCTTCAGCTGTTCCCCACCAATTGTTATTCCCGTTGTGGTTCTTTCCTTCTTCCTTGTGGTGATCACCATCTCACTCTTATTTATGCTAAATTTCATCCCATATCCTTGTATTATTCTTTCCTACACGTTGAACTGTTCCTGTACCTCCTCCTTATTTCCCCAAATCATCAAATCATTTGCAAACACCATTGCTTTCATCTTTCCTTCCCCAATTACTTGTGCCACTCGGGTTATTATGTCATCCATCACCACAATGAAAAGTAACGGTGACATTGCACTTCCTTGTTTCAGGCCGTTTCTCTGTTCCAACCAGTCTGATCTCTCTCCTCCCACTTTCACCCAGCTCACGCTTTCCTTGTACATCTCCTTTATCCTCTTTATACTCCATTTCTCTACTCCTCTATCCTCCAGGGACTTCCATACTTTGTTTCTGCATACACTGTCATATGCTTTCTCAATGTCCAGGAAGGCCATCAGTAGGTCTGTTCCACACTCATAGTGCTGTTCTTGTAACTGCCTTACAGCAAAAAATCAAATCCACTGTGGACCTTCCTGCTCTGAAGCCATGTTGTTCTTCCCTCATCCCTTCCTTCTATCCTTGTCCTAATTCTCTTTTCCAAAACTTTCTCGAAGATCTTTGCACAATGACTCATCAGTGTTATTCCCCCGATAGTTTCTGCAATCTGTTCTACTACCTTTCTTGAAGATCGGGACAATTATTCCTTTTTTCCAGTCCTCTGGTGTCTTCCTTTCCTTCCGTGCTGTCCTCATCACTCGGTACAACCACTGTATCCCCACCTCTCCTGCTGCTCTCACCATCTCCACACTCAACTCATCCACACCCGGTGCCTTCCCTCCTTTCATCTTCCTCATTGCATCTTCCACTTCTTTCCATGTTAAGTCCTTTTCTGTTTGCAGTCCATCTTCCTCTTTCCCGATTTCTTCCTCCTCGCTGTGGTTTCCATTTGGGTTCAGAAGTTCTTCAAAATATTCTTTCCACATTTTCTTCAGTTCTTCCCTATTTTCTATCTCTTGTCCCCTTTTGTTCAACATTCTAACATAATCTGTAGGATCCTTCCGCCTCTTATTTTTTACCATTCCATACAGGACCTTTTTTGTACCTTCACTATCCTCCATCATCATCTTTGTCCACTCTTCCATCCACTTTCTTCTCTCCTCAGCCACTACTCTCTTTGCCTCCTTCTTTCTTTCCTGGTACTCTTCCCTTGTCTCTACCGTCCTATTTTGATACCACCTCCTAAAGGCACTATTCTTTTCCCTTACTATGTCTTTTGTCTTCTCATTCCACCATGGTGTTTCCTTCCACCTCTTCTTACTACTTGCATACCTGCCAACTCTCCCGATTTAGGCGGGAGACTCCCGATTTCAGACCATTTCTCCCGCCCTCCCGCTTAACGTATTAAATCTCCCGATTTTTCAAAAATTCCACGCATAATTTCGGATTGAATGTGCGAGATGACACTCCAGTCGTCTATCGAACGGATAGACTTTACGTGTTTTGAAGTTATATCTCGATACCGCAGTATCGCTCTGTATCGATACCGGTAATCGACAACTGCGTACAAACTCCCGCGTCCCGCGTTGCGTCGTGCTGTTATAAAAAGTTCTTTGAAGTTGGCTTCGAATACGTCCTTGTTTGAAATCGTCGATGGTTAATTCAGGGCTTGGTCCTAGATGTTTGGCATAATCACATGTGGGTGAGAGTTATTGTACGCTACGGAATATTGTATCTGTTTCACACGTGAAATTATATGATTTGCGTATAACTTTGTTAGATGTTGTTGGCGTTAATATGCCTGTAGGCTATTGTGGTTTTTCGATCTGAGTGATTGCATCGGTTCCTCGGTAATATGGCGAAGAAATATGATGTGACATTTAAAAGTTTATATAAAGATGACTTTCCGCATATAACTGAGTCAAGAAGAGGCGCAACATTTGCATTTTGTAGTGTCTGTGTGTGTGATTTCAGCATCTCGCATGGTGGAAAGGGGGACTTTTCAAAACATGTGCTCTCAAAGAAACATAAAGACAATGTACAGTGTGTTGGGAAAAACCAGAAACTTGATTATTTCAAGTGTAAGGAGGAAGACACTGACAGTATAACACGTGCAGAAGTATTGTTCACATCGTTTATTTTTGAACATAACCTCCCTGTCAATTGTTCCGATCACGCTGGTCCTTTATTTAGGAAGATGTTCCCAGACTCAAAAATTGCCGGGAGATATGGCTCAGCCAAAACTAAAACGTCGGCCATCCTTGCAGAAATGTGCATTCCCAATTCTGTAACTTCCAACTTAAAGATGTGACATCTCTTGAGGAAGAAGAGAGAATTGATGTGAAGTGGGCACTGGTAGGCCAAATGAAATGTAGTGGTGGGGTACTCAAGTATGACAAATTGTCTAAAGTTATGCTTTCTATTCTGACCATTCCGCATAGATATGCAGAGTGTGAGAGAATGTTCAGTCTTGTCAGAAAAACAAGAACTCCGTTCAGGTCGTCTCTCTCCGACAAGACTTTGGACAAACTTATAACTCTGAAGTCGATTCAGAAAGGGAAGTGTTTCGAGCAAGAATATAGCAAGACCTTTTTGAAGAGGGCAAAATCAGCCACAATCACCTGCAACAACGACCAATTATATGATCTTCGATTCGTCACTACTTTTGTATGCCTGAGTGTGGTCGAAAGAAAGGTATGCTTGTTTGATAGACTACTTACAATTTAAAATTACTTAAGTACATTTGTAAACTGGGATGTCATATCAAATTAGTCATGTACAGGTTAATAGTGTAACTTATATATTTGCTGTAATGTCTTAGCCTGTGTATGTATTATGTTGCGTTGCCCCCCCCCCCCATCGCCACTTCGTCGATCTCCCGATTTTTCATTTTGAGAGGTTGGCAGGTATGTACTTGTCCTCCCACATACTGCTTCTGCTGCACCTACTAGCGTCTTCTTAAATCTAGCCCATTCCTCTTCCACCCCTCTTTCTTCATCTGTTGGAATTCCTTTCTTTACCATTTTGAGGTACTCGACCCTTCTATCCCCTTCTTTCAGTTTCCATATCCTTATACGTCTTTCCTGGTTCTCAGTCCCTTTCTTCTCCTTACTCCCTCTCAGGTTCATTACCAGCAATCGATGGTCGCTATCCAGGTTCTCCGATGGTATAACCTTGATGTACGTGATGTTCTTATTTAGTTCTTTCTCATACAGTATATAGTCGACCGACTTCCTGGTCAAGTCATTACTGTACCACGTGATTGTGTGGCTCTCTCTTTTCTTAAACCAGGAGTTCCCAACTAGCAGGCTGTTCCTCTGGCAGAAGTCCAACAGTCTCTTTTCTTCCTCATTTCTTCCGCCCCAACCCTCTGGTCCTAGAACACTCTCATAACCTTGTCTTTCTCTTCCTACATGAGCATTCAGATCCCCCGTAACAATCATATTTCTTCCTACCAGCTGCTTCTGCAATTCCTCTTCAAACTCCTCCTCCTCTTCAGAGGCGCAGCCTACTTGTGGAGCATACACTTGCACTATTTCTACGGTCTCTCCCCTCAGTGCTACTTTCACTTTCATCATCCTATCACTTATTCTCCTCACTTCTTCTTTTAAACCATCTCGTACTACTACTCCCACTCCATTCCTCTTTCCCTCTTCGTTCCCACTCCAGTACAGTCTATAGCCTTTTCTCAGTTCTCTCCTTCCTTTCCCTTTCCACTTTGTTTCTGCCAATCCCAATAAATCCTACTTCCTTCTTTCCATCATATCCACCATCTCCTCCACCTTCCCCGTCAGCGTTCTGAGGTTTAAAGTTCCAAATCTTAGTCGGTGTGAACAGCCGTGTAGTCGTCTATTAAATCCATCATGTCCGAGGCTCGTTCCAGTTTTGAAAGCATTTGGTTTCATCCACTACTGGCTTGCTGGGCTTATCGTAGCTTCACCAGAGCCTTGTTAGCCGTCACTTTTCAGGGTTCCTGTAGGACCTTCACAGCTACCGCAACGGTCCCGGGGCACACGAAGTCCCCACTGTACTTCGCCCCTGCAGGCGATCCCCTACTTTGTGCCGTTGCCCGTCTCCCACGACGTGGATGAGGGGTTGGACTTATGGGAGACCCACTTTCCTTGTAAAGTACCGAATTGGGCAAAAGCGTCCACTGGCCATCAATTTGCTGTTTTTTTTTATTAATAATTTTCCGAAGAATTCTTCTATCAACCTTCTGTAATTTATCAGTTGTTGATTGGGTGTTAAGTTTAAATAATGTTTCACTTGCATGAGTTGCTTCTGGCTTAATGATGGAGTAATAATGTCAAAATTTTGCATTAATCGAGAGAGACTTCTTATTTTGTACGTAGGCCAAGTAATCTGTTGTGCTCGCCACAATTTTAATGTTGTACTGTCTATTGATGCTCTTTCATTGGCATTCCAAGTTATAATCTCGCCAAGATATTTGAATTTCTCTACAACCTTTATTTTTTGATCACTATTTAGAATAGTATGTGACTTGTTAACTCTCAAAAGAAATTTTCAACCCAACCTTTGATTGCTGCTAATCGTCCCAATTCCTCTACCTGTTAGCTTCTTCGATACTATTTGCAAATAATGCTAAATCATATGCAAATACAAGACAATTTATCCGAATATTCTTCGAATTTTAATAGTCGGTGGACATGCTTTATTCCATTCATGCATAATTTTCTCCAGCACACAATTAAATAAGGATGGAGATCATCCATCTCCTTGCCGTAGACCAGTGTGAATTTCGAATGGCTCAGAGATGTCACTTCTGAACCTTCCTCTAGATTTAGTATTTCGAAAAGTGCTCGCAATAAGGTTGAGAAGTTTTCGATGTATACCAAATTCAATAAGAGTAGCCTATCCAATAATGATTTGCGGTAGACACTATCATAAGCTTTCTGAAAGTCATTGAAAGTGATCACTAAATTCTTGTTCCAACTACTTTTATGTTTTATAACTCGTTTGAGACTGATAATTTGTTCTGAACAGCTTCGTCTTGGACGAAAACCACCCTGATATTCACCAAATTCACTGTCCAGCTGTTACTGAATTCTGGAATATAAAGTCTTTGAAAATATCTTATACATGATATCCAGCAAGGATGTTCCTCGATAATTACTAGGATCTGATCGATCTCCTTTTTTGTGTAGTGGGTGTATAATAACAACATTCCATTCTTCAGGCAATTCTTCTGTATTCCAAATATCAATAAGATGTTTATGTAGATTCCGAATAGTCTGTATATTTGCATACTTCCAAAGTTCCTCCACTAGTTGATTCTCACCAGTCGCTTTAAAATTCTTACGTGAATCAATCGCTGCACGTACCACCTCATAAACCGGTGGTATGATCTCTTCTAGAGGTGTTTTATTTTTGGGGTTGAAATCAGTCAAAATATTCATCTGGTTCATCACAATTAAGTAGAGTTTTGAAGTAATCATCTAAAATTATTGCATTGTCATAATTATGTGCCACCTGTCTGTTCATATCCTTCATCAAAACAGTAGGGGGAGTATTTAGATTGGTATTGTTTAAAAGTTCTATAATAGTCTCTTGCTTTATGGTGATTGAAAGCCTCATCAGTAGATTCTAACGATCCCTTCTGATAGTTTCTTTCAACTCGCCTTATTTCTTTGGCTGTTCATCTTCCAGCATTGATTAATTCTTCCCTTGAACTGTCAGTTTTTTGTTGTTGGTCATTCAACCAAGCTTTATGCTGGCATGAAATTGCTGTATCACATTCATCATTCCACCATGCATGTTCCTTTCGTTTTTTAATGGGAGCGATTTCTTCTGCTAAAGCTTTTAATTATTTTGTTAACAGTGGTCCCCAACTGTGTTAAGGATCTCTCGAAATAGACTGGATTATTGATGATTGACCTAGGGTCGTACATCTTTTTGATATTTAATTTTTGTGGTGTATATTTCCTTTTAGTAGTCGATTTGATTTAATCTTCAAGATGTAATGATCCAAATCAACATAGACACCAGGAAGGAATAGACATTATAAATTTCTTTGTGAAAATTCCGATCCATCGCCACATGATCTATCTGAAACTCTCCTAACTTAACATTCTGACACTGCCACTGAACAAAATTTCTTCTCACATCCAATCTTCGTATTGCAATCTCCAAGTAAAATTTTAATGTTAATATTAGGTATATTTGTTACCAATTGGCCAAGTTCATCCCAAAATTGATCCGTTCCTTCAATATCAGTTTTATTTTTTCATTTGTTGGTGCATGAACATTTATCAATGTAATATACCTTGTTTTCCACTTTAATGGTTAGCAAAGCTATTCTTGGGGAATTTGAGGAATAAATCAATAATTGAGTCCAGTATTCTATTGTGTCCAAGAAACGCACTCCAAATTACGGAATATTCCCCAATAGCCTTTCTCCTGGAGGCCCTTTAAAAAGACGATAGCCGCCTGATTCAATCGGGTTCTGATCAGTATTATGTAATTCTTGAAGAGCTGTGATTACAATTTTGTGTTGATCCAAGATATCAATGAGTAGGGACCGAATTTTTTGAAAATTCATGTGTGCATATGCAAATGCATATCTTAAGGGTTTATTGGATTGTTTGCATATTCTGAACATACCAGCATATTTTAGCACATATACAGTAGTTGAAATAAGTATAATTTAAAACATCTTGAACAAATTATGTTTCGCCTGCGTGTTGGACATCCCTTGTAAGCAACTTTCTGAACAACAGATTAATAACTAATATTTTACGCAAGCATGCTACCTGGTTATTGTGATGTGTTTTCCACCATACGCTAAATAAATTTCAAGAAGGGAATGGGGTGGGACATTCCTTTCACCATCTCGACAACCAGTAGCCCGGGGTTAGTTTTGTGAAGAGTTTCTTCAGTTAATGTGTTACTTCATTCATTCATAGTCTGCATATCCTTAATTCAAAATACCTAAAGAGAAGAGCAGCAGAAAGTATTTATTATAACAGTGGGTGTCAGGTAATAGTGATTATTCAACTGATGGCTGGGAACCACACATTTATGCACTGAAAACTATTAAAATAGACATAATTTGTCTCTTAAAAACATTGCAAAACTTGCAATTATCTATTGTGATGCTTCTTTCTGCAGTGAATGATACATGTATAAAGTGAGTGAAGAAGATTGGCTTATTGTTACGTGCAAATTTTTCAATTCTTTAATGCATACTTTCTACATTTTTAGTGCACAATTACTTGCATAATCGTTTTGAGTGCATAAATGTCCGGTCCCTATCAATGAGATGCTTTAATGTACCAACCTTCATGAATGAATTGATATTTAATGTTGCCAAATACAAGAACTTTCCTGGTTTTCTGAAATAAGGTATGTTTTTAGTTTGGTTAGCCATGCATGTTTGTTAATTCTGTCTCTAGACGCTGCAATTCGCTTAAATCTTCTACCTGACATCACACCGTATCCGAATGTCTGAAGGAATGGCGGAAAAGAATGAAGGATGGAAATGCCGACCCCACTTAATTTGAAAAAGTTTTGGTTAAACTAGATTTGATGAAGTCAAAATTGTTGATAAATTTAAATATTTACGTGAAATTATCACTTTTAATCTAAAAGAAAAACCAACCTGGCAGATTAGAATAAATAAATTGAATCAAGCCAATCATATAACCAAAAATACGTGAACAAAAAAACATATCGATTGCAGCATTATTAAGACATTATAAAACAGTTACACAGCTAGAGGTGACTTATGCTAGTGAAATTATTTTCAAAACTACTAATACCGCTGTAATCGATAAAATACTTCAAACAGAACGAAGATTAATTAGGACATGCATAAGTTAATGGTCATTGGAGAACAGCATCTAATACTACAGTCTATAAGAAAATTGAACCAGTATTGAGTACAATTAGAAACGATGGCTGAGATTCAATTAGAAACGGTTCTTTTTTTTTTTTTAATCTTCGGTCACTGGAAACTAGAATTGGTAGGGAAAAAAGTAGAAAAGTTATGGAATAGTAATACCAGGATTAAATGGGTCACAGAAATTTAAGGATGATATCAAAGAACTCCAAATAACACTCGACGATCTGAAGAAAAAAACTGACAGAATCAAAATTTACACAACTCGGGCATATTAGACTGCCAAAAAAAATTAATAAACAAGCTAAGGGAAGAGTGTTCTTGGCTGCAGACAAGAAGTTAACATCTGAGAGGATGAAAACCTATTGGCAAAATAGAACTAAATTGGCTAAGGCTATGTATAATTAATTGTAGTGGTCCAATGTTGGCCATAAAATATAAATAAAAATAGTAATTGTTATTTGTGCTAATTTGTGTATTATAAAAGAAGTTAATATGAACTTCAGTCTTCAATTGGTTCTGGCAAATATAGACATCAATAAATAAAATTGAATAATGGGAGCTGACTTTCAGTTGCTATCTAAATTTCATTCTAAAACAATTGGCCAACAAGAATTGATCGTATTGGTGTGTAGTGAAGATTCTATCTGTAAAAGGAAATAAAGTTTGTTTAGTTATTTATAGGCAAACGTAAAAATACGCTTTTGTCAATAATTAACAAACTTAACTTCTTTCTATAGATAGAAGCATCATTACATGCCACTAAATAAATTCTCGTTGGCTAATTGTCTTAGAAGGAAATTTAGAAGCAACTGGAAATCGGGTGGTCGTCAGCATGTGAATCTCATTCAATTTAAAGTTTTGTAAAATACATTTTTGCCTACAAATAACTTAACAAACTTTATTTCCTTTTACAGATAGAATCTTCACTAGACACCACTATACGATCAATTCTTGTTGGCCAATTGTTATAGAATTGTATTGGAAAGTGGGAAAAAATATTAATGTGTTAATATTTCAATACGGACAATGAAAACAATGTAAATGACAATAGTCATTGATATACATACAGTGTGGCAGCCCTATGGGAAGTTTTTAAATAAAATAATCTCCTATTGTATCTGAAAAATGTTGAGTATTACTTTTTTTGCTAAAGTTACATGGTATAAAAAGATGCTAAACATCTCGAAAGCAATTCCTGTTAGGATTTATCTGGTGCCAATGCTGGCAATTAGGAATTCATTTGAATGATTGTTTTATTGAGCCCAGTGGCCTTCTCTTACATCTGACCACACCGGGGGCATGGTGGCTCAGCGGTCTAGTTGAATGCCTCTCACCAAGGCAGTCCGGGTTCGTTTCCCGGTCAATGCATGTTAGATTTTCGAAGTGAAATGCCATGTCCTGTGGTTCGGATTCCTCGTAAAAAGGAGGTCCCGTGGCTCATGATCTCGAGATTAACGGTCACGTTAAACTACAAGCTTACATCTGACCACTGTTTGATTTTGTAGGAGCAAGCTGTAAATTCAGCTCTTATGTTTACTTTTCAGGTAAATCTACTCTGCTGGCTGTTCTTGGAAACCGGGAAGTCCCAATTCCAGAACATATTGACATTTTCCATTTAACTCGAGAGATGCCAGCCTCTGATAAAAGTGCGCTGCAATGTGTCATGGAAGTGGATGAAGAGAGAGTCAGACTAGAGAAACTTGCTGAACAACTGACGGCTTGCGAAGATGATGGTGAGTTCATTTTCATCCTTGTGAAAAGTACAAGTTTTTCATCTGCATGTGTAGCATAAAGGGCAGGCATTTTAAGGCCACGCAATTATAGTTTTTCTGTGCTTGAATCGGGAGGAAATGATGGTATGATGCCTTACTGTCAAAATGTGTTGTTCATAGCATATCAAAATTCAAGATTGAGAATTTTGAATATTAAAGTCAGCATTTTGTAGTATTTTAAACTTTTTGGTATTTGTAGCAAGTTGGTTGGGAACTAGGACTAAGTGAAAAATTACAAGAAGGCTAATTAGGATAATTTTATCACAGACTGCAGTCTGCTACAAATATTTAGCAGCCACAATGTAAAATAAATTCTTAAAAGTTGGGAAGAGGTGTGTATCCACTATTTTTAGCCTACTTTCGTTTTTGCAAAAACTAAAAGTAGGTACACAGGGCCAAAAATTGTGTGCGCGCTATTTGGTATGTCTGTCTCCCCCCCCCCCCGCCTATCAATACAAACACGGCGAAACTGAATTGAATGAAATTTGGTACAGAGGTAGCACTAGCAAAGGGCACCTCAGTGTCATGTTTTATATCGCCGCCATCTTGATGGAAACGTAATGGTGGCTATCCAAATGTTCAAAGCTTAAATCAAATTACGACTAACGTAATCATCTGATCTCTAGCAAATTTTGCAACAGCATACCTTCAGGTGGGAAGAGTCTTTTGACCTAACTACATGGTCATCAGCTCAATAGTTGGAAGATGGCGGCCGTGTATGTGTCCAAATCGATCCCCCTATCAAATCAAACACAACAAAACCAAATCGAACCAACTTTGGTACAGAGGTAGCATTAGCAAGGGACAACTCAGTGTCATTTATTGCCGCCATCATAACAAAAAAAAAATGGCCCCCACCGAAATGTTCTGAGCTTAAATCAAATTACGACTAACCTAATCATCCGATCTTTACCAAATTATGCCCAAATTGCAAGGTCATCAGCCAAATAGTTTCAAGTATTATAACCTAACCGTAACTTACGATTCAACAAGGCCTGAAGATACAAAATACGCTCATCGTACTTAGGGTGTTTTAAACTGTCCTCAAGGACGTGACCGGTAGGATATTAGCATTTTAAAATAAAAAAATAGAATATGTAACCATAGTAGTGACTAACAGTTTAGGCTGACCGTGCCGTCTCATTGGGTCAAAATGGCGCTATTGTTTGCTCGTAAATCCATATATTTCCGTAACTTCCTAAGTTCATATCCTTTTAGGAATATATCAAATGGTTTATGTACCCACAAGCTACCTTAAGAAACACTAACAGGCCAACTCCAGGCGTCGCGTGTTTACATTTGTACATTTCTATTTAACATATATATGAAACTTACCATCTAAAAAAATTGAGATTTATGCATAATAACGTCTAGATAATACTTAATAACCTCCACAAATTTCTTTGTTGTAGGCTTGATGTATGCAGTTCTATAAAATTTTAAACGTAGCGTTCGTGTTTACATGGGACGGACTTTTAATTTCACATATCTTTACGTTTTTTCAAACTTCTGCGAATTGTGATAACTTTCATTGGTAATGTTAAGATATTGTTTACAAGAAAGACAAAGGTTCGTTTTTACGAAAAAACCAAATGTGCAAGTTGCGTAATATCTGCGTAATATAGTTAAATGCGATCGTCGCGTGTTTACTTGACAGCGTCGCGTGATTACACGTACGAATTAGTACTATCGCGACATGGCATGAGGAGCCAACTCATCATCAAATACGATCACTGAATGATAAAATGTAGATTTAATATCGTAGTAAGTAATTATAAGGTGCATGATGGCGCAGCAGTCAAGCTGACACTTGCAACCATCAAGACGGTCTGGGTTCGAGTCCCGATTAATGCATGTGCGATTTTCGAGATGAAAGTCACATGCTGTGGTTCGGATTTCGCGTAAAACTTGAGGTCCCGTGGCTTATGATCGCGAGATTGTCGGTCGCGTAAAACTAGGCACAGGTAATTTTCTTGCAATTTCACTTTCATTTAAAAAGCACTCGTCTTTCGTCGGTGGTTCACAAAACAGTTTAGCTTCATCGTTGTTCTTGCGAAAATTGGTTACGAAATAAACATCACCATCACTTTCAGTTATGGTACAAACATAATATTTGGATTGTTTCTTTCCACTGTATTTTCCAAGTACGAAGTCGCCCACTTCAAAAGCTGTCATGGGGTGCATTTCTGTCATCTGCTTCGAACTTGTAATCTGGATGTAGAGAGTGTGTGGTAGTTGTTTCTGAATAATAATATTTTCTTGCCTGAACTATGTATTCTTTTAACGGCTACACATAATGAATATCATGTGTGTTCCTGGTAGAGCACAGACATCGACGAAGCGGATTTCCAGAAGGGGTTTACTCTTTTCAACGTCTTCAGAGGAACAAATATAACATTTGTGCTTGCTGAATTTCTTTTCGCCACTTCCACAACATCGTGGACGTTTATAAGGTCTCTCCTTGCACGTAGAGCAACAGTCAAATTACGTTTTAGTGTCCCGAGTTCGTATGAGACATGTGGATTTTCTGTTCCCCAAATGATGCAGTTATGCGTGTTGACTCGGCCTCTCGCATGGAATGTGGCTTCGTCCGTGAACATCCATCGTTTTAACCACCTTCCTGCCGCTCACACATCGTCGTAACAAAACTGAGTCGAGCTCCATAATTCAGCTGTGTCAATGCTTGTAGGTGCTGCATACGGTATGGACGCATGTGAAGATAACGCCTGGGCAATCCTGTGACATGCTGTGCATGGTGTATTCTGCTCTGCTGATAAGCGGCTGAGTGACTTTCGTGGACTCTGCGTCATGATTTGTCGAATATCTTCCTCCTTGTTGCTATCACGCCGCCCTCCACCTGTGTGAGGGAGGCATCTGCAATCCATTTTCCAAAAACATGTTGTACCATTTAACAATGTCCCGATGTGATGGGACATCCCTAATGTTGTACTGACGTCTGAAAGCTCGCGGCTCCATGTGACGGGGAAACTCCCCAGCCGCCTACTCGCGAGAACGTCGTAAACACGCGACGTATTTTACTACCAGCTTTGTATGAATCCATTTAAAAATTTTAAACGAGGGATTAGCAGTTTGAAAGGGTGTACAAAATTGGCTTTGCATACGAAATTTTATTCAAATTGAGCCACGCACTTTTCGTCTACAGAAACTTTTATACCTTTTACGTCGCGTGTTTACATGGCCTGCAGCTATAAATTCGTCGCCTTATTACACCTTATATAAACTGTTAATAATCTAAATAAGTACTTTACTGTGAAGAGAAAGAACATTAGAATTAACATTTACCATAATTATTTTCATACCTTTTCATCATTTAATAAACTAATTCCTAAAACCATGGAGAAATTTCAAATGAATTTAGACTGACATAAAGGTTCAATTTACCAGAACTGAAATACATCAGCAAATGAATACATATCATAAAATTAATAAAATTTCATGTTTTATCTATCATGAAAACTTATTGCAGAGTTTTTACATTCCATTTTACTTTTTTCTAATTGGGTGGACTATTCTCTGGAATCAGCCAACAGATAAGAAATAAATAACCCTTCAAGAAATTTAAAAAGAAATAATAACAAAGAGTAACTAGGGTATGTGTGTGGAACGGCTGGACAAATTACCATACCCGAGTTGTAATCAAGTTGAGAGAAGAGCACTAAATCTAAGATTGAAGAAAACACGAAGCATGTTTCATAATATAAAATATAATTAAATGAGAGGACAATTTTACATTTATGTTTAAAAGATGAACATAACATTAAAAAAAACATAAAGAAAACAATTAATTAAAATTAAGAAGCAAGGAACCCACAAGTGGGAAGGAGAAGTAAGTATTTACCCTTTTAATAACCGAAGAACAAATTATATTCCAGATCAGTAGAATTAGATCTCAATGAAATGCATAAATATCCACGAAAATCTTCGAAGTAATGACGTCAAAGCATTTAGAGAATATTTCCTTCAAATAAATTGAAAGAGTCTTTAAATCAATTAATTATTCATGACCAACCTCAAATACGTGCGTACAGCAAGCAATTGCAAAATGACTGACCACAACTCGACAGGAAAAATTACCCACATTGTTTCCAAGAGAAACATGAAAAAAATTAACAATCCCGACGTTGTTTCCAGGCAACGGACGAAATAATAAAATACATATCATAAGAAGTGATATATTAAACAGTCTATAAGAGACCATACTAAATGAGACGAGGAAAAGAAAATTAATTATTACGGAAATATTTTAAGGTTAGAGAAATTCCCCGCTCAACACAAAATGAGATCTGAACGTTATACAGCTCGGCACGTCAGAAATAAAAGATTAAACACAGCCCCTAAAATACATATAAATATATGTCTTACATCAGATTAGAAATTTAAGTTATTGGAACCTTCATTTCATGCTTAGGCTCACTCGGTTCTCCAAGCCAAGAGACTTACCAATAGCAAAACATATGCCAACTGCACTATAGTACATTATGCAACGAGCCTATAATGGCTATAATTAAGACACGAGTATTTTTTATAAAACGAGCGTATGCGAGTTTTATAATTTCCATACGAGTGTCTTAATTACCATTATAGGCGAGTTGCATACGACTGTTTATGTTCGACGATAATTATAACTTTATTATATGTTTTAACATAAATATTCATAAATATCTGTTGAGAGTCAGCTACTTGAATTTTGTGATCGCAGAGCGAGCGTTGGGTGTTATATCTTTGTCTTTCAAGAGCTTTGAACGACCGACGCATGCGCTCTGTGGGCTTGCAATGCCATATGCAGCCATATGTTTACATCAGCCGTCCCTCAGTAGTATTGTCACCGCAGTCATTTGAAGACAATGCGCTGTGTAGAAATTAGCGTTGGTGATTTTAAGGTACAGTGCTATTTCTTGTCTCATATTCGCCAGTTTATTTACGCGAACATATGGACGGTGGGTATTCCATGTCGGTAATTTATTATAGTTCGATGTTGTGTTTATGTCCGACATGTTGGAATTTGAGCGCATGCGCGAAGTTATCGTTACCTAATTGGTCAATGAACGAGCTCTGATTGGCTGGAGAAACTGTATCATAATGGAAAACAGTGTTATAATGACCATCATTATGATACAGTTATCTGACACATAATAGTGAGGGTCGAACATAAAGATAATTATTCAACAGCTCTAGACTGCAACATAAAAATATGAAGAATAATACCAACACAGTATACTCGTACCGACGACCAATTCACCTTTTCAGGTCACAAGTAGTTCCAATAACTTTTAACACATAACCAACCTTAATACAGTAGAGATGGACTCCTGTTGTAGCCAAACTTCATACATTACGTTTTCCTTCATGTCTACATATTTAACCCGATGATATAGATTTCCCCACGGCAGACGATAAATGTACATCACGTAGTGATGAAATAATATCAGGGAAAGGAGATTTATCTGGCCTACAGCCAGATAATCCCCGTTTAACACCAGAGATTTAGTTCTCACATCTCTTCCTCTTGTAAGAATTCCTTCAACTTACTTTTGTTTTCGTCAACAACCGGAGACAATCAGAGTTCGTTCAGGCACCAACGGACCCGATCGGCAAGCTTCGTACACTTCAAAATTTAAGTTCCAACTTTTGCCACTAGGTCGTGCCATCTACTGGACAGAGACTCGCCGAGGTACAAACATTTGCCACTAGATTGAGCCATCGACAGTACAGAACCTCGCGGAAGTTAGGCGAGATACAAGTTTAGTCAGACAATTATCGGTACAGTGAAGGTCAGGATAGCACCAACAACCGCCCACGGAGCGGTTTGGATGCGAGTTAATTTTATTAACGGGTCAGTTTATAGAAACAGCAGAAAATGCTAATGAAATCGTTGATTGCAGTACAAAACAAAATATCATGGAATTAATGTATACTAAACCAGTTGTTAACCAAGTATTGCTGTACAGCATCTGTGGCGTAGTGGTAGCGACCTGGAGTCATAGTCTCGAGGTTCGTGGATCAAATCCCAGCATGTTCAAATATTTTTACTTTTTTATATTTTTGTATTTATTGATTTATAACTACTCACTGGTTAAAATGTTCATTGCAATCAAAAATATTATATACAGTAGAACGTCATTTATCCAGACGTCAAACAACCGGAACGAACAAAAAAAGTCGGAGCAACGCGCCCTTACTATTGTTATGCGGAAGTGAGCGCTGCCTACAGTAGTGAGTCGGTTCTCGTTTTCAATTGTTTTCTCCTACCGTTTGCTCTATAATGTTTCAATGTGTTACAGTAGGCTATGTGACTGTGCGCGTACTGTACTGTATTACCTTGTGAAAATTACTTCTACGAGTGGCAAAAAGGAAAAACTAAATCGCAATGTTTTATCGATTGAGAATAAGGCGGAGATTATTAATGAACTGGATAAATGTGAGAGTGTGCAGTGTCTAATGAAAAATTACAGTGTCGGAAAAAACACAATGAAGAACCGAAAAGGTGAAATTCTGAATTATGCATCGAAGTTAGATAGTGAAGAAGGGTCTAAAAAGAGAAAAACCCTGAAATCAGCTGCGGAAGAAAAATTGGAAGACGCAGCGTACTTATGGTTTATTCAGACAAGAAGTAAGGGATATCCCATTTCTGGACCTTTGTGAGAGAAAGCGTTGCACCTAAATGAGAAGCTTGGTGGTTCGATTATCCAGAAAAATCATTATCCGGAACACTTTCGGTCCCAATTAGTCCGGATAAACGACGTTCTACTGTATATATACTTAAAACACACATATTTCAACCCTTGACTACAGCGATTAAAATTCGTTGTCCTTGATTCGTGGTCGAGTTGTTTGTTGCTGATTCTCTAGGAGTTTTGCGGCATCATGGTCTTGTAGCCTCGTGTACTTGGGTATGTGTAGAAGTTCTCTGATAACCTGTGTCACTGTGATGTCTGTAGGCTTACCAGTGTGTGTACTTTTATACGAGGAAGGATTTGGGTAGGAAGCTGTTGTTGCTGTTCCATTAAATTTGAGATGCATGGACGTAATGGTCTTTTACCCCCATGTACTTGGGTGAGTGTTGAATTTTATCTGATAACCTGTGTTATTGTGATGGCTGTATTAGTGTATTTATAATTCAGGTGAGGATTCAATCAATCAACGTATAATATCCGTATAGCATGTTGTATTTCAACAAGCTACTACAAGCAACATACTATTATACTCCTTGAAAAGGACAAAGAGTTTTAATTATACCCATGGATTTAGGGGAAAGTAGGCTATATGTTCTTTACTGAACTTTTTTTTTTTGTGTGCCTATTTTCATTCATTATATGATATATTCTAAACGGCTGGAGCGATTTCAAAGAAACTCAGTAAGGACATAGTACTGGTCCGACTCCGACCTTGCCCTTCAAATTTAGATGTTAACCAATCCAATATGGCGGCTGCGCGAAATATTTCACCGGCATTCTTTATCACCGAAACTAGTACTAATATCACCCTGAAATTCTGTACCCTGAGAATACTAAGGTACGTTCATCTATGTGATGCTCGAAACCTTGTTAAGTGTAAAACCAACATGGTGGCCAAGTGAAGTTGATGGCATTTTCTCTCGATTTAATCAATCGAGCGCAGTGAAACTTGGTTCGATACAAGTTCATACAAGATTCAATCTACTGGCCTTTCAGTAACCTGATGAAAACAAATCCAACATGGTGGCGACGCAAAATTAAATAGTTATATGTTTTTTTTCTCGCGACTTAATTATCCAAGCATAGTATAACGTAGCACAGAAAATCTTCATACTAGGCTAAATATATTGGCGTCTAATTCAATTCAATTTCTACGAGAAGTTCAGAATGGTGACTGCTAAATTTATAAATCAAGTTTTTATTGTTAGTGTCCTAATCAAGCGATACAAATGCAGGTCTGTATAATGAGCCAAGATTATAATATCCATCTGCTGACATATAATTCTATAGCATATTTATAAAAAAAAAAACAACATGGCATCCATACCATACATTTCACCGGTTCTCAATATCTCCGAAACTATTTAAGCAATCAAACTGAAATTTTCAATGGTGTTTGACTGTTAAGTTAGGACTAATATGTGGCTTTCCAAATCTTGAGAAGCAAGAAAATATCATGGCAGCCAAGTGATTTTCAAATATTTAAAATAAGATTTCTGGTGAACTAATCACCCGAGTGCAATGAAACTTGGCATAGCGAATCTTTATTCAGAGCTAAGTGTAGAGACATATAATAATGTTCAATTGTTTTCAAAAATTCAAAATGCATCAGTTTGTAATTTTAAAACCTTATTTTTTATTTCTCGTATCTTATTTAGGCGATTGAAAACATTATTCGTATGATGGGCTATGATAACAATCATTATCTAATGGCATTAAATCCTGTAGATTCATCATCTTCATTTCCCCTTTTCCGGCTGACAACGCGTGGGGGCAAATGTGGTTCCTCTCCACTTTGTTCTGTCGTTCCACCCTTCCTCTTCCTACACAGTGTTCCAATCCAGGTTCCGTTTTCTAATGCTATTCTTCACAGAGTCCATCCAACGCATTCTTGGTCTTCCTCGTCTTCTCTTCCCCGTCATCCATCCCTGTGCTAGTTTTGGTAGCCTTACTTCATTCATCCGTTTGACATGTCCAAACCATCTCAATCTGTTCAGCTCCAGTTTGTCATTTAGTTTCTGTTCTCCCAGTTCTTTCAGTCTATCTTCTTTTCTCACTCTGTCTCTCCTCGTTTTCTGGACCATACTTCTCAGGAATCTCATCTCAGCTGCCTGTACTCTGCTCTCATCCCTCTTAAGTCATTGTCAAAGTTTCTGCTGCATATGTCATTGTAGGAACATAATATGCTTTGTACATAACTTCTTTAGTCTTGATTGGTATATCCTTGTTCCATACTAGTCCCGGTATCTGTTGGTAGAAAGCACTCCTGAGTTGTATTCTACTGCTAATTTCCAAATCTAGACTTCTATCTTCAGTCAGTTCACTTCCGAAGTATTTGAAGTGTTTCACCACTTCTATTCCTTATCTCCGACTTTGATTACTCCTTTTCCTTCTTTCTCACCTCTACTCATCACCACGGTTTTACTCTTCTCCGCATTTATCTTCAATCCCCCTTGCTCAATCTTTTCATTAAGTCTAATTATTCTTGTCCCTTCATCTCATCCTCGCCCCAGATCACAACATAGTCTGCAAACAATATTACCTTCATCTTTGCCCTACTATAGTCCTTTCGGTGCTGCCTTCATGATGCCATCCATCACCGTTAACCTTTTCCGCTCGTGTGTCGACAGCCTTCACTTAGCGTTATAGCTCTTGTGTCGACCCTGAGTCGACACAATGTTTGGCCGCCCGTTTCTAGGTTACCTGGCATGCCAGGGCTTTTGTACATCGTTTGGTAAGTGCTGGCCCCTTCCAGAAACTGGAAGGAACCAAACGGGAGTGTTTTAGTTTCTCTTTGCTCGGCAAAACTGCTCCGCTTCCTTGACATGGAAAGCAGTCGCGGTGCCTCATTTGTAGGTTACCTGGCATGCCAGGCATTTTGTACTTCGTTTGGTAAGTGTGGTTCCGGAAACCGAAAGAAACCGAACAGGAGTGCTTTAGTTTCTCTTTGCTTGGCAAGACTGCTCCGTTTCCTGGACATTGAAAGCAGTCGCGGTAAAACATGGCATTATAGCTCGTGTGTCGACCCTGAGTCGACACATTGTTTGGCCGCTCGTTTCTAGGTTACCTGGCATGCCAGGTCTTTTGTACTTCGTTTGGTAATTGCTGGTCCCGGAAATCGAAAGTAACGAAACACGAGTGTTTTGGTTTCTCTTTGCTCGGGAAAACTGCTCAGTTTCCTTGACATGAAAAGCAGTCACGGTGAAGCAACATGGCGGTGCATAGTCTGACCGAAGCTGAGATCCGGGCGTCTATTTTGGCTGATTTTGATGATAGTGACCATAAGAGCGATGCAATTTTTGAATCTGGTGATGAAAATGATATATCCGTGAGTGATTCAAGTGACGGTATTGATATCAGCGTCGCAAGAAAATCATGGAGGAGGCGATAACATTGTGAAGCAATCTAGGTTAATCCAGGCATTTGCTTTGAACTCTTCCACACACTCAATACATACCGCAAAGAAAGTTAAAAACATTATTTTGTGTCATGTAAATGCCATACTTTCATTAATTTTGTACTTCCTTCCTGTATATATTGTTACAACCAGTACTTCAAACCAGGTTTTAAAATATGAAGAATGCTGACAGAAATAAGAGTTGGGAGAAACCGGGACTTACAATAATTCGAGTGGAAAGGGTTAAGAACAATAAGGGTGTCAACACAAGTTTCTTGCTTTAGTCCAGTGTCAATTTTAAACCATTCCGATGTCCCGACACGAGTCTTCACACTACTGTAGCAATCCATGCACATTGCGTTTATCATGTCTCTCAGTTCCTTGCCTATCCCCCTATTTGTTAAGCTTTCCCAAACTTTTGTTCTCGGGATGCTATCGTAGGCCTTTTCTGGATCTATAAATGTCATTACCATATCCTTCCCATATTCCCAACTCTTTTCAATGTTTCGTCCCAGAATTAAAATGGGTTCCGCTGTTGATCTGCCTCCTCTAAATCCAAACTGCTCCTCCTCTCTTTGGCTTTCTACTTTTACTCCAATTATTTTTTCTTTCCATTACTTTGACAACATGCGAGATGATGGTGATTTCCTTGGTAGTTACCACACACCTTCCTGTCTCCTTTCTTGAATATTGGCAATATTATTCTCTTTTTACAGTCATCAACTTTCTTCTTTCTCTATCCTGTAGATTACTTTTCGTAAATATAGAAGCCATACATTTGATTTTTCTAAAAATTAATTCCCGCGGTTCGTTGCAGAATGATGCTCTTGCGATAAGTCTTAATCACTGATATTGAAAGCTATATATTCTAGCACATAACTTCTCATTGTAATGGTGTTGGTGAGGGCATAGGTTGTGAACCAAAAGCTATATAGTAAAAGCCTATCTCATGGAAAATCCTTTTAATAGGCAGGAGAGTTTTAATGGAATAGACCAATGGGATGTAGGAAAATAGGCTATTTACTGTAGTTCTTCACGAAGCTGCCTTTTTTTTTTTAAAAGATCTAGCTTCAAATGAGTAGTGTCCAGGTTATGTAGTTTTAAGTAAGAGAGATGTATGTTCCAACTTCAAAATATCCGTAGAAAGAGATGAATGAAATAAATGACAGACCATTTCATAAATGACAACCAAGCTCTAGGCTTATTTAAACCGAATTATTTCTTAAGTGATGATCAAGTTTAAATCATAAACCTCTCTACTGTATATGATCAGTTATGTCCTTTGCCTAAGCTGAGACCAAAAACCAATCTTCAATTGCTCCTCCTGCTGAAATCTGGAGTCTATTTCATATTATTTCTTATACAACCCACTAAAACAGCCGTAAATTAATCTTTTCATTTGAGTTGGCAAGGCTGCTTTTAATAAACTCGGATGTTCTGTCAATATTGTATCACTGTATCAGTTATGAAATTATTATTTTTGTACTACACCTGTTCAAAGTATTGTTATATTTCAACAGAGTCACAGGAGCAACTGATGGACATTTATGAGCGCTTGGATGATATCAGTGCAGATACGGCTGAGACTAGGGCTGCCTATATTCTTCATGGTTTGGGTTTTAGCAAGGAGATGCAAGCCAAGAAGACCAAAGACTTCTCGGGTAAGCTAAGGAAAGCTGGCAACATTTTTGTTTGTTCTATGCATGTTTGTTTGGTAAGGTGTACTCCACATGAAAAATTCAAGCTCTTAGGGAGCAAATAAAGGAAATATTTAAAAACAGTTTTTGTAAATAATATTACTGGGGACCTTTTTTTTTTGTGTTAGTTTAAAAAATATATAATTGTAACATACTGAGCTGGAAAATGGAGATACTATTTCGCATGATAACTTAGGACCATCCATTCTTGAATCAGAATATTTTCATGCTGTAAATGAACTGAAATCACATAAAGCTCCAGGATATGATAAAATAAAAGGAGAAATGTTACAAGCATTGAATTCTAAAACACACAAATATCTGTTTGGGTTGATCAGTGAAATATATAAAAATGGAGAAGTTCCAGACGACTTTACAAAGAAAGAGTCTCATGATACCAATACCAAAGAAACAGGGAACACTGAAATGTGAGGTACATCGTACCCTTAGCATCTTATAGCATGCATCAAAAATATTGACTAAAATAATTTACAGACGAATAAAAAGCAAAATAGAACAAAATCTGAAGGAAGATCAATTTGGCTTTAGGCAGAACAGAAGAACAAGGGAAGCCATATTACTAATTCGAGAAGTAATTGATAAAATGATGGATATAAGGAAACCACTTTACATTGCCTTTGTGGACCTTGAAAAAGCATTCGATAATGTGAATTGGAATATTCTCATGGAAATTATGACTAATATTGGCTTGGATTACAGAGATAGACGGATAATCTATGAACTTTATAAAAACCAAAAAAGCATTGTGGACATTTGCGGAGTAGTGCAAGGAGCTTGTATTCACAAAGGAGTTAGACAGGGATGCAGCTTATCGCCTGCACTTTTGAACTTATATATTGAGAAAGGCATTGAGGAATGTAAGACTGTTATGAGAGGAGTTATGATCAACGGAGTAGCAGTCAAGACAATAAGGTTTGCAGACTACATAGCAGTCCTGGAAACCAGTGAAGAGAAACTGCAACATGCACTCACGGAAATGAACAGGATTCTACATGAAAAATATAATATGAAAATCAATATTAAAAAGACTGAAATAATGGTATGCGCTAGAGAACAACTTAATGCAGCTATTCACATAGCTGGTGCTCCACTTAAGCAAGTTAACACTTTCATCTATCTAGGGAGTAAAATTACTTCCACTGGAAAAAGTTCAACTGATATTCAAGCTAGAATTGCCCAAGCCAAAATTGCATTTAACAGCAAAAGATCCCTTCTGACTTCAAAGAATATATCTATTGAGACCAGGACTAAATTCATAAAATGTTATGTGTGGGGTGTAGCCTTGTATGGCTCAGAAGTTTGGACAATGGGATGTGTTAAGACGACTTGTAGCTTTTGAAATGTGGTGTTGGCGACGGATGGGAAAAATTTCATGGACCGCAAGAATGACGAAGTGCTCAAAAACTATTAATGAAAAGAGAGCATTTCTCAAAACAATACGGAAAGGACGAGACCAACTGATAGGACATCTCTATCGCCACAATGGCTTTATGGTAACTGTGTTAGATGGCAAAATTCGGGGCAAGTGGGGAAGAGGGCGACCGAGACTGCAATACATCGAGCAGATCATAACAGATGATGTTAATGCCCATTCATACAGAGACATGAAGAGACTGACTGGCGACAGGGAAGAATGGAAGAGGAGGATTGCTGCCGACCAATCTACGGATTGAGAACATAAATGAATGACTGGCTTTCATGGACATTAATTTTACTCCTGCTGTGAAAGTCAATGTGTAGAATTTGTGTTTTTTAGTATTTAAATATCCAAAATTTCCGAATTTAGCACTGTGTAGTCATTAGTGGAAAATGGGAGATTGGATATGGAGATCAACAAGAGAATACAATGCGGGAGTGTTTCCATCATCAGGTTCGGAGTTTAATTTGGGATAAAGACGATACCACTGAAGGCTAAAGACGTGATGTATAAGACCTATTACTTACCAATAATGACGCAAGGAGCAGGAGAGATGGAATTATATTCCTGAGGAGTATAGTATGGAAGACTAGGAAGGAGAGTGTCAGAAGTGAAGACATTCAGAAGGTAGTGAATGTACAGAAGCTGAATGATAAACTGAAGCAGAGCAGATTGAGATGGTATGGACATGTTAAAAGGATGAATAATCGTGAACGAATGCCGAAACAAGTGATGGAGAGACAGAGGACGAGAAAGACCTAAGAATACGGTGGATGGATTTAGTGAAAGACAGTGTGAGAGAACGGAACCTGGAGTAGAGTTTGATGGTAGAGGAAGGATGGTGGACAGCCAGTTAAGTGGGAGGGGTGTCGTATTCGCTCCGACCCGGCCCAAGGTGGTGAACGGAAATTGATGTAGTTATTTGGTACTGTCGTTTATGTGCAGGTGGTTGGCGTATGCGAATTGCCCTGGCTCGAGCCCTGTATGTAAAACCCCATCTGTTGCTCCTGGATGAACCCACCAATCACTTGGATCTGGATGCTTGTGTATGGCTAGAGGAAGAACTCAAAACGTAAGTGATCTAGAAAACTGTCTTCCATTTGGAGCATATGGTGTGTGTATAGTCAGTGAAGTTATTGGTGTGTGTTTGTTTCCAGATACAAGCGCATCCTGGTCATTATCTCCCACTCGCAGGATTTCTTGAATGGGATATGTACCAACATCATTCATTTAGACAAGAAGAGGCTAAAGTACTACACTGTGAGTATTGTGTAAATTCGTAGCATTCACATTTTCAAGATGCAGAATACTTAATTTATCTTTGGGTGCCATCAAGTCGGCAATGACTGCTGACAGCTGCATGGATGGAATTTCTCCAGATATTTCTGTTTTCCACAAAAATTTTCAGATCTTGCATGATATATGATATATCTATCTACCTCGGTGCCAATTGCACAGATATCCTAATCCCCGCCACTTTTCCATGATTTTTTGTTCTTTCTTTTTTCCTTCTCTCCAAAAAATCATGAGACGGACCTGAATTTATCATGTATGTATTCTAAGCTTGCACCATAGCTCAAATACGTCAATATCTCGCCTTTTTATAGTCCAGATTTCACAACCAGATTGGGGGTGAGCATGCGAGTCATAAGCCACCACGCTGCTCCCTTCCATTATCTTCCTTACGACTGGTATACAAACCCTAGTCGTAAGTGGATATATACTCGCTTCCAACTTAGTATTTTAGGGTCAATGTCTGCTTCACCAAATAATTTACTATGTAACCTTACTTCTGATGCTCCCATCCCTACTCAACCCTCAATCACCCCATAGGTTACTCTCCACAGTGTTAGAGACAAAATTAAGGAGGCTGGACTAGCCAGTGGGTGACGGGAGTCCCTATCCTAGTGCCGTGAGGGATTTGATTTCGTAGGATACTTAAGCTAATTAAGAAACTGTTTCTACATACATTTCACTCTGGAGATCTGCATTTGATTTCCGGTTCTGCCAAGAAATGTAATTCTGGTCTGAGGGTTGCATCAGAGTAAATTCTGCCTGTTGAGGCAATGCTGAGAAGAGTGGGTCCAATTCCCAACTTAATTGTAACAGATTAATTACTAATTAGATTATTTTTTATTATTTTATTAATTAGATTTATTATTAGATATATTTATTTTATTAGATTATAACACCCATTATAATTTGGTACAAGTGTTTTGACCGATAGAAAATCTCTTAGATTTCAGTTACTAAGGCAACACTGAAAAATGGCTTCCAACACAATAACTACTCCAGGCACCATAACACAGATTATCAGGTAAATTCATATTTTTTTTAGATATATACGAGCATACCCAAGTACACAGGGGTAGGGTTAAATGATCATGATATCTAAGCCACTCAAATGAAACAAGAATATTTTCACGAAGATTTTATTGTAGAAATACAGTGCATTACAAAAATTATATTCAAACAGTTTTGTATGGTAAAAAGAAATGATTTTGTCTTCTGTCATTTCAAGGACTTGCTCATACTGCTAATTGAAATGACTTCTATGTACTGTACATTAAAAACACTGTCGAATAACATTTGTAACATAAAATTTTGGCTTTGTGTGAAAATACCCTGCAAAAATTAATAAATAAATCTGAATTTTTGACATGACCACTAGGTGGTAGCATGACACAGAGCAGTACAAACACAATCTCTCTCCTCAGTTGACCATGACATCATGCAGTTATAAAATTCCAAGGCCACGGCTGACTAACTAAATTCTGTTATTATTTTTCGTTTTGCTAATTCCCTATTTTATCACTAGATACACCAGCTTTCTGCAAAATTTTGTATTTTATTGTCTATAAAGCTAATATATTGTGATGTGTGGCACACCGGATGATCTGCATGGGAGAGGGAGCAAAATGTCATGGTGCCATGCCTCACCCAAGGCATGCTGGACGATTGGCCTGGGAGAGGGAGCAAAATGTCATGGTGCCATGCCTCACCCAAGGCATGCTGGACGATCGGCCTGGGAGAGGAGTCAATATGGCATGGCGCCATGCCTCACCAAAGGCACGCTGGACTATCGGCCTGGGAGAGGAGCAATATGACATGGCCCCATGCCTCACCCAAAGCACGCTGGACTATCGGCCTGGGAGAGGAGTCAATAAGGCATGGCACGAAGCCTCACCCAAGGCACGCTGGACTATCGGCCTGGGAGAGGAGCAATATGGCATGGCGCCATGCCTCACCCAAAGCACGCTGGACTATCGGCCTGGGAGAGGACCAATATGGCATGGCCCCATACCTCACCCAAGGCATGCTGGACTATCGGCCTGGGAGAGGAACAATATGGCATGGCGCCATGTCTCACCCAAGGCACGCTGGACTATCGGCCTGGGAGAGGAGCAATATGGCATGGCCCCATGCCACACCCCAGGCATGCTGGACTATCGGCCTGGGAGAGGAGAAATATGGCATGGCGCCATTGTTCACCCAAGGCACGCTGGACGATCAGCCTGGGAGAGGAGCAATATGTCATGGTGCCATGCCCCACCCAAGGCACGCTGGACAAATGGCCTGGTAGAGGAGCAATATGGCATGGTCCCATGCCTCACCCAAGGCACGCTGGACTATTGGCCTGGGAGAGAAGCAATATGGCATGGTGCCATTGTTCACCCAAGGCACGCTGGGCGATCGGCCTGGCCCCATGACTCACCCAAGGCACGCTGGACGTTCGGCCTGGGAGAGGAGCAATATGACATGGCGCCATGCCAAGGCACGCTGGGCTATTGGCCTGGGAAAGGGAGCAATATGGCATGGCGCCATGCCTCACACAAGGCACGCTGGACGCTCGGCCTGGGAGAGGGAGCTATAAGGCATGGTGCCATGCCTCACCCAAGGCACGCTGGATGATCGGCCTGGGAGAGGAGTCAATATGTCATGGCACCATGCCTCACCCAAGGCACACTGGACTATTGGCCTGGGAGAGGAGCAATATCACATGGTCCCATGCCTCACCCAAGGCACGCTGGATGATCGGCCTGGGAGAGGAGCAATGTGGCAGGGCGCCTTACCTCACCCAAGGCACACTGGACGATCTGCCTGGGAGAGGAGCAATATGGCATGGCCCCATGCCTCACCCAAGGCACGCTGGACTATTGGCCTGGGAGAGGAGCAATATGGCATGGCCCCATGCCTCACCAAAGTGCACGCTGGACTATTTGCCTGGGAGAGGGAGCAATATGGCATGGCGCCATGCCTCGCACAAGGCACGCTGGAATATTGGCCTGGGAGAGGGAGTAATATGGCATGGTGCCATGCCTCACACAAGGCACGCTGGACTATTGGACTGGGAGAGCAATATGGCATGGCGTCATGCCTCACCCAAGGCACGCTCGCCTATTGGCCTGGGAGAGGAAGCTATAGGGCATGGCGCCATGCCTCACCCAAGGCACGCTGGACGCTCGGCCTGGGAGAGGGAGCTATAAGGCATGGTGCCATGCCTCACCCAAGGCACGCTGGACGATCGGCCTGGGAGAGGAGTCAATATGTCATGGCACCATGCCTCACCCAAGGCACGCTGGACTATTGGCCTGGGAGAGGAGCAATATGGCATGGTGCCATTGTTCACCCAAGGCATGCTGGACGATCGGCCTGGGAGAGGAGCAATATGACATGGCTCCATGCCAAGGCACGCTGGACTATTGGCCTGGGAGAGGGAGCAATATGGCATGGCGCCATGCCTCACACAAGGCACGCTGGACGCTCGGCCTGGGAGTGGGAGCTATAAGGCATGGTGCCATGCCTCACCCAAGGCACGCTGGACGATCGGCCTGGGAGAGGAGTCAATATGTCATGGCACCATGCCTCACCCAAGGCACGCTGGACTATTGGCCTGGGAGAGGAGCAATATGGCATGGTCCCATGCCTCACCCAAGGCACGCTGGATGATCGGCCTGGGAGAGGAGCAATGTGGCAGGGCGCCATACCTCACCCAAGGCACGCTGGACGATCGGCCTGGGAGAGGAGCAATATGGCATGGCCCCATGCCTCACCAAAGTGCACACTGGACTATTTGCCTGGGAGAGGGAGCAATATGGCAGTGCGCCATGCCTCACACAAGGCACGCTGGACTTTTGGCCTGGGAGAGGGAGCAATATGGCATGGTGCCATGCCTCACACAAGGCACGCTGGACTATTGGACTGGGAGAGCAATATGGCATGGCGTCATGCCTCACACAAGGCATGCTGGCCTATTGGCCTGGGAGAGGAAGCTATATGGCATGGCGCCAAGCCTCACGCAAGGCACGCTGGACACTCGGCCTGGGAGAGGGACCTATATGGCATGGCGCCATGCCTCACCCAAGGCACGCTAGACGATCGGCCTGGGAGCTATATGGCATGGCGCCATGCCTCACCCAAGGCACGTTGGACGATTGGCCTGCGAGAGGAGCAATATGGCATGGCCCCATGCCTCACCCTAGGCACGCTGGACTATTGGCCTGGGAGAGGATCAATATGGCATGGCCCCATGCCTCACCAAAGTGCACACTGGACTATTTGCCTGGGAGAGGAAGCAATATGGCATGGCGCCATGCCTCACACAAGGCACACTGGATGCTCGGCCTGGGAGAGGAGCAATATGGCATGGCCCCATGCCTCACCCTACGCACGCTGGACTATTGGCCTGGGAGAGGGAGCAATATGGCATGGTGCCATGCCTCACACAAGGCACGCTGGACGTTCGGCCTGGGAGAGGAGCAATATGGTATGGCCCCATGCCCCACCCAAGGCACCCTGGACTATTGGCCTGGGAGAGGATCAATATGGCATGGTCTATGGCTCACCCAAGGCATGCTGGACTATTGGCCTGGGAGAGGAGCAATATGGCATGGTACTATGGCTCACCCTAAGGAGCTGAACGATCTGCCTGGGAGAGGAGCAATATGGCATGGCCCCATGCCTCACCCAAGGCAACCTGGACTGTTGGCCTGGGAGAGGGAGCAATGTGGCATGCCGCCATGCCTCACACAAGGCACGCTGGACACTCGGCAAGGGAGAGGAGCAATATGGCATGGCGCCATGCCTCACCCAAGGCACGCTGGACTATCGTCATGGGAGAGGAGCAATATGGCATGGCTCCATGCCTCACCCAAGGCACCCTGGACGCTCCGCCTGGGAGAGGAGCAATATGGCATGGCGCCATCCCTCAACCAAGGCACGCTGGACGCTCGGCCTGGGAGCTATATGGCATGGCGCCATGCCTCACCCAAGGCACGTTGGACGATTGGCCTGCGAGAGGAGCAATATGGCATGGTCTATGGCTCACCCAAGGCATGCTGGACTATTGGCCTGGGAGAGGGAGCTATATGGTATGGCACCATGCCTTACCCAAGGCACGCTGGACGATCGGCCTGGGAGAGGAGCAATATGGCATGACCCCATGCCTCACCGAAGGCACGCCGGACTATTGGCCTGGGAGAGGAGCAATATGGCATGGTCCCATGCCTCACCCAAGGCACGCTGGACGATCGGCCTGGGAGAGGAGCAATATGGCATGACCCCCATGCCTCACCCAAGGCACGCTGGACTATTGGCCTGGGAGTGGGAGCAATATGGCATGGCGCCATACCTCACCCAAGGCACGATGGGCCTGGGAGAGGAATCTATATGGCATGGCCCCATGCTTCACCCAAGGCACGCTGGACTATCGGCCTGGGAGAGGAGCAATATGGCATGGCACCATGCCTCACCCAAGGCACGATGGGCCTGGGAGAGGAATCTATATGGCATGGCCCCATGCTTCACCCAAGGCACGCTGGACTATCGGCCTGGGAGAGGAGCAATATGGCATGGCGCCATGCCTCACCCAAGGCACGCTGGACGATCGGCCCGGGAGAGGAGTCTATATGGCTTGGCCCCATGCCTCACCCAAGACACGCTGGACGATCGGCCTGAGAGAGGAGTCTATATGGCATGGTGCCATGCCTCACGCAAGGCACGCTGGACTATCGGCCTGGGAGAGGAGTCAATATGGCATGGCTCCATGCCTCACCCAAGACACGCTGGACGATCAGCATGGTAGAGGAGTCTATATGGCATGGCGCCATGCCTCACCCAAGGCACGCTGGACGATGGGCCTCGGGGAGGAATCTATATGACATGACTCCATGCCTCACCCAAGGTATGCTGGATGATGGGCCTGGGAGAGGAGCAATATGGCATGGCGCCATGCCTCACCCAAGGCAGGCTGGACGGTGGGCCTGGGAGAGGAGCAATATGGCATGGCCCCATGCCTCACCCAAGGCACGCTGGACTATTTGCCTGGCAGAGGAGCAATATGGCATGGTACCATGCCTCTCCCAAGGCCCGCTGGACGATCGGCCTGGGAGAGGAGCAATATGGCAGGGTCCCATGCCTCACCCAAGGCACGCTGGACGGTCGGCCTGGGAGAGGAGCACTATGGCATGGCCCCATGCCTCACCCAAGGCACGCTGGACTATTGGCCTGGCAGAGGAGCAATATGGCATGGTACCATGCCTCTCCCAAGGCCCACTGGACGATCGGCCTGAGAGAGGAGCAATATGGCATGGCCCCATGCCTCACCCACGGCATGCTGGACTAGTGACCTGGGAGAGGAGCAATATGGCATGGTCTATGGCTCACCCAAGGCATGCTGGACTATTGGCCTGGGAGAGGAGCAATATGGCATGGTCCTATTGCTCACCCAAAGCAGCTGAACGATCTGCCTGGGAGAGGAGCAATATGGCATGGCCCCATGCCTCACCCAAGGCAACCTGGACTGTTGGCCTGGGAGAGGGAGCAATGTGGCATGGCGCCATGCCTCACACAAGGCACGCTGGACGCTCGGCAAGGGAGAGGAGCAATATGGCATGGTGCCATGCCTCACCCAAGGCACGCTGGACTATCGTCATGGGAGAGGAGCAATATGGCATGGCTCCATGCCTCACCCAAGGCACCCTGGACGCTCCGCCTGGGAGAGGAGCAATATGGCATGGCGCCATGCCTCAACCAAGGCACGATGGACGCTCGGCCTGGGAGCTATATGGCATGGCGCCATGCCTCACCCAAGGCACGTTGGACGATTGGCCTGCGAGAGGAGCAATATGGCATGGCCCCATGCCTCACCCTAGGCATGCTGGACTATTGGCCTGGGAGAGGGAGCTATTTGGTATGGCACCATGCCTTACCCAAGGCACGCTGGACGATCGGCCTGGGAGAGGAGCAATATGGCATGACCCCATGCCTCACCGAAGGCACGCCGGACTATTGGCCTGGGAGAGGAGCAATATGGCATGGTCCCATGCCTCACCCAAGGCACGCTGGACGATCGGCCTGGGAGAGGAGCAATATGGCATGACCCCCATGCCTCACCCAAGGCACGCTGGACTATTGGCCTGGGAGTGGGAGCAATATGGCATGGCGCCATGCCTCACCCAAGGCACGATGGGCCTGGGAGAGGAATCTATATGGCATGGCCCCATGCTTCACCCAAGGCACGCTGGACTATCGGCCTGGGAGAGGAGCAATATGGCATGGCGCCATGCCTCACCCAAGGCACGATGGGCCTGGGAGAGGAATCTATATGGCATGGCCCCATGCTTCACCCAAGGCACGCTGGACTATCGGCCTGGGAGAGGAGCAATATGGCATGGCGCCATGCCTCACCCAAGGCACGCTGGACGATCGGCCCGGGAGAGGAGTCTATATGGCATGGCCCCATGCCTCACCCAAGGCACGCTGGACGATCGGCCTGAGAGAGGAGTCTATATGGCATGGTGCCATGCCTCACGCAAGGCACGCTGGACTATCGGCCTGGGAGAGGAGTCAATATGGCATGGCTCCATGCCTCACCCAAGACACGCTGGACGATCAGCATGGTAGAGGAGTCTATATGGCATGGCGCCATGCCTCACCCAAGGCACGCTGGACGATGGGCCTCGGGGAGGAATCTATATGACATGACTCCATGCCTCACCCAAGGTATGCTGGATGATGGGCCTGGGAGAGGAGCAATATGGCATGGCGCCATGCCTCACCCAAGGCAGGCTGGACGGTGGGCCTGGGAGAGGAGCAATATGGCATGGCCCCATGCCTCACCCAAGGCACGCTGGACTATCGGGCTGGGAGAGGAGTCAATATGGCATGGCTCCATGCCTCACCCAAGACACGCTGGACGATCAGCATGGTAGAGGAGTCTATATGGCATGGCGCCATGCCTCACCCAAGGCACGCTGGACGATGGGCCTCGGGGAGGAATCTATATGACATGACTCAATGCCTCACCCAAGGTATGCTGGATGATGGGCCTGGGAGAGGAGCAATATGGCATGGCGCCATGCCTCACCCAAGGCAGGCTGGACGGTGGGCCTGGGAGAGGAGCAATATGGCATGGCCCCATGCCTCACCCAAGGCACGCTGGACTATTTGCCTGGCAGAGGAGCAATATGGCATGGTACCATGCCTCTCCCAAGGCCCGCTGGACGATCGGCCTGGGAGAGGAGCAATATGGCAGGGTCCCATGCCTCACCCAAGGCACGCTGGACGGTCGGCCTGGGAGAGGAGCACTATGGCATGGCCCCATGCCTCACCCAAGGCACGCTGGACTATTGGCCTGGCAGAGGAGCAATATGGCATGGTACCATGCCTCTCCCAAGGCCCACTGGACGATCGGCCTGGGAGAGGAGCAATATGGCATGGCCCCATGCCTCACCCACGGCATGCTGGACTAGTGACCTGGGAGAGGAGCAATATGGCATGGTCTATGGCTCACCCAAGGCATGCTGGACTATTGGCCTGGGAGAGGAGCAATATGGCATGGTCCTATGGCTCACCCAAAGCAGCTGAACGATCTGCCTGGGAGAGGAGCAATATGGCATGGCCCCATGCCTCACCCAAGGCAACCTGGACTGTTGGCCTGGGAGAGGGAGCAATGTGGCATGGCGCCATGCCTCACACAAGGCACGCTGGACGCTCGGCAAGGGAGAGGAGCAATATGGCATGGCGCCATGCCTCACCCAAGGCACGCTGGACTATCGTCATGGGAGAGGAGCAATATGGCATGGCTCCATGCCTCACCCAAGGCACCCTGGACGCTCCGCCTGGGAGAGGAGCAATATGGCATGGCGCCATGCCTCAACCAAGGCACGCTGGACGCTCGGCCTGGGAGCTATATGGCATGGCGCCATGCCTCACCCAAGGCACGTTGGACGATTGGCCTGCGAGAGGAGCAATATGGCATGGCCCCATGCCTCACCCTAGGCATGCTGGACTATTGGCCTGGGAGAGGGAGCTATTTGGTATGGCACCATGCCTTACCCAAGGCACGCTGGACGATCGGCCTGGGAGAGGAGCAATATGGCATGACCCCATGCCTCACCGAAGGCACGCCGGACTATTGGCCTGGGAGAGGAGCAATATGGCATGGTCCCATGCCTCACCCAAGGCACGCTGGACGATCGGCCTGGGAGAGGAGCAATATGGCATGACCCCCATGCCTCACCCAAGGCACGCTGGACTATTGGCCTGGGAGTGGGAGCAATATGGCATGGCGCCATGCCTCACCCAAGGCACGATGGGCCTGGGAGAGGAATCTATATGGCATGGCCCCATGCTTCACCCAAGGCACGCTGGACTATCGGCCTGGGAGAGGAGCAATATGGCATGGCGCCATGCCTCACCCAAGGCACGATGGGCCTGGGAGAGGAATCTATATGGCATGGCCCCATGCTTCACCCAAGGCACGCTGGACTATCGGCCTTGGAGAGGAGCAATATGGCATGGCGCCATGCCTCACCCAAGGCACGCTGGACGATCGGCCCGGGAGAGGAGTCTATATGGCATGGCCCCATGCCTCACCCAAGGCACGCTGGACGATCGGCCTGAGAGAGGAGTCTATATGGCATGGTGCCATGCCTCACGCAAGGCACGCTGGACTATCGGCCTGGGAGAGGAGTCAATATGGCATGGCTCCATGCCTCACCCAAGACACGCTGGACGATCAGCATGGTAGAGGAGTCTATATGGCATGGCGCCATGCCTCACCCAAGGCACGCTGGACGATGGGCCTCGGGGAGGAATCTATATGACATGACTCCATGCCTCACCCAAGGTACGCTGGATGATGGGCCTGGGAGAGGAGCAATATGGCATGGCGCCATGCCTCACCCAAGGCAGGCTGGACGGTGGGCCTGGGAGAGGAGCAATATGGCATGGCCCCATGCCTCACCCAAGGCACGCTGGACTATCGGGCTGGGAGAGGAGTCAATATGGCATGGCTCCATGCCTCACCCAAGACACGCTGGACGATCAGCATGGTAGAGGAGTCTATATGGCATGGCGCCATGCCTCACCCAAGGCACGCTGGACGATGGGCCTCGGGGAGGAATCTATATGACATGACTCCATGCCTCACCCAAGGTATGCTGGATGATGGGCCTGGGAGAGGAGCAATATGGCATGGCGCCATGCCTCACCCAAGGCAGGCTGGACGGTGGGCCCGGGAGAGGAGCAATATGGCATGGCCCCATGCCTCACCCAAGGCACGCTGGACTATTTGCCTGGCAGAGGAGCTATATGGCATGGTACCATGCCTCTCCCAAGGCCCGCTGGACGATCGGCCTGGGAGAGGAGCAATATGGCAGGGTCCCATGCCTCACCCAAGGCACGCTGGACGGTCGGCCTGGGAGAGGAGCACTATGGCATGGCCCCATGCCTCACCCAAGGCACGCTGGACTATTGGCCTGGCAGAGGAGCAATATGGCATGGTACCATGCCTCTCCCAAGGCCCACTGGACGATTGGCCTGGGAGAGGAGCAATATGGCATGGCCCCATGCCTCACCCACGGCATGCAGGACTAGTGACCTGGGAGAGGAGCAATATGGCATGGTCTATGGCTCACCCAAGGCATGCTGGACTATTGGCCTGGGAGAGGAGCAATATGGCATGGTCCTATGGCTCACCCAAAGCAGCTGAACGATCTGCCTGGGAGAGGAGCAATATGGCATGGCCCCATGCCTCACCCAAGGCAACCTGGACTGTTGGCCTGGGAGAGGGAGCAATGTGGCATGGCGCCATGCCTCACACAAGGCACGCTGGACGCTCGGCAAGGGAGAGGAGCAATATGGCATGGCGCCATGCCTCACCCAAGGCACGCTGGACTATCGTCATGGGAGAGGAGCAATATGGCATGGCTCCATGCCTCACCCAAGGCACCCTGGACGCTCCGCCTGGGAGAGGAGCAATATGGCATGGCGCCATGCCTCAACCAAGGCACGCTGGACGCTCGGCCTGGGAGCTATATGGCATGGCGCCATGCCTCACCCAAGGCACGTTGGACGATTGGCCTGCAAGAGGAGCAATATGGCATGGCCCCATGCCTCACCCTAGGCATGCTGGACTATTGGCCTGGGAGAGGGAGCTATTTGGTATGGCACCATGCCTTACCCAAGGCACGCTGGACGATCGGCCTGGGAGAGGAGCAATATGGCATGACCCCATGCCTCACCGAAGGCACGCCGGACTATTGGCCTGGGAGAGGAGCAATATGGCATGGTCCCATGCCTCACCCAAGGCACGCTGGACGATCGGCCTGGGAGAGGAGCAATATGGCATGACCCCCATGCCTCACCCAAGGCACGCTGGACTATTGGCCTGGGAGTGGGAGCAATATGGCATGGCGCCATGCCTCACCCAAGGCACGATGGGCCTGGGAGAGGAATCTATATGGCATGGCCCCATGCTTCACCCAAGGCACGCTGGACTATCGGCCTGGGAGAGGAGCAATATGGCATGGCGCCATGCCTCACCCAAGGCACGATGGGCCTGGGAGAGGAATCTATATGGCATGGCCCCATGCTTCACCCAAGGCACGCTGGACTATCGGCCTGGGAGAGGAGCAATATGGCATGGCGCCATGCCTCACCCAAGGCACGCTGGACGATCGGCCCGGGAGAGGAGTCTATATGGCATGGCCCCATGCCTCACCCAAGGCACGCTGGACGATCGGCCTGAGAGAGGAGTCTATATGGCATGGTGCCATGCCTCACGCAAGGCACGCTGGACTATCGGCCTGGGAGAGGAGTCAATATGGCATGGCTCCATGCCTCACCCAAGACACGCTGGACGATCAGCATGGTAGAGGAGTCTATATGGCATGGCGCCATGCCTCACCCAAGGCACGCTGGACGATGGGCCTCGGGGAGGAATCTATATGACATGACTCCATGCCTCACCCAAGGTATGCTGGATGATGGGCCTGGGAGAGGAGCAATATGGCATGGCGCCATGCCTCACCCAAGGCAGGCTGGACGGTGGGCCTGGGAGAGGAGCAATATGGCATGGCCCCATGCCTCACCCAAGGCACGCTGGACTATTTGCCTGGCAGAGGAGCAATATGGCATGGTACCATGCCTCTCCCAAGGCCCGCTGGTCGATCGGCCTGGGAGAGGAGCAATATGGCAGGGTCCCATGCCTCACCCAAGGCACGCTGGACGGTCGGCCTGGGAGAGGAGCACTATGGCATGGCCCCATGCCTCACCCAAGGCAGGCTGGACGGTGGGCCTGGGAGAGGAGCAATATGGCATGGCCCCATGCCTCACCCAAGGCACGCTGGACTATTTGCCTGGCAGAGGAGCAATATGGCATGGTACCATGCCTCCCCCAAGGCCCGCTGGTCGATCGGCCTGGGAGAGGAGCAATATGGCAGGGTCCCATGCCTCACCCAAGGCACGCTGGACGGTCGGCCTGGGAGAGGAGCACTATGGCATGGCCCCATGCCTCACCCAAGGCACGCTGGACGATCGGCCCGGGAGAGGAGTCTATATGGCATGGCCCCATGCCTCACCCAAGGCACGCTGGACGATCGGCCTGAGAGAGGAGTCTATATGGCATGGTGCCATGCCTCACGCAAGGCACGCTGGACTATCGGCCTGGGAGAGGAGTCAATATGGCATGGCTCCATGCCTCACCCAAGACACGCTGGACGATCAGCATGGTAGAGGAGTCTATATGGCATGGCGCCATGCCTCACCCAAGGCACGCTGGACGATGGGCCTCGGGGAGGAATCTATATGACATGACTCCATGCCTCACCCAAGGTATGCTGGATGATGGGCCTGGGAGAGGAGCAATATGGCATGGCGCCATGCCTCACCCAAGGCAGGCTGGACGGTGGGCCTGGGAGAGGAGCAATATGGCATGGCCCCATGCCTCACCCAAGGCACGCTGGACTATTTGCCTGGCAGAGGAGCAATATGGCATGGTACCATGCCTCTCCCAAGGCCCGCTGGTCGATCGGCCTGGGAGAGGAGCAATATGGCAGGGTCCCATGCCTCACCCAAGGCACGCTGGACGGTCGGCCTGGGAGAGGAGCACTATGGCATGGCCCCATGCCTCACCCAAGGCACGCTGGACTATTGGCCTGGCAGAGGAGCAATATGGCATGGTACCATGCCTCTCCCAGGGTCCACTGGACGATCAGCCTGGGAGAGGAGCAATATGGCATGGCCCCATGCCTCACCCACGGCATGCTGGACTAGTGACCTGGGAGAGGAGCAATATGGCAGGGTCCCATGCCTCACCCAAGGCACGTTCGACGATCGGCCTGGGAGAGGAGCAATATGGCTTGGTGCCATGCCTCACCCAAGGCACGCTGGACGATCGGCCTGGGAGAGGAGCAATATGGCTTGGTTCAATGCCTCACCCAAGGCACGCCTGACGATCGGCCTGTGAGAAGAGCAATATGGCATGGCCCCTTGCCTCACCCTAGGCACGCTGGACTATTAGCCTGGGAGAGGGAGTAATATAGCATGGCGCCATGCCTCACACAAGGCACGCTGGGCGGTCAGCCTGGGAGAGGGAGCTATATGGCATGGCGCCATGCTTCACCCAAGGCACGCTGGACTATCGGCCTGGGAGAGGAGCAATTTGGCATGGGGCCATGCCTCACCCAAGGCACGATGGGCCTGGGAGAGGAATCTATATGGCATGGCCCCATGCCTCATACAAGGCACATTGAACTATTGGCCTGGGAGAGGGAGCAGTATAGCATGGCGCCATGCCTCACACAAGGCACGCTGGACGCTCGGCCTGGGAGAGGGAGCTATATGACATGGTGCCATGCCTCACCCAAGGCACGCTGTACTATCGGCCTGGGAGAGGAGCAATTTGGCATGGCGCCATGCCTCACCCAAGGCACGCTGGACTATCGCCCTGGGAGAGGAGTCTATGTGGCATGGCCCCATGCCTCACCCAAGGCACGCCGGACTATTGGCCTGGGAGAGGAGTCAACATGGCATGGCCTCATGCCTCACCCAAGGCACGCTGGACTATCGGCCTGGGAGAGGAGTCTATATGGCATGACCCCATGCCTCACCCAAGGCACGCTGAACTATTGGCCTGGGAGAGGAGTCAATATGGCATGGCGCCGTGCCTCACCCTAGGCACACTGGACGATCAGCCTGAGAGAGGCGCCTGGGAGAGGAGTCAATATGGCATGGCCCCATGCCTCACCCAAGGCACACTGGACGATCGGACTGAGAGAGGAGTCTATATGGCATGGCGCCATGCCTCACCCAAGGCATGATGGGCCTGGGAGAGGAATCTATATGGCATGACCCTATGCCTCTCCCTAGGCACAATGGGCCTGGGAGAGGAGCAATATGGCATGGCGCCATGCCTCACCCAAGGCATGCTGGACGATTGGCCTGGGAGAGGAGCAATATGGCATGACCCCATACCTCACCCAAGGCTGAAAGCGCACTGGATGATTGGCCTGAGACAGGGAACTATATGGCATGGCGCCATGCCTCTCGCCCAAGGCTGCAAAGCGCACTGGATGATTGGCCTGAGACAGGGAACTATATGGCATGGCGCCATGCCTCGCCCAAGGCTGCAAAGCACACTGGACGATTTGCTGGAGAGAGGGAGCTATAAGGCATGGCACCATGCCTCGCCCAAGGCTGCAAAGCGCACTGGACGATCGGCCGGAGAGAGGGAGCTATATGGCATGGCGCCATGCCTCGCCCATGGATGCAAAGCGCACTGGACGATCGGCCTGAGAGAGGGAGCTATATGGCATTGCGCCAGGCCTCGCCCAAGGCTGCAAAGCGCACTGGACGATCGGCCTGAGAGACGGCGCTTTATGGCATGACGCCATGCCTCGCCCAAGGCTGCAATGCGCACTGGACCATCGGCCGGAGAGAGGGAGCTATATGGCATGGCGCCATGCCTCACCCAAGGCTGCAAAGTGCACTGGACGATCGGTCAGAGAGGGAGCTATATGGCATGGCGCCATGTCTCGCCCAAGGCTGCAATGCGCACTGGACGATCGGCCGGAGGGAGGGAGCTATATGGCATGGCGCCATGCTTTGCCCAAGGCTGCAAAGCTCACTGGACGATCGGCCGGAGAGAGGGAGCTATATGGCATGGCGCCATGCCTCGCCCAAGGCTGCAAGGCACACTGGACGATCGGCCGGAGAGAGGGAGCTATATGGCATGGCGCCATGCTTCGCCCAAGGCTGCAAAGCGCACTGGACGATCGGCCGGAGAGAGGGAGCTATATGGCATGGCGCCATGCCTCACCCAAGGCTGCAAGGCGCACTGGATGATCGGCCGGAAAGAGGGAACTACAGTAGAACCCCTATTTAACGTTTTTCTAGGGACTGGTATTTTTTAACCTTAAATGGGGGTTTACCTTAAATTGAGGTTTCGATAGGTTTCATCACTAACTGTAGTACTCTCTCCACATACAGTGCACTCGCGTTAATTCGCGTTAATTAATGCGCTATCATCTGCGAATTGTCAAAAACCGCGAATTATCCACAGTTATTTTTGTTAAGCATAGAAAAACAAAACTATTGGTTAAAATATAGAAATAGGCTTGAACATGGAAAATAATAATTATAACACTTGATTGTAGTGTCCTATAAGACATGCTAGGCTAGAGGTAGGCCTTTGTGGATTATGCCTACATTAATATTTAACAACAAAAAAAAGTCGGTGCTCTCTCAATAATTCACGGTAATTAATGCACGAACTTCCGTGAATAAAACCGTGAATTATCTGCAGTTATTTTTGTTCAGCCTAGAAAAAACAAAACTGTTTCTTAGGTAGTTAATTCTAACTTTCGATTGCACATTTCAGAAGAAAACATATGAGAACTAAAATTCATCTCGTTTTTCTATTAAGAGATAAGTGTGACTAGACACTAGCTTGACTGTGAATTTTTTGGGATTTCCGTAGCATCACTCCCGCACTCGATATCAACTGAATTTCCGTTTTCCTAACCAACAGTCAAATTCCGTGCTATTTCTTCTTTGCTTTCATGTCTTAAATCATAATGGACTTTATCGACGTCTAACTTGCCCTTGCTTATGTACGAGTGTAGTAGCGGTATTTTACTCCCATGACTTGTTGATTGCATGAAGAGCATCAAACAAACACGCTCTCGGTGTCGCGCAAGTTTGCGCCATTCGGCAATAATCGCTGTTTACAATACGCTGTCCACGCATCCATCCTTCACAACTCACAGATCAGCTGTTGGCAAAGGTAGGGTAGGTTCCGAGTGTGAAGTGCATTCCTCTTGTATTGTTTGGGCTTTGAAGATAAGGAAATCTGTGCTATAGCACTCGCGCCAACATGCTCGTATGTTTCGAAGATTGCGCAAGTTGGCCTACTGTTACATTGCAGAGAAACGCAGTTCAGTCTACTCGAATCTCGATGATTTCGTCTTGACGTATTGCGTCGCTTCTGAGCTCGGCCGTGTGCAAGCATATAAAGCGGCGCCGCGTGGTTGTTAGCACGCTTCTGCCGCGCTCGGCTAAGTTCAAGCTTGCTCGGGCATGTAGTGAGGAATCGATATGGAAGGTATCGATCGCTACGCGTCTGCGCTCTAAATTCTGCCTTGAATCATCCTTAACGAGCTTATGACGTCTTTTTCATAGGTTCTTAATGTCGCATAACCATAACACACGAACTGGTGCAAACTTGCGTAACTGACGCTATACTGTAGTGCCGCTACGAACGTACAAACTGACAGACCTCGCGCAAGCATGCTATGCGGCGCTGGCGGGACTGTTAGCACGCTTTAGGCCTACATTGTGTCTTCAGCCGCGGTCGGGTAAGATCGAGCTCGTTCGTACATGTAGCAAGGAATCGATATGGAACATGATCGATCGTATCCAATATAAATGCTGGAGTTCCTTTTCTGCTTTGAATCATCCTTAACGAGCTTATAACGTCTTTTTCATTGGTTCTTAATGTCGCATAACCATAACTAATCGAAATAAATACTCGCGAATTTTAACATTTCCTAAAGCTAAGTGCGGGCTTTGGCGTTACTCGAATTACGTTAAATCGAATATAAAATTGCATTGCACTTACGGACTAATTTTCGGGACTTGAAATTTCTTCCGTTAAATGCGGGTTTACGCTAAATCGGGGTTATACTGTATATGGCATGGCGCCATGTCTCGCCCAAGGCTGCAAAGTGCACTGGACGATCGGCCGGAGAGAGGGAGCTATATGGCATGGCGCCATGCCTCGCCCAAGGCTTCAAAGCGCACTGGATGATCGTCCGGAGAGAGGGAGCTATATGGCATGGCACCATGCCTTGCTGATGGCCGCGTGATCTCTGCGGATTTGTTCTATTTTGTGAAACTTGTATTCTGGGAGCTAGATGACGAAGTTTGATGTTTTGCAGTCTGTCTACATGATTGTACCCAATTGTGATGGGTTATTCCCTAATCCTGAAAAAAAATTACATGAGATTAATAGATGCTAGATGCTTGTTCATCAACGCTCATGGGGTACTTGTGTTCAAAGGGTTTAAGGTGCAATATCGAAAAAAAAGGAAGATTGTAGTTTAACGTGACCGTGAATCTGGTGATTATGAGCCACGGGACCTCCTTTTTACGTGGAATCCGAACCACAGGACATGGCATTTCACTTCGAAAATCTCACATGCATTGACCGGGAATCGAACCTGGACCGCCTTGGTGAGAGGCATACAGCTAGACCGCTGAGCCACCACGCCCCTCTATGCAATATCGCATCGGACTTGGAACTGTACAGTCTGGATAAGTAGAATTTCTGTAACAAGAATCCTATGCCTAGTCTACGGTAGACAATGTTTCTCTGCCGCATTCAAATAGCTATACACAGTACTGCAAGTCTATTCCTGTACACAAGTTCATGGGAATGAGAGATATTCAATTGCAGGCACAAGCAAGTTTATGCTTAAAAGTGCAATAAATTCTTCAGTAGAATCCCGCTGTAACATTCGCCAGTATAACAAAAATTTTCAGATTATCAAAATTCTAGTATGGCCCCATTTCCTTTCCCTATTTACTGTGTTATAAAACATTTCATTCTAATGAATTGCGTACTTTCTGTATAACTAATAAAATTTTGCCTTTTTGCCTACAGTATATGTAACTTTATTTGTATAAAATTCCTCTTTTATGAAAAAATATTTTTCTTGTAACATTATTTTGTTATCCAGACGATATGATCGCCATTTTGCGGACATGTACCGTACGCGATTGGGCAGGATATCGAATTGTGTAGCCAATAGGCTTCACCTGATATCCGATATAAGATGTCACACTATTAGCAGAGTAGAAGCACCAAATTTAAAAATGAAAGTTATGGTTTCATATCTTATCGGGTCTGTTCTGCTGCAATTCTTTTGTTTTGCATTTGTATCGCGCTTAGTACTGTTTCATTTTAAACAAATTTCATTTGTTGGAAGAACCGTCTTTGTTTGTGAAATATGTGAATAATACGTGCTCGGTTGTTGACAAATGTTAATAAGATGTGATTGTTCAGCATCATCACTCATTCCCTAATTGATGCATTTCCCTCCCTATGTTCAAATAAAAATAAAGTTTGCTTAGCAAGGGATAGTAGTGAAAGTCATTGGGGCGTAGGGAGAAGTGGTGGATAAGTGAGGTTATAGCACTCTCATAATGGGCATTTCGATGATTATGAACATCACAGCATTTATACAAAAGTAATATTTAATTGATACAAGACTAAATTCAGGTGTTAGAATCTCTTATGTAAAAGAAAGTGTCTTGACTCACTCTCTCTCTCATCCGCCCAGCCAAAAGTATTAAAGTTAGAAACATGAAATTTTGGGGATATGTTAGTTGTATGTCGATAACGTCCACTAAGGCAGGGGTTCTCAAAGTGGGGGGCGCGCAGAGAGTGATGAAGGGGGGCACCGGCTTGGATTGAAATATTTATATTTCATATTCTGTAACAAATATTACTATGCTCATATTCATGAACCTATCATAGGCAGGTAGCTCCCAAGACCATTCAAGAATAATAAAACTCGTACCTTTGCTGTCTTATTTCACAAGAACTGACCAGTAGATCCTGCCAGCAGGAATTCTGAGAAAAGGTGTCGAGTAAAATTTCCCACACAGCTCCCTTTCACTCGCCACCCACAGTGACATGTCCTTACCAAACACTTAATGACAATGTGACTGCCACTTCCTTTCAAGAATGGATTCTTCTATTTCTGCCATTGCCGATTCGAATTCAGGCAGGCCTTTCCAGTCAGTTCAAAGACAGTGAGTGAATAGGTGAATTCTAGTGCGTGGTTAACCAACTTTGCAATAAACTGATACGAGTGAACCCATTACCCATGGATAAGTGGCCTATTAGAAGTGGTAAAATGAGACCCCATGAAAGTGATAGTGTTTGCCCTCCTTCGGAAAAAGAACAAGGTTCGAATTTAAACAAAGTCCATTGTTCTTCTGCGTCTACCTCCGCTCCCATCAGGATTATTAATTCTACACACAAAGTGAAAGTGCGTAAATATCAAGACGATTATCTGACATTAGACTTTACCAGCATTCTTTCGAATAATAAGCAGGGACAACCTCAATGCGTTCTTTGTTTGGAGATTTTAGCAAACGACAGTTTGAAGCCTGTGAAACCTAGACACTTCCAGACTGTGTAAGTAAACCTTTAACATTTTTTAAGAGCAACAACTAAAAGTAAAAGTTAGATTCCTAGAAAAGCACGCAACAGTTCCTAAGAAAGTGCTAAGAGCATCCTTGGAGGTATCCTATTTAATTGCAAAATCCAAATCACCACATATTATTGGTGAGAAATTACTTCTTCATGCAGCCGTGAAAATGTGCGCGATCATTCATGGAGAAGAGTTCGGCGAGTGTTTGATTTCAATACCGCTCTCAAATGATACAGTAACTCGTCGTATTGATGTAATAGCCTCTTACATAAAAAATCAATTGCTACCACGTCTTCATGATAACCCAAAATTTGCCCTGCAACTTAATGACAGTACTGATATCGTCAACAGTGCCCAGCTTCTTGTTTTTGTACTCTACTGTCATAAAAATGAAATGCACGAGGATTTTCTATTTTGTAAAGCTCTGGAAGGGCGGACTACAGGCGAAGATGTTTTTTCTCTTGTGAATTCCTTTTTTATGGATAACAATCTCTCATGGACAAATTGTGTTGGTATATGTACTGATGGAGTGTCGGCATTTACAGGAACTAAAAAGGGCGAGTGCTGTTACTAATTCTGTAAAATTCACACATTGCATGATACACAGGGAGGCATTGGCTTCAAAAGTACTACAACCGGAAGTCAATGAAGTGCTGAACGATATAATTAGTGTTGTAAATTTTGTGAAAGCAAGAGCTTTAGTCGGCTATTTTCCATTCTTTGCGAGGAGATGGGATCTACACATGATTTGCTTCTATTGCACACGGAGGCACGTTGGTTGTCTCGTGGTCGAGTCCTTCGTCGCTTTGTGGAGTTGAAGAATGAACTTCGTATTTTCCTATTGGACAGCAGTCCTACACTCGCAACCCTGTTTCTGGATGAGAAATGGCTTCTAATACTGTGCTAGTTAGTTGACGTATTTGAAAAACTGAATGAACTTAACGTGTCACTTCAAGAACGAAATAGTAATATTTTCATTCTAAGCGACAAAGTGCTCGCTTTTAAGAGAAAACTTGAACTTTGGAAAGCCCAGATGGACAAAGGTAACTGAGAAGTTTCATTGTCTGAATGAATTCCTGGAAGAAAATGAGTTAGATATTTGTCAAATTGTGGAATTGTCGTACAACACCTCCAAAACCTTCGTGAAAAATTCAAGGTAGATTTCCACAACCTTCAACTGAGAATGACTGGATTCGCAGTCCGTTTGAAATGAACGTAACAACCCACCTGTCAACGGCAGAACAGGAGGAACCAATAGAACTCTCAAGTGACAGAATACTTCGAAATGAATTTAAGTCGAAGTCTCTTGAAAATTTTTGGGTGCAGATTAAGAATGAATATCCCATTTTATCAAGAAAAGCAGTGGACCTGTTATTATTCTTTGCTTCAACTTGTGTGAGTCAACAATTTCCGCAAGGGCATCGGTCAATACAAAGCCTGGGTCTCAGCTGCAGCTGGAAGGGGATCTGCAGGTTGCTGTTTCAAACATCCATCCAAGACTGGATTTACTTTCACCTCAAATTCAAGCTCACACATCACACTTAACTCCGTAAGTGTCTGAGAATTACCGAATTCTGATCCATGTACACTTATATTCTCCTGTTTTACTTTTTCATGGGTGAAGAGTTAAACATAACATTTTTCAAATTCACAGTGAAATGTTGAAAATTGTATAATTATATTATTTCTATTGTCATTTATAAGTCACGAGCTTTCAAATATGAAAAGCATTACTGAACTCTAGTGTCACAGCTAAAGAGCTAATTAGTGAAACAAACAAAATTTGCTCAATTCCAATAACTGCACGTGCAGCAGTTGTTTTTATTTTTATAAGCAAAAGTAATACATATGCATGACTTATTTTTACAAAACTTTGTTGTACTTTGATGAGGTCTAAGAATAATGAATTGTGTGTTATTATTATTATTAATGTAACTGGTAGTTGAAATCCTAATTAGGCAGTAGCATACACAGTAGATCTTGTGATTTTTTTTTTTTTTTTTTTGTGGGAATTAGCCTATGAGAAGTGCTAAGAAAGGAAATGAGAATAGGGAGTGGGGGGGGGCTAGATATTTCATGTTTCAGAAGGGGGGGTGCGACAGAAAAAGTTTGAGAACCCCTGCACTAAGGAAGGATGTTTGGATATTCAGGTTCCAAAGGGGTGTTCGTCACTGGGCCAATAGTAGTCACTCTCGTATATAAATACATATAATAAGGATCTCAATGGGTCTTTCTCAACGTGCAAAGTCTTACGAGATTAGTCATACCTTCGTTGCCGATAAGGAGCAACTTTGTGAAATCACGCGTGCGATGTAATAGGTGATTCCGAGCGTCAAACATCTCCTGTGAGTTTAGCTGTCTGGTGCGGCTTTTTGGATATTCAGGTTCCAAACGGGTGTTAAGGGGGTTAATCCTGCATTTCATTGAATAAGAATATCTCAACAGTTGTTTCATTTGGGGATGTGATACTTGGCATCTAAACTAATCATTAAAAATAAGCAGACACGTGTCTATGGTTTTTTCGATGTGGTGTATATTATGAGGTCAAAGGGGTGAAAAGTGGGGGTTGAAGGATTTCTAACGGAGCGTGTATCTCAACGACATGGGCGAGAAGTTTGAAAATCAGTGGAAAGAAATCAGCTTAAAGATAGATAGGTCTCGTCCATTTTTTTGTGAATCCAATTTAAGAGGCCTGTGGGCAGGGATGAAATTCTAAAAAAGAAAAAAAAAACTCCACTAAGAAAGGATGATTGGATATTCAGGTTCTAAAGGAGTGTTAAGGGGGTTAAACCTGCTTTTCATTGAATAAGAATATCTCACAATTGGTTTCATTTGGGGATGTGACACTCGGCATATAAACTAATCGTTAAAAAATAAGCAGACACGTGTCTTAAGTTTTTTTAAAATCTTTGTGGTGTATACAATGTGTTCCAGGAGGAATATTAAATATTTTAGGAGGTGGTAGTATAGATGAATTGCAATAAAAATTCCATATAACATATGTCCTATTTGTATTGCGTACCGAGATACAGATGTTTGTATGTAACCAGGGCAGTTGTCGTTTCGTGTGTTGGTACACTGGTTACTAAGGGCGTAATTAACGATTGTCGACAGTCGTGTGTTGTTGTTCATTTTGTGAAGTTGTGCTTGAGTTTCCATTGAATGTTTTCACCTGTCAGTGTGCTTTGTTGACCAAGTTGTCTGTACTGCATCGTTTAAACATGCCACACGTTTTTACACATGCTGAGTATGCCAATATGGTATTTTTGTATGGGTTTTGTAATGGAAACGCTGCTGCTGCTTGTAGAGAGTACGGAATCCGATTTCCTAACCGCAGACGACCAGATTCAAGAGTGCTTACAATACACTGCGTGACTCTGGTGGAGTACCCATCTGTCGATATGGTGATACAACCTGACATTCCCCGGGAGATATGGGCACGTTTCTTGGCCACCAAGGTCCCCGGACCTTACCCCTTTGGGTTTTTGCCTGTGGGGATGGTTGAAAGGCGAAGTCGACATGGAAAATGTTAACGCAAGAGCAGAGTTGGTCGTTCGGATTATGCACAGTGCAGCCGTCATCAAAGAATGCCAAGACGCCCTCCGAAGAGCTGCACGGGGTGTTATCAAGAGAAGTGCAAAATGCATTGAAATTGGTTGTGGAAGTTTTGAAAATCAACTTTGAACATCCTCATTTGCCTTGACTTTACATTTGTTTCGGTTGAATTCTACCTGGTGTATCTCTGTACGCAATACAATTGGGACACATGTTATATGGATTTTTTTAATTGCAATTCATCTATACTACCACCTCCTAAAATATTAACTATTCCTGCTGAAACATCCTGTATTATGAGGTGAAAGGGGGGTGGGGGGGGGGAAATGTGGGCATAAAAGAGTTTTATTTGTGCAATTTTATGGTGTACTTTTTTTCCATGATTAATAAGTCATAGCATTCATGATTGAGACGTGCTAAGTATACTCTCCACAACAACAATATTCGCGGGCAAATCGCGACGGGTAATGCTAGGCATTATAAAAAAATCTGTTGCTAGCATTCAAGTACTAATTGAGTGTCTTGTTTATTTTTAAAACCTAGTATGTGTAAAGTAATTGATTTGGGACTCATATATAGATTATTAATTACATTTTCCACAATAATTTCCATTTTCGCAAGTAAAACGGTTGGTTTGCTTGCAATATAAGAAAACTTCTTTCAATTACTACAGTATATTATTAATTACTTCGTGTACATACGTATATCATAATTTTCTTCTCATCAATTAAATATTGAGCTTTTTCCTGAATAAAGGCATGTTTAAGTAATATAGATCCTGCAACGAATGTAACACCAGCTGAATTTTTACGAATTGACTTATTTCAGTATAACAAAATTTCACGATAAATTAATTTCTGAGGTCCCCAAAATTTCGTTATACCGGTATTTTACTGTAACTGTAAAGTGAAGATCGGAACAGACAAGCTGTTACCATCATCCAAAATAAATCCACGCAATAATGAATTATTCATGCGAATATCAAATCGGGCTACAGTTAGCCAAACAATTTAAAATTCAAACCAGACAGCGAGTGAAATAGCTTATATCAACCAACAAGTACAATAGGCCTAATTCTATGGGCAAACAATCCTCAGAATTAGTAGGAAAACGACATCAGCTACCAGAGATCAACAACTGTGAGTACATATAACATGTTAACTAAGAGTCCAGGAGTGTTGCCATGTATATTTGATAGGGAAATAGATAGGGCTGTGTGTAGTCGGCAAGGATCATGCTCAGTGTTTCATATGTGTTTTAAAAGAATATATTCGTGTTTTACAAAGTATCAGGTTTTAATTGAGAAGGTCACTGGTATAGTTGGGTGTGAATGATTTATTGCTGCTACAGTATTATACTCATTACGGTGTATAACCCCGACGAACCCAGAATATTTTATTTATGTGTTTAATTTAGAGTAGAGATATTTTATTAAATTATAGCAGCCTATGTGGGTCTGTATTATTATTATTATTATTATTATTATTGCCCAATATTGAAGAAGATATAGAATCTCCTGGACAGTTACAATTGGTCGCCCAAGTGGGTTTGAAGCGTTACAACACGATTCGTGCAGCTATTGAAGAGTTGCTTCAACGTCTTTGCCACTGTGTTGCCACACATGGCGGTAGCATTGTGTTCTTCAGAATATCTGTATATTAATGGGTTTGCATAGTTTTATTTAGTTACATACATTGGTTCAAATCCCGGTCACTCCATGTGAGATCTGTGCTGGACAAAACGGAGGCAGACAGGTTTTTCCCCGGGTACTCCGGTTTTCCCTGTCAAAATTTCATTCCAGCAACACTCTCCACTATCATTTCATTTCATCTGTCATTCATTTATTCATTGCCCCAGAGGAGTGCGTCAGGCCTCGGCAGCCGGCACAGTTCATATCTTCGCCGCTAGATGGGGGCTTCATTCCATTCCTGACCCGGTCGGAGACTGTAAACAGGCTGTGGATTTTCTTTTTTTTTTTCATTGAAAGTACTGACAGAACTCATGGCAGTTCTGTGTAGAAGCATGGGGCGTCTGTTCCCATGAGACGAAAACTATGGGAATTACATTGCATATTTAATTTTGCAACAACAATTAACATACATCCCCAATACATCAAATATGTAGCCACCAACAACTTTCAGCTCTTGCTTCCTTGTCACCTACCCTGCTATGTTTTTGTACTTTACCTGTCTTTTTATTCCATATGTAGTGAAATGTTCTGAGAATGTTTCTATTTCTGCTATGCATTCCTCGCATGTCCATATTGAAGTGAAGCCAGAAAAGCTTCAGTATCAGTTACTGTGTTGCTTTATGCTTTCAGGGTAACTATGAAGCATTTGTCCGTACTCGTTTGGAGTTGTTGGAGAACCAGATGAAACAGTACAACTGGGAGCAGGATCAGATAGCCCACATGAAGGTGGGTACTGGTTCTGGGTGTTCCTTAATCTAGAAAACTGAATATTCTCACAAAATTATAAAATTCTAGGAATTCTTGAAAAAAAATCTTGTAGAATTAAGCAAATGCAACACTGATACAGTGAAATCCCAATTTGACATTCATTTTCGTTAGTCCTGGCTATTATGCCATAAACACACTCAGGATGGGTGTTTCCGATAAACAGAATAAGCATGTATGAAATGAATGTGAATCGTACATTTACTTAACTAAATACCATACGGTATGTCTACCCTTTATTCAGTTTAACATTTGATGATTTGGGGAAGCAAGGAGGAGGTACAGGAACAGTTGGACGTGTGGGAAGGAATAATACAAGGATATGGGATGAAATTTAGCATAAATAAGAGTGAGACGGTGATTACAACAAGGAAGAAGGAAAGAACCACAACGGGAATAACAATTGGTGGGGAGCAGCTGAAGAAAGTGGAGAGTTTCAAGTATCTGGGAAGCCTGATACAAGATAATGAAAGAAACTAGAGAAATAAATGAGCGGGGGAGACAGGCAGAAGCATTCCGGAGGAGTGTGAGAAGCATGTTATGGAGCAAGGATGTCCCTCAGAACAGCAAAAAGATCATATATCGGACGTACTATGTCCCTATCCTGACGTATGCCTCGGAGACCTGGGTTATGAAAGGAAGGTAGAAGAGCAAAATACAGGCCAGTGAGATGGGTTCTTGAGAAGCAGTATTAGAGCTACAAGATGGACAGAATAAGAAATGAGAGGACCAGAGAATTAATGAAGGAGGAACCATTACAGGATGGTAAAGAGAAATCTAGACTTAGATGGTATGGACATGTAAAACGAATGGAGGAGAAGAGGATACCCAGGAGGTTACACGAGACGAAGTGGGAAGGAAAGAGACCGAGAGGAAGACGGAGAGACAGGTGGCTGAAGGGGGTGGAAGAAAGCGTGAAGAAGAGAGGAGAAGAATGGACAAGGGTGGAGGCTGAGAGATGCTGGGAAGACAGAAGACGTTGGAGAGGCTTGTGTTCCAAACAGACCCGGCCAGTGGCTGGAAACTGTGCAAGATGATGATGATGAACATTTGTTGATTTTACGTTAAATCGCTATTTAAGACTCAAATTTTATGGCGCTGTAACTACGTCGATGTCATTTTAACATTCGTGAGTTTCCAAACAAGATAATATGTGGACATTTTATCCATGCTATGTAACAGAATTAAGTCCTGGCCCCTCCCTTCAGTGAGTTAAAAAAAATTAAGACTAAGGGCCATTATCACCAACATCAATTACTGTATCTCTTCATTCATCATTAAAGGTTATTTAACTTTGCGTGAGCATTTCATCAAACAGAAACGCTCCTTAACTTACCACTAAACAAGCAATTATGTTTAACGGCCAAATCTGACCACTCAACTCTCGAAAGCAACATTGAAGTGGAGAGAGACGGCTCTTGCAATGGCAGAAGAATTGGTTTGTTTGAGTTTCACACTAACTTCATCCATATGAATATAAAATGTGTAAGCACATAAACTAATTCAGACACACTCAGGATGGGTGTGTCTGACAAACAGAATAAGCATGTAAAAGATGAATGCGAATTGTACATTTACTTAACTTACTGTAAATAATTAACTAAGCAATGAAAGGTGTGTCTACGCCTTACTCTTCTCGTTTCAGCAGGGTCAGAGATGACACACATCAAATTTCTATTTCTTGGGTGGTTTAATGGTCTAATGCACTTCTCGACTCCAACCTCATAAGACGGTATAAAGAGAAGAAATGAACAGAACTCGGCAAGGAGTTGGAAGTAAGCAGTTGTAGCCTTGAAAATGGGAAACCACGAAAACTATTTCATGCACACACCACAGAGTTTGAACCAATTTGTCCTAGCCCAGTACAGTACGGCATCATTGCCATTCCACCAACATCTGGTGCACGGTGAACTTTTCATTTTCATTTCATTTCATTTTATTTTATTCATCCATTGAATCATATGCTGTACATTGTACAATGATATAGGACACATCAATTACTAATTAATAACAACAATAATATATACACACAAAATTAACATTACATCATTAAGATCTTTTCATAATGAATAGGCTACTTATTATGAAACTACAGATTCTCGAAAAGCTCTTTAACTGAGTAGAAGCAGTGCTCCAGCAAGAACTCTTTAGTCTTTCTTTTGAAGCTTGGGTAGTTTGCGGTGTTTTTAATGTAATTTGGCAAACGGCCATATAATGTTATAGCTGCATTAAATACACCATTTTTACAAGGCGTTGTATTTGCTGCGTGTACGTTAAGAATATTCTTTTGTCTAGTCTGGTAGTTATGTATATTTGAATTCATCTCAAAGATATTCTCAAACAGAGGCTTACCGTATATATTCGAATACAACCCGCACCCTTATTTTGAACATAATTTTAAAAAAGAAGATACTCAACACTATTGACAATCTTTACTAAATAGGCAGATGACCTTGCTGTTCCGTCCCCTTAAAACAACAATTTACTAAATAAACAGAATAGCATTTCTCCAAAATAGTTTCCAACAGTTTTGAAGTCTTCCTAAAATAACACACATCAAACGATTAAAAACACAAATAAAAGTACACAAACACTTCATTCATCGTCATCAACTTCAGAACTTTTATCACCATCACTTGCCCACAACATGTCATCACTGCCATCCATAGCATTAGAATTACTACATTTCTTGAAGCTCTTCCGTATGAGGTCGCCAGAGATACGATTCTATGCTGTCAAAATCCACGAACAGATCAGCTGAACTTCCGGGCGCTGAAGGCGACCAGTTGGAGTCAGTGTGTGCTTATCGGCGGCCATCCACTCGGTATACAGCTGTTTCAAGGCTGCTTTGAATGGGTGGTTCATGCAGACATCCAGTGGTTGTAGCATAGACGTGATGATGATGATTGCTAGGTTGGTTTTCCCATCCTTAATGAATTTCTTCACAGCGTCTGTTGTATGGACACGGTAACTGTCTAGAACAAGCAAGCTCTTTCGTCGTTAAAATGCACCAGGGCGACGTTGCCAGACACGCTTGAACCAGTCTTCCACAAGTGAACTGTCCATCCAACCCGAGTCCTGAGTTCTGACTATAACACCAGCGGGTATGTTTTTTGGAAGCGTCTCTCGCTTGAGAACTGTAACACCTTTGGTATTACATGACAGGCATTTTCCCTTAAGTGATCCTTCCTTCCCGAGTCCCTCCTCACCTTTGAATTCCTGTCCTATTCTCCTGTCATGCGTCTATATAATCATAAAACTTCTAACCTCACTTGGAGTGCCATGCCTTGACATTTCTGGTGTTGTTCCTACTGCTAGTTTAGCATTTCCGCCGAGAAAATTCCTGAAGCCGAAGGAGGACAAAATGTAACAAATGAAGAGAAGAAGAATCAAGACTAGTGGACCAATCGACGAAATATTTCAGATGCGAGCCCGGAGCGACATAACCAAATTACAAATGGACTATCTTTGAGGACAAGCTGCTATGTTGAGACTTAATTCCGACAACGCGAGGCGATTCACGATTTGTTTCCTACTACCAACTGAAGGATGGGCGACGTCACGGAACTTGGACTAAATCATCGGCAGATATAGCGAACGAGTACGGAATGTGGCAATGTGCAAATCAAAAGTTGGCAGTATATAACCGACTTGGAGTATCCACAATAAGATGTATTTTTGTCACCGCATATTTTCCTGTCATTTACAGACAGACGTTAGAGTTTTCGAAATTACTTTTCCTAGTTTAATATGTAACCTCAATCTAACTCGGAAGATTTCTGTTCTGCCTGAAATGCCGGTCTCTTGAGTATTATATTCTCATTTAGTTTCTTGGTAATGTATCTTTCTCTTGTGAATTGTGTGTGTTCCTTGTAGGTTTTCTGTAGACCTTTTGCCATTTGCATTTATTATCATTGCCGGTTTCGTATCGGCAGTGATTCATTTATTGTTTTTTTATATTGTCGATTACGTAGTTGGGAAAGGGGAATTTCATGTTTCTTGTATTGTGTTTGGTTATTTAATTTTATGGGGTTGTTTTGCATTAACGGGAGTTTTTTTTTTAGGGGATTGTTTTGTTACGACCAGCATTTTTTTTTGGACAGAAAAAAGAAGGTGTGAAATCTTCCGGAACTTGAACGATAATGTCGTGTTCTTCTTGCGGTCCTCGTTATTAATCTAGTTTCCGGGAAAACCTCAACTCTTTGTGTAATTTAAATTATCCTTTTCCCAAGGCCTGCCTCCGTGGTGTTTTTTTTTTTTTTTTTAAATCTTATTAACAGGGTTTGCCAGTAATCTTTTCAGACCCTAATTGGGCCTGGTTTTCTGTATTTTCATTTAATTTCATCTTTTGCATTTTTAATTGAAAATAAATGTTATTCCTTCCTACTCCTTTTACCTGATTTAGCAGCGTTAAATGACCCTCATTTATCAGTCTTCCATCCATCACTTCACACGTTTCTTGACCCCTTGCCCCCGACTTCTTGGCATTTAACCCTCCTATCCAACTTTAGAGGGGGATACCTTCAGGTGTCTGCCGTACCGAGAGGGTGTTGGGACAAGAACAACGTACGGCGGAAGTTTGGTTCCATCAGCGAGTATACACAACATTACCATGTACCGTTGTTTCTCATTACCATCTGTTCTGATAGTAACACTTTTAGAACCCTTAACACTCACGTTACTGTTCAGTGTCATTTCAAAGTAGACTGGCGTCTGATCTGCATTACCAATATGGGAAAGCAAATCTGATTTTTCCTTCCGCAACTGAATTATGTGACGCTGAAAGGAAAGTAACTTTTCTTCATAGGCACCAGGAAAACGCTGTGAAATTGAGGTACGCCTTCGTATGCTCAACCCATTTCTTTTATAAAAATGTTGGATCCATCTTCGGCTTGCTTTAAACTCTACCTTAGAAAGTTCCTTTGCGATCTGTAATGCCTTTAATTGACACATTTCGGTCGACACCCCATTTCCCAATTCCCGCCTTTCTGTTACGTATTTATAAAGTTTATTTCTCAATTTCCGGAAACTGTACATTCAGTCCGCGGAAAGCTCTACGAGCACCACTACTTGTTAGCAATACATTTTCTTTCTCCAATCGCGAATACATCATTCGTCAATATCATATTTCCTATCGGCGGTACGATTTCCAATAATTTCAGCTTCCCTCACAACTTTCAGTTTCTCACTCACAATAAACGACAGCAAACTCTTCATAGAATTCATGTTTACAGTAGGAGAACATGCGCGAGACAGTATGACGCCATATGCTTACGGTAAAAGAAAGTGATAGCGGGAAGAAGGCTAGCACCATCTAGCGGATACTCACAACACCCTATATTGCGCGTGACGGGCAATTTAAATCTTTAAAACTTGGATAACTCAAATATGAACCACACCCCAATTTTTCATGTGTGAATTTGTTTAAAAATGTGCGGATGGTATTCGAGTATATACGGTACATTTGTGCAATCTAGTAGTTCCTTTCATCGTTCTAATTATCCTTTTCTTGATCATTAAGATTTGGTGGGCAGCAGGTGAATTTCCCCAAAATATGATTCCATATTTCATAATTGAATAGCAATAAGCAAAATAAGTACTAGGAACAGTTCTCCTGCTATTAGATTGTCTTAATATTCTTAATGCATAACAACTTGAGCTCAATTTCTTGGCAAGATTAGTGATATGAGAGTTCCATTTTAGGTCATCTTACAACCGAAGGCCTAAGAATTTAGTAGAAGAGGAGTTACCAATTTTAAGGTCAGTTAAGATTATGGTGGGGATATTAATACTTTTATTCTGAGATGTGTGAAAATTAAGAGCCAATGTTTTACTAGTGTTGATAAGGAGTCCATTATTGTTGAACCATAAGGACAGCTGACATGTTACTTCCTCCAATGATTTTTGAAGTTGTGTCATTTTCACCCATCATTAAAACACTTGTATCGTCTGCAAATAATACAGTTTTAAAATAATGCAGGTATCTGAGATGGTAAGTAATTTACGTATAAGACAAGCATTGTAGCTTGACCTCACCTTGTTATATTCTAACAATCGCCACCTTGATATCAGTGTACCAATACAACTCAGCCAGCCGTCCATGTACTCTCCATGTTGCTCGTGGAGCTAGTACCACACCATTAGCACCAGCAGCTCAGGGTAATAAGAGTTAATGCACAATACATGATATTTTTGATTGTATAATGAGAACATGACCTTTGGATCTGTCCAGCATAGCTTAGGTGCCCTCTTCCCTCATCACTTGAGCTCTATCAGGCTTGTGCAGATATACTTCTGAAAGGTGTTTGGTGTCAATTTTCTATGTTTCTTTAATATTGATATTGGGATTTTAGCACTTCCAATACCCCTTAAGTATATAAGAGAAACACACAATAGAATACTTTCAAGCTTTTTCACTGTCACCAATGCATCTTTTATAAACTAGTGTTGACAATCCTGTGAACTTTGTTACGCATCTTTCATGTCCACTTAAAACGGTTTTACTGGCCCTCACTGTTGGGGTGTATAAATGTAATGTTTTTACTCTGACTAAGATATGTTGTATTAATGGGCGCCAAGACCTCAACGCTATGTTGAAATCTAAATTTATATTTAACAACACCTAGCTCTGGTAGAACACCTTCAAGAATCTTTACACTCAGATCGTGGTATGATTTGATCATTAACCCAACTAACAATTGTATCAGGAGAAGGAATTTGGTCTATATCTAATGCTACCTACGGAAAGCAAAGATTGCATGGTTAAAAGAAATGAATTTATTATATAAAACAAGTATGGCAAAATTAATAATAATAATATATTTTAAATTTAAATTGGAGCGTTGCGATTTGAATATTACCGCTAGAGAATTACGTGAAAACGGAGTCGGATGAATTACTGTTTTTACTATTATTCCCAAGCTATGAAGTTACTGAAACACTGAATATGAAACAAAGAGACGAGAGATAATGTAGTTCTGAGTCATTCGCTCTTACCATTGGAAATTGCCGTAGCATTTCCCTCGTACTGGATGTTGAAGAACTTCCCATAGCCTTCTGAACGTCGTCATCTTCTTCGTTAGTTGAAGAAATACTTGTAGAAATGTTAACTTATGGTCCGGTCACACCGGAACCAACCACACGAGCAACCACAACGGTCAAGTTTTACAAAGATAATCCTCCTGCCTCCTCGGCGCGCAAACCATATATGCACTCGTCGCCTCCCCTCTCCGGAGCTGTCTTCTCCTCGCCCGCTCTCCACTGATTGGCTGAGCCACCACGCGATCTTCCCCACCTCCGGGTCAATACACTCGGCGCGACGATGTCCATTACCGGTCCAAGCCATTTCGCCTTTTCTTGAAGCAGCGACCCCGCTTGCGTCACGCTTCTCGACAAGAATAGCCTGTAGCCGAATTCCCAGTGACTCATCTCTCTCACAATACCCTAACTGACAAAATCCGTAAAATTCCGTAATCATATAATTTTCCGCGATAATGTTGTTCGTAATAATTCGCTTGATAGTGTTTTCTATACCATTGAAAACCTATCTGTATACTTTATACTCTTATAAAAAATGCTCCAAAAAATACCTTAATAATAATAATAAGTTGCATGAAAACTTCTCTTGGCTGAACAATTTGCCGCGTAAATATTGGATGGCTTCCTACTGACTTATGTCAGTGGCGTAAAATACCCTCGAAAAACACGTTACATATTCGCCTCGGATCATCGGATGATTTACCGTGACGACGGTCCATCATGCGATTATCCCAGACACGTTAATAAAACCCCATCCAAAATACATATTACATAAATTAAATCACCCTAAATTACATATATATACACTCATAATTTTCTTTACGCACTTTGCGTCAAAGTCTGTTGTCATTTTGATTGCCCTGTGCAATCAGTCCAATGTTTTTCACTTAGATTAATGTTCCACGGATATTTCCGCCTCTCAAAGATCTCTATGTTGGGAAAGATATACATAAATAATGTGTGAGCACTGTGTATATATGATGTCACATCACACGCATTAAAGGTGTTCTGATATATTTATATCACCACAGAACTTCCTAATTTCACTGGAGGTCGCTTCCATCTGGTGAAACTTAGTCTCACTGATCTCACGGAACACACGATCACACTATTGTGGCAGCGCATCGTGACCATAATACTTAATCTCTCTGTATATAATACAAAATCAATATTGACTTCTGAAAAAAAAAAAACCAGTAAGTGTGCATTACATATAACACGAAATATTTCTGTGCCGTAATCGCCCTGTCTTCTTAAGTCCCCGTAGACCAAATTCTACTTAATACTAGTTCACAACTCAGACCAGTTCTCCTCACTCAAATAATACCTTTGTACTAATTACCTTAAATTACACACTCATAATTCTTACATGGCGAGGCCGTAAACAGAAATCACGTGTGCTGTTATGTATGAGTTTCATGAAGGACTGTCTCGCCTTCTGGTGGCCCATCTTTTGTCTCGTGGACGCCTTAAGCAAAAATACCCTGTTCAAGCGCTCACCCATCTCTAGGAGACAAATGGGAATTCACCAGCGCTACCAAATTCTGGCCTTGGTGTATCGAGACATTTTAGTGCTCAAGAGCATCCGACAATCCCGTCATATTTCCCTGTACCTTAAAAACTCTCAATTACTTATATACTACCCCCCTGTGTGACTTCTGATAAGCCTGCCTGGAAGACCAGATCTTCCACGCACCAAATACCACACTCATTTGATAGGCTGGCTCGCCAGCTAAACACACTTATTTTATGACACTTACTTAATGTCATCACGTTGCTCCACTAGCATATTTCTCAGTGTCTGTAACGTTGCCCTGTTGCTACTGTCCTCACATGCTTACCCTACTTTCCTCTGGTGTCACACCTCTACTCGACACTCTATGACCTAAAAATGTCACTTCTGACTGACAGAATGACGACTTAGACAGCTTCAAAGTGAACCCTGCCTGATCTAACTTCTGAAAAACTATATCTAAATGACGTAGATGCTCCTCAAAACTGCGTGAACTAATTACCATATCATCAATGTAAATGGTTACAAACTCTCCTGTGTCATCCTCTAATGCGATGTTTAAAGCCCTAATTAAAGCTGCTGAACTACTCTTTAACCCATAAGGTGTTCTACAAAATTGATAAAGGTTATATTTATGACAAAGCTGTAAATGGTCTATCTTCGTACATAAGTGGCACTTGCCAAAAACTGGAACTCAAATCTACACAAGTGAAATACTTCTTTCCCTCAAATGTTTGCATTAATTCCTCTATTGACATAGATTTCAGCTGATCTGAACTAATTCTACTGTTAACCAAACGAGCGTCTAAACAAATACGAACTGCGCCGTGGCCTTGGGTACCGTGATCAAAGAATTAACATATGGACTGTTAGAGTGCTCAATAATCCCATCTTCAAGCATTTGGTTAATTTGTGCCTCAACTGCACTCTGATAAGCGAAAGGTACAGGATATCTATGTCCTGTGAATACTGACCTATCAATAACGTTCAATGAATGTGTATAGCAATTGGCCATACCAATGCGATCCTCAAAAACTCTCCTATTACACAATAACACATCATAGAGCCGAACACACTGTTTCACCTCTATATTTCCCTGAAATGCAGCATCACGTAACGAGTCCTCTAGACTACAGTTCGTAATCACACGGCCCACAAAACATGGAGAACCCCGCTCTACGGCTGGCGATATCTCATTTAAAGTACAAATCACACCTACAACACTACTTCTCTGAATATGGTCATTGAACGCTACTTCTACTTCAGAATCACCCCATTTAAATTTCAAACTCCCTACATCATAACATAAGTTACCAGACACTCTACTTAGCCACTCTGAACCCAAGATAACACTGAATACTAAATTTGGAATTACAAGACAAATTTGCTTTTCTACATGATTATTAATTTTAATGTCTACTAAAACTTGCTTAGAAATTACTTTAGACCTCTTCCCAACAGCTGTGATAACAAAACTGCTTTTAATTGGCATCTCCTCAAAATTTACTCCAGTTCCTTTCATTTTATCATAAAATGCACTACTTATGCAACTCTTCATACAACCACTATCAATTAAAACATCTGTGTACGCCTCGGACACGTTAAATTTAACTATGGGGCTCTTACAAACCACCTCCTGAAAAATACCTTCATCATTTAGTTCACGTAATAATTCATTTCTTACATTTAGGTCATAGGGTTCCTGTATAAGTGTATGGACAGGGCATGTTACAGACTGAGAATCTGACCTTACATCGCAGCCTGGTTCGTGTTTAAAGCATTGCTACCGCTTGGTGTAGTACTACTCACTACTGCACTGGTCTGGTTGTTCTGGGTTGTGTAACGGTATCTCTCTGTCCGTTATTACCATTGGGCTGATTCCCTCCTTGACCCCTGTTCTGGTTATAATTATTATTGTTATTATACCTCCCTTGGTTACCCCTAAAATCATTATTTCGGCCTTGATTTCCCCTGAAATCATTATTTCTACCTTGGTAGTTCGTACCATACCCATTTCCTCTGTACTGGTTTTGCTGATTATTATTATTATTATTTTGGTTCCCCCTATTTTGGACGTTGGTTCCTTCGCCACTGTTCCCTTGAACTTCCTGATTCCTATTCTCATTATGGTTACCCTGGTTCCTACCGAAATTCTCCTCGTAACCACCTCTTCCCAGAGCATCGAATGTACTCAATAAATTTTCCACTTGTGAAATAGATTTAACATTTTGGATACAGGCAGCTTCTTTGATTCTATATGGAAAATGTCTTAGTAATAGCCTGACTACATCACTTTCCTCCTTCAAACCATCCAGATATTTACACGTCAATACCTGTCCTAAAAAGTACTCGGTCATAGTGTAGTTTCCTCTCGGGTTATATTTCCACACACAATTCCCTCACGATGCTGAGACTGAATTACCTCATTCCAAAATTTCTCACAAAATTTAACTTTAAAATCTGAAATATTCTCGAAATTGTCTCTGTAGACAGCAAACCAGTTCCTTGTCTCCCCTACAAACGCTTGCTCTAAAATCTCAACTACCTGGCACCACTCAATACTACCATCTTCCAACCTCTCCCCGAATTTATTTTCTATTGTATTCATGAACTCATTGGACAACCCTGCCGATTACTGAATTTGCCTAGTTCTATTTCCCTGTGTGTGCTATTCACATAAACTGGCCTACTCTGACTATTTTCCTGCCTAATTCTAGCTTTCAACTTCTGTTCTAATTCAGCAATTTTCTCCTCAGCTTTTCTTTCAATATTAGTTACAGTTAACCTAATGCTCTCTTCCGATGCTTCAACTTTACCACGCTTGTTTCTCATTAATCTCATTAATGCTTTCCTTATTCCTCTCCCTTAAAGTATTAACTTCAGTGATTATTTCTGCATGTACTTTATCAATTCTTCCCCCCATCTGTTCTTTAACCTCTTTAGTTGCTACTGAATTTTGTCGATTTCTCCCCCCAATTGCTTTTTGACCTGCTGTGTTTCAAGTTGCACTAGTTCTTTTAAATTCTCAGCCTGTGTACTGATTCTAATTTCTAACTCCTCCTGTACTTTTCCTAATTTTCTGTCTACATCTGCAATAATCTCTTTAGCCTTCTCTTCCATCACCCCTCTGATCTCACCTCTAATCAGTTCGAATTTATCACTAGTTTTCTACTGTTTTGTTCAAGTTTAGTATTTAAACTATCGCTCAATTCCCTATTACTCTCTTTATTTTCCCTACTATTTTGTTCAAGTTTAGCATTTAAAGCTTCAGTACTCTCTTTATTTTCCCTACTGTTTTGTTCAAGTTTAGCATTATTTTGTTAAAGTTTAGCGTTTAAAGCATCTGTACTTATTTTATTTTGTTGCATAAACTGAAGAAGGAAACTCTCTAACCCTGCTTGACTGTTTTGATTACCCCCCTCAGTATCGGGATTTACCTCCGACATCCCTGTACTGCTTTCATTTCCAAGACTAGCCATACTGCTCGTATCTTCACTATCCAACTGGTGACCACTACGCAACTTCATCTCTTCCTCAACACTACTCATGCTGATACACACCGATAAATGAAAAAAAAACCAAAATACAGGCACAGAAATATATACCCTTCTCCTTCCACAAATGGTGTTAGGTTTTCGGCCCCATGTTGGTAGCGACAAGTGAAACGGTTTTACTGGCCCTCACTGTTGGGGTGTATAAATGTAATGTTTTTACTCTGACCTAAGATATGTTGTATTAATGGGCGCCAAGACCTCAACGCTATATTGAAATCTAAATTTATATTTAACAACACCTAGCTCTGGTAGAACACCTTCAAGAATCTTTACACTCGGATCGTGGTATAATTTGATCATTAACCCAACTAACAATTGTATCAGGAGAAGGAATTTGGTCTATATCTAATGCTACTACGGAAAGCAAATATTGCATGGTTAAAAGAAATGTTATTTTTTATTATAAAACAAGTATGGCAAAATTAATAATAATAATAATATATTTTAAATTTAAATTGGAGCGTTGCGATTTTAATATTACCGCTAGAGAATTACGTGAAAACGGAGTCGGATGAATTACTGTTTTTACTATTATTCCCAAGCTATGAAGTTACTGAAATACTGAATATGAAACAAAGAGACGAGAGATTATGTAGTTCTGAGTCATTCGCTCTTACCATCGGAAATTGCCGTAGCATTTCCCTCGTACTGGATGTTGAAGAACTTCCCATAGCCTTCTGGACGTCGTCATCTTCTTCGTTAGTTGAAGAAATACTTGTAGAAATGTTAACTTATGGTCCGGTCACACCGGAACCAACCACACGAGCATCCACAATGGTCAAGTTTTACAAAGATAATCCTCCTGCCTTCTCGGCGCGCAAACCATATATGCACTCGTCGCCTCCCCTCTCCGGAGCCGTCTTCTCCTCGCCCGCTCTCCACTGATTGGCTGAACCACCATGCGATCTTCCCCACCTCCAGGTCAATACACTCGGCACAACGAAGATGTCGATTACCGGTCCAGGCCATTTCGCCTTTTCTTGAAGCAGCGACCCCGCTTGCGTCACGCTTCTCGACAAGAATAAGCCTGTAGCCGAATTCCCAGTGACTCATCTCTCTCACAATACCCTAACTGACAAAATCCGTAAAATTCCGTAATCATATAATTTTCCGCGATAATGTTGTTCGAAATAATTCGCTTGATAGTGTTTTCTATACCATTGAAAACCTATCTGTATACTTTATACTCTTATAAAAAATGCTCCAAAAAAATACCTTAATAATAATAATAAGTTACATGAAAACTTCTCTTGGCTGAACAATTTGCCGCGTAAATAAATATTGAATGGCTTCCTACTGACTTATGTCAGTGGTGTAAAATACCCTCGAAAAACACGTTACACACTCCCAAGGCTTAAAGAATGATCGTATTTTATCAATCTCAAAGTTAAGAAGAATATTTTTTACTTAACCTAAAGGCTCTGCCTACAGTAAAACATCCATTTTGGGATGGAAAAAGAGAGGGGGCTTCGAATTAACTGCAGACTACCCCTCGCCTCTCTTTCCCCTATCCAAAGCTTGCAAACAATGGAAACATGCAATTACTCATACGTTTTTGCAACTCTCCATTGAAAATCTATAAACAGTATCGGAATTATTACTCGGAAGAGGAATCGCTGGACGACATGAAACATAACCTATAACTGACACATTGTGGAAAATACGTATGCCATGCAAGGACAGCAATAGTTTTCAAAATTTCAAATCTATTGTTTTGACGACGATCAATATTTTCAAATATTAATAGGTTGATATTCTTATTGCTGGGAACTGGGGTGTAAAAAATTTCCAAGAAGAAAACTTATTCAATATTTTTCCATAAATTGGTCATTTTTAGCAATTATTTCATTGATGGGGGGGAAATTCCACATCTCATAGCTATCGCTCTTTGTCGCATATTCAGTTTTGCAAATTGTGGGTATATATTGTCATTATAGTCAACAAATAGATGAAAAAGCGAGAAAAGTTAAATTCGCATTTATCGCAGTTGCAATTTTCCCGTTCTTATTATTTGCTTTGACTTTTCAATCATTTTTCTTGACCTCAACTATTAAGTGATATGTGCATGCTTGGTTATTGAATTTATATAGACGATATACACATTATGTTGGCCAAAACCCAAGTATCATAACATAAATAGCCAAATAGTAAAGATTGTTATAAAGTCCTTTGGAGGCTAGAAGAGGCTATACCTGTGCACTTCACTTTACTCCACCTGGAAGGCGGCAAGTTAATTGATGAGATTACTTCTCACATGTCAAGTATGCTTGAATATTAGTTATTATAGATTCTTTTTACGCACATTGTGTTGCCAGTGGATCAGATAATATAGCGAAGAACCCGTCACCCCGATCCACAAGTTCCAAAAACCCGTTGAGAACCTATCCAATGTCGAGTTTAACGATGGGGAGATGGAAATACTGGAGAGAGGTTTTAAACACAATTGGCAGTCCTCCTATAATAATAAACAAAATTTAACAACATTAATAGCTGAATCGGAAACGGCAATCCACAAACTTCTTTTAGACAAAAGGAATGAAGTCAGATACATTCTCAACAAGAAGATAAATAAAATAATCAAACAGGATAAGAAACTACCCCATATAAATAGCGATATTACCAATCTCAAGAAGAAAATTGTTCAGGAAAATCTAATAGTCACGAAAGCAGATAAAGGCAACAGCATTGTCATCATTAATAAAACGGATTATATCGAAAAGACTGATTCGTTTCTGAATAGTAAAAATTTCGGCATCATCAATAAAGATCCAACAGGGCTTACACAAAGGAAGCTTAAGCAGCTCCTAAAGAACACAGTTTTGATTTTGGATGAACACCAAATTAGCAAGTTAATTAACATATACCCAAGTTTGCCAACCCTCAGGTCATTGCCAAAAACGCTTAAGGATAACATACCCATTAGACCCATTGTAAATTTCAGGGGGAGCCCAGTGTACAAGTTGTCGCAGTTTTTGCAAAAATTTTTAAAGCAACATTATAAATTCTCAGCTAATAACGCCCTTAGGAATTCCGTTCAGTTTTGCGAACTAACAAAAGGATTAGATATAAAAGAATCAGAAACATTACACACAGCGGATATCAGTGACAAGTACACTGATATCCCGGTGGGACACACTTTGAGCATAATAGAAAATAATTTAATAAGTCACAGCAGGCTCTCCCATGACGAGATAAAAGAATTCATCGATTATTAAAATTTACCGTTCAAAATAATTTTTTCATGTTTAATCAGAAAATTTTCAAGCAATTTGAAGGTTTGGCCATGGGATCCCCACTTTCCGGAATACTGGCCAATATTTACATTGACCATTTGGAGAACAACAATATTAGTAAAATAAAGGGCATTAGCTACTGGGCTAGATACGTAGATGATATATTCCTAATAATAGATAATAAAGTCAGCAATATTAGTAACGTCACAGCAGAACTCAACCAGATTGACAACAACATTAAGTTTACCACAGCTTCTGAAATTAAGCAAGCCATTAACTTTCTCGATCTGACTGTCATCAGAGATACCATGAAACTGCGTTATAAAATCTACAGGAAACCTTCTCAAACACATTCCACCAGAAATGACTCTAACCATCCAGCTAGTCATAAAAGAGCCGCATTCAGAGCCTACATTAATAGAGCTCTTAGTATACCACTATCGGAACAAGATCGGAATAACGAGATTTCCACCATACAACAAATAGCGAGGCCAACGGTTTCAGCAAGCAATATGTTGATTCCATGTTACGAAAAATAAAAAACAAACCCGTCACCAAACTGAAACCTGTGGAAAAAGACAGTTCTTATGCTACGTTCACGTACATAAACCAACTGACCCATAACATCACTAATACATTAAAGAAATATGAGTTAAAAATAGCATACAGTACAGCTAACACCACCATGAATCATTTTTTTAAATTCTAGCTCCATTAACAAACAGGATACATTTCAGAAATCAGGCATCTATAGAATCAAATGTAAAGATTGTCCTTCAGACTACGCCGGTCAAACGGGACGTAGTTTTAACGTAAGATACTACGAACATTTTAACGCCGCTAGGCATAAAAAGTTTTCGGCCAATAATAGTCATATGATAGAATATAACCATAATTTCTCCAAAATAGAAAATGATCTGGAAATTCTACATTATTGCAGTAAAGGAACCAAGCTTAACATCTTGGAACAAATGGAAATAGATCTGGCTTTAAGAATTAATCCGTCACACAATTTAAATGAAATTAACTATGATAGCAATATTTTGTATGAAACTCTGACCAATTACGTCGTTACCAACAAATTCTTAGAAAAACCTCCGTAGTTGCAAGCGGTAGGCGTGATTATACCCCACCCCCTTTTTCCTTCTTCCCCCTTTCCTCCCTTTCCCCAGTGTTTCCCCACCCATCATTCGGCAGCGAGTTCCCGCCCCTTCATCCTCTCCGCGACCTCGGCTGACCTGACATAGTATTCAGTTGCATCACCTGGCCCTAGCCAGCAGGCCATTGCAGGCACATGTAAGGTAAGATTTCTTCTTCCCGCGGCGAATCTTGTTGTTGATCAGTTTCGCGTTCATCATTTTATTTTATTTTTACTTTTTCTTCTTGTCCACAGAGGGTTTTCTGGAACATTAAGTTCTCATTTTCGAGCCGCTCAATGGGAATGTTTGCGTGATATTTTTCGTCCTCATACAAGTAATCGCACCTTTTGACCATAAGAACAACTTCTCATCTTATACCGCGCCAAGCAAAGGACTCTTGAAATGGACAGGATTTCATGACAATAGTCTGTTCAGCTAAGACAGGAAGAGAATGAACTATACAAAAATATTTTTAAGTTTTTAATGTGTATTATGTTCAATTTGTTCAAGACTGTATTGTGTTTATATGAGTGACTGTATGTGCATGATGTTCTTTTTACCTTGTTCATTGTTTTATATATAATGTTTTAACGGCGTCCATTTTGTGGCTGATGAAGGACCGTTCCAGGGTTCGAAACATGTCCCACAACTAGTGCGTTGTAGCACATAATCAATGTATTGATTGACGGAGATTGTTCATTAAATCAAATAATGTTTAACTAGTTTTTAAGGTATAATATTTTTCATGCTGGGGAAGGAATCATTGATATTCCGAAACATGTACGTCGTTTAATATTTCATTAAACAACTTCTCCTAGTATTGATCAGGCGGATTTTCAATTAATCAAATCTATCAATCAATACGGATATATCTATTTCCCAATTTTATAAAAATGGTTAATGGGTACGCATTCTTGGACTAAGGATTCCTTTAAATTTCTTTCTTCTTATAAGAATGGCTGAAAGGAGCATGCATGTTGCAAATATTCAATTGCGGTTAAATAGTAGCAGGTGAGATGATCCTATCGAAAAAAGACAAAAATGGGTCATAATTCTGCAGAAATTTTAATAAGAGACTGGGACAATTTTAAACGGAATGAAGAACCCATCCAGAGGTAATCAATATGATATGTTATTTGAAAACTTACATAGTCGATCTGATTGTCGACATGGCACGAAAAAATATATGGGGCAACTTCATGATCCCATGTTTAGTCCTAGACTGAATCATTACTCTCCGGACTATTATCTAGAGGAAATAAACGGAAACAAATTTATTTTGAATTTTGTAAAATAAACGCGAGAAAATGTGTCAACAATCATGTTCGCAAGAAGCTTACCTTCTGCTCAAGATGTAGAGTGTGTGTTGCCGGTGCCAGACTGAAACTAGTATGTGCTGGAGTACCGCACCCGCTAATTGGAAAGATGGGGAATCTCTGTGAGTGGAGCCGGTTGGAGGGATGAACGGGGGGCGAGCTCGCTGCAGTCCTTGCGTCTGTGTGCATGTAAAATGTTTGTTGACCTGATTGCATGGGTGGGACATACTTAAATGGACACTGCTGCTTAATTCAGAGGGGTTTTCTTATATTGTTTCTCATAATGTAATCTGTTAGCATTTCGTTTCAAAGTATATTTCGTTTAAATTTTGTTTGGGGTTTATTTCTTTGACTGTCTTTATTTCTATCTACTCGAGAATATTCATTATGGTTCCTTTACTCTCATAGTGTAAAATTTCGAGATCATTCACAAACTTGAAGCATTGATTGTGCGGAACAAGTAGTAGTTTTAGTAATTTTGTTAGTAATATGCATTAGAATTTAAATTTGTGTAAAATTATGTCATTACAGTAGTATATAGCTATTTAACGAATCATAAACAGGTAGTACCTAGCTGTATTCACAAAGCCTTGATTTTAAGTTTGCCTCTATTTAAGGCTTAAAATGTTAAATGGAAGTTTCACTGTAGTTTTTTAATTAAAAGATTGCCTCTTGGATCTCCATGGTTGTTCTTCTGATCTGAAGGTCATAGAGGCTGAAGTTGTTGGCGAGATTGATGTGGGCCAAGTAGAGGAGTCTTTTGCGGTGTGAGTTGGGCATTCTCCTACAATATGTGCTGTGGTGGTGGTTCTTTAAGGGGTGGAACTTGAGGTTGTAGGCCAGTTATGTGAAATAATGGGTTACCATGAACAATTGGTAGGGACCTGACATAATCGCATTTGCGATAAATGCGAATTTTTACATTTCGTACAGAATCCAAGCCTACGTTAATTTTAATGTGGATAATAACCATTTTTAAGCGTAAATCAAAGTGCGACAAAATGCGAATTGTGACCCAAAATGTGAAAATACCTAATAAGTGCGATTTTATAGCGAAATTACTTTAAATCTGCTAATTTATTTGCATATTTGTTTATTGAACAAAAGGAAATGTTTAGTAGGTGGCCTAATCGCTCTCTAGCGATACCTCATCTCGGACTCGCAGTGTGCTATGCATATTGGTCAATATAACAATCGATTTCTGTATCGATACGAACTTTCGACTATCTATAACTTATTCAGACAGCTGACGAACGATACTCGTTTATGTACTTGGCGCATTGTGGCTTGGTGGTTTGTCGAACACATGGACTTCGCTAAACGGAAAATTTTTCAGCTTGCCGCTTGAATAGTAACCATATTTTTGTGCAACCTTCAAGCACTTCAAGGTTCAAAGTTTTTTTTTTCTAGAAATGGGACGTATTGCTGTAACTGCTCATGAAAGCACAGCAGTACGCTAATCATAGCTTTTATTGTTCCGACTCTGCAACTATACTCTGTCCGCCCTAGTAACTCCCCTCACAGCCAAACAGTGCTAGCATTCAGCCTGCTGTTGAATCTAGGCCACAGTCAGCTATCGCAAAGTGCCGTACTTAGTTTAATGTAAGAAACAATGTAGACAGTGAGTGTTTTATTGCATTACCATACAGTCGTTGCAGACAGTAGATGTAACTTGAAAGAGTGCAAGTCAGACTTAACAATACTTTCAATTTTCTGTAGGCCTAAAATGTAAGACAAAACAAATGTGTCGCCAATAAAATCATATAGTCGGTAAGAATCCAGAAAAAAAATAGATGCTAAAAAGGGGAAAGAAATAAATGCTAATTTAAAGGAAAATAGATGCTAAATTTTCAGGTCCCTAACAATTGGTAAGGTTTCCTTCTCCTTTTTCCATAATCACGAATGTTGCTGGGCATTAATCATGTTGTCTATTGCAGAACTACATTGCTCGGTTTGGACACGGCTCGGCCAAGCTCGCCCGTCAGGCGCAGAGCAAGGAGAAGACGCTGGCCAAGATGGTTGCGCAAGGGCTTACGGAGAAAGTCGTCAACGACAAGACAGTACACTTCTGTTTCCCTTCCTGCGGTGGCATACCACCTCCTGTCATCATGGTACAGGTCTGTTTCATCTTGGTTTTTGGAGATTGCAATGCAGGATTTTCTTAGTTGGTGTATTAGTTTTGGGGAAATGAAAAATCAATATCGGCATTGTGTTCTTAATTTTCAGAACGTCTCATTCCGTTACACAGAAACCACTCCTTGGATTTACAAGAATTTAGAATTTGGCATTGATCTGGACACGAGGTTGGCTCTTGTTGGTCCAAATGGAGCAGGGAAAAGTACACTGCTGAAGCTGCTCTGTGCCGAGGTAAGCACACACATTGTCGTCCAGGCTACAGTAATACCTGTTTAAACCAAAACCATATCATATTTTCTTGAATGTAATGCGCATTGGTATAAAGTACATCTGGTAAATAAGGAGCGCATGTTAAGGCGTATGACTTTTAGTGCCGGAAGTGTCCGAGGACATGTTCGACTCGCCAGAGGCTGTAGCTGCTTTAAGCGGACACCCATGGGGTGAGCTACAAGTTCCGTTCCATTTAAAGTAGTTCCAACTTTCGCTATCAGATGTCACTGACACCTAGTGGTGAACGTTGGAACTTTGATAGAGCTTTTCCATGAAGTCTAACCTAGAAATTTAGCTTCACACAAGTTTAGTTAGTGGAAGGATCTTTTACATGCCATAAATCTATGACATGGGACCACTGGCCGTACATCCCCACCGAAGGAAGGCATACTGAAGGATTTTAACGCTCTTAAAAAATCAGACTACTTTGGCTGGGTTCGAACCCGCGACCTTGGCCACAGCAGTTCAGCATGCTACCAACTACGCCATCAAAGCCTCTGTAGATACGTATGCTTTAAATGGTACTTCAGTTGAAACTCAACATTAGATGGCAGAATAAGAACTGATTTTCAGCAATGTTCTTATCATCCGAAAACTCCCTAGTCATCCGTGTTACTCGGCACTATCCTCGGTCTTGATGAGAGACACGTCATCTCTGTAATTTGCCATTGATCCTCTTGCCATGAAGTAATTTTTACTAAATTAATGTTAACTTCATCACCGCTTATTAATGTACGCAAAAAGAAATAGACTCTGCATTCAATGCATTACAACAAAATCAGTCAAAATGTGATCGACGAATATTAATGAACGCAAAAAGAAATTACACAGCATTCAACCCAAGCAGTCTATCCGTCATTTTTTTTTTCTTCTTAGGATGAAACTTGCGCCACAAGATAGTCCTTGTGATTCGTGTCATTGTTACAGAGGTCGATCACAGATGCACGGCTATCAGCGTAAGATTTTTTGGACAAGACCGTTTGATTTGTGTACTAAATATTTACATAGATCTACGTTGGCCGTAAAAATTTAAATTAGCTATATCATTGCCATAATTATATAGAAATATCGTAACTTTGTTAAATCGATCTTGTGATATCATTCCAAGAAGCGAATTCCTAAGAGAATATTGCTCTAATTTACGGTATTTTGTGACCAATGCGTCTGTTTCTAACTCTTTCGTGTTATTTCCTTTGCAGATGAATTGAATGTAAGTTCATGTGTTTTTTACGAACTATGTGTTCAAAGATCGCTTATAACTAAAGATACGAGGAAATAGCATTTTGAAATTGATTTTGTAGTACTTTCATTTTGAAAAATAGCATTTTGTAGCATTTTGAATGTTAAAAATTAGCATTTTGCAGCATTTAAAAGTTTGTCACCAAGTACGATAAAAATTGAACAGGTTCAAAATTAATATGCACGGAAACTAATTCAAACATGCGCAGGATTGGATAAATGGGTGTTTCTGATGAACGGCATAAGCATTTAATATAATGTGAATCGTACATTTACCGATACCGGTACTTAACTTCAGGTAAATACCTTACAACGGATAGTTGACTAAATAATGAAATGTATGTTTACCCCCTCATTATTTCCTTTTCAATGGGGGCGAGGGATGAGCTGCATTGAATTTCTATTTGCTGGGTGGTTTAATGGTCAAATGGCACTTCTTGAATCCAACCTCATAAAACAAGTTATTAAAAGAAATTAATGGAACTTGGCAAGGACTTACTAGACCACACAAAAGGATTTCATAGACATTTCACTGAATTTGAACAGAGTCCAGGACAACCCGGTATTGTTGTAATTCCACCAAAAGCTGCCGCACAGTAAACTTCATAAGGCAAGCATTGTCGCAAACCACAGCTCGCTTTATTCTAACAATCTGCACCTTGGTATCAGTGAACTCTCTTCCGGACCTCCATGTTCTCTCCATCTTTATTGTGAAGTTAGCATCGCACTGATAACACCAGCAGCTCCATGGTAATTTGAGTTGCTGCACGACACCTGATATTGTTGATTGCATTGGATCTTTTCGACATAGCTCAGGTGTCCTCGTCTCACGTCATACAACCAACCAACCGACAGCACTTGAGCTCAATCCTGCCAAGTAGCCAAGCTGATGCCATGATTTTCGGAGATCTCCCATTTCTAAAAAAATGTTTGGTGGCATGTTCCTAGATTTTTTTAATACTGATATTGGGATTTTAGTACTTCTAACACTCCTTCTATATAAAAAAACCAACTGGAGACTTAAACACTGATGCCAATGCAACTTTTATAAACGAGTGTTGACAATCCTGTGAACTTTGTTACGCATCTTTCATGTCTACTCCTAAGATTTAAATGATCACATTTTATCAGTCTCAAAAATTTCCTTAAGTTAAACAGAATATGCAAAAAAGCAATTACTGAGTTATCGCACTTTGTCGCACATTCAGTTTCTCAAATTCTGGGTATACATAGTCATAATAGTTAACAAATACAGTGCACTCTCGGTAATTCGCGGTAATTAATGCACGAAATTCCGCAAATGATTGAAAACCGCGAATTATCCGCAGTTATTTTTGTTAAGTCTAGTAAAAACAAAACTATTGATTAAAATATTGAAATATGCTTGAAACGCAAAATAATAATTAAAACACTTGATTGTAGTGTCTTATAAGACATGCTAGGCTAGAGGCAGGCCTATGTGGATTATGCCTACAATGATATTTAAAAAAAAAAGTCATCCCATTTTGTTTCTTAGATCGTTTATTCTAATTTTCGAGTGCACATTTCCGAAGAAAACATTATAAGAGAATGAAAATTCATTTCGTTTTTCTATATAAGAGTTAAGTGTGATTAGAGACTGTGGGAAACTTTCGGGATTTCCGTTGCATCACTCCCGCACTCTATATCGACTGGATCTCAGTTTTCCTCACCAACAGTCAAATTCCGTGCTATTTCATCTTTGCTTTCATGTCTTAAATCATAATCGTCTTTATCGGCGTATAACTTGCCCTTTCAAAATCTCTTCGTTACAGATGTCGGCAAGCACTTGCTTTTGTAGCGGTATTTTTCTCTCATGACTGGTTGACTGCATGAAGAGCATCCAACAAACACGCTCTCGGTCTCGCGAAAGTTTACGTCATTACGCAATAATCCCTGTTTACAACACACTGTCCGCGCATCCACCCTTCACAACTCACAGGTCAGCGACCTTTGAGTGTGGCTGTTGGGAAAGGGAGGGTAGGTTCCCAGTGAAAGCGCATTACTCTTGTATTGTTTGGGAAAGGAAATCTATGCTATACCACTCGCTGCAACCTGCTCGTATGTTTCGAACATTGCGCAAGTAGGACTACTGTTCCATCACATAGACACGCAGTTCAGTCTTCTCGAATGTCAACGATTTTGTCTTTACGCATTGTGTCGCACGAAAATTCTTTAAAATGATGGGGAGATTGCTTTACTTAGCATGATGATTAGTTGCCGTGAGAATTTCTATTTAAAAATATGTTTGGAGACCCGCGAATTATCGGGAGTGCACTGTAGTTGAAGAAACTCGAAAAAGAGGGGGGGGGGGGGCAGATGACCTCGTAGTTCCACCCCTTAACCCATTAGTTCCCAGAACTTTTTTTCTTCAAAAACTGCTGTAATGCTTCATGTTTGTTCAATAGCATCAGAAAACATTTCCCGATAATGTTTTACTTTGTTCCCGTGCACACAAGCCAGGTGAGGGTGCGTTGTGAAAACGCATCACCGGGAACAAATGGTTTCAAACGTAGTCATATGGGACAAATGCAATAGGTAAGGAATTCTTGTCATTATACCAATTTATTGTGCACATATAACTACTTTTTTACTCAATTATCCCGGCCGAAGCCGTCGGATTTTTGAAGAGCGTTAAAAATCCCTCTGTATGCCTTCCTTCGGAGGGGAAGTAAAGCCGGCGGTCCCATGTCATAGATTTATGGCATATTAAAGAACCTTCCACTAATTGCACCTGTGTGAAGCTAAATTGGATAGGTTAGGAATGTAAACAACGTTCTTAGGTTTCTACGTTCGTTGCCAAGAGCCGACTGTGGTGGCGTCTAGTAGCTAAGGTTCTGAAGTTGGCCTAGTAGTCGTTGACGGTGGCGCTTGGCGGCAAAAGTAGGAACTATTTGAAAAATTCTAAGATGCAGTAGTTAAATTAAAAAACAGACAACACACACTAATACAGTCATCACAATTAACACCGGTTATCAGACAGATTCTACACACACCCAAAGTACACGGGGCTACATGACCGCGTTGTCGCAGCCCCTATACTTAAGAACCAACCAACCAACCTTACTCAATTATCTTACAAATACTGCTCACAGTTGTTAGCATATCATCTGATTGTAACACAATAGAAAATATAACATTAGGCAAAGTTCACTGTCCTAATTTTTGAACGTGGAATCCGAAGAAACACTTTTCATGCAGCACCACACCACATTTAGCACACCTTCTGTTCGTCTGAGACTTGCAGAAAGCACATCTTGTTCCTTTTCTTGTTTCACAACATTGTGCCCTCATTGAACTATTGAATTATCGTTCTAATGACAAGCAGCCGGTTTGAGTGATCACACTTTACATCAAATGCGCGTCTTTCTTCCTTTTTTTCATAGCACTTCAATCTTTTACGGGGCAGTTTTCAATCCTGTTGCTTCGCAGATTTCCTGTCAGTTCAATATTAAGGTCTGTAAAATTATCAACCACTTTCAGAGTTAGGAAATAGTTGTCCGCAAATATTCGTTGAGGGAGGAATTTTCCATGTCTGTCTTGAGGCAGAGTTTCAGAAAAGAATTCCTCCTCCTAAACCAAGACCTTCTTTGTACTTATTCTGCTGTCCCTCTGCTCCTTGGTAGACGTCAAAGTCGATCAGATAACCCAGTCTTAGATTATAACACCATACTTTGGATCCTAAGCTAATTGGCTTGCCTCGAATGTACTGTTTCAGGCCATGACTCCTGTAATACAGTCATAGCTTCATCAATGCTTGACTTCAGCTTCAGATCCTCGGCTTCAGACCTTAGCACCTCAGTGTCTTTGTCACCAGTCATACTCATACCTTACCTGTGGGGGAGCCATGAATACATCCAGGCAGTTGGCCTGTAACATATTCGGAAGGTCCCCTCCTGTAGTAATGTCACAATCTTGTGCACGGAAAGGCTCCTACAAGTGAACAAAAATTAAAAATAAGCACTGAAATCCAAACAAAATAGTTGAATTATAAGAATATATTAAAGATAATAGAATTAAATTGATGGTGTGGAACCAGGATGTTCCAGAGAAATGTAAGAAAGTCATGTACTCAACATATTACACACCTATATTGACATATGCAGCAGGCACATGGACAACAAAACGGGATGAAAGCAGAGTCCAGGCAGCCGAGATGAAGTTTCTTATAGGAATAATTGGAAAGACTCGAAGAGACAAACACAGAAATTCGGGAAAGAACTGGATTCCCAAACTACAAGACAAGATCGAGATCAGTAAGCTGAAATGGTATGGACACATGATGCGAATGGGTGAAGACAGAGTCCCAAAGCGAGTATTTACAGAGAAAGTAACAGGTAAGAGGCAACGGGGAAGGCCTAGGAAGAGGTGGATGAATACAGTGAGGGAGAGCATAGAGAAGAGAGGGGTAAAAGTAGAAGGCATACTAGAAGAAGGAAGAGAGTGGTGGAGAGACAGAAAATTATGGAGGTCCTTGATTCACACCCCGACCCAGAACACTGGAAACGGGAAACGAAGAAGAATAGAATTAAATTGAATGTTTCTGATATTGTTTGTGCTCGGTGTTGCGAAAACGCAACACTCATATTGTAGCTAGCCTGAGTGACTCATTGTTGCATACAAGATTAGTTTTCCCAGACAAGAAAATTATTTCATCCCTAAACTATGTTATAAACACGAGTCCATTATTATTATTTCAAATGCGTAATCATTTACTTACCTTTGTTGTCAGACAGACATCACCATTCTTGGAGTTCGGTCAATGTACAAATTCACCAGCTATCCACACTAAGACACAATGTCAAATACGGTGGGAAACAATTGGAGCTCGAAGCGGGAGTCGTAGAGCAACTGTACGGCTGAATCCGAAGAGTTAACAGCAAATGCTGTCAACTTTATTTAAAATAATGAGACCCCTGTATGATGTTGCGAAAATGCATCACCGGGAACTAATGGGTTAAAACAACAATAACTAACTAAACTAGAAAAAAGTGAAATTCATATTTATCTTAATTCGATTTTCTTGTATCTCTACTTATAACATAACCTAAAATGGATAAATAAAGTGTTTGATATCCTGCATTTTAAAGACGACTCGTGTGTACTCGAGATATTGTTTGCAATTACAAGATAATGCAGCGAATTCGGATATTCAAATTACCGTCCTAGTATGCTGACCGGCTTTCATTATTAAATTTGGTTTGTTTTCATCGTATGGCTTCATCAAAATATTGACAGACGTGTTTTGGCCGTAACGTGGTTACAATGTGGCAAGTTGTGAATTTCATGATCCTTGTTAAGGCTTTATCTAAAGTTCTGTCCATTCAAAACTTTACCCTACTCAAAGTTTTAACCAGATTATGACTGGACTTCATCGCAAAAGGACGTATGCACTGTAAAGTATCAATACAAAAAAGATACTTGACAAGGGTACGCTAGAAGAGAGCAGTCTCTGCCCTATGATCAGAGATGGTTTCAAATTTGTGCTAGAATCTAGTGTTATGGCTTTTAATGCATACCCTGATTTTCAAGATATAATTTGCCTAAAAGAAGTGTTCATTACATTCGAGTAAATGTGGTACTTTCAATTTTATTTTCAACTAATTACCAAAATGTTTTAAATGTGTAATAAGAAAATAAAAAATGAATGTGTACATAGACATAATGCAAACCATGTTACAGTTTACACCACGGTTTTTGGCCGGTCAATCCCGGTTTCAAAGTCGTACAGAGGACAGTTTGTTAGCCTGAGCCATGTGCAATTGATACGCGAGTTTTCAGTTGCGGAGGAAGCAACTGTCATATCAATTGCTCATGGCTGAGGAGCCTGTACGACTGTGAAAATGGGGCTCATCGGCCAAAAACCATGGCGTGAACTAGCTGTACCTTCGTTATCATGGGACCGTAATGGATAGAGCTTTATATCTTCATTTAAAATTAAAAACTGTCTGCCTATTCAACACTTAATTACATAACAAAGTGTCATCATCAGACACATCTACAGACAAATTAAATGCACTTGAAAACCCAAGTCAAAAACCCCGTAAAACAATATCGCACTCGATCTATTTCTTGTAGATGAGTAAAGTTTATAACTCTTAGATGTAGGAGTCTTAGTCAATGATCAACAAGTAACTCCACAGAAATCTTCATTGACTGTTACATCTATGACCTAAACATTTTTCCTCAATTGCAAGAATTAGGTCGAGCGTGATTGTGTTTCATCTTGAGTACTCTGCATTGATGGGGATTTCTAAATCTATGACTTCTAATTATTTTCGCCCAATTACAACTAGAACTAGTGTTATTGTGCTTTTTGATGCATGTGTATTAAGTGCATTTTATGTTTCTGCAGACGTAATATGATTATGGGAAAGAAAACAAGAAAATAAAATACAGTTAAATGTTGATTGTTTTTGGATGCCCAAGCACATTAAATAGTGCACCACATTGTGATGGGGATCTGCATCAATCAGATTTTCGAATCCTGGTGCTGACAGCGGCTATCCTGAATGTGGTTTTCCTCCGGGTTTTCCCACACTATCCAAGAAAATGCTGGGAGAGACCTAATTTCAAGTCCCAGGGTGCTTACCATATCCACAAAAGTAATAATTAGTTACACTACTACAGCCAGCACAGAAACACAGGTTATAAGACAAATTAAACATACACTCAAGTACCTGGGGCTGATGACCAAGATATCCCTGTCCCCTAAAACAAATGAACAGTGGCTTTTGTATGCAGATTGTGTTGATATAATACAAAGACTTGATATAGGAAAATATCACAGGTAAACAAAGAGGATACTTTTTAAAATTTATAAGTTTGTAAGAAAAGATTGGTATTCACATAATAGTAACTTGCCTGTTTGTTCATGTGATTCAAAATGCATACAAGTTGTAAACATGAATAATTTAAATAAGAGTTTTATTTCTTCAGTTAATTCCAACAGAGGGGATGATCCGCAAGAATTCTCACCTGAGGATTGCGCGTTACCACCAACATCTTCATGAGCTGCTGGACTTGGATCTGTCTCCTTTGGAGTATATGATGCAATCATTCCCAGATGTGAAGGAGAAGGAAGAGATGAGGAAGATCATAGGACGCTATGGGCTCACAGGAAGGCAACAGGTATGGAATTATAAACATTAACTAGTATTTTAACACATGGGTGTTGGGCCCTGAGAAATCTCGGTTTTATACACGACGACATTGTCAGTAATCCTGCGGCGTCCAGAGAAATCTCGTTTTATTCACGACGACATTGTCAGTAATCCTGCGGCGTCTCTTGACCATGTATTGAACTATTTCGGACTAGCACATTGAGTAGAATATTTGTAGATGTATTGTGCCCGTTTAGACCGTAGTCCAACGAACACATACGCATGTCACCGAAAATCAGTTAGCATGAGACTCAAAACACATCTCAGGTCGCTAAACTGGGTAAAAGAAAAACAATCTAAATCTAAGCTTGCTTCACTGATTTCTAGTTCGATGCAACAATAAAGATAAGAAAGGAGAAATGAAAATAGCACAATTTCTTAAAATCTCATTTTATTAATTAAGTAAAGTTAATATTAAATTTAAAATGAAAAGAGCAAGAAAAATGGAAAATAACTTTCCGTAACAAATATAGAAATTTCGACACTTTTATACCCTTTAAATAATCACTTGTATGATGATCAATGACCAGAACTCATCAGTACATCTGGTATCGAAAATAATAAAAATATTTGCAGTTATGACGTCAGGTCGCTCAGGTAAAATTTGTTTCCAAAAATGAACCAAGAAAAAGTTGAAGATACTGAGACAATACAATTTAGTGCACTCTACCAGTGAATATTCTTACTATGTTGTGCTGTTGCCACATTAAAAAACCTGAACTAGGGATCAGATTGATCTCGGAACCAGTAAATAATCTTATACATATGAATGACAACAGACCTTGGTGCAGATTTTCAACAAGTCAAATATAAACCCCAGAGAAGCGATGTTTATACAATCGGGCCTAAGTCTGTCAGATGGTCCTTATCTGTCCAGTTGACAGCTCCTCAAACATGCACTGTACTTTTTCTCATAAAGTCGCACACAACAATGAATAAGATTGATAAAAGGATACATCCTTATGTAGACATGAATTGAACCATATTAGTGTATGAAATTCGTATTGACTTCACTATTTCAGTAACAGACACCCAAGTACATGGGGCTAAATGACCAAGATGCCCAAGCCCCACAAATGTAACAAAAAAATTATGAAAACCTTTTTTGCCTAGTCAATACATAAAATATTTTTATATATGTAACTATCCATGTTTTGAGCCTTATGGCAACAATATCAATTTTCGCTTTTTACATCTCAATAGAAATCAAACAATGAATATAACTTCCAATACAGTAAAATACAGCATAATATAATAGATATCATCTATTTTATGTACAAATTAAAATGTTAAAAATCACATTTTAATTCATAAAATACTGTAATGCATAGTGGTACAGTATCCAATTGTACATAAGGTTCAAAACATGTACAATTAGATACATATATAAAAAAGGTTTGATTTTTCATCAAATCTGTATAATAATGTATTATCGTCAAACTCCAGTGGTGATTTTGGAGATCAGTTTTTACACGTGAGAAGTTGAGATAAAAGTTCTTAAAAATGGTGATGAAAGTTCATGATGCAGTGTTGTTTTGGAGTCCTTGCATCACAGATCTCATTTCTTCTATTGTGATGTCAGAGGTATTAACATAGATTTCAAGTACTTCCTCTGCATCAAAGTCGTTCATAATAGACAGGTTAGGTGGATTGAGGATATCATGGAAATGTTGATACTGTTCAACTTACTCTAGGGTAACAAGAACTTGCCATGCTTGTTTTTGTTAGGAACGTTTGAGATACTACACTCTCCTGTTGGATCCTTAACAATCCGGTAGAAGGTATTAGATCCCCCATAATCAGTGGCATATTTAGCCTCTGCCTTCTACTGGAGCAAGCAACCACATCATCTCCTCTTAACTTGACTAGTTCAGCATAACATTGGGCCATAGTCATCTTGGTTCGTAAGTTGCCTTTGCTTGCTCTCTCCATTCGTTTAGCAGTTGCCACTATCTTGCTTGGAACCTTTGCTCCTTACTTTTCCAGTAACCAGTACCGTATATACTCGAATACCACCCGCACATTTTTAAACAAATTCGGACGTGAAAAATTGGGGTGCGGGTCTTATTTGAGTCATCCAAATTTGAAAGATCTAAATTGCCCGCCGCGTGCGATATCGGGTGTTGAGAGTATCCGCTAGATGGTGCTAGCCTTCTTCCGGCTATAACTTTGTTTTACCGAACGCACGCGGCGTCATACAGTCCCGCGCACGTTCTCAGAGTGTAAACATGACTGCTACGAAACATTTGCGGTCATTTACTGTGAGTGAGAAATTGAAAGTTGTGAGGGAAGCTGAAGTTATTGGAAATAGTGCCCGGTAGGAAATATGATATTGACGAGTCATGTATTCGTGATTGAGCGGGATGACGTCTATGCTACAACCACTGGATGTCTGCGTGAACCGCCCGTTCAAAGCAGCCTTGAAACAGCTGTATACGGAGCGGATGGCGGCCGATAAGCACACACCGACTCCAACTGGTCGTATTCAGCGCCCGAAAGTTCAGCTGCTGTGTTCGTGGATTTTGACGGCATGGAATCGTATCTCTGGAGATCTCATACGGAAGAGCTTCAAGAAATGTAGTATTTCGAATGCTATGGAGGCAGTGATGACGACATTTAGTGGGAAAGTGATGGTGGTAAAAGTTCCGAAGTTGGTACTTCTGATAACGATGAATGACGTGTTTGTGTACTTTTATTTGTATTTTTAATAGTTTGATGTGTGTTATTTTAGGATGACTTCAAAACTGTTGGAAACTATTTTGGATAAATGCAATTCTGTTTATTTAGTTAAGATAGTAAATAATTTTGAGTAAAAAAATTTTTAAAAAAAATTTTGTTCTTCAAAATCAGGGTGTGGGTCTTATTCGGGGGCGGGTCGTATTCGAGTAAATACGGTAATTTTATCAGCACAATCATGAGAGGACCAACTGTCTTATCAGGTATTTTGTTGAGGAGCTCATATTGAACCTGCAATTCAAGGGCAATACTGCTAGACATATCAGCATAAGTTTCTCAGTAGCATATGGCCAGCACACTCATTTTCCTGGAGGACCTTTATAGGGGTGATATCCTCCTGACTAATGGGTCCTGATCTGTATTGCTAAGATTCTTAGCAAGCACAAGATAAAAACAGTTTTCGGCACTATGACGAAAATTGGTCATCGTTTAGCATTAAACAAAGATAAATTGTCCCCAATACTACAACCTGGGGTGTATATTGGACAAACAAAATGGTCCATTGCAACTCGCATCGAAGAGCATCAAAGGAACATCCATTTAAACCAAACTGACAAAATAATAAGCTAAAGCTGAACATGCCCTGTCTTCAGGGCATCATGTATGTTTAAAGGATGTTCATGCTCTTGCCCTTGTTAAGCACAAATGGTCTAGAATTATAAGAGAGGCAGTTGAAATTCATAAAAATCCCAATAATTTTAAGACACACTGGATGTCAGCTAAGTGACACTTGGCTACCAGTTATTAAGGATCTAGGAAGATAGTTCCTCTCAGTCTCTCTGTTCTTCACCTATTTCGATTTGTACTTTTTTCCTCTATGGCTACAGAGCCTAGATTTGATCTCCTTTGTTCGTCACTGGAGGAGTTTCCATCTGTTTTGTCGCCGTTGCCTGTATGACGTTAGGTATCGTCCAGATACACTTCCCTTATGTTTCCTTATATCCATCTAACCCTCTTCCCCCCCCCCACCCTTTCTTTTGGACATCCTCATTCTTCGAGGAGTCTGTATATTTTCACCTCGCCCCCTTTACCTTCTCCTTACTTACTACTCTGTCTGCCGTTCTACCATGGTTCATACAATAATTTCTGGCAGCTGCTCTGGTGACGAACCGAGGAATTTATCTATATTTTTTGTAATTTTTGTAATCTCATTGATATACTTTCTTTGGCCACATTGTTTGATTTCCATTGAAAAAGGAGGCAAGGTTTCTCCGAAACGTATGGTTCTAATCTAAATACACACGGCTTTACCCAAAAAAAAACATGAATTATTAATATTTAGCATTTTTTGTACCAAGTGGAGTATATTTCGTGATTATTTGCGCAATTCGCACAATAAATCAGATTTTGTGATATTTCGTGAGATCATTTTGCTAAAATACGGTACTTTTAAGTACCTAGATGGTCATATATAGGCAAGAAGATGTGAAGAAAGTTCGCACGTATCGCTATTACCAAAAAATGGGGCCCCTAAATATAGCATAAAGAAAAGAATTGTCCTGGTTTATTTTCTTGATCTGATGTGTCTGCATGTTGTTTGTTTGGCTTCCAAATGCTCCGAATCGCCTTGATCTTCTACGTGACACCCCACCATAACCAAATGGTGTCTTCTCTTTGGACCTTCTGAAGTTGTATGTCCAAACCGGTGGATATTTTGTTAGATGACTAATCATGTTAGACTGTTTGTCTGATCAATGATCAGTACGTTTCTGACCAAAGCCAGGGTTTATTCCAGATGTGATCTGGGAAGGTGATTAATGAAGTATCATTCTTATATTATGAATAGGGACACTCTAATTTTGCGACTCGTGAAATTCGCGAAATTTTCAAAAGTGTTAAATATGATGGGAGAAAGGCATATAGGGTATGTGTTACAAATTTAAATGTAATTTGGAACACTATCTACTCGCGAAATTTTGGCATTTCGGCTCCATATACGAATTTTTAGGTTTACTCGCGAAATTTATTGCAACTAGAGAAATAATGCATTAAACCGTTATCCGACTTTTATTACAGCCTTTTCAAGGCGTGGATGCGTAACATCAGTCGTATGTGCGGCATCCTACACCTAATTTACCTCTTGTAAAACGTTCAATTATTATGTTAATACATTTTAATTACCGTATATACCCGAATACCCGCCCCCTCATTTTTGAATGGAAATTTAAAAAAAAAAACTTTTATTTTTGTCACTTTTATACAAATGAATGCTATTAATACTCTACTACATATCATTAAATAAAACACAAGAAGGTACACAATCATTTCTTCATAACCAAAATCTATAGTATACATTTTAGCTGGATGCCATGCTACCGTATCACGCAACTCACGAAACTGTAAAACCCGTGCTTCTGCCTGAAACACCTGTTTACCTCGACAAAAAAGGCTACTCTCTCCACCTACCGCGTTGCTTAAGAGTTCCGTGCCTCGCGTACCGCACGGCGGTGTGTAAGAAGCGTGCAGTACACAACGACTGAAATTGAGGCTAGAATATGCCGCAGAAAATGGAGTGAAAGCGGCGAGTCGTAAATATGAAGTGCAGCCGTGTATGATTCGTTATTGGCGTAACCAGAAGGATAAATTATTGAGAAGGATAAATTATTGGGAACAAAGAAAACTTGTAAGCCCTTCCGCTGTGTGTAAAAAGGAAAGTACGAAAATGTGGACATAAAAGTTCTGGAGTGGGTTCGAGAAACAAGAGACAACGGTCACGCTGTAAATCACGAAATGATGCCGCGTAACATGCAACACTGCGTAACCTTGAACTCGGCTCTTGCTCTGCTGTCCTACTACACTGTAACCAGTCAGCTTTTAGAATGTTGCAAGAACACTTCCCAAGTCGATAGTTCTAGACCATTTGTCGAGGTCTTCGTCGCACGAAAATTTATCAGGGTAGTTCACCATGCCACCGAAAGTGTGCTCAGATGAATGAATAAAACAGTTCTCGCAGGACGGAATGAAGAGGTCTGGAGAAGTAATGCTCTGTAGCTTTTGCAATAAAAGAATACCTTGGGAAACTTCTGATGCCGTAAAAAAGCACATTTCTAGCCGCCCCCACGTGGAAGCAGCAAAGACACGCGAGCGGAAGACAACAATGTTCGAGGCAGCTGAATGTTCAAAAGGAGCAAAGGTACGTAACATTCAATTGTTATATTCTTGTGAATACTTTTATTTTGTTGCGGGTGACGTAATAACCGTGATCTGTTAAGGTACTTCCACACCAAGATGTTTTCGTCAACTGTTAATAAACACTGTTAACAAACAATGTTTAGGAACATTTTTGACTGTTAATAAACAAAATAGCGTGTTCATTAACTTTTCGAGCATGTTGATAAACAAAATATCTCTAACTTTTGTGAATGTAACTTCCTATTACCTTTTCGTGTTTTCGTTAACATTTCGGTTCGCACGGACGCAATTAGAACACGTAAATTCGTAGTGCGGAATATGATGCTTTCTTATTTTTTAAGTTCTAAATACAGTATTTTTAATTCTGTACGATTTTCTTCTTCTTCTATTTCTTTTCCTTCCGCTTTTCCCACACCTGTAGGGTCGCGGATACGAACTGTGACGCACAAGTGGATTAGGCTCTTGTTTCACAGGCAGATGCCCTTCCCACCGCCAAGCCCCTCTGTGGAGGGATGCATTCACTATTTTATGTTATGTATCTGTGGTGGTTGGTTGTTGACACACTGGTAGGACTGAGAGCTAACTAATTTACTAATAAAATAAGAAAGACCCCCACGAAAATACAGTACCTTTCTTTCGAAGCATGTTAAGGGGAGCTGCACGGTGAGCAAAATTAGGAATAAATCTACGAAAGTAGTTAATCATCCCAATAAAACGTGCTATTTCTTTAGGCGTTTTAGGTTGTTTGAATTCCCTAATAGATTGGGTTCTGCTTTGGTCTACCGAGACACCAGATGACGATATTACATGTCCCAAGAATGATATTTGGGGTTTGGCGAAAGACACTTTGGATAACTTGACCGTAAGACCACTATTCTTTAATCGAGACAACACCTCACGAACATGTTGGGTATGATCCTCAAAGTTTTTACTGAAGATGACTAAGTCATCTAAATAATGGTAAACGAATTTAAACTTAATTCCGTCAAATACGTTATCTAGCAATCTGCTCAAGACAGCAGCACCGGTCGACAACCCAAAAGGTAAACGTTCAAATTCAAATAAATTCCAATCCGTGGGATACGCCGTCACACTCTTGGACTTCTCTGCCAGGGGAACCTGGAAATAGGCCGAATTTAAATCTAATATCGTAAAATAGGACGCTCCTTTGAACCACGAAAAGCAGGACTGAAGGTCAGGAAGAGGAATCGATTGTAAGATGACTTTCTTATTTAATGCTCTGTAATCGATCACGGGTCTGAATTGACCATTGGGTTTAGGAACTAGAAAGATAGGAGAAGAATATGCTGAAGTAGATTTACGAATAATCCCCTCCTCAAGCATCTCGTCCACAATACCTTTTAAAATTTTCATCTTAGGAGGAGCCAATCTATAAGGCGACGCATGAACAGGAATGTCGTCGGAAAGCTCAATTTCATATTCTATTAAATTAGAAACACCTAATTTGTCAGTTAGAACCTCAGGAAATTCGTAACACAGGTCTTTAATCTGATTAGCTTGATCTTCGCTTAAGTTATCGAACTCTTTTCAATGGTTATAACCTTTTTTTCTTCCTGAGTTGAGTTGACTCCACTAATACACTCCGAATGATTGAATTTCCATCTGAGATTGGGTTTGAAATGAAACCAAAAGGATTTAGAATTTAAATCTAACAATAACCCAACATGAGTTATGAAATCCGACCCGATAATCACTTGATACGACAAATTGTCAACCACCCAGAATCTAAACATCCAAGAAAAGTTAAATATGCTGACCTTTACCCTTACATATCCTAAAATACTGAGTGAAGAAGAATTGGCGTCTATAAAGTTATGTGGTTCCTTTACCAAATTGCCAAATTTACAAACAGAAGACATCGTCCTGAACCATTTACTATCAAGAAATGAATTAACACTGCCCGAATCAATAAGAGCGGAGACAGGTTCATTATTTATACAAACATCTATGTATGGGCAATTATTTTTTGTCGCATTAGTGATACGGTTACACGTTTCATAATTATTTACCAATTCGAGAAAATTTGTCATATACCTTACGATTTGTCTAAAGATCCCTATAAAAATCTGTTATACGGCTACCTGCAATACCATCAGATTTTTGATAATCCGACAAGATCTTTCTATCATCTAGTCATTGCCTACGATTAAATCTTCTATCACACCACTTGGCTATGTGATTATAAGACCCGCACCTATCACAACATTTACCAGTTCGAGTATTTTCAGTGTAATTGAATCTCCTTCTTTGGAAAGAAGTCTGTTGTAAATGATTATTAGGATTAACAGGGATATTAACCAAGGGAGGCGGAGAGTTAATCACTCTTACAGCGTTAATGCTTTTGACATTTTCTGCAGATTTAATTATATCATATAATTCAAGAAAACTCTTAGGTTTACCTTCCATAGCCATACATAACCTATATTCTGGGTTAATACCTTCTACTATAGTAGTAACAATTGCTGATTCACTCAAATTTAAATTCAAAACCCTAGCGTAGCACCTAATTTCTTTAATATAATCATTCAAAGATTCATCTACCCTCTGACCACGATTGTAACAATTATGTTTCAGTAGACTCATTGCACGTTCAGGAATAAAATAATCAATTACTTCGACATGAAACTCGGATAACGAAAGTGAGATGACATAACGCTGATCAACTTATCACGCAACAGGCCACAGGTGAAAGGAAAAATTAATTGGAAAATCATAGTATCTGATAAACCAAAAACAATGGAATTGTCCATCAATTCAACTAGTTGTTTCAAAAATTTTATCAACTCCATAGTGTCATTACCCGAACACATCTGTAAATTCTGAACACGAGGTTACTGGATGAGGAATACCGTTTAATCTTAAACTGTTTTCACAGTTAGGCATCGATGGCATATTTCCCCCAATATTAGCGTTATTCAACAAACTTGATGGAAAATCGGTGACAACATTAGTACAGGGTAACCCAAATTGGCTTTCATTTCTAGGTAATAACCTAGAATTTGCAGAGTTATCATTAGGAAAATCATTTGAAGCGCCAGACGAAGAAATATTTGGCAAGGGACAAGGTATATTATTATCAATTTCCCCATGCTCATTAACACTTATATCATTAGAATTTAATAAGGTTGGTTGAGGAATCCTTGATGACCTCCCTTGTAAGCTCTTATTCAAAGTAATTCTGCTCTCCATGCTTGCATTATGATCAGTTAAGGATAAACTTTCAAGATTATTAGGTAAATTTTCAGCGGCACCTTCAGATGCTATAATCACACGTGAGTTACTCGCATTTGGCACAATAATTTCACACGGATTATCACTAACACCATTGACACAACCCTGAATATCACCACACTCAGAAGGAAATAATTTTAAAAAAGCATCAAGAAGTTTACTTTGAAATTACATTAATTCCGAACCGAAATTAGGATCCTCGAGTTCCCAAATATAAATGAGATCACCAAGTCTATAAAACCAATGGCATGCTTGCATTTTAAATCTCCCTAATTGAGATGTAGAAGGGTTACTAGCACCTATCAAATAAATAGATAAATTAATTAAATTCGTTACAGCAGGTACAATGTTATTAGACTCACCAAACGTTTGATGGTAACTTTCCAAGTCAGGAATTATAATAGGAACATCTTTCACATCCTTCAGAAGTAACAAATCCTTTTCACGATGTTGTTAGAAGGTATTTTTCTAATGAACAATTCATATTCAATTTCCTCTTTCCTTAGGTTGTAGAAGGCTGATAATGTATTCCTCGGTTCCATTTTGTGTATACAATCGGACATGAAACAGGAATTTCCACAAGGATTAGATTAATAATACCCAAGCTTTAAGCGACCCTTGTGTTCAAGAATCTATTTGATTAAATATTTTTTTGTCCGTGAAAACAATAACATACGATCTGCTACCAATTGACACACTGGTAGGACTGAGAGCTAACTAATTTACAAATAAAATAAGAAAGACCCCCAAAAATACCAGAGACGAAAGTAGGTGTTGAACAAACCATTTACCCAGGCAGTTAAATAGCATGAACATAAGAGAATAACTAAGCCTATGATACAAGAACACAGAGGTCACTTTTGATATATATATATAATTGACAATCAAGAATATTACATAGATTACAAGAAGGGAATAATATTTAAAAGGAAATTAATTCCTAGAATAAACAGCTAAGGAAATATAAGCAAGGAATCCCATCGATTGAGGAGGAAAAGGGTTGAATTAATCATATTAAATGAGCAAATGAAAAGTCAAAGACCAACGAAAAATATCCAACGTTAAATAAACAGATAAATTGCCTTTAAACGATACACAAGGTATGAACCGAAACTAGTTTAAGTTCAAATCCGGTCTCAACTTAATGCAATCAATTAAGTTAGTCTTATGAACAGGAGCAAATTCTAGGTACGTGTGATCGCAATAAAATCCTAAAACATGACTCTCTTTTATCGACACGAAAACAAAAACCTATTGCATACCTGCCAACCCTTCCGATTTATTCGGAAACTTTCCGAGTTTTCACCTCGTCTTCCGATCTTCTTAATTACTATTATTTCTTCCGAATTTCGGTCCCCAGTGATATATTGTAAAAGAAAAAGGAACTGCAAATAATTTCTATTCCCAAGGAGATTCTCTCGTAAGTCTTAATTGCTTTTGTGATTTGCGTAACCTTGTTTTTTGTGTAAGTTTTTGTAAGTTCATCGCTTGGCAGTGAGCTCTATAGCCGCGATCTCGGAATGGTGAGTCAGCTGATCGGCCTACCGCATACTGATTGGTGGTATTTCACGGACAAATAGACGTCAATCCTACGTTGATTAGTTGAGGCTGGCCACGTGACTGCAGAATGGGTGAAACCTTGTATGCTATGCGCGGCAATTGTGACTTCCTCTGTTTGACGCCACGTTTTTATACTCTGCTAGCGTCACGTTTAGTGCATTTAATTGAAGTATTAATGTGTGCGTCGGTAGATAATTATTTCAACGAGTTGTGTCGATGATGGTTCCGTGTCGTGTTTTTTTTTTAAATTTTTCTCGTCACGTTATGGTGACAAAACCTCATAAACGTTATCTCCAAGTGTTCAAAGAAAGCTATAAAACTGAATTTCCATTCATTTTACCATCTAGTAGAGGAAACCATTTTGCTCCTTGTTCCGTGTGTCGTTGCGATATAAATATATCTCATGGTGGAAAAACTGACATTGTAACTCACAGCAACACTTCAAAACACAAGGACAGTGCTAGTTGTTTACAGAAGAACAAAAAATTAGGTACGTTTTTTGTTCATGGGAATGAAGACAATGCTGCCATTCGAGCAGAATGTTTGTTCACGGCGTTCGTCGTAGAACATAACCTCTCGTTATCATGTTCCGATCACGCGGGACAATTGTTTAGAAAAATGTTCCCGGATTCGGAAATTGCGAAGAAATATGCCTGTGGCAGGACAAAAACATCCGCCATTGTTCATGAAATGGCATGTGACGCCGATTCAAAAATTATTAATATTTTAAAATGTGGGCCTTTCGCGATCTCCACTGATGGTAGCAATGATAGAGATAGTAAGCTGTATCCTGTCGTGTCATTTTTCAACAAAGAATCGAAGATGATTGAAAATCGTTTGCTATCTATGGAAAATTTGGAAGGTGACTCGACTGGTACTAACATTGGTAATTTGCTTCTGCATCTTCTGGAAAGACATGCCATTCCAATGGCAAACTGTATAGCTTTTAGTGCAGACAATGCCCCTGTTATGATAGGGAGGAAAAATGGTGTTGCTGCGAAATTAAAAGAGCAGTGTAAAAACATTATTGTTGTAGGATGCCCATGCCATTTAATTCATCTGGCTGCTGAGAAAGGTGCTGATTCCCTTCCTGTGAAAATTGATGAGATAATGATTGATATTTATTATTATTTAAACAAAAGCTGCAAGAGGAAAGATCATCTGAAGTTATATCAAGCTCTTTACCAAACTGATGTTAGGAAAATACTGAAGCATGTGTGCACGCGTTGGTTGTCCTTGGGAAAATGCTTAGAAAGACTGATTTCACAGTGGAAGCCACTGCTGAGTTTTTTTAAGGATGAGGTGAACCAATCCACTGGCACAAAAACATCTCTCAAGTATTTCCAAATTCCCAAAGTAAAGGCACATGAAGATAAGCCTTCAGAAGTGGAATTTGGTGTTAGTGTGAACAACAGAGTACAAGATCAAGCACGTGTTATCATTGGCAGAAGGAAGTTGGAGAGCAGTTCTTCTTCTCCGTCTGTAAGGAAAAAAGTGACGGAACTAAGTCAATCTGTTGGTATTTCAAGACAGGAGAGACTATTTCTTTCTCTGTCATCGAAGTTAAATGAGGCATTTTGCTTGTTTCTGGCATTTACCATCCCTACATTTGAAAAATATAACAAAGTTCTTCAATCGCAAGCACCTCACATCCATGTCCTAAGATCCATACTGATTGATTTGCTGACGGAAATTCTCTGTAGGTTTGTTAAGCCAGTGGCCATCAAGAAATATTGCACAATTTTAGAAGTGGTCTATCACACAAGAGAGAATCAGAAAGCTGATGATGATTTGGTAATTGGTTCAACAACATCTAGTTGTGTAGAAAATCTGTCTTTTGAGGAGAAGAAGGTCTTTAATTTGCACGTCAGGAACTACTTCACTGCAGCCTCTGATTATATTATTCATAAATTTAATTTGGACAGTGAGTTTTCTGTTAATGCTTAAGTGGCACAGATAAGGTCTTTGTCTACTGCTTCCTTTAGTGCCGTGAAGTATTATATCTCGAAGTTTCCAATTATGTTGCCAAAAAAAAGACGGTGAAGATGAGCACCAAGCAATAGATGCATTACAATGCCAGTTTTGTGCTCTCCAAATGGAGGATTTGCCATCTTCTATTGTGGAAGGAAAAAGAGCGGATTGTTCTTGGTCTGCTATAGGGGATATACAAGGTGGAGATGGGTGTTTGAAATATGACAGACTAGCTAGAGTAATGCTGTCAATATTAACAATCCCACACAGCAACGTTGAATGTGAGAGATTGTTTAGTCAGGTGAAGAAGACAAGGACACAATTCCGATCATCTCTGAATGACGAAAACCTCAACAAACTGTTAGTGGTTAAATCAAGCCTAAGTGGAAATTGCTACGAGCAGCAGTATGACAGGGCATTTTTGAAGAGAGCAAAGTCTGCATTAAATCAGTAAGCAGTCTCAAGATTACCATCCACATGTATATACAGTACATCACTTAATCATAATTAGGTAAGTTGTCCATGGTAGCCTAATTAACTTTAGTTTGACAAAACTTGAATATGTGGTAGCGAATGCGAAGTGTATTCCATCAGAATGATTGTATGCATTTTCTTTAAGCACACAATTGTGTTCTCTTACGTTTAAATATTTGCCATACATACTACTCGATGATTGATGATTGTTTACATTTTTGTGAATTTTATGCTGAATTCATACTTTGCCAATAAAGACATGCAGGTCTTTTGTGTACCCTCTTTTGCCCACGCCACTGTATACTGCGCATGATGTAATCTATAATTTTAAAAAATCTTCCTATTTTTTGACCTCGGAAGGTTGGCAGGTATGCTATTGTTTTAACTGCAAAGAAGAAACTATAACAATAGCTAGATTGTCACCAAGCAACACATTACTCAGAATAAAATAAGTGCCATAATCTTCGACACAAGTTACAGTGCCTATAAGAGGCATACTATGTAGATGCAAGGAGATAAAGAAAATTTATATAAAGGTATTTAGGTTAAGAAAGTCCTTGCTCTAGACCAAGATGAAGACTGAATTCTACATGGCTTGTAGCTCAGAAAAGAAATTAAATTACCACATTCCCCCAAAAGATACATAGAATATATTAGATAATTGGAAACTATTTTAAATATATCGACAAATACCTTACCGTTACTCCGACCACAAGGCTAGGCCAAAACACGAGTGAGAACAACAGACCGCCAACATAAAAAACACAAAGTTAAGAAATTACAAAACGTCCAAGATAATAAAACATATCGACAGAAATAAAACAGTTTCCAAAATATCTCACAATATTTACAAACCTTTTCTAAACCATACTGGTTGAGATGCCAGGAAATATTATTAAACCAAGTAAGTCAAAATATCTTTTGCGAGATGTCGGAAGTCCTTCAGAATCAAGTTGGATATGAACATATTCCAGAATAGAGGCTAAGTTAGCCTTCAGGGCTAACCAGCCCGGTTTAATATCGGAGTTATAAATTTTGCATCTTGCTTGTAAGGATTCCAATAGAGAACAACTCTTCTTATTATAGCTGTATCCTAGGTAACAGCCTTTTGTTGACTTCGGCAGATATCGGAAAGGGACGAGAGTCCGAGAGACACAGCGCTCCAAACAGTAATCGTAGACGTAGTACTAACTTACTCCGCCAGATGGTAGCATCGCACGGCGACAAATGAGTTTCTACTCGTGCTCAAAAGGGAGCGTGGCAAGTCTGTTTATCTCAATCTAATGGACGGCAGCTAGACCAACTCGGTTACATATTAGTAAGGATAAAGTTCTCGTCAGGGAAATTAAAACGCGTCAGTTGTGATGCATGAATTGTTGATAATTTAATTGCACAAACTAATTATTTGATTTTTTCTGACTTTATTAGGCTGCCAAACTGGATTTTGTCTCTTCGACCGTAGAGATGATGGTATCAGTTAACATTCCCTTGGAAAAGGCAGATCACCCAGCTTTCAAGGAATGGGTGAAGAAGAACGTTGTAGGCGGTGGAGACCTTCCAGGAAGTAATGTTCTTCGTAGGGATTATTTGCCTCTCTTGGCAAAATCGAGGAAGGAAAAGGTTGTTATGGCCGTACATAACAAACAAGTTGCTGTCATGTGTGATGAAACAACCGACAAGCTGGGCATGGCAATTTTCGTTGTTCTGCTGTCTACAGTGGAGCCTTCCGCATCACAGGACCAGTATGTGGCGGCAGTCATTTCGTTGGAGGCAGTGAATGGACGGACATGTGCTCGAACGATTACAGATGCACTGCGCGACACGAAAGTGAACTATGACCAAGTTGTGGCCTTAGTAACTGACTCGGCCAAATACATGACCTCGTGTTTTAGTGGGTTGTCACTCCTCTTGCCAGAAGACTCTCTTCACATTCAATGCTGGGCACATAAGGTCAATCTGGTTGGTGTTGTGGTGAAAGAATGTCTGTCGTCCCTGAACAAATTAGTTGTTTCCGTTAAGCAAACATTTCTACATGCCAGAAAGAAACGACACGCCTTCCGACAGTTCCTGCAGGAGAAAGAATCGGGGGCCGAGATGTTTCCAATTCCTGTTGCCACAAGGTGGAATTCCTGGCTGGAAGCAGTTGAGTGGCTGGCAGATAACTGGACCATTCTTTTCGAGTTTTTCCAAACCAATGATGGAAAAGAATCATTCACCGCTGCATTTTCGTTAAATCTGTAGCATCAGTGATGAAACCTCTATTGCTCAGACTGGAGACTAATTCCAAACTAATTGCTGCAGAAGTTTATCCCAAACTTCAGAATTTGAAGAAGCGTTTACAAGTGGTTGCTGCAGGAATGTTCAGCAACAAGGTCCAGGAAGAGCTGGATGCCCTGAAAGGTAATCTTAGGGGCAGAGCGATGGAGGAAATGAAGAAGATGTCAGACCATATACATACGAACCTGATGTTGGGGGACCCAGCCCGTACATTTTTGGAGCTAGTGTCTGAGCTCTTCTACAGGCAGAATGTCTTGTCGCAGTCTACAGCAGGAGACAAACTGAAGGCCCTACTCAGCAAAATACCGTCACTGAAGGGTATTCCCGTTGATGGAGTGCTAGCATATAGGGATCTTCAGGATATTCTGAAGAAGAATGCAGAAATAGCGGTGGAAGATGCTCTTCAGGCAATGCGAGAGGATCATCAACCCTTTGTTGATGGTGCATTAAGGGCACTGTGGGTTCCAGTGTCAAATGTAAATTGTGAAAGATTCTTTTCAAAATTTTCTTGTGTGTTGACGGATTTCAGAACTAATCTAACAATGACAAATTTGGAATTGCTGTCATCCTACAATTATGAATGTAAAACATGAAATGAAGAAGGGAGGTAAAGTTTGTAAATATCTTTTTTGTTTTTAATGTTCGCGATTTCTGTCTTTTGTACCAATAATTTTGAAGTTACAATATGTTGTTGTTTGAGTCTTCAGTCTTTTGACTGGTTTGATGCAGCTCTCCATGCCTCCCTGTCCTGAGCTAATCGTTTCATCTCTACATAGCTACCACACCCCACATCCGAGGCAATCTGTTTAACATATTCTAACCTTGGTCTACCCCTACAGTTCTTGTCCTCGACCCTTCCTTCCATAACTAAGCTTGCTATTCCTGGGTGTCTTAGTATGTGTCCTACCAACCTATCTCTTCTCTTCATTAGCAGTCGCCAGAAACATCTCTCCTCTCCCACTCGGCTTAATACCTCTTTGTAACCCTATCTACCCATCTGATCTTCATCCTTCTCCTGTAACACCACATTTCAAATGCTTCAATTCTCCTCTTTTCTGCTACACCAATAGTCCAAGTTTCACTTCCATAGAGCACCACGCTCCAGACAAAGGCTTTCAAAAATGACTTCCTAATACCTAAATCTATATTCGATGTCAGCAGATTCCTTTTTTGTAGAAATGCTTTCTTTGCCTGAGCCAACCTACTTTTTATATCCTCTTTGCTTCGTCCATCACTGGTTATTCTGCTTCCTAAGTAACAGAAGTCTCCTACTTCCTTCAGCTTTTCACCTGCCAATTTGATCTCCATAGAGGTTTCTGATTTATTTCGGCTGCATTCCAGTATTTTTGTTTTACATTTATTAATTTTCATCATGAATTCTTTCCGTAAGACGGAGTCCATACCATTCAAAAACTCATTCAAATCCTCAGGCTTGTCGGCCAAGATGACGATGTCATCAGCAAATCTCAGAGTTGGAATTATTTCTCCTTGAATCTTCACTCCCACTTTACATTTTTCTCTAATTTCCTTCATTGCTTGTTCAATGTAAAGATTGAAAAGTATGGGTGATAAGTTGCAGCCTTGCCTTACACCTTTCTGAATACCAGCTTCTCTCTCATGTCCTTCAACTCTAATGACTGCTGTCTGGTTTCTGTATAGATTGTATATCACCCTCCTATCCCTGTACTTTATTCCAATCGATTTCAAAATGTCAAACAATTTAGTCCAATCAACGTTATCAAAAGCCTTTTCTAAGTCTACAAAAGCCATGAACGTTCTCTTATCTTTCCTTATTCTACCTTCCAAAATCAGCCTAAGACTTAGTACAGCTTCCCTTGTTCCTACATTTCTCCTGAAACCAAACTGGTCTTCACCCAACTCCGTTTCTATCTGGCTTTCAATCCTCTTGTAAATTATTCTAGACAGGATCTTTGAAGCATGAGTAATCAAGCTGATTGTACGGTAATCTTCACATCTGTCAGCTCCCACTTTCTTTGGTATAGGGATGATTACATTCTTCTTGAAATCAGGGGGTACCTCACCTGTCTCATAAATCCTACACACCAAGTGAAATAACCTTATCAGACCTTCATCTCCTATGTAGCGTAGCAACTCAATCTGTATATCATCTATGCCTGGTGCTTTGTTCCTGCTTAAGTCTTCCAAAGCTCTATCAAATTCTGATCTCAATATTAAATCTCCTTTCGCATCCTCATCAATTTCCTCCTCCCTTTCCATTACATGATTCTCAATCTCCTTTCCCTTATACAAACTCTCTATGTAAGCTTTCCATCTCTCGACCTTTTCTTCCCTATCTGTTAGAGGCTTTCCATTTGTGTCCTTAATATTGCAGCACTTAGTCTTCTTTTCCCCAAAAGTATTCTTAATCCTTCGATAAGCTGTGTCTACTTTTCCTAATTTCAGACAATTTTCTATACCTGCACATTTCTCTTTCAACCATTCTTCTTTCGCTTCCTTGCACTTCTTGTTAACCTCATTTCTCAGACGTCTGTATTCTGCTTTCCCCTTTTCATCTCTTACATTCTTGTGTTTCCGCCTTTCGTCCATCAATTCTAGTATATCCTGAGTGATCCACGGTTTTCTACCTATTCTTTCTTTCCTACCAATGTTTTCTTCTGCGGATTTTGTTATTTCATTCTTCAAAAGTGCCCATTCGTCTGCAATTGAAGTTTGTTTAGGGTTTTTCATTAGTCCTTCCTTTATACTCTTCTTGAATCTTTCGTTTACATCCTCCTCTTTCAGTCTGTCTATTGCCCACCTTTTTGGCTTTTGACTTTTCTTCAGTTTCTTCAACTTTAATCTGCATTTCATTACAACCAGATTGTGGTCAGAGTTTATGTCAGCACCAGGATATGTTTTACAATCCAAAATCTGGTTTCGAAACCTCTGCTTGACCATAATGAAGTCGATTTGGTAATGCCCTGTATCTCCTGGTCTCATCCATGTGTATATTCTTCTATTGTGGTTATTGAATAAGGTGTTAGCTATGACCAACTCATGCTCGGTGCAGAATTCTACCAGCCTGCTTCCTCGATCATTCCTTTCACCTATACAATATAAATATTTGAAAGTACTGACTGCATTTCTATTTCCCTAAGATCTATATTATCTAAGAATTTGTCTTTTCTACCCTAGAATTTTTGTTTTTTTACTCAAGAATTTTAATTACCTACCCAAGAATTTTCCCTCGTTACTCAATAATTTTTTCTCTTTTTACTCAAGAATTCAGCACCATTTCATTCAAGAAATTTGAGTGTCCCTATTTATGATTGTATTTAAACTCGAACCTGTGAGCAAAAGAAAATGTTGTTTAAAAATATTGAACACAAATAATGTAGAAAAGATGAAGAAAGCTTATTAGCACCTACCCCGGCAGCAAGGTTGTGCCGTGTGTTATGCAAAAGGCTGTCCGACAGCCGACTGAGAAGGGGTGTGTTTGCACATGTAGAACGGAATGTTAAGGCGTGGGCGCTCGGGTGATGTAGTGGCGGGGGAGGGGAAGAGAGGTAAGTTGGATACGGAGGGGAGGTTTAAAACGTCTTTTGTTTATTTCACAGTGGTCTATTTAAGTTGCATATCTTTTATATATAATGTAGTGTATACGGCACCCCCGAAGGGATACGGTACAGCCCCCCTTAATTCCCCAGAGCCTAGATTTGTTTATGCTACCTTTAAGACTCAGGGATAGGGGGACTTGGTTAGAATAACCAGGGAGTGGAAAGCTGGACGTACCCAAAGGGTGGGTATAGGACGTGCTGGATAGCAGGAGAATCATGTTCTCAACTTCAAAACAAATAACAAATATATTCCAAAATAAAGGGAGTACCTGAGGTATCGGGGCGCAAGATATAAGACACTTGGGGCCTAAGTTAAACTGGGGGGAGACCCTTAGATCTGGTCGGCTTGGGCGCAGCAGGCGCAACAAGGAGTTAGCGTAAATGCCAAGACAATGAGGTGCATGGCTCAAGAGAGCGGAAGCAAGAGAAATAAAAATTGCTATCCGAGCAATAATAGGCGGGAAGGGTGATACGAGAAAATCACAGATGCTACACTAATTACACGATCACGTGTACTCAAACAAAGGATTCATTTTAAGTGAACTGCCCGGGTGGGCTTACCAACACAGTAATAAAGAATATTGCGGAAGGCAACATAAGAAAAGGCTGAAAGCCCAAGGCTAGAAGAGCCTACGCCACGAGGCGTCAAAGAATAGCCGACCAGGCGGCGACAATAGGCAAAGGGAATGCCGCCGACAAATAACATCAAAATCCCAATCCAAAAATTGCAGCATGTTTCAGTAATATCAAGCTATAGGTATTGGTTCAAGTCCTTTAAATAGCGAAATAGCTTATTACCAAAATTAGGTTGGCGTCACAGTTAACGGCCGTTGCACGTGTTTGAATATTCCAAAGTTTCATAATACGTAAATATGCCACACTAAGCTGAGAATCATAATTAAGGAATATTTCCTTCAGAATAAGAGTTAAGATATCAAACAGGAATAATAAATTTCCAAACATTATGTGGCCCACACAAGTTCAAGTTCAAAATGCAAATGACGCTTAGCTTCACACCCGCACTCGAAGCAGCAAATAAGTAATTAAAATCTCCATCGGGAGTAGAATAATGAACAAAATATCACAAGCAGTATTAGAATGTTTTTGGTGGAAATACACAGTACCTTAGTTCCTACGGCTTCCCAAGCCGTAATTAGAATGCATGGCGTGGTTCAAGACCTCGCGGCAAACGAAGACAGAAACACGTAATTAAGTTTATATTTGAGTAACTTCTCAGAATTCACAGTTTAAGAAATAGTATTATTATCAAAAGTACAATCAACTTGCAGAACTACTGCAAATGAACTTGGCACGGGCCGAGTCCCGTGCCATGCTTTCTTTATCGCTACATTGCGCCTCGTTTTGAGACGACAGTCCTCTCCAACGGTCCCAGGCAGAAAAATCACGTCCTCAGGACGCCCGCACACACATGGGCACTTGCCGCATGCGCGCCTACACCAACCAGACCGCGGCAATTTGTGGCGCGGCCGGTAATATGAATTTAAGTCTAGAACCATCTCGTTCTTTCTCGTGGCTTCTGGTGACGTCGTGTCCTTTCCAAGGCCGGAAATACGTAGCCAGGCAGAGAGGGGTAACGGCGGGAGTTTGACAATTTGAAATACAGTGTTCAGAGCCCAGCTCCACGGGACAAGCAGCCTGGCGAGAGGGGGAGGGGTGGGGACGAAATATTGTGGCAGTCGTTGGCACATAGTGCAATATTGAATAGTGGGTTATTTTAGTTTATGATCTTGTTTAGATTTTTGTCTGGGCACAACTTTTGGTGAATATAAATTTCAAGATGTTCATTCTGTTACCTTTGTTTACTGTGTGCAATATTGAGAGATCTTTATTTATGTCTGTGAAATTATGATTATCTTACCCGAATATCGCATCCGCATTGGCCCACATTAGAGAACAGTAGTCATAGCATTCTGGTCTGTATATTCCCGATTTTTTATGATTGTCCGTTTTGACAGCTTTGTGTGTGTTAAATTATGATTTTCATTAGTTGTTTTCAAAGCTATTTCCAAATTTTTTCTTTTAAACACACTGGTGAGGTTGTATATATTCCTACTGAGTGAAAGATACATAGTTTAGATCTTTTTTGTTTCTGTTTGATAAGGTCGTTGTTGGTTTATTCCTTATGTTATTCACTCTTCTATTTACATAATGTTTGTCATACCCATTTAACTTAGCTATTGTTTGTAGTACGTTTTCTCTTTTCCGACTTTCTGGGGTTAGGGGGAATCAAAAAGTTCTTGTAGATGTCGCAATTTCCTACACATAGGTTGTTGTAATCACAGGAGGAGGCTAGTTGGACGATGTAAATAGCCCAACAGTTCTTTCCAACTGTGCATTGAAGCCACCGAGAACAATCTTGATGTCCAGTCATGGGTTCTCAACCAGTGTGTCGTGGAATCGGTCATAAAAGTTGTCTTAATAACCATCGATCTGTGTACTCCATGGAAGTCAAAACTTGGACAATGGTGACTTTTTTTGTACAGCAAAGAACAGATGTTCTGCTCATGTGATAAACAGTACACTGTATTTAGAAATTCGTTGATTTTTACACTCCACTCGAGTTGAGGTTTCCCTGTAGGAAATTATCCTTGCAAAAGATTTTTCTTCAGTTTGTTACATATCACGGATTTTTGATGATGGTGGTGATGATTTTTTATTATGTGCAGGTGTGTCCCATTCGGCAACTGAGTGATGGACAGAGGTGCCGTGTCGTGTTTGCGTACCTATCATGGCAAGCCCCTCACCTGCTGCTACTTGACGAACCTACCAATCACTTGGACATGGAGACCATTGATGCTCTGGCTGATGCTATTAACGACTTTGATGGTGGCATGGTCTTGGTCAGCCACGACTTCAGGCTTATCAGTCAGGTGAGTTGGGGAGTATATTTAAAATGCAGAATATACCTGGATTTCACATCCTCATGTGTAATATACAAACAAACCTAAAATCATGCACTATGAAACAAAAGGTATTTAAAACTTGGTCATAAAAGAGGCTATAGAGATCCAATTAGTTGAGATAAACAACCCATCCAACTTAACCCTCGGATACTCACGCGGGCTACTGGTGTAGCCCAGCGATTTATTTTGTTGTAGCGCAGAGTATATTTTTTGCTGCCTGTTGATGCTGTATTTAACCGACGGGTGTGATTCCAACTGAACTAATTGCTCCAAACTGACACCAGATACATTAGAAGTCGTCTGGGCTACAATAGTAGCCCGCGCGAGCATCACTATTTCAGAATTGAACGTGCAAAGGAAACGTTGCCTCGCAGGAGGCGGTCATGTAGATGACTTTCAAATCAGTCAGTGTTTAGATGAAAGTAATGATAGGTTGAGTGTAGTGGAAATAAAGTAGGCTGTTGATTCTTGCGAGGACGAGGAAGGGATAAATCAACAAGGAACAGATGCGTAAAGTCCAATGAAGATCTTCTCGGATCCATTTGCACAGAATGCTTGAGTGACAAATTTGTTTGAGCATGCTTATGGATTTCCTGGGCTATATATGGTAGCCAAAAGGGCAAAAATAAACTTCAAAACATCGAGAAAAAATCAATGAAAATACTGAAATTGTTCATAATAAGTGTTGATTTTCTAAGGAAATTATCTAACCTAGTTTTATTTTTGTTTAATTCCAATCCAAATATGCACTAATATAAGTATTTAGGTTTACATAAAAAATAATTTAACAGTTCTAGTTCCATTAGTTTTATTTTTGTTGCAGTTTTACCAAACATGTACGGTAAAATTGAATTTTCTTCTTAACTTCGTATTTTCTCTCCATAGGAAGATAAATGCCTACATAAAATCTTCAGATTTAGCATAGAATACTTACATATACTACTATTTATCATGTTATTAAAACTGAACACCGAAAATGTGTGCGAGTCCATCAGATTGAATAACTCTTTGGGCTATATATGTAGCCACCGCGAGTATCGCTGTATCTATTACTAGCGCGAGTGTCCGAGGGTTAAACGAATAGAAGCGAGCTCTCCAAAAAATATGTACAGCTTTCCTAACAACAAACAGTAAACCACATAACAAATTATGGCAGCTTAGAGAAATAAAGGGGAAAATGTCAAGCGGGTAGCGTATTCTTAATAAACCAAGGCCTAATTTAGGCAGTGTTATAAGAGTCCAAAATCATGTTCAAAAAGTCAGGTGCTCAATATATGGATGTTCCGTTTTTCGCTTGTAGCACGATCGAGATTAGCCTATATTCGGGGTGTCTACCAGTAACTAAGAAGTAGCTAATTTTACAAACCAGTAACAAAGTTATTGAAAAGTAGCTAATTTTTATGTCTGTATAGTTGGAGGTAACGAAAATTTGCTGAGGTCGGTATAAATCGTTGAAACACACACAACTAGGCTCAGATTGTGATGAAGCAAGTTTCACGCAAGCGGCATCAAGGAGATTTTTAATTTTGTGTAAAATATTTTTCTGTATTATTAGGGTCCTTGACTTTTCGACTCTGGCACATTCAATCTTTATCCAACACTGTTGTTCCTGTTTGGGAGATATCGTGACAGCACTACATTAGACCGCCAGCTAACATACCTTTGCACAAGCGCGTGATGTGGGACGGGCGAGTCCATTTGCCCAGAGGTATGAGCGACATTACTAGGTTCCGTTGCATGGCGTCGCTACAGCAGTGTTGCCACTATTAAAGTTCCACCCTTCGTAAATTTCCATTTTTTTCCTGTGTGTAAATGTAGTTACTTTTATTATTAACTCTGAATAAAGAATAAATAATACTAATGATATTGGTTTTACGTCCCTTTATTAAACTACTGCGGCTTTTGGAGACGTCGGGGTGCTGCAATTTTCTCCCGAAGGGGATTTTAATGTGCCAGTAAATTACTGGCATGGCTCCCTCAAATGCCGCTCGACTGTGCCAGGATTCGATCCTGCAACTTTAGGCACAGCCGGCGAGAAGGTTACCGCTCGGAATAAAGAAAATTGGTAGATTATTTTTTTGTTTAAAGGAACATTATGTAAAGAAATTCAATTTTTTTTGGTAAGAAGTAGAAATGTGTGATTTTTAATTACCATTTGGTACAGCATTTTTTTCTTTGTATATACAGTGGAATCTCGTTAGCATGTTCTTGGTTACCACGTTTTCCCATTTAACGCGATGATTTTCTCAAGTCCCAATCCTACTAAATACATGTTGATATATCCCTTAATACGTTTTCTATTCCCGCTTACGACGATCAAATTTTCGTTGGACTATTTCTAGGGAATCTGATTTTATTCTTATTTCATTATAAAATTCGGCATCTGGAAAACACGATGTGATATTGCTACCTATTCTTTGATCAGAGATTCCCAACCGGTGTGCCATGCCGCGAAATTTCTGCAACACTTGGATATAATAATCATTTGGATACGTGGATTAAAATTTTACTCGTAGACAAGACAGCGTGACAGTTCCCGGCAATATTTTTATTGAAGTTTAGTTATTTTGCTACTTATATACAGAATGATCAACAGCACAGTGTGCCTTGTAACTGTAGAACAATGTTCTGTTATGTTTCACAATAGTTCTAGTTAAGCATTCACCCATGTAGGGAGCAGCACCAAGTTAGTCGCTTCTAATATTTCAATATTTCTCCGCTAGGGGCGACAGCGCTGCAATGCTTTGGTAAAATGTGAAACTGTCAAATAGGGTTCTGATTTATTCTTCACTATCATACTGTTAGTGCCAGTGAAGTTGTAGTTAGAGCTAGTGTTGTTTTTACGTACCGTATTTACTCGAATACGACCTGCCCCCGAATAAGACCCGCACCCTGATTTTGAAGAACAAAATTTAAAAAAAAAAACTCAAAATTATGTACAATCGTAACTAAATAAACAGAATAGCATTTATCCAAAATAGTTTCCAACAGTTTTGAAGTCGTCCTAAAATAACACACATCAAACGATTAAAAATACAAATAAAAGTACACAAACACTTCATCCATCGTCATCAGAAGTACCAACTTCGGAACTTTTATCACCATCCCACTAAATGTCGTCATCACTGACATCCATAGCATTCGAAATACTACATTTCTTGAAGCTCTTCCGTATGAGATCTCCCGAGATACGATTCCATGCCGTCAAAATGCACGAACATAGCAGCTGAACTTCCGGGCGCTGAATACGACCGGTTGGAGTGTGTGCTTATCGGCCGCCATCTGCTCCGTATACAGCTGTTTCAAGGCTGCTTTGAACGGGCGGTTCACGCAGACATCCAGTGGTTGTAGCATAGACGTCATCCCGCTCAATCACGAATACATGACTCGTCAATATCATACAGTGCACTCTCGTTAATTCGCGGTAATTAATGCACGAACTTCCGCGAATTATCCGCAGTTATTTTTGTTAAGCCTAGGAAAAACAAAACTATTGGTTAAAATATTGAAATAGGCTTGAACACGCGAAATAATAATTTTAACTCCTGATTGTAGTGTCTTACACGACATGCTAGGCTACTGGTAGGCCTATGTGGACTATGCCTACATTAATATATTTAAAAAAAGCCGTCATTACTTTTTGTTTCTTAGATCGTTTATTCTATTTTTCGATTGCACATTTCCAAAGAAAATATTATATGAAAACGAAAATTCATCTCGTTTTTCTATATAAAAGATAAGTGTGACTAGAGACACTAGCTTGACTGTGGGAAAATTTCGGGATTTCCGTTGCATCACTCTCGCACTCGAAATCTACTGGATTTCAGTTTTTCTCACCAACAGTCAAATGACATGCTATTTCTTCTTTGCTTTTCTGTAGTAAATCATAATCGTCTTTATCGACGTCTAACTTGCCCGTTCGAAATATCGTCGTTACAAAAGTCGGCAAGCGCTTGCTTTTGTACGAGCGGAGTAGCGGTACTTTCCTCCCGACTAGTTGACTGCATGAAGAGCATCGAACAAACACGCTCTCGATGTCGTGCGCGTTTGCGCCATTACGCAATAATCGCTGTTTACAATTCGCTGTCCGCACATCCACCCTTCACAACTCACAGATCAGCGACCTTGGAGCGTGGCTGTTGGGAAAGGGACGGTAGGTTCCGAGTGAAAGTGCATTCCTCTTGTATTGTTTGGGCTTCAAAGACAAAGGAAATCTGTGCTATACCACTCGCGGCAACATGCGCGTAAGTTTCGAAGATTGCGCAATTAGGCCTACTGTTGCATCGCAGAGAAATGCAGTTCAGTCTTCCCTAGTCTCAATGATTTCGTCTTTACGCATTGCGTCGCATCAAAATTCTTTTAAACGACAGAGAGATTGCTTAACTTAGCGTGATGATTAGTTGCTGTGAGAATTCCCAATTTAAAAAATACTCATGGAGACCCGCGAATTAACCGCAAAACGAATTATCCACACGCGAATTATCGGGAGTGCACTGTATTTCCTGCCGGGCACTATTTCCAATAACTTCAGCTTCCCTCACAACTTTCAGCTTCTCACTCACATTAAACGACCGCAAACTCTTCGTACAACTCATGTTTACACTCGGAAAACGTGCGCGAGGAAGTATGACGCCGCCTGCTTATGGTAAAACAAAGTGATAGCCGGAAGAAGGCTAGCACCATCTAGCGGATACTCGCAACACCCGATATCGCGCGTGGCGGGCAATTTAAATCTTTAAAATCAGGATGACTCAAATAAGACCCGCACCCCAAATTTTCACGTCCGATTTTGTTTAAAAATGTGCGGGTGGTATTCGAGTATATACGGTATTGAAATCGATCGTTTTATAATTATTAAGAAAAACGAATTACCTGGTACGAGTTCTAAATAGAGATACAGTAAAAATAATCTCCTTGTTGGTGCGAAGACTCATGTTTTGGAAAGTAGGCCTAATAAACGTAAACATTGTGGCAATGGTGATAGTGACTCGGGGAACTTTCGACAATATCATGAAAGCTACTTAGCCTTTGGTTTCACGTCATCTGGTGGTGAAAAACCCACACCTCGATGTCTAATTTGTGGTGAACAGCTGTCGAACGAAGCAATGGTGCCAAGTAAGTTGAAAAGACATATTCTCTCAAAACATCCAATTGCTTCTAAAAAGCCGGTTGAATATTCAAAATGCTGCAAGTAAATGAATAAACACAGGTTTCGAAATTTAAAAAAATATTGTCTGTGTCTGATAAAGCCCAAGAAGCCAGCTATGCCGTGGCTGAGCTAATAGCTAAAAACATGAAATCTCATACGACCGCTAAGACAACGATTCAACCAGTGTGTTGTGAAATTGTTAAAATCATGTTTGGAGAAGAGGTTAGGAAAATTCTTTTATCTAATAACATAAGTAGGCGTATTGAAGACATGTACAAAGATGTTAGGCCCATGTCAATGTAAAACTTAGAGCAGCGGATTTTTTTTGTCTCCAAGTGGATGAGTCCACAGATATAACCGGGAAACCCCACGTTCTAGCATTCGTCAGATTCATAAACGAAAACGAAGCAATTGAGCAGTTTCTGTTTTGCAAGGTTCTTCCTGAAACAACAACCGGACAAGACATTTTTCAGCTAGTAAATAACTATTTTGTCGCTGCTGGTTTTTCTTGTAAGTCTTGTTTGAGTGTTCGTACAGACGGGCGCCCCGCAATGGTGGGACGTTTGACAGGATTTCTATCACTTGTAAAGAAAGAAAATCCAGATACTATATTTACTCATTGCTTTCTCCACAGAGAAGCTCTGGTTCCTGAGCTCTAAGAATGTTTAAAGGCTGCTGTGAAAATGGTAAACTTTATAAAAAGTAGGCCTTTAACCCAATGAGCAGTACTGCCGTCTATTTACGGAACTGTTGTGCGTGGCCCACGGGAGTACTGCCGTCTATTGACGTTCTCGAGGTTCGCGCCTAAACAGTACCGCCGTCTAATCACGTTTCATGGGGAATGTTTGAAATTGTTGCCTGACATTGTACTGGCGGGTCTTTAGAACAATGTTGGAGGATGTTTGACAGGTTCAGCGAACGTTATTCCGTGTTTTATCACATCTCGTATGTTCTGTGATGAAGTTCTGTCCCGGCATCTGCAGTCACGTAACCTAACTTCTTACGCGATTGTGCTACGAAGTACAACACACGAGAACTGTTTTCTATTGTTGTTTCCTGTGAGTGCACTGCACAACTATTCCTTGACAATACACATTATGTTTCTTTTCCCTCATCTCGGGTTTCCGTGGAAACAAACTCCATTACTCTCTGATTGTCAACAAATACACGTGCTAAATGGCGGGATCGAGTCGAGGAGGCACGCTTGCTCCGCAAGATATAAGTAATATTTTGACTAATGAGGAGTCTGACGATGAAGTTGATATTTATGATGGTGATAGTGATTGTATTGTGTCCGATGTGAGTGAAATTGGTCATTCCTCGGAAGACGATGACATAGAAATTGAGGACGAAGTGCAGCCTGCTGTCGCAAAGAAGGCTAAGCTGTCAGCTGTTCACACTGAAGGAAGAAAGTGGACTTCTATAGGTAGGTTTCTTCCTACGCTTTCTGCTAATTTTGATGCATCAAATTCAGGCGTTAGTGATAATCTTCATGTGAATGATAATGACAATGATTCAAGAATTGAAGTGTCGATTTTCAAAGAAGTTGTTGACCGTAATATTATGAACTTGATAGTGTCAGAAATGAACAACTACTACATATTTGTTATGGAAAATACGGACGTAAAGGAAAAGTCGAAATTACATAAGTGGCAAGGCATAACCGTAGAGACTCTTTATGTTTTCCTGGCAACTGTATTGTTGATGGGCCATGTGAAGAAAAACAGGATGAAAGACTATTGGTCGACAAATTAATTGATCGAAACTCCGATGTTCGGTAAAGTGGTTTCTCTCGACAATTTCTCCCTCATTCTAAGACTGCTTCACTTTTCTGACAACAATCTTCAACCCCCAGGTGACAGACTTTATAAAATTAGGCCTATAATAAACTATTTGAGAGAGAAATTCCGATCTATATTCTATCCCTTCCAAAAGATCTCTATTGACGAGAGCCTAGTTGCTTGGAAAGGTCGCCTAAAATGGAAACAGTACATTCCATCAAAGCGACACAGGTTTGGCATAAAGGTGTTCATACTTTGTGACTGTGAAACTGGGTTTATCAATGATTTTATTGTTTCTACGGGAAAGGATACGGAAATTGAACATGATGAAAAACTTGGAGTGTCTGGGTCAGTTGTCAAAACTCTTAACAGCACCTTACATTGGTAAAGGCCTCAACCTGTATGTCGACAACTGGTACACAAGCCCAGATCTTTTTGAGTACCTACACAAGGAAAATACTGGAGCATGTGGCAGTCAGAAAAAACAGAAAAGGGATGCCAGACTTCCCGAAGAAAATTCAAAAGGGGGAATGTATTTCACGGCACACCAATGATATTTTTGACTCTGAGAGTCGCACATTTTTTCCGTATTGACTGAAATATACTAAGAACAAAGTTCCAACTGGTTCCGCCTCGTCAATACTGTTTAAACAGTATTGACGAGGCGGAACCAGTTGGAACTTTGTTCTTAGTACACCAATGATATGCTGGCGCAAAGATGGCACGACAAAAGGGATGTTACTATGCTTACTACCATACACGAGAACGTGATGGTAGAAACCGACAAAACAGACCACGCCACAGGTCAGAAGAAAATGAAACCTTTGAGTGTACTGGATTATAATGTGAACATGGGTCCAATTGACAAAGCTGATATGCAAATCAGTTTCACTGCAAATGTCAGGAAAACACTGAAGTGGTATGCCAAGTTGTTTTTTTACTTGATTGACATTTCAGTGCTGAACTCTTACAATATTTACAAGATGAAGACTGGAAAGAATCCACAGCTTAGTGAATTCCGACTCTGCCTCATAGATCAGCTGCTAGAGGAATTTGCAGTGGAGAGGAAGCCAACAAAAGGAGGTCGACCACCTTCAGGAGGAGACTGCTTGAGACTTTCTGGACGTCATTTCCCTAAACCAGTACCTCCAACACAATCAAAGCAGAAGCCGCAACGGAGATGATTTGTGTGTCAGCACACAAAGAAGAGACCGACCAAAAGAACAGACACTAAGTGGATGTGTGTTGAGTGTGATAGACCCCTCTGTGTACACACCTGTTTTGAAGAGTACCATACCCTAAAGACATTTTGAAAGCCTAGGTGAAACTGATATAAAATTAAGTCGTGTTGTATGGGATACAAACTTGATCAAATATAGAAAGTAATTGAATGAAAAATGAAAATCCACAGCCTGCTTCCAGTCCCCGACCGGGTCAGGAATGGAATGAATGAAGCCCCCATCTAGCGGCGAGGATATGAACTGTGCCGGCTGCCGAGGCCTGACGCACTCCTCTGGGGCAATGATTAAATGAATGACAGATGAAATGAAATGATAGTGGAGAATGTTGCTGGAATGAAATTTTGACAGGGAAAACCGGAGTACCCGGAGAAAAACCTGTCTGCCTCCGTTTTGTCCAGCACAGATCTCACATGGAGTGACCGGGATTTGAACCACGGACCCAGCGGTGAGAGGCTGGCGTGCTGCCGCCTAACCCACGGAGGCTAGAAAGTAATTATGTTTTTCAATTTCCTTTCAGTATTTTTGAGAAAAATATTTTCTATGCCCCTGGTTTCAATTAAATTGAGGGTATCAGTTATGTACCATCAATGTAAATTTTGTAACTTTATTAATAGAGAAAAGTTAGACTCAAAATAACTTAAAATTGAGAACTGCAATTTTTCACAAAAAAACTCACTCCTGGTGGCCTGTAAGTGTCAGCAAAAACTCACTGATCAAAAGGTTAAAAGTTAGGTTTTTTAACAATTTGTGTTCTGCTATGGATGATGAGCATACCCAGTTGTTGTTGTTGCACACAGAAGTAAGATGGCCATCCCGCGGACGTGTCTTCCAAAGATTCTATGAACTCGCGAGAGGAGTTATTAGTATTTTTTACCTGTGAAGAGTCAGAGTATGCCAATTTTCTTAGTGATGACTCCTGGTATTCCAAAGTGGCGTTTTTAGCCGATATATTTAAGAAATTGTATGTTTTGAACAAAGGCATGTAAGGAAAGCGAGAGAACATTCTCACGTGAAGACAAAATCAACTCTTTCCAATAGAAGCTTTCTTTGTGGATATACAAAATAGAAAAACAAGAAACATGGGATATGTTTGACCTCACAAAAGATTGCCACATTGATTTCAACCTTTCCGATCTAATTTTGAAAAGCCTACGTCAGCTTGAAAACAACATAAACAAATATTTTCCATCTCGTGACGTATCTTCAATGGACTGGGTGAGGAATCCTTTTATTGATTCTGCATATGAAACTGCATCTCTTAGTACTGATGAAGAGAGTGAACTGATTGATGTCAGAAATGATCGCGGTCTTAAACTGCAGTACAGTAAATTCGTTGATGAAGCTGAAGCAAGTCAAAATTAAAGAAATCTAAAATGAATGTTGACTTTGAATCATTTTGGATGCCTCCGATAAATGAATATCCGTTAATCTCAAAGAAGGCAATGAAAGCAATAATACCATTTTCAACGTCTTATATCTGCGAGGCCGCCTTCTCGTCAATGAATGCCATAAAGACAAAAAATCGTTCACAGCTGAAGACTTTGGAAGATGACATGAGGGTTTTCTTGTCAACCATCCGACCTAGAAAAGATCTTGTAATGAAGGGACATCAGGCATAAATATCCCATTAGCACTAGTGAGTTTTAGCTTCACACTTCACACTTAATATCATAAATCTCCTTTTATGAATTTTGTATTGTTCTGTCATGATTTTGGTTCCTCACGATATTGAAATATTTGTTTATTTATACCAAAATGCAGTTTTCATATTGATCCCTTTTCCGTTAAAACAATCTATTTATAATTATTTAAGTCTTACCATGCAAAGACTATGCCACTATTATCATAATAAAACATATTGAAATACCGGTAAGCAAATCAAGTGTGCCGTGACTACATGTGGACTTAAGTCAGTGTGCCGCGACATGAAAAGGTTGGGAATCGCTGGTGTAGATGATTTTAGTGTGTTTTGACGGTGTAGAAGTGACATGAGCTATGACTCAACACAGAAGATAGCTGCCCTTTCTCCCCCTTCCTTTGTCTATTTCTCTCAAATTTCTCTCTTGTTCTTAGTGTTTTCTCAGACTTCGCACAGATTTAAGTCCAGTTATGACCTATTTTATTGTGTGTTTCATAATGGATAAGATTAAAGTATGGCAGATAACAAATGATGAGAAGTTGAGATACATTTGAGACGTGGACTGTAATCCTCACATGAAGCGTGTGGATATAGCGCGAAAGTGGAACATTCCTCTGGGTACACTGAACACTATTCTCGGCAAAAAGAAGGAAATCGAACATGCATTTGATGAAGGGGTGAGCGGCAAAAGGAGACGTGTGCGAGAGGGACAGTTTCCTGAACTAGAAAGAGCGTTATTGAAATTGTTTAAGCAAGCCCGTGCTTCAAACATACTAACCGACGGAACCATAGTTCGAGCACAGGCCTGTAATTTAGCAGGGCAGTTGGGCATCACTGTATTTAAAGCTTCGAATGGGTGGATCGAGAGAGTCAAGAATCGGCACCAGCTGGTGTACAGATGTGTGCTAGGCGAGGCTGCTAGCGTAAATACCGATACAGTAGAAGCGCGGAAAAGTATGACACTTCCTCAGCTTCTCGAAAAGTATAGTCCTTATGATGTTCTCAGCGAGGACGAAACAGGCTTGTTTTTTCACCTCACACCGGGCAAAACCTTGGGATTTAAAGGAGAAAAATGTCATGGTGGAAAGTTTAATAAAGAGAGACTGGTAGTCCTATTGAGCTGCAATGAAAGTGGAACGGAAAAGTTGGTTCCACTGGTAATAGGAAAAGCGAGGAGGAGTCCACGCTGATTTAGAAATGTGCGAACATTTCCTTGCAAGTACACATCAAACGCAACGCCTGGGTGACAACAACATTTGAACAATATTGACGTGTGCTGGATGCATGAATGGGTGCTCAGAACAGGAAAATCTTGTTGTTCGTTGACCAATGTGCAGCACATCCCACTGACACGGCTTATCTAAGGAACGTGATAATTCCCCCCCCCCCGGCTAACTGCACTAGTCGCCTGCAGCTGCTTGATCAGGGCATCAGGTGCGTGAAACAAAAATACAGAAAGTGGCTCGTTCAGAAGTGGTTGGCATCACTTCAAACCACTACGAGGAAAATAACAGTACTGGATGCGATGCATTTTATAAAATCTGCCTGGGATTCAGTTGAACCGAACACCATCAAGCATTGTTTTAACACGGCTGGTTTCTGTCGGGTTGAAGATGACGTCACGCCTGTGGACGGAAACCTTGCGACGACTGATGAATGGCGACAGGCGAAGACAATGTAAGCTTCGATGCTTATGTAGACGGTGATGTCAGTGTTGTGGTATGTCAGTCTATGACGATTGACAAAATTCTTGAGCAGTAGACGGCAGATAAAAAGACGGGAAGAAAGTGAAGATGACGAACCAGAACCTACACCAGTGCCTACACTTTCGAAAGCTCTAGATAAGAAGCAATGAACACAGTGCGATCAGGTCACAAGTTTTGTTGTTGATGATGACATGGTTTTAATGACGAAGATGGATTCGGTACTATGTAAACTTAGACAAAAGAAAAAGCAGTCCACTCAGGATAGGTTTTTCAAAGCTGTGTAATGTGCAATATATATTTTTATTTTGGAATATGTTATAGTGTGTGCTGTGTAATGTGTGATGGTAGTGTAGTATAGAGTTACAGTAATTCATTTTTATGTTATGTAATCCCAGTGTAAGTTACTGTTAACCTATGTTTATGTTGTGACTGTGGTAGTGCAGGTAATCACTTGCTAAGGTTGGTGATTTAACGTGCACGTCCACACCGCGTTCTTTCTTATACATTGTAAATCCAGTATGGCGTTTTTCGGTAGTACGTTTTCTCGCATTTGACGTCCAAATTTTCAGTCCCTTGTAAAACATACTAACCAGGTTCTACTGTATGTCATTATGTAGATTTTATGGATTTTTCTGGTACTTTTGTGCAGGATTTGAAATGTGTATTGGTAGCAGCCCTGCAATAAGGTACAGAATATCTCCAACTCCTTATGGCTATATTCCCATTATCTCCATTTGAAAATACTGTACTTGTATAGCTCAGACATACAATCATTGTCTACCTGGCTGTATTTTCCTATGTAGATTTGTATAACTCGAAAATTTCTTAGCTGATGCAATGATGGGTCTTACAGTAAGCCCTTGTTTGAGATTACTGAATGAAGGATCTTATATAACTCAAATATTCAGCTTGTTTTAACAGTTTATCTGTTTTTCTTTCAGGTTGCTGAAGAGATATGGGTTTGTGAGAATGGAACAGTCACCAAATGGCAAGGAGGAATTCAGACCTACAAAGAACATCTTAAAGCCAAGATTTTAAAAGAGAAGGCTAATGACAGCAAGAAGTTTAGTAAATAAACATGGAATATCTAGGAACACATTTTAATGGGGGAAATAAACATCTGTGGTATTTAATAAAATTAACTTAGCTGCCAATATATTTGTGTATCTGGAAAGACTGATTTCTTCAGAATGCCTAAATATATAGGTAAATCAATTTGTATTAAATTATGAACAGAGTGGATATGTGACAAATTGTTTTCCCTTCTTCTTGTGAATGTGCTGTTATATTGTTAGACATAAATCCAGAAAGTCTTGACATAAGTTTAGTTCTTGAGTGCAATGTGTTCAGTGAAAAGAACATAAGCAACTGTTATAAATATGACTACTATAATAGATTTCAGATTAAGGTTGCCTCATTCTCATTTTAATTCAGCTCCTGTAATACGTGCATGAAGGATTATCGAGAATCAGGGTAGAGGATCGAGACAATTACGCACATGTTGCTTACAGCTTGTACTCCGTCCCTATGATCCAGACAGGTGTTATGCCTCTTTCCTTGCATTGTTCCAGATGGTCTTTAATTTCAGGTTTTGTTGACAATATTTTTATTATGCTGAAATATGGGTTCAACTAAGTAAAAAAAAAACTTAATTTATCCGAGTAATGCTGGGATGCATCAACTACACTTTCCTAACAGTTCTTTAGTCATTGTGGTTTGTTTCTTGTTGCTCTAAAGTGATTACAATTTTACTGTGATCTCTTGTCAATATTCAATATTGTGAGGTAGTTTTATTTTGGCTTCTATTAACTAATGTGAATTCTTTAAATTGTAAGTATGTGGCTGAACTTGTTGGATCTAGAGGCCAGACATGTGATATGAATACATACATCTGTTTTCTGTATGAATGTGGCTAGATCATGATGGTGGTTTTATGTGAACATCTACCAGTTGTGTTATTTGTCATTTTCATGAGAATGCTGTGAGGATTTTTTTAAATATCACTGTGAGTGGTGTGAAAGGTGTTTGGATTTGTAGAACATATTGTAATCTCATTCCTAGTCTCCATATAGCTTACTCTACCTATCAAGGCTTTGGAGATGAAGAGAGATTAAATTGTCATTAAAACTTTTTAAAGTTGCTTTCTACTTTTCCTTATCCTATACCTGGCCAAAGTCATCGGATTTTTCAAGAGCATTAAAAATTCCTCAGTATGCCTTCATTCGGTAGGGAAGTAAAGCCGGTGGGCCCATGTAAGATCCTTCCACTAACTAAAATTGTGTGAAGCTTAATTTGTAGGTCAGATATGATTAACACTCTAATAGTTCCAACGTTCGCCGGCAGCATTTGGTAGCAACTGTTTGAAATTGATCGTCTGCAGCCCTTACAGATAAAAACACACTAATACAGCCGTCACAATTAACACCGGTTAACAGGCAGATTCTACACACCCAAAGTTCACAGGGCTACATGACTGCGTTGTCGTTGCCCCTAAACTGAGGAACCAACCACCTTATCCCATAGCTTTGAACACCATTGAAACCATAGCATGTAAAGCCCTAGGACTATGTTAATTTACTACCGTATTTGCTCGCGTATATCTCGCACTTTTTGGACCGAAAATATGTGTGAAAATTTTCGGTGCGAGATATACGCGGGGAATAACCGTATTCCCGAAAAAACACAACATTTGCGATGTAACGGTAGGCCTACTTGCGCAACTGTTGTGGAGCGCTAATTCGAACGTGTCTCAAGGCGGTGAATTTAGCCAACCACGGCCGAAGACGCGGCGAACGATGTACAGCTTGGTAACACTCACGCTGCGCCATATGCTTGCACGCGGCCGAGTTCTGATGCGACGCAATGCGTAAAGACGAAATCATTGATATTTGAGGAGACTGAACTGCATTTCTCTGCAATGTAACAGTAGGCCTACTACCGCAACTGATGTGGCGTGCTAATCGTTAATTCGGACGTGTCTCAAAGCGGTGAATTTAGCCAGCCGCGGCCGAAGACACGGCGAACGATGTACAGCGTGCTAACACTCACGCTGCGCCGTATGCTTGCACACGGCCGAGAAATGTGGTGTTTGGGAGGGTCCGATTATCCCGGATTCCTGCAGTGAGTTCAAGTCCTTCTTGAATGGGGCCACGGCCCGTAGAGACCGCTGCGGCTTCCGTAAGGATCTCTCCTTTATCGGGTTGCTTGAGAGTGCAGCCCTAAGTGGGTGGTAAACTCCATCTAAAGCTAAATATGACCACGAGACCGATAGCGAACAAGTACCGTGAGCGAAAGTTGAACAATTGAGTATTCTAGTATCAAAACCGGCCAACTCGCTGAAGGCATATTTTTCAGTATGGATGAAAAACCTCAGAGACAAAGCAATGGTGGTCACAAAAAAATTTATTGCATAGTTATATCCGTAATGGTTTAATATTTAAGTTCTGCTATTTTGAGAAATCTGATTCATAATAAACCCATCTCTTTTGCTAATATTAATTTTGACTTGGCCGTTTTTGTTGCAATTTGGTATAATTTTTTTTTTTTTTTGAAACTTTTCTTTTTAAATTCCAAACTCCAGTGAAAAAAGGCAATTAAATTAAAATAAATTGACATTGTAATTACCTGTCTTTATTGCAATAAAAACTAAATCATTCTGCTTAAATTGGATGATAATATATATGAAGATGAACATCAGAAAGCTGAGGAGAATACAAAATAGGTATTATATCATTAAAAGTTAGTAGTTCACTTAGATCTTGGAACACAGTAAAAGAAAATGAGTCACTTATTAAAATATGAACAATATACACATTACACTACACAATAAGGACAAAATACGAGCGCACAGGATATACGAATGCTTTCGCGCCAATGCGGTAAGAAGCCCCCGAATACGGAAGTCAGTGTTGCAAACGAACAAAATACAAATTAATATGACTTCGAAGAGTATACAATATAAGGAACAATGTTGCCTACTGATATTATCACATTCTTGCATCATCTAACGCAAGATTCCAAACTATAATGCTGCGACATGAAGATGCTACTCGTTCTTTGACATGGCCGGTTATGAAAGCACTGCCTGCTTGACTTGGCCCATTTTGTTGCACGACCAAGAATTCAGTGCTCTGTAACATGAAGACATGGACGATTTTGAAGAATATTCTTGTTTCGCCTGATAGTGCTATTCTTCTACTTCAAATTGATAACCTTAACTCCTTTTTGTAAATATTGTGACTTGGCCGGTTTTGATACTAGACGACTCAATTATAGATGATGCTATAGATAGGGATAGGAATTTTTCGGTGATTTCAAAGTGAAGAAAGCGGTATTTTAAAGTGGCAAATTCGGTGGTTTCAAGTGCACTTTTCGGTACTTTCAAAATGTTAAATTTTAGGCGGGATTTTTTAAATATCATGGATAACATAACACATTTCAGTCATCCTTCAAAGTATACTTCAGTGAAGAGATCCAAATTCTCTTGTGACAAACGGTGACACATATCATTTAACGTGCTAGTGTAAGCTGAAAAACAAAAGTTCACAGTTAGCGTTTGAACAGGGTATCAAAATGGTTTTCAACACAGATTCTGAGAACTTTGGAAATACAAATGTCATTCCTTGCAAAACTCGAACAATGTCTGTTTTGGTCCTGTCTTGCATCAGCTTCTTGATTGAAGTTTGCAGTTCGTTGTATCCTCTTATGACTTCACTTTCTTCCAGTGTTCCACAGACCGGCAACTTCTTAATTTTCTTTGCAATATCCTCATTGATGTTCATTAGCACTATTTCTGCTGGATCAAACGCACACATTTGTAAATCTTGTTCCCAGGGTCAACGGATCTCAGGCTGATTAATATTCTAAGAGCATGGGACCCAGCCTTTACTAAAACTGAATGTATTTTCTCTCTTTTTAACACATTTCCACAACACTCCAACAGCCCCTTAATGTTGGTACCGTAAGTTTAAGGGCTTGCTGAATTCTCCGTAGATGTCCATCTAGAAGGTGAACAGTCTGATAAGACTGGCCTTCTAATAAAGGGATGAGTTCAGAGATGTCTGTGCCAAATTTTTGAATCTCAAGTATTTCGTCATGTGAAACATTGTTCAGGAAATCAACACTAGAGTTATCAGTCCCTACTACTTCATTCATAAAATGCACAATATCTTTCAAGTATTCTGACAGGTACACCACAGAATGAATCCAAGAAGACCACCTGGTTAAGACTGGTTCAGGAAAGAGTGGCACATTTTGATATGGATACTTGCCATCTAGATATTCATGTCTGAAAGGCACACTATATGACGCCACGCGTCGAGTAGTCACTAGGATGAAGGGGCAGGTGACCTTGCTGTTCTGGCCCTTAAAACCTCAATAACTTAGTAACTTACCAGGATGACCGTCCAGATTGATGTCGAAAGCGAGGTCCGCTATCTAACGTTAAGTTTCCGATCATTCCGCGTTTGTTGGATGCTCTCCATGCAGTCAAGTCATGAGAGAAAATTACCGCTACTACACTCGCACAAAAACAAGCCTTTGTCGGCTTCTGTGACGATGAGCCATGTTTAACATCTCTCTTTTCTTTATTTTCTTTGGCGGCCGTCCCGGTAGACTCAGACGCCATGTGAGATACTTTCTGTCCGGACGTGCCTTGAGGCTCTCCGCCTTATTATTTAAAATGTAATGTTTTTCCTTTTTATTTAACATTGTTATTATGCCGAAGCCTTCCATTTACTCATGTAAGTAATACATCTAACCTTGTGTCCACTATGCTCATTTCCTAAATTTAACCTTTCTTTTTGATCTTCGTCGTGTGCTTGGATTTGCTGTGGAACCAATCGTAATGGCGGTCTCCTGTTTTATTTTGTTTGAGTCTTCGTTTAACCTTTTATTTGTGCCGTGAAATATATCTGCGAGTGATTTTGTGAGTGTATGTTTTTCTTGCTGCCAGGTGCATTGATGCTGTTTTGATTGGGCATATCTTCGAATGGGTCTCCCGTGGTTTGTGGACGTTGGCGTTTCGACCATTCTCCCAACACGAGGCATGACACCATATATTTTAGCCCTATATATGTTTTCCCTTCATTCCATGCTTCGGGCAACTGGATCACGGCGGTAACTTTAAGTAGGCCTTACCGTATTCAGCTCGAACTCGGAATGTAAGTTGGGGACCATATAGGTTTAGCATGTTTTGCTAGACTACCTACAAGCACGAGTTGCTTTGAGTTTTATTTCTGCATCGTCGGCTGGCATTTTGTGTGTTTGACTGCGTGTATGTATCTTGATATATTTCACGGACACCTGACGTCATTTGTTTCTTCTTATAGTATCTTTGGTTTTGCTTTTCTTTTCTCTGGGGACTGCCAGCTCGATCGCATCCCCATTGCTCGCCACAGCCTCTGCGACACGCACACAGCCTCTTGTTTTATCTTTGCTATGCTTGTTATTTGTGGTCGTCATGACAACCATCCATCTCTAGGCAGAGAAGTGATTGTTGTTGACCAGCGACCGGCTCGATTGCCTCTTGATCTTTTACTTCTTCCCTTTTTACATCGTTTTCACCGAAGTGAGCACAGGTATGAATTTAATTTGTTAACGTTATTTACTATCGTAAGTTATTTATTGTTATTTATATTTATCTTCCCCGTTTGAAAGTGACTTTATTTGACCCCTAGGTGAAGGGTATTCTTTTTTGTGTGTGTTATTCTGGCCGGGTTTCTTTGTGTGTTCGGTTTCAATTCATTCAATTTCCATTTCTTTACCCATGTGTCTCATTTAGTAGTGTTTGGCGATCGGGCTGCTCGCTCTCTCTCTCTCTCTTCAAACCTAGGCCTAACTTATTCTAGCTTTCTAGCACCAGGAGGGTATTCCTACCACTCGTCGTGGGACCACCTTCACGGAGTCTGGAGTCGCTCGGCACATCTGGCCTGCAAGTAGGGGCCCAGCACAGGTCAGAAATTAACATCCATTTCCACTGCGTACTCCTTTCTTTTCTAGTTGGTTCCAGTGATGCAGCTAGGAGGCACGCCAAGAATATGTTTATTTTAAGAGGGCGGTGCAACGACAATATTTCAAATGGGCAAGGTGGTCTCGCTACGATGACATTAGGGCAAAACCTGGATGAATGCCAAGATGCAGAAGAAAGTGGCATTCAGTAGTTAGACTTCGATAAAGACGATCATGGTTTCAGACATGAAAGCGATGAGGATATTGTACGGAATTTGACTGTCGGTGAGGTAAACTGAGATCCAGTGCATGTCAAGTGAAGGAGTGATGCAACGGAAATATCAAAAGTTCCCACAGTCAAGCTAGTGTGTCTATAGTCACACTTATCTCTTATATAGAAAATCGAGATGAATTTTCGTTCTCATAGGCCTATATTGTTTTCTTCAGAATTATACAATTTAAAATTAGAAAAAATAAACTAAGAAACAAAAAGTGATGACAGTCATTTCTCTTAGTTTTTAATATTGGTATAGGTCTAATCCAAGTAGTGTCTCTTACAATACTATGTTATAAAGTATTATAATTATTTTTTTCTGCGTGTTCTTAAAATACATTTCAATATTTTCACCAACAGTTTTCATTTTGCTAGGCTTAAAAACATTACTGTAGATAATTCGTGGCTTTCAAAAATCCACGGAAATTCGTGCATTAATTGCCGAGAATTATCGGAAGTGCACTATAAAGAAAAAAAGCTAAAATTCGCGTTTTCATGCAAAATTCGCATTTTATGCGAAATTCGCGAAAATTCGCGAGCTCAAAAACATTTATTTTTGCCATTTTTAGGGTTATTATAACACATTATCACCTGTGTATTACTTCTTTTAAAAATTCGCGAAATTCGCGATCGCGAATTTTTCCTATCCCTAGCTATAGAATATCTGCTAAAGACTGTATCACACGACACTCGCTAGCATGGAAGCTTCTACCAGTACGGGTATACACGCTGGTATACACGCGTCTATTACCGTGTGATTTGTACCTTCCATACTAGGTTCTGCCTTCCATGGTAGCTTCCATACAACTCACGAAATTGAACCGGTGCTATTTGTCCTGGCAGTTTCCATGGAAGGTTGAGTACAACAACCAATCGGATTGCTTTTCTCGTTCTAGTAGAAATCTTAGTGACAACGTAAACAAATACATTTGTTATGTAGGTAGGCCCTCGAATAAATACATCTGAACGAAACTATATTTTCTCTAAACAGCCTTTGTGTGAAAAGCGCTTGCTATTCGCGAACTCGAGACGGTGCTGCCGTTATCTGGAACTAGCGGAAGGGTGATGGAATCATAACAAACTAATAGATGCAATAACATGTGATTTGAGTTGATGGGTGTGCTCTTCTCTCGTGTTTTCAGTTATTTTCATAAAAATTGAGGCTAAAAGATGAGTAATATAATTGCTCAGTTCCGCTGTGCTCCTCGAATACAATAATTGCCTTATCAATGCATTACTTCCACAAAAAGAAAGCTTTTCAGACGGAATGGAGTCGATTGCTTCGCGTCGTAAAGCCGATTTCGAAGTATATGATCGCATGCGGCTGGCATTTTACAAAGGAGAATTATATATTAATAAATACTAATGAATTTCTTACAATAACCAGTACCCTACATTCTTCCCTGCACTACAAACTAGGCGACTTAGCAAGGTCGAATTGACAGCTGTTCTTCCCATGAGGCAAACATTACTTTTAGGATTCGCTTTATCGTAGGCCCACATGTGGTTGTCTTTCTTTAACATGCCCCACTGCTGCTTCAAATCTGTGAAGCTCTGGTCTTTTAAGTTTATAATCAGGCGCCTATTAAAAATTTAAAAAATCTTTATACAGTAGTCATCTAGTCAACTTGTAGGCTAAGCTACAGTCGTTGATGTATTGACTTCGACAGTATTAGGCTACCGGTTTATTTCCAGATTTAAATGTATCTACGTACTGAAGTATGTAAAGCAATGTACCGACTACACGCTTATTAGGCCTACATATTCCTAAACAAATATTTTTTTTCTTGGCAACTGGTAACCGAATTTCATTTTGAATCGGATAAGGTACTCCTTTCGAATTACTAGTTTGTAAGCATTAAGCTTCAAGTCTCATAAAACCTTCTGTTTCGAGCACTTTCCTGCACATAATTATGTGCTTGGCATCTAAAAATGCCTGCCCTTCAACAAGAGCCCGCCTAGAATTGCCAACAACATTCTACACAATCTATAGGCTATATGAAGTCTATCACCCTTGTCACGACCGACCTACATTCGATTCAGTTCGCGAATATCCAGTAAATAAAGAACGTGTCATATTATTATTATTCTGGGATAAATTCTGTACTGTTTAAATTCGAATAGCTATCGCGAATAGCATCCGTCCATGGTTTTAAACAGTATTTAGGGAAAATAGAATTTTATGAGAGAAAACATGTTTACTATCGTCCTCGTAGATCATGTAGAAAAAAGTAAGTTGCAATATTGTTGTACGACGTGAGGAGGATATAATAAAATAATTTAAAAAGAAGTAAAAACTTTCGTCGTTGGATAGACTTGAACCCGGGATCTTCAAAACAGCAAGCAGACGCGGTACCACATGCACACTCCACCGCATTTTGTTACTCGTCTTATTAGCGCATATGGTTATCATACCTGCCAACTTTTACGGTTTATCCGTAAAATTTACGGAAATTGCAGCATTTTACGGTTTTACAGATGAACGGTGTCATTTTACGATTTCGCGGACAAAAATTTGAAAAGATAATTTACATTCGATAATACCGCCCACTTCCGTACAATCGATTGTTTGCGTGGGTCGAAGGCAAGTCCACGATAGTCGATAACTCGTTCTTTGATATGATTCGTACTTTTAACCGTGTGATGTTTCTGTCTTCATTGTAATTGAATTTGAAGCCGGGATAACCGTTCTTCCATGTGAATCAGGTGTCGACAGGCTCTGCTTCGCATATTCTTTGTTCCGCTCCGTTCGCTCGTTGCGATTTAAACCATATTCTTTGACCACGTGAGTTGTTCATTGTTCGCGAAGTTGGCGTTCCTTGAATGTTTTCGTCTTTTAAGGTTATGGCATATTTTAATGAAGCGTTCGAGTTTTTGTGCTATAACTTCGTGCTTCGCAGTTTCCTGTATTCCTTGGACTAATTACATTCGTTCCACGTGTGTGTGTGTTTTTTATTTCTACCATGTGCATATTCTTTCTTCACGTTGACAGTGACGTAATTAGGGCCGAGTGTCTGTTTACTTCCTTTTTGGTGGAATACAATGTGCCCTTAAGTGCGGCTGATCATACTGGTGCTTTATTTAAGATGTTTCCCACATCAGAAGTTGCAAAGAAATATAGTTGTGGTCGCACGAAAACGACATGCTTTGTAAATAAAATGGCAAAAAATGCATCATCTGAAGTTGTTAAGTGCCTTCAGAACGGACCGGATACAGATAAATCCCTTTTCTTTCCATCAGTGAGAAACTACTTTTGTACTGCCTGTGACTACATCATCAACAAGTTTCCACTCAAGGATGACGTGTTAAAGAATGCTCAAGTTGCTAGGTTAGACAAAATTGAAGATGCACAGTTTTCTTCCATTCGTTTTTTCTTGGAAAAGTTTCCTATCATGTTATGCAAGGAAGAGAATGAAACTACAGATGAGGTGGTGAATGAGCTTCAGAGGCAGTTCACAGCTCTTCAGGTAGATGACACTTCGGCTGCACATCAAGATGCTGCAAGTGATTCCAGTTGGGCACAAATATCAAGAATTCGTGGAGCCGATAGACTTCTTAAGTATAACCGAATTTCTAGAGTAATGCTCTCTGTTCTCACCATACCCCATAGCAATGCAGAATGTCAACGTGTTTTTAGCCTTGTGAAGAAAAATAGAACACAGTTCAGGTCATCCATGTCCAATGAATCTCTGGAGTCTATTTCTATTTTGAAGACCAGGAGTTCTGGTCGCTGTTATGACAAATCATTTTCTCATGACTTTTGGCAGGAAGCTAAAAAGACCACAACCATGACTTTAAAGTCGAACTAGCATGTGATTTGCAGTGTGTATTATATTATTTCTTGCCTGTGTTACGTTAAACAAGTTTTATTGTGTAAAGCCTTTTTCAATTATCGTATATCAGCTTAATCTATCAAGGAAGTCCTGTTATGTGTGCTCCAAACCAATATTCACCACGCCTGCTGCTGATTAACATGGATTTCTTCTGGATTATTATGTTCATCTACAAATTATGTAAGTAGATATGATTTCATTGAAGTATCCTGTTTAAAGCATGAATTATTGTATTTTGTAGCCCAGAAGTATTATTATTTTCGTCAAGCCGGGGGTATATCGAAAATCGTTCGATTTTTTGTCGCGCGTGAGTTTTACTGATAGCCCTTTTCAAAAGTTGGCAGGTATGGGTTATATACCAATTATTACAGTTATAGATCTTAAATGTTGATTGGAACCCATTCATTCAGTATCAGGCAAGTTTTCAAATGTACTTAAAGCAAGTTTGACGACCGCTTTGCGTTAATAATGCGAAACGACCGTAAATTTTACCTCCAAACGACAACCGTCCTCCATGTTTTATTTCTTACAACTTGGCACACGAAATGCTAGCGTGTGATACACTTCAGCCATAAAAGCAGGTATACGGGCGAGCATGAACAGAATCATACAGGATTTTATACCAGCGATCACAACAGCTTCCATGCTAGCGAGTGTCGTGTGATACAGGCTTAAGTGGAAAGTATTAGCACACTTTGGATGTACAGATTGCATGGAATTAGTTAAAGCTCTTCATGATGGAATGTCTGGGAAGATTCTTCACGGTAACTCTGTATCCAATCAGTTTCCAATCCCTGTTTGAAACGAGGCTGTGTGCTTGCTCCAACTCTCTTTGCATTGACGAATTGATGTATGAATCATTTTCCAACAACCCAGGCATAGAGATTGTTTCGCTTCGATGGAGGTCTTTTCAATCTGGCAAGACTTCGTTCACAGACACATACCCAAGTTACCCGGGTGACAGAACTGCAGTATGCCGATGACACCGTATCTCCTGCTACGACACCTGCAGAGCTTCAACAATCGCTCTAGCACTGCGTGTGATCTCTTTAGTCTTACCATCAATGCAAAGAAAACAAAGTTACTTGCACAACCTGCCCCAGGATTACCTCTTCCCGAGTTCAATATCTCCATTACAGACTCAACACTGGAGCAAGTTGATCATTTTTCATAACTTGGTAGCATCTTGTCTAAACGATGCACTTGTGAACAGGATGTTGACAAAAGAATTGGGGTTGCCCTTGCAGCATTTGGCTGTTTAATGTACCGAGTCTTCATGAATAAAGACCTAAAGATGCATACCAAACTCATTGTGTACAAAGCTGTCACTCAACGCTACTGTATGGCTGTGAAACTTGGACACTCTTATCGCCGTGATATCAAGAAACTTGAGCGCTTCCACCAACAAAAGATGAGATACATCTTGAATATCAAATGGGAGGACTACGTGACCAACACTGCAGTTCTCGAGAGAGCGCATCTCAATAGCATTGAGGCAACTACCATCGCTCATCAACTGAGATAGTTAGGCCATATTCACCGTATGAGTGATACCAGGCTTCCACGTCAATTCTTTTATGGTGAACTTTGCTCCGGCACTAGACCTCATGGGGCCCCTCTGAAGCGTTTTAAAGACCAGCTGAAACGCATCATGACGACAAATCCACTCATGGGAAACATCTGCTGCGGACCGTTTACTGTGGTGGAACACTACATCAACCGTTGTCAACTTTTTTTAGGAAGAACGTCGCAGACATGAAGAGGCCAAGCGACAAGCAAGAAAGCTTCGTCAATTACAACTCCGACCATTGAGTGCAATTTATGTGGGAGCATGTTTTATGCCAGGATTGGCCTGTTTAGTCATCAGAAACACATCCATAAGCAGGTCTGAAAAGCTCTATGCAGGAAGAAGTATGTGTACTCTGAATCGAGATACAGCCGACGTCATACAGAAAAAAAAAATCTAGTACAGATAATGCCAGGTGTGCTTGGTAAGCTAACTGTGCATAGCTCGTGCATGTGTATACAAACGTGTGTGTGGAAAGAGAAAGACGGTACGTGGAGGGTCTTACGGTAATAAATACTGCCAAAGGCTGGCACATAGCTAGAAACTTTATTAAATTGAAAAACTAAATATGGTAGCAACAGGACTGGTTAACTTATGAAAACAAAATATCTTCTTAAAATGACTAAAAATTAATTTAGTTACCATTTCCATGGGTTCAGTTAGGTGTTACTAAAGGTCTATAAATGCCACCTTGGGCCTGTGCCACTGCCATCGTAATGTCCAGGCCGCAAGGCTCCTGTAGTGACGTAACGCTTAGGGTCGTTACAGCCGCAGTAGCAAGTCGGATGGCTCCTTTCACACGCTGTCACTCCAAAGCGAATATTAATTCATATTTATAGGAAAATTTTAATACTAGATGGAGTTCACTGGCAGATAAGTTACCACTAAATAGACCTAATTATCGCTCCGCTAGTTCGAATCCTGCCGTCGTAGCGGGCATTTTACGAGTGAACAAAATAGTACATCATCTGTGAACTTACTAGAACGTTGCCTCACACAGACGGGGCAAAATTGCAGCATTTTGACGTCCTGTAAATGTTATATCAATAAAAAGAGGCATTGAAACAGTTACTCAAGATGTACCACAACGTCAATAAATCGTAATAAAATAAATCTATGTACTCACAGAAACAATACATAGGCAGGCACACTTCTCTGTGTCTACTGCCAGAGAAACCCTCAAACTGAGCTTAAGTTAAAAAATTCGACAAAACTTCAGAATCTCTTGCAAGGATGAGATACCAACTTATTATGTTCATCTCTAATTCTGTATTTTACTGACTTGCGAAGAAACCTTGGTTTGCAGATGACACTCAAACTTATATTAGCCGATGACGCGGTGGCTGCTGATCACGTTATCAGCTTTATAAGAGAGAGTGGGTTAGGGACAGCAATCTAAATTCTCCAGTGAACATTGACTCAACGACTTGTTCGTTTTTGAATGATGTTTTTGGTTTTCCCATAATTTTTGTTTATTTTTATAATTTTTATTTTTATTTAATTTTTTGTTTAGGTCTCTTGAAATCTAGGTGTCCACCTCAAAATTTTAATTTCAATTCCAAATTTGTATTCTTTAATCTGTGTTAAGAGGGGCAGATGACCTCGTAGTTCCGCCCCTTAAAACGATAACTAACTTCACTTCTGGACTTGCATGAGAGAAAAGGCTAAGTAAGAAATCTGCCATTCTTGACAATCAGTAAAACAAAGTCACGAAAATTATTCCTCCTCTCTAAACAATACCAGCAAAATCCAGATACAAAAAATATACTTTTGCATATTTATGCACTAAAAAAAGTAATTGGGGCCAAAAGCCACTGTTACTGTAATGAGGATCTTCTTCAAATAAGTATCTCTTGTACAATATAACCGTTATCCCCCTTCACCTGTCAGAAAAATGGTTCAATTTCAAAAAGTCAATGTCACTTTACTGAGGATCCTACAAAAAAACTAATGTAAAAATCACTGTTGTCCAACTTCATTTCTTCTCACAAAAATGAACGACGTTCACAAAACAGGATATTCTTTGAATAAATATAATTATGTATGAAAACATGTCCACCTTGGCTTCCTGTCAGAAAAATAAGTTTCAAGAACCACTTCTTTGCATATAGGCCTACTTGTATGTATGAATAAAACCACTATTTCAGCAAAAAAAACAAAAATCTCACCCTATCTCCATATAAAAGAAGTTAAGAAATATAAACCTGTCTCCATAGCACTTTCTCGAATGCATATCTTTTGTACAAAATAACAGATATACCTTGCTGACCCTTCTTCGAATAAACATCATCTTATATATACTGTATATAAAAAGGAATGTCTGTCTGTTCGTCTTTGATGCGTTCATAAACCATTCATCCAATTGCGATAAAATTTTGGTGAGTTGTTGTACAAACTTCCGGGAGGTTTATAGGCATAGTAAATCCATTTCAAAATAGATAGCGTTCAAGTAGCTTAAAGAAATGTGTAATGGCGATGTGTTCATATACAATTCATCCGATTGCAATCAAATTTTGGTGAGTTGTTGTACACAGTCCCGGAAAAGTTATAGGCGTAGTAAATCCAATTTACAATAGATGGCGCGCGAGTAGCTTCGACAAAATGGCGTGCGTTTATTTCAAGAAAGTCCCACATGCGTTCATATACCATTCATCCCATTGCGATGAAACTTGGGTGAGATGTTCTGTACACTTCAGGTAAGGTTTCTGGATTAATAAATCCACTTAACATTAGGTAGCGCACGAGTAGATTCAACAAATGAGCGACGACGGGCGAAGCGTTTCAACAAAGTCCTGTATGTGTTCACATACCATTCGTGCGATAGCGATGAAACTTGGGTGAGAGGTTGTGTACACTTCAGGCAAAGTTTCTGGCTTAGTAAATCGACTTTACAATAGGTAAGGCACGAGTAGATTCAACAAATGAGCGACGACGCGCGAAGCGTTCATATACTATTTGTCTGATAGCGATGAAACTTGGGCGAGATGTTGTGTACACTTCAGAGAAGCTTTCTGGGTTAGTAAATCCACTTTACAATAGGCATCGCACAAGTAGATTAAACAAATGAGCAACGACACGCGAAGTGTTTCAACATAGTCCCGTATGTGTTCATATACCATTCGTCCGATAGCGATGAAACTTGGGTGAGTTGTGTACACTTCAGGGAAGGTTTCTGGCTTAGTAAATCCACTTAACAATAGGTAGCGCACGAGTAGATTCAATAAATGAGCGACGACGGGCGAAGCGTTTCAACAAAGTCCTGTATGCGTTCACATACCATTCGTCCGATATCGATGAAACTTGGGTGAGAGGTTGTGTACACTTCAGGCAAGGTTTCTGGCTTAGCAAATCCACTTTACGATAGGTAGGGCACGAGTAGATTCAACAAACGAGCGACGATGCGCGAAGCGTTTCAACAAAGTCCCGTATGCGTTCATATACTATTCGTCTTATAGTGATGAAACTTGGGTGAGATGTTGTGTACACTTCAGGGAAGGTTTTTGGGTTAGTAAATGCACTTTACAATAGGTATCGCACAAGTAGATTATACAAATGAGCGACGACGCGCGAAGCGTTTGAACATAGTCCCGTATGCGTTCATATACCATTTGTCCGATAGCGACTAAACTTGGGTGAGTTGTTGTGTACACTCCAGGGAAAGTTTCAGGATTAGTAAGTCCATTTTACAATAGGTAGCACACAAGTAGATTTAACAAATGAGCGAAGACGCGCGAAGCGTTTCAACAAAGTCCCGTATGCGTTCGTATACCATTCGTCCGATAGCGATGAAACTTTTGTGAGATGTTGTGTACACTTCAGGGAAGGTTTCTGGCTTAGTACATCCACTTTACAATAGGTGTCGCAAATGCCGGGACGGTTCCTTTCAATAGGCCCACGGCCGATTCCCTTCCAATACCCCTTCCCTGACCCGCCCTGAAAAGGAAAGTACATGGCCATTGGCTGCATTCATAAAATTATTATTAAAGTACAAATATTAACTAAAATATCTGTAGTAATCGTCAGGAAAAATTCTGGAGATAATGTAGTCTACAGTATAACCCACCCACCATGCCAAATAAGATCACGTTTTATATACATGAATTTCCAGCTGTGTCCGCCATTTTCGCCATTATATATGCACTAGTGCAGTATTGCCAACCCTGTAATTACGGTACTACTTTTTATATGAAACAAAACGGTGCCAAGTTCACTTGACAGTGCGTTGAATTTGAACCTGTACGCAATGAATTGTGCAATCTGACGCTTTACTATTTCTTGTTTCGTTTTCTTAACAACCAATGTGTGTTTTGTTATTGTTTTCTTTTTCCTCTGTCGTAGTGTTCTTTTAATAATAGGTAATTATGTCTTCTTTCAATAATAATTTTCATCCAAACAAATACTGTTCTACATAGAAAACAAACCTAACCTGGGGCTTATGCCCCAGACCCCCTTGTTTGTAGTGCAAACAGTAATTTTCGTCCAGACAGTCTTCTTACCAAGTAGCGACCAATGGTTTTGTCCAGACCAATGGTTTCGTCTAGACAGTCGTCTATCCAAGCAGCGACCAATGGTCTAGTCCCGACACCCATTTTAGTTCATCAGTATTTTTCGTCCAGACAGTCGCCAAACCTCGCTACAGGGGATTGCGGTAAAGTGAAGTTGGCACCATTGCCTCATACACCAGAATTATTTACAAATACAAATAATACACAAAAGCCAAATTATTTCTTAACATAGTTACAACGTTGTGTGTTGTCTGGTGTATTTTGTATCGGAAATGTTGGCAACTACTGACGTCAAGGTGTGCGCCTGGTTGTGAGTGCTCGCTGCGGCAGTTTTACATAGGCTACTAACTTCGAGCATAAATACAATAGAATTCGTATTGCCACACTGCGCCCATACTGTGACTTGAGAGCAACTGCTCGATCAGCTGACCGCGGTGTAAACAGAGAAACTCATAAAGGAAGGTGATAAGAGTAGGTGGGGAAAAGCTTTTTAATGAGGGTTTTATTGACAGAAACAAGGTCAAAATGCAAAGGAATGATATACTTAAATGACGATTCCAACCTAACGCATTACGTATTCAAACATGGCTGTAGTCGTTAAACGTAGAGCTGGTATATGAATACAAAACACACATGTTCGTAATTCATACCTCATTTGGAAAAGCATTGCATTTTTCATTATGTACCGGAAGGTAGCAAAGGTAAGAATATAACATATTTGATGTTAAAAGTGGCTGTCGTGTTCCATAAAACTCATAAATCCAGGATCCCCTCTTGTAAATAATTAATAACAAATCAAACTCGGAATTAGGCCGACTGATTTTTGAACAGAATTGTTTTTGTGTAGCGGCTATTTTTGATTGAACGCCCGAGGGCTCCCGACAAGTTCAATCTATTACTACATCATTTCCTAATTTATTTTTCATCATTAGAAAAAAATATTTAGGCTAATTTTAGTACTTGAGAAAATTCTATCATACGATGAGCTCACATTCAGCGTTACTTTCTACTTCAGTATTTTATGAAAGTGAACAAAACAACATGGTCAAATGGAAATAAGGAACTCTATTGATTTAGAAAGTGTTGCTTTTCAACAACTATGCATTATACTTGCTTCAAAGGAAAACATTATAATCAATGAACTGTTTCCTTTTAAATTCCATTTTCCATGAATCATAGGAACCTTCGCAAAAATTACCCGGAACTTTGAAATTCTACGAAGAATTAAATAGCCTAATTTAGGGATGCAATGTTTCCTAGAAGGATCTCAAAATTTCCTCAACCAAATGCACTGTCCATACGTTTAATAAGATGACAAATACAAGGTATTACCTCAGCGTATTGACTATCGACAACTACACCAACACATCTGTAGCATAACCTGCAGTTTGACACTGAACATGATTGACGGCTGCGTTGCGTAGTCCACACTACATTTAATCCAGCAAAGGGACATAAAGCATCTTTATGTTCAGAGATGCATTTTTTATGTATAAAAACACTATGCCCCTCTTGGCTTCCTGTCAGAAAAATAAGGTTCAAGAACCACTTCTTCTCATAAAATTGTATGTACCAATTCACTACGGTTCTACTTGACCACCAGAAAAATGTATGGTATAAGGTCCAAAAATCAGGGTTACTTAACAGAGGAGCTTCTCTGAATAAAATAACTACTAGCTGACCCTTCAGCAAGAAAACAAAACAAATCGCAACCTATTTCCAGATGTGTGCAATTCAAAAACTAATCTGAGCAGCTCAAAATGTCAATGCACAGCTCTAAAAACTAATCTGCGCAGCTCAGAACATTTTTGTTATACACAACTTTTAAAAACCTGAAAAGCTACTGTCTCCATAGCACTTCTTCGAATGAATATCTTTACCCATATACTGTATAAAGTGAGGAACCATTTAGAATATCCTAATCTAAGTGTCATCATTTCAGTCAGTATTAAGCTACTGTTGTGATACCAGCACTAGATGTTAACCTCTCATGGTGAAAGCTACAGTACAGAAAAATTAATAACTAATGTAGCCTATCTACCTACCATAGGCCTCCATGTCTACATAAATTCTGCTCCTACTCAGATATACGGTATTCAGAAATTTTAGACAGCTAGTGATGATGTGAATCATGAGTTGGTTTATAATAATTATTAAGTGAACACTGAACAATGCAGAGTAGGCTACTATATATCTAGTGACTTGTTTCCATTGGCTACATCTGACTCGTACCAAGTTAGGTGTGAGTGATAATCTAATGAGATTCAACTTACAATATTATTTACAGGTAATCACACCAAAAAATCTCTCTCCTAAAATGTAGACCTATGTATACATGATCTCGAGGGAAACTTCTCTTAATTTGTAGATCACAAGTTTATCATTTTTTATCTGATCAATTCTGATCGTCACTATTCACCACTTTAAGGTTAAATGTCTGAGAAAACCCCAACATGACTCTAGGCTATTCAACAAATCACATTCGAAACTACTCCTGGCTCATGATGCACAACGTAACCAATCTCTAACTGTGATCAATGCACAGACCACCTCTTGTGTGTCCTAAACAGAGCCTAACCTAACAGCACGCATTTTCAATCACTCAATCTAAATTGGCTATAGCATCAAGAATTTACCATGGATGTAATCCAGAAATCAGATGCATAGGTTGCTAACAATCCCAATAATGTAAGTATAGCAGCCTACATCATCATCATCATCATCATCGGCTTTAACTCGAATCCAAGTATATATCTTCTTCCTTCAGTCCAGTTTGTGGATGTGTTTACGGTGACTAAAGAGTCCAATCCTGGCATGAAACAAGCGACCACACAAGTCACATAGTATTGCTGGAGGAGGACGTGGTTGGGCTGCTCGAAGTTTCCTAGCTTGATGCTTGGCCTCTTCATGTGTGCGTCGATCCCTTTCATACATCTTTACAGTATCCGAGATGGTACGGCGCCAAGTTGAGCGGTCTTCAGCCAGCATGTCCCAGGTTTGTGAATCAAGACCTGTCAATTTCAGGGTCTGCTTAAATTGGTCCTTGTAGCGCCTCTTAGGACCACCATGAGGTCTGGTGCCATAGCATAACTCACCATATAGCATTTGACGAGGTAATCTCACATTATCCATCCGATGGACATGACCAATCCATCTAAATTGGTGACCTATTATGGATGATTCTATGCTGTTGATTTGAGCCTTTTCCAGAACAGCAATATTGGTGATGCGGTCTTCCCATTTAATCCTCAGGATTGATCGAAGCTTTCGTAGCTGGAAACGCTCAAGCTTCCTGAGATCACGTCGGTAAAGGGTCTACGTTTCACAGCCATACAACAATGTAGAAATGACTACTGCTTTGTACACCATAAGCTTTGTACTCGTGGACAGATCTTGATTCATGAAGACCCGGTGCGCTAATCGTCCATATGCTGCATGGGCTGCGCCAATTCTCTTATCCACATCCTGCTCACAGGTACAGCTCACAGAAATGGTACTGCCCAGGTACGAGAAATGGTCTACCTGTTCTAATGGCAAATTTGAGATGGAGATATTGAACTGAGGAAGAGGTGTGCCTGGTGAAGGTTGTGCCAAGACTTTAGTCTTGTTGACATTTATGGTAAGACCAAAGCGATCACATGCACTTTTGTAACAATTAACTGACTCTTGCAGCTCTTATGGTGTGAGAGTTGGCCACGCAGCATCATCTGCATACAACATGTTAGTAACCTTGAAACGGTTCTCCACGTTGGGATGACAAGTGAAACGGTTTCTTTAGCCATCACTTTTGCGTGTCAAATGTAATGCTTCTACTGGCCCTGCCTTGCACTTTGAAATATTTACTCTGCCTAAGATATGTTGTTTTAATGGGCGCCAAGACCTCGACGCTATGTTGAAATCTAAATTTATATTTAACAACACCTACCTCTGGCAGAACACCTTCAAGAATCTTTACTCTCAGATTGTGGTATGATTTGATCATTAACCCAACAAACAATTGTATCAGGAGAAGGAATTGGTCTATATCTAATGCTACCTACTGGAAGCAAAGATTCCATGGTTAAAAGAAATGAATTTATTATATAAAACAAGTATGCCAAAATTAATAATAATAATAATATGTTCTGAATTTAAATTGGAGCGTTGCGATTTGAATATTACCGCTAGAAAATTACGTGAAAACGGAGTCGGATAAATTACTGATTTTACTCTTATTCCCAAGCTATGAAGTTACTGAAATACTGAAAATGAAAAAAAAAAGACGAGAGATTACGTAGTTCTGAGTCATTCGCGCTTACCACTGGAAATTGCCGAAGCATTTCCCTCGTACTGGATGTTGAAGAGAGCTTCCCACAGCCTCCTGGACGTCGTCATCTTCTTCGTTAGTTGATGAGATACTTGTAGATATGATAACTTTATGGCCCGAACATCGGAGCCAATCACACGTACAACCACACTGGTTAAGTTTTACAAAGATAGTCGCCTAGCCTCCACGGCGCGCAAACCATATATGCATTCGTCGCCTCCCCTCTCTGGACCCGGCTTCTTCTCGCCCGCTCTCCTCTGATTGGATGAGACACCACGCGCTACTTCCCCACCTCCGGGTCATTACACTCGGCGCGAGGATGATGTCGATTACCGTTCCAGACTATTTCGCCTTTTCTTGAAGCAGCAACCCAGGCTTGCGTCATGCTTCTTGACAAGAATAAGCCTGTGGCCGAATTCCCCGTGACTCATCTCTCTCATAATACCCTAACTGACAAAACTCCGTAAAATTCCGTAATCATATAATTTTCTATGATAATGTTGTTCGTAATAATTTGCTTGATAGTGTTTTCTATGACATAGGAAACCTATCTATATTGTTTTAGATCCCTTATTTGGGGGTGGTTGGATCTAAAAGGAAAGAGTTATTGTGTTAATTTATAAAGCTGTGCCTAAAAAGGGGTAGCTTCCCTTGGCAGGGTAAGCTGACCAGTGTAGAGTGTTGTTGTGTGTTAGGAACTAGGGGGCGCTCCTATAAATAATGTAGTAGTGTTTTAGGGGATGGGACCCACTGCAAGGGTCACTGTGCTGGTCGCTCAGCTGACTGGCTTATTATATAACTGAACGTGCTTGTATCAGCTAAGTGGCACGCGCTGCTTTCTAGCAGCCGGGCCGCCACGAGAAATACAATGATATCTGAGCTAGCACTGTCAGACTACCGTGTGTCACGTCTAACCGTGACGGGAATAAGGAAGGGCGTTGGGATGTAAAGAGGCGTATAAACAGTAAGGCGAGTGTAGAGTGTTGACCAAGTGTTTATTGGTCTGTGATGTTAAAGTATGAGTCCCTTGTAGGGAATGTAACAATGTTCACAATGTGCAAGTACAAGCTGTGGGTAAAGGTTACAAAAGTAGGAGATCTGAACACGACTGACTCACCTCTGATGACACCAACGTAGCCTTCGGCCGCACCACTGAAAGACTGATAATGGAGAGATCCTCGTGACCTCCTTAGGCCTCCTTTTATATTCTTGGGCGCTATGCTGTCAGCAGTGTGATGGCATAGCTGCCCCAGTTAATAATATGTCGCTGTGTGTAATAATTGTGCAAGGGTTGAGCTGCTTTCTAGAATGGCAAGCTGTCCTTGCGGTGTTGATGGATGTTGGCCCGGCTTTACGAGGGTTGCCCGTTAGGATATTTAGGTAGATGCTGGGGGGATGGTCTCCAAGGGGTGCATACCCCTGGGGTACTGTACAAGCCTCCTTCCCTATTTAGTTCGCGTCCCCGCGAACGGGAACGGAACTTGAGGTTGGGATGTTGATGTAGTCGTTCTTGAAGCCCCCTCGTATCTTCTGGCGGTGTCTTCCTCGTTGTCGTCGGCGTCGTCGTATAGAATGGGTGATGTCGTGAAGTGTAGGTGTGAGATCAGCCCGTGTTCAGAGGGGAGGGTTATGGGATGTACAGATATATGTATAACACAGACATTGGCATTGTGAAAATTGACATTGAAAAAAAAATTGACATTGCTGGCATATTGCTAGTTTCAAAAAAGAAAAAAAAACATGGTTTCAATAGTGATCCGTTACATAGTTGTGCAGGGAGGAAAAAACCCAGCTAGACGAGGAATTGTGCCGTCTGGCTTTATTTTGGGGAAAAAAGTGCTCCCTGCTAAGAGAAAGATAGAAGAGAATAGAAAAAATGGGTGTTCCAGGGTATAATTTAAGGGAAATATTCAAAGTATTTATTGGTTTGGGAAAAAACGGAACACCCTGACAAATTTGGGCGTTAGTAGAGTAGAAAGCAAAAAACAAAACCGTATATTCAGTGTTGCCATTATGGCAGTGTTGAATGGCGTGACATATTGTTTACATTTAATTTACAAGCATGATATTTTGAATGGCGTGACATATTGTTTACATTTAATTTACAAGCATGATGTTTTGAATGGCGTGACATATTGTTTACATTTAATTTACAAGCATGATATTTTGAATGGCGTGACATATTGTTTACATTTAATTTACAAGCATGATATTATATATATATAAAAATAAGAATCTTAATATTAAACCGGTTTTGCTCATGAGCCTGGTACCTTTCATTTCGTAGAACTCTTTACCTGGCCTTTGTATACCATTCGCTGATTCTTTCCTGGCCATTTTTCTACTCGGCCGTCTTACCGTAGTTTAGTGGCTAGGCCGCTAATTCCTTTTTCCACTGAGCTTATGTACTAGTGGTTTTACCGCCGTGGGTTGGGAAATTCCACCCTGGCGTCGAAGGTTCGGCCCTTACAATACTTGTGCCGCCCTTAGATGCCGAAGTCACGCCTTATTTGCGTGTCATCTTGTTTTTTTTTTTCGGCGTTCATCGATGCCCAGTATCCCACGGATACTGTGCTTCGGTGGTCGCTACGCTGTCACCTTTAGGAGGTGCATCGGAAATTGAAAAAGAGTGTATGTGTCTGTACAAGAGGGAGAGAGTGTGGTATTTCCGTGTTGGGATATATATATACAACAGGTTTGTGTACAATTCTCGTCATCTGCAAAACAAAATGTGTTAATGGCCATATATCTGGAAACATGTACATTCAGTCGCTTCCTTGCTTTCCTGCAATTAGAGTGTATTAATACATATAGCAGTTCCATCGCTGCGCATAGTATACAAAATCAATTATGGTGCCACTTAAGTCTAACTTAATCTAGGTTAGCCTATGTTAGTCTAGTTTAGCCTAAGTAGTGTCGGGCTTACCTTGGTAACGGATTTGTAGTCACCAAGTGCCGAAATTTTACCTTAATATATACATAAAAAAATTGCCTTAAATGTAGACTTATACTGTATTATAATGAGTTATCACTAGGTATCATGGGTTGTCATGAGTTGTCATGAGTTTGCCATGAGTTGTCATGAGTTTGCCATGAATTTGCCATGAGTTGTCATGAGATTGCCATGAGTTTGCCATGAGTTGTCGGACTTACCCTGATGCCGGGTTTGTGGGTCATCAGGCGCCGAACGGCGTTACTTAGTGTTATCTATCTTAATTATGGTCTAAAAAAAATGCTATTTCTAAGCCGAAAGGGTTGCCTTAATCTACTGCCGAAATGTGCTGTGCCATTATCTGGCGACAGCGGTTAATAAATTTGCTTAATCCTAGGTTGCGTGTCAAATGCAACCGTCTTACAGCTAAATTTCGACCAGGGCGATCGCCTGAGGCAATTTACTTCCTCAGGACACCACCCGCACGATTCCAGAAACACCGGTTGTCTCTAGAATCGCTGGATTCCGCCCCCTTAATTCTAGGTATCGACGCTTATCAACTAGTATTAACCTAGTCGCATGTGTCTTATTGGCTAAATTTGGCCTGGAACGATCGCCTGAGGCAATTTACTTCCTCAGGACACCACCCGCACGAGTCCTAGAAACACCGGTTGTCTCTAGGGTCGCTGGATTCCGTTCCCTTAATTCTAGGTGTCGATGTCTATTACTAGTAGTAATCTAGTCGCAGGCGACTTACGGTGCCACTAAGCAAACCGTTTCGCCCGCTGTACTTATCATTTCTTTGCCGTTGCCATTGCGTATGTAGCCGTAGTTGGGCCGCCCACGTAACCCTTATGAGGCGCTCGCAATGCCCCTCTCTTAATGCCCATTGGTTGCCCGATGCATCGCCATTTATGTGGGCATTGGACATTGTCGTCCAATGGCATAATATTGTCTTCGCCTTCGTCAGCAATCATGGTCTGCTTTTCGCAGTAATCTTCGCCTGTATCGGCCGCAGTAGTATGCTTTTCGCATTAATATTCGCCTGTATCGGCCGTAGTAGTATGCTTTTCGCATTAATATTCGCCTGTATCGGCCGCAGTATTATGTATCTCGCAGTAACATTTCCCTCCAACGCACAGGAGTTTTGCTTCCCGCTATGGAAGCCGTGCCTACTTAAATGTAAACTTAACTAGAAGTCTAGTCATAATGGGGTCGTCTCTAGGGATAGCTCCCGAGTCCGGCGCTGAGTGAGCTATTTCTCCCGCCATTCTCAGAAAGTCTCCCTGCAGGTCTTGGCTTCGATGACCGTGGCACATAGTGGGTGTAACCTTCTCCGACAAGGGGGATAAGCTATATGCACCCCTAGATCTCGACGTTTGCCCGTGCCAGGTCACGAATGCTTTGACCTTACGTGGTTCGTCTGTTTGGTCTAGCCGTCAAGTTAAGTGAGGTCGCTGCGCTGTTGAGCCAACTGGGGTAAGGGTCCACATCACCTTCCCCAGCTCTGCTCCAGTGTGGTCCCTCTGACCTTCGGCTTACGCCGTTGTCATCAATCAGAGCGTATCAGATTCCTTTGTAAAAAAAAATGTGGGCGTAACCTGTGTAAATAGTTTAATCTCTGTGTAAAATGTAAAATATTTCCAGTGTTGTGGGGTTGTAGATCTTCTAAGTACATAGGCTACTTCTGGTCTACCATTGCTACGTCAGCTTTCCAGCAATAATGCTCTCTTTACCTTAATGGAGGTGTTAGTAGGGTCTGTGGCGTCAGGTACCCTGTTATTATGATCTGGGGGTAGTTATTTGTTGAGTGGGCTTAAAGTATGGTAGGAAGGGGTTGCGCACCTTTGGGTTCCACGTTAGTGGTGGCCTGGAACCGGTGATGGCGCTGGGATGCTCCTATAGTGAGTGGACTGGGGCAGGTGATTCCCGGGATTGCAAAGATATAAAAATTCCATGCAGGTTTGATATTAATATCCCTGGTGAATGGATGGGATAGTCATGCATGTATCTGGCTATGAGGCGTCTGCCTTCATGTACGGATAGGTGTAGGGTGGGGCATAATACCAATATATTCCTGTCATGCGGGAGTGTTTAGTTAATAAAGAATGGTTAGTATATATAACTATGGCCTCATCTCTCATTTGGAGATGCGCATTATGCCTATTTAATGTTTGCCGACCCACCCCTAATACTCAGGTGGTGGCATCGTGATCCAAGGCGTAGCATGCCTTCTCTTTAGACGCATGAAGTCCATCAACCCCTTGTGTGTGTACTCTGTAATGTAGTGTAGCTGTTTTGGTCGTGTTCATGTGTCTGCGTTGGTTTATGTTGGACGTGAGAGGGTTATTGGAAGGGAATTGGGTATTAACCATGGTAGCCTGCTGTAGTATGTCGGTAATCCCTCTGGGATTATCCACCTATGCTTTGTCATCCTCCCTTGGTCCATGTTGGCTTTCTATCCGCGCCTTGGGATAGTAAAGCTTCACGACCTAATCTGGTCTGCCATTTGTAGTGTAAATGTGGCCAGTGGTCGTAGTGCGACTGGTCATGTCCTAATCATCTGTAATGATTCCTATGCCTTACAATCGAGAAAAGAAGTTATTAGAGGGGAGATCTTGTCTGTGTTTGCTCCTAATTGTTGAGCGCGTGTGTGTGGGCCTATGTTCCGCTACACCACGCGGACGGTCGGTCTGTTACAGGCTAAGTCGTAATATGTATCACGTGTATGGGCGGGAGGCGCCCGTGGCCTGTCAACGTCTTGTCCATTGCCAAGTGCTTTTGCAGTGTAATAAAAAAAATGTATGTTATTATGATTGTTTTGCGTTTTTAATTTCATTGTCAATGCCGGTAAACAATAGTGTCCTGTCACCCGCGGTATTGTGATGTGATGAAATGTGCACATCAGCAGTTTGTATGTGTAATGGCAGGCTGGGATGTTATGTATGTCATCCGCTGGCAATTGCTTTCCTGCACGTATGCAAGTGTTGTCATTGTCCTAGATTCCTAGCGGACTAATGTAGCAATTCATCCTAATTAGCTAATGATGTTGTGTGGCCATTGTTTCCTAAGACTTGTGTCTTGCGAAATTTTCCTACCTGTGTTTGGGAAATGTATTTTCTATGTCTGGTGTAATTTGAAATTTCATGCCTGGTTTTTGGTGGGAGGAAATGTAGTATTCCCTGTTCATGTATTTGTATGGGCCAATTTCGGTGTGTTTGGAAGCCTGGATAATTGCTTTCCCTTGTGTCTAATTTTTACTGGGATTGGAACCCGTGACCTCGTGTCATTTCCTGTGTTCTATGTTTGCGTTGTGTTTCAGGGTTTGAGGCGTCCCCAGTGTGGTTTTTGCTTGTGTTTCGCGTACCAAAAATACCGTTGGATAGTTAGTTTTTGGTACGAGTGTGGTGTGTGGTCATGGGTTCGGACCCGGTTGCCCGTAAAGACTTGGTGTGACCCTCTCTGTGTCGCATATATTATGGCACATGTACTGTGTATTTGCTATGCGCAAACGAAAGTACTCAATACTGTGAGGAGTTTGCGTATTTTTGAACTCTCCTCGTAGTGTAATTTTGGAAGTTATAGGGTCCTTGGGTCGGACGTGAATGATGCGTTTGTTCCTGTCTAGTAGGAGTTGGCTCGGTTCGTCTGTGTCGAGCAGTCTTGCTCATTGAGGAGTGTGTTACTGCTGACGCGATGGTGTTGAATTACGATGTTGTGGGCTTTCATTTGTTTTATGTTCTGCCCACGTCCTTGTTTCCTGCACGTGTGTGTGTGAACTTGATTGCTGTCTGTAGTAATTGCGAGCAGTGCTTCTCGCATTGTAAAAAAAAAACCTGTAGCTTAACACAACCGTTAATCTGTAGATCATGAGCCACGGGACTTTCGTTTTACGTGGAATCCAAACCACATGTCATGGCCTTTCACTTCGAAAGTCTCACATGCATTGGCCGTACTGTAATAGAACCTCTCACTAACTACATTTGTGTTCCCAATTTTGTGTTACTGTAACGTGGTTCAAGTATGTTCCTTATCCATTGTACCCAATGTCGTTATGCACGAGTGTCTCCGGGCCGCTAGTCGCGTGTTTGGTGACTATGTGCCGGTGAGAAAAAGTCATGTTAGCGGCAGTGTTATGTGTAACGGATGCCTATGTATTAAATATATATACAGTTTAACTTGGCCATCTTCCTTTCTCGGGCCGAATGCGTGAAGCAAAAAAAAATTTTTTTTCCATGCCCCGCTCTGAATTAAGAGAGCACTTTGAAAGAAAATAATAGAAAGACTATGCTGTATCTCGTTAGCACCCTGCTTTATGCTGATTAAAGCGGGTTGCCCGATGGCGATAGTCTGCCAAAACTGTGTCGTAACCACTATGAAAAAAATGCTTAAAAATGGTAAGTAGGTCCTGACCGTACTATCCACCTAGCAGGTGACGTTAGCACTATAGTAATCTAGTTACGTCTCAGGGAAACCTACCGACACTGTCTAGTACACATTGGGAAGGCCATTGCAAGACGTATTTGATACATGTGTATCCACGTCACGAGCAAAGCCAGTGCACTATGGGAGTCGAAACTCCACTCCAAAGCAATTATAACCTTACCTTGGCACTGAATATATAATTTTCAAAAGTAAAATATGTATTGTCCGTTGAGCCATTATATATTTATACACAACTTGTGCTAAATGTTCCGGCATAACTCAACAAAATGATAGTGTCTCGCCCCGGTGTGCAATTGGGCTTTTCAGTTGGTTAAAGCACACCTCACCAAAATTTTTGAAAACTAGTTTGCGATTCTTAATTCTTGCCACGCTTATGGCTTTTGCCCGCTACAAGAGAATCTATCCAACTGTTGAACCGGAACGTAGAACATTTAGTCATTTCTGCTTAGAAAGACTCGCTTAAGCTCTATGCTGTGATTTGATGCTTAAGCTATGTTCAAAATATCTCTTTCCGGCTTTAAGCCGCGTAGCTCACCTGATGGGCTTCTACTTGGCTTTGGATATTAGAAACTTTACGTTATCCCATTTATGGTGATAACCACTCCGACCAATAATCATTGATGGCCTGAGAGAAAAAATGTCAGGGGCAAACAAAACAAAACAAGGATTTTGAATCATGCACTTCTTGATCTAGCCAAGTTGCACTGCATATACATGAAAGAAGGTAGATAGAGAAAGAGAAAAAAAAATGTGCAGTTTATGTTTGTGAGTACTTGTTTGTCTATTATTTTGTTTCCCCCGTGTAAAAGAACTTATGTGTACTATACTATTGCTGCAAGTGATGTCGGAATATATTGTATTCCTAGTGAAAGCCGTTATCCTATTTCGAGCGTCAGTGCTCGGCAGGTGGATACCGTCGCCCCGTCACTAGGGTGTAAGCCCCTGGGATCCACTGAGGTGCCCCTCTGCCATTTTTCGGAGGAGTTTGTAGCAAAGTACGACCGGGCTTGCTTTCACCGTATCGCTTGCCCATTGGCCTAAGTGTACCTGTGTTCGTGGAACTACTCGCGCTCCGAGCTACTCTAGTAGAGTTTACGGGGGTGTGTGTCCTTGCCCTTTGAACTGGCGGAAAAGGTCGCTTAATGGCTTGTGTCTGCCTTAGCAATGTGGTGGCGTGTAGCCTGACCGCTTTCTGGCCCGTGGCCACGGCAGACTCCTGCCATTGTGTGAGCCTATCTGTGTGGGTGTATGTAGGCTTTATGTGTAGTGGGACGGGTTCTATGTCGTCTGCCCATGACGTGGTTACGTCCCGTTGTCTCCCTGTCATGCTATGTGTGTCTGAGAGTCCTGGCTTCAACTCCCTCTCGTCCCTTTGTTCCGAGGGGGTTGTTCTAGGCTCTGCCCCTCGGTTTGGCAAAATTGCCTTCCGATCCGGAGCTGAAGGACATGTGTTTGTGTAACTTTGTGCTTGTAGCCTATTGGAGCCTAACCTGGCCGTCTTCTGGACTGTAGCCATGGTGACCTCCTTCCCATGTGTGGCAGTACATGGCGAGAGGGACATCCTCGCAAATTGTTGGGTTAGCGTATCTACGCTTATGTCCTCTCTCGGCTGGGCTGGTGGCCCTACCATGAACTCAAAAATGGCCTTGTTGGATTGGAGCTCACGGTATTCGTCCCAAATTTGGGTGTACTGTCTATTGAGGCATATGGCCTGTTTGCAAATTACTGTATTAATGTTTCTGTGTCCTATACAGTTCTGTAGCCGCCAATTGGAGAAACGCTTGCACGCGAATTAACTCCCTGTACTGGGTGTGTAAACCTATGTAGTGCACCCTCATTCTCTCGAGGGTTGCATTATCTATTACGGGACCATGTGTGGTGATTAATTGTTCGTATATTTTGTTTCTTTGGACATGGATCCTATTGAGGTGTTCATGTATGTTCCTCAAGTGCTTGTGTGCGCATCTTAATTGCGTTGTCCTGCCCTCCGACGGAGTGTATGGCTGTTTGCCCTGTATTGCTCCGACTTTTGTTTGGAGTGCCCGTATTTGTGTCTGTCGCCTCTGTATATGCCTTTGGCATCTTATTAATGTTAATAATGTTGGCGTAACCCTATTGCCTCTATGGTTTGCAATCTCTGCATGAGGCGCCATCCTGACTGAAGTGTATACGAATAAAAAATAAAAATAAAATAAAAATCTGTGCGTGTTTGACAGTGTATTTTCGTATCTGTTTGATTCTTTCTGGGGCTGGGAGTTTGGTTTAGTAAGAATTTCCCCTGTGTAGCTAGTTTTGGAGCAAAAATGGAGTTTTTTGTCTGGGAAAAAAAATTTCACTATTTGCTTGGCTTTTTGCGGTACGGAAGGGGTCGTTTTAACTACGAGGGCTCGTTGGTTGAGTCCTGTTCTACTATGCATAGTACCCCGCCTCCACCAGTGTTTTAGATCCCTTATTTGGGGGTGGTTGGATCTAAAAGGAAAGAGTTATTGTGTTAATTTATAAAGCTGTGCCTAAAAAGGGGTAGCTTCCCTTGGCAGGGTAAGCTGACCAGTGTAGAGTGTTGTTGTGTGTTAGGAACTAGGGGGCGCTCCTATAAATAATGTAGTAGTGTTTTAGGGGATGGGACCCACTGCAAGGGTCACTGTGCTGGTCGCTCAGCTGACTGGCTTATTATATAACTGAACGTGCTTGTATCAGCTAAGTGGCACGCGCTGCTTTCTAGCAGCCGGGCCGCCACGAGAAATACAATGATATCTGAGCTAGCACTGTCAGACTACCGTGTGTCACGTCTAACCGTGACGGGAATAAGGAAGGGCGTTGGGATGTAAAGAGGCGTATAAACAGTAAGGCGAGTGTAGAGTGTTGACCAAGTGTTTATTGGTCTGTGATGTTAAAGTATGAGTCCCTTGTAGGGAATGTAACAATGTTCACAATGTGCAAGTACAAGCTGTGGGTAAAGGTTACAAAAGTAGGAGATCTGAACACGACTGACTCACCTCTGATGACACCAACGTAGCCTTCGGCCGCACCACTGAAAGACTGATAATGGAGAGATCCTCGTGACCTCCTTAGGCCTCCTTTTATATTCTTGGGCGCTATGCTGTCAGCAGTGTGATGGCATAGCTGCCCCAGTTAATAATATGTCGCTGTGTGTAATAATTGTGCAAGGGTTGAGCTGCTTTCTAGAATGGCAAGCTGTCCTTGCGGTGTTGATGGATGTTGGCCCGGCTTTACGAGGGTTGCCCGTTAGGATATTTAGGTAGATGCTGGGGGGATGGTCTCCAAGGGGTGCATACCCCTGGGGTACTGTACAATATGCTTATAATTTTATAAAAATGCTCCAAAAAATACCTTAATAATAATAATAATAAATTAACATGAAAACTTCTCTTGGCTGAACAATTTGCCGCGTAAATAAATATAGAATGGCTTCCTACTGACTTATGTCAGTGGCATAAAATCCCCTCGAAAAACACGTTACAACCTGAGTTTCCCTCAAGGAGCGGAGACGAGTTAGGTTGAAAAGCCCTCCATCAAAACGATACTTGACCTCCACACCTGGGATGTTTGTGGGTGAATCATACAGCATGTAATGGTTATTTAGTTAGTGCCCCATGTTGGTAGCGACAAATGTAATGGTTTAGCTAGCCCACACTGTTGGGTGAGAAATGTAACTGTTTACCTTTGCCTAAGCTATGTTGTTTTAATGTGCGCCAAGACCTCAATGCAATGCTGAAATCTAAATTTGTATTTAACAACGTCTAGCTCTGGTAGAACACATTCAAGACTCTATTCACTCAGATCGTGGTATGATTTGATCATTAACCCAACAAACAATTGTATCAGGAGAAGGAATTGGTCTATATCTAATGCTACCTACTGAAAGCAAAGATTGCATTGTAAAAGAAATGAATTTATTATATAAAACAAGTATAGCAAAATTAATAATAATAAGTTTAACATTTAAATTGGAGCGTTGTGATTTGAATATTACCGATAGAAAATTACGTGAAAACGGAGTCTGATAAATTGATTTTACTCTTATTTCCAAGCTATGAAGTTACTGAATTATGAAATATAAAACAAAGAAAAATGAGAGATTGCGTATTTCTGCGTCATTAGCGCTTACCCCTGGAAATTGCCAAAGCATTTCCCTCGTTCTTGATGATGCTGTGTGCTTCCCACAGTCTCCTGGACGTCGCCATCTTCTTCGTTATATGTTGATATTCTGGTAGATTAGATAATTCTATGGTCCGTACATCGGACCCAAACTCTCGTAAAACCGCACTGGTTACGTTTTACAAAAGTTCGTCGCTAACTCCACTGAACATCGGAGCGACACGCACTTGCGACCGTACACTGCAAGTTCTACACAGATTGTCCTTTCCACGGAACATCGGAGCGACACGCACTTGCGACCGTACACTGCAAGTTCTACACAGATTGTCCTTAACTCCACCGAACATCGGAGCCACTCGCACGCGCATCCATACTCGTCAAGTATTTCACAGATAGTCCTCGTCTCACGGCGCGTCGAACGATATATTCACCTGTCGGCTCCCCCACTCTTCAGTCCCAACTAGCTTACGTCGTCTCCCCTGATTGGCTGAACCACCACGCGATCTTCTCCTCCTCCGGGTCATTACACTCGGCGACAGGGTTCCGTTTCAACAATTCGCCTCTTCTTGACGATGCGACCCAAGATTGCGTCATGCTCCTCGACAGGAATCAGCTTGTATTTGAAATCCCAGTGAGTCACGTCTCTCGATATACCCTAACTGACGAAAACTCCGTAAAATTCCGTAATCAGATAACTTTCTATGATATCGTCGTTCGTAATAATTTGCTTGATAGCGTTTTCTAAGACATAGAAAACCTATCTGAATGCTAATAATTTTTATAAAATGCTCCGAAAATACCTTAATAATAATTATAATAAATTAATAATAATAATAAATTAACATGAAAAATTCTCTTGGCTGAACAATTTGCCGCGTAAATAAATATAGAATGGCTTCCTACTGACTTATGCCAGTTGCATAAAACCCCTCGAAAAACACGTTACAAGCATTGCAGCCAAGTACAGCGCAAAAAGCGTTGGAGCCAGTACACATCCTTGTTTCAGTCCATGGGTAATAGGAAATTCATCGGACATCTTATTCTGTTGGCAAACCTGACCTGTCATGCCATCATGGAGAGCCTTGATTAGATCTACAAATCGCTGAGGGCAACCAAACCGTTTTAGCACCGCCCACATGGCTGGTCTTGGAACCGAATCAAATGCCTTTCCCAAGTCATAAAAGACTAAGAAGAGTGGATTCTGTTGTTCTCTACATTTTTCTTGTAGCTGTCTCACACAGAAAATCAAGTCAATTGTGCTTCTGGAAGCTCTAAATCTACATTGTGACTCTGGGAGGATCTTCTCAGAGATAACCTTGAGGCAGTTAATAAGAATTCTTGCAAGAATCTTCCCCACAATTGATAGCAGTGATATACCACAGTAGTTGCCACAAACACTGCGATCACCCTTTTTAAAGATAGTGACGATAGTGGCATTCTTTAGGTCTCCAAGTACCTTTCTTGATTCCCATATTCTGAGGATAAGGGTGAAAATCCTTGTTTTGAGGGAATGGCCTCCGGCTTGAATTAGTTCCAGAAGGATGTTATCTGGACCAGGTGCTTTTCTGGGTTTCAATTGGGTGAGAGCTGCACTGAAATCATGATAAGTTGTTCAGGTTGTTGCAGCACATCACAAAGGAAGTCTTCAGCAGCTGCTGGTGGACGATTTAGGAGATTGGAAAAGTGTTCCTTCCAGCGTTCCAAGATTTCTTGACTATCAGTAAAGGTAGTAGAATTATCAGCGCTTTTCAGTGTACCTGATGATGAGCGAGATGGTCCATATATTTCCTTGAGTACTGCATAGAAGTTCCTCAAGTCTCGAGCATCCGATAGTCTCTGCAGTTCCTGAGCCTTCTGTTGCCACCAAGTATTTTTAATCTGCCTTATCTGCATCTGGCATTTACCCTTGAGTTCCAGTAGTTTATCTCTCTTTGTGTTGGAAGTTGGGTCTTAAAGATAGGCATTCCTCTTGGCATTGATGAGAGACAGAATTTCCTCATTGTTGTCATCAAACCAGTCTTGTCTTTTCCGCACTATAAAACCAATGGTTTCCTCAGCTGACTGTGTGATAACCTTCTGTAATGTGGCCCATTCTTGCTGAATGTCATTTGTTACTGGGTTTTCTGATAACTGGGTGACGATCCAGTTTCCAAAATGTTTATAGATGGATTCATCCTGAAGTTTGTATGTATTAAACTTCTTTCTTGGCAAATTTTTGATGTTCCTAGGTGGTTTAGGTCTGATGGATATCCTGAGCTTACATATAAGAAGTTTATGATCTGTCCAACAATCGTCTATATTCCTTGCTGTTCTGGTAATAAGAGTGTCCTTCTTATCACATTGCCGGGTAATGATATAATCAAGGATGTGCCAATGTTTGGAACGAGGATGCATCCACGTGGTTTTGAAGCGGTTAGGTAGCCGGAACTGCGTGTTGGTAATGAAAAGTTCGTGTTCTGCACAAAGACCAAGAAGCAACAGTCCATTGGGATTACATTTTCCAAGTCCCTGTTTGCCCATCACATTATTCCATAGCCTGTGATCTTTCCCAGCTCTGGCATTGAAGTCACCGAGGAGCAAGAGTTTATCTGCAGATGGTACCTTGGAGATGATTTCACTTAGCCAATTATAGAACTGAGCCTTTACTTCATCATCAGAATCTAAGGTAGGAGCATAGGCAGAGATGAGTGTCATAAAGGAACCTCCTGAGAGTGGTATGCGGAGAGTCATGAGCCTTTCGCTGATTGCAATGGGCGTAAGTTGGTGATAATTTACCAGTTTGGTCTTCACAGCGAAGCCCACACCATAAATACGACATTCAACCTCCTCCTTTCCAGAAGATGGTATATCCTGTTCCAGATTCAGTAATCTTGCCTTCAGAAGACAGCCAAGTTTCACTGAGAGCAGCAATGTCAACGTTGAGTCTTGATAACTCATGGGTTACGAGAGCTGACCTTCTCTCAGGTCTAACGTTATTGTCCAAATCAAGCAAAGTTCTGATGCTCCATGATCCAATAATCAATTTGTGATTCTTTACTGTTTTTGAGTTTCGACCGCATGAGGGGTGACCTGCTGAGTGCGGTTGCCCAGCCGGACCAAGTTTGTGGCTTCCGATGTTTTGCCCACCTTTTCTAGGGCCTTCCCCATATGGGGTGGGCAGCGGTGATCCTAAATAGGCCTGCCCAAACACAGATGCAGGACCGAATTCCTGAGTAGTCACCGAGTCTTCGGAAGACGACCATCACACATCTGCTGCCAACGTGCAGGTCCGAACTAGGGGCTTCCAGTTACACCCATAACCTGCCCCCACCATCCATGTCCCATCGCCGTTGGACTTTGAAAGTAAGTGACGTTCGGAAGAAGTGCCACTGGCGTGAATTTGTTCAGGGTGGATCTCAGCTTGCCAGGACGAGACCCACACACTTATCCTGCGGCTCACAAAGAATGAGACATGCAGGACCGAACACAGAGACTGCAACGAACTGCCGCATACTCAAGTACTACTGAGGTGCTCCTCTACAACCAGTCCGTCTGGCCTGACCTCTTCCGCCTCTATGACAGTTGGGAGCCATGAGAGTGATTGGCTCCTCCTCCGCTCATTTTGCCGTTGGGCCAAAATCTGCCCATCATAACTATGGACAATAGTTTGCCCTATTAAACTTGAGCAACAGGCTGCCCCTTCCGCCAACCACACTGTGCCAGAGTTCACCTCTTTCACTGCAGGTACCGTTGAGGACTTCACCGTAACCCTGGCAAGGGACCCTAACAAGGTACTACCAGCCGGGCCAGCTGAACCAGGGTTTTTTAAAGAGGTAGCAGCCTACATAAATGCTACCACAAAAAGTTATGTTCACTTGAGGTTGAACGGGACACATCTTGGACAAAAAAAAATTAACTTGGACAGACTTCAACCGATGGTGAATACTGAAAATAACTGTCTGATTTACATAAGTAGGCCCTAACAAGTAATTTAACCTCAGCATTATCATGTTAGAAATGTTTCCAGTCCTAGCATAGACTGACTTTTAGGAACTTCATACCATACTATAATATTGAAACCATATTAACTTATAAATTACCATCAAGACGAGTAACGCTAGCTCTTATCTCCCGAATATCTTACTTTCAGGGAAATGTTTAACACACACTCTTGTCTTCCCTGTAATGTGCAATTCTTTCCTAGGAATTTTAAGTACACTATCCATTGCTTTCTTAAATTTTTGTCGGCGGAGAAGGAAAAACAAGGCATATAACCTAATCATCTCCATCATAATAGTTTCTTTTGCAACCGGTAACACAACTTTTTGGCATACCGGTACCAGGGACCTGGGAAATAATAATTGTTTCAATGAACAAATAGAATTGCATTAGCATCCAAAAAAACCTGCATTAATCGAAAATAAGTGATTTAAAGGTTCTGACTGAACCATATCCTTAATATGTGTGGTGGCAAACATGCAACTCTAACATTTTATAGATATAGGCTAATTACCTACCTACAAAATGAACATTTGCTTCAGAAAACAAACGGAGTAATCCTCATTCTGGGAGACTTAAGTAGTAGCATTCTTACGTATTGCTTTTCACTCAGACACTAATTAAAATTTATCAACATGAGCACTAACCGCACACAGTTAAGCTAAATGGTCGTTACTTATCCATCCCTATCGATCAGCTGATCACTTGGTCATGGTCACTGCATGATGGCCTGTACATTACGATGGCAGTGCCTGTGCCCTTAATTACAGCTCAGGAAGTAATGACCACTATCAAGAAATTGAAGAAAGGATAAGCAACTGGCCCAGATGACTTATCAGAAATTTGGAAAATGCTTTCCAAGAAGATGCCCAAAACTCACACTCATCCTGCATTCAAGTATATATTCGGTACTGTACAATATGTCAAAAGCTGAATGAAGAGGAAGATCTATCAATGAATAACTTTTTTTCTTCTTTGTTAAATGTAAAGATCTACAATGCTTCATTTTCAATGAATCATGATTGTTGCAAATCTTCTGAATAAATAATATTGCAATAAACTCCTGTGTTTTTTAAAATTTTTTTTTTTACCAAGTTGGTCAACACTTTTGTACAAATCAGTTCCATATGCATCCCAAACCCAGATACACTCCGATGGGCCCTAAGATTGACTTGGTGTGACCACACATGGAATATAGATGTTCAACGAAGATTAGACGTCGCTCTGATCATGGCAAAAGTGAGGAAAACTTGGCTCTGCTAGTAAGGTCATGTAATGAGAAAGTAAGATAACTCGGTTGCTAAAATAACTCTTCATTTTGATCCAGGTGGAATGCAACCACATAAACTAGCAAAGCGGTGGACATGCACAATGTTGATTTAAAACCAGAAGCTGCCGATGACGACTGAAATGGGGATGTAGCAAAGCAGTGGACACTCCATGTTGTTTATTTAAAACAACAATGAAGAAATGTGTAATATAATACAGATGAGATTAAATAACTATACCAGGGCTTCCAGCGAGGTATGGCAGCAAGAAAAGTACAAAAAGTAAATATTCCGTTTTTTATAGTGAATAAAAGTAAATATTTTTTCAAAGAAAAGTAAACAAGCAAAACTTGAAATACGAGCTTCCCTCGAGGTAACGCGCAGTGCAAAGACCTTTAGTAGAGAAACGCATGTTCCCGTTACCCGTCAGAAGGCCATAAGTAATGGTATACCCTCGCTACTTCAAACGCTTGTATATGTTAAGAGGCACAAAAAAGTTCTCTGAATCCAAGTAACACATCTTAGCAAGATCTCCAACTTTAGTTCTTGACATTATTTTGTACGTCTTACTGTTTGAGAGTTACACGCGTTTGAAGTAGCGAGGGTGTCGCATTACTTACGATCGCGATAGTACCATACTGGACAAATTATAAATTACAAAATTGGCCCATTACAGCTTACTGCCGTCATATTAATAGTTGTTTCAAAGATTTAAAATACCGGTAGCTGCATATTTTTTTTCCGTAGCTAGTTGAAACATTTCTTAATTACTGTATATACACTGTACATACATAAACAAATATTTGAACGGCGTGGTATGCAAAATACACTATTTCTATTTAAAAAAAAAACTTTATTTATGCACAATTCTTGGATAAACAATAAGGTGCCTTGTTAAAAGGTATGGAAAAACGGAGGGAAAAAAACACACATTCAAACATTATACATATTTTATTACATAAAATAAAATGGAATTAAATAAAATAACTCAAACTACAATCTTACACCATGAGAGTAGTCTCATACTGACAGAATTAAAGTAAACAAGTAACATTGGTTTTGGACTAGAATTAGTAATCACTAATCAGTTAGACATTAGTCTGTCTTCGGTTTCTTCGAAAAAAAAAATTATGTAATGAGTGACGCCTTTCTCTTGTCCAATTTTTTCTGAAGAGCTTCTGTCTTCGCCTCCTTGTCTTTCCCTTCCTTCTTCAGAGCTTGCGCTCCTTCCAAAAGCCCTTGTGCAACTCTCGCTCCTTCCAAGTCATTCTTCTTGATAGCTTCTTTTAATCTGTTCGTCGCTTCATCAAGAAGAATGTCGGCCGCTTTTACCTGTTTTACATCCTCAGTCTTCGCTTGTTTCACCTTTTCTTCCAGCTTTTTTATTTCCAATCTTCCTTCCTCCATCTTTTTGTTTGCTTCGATTACAAGTCTCTTTTCTTCTTCTTTAAGTTTCTTCTGATTCTCTGATTCCTCTTTAGCTTTCCTCTCTTTCTCAAGTTTTTCCTGGTACTTCGAATGAGCAAATTTCGCTGCAGTGTCAGGAGACAAAATTCTGCCGGACAGAGAAAAACCTTTTTCCACTTCACTACTGCCATGAGCTAAAAACAATGAGGCTTTGACAAGGCGCTGAATCGTTGGATGCGTTTCTACTGGAAAATACCTTTTTCCAATATTCCTCCACAGGTAATTGTTCATCGGAATTATCAATTTGCTGTTCTACCTGCAGCAACGTCCATTCATCGTCAAGGCGATTTTCGGCCACCTCAAATGGCATGCAGCGGGCAACTTGAGCCACGCTACGAGAAGTGAATTTGGTTCTCTCAGAAAGTTTCAGAAATGTGAAATGTTTCGCGGCATCGTAAGCTAGTACAGATTTCTGTTGTAAATATTCACCGGCAGCAATGAAGTGCTCCTGAACATCCTTCTTGAATTGCAGGGCATCGACGCCTGGGACGTTTTTCAGAGCTTCTTGTGTTTCCTTGGCCAACACAATGTCTCCTAATGAAAGGAGATTTTCTGAAGAAATGGTCAGGTTTCTGAGGTCTTTTAAGACATCGCCCTTCACTACTTTTCCGAACAGAACAGTGTTAAGAGACAGCATCCCTTCGTGCAGAACGTGGATGAACGGTTCTTCTCTCTGGAAAAGTAACGAAAATCTTTCGAAGATTTCTGCACTTTCAATAATAAAGCAGACTTCTGCCTTCGTAAGAGGTCTTTTCAAGACATTTAAAATACTTCTAAAGCGGGTGCTCATTAGAAGCTGCTTGCTGCCGTTTTTTGGCAAAAACTCGATGAAATAAACCTTGAGGGCAGCCCACTGTTCTATCAACCTTTTTGCTGCCGGTGCCAAAGTGAGCCATCGCGATCCCACATTCTTGATGAATCTGTGATTTGGCAACTGAAGCTTGGTTTGGATCATCACTAAGTCTTCCCAGCGACTAGGAAAGTCATTAAAAAACAAATACACTTTCACTGCAAAATCACTTATGTTCATGCCGAATTTTTCAAGTCCTTTCAAAAATACATTGTGTACGACGTACAGATTGCAAGTTCCAATATCAACAAGTTTTTTTTCCTCCCATTTATTTTTACAAGCTCGTTCATTAGTCTTATAACAGCCTTATTAACAAAAGGTCCATCAAAGCTAAACGTTAACAGTCTAAAAATGGCTAGATCTGCATTTTCTAAAGCCTTTACCAAGTGTTCAACAATAATTTCTTCAGTTGCATGGCCAATAAAAAAGTCTCTAAATGACGTCCTATGATCATATCTTCTATTTTCGACCAGAAACGAATCAAAGTCTGCAGTTCTTTCAGTCCTTCATTATTCGTTGTTTCGTCAAAACACAGGGAGTAGTCAGATTGCATGGCATCCTCTAACATCATTTTTCTAAAGTGTGGAGCCAGTGCTTCTGTCGTCAAATACCCTACTTTAGTTCGACCTAAACTGAAATCCTCGTCTACTCCCGAACCAAACATATGTTTAAATAAGTCAGAAATATGATCACAAGAAGATGTGGAATAATTGGACACCACACATTTCATAACCCACTGGAGCTCTTGCCTGTATGTCTTGTCCTTAAGGGAAATCACACCCACTTGACAATATTTTTCAGTCGAGATACCCGTTGAAGCCGGAATTCCAGAGCTTGAAGATGTGGCTGAGCGCTTCATAAATCGTTGCTGGGTTGTATCCCATCTTGCCCCTGCATTTTTTTTTTTTTTTTTTGTGTTTCCGGTCAGCACATGTTGGTTGACAGCGTTTACTCCTTTCTTGGCACAGTCAATTGAGCACTCGCAAATTTCACAAAAAGCTGTAGTTTTCCCTTTGATCGATAACCACAGAGACATCTTGTATCCCAGCGAATCAACCAACTCCAACCAGGAGCTCTTTGTGTGGCACGTCATGACCCTAAAAATAACAAGAAAAAGCTATGAGAATTCCAAAGCTCATAAAGGGGTCAAACAAAAATAACAATGGTTCTGGAGAACCACATTCAAATTTGTAACATGTCATTTGCAACGCTAGAAAAATCAGTTTAAAAAGTCGCAGTTCTACACAAAGCCCCCCCATTTTTTCCCGTAATTTATGCCTACAATGTCACTTTTTGACTCCCCATCCCTTTCCATCCTAGACAACTAGTAAATAAATCGGTAGCCATTGAAGCAAGTAGCCTATTGCGGGATTAGCTGACAATGATTACCGCCTCCCTTGAACGAACAATTTAACATAAGGAAGTTTTTCAAGGAAGAAGTTCTAAAACAATTTTAGATTTCCCTAATATGAAAAAGCTTTGACGAAACATAATGAGACTATGCTACACTATCAAGATTATCTTTAAACCAAATCAATTCCTCCCCCTCCCACTCACCTACACCACAAGTCCGGTGACTCCTCCCGCCCCCGCCCCCTTCCCCAACTCCAATGCTACAATGCTTAGAAAATAGGATAAAACCCGACCAAGTGTCCCTTCGAGAATACTGTAATTTCAGGTACCGAGTAGTGTTGTACTAAGAAATTCGAAGTGTACAAAGCGTCACTACGTATTGTCACAACAATGTTGCTCTTACAGAAAGCGAAATAACTCTCCCCCCACCTCTACAGCTCCAATACTTAGAAAACAGAACGAACATATACTCGAAAAGCCCTTTAAATCACTGTAAACCACAAAGATGTGTTATAAAATAAATGGTATCTAATGCCACATTTAAACAACTAAGCGAATTCCCATGCAATGTAGGCCTAATCTTGACCCAGGCTTAGATTGTTCACCGACAGGAAGCATATCTTCCTAAACATACCGTATTTACTCGTCTATAACACCTCCTTATTTTCCAATAGGTAAGAATGGCATGGTATAAAGGCACAAAAAAGAGCACCTAGCGTCCTTAAATCAACACACAAAATAGTTATTGTAACCTATACTTTATTTACGATAAAAGTTATAATAGCTCATATAAATAGCTACTGCCTTGCATCATCACAGCTGACTGGTCACAGGACTAAGGCAGTTCTGAGCCGCACAGCGGTGCGTGTGTTGTGTTCAAGGTTACGCAGTGTTGCCACGTTGCGCGGCATCTGAAATACGAAAGATTTGTTTCTAATACCGACTTTTATGAAGTCATTGGCACAGTGATGTTCTTCTCCGCAACCTTAGTCCATTCCGGTGCATAAAGCGTTCTGCCCAACCTCTACTAGCTTTAAATTCATTCCCTGCAATGCCAAGACTTCTCGCAATTTTGCGTGCTTTAAACTGCAACATTTCGTGATTTACAGCGTGGCCATTGTCTCTTGATTCTCGAACCCACTCCAGAACTTTCATTTTTATACTTTCCTTTCTTCACACCGCGGAAGGACTTAGAAGTTTTCTTGGTTCCCAATAATTTTTCCTTTTGGTTGCGCCAATACCGAATCATACACGGCTGCACCTCGTATTTACGACTCGCCGCTTTCACTCCATTTTCTGCCGCAAATTCTAGCGCTTCCAAATTGAAGGATGCAGTAAAACTTGTTATTTTGCTTATCTTCAGTCCTGCTTGTGTACTGCGCGCTTTAATTATACACTACACTCGGCCGCTTTACTCGTTTTTCTTCCAATAATAGTCGAAAATTGAGGGGGGTTTATAGGTGAGGGGATCATATAGGCGAGTAAATACGGTAAGTCTTTGGTCCTAAACATCAGTCACTAATAGGTATCACATAAATTACACTAAGTACTTACAGAGTTGATAATGCACTTGCCGCCCACACTTTCCACCTCACAAGACCACGCTTTTCCGTGTGCAACAACAAACACAGCGCTCGGTGTAAACACAACACGACTCGACTCGACACAGCACAGTAAATGCAACGCCGTCTGAACGAGGATCGCAAGCTCTATTCTACAGCCGGCCGGTAGATGACGCGGCATGGTCCGAAGAGGTTCGAAAACCTTAGTCCGGCTGGAGAATCTCTTTCTTGATTTATAACTAGAGCGCGTTGCACACGCGGCAGAGAAGACGCTATGGCTGGCGCGGCACACGGTATAATGAAGGTAAATAAAGTAAATGAATTTCAAAAAAAGTAAATTAAAGTAAAGTCTTCTAAACAAATGTTAATAAAGTAAATCGCTGGAAGCCCTGCTATACCAACATGCATTTCAGTCATTTTTCGTAGAAAAAGAAAAAGAAAATTAGTATTCATCCTCGAGGAAAGTGTTGCAGGTGGAGAGGAGAGGTGTTTGAAGGTCTGCAGAACCAGAGATTAGTTTCCCATTACTGAAAAGATTATGACTATTGCAAGTCGAGTTGAAGATGACACCATCACTTGCTACAAAGCTGTGAGAGGGTAATGAAGCCATTAGCAAGATTGTTGGTACTCAGTTTTCAGACCTTAGCACGTAAAGGCAGCATTCCCTTTATAGAATTTACTAAGTTTATCAAATGGAACTCGCCAGGTAAAATGTTATAGTCTGGCATGACCTCCCTCGTCATCCGTTAAATCAAAATAACTTTACAAACTTTATGCAGAAACTTATAAAAACTATTCCTCAAATGTACAAATTAGGAAACTCCAAAACAAATAACATTTTCATCTGGTTGTAAAACAAGACTGCATTTCTTTGAGGCAGCCTGTACCGCCACGTGTTGCAGTTTCTCAGGCTAGTGAGATAGACGCAAGAAAATTGAGACATCAGCATTTCCGTTTCGGCATAAACTCTACCACCTTTTCCTACTTGGAGAAGTTCCATAGTGCAAAATTGCTGACTATTGATACTACCTACCAACATTAGAAAATGGAAATTGTAACTTGGCTTATGGCCAATATTTCGCGCTGATAAACATGTTGTGGCGCGCGTGGTATGTCTGGGCTTGGCAACGAGGAACGTGGAAGGATTTGGAACACCGTCGTCAATTGAAAACGACTTCTTAATTCTGGGGCCGTAAAGCCAAGAGCTTTTGTGTGCGCTTCGAAATAGAAGGGACTAACCTCGGGTCCCTCCCCGATCACAAAGAAGAAAACTTTATGTGAGTTACATTGACAATACATTTGGTCAAGGCAGATAAAAAAATAAATTTAAACTTTACTGAGTGTTTGTCTGTGTCGATCACATGCATTAACTTTAAAAAACACCAGTTTCCTTGTAGCATAATAAAACATTAAATTTAATTTAAAGAAAAACTAGTGAAGATTAATTTAAGATAAGTCTTCTTCATCTTGTACAGTTTCCAGCCCCAGGCCGGGTCTGTTTGGAACACATGCCTCTCCACTTAGTTCTCTCCTCCCACCACCTCTCTGTCGTCACTCTGGTCCAGTCCTCCCCTCTCTTTTTGACACACGCCTCCACTCCCTTCGGCCATCTATCCCTTGGTCTTCCCCTTTGCCGTTTCTTCTGCATCTGCATTTCGTGTGCCCTCTTGGGAATACTCTTCTCTTCCATCCTCTTCAAGTGTCCATACCATCTCAGTCTTGATGTCCCAATCCTACCCTGCAAGGGCTCTTCTTTCACTATTTCCCTGATCTTGTCATTTCTCACCCTGTCTCTTCTTGTTACTCCTATCCTACTTCATAGGAATTTCATTTCACTTGCATGTACTCTGCTTAAGTCTCTTTTCTTCACTGTCCATGTTTCTGACGCATAGGTTAGTATCGGGATTTAGTAGCTTCTGTACAGTACTTTTTTGCTCTTTTGTGGGACATCTCTATTCCACACTAAGCTCCTGATGCTTCTCAGAAATACTTCTGCCTGTCTGCCACGTTCGGTTATCTCTTTGTCATTTCTCCCATTTTCCTCCACTACACTTCCCAAATACTTGAGGCTTTCCACCTCCAAATGTTATCTCACTCACTGGTCTATCTTTTTTCTTTGTCGTTAACAGGAACTCGCATTTACTGATGTTGAATTTCACTCCATATTCTCCCACCATTTCTTCCCAGGCCTTCAGTTGCTCCTGAATTTCCTCCTCCTTGTTCTCCCAGACCATTAGATCTGCAAACATCATTGTTTTCATCTTACAGTCTCCAATTTTTTCTGCTACCTGCATCATTATTTCATCCATGACCACAATGAAGAGGTGACAGTGCACTACCCTGTTTCAGACCATTCATTTGTCTCAACCACTCTGTTCTTTCCCTTCCTACTTTCACACAACTCACACTTCCACAGTACATCTCCTTCACTCTGCTTACCGTCTCTTTTTCCACTCCCTTTTTAGCCTACTTTCGATTTTTGCAAAAAATGAAAGTAGACTTATGAGATCAACACAGGGCGAAAAAAGTGTGTCTGTCTGTGTGTGTGTATGTGTGTGTGTGAGTCTGTGTGTGTGTCTGTGTGTGTGTGTGAGTGTGTGTACTCTGAATGTCTGTCCCCCCCTATCAATTCGAACACGGTGAATGCGAATTGAACGAAATTTGGTACAAAGGTAGCACTAGCAAAGGACACCTCAGTGTCATGTTTTATATCGCCGCCATCTTGACGGAAACGTAATGGCGGCCACACAAATGTTCAAAGCTTAAATCAAATTACGACTAACCTAATCATCCGATCTCTACCAAATTTTGCAACAACATACCTTTATGGGGGGAGCATCCTTTGACCAAACTAATAAGTCATCAGCGTAATAGTTTGCGGATGGCGGCCATCTTTGTGTGAAAATCGATTCCCCCTATTAATTCGAACACGGTGCAACCGAATGGAACGAAATTTGGTACAGAGGTAGTACTAACAAAAGGCACCTCAGTGTCATGTTTTACATCGCCGCCATCTTGACGGAAACGTAATGGCGGCCACACGAATGTTCAAAGCTTAAATCAAATTACGATTAACCTAATCATCCGATCTCTACCAAATTTTGCAACTACATACCTTTATGGAGGGAGCATCCTTTGACCAATCTAATAGGTTATTAGCCTAATACATACCTGCCAACTTTTGAAAAGGGCTATCAGTAAAACTCACGCGCGACAAAAAAATCTAACGATTTTCGACATACCCCGGCTTGACGAAAATAATAATACTTCTGGGCTACAAAATACAATAATTCATGCTTTAAACAGGATACTTCAATGAAATCATATCTACTTACATGATTTGTAGATGAACAAAACAATCAAGAAGAAATCCATGTTAATCAGCAGCAGGCGTGGTGAATATTGTTTTGGAGCAGACATAACAGGACTTCCTTGATAGATTAAGCTGATATACGATAATTGAAAAAGGCTTTAAACAATAAAACTTGTTTAACGTAACACAGGCAAGAAATAATATAATACACACTGCAAATCACATGCTAGTTCGACTTTTAAGTCATGGTTGTGGCCTTTTTAGCTTCCTCCAAACAGTCTTGAGAAAATGTTTTGTCATAACAGGGACCAGAACTCCTGGTCTTCAAAATAGAAATAGACTCCAGAGATTCATTGGACATGGATGACCTGAACTGTGTTCTATTTTTCTTCACAAGGCTAAAAAAAACGTTCACATTCTGCATTGCTATGGGGTATGGTGAGAATAGAGAGCAATACTCTAGAAATTCGGTTATACTTAAGAAGTCCAACGGCTCCACGAATTCTTGATATTTGTGCCCAACTGGAATCACTTGCAGCATCTTGATGTGCAGCCAAAGTGTCATCTACCTGAAGAGCTGTGAACTGCCTCTGAAGCTCATTCACCACCTCATCTGTAGTTTCATTCTCTTCCTTGCATAACATGATAGGAAACTTTTCCAAGAAAAAACGAATGGAAGATAACTGAGCATCTTCAATTTTGTCGAACCTAGCAACTTGAGCATTCTTTAACACGTCATCCTTGAGTGGAAACTTGTTGATGATGTAGTCACAGGCAGTATAAAAGTAGTTTCTCACTGATGAAAAGAAAAGGGATTTATCTGTATCCGGTCCGTTCTGAAGGCACTTAACAACTTCAGATGATGCATTTTTTTGCCATTTTATTTACAATACATGTCGTATTCGTGCGACCACAACTATATTTCTTTGCAACTTCTGATGTGGGAAACATCTTCTTAAATAAAGCACCAGCATGATCAGCCGCACTTAAGGGCACATTGTGTTCCACCAAAAAGGAAGTAAACAGACACTCGGCCCTAATTACGTCACTGTCAACGTTTCCAGACTTAGCAAAAAAGGTGTTGATTTTCTTGCTATCTTCCTTCGATTTAACATAACTAATGTGTTTACCGCACTTCACATGATTACTTAAATCGTTTTTTCCACCATGTGCAATATTAATATCACACCCACATACCGTGCAAAAGGCAAATTTTTCTCCCTTTCTTGATTTTAGTATGCACGGAAAATCAACCGAGTATGATTCTTTAAATGTCTGGAAGTACTGTTTCTTGTTGGATTTGTTCATTCTCGATATCTACTAAAACATCGAAAGGAACCTGGATCACTGAACGTCACATAAAATTATAACATAAAACACTTAAGACAGCCAACACTTCATTAAAACATGTCAAAACACACAAAGTCTTAAACCATTAAATGAACACGACGCCAACCTCGTGAAGAAAGAATATGCACATGGTAGAAAAAAACACACACACACACGTGGAACGAATGTAATTAGTCCAAGGAATACAGGAAACTGCAAAGCACGAAGTTATAGCACAAAAACTTGAACGCTTCATTAAAATATGCCATAACCTTAAAAGACAAAAACATTCAAGGAACGCCAACTTCGCGAACAATGAACAACTAACGTGGTCAAAGAATATGGTTTAAATCGCAACGAGCGAACGGAGCGGAACAAAGAATATGCGAAGCAGAGCCTGTCGACACTTAAGATTCACTTGGAAGAACGATTATCCCGGCTTCAAATTCAATTACAATGACGACCCAACCATCACACGGTTAAAAGTACGAATCATATCAAAGAACGAGTTATCGACTATCGTGGACTTGCCTTCGACCCACGCAAACAATCGATTGTACGGAAGTGGGCGGTATTATAGAATGTAAATTATCGTTTCAAATTTTTGTCCGCGAAATCGTAAAATGACACCGTTCATCCGTAAAACCGTAAAATGCTGCAATTTCCGTAAATTTTACGGATAAACCGTAAAAGTTGGCAGGTATGCTAATAGTTTGCGGGTGGCGGCCATCTTTATGTCAAAATTGATTCCCCCTATTAATTCGAACACGGTAGAACCGAATGGAACGAAATTTGGTACAGAGGTAGCACTAGCAAAGGGCACCTCAGTGTCATGTTTTATATCGCCACCATCTTGACTGAAACGTAATGGCGGCCACACGAATGTTCAAAGTTTAAATCAAATTACGATTAACCTAATCATCCGATCTCTACCAAATTTTGCAACTACATACCTTTATGGAGGGAGCATCCTTTGACCAATCTAATAGGTCATTCGCCTAATAGTTTGCGGATGGCGGCCATCTTTGTGTCAAAATCGATTCTCCCTATTAATTCAAACACGGTGAAACCGAATGGAACGAAATTTGGTACAGAGATAGCACTAGCAAAGGGCATCTCAGTGTCATGATTTATATCGCCGCCATATTGACAGAAACGTAATGGCGGCCACACAAATGTTCAAATCTTAAATCAAATTACAATTAGCCTAATCATCCGATCTCTAACAAATTTAGCAACAACATACCTTTATGGAGGGAGCATCCTTTGACCAAACTAATAGGTCATCAGCCTAATAATTTGCGGATGGCGGTCATCTTTGTGTGAAAATCGATTCCCCTTATCAATTCTAACACGGTGAAACCGAATGGAACGAAATTTGGTACAGAGGTAGCACTAGCAAAGGGCACCTCAGTGTCATGTTTTATATCACCGCTATCTTGACGGAAACGTAATCGCGGCCACCCAAATGTTAAAAGCTAAAATGTAATTACGACCAAACTAATAATCTAATCTCTACCAAATTTTGCAACATCATATCTTTATGTGGGAAACATATTCAGACCAAACTGCAAGAACATCAGCCCAATAGTTTGCAGATGGTGGCCAAGTATGTGTGCAAATCGATTCCCCCTATCAATTCAAACACGGTGAAACCGAATTGAACGAAATTTGGTACAGAGGTAGCACTAGCAAAGGGCACCTCATATTCATGTTTAATATCCCTATAGCACGTTGTATTTCAACAAGCTACTACAACCAACATTCAATCATACTCCTTGAAAAGGACAAAGAGTTATAACAATACCCATGCATTTAGGAGAAAGTAGGCTATATGTTCTTTACTGAACATCTTGTTCTTAATTGCTTCCCAAACCTTTTCCTAGGCACACTATCATAGGCCTTTTCTATGTCTAGAAAGGCCAAAAATTTGAAGGGGGTTGTTGGTTCTGGTCTTTGTTTTCTGCCATTATGGATTATGGTGACACTAATTTTGATTGAGGGGTTGGAGTGTCCACGTACTAGTGTTTTCATCATCTGTAATTAGTCTGGCAATGTATTAGTTTGAATATTTTGTGATTTAAATAAATAAGTAGATAGGATGATTGAATTTAGGTCTTATTTTTACCTCCTGGGGATTAAGTTTGTTTGAGTTTTGGGTAGGCCTAATTTTGTGTAGGTATGTTTTTGTTGAGGGGTAACTTACGAGTTTGAACCTCGTCAAGAAGCTTGTAGCTATTCTCATTTTATATGTCTTTGGCGGAGTAAGAATGCTTTAACTGTGTGTTATGTTTCTACGGTATTGGGTTTACTGTGATGACCGGTGTATCATTTTTGGGTGGATATGGGAGTAGCCTTCAACCCTTGCCGTCAATTTCAGTGATTTGAACTATTCACTCGACGTGGTAACGTCGTCATGTTTTTACTTTGGTGTTCGGCTTGTATTGTTTTCGTATTGGAGGGAGGGGGGTGTTTTTGGTTTGTAGGTCATTGTCCTTGTTGGTTTCCACATCTTTAATCACTGTTTTGATTTAGTATAGCCAAATGTAATGTGTAAGTATGAATGAGCCAGTGGTGTGAATGTACAAACCATGTTCACAGGTTAGATTAAGATATTGTGCCTTGCTTGTGCTGAATTTTATATTTTTTATTATCGTTGAAGTCTATATATTATGATACTGGTGATGTAATGATAATTTTTAAGTTAATTCATGTAATTTATTTTATAGAATATAGTGTACATTTATTTCTTAAAATTCATATTTCTTTAAGTTGCTAGCTAATAACCCTAGGTTACCCATTTCCCTTCGTGAGTACGGTACACAATTGGATGTGATCAGCACCGTTCGTGTACGACAAGATTCCTGTGACTTTCACGATCACAAGTTATATCGTCATAATCTGGATAATGACCAATCCAGATGGACTTCATTTGTCTCTAGTAGGCCTACGTGTTTAGACGTCTCATCATGAAACAGCATACTGCCGCTATGCAGTTACACTTACGCTAGAAAAATTTGATTGCGCTTTAAGATTCATTTTTCAGCCATTCCGTATGCGAACTATAGTCTCAGACTAGAGATCTAAAATATACGGGAAGTCGGTTGATTTTCGTTCAGGAAATATGGGAATTTAAAAACGGGTCACCACTCGACACCATGTATGTTCACTGGTTATCACCGAGGGTGACACTCCCAGACCTAGATCTTGTGGCGACAAACTACTGACTGGAGTTCTCTGCGACCGTAGCTCTTTATGGCTCTGAATGCTAGCCAGCAACAAGCAAGCCTTGCTGGTTACTAGACCATGTCAGGAACAGACATTGGTGTTACCCCGATCACAGACTATGGAGATTGATTGAGACGTGAGAGGCAACATAATACATCAAGAAGATAGCACTTCATCACACTTGGCCTTGTCGTCAGCCAAAGAATGGTTTACCTGGTTCCAAATAATGCACTCTATAGAACGAACTGTGTACCCTGCTGCACTGTGGGACCAACACAAGGACGGTGATGACTAAACTTATACAGCTCCTGAATCGAGTAAATAAAGAAATGCATTTTATTAAGCTGGAAGGGAATGCAGTTGTGAGAGTAAATAAAGACATGCACTGAAAATAAAAATGCTATATATTGGAATGATATATATTTCAGTAAGAAGTATCACATACAGAGTATATCAGGCACAAATGAACCTATGATAAGAAAACCCCTCTTACTTTTGTACACTATGTATTAAGGGAGTTCTAGCATTAGTAGAATCACTTTTCAATCGGTCAACACTAGTGTAACCAATTAGATTGGGCAGGAATTAACAATTAATTTCATAGTGCCTGAAATAAATACACACATTATTTACAAAATAAAGCACTTCTCACACAAATGGGGAGTTAAACATGTTAATACAATCGACGGCACGAGTAAACTGGCTTGCTCCACTGTAGGACAAACACTAGGAAGATGATCATTACTGGGGTTAAAATCGCCATTTGTGTGAGAAATGTTTTATCCTTTTGAACTCCATTACCCTTAGCGTATGCTTGCTGCTCCACTCCTTATAAATTTCTGCACTGTGAACAGCAGTAGCAAGAGAACACTGCAAAACAATCTAACACAAAATATAGTTATGTTATATTTCCAAGTCAGGTGTTTGTTCATCATGGTAACTATCACTGTCTTTTAACTGTTCTAAAATACCCAGTTCCGTGAGCGAAGATGAAGCAGACGGCATGTTTACATTCAATCTTTATTATCAGTAAAACTGTCATAAACATTCGAGAATAACGAAGGTTGAAAATTCATAACAATTCCCGCAAACTATATTAAATATGGAAAGGTGTTCTCTCGGAGACCACTAGAAGGCTGCACAACACCGGAATACAGCACAGAAGTCATACGAGCGCTGTAAGTACAAGCTATTGTCATGTCGTGTGGGACTCGATTCGGAGCGGAAGTTAAATATTTTAATGTCAAACCCCACTCGACATAGGAGTGCAAAAGGTTACTGAGTGTATAAAAAACTCTTGCATTTGTTTCAGGTACTAGGAAGTTAATTGTTAATCCCCGCCAAATCTGATGGGTACACTCCTGGTGACCGACCCAAAAGCGATTCTACAAATAGATACTAGGCAACACTCTAAAATGGCTTTTACATTTCTCACATCACATTGACCACAGGGATTACAATAGGAGATGTAACAAAATTGCATTCTTTCTGTTAAATCAATATTATATAGTATTTCATAGTTCAGTCTTCAAATCATACAATGAATGAACAATCACTGGATTAGGATCACCTAGCTCGTGGCCACATTATACGTCATCCACAGTGGACAGTAAAAGACAGCAGGACTAGACGTGTGATGCCAAGGGACAAACAGAATGTAACACATTGGCCAGACATGTATGTTGTGTGTTACAAATGAGAGCTCACAATAACTTACATTTTATTAAGAGAATTGTGCATTAGATTTGTTTAGCATCACACAATGCTTTTGATCTCTTTTTGCAAAATTGCAAGTGGTATCTGCCACATCGACCATCACACAGTTCCCACACAAATCAAGGTTCATGAAATCTCTTATTGGTAGAGCCTTGCGCGGATAAACAAAACGTTATCCGCATCCGCACGACTATTTTCCGCATTCGCACGTTTGTTATCCGAATCTACTGGCATCACAATAATATTTTTATTTAAACATAAATTACTAAAGCAACATATTCAGACATTTGAGGAAAAAGATGTTCGCTTAGGCTTTGTATGTCATGTGCTATGTTTAAAATGAATGCTATACAGCCAGAACTGCAACCCTTTCCTGTTCGGAGTGTTAATTATGCTTAATGCTTAACCCTTTCCCGCACACATTTTGAGGTCATTTATTCTCAGATTTCTCCTGGTTGAAAGCTGCATTGATATTGGTGTAGTTGGCTATTTCACTGAATAGTACATCGCCTCCTTACAGATGAATACACCGTAATAATCTATTTCTTTTGATCCACTTTCCAAATTATGTACAGGTTCAACATCGCCTATAAAATAAGTAGGAGTTGTGAAATGAAAAGTCTGAGGTACCTGAAGAATGACCGGAGCATCATCATCGGGCCCAAATTCATGGTCTTCATTTTCACTCTCATCGCCATTATCACTATAATTAACTTCGTCAATATCTCTTCATCATCATCATCATCTTGTACAGTTTCCAGCCCCAGGCTGGGTCTGTTTGGAACATATCTCTTACATCCACTAAAACATCACGTCCACCACTACTTGAACGATTCTGTATCACTTCCAGCGTTTATATCAAGCTCAGTTTCAATGTCCGCAATACTCAAACCAGCCATGTTCACAAGAGTTTACATGGAATTACTCTCTTCATTTGTTTATTTCCTAAGTCTTCTTGATTCTACAACATGCTCATCCATAGATCGATAGAAACCGTCAGAGAGTGGATAACAACAGAGAATGCAGTCGGGCGCTCAAGACTGGAACTGAAATACAACTGATGGGTGCTTACAGGTGCTATGGGCGCGAAAGGGTTAAATCATCATCTTACATTTGTCATGAAAAGAAAAAAAAAAAGAAAAAAAACATAACGGAAAAATACGATATGTTATAAACATCCGGGTCCTAATAATGTTATTAAACAAGTGCGGATAGTATTTTATAAACTATCTACAAATTTTCTCCAAACATTATCGCTATCCGCACAGCCATGTGAACTACAGTACATCCGTATGATGAAAAATGTTGCTGACATCCGCAGGTTCATCCGCGGAGGGCTTTACTTATTGGAGCAGATCGCATGATGGAAACCATGACATGCAAACCTGGTGACAACATGTCTCAACTCGTAATTAGTCTGAGTCCAGTGCCTATTCGTCATCGCGTCAGTGCTGTAAAATTCCCACCAAATGTCAATTTTTGTGGTTCTCATCTGCTTATAAGCTTGCCTCGGTGGGTGAGTGGATAGCGTGTCGGTCTACTAACCCCAAGATTGCAGGTTCGCCCCTGACCGTGGTAAGCGATTTTTGAAAGGCGGCAAAAATACGATACGCATGTCATGCGATGTTGGCATGTCAAAGAACCCATTTGAATTCAGTAGGCCGAGTTCATAATGGCAAAATTAATCTCGGGAGTTTCCGCCAGCACAAAGTTCCTCATTTCTCTACTAGAAAGCGCTATTGTGTTCAAGGAGATTAGATATCTAACATCTAACCTCCTTGACTTTCATAGTCAAGGAACTACGAAATTCGACATGCAAGATACCCTCTGGGTGTCAAATAGCAAAGCTTGCACCAGGCACCCAAGGCCATACGATATTATTATTATCTGCTTATAGTACGGGTACTTGGAAAGCAGTCGTTGATGGCAGAAACATTCTATTTCTGATCTCTTGTATCAGATAGTCTTCCTTAGTACATATACGAGTCTCGATCGAGTGAAATTCGAGACACCAAGTGTTCACTTTCTCTAGAGTTTCTAGATCACTCACTTTTAATTGATCCCATATAAGTTCAAATCCATAAGTCAAAACCGGTGTTATTTTCGCTCGAAAGAATTTCACTGTGGTGGTCAGGGACAGTTTTTCGGGTTTTGGAATGTCTTTCTAATCACTGCTGTTGCTTTTTCTCTAACATGAAAAGAGAAGGTGGTCCGTGTAGTTTGAAGGCAAATGCCCAGATATTTGAACTGATTCACAATGGTTAATTACATTGCATTTGGCCTACTAGAACAACAGTAGACAATTGCAACATATGCTACGTGAACTGAGACTCAATAGCTGTCAACCATCATGGGTGTCCCTATTGACCCTTGCATGGGCAAGGAAAGCTGTCAATGAACTTGGGAACTACAATGAAACAATCATGTGGCTTCAGGGGTACAATTTCATAGGAGACTCGCTGGTTAGCCATCTTTTGTATGGGCAACCTACCATTTAATCTGTTCACTGGGTTGGACATGGCAGTTGCTATTGCTACCACTGTGAAACATTTTTAAATGGCTGTTCTTTCCAGATACAAAAACTGTTCATGCAAAATTTCAGCTTCATTGGTTGAGTAGTTTTTGATACATGTTTATGTATTAGTATACATGTAAAACAAGTTTGTATTCTCTCTCTTAAATCTGATGGAGCCCATCTCCAATTATAACATTTCATTTTGCACTGTTATCTGCTAGAGAAATTGGAATTCTTTTGGGTGACCTTTGGCTGAAATTTAATTAAGTTTGTCTTGTAATTACCAGATGTGATACAAGAAGTTCTTTACAAACCAACATCGTATAACTTGCAGTGACGTGGATATTTCTTGCCCTTCAGAAATCAGACTCCTTTGTCTACGATCGAACCCACAATCTTGGGACCATGGGGGTGGCTTGGAACACATTGTCACACTTACTCTGGTTTCTCCATTGTGGTTTCCTGGCATTTTCTAGGACCGTCGGTCATTATACAACAATCCTTCAATGGTGAATGCTACGAGACTTGTCACCAGGTCTTTCCTGATCACTGTGAGAAGATTCAGCAGAACAGAGCAGCATCATCAGGCTCGGACAAAATAGGAGTGCTCTCCACATCGCACTGTAACGCCATTGAAAATGTTTGAGTGCGCTTCAATCATCGTCCTTCAAAGAGTAGAGAAACCAGGCCTTAATTTAAAAGCCATGGACTGGTGTTCCTATTCAAGAGCTTGCTCACTTCATACACTTTATATAAGGAATAATAAGCTTGACATTCTAACAGGAACAAAAAACAATCTTCGATGAGAGATTTCTACCCTTTCAATACTTTAATGAGAATTCAACGTTGCAACTTTTTGTCAAAACACAATCTTGTCAGTACTGCTATTATCTTTACAGTAGTGCAGAGGCATCTTACCAACAATATATATCAACAAGCATGTTATTGACAGGACACTTAACAGGAGAGAGATGCACACATCCAGGATCTGACAGCACATGCCTCAAGATCATTACTGACATTAGCTTACTCAAGTGGCAAGTGAAACAGCAGAACTTGAATTTCTGTAGCTTTATGGTTTCCCTTTCTGGGATTCCTGAGCATGAATTATAGTTTACCAGTTCTTAGATATTTTCATACTAACTTGATTACAGTTGAATGTGTGTTATAATATTGTCTGTAGATTTGAGGACAGTCTTGGTTTTGTGCTACCTTCTATTGTTTTAATTTCTTTCTTTCTTTCTTTCTTTCTTTGAACCACCTTATTCAATAATATTTTTATTAGTTGTGACTTTTCCATTGATTATTGTAAAAATGTCCAATATTCCAGCAGAAGAATCTGTTCATGGCCAGTTGACCCAGAAAGTGTGCACTAACTCTTTTCTATATACTGTGGATTGGTCATTTCATTTGAATGTCTTCATTCTTGATTTAGGCATACACTGAAACTGTACTTATATACAGTATATAATTTGTTTTGGATTATGAGAATTAATAAAACTTGGTTTGTTAAAAAAAAGCCCCCCCCCCCCCCCTTTTTTTTTAATTACTTTTAAATCTTGCCACCTGGACATTAGGCCCAAATTGCAGGTAAATAATATCAGAAAGCCCTGTTATTGATACAGTGTATTCTTTCTTTGATTCATTAAAAAAAACCTGCCAATTCATTAGCATTTTCACCTTGTAGTTAGGGGGCATTGTGGCACAGCGGTTAAGCTGTTGGCCTCTCACCAAGGTGGATCGGGTTCAATTCCCGGTCAATGCATGTGAGATTTTCTAAGTGAAATTGCATGCCCTGTGGTTTGGATTCCACATATAAAGGAGGTGCTGTGGCTCATGATCACATGATTAACAGTCACATAAAATTAAAAAGCTTCCTTCACCTTGTAGTAGTATCACATTTTGATTTCCTTCAAATGTGTGGTTCACACTGAAGTGGCCACATTCATATTATGAAACATAAATAAAATCCAAAAAGTCAACATGAAGATTAACATCAGTCAAATTATTAATAAACTATTGTAGATATTGTGTTTATCAACACACTAAAATATTAATAATAACTTTTACAAAGTATGCAAATGTAACAATAATGTGAGAATGAGTGAACATATTTCAGGAAACATAATGTATTGCATGTTACTTGCCAGCAATGGGGAAAAGTGAGACAGAGAGCTGAAAGGCGCCCACTTTGCATTGTCATGAAATTCTCTTAAAAACCTACTAATGGTCGGGAAGTAGAGAGATATTCTTACTTAGGTATGGGATGAAATTTCAAATGAAATACGGGAAGGCTAATCTTCTCCTCCCTTATAGAAGTTGCTTATGAAAATAGCAAGGACAGAAACATGTACACTTTTGTATTCATAAAGCAACACTGTACTTCAACTATAACTCCCTTGGCTTATGATCTCGAGATTAACGGTCACGTATAACTACAATCTTCCTTCTTTCAACTATAGTTCTCGTTGATTAGGATTAGTCTTAGTCACACCTAAAAGCTGCTTCACACACAAACACACCTGAGCTTATCTCAATGATCTCATGTCTGAAATGCCCCAATTAATTTTGCAACATTCTGGTTTTACCTGAATATAAGACAAACTTTTTCAAATTCAACATTTGAAAATTTTGGGGTGTAAAAAATTGAAGACTATGGCACAGTATTCTGCTACACCCAGTTGGGATAAATGTTTTTACGTTCTATAGTACAATGTGGCGATATCCATCACTGAAATTAAAATTAACACCTATTATACAGCTGATAGTGAAATTTAGTCAAAATGTTGACTTCATCTTTTGATAAATGATCCTGTACAAAGAACAATGACTTCCACACCATTTTTTTGTGTTTTGTAAACGTTTTTGGTAAGTGTGCTATTGCGGGAATTTTGTCCGGAATCCCTACTATCATATGAACATTTTAGTTTACTCGTCTGGTACTTCATTGACCACTGGAAAGATATGAGCTGGTAGATTTACCATTTCTACCGCTCATAATGCTATTGGTCCCTTAATTAAAGAAATATTTGAAATATTATATACAGTAGAACCTCGATGCATCGTTCCCGGAACTGTCGTTTTCCCGTATGCATCGTTCAATTAATTTAGTCCCGAAAATTTTCCATATAAACTAATGTTAAATTTCCCCGCATGTATCGTTCCTCGAACTATCGTTTTATCGCATGGATCGTCAAAAAATCACTAGTCCTTGGCCACAATTTTCCCGCATTGATCGTTTATGAGAAAAATATATGCTAAAGTTCTTTTGAATTTGAAGCAGCATAGCGGCAACCTGTTACGCGAGAATGTACGAGGTACGAACGATTAGGAGTTCCTATAGAGCATCCAGCGTTTAGAAAAGACTGTGGAGCCTTATGGCGACAGTGTTGCTAACTCTAGGCAGAGGTAGCGCTGACGTCATACGTTATGTTCACCCACTTCGAGTACTGTCCTTTCATAAGTTAGCGAGACAACCACAACCCCAGCAGCCACCTGAAATAGAACACGCCCAGGAAGGAGCAGTTTTGCAGGTGTTAACGGATTGGACCAGTATTAAGGATACTCTATGAGAAGAGAACCAATAACGACATTCATTTCGTTGTGATATGACGCATTACTGATTGACAGATGTCGAGAGCACAACCCTTCCTTCCTTCCTTCTCAGATGTATGCAGACGATGTTAACAATTTTTATGTCAGCAATACCGTTGATCATCATCTCTTTAGTTATTAGTTAGGCTGTAATTTAGTTTGTTTCAATTTTATTCTTGTTGTTTTGTTTAGATTAATATTTGTAATATTGTAGTGAGTTAGCCGTGTCGGTTAGGGGCGCGCAGCTGTGAGCTTGCATTCGGGAGATAGTGGGTTGGAACCCAACTGTCGGCAGCCAAGATTCGATCGAACAGAAAATAAAACAGACACACAACAGTAACACCAATGACGGATAGTGCTTCAGAACTTATGTTGTCGGCGGAACTGAGCACGTGCTCCACTCCGGGCGAGCATGCAGCACAGGACGAGGCTCTTCTTTCCAGCGTGCTAACCTCGAAAATTTTTAAATTACTAAGACGTAATATAAACGATACTTGTATGCAATAACAAAGGTAATCAATTGGTAGATAATTGTAGGAAGCTATTATGACGAAAAATATACATGTTCAGAGTTCCTTCATGATAAAAGGTGAGGTAACAAAACCAGTGTAGGGGGGGGTCCGTTAAAAGTAAAAGCCCATAAGACCCACAGTCTATTCTAAACGCTGGATGCTCTATAGGCTTGAGCAAGTTTCTCGGCTGAAGCAAGTTCAAGTAGGCTGGACTGCAGTGCGCAGATTGTTTACGCGCAACCACACTATATAACCACGCCTACGAGCCTTCAGGCGCCAACGATTCTGCTCGAAGCGCCAAGCCGTCATTGTGCTGTTTCATTTCATTCTGAGTGGTTCCGTGTAGTATCTTGGTCGTGTGCGGCGATTACAATTTTATCTGTAGTTCGTAATGAAAACTTTACTTCACTGACGACGCAATTCTCGTAATCTCAATAATATTACGCTGCGTTTGGCAATGCTTGGCTAACAAGTTAGATCACACAGAACAGCAATGAAAGCATTTAGACGGTCTTGAGCGAGTGTCGTCATAGCGTGACGTCATTTAGCCTTGAAATAGCTTGCCCAGTCAGAGACCCGCGAACACTCGGAACTGCTGTATTCTTTCATTCGGAACACCAGAAGTATCTCCCGCGGAGATTGGCGAGCTGTGCGATGATGGCGCGGGGGAGAGGAGTGATGAAGAGAAGACGATCGTGAGCCCCAAGTCGTCCCGAGTTTCGCCGAAGCGCATGCCGTCTTAGCGAAGATGAAATCCTACATGTACTCGCATGTCATCAGTGATCGTGAAGAAGAGAACATTATGCAAGTTGAGAAGGCTTTGTTTCGTCTAAAACGCAAAGCTTTGACGAAACAAAAAACAATTAATGACTTTTTAACTAAAAAGAGCAAGTGATAAAATGACATATGAAATATCGCGTACATCGTGGTTGCAATATTTTGACGTCTCTATGAAGTTTACATGAAGAAATATGTCCAAATACAGTACCCGTACTTTCTTTATTTTTTACTCAATTTTTTTTATGTTACCCGCATTTATCGTTTCCCGCATCCATCGTCATTTTCCCCCTCCCCCTTGAAAAACGATGCATCGAGGTTCTACTGTACATGTAATAGATTTTAACTGTGTAACGATTTCCAACCATCTTCGAGTTTTATCGAAAGAAGAATCAATATTTATAGGTTATGAGTCGTTGCAGCAATACCGTAGGTAATCCTGATTGGCCTAGCGGCGACAATACAGCAAGTGATAATTCGCCTCTGTTACTTGAAGAAGAAGGACGTGTTTTTCCTGCCTCGGGTGAACCAAGAGAGGGAACAGCATTACAACGGGACCTTCCAAGAATTTTTAAAATGAAAGTGAAACCATAAGGAAATATATCAACCAACGAATTCAACCTCCGTGGGAATCTACATCTGAAATTATTATCTCGCAACTATAACCTAAAACGGAAAAATTTCATCTTCAGCAGGAAAATATTTTTAAAAAATGTGAACTTTAGGCAACACGTTCTATCCCTCTAAATGCGTATTTTGATTTAATACATTTAAGTGTGGTGATTTAACTACACAAAAACCTTGTTTATCCAGACTAGGTGGGATCGGAGGTAATCCGGATGATAGAAAATCTGGATAATCCAGAAACAAACTTTTAAATGAATAAGCTACTATTTATTTTGACAATACCAAGAATTTAAAAGAAAAAGTTTTGGCACACAAACTCAATACGGTGCCATACGTACTGTATTTATTTCTATTTACTGAAATAGTGTGAAAGTTACTTTTGTTTCAAATTGGAGATACAGTATAAATATTGAAACCTGGAAGTGCTTCCTTCCTGTGTAGGTACCTTCCTTATAGGAATGTTGATGGTTAAGTGTACAGTATTGTTCGAAGGGGGCGTATGAAAAAATAATAATACAGTAAATTTAAACAATCAATCCGGATAAAAGTGGGCCGGATAAACGAGGTTTCTGTGCAATTGTGATCATGTGTTCTTATTCATAGTTGTTAGTCATTCCTGGTATATGTTTGATAATTGCGTTTACGTAAAGATCGTGTGATCTTATTTAGTTTTCTTTAAAGTAAGGTAATACTCTAATGTATTATGATGCAAGACAGGCAGTAGGAGTGACGCCCATTATTATGTAAGTACGGTAATTATTTTGGTAAAGATGTTTAATCCACGTAATATTCAATTCTACTCTTGACTTGTAGGTATTGAAATTCCTTCTGTACTAGAATGGTGAGAAATTTTATTTTCCAACTTATTGATAATTTAAATGGGGTTCCCCTTCCCGCCTCCTACTTAGTAGGCTGCTCCTGCTCCGTTTTAACCTATTTATTTGGGTGTCGGTAATGACATACAGTAATTCTTTTAATTTATTCTTAAACTATTCAGTCTATTTGTTGATATGGTGCCCTTCAAAAACCCAAGATTGCAGGTTTGATCATGTCTGTCCAATGGTAGGTTTCACAGTTGGAGTTTAAGCTTCAGGCTGGACTTAAGGATGATCCCCTTGAGGTAGAAATCTAAAATCTCTGCCCACCCTGACCTGAACATGTGACAGTTTATAACTGCAGAAGTGTACTGTAGGTGAAGGATGCCGACTTGTCATTTAGACAAATAAATGATCAAAACATGGGAAGTAGATTATCATTTGAAATAACATAATAAATAGAAGACCCAATACCATAAGAAAACAGCCAACAAAGCAGTAGAAAATTGGAAGACTTTCCAATAGGAACATAAACTTGGCCATTACCACTACCATAACTAACCCAACTCTTCTTTGGCCTTCCCCTGGCAACAGTAGAAGAATTAATGAGATTCTATTGTGATATGGGAAAAGTCCCAATGGTAGCAATTAAGTACTAAGACAATTGTTCGGATATGTGATGTCATCCTTAAGCATAAACAGAGGATAAAAGTGGTTCCACCTATGATCAACATGTCAGGAAGATTTGTTTAAGTACTCAACAGAGAGAATCTGAATCAGAACAGTGCATTTCAAGTCTCTTAGTTAACTTGCCACACCAAGACTATCAGCCATCACATCACAACAATAAATTGTGTAAGAACAGTAATCTTGTGTAACTTACTGCTATTCAAATCTACATAGGACATATAACAATATATGGACAGAGAAAGGATAGGAACTCAGAAAAGAGAAGAAAGCCCCTAGCTGCTGCAACTCCTGATGAGACCAGGAGGTCAAAATAAGTGTGTATGGGACTCGTTCCTTCTTTCCCTGTCCATTGATTGTTCAAGAAGGAGCAGTAGTGATGAACATTGGCACCAGCCACAATCCTATATACCAACAACCATTGTTATAAAACTTTAGGGGAGTTCTTACACAACTGAGAACATTCCTGTATTTGGCAATCCTTGCATGCCAAAGCATCTACCATATTTCGTCGCATATTCTTAGTCTGTAATTCATAGAAGAAAACTAGGGTGCGATGATTATGCAAAGAATATTGAAGTTCAAAGAAGAAAAACCACAATATTAAAATAAGCAGGTAGACATTTTATCTTATACTAAAACTGAAATATCTTGAAAAGTAATTGTGCTATGCCAACGTTTGTTGGCTTTAGATATAATGCATGTCACGCATTATTGATTGAGCCTCACCTTACTTTATTGCGTCATCCGTGTATTAAAATAATAGCAAATATTAATTTTTTCATCACATTTTACTAAAACATATTGATAAGTAACTGTAGTACGACGTTTGTTGGCTTGATACATAATGGACCCTACATATTATCGATTGAGTACATGAATTAATTGTACCTGATGATTGTTGAAGTATAGACATATAGTATTGACTAGGCGGAAATTTTTTCAATTTTCTTTGAAAATTAATTCCTCTAATTGTTCGTCAATACGGATCCAAAATAATCAACAATCCAAATAATTATCGATTGAGCCCTTACTTGATTACGTCATCCGTGTATTGAAATAATTGCGAATATTCATTTCAGCAAGGTCATTCTGGCCAAGCTGTGTGCCAACTGTGAGTCGAGACGGACGGAGTCAAGCGTTGTGTAACGTTCATGCACTTAGGAGACAGACCTGCTGCTAACTGTCTGGCAACGTTTTGTTTCAGCATTCGCTCTGAGAGGTTGTGTTCGTAATCAATGTGACGGGTCGGAGGCAAACCTCAATTACAGATGTTATGAAAGACGACAGTAACTGCCTGTTCATGCCGTTGGCATATTGTGTGTACAACAAGCAGTGTTTATTTACTCAGTTTAGAAAACAAATTGTTCAACATGTTAAGAACAGGTAGAATAGACAATGGCTTTATATGTTCATAGATCCTGGAATCTGGTAACACCTGGAGCGAGGTTTGCTAATTGATGACATTGAATGGCAGCGTTGTTTGGCAGAAGCGCAACAATTTCAGATGCCATCTTAGTTACGACAATTATTTTCTTACATATGTATCTTTTATTCTTCTTCAAATAGACAATAGACTCGGTCATGGTTCCGTATTGATTGACAATCAAAGTATAATAAAATTGGGGTATCCGCCTGATCAATACACAAATGTAAGGCAGTCGTGGGACATTTTCAAAGAGTCGTTATCAGAATATTATCTGCAGTTTCAAAAACCTAATATTGCTTATCAGTTCACTCTTTTCAAAAATAACTATTTTAGCACCCATCAGTGATCAAATTCTTCATGCTGATGTAAGTTCTTGTTATGTATGCGAACTGAGGCTAGCAACGCTTCATTCAAGGATTTATTGGCTCTCATCATTTGGAGGCGTGGAAGCGATGGGCCCAAACAAGTTTCACTGCCCAGGACTGGCGCCAAGTGCTGTCTAGCGTGTGATATGCCAGCCGCTAGCATAGCACGAGTCATAGCCTGCAAGCAGAGATACTGACTACTTTCTTCTGACAAGGTCACACTAGGTTATAAACTCGCGGCAGCATGTGCAAACAATTGGCATATAAATACGAATGTCCTATGTGACTATACCGACCGCTCGTATAGCATGCGTCAAAGCTCGCAGGCACAGAGGCACAGGCTCTGTTCTTCTGAAAATGTCACTCCAGGTTATGAACTTGAGGCAGCAAATATAACCGACTGGCACACAAATACGAAAGTACTATTCGACGGAGACAAATATGCGAGGAAATGCGGTATAGGAGATTTTCTTACTGTGCAAAGAACTAAATAATAAGAGTAAAATACTTATAACTAAACATTATTTTGTACTCTATTCTTATCAAACATTAGTCTTAATTCACACCTCTCTTGTTTCTCATTATTTTTTCATCTGAAAACTTTCCTAATATTAGTTTCAACCACTCACATATTAATATGGAAGACAATCTTCTCTTAAGGATAGTGCTCTGTCTAGATTCAGATTCACATTACAGTTTTATTTTATAGGAGACATATGAAGAATTTGTGTAAAAAAAAGAGGTAGATTAAATATTGGTCCTAGACACTCAAAAATAAAGGGATGAGTGTTCTGATCCAGCTCTCCACATCCTATGGATCTACCTCCTTGTTTTCACACATTATTTTAGACTTATATACCTTAAGAACATAATTAAAGATGTTGGCAGCTTTTGGAAGACATACAGTAGCTCCAATATACAGTACAATGTGTAGCAAGATTGCCAAGCTGGAGAAGGGATATTAAACTGTAGAAATAATAATGTTATTGGTTTTACGTAATGTTTTTACTACTGCGGCTTTAGAGATGCTGGGGTCTTGGAATTTAGCCGGTAAGTCTACTGACACTGGTCTCCCACTTCTCAGCACTCTCAAGTGGCAGCCGACTGTGCCGAGGGGTTTGATCCTGAAATCTTGGGCACAGCAGGCGAGAAGCATTCTGTTGCACCACTCCGCCAGTCGAAGGATAATAGCAAGGAAGAATGATTTCTTACCTCAATAGAAACACATGAAACATTATAGAAGTAAAACATGAAGATAGTTGCCTCGATGATTAGAGTTGGTGGTTTATAGCATTTAGAATTGCGTAGCACTGTGTAATATTGGAATTAAAAGGACATTTTAATCTGGTAATATTGCTTGTCATCATGTTTAACACACTTATCAAGGGAGATTACACATACACAAGGTACGAATTTACAACATACTTACACACCCACACATTCAACTAGCCATTAGAATTTCACATTTTGAAAAATCCCAAGCTCAGTCAACTGTCTTTCCTTGAAAATATTTTAAATATTTTTGTTATTTTAGGTAAGGACAAACTGCTTTAATAAAAGCCATTAATCTTGCATTCACTGCAAAATAGCCGCAAGATGGTTCTGAGGTAAGCTGCGTGCCTCACCAAGGTGGACCGGGTTCGATTCCCAGTCAATGCACGTGAGATTTTTGAAGTGAAATATCACAGCCTGTGGTTAGGATTACATGTAAAAATGGAGGTCCCGTGGCATATGATAGCGAGATTAACGGCCACGCAAAACAAAAAGCTTTCACCCATTTTTTAAATTTTTTTTGCTGAATAAAGTAGCATTTATTTAGCACGAAAAAAAAAATTGCATGTCATCACTGATGCAAAACAGGAATAGTTGACAACATGCAGAATCTTAAATCATGACGATTCAGTAACTGGCACCATTGCCACAAACTCTATTTTATTGGGTCCTTGTCTTTTTTATTTCTCCAGCTTGACAATGTTCCCTATAATAGCGATATTAGCATACCTGGCACACCATGGCATTTTAACATCTCAATGAGTTTTGCTGTTGGATCCTACTGAAGATGAAAAACCTATATTTCTGGAGGAAACCAGTACGTTGGCACTGCTTGTGGTTTATATATACCATACCTTGCAGTGCCCTTCTCAGCATGTACTGGTGTGGTGTGCCATACCAACTGCCAAGCACAATGGCACACTGGTGTGAAACGCTTGCAACTAAACTGAGAAGTCTAAAAAACATTAATTCCTCTCAATTAATCAATCGAAAGGCAATCATCAGTCTTCCCCATGGAAGGTATAATGAAACAGGTGTACCAAACATACTAATGTTCTTGAACTTCACTGCTGTTTTGGCCAATTAAGATACACTTTACAAGTCATAGAAAATATACTAATTCAATACCTTATAATACTTTGTCCAAATAATTCCTTAAATAAGTATATAAAAAGGAATACTAACAAATGGCCTCATGTTGTATATTGAAGAACTAAAATGGTGTTGTAGTTGAGGCAATTGCGTTCTGAATCCGGCACGATGCTTCCTGTGCAAGAGCTGCTTCTCTTAACACCTGCAAACATGATTACTAAAATAATGCCTTTATTTTGAAACATACAACATTATATCAATTCAGATGACATGACTGTTAGGATTTCAGATACAGGACTGGGTAGCATGGAATCTGTCTGATAACCGGTGTTCAGTATTAGTGTGTGTTATCTGTTTTGATTCAAGTAAGGACTGCAGACGATACTATCAAGTAGTTCCTACTTTTGCTACCAAATGCTACCGTCCACAAGACCTAGCTTGCGGACTTGGCTACTAGATGCCATCGCAGTTAGCACCGGGTGGCGAACGATGGGAAACTAATATTGAGTTATCATTTCTAACCAACAAATTTTGGCTTTACACAAGTGTAGTTAGTGGAAGGTTCTATTCCAAGCCATAAATCTACTTCCCCTCCGAAGGAAGGCATACCGAGGGATTTTTAACGCTCTTATAAATCCGACGACTTTGGTCGGGTTTGAATCCGTGACCTTATAATTGAATATGAGATGGAAGCTGCTGGCAACATTTAATGTTTCATGAGTTACAAAATATGTTAATCTGAAGGTTTCCATGGGCCGCAGTTTATTGTTTTTATTTTCTAGGTGGGTTACGTGTGTGTTGGTTAATTCTCTCCAATTCACTTGAAATTATTGAGGTTTAACTACCTGAATAGGAACCATGCTGCTAATTATGGACAAAATAAGTGATATCATGGATATACAATGGTGACTTACAAGAAGGTGTTTATCCATATCAGACAGTGCTTCATCTATCCAACGCAGACGTCTAGAGCCATGACTCACGCTACATCCCAAGCGGGTGACCAGTGCCAAGTGAGTTACAGCCAGAGCAAGAGCGGCCGTACGAGCTTCTAGGAGACGAGCGTCCAATGGAGGATACATGCTGCGAACCATGTCGTCTACGCGGGGCGAGATACGGCGTGCCACCTTAACAAAACAAGTTATATACACCTTACTTAGTTTATATCCAGACATAGGTATTGTCTCTGAGGCATAGGCCAGGTTAACCAGTACTAACATGACTGCACTGGACATCACAATAGATGCAAGGGACAAGAAGAAATCAACAATACAGTTCCATCAGCACAATGGTTCTATGTGACCTATGACTGAAATCTTTTATAAATCATCAGAAAAAAGTGTGTGAAGTTAGCAAGCTATGAATATTCTATAAGGTGCGTTCAAAAAGTAACGAGCCGGAGACTGGAATGCGCAAACCGGTGACGACAACGGCTAATCGTGGCGTGTGTAACGAAGTGTGGTTCCGACCAGAGCGTGGAAGGTCACAGCCCGTCGCTAGAGGGCACGCGTGCACGTCACGTGACGATACAAAGCGAGCAGCAGCATGCATCAATCGTCCAACCAAGACCAAGACAGTAGGCCATTCGACATGCTTTCTGGTGTGGTTGAAGACTGTAGGGCACCCAGTGGGCACACACTTTCCGAAAGTACAGTCGTTCCTTCATGATGGTGTGCACACTTCCGGCGCTCAATCCGACTACGGCGGCTATGGTGTTCACTGTCACTCGGCGGTCCTGGGTAATGGTGCATCAACCAGCTGGACGTTGTCATCGGTAATGCAGGGGGGGTGCCCCAGACCGGGCGTCATCGGCTAACGACACCCGTCCTTCCCTGAAGCGCTTGTGCCACGCCTTGACCCTTGCAAGGGACATGCAGTGTTCGCCGTAAACTTGTGACATTTGGCGATGAATGTCCGTTCCCCTACTCCTTCCGCTGTCAGAAACCGAACAACACCTCTTTGCTCTTCGTTTGACGCCTCCAGTCACTGTTTGCAATGCGACTGACAGGGCTGGACGATTGATGCATGCTGCTGCTCGCTTTGTATTGTCACGTGACGTGCACGCGTGCCCTCTAGCGACGGGCTGTAACCTTCCACGCTCTGGTCAGAACCACATCTCGCTCATTACTTTTTGAACGCACCTTATACTTTACACTATTGTTGTCACACAGCAAGAGGACAGGAGGAAGAAAAAGGACTGAATCCTCTTTTAGGCTCCGTACATAAATTGTTAGGGTGGGTTGTGGTAATTTGGGAGTAAATTGCTATTTATTGCATAAAACATAAACTAAACACTTAATGCAAATGTAAAGTTATGAAGCCATTTTTTCAGTGTTGCATATACAAACTGTTAGTTGTAATTTTTCAGTCGGACAACACGAATTTGCCCACTGACTGGGTGGAGGCACACTGTATATAATATAACATAATAAGTAAATTAAACACTCCTGAAAAGAATTATATGTACCAGTATTAATTATGATCCTAAATCAGTGATCTGTGCTGGGCCACATACAAATTTCTTTGTAGAAAGACAGAAACTCATTTGGGATGTAGGCCTACTGTATATTGACACTTTCAGGGTACTTTCTTTGTAAAGAGCAAACATTATTTGTATAAACCACCAATGAAATCTTTGTTGTAAATTGTGAACCCTTCACTTCTTCCTTTCCTTGGAGATACCATCTGAGGAACTCTGTATCATTCATTTTGTGGTGAACATCAGCAAACACAAAACTAAATAACTGTTAGGTTATGTACATTAGTTAGTTAGGGGTGGAACTACGAGGTCATCTGCCCCTAAATATGTACATTCACAATGCCATAAAATACACTGTATAACAAAACAAAAAAAGACGCACCAGGAAGAAATTGTCCGATGGCGATAAAAATCGGTGGATGTGAGGAACGGACATAGAAAAACAAACGATCAAAAGTGTAGAACAATCAAATGATTTATTGCAGAGCGTTACAAAGTGAGGAAGTCAATAAGGTGTTGGTCCACCCCTGGATGTAAGCTGTCACTCGACGTGGCATGGACTGATAAAGTTCCCGGATGGTGTCCTGCGGAATTTCATGCCAAATGGTCTCCAACTGTTTTGCTAAATCGGTGACATTCCGGGATGTTTGCAATCGCCTTCCCATGATGTCCCAAATGTGCTCTATGGGAAAGAGATCAGGCGACCGAGCTGGCCAAGGATGGATAGGGCAAGCTTGAAGACAGTCCATAGCAACACATGACGTGTGCGGCCGGGCATTATTTTGTTGGAAAGTAAGGCCTCGATGTCGCTGAAGGAATGGTAACACAACCGGCCGTAGAAGGTCATCAACATACCGCTGTGCTGTCAGTGTGCCAAGAATGACTACCGGAGGGGTCCGGCTATCAAAGGAGATGGCACCCCCGACCATCACGCCCTGTTTTGGTGCTGTGCGGCATGCGATAGTCAAGGCAGGATCCCCACGCTGGCCTGGACATCTCCAAACACGTCTGTTGTTGTCGTCAGGGCACCGGGGACGGGATTCTTCACTAAAGCCAATATGTCCCCAGTCAGCACAGTTCCACGTTGCTCGAGCGCGGCACCACTGTAATCTGACTTGACGGTGAACAGGCGTGAGTGGTAAGCGGCATAATGGGCGGAGCGAGCGCAAATTCCTGTCGCTCAGGCGTCTGTTGATGGTCATGGTGGACACATGTGTACGGGTCACACGCTGGATCGTTGATAACGACGACTCCGGTGCTGTGACAGCTGTTCTGACAATCGCTCTGTCTGCCCATGCTCTTGTGGCCCTTGGTCGACCACTGCCGTCCTAACGCTGTTGCCTGCCGTTGCTGACCCACACTTGCCAGCATCGTCTGATCGCCACACCACTTCAACCCAAATGTCCAGCGACAGCTCAATTCAACCAACCAGTTTCTTTCAATCCGATCGCACGACCTCTTTCAAACTCTGACATCTGCTCGTAATGAGCACGAATCCTTCGGCGTGGCATTCTTACAGCCGACGTTCAGATATCGCAGTCAAATACAACACCTACTTTGAGCATATACTTCTATACACCTGATGCATGCACAGTTCGGATGTGCGGGAGCTCCCGCTATTCATTCATTGGACAAGAAGCTTTAATCAGTTGCATGTTCGGTCCGAATGTCTTTGCATACGTAATTTCCTTACAATCGGAAAACGCCTTCCCAGAGCGTCGTCTATTTTTTTTACAATGGTGACACAACTGCCATCTGTTGCAATATTTCGCAGAGAACAGGTCATCTCCAGAATATGATAATTTTTCATCCTAAATGCTGTGTTGACATCAGTAGAGCTGGAAAGTGTAAGAATCTAGATTTTGTGAAAAAAATGGAGATGACTGGTTTTCAAACTCATCGATTCAATTATAGGCAAAGGAACAACTTACCACGAGTTTTGTTGCACACCATATTACTGTACATGACTTCAGTGATCTTGAAAAGACCTGGCAAGAAGTTTGTTATTGTTGGGGTAGCGCCTGCTTCTCACCCAGAGGCCCCTGGATCGATTCCAGCTCCCGTCAGGGAATTTAGAAACTGACATGATAGCTGGATGAGGGTGCACTCAGCCTCATGAGGACGACGAGTTACTGTCTGATCAGAAAGGCAGCCCCCAGGCAAGAAAACTAAGATTAATGGTAAGGGGACCCAATGTGCTGACCACGAGTCACCCCGCAATCTATAGATCAACACGGCTGGGCAGCGATCGCTTGGTACCAAGGCCCTTAAGGGGCTAAGTGACACGGGGAGGGGGTTTAATTCATTGAGGCTAGGAACATCTTGGTCATCAGCCCCCTACATTTGGGTGTGTGTTGGATTTGTCTGAAAACCTGGGGTGACTGTAGCAGTATGAAAAACTTGTTGATGTTTCCTAAATTCCAACCATTTGCTACGGCAGCGAGGCTTGGTCACAGTTGCTGCAAAGAACTAGGTTATTATGTTGCAGCTCTCTCTGGCTTACCAACAGCAGTCCCTGTTGTAAGTTATTTTCTCCTTCTGTGTTTATGCCCTGTGTTACTACTTCACGTATCCTGTAGTTATCTTTTTACTTTCTCAGTCTCCCTTTCCAGCATTTGTCGGGTTTTCGCTCCATCCTACTCCTCTTCAACTTGTTGGAAGGACGCACTATTTTGAGTGACTGGTTGCTGCACGCTGTCCTGACAAGACATTTAATCAATGACAGGGTAAGATAGTAACACAATGGCAGGTAGGTGGAGGCCGAGAGAGAAGGGAAAACAACCTCCTGGTGGGTCTATAGCAGTGGTTCTTAACCGGTGGGTGGTCCGCCAGTGCCTCGAGAATGGTCCGCGGGAGAGAACGGTCCACCAGCACGTATTATAAAGTGGCCAATAAATGGGGATTTCGAAAACGATGTGTATTGAGCGAGAATCGTCCGAATGTATTTGCAGCGATGACTATCAGGTTTTGGATTGAAATATCTTTAAAATAAGTGTTATTGAGGAAGGGTTGCAACTGATAAGGTGTATTGGGGGGTGAGTAGTCCGTACATGATTCAATTTGAGGCTGAGTGGTCCGCAGACTTCTACGGGTTCAGAACCATTGGTCTATAGGATCAAAGAGCTATTGACTGGGTCCTTTATTTATGTTTCTATCCATCCATTCAGTCCTAACTTTGTCTCTACAACCAGATATGGTTCTTTTCTCCTTTATCCTGTGTTTTCCTACATTATTCATCCTGTTATCTTTTCCTTTACTGTCCTGTCTTTATCCTACACTACCCCATTGAACACAGTAGATCTTGTTGAGAATGTCCTTCAGTGCTGTTGCCCACCCTTTTGATAAGATCTCGAGGCTGAAACGAACACTGAAAAGCTACTAATGTGGCTGTGCCTGGCTGTGGAGATTGTCCTTGTTCTTTCTGTGTGTTTGTATTTGTTTTCCCTTTTATCTCTCTCCGCCTCCACTTACCTGCCATTCTGTTTGTCCTTTTTACATGTTTCTATCCTCTCCTTCCTGTCCAATTATTGATATAATGTCCAACTGGTTGCATTTTCCCATAGAGATTTATGGCAAATAATAGGTAGCCTGTATATTAAGGCTTTCACGGCCCGGATTATATAAATAATTCATGTTTTTTGGGCTAATGCCGTGTGTATTTAGATTAGAATCATATGTTTCGGAGAAACCTTGCCTCCTTTTTCAATGGAAATCAAACAATGTGGCCAAAGAAAGTATATCAATGAGATTACAAAAATTACAAAAAAATATAGATAAATTCCTCGGTTCGTCACCAGAGAGCAGCTGCCAGAAATTACTTACTACTCTGTCCGCCGTTCTACCAGGGTCTATACAGTAATTTCTGGCAGCTGCTCTCTGGTGACGAACCGAGGAATTTATCTATATTTTTTGTAATTTTGTAATCTCATTGATATACTTTCTTTGGCCACATTGTTTGATTTCCAATGAAAAAGGAGGCAAGGTTTCTCCGAAACGTATGGTTCTAATCTAAATACACACAGCATTAGCCCAAAAAACATGAATTATTTAAATAGTTAGCCATTTACATTTACCTCTATAATTTCATGTCCAGTTTTACTGTTGTTCAGTGGTCCCATTGCTAGTGCTGCCAACCTCTCAGTGAGCATGTGGCATGTCTTGAGAACAGCAAGACCATGTGGCACCAAACCAGTAGCATCCCCAATCCACTGCTCATCTGCCAGGATCTGCTCTATGTCTGGATGAAGACGCACTTCACCTAATTCCAGGTCAGGTCGGTCTGATTCAATCAGATGAACATCAGGCCTAAAAGGAAACAATGTTAATTGACCATAATGTCTCCAAGTTGTTAAAAAGCACTAGCTAGTGTTCGTTCAAGGATATAATGTTTAGCAACATCATACAGGGGCTTGGTATATCAATCAACCTCATGTACTTGAGTGTGTGTACCGGCTTACGAATTTGGGAAGGAGGTTGGCCATGATTAAAGGGGGATAACGCAAATATTGAAATTAAGAGATAATAATAATGTTATTGGTTTTATGTCCCTTTGAACTACTGCGGTTCTTTGAGACGCCAGGGTGCAGGAATTTTGCCCCAAAGGGGATCTTCAACGTCCCAGTAAATCTACTGACACGGCTCCTTCACATTTGTGCACCCTCAAATGCCAGCTGACTGCGCCAGGATTCAATCCTGCAACCTTGGGCACAGCAAGCGAGAATGTTACCGCTGAGCAATGCAGACAGCTGAAATTTAGAGAGGAGTATATTATAATGTATTATAAAATGCAAAGCTCCTCAGTTCAAGTTTAATTAAGTTTTCTTCTGAAGGTGATAAAACGTTCTACCATGGCAATACAATTTGTTGCCAAGAACAAATATTTGTGTAATTAAATGAATACCGTACATGTTTTGAGCATCATAATGCTCTTCATCATTGACCTAGTAAACTCAGAGGTTACTCAATTATCTCCTCATGCAAGACATCCTAAACAAAACAAAATTTTTAAACAGTTCCTATGTGTTAACAATACATTTTATACACATAAAATGGTTAGAAACTGCACACTTAAAATATGTTGTAACACTTCAGTTGGTCAACACGAATTTACCCAATGACTGGGCGGGAAATAACGGGAATAACAGTTGGTTGGGAACAGCTGAAGAAAGTGGAGAGTTTCAAGTATCTGGGAAGCCTGATACAAGATAATGGAAGAAACGATGGAGAAATAAATGAGCGGGGGAGACAGGCAGAAGCATTCCGGAGGAGTGTGAGAAGCATGTTATGGAGCAAGGATGTCCCTCAGAATAGCAAAAAAAAGATCATATATCGGACGTATTATGTCCCTATCCTGACGTATGCCTCGGAGACCTGGGTTATGAAAGGAAGGGAGAAGAGCAAAATACAGGCCAGTGAGATGAGGTTCTTGAGAAGCAGTATTGGAGCTACAAAGATGGACAGAATAAGAAATGAGAGGACCAGAGAATTAATGAAGGAGGAACCATTACAGGATGGTATGGAGAAATCTAGACTTAGATGGTATGGGCATGTAAATATAAAGGGACAGGAATTCCGCCTGATCAATACAAAACTTTTCAGTCAAGGGGCTATATTATACCCATTTGGATGGTACATGTTTCGAAGCCTTCCATGGCCCCTTCATCAGCCATACACATAAACATATTGTCAGTACAATCTTGGAATAACATTTAAAAGGTTAAAACTAACATGAGAAAACTTGATGAAAATGAGACATAAAAAATCATGAGGACAGTTGTGGTACAAGTACATTGAGTAAAACTTATCCTAAGAAAACCTTACGAATATTACAAACAAATGGAAAAACACATTAAAAATAGTATATGTTAAAATGCAAACTTAAAATGCAAACTTAAAATGCAATTTATATGACTCTTGTAATAATCTTAGAGTTTCGATAAAATATAATAGCAGGATTCCGTGTCCAAAAATCTAGGGAATTCGACCCGTAGAAAGAGTTAAAAGTATGTTAAAAACTGATAGTCATATAAAGACTTTGTTGACTTCATACGAAGGATCGTTGGTAGAAAGAACAATACATCGCCATGCATGAAAGTCAAATCGGCCAAGCTTGATGAAAGCCTCTTGAAATGGAGTCGAAAGGAAAGTTGAGCATCTTGTGTTTAGGAAATCCAAAATTTCTTCTAGTAGACATATGGGCTTTAGGAGAAACGTCATAGCAGAGGGAACGTGACTTCGACGCAGGAAAACGTAGAGAAACTGGCCAGCTTAAACGAGTGAAAGTGAACAGCTGAGCACGTAAAACAAAGCAGAGTGTTGGATCTGCTGTGCTCAGCTGTTCACTTTCACTCGTTTTAAGCTGGCCAGTTTCTCTACGTTTTCCTGCGTCGAAGTCACGTTCCCTCTGCTATGACGTTTCTCCTAAAGCCCATATGTCTACTAGAAGAAATTTTGGATTTCCTAAACACAAGATGCTCAACTTTCCTTTCATCTCCATTTCAAGAGGCTTTCATCAAGCTTGGCCGATTTGACTTTCATGCATGGCGATGTATTGTTCTTTCTACCAATGATCCTTCGTATGAAGTCAACAAAGTCTTTATATGACTATCAGTTTTTAACATACTTTTAACTCTTTCTATGGGTCGAATTCCCTAGATTTTCGGACACGGATTCCTGCTATTATATTTTATCGAAACTCTAAGATTATTACAAGAGTCATATAAATTGCATTTTAAGTTTGCATTTTAACATATACTATTTTTAATGTGTTTTTCCATTTGTTTGTAATATTCGTAAGGTTTTCTTAGGATAAGTTTTAAAGGAAAAGGAAGGAAGCTTGTAGTTTAACGTGACCGTTAATCTCGTGATCATGAGCCACGGGACCTCCTTTTTACGTGGAATCCGAACCACAGGACATGGCATTTCACTTCGAAAATCTCACATGCATTGACCGGGAATCGAACCCGGTCCACCTTGGTGAGAGGCCAACAGCTTGACCGCTGCGCCACCACACCCCCCAGGATAAGTTTTACTCAATGTACGTGTACCACAACTGTCCTCATGATTTTTTATGTCTCATTTTCATCAAGTTTTCTCATGTTAGTTTTAACCTTTTCAATGTTATTCCAAGATTGTACTGACAATATGTTTATGTGTATGGCTGATGAAGGGGCCATGGAAGGCTTCGAAACATGTACCATCCAAATGGGTATAATATAGCCCCTTGACTGAAAAGTTTTGTATTGATCGGGCGGAATTCCTGTCTCTTTATATTTGACTTTTAATCAATACGGAACCATGAGTGATTGTACGAATGGACATGTAAAACGAATGGAGGAGAAGAGGATACCCAGGAGGATTCACGAGACGAAGTGGGAAGGAAAGAGACAGGTGGCTGAAGGGGGTGGAAGAAAGCGTGAAGAAGAGAGGAGAAGACTGGACAAGGGTGGAGGCTGAGAGATGGTGGGAAGACAGAAGACGTTGGAGAGGCTTGTGTTCCAAACAGATCTGGCCAGTGGCTGGAAACTGTGCAAGATGATGATGATGACGACTGGGCGGGGACAAAGTATATAATATATGAATAATTAGTAAATAACAGTCCTGGAAAATACTACATGTATTAGTTATGATCACTATAATAATGGAGCAATTTTAGGATTACGCATTTCGACTTTCATCATTTCGCTCATATTGGCCCGTATTGACGCAAATTGAATACAGTAAAGTTACTATTTATTCCGCCCTATTCAATACAATTCACAACTTTGTTCATAGAAAAGGGACCATATGGTCTCGAAACATGTATCATAATTTTCTATGAACAAAGTTGTGAATTGTATTGAATAGGGCGGAATAAATAGTAACTTTACTGTATTTCGACTTTCAAGCGGTCATCATCAGATCCTGATCACGTGATCACTGTGTTTAGGTTTAAATTTATATGCAAATGTTATCTAACTACAAAAAAATGTAGTGCATCTAATTGGTGTTTATATTCTTCACTATGTCGAGGAAACCAAGTAGGTGGCCACTAGAGGTTTTCTTTTCCCATGAACATTTAAATTCATACAAAATTTTCCGGGCTAATAACCCAGCGAAAATGTACCTCCTTGAATTGGCAATGAGCAAAATATGAAAGACAGCTCATCCGCAGTGTTTCCAGTCTAAATACAGTGAACCAACGGTTCCCACAACCACTTCTTCTAAGGTGGAAAAGATATGTTTTGTTTGTGGATCCCACAAAAACACTAAGACTGGATTTACATGGGATACATGCCACAGAAATGTCTGCAGAAACCATAGTCAGCACCGAATTACCTGTGAAGAGCGTAACAAGGTTGCTGATGAAGATGAAGATTAGAAGCTATTATTTCATACCAAACAATTTCACTACTTTAAGTTTTTGTGATTTGAGATTTCTACCAATGTCGAGAAAAGACTGAATTATTGTATAAAATGTTATTTCTTGTAAGCAAAAACTGTTTTATAATTTGATATTTCATAGGTTGGTTGGTTGGTTCTTAAGTTTAGGGGCTGCGACAACGCGGTCATGTAGCCCCATGTACTTTGGGTGTGTGTAGAATCTGTCTGATAACCGGTGTTAATTGTGAGGACTGTATTAGTGTGTGTTATCTGTCTTTTTAATTTAAGTACTGCAACTTAGAATTTTTCAAATAGTTCCTACTTTTGCCACCAAGCGCCACCGTCAACGATTAATAGGCCAAGTTCAGAACTTAGCTACTAGACACCACCGCAGTCGGCTCTTGGCAACGAACATAGAAACCTAAGAGCATTGTTTACATTCTTAACCTATCCAATTTAGCTTCACACAGGTGATATTTCATACATGTTTTACTATTTCAATCATAAGGTTAAGTGTAGTGAATAATTTGATTGTTTTGAGAAATAAGGAAGCCATACTGCAAGTTTGCAGATCATATTAAGTACTACATTGAATTGTATAACTGCCCCAGTATTTCCCTACACGGTTGTAGCAGAGAGAGAGAAATTTTGTTGTACGCAAGTACATCTCCAGAAGTGATCTAAAATTATATATCGACATAGTATTCCCTATCAGATAATAAAAGAAATCACTCATTCCTGCAAAATAGTCACATCAAAATAGATAACACTTCTACCATAGCCTTGGCTAGCTATACAGAACATGTAATGTAATGCACTTTCCTACTGGTATTTTTATGTTTTAATTTTCAGAATATAGTTACTTTCTTCTCCTTTTCTCTTATTCCTTAGAGTTATTTATTGCTACTCTATATTTTTTCTTTCATCTTTTGTTTACACGAGAAGGGGTGTATTGCCAGAAGCAAGCAAGCTCCATTGCCTACACCCTGCGAGGAAAGATCTTGTGTTCAACATTTTCTCATCTATATGGCCCAACAAATTAACATCCAAATTATAAACACATTTATTTTTAAATTAGTTGGTTGGTTCCTCAGTTTAGGGGCTGCGACAACATGGTCATGTAGCCCCTTTGTTCATTCTTTTTACCTAAATCAAAATACGATCATGCCTTCTTGTTAAATCCCACAGATTAATCTCAATCGTCTCAACATTATGGTTCATAAACCATCACCTGCCAGGCTGGGATGAAATCACACATATTTTTGCATGTAACTTCAGTTTTTATTTTACTGCAGGGTGACATCTGGTTACCTAAATTATTTTCCCTGTGTTTTCCCTGTTTTAATATAATTTTTTTCTGTGTTAAATTTAACCTTTTATTAACACATATATACTTTTATAAGGATACTATTCATGTTTATTTTCAAAAAATAAAACAAAATTTTGACTCGGAACCATTGGACCTACTGGAAATTCGGGAAATAATCCAATCCATGAAAAACAATAAAGCGTCGGGAGAGGACCAATCGTGTATAGAGCAACTTATTAATTTGAAAATCTCAATGTCTTACTTCCGTAAAATGTCAAACAAAAATTATGTCATTACTTTTGTTGACTTTGCAAAGGCTTATGACAGCATTGACCGTGAATCCTTTGTTGCTGTACTCTCAGAATTTGGATTAGATCGCAAGACTACATCAATCATCAAAGATACCCTCTTGAATACAAGGTCAAAGGTTAAATTTATGGGAGGACTGAGTGCAGAATTTTCAATTGATACACGAGTGCGTCAAGGAGATGGATTATCTCCATTGTTGTTTAATTGTGCGCTCGAAATAGTCGTCCGAGAATGGAGACGAGCTGGTGCACCATCACATAGACTAGAACCAGAACTCAAAGAGATAACACTCGACTGCTTGGCATTGGCCGATGACATGGCGTTAATTGCTCCGAACATTTCTGATGCCCAGAAACAACTTATTACTCCAAGAACAAGCAGCAAAAATCGGCTTACGGATTTCTTTTGACAAAACAAAATATATGACAGATATTAAAACTGCTCCAAATACACTCCGCATTGGTATTGTAAGGTCTCCAAAGTGAAAGACTTCAAGTATTTAAGTGAATGGATCAATGAAACTGGCAACGAATGAAAATCTATAGAAGCAAGACTACAGACAATGGAAACTGCTTTCCATTTGACAAAACAAGTTTATAACAAAAAATGCCTCTCTTGGAATTGTAAAATTCAACATTATAAAACAGTAGTCTTGGCTGCAGCCCTTTATGCAGCCAAGACACTTAAAGGAACGCAAAATCATGCGAAAAATTTTGGGACCAAGAATCATCATCATCTTGCACAGTTTCCAGCCATTGGCCGGGTCTGTTTGGAACACAAGCCTCTCCAACGTCTTCTGTCTTCCCACCATCTCTCAGCCTCCACCCTTGTCCAGTCTTCTCCTCTCTTCTTCACGTCGATTCCCGGTCAATGCATGTGAGATTTTCGATGTGAAATGCCATGTCCTGTGGTTCGGATTCCACGTAAAACGGAGGTCCCGTGGCTTATGATTGCGAGATTAACGGTCACGTTAAACTACAAGCTTCCTTCCTTCCTTCTTCTTCACGCTTTCTTCCACCCCCTTCAGCCACCTGTCTCTCGGTCTCTTACCTTCCCACTTCGTCTCGTGTATCCTCCTGGGTATCCTCTTCTCCTCCATTCGTTTTACATATCCATGCCATCTAAGTCTAGATTTCTCTATACCATCCTGCAATGGTTCCTCCTTCATTAATTCTCTGGTCCCCTCATTTCTTATTCTGTCCATCTTTGTAGCTCCAATACTGCTTCTCAAGAACCTCATCTCACTGGCCTGTATTTTGCTCTTCTCCCTTCCTTTCATAACCCAGGTCTCCGAGGCTAAGTCAGGATAGGGACATAGTACGTCCGATATATGATCTTTTTGCTGTTCTGAGGGACATCCTTGCTCCATAACATGCTTCTCACACTCCTCCGGATTGCTTCTGCCTGTCTCCCCCGCTCATTTATTTCTCTATCGTTTCTTCCATTATCTTGTATCAGGCTTCCCAGATACTTGAAACTCTCCACTTTCTTCAGCTGTTCCCCACCAATTGTTATTCCCGTTGTGGTTCTTTCCTTCTTCCTTGTTGTGATCACCATCTCACTCTTATTTATGCTAAATTTCATCCCATATCCTAGTATTATTCCTTCCCGCATATCCAACTGTTCCTGTAGCACCTCCTCTTTGTTTCTCCAAATCATCAAATCATCTGCAAACACCATTGCTTTCATCTTTCCTTCTCCAATTACTTGTGCCACTCGGGTCATTATGTCATCCATCACCACAATGAAAAGTAACAGTGACAGTGCACTTCCTTGTTTCAGGCCGTTTCTCTGTTCCAACCAGTCCGATCTCTCTCCTCCCACTTTCACACAGCTCATGCTTCCCTTGTACATCTCCTTTATCCTCCTTACAGTCCATTTTTCTACTCCTCTATCCTCCAGGGACTTCCATACTTTGTTTTTGCATACACTGTCATATGCTTTCTGAATGTCCAGGAAGGCCATCAGTAGATCTGTTCCATACTCATAGTGCTGTTCTTGGAACTGCCTTACAGCAAAAATCAAATCCACTGTGGACCTTCCTGCTCTGAAGCCATGTTGTTCTTCCCTCATCCCTCCTTCTATTCTTGTCCTAATTCTCCTTTCCAAAACTTTCTCAAACATCTTTGCACAATGACTCATCAGTGTTATTCCCCGATAGTTTCTGCATTCTGTTCTACTACCTATCTTGAAGATCGGGACAATTATTCCCTTTTTCCAGTCCTCTGGGGTCTTCCTTTCCTTCCATGCTGTCTTCATCACTCGGTACAACCACTGTATCCCAACCTCTCCTGCTGCTCTCACCATTTCCACACCCAACTCATCCACACCCGGTGCCTTCCCTCCTTTCATCTTCCTCACTGCATCTTCCACTTCTTTCCATGTTAAGTCCTTTTCTGTTTGCAGTCCAGCTTCCTCTTCTCTGATTTCTTCCTCCTCGCCGTGGTTTCCATTTGGGTTCAGAAGTTCTTCAAAATATTCTTTCCACATTTTCTTCAGTTCTTCCCTATTTTCTATCTCTTGCCCCCTTTTGTTCACCATTCTAACATAATCCGTAGGATCCAAACCTAATGCTGACGTATATTTAAAAATTACTAAAATCACAGACACAATCCGTAGGAGAAGGATCCAATTCATGGGACATTTGGATAGAATGGATCCAATTAGTTTAACAAATAAGATCTATACGTTTTTGCATAAAATGGCAACAAGGTCCAATTGGTACAAACAGGTGGAAAATGACTTGGCTGAATTAGGTTTTCCCAATCTTAAGGATCGAGAGGAAATTAGGAAAATTACTCATACATGGCGTTTTGAGGGAGAAGAGAGAAGACCTACCAGACATGTCTGGTCGCAGCAACGAAGACTCGCTCAATCGTTGCGCATGAAGAGTTATTGGGCAAACATTAAGGCCAATAAGTGTTGATTCCACATGGTCCTAGGAGACCCATTCGCGCAGAAGAGGAAGAGGAAGAAGAAGAAAACAAAATGTATGTAGGCCTATGGTAAACTTTTTTAAAATTTATTATAGAACGTAAAATACATAACACATATAGTCTCTTACGACAATGTATATCTTTCTGTTTCATTGGTTCAAAATAATCACAGGTATTTAGGTGACTTTGAATACGTTTGAAGTTCTTTTTTCTTCAATGTTTTTATTTTCATTTCCAGCTCATGTTGCTTTGTGCGTTTTTCTTCCTTTTCTTTATTCAATGCCATTAACACTTCATCCTTTCACTTCTTCTCTCTCTCTCTCTCTCTACGTACCAACTTAACTGCTCTATTTCAGTTTCCCGTCGTTTTCGTTCTTCGATAGCGATTTTTTCCTTAGCCCTAGCCCCACAATCGTAACTAGCCTATTCATCATCAATGTTTATGGTATCTTCTCCAACTGTATCCTGAATTCAATTCCATGCTCTTCTCATCGCTAAGAGAGTTTCCTCGTGAATGTTTTTCACTTAAATTTCTTTGTTAATGGAAAAAAAAACAGCTTCCACAAATGTGTTACCATGAGAACACATGAGGATGATTTTTATGATCTCAAACACATCTTTATATTCTTCCAAGCCCATGAACTGTTTAGTTTAAAAATGACCCAGACGAGATTTACTCCTATCAAATTGTTCAAGCTCAGTCTTATGGGATATAATACGACCGAACTGAAGTATGGCTCGATCTGACAAAAGCGCAGTCACATGCTGGCTGGTGATCCTTGCTTTGTGAACTTTTCCTGTCATGTGGCTAGTGACATCTCTCTTGTCCATGTTGCCCAAGGCAATCTGTTTTTGCACACTGTGCTGAAAGCATGTTTTGCATTCTTGGGAACTTCTTCTAACCAAGGCTAAAAATCTGGGTACTTTGACGGATGCAGCTATTCGGAATTGAATTTCGATGATCCCTCCATGATCTTCAAAAAATACTAAATACAAAAGTGTTAATTGTTGGTTGGTTCCTCAGTTTAGGGGCTGCGACAACGCGGTCATGTAGCCCCGTATACTTTGGGTGTGTATAGAATCTGTCTGATAACCGGTGTTAATTGTGATGACTGTATTAGTCTCTGTTATCTGTTTCTAATTCAAGTAAGGACTGCAGACATTCAATTTTCAAGTAGTTCCTACTTTGCTACCAAACGCCACCATCAATGACAGCTAGTTCTGAACTCAGTTACTAGATGCCACCGCAGTCGGCTCCTGGCTACGAACGTTGGAACCTAAGAGCGTTAGTTAAATCTAACCTATAATTTAGCTTCACACAAGTGTAATTAGTGAAAGGTATTTGTTTTATTACTAATTATTGCCAAATAAATTGCATTTACCTATATGTCTCTTTGTTCATCGCTTCTTACTTTAAAAGAAATATATAAAAAAACGCTTTGACAGTCTGCAAATCATTTACATACACAAGTTGGCAGTACAGGAAGGATGCCTGGGACATAAGTAACCTCAATTCAGATTTTGCGCCATTTAAGTTGAGAGTCACGCCAGAGCTGCGGAGAAGAGCTCTTACCTCTTACTGACGTGAAGTTAAAGCCAGTTTACAATTGATACGGGTCTAAAGGTTTAATAGTGCCATTGTTTAAAAAAGGAAACCGGAAAAAATGTGAGAACTATCATTGAATTACTTTGCTATCCCATGGTCTAAAGATCTTGGAAATAATAACTGCGAACAGGCACTTAGAAAAGGCTTTAGAAGAACAACATGGCTTTAGACCAGGAAGGAGTACTATTGACTTGATATTTGCTGAAAGAATGCTTATTGAGAAAAATCTTGAAAAAGGGAAAGAGTTAGTAATGGTATTTGTAGATATAGAAAAAGCTTATGATAGTATTGCAAGATCAAAAATTTGGGAATGTTTAGAAAGGCACAATGTCCCAAAAGGCTTGATAAACAAGATCACATGCTGTATGAAAACACAAGGGTATGTGTAAGAATAGGTAATGGGGAAAGCAGATGGTTCACAACAAAACAAGGAGTCCAACAGGGAAGTTCACTGTCTCCATTGCTGTTCATCATAGTGATGGACATAATCCTGAAGAGAATAAAAGAAGGAAAGGGTAATGAAACAAATGCCCTTGTCTTGGCAGATGATGTCATGATTTGGGGAGAAAGTGCCAGAGATGTACAAGAAAAACTGGATGCATGAAACAAATTGTTCAAGGAGTATTGGTTGAAAATAAGCCAAAGTAAGACAGTAGTGATGACAACAGGACTGTCTAATGCAACCATTTACTTGAATAATCAGCCTCTACAAATTGTTGATCAATTTAAATATCTTGGTAGCACACTGAGTAAGGTCAACAACAACAACAACAGTGAAGTAACAAATAGGACTACACCAGACCCATAACAACTGTGAACATGAGGGAGGAGCCAGATTACCTCGCTCACTCACGCCAGCCAATATCATAGCGCGGTGTTGCCTAGATAACTCAGCCTGCAGGGCTCACTCCGCCGTACGAAATCGTAGTTTCTCTCTGCGCATGAAAATAATTAATTCGTCAATTATTTTAATGACCCTATGTTACAGAGCTAAAAATTTTGAAGCTGACTGCCGAAACCCCATTAAGCTACGACCAGCCGTTCGGGAGATATCATCTGCCCTTGAACTGAAGGGGTAATTAGAGAGAGAATGATTTAGGTGTTGAAATATTTAGGTTCGCTAGGGAAGATAACGAAGAGTGGCGGCATTGCTGTATCAATTCAGTAGTGGAGCTTTAACAAGTGCTGTGAGCTGAAGTTTTGAACTCGTAACAATGTCACAAGCCAAGTGGCAGCCGAACAGTTTTACACAGCCAGGTAAGAAATATAATTTTCAGGGTATATGGCCTTTAAAAGAAGTTTTCGAATACAGAAGTACGTGAAAACACAAAATCTGATAACCTATGTTATTGTGGTGTCAGCAATTATGATTTTTGTTGTTGTAATTGAGTCGAATAAAACTCACCTCTTCACAGTTTTACCTCACAAGGCATAGCGTACCCAGTTCTAACCCCGAGACCAGAACTAAATGTCTTGATTGAGCCGTGAATCGAATCCGGACCTCACGGGTTGTTGTTGTTGATGATGATGATGATCGTTTTAGGGGCTTTGCGACATCGTGGTCATGTAGCCCCCGTGTATTTGGGTGTGTGTGGAATTTGTCTGATAACCTGTGTCACTTTGATGTCTGTACTAGTGTGTGTATTTGTAATTCAGGTAGGATTTGGGTAGCAAGCGGCCGTGGCACGTTAGATACCATCCTAGCATTTGCCTGGAGTAGAGGTGCGAATCCACAGAAAACCACTTCCCAGTTCTGCATCACGAGGCTGAGTGTACCCTGTTCCAGCCCTCAAACCAGAATTACATTTCTAGGGAATCGAACCCGGGCTTCCACGGTGACAGCCAAGAATGGACAGCAAGTGTGCTAGCCAGTACACCACAAGGTGGTCTTCAATAAACAAAAACTGATCCCAATAAATTGTTTTCTGCATTTCTATTACCTTATAAAGAGTCCACAAGCAATGCTAATCAGAAGGACTTGGGGTGTAGATTAAGTCATGTGAAATAATAACATTGTTGTTGTTTTATTTGAGGGGCTAGGACATCTTCGTACTTTAGCCCCATGTACTTGTCTGAAAATCTGGGTTATTGTGGTGTCTGTATTAGAGTGTGTGTATTTGTATGCTTGTGAGGATTGGGAAGGAGGCGACCGTGGCCTTATGTTAGGAACCATCCCGGTATTTGCTTGGAGTATAAATGAGAAACCACTTCCAAGATGGCTGAGGTAGGAATCAAACCCACATCTTCCCAGTTTTGCCTCACGAGGCTGAGTGTACCCCGTTCTAGCCCTCAGACTAGAATTAAATTGCTTGGCAGAGCTGGGAATCGTACCCGGACCTCCTGGGCCACAGCCAAGAATGCTGGTCGCTACACCAGGAGTGCACGAATAACGTTTGTGTGATATCTTATATCTGCCTCATATCACAATTATAAAAACTAGCGGACCCGTGCGAGAAATCTCGCATGTTCATAAACCACACTTTCCCCAATAGGTTTATAATGAGTCACTTAAGGAGAAAGGTTATGTTTTTTATTTCAACCAAATGATTATGGAACACTATTTACATTTCAGGATAAAGGAAAGGCCTCAGAATGTTAATGACATGAAACAGGCGTCACAGCGGCCCGTGGACAGGAATTATGGAGCGTATTTTCCTACATCAACGGTGTTTGCAAATCGCACACTTCGTACAATTTTTTTAAGTCATTTTTTTTAAAGAAATTATAGATATTTATGAAATTATAGTGCAATAAGTCACTGCTAATGTCTATTCTCTTTCATTTGAATGCTCATTTGTCATGATTGGTCGCTTGTGAGCGCTGCAGGAGGGATGCATACTACTGAAATAATATATATGATGATATGCGCACCCCATTGTGAGCATAGATATTCGTAGGATTAGGCCCCCCAGCTCGTACATGTTCTTACATTTGGAGCGCCTTGTGTTTACGGAGAAGGTCGTGCGTATACAGCGAGTGTAGAGCTGTGTCATCTCCGCCAGTCTCACTGTGGCAACAGCGCTCAGCTGGACGCACGCTACTGGGCGAGCCCAAATTCACAGTTGTTTTGGGTCTGGTATAGTAATGCAGCCACCTTCTATGCACAAGTTAGAACACTACCGTGGGATAATATGGTGCCCAGGAAGTGTAAACATATAGGGCCGATTGCAGAGACGGTATTTAGACGCTGTTTAAGGTTAAACAATGTCTAAATATGGCTTCCGCATTGCGAAGACGTTATTTATCACTTAGACATCGTCTAAAGTCGGCGTTTAAGGATCCATGTTTAAACACTGCCGAGAACACTGTTTAACCCCAAATGTAGGAGCGAATCTCAGGCGGTGGTTGTTTACTATGGAGCATGTAAATTATATCGCTATGTTGAGACGGTTCAGGAGAGAGTTGTTAGTCAGATGGCCTCCTGTACGTCGGATGCTGCGAGATCGGAGCAATCCTTTTGAAATGTACGGAGATGCACAGTTTAAAATAAGATTTCGCTTTCTAAAAGAAACTGTGAGGGACTTGTTGCGTGACGTGGGAGATTTTCTCGAGCACGACACCAGGGGTTGCCCATTACCGGTTACCGTACAGCTCCTTCTGACATTACGATTTTTGGCAACCGGTGCATGTTATGCTATGAATGGCGATACTATAAATGTCAACACAGCGACTGTATGCCGGACAGTAGATCGTGTTGTGACTGCCATCAATAGTTTGAGGAGGAGATTTATCAACTTCCCTAATAATGATGAGTTACCCACTATCAGGAATGATTTCGCTGTCCTGTCCAGGTAAATAATTGTTCTTTTTGTGGATTGTTAACTATCAGCTCTCCTTGATAACGTGTATAGACTATACATATGTATATAAAATGCGAAATCCAGTGCTATCTCTTACACTGTGGAACGTGATTATTTTATTATTTATAGGGCTAACTACTCCGGAATAATAGGTGCTATTGACTGTACCCATATCAGAATAACTTGTCCCGATCGTGAGAGGGCTGTCACGTACATGAATCGGAAGGGATTCTATTCTGTTAACTGCCAACTAAGTACTACTACACGGTAGTTCTTTTTTCCGTTGTCGCTGTTATTTGTATTTACCCTACGACAACAATATAATCAAAACTACATTTCATTATACGTCATGCACAACAGTGGATAAAAATACGGATTAACGAGTTCATGTTAACACTCCTTTACAACTCGTAGCAGCAGCGGCAACAAAATAAAGTATTACTACCACTATGGTTTAAACCAACTACTCTATACAGCGGATTTTTATTTCATTTCAGGTGATATGTGACACAAAGATGAAAATAAGGAGTATTGTTGCTCGATGGCCTGGCTCGACCCACGACAGCAGAATATTTCGCAATTCCACTATTCACGACCGCCTGGAAAGAGGAGAGGTTAGGGGACATCTTGTCGGAGATTCTGGCTACACTTGTAAGAAATACTTTAAAAACTCACTCCGATTTTGAATCCGAGGAACGCAGCTGATACGCGTTATAACCGAGCGCATGTCCTGGCCAGAAATGTAGTAGAAAGAACTTTTGGTTCGTGGAAAAGAGGATTTCCTTGTCTTGCACATGGTCTGCGAACGAAAGTACGAAAAACCCTGAAAATCATCATTGCAACTGCTGTGCTACATAACCTCGCTGTGCAGCGCGGTGAACTTGACCTGGAAGCAGACTTACCAGATGATGAAGTGCCTGTTGATCCGATAGCTGATGATATGACAAAACAGATGGCGTCAGCTCGTAATTGATAATTACTTCAACCGCTAGAAATCATGCCAAGACAAGATCACCTCAAGTAAAAGAAAAATATATTTATTTATTATTATTTCTCTTACATTATTCTGTGCACTGTTTAATTCACTGATTCGTTCCATTGCGGCAGGCTATGCCCTTTCTTTATAATCTCTTTCTCGATTAAATATATGTCCAACAAAGCCTTCTTCTCCTGTAACTCTTAAAACCGCAGCTGTTAGGAATGGATTTCTTTCATCATCAGCTGATTAATGATGGTGCCAGCATCGATGAGTTTTCATTGGTCGCAGCTGGCAAAGAGTAGCATGGAAGACACTTCTATTTCCGTTTTCGTACTGAAATCGAAACATAAACGATGTCTAGCTAGACACCGGTTAAACACTGTCTAAGCAACGGAACATCGATCATTACTTAGACGTCGTCTAGGTAGACATTGTCTAAGTCTTAAAACAAGTCATCGTTTCTGCAATCGGCCCATACTGTTTAAGACATACTACATCCCAATTCTAACTTACGGAGTAGAAACATGCACCCTGTCCAGAAGAGAAGAAAGTAGGATTCAAGCATCCGAAATGAAGTTTATAAGAACAATGCTTCATAGGACAAGGACAAGGAGAGACAAAATAAAGGAATGAAACAAACGGGACAGAGGCTGGCATAGATATCAGTGCTACAAAATATTTGCAGAAGCAATGATTAGGATGGTATGGGCATCTTCAAAGAATGGGAGGTGAGAGGACACCAAAAGCTTATTTCAACAAGATTATCCCAGGAAAAAGGCCAGTAGGAAGACCAAAGAGGAAATGGTTGGACCAAATCAAGGATGATCTTGAAGACAAGGGCTAGACTGGAGAAGGACCCATGAAGACCAACTATTCATGGACAGGAAAAGGTGGCGAAGGCTCATTAACAGCACCCGGGCGACTGGAGCTGGAATTTGATGATGAGGACGGTGTCTGTAATATTTCAATAGGTAAGAGCTCTTCTCCGCGGCTCTGGTGTGTTGTAATTACTCTCAACTTATATGGAATAAGGTATAAACACCCGAGTCTTTTTTTTCTTTCACAAAGCTCATTTTTCTGGCTTTGGATACCCTGAAAGGCGAACATCCGAAAAGAAGAGATGGCAGAACGGTCTAATTACCGTACTTAATCTTTAATCTTAACGGTAATTAATCTTGTATGCAAGATTAATTAATACCGCCCATGTTGCATTATTATTAAGCCCAATCATATGTCAAGACATCTTTTTTTCCAATTTTTTTCCCTGTTTATTCTATGCAATTTAAATTCCCTGTGTTTTCCCTGTGTTCCCTGAGTTTTCCAGAAAGCGGTCACCCTGTTTAGGTATTGAAGTGTGGTCTTTCACTAAGAGAGGCATCGTTCTACCATTATTGTCAGGGTTTTCGTGTGCTGAAGTTAACTCGCGATGGAGACGGAGTACATTTCCGTCCCTATAACAGTCAACAGCACAATGTTTATCACGTGCATCAAATACTGCGCATTCCCAAAATTGGATGGATTTAGAAATTTTACCTATGCAATTTTATACATGCGAAATCAAACTCTTTGTGTGAGCAAATAGACCGCTCTGCTATCATGTTAAGTAAATACCTATATTTTCAGATTTTTTCCTTGCACTACCCCTTGTGATTCGCGTCTAAATTTTCCTTCTGTGTTCAGCTGTCGGAAAGAATAGTGGAACAGAATTTTATTACATGACCTACACAAATTTCATAAGGGGCTCATGATATCGAATAATAGTAGTTATGGTCCCTAACATCAAGATTCAATGGGGTACATGTTCTCAATAGTTAGAAATAGATCCATTAGATCGTACAGAATATAATCTTTCTAATGGGGTAATTTATATTTTTACAAACATGACAAATGCGCTCAAGTGTTAAGAAGTCAACCGTTCCCCCGAGTTTTATTGAAACAAAAAATTTCAAAGATTGTTGTCCGGATTTTATCTATCACTTTAAGAATTTTATTTCTATGTAGTCACACCCTTGTTTTAAACAGTTTTATCCAGTAAAAATTATGTTTTTAAAAGAAACAAAAGGTGGGTTTAAATGGAAAAAAAAAAATGTGTTTTACATATTAAAATATTTCAAGACTGAAGATGGCAAACATATGCCAAAACATGTATCGATGATGTAATGTAGTACTGTAGAAGTGAAGTATTGTACTGAAAAGTGGGCAAATAGAATTAAAGATAAAGAACTATCCCTTGTATTAGTCTGGAGCCGCTACTGATTATAGATAAACAAAACTATTAACAGAGCCTGGAGATGTAGTGATGCTGCTCATGTCCAGAAATTAGGTGACATTGAAACCACTTCAACTGATGACTGGAATGTTTTACATGAAATTAACTTGAAAATTTGTCAGTGCAACATCCGGTGGTGCTAATTTTGCATAATTCCCATAATTGTCGAGTAAATAACTTAATTATGATCTAGTTATACATTCCTCGAAATTAATGGCAACATTGTCTTCATAATGAAGTAAAGGATTAACATATACTGCTAGTGTCCCTGATGGTTGATCTGGGTGGCGTTTACCTTCAATTCACATCATTTAGGACCACTCTGTGTTTCAATTGTTACGTAACCTAACATTTTCATGGGAATCACTTTGCTTGGTTGTGGTGAATGAAGCTTAAAATGTTTCTACCTTGATTGGCCTATTCCTTATTCCTTCTTACATTGCTCTCAAGGCAAGCATATATTAGCTTTCCGATTTATATTTATGGGCAAGTTTAATGTCTTCACTAAATAATATTTACTAACGTTATAGAAAGAAAACTGCTGACAGTAAAATAAAGATGATGTCTTATTTGAGGCGCTTGGACATTGTGATTAGCCCTGTGTACTTGCATGCATGTGTGGTCTGATAACCTGTTTTATTGTGGTATCTGTAGTAGTGTGTAATTCAAGGAGTGGAAAGGAGACACCCATGGTCAGCATTTGGCTGTAGTACAAGCAAGGAAACCATGGAAAACCATTTCCAGGATAGCTGGGGTGGGAATCAAACTCACCTCAGTTTTGCCTCACAAGGCTGAGTGTTCCCCATTTCAGCCCTCAGACCAGAGTTAAATTTCTTGTTAGAGTCGCGAACCACCTCAATCTCCGGGGCGATAGCCAAAAATGGTAGCCACTACACCTCAGGTGGCCACAAAATGAAGAAGAGGGTGACATTCTGTGTCCTGGAGTGTTTCATTGAAACTCTTGTGAAAAATGCCAGTACTTATGAACTTGTAAAACACAACAGTGACAGTGCTAGTGTTACATGTTTCTTCTGAAAATCAATTATTTTACTTGCCGACTTTTCAGAAAAATTTAGACAAGTGAAGTTAAATTTTATTCCATTTCAACAATAAGCAGCTGTCTGATTGTCTTTTTATTTTTTATATACTAGGCTCGTCCAGAAAGTGAGTTCCGTTTTTATATGTTGCCCCGGTATCGCTGCAATCTCAGTTTGACACATGCACGGGAGTTGCTCTCAGCCAAGGAGAAGATGATAATGCCAATTTGAGAGAGCTGACTGTGGTTTATGCTTTATAGTGCTTGGTTAGAGTGATGAAGTTGATTGAAAATGTCATTCGTTTTCCGAATGCGAAGAACACTAAACCAGTCGACATTCATTGATTGGTGAGGTGACGGAAAAAATATGATGAGTAGATTGGTCCAACAGTTCAATGAAGGGCGTAATCAAGTACATGATGACGAACAAAGTGGGTGTCCATTGTTGGTTAACGAAGACTTGGTACGTGCAGTAGAAGAATCTGTCCAGTGAAACCGCAGGTTCACACTAATCATTTTATGAACTTTCTCACAAATTTTAAGATCAATTCTTCATGAAATTGCTTCTGAAAAAAAAAACAAAAAAAAAACGGGGGGGGGGGGGGGGGGGGGGGCACAGCGGTCAAGCGGTTTGCCTCTCACCAGGTTTGAATCTTGGTCTGCTTTGGATTACTTGTAAAAAGGAGGTTCCATGCCTAATGATCACTAGATTAACGGTCACGTAAAACTACAAGCTTCCTTTTTCCGCCAAAGCAGTTACTTGACTTTTTGACATGTTATAACAAAGATGGGTCATGTTTGAAATCCCTGAATCGAAACAACAATTGATGGAATGGAGGCACACTTCGTCACCAGTAAGGACTAAAGTATAGCGACCTATAAGGAAGGCCCTGCCATAAGCAGAGCGGCAACACCACACTCTAGGACATGTGTGGCGAGCGGTAAGCATGGGGATGCGTGGTACTGAACATGTGGCTCGGTACTAAATTGCACATATTCTTTTAACACTCGCATGTTTTACAATAGTGTTTAAAGTAGAACCAAGAGGGAAGGCTAATCATCTGGTAAAAGTAAGTGCAGCTCCTAACACAACTTCGTTATTCTATAATATTAAATTGAATCTTATCACACTTGATCTTCTGTATTGTTCCAAAGCTTCTTGCATTATGATTTGTAAACTTCAGACACTTGCTAAAATTTAAATGTGTTGTTTATTGTAACTTAACCCTGTAAAAACAATCGTACGTTGGTACTAGTGGGGTCTGACAATCAGTGGCGTAACTGCGGGAGGTGGTCATGGGATCTATCCCTCTCCCAGAGCCAAATAATAAAAGTATTAAATTTGTTGAAGTTTTTAATTTTGAACAAAACCTCGGATTGATGACTAATGATTGGAAGATGAAAGTTAATGCTTACAAATATGAAAGCATTTCTTTTCACTTGTTTTAAATATTTAGCGCTACCCTAACTTAACACTGAATGAGCAAAATAGTCAACTGTTCAGTTAGCCAGAGAGGAAGCAGTAAGGTGGGTGAGCAGTATTTTTCTCATCCCTTGACAAACATACACCACTTGTCAGTTGCCTTCATGTTAGTATCCAAGTGTAAGTGTCATTTTGGAAAGTGAATAAAGACTGCTAGTTTGGTGTTAAACGTTAGTAGGAAACATTAGTTTATAATTATTTATACAATGTCGGGAAATAGAAAGGGCCAGATGATTACGGGAAGAACCGGACATTATAATTTAATACCAACAAAATTGTTAATTTTGATCATTTGTACACTGATAAGTGCAAATACAACGTATCAAATGCTAATGAAATAAAACATTTAAAAAGTGTATGTAGGAGGTTTTGAAACTTCAGGATCATATACCTGTTTTCATTATGTCCAAGTCCTTACCTCTCAATGTAATTTTGACTCAGCTCATCCCCCTCCAGAAGCAAACACTAGTTACGCCACTGCTGACAATCCTCGTCAATATTTAATAATTTTGATCGATCATGACCTACGATAGCTACTTTTCTTATGTCTGCGTTGGAATTCAAGCAGTGTAAGTAAAACACATACACATAAATCATTGATATGGGCATACTAATCAGTCAGTAAAAATAGATAGAGATTTATTGCATAAGGAAGTGTTTCTTGACACAGTTATGCGTCACGTCGTTGAAGATACATGTGTCTGTGGCAATAATTCCAATCGCATCAAGCATTCTTCTGAGCAATTACTCTAAAATGATGACAGACCCATTGAATACTTCAAATGAAATTAAGAAACGTAACCTGTTAACACTTGTATGAGGTATTTATTAGTTTCTTGCCATGTTCTTGTATTTGATTAATTGGTAAATAACTTATCAAAATCTCCTTTTGTCACCTATGCACACCTACTCCCGTCCATACGTATTAGTGAACTTCTTTGCAATAATCCGATATCAAATTAGAATATCAAGAGACAGGCTAGGCGCTCGGCCGGAGGCCGTATGAAGCCAGCAAGATGGTGTTGCAATTCGGTCTGGCCGCAGCCTGGTTATAGGTAAAGCCCTGCGCGGATATCTGCGGATAAACCCGCGGATATCCGCAAAATATTTCGCCATGCGGATATAGTTTCCATGGCTGTGCTGATAGCGGATAAGCTGCAGATAATGATTGGAGAAAATTTGCAGATAGTTTTAGGTAGATTTCATTAGCAAGCTAACTATTGCAATGGGTACCATGTTTCGACTTCCAGAAAATTTCGACATATCTTCGCGTTTCACATCCCCCAGACCCCAAAACCACCATCAGTTCATAAGTTTATATATAATTTATGTATATATGTACCAGTATCTATCTATATATATATATCAGTTTCTTGTGGACACGATAACTGCCGTAATTTTGCACCAATCACTTTGAACTTTTTACATAATATGTATCCCTATAAAATCTCGGTCGAGTTCGTTAATGGGCAAAATCGGTCGAAGGGGGTAAAAATGGGGGCTTTTTTCGAAAAAGTGAAATATCACTATAACTCTCTTAATATCTGAAATATCGAATCCGTTCAAAGTTTATATTATGTGTCGGATAAGTGCCAAAAATTTATGTTTAAAAAGTTTTTTGATAGCACCAACCATTGACCAATGGGGTGGAAAAAAGTGGGTTTTTCGGGAAACATTAATCATATCTCTCTTAATAGGCACAATATCAAAACCGTAAGAAATGGATGATATGCCCCTGATAATTACCTAAAACTTTTGTCTGAAAGAATTTTAGATACAACCCACCATTACGCCAAGGGATGAGAAAAATGATTTCGGAATTAGAAGAAAATGCCAAGAGCCATCAGAGGTTACCATGACAACGCTTCTAAATTGATGAGGGATGAGCTATCAGAGGTTGCCATGACAACGAGATCACATTCAGTTTTCCATCTGACTATGTGGGAAGCGGCTTGGATGACGTAGCCTCGCTGGTAGCCTGCTGAACTTCTATGCCCAAGGTCGCGGGTTCAAAGCCGGCTGAAGTCGTCGGATTTTCAAAGAGCGCTGAAAATCCCTCGGTATGCTTTCCTTCAGAGGGGAAGTCCAACGTTCGTTGCAAGTTACTGGTTGTGGTGGCATCTAGTAGCCAAGTTCACAGCTAGGTGTCATTGACGGTATATTTGGTACCAACATTAGGAACTACTACTTGAAATTGACAGTCTGCAGTCCTTACCTGATAAATAATTTTAAAAAAGCCTGAATTACTGACTAATACAGCCATCACAATTAACACCGTTTATCAGACAGATTCTACACACACCCAAAGTACACGGGGTTACATGACCGCGTTGTCGCAGCCCTAAACTGAGGAATCAACCAACATCTCTGCGGGAGATAAAATTTGATGTGAAGAAGTAACAGACTGTTAGTTACACATCAGTTCCAAACCTTGCATAAGGACGGTGTGACCACAAGTATAACAATGGACTCCAAATGACAAGAAGGTTACCGTACGCCTAAGACAATAAAATGTTAAAAATAAGCATAGTAAGACGAAAGAAAAGTTAATTGAACTCCAATTACATTGTAAAATACTTTCTCGCAGTAAATGAGGTCTGATCCTTCTACGAAAACCTGCATATTTTGCCTATTTATAGCCTATCCCCTAGTTTGCCCGGTGAAATCTACCTCCGCCTTCCGGCGTGCCGAGAGGATTTTTTGTAATACAATCCGAACTTGTTTAATATTGGGACCCGGATGTTTGTGACATATCATATTTTTCCGTTATGTTTTTTTTTTTTTTCATGACAAATGTAAGACGATGATTTTACCTAATCTCATTAAGCATAATTAACACTCCGAACAGGACTGTATTGCATTTCTGGCTGTATAACATTCATTTTAAACATAGCACATGAAGACTTGACACACAAAGTCTAAGGCAACGAATGTCTAAATATGTTGCTTTAGTGATGTATGCTGTATCTGATTTAAAATATTATTGTAATGTCAGTAGATTCGGATAACAAACGTGGGAATGCAGAAAAATGCGGATGCGGATAACAGTCGTGCGGATGCGGGGTGGATAACGTTTCGTTTATCCCTGCAGGGCTCTAGTTATAGGTGGCTATGACTAAAGCCAAGCAAATCTTGACACCTCAAAAAATCATGTGCATAGTCTTTAGGATTCAACACGGCATTCTACTGGTGGATTATTTTACTGTGAGCTGAAACAATCGATGGAAATGTTAACTGTGAGACGCTTAGGAATCTGAGTTGCGCAATACAGAATAAGCGCTGAGGAATGCTCACAAATGGTATTGATATTCATGACACTGCCTGACCTCACATTGTGAACAAGATACGACAACTCTTACAGGCCTTTGGCTGGAGCCAGTTTGACTACCCTCCATACACCCCTGACCTTACTCCTAGTGACCTCCATCTTTTTTGCACCTGAAAACATTCCTTGGTTGACAAAATTTCAATGATGACGAGCTCAATGGACATGTTACCACATGGTTGACAACACAGGCGGCAACGTTTCATGAAGAAGGCATACTGAAACTTGTGCCATGGTATGACAAGTGGGAGCTGTGTGCAAAGATAATTTATGGTTTGTAGTTCGTTATTGCAATAAATAGTATCTGTACCGGTACTCGTTATGTTTCTATTACCATTTCTCGACATACAATGTATATACAGTATGTGTAATAAATGTTGTTGTTGTTTAGGGCGGCATCGGTGACGTAGTTGGTAGCATGCTGAGCTTCTATGCCCAAGATAGCGGGTTCAAACCCGGCCGAAGCCGTTGGATTTTTTAAGAGCGTTAAAAATCCCTCAGTATGCCTTCCTTCGGAGGGGAAGTAAAGCCGGCGGTCCCATGTCATAGATTTATGGAATATTAAAGAACCTTCCACTAATTACACCTGCGTGAAACTAAATCGGATAGGTTAAGAATGTAAACAACGCTCTTAGGTTTTTACGTTCGTTGCCAAGAGCTGCCTGCGGTGGCATCTAGTAGCTAAGTTCTGAACTAAGCCTAGTCATTGACGGTGGTGTTTGGCGGCAAAAGTAGGAACTATTTGAAAAATTCTAAGTTGCAGTCTATACTTAAATTTAAAAAAGATACACACACTTATACAGCCATCACAATTAACAAGGGTTATCAGACAGATTCTACACACACCCAAAGTACACGGGGTTACATGACCGCGTTGTCGCAGCCCCTAAACTGAGGAACCAACCAGTAAATGTTGTTCTTCATTTAAATTCTTTTATCTTTCCTTTATTTCTTTTCATCATCATCAAGAACCGGCTCCATGTTCCCGGGTGCAGTGAATGAGCACTCTCCATTTCGTTCTCTCCAAGAATGTCTCCCCCTCCACGACCTGCTGCAAAGCCTGACCTCTCCCTGCAACGCCATTTCTAACCTGGTCGATCCATCTCTTCCTCGGTCGACCTCTTGGCCTCTTACCTTTCAATTCTTTCTCAAACCACACTCTAGCTGTTCTCTGTGTGTCCATTCTTTTGAGATGACCGAACCATTTCAGCCTGGCTTCAACACAGATCTCATTATTTAGTTAGTTATTGTTGTTTTAAGGGGCGGAACTACGAGGTCATCTGCTCCTCTTAGCACAGATAAAAGACTACAAATTTGGAATTGAATTTAAAATTTTGAGGTGGACACCTAAATTTAAAAAGACCAAAAAGTAAAACAAAAACAAAAAATTAAATTTAAAAAAAATATATAAAAATAAACAAAAATTACGGAAAAACAAAACATTATCATTCAAAAACGAGCAAGTCGTTGAGTCAATGTTTACAGGAGAATTTTGATTGCTGGCCCTAACCCACTCTCACTTATAAAGCGGATAACGCGATCAGCAGCCACCGCGTCATCGGCTAATGTAAGTTTGAGTGTCATCTGCAAACCAAGGTTTCTTCGTAAGTCAGCAAGATCCACACACTGGGTGAAAATGTGGGCTACGGTGAAAACGGCTCCACAGGTACAAAGTGGGGGGTCTTCCCTTCTCATTAGGTACGAGTGGGTGGATCTTGTATGACCTAGCCTTAGCCTACACAAAATGACGGACTCTCTCCGTGACCGGAAAGAGCTCCGCCATACGCGAGTAGTTCCCTAGACCGCTCTCAGTTTACTGGGCAGTGGGTCAGCTAGCCACTGACTCTCCCAAAAAGCCAGAATTTGTAGGCGTAACTGAGAGCGAATATCTCTAGCGGGTACCTCCATTGGTCGAGGTGGTAGTGAGTACGCCTCTTTTGCAGCTTGATCCGCTAACTCATTTCCCACACTTCCCATGTGGCTTGGAAGCCACAGAAAAGTGATTCGAGTGTCAGCGTGGCACAGCCCGGCTAGTAGGTCGTGGATTCGCTGCACTAGGGGGTGTTGCGGGAAACATGTAGCAATTGACTGCAATGAACTCAAAGAGTCGGTACACATGAGAAAGTGGATTCGTGCATCCTGTAGTGCAAACTGCAGAGCTTCATAGATGGCAACGAGCTCCGCAGTAAACACACTACAGGCCTCAGGCAAAGAGATCTTGGTATTTGCACCATCAATAGCGTAAGCACAACCCACCTTCTCGTCCACCTGCGAACCATCCGTGTAGAGAATGCCAGCGTCCGGAAATTGGTGAACTATGCTGTGGAACTGCCTCCGGTAAACGGAGGTATCCGTGTTCACCTGAGGACCTTGGTGCAGATCTAACCGAATATCCGGACGCGCAACTTGCCACGGAGGCATTAAGAGATTGTTTTATATTATAAAAATAGCCATAACATGACATTTTATTGAAAGAAAAACATTTCTTTTCTGGGTACTTTCTGGGTCACATACTCATTGTAATATTGTCACAGAGGTAAATACTCTGGAATCTCCCCTCAACAATAATGCACACAACAACTGCATATGAATTGTTTTTGACTTTCAAAGTTTAAAAAAGCATTGGGTCACCGATGCGACAAGGTGATGTAAAACCATGTCATTAAAATACACTGCCGCAGGGAATGTGTTAAGGAAGCTATGAATACAGTTTGTCACTGCGCATAATTCACGCGGATAATGACAGACACAGCTGTGATATAAATTGGAACGGTGGGTGGGTTATAGACAGCGGAGTAGTGAACTACATCCTTTCCACATCTATTTCTAATCATTACAGAAGGAATTTATGACTATTATCAGTAGTTTAATAAATTTTTCCGTGGATTCACCTCCCCTCAAGTATTACCAAATTCTGATCTACTATACTTATTATGGTCAACGGACAACACAACTTACTTTGTTTGAGGTGTTAACTCCTCTTCAGGAGTTGTGTTGTACAGTGGACATAATAAGTATAGTAGATACCGTATATAATGTCAACACAGAAAATGATTATAAAAGACATTCATACCAAATTCTGAGCCATGAAAATCTGTTAGTAACACTAAGGGAGTGGTGAACCTTCTACATCCTCCTGAAATTAGCCTAAATAGGTGTGAAAATGATGTGGTATTAGATGTTTTCTCCTCCGCTATCTACAATCCATCCACCATCCCCTATTTAGATCACAACTTAAATCAGGGCGTAAAACTCCTCACCAGCATGGGGGGGGGGGGGGGGGGGGGGGCAAACTTATAAACTGCGGTTGTCTACGTACCAAGGAAAACAGTTTTAGTTTTAGGCTTTAAAACTTGAAATAACACGGTAACTTAATGTAGGCCTTACGCTACATTTAAAAATTAAATAAAAAAACAGGATGATTTTTATTCATTATTCCTAATTAAAATACAATCGGAATATGAATACAAATCTTTTAGGAAAGATTCACACCATTTTCTCCCAGGCCACCCATCTTTGAAAGGCGGGTCCCTCTTCAATTCTTTAGTGAGGCACTGGACGCTATTTTGCAAATCGTCCTTTGTTACTGGGAACCCCGCTTTTCCTAGTGAGATAACCTATTAAACTAACACCCTTTGTTAAAAAGGAACTTGGCCCCATCTTCCTCTCTCTAGTTTTTCCTCTAATTTTGTCAGAGAGGTCGTTTCTCGGAACACCATTCCTCTCCGGGGCCGTTCTTATACTCATGCCGTCCTCCACAACGACCTTAATAGCAGCTTCCATTTCCTGAATATCATAGGCTAATTGAGAAATGTGTGTTTCGACATATTACTTGAAAGCAACGATTTAGTCTTAGGATATATTTTTCATCTCAACTTAAAAAGAATCCCTTTTAGCTCACCTAAAATCCCTAAGCCCAGACCTAGTGATAATAATAATAATAATGTTATTTGATTTACGTCCCTTTTAACTACTGCGGCTTTTAGAGACCCCGGGGTGCCGGAATTTTGCCCTGAAGGGGATCTATAATGTGCCAGTAAATCTACTGACACGTCTCCCTCGCATTTGCGCACCCTCAAATTCCAGATGACTGCGCCAGGATTCGATCCTGCAACAGCAGGCAAGAACTTTACTGCTGAACCACGCAGCCGTCAGACAGATCTACATAATAACAGCACACTGAAAATGTTTATTGGTTCTGAAATGTTAACGCAAACTTTAACATTATAGTGCACTAGTGTTCGTCACGCATGTGCTATGGCGACTATTGGACACGATGATCAAACGGCAATTTAATTAATGCAGGGTGCTTCAGAACTACATTATAAGTAGGCCTATATTGCCACTGTTAGTTAGGTCTTACAAGGAGATATGACAATGTGCCAGTTTTCGTCACAAATGACGAGCATTGGTAAACTGCATGTTTTTAAATCCAGTGTTCGTCACCAGCATTTCTAACCAAATTAGGAACGTGAGCACAAAATAGCAAATCGCATATGTTACAGAAACAATTACCAACTATATCACACACTTGTAACATTTTAAAATGTCGGAACATAACACGTATGCACATAATTAACTCGTGTGCCTGCTTAGCACATGCGAGAAGCAATACGCCACGTCAAGACGGCTCAACACACACGAGATGTTTGACACTGGGAATCGCCTATTACATCGCACGCATGATTTCGCAAAGTTGCTCCTTATCGGCAACGAAGGTATGACGAATCTCGTAAGACTTCGTGCGTTGAGAAAGACCCGTTGACATCCTTATTGTATGTACTTATATACGAGAGTCACTACTATTGGCTCAGTGACGAAAACCGGTACAGTTACCTTAAATCATAAATGATATATTTTCAATAAGTTATCTTGTTTAAAGTTACGAAAAGGGAGGTTCCTCTACTTTCTAGTTTTAATGAATACTTTGTGGTTATTTTACTTTTATTTTTTAAGGGCAGTTAAATATTAAGTCTTTGCACCTAAAACTTGAGGGGGGAAACTACCCCCTCCCTCTCTGCCCTCCCCGTGTTATACGCCCCTCGCTTATATAAGAAACTTCCAGTTGTGTTCACCATTATACGCGTGAATTTTAAGACAAATACAATATTTCCAACCCCGCGCATACTGAACTACTCATCAATAATCTTTATCTAGCGGCTTCGGTGGTAGCATGCTGAGCTTCTAAGCCCAAAATCAGGGTTCAAACCCGGCCGAAGTCGTCGGATTTTTTAAGAGCGTTAAAAATCCCTCAGTATGCCTTCCTTCGGAGGGGAAGTAAAGCCGGCGGTCCCATGTCATAGATTTATGGCATATTAAAGAACCTTCCACTAATTACACCTGTGTGAAGCTAAATTATATAGGTTAAGAATGTAAACAATGCTCAGGTTCCTACGTTCGTCGCCAGGAGCCGACTGCGGTGACGTCTAGTAGCCAAGTTCTGAACTAGTAGTTGTTTGGCAGCAAAAATAGGAACTACTTGAAAAATTCAAAGTATGCAGTCCTTACTTGAATTAAGAAACAGAAACACACACTAATACAGTCATCACAGTTAACACAGGTTTTCAGACAGATTCTACACACACCCAAAGTACACGGGGCTACATGACCACATTGCCGCAGCACCTAAACTGAGGAACCAATCTTTATCTAGGCCAAGGGATTTAGCCTAGACCAATAATTACTATGTATACTCTGTGAGCTGCCTGAATAGGATTGACATTTGGCTGGAAATTTCACATCAGTCATCACCCCTATGCCTCTTGACCAATCCATGTTCACATGGTTGATGTCATAATACTCTGCGTTGAAATATTACAGCCCACGTGCGTCAGTGCCTGTCAGCTGTAGGCTATCTCTGGCTTGTACAGTGTGATCCCTTCTTATTCTAACTGTTTGGCAACCTTGTTCCCTGACCACGTGGTGAGGCGAGAACTGTCAATCCTATTCTGCTAGCTCACAGATTATAGTGTGGCCCGTTTGCCAATCTATATACCCCTGGCTTTTGTCACGCACAGTGGGAGAACTCGTGTATCAATATAATATTTATCCAGACTCACTTTTGCCAATTAAAGCTTTATTACAAAACTGCAAGGTGTATTTTGTATCCCACATGTTGCTAACAGTAATGTGACATCAATGTGTGTGCTTCGGTAACAGTTGAAGAGACTTCTATGTGCCTGACAAGCATGGTAAACTTGTCGTTGAATGAGTAAGAAATAAAAACATATTTATGTAGCCTAATTTAACATATGTTTCCGGTGCAGTAGTGATAATGGACGGAAATTTCAATTAGTAATGACTCCCAGAACATGAAATAAGGTATGAAAATCATGAAATACATAGCCTACCGGTATATTATCCAAGTGCAAGTATAGAATCCAGGTTCACCACTCCTTTAGTTTTACCAAACTGTCACAAATTCACTGCATATCAATGAGAAAGAAAATCTGTCCACAAACCTTGCATCAGTGATATGCTTGTCCAGGTACTCTCCACTTCCTTTGTGACGACGACATATTATCACCAAAACCACTAAAGCTCCAACAAACACAGCTGCCAAAACTCCAATTGCCACTGCAACAACTGTCTCCATAGTTTCCATATTCATTATGGGGGACGACATATGCATATGAACAGAAGATGTGTCCTCCCTGACGGACAAAAGCATTATCAGTGCCTAATTGTGCAAAACCACTGGGGGTCACAGCAACTACCACTAGTCTACTATTTATACTACCATAGCAGCACCCAGTAGCACTGTCACGATAATTCCTGCTAACGAACACCTCATACCATATTTATTTATTTATTTATTGTTTTAAGGGGCGGAACAGCGAGGTCATGTGCTGTGCCCCTCATACCCAACTAATAATGGATGTCAGTTCTGAACGTTTAATTACTTCATCACAAATTCATATTTAACTTTACTAACCTTAGAGGAGCCGAGTCGTTAAACATGGGTTAATCCACACGCCGCAAATGAACTGTTCTAGACAATCATATCCTAAAACCCGAATTACTGGAGTATGATTATATCTTAGAGTACGCGTCAAGGAAATAAACAAACAAATAAACCCGGAATCAAAGTTTATCAAAATAACTGACAATATTAATCCAAGAATATTTGAGTACACACCATAATAATAACAACCAACTTAGTACCACATTAAATTACAAGAGACATTGGGACACGAAAAAACACAGGGAGAAAAATACAACCAAAGGAAACCATTTAAATATCCAAGGTTTACGTCTACCTTCCTTCCATCCAAGCAACATGTATCGCGTAACGACACTCTTTTATTATTTCTGGTTTGTCTGCGCCAACTTAAGTTACTAAAAAGTTACTAAAGTAGGTAATCTTATTATTTGTCCCCTATCACTACGTGCATGGTGGTTTATGGTAAAATTTCTTAATATTAAGCAAAAACATTAACCATAATTGATAATGCGTTATGTATAATAGCTACATCATCCTTGAGTATGCGTATTAAATGTAAATTTAATGGTATATTGGTTTTCACGGCCAGTGAATTAAAACTCAGCAATTATTTTAGGTTTGTGCCGTGTCTTGTGTGGGGTTTCGCCTAGGACACCAAGCTGGCTCATCAGCGGTGTCTTTGTGACCCCGGGGAGGGATAAGAAATACGCCGCCCGGATCCCCACTGGAGTAACGAACTGCGTGTTACCTCCCTTTATATAACGTGCAACTGCACCTCTTCACTGCGAGAACTAAAAGCTCAAGCAGCCTTAACCTCCCTATGAAGGCTTCCAAAAAGATGGTATATTGGTTTTCACGGCCAGTGAATTAAAACTCAGCAATTCACAAGACACGGCACAAACCTAAAGAAAACACGAAGTGACCCTTTTGTGTTTGACTAACTACATGGATGCAGGCTCCAAAGGCCTTCTTGGAAGCATCATTAAATCCAATCTCATTCGTACCCAAACCTCCATACGGTGTGCAACTGTGCAGTAAGCGGTATCGGGTTTAGGGATCGTGCTAATTGTGTGTTGTGAGGAAGTAGGGTTTGTTGGTCTGTTGTTTTCTTTGTGTGTTATGTCTAGTTCGCGATTTCCCAAGTGAGTACCCTTTTCTTTAGGGGATAACTATTTATCATGTCTGCAAAAAGTGATGGTGGTCAGATGGGGCGACCGCCGGATGAAATAGAAACAGTGGAATATGAGGGTGAAGCGTCAGTTGACAGCATGATCGAAGTGTCAGAATCTGAGCTAGCAACCACTAGCAACTACTCAAGTGAATACAGTTTCAGGACCATCTACAGTTATTGAAAAGCGCCAGCCATTATCAAGTACCAATAGGTATTATGACCATCACACCGGGTCGTACACGGTGTTTGTTCAAGGGGAGGGGGCTCAAAAATTGGGAATTTACATCCTATGGCTTTAGGCCAGCGGCGGATTTAGCGGGTATTTCAGGGGGGGGGGGGGTTGTTGATGAATTTTAATTAGGTTGCCTATGTTCCAGGCAGGTCTCCACGAAGGCAGTACCATTTTTAGTAAACCGTCATCATCTCTGCAGATACCAGTTTCGCTTGTTATTATAGTTATTAGTTTATTACTATTTTTTTTTTATCACCACGTACCTTAGCCAATATAAAAGAATAGTTTTGCTAGTGATCGAGACTACTGGAAAAATATGCACCGGTACTTTTATTTCATATTTCGTTACGATTTTTTACCGGCACTGGTCCTTTTGTTTTTCTTTTAAAAGAAGGTAACGATCCAATAAGCTTCTAAACATCATAAAATGCTTTCAACGAAAAAACAAACCAACGAAAACAGAAGGTCTTGGGAATGATCTTAAATCAAAAGCACATCTCATGAAAAAATATGTATTACATCACAATTCACAATGGTCTCACATTAGGCTCCTTCCCTACCGTAACACTACAACAGAGGTTTTAGCTTTCGGGCTTTCTTGGAAACAAAACGGTTAATGATTCTATCGTAGTCTAATTTAATGTCTCGATGAACATACATTCAAGTTAGGCCGTTCAGTCTTTCCTCGCCGCATCTTGACCTATTCTCAGTTTTTTCTAACTTCAGAACAGAAAATGATATTTCCCCGGTCGCAGTACTGACAGGCAAAGTAATAAGAATATGAATCATTGTCCTGATGGTAGGGAAAACTTGTGGATGGCAAGCTGTGTAGACCTCCACCGCCTTTGAAGGGATTGGGCGTCCCGCTTCGCTCTCTCTTCTCCATTTCGCCGCCCAAAGGGATGTCTCTGCTTGCATCTTCGCCTGGAGTTCCGACTGCAATTTTTGAAGTAGAGGAGCGTAGCGCTCGGAAAGGATGTTGATGTCCTCCTCGGTGCAGTGGATTTGACAATCCATGTTCAATCCTGGGTCTACGATGCGGGGAAGAAAAACGTTGAGCTGATATGCGTTTAAAACGTCGTCTGTGAAACGCGTTGAGAGGTCTTCCAAGATCCAGTCAAGATGAGGACTGTAGATGCTCCTGTAGTTCTCTGCGGGCGAGTCAGCCGTCGCGTTAGCCCTGTTCTTTTGCTTCTGGACAAGACGCGGCAGGTCGATAGCGGCGCCTTGCTCACGCGCAAGCTTGCTGGCATTGTCGAAGACCGACGAAAATTCTTGTTCGACGTTTGACCGCTTTTCTTTGAAGATTTGGATGGTATTCCGAGTGGTTTCGGAGCGGTTGGACGTCCAGATTTTCGCTTTGGAACAGACGGCTCCGTCTGAGTCAGCACTTCTGCTATGCAGCACAGTGTGACGATGAATTGGCCACTAGTGATGCTGGTCAGCAAACTTTCGGCTTTGTGCGCTGACTGATTTTCATCCCATTGAGAAACGATTCCCAACGCGTTCACAATGTCGTCCAATTGGTTCAGGAACTTCAAAACTGCAACGTGCCTTTCAACCCAACGCGTATCGCACAGCGCGACAAGCTGGCATTTGATAGTCTTCGTCAACACAAAATTCTGCTTCGAGGACGCTGTGAAGAAATTCGTCACCTCTTCCACAGTTCCAAATGCATTTTTAACTGCTTGCACTTTGGACGATTTCGAAGGCGTCAGGTTGAGCTGGTGGTTGTAGCAGGGCACCCGAACAGCATGAACTGTAGTCTTCGGCAGCTCTTGTACTGCCCCTACAGCTTCCGATATGTTCACCGAACATCCGTCAGTTCCGATGCCAACACAGCTTTTGGGGTCTAGTTTGAAGTCGTCGATCTTCTTGGCAACGATGCCTCCCAGCTTTAACCCAGTCAGTTTTGGTTCAACAGCAGATTCTGCGGCTGCTTGAGGATTCTCATCGTCGTCTTCACTTGGGAAATCACCTTCTTCTTCTTCTTCTTCACTTCCTTGAGTATCTTTCTCTTTCTCTTCCACTGCAGATTTACGAGCATCTAGGAAGCCCACAAAATCCTCCCTGATTTCGTTCCTCCAGAGATACCGCAAGAACAAAGTCAGCTGAGAGATGTGCGCTACATCTGTTGTCTCGTCAAATCCGACAGAATAAAATCGGGCTTCTTGAACGCGGCTTATGATCTGCTCGCGAATGTCCTCCCCGCACAGCTCAATTAATTCGTTCTGGATCGTTTTACTAGTGAAAAGGCTTCTGGGTCCCGCCGTTTCAAGATGTTTGGCCAGTTTGACGTCTCCAACTTTCACCCGGAACCGAAGCAGAGCCTGGAAATTGCCGTCGTTTTGTGAAGACTCCTCTTGAGCAATTGGGCCGTCATCACGATGACCTCGGTAGGCGATATTTTGTCGGCCTAGAAACTCGATGTTCATCAAGATGAGAGCAAGTCTTGCTCTGTTTTCTTGGATCTTTTCCAGGCAAAAGCTATCCATTTGGTTGGGTAGCTGCTCTTGCGGATTTCTTTGCTTGCGCAAAAAGTCTTCAGCACACAAGACAGCTTCTTCGTGGTACTTCATCGCCTCATGCTTCTGGAGGTCACCATCTTTCCCAAGGAGCTTGGCGAACTTCGTCAGAGGTTCCTTGAGCAGGGTCTTCAACAGAATCGTTCTTCCTTGGCCACCGGTAGACTTCGCAAAAAAAGGGGCCAGAACAAAGAGAAAAGTCCTCTACGTGATGGAGAGAGAACGACCCAGGGATACTTCTGCAAGTGCTGCAGGTGAAGGTGTCGCTTCTCTTCGCTTCCGCCCTTGGTGTGAACGGAGAAAGGAAAACAATAGCTCGAGTTAGGTTGCCAGTGACTCGTCAAAAGGGTAGAAAGTGTTCCGTCATCAGGCCTGTTTTTTCCTGTACCTATATACAAGCCAACGTCATTTCCAAGATTGTTACAGGCAGTAGCATCTCGATAGGAATCCTTTGACGGACGTGAAACCAGATGCTCCGCTGGATGTGACTGTGGGGGTCCGGGCGTAGGTTGTTTGCTCTTGTTATTGCCACCGCCATCGCCGACTTTTCTTTCCCTTCCCCTTTCTTTCACTTCCTTTTTCTCTCTTTCTGTCTTTCTTCATTTTCTCTCCTCTTTCTCCCCTTTTCTATGCCTTATCTGAAGTCAGGGGGGGGGGTCCCCCTAAATCCGCCCCTGCTTTGGGCAAGCTATATTTTGAAAATAAGGTAGCGGGTATCAATACTATTCAATGAAAAGGGTGAAATCGTGTTCAAGTGCAATTTTTAAGGCAATAGAAGCCAATTCATTCTTCAAACCCCCTTTACTACCCGAAAAATACTTGGTTGCCTTTATCCCGTCCTCTAATGTCCAACGTGTTGGTCTAATTAGGGGCGTAGATACTTCATTAGCCCATGAGGAGATTCTACAATATTGATTCGCCTGTTCCGATTAGAATTCAACTTTTTTTTTTTTTAGAAAAAAGATGATAGATGATAAGTTGGAAACCATTCCTACAGGAACGGTTAAACTTTTCTTTGAAACTCAGCGTCTCCCTGAGTGTGTGTCCATTTTTAATATGATACTTGAAGTTACGTTGTCCATATTTTCTCCCATTCGATGCCAACACTGCCAAAGATATGGCATGTTAAACTGCACTATCGGGCTCGCGCCCCAGTTTATGGTAAATGCGCACAGTGCCATTTAACTGATACGTGCAATGAAATTATGTTTAAATGTGCTAATTGTTCTGAAAACCATCCAGCAAGCGCCGACCGATGCGCTGAACTGGAAAAACAAAAATCCATTAAATGACAAAAAAATGTGTATTAATAACCAGTCATACCATGAAGTCATTCCGGCTAACTCACGTGTTTCTTTCAACCCCCTCACCCTCCCCCAGCAATTTCCGCCCATAGAGCAGTCAAATATTCCGTATCTTCCTGATCCGCCTCGTAAACGGAAATATACACCAATTGGGACTCAATCACCTAAAGTGGTGAATCCATTGGCAACTCCAGCTATCTGATATGACATCTAGTGGTTGTTGTTTGAGTCTTCAGTCTTTTGACTGGTTTATGCAGTGCTCCATGCCTCCCTGTCCTGAGCTAATCGTTTCATCTCTACATAGCTACCACACCCTACATCCGAGGCAATCTGTTTAACATATTCTAACCTTGGTCTACCCCTACAGTTCTTGTCCTCGACTCTTCCTTCCATAACTAAGCTTGCTATTCCTGGGTGTCTTAGTATGTGTCCTACTAACCTATCTCTTCTCCTCGTTAGCAGTCGCCAGAAACATCTCTCCTCTCCCACTCGCCTTGTTACCTCTTCGTTTGCAACCCTATCTACCCATCTGATCTACATCATTCTCCTGTAACACCACATTTCAAATGCTTCGATTCTCCTCTTTTCTGCTGCACCAATAGTCCAAGTTTTACTACCATAGAGCGCCACGCTCCAGACAAAGGCTTTCAAAAATGACTTCCTAATACCTAAATCTATATTCGATGTCAACAGATTCCTTTTTTGTAGAAATGCTATCCTTGCCTGAGACAACCTACTATTTATATCCTCTTTGCTTCGTCCATCACTGGTTATTCTGCTTCCTAAGTAACAAAAGTCTCCTACTTCCTTCAGATTTTCACCTGCCAATTTGATCTCCATAGAGGTTTCTGATTTATTTCGGCTGCATTCCAGTATTTTTGTTTTACATTTATTAATTTTCATCATGAATTCTTTCCGTAAGACGGAGTCCATACCATTCAAAAACTCATTCAAATCCTCAGGCTTGTCGGCCAAGATGACGATGCCATCAGCAAATCTCAGAGTTGAAATTATTTCTCCTTGAGTCTTCACTCCCACATTAATTTTTTCTCCAATTTCCTTCATTGCTTGTTCAATGTAAAGATTGAAAAGTATGGGTGATAAGTTGCAGCCTTACCTTACACCTTTCTGAATACCAGCTTCTCTCTCATGTCCTTCAGCTCGAATGACTGCTGTCTGGTTTCTGTATAGATTGTAGATCACCCTCCTATCCCTGTACTTTATTCCAATCGTTTTCAAAATGTCAAACAATTTAGTCCAATCAACGTTATCAAAAGCCTTTTCTAAGTCTACAAATGCCATGAACGTTCTCCTATCTTTCCTCATTCTACCTACCAAAATCAGCCTAAGATTTAGTACAGCTTCCCTTGTTCCTACATTTCTCCTGAAACCAAACTGGTCTTCACCCAACTCCGCTTCTATCTGGCTTTCAATCCTCTTGTAAATTATTCTAGACAGGATCTTTGAAGCATGAGTAATCAAGCTGATTGTACGGTAATCTTCACATCTGTTGGCTCCCACTTTCTTTGGTATAGGGATGATAACATTCTTCTTGAAATCAGGGGGTACCTGTCTCATAAATCATACACACCAAGAGAAATAACCTGATCAGACCTTCATCTCCTATGCAGCGTAGCAACTCAATCAGTATATTATCAATGCCTGGTGCTTTGTTCCTATTTAAGTCCTCCAATGCTCTGTCAAATTCTGATCTCAATATTAAATCTCCTTTTGCATCCTCATCAATTTCCTCCTCCCTTTCCATTACACGATTCTCAATCTCCTTTCACTTATAAAAGCACTCTATGTAAGCTTTCCATCTCTCAACCTTTTCTTCCCTATCTGTTAGAGGCTTTCCATTTGTGTCCTTAATATTACAGCACTTAGTCTTCTTTTCCCCAAAAGTATTCTTAATCCTTCGATAAGCTGTGTCTACTTTTCCTAATTTCAGACAATTTCCTATACCTGCACATTTCTCTTTCAACCATTCTTCTTTCGCTTCCTTGCACTTCTTGTTAACCTCATTCCTCAGACGTCTGCATTCTGCTTTCCCCTTTTTATCTCTTACATTCTTGTGTTTCCGCCTTTCATCCATCAATTCTAGTATATCCTGAGTGATCCACGGTTTTCTACCTATTCTTTCTTTCCTACCAATGTTTTCTTCTGCGGATTTTGTTATTTCATTCTTCAAAAGTGCCCATTCGTCTGCAATTGAAGTTTGTTTAGGGGTTTCCATTAGTCCTTCCTTTATACTCTTCTTGAATCTTTCGTTTACATCCTTTACTTTCAGTCTGGCTATTGCCCACCTTTTTGGCTTTTGACTTTTCTTCAGTTTCTTCAACTTTAATCTGCATTTCATTACAACCAGATTGTGGTCAGAGTTTATGTCAGCACCAGGATATGCTTTACAATCCAAAATCTGGTTTCGAAACCTCTGCTTGACCATAATGAAGTTGATTTGGTAACGCCTTATATCTCCTGGTCTCATCCATGTGCATATTCTTCTATTTTGGTTATTGAATATGGTGTTAGCTAAGACCAACTCATGCTTGGTGCAGAATTCCATCAGCCTGCTTCCTCGATCATTCCTTTCACCTAATCCGAAATCTCCTACTATCTTCCCTTCTCTCCCTTTTCCTACCACAGCATTCCAATCTCCCATTACTATAACATTTTCATCACCTTTGATATAGCTCAGAATTTCATATATTTCTTCGTAGACATTTTCAACATCCTCATCATCAGCTTGACTGGTAGGCATATAGACTTGTACCACTGTGGTGCACGTAGGATTAGTATTGATTTTTGCTACAATAATCCGTTCACTATATTGCTCATAATATTCCACCCGCTGTCCAAGTTTCCTACTTAATATGAGACCAACCCCTGCTTGGCCATTGTTTGATTTAGTGCTAATGACCCTATAGTCTCCTGACCAAAAGTCCTATTCTTCCTGCCAGCGTATTTCACTAATCCCAACCAAATTCAACCTCAACCTATCCATTTCCCTTTCTAAGTTTTCTAACCCTCCACTTCCTAGCAGACTTCTAACATTCCACGCTCCGATCCGTAGAATGTCAGATTTCCTCTTTGTCACTTCTGCGATGTTAACCCCATCTCGAGTAGTCCCCACCCGGAGGTCCGAACGGGGGACTAGTTTACCTCCGGATTGAAATTTTACAAGGGAAGAGGCCATCATCACATGTAATTATGCATAGAGAGGTGCATATCCTCGGGAATAGCATTACGGCTGTAGTTTCCCGTTGCTTTCAGCCGTGCAGCAGAACGCAGTGTAGCCATTATAATAAAAATAATATAATATAAATATATTAATTAATTAATTATTAATTGGTATTCTGCCCGAAGGCAGGTCCGAGCCTCCGAAGAGGTTTCCCCCAGCCAGAGTTTACTTGCGGTAGGGTGGCCAGGGCCTTTCCGCTCTTCATGTTGGCCAACAACGCGCAGTGCCTAGAACCGGCATACCATCCAAGTTCCGACTGCGCCCAATGTTGCTTAACTGCGGAGTTCTAATGGGATCCGGTGTTTCAACACGGCTAGGCCGTTGGCCACAATATAAATAGAGCCTAGATAATCCCATAAGGGCAAAGGCCTCCTGCGAACAGGGACGTGCTCTGGTTTAAGCTCGTTAGGCGAGCATGTCCTAAGGAGTTGTGTACAAGTTTTTACTCCACTTGCTACACTTCCCTGTAGTTCACTTCACTAACACTACATTTCACTTCACTTTGAGTGCGTTGTTTGGCTTGTAACAGGTTGCAGAAGTGTATCTTTCATGGCATAGGTGTGCTGTCTACCAGCATCCTTCGTTGTTGAAGCTCTCCTTCTCTTCCCTTCTTATAGTTCCATACGTCTCCATTCTTGTCTCTCCCTTGCTATCCTCGTCCAGTGTTTGCCTGTCTTCCTTACGATTGAGTCATCCCAGCAGGTCCTCTGTCTACCCACGTTCCTTCGTCCTGTCCTGGGGTCCCATACCGTTAGCTAGTGTGTCCATCGATCGTCTTTCATTCTGGCCACGTGGCCTCCCCACTTCCATTTTAGCCTGTCAGCTTTTGTCATAGCATCTTTCATGGCAGTTCTTCTCCTTATCTCCTCGTTTCGTAATCTGTCCCTCAAGAAAACTTGAAGGATCTTCCGTTCCATTTTGCGTTAACATACCCGGATTGTTTGCCTTTGCTTCTCTGTTAAAGCCCAGGTTTGACAGCCGTATAGCAGTACCGGTATTACACACTTTTCTAGCACTTCTGACTTTAGACTTATTTTCTGGGATTTGTCCATCAATATAAATTTTAAGGACCAGAACTTCTTCCATGCTTGTCCAACTCGTCTCTTGATTTCCTTCTCCTGGGAGCAGTCAAATGACAGGTTTTGTCCAAGATAGACGTATTCCTGTGTGTACGCAAGTGGTTTGCCATTGATGAGGATTTGTACTTCCAGCGAGTTAGTCATCAGTTTTGTTTTTAGGGGTTCATAGATAGACCTACTTCTTTACTAACAGTGTCCAGGTCCGCTAGCATTTGTTCCAAGTCTGTTGCCGATTTTGCTATCAGTGCAATATCGTCTGCGAACCGCAAGTGTGTCAGCCTTTCCCCGTTTATTTCGATGCCGTATTTGTTGTCCCATTCCAACTTCCTAAATTGGTTCTCCAGTAGGCATGTGAACAACTTTGGTGAGAGGGGGTCGCCTTGTTTCACGCCTCTCTCTAAGTTGATGTTCGCACCCTCCCTCTCCGTTCTTACCCTCGCTTGGCAGCCTTCGTAGAGCTTTTCCAGTAGTCTGACATATCTCTTTTGTATGCCTTGGCTTCTCAATGCCTCTAGCACACAACTATGCTCCACAGAATCGAAGGCTTTGTTATAGTCTACGAATGCAATGTATAGTTCGAGATTAAATTCCTGCGTTTTTTTTTTCAAGAGCTGGTTCATTGCTTGCAGGTGGTCAATTGTGCTAAAGCCTGTCCTAAAACCGGCTTGTTCCACTGCCTGGTTTTCATCTAGTAGTTTAGACATCCTTCTAGTCATGATTTTCGTGAAAGTATAGAGACTGGCCATTAAACTGATTGGTCTGTAGTTATTAATGTCATCTTTAGCGCCTTTCTTTTGAAGCAGAACAATAACGCTCTGTTTCCATTCTGTTGGAATTTCTTCTGTTTCAAGTATCATGTTGAATAGCCTTGTTATCACTTCTATGAGATCCTCACCACCCATTTTCAGATATTCGTTGTAGATGGCATCCTCTCCGGGGCATTTCTCGTTTTTTGCCTCCTTTATTGCTGCTCTGACTTCACTGGTCATGATGGGAGGAATTTCTTCGTCGTGTAGTGCCTCCAGCCCCTTATCGTTCTGGTATGAGTCTCGTCTTTGGTGTATACTGGAGTACAGCTCTCTGTAGAAGTCTGTGGCCTGTTTCGTTATTTCCTCCCTTGTTGCTTGTCTTTTACCTCTTTTGTCTTTCACTCCAAGCATCCACTGTTTGTCTGGTGCTAGTTCTTTTCTCATCTTTCTTATTGATTTTTAATCTTCTGCGTACTTTCTGATGATTTCTGTGTTGTGGTCTCGAATGTCCTTTCTAATTTCCCTTTGTGTGCGCTTATTAAGCTGTCCGTACTCTAACATTTTCTGGTTGTTATCTACAGCTTGTGCTTTCAATATTTCCCTTTCCTCGATTAGGCGTTTCGTACTGTATTTTAGCTTATCGCGTCGTCATTCTTACTTCTTGGTATTGCTGAGTTGTTAGATGCAGATGTTATACAATTTATGAGTTCTGTGTAGAGGTGCTGTGTGCTTAGGTGGTTTTGTTGCTTCATGTGATTTAGATTTTGCTGGATTTCTTTGGCGTATTCGGTCTGGTTGATCTGTCCAGGGCTAGTTTTCCTGGTCTTGAAGTATGGCTGTCTATTCTTCTTTATTGTCAGCTTTAAGCGCACCATTCTGTGGTCGGTGTCGAATTTTAGCCCGTTGATCACTTGAATATCCATTACTTCCTTTAAGTTGTCGGTAAGTATAAAGTCAATTTCGTTTTTTGTTCTGCCGTTCGGGCCTCTCCATGTCCATCTACTCTCTGGCAATTTCTTGAAGAAGGTGTTCACAATTTTCATGTTGTGTCTGAGCCGATTGGTTTCGACTCACAATACTTCGCCGCCCCCCCCCCCTTGTGCCTTGCCGCCCCCGCCGCCGCCCCCATGTGACCCCCCCCTTCTTCTGTCGGCGCCCCTGGTCATTAATGTGATAAATAATCATTTCTGGATCAAGAGGAAGGAAAGAACATTTCTATAAAATAATTTAATTACTAAATATATAAAAAATTGCTAGTCTACATTTGGGAGAATGTAGCCATTGTTGACTGTTTTGTGCATTGTTGATGTTTCTGAATTTGGCGCTCTCTAATTAAATTAACACAAGACTGGATAGCCAATCAGTGGTTGACACATCTGTGCTGATTGTGTTGCCAAGCTGACTTTAGTTCTGAAACTTGATTCGGCCATAAAGGTCTTAAGGATAAATTAATTCATGAGGTTGGCAATGTAAGTTGTGCCGGCCGATCTTCAGTTGTCTACTGGTTCAAAAATGAGATCTGAGCATGCGCAAGATGGCTGCCAGATAGTTGTGAAGGCAAGCCAAGCTTGGAAGAAAGACTTCTTGATGTGATTCTGTAGAGGAAAGACGTTGTGGCGTGGCCTGTCTCGGAGCCACTGCCGAAATAATTAAAACTGCATGATGTGAATTTCTGTAAAAGGACGTGAGTGGCAGCCTCGGGCCATATTCTACTTTAGGCCATAAATAAGGTAAAACTGTTGATATATTAAAATGTGGGAACTCGTTGCTGACCGGCATAGGATTGCAGCGTTCCGGACAATGATTGATATTTCTTAGCTTAGCTTGTTGAGGGCAAGTTGCGTTTGACCCTCGCGCTGCACATTGATGCTACAAACTTTAGTTTCTTTGGCTTGTTACGAGCATATCTTGTTCAAGATATTTCATTTATTTATGTGTGTAATTTCTTTCTCATTTATTTAAAGTGGGCCCATGATGATTTATTTATTTACTGGAATGTTTGTTAGGGAACAAGCCTTCTTAAAATATAGGGTGCAGCGCATGCGTAGGTTAAGGGCACTGAAGATTTGAACATTCCCGATAAGATTGATAATTCTGATTTCGATCCTTGTAACAAGATCATAATAACTTAAAGTTTTATAATGTAACTGTCAGGATTTTGGTTATGGGAACCAGAATGTTTAAAAATGACAAACGGCCCTTTGTCTTTCGCTTGTCATAGATGGCATAACCTTGGTTTTGTAAATGGCCGCTGAAGCACAGCATCCATGCTGTTTGTAAAATGATTCTCGAAAAGGTATTTGAAAATATGTTATGAAATATCACTTGGTTGTTTAAAGATGTTATAGTTTCGGCTATGATTTGAAAAATGTTTTGACATGAAAGAATAATTCATTAGTGAAATGTAGTCACGAAATGTGACCGGTTGATAATGCGGCGTTGCCATTAATAATGGGATATAATGTTGGCCTCCCCCTTTCTTAAACGCAGGAGTGTTTTTCAAGTGTTCCCTCCCTTAGCCTTTCGGCATTGTATTTCACTTTCCCTTCGGAAATATATTTTATTTTTACCTACTGCTGTTTGAATCCATGTTTTATTGAGCGCAATAGAATAGTACTAGGTTAATTGACTTCAGGCCACTTTGGCCTCGGGTTAACCAAACCCTCCCTCCCTTCAATTAACGGCGCAGTGTCCTTGAGCAAACTGGATCAATCTGTCTCCTCTTCTGTTTCTAATTCCGTATCCGAATGGTCCCATAGGTGCTTCGTCTGTATGTTCCTTGATTCCTACTTTACTGTTAAAGTCCCCCATTACGAACGTTATTTGTGTTTTGGAGTTGTCCAGTGTGTCTTCTAGTTGCTCGTAAAACTTTTCAATTTTTTCCTCTGTGCTGTTCTCTGTGGGGGGCATAGATTTGTATAATTACGATTGTATTCCCTTCTAGATCTAAACACAGTAGCATAATTCTCCCTGAGATTCTTCGAATTTCCCGAATGTTATTTTTAGGTGCTTCTTGATCATGAAGCCCACTCCTTTTTGCCATTTGGTTTCACCGATGTAACTGAAGATGTCTCCATTCGGTTTTTCTCGGATTCCTTTGCCGAGTTGTCTTACTTCACTAAGTCCTAGTATGTCGTACTTTATGTTTAAGAGAGCATTTTCCAGTTCACGTTCCTTGTCTTCAGTTCTCAGAGACCTTACGTTGAGTGTGACAAGTATTAGTTCTTTCCATGTTACCGCCGGTTGCTTGATCACAGTGCGGCGGTCAGCTCCCCGTTTTTTAGATCCTCCCAATTAATCCATTGACCGTTTAGGAGGATCTTCTGGTAGCCCACTTTCACCTCGCTGTTACCTTTGCTCCTTTCCGCCCTGGCTATCTGTCTTAATTTCGCTTGTACTGCCCTTTCGTTCTTGGTGAGGTCGTCGTCAACATAGAGGTCTTGCCCCTTTAGCTTGTGTTTGTTTCTCATAATTTTCAGCTTGTCTGCAAAGTGTTTAAATGTGACTCTCACTATCCCTTTATCGTGGCTGTCTCTCCCAATCTGCAATACGCTTTCACTTCAGTTTCTATTTTGTCCAGTATAGATTTGACTTTGCTTAATAGCTCACTGTTTGCTAGGTTTTCATGTAGTAGCTCTTTACTTTTAATGACAATGTTGTTCTTTCTTTCCCTCTTCAATCTTTGCTCCTCTTGTAGCTCTAGGGCATGTATTTTCTCGGATAGTGTGTCTAGTTTTTCTTGCGTTCTGTTGTCCACATTTTCTATTTTCCGTTCAAGGGCGTCGTTTAATTTACGTGAATTTTCTTCTGTTGTCCTTAGTTCTTGTTTGATGCTGTTTATTTAATCTCTTGTTTCCTTTCGAAAGTCTTCATTTTGTTTCTTTAAGTTTTGAAGCTCTGTTAGGATTTCAGAAAACATGTCTTTCACTTCTTTTGATTCCTTCCCTTGGGTTTGTTGGTTTACTGCTTGAGTCTCTTCTTCAGAGCTTTGTGAGCGGTACCTTGTGGGAGCTCTCGACTTCCGTTTCTCGCGTGCGTCTTTGTTTTCTGATTTCGAGAAGGGTTTCATGTTGTCTTCTTTGTTGATCAAGTTGTGAATCAGTTGTTATTGAGACCTATGTTCTAGACGCGTATATGTATATATGGTTCTTAGCTTTAGAGAGGGTATGCGGGTTGGAATTCTAATAGTCCCTCTAGCAAGTGTGTCGGTCCTTAGTATCTATCGTGAATGCCTTACTGTAAATTGAATATGCGTGCGTTTAATCTCCGCTGTGTTTTATGTCTTCCGAAAGTCTCGAGTGTACTCGTTGAGAATGCCCTACCTCCTTTGTTACACGAAACCTGTTTCTGTCTAGTATGACGTTGCTAGTTGAGAATGCCTTGCCTCCTGTGTTGCACGTAAGCTGTATCTGCCTCCTATGACTTTTGCTCGTATAAGCCTTGTTCCGTCAGCTAGCGTTTTCGTTGCGGGTCTCGCTCTCTTAGTGGGCAGTTTGCAGTACACTTGTTCAGTCTCGCTGTGATATCTTAACCAACTTAACAATTTGCATTTGACTTATCTTACCCGCTTTCAGGTCGATTTGCCACTTGCCTTCACGTTCGTTTGTAGTTCGAAATTTCCTCTGTCTTCCAGTGTTCTTTACTACATTCCAATGTGTCTCGATCCCGGTAAACTGATAATTTCTGTCTGATGCACGCTTTGTACCACCCTTACATCGAGGAAGCCAATTTCCATTAGTTGGCTTATATTATCAATATCTTAACCGTCTATTAGACTAGTAAAGAATTGATTTATCCTGAAAGGCTGCAACTCCCTTTCATAATAAGTAAAGAGCAATTCTACTAACAAAAATACTAACCTTCTACTAACAATTAAATACCAAAATTCTACTAACGAAAAAAATACTCAAGTTCCACCAACAACAAATACTACCACTAAAACAGTCTGTCACCAGGAACTCTCATATGCACTCTCACATATCACAGTCTAATGAAACAATGAACTATAATAAACAATGCAACTGCCACCAGACACACTCACACACCACAGTCTAATAGAACAATGACATATATCTAATAAACAAACTAACTACATACTTACAACTAAAACTAACTACATACTTACTGTACTGTAATTAGAATTTACAATATTTACAAAATGCAATTTAGATAGAAAATACTTACAAAATGTAATTTAGATTCAAGCCCTGTTACCGGTACTGTCCCCGTAAATCCGGATAGTAGGCTGTCAGATATCCGCCCCCTCAATCGGATTGCCAATAATCAAACGCACCGGCACAGCTACATCAATGAAAATGGCACTGACAGATACTACCGAGATTAGAGCACAGCAGTTAACAAGAAAGTTATTGTGGAACACACCAAAATATACGGGGGTTCATACTTACCTTTACTTACCTATTCAAATTAATCTCGGGTATGGGTTGCCAACTGGATCACTTAAAGTATGCCCACACAATAACCTCCACCATGATATTTAAAATGAACCAAAACGGAAACAAGAAACTTTAAACTGTACAATAATTTATTTCACATAAAGGGAATGATTCTAACAAACTTCAACAAAAAACACGTGGCAATTAGAAGCCATTGTCAATATAATCATGTCCTCCTGTGGGACTTGTAGACGTTACATACAAAATTTTATCTTTCACTAGCTTAAAAGAACGTAATAATAGTAATACACTTGGAATGGGTGAGGGAATTGGAACGAGACATGTAGCAATTGTTTTCCTCTTTCATAAACATCACACTTTATTTATAACTGCAAGCCTGTTATGTGGTCGACCTTGGCCTCTAACATACAGTTGTCAGGCCAGCTGCGATCCACCCTACATCAAGTCGCATGCCCACGTCGTCAAGTGGACCCACCTGTCCAGCCAGTGCTAGCATATGCTCGTAACCTCAGAGCCTAGCTCCTTTTCAAACACTTTAAATGTCCTCAACTCAACTCAAATATTATCACGCAAATCTTTTAAATGCTTCAATCAATTATTACTGGATTACTCTAATAATCCCAAAACTTGTTTAATGGTATAATCCACTTGTATAATTAGCGTTCTTTAGAGTATATAAACAAAACTCTTAATGTTTATAACAAATGCTCATTAATTGTTAATAACAATTATAAATTGTTTATAATATTGTCAAATGACAATTGAAAAATCTGTACACGCCTCTATTAATCCCTTCCGTTTCACATTATTGTTAAAGATATTTACACAATTATTTACAATATTAATATTATTTATTTTAGAAATACATTAAACCACACGTTTATCCGGTTGATAATTACTCAAATCAGGTTAATATAATCGAACAATGAAGGTTAGTTATATTTATGCTTATATTCAGGTTTAATAAGTTTTAATAATTATTATTATTATTTGTGACGGTTACCTCCATTCAAAATCGTTATCTCAAATTATTTAACACTCTTGTTAATTATAACAGCAACTTCACATGATTAATTTTCAAAGGACCTGGACAATAAACTCAGCGGAAAAATACTTCGCTCAAACGCACAAAATTGCATAAAATAGGCCCAGAATTCATCATATATTTCCATATATATGGCATAAAAATCTTCCACAATCCATACACAAAACCTCCACTTATAATCTCATCAACTTCATTAATTTTACTGTGGGAATCTCCTTCACTTATTCAAGGGCATTATTCATCAGCGACTTTTACATGTCCACTGAACTAACGATTATACATCCATAGTTCCACTTTAAAAATTCTTATATTCATTAATTGTTTCAAAACTGTTATTTATTTAACCTTCGTGGGTTTCATTCATGAATCGATATGAAGTAAAAATTTGCCAATCACAAATAAATTTAATAGCAAATACGATTATACACGCCTCTCTGGTCTATCAAAATTGAGATTAATATCTCCTAAGTATCGTCGTATAAAAATACTATCTTCAATCAAAGTTCATCTAAACTGCATAAATAATTGAATAGAATACAATTACATTGTGGAATGCAAACATTATTGTTCCAATCTAATATTGAGAAAAATTCCTATCAAATGTTCATTACTATAGTGTATTCAATAAATCGTAATCAAAGTTCATATTTCATAAAATTGTCTATAATGCAATGGTAATGACGATAACTGTCTATGTTGCAATCATGTTCATAAAACGACTAGTATTTCCAAGATCGTCGATACAGAAATAGATTTTAACACTCTAAAATCTTTTAATTATTCTTCTTTCTTGATGATGACAGAAAATTGGTCAAAGTAATTTACTGAATAGAATTACTTTAATAAAATGACACGCTGTCTGAATTCAAATCTGCCATAGAAAATCCTTTACTTTACAGTCAAATCGTGACTTCAAAAATATGCAAATTCCTGAAAGAATATATCAGTTTCAACTGATCCAAAAATTATTTAACTATGCCAATGACATAACAATGTCTTAATAAATCGTAGAAAAAGGCATAACTCATCGAAGTGTACTGAGTACAGAAATATCTAGCAAGAATATGGGGCAAAATATAGGACAGAACATATGAGAAAAATGGTTGCTCAGATATCGCTAAATGACTCAAATAAAACAAGAAACGTTCACGACTACCTTATCTGTTGATTGAAGTTCTAGAGGAAAATCTTCCAAAGAAGACTGGTGATGGTTCCATTTCACCAAAAAGATGTGCTCCGACCTCGAACCTGGAACCAGCGCCCTCGGAGAATAGAACTGCTTCCACCTCCGGAAATTGCACTGCTCCGTGTATACGATAGACATCCTTCTGGCAAAACTCTTCTTTGTGAGCCGGGTCCACCCTGGCCTCTCTTGATAGTTCCCTGAAGTTCTGGCAGAAATTCGCCATGAAGTTTATTGCAGTTATTTCCGCAGAAATATTCATAATCGTGGAGTATGAAAATATTTCCACTGCCATCTGATATAATTCAGCGTTGGACAACGATGCATGAGTGTAGTTGGATATTCACTACATGCTCGTTTTTGTAGAAAGACGATTAGCGAAGTTCCATGCTGCTATTTCACTCCATCGATATATGTCCCAATTGCATTAAAGTCCTTAGCCTTCCATCTCCATTTCCGTTATAATAGTTGAAAGAACTGCGATATTATATTGTTCCATGTTAGAATGCAGCGTTATATCATCAAAAGCAATATGAAGTAGCACGGTTGCAATACGTGTCAGCCGTAGCGTAGAATATGATATTTTAAAAGTGCTTCTCAGGTGGCGAGAAAATCACTTTTGTCTGCCGTGTTAAAATGCCAATATCTTCTAAATTATAATCTTGAAAATGTTCAACCTTTCTACACACTTTAATATAGTACTGCACAATAGAATTAGCTTAAAGGCATTAGTCAACTCTTGATATATTATCTCGTAGACTCGTTAATGTGTGCGTTTCAACTTCGCCTAGTTTCAAACACCGTAAAATGGAACTGCGGCACGCTCCGTACTCGTTCAATGCGGTGGGCTAAACCACACACGCTAAAGACAACTTGCTTCACTTATTCACTCGAAAATGACTATATGACATCAGAAATATATCTGCGGTATGAGATATATATGCGATATGAGAGCTCCTCTCTGCTGTGCAAGACCTTTTATCAACTTCTTAAGGGGCGTATCCATCCCTTCCATAGCTTGTTTCTCCGTCATCGCTAGAAGTTCTAACTTTGGCAATACTTGACGGATTTTCAAATTTCAAAAACACAAAAATAATTTCTTCAAAATTCCAAATCAATGCCATAACTGAAAATAGTTTTCCACAATTCTGCATTCCAAAAGTAATTAAATATGGTAGTTTCAGTAATCTCCGTCTCCCTCCAAACTATCGTTCATTGGTTCGAGTCTTTCCTCCAATCGCGTAACTTCTTCCTCAGCACAATTCCATGTTTCCCTGCGACTGCGTCGTAAATCTCAGATCTTTCTCGAACAAAATCATGACGTCACCAAGAATCTCAGCTCAAGCAGCCTACTTGCGTGAAGTCTGCGTCATCCGTGCCTACGTCATGAATATCCACGTCACAACTATGACAGCCATAACTTAATTCATATTTGCCAATACAGCCACCGTGGTCTCAATATAATTCAATTTACGGGGGCAGTACCAACCTAAAATATAGGACTAGACTGTCCAATAATATAGTTGCTGTTGACAAACAAAAAATACGAGCTCGGCAACATTTCTATCGGAGGCTTATTAGTTACAGTCGAGTTAGAATCACAGTTACAAATTACTTAAGTACAAATATAGCTAATAGTTAATACCACACCTTGTATATGTAGGAGTATATCGCAGGAGAAAGACGTCTAGGCGTATATGCAGTATACATGTTTAATACGAACCGAACGACAAGGTTACATACCGGCGTATATATACAAAAACATACAAAAGAATCAACGAGAACATTCTCGTATCTAGAACCGCCACCAATGGCGTTGAGCTTACTGGCGCTGAATTTAAACCATGGATCAGCTGTTGGGTTACATATTTCTAACACACCCACTTAAACCAATAGCTGATCTAGAATGTAATAGACACTTGTCATCAGACTTCAGTCATAGAGTACCCTACATAAACATAATACAATTTCTGAAAACATTTTTGAACACAATGTATACTTAAAATACTAATTGACAGTTCAATCCCGTTCTTTGGGTACAATACACATGTTTTGGTTTAGGTAAAGGTTTGGTGAGAATATCTGCAATCATTTCTTGTGTGGACAAATAGTGCAATGAAATGATTCTCTCTTGAACCTTTTCCCCAATGAAATGATGTTTGGTGTTGATGTGTTTAGTGCGCCTATGAAAAACAGGATTTTTGCAATTTTCTGTGCACTTTGACTGTCATTATACAAATCAATTTCTTGATCACAATCCATCAACAAGCACTGAAAATCACATTCACCTTTAACAAATTCAATTTTAATTGGACCTTGATTAGAACCAATCAAATCAAACATCAGATTCTTAAGATAAACTGCTTCCTTCGCAGCCTCTGACAAAGCTACATACTCAGCCTCTGTCGATGAGGTAGCAACTGAGCTCTGCTTATGAGCTTCCCATGATATGGCAGCTTTAGCAAGCTTGAAAAGGTAACCAGTATAGGACTTACTATCACTATCTGTGGAAAAACTGGCATCTGCAAACCCTACCAAATCTAAACCAGTGCTCTTAAAAATGAGTCCTTGGTTTATCGTACCTTTAAGACACCGAAGTACCCTTTTGGCTGCAAGCCAATGCTCCTCACTGTGGCAAGAATTAAACTGACTTAAATATAACAATGCATAGGCAATATCTGGTCTAGTACACACACTCAAATACATAAGTGAACCTATCAGCTGCTGATAAGGTTTATCATCCACGTTTTTGGTTTTAGAAAATTTCATATTTACATCCATAGGAGTACCGATGGGAATAACATTAGTCATCTCAAACTTATTGATCAGATTTTTTTAAGGTGCATGGTGGCGCAGCGGTCAAGCTGTATGCCTCTCACCAAGGTTGACCGGGTTCGATTCCCGGTCAATGCATGTGAGATTTTCGATGTGAAATGCCATGTCCTGTGGTTCGGATTCCACGTAAAACGGAGGTCCCGTGGCTTATGATCGCGAGATTAACGGTCACGTTAAACTACAAGCTTCCTTCCTTCAGATTTTTTATGAACTGCGTCTGAGAAATTTTGAGCATATTGTTATCTGTGTCCCTTTCTATTTGCATTCCAAGAACCTGAGCAGCAGGTCCAAGATATTTCATCATGACATTTTGTTTTAAGACATCTTTTAGTTTACTAACTTCCTGCGGATTATTGTGGAACACAAATAAATCATCAACGTACAGAGCAACAAGAATTACAGTATTGCCGATACTCTTTCTGTAAACACATGCCTCATTATGGCTGTTTGTGTAGCCCGAAGCAGACAGAACTGTATGAGCCTTTCTGTGCCACATATGTGCAGCCTGCTTTAGTCCATAAATGGCCTTTTTGAGCAAACAAACCTGGTCTTCCTTTCCCTTCACCTGGAAGCCCTCTGGCTGACACATAAATACTTCTTCCTGTAACTCTCCATTGTGAAAAGCAGTCTCAATGTCTAGATGATCAATCTGTAAATTTAATTCAACCGTTAAAGCAAACAACATTCTGAGTGTACCATGACGCACAACTGGTGAGAATGTCTCAACAAAAATCAATGCCAAATTGCTGTGTAAAGCCCTTTGCAACCAACCTTGCTTTATATTTTACAACATCACCATTTGTATTACGCTTAGCTTTAAACACCCACTTATTCTGTACAATGTTTTTACCTTCTGGCTTAGGAACTAAAACCCACGCCTTATTAACCATCATGGAATCCATTTCGCACTTCATGGCTTTATGCCATTCCTTAGAGTAAGGTGATGACAAGGCTTCACTTACTGTACATGGTTCACTTTGATCAGAACAATGAGTGTAATGCAGAATGTAATCAGGATATTGTCTTGGTCTTCTTTCTCGCTGGGGGTAGCGACGCGCTTCCTCATTGTGCTGTGATGGATTATCTTGATGATCAGGTTCAACTTCCACTTCTTCATTATGCTGTGGAGCAGGATCTGGAACATACCTATCACATGCAGTCAATAGTGGTTTACTGACTTCAGTGGTTAGGGATATTATTGTATTCCCTGGTACCACTGGAGGATCTGTTAGAGCAGAGAAAGACATCTCATCAAAAATCACATCTCTCGCTGTAATTAATTCATGGGTTACTGGATGCAGGAGCCGGTACGCCTTTTCCTCATCCGAGTACCCTTCAAATACCATTCTCTCAGTCTTAGGCTCGAGTTTTCTTCTCAGCTGATCTGGAATATGAACGTAGGCATTACATCCAAACACTTTTAAGTGCGTCAGGTCTACTTTCTCTCCAGTCCACATTTGTTCTGGTGTTGAATTTGGTGTTTTCCGTGTAGGAGACCTGTTGACAAGATATGCAGCTGTATTGACAGCTTCTGCCCACATGCGTTTGTCACAAGCTGCACCTTGCATCATAGCAAGTGCTCTTTCATTCAGAGTCCTGTTCATGCGTTCTTCAGTTCCATTTTGCTCTGGTGTGTACCTTACTGTTAGCTGATGCTTGATGCCACGCTGTTTGAAAAACTCATCTATAGCTTTATTACAATACTCCCCACCATTGTCAGAGCGTATGACCTTGATTTTCCTTTCACACTCAATTGTGAGTTTGCATTCACAAATTCTCATAGTGTGTTTCTTTTGTTTTTGTATTTCTCATAGTGTTCTTCTTTTGTTTTTGTATACCGTACAAGTCAAATGTACTTTTTTGAATATAACCGTCTGTTTCCGGTTATGACCAATGGATGTCGGTGTTTGTTTCTTCTCCCATCAATTTGGAGTTTAGAACTGTATTTAGTAAACCCTTTTTGCTAATTATTTTATGACAGGTTATGAGCCCAGTTAAACGCTTATTGTTGTTAATGTGTGGACTTTGTGATGGGAGAATGTCGGTCGTTAAAAGGTGTTGATATGTGGGGCGCACGTGTGGACGGCAGTTAAGTGTGCATCCAAGATAGTTTTTGGTGAATTTTGTGGACGATTTTTCTATTGTGAGGACTATTTGTACGCTTTATTATAAGTATACATACTAACATGGATTCAGCTAAGGGAAGCAGCGAGCGAGTAGTTGCAATAGTAAGGTTACAGGACGACAATTGGGAAGCGTGTAACACCCGAACAAAGGCATTGCTTCAAACAAGGCGTCTGTGGGACGCGGTTCAAGGTGGAGAAGTATAAGGTTTGCCCTAAAACTTCCCCATACGGGAGAACGAAACGCATCAGGTGAAAGCCTGGACAAAATAACTACTGTGGTCAAGAAAATTAGACTGAAGCGGTGCGGGGTATTGGGCATGAAATACGTGACTAGAAAACCAATATAGGGAGCAATACATTAACAATTTTTATTCCTAATAATAAATTTATAATGAACAAACAAATTGCACTTAAGTGCTTATCACAGAAATTAACAATTATAAATGTAGCAAAGTGTGAGGGCCTGATGACAGAAACCCAGATTATAGAAAGGTCCATGAAAAGCTTGCTTGATTGGAGAAAAGTTGAGCTTAACATATAAAAATGCAGTTTATAAAAAGAGAGAACCATGAAAAGTAATTAAGAGTGTAATAACTGGTATGATATAAGTTCTTCATAAAAGTAAACTTATCTTTGAAGAGGGTTGAAGAGCCAGCTCCTTAAAAAGTTCCAGCTAGCACACGTTGATTTAAAAGTCTTCACGGTTTTCTCGGAAGGAGGCGTACATGGCCTAGAGTTATGTGCACCATCGATAAAATGTCAACTCTCTCTTCTTTTCTTGCGCAGGAATGACATTTATAGTTTCCAAGAGCTGATCCAGCAATATTTCGAAAGAAGATTCCAAGTATCCTCTCTAAGGTGAAGGTGAAGAGTACAGCGGCTGGCAATTATTCTTGCCATCTTGAGCAATACGTCATGGTGCAGATCTTGTGACGTAACTGCTCGGTAGCGTAGATATCAGCGATGGTGTCATAAGATGCAGTAGCGGTGACCAGCAGGTTGAAGTGATCCAAAGTGATGATGGATCAGAAGTGGTGGATCAGAAGTGGCGGTTGATCAGAAGTGGTGGATCAGAAGTGGTGTAGAACGCCAGCAAGCGGCGTCTTAAATAGGGACCATGGAACTCTCTCGAAGTTTGGAGATCGCCCGACCAGACAAAGACCTGCCATTGGTCGAACGAAAGTCTGGGTGACGTCAGTCGACACTACTCAGCGGACAGTGGATCAACCAGTAGATGTCCGGTATGTCGTGAGTGAGGACGCCTGAGGTAGCGAGCGACTGTAACACTCGAGGTGAGAACTATAATATCTATGAATAAGTGATTGATAACAAGATTATGCATATGGTTTAAGCAATTAACATTTGTAAAGAAATAATTACCATTCGGGGATCTCAGTAACAATAAATAAAATTTGACCGACAAATGGGCCAAGCTAAACATTGAAAGTATCACAAAAGTGATCATGCTCCGAGAACTCCGAATGAAAACAAACAAAAGAATCAGTCAAAGCAAAACATGGATAACAGACGAGGAGAAACTAAGACTCGAAAGGCAAAACAGAAATAGCAGAGATGGGTCTAGTATAAAGACCTTTACTAGTTAAAGCATCAACAACTCTGACGCGTTTATCACGGCCAAAGTGGCAGTGAATAACTCTACCTAGGTTCCACACGAGAGGCGGAGATGGGTCCCGAAGAAGAACCATGTCCCCCACTCGTACATCTGGTTGAGGAAGCCGCCATTTCTCACGCCTATTTAGCAAGCTGAGATATTCTAACTTCCATCGGCGCCAAAAAGAACATCGCAAAGATTCTACTTTTCTCCAAAAGATAGGTAAGTTAGGATCACAGCGTCGAACCAGCAAAGGCGGAGTAGCAGCAAGCGAACAGCCAATCAGGAAGTGACTGGGTGTTAAAGGTAAAAGATCCTTAGGATCGTTTGAAAGAGGGGTCAGAGGTCTGGAATTTACAATACCTTCAATTTGAATAATCAAAGAGTTGAATTCCTCATAAGAAATTATGGTAGGACCAAGAGTTTTCTTAAGCTGTCTTTTAGTAAGTTTGATGCAGGATTCCCAACGGCCCCCATGATGGGGAGCATAAGGCGGGGTGAAATGCCATTTGAAACCTTTAGAATAGGAAAAGTTGGAAATTTTTTCTTTAGCAGAAGGGGAGCTTAACACTTTTTTCCAGAGATCAGAAGCGCTTACAAAAATTTTTGCATTATCTGAAAAAACTTCAGATGGAACACCCCTTCTAGCAGCAAATCTAGAAAAGGCGGCCAAAAAGTAGGATACAGAAGCGTTCGTAACCAACTCAAGGTGGATAGCTCCCGTCACCATACATACAAATAACGAGATGTAGAGTTTACCTAAGATTTCGCGCTTAGATGAAGAGGGATTGGTCTGATATACTGTACAGCATCCCAGGGGTATGCACCCCTTGGAGACCATCCCCCCAACATCTGGCTAAATCCCCTAAAATGGCAACCCTTGGAAAGCCGGGGCAACATCCATTAATACTGTAAGGACAGCTTGCTACTCCATAAAGCAGCTCAAGCCTTACGTAATCATCACACTCAGCGACATAGTACTAACTGGGCCAATACATTGCTGACAGGAGGGCGTCAGAAGGTATAAGAAGACGTCCTAATGAGGTCAAACTCTCTCTCCATTGTCAGTGCTCCATCAAGACGGCCGAAGCTACGCTGGTGTCAACCGAGGTGAGTCAGTCAAATCGTGTTCAGAGTCCTACTTTGTAACCTGTAACCCAACACTTGTAATACATTATAAACATAATTTCATTCCCTACAAGGGACTCACACAAAGAATCACAGACCAATAAAACACTTGGTCCACACTCTACACTAGCATTACTGTTATACGCCTCTTTACATCCCAACGCCCTTCCTTATTCCCGTCACGTAAAGACGTGACAGACGGTAAGCCATTAGCGCTAACTCAGGTACCTTTGCGTTTCTCGAGCCGGCTGCCAGCAAGCAGCGCGTGCCACTCGGCTGATACGAGCAGAGTCAATTACATAACAAGCAGTCAGCTGAGCGACTAGTACAGCGACCCTTTGCAGTGGGTCCCATCCCCTCAAACACTACCACATTATTTATAGGAACGCCCCCTAGTTCCTAGCATACCACAACACACTACACTGGCCAGCTTGCCCTGTCAAGGGAAGCTACCCTTCTTTAGGCACAACCCCATAAATTAGTACAGCAACTCTCCCTTTTAGATCCACCCCCAAATAAGGGATCTAAAACACTGGTGGAGGCGCCATCCTACGCACAGTAGAACGGGACTCAATCAACGAGCCCTCGTAGGAAAAACGACCCCTTCCGTACCGCAAAAAGCCAAGCAAATAGAGAAAAAAAAATTTTTAACCTCATATTGCGTCACACATTTTTTTTTATTATTAAATGTCCACATTTAGGACTACATTAAGAGACTTTGGACACCATTTGTCGGCTAGTACGACTCCACTCCTGCCGAAGCTAAAGATTAAGAACGGTGACTTAATAACTGACCAGACTGCAGTACAACTACTCAGGGACCTTGAATTCAAAACAGCACAGATCCGTGCTCAACACCCTGCCGCTGCAGCACAAGTTATACATTTTACACGGTCCCAGGCCAGTGAACACACACAAGAATCGCCGGTATCCAGCGATAGTGAGGTAGATTGCCTGCCAACACTCCATCCCCTATTGTTGCAGCAATTGCAGATCACAGAGCAGAAAGCCAGTGACCTGCTCGAGCGCATTTCAGAGTTATTAGAAACAGACACTATTAAAGCCAATAATCACACGACAGAAGCGGTTCTGGACATCCACACTATTTTGGAGACAGTAAAACAGGATTTAGACAGAACCGTACACATAGTCGAATCCACACAGTACGACAACACACCAGCCATCAGCACAAGCATATCAGGTGACGAGCCACCTGGTAACGTAACACAGGTGTCCTACACGGGAAGCGAGGCTAATTCCCCTCCAAACAGCCCAAACACCTCGACACACAGTCAACGGGACACAGCCGAGAACGACATGAATAGACACACTGAGTACCCCATGATCCACCCCACAAAGTTCACGGGGGAAGGCCAGGATCCCGAGGAATACCTCAAGGCCTTCAATAGAACGGCCCGGATCAATGGTTGGAGCGAGGAAGTTAGAAAACGGCTCCTTCCTGCCTACCTCACAAAGGCGGCCATGACGTGGTATGAGCTCCATGAGGACGCACTAGAGGCTGCCACATGGGAGGAAACCGCGGTAATGTTGAAGGATGAGTTCCAGCTTATACCAGACGATGACGATCTCTATGACCAGATTAGACAGAGGTCACAGGGACCCAAAGAGAGCGCCCAGGCATACATCAATGTTAAATTGATAATGTGCGAAAAGTACAATGCAGCAATGACAAATAAACAGAAAGTCAAGCTGTTGATGCAGGGCCTCAGACCAGCCATAGTAGAAAAGCTATGCATCATGAACAACCTCACGGTCCAACATATGTTGAATAACATAAAGACCATAGAGGAGGGGAGAAAGATCACGGAAAAGGCTACGGAAAAAGCCGTGGATCTGCACTTCAAAACCCGGAAAGACGACACTAATGACAAAATAGACGAATTAGTGGACAGGATGGAGAAACTGACTATAGCTGCCATCCAAGCGGGCGGGAGACCGCCAAGGGATGAGCAAGCAGACACACGAGAACACTATCATACTGAGAGGGACAGGGGGTACACAGAGAGGAGACGCTACGGGAGGGAAGAAAGTTACTACCCTCCACAGCGAACAACAACACCTCCCCCACAGGATAGGCCACACTACCCTCCTCGGTACTCACCGATAGCATACACGGACACAGAGCCGACATACCCCTCAAGGCGGTCACCATCTCCGTACACACGGGAGTACTACCCTGAGGAGTACGACCACGATATCCCCCGACGAAACAGCCCGTCACCACATAGACAGTCCTACGCTGCCCCACAGTACAGGGGAAATGGGGAATATCGGGAAAACCCGCCCCCACGCAGCCAAGGCTATGCTGCCCCGCAGTACAGGGGAAATGGGGAATATCGGGAGAACCCGCCCCCACGCAGCCAAGGTTATGCAGCCCCGCAGTACAGGGGAAATGGGGAATATCGGGAGAACCCGCCCCCACGAAGCCAAGGCTATGCGGCCCCGCAGTACAAGGGAAATTGGGAACGGCGAGAAAACCCACCCTCGACCAGACAGGGGTATGCAGCTGACCAATATAGGGAAAAGGGGAACCGACGGGAACACCCGCCCCAGCAGCAGCAGACATACACCCCACCCTGGCGGAGACAGAATAACGGACAACAGGGCAATAACCGACAAGGAAGAAAACCCACTAGAGGAAGGGACAACATGGACAAACACACGAAGGGCCCAGAACACTACCCCCTCCCAGACGAATACCCGAGGGAGTTCAGGGATGAAACACCCCACAGGACAGACAGGGGGGCATTACTCCCTACACCTACTTACACACCGCAAACGGGGAGTTGGCGCAGCCACCCCGAGGGAGAGCGCACATACAGTACAGGTAGGCGTACACCCACATTTTCAAAAAACGCCTAGACGGGGAGGTTCGGCTAGCTGATGAAGCAGCTGAGGTTCCTCCCCCAACACAGCACAAGAAAGGCCCTTCCCCCAAGAAAACTCGTAAGAGTAAGGGGAGGAAGCAGCCAGCTAAAACTCAGGCTGACGATCCGCCTCCGGACCGTTTCCAAACACACCCCGTGCAAGGAGACGGCAACTGTCTGTTTAGGGCCATGAGCTTTCTAATCCGGAATACCGAGGATTATCATGGGGACTACAGACAGAAGACGGTCAAACATATCCTGGCCAACTGGAAAGAGTACCGGGACTTTGTGTCGGACGAGCGGGAGAACCCATTCCAGACCGGGGCGGATTACCGAAAATACATGGGCAAGGACGGCACCTATGGCAGTGCCGTAGAGGTAACCGCTCTCGGCAAGGTGCTCAAAGCCAACATCCATGTATATACGGATGTGCACTCGCCTCCGCTATTCTCAACTGCGGGATTCAATAGGGACCTACACATACTTTTCACAGGAAACCCTAAGGCGGGACATTACACACCCCTCACAATCAGAAGCAAACAGCCCGAGAACACGCCCACACCCTCCAAACAGAAAACCCCACCCCCTTCACCACACCACAGGGGGGGAATTGACCATACACAGGCGCATGACGCGAGCTCGCTCGGCATGGGGAAGCCAGCAACAGGAGTCGAACTCGCGACCGCCTGGAACAAAAGTCGGGTTAACAAAGGCAAGCTCAGGGTCACATTTGCAGACACACCTTCCCGAGAGGAAGAAACCAACAACAACACAACTACACAAAGGCTGGGAACGATTAATACACTAAACGTTCGCCAGCAGACTCCTAGTCTCACAGCAAGACCGGTTAAAGGAGCTGGCAATGTACTTGGCAAACGCACTTTGCTGACCTGGGCAAAGTACTCGGGACAGGAAGTAAGACGAGAGGCGAAGCGTGCCAGGTACGATAAACGGACAGACCCATGCCTGCCCAGCACAAATGTCACTCCGGCAACAACAACAACAACAACATACATCTTACACAACACATCGGTGCAGGGCAGTGGATTTCAGGTATCGGCCCTCACGATACACGCCACCATAAATGGCCACAGAGTGCAGGCCCTAATCGATACTGGGGCTGCCGTAAGTTGTGTTAATAGCCGACACATTGCCGAGGCGCAAATACAAGGTGTCACGGGGGACATCCGGCTGGTAGCGGCCAATGCTCAGACGTTAGAAAACAGGGGAGTGGCAAACATACATATTAGGATAGACCATTTTGCCACAACGCACCCCATGTTCGTTATCGAACACCTTTCTGCGTCAGCCATAATAGGCATGGATTTTCTCGCTAGATATGAGGCTAGCATAAATTTCGCTAGTGGTCAGATGCTTTTAAAGCACGACCAGAGGCTCACCACACATCCCATGGTATACACCAGGAACAGAGATGGGATTCGAGCGGAGCGAGAAAACCACGAGCATCAGGCCCCTACACTGCACACTATCAGCCAATACACAAACACACACACTGATAAGGCGGCCAACCAGAACCACAGGCAGGACCTGACTCCGGAGCAAAATAAAAGGCTCACGGAGCTCCTGGAGACCAACAGAGATATTTTTGCCCACTCAATGAAGGATCTCGCTGTGACAGACCTCATTGAACACCACGTCACACTCACTAGTGACCGACCAGTACACCAGCCTCCCTTCAGAGTGAGCCAGAAGGAGAGACATGTCATCGATGCCCAAATCTCAGAGATGCTCGAGGCGGGGGTCATTGTTCCAGTTATTTCTAACTATTCCTCTCCAGTTCTGCTGACCAAAAAGAGGGACGGATCGCACCGATTTTGTACTGACTACAGGAGGCTCAATAAGTTGGTCGAAAATGATAGTTATCCACTACCAAGGGCAGACACCTATTTGGACGCCCTTGGTGGAGCTAGCTGGTTCAGTTCGATGGATTGCTATAGCGGATTCTATTCAATCCCCGTCTATGAACCAGATAGGCACAAGCTGGCGTTCGTTACAGAGAACGGACTATTCACCTACACCCGTTTACCGATGGGTCTCCGTAACGCCAGCCAAACCTTCCAAAAGCTAGTGGATAAGACGTTTTCAGGGCTTAAATGGCGTTCCGTATTAGTGTACGTGGATGACATAACGGTCTTCTCCAACACTTTTGACGAACACATCGTACATTTGGAGGAGGCTTTCGCAAGGATCAGAGAAGCTAAACTAAGGCTTAAACCTGCGAAATGTCAATTTGCCAGACAGCAAATTAACATATTGGGCCATATTGTCAACCGGGAGGGCATTATTCCCGACCCAGCCAAGACTGACGCAATAACGGGCATCCCAATGCCCACAAATTTGAAACAATTGCGCAGTTTTATTGGCTTGGCTTCGTACTATCGCAAGTATATCTATAGGTTTGCACACATCGCCCATCCCCTAACTGAACTCACACGGGAAAAAACGCCCTTCAGCATCACGCAGGAACACATAGATGCCTTCAACACACTGAAGCAACTATTGACCTCACCTCCATTGCTGCAACACTTCCATAGTGATAGGCCCACATTTTTACACGTGGATGCCAGCCTGTATGGGTTGGGAGCAGCCCTATTGCAGGAAGACGCCGAAGGGCGCAAACGGCCCGTCGCCTACGCTAGCAGGAAGCTAACGGCCGTTGAGACTAGATACTCTGCCACAGAGCGGGAAATGCTGGCATTTTCGTGGGGAGTGAACTATTTTAGAGTATACCTCTATGGTATCAAGTTCACGGTAGTGACTGACCACGCGAGCTTGCTTTTTTGGGACAAATTTAAAAACCCAAATTCGCGCCTCAACAGGTTTATATTCCGCCTGTATGAATATGATTTCGTGGTCAAACACAAGAAAGGCGCTACACACCTAGACGCAGATGGGTTGTCTAGGCTGCCAGTAGCCGATCCCCCGGATGACAGTAAGGACCACGACTGGGACGATATGCCCACCTTTGCCCTGACGGTGGTTGACATCAAACAGGAGCAAGAAAGTGATCCGCACTTGAAACAGATTCTATTGGCACTAGAAAACTTGGAGAAGGTGGACTCCAAGACAGCACGGATGTCTAGGCGATTTTTTCTAGACAAAGACGGGGTACTGAAATTTAAGCCCACAGCCATGCACGATAGCGCACCTATAGCGGTTCCGGAATCATTGAGAGAAAATATCATGAGCGGACACCACAATAGCCCACTGGCAGGGGCACACTTAGGTACGCATAAAACTTACCTTAGAATCCGTGACAAGTACTATTGGGTAAACATGAAGGCCGACATAGATACCTTTGTCAAGACATGTCACACCTGCCAACGATTCAAAACAAGACCTGGCAAGCCTCATGGACTACTCAACCCAATTCCCGTGGGAGAGTTATTTCACAGAGTCGGAATAGATGTGAAAGGCCCCATTACAACAAGTCAGAAAGGCAATAAATATATCCTGGTGGCCACCGAGTATCTCACACGATACATGATTACAAAGGCTGTTCCCAAAGCAGACACGAACAGCATAGCCGAATTTTTATTTGACATAATTACACGATATGGCCTATTCCAAACCTTATTATCCGACAGAGGTACTATTTTCACCTCGAGAGTGCTCCAACAGTTTCTGGAGATACTCAGGATTAAGGCATACACTACCACGAGTTTTTCCCCGCAAACCAACGGACTCACGGAAAGTATGAACAAAATACTTGGAATAGCGCTGGCTAAATTTACAGAGGACGCAGGAACAGACTGGGATGAATATCTGCAAAGCATTACTTTTAGTTATAATACCTCTGTATCTACGGCTACGAAACACTCTCCACACTTCCTACTGCACGGATACACACCCAGAAGTCCCATAGACAATATATGTATCCCACAGGACGCCCACACAGACAATGCGGCTCGGCTAGAGCATTTGCAGATAGCCCGCATGGACGCTAGAAAAAACATAGCCGAAGCCCAGAAAAAACAAAAAGAGCGGTACGATCAGAATAGAAAGACCGTGGAATACACACCCGGGCAATTGGTCATGGTCTCCAATCATGCCCGTAAGAAAAACGTGTCCGAATTCCTCCTACCACGATGGGCAGGTCCCTTCAAAGTCTGCAGGAAGGTATCTGACCTAAATTATATAGTGAACGTGCGCCATGGGAGGAAACTCATAAAGGACACTATTCACGCCCGCCGGATGAAGGCATATCACACACGTAAAGCTCACACACCTACACGTAAAGGCGGGCACACTGCTAAAAGAAAAGGAAGTAATCCCACGGGCAGGCGTGAAAAGAGGGCCAAGAAATAGCCCACTGACCGCGCCGGGATACGATCCTAACACCCCACAGAACTGTCCCGGAGATACGCGGGCATAATGACATTTCGTACCATTGTCGGGACATAATCGAACCACGGCACAGTAACACACAAGCGGGGACACAAAAATAGTTAGTAGAAGGTTCTTTTCCATTACGAAGAGCCTGCCCGCAATTACAATGGACAGCAATCAGGTTCACACACACACACGTGCAGAAAACTAGGACGTGGGCAGAGCATGAAACAAATGAAAGCACACAACATCGTAATTCAACACCGTCGTATCAGCAGTAACATACTCCTCAATGAGCAAGACTGCTCGACGCAGACAAGCGAGCCAAAGCCTACTGGACAGAAATCAACACATCATTCACGCCCGATTTAGAGACCCCATATCTTCCAAAATTACACTACGAGGGGAAATCAAAAACGTACAAACTCTACACAGGTATGCATGCTTTCATATGCGCATTGCACAGCCACGGAAACGTGCCATATTATAAGCGGCACGGAAATGATTACACCAAGTCTTTACAGACAACCGGATTCGAACCCATGACCACACACCACACGCGTACCAAAAACTAACTATCCAATGGTATTTTTGGTACACGGAACACAAGCAAAACCCACACTGGGAAAGCCCCAAGCCCTGTCACACAACGCAAACATAAAACACAGAGAATGACATGAGGTCACGGGTCTGAGTTCCAGTAAAAATTTAGACACAAAGGAGAACAGATATTCAGGCGTCCAATCATACTGAAATTGGCCCATACAAGTGCATGAACAGGGAATACTACATTTCCTCCCACCAAAAGCCAGACATAAAATTTCGAATTACACCAGGCATAGAGGAATACATTTCACGAACACAGGTAGGAAAATTTCGCAAGACACAGGTCTTAGAGAACAATGGCCACACGACGTCATTACCTAACTAGGGCGAATTGCTACATTAGGCTAGGAATCCAAAACAATGGCCACACTTGCATACTTGCAGAATTGCACATACCAATTGCTGACTGCAGACTATTCACACTGCAATACTGCGGTGACGAGACACTATTGCGTATAGCCCGTGACCGTGAAATTACACACACATAACAATTATAACGCCATACATTTTTTTTCTTCACACTGCAAAATCATTTGGCAATGGACAAGACGTGACACAGCGAAACTTATCTTGGGCCTATAGGGCACGGTCGCAAGGGCACGTTGGCAAGCCACGGGCGCCTTCTGCCCACAAAGGCGATACATATTAGGACTTAGCCTCATAACAGACCAACCGTCCGCGTGGTGTAGCGGAACGTAGTCACACACACACACGCACTCACCAATTAGGAGCGAACATAGGGACTTTGAGGAAACAGGACCTCCCCTTAATAACTTCTTTTCGCGATTCTATTCCCGAAATAAATCATTCCAGATGACTAGCACATGACCAGTCGCACTACGACCACTGGCTACATCTACACTGCAAATGGCCGACCAGATTAGGTCATGCAGCTCTACTATCCCAAGGCGCGGATAGAAAGCCAACATGGACCAAGGGAGGACGACAGGAGAACAGGCTACCAGCGTACCACCTTACTCCCCTCCCATAACCTTCTCAAGCCTGACATAAACAACGCAAACACATCTACACGACCAAAAACAGCTACACTACATTACAAAATACACACAGGGGTTGATGGACTTCATGCGTCTAAAGAGCAGGCAAGCTACGCCTTGAGCCCCGTTGCACCGCCTGAGTATTAGGGGTGGCTCAGCAAACATTAAAGAAGCATAATTCGCCTCTCCAAATGAGAGAGGAGGCCATAGATACATACTAACCATGCTTTAGTACTTAAGCTCTCCCGCATGAAAGGAACATATGGTATTATGCCCCATCCTACACCTATCCGTACATGAAGGCAGAAACTTCATATCCAGACACATGCATGAGTATCCCATCCAATTACCAGGGATTTTAATATCAAACCTGCATGAAATTTCGTATTTTTGCAATCCCGGGAATTACCTCCCCACTCCACTCACTATAGAAGCATCCCAGTGCCACCACCGGTTCTAGGCCACCATTAACGTGGAACCCAAAGGTGCGCAAAACCCTTCCTACCATGCTTTAAGCCCACTCAACGAATAACTACCCCCAAATCCTAATAACAGGGTACCTGACATTACAGACCCTACTAACACCTCCATTAAGGTAAAGAAGGCATTATTGCTGGGAAGCTGACATAGCGATGGTAGGCCAGAAGTAGCCTATGTACTTAGAAGATCTGCAACCCCGCTACACTGGAAATATTTCACATTTTACACAGAGGTTGAACCTTTCACACAGGTTACGGCACATTTTTTTTTCTCTCTCTTACAAAGGAATCTGATACGGTATGATTGTTGACAACGGTGTAAGCCAAAGGTCAGGAGCACCACACCGGAGCAGAGCTGGGGAAGGCGATGTGGACCCTTCCCCCAGTGGCTCAACAAACCACTAAACTTGACGACTAGACCGAACAGACGAACTACGTGAGGTCAAAGCATTCGGGACCGGACACGGGCAAACATCGAGATCTAGGGGTGCATATTAGCCCATCCCCCTTATCGGAGAAGGTTACACCCACTATGTGTCCCGGTCATCGAAGCCGAGATCTGCAGGGTGACTTTCTGAGGATGGCGGGAGAAATAGCTCACTCAGCGCCGGCCTCAGGAACTATCCCTAGAGACGACCCCATTATGACTAGACTGCTAGTTAAGTTTAAATTTAAGTAAGGCACGGCTTCCATAGCGGGAAGCAAAACTCCTGTGCGTTGGAGCATACTACGGCGGCCCATAGAGGCAAATTTATATATCAATGCGAAAATGCATACTACGGCGGCCCATAGAGGCAAATTTATATATCAATGCGAAAATGCATACTACGGCGGCCCATAGAGGCAAATTTATATATCAATGCGAAAATGCATACTACGGCGGCCCATAGAGGCAAATATCACTGCGAAAGCAGATTGCGACGGCCGATTAAGGCGAAGACAATATTATGCCATTGGACCACACTGTCCAATGCCCACATAAATGGCGACGCAGCGGGCAGTCAATGGGCATTAAGAGAGGGGCATTGCGCGCCCCTCACAGGAGCCAAGTGGGCGGCTCACCTACGTCAAATAGGAACAGCACACGGTTATGAACACGAAAGTTACAGCGGGCGAAACGGTTAGCTTAGTGGCACCGTAAGCGCCTGCGCATAGATTAATCCTAGTAATAGACGTCGACACCTAGAGTTAAGGGGACGGAATCTAGCGACCCTAGAGACAACCGGTGTTTCTGGGGCTCGTGCGGGTGGTGATCTGGGGATTTAATTGCCCCAGGCGATCGTCCTAGGCCAAATTTAGTTGTAAGATGGTTGCATTTGACACGCAACCTAGGATTAAGCAAATTTATTCACCGCTGTTGCCAGGTATGGCGCAGCACATTTCGGCAATAGATTAAGGCAACCCTCTCGGCTTAGTAATAGTTTTTTTTATTATTAGACCATAATTAAGTTAGATAGTATTAAGTAACGGCGGTCGGCACTCGGTGACTATAAATCCGTTACCGAGGTAAGCCCGACAATACTTAGGATAAACTAGATTAAGATAGGAATAATCAAAGTGGAATATATCGGCACCCGGTAACCACAATTCCGCTACCGGGGTAAGACCAACTACATATTATTTACGGCATTACGGCACCGTATAGGGTAAGCCCGGCCTTGCAGCTAAGTAACATTAATCATGTTGTTTTTTTTTTCAGTAAAAGACCAGCTTCAACCAGTACTAATATGTTTTTTTTTTTCTAAACCTCGCCATTTTTTTTCACAGGCATCGTCACCAGATACAGAAAACTGGTGACAGGAATTTCACTGCCATATAGCAGTGGCATATTATTTACAGCATGCCATGATGTGTACTATTTTTTTTTTTATTTCTCAACTTGCACTAATCCCGACACACTCGCAAACACTCACCACATTTTTCCTTTTCAGCTACACACTCTAAAATAAATCTGCACAGCAGGACTGGTGCCTGTGGGGTACCAGGCTTACTGGCAGATCAACTCAATTAAAACACATAAAGCGTCAAAATGTGACGCAGATTACGACAATGAGGGCGCAACCGGTTTGTGGCAGTGACTCTCATTGTCAAGTGTGAAAGCATTCACCCACAGAGGATGCTTCACAGGTTAGGTATTAAGCACACATACAAGCGGTACGACCACTATACCATACCAAGAAGTGGCCGTACAGAATCAGCCGTGAGACGGCAAGAGTACGTACAGACGGGTAGCGTGCACGCGAGGTACCTCATGAAAACTATAATTATAAGGGATTAGCGCGATTAAGTAGACATAAGGTCATTGTAAATTATAATTTTTCAGGATAAACTGTATACCATTATTCCACTAGACATAAGGTCATTGTAATTTATAAGTTTTTCAGGATAAGCTTTATACAACTATACACTATATATATTTTTGTTTGTTCACCAAAATGCCAATGTCCATCATGTGTATGATTTGTTTTCTTTCATTTTTCCTTCTTCTAACTTCCCCATTTGTCAGGGTGTTCCGTTTTTCCCACACAAATAAATACTTTTGAATATTTCCCTTAAATTATACCCTGGAACACCCATTTTTCTATTTTCTTCTACCTTTCTTATTGCAGGGAGCATTTTTTCCCTAAGATGGGGCGGACGACGCAATCATCCGTTCGGCCCTGGGTTTTTCCTCCCTGCACAAATATGTGACACGTCACCATCAGAAACCATGTTTTTTTTTAAACTAGCAATATGCCAGCAAATGCAAGGGCAATTTTTTTTTACATATCGAATTTATTTTAATGTTCAATTTTTCTCAAAATGTCAATTTTTTCCCAATGTTAATCAAATCTTTCGCAAATGTCAATTTTTTTTGTTTGTTTTTTCACAATGTCAATGTATACATATATATGTAAATCCCATAACCCTCCCCTCTGAACACGGGCTCACCTCACACCCACACTTCGATACGACGCCACCAGGAGATACGAGAGGGTTTTCCAGGACCACTACGTCAACATCCCAACTTCCAGTTCCGTTCCCGTTCGCGAGGACGCGAACAAATGAAGGAAGACTCTTGTACAGCATCCCAGGGGTATGCACCCCTTGGAGACCATCCCCCCAACATCTGGCTAAATCCCCTAAAATGGCAACCCTTGGAAAGCCGGGGCAACATCCATTAATACTGTAAGGACAGCTTGCTACTCCATAAAGCAGCTCAAGCCTTACGTAATCATCACACTCAGCGACATAGTACTAACTGGGCCAATACATTGCTGACAGGAGGGCGTCAGAAGGTATAAGAAGACGTCCTAATGAGGTCAAACTCTCTCTCCATTGTCAGTGCTCCATCAAGACGGCCGAAGCTACGCTGGTGTCAACCGAGGTGAGTCAGTCAAATCGTGTTCAGAGTCCTACTTTGTAACCTGTAACCCAACACTTGTAATACATTATAAACATAATTTCATTCCCTACAAGGGACTCACACAAAGAATCACAGACCAATAAAACACTTGGTCCACACTCTACACTAGCATTACTGTTATACGCCTCTTTACATCCCAACGCCCTTCCTTATTCCCGTCACGTAAAGACGTGACAGACGGTAAGCCATTAGCGCTAACTCAGGTACCTTTGCGTTTCTCGAGCCGGCTGCCAGCAAGCAGCGCGTGCCACTCGGCTGATACGAGCAGAGTCAATTACATAACAAGCAGTCAGCTGAGCGACTAGTACAGCGACCCTTTGCAGTGGGTCCCATCCCCTCAAACACTACCACATTATTTATAGGAACGCCCCCTAGTTCCTAGCATACCACAACACACTACACTGGTCAGCTTGCCCTGTCAAGGGAAGCTACCCTTCTTTAGGCACAACCCCATAAATTAGTACAGCAACTCTCCCTTTTAGATCCACCCCCAAATAAGGGATCTAAAACAATGCGTAAGGACCTGCGTAATCGATCCCAGTAAGAGCAAAGGGCTTACTAGGTTCTGAACGAAATGGAGGTAAATTACCCATAATCTGCGTGGCGGGCCTTGGTTTAACCTTGAAGCAAGGTATACACTTTTTGACAACAGAAGAAACCTCATGAACGCCATTGATGATCCAGTAGAGTTCACGAATTAGACAGAGCAAGGTGCGAGTGCCAGCATGAAGGTGTTTATAATGAAACTTTTTTATTACAAGGGTAGTGATAGGATACTTTGAAGGAAGGATGATGGGATGCTTTTTCCCATCCTCACAACTAGACATAGCTAATCTTCCACCCACACGTATTATGCCGTCCTGGTCTAGAAAAGGAGTGAGTGGTGAAAGCCTGCTAGACTTGGGTAAATCTTTACCACTTATAAGAGCTTGCTTTTCAGGAGCAAATACTTCCTGCTGAACAAGTAACAAAATCTTGCAAGTAGCAAATTCTAACTCGACTCTGGCAAGAAAGGGTTGAGGCTTCAATGGTTGATCAATTACTAAATATTTCCATCGGAAGATATAAGACACTACACGAATCAATTTATCAAATGAAGAGTATCTATGAAAAAGGCTAGTAGAAGTAGAAGTAAGATGCGACGTGACAGGGTCATTACGGGCATCAGGTATTTCTTCTGCAAATTGATTAGCTAAGCGAGGCCAGCAAGATGATTCCTGACTTAGCCAAGGAGGACCATTCCAGTACAGGCCTGAAGAAATCAATTTTTTAGGCGTGCAACCACGTGAAATTATATCCGCGGGGTTTTCACGGCTAGGAACATGTCTCCATTGTTCAGAATGAGAGACTTCATGAATCTTAGAAACGCGATTTGCCACAAAGGTATTCCAATGAGAAGAAGGCTTGGAAATCCAAGCTAATACAATAGAAGAATCGCTCCAAAAAAATGTGCGGGAAAATTTTAACTTTAAACTGACATTTAGTTTAGTAGCTAATTCTGTTGCCATTAAAGCAGAGCATAATTCTAATCTCGGCAATGATACCGTTTTAAGTGGAGCAACCTTAGATTTAGCGCACACTAAATTAGAAAATCCAGGGAAAGTAGCCGAGGAACGTCCTACTATGTATGCACAACAGCCATAAGCCCGTTCTGAACTATCAGAAAATACATGCAGGTCATACTGCTGGTATAAGGGATTAGAAATTAAAAGGCGGGGTATAGAAACCTTGGAGAGATCCAGCAAACTGCTGCGATACTCTAACCATTCTTCTACAAGAGGAAGGGGGAGATTTTCATCCCAGTCTGATTTTAATGACCAAAGCTTTTGCAAGAACATTTTTGCAACAATAACTATAGGAGCAATATATTGCAAAGGATCAAAGATCTTTGCGATTTCTGACAGAACTTGTCTCTTAGTTACAGGGGGAGATTCTGACAGATGTACCTGATAAGAGAAGGTATCAGAAGAAGGACACCAAAAAACACCCAATGCTTTTACGGCTGCTTCATCAGTAGGAATGGCAACAAATTCATCAACTGGGACCTCTGATGAAAATTTTGATATAAATTCAGTGGAATTTGAAGTCCATTTATGGAGCGGAAAACCACCTCCTAGGAGTAGGGATTTCAAATCTTCGCACACAAGGAGCGCTTCAGAAATATTAGGGAAAGAGCACAAGAAATCGTCGACATAAAATGCCGTTTTTAATGACTCAGAGGCCAAAGGATGATACAGATGACCATCTTGCTCGGCTAACATGTGGAGAGACCGAATCGCAAGAAAGGCTGAAGGCTTCAGGCCATATGTCACAGTCTTCAATCTAAATATCTTTATGGGTTTGGAACTCTCATCGCGCCACAATATTCTTTGCAGATCTTGCTGCTCAGAATTTATGAGAATCTGCCGGTACATCTGCTTAATATCTGAGATTACAGCAATAGGAAACCTTCGAAAATTAAGCAAAACAGAGGTGAGACCTGTTTGAATCGCGGGACCACATTGCAAGGTATCATTTAAAGAGATTCCATTGGAATCTGGTGATGAGCCATTGAAAACTACTCTTATATTGTCTTGTGTTATGGAATTTTTCCATACCGGGTGATGATTTAGATAAACTATTTCATTTAAAGGATGGTCAATTTCTTCTGATTTAGAAATTACCTCCATGTGATTGGATGATTCGTATTCCTCCATAAAGGAAGCATACTGAGTTTTGACAGAAGCATCTTGTTTGAACCGATTTTCAATAGCAAATAGTGCCCTAAGTGCTCTGGAATGCGAGCCCGTAATGGCGGGAGGATTGGGAATACGTGGAAGAGTTACTATAAATCTGCCTTCAGTATTACGGACAGTGGTTTCCTTATATAACTTTTCACAAATTTCGTTAGAAGAAGAAGAAGAAGTAGCCTGAACATTCTCAAGATCCCAGAACTTGGTTAGCTCTTGACTCAAATCGGTACCAACAAAATAACAATTCGATACAGTTTGAATAGGATTACGGTATATTTGGCCAGTAGCAATCCAACCAAAATCAGTTTCGCGGAAGAAAACATTAGGAGCAATTTTTACTTTATTGGAATGAAGACATTGCCAAAATACGCTTGAGCTGAAAAGAAGCTCTACGGGTGAAGCTCTGTTGAAATGAGGGTCAGCTAGCTGGACAAAATTCGGGATATTCCAACTTTGAATAGGATAAGAAGTGCCAGGAATATTGTTGCCTATAGACTTGATAATCAAACAATCTAATTGCAACTGCGTACCAAGATTATTAGAGTCCTTCAGATCCACTTTAGCAAAGCTTAAGGATTGCGATTTAGAGCAGTTTATTCCTGTAACCTCTATTGAGGTAGGATGTTTTGGAAGGCCTAACTTTTGTACCAACGATTCACTAATAAAATTGTTGGTAGCGGCATTATCCAATAATCCCCTGACAGATACCCATTTTCCGTGAGAATTTTTCAATAGAACCTGCACGGTAGATAATAAAACCTGGACTTTGCCAAGCGAGGTAGAACTTTGAGCATACGACTGCGCACTATTTTGAGAAGTCTCCGAATTAGACTTGCTATTGGAACTGCTTGGTTCTGATAACCGTGATCTTTCATGTCTGTGCAAAAGTGAATGGTGTCTTGCCCTACAATGAAAGCATAAACGTTGTGAACGGCAATTGTTTAACATATGCGTTCCTGACAAACAGTTGAAACAATGTTTTTTGTTCGTAATGAACTTTCGTCTTTCATCTACTGATAAAGATTTAAATTCATCACAATTGTATAAAGTATGCGATTGCTGACACAGACCGCACGTTTGCATTTGGTTCGGTGACCGAGCATCAATAGGAAGAGCCTGTGATCTTAAAATTCTTTGATTAGAACTGCTAACCTTATATTTTGAGAAGGTTTTTGAATCTGAACTACTAGTTTTTTGATTAGCTATGGCGGAAAAGACTTGGTTTCTGGCCTTCAAAAAGTTAATAATCGCCTCATAAGTGCATTGCAAATTCTGGGAAAGTTCTGTTTCCCACGCTTTTAATGTATTTGCATCCAATCTTGCAGAAATGAGGTGAACTAGAAATAAATCCCAGTGATTTACAGGTTGGTTTAAATTGGGCAATGCTCTGACGTGTAGCTCTGCAGTGTCAATCAACTTACGAAGTGATAAACTATTATCTGCTTGCACGTTAGGTAACTCGAATAAGCTTTGTATATGGCGTTGAATAGATAGACGAATGTTCCCATATCTATCCTTAAGAAGATTCAGAGCAACTTCATAATTATCACTGGTCAAAGAAAGTGCTTGAATCAGGTTAAGTGCGTTGCCTTGAACTGCCAGACGCAAGTAGTGAAATTTTTGTATTACTGGTATAGAAGTATTCTCATGTACTAAAGAATTGAATAATTCAAAAAATGGTTCCCATTCTATGTCTTTACCAGTGAATTTGGGTATTTCTAATTTGGGTAATATAATGCGTGAAGAAGATGTAGAAGATGCTGCAGAAGTTTGATCTTCTTGTTTTTCTTTTAAAGTTAAAGCCCTAATAAGCTGTTTAGCTTCAGCAAATCCCTGATAGTATAATTTTTCAACTTCCAACCTATCACTTTGCTGGTCCGGATGCTGAGTTTCTATACTGCATTGTATCTCATCATATTTCTCAAAGGCTTGTTCATAATCCTTAAGCCTCTGCGAAATTATGTCAAGATTACGCTCTTGGGGTTCGAGCTCCATTAAGAAAGTACGAAACCGTGTGAGCTTGCCCTTACAAGAGGCTCTGGCGTTGCTAAGTTTTTCATCAAGGTTAGCCATGCCAAAAGTTGTTTGCTACTCACGTCAATGTTGTGACTTCGAGTACTGGAAGTCAGAAGATGACAGCTTGCTAGGTAGTAAGGTTTAGTCTGATGCGGAAGAAACCGGCTTAGCTTACGTTTCTCTCTTCTGCTGCACATGCGCCTTAAGCTGAAACGTACAATATGAATTAGTGTTGAAACACAATGAACAAAAATTGTCAATGTAAAATCCACAATATTAAACTTGTATAGGGATCCAGGGTGCAACAGATATGTTTCCCGGGGGTGAGGCACCAAAACTATGGAGTAGTATAAGTTTTGCCCTAAAACTTCCCCATACGGGAGAACGAAACGCATCAGGCGAAAGCCTGGACAAAATAACTACTGTGGTCAAGAAAATTAGACTGAAGCGGTGCGGGGTATTGGGCATGAAATACGTGACTAGAAAACCAATATAGGGAGCAATACATTAACAATTTTTATTCCTAATAATAAATTTATAATGAACAAACAAATTGCACTTAAGTGCTTATCACAGAAATTAACAATTATAAATGTAGCAAAGTGTGAGGGCCTGATGACAGAAACCCAGATTATAGAAAGGTCCATGAAAAGCTTGCTTGATTGGAGAAAAGTTGAGCTTAACATATAAAAATGCAGTTTATAAAAAGAGAGAACCATAAAAAGTAATTAAGAGTGTAATAACTGGTATGATAAAAGTTCTTCATAAAAGTAAACTTATCTTTGAAGAGGGTTGAAGAGCCAGCTCCTTAAAAAGTTCCAGCTAGCACACGTTGATTTAAAAGTCTTCACGGTTTTCTCGGAAGGAAGCGTACATGGCCTAGAGTTATGTGCACCATCGATAAAATGTCAACTCTCTCTTCTTTTCTTGCGCAGGAATGACATTTATAGTTTCCAAGAGCTGATCCAGCAATATTTCGAAAGAAGATTCCAAGTATCCTCTCTAAGGTGAAGGTGAAGAGTACAGCGGCTGGCAATTATTCTTGCCATCTTAAGCAATACGTCATGGTGCAGATCTTGTGACGTAACTGCTCGGTAGCGTAGATATCAGCGATGGTGTCATAAGATGCAGTAGCGGTGACCAGCAGGTTGAAGTGATCCAAAGTGATGATGGATCAGAAGTGGTGGATCAGAAGTGGCGGTTGATCAGAAGTGGTGGATCAGAAGTGGTGTAGAACGCCAGCAAGCGGCGTCTTAAATAGGGACCATGGAACTCTCTCGAAGTTTGGAGATCGCCCGACCAGACAAAGACCTGCCATTGGTCGAACGAAAGTCTGGGTGACGTCAGTCGACACTACTCAGCGGACAGTGGATCAACCAGTAGATGTCCGGTATGTCGTGAGTGAGGACGCCTGAGGTAGCGAGCGACTGTAACACTCGAGGTGAGAACTATAATATCTATGAATAAGTGATTGATAACAAGATTATGCATATGGTTTAAGCAATTAACATTTGTAAAGAAATAATTACCATTCGGGGATCTCAGTAACAATAAATAAAATTTGACCGACAAATGGGCCAAGCTAAACATTGAAAGTATCACAAAAGTGATCACAAGGTTTCCCACGAATGACCGATACAGGAGAGGTAGAAGATACACCCGTTGAAGAGTACTCCGAGGCCCAACTGGGCAAAGATCAAGACGCGAAAAACTTGCTCATAGGTTTGGTCACCGACCCTTTCCTAGGTGATATCAAAGAAGCGGAGACAGCTAAGGAAGCATGGCAGAATCTTCTGACTTCATGTTGCGATACCGGAGTCCTTTAATTGTGACGATGTTAGAAGAATTGTGTCTTTTTAAGAAAACTAGTGACATTAGCATGCGTACATTTGTTGATAAAGTGCTTACTTGGTGTGCACGGTTGGACGATGTAGGTATAAAATTTACGGATAAGGCCAAAGCTGCTTTTATTCTCAGAGGACTGGAAAAGCGGGATTACGAAAATTTGATACGTTCATTGGAAAGTAATGAAGAAAACTTAAGTGTAAAGGTAGTGCGAGCCAAACTTTTGTTGGAGGAGAGAAAGAACAAGTTGGACAAACTAAAGATGGAGCGAGAACAGGAGACTTATGCGAGGCTGAAGAAGGAAGAATCTGAGGGTGAAAGCGTGAAGGCAATGGTGGCAGCCATGCGCTTAAATTCCAAGGGGGTCGTCAACAGCAGCAAAAGTGTCAACAAGCCAACAGGTAGTGGTGGATTCATGTGCTACAAGTGCCAAGAGCAGGGGCATATTGCGAAGTTCTGTGATTTAGTTCATGAAGCAAGAAAGAAAGGTTCAGTTTTGTGTTTTAATTGTGCCAAGATAGGTCATACTTCCCGGAATTGTAGTAATGGACGCAAGGAAAATGTTAAGGTTAAGAATCGTGAGGTTATTGCTACGGTAAAGGACGATGAGGCGGCAAACGAATGTGTTCAGGTTAATGCTAGTAGTGTTAAGGTAAAGGCTTATGTGACAACTGAAAGCAAGGATGATGCATCTGATTGTGTATGCAGGTGGTATGTAGATTCAGGAGCCACTGAGCACCTGACACCTTATAAGGATAGTCTGTATGATTACACCCCAAAGGTTTCTGGTAGTGTAGACAGAGCTGATGGATCCGTAGTTAGTGTATGTGGTATGGGAAATGTGCTTATGAAGCTATCTGACAAGTGTGGAGGTTCTTTTCTGAAACTGAAAAGAGTGTTGTATGTCCCAGGTCTTCAAGACAATTTAATATCTGTAGGTCAATTTGACAGGAAAGGTGCAGTCGTAACCATTAAAGATAGCAAAGTTGTATTGTCAGATCATGAGGGTATATTCCTTACGGGTGAGGCCGTTGGAAATATGTATAAGGTAAATTGTGATTATTTTATGGTAGAACAAGGGAAAGAATTTGCTTGTAATGACGAGGTGGAGGTTGTGTATGCTAAGAGCAACAAAGCTGTAACTAGCGGAATATGGCATCAGCGTTTTGGCCATGCTCTGAACATTCCAGATCGTGATTTTATACCCAAAGAAAAGAATCTTGATTGTGATACTTGTAAACAAGGTAAAATGAAAAGACTTAAATTTAATGAAAGAGATCATGTATCTCAGAAGCCATTAGATGTTGTGTTCTCTGATGTATGCCAGCTAGAGCACCCATCGATTGGAGGTAGCAAATATTTTATTACATTTACTGATGATTTACCAGATTCTCATATGTAAGGTTCCTTAAGCATAAGAGTGATGCAATTAATGAGTTTCTCAAGGTTAAGGCCCTAATGGAGACAGCACAAGGGACCAAGTGGAAATCTTTCCATTCAGACAACGGTGGAGAGTATTTAAGTACAGAGTTTTGTAATTATCTTGAAAGGGAAGGTATTGTTCGTAGGTTAACAATGGCTTACTCTCCCCAACAGAATGGCGTTGCTGAACGCCTCAACCAGCAACTCCTCACCACTAGTAGGTGCATGCTCATTCAGTCAGGCATGCCAGTTCAATTTTGGGGGGAAGCCATCAACACAGCCTGCTATATAAAGAATAGGTGTGTGTCATCAACTGTAAAGAACATCCCATTTGAACTGTGGACGAGTAGAAAGTTGTCAGACCAGGAATTGCTTATGTTAAAATCATTTGGTTGTAAAGTTTGGATCCATAAACGTAATGTGGAAAAGTTAGTGCCAAGGGCAAATGTTGGTGCAATGCTAGGGTACCCCGATGACTCGAGGGGCTACCGTGTATGGGACATCGAAAAGAAATGTGTCATTAAATCCAGGAATGTAGAATTTGTTGAAGATGTATTTCCGTTTTCTGTAAAAGCCCAGGAAAAACCTGTAACTCAGATAGATTGTGAACCGAGAACAGTTGGAGAAGTGTTTGTCGAGCAGAAAGATTATGGAGGTGACGTGTTTGAACACGAAGTAGCCGAATCAGGAAATGAAAATTCTGTAACAAGTGATAGTGATGCCTCTTAGTCAGATTCTGATGTCGTAATAGACGCTCCATTACAGCCTGAACACACAGTATTACGCAGGTCGAGTAGAGAGAGAAAACTTCCCAGTAAGTGTGTGTGTTGTAATGAAGTCAAGGTCAAATGTCGCATTGTCATGTTGAGGTCAGAATATAACGATCCGGTGTCTTTTCAAGAAGCCACCTCACGAGATGACAAAGATAAATGGTTTGAGGCAATGAACCAAGAGATTGCCCTCTTGGAAAAACATAATGTGTGGACACTTGCAGAAGATTCAGGTGGCAAGACTGTCATAGGCACCAAATGGGTGTATAAAACTAAACGAAACCAAGAAGGTATAGAGCACGTTTAGTAGCTCAAGGTTTCAGTCAGATAAAGGGTACTGATTTCCTTGAATCCTACAGTCCTGTGGTAAAAAGGAAAACTATTAGGACCCTTATAGCCATAGGAGTAGAGCGTGAATGGGATAATTGTCACTTGGACATTGTATCGGCATACCTTAATAGCAAAATTAAGGAAACTGTATTTGTAAATCAACCAGAAGGTTTTCGCAGTGTAGAATACCCAGAATATGTGCTAAAACTCAACAAGAGTATTTACGGTTTATGTCAAGCTGGTAAAGATTGGCACAATTGTATCACTGCACAGATTGTCAAGCTTGGCTTAAATCAAAGCAAATGTGATCCATGTCTGTATTTTAGTCTGTATGTTGCCCTTTGCTACCATACAAGGAATGATATGCAAATGTTTATTGTTAGTGTAAGGCTAGTTATGTATTTTTATTTTTTTGGTTTTAAGTTTTTTTTTTGCAATTTGTGAATGGGGGGAAGTGTGAGTTTGCATTCACAAATTCTCATAGTGTGTTTCTTTTGTTTTTGTATTTCTCATAGTGTTCTTCTTTTGTTTTTGTATACCGTACAAGTCAAATGTACTTTTTTGAATATAACCATCTGTTTCCGGTTATGACCAATGGATGTCGGTGTTTGTTTCTTCTCCCATCAATTTGGAGTTTAGAACTGTATTTAGTAAACCCTTTTTGCTAATTATTTTATGACATCAATTTCAACAGAATTAGCAAATTGTTCAAAGATTTCTCTTACCTCACTTTTCCTTTCTAGAAAAATGACAAAAACCTTCCTCGTATGGTCATCGATGAAGGTGAGAAAATATCTGGCTCCTCCCCAGGATTCCTCAGGCATCGGTCCACACAGGTCACTGTGCAACAGGTCCAGTCGGTTCTTGGCACGATGCTTGGTGGTCTTGAAGGGCTGTCGAGCTTGTTTCCCTTCTATACATGGAACACAGAGCTCCTTTTCACCCGAAAAATCAATACCGGTAGCCAAACCATTTTTTAACAAGTCCATCCCCACGTGATTGAGAAGGCCTAACCTTTTGTGCCACAATTCTCTAGAAATAGAACTTTTTGAACAAACCCTTTTAGCACCACTTAAACAAGATTCTGCTGATGCATTTGCACTTACAGAACCTGAGTTATTTAAGATATAAAGTCCATTTGACTCTTCAATCAATAATTGCACATCACCTGTAACTTGACAGTCACTGTCTTGAAACACTTTACAACCTTCTTCATCAAAACAATTACATGACCCTTTTTAACAATACTGTTCATAGAGAGCAAGTTTGCTGTAAGGTTAGGTACATACAGAACATCGCTCACCTTTGTAAAAGCATTTGCTTGTACTGGAACATCACCTATGCCGCCACTATAGAGTTTACAATCGTTTGCTACGGTGACTTCATATCCAACCTCCCTTTTATCATCAAATTTTGACATCCAATCCACTCTACCAGTCATTTGTTTGGAGGCTGCGGAGTCCATGTACCAGCTGTCTGCTGAGTGGGTATCAACTCCAAGTGCTGTGAGCAGAGCCCTACCCTTCTTCTTTTCTTCTTTCTTCTCTAGTGGCTTGGCATCTGCTTGATGTGCTGCTGTCTTGTTTTGGTGTTTGCAATCTTGTTTCCAGTGGCCAGTTTTGCGGCAGTTCCAACAGAATGGTTTCTTGGGTTTAGTATTCTTGAACACACTCCTGTTGGTGTAGAGTGCTGTTTCTTTGCTGGAGCAGCGTTTGTCTTCCTGTAGCAGTTTACATTTCACAAAGTCACTAGTCAACTCTGCGCCTGAATTTTCCAATGCCATAATCATAGGTTCATAGTCATCAGGTAGTCCCTGCAAGAGCAAGGCACCTAGAAATTCATCATCAAGTGGTTTTTAACTGCTGCTAGCCGCTGGAAGAGCTCCAAAACTGTGGTGACATATTCTTCCATGGTCTTGAATTGTTCAAGCTTGGTGGAACACAGTTGGCGAAGAATTCTTGTGTACCTGTTGGCGCCTTTATCTTCATATGCCATCTCGAGCGAATTCCATACTGCTTTCGCCGTTTTTGCTTCCATGACGTACGGAAAAACACTCTTTTCCACCATAAGGTTAATCTTGCACAAAGCACGTTCGTCGCGCCGTACCTTAACCTCTGCGCCCGTTTTATCATCTTCTGCATAACTAGATATGCACTTCCAAAGATCATCGTGCCTAAGATAATTCTTCATCTGGAAACGCCAGTCAATGTAGTTTTCTCTCCCCTTCAGTTTCTCGAAGTTATAAAGAGAACCGGTGCTGGATTCCGCCATGATGCACACACGTATTGCACGCGATCACAGTTTTGTTAATTCAAATAGAATCACACTGGTCAGAAAACTATACACTCGTCAATGATCCTGCTGGTCCCATAACCTGTAGGAGTATATGGCAGGAGAAAGACGTCTAGGCGTATATGCAGTATACATGTTTAATACGAACCGAACGAAAAGGTTATATACAGGCGTATATATACAAAAACATACAAAAGAATCAACGAAAACATTCTCGTATCTAGAACCGCCACCAATGGCGTTGCCCTTCCTGGCGCTGAATTTAAACCATAGATCAGCTGTTGGGTTACATATTTCTAAGAGTATACCCTATGAACATAAATAAGTTCAGTTTGATTGCTATAATAGATTCGTAGATATTCAGAGCCGTTTAAATATTTCGGATGGTCGCCATCTAGTGGTAAAAATGAGAAACTTACCAAGTAGGCTACATTTGTCACCTGGTGACTGTTTTTATATGGTATCTTGTATTGGTAAGCAGGTCGTGGTAAATTCTTCGTGTCTTTATACATAAGTAATAAGTTTTACTCGCTGATAGAGTGCAAAATGAGAAAAAGCAAAGTATATTGATCAGTTTACGGCTGTAAGTCGATGTATAAGAGGGCTGGGGATATACGTTTTCATCACTTTCCAAAAGATGCAAATAGCAATAGCCGAAAGGTGACGATAACAAATAAATACGTGCAAGAGGAGTGTGTTGGACCACTAACTGTCGACAGGGCGGTTTGTTCACTGTTACGCCGAGCCAAGCCGCACCTAGAAAGCCAAGCACAGTCTCGCCGAGCCAAGCTAGCCAAGTCTATACCAGCCGAGGACAGCCAAGCTTCATCAGTCAGGTATCCTTCCCCGCTCCCTAGTTCATTTCCAATAACCCTACCAACCACAATCACCTCGCTCTGCAATATCCGAGCCATTCCACTACGAGTCATATGGGCCTAATTTGACTTCGCAGGGTAAATATCTACTCTGCGAGGACTTGCTATCAGTCCGATATTGAACACTAAACCCACCTGCTAACCATCCAAATCACGCAATTCCTGTATCCCCCGAGTTTTAATATAAGTTAAACTCATCCCTTCGCCCTACCAAGCAGCAAATAATTTCTAGAGTCTATGGTACAGTGAGCAAACTCAAATATAGCTTTTAAACGTAACAGCGCCATGACTCGAACTGCTCAAAAACAAATACCAGCAGACAACCGATGCTTAATAATATGCAATTGACACATAAAATCCAGTGGAACACACAAATTAGATCACGTGTATCGCACAGTTAAACAATTATACAAGTTATACAATTAAAAATAACACTGTCATTGTTTTAGGGACCACATTTACTGATTATAACCGAAAAATAGAAAGTGTTCCATATCAAACGCGTGTTATTGAGTATTTTTACCCTACTTATCCAGACCGACCGCAGCGCCCCAAGTGTTAGTTTGAGTTGCCAATTGGGTTATGATCGACGGGCCTACTTAGATATCTTAAATCCGCCGTCTGGCGGTCTCCTCAATTACCTGTAACTTCGCGGGATCCGTCGCAAGCCATTATGGCAGATTTTCAGAAGCTCAATGGAGCTTCTATGTGAAAAAAAATATTGGATCAGATTGTACCATTATTACCCACTCCTCCTTCACCCAAATATAACACCCCGGTTCGTAGTAGTCCTCAGACAGATTAATTCCCTTTTTCATCTTCTATGTTACTACAGCTCCAGTGGAATTGTAGAAGTATTTTAAATAAAAAGCATGAATTACTGCATTTAATTCAGGAGTATGATCCGGACATCATATTCCTTCAGGAAACATTGCTCCGTTCCTCGTATGACTTTCAGATTGCCAATTATAAGGTTGAACGTCAGGATGGACCAGGATATCGAGGTATCATGACGTTATTCAAAAATAATTTACGGTACACTCCCCTTTCTAATAATTTTTACATGCCTCACACTCATCATCAAACGTTCCTTGTGCAAGATCTACATATAAGTCATATTTACTGTCAGCCTAGTATACAAGTTTCACGTCGACAACTGTATTTATATTTTCAGTTTATACAGCAATTTTCTAAACATCTTAAATTGGGGGATTTTAATGCTCATCATTCCTTGTGGGGCAGAGGTAGGATTAATCCGAAAGGACGTCACATTGTTGCGGCTATACAGGAGTTACACCTACATTTATTAAATGGTAGGTCACCGACGCGCATTATCCCGCCGAATAGTCCACAAAGTGCGGTGGATTTAAGTATCCCTACTGTAGATATATCTCATAAGTTCTCATGGCAGACTGTGAAGGACACTTATCAAAGTGATCATTATCCTATTATAATAGAATATGATATCTCGAGTACCCGACATATCTCGCAGAATGTATTTCAGGTTAATAGAAATTTTCGGCATTTTGATTATGATTTGTTTTCTCGCTTTTTAGAGGATAGGCTCTCCCGGCAATTACAGATGTCTAACAGTTATATTTTGTATTAGATACTATCCGTGATTATTTTAACATATATATCACCCTTATATTACAAAAACATGTCCTCCGGCTTCTCGTTTTGCTTTACCCTCATGGTGGGATCAAGAATGTAGACACTTGGTACGACGTCGCAAGGCGAGTTTAAAAGCTTTTTGGCACTATGGTACTTCTGCCTCTTGTTTGAGATACAAGAGTCTCACCGCTCACATACAACGTGTATTTAATGATAAATGACGCGAAGCGTGGAAATTATACATTACCCAATTAACTAGTACTACGTCTTTAAATAGTATTTGGTCAGCGATTAAACATTTCTCTAATACTCCAACTATTCACTTTCCCTCTCAACTTTCGGCGCAAGGATACCTTGACTTGTATCATAATTGGACCCCGGACATTGTTATTCGTCTGCCTACATCCCGTGCCTCTGGTTCGCTGGACCGTTTTTCCAGTTTAATGCAGCCTCTTATGCGTAGCGAAGTTCTCCAAACATTCAGACACAAAAAATCAACAAGCCCAGGGATTGATGATGTGACTTATAAAATGATCGCTCGATTTCCCGCAAAAGCTCAGGATATCCTCCTTCAACTATATAATTCAATCGTATGGACCGGGACCTTTCCGGAAGATTGGAATGTTTTTCAAACTGTCCCAATTCTGAATCCCACGAAAGCTGCACGATTAGCGAGTAGTTATCGAGGTATCCAACTTGGATCCTGCTTCCGCAAAATTTTTCAAAATGTTCTTCACCGACGGCTTCAATGGTGCCTCGAATATTATACCCTGTTTCATAAAACGCTATTTGCATTTAGAAAAAAAATCTCGGTACATCTGACCCATTAAATATCTTTTTTACTGATTTACTCCTAGCAAAAGGAAAGAAAATGCATACTATAGCGGTTCTCCTTGACCTAACAAATGCGTATGATTCTGTAGATCCATTTCTTCTTATTGGCAACTCAAACTAACACTTGGGGCGCTGCGGTCGGTCTGGATAAGTAGGGTTTAAAATACTTAATAACACGCGTTTGATATGGAACACTTTTTATTTTTCGGTTATAATCAGTAAATGTGGTCTCTAAAGTAATGACAGTGTTATTTTTAATTGTATATGTGTATAACTGTGCGATACACGTGATCGAATTTGTGTGTTCCATTGGATTTTTTTGTGTGAATTGCATATTATCAAGCATCAGTTTTTATGGTTGATGTAGATCAGCTGAGTCAAATATACACAGGGTTACACTTCGGACATTATTTCGGTACTATTATGCGCAATATAATGTAAATGTCGATCCTGAGTCAACGCCAAGGACATTCCAATAGAGAAATACGGTACATAAACAAATAAATAACACACCGAAGCTATGCTACTTTTATCATTCCGAGACTAGCATCCACGCAAACCAGACGCCACTGTTCCAAGCTCCGACTTATATCGTGAATTGATGTCAAACTGATGATCCGCCAGCCTTTCCGCCAAGCCTACACCTCGTAATCGCCAAGTTCTTCGATATTCGAGCTATTCCACTACGAGTCATATAGGCCTAATTTGCCTCTCCGTGGTAACACTGTAGAATGAGTGATTCCGCTACCATTCAAATATTCAACACCAAACCCACCTTTTAACCATCCAAATCAAGCAATTCCTGTCGCCCCCCGAGTTTTAATACAAGTTAAACTCATCCCTTCTCTCTACCAAGCAGCCAATCATTAATTATTTAATTAATTATAGAAGTATCTTCAATCTTACCAGCGCGCCCGTCGTAACAGCTGTTTTTAAACTGGATAACCTTCGCTGGCTTTACGTCGCAGGCCTTCTGTCTGTCTACCTCCCGGGGTGGAAAGGTATTATTATTAGGTATTATTAGGTATCATCACATTTCGGCTATTGCTATTTGCATCATTTGGAAAGTGATGAAAACGTATATCCGCAGCCTTCTTATACATCGACTTACAGCCGTAAACTGAGCAATTCACTTTGCTTTTACTCATTTTTTACTCTATCAACGAGTAAAACTTATTACTTATGTATAAAGACACGAACAATTTACCACTTTCTGTTTACCAATACAAGAAACCATTATACAAACAGTCACCACGTGACAAATGTACCCTACTTGGTAAGTTTCTCATTTTTACCGCTAGATGTCATATCAGATAGCTGGAGTTGCCAATTCAGATACTTCGGGATATGCAATCTCCACTTCCGTTCCAGTGTTTAATACATAACATGCTCTGTAATCGTAAACTAATTTTAAAATCGCCGGCCGGTGTATTTGATTCCCGATATACTTATTATGGTGTCCCGCAGGGAGATGTTCTAAGTGGGATTTTATATTTACGTTATATTCGTACCCTAGAAACAGTCATATTACCGCACGCTCGCATCCTTCAATACGCGGATGGTATTGAAGATTTTTACGTATGCCGTAGGGATATATACACCGCCTTATCTAATGCTCATGACTGGTTTCATCAACACGGATTTGAAACTTCTTCAGGAAAAAACGCTGCGATGATATTTACGCACTAACTAATTTACGACAGTTCTCCTATATTATATGGTCAAGGCCAAATTCCGGTGGTGACGAGTGTAAAATACTTAGGAATTTATATTGACAGGAAACTGCAAGGGGAGAGACATAGCAATACCTTACGAGTCATCTTGCCAGCAAAATCAATGTTCAAAAATCACTCACTCAGCGGAATTGGGGAGCAGAACCGGAATTATTATTAATAGTATACCGTAACAGTAGGGGGGCTGTGGAAGTTCTATCTCGTAGCCTACTTTCCTGGTGACGTCATCCAAGATGGCAGCCATGACGTCACCATGACGTCATACAAGATGGTGGCCATGACGTCACACAAGATGGCGACCATGACGTCACCATGACGTCACACGACCATGACGTCGCCATGATGTCGCACAAGATGGCGATCATGACGTCAAGAGATGACGACTATAGCTTAACTAACCTAGCCTAACCTAACCTCACCTACGAGGTGTGATCAAGAAGTTCCAAAATGTTAACCCATAGCCTACTTTCCTGGTGACGTCACCTACGAGGTGTGATCAAAAAGTTAACCCATAGCCTACTTTCCTGGTGACGTCGCAACGAGGGGTGATCAAAAATTCCAAAATGTTGACCCATAGCCTACTCTCCACTAACCAAAATTGCGGCTAACCAAAATGGCGTCTAATCAAAATGGCGGAAAACCAAAATGGTGGCCATGGCTTAACTAACCTAGGCTAAACTAACCTCACCTACGAGGTGTGTTCGAAAAGTTCCAAAATGTTAATCCATAGCCTATTTTTCCTGGTGACGTCACAACGATTGGTGATAAAAAGTTCCAAAATATTAATCCATAGCCTACTTTCCTGATGACTTCGCAACGAGGTGTAATCAAAAATTCCAAAATGTCGACCCATAGCCTACTTTCCTGGTGGCGTCACATACTAACCCGCTATACATTCACGGGCAAATCCGATATCCCCCGAATGCATGATCGGATTTTGACGAATGAGGTATCGTTGAACGCGGGCTAACATCCCCGTTCCTAAATTCCAAAATGTTGACGCATAGCCTACTTTCCTCGTGACGTCACATACTGACCTGGCGAAGCCGATATCTCCCGAATGCATGATCGGATTTTGACGAATGAGGTATCGTTGAACTCGGGCTTACACCCCATTTCCAAAATTCCAAAATGTTGACGCATAGCCTACTTTCCTGGTGACGTCACATACTAACCCGCCATACATTCAGGAGCAAAGCCGATATCTCCCGAATGCATGATCGGATTTTGACGAATGAGGTGTCGTTGAACTCGAGCTGACGCCCCCTTTCCAATGGACAACCTATTCCTATCCCAAAATGTCGCTTTCAAAGTGCGACACGTGGGAGTTTGAAGGCTAATAGGAAATTAAATGTCGTTTCGCATAAATGACATGCCAACGAGTCGACGTCATAATGAATAAGCATTTTTCATTTTTACGCATGCGCACTTGGTGATTTTGTAAGAGGGCGGGCTTTTTGCAAAATGATTTATAAGAAGGTGTTTTTAGTGTTGAGGAGAGAGCTAGATAGTCACCTACTTTCCTACGAAGTTTGTCGATATCTCATGAACACCTGGTCAGATTACCTGACTTGACAACAGGGTAATGGAAAGCAATTCGACAACCTTGGTTTGGGGAGTGAAATGCATGTGAACACGTGTGAAACAACACGTAAGCTAACAAGTTAAATCCTGTTTGATTCGTACATGACAAAATGCAAGTAGATGTGTCACATAACGTCACGCAGGTGTTGGCCTTGGACGTTAGCTGTACACGTGTGGGTAGGTTATTAGCTTGCGAATAACCTAACCACCAAGGGAAGATGATGAAAAAAAAGGAAGTGGGTTTCGGACCGGAGAAAAAGGATGGAGAAATAGGAAGAGAGTTTGACATAAGTTATGACTAAGAGTTCTTGCTTAAACGCAACAAGTGGTGAACACCCTATCAATAGATTTATTTGCATTAAGTGGGAAGAGTCAAGGAAGACAGGATCTTGCCTAACCGTTATGTTAGAGAAATGATAAATCCAAAAAGAACTCTTGAATTCATTTAACAAAGTTGGGTAATAGGTTTTGTAACAAATATATAATTTTGATTTTGTAACAAATGGGGTCGCAGACCTTCAAAAACATCTAAAGCTTGTGCCAGGCAATTAACAATTCTTTTGGTTTCAAACCTTTTATATATTTTAAAATCTTCGTAAGATTTTGGAATGACAAAGACAAATAATAAAAGAAAAAATTAAAGATAACTGACGTAATTAAAGTTAGGCAATAAATTAAGTACAAGGTGTGTACTTTAAGAATTTTATAGGTAAATATCTTGGAAAGAGTAACAACTTCGAAAGTAACAACAACAAAAAGCAGGAAGAATAAAATAGAAGTTTCTATAACTTCTTATATTAATGCTGAATTACTTTTAATTATTATACAAATAGGGCAGGTCACTTACTGTGAAACCTGAAGAGAAAAATCGAAAGGAACTTTCTAGAACTCCTATGTTTAAGTAGGGATCACGAGACAAATGGGGCAAGTTTCCCTTTCGTGAAGCCTAGAGATAACTCAATTATGAGTTGAAAGAATTGTATTCCCAAATTAGAAGGGAGAAACAATATAATTTAAAGCGTGTATTGGACACGAATTTTTACAGACATTAATTCATGGTACATAGAGCAAAAAAGGGAGGGCACTAATTGAGAGTGACACCTCATTGAAAAAAGACCTAAAGTAACAATTTTATTAATTTGGTTTGTTAGTAAGGGGTTTGGGAAAGATCAAATAGGATTGAGGAAAAGTGTTCATGGCCTTATTTATAGTATTCGGACGAACGCGACGCGGATGAAAGGTTGAACAAGCACTATTTTCACTATAGTCTGTTGAAATAGATGAAAAGTTCACTGTAGTAGCACAAAAAGTTTATGGCAAAGAAAGTTATTGCAATGGTGGAAAATAACTAGTTACACTAGATATGCGAGAGTCTATTGCTTGAGAAAGTTGTAGATTATAGTCGAATGCGCCAGAGAAAATCCCAACGGAGGAAGAAAAAATAGCTATTGATTAGTAGTTCATAAGGAAGATTCCCTAATTTGAAAAAGTATTCCCACATGTGAGTGGAAAATACATGACAGTATAACTGGTAGATAGAGTGCAGATTCTGGAAGGATCCAGAGCAATCATGACTGAAGAATAGGGCAAAAGTTAGTCCAGCGGTGGAACGAGCTAAGTATTTTATAGACAGTGGGTTATTTAATGGTATCCCACGTTGTGAGAAAATCTCTCATTTAATGAGCATAAGAAATGCTGCTTCATGTTAAGATTGGCTTAGATAGACCAAAGCCCAACGTAGAAAATCCCGCGAAGGATGATTATTGCCCCAAATATAGTAATCTCACACTGCCTATAAAATGATCATTAAAAGCATGTAGCTATTTAAAATCCATTAAAATAAGTTGAAGAACGTAGAAGTGGTACTTAGCTTTGCTTCATGGCGAAGGCGATGATTCCTTTGACGGTTGATACTAAAATTCTAACATGGCGTAGAATTTGAAAGTTCGCCTCTCGAGTTGAGGAGGCGAGCTTGAGTGGAGCCTAACTGACTTAGTCGACTTCCGACGTACAAGTGAGGGCTGCTAGACGCAGAGAAAGCACTAGGCTAGACGGCATGTCCAACAAAAAGTTGAGTGCACTGAGAGTGAGCGGTTGCTCACGACGCGGAGACAAGTCGAGACGAAGTTTAGAAGTGAAGTGACCGAGCGGGCTGGCTGCGCGCGCGGAGGAGAGAGCAGTAGGAGGAGGGGAGAAGAGGGGGAAGCGGGCGAGTGAGGGGAGGAACAAAGAGGTTACACATAAACATGAAAAATCTTTACAAAAATAAAATTCTTGGAGCGGTGTCTTCATGGAGTAGTTGGTTGGTGAAGAACACGACGCCCAGCGGATTAGTGTGGAAGTCTTCATGGCTTGAAGCAATGGAAGTTCGGAAGGCAGCGATGAGACGCTGTCTGGCTGGTTCAGCAGAATATGCGTTTCTGTAAAACAAACTGACAGAAAAAATAAACAAATGCACGGGGCAAACGGGAGGTAACAGTTCGATGTTGGTGTGTGCGGGAAAGAAATTTAAATAAATGGACTGATATAAAGAAATGAACAGCAAAAGCTAATTCTTTCTTTCCGTGTATTTGCAAGAATACACCAACGTGCACGATGATAGAATGCTCAAGAATGTAATTCGCTGAGTGAGTAAAAGCAACATGCATGTGTAGGAATGTTGTAACCTCTAGTAGAGGCTGGGTAAGTGGGGTTGGGTGGAGGGTTTGAGAGGAAAGAGAGAGATCAGGCAAGCAAGAGAAAGAAAAGAGAGATGTGTTGCTCACTACACTTTACTCTTAGTTACAAGTCTCTAACAATTTGGAACTTGTAGGTGGAGCTGAGGACAGTATACACACAGAGGCATAGGTTAAGCACAACATGAATGAATAAATAAATTAAAGGTACATAAGTTTACACAACATGTAATTTATTAATCCAAAAATTAAAGGCTGAGCTAAATCCTAGCCATTTTACATAGAGCTTAGTTCCTTTTTGTTTCAACACTTTTTCCACAAGGTAATGTTTTGGAAACGCTGTCTTGCAAAGTTCATGAAGATAAAACCTGCCTTTTATAGGTTGATGATTGAGATCCTCGAGTAAATATGTGACTGGGCTGTCCAGGTTGAATCGACGAATTCGAAATAGTTCAGTTCCCCATTTGGTGTGTAGCCCTTATCAAAGACAGACTTAAAGTTGCTCACACGAACATGGTCTCCGATGTCAAGGAGGTGACGTTTAGGGTCTGCTGTTTTTATGGGGTTAAACAGTTTATCCAGTCGCGGAATATTTTTGTTCACAAGTCGTGGCTTGGTCCCGATGGTTCTGTGTTTGGTGTCATTGTAACGTGACACTAGCTCAGGTAACAAGTCCAACCAGCGATAAGAGCCTTGAGTGGCAAACGCTTTCCACATATGAGTCTTCAATGTTCGGTTAAACCGCTCGACCACCAGGGCCGTGGAGAGCGTCGACGGGCCCTGGGGATGGAATCTCCCGGGCCCCCCTCTAAAACCAAATTCTGTAAAATCCTCGCAAATTTGCACAAACTGATTTTGCAATTTTTTTTATTTGCACTAAATGTTCATCACGAAATCAATTACAAGAGCATAAAGAGCCAGCAAGCAAGCAATAGTAATAATAATAATAATAATAATTATTATTATTATTATTATTATTGTAGCATGCTGAACTACAATGCCCCAGATCGCGGGTTTAAACCCGGCCGAAGTCGTCGGTTTTTTAAGAGTGTTAAAATCCTCCAGTATGCCTTTATTTGGAAGGGAAGTAAAGCCAGTGGGTCCATGTCATAGATTTATGGCATGTAAAAAACCTACCACTACAATATTGGTAGTGTGTAGCCAAAATTTGTAGGTTATTTGGTTAGAAACGCTCTATCAAGTTCCAACGTTCCCCGCTGGGTGTCAGTGACAGTGGCGTCTGGTAACCAAAGTTGGAACTACTTGAAATTGAACTTGTTGTGGAGTCTATGGACGTTGAATTGAAATGTACTGCTATGACCATTGGCTGCAATTCATATATAATAATAATATTTCAATGACATATTCCACTAAATCCAGGCTATATTTATTATCATAAGCAGAGCGGAATTACTATCAATATAAATAAGTTAATGCTGGTATGTAAAATTTACAACATTGAAAGTGGATGAATGCATCCAAAATTATTTGCAAATTCAAGGTTTATACCTGACAAGCGCGTACTAATGCATTATTTTCAATTAAGAAAAAATAATATCAGAATAAAGCCATCGAAAATTAGGTACCGTAATAATTTTCATTAAATTCACTATACTGTTTTGGCGTTTGACAAATCTAAATTTGTCTCGTTGAGGTAACATTGTAAGCATACATAATGTTCAGATTTTAAGTTCTGCAGATCCTCTTTGATATCAATAACTTTAGAACTTCAGTGATACTCGTAAAAGCAATATGCTCGTTTGTCGTACACAAATTTGAAAACAGTTGCATTTACCGGACCAGTAATTGCATGGTTTTTACAGTATTTAACTTTGGGAAAATACTCACATCGAAAAAAGCTGTTGTCCATTAACTCGGAAACAGGTGGGTTAGAATTCCATCGTCGGTGATTCTATGCTTATTTTCCATGATTCATCGTTTTAACCCGTACATTCATTTCCTCCTCAATTCTATCCCTACCTCATAAGACCCATTAATCAACAGGAAGTTCATCTCACTGAACTGCATGCTAAAAGAGGTGGAGAGGGTATACTGTACACTGTGCAGTACTACGGCCTCTGTGAAATATGACGTAATCTCTTTTCATAATAAAAACATGATTTTTACAAAAAGTCAAGACGTATTTTAAAATACGTTTTACATATAGTGTTTTTATGTTGACATTCTTAAAATTTGCTGACCTTGAAGAGTCACGCCCTTGGTTCTAAGCCTAAACACTGATAGGTAAGTGTTTTGTTTGAACGGCGATCAGACCATCTTTGTACATTAAACAAAGCAAAATATATTTTCATAATTAACCACAGGTATACAGTACACATACTTAACTCAAGTTATTATGTGCTATCAGTAGATTGCAGCTGTTCAGTGATTGTTTTCACAAAAGAAGAAACTGTGAATTTTAACTATATTTTGTAATTGGCAGTCAGTGGATTTCTTATATTTTAATATTGCTTTGCAGTAAGCAAAACTAGAGCCAGATTCTCCTAAAAATCCTGAATCCTATCTATGACTGGTGACCATCATGGGCGGATTTAAGCCAAGATTATGGGGGAGTGGACACACCGGGGATCTTGGGGTATGCAATATCACCAAGCTCAGAGTGGGGTCCGGGGGCCCTCATCCGGAAAAGGTTGCAAAAATTAGGTCCAAATTATTGAGTTATAGGATAGACCATTTGGGTGATTATTTTTGGGATATTTTGGAGTAAAAATTTGGTGACCATTGACATATAGTGGCTATAGAAAATACTCTCTGATATTGAAGTAAAAGCTCTCACATCTTCAAGTAAGACCCCGTGGTGTGGCTCACCAATGACCGTGATTGGGGCCTACAGCAAGTCTACAGATCGGAGGTTCGAATCCGGGTGCTGACAGCGGCTATCCTGAGTGTGGCTTTTCACACTCCCTCCAGACCAATGCCGGGGCAGTACCTTATTTCAAGTCCAGGGACACCTACCCTACTCTTAACCCTAATAATTACAGTAATAGTCGCGACGGCCAACGCATTCCCAGTCGGCAACTAAGAATACGACAAGCGATTTATCATGTCACAGAGGCCATAGCACAGCACAGTGTATACCCCTCTTTTCACCCAGCAGTTGATGGTTTTAAGAGGGTCTAAGTTTTTACTCTCCAAGACAAATAGTTACAACAATGTTGCCAATACACTTCACTTATTTTACAAAAAATCACTAGCCTCCCCTTCAGTCTACACAATTCGCATATGTTTTGGTTTTCTATTTTGTTCGCTTCATCAATATTTGTGAAAACTACTGCTTTACAGTCAACTTCATTCAATTATGTGGAAGCCTTCAGAAACAAACCGTAAAACTAACGCGTCAGCAAATACTGAATTATATCTACAGTACTATTTGATGCAAACCATCCCCAACCGAGCGCCAATGGTTCATTGCCCGCCAGTGGTACTAGACCTACTAGCTACCAAGTACACGGGTTAAATGTTGCAAGCCCCTAAATGAATTAACATCTGTAACGACAAACAGGCCTTTTTATTAACTGTTGAGTAAGACTACGAATAACACCGCAGTCGGGAAGCCAAATCCTGCATTCCTGCCGCGGCTTCGTCAGGAACCGGGGTCATTTCTAAGTCGTAGATAAAGAGGGCAATTAATGTTATGTTTAATGGTACTGAGACGTTAAAGCGTATCACGAAAGGACTTGATTCGCAAGGGAAAATATCTCTTCGCGTCCTGGAAAATTAGTGCCTTTGCACATCCTCCTAGGACACCGGGCCCCCCTGGGAGGGTCGGGCCCCGGGGCACCAGCCCTGCCTGTCCCCCCCTCTCGTCGGGCCTGTCGACCACACTGGCTTTGAGAATGCTATACGTGGTGTAATGGTGAATATTCAAAGATTTGAGAAAACTAGAGAAATCCTTGTTAAAAATTATTTTCCCTGGTCTGTTTGCAACAACTGGGGTTGACGTTTGGATTGTTGTTGGTTGGTTCCTTAGTTTAGGGGCTGCGACAACGCGGTCATGTAGCCCCGTGTACTTTGGGTGTGTGTAGAATCTGTCTGATAACCGGTGTTAATTGTGATGACTGTATTAGTGTGTGTATCTGTTTTTTAATTCAAGTAGAGACTGCAACTTTGAATTTTCAAATAGTTCCTACTTTTGCCGCCAAACGCCACCGTCAACGACTACTAGACCTAGTTCAGAACTAGCTACTAGACGCCACCGCAGTCGGCTCTTGGCAACGAACGTAGCAACCTAAGAGCGTTGTTTACATTCTTAACCTATCCAATTTAGTTTCACACAGGTGTAATTAGTGGAAAGATCTTTAACATGCCATAAATCTATGACATGGGACCGCCGGCTTTACTTCCCCTCCGAAGGAAGGCATGAATAATATGTTTAAAAGCTTTGATGACTAGCGCGCCAGACTTGCGACTAACAGGTTGAACAAAGGCCATTTTGGAATACACATCAATGACCGTCAACATATAGCGTACACCATCGTTAACGCTAGCATAGGGAATCATTTCCACCAAGTCAGCCTGCCAAAGTTCATCCAAACCCCGTGAAATCACTTTGAGTCGCTGATAGTGACGCCTAGCTGGGTGATGCAACTCGTGAGCAATGCCCACTTTGATAGGCGAGGGCTTAAACAATAATTTTGGCGTTTCGAAGTTCTTCTTCAATTTCTTGAATTTCCCAATCGTGACCGGTATGGCCGGCTTGACGTGAAGCATGCAACAACTGTAGCCGCTGGACGAGCTTACTGGGATCGTGAAAGTAGGTAACATCCACAAGGGGTTTTAATGGTTTAAATGTCACTCCCGAAGCGGATGCTTTATGACGAGTACTTTGACTGGTGGGAAACAATTTTGCAATGATGGTTTTATATTTTTGAGATATATTAGCGTTCACTTGTTGAGCGGGATCATATTGTCTTTTGTGGGCATGGGTGTCCAATAAAATGGATTTATATTTGCCACGGTCCTCTGGTGTATAATCATGGGAAGAGGGTGTACGAGAAAAGAGCAGCTTTAACAGTCCTGGCGTTAATTTATAATTGATGTTCTTAATGACAGCTTTATTACGAGCAAATTTAATGGATGAAACGCCAATTTTAAAACTATCATCCTCATAGCGAACACCATACGTGGTATATGTGTTTCCAATAAATAGCTAGGTGAAATAGGGTTCTAGTGTAGATCCATAATATTTTATTAAAATGTTTTTGAGTTGAGCTTTATGTTGAGGGGTGGCCAAGAGTTGTGTAAACGGAGACGATCTGGAAGGGCAAGGTGTTTCGACCATAACCAAGGATTTACTTTTTCTTAAAAAACTCTGCAAGTGGTGAGGATTTGTTTTGAGGTGTAAATAATTGATTATTATCATCCTCATCCTCAACCTCGCTGGCACTACTTAAATGTTCCTGTTCCTCTTCCTCTTCCACAGGTTCCTCGTTAAGCGTCTGCGTAGCTTGTGAAACGGTGGGTAGCGATTCAGATGGCTTGAAAGAGAGTTTCAACATGGCTTTTAGCGGAGGTGCTAAATGATGTTGAATAAACAAAGCATGATCCGCACGTGATCGTTTCAATTGACGAAACTTTTGGCGAATAGTTTTTTTTCTCTAATAATATGCTTTTTCAATTGACTCTCTGCTAACGCCATGGTGTCTTGCCAATGACTTGAGAGGGAATGAGACTGTCTTTTAAATAGTAATAAACTGATCAAACCCTAAGCGATAACGTCCTTGGTTGAGTTCACTTTGTTTATCAATCACCAAACAGGCATGGCGTTGAGTGTTCCAGCACTTGGCACACAATTCGGTAAACATTTGAAAGATCATATCAGGATCCACATGTTCATTATAAATGTGACGACTATTCCGCTCATCCTGCCGAAATAAACAATGACATTGGCATTGTCACGAATAAGTTGTTTACACATTTTAGACTATGTTTGTCCAAGATAGAAACAATCGATATGTTTGTGACGACCCATGTTGAAATAGCTTTGAATGATTACTTGTCGTTGAGTGGATACATCATCGAAAATCATGAGTGAATCAGGCCTTACTTCATCCGGGGCAATAACATTTTCTTGCATAGAAAATGTAAAATAACCCATATTCTCTTTTTGTAATTCAGACATGACTTGATCCAGGTATACATAGATGGGTTGGTAGAGAGATTTTGCAAAAATATAAACATTTTGAAATCGCAGACCATTGGGCGCTGTGATGAGCGTGGGCAAAAGATTGGTCTTTCCACATCCTGAAGGTCCTACAATAATGCAGCGAATGGAGGACGGAAACTGTGAACCGTGACGTTGTTCATGTGATGTTGGATAGAGATGGGAAAACATGTCCCCCACGGGGAATGACTCTTGCTGCTTAATAATCTTCATATCAACTAAGGCTTAGAGAGGTGAGCCGGCTGTCTATATACATGGAACCATGTCTCGTCATAGAAACAGTAGACCTCTACTAGAGGTTAACGATGGATGCCTTTGGACGTGCGTTAACGGCTAAAGCTAGGTCTGTGCTCATACATGATCCTAAACAAGAAACCGATCCTGCTAATAAACACTATGTGGATAGGTCTGTGGTGCCACGCACTAAACATGGAGATTAAGACTTTACAGGAAAGCGATTGACTCATGTGAAACATCCTCAAGTGTCTACGGATGTCACAACAAAAAAAGTATGTGGATAACAAGGTGCACGAGTTATATGACAAAGTACCTCTGCTTACAGTGAATGGCTATACGGCTAATCATCACCGCATTATTCACGTGGAAGATCCACAAGAGGAGGATGGTGTCTGCACAAAACGTTACGTGACCTATGAAATGAAAAGTCTTTATAAATTTATCCCATACATATTGAACCCTTGCAAAGAAGCTTATGAGACTCAGTTTCGGGGGGGGGGGGGGGGTGTAACAGTCCATGTCGTAAGTTGTTGTTAAAGCGCATCATTAACATGCAGGGTAACATATAACAAAATAACATGCAGGAAAAAGTGAAGCCAGGGTTATAACAAATGAATTTAATGACAGATCATCTATTTACAAAAATGAATTAACAAACAAAACTCCCATAATGACTCCCACTGAATAAATTACTCTTATTTCCAAACAACAAAATAACTCCCTAGTGATCTGCTTTTAAATTCCTAACAAACAGAATTTACGAACAACACTAATTAACCGAAGTTAATTAAATGTCAAATATAAGGCAACACCTTCCTGCTGTGACTGAGTTCAATAATATGCAAATTTTCTAATTTTAATGCCGGGCGCCAGAACAAGTTTATAACAAATACAATATCAAATTCTAACCTTGTTCAATATTTCTAACTTTAGGAACTCAGTGATTTTACTAGTGCACATGGCGGTACAACAGCGCCTCAATTTACTGAATTTACTTTGCCCGCTTGACCTGGCATCATTTCTCAGCGAAATAAATATGAGATCAGCGAAGCAACAACAACAACAATCCCCACTTGGGCAGCCATTTTTGTTTTATGAACCCTTGCAAAGAAGCTTATGAGACTCAGTTTCGGGGGGGGGGGGGGTGTAACAGTCCATATCGTAAGTTGTTGTTAAAGCGCTTCATTAACATGCAGGGTAACATATAACAAAATAACATGCAGGAAAAAGTGAAGCCAGGGTTATAACAAATGAATTTAATGACAGATCATCTATTTACAATAATGAATTAACAAACAAACTCCCATAATGACTCCCACTGAATAAATTAAATTTTCCAAAACTAGGCCAAATCTCAGGAGAGATTATTACTCGGACCAAGTATCCCAAAAAAAATCAACAATAATGACAATGTATGCGCGAGTGCTGTTCTACATGCTTCACGATGAGTACAATTGAATGCATGATTCGTCATCATCCGGAATAAACTTTCAGAAGACGAATCCGCATTACTTAGAGCTAGACAGACGCGGGGAACAACTATACAACACTTAAAACTAAACCGACACTTCCTGTACTTAAAATAAACAACACAATAATTTCCGCATGAAATTGGAATCAAAACTGCCGTAGCAAAACATTACTGCCTAAAATTAGGACTTCTCACACAAATCAACACAAGTAAGTTAACACGTGACCAACAAAAGAAAAATACACATATGACCGCCGTCATTTTTACAAGTATAATACCACTACACCACCCGGGTGTCACACACTAAATTACATGAACTGAGTCATAGACAAATCACTAGGCTCAAAGCCAACATTTACATTATTAACACAATATTCCATCCATACGACATGCAATAATCCGTCACAAACATGGCGAACTCCCCAATTAATTATGGTTCAAAATAACCATCACAAAAGAACAGGTTTGCTAAATGAAAGCGTAAAGGGGCCAGTCGGACAACAGGACTGCCTAACAAAAATAAGTCACCAGGCTAGACGGGCGATTCGTGGAAATCTGCATATCTGTCAACCCACGTGTCAAAACAAGCTCGACCTCCCAAGGCATGGGATCCAGTCTCGAAGAAGCGTGCCCCAAAGCACAATAATACGTGTGTGTGTGTCAGAACAAAATCATATCTCAGCATTTCCCCTAGGAAATCCAAGAATCAGCATATGGACAAGGAACAGCGGTCTCCTCGGAGCACCCTGCCTTTCCATCAAAATATAACAACAAAATATGAGGGCGGTAGGACCTCTACCCCTCTTCACGTAGAATCAAAACACACACCTGACACAATAACACACACAGAATCACACGTATGGGTTTGACAGACCCTGAAATAAAATGACATAAATATTTTCCACCAGCTGGCGCCTCCGTTCTATGCCTGTGACTATCGAACCTGAAAAGGACTAAAAAAAATCTAAAAATTTAGAACTAAGGTGTTCTACAATTACATCTTAATTTGTTGCGCTGGGCAACCCTAATATGAATAATAACCTGTTCAGCAAACATCTTACAGTAATTACCTCGCTTTCCTATCAACAAATATGAACTTTAATAAAGCACCACTTATCGAATGTAACGGGTTTCGCATTCGCATGGATAAAAATCACGTACACGCGCCGTGTACACTAAATATGACTCCAAAGAAAAATAATACACAACAAACAACTTTGGCCACGCGCCAACGTACATTTAAAACATTTAGTGTCGGTGCAAGAAAAAATCTAAAACAAGAAAAATAATAAAATGAACTATTTACAAAGTTCCCCCGCCGTATCTAACTACATATTGAATAATCAATTTTTGTACATCACCGTATCAGCTTGTAGAACATATAACTTCCATCTCGGCTCATTTCCCTACGGGAAATTAGCCCTCCATCGTTGTCTTCGTAGAAGCGTTGGACATCACTCCAGTTCCTGACCACACGTCGGACATCTTGGTGTAGTCTCTTTGGAAGAAAAGTTCAATGTTATTATAAATTGCCTGGCTATAATCGCTTGTGAGTTACTAATTTCGCCCACGATTGTCCTATGCGATTAATCAACGAAGACTTTCCCTAGCTCTCGCTTACACACGCACAATACAACACTTGAAAAAATACAATAAAAATTTACATGAACTATACACTTCAAACCCATCGTCACTGGCTTGACAATACAAGTTTTAAATCTGACCGTCTCGCAGTCGCTATCTCGCTCGGTAATCTCTACTGCTCTTGTGAACCTTCGCTCGCCTTGAGCGCTAATTGGAATGTTACTCAAGTCTTGCCCCTAAGAGCTGAAAATAGTTGTCTTCAAATAATATCAGAGTTTTAAAATCACTACGCAAACTGGTGTGAAGTTAGCTCACCAGAGCTCAAAACGTTAGACTTCAAATAATATTAGAGCTTTAAAAATCACTACGCAAACTGGCGTGAAGTTAGCTCACCAGAGCTCAAAACCAATAACATCGAAACAGCGTTAAAATCACTACACAAACTGGCGTGAAGTTAGCTCCCCAGAGCTCAAACAGTATTACCTCGAAACAGCGTCTCGTCGATCAATTTATTGGAAACTGACAGAGTGAGGAGGAGTGGGGTGCATTAAGAAAATTTTTCTAGAGTTTTCATTTCACACACATGGGACTAGTGTCAATCTTCATCATTTAATTCAAACGTCTCAGCGCACTCATGCGGAGATATTTCGGATCGGCGGTTCTTTAGATAATCAATTCCGAGCGCTTTTTTACCAGTGACGCCACCCATCGCGTGGTTTTGGCTTGGTCTCTCCTGATTGGGTGATTCAATCGTAGGTCGGTTGCAAGGAAACTCGTGACCATCCCCTCATGACTCCAATTTGGTGCATGTTGTTACACAATTTGGCCTTGAACTCAGCTTACCCGGCCGTTTTCAAGAATAGCTACCAAGCTCTGTTTCTGTGGCAATCATTGCAACACGCTAACTTGCCTTCCTCTTTGTCAACTTCCACAAGTACTGCCTGGGCCGCAGTAATAATAATAATAATAAATCATGAATACTTATTTATCGCAGATTAATAATGGTTCAATATTTTTAGTATATTTAACAAATGAAAAACATGTCAATGACATAAACCATTTATCATTAGTCAATAACCACTTAACGTGTGTGATTTCATCGGGTTTAAGAAACTATCGATTGCACTATGATGGAAACATTCACATCAAACAATCCATGCCTGATGAGAATCATTTACATGTAGAGATAAACGGTCAAAGGATGTTGGTCCATAACCTTCAAACAGTCAAGGTAGGTGATGAATTATCCTTTCATCTCATGCTCACAAGGAATGAAAAGCAAGCAGGAAAAAGCATAAACGATTTCCCACTTTATGTAGAATTGGAATATACAGCCATGAAATAAGGGTAACACGTTAGTTGTGACTTAAACTTTCTTGTGAAAGGTTGTTGATCATCATCAAAGTGAAACAAAGATATGTAGTGAAAAAGACTAAAAAAAACTTGTCCTTGCCAAAGCATGAGGTTAAGGCATTTGTGGACAAGCCCTTGCAAATAAAAAAATTAAACATAATGTCTTGACCATAAGGAAAGCCCTTCCAGCAGCACAGATACGTGCTAAATACCAAAACGTCAGCGACAGGGTTCAAAACAAGGTCGAGTGATCCCTGTCCCCAAACGAGCAGGATTTTTACCGGCTTTATTCGCTGGTCTGGCTGATCTGGGTTCACTTTTAGGCGGTGACAGTGCGGTGGCTAAAACCATTAAAGCAGCACAGCAGGGTAAGCAAGAACTGAAAGAAAGTCAGCGACATCATGAAACGATGGAAACCATTGCTATGGGTGCTAGAAACACCAATTTAAAGCCAGCCTTTTATCAACAAGGATTTGGGATTTTTCCAACTCCAAATAAAACAATGTTTAACCTCAACCATAGAAAGACATACCCTAACCCATGAAGAAGTTAAAAGCTATGCAAAACAACTAAAGCTTGCTCATTTTCGAGGTGTGTTTATGCGGAATCAATTACCACGACGATCGTGGATACAGGAATGTGCTGTTTTAAATCTAGATGAGTGTACAGGAACAGGAACGCATTATGTAGCCTATGTAGAAGAGGGATCCATGGTATGGTACTTTGACAGTTTGGGAATTCTACCCCCGTCCATGGAGCTAGTCACCTATTTCGGAAACAGGACTAAGATATATTATAATGTGAAATGTGAGCAAACGTTTAACAGCCATGAGTGTGGGCGTTTGTGTTTAATGTTTTTATATAAGACACAGCATAAGTAAAAACGTCAATAGTATGTCGACAGAAAGTAAGACGTTTACACTGCATGGACGTGGACCTGAAGTCAGCCTAGACTTTCACCCGCCTATTGAATTGAGTGAAAGACCTTATACTTTGGTACTTGCTCTCTTGAAACGTACAATAGGATATACAACATATGTAAAGAAGTAAACAACAACATTACCCATAAAGCCTTGACCCAAGTATGGCATCTCTTTCATTGGTTATCCACCAATGCCTGCTGGGACTTGTTGAATAAAATTAAAACTCAAGGTTCACCCGCGGATGACATCAGTGAGATTTCTACAAGCGACGTGTAAACATCAACGTAATACCATGGAGAGAGGAGATGCTACTGATAAAGCGATTGGGAAATTCTTTGTGTGCAAAGATAAACTAGACAGTTTTACCAAAGAGGAATTATTAGCGCTCCCCAAATCATTCATTTTTATGTGGCAGCCAATGCTGTGATAGAAATCTGACAACATGTACCAAAATCATGGACACAAGACCCTGTGTTGAGTGAATTGCAACCATGTACGGATTACGATCATCATAAGCAAGTGGCCATGGTAAAAAATACCCTCTATGAGACAGTGTGCTACTTGCCTGCTGGTGAAACTGTATCACGGTCATAAAAGTCTGTGTAAAGACTTTGTTTCCTCATTCCACGGGTGTGATGGCGAGAAAAAGCAGCAGCAACAACAACAACAACAAACATCGTCCACAGAGGAGGAGAAAGATCAAACCTTTTCACCATCAATGGAAAAGGATATATCAAACTTGTACTGGCCATGGCCTCATTAACTAAGTCATTCAATACTTGCCTTTCAAAATTCATCATCCTGGTTATCGTTTTTGTGGACCTGGAACTCGCCTTGAAGAATGTTTTCAGCGTGGTGATGTATCCATTAATCTTTTGGATCAAGCATGCAAAGAACATGACCTTTCTTATCGCCATAGTCATACTGGTTTAAGACATGTGGCGGATAAAGTGTTGTTGAAAAAAGCTAAACAACGTTTGGCATCCTGTGATGCCTCAGTGGGAGAGAGGTTGGCAGCCTTGATTGTGATGTTTGTTATGAAATGAATGTTAATGATGTGTGGACATAAACATTGAATAAGGAATGAGGAATTGGTATTTCTTTGTATTCTATTTTGTAAAGTGCTATTGGCTATAAAATAAAAACAAGGTTTCCAATACATTTTAATTGTTGTTTTATTCCTGAAGTTTATAGGTTGATAAAAGTAATTTACCATTCCACTAATAATTAACAACACGTCTTAATAACGCATCACTGTTATGATAAGCTATATCATTATTTCTCACCTGCAAGTCTCTCTCACCTCTCAAACAATCATCAAGCTGACTTGATGAATAATTCCATAGCTAGTATACCATACCCTTTCTTATCGCCATAGTCATCCTGGTTTAAGACATGTGGCTGAGCACCCACTTTTGCACCCACTTTTTCACCCACTTTTCGCATCCACTTTTTGCTCCCACTTTTGCAACCTCTTTTGCACCAACTTTTTGCACCCACTTTTGCACCCACTTGTTGCACCCACTTTTGCACCCTCTTTTGCACCCACTCTTTGCACCCACTTTTGCACCCACTTTTTACACCCACTTTTGCACCCACTTTTTGCACCCACTTTTGCACTCACTTTTGCATTCAATTTTGCACCCACTTTTGCACTCACTTTTGCACCCACTTTTGCACTCACTTTTGCACTCACCTTTGCACCCACTTTAAAATATTATTTATATAATCGAGTGAACTTGACTAGAGATTAGTTCATGCTTGACAACTGGCATGGAAGTATCAACGAATAGCTATGGTAAGCCATAGGCATACTATAAAGGATATACATATATTGAAAAACGAATCAATAAAAATGGAACTGTTATTTGGCGTTGTTCAAAACATCGTTCGAAACAGTGTCGAGGTGAGCTGAAAAGTAAAAATAGTGAGGTCTTAAGTGTTGGCACTCATCAATGTGGTATATCAAGTGTTTACACCTATAAAACCATTGCGGCTTCCCTAGTTTTTAACCACCCCCCGTGGAAAACTCATTTACCGCAAGTCATGGGCTTAAAAAAACTACATGTATAACCACCTGGTGTAAAGAAAAAAATGTTGTAATTTAATGAAATAAAAATATAGCATGTATGAGTATGCTCTGTTTTCATTATTTTCTTCTTACTTGTTATCCCCACGCTTTAACAATTCACATTCATGTTCCACGTTTCCAATTTCCTATTCACACTTGGTCAATGCCATGTCATGTGGCTCGGCAATCATTCTTGCAATTGTTTTTCCAATCATTACAGTCATGCTTCCACCAAGCATAAGCCTCTGCCATTCACGATTCATGTGGTGACGTCATGGCCGCCATCTTGTGTGACGTCATGATGACGTCATGGCCGCCATCTTGGATAACGTAATTGCCTCCATACGTGTACAGCTAACGTTCAAGGCCAACACCTGCGTGAGGTTATGTGACACATCTACTTGCATTTGTCATGTACGAATCAAACAGGATCTAACTTGTTAGCTTACATGTTGTTTCACACGTGTTCACATGCATTTCACTCCCCAAACCAAGGTTGTCGAATTGTTTTCCATTACCCTGTTGTCAAGTCAGGTAATCTGACCAGGTGTTCATGAGATATCGACAAACTTCGTAGGAAAGTAGGCGACTATCTAGCTCTCTCCTCACCACTAAAAACACCTTCTTATAAATCTTTTTTCAAAAAGCCCGCCCTCTTACAAAATCACCAAGTGCGCATGTGTAAAAATGAAAAATGCTAATTCATTATGACGTCGACACGTTGGCATGTCGTTTATGTGAAACAATGTTTAATTTCCTATTAGCCTTCAAACTCCCACATGTCGCACTTGGAAAGCGACATTTTGGGATAGGAATAGGTTGTCCATTGGAATGGGGGCGTCAGTTCGAGTTCAATGCCACCTCATTCGTCAAAATCCGATCATGCATTCGGGAGATATCGGCTTTGCTTCTGAATATATGGCGGGTTAGTATGTGGTGTCACCAGGAAAGTAGGCTATGCGTCAACATTTTGGAATTTTGGAAAGGGGGTGTAAGCCCGAGTTCAACGATACCTCATTCGTCAAAATCCGATCATGCATTCGGGAGATATCGGCTTTGCTTCTGAATATATGGCGGGTTAGTATGTGGTGTCACCAGGAAAGTAGGCTATGCGTCAACATTTTGGAATTTAGGAAAGGGGGCGTTAACCCGCGTTCAACGACACCTCATTCGCCAAAATCCGATCATGCATTCGGGGGATATCGGCTTTGCCCCTGAATGTATAGTGGGTTAGTATGTGACGCCACCAGGTAAGTAGGCTAAGGGTCTACATTTTGTAATTTTTGATTACACCTCGTTGCGAAGTTACCAGGAAAGTAGGCTATGGATTAACACTTTGGAACTTTTCGATCACCCCTCTTTGTGACGTCACCAGGAAAGTAGGCTATGGATTTACATTTTGGAACTTTTCGAACACATCTCGTAGGTGAGGTTAGGTTAGGCTAGATTAGTTAAGCCATGGCCGCCATTTTGGTTAGCCGCCATTTTGGTTAGACGCCATTTTGGTTAGTGGAGAGTAGGCTATGGGTCAACATTTTGGAATTTTTGATCACCCCTCGTTGTGACGTCACCAGGAAAGTAGGCTATGGGTTAACTTTTTGATCACACCTCGTAGGTGACGTCACCAGGAATGTAGGTTATGAGTTAGAACTCCCACAACCCCCCTACTCGTAACATCATTCGTTCTGTGCTGGATTACAATTGTTTTTTAAAATTAAATATCGATTTCTAGGCCCATACGTTTAGACCGAATACAGTTTACTGCTTTGCGTATCATATTAGGCGCACTTATATCAACCCCCACAGGAGCCCTTTTAGTTGAATCCGGAGAAATGTCGTTACATTATTGGCGTAGATATCTTGCGTGTATGAACCTTCTGCGTAAAATGATGATAGCAGTATCACCTATCGTTCCTAAATTACAATTATTGGAGGAATATTATACTCGTCGATTATTGCCCACAGCTTCTGTTCTGGCTTTGCTGGCCGCATATTCCATTCTTAAACAGTACCGCCATAATATATTAAACGTTATTCGTTTACCTATCTGTAATATTCCGTATTCCGCGTCTCATGTTCAACCGGATATTCTCAAGCATTCCTTACCCCTAGTATATCAGTCTTTTCAACATAACCCAGCAATCATTCCTCGAATTTTCCCGAGATAACGAGCCATTTGGTATATTGCATTATTTTTAATATCGATGGTTCTAAAATGATTAACCCTTCCCGTGTGGGAGCCGCTTTCTTCTCTCCGGATTTATATATCTCATGTCAGTATACTTTACCCTCAGACGTCACGATATTTACAGCCGAAATTTTTGCAATCCGTCAGACGTGCTTTTCTGTTAAACAACATGGTATTCGTAATTCTCTCATCCGTACAGTCTCAATGAGTGTCGTGCAAGCACTTCAAAATGTACTTGAAGCCGATAATTTGTTTTAATGTCAGTTAATGCATCAATTTTACACTTAAAAAACTGAGGGTTTTGATGTCAGTGTCAAGTGGATACCCGGCCATTCACATATTGAGGGTAATGAAATCGCTGATAAACTCGCCAAAGATGCTGCTGATCGTAAAGGCAAGGCTTACAATATAGCTATACCCAATTCTGATTTGCGTTCTGTAATTCGTTCGAAGATACAGCATGAGTGGCAAGTGTACTTGGACTTATTATGCGAAACTTAAGGCCAAACATTATTTTGGGATACAATCGACTAGTTTACGCAAACCATGGTCCCAGGGTGGTAAATACACACGACCATAATTCGTCTCCGCTTTAATCATGCATTAACGCCGGTTTATTTGTTCCGTATAAAACGACGTGATGATGCCTTGTGATCGTGTTTGCAGATGGAAGGTTCTTTAAATCATATTTTCTTTCAATGTCCACAATATTGTACATCCCAGGGGCAGTACCCCCTAAGACCCACCCCTCCATCTTTCATCAAAACCACCCTCATAGGCATACCATAAGCCTCATGTACTTCTTCAAACACAAGCAGGCCCGGCATACTGCTGACAGCCACGCTTACATAATACAAACACAAACACAGTAACTGGAGCGGCAGCAATGAGGAAACGCTGACCAGGCAGTGGGGGAAGGCCTTAAAGGCTAGGCCCAGAAGAGCCCCATTATCTGTTCGTGGCCAGCGGCCCTGCTCCTACGGGGTCCGTTCCAGCTCTTCACCAGGTGAGAACTAGCCGTGTGCTCAGATTCCTTATCTTTGTAAACACCTACCCTGAACATTTGTGCACTTTACATTTTGTACTTCATTTTATATCTGTCTAACACTTAAAAGGGACAGTACATCACAGCTACTGGCCAATAAATACTTGGTCAGTAAACACACACGTTTATTACTAATTACACCCCATTTTACATCCTTACACCCAACCTGACCTTAGTCATAATTGCCCCTGACCGTGGAGACCAGGAACTGCATTGTCAGGAATTCTATTGTACTCGAGCAAGCGGCCCGGCTGCAGAGTGTCAAGTCGCCGACTCTGCACGGAGCTCGCTGAATCGCGCGCTCTACTTAATTGGCAGGCTAAGTCATTAGCTCACCTTAAACATTCATCCCCTAGCAGGTAAACGCATCCTGTAGGGACGCCTCCAATAGATTACGTACTCACACCAACACACTACACTGGTAGTCTCCCCCAATTACGGGAAACTACCCTCATTCGGAAACATCCCTTAAATTAACACATTTACACTACTCTGTTTATCCCACCTCCAACAGAGGGATAAAACATATTTGGTGGAGGCGCCGCTACCACGAAAAATAAGGGTAAGGGACTCAAACAACGAGCCCTCGTGGTAGAGCGATCCATACCGCAAGTAGCCAAGCGAGACTATTTTTTTCTCCCAGAATACGCTCCACATTTTTTCTTTTTTCTCTTCCTCCTTTATTACACGAGGATTTGTATTATTACACCCCCCCCCCACCCCATAGTGCAAGGTTGGTGGAAACTAAATCACCACGTTTAAAACCACACTACGGGACTTTGCGCACCACATGTCGGCTAGCACAACTCCACTACTACCGAAGTTGAGAATTAAAAACGCTGACTTAATAACTGAACCCACTGCACCACGCTTCCTTAAGGAACTCGAATTAAAGGCATTAGAAATCCGCGCTCAATACCATGCAGCGGCAGCACAAGTCACACATTTTACACGATCCCAGGCCGAGACCAGTGCGCAGGGACAGAGTCACCAGTTTCTAGCGCTAGTGAGGCAGATTGCTTACCAACACTCCACCCCCTATTGTTACAGCAACTGCAAATCACAGAGCAAAAGACTGATAATCTGCTCGCGTGCATCACACAGTTATTGGATACAGACGCTGTTAAGGCAGACAACCACACGACAGAGGCGGTCCTAGATATACATACTATTCTAGAGACAGTCAAACAGGATCTAGACAGGACAGTGGAAGTAGTGAAGTCCACACAGTACGACATTACACCATCGATCAGTGACGACATATCAGGCGACGAGCCCCCTGGCAACGTAGCACACGTGTCATACACAGGAAGTGAGAATAATTCCCCTCAAAACAGCACAAATCCAAACACCTCATCACACGACAGAAGTGAGGACAGCGTAAACGGACTAGAATCCTTACTCAGCCGAGGAGAGGTAAACGAGCAGGATATGAATAGGCACACAGAATATCCAATGATCCACCCCACAAAGTTCACGGGGGAGGGCCAGGATCCGGAGGAATACCTCAAGGCCTTCAATAGAACGGCTTGGATCAATGGCTGGAGCGACGAAGTCAGGAAACGGCTCCTTCCTGCATACCTAAAAAAATCGGCCATGACATGGTACGAGCTCCATGAGGACAATCTAGAAAACGCCACATGGAACGAAATAACTTTGTTGCTGAAAAGTGAATTTCAGCTCACACCAGACGATGAGGACCTGTATGACCAAATTAGACAGAGGTCACAGGGGCCCACAGAAAGCGCACAGACGTATGTAAATGCGCAACTGCTGATGTGCGACAAATACAATGCAGCCATGCCTCATAAGCAAAAAGTTAAGCTGCTAATGCAGTGCCTCAGGCCGTCCATCGTGGACAAATTATGTATCATGAATAATCCTACGGTCCAGCATATGCTTAACAACATAAAAACAATAGAGGCTGGGAGAAAGATCACGGACAAAGCTACGGAGAAAGCCGTGAATCAGCATTTTCATCCAGAAAAGGACGACACCAGTCAAAGGATGAATGAGTTAGTGGACAGGATGGAGAAGCTACCAATAGCTGCCATCCAGGCAGGCGGGGGACCTCTCAGGAGTGAACACATTGATACAGATGAATTATACTATCCCGAGAGGGAGAGGGGATACACGGAGACGGGACACTACGAGCGGGAGAAAACATACTACCCTCCACAGCGGCCGACAACACCATATACGCAGGACAGGCCACATTACCCTCCACGATATTCACCGGTCTCATACACCCATGAAGAGCCAACCTACCCCCCACGGCGACCGTCATCCCCATACACATCGGACTACTACCCTTCAGAGTACCACCACAGTATTCCCCGGCGAAGCAGCCCGCCACCGATTAGACAGAGCTATGCTTCCCCACATTATAGGGGAAATGGGGACTATCGGGAAGACCCGCCCCCAAGCAGGCAAGGCTATGCATCCCCACATTGTAGGGTAAATGGGGACTATCAGGAAAACCCACCCCCAAGCAGGCAAGGCTATGCATCCCCACAATACAGGGGAAACGGGGAATACCGGGAGAACCCCCCCCCCCAGGGAGACAGGGATATGCATCCCAGCAGTACAGGGGAAAGGGGAATCGTCGGGAAAACCCGCCCCCGCAGCAACAGACGTACACCCCACCCTGTCGGAGACAAGAACACAGACCACAGGTCAGAAACCGCGGAACACCAATCCCACAGAAAGGACGGGAGGCCCGTGACACGTACACGAAGGGACGGGAACACTATCCAGTCCCTGACGAACAAAAAAGGAAGATTGTAGTTTTACGTGACCGTGAATCTGGGGATTATGAGCCACGGGACCTCCTTTTTACGTGGAATCCGAACCACAGGACATGGCATTTCACTTCGACAATCTCACATGCATTGACCGAGAATCGAACCCGGACCGCCTTGGTGAGAGGCATACAGCTAGACCGCTGAGCCACCACGCCCCTTCCCGACGAACACCCGAGGGAGTTTAGGGACGAGGCACCCCATCGGACAGACAGGAGGGCAATACATCCCACACATGGTTACCCTCCGCAAGCCAGGAGTTGGCGCAGCCACCCCGAGGGGGGACAGACATATAGCACGGGGAGACGCACACCTATATTTCCAAAAAAGGAGGTGGGTTTCGGACTGGAGAAAAAGGATGGAGAAATAGGAGGAGAGTCCCACAAAAGTTATAAATGTAACTTTAAATGCACTCAGAGGCGGTTGCCACCGCAAATCCGCTCTCTGATACCTAAAGTGGGTAAGGACCTGGTCGAAGCTGACGGGAAACGCAGCTAGGACTTGGGCGGTTTGCAAGAGAGTGGCTTTAGTGTATTCCCTCTCAAGCATGCATATGCCTACTATCTGGAAGGGTGATGGTCTGGCAAGACAGACAGGAACAGATTTATTGTATGTCTGTTCAAAGAAATTCGTTTTTGCAAAGTAATTCGAAGAATGCCAATAATTTGAATCAGGTTTAGTATTTCCAGTTTTCGAAGTTATAGAGTTCCTGAAAAAGCGACCAAGTGCTTCCAAGAAGGATAGAGATAAAAAAAATATACCTTGGGGAGTAATTTTGGTAAGTGAACCAATAGTTGCATTTGGAAATGGCTAAGCTTTTACTCAGCAAAGAGCCGACCAAAAGTTTAGGCAAAGAGAAACACTTATCTTTTGGAAAACCAACCATAAGTTTTCGGAGAGGATCTCCACAAGCAGGTAGCTGGCGTAGCGAGCTGTACTTGCCTTACTGGCCAGTTAGAATTAGCTAGTAAAGCTAAGAGAAACCTTAACGAGATTACCACTAAGAGTTCTTGCTCAAATGCAACGAGTGGTGAAAGCCCTATCAATAGATTTAATGGCATTGAGTAGGAAGAGCCAAGGAAGACAGGATCTTGCCTAACCGTTGTACTAGAAAAATGAAAAAGCGAAAAGAAACTCTTAATTTATTTAACAATTCTAAAGAAGTTGATAACTTTAACAAATATATATTTTCAATTTGGTTAACAACTTTGGGGTCGCAGACCTCAGAAAACATTTAACATATGCGCCAGGCAATTAAAAATTTATTAGGTTTCAAACCTTTATAAAATCCTCGCAAGGATTTAAAATAGCGAAGATAAAAATTCAAAATTTTAAAGACAATTAAAGTGATTAAAGTTTAACAACAACTAGAGTACGAGGTGAGTACTTTGAGAAATTCCTGAGAGAATGTTCTACAGAGAGTAACAACTTAGAAAATGACAATAACAAAAAGAGGAAGAATAAGATAGAAGTTCCTAGAACTTCTTGTATTGAAGCAGCATTACTTTTAGTAGTTACACAAATAGGACAGGTCACTTACTGTGAAACCTGAAGAGAAAGTCAAAAGAAAGGTTCTAGACCTTCTAAGTTTAGATAGGAATCACGAGACAAATGGGGCAAGTTTCCCTTTCGTGAAACCTAGAAATAACTCACTTATAAGTTGAAAGAATTGTATCCCCTAAATTAGTAGGGAGAAACAAGATAATTTGAACCGTGTACAAGACACGTAGTTATGAAAATGAAAATCCACAGCCTGCTTCCAGTCTCCGACCGGGTCAGGAATGGAATGAATGAAGCCCCCATCTAGTGGCGAGGATGTGAACTGTGCCGGCTGCCGAGGCCTGACGCACTCCTCTGGGGCAATGATTAAATGAATGACAGATGAAATGAATGATAGTGGATAGTGTTGCTAGAATGAAATTTTGACAGGGAAAACCGGAGTACCCGGAGAAAAACCTGTCTGCCTCCGTTTTGTCCAGCACAGATCTCACATGGAGTGACCGGGATTTGAACCACGGACCCAGCGGTGAGAGGCCGGCGTGCTGCCGCCTAAGCCACGGAGGCTACACGTAGTTATGCAAAAGTTAATTAATTACACATAAGAAAAAATGGGAGGGCACATCTTTAGATTGACACCTCGTTGAAACAGACCTAAATTAACAATTTATTATGGGTTGTTAGTAAGAGGTTTAGGAAAGAGCAATTGGGATGAAAGGTAAATGTTCATGGCCGTGTTTATATTAATCGGACGAGCGCGACGCGGAAGAAATACTGAAAGAACACTGTTTATCACTATAGTTCGTTGAAATGGATGAAACGTTCACTGTAGTAGCGCAAAAGATTATGGCAAAGAAAGTTATTGCAATCGTGGAAAATGACTGGTTGCACTAGATAGGCGAAAGTCTATTACTTGAGAAAGTTGTGGATTACAATCAAATGCGCCAGAAAAAATCCCAACGGTGGAAGAAAATTTAGCTATTGAGCATTAATTTATAAGGTAGATTCCTTAGTTTGAAATGGCATTCCCACAAGTGAGTGAAAGATACATGACGGCGTGACTTGTAGATAAAGTGCAGATTCTGGTAAGTTCCAGAACGATCCTAATGGAAGAATAGGGCCAAAGTTACTCCAGCGGTGGAACAAGCTTAATATTTATAGACAGTGGGTATTCTATAATATCCCCCGTTGTGAGAAGATCTCTCATTTAATAAGCATAAGAAATGCTGCTTTTCACGAAGGTTGGCTTAATTGGACAGAAGCCCAACATGGAAAATCCCACGAAGAATGATTATTGCCACAAATAAATATCTCACCCTGCCTATAAAATAATCGTTAAAAGCATGACGACAGTAAGACCGATGAAGATGAGGTTAAAACCTGAAGTATGTACTTATCTTTGTTGCATGGCGAAGGTGAAGTTCCCTTTGACGTATAAACTTAATGTGCCAACATGGCGTAGAATGTAGAGAATGCCTCTTGGTTTGAGGAGACTGGCTCTAGTTGAGCCTTGACTGACTAAGTCAACTGCCGACGTACAAGTGAGACACACTCAGCGAAACGCCGAGGGACCAGGAGAGGGAAAAGAGTAGGGGTAGGAGACAAAAGGAATACATATAAGCATAACCAACATAAGAAAATTAAATGTTTCTCTTGATGAATGGTCTTCAAAGAGTTGATAGCAGGCGATACTAGCACAGCATGGTGAGTGAAAAAGTAGACGAAGTTCTCTTGATCACAGAGATGATAGCTGGCGATGGCGACGAGATCTGATGGCCAAATTGATAAGTAAGTCCTCTTGTACAGGGAAGAATTGAGGAACTTCTGAGATTCGCTGCTAGATGACGCTAGGTGGGTCATGGAAGATATATATCTAGAACAGACTCACAAAGAACATAAGAGACATGACCACCAAAGAGATACTAGAAGATCGCTGTTGGTGTTTGATAAAAAAGGAAAAAAAATGAACATGCAAAGAGCATTAAAAATTATATTCTCTCATACCGTGTATTCCAAGAATACACCACCCCGTAAAAGGGGACGGCTATTGTCTGTTCAGGGCCATTAGCTTTTTAGTCCGCCATGCCGAAGATCTCCACAAGGAATACAGGCGGGAAACGGTTAAACACATCCTGAACAACTGGGAAGAGTACCGAGATTTCGTGGCGGACGAACAGGAAAACCCATTCCAGACCGGGGCAGACTACAAAAGATACATGGGTAGGGATGGTACCTATGCCGGCGCCGTAGAAGTGACCGCTCTTGGCAAGGTACTTAAGCTGAACATACAGGTATACACTGACATACACTCGCCGCCACTATTCACAACCACGGGATTCGATAGGGCCCTGCACATACTATTTACAGGGAACCCTAGGGCGGGACACTATACGCCCCTCATAATCACGCGCGAACAAAACGCAGACAATCAGCCCACAACACAGCCGGACATGAAAATATCACCAGCAGGGAAACAGGGGGAAAAAGGCAAATCCACGCCCTCCAGACGGGTAACCATACCCCCTACACCACAACACGGGGCGGGAAGTGACCCCACACAGGCGCAGGACGCGAACACACTTGGCATAGAGGAGCCAGCAACAGGAATCGAACTCGCGACCGCCTGGAACAAAAAACGAGGTCACAAGTGCAAACGAAGCGTTAGGTTTGCAGACATACCCTCACAGGAAGAGGAGAGGAACAACACACCCACACAGAAACTGGGGAGTGAAAATACACCAACCGTTCATAGGAACTCCTGTAGTCCAACAGCCCAGACAATGAAGAGAGCACGGAATATACAGACGGGGCACATTTCGCTGAGCGAGGCAAAGAACTTAAGCCAGGAAATGAGTCACACGGCCAATCGTACCAAGTACAATGAGCGGCCAGCGCTATGCCTCCTCGGCACAAATGTCCCGCAGGGAGAAAACAGTGAAGCACACAAGGACATGGACACTAAGGCAGAAACAACAAAAACAACAACATTCACACTCTATAATACATCTTTACAGAGGGAAGGACACCAGTTAGCGGCACTGACAGTACACGCCAGCATAAATGGCCACAGGGTGCAAGCCCTCGTTGACACAGGTGCAGCGGTAAGCTGCGACAACAGAAAACACGTCACCGAAGGGCAGATACATGGTGTCACGTATGACATCCGGCTGGTAGCGGCCAATGCTCAGACGCTAGAAAACTCGGGGGTGGCAAATATACACATCAGGCTAGACCAATTTGCGACAACACACCCCATGTTCATGATAGAACATCTTTCTGCGTCAGCAATAATTGGCATGGATTTCCTCGCCAAGCACGAAGCTAGCATAAATTTTGCTAGCCGCAAGATGCTTTTAATGCATAACCAGAGGCTCACTACACATCCCATGGTATACACCAGGAACCCAGATGGGATTCGAGCGGAGCGAGAAATCCACGAGCACCAGGCCTCCACACTGATCACAATCGACAAACACACAGGCACACACACAGATAAGACGCTCAATCACACTCACAGACAGGACCTGACACCGGAACAAGATAGGAGGCTCACGGAGCTCCTGGAAGACAATAGGGATATCTTTGCCCATTCGCTGAAAGATCTCGCGGTGACAGACCTTATCGAGCATCATGTCACACTCACCAGTGACCGGCCAGTCCACCAGCCCCCCTTCAGGGTGAGTCAGAAGGAAAGGCACGCTATCGACACTCAGATTAAAGAGATGCTCTAAGCGGGAGTAATAGAGCCAGTGATCTCGAATTACAGTGCTCTGGTCTTGCTGACCGAGAAGCGAGATGGTTCCCACAGGTTTTGTACAGATTACCGTAGGCTCAACAAGTTAATAGAAAATGACAGTTATCCACTACCACGGGCCAACACCTATTTGGATGCTCTCGGTGGGGCCAGCTGGTTTAGCTCGATGGATTGTTGTAGTGGCTTCTATTCAATCCCCGTTTATGAACCGGACAGGCACAAGCTGTCGTTCGTTACAGAAAACGGCCTCTATTCCTATAAAAGGTTGCCAATGGGTCTCCGTAACGCCAGCCAGACCTTCCAAAAGCTAGTGGATAAGGCATTTTCAGGGCTAAAATGGCGGTCGGTGCTCGTCTACGTGGACAACATAACAGTGTTCTCCCAAACCTTTGACGAGCATCTCGTACACTTGGAGGAGGCTTTCGCAAGGATCAGGGAGGCCAAATTAAGGCTTAAACCTGCGAAGTGTCAATTTGCCAGACAGCAGATTAACATACTGGGCCATATTGTAAACAGAGAAGGCATTATTCCCGACCCAGCGAAGACGGACGCAATAACGGGCATCCAGATGCCTACAAATCTGAAACAATTGCGTAGCTTCATTGGTCTGGCTTCCTATTACAGGGAGTACATCTATATGTCCGCAAACATCGCCCACCCCCTAACCGAACTCACACATGAAAAGACGCCCTTCCAAATTAAACAAGAACATATAGATGCCTTCAACACACTTAAGCAACTATTGACCACCCCACCATTACTGCAACACTTCCATAGTGATAGGCCCACATTTTTACACGTGGACGCAAGCCAGTATGGACTGGGAGCTGCCCTATTACAGGAAGATACGGAGGGGCGCAAACGACCAGTGGCTTATGCCAGCAGAAAATTAACGGCCGTCGAAACCAGATACTCTGCCACAGAGCGTGAAATGGGGAGTGAACTATTTCCGGGTATACCTCTATGGTATCCAGTTCACGGTAATGACTGACCACCCGAGCCTGCTTTTTTGGGACAAATTCAAAAACCCAAATTCGCGACTCAATAGGTTTATATTCCGTCTTTACGAATATGACTTCGTGGTCAAGCATAAGAAGGGCGCTACACACCTAGATGCAGATGGGTTGTCTAGGCTGCCAGTAGCCGATCCCCCAGATGACAGTAAGGACCACGAATGGGACGATATGCCGACTTTTTCCCTGACGTTGGTTAACATAAAGCAGGAGCAAGAGCGTGATCCATACTTGAAACAGATTCTAATGGCACTAGAAAACTTGGAAAAGGTAGATTCCAAGACAGCACGGCTGTCTAGGCGATTTTTCCTTGACAAAGACGGGGTACTGAAATTTAAACCCACAGCCATGCACGATAATGCACCTATAGCGGTTCCGGACTCATTGAAAGAGAGTATCATGACCGGACACCATAATAGCCCAATGGCAGGGGCACATTTGGGTAAGCATAAAACATACCATAGAATCCGGGACAAGTATTACTGGGTAAACATGAAGGGCGACATAGACACCTTCGTAAAGACATGTCACACTTGCCAGCGATTTAAAACAAGACCTGGCAAACCTCTTGGATTACTCAACCCTATTCCAGTAGGAGAACTATTCCACAGAGTCGGGATAGATGTTAAAGGCCCCATCTCCATATCTGAAAAGGGTAATAAATACATACTTGTGGCCACAGAGTATCTTACCCATAAACATGATTACAAAGGCTGTTCCCAAAGCAGACACGAACAGCATAGTGGAATTTCTATTTGACATAGTCGCGCGATATGGCCTATTCGAAACCCTATTATCCGATTGAGGGACTATTTTCACCTCGAGAGTGCTCCAACAGTTTCTGGAGATACTAAGGATAAGGGCATACACAACCACGAGTTTTTCCCCACAGACCAATGGGCTCACAGAAAGCATGAACAAAATTATCGGGACAGCGCTAGCCAAGTTAACGGGGGACACAGGGACAGGCTGGGTTAATTATCTACAGCCCATTACATTCAGTTACAATACTTCAATATCCACGGCCACAAAACACTCTCCACACTTCCTGTTGCACGGCTATACACCCAGAAGCCCCATATACAACATATGCATCCCACAGGACACTCCCACAGACAACGCGGCCCGGTTAGAGTATTTGCAGATAGCTCGCATGAACGCCAGAAAAAACATAACCGCTGCACAGAAGAAACAAAAAGAACGGTACGATCGTCAACGGAAGAGCGTGGAATACACACCTGGACAATTGGCTATGGTTTCCAATTCCACCCGTAAGAAAAACGTGTCCGAGTTCCTCCTACCACGTTGGACAGGACCCTTCAAAGTCTGCAGGAAGGTATCTGACCTGAACTATATAGTGAACGTGCGGCATAGACACAAACTCATTAAGGACACTATACACGCCCGCCGTATGAAGGCGTACTACACTCGGAAAACAATACCCACACGTAAGGGCGGGAACACTGCAAAAAGGAAAGGAAATGATTCCGCTGGCAGGCGAGAAAAGAAAGCCAAGAGATAGCCTTCGAACCCCGAGGACCTCACCAAGATACGATCCTGACACAGACATCTACCTGCCACACATGTAACCAGAGGCCAGGACACGCAAGCACAAAAACGATTGAGCCACACAATCATGAACACAGAAAGGTTCTTTTACATACAGGGAATACATGTATGAGCCCATAAACTACACAGGTCTGACACAGATTGCGTCACCACGATGATAGGGCAGAGTATAAGGCGCGGTCATCATGAAGGGATGTAAGGCCTCGTGAAAACATATTTTGGAAACACTCACACCATTCGTGACAGTGTCGCAGCATGAATACTGTACACTTCAATTGTTAACTGCCCATACGGTCCCAGCAGCGTGTTATAACATGAAGTAACCCGACACTTTTTGCATGCTCAGCGCGAATACGTGACACACTCGTCGGCTGAAGGCACTCACAGACAGCCCGGCATTACAATCGACAGAATATCATTCACTAGAGGATTCAAAACCACACTACGCCCACAAATTAAATCCAGGCTTAACCAAAATTCGCACACACGACATACATGGGACATACATACAGGGGCGTAGGCACGTTCTAAGGTACTCGCTATAGTAGCCTACTTAGGGCATTAGCGACCCCGGGACTACCAGTAGGGTACGTACCGGGAACACAAGGCCTCTACGGAGACCACAAAATACTTCTTTTTTGGACCATAGCGCCCGAAATCTGAATACGGGGGACGCCACGGGCACAGACAAACGCTCACACAAAGTAGGTAACACCACATCTCTCGGCCAAAAATCATGGCAATGTAGATTACCCCGGACATAAAATAGTAGAGCAAGACACAATGGGGAAGGAATCACGGAAACAAATTCCCAAACTAGTTTGTGAGCGAAGAAAGATGATGGCCTTTCTAGAATGCAAACACATGTCAACATACGGACAGTGGCGGAAGTCACATTTTGTTAGCCTTTCTACATATCATTGAAGACTTTCCGTACACAAGGACACCAAACAAATATACAAAAATCACTGCGCTGCAAATAAGCGAATTCCAGTGCGTTGCCGCACACTGTTGCCGGAAGGAATTCTTGTAGCAGCAAGACGTGACAATGACATACAGACATGATGACACTGACATAAAAACAATAACAATAACGATATACAGTGACATACACGGATGTTGATACAGGAAGTGAGAGCGGCATTACAATAGGCTCCGCATCCAATATTACACAAATATTGTGGGCCGGATTGATCTCGGAAGACAGACTACTATACGCCTATCACTAGCGACACTAGGAACATGTATACAAAGGTGATAACACACAGTACATGGCGCGTGACAATTAGCCTAGCGGAACAAGATAAGCTCTCTCAGATAACGGCACACGCGACAGTAGGAGTTAGCAGCAGGCAGCTCCATACAGACAAGAGCGCATCAATTACAGCCACGGCCGCCTCTCTCCCCCACTCGCGCCCAACACTTAGGGGCCGACAGGCAATTACACGCGAACATAAAAACATAACAGGGGCGGATACAGACAGATTCCATGAGGGAACCACCCCCCTAATAATGTATTTTCTTGTTTCTTTTTCTCTCTAAAGTCCATTACAGGCAAGTATGCTCTGCCGATTTATACTCACACCACATGCTACCCTATCCCACGTTATGAACAGGAGACCAGATTAGGCCGTGACGACACAGCGTCACCACACTTAAACATCCTAAGGGCAGCCCGAGGGCGGTGCCCACATACACAAACATTTTCACACAACGTAGGTATCACAGACCCACGGGCACGCCACAGACTAGTATTTTAGGAGACCCTAGGTGCTATATGGCATGTCAACTCAGCCACCGTAAATCCCAAAGAGCGGGTAGAAAACACATAGCGACCAAGAGAGGATGGCACACTGCAATAGGAGTAGAGGTGGATAATGCCATCAGGATGGCCATGGTACCAACTACGGGCTACCATCCCCATACCCTTCCTCCTACATACCCTATTACCTGCAACACTATCCAACACAGACATACAGATACATTAAAACACCAACACTACATTGTAAAGTATATATCGGGGTTGATAGACTTCATGCTTCTCATAAATTAAGGTTTGCTACACCTTGGCCCCAAACGCCTACACCTGAGTATTAGAGGTGATTCGGAAACAAATATCAAGTGTTAATGCACATCTCTATGTTGAGAGATGAGGCCATACTGATACTAACAATTATGTTATTAAATAATCCCGCATCAAGGGACATAAACTTATCGTATCCTAGCACAAGCCTTATCCTCAAATGAGAGCAGACACGCCTCATATCCATCCCACTGCATGAGGTATCCTATCCAAACACAAGGGATGGTATTACTATTACATCCGCATGACATTTTCAAATTTTGCACACCTGGGAAAAACCCACCCCATCCACTCACAGTAAATACCTCCTAACAGCATCATCGGCTCCCGGCCACCATAAACATGGAGTCCAACGATGCACGACCCCCTCCCATCACGCTTTAACCCCATTCAGCAAATAACACCCCCGGATCCTAATAACAAGGGACCAAAACGCCCTATAAACCTACTAATACCTCCAGAAAAGTACCAAGGCATCACCGCTGGAAATCCGACACGGCAATGACAGGCCTGAAGTAGTCACTGCATTTCGAAGATTCTACAACCCCAGAACACTAGGAATTTTTCATAATTACATAGTACACAAAAACATATTTACAAATCACACTTATTTTTTAAAGTAATCTGAAATCACACCAGATGGTGATGAGAAGGTAAATGGAGAGCAGAATCGCCACACGAGGACAGAGCTGGAGAAGGCGGTGATGAGGCCTGACCCAGTTGAATGACTGATAGACGTAGGGTCGAAGGGCGATGACTCATTGCGGGCAAGCTTCGGAATCCTGGGAAACCTAGCCTGTTCCCTGGGACGAAGAAACTTACACCCATTATGCACTGCGGTCGTCGAAGCCAGAACTGCAGGGGAGACTTTTTGACGGCTAGTAGGTGGATTAGCCAGCTCCACACTAGACTCAGGAGACGAACCTAGAGACGATAAACTTGGACTAGACTTTTAGTTAGTTTGTAATATAAGTAGCGTTCCTAAGGCGGGGAACGAGTCTTCCATTCGCGTGAAGTGAAGCAGTGCCTCAGGATTCAACGGGACCAATCCTAGGCACGCCAAGCCCTCATTCCGCACGATGAGGTGAAGATGATTTAACAAATGATAACCAATGAATGATAAATCATGCGTGTGGAATGAATGCGGTCATTCGGTCCCGTGCCCGCATAAATGGATGACACCGAGTCTCCAGAGCTTAAATGGTAACGCAACGGGCCGCCAGAGATATTAAATGGGTATGCAACGGGCTGCCAAAAGGAGTTTTGTGGGCAACCCAGTAATAAACATTAATAAACACCAAATGGCGATTAATGCCAATGTAAGCATACATAAGACCAACGGAAAGGATATCCGCGCGAGGCGTTTGCTCCTTAGCAACGCAGTTGCACAGGCCTATATTAGTTATTAAGAGGGGGAAGTCGACAATTATTTGTTAAGGGCGGGGAATGCAAAAGAGTATTTTACCTGGCAGTTTTGGAGGCAACCGGTGCTACCAAAATATGCACGTGTTGTTCCCTGAGGATGGCGACATACCTCAGGCGATCGCGCCGATCAAAATTCTAGTATGTAAGGCAGTTGCATTTGAAAGGCAACTTAGATCTAAGCAAATTTAACAAGCACTGTTGTTAAACAGTTGCTACAACATATTTCGGCATTAGGTTAAGAAATATCTCGGCATGTATATACAAAATATTTTTTGGTATTAATTAATATAATCTAGGTTAAGCAATTTTAACTAAGACAGGGCGTTCGGCACCTGGCAACTAAAACCGTTACCAGGGTAAGACCGACAACACATTGCAAAAACACGCATATGCGACGCGAACGCGACATATGGCGTTCGGCACCATATAGGGTAAGACCGAACAACATTCAACGGCATATGTAATGTGAACGCGACACAGAGCGTTCGGCACCTGGTGGCTAGACGTTGCCAGGGTAAGTCCGGTAAATCGATAAAATAACATAACAGAGCGGAGGCACTGAAGCCGTCCGGCCCATCAGCGAGGTATACGGTACAGCCACTGGAGCTGACCGACCTCGATAATACACGAGACGCCGAAGAAGTCTCAGGGACGGTAACACCGCAACCCGACCCTTAAATAGCGCTGCGCGATAGGTGCGCAATATATATATTTGGCCAAGGGTATTGCTGACATGTTTTCATATTTCAGCAAAGAGCTCCAACACTGCATCAAGGAATGGAACCCAAACATGATCATGGTATAAGGTAAGGTGGACCACCAATCAAACATCCTTAACAAATGGTCATAGCCGGCATAAGAAGGTATAGAGTAACATAAGATAAGAAGGTGCCAGACAAAAAACAAGACGGACGACACCAGTGTATTGACAGACCATAATACCTGTAATTTTGATTTCAGAAAGTATACACGCCGATAAAAGAGGCGATATGGAGATTACACTAATGATTACATGTTTTTTTTTCTTATTTTACTTCTCCACTTTACAGACGGCGGCACCAGATACATGACGCTGGTGACGATGATTTCACTGCCATACAGCAGCAACATGTTTTTTGTGCCATGCTATTATTATGTACCATCTTTAATCTCTAATTTGTACTCATTCTAACATAATGCAACACACTCACCACCATTCTTTTACAGCTACACTCCATAACACAGAAATCTGAACAGCAGGGTTGATACCTTTCAGGCTTACTGACAGATCAACAAAACACAAAAGCGTCAAAGATGTGACGCAACATACGGCAATGAGGGCGCAACCAATTTGTGGCGGCGACTCTCACTGTCAAGTGTGTAGGCATTCGCCCACAGAGAATGATTCACAGGATAGGGGTATATATCAGCGGCACGACCACTAAACTGCACCGGGAACGGCCGGACAGGATTATCCGTGAGACGGCACATGAATACAAGGGTAGCGTGCACGCAAGGTACAGTAGATACGGCCGTCTAGGTATAAAATAATTAGATAGATATAAGTGAATAATGTCAAAGAGAATAATGTAACACTGATAAGAGGCACCTTACACAAAATTTGTTACCAATAAGGCCACACATTGTAAACACACATATTCTTATTTATCGCACACATGTACATATTGACTTTCCTTTCCACCGTTCTAAATTAAATTTTGTAAAAATGTCTTACCTCACCTTGAGCAATAAAAACATATTATATTAAACCAGTAAGCACACCTTAAGACATTTATTTCTTCTTTCTCTCTACACTATCTCTTTATTTTTATTGTTACATTTTACACCTCACGCAGAAGGCATTTTTGTCATCCAACTGCAAGGCAGCATCATAACAGCCACCGATGTTTTTTCCCTTCTGCATATCCATAAATGAATAATTTCCCAAACCATGTATTGTAAACTATGTATTTTTAATGCCAATGTCAAGTTTTATAGTGAATATTTTTATGTGAGTAATGAACTATGTATATACCCAAAACCCACCCCCTCTGAGCACACGCTAAACTCACACCACCACCAGGACAACACGACATCGACACACCCACACGACACCGAAGAAGAAGAAGAAGAAGAAGAAGAGGTACAAGAAGAAGATGAAGAAGAGGCACTACAACGACACGCCCACTCTATTTCCCGTTCGCGAGGCCGCGAACAAAGCCCGAGGAGGTCTTGTACAGCCCAGGAGCAGTACCCCCTAAGACCCACCCCTCCATCTTTCATCAAAACCACCCTCATAGGCATACCATAAGCCTCATGTACTTCTTCAAACACAAGCAGGCCCGGCATACTGCTGACAGCCACGCTTACATAATACAAACACAAACACAGTAACTGGAGCGGCAGCAATGAGGAAACGCTGACCAGGCAGTGGGGGAAGGCCTTAAAGGCTAGGCCCAGAAGAGCCCCATTATCTGTTCGTGGCCAGCGGCCCTGCTCCTACGAGGTCCGTTCCAGCTCTTCACCAGGTGAGAACTAGCCGTGTGCTCAGATTCCTTATCTTTGTAAAAACCTACCCTGAACATTTGTGCACTTTACATTTTGTACTTCATTTTATATCTGTCTAACACTTAAAAGGGACAGTACATCACAGCTACTGGCCAATAAATACTTGGTCAGTAAACACACACGTTTATTACTAATTACACCCCATTTTACATCCTTACACCCAACCTGACCTTAGTCATAATTGCCCCTGACCGTGGAGACCAGGAACTGCATCGTCAGGAATTCTATTGTACTCGAGCAAGCGGCCCGGCTGCAGAGTGTCAAGTCGCCGACTCTGCATGGAGCTCGCTGAATCGCGCGCTCTACTTAATTGGCAGGCTAAGTCATTAGCTCAACTTAAACATTCATCCCCTAGCAGGTAAACGCATCCTGTAGGGACGCCCCCAATAGATTACGTACTCACACCAACACACTACACTGGTAGTCTCCCCCAATTACGGGAAACTACCCTCATTCGAAAACATCCCTTAAATTAACACATTTACACTACTCTGTTTATCCCACCCCCAACAGAGGGATAAAACAATATGACTTTCAACGTGCCATAATGATGCACGATTTACATTCCTTTGGGTATGCACTGCCTTTAAATGTTGCCACATTAGTTCATAATCCTACAATTCCGCTGGTTAGTAGCATAGTATCATTTTTAGACAACATTGATTTAAGGCTTTGAATGTGTATTCCTTTCACCTGGTCCATAATTGTAACCCGGTCATGTGTGTATATGTGCAGTAAGTCACCAAGGTGGGTCATTTCGCTGTGAAGAGTTGAATACCATTTGTGTCCCAGTCTATTTTCATATGTATTCCCGTGTTTTCCTCCTACTTACGTCTCCTAGTTACGTCATACTATTTGTTGGGAATAACCCGTTCCTCACTGGTCTTACGCCTTTTTATCGGTAGTCGATGTTTACCTCATGACACATACCACTGCACAGTAGTAATTGGGTGAAGAGTTTACTGTGCCCACTACTGTAACGAGGAGAAGAAGAAGAAGAAGAAGAAGAAGAAGAAATTCAATCAGATCAAAAGTGTGAGAACAATTTCCAGGATTTACATTTCTGATTATTCTGATGTTGTTCAGTTTCTCCAATGATGAATAATAGTCCTTCCAAATTTGAAGCTACTCCGGACGCAATGATTGATCCCAATCTAATCCATCTGCCCAATAAGTAGAGCCCTGCGCAGATAAACAAAACGTTATCCGCCCCGCATTTTCACGACTGTTATCCGCATTCGCATCCGCCCCGCATCCGTACGTTTGTTATCCGAATCTACTAGCATTACTATAATATTTTAATTAGATAGAGCATAACGCATTAAAGCAACACATTTACGCATTTGAGAAGATAGTCGTTCCTTTAGGCTTTGTATGTCAAGTGCCATATTTAAAATGAATGTTATACAGCCAGAATATTGCAACCCTTTTCAGTTCGGAGTGTTAATTATGCTTAATGACGTAATTTGAATTAGATTAACTTAAATAATCATCTTACATTTGTCATGAAAAAACCATAACGGAAAAAATATGACATTTCATCTCAAAAATATCCGTGTCCTAGTAATGAAATTCAACATGTTCGGATTGTATTTTAAAAGCTATCCGCAAATTACTCGAAACATTAGCCGCAGCTTATCCGCTATCCGCAGAGCCATGCAAATTATATTCACGTGGTGAAAAATGTTGCGGATATCCGCATCCGCTCAGGGCTTTACCCATAAGTGTTGCATCAACAATTTTTCTTTGATCAGTACTGGACTCGCAAACCCTAGAGTATAAAAAAATTGTGCGATTTTGGAAGCTATTTTCTTTTCAAATTTGGTGCTTGCCTTGCTAATATAGCACGATACTGAAGACAATCCCGTGCTGAGTCCCAGAGAAATCCAAGAGTCTTATTGGCTTCACTTTTATCTAAAATCAACAAAGGCCCCTCGTTACTTTTGCTCTCCAACTCCTGCAAAATACGTTACGTCTGTTATTCCACCACTCAAAAGGATACTTCGTATTTGTTGCCGCAGCTGAATCACATCTTCTAGAATATTTCCTCCACTCAAGCAATCATCCATGTAAAAATCGCCACGAATATCCTTGGTTGCTATTGGAATATCACTATCAAGAATATTAGCCAATTCTCATGACATTGTACGGTGCAGACCTTGTTCCGTATGCCACTGTGTTTAGTTGATATATATTCACAGCGGCTAAAGGACCCTCCTTCCACATAATTTGCTGTAATGCTCGATCATCAGGGTGGACGAGGATCTACCTGAACATCTTTCACACATCCGCTGTTTATGACATACCGGTACTTATGACTGCGAAATCTAAGTACAATATGAAAAAGGTCTCTCTGTAAATTATTTATTTATTTATTTATTTCCACAACAGGGCAGTGCCCCAATTTCAATAATAACTATATTGCAGCCAAATGGCCATATGTAAGATACATTGAGATGGGGGTAAGTGTTAAGAATGCATCACACATGTATTAACCAATAATACATAGAATCATTTTTACTCGAACACAACACATTTATTCATTACTAACATTCACAGTACAATGGTCGTCGCAACACCAAGGAATAATATAACATAAAAAAACAAGTGAACATAATCAGATGCAACAACTCCCCCGTCTAAGCTAGAGCCATTTTGAGATTAAGTCTATCAGGTTTCTTTCCAACTCTAGAACTACGACGTAACTCAGGAACTTTCTGATTAGCAGGGTGGACGGGTTCAACATGTGGTTCGTGTAGGACTACTGCACTTATTTTATCTTTTGGAGGAGTTAGTGGAAACAAAATCTCAGGAGTGTTATCATCATCAGGATCAGACCATAAATCAAATGCATCATCAGTCATTGGTGCAGACATTGCACTAGTTCCAGGAATGGCACAATTATTAGCAGATCTAAATGGTAGGAGTTGATCTACATGTTTCCTGTGAGTGATACCGTTAGCGTCTCTCACAACATGCACAACGTTTCCTTCCCGTTCATTTATTATACCTTTCTCCCAGGAATCAGTTTTATTACCAATTCTCATACGTACCAGGTCTCCTATCTGGAATGAGCGTGTTTGGTCCATCAATAGCTTAGGTCTACTTTTAGGTTGGACATCAAAGAACTTAACCAAACTTAATCTAGTCCTCAGACCTTTACCAAACATAAGCATAGCTGGGCTTTGACATGTGGAAGCATGTTCAAAATTACGATAAGCAAGCAACCAAGTATACAGCTTATCTATGGTGGTTGTTTCATCGAATTTGCTGGCTTTTAATGCATGCTTAAAACTTTGGACATCTCTCTCTGCCTGCCCATTAGAGTTTGGGTGGTAAGGAGCAATTGTCAAATGCCTAATACCATTTTTGGCACAAAAATATTTAAAATCATCACAGATTAATTGGGGTCCATTATCAGACACAATAACTCTAGGCAACCCAAATTGAGCAAACAAAGGAATCAAAGCATCAACCAAGGCTGATGTTGTAGTAGATGACATTTTGATAACTTCTGGCCATTTACTATAGGCATCGACTACAATCAAGTACATGGCTTTGGAATATTCTGCAAAGTCGATATGGAGTCTTTCCCAAGCCTCCCTGGGCCATTCCCATGGGTGGTAGGGAGCTTTAGCTGGTGAGTTACTAACCCTGGAACATCCATTACAATCATCAGAAATTAAGCCTATTTCTTTATCTAATGCAGGCCACCATACGAAGCTACGGGCAAGAGCCTTCATTTTAGTAATCCCTAAATGACCTGAGTGGAGTTCTTTCAAAATCTGGGGTCTTAAACTAGCTGGAATGACAACTCTCCCCCTTTTACAATGCAATTATGGTCAATAGAGTATTCATTTTTATGCTGGGAATACTCTTTCAGGAAATTTGGTAATACAGCAGGCCATTGATCATTTTTGACACAATTCAGGACAACAGATAGTATTTTGTCTTTGACCGTTTCATTAGCAACTTCTTTTGCTGTAACAGGGGCACTATCTAGCATGAGAAAATTTATATGCAAAGCAGTTTCATTAGGTTTAGTCTGTGCAGGCAATGGCAATCTAGATAGGCAATCAGCATTACAGTTCTCATCCGTTTTGCGATAGATAATGTCATAGTCATATTGAGACAAGAGTTCAACCCACCTTTGGCGCCTTTTGTAACATGTTGAGGATAGTGAAGTTTTAGGACTAAAATTATAGATAAGTGGTTTGTGGTCTGTCACCAACGTAAAATGACGCCCTCTGAGATACAAGTCACATTTCTTCACGCCCCAAATAATAGCCCTGGCTTCCTTATCTAAAATACAATAGTTTTGTTCTGCTTTACTCCATGTAGAACTAGCAAACAATAAGGGTCTTTCTGTCCCATCTGAGAATATGTGAGATAGACAAGCTCCCATACCTGTTTCAGATGCATCATAAGCTAAAACTAAAGGCATTGCTGGATTATAATGACACAAAACCTTATGAGACAATAACATAGATTTGGCCTGTTCAAAAGCCTTATCACATTTGGCATTCCATTTAAACTTTGGTTGATTTACACACTGGTACAGGGGACCTAAAACGCTAGACAGGTTTGGTAAAAAATTACCATAATAATTCATCAATCCACAAAATGACAAAATCTGGGTCTGAGTAACAGGTTTAGGTGCTTTTTGAACAGCCTCTACTTTCTCGTTAGTAGTGTCCAATCCATTACTATTGATAATGTGCCCACAGTACTCAACCTCATCTTTAAAAACCTACTCTTCCCTATGTTGACAGTCAGTCCTGCTGTTTTATATCTCTCAGTCAATACTGTTAAATGGAACCAGTGTTCTGCAGGTGATGACCCAGAGATGATAGTATCATGAAGATAACAGAAGGTTTTCTTAAGACCTGAATGAATATTGTCCATCTTGGCCTGCCAAATAGCCGGAGCTGAAGCAATACCAAAAGCAAGCCTCGTAAACTTGAACATCCCCCAAGGGGTACCATTCGTCTACAAGTTTTGAAATTGCTCATCCATTTCTAGTTGTAAGTAGGCACAATTTAGATCGAGTTTGGTAAATTTCTCGCCCCCTCCTAGCTTTGCAAAAATTTCATCAATCTTTGGTAAGGGGTATTGGGGCACTACAAGGTTAGGGTTGACGGTTACCTTAAAATCCCCACATATTCTCATCTTCGGTGCCACGCTCTTAGCTTGATCTATGATAGGGACAATGGGTGTAGCCCACCTTGTTCGAGCCAACTCCTCATCTGTTAAATTGACAAGTGTTCCTTCATCCACCATATCCTGTATTTTCCTTTCTACCAGAGATTGGTGAGCTAGTGGGATAGATCTAGCTTGAAGAGCTACGGGTTGTGCCCCCTCTTTAAGTACTAGGGTCCCTTTGGCCCCTTTTAAGGTCCCTGGTTGTTTAGTGAAAACCTCAGGATAAGCCTTTACTAATTTCTCCACTGAGTTGATTTCAGGGTGAAAGACTTCCAGTTGTTTCACCGGATGCACTTTTACCACATTTTCCCAGTTTAATGGAAGGAATCTAAGCCAATTCCTACCAAGCACAGTGGAGCTAGCTGAGGATTTCATGACATACAAAGGCAATAAATGCTTTACATTTTCAACCTCAGCTACAACATTCACTAAATACACAGAACCTTTACAGGGGTGTTGTCATATTGAATAATATTTGTTTTCACTTTACGCAGTTTGTCTTTAGGGAAATGTTTACACCATTCTTCATATGGCATACAAGTAGCACGTGCACCTGTATCTACCTCGAAAGGAACCTTTTTTCCATCCACTATTACCTTAACAAACCAGGCATCATTGCCAACACTTTCAATAACACATATTTTGTGCACTGGAAACTCCCTTATGGCAGTAGAACACTCAGACACATTACCACTTCCTACACATACTTGAGGATCACTTGAAACACTGACACACTTTTTATACGCACTATGTCGAAGACACAATTTTCTGACCATAATGTTTTTTTAATGACACCTCATCTTCATCACTGTTTTCATCAGTCGACTGCTCTGCTTCATCTTCGGACTTATCTAGCACTAGCTTGTAAACCCTCCGCCCTTTTGTCTTGGAGTTGAAGCGCCCTGAATGTATTTTCTTACTTGGCTGGTTGGACTTCTTACTCGAATATGGATCTTTTGAAGAGCTACCTCCTCGATGACTCATAATAGGAACATGTCCTTGGACTCCACATGTTCTACAGATGTTAACTCGCAGATGGCACTGTCGTTTTAAGTGTCCTGCCTTCCCACAGCAATAGCAACGCCTGTCCCCAGGTTGGTGATTTACTTGATGCACTCGACTTGTTGAGGCATCACGTCGGTCACCTCCCACCATAGCTGCATCCGCAGCAGCAGTCTCCATAATCAGTGCTATATCCTGGCATTTTGTGAAAGTCAACTTCTTCTCACCAAACAACTTATTCCTTATAGCTTCATTGTTCAAACCACATACTAATCTGTCTCTTAGAGCTTCATCGAGGTTGTCTTTAAACTCACAATATTGAGCTAAGGATTTCAGCTTAGAAATATATTGAGGAATCGTCTCATTAGGCGACTGGTTTCTGGTATAAAACTTGTACCGCTCTCGGATCACAGATGGCGTTGGCTCTAAATGTATTTTTACTAATTGCACTAGGAAATCAAAATTATGAGTTTCAGATCTTACGGGATACGCCAAATCCGTAATGAGAGCAGCATACTCAAATCCAACGAGACTCATCAGGTGGTTTGTGTGAAGTGATTCGGGAATGTTGTGTACTACAAACTTATTTTTCATGATGGATGTATATACATCCCATTTTACTTGTTGGGTGAATTCTGGCATTGGAATTGCTCCTGGGTTATTTACCGACACTCGAATGTTTTTATTTAAGTTGTCCTTTTCTTCATCTCCACTACTTTCACCGCTAGTGAGAGTTTCTTGGACGGACGCCATGTTGAACTTTTGAAGCCGATCTCACACACAATTGGAAAATTCTCAACTCACACACACAGGCTGGTATTAATATCAACACACACTACGAGTTTATCCTCGTCGCCACTGTTAAGAATGCATCACACATGTATTAACCGATAATACATAGAATCATTTTTACTCGAACAGAACACATTTATTCATTACTAGCATTCACAGTACAATGGTCGTCGCAACACCAAGGAATAATATAACATAAAAAACAAGTGAGCATAATCAGATGCAACAGTAAGCATCACACTGTTATCAATAGATTACGTTTTACAGTAGTCCATAAGGGATTGCCCCTGTTTGGTGCATTTGTTGAAATGTTAGCGCTCGCAATGACCTTCACACAGCTTACAAACGCACTGCTCAGACGGTTCGCGATAGCCCTGTCGAGTACATAGCTTGTGGTGAAAACCTGTATTGCCAACCTAGTTAGAGCGCTCCGCATGTCATTATTTGGTCCTGACCAGCTACGATTGAGCATGGCATCAGTCGAGTAAACTCCAGGTCGATATCCTCTCTTTTCTTTTGTCTAATTTGGAGAAACTCTTGTTCTTGTTTGGTAGATGTAAGCTGCATTCTGATTCGTAGATCTTCCATTGAAAATGTATCTCTGTCTCTCTGTAAATTAGGCTCAATCATAAGTTTGTCGTTGAGTGATGTACCTGTTAAGAAAGACAATTTAACTCTTATTTATTATTTATGTTCAAAGAACTTTCACCGGCATATGTTGGCAACTATGTACCAAAGACAATGCAGACGTAATACAAGTAAATCGATACAGTGTAGTTGGTATCGTACAGCCAAGGCCAACTACAATTTCAGACCTTAATGTAGAAAGAACATGGCGACGATGGTTGCCCTACCAATAGCTAAGATCATGTCATCGGGGTTGTCACAGTTCGTTTAAATTATTATGTTTACTCACCTAAGAGCATAAATATATCACAAGACGAGACACGGTTCCGAAGAAATATGCATGAATAATTTAAACTTACCTGAATTAATTTATCTATATAGTGCTGGCCTCGAATTATAGGTTTCTTCGTCTTCACCCAAGGGGCAGCTACAATAGTCTCTCTGTTTCTGTGGTTGAATAAGAAGCTTTTTAGCGAGTTATCACGATTTGTATTTAAGTTCAGTAATTATAGATTAATATTATTAGCCTAAAATCAAACAGATTCTGAAGTAGGAGAGAAGAAAGTACCCGGTTACTGAAGTGCTGTCCCAGCATATGCAGAGTATTTGTGTACACAATCGTAATGAGAATAGTTTCCTGAAATAATCGAACCAACGCTACAGAGATACAATTCAATTAAGACCTCTCGTAGAATTGTCTAAAATCTCGGCTAAAACATCACACCGAATTAGTTGATTGAAATATGCAAATTAGTCGTCGTGTTGATATCTTAATATAATTATAGAGATTACCACACACAAAGGACACGATAATATGTCACCATCTAACCTATTAAACATTCGCTGTTACCGTTTGGAATAGTTGTACGCTGGAAAAATTAGATTTAGTAAAGTAATGTAGGTAGGAAAGCACCATCTGCCTCTTACGGAATTATCGCGGTACACCATCTCGTAATATAAGTACATAATTGGCTAGTTACTCACAACACTTTATTACACATATCATAATAAAAAATAACTTGCAAGCTGTAATCACAAAAGTATGAATAATGACGGAACACAATGAGTTCAATGTCTGGCACAGGGGAAACATCTCCCTTAACCAATAAAACAGAAGTTCTCTGTAATATTTGGCGTGTATACAAGGCAGTGTAGAACATCTGCTAGACTGGTAAGAATTTACGGAGGCACATGAAGCTGAGCGTTCAAGATAACGTCAACGGTTTGGTCTTGCCATAGATGCTCATTGCGTTTTCCCCTTTACGTACTTAAGTTCGACACTACCGGTACTGAAGGGTACTAAGCTATTATTATATTATCACTAACTAGCAAATCATTGCGGTGTATATTCTTGAGACACTTCTATTAATGCTTTAGTCTTAGGTACTTCAACATCTGCAGTAAATGACACAAAGCCAACGGTCGACTGAACAATCATCACACAATCGAAGCAGTCCATAATAAGCGTATTATCACATATTTACACACGATTGCAGTACATTAACGCGAACTGAACTTAACAGACATACTGAAGACACTAAAAATTACAGATGAGCAATAGTTTCATAATGTCGATTAATCAGGTCCGTATTGACGTAACTATAACTTTGAAAGATTCTTTGTTCTTCATATATTTTGTATGAACTTGTACATGGAAAGTTTTTCCATTGTGTAGTTTTGTTGGACAGGCTGAGGAAGGGGGAGTATTTACCCCCGAAACTAGTCCCTGTAAGTAATAATATTAAACAGTATTGAAGGCGGAAAATACATAATTCTTTCAGAGCAATAGTTTATCCCAACTTTCATCAAACGAAGCTAATCAAAGCTAATATTGTATCCCAGCAACGAATGAAAACAAACAATATGTCGGGCTTCCGCATACGCCATTTTCACATTTTCGATACCTGCATTAAGGTCTGAGTATTGTAGTTGGTCTTGGTACAGCGAAAAGGACGTTAGCAAATGTCTGTGCCTTTTCATTTATTTGTTTCTACCACATATAACCTAGAGGAAATATTACTCTTATAACTGATTATGGGCCCAGAACGTACGGACAGTTTTTGTGAGTGAAACGGGAATCAATACTGTGAGGTTAACGGAATATCGGAGGAAGAATAGTGATTTTTTAGCATAGGCCTACTTTGATACAAAAGTAAAAATGAACGACGAGGAGAGACAAAGAGTCAATGATGAAAGATACCACATTCCACTTTTTGACGGTAAGAACTACGACAATTGGAAATTCAGACTTGAAGTTCTACTGGACGAAAAGAAACTGATGTCCCACATAACAGAAGAAGTTCAGTATACTGAAGCACCGGCGGGCGAGACAACGGCAGCTCGAACGGCCAGGGAAGCAGCTAATGAGAAACTTCGGCAGAAAGATAAGTTTTGCATTAGACTTATTGTGAGTGCTATAGATGATAGTCATTTGGAATATTGCCGAGGTCATGATACAGCCTTCAAGGTCTTTAAAACTTTAGCAGACACTTTTCAAAGGAAAGGAATTGCCAGTCTACTTCAGGCAAGGAAAGCATTGCTTGCAATGCGACATAACCCTACTAATGAAACTTTGGAAAATCACTTTCTGAAGTTTGACAGACAAATTCGAGAACTTAAATCTGCTGAAGCAAATACTGATGAGATAGATGTGATTTGTCATTTGTTATTGACCATGCCAACTGACTATATTGAAACCATGTCAGCAAACGGTGAGAACTTAACCCTTCGTTTTGTCAAAAATAGACTTTTGGATGAAGAATCTAAAAGGAATCTGCAAGGAAAACAGGAACCACAGAGGAATGACTCAACAACTGCTTTCTTTACTCAACCAGGACAAGTAAAGAATGGAGGAAAACAGAAAAATCAGTACCAGCAGCCGAAGACTACTGCAACAACAACATACACTCAGCACCAGTCCAAGGTATTTTCTGGAGCTAACAGTAATATTAAGCCTGCTTCACATTCTTACAAGTGCCACACCTGTGGGGGCAGTGGTCATTTACGGAGAGACTGTCCCAGCCCACGTAACACTCCTTGGCAGCCTACAAAGTTTTCAGGGATGCATACTGGTGCTGCCAATGTCACTCAAGAAGAGGAAGAGGAATTCTGTTTCTCAGCTTTATCTGATGTAATAGACTCAAGAATGAATAAGGCTGGAAGTGATGAAGAGATATGGTGGCTTGATTCTGGAGCTTCAGAGCACATGATTAATCAATCAGATTTCTTTCAGACAAGTGTAAAGATTAATCCTATGAAGATTAAAGTAGCAAAAGCAGGGCACTCAGTCACATCAACACAAAAGTGAAACATGAAACTTTTTGCATTGGTGGACGGAACATGGAATACTGTGAACATTCCAGACGTGTTGTACATTCCAGATTTGGAAATAAATTTACTGTCTGTGAGAAGACTGGAAATAAGTGGATGCACAATCATTTTTGAAGATGGAAAGGCACTAATAATGAAAGGAAATTATGTGATTGCAGTTGCACATCGGATCAACAAGTTGTACAGGCTAACACTCCATACCAGGAAGGAAATGGCATGCCTAACACTTGGAAGCGAGGACTTAAAATATGCTGTCAAGGAAAAATGTGTAAGCTGCCACACAACCATACAAGAAGAAGAGCACAGAGGTCACTGGAACTAATCCACAGTGACCTGTTTGGCCCAATTACACCGGAGTCATATAATGGAAAAAGGTACATTATAACTCTAATAGATGACTTCACACATTTTGCAGCTGTATATCCTCTAGAAAAGAAGAGTGAAGCATTAGACTACATCAAGATCTATGAAGCGATGGCAACCGCTTATTTCAAGAGCAAAATAAGTCGCTTCAGGTGTGATCGAGGTGGGGAGTACACCTCAAACGAGCTGAAGACTTACTTTCAAGAGAAAGGAATACAGTTGGAATATACCATGAGCTACTCACCTGAGCAAAACGGAGTAGCTGAAAGGTTCAACAGAACTATCCTGGACAAAGCAAGATGTATGTTGTTGAGCTCAGGACTACAGAAGGATCATTGGACTGAAGCAGTAAGGACAGCAGTGTACCTTATCAACAGGAGCACTACAAATGCCTTATCAGACATAAACCTGATGTCAGCAAGATCAGGGTATTTGGTTCACCAGCTTACCTTCATACTCCAAAACAACTGAGTGGAGGAAAATTTGACAGTCGATCGAGGAAACTTTACTTGGTTGGGTACTGTCATAATGGTTATAGATTGTGGTGTCCTGACACCCAAGAAATTATTGAAGGGAAAGCTGTCATTTTTGATGAGAGTTCTCCAGGTTAAAGGTTTATAGATATTGATCCATCACACTATGAAACTAATAAGAAGCCTATTTCAAAGGAAGAAGGTACCGTGGAAGATCCAATTCCTGAAGATTGCAAAAATTCAGGGGAAAATAAGGAAGCCAATGACACACCGACAGAAGCACGGAGGCGTGGAACTCGTGTGAGGAAGAGACCGCAGTATCTGGATGATTATGAGGTTACCCTAAGTGAACTAGCTATGGGTGCAGTAGTAGATGATGTTCCTGAATCTGTCAAGGACATTGAAGGTAGACCTGAAGCTACAGAATGGCGGAAAGCAGTTCAAGAAGAGATGAATGCACTGCAGGAAAATAAAACCTGGACACTGACAACGCTGCCATCTGGTAAGAAGGCAATCAACAACAGGTGGGTGTTTCGAATCAAACATGATGCATCAGGAAATGTTGAGAAGTATAAAGTCCGCCTTGTCATTAGTAGGGGAGTAGTAGGGGTTCTAACGCACTCGGCGTTGCTCGGGCTGTGTTCATGTTAAATAATTAATATTTGGTGAACCCATGGTCCGATTTTGACAAATGAGATGTCGTTGAACTCGGGCTGACATCCTCTTTCCTATGGATCACTCGATATATTTTTCAAAATTTGTTGAAAACTTTTGTTTTTGAAAGTAGGCGATAGTTTGAAAACCAAACATGATAGAACGTTGTGCCAAGGTTCAAACCAATGGTTTTTATGTCCTTTATTTTCTGTAATAAAACTTTTTATTTTTTATGTTTTTTGAAAAAGTTCAATTTTGAAATTTTTATATTTTGGAAACTAAAGAGTTTACAAAAAAAATTGTTTGACATAAATGAATGGCCCTGACCCATTCTACCCGCAAAATACATTTCAAGCCTCTAGGTCTAAAACTGTTCAGTAGTGTGAATTGGAACTTGGCCGATATCTCCCGAACGAATAGTCGGATTTTAACGAACGAAGTATTGTTGGCGTTGGGATGACGTCCTGATTGCTAAGAATGTGTGTTGGTATTTTAAAAAAATTGAAAATTTTTGTTTTTTGGATTGGCGCTATTTTGGAAACGGTGAATTTTGGAAAAGAAAAAGTTTGTTTGACGTTAATGAAAGGTGGGTATGCCCTATAGGTGGTTAGCAAGTTTCATGGGTGTAGGAGGAAAACCAAAATGATAGCCTACTTTCTCGCGAACATGGGTGATAATTGGCGAACGAATGGTCGGAATTTAACAAATGAGGTGTTGTTGGACTCGAGCTGACGTCCTATTTCCTATAGACCACTCGTTATATTTTTTAATTTTTTGAAAAATTTTGTTTTCGAAAGTAGGCGATAGTTTGAAAACCAAACATGTTAGAATGTTATGCCATAGTTGAAACGAATGGTCTCTATGACCTTTATTTTTTATAATAATACTTTTTATATTTTGAGTTTTTTTTTGAAAACACTTAAATTTTGAATTTTTACTATTTTGGAAACTAACACGTTGACAAATAAGTTTGTTTGACATAAATGAAAGGTCCCTACCCCCTCTATCATGAAAATAAATGTCAAGTCTCTAGAACAAAAAAACTATGCATTTTTTATAAAAGCGTGTTTGTTGACAGAGAGAGCCGGTAGCGCTGGGCGTGTGTTCCAACGAGGCTATGACTGAGCATGGTGAATACTGGAAATGGCTATTTCGAGGGGGCGATGTATGACAAAACGAGGGGTCGCTTTTCGATATTTTCCTATGACGAACGAATGAAGGCGAATATTTCGAAAATCCCTCATGGCGATCTTTAAAACAGGTTAGTAAACACTGACCAGTAACCAGACAAAATTCATAATGCTATGAGACGAATAAAAAGCAAGTCTTTTTTATAGTTGTTAACAACAGAACACGTTACTGTGTTAACATAGGCTGTGTCTTATGTGTATAAAATTAATTGCATTCGTGTGCTCAACCCCAGTTGGTTACTATATTGGATACATTATATATTCGAGGTAAGTGTTGGAATAACACTGTTTAGTTTATTTTATGCTAATGATTAAATGATTATTGGTTTACCATTTGATTGATGGATTGTTATTTTGTTTTGTTTTAGATAATTGGCATACCTGGTGTTGGGAGACTGAAACCCCATTCCACTCGAACCTAGTGAAAGGCAAACGCAGGGCTTTTTACAAAGCAAGGTAAGATTTTTTTTGTTATATATTAAAACCTGTTTTATTTTTATTGTATTTATTTATTTATTTTGTTTATGAAAGGTGCTATTTGAAATAGATATACTCATGGTGGTTTATTTTATTTCTTTTTTTACTGTGTGTTGGAAAAGGCTTGTCCACTGCGCAACGTGTGTGTTTGGGGCTATTGCTTACCAGGCAGTCCATGGCTGAAAACTCTGGTGAGATTGTTCTTTTTATAAAAATCATGCATTTTTCCACTGCTACTGATACATTAACTTGGGAGCCTCTCGAGTCCTATTTCAAGTCACGTGTGTGCTCTGGCTGCATAGTGAATGTTAGAGAGAGATTGATCCCAAAAGACTTTATGGAATCATGTTTTGAAATTTTTAAAGAACAAATTTGTACAGCGCAAAGGTTGCATACGGCTTTAAAGGTCAATACACAACTCGTGTGCGATTTCATATATAAAAACAAGGACGGTGAGCTTAAAAAACTATTTTATATTGGCAGTAAAATGCAAGAGCTTTTGATAGCCGATAATCTGAACGAGTGGTATCAATGCCATGTGGTCAATGCCTTGCTATCAAAATTTGATAAACTGCAACAAGGACCGAGTGGTCTAGCATTAGACAAAATTCATCATCTACAAATCAACATTTGTCATTTCAACCCGTTGAACACCGCCAGCAATAGCTTCGAAAAAGGCTGTTGTGAATATAAAGAAGCATGACAATGATTGCTTCCTGTGGTGTGTGGCTGGATATTGGCAGCCAGCACAACGTGACAGTTGTCGACCAGGAATGTACAAGGCCAAGTTTGATGAATTAAAACAAACTTTAAATTTAACTCGAGTATCGTTCCCCTTGGACTTAACCGAGATCCATAGGTTTGAACAAGACAACCAGAACTTTTCGATCATGGTGTATGGCCTTGATGGTGATTAGATTGTGGGTCCTCTTTATGCCACAAAAGAACCGAAACGACACCACATTCATCTTTTATATTTATCTGTGGGAGAGGTGAATCACTATTGCCTCATTAAAAGCCTGAGTAGATGGCTAAGCAGTCAAATGTCTAAATATAAATGTAAAAAACATATTTGTGACCGTTGTCTGCAATATTTTAAAACCCCTACGCTTTTGGAACGTCATAGGGTAGATTGCGTTTCTCAGGAAGCGGTGAGATTGATATTGCCACAAGGGGACAAGGCTGTGTTAAAGTTTAAGAACATTCATAAGCGTGACACTGTTCCCTATGTGGTGTATGCAGATTTTGAAGCCCTCACCACACCCATGGCGGGATGTGAACCAGATCCCACCATTAGCTCAACCACACCCATTCAAAAACATGAACCCTTTGCCATAGGATTTAATGTAGTGTGTGCATATGACCCCACACAATCCGTTTACAAATACCATGAGGGGCCAGATTTTGTCAGATGGTTTTTGTATGAACTTGTAAAGTTGGCCGACCATGTACAAGGATTACTAGACCACCCAGTACCCATGAGCCTATCTCCAGAACAGCAGCAGTGGTATGAGCATGCCACGACATGCCATCTTTGCGAAAAGCCACTGATCAGTGCTGAAGACACCATTCGTGATCACTCGCACTTTACGGGAGAGTTTCGTGGAGCTGCACATAGGAAATGCAATTTGAACTTTTCAGCTCCTCGTTTCATCAATGTCTTTTTTCACAATCTGGCAAATTATGACATTCAGTTTTTGATTCGTGAATTGGGTCATGTCAACAAGGGCTCGTTTACCATTATCCCCGAAAACCATGAGCGTTTTATAGCCCTGACATGGCGGTTGAGCAACTTTAGCATTCGATTTTTGGATTCCTTCAAGTTTATGGCATCCACGCTAGACAGTCTTGTGAATTGCTTGAATGAAGAGGAATTAAAAAATACCAGAATGCATTTTAATGATCCTAAGCAATTTCAATTGTGCATTCGGAAAAGGTATATTCCCGTATGATTTCTGCAACTGCTGGGACGTGTTAAAGCGAACAAAACTCCCACCACAGGACAAATTTTACTCAAAACTAACACACAGCACCGTTTCCGATGAAGACTATGCATATGCATGTCAAGTTTGGCGAGTGTTTGACATTAAGACGCTAAGTGAATATGCTATGCATTACCTAAAACAGGATGTAATGCTGCTCACTGATGTGTTTGAAAAATTTCGTGAGTTGTGTCAGCACGTTTATGGTCTTGACCCGGCTCACTAGTATACGAGTCCTGGGCTCTCGTTTGATGCCGCTTTAAAATACACTCAAGTGGAATTGGATTTACTCACTTATGTAGACATGGTTCTATTCTTTGAAAATGACATTCGCGGTGGCTTTGTGTCGCTTAACCAGCGCCATGCCGAAGCGAACAATGTATACATGCCTGATTATTCACCAGACAAACCAGAATCGTACTTAATGTACTATGACGTGAATAATTTGTATGGTTACTCCTTGAGTCAGCCTTTGCCCTATGGGAAGTTTGCTTGGCTGACAGAGAAACAAGTGTCAGAATTTGATGTGATCAAGGCTAGCCAAGAAACAGGCCGTGGATATGTCTTAGAAGTGGATATTGAATATCCCTCATTCTTGTATGAGGGACATGCCGATTTCCCATTCTGCCTTGAGCAAATGGTTCCCCCTGACAGTAAAGTGAAAATTGAAAAACTCATGGGCACACTTTACAACAAAAATCGGTATGTGCTACATATCCAAATGTTGGTGAAATGCCTCGCCCAAGGCTTAGTGTTGAAGAAAATCCACAGGGGGTATTTCTTTTGCTCAAAATCCATGGCTCTAGCCATACATGCAACTCAACACAGAGCACCGACAAATGGCAACACAGCAGTTTGAAATTATTATTTTTAAAATTAATGAACAACTGCATCTATGGTAAGTCCATGGAGAATGTCCGCAAATACTGCGACATTAAATTGGTGAATGTCTGGGAGGGGCGGTGGGGTGCCCGGCGGTACGTTGCCAAGCCAAATTTCAAATCGATCAACATTATCGATGAGGATATGGCCACTATTGAATTGAGTAGGACCAGCGTGACTATGGATAAGCCCATTTACTTGGGCCAAGTCATTTTAGTCTTTTCGAAATCGGTCATGTATCGATTCCACTATGAGTTTGCCAAACGCTATTTTGAGGACGTCTCTCCTTTGTATATGGATACGGACTCATTCATTTACCACATTCGCCACTGCAACCCCTATGACGTCATGAGGCAGCATAGTGACTGGTTCGACACCTCTTCGTATAGTGCTGACAACATGTTTCAGCTGCCCATAAAAAACAAGAAGGAAATGGGTGTTTTAAAAGATGAATGCGGTGATTCCATTATGACGGAATTCGTAGGTTTGGCCTCGAAAATGTATGCTTATCGCACACTAGACTGTAAGGAAACCAAAAGAGCAAAAGGTGTAGGTTGGGCAATGGTAAAATCGCTACGTAGACGATTACTTTGTGGTTTTACGCACTGGCAAAGCTATGTCCCATATAAAGTGCAGGATACAATCCAGCAACCATCATTTGTATCTTGTGGAACAGAGAAAACGCACCCTCGCCTCCATGGATAACAAACGTGTGTTGGCTGAAGACCTGCTCACCAGCCTGCCCTGGGGTTATGACCGCAAGAAGGAGGAGGTGTGATTTCACTGTTAGTTTGTTTGTTTGTTTGTTTAGGGACATGGCTTTTTGTAAATTGTAGATATAGTATTTTGTAAATATTGGTTTTTGTCATTGTAAATAGTATTTTTTGCACATAGTGGCAACTCACATTTAACTTTTGCTCTTAAAAAAAGTTCTATGCAACCTTATTTTTATTTTAAATTTAACATAGCTGGGGATTGGAAAATGGTATATAGTTTGATTCTTTTAAAGCTGTACAAAGTTGTAGTTTTTGTAAATATAAAATAAGTAATACATTTTTTTAGTAACTTTAATTATTTTGTAATGTAAATCGTAAATGGAAAACAAAAAAATGTTCTTTTGTGATCAGTGTGCATGTCGAGAATGTGCTTTTGGGAATAAATAAAGTGGTTGTGTTTGTTCCCAAAAAGACAGGTGTGGATGTGTGAGTAAAGAGAAAGCTGGTGTGTATGTATGACCAGAGCAAACACGGTGGGGTAGGGTGTGTGGGGAGGGGGACATTTTCACTTACATACTCATTTTGTTTTGCCGATAGTTTTTTTTTCTTTGAAATGCAGCGGTGAATAGACATTATTTTTGTAAAAAAAACAGTCTTACCTGCAGTAGTCGTAGACCTCGGTGTTTCCCAAAACACACATAAACATATTGCAGCATCATCATGGTCAAGCATTCGCATCAACATCATTGACAAATCTCAACTTTCGAGATACACCAAATGGAAAAATGTGAAAACAGCAAAATGGAGAATCCATTTTTCGATAACACCAAAATTCAAAAAACGTAAAACAGTCTTTTTAAAAACTGGAAATGGCCATGTGTGAAATATAAAAATTCAAAAACATAAAACGGACATTTTTAAAAAGTGTCATCAACAAAATGGAAAATCCATATAATTAAAAACGCAAAACTTGAAACAGACATTTTTAAAAACTGTAAATTGCAAATTGGCAAATGATAATGTGTGAAAATGTGAAAATGAAAAATCAGCCCATCAACATCATTTTAAAAAATTAAAATGAAACATTGTGTTCTGGTAAACCTTTATTTTTTATTTCATAACCATAGGGAATTGACAAAATAAAATAGAATACAAACACATCCCAATTCCTTAATCCTCAATTCCTTAATGTTCATGTCCACGCATCATCAACTTTCCTTTCATAGCACTCATCACAATCAGGGCTGCCATTCTTTCACCCACTGAGGCATCACAGGATGTGAAACGTTGTTTAGCTTTTTTCAATAACAATTTATCTGCCACATGTGTTAAACCAGGATGACTATGGTGATAAGATAGGTCATGTTCTTTGCATGCTTGATCCAAAAGTTTAATGGGTACATCACCACGCTGCAAACGTTTTTCAAGATGAGTTTGAGGGCCACAAAAACGAATACCTGGAAGATGGATTTCGAAAAGTAAGTATTGAATCACTTTGTCAATGACGCCACTGCCAGTACGGTCTGGCATATCCTTTTCCATCGATGGTGAAAAGGTTTGGTCTTCCTCCTCCTCTGTGGACGGTGTTTGTTGTTGTTGTTGTTGTTGTTGCTTTTTCTCGCCATGACACCCGTGGAATGATTCAACAAAGTCTTTACACGGACGTTTATGACATTGATACAGTTTCACTAGCTGACAAGTCGCGCACTAACGCATAGAGGGTATTTTTGCCATGGCACTTGCTTATGGTGATCGTAATCCGTACAGGGTTGCAATTCACTCAACACAGGGTCTTGAGTCCATGATTTTGGTACATGTTGCCAGATTTCTTTCACCGCGTTGGCGGCCACATAATAAATGAACGACTTGGGCAACGCTAAGAGTTCCTCTTTGGTAAAACTGTCTAGTTTCTTTTTTGCATACAAAGAACTTCCCGATGGCTTTGTCTGTAGCATTGCCTTTCACCATGGTATCACGTGTTGTAGATGTTTACACGTCGTTTGTAGAAATCTCACTGGCGTCATTCACAGGTAAATCTTGAGTTATAATTTTGTTCAACAACTCCCAGCAGGCATGGGTGGTTAACCAATGAAAGAGATGCCACGCATGCGCTAGGGCTGTATGGGTAATGTTGCCACAGGAACAAGTATCCATTAGCGTTTGCAGGGAGGGGCAGCCCAGGTCCATGAGGTCGATACATTGACAGTAAGACACCTAAAATGGTTGCAACCATTCACGTTTTTCATTACCTTTCACAAATACCACATTGGCCGAGGACATGTGTGCTTTCATGACCACGTCCAAATATTTATAGGAAATGGTTCCTTGATTCCAGTCTAGTTGCTTATGATTTTCAATCCACTGGGTTTGTTTGCGGTCTTTTTGACACAACAAATCAAAAGCATGAGGCGGTTTAAATAGCAAATGCGTAGCTTGCGATATCCAAAACGTGGTACAATCGATAATGGCCACTTGTTTAAATATAAATTTGTTGTCAACAATTTTAAACCCTTGGCAATCCACAATGAGTGTGCGCAAAATGTTGCCGCTTGCCTGGACCAAGTTCAACTGACGACTGACTGACAATCAATGACTAAGGTGTGGTCATGACATGGACTTACCAGCCATGCTAGTTTGAAAAAAAAATAAGGTTAGGGTAGGACAGGGGGACATGAAAAAAATAAGAATTTAAGAATGACATCATATTATTATCATAACACGTCTTACAGGCTTTTGTAATTTTGGGATAAGGACGATACCAACTGATACAACAATATAGTCTCTTGTGTTTGTAACGTCCATAACACCGATGATGTCCCAATGTCTCTAAACTAGGTGTTTTTGATGGTGAGCTGCTCACCGAAGCACCATGGACGCCATACAGTCCACACGCATCGTATTTTTTTGTTCATCATTCAGAGGCTTGGGTGAGGGATAGCTTGAATGGCAGGGTATATTCCCCACCTCCATTCTGCACAGGTAGGGGCAGGCAGGTGACCAGCGCTGATGTTCCTGCATGGGTTCATCGCTCTCTTGCCATTGGTCTATGATGATGGGACAAAAGGCACATTTCACTTCAGCTCTTGTTTAAAGTAGTAGAATCCAGCGGCCGCTAAGGCTTGAGGGTTTATGAAAGACACTGGCCATGTTACAAAGGTCTTGAAACGTTGTTCCTCAGAGTTTAAATTCATGGATGTGTCTTCTCTTGATGCTTTAAAGCAAGACATGACTGAGCGGCTTGACGTGGGTTGACCTGTTATTTATACACTCGTCACTTGGTTGGACAGTGGATAATAGTTGACTTGTTTGTGATGAATAATCAAACAGTAGGCCGTCGTATTGGCTGGTACATTGTCATGAGTTTCAAAATCTAGTCGAATGTCAATATTGGATGGCTTCACAGACTCTTCCAGGTTAAAACAGTCAAAGACAATCAGTGGTGCCCTTGCCTTAAACGCTTGGGGTTATCCTTTTGATAATACGACCATCGAAATTTAGAAAACAAGTTGTACAAGGGGCCAAACTTATTTTTTGAAAAATCCAAATCCAGTCCTTCATAGGGAAACACAGCTCCGTTGAGGAAAAGACGTGCATTTCTCAATTGCAGGTGATCAAATTGCGTGGCATCTTTGGTTTGTTGATACTTGCGATTCGTTTGAAAACCCACGATCAGGTAGAGTGGTCTCTCTGTATAGCGAGCTGTTTTTACAGACCAACTGTGTGTGTTGGTGGAGGGCAATAGCGGGTACTCATGGAGTGCCCAGCATCTAAATTCCATGGGTAGAGGCATACGTCTCTTTACCATCTTGAGTATGTCCAGTTTTTTGCTATCGTCAAGGGTCGCATGGGGCACTTTCCATAGCAAGCGTTGTAGTTGAATTTTTGAATCTATGGGGGCATTGTCAGCTCCCTTGTGTGCATTATTATCACTCCTGTCTCTCACCAGACAAAGCACTTGTCTTGCGTTGACCACAATGCGCTGGTGATCTTCGGCAAAGCCTAAAATCAGTTTAAGAGGTAAATATCCAGTAAAGGTCCCATCGGTGTGTACCATCCAGTCATTGGTCGAGTCAGGGCACCAACCTGCCATGCAAAGTGTTTTACCTTCTTCCTCACTATAAGAGGGGTATAGTTTCATGACACTGGAAATGCCCACATTTCGAGTGCTATCCACCACGATATCGTTAATGACATAACGTAATTCAGAATACAGAAAGGCCAAACCATGGTTGGCCAACTTGGATGTGGTGGGTAGGGCCATCGGCTTTGGTGAGCCTACCTTCGATCTGAATGACACTTTCATGCGGTAGGGTGTAAATATCTTGGTTGTTGATAACAAATTGAATTTCATCATTGTTATTGAGTCCAGGTGTTTGAGCTTGATAGGAATGGAAATCAATTCTTACCACTCCTCGTTGCTCCACGATGCGGTTCGCTATCCCTAGGATAGAATTCATTATGGGGTTTGACGTGGTAACCCAAATGCTGTAAAATCTGCTTGTCTTGAGATGTTAACGTGTATTCACGTGGCAAACAACTAACACCATTCTTAGACGGTGTTGTTGCTTTATACACAAACTTCATAGTGGCTTTAGCACCAACTTGTAAGTCACTGGTGTGGTAGAATCTAGATCAATGAGTTGTTGATCTCTATTGATCAGTCTTAATGTTATATTACTAATACCATCAACAGCCACAGAATGAAAAAGCATCACTGGAGGGTTTTCACGAATAATATAGCCATTGGGCGATGTCACTATAAAGTCATACAGCGAATGCGATGGTTCTTGATTGGTGTACACTTGGTTAATAATATTACACGTCAATGACACATGATGGTCCTCAATGAATTTCACTTCATGGTCTGATTCATGTTTTTTGTTGGGCTCCAACACACGTGGTTTAAATCCTAGTAATGGACCAATGGAGTCGGGACGTGTTTTAAAGTCAATGTTGAATGTGGAGAAAATACTGCAGCGATGAGTGTTGGTATTTCCTACAAGTTCAAACTTGCGCGTTCCATCGAGAAATGACTTTAAACCATATTCATTGATCAACACCACATAAATGTGTTCATAAATGTCATCGATCGTGTATCCACCAGAGTTCAGGGTGAGCACAGAATCATCATAGTAAAACTTGTTGTTCACATTCACACGTATGTTGTATATTCGATTGTACGTTTCAAGAGAAACAAGTCCCAAACCATAGGGGTTTTCACTCAATTTGATAGGCGGGTAAAAGTCTAGGCTGACTTCAGGTCCACGTCCATGCAGTGTAAACGTTTTACTTTCTGCCGACATACTGTTGACGTTTTTGCTTATGCAACATCTTATATTAAAAAAAATAAACACAAACGTCCACACTGTTGGCGGTTAATCGTTTGCTCACGTTTCACATTATAATATATCTTGATCCTGTTTCCAAAATAGGTCACTAGTTCCATGGGCGGGGGCAAATTCCCAAAACTGTCAAAGTACCATACGGTGGATCCCTCTTTGACATAAGCTACATAATGCGTTCCTGGTCCTAGGTGATCATCCAAATTGACAGCAGCACATTCCTGTTTCCAGGGTCGTGGGGGTAATTGGTTTCGCATAAACACACCTCGAAAATGAGAAAGCTTTTGTTGTTTAGCATAGCTTTCCACTTGTTTATGCGTCAGGGCATGTCTTGCTATGGCTGAGGTTATTTTTTTTAAATATTTCGAAATGGTGACATCCCAAATCCTTGTTGATAAAAAGCTGGCTTTAAATTGGCATTTCAAAACCCCATAGAAATCGGTTCCATCGTTTCATTATGTCGCTGACTTTCTTTTAGTTGTTGCTTGCCCTGCTGCGCGGCTTTAATGGTTTTCGCCACTGCACTGCCACCGTGCAAAAGTGAACCCAGAGCAGCCAGACCGGCAAATAAAGCAGGTAAAAATCCCACTCGTTTGGGGACGGGAATCACTCGCCCTTGGTTTGAACCCTGTCACTGACGTTTTGGAATAACACGTCCCTGTGCTGCTCGAAGGGCTTTCCTAATGGTCAACACATTATTTTTTCTTTTTTTCTTTCGCAAGGGTTTGTCCCCGAATGTCTTAAGCCCAGGCTTTGCCAAGGACAAAGTCCTTTTTTTAGTCTTTCTCACCACATACCTTTGTTTCACCATGATGATAATGACCAACAACCTTTCACAAGAAAATTTAAATCACAACTAACGTCAGATTGTTATTTCATGGCTGTATATTCCAATTCCACATAAAGTGGGATATCGTTTATGGTTTTTCCCGCTTGCTTTTCATCCCATGTCAACATGAGATGAAAGGATAATTCGTCTCCTGCATTACCATTTCATGGTTATGGACCAACATCCTATGATCGTTTATCTGTATTTGTAAATGGTTTTCATCAGGTATGGCGTATTTGATGTGAATGGTTCCATCATAGTGTAATCGATAGTGACTTAAACCCGAAGCAAGCACATAGGTCAAGTGATGGTCATGGACTAGCGGTAAATGGTTTCTCTCATTCACAGGTTTTTCGTTTGTCAGATACACTAAAAGTACAGATGGGTTAAATTTATAAAGCCTTTTCATTTCATAGGTCACGTAACGCTTGGTACAGACATCGTCTTCGTCTTGTGGGTCTTCCACGTGAATAATCCGATGGTGATTAGCGCTATAGCAATTCACTGTAAGCTGGGGCACTTTGTCATAAAACTCATACACTTTGTTATCCACATACTTTTTTGTAGTAACGCCAGTAGACACTTGAGGATGTTTTACATGGGTTAACCGCTTTCCCTTAAAGTCATAATCTTCCTGTTTTGTGCGTGGCACTACTGACCTATCCACATAGTGTTTATTAGCAGGATCTGTTTCTTGTTTAAGATCATGTATGGGAACAGACCTAGCTTTGGCCATTAACGCACGTCCAAAGACATCCATCGTCAACCTGTAGTACGAGTCTACTGTTTCTATGACAAGGCTCGGTGTCCTGTATATAGACAGCCTGCTAGCCTGTCTAAGCCTTAGTTGATATGCAGATTATTAAGCAGCAAGAGTCATTCCCCGTGGGGGACATGGTGTCCCATCTCTGTCCCACATCACGTGAACAACGCCATGGTTCACTGTTTCCATCTTCCATTCGCTGCATCATTGTGGGACGTTCCGGCTGTGGAAATACCAATATTTTGCTAACACTCATATCAGCGCCCAATGGTCTGCGTTTTGAAAAAATTTTAATTTTACAAAATCTCTCTACCAACCCCTCTACTTGTTTCTGGATCAAGTCATGTCTGGATTACAAAAAGAGAATATGGGTTATTTCACATTTTCCACGCAAGAAAATGTTATTTCACCGGATGAGGTAAAGCCTGATTCACTCATGATTTTCGATGATGTATCCACTGAACGTCAAGGCATTATTCAAAGCTATTTCAGCATCGGTCGACACAAACATATCGATTGCTTCTATCTTGGACAAACGTATTCTAAAATGTCCAAACAGTTGATTCGTGACAATGCCAATGTCATTGTTTTATTTCGCCAGGACGAGAGGAACAGTCGTCACATTTATAATGAACATCTGAATCCGGATATGACCTTTCAAATGTTAACAGAATTGTGTGCCAAGTGCTGGAACACTCAACGTCATGCCTGTTTAGTGATTGACAAACAAAGTGAACTCAACCAAGGACGGTATCGCTTAGGGTTTGATCATTTTATTGCTATTTAAGGCACTGACTCATTCCCTCTCAAGTAATTTGTCAAGACACCATGGCGTTAGCAGAGAGTCCAATTGAAAAAGCATATTATTAGAGCAATAAATACTATTCGCCACAAGTTTCGTCAATTGAAACGATCACGTGCAGATCATGCTATGTTTATTCAACAACATTTAGCACCTTCGCTAAAAGCCATGTTGAAACCCTCTTTCAAGCCACCTGAAACGCTACCCACCGTTTCACAAGCCACTCAGAAGCTGCACGAGGACCCTGAGGAAGAGGAAGAGGAACAGGAACAGGAAGATTTGATTAGTGTTAGCGAAGTTGAGGATGACGAGGAACAAGTGTTTACACCTCAAAAAAAGACCGCACCCCTTGCAGAGTTTTTGAGAAAAAAGAAATCCTTGGCCATGGTCGAAACACCTTGCCCTTCCAAATCGTCTCCGTTTTCACAAGTTTTGGCCAACCCTCAAAATAAAGCTCTACTGAAAAACATTTTAATAAAATATTATGGATCAACACTAGAACCCTATCTAATTGATCTATTTATTGGAAACACAGATACAACGTATGGTGTTTGCTATGAAGATGATAGTTTTAAAATTGGGGATTCATCCATTAAATTTTCTCGTACTAAAACTGTCATTAAGAACATCAACTATAAATTGACGCCAGGACTGTTAAAGCTGCTCCTTTCTCGAACACCCTCATTCCATGATTATACGTCAGAGGACCTTGGCAAATATAAATCCATTTTATTGGATACCCATGCCCACAAAATACAGTATGATCCAGCTCAACAAGTGAATGCCAATATATCTCAAAAATATAAAACCATCATTGCAAAATTGTTTCCCACCAGTCAAAGTACTCGTCGTTAAGTGTCCGCCTCGGGAGTGACATTTAAACCATTAAAACCCCTTGTGGATGTTACCTACTGGCACAATCCCAATAAGCTCATCCAGCGGCTACAGTTGTTGCATGCTTCACGTCAAACCGGCCATACCGGTCACGATTGGGAAATTCAAGATATTGAACAAGAACTTCGAAATGCCAAAATTATTGTTTAAGCCCTCGCCCATTAAAATGGGTATTGCTCACGAGTTGCATCGCCCAGCTAGGCGTCTCTATCCGCGACTCAAGGTGATTTCACGAGGTGTGGATGAACTTTGGCAGGCTGACTTGCTTGAAATGATACCCTATGCTGGCGCTAACGACGGTGTACGCTATATGTTGACCGTCATTGATGTGTATTCCAAAATGGCCTTTGTTGAACCTGTGCGTCGCAAGTCTGGTCCACTAGTTACCAAGGCCTTTCAACATATTATTCAACACTCCAAACGCCAACCTCAGTTGCTACAAACCGACCAGGGGAAAGAAATTTTCAACAAGGATTTCTCCAGTTTTCTCTAAGGATATTCACCATTACACCAGGTACAGCAATCTCAAAGCCAGCGTGGTCGAGCGGTTTAACCGAACATTGAAAACCCATATGAGGAAAGCGTTTACCGCTCAGGGCACTTATCGCTGGTTGGACATGTTACCAGAGCTAGTGTCACGTTACAATTACACCAAACATAGAACCATTGGACCAAGCCACGTCTCGTGACCAAAAATATTCAGCGACTGGATAAATTGTTTAACCCCATAAAAACAGCAGATCCTAAACGTCACCGACTGATAATTGGGGATTTTGTTCGTGTGAGCAAATTAAGTCTGCCTTCAATAAGGGCTACACGCCTCAGTGGGGGACTGCACTATTTCGAATTCGTCAAGTCAACTTGGACAGTCCAGTCACCTATTTACTCCAAGACCTCAACCATCAACCCATAAAAGGTAGATTTTAACTCCACGAACTTCAAAAAACAACATTTCCTAAACATTATCTTGTGGAAAAAGTGTTGAAACAGAAAGGAAATAAACTATATGTCAAATGGTTAGGATTTAACTCAACGTTTAATTCTTGGATCAATAAATTACATGTTGTATGAATCTGTGCACTTTTTATTTATTTATTTTATTGAATCGTGTTGTACGAGAGCTCTGTTTACGGCGCTCCAAGCTTCATGCATGTCCATACATGTTTCTCTTTCTCTCTCCACAGCCGCGTCTCACTCCTTCACTCCATGATGACATACAACTCGTTCAGCTATTGGCTGTCATGGTTTCTCCCACTCCTCCCCTCACCTCTCCTCCGGCTCTCAGGCCCCACCCCTCACCACTCTGCAGTGGTCACGTGATTTCCTGTTTAATCTCTTTGTGTTCACCCTTTTCCCTCTCTCTCTCGCATTCCTCTCTGCGAGGCCCCTGCCTGCTGCTGCTGCTCGGCTCGCCTGGCTAGCCGTTATCGCCCTTTTTTACTGAGTTGCCACATGGTTCCACCTGTTATCATATGTCAGCAGTGTTGTCAGTTTGACTGACATTCCATTCTGTTAGCTGACTAGCCATGCCTCAAGAAGATATTCTTTCCGTTCTGCCCGCCGGTCAGACATACATACATACAAAGCAAGTTCTTCTTCTTCTTAAAGTTCTTAATGAAAACTATCAAATGTTTCCCGCTTTTTATTCGTGTCATAGCATTATTATCATTTGTCATGTTACCCACGACCCGTTTACCAACATGTTTAAAGATCGTCATGAGGGATTTTCGAAATATTCGCCTTCATTCGTTCGTCATAGGAAAATATCGAAATACCCCTCGTTTTGTCATACATCGCCCCCTCGAAATAGCCATTTCCAGTATTCACCATGCTCAGTCATAGCCTCGTTGGAACACACGCCCAGCGCTACCGGCTCCCTCTGTCTACAAACACGCTTTTATTTTTAAAAAATGCATAGTTTTTTGTCCTAGAGACTTGACATTTATTTTCTTGGTAGAGGGGGTAGGGACCTTTCATTTATGTCAAACAAACTTATTTGTCAACGTGTTAGTTTCCAAAATAGTAAAATTCTAAATTTAAGTGTTTTCAAAAATTCTCGAAATATAAAAAGTATTAATATAAAAAATAAAGGTCATAAAGACCATTCGTTTCAACTATGGCATAACATTCTATCATGTCTTGTTTTCAAACTATCGCCTATTTTCGAAAACAAAATTTTTCAAAAAATTTAAAAAGTATAACGAGTCGTATATAGGAAAGAGGACGTCAGCTCGAGTCCAACAACACCTCATTTGTTAAATTCCGACCATTCGTTCGCCAATTATCACCAATGTTCGCGAGAAGGTAGGCTTTCATTTTGTTTTTCCTCCTACACCCTTGAAACTTGCTGCCCACCTAGAGGGCATACCCACCTTTCATTAACGTCAAACAAACTATTATCCAAAATTCACCGTTTCCAAAATAGCGCCAATCCAAAAAACGAAAATTTTCATTTTTTTAAAATACCAACACACGTTCTTAGCAATCAGGACGTCATCCGAATACCAACAATACCTTGTTCATTAAAATCCGACTATGCGTTCGGGAAATATCGGCAAAGTTCGTAGGAAAGTAGGCTGGTAAGCAGAACTCTCCAATTCACACTACTGAACAGTTTTGGACCTAGAGGCTTGAAATTTATTTTGCGGGTAGAGGGGTTCAGGGCCATTCATTTATGTCAAACAAATGTTTTTGTAAACTCTTCAGTTTCCAAAATATAAAAATTTCAAATTGACCTTTTTCAAAAAACATAAAAAATAAAAAAAGTTTTATTACAGAAAATAAAGGACATAAAAACCATTGGTTTGAACCTTGGTACAACGTTCTATCATGTTTGGTTTTCAAACTATCGCCTACTTTCAAAAACAATAATTTTCAATTTTTTTTTGAAAATATAACGAGTAGTCCTTAGGAAAGAGGACGTCAGCCCGAGTTCAACGACATCTCATTTGCCAAAATAGGACCATGGGTTCACAAAATATTAATTATTTAACATGAACACCGCCCGAGCAACGCCGAGTGCGTTAGAACCCCTACTGTCATTAAAGGCTGTTCGCAAAAACCGGGCTTTGAATATTTTGAGACGTATGCACCAGTGGCCCGCCTAGTGACTGTGAGAGTATTGTTGTCAGTAATTAATCATCATGGATTGCTTACTCAACCACTTGATGTGAAGAACGCTTTCCTTCACGGCAGTATCAAGGAAGAAATCTACATGACTCAACCGGAGGGATTTGAGCAAGAGTCAACTCCACCTCTGGTTTGCAAGCTGAACAAAACACTCCACGGATTGAAGCATGGTTTCAGGCAATCAGAATATGATAAATGTCTTTATTTTCATGACACACTACCCTACTTCTTTATGTTGATGATATTATTGTAGCAGGCAGTTCAGCTGCAGCTGTGCAGGAATGTAAGAAGGCTCTCATGGCAGAATTCAAGATGACTGATCTTGGAGATCACAGGGAATTTCTGGGAATCAAAATTGATCGCTCAGAGAGAGGAATGTTCTTAAGCCAGCCCCAATACATCCAAAACCTTCTGAAACGTTTTGGAATGGAAGACTGCAATCTAGCTAAAACTCCCATGGAGGTAGATCCAGCAAAGGAGCCTGTAGGTGAATGTATCCTTTCTGTCAGACCTTACAAAGAACTAGTTGGATGTTTAATGTATCTCATGTTGACAACATGTCCTGATATAAGCATGGTAGTGAATTTCTTTAGTAGGTTTCAAAGTAATGCTACTGATGCGCATGGGTTGGGCTTAAACGTGTCTTACGTTATCTGAAGGGAACAAGCGAGATGGGACTCTTATTTCAAAGGCAATCAGGAACTATACTCTGTATTTTAAAAGAATTAACGTGATGGAAATGGCGGGAGCTTGGAACAGCTGACCGCAGCGGGCTCCTATTGGATGGATTTTGACAACTAATACCATACGTTGCCAGCTTACTGTTATTCATTCAGTCGCCTGTTAACTGTGTCGGAGTTTGTTTCATTGCCATCGTTTCGTTTACTTTAAGCATCGAGTCAATAAGTTGTAAATAGTACCGCAGGAAGAACGTGGGAAAATGCTGAAAATACCGTACCGCTGGAGACCGTACGCGCCAACCTGTAACGGCCGGCTATCGTTCATTTCGACATCAAACTATTTTCATGGTTAGCCTTGTTTGTTCAATTCAAATTTAAATATACTTAATTTAGAATACATGCGTGAAGTACAAAATAGACTATGCACATTTAGTCTTAATGTTTACGTATCCAGTAATGTTTCATTGCATACCGTCGTGTTCAAATTAACGCTTGTCATTCAATAACCTACAAAACGACAATGTAAAATCACTGCAATAATATCGCCGCAGAACAGCTTGTTTGTGTGCTTGGTGCTAAATACTTTACCTTGGCATTACGTATGTGGAGGCTATTATTAACCTACAGAGTCGCGATACAGTGAGTGAGTGAGTGAGCTTGGTATTATCATGATGTTAATTCTGCGTTCTGTATTAACTGCTGTAAACTGCGAACGACCGTCACCCAAATTCTTGATTCATCTTGAAGGATATAATCATTGCATGGTGAATGTTGATATATTCATCATCAGATTACTTTGTGTTTGTATTTTGTATTATATTTGTATAGCTGTCGAGTGTTTGGCTTCTTTCTCGTATTTATTGAATAACGGTGACAAAGGTAGCATAGCTTCGGTGTGTTATTTATTTATTTATTTATTTATTTATTTATTTATTTATTTATTTTATACCGTATTTCCCTATTTGAATGTCCTCGGCGTTGACTCAGGATCGACATTTGCATTATATTGCGCATAATAGTACCGAGATAATATCCGAAGTGTAGCCCTGTGTATTATTCGAATCAGCTGTTCTACATCAACTATAAAAACTTGGCAACACAGCTCAGCTGTTCCAAGCTCCCGCCATTTCCTTCACGTTCATTATTTTGAAATACAGAGTATAGTGCTAACATAGTTGGATATGCTGATGCAGACTGGGGGGGGGGGGTAATACCAAGAATAGGAAATCAATTTCTGGTTTCATGGTCGAAGTCTATGGTGCTAATGTACTTTGGGTTACTAGGAAACAAACTGCCGTTGCCCAGTCATCAACTGAAGCGGAGTACATTTCTCTCGGATGTGCTGTAATGGAACTCATTTGGTTGAGAAATCTTGTTTTGGACATAGGTGTTGAACTATGTGGAACAGTTGTCATCTTTGAAGACAATCAGTCAACTATTTTCTGTCTAGATAAGTGGGAAGAGAAAAGGCTAAAACACGTTGATGTCAAGTATAACATTGTGAAAGATATGTATCCGAAGAATGTAATCAAGGTTCTTCTTATTCCTTCAGGTGAGCAGAAAGCAGATATTCTCACCAAACCACTCACTGGTAACCATTTCCAGACTCTTCGAGCTGGCTTGGGCATTGTTAGTACGTAATCAACTTGTAAGCTGTTAAAGCTGTGAAAGATTATTTTTGTATTGTGATCATTAGTTTGATAAACTCATTTAATAGATTACTATCTAGGTTAAATTGAGGAGAAGTGTTAAGAAAGACAATTTAACTCTTATTTACTTATTTATGTTATAAGATCTTTCACCGGCATATGTTGGCAACTATGTACCAATGACAATGCAGACGTAATAAAAGTAAATCGATACAGTGTAGTTGGTATCTTAGAGCCAAAAGGACGTTAGCAAAGGTCTGTGCCTTTTCATTTATTTGTTTCTACCAAGACCAACTACAATCCTCAGACCTTAATGTAGAAAAAACATGGCGGCGATGGTTGCCCTACCAATATCTAAGATCATGTCATCGGGCTTGTCACAGTTCGTGTAAATTATTATTTTTACTCACATAGGAGCATAAAAGATATCACAAGACGAGACTAGGTCCCGAAGAAATATGCATCACTAATTTAGACTTACCTGAATTAATTTATCTATATAGTGCTGGCCTCGAATTATAGGTTTCTTCGTCTTCACCCAAGGGGCAGCTACAGTAGTTTCACTGTTTCTGTGGTTGAATGAGAATCTTTTTGGCGAGTTATCGCGATTTGTATTTAAGTTCAGTATTATAGATTAATATTAGCATAAAATCATACAGATTCTGAAGTAGGAGAGAGGAAAGTACCCTGTTACTGAAGTGCTGTCCCAGCACATGCAGAGTATTTGTGTACACAATCGGAATGAGAATAGTTGCCTGAAATAATCGAACCAACGCTATAGAGATACAATTCAATTAAGACCTCTAGTTGGAATTGTCTAAAATCTCGGGTAAAACATCACACCGAATTAGTTGATTGAAATATGCAAAGAAGTCATCGTGTGGGTATCTGAACATAACTATGGAGATTACCACACACAAAGGACACGATAATATGTTACCATCTAACTTATTAAACATTCGCTGTAACCGTTTGGGATAGTTGTACGCTGGGAATAGTTGATTTAGTAAAGTAATGTAGGTAGGGAAGCACCATCTCCCTCTTACGGAATTATCGCGGCACACCATCTCGCAATATAAGTACATAATTGGCAAGTTACTCACAACACTTTATTACACACATCATAATAAAAAATAACTTGCAAGCAGTAAGAATCACAAAAGTATGAATAATGACGTAACACAATGAGTTCACTGTTTGGTACAAGGGAAACATCTTCCTTAACCAATAAAACAGAAGTTCACTGTAGCATTTGGCGTGTATACAAGGCAGTGTAGAACATCTGCCAGACTGGTAAGGATTTACGGAGGCATATGAAGCTGAGCGTTCAAGATAACGTCAACGGTTTGGTCTTGCATTAGATGCTCATTTCGTTTTCCCTTTACGTACTTAAGTTCAACACTACTGAAGTGTACTAAGCTATTATTATATTGGGGCCGATAACCTAGATGTTAGGCCCCTTAAAACAACAATTATCATCATCATCATTATTATATTGTCACTAACTAGCACATCATTGCGGTGTTTATTCTTGAGACACTTCTATTATGCTTTAGTCTTAGGTACTTCAACTTCTGAATAAATGACACAATGCTATCGGTTGACTGGACAATCGTCACACAAACGAACCAGTCCATATTATGCGTATTATCACGTATTTACACACGATTGCAGTACATTAACGCGAACTTGCCTTTACAGACATACAGAAGACACTAAATATTACAGATGAGCGACAGTTCATCCCAACTTTCATCAAACGAAGCTATCAAAGCTAATAGTGTAACCCAACATCGAATGTAAACAAACAATATGCCGGGGCTTCAGTATACGCCATTTTCACACTTTCGATACCTGCATTAAGGTCTGAGTATTGTAGTTGGTCTTGTTTCTACCACATATAACCGAGAGGAAATATTACCCTTATAACAGTGCCGTGTGATGTTTTTGCTGAGGCGACAAATACCATTATTACTTTAGTGGTGTCGCTGTCTGGTTTCACCACTGAATGATGGGGTAAAAATATGAATTTTTAATTTCCTGATTTTTCTGCTCTTCTATCAAAGTCATATGCCCTAGCCTTTGATATTCATTCATTGATATCTTTGTAAGCGGTCTTGAGGTTTGGTTGTCTGCTTAATCTCTTGATTAATGATTCTAGTCTCTTTGGTGCATGATATTTAGTCTTTCCGAGTACGGAGTACGACGTCTGGTCTTAATGGCAGCCTTACGATGAATCAACGCGTTTCAAATCTCGAAACAGTCTCTGTGAACTGCCTTTCACACATTCTTTCTTCTTTTGTGTGATGCGGAATTTCCGGAACTGATTCTTGCTTCCAAAATCTTTCTAAATGATCCGCTAATTGTTGTTGCTGATATTCATGCACGTGATTGATATAATCCTTGTTGATTCTCGCAAACTTCACCGCCAATAATCCAACCTAATCGGGTGTTCTGTAGAGCTGGTTGTCCTTCTGCTTCGTTACTGGGGTCACTAATAACAATAGAATCCCGCACATAAGTTGGGTCTGCCAAGAAAATATCCTTTGGAATAATAAACTTGTCCTTCTTGATCTCTAGCTGTGACAGTCATTCTGTAATGGATGGCCTAACCCACTGCCATCGTAATGTACAGGCCATCAGTCAGCGGCCATGATCAAGTGATCAGCTGATCGCTGGGGCCGAATGAGTAACGACCATTATGCTTGTGTGTGGTTTGTGCTGTGTTGTTTATGCATTTTAATTAGTATCCGAGTGGAAAGCAATACGTAAGAAAGCTACTACTTACGTATTCCAGAATGAGGATTACTCCGTTTGTTTTCTGAAGCAAATGTTTATTTTGTAGGTAGGTGATTAGCCTATATCTATAAAATGTTTGAGTTGTATGTTTGCCATTACACTTATTAAGGTTATGGTTCAGTTAGAACCTGTACATCGCTTATTTTCGACTAATGAAGGATTTTTGGATGGTAATACAATTCCATTTGTTCATTAAAACAATTATTCCTTCCCTGATCCCTGGTATGCCAAAACGTTGTAGTATTACCGGTTGCAAAAACAACTATTATAATGGAGATGATTAGGTTATATGCCTTGTTTTTCCTTCCCCGCCAACGAAAATTTAAGAAAGCAATGAATACTTAAAAGTCCTAGAAAAGATTTGCATATAGAGTGTGTGTTAAACATTTCCCTGAAAGTAAGATACTTAGGGAGATGAGAGCTACCGTTAGGCCTACTCGTCTTGATGTTAATTTATAAGTTAATATGGTTTCAATATTACAATATGAAGTTCTAAATGTCAGCCTATGCTAGGACTGGAAAGATTTCTAACATGTAAATGCTGAGGTAAAATTACTTGTTAGGACCTACTTATGTAAATCAGACAAGTTATTATTAGTATTCAGCATCGGTTGAAGTCTGTCCAAGATGTGTCCCGTTCAACCTCAAGTGAACATAATTTTTTGTGGTAGCCTTTATGTAGGCTGCTGTATTTACATTTATGGGATTGTTAACAACCTATCTACCTGATTTCTAGATTACAATCCATGGTAAATTCCTGATGCAATAGCCAAGTTAGATTGAGTAATTGAAAATGTGTGCTGTTTGTTAGGTTAGGCTCTGTTTATGTCACACAAGAGGTGGTCTGTGCATTGATTACTGTTAGAGATTGGTTACGTTGTGCATCATATCATGAGCCAGTATTAGTTTAGGATGTGATTTGTTGAATAGCCTAGAGTGATGTTGGGTTTTCTCAGGTTCGGTATTTAACCTTAAAGTGGTGAGTAGGGACGATCAGAATTGATTAGATAAAAAATGATAAACTTGTAATCTACAAACTAAGAGTAGTTTCCCTTGAGATCATATATACATAGGTCTACATTTTAGGAGAGAGATTTTTTGGTGTGATTACCTTTAAATAATATTGTATGTTGAATCTCATTAGATTATCGTTCACACCTATCTTGGTACGGGGCTACATTAGTTATTAATTTGTCTGTACTGTAGCTTACACCATAAGTGCTGGTATCACAACAGTAGCTTAATGCTGACTGAAATTATGACACTTACTGTAGATTAGGATATTCTAAATGGTCCACACTTTATACATGTGTTAAGATATTCATTTAAGAAAGTGCTATGGAGACATTAGCTTTTAAGGCTTTTTTAGTTGTGTATAACAACAATGTTCTGAGCTTCGCAGATTAGTTTTTTGAGGTGTCCATTGACATTTTGAGCTGCGCAGATTAGTTTTTGAGCTGTGCATTGACTGTTTGCTTATAATCAAGAAATCAAATGACACGTCTAATACAAAATATCTTGTCGAACAATCAAATAGAAATAGACAACAGAGTGTCTAAGTCAAAGCCGATGACCCAAACCAACGGAGTACTGCAGGGAGACCCCCTGAGACCACTGCTTTTCATCTTAGCCACTGCGGAAATACCTGGAGAAATTGCAGTTGATAACGTTAAAATATTCGCTTACGCAGATGACATGGTCCTCACTTCTCGAAACTTAGATTGCATTCAATCTGCTTTTGATAAACTCTCAACATGGACCGAAAACAATGAATTAACACTGAACGGTGCTAAAACTGTGAAAATGACATTCAGAAAAGGAGGTAGACTTTCAACAAATTACTTCATTATGTATAAGAATGTTCCGCTACAGAATGTATCACACTTCAAGTACTTGGGAATCACTTTTCAGACAAGAGGAGATGTCTGTAGCCTACACGTCAAGGAAAGAGTCGCCGCGGCAAAGATTGCTATTCACACTATAAGGAATCTGAGACAGCTATCTTTAGCCACAGCTATCACCCTGTTTCGCCTTAAAATTACCCCAATCATAACTTATGGACTAGAGACAATTAGGCTACGACTGACGAAGAGAAATTTGGAAGAAATAGAAAGAGTCAAAGCCACTTTCCTGAAAAGAACATTGTGCCTGTCGAAATTCACACGGTCTCGCCTCACCTACGTGCTAGCAGGAGAGCAATTTTTCATCGAAGATCTTCGCCTTAACCTATTACTACCATCAACCGCCGCCTACACAGAACTTGTACAAGAACTCAATGCAAAACGGCAAGACATATGGCCAACGTTCTTTTCAACAGATGCCATGTTTTACAGAGAATGGACTCAAGTTGGATATGAACTACGGTATGTAGTGACGCGATACGCCGTGCATGGTTTCCAGCACCGGATATGCCAGACTGATAATTTCCACGACCCGGACGATAACTGCAGGTGCAAACTGTGTGGGTCAACCTGTGACCGTTATCACGTGCTTTTGTGCTTCAAAAGGAAAGTCTCGTTGACAGATTTCTGCAATGACTGAATGTGTGGTCTTATTTAGGTCATTGTATGCACGGTCATGTATATATTTATTTTGGCAGTTAGCTGCACTTATTAAATTATTAATATTATTGAATTTTTGAGCTGCACAGATTAGTTATTGAAATGTGCACATCTGGAAATAGGTTGAGATTTGTTTTGTTTTCTTGCTGACTGGTCAGCTAGTAGTTATTTTATACAGAGAAGATCCTCTGTTAAGTAGCCCTGATTTTTGGACCTTATATCATACATTTTTCTGGAGGTCAAGTAGTACCGCAGTGAATTGGTACATACAATTTTATGCGAAGAAGTGGTTCTTGTACCTTATTTTTCTGACAGGAGGCCAAGGGGGACATAGTGTTTTTATACATAATTATGTTTATTCAAAGGGTCAGCAAGGTATATCTGTTATTTTGTACAAAGATATTCAATCGAGAAAGTGCTATGGAGACAGTAGGTTTTCATTCTTTTTCTAGTAGTGTATAACAAAAATGTTCTGTTATGTTTTTTAACTTCTTTTATCTGGAATAGGGTGAGATTTGTTTTGTTTTCTTACTGAAGTAGCGGTTTTATTCAGAGAAGATCCTCTGTTAAGTAGCCATGATTTTTGGACCTTATACCATAAAATTTTCTGGTGATTAAGTAGTACCGCAGTGAATTGCTACATACAATTTTATGCGAAGAAGTGGTTCTTGAACCATATTTTTCTGACAGGAGGCCAAGGGGGACGTAGTGTTTATATACATAATTATGTGTAATCGAAGAAGGGCCAGTAAGGTATATATGTTATTTTGTACAAAATATATTCATTCGAGAAAGTGCTATGGAGACAGTAGGTTTTCATTTTTTTTTTCTAGTAGTGTATGACAAAAATGTTCTGTTATGTTTTTTAACTTCTTTTATCTGGAATAGGGTGAGATTTCGTTTTGCTTTCTTACTGAAGTAGTGGTTTTATTCAGAGAAGATCCTCTGTTAAGTAGCCTTGATTTTTGGACCTTATACCATACACTTTTCTGGTGGTCAAGTAGTACTGCAGTGATTTGGTACATACAATTTTATGCGAAGAAGTGGTTCTTGAACCTCATTTTTCTGACAGGAGGCCAAGGGAGACATAGTGTTTTTATACTTATTTATGTTTTTCCCATATAAATAAATTATCTAGGCCAGACACCCCCGAAAGGGTTTGCGAGACAATGCTCGTAGAGTGGAGGGAAGACCAACTGTCCAGAGCCGTGGCTGAGTGGTCGCTCGAAGAATAACGTAGCCCAAACAAGATTTTAAAATATGAAAATATATTGACAAACAAAACAGTACAGTTTTAACAGTTGAATAAATCAAATGAAAACCCTCCTAAGAAAAAGTTGGAGGAACCCATTACTAAATAAAATTTGGCAAGGCCAAGTACAAGCGGGATAACACGATATGAAAGAAAACCAAGTAATAGGAAAACAAAATAATATTAATTGAACCGAAAATAAAACCAGACCAAGTCAATCAACTTACAAGGCAGCGTACAACAGTACCCTCTGTGGCTTCTGACCACGAGATCCATTCGCATATTTGCAAGGTACTAAATCAAAAGATTCTGCCGAACCTCAATTGAAAATTTAATTTCACCCCAAATCACACACGGGCACTCTTTTGGCAAATAGAAAACTTGCACAAGGTGACAAGAGAATTAGTTAGCTAATATGAAATTAGAAAATGATGAATTTTGCCAAGATGGCGTCACAACCGACGCTATCACCATGCTTCAAGCATGAACACCAAACAACGAAAATCTGGCCAAAATAAGCTTCCACCGATAAATTACTATTTCCACAACACGTTAATACATTAATGCACGACTTCATCCAGAATTAAATCATTCAGGTCTCAAAAGACCGCAAAATATCAACTTTTAGACGGAGCGATTAACGAATACGTCGAAACGTACGGCCATGATGCCAATCAACTTCGAAGTCAAAATAATAATGGAAACAAACTAGTGACAAAACAAAGGACAGTCACCAGCAATTAAAACATTTTCCCACCAAAAGAAACAAGTTCTTCGATCTAAATATGAAATCAGAAATAAGTAAAATCCTTAAACTAAACCTAACTGATGTTGACCACACTAATAAGTAGGTAGCAAGCCAATAAGAAAATATATTAACAAGTTGGAACCATCATTTGCGCAAATGTTTGGCCCGTTAGAATAAAATTTAAATCATTGAAATTAAGAAAGCTTGCTATTTAAAACATAACTAAAGTCTTTGTTTCCCTATGTGGCCCAACAGATCACCAACGACACATGAAAATCCACAGCCTGCTTCCAGTCTCCGACCGGGTCAGGAATGGAATGAATGAAGCCCCCATCTAGCGGCGAGGATATGAACTGTGCCGGCTGCCGAGGCCTGACGCACTCCTCTGGGGCAATTAATAACGACACGATGATCATTAAATCTAATAATATGAGAAATAATTTAAATTAAATAATTTTCCAAATGTCTTCATCAAGTCTCAGAATAATCAGTAGTTTGCTATCTGCTTTCAACTTAAGTCATCTTGAGAGTACGGCGTCACCCAGCACTCCATCCGTTAGCCCGCCAGAGCGGCCCCAGCGCATGCGCGCTACACACGTCATGCTGCCAAGGTTATGCAGTGGCAGATTTCGAACTATGGAAACAATTTAATTTGTATGACCGCGAATTCCGGACATCAATGTTCATAATTTTTGCCACAGACGACAATAATGTCTTAAATGATATTCCCATTGTCGTCAACATAATTTTAAAGACCAAGTGGTTTATTTGAAAATTTCACCCTAGAACCTTTTGGGCAAGTTTATACTTCATGAGGTCCATAATCACCTATGTTACCACTGGGTCAGAAGCTGGGTTCAGATTATTAGAGACCCCTGGATTCATAACTGTGTCCAGAGTTATTTTCACGAAATAGGATTGGCGAAAGTTCAGGCAGGGAAGTGTGCAGATGCAATCGGCACAGCCTCCCACCACGAGACGTCTACCAGGGGTGACGAGAGAGAGGGCAGACGAGATTGTAGGATCCATGCATTAGTTTTGCTTGAGCTCACCAACTGACAGTCACAACCTGTCACAGCTACTCCATCTCCTGAGCGTGATACCAGATATCCCCAACATCGACCAGCAAGGCTGCAGAACCAGGTACCAGATGACAGCGGCTCGAACGAAGGCGAACGTAACCCGTGCACTGGCTACTATCACGTTGTTTGAGGAGAATTCCCCTCATCATGGACAGACTGTAACAAAATCGAAAACAGCAGAAGTGCGCACAAACACTTAAAGTTCTCTCACAGGATTATTCTTCTCAGTCGACCTTGTCACCATTTATTTGTCACTACTTTCATTACGGAGCACACGCGTTGTTAGGCTACTTGTTTTACTCTCATGACTTGATTTTTCAGTAAAGAGACTTGATAGTTTCAACTTTAGCCACGAAGTTATAAGTTACAATTTAAGATAACAAATTATGTATATTAAGGAAAAGAACATCACAACACGATGTTCGGGAAGCTAACTAGTTCCCCAAACAAAATCCTCACGGTTACATGATAAAGCTTTTACTATTATCATTGACGGGAGCAATCAGACCCATAATGTTACTCCTCAGAACATGGTGACATGACAGACGAGAACAGACAAGGATAACAGAACCATCCGAGCCAGCTCCAGATTTGAGACAACTCAAACAATTACATTAGTAAAGAAATTAAACTTTAGATAACAGAAATCAGACTGCATACCAAACTACATTCTCTCATTCATCTTAGCTGCTTAAGGACAGAACACACTCTCCACTCACTGCACGAGAGAAAATTAAACGGAACATGCTCACATCCCAACGTTAACACTACCACCGAACAAGAGTACCTTTTCAGAACCCATACTTTACTCACGCTTCACCATACACAACAGTGATCTTTTAGAATGAACCAGACACACCCATGGCACCAACTTCAATGAACAGCAATAAGCCAACTCCACTCCACGTACAATGTCAACAGACACCATACATTAGCTCACAGATTACGCTAAGTGACACAACTACCAACTTCAACCAACTCAAGATACTAGTATTCCACTACGATCATCTTACCCCCTTTAACCGTCACAGAACAAGTATGCCCACGAGCAAATGCAAGTCATCCTATCCTCAAATGAGTTGATCACAACTCTATCATTTACACTCAACCAAGGAATGACAGTTTACAAGACTGCTATCCAGTTTACACAAGATTTATCAAGAAGAAAGACCTGAGACGGTGAGAACGCCTATAGCAGGCTTCGTCAAACAAGGAAAAGAAAATGTAATTGTCGACGAAACTAACTCAGTCATGTCGCACTTAACCACCCACATCATCAGCTTCCGCGAGCAACTCAACTCCATCACTTACAACTAACATCTCCACGGTACCATGGTGCTCAAGTTCCACCAAAATCACAACTCCTGTCTTCACGGGCAACTCACTCCGACAACACAGTTCAGTACTCTTGCAGTTCCAACAACAATGAGCAATATTCGTCACTATTTACCATATACCAGTTCCCGAAACGAAACCCTACAAGGACTACGTCTTACTACTTAATGACTCTCAGCAACCTCAATATCATCAGGCTCACGTTCTCCTGCAGCTTTACAGTACGACAGGTGAGTTCGAAATATGCGTCTTCTCTCTGCATCTTCTGATAAAACAGTTACTTCTGTCGGAAATGACAAGACTTGATACGGACCTGTATATTTGGGAAGTAACTTTCCTGAGACCTTATTTCCAGGCGTTTTCTTCCAGAAATTATTGACAAACACCAAATCATTCACCTTAAACTTCCCTTGAACTCGACCCTTGTTATAACGAACAGCGAGTTTGTCGTGAGACACCTTAATCGCTTCCTGAGCCTCCTTCCATATTTCTTTAACTCTTTCAGGCGACGGCTGATCAGGCAACAAATCATTTAACGACCACAGATTAGTCAATTACGAGTTCGGTGCGAAAGCACATATTAAGGAGAACGGTGTTTTTCCATGCGATTCATGATCCGCCGTATTGAATGCATAAGCCAACCAATGCAGCGATGAATCCCACCTTGCATGGTTGTCCCTATGATAAGCAATGAGAGCAGCTCTCAAATTCCTATTTACTCGTTCCGCCAAACTGGGTTTTGGGTAATACGGTGTCGTAGAGACATGTGATATCGAATATTCGAAACAAAAGTTTCTCATTTGAACGGATGTGAAAGTCTTAGCATTGTCCGAAATAAGGTACTGACACGGACCAAAAGATGTGAAAATACTCTGCAAACATTTAATCACAGAAGTAGAATTACTGACTTTAGTAGGGAAAATCCAACAGAATCTAGAAAATCCATCGACACAAACCAATGCAAACCTATTTCCAACCTTGGACCTCGGAAAAGGCCCAACGAAATCCACGTACAGCCGTTCCATGGGTCTTGACGCGGGCTCAGAAGATAGAAACCCCACCTTGCTCGAGACTGCGGGTTTACTTACATTACATGAACGACATCCTAGCACAAACTTTCGAATATCACGATCCATTTGTTTCCAAGTGAGAGATTTACGGATCTTTGGCCTAGTCTTAAATATCCCCAGATGACCTCCCACTAGAGATTCGTGAAAATACCGAAGCATACCATCAACCAGCTGAACAGGCAACATGACCTTAGGTCTTCTGTCGTGTCTAGCAACACAACACAACACTCCAGAACGCAGAAAATAAGGATGAACAGTCTCTCTATTTGATAATTTACTGATGATCCCTTCTAAATTAGGATCCTCTCTCTGGTGAATAGCAATGTCCTTGAAAAGTAAGAGTGAATTGTTCAACATATGTTGAGCAGAGCTAGCTCCCACCACAACATTACTCACAGCTACTGTCTCAACTCCCTTCTTGCCTAACGGAACTTCTTCATACATCCTACTCAGAGAGTCTGCCACCACATTTTCAGAACCTTTGATATGGCGCACCTTAAACTTAAACGATGATATACGTGTTGCCCACCTGGCAATGCGCCCGGTCTTCCTCGGCCTTGCTAACACCCAACTCAGTGCTTGATTATCAACTTCCAACTCAAATTCCACATGTTCGATGTACAACTTAAATTTCTCCAACGCGAACATCACTGCTAGTCCCTCCAGTTCGTAGACAGAATATGAAGATTCAGGTTTGGTTAACGTTCGAGATGCGAAAGAAATCGCCCTCCTACCATCATCTCATTCCTGAAGTAAAACAGCGGCAACAGCTCCCAGTGAAGCATCGGTCTGAATAATAAACGTTTTGTTGAAATCTGGGACAGCCAGTACTGGTGCGTTACATAAGGCATCCTTAAGATCGTCAAATGCTGCTTGCTGCGACTCGCCCCACTCAAACGGAACATTCTTCTGCCTCAACTGATTCAACGGAATGGCACGACGAGCAAAATCCGGGATGAATTTTCTAAAGAAATTTATCATGTCCACAAACCGAGCTACTCCCTTGACATTGACAGGCACCTTGTAGTCTCTGATACTCTGCGTACGAGATGGATCGACAGAAACTCCCTTGGCTGACACAATGTGCCCCAAGAACGAGATCTGTGACTTAGCAAAAGAAGTCTTAGAAATTTTCACAGTTAACCCAGCATTTTTGAGTCTCCCAAACACTTCTCTTAAGCGACGGACATGATCCTCGAAATTTTTACTGAACACCACCACGTCGTCCAAATAGTGGTACAAAAACTTAAATTTTATGCCTGAGAAGACACGATCCAATAACCTGCTCAGAACAGCTCCTCCCGTGCTCAGACCAAACGGTAATCTATTATACTTAAACAAATTCCAGTCCGTGGTGAACGCAGTCAAATGCTTTGATTCTTCAGCCAACGGTACCTGTTTATATGCTTGTGTTAAATCAAGCAGCGAGAAGAAACGAGCGTCTTTAAACCAACAGAAGCAGTTGTGCAAATCTGGCAAAGGTATCAACACTTGAACCACCTTCTTGTTCAGTCTCCGATAATCGACCACCGGCCGAAAACCACCGTCAGGTTTCGGAACCAAAAACATCGGCGAAGAGTATGCAGAAATTGACGGACGAATAACACCGTCAGGCAGCATTTTATCAATAATCTTTTTTAATTCTGCCATTTTGGGTGAACTCAACCGATAAGGCGGGTGACGAACAGGAATGCCATCTTCGACAATTATTTTATATGACATTAAATTGGTAACGCCTAACCTATCAGTGAATACCTCAGGATACTCTGAACACAATTTTCGAATAACACAAGCTTGTCCGTCAGAAAGGTTGCCCAAATTGAGGTCATCAACCCCAAAACTTGCCTCATCCTCAACTTTCTCCTCCACGTCCACATGACCGGTTCTAACATCATATCTTTCGGAAGCCGAGAATTACAACTTAATCTCAGGACAAAAGTTAAACCAAAACGATTTTCTCCCCACATCTAATGTCACTCCAGAATGAGACATAAAATTTGCCCCTAAGATAACAGGACAAGACAACTTCGCAATAATCCAAAATGGAAACTTCCACGTAAAGTTGTGGATGCGAATTTTCAACTTAACCGAACCAAGAATTTCTAACGATGAATTATTTGCTGACACAAGTTTAACGTCCACCTTGGACAACGCTGGAAACTTACAAATCCCTTTCATGGCCTGATACCGATCTTCACTCATTAACGATGCTGCACTACCCGAATCAAGTAAGGCACTCACGTTAGCATCATTTACAAGAATCCCGATCACAGGAGAAGGTAATAATGAATTTAAAGAAATTTTTGCACAATTTTCCCGACCAACCTTTGATTCACAAACAGTACGTGACATCGATAAAACCTCATCAGCATGGTCACGATGCCAGTTCTCCTTCTGTCAATCTTGCCTGCAATTACACTCTCGATCAGAATGACCACTTCCACAACAACGAGCACAATTTATAACATTAACTCCTTCACGAACTGTGGCACCCTGTCCAACAATCACACCTCCTCGATCCTGACCATTCTGCACACGAGCATTTCCATCACGACCCTGATTCTGAGGAGCTCTCACTTCACGATTCCTATCCTGCCTTGCTGGAGGACGAGTATTTCCCCAACGATTATTCCTACCATGGAATCTGTTATTATTATTCCAACGAGGTGGCGTCTCCTTCGGCCTATTACGATTCAACTGACTCACATGACCTCTCTGCGATTCATTCTGTATTACAGACTCAGCGTGGACTACAACCTCATTCAACTCCTACACAGTTCGAGCACGGTATCCTACTCTCAATACGGACCTATACGCAGGAGTAATGCCATCCAATATGTGAGAAACAATTTCCCTTTCAGTGAAATTGACAGAAAATACCTTCGCCAACTTAAGAATATCCTGCACGTAAGATGTCAACGACTCCCCAACACACTGGAGACGGTAGAAATACTGGTGTTCAATCGGACCTATCGCTCTTGAAGGCACAACATTTTCTAAAACCAACCCAATAAAAACCATAATTCTAGTATTTTTTGACATAGCTTCAACCACCATTTTCCTCATCAGTCCACTAGTAAGTGGGAACATCAATTGATATATTTGGGCAACAGTTACATCGAAACCCTCAGCATATTCTTCAATTTCAACTAACTCTCTTAAAAACATAATAATCCCGTCAGTAGTATCAGTACTCATATTTCTCAACCTTGCCACACAAGCTGTCAACGGATGAGCCAAATTTCCAAAATTTCTCTGCGTGAACACAGAACGACCCGAGTTTCCTTCTCTCGATTCACCAGAACCTGCTAATCCTTCTCCACGTCTCACTCGACTAATTGTCTGATCATCGAAATCACCCCGATCATAGAAGTTGAATCTGTCCTTCGACCTTCGGTTACGCCCTTGTGCTGATGACGATAAATGAACTCTCTGACCATCCGATAAAGCAGATCGATCCACTTGACTGACAGTAAACCTATTCGTCCTAGGCAACTCTCCCATATCACCCCGATCAACCAAATTTGCACGACTATGAACACTATCACTACTGGATACCGAACACACAGGTCTAGAATTTGCATTCGAATAAGAATACTTAACACCTCCATACGAGTTACTCATAGTATAAACATGAAGTACATTACCTACATTCACAGATCTAGCACTCGAAACATGACACACAGCTTCTGTTCTTAACAACGAACGGCGTTCATACAGTTTAGGTCTAGCATCAAATTCAGCGCTTCTGTCGTCAACACGTCCACCATACACAATAAAGGTAGTTGGCACTCCTAACCTAAAATCTGACAACACAGAAGTTTCCTTAACCAAATTCAACTCAGCTGGATACGCCTCCCCAAGACTCAACCGATTAACCCATGTCACTTCACCATTTACTACCGACCTCATAGCGGAATCACGAGTACTTTCCTGACGGAAATTAACTTCACTTCGACCATTGCTCACTCGACCATTGCTTCGCACAGGCACATTTATAACGTTAACAGTTTGCTGAAATACAGGATTTGCCACCGTAGTACAATTCATACCATCACCATCTACATCCACTGCGTCAACTACAGAATACAAATGTGAACCACGTACTACAATACCACTACGTTGCACTACACTAGGTACATCAACATTTCTATCTCTGAGAGAGTGAGGTACATCACCATTTCCTTCTCCAACAACCGATCGAACTGAACCACGATCACCACTATCAGTACTAGACTGACTACGATCATCCAACAACTGATTAACACTTTTAAAATCTTCTGTCGCAAACACAGGATCTGATTCGTCAAAAACCTTTTCAGCTCATTTGGCAAGATTTATTTCAGCCTCAATGATCTCTATTACCTCCTCATCTGACTTGTGAACTGACACGACAAAAATGTCCTCACAACGTGTAAATAGATAACGCAGCCTAGCCCGTAGTCTATCATACTGAGATGAAGTACCATACTCTTCCAAGACAAATAAATTCACAATACTACTACACAAATCCACTTTATATTGTATCTGGAACTTACTCAGATTCAGCTCTGCATCCTGCTCGAATGTTGGCAATTCAACAGGAACGACCAAATTCTCGCTCAGCCTCTCACGAGCCGACACCAAGTCTGATGGCACCACCATGCCTCTAATTTGTAGCTCATAAGCCTCTTCATCCTCATACAGATATTTGGGATCAGGAACATATCTTTCCGCCATGATAAAAGAGAAACAAAACACAAATATTAGAATATAACCCAATCAGAGCCCTACCCAATGGATAATTCACAACCAGCTTCACTTGTTCAACTGCCAATCTGTTTAAGATTTTAACTGAATATATTTTGCAGCACATAGAATGATGCCTGAAATGCAAATTTTAACCATCACGATACCCTTCTTGCGAACACAAGCACGAAATTAACTACAGAGAATGCTACCATTTCTTCAAACATTAGGGTGCATGACAAAATCAGCCGGCTTTCAGAAAATCGAAAAACCACGCTAATGCTAACATAACTTCTGTCCCATATAAATAAATTATCTTGGCCAGACACCCCCGAAAGGGTTTGCGAGACAATGCTCGTAGAGTGGAGGGAAGACCAACTGTCCAGAGCCGTGGCTGAGTGGTCGCTCGAAGAATAACGTAGCCCAAACAAGATTTTAAAATTTGAAAATATATTGACAAACAAAACAGTACAGTTTTAACAGTTGAACAAATCAAATGAAAACCCTCCTAAGAAAATGTTGGAGGAACCCCTTACTAAATAAAATTTGGCAAGGTCAAGTACGCGCGGGATTCCACGATATGAAAGAAAACCAAATAATAGGAAAACAAAATAATATTAATTGAACCGAAAATAAAACCAGACCAAGTCAACCAACTTACAAGGCAGCGTACATCAGTACCCTCTGTGGCTTCTGACCACGAGATCCATTCGCATATTTGCAAGGTACTAAATCAAAAGATTCTGCCGAACCTCAATTTAAAATTTAATTTCACCCCAAATCACACACGGGCACTCTTTTGGCAAATAGAAAACTTGCACAAGGTGACAAGAGAATTAGTTAGCTAATATGAAATTAGAAAATGATGAATTTTGCCAAGATGGCGTCACAACCGACGCTATCACCATGCTTCAAGCATGAACACCAAACAACGAAAATCTGGCTAAAATAAGCTTCCACCGATAAATTACTATTTCCACAACACGTTAATACATTAATGCACGACTTCATCCAGAATTAAATCATTCAGGTCTCAAAAGACCGCAAAATATCAACTTTTAGACGGAGCGATTAACGAATACGTCGAAACGTACGGCCATGATGCCAATCAACTTCGAAGTCAAAATAATAATGGAAACAAACTAGTGACAAAACAAAGGACAGTCACCAGCAATTAAAACATTTTCCCACCAAAAGAAACAAGTTCTTCGATCTAAATATGAAAACAGAAATAAGTAAAATCCTTAAACTAAACCTAACTGATGTTGACCACACTAATAAGTTGGTAGCAAGCCAATAAGAAAATATATTAACAAGTTGGAACCATCATTTGCGCAAATGTTTGGCCCGTTAGAATAAAATTTAAATCATTGAAATTAAGAAAGCTTGCTATTTAAAACATAACTAAAGTCTTTGTTTCCCTATGTGGCCCAACAGATCACCAACGACACGATGATCATTAAATCTAATAATATGAGAAATGGGGGATGACCGTTGCTCACGTCCGCAGGAGTTACCTATAAATTGCCCTGCACGTGTCCCCTGGGTGGTGCTAAGCGAGCAACAACGACATACGGTGAAACTGAACAAATTACAATGTCTCAAACTCTTCGTTATAACGGTTCTTTTCAGAACCACCAAGCCATAGACATTGGACCTTCCGTCCGCATTCTCCAACTAAATATTGAAGGCATAAGTTCTGCCAAGTGTGACTACCTCCACAAACAGCTTAATAGCCTCAACATTGATATAGTCAACATTCAGGAGACACACACAAAAGATGAACAGGACCTTGCTAGAAGAGGACAAATATCGGGCTATACATTAGTTGAAGCCATCCATCACCAACAGTATGGAATTGCCACTTACGACAAATCTGGCCTGACTGGAGTACAAGTTGTTGAATCGAGTGACAAAGATCTTATCTTCTCTATAGTAGTAAAAATTAATGACCTAATCGTCATTAATGTGTACAAGCCTCCTTGCATCAGATGGACTTCGAAAGTTTTGCCCACCTTCAACCATCCCTGCATCTATACTGGGGATTTTAATAGCCACCACACAAACTGGCGGTATGACACAGTAGATGATGATGGCGCGGTACTAACTCAATGGGCAGAAATATCCGATCTGCATCTAGTTTTTGACGCGAAAGACAAAGGCTCCTTCCATTCTGCTCGTTGGGGAAGAGACTACAATCCCGACCTAACATTTGTGTCCAAGGATTGTCTTGATCAGACTCTTAAGACTGCACGTGAAATACTGTCTAACTTTCCAAACAGCCAACACCGACCAGTTCTTCTGGAAACTGGCACGAAGATACCCCTGGTGAACTCAGTACCTCTACCCAGGTGGAATTTCAACCGTGCAAATTGGGACAAATTCTCTGAAGATCTTGATCGGAAGCTATTTGATTCAAAACTAGAGCCGATTGGCAACTCCAGCTATCTGATATGACATCTAGCGGTAAAAATGAGAAACTTACCAAGTAGGGTACATTTGTCACGTGGTGACTGTTTGTATATGGTTTCTTGTATTGGTAAACAGATCGTGGTAAATTGTTCGTGTCTTTATACATAAGTAATAAGTTTTACTCGTTGATAGAGTGAAAAATGAGTAAAAGCAAAGTGTATTGCTCAGTTTACGGCTGTAAGTCGATGTATAAGAGGGCTGCGGATATACGTTTTCATCACTTTCCAAAAGATGCAAATAGCAATAGCCGAAATGTGATGATACCTAATAATACCTAATACCTAATAATAATACCTTTCCACCCCGGGAAGGATCTAACACTTGTCGAGGTAGACAGACAGAAGACCTGCGACGTAAAGCCAGCGAAGGTTATTCACTTTAAAAACAGCTGTTACGAAGGGCGCGCTGGTAAGATTGAAGTTACTTGAATAATTAATTAAATAATTAATTATTGGCTGCTTGGTAGGGAGAAGGGATGAGTTTAACTTGTATTAAAACTCGGGGGGCGACAGGAATTGCTTGATTTGGATGGTTAAAATGTGGGTTTGGTGTTGAATATTTGAATGGTAGCGGAATCACTCATTCTACAGTGCCCACGGGGAGGCAAATTAGGCCTATATGACTCGTAGTGGAATAGCTCGAATATCGAAGAACTTAGCGATTACGAGGTGTAGGCTTGGCGGAAAGGCTGGCGGATCATCAGTTTGACATCAATTCACGATATAAATCGGAGCTTGGAACAGTGGCGTCTGGTTTGCGTGGATGCTAGTCTCGGAATGATAAAAGTAGCACAGCTTCGGTGTGTTATTTATTTGTTTATGTACCGTATTTCTCTATTTGAATGTCCTCGGCGTTGACTCAGGATCGAAATTTACATTATATTGCGCATAATAGTACCGAAATAATGTCCGAAGTGTAGCCCTGTGTAAATTTGAATCAGCTGATCTACATCAACCATAAAAACTGATGCTTGATAATATGCAAATGACACCAAAAATCCAGTGGAACACACAAATTAGATCACGTGTATCGCACAGTTATACATATATATAATTAAAAATAACACTGTCATTACTTTAGAGACCACATTTACTGATTATAACCGAAAAATAAAAAGTGTTCCATATCAAACGCGTATTATTGAGTATTTTAAACCCTACTTATCCAGACCGACCGCAGCGCCCCAAGTGTTAGTTTGAGTTGCCAATAGGGATGTATAGAACTAGCACCGATAGAGCGCACTGCTGTTGTACTGGGTAAGCGCAAGGCGCTCTTCAGTTGTCTCCTGTGTCCTCATGCCGCTAATATCCAAGCATTTAAGTTGTTTAAATTGTTATTTTCGTGACTATGCTGAGCTATTGCAGTGTTCCTCATTGACAAATTCAGGGAAGCCCGTTTTCGTTTCACCAATTTCCACAAAATATAGAAATGAGGAAGAAATGGTTACATGCTATTAGAAGGAAAAGTTTCGGTGAGAATAATCTGACCGAAAATATTAAAGTGTGTTCCCATCATTTTCAACCCGATGACTTCACGAAAACTGTATTGGGTAAGTGTGATGAACAGTACAAAGGGAAATAATTCCTATTTTGTACCTATAAACTGATTAGACATTTCGATAACAACCACTGAATTTATGCGTTTGTATTTGAAGGTGAGAGAGCAAGATTAAAACCGGGCGCTGTTCCATCGCGTTTTCCGTGGACCACGAACACCCCCCCCCAAAAAAGGAAGTGGCCATACACAAGAAAATTGCCGGAATACCACGATAAGCCTACAATATGGGAATCGGCAGAGATCATCTCCATTGAAGTACGGGAAGAAATCGTCAATATACACGAAGAAGTGAATGTAACATTTGTGACTCCCATTTTCAAAGACATCAATACCGTACTCGGACAAATACTTCAAGAATAAATGTTGCAACATTATGTCACAAACGTATTATGGTTGGTTTCTTGAAATCAAAATTAATCGTCAACTTCCATCTGTCCGACGGAGAATGTGGTAGCGACTGACTTTTACATTCTGGAGACATAGTCAGATGAATGGAAAAAGTTCGTGACCCTAAAGCAGGGATTCTCAAACTTTTTAAACATTGTACCCCTAATTCGTTTGCAAGGGGGTATGGGAACGATTCTTATTGAGAAATTGACATAATGGCATAAGAACCAAACGTTGCAATGAATTTTCGAGGTACCGGTACGGTAAACATTAACGGTATCAACTTTCTTTGATTATGTTTACCATATTTTTATTTATCGTGTGGTTTTTAGTGCCGGGAGTGTCCGAGGACATGTTCGGCTCGCCAGAGTCTGTAGCTGCTTCCAGCGGAGCTACAAGTTCTGTTCAATTTCAAGTAGTTCCAACATTCACTACCAGATGTCAATGATACCTAGTGGTGAAGGTTGGACTTTGATAGAGTGTTCCATCGAAATCTAATCTAGAAATTTAGCTTCACACAAGTTTAGTCTGTGGAAGGATCTTTTACATGCCATAAATCTATGACATGGGACCGCAGGCTTTAGTTCCCCTCCGAAGGAAGGCATAGCCTACTGAAGGATTTTAAAGCTCTTAAAAAATCCGACGACTTCGGCCGAGTTAGAACCCGCTATCTTGGGCACAGCAGTTCAGAATGCTACCAACTACGCCACCGAAGCCGTATGTTTACCATAAAACACGACAGTTTCATGTAAGCTATCAACCTAAGAAAAGACATGAATCGAAGTCTATAAGCAAGGGGAGCAAGTGAATATTTAAATCTCTATTTATGATGTAAGTCTTATGGAGATATATTTATCAATATAGGCCTACAATACTCAAGTAATTGTAATCTTTAGGAGAAAGCATGCTGAATAATAAAGCGTGTTAGAATTTTTGTATTACCGCTGTATTAATTCTTCTTTCCTCCCGCTAGTTTTAATGCCTCTGGTCCGTAGCTCATTTTGCAGATGTTCAATGCTTAAACGCTGAAAATCGTCTATAATATATTAGGAAATATACCTATACAATTAATTAATATAGTCTTGGAGTAAAATTAGAGAAGATATAATTTACTTTAGCTTAGAAATCTCGGTCACAATCTATACATTCCTCGCAGCTGACTGGAAGAAACATAAGACGATCGCCTTGCGCTTACCCAGTACTACACGAGCGCTATCTGGCGCGAACTTTCTCCAGCTACATCCCTATTGCAAATAACTATGATGACTTCGTTAACCTAGTAATTTCAGCTGCTAAATTAAACATCCCTAGAGGTTTCAGAAAAGACTATGTGCCAGGCTGGAACCCTGAAAGCGAGGCGCTATACGAAGAATATCTAACAACAGGCAATCATGAAGTTGGTTTGAAGCTTCTACAATCACTAGAGAAGAATAGGAAACAAAAGTGGGAAGAAACAGTGAAAAACATGGACTTCGCGAAATCGAGCAGAAAGGCTTGGAGAGTCTTAAATCGTCTTACTGGAAAACATGTCTCCAAAAAGCAGTATACTAACTTGAGCCCAGATGCCATTGCAAATAGAATGGTGGACATTACACGATCCAAAAGAGATAAATGTCACACGAAAACAGTGAAACAAAAGCTCACCGAACTCAAACGTAGAACTCAGAAGAATGAGAAACTGTCTAGGCCATTTTCTGTTCAGGAAGTTGAAACCGCTATCAAGATGTTGAAAACTGGTAAAGCTGCTGGTCCAGATGGCATCTATAATGAATTCCTGCGAAACATGGGTCCACATAGCATCAGCTGGCTTACTTCACTTTTTACTTTCATCCTTCAGACTAACAACCTACCAAAGCAGTTTAAACGGTCAAAGGTGATCGCCCTTCTTAAACCTGGCAAGTCGGAGCAGAGACCTGAAAACTACCGTCCAATAGCACTTCTTAGCTGCATTTATAAACTTTTAGAACGAGTCCTTCTTGCCAGGATAGCACCACTCATTGAAGCTGTAACCCCACCAGAACAAGCTGGATTCAGGAAAAACCGAAGCTGTACTGATCAAGTCTTGGCCCTCACCACTCACATTGAAGCAGGGTTTCAAAATAAGCTAAAATCATCAGCTGTCTTTATCGACCTGACTAGCGCATATGATACTGTCTGGCGACATGGACTGATCCTCAAAGTGCTGGAAGCTATCCCCGGTTTGGAAATTGCAAATCTTATCTCTAACATGCTTTGTGAAAGAGAGTTCGTAGTATTTCTAGATGATGCTAAAAGTCGCAAAAGGAAACTAAATAATGGTCTACCCCAAGGATCAGTTTTGGCCCCAGTTCTATTCAATCTGTACATTCATGACTTGCCACCAACAATAGCTACTAAGTTTATTTACGCAGATGACATTGCACTGGTAGCTCAAAGCAGAACTTTTGAAGATGCAGAAGGCACTCTTACAACCGATCTGGAGAAAATGTCAACGTTCTTCAAGTCCTGGCGACTGATCCCAAGTATGTCTAAGACAGAGGTTTCATGCTTCCATCTTGCCAACCGACTAGCAAACTACAAGCCAAATGTTGTATTTCGTGGTGAAAAACTGAAATACAACCCATTCCCGAAATACCTAGGTGTCACGCTGGACCGAACTCTGAGCTACAAAGAACACCTCACCAAGCTCTCTCACAAAATTTCCACCAGAAATAACATCCTGCACAAGCTTTGCGGTAGTTCATGGGGAGCCACGGCGGACTGCTTAAGATTAACGGGTATTAGTCTAGTCTATTCTGCAGCGGAATACTGTGCTCCAGTATGGTTGGAAAGTGCACATGTGCATAAAGTGGATACCAAGCTGAATGACACTATGCGTTGCATAACCGGCACCATAAAATCAACCCCTCGCCACTGGCTACCAGTACTCAGCCACATTCCACCACCTCACCTGAGGAGGAAGGAAGCTCTGATCAGAGAAGCAAAGAAGATCTATGCTTCTCCCTCATTACCAATACACCAGGAATTCTGCCACCCACCACCGAAGCGACTTCATTCGAGGAGACCAACCGGTTTATTGGCCGACCAACTTCTGGCAAATCGATTCAACCTAAACCAATGCTGGCAGGACGAATGGTCAAACTCAACGTCTGGAATTAGTGCCCAGGAGATCAACCCAACGGTGAAAATACAAGGATTTGACCTTCCTAGAAAATTATGGTGTCGCCTCAATAGACTGAGAACCAGGCACGGCCGTTGCAATTACCTATGCCATAAGTGGGGTTGGATAGATTCCCCATTGTGTCAATGCAATGAGGAGGAACAGACCATGGACCATATCATCCAGCGCTGCCCTCTACGCGCCTACTCCGGGAGCCCTAGTGATCTGTTTCATCTTCGAGAATGTACTGTGGAATGGCTCCAAAACTTGAACTTGGATTTGTGATTTGTTTTTATGTAATTCACCATACGATTAAATAAATAAATATGAGAAATAATTTAAATTAAATAATTTTCCAAATGTCTTCATCAAGTCTCAGAATAATCAGTAGTTTGCTATCTTCTCTTACCTTCTACTCCGGTCATGGGCCGGAGCCCAGAGCCCAGAGCCCCAACGTCTGCTTTCAACTTAAGTCATCTTGAGAGTACGGCGTCACCCAGCACTCCATCCGTTAGCCCGCCAGAGCGGCCCCCGCGCATGCGCGCTACACACGTCGTGCTGCCAAGGTTATGCAGTGGCAGATTTCGAACTATGGAAACAATTTAAGTTATCGAGTTTTTCGTCAGGGTTGACAACATAATTCCCAATGTACATTGCATATCAAATGCCTGAAAACACTTCAGTCCCAATTTTAGGTTGGCATTTAAGAAGCGGGAAGATTCCTAGCTTTCATTGGTAACACGGTCACTTCACAAGTTCGAATTTGTATGACCGCGAATTCCGGACATCAATGTTCATAATTTTTGCCACAGACGACAATAATGTCTTAAATGATATTCCCATTGTCGTCAACATAATTTTAAAGACCAAGCGGTTTATTTGAAAATTTCACCTTAGAACCTTTTGGGCAAGTTACTTCATGAGGTCCATAATCACTATGTTACCACTGGGTCAGAAGGTGGGTTCAGATTATTAGAGACCCCTGGGTTCAGAACTGTGTCCAGAGTTATTTTCACGAAATAGGATTGGCGAAAGTTAAGGCAGGGAAGTGTGCAGATGCAATCGGCACAATGTTTATTCGAAAATTATCCTGTTTTGTGAACGTGATTCATTTTTGTGAGAAGAAATGAAGTTGGTCAACAGAGATAGCATTAGTTTTTTTGTGGAATCCTCAGCAAAGTGACATTGACCTTTTGAAATTTAACCATTTCTCTGACAGGTCAAGGGGGATAACGGTTATATTGTACAAGAGATACTTATTCGAAGAAGATCCTCATTAAAGTAACAGTGGCAAGATGGCGTCACAGTGAGAGTGTAGTGAAATTGCAGCTAGTGTAAATATTTGATAAAAGTGGTAAAATATTATAACAGAGGTTTAAAATCTATAAAGTTGCTTTACTTAGGTCAAGTGAAATATGGAATATTGATAGTATTTAGAAATTCTTATTGATAATTTAATAAACTTAAACTAAGTTGTGGGAACGTGTATCCAAAGATTCGGTGACTTCTTCAATCACTGTTTGAACCAAGTAGAGCAGTGGTGCTTTTACGAGTTTTCACCCGATTGGAAGATATACGTATTTCACATTCTTCTTTATTAGATTAGATTAATTCATATAGGTAGTAATAATTAACATAAATTTAGTGTAATTTGGTGTAAATATCAAGGCTAACTTAGATCTCTAGTATGTTGGCAGTAAACAGTGTTAGTGTCTCGACAGGTAATGTACCCGTGACGGATTTATGCTCGTCGTGCAAAATAAAAGTAAAAATGCAAATAAAATCATCACAAGATCTCAGGTAAAATTGAATGAGGAGAAAAGTGAAAGTGAAACCGATTGTCGTAATGTAGGCCTACCGCTACCGTCATGCGAATGTCATAACCTGAGAAACGAACTGTCCTCAAAAGATGAAATTATAAAGCTGCTAAAGGAAGATATTGCTAAGTTAATGGAAGAGTTGAATAAATTAAAAGGAAACAGAGAGGAAAGCAAGGAAACTTGGTCGACAGTGATTGAGGTAAGGTAAGATTGAATAAGCCTAGGCCTATAAATGGAGTACATGTAACTGAAATTCCCGTCTCAAATTCATTTGGAGTGCTTGTTGAAGAAAATGATGACTTTCCTCAAGAAGAAAAGAAGAAAGTGATAAAGAGAAAATCCAGGAAGATGCGGATATTTGCGGATAGCCACGGGCGAGATGTAGCAGCAAGCGTATTGGAGAGAAGGAGAGAAATGGAGGTCACTTTGACAGTGAAGCCAGGAGCTCAAATTGCAGAGGTCACAAACGGGATGATAGGAGAGTGTGCGTCCCTTACTGCAAAGGACTACGCAGTGATCATCGCTGGAGCAAACGACGTCTATAGAAATGAGAGTAAAAAGGTAATCAAAGATTTAAAGGGTACATTGCCATCCATGCTTAACACAAATGTCATTATTGTAAACATTACGCAGAGATACGATTTAATTCCCAAATCATGTGTAAATGTAGAAATAGAGGCTACAAATGGAAAAATTCATAAAATTTGTAAGAGTTTTCCAAATGTCCAAATTGTAGATGTAAGTAAATTAGACAGGAAGTTCCACACTCAGCATGGCCTACACTTAAATAGATTTGGAAAAGAGTATCTTTGTGATGAAATCTGCAAAATTGTAAATTCAAATGGTAAGAATAATTCAACAGTAATATAATTAGGGTGGAAGCAGGGAAACTGGTAGAAGAAGCCAAACGTGAGGTTTGGCATTCAGATCTTTTGAAGTCAAATTTAACGGAGTGCAACAATGGTATTTCGGATTTGTCTAGCAACAATAATAATAACAATTATGATAATAATAATGTAAATAAATCACCAACACAAGCTTGCAAAAGTAACAAATTTAAAATTTACCACCAGAATGTCCAGTCTCTTTATAATAAAATTGATTACATAAATCTAATGCTTAAAAATGAACTTAAAGACATCTCAGCACTATGTATTTCAGAACATTGGCTGAAAGAGGAGCAACTCGAATTAATTCAATTCCCAGGGTTTATACAAGCTAGTAAATACTCTAGATCTAATATTAGCCATGGTGGTACTTGTATCTACCTAAGAAATAATTTAGATCATGAACAGATAACAGCTTATGATTATCTAATTATGAGACAGGATTTTGAATTCTCTGCCGTAAAAATACAGCAGTTTAAGTTAATAATTGTATGCGTATACCGTTCTCCGTCAGGAAAGTTTCCTTTATTTATAGATAAATTAGAATTGTTACTCAATAACATGAGCAAAGTAAATATCGATATAAAAATTTGTGGGAATGTAAATGTGGATTTCTTAAAATTTGATAGAAATTGTGAATTATTAACACAGTTACTAATTTCCTATGGACTGAAACCTACAGTAAATACCCCAACAAGAATAACAAAATTTAGTAAAACCACTCCTGATCAAATTTTCATAAATACAGATAAATATCACCATTCAATAGAAGTCTATTGTCCGGGTTTTAGTGACCACCATGGACAAATACTGAGTTTTGAAGTATCCGAAACAATCAATAATAATGATAATGGAGTAAAATCAAAGTGCAGGTCATTCACTGAATCAAATGTTACATATTTCAATGACTTATTAAATAAGGAAACATGGTCAGAAATGTATGAACTAGAAAATGTAAATGATAAATTTAATGCATTTAACAGTACCCTAAAACACTATTTTGAAATAGCATTCCCCTTTAAACGAAGAACTGTTCAAAATAACAAAACTAACAATTGGATAACAACAGGGATTATAAATTCATGTCAAAGAAAGAAATGTCTACACAAATTATATAAACAATACCACACAACACCTGAGTTCAATTTATACTACAAAAGATACACTAGCATATTAAATAAGGTAATAAGACTAGCGAAGAAAATGCATAATGATAATTTTATTTCTCAATCATCTAATAAAAACAGGGCTATGTGGTCCGTGATAAAGAAAGAAACTGGAAAATCTGCTAAAATACAAAGGAACATTACACTGACCAGAAATAATAAAGTGAGTAATAATCCAGAGGAAATAGCAAACACTTTTAATGACTATTTTCTGGAAATTCCACAAGAATTATTAAATAAAACACAGGTAAATTCACTAAATTCTAATAATAAAATAAATATATGCAGTTATTCTTTATTTATAAATCCTGTCACAAGTGAAGAGGAAAAAATAGTTATAAAAGAGCTAAAAAATAAATTTTGTGCTGGCATTGATGGCATCCCTGATGCAATTTTAATGAAATGTGCAGAAAATATAATAAATCCACTTACGCACTTAATAAACAGTTCAATTCTCTCAGGAACTTACCCGGATATTTTGAAGTTATCAAAAGTAATTCTACTGCACAAAAACGGTTCAACAGATGAATTAGATAACTATCGTCCTATTACCTTACCAACTGGTATTGCAAAAATTGTGGAAAAACTTATGTATAAGAGACTGATAAGTTTCATAGAAAAAAATAAAATATTATCAAACTCACAACATGGATTCAGAACGGAAAAATATACACAGACAGCAATTGACGAATGTAGTAATTGTATACTGAAATTAATTGACAATAAGGAACATGTAACTGGCCTATTCTTGGATTTATCGAAAGCATTTGATGTTGTTGACCATAAAATCCTCCGTACCAAACTAAATCAATATGGTATTAGAGGTATAGCTAATAAATGGATAGAGTCTTACTTAACAAGGCGTAAACAAATAGTAAGCTTGAGACACAAGGATGATGGAACCAAATTACTTAATGAAACATTGTCCAATGAGGGAATTATTGAATTTGGAGTACCCCAGGGATCGGTTTTGGGCCCACTACTCTTTCTTCTATATATCAATGATATAACACAGAACGTTCATTCACATAAGGAAATTTTGTTTGCGGACGATACAACACTCGTAATAAAAGGTGAAACTAAACAGGTCATGCAGCAGTCTGCTGACTCCGATACAGGAGAGTTAACCAAATGGTCACAAGATAATCGCCTCATAATAAACTATGAAAAAATAACCAGTCTGTCTAAATTTCCACACTATACAGAATAGGAATCCTGCGAAACCCAATGTAACATTAAATGGTCATCAAATAGAAAATAAATCAGAAACAAAGTTTTTAGCACTATGGATACAACAAAACTTGAAATGGAATAAACATATACAATATCTGAATACTAAACTGAACTCGATGAGCTTTGCGTTACGTATTTTGAAAACCTGCACTAGCATGCACACATTAAGAAATACTTATTTTGCTTATTTCCATTCATACTTAAGATATGGGATCATATTATGGGGTATGTCGCCAGATGTACGTTTAGGATACAAAAGAGGGCGATTAGAATTATGGCAAATGTAAACTCTCGAGAATCATGTAGACCTCTGTTTAAAGATTTAAACATTCTCCCACTACCCTGCATATATATCTTTGAAAGTATTGAGTTTTTTAAAAAGAATTTAATGAATAAAGATGTTTTTCTTAAAACAAACAATGATGTTCATAGGCATAACACAAGACAAAATCAAAACATTCATATTTCACACACACACACACAAGCATATATCAAAAAGGAACTTTTCACACTGGAGTTAAATTATACAATTAACTACCCCAGTATATAAAACTTGCCCCAAAAATAAAAACCTTTGATAGAATGTTGAAAGCTTATCTGCAGTGCCATTGTTTTTACTCAGTAGTTGAATATCTTAGCGTACAGGAGCGATGAAATCTATAATTATATTTTACTTTTTTAAATTTAATTGTAATACCTAGCTGTATGTTGTTGTATTTATAGAATTAAGTTTTCATATTATGATAATAGAGTGAGGTGTAAATAGTTGTGCAGTAAGATTGTATCTATTAAGATTTGCTATTATAATAAGTTACATAGTTATAATATTAGTAATATATACCTGTTAGTTCTTTTATTTTATAGATGTAAATTCTGACGTGTCCTATATAAAAAATGTATTTAATGCATGTATTTGATCAAATGGAATTAATAAAAATCTATCTATCTAACCAAACATTTGTTAACAAACTTCTTTAACATTATGTCCACACCAAAGAAACTTTTGTTAACAAACATCTTCAACATTAAATAAACTGTTTGTGAGGTTATAATGGATAGAGTCAGGAAGAAGAAAGTACTTTCAGCTGCAGCTTTCATTATTTTAGTGAGTACAATTAGAGAAAAGTGCAGACGCAAGGTGTGGCAAAGAAAAATATTGGAAAGGCGTTTAGAGTTAAGTTTGGAGAGAACACTTATGCCGCTTGCGATTCGATAGTCGATTTTTAGAGAAATAAAAGCGCATCGTATTCCGCGCTACGAATTTACAACCTTAATTGCGTCTGCGCGATCCAAAATATTAACGTAAACACGAAAAGATAATGAAAAGTTTCATTCACAAAAGTTAAAGAGATTTTGTTCATGAACATGCTCGAAAAGTTAACGAACACGCTATTTTGTTTATGAACAGTCAAAAATGTTAATGAACATTGTTCATGAACTGTGTTCATTAACAAAATTAACGAAAACATCTTGGTGTGGACGTACCTTTTGATGCAAAAACAAAGTTCAAATTACGGTCAAGAGATGAAACAAAATCAATGTATTGACAGAAAATTAGAAAGTTAAATAGCATTCTCATTAAAAGATATGCACATAACAGCAAACCAACAAATGTACATTGTGCAAATGTAGCCGAAGGTAGATCACAACATAGGCATAAAATGGCTAATAAAAATATAATCTATAATAATTACGAAGTCGCGTAACACGCCCCGTACACATTTAATTCCAAATATACATCCAGCACATACACACTTCTTACACACATAAGAATATACATGAATATAATTAACTAAATCATAAACTCTGCATACATAATACCTATCTCTAAATGCCAGGCATAGATGTTCATATTCTTCCTGTCTCCTTTTCTCATGCTTCCTTTTCTTCTGTTTATCCTCCGTCTCCGTTCTTCTTTCTTTATCTGCCTTCCATCTCGTCTTTCTCTTCATCCGCCATGTCATTCCATACCTTGTACTCCTCATCTTACATCTCCACCGTACCTCTCTCCTTCCCTTCCTCATTTTCTTCTTCTTATTATTAATATTCTGATCCTTCACACTCTTATCTTCCTTTGCCTGACATCTCATCTTCTTCCTACTTCTTTTCTTTGCTTTCCAACTCATCCTTTTATCTATCCTCCTGGTCCCCCTTTTTTCATTCTCAACCACTTCTTTCTTCTCTTCGTTTTACCTCTCATCCTTTTCATCTCAATCTTCCTTCTCCAACAATTCTTCACCTCATCTTTTCCCATTTTGTTGTCTTCTTCATTATTCACTCCTGCACTTTCGCCCTCATCTTTAACCTCTTTTTCTTGACTGCTACTGTTCTCCTCATGACCAACCTCATCTGCTTCTCCTTTCTCTTCTTCAGTTTCTTCCATCTCACCTACTTTCATAGTTTCTCCTTTCTCTTCTACCTTGCCCTCTATCTCATCTTTTCCCTGTTTTCAGTTTCGTTCTCTTCCTCCATTTGACGTCCTCCTTCACCTTCTTCTCTCTCTTGTCCATTTTCATGTTTTATTTGAGACCTTAATCTCACTTCCATATCTAATATTCTCTCACCAGTCGCCTTTTCAACCTTCTCAATTTTCTCTAGAATATGTTCCTGTACCCATTCCAATTTATTATCTGCTTCTATAGTCATATCATTTAATTTCTCTGGTATTATCGCTTCCATTTTCATCGATTTCTGATCTAATTCTTTTATAATTGCTTTCGCCTTTTCTTCCACCATACTCCTTACTCTCCTCTAATCTCTTGTCTCACCCCCTCAATACTATGCTGTAACAATCCATACTTCCTATCTAACTCCTCACTAACATGCATTACTTTATCTAATTTCTTACCCAACTCCTGATTATTCTTATCACATTTTTCATTCATTTGTCTTATCATCTCCTGATTATTCTTATCAAATTTTTCATTCATTTGCCTTAACATCTCCTGATTATTCTTATCCATTTTTTCATTCATTTCCCTTAACATATTTAGGATATCCTGCACCTGCATTAACACATCCTGTACTGGCCTTACAATATCCTGTACTAGTACATCAGTCATCTCTCCTTCCATCACACTACTGCCAGTCTCATTCCCATCACTCTCCAACATGCACACCACCACACTTTCTCCGTTCATCTCTATCCTGCTACAACTCACTCCATTCCCATTCATTATTCTCATTCGTTCATCCTCCATGTAAATACGTACACAATAACCTATCCCTCAGATAGCACTTGCACAATTCACACTCTCCTACTCCAACACTGATGCATCCTGGTTCTCGAGTCCCACGTTAAGGTGCCAATTGTAATTTTTTCCTAATTGGTAGCTTTCTCTGTATCCTACCCTGACGAGTCCCCCCCCCCCCCCCAGCAAGCAGAATATAAAATAGAGAAATCCCGTTGGGCGCCAACTCAAATACAAATGTATTAGAGTAATAAACTAAAGTTCAAAACAAGATTAACACGAGTTCTCAATAAAATCAGGGTGTAGGGTAAAATATATACAAACCCGGATACAATCAGTTTGGGATGTAGTTTTGATATTCACTGCAATGAACAAGCATTTACCGAGAATATTACTTACGGTTCAGTTGTCATATTATGATACATAATATATCTATAGTACTGCAGTGTGATATGATTTTTTTAAGTTTTCTTTATTATAAGAACTCTTCTTTGTCAGAGATTGATGGGATTATCATCAAGAAGCAGACTATAGGCATCTTTATATAATATATATTTACTTCCAGTATTTTTATAAGACCACATTACATCGTATATTATCCAATCCTGCTTTTATTTGTTTGTTACCTACTATCTACAACAATCTCCTACTAACTCCTTTTCTTATCTTACTCTCTGCCTTCTAAAGATATGACACCACTCTAGTGTTGGATCCTCCACAGATATGCACTCACAAACACCTAGTTCAATATTTCAACACCTGAGCGCTCGTATCATAAAAATGTCACAACGTTAGTTTTTAAAATCCTTGACGGAGCCGTAAATCGAACTCGGGGCCTCTGGGTGAGAGGGAGGCGCGCTACTTCAACTCCACGGGGCCGGCTTAGTAAGAATACGGTAGACTTAAATATATTTTCTGAGTGCGTCAGAGACGGCAGTGAGCATAGCAGCAAGAAAAGGAAACTTCAGACATTGGGACATTGAGGTACAGTACAGACTTTTATTATTACCTAATCGGGAATCGACAGGACATAAATCATGATAATATGTATCCTTTATTTGCAATATTTGCGTGCAGATTTAGTGGACGTTATGTTCTGTTGTATTTTCGGAAACATTTGGCGTCAAAATGCATGTGTTTACGCAGTGTTAGCAATTACCACGTGCTTGCGATAGGACTCTCAGATGACAGATGGGCGGAGTTGCCAAATCTTATGACTTTGCTTAAGAATTGTCGACGGCGATGCTGAAACACGGTCGACCGTGGCTGAAACCTATCTACAGTGTTCTAAGAGGTACTGGGTAACCTGCCTGGCTAAGCCCAAAAATGTAACTAGAAGAAGAAGACGTGCAGCGGTCCTATGAAGAAGCATATTTCTTTATATTCCATGGTCTTTGGTGTAGGATAAGAAGAAGATCAACAATTTTGATTGCATTCAGAGCTTTTGGTTTACATCAGTAGTGTACATTATGGCTCAAAATCCCAGCTCAGGTATGTATTAATAAATTATTTATTTCCTCTTTCGAAGTTAACATATAAGAAGAATTTCTGTTATACCTCAATACATTAAAAGCCACCGGGTTGTTTGGGTGGGCACCGGTTTTAGGGCTTGCTTAGCTTTTACCGCGTCGGGGGCCGTTCTTGCTTTCGAAGCAAAATAAACTTTCTTTAGGATTTTATGTAGCCTAAATGCTTTTTGTGAAATTATCTCGCAAAATTGACATGGTTCTAGGTCGGGGGTCCCATATTTTCAAAAGTTAAGACTGTGACACCCTTTGTGTTTTACTGGGCACATTCATTTTAATAAGGTGGACGGGAACATAAATACACAAGTACACGACGGAATATAACATGCATAAAGATATAATAAACATTTAATGCAGCCAAAGGCCATGATAATATACGATTGAATCAATCCTCTTCAGATTACAAGTCCTGGTTGCCACACAAGTCATTCAGCGACAAACCCCGTTCAAATCTCAGTGCGTGATATCTGTCGCAGAGCCCCCCACACAACCTACAAATGCACTCTTTGTTTGGAACATGGTAAGCTTTTTGAATAAAAATATTACATGCCCTTAATTGAAGGCCTTCTTTCAATAGTGGTAGGCTACAACACTTTTAAAATGGAGGGAGTTATACTCTTTTTCATATAAATGAGAGGTGATACTATGCATTATGGACATGTGCATCCTCTTGGCAGAAGAACATTACTGCTTGGGTCTAAGCTGCGTGGACCTGAGAGGAATGTGCATCGCAGACTATGAGTAGTGGTGGTGACGAGTGATGAGGTTTCTCGGTCCTTGCGTAGTAACAGAAGCAAATACATTCGTCGGTGACTCACTCACTCATTCCCAACGCCACACTGGTTTCAGACAAGACCCTACGTTAGCAGTATTGGAATAGACAAGAATGTCAGGTAACACGGCGGGCTGTCGACAGGCTTGTCAGTTCTCGCCTGCTCCTACCCTGCCTCTGCCCTTCATCCTGCAAGTTCACAGAGCTTAGACGCGAGCAGTTGCTGGATGTGTACCATTTTTTGAATTAAGAGTAAACTGACATGTATGAACCTGAAAAAGATAACACCCTGATTGTATGAACATGAAAAAGCGGATATTTAAAGTGCATCTTAGACCATTCTCCCTTTTCTTCACTTTTAACACCTTAGCTTATTGAAAATATGTCATTTATGATATACATACCTTTCCGGGAGTTGTTGGGAGTTTCTTGGGAGTCGTTTCACAATCTCTTCATACTCGATAGCCGCTGCTGCACCGCAATAATTGTTATTTCATGGATATAAAGCATTTTCCGTCACTTACGGACGCCATCTTGAACAGTCATGTGACACCCGAAAGTCGATCATGTGACTACGTTACCAACTTGAATAAAGAAATTCACCACACGCCTTCGCTACTAAGTTAAGCACTGTTTTGCGGAAAATTACTGCTAGTACCACAAGCAAGGGGGTCTGGGGCGTAAGCCGCAGGTTAGGTCTGTTTTTGTATGTAAAACATTAAGAAGATAGAATTTACGTCTGCTATTAGGTTTGGTACTGCCTGGTCAAAAATTAATTTTGCGGAAAATTACTGCTAATACCACAAGCAAGGGGGTCTGGGGCGTAAGCCCCAGGTTAGGTCTGTTTTTGTATGTAAAACATTAATAAGATAGAATTTATGTCAGCTATTAGGTTAGGTACTGCCTGGTTGAAAATTACTGCTAGTACCACAAGCAAGGGGGCCTGGGGCGTAAGCCCCAGGTTAGGTCTGGTTTTGTATGTAAAACATTATAAATACATAAATAAACACTGTAATTGAGATCACTTTTGACCGAGTGTAGTGATTTCATAAATCACATGCGAAATAGTACCAAACGCGTGGAGTTGGCATTACTGACTCAGTGAGAAAGATGGAGGCCAGAACTTCGATTTCAGCTATATAAGTCGTGTTGCTATTTGGGCGGGATGGTGGGTCTATGACAGCGGAACAGTGAACATCTAATACTCAATCCTCTCCTGATATCCTTCCGACTATTAAATCAGGTAATTTCAGTTTTTAAATATTTTTATACCAAGGATGGTCTAAGATGCACCGCTACCAACACCCTTCATATTGAAAGTGGAGTTGTACCACTATTGAAATAAGGCCTTCAATTTATTTTGCCTTTGTAGTTGGTTAGTATACACAGTTCTTTGTTCTCACTATTTTCGTAGCAGACTCTACTGATTCTCCTTCACTCTTTTGAAAAGTGGTATTATAATACAAGTGGCATTTTCTCCAACACGTTATTGATTTTGGAAAACAATTGTAGAACGTTCTACACGACACATTTATATATAAGGAATTCACCTGAGAATAGCGACGAAATGTACAAGTGGCCTGTGTGCCCTCCACAAATGATCAACTAGCATCGTGCCGCCATCTGTTTTATGCACACCACAAACAATACTTGTAACACGGCATCGAACTCACATACACCATATGTGTACAGGACATGTTTTGCTTGTTTTCAGGTCCTCTATTGAATCCCCATTCTTTCCCACATATTTAGTTACAATCTGTATATTGTTATGGACTATTGAAAAAAGGAGAAAACTAAGGGATGACATGTTTCGCTCGTCAAGCGAGCATCATCAGATCATGATTAGGATGTGTAACAGACAATGGATCAGAAACACTGAATTGTAAAATGTTAGGTATACAAACTTTTATCTTCTTGCTGTCCTGGCCTTGCACTAGAGGCACAGATTCGATTCCTGGCTCCATGAGGGATTTTAGTAACTCAATCTCATGGGGAAAATTATTTTAACTTTTCTTCCCTCTTTCCTAGGGTTCAAAGAGAGATTCTTCAAAGACAATCCTAGGAAATTCATCAAAGGAGACAAGTGGAAAGGAGGAAAGAACAGGGATGATGAGGGCGGGATGTCTCGCTCAAGGAGCCCCATTAGAGGCCAGCGAAGAGAAAAGAGGTGAGTAATGTAACAAATTTTGATATGCTGTTTGTGAAATTTGCTAAACTACAAACTCTCTGTGTCAGCCTCTTGGCAGGGTTTCCAAATAGTCAATATTGCTCAAGTTTACTTGAATTAGAATTCCGAATGCCTATAATTTGATCCATTCCAAGACCAAGATGGAACTTCAGTAATTCTAACTGGACAAATTCTCCAAGGAAAGTGATAAAGCTGACTGTCCAGAGCAGTGGTTCTCAACTTATTTGTTAGTTATTCAAGGCACACTATTCAATTTAGCAAGTTTCCGCGGCCCACTAACGTACAAGTTGGCAACCTTGTGAGAGGTGCCGAGAGCCTCCGTCTACTGCATGCACAGCTAGCCTTACCAGTCAGTTGATTGTAGACACTTTCCAGCACAGTCTGGATTCTGGCATATTTCTAGGTTGATTTTTAGTTTCACATGTGCATCCATTGTCTGGTTAATGTGTTATTTTTTAGTCTGGATACGTTTTTGATTAAAAGGAAAAAAGTAAATTTAAGCTAGTTTAAAAAGGTAGGTATGGTATTTTCTGGCAGATGCACATTTTAAAAGACATTGAGCAAAAACCGAAAAATGTGCAAAAGGTTAGCTGATTTTACTATTGGCAAAGGTCCAAGCAACATATAAAAAAAAAAAATAGAACTACATGACCTTTTCAAGGTCGGATATCTAATTTGACTGGACTATTCCTGATTAAATCATATTAATACTGAGCAGTATTTTAATTCATTCTGTAAGTAGTTTTTTAAACCTCACGACTTCCCGTTACGGCAATTCTTTTAAAACTGTGCAACATGTTGTGTTTTTAGCCCTCAACTCGGCTTTGAAGACGAGAGAAAACCACAGAATAAAGTGTTCGTTGGGAACCTGCAAAAAGGACTACCTGCGGTATGTATATGTAACGGATAGGTTCTTGGAGTTCCCTTAATATGAAACACTTTCCCATTCTTCTTATACATTAGAGTAGCCTGTGTCAAACATGCAGCCCATATAGTTTTAGGTTATGTAAGCCAGTGTTTCCCAAACTTTTTTGTGTGTGTACCACTTTAAGAGATGAGAATCGCTCGCGTACCCCCTAATGGTTGGGAGATAGAGTAACTATAACCCACCACCACTACGTAGCAGACCAAAAGACGGATTGTAAATTGTGTTTGTTAGAGTTAGACTGTTGTAGTTAAAGTTCAAATAATAAAAAGTGTATCCAGTTGTTTTATTATTTATTACAATAAGTATTCAAATAATATTAATAAAAAAACACTTAATAGTTAAACATAAAACAATCAGCCTTTGGAAAATGATCACGAAAAGAAGATATAACTTGGTTGGATTGGTCACTTACTCCGACATTCATCATGGTGCACCACACTGTTTGAAGGGAGACTGGAAGGGAAGGCTAGAAGAGGACGACCAAGAGCAGGGTTCCACAATGGCATTAAAGGACGACGTCCATATCACCTAATCAAACAGTTGGCTCAAGATAGAAGGTCGTTGGATGACAGCCATGCTACCCACCAACCATCAGGTTGAGGAGAATGAGAGAGAGAGAGAGAGAGTCAAATTCATGTCCGTAGTAGTTTAACTGAAATAATATTTTGGTTGGTTGGTTCTTAAGTTTAGGGGCTGCGACAACGCGGTCATGTAGCCCCGTGTACTTTGGGTGTGTGTAGAATCTGTCTGATAACCGGTGTTAATTGTGATGACTGTATTAGTGGGTGTTATCTGTTTTTTAATTTAAGTACAGACTGCAACTTAGAATTTTTCAAATAGTTCCTACTTTTGCCGCCAAGCGCCACCGTCAACGACTACTAGGCCAAGTTCAGAACTTAGCTACTAGACGCCACCGCAGTTGGCTCTTGACAACGAACGTAGAAACCTAAGAGCGTTGTTTACATTCTTAACCTATCCAATTTAGCTTCACACAGGTGTAATTAGTGGAAGGTTCTTTAACATGCCATAAATCTATGACATGGGACTGGCGGCTCCCTACCCGTGTTCTGGTGCAGAATTGCAAAGATAGTTACATCATGGGCTGCTTATAAATTGTAGTCACGGGGAGTAATAAGTGCAAAAAGATTTTTTAGGCCCCTTAAAATAGTTTTCGTCACCATGAAAATATTAGGCCTCTGTTTTATGTGCGATGGTGTTGGAGCGTTACATTGAGGTTCTCAGCTGCGAAAAGTATTGGTGCTTTCAAATGTACTTTCATGTACTCGGATCCTTATCCTACAGTGCTATGTGGCAATAAATGACACTATTGCTACCTCAGGAGCTCGGGACAGCCAAAGTTTTCCGAAGTGCTCTGATTATCTTCCTACGGCGTTATGCGGCAAAAGACGACACTATTGCTCTCTACTTTTCTCACAACCAATGAGATATAGGCCCTAGGCAGTGTCTTTTATTTCACTTACTCCTCTTTCTAATCATTTTTTTTCGATTTGTTTCTAAATTACATGCGTCAGTACTGTTGTTAGTAAATAACCGTTTCCCTATTCGTTATTATCATTAGAGGAAAATGATCTGGAAGTTACGTCCATTATACTGTACTACTCACCACCACCACCACAAAGAGTTATATATATATACACACATCAAAAAAAGTTTTGCATCACCTCGGTTCCCAGATCTCCGGCATATAGACGTTGACTGTGTATATTGTATCCAAGATACAGTCCCTTTGACTGTTCATAGATGTCACTAAAACTGCTCAAAGATGTAAACAACCATGCATGAGCAGGGCCTATTAGACGGAGGGGGTACGACAGCCGATCAGTTCCAGTCATTCCACCAGGACGAAGGTACGCTGCTCATGTTGTCTGTAGTTCTACCATGCCTAGAAGGTCAATACCGCAGTTCGATCGCGTCCGCATTGTTACTTTGTGTCAAGAAGGGCTCTCAACAAGGGAAGTTTCCAGGCGTCTCAGAGTGAACCAAAGCGATGTTGTTCGGACATGGAGGAGGTACAGAGATACAGGAACTGTCGATGACAGGCCTCGCTCAGGCCGCCCAAGGGCTACTACTGTAGTGGATGACCGCTACTTACGGATTGCCGCTCGGAGGAACCCTGACAGCAATGCCACCATGTTGAATAATGCGTTTCGTTCAGCCACAGGACGTCGTGTTTCAACTCAAACTGTGCGCAATAGGCTGCATGATGCGCAACTTCACTCCCGACGTCCATGGCGAGGTCCAGCTTTGCAACCCCGACACCATGCAGCGCGGTACAGATGGGCCCAACAACATGCTGAATGGACCCCACGGAATTGGCATCACGTTCTCTTCACCGATGAGTGTCGCATATGCCTTCAACCAGACAATCGTCGGAGACGTGTTTGGAGGCACCCTGGTCAGGCTGAACGTCTTAGACACACTGTCCAGCGAGTGCAGCAAGGTGGTGGTTCCCTGATGTTTTGGGGTGGCATTATGTGGGGCCGACGTACGCCACTGGTGGTCATGGAAGGCTCCGAAACGGCTTTACGATACCTGAATGACATCCTCCGACCCATAGTGCAACCATATCGGCAGAATATTGGAGAGGCATTTGTCTTCATGGACGACAATTCTCGACCTCATCGTGCACATCTTGTGAATGCGTTCCTTCAAGATAACGACATCGCTCGACTACAGTGGCCAGCATGTTCGCCAGACATGAACCCTATCGAACATGCCTGGGATATGTTGAAAAGGGCTGTTTATGGTCGTCTTGACCCACCAACCACTCTGAGAGATTTACGCCGAATTGTCGTTGAGGAGTGGGACAATTTGGACCAACAGTGTCTTGATGAACTTGTGGATAGTATGCCACGACGAATACAGGCATGCATCAATGCAAGAGGACGTGCTACTGGGTATTAGAGGTAGTGGTGTGTACTGCAATCTGGACCACTAATGCTGAAAGTCTAGCTGTATGATGGTACAACATGCAATGTGTGGGTCTCATGAGCAATAAAACGAGCTGAAATGTTGTTTGTGTTGATCTCTATTCCCTTTGTATTTAAAGGTTCCGGAACTCTTGGAACCGAGGTGATGCAAAACTTTTTTTGATGTGTGTATATTTTTTTTTTTCCCTCTTTGTAAGCTTCATGAGTCAGTTTAGTAGTAGTATTCATTATCATTTATAAAACAAATAAATCCACGGGGCGAAGCCGGGCACTACTGCTAAAGGGCATCCAACGTTTAGAATGAAGCATTGGTCTTATGGCGCGTTACGACAGGGTTGACACTCCATGAGAGGAGGCAGTACAAAGCGCTTCGCGTACACTTTCCGCACATACAGCGATTGTGCAATGACGAAGACTTGAATTAAGTACTGTATAATAATACTAATACAGTAGTAGGCTAACATTACACATACAACGAAATTAAATTAACTATAACGTATGCTGAATGTAACAAAGAAAACAATCAAAATGAAATAAGTAAAGTACAAGCACAAGGAAATGTGTGAAGTTTCGACTGCAGTTCAATTTGAAGTACGTTATTATTAAAGAAAATTCTCCTCATTGGCTTACCTTTCATGATGACAGCAGACAGGTATCCCGTTCGTCATCACAGTCAGTTGATTCAGTATCTGATGAAGAGCTGTCATCCAGATTTATGAGTAGAGGTTCAATGTCATCCTAAATTTCATCGGCTTTCCACATTTCAGACTCAATTTTTTTTACATGCTCGACACAGTCTTTCCACTTTTCGGTTGTCACATTATTAAATCCTTCCTGTATCAACTGCTCCATATTTTTTTACTTTGAAGTGCAAATTGTTCATTTTAACATGATGTTTGACCTGACTCCACACTAATTCAATTGGATTTAGTTCGCAATGATAAGGTGGAAGGCGTAGAACTAAATGACCCATTTCTTTAGCCATTTCATCAATTTTGTACTTATCGTATTTATATTTCACACTTTTAATAATTTCCATTAAATGTTTCTTCAACATATGCTCTTCATACGGCTTCCCATGCGCATTTTTCCTTTTTTCCATGCCGAAGTCGGAATAGCCTCAACTTTACGACTGTGATATGACGCATTGTCAATAACAATATCAGATTTGTCTGGCAGGTAAGGTAGCACTTGGTGTTTGAAATAATTTTCGTACGTTTCACCATCCATTTCATCATGCGCGTCTGCGGTGTTCTTTTTGCACAAACATACTAACTGCGCATTGGGTGCAAATCCATTTTCATTTCCTGTGTGGACTATTGCAAACCGCGGACCTCGTGCAGTAGAAGCCTTTAGGCCTGTCGAAAGTCCCGCCAGAAACGCTTGCTTTGGTGATGTTATTGTCTTGTCTTATCTTCTCAATTGTAGTTCCAGTACCCATGATTCATCACTATACACAACATTCCGCACATCGTCTCTGTACTTTTTTATTGCCACAAGATAATCATGACGCCATATCACTAAATCACTCCTCTCCACCATTATGGCTTTATTTCCTCTTCTCGCGTACTCAAATCCCATGTCCTTAAGCAGCGAATGGAAAGTAGATTTTTTAAAATCTGAAAGGTCGGAATCGGAGTTTACTGCAGCCAGGATTGAATGTAAAGTTGGTGGTTGGTTTCGAAAGTAAAATTTGTGGATTTTGCTACGGATGCTGCTCCTCACAAAGTCATTATATTTAACATTCCTGCTATTCTTGCGAAGTGTATTACTTAGCCTCTTTTTGCGTTGCGACAGTACTGGACCCTGTCCACTCTCACTACGTATTTTAAAAACTGTAGTCTTTGATATTCCTGTGGCCAGAGCAGTTTCATTGACTAAATTATTTATACTTTCGTTAGGTTTAAGTTTCTTAAAATAACTGAACACATTAATTACGACCTGTTTTTCCCTTCTTCTGAGCACTTGACCATGCTTTCTTTTCACAAAACTATCCATTGTTGTACGTGAAATACGTAAAATACAACACGTTAAATCTAACAGAACTGCTGCACGCACACTCAAGATAGAGACTGCTGAACAACTGAAATACAAGCTCAAAGGGCACAGTAATAAAGTTGTGAGTAGCATGCTGCACCCCACTGTCCTTCGAAACGTCATTCATATAATCCGCGGTCAATGAACAGCCCGGCCTATGTAAACAATTAAATCTACACTCTGGGTAAGCAGGTAGAAAACTTGTTCCAACATTCCTCTACAACTCTCCAACTGACATGACATGGTTATCTTTAAAAATAGAAAAGTTGGCCGCATACGAACTTTTTCAATGCTGATATGCGGTTATGAGAGAATATTCAGAAGTTTTACCAACATGACAATTGTAGTATTGCCAGTATAAAATATTTCAATAATCCATCATCAAGACGGCACATTTAGCTACACGTGTGTGAAAAATAGGCATCACAAAGTCAATTCAACATGATATAAGATCGATTTTACTAAAAAGGGGACACAGTTTATGGTTAAAAAAAAATATGGATATCTAATTTTTCTAGCATTTATATCAAGTTTACGTAGTTCTAATATAGGACAAAAAATATAGGCAAAACAGTTCTACCCGAATATGCTGTTGTTTCGACAAAGACATTTTTTTGACTGATATGGCAACAGTGGATTCCTAGAAAATGACAGCATCATACATGTCTCACGTGTAACAGAAAGAGAGAAGAATATCCCTATCTAACCAGTGCTTCATTCTAAGCGTTGGATGCCTTATAGTAACCTGTATTAACTGTAGTCATAACTGCCTCCATGTACTATTGCTGGGTTCCTCTCTTTTTGGTCCCCTTTTGATCTCCTTTGGTCAGCTCTTGTTGTCTTCTGATCCCAATAATATCCAAGGCCTTAATTTCCCCTTATATTTTCTTGCCTGCCCTCGGCCCAGGGCATACAGGGGGCTTGGGCTGTAACTTTGTTCACCTGCGCAACTCTTGGCTGACACGTCCACGTCGTCGGGGGGTGGGCAACACTGAATTACAGTGGCTGAGTGCAGTCGGGAACTGAGATGGGGCGGTATATCCCCGAGCTAGCAGGTCTTGAACACCAGAGACCAGTGGACGGGATTGTCCACATAGGAGAAGGGAGATAACCCTGTAAAAATCTAGTAAGTCCAGGGACTATGAGGAGGCAGTCCCTCCACTGGACTAAGGCGCAATGGGCCATCAACTCACTAGCTCGACAATCCGATGTTAAAAGAAATCAAAAGGAGAAAACCGGCCTGATTAAATCGTTGACGACTATGCGAGGAAGAAGGATAATGAGAATAGGAACATGGAACGTGAGGGGTACGTGGGAGGAAAATGTCAGGGGGGCAGTTGAGGAGAGAGGAATAGAATGGAGGAAAGCAAAACAGCTGAGCAGAGACAGGAAGGCTTGGCGCTCCTTTTGTAAAACCTCGACACCGACCGGTAGAAGAGGATTCGACTAAGTATTTTCTTGCCTGAGTTAGACCCCTGCCTATATTGAGAGACAAGGTGTGTGTAGCATGGAACTCCCTGGGCAGCTTTCAGTCGGGCAACACAAAATAATTCCAATACTGGAATATGGGAAAAATAAGCTAAAATAAATTACATGTGATTAGGATATACAGTAAAACTTCTTTTATACGATTCACACTTATAAGTTTTCTACACTTATACGATTTTTTTCTTGGTCCCGGCAAAATCCCTATACTTTCCATGTTAATTTATTTCCGATATACGTTTTACATTTATTCGTTTTTCACGCTTATACGATCATATCTTACGTCCCCGAGAGAAAAATGCGTCGTTTATACGTTTACAACGGTTTCCCTACCTAAAATCTCTAAAAATATTGGAGCCAGAAACTTATGACACGCACTGTACGTTTCTCGGAAACCATCCCTCACGCGGCGCTATGTTGTGGCGAGAGCGACCTTGAAGTTGCGTGTGTTGTGAAATACAACATCACTTGCTGCAGTCATTGTTCTGCCTTGTTCGGTGCTTCAGTTGTGGTTAACCTTGATAGCAGTGAACATGGGTGAAAGGAAGAGGAAGTGCATTACGATTGCTGTTGTTCACTTCTTAACGGGGGCCATCGCTCGCCCGCGGTGCGGGCCTGTCTCCCGCCAGGCACTTTGCCGTAATGCGTAGCTCGCGCGGCCTATAGCCTATACTGTAGTTCACAGCTGGTGCTGAAAATGTTCGCCATTCACTGCTACACATCGCTGGCACCTCTTTATGAAATTGTCATTTACGTTCTGAAGTTCCTCTCCACCGATTGACTGTATTTCAACTGTAATATAGTCTTTAAGCTCATTTTCGCGAAAGATTTCCTGTACTTTATGAAGGTATTTACACACGTTCACGTAATGAAAATCGCATTGGAACATCACACTGAGCACTAAAGACGTGAACAATTGACTAAACTGAACCCCACACTGCTAAAGCACACTGCAAAGGAGGGAAACTTGTGGCGCCAAGAAGCGCATTACGGCCAAGTGCTTGACGGGGGACCGGCTCGCGGCGGGCGCGAGCGAGGGTCCGCGTCGCATATAACACAAGTCCCTGTATAACCCATAATGTCACATACATTTTGCAGTTTTTATTTAGCGACTTTCATTTACGCGTTTTTCACGCTTATACGTTTTTTTCATTTGGTCCCTTGAAAATCGTATAAGTGAAGTTTTACTGTATATATGAAATGCCATGTTGGGTAGATTATTGGCTGAGGAATAACCTAACCACCAAGGGAAGATGATAAAGAAAGGAGGTGGGTTTCTGACTTGAGAGAAAGGATGGAGAAAGAGGAGGAGAGTCCCACAAAAGTTATAAATTTAACTTTAAATACACTCAAAGGCGGTTGCCACTGCAAATCCGCTCTCAGATACCTAAAGTGGGTAAGGACCTGGTCGAAGCTAACGGGAAACACAGCTAGGACTTGGGCGGTTTGCAAGAGAATGGCTTTAGCGTATTCCCTCTCAAGCATACATATGCCTACTATGGGGAAGGGTGATGGTCTGGCAAGACAGAGAGTAACAGACTTATTGTATGTGTGTTCAAAGGAATTCGTTTTGAACAAGTAATTCGAAGAATGCCAATAATTTGAATCGGTTTCGATATTTCCAGTTTTCAAAGTTTTAGAGTTCCTAAAAAGCGACCAAGTGCTTCCTAGAAGGATAGTGATAAAAGAATTATACCTTTGGGAATGATTTTGGTAAGTGCACCAATAGTTGCATTTGGAAATGGCTAAGCTTTTACCCAGCCAGTAGCCGACTAAAAGTTTAGGCAAAGAAAAACACTTATCTTTTGGAAAACCAACCATAAGTTTTTTGGAGAGGATCTCCACAAGCAGGAAGCTGTCGTAGCGAGTTATGCTTGCCTTACTGGCCAGTTAGAATTAGCTATTAAAGCTAAGAGAGACTTTACCATGACAACCACTAAGAGTTCTTGCTCAAATGCAACAAGTGGTGAAATCCCTATCACGAGATTTATTTGCATTAAAGAGGGCATGAACCTAGGAAGAGTCAGGGAAGACAGGATCTTGCCTAACCGTTGTATTAGAGAAATGATGAGTCAAAAAAAAGAAAGTTTGAATTTATTTAACAATGAAAAAGAGTCTAATAAATTTAACAAGCATATAGTTTCAATTTTTGTTAACAATTTGGGGTCGGAGACCTCCTAACATTTAAAGTTTGCTCAAGGCAATTAACAATTCTTTAGGTTTCAAACCTTTATATGTACTAAAATCTTCGTAAGATTTAAAAAAGACAAATGAAGTGATTAAAGTTAGACATTAAATCGAGTACAAGGTGTGTACTTTAAGAAATTTCCAAGTACCTATCTTAGAAAAAGTTACAACTTCGAAAATAACAAAAAAGAAAGCAGGTAGAATGAAAGAGAAGTTCCTATAACTTCTTATATTTACGCTGAATTACTTTTATAATAGTTATACAAAATAGGACAGGTCACTTACTGTGAAACCTGAAGAGAAAGTCAAAAGGAAGGTTCTAGACTTCCTATGTCTAAGTAGGAATCACGAGACAAATGGGGCAAGTTTCCCTTTCGTGTAGTGATGTAAAATGTCTGGACATTTATAAGTCGGGGCAAATGCCCAGGATAAATGCCCGGACAAATGCCCAAAACCCATAAATGCCCAGGCATTTTGGGCATTTATCTCTTTTAAAAACATATTCATAATGCAACGTTTAAATAAATATTGTTTTAGCCATATATGTATCTACATATACGTATTCTATATATTTATCCATATAAACAGGTATATATATGTATACAGTATACATATTTAATATACAAAATCATTTAATTTATATTGATGGAAAAGTAGTTAAGTAGTCCTAATATTTTTCTATAGCCTCTCAACTCGAGTGGATTTTTATACATAATAATTATGCGTATGCCTATGAATGTTGATTGTGTAATTGGGGGAAAATAATTCACTTAACACATCAACACATCTTTATAAATGTGTTTGATATTTTAATGACAAATGACTAATAATGAATACATAATGTATGCTATTACATTAACTGTATAAGTTAAAAATGAAACAAATGAGTACATGAGGTACAGCAGACTACATATATTTAAATATGAAATTAATAATAAATGAATGTTTTGTTGTTCTTGGGTATCTTAATCACTTTTGTTCTGTTTCTGTATCCTCTTCATCACTTCTTTCTATTGAACTTTCAAGTAGTTCTGGCTGAGATTCTTCTGACAGTTCTGATTCTGAATCTTCCTCTAGGCCTATAATTCGTTCTTGACTGGGTGTTGGGGTTTCTTCTCCTTGTTCTGAATTACTCTGACGAATCCCTTGAGTTATTTTGTCGGTCGTACGCTTAGATGTTCCATTCTCCGCATTCATCAGCTTCCAATTGTAGGCTAGATAAGTCAACGGCAACCCTCTCAGATGCAAGTCTCGTTTCTTTTTTTACTATGAATCCAACCAAAACTGCCAAAGGTCCGCTCTGTGGCAGCAGATGTAACAGGTGCCCCTACATTTCCTACATTCAGATGAGTAGGCCTGCAGGCCTAACTCAGTAATACAATGTTTCATTCAAACCAGAGACCTATTGTGGAATATGCCTCGGCGGTTTGGGATCCATATCAAGTAGGGCTCATATGCGAGTTGGAAATGGTACAAAGAAAGGCCGCTAGATTTGTGCTCAGTGACTTTAATCCCAGGAGCAGTGTGACTTACTTACTTAATTCCTGCTGCTCCTTCCGGAGCATAGGGCCTTGGCGAAATTTCTCCACGCAGTACGGTTCCTGGCCATTCTCTTCACTTGACTCCAGTTCTTGTCCACCTCTGCAATTTCATTTTCGATCGTCCTCTTCCAGGTCTTCTTAGGTCGACCTCGTTTCCTGGCGTCTTGAGGATTCCAGTCTAGCGCCGCCCTCTCAACAGCTCCGTCCGGATTTCTTAGTGTGTGACCAATCCAGCGCCATTTCCTCTCCTTGATCTGGATGCTAATCGGTTGTTGATTAGTGATGGTCCAAAGATCTTCATTTGAGATTATGTCCGGCCACCTCAATAAGCCTCCGTGGCATAGGCGGCAGCACGCCGGCCTCTCACCGCTGGATCCGTGGTTCAAATCCCGGTCACTCCATGTGAGATCTGTGCTGGACATAACGGAGGCAGACAGGTTTTTCTCCGGGTACTCCGGTTTTCCCTGTCAAGATTTCATTCCAGCAACACTCTCCACTATCATTTCATTTCATCTGTCATTCATTTAATCATTGCCCCAGAGGAGTGCGTCAGGCCTCGGCAGCCGGCACATTTCATGTCCTCGCCGCTAGATGGGGGCTTCATTCATTCCATTCCTGACCCGGTCGGACTCTGGAAGCAGGCTGTGGATTTTCATTTCCGGCCACCTCACATTCATGATGCGACGCAGACATCTGTTAATGAACACCTGTAGCTGGTTGTTGATCGGTTTTGTGACTTCCCATGTTTCACAGCCATAGAGAAGAATCGACTTTACGTTGCTATTGAAAAGGCGGAGCTTGGTCTTCCTGAAAATGTTTCTATTTCTCCAGATGGGGTAGAGCTGGACAAAGGCACCATTTGCCTTCCTGATACGGCTTCGAACATCTTCCTCTGAGGAGCAGTGTGAGCCGTATCTTAAAGAAACTTGGGTGGGAATCACTTGAGGCTAGGAGGATGAAATCTAGACTCTGCGCTATGTACAACACGTATACAAATCAACCAGCATGGAGTGAGCTTAGCAAACATATCGAAAAGCCTACTTACATGTGTAGGAGCGATCATCCTTTCAAAGTTAAGGGCCGACCACAGCGAACAAATTATGGTAAATATTATTTCGTAAACCGTGCCATTGATAACTGGAACTCTCTACCTGCCGCAGTCTTAGAGCCTTTTCCCAAACATATATGTGTGTTTAAGAAAAGACTGACTATTTGTGTAAATACTCCAGTTTAACTGTTGTATAATTGTTATTGAATTGTTATGTACAATTATTTATTTGTTATGTATATCTATTTTGCCACCGGGGGACACACCCCCAATTGCAAATAAACGAATGAATGAATGAATATTCGGGCATTACTAGTTTATCCACGAAATGTACCTTTAATTAATGGTTTTTATTATGTTTTAGAAGCTCTAGTAACAATCGCAAGTAGTAAAAAGACCACAAAAAAAGTTTTTTAAATGCCCAGATTTTGGGCGCTTAAAACTGCTTTGGGCAAATGCCCGGATAAATGCCCATTTATAGATGTCCTGCCCACTGGGCATTTGCCCAGCCCACATCACTACTTTCGTGAGACCAAGAAATAACTCACTCATGAGTTGAAAGAATTGTATTCCCTAATTAGAAGGGAGAAACAATGTAAGTTTGAAACGTGTACTCGACACGTATTTATGCAGAAGTTAATTAATGTTATATAAGAAAAAGGAGAAGTCACTCCTATAGAGTGACACCTCATTGAAAAAAGACTTAAAGTAACAACTTTATTATTATGGTTTGTTAGTAAAAGGTTTAGGAAGGATCAATTGGGATTGAGGATAAATGTTCATGGCCTTATTTATGGTAATCGGACGATCGCGACGCGGGGGAACAAGCACTAGTTTTCACTATAGTCTGTTAAATGGATGAAAAGTTCACTGTAGTAACACAAAAGTTAATGGCAAAAAAAAGTTATGGCAATTGTGGAAAAAAAAAAACTGGTTGCACTAGGTAGGCGAGAGTCTATTGCTTGAGAAAGTTATAGATTGTCATTAAGTACGCCAGAGAAAATCCCAACGGAGGAAGAAAAGTTAGCTATTGAGCATTAAATAATAAGGAAGATCCTTTAGTTTGAGAAAGTATTCTCACATGTGAGTGGAAAATACATGACGGCGTGACTGGTAGATTCTGGAAGGTTCCAGAGCAATTTTGACTGAAGAATAGGGCCAAAGTTATTCCAGCGGTGGAACGAGCAAAATATTTTATAGACAGTGGGTATTCATTAGTATCCCACGTTGTGAGACGATTTCTCATTTAATTAGCTTAAGAAAAGCTACTTCCTATTAAGGTTGGCTTAGACAGACAAAAGCCCAACATGGTAAATCCCGCGAAGGATGATTATTGCCCCAAAATATAGTAATCTCACACTGCCTATAAAATTATCTTTAAAAGCATGTAGATATTAAAACGATGAGAATGAGGTTAAAACCTGAAGTCTGTACTTATCTTTGCTGCATAGCGATGGTGAAGTTCCCTTTGAAGGTTTACATTCGAGTTCCAACATGGCGTGGAATGAAGAAAATGCCTCTTGAGTTCAGGAGGCTGGCTCTAGTTGAGCCTTGACTGAGTCGACGTACAAGTGAGACCCACTCAGCGAAGCGCAGAGGGACCAGGAAAGGGGAAAAGAGTGGGGTAGGAGACAAAAGGAAGACATATAAGCATCACCAACATACAAAAGTTAAATTCTCTTGAGGAAATGGTAGGCGACGCTATCGCAGCCTGGTGAGTGAAAAAGTAGACGAAGTTCTCTTGATCACGGAGATGATAGCTGGCGATGGCGACGAGATCTGGTGGCCAGATGGATAAGGACGTCCTCTTGTACAGGGAAGAATTGAGGAACTTCAGAGATTCGCTGCTAGATGACGCTAGGTGGGTCATGGAAGATATATATCTAGAACAGACTCACAAATGACATAAGAGACATGACCACCAAAGAGAAACTAGAAGATCACTGTTGGTGTTAGATAAAAAGGAAGGAATGAACAAGAAAAGAGCATTAAAAATATACTCTTATCATACCGTGTATTCCAAGAATACACCACATGTCCTGTGGTACATGATCACAAGACCCAACGGTCACATAAACCTACAAGCTTCCTTTTCAGATATATATATATATATATATATATACTGTATATATGTATGTCTACCCCTTATTAGTCCCGTTTTCCAACGGAGTCGGGGATGAGATGAGATGGAAGTCTTTGTGGTGATGGTTTTTACGGCCGGATGCCCTTCCTGACGCCAACCTCATGAGAGGAGTTAATGAGAGATGAAATGAATGATGTTGAATGAAACTGGGCAAGGATGTGGAAGGAAGCGGCCGTGGCCTGTCAGAAGGTACCGTCCCAGCATTTGCTTGGTGTTGAAAATGGGAAACCACGGAAAACCATTTCAAGGACAGCCGACAGTGGGGCTCGTACCTACGCGTCTACCTAGTCAGCTGAGAGCTTGGCCCCATGACCTAATGCTGCGCTTTAGCCAGCGTAGCCACTACTGTCGGTACTGTATATATGTACAGTAAAACCCCTATTTAACATTTTTCTAGGGACCGGTATTTTTTAACCTTAAAGGGGGTTTACCTTAAATCGAGGTTTCGATAGGTTTCATCACTAACTGCAGCACTCTCTCCACATAGAGTGCACTCTCGTTAATTCGCGGTAATTAATGCACAAACTTCCGCGAATTATCGAAAACGGCGAATTATCCGCAGTTATTTTTGTTAAGCCTAGTAAAAACAAAACTACTGTATTGGCTAAATTTTGAAATAGGCTTGAACACGCAAAATAATAATTATAACAATTTGATTGTCGTGTTCTATAAGACATGCTAGGCTAGAGGTAGGCCTATGTGGATTATGCCTACAACAAAAAAAGAAGTTAGTGCACTCTCGTTAATTCGTGGTAATTAATGCACGAACTTCCGCGAATTATCGAAAACCGCGAATTATCCGCAGTTATTTTTGTTAAGCCTAGTAAAAACAGAACTGTTTCTTAGATCGTTTATTCTAATTTTCGATTGCACATTTCAGAAGGGAACGAGAATATAATATTATATGAGAACGAAAATTCATCTCGTTTTTCTAGTAAGACATAAGTGTGACTAGAGACACTAGCTTGACTGTGGGAAATTTTCGGGATTTCCGTAGCATCACTCCCGCTCTCGATATCTACTGGATTTCCGTTTTCCTCACCAACAGTCAAATTCAGTGCTATTTCTTTTTTGCTTTCATGTCTTAAATCTTAATCGTCTTTATCGACATCTAACTTGCCCGTTCGAAATATCGTCGTTACGGAAGTTGGCAAGTGCCTGCGTTTGTACGATTGTAGTAGCCATATTTTACTCCCATGACTTGTTGACTGCATCAAGAGCATCAAAACAAACACGCTCTCGGTGTCGCGCAAGTTTGCGCCATTAGGCAATAATCGCTGTTTACAATACTCTGTTCACGCATCCATCCTTCACAACTCACAGGTCTGTCCACGCATCCATCCTTCACAACTCACAGGTCAGCGACCTTGCAGTGTGGCTGTTGGCAAAGGGAGGGTAGGTTCCGAGTGAAGTGCGTTCCTCTTGTATTGTTTGGGCTTCGAAGATAAGGAAATCTGTGCTATACCACTCGCTCCAACATCCTCTATGTTTCAAAGATTGCGCAAGTAGGCCTTCTGTTACATCGCAGAGAAACGCAGATCACTTTTCTCGAATCTCAATGATTTCGTCTTTACGTATTTCGTCGCATCAGAGCTCGGCCGGTGGCGTGCAAGCATGCAAAGCGGCGCGGCGTGTTAGCACGCTTCGGCCGCGGTAGACCAAGTTCGAGCTCGCTCGTGCATGTAGCGAGGAATCAATATGGAAGATTATCGATCGCTACGTGTCTGCGCTCTAAATTCTGCCTTGAATCATCCTTAACGAGCTTATGACGTCTTTTTCATAGGTTCTTAATGTCGCATAACCATAACAAATAGAAATAAATACTTGAGAATTTTAACATTTCCTAACGCTAAATGCAGGTTTTGCCGTAATGCGAATTGCGTTAAATCGAATATAAAATTGCATTGCACTTCTGGAATAATTTTCGGGACTTCAAATTTCTTCCGTTAAATGCGGTTTTACGCTAAATCGAGGTCACGCAAAATCGGGGTTATACTATTGTTACGGTGTGCAATGACCTAGACTCTTGAGAGCAAGGAAGGAAGCAGAAGGTGGGAGTCCTGTTGGCAAGTTTGATTGTGCAGCACTCATCAAAGTCAAGCTAAGAGACCAATTGTTGTACTGTTGCAGGGAGGTGCATGTGAGGCCGAAGCAGAACAGTTCTTGTATTCTAACTAGTAGATCACAGTTTCGGAAGAGCTCTGTCACTGTGTGGTGAGGTCTGCTAGGGCTTTCACACTCTCACACTGTCCTTGACCAAAAACAATCCATCGTACTCTTAAGTCTTCCTTGCCCTCCCTTTCCAGTCATTCATCACTTGTTTTGGCATTCTTTCATCATTCATCCTTTTCACATGTCCATACCATCTCAATCTGTTCTGCTCCAGCTTATCATTTAGCTTCTGTACATTCACTTCCTTTCGAATGTCTTCATTTCTCCATGCAAATCATAAATGCAACAATGGTACCTAAATTACGGCAATAGCTGCCTCCCAACCAAATCCCAGTCGCAAGTACAAATACACAACCTAATGCAGCCATCAAAATGACATAGATTATTATAATCGGACGGTACATGACCCTGAATGAATCAACACCACTATGTCAATCCCTGAGTGTGTCGCCTTCACCTCAATAGCAGGAAGGATGAAGTTCTATTTCTTGGCTGCGCAATAAAAACAAATGGACAGAACTTGCTACTTTTTACCGCCTGCTATATCTATTAATATCTATTGGATGGAATTGCATAAGATGAGGAAGAAATTCCATCCAATTGAGCATGATGCAAACCTGCTATCATGGGTTTTGAAGGCCATGTTAATTTGTTGATTGTGGAAGTGTGCCATTTTATATCATTACTTAAAATATATTGAGGTGTGTTTTATTTCCAGGAGGAGTTGGCAGAATTCTTAACTGAGAAGTTGCGAAAGTCTGGACTATGTCGCGAAACTGATGAGCCTGTTCAGTTTTGCAAGGTGGTCCGAGATCAGCAGTTTGCTTTTGTACAGGTTGGTAATTCTCTTCCTTATTTGCTCACCCCATTAGAATCGTTATTGCTCATGTGAATGTCAGACAAGGGGTCGTGCATAAATTAGATTATGTTACTTGTTTGTATTCGTTCTATTCTTGTAATCCTTCATTAGCCTCCGTGGCTTAGGCGGCAGCACGCCGGCCTCTCACCGCTGGGTCCGTGGTTCAAATCCCGGTCACTCCATGTGAGATCTGTGCTGGACAAAACGGAGGCAGACAGGTTTTTCCCCGGGTACTCTGGTTTTCCCTGTCAACATTTCATTCCAGCAACACTCTCCACTATCATTTCATTTCATCTGTCATTCATTTGATCATTGCCCCAGAGGAGTGCGTCAGGCCTCGGCAGCCGGCACAGTTCATATCCTCGCCGCTAGATGGGGGCTTCATTCATTCCATTCCTGACCCGGTCAGAGACTGGAAGCAGGCTGTGGATTTTCATTTTCTATGAAAGATGAAATACACATCATCATTACCTGTTAGTGCCTTTCAACTTTTTTTGTACATTCTTTCTTGTTTCAGTTTCGAACGACACAACAAGCCAACAAGGCATTGTCTTTTGATGGTTCTGTTCTCAAGGGAAATGCGCTTAAAATTCAACATCGTCGTCGTCGTCAGCAAGATTCAGAGCCACCAGACCGTAGACCACACTTCAGAGGTATAGAAGTTTGATACATTGTTTACCTACCTCTCCCTTCGATCTCTTTGTTTTAAATGTAGCTTGTACTTCTGTTCCAATATTTAATACCTCGACGGTGAAGTTCGCGTCAAATTGTTCCTCAATCCGTTTTTGGAGATAATTATGAAATAAACTATTGGTGTACGTGTGTTTACTTTACTTCATCTGATCTGGTCCAGAAGATCGTGCTCTGCTGCAAAGCTTTTCCACCGAGTCCTTTCTCTTGCTCTTTGCCGGTTGTCAACACCTGTGCTGTTTTGCATCAGGTCCTTGTGAAGGACTTGGATCTGCCCGTAAATCTTCCAAAATCCACTGGGCCACTGATGGTCATTCATACTGGGGCATGTCCTGCCCACACAAGACTTTGCTTCCCATCAGGCTTGCATTGTTTGGGTGCATAGACATCTGATTCAATTCGCAAATGTCATGGATATGCCATTCTGGAATGGCAACGTCTTAGCCGAAAATTTTCTGCATGACTTTATGTTCGAAAATGAGGATATTGTTTCACGGCTCTGCAAGTCTTGCATCTGTACAGTGGGCTGGATCAACATCTTGTACACACTTGAAACAATCGTGTTAGACTGGGATCTAAGCCATAGTAACTGCAGTTTCTGGCCTTGATCCTTGCCTTGACCTCTGTTTTGTTGGTAAACGATTGGCCTTTTAACAGATCTGAGTTTCATTCCAAGCTGTACAGTATTTGAACGTCGTGGGATACTGTCAGGTTTATTTTATATTTGTGTATTTCTTCTCATCTGTCAACGAGTGATTATACTCTTGCTTATTACAGCATTTTTTTCTTTTTCACTGGACTCATCATCATCATTCCCCCTTATCCAGCTCCTGCCGGAGCGTGGTATTTATGGCACTTCTCCACTTACCTCTTTCCTTCCACCATTCTTCTTCCACGTTCTTGTCCAAGTCCAGATTTCTTTTTCTTATGCTGTTCTTCACTGAATCAATCCACCTTGTTCTAGGTCTTACCCTTGCACTTTGCCTCCAGCATCTGTCTTGGCATTCTATTTTCCTCCATCCTCTTTACATGTCCAAACCACCTTAGTTTATTCTTCTTAATTCTCTCGTTTAATTTTCCCATCCCAACTTCCTTACATCTTCATTTCTCACTCTGTCTTTCCTTGTCTTTCCTATCATACTTCTTAGGAATTTCATTTCACTGGCTTGGATTCTACTCTCTTGCCTGCTTGTCAAGGTCCAAGTCTCAGCTGCATAAGTTAATATGGGTACATAGTACACTTTATACATTACCTCCTCGTTTTTCCTTGGTAGTTCCTTATCCCAAACATGTTTTCGTACACTTTGATAGAATGCATTGCTCTGCTGTACCCCCCTGCCAATCTCCATGTCCAACCTACCAGTTCGATCAATTCACTTCCTAGGTATTTAAACGTGTCCACAATTTCCAAACTCTGACTTCCAATTTTCACAATGCCCTTTCCTTGTCTTTCCCCTCTTGTCATCACCATGGTCTTGCTTTTCTCTATACTGATTTTCATGCCGTACTTCTGAATATTTTCGTTCAGTGCATCTAGTTGTTCTTGCACTTCTTCGGTGTTCCTTCCCCAGACCACAATATCATCTGCAAATAACAGTAACTGCATTTCTTTATTTCCATAGGCTTCCTTTGTTTCCTTTACAATTTCATCCATTACCATTATGAACAAACTGGACTAAGATTCTAAATTGTTTCTTCCCTCTCATATTTTACATCCATGCACTGGGTGTGCTACATATGTTTGGGTTAGGATGTATGAATTGTGGGTTGTCCTGTGTGGGTCCTCATAGGCTAGCACTTGATTTATTAGCATTTGCATGTTTGCACACCAGTTATCAGCATTTAAACAGAACATCTAATTTCAATGTTTTTTCTTGATTCCCCTTTGAAAATGTACCGTGTTACAGTGCATTTTGATTGTACAGAATGTAGTTCCCATTCTTGGTGAGCTATTGCAAGGTATGCTTTAATAGTGTTCAAAGCACCAGTGGTAGTGTTACACTAAGGTTGCAATATATACGCCAATTTTTGTACGCGTACAAGAACTTTTCCGTTGTACAATGTTCAAGTATTCTCATCTACAGAAAATTCTTCTTAATAATTTTAACAGTGCAACCAATGGTCATTCATTTTCTTTTCGGGACAGGTCAGAGAAAGGATTTTTGGAAGGAAATCGGCCATGGACCTACTGAAAGGAACCGTCCCGGCATTTGCCTGGTGGTGTATATGGGAAACCACAAAAGCTATTTTCAGGATGGCCGAGATGGGATTCGAACCCACTCTCTCCCGATGCCAGTAGGGCATGAGCTAGCGTGTTAGCGCTCTCAGAAAATTCTTCTTAAGGAACTAACTTTTGGTAATCCTTTAAATGTATTATTAATCGTTGTGTCTGGCCCAAGTCCTGAGGTATCTGACCTTGGGATGCCCAGGGTGCAGTGTTTTTGTAGTAATAGAAAGTAAACAGAGGGTATGTTCTGGATACTATAAATTCACTGTGTGTCTTTGTGTGAGATTTTTATCAGGTTGGTATGAGAATCTATAACTCTTGTTTTGCAGCAAGTGTTCTCGTTAGGGACACATGTTTTTGTATTGTTTCTATCTAACTTATCAAGTGTTGGGTATGGTTTGAGTTCATTTCATTTCTATCTTGAGTGCTGAGTGTCCCGCTTGCACTGTTACTGTACATGGAAGTTGCACTTTGCTTGTTAGAACATCTTGAGGCTACAATGAGCATACTTTTTACCGGTATGTCTCACATTTGATGCCTCTTATTTACTGATTGTAGGGGAAGGGTAAAACAGTGGTGATGAGTAGAGATAAGAAAGAAGGAAAAGGAGTAATCAAAGTAGGAGACAAGGAATTGGAAGTGGTGAAACACTTCAAATACTTGGGAAGTGAACTGACTGAAGATGGAAGACTAGATTTGGAAATTAGCAGAAGAACACAACTAGGGAGTGCTTTCTACCAATAGGTACGAGGACTAGTATGGAACAAGGATATACCAATTAAGGCTAAAGAAGTTATGTACAAAGCATATTATGTTCCTATAATGACATATGCAGCAGAAACTTGGATAAATGACTAAGAGGGATGAGAGCAGAGTACAAGCAGCTGAGATGAGATTCCTGAGAAGTATGGTCCAGAAAACGAGGAGGGATGGAGTGAGAAATGAAGATATACGGAAAGAACTGGGAGTACAGAAACTAAATGACAAACTGGAGCAAAACAGATTGAGATGGTTTGGACATGTCAAACGGATGAATGAAGTAAGGCTACCAAGACGAGCACTGGAACGACGGATGACTGGGAAGAGAGGACGAGGAAGACCAAGAATGCGTTGGATGGACTCGGTGGAGAATAGTATTAGAAAACGGAACCTGGATTGGAACATTGTGTTGGAAGAGGAATGGTGGAACGACAGAACAAAGTGGAGAGGAACCATATTTGCCCCCACCCAGTGTCAACTGGAAGAGGGGAAATGATGATGATGATGAGGGGAAATGAAAACTTTTCTGCTTGATACATTTAAATATCATTTACAATTACACCCCATTCATGCAGAGAACATCAGCTTTATTTGGCTTCACCGTTAATAACCCATTCATCACCGTTGTTCACGATTCATGTTTTCCATGGTACTTAAGCTACATGTTTTGCTTAGTGGATTTACTCATTGTTTTATGGAGTTGGTTACTTGCGTGGTTGTGCCATTTGGGTATTTTCTTTGTGTGCTGGGGACGTGGTGTTGCAATGGTCAAGCTGCTTGCCTCACACCAAGGTGGACAGGATTCGATTCACGGTTATTGTATGCAAGATTTTCGAAGTGAAATATCACATCCTGTGGTTCGGATTCCATGTAAAAAGGCGGTCCTGTGACTCCTGATCGCAAGACTTAATGGTCACATAAAACTACGATCTTCCTGCCTTTTTCTTTGAGTGCTCAGCCTCCCGTTCACACTGTATCCATCATTGGAGTGTTGCTGCTTGCTGGAGCACTGTGAGATGGTCTGTTTCCATGGACGTATGGCTCACTGCCAATCTTGGGTGATGTATGCATGTTCAGGGTGTCTACTACTCTGGAAAACAGGGAATACACAGGGAATTTTCAAATCCTGGAAAACTCAGGGAATTATCAAGGTATTTCAATGACACTGAGGGAATTTTAGTTGTACAAGGTCCAACCTTGAATAATTGGAAATTAAGCATTAAAATTTTGTTGGGGCGAAAGTATATTCTGGTGATGATTGTTGTAGATGTATGTTCCTACTGACGTTATATCAGTAAGCTCTCATTTCTTGCAAGATAGAGCACACAAATTACATGTGTAGACTGCAGTGGCATAGCCAGGGGGGGGGGGGGGGGATTAGAACCCCCTCATCGGAAAATCGGCAGGTTGTGATTTGTGTCTGAGGTGATGTACTGTTGTCGCCTTTCGGCCCGGGTCCCCATTTGTGGCTACACACGTCTTCATGACAACGTATAACCACAGTCTACCTACAAATCGCGAAGCTTGGCTCATATTTTTCTACCGCCAGACAATAATGCTCTCATGCAGCCAGCAAGAATGTGCCGACTGCGCTATGTTGGTGTATGTTATTGTTGCCGGATTTACTGTATGTGAGCATTGTGTAAAGGTTATGTCTTTAATTTAACATGTGCTTTACAAGAGGAGATGTGCAGTTCAATAAACAGATCTAATATTAGAGGAAATATTTCAGTGTTACTAAGTAACCTATATGATCGCTTTTCAGTCGGTCAACACGAGTGTACGGTACCCAATTAGATTGGGTGGGCAGTGACAATTTATCACCTAATGCCTGAAATGGAAAGTATATGAATCGTTTATACACTTAATAAAACACTTCACAGAAGGGGAGGGGTTGTATGAGAAGCGTTTTATTAAATGTATAAATAATTATTGTACTATGAATTACACAGGGAAATTAATTGTTACTCCTCGCCCATTCTAATTGGGTGTATTCGTGTTGACCGACTGGGAAGTCGGACTGTTCAAATAGCAAGACGACACCCGAGTTTCCAAAGGACCCTAAAAGGTAAAATTTGAGCTATGGATTTTAGGCTAGTATTATAAAGCTTTTCAAGGGGAGCGTGATGGTGCAGTGGCTTAGCTGCTCGTCAATCACCCGGACGGCCGAAGTTCCAATCCCGGTGACAGTAGGGGGGGAATTTTCACCTGAAAAATTACGTGGCGTCAGGAAGGGCATCCGGACAAAACCAAAATGAGCCTGGTTGGCTCCTGCGACCCCAATTAATTGGGATGTGCAGTAGAAAGTATTATAATGCTGTTCAATCAAGGAACTAGGTCTTTAACAGGTTATAAACCAATAATAATGTTATTGGTTTTAGGTCCCTTTTAACTACTCTGGCTTTTTGAGACACCGGGGTGCCGGAAGTTTGCCCTGAAGGGGATCTTTAACGTGCCAGTAAATCTACAGACACGGTTCCCTAGCGTTTATGCACCCTTAAATGCCAGCTGACTGTGCCAGGATTAGATCCTGCAACCTTGGACACAGCAGGCGAGAACGTTACCGCTGAGCCACGGAGCCAGTCGGTTATAAATCAGAAGCATATCTCGGTAGGATATCTATGCATTGCTTTGGTGGCGTAGTCGGTAGCATGCTGAACTGCTATGCCCAAGTTCGCGGGTTCAAACCCAGTCGAAGTCGTCGGGCCCATGTCATAGATTTATGGCACGTAAAGGAACTTACAACTACAATTGGTAGTGTGTAGCCAAAATGTGTAGTCTATTGGGTTAGACACTCTCTATCAAGTTCAAACGTACGCCGTTGGGTCTCAGTGTCAGTCTGGTAGCTAAAATTGGAACTACTTGACATTGAATTTGGGGAACCTACGGGCGTTCATGTAAAATGCCCTGCTATGGACATTGGCTGAAAATCTTTGCATTTTGAAAATTGAAAATTAAGACATACAGTAGGCTAAGTAAACGTAAAAGATGTTATCTCAAACGCTTGCCGACGTTTTCATTTTCAGATGTAGAAAATGGCTTTTTAACAGTCAGAGAGCTGATTTAATGAATAAAGATTTTGTACAATAACTTATTCTCGAATCCTTTGGAAGCAAGCCAATTTATGTCACCAGGATAATGCTCACAAACTGTTTAATTCTCTTATGTAATCATATATCGGACATACTATGTTCCTATCCTAACGTATGCCTCGGAGACCTGGGTTATGAAAGGAAGGGAGAAGAGCAAAATACAGGCCAGGGAGATGAGGTTCTTGAGAAGCAGTATTGGAGCTACAAAGATGGACAGAATAAGAAATGAGAGGACCAGAGAATTAATGAAGGAGGAACCATTACAGGATGGTATAGAGAAATCTAGACTTAGATGGTATGGACATGTAAAACGAATGGAGGAGAAGAGGATACACAGGAGAGTACACGAGACGAAGTGGGAAGGAAAGAGACCGAGAGGAAGACCGAGAGACAGGTGGCTGAAGGGAGTGGAAGAAAGCGTGAAGAAGAGAGGAGAAGACTGGACAAGGGTGGAGGCTGAGAGATGGTGGGAAGACAGAAGACGTTGGAGAGGCTTGTGTTCCAAACAGACCCGGCCAGTGGCTGGAAACTGTGCAAGATGATGATGAATACCTGGTCTCCCACATGGCTGCTGTGAAGGTACGGTACACAATTGTTATTGCCGATATTTTGTAAAATTGGCATTGTATTATTTTGTCAAATTCAGGGATGAAAGGTTTCAAACCCACAGAAAAAATACGAAGTACGGTACCTACAATTGAGCCATTTAAGACCTTAAGATCTTTTTATACTTTTCGTTTCACAAATCACACTGGTATTCTTACTAATTAATTACCGTATTTGCTCGCGTATATCTCGCCCCCGCGTATATCTCGCGCCCCATTTTTTTATTTGAAATTTCAGGGGAAAAAGAATACTCGCATATATCTCGCATTCATTACTGACGCCATCATATAAATGACCGTAGTAACCTTGAGGTAGAAACACGTTCGATTTAGCGCGCCACAACAGTCGTCATTGTCCAGGAACTTACCCGAAGCGTTACTAACAGGAAGAGCGAGCAACAACGAGTTGATCCGAACTTCGATACAAGCCGATTAGGGATCGAGGCGCCGCGTGCAAATATACGGCGCAGTGTGAGTGTTAGCACGCTGTACATAGTTAGTCTTCGGCTGCGGTTGGCTAAATTCGCCGCCTTGAGACACATTCGAATTAGCGATTAGCGCGCCACATAAGTTGCGCAAGTAGGCCTACTGTTACATCACCGAGAATCAGTTCAGTCTTCTTGAATCTCAATGATTTCGTTTTTACGCTTTGCGTCACATCAGAGCTCGGCCGCGTGAGTGTTAGCACGCTGTACATCGCTCGCCGCGTCTTCGGCCGCAGTTGGTTAAATTCACCGCCTTGAGACACGTTCGAAGTAGCGATTAGCGCGCCACGTCAGTTGCGGAAGTAGGCCTACTGTTACATCGCAGAGAAACGCAGTTCAGTCTTCTCGAATCTCAATGATTTCGTCTTTACGCATTGCGTCGCATCAGAGCTCGGCCGCGTGCAAGCATACGGCGCAGCATGAGTGTTAGCACGCTGTACATCGTTCGCTACGTCTTCGGCCGCGGCTGGCTAAATTCACCGCCTTGAGACATGTTCGAATTAGTGATTAGCGTGCCACGTCAGTTGCGGAAGTAGGCCCACTGTTACATCGCAAACGCAGTTCAGTCTCCTCGAATCTCAATGATTTCGTCTTTACGCATTGCGTCGCATCAGAGCTCGGCCGCGTGCAAGCATACGGCGCAGCGTGAGTGTTAGCACGCTGTACATCGTTCGCCGCGTCTTCGGCTGCGGTTGGCTAAATTCACCGCCTTGAGACACGTTCGAATTAGCAATTAGCGCGCCACAACAGTTGCGCAAGTAGGCCTACTGTTACATCGCAAATGTTGTGTTTTTTTCGGGAATACGGTCATTCCCCGCGTATATCTCGCACCGAAAATTTTCACACATATTTTTGGTAAAAAAAAGTGCGAGATATACGCGAGCAAATACGGTATAATGTTTACGGAATAACTAGCTTTTGATATGGTTAAGAATTTGATATTATGTTATACCCATACTATCAACCCGCCCCGGCTTCGCTTGTTATCTTAAAGGGGTCACTCAGCGTAAGCTTAAAAGGCGCACGGACGGTAGGTCTCAGACGCAATTCAGAAAAGCCGAGGTGAGCAGCGAAACTCCAAACATAGTCTACTCTTCGTCTTAACTCAACACGACTCGACAGTTAATGCTGGCCGAAGCTGGTGTGATGGACTCGCTCCGGAACTAGTAATTTAAATTTCCACTGAATGGAGATTGTTGGAAGAAATTAAAATGTAAAATCACTTGGCGATGTATTAAAGAAAAAGATATGCTGCCGCGGACTTCCTTGTAGAACTTTTCATGCTGATCAATTTTTACACTCATAGTATATGGATATTTTTAATGGTTTACCCAGCGTAGGCTTAAAAGGCGCACGGACGGCAGGTTTTCCTTCGACACGATTCACTGAAATCGTTACTGCTCGGCGTCCTTTGGTCATGAATGAATGTTTTCCTACAGAAACCTTCCTCGAGAAATTCTTTACTGAATGGTGAAAACCACATCAAAATCCATTCAGTGGATTTTGAGATTACCCGTTACATCCAGGAATCATGGACTTGGTTTAATGTAGAGATGCCAGCGACTATCATTAAAACAAATACTCTCACATGAATTTATAACTAGTATGGACTATGAATTCTACGTAAGATTCATTAAATACGTCATACAACTGCACCTAGGGATACTTATAGAGGACTGAACTAATAAAAACAAAGCATTCTTTTTATGTTTCTATGAATTAAAAGTGTACAGTATATCAACATTGTGGCTTTTTTCTGTAGTAGTTGGTGATTTAACGTGACTTATGTTTACAATGGAAATAATCACTCAGGTGAGTTAAAATTCAAAAAACCCTTGAAAAAATTATATCATCTGTCCCGCGAATAACGTGCTCAAGGCAGTTGCCAGCTTGCTGGCCGCCGCGAGCGCTAGTTTCGCTTCACTCACAAAGAGGATGCAATTTCGTAGCGCAGCGAGCTTCACGAGTGTGTCTTTTACACTGTGGTAATACAACTCCGTCCTCCCAGGGTTGCCAATCTAACTTTTCCCTCGCGAAATAACTTATAGCTTATTTCAAACTGAGGCTAGCGCCAAATAATTTTGAATCCCACACAGCGGGACAATATTAGCCTTTTTTTTGCTATTCTTGGCGGGAGAGAAATTATATGTAAATTAATACAGTTTTTATTAAAAATAACGCGATTTAATAAAGACTTAGACAATTCTATGGGTACATTAACACTCATTTTGGGATCATTATTAACATCTTACAGGGGTGGATGAAGTCAGTGTAGAAATGATAAAGGCTGCTGGACCTGTTGGTATGCAATGGCTGTATCGACTGCTAAAGTGTGTGTGGAAATGGAAATGTGTACCAGAAGACTGGAAGAAAGGGCTAATAATACCAGTGTTTAAGAAGGGGGACAAGAAGGTGTGTGATAACTATAGAGGGATCACCCTCATATCACAGATAGTAAAAATACTGGAAAGGATATTAGAAAGAAGAATGAGAAGAAAGGTGGAAGGAGAGTTGCAAGAGGAACAGTATGGCTTCAGGAGTGGAAGATCCACAGTGGACCCAATCTTTAGCTTGAGGCAGGTGATGGAAAAGAACTGGGAATATGGAGAGGATTTGATCATGACTTTCATAGATCTAGAAAAGGCATATGATAGTGTCCCCAGAGAGAAGGTATGGGAAACCATGGTTAAGAAGAGACTGGGAAGAGAAATGTTGGAAATGGTGCAAGCAATGTACAACAACTGTGTTAGCAGGGTACTGACCCCAGTTGGAAAGACAGATTGGTTTAGGAACAAGACTGGACTAAGACAGGGGAGTGTGCTGTCACCTCTCTTGTTCATAATGGTGATGGATGAAATAGTAAAGGAAACAAAGGAAGCATATGAACATAAAGAAATGAAGTTACTGTTATTTGCAGATGATATTGTGGTCTGGGGAAGGAACACCGAAGAAGTGCAAAAACAACTAGATGCACTGAACGAAAATATTCAGAAGTATGGCCTGAAAATCAGTATAGAGAAAAGCAAGACCATGGTGATGACAAGAGGGGAAAGACAAGGAAAGGGCACTGTGAAAATTGGAAGTCAGAGTTTGGAAATTGTGGACATGTTCAAATACCTAGGAAGTGAATTGATGCAAACTGGTAGGTTGGACATGGAGATTGGCAGGAGGGTACAGCAGAGCAATGCATTCTATCAAAGTGTAAGAAAACTTGTTTGGGATAAGGAAGTACCAAGGAAAAGCAAGGAGGTAATGTATAAAGTGTACTATGTTCCCATATTAACTTAATGCAGCTGAGACTTGGACCCTGACAAGCAGGCAAGAGAGTAGAATCCAAGCCAGTGAAATGAAATTCCTAAGAAGTATGATAGGAAAGACAAGGAAAGACAGAGTGAGGAATGAAGATGTTAGGAAGGAAGTGGGGATGGGAAAACTAAATGAGAGAATTGAGAAGAATAAACTAAGGTGGTTTGGACATGTAAAGGGGATGGAGGAAAATAGAATACCAAGACAGATGCTGGAGGCGAAGTGCAAGGGTAAGAGACCAAGATGAAGACCTAGAACAAGGTGGATGGATTCAGTGAAGAACGGCGTAAGAAAAAGAAATCTGGACTGGGACAAGATCGTGGAAGAAGAATGGTGGAAGGAAAGAGGAAAGTGGAGAAGTGCCATAAATACCCCGACCCGGCAGGAGCTGGATAAGGGGAAATGATGATGATGATGATGATGATATTAACATCTTGAGCATGAGATAAGCATCAGCCGAGTTGATTCATATTACGTAAACATATGTCCAGCAATTCCCCGAATTACGGTTATCTCTCAGTTACGAATGAGTGAAATTTGTCGCCTGAGTAGTGTAAGCAATTAAACCTTTTCCGGCTGCATGTAGCATTTCTAAGGACCTTGGTAAGTGGCAAAAGTCTTCGAATGATAGTTTAGGCATTCAGGGCTAATTGCAATATAAAGCACAGGATCTTGCTGGAAAAACTGAATAAACATAAAAATGAGTACCGGTATTGAATTACTCATAAATCAACATGCTACATCGTGAGAGGACATGCCCACTTTTGCTGAGACCTCTGTAAATAATTTCTCTTGTTGACAGATACGCAGTCTTCATGTTAATAGCACAGATATATTTGAGTATATTTTGTTCCTGTCAGAGTAACAGGAATGTTCTAGATTTACCATTGAGGTGAGACATTTTAGTCAAAAATTAACTTAATATTTTAAAGAACTGATTTGTTTTTGTTTTTGAACATATTGTATTACACGAAAAATTCGGGATCAAAATACATGAAATTTTCTTGTGTAATAATATCTCATAGAGAAATGGAAACACTTGTAGAGTTGTTGTTCATTCATTTGAGGGGCTTGAGACACCTTGGTCAACAGCCCCGTGTAGTTGGGAGTGTATTGAAGCTGTCTGGCAACCTGTATTGATGATTGTAGTTGTGTGTGTCAATGGAGTAGTCGCTCCGGGACTTGAGCAAGATACTATCCCGGCAATTTCCTGTAGGGAGTGTGGCAAAACCCGGGGAAAAACACACTCAGATAATCGCTGTCAGCACCGGGATTTGAACCTACGATATCCGTACTTACCACAGCTGCCCTCGCGGCCATGGTGCACGTTTGACGTACGCGGCTACGCCGCGGGACAAAATGCTTGTAGAATTTGGCTTGAGTATCTATAACCCCCCCCCCCCCCATTGGCCGATCCTGACTACGCTACTGGTAGACTGTGTATTTGTATATAAATGTGCAACTGCATGATTTTTGAGAGCAGTACTATTGATGAGCTATTTTCAATGCTCGCAACTTGAATAGTTTTTCTGAATGAAAAATGTAGAAATTGGAAAAATATAGAAAAATATATTTTTCTGTTTCTTTATTTGTCTTGTTAACTTTGTCATGCTACCCTTTATTGTTCAGGCACTTTTTGAAATGCTCTTCAAGATTTTAGTATTTGAATGGTTTATTCTGGTTCCGTATTGATGCAACAATTCGTATTAATATTTTGCAAAAGTTCCGCCTAATCAATACCTTTATTGTATTATAAATAAATCAGGCGCGGCTCCTGATTACAATTCTAGGGTGGGCCAGATGATACTATTGTTGTTACTTATTAAATATTGTTTTATATTTGGCATTTATTGTTGCCAATATTGCCATTATCATAATTCCACACAACTCAAAATTTGTAACAAATTTTATTAAATATTGATGCAGTAAAAACTGTACCCACGTGGCTCTTTATTAATACATAATATTCTCTCCTGTGCGTGGATGAAGCAAATTTATCCATCAGCTTGGTTGATGTGGTCATAATTATTTAATTTTGTGTTCAGAGCTATAGAAGAAAATGGATGTGTTTAAAAATTCCACTTTCATTTTCCTATTTTGGCATACAGTCGGCATATTAAATAACTACGTACTGTGCCACAAATTTAAAAAAACATTTATACAGTAGAAATTACAGCTTCATCGACGGAACACACTAACACATTTGTACTGTACTTGGAATATCATACAACTGAAAATGTATAATTATATGTTTGTCTTATGTCAGCAATCTGCCAACAATAGCTGAATACCTGTTTAAGAGAGTGAGATGGGGTGAACCCTTCTCCCGTAATCCTGTTTGACAGAGACAGAAGCAGGAAGCTTCAAAGCAATGCTATGGGCCCAATCTGCTGGCCCTTGAAGAGAGAGAAAATTCCCTTCATAGCACTGAAGAATTCACGTGCAAGACAGTGCTATGTCCACTGTTCCCTCACCCGGCCCATGAAGCCATATACTTAACATGGGACTTGCTCTGGAGCGGCCCTCGCTTTGATACTGAGCCGATTGGTTTCGACTCACAATACTCCGCCGCCCCCCCCCCCCCCCCTTGTGCCCCGCCGCCCCCATGTGACACCCCCCCCTCTTCTGCCGACGCCCCTGGTCATTAATAGTGACTCATTTAAAAAATCGAGAGGAAGACAGAAACATTTAAATACAAATTATCTTTTAATGGAAAATATATTAACAAAATTACTACGGTCTACATTGAATGAATGTAGCCATTGTTGACTGTCTGGTCAATTATTTATGTGTTGGACTGTACTGAAATTTGGTGTTCTTAGTTCAAACAATCTTAAGACTGGATAGCCAATCATTGATGGACACCTCAATGCAAATTGTATTGCCAATTTAAATTTGGTTCAAAGGATGTTTCGGTCATTTAAAAGGTGAAGAAAAATTAATTCACAAGGTTGGCATTAAAACTAGTGCCAGACGTTCTTCAGTTATCTGTTTAAAATGAACTAACTGCACATGTGCAAAATGGCGTCCTATTGTCGTTAGAGATACGAAAAACTTGGAAAAGAGAGATCATCATGTGAACTGGTAGGGGACAGACCTGGCGTGACTGCCTCGGGTCACAATACCTATATTAGACCAGCAAAAGGTAAAACTGTTGAGACATTCTTTCTTATTGAAATCCATGAGGAGCGGCAGATATGGTATTGAAAAACTTTTGACAAATTTTACTTAAAGTCAGACATAGAGATCAGGTGTCGTCTGATCATTGTGTTGCTAAACATGAAGAAGAACTTGAGATTTTCCTGGCTTGGTTCAGAGCTGTATTTATGGCTCTAGATATTTTATTTTACTAGTGTGTGGAAGTTCTTTATTATTTCTATAATGGGCCCATAGTTTGTTTTTCTTATTCTGGCCAAATAAATGGTTAGGGAACAAGCCATATAATGTAGGATGCAACACGCGTAGAGGCAATGATATTTAATTGGAAAATTTTAATATATATAATTTGAATTTCGGAATTTATTCCTAATTGAAAGATATGTAATATCAATTAAAGTTTACGAGTCGAGATATTTTGGAGTGGGTAACAGTTATAGTTAAACAATGGCAGACAGTCCTTTGTTTTCAGTTTGCCATACGTGGCACGTTTTCGTCTATTGTAATTAATACTTCAGCCGTGTTGCTGTGTGATTTTCAGATAATAATTGAAAAGATTAAATATGATGTGATTTGTGATTCACTTAAATGTGACCAGTTTAAATATGCAGCGTTGCCATTTTATTTGGGGATATTCTTGGCCTCCATTTTAATGAAGAGTAGGAGCGCATATTAGTGCTCCCTCCCTAAGCCTTTCGGCTTTGTAATTCTTTCCCCTTGAAATATATATCTTATTTTACCTACTGCTGTTCGAGTCCATGTTTCATTGAGCGCATAGAATAGTACTAGGTTAATTGTCTTCAGGCCACTTTGGCCTCGGGGTACCAAACCCTCCCTCCACTCAATTTTCCCCTGTACAGATACATCGTACGAGACTGTCAGGATTTTAAGCTAGGGATGAGTTAATTATAATGAATTCTCTTTAGAGATTCTAGAAGGGCAAAACACTTATTTTAAGTTGAGTATCTGTAATATAAAGTAATTTTAAAAGACATTAATTAAACAAATTCTTTGCAATGCTGCTTAACGGCCTTGGGTGGGCAGGGCCCATTCGGCCCTTAATGACGCACCGTCCCTGATATAAATGACCACTTAGTGGTCATTGGTACATGTTTCGAGGCCTAATTGTTTTGGCCCCTTCCTCAGCCTATATAGATAAAAAGTCAAGGCAAATAGGTGGTCGGATAGCTAATGTTGAAGGGAATGTTTATGAGTGTTTAGCTATCCGATCACCTGTTTGCCTTGACTTTTTATCTATATGGGTTGAGGAAGGGGCCAAAACAATTAGGCCTCGAAACATGTACCAATGACCACTATGTGATCATTTATATATAATACAATAAAGGTATTGATTAGGTGGAACTGTTCCAAAATATTAATACTAAATACTCTTCAAGTACAAACTCTGTTTTATATATTTTTATTATGGCCCCTACTGGTACTCAGGGAATTGTCAGGGAAATCTGGTAGTTGGTTTTGGTAGACATCCTGATGTTGCAAGTGTTATGTACCGCCTGATGACCTAAGGAATCTCATCCTATGTTAGACTCTGATTGTTTCATATTATGATTGAATTCATATCAGTTCCTGCAGTATCCAAGCTGTTTGTCTCGACTTGTGTAATTTACCTTGAAAATGCCCTCCGTTGGGTAATCAATTGAAATACACCTGTCAGGAATACCTAAAAATTAATTTTATTAACAATAACGGCCATGAAAGTCTTAAAATGATGAACTGCAAGGATAGGACAGCAGACTATGAGTATAAATTATTTGCACTTGCAGGTGGCTTTCGTGTTGATCCTTGGTCTGGGCTTCCAGATCCTCGAGACAGAGAGGCTCGTACACTCTGGCTATGGAATGTTCCCGTTGGTGTTGTTGGGGTAAGTTAGTGACCTTTCTATGAATTGACTTTTTATAGCTTTTCAGTCGATCAACATGGTTGGTTCCTTAGTTTAGGGACTGCGACAACGCGGTCATTTAGCCCCGTGTACTTTGGTGTGTGTAGAATCTGTCTGATAACCGGTGTTAATTGTGATGACTGTATACGTGTGTGTTATCTGTTCTTTTAATTAAGGACTGCAGACATTCAATTCTCAAGTGGTTCCTACTTTTGCTACCAAACGCCGCCGTCAACGACAACTAGTTCTGAACTTGGTTACTAGATGCCACCACCGTCGGCTCCTGGTGACGAACGTTGGAACCTAAGAGCGTTAGTCGAATGTAAGCTATAATTTAGCTTCACACATGTGTAATTAATGGAAGGTTCTTTTACATGCCATAAATCTATGACATGGGACTGCCGGCTTTACTTCCCCTCCGAAGGAAGGCATACTGAGGGATTTTTAACGCTCTGAAAAATCCAACGACTTCGGCCGGGTTTGATCCCATGATCTTGGGCATAGAAGCTCTGCATGCTACCAACTACTCCACCGAAGCCGCCTAATCGATCAACACGGTTGTGCCCAATGAATGGGTGGGGTACAAGATACAATAATATATAAATACACTCCAGGAAAAAATTACTTGTTTTAGTTAATATTCACAATTTCATGGTGTTGACCGACTGAAAACCTACAAAAAGTCAATTTGTATAGGCAACACTGAAAAAATAATTGCTTCAAATCTCTACTTTCTATGAATGAAGAGCTCATCAGTGTATTACGATCCTTCACTGAATCCACGTTTGTTAATCACTTGATAAAAGCACACAACTACATATCATCTATAACCATATGGAAATCCTACAAATTAGACTAGCTAGAACAATTTCAAATGTACATGCACAATAGCTCAGAAAGACAACAGCTTAAATAAGCATACACTTTATAAAGTCACGTCTTCCACGTTTCTAACCAATCATCTGCTTTAACTCGAATCCGAGTATAAATCTTCTTCCTTCAGTCCAGTTTGTAGATGTGTTTACGGTGACTAAAGGGTCCAATCCTGGCATAGAACAAGCGTCCACACAATTCACATAGTATTGCTGGAGGAGGACGTGGTTGGGCTGCTCTAAATTTCCTAGCTTGACGCTTGGCCTCTTCACGTGTGCGTCGATCCCTTTCAAACTTTTTTACAGTATCCGAGATGGTACGGCGCCAAGTTGAGCGGTCTTCAGCCAGCATATCCCATGTTTGTAAATCAAGACCTGTCAATTTCAGGGTCTGCTTAAATTGGTCCTTGTAGCGCCTCTTAGGACCACCATGAGGTCTGGTGCCATAGCATAGCTCACCATATAGCATTTGACGTGGTAATCTCACATCATCCATCCGATGGACATGACCAATCCATCTAAATTGGTGACCTATTATGGATGATTCTATGCTGTTGATTTGAGCCTTTTCAAGAACAGCAATGTTGGTAATGCGGTCTTCCCATTTAATCCTCAGGATTGATCCAAGTTTTGGTAGGTGGAAGCACTCAAGCTTCCTAAGATCACGTCGGTAAAGGGTCCACGTTTCACAGCCATACAACAATGTAGAAATGACTACTGCTTTGTACACCATAAGCTTTGTACTCGTGGACAGATCTTGATTCATGAAGACCCGGTGCGCTAATCGTCCATATGCTGCATGGGCTGCACCAATTCTCTTATCCACATCCTGCTCACAGGTACAGCTCACAGAAATGGTACTGCCCAGGTACGAGAAGTGGTCTACCTGCTCTAATGGCAAATCTGAGATGGAGATATTGAACTGAGGAAGAGGTGTGCCTGGTGAAGGTTGTGCCAAGACTTTAGTCTTATTGATATTTATGGCAAGACCAAAGCGATCACATGCACTTTTGTAACAATTAACTGACTCTTGCAGCAATACGGACAGAAGTGAAGTCCAAACAACGGACCATCGCATCCCGAAAGCCAGTTGCTGATGTTCATCCTAATGATTGATAGTGCTTCAAATTCAGTGAAGTGTTGTCATAATAGTAGTACCGCTATGGTATGGTTTGTTGCAATTATGCACAACATTTCTGTGCCTCTAGACAGGAAGGTAGAAAGGCAAAGTGTGGAACGGCACACATGAGTATGCTTTAATGGGACATGGATTGATGTTGTTAAGCCCAGGATCTATTCTTGAATTTAGAGTAAACTGGTGTTCTGTTCTGGAGTTTGTGAGAGCTAGGGTTGCCACATTATGAAACAGATATTTATTTCTTCAACAAAAGAGTTAGACAGTTGTAAAATTTAATTCATGATGAGTACATGTTTTGAAATGAATTTACTGTTCTTCTGCCCTGAAATTGCATGGCATTAGTTCATCTACCGAGATAGCCTCAATTTCTCTCGTGATATTTAATTTGAGTTCATCTAGTGTGTTGTTTCATAAACCTTATTTTTCAATTGTCCCCATAAATAAAAATTGAAGCAATAGACTTTAACACTCAGCAATACTACGTTATAAAATTCTGAAACACAATAACAATTAAACAATAACCACGTACACACGTTATAAACTTATGACACGTATAACTTAAAAGGCTAGGCTATAAACAAAATAACGAAGTCAACTTTACTCATGAAATCCTGTGTCACAACTGTCTCAGCTCCGTGTAGCAATGTGCTCGTCTGACCTTTGGCTCGACCTTCTACCTGCAGTGCTAAGTCAGCCCTGCAACCAGACCCACTTTCTGGGGGGGGGGGGGGGCGTGGTGGCTCAGCGGTCTAGCTGTATGCCTCTCACCAAGGGGGTCCGGGTTCGATTCCCAGTCAATGCATGTGAGATTTTCGCAGTGAAATGCTATGTCCTGTGGTTCGGATTCCACGTAAAAAGGAGGTCCCGTGGCTCATAATCACAAGATTCACGGTCACGTAAAACTACAATCTTCCTTCCTTTCCTTCCTTCAGACCCACTTTGAGTGAAAGGCCCTGTAATACTATGCTGTTGTCAGCTATTGCAATGCACGTAAGTCAAACATTGCCTTCCCTTTGAACAAATGAATAGCATAATTCTAATCACCATAGAGATTAAAAAAGCAAAATAAATAGTTCTATGGACTATCACAAAAGAGCAGATAAGTCTACTTTCAAATAACATCGCATCAAGCCGCTGGAATGTGGAACACAAGCGCCGTTTGTAGTGACGAACCACTTCATCAATAACACCACTGCGTGGTAGAATTGGTGACGAAACAGTTCGTTAATTGAAGGTTAAAAGGTTAAGGACTACTCACTCAGCATTATCACCATGTGTAAATTATCCATGTTCCCGAAACTTCATAAAATATAAACAAAACAAATAAGATTGATATTTTTTTTAAGGAGCAATGTGCTGAAGCATTTTATAAAATTGTAATGGATAAGAATAAATGTGTAATTTAAAAAATTAATATTCATATTTGTCTGTTTTCTTTCTTCGTAAATTAATTTTCATATAAACCGCACTCGTTCCAGGTTCCGTATTGACCATGTTTACAAGATGTATAACACAATTTACACTCGCCAAATCAATACTTTACTTTACTAAAAATACTATAGGTACATGTTTCGGAAACTTGATATGTTTCCTTCTTCAGCCCATATGTTGGTGTGAAACATCATATGACATCGAAATCCTAACCAAAAATAAAAATACAGTTCGTACTTTTTCTCTTGTTCTTCATTTGTTGAGCCTGTGTCATTAGACATATTAATGTCAACCATGGAATAAGCACTTATTATTTGAAGTGATGAATGAGTTACGTAGAAACGTTAAATATTTATTCCTTGTAAGGATGATTGGGTGTGGTGTCAAGAAATTTTGATCAAGCCAGGATATATGTAGGAATTAATCTATTATGGCTCAACCCCCGCCGTAATAGATTAATTCCTACATATATCCTGACTTGATCAAAATTTCTTGACACCACACCCAATCATCCTTACAAGGAATAAATATTTAACGTTTCTACGTAACTCATTCATCACTTCAAATAATAAGTGCTTATTCCATGGTTGAGATTGATATGTCTAATGACACAGGCTCAACAAATGAAGAACAAGAGAAAAAGTACGAACTGTATTTTTATTTTTGGTTAGGATTTCGATGTCATATGATGTTTCACACCAACATATGGGCTGAAGAAGGAAACATATCAAGTTTCCAAAACATGTACCTATAGTATTTTTAGTAAAGTAAAGTATTGATTTGGCGAGTGTAAATTGTGTTATACATCTTGTAATTAATTTTCACACATTGGTGGTTTCTTTTTTCAGTTATTTAGTAAGGATGTAAAGTTTATATTGGTGGCTGCTGTGTATTATGAGTTAATAAGAAATATGTTCATTTTTGGATATTGGAAAGAAAAAAGCACCTGTTTTTTATTAAGTGAAATACAATAGAAGTGCACCAATCGAGTTTCTTTGATCCAAGAACACCTTATAGCTAGCATTCTTGGCTGTTGACTGGAAGGTACGGGTTCGATTCTTGTCTGTGCTAAAAAATGTAATTTTGGTCTCGGAATTCTCAGCCTTGTGAGTCAAACGTGATAAAAGGTGTAATAATAGTAATAACGCTATTGGTTTTGCATCCCTTTTAACTCCTGTGGCGTTTTAGACACACCGGGGTGCCGTAATTTTGCCCTGAAGGGAATCTTAGGGCCGGTTGCACCACGAGGCCGCTTAAACCCTGCTTTGCTAAGGGTGGTTTATGGTTAAGCGATCTTAAATTCGACGGCTTAAGGCTGGGTGTTGCACCAACTCGACTCGTACTTCGCTTAGGTGAACTGAGTTTACGGTGGGAGTCAAAGATCTTCGTTACGTGAGTAATGCTCCCTGCAGCAAAGAATACGTAGTCTTACCGTTATGCCAACATAATCCCAGCCGTGCTGAATTACTTGCGTAACAATCATATGCAATATAAGGAAAGAATGACAACTTAAGTATCTAGGGAGCTATTTGAACGCTATTATTGTATTCGCATCATACATATAATATGAAATAATTTCGGCAGTATTGATCCTCAGAGATTGATTTTGTTTATGTTGGTCACGGTTATCATTTGTTTCTAGCCGTCGCAATAATTTTCCACGACTACAGCTGTTCTACTTTTGGGGTTGGCGACCAAAAATACATTACTAGTTGTAGAAAGAATTGCCTACTGTGTTTGCGAGACGTGAGCATTTGCTGTAGTAGACGCTGGGAAAACCGTTGTTAAAATATAATGGAGTGTATTTTCCTTATCATTACGGTAGCCTACTTCCTGAACATGTTATTGACTACACCCCACATTAAGGTGGTCGCATCTTGCGAAGGTTATGTTTTCTTACTTGGTTTTCATTATATGATTGTTTATAAATACGCATATATTATAGCATTAAGCACATATAGTGCGTATTTTCTAATGATATATATAGTATGTATACGAATGACACAGCATGTTGTATTGCAAGCATCCACAATAGGCTAGTTCGTCATTGGCTAAGGATCTCTACATCCGTCCCTGGGCTAATATTTAGTTTAACAACCAAAAATGTACATTGCGTTACTGCCAATATAAAGAAGAGTATTTCATTTTACGTTGTCAAAAGCTATGATATCTGTAGTACAAGCTACCGCGATTTTATTAGGAACGTGAAGGAAATCCCTGTGGCAACGCGTTGAAAGTATGTTATACGTATATATTTAATTTGCATTGCAAAATCCACACTATGTATGCTTTATATTATAACGATTGAGTAATTATAAAACAATAAAAACAATAAAAGTCAAGCAAAAATATTCCTCCCCGCTGGTAATCGAACCCCGGCACTCCAGGCGGGAGTCTGTAATGTTATCCACTCAACCACAGATGACGATATACGTTACGCCTTTATCCACAGGTATAGATACTAATGCTTAGCAAATGCGCACACGGAAGAAAATATCTCTTCAGTGTATTGTGCCGTCATTATAAACCATTTAATAATATTTTTTTTATTATTTCGTTCACTACATTATATAACAACACCTCCAACCTACTGAGATATGGATGAGACACAATGGGGCCGGCCGCCATTTTGGCATATGAGTGAACGGATTAAACCATCCTTAAGTCTTAAACCACCGGGCACGGCCGCTCAATCGAAGCCGAGTTTAAGCCATTGCTTGTGGTCTGGTGCAACGGGCCACATCCTTGAGGATAGTTTAAACCACCCTTAGTTCGTTAAGCGGAGCTGGTGAAACCGGCCCTTAAACATGCCAGTAAATCTACTCGCACAGCTTCCTTGCATTTGCACATCCTGAAATGGCAACTGGCTGCGCTAGAATTCGATCCTGCAACCTTGGGCACAGCTGGCGAGAATGTTACTGCTGAGCCACGCAGCCAGCCTGAGAAGAGGTGGGTTTGATTCCCACCTCAGCCATCCTGGAAGTAGTTTTCCATGGTTTCCCCACTTTTATTCCAGGCAAATGCCGGGATGGTTCCTAACATAAGACCACGTCCACCTCCTTCCTAATCCTCACCTGAATTACAAATACACACACTAATGCAGCCTTTACAATAACACAGGTTATTAGACAAAATACCACACTCGCCCAAGAACACGGGGCTGAATGACCAGGATGTCTAAGCCCCTCAACTGAAAAGTACAACACTTTGATTCGACTTTCTACACATGAAATGGCTTATCGATTCTTCATGATTTTGTAATTAAAAAAGTGCCAGTTCATTTTATTTACATTCATGCTGAGAGCTGTTTTTCAAAATAGTGTTAATATAGTAGCAATTGTCATGGAATGTGTTATAAAGTATTCTTAATTGGCAGTTTCTATTATTGGTATCTCCAGGAAAAAGTGTTGATAGAAATGTACGTTAATATTTTAGTGCAATCCAGCAAAAAACTCTTTCTTTGAACCAATGTCTTGCCAAGTTTTGCAAATAAAAATATGAATCTGAAGAAGTGATGGACTATACAGTATATTATTAGAATAATTCAATATTATCATCATTAGCTGGCCCCTTGGTGTAGGGGGTCCATGCTTGCATGTGTGTGTTTCCCAGCTCCCAGAAGTTTGAAACATTAGGAGAGTGTTAAAATTGGAGATGTAGAACTGGACGTAGTTGAGCACTTGAAATATTTAGGAAGTGAATTGATGGGAAATGCAAGATTGGATATGGAGATCAACAAGAGAATACAATGTGGGAGTGTCTTTTATCCTCCCAGGGGCTCACATCTAGTGAGACGTGGGTTAGCGACCACGGGGCTCCAGCTGAGTCCGGCATTGCTTCCACTTACTTGTGCCTGGCTCCTCTCCGTCTTCTTTCCTGTCGACCTCACTTGGTCAACTCTTGTTCTCTTCCGACCCCGACGGTATTAGGGTATCCGAGGCCTAGGTAGTCTTTTCCTTTCCCGCCTTAATTGGCCCTTGTCTCATCTTTTCTGATACCCTCCTTCTGCGAGGGGACAGCCTTCTATTTCTTTTCATGTTATCTCCTGCCTTCTGCTCAAGGCCCTCAAAGAGGCAGGGTGTATGTAGCCGCACCACTTCTGGTGCACCCTGGATATTGCTACACCCTCAGGGGCTCATGGCTGGTGAGTTGAGTTGGCGACCCCGAGGGATTCCTGAGCTGGGTCTAGTTTCCCCCTTTTGTCCCTTGCCTGTGGGGAAGACCCTCTCCTCTTTCACTTTCCTGTCTGCCTTTCGTGGCTCTCTTTCCTTCCAGGTCCCTCAATCCGCATTCTTCGAGGGTTGAGGGCATTTCTTTTCCTCCTGTCCTTTATTTGCCTTATTCTCCTTTGGTTTTTCATTTCTTCTTCAGTATGTAAGTTGGTGGTTAGTTTTTGGTTATGGTTTGTATTTCATTTTCATCTTCGCGATCACCCAAACCATTAGGGGCCGATAACCTAGAAGTTAGGCCCCTTAAAACAACAATTATCATCATCATCATGTCATTTTTCATCAGGTTCGGAGTTTAATTTGGGATAAAGACAATACCACTGAAGGCTAAAGAAGTGATTTACAAGACCTATAGTGTTACTTACCAATAATGATGTATGGAGCAGAAACTTGTCTGATGACAAGGAGAGATGAAAGTAGAATACAGCAGCTGAAATGAAATTTCTGAGGAGTATGGTGCAGAATGAGTAATGAAGATATTTGAAAGGAAATGAATTTACAGAAGCTGAGTGATAAGCTGGAACAGAACAGATTGAGATGGAATGGACAAATGAAAAGGATGAATGATGAAAGAATCCCGAAACAAGTGATTTAGAGACGGATGACTGGAAAGAGAGGACGAGGAAGACCTAGAGTACGGTGGATGGATTTGGTGAAGGACTGTGGGAGAACCTGGAGTGGAGTTCAGTGGTTGAGGAAGGATGGTGGCCAGATCGAGTAAAGTGGAGGGGTGTCATGTTTGCTCTGACCTGGCCCAAGCTGGAAAATTGAAATTGATGATGATGATGATGAGGGAAGTGCTGGATAGGGATACAGTCAGCCTTGTGATGACAATTGATGAGCTGCTTGATATGAGAAGTAGTGCCCCATGGCCTTTAAACCAAGGTTAAGTGGCTGATTGTGTCGTCATGACAGCCTTATTAATCACAAAAATAAAGTGCATTTTTAGGACGCGATATCTTTGCTCTTTTTGAACTTAATTGAGTCATTGTTGTCGCAAATTGATCCGCTGTATGTTCAGAATGTTGTATTGCAGAATCGTTTTTGTATCATTGATTGAGGCAAATATATTAGCTTTGTTTTACAATTTACGTTATTTTGATTGAAAAAATAAATTAATCATGGGGGGCACGACTCCTAATTTTAATTTAACAGCTTCATTCTTCTGCTTTACAACATAGCTGCATTATTTGTCTATATTTTAGTTTTTAAATGGAACTAATATCTGCATTCTTAGTGGGCATTTTAACTGCCCAAGTCAAGACAAATATTGAAAAAAATGAAGTGAGAGAAATCGTAACTTAAAGTTGAGGTACACATTTCGAGTAGTGTCTTACTTTTCCACTCCTAAAAGCTGCCTTTTCTTTGGATTTTAGGTCAATCTGCATTCTCCGACCACTGAGTATCTCCTACATAGTTTTAGTTCTGGAGTAGACTGTTTCAAAGCCAGATTAATGTGTGCTTTATCTGCTGCACCTTTGCGTCAAAGTGACAGCTGCTGAAAAGCGTGCACACCGATCATTAAAGTGAATATAAATGAGCTAAACAACAATAAAACTAGTATAAACTATGTACAGGGCTTCCAGCGACTCACGTTTCTCACTATTATTCACTATTTTCAAAGCAGCCTCGCTTTTCTCACTATTTGATAAAATTACTCTCTATTCTCACTTTTTTTTTTTACAAAACTGGTCACATTCTGCCTTAAAAATGGTCTCGTGCACAATCAGATAGCTAGAAACGACCCTAAATATACCCATGAATGGGTAGTTCATTTTTCTGCCACCGGTGCCTGAGCGCGCTGCCGGCAGCGAGCCAGGCGGCCAGAAATCATGAAAAGCTTCCATAGTGCAATGCCGGAGCCGTGCAGCGATCGCCGAAAATTTTAACAAAAGTTCAAATTTATATTTTTGTTTTACGATTTAAATTTCTTGAGTGTTGCATTGACTTTCCTATGCATTATTTCCAAGTGTCCTCTAACTACATGAAAAATCACAAACAGTACTCAGAGATATTAACAGAGGCGCAATTTGGTTGACTTTTTGGGGGGCTAATTTGTTTTTCAGATACTCATTCTTAAATATTTTGTCTATGTCAATTCAGTTTTGTCACATTTTTGGGGGGCTATGGTTGGTTTTGTGGACCTTAGCCACCCAAGTCCCCCCTAATTGCGCCTACAGATATCAACAAAAGTTAAAATTATGAACCAGATATATGGCCATAAATGCGAATAATGCTATGAATTTACTCACTATTTACTCACTTTTCCATACAAAAACTCACCTTTTCTTCACTTCTTTGAAGAAAAATCAGTCACTATTTCACTATTTTTAGACGAGTGAGTGGATGGAAACCCTGACTATATATTTCTGGAAACTAGAGAGGACATACTATCGAATGAGACAATTAAATAAATCGAAAATTTTCTTGAAAATGATTAGTGGAAGGGTCGAAGTGGCTGATTGTGTCGTCATGACAGCCTTGCATAACCCATAATCTACAGAGTGGCAGTTGTCTTTGGGTACATGTGTGTCTGAAGTTCATCTGAGTCCCAAAAGAGAAGCGCAGTGTCCTGTTTCCTATTTAAGACACTGCTACCTGAATAGACAGGATTCAGGAATCCAGGGATTAAACCTTTGAGTGGAAAGCTGGGTAACGAAGGGGCCGGGTTTGCCTGCTGAGGAACATGAACAAGGAGCTGGGGTTGAAGGAAATTAAGATTTAACCTTTTAAGTGCTGAGTTTCCATTTGTCTGTGTGGTCCCTCAGTGCTGAGTTTCTTCATTCATATATTAAAAAAAAATATGTAGAAGCCACAATTTTTTACCCATCAGGGGGGTTGATAGCTTAAAATGTGTTTAAATGTTTGTTTACATATATAAATGCAAATGGAAAATCCTACGTTTATGTTCTATATTGTTGTGAGAGGTATGAAAATTTAACCTTTCGTGCTTGCGTTGTAACGTGTTTTTCGAGGGGTTTTATGCAACTGGCATAAGTCAGTAGGAAGCCATTCTATATTTATTTACGCGGCAAATTGTTCAGCCAAGAGAATTTTTCATGTTAATTTATTATTATTATTAATTTATTATAATTATTATTAAGATATTTTCGGAGCATTTTATAAAAATTATAAGCATACAGATAGGTTTTCTATCTTAGAAAACACTATCAAGCAAATTATTACGAACAACAATATCATAGAAAATTATGTGATTACGGAATTTTACGGAGTTTCGTCAGTTAGGATATTATGAGAGACGTGACTCACTGGAAATTCAAATACAGGCTGATTCTTGTCAAGTAGTATTACGCAAGCGGGGTTGCAGCGTCAAGAATAGGCGGATAGTTGGGACGGAAATCGACTTCATCATCCGCGCGCCGTGTGTAATGAGCCAGAGAAGGGGAAGAGAGCGTGGGGAGCAGCCAATCAGTGGAGACCACGTAAGCTGGAAGTTGGTACCGAGGTGGGGAGCCGACAGGTGGATATATCGTTCGGCGCGCCGTGGAGAGAGAACAATCTGTGAAAGACTTGACTGGCGGTTGCAAGTGTGTGTCGCTCCGATGTTCCGTGGAGTGGAGAACTATCTGTTTAAAACTTAACCAGTGTGGTTGTACGAGGGTATGGCTCCGATATTAGGACCATAAAGTCACCAAATCTACAAGTATATCATCAAATATCGACGGAGATGACGACGTCCAGGAGACTGTGGGAAGCTCACAGCATCATCCAGTACGAGGGAAATGCTTTGGCAATTTCCAGTGGTAAGCGCGAATGACACAGAAGTACGCAATCTCTCGTTTCTCTTTGATTTAAATTCAGTATTTCAGTAACTTCATAGCTTGGGAATAAGAGTAAAATCAATAATTTATCAGACTCCGTTTTCACGTAATTTTCTATCGGTAATATTAAAATCGCAACTCTCCAATTTAAATTTTAAACTTATTATTATTATTAATTTTGCTATACTTGTTTTATATAATAAATTCATTTCTTTTACAATGCAATCTTTGCTTTCAGTAGGTAGCATTAGATATAGACCAATTCCTTCTCCTGATACAATTGTTTGTTGGGTTAATGATCATACCACGATCTGAGTGAATAGATTCTTGAAGGTGTTCTACCAGAGCTAGACGTTGTTAAATACAAATTTAGATTTCAACATTGCGTTGAGGTCTTGGCGCTCATTAAAACAACATAGCTTAGGCAAAGGTAAACAGGTACATTTATCACCCAACAGTTAGGGGCAGTCAAACCATTACACTTGTCGCTACCAAAATGGGGCATTAATAATTACCATTACAGCGTGTACATCATCTTTATACAAATTAAAGGGCCCAAAATAAAAATATTTCCCTTCCAAAATAACTCCCTGATACATTAAAATCATCGTCTTCATCATCACTTTCCACTGTAAATAATTGAAGGATTCTTTTATCTGAAATAGCATCACGACGAGAATAACTAGCTTGTTGTTGTTCCGCTATGTTTGTTTATATCACGGATGAATGACAGCTGTAGAGGATAGACATCTACAAAAAGCTCCGTTAGTCACTTCGTGAAGCTATAAGCTGTGCCGGGACCTTCTATACTACCGGACCTGATACTGCAATCCAAGATGGCCACCGTAGTTGGTGATCGGTCATCAAAAGCATGACGTGTGTCAGAATCCAACACAACACAAAATAACATCATGACGTGATTTTGTCTGCTGTTAATTCGTTTTATGGGCTTGGGACATCTTGGTCATCAGCCCCGTGCAGTTGGGTGTGGGTTGAATTCCTCCGATTACGTGATGATTGTAGTAGTGTGTGTAGCTGTATGAGGGACAGGCATGGGGAGGTACCCCAGGAGTTGAAATACCGGAGTTCCATCAGAAAAATAATCAAATAAAATAATGTTGAAGCCCACAGGAGAGATATGCAGAATATCTCGGCTGAGTGGATATGGAAAGTTGTAACTGTTCCTGTAGGAATTTCAATTTCTTTTTAGTACATATTCATCATCATCATCATTTCCCCTTATCCAGCTTCTGCCGGGTCGGGGTATTTATGGCACTTCTCCACTTTCCTCTTTCCTTCCACCATTCTTCTTCCACGATCTTGTCCCAGTCCAGATTTCTTTTTCTTACGCTGTTCTTCAGTGAATCAATCCACCTTGTTCTAGGTCTTCCCCTTGCTCTCTTACCCTTGCACTTGGCCTCCAGCATCTGTCTTGGTATTCTATTTTCCTCCATCCTCTTTACATGACCAAACCACCTTAGTTTATTCTTCTCAATTCTCTCATTTAGTTTTCCCATCCCAACTTCCTTCCTAACATCTTCATTCCTCACTCTGTCTTTCCTTGTCTTTCCTATCATACTTCTTAGGAATTTCATTTCACTGGCTTGGATTCTACTCTCTTGCCTGCTTGTCAAGGTCCAAGTCTCAGCTGCATAAGTTAATATGGGTACATAGTACATTTTATACATTACCTCCTTGCTTTTCCTTGGTACTTCCTTATCCCAAACAAGTTTTCTTACACTTTGATAGAATGCTCTGCTGTACCCTCCTGCCAATCTCCATGTCCAACCTACCAGTTTGCATCAATTCACTTCCTAGGTATTTGAACGTGTCCACAATTTCCAAACTCTGACTTCCAATTTTTCACAATGCCCTTTCCTTGTCTTTCCCCTCTTGTCATCACCATGGTCTTGCTTTTCTCTGTACTGATTTTCAGGCCGTACTTCTGAATATTTTCGTTCAGTGCATCTAGTTGTTTTTGCCCTTCTTCGGTGTTCCTTCCCCAGACCACAATATCATCTGCAAATAACAGTAACTTCATTTCTTTATGTCCATATGCTTTCTTTGTTTCCTTTACAATTTCATCCATCACCATTATGAACAAGAGAGGTGACAGCACACTCTCCTGTCTTAGTCCAGTCTTGTTCCTAAACCAATCTGTCTTTCCAACTGGGGTCAGTACCCTGCTAACACAGTTGTTGTACATTGCTTGCACCATTTCCAACAATTCTCTTCCCAGTCTCTTCTTAACCATGGTTTCCCATACCTTCTCCCTGGGGACACTATCATATGCCTTTTGTAGATCTATGAAAGTCATGATCAAATCCTCTCCATATTCCCAGTTCTTTTCCATCACCTGCCTCAAGCTAAAGATTGGGTCCACTGTGGATCTTCCACTCCTGAAGCCATACTGTTCCTCTTGCAACTCTCCTTCCACCTTTCTTCTCATTCTTCTTTCTAATATCCTTTCCAGTATTTTTACTATCTGTGATAAGAGGGTGATCCCTCTATAGTTATCACACACCTTCTTGTCCCCCTTCTTAAACACTGGTATTATTAGCCCTTTCTCCCAGTCTTCTGGTACACATTTCCGTTTCCACACACACTTTAGCAGTCGATACAACCGTTGCATACCAACAGGTCCAGCAGCCTTTATCATTTCTACACTGATTTCATCCACCCCTGTTGCTTTTCCCATCTTCATTTTCTGTACTGCTAATTCCACCTCCAGCATTGTTATATCATCTTCTGTTATAGAGTCGTCAGGTTGTGTCACTTCCATCTCACCAGTACAATTGCTCACATTCAATAGCTTATCGAAATACTCCTTCCATCGTCCCTGTATTTCTTCTGGGTGTGTTAAAACTCTCCATCTTCCTTTTTCACCAGCTTTGTGGTAACTCTTTCTTTCCTCTTATTTCTTAGAAGCCCATACAGCATACTTTTACTGCCACTTACATCTGTTTCCATTCTTTGTGTAAATTCTTCCCAACTTTTCTTCTTTTCTTCTCCTACCACTTTCTTACACCTCCGTTTGCTGTCGTGATACTTCCTTTTGCTTTCTTCTGTTTGATCTCGGTTCCATTCTTTCCATGCAGACTTCTTTTCTTTCACTGCTTTCCTCACTTCCTCATTCCACCACGGTGTCTCCTTCTCTTTCACTCTTGTTGACGTCCTACCACAAGCACTCTCTGCTGCACCAGCAAATGCCTTTTTAAAGTGGGACCATTCCTCTTCTATGTTTTCCACTTCAGTAACTGGGATTTGTACATATTATTCTTAAAAATAAATGTGACCAACCAGGTGGTGTAGTTCTTGGTTGTCACTTCTGGGATTCATGTTTGATTCCTGACTGTCACAAAATCTAATTCTAGTCTGAGGGTAAGAGGGCTAGTGAGGTAAACCAGGAAATGTTGGGTTCGATTCTCCCCTTAGCTACCCAGCAAGTGGTTTACCATGGGTTTCCACACATACTAAAGGTAAATGTCTAGTTAATTCCTATCATAAGGTCACGACTGCCTCCTGTATATCCATAAACAAATAGGCTAGTCCTATTCATTCCTATGGCACTCTGTACAATACAAAATATAGGCTACCAGTAGACAATGAAGGCCTAGTTGATAAACATCTGAGAATATAAATTAACACTACATACAAAAATTTTCCTCCACACAAATACTTAAACATGTAAGCTACGGTAGTCATATTCAAATAATTAAATATCACACTGCCGAATGAATCGATACAAAATATACTGGTACCAATAGACACAAAGGCATATTGTATGCACATCTAACACAAAAATAATAATTAAGCCTACTGTACATGATACAAGAACTAACTTCTATGTGAATTCATAAACATGAGTGGACAGGGAAAGTTGTAACTGTTCTTGTAGGAATTTCACTTTCTTTTTAGTACATATTCTTATAAAATAAATGTGACCAACCAGGTGGTGTAGTTCTTGGTTGTCACTTCTGAGATCCATGTTTGATTCTTGACTGTCAAGAAATCTAATTCTAGTCTGAGGGTAAGAGGGCTAGTGAGGTAAACTGGGAAATGTTGGGTTCGATTCTCCCCTTACCCTCCCAGCAAGTGGTTTACCATGGGTTTCCACACATACTGAAGGTAAATGTCTAGTTACGGTAATTCCTATCATAAAGTCACGACTGCCTCCTGTATATCCATAAACAAATAGGCTAGTCCTATTCATTCCTATGGCACTCTGTAAAATACAAAATATAGGCTACCAGTAGACAATGAAGGCCTATTTGATAAACATCTGAGAATATAAATTAACACTACATACAAAAATTTTCCTCCACACAAATACTTAAACATGTAAGCTACGGTAGTCATATTCAAATAATTAAATATCACACTGCCGAATGAATCGATACAAAATATACTGGTACCAATAGACACAAAGGCATATTGTATGCACATCTAACACAAAAATAATAATTAAGCCTACTGTACATGATACAAGAACTAACTTCTATGTGAATTCATAAACATGAGTGGACAGGGAAAGTTGTAACTGTTCTTGTAGGAATTTCACTTTCTTTTTAGTACATATTCTTATAAAATAAATGTGACCAACCAGGTGGTGTAGTTCTTGGTTGTCACTTCTGAGATCCATGTTTGATTCTTGACTGTCAAGAAATCTAATTCTAGTCTGAGGGTAAGAGGGCTAGTGAGGTAAACTGGGAAATGTTGGGTTCGATTCTCCCCTTACCCTCCCAGCAAGTGGTTTACCATGGGTTTCCACACATACTGAAGGTAAATGTCTAGTTACGGTAATTCCTATCATAAAGTCACGACTGCCTCCTGTATATCCATAAACAAATAGGCTAGTCCTATTCATTCCTATGGCACTCTGTAAAATACAAAATATAGGCTACCAGTAGACAATGAAGGCCTATTTGATAAACATCTGAGAATATAAATTAACACTACATACAAAAATTTTCCTCCACACAAATACTTAAACATGTAAGCTACGGTAGTCATAATCAAATAATTAAATATCACACTGCCGAATGAATCGATACAAAATATACTGGTACCAGTAGACAAAAAGGCATATTGTATGCACATCTAACACAAAAATAATAATTAAGCCTACTGTACATGATACAAGAACTAACTTCTATGTGAATTCATAAACATGTATGCTAGTTCTATTCATAAAATTAAATTAAAATATATCATATACCAGTAGACAACAAAGGTCTATGACGCTCATCTGAGTAAAGGAAATTGTAGTAGCCTACATACAAGAAATATGTAATTTCCATGTAAATCCATAAACATGAAGGCTAGTCCTATTTATGAGATCAAATGGCATTGTACCAACTAAAATATTTATACAAAATACACTGGATAGTAAGTTCATACCTGCCAACTTTTACGGGTTTCCCGTAAAATGTACGGAAAGGCAGCGTGTTTTACGGATGAACTAGAATATTTTACGGATTTACGTACCAAAATCTTCTTTTTAAAATTCGTGCCAGAACAAGCTTCCGCATGCCGCCGATACATTGCTGTGTGACCTGCGCACATTCGATACATCGCTCTGAACTATATTCATCCGATCGTTCAACTGGGAATAAGAGATGCGTCCTGATATGCCTGAATCCTAGTTGATAGATATGGATTAGTTTGTGTTGAATTAAAGCTCTGGAATAACAGTTTGCTTGTTCTTTAATGCGTTGATTAGTTCGAAAACCTTTACAGTTCTGTATAAAAATGGTTTTCTTCTTCACCACGAATTACAAAGCGTAGGTCGTATTGTAGTTACGGAATAACATGTGAATTACCACGGTGTCTACTGGTAACGAAAAGTAGCTAATTTTTGTCTGGATATTTGGAGGTAACGAAAATTCGCTGAGCTCGATAGTCTCACATATTGCGATGGAGCAAGTTTCACGCAAGCGGTGCCGATTGCGTAAGCTATTATTTCCCCGTGCCCGCCCTCAAGGAAATGCATACCGGTACTGAGGATACCTTGAGTGGTATACATAGGTTTAACGTATATTTTCGGCATCAAGAAGAGTTTTTAGTTTTGTGTGAAATATTTGTCTTTGTTATTAGGAAACCTGACTTTTCGCGACACATTTAATCGCGGAAACTTTCGAAACAAAACGGAAACCTCTCATTTCTGTTATTGACCTGTAAATTTGGAGACTATCTTAAATATTGGTCCAGAATTACACAAGATAATGTCGCAATCTTACTAAATGATACCGTTTCGAAAAAAAAAAAATCACGAACAGGCGTCAAAATAAATTTATTTCAAAAATTCATCAGTCTCGTACATACAGTAGTCTACTGGATGTCGCAAATTTAATTTAATATTTCGAAATTCCGTTATATGTCGATTTCCCCTTCGAACGTCGGTTCCATCGGATATAATCTAACGGATTATCTCGAAAACTTGTATAATTCGGGATTCGAATTCGAAAGAAAATGTGCCCTCTTGTATTATTCGTGCAATCCTCTCAGAATAATTCGTAAAATTCGATACGTACTTCGAACATTCATCCTCCAAAATCACATCCTCAAGACGGCTGGCTGACCACACAACTTGCTTGCGGGAATCTTGTTAAACGGACCGAGATCGACACTAGTTGCGTAAAATCATAAAACCCGTGCCCGATCCCGAACTTATGATCACGAGGACGGCCGGGTGCGGCGCCGATTGCATATTATCGCGTTCTCATTGTCCGACCGCGGGGACAACGTAAATCTCGTAAAACGATCGAGAGTGGCAGCGATTGCGATACATCGCGATTTTTCGCCGCATTAGATGACGAGGTCAACTGGATTCTTGACCAACGGACAGCAAGCGGCGCCGATTGCCTATTAATGCAATATTTTCCCGTGCCCGATCTCAAGGACAATGGAAATCTCGTAGAACGACTAAAAGTGACACCGATTATGTAAATCACCATTCACGATTTTTCTCCGTGTTCTATCATGAAAACTACGGGAATCTCGTCCAACGGCTGAGACCAGCGCCGATCGTATTACATCTCGATATTTCTCCGTACTTGACAGTGAAGACAGAACGTGAACGAATTTTTAGCCTGATTAAGAAGAACAGGACACAGTTCAGGCCATCGATGTCCATTGGAACTCTGGAAGCCATTTTCATTTTGAAGACCAGAAGTTCTGAAGCAATACAAACACATATTCTATTGACTTTCTGAAGAAAGCCAAGTAAGCCAAAGCTTTAGTTATTAAATCAGACCCTTATAATGTCATCGGTTACTGTAGTGTTTTATATTAATTCTGTTGAACTCTTAATTTTTCGAAGTGAAGAAAATACATGAATTTTGTCCTGAATGAATCTCTGGAGTCTATTTCTTCTTTGAAGACCAGGAGTTCTGGTTCCTGTTATGCCAGCACCTTTTCTCCAGACTTTTTGCAGGAAGCTAAAGAAGCCATAGTTATGAATTTCAAAGTGCAAGTGATTTCCAGTGAGTGATACCTAGGTATAATATTTCAAGGAAGTCCTGTAATATCTATGCTCCAAACCAAAATTCACCACACCTGCTTTTTGAGGGTCATGCTCGTCTACAAATAATTGGCGTATGATGTAAGTACAGTAGATAAGATTTCATCGAAATGTCCTGTTCAACGCATGAATTACTGTACTTTGCAGCCCAGGAGGATTATTATTTCAAGCCGAGGTATGTCGAAATTTGTTAGATTTCATGGCGCGCGCCAGTTTTACTGAAAGCCCTTTCTGAAAGTTGGCAGGTATGTAAGTTAATTGATGCAACTTACATTTGAAGAACAAAAAATTACCATAAACCTACAGTAGAGAAATATATGCACATGAAATAATTCATTAATTTGTTGGTTTTAGACATAAAACCTCCTTATTTAATGTGGAAGCCTTGCGAATAAACTTTCCCTTCAAATTAAGTCTTTCAGCCTGCACTTTGCAATAATTATTGAGAAAAATGTTACTCAACACCTTACTGCATTTAACTGCCAATTTTCTCATAGACATTCCACATTCACAGACAACATCGAAGTCTGTAAAGTACAGTTCAAAGTGAACCACTGCTAACTGCATGACAAGTTCCCTTTGGCCTTTAACCAACAGTAGGAAGTATTTCTCATAAGGTTCACTGACTAAAATACAAAAGATCTTATAGAGAATTGTACACAAAGTCACCACAATGTCTGAGGGACACTTCAGACCACCACGATTGAGAGCATCAAAGTAAGAGAACTTGTCTTGGCATTCTATTAACAAGTCCCTGTCTGTCATGAGCACTGATACACAGGTTTCACACTTTTTGTTCATCCACAGCACATTTAGAACACTATGTGCGACATATCCACCGATACAAATCATCACTCTTTCACTGCTTTCATCAACCCTGACTGACTCAATGCATTGCAGTACTGTATCAAATTTGTCCATGCTAATGTCAGGTACAATTTCATCATCAGAAGCACACGTACTGTAGTCTGAACAAGATTCAAAAAATGATGTTATGGAAAATTCGCCAAGAGAGGCTGATTTCATTTTCAATACACTACACATCTTTAATTTTCTTTCAGATTCTAAGATCTGTTCTACTGAGACATTGTAGTTACCACCACTCATCTGGCGGTACTGACCGAATCGACCTTCAAGCTTGTCAGTTTGAAACTTTCCCAATAATATATATTTCCATTTCAGGGTATGGAAAATATATGTACACATTTGTACAATTCAATCAATGGTGTGAGTCAAAGCTGTGTGTGTCTCATTTGTCAACTTTCCATTAATTGCTGAAGCATGCCAGACCTTAAAAAAAATTGAAAATTCTTCTAAAAATTTTAACTTCTTATCTTCAGGTCCAGTAACAGGAACACAATCTTCATCCCTGAGATGCTTTCCTTTTAGTGAATTCTTTACGTTAATGATCTTCCACCATCGAATTATAAGTTTGAGAATCATTATCGTACCTTCTGAGCAACCACCTCCATTTCCTTTCTTTCTTTCTAGCGCTACAACATTCCTTTCATCGAAAACTTTTAGGGCTAAAGGCACACTCTGCTTTTCAAAGGAAGTGGGGAACAGGGCTTTTCTTGCGATTGCAGGAGCTTCTTTAAGAAGAGATTTCTTCTCTTATTCATAATCATCATCATCATCTTGTACAGTTTCCAGCCCCAGGCTGGGTCTGTTTGGAACATAAGCCTCGCCACTTAGTCCTTTCTTCCCACCACCTCTCCGCTGTCACTCTGGTCCAGTCCTCGCCTCTCTTCTTGACACATTCCTCCACGCCTTTCAGCCATCTATCTCTTGGTCTTCCCCTTGGTCGTTTCATCTGCATCTCATGTATCCTCTTGGGAATCTTCTTCTCATCCATTCTCTTTAAGTGTCCATACCACCTCAGTCTTGATGTCTCAATCCTACCTTGCAAGGGCTCCTCTTTCACCATTTCCCTGACCTTTTCATTCCTCACCCTGTCTCTTCTTGTTACTCCGATCCTACTTCGCAGGAACTTCATTTCACCTGCCTGTATTCTGCTTATGTCTCTTTTCTTCATTGTCCACGTTTCTGAGCATAGGTCAGTATCGGGATATAGTAGCTTCTGTATATCACTTCCTTGCTTTTTTGTGGGACATCTTTATTCCACACTAAGCTCCTAATGCTTCTCAGAATTTATTTATTTTTTATGCTTCTGCCTGTCTGCCACGTTCCGTAATCTCTTAGTCATTTCTCCCATTTTCCTCCACTATACTTCCCAAGTACTTGAGACTTTCCAACTTCTTCAGCTGTTCACCTCCAAGTGTATCCCACTCATTGGTCTGTCCTTTTTCCTGGTCGTTAACAGGATCTCACATTTACTGATGTTGAACTTCCATCCGTACTCTCCCACTGTTTCTTCCCAAGCCTTCAGTTGCTCCTGAATTTCCTCCTCCTTGTTTCCCCAGACCATGAGATCATCTGCAAACACCATTGCTTTCATCTTATCTTCTCCTATCTTTCCTGCTATCAGTGTCATTACCTCGTCCATAACCACAATAAAGAGAAGGGGCGACAGCGCACTACCCTGTTTCAGGCCACTCATTTGTCTGAACCAGCCTGTTCTTTCCCCTCAAACTTTCACACAACTCACACTTCCACAGTACATCTCCTTCACTCTGCCTACAGTCCCTTTTTCCACTCCCATGTTTTCCATTGCTTTCCAAACCTTCTCCCTACACACACTATCATAGGCCTTTTCGATGTCCAGGAAGGCCATCAACAGATCCTCTCCAAATTCGTAGGGTGTTCCTGGAGCTGTCTCACTGAAAATGTGAGATCCACTGTTGATCTCCCAGGTCTGAATCCATACTGCTCCTCTCTCAATTTTCTCTCCACTTTGGCTCGTATTCTACTTTCTAATATCTTTTCATATATCTTGGCACAGTGAGGTATGAGTGTGACACCCCTGTAATTTCTGCACTCCTTTCTGCTTCCTTTCTTAAATATTGGGACAATTAATCCTTTCTTCCAGTCTTCTGGGGTCTTTTTCTCCTTCCATATCACCCTCATCACACGGTACAGCCACTGTTTCCCAACCTCCCCTGCTGCCTTCACCAGTTCAACACTCACTTCATCCACACCTGGTGCCCTTCCTCCTTTCATCTTGTCTATAGCCATTTCCAGTTCTCTCCAAGTCAGGTCCTTTTCCATTCCTGTGTTGTCTTCTCCATCTTCCAATATGTTGTCTTCCTCTCTATGACCATTTGGATTCAGCAAATCCTCAAACTACTCTTTCCACACTGTCTTGAGTGTCTCTTTGTTGTGTACCTCATTTCCGTTTTTGTCCATCATTACCACATCCTCTCGCAGACCTCTTCTCTTACTTTTGACCATCCCATAAAGTACTTTCTTATTTCCTCTACTGTCTTCCTCCATCATCTCTGTCCACTTTACCATCCACTTCTTCCTCTCCTCTGCGACAATCTTGTTTGCTTCTTTCTTCTTTATCTTATAATCTTCCCTTGTCAGATCAGTTCTTTCCTGGAACCACACTCTGAAAGCCTTGTTCTTCCTTCCCACAGCTTCTTTTACTCTCTCATTCCACCATGGTGTCTCTTTACACCGCTTTCTGTTGCTTGTTCTTCCACATACTGCCACTGCAGCTTCCACCATTGTGTTTTTGAATTGCTTCCATTCCTCTTCCCCTGTTTTAGGATTGTCTGTTGGCATCCTTTCCCTTATTATCTTCTGGAATTCTTCCTTGACTTCCTTTTCCTTGAGTTTCCATACTTTGATTCTCCTTTCCTGGTACTCTGTCCTCTTGCTATCCTTAACAACTCCCAGGTTCATTACAAGTATTCTGTGGTCGCTATCTAAGGCCTCTGATGGTATTACCTTTATATCTCTGACACTTCTCTTCATTTCCCAGTCGTACAGCATGTAATCTACCAAAGATTTCTTTGTTAAATCACTGCTGTACCACGTTACCTTGTGGCTTTCTTTCTTCCGGAACTAGGAGTTGCCTACCACTAAACCGTTTCTCTTGCAAAAATCCAGCAACTTTCTCCCTTCTTCATTCCTGCTGCCCCATCCTTCTGCTCCCATTACATTTTCATATCCTTGCCTTTCACTACCTACATGCGCATTCAAATCTCCCATGACAATGATGCTCTGACCATTCAACTGCTGTTGTAGCTCCTCCTCAAAGTCTTCCTTCTCTTGAGCTGTACATCCAACTTGAGGGGCATATACCTGGGCTATCTCCAGGCTTCTTCCCTTTACAGTTACTCTGATCTTCATGATCCTGTCACTTATTCCCTTTACCTCTTCCTTCATTCCATCTCTCACAACTACTCCTACTCCGCTGCTCCTTCCTTCACTGTTCCCACTCCAGTACAACCAGTACCCTTTCCTCAGTTCTCTGCGACCTTCTCCTTTCCATCTTGTTTCTGCCAAGCCCAGTACATCCAGTTTTCTTCTCTCCATCACATCTACAATCTCCTCCACCTTTCCTGTCAGTGTTTGAATGTTGAACGTGCCAACTCATAGTCCATTAACATATCCGGGTCATCGTCGTTTGCATCCGTCCTTTCCGAGGCCTGTTCCTGTTTTGAAAGCAAATAAAATATCCACTACTGGCTTGCTAGGCCTATCGTAGCTTCACCAGAGCCCCGTCAGCCGTCACTTTTCAGGGTTCCTATAGGGCCTTCACAGCTACCGTAGCGGTCCCGGGGCACACGAAGTCCCCACTGTACTTCACCCCTACAGGCAATCCCCTACTTCATGCTGTTACCCGTCTCCCACCACGTGGAGGAGGGGTTGGACTGATTCATACAAGTTTATCAGGTCCTGAAATCTTGCTTCTTGGGTGTAATACACACATGTTGCTGAACATTCATCACCTGGTTGACTTTGCAATTGAGCTTGAACTGCTGACAGCTGATCACCAATGTCTGGAATGTTAAGAACCTGGTCTTGGGAATTCAGCCAATTATTGCGAATGCATTTGAGTAGGTGGACAGAGTCAAACAGCAAAAATAAGTTCCTGTCATTGTTGGCTGGATTCTTTATACTGGTTTTCAAAGAACCTCCACTTATGTGCTGAAACATGCCTTTGTTTACTTTATTATTGTCCGATATAAGACAAAGGGAAACATGCCCACTCTTTTCCAATACAGTGAGTACTTCTAAAGTCATTTTATACAGCATGTCACTGTTTAAGTTCTTCACAGGAAATAGAGCAACAACATCTGAAAATCTACCCAAAGGTGACATTATCATGAATGCCTGTATTGTAGTCACACAATGAATTTCATTTGGTCTGTTCAAAGCAACTCCTTCAATTTTTCCACCCTTGTAACTTAGTTTAGGGGCAACATAAATCTCATCTAACAAGATACACTCAACTTTTTCATGGTCACTCAGAAGCTTGCATTTCTCCCTTAAGTATGATTCCTGTGAAACGCTGATCCCTGCACAGTTTGTTCCCATTTTACACAACAGTCTTCTTAAATAAGATGGATGAGGTACTGCTAACACTTGGCTGGAGTGAACAAAATGATAAGCCCCAGGAAAAGAATAAAATAATGTTGAAGCCCACAGGAGAGTATCTGCAGAATATCTTGGCTGAGTGGACAGGGAAAGTTGAAACTGTTCCTGTAGGAATTTCAATTTCTTTTTAGTGGTAATGTCGAAGTTGTCAATATTAATACGTAGGAACCAACCAAGTAAGAGATTAAGTTTCTGTTTACCATCTAAATCTTCTAGCTGGAAACCTGCTAGGTGACTCAGTTGACAATCAAACTTGGTCCATTTATCACAAAACAAGTTATCGCCAAGACACCACTGAAACTGACTGCTGGGGAGATGCAAATTGTTGTGGAAAACTTCCACAGAAAAGGATGTTGAAATTCTGATGGAGGTATTAATTTTAGGTGCTTCATTGGGGCTGTCATCAATTTTACACAGCAAAACATGCCTATCTTTGGTAAATAATGTGAAAGGCCCCACATATCTAGTGCCTACTTCATTTTTAAATTCTTCAAACCCTAATATTGCATCTCTTTCAGTCCACTCACTATACTGTTACTCATCACGGGCAAGAACTTGCTTCATGCATTCCTTTGGATCCTTTCTTTTTGGAGGCAACTGTTTTGTTAAATATGATGGCTGGTTTTCAAAGATGGTAGGATATGCACCTTCTTGTAGTTTTGTTCTTTTTCTAGGTACAGTTACAACTGAGCCATCTGCACAAGGGAATTTGTCTTCTGTAATAACTAATTCAGGGACAAAATGTTTGACACAAACAGCTGAATTAGCTGTTGGAGAAAAAGCATCACGATGAAGTTCTTTTTCTTTGGAAAATTGGAAAGTAGGCACTAATGGTTTATCTTTATGATAATTGGATTTGCATCCAGGCACACAACAGTTCCGAGGCATATCTCCACGGGTAAGCCTACTGATAGTTTATAAAAAACAGGAATCCACACCAAGTACGTGATAAGATCCTTGAACTAGCAGGCTTAAAACTGGATTAGTGGACACTGCATCCAATTTAAAAAGCAGGTTAAGTTTCTTCGTAATCAATTTTCAGATCTTCTCAGACCTAAAAATGGAATACGTTAATTATTATTATGCTTGCTCATAATGGATTACCATTACTAGGGATAGGAATTTTTCGGTGATTTCAGAGTGAAGAAAGCGGTATTTTAAAGTGGCAAATTCAGTGTTTTCAAGTGCACTTTTCGGTACTTTCAAAATGTTAATTTTTAGGCGGGATTTTTTAAATATCATGGATAACATAACACATTTCAGTCACACTTCAAAGTATACTTCAGTGAAGAGATCCAAATTCCCTTGTGACAAACGGTAACACGTATCACTTAACGTGCTAGTGTAAACTGAAAAACAGAACTTCACAGTTAGCGTTTGAACAGGGTATCAAAATGGTTTTCAACACAGATTCTGAGAACTTTGGAAATACAAATGTCATTCCTTGCAAAACTCGAACAATGTCTGTCTTGGTCCTGTCGTGTATCTGCCTCTTGATTAAAGTTTGCAGTTCGTTGTATCCTCTTATGACCTCACTTTTTTTCAGTGTTCCACAGAATGACAACTTCTTAATTTTCTTTCCAAGGTCCTCATTGATGTTCATTGGCACTATTTCTGCTGGATCAAATGCACACATTTGTAAATCTTGTTCCCAGGGTCAACAGATCTCAGGCTGATTAATATTCTAAGAGCATGGGACCCAGCATTTACTAAAAGTGAATGTATTTTCTCTCCTTTTAACTCATTTCCACAACCCTCCAACAGCTCCTTAATGTTGGTACCGTAATTTCCAGAAACAGCATGTTTAAGGGCTTGCTGAATTCTCCGTAGATGTCCATCTAGAAGGTGAACAGTCTGATAAGACTGGCCTTCTAATCAAGGGATGAGTACAGTGATGTCTGTGCCAAATTCTTTGAATCTCAAGTATTTCGTCATGTGAAACATTGTTCAGGAAATCAACACCAGAGTTATCAGTCCCTACTACTTCATTCATAAATTGCACGATATCTTTCAGGTACTCTGACAGGCACACTACAGAATGAAACCAAGAAGACCACCTGGTTAAGACTGGTTCAGGAAACAGTGGCACATTTGGATATGGATACTTGCCATCTAGATATTCATGTCTGAAAGGCGCACTATATGACGCCACGCGTCGAGTAGTTACTTGGATGAAGAGGGAGGTGACCTTGCTGTTCGGGTCCTTAAAACCTCAATAACTTAAAAACTTACCAGGATGAGATTGATAAAGATCGCTGTATGCAGAAAGCGAGGTCCGTTATCTACCGTTAACTTTCCGATCATTCCGTGTTTGTTGGATGCTCTCCATGCAGTCAAGTCATGAGAGAAAATTACCGCTACTACACTCGCACAAAAACAAGCCTTCGTCAGCTTCTGTGACAACTATATCTTAAATGGGCAAGGGGGTCACACTACGATGACATTAGGGCAAAACCTGGATGAATGCCAAGATGCAGAAGAAAGTGACATTCAGTAGTTAGACTTCGATAAAGACGATCATGGTTTCAGACATGAAAGCTTTGAGGATATTGTACGGAATTTGACTGTCGGTGAGGTAAACTGAGATCCAGTGCATGTCAAGTGAAGGAGTGATGAAACGGAAATCCCAAAAGTTCCCACAGTCAAGCTAGCTTGTCTATAGTCACACTTATCTCTTATATAGAAAATCGAAATGAATTTTCGTTCTCATATATTGTTTTCTTCTGAATTGTACAATCTAAAACTAGAAAAATTAACTATCTAAGAAACAAAAAGTGATTAGTCATTTCTCTTAGTTTTTAATATCTACGTAGTGTGTCTTACAATACTATGTTATAATAGTACATTATGCAACGAGCCTATAATGGCAATAATTAAGACACGAGTATGTTTATAAAATGAGCGTATGCAAGTTTTATAATTTCCATACGAGTGTCTTTAATTACCATTATATGCGAGTTGCATACGACTGTATATGTTCGACGATAATTATTATAACTATTTTATGTTCGAACATAAATATTCATAAATATCTGTAGAGATTTCACCAGTTTTATGTACTGAACAGAGCGCATGAGACGCAGAGAATGCCTTGTATTTGACCATGGCCTCCTCGATTACCCTACTATGACACTAGGCCACGCAGTGAAATTTAAATTAGAAGGCCGTTGAACTCAGTACATCTAATTATCTAATTGGTCAAACAACTGTTTCTTGAGCTCTGATTGGTGGGAGAAACTGTTTCATAATGCAAAATAGTGTTATAATGAGCCTCATTATAGTACAGTTTTCTGACATATAATAGTCAGGGTCGAACATAAAGTATTATAATTATTTTTTTCTGCGTGTTCTTAAAATACATTTCAATATTTTAACCAATAGTTTCCTTTTTGCCTGGCTTAAAAACACTACTGCAGATAATTCGCGGCTATCAAAAAATCGTAGAAATTTGTGCATTAATTGCCGCGAATTATCGGAAAAGCACTATAAAGGAAAAAAAAGAAAAAAGCTAAAATTCGCGTTTTCAAGCGAAATCCGTGTTTTCATGCAAAATTCGCGTTTCATGCGAAATTCGCGAAAATTCGCGAGCTCAAAAACATGACCTGTGTATCTCTTCTTTTAAAAATTCGCGAAATTCGCGATTGCAAATTTTTCCTATCCCTAACCATTACTAATAATTTATAAACCCTAAACAGAATAATAAATAGACCAACTTACCCACTAGTAGAATTGATGGAATCAGAAGGTTACACGAAAGCAATAACCACTAAGCACATCAAATCAAGTGAGACGATTGCTAAGCGATATAGGGATTATTCACACCACTAGGCTATCACAACACTATCACATCGTAAACAACAACCAACTACGTCAGCCATCTTGCATCTTACCCGCCGCCAGTGTCAGGTCCGGTAGTATAGAAGGTCCTGGCTGTGCTCAATTAGTTCCACATAATGCCCAACAGATGGCAGAACATCCCAGACATCGATTTGGCTCTTGAGAGTGCACCGGGAAAATGAAGGAAAAAAGTTCTCGTGCACCGTCTATAGACGGGCGTAGCACTGGTGGACCGGCCGCATCAGCCCGTCTATAGGCGGTCGTAGCACTCATTGGGTTAAAGTAAATAACATCTATTCTAAAAATAAACATGAACGCTGGCTGGCTGACAACATGCAAGAACACAATGAGAATACATACATGATCCAACACGAGGCCTATCGATGACCCCCGAAATCCCTGGGAGGGCAAGTGAACACAAAACGGGGAATCGAAAATAAAAATAATTAATTGTATCACATGTCGCTTAAGGCAACAACAAGAACCACAGTTCAGCAGGACATCAATGTCCATAAGATCCCACCAGGCGAGGCAACACAACGTTATAAGCACCGGCATATACTGAGAAAACACGAAAGCTAAAATGTAGTTAATGGAAAGTTAATCAAAAACAATAAATTGCTTAACCAGCAATATATCACCAAATCCAGACATCACTGGCCGATCGTGGCCAATCAAAAGTGTTAAGAAAAAAAAATATAGCAGAGCGTGCAGGAACACGACTGCTGGAACTTTTCCATTCACAATCCAAGCGTGGGTACAGTTCTGAGCATAATAAAGATAGCAAGTTCAATCACAAAGCCCTTTGGCATATTACCCATTGTTAGGGGCAAGTTATATTTCTTCCACACTGATGTATTGGGGCATTGAAGCAATAAGCAATAATGAAATAAAAGGACATAATTTCCCGGGTTTGATTCTGGGGAGAGGCACGTCGTCGTTTGGAAACTGTATTGTGTTGACGACTAGCAGTCACAGGTCCTCTAGACCGGGTAAGAGTTTGTTTTTTATTGTTATTACCATGTTTGTTAGTTTTGCTGTTTCTTCTATGCCGTTGATGATTCACATTTTGATGTCTATGATGTTCTGGTTATTCTGAACTTTCTCTCTTCTGATGTGATGTAATAACATTTTTCAGATTTTTTTCTCTGCACAATTTTCCCTGCTATAAATTGCTCTTCATGTTTTCTCCGTTCAGTGTTCATTGTTTTCAATTAATGTGAATAATGTTACAGTACGAGATTACGGAATTCTTCGATAACGTGATGGTGTTTGCTGGTTTAGTTCAGAGACCTGGTGAACCTGTCATCAGCTGCCAAGTTAATGAGGGCCAACAGTATTGTTCTTTAGAGGTAAGAATGTGCAATAAACATGTACCGTACTGTAATCTGTAAATTAGTAAAAACTATAATCTTGTCAGGGGTTCTTTCCTAGTTATGAAGCAAAAATATTAACCATCATGGATAATGTGATTAATAGACATACAGTAGAACCTCATTAACACGTTCCTCATTAGTACGTTTTATCGCATATCACGTCGTAATTTTCAAGTCCCGATTCTTATCTGATGACAATAATGTAAAAGTACCTCATTTATCACGTCGCACATTTTGCCGCGCATCGCTTAGTTCGATCGCATTTTCGTCAGCTCTGAAAGCATTTTTGTCCACCCCTAGTGGAATGTGAGACCGACCGCACTGAGATAACATTCCTTGCCAACAAGCGGGCGAGGGTTGCGACTTAACAGGTATAGGCGACTCTTAAAAGTAAGACAGTAGCACGCGCTGCGCATTTCGTAGTACGGTCGCATTTTCGTCAGCCCTGAAAGCATTTTTGTCCACCCATAGTGGAATGTGAGACCGACAGCACTGAGATAACATTCCTTGCCAACAAGCGGGCGAGGGTTGCGACTTAACAGGTATAGACGACTCTTAAAAGTAAGACAGTAGCACGCGCCGCGCATCGCGTAGTACGATCGCATTTTCGTCAGCCCTGAAAGCATATTTTGTCCACCCCTAGTGGAATGTGAGACCGACCGCACTGAGATAACATTTCTTGCCAACAAGCGGGCGAGGGTTGCGACTTAACAGGTATAGACGACTCTTAAACGTAAGACAGTAGCACGCGCCGCGCCGCTTCTGATTAACACATTTTTTTTACATTTCCCTTACTGATACAAATTTATGAGGTTTAATTATTATTTTCCATTAGTACGTTTTCCCGCTTTTGACGTCCAAATTTGTCAGTCCCTTGAAAAACGTACTAACGAGGTTTCACTGTATTAAATTTTGTATTACCAGTAATGAGTACTGAGAGACCCCTTTTAATACTATATGGTTTATTGTAACATGTTTTCAACCCTTCAGTGAGGTCTTCAGCATTGCTATAACATACTTATACACTAAATAGGGCATTTTTTACTAAAAACAATATAGTAAATAAATAAGATAAGGTTGAATGCAAGGCTCAAGAATACAAAAACCCGCTTTCCTCTTACAAGAAACAATTCTACAACACGCACATTTTTATCTGAGGAAGGGGCACGACGATCAAACCGTCGTAAGAAGTACTGGGAGGAACGCAAAGCCCGAACAATCCCTTCAAAGAAGATCTGAACGATGGACTGACTACAGTGATCCTATGCGGTAATAAAAGAAAAAGAATAAGTAATAAAACTTAACTTGGGTTTGTTGGTTGATTCAACGACTTGTTCGTTTTTAAACGATATATTTTTTTTCCGTAATTTTTTGTTTTTGTTTTATTAATTTTTGGTTAGGTGTCCACCTCAAAATTTTAAATTCAATTCCAAATTTGTATTCTTTAATCTGTGTTAAGAGGGGCAGATGACCTCGTAATCCCACCCCTTAAAACAACAATAACTAACTAAGCTGCCCTTTAGGCGTCAAATAACAAAGCTTGCACCCGAGTCCATATGATATTATTATATTATTACAGAAACACAGGTTATCAGACCAATTCAACATACACTGAAGTAGATGGGGCTGATGACCAAGGTGTCCCAAGCCCTTAAAATGAATTAACACCCTGATCTCCTTTATTTCAGCTCCGCTCAGCTGAGGAGGCAGCACAGGCTATGCTGCTAAATGGTGTCAATTTCATGGGCTCCAGTTTGGTGATAACAAGGTGTAATGAGACTCCACATTTGGCAGGTAGGTTAGCCATAAGTATTGTTTTGCCTCTCTCGTGACCCTTCTCAAGGGGTCGTACTTCCTTGGCGAGTAGGGGGGATGTGCCGAGAAGGCAAGAGGGCGAAACGGTGTGTAATTGGGAGGAATGAAGGGGTGGTCAGAAAGTAGCAAGCATGTAAGTCGGGCAAACGGCCTTGATACGTCTTGCTATGCGCTGAGTGGGCAGTGTGATGCCTAGCGTACAGGCGAGGAGTGGAGGGGAATGAGACTGCTTGTGTCAGGAGAAATGACAGCTGCTGTACAAACAATTGAAATAGAGTATCAAAGATTTATTCTAAGGTCTAATGTTCAACAATGCAACTTGGAACAAGGACGGGTTTGATGAGGGAAGGATTGAGGAATAATTTCTAAGTACACACTTAGCAATTCTGGCATAGACGATGTGTGAATGTAGCGTGTTGATGCAGGTGACTAATGGCAGCAAGAATAGAAGAGACTGACAACGATGTTTCTCCTCCTCCACTATTTATTAATTGGCTGTGTTGTGCTGTTTGGTCAGCGGTATTCTGTTGATGTAAACCTGTTTGTTTTTCCGTATTTGGTAGTCCCACATCACGCGTGTGGTCATCTGTCCGACCTGTGTTCTGTGGCTTCCGTATAATTTATGGGGTTTGTCGGGATTTTAGGGCTTTACAGCCTCTTAAGGGCTGGGGCTGTAACAGTGTCCCTCTCTCCTTTTTCTGCCCCAGTTGGAGGAGTGGACGTGCACCTCCGACCATTCTAACTATTTGAGTTATTCCTTAGTGTAGAGGGGTGTTTCGGAGCTCGTCTCTTACCTAGACAGATTGGGTTTGATTCCCGGTTAATGCATGTAAGATTTTAGGGGTGAAATGTTGCTTTGGCGGTTCTGATTCCTCGTAAGAGAAAGTCTGAAGCTCATGATCTTGAGATTAATGCTTGTGTAAAACTATGAGCTTCCTTGTTTATGGTTAAAATATATTTTGTAGCTAGACCTTGAATTTAGGCCAAAACCTACCTTATCTACTCGCAGATTTGTCACCATCATATGAGTCCACACTCCTAAATGGCTATATAAAATGGTGAAGTATGAGATGGTACCTGAAATTAATGAGAATATCATAATACTCTCTATACCTTACATGTTGTTTAACATCTCCCTGGTAACAGTTGTTAATGAATTTATAACCTACACACTGTAGTTAAAGACACCAACCTTGGACACTATGGCTTAACTGACAGTTAGGCCCGTTCTTACAATCTCCAGTACTAACTGACAGTTGGCTTTACGGTCGGAGTAAAGTCCCGGTAAACATTCTATCCTTATTACCATGTTCCGGTTAATGTTTACGGTAGGTTAGCAGATCTGCGCATAATTTTCAACAGTTGGTACATATTTCTGGTTCGATTTGCAGATTTCTTGAAACCTCTCAATAGTTGGCATGAATGGATCTGCGTCAGGGAGTTAATATATATTTTATATTCTTTGATCTTGATCTGTGTTCTTGGCGCAATCTATTTGTTACATTACGATTATTAAGAGAAATATTAGATATGGAAGGACAATTATCTCCAAATGAGACAAATAAAAGGCCTCAAGAGGAAAAGCTTCGTCAAACGGAATAGTTTAAAAAAGTCTTGATCCTCTAACTCCTCGTAATAATCACTTTGATTCTTATATACTTTTCGTCTCCTTCTTTGAACAGCATCAGCATTTGCGAAACCCATGAAATTGCGGATAATTCTAGGCATATTGACGATGTATGTAATCAGCTGGCGTTGAGATTATAATAGAAAATCTGGCAGTAAAGTAGTTCACTGGAGGAGAATCCTCCGGTAAATTTCACTGCTGGTTAAGGCTTATTTTACTGTCAGTTTGTTGCTAACCGGGTATTGTAAGAATCAAGTTCCAGTAAACTTGCCGTAAAAGTGCCAGTAAAGATTTAACCGGACATTGTAAGGACGGGCCTTAAACTACAAAGTTTGCACTGTATCGAAATTAAAAACACAAATATTGCGCCAATTGTATCTATCACATTTAGTATGGATCTTCTGTCGGTCGACTTGCTCTCAACTGTATCGCTCATCTTTTCCCTACTTGTCTTCTACTTCCGACTGGACCATGCTGAATGTTGCCTGATTCTAAAGAAATTAGGGAAATTAATGTATCTTGTATTGGACTCCATTTTCTGCCCTCGTGCATGTTCCTATCTGATTCCACCCTGTGGTGTGCCATGCTGTGCCTCCATTACCTCACGTCTGAGGCCCTGATATCTTCCTTGGAATCCATGTCGAATCGTGCCATGCGAGCTCCATTGATATTGTGACTTTCAGTTGGACTTTCAGTTAGTTTAAGGCCCGTCCTTACAATCTCCGGTTAAATCTTTACTGGCACTTTTACGGCAAGTTTACTGGAACTTGATTCTTACAATACCCGGTTAGCAACAAACTGACAGTAAAATAAGCCTTAACCGACAGTGAAATTTACCGGCGGATTCTCCTCCAGTAAACTACTTTACTGCCAGATTTTCTATTATAATCTCAACGCCAGCTGATAACATACCAGGAAAGAAAGAAGGAGGCGAAGAGAGTAATGGCTGAGGAGAGAAGAAAGTGGATGGAAGAGTGGACAAAGATGATGAAGGAGGATAGTGAAGGTACAAAAAAGGTCCTGTGTGGGATGGTAAAAAATAAGAGGGGGAAGGATCCTACGGAGAATGGTGAACAAAAGGGGACAAGAGATAGAAAATAGAGAAGAACTGAAGAAAATGTGGAAAGAATATTTTGAAGAACTCCTGAACCCAAATGGAAACCACGGCGAGGAGGAAGAAATCGGGGAAGAGGAAGATGAACTGCAAACAGAAAAGGACTTAACATGGAAAGAAGTGGAAGATGCAGTGAGGAAGATGAAAGGAGGGAAGGCACCGGGTGTGGATGAGTTGAGTGTGGAGATGGTGAGAGCAGCAGGAGAGGTGGGGATACAATGGTTGTACCGAGTGATGAGGACAGCATGGAAGGAAAGGAAGACCCCAGAAGACTGGAAAAAGGGAATAATTGTCCCGATCTTCAAGAAAGGTAGTAGAACAGATTGCAGAAACTATCGGGGAATAACACTGATGAGTCATTGTGCAAAGATGTTTGAGAAAGTTTTGGAAAGGAGAATTAGGACAAGGATAGAAGGAGGGATGAGGGAAGAACAACATGGCTTCAGAGCAGGAAGGTTTGATTTTTGCTGTAAGGCAGTTACAAGAACAGCACTATGAGTATGGAACAGATCTACTGATGGCCTTCCTGGATATTGAGAAAGCATATGACAGTGTATGCAGAAACAAAGTATGGAAGTCCCTGGAGGATAGAGGAGTAGAGAAATGGACTATAAGGAGGATAAAGGAGATGTACAAGGGAAGCGTGAGCTGTGTGAAAGTGGGAGGAGAGAGATCAGACTGGTTGGAACAGAGAAAAAAGGAAGTGCACTGTCACCGTTACTTTTCATTGTGGTGATGGATCCCGAGTGGCACAAGTAATTGGGGAAGGAAAGATGAAAGCAATGGTGTTTGCAGATGATTTGATGATTTGGGGAAACACTGAGGAGGAGGTACAGGAACAGTTGGATGTGTGGGAAGGAATAATACAAGGATCTTCTTCTTCTTCGTCTTTTCCCGTTCATGCGGGGTCGACGTTTCTGACAAGTCGTTTCCATTTTCCTCGGTCCCAAATAGTGTTTTCTGTTAACTGCTTCTCCCGGAGATCATCATGCACGCAGTCCATCCATCTTCTTCTAGGCCTGCCTCTTTCCCTTTTGCCTTCCACCTCCAGACCAAGCACTCGCCTTCGTACATAACTCTCATCCCTGCGCTTAATGTGGCCATACCAGAGCAAGCGTCTTTCTTGCACTTTTTTTTGATATTTCAGTCACTTTTACGCTGCCTCGTATGAAGGTGTTTTTGATGTGATCGTTCCTTGTAACATCACACATCCATCTTAGCATCTTCATTTCAGCTACTTCCAGTCGCTTGCACTGTGACTGCACTGTTGGCCAAGTTTGTGCTCCGTCTAGCATTGCAGGTCTCACTGCACATGGATATTTACTTGGATATTCAGTCTCCTGTCACAGAGAATACCAGATAACCTTTTCCAGTTTAACCAGGCAGCCTGGATTCGGTGGGTAATTTCCAGATCTAGATTGCCATCGTTAGATACAGTGGATCCCAGATACTTGAAACTGTCCCTTGCCTGTAGCTGGCTACCATACATCTGAATAGTTTCATTTCCAGTTCCTCCAAGGCACAGGTATTCGGTCTTATTCCTACTGATTTTAAGGCCTCTGTCCTCTATGGCTCTTCTCCAGCATTCCAGTTTATATTCAAGCTCTTCCCTGTGTGTGCTACATAAGACAATATCATCTGCAAATAGCATACACCAAGGAGCTGGTTCTCTTAAGTTTTCAGAGAAGACATCCATTATTAGATCAAAAATATAGGGGCTTAGTGCAGATCCTTGGTGAAGACCTACTTGAACCGGTATAGTATCTGACAATCCTACACTGCTTCTAATTCGTGTCCTTGCTCCACGGTACATATCCTGAACAATGCGCACATACTTCTCCGGTACTCCCTTGCATCTCATGCATCTCCATACCTCTTGACGGGGCACTCGATCATACGCTTTCTCTAGGTCTATGAACACCATATGTAGTTCTTTTCTCTTCTCCCTGTGCTTTTCCATGACCTGCCTAAGTGCAAAAATAGCATCTGTTGTTCCCTTTCCCGGCATAAATCCAAACTGTTCATCTCCTATTATCGTCTCCACCCGAAGCCTACTTTCAATAACTTTCTCCCAGATCTTCATTGTGTGTGACATGAGTTTTATTCCTCTGTAATTTGCACAATCCTGAATGTCGCCTTTCTCCTTATAAATGGGAATTATGGTACTCTCCCGCCATTCCTTGGGCATTACTTCCTCTTGAAGTACCTGTTGGAATAGATTCCACAACATATCTATGCCCTCTTCATCCAGACATTTCCAAGCCTCCACTGGAATTTCATCGGGGCCGGTTGCTTTTCCACATTTCATTTTCCTAATAGCAGTTACAACCTCTTCCCTGCATATGCCAGTTGTTACGTTGTGATTTGGGATACCATCCTCAAACACAAGACGGGCATTTTCCTCATTTAGCAACTTTTCAAAATATTCCTCCCATCTCTTCTTAATATGCTCTTCATCTTGAATTACAATTCCTTGTTCACTTTTCATCTGCCTGATGTGTGTGAGATCTTTTGAAGCCCTGTCTCGTGCCTTAGCGATTCTGAAAAGCTTGGCCTCCCCTTCTGTGGTCTCTTGCTCTTCATAGACTTCCTTCCATGCAGCTGTCTTTGCTTTCCCTACAGCTCTTTTCAGAACTTTATTTGCCTTTCTGTAGTGTTCTCTATCTTCGTCATTTCCAGACTCATCCCATTTCTTTTTTGCCTGTCGTTTTACCTTGATGGCATCCTGAACCACATCATTCCACCACCATGTTTCTTTATCCAGGGGAGCACCTTTCCCAGACGTCTTCCCCAAAACTTCTACACCTGCTTTCCTGATTGCTTCTGCATTTACTGTCCACCATCTCTGAACTCCTTCCACTGGCCGTGTTCCTTGCAACACTTTTTCCTTGAATTCACTTCTCAAAATAGGATCTTTCAATTTCCACCATTTAATTCTTGGAGTAATTTTCCTTGCTGTTCTTTTCTTAATGCCCGTGAATTCATAATCAATAACTAGCACTCTGTGTTGTGGTGTAACATGTTCCCCCACAATAACTTTACAATTCTTAACCTCCTTCAAATGCATTCTTCTGCACAAAAGGAAATCTATTTAGCTCTCTCTTCCTCCACTTTTGTAGGTCACCAGTTGCCTTTCATTTTTCTTGAAGAAGGTGTTACATATTGCTAGATCTAATGCCAAGGCAAAACTTAGCACTCTCTCACCCTCCTCATTTCTCGTACCAAATCCCCAGCCTCCATGCACTCTCCTCACTACTTCCCCTTCCACACTGGTGCCAACATGTCCATTTAGATCTCCACCCAGAAATACCCTTTCATCTGCTGATATACTAGAAAGTTCCTGCTCCAGGTCCCTCCAAAAACCATCCTTTTCTTCCTCCTCACAGCCAACTTGGGGAGCATAGGCACTTACAATGGTAAACCCTTCCCCAAGGCACAGCTTCACACTCATCAAGCGTTCAATTCTTCTGTTTACACTGACTAGAGAGGGGATCAAATCGTTAGCCAGGATAATTCCAACACCATTTCTTCCCGCTCTGTTTGCTCCACTGTACAACAATTTAAAGCCACTTCCAAGCTCTCTTGCTTTATTACCCTTCCACCTAGTTTCTTGGACACACAGAATTCCAATTTTTCTTCTCATCATTAGGTCCACAACCTCTCTTCCTTTCCCAGTCATCGATCCAACATTCAGGGTTCCAATTCTAATCTGGACTTGCTTCTTCAGCCGAGCCCGCCCATGACTCGGTAGCCTTTGCTCATTTCTCACAAGGAGTAGGCGGGACCCTTGCGCGTCGCTTCCGGGGAACGCCCTAGCAGTTTCCGAGGCTAAAATTAACAGAACTTGTCATATTTGTACGGGTTTGGCAGTTTGTTTTATAGCCGGATGCCCTTCCTGACGCTAACCCTTTACTAATTTCTGGGATAACAGCGAATAAAGCTATCTATCATAAAACAAGTATTAAAAAACCATAGCCTACATATAAAAATTGTAAGTAATATATAAAAGTTAGGGATCGACAGCTACTTCACGGTGGACGCATAGAAGCATACGCTATTTAATCGCTTAGTATGCATGCGATGACTCCGGTAATGACAATAGCTTAAGGCTATAATTGTAACTGCTGGATTGATGTGGATATTGCGAACATAACCTTATATATTTGTCCATTGATTGACTCCTGGAAAGATCGACCAACATATAAATGCGTGTGGGTATTAGACGTCAGGAGTTTCAGGTATCAAGGTGGCTGTGGAAGTTCATGATCATTGAAGCTAGGAACTATAAACTGTCCAATCAATGTCAAACAAAAATAACATGGCTGCTATTTGGACATCGAAACACAAATCACAAATTGATTTAACCACTCCAACAAGAAAACACCAATCCGCGAGACAATATGCACTGTCACTGGAACAAACACCAACAATCCTTGAAAACATGCGATGATCCCTAAAGAAAGGCACAAAACACCATCAAAAGGCAAAACTGTGGCACCACATCGCAGCCCAGGTCTTATCACGGCCTCCTAGTCTGGAGAATAATACAAGGATATGGGATGAAATTTAGCATAAATAAGAGTGAGATGATGATCACAACAAGAAAGAAAGAACCACAACGGGAATAATAATTGGTGGGGAACAGCTGAAGAAAGTGGAGAGTTTCAAGTATCTGGGAAGCCTGATACAAGATAATGGAAGAAACGATAGAGAAATAAATGAGCGGGGGAGACAGGCAGAAGCATTTCGGAGGAGTGTGAGAAGCATGTTACGGAGCAAGGATGTCCCTCAGAACAGCAAAAAGATCATATATCGGACGTACTATTGTAACGTGTTTTTCGAGGGGTTTTTATGCAACTGGCATAAGTCAGTAGGAAGCCATTCTATAATTATTTACGCGGGAAATTGTTCAGCCAAGAGAATTGTTTATGTTAATTTATTATTATTATTAATTTATTATAATTATTATTAAGGTATTTTCGGAGCATTTTATAAAAATTATTAGCATTCAGATAGGTTTTCTATGTCTTAGAAAACGCTATCAAGCAAATTATTACGAACGACAATATCATAGAAAATTATGTGATTGCGGAATTTTACGGAGTTTTCGTCAGTTAGGGTATTTGAGAGACATGACTCACTGGAAATTCAAGTACACGCTTAATCTTGTCGGGAAGTATTACGCAAGGCTGGGTCGCATCGTCAAGAAAAGGCGAATATATGGAACGGAAATCGACTTCTCCCTCCCGCGGAGTGTAATGAGCCAGAGAAGGGGAAGTAGCGGCGTGCTCAGCCAATCAGTGGAGACCACGTAAGCTGGAAGACGGTACCGTGGTGGGGGAGCCAACGTGTGCATATATCGTTCGGCGCGGCGTGGAACGAGGACAATCTGTGTAGTTCTTGCCGAGTGTGGTTATACGCGGGAGTCGCTCCGATGTTCCGTGGAACGAGGACATTCTGTGTAAGACGAAAGCAGTACGGTTGGACGCGGGGGTCGCTCCGATGTTCCGTGGAGTGGACGACTAACTTTTGTAAAACTTAACCAGTGTGGTTATACGAGTGTTTGGGTCCGATGTACGGACCATAGAATTATCTAATCTACCAGAATATCATCAAATTTCGACGGAGATGACGACGTCCAGGAGACTGTGGGAAGCACACAGCATCATCCAGTACGAGGGAAATGCTTTAGCAATTTCCAGTGGTGAGCGCAAATGACGCAGAAATACGCAATCTCTCATTTCTCTTTGTTTTATATTTCATATTTCAGTAACTTCATGGCTTGGAAATAAGAGTAAAATCAATTTATCAAACTCCGTTTTCACGTAATTTTCTATCGGTAATATTAAAATCCCAACGCTCCAATTTAAATTTTATACTTATTATTATTATTAATTTTGCTATACTTGTTTTATATAATAAATTCATGTCTTTTACAATGCAATCTTTGCTTTCAGTAGGTAGCATTAGATATAGACCAATTCCTTCTCCTGATACAATTGTTGGTTGGGTTAATGATCAAATCATACCACGATCTGAGTGAATAGATTCTTGAAGGTGTTCTCCCAGAGCTAGACGTTGTTAAATACAAATTTAGATTTCAGCATTGCATTGAGGTCTTGGCGCCCATTAAAACAACATAGCTTAGGCAAAGGTAAACAATTACATTTATCACCCAACAGTTTGGGGCAGCAAAACTGTTACATTTGTACGCTCAACGTGTGGGCAGTCAAAATGTTACAATTGGCGCTCAACGTTAGGGCTAGCAAAAACGCTACAATTGTCGCTCAACGTAAGGGCTATAGAAATGTTACAATTGTCGCCGACAACTTGGGGCTGAAAACCTAATAACATATGTGGAAGGAGAAGGGTATATATTTCTGTGCCTCTATTTTGGGGGTTATTTGTCTTTATCAGTGTATATCATTATGGGGGATGAGAAAGAAAGACAGATGAGGTTACGTAGTGGTCATCAACTGGAGAGTGATGATACGAGCAGTATGTCGAGTGATGGTAGTACCGGGGTAGCGGAGGTAAATCCCGATACTGAAACAGGGAGTGTAGGCGGCCAACCAGAATTAAAAACTTTACTTCTCGAGTTCATGTATCAGAACAAAGTTAGTAGTGATGCCTTAAATGCAAAATTAGAACAGAATAATGCAAAATTAGAACAAAACAGTAGGGAAAATTAAGAAAGTACAGAAGCCTTAAATGCAAAATTAGAACAGAATAATGCAAAATTAGAACAAAACAGTAGGGAAAATAAAGAAAGTACAGAAGCTTTAAATGCAAAATTAGAACAGAATAATGCAAAATTAGAACAAAACAGTAGGGAAAATAAAGAAAGTACAGAAGCTTTAAATAAAAAATTAGAACAGAATAATGCAAAATTAGATAAGAACAACAAGGAAATTAGTATGAAAATCTAGCAGATTAGAGGAGAAATCAGGGGAGTAATGGAAGAGAAGGTTAAAGAGATCATTGCAGATGTAGACAAGAAATTAGGAAAAGTACAGGAGGAGTTAGAAATTAGAATCAGTACACAGGCTGAAAATTTAAAAGAACTAGTGCAACTGGAAACACAGCAGGTCAAAAAGCAATTGGGGGGAGAAATTGACAAAATTCAGGTAGCAACTAAAGAGGTTAAGGAACAGCTGGGGGGTAGAATTGAGAAAGTCCACTCGCAAATAGTTGCAGAAGTAAATGATTTAAGAGAGAGTAATAGAGAGAGCATTAGCAAGATTGAGGAGAAACAAGCAAAGCTATATGATAAAGTAGAAGAATCAGAAGGAAACATTAAATTAACAGTAAACAGTATTGAGAGGAAGGCTGAGGAGAAAATGGCAGAATTAGAATTAAAATTAAAAGCTAGGATCAGGCAAGAAAATAGTCAGAATAGGCCAGTTTTTGTGAATAGCACACACAGGGAGGTAGAACTGGGTAAGTTCAGCAATCGACAGGGGTGCCCAATGGAGTTCATGAACACTATAGAAAATAAATTCGGGGAGAGGTTGGAAAATGGTAGTATTGAGTGGTGCCAGGTAGTTGAAATTTTAGAACAAGTGTTTGTGGGGGAAACGAGGAATTGGTTTGCTGTCTACAGAGACAAGTTTACTGATATCAATGATTTTAAAATGAAATTCTGTGAAAAGTTCTGGAATGAGGTTATTCAGTCGCAGCATCGTGAGGGAGTAGTGTGTGGTAAATATAACCCTAAAGGAAGCTCCACCATGACCGAATACTTTTTAGGGCAGGTATTAGTGTGTAAATATCTGGATGGCTTGAAGGAGGAAAGTGATGTGGTAAGGTTGCTACTTAGGCACTTTCCCTATAGGATCAAGGAGGCTGCTTGTATCCAGAATGTAAAGACTATATCACAAGTAGAAAATTTGTTAAGCACATTTGATGCACTAGGGAGAGGGGGTTATGAGGACAATTTCAATCGGAACCAGGGTAATAATAATAATAGACCTAATGAAGCCAGGCATCAAGAAGTTCAAGGGAACGGTGGCGAAGGGGCCAACGCTCAAAATAGAAATAATAATAATCAGCTAAATCAGAACAGAGGAAATGGCTATGGTAATCAGTATCAAGGGAGGAACAATGATTTCAGGGGAAATCAAGGGAGGAACAATGATTACAGGGGAAATCAAGGGAGAAACAATGATTTCAGGGGAAATCAAGGGAGAAATTATAATGACAATAATTACAACCAGAATAGGGGTCAAGGAAGAGGACAGCCTAGTGGTAGTAATATACAGCCAAACAATGACAACATAGCCCAGAACAACCAGACCAGTTCAGTAGTTAGTAGTAGTACTACGGCCAGCTGTAGCGGTTCTTTAAACGCGAACCAGGCTGCGAAGTAAGGTCTTAATCTCAGTCTGTAGCATGCCCTGTCCATACAATTATACAGGAACCCTATGACCTAAATGTAAGAAATGAATTATTACATGAACTAAATGATGAAGGTATTATTCAGGAAGTGGTTAGTAAGAGCCCCATAGTTAAATTTAACGTGTCCGAGGCGTACACAGATGTTTTAATTGATAGTGGTTGTATGAAGAGTTGCATAAGTAGTGCATTTTATGATAAAATGAAAGGAACTGGAGTAAATTTTGAGGAGATGACAATTAAAAGCACTTTTGTTATCACAGCTGTTGGGAAGAGGTCTAAAGTAATTTCTAAGCAAGTTTTAGTAGACATTAAAATTAATAATCATGTAGAGAAGCCGATTTGCCTTGTAATTCCAAATTTAGTATTCAGTGTTATCTTGGGTTCAGAGTGGCTAAGTAGAGTGTCTGGTAACTTATGTTATGATGTAGGGAGTTTGAAATTTAAATGGGGAGATTCTGAAGTAGAAGTAGCGTTCAATGACCATATTCAGAGGAGTAGTATTGTAGGTGTGATTTGTACTTTAAATGAGATATCGCCAGCCGTAGAGCTGGGTTCTCCATGTTTTGTGGGCAGTGTGATTACGAACAGTAGTCTAAAGAACTCGTTACGTGATGCTGCATTTCAGGGAAATATAGAGGATGAACAGTGTGTTCGGCTCTATGATGTGTTATGGTGTAATAGGAGAGTGTTTGAGGATCGCATTGGTATGGCCAATTGCTATACCCATTCATTGAACGTTATTGATAGGTCAGTATTCACAGGACATAGATATCCTGTACCTTTCGCTTATCAGAGTGCAGTTGAGGCACAAATTAATTAGATGCTTGAAGATGGGATTATTGAGCATTCTAACAGTCCATATGTTAATTCTTTGATCACGGTACCCAAGACCGACGGCACGGTTCGTATTTGTTTAGACGCTCATTTGGTTAACAGTAGAATTAGTTCAGATCAGCTGAAATCTATGTCAATAGAGGAATTAATGCAAACATTTGAGGGGAAGAAGTATTTCACTTGTGTAGATTTGAGTTCCAGTTTTTGGCAAGTGCCACTTATGTACGAAGATAGACCATTTACAGCTTTTAGTCATAAATATAACCTTTATCAATTTTGTAGAACACCTTATGGGTTAAAGAGTAGTTCAGCAGCTTTAATTAGGGCTTTAAACATCGCATTAGGGGATGACACAGGAGAGTTTGTAACCATTTACATAGATGATATGGTAATTAGTTCACGCAGTTTTGAGGAGCATCTACGTCATTTAGATATAGTTTTTCAGAAGTTAGATCAGGCAGGGTTCACTTTGAAGCTGTCTAAGTCGTCATTCTGTCAGTCAGAAGTGACATTTTTAGGTCATAGAGTGTCGAGTAGAGGTGTTACACCAGAAGAAAGTAGGGTTAGCATGTGTGGACAGTAGCAACAGGGCATCGTTACAGACACTGAGAAATATGCTAGTGGAGCAACGTGATGACGTTCATTTAAAGGGAGCCACTTGCAAGGTTGGAAGCAGGTGACGCAGAAACATTTATAGTTTCCAAACGTATTGGCAAAACAGCATATGTGCTGGAGAATAGTGAGGGAAACAGATTATACGGGACGTATAATATACATAGTCTACGAAAATATGTGTCATGAAGTGAGTATGTTTAGCTGGCGAGCCAGCCTATCAAATGAGTAAGTGTGGTATTTTGTGCGTGGGAGGAGTTGGTCTTCCAGGCAGGCGTATCAGAAGTCACACAGGGGGGTAGTATGTAAGTAAATGAGAGTTTTTAAGGTACAGGGAAATATGACGGGATTGTCGGATGCTCTTGAGCACTAAAATGTCTCGATACACCAAGGCCAGAATTTGGTAGCGCTGGTGAATTCCCATTTGCCTCCAAGAGATGGGTGAGCGCTTGAACAGGGTATTTTTGCTTAAGGCGTCCACGAGGCAAAAGATGGGCCATCAGAAGGCGAGACAGTCCTTCATGAAACTCATACATATCAGCACACGTGATTTCTGTTTACGGCCTCGCCATGTAAGATTTGTAAGTGTGTAATTTTAGGTAATTTGTACAAAGGTATTATTTGTGTGAGGAGAAATGGTCTGTGTTGAGAACTAGTATTAAGTAGAATATGGTCTACGGGAACTTAACAAGACAGGGCGATTACGGCACAGAAATATTTGGTGTTATATGTAATGCGCATTTACTGTTTTTTTTTTTTTTTTTCAGAAGTCAATATTAATTTAATCTGCTTTAAAGAGAGATGAAGTATTATGGTCACGAGGCGCTGCCACAATAGTGTGATCGTGTGCTCAGTGATAAGTGGGATTAATTTCACAATAAGGAAGGAACCTCCAGTGAAATTAGGAAGTTCTATGGTGATATAAATATATCAGAACACCTTCAATGCGTGTGATATGACATCATAAATACATAGTGCCCACACATTAATTATGTCTATTTCTCCAACATAGAGAAATTTGAGAGGCGGAAATATCCGTGGAACACTATTCTATATGTAAAACATTGGACTGGTTGCAAAGTGCAATCCATAGTGACAACAAACTTTGACGCAAAGTGCGTGAAGAAAAATTATGAGTGTATATATCTGTAATTTAGGGTGATCTCATTTATGTAATATGTATTTTGAATGGGGTTTATTAACGTGTCTGGGATAATCGGATAATGGACCGTCGTCACGGTAAATCATCCGATGATCCGAGGCGAATATGTAACGTGTTTTTCGAGGGGTTTTTATGCAACTGGCATAAGTCAGTAGGAAGCCATTCTATAATTATTTACGCGGCAAATTGTTCAGCCAAGAGAATTGTTCATGTTAATTTATTATTATTATTAATTTATTATAATTATTATTAAGGTATTTTCGGAGCATTTTATAAAAATTGTTAGCATTCAGATAGGTTTTCTATGTCTTAGAAAACGCTATCAGGCAAATTATTACGAACGACAATATCATAGAAAATTATGTGATTGCGGAATTTTACGGAGTTTTCGTCAGTTAGGGTATTTGAGATACATGACTCACTGGAAATTCAAGTACACGCTTAATCTTGTCGGGAAGTATTACGCAAGGCTGGGTCGCATCGTCAAGAAAAGGCGAATATATGGAACGGAAATCGACTTCTCCCTCCCGCGGAGTGTAATGAGCCAGAGAAGGGGAAGTAGCGGCGTGCTCAGCCAATCAGTGGAGACCACGTAAGCTGGAAGACGGTACCGTGGTGGGGGAGCCAACGTGTGCATATATCGTTCGGCGCGGCGTGGAACGAGGACAATCTGTTTAGTTCTTGCCGAGTGTGGTTATACGCGGGAGTCGCTCCGATGTTCCGTGGAACGAGGACATTCTGTGTAAGACGAAAGCAGTACGGTTGGACGCGGGGGTCGCTCCGATGTTCCGTGGAGTGGACGACTAACTTTTGTAAAACTTAACCAGTGTGGTTATACGAGTGTTTGGGTCCGATGTACGGACCATAGAATTATCTAATCTACCAGAATATCATCAAATTTCGACGGAGATGACGACGTCCAGGAGACTGTGGGAAGCACACAGCATCATCCAGTACGAGGGAAATGCTTTAGCAATTTCCAGTGGTGAGCGCAAATGACGCAGAAATACGCAATCTCTCATTTCTCTTTGTTTTATATTTCATATTTCAGTAACTTCATGGCTTGGAAATAAGAGTAAAATCAATTTATCAAACTCCGTTTTCACGTAATTTTCTATCGGTAATATTAAAATCGCAACGCTCCAATTTAAATTTTATACTTATTATTATTATTAATTTTGCTATACTTGTTTTATATAATAAATTCATTTCTTTTACAATGCAATCTTTGCTTTCAGTAGGTAGCATTAGATATAGACCAATTCCTTCTCCTGATACAATTGTTGGTTGGGTTAATGATCAAATCATACCACGATCTGAGTGAATAGATTCTTGAAGGTGTTCTCCCAGAGCTAGACGTTGTTAAATACAAATTTAGATTTCAGCATTGCATTGAGGTCTTGGCGCCCATTAAAACAACATAGCTTAGGCAAAGGTAAACAATTACATTTATCACCCAACAGTTTGGGGCAGCAAAACTGTTACATTTGTACGCTCAACGTGTGGGCAGTCAAAATGTTACAATTGGCGCTCAACGTTAGGGCTAGCAAAAACGCTACGCTATGTCACTATCCTGATGTATGCCTCGGAGACCTGGGTTATGAAAGGAAGGGAGAAGAGCAAAATACAGGCCAGTGAGATGAGGTTCTTGAGAAGCAGTATTGGAGCTACAAAGATGGACAGAATAAGAAATGAGAGGACCAGAGAATTAATGAAGGAGGAACCACTACAGGATGGTATAGAGAAATCTAGACTTAGATGGTATGGACATGTAAAACGAATGGAGGAGAAGAGGATACCCAGGAGGATACACGAGACGAAGTGGAAAGGAAAGAGACTGAGGGACAGGTGGCTGAAGGGGGTGGAAGAAAGCGTGAAGAAGAGAGGAGAAGACTGGACAAAGGTGGTGGCTGAGAGATGGTGGGAAGACGTTGGAGAGGCTTGTGTTCCAAACAGACCCGGCCAGTGGCTGGAAACTGTGCAAGATGATCATGTTCATTAATGTTCATATTGATGTGTTCTTTCTTCATAGGTAAGTTATTATTGTGGACTTTCACAGATTTTTCAGATACTTGGCCAGGATTTGAAATTTATATTTGTGGCAGCCCTGTTGTATTACTATTCAGGGCCCAGTTAGTGCCTGTGGATGCTGCATTGGCTCAATGAAGAAAGCAATGCAAACTACCTCACTCACTTCCCGCCTAATATTGCCTCATTCTAATGCTGCCTTGGATTTTAGGGTTTTGCATCCACATAATCTATGGTGGTGTTTTTGAGAAACCGACCAATCTCTTTGCTGATTACCTTACAGAACTCTGTTTATGAGAACATGAACTAGGGTTAATTAGTTCCTGGTCCTGGATTAATAAAATCATATAGAAATACTTACTGTATCTTCTGACAATTTGACACAAATGCCTGGCTGGCATGATGAATATTTAATATTCTCTTTCTACTTCCAGGACGAATGGCACCAGGAAAAGCTGTTCGGGCAGATATGGTGCCAGTCAGTGCAAGACTAGACCGTATAATTTACGTTGCAAATATTGCCCCTGGTGCACTAGTGGTAAGTTTCCTTCTCTCTCTCTCTCTCATACAGTACTTACTAGCAGTCTTTCTCCTTCCCTAAATAAACAGTTGGTGGTGATTGTTTCTTTAAGGGACAGAACTTCAAAGTTATCTGCTCCTAATACAGTGAAACCTTTATTCATTGTTTCCAGTGGGACACCAAGAAGAAAAAATGGATGCAGGAAAACAATAAATCAGGAAAGTGTTCAAAACACCTTATGATCCTGTTTCTAATGAATTGCTTTTAGGGGGGGGGGGGATATTAGGATGTCTCATAAGTAATGTTGTTTTTTAACTTTGGTTTTCTTTGGTTCTCCTATGCTATTTACAGGAGGCCATGACTAGAACGTATCTGTCGTCAGTTGTTGATACTCAATCATAAATGGAACTTACAAAGTTTGAGGTTAGGGTCCTTCTAAAGCACTACTGGAAACACATTAGAAAACCGCTGCTGCGACTCGAAGAATATGTGATGAAATGGAAGGAGGTGTTGTTAGTGAGAGTGTGGCACAACGATGGTTCCAACGTTTCCATACTGGAGAAGAAAACACTACAGATTTACCTCGTTATGGAAGACCTAAACTATGGGATATTGAGAATATACACAGAGTTTTGCAAGAAAATCCACAAAGAAGTGCTCATAGGCTGTCAGAAGTACTTGGTGCATGAAAAGGTACCATACATTGCCAGATTAAGAAACTTGGGAAATCAAACAGAAGCTGTAGATATGTACCTCCTGAATTAACCCCTGAACCAGCTCAACGTACAGTGTACACCACGGTTTTTGGCCGGTCAATCTCGTTTTCAAAGCCGTACAGAGGGCAGTCGGTGAGCCTCAGGTATGTGCAATTGATATGTGAGATTTCAGTTGTGCGGAGAGCAACTCTCATATGATATGCACATGCCTGAGGTTCGCCACCTGTCTTCTGTACGGCTGTGAAACCGGGACTCACCGGCCAAAAACCGTGGCATGAACTGTAGAGTGGATATCTGTCGTCACTTTATCAGCTTATCTGGAGATTTGCAACCCTGACGCCTGGAAACAGTGGCTCAGTCCCCGTAAATCTGCCAAAGCCATCGTTAAAATGGATCTGCTGGCGGACGCCTGGAGTACCGCTGTCATTCACAACCTGTGTCCATGGCAACGTCAGGAGCTGATCAAGAGTGTGCTAGTCCGTGAGTCACACTATCTTCATTACTCACCCAGTGGTGGAGTTTCGTGGGGGCGAATGTAACGTTACTTACACATTACAATGACTGAAGTCCAAACCATTTCCAAATCGAAATTGAACCTATAAAATCAACCTCCATGATAACTCATCTCCTGACATTCTACTACTGCCGGCAATCCTCTTAAGACTTCTAAAAATATGAAACCCGTTTCTGGAGTTATGCTACGTACTTGGACGAACAATTTAAAAATATCATTAGCTGGAAGACTGACTGCAGAATCCTTTTGACGGTGATTGGTCCGTTACCGTCCATCCAATCACTGGCTTCAGGATAATGGTGACAACTATTGAGGAGGAAAATTAAAAATCATTAGAAGACAATATTTTAGGTGTAATTTGAAAATGTGACTGCAGTACTTCTCAGCAGAAACTTTTTTGTGAACAATGAAAACAAAGCAATGGCGACATTCCGTCTCGGTATATGGAAAAAGAAGCCGACGGGCATTGCAAATGCACTGGACGGAAGTTAGGATGATGTAGTGTATGGGATGATGATGTCATACGAGAGTAGCTTGGAGATTGGCAGCAGTGACGGTTGTTGACAATTCCAGTTATCTTGTTTCAATAACACAAATTTTACGTTTATTCGGGAATATGGTATTTCGTACACAAATCCTCGCATATATCACCGAAAAATTTCTCACTTTTTTTCGGTCAAAAAAGTGCGAGTTATATGCGAGCAAATATGGTACTTAAATACATGCTTACCTCCCATATTTATCTTTGAAGTTTCTTTTAAAATGCAATGACAATGAATTCAAAGCCTTTCCACCATAAATTTGTAATGTTACATACACTAGCCAAAATAACTTGAGCATGTCCTAGCATAATGACCAACGTAAGTTTTACTAATACATGTCTGGGTGTGCCTCCCATCAAGTTCAGATACCAGACCATATCAGAGCATTGATCTAAGATCCCTCATATATAGAGATACGGGAAAATCACAATTGCGATAAATGCGAATTTTACTTTTTTCTCCTATTTTCAACTGCCTGGTAACTAATATGACTATGTATACCCAAAATTTGCGAAACTGAATGTGCGACAAAGTGCGATAACTAAGGGTTCTTGCGAATTATTCCCATAAATGCGATAAATGCGAAAATTGCCGAATTTACCGATTAATGTTGAATATTATGTTTTATTACATTTTCGCGCCGCAACTTTGAAATTTGCGAGTTCCCAGCAATGAAAATATTGGCTATATAATCGATATTTACGAGTAATAATCGATATGTACGAACATCGATTATTGTCGTGAAAACAATCGATTCCGGTCAAAATTATTTTAAAAATGGAGCTGTTATTATTGCCGCATAATATCCACTGTTTATCGCCAGTAAAATGATGATTTTGGAGGAATTATTTCGTAGTTTCAGTTGGTTGTGCTAATAAAAGGAATATTCCAATCGTTTGTGCCGATTCTTTTTAAAAATTAGAGCAATAAGGTTATGCTTATATAGGTTTATATCGCGCCGGCCCTCATTTCTTGTATTTGAAATGAAAATGAAAAACTCTCAAGTACGTATCGTGATATGAATAGACAATTTTTGTTAGGCGTTCTCTTTGTTTTGGGAAATGTTGTATAATATGATGAAAGTATTCTCTACCATGTGTGAGTTATAGGTTATGTTACATGTCGTCCGGCGATTTCTCCGTGAATTCGGATACTGATTTACAGATTGTCAGTCAAGAGTCGCAGTGTGGTCAGGAAATAATGAGGGAGTAAACATATATTTTATTATTTAGTTAATTATCCATTGTGTGATATTTACACAAAGTTAAGTAAATGTATATTACTTCCTTTTCAATGAGGGTCATGGATGAGGGGCGTTGAATTTCTATTTGCCGGTGGTTTAATGGTCAAATGGCACTTCTTGAATCCTACCTCATAAGATAAGTTATTAAAAGAAATGAATGGAACTTGGCAAGGAGTTAGTAGGAAAACCACACAAAAGGATTTCATAGCCATCCTCAGAATTTGAACCAATTCATCCATCGAGTCCAGGACAGCCTGGTATTGTCGTCATTCCACCTGCCACACAGTAAACTTCATATGACAAGCATTGTTGCCTGACCACAGCTCGCTTTATTCTAACAATTGGCACCTTGGTACTAGTGAACTAATACAACTCTCTGGCGGCCCTCAATATTTGAGTTGCTGCACAACACCTGATATTGTTGATTGCATAATGAGAACATGACCTTTGGATCTTTTGAGCATAGCTTAGGTACCCTCGTCTCACGTCATACAACCAACCGACAGCACTTGAACTCAATCTTGCCAATTAGCCAGGCTGATGCCTTTATTTTCAGAGATCTCACATTTCTGAAAAATGTATGATGTAAAGTTTCTACATTTCTGTAATACTGATATTAGGATTTTAATGCAGTGAAACCCCTCATATCCGAACCCCGGAAATCCGAAATCCCGGATAATCCGAACGAGGATCTTTCGACAATTTGAAGTTTGAAAAATACCGGTACTTGGAAAAAAGAGAAACTTATTTATTTAGTCATAAAACAATCATATACTCTGCATTCTGACCGTATTTTACATAATTAGTTGAAAAATTAACAAGAAGTACAGTTAGCATAGTGTAAAAGTGCCTACATAGACTACTTATCCCATCCAGGATTGAGAAACGAAAACGTTGGTTATTATTATTCCATAGGTAATCACTTCGCTAAAACAATGAAATAGCAATAGAAACACACAAAATATTACTTAATCTTTCACTTGAAATCAGTTATCTTCAATATTGTAGAAGTGACGAAAACCATCCCACGGAGACAATTGAGCGCCAGCGTCACACTAAGATGACATCGTTTGGCATGGCTGCTGCTTGTTGTTCTACGAAGCGCAATGCGATGTCAACAGCAGATGCAGCTTCAGTATAAGTCACATTGTCTGCCGAAGTTTCTTTTTCCTCACTGTCACTAGCTACATTGCCGTCATGTTGACTTTGGACCAGACTCACTACTTCATGTTCGCTGTTTGGGCCAAACCGGCCTGCCTCGTTCGATGTAGGCTACAGTCCTATACCGTACCGAGAAATGGTCATTATGTTATGGATATCTTTCGGCTAATCCGAACAGGCTACAGACCCAATTAGTTTGGATTTGAGGGATTATACTGTACTTCTAACACTCCCTTAGTAAAAATAAAAACCACACACACAACAGGAGACATATTAAATGCTTATGCCGTTTATCGGAAACGCCCATATTTCCAATCCTGCACATGTTTGAATTAGTTTCCGTGCATATTATTTTGAACCTGTTTATTGTACCTGGTGACGAACTTTTAAATGCTACAAAATGCTAATTTTTAAATTTCAAAATGCTCCAAAATGCTATTTTTGAAAATGAAAGTGCTACAAAATCAATTTCAAAATGCTATTTTCTCGTATCTTTACTCATATACCATAATTCATTCATCGCTCAATCATCCCTGATAACATTTCTCGCTCACAAATAATAATAATAAACAACCCATTACACACAAGTATGCAAATCAGCAGTCTCAGAGATACCTTACGGCAAAAACAAATTACAGACTCTTATCCTAGGACAACAAAACCTTTGCATCCCGACTCACACCAGACTCACAGTCACGGACGTATTACCACTACTCGGACCATACAACATAACCTCATATTTGTGTTGGTATATACTGTATGAATACCATTTTCAAAGTAGACAGCTCCTAGAAAGACTCCTTATAAAAGCAGTTTTAGTTTGTTTCAAGATTCATCATGGCTGATTATGTAATAGGTAGAGATGTTAGAAAGTGTTGTTATTTTTTTGAAGATTTGTTGATTTAAAATTCAAAAGGTGGTGTTTTGTGTTTTTATTATTTTTTCGGGGGATGACATGTTAAAATTTGGAAAGCGATAAGGTTTGTACAATAAGTGCATTTAAAAATATAAACAATTAATAAAACAAAGTAAAAAACAAAACAGCAGGGTAAAACGTTAAACATGGCTATGGAAGAATGAGATAATACTTATATGGAAGTCACATTTTTATTTTACATTCACCATCTCGAAACACATTTCAGTGAATACCTTTTTCAGTTTTATCCAAATACTGCGGTGAAATCACTGGAAGTAGATCATGGTTAAAGTCTCAGCATTTGCAGCTGTAAATTTTCGCCTCCTATCGCTTACTATGAGACTGTATTTCGAAAATGACCTTTCAGTATCCACATTTGAACAAGGATACCACACACACTTTAATGCAGCTGTTGCATAGTCTCGGTGAGCAGGCCTTAATCCCATGAGGATCTCTGGAACATTCACATTATCTTCATGACGCAGTTGGTTCTTGATTGCAGTCAGGTAAATGCTGTGAGCCTCTAAAAACTGTTGAGACTCCATCTTCGTAAGAAATGGGGCATTCTTCTTAAATTGGAGCAGTTCTGTGGGAGATACGTTCTTAGGTGCATGCCGAGGATCAAACAATGACCCGATGGCTTCTACAGTCTTCCTGGCTGGATCCGTGGTCCTTAAAGTCCTGACTTTCACTAGAGCTGACTGGGCAACACACGTAAGCTTGGACTTAACCTTTATCTGCATATTTTGAGGAAGCTGTTCCAAGTTCTGGAGGATCGTATGATTGAACATTCCACCATCGCCTAATAGCTTGAGCTTTACCTCAAGGTCATCTAGCTTCCCAGCCAGTAAGTGAATTGTTGGGTACTTAGATCCCTCCAAGAAATTAAGCAAGTCCATAAGAGAGGCACCAACAACAGAAACATACAATGCTTGTAATTGTATAAATTGTATTGTTGAAGTCGATGCTTGTTGGAAAAATTTGACCCCAGAATTTGAATCTTCCAATGTTTTGAAAAATTCTACCAGATCTTCCACATGCGTGGCCATATACATTGCAGCCTTAAAGACCACAACGGCAGTGAAGGCGGAGAAGATGAACTTCGGTACGGCGGAGCTGGCGGATGGGGCACATGTGTTTAGGCCCAACGGCAAAGCGGGCGGAAGAAGAATCCATTACTTTTATGGTTCCCAACGGTCGTGAAGGCGGAAGAGGCCATGCCAGACGAATTGGCTGTGAAGGCGCACCTCAGTAATATTTTGAGTCTGCGGCAGTTCGTTGCAGTCTCTGTGTCTGGTCTTGCATGTCTCATTTCATATGTGCCGCAGGACACGACTCCGAGATCATAGTGAGTGGGTCACTTCCTGGCAAGTTGTGATCCACCCTAAACAAATACACGCCAGTGGCAATTCTTCCATCAGTCACTTATTTTCTAAAGTCCAGCGGCGATGGGATATGGATGGTGGGGGCAGGTTATGGGTGTAACTGGAAGCCCCTAGTTCGGACCTGCACGTTGGCAGCAGATGTGTGATGGTCGTCTTCCTGGGACTCTGTGGCTACTCAGGAGTTCGGTCCTGCATCTGTGTTTGAGCAGGCCTGTTTAGGATTACCGCTGCTCACCCCACATGGGGAAGGCCCTAGAAAAGGTGGGCTAAACATCGGAAGTCACATCTACTGTCCGGCTGGGCGGCCGCACCCAGCAGGTCACCCCTCATGCGGTCGAAAAACAAAAACTACCAAGTCAATAAGGACACATAATTTTATCATTGGAACATGGAACGTCAGAACTTTGCTTGACTTAAAAGATAACGACAGGCCTGAAAGAAGAACGGCTCTTATTACTCATGAATTATCCAGACTCAACATTGACATCGCTGCTCTCAGTGAAACCAGGTTGTCCACTGAAGGAAAAATTACTGAGTTTGGATCAGGTTATACCATCTTCTGGAAGGGAAAGGAGGAGGGAGAACATCGTATTCATGGTGTAGGATTCGCTGTAAAGACCAAGCTAGTTAATGATTTCCAAATTACTCCCACTGCAATCAGCGAAAGACTTATGACTCTCCGCATTCCACTCTCTGGAGGTTCATTCATGACTCTCATATCTGCCTATGCTCCAACTTTGAAGGCCGATGATGAAGTTAAGGGCCAGTTCTATGACCAGCTTGGCACAATCATCTCCAAGGTACTATCTACAGATAAGCTCTTACTCCTTGGTGATTTCAATGCAAGAGTTGGGAAAGATAACCGGCTATGGCAAAATGTGATGGGTAAACAAGGTCTTGGAACCTGTAATCCCAATGGACTTCTTCTTCTTGGTCTTTGTGCAGAACATGAACTCTTCATCACCAACACTCAATTCCGATTACCTGACCGCTTCAAGACCACGTGGATGCATCCACGTTCTAAGCATTGGCACATCCTTGATTACGTCATTACCCGACAATGTGATAAGAAGGACATACTTATTACCAAAACAGCAAGGAATATTGACGATTGTTGGACGGATCACAAACTTCTCATCTGTAAACTCAGGATATCCATCAGCCCAAAACCACCAAGGCGTTTCCAAACCCCATCCAGGGGAAAGTTTAACACCTCCAAACTTCAGGATGAATCTATTTCCACAAACTTTGAGAATATGATCAATGCCCAGCTATCAGATCATCCAGTTAAAACAAGTGACATTCGAGAAGAATGGACCAATCTGAGGGAGATAATCACTAAGTCAGCTGAAGAAACCATTGGTTTGGTAAAGCAGAAAAGTCAAGACTGGTTTGATGACAACAATGAAGAAATTTTGCGTCTCATCAACATCAAAAGGGAAGCCTATCTATCTCATCTTCAAGACCCATCCTCAAATACGAAGAAAGCTCTGTATTTAGAACTCAAGAGTAAGTGTCAGACACAAATAAGAGAGATAAAGAATACTTGGTGGCAGCGGAAAGCTGAGGAACTTCAGAGGCTATCTGATACTCGTGATCTGAGGAACTTCTATGCAGGGATTAAAGAGATATATGGCCCACTTCGTTCTTCATCAGGTACACTAAAAAGTGCTGACAACTCTGCCACTTTTACTGACAGCCATGATATCTTAGAGCGTTGGAAGGAACATTTCTCCATCCTTCTAAATCGTCCCTCAACAGCTGCTGAAGACTTCCTCCGTGATGTGCCGAAATATCCTGAACAACCATGGATGGCTGTACCTCCTTCTTACACGGAATTCAGTGTAGCTCTCAATCAAATGAAACCAAGAAAGGCACCTGGCCCAGATAACATCCCACTGGAATTAATTCAAGCTGGAGGTCAGTCCCTCAAAACGCGGATTTTCACTCTTATTCTCAAAATTTGGGAATTAGGAGAAGTACCTGGTGACCTAAAGAACGCCACTATCATCACAATCTTCAAGAAAGGTGATCGTAGTGTTTGTGGCAACTATCGCGGTATATCGCTACTATCTACTGTGGGTAAAATTCTCGCCAGAATTTTACTTAACCGCCTTCAGGTTATCTCAGAAAAGATCCTCCCCGAGTCCCAGTGTGGATTTCGATCTTCCAGAAGCACAACTGACTTGATTTTCTGCATAAGACAACTACAAGAAAAATGTAGTGAGCAACAGAATCCACTCTTCTTAGTCTTTTATGATCTGGAAAAGGCCTTTGACTCAGTTCCAAGATCTGCTATGTGGGCGGTGCTACAACGCTTTGGCTGTCCTCGACGCTTTGTTGATCTAATCCAAGCTCTCCATGATGGCATGACCGGTCAGGTTTGTCAGCAAAATAAGATCTCTGACGAATTTCCTATCACTCATGGACTGAAACAAGGCTGCGTACTTGCTCCAACACTGTTTGCATTGTATTTGGCTGCAATGCTCTATAAATCGCCCACAAACATCCCAGGTGTAGATGTCAGGTACCGATTTGATGGAGGGCTCTTCAACCTAGCTCGATTTCGCTCCAAGAAGCTAACTCAGGTTACGAAGATAACCAATATGTTGTATGCAGATGATGCAGCATCGCCTACACTCACGCCAGTGGAGTTGCAACAGACTGTTAATTGCTACAAGAATGCATGTGAACGTTTTGGTCTCACCATTAATGTTCAGAAGACCAAGGTTCTGGCACAACCCTCACCTGGCACTTCCCTTCCGCACTTCAACATTTCTATCTCAGATACTCCATTGGAGCAGGTAGACCACTTCTCGTATCTGGGCAGTCTGCTATCTGTACACGGCAATTGTGGGCAGGATGTTGAGAAGAGAATCGGTGCTGCCCATGCGGCATTTGGGCGACTATTGCACCGGGTCTTCTTGAATAAAGATCTGACCGTGAAGACGAAGCTCATGGTGTACCAAGCTGTTGTTATCTCAACATTGTTGTATGGCTGTGAAACCTGGACCCTCTATCGACATGACTTCCGAAAGCTTGAGCGCTTCCATCAACAGAAGCTTCGATCCATCCTTAAGATAAAGTGGGAAGACCACATCACCAATCTTGATGTTCTTGAGAAAGCGCTTGCTAATAGTATAGAATCATCCATCATTGGTCATCAACATAGATGGATTGGACATGTCCAACGGATGGATGATACGAGACTACCACGCCAGGTTCTGTATGGTGAACTCGCCTCCGGCACCAGACCTCATGGAGGCCCTAAGAGACGTTACAAGGACCAATTCAAGCAGAATATGAAGTTGACAGGTCTCAATCCACAAACCTGGGACCAGCTTGCTAAAGACCGTTCAACTTGGCGCCAGACCATCCCGGCTGCTGTCAAAATGTTTGAAGAAGAACGTCGTAGAATTGTTAAGGCCAAGCGACAAGCACGTAAGCTCCGTGCAGCACAGCCACGCCCTCCACCAACAGTTCTGTGTGATCTGTGTGGACGTTTGTTTCATGCACGCATTGGGCTGTTCAGTCACCGCAAACATGCCCACAGACCTCAACCTTTGATATTTTTAGACTGTTTTGGAAGAAGATGTATACTCGGAAACGAGTTAAAGCCGACGACGAAATCATGAATTCCATCTTGTACATACAGGCATTGGGAAAGCTAGAATTTCATTCTCTTTTTCTGTGTTTTCATATTTCTCCCTTAGAAATGCAACGTAATTGCTTTTTCTTTTTCGAGTATTTAAAAAGGCATTCTTTGTCTTTACTATAGACATGTTCAATTCGTCCAGCTCGTTTTCAAATACGCAGCCGATAAGATTGACTTGATGAGCCCAGCACTGGACATGACTTAATTCTTCAATCAATCCTTGAAGAGTAGTTATACAGTTTGTCATGTAGCGTGCTGAGTCCGTAACTACTGCCACTACACGTTCCCGTTCAATTTCATAGGAATTCAAGGTGTCTAATATCGCATTGGAGCAATTTACGCTATTGGCAGAATCTAGAACAACAGAGGCAGCCAGATGGGTGTTCATTTCAGTTGATGGTACTGATGGACGAAAAAGAATGTTGAAAACACACCTACCATTCTTGTCAGTTGTTTCGTCACATAGCAGAAACACGTCTTTGTTTTTTATATCTTCCCTAATTTCTTCCCTCCTTCTTTCGCCTATCATGGGGATGTATTTCTGACGAATCTGATTTGCTGATGGTAAATCTCCACTTCTGCGAACGTACTTATTAAACCAAGTACGGATAGCAGGATTGTCTAGTTTCTCTACTGGTATATTAGCTTTCACAAACTCAGTAGTAGTGTCCAAAATAAACTCTTCTTTCATATCCTTCACACGACTAGCATTTGATAATGTTTCTTTCAAGGTGGCCACTCGAGGAACACTAACTTCAAGACGCGAATTTTCTCGGCGTTTTGAATGCTTCTCCGATTTGCAATGTTTGTCTAATGCATCTTTCCTGCGATAATCTAACCGACAATCACAATATTTGCGCATAAGAATGCCACAAGAAATTATAAATCCTTCATTCTTATATTCTTAAAGTCTGTCTGTGGCAGAAACAGCTACCTTCGGCATTTTTAAACTCAACTGAGCGATGCCCAGTAACAAACACTGTTATCACACGGTTGACTGTAGTCACACACCAGTATAAATTCGTAACCACACGCAAAATTTATTTCTGAATTCGTGTCATATTTAAATTTCGTCGCGTCTCATCTTCCTGTACTGCTAAGTTCGGAACTAATACGACGAACACGTGGTCGCCAACTGATTCACGCAAATAACACACTAGCTTCGATGATAACGCACAATTTGCGCACTTTTTATTAAATTATATAGAATTCTTTACTATAATTTACACTCGCTACCGATGTAACAGGAGGCAAACGTAGTTTACATTATGAACAACTATCACATAACCTTTTGGAGGTAGTCGGCCAAACTATTCACGCCGCGATATAACAGCTGTTTACCACAGCGCTAAAATCCAAAGAGTAACGAGAATATCGACAGTATATCGTAATATGACGTATATCGTAGTATTACCCCTCGCGAAACTATACAATCGATCATTCTCTCGAATTGAACATCAACCAAATTCGATTATCGGCTTGTGGACAAAAATGTTCGGATTGGTGTGGGGAAAAAATATGAAAATTTGTTTTTATTTCGTAGATTGAGGTATTTGTGGTGTTATTCACAAAATTCGGGTTATTTCGCGATTTAATTTCACTCCTGGGCGGCACGAAACATGTAAATACGTGAAAATAAAACATCCTAACCTCTAAATATGACTTTTCGTTTTACCGCGAATTAACAAAAACTACCACCTCTAGTAATAGGGAATAAGATGTCTACTGATGAGCTGTTTGATATGCTGGATGCTGTGTCAGTAGATCAGGCTGATGATTCTGAGTAAGGAAGGTGACACCAGAGTTCAATGTCTCAATAATGTTCTAATAATGTTGGTATTACTGTGGTTGGAAGGAAACACTTCTAATGGTGGCTATGTGCTTTTAAAAAAGAAAAGTTGAAGAAATCTTATTATTTATTTATTTATTTATTTATTTATTTATTTATTTATTTATTTATCGTATGGCTTTTAGTGCCGGGAGTGTCCGAGGATATGTTCGGCTCGCCAGAGTCTGTAGCTGCTTCCAGCGGACACCCTTAGGGTGAGCTACAAGTTCTGTTCAATTTCAAGTAGTTCCAACTTTCGCTACCAGATATCAATGATACCTAGTGGTGAACGTTGGAACTTAGATAGAGCGTTCCGACGAAATCTAACCTAACAATTAAGCTTTACACAAGTTTAGTCTGTGAAAGGATCTTTAACATGCCATAAATCTATGACATGGGACCGTCGGCTTTACTTCCCCTCCGAAGGAAGGCATACTGAAGGATTTTTAAAGCTCTTAAAAAATCCGACGACTTCGGCCGGGTTCGAACCCGCTATTTTGGGCACAGCAGTTCGGCCTGCTACCAACTACGATACGGAAGCTGCTAAGAAATCTTATAAAAATGGGTGATATACGTAAAGTGAAGGGCAGCTCAAAGCAAAGCCAAATTTTAAAAATTACCGTATATACCCGAATGTAAAACGAGGTTTTTTCCCACTTTTTGTGTTATAAAAATTTGGGGTCGTCTTATATTCAGGGTATAAAATAAAAAAAATAAAAATATTATTATTTGCAAAGTAGTATGTGGTGTTGGCATATTTTAACTCGCAACAAATCAATGTGTTAATGAAGATTAAAATATGGTTTGTTATGTTTAATTACCATGCATATACGAATAGCGTACATTTTGAGGTTAGGATTTACGCATACACGTCATTTTAAGCGGATAAATTATATGTTCGAAAGCATACGGAAATATGTTTTAAAACAATCTTGACAAGAACAACCAGTCAGTTTTACGAGCAGTAATTGAGTGATCAACGTATCTTAATTTAATAACGTCTCCCATTCTTGAACAAAGAAATTATAGAGTATATCCTGGAAAAGCGGGCAGAGGGATTTCCGATAACACGAGACGTTAAAAAAATGAAAGCACGACCTTAAGGGCATATAATGTGCAAGTTATGAGTTAGCGAGTATTTTTTTGAAAAAATCTGTAAGAGGCAGTTGATAACTAGGCCTCGTCGTATATTCGGGGTCGTCTTACATTCGGGTATATACGGTAATTAAGTTCATTGTGATTAGAATTTTAAAATTTTAAAGTTTGTTTCTGGAAGTAAAGATGTCTGTGTTTCTTTGGATATGTACAGTCACAGTCATAAAATAATTATTATATCTCCCCTCTTAAAGGAAAATAAACTTGTGCAATCAATCCCCAGTTAACAATTGTAAATGGAACAAAACAGTCATCACAACAAGAAGTGCTTCATTTCGAAATGAAGACATGGCTCCACATCTAAGAGGCATAATTTTTTAAGTGACATTGATTTTTCTGACGAATATCAAGAAAATTGAAAGCTGCTATTCAGATTTTGTAGTTTGATTATAATGCTAAGTTGAAGAGTTATTAATTACCGTATATACTCGAATACCACCCACACATTTTTAAACAAATTCGGACGTGAAAAATTGGGGTGCGGGTCTTATTTGAGTCATCCAAATTTGAAAGATCTAAATTGCCCGCAACGCGCGATATCGGGTGTTGTGAGTATCCGCTAGATGGTGCTAGCCTTCTTCCGGCTATAACTTTGTTTTACCGTAAGCACGCGGCGTCATACAGTCACGCGCACGCTCTCCGAGTGTAAACATGAATGCTACGAAACGTTTGCGGTCATTTACTGTGAGTGAGAAATTGAAAGTTGTGAGGGAAGCGGAAGTTATTGGAAATCGTGCCCGGTAGGAAATATGATATTGACGAGTCATGTATTCGTGATTGAGCGGGATGACGTCTATGCCACAACCACGGGATGTCTGCGTGAACCGCCCGTTCAAAGCAGCCTTGAAACAGCTGTATAAGGAGCGGATGCCGGCCGATAAGCACACACTGACTCCAACTGGTCGTGTTCAGCTGCTGTGTTCGTGGATTTTGACGGCATGGAATCTTATCCCTGGAGTTCTCATACGGAAGAGCTTCAAGAAATGTAGTATTTCTAATGCTATGGATGTCAGTGATGACGACATTTAGTGGGAAAGTGATGGTGATAAAAGTTCCGAAGTTGGTACTTCTGATGACGATGAATGAAGTGTTTGTGTACTTTTATTTGTATTTTTAATCGTTTGATGTGTGTTATTTTACGACGACTTCAAAACTGTTGGAAACTATTTTGGATAAATGCTATTGTGTTTATTTAGTTAATATTGTAAATAATTTCGAGTAAAAAATTTTTTTTTTTTAATTTTGTTCTTCAAAATCAGGGTGCGGGTCTTATTCGGGGGCGGGTCGTATTCGAGTAAATACGGTAATGTGGAGTGATGTTGGTCATTATGAAAGATGATGGAAATTATGCTCTATAACATAATTTTGATTTATCAGAAAGTCACTTCTCTTAAAGACAGAGTATGTAAAATAATGTTATGAATGTTTCATATGTGAAATATGTTGTGTTTTAGAATGAGATGGTGAAGTTGTTCAATCATCAGATGCATCTCTCTGGACTGGCTCAGGCATTAGGTGATCCTATCATAGGCTTCCAGTTCGACCCACTCAAGAGCATTGCTTTGTTAGAGGTTTGTATCAGTTGTTGATTAACTCGCCACTTGAGAAAAGAAAAAAAAACTACCTTAACCATGTTGTCAGCTATTGATAGTGTCACAGATTATCAGTGAAAATAAAAGAACAATTTCATCAGTTTTGGGAGACTCGGTTTAATTAACATTTTCTAAAACACAATGGGAGCATTTAGTCATATTTCCAAGTATAGAGACAACATACAAACAAACAGATACACCAAATACTTTTAGACTTCAGCGGTTGAATCCACATTTAGTGTAAACTCGCCTTTTGAAATTGGCATTACAAGGCATTTATCTCGGTTGATGTATAGCTCCAGTTATCAGTAAGCCAAGATCAGTTCCATTAACGACGTTGGCACAAAAATCAGATATAGAGGACTAACCTTTAACTTTAGGTATATTTTTACCATACAGTTGGTACTGCAAATCCTATCATGTTGTGAATACTTTTGTTTATGTTAATTCAATATTCATTCCTGTTTTAAAACATAATACTAACAATAGTGGAATTAGCCAGAATTTTACTGCAACATATTTGTGTGTGTTTGAGTCTTCCATCTTTTGACTGGTTTGATGCAGAACTCCATGCCTCCCTTTCCTGAGCTAATCCTTTCATCTCTTCAAAGCTATCACTCACAAATGAAGGAGGGGTACTATAAGCGGTATTGTGGCTTGTGTAATTGGGGTTCTATAGCCGAGTAAATACGGTAGTGTGGTGACCGACTGAAAAGTTGCAATATCAATTTCCATCTCTGATCTGGGTAATATTTAAGAGCACTTTCAGTTGATGTATATTCTTAGGGCCAATAAGAAGAGGGCAGTAAAGAGAGAAAAATTTAGACTGCCAGTAAAATAAACTACTTAAGTACATACTAGAAAATACCGATTTCCTTCCCTGACCCATCCTTAACCCTAGAACTGCTGCAGGTTTATCTGTCAAATGCTGCAGTAAATTCCCATAAAGTACACACTAAAGGAATTTGGTATCTGTAAGCATACTATGTTCATAAATATGACTTATCATACAGAAATAGAAAGCTTAAAGACTGTTCTATATTATATTGATACAGGTGAATCATTCAGACTCGTCAGTTTGAATTAATCATAAAAAGTATTTTATAAAAAATAAAAAAATAAAAAATTATTTACTTTTCTGCTCTAGAAAACCATATTGACGAGTTAAATGTTCGTCAGAGACATCATAAATGAAAAGTTCATAGTCTTTTGTTACTAATTCAAGAACCAGTTTCAAATAATTCCTGTTATTTACTAAAAAGAAAATTATTTTTACAAAAATATGACATTTCTCTATTTTGAAGTACATAATCAGCGCGCGATTACGGGGAGGCAAGTTCACAGGACCAGGATGATGAACGATAAACGGTACATTTTTACCTGGAAAGTCACTTTCTTCGGGTTGAATATCAGTCTAGTTCACACTTACCCCTTCACGGCTAACATTAGGCATGTGTACAGGGTCTGTCGGAACATGATAAACATCGCTTGCATTGATGGGGATTTCCATAACTTGCGTGACATCCTGTTCGCCGGTATCACTGCCACTACTTTCACCATCTTCATTTTCATACGAATCCACACAATAATCACTGTCATCGTCCATACTATCACACGAATCGTCAAAAATCAAGTGCTCAATTTCTGAATCGTCTACATAGTTGGCGGCCATTTTGCTCAATGCAACTTCAATATCAACATGGAAATACTTCCACTTCTGCAGCCAAATAATAGCTTGCATACTGTCATTTGTTTGCCAAAGACTTACACGACGAAAGATAAAAGCATCGGGAACCAGCATGATTTGAAATTAGTGCCATCTGAAGGCTAACAGTAGTACTATATTTGAATTCCAAGACCGTCTTTCAGAGAGACGGTCGCACTTGATTAAAGAACACACCGTCTTCCTGGAAGACGGTCCGCAGTTCTAGGGTTAAAGAAAATAAATGACCATTGGCTGCATTAATAAAATTATAGTAAACACAAAAGTCAGGACGTAGTGAGATAAGGTAATTAGAATAATGATACTTAATATGATTACTCAGATTCATCCCAATTAGGACTGGCTGCGTCGTGGCTCAGCGGTAACGTTCTCGCTTGCTGGGCCCTAGGTTGCAGGTTCGTATCCTGGCGCAGTCAGCTGGCATTTGAGGGTGCGCAAATGTGAGGGAGCCATGCCAGTAGGTCTACTGGCATGTTAAAGATCCCCTTCGGGGCAAAATTCCGACACCCCAGCGTCTCTAAAAGCCACAGTAGTTAAAAGGGACGTAAAACCAATAACATTATTATTGCATTATTATTATCATCCCAATTGAATATGGTTCAAGGTATCTCCATTTGAACAATATCTGGAGTTTTATGTTAACTGTAGCCCTGGAAAATATCAGACTATAGATTCTGACATTCAAGTTTTACACATGTAGGCACACATGAATTGTTTTTTCAGTGAGAAATATGTATTCTGATTTCCAAGTAATAGTGAGTTGCAAGTAATGATACAGTAGCCCTTGAATGAAACAGCAATGATCTCTTGCTTTCAGTTTCGAACAGCAGCTGAGGCGATCAGTGCAGTTGCGTTGAATGGTATTCCATACTTGGGCAGAAAACTGAAAATTGGATGGCTCAATGAATTCCAGCAACTTGCAGCAAAAAGTAATAATGACGCCGCTCCTCTCACTCCCGTAGGTAAGTGCTTCTCTTCTGTCACTGTGAAAGGATGACAAGGTCACAGCTTGGTGAAAAGGGGGTGAATACAACATTTAAAGTTTATGTATCATGTTTCTCTATTCAGGAACGTTTTTGCCAAAATTTTTACTCGTTTAGCACCACCCAGGGGACACGTACAGCTTAAGGTATGCTGCGGACGTGAGTAACTTCATCCCCCAAAAACTAGGCCTCCCACAAGGAGCTGTATCAAGCACAACTTTATTCAATGTGTACATCAACAATCTTCCAAAAACAATAAAGAAAGTAGGTAATGTGAATATCAGCATGTTTGCAGACGATGTTATCATTTGGACCACAGCATGTAACAGCCCAAATCAGCAAATGCTTCTTGAACACAGAATGAACCAGGCACTTATAAAACTCAAAAACTGGACTGAAAACAATAGTATGGAAATCAATACTTCCAAAACAGTATACCAGTTTTTCTCCCTGAGACACCACAATCCAACTTTTAGTCTCAAATTTAGTAATCAAGACCTTCCAAAAAGTGAAAGTACAAAGTACCTAGGTATCATCATGGACAAGAAGCTGAACTGGACCAAACACATAAAACATGTGGAGGATAAGGTTAGCAAACGGATGAAATTACTGAAGAGACTAGCAGGAGCTACTTGGGGGAGCACTCGAGACACACTCAACAAAACCTACAATACATCAAACCTATCGTAAAATATGGCAGTGAAGTACTCTCTACAGCACCCCAGTCAAACATTGATCGCCTCGAGAGGTGTCAGAATAATGCCCTACGAATCATAACAGGTGCAATAAAAACCCCACCTATAACCGCCTTGCAATTATATACCCACAACTTACCAATAGAAGAAGAGAGGAAACATCAAACAGCCAATGCATATCTCAGTATACAAAGACTACCTCAAATGACATGGATCAAAAAACCTGTTTCTAGCCCCAATCTCAAAACACAAAAAGATCCCTTAAGTCTCGCCAAAGAATATATCAATAAGAGCAATCTGCAAATAAAACTTGAACCACTCTGTATGCCAGTCAACCCCATTGAATATATACAAGTGACTACAGATCTTACTTTGTTAGAAGAGGTCTGCAAGAAAGACTCTTCACCACAAGATCTAAAACAACTGGCCCTCTGTACAATAGAAGAAAGTTATCCATCTAATCAATGGCTAAAAATATTTACAGATGGCTCACAAGACAAAGAAAATAGAACTGGAGCAGGATTACATTCATCTCTCTTCTCACTCTACTTCCCAGTAGGCCTAAACAAAACAAACTTTGATGCTGAGATAAGAGCAATTTCACATGCATCAGTTATTAGGCAGAAACATTGATTATCAAAAATGCGTTCATTACAGATTCAAAAGCAGCCATCCAAGCCATCTCGTCAAATTATAAGCCCCAAAATAAAGAACTGAAAGAAATTTTTTGTATGATAAAAACCCTTCAAAGACTCCACAAACAGATCTCATTTCAGTGGATCCCTTCTCATGTTGGAATAGCAGGAAATGAAGAGGCAGACAGATTAGCAAAAAAAGGTACCCCACTACAACAACCTGTCAGTCAGACTGATTTTATGTCAGCAAAAAGGATCTTGAAAAATACTATCAAAAACAGGTATGAAGAAATGGCAAAGAAAACAGCAGAAACCAAATTATGGAAAGACATTGATGCTAAATGGGATCAATATAAATTAACACCAAGAAGAGAAGCTGTAGCCTTCTTCAGACTTAACACTGGCCACGACTGCCTTGCAGCTCATCTGATACGAATCAACATCCTGAGATCTGAAGAATGCACACTTTGTCACGAACCTGGAAGTAAAATGGATAAGGGGCACCTGCTACATTGCAACAAACTTGACGTGACTGCTAGAACTTCTGGGAACCTCATACAACTCGATTGGAACGCAAGAAAGCTGATGGATTGGAATCCGGGCTAGCCATAGGAAACAACAACAACAGTTTATGTATCAACAATGGAAGGATTTAAACACTAAAATATTGAAAACTGAAAAATTGAGCTTCCATCTGGATTCTTCACTGAATAATATGCTGGTCAACATAGTGATTGAAGTTCACCTAAATGGCAACGTAAGCAGATCTCACAAACTAAATGATAGATTACCACAATGATCAGTCCTTGCCCCATTGCTGTTCAATATTTACACCGCAGACTTACCTCCTACTAGTGCTAGGAAGTTCATATACGCTGATGACTTTGCAACAGCAGAAACCGTACTTATGGAAGATCTCTGCAGACTCGACAAGTTCTTTAAGACCTGGAGACTAAACCAAATATAGAAAAATCAGAGGTCAGCTGCTTTCCTCTGAGCAACAAACAAGCCAACTACATTCCTTGGGTTCAATACCATGGTCATCTGCTGAAATTCAATCCTCATCCTAAATATTTAGGCATCATCTTGGATCGATCCTTGACTTACAGTAAACATCTAGGCAAAAAATCTGCTAAGATCAAAACCTGCGACAACATCCTGCATAAACTCACAGGAACAGGCTGGGGCCCAACAGCAACCACACTCAGAACTTCAGCACTTGCCCTAGTGTATCCACTAGCAGAATATTGCTGCCCAGTATGGCTTACCAGCGCCCATGCAAAGAAGATAGACGTACAGCTGAACGACACAATGAGGACTGTATCAGGAACCATCCAATCTACACCTTTGGAATGGTTACCAGTACCCTCCAACATCCCGCCTCCTCATCTTTGAAGACAAATGGCACTGAAGAGAGAATGGCTTAAATGTTGTGACAACCCTCTCCCGCCTTATTTATTTATTTATTATTTATCGTATGGCTTTTAGTGCCGGGAGTGTCCGAGGACATGTTCGGCTCGCCTGAGTCTGTAGCTGCTTCCAGCGGATACCCTAAAGGGTGAGCTACTAGTTCCGTTCAATTTCAAGTAGTTCCAACTTTCGCCACCAGATATCAATGATACCTAGTGGTGAACGTTGGAACTTTGATAGAGCGTTCTGACGAAATCTAACCTAACAAATTTTGCTTTACACAAGTTTAGTCTGTGAAAGGATCTTTTACATGCCATAAATCTATGACATGGGACTGCCGGCTTTACTTCCACTCCGAAGGAAGGCATACTGAAGGATTTTTAACGCTCTTAAAAAATCCGACGACTTCGGCCTGGTTTGAACCCGCTATCTTGGGCACAGCAATTCAGCATGCTACCGACTACACCACCGAAGCTGCTCCCTCTCCCGCCAATACATCTAGACTGCTCACCTAAAGATCTCAGGCTGAAATCCCGGAATCCTTCTTGGAGACGAGGAAGGAAGTTGGTCCAAGAGCAGTTTCAAGTGAATAAAGCTTGGCGCAATGAGTGGTCGACTTCAAATCCAGACAGATTAGGTCTTATCTCAGATCTAGTTAAGCAAGCCCCTGGTTTCGACCTTCCCAGGAAAATCAGGACGTCGCTGAACCGTATAAGAACTCAACACGGTAGATGTCAGTTCTGGAAGCACAAATGGAAAATTGCCGAGAATCCTTCCTGCAACTGTGCAGATGAGCCTCAGACCATCAGTCACATCGCTATGGATTGCCCACTCCGAAGGTTCAATGTCCAATGAAGGAGATTCATCAAGTTAGTGATGAAGCTATAGAATGGTTACAGAAATTAGATATCCAGCTCTAACAACATTGAATCTACTTGCAGATCAAGGTCTCAATCTGTATATATTTGTAAATACTGTATAATGTAAATAATTGTATATTACATCTTCATGCCATACGAAATATATCGTCCCACCTCTGGCAAACTAGCAAAAGTGCAAAAATAGCGAATCTGCAATCTATATCATAGAATTACTATTAATATAAGATCTACAGTCTGGCAAAGTATTGTATCTGTAGCTCGTTCCGTTTGGCAACAATTAGCTCTTCTTTATTTACGAAACTGCATACAATGGGATTTTGACAATGGTAAAGTAGCGAATCTACACTTTGGTTAGTTTGCCCTAGTCATCACAATAGCATACAACAATGTTTACTACAGCAAAGTAACGAATGTGTCAGATTCGCCTGATATTGAGAATGTAATGATGTCAGATAGCTGCGAGGGACAACAAAAATATGCCAACTTTATTCGTATGTGTCTAGAAACAATCAAGAAACACCAAAAGCTCCAGCAGATTGATCACATTTATTTTGAGCCAGGGCACATTTTAATGGAATGTGATTCTATTCATCAAACAATATATACGTCTGCAAAGAACTTCCCAGTGTGCACTCCTGAAGGATGGGTTCAACAGATACGAAATGCATGCAAGAATCCAGCACCCTACAATGTTTCTTTATTGGTGCACACTGACTTTATAGATTTCAGCCCGAACAGAACAGTTTTATATCGGTTGAAGGTAAGAATCCTTTGCCTTTCCGAAAACTGTTTGGTTTCGTTATACAAAGGTTCGTTCTCAGGAACCGAAAAGGCCGCCCATCAGACTGTCAAGTAGTGAAACCTTACCCTGCAAGATTCTGCATCTCCGGTGCAAAATTAAAGTATCAGAAAAATCTTTTCTATAACCTTCAAATTCCAAAGGCTTATCATGCATTTTATGAAACCCTTCCGTCACCAGAAACAGTGAGAGATACACTCCCCGAACCTGATGTTTCAGAAGAATCAGATTTTGAGTAGATTGTGGTATGCTAATTTATGTAAGTTATTAATTTATTGTAATTAGCCTACTTTTCACATTTTGCAAAAATGAGGAAAAAGTAGACTTATGAGATTGATCCGGACAAATGTGTGTCTGTCCTTCTGTCTGTGTGCCTAAATGGCTGCAGAAATCGAAACCAAATTTCGTATGAGTAAATATATATATCTGAATATCTCCAGACCATGTGTGAAAATTATGTCAGTGCTACCAACTGCTGAAAAACCTCAATTGAAATTTGAGCTCCATGTTGGGGAAGGTATGCATGGGAGCTATTCCAAAATTGGCACACATATAGATAATATTTCAGTTTAATTTCCAGGAGGCCACACATGGCAGTGTTGCCAAAATAATTCTAAGCCTGCTGATAGGTCCAATTTTTAAATGCATTTAACTTCTACACTATCAATTGGATTTCAACCAAATTTCGTATATAAACAGATATGACCGAGCGTACTCTTAAGAGCCACCAGGGCTGCCAACTGTTAATAAAGGCTGTCTCTATTTTCTTACCCCATTATTAATATATCAGAAAGTATGTAATCCAACAGCTCTAAACTTTGCGCACGTATAGTACCTGCCATTCTAGATTAATTTGGAGCAACTAATATACGTCAATGCTGCCAACATGATAGGTCAAATTTAAAATTACATGTAACTTCTATACTAACAAATGGATTTCATCCTAAATTGGCACAACAAGAGATCATAATATTTCAGATTATTTCTGACCAACACATGCATGACATTGTTGCCAACATGATTTTACGCGCGTTGATTGATCCAATGTCTAACTGTATGTAACGTCCATGCTATCCATTGGACTTCAACCAAATTTTGTATTCTCAACCTTTAGAGATGGACCTAAGAATATATTCAGTCACCAGGGCTGCCAACTGTACTGCTTTATTTGGCTACATTATACCACATATATTTCGAACTAATTAGAAATTTCGATATTACCAATTTAATTTCGACATTATTCTAGATAGGTCCTTATAGATTAATCATTGGCATGAATCTTACATTTTAAGAAAAGTAGGCTCTTTAGTTCGTCACGGAACTTCTTGTTTTTTATTGTGTTCAATTTTTGAAGAAAATTATTGGAATTTAGACTTTTTTCCTTTAAATGGAAGTCTAATGGTCTAAAAATTAATTTAAATAATTGTTTCTTTTGTAATTGTATTGCAGATTCGATGCTTAGGAACAGTAATACTAGAGATAATAAGATAAAATCACTCTGGCAAAGTAACGAAACTGCCATTTAGGCCCTTAAAATTAAGACAAGAGCTAACATCAATGCACCCTATAAACATGTTGGTTAACCAGTCTACTGAGTATTAAAAGTGACCGAAAAAGAAAATAACTGGATTTTATACAAGTAGATGAAACTTGTTTTAGCTCTCCTGTAAAATGAAGAATTTTCACTTTCGCTAGTTTGCCAGAGGGGGGGACGATATATACAGTAAAACTTCCTTTATACGATTCACATTTATACGTTTTCTACACTTATACGATTTTTTTCCTGGTCCTGGCAAGATCCCTATACTTTCCATGTTAATTTATTTCCGATATACGTTTTACATTTATTCGTTTTTCACGCTTATACGATCATATTTTAAGTCCCTTGCAATATAAAGTGTCATTTATACGTTGCGTGTTCTGAGAAAGTACGTATGTTTGAATTCAAACTTTCGGTACAGCCTGTACTTCTGTTTGGAAGAATGCACCGCGTGCTATATTATGTTACGATGGCCTTGAGCGACACCGGTGGTCACGGCGATGCGACACTCGCTTGTCAGAGTGTCGCAAACAAGGAAGAACAGCTTGCGGAATAAGCGAGCGCTATTATTGTGTTTTAGCCAAGATGTTGATCTCTCAAAATAACAGGAAGCAGCCATAGAACACAGATAGCATCTGAAGCTTATGTTAAGATGAGCAAAAGAAAGCGGAAGTGTTTTACGATAGCCGATATATTTAAAAAATTATTATTTCCGCTTTTATAATTTTTATTCGTGTTTTTTTTTTAGGACTTCTCGTCAAACCATTAAAAATACGAGATTGATTCTGTGTAATTATAATCTTGCGTGTTCAGACAAATGATAATTTAGGCCTACACTACGGTATTTTATTAATGACGTTGAAGAGCCGCAGCATAATACAGTGGATTTTAATGATGCTGTCAATGCTCTATGGACTATCAAACATTTTGTGACACGCCATAACGTTTCTGAATGGCCGAATTATATCGGTTTGAAAATACTGTTCACGCCGTTGCCGCGGTCAACAAAAAACAAGTCAAGATAACAGACTACTTCGTAAAGTGACTCAATTTTCCTTGTTTTGTTGTATCTGGGTGCATTTCCCTTGTAGTTGTTTTGTTACATATTTCCAATTATAGTTAAACAAAAAAGCATGTCCCACAAAAAAGCAAGGAAGTGTTATACAGAAGCTACTATATCCCGATACTGACCTATGCTTCAGAAACGTGGACAATGAAGAAAAGAGACATAAGCAGAATACAGGCAGGTGAAATGAAGTTCCTGCGAAGTAGGATCGGAGTAACAAGAAGAGACAGGGTGAGGAATGAAAAGGTCAGGGAAATGGTGAAAGAGGAGCCATTGCAAGGTAGGATTGAGACATCAAGACTGAGGTGGTATGGACACTTAAAGAGAATGGATGAGAAGAAGATTCCCAAGAGGATACATGAGATGCAGATGCAGAAGAAACGGCCAAGGGGAAGACCAAGAGATCGATGGCTGAAAGGAGTGGAGGAATGTGTCAAGAAGAGAGGCGAGGACTGGACCAGAGTGACAGCGGAGAGATGGTGGGAAGAAAGAAATAAGTGGCGAGGCTTATGTTCCAAACAGACCCAGCCTGGGGCTGGAAACTGTACAAGATGATGATGATGATGAGTTAAACAATCGTATTATTAATTCTTGTTTTTCACTTCTTAACGGGAACGCTCGCCCTCCCGCGTTGCTACCCTGTCTCCCGGCAGGCACTTTGCCGTAATGCGTAGCTCGCACGGCACTGAGTCAATATCATTGAGTAGACTATAGGTTAGCCTATAGTTCACAGCTGGTGCTGAAAATGTTCGCCATTCATTGCTACACATCGCTGGAACCTCTTTATGAAATTTTCATTACGTTCTGAAGTTCCTCAGCACCGATTGACTGTATTTCAACTGTAATATACAGTAGTCTTTAAGCTCATTTTCGCACAAGATTTCCTGTACTTTCTGGAGGTATTTACACACGATCACGTAATGAAACTCGCGTTGGAACATCACACTGAGCACTAAACACATGAATAATTGACTAAACTGATACACTGCTAAAGCCGTGGCGCCAAGAAGCGCATTACGGCAAAGTGCTTGGCGAGAACCGGCGTGGGAGCGAGGGTCCCCGTCACATTTAAAACAAAGTCCCGGTATAACCCATATTGTCACATACGTTTTGCAGTTTTTATTTACCGACTTTCATTTACGCGTTATTCACACTTATGCGTTTTTTTCCTTTGGTCCCCTGGACATCGTATAAGTGAAGTTTTACTGTACTGGCTAACACAAGAATGGCCTGTAGTAAGTCCCAAACTTGTTTAATCATTATGATATAAAAAATAATAGGAAAATCTGTGTAGGCTAACTTTAGAATGTTAATCTTTACATTTAATTTTATACTGTTTGCCCAGTGATGCATGAGTGGCATTTATACTATGCAAGAGAAAGACATGTTTTTAACTTTATCCCCCAGTGTATTTGCACCGCTAAAATTGACTTAACTAACTCCAACCCTGCAAAATTTTGGCATCATTTTGCAATATTCTCATACTATGTATTATTATTATCATTATGATTGCTGTTTTAAGGGTGGAATATCAAGGTCATCTGGTACATAACCTTAATTATGAATCTCTATTCATGAAAAGAGTATTCAAAATGCGTTGCAGGGGAAAGTATATTCAAACAAAATAGTAAACTACGTGACATAAACATATCCTTTGGGACAAAATATTTTAACACCACTTTCATCGCCAGAAATGGTATGAACAGTGTAGAATTATTTAGTTGTGAACTCAACTCTGTATGCCATTAACAGGTAATTCACAGGATCTCATTGCAATGAAATAACTGTTAATAACCTGTACACTCCCTCTCTCGCATTTGATACGGTCAAGAAAATGGACAATTTAATCCATTTAGTCCTTGGAAAAAGGTAAGCAGCTTGGCTACTGCGACATCAGTCGGTGCAGCTAAATAAAGGATACTGGATAACAAATAAAGTTCTGGGTGTTTGACCTTTTTTTAAAATTTTCCTTGAAATGTTACTTGGGGGTTGAAAATAAAAGATGGCTGCATCTTATTATTGATAATGTTTTGTACCCGTTACCTCCCCCTTCCCCCCTCCCCTGAGTGGTCAAGTTGCTGGGATACCAGGCACCACAAAGTGTGAAAATGGAACTACAGTCCGCAAGCCTGTTTTGTACCACAGATCCACCCTTGCTCTACCCTGGAGAAGTTGACAAGATGGGAGGGGAAGGAGTGAGGGAGTTAGGTTAAGGACCTGCCTTTATGGAGTTGGTAGCAAGACTTCAGGGGTGAAAGGTCCTTCCGGGTGCTAACTACTGATGGAAGAAAGGAAATATTTAGTAGCTGGTGTTAGCAGAACAAATTTATAAAATTCCATGGATTTCTCGACAAACAGAGACTCAATGAAAACTTCCGTACAGGACAAAATAATATATAATAAGACACTAACCCCAAAGAAACAGCAAGGGAGAGAAGCTAGCTATTTACATCACCAAAACCAGTCACAATTTACAGACCGTTCACGAGAACCAAAGCCTCATCCACATGTACTACAGGAAAACCGAAATTTAAGGCCCCTTTAGGAATCTTGACAACTGTGAGTAAAATATAAGAATTGTCGATGGCTTCACGATAGCAACATGATTCTGCACTGTTGGCGAGAGTATTTAAGTGATGTATTCAACTATTCAATACTGGGTTCCCTCACCCGCTAATACCAGAAAGCAATGTTACTGCTGGACCAGACTCATGTATCACAGAAGATGAAGTCAAAGCTGCCATTCGTAGCATGAACAATCTTAAAGGCTCCAGGGCCAGACGACCTTCCTGCTGACATCTGGAAAATTGAGGAACTTACTGACAAAGCGACCACCTGGCTGACAGAGTTCTTAAATTTCATCATTCACTGCTGTCATATACCCACATATTGGTCAACTAGTATCGCAGTACCTATTTTTAAGGGCAAGGGAGTTCTGATTACAAAAAAATAAATTCTCTCGCATATAAGACTTATTGCGTGCAGGATATTACAGTACTAACCTCGTGTCCTTTGCACATGCTTGACGTTCGTAGCGATTTCCGCGCCACACTGGCAATTGCAGCCTCGAACAGAAGTAACAGTCTCCCTTTTCCTACCTCAATACTCTGCTACAAAGGGAGGTAGGATCAGGAGCTATGGATAGAATATCCAGAAAGTGGATGGCTGGGTTTTTGACTCCATGGTCCAAAGTGGATGCCAGGTAGTAAACATGTCAAGGTCTTAAGATAAAGAAACAATGTGTATATTCTAAAATAAATAGGATACATGGCTGGGGGCCTGAACATAAGAAAACAATATCTAAGGAAAACACCTTCATCACCCATCTAAATAAGCCCCAGGGAGGATAAAAGAAAATACTAGGCCTATACTTAAAGGGGGAAGTACACCTTTTAAAGTCAAAAAATTGCTTTTTTTTTTTTTTTTTTTTTTTTTTTCTTCCCAGATCCTAAAATGATAAATAGACTTTGCTCTTTCGAATAGTGAAATAATTTTTAAGAAATCTTTAATAGTTTCGGAGATATAACGTAAAATATAAATAGGTGTCGGCTGATCTGAAGCACTGTCACGCCCACGTCTCAGCGCCGCCTTGGATTGTATTACTTCCCTCCTATTGAAGACTGGTGCTTCTAAATCTCTCTCAGGCATGCTCCTTAGTACATTTCTCTTTGTATCTCAGGAACAGGAAGTCACGTGATGCTTTTGTTTACCAATATAACTTAGTTTCCGCGGTAACGGAGCATATGTTAACTTGTGAGAAAGAAAAAAATTGTTCACCTGTGTTTCAGTACAGTTTTTGCAAGTAGCTGTGTTCATAACTTAGAAATGGGTAAACGGAAAGCAGTATATAGGCCTAAGAAAGTGAATTTCCTTGGAAATAGGCATACAACTGCAAATGCTATCATTCATGTTTCACCTAACCTAAAACGTGCCTCAGCCAAGAAGCTTCCCAAAGACTGTGGCAATAGCAGTAGTGGTTTTGATGAGGTAAATATTATTTTCAATGTAAATATTATGTTCGAACAGTTGGAAAAGTGCCTTCGGTGTGTATGAGGGGGAAATGTGAAACTCAGTATACATACAATAGTAGGTTTAGGTTTTAATGTAACAATAGTGTGCCAGAAATGTGGTGTAATTGGTTCCTTTGACAGCTGCCATAAATTAGGAACAAACAACCATGTTTACTCCATAAACAGGCATGTAATTTATGCTATGAGGTGTTTAGGGCAAGGTTTAGCAGGATTAGGCATGTTTTGTGGCCTAATGAATTTACCACCACCTGTAAAGAAGTCCACTTACTCGCTGGTGTACCAGCGGATTCGTCTGCCACCAACCAAGTAGCTAAAGAATCTCTAAGTAAGGCTGCTGAAGGGGAAGCAAGTCTTAAGGTACGATTTGAATCCTCGCCGCCAAGGCGGCGCGCTGCTATTGCTGCGGAAGCTCACTACCGCTAGACGTGTATTTAGATGGGATACATTTCGAACTCCACCTCCGCTGCCCAAGCAGCGCCGCATGGGCAGCGTGGCCGCGCCAGGAGCGGTCTGGCGGCTCTGCGGCACCGCCTGTTGGCAACGAAATTATACAAAGCACGGAAATGGAGCATAAAACTGCTAACCAAAATGGCGTTTCTTAAAAGTCCGCTAGATGTCTCGACTTGTCGCTAATTTTCCCGTACCAATTACAGTGGAATCTCGTTAGTACGTTTTTCTAGGGACTGAAAAATTTGGACGTCATATGCGGGAAAACGTACTACCGAAAAGCGCCATACTGCATTTACAACGTATAAGAAAGAACGCGGCGTATATATGGACGTTAAATCGCCGACCTTAGTAAGTGATTATATGCACAACTACAGTCACGACATAAACATAGGTTATCAGTAACTTACACGGAATAAATAACATAAAAATGAATTACTGTACCTCTACACTACAGTATAATACAGGGTCTTTATTTCTGCTTAGCAAGGACATTCTCGCTCCGCCAGTGACGGCTCAGTTGCTGGCGACCACGCACACATATGTAGGCCTACGGCAGAATACGGTGCTTAAAATCAGTAGCCTACCATGCAGTTTTACTGGCCATGATTTACAGTAGATGCTGAAAATGTTCCCCATCCGCTTCCAAACACATATAATACAGGGTCTTTCTTTATATTTGATCAGCAAGGACATTCTCGCTCTCGCGCTCCACGAGTGACGACTCTGTTGCCGGCGACCGCGCACGAATATGTTTGAAGCACCGGCTTGCTTGAACCACTTCAATAAAGCGCTTTCTAGTTCAGGAAACTGTCCCTCTCGCAAACGTTTCCTTTTGCAGCTCACACCTTCTTCAAATGCACGTTCGATTTCCTTCCTTTTGCAGAGAATCGTGTTCAGTGTAGACGGAGGAATGTTCCACTTTCGCGCTATATCCACACACTTCATGTGAGGATTGCAGTCCACGTCTCAAATGTATTTCACCTTCTCATCATTAGTTATCTGCCGTACTTTCTTCTTATCCATTATGAAACACGCAATAAAATAGGTCATAACTGGACGTGAACACTAAGAACTAGAAGACAATAGTGCGGAACACGAAGACAATAATGCTCCTACGTGAGAAATAAACAAAGGGAAGGGGGTGAAGGGCAGCGCGAGAGAGACACATCACCTGTGTTGCGTCATAGCTATAACCACTTCTACGCCGTCAAACACAATAAAATCATCTACACTGTCAATAACTATCAGAGAATATGAGGCAATATCGCGTCGTGTTTTCCAGAAGCCGAATTTTATAATGAAATAAGAATAAAATACGGTTCACTAACAAATACACTGACCGGCAAAAAAAGTGGAACAGTTAAAAAAGTAATCTAAAAAGTATAAAATTAGCCATGAAAAAGATGTAATCACATTTTAAAAGCTTTTCACGCATTAGAACACACACCTGAAACATCCGTGAATAGAAATTGATAATATGACATTTCTTAGGGTGGTTTATTACCCCCAATCTTCGATGAGCCTATCTTAATGGTTTTATGGCGGGAAGTGCACTGTAAGCGCTTAAGGTTTATGAGTGTTGCTGCTCGCTTATTGTTGTTCTAGGGATAGCAACTGGCATTTGTTGAACACCTGGGAACCATTGTCATACATTTTAGTAGGTTATCCATGTGCAGTTCACACTAAAACATGCCTCTTAGCCGTGAAGGAGCTGCATAGGCAGTTTCATTGGTGCAGGATGGTCGCAGCTTCCGTTATGTTGCTGATGTCATTGGATCATCTCTCGGTAGCATTCACCGTGCAGTGGGCCTCTGTTCTCTTCACTGACGAGAGTCGCTTTAACCTTAGATCTCCTGATGGAAGAGAAAGAGTGTGGAGAAGGCGTGGGGAGAGGTACAGCCCTGTTGCTTTCTCCTCCAGGACTCCATTTGGAGGTGGCTCGGTTATGGTGTGGGGTGGCATCAACGTTATGGCCCGCACTGAGTTGGTGTGCATTGATCACGGGACGCTCAATTCCCAAAGGTACATCGAATAGATCCTGATGAACCATGTGATGCCCTTTGCACCTTTTGTTGGGTCAGAATTTCATGCTGATGCAGGATAATGCCCACCCTCATACTGCTCGCTGTGTTGTACAATATCTGCAGGAAGTGGGGATTCAAACCCTGGTCTAGCCAGCTCGTAGTCCTGACTTGAACCCGTTCGAACATGTATGGGATATGCTTGGAAGGAACGTCAGACAGTATGACCACATTACCTTGGCACAACTGAGAACATCGCTGCTGGAGGAATGGGATCGCATCCCGGCAGATGCCATTCGACGAGTTGTGAACAGTATGCCCGAGCGTTTACAAGCTGTCATGGACGCTAAGGGTGGAAACACTCATTTTTAGTGACCAGTGTTCCCGTACAGTGCGGTCCAAAAATTAACAGTTTTGTTAGGCAATATGTTTGATAAAAACCAGCCCAAAAGAACATTACTAAAAAATAGAAAATTGTTAGATTTTTGAAATGTAACGAAATTTGTGAGTTAAAGCGTGTTGTAAAACATGTTTCGGTATTTTCTGTAGCCATCCATCTATCATTTACATGAATAATGCAAATATTGGAAAACCGATACATTTTAGTGGAATAAATTAAGAAATTACATAAAAAATTGTAGTGTTCCACTTTTTTTGCCGGTCAGTGTAGTTCAACGGAAATTTGATCGTTGTAAGCGGGAATAGAGAACGTATTAAGGGGATATATCAACATGAATTTAATAGGATAGGGACTTGAGAAAGGAGAGAAAGGGCAGCAGAAGAGAGGCACGTCACATGTGTTGCGTCATAGCTATAGCCACTTCTACGCCGTCAAACACAATGAAATCATCTACACTGTCAATAATTATCAGAGAATATGAGACAATATCGCGTCGTGTTTTCCAGAAGCCGAATTTTATAATGAAATAAGAATAAAATCCGGTTCGCTTACAAATAGTACAACGGAAATTTGATCGTCGTAAGCGGGAATAGAGAACGTGTTAAGGGGATATATCAACATGTATTTTGTAGAATTGGGACTGGGACTTGAGAAAATCATCGCGCTAAATGGGAAAACGTCGTAACCGAGAACGTGCTAACGAGATTCCACTGTATTGGAAAATAATTGTATCTTTTGCCATTTTTAAGGCAGAAAAAGCAAATTATTCAAATAATACGGCATCTAAAGAACATTTAAATGGCATTTCGTTTAATTTTAGACCAATTTTATGTAACGGAAATAAGTCCTTAGGATAAATTACGAATGGATTGGAGTGACCTGGTTAGGCCCAAATAAAAATAAAAACTTTAAAATGTTTGGGAGCCAATAATTTTATACTTTATCGCCATACCACTAGGTGCGCTGCAGTAGATTGTTGTTGTCATGCTTTATCTTGCGTCTATTAACATACTTCTATTATAGTATTGATGTCCTGTGGCATACATTTCCCAGCCGCGTGCCCTTGTATCAACAATGTCGTCTTTAGCGGCAGATAACGAAATACTCGTGGAGTTTGTATCCAAATAGGCTACCCAGTTTTGTATGATGCAAAAGTGGCAGGTTATAAAGGCGGTGTACGACGTGAAAACATTTGGGTCTGCAGTATTGTATTCAGATGTCTTTCGATCAATAAAGCAACCCTCGCTCTCTGGGGTTTTGTAGATCTCTTTCGTGACTTTCCTTTTTCTTTTTCGCACCAATAGGGCTAGAATCAAGTTGTCATAGTCTTCTTGCAATGATCTTCTAATTCCCGTTTTGTTAGCGGCACTACACATGATGATCGTACCTTTATTAAATTACCTCTATGTAAACAGCCTACTGAACCTCTGCCACGCTGCCCAGGCAGCGAGGAACGAAAACACCACAACTGCCCAGGCAGCGCCGCCAGGGACGCTCCATCAAGGCAGCGGCAGCGCGCCGCCTTTGCGGCAAGGATCCAAATCGTACCTTTACAGGCAGTAGGGATGTATCTGTAAGCTGTGATGGCACATGGTTAACGAGGGGTCACAGTTCACTACATGGTGTGTGCACTGTTATAGGTGCAAAAACTGGAAAAGTGATAGATATAGAGGTTCTGTCATCATCTTGCAAAGGATGTGATCAGTGGAAAGGCAAGACTGGCACCCTAGCTTATCAAGAGTGGTGGGAGGTATATGAAGAGGTCTGTGACATCAACCACAAAGGAAGTGCAGGCAGCATGGAGGTGGAGGGGATGAAAATGATTTTCAGCCGAAGTGTAGCCAGTCACAATTTACGGTATGTCAATTATATTGGGGATGGAGATACCAAGAGCTACAAGTCTGTTTCTGATGACCAGCTATATGGGACAGATATTAATATAGTGAAAAAGGAATGTGTTGGCCATGTCCAGAAAAGGATGGGGTCTCAGTTGAGAAAAGTGAAGGAGAATATGAGAGGGAAAAAGTTAAGCGATGGGAAGCCACTCGATGGCAAAAACAGACTGACTGATGCTGTGATAAATACCCTCACTGTCTATTATGGGAATGCCATTAGAGCTAATAGGTTATCTGTAGATAATATGAGAACAGCCATATGGTACCACAAGGCTTCCACAGATGATCACCCGTAGCATTACTTTTGTCCAAAAGGTCTAGACTCTTGGTGTCTTTACCAGCAGGCTGTGGTACAAGGCAATGCAGACAAGTATAAGCACAAAAATAATCTAGCCCCTGCCATTATGGAGACAATCAAACCTGTTTTCAAGAATCTTGTGAAAACCGAACTGTTGATAAGATGTGTTGGTGGCCACACACAAAATAATAATGAGTCATTGAACTCTAAAATCTGGAAGATATGCCCTAAAACAATGTTTTCTGGAAGAAGAACTGTTCAGATTGGTGTTAATTGAGGCGGCGTGCAGATGGAGGGGACGCGGACCGAGTTATCCTGATATCGAGTCTACTCGCACATTCCGAACTAGATAGAGAACTAACTATGAATGACTACACTTTTAGAGTAAAGGTTGTAATTTAATAAAACCTTAAACAAGACATTACAAAGGGGAAACGAGGTGCGCATGAAATGGAGTAATGAGGGATGATGGGGCTGTAATAAAGGTATACATGTTAACAAAGATAAAACCATAAAAATATAAAAACACACACAATAAAGAACTATCAAAAAGAAAAGAATCTTGAAGGAGAGAAGCCTAACACTTGCTAGATTGGAGATCGTATCGAAATTGTCTAGAATCATATCGAGGGGAAAAGCTAATTAAAATAATAAAATAATACATTCGTCCCACCACAGGCTGATTATCGAAAGTAATCAGAGGAAATATTCCAAATAGTTTATGAAGCCGTACAACCCTTGAAGAAACCCCCCTTTAAAATAAATCAAAGTATGTCTCACTAAAACAAACCACCTCAGAGAAACAACGACCATACGTCAAATCATTCCACTAAGTACAACTTCATTCAACTTCATAACATGACCAATGAACAAAAATAATAAAGACTAGTCAGTCATACACGGCCCTTAAGACAGGAACAACCCAAAACTCGACTAGAAAAAAAACGAACAAACCCCCCAAACTGACTTCATATACTTTCTTAATAAAACTTCTTTTCGGCCGAAGTATGAGATTCGATTATCTTACTAGAAGTAAAATGAGCATCTATCACAGTCCCGGGCACATGTAACAAATACACACATCACCACCCGAAAGAATTATCGATATACCTCATTTAATAACTAGTGAGATCGCACGTTGTTTCTGACTGGATAAAAAAAAAAGAAAACAATTATAATGATCCCATATCCAGTTCAGAATCCCAATTAACAATAACATTTTCCCACTCACAAAATAATAACGAACGCTTATAAATAAATAACCAGGAGGATGTCGATGCTCTAACTCATTTACCCAACACAAATTAACTCATAAACACTAACACAAAATAAACATCATATTCGTCTTTCATCGACATACTTCATCGTCATACTTCATCTCATTAAAAAAAATAAGCAAATGCCCAAAGTAACGTCGCATCCCCCTAACAATTTACTTATTCAGCTAAACCGCGATGACATCCGCAGGGTAAATAATACATAATACCATATACAATTAAGAATAACAAAATGAGAGAACCCCTTAAACATTAACCCCAAATAAAAACCAATGTGATCCCTCATCATAGTGCGTCGATATAAAAGGTGGAGGAACATGAACCAACAAGACAAATAACCTAAAACAATTACGATCTCCAATCTAGCTTTATACTGAGAGAACTCGGGATATGCTAACACTGAAAATTGGCGGACATGCATTTAGTAACTAATTACTTCTTCTTCAATTCATAAAATGATCATACTTTCAAAGAATGTACACTTAGCTTTGCCTGGAGACGTTCCCTGAAGATCGCAAGCTGCCAGCTACAAATACTTCATCATCATTTCAATAGTGGCTCACTTCCAAGATTAAAGCCTTTAGTAAATAAACGGGAACAAGACGACACGACCAAGATCCTTCGGACACAACCAGACGCATTTTAATCTCGTTACAAAACACATGTAGTACATCACTTTCCAGCTTCTCTCGTAATGGCTTCGTTACTTATTCAACTCTTCTTGGTAATAAATAGAAGATCCATTCTTGGGCCATACTGCGTTCCTTAAGTTCCGATCTGATTCTCCTTGCGATGAGCGTTTCAATAGCGCAAAACATCATGTTAGGTTAAAGTTTTTGACGATAGATGGCAGTCTTTACAATATTGCGTATCTTCGTGAGCCTTCTATAAAATAGTAACGGATCATTAATGATGCTACCATGACTTTTAATGATGGAATGAGGGCTAGAATTAAAGTGTTGCAGCAGTTAGGGCTTGTGGTGGGAACATACTGCTCCCAGTTCCTGCACGATGAAGATCAGAAACGCATACTTTCGGCAAATAAAAGGGTTCTGGAGACTACAAAAGAAGCAAGGAAATGCAAAAAGAGACTGAGGTTGGAAGGGGAGGCCAAACTGATCCAGAAAGAGGGCCCTGTGTATGAAGCAGGGAAGTTTTAATGGACATACAACCCTTTGGTATGTTTATCATGCATTTTCTAAACTTTCAATTTTTTACACAGGGTTTTCATCATAACTCTCTTATTTTTTTAAGCTACTGCAATACTATTTTGCTTGGGTGTGAAGTTTAATCATGCCAACAACATGTACTAGGATCTTTCACATAACATGTTCCATTACATTTTTTTTTTTTTTTTTTTCAAAATAAATATTCAAATTTTTCCTCAACTTATTTAAATAATCGAAAATAAATATTGTTTCTTATGCGATGTCTAAGATTCTAGTGTATGTTGTAGCCTTGGGTCTTACAAGCAACGCAAGAAAAAAAATTCAAATAATTACATAATTGGGGTAGTTATTGTGTAAATGCTGCGTGACTGCACAAATTACACAAGGAAGTTTTACAGTGTACTGATGACCAATGGATTTTTTTTTTAAATTTTATAATGTTTTAACAGTATATAAGTTATAAATACTAAACCTGTAAATTTTCATTTTTCTAAATCATAGGGCTTCAGAAAAATAAAATATTGAAAATTCATAAATTTACACTAGCGAATGGTGTACCTCCCCCCTTCATCAAAATAACAATGCAGAGAGCAGGCTAGCTAGCATGAATAATTAATGGGAACAGTACTCGGAGAGAAACTCGCATCGTTCCAGAACACCGCACAAGGCGTGAAGGTACATAGTTCACCACGTGTAGAAAATACAAACCACCTAGGTGTTAAAAAATCAAGAAAATAAAAATAATGAGCTACCAGAACATGTAGCCACACATTCTCATAAGTTATTAGGAATCCGTTCCTCTATTTGCTTAAGAAGCACCAAAGTAAATTGAAAATCTGCATCGGCCTTAACCCTCCGTCGGGCGCACCTCCGCGACTCCCGAGTTCGGGCGCAGTGCGCCTGACAGGCCCTTGTTGTATAGACGTCATTAACACTCAATTAACGCAATTATTTTTTAAGTGATAAGTGGCATTCATTAGGATATACATAGGGAGTTTATTCAACATCAGGTTTTTAAAAACATACAATAATTTATTGCTCACAATCAAACTTTAAAATAATAGCTCGCATTTACAACCCACCACCAAATTGCGTTTAGTTTTCGTGTGAAAAATTCAAATAAATATTAAAATTACGAACAAAACTTAAATAATGTTCGTATTACAAAATAAGATACAACACAATAGAGTCAGTCTTAACAAAAAAATTGGTGCTTTTCAGTTGGTCAACATTATTGTGTTTACTAAGGCAACACTGGAAACTGGCTTCAAACACCATAAAGAGTCAGTCTTACTTGGAATCACTGTTGGAATGCTCAGCAGTAAAGGTACATTGCCTCCAGTAAAGTGCAAGGTTGGTAAGTCTTACTGTATCTGTATGGGGCAGACAGATTGCTTTGTGACATTCATAGCATTCATAATTCGACATCCTTTGACCCGTTTAATTCACGAAATAACCACAATCTATGTATTTCTTATTCATAAAATGAGGAAAAGAAGCAATTATGCGATGGAACAATAAGGAAATACGAACCTTCCCAAGTCGAACGAGTTCGGGTGCAATGCACCTCACCGGCCTGGAGGGTAATTACTGCGCTTTACGGAGGAGGCGGGAAAACTAACAGGGAGCATTCTGAAAGGGACCTAGAGATAGGCAAATACTAAAAGGGGCAGGTGCATAGGTGCCCTCCGGGAAGATGGGGGAGCAAGAATAGATTTTCGGGGCCTGTCAAGCCAGCTGCGCCCGACGGAGGGTTAACAAAAACCCTGATGGCAGAGGACAATGGCCACCAACAAACACTAACAAAGGTAAGGGACAAATATAACAGCTTAGGCTTTCATGGCCACGTTCATAACTAAGTACAAGTTTTTTGGGCTAGTAGGCCATGGTCCAGACAGGATATCTCCCGATGTTTCACCGGAAACTGCATCCGGCATTTTCAATATTAATATACCCATGTCAGAACCAGATTATAAAGACGATATTTCAATAATTTATCAAATAGCACAAGCCAATGGTTTCACTAAAAAAGATGTCGATAGCATAATTCATAGGATTAAAAACAAAGCCGCAACTAAACTGAAAGCGGAAATTAAAAATAAATCTAATTTGCATTTTTCACGTTTCACAAGAAACTAACTTATAATATTACTAATATATTCAAGAAGAATGACTGCAAAATAGCTTTTAGAACAGTCAATACAAATCAGAAGATAATTTTTAATTCCACAAGAATCAACCAAAACAACAAATTTAACAGGTCAGGTGTTTATGAATTAAAATGTCAACAATGCCAATCTAAACACATAGAACAAACCGGTAGAGCGTTTTTTACGAGATATGCTGAGCATGTCAACGCCACAAAACACAAAAAATTCTCTGCTATGGCAATTCACATGCAAGAAACAGGCCACAATTTTACGGACATAAACAATGATTTGCGCATACTTCATTTCGATAATAAGGGATCAACAATGAACGTTTTGGAATAGTTTGAGATCAATTTAGCACAAAGATTCAAACCAGCAGATAATCTAAACGAAATTTACTGGGAATCCAACGTTCTTTACGACAAATTAGCGGACCACATTATCAGTACTAGAATTAAAAAATCTTAAAAAAAAAACACCATAGATTAGTTTTCCTACATTAGTCTCACGAGACATACAGTAGCAATGGGAATACTAATTGCCATTTCTGGTCCGTATTGACGTATATAAATTGTTTAATCAGTTGAAACTTTCCGTCAAATCAATACAAAATATTTTGCGCTATTAGTGCGCTAAGTTAGGTACATGTTTCGAACCTTGCAAAGGCGGTCCTTCATCAGCCTCTCACACAAATGGCAACACATCGAAAAAACACTGAACAATATCGAAAAAATGCATGCACACTAATAAAACACATATTAAAAACATTCCATTAAAATTTGTACGAAACATAAAAAACACATGTTAAAAGTTCTGAGAGTCCATTTGACTTGTTCATTGCCAACGTTTAAACACGTGTCGTTCTGATAGGAGATCTTGTCCTGTTCTATTATCTGCTTCTTGTCATGTAGGGAACGGAAATGGAGTAGTAGTCCCATTTGAATGGTCCAAATGCAAAAGACTTTTAGGTTGCTCCCAGCCTAAACAAGTAGTCCTCTGTTGAAAGAAAATTAAAATTTATTTAATGAATGGACTGAAGTAATGAGAATCCAATTATGATCAACCATAAAACGACTGCTAGAAAATCCTTACCTCCCAGTGTATGCAGTATGAACCCAGGCATACCAACCCTTAGGGCATTACCTAAAACTCATAAGGATAACGTACCGATCAGACCTATTGTAAATTTCAGGGGCAGTCCTGTTTACAAGCTGTCGCAATTCCTCCAAAATTTTTTGAAAAAACACTATAAATTTGCGACCAATAATGCAATTAGAAATTCCATTGACTTCTGTGAACACACTAAAGTTTTGAATATAAAAGGCTCAGAAACCTTGCACACTGCTGACATCAGCGACATGTACACGAACATCCCAGTAGGTCCCACTATACATATAATAGAGGGAAATTTAAAAATGCACAGTAGGATGTCACAAGGTGAAATCAAGGAGTTCATTAACCTGTTAAAATTTGCCGTGCAAAACAATTATTTCACGTTCAACCAAAAAATCTACAAGCAGACAGAAGGATTGGCCATGGGTTCCCCATTGTCAGGCATAATGGCCAATATTTACATTGACCATTTGGAAAACATCAGTATCAGTAAAATAAAAGGAATCAGCTATTGGACAAGATACGTCGACGACGTTTTTCTGATAGTTGATAATGAAATCAGTAGCATCAATCACATCACAACAGAGCTAAACCAAATTGATAATAGCATCAAATTCACCACAACATCAGAAATAAATCAGACCTGGATCTTACTGTCATTAGGGACACCATGGGCCTACGATTTAAAATATACAGGAAACCAACCCAAACGCACACCACCATTAGGAAGGATTCAAATCACCCGGCCAGCCATAAAAAAGCTGCTTTCAGGGCATACATTAACAGAGCTATTAACGTACCCCTCTCAGAACAAGATTGGAACAAAGAGCTTTCCACCATATATCAGATAGCCATAGCCAATGGTTTTAGCAAAATGTACGTCGATTCCATTTTAAGCAAAATTAAAAATAAACCAGTCACAAGTTTGCAACCAATAGAAAATAAGAAATCTTTTGCAGTTTTCACATATGCAAATCAACTAACGCATAACATCACGAACGTTTTCAAGAAACAAGAGCTTAGAATAGCATACAGAACAGACAACACCACTATGAAACACTTATTTAACTCCAAATCGATCAACAAACAAGACAAATTCCAGAAATCCGGTATTTACAGAATAAAGTGCAAGGATTGTGATCCAGATTACATAGGTCAAACGGGGCATAGTTTTAAAATAAGATATAATGAGCATTTCAACGCTGCGAGGCACAAAAAAATCTCAGCCATTAATAATCACATGCAGGAACACAACCACAACTTTTCGAAAATTGAGGAAGACTTGGAAATTTTACATTATTGCAGCAAAGGCATCATGCTTAATATTTTGGAACAGCTTGAGATAGACCAGGCCTTGAGAAACAACCCGTTACACAATCTGAATGAAATCAATTTCGATAGCAATGTTTTATATGAAACATTGACAAACTTTGTCACCAGCAACAAACATAAAAAAAACCTCCATAAATTAGATCTAGGTTTGTAGTACCACCCAAACTTCCTTTCCCCTCCCACTCCAAGTACCTCCCCGCCCCTCCGCTCATTGCTTCCACCAATGGTATTCTCCACCCCTACATGTCTCACGTGACCTCGCCTCGCCTAGATTCAGCACTTTAGTTGCGACAGCTGTTTCAAGCGCACAGGTTTCACTGCATACACTGGGAGGTAAGGATTTTCTAGCAGTCGTTTTCTGGTTGATCATAATTGGTTTCTCATTACTTCAGTCCATTCATTAAATAAATTTTAATTTTCTTTCAACAGAGGACTACTTGTTTAGGCTGGGAGCAACCTAAAAGTCTTTTGCATTTGGACCATTTAAATGGGACTACTACTCCATTTCCGTTCCCTACATGACAAGAAGCAGATAATAGAACAGGACAATATCTCCTATCAGAACAACACGTGTTTAAACGTTGGCAATGAACAAGTCAAATGAACAAGTGTTAAACACACTTTTAACATGTGTTTTTTATGTTTCGTACAAATTTTAATGGAATGTTTTTAATATGTGTTTTATTAGTGTGCATGCATTTTTTCGATATTGTTCAGTGTTTTTGCGATGTGTTGCCATTTGTGTGAGAGGCTGATGAAGGACCGCCTTTGCAAGGTTCGAAACATGTACCTAACTTAGCGCACTAATAGCGCAAAATATTTTGTATTGATTTGACGGAAAGTTTCAACTGATTAAACAATACATACAGTAGCAACCCAGCAGCTTACTCGCTCCATGGTTCAACGACCTCACTCCAAAGCGTTCCCTCATCCCCTACTTTACCTCTCCCCTTCCCCCCCTACATGCCGCTTCACTGCTCGGGGGACCACACGTTATCTAGAGTCATAGCTCCTCAGCACTCCACGGGCGGACTCCGCTCAGGCAACATCGAAACAGGTAATTTATTTTTTCGCTTTCACACCACACTCGTTTTCTTCATATCTTAATTTACGTTTTATTTTTCCATTAAGCTGTTTTCTTATTTACGGTAAATTTGTTCCTTTCAGCTAACTTTAGATAAGCAAGGACTACGGGCCCATTCTATTTCCTTTTTCTTTGCGTGCTCCAATAGTCGTAAGTCAATTTGCATTTTGCGGGTATTGGGGTTGTAAGATGTTCTAGGTTCAAACATTTGATTTATTTTTCTTCGTCTTGTATTTAACTACTCGATTTGATTTTCTTTTGGACAGACTCGGCAAGAAAATATCAAGTTATATAGTCTTCTTATACAGAAGAAACCTCCGTCTGAAATCACATGGGCAAGGAACCCTCTTTTATAGTCAATATGACATGTCACATTCAAAAGTGCAACTATAGTTCAAGTCTGGTTTTAAGAGATCCAAGAGGCCAAGTTTTCAACAGGACTAGAATCGTCACGCTATGACATTAGAACTTTAGATCAAATACTACAGTGTCTTTAATGTGTGTTTTTAACAATTTTAATTTGTGTGTTTTTCTGGGTTGTATTTATTTTTAAGTATATAGCATGTACAACTAGTGTTATGTTGATGTGATGCCTCATCACTCTTTGATTGATTGTATAATCTTGATAGTACAGGGCTGAAGAAGGACTGTATAAGTCCGAAACATGTTCCCATTTTAATTGTGTAAAATATACATGTATTGATCGACGGAGTTTCTTTCTGAATGAAGTTTCATATTTTCAAGGATTCTGCTCCTCTCCTGGGTCAGCAGTGGAATGAGGAAGTGGCTTGAAACAATGGGTAACTGTTGTAGTGGGGTATTGTTGCTTGAATATGACTGTTGGTTGGGTGGAGCTTGGTGGTGGCGATGAATTAATGGCTGGAAGGCAGTTGGATCATCAATTAGCATGGTGAGCCGAGCATTCTCTGCGCAGTCCGGCTAGATCGTCTGGTCTAGGGTACATGTTGTGGGGTGCGGCGCGTAAACCTGACTAACCATCAACTATCGCCAGGGGAAACATCACTTTTGGCGAAAGGTCAGAACTTCTCTGTGCCTGTAGAAGACATTACAGTGGAATGTGGCTAATTCGAACTTCTATAATTCGAATTTTTCTCTTGGTCCCTAGCATTTTATATACAATCAATGCTAAAAAAAATGTGGTTAATTCGAATTATATTTTGGATAATTCAAAGTTTTTAGTGTAAAAAGCCGATCGGAAGCCAAGCAGTTATGTCAGTTCCCGAAAAAAACTGTTCCGAGTTCAGTACAAACAACAAACTTAGGCGTTTTTTTGAAAGTAGAAATGACGTAAGGGGTTCTGTTTTCCGATCCTCAAATTTGTTAGATTCTTTTGTGATGGCTGAGAGACTTAATTGTAGGAAACAGGTAAAAATCTCAAACTATTTTGAAAAACAGTTGATTTAACTATGACTTAACTAGATTGCTGGATTACTACTGTCATTAAATAGATTAATAGTACAGTTTGGTTTTATTTTCCATTTGAAACTTTTGAGGTTATTCACGATACAGTCTCTATAAAGTACCGTTGTCTGTTAATATGCTTTGTTGAACGTAAATTATTATGTAAACGTAACACAATATCTTTTCTCTACCCTTTTCAAATAACTTTCGTAATTCGAATGTTTGGATAATTCGAATTTTTGTACTGGTCCCTTGCGGTTCGAATTATCCAAGTTCCACAGTATATGCAACATCGAGGCTGCCATACACCGTTTACCCAGGGAGCAGGCTGAGGAAGTCCGCTCAGAGGCCTCATGCATCCTTCGTAAAGATCCAGTGCTCAGCAGTAACCTACACCTCAAGAGAGGAATACCTTTAAAACCCTTAACAGGGATAGAAGCATCATCATTCTACCTGCAGATAAGGGCAATGCCACGGTAGTCATGTCATCGGAAGACTACGACACTTAAGATCCTAATCAGAATAATAATATCCATTTCAGGTCCGTATTGGATATGTTTACTAATCATCATCATCATCAAATTCCAGCTCCAGTCGCCCGGGTGCTGTTAACGAGTCCTCGCCACCTTTTCCTGTCCATGAATAGTTGGTCTTCATGGGTCCTTCTCCAGTCTAGCCCTTTGTCTTCAAGATCATCCTTGATTTGGTCCAACCATTTCTTCTTTGGTCTTCCTACTGGTCTTTTTCCTGGGATAATCTTGTTGAAATAAGCTTTTGGTGTCCTCTCATCTCCCATTCTTTGAAGATGCCCATACCATCCTAATCGTTGCTTCTGCAAATATTTTGTAGCACTGATATCTATGCCAGCCTCTGTCCTGTTTGTTTCGTTCCTTACTTTGTCTCTCCTTGTCCTTTGAAGCATTGTTCTTATAAACTTCATTTCGGATGCCTGAATCCTACTTCCTTCTCTTCTGGACAGGGTGCATGTTTCTACTCCGTAAGTTAGAATTGGGATGTAGTATGTCTTAAACAGTATATGTTTACACTTCCTGGGCACTTTATTATCCCACAGTAGTGTTCTAACTTGTGCATAGAAGGAGGCTGCATTACTAGTTCTATTTGTTACTTCACTGTTGTTGTTATCCTTACACACTGTGCTACCAAGATATTTAAATTGATCAACAATTTGTAGAGGCTGATTATTCAGGTAAATGGTTGCATTAGACAGTCCTGTTGTCTTCACTACTGTCTTACTTTGGCTTATTTTCAACCCATACTCCTTGAACAGCTTGTCCCATGCATCCAGTTTTTCTTGTACCTCTCTGGCACTTTCACCCCAAATCATGACGTCATCTGCAAAGACAAGGGCATTTGTTTCATTACCCTGTTCTTCTTTTATTCTCTTCAGGATTATGTCCATCACTGTGATGAATAGTAATGGAGACAGTGAACTTCCTTGTTGGACTCCTTGTTTTGTTGTGAACCATCTGCTTTCCCCATTACCTATTCTTACACATGCCCTTGTGTTCTCATACAGCATTTTGATCTTGTTTATCAAGCCTTTTGGGACATTGTGCCTTTCTAAACATTCCCAAATTTTTGATTTTGCAATGCTATCATAAGCTTTTTCTATATCTAGAAATACCATTACTAATTCTTTCCCCTTTTCAAGATGTTTCTCAATAAGCATTCTTGTAGCAAAGATCAAGTCAATAGTACTCCTTCCTGGTCTAAAGCCATGTTGTTCTTCTTCTAAAGCCTTTTCTAAGTGTCTGCGTAGTCTTTTCGCAATTATTTTTTCCAAGATCTTTAGACCATGGGATAACAAAGTAATTCCACGATAGTTCTCACACTTTTTCCGGTTTCCTTTTTTAAACAATGGCACTATTACACCTTTAGACCAGTCATCAGGGATCTTATTGTCCTTCCATATAGCATGTAATACTCTGTACAACCAATGTATCCCATTAATTCCTGCTGCTTTTATCATGTCTGAACTTACTTCATCAACTCCAGTGGACTTCCCTTTGATCATGGCTTTTAAAGCTTCTTCCACTTCAGACCAGGTTGGGGGTGGTTCTTGGTGGTTTTCATCATTGGCCCCTAAATTGATGTTCGTGTTTACTAATAAAACTATCAATTCTCCGTCTTTTCAATACAATATTAATAGTCTATTTATACAATTGGGTACATGTTTCGCACAAACATTAGTGCTTCCTCAGCCCAAATATGCATTAAGACATAAACAAATATTACGCACTTACCCAATTGTATAAATAGACTATTAATATTGTATTGAAAAGACGGAGAATTGATAGTTTTATTAGTACTTAAGATCCTGTCGCTACAAGAACTTCAGACATGCCGAAAACTCACCAGAGACACCACAACACGGATACTTAGAGAGACCAACAGGTTAATCAAGGCCTCTTCACTACCAGACCACGTGAAGGAGGATACATGCAGGAGTGAAGCTCTACCGCCCAGGCTGTATGCTCTACCCAAAACACAAAACTGATATACCACTGAGACCTATCTTGAGTGCTATCGGCTCTCCAAACTACAGCATCGCCAAGCCTCTCTCCACCATTCTACAACCGCACATCGGGAACACTGAGACTTATGTCAGGGATTCAGGCCATATTATTGAGAAATTACAGAACATACGTCTGGAACCTGAAGACCGCCTAGTCAGCTTTGACATAGTATCCCTCTTCACCAGTGGTTTTGAACCCGTAGAAGTCTGCGGACCACTCAGCCAGTACACATTATCCGTTGTAACCCTTCCTCAATAACACTTATTTTAAAGATATTTCATTTCAGAACCTGATTCTCGTTCAACGCACATCGTTTTCAAAATGCCCATTTATTGGCCACTGTTTATACGTGCTGACTGCTGGTGGACCCTTTGCTCCCACGGACCACTCCCGAGGCTCTTGCGGACCATGGGTTAAGAACAGTGCTCTTCACGAAGGTGCCTATGAAAGAATCCATAAACCATATTGCCGAGCTCTTCATGGAAGACATCACTGACTTGTTTCGCCACTGCCTCACCGCGAGCTACTTCCTATGGCGCGAGAACTTCTACGAGCAAATAGAGGGGGTTGCCATGGGTAGCCCACTAATCCCTGTGATTGCGAACTTCTACGTCGAAAAGTTCGAGCAGTTGGCGATCGAGACTGCACCCCTCAAACCGAAAGTATGGCTACGTTATGTTGACGATACCTTCGTAGTCTGGAGCCACGGAGAGGAAGAGCTGGAACGTTGCCTGGACCACCTCAACACCCTCAACATCAGCATAAAATTTACAATGGAGAAGGAGAAAGACAACTGTCTGGCCTTTCGTGACGTGCTAAACACCAGGACTAATGACCTGCGCTTAGGGCACACCGTAACGAGAGAAAATCCTAGAGGACCCTATAAGATCTGCAGCTTTGTGAAGGGAGCAGAGATATCCAGGTGGGAATGAAGAAAACACATGGTAGCAAAAGATCTTGGAGGTCGACGCTAAACAGGAACTTGGAAACGAGAGGCCCCATGAATAAAAGAAGAAGAAGAAGGCACACCGTATACCGGAAACCAAACACACACCGACCGGTATCTACACAAGACATCTAATCACCACCTCTGAAAGAAACACAGAGTTATTAAACATTGGTAGACCGTGCTAGGAGAATCTCTGAGCCATCCAACCTCAACCAAGAGCTGCAACATATAAAGAGGGCCGTATGCGCCAACGGATATAGCAATAAGGAGATTGAGCGTGCCTCTCATCCCAGGTGCCAGAGCACGAGGAAAGAATCTGAGGAAACTCCGGTGGCCACCGCATTCCTGCCGTAAGTGAAGAAGGTGACGGACAGGATAGGCAAATCACTCGAAACCCATGGAGTGAAGACTGTTTATAAACCCACCGCCAAAATCCAGGACTTGCCGCGATCCGCTAAAGACAAGCGCCACCCACACTCCACTGCAGGGGTCTACAGAATCCCGTGTTCCTGTGGGCAGGTGTACATAGTATCATAGTTCCTTTTCATAGGTTAAGGTTAGTAGCATGGCCACCTCTTGCTGGTGGGCCATTGCAAGGAATCTAGCACCTAAGCTAAGGTATTCTTTGTGATGGTTCAGCAAGTGAGGTAGTTGGAGGCCTTGCTCTATGAAGTTCCATATCTAGATTGATATTCTTTTTATGATTGTCTGTTTTTTTTAATATTATTATTTGGAGACTTGTTGAGATTCATACATGTTTATATAAAAAAGTTTTCCTTTTTGTGTAAAACAACCACCACTCCAATAATTAGTATAGTTACAATAGGAACGGCGAAGAGGAGCGTGACCACCAGACTCAAGGAACATAACAGACACAGCCGCCTGGGTCAAACTGAGAAATCGTCAGTCACTGAGCATTCTCTCTTGCCCGGTCACGATGTACAGTACGGAGACACGGAGATACTCTCCACGACCACACTACTACGTCAGGCTGCAACGGGAAGCCATAGAAATATTCAAATACCCTGACAACTTCAGTCGAAAGGAAGAAATTGAACATGTGCGTAATACATGGATCCCGGCCCTTAGGAACACCAAGGCCAAGATATCATGCACACATCAACCTGAAGAACCTCCCCGCTACAGCCCGGCAGTCGCCCAGGGAACACCTGACCCTCACAAGTTTGGTCGCCAAAGCTGGAGCATGCCCCGCACCCCGCAACATGTACGCGAGACCAGAAAATCTATCCGGACTGCGTATAGAGTGCTCGGCTCACCATGATAATTGATGATCCATCTGCCTTCCAGCCATTAATTCATCGCCACCACCAAGCTCCACCCAACCAACAGTCATATTCAAGCAACAATAACCCACTACAAACCCATTGTTTCAAGCCACTTCCTCATTCCACTGCTGCCCAAGGAAAGGAGCAGAACCCTTGAAAATGCTGCACGCAGTTTCCGGTGAACCGTTGGGAGATATCCTGTCTGGACCTACAAGCCCAAAAAACTTGTATTTAATTATGTAAGGGACAAAGTATACATTATTACCACTGCACTGGTTCCCACTAAAATATACTAAAAGTAAAATATTTGTTTTATTTATCGCAACGTAACCTGAAAGTAAAGGCAATAAGTAATAAGGAAACCCTATAATTAGGTAATTAGGTCGGCACGTTTCCCTGTCTATTACATGAGAAAGTTTAGATGTGCTGTTACCTGCTTGCACTGATAACATCCAAAACTACAGTACCATAAATAGGAGGGGTGTTCAAATGAAAAGATACGAAACGATACTGTGGGCACAATTTATTCGTTATTCAAAAGCAATCGCCACAGGCCTGTGCACAGGTGTCCCATTGCTTCACTAGCCGCAGGATTCCCTGTTGCCAGAAGTCTGTGGTTGTGACAGGAGCCAATCCTGTACGGTGTCCTTTAGTTCGTCGTCCGATTGATAACGTTTTCCCTTGAGAGGTGTTTTAACAGACCAAACAGATTGAAGTCGCAGGGTGACAAGTCCGGGCTGTAGGATAGTTGCTCAAGTTGCTCCCAGTTGAACGTGGCCAATACAACTTTTGTGACGTTAGAGACGTGAGGGCGAGCGTTTTATTGGAGCAGAATCACTCCCTTCATGAGCAGTCCAGGCCGTCTGTTCTTGATGAACTTGCGTAGGCTACGGAGTGTCGCACTATACATGTCGCTGTTAATGGCATGATAATTGTATTACAACGTGTTTGAAATCCTTCTAGATTGTTCCAAGAGCAGGCGATAAAGGTACAGTACTTCTCACGAAAATGTGCAATCTTAACGACAATGCCCACTATTACGGTGCACGTTATTGATGACTGAAAATCGAATTGTTAATACAGTATACATATATATATATATATATATATATATTTCATCTTCCTGTTTAGAGACTGTAGGCGCACATCTTCAAATTAGAATCCAATAAGGAGTTCGTGAGGACCCAGTTTGATCCCAGGGCGATGTACTTGTTAAATGAGGGCGCAAGGGTCATTGCGCCGCAAACAACCGGCACAGTTATGTACACCAACTTTACAAACGCCAAGTTCCAAGTTATGTTTGCTGAAATATAATGGCCAGCCACAAATGCTCCAAATTAGGTTAAGGTTGCCGAAATATAATGTCCAGTCAGTCTTCCAGAATAATACAGGTTATGGGTGTTGGAGATACCACCATATCCAGTTGTATTCCTAAGGCAAATAGAAATGAAACAGGGTAAGGAAGGGGTTTAGGGGAAAATACAAGGGTAGATTAATTCTCATGTGACCATCGGTTGCAGGTTTTGTGATATTTTAGGTAATAAACGAATAAGCATTGCCTCGAATGGAAAGCTCTCGTGAGCTAGCGTTGCCATGGTAGAGGCCTGAACATTTCTTAAAGTTTCCTAGATTGGGAATGGTGTTTTGCAAATATTTTGGTGAAATGGTGTAGATTTTTATAAGGAGCAAACAATCAAACAGAGAGACTTTCTGTTTAATATATATTAAGACTGGCAGAAGTAACTGTTCTTTGAACAGCTTAAGTACTTATTGGGGGATAAAACCTCTCGCTTAATCACGTATTCTTAACATATTACTTGTTTGTCAATTAGATTCAGGCTTTTCTTGTTTTGTCTCCCATAGCTGGGATGCTATGATCTCATAAATGGTTGATTGTATGGTCTCAAAATGAGCTGGCTCAACTTTCTATGACAATTTTGATATTTTACCTATTTACCATGTATTTTAAGGGGGTTTCCATCCCTTTTATGAAAAGAAGACTTGTAGTTTTACGTGACCGTTAATCATGTGATCATGAGCCACGGGACCTCCTTTTTATGTGGAATCCGAACCTCAGGACATGGCATTTCACTTCGAAAATCTCACATGTATTGACCGGGTATCGAACCCGGTCCACCTTGGTGAGAGGCAAACAGTTTGACCTCTGCGTTCCCCCCCCCCCCCTTATGAGAGGTATGGTGAAGAGTTATACGGTGCCTTTGTTTAAAGTGGTGGCTGGCCAACTTACAGCGAGACCGCTCGCCGGCTGAGTTTGGAATATTCACGGACCTTAAATTCAAGCACACAGTTTTATCACGCAAATTATAATATGATTATAATAATTAGATACTTTTATCACAGAAGGTGTTGGAAATGATGTCCTAAAAGTTTAGTGGCTTTCCAAGCCGACAATTGTGAAACTTCAGATTCCTGGGCTAGCTTACTCAGAGATTTTCTTGTATATCGTTGCAACTTTTGTCCTATTTCGAGTTTTTCCTCTGTAAGAATACGGCACTTTACTTTCCGATCTGTGTCAAGAATACAAACCGTTCCTCTAAATCTATTCACCGTATCTCTGAGGTGCACGGACACCAGGAAATTTGTCTATAAATGGCCGTTTCACTTGTCTACAGGAACAGTTCTGGGAGTTGGTAGCGACGGCAACTGACTCCACACCTTTGAATCACCATCTTTTCATGATCGAACGATCATCAAAAGTTGCCTGGTAGACACTGGAGCTATCATTTTTGTTTATCCTGCAGCTCGCCTTCCTTGCGATAGCCTCGAAGAATACCAACTTTTTGCCGCGAACGGAACAGTTATAAAACACAAGCCGGCTACATTAGGAAACATACGTAAAGATTCTGTGTTCTAAAGTAAACTCACTTTTTGGCATCATAACGGCCCTGTAACACGTTGTCTCACAATGTATCAAGTCTCTTCAACTGTCTAATAAGCATATGGAGTACGTGCAGCTGTGCGGACAGAATCGGTTAGAAGCAGTATTGCTCGCCGCCTGGTGGCCCCACTGTGAGAAGCTTGCTGGCCGGCCACCTCTTGTAACTATATAAATGATTGGTGCCTGGCCTGTGATGAATACCAATAACAAATTTTATGTGCTAACAGACAGATATTTTACTGTTGTGCGCATTCTACATAAAACAGTCCGTACATAAATAATTCAAAACTTTGCAGAAATTCAGAAGAAACAGACAATCTTTCGTTTTTATATAGAGACTAGCAGAAGTACCCATTCTTCGAACGGTCTTCTGTATTAATAACCAGACGTAATCAATTGAGCTACTGTTGCAATGGTTAGGGGCTTGGAACCTGTTTGTAGACAAAGAAAAATGATTAGTTGAAATATGCTCTGAAACTAAATTTACCTAACGTGTATTTCCTGACTTGAAAAAAAAAAATTGAAAACCTCGTAGACGAAACGCAATATACGTCACATAAAAACTGACACTCGCTGTTGTGTCATGTCCCCATCCAGAGGGAGACCCCTTTAATAAATTATAAAGGCTTGTGGTGCATGAAAATTCAGTTTTTTAGCCTCCAATGACCCAAATTCCTACAAGCAAAAAAATAAAGTAAAAAATAAACTATTTCAATTTATGAATTTTTGAAAATAATATTGCTGTTTGAAGATAAAATAGACCTTCTGTACGGCATATCGCACGTTTAAGTCTTGTGAAAAAATCTAAGTTACCCCTTGAACCCCTTAAGCGCATTGATGAATTTTACAGTTTTTGTTGGTTCCGTGATAACTTTATAGCCATTTGCAAACTTTCACAGAAATTTAATAAATCGAGTGGCATTACTTCTTGCAGAAATATATGGAAAGTTGAATGTAACTTTTTGAGACACTGTTGTCATGGTTACTGGCTTGCATTCCTACATTAGTTTATTAAATGAAATTAGTTTTCTGAGAATATCTCAGAAACTCTTGGTTTTAGAGCCTTAAAATGTAGTTTTTGGGGACCCTTTACGGCTGGTTAGGGGCCCCGAGTTTTGTTTCTGACACCAAGGGGCTGAAAATAAGCTTTGTCTCGTCGTTGTAGGCCGTAGTATAATAATTATTATTATAATAATAATATAACAATATAGGGATAGGGATATAATAGACCTTCCGTACCACTGTAACGGTTCTCTTGGGGTAAGTGATGCTAAACCACAACAAGTCCCACGTTTTGCGGGGAAGTGTAACTGTTTCACTAGTGTCCCCACTGTTGGGTGACAAATTAACGTTTATTCTGACTAAGATAAGTTGTAGTAATGGGTGCCAAGATCTCAACACTACTTTGAAATCATAAATTTATATTTATGAACACCTAGCTCGGGCAGAACACATTTAAGAATCTTACACCACGTTACACCACACCAGCACCTGTAAATCGCGTGAAAAAATTCTAGAGTACCCCTTGACCCCCTTAAGCGCATTATACGTATTGATGAATTTTACATCTTAATTTGGTTCCGTGATAACCTTATAGCCGTTTGCAAACTAGTAAAGTAATAAATGGAATTGTATTGTGTCTTACAGCAATAGATGGACCTGTAAGTTTCTGTTGCCATTCTTTAATTATTGTATTAAATGAAATTAATTTTCTGGGAATATCTCAAAAACTGTTGGTTTTAGGGCCTTAAAATGTGGTTCACGGGGTCCCTTTTGGGCCCCGAGTTTCGTTTCTCACATTGAGGGGCTGAAAATGAGCTTATTTCAGCAAGTATTTTAAGGGCGTAGGCCCCCTTTTATGAGAGGTACAGAGAAGAGTTACATCAATGATTAGTTTCTTGCCTCTGAAGGATATCTGTACCAAATTTTACATTGATCCACCCAGCCGTTCTCGGGTTATAAGGGAACAAAATTGTCCACAGACAAAATTATTTTCGCACGCATCCGTCATAATACAGTCTGAAACTCGTAAATAACGCAAATTTCCGTAGAAATTCAGAAAAAACAGACAAACTTTCATTTTTATATATATATATATAGATTTGTATACTACACCCACAATCTTTCAAAATATCAATTGAATTTCTTCTTTTTCTCCCTATTATAAGTGTTACATTACTATGTACAAGTTGTCCCAAGTTTGTAGGCCATGGTCCAGGCAGGATGTTATCTCCCGACGTTTCACCAGAAACTGCATCCAGCATTTTATTTTATTTACTGTATTGGCAACTCCAGCTATCTGATATGACATCTAGCGGTAAAAATGAGAAACTTACCAAGTAGGGTAGATTTGTCACGTGGTGACTGTTTGTATATGGTTTCTTGTATTCGTAAGCAGATCGTGGTAAATTCTTCGTGTCTTTATACATATGTAATACGTTTTACTCGTTGATAGAGTGTAAAATGAGTAAAAGCAAAGTGTATTGCTCAGTTTACGGCTGTAAGTCGATGTATAAGAGGGCTGCGGATATAAGTTTTCATCACTTTCCAAAAGATGTAAATAGCAATAGCCGAAAGGTGACTATGACAAATACGGGCAACATGAGCGGGTTGGCCACTCACCACTACACTCACTGACGCCGAGCCAAGCCGCACCAAGACAGCCAAGCCTACACCAGCCAAGCTTCATCAGTCAGGTATCCTTCCCCCTCCCTAGTTCATTTCCAATTACCCTACCAACCGCCATCACCTCGCTCTGCGATATCCGAGCCATTCAACTACGAGTCATATAGGCCTAATTTGACTTCGCAGGGTAAATATCTACTCTGCGAGAACCTGCTACCCGTCCGATATTCAACACCAAACCCACCTGCTAACCATCCAAATCAAGCAATTCCTGTCTCCCCCGAGTTTTAATGCAAGTTAAACTCATCCCTTCGCCCTACCGAGCAGCAAATAATTTCTCGAGTCTATGGTACAGTGAGCAAACTCAAATATAGCTTTCAAACGTAATAGCGCCATGGCTCGAACTGCTCAAAAACAAATACCAGCAGACAACCGATGCTTGATAATATGCAATTGACACATAAAATCCAGTGGAACACACAAATTAGATCACGTGTATCGCACAGTTATACATATATACAATTACAAATAACACTCATTATTTTAGGGTCCACATTTACTGATTATAACTTGAAAAATAAAAAGTGTTCCATATCAAACGCGTGTTATTGAGTATTTTTACTCTACTTATCCAGACCGACCGCAGCGCCCCAAGTGTTAGTTTGAGTTGCCAATTGTGTTGTTCCTAATGTATGTACGTGCATAATACTAATACGTAATACACAAACCCTTATAAAACAAACTATCCTTATGTAACCAGATTCAAACTGTGAATCGTAATATAAACCCCAACTAAATGCACTAATTTGTAGTTAAATAATATGTGTATATAATTTTAAACCTCAACCCAGTGATCTGGATCTGATGATGACCGCTTGAAGGTCATCATAAGATGACGTGTCATCCTAAAATTGACCCATTATAACAGTGATCATAACTCTGTATGCCGGAGGTAAAGGGTACTATGTCCATAAAAAAAAAACTGTTAAAAAAATATAACGAAATTAACCTTACAAACTACAGTATTGTAATTTCAAAGGCAATAATCCAATGAATAAAACAGGCGAAGGTTTCTTCAATAATATATATTAACAAGAACGCTGCATCCTAAGAAACATAAAAAAAATAGAAACTTCAAATACCTCTCCTGTAAAGTTTCATTTTGTGACATAGTGCCCTTTACCTCCGGCATACTGAACGAATACATGTAATTTTTTTCCGGAGTGTTTTATTAATCATATACTACAAACATTGTACGCCGCCCAATCATTGGGCAGATTCGTGTTGACCAACCGAAGAGTTAAAACTAACAGTTAATCATAAAGAATGAAAAGCGAAGCTTACCCCAGTTTGTAGCTGTACAGAAGAAAGCCTACAGAACAAAATAATGATGGAAATATTCCATTGTCATACTCCTGTATGTTGATCAACGTAAAACGAAACTCTTATTACTAAGTACTACTACTAAGTAGTAGTGTTATTTCCTTCCATGTATTTTACAAAACTTAGTATGTCTCATTTTCAGGGGGAATAAAACTGACACCTAGAACAAGAGCTCCTAGGGAAAGCTGTAGATTGTATGTCGGTCACCTTTCTTCTATGGGATTTGAAAATGTAAGTACACTCCAGTGACTCAATAAAATTTCATTTACATTGTATAAAATCAATTTAGTCTAGTTGTTATTTCTAATGGCAGCTTCTGAAGTGCTCTAACTCCATTGTCAATGTCTGTAAATGTTAATTTTTCTGAGCAGATGACTTCGCTGTTCCACCCCTTAAAGCAATAATAACTATAAAAGTTATTTGGGCAGTTATCAGTAGTGATTCATAGACAACAGTGATTGGTGGGGCAGATGACCTCGCTGTTCTGCCCCTTGAAACTTCAATAACTAACATTGATTGGCAAGAAGGAGAAACTCAGTTACATGTTGCATTGCGATCCATTGATAGGTGGGGAAAAGAGGATCGAAACACGGAAAAGGGACATATGCAATGACAGGCAGGTGCGAGAAGAGGGAGAGATAAAAGATAAAATAAGGAGAAACGCACGCACAGCTGATATTCCTCCTTTTCCTGTCCAATTGATCGATTGTATTTGTTGCTTTCTTCTTGCGTTACGGCCTTCTAAGGACCATGTTACAATTTAAATTCGTCCTCCTTAGTCATTGTTTTCTTTCCTTACAGTATCCCTTCATTGTTGCACTATGCTTCTTTATCCTGTCCTCAGTCCACTTTGCACCTGGTTTCTTCTCCTTCCTCCCTTGGAATCCTTCCAGTTGCAAGGCTTACGTTCTAAAAACCTCTCTTTTCAATATTTCTTCTTATATGTTGTTCCTTTCCAGATCTTTCTGGACTTCTTGAATTCGGGTGGTGGTTGATTTTTTTCCCCCAAAGATATTTGAAAATTTGTTTAGTTAGTCCATTGTCATCCATTCTGTAAATGCGAGTATGTCCAAGAAACGTCAATCTTCTTTTCCTTATTGTTTTTGATATGTTTTCTATGTTCTGATAAATTTCATTGTTACTTCTTAATTTCCAATGTTGCTTTATATATAATCATATTCTTCTATGATTCTTGTTGTATCTCAAGAAACTGTACTCATGAAATTAAACATTGAATGACCTACTACCCACTTATTCGGAGAGTGTAATTATTATCGTTCAATATTTTTCTAGATTCTCAGACTTGTCATTTGCTGTACATGACTTCGTATTTTATATCATGAACCTTTACAGAACCTTCTTTTATTTATTTACTTTTTATTATTTTATTTTAATTTATTTTAATTGATATTTATTTTTATTTGTCAGTTCTATACAATTGATTTGTTATTTTCCTATCAGCCAGGTCTGTAGTATGCTTTGTTTATTTTATGTGTTTCTTAATTGAGTCTGCCCCACCCCTACCTCTGTGTCGAGCCGCTAGCTTAACATCCACCAGGACTATTGTTACAAGTCGCCCAACACCAAGAGTTGGTGGGTGGATAACCGAACACACCAGCTTCGGTCATTTCAACTAAACAAGCCAAAGCCCTTTGGATAAAAACCGAATTAAGATTTGCATACATAAGAAAGCAAAAAATCAACCAACAATTATACGATATTCCATTGCAACTAAGTAACTTCTGGCATTAACCCAATGGGACAGTTTCACCCAACGTGAACATTGCAAATTATTTTTGCCGACATGCACTTTAAGTGGCCTAAATTTGGGAAACTGGAGAAACTAGAGAACTTGAAAAGAGAAATAGACAGACATAAATTAGATATATTTAGGATTAGCTGGAACACGTTGGAGAGAAGAAGGAGAGTTCACAAGCGGAGACTTCAAAGTCTTGCACTCCGGAAGTGAGAATGGTCAAGGCGGTTTGGTACTAAATGCTAACTCTTCCAGAGCCCTACTGGATGTTGAAACTATTGGTAACAGAATTATCATAGCACGTTTTCTGGCAACACCCGTAAATTTAGTTGTGGTGCAGGTATATATGCCTACGTCCAGCAGTGGAGATCCACCTGGCTTGGCCACAGGATACAACATGGTGGGCTGATGATCGACATACTAGAAGGCAAAATACCTGGAAAACGCGCTCGCGGGAGGCCACGGAACACTTTCATGAGATCTTTCATAGATAGCTCTGGCCTACGAAGTTACGAAGTGGTCAAAAGGACAGCACAAGACCGAACAACGTGGAAAAGACTCATTGTAGGGGCAGACCAGTCACTTGACTGAAAAACATGTTGATGATGAAATTTTAATATGTTATTTTAATGTGTCTTTTATCATAAGTGCTGTACTAATTTTATGTCCTCCTTTTGGATATGTCTGTTCATACTTATATCGCCATATCATTCCTCATTTGTATCACATTCATCCTCATCCATTTCATGTTAGACTTAACTTTTAAGATATTTTTAATGATATTGATAAGTGCTTCTCAATGTATGGCTGATAAAGGGTTTAGCATAAGCTCCGAAACATGTACCATATGGGTCTAATATAACCCTTTAGTGTTAAATGATAAGTATTGATCAGGGGGATTCTCTCTTCCTTTTATTATACTTAACTGATAATCAATAAGGAACCATGACTAAACCTAATAATATTATTACGCTGAAAGTTGATCGAACTGTCTACTGATAATCACATCTCACAGTTGGCGCGAAAACTTGGTTTTAAGCGGTGTTTGCTGTAGTTCTGGTATTCGTGCAATTGTGTGACGAATTTTTGTGCGATTTAGTGTTTTCGAGATGAATTAAAGTAAGAAACGATATCAGTCTTTCAGGGAGGCATATTCTTCAAAATTTCCTTGTATTAAGGGATTATGGAAATGTGATACATTCACATTCTCATCTCCATCTCTCCATAGCCAGTGTTGTGTGACTTGCAAGATCAAAGTGCAGAAGAGCTCATGTTTGTGGAGTGTGTGAACTATTTCCAATTATATGTGTTTTTGATGTAATTGCAATATTTTTGGAATCTGGCACAACGAATTAGTCTCACACCACCAAGAGTTTGTAATCTTTTCTCGCTCTTTTTAAGACCTTGCGACGCATGTACGCATTAAATTTTTGGGGCTTAGGGATCTTCTGGATTTCTATTTTTGAAAGTTGGCAGGCATGGAATAAATATCTGTTTAGTATAATATTTGTGTGAATGAATATTGCTATGATTCATGATTATTGTTGCAATTCCTGCCCAAGCCCAAATCTGTAGTTTACGGAGTGACCTTGCAATTAGCCAATTGAAAATAATTTTAAACAACATTAATAAGTTTCATTCAATTTCTTTTAAATGCAGTCCTTTGCAAATGGTATACTTTGTATTTCAGGCAACCTAGACATTTGGGAAGTACAGGACCACATAAAACTCTTCGTCGTCGGCTGTAACTCGATTCCGAGTAAACATACTTCTTCCTGCATAGAGCTTTTCAGACCAGCTTGTGGATGTGCTTCTGATGACTAAACAGGCCAATCCTGGCATAAAACATGCGCCCACATAAATTGCACTCAATGGTCGGGGGAGGGCGGGGTTGCAACTGACGAAGCTTTCTTGCTTGTCGCTTGACCTCTTCATGTCTGCGACGTTCTTCCTCAAAGAAGTTGACAGCCGTCGATGTAGTGTTTCGCCACAGTAAACGGTCCGCAGCAGATGTTTCCCATGAGTGGATGTCTATACCAGTCGTCGTCATGATGTGTTTTAACTGGTCTTTAAAACGCTTCAAAGGGACCCCATGAGGTCTAGTGCCAGAGCAAAGTTCACCATAAAGGAATTGACGTGGAAGCCTGGTATCACTCATACGGTGAACATGGCACCATCTCAGTTGATGAGCGATGATAGTTTTCTCAATGCTATCGAGATGCGCTCTCTCGAGAACTGCAGTGTTGGTCACGTAGTCCTCCCACTTGATGTTCAAGATGTATCTCATCTTTTGTTGGTGGAAACGCTCAAGTTTCTTGATATCACGGCGATAGAGTGTCCAAGTTTCACAGCCATACAGTAGCGTTGAGATGACGACAGCTTTGTACACCATGAGTTTGGTATGCATCTTTAGGTCTTTATTCATGAAGACTCTGTGCATTAAACGGCCAAATGCTGCATGGGCAGCCCCAATTCTTTTGTCAACATCCTGTTCGCATGTGCACCGTTTAGACAAGATGCTACCAAGATATGAAAAATGATCAACCTGCTCCAGTGTTGAGTCTAAGATGGAGATATTGAACTCAGGAAGAGGTAATCCTGGGGCAGGTTGTGCAAGAACCTTTGTTTTCTTTGCATTGATGGTGAGACCAAAGATATCACACGCAGTGCTAAAGCGATTGACCGATTGTTGAAGCTCTGCAGCTGTCGGAGCAGGAGATGCGGTGTCACCGGCATACTGCAGTTGTGTCACCCGGGTATGTCTCTGTGAACGAAGTCTTGCCAGATTGAAAAGACCTCCATCGAAGCGAAACTTAATCTCTATGCCTGGGTTGTTGGAAGATGATTCATACATCATGGCAGCCATGTACAATGCAAAGAGTGTTGGAGCAAGCACACAGCCTTGTTTCAAACTGTGAGTGATTGGAAATGGATCGGATACAGAGTTACCGTAAAGAATCTTCCCAGACATTCCATCATGAAGAGCTTTATCTAATTCCACATAGCGGTCTGGACATCCAAAGTGCGTTAATACTTTCCAAAATAGCAGGTCTTGGTACTGAATCAAAGGCTTTTTCCAGGTCATAGAAAACTAAATACAGGGGCTTCTGTTGCTCTCTGCACTTTTCCTGGAGTTGTCTGGCACAGAATATCATGTCTGTTGTGCCCCTGGAGGTTCGGAAACCACATTGAGACTCGGGCAAAATCCTCTCCGAGATACTTTGGAGCCGGTTTAGGAGAATTCTTGCGAGAACTTGACCTACAATGGATAATAGCGATATACCACGGTAGTTCCCACACACGCTACGATTGCCTTTCTTGAAGATAGTTATGATGGCAGCATTCTTCAAGTCGTCAGGTACTTCTCGAGTTTCCCAAATTAACAGGATAAGTGTAAAAATTTGAGTCTTCAAGGCCATACCTCCACTTTGTAACAGCTCCAGAGGGATGTTATCAGGACCAGGAGCCTTTCTCGGCTTTAGTTGATTGAGCGCTTTGGTGAAATCTCGGAATGTTGGCGGAACCGCCATCCATGGTTGTTGGGGCTGCTGAGGGATGTTTCGAAGAAAGTCCTCGGCAACATTGGAGGCACGATTTAGAAGTGCAGAGAAATGTTCCTTCCAACGCTCCAAAATTTGTCCTTGTTCAGTTAAAATGGCGGAATTGTCAGCAGTTTTCAATGTACCTGATGATGATCGGATTGCGCCGTATACCTCCTTTATGCCTGCATAGAAGTTTCGCAGGTCACGGCCATCAGATAGTCTCTGCAGTTCTTCAGCTTTTCGCTGCCACCAGTTGTTCTATATTTCCCTGATTTGTGCCTGACATTTCCCCTTAAGTTGCACGAATTGTGATTTTTTTCACACTGGAAGACGGATCTTGAAGAAAGGATAGATGGGCTTCCCGTTTGGCATTGATGAGACACATAATTTCATCATTATTTTCATCAAACCAGTCTTGTCTTTTGTTCTTCACAAAACCAATTGTTTCCTCAGCTGACTCAGTAATGACCTTCTGAAGCGTTGTCCATTCCTGTACAACACTATTTGTGCTAACAGGGTGACTAGCCAGCTTATTTGCGATTTCATTTCTGTAATCTGCAGCAATTGATTTTAGAAGTGTCAAATTTCCGTCTCGACAGGTTGTGGATGGATCGTTTCGGTTTGCGGCAGATTGAGATCCTCAACCGGCAAAAGAGGAGCTTATGATCTGTCCAACAGTCATCGACACTTCTTGCGGTCCTGGTGACAAGGATGTCCTTTTTATCACATTGCCTGGTGATGATATAGTCAAGGATGTGCCAGTGCTTCGAGCGAGGATGCATCCAAGTGGTTTTGTAACGATTCGGCAGACGGAACTGAGTGTTGGTAATAAAGAGTTCATGTTCAGCACATAGACCAAGGAGTAATAGGCCATTGGCATTGCAGTTGCCAAGTCCTTGTTTTCCCATCACATTGTTCCATAATTGATGATCTTTACCAACTCTGGCGTTGAAATCGCCAAGCATTAAGAGTTTGTCTCTAGATGGTACTTTGGTGATGATTGTGCTCAGCTGGTTGTAGAATTGATCTTTAACTTCTATATCAGCATCCAAGGTGGGAGCATATGCAGAGATAAGAGTCATAAAGTGACCCCCGGAGAGTGGGATTCGAAGAGTCATAATTCTTTCACTGACAGCAGTTGGATCACTGACAGCAGTTGGAGTTAGCTGGTGATCATTCACCAGTGTGGTCTTTATAGCGAAACCAACACCATGAATACGGCGCTCTCCCTCATCTTTTACCTTCCAGAATATGGTGTAATCTGAACTGACCTCTGTAATTTTACCTTCGTTGGACAATCTGGTTTCACTTAAGGCAGCAATATCTATGTTCATTCGACCAAGCTCATGGGTAAGGAGTGCTGCTCTTCGCTCAGGCCTGTTATTGTCCTTCAAATCGAGTAACGTTCGAACATTCCAGGATCCTATCATTAATGTTTGGATATTCTTTGTTTTCATTTTTCGACCGCAAAAGGGGTGACCCGCTGGGTGCGGCCTCCCAGCCGGCTGAAGGTGTGACTACCGATGTTTAGCCCACATTTTCTAGGGCCTTCCCCATTCGGGGTGGGCAGCGGTGATCCTAAATAGGCCTGCCCAAACACAGATGCAGGACCGAACTCCTGAGTAGTCACGAGGTCTCAGAAAGACGACCATCACACATCTGCTGCCAACGTGCAGGTCCGAACTAGAGGCTTCCAGTTTCAACCCGAAAACCTGCCTCTTATATCTTCTACATAGGACGTTTTGCATACAATGTACAAACCCTAGAATATGACTGAGGTGAATGAGCTATAGCAATCATGATGAAATATTACGATGTTCCATATACCCTTGAGAAATTTGAATGTTTACGAGTATCATTCTCTTTCAGATTTCTATACTACACGACGAGTTGAAACGATTCTTCAACAACAAGATGCAAGTTGCTGGTTTGCAGCTAGCTCCTGGAGATGCTGTTCAGGATGTTGTGATTCATGGCCGATATGCTAATTTTGCTTTCCTTGAGGTTTGTGTGTATCTCTGATCACTCTGTTTTCTTATCTACGGTATATGACTGGCTGTGTGGCACAGTACTAACGTACTCACCTCCTGTGCCCAGGGTTGCAGGATCAAATCTTGGCGCAGTCAGTTGGTATTTGAGGGTGTGTAAATGCGAGGGAGCCATGTAAGTAGATTTACTGACACGTTGAAGACCCCCTTCGGGACAAAATTACGGCACCCTGGCGTCTCTAAAAGCCACAGTAATTAAAAGGGGCATAAAATCAATAACATTATTGCATTTCCTAAAGGTTGTACCAAACATAATTCACATCAATAATTCACTGTTTTCCCAAGAAAAAATCTTAGGATGTTGTAAAAAAAATGAGTGAGGGTTTACTGTATGTTTAAAAAAACTTTTGTTTTTAATAAAATCACGATTACCAGAGACCAGGATACTCAAACAGCTATTCCAATACTTTTGGAATAGTAAAACCAAAAATTATTGGTTCAAAGAAATCCTTAATGATCTACATGAATTATGCTTGACAATGCAACAAATTGAACACCAGGAAGAGAAGAGGATCCTTAGAAACAAAGACGGACTTAGTCTAAAACTTCTACACACCGACAATACACCATAACGGACGAAGAACGGTTCAGACTGAATGAAACCGTTCTGGGAGAAGCAGAAGAAGAAGAAACATAAGCCAAATTAGTAACTAATATTCCTAAGACTTGACTGTATAAGAATAAGTGCTCCAATGTGGGCTTAAAATAAATGAAAATACGATCTTGATTTTAAAATAGACAGACTTCTGGTAAGGCTCTGTAAGCAAAAAGTGGTCTATATCATTTGCCAACAAATCTGCTTTTAAACTTTTCATTTGTTTTTACCTCAAGACTTTTTCACAAGCCTGTGTTATGAGCTCCATATTTCTTCATATTAAAAAATTGCTGAAGAATAAAATAAAAATTAATGGAGTGCACCTCAAGGCTCACTAGAATCTATCTCATGGGGTTGGTAGCACCGCTAGTGTCACTTTGTCAGTATTCTATGAGTCCTTCATCACTGAGATATTTTCTTGTTTGAAAAGAAAAGTCTACTCTAACAAAATATTTACTTATTCTGTACTTATGAACAGTTATTTCTCTGCTTTTCAGTTTAGGTCCATGGAGGAAACAAGTCTGGCTCTGGCTTTGGATGGCATTTCTTTACAAAACAGAGTGTTGGAAATCAAAAGACCCACAAATTACATACTTCCAGAGGGTAAGTACAGTAAGACCTCATCTCAAAGTTTTTTTTCTTCTTTCCACTGAAAAGAATGGTTTGCACAAAGTGGAGGTTCAAAAAAATATTCTATGCTGCTGTAACATAAGCAGGTAAATGGTATCACTTATACATTTTCATTTGATACTGTTTAGCATTTCAGCGTCCGGTGTAGTCTGCAAGCCTCTGTTTGCAAAAAGTCACCTGAATGATCCCCTCCACCCAAATGGCTGCGTGGCTCAGCGGTAACGTTCTCGCTTGCTGGGCCCGAGGTTGCAGGTTCGTATCCTGGCGCAGTCAGCTGGCATTTGAGGGTGCGCAAATGCGAGAGAGCCATGACAGTAGATTTACTGGCACCTTTAAAGATCCCCTTTGGGGCAAAATTCCGGCATCCCGGCGTCTCTAAAATCCAGAGTAGTTAAAATGGATGTAAAACCAGTAACATTATTATTGTATCCATGATCCCCTATTAGCAGTTAGCACTGCGGTCCAACCCCTCGTCCACGTCGTGGGAGACGGGCAATGGCACAAAGTAGGGGATTGCCTGTAGGGGCGAAGTACAGTGGGGACTTCGTGTGCCTCGGGACCGTTACGGTAGCTGTGAAGGTCCTACAGGAACCCTGAAAAGTGACGGCTAACGGGGCTCTGGTTTAGCTACGATAGGCCCAGCAGAATTTTGCTTTCAAGAAGGGAACAGGCCTTGGACAGGACGGATACAATGGACGACGACCTAGCTGTGTTCATGGACTAAGATTTGGAACTTTAAACATAAGAACGCTGACGGGGAAGGTGGAGGAGATAGTGGATATGATGGAAAGAAGGAAATTGGATTTATTGGGATTGGCAGCAACAAAGTGGAAAGGGGAAGGAAGGTGAGAACTGAGAAGAGGCTATAGACTGCACTGGAGTGGGAATGAAGAGGGAAAGAGGAATGGAGTGGGAGTAGTAGTACGAGATGGTTTAAAAGAAGAAGTGAAGAGAATAAGTGATAGGATGATGAAAGTGAAAGTAGCACTGAGTGGAGAGATCGTAGAAATAGTGCAAGTGTATGCTCCACAAGTAGTCTGCGCCTCTGAAGAGAAGGAGGAGTTTGAAGAGGAATTGCAGAAGCAGCTGGTAGGAAGGAATATGATTGTTATGGGGCATCTGAATGCCCATGTAGGAAGAGAAAGACAAGGGTATGAGAGTGTGCTTGGACCAGAGGGTTGGGGCAGAAGAAATGAGGAAGGAAAGAGGCTTGGACTTCTGCCAAAGGAACAGCCTGCTAGTTGGGAACTCCTGGTTCAAGAAAAGAGAGAGCCACACAATCACATGGTACAGTGATGACTTGACCAGGAAGTTGGTGGTCAACTATATATTGTATGAGAAAGAACTAAATAAGAACATCACGGACATCAAGGTTATACCATCGGAGAACCTGGATAGCGACCATCGATTGCTGGTAATGAACCTGAGAGGGAGTAAGGAGAAGAAAGGGACTGAGAACCAGGAAAGACGTATAAGGATATGGAAACTGAAAGAAGGGGATAGAAGGGTCGAGTACCTCAAAATGGTAAAGAAAGGAATTCCAACAGATGAAGAAAGAGGGGTGGAAGAGGAATGGGCTAGAATTAAGAAGACGCTAGTAGGTGCAGCAGAAGCAGTATGTGGGAGGACAAGTAGTAAGAAGGGGTGGAAGGAAACACCATGGTGGAATGAGAAGACAAAAGATATAGTAAGGGAAAAGAATAGAGCCTTTAGGAGGTGGTATCAAAATGACGGTAGAGACAAGGGAAGAGTACCAGGAAAGAAAGAAGGAGGCAAAGAGAGTAGTGGCTGTGGAGAGAAGAAAGTGGATGGGAGAGTGGACAAAGATGATGGAGGATAGTGAAGGTACAAAAAAGGTCCTATGTGGAATGGTAAAAAATAAGAGGCGGAAGGATCCTACGGATTATGTTAGAATGGTGAACAAAAGGGGACAAGAGATAGAAAATAGGGACGAACTGAAGAAAATGTGGAAAGAATATTTTGAAGAACTTCTGAACCCAAATGGAAACCACGGCGAGGAGGAAGAAATCGGGGAAGAGGAAGATGGACTGCAAGCAGAAAAGGACTTAACATGGAAAGAAGTGGAAGATGCTGTGAGGAAGATGAAAGGAGGGAAGGCACCTGGTGTGGATGAGTTGAGTGTGGAGATGGTGAGAGAAGCAGGAGAGGTGGGGATACAATGGTTGTACCGAGTGATGAAGACAGCATGGAAGGAAAGGAAGACCCCAGAGGACTGGGAAAAGGGAATAATTGTCCCGATCTTCAAGAAAGGTAGTAGAACAGAATGCAGAAACTATCGGGAAATAACACTGATGAGTCATTGTGCAAAGATGTTTGAGAACGTTTTGGAAAGGAGAATTAGGACAAGGATAGAAGGAGAGATGAGGGAAGAACAACATGGCTTCAGAGCAGGAAGGTCCACAGTGGATTTGATTTTTGCTGTAAGGCAGTTACAAGAACAACACTATGAGTATGGAACAGATCTACTGATGGCCTTCCTGGACATTGAGAAAGCATATGACAGTGTATGCAGAAACAAAGTATGGAAGTCCCTGGAGGATAGAGGAGTAGAGAAATGGACTATAAAGAGGATAAAGGAGATGTACAAGGCAAGTGTGAGCTGTGTGAAAGTGGGAGGAGAGAGATCGGACTGGTTAGAACAGAGAAACGTCCTGAAACAAGGAAGTGCACTGTCACCGTTACTTTTCATTGTGGTGATGGATGACATAATGTCCCGAGTGGCACAAGTAATAGGGGAAGGAAAGATGAAAGCAATGGTGTTTGCAGATGATTTGGGGAAACAAGGAGGAGGAGGTACAGGAACAGTTGGACGTGTGGGAAGGAATAATACAAGGATATGGGATGAAATTTAGCATAAATAAGAGTGAGATGGTGATCACAACAAGGAAGAAGGAAAGAACCCCAACGAGAATAACAATTGGTGGGGATCAGCTGAAAAAAGTGGAGAGTGTCAAGTATCTGGGATACAAGTTAATGGAAGAAACGATAGAGAAATAAATGAGCGGGGGAGACAGGCAGAAGCATTCCGGAGGAGTGTGGGAAGTATGTTGTGGAGCAAGGATGTCCCTCAGAACAGCAAAAAGATCATATATCGGACGTACAATGTCCCTATCCTGACATATGCCTCGGAGACTTGTGTTATGAAAGGAAGGGAGAAGAGCAAAATACAGGCCAGTGAGATGAGGTTCTTGAGAAGCAGTATTGGAGCTACAAAGATGGACAGACTAAGAAATGGGAGGACCAGAGAATTAATGAAGGAGGAACCATTACAGGATTGTATAGAGAAATCTAGACTTAGATGGTATGGACATGTAAAACGAATGGGGGAGAAAGGATACCCAGGAGGATACACGAGACGAAATGGGAAGGAAAGAGACAGAGAGACAGGTGGCTGAAGGGGGTGGAAGAAATCGTGAAGAAGAGAGGAGAAGACTGGACAAGGGTGAAGGCTAAGAGATGGTGGGAAGACAGAAGACTTTGGAGAGGCTTTGTGTTCCAAACAGACCCGGCCAGTGGCTGGAAACTGTGCAAGATGATGATGACTGCGGCCTCCTCTGCTTCTACTCCCATCACTTTAAAATTATTCAACACTGAATCATACCATGGCCTCCTAGGTCTTCCTTTGCTTCTCTTACGTTACATCCAAACTCATTAACCTCTTAGGCAATCTGTCCTGCCCCATTCTCTTCATATGACCTCACCATCTGGGTTGGCTCATATGAACAACTTATCTAGCGTGTTCATTTCTAACTTAGCCTTTATCTCTTCATTACGAGTACCTTCCTACCATTGCTCCCAGCAATCATTCTTGCTACCCTCATATCAGCTTGTGTATCAGCTCTCACTTCCATACAGCAAGGTCAGTCTAATTACTGCAGAATACTGTAGATCACAATTCATTGCATTGTCTATATATCTGGCACAACGAAAAATAATCCATAGTTTCTGAAAAGATAGGTTGTAATGATGCTACGTGTTAGGATCAAGTGAAGAAAGGAATAATACCATTGCCTCTGCCATGTCTTTTTCAGGGTTTTGCCTAGTTACACTAAGTCAGGCTGATCAGCGGGCTCTTGGTACCCGTGAACCATGCAATATGTCCCCTGATACGAACTGCATTTGCTCCTCTTTACTGCAACTTTTATGTAGTGCATGGTTCACTACCCCTGCGGTGGTCTGGGCACCGTCACCAACAGCCTGACATTGTGCACCTTGGCGGGACCCTGCAGAAACCAATACAAGTTGCTGTGTTTTGATATTAATCTTGTTTTCATTGTATTGAGTAATACATTCAGGACTCTTCAAATTGCAAGTTTTGTATATTTGGAGCTAAGGTTGCATTTATGGTCAACGTGTCATTCCCTACAAGCCATATGGATGCACATGTATTTAATGTCTTTCATACCAACCCTAATAATGGCTCGTTTCCTTCCAAAGCTAAGTCTCTGCACATGACTTAGTGTGTATACAGGGTGTAACAAAAAGGTACGGCACAAATTGCAGGACCCATTCCTCACACATACACGAAGAAATTATGTTATATGAACATGGGTCCGGAAACGCTTTGTTTCCATGTTACACCTCATTGTCTCCAACTCATTACGGATGGGAATCACACAAGAACAGAATGTTAGAATCTTGGGGATCATGCACTCTTGGTTATATCTGGTTACGTTACCATTATCGTAGGTGCACCGCCAGTGGTTTGTTTTTCATGGCCCCGTTGCCATGCGACTTAGCAGATGTGCCTTTAGCTGTGCGACAAAACATGTAGTTGATGCACGATGGAGCACCTCCTCATTTTAGTGCTAATGTCCGTCGGCTTCTAAATAACAGATTTGGTGACAAATGGATAGGTAGAGTTGACCAATTGCCTGGCCTCCACGCTCTCCGGACCTAAAATCACTGAACTTTATTTGTGAGGGTATTTGATTGTTCTTGTGTGTCGAACCCCAGTACAAGATGTTCAGAGTCTCCGTGCCCGTATTATGGAAGGCTACGAAACCATATGCAGTACTCCAGGGATACATCAGCTCATCCAAGATTCACTACGACGGTGGGTTGATGAATGTATCAATGCACACGTAGGGCATATTGAACATTTCCTGCGAGAAAAAGTTGCATGAGGTATGCTGGTACGTTCTGTTCTTGTATGTTTCCCATGATAAATGAGTTGGAAACAATGAGGTATAACATGGAAACAAAGCGTTTCTGCACCCATGTTCATGTAACATAATTTCTTCGTTTACGTGTGAGGAATATGTCCTGCAATTTGTGCCGTACCTTTTTGTTACGCCCTGTCGAATCCATCTCTTGAATTATCATTATAATAAACTTTTAGAACTAAAATTCTGGATATTGTACTGTACAAAACTAAATACTATATTTACTCAGTTATAGAATCCCATCGTCTGGAGTATCCTCCTTAATTTTGAGAATGAAAGTACAAAATTGTTGAAAAATTGATAAATTCTGTTGTCCTATCTTGGCTTCTGTGACATTCTGGAATCAAAGGGCATGATAATAACAGTAAACACTCACTTCACAATGACCTCCCCTCATTGGGCTGCTTGCTTGGCTTCATTGATTGTAGATAATGTAGTGTGGGAAATGGGACATAGTAATAGCAGAATGAGCTTTAAGGGCTCTTTTCATTGAATTGCTGTTGAGTTACAGTGAAATATGGCATAAATTCTACGTATAACCTGAAATTACTCAATGTTGGCATAATCAGAAGGACCAACTAAGGTTGTAAATCTTTTTGTAGACTGCGGAAAGGAAAGTACAAAGAAGTCGATTGAAAGAGTGCTAGAATGAATTGTTGAAACAAGAGACAATGGTCTTGCTGTACTTTATTAAAAACAAGGATTTTTGTGTTCAAGCTGTATGTCTATTGGCCACACCCTTCCACTGCATTACTACTGCGCCTTCGCGAATCTTTTTGCTGTGCAGAATGTTGGCAGACTTCATAAAAGAACGATGAATAGTTGATTAACCCTTTCAATGCTATGTGTTATAAGTAAAAGTACTCCTCCTCATGAGTATGTGATGATTGAAAAATAGGTTTACTAGTTATTTAACTGACATTTAAATTTGCACTGTTGATAATGTTCAAAGTCTAAAAATGTACACAGCAGTGACATAATCTAAGAAAAAAATAGGTGTGTGAAGGAGGGAATTTTTGGATCAGTGTATTCCAAAATAGTCATTTTATTTTTCCAGTATTGTAATGAGCTTTGTAAATGTTTAAAAAAAAAAAACATTCACATTCATTTCACACCAGTTCTGAAGAGAAATTGGGTAAACTCCTAGGACCTTCTTGTAATATTCATTGGTCGTCTTCACAATAATCTGAACCAATGCAGAACTGAACAAACACAAAAAGAAAGCTATTTCCATGTCACATAATGCATTGTCTACAACACCGGAATTCTGAGATCTGAAAGTGTGAAGTATCGGAATAAACTGACCAGTTATCCAAGAAATTGTTGATATCTTTTTCTTCATTTCACAGGTGGAGGTTGACTCATTTCACCTTAGTCTTCCTACCTGATGTCATTGTCAATGTCAACATCTTCACTGTCACTTAGTAACTGTAACGCCTACCCTTTTGCAGATGTTGTCGCAGTGGAAGTGTGTACCTATTAGTCTTGCGCTGGGCCCATGATACATGACTAGGTGGTGAAAGGATAACAGAAACAGAGGCAGTGGACTGAACGTACATCCACATTGCTGTGAATGCAAGTTCAATTCGAATCCTGTAACTATGAAAAACCATGAGCCTAGCCTAGCCTAGTTGCTTAAAGAATAAAGAACTAAACGTACGAAATAAGGTACACAAACACGCCGCATAAGTAAAGGAATGGTAATGTATTCTCCAAGGAAATAGTCCTAAGGAATGACGAGGAAGCATTACATGCTAAGGTGATGATGATGATGATGATAATTGTTGTTTTAAGGGGCCTAACATCTAGGTTATCGGTCCCTATGCTAAGGTGAGGTTATGTGGTTGTCAAACAGGTGGTAAAAGGGAGGGACATATACGGGGAAAGAATACTCGTAAGAGTAAAATTACATTGGGAAATAAGATAGATTAAAGGGCTAGACAAAGGAGTCAGGAAAAGTGAGTGTACCGCCAAAGTAGTGAATGGTAACTCTAATAGCCCAGAAGAATAGAGTAGGTGAGGGATTATGAGAAAGGACAGAGTTTTAATAAAAGCGCGTGTAGATATGACGTAGATAAATAAACCATAAAATGAGGGGCAGGAAACCAAAATAAAATAAACACAAGAGACATTACGTTACACAAAATAAAAAGATATCCATCAAAATAAGTTACGCTAGAACGGGATTAAGCCATACTCATAGACTTGCGTTGGAAGACGCAATCTTAAGATCAGGGAGGCAAACAAAAGGTAAGAGGTATGGTATAGGTCTTACTGGGTGACCGCACCATACAGTAAACCGAACCAAATACCCACACAAAATGATACGACGATAGGGAGTCAAAGATAATGGGAACGAAACTAGCTCACAATGGACATACTAAAAAGGCCAAACGCCATAGTATTCCTTACGATAAACAAATACGAAGACGATAAGTCGTGACCTACCTTGATGGAATCACCTTAATCTGGCATCACGGAATTACACTAAATAAACTAAATCCACGCCCCTACGCGCACCTTTATAATAAACACTAAAAAAGGGATAAAAACGGAAAGAAAAACACGGCATCTCAAAGACGAGAGCGGGAGCACAAAGTCCTACATTGGAGAGAAAAACAGAAGACTGCCAGGAGAGTAACAAAGCGTTGTCACTGGTGACGGAAAGAAAGAGATAAAAGGGAAGAGGTGTCACTAATCACGATTCGGCACAGCAAAAAGTTACTATAACGAACCTTGATCAGCAATTATAGAAATGCCCACTGATCTGCTCGGTTATTCCGGCCAGTAATAACCAAGAAGAAAAGAGAACAATTCCGATAGTTGGCATGCGAAAGGGGGAAAAAAAAGGGATGTCTACAGGTGGAAGAAAATGGCTCATAACACAAGATCTCCAACCTCATATTCACTGTCACTGTTGTTATCCAGGAAGTTATTATTGGAGTCACTATCAACTATAAACTGTTCAATTTCATCACTGCCAAGGCAACTCTCCCTTCATGCCACAGCCAATTCTGTTGTTGTGATTGGAACTATAGAAGATATATGTTTCTTCATTGCTGGGAAACTAACCTCAGCATTAATATGAGGAAAATGTGAACTATATCTCTTTTCGAACTTCCTTGATTTTTTGACATGCCATTTGAACTGATCTGACATTTTTACAGGCCTAGCAAAGTGAGTGCTGCACAATTTCTGATTGCTCTACACCAATTTATGGGTTTACTATTGAAGGGGTTAAAGCTATAGACTTCATCTCTTTTATGCTGCATCAAAATAAAATACTGTAGCTCAATTTTTAACCCCCTTCCTAACCCAATTGATTTTACAAAGTTCTTGCTTGTATGGCCCTCCCCCAATTTTGGAAGTAAAAATGGAGGAATAGGTGGTCCTATTGCTAAGTACCGTATTTGCTCGCGTATATCTCGCACTTTTTTTCCTGAAATTTCAACTAAAAAAATGGGGGGCGAGATACACGTGAGCCGAAAATACGAGTGAAATTTGTCGGTGCGAGATATACGCGGGGAATTTCCGTATTCCTCTTGTATTGTTTGGGCTTTGAAGATAAGGAAATCTGTGCTATACCACTCGCGCCAAAATGCTCGTATGTTTCGAAGATTGCGCAAGTAGGCCTACTGTTACATCGCAGAGAAACGCAGTTCAGTCTTCTCGAATCTCAATGATTTCGTCTTTACGTATTGCGTTGCTTCAGAGCTCGGCCGTGTGCAAGCATGTAAAGCGGCGCCGCGTGGGTGTTAGCACACTTCAGCCGCGCTCGGCTAAGTTCGAGCTCGCTCGGGCATGTAGCGAGAAATCGATATGGAAGATATCGATCGCTACACGTCTGCGCTCTAAATTCTGCCTTGAATCATCCTTAACGAGCTCATGACGTCTTTTTCATAGGTTCTTAATGTCGCATAACCATAACACACGAACTGATGCAAACTTGCGTAAACTGACACTATACTGTAGTGCCGCTACGAACGTACAAACTCGGACAGACCTCGCGCAAGCATGCGATGCGGCGCCGGCGTGACTGTTAGCACGCTTTAGGCCTACATTGTGTCTTCAGCCGCGGTCGGGTAAGATCGAGCTCGCTCGTACATGTAGTGAGGAATCGATATGGAAGATGATCGATCGTATCCAATATAATTGCTGGAGTTCCTTTTCTGCCTTGAATCATCCTTAACGAGCTTACAACGTCTTTTTCAATGACGACTTGTGGCGCGCTAAAGCGAACGTGTTTATACCTCAAGGTTATTACGGTCATTTATATGACGGCGTCAAAAATGAATGCGAGATATATACGAGTACAAAATATGCCCTTCAAACCAGTGCAGTGGGCAGCTTGTGTAACTTTCATTATGTATATTGCAACATTCCGGCTAGAGGTATAGCAAATGCCAAAATCACAGCATGTTTTCTTGTGCAAGTGTAAGGAAAAATATCTCCTACATGAATGATCAAATTATGTGTATTTAAATATCAGGCAAGTGTTTGTTGATCTTTGTTCTGCAAGTTGTGGGAAGATATTTCATAATTATCTCAGTTGTCTAAATTCTGGTCATAACTCCTTCAAATGTTCCATTAGCCAAGGTTGCAAAGTTCCATTATTGTTGCATTTTAAGAGCTTGGGACACATTGCTTTGACTGCCAAATTTCTCTTGTCAGTCAGCTCCATACTGGGGATGATTTGATGTTTCTGACATGATTAAGTATGGTTACTTTGCGTTGAAATCAAATCGTATCATTACTTTTGATTTTGTACCTTTTGACAACTTTTCAAAAATATTTAGGCTATGGTGATAATTTTCTGAAAGAAAAAGAAAACAATGAAAATTAAAAGAAAAAGAAATTGCAGCATGTACTGTATGTCATTAATCATCATCATCTTGTACAGTTTCCAGCCCCAGGCTGGGTCTGTTTGGCACATAAGCCTCGCTTCTTAGTCCTTTCTTCCCACCACCTCTCCGCTGTCACTCTGGTCCAGTCCTCGCCTCTCTTCTTGACACATTCCTCCACTCCTTTCAGCCATCTATCTCTTGGTCTTCCCCTTGGTCATTTTTTTTCTGCATCTGCATCTCATGTATCCTCTTGGAAATCTTCTTCTCTTCCATTCTCTTTAAGTGTCCATACCACCTCAGTCTTGATGTCTCAATCCTACCTTGCAAGGGCTCCTCTTTCACTATTTCCCTGACCTTTTCATTCCTCACCCTGTCTCTTCTTGTTACCCCGATCCTACTTCACAGGAACTTCATTTCACTTGCCTGTATTCTGCTTATGTCTCTTTTCTTCATTATCCACATTTCTGATGCATAGGTCAGTATCGGGATATAGTGGCTTCTGTATGTACCGTATGTAATTAAAAAAAAAAAAATGACAGTTAATCTCATATTTTGATGATTTTTGTTGATGTTGGAGGTGGGGTGTCATAATCTAATTGGGACCAATATCAGAAAATTTCATTCTAGTTGTTATGTCATCACTGGAAAATGTTGTATGTGTGCTTCTGTCGTTCCAGCTTAAGCTTTTTACTACATTTTGTTTCTACGAATAATTGAAGAAGGTAGTGAATATCACCATCATCATCATCTTGCACAGTTTCCAGCCACTGGCCGGGTCTGTTTGGAACACAAGCCTCTCCAACGTCTTCTGTCTTCCCACCATCTCTCAGCCTCGACCCTTGTCCAGTCTTCTCCTCTCTTCTTCACGCTTTCTTCCACCCCCTTCAGCCACCTGTCTCTCGGTCTCTTTCCTTCCCACTTCGTCTCGTGTACTCTCCTGGGTATCCTCTTCTCCTCCATTCGTTTTACATGTCCATACCATCTAAGTCTAGACTCCTCTATATCATCCTGTAATGGTTCCTCCTTCATTAATTCTCTGGTCCTCTCATTTCTTATTTTGTCCAGCTTTGTAGCTCCAATACTGCTTCTCAAGAACCTCATCTCACTGGCCTGTATTTTGCTCTTCTCCCTTCCTTTCATAACCCAGGTCTCCGAGGCATATGTCAGGATAGGGACATAGTACGTCCGATATATGATCTTTTTACTGTTCTGAGGGACATCCTTGCTCCATAACATGCTTCTCACACTCCTCCGGAATGCTTCTGCCTGTCTCCCCCGCTCATTTATTTCTCTATCGTTTCTTCCATTATCTTGTATCAGGCTTCCCAGATACTTGAAACTCTCCACTTTCTTCAGCTGTTCCCCACCAATTGTTATTCCCGTTGTGGTTCTTTCCTTCTTCCTTGTTGTGATCACCATCTCACTCTTATTTATGCTAAATTTCATCCCATATCCTTGTATTATTCCTTCCCACACGTCCAACTGTTCCTGTACCTCCTCCTCCTTGTTTCCCCAAATCATCTGCAAACACCATTGCTTTCATCTTTCCTTCCCCAATTACTTGTGCCACTCGGGACATTATGTCATCCATCACCACAATGAAAAGTAACGGTGACAGTGCACTTCCTTGTTTCAGGCCGTTTCTCTGTTCTAACCAGTCCGATCTCTCTCCTCCCACTTTCACACAGCTCACACTTGCCTTGTACATCTCCTTTATCCTCTTTATAGTCCATTTCTCTACTCCTCTATCCTCCAGGGACTTCCATACTTTGTTTCTGCATACACTGTCATATGCTTTCTCAATGTCCAGGAAGGCCATCAGTAGATCTGTTCCATACTCATAGTGCTGTTCTTGGAACTGCCTTACAGCAAAAATCAAATTATCAAAGTATTGCAATTATCTCGGCTTAAACATGTTATCAGATGCAGAGGTATATTTCTCCTCTGGAGATACACTGAAAAAGTGTACCACTTGATTAATCTAATTCTCTTCACTACTTTCAGGTACAGAGGAAGTTGTTGCTCCAAGAGTTGCACGTACCCTGATTGCCCTTAACGCCCGTGATAACAAGGTAATACGTTGTTTAGATCCCAATGAGCAAATATTCGGCAGTTTCTCACTTGATACTCGGTTTTAGTTGAGTGAATATTTGAATGTCCACCCTGTATTTAGGTGTACATTCATATACACTGCTGAACAAAAGTTTGGACTACCGACATCAATTCTCATTACCTACTGTAGGCACGTCATTCATTATCCAGTCAGAACCCATATTCTCAACGGAGTGTACTACTGGCATGCTTTGCGTTCGTTTCCTAGTGATGTAAACAGAACGCTGTCACAGCGGCACACTGCGAGAAGTCCCATATCACCAACAGCTGCAGTCAGTTTGAGTTCAGCATGGCAGTGACATGCCAGGTAGAGGCATACAACAGTTTGACAGGGTTTTCTTTCAGCAGTATGTACACAGCAAGATGTTGCCGATCGGTTAAATGTCGCTCAAAGTGGTGTGTCTACGGTGTGGAGAGACCTCGCAGTGGTCGTCTGCGTATGACAACACCAATGCAGGATCGTTTCCTCCAACTGTCGGCTGGCAGGCGCCCAAATTCAACTGTCAGGAATGTTGGATATGGCTTCTCCCGTATCTCAGACCAAACAGTGCGTAGACTATTGCGTCAGGGTGGTCTTCAATCGGCACAGATCTCCACGCCTAAATCCCCTAGTCTGGCATCGATCCCTAGCCTGTGGGAGAGATGTGAGCCTACCTTCGCATCGAACCTTGGTCCCTGAACTTAAAGACTCTAGGAAATAATCATTTGGATCAGCGAGTGAACTATGCAATTGCCTAACTAATTCACGCTCGCTAAATGCGAGCCCACTCTAGAAGACCACCCTATCAGTTTCTACTCCCACGTCCAGTCAAGCCGGTCCCCTTGAAGATGTTGACTTTTGAAGATGTTTACCTCTGAAGATGTTCGCCTCTGAGGATATTTACCCAATGCCCACCCAATCATCATCATCTTGAGCAGTTTCCGACCGCTGGTCGGGTCTGCTTGGAACACAAGCCTCTCCATCGTTTCCTGTCCATCCACCATCTCTCGTCATTTACTGTGTCCCAGCACACTCCTCTTTCCTCCACACTCTTCTTAACTCCTTTTGTCCATCTGTCCCTTGGTCTTCCCCTTGGCCTCCTTCCCGTCATTTCCATTCCAAACATCTTCTTCGGTATCCTCTCCTCTTGCATCCTCCTCACATGTCCATACCATTGTAGCCTAGATCGCTCTATTCTATTTTGCAATGGTTCCTCTCTTACCATCTCCCTGACTCTCTCATTCCTTACTCTGTCCATTCTTGTTACTCCTACCCTACTCCTCTGGAACTTCATCTCCACTGCTCGTATTTTATTCTTGTCCATTTCCTTCATCACCCATGTTTCTGAACCATATGTCAAAATTGGCACAAAGTATGTCTTGTAGATGATTCCTTTACATTTTTGTGGTACATCTTTACTCCATACCATCCCCCTAACACTCTTGAAAAATCCATCTGCGCACCTTCCTCTTTCATTTATTTCCATCCTATTGCCTCCCTTTTCTTCAATTATGCTTCCCAAGTACTTGAAGCATTCTACTTTCTGCAACTGCTGTCCTCCAAGTGTTATGCCCATATCCAGTCTGTTCTTCCTCCTCGTTGTGATGACCACTTCACTCTTTTGTGCTGAGAACTTCATCCCATATGATAACACTACCTTCTCCCACTCATCTAATAATTGCTCTTGTACTTCTTCCTCATCCTCTCCCCATACCAGAAGGTCATCAGCAAACAACATTGCTTTCATTTTCCTTTCCCCAATGCTATTTACCACTTTTCGTATGATTTCATCCATCACCACTATAAATAACAGGGGTGAGAGAGCACTTCCTTGTTTCAGACCACTCTCCAGTTGAAACCATTCCGTTCTCTCCCTTCCCACCTTTACACAGCTTTTGCTTCCCTCGTACATTGCTTTCACTCTTGCCACTGTCTCCTTGTTCACTGCTTTTGCTCTCATTGCTTCCCATACCTTGTTTCTATTAATACTATCATATGCTTTCTCAATATCCAAGAAGGTCATCACCAGATCTTTCCCATATTCATAATGGTGTTCTTGTAGCTGTCTTACAGCAAAGATGAGGTCAACTGTTGACCTTCCTGACCTGAATCCATACTGTTCTTCCCTCAGCCCATCTTCAACTTCTGTCCGAATTCTTCTCTCCACTACCTTCTCAAATATTTTGGCGCAGTGGCACACGAGTGTAATTCCCCTGTAGTTCTTGCATTCCTTCCTAATTCCCTTTTTAAATATGGGTATTATTATCCCTCTTTTCCAGTCCTCTGGTATTTTCTTCTCCCTCCATATCACTTTCATCACTTTCTTGTTCCTATCACCCCTGCTGCTCTCACCATCTCCACACTCACTTCGTCTATTCCCGGTGCCTTTCCCCCTTTCATCTTCTTTAATGCTTCCTCCACTTCTTTCCATGTCAATTCCTTCTCTGAAATGTCTTGGTCACTGTTTCTTCCTCCACAATGTCCACTATGCTGGTTTTAGTTGGATTTAGGAGTTCCTTGAAGTATTCTCTCCAGATAACCTTTACTTCTTCCATATTTTCAACCTCCTTTCCATTCCTGTCCACCATTCTGACATTTTCCCCTGTATCTCTTCTCTTTGCCTTTATCATTCCATACAACACTTTCTTACTGCCATCACAGTCCTCCCCCGTCATTTCTGTCCATTTCTCCAGCCATTTCTTCTTCTCTTCCTTCACTACTTCTCCTGCTTCTTTCTTCCGCTCTTGGTATTCTTCTCTTGTTCTGTCTGTCCTCTGTTGGAACCATTTCCTGATTGCTTCATTTTTCTTTTTCACTGCTTCCTTAGTTCTGGGGTTCCACCATGGTGTTTCCTTCCACCTTTTCTTTCCACTAGTTCTGCCACACACGACTTCCGCTGCTTCTACCAACACGTCCTTGAACCTATTCCATTCTTCTTCACCTGTTCCCGGATCATCCTTCGGTAATTTGTTCCTCACTAATATCTGGAACTTCTCCTTATTTCCATCCACCTTCAGCTTCCATGTCCTTTTTCTTATTTCTTGGTTCTCAGTTCTCCTCTTTTCCTTCTGTCCTCTCACCTTGGCGACCAGCAGACGGTGGTCACTGTCCAGGACTTCTGAAGGTATTACCCTTATATCCGTGATACTCTTCTTTGTCTCCTTCCCGCATAGAATGTAGTCCACCACTGATTTCCTAGTCAAATCCCTGCTGTACCAAGTAATTTTATGGCTCTCTCTCTTCTTGTACCATGTGTTACCAACCATTAGCCCATTTATCTTGCACAGTTCCAACAATCTCTCTCCTTCCTTATTCCTGTTTCCCCATCCTTCACCACCAATCACTTCCTCAAAACCTCTTCTATCAGTTCCGACATGGGCATTTAGGTCTCCCATGACTATCAGGTCTCTCCCCACTATCTGCTTCTGCAACTCCTCTTCAAACTCGTCCTTCTCGCCTTCTGTGCATCCCACCTGTGGTGCATAGACTTGCAGAATGTCCAGGTTTCTACCTTTCACAGTGATTCTGGTCTGATTATTCTATCACTTACCCTCTTTACTTCCTCCCTCAGCCCTTCTCTCACCACCATTCACACTCCATTTCTCTTCCCCTCGTCATTTCCTATCCAGTATAGCTGCAAGCCATTTCTCAGTTCTTTTCTTCCTTCCCCTCTCCATCTGGTCTCTGCTAGTCCGAGTACATCCAGTTTTCTCCTCTCCATCATATCCACAATCTCCTCCAGCGTTCCAATTCGTAGTCCATTTCCATAGCCAGGTCTGTTTCCTTTAGATCTGTCCTTTCCGAGGCCTGTTCCCCTTTTAAAAGCAGTTCCATATCCACTACTGGCTTGCTAGGCCTAACGTAGCTTCACCATAACCCTGGAAAGGGGCCTGTTTTTGGTCCGCGAGAGGTATTTTATTTCCCTCAAACCCTCCGGACAAGTCCGGCGAGCCCCCCTATCCGCCACCTGGGACGCGTCCGATAGAGGAACAGGCAAACCCCCACGGGCCCACCCAATATCCAATTAAAATTCCGATCGCTGGGTGGCCAGAACTGGAGTGTTTCCAGATGTGACTTTTGAAGCCATTTTCAGTGTTGCCTTAGTAAACGAAGTTTGATGATTTTCAGTGGGTCAACACGATTGTACCCAAATGAGATGGGTTATTCCCTAATCCCAAAAATAATTTATCGTATATACCCGAATGTAAGACGACCCCGAATATAAGACGAGGCCTAGTTATCAACTGCCTCTTACAGATTAAAAAATATATACTCGCTAACTCATAACTTGCACAATATATGCCCTCAAGGTCGTGCTTTCATTTTTATAACGTCTCGTGTTATCGGAAATCCCGTTGCCCGCTTTTCCAAGACATACTCTATAATTTCTTTGTTCAAGAATGGGAGACGTTATTAAATTAAGATACGTTGATCACTCAATTACTGCTCGTAAAACTGACTGTTTGTTCTTGTAAAGATTGTTTTAAAACATATTTCCGTATGCTTTCGAACATATAATTTATCCGCTTAAAATGACGTGTATGCGTAAATCCTAACCTCAAAATGTACGCTATTCGTATATGCATGGTAATTAAACATAACAAACCATATTTTATTCTTCATTAACGCATTGATTTGTTGCGAGTTACAAGATGCCAACACATACTACTTTGCAAATAATAATAACAATTTCAGAAAAACATTTTTTTTTAATACCCTGAATATAAGACGACCCCAAATTTTTATAACACAAAAAGTGGGAAAAAACCTCGTCTTACATTCGGGTATATACGGTACATGAGATTAATAAATACCCTTGGATTATACCAGATTCGATCATCATGCGATCATCAGATCCATTACACTTAGGCTATAAAATCTATGTCTGAAAATATGGGTGAAAGTATTTACTATATGTGCACTTATTTAATTGCAGTATTAGTTAAGATAATGCAACTCATCAGTATTTGTTAGTTGTGGTCTATATGATGTTTTGTTAAGATACTGGAAGTGGTGATTGACCTCCAAAATTTGCTTGTTTAGAGTGAATATGTGATTGTTGTTAAATGGTCAATTCAGATGGTATTGTACAGACTACTTATTTGGTTAAGTCTTGCACGGTCCTGGAGAGAACCGTTAACTTGGTCACTTTCCTGTGAGTTGCCAAGTTTAGTCTCCCTAATGTGGTGTCATCATCATCATTTCCCCTTATCCAGATCCTGCTGGGTCGGGGTATTTATGGCACTTCTCCACCTTCCTCTTTCTTTCCACCATTCCTCTTCCACGATCTCGTCCCAGTCCAATTTTTTTTTCCTTATGCTGTTCTTCACTGTAAATCAATCCACCTTGTTCTAGGTCTTCGTCTTGCACTTTACCTCCAGCAGCTGTCTTGGTATTCTATTTTCCTCCATCCTCTTTACATGTCCAAACCACCTTACTTTATTCTTCTCAATTCTCTCATTTAGTTTTCTCCTCCCAACTTCCGTCCTAACATCTTCATTTCTCACTCTGTCTTTCCTTGTCTTTCCTATCATACTTCCTAGGAATTTCATTTCACTGGCTTGAATTCTACTAATGTGGTGTATGTTGCTGAATACTGGACAATCTTCGACTATTAAAGACCATTTTTTCATTCTCGCCACGCATAAGCTAAAGAGCCATATCTAAGCTCAAACGGTGTTAATGAGAATGTGCCGGAACCTTTAATACTGCCGTTAATGCCGGCCTAGGTTTATTGAAGACAAAGATACATTGTATATCCTGATCCAATAACATGTTTCCCTTATTAATCCCTTATCTAGCTTGTCTACTTCGTTATGTTGTGTCTTGTTTTCGATGGGAGGTGCATTCTAGTAGAGTGAAGAGGGGTGAATTCTCCATGAATGTGTGTTCGTTTAAATTCTTGTGGTTGTTTCTTTTAGCTAAGTATATCTCGATTGCTTCCTTTATGTCAAGAGCTCTGTACCTTTCGGTCCGTGATGAATTATTTTTAAGTCTGTTTCAATATTAGTGAAACTGTGTCCCGCTTCGCACATGTGTTCGCATACGGCCAAGTGCATCCCGCATTTTATCGCATTTCTGTGTTTATTGTATCGTGTATCCATTATTCTCCCACTCTGCCCGATGTAATTTCATTGACACCCTGTGTCTTGGCATGTAATGGAATATGCCCCTGATTTTGAATATGGGTCTTGTTTATTTAGATTACTGTTGTGCAGATGCTCTCTGGTTGTGTTATTTGTTGTAAATGCTATTTTAATGCCTTGTTTTTTGAACAGATTGATGATTTATATGTATTCACGTTCACGTAATTGAACTGCACATATTTTTTCCCATTAGTGTCCGGCTTTTGAATAATTTATTTCTATGCCTGGCTACAATTTGATCTATTTTGCTGGACAGAAAATTGTTTTCTTTTGCTATTTGCTTGATTATTCTGATCTTATTGTAATTGTCTTTTGACATGGATATGTTTAAAGCCCTGTGCACCATTGAATTGAAGCCCGCTAATTTATGCATACTGGGGTGATTGGACTGATCGTCAATTGCATGCAATGTTTGTGTCGGTTTTCGGAAGATGGAATATGAAAGTTCATTACATTCGATGGTTATGTCGAGATAATTTATTTTCCGATCAGTTTAGGATTCCTTGGTGAATTTAATAGAGTGATGTACGCTATTGATGGCTTGGAATGGTTTCTTCGCTTGTTAATTCAGTGTCGTTGATGCAAATTACATCATCCGCGTATCTTTTCCACTGTACTATTCACTTTGTCGAAAACTTTTTATTAATCTTGTATCTTTTTTTTTTTTTTTTTTTTCCGGGATTAGGGAATAACCCATCACAATATTGGGTATGATCGTGTTGACCGACTGGAAAACATCGAACTTCGTTTAGGACATTCAGTTAATCATTGCAGAAAGGAGGATTGATTGGTTGTGTAACTTTGTATTACTTCTGCTGGTGGTGTAAATCCAGCTTCACCTCCTCTAGTTATGCATCTAATCTATCATATGCTTAGTAATCAATAATTGGACAGGAAAAGGAGTATAGAAACACATTGTCCACATCTTGTTGTTCTTTCCTTTTGAACTTAATTCTTAGTGCATCACTCAGCATTGTCATTTATCATATATTAGTGAAACTGTGTCCCGCGTCGCACATGTGTTCTTATACGGCCAAGTGCGTCCCGTATTTTATCGCATTTCTGTGTTCTTTGTATCGTGTTTCCATTCTTCTCCCACTCTGCCTGGTGTAATTTCATTGACACCCTGTGTCTTGGCACATAATGGAATATACCCCTGACACAGTTTCACTAATACAGTCTATGAAACCATAACTTAATCTCAAAATCTACATGTTTTAAACGAAAACCTCAAAAACTTAAAACATGGAAACACCCTGATTACACTAAGGGAGAATGGCAACTGGACCACGTGTGCATGGATAAACACCACCATAAAGAGATCTATAACGTTAAAGTCCTCCGCGGAATTGACACAGGTTCTGATCACTACGTAGTCAAAATTAAAATTAAACTCACGCCCCAGAAGAGACAACAAAGGAAAACCCCCAAAACTAAACGAACAATAGATCCTATCCAGTTAATCAACAGTGAACAGTACCAAAAAGCAACTGGAAACATTAAAATAACTGATAAACTCGAAAACTTGGTTCACAACCTACAACGAATAGCAGAAGACCTGGCTCCAATTAAACCGCGGAAAAAACATCAATGGTGGAATAATGAATGTGATGAGATGATTGAAAAACGACACCGAGCGTGGTTATTACTCCAATCCCAAAAATCTGAAACATCTTTTCAAAATTTAGTTACACAACGAAAAGAAACAACTAAAACTTTAAGAAGAATAAAACGGCAATATCATACTGACACCCTACAAACAATTGAAGAGGAATTCAAAATTTCACAATCGCGGAATTATTACAAAATCTTTAAACAACATCTGAAAAAATATGAAGCACCTACCTTATTGTTAAAAGATGAAAATGGTAAATTGGCCCACAACAACCAGGATAATGCACAAATTATGGCTAAATATTTTAAGACACTCCTAAACTTTGAAGAACCCATAGAATTTCTCCAATTGGATGTTGACACTCCAATAACAACACCACCGGAGAACATTAACCCGCCCACATTAGAAGACGTTTACATAGCACTGAATGAGATGAAGAATTTCAAAGCCCCTGGAGAGGACCAGACTTTTGCAGAGATTTGGAAGTATGCTGGAAATTCGGCAAAAATCGCTCTTCACCAACAACTAGTCAACATCTGGATTACAGGAAAATTCCCTGAACATTGGAGATCAGCTATCATCCATCCACTACACAAAAAAGGGGATAAGACAGACCCTAACAATTACCGAGGAATTTCACTCCTGGATGTTACCTATAAATTTTGTTCTCGAATTCTTCTCAATAGAATTAAAGTACAACTTGAAAATGAATTAGGAGAATATCAAGGAGGTTTCAGGCCCTGGAGAAGTTGCCCAGATCAAATTATGAGCCTAAAATTGATAATGGATTATAATAGAATAAGGAATAGAGATATAGTGATAACATTTATCGACTTTAAAAAAGCATATGATTGTATTCATAGAGAATCTTTATTAAAAATTCTAAGACACATGGGATTACACCCCAAATTGACAAATCTCATAAAACTAACTCTTACAGGCACCAAATCAAAAGTTAAATTCAGAGGTGAATTCTCTGACCCATTTGGGGTCTAACCGGTTTACGACAGGATGATGGCTTATCACCATTACTATTTAATTGTGCATTGGAAATGGTAATGCGAGAATGATCTAAGAAATGCCCTCCAAATATAAAAATAGGGAGAAAAATTCAAACAAACTGTCTTGGTTTTGCAGACGACATGGCATTATTGGCGAAAGATTTAGAGGAAGCCAAAACACAGATATCAGAGCTTCAGACAATTGCAAATAAAATTGGCCTTAAGATATCATTCGAAAAAACAGAAATCATGCCACAAAAACCAACACCATTAAAGGAAATACAAATTAATGATATAAAAATTAAAATCTAGGAGAGCTAATAACAAACAATTTAAATGAGAAAGCGTCAATTCAAATAAGAACCAACAAGTTATCTAGGGCACAAAAATTAACATGGGAAACTTACAAAAAGAAATGCTTATCAATTAATGCAAAAATTAAACATTACAATACAGTCATAAAACCAGAAGCCACATATGCAGCAGAAACATTATTCCATCTAAATGAACATTCTAAAACTGACAGATTACAGAAGATCGAAAGGCGAATTGGAAGAACTTGTATCAATAAAGGATATAAAAAAGATGGGCAATGGCGAATAATACCTAACAATATGGTCTATAACAACCTAGAACCTATTACTGATACCATGCGAAAGAAAAGACTAGGATTCTTTGGGCACATCATGAGAATGCCAGATTCACGTCTTCTAAAACAACTAGTGCAGTACAATCTTGCTTCAAAAAACACAACAACTGGATGCCGATGGTTAAAAGAAATCAGAGAGGACTTGAAGGAAATTGGCCTAACAACGGAGGATGCTGCAAATAAGAAAAGTTTAACTACAGCACTTAAAAATATGACGTTTCATTTTCCACTCACAAAGAAGAAGATTCCTACAAGAATATTTTCCGCCGAAGAACGGGCAAGACGATCAATACGCATGAAGAAGTACTGGGAGGACCGCAAGGCTCGTACAGTTCCTACAAGTCGACGAACTAATGGTTGGCTAAAGTGATCCTTTGTGGTCTCAAAAGAAGAAGAAGAAGAAGAAGAAATGACATTTGCTGAGTGACGCACTAAGAATTACCGTAAGTTCAAAAGGAAAGAACAACAAGATGTGGGCAATGCGTTTCTATTCTCCCTTTCCTGTCCCATTATTGATTATTTACAAATAATCTGATATAAACAAAAATACTCTCACACCAATATAATATAAACTGAAATCACTCTTCTGAAAAATTCTGCTACTTATCAATTTCTACAGAGATTGTATTTTTTATTGCAGGATGATCTGGCAAAATTTATCTCCCTCCTGATGGTTCGTGAGAAAATGACTTTATCACCTGGAACGCCTGTCATTGAATGTAGGCCCTCGGAAAATGGAAACTATTACAATGTATTGGTGAGGAGAATATGTCTGTAAATTCTTATGTATTTTGTTCCATTGTAGTTTCGGCAGAGAACTTGGTGTGTAGTAAGCTGGTATAAATTAATTAGTGTATTTATTTGAGTACATTGGTCACTATTTTTATGTCAATGTTACATTCCCAAAATAGGGGATGCAGTTAATTTGTGAAACTATTTCTGGCCCAGCATTTATATTACTCAGTGTTGCTGTGGCATTATGAGTACCGTACTGCATATAATTACTCAACATTATAGCAAGCAAATACTGGTCAAACACCATCAAATTGTATTGAATATCAGGATGGTGATGGTAAAAACCAGCAATTATTTCATTAGCATCTTTCTGAATAGAATGTTTTCCTCTCTTGTTCTTTCCTTTTTGGTGTATCTAATACAACAAATTACAGCTACAGCATGGGTAGTAAAAATGTATGTCCTTTGGGCATAGTTACGAGTGTGCAAAGAAATTTCCCTTTACATGAACTCAAGTTCATAAATAAAAAGTTTACCCCATGCCCCATCGAATGCACGCAATTGACTTTTACTCCATTTTTTCGTCGGAAATCCAGTGGCAGTTCTTCAATTTAGACGTAGTCGTTGAATAACTACAGTTGCATAGTCCCGAGTATTGGACATGTGGACATTTTTTAGGTCTAAAAAGCTCATAATGCAAATTGCTAAGTGCGAGGATGTGACTCTGCCACTTCATCTGTCTCTCTTTCTCTTCACAGTCGGACTATGCATCACGTCTCTTGTTGGTAATTTGTTCGCTGCACTGGAAATAAAATATTTTGAGGTTTTCACATGCTCTCATGGTTTTTAAATAATATTTTATCGGCAAGATATTGTTCTGCACCCTTCACGGGGGTTGGTCGAACAAAGGAATATGGGGGTGAGTGTAGGGGATGGTGTTTAATTAGTGTGAGTTCCTACGAAAGTGCTGAAACTCCGAATGGGTGTATGGGAGAGTGTTGGGTGATGGGGCGGAGCTCTAATTGGTCTGGGTCGTAAATCTAAGGGATGCACTCTTAATGGGGAGCTGTTAGCTTGTAGAGCAAATACTACTAGTGAGTGATTCAATTATCTGCTGAGCGCGCAACGTTACGCTCGGCAGACGTGCGAGCAAGCACTCAAGGCTATGACAATGATAAAGGTCTGTATTGCTAGCACAGCAGTTTTATAAATAATGGCACTGGCAGGTCAAGGTGTAAGGTGGGGAGTTAGGCGGTAAAGACAGTGTTTGTGAATGAATGTTACAATGGATGTGTGGTAGTTGTGGTCACTTATTTATTTGACCAACAAGTGTTCTAAATGCGTCCCTCTATTTTGGGATCGTGTAGCACAATGTAGATGTTACAAATAAGTAATCAAGGTGTCACAAAGGAAAGGAGTACACTTGTAAACGTCAGGACTCTTAGAAACACACTTACCTTGAGGTGTAATGTGGTGACACAGTTGGATAGAGCCTCCGGCAGGAACAGACAACTGGTCCTTTGGAGTCGGCCCTCTTAAGCCTTTCGGAACTGCTGGCTCGGTATTTCCTCACTCTGTTGCTGTTCTAGTTAGCATCCGTGTATTTGTCCATGCGTTGTGTAAGCCGTGATGCAAGAGCTGAAGCCTCAGCTCTGCTGGCTAGGTGTAATTGAAGTGTGTGCGGCTGTTGTTGTTTCCAGCCTGAGGGAAGTTTTGGGGTGAAATTAATGTAGTGGGTTGGACAGATGCGTGGCCGTGTTTTAGGGTTAATTGTAGAAGTGTGGCCGTCTGCCGTGTAGTGGATTTGAGGGTGTATGTGAACATCCCTCTCTGGGTTGCGTAGGGTCCCTCAGGGGTGTAGGGTCTCCAGGGGCCCTAACAATATTATAGCATTCGTGTTGTTAAAATATGGATTTGGCAACTCACTCTCTAAAAGGAGGTTAATTCAAAGGTGAAGGTACTAACTGAAAAGAAACTTACAATTTTGAATTAGACAAGTTATGTTGTCCATGTTAATATTACCAATATCCTATCAGTTTCTTATTTTAAAAATAATCTCAAAACTGTAGGATTGTCACAATGCTTAATTTTTAAATATAATTAGATGATGATAATGTAGCATGAAGTTTCATTCTAGTGTATGGGAATGATAGGTGACTTTACCCATTTTTTTAATGACCTGGTTTGACTGTATATCAACAACTAAATCTATTCTCAAGCCTGACAGTGCAAATATTTTCTTTCAGTTTCGGTCCGGTGATGAAGCCACCAAGGCCTTGTCTCTTGAAGGCATAGATCTCAAACGTTGTCCGGAGTACTCCTCTAATCCAGGTACGTATACTGAGTTCTCCTCTTCCTCTCTGGACATTCTCAATAAGACGTAAGAGTTAATCAAACAAATAAACAGACACCCTGAGGCTGGTATGTTAGCAACCATGGGACCCCAGCTATTCCCAGCATTGCTTTCACTTACTACGTGCTGGGCTCCTCCCTTTCATCTTTGATGTCGACCTCCCTTAGCCAATTCTTGTTCTCTTCCGACCCGGACAGTATTTGGGTTTCCGAGGCCTAGGGTGTCTTTCATTTTCCCACCTTAATTAGCCCTTTTCTTTTCTGACACCCTAATTTGTTTTGTGGTACCTTTTGCCTATTCTAAGAGGACCTTCAAGGCGGCAGGGTATGTGCTACATCCTCCAGGGCTCCTGGCTGGTAAGCTGAGGGGCAGGCAACCGCAAGAAATTCCTGAGCTGGGTTAGTTTTATCCCCTTCCGCTGACATGCTTTGGGTCAGACCATCTCCTCTTTCACTGTCCTATTTGCCTATCAGGGCTCCTTTATTCCCTTTTCTTGGTCCATTATTTTCTTCTAGTAAGTTGTTGGTTGGTAGTACAAGAGTGCCAATTATTACAGATTTCACCGCACGATTACGGCCAATGGAAAAATTATTACAAAAATGTGACATTACCACAAACAAAGAAATTTCCATGAAAGTAAGAAGGATAAAGTGCCAACCCCTTGAAGCAATACTGCAGATATTCTGAAAATCAAAGTGAACTAATCCAACCGCTTGCATGATGAAATGATACCCACTCAATAGCTTCCAGTCAACTGCCTGGCAGATGACCTTGTAGTTCCACCCCTTAAAACCTCAACTCAACTGCCTGCGCACATTTGCTAGGATGTCGTTTGGAAGTTTTAAAGTAGTTAAAATTTAATGATTATATCTGATTAAACATCTCCGTTTATAAAAGGTTGTATGTTAAAATATTCGAAGCTTCGAGTAATTATAAAAATATTAGCAGCATGCTAAAATACATTAAAGGCTCTCTACTCCTTTTCCCACAACATTTACATTACAAATTACACAACCTGTGTGTGTTGCGTTTTGAGTCTTCAGTCTTTAAACTGGTTTTATGCAGCCTTCCATGCCCCTGTTCTGAGCTAATAGTTTCATCTCTACATAGCTACTGTACCGATAAATTTGAGTGGAGGGAGGGTTTGGTACCCTGAGGCCAAAGTGGCCTGAAGACAATTAACCTAGTACTATTCTATGCGCACAATGAAACATGGACTCGAACAGCAATAGGTAAAATAAATATATATTCTCAAGGGAAAAGAATACAAGGCCGAATGGCTATGGGAGGGAACACCAATCTGCACTCCTACTATATATCAAAAATGGAGGCCAAGCTATACCCCAAATTATATGGCAACGCTGTATAATTAAAACAAGTTACATTTACGTGATTTAGAAATCACCACATATTAAACCTTTTCTAATTCTTATCCGAAACTACAACAGTCTCATTTCGATTCATTTCAATTGGTTACTCATTACATTCTTTCAAATAGCCTTCCGAAAATGTTTTGCAACCAGCATGAATGCTGTGCTTATGCGTCCATAATAGACCAAAAGATGCCATCACAGACAAACGAAAAGCAAGGGGCCGTTTGTCATTATTAAAACTATCAAGTTCCCCACGCCAAAATCCTGACAATTACATTCTTAAAATCAATTAATTTTACATTAGCAGCATGCAACGATTAAAAATGAAACCAAACACATCTCGAAAGATGAAGTAAAACAAACTCTTTTTCGCTGCTTAAATAATAGGAGGCGTGTTATGAATATAAAATAATCTTAGGCCACATTATAATAGACCCTTAAAATATAAATTGAACAAATTAGCAAATCAAGAAAACGCCTTGGTAAAAGAAGAATAGCGTCCTTTTGGAATCGAAAGTTATTTCAATGCAACCGGCCAGACGACACTTGGCCTTTTAAAATTTGCAAACTTAATTCCCCTTTTCATGAAATTGTCATAAATGTTTTGTCTGACGGTTCTAGAGTTCCAATTAATATTATCTAACAGTTTTACCTTGTTCTCGGACCAAGATTTAGGTAGTGGTCCGAGGCTACCACAAACCGCGTCCTTTCACCACAAGCTCACATTATGTTCTCTTCTTCTCACTTAGCTTGGCTTCATTTCGACAATGGGACGCCATTTTGCGCATGTGCAGAAGTTCATTTTAAAACCGAAGACAAATGAAAAACGCCTGGCACTAGTTTTAATGCCAACTTTATAATTAATTTTCCTTCACCTCTTAAATGATCAAAACGTCCCTTTTTAACCAAATTTAATTTGGCAATAGAATTTTCATCGATGTGTCCGTCAATGATTGGCTATCAGACTTTAGATTATTTGAACAAATACCGCCAAATCCAGTACAGTCCCAGCATACATATTATTCACTAGACAGTCAACAATGGCTATATTCAATCAATGTAGGCCGGAGTAATTAGTTAATATATTTTCCATTAAAAGACAATGGTTATTTAAATTGTTTATGTCTTCTTCTTGTATCCTGAAATGATTCACAATTAATGCCAGGAGCGTCGGCAGAAGAATGGGGGGGGGGGGGGTCACATGGGGGCGGCGACCGGGGGCGGGGCACATGGGGGCGGCGGCGGCGGCGAAGTATTGTGAGTCGAAACCAATCGGCTCAGTCTCCCCCTGCGATTCCACCTGTAGGGGGTCAGATGATGATCCCCGATGGTAGCTGCAAGCAGGATGGAACCAGCTCTCCAATACAGCCTCTCCGGACCGTTACAGCTGGACATCTCACGAAGTTGTAGTAAATGCTTCCACTCTGACCAGCAGAATGGCTAACACCTCCACTAGATGTTATGTCGTGCATGGTGACAGTAACCTGTGCACTGGCCACTGCCACGAGTGGTGAGTGATCACATCACTCACGTGACCAACCGGAACAGATACCAGATGGCAATAAGGATCACATGATCGCCATCTCACCGATGATATTCCATGTAGATTCAGTTACCATGTCGTTGTTATAGCAAGTGACATTCCTTGGCTTTTTGGAATAATCGCAGTGTTAGACCAGGTAAGACTGTTAGAGCTTAAACCGACAGACGATGTTTCAATTTAAATGTTAGTTTACAATGTGATGAGTAATTACTAATATGAACATCACAATTCGATGTTCTGTTAAAATTTCTAGCTTGTTCCCAGCCAAAATAAATCCTGTTTTCACATTCTAAGGAAATTATTAAGTGGACGCAGCGTCACTTAACAACATGCCATCCCTCAACAATCATGGCAATCGGCTCTCAATTTATATAAGGTACCAAGGTACCACAGTACCTCCCGAGTACTCTCAAACAGCACAGTCATGTAAGTTACTTCTGATGTACAATTACATCAAGTACAAATATACACACACAGCCCTCAAGCATGGCTTCAAACTTTATTAAGGTAGAACAGCAGGCGCAGAACCGCTCGAACAATCTCAGCAACCAAACAGCAATCACAATTTCACGTGAACCAAACTTCAACAGGACTACACACACATGCTCAACTTCAGATAACGCAGGAATCCATCTCACATCTGCGACCAATCACCATCAAGCAGCAGTTACTCCATACATAACCTCACTATTTAACCAAACTCGTAGTCAGCTTACGACCAAGAATCACCCAAGTTCACTCGCACGTTGCCCTCAGCAATCTTCTAACTTCACTGTCACAACGACAGCACTTGACAACTCAAAGGATCAATCTCACACATAACCACACAACATTCACTCTTGTCGAGACATAACCTCACCAAATCCACCAGTCGACTTCAAACATCCCGTTATTAACCCAGTGCGACCATCCCAACGATAGGTAGCACTACCAATTCATAATCAACCTTAGGTCACTAAATGCAACCAACTTCACCTTGGGTCACTTAAGAGTAACCAACTTACCTTGGGTCACTTAAGAGTAACCAACTCTTACCTTGGGTCACTTAAGAGTAACCAACTCTTACCTTGGGTCACTTAAGAGCAACCATTGCCTTACCGTCCGTAGGTGCCAACTGACAACGTCTGTAGAACCAGACAAATTAAATTCCTCACCTAATCAATTCAGAAAGAAAACCTTCACCTGTATCGCATACACAATGCAGCTTACAGTTTGCTCCCAAAACTGGCCTCCACACCTGCCACGTGTTTCAGCGACAAGAAATATCCACCTGCATATACCTTCCCTTCATGAAAAGGCTCCCTGCATATACCTCTTCTAATTAATAAGTCAAGGCACCACTCGACTAACTCAATCTCAAACTCACCATCAGATCACTCATTAAAACCAACCGTCCGTAGGTACCTAAGTCGTCTGAAATATCAGACAAGAACAATTTCCAATCCTCCTAATTCCATAACAGAAACAGTTGCCAGCCATCTCCGGAACTAGTCTGGAACACCTGCCACGTGCGCCAATGAAAGGAAACATCGCCTGCATACGCCTCTTCACCAAAACCTCCTGCATACGCCTCTTCACAAAGACCACCTGCATACGCCCCTTCACAAAGAAAAGGCCACCTGCACTTTCACTTAAGGACATTAGGCACCACTCGACAATCCATCACACATCATCAGGGAATTAAACATCCTGGTATCACCGACCCAACAACCTCTCGAAGCACAAATACTACTCAGAGTACTGACAAAATACACAACTCAATCCAACCAATACCAACACGGTACCAACAAAACAAAACCTAGACACTAACCGAAGAAATCTCAAATACTCAACCGAGTACCAACGCACAAGAAAATAATAAAATCACTAACCCTAATTAAATCTCAACTAGTACCAACAACGCAGTACATGGATCACAAATCCACAAATCACAAACAACAAAACACTCCCTAACAAGTACTCACTCGAGCACCAAGTACCAACCAGGCACTAAACACACCTGAAATAAAACAACAAAATGTACCCTCAAAATACTAAACTACGATGTGCGATCATCACCAGCCCGCACGACATCAAGAGTCAGAGGAGCATAGCAATGTCGACATCACCAACCATCACTGAAAGTACCAGAATCATAAATAGACAGAGACTGGCTACTCCCGCTAGGTTGGTATCACTCGACGATCTCCGCATCAACTCCTCACTTCTCAATTGGCATCCTGAAATGCCCTAACCTCACTCGCTCAACCACACGCACACCAACACCAACCATACGTGCAGTCCTGGCACGTCACTCGTTCGATTCCTAACTCCAACCAAACCTGAAATAAATTTCAAAATTTCTATCTACCGACTGAAGATCAAAACTTTACACGACCAAACACGATCACCTAGATCAGCTCTACTTGTAACTGCTTTCTGCTTCCTAAATTTCGACCACTCGTCGCACGAACAGCTACAATCACAACAACTACACACCCAACACAACGGGGCTTCACGACTCCACAGCTGACTTAACACCTGACCTCGGCCTAGCAATTTTAAAACTCGCTGTTTCACCACCTGAAAAGCTTCAGCTCGACACTGCTGCTACATGTACTCACAGTACATTACTCGTCCGCCTGCATGTTCACAGAAAACTTCACTTAATATTTCACAAGACATTACACATTCAACTCGATGACAACAATTATCTGCGCACAGATGTTTCTCACAGAATACAGCAAAATAATTGACTATTCAGTTCACTAAATTTCATTAATGCTTAGATGACTTAATCACATTGGCAACACAGCCAGAACAAATAGCAATTCAAAATTTTGCAACCATGCCATAATGATTTTCAGCAAGAACTCAACGCGCGAATGATATCACTTTTCACACAACTTGACAGGAACACAGAACGATTAGCACTTTACTTAACAGCTGTGCATAGATAACTTTCTACCATGAATCAAATAACTACGGTACTGGTTTGATCCTACCTTGGAAGTAGCTTGTAGTACGGAACATCACAGAGTGTGATAATAGAGAGAATCCATCAGCCAATTTTACCATGCTTACAGAGAGACCATGTTCTTGAGTGCCAGTATTAAACCTGGACTTGACTCGTCGTCAGTGCGTTCACGCACTGAGGAATGCCAGCAACGCTTTGTCCATTCACAGCCATGAAAAGAAAATCATAATATTAGCCAGAGTACCACAGTAGGCATCCTACCTAACCTTAGTTAACCCTCAGTTACTCACTTCTCCCGTGCTGCTCGAATCCACGTAAGTTAATTCAACAATATACCACGGCAAAAACAACACCAGGTAACGGCTCCAGAAAATCGAAAACCACGCTCTGCTACCATAAATCTGTACCGATAAATTTGAGTGGAGGGAGGGTTTGGTACCCTGAGGCCAAAGTGGCCTGAAGACAATTAACCTAGTACTATTCTATGCGCACAATGAAACATGGACTCGAACAGCAATAGGTAAAATAAATATATATTCTCAAGGGAAAAGAATACAAGGCCGAATGGCTATGGGAGGGAACACCAATCTGCACTCCTACTATATATCAAAAATGGAGGCCAAGCTATACCCCAAATTATATGGCAACGCTGTATAATTAAAACAAGTTACATTTACGTGATTTAGAAATCACCACATATTAAACCTTTTCTAATTCTTATCCGAAACTACAACAGTCTCATTTCGATTCATTTCAATTGGTTACTCATTACATTCTTTCAAATAGCCTTCCGAAAATGTTTTGCAACCAGCATGAATGCTGTGCTTATGCGTCCATAATAGACCAAAAGATGCCATCACAGACAAACGAAAAGCAAGGGGCCGTTTGTCATTATTAAAACTATCAAGTTCCCCACGCCAAAATCCTGACAATTACATTCTTAAAATCAATTAATTTTACATTAGCAGCATGCAACGATTAAAAATGAAACCAAACACATCTCGAAAGATGAAGTAAAACAAACTCTTTTTCGCTGCTTAAATAATAGGAGGCGTGTTATGAATATAAAATAATCTTAGGCCACATTATAATAGACCCTTAAAATATAAATTGAACAAATTAGCAAATCAAGAAAACGCCTTGGTAAAAGAAGAATAGCGTCCTTTTGGAATCGAAAGTTATTTCAATGCAACCGGCCAGACGACACTTGGCCTTTTAAAATTTGCAAACTTAATTCCCCTTTTCATGAAATTGTCATAAATGTTTTGTCTGACGGTTCTAGAGTTCCAATTAATATTATCTAACAGTTTTACCTTGTTCTCGGACCAAGATTTAGGTAGTGGTCCGAGGCTACCACAAACCGCGTCCTTTCACCACAAGCTCACATTATGTTCTCTTCTTCTCACTTAGCTTGGCTTCATTTCGACAATGGGACGCCATTTTGCGCATGTGCAGAAGTTCATTTTAAAACCGAAGACAAATGAAAAACGCCTGGCACTAGTTTTAATGCCAACTTTATAATTAATTTTCCTTCACCTCTTAAATGATCAAAACGTCCCTTTTTAACCAAATTTAATTTGGCAATAGAATTTTCATCGATGTGTCCGTCAATGATTGGCTATCAGACTTTAGATTATTTGAACAAATACCGCCAAATCCAGTACAGTCCCAGCATACATATTATTCACTAGACAGTCAACAATGGCTATATTCAATCAATGTAGGCCGGAGTAATTAGTTAATATATTTTCCATTAAAAGACAATGGTTATTTAAATTGTTTATGTCTTCTTCTTGTATCCTGAAATGATTCACAATTAATGCCAGGAGCGTCGGCAGAAGAATGGGGGGGGGGGGTCACATGGGGGCGGCGACCGGGGGCGGGGCACATGGGGGCGGCGGCGGCGGCGAAGTATTGTGAGTCGAAACCAATCGGCTCAGCTACCACACTCCACATCCTAGTCAGTCTGTTTTAGGCCCAGTTGTACGAACTCGGGTTATCCATCGGAATAGCTATACCTGGGCTAGAGTCTTCCTTGGTATATCTCCAAGGGTGGGTTGTACGACAAGATTTTATTCCGGGGCTAGGTATTCCATGTTTCTCTGAGTGACTTGCTAAGTTGGTAACAAACGGAGCTAACTTTGTGGACTATTGACACGAAATTTGAACTCCTTTGGAAACAGATGAATATCGAATTTTGCGATACTCCATGAGAGGCCGTGAAAATAACAAACCACGGCCGTGGACAAACGTACCGTAATAAATCCATGCATTGGTTACAAATAGTAGTATAAATCGTAGGCTATACATAAATATAATGCAAACTAATATAGCATTTCCAAGACTTAAGTACCGGTAGGTGCAGGATAGGCTACTACATGTTATTATCATACATTTTACCTGTCAGTCATATGTTCCAGTCCGGGGGCGTGGTGGCTCAGCGGTCTAGCTGTATGCCTCTCACCAAGGCGGTCCGGGTTCGATTCCCGGTCAATGCATGTGAGATTTTCGAAGTGAAATGCCATGTCCTGTGGTTCGGATTCCACGTAAAAAGGAGGTCCCGTGGCTCATGATCTCGCGATTAACGGTCACGTTAAACTACAAGCTTGCTTGCTTTTATGTTCCAGTCCATCGATAATTTGATCTAATAACCTCAAAACTGTGTATTTTTCCTATCTGAACTGTATAAAGAATTAATTTTCATCACAGTTCAGAAAATGAGCCGGCCTCTGTCTGATCTTCTTTGCTTTTCTCCTTTGCAGAAATATTATTTCTATTAATGGATCCTCCGCATCAGCATGAATGCTCTTGAATAATTATGAGTACGGTATCCTAGGCTCTTGGCTGATGCAAAGTTATTATTAATACCCTGTTGAACCAAGGATCACCTCAAATGATTACCGGTACATATATAAGATAATACAGAAACACCAAGCATAACATAAAAACAAAAAAATAATAAGCAAAAAGTGTTGGATCTGGTGAGATTCGATCCGCAAAGAATGTAAATTTATACTCGCGAGATTAGCATGCTAGCCACTGGACCACCGCTACCTAACGTCATTTCCTGAAGACTGCGCATATGATGCTTACGTACGTAATGTCAGTGACCTGCTTTCGTTATTTTCTGTAATAATATGTATGTAATTACTGTGCTGCTATTATGATTATACATTTTCATGTACATATATGAATAGTCACTCGAATTAAGAGTTTCTGATGATTTAACTTCGTTTTTTTCTAATAAGTGAGCCTCTGCATCACTTTCAACATTAATTCCTGGCATCTCCAGCATGATGCTCTCGACTGACGTGGAGTTATTATTAATTACCCTGTTGAACCTAGGATCACCCCAAGTGATTACTGGTAGGCTACATATAAAAGATAATGCAGAAACACCAAGCATAACATAGAAACAAACACTAATAAGCAAAAAAAGTTGGAACAGGTGGGGTTCGATCCACAAAATTCACGTGCTTTCGTCGTGAGTCCAGCGGGCTAACCATTGGACCACTGCGACATGGCGGTGAGTGCTGAAGACAATGCATATGATGCTTACACTTGTAATGTCGCTGGCTTGCTTTAGTATTTTGTCTGTAAAAATGTGTATGTAATTTTTGTGCTGCTATTAAAATTATACATTCTCATGTACATTTATGAATAGCTCACTGAAATTAAGAGTTTGCGATGATTTAACTTCGGATGTTGTAGCGGTCTCTCCCGTCCGCCATATATATACTCGGTATAAGAAGATAGCTCGCCATTCCAAGCCCGGGTAGCTATGCCGTCGTTTATACCAGGATTATCTCTTATACCAATGTCGTACAACTCAATTCTGCGCTCTACGGAGATAACTTTAGCCGAGGTATAACCCGAGTTCGTACAACTGGCCCTGAACATACTTAATCTTGGCCTCGACCCTTCCTTCCAAAATGTTTGCTATTTCTGGGTGCCTTGGTATGTATTGTACCAACTTATCTCTTCTCTTCATTAGCACTTACCAGAAACATCTCTTCTCCCCACTTGTCATAGTACCTGTTCATTTTTTACTTTATGAATCTAATCATCACTCTCCTGTAACACCACATTTAAATGCTTCTTTTCGGCTGCAACAAGAGTCTCCAAGTTTCACTTCCATAAAGCACCATAGTCTAAACAAAAGCTTTCAAAAAGTACTGTCTAATACCTAAATCTATATTTGATGTGAACATATTATTTTCTTTTCTGTATAAAAGATTTCATTGCCTGTGCCAACCTACTTTTTATTTTTCTTTGCTTCGTCCATCACTGCTTATTTTTTTGTTTCCCAAGTAGCAGAAGTCACAATTTATGCAATTGATAAAGAAACACATAATCCTCACAGTTCAATTTTGATAAGTATGGGCTACTTGCATACGAGTCGCTAGATTAAAGAGGTTCAATCCCCTCCGTGTCTTTATCCGAACAATTCATATATTTACCACATGTTTAATGATATCGTCCTTAGTACCATCTATTTTATGCCGTTTTTCTTCCTCCTTTTCAATTACATGTTTGACACACATTTCCCAGTACTGAGGAATAATGAGTTTAAATCCTTCCAGCAAACTACTTCCCCCCTCCCGACAGAGTGTAAGTTTAGTTATTTTGCTCCACATGGCACCACATGTACTCCATTGGATTTAGGGAACAGTGATAAGGTGGCAATCTTAAACTTCCCTTCCTGACTGCTTCACAATCTCATCGACTTCCTTTTCCGGGGTGTCTGAACCTGACCCCATTACTATGGTCCCCAGATCCTCCATTTGGGGATGTACCCTCTAGGAATTAACTGGCTGTGAAAGCCTAAAGATTCCCAACTAGATAAACAACAACATAGTGACTGGCACGTGCAGGTGGAATACAAGCCATCATCGAAGGTGGGCATTAATGACGAGACATGCAAACCTGTCTCATTCTACGTCAATTACTGAATGATCCCTAATTTTGCCATTTAAAATACGCGCTGGGGATTCAGTAGTTTTTCCGCTGACCTGTACATGGCAGCATTCTACAGTAACTACTACTGAGTGTTTGCCACTTCGCCGTCAAGAGTGCAGCTTGAACTATTTGTATTCTTTGCTCGAGTTGAAGACGTGTTGAAAAGGAAGAGATTCCTCATGATGTTTCCCTACGTAAATGACAAATGGAATATGTCCCTTATAACCGCCAAATTAATATTTGTGGTGTCGTGTGAAGCTGATCAGGGCTTCCAGTGACTCACTTTTCTCACTATTATTCACTATTTTCAAAGCAGCCTCACTTTTCTCACTATTTGATAAAATTACTCACTATTCTCACTTTTTATTACAAAAATGGTCACATTCTGTGTTAAAAATGGTCTCTGCACAATCAGATTGCTAGAAACGACCCAAAATATACCCATGAATGGGTAGTTCATTTTTCTGCCACCGGTGCCTGAGCGCGTTGCTGGCAGCGAGCCAGGCGGCCAGAAAGCATGAAAAGCTTCCATAGTGTAATACCACAGCCAGAGCCATGTGCGATCGCCGAAAATTTTAACAAAGCGTTTGTTAACAAAAGTTCACATTTATTTTTTTGTTTTATGATTTAAATTTCTTGAGTGTTGCATTGATTACCTATTATTTCCAAGTGTCCTCTAACTATATGAAAAATCACAAACAGTACACACAGATATTAACATAGGTGCAATTTGGTTGACATTTTTTGGGGGGCTAATTTGTTTTTCACATACACATTCTTAAAAATTTTGTCTATTTCAATACAGTTTTGTCTAATTTTTGGGGGGCTATGGTTGGTTTTGGGGAGCTTAGCCACCCAAGCCCCCCCTAATTCGCCTACAGATGTGAACAAACGTTAAAATTATGAACCAGATACACGGCCATAAATGCGGATAATGTTATGAATTTACTCACTATTTTTCACTTTTTCATACAAAAACTCACCTCTTTTTCACTTTTTTGAAGAAAAATCACTCGCTATTTCACTATTTTTGGACGAGTGAGTGGATGGAAGACCTGAAGCTGATTTTAATATGCACATTGTCACATTGAGAGGACTTATTGTGATTGGTCAATTCAAAACATTGGGGCTGTGCGGAGATGACCTTCTCTTGTCGGCCTCCATCTTGAGAAAAGAGTCTACTGGTGATTGCTGGTCTGAGCAAACGTAAAAATTGATTTCAGCTTTCTCGGGCGAGGGATTATTTTATCCCCCGCCCAAGATGTTTGGATTTACAAAATGTGATTGTGAGGTGATCGAAGAGCCTAGATTGTGCTATCTTCCGAGCTATATGCTTTTGGAATTACCAAATGGTATGGCGGTGAAAATGACATCAGTATATGGCCTAAACTAGCCTGCTCGTGTGTTGTATTTTCATTGGTCGTAGCTTCGTTGGGTTACTGGGGGCAGCTATGGTTAAGCCTGTGGGACCTCCTCTTTCCCTATTTTACATCTATAGGTATTCTTCTGTCGGAGTGTGTTTGCTAAGGTGATTGCAGAGAGCGGTCTCGGAAGAAGCCCATGAACGCTTTAACCCCCACCATGTCAAATACTATCAATTCAATCTATAGCTCTTTGATACTGTAGCCCCTGGTGTGCTCGTTTCGACCTCCCAGTTTCATTAAAAGTAACGAGGTCTGTCTTGAAATGGATGGAGTAAATACCAGACAGACACAAGAAAGAAAGAAAGAAAGAATGATGGGGAAAAAGAAATGATAACACGGCATGTAAAGTGGAAATGTGCGGAACAAACCCAGAAGGAGAAAAGAACTAATTGAATCGGCACATGCTTAATGGACCTCGGTCACAAGAAATGGCAAACTGAGTTAAGCATGGAAATCGCATGATATAGGATAGCCTCAACCATCTATGTTAAAAGGGATTGAGTCACATGCGTGGGATACCTAATATTAGCTAGGGAAATTCTTAACGTACGCTAATAGGTTCTCTGTCCATTGCTTGGACACAGTTTTTTCCGTGTTTCTCAAAACTAGGTTGCTTGAACTGAGGCCCTTTTAGCATGTGCCGATTCAATTTAAGGTTATGTAAATCAAAACACAACAAGGTGGACATGATAATAATCAATCACTGTCCAGATAGTGAGGTCTGAGAAGGAGCTATTTGTCCCATGAAACCTTAGATAATAGTAAAATTTCAATAAGTAACCCTTTGGCAAGTTTGATTGAGAAGGGGACTGGTTCGGCCACTGTCTTGGCAAACCAGTTTTTGTGTTTCCCCATTTGTTTCCACTCTGTGTGGTTGTACATATCTGTATTATTTGTCTTCATTGTATTTATTCATTGTCAAGTTAGTTTTGTTTCTGTTGATTAGTTGTCATGATTTATTTGTTTTGATTGCATGTAGTACTCCCACTGCCGTGTTTCCAGTAGGATATTTTGGCTTAGAAGGTAATTTTGTATTCTAAGTTGGCCACATTGATTCTTCTTTAACTTGTTTTTTGAACTTGACTGTGATTGGCTGCTTTCGGCCTATCAGAGGCCTCTAATTTGGTTTTTGAACTCTCTACTGTGATTGGCTGCTTCCAGCCTATCAGAGGCCTCCTTGCTGCTTGTAGCGACCAATCACGTTTTTCTTCTTCGTTGTTCTCTAAGTGTGGCCATGACACAATGCTGTGCTTCAAAGCTGGTTGTGATATATCAACAAGTATCCAGCTAATCATTTCTATAATTGGTGCTATCTTCATAGTAACCGTGCTTAGCAATCATGTCCTATGCACATGATTCATATTTTGTTTGGGCAGTGACATTACGGTGATTTTCGATCTCATCATCACCATGCTTGATGTTGATACGCGTCATGTCGACGAATTCTTCAATCCGCGGCGTCGGATAGTTTGTTAATGTGTTTACTTCTATCTTCATTTACTGCCTAACAATTTGTCTTCACGCGTATGAATAATGATGATGCTTCGTGTGATAAGTAATTCATCGTGTCTGGAAGCATGTTACAAGGCCAGGCATCATCACTGGAATGGAAGTTGACGCTAGGCTTAACTGCTTTACTATTGTGATAATACCGTGCGATTGGCATATCCCGGTATTTGTATGATAGCAACTACTTTGACTTCCTGCAACATCACTGGAATGGAAGTTGACGCTGGGCTTAACTACTTTACTATTGTGACAATACCGCGCGATTGGCATGTCCCGGTATTTGTATGATAGCAACTATTTTGACTTCCTGCAACATCACTGGAATGGAAGTTGACGCTGGGTTTAACTACTTTACTATTGTGACAATACCGTGCGATTGGCATATCCCGGTATTTGTATGACAGCAACTACTTTGACTTCCTGCGTTTCACATATAATTTGTTTTATTAACAATTCATTTTGGGCTTACAGTATCGGCGCATCACTGTAAGTCAGTCCTGGTTCGACGACACATTCTCGTTCCATGCGACCTGTTTTTTCATTATTTGTTGCAACTCCACTTGTGTTGCATATTTTAATTATATCATTCTTTGGAACTGCCGTGTATTGCATGCCGTTCTATGATGTACTGATCTGCAGCTACGTTCAAGACAATATGTGTGTTTTAGGCTCAAGACGTAACGTGTGTTAATTCTTAATGAGTGTTTCTTCAATTGTGTAAATTTGTGCTAGTGTTTCTCATATGTTTATGTGTCACCTTTGGATATTATGTTTTATGTGCAACCTATTTGATAATATATCTTATTATTAGTTAGTGGTGGTGTCGTGTCCTTTATGCCTTCCTGGATTTCCTTATTTAGTGACAATAATATTGTCTGGTCCTCCACATGTTTGCTAAATTGTCAAGCGACCTTTGTAAAGTCAACTCTTTGTATTATCACATCATTATCTAATGCTTTGGCCAACAAATTTTTATACATTGTCCACTATTACCAGAATACTCTTGGTGGTTTGTTGACTTCCCGCGTTGGCCATTATATTATTTGGTCCTCCGGGCCGGATATTGAGCTGTTTACTGCTTGAATTATTAAGCTTTGCTTTGGCCATGTTGGGCCCTTGTTTATTGCTATTTCACCAGGAAGGCCATAAATTTAAATTGTATACGTTCCCATTAACTTCCCAAGGACACAATACAGTATTCTATGTTCAGATGTTTGTTTACAACTTAATCGAGACCATTGTCTCAGTGTTTATTTTTTGTGTTAGTTAAGTTGGTTGTGTTAGTTAGGTGTGCAACTCTGGTAATTACATCTAGGCGGGCAATCCTAAAGTCATTATGGAGGATGCCCAAAAACGACCTTTAGTTAGGAAGCGTGCAGTCGCTAAGGCCATGCTTACCTCACAAGAAAAAGTAATTAGCAACTTTCAGGACAGAAGAGCAATATCAAATGTTAGTGTTACGCAAACACAAATGCGAGGAAATTTATAAACAATATAACGAAGCGCAAGTCGCTTTAGAGGATATTACAGACAATATCGACGAAGAAATAGCCGAACGTTGTGACTTCGAAGATAAATATTTTGAGTTGATGGTTAAAATTAAACTACATTGTGACAATTTCAAAAAATCCAACACTACAGACAGTGATAACCCTTTGAATAATTTGCAGAGTGCACAATTTCCTAATGCTAACGTAGCTGCAGCTCATATAAAGTTGCCTGAAATTCAAATTCCGCAGTTCAGTGGCGACTTCACAGACTGGTTGAATTTCAGAGATAGCTTCAAGGCTATAGTAATTGATAACCATGCTTTGTCTGATATTGTTAAGTTCTACTACCTTAATTCTAGTCTTAGTGGTGAGGCCAAACTCCTCTTAAAGAACATTACTGTGTCAGATGATAACTTTATGGTTGCATGGAACTTGCTGACAACTCGATACAATAACATTAGGCTCATAGCGCACAACCATGTCACCAAGCTTTTCAAGCCCCCCGCATACGGTAATAATTCAGTGTCATTGCGTGCCATCATCGACCACTTTGTTTCTCATGTCAATGCGTTAGAAGCTTTGGACTTTAACGGGGTTCCCCTTCAAGACCTGTTATTGTCACATTTTATATTGGAGCTACTAGATAATGATAGCATCCGTGAATGGGAGAATCATGTTGATTCTGGGAGAATTCCCACTCTCCAGGACTTGGTTAGCTTCTTAGAGAAAAAATGCAAGGTACTGGAAATAACTGAAAGGAATGTGTCCAGGCCTGCATTACATACTGCTGTAACCAAACTTAAAGCTGAAGGTCATTCGCCTCAGAAACCCATGTTAACTACTACCAAATCTCGTTGTACATATTGTAGGAGCATTGATCACCAATTGTCGAAATGTGGTACCTTTATCAAACTTTCGTCCACAGCCAAATGGGATTTTGTCAGGTCTCGTAAATTGTGTTATAATTGTTTGCGTAATTTCGAGCCTAATCATCAATGTTCGAAGTACTCTTGTAACACTTGTTCCCGAAAACACCACACTCTTCTTCACTATGAGCCCTCCAGTGGCACTAATAATGATGCTTCTCAAGCTCATGCTAACGTGGTAAACACTAGTTGCAGTAATGTCGCTCGTAACAATCAATTTTCAAGGACCCTATTACCCACTGCCAAGTTGAATATATTAGCTGGCAATGGCTTACGTGTACCTGTCACTGCACTACTTGACTCTGCATCAGATTGTAACTTAATTTCGTCACAATTAAGAAATTAAGACTCCACACCAAACCTATGAAGGTACACATTCACGGTGTTGGTCAAAATCAAAGCACTGCTACTGTTGTTGCTGATGTGAACGTTTTTGCCTGTGCTACTAATTGGTCTGCTAAGCTTGAATGTCTCGTGGTTCCCAATATTGCACTTGAGCTACCCGCTGCTGGTTTCGATACCTCTGAATGGAACATTCCATCACATATTGATTTAGCTGATCCTGATTTCAATTGCACTAAATCTATTGATCTTGTTCTTGGTGCAGAATATTTCTTTGACCTGTTATGTCCTGGTAAAATCATACCAGTTGGTGATTTGCCCATCATTCAAAATACCTCTGTGGGTTGGGTGTTTTCTGGGAAGCTGCCCAGTGCAAGCACCTCGCAACCATCGCACGTGGTATCAGCACTTACACTCTCACGCCCTCATGTAGAACAACAGCTGGAAGCGTTTTGGAACGTTGAAGAAGTTGAAACCCCAGTGTTGTCTGTTGATGAATCCATATGTGAAGAACACTTCGTTGCTACTACCACTCGCAAAGACGATGGTAGATTTGTGGTTAGATTCCCTCGCAAGGTAGACTCGGAGCCTCTAGGTGCCTCTCGCTACGCTACACTAAATCGTTTTCACTCTCTCGAAAGACGTTTGGCTCGTAACCCTGAGTTAAGGTTAGAATACACTGAATTCATGCATGAATATCTAGCCTTAAACCATATGCAAGTCGCCCCCCACCCGACTGATGGTGAAGTTTACTACATTCCCCATCATCCTGTTTTCAAGCCGCACAGTACTTCTACAAAGCTCAGAGTGGTATTTGATGCTTCGATGGCTACTACGTCTGGGTGCTCCCTTAATGATACTTTGTTGGTGGGCCCTGTAATTCAGCAGGATTTGTTCTCTATTTTGCTTCGGTTCCGTACTCACTTGATAGCGTTTGCAGCTGATCTGAGTAAAATGTACAGACAGATTCTTGTAGATCACAAAGATCGTGACTTACAGAGAATATTTTGGAGAGACTCTCCTTCAGACCCTATAGTAGAATATCAATTAAACACCGTTACATATGGTACTGCCCCAGCTTCCTTCTTAGCCACTCGTGTGCTAAAGGAGCTCGCCCTCACTGATGGCACAGCTTTTCCAGCTGCCACTCAGATTGTTTTAAACGACTTCTATGTTGATGATTGTATCTCGGGATGTGATTCCGAGCATGACGCACTCATTCTGTATGATGAATTGACCCTTCTTTTGAGATTAGGTGGTTTTGAACTGTGTAAGTGGAGTTCAAACTCCATGACTTTATTAGATAACATTCCTCTTGATCATCAAGAGAAACAACAACTCCGTAGTTTCGGCGATGGTGAAGAAACAGTCGCCAGAACGCTAGGACTTTATTGGCAACCCATCGATGACTTGTTGCGGATTCAGTCACCTATCGTGAGCTGTGACACTTCAATTACTTTTACTAAGCGTTCATTTTTGTCCATTGTTGCCTCTATCTTTGACCCCTTGGGTTTAGTGTCACCTATTGTGGTTGCTTGTAAGATTCTCTTCCAAGATTTGTGGATTCACAAACTCGGTTGGGATGACCCCCTTCCAATGGAAATCACGCAAGCTTGGCTGAACATTTATAGCAATTTACCTGCGATTTCTGAGATTTCTACTCCACGTTTGGTTAAGCCTGCTTCAGAAATCAAATCTATGCGACTTCATGGCTTTTGCGACAGCAGTCAGCAGGCCTATGGAGCTTGTCTCTATTTATTGTCAATTGATACCTACGGCGTCGTCACTGTTGCACTTGTGTGCGCTAAGTCGAAGGTTGCTCCTCTTAAACAGTTGTCTTTGCCCAGACTTGAGTTATGTGGTGCACTTTTGCTTTCCAAATTAATTGCAAAGGTGCAACCCGCTTTGAACTTGCCTATTGAATCCGTCTATTGTTGGACAGATTCCATTATTGTTTTGTCTTGGTTGGCTTCGCCCCCCTCAAAATGGAAAACCTTTGTAGCCAATAGAGTTGCTGAAATACAAAGGCTTACTGTTCACTGCGCCTGGAAACATGTCGCTTCCCGTGACAATCCAGCCGACATAATTTCCCGAGGCTGTATGCCCTCAGAATTGAAAACTAATCAGCTATGGTGGTATGGTCCAGCATGGTTGAAGGCCTTTACAAGCTCCAGTACTTCAGATATCTTTGACACTCCTGTGTCTGAATTGCCTGAGTGTAGAATTTCGTGCGCAAATGTATCTAAACCTGTTGACATTGATTTTTTAAACAATTTTTCTTCCTACACAAGATTGTTGAGGGTCATAGCCTACTGTATTAGGTTTTTCTCTAATTGTAGAAATACCACTAGGATCAGTGGTCCACTCACTGCCATTGAAATTGATGTTGCACTACTTACATGTGTGAAAATGATTCAAGCTCAGTGCTACTCTACTGAACTTACTGCTCTAATGAAGAATGAGCAAGTGCCATCCACTTCCACCATCAGCAATTTGCACCCTTTGCTTCACTCTGATGGCACTATTCGTGTGGGAGGCCGTTTGGAATTGGCCGACCTTCCATTTGATACAAAACACCAGATACTTTTGCCCAATGACCATCATTTCACTAAAGTCCTGGTCAGACATACCCATTTAAAGTTGCTTCATGGCGGGGTCCAGGTTGTGATTGCGACTATCCGACAACGCTTCTGGATACCGTCACTACGAAAACTTGTTCGTAGCCTGTCTCGCTCTTGTGTTACTTGCGTGCGCTACGCTGCACGTCCTTCTGAACAGTTAATGGGTCAACTCCCAGCTGTTCGCCTCCATCAAACCTTTCCCTTTAATCACGTTGGTGTTGATTACTGTGGTCCATTCACTATCAGGTACGGTGGCCCCAGGTCAAGGGTCTCGACTAAGGCTTACATCGCAATGTTCGTTTGTATGGTTACGAAGGCTGTGCACACTGAGGTCGTCACTTCCCTCTCCAGTCATGCTTTCGTTGTAGCCTTTACTCGCTTCTGCAGTAGAAGGGGCGTTCCCGCTCAAGTGTATTCCGACAATGGTACCAACTTTCAAGGCGCACAGTCTGACCTTGCTGATCTTGGTTCGTTGCTCTCCTCTGCAGATTTTCAATCTGTTGTTCAAGATTCTACGTCATCGCTACTAATTCAGTGGCACTTCATTCCTCCTAGTTCTCCGCATTTTGGTGGACTATGGGAGGCAAACATCAAATCTTTGAAATCTCATTTAATAAGAATCATGAAGGCTCAAGTACTTACGTATGAAGAATTGACCACTCTCGTGGTGCAAATTGAAGCCATTCTAAATTCTAGACCCATTTCGCCTATGACTGAGGATCCTACTGACTTGTGCTATCTCTCGCCAGGTCACTTTCTTGTTGGACGACCTTTGAATGCCTTGCCCATTCCTGACGCTTCTGAAGTGCCCATCAATAGGTTGTCTAGATGGCAATTACTTCAACAGATTATGACTTCATTGTGGCGTAAATGGTCCACAGATCATTTACTCTCCCTTCAACAACGTCGCAAGTGGAACCGTATGTCTCCTAACCTCAAGGTTGGCACGCTTGTGCTTATTATGGACGACAATGTTTCTCCTACTTACTGGCGACTTGGACGTATTCTTGAGGTTCATTGTGGTAAGGACGGCCTAGCTCGTGTGGTCTCTCTACATACCACCTCTGGACTCTTGAAACGTCCCATCGTCAAGGTGTCTCCCTTGTTGCCGCAGAACTAAACACTCTTGTATTTTCATAAACAACCTGCCTGTTGTTTCTGTGCGGGCAATATGGTTCGGCCACTGTCTTGGCAAACCAGTTTTTGTGTTTCCCCATTTGTTTCCACTCTGTGTGGTTGTACATATCTGTATTATTTGTCTTCATTGTATTTATTCATTGTCAAGTTAGTTTTGTTTCTGTTGATTAGTTGTCATGATTTATTTGTTTTGATTGCATGTAGTACTCCCACTGCCGTGTTTCCAGTAGGATATTTTGGCTTAGAAGGTAATTTTGTATTCTAAGTTGGCCACATTGATTCTTCTTTAACTTGTTTTTTGAACTTTACTGTGATTGGCTGCTTTCGGCCTATCAGAGGCCTCTAATTTGGTTTTTGAACTCTCTACTGTGATTGGCTGCTTCCAGCCTATCAGAGGCCTCCTTGCTGCTTGTAGCGACCAATCACGTTTTTCTTCTTCGTTGTTCTCTAAGTGTGGCCATGACACAATGCTGTGCTTCAAAGCTGGTTGTGATATATCAACAAGTATCCAGCTAATCATTTCTATAATTGGTGCTATCTTCATAGTAACCGTGCTTAGCAATCATGTCCTATGCACATGATTCATATTTTGTTTGGGCAGTGACATTACGGTGATTTTCGATCTCATCATCACCATGCTTGATGTTGATACGCGTCATGTCGACGAATTCTTCAATCCGCGGCGTCGGATAGTTTGTTAATGTGTTTACTTCTATCTTCATTTACTGCCTAACAATTTGTCTTCACGCGTATGAATAATGATGATGCTTCGTGTGATAAGTAATTCATCGTGTCTGGAAGCATGTTACAAGGCCAGGCATCATCACTGGAATGGAAGTTGACGCTAGGCTTAACTGCTTTACTATTGTGATAATACCGTGCGATTGGCATATCCCGGTATTTGTATGATAGCAACTACTTTGACTTCCTGCAACATCACTGGAATGGAAGTTGACGCTGGGCTTAACTACTTTACTATTGTGACAATACCGCGCGATTGGCATGTCCCGGTATTTGTATGATAGCAACTATTTTGACTTCCTGCAACATCACTGGAATGGAAGTTGACGCTGGGTTTAACTACTTTACTATTGTGACAATACCGTGCGATTGGCATATCCCGGTATTTGTATGACAGCAACTACTTTGACTTCCTGCGTTTCACATATAATTTGTTTTATTAACAATTCATTTTGGGCTTACAGTATCGGCGCATCACTGTAAGTCAGTCCTGGTTCGACGACACATTCTCGTTCCATGCGACCTGTTTTTTCATTATTTGTTGCAACTCCACTTGTGTTGCATATTTTAATTATATCATTCTTTGGAACTGCCGTGTATTGCATGCCGTTCTATGATGTACTGATCTGCAGCTACGTTCAAGACAATATGTGTGTTTTAGGCTCAAGACGTAACGTGTGTTAATTCTTAATGAGTGTTTCTTCAATTGTGTAAATTTGTGCTAGTGTTTCTCATATGTTTATGTGTCACCTTTGGATATTATGTTTTATGTGCCACCTATTTGATAATATATCTTATTATTAGTTAGTGGTGGTGTCGTGTCCTTTATGCCTTCCTGGATTTCCTTATTTAGTGACAATAATATTGTCTGGTCCTCCACATGTTTGCTAAATTGTCAAGCGACCTTTGTAAAGTCAACTCTTTGTATTATCACATCATTATCTAATGCTTTGGCCAACAAATTTTTATACATTGTCCACTATTACCAGAATACTCTTGGTGGTTTGTTGACTTCCCGCGTTGGCCATTACAGGGACTGATGTATGTTCTTTACCCACAGCTGCAGTTCGACCGCCGCCCAACAAAAACTCTACAAGGCTTCGTGTCGCGAACTTCCCATATGGAATCTCGGAGGTTTGTACCTAATATTGCATTTTGTTGCTAGTTTGGAAGCCCTAGCTAATCTACTGTTCACGTTATACTGAGAGGTTTTTGTTGAGTCACACAAAATTACTTTTAGACTATTTAATGTTAGTGCGAGGTCCATCCAGAAATTAAGTTTCCCCGTTTTTAAATACCGTAAAAAGAAAACATAGTAACATGTAAATCATTATTGGCACCAAATACAGCAAAGTTTGAAATATTTCTCGACATAATCACCACCAGTCATATCGCGAGATCAACTTTTGTATTCCTGTGTCGTAGAAGTCTGCTGCTTGGGAATAGAACCAACATGTGACTTTCGTCTTCAGCTCTTTGTCACTGTGAAAACACTGACCCGAGGACAGGAATTTCCTGGCAAGAAAAGATGGAAATCGCTGGGAGCAAGATCAGGACTGTACAGTGGCGGATCAGACAGCTCCCTGCCGAACTCTCGCAGAAATGTTGGTGTGCGCCAAACCGTATGTGGTTGAGCATTGTCTTGGACCAGCGCAACACCTGCACTGAGCACTCCACGCCTCTTTTGTTTTTAATGACCTGTCATAATTCCGTAGTGTTTCACAGTGACGGTCAGCGTTCACTGTTTTACCTCTGGGCAGGAAGTCAATGAACAGAATGCCCTTCCTTTCCCAGAAGACTGTGCACATCACTTTTCCTCACTGACACAGTCTATTTGAATTTCGTCTTGACCAGATATCCACTGTGACGCCAATGCTTTGACTGCTGTTTGGTTTTCAGGGTAAAGTGAGCAACCCATTTCTCATCGCCCTTGACGATCCTGTTGAGGAGCTTGTTGCCGTCGTCACGGTACCGCTGCGGGAATGTCAGTGCTACTCCTAAGCTCTGTGTTTTGTGGTCAGCTGTCAGGTTTATGGATATCCACCTGGCACACACTTTCTTGAATAGTTAGTGATAATTTCATGCAACAAGGATTGCGATATATCTGTGGAAAATGGCTGCTGAGTTCTGTAATAATGAAGCAACGGTTCTCCATGATGTGCTGCCGCACCAGCTCCACAAGGTCGTCATTGAAGGTTGCCCATGGCCCTCTCCATAATGGACTTTTTTGATTCATTCTGGATCTGTTTTGACACCAGTATAATAATAATAATAACCCCTGGCACTATAGCCCATGAAGGGCCTAGGCCTACCAAGCGACCGCTGCCCAGCCATTTGGCCTGCAGATATTGGGGTGACGCGTGGTCAGCGCGTCGGGTCCCCTCGGCCGTTAATCTTGGTTTCCGTGACCGGAGCCTGCCTCACTGTCAGACAGCTACTCCATTGTTCTCACGAGGCTGAGTGTACCCAGTTCCAGCCCTCACGTCAGTTTCTAAAATCTCTGACGGAGCCGGGAATCGAACCCGGGGCCTCCAGGCGAGAGGCAGGCGCGCTACCCCAACACCATGGGGCCGGCAAGTGAAACCAGTATAATCTATATATATAAATTAATGTTATGTCCTGTCTGTCCTGTATGCACTCGTATAGCATTCATCTGATTGCTATGAAACTTTGGTGAATTGTTGTGGACACTCCCGCAATGGTTTCTGAATTGGTAAATCCATTTTACAATAGACAGCACACGAATACTTCCAACAAAATAATGGCGACGCATGAATCGTTTCAACAGAGCCCCGTATGCGCTCATATATCATTCATCCGATTGCGATAAATCTTTGGTGAATTGTTGTGCACACTCCACCGAAGGTTTGATTCAGTAAATCCAATTTACAATAGGTGGCGTGCGAGTCATTTCAACAAATGAGTTTTGGAGCGTGAGTCTTTTCAACAACTTAACTTTCTGAATTAGAAAATCCATTTTTTTTAATAGATGGTGCGCGTGTTGTTTCAACAAATGTACTTTGATCAGCTGTTGGGCAAGCTCGCGAGAGTTTCTGAATGGTAAATACCTATTATAATAGGTTAATCATGAGTAGTTTCAACAAATGAGAGTTGACGCGCTAATCGCTTCAATAATTGAACTTTGGTAAGTTGTTGTGCTCACTCCCAAGAAGGCTTCTGAATCAGTAAATACAATTAACTTTACAATAGATGGCGTGTGAGTGGTTTCAACAAATGTGTGTTTGCGCGTGAATCGTTTTAACAAATTAACTTTGGTGAGTTGTTGTGTGCATGCCTGTGACAGTTGCTGAGTTAGAAAATTAATTTTACTATAGATGGCACACGAGTCGTATCAAGAAATGCACTTTGGGCAGCTGTTGTGCAAGCTCACTAACGTTTCTGAATTAGTAAATCCATTTTTCAATAGGTGGCTCATAAGTCGTTACAAAAATGAGTGTATTTAATACAGATTAGTAGCAGTTTATGTGTTTCTGGTGTGACTCATGCTTGCGATGACCATCAACAAAGCACGGAGACAATCCGTACAAGTGTGTGGATAAAATTTGGAAAATCAATGCTTCTCACATGAACAGCTGTTTGTGGCCTGCTCTTGCATCGGAAAAACTAAAAATATGATGTATCCAAAAGCACTTCAATAAACAACACAAAAACGTTCTTTCTTTGATTGGCATTGCAACGCATGCCGGGTACAGCTAGTAGGGTAATATAAATTAAGGAACAGGTTCCGCCTAGTCAATACCTTTTAAATTATTTATAATTAAATATCATGGTACATGTTTCGGGGCTATTGATAAATGCTCCCTTCATCAGCCAATTATGTGTATTTACTAGCACATTCAAAGACATTAAATATTTCTCAAGAATTATGGCTATGATGAGTGCATCTGTGGACAAAGAGTGAAGGATTTATTATCTAAGTTCATTAGAATAGTTTTAAATATTTTTTCTGAGCACATCAATGATGGCAGTGAGCATAGCAGCAAGAAAAAAAAACTTGAGACATTGAGGTACAGTACGGTGGCTTCGGAGGCATAGTTGGTAGCATGCTGAGCTTCTATGCCCAAGATCGTGGGTTAAAACCCGGCCGAAGTCATCAGATTTTTTAAGAGTGTTTGAAATCTCTCAGTATGCCTTCCTTCGAAGCTGAAGTAAAGCCGGTGGGTCCATGTAATAGATTAATGTCATGTAAAAGAACCTTCCACTAACTAGAATTGTGTGAAGCTAAATTTGTAGGTTAGATTTGATTAACGCTCTATTAAGTTCCACTATTCGCCGCCAGGTGCCGGTTTCGATGGCATCTAGTAGCTAAGTTCAGAGCTAGGTGTCGTTGATGGTAGCATTTGGTAGCAAAATTAGGAACTACATGAAATTGATCGTCTGCAGTCCTTACCTGAATTGCAGATACACACTAATACAGCTATCACAATTAACACCGGTTCTCAGACAGATTCTACACACACCCAAAGTAGAGTTCGTTTACACTTTTTTGACAGCTAGGATTGCCAACTTTCATAATGAAAGACTCAATTTATAACCTGTAGTCCATAACAAATATATAAATGTTTTAATCACATGCAAGTTTTTTCAGGTTAATTTTTCGCTTTTCCCAGTAATTGGGAACATATTTTGTCGGCCAGACTGAAAAGTTGCCTTATCAAACTGAAGAACCACGTGCTCGTGGTATGGGTGTGCGATTGGTAATGGACGCATTACCGTGTTCATCTGCCTGTGCAAACATGATTATTATACAGGGTGACACATAGGAACCGGATGTTTTTAAAATGGATTGTACTCAGCCGGGAGGAGTGGTAGAAGCAGGGGAGAGTTGCCATGCTCCTCGGCATAGCATACCATGTTGGTCGTTAACGAACTAAATAAATGTATTAACAATTGTAAACTAAAACTAAACAAAAGAAAATTCCCTGTCTTAATAAATAAATTAATAAATATTTACACACTCTCACTCCTCTCCACATATATGCCACTGAAGTTACTAATACAGGAAGAAGACTTTAGCAGATATTGACTATTTAATAGTGCAAAAGAAAAGTGACAGACTCACAAGCTGAAAGCATTTTAGTGTCAACGAGATTGCAGCGAACACAGGTTCACTATACGAAGTCCATGTGAGTAACAGTGTGATCGGAGCAGTATATTATTACAACATAACTATGACTGCTAATATTCATCAAGAAGTGGTGTTATTCGACATTTATAATATGTTTGAGATGATGAACTATAGACTTTTATGCGCAAGGGATGTGTTTGAAACAGAGTATTACTAACGGATTTTTTTATTATGGATACTCGAGTTTAGGCCTGAATTACAACCAAACCAACAGACCTATTGAAAAACGAGTTATACCAATACTGTATTTTCCTTGTTTAATTCTGCGTTAGACTGTAGAAGCCAATTACAGTATTTTCAAGTTTATTAATTATTTATTTATATGTGGTTGTTGTTGTTTGAGTCTTCAGTCTTTTGACTGGTTTGATGCAGATCTCCATGCCTCCCTGTCCTGAGCTAATCGTTTCATCTCTACATAGCTACCACACCCTACATCCGAGGCAATCTGTTTAACATATTCTAACATTGGTCTACCCCTACAGTTCTTGTCCTCGACCCTTCCTTCCATAACTAAGCTTGCTATTCCTGGGTGTCTTAGTATGTGTCCTACCAACCTATCTCTTCTCTTCATTAGCAGTCGCCAGAAACATCTCTCCTCTCCCACTCGTCTTAATACCTCTTTGTTTGTAACCCTATCTACCCATCTGTTCTTCATCATTCTCCTGTAACACCACATTTCAAATGCTTCAATTCTCATCTTTTCTGCTGCACCAATAGTCCAAGTTTCACTTCCATAGAGCGCCACGCTCCAGACAAAGGCTTTCAAAAATGACTTCCTAATACCTAAATCTATATTCGATGTCAGCAGATTCCTTTTTTGTAGAAATGCTTTTCTTGCCTGAGCCAATCTACTTTTTATATCCTCTTTGCTTCGTCCATCACTGGTTATTCTGCTTCCTAAGTAACAGAAGTCTCCTACTTCCTTCAGCTTTTCACCTGCCAATTTGATCTCCATAGAGGTTTCTGATTTATTTCGGCTGCATTCCAGTATTTTTGTTTTACATTTATTAATTTTCATCATGAAATCTTTCCGTAAGACAGAGTCCATACCATTCAAAAACTCATTCAAATCCTCAGGCTTGTCGGCCAAGATGACGATGTCATCAGCAAATCTCAGAGTTGAAATTATTTCTCCTTGAATCTTCACTCCCACTTTAAATTTTTCTCTAATTTCCTTCATTGCTTGTTCAATGTAAAGATTGAAAAGTATGGGTGATAAGTTGCAGCTTGCCTTACACCTTTCTGAATACCAGCTTCTCTCTCATGTCCTTCAACTCGAATGACTGCTGTCTGGTTTCTGTATAGATTGTATATCACCCTCCTATCCCTGTACTTTATTCCAATCGATTTCAAAATGTCAAACAATTTAGTCCAATGAACGTTATCAAAAGCTTTTTCTAAGTCTACAAAAGCCATGAACGTTCTCTTATCTTTCCTTATTCTACCTTCCAAAATCAGCCTAAGACTTAGTACAGCTTCCCTTGTTCCTACATTTCTCCTGAAACCAAACTGGTCTTCACCCAACTCCGTTTCTATCTGGCTCTCAATCCTCTTGTAAATTATTCTAGACAGGATCTTTGAAGCATGAGTAATCAAGCTGATTGTACGGTAATCTTCACATCTGTCAGCTCCCACTTTCTTTGGTATAGGGATGATTACATTCTTCTTGAAATCAGGGGGTACCTCACCTGTCTCATAAATCCTACACACCAAGTGAAATAACCTGATCAGACCTTCATCTCCTATGCAGCGTAGCAACTCAATCGGTATATCATCTATGCCTGGTGCTTTGTTCCTGCTTAAGTCTTCCAAAGCTCTATCAAATTCTGATCTCAATATTAAATCTCCTTTCGCATCCTCATCAATTTCCTCTTCCCTTTCCATTACATGATTCTCAATCTCCTTTCCCTTATACAAACTCTCTATGTAAGCTTTCCATCTCTCAACCTTTTCTTCCCTATCTGTTAGAGGCTTTCCATTTGTGTCCTTAATATTACAGCACTTAGTCTTCTTTTCCCCAAAAGTATTCTTAATCCTTCGATAAGCTGTGTCTACTTTTCCTAATTTCAGACAATTTTCTATACCTGCACATTTCTCTTTTAACCATTCTTCTTTCGCTTCCTTGCACTTCTTGTTAACCTCATTTCTCAGACGTCTGTATTCTGCTTTCCCCTTTTCATCTCTTACATTCTTGTGCTTCCGCCTTTCATCCATCAATTCTAGTATATCCTGAGTGATCCACGGTTTTCTACCTATTCTCTCTTTCTTACCAATGTTTTCTTCTGCGGATTTTGTTATTTCATTCTTCAAAAGTGCCCATTCGTCTGCAATTGAAGTTTGTTTAGGGTTTTTCATTAGTCCTTCCTTTATACTCATCTTGAATCTTTCGTTTACATCCTTCTCTTTCAGTCTGTCTATTGCCCACCTTTTTGGCTTTTGACTTTTCTTCAGTTTCTTCAACTTTAATCTGCATTTCATTACAACCAGATTGTGGTCAGAGTTTATGTCGGCACCAGGATATGTTTTACAATCCAAAATCTGGTTTCGAAACCTCTGCTTGACCATAATGAAGTCGATTTGGTAACGCCCTGTATCTCCTGGTCTCATCCATGTGAATATTCTTCTATTGTGGTTATTGAATAAGGTGTTGGCTATGACCAACTCATGCTCAGTGCAGAATTCTACCAGCCTGCTTCCTCGATCATTCCTTTCACCTAATCCAAAATCTCCTACTATCTTCCCTTCTCTCCCTTTTCCTACCACAGCATTCCAATCTCCCATTACTATAACATTTTCATCACCCTTGATATACCTCAGAATTTCGTCTATTTCTTCGTAGACCTTTTCAACATCCTCATCATCAGCTTGACTGGTAGGCATATAGACTTGTACCACTGTGGTGCAGGTAGGTTTAGTATTTATTTTTGCTACAATAATCCGTTCACTATATTGCTCATAATATTCCACCCGCTGTCCAAGTTTCCTACTCAATATGAGGCCAACCCCTGCTTGGCCATTGTTTGATTTAGTGCTAATGACCCTATAGTCTCCTGACCAAAAGTCCTGTTCTTCCTGCCAGCGCATTTCACTAATCCCAACCAAATCCAACCTCAACCTATCCATTTCCCTTTCTAAGTTTTCTAACCTTCCATTTCCTAGCAGACTTCTAACATTCCACGCTCCGATCCGTAGAATGTCAGATTTCCTCTTTGTCACTTCTGTGATGTTAACCCCCTCTCGAGTAGTCCCCACCCGGAGATCCGAACGGGGGACTAGTTTACCTCCGGATTGAAATTTTACAAGGGAGGAGGCCATCATCACATGTATTTATGCATAGAGAGGTGCATATCCTCGGGAATAGCATACGGCTGTAGTTTCCCGTTGCTTTCAGCCGTGCAGCAGGACGCAGTGTAGCCATTATTTGGCTTATATTATCAATATCTTAACCGTCTATAAGACTAGTAAAGAATTGATTTATTCTGAAAGGCTGCTACTCCCTTTCAGAATAAGTAAAGAGCAATTCTACTAACAAAAATACTAACCTTCTACCGTACTAACAATTAAATACCAAAATTATACTAACGAAAAAAATACTGAAGTTCCTCCAACAACAAATACTACCACTAAAACAGTCTGTCACCAGGCACACTCACATGCAATCACACATCACAGTCTACTGAAACAATGAACTATAACTAATAAACAATGCAACTGCTACCAGACACACACACACACCACAGTCTAATAGAACAATGACATATATCTAATAGACAAACTAACTACCTACTTACAACTACAACTAACTACATACTTACTGTACTGTTATTTGAATTGACAATATTTACAAAATGCAATGTAGATAGAAAATACTTACAAAATGTAATTTAGATTCAAAATAGTCACAAAATGCAACTGAGAATAAAAATACTTACAAAATACCCACCCTACACAATATTGGCATTTATCGAAGGATTGATTTACTATCTAAAAAAAAATCATGGGAGCGTGCTCAACAACTCACCAAACCTTCATCGCAATGAAATGAATGGTATATGAACGCAGGCTTTCTTAAAATCAATAAATGATATGTGTGTTTCCAAATTGAACTCCCTGCGTTTTTCGATCAAATTTTTTAAGATGATGTAGGCATCTGCACATGTGCGACCTTTTCTAAATCCATGTTGTTCATTCCCTATCACCTCAGAGTAATGTTTCAGTAATTTTTCTTTAACAATATTTGCAAAAATTTTGTATCCAGAGTTAAGTATACTTCATCATCATCAACATTTCCCCTTATCCAGCTCCTGCCGGGTCGGGGTATTTATGGCACTTCTCCACTTTCCGCTTTCCTTCCACAATTCTTCTTCCACGATCTTGTCCCAGTCCAGATTTCTTTTTCTCACGCTGTTCTTCACTGAATCGATCCACCTTGTTCTAGGTCTTACCCTTGCACTTGGCCTCCAGCATCTGTCTTGGTATTCTATTTTCCTCCATCGTCTTTACATGTCCAAACCACCTTAGTTTATTCTTCTCAATTCTCTCATTTAGTTTTCCCATCCCAACTTCCTTCCTAACATCTTCATTCCTCACTCTGTCTTTCCTTGTCTTACCTATCATACTTCTTAGGAATTTCATTTCACTGGCTTGGATTCTACTCTCTTGCCTGCTCGTCAGGGTCCAAGTCTCAGCTGCATAAGTTAATATGGGTATGGGTACATAGTACATAGTTAAGTATACTTATTCCTCTATAATTTTCCAAATCTTTAATATTTCCCTTCTTATGAAGAGGAACTACGTGTGGTATTCAAATTTCAATAGCTTGATTAGAACACAAGAAGTAACAAGGAGATTTTATAATTACGCACAGCAGCCATCTTGTGATTATGCAAACAATTGAAATAAATTAGATGCCAGTGGATCAACATTTGTATAAGCATTTAACGTGCAACGTTTCACGGCACTCGAATTGTTAATTCGCGAGAAACGTCCATTTAAATATTTATACTTCGCGTCGCCGCCATGTTGGATTTGTGCTCACCAGGTTACTGAAAGTCCTATAGGTGAACATATGTTCATAGTCTCTATGAACATAAAAAAAATTCAGTTTGGATGCTGTAAAAGATTCATAGATATTGAGAACCTTCTAAATATTTCGGAAGCTCGCCATTTAGGATTGTTATATGTATAGGCCATAGAGTTATGTACAATTCAAGGACAATTATTGCCTAGGTTCATTATTCAAACTTTCACTTCGATCGCATGATTACGACACAAGAAATAAAACCTTAATTTTAAAATTTCGCACAGCCGCCATCTTGAGGTTATGTAAACAATTGAACTAAATTAGATGGCAGTGCATTACAATCTGCAAAATCATTTACTGTACCAAATTTCACTGCGCTCAGAGAGTTAAATCACGAGAAAAGTCTATTAAAATATTTCAAATTCGCTTGGTCGCCATGTTCGTTTTGTAGTCAGTATATAGCTATTGAATATAAAAGGAAGGTTTAATAATTCATAGAAGCAGAGTGATGCATTCTCAACAGACAATAACTGACCACTATGGTTCTCTACACCACAGCAAGGAGGTGAGCATTCATTCATGCATGTAAGAGTTAAAACGTATCTCAAAGTAAATCGCAGAGAATTCGTTACTTTATGGGAATCATAAAAGTAAAATATGTTTATGACAACGGAATATCAATAGCAAGAAAGAAGAATGCGGAAATAAAAACATAACCGAGATGGGAATCGACCTCTTTTGACTCTTCATAGTCTAGTCCAAGTAGGCAAAGCTACCACTCAAGCCACCAAAACAACAAACAGTGAGTGTACTATTTAGGTAAGTAAACAACTTTTAAACACAACTGCCAGTTTAAGTTCTTGAATATTTCCCTTACTTTTATTCTATTCCAGTAAATCTCTGGAAATATCCTTTATAATTATCATAAGCAATGATAACAGCAGCACTGTGTATCTTCTGTCCACCATTACCCTCGTGGGCGAAAGAGAGTTTGCGCATGTGTGAGCGCAGGAATACTGCATTTTTCTAAGGACTGTAATTAAGAAAGAAGGAACGATAAAAACAATCTATATTGTTCGCTTCGTTTGCGATTCCCTTACTGATCTTCAAGTGTCTCGATTGGTAAAAATGCTCTTTTTAATTTGGTTCTTGACTCAAGATGATCTCAAGTTTAACTTGGTATCTTGTTGACAAATGGGCCATAATTGCTTGGATTGTATTGGCCATTAATTAATGTATTCATTACATTTTGATTATGCATGGTTCCTGATTTGAGATATATTGTTGGATATAGTGTAGCCTCATGAGATTGAAGACTAATGCCACCATATTCGACCCTATATAATGCTTTATTGCTTTCCGGGACAAGTAGGCAAGTACAGTAGTGTGTGATAACTGACGCACTATAGGACTCGGGATTTAAAATACCAGCTAAGTTTACGAGGGTGAAACACATAAGGACACAAGAAGCTTCACCTTTACAAATGAGGATATTTTTAGAGAAATCAAACTGCTTCAGCAAGGAAAAGCAGCAGGGTGTGATCAAATTACTGGGGAATTAATAAAGGCAATGGGGTGGTACATAGTGCCTTATTTAAAGTTTCTTTTCGACTATGTCATGAACAATAGTAGAAACTATATGAAACTATATACAGGAAAAAGTACTTGGCTGAGGGCAATGAAATTTTTATATCTGATAGGCACAAGTATTGGTAGTGCAAATCTCAAGTTTCAATTTTTTTCAACCACCCGATAAAAAGTTTTTATACTTTTTCTGACGTAACGTTTTCTCAGCCCAGGATAAACGTACAGCAGGAAACTTGGTCTCCTTTTGAAGCTCTCATTCGTGATTATTGGAAACTACGACCACTGTAAACGTACAGTGTGATGACGAATTTATGAAGAGTAATATTAATGGGAGGTTTTGTGTGTTCTGGCCTTTGCCAGAACTTCAATGGCAGAGGTGGGAATCGAAACCCCTCTATTCATTTGGACCTCCTGAGGCTGAGTAGACCCCGTTCCAGTCCTCATACCACTTTTCAAAATTCATGGCAGAGCCGGGAATCGAACCCAGGACCTCTGGGGTGGCAGCTAACCATGCGGACTGCTACGCTACGGAGGCGACATTCCTCTCTCTTTGAAGGTAAAAAGAAAAGCAGCAGAACTCTTGATTTCCCCAAGGACAGTGGCCTGGTGAATTATTTTCACATGGCATGATTTGTGCAAAAAATTAGGTCTAAAATTTAAGTTGTTGTGTAGGCCTAAAAGTTAACTTATATGGTGACCTTTTTTGTAAGTTTTATTTTAATATCAAGCCAACAGTTCAAGTAATGATCTTATCTTCATAAGGACATCCTACACCATACCTTAGTCAGCATTTTCCCAGAGCTGTGAAATGATGAAGCCTAGAAATAATTCCACTCGTGTAACATCAGCTGCTGTGTCATAGCGCGGCCAATGATGTAACATTCTGTCAGCGAGCCGTCGGTGGGTTTCAGGTGTGCTGTGCTTGCCACGGTGGGTGAGTGGTCAACGTGTCAGTCTACTAACCCCAAGCTTGCAGGTTTGCTCCTGGCCGTGGTATGTGATTTTCGAAAGGCGGCAAAAATTACGACACCATGTCAAAGAACCCATTTGAATTCAGTAGGCCGTGTTCATAATGGCAAAATTAATCTCGGGAGTTTCCGCCAACTTAAAGTTCCTCATTTCTCTACTAGAGAGGGCTACAGTGTTCAAGAAGCTTGGATATCTAACCTCCTTGACTTTCATAGTGCTTCAAGGAACAACGAAATTCGACATGCAAGCTACCCTTTGGGTGTCAAATAACAAAGCTTGCACCCGGCACCCGAGGCCATACGATATTATTATTAATGTTATTGGTTTTACGTCCCTTTTAACTATTCGGGCTTTTAGTGACACCGGGGTGCCAGAATTTTTCCCCGAAGGGGATCTTTAACGTGCCAGTAAATCTACTGGCATGGCTCCCTCGCATTTGCGCACCCTCAAATGCCAGCTGACTGTGCCAGGATATGAACCTGCAACCTTGGGCCCAGCCAGCGAGAACGTTACCGCTGAGCCTCGCAGCCAGCCATATTATTATTAGGTGTGCTGTTAGAACAATTATTTGATAAATGCCACAAAGAAATGCAAGTTTCCTTTTAAAAGGGGAAATGAATTGACATTGCGAGATGAATGTAGGTTTAGGCAACTCATAATGGCTGTTCACCCCTTGACGGAATACACACGGCCATTGCTGGCTGCCATGTGGGTGATGGCTCATTGGCTGCTATACACGTGGCAGCGGCGGATTGATCTGTCCAGTAGGACTATTTGTTCCTGCGAGATCTGTGAAAAAAAGTGCAAAGTTAAACATATATTTAAAAATACAAGTGATAAAATTTGATCAATTAAATTATTATTTTTTCCACATGTATGAAAAACACATTATGTTATTTACTTTAAAATAATTGTAACAATTCTTATTTCCCTCTGGCCTTTTTATGTTGAATAACAATCATTAAACAATATTTGTATTATTTTCTCCATATATTCATATTGGAGGTTTGAAGTGTTGTAGTGAAAACCCAAATAAAATTGAAAAAATAACATTTGATTAGAAAATGTCCAAGATAGAATTTTTTTTATCTGTTAATATGACATTGACAGAATCTAGTTAAACATCTTTTATCCTTAATTTAAATCTTCCAATCTTTTGTCTTTAATTGAAATTGAGCATTGAAACTGGTCCCATAATCTTTATTGGTTGTTGGACGTTACCCATAATGAATCTTCTTGAAAAAATTTGATAAGTATAATGGTATACATCTATATCAGGAACAGGGGGAAAGAGGAATGACACTGATTCTCCATCACACTTGTCCATAGAGCCAGGTCTGCAAGTGTGCATACCTTTATTTGACCATTGCTGCCACATTCGTTTTACCAGCACAGGCAGCTACAGTCCATAGAGATAACCCACTCTCACACAGAACAATCTTCTAAGCTCTCTCAAAATGCAACAATTGAGGCGCTGGGTGCAATAACCACTTAAGTAGACTTAAGTCGTTTTTCCGGCGAATGCAGTTTTGTAATCCCCAATGTGTTCTTCATCTATCCTCCAAATATTATTTCGTTATGTCAACTCTAGATGGCAAAAGCTTGCATTATATACACAGCTGTGTAGCAAGTCGTTCTTCCGGCGAACTGCTGGGCCGACTTAGGCGCTTCGAACGCCGGTATCGCACACGCGCGGGAATCAGTGAATGTTGTCTTGTGACTGTTGTGTGTGGTTTTGTTATTGTTATTCTGTAAAGATGTGTGATCTGTCAGATGATAGCAAACATGAGAAGTTAAATGAAGGATCGGATTTGGAAATGCAGAATAAAGGAAAGAAGAGAATACTTTAGCGAGACTCTTGGAAACGCGTGCAGAACAAAGCCAAGAGGAATCGTGGTGATAGCTATGTGAGTTCTAGAGGCAAGAAGGTTTCCAAGAAAGTATTTAGTTAGACTGAAAATTGTTGCAAGAGAAACTGACACTCATTTTTCCCCAACGAAAAACACCGGAGAATGCAGATGCACTTAAATACAGTTTTACTTCACTTAGTCTATCCTATCAAGGCAATGCCGGTGTATTTCTATTAATTTAATCATTATTTTCTGATCGAAATTGGTTAAACAGAACCCGAGTTCATGCATGAATGTAACCATTCTAAGTCTTATCTGCATATCCGTTTGCATTTAAATGTACTAATTACACCGGATTATAAAAAATGGCTGTATTTGGACACCTTTTCATTTCTTTTCTAGGTAAAATAATTGCAGTGATACTTTCAAAAGTGCCTTATTAAAAGAATAGTTTCAAAATTATGTTTTTGGTGTAAATTTTATATATAAAGTATATATTATAATTTTATTATAAAAATATAGACTACTTATTGTGCAGTACACGGTAGCTATTTTTATCGAGTTAAATTAATTTGAACAAATCTACTATCCATAAATGGTAATTTAAGATGCTGATTGTCAGTCTCTGCAATAACGACTTAAGTCAATCCATATTTAAATTAAAATATTTAAGAACTGGTGGAGATGGTGAGAGCAGCAGGGGTGATAGGTGTGGAGATGGTGAGAGCAGCAGGGGTGATAGGAACACAGTGGCTCTTTCGAGTAATGAAAGTGATATGGAGGGAGAAGAAAATACCAGAGGACTGGAAAAGAGGGATAATAATACCCATATTTAAAAAGGGAAGTAGGAAGGAATGCAAGAACTACAGGGGAATTACACTCATGTGCCACTGCGCTAAAATATTTGAGAAGGTACTGGAGAGAAGAATTCGGACAGAAGTTGAAGATGGGCTGAGGGAAGAACAGTATGGATTCAGGCCAGGAAGGTCAACAGTTGACCTCATCTTTGCAGTAAGACAGCTACAAGAACACCATTATGAATATGGGAAAGATCTGGTGATGACCTTCTTGGATATTGAGAAAGCATATGATAGTATTAATAGAAACAAGGTATGGGAAGCAATGAGAGCAAAAGCAGTGAACAAGGAGACAGTGGCAAGAGTGAAAGCAATGTACGAGGGAAGCAAAAGCTGTGTAAAGGTGGGAAGAGAGAGAACGGAATGGTTTCAACTGGAGAGTGGTCTGAAACAGGGAAGTGCACTCTCACCCCTGTTATTTATAGTGGTGATGGATGAAATCATACGAAAAGTGGTAAATAGCATTGGGGAAAGGAAAATGAAGGCAATGTTGTTTGCTGATGACCTTCTGGTATGGGGAGAGGATGAAGAAGAAGTACAAGAGCAATTAGATGAGTGGGAGAAGGTAGTGTTATCATATGGGATGAAGTTCTCAGCACAAAAGAGTGAAGTGGTCATCACAACGAGGAAGAAGAACAGACTGGATATGGGCATAACACTTGGAGGACAGCAGTTGCAGAAAGTAGAATGCTTCAAGTACTTGGGAAGCATAATTGAAGAAAAGGGAGGCAATAGGATGGAAATAAATGAGCGGGGAAGGTGCGCAGATGGATTTTTCAAGAGTGTTAGGGGGATGATATGGAATAAAGATGTACCACAAAAATGTAAAGGAATCATCTACAAGACCTACTTTGTGCCAATTTTGACATATGGTTCAGAAACATGGGTGATGAAGGAAAGGGACAAGAATAAAATACGAGCAGTGGAGATGAAGTTCCAGAGGAGTAGGGTAGGAGTGACAAGAATGGACAGAGTAAGGAATGAGAGAGTCAGGGAGATGGTAAGAGAGGAACCATTGCAAAATAAAATAGAGCGATCTAGGCTACAATGGTATGGACATGTGAGGAGGATGCAAGAGGAGAGGATACCGAAGAAGATGTTTGGAATGGAAATGACGGGAAGGAGGCCAAGGGGAAGACCAAGGGACAGATGGACAAAAGGAGTTAAGAAGAGTGTGGAGGAAAGAGGAGTGTGCTGGGACACAGTAAATGACGAGAGATGGTGGATGGACAGGAAACGATGGAGAGGCTTATGTTCCAAGCAGACCCGACCAGCGGTTGGAAACTGCTCAAGATGATGATGATGAAGAACTGGTAAAGTTTAAATTCACAGTGACATTGATATATTGTTAAGGACTATCTTTAAATGGTGTGTATAAATCAACGTATCCATAAATGAAAAACTCAGACATTTACAGTGTTTCAAAACTTCAGGAGTGATTTTCTCAAAACAGTGTTTTCAGACTTAAGTTGTTATTGCACCCATCGCCTCAATTGTTCATAGTGTGCTCTTCTCTTTCATCATGGCATGTTTGACTGGGAACGGTTCAACGGTGGCCAATCATGTGGGGTGACCTGTATAAACAATTCAATGGGCCGGTTTAGGTACTTTCATGGCGTACTGCAGTTCTATACCTTGAAAATCAACACAAACAACCAATTCCTTTATGCAATTTCCATTTTTCTGAGTATACAGTATTATTATTTTTTGCCTATTTTTTTATTTTTATTTTTTATTTATTTTTTACCGTTCAGTGCAGTGAAAATATTTAACATGTATATACACTATCTTCTATTAAGATACAATTCCCCACCAATATTTAAAGCACATGTTCATAATTGGGGTGAAGCGCAAGTGCAGAAAATTATGTGAAGTGAGTATATTTCATTTGTGGCAGGTTGAATTGACAGACTTCTTCAACAAACTGATGGAGCAGACTGGATTAACTGAAGGAGTTGGCAACCCTGTTGTAGCCTGCAGAATTATCCCAGACTCCAATACTGCTGACATGGAGGTTTGTAATACCATTTGATGGTGTTGGTGGTGGTTTTTTGTTCCAAGTGGCTGAACATGAAATTTAACTGCTCCCCTTTAGGAAATTTAGTGGCGGCTTGTGGATTGTACAGTGCATAGGATGTTTAGTGATTAATGAATGAAGGGAGGAATTAATTTTGCCTTGATTTACCTCCCCCAATTGTAACTTGTTTTATATTTGCACCCAACAGCCACCTTATTCCCTTGTACTTGGAGGAGTGAACCTTGAGTACTCTTATCAACTAATTTTACTTCTTCCAGAATTGGCACAGTTGGGACAAGGGGGCAGTTGGTCACTTTTCGGACAAACATTTCTTTTCCTACTCATTACTCAGTGTAGCAAACGTCTTCTAAATGCCATATTTCCTCTCATAATCGTCGTACTTTTTGAGCCTAAAATTCGTGGAAAAAAGCAGGGTGCGACGATTATGCGAAGAATATTTAAGTTCAAAGAATATACTGCATCATTATTTGCCGCACGGGCCAGTCATTCGCGTAGCGTGATTCTGGCGTGAGTCATAGCCTGCAGTCAGAGACAGGCTTCTTTCTTCTAACAAGGTCACGGCAGGTTGAAGCTTGCGGAATGTGCTGACGAAGCTGGCCATTCGTGTCGCGGTTCATAGCCCGCAGGCATAAAGACGAGATTTACTTTCTCCTAACAAGATCACGGCAGATTAGGCCTATAAGATCGCGAAATGTGCGCTGGCCGCTTGCGTCACAGTTCATAGCCCGCAGGCATAAACACGAGATTACTTTTTGCTGTCAAGATCACGCCAGATTAGGCCTATAAGCTCGCGGAATGTGCGCTGGCCGTTCGTGTCACAGTTCATAGCCCACAGGCATTAAGACGAGATTAGGCCTACTTTCTGCCGACAAGATCACGCCAGATTAGGCCTATAAGCTCACGGAATGTGCGCTGGCCATTCGCGTCGCGGTTCATAGCCCGCAGGCATAAAGACGAGATTACTTTCTCCTGACTAGATCATGCCAGATTAGGCCTAAAAGCTCTCGGAATGTGCGCTGGCATCTCGCGGTTAATAGCCCACAGGCATAAAGACGAGATTACTTTCTCCTGACAAGATCACGCCAGATTATACGCTCGCGGAATATGCTAAGTGACGAAGCTTGCCACTCGCGTCACAGTTCATAGCCCGCAAGCATAAAGACGAGATATTTTTCTTCTGACAAAGTCCCGCCAGGTTATAAAGTCGCGGCAGCATGTGCAACTGACTGGCGCACAAATACAAATCCGCTATGCGACGATTATGTGAGAAAAATTTATAAACCTATTTTAGTGTTTGAAAACTGGGGTGCGACGATTATGCGAGGAAATACGATACTGTATCCATTTAATTGTGCTTTCACAATGGTTTTAATTGCATTCTTACACCGTACTCAGACCCAAACAACTCTCAATGGCTGTTGGTTGTGGCCAACACACAGCACTGTAAATACATATAAAATATATGCACAGTGGATTTCAAACCCAATTACAAACCAACATAACTGCTTGTGCAGTTCGAACTGGTCATACTTTACTCAGGATTGACAACAGTGCTCGGAAGAGTTGTCAATACCTTCAAAAATAACTTCCCTTAACTGCAGAAATGATTAAAGCGCTGTGTGAAAGCTGCAGGCATAGAAACACCTTGTATGGACTTCTGGAAGTTCTTCAAGAATTGCATTGTAGATGTTCACTGCTAAGCCATGTTACCTCATAGCCTCACAGCTTGTCTGTGAGAATATTCTACAGAACTGCGGTGAATTAAGACATGTCTACAGCACGAGCTCAGTAAGAACTGTTCCTTTTTATCATCATAGAATTAATGTTTAAAATATGCATTACTCTTACTGGCATGAAGTGACAAAGTGTTCTTACAATGCACTAGTTGCTTCTCAGGATACTTAAGGGAAGTGTGCAAGAGTTTCAGATTTGAATCCCAAGGGTGGATTAATGCTCAAGTCTTAATCTGTGACTATGACTACTTTAGGAGGTGCCAGTTTCCTGAGACTAAATCCAAAATTGCAGTGTCATGTTCTGACAGGTTTCTAGAGTAGGATGAGGAGAGTTTTTAAATGGGGCGTAGAGGTAAAATGTCGGCAAATGGACAGTATTGTACAGCACAACTCATTCTAAAAGTGGTTACATTTATTCCCGACTCTTAAGGCCGGTATTACACTATCAAAGACATTTGTCAAAGATCTTTTATAAAAGATACGACAGTCTAATGGGGAAATCTTTTACAAAAGGTGGTTTAATAAAATGTATAAGCATCATGCTATCTTTGATAAAGGATTAAAACCAAAATGGCAGACCATAACAGCTGGAATATTACCACAACAAAGATGCTCGTATCAGAGTGTGAAATGCATGAAATGTTACTTAATATGTTACATAATGAATGGTATACAAAGTAAAACATAAATAACAGATATAGAAATAAACGATAGAGAAATAAATGAGCGGGGGAGACAAGCAGAAGCATTCCGGAGGAGTGTGAGAAGCATGATATGGAGCAAGGATGTCCCTCAGAACAGCAAAATGGTCATATATCGGACGTACTATGTCCCTATCCTGACATATGCCTCGGAGACCTGGGTTATGAAAGGAAGGGAGAAGAGCAAAATACAGGCCAGTGAGATGAGGTTCGTGAGAAGCAGTATTGGAGCTACAAAGATGGACAGAATATTATATTCAGGGTATAAAAAAAAAAATTTTTTTTTTTTTTTGTATTTGTTGTTATTATTTGCAAAGTAGTATGTGGTGTTGGCATCTTGTAACTCTCAACAAATCAATGCGTTAATGAAGATTAAAATATGGTTTGTTATGTTTAATTACCATGCATATGCGAATAGCGTACATTTTGAGGTTAGGATTTACGCATACACGTCATTTTAAGCGGATAAATTATATGTTCGAAAGCATACGGAAATATGTTTTAAAACAATCTTTACAAGAACAACCAGTCAGTTTTACGAGCAGTAATCGAGTGATCAACGTATCTTAATTTAATAAAGTCTCCCATTCTTGAACAAAGAAATTATAGAGTATGTCTTGGAAAAGCGGGCAGAGGGATTTCCGATAACACGAGACGTTATAAAAATGAAAGCACGACCTTGAGGGCATATATTGTGCAAGTTATGAGTTAGCGAGTATATTTTTTTTTAATCTGTAAGAGGCAGTTGATAACTAGGCCTCGTCTTATATTCGGGGTCGTCTTACATTCGGGTATATACGGTAATAGATAAAATATGCCAGGGCTACCATTTTAACAGTTTTATCATTTTAAATGATCTAGTCGACTTCGTCGTTACGTTACGACGACGTCATGAAATGTACCGAGAATGCACTGAGGTGTGTGATGTCATAGTACCGCTTGGTGCATGTGTACTGAGTTGACTGATGAGCTCTGGCGTTACGAGACTGCAACGACACGGCGAGCGTGACGTCATACAGCCAGCTCCTTCCTTTCACCGCGCGCTCCAGCTCCCTCATGACTTGTAACTTTCTAGTGTTCTGATTGTTTCTTGATCATCTAACATGTCAAGAGTCTTTGGCTTCGAGCGAAGCGAGCCTTTGTAGCATTTAAAATAATATAAAGTCCAGTCTTTCAGACTGACTGTCTCTTTTTGGGTGGTTGAAACTGATTCATGGATGTAGTTTGCAGATTAGTGGATTTAAAAAAAAAAGTATTCATTTAATTATTTATCCCTTGGATATCTATGTATAGAATATGTGGGATGAGATGTGGTATTCACAGCGAACCCTTCAAACATGTACAGTAGCAATAAGTTTGTTTCCACGTTGGAAGAAGAAATGTTGTACGAAGGTCTGGACTGTTGATTGACAAGCATGTTTTGATGCCTCATTCTGACTGTTACTGGGAAATATCCTATTGCTCTGACCAGGGTCTTCATTGTATCGCTTATACATAAAGATACAAGAAAATGGCATTTTGAAATTGATCTTGTATCACTTCAATTCTGAAAAACAATATTTTGTTTAATTTTTAATTTTAACTTTCCGTCGGGCACAACTGATCTGACAGGCACTCTTGTTAATTCTTATTTTGTATTCGTCATTCGTGGGGCTGGAGCTACTTCCTCTTTTCAGTAGCTGAATGTTTCTGCATGACCTTCAAGTCCATATCGGCCAGTTTGTCAACGACCCTCCACACGTGCTGTTGTTCAAAAGTGATCTGTTCGTGCACCATTATGTAAAATGCAGAGAATGTATGAGTGTATTGTTTAGGTCGCTACCCTCTCCAGTAGGTTTACGGATGCTTGGCAAAGGGGTAGGTGTGTGATGAGAGATGCTTGGGAAAGGGTGGCTTCCTTACATGGGGTCGTGTCTTTGAGGGTGTGAGTTTGGGAAAAGGCTTAGGATGGCCGCTCTATGGAGGTTGGTGCGCAGAGCGTTTGAGAGTTTGCCTGGTGATGTCAGTTGCTTCAGTGTCCAAATGCTGAGTCAGAGGAATGGTCCCTGCCTGCACTGGGTGCAAGGTCAGCTCGCGCAGTTAGATGTTCTACAGGATTAAGTTGCGGGGGGAATTAGGATTTGTGAAATGAAATAATGAAAGAGAGGTTTCCAGTATGTAATCCGATAGTTTTAATGAAATTTATGATGGTGTTGGTGAATGTATAGGAAATAAAGGAAGGCATGGGTGTACTGCTGCGATGAACCTCGTCCATGCTGGGGGCACCACCGCACTGTGAGGCGCTTGCCTCCGCACGTCCGTCGCCACTGTCTCGTGGGTCTCCATCGTCCAACTGTCCTTGATGTTTCCCAATCTTGCCTTTTTATTTGGAGCGTGAGCCCGGTCAATGTCATTGTCAGCAGTAGCTGTCTCCTTTGGTACGTCGTGACTTTGCTAGTTTGAGAGCTGAGAGTCGTTATTCCGTCAGCAGAATCCCGTGGTCAGTGTTCTTCCAAGTCAATGTTGTTCGTGTACTTCGTGGAATGTGCTGGATTGCTAGGCGCTGTAGTTACTATTTGCCTTGTATGTGTTAGGATTTTTATAATAGATCCTAGAAAATAGGAGTTTGGGGAGGGTTTATAGATGGGCTATAGCAGTATTCACTATTGTACCAAAACTGATCATTGTATCACTATTTACCTATGAAAATTAGAAGGAATACTGGGAAAACAGAATTTCTTAAGGAACTCTTATCACAAATAAAAATCGTCCTTATGATAATCTTTATGTAAACATAAGTGTTGGTATACCGTAGTTTAAAGGGCAAATATTTAAGTACTATAGAAGTTTTCTTCAGTAAATAATATTGTAAATTATTTTATTCTGATTTCTTAAAGTGTGCTCCACAGGCTCATTGCGCCCACTGCCGCTATGTTAAATATTGCGTCCGACGTATGGTTAAAAATTAGCATTTTGTAGCATTTAAAAATTGTCACCAAGTTTGATAGACGGATTCAAAATTAATAAGCAAGGAAACTAATTAACCCTCTCGGTGCCACGCACCGATCAGATCGGCTCGCGCTGCTCGCACCAAAAGTGCCAAAGCCGATTCAATCAGCGTGCTGTTTATCTTATATTTGTAGATTTCTGTAGGCATATGTCCGTGATAATTTCATACTGTTGGAAAGGTTAGGTTTCAAGCTTGCCTCTGCGGTCTTTACTTCTTTCCTTCGAAGTCCGTTACGCGATAGGTTTGAGTTTGTATTCATGCCCTCCCTTTGCGCTCCCCCATTCACGCGCGTTCCCGCCAAAATTGCAGTGCAGTTTCTTGTTGATGTTTTCTGCCTACAGATGTACCTAATAACTTTCTACAGCTGGAAACGTAGTGTTTCTTTGAATATGACTCTTAGGTGTCCTTATTTTAGGCTCAAAACTTATTTTTACAAAAAAGAGATTTAAAAATTGAACAATTATCAGAATAACCTCAATTAAAAAGGTTTAGATGCCGAATGTACTTTTATGAACATAATGTATGAATGAATGAGGTATTGGTTAAAATTCAAAGCAAAAATCATGATTCTATCATTGGAAATGTGGTGTTGATGATTTTTTTTTTCGAATAGTCTGCATGACCATTGAAAATGGCTTGGCATTCTTGGCAAGTATTTCCGGAAATGGCTTGGCACTAAGAGGGTTAAGCCATCCTCAGGTGTTTCTGTAAATAGTATAAGCATTTAAAAAAAATCCTCTCGGCACGCCGGAAGGCGGAGGTAGATTTCACCGGGCAAACTAGGGGATAGGCTATAATAGTCAAAATACAGTGGAATCTCGTTAGCACATTCTCGGTTACGACGTTTTCCCGTTTAACGCGATGATTTTCTCAAGTCCCAGTCCCATTGCTGCTAAATACATGTTGATATATCCCCTTAATACGTTTTCTATTCCCGCTTACGACGATCAAATTTTCGTCGTGTAGCGTGAGTTATACCGTCCATACGCACAGAACGCAAGACAGAGACTTGTTTCTTTAAACAAGGTCACGTTGCGTATTTTGCAGCGCATCGTATTTTCGTCAGCCCTGAAAGCATTCTTTGTCCACCCCTAGTGGAATGGGAGCCCGGCCGCTTTGAGATAACATTCCTGGCCAACAAGCGGGCGAGGGTTGCGACATAACGGGTCACAGAACAATGTAACGAGTATAGCGGCAGTATTAAAGCACGCGCCGACAATGTTGCACATCTGTTCTGTCCGGCTTCAGTGTCTACGGCAGTTAGTTCCTGCGTTAGTGCGTTTACATGGCGAACTCAAATCGATTTGAATACGATCCTGTTTTCGGTACGATGCCCATTTACATGAGCAGTTTCAGTTCGCGATTTCAATACGCTGTTTAGTTTATGGTGGGCAACCTGCAGTTTTGTTGGCTAACTCGTATTAAACAGTAAAACATTAAGGACCTGTAATTATCGTCCGACTTTTTCTTTTACGGGTGGTTTGTAAACACGTAAAAAGGATGCGCGGAAGATTTTGATGTTGTTTGTTCTTAGCAAGTTTATGTTCAGTTTAATAATGATAAAATGTTATTGTTTTTACGTCCCTTTTAACTACTGAAGCTTAAAGCTTTTAGAGACGCCGGGCCGCCGGAATGTTGCCCCGAATGCGATCTGTAACGTGCCACAATTTACGTACGGATACACCAGGCATTAAAGGTAAAACAGACAAAAATACATTAATGCTAAAAACACGTGCAACAAACTACGCTTATCAACCACGACAGGAACACAAACAGTAACGAAGAATATGGGCAGAAAGTAAAATTAGCGATTAGAGAGTTCGGCGACAGACGAGAGTAGGCCTAAATTAGTTTAAAAATGTAACTCAAGAGCGCGCAGAATCGCTTTCAATGCGATATGCGTTTACAATCACGTTCCTGAACACCAGTTTGGATACGGTCCGATTCCACAATTTTACCGTATCGACCTTGAAACTCAATACGATCTGATTCACGCATTACACTACGGAAGAAGTTGTGAAACCTAGTGATAATTTTGTTGCATCGTATTGAAATAATGGATAGGCCTAAGAAATATACTAAGAACAAAGTTCCAACTGGTTCCGCCTCGTCAATACTGTTTATTAAAATGTCGTGATACAATCACCTGTCTTTTAACACATCACATGGTACATGTTTCAACGTCTAACACGTATTGACGTCTTCATCAGCCTAAATAATTGTGCAGCACTTATTTTCAGATCTTTATATTTATAACGCGCCTTTTTAGCGCAGTTAGCTTGGCCTGCTTCATAATCTTTTTGACTCTGAGAGTCAATACGGAAAAAATGTGCGACTCTCAGAGTCAAAAAGATAGGCCTAAGAAAGTCATTAAATCGTTAACTAGTGATGAGTAAATAAAAATTCTTGAAGAAGTAGACAGAAATCCTTACCTTAAGTGCGAGGATTTTTTTTTTCTGTACACGCGCGAGCATTTCTAACCTAAAAAAAACTTTGGTTATATCCAATCGTTCACGCCAAAGAATACGGCACTTCTTTTCCACAGAATATCAAGAAAAACATGTATTTAAGCTGAAATCAATGATAGAAAGTTAAATACTTCAACTCGTACTACAGTACCGGTACTTCAATTTAGAGTACGGTACCGGAATAGTACATTTTTCTCTTGTTTTCATTGCTCTCGTTTCTCTGTGCTGTGTAAACTAGTTCTGTAATACAATAATTCTGTAGGTTGTTTAAAATTGTTTATTCGATAGTACGTAGTTCCGATTAACACGTTTTTTTAACTTTTCTCTCACTGAAACAAGTTAATGAGGTTTAATGTTCATTTTTCATTAGTAAGTTTTCCCGCTTTTTACGTCCAAATTTTTCGGTCCCTTGAAAAACGTACTAACGAGGTTCCACTGTATGCAGGTTTTCGTAGAAGGGTCAGACCTCGTTTATTGTGAGAAAGTATTTTACAATAGGAGCTTAACTAACTTTTTTTTTTTTTTATCTTTCTATGCATATTTTTAATGTTTTATTGTCTTATGGGTAACCTTCTTGTCATTTGGGGTCCATTTTTATACTTGTGGTCACACTGTCCTTATGCAAGGTTTGGAACTGATGTGTAACTATCTAACAGTCTGTTACTTCTTCACGCCAAATTGTATCACCTGCAGAGATGTCGGTTGGTTCCTCAGTTTAGGGGCTGCGACAACGCGGTCATGTAACCCTGTATACTTTATGTGTGTGTAGAATCTGTCTGATAAACGGTGTTAATTGTGATGACTGTATTAGTCTGTAATTCAGGTAAGGACTGCAGACGGTCAATTTCAAGTAGTAGTTCTTAATTTTGGTACCAAATACAACCGTCGACGACACCTACCTGTGAACTTGGCAACTAGATGCCACGGCAACCAGCAACTTGCAACGAACGTTGGAACTTCCCCTCCTTAGGAAAACATACTGAGGTATTTTTAAGCGCTCTTAGAAAATCCGACGACTTTGGCCGGCCTTGAACACGAGAAATGAAAACTAGATTTTCAAAAAACATTGCACAGCCACCATTTTTAAGTTCTCATAAAATTCTATTGAATTAGACATCAGAATATTATGGCTTGTATGAAGATATACTGTGCCATGTTTCACAGTGCTTGGATGAAAAGTCTCGAGAAAAATCCATTTAAATATTCGAATTTTGCATCGCCGCCATGTTGGTTTTGTGCTCACCAGGTTTTGAATGATCAAAAAAAAGGAAGATTGTAGTTTTACGTGACCGTGAATCTTGTGATTATGAGCCACGGGACCTCCGTTTTACGTGGAATCCGAACCACAGGACATGGCATTTCACTTCGAAAATCTCACATGCATTGACCGGGAATCGAACCCGGACCGCCTTGGTGAGAGGCATACAGCTAGACCGCTGAGCCACCACGCCCCCCTTTGAATGATCCATAGGTGACCTTATGTTAATAGCCTCTATCAACATACAAAATTTCAGTTCGATTGCTGTAATAGATTCATAGATACTGAGAAGCGTCTAAATATTTTGGATGGTGTTATATGTGTAGGCCATAGAGTTATGTATCATTAGATGAAGATTATTGTGTAGGTTCATTATTAATTAAAATTAATTAATATCGTATGGCCTCGGGTGCCTGGTGCAAGCTTTGCTATTTGACACCCAGAGGGTAGCTTACTCGGAAGATAATTAGATATTTTATTCAATTAATTCCAAAGAGCCATAGGCTCGTACAGAGGAATTGTACAGTAATATGTGTGTTTACACACCAAGGAAGAAAATTCTGAAGGTAACACAAATTGATGAATAAGGACATAGGCCTATTATAAAGTTGATACCATATCTAAGATTGTTTAGACCAAGGTCCCTTAAAATGATAAGCACTTAGGATTTTTAACTACATAACTTATTTGATGTATTAAGATACATCGAATTTTTCCCACAATACTTTCATAGTTTTCCTCTTAAATACTGACAAAGTTGGTGCACTTTTTACTTCATCAGGAAGTTTATTATATGACTGTGATGCAGAGAACTTGAAACTATTTCTACCATATTTAGAAGAGTGAATTATATATAAGGCTACGTCCTTCGCATGCGTAGTTCCATAAGAATGATTGTCCGAGTTCAAGATGTAGGGAGAGCTATAGAGTATTGTGTTGTGTTTAATCTTGTATATTAGCATAGCTGCTCGAAGTTCTGCACTTATGCTGAGGGGTAGAATTTTACTTCTGATGTACAGATCTTTTACTGGAGTGCAGTAAGGAAGGTTAAATATGTTTCTAATAGCCCTATTCTGAATAGTCATTAAATCATTCAGTGTGGATTTCCTGCAGTGAGCCCGAATAACATTTAAATATTGGAGCTTGCTATGTACAAGTGAATAGTAGATTTGTTTTACAAGGTTTAGGGGAATAAGATACCGAAGTTTCCTTAGGATCCCTACTATAGGTGAGAGTTTCTTAGCAATTCGTTCAACGTGTTCAATCCAGGTCAGGTGTTTGTCGATGATTAGACCTAAATACTTTGCCTGATTAACCTCTTTTATTTCAATATTATTTATATATATTTTGTCATGTGTGATTTCTTTCATGCTTTGTTTTGAAATTACCATGTAATTGGTCTTCTGTAGGTTCATCGTTAATTTATTGGCCTGGAACCATTGTGAGAGAGTATTTATATCTTGTTGCACATTTTGTATGATTTCAATTATGTCTTTCCCAGTGTAGAAGATATTTGAATCATCTGCATACAATTTGATATGCCCTCTCAAATTACATTCCACAATATCATTTATATAAATTAAGAATAATGTAGGTCCAAGTATAGATCCTTGTGGAATGCCATGAGTTATATATTTTCCTGAACTTATGCATTTATTCAAAGCTACATGCTGCTTTCTTCCAATAAGGTAGCTTTGGAACCATTTTAGAGCTAAACCTCGGACACCAGCATTTTCTAATTTTGACAACAGCATTTTATGATCTACTGTATCAAAGGCTTTTGTGAGATCAATAAATAACCCAACTGCCATATTATTTTTGTCAATAGTTTCTTGTAGCATTGTTATTAGGTCAATAGTTGCTGCCTCAGTACTAGAATTTTCCCTGAATCCATATTGCATATTATGAAAGAATGTATTCTTGTTCAGAAATGAAAGCAATCTTGTTTTTACTACTTCTTCCAGAATTTTTGAAACTACCGATAAAATAGAAACAGGTCTATAATTATTTGGATTTCTTTTGTCACCACCCTTAAATATAGGAACTACTTTGGCCACTTTTAAGTCATCTGGTATCATGCCAGTAACTAAGGACTCATTAATCATTTCAACCAAGATTTTAATAAATGATTGCATATTGTTTTTAATGAAATTTGTCTTGATCCTATCTAAGCCACAGCTCTTTTTATTCTTTAAATTTGTGATGATGGACTTGACCTCTGCTTCATGTGTTGGATATACGTAGAGGGAATTTGACTGCTTGTGGTTCTTACTGAGGATTTCCTTCTGTTCAGGAATAGCTTTTGCTAGACTTCCAGCAATGTTTGTGAAGAACAAGTTAAATGATTCACATAGCTCTTGATTGTCTGTGATAATTTTGTTGTCTATTTCAAGTGAAGTGCATGTCTCAACTGTTGGTTTTTTGTTGTGTATGATTTCTTTGATAGTCTCCCAAGTTTTATTGGAATTGTTTCCATATGTTCTGAATTTTTCTGAGTAGTATTTTGACTTTAGTCTTCTTTTTAAGTTTGTTACACTATTCCTGCATCTACAGTATTCTTGGTTCATATCATTATTATTTTTGTGAAGGGGATTTTTGAGCTTTGCATGCAGAGTGTCTCGTTTTATAAGTGTAAGGAGTTCAGCTGTGACCCATGGTAAGTTAGTAGTCTGTCTTTTATTGTTAGTATTGTTTGTTATTTTTCTTTGGCTATGCCTATTCCTTAGATTCAATTGTTTGATGAAAGAGTTATATAGAGAGTTAACAGTACTGTTTGCATCATTATGGGAATCTGCGTTTATAGATATATTAGTTTCAGGAGTGTGTTGCCTACCCCAAGAGTCCTCGTGTGTTGTTGATTTTGTCGAGTTATTTGACTGAGTGTACGTGCTATAATTGGTCTTGGAAATATCAAGAATTAATATACTGTGATCACTAATATCATTGCTGACATTTGATATTTTATAACTTAATTCTGAATTGTTTAGTGACACGTGATCTATTAAGGTAGCTGCAGTGTCACAAAGTCGTGTAGCATATTTAGTGTTGCACTGTTTAAAACCATAGCATGCTATTAGATTTAGATATTTCCTTCTTAATTCGTCATCAGCTAGGATATCAATGTTGGTATCTCCGAGGAAGATGCATAATTTATTGTTTATCTGGCTAAGAAAACTTTCAAATGAATTTAAGAAGGGTATGGCATTGCTTCTATTGGGGTTATATGCTGCAATAATATCAATGCTTTTATATGTTGGCCTATTAATTTTAACATCATCTCTGAATACCTCAATCCACATCAAACTATGATTCATTTCACACTTTCTTTTAACATTCACTTTCCATTTGTGTGATACATAAATACCCAGACCCCCACCAACTTTGTCATCTCTATGAGCAAACACGCTTGTGAAATTGTTGAAGTTATAAAAATCTGCCTCATTACTTTCCACCCAGGTTTCTGTAACTACCAATACATCTATCTGACCTATCATTTGCACGAGAATTTCAATGTCATCAAGCTTATTCCGAATACTTCTGCTATTAATGTACAAACACCTAACCTCTCCACCTAATTCTAATGAGTTTATGCATGCACTTATATTTTGTTGTTCCTTGAATATGACAGTCAAGGAGGTTAGATGTTAGATATCTAAGCTCCTTGAACACTATAGCGCTTTCTAGTAGAGAAATGAGGAACTTTGTGTTGGCGGAAACTCCGGAGATTAATTTTGCCATTATGAACTCGGCCTACTGAATTCAAATGGGTTCTTTGACATGCCAACATCGTATGACATGCGTATCGTATTTTTGCCGCCTTTCAAAAAATCACTTACCACGGCCAGGAGCGAACCTGCAATCTTGGGGTTAGTAGACCGACACGATATCCACTCACCCACCTTGGCAAGCTGGGTTCATTATTCAATCGTTCACTTTGATCGCATGTTTAGGACACAAGAAATAAAAACTTAATTTTAAAATTCTGATCAGCTGCCATCTTGGGGTTATCAAAACAATTGAGTTTAATTAGATGTCAGTAGATTAAATTTTATATGAACATTTACTGCACCAAGTTTCACTGCGCTCGAATGATAAAATCACGAGTAAATTCCATTTAAATGCTTAAATTTCGCTTGGCCGCCATGTTGATTCTGTGATCACCAGATTATTAAAAGTCCCATAGGTGAACTGAAAGTTAATAGCCTCTATCAACATACAAAATTTCAAGGTGATATCTGCTACTGTTGCAGAGGTATAGAATGCCAGTGAAATATATCGTGCGGCTGCCATGTTAGATTGGTGAAACGTATTAAAATTTGAAAGGCACAGTCGAGGTCGGACGGTGTAGTAGTTTGCACTTGCCGATTTTCATTGAAATCGCTTCGGCCGTTTCGATTTTATTATGTGAGGGTGGGGGAGACACACACATGGACAAAAGGTGATATCGCCTCTTTTTCATAGATGAAAAGATGCTAAAAATGGACCTGTACTGTATATCTGTCTGTCATTAATTGACTCAGACACCGATGAACCGATTGCATTGACATTTTGTAGGGTTGTAGTGAACACCCCCAGAAAGGTTTTTGGTAACAAAAATTTTAGATAGCTCTCTCTATTCCCTTCATTTAGGCCCTTTGGTAAAAAAAAAACTACACCGTTTCACCGATCTGAACCAAATTCTGTGTACTTACCGTTTGGAACCCGACGAGTTACACTGTCTACTTGAAATTTTTGGACAGCCCTCTCCATTCCCTGCATTTAGGCCCTTTGGCACAAATCTACACCGTTCCACCGATCTGAACCAATTTTTATGTACTTACCCTTTGGAACCCGACGAGTTAAACTGTCGACTTGAAATTTCGAACAGCCTTCTCCATTCTTTTCATTTGGGCCCTTTGGCACAAAACTACATTGTTTCACCAATCTGAACCAAAGTTTACGTACTTACCCTTTGGAACGGGCTGCCCTCTCCATTCCCTTCATTTAAGCCCTTTGGCACAAATCTACACTGTTTCACCGATCTGAACCAAATTTTAAGTACCTACCATTTGGAACCGTGCGAGTAACAGTGTCCAGGTGAAATTTCTCTAGATTTAGTTCCTTAGCACAAAACTTCGCTGTTTCACCAAACTGAACTAAATTTTATGTAGGCCTACTTACCATCCGAAACTCTGCAGGTCTACTTGAAATTGGACAGCCCTCTCCATTCCCTGGATTTAGGGCATTTGGTACATAGGCAAAATATCGAATTTGTCATAGAAGGACCAATCTAGGCTCATTTTAAGCCTCGCAGAGCAAGAAACAAAACTCTGGACATAAACGTTTGTTCAGTTTGGTGAAACGGAGTAGATTTGTATAACAAAGGGGCCCTTCAAATGTTTTTAAAAATAAATAAATAAGTAAATAATTAAATTTTAAAAAACTTGCAAAGCTTGGTAACAATGGAAACATGCAATTACTGATATACCTTGGGCGAAACATAATCTATAACTCACACATTGTGGAAAATACGTGCATTAACATTCCAAAACGAGGAGAAATCTGAGGAGAATGCAAAATAAATATGGTCTATTCATCTTTTCAATTTTATTAATCACAGAAATGATTGGCCAACGCTATATAAACATAACCTTACTACTCGGGCTGTAAAGAAGAATCTATACAAACAATTAGAGCATTCCTTTTATTAGTACAACCAAATGAAACTACGAACTAAATTCTCCAAAAACATTGTTTTATCAGGTGTAATAACCGGTGGACAGGTGGATGCCATCTGAGAACAGCAGCTATTTTCAAATTGATTATCATTATTAGCATATGGTACAACACAAAACAAATAACATAAACAACTGCATACAAACACTTAACAACTGTAACAATCATGCAAAGGAAAGGGCGTTGAAATATTAATGTCTAAATTTCCTAGCCATCTTATGGCTTCAGTCGAGGCTGCAACTTATCACCCATACTTTTCAATCTTTACATTGAACAAGCAATGAAGGAAATTGGAGAAAAATTTAAAGTGGGAGTGAAGATTCAAGGAGAAATAATTTCAACTCTGAAATTTGCTGATGACATCGTCATCTTGGCCGACAAGCCTGAGGATTTGAATGAGTATTTGAATGGTATGGATTCCGTCTTACGGAAGGACTTCATGATGAAAATTAATAAATGTACAACAAAAATACTGGAATGCAGCCGAAATAAATCAGAAACCTCTATGGACATCAAATTGGCAGGTGAAAAGCTGAAGGAAGTAGGAGACTTCTGTTACTTAGGAAGCAGAATAACCAGTGATGGACGAAGCAAAGAGGATATAAAAAGTAGGTTGGCTCAGGCAAGGAAAGCATTTCTACAAAAGAGGAATCTGTTGACATCGAATATAGATTTAGGTATTAGGAAGTCATTTTTGAAAGCCTTTGTCTGGAGCGTGGCGCTCTATGGAAGTGAAACTTGGACTATTGGTGCAGCAGAAAAGAGGAGAATTGAGGCATTTGAAATGTGGTGTTACAGGAGAATGAAGAAGATCAGATGGGTAGATAGGGTTACAAACGAAGAGGTATTAAGGCGAGTGGGAGAGGAGAGATGTTTCTGGCGACTGCTAATGAAGAGAAGAGATAGGTTGGTAGGACACATACTAAGACACACAGGAATAGCAAGCTTATTTATGGAAGGAAGGGTCGAGGACAAGAACTGTAGGGGTAGACGAAGGTTAGAATATGTTAAACAGATTGCCTCGGATGTAGGGTGTGGTAGCTATGTAGAGATGAAACGATTAGCTCAGGACAGGGAGGCATGGAGAGCTGCATCAAACCAGTCAAAAGACTGAAGACTCAAACAACGAGGCTATTACAAAATCCTGTGTTGATCCAGTGAATGCCCTACTAATACACTCAGTGACAATATGGTTCATAGTCTGTGTAACTGCACCACAATCACAGGTTGGGGAAGATCGCATACCCCACTTAAACATCATTGATCCGCATCTCCCGTGGTGAGTGCGGACTCTGTTGAGAGTTACCCAAATCTTGCGGGGCAAATCAAAGCCAGCTGGCAGATTATGAATGTTGAACAATGCCTGCCATTGCATTGGAGCTATGCTGTTCCACTTTTTTTGCCAATCAGCTTTTGGATCATAAACCTTCCTAACCAGTTCCTGTGCTGTTTGAATAGGTGGAAATCTTGACTTGAGACGGCTATATCTGGTGCTAGCTTCTTCGTGAATGTGGAGTTCAGGATTGCCCAATATCTTGTATTCCCTGACCAAGTTGTTCAGTCTTCTAATTCTAGGCAGTTCTATGTGACTAAGCACAGGCAACCTGAAAAGAGGGGTAGATTTTATTGTGCCACTAATAATACGCATTGTCTCATTCAGGACTGTGTCCACCTTTTTAACATGAGAGCTGTTGACCCAAACTGAGGAACAGTACTCAGCTGTTGGAAGTACCAGTGCCATCGCCGAAGTACACAATGTAGTTGCAAACGCTCCCCATGTGGAGCCAGCAAGTTTGTAGATGATATCGTTACGTGTCCTTAATTTGACTCCTAGGTTGGTTAGATGCTTCCTGTTGATTGGTTCCTCAGTTTAGGGGCTGCGACAACGTGGTCATGTAGCCCCGTGTACTTTGGGTGTGTGTAGAATCTGTCTGATAACCGGTGTTAATTGTGATGGCTTTATTAGTGTGTGTATCTGTTTTTTAATTCAAGTAAGGACTGCAACTTTGAATTTTTCAAATAGTTCCTACTTTTGCCGCCAAACGCCACCGTCAACGACTACTAGGCCTAGTTCAGAACTTAGCTACTAGACGCCAATGCAGTCGGCTCTTGGCAACGAACGTAGAAACCTAAGAGCGTTGTTTATATTCCTAACCTATACAATTTAGCTTCACACAGGTGTAATTGGTGGAAGGTTCTTTAACATGCCATAAATCTATGAAATGGGACCGCCGGCTTTACTTTCCCTCCGAAGGAAGGCATACTGAGGGATGTTTAACGCTCTTAAAAAATCCGACGGCTTCGGCCTGGTTTGAACCCACTATCTTGGGCATAGAAGCACAGCATGCTACCGACTATGCCACCGAAGCCGCCATATGCTTCCCGTACGATAACGTTCGGTCAAGAGTAACTCCAAGATATTTGGGGTTGGCATTATGAGGGAGAGGGCCTCCATTAAGAGACACTTTCAGGGTAGAGTTCGCTTGCCAGTTGTTTAAATGGAAGAAGCAGGTTTCCGTTTTACTAGAACTGGGCTTCAAGCACCACTTTTCGAAGTATTTGCATAGGACATCCAGGTCCGCATTTAAAGTTCTCTCCATCACCTTAGCATCCGCATGTCGAGTAACTAATGCTAGATCATCAGCTTAAGCAAACTGATGAGAGCTGGTAGTAGGTATGTCCGCAACATACAGATTAAACAATAATGGAGAAAGAACAGATCCTTGTGGAAGACCATTGTTGAGTACCCTTATTTTGCTGTGGTTTTTATGCAAAATTGATTTCAATTACTTGATTGTTTTGACGACAATATTTGTATATATTATTAGGTCAATATTTTTATTGATGGAAACTTGTGAATTTTTAAGTGCGGTGTGAAAATTTTGTAAGAATAAAACCTAAAAACCGCTGGCACTACAGCCCGTGAAGGGCATAGGCCTACCCAGCCATTTGGCCTGCAGATATTGGGGTGACGCGTGATCAGCGTATCGGGTCCCCTTGGCCGTTAATCTTGGTTTTTGTGATCGGAGCGCTGCCTCACTGTCAGACAGCTACTCAATTGCCCTCGCGAGGCTGAGTGCACCCCATTCCAGCCCTCACGTCAGTTTCTAAAATCCCTGACGGAGCTGGGAATCGAACCCGGAGCCGGCCCAAGAATAAAACATACTGTATTCAATATTTTTCCGTAAATTGGACATTTATCATATTCATGGTGGAAAGTCGCAAGAACACATAGTTATCGTACTTTGTGTTATATTCAGTTTTGCAAATTGTGGGTATACTTTGCCATAATAGTCAGCACAGATGAAAAATCGAGAAAAAAGTTAAATTCACATTTATCTGAGTTGCAATTTTCCCGTATCTCTACTTATGCATACTTATGATATCTATCCTTGTAAGGAATCTAGCTACTGTACCCAGATTGTGATGCAACTCGGAAGAAGGATAGCTGAAAACTGTATTGGCACAAATTAATATTCAAGGTTATTTTATAACGTGAAATGTGAAAAAAGCGGGCACGTGCCAGTGTTATTGCGGTATTTGAAGAGCAGCAGAAATGGACACGAATGGTTTGCTAGAATTGTATTATGAACGTCAACGCAAAGTGTCTTCTTACCTGTGATGCTGTTGGCCTCTTACCACGGCCGACCAGATTCGATTCTCGGTCAGTGCATGTGAGATTTTCAAAGTGAAATGCCATGTCCTGTGGTTTGAATTCCACGTAAAAAGGAGGTCCCTTGGCTCATGATTTCGAGATTGGTTGGTTCTTAAGTTTAGGGTCTGCGACAACGCGGTCATGTAGCCCCGTGTACTTTGGGTGTGTGTAGAATCTGTCTTATAACCGGTGTTAATTGTGATGACTGTAATAGTGTGTGTTATCTGTTTTTTAATTTAAGTACTGCAACTTAGAATTTTTCAAATAGTTCCTACTTTTGCCACCAAGCGCCACCGTCAACGACTACTAGGCCAAGTTCAGAACTTAGCTACTAGACGCCACCGCAGTCGGCTCTTGGCAACGAACATAGAAACGTAAGAGTGTTGTTTACATTCTTAACCTATCCAATTTAGCTTCACACAGTTGCAATTAGTGGAAGGTTCTTTAACATGCCATAAATCTATGACATGGGACCGCCGGCTTTACTTCCCCTCCGAAGGAAGGCATACTGGATTTCGAGATTAACAGTGACGTAAAACTAGGAACTTCTTCTTCTTCTCCTTCTATTCTTAACTGTACTTATGGAATAACTCGTTGGCCAAATGCACCTCCACAACCTTAACCGCATAATGGCCTCAATAGCTTTTGAAACACAGAGCTACTTTTCGTGGGTTGGTGGTTGTTAGGTCTTGAAAACTGCATGCAATTTCTGTAGCAATATCTTATTACTGCCTTGCACTTCTAATATGCTTGTAGGGGCAGATGACCTCGTAGTTCCGCCCCTTAAAACAACAATAACTAACTAAAGCGGCCCATAAACGCTAAATATTATTGTACAATATAGATTGCACAATATTTTGACGGTTACCCCTAGACTTTCAATAATACTGTGCAATAACTTGAATCATGTTTAGGCAATATTGAATGTTGTGCAATATTTTGCGCAAACACGAGCACAGACGTACAACCTCAAAGGCAGTATATTGTGCAACCTCCACACAACGGCAAAATCAATCTCCGCCAGAGTTTCGTGTCTTGAGGTAATAGTTTGTCCATTGTGCTGATGGAAGCAGTAGTTGTTTCTTGACCTGCAAGGAACTTCATTTCCTTGGAATACCATAGCACAGGTTCAACATACTACGCACCGGCACCACTTCTCTCAGCATGGCGAATACGTTTCAATTCTTTGCGGAAGTTGGTAAGCAAAGATTTTTTTTTTACCACATGGTGTTTTTCTGCGTCTGGGTATTGTTCGCGGTATTTTTCTAAGAGCATATCATACTGCTCCCCCGTTTTGGCACGATTACTGTAATCCTTGCACTTCACATCCCAAAGAGCTGGATGGCCATTTTCAACAAATTGTAAAATAAATTGATTTTCTGCATTCTTGTCCACCATGACGGCCAGAACTCGACCACTTATGGATACCAACTGGCGGGACATTGCGCAATACTGCCAACAGACGGCACCATATTTTGCCGTTTGCACAATATATTTTCAGCTTATTGAAAATCACACAATATATTGCACAACCTTTCAATATAGTCTACACACGGTCAATTATATTGCACAACCCGAAATATTGCACATTAATATTGACCGTCTATGGGCCACTTAACAATACACTCGTACAAATTAATAACACTGTATTAGTTACCTACCATTCTCCTTGAATTGAACATTTGCGACTCCGTACTGAATTTACTTTAAAGTTCTATTGTGCGTTGTACTCACTAGTGTGCACTTTTTCTCATAAATGTGACATTAAATGTCAATTTGAGCTGACATTTTTCAGCCCAGTGGTGTAGCTACCCTTCTCCTTTAAGGGGGCATGGTGGTGCTATGGTCAAGCTGTTTGCCTGTCACCAAGGTGGACCCGGTTTGATTCCCGGTCAATGCATGTGAGATTTTCGAAGTCAAAAGTCACGTCCTGTGGTTCGGATTCCGCGTAAAAATGGAAGTCCCATGGCTCATAATCACGAGATTAACGGTCACATAAAACTACAAGCTTCCTTCCTTTTACCCTTCTCCTGAGTTTCATCACGATCTGGGGTATAGTTGTAAGTTAAGAGCAAACTATGATGGGTCAATGAGAATGTGTTCTATTTTAATGATTATACTCTCTTTTCCTTAGCTGTTGTCATTTACTTGATTGTAATTTCAGTTATGCCATTTTGTTCTGATTTTTTCATTTGATGCTTTAGTTCCGATCTGAAAGTGAAGCTACTCAAGCCTTGGTTCTTGATGATTTGCCCTTTGGGGACCAGAAGCTCAAAATAAGGCGTATGCCTAACTGGCAAGCTAGGGATACTATGTCTACAAGTTTTGATGCGGATGCTGTGTCCAGAAGAAATGACGGTGAGTATTGTCGTGTTAGACGATGTGGATACCATTTGTTTACACCAATTACTGTAGAATAACAATACGAGACATCTTAAGTGCTGGTCAAAACAGTAAGGACACTTCTCATAAACTGGAAAATTTGTATTCTGAAGTCATTTATTCCATTTCAAAATTAACAAGAGATCAATTCACATACATTACAATATTAGTACATTATGTGGCCACCTTTGGCTTTCTTGCATGCTGAAACACGCTGCACCATAGAGTCAATAAGGCTGCGGCATTCTTCGTTTGGTCACCTTCCTCCAGGGCTCGAGCAGATTGAGGCGCATCTGTTCCTTATTCTTCGGTTTCTTCTTGTCGAGCTGTAGCCCGATCTTGTTCCAAAGGTTCTCAAAAGGATTGAGATCAGGGCTACGAGCTGGCCATGGCAGCAGTTCCACGCCATTGGTGTCCACCCAGGACTTTGTGACGCGGGGCGTATGGCATGGTGCATTGTCTTGTTGGAAGATGAAGTCCTCTCCCAACAGCTGTTTGACATATGGTAACATGACTTGCTCCATGGTTGTGCAGTAACGTTCTGAATTAATAGAACCATCTACCACATAACATTCCCCAGGTCCCTCACTGTTGATGCATGCCCAGATCACAACGGCATCACCACCCTGCTGAACCGCCGGGGCCAGGCGTTGAGGCAAGAGTTTCTCTGTTACCATGCACCGGATACGAACCTTTCTGTGTGGAAATAATTCAAATCGACTCTCATCCGAGAAAACTACATGCCTCCAAGCTTCTACAAGCCAACCTTTTTTCTCACAACACCTATGTAGTTTAAGTCAATGCTGTTCAGTAAACAAAGGTTTTCGCAAAGAATATCGAGATTGAAGACCAACCTCACGCAACCGTCGGGTAACTGTTGACTTACTGACTAGGATATTGAATTCTCGGTTTAAAGCAGTACTTCAATCACCCTGACTAGCCCTCCTATTCACTTTAGACAGTTGAATAAGCTCTCCGTCCTGTCTAGGAGCGGTTTTCCTTGGCCTACCACCTTGGGTTTCACTCTTGATGTTGCCAGTCTCTGCAAAAATCTTCAATGTCTGCTCTACACATGTTTTGCTAACGTCCAAATTTTTCCCAATTTGTCGATAACATATGCCACCCTCGTGCATACCTACAATTTGCCACTTTATTTAATCTGGAACACCTCGACAACCTATTTTGTTTCAACAAATTCCCGAACTGTACAAAGTACGCACTTAACCTCAAAAATAGCACAAGCTGCTCAGAGAACAAAGCAATCAGTTGTTCCCAAACATCATTTCCTGCCTAAACAGACGTGTATCAAGTAGGCTGTGACAACATTATAGTGCTGGTGCCAAACATAAAATTTTAAAGAGACCATAAAGAATTGGAACTTTTCCTTAAAATTTCAAAGAAATCTATCACTCTCTCACTCATCCTCACATTTTCCCTCAATATCTTTACACTAAACGTTTGATGGGTTTTATGAGGTTTATTGATATGCCGAGTTTCAAATGTGTACATGCCCCCGTTTTCTCTTAGGATAGGGTTTCCGTGCATAAGAGTGTTAATTTTTGTGCCATACTTAAAAAAACAAATAGCCAATAACTTTCGTATTTTTCAACCAATATCCATGTGTTTTTACTAAACTCCTGCTCATTCTCTGTAGATTTTATTAATAATTAAGAAAATAGTGCATTACCAATACATTGAGGACAAGAGGCAAAAGTTACTTTATGGGTGGTGTCGTTATTGTTTTGACCAGCACTTTAGTCTCCTTGAAATTTATGTGCGTTACTCATTTTCATATTCTTTTTGTTTCAGATGGTTATCGAAATACCAGACATGAATCTTCTTCATCCATAAGGGATACTCGTGAACGTCTTGGCAGTGACGAGGTAAGCTCTCTGTTTTATGCTTCCATGTTGGGCAAGTCAATGAGTATAGAAGTTGTGTAACGCATCCATATCTTTGTGTGGAGCATTGCTCTGAGAGCTGGCCATACAAAGAAACTCGTTGACAGTAGGTACGGGCTCTCATTTTTGGTAAGTAAAAAATCAAAATAGCAGTGAAAAGTACAACAATGAGTGGTGTTTAAAGCGGTAAATACAATTCGATTCCAATGTTATTTTGACTAAAAATTCATATATTTAATGATTTGGTCTGATTAAAATGCACTTTACTCTGTACATAATTTTACAAAGAAACCACTTACCGAACAATTTTAAATTGACAAATAATAAAAATAAATAAAAATAAAAGAACTATGTATACAGTGCATAAATAATTAAATAATAAATAAGTAATATAAGTAAGACGTTAATTGTAAACTATAAATAATGATTGAATAAATAATTAATAAATAATGAATATTTAGACACCAGAAACCTGGTTATCTAGAAAAATTGTAGTGAAACTTTGGAATATGAAACAACAAGTAGGATGGATTAAGGAACTTAGAGAAGATATGAAAGAATTAGAAATGACTTGCAAAACAAAACAAGACAAAAAAAATAAAACAACTGAGAGATATAAAAATAAGATTTCAGGCTAAAATAGACAAACGTAATACAGTAAAAAGGGTATTTACAGGTGAGGAACGCCTGAGAAGATCAGAGCGAATGAAAAGCTACTGGGCGACTCGGAAAGGAAACTTACTGAAGAAGAGGACCAAGAAATGATTGACTGAAGTGGTCCAATGAGGCCGAAGAAGAAGAAGAAGAAGAAGAATGAATATTTAACACCAAATAGGTTGTTTCAGCTATTATGTTATTTTGTGTATGGTTCTATTCCCGACTCTGTCAGGGATTTTTAAAACTGTCATGAGGGCTGGAACGGGGTGCACTTAGACTCATGAGGACAATTGAGTAGTTGTCTGACAGTGAGGCAGCGTCCCGGTCACAGAGACTAAGATTAACGGCTGAGGAGACCTGCTGTAGGCCAAATGTCTGGGCAGCGGTCGCTTGGAATGCCTGGGCTATCGCACCACGGGGTTTGTTTGGTTTTTGGTGTACAAGAAGTTATTATTGTCGGAGATTGGAAATCCATAAACACTGAAGAGGGGAGAAAATTTTACAAAAGATTTAACAATCTAAGAAGAGAGAATGATAAAGCTAAAGAAAATTGGTATAAGATGAAGTGTAATGAAATGGAAAAATTAGAAAAGGAAGGGAAATATGATTTAATGTATAAAGAAGCAAAGACTGATATATAGAGAAGATAATAATAATACTACTTATGAAATAGAAAATAAGGATGGGAGGACAGTAAATGAGCCCCAGGTAATATTGGATAGATGGAAAGAATACATAGAAGATCTATATGAATGGGATCAAAGACCAAGTGATAAAGAGTTAGTACCGTATTAACACCTGGAGTTCACCAGGGATCTGCACTTTCTCCACTCTTGTTTATCTTATGCATGGATACAGTGACTGCCGATTTGCAGAGGCAACCACCATGGACATTACTGTACGCCGATGATGTCATGCTTGCAAGCGAGACCCGTAATGATCTAGAGCAATTGGTCAACCTCTGGAATGCGAGGCTCTGTGAATTTGGACTACGGCTCAACCTCACTAAGACTGAGTACCTTGAATGTGGTTCCCAGACAGATGGAACCATCATAGTAGATGGCACCCCACTACCAAAGGCTTCACATCTCCGATACCTTGGCTCCGTTGTGAGACCTGATGGTGACACAGTCTCGGATGCCCGTGCAAGAGTGAATACTGCATGGATGAAGTGGCGCCAGGTCACAGGCATTCTCTGTGACCGCAAGATCCCTTTGCGCCTCAAAACTAAGATCTATGTAACAGTCGTCCGCCCTGTTGCTTTGTATGGAGCTGAATGCTGGCCTAATACAAAGAAACATGAACAAGCTTTGCACTCAATGGAGATGCGGATGCTAAGATGGTCCTTGGGAATTACACGGCTGGATCATATTAAGAACGAAGACGTCCGCAATACTCTTGGAATTGCCCCTATTCCAGCCAAAATGAGGGAGACTCGGTTGCGTTGGTACGGGCATGTAGCCCGAGCAAATACAGAGTCCAGTGTAAGCAAGTCACTTGCTCGCGAGCCTGATGGACAAAGACCTCCAGGACGACCAAAAAGGCGTTGGATGGATACACTACACGACGATATGCGCATCGTAGGTCTTCGTCCTACAGATGCAGCAAACCGCAACAAATGGAGAGCAAGGTGCAGAGTGGCGGACCCCAAAAAATAATTGGGAACAACGCCAGGAAGAAGAAAGAAGAAGATTAGAAGAAAAAGAATCGGTAACAGAGGAAGAATTAGGATAACATTTTAGAAAGTGAAATAGAGAAGTCTATAAAAGAAATGAGTGGCAAAGCACCGGAAGTGATGTACAAATTGAATTAATAAAGGCGTTAGGAAAGGGAGGAAAAATAGAAATAATTAGGTTGTGCAATGAGATATATATAAAACAGTTACATGGTCAAATGATTTCAAAAATATAGTGATGATACCAATAAAAAAGAAGAAAAAGTGTAAACACAGAACAAAAAGCAAAAAATTATTACGAACTAAACAAAGGAGATTGTATGGAAAATTGGATGGTTTCATGGCTGAGGAGCAATGCGGATTTTGAAAAGGAGTAGGAACGAGGGATGCTATTGGTTTGTTAAGGATAATCGAGGAAAGATATATACAGAGAAACAGAAAAGTATATGCAATATTCATCGATTTAGAAAAAGCTTCGATCGTGTGAGATGGGGAAAATGAATGATAATACTAAAAAAAAAACTTGGAGTGAATTGGAATGAAAGAAACCTTATTAAAGATCTTTACATAAACCCAAAAAGTAGAGTTAAAATTAGCAAAGAAATGACAGAAGGAATAGGACTGAGGAAAGGATGTTGTTGATGATTTACATCAGCTGAAAGTTTCAGAGTGAAAGGGTTAACTTGCAATATGCTGACATGAAGTTGTTGCATCGAATCTGAAGGCCATCAGAGCTTTCAATCCTGAGCTTTGAAGACCAACCCATCACAGCCATTGATGACTTGCAATCTGTGACACAGCCTTCCTAAACAATGATTCCTCAGTCAGGGTCAAGTGATAGTAGAGTATGAGTCAGTTACATCACAGTCTGCCTTCCCAAAGTCTACAAAGCATAGACAGAGAGATCAAATTCCTGCTTCACCACCACAACATGGCTATTGAAACAATAGAGTTTCTCATAGAATCGGATCTATTTACAGTAGAACCTCGATGCATCGTTCCCGGAACTGTCGTTTTCCCGTATGCATCGTTCAATTTATTTAGTTCCGAAAATTTTCCTTATAAACTAATGTTAAATTTCCCCGCATCTATTGTTCCTCAAACTATCGTTTTTTCGCATGGATCGTCAAAAAATCACTAGTCCTTGGCCACAATTTTCCCACATTGATCGTTTATGAGAAAACTATATCCAAACGTTCTTTTTAACTTAAAGCGGCATAGAATAGCGGCAACCTGTTACGCGAGAATGTACGAGGTACGAACGATTAGGAGTTCCTAGGCTTGAGCAAGTTTCAAGTAGGCTGAACTGCAGTGCACAGATTGTTTACGCGCAACCACACTATATAACCACGCCTACGAGCCTTCAGGCGCCAACGGTTCTGCTCGAAGCGCCAAGCCGTCATTGTGCTGTTTCATTTCATTCTGAGTGGTTCTGTGTAGTATCTTGGTTGTGTGCAGCAATTACAATTTTATCTGTAGTTCGTAATGAAAACTTTACTTCACTGACGACGCAATTCTCGTAATCTCAGTAATGTTACGCTACGTTTGGCAATGCTTGGCTAACAAGTTAGATCACACAGAACAGCAATGAAAGCTATGAATGAAAGCATGATACTGTATATTGTAGTCGGTCTTGAGTGGGTGACGTCATTTAGCCTTGAAATAGCTCGCCCGGTCAGAGGCCCGCGAACACTCGGAACTGCTGTATTCTTTCATTTGGAACACCGGAAGTATCTTCCGCGGAGATTGGCGAGCTGTGCGATGAAGACGCGGGGGAGAGGAGTGATGAAGAGGAGGAAGACGATCGTAAGCCCCAAGTCATCCCGAGTTTCGCCGAAGCGCATGCCGCCTTAGCGAAGGTGAAATCCTTCATGTACTCCCATGTTATGAATGATCATGAAGAAGAGAACATTATGCAAGTAGAGAAGGCTTTGTTTCGTCTGAAAAGCAAAGCTTCGACGAAACAAAAAACAATTAATGACTTTTATTACTAAAAAGAGCAAGTGATAAAATGACACATGAAATCATATCGTATACATCGTGGTTGCAATATTTTGATGCCTCTATGAAGTTTACGTGAAGAAATATGTCCAAATACAGTAACCGTACTTTATTGTTTTTTTTACTCAAATTTTTTATGTTACCCGTATTGATCGTTTCCCGCATCCGTCATCATTTTCCCCATCCCCCTTGAAAAACGATGCATCGAGGTTCTACTGTATTGTATAGTCCTGATCTGGCCTCCTTCAACTTTAGGGAAAGTCTCAAATGAAGTGGTCCTTCCATGATGGTTGTATGGGATGGAACTTTGAACTGAGTGCTTGAAAACCACTTCAGTTAATAGAATCTATAAACTTAGTCACCCTAAAACTTTCAGTCCTGCAACATAGCCATACCTGTTGAGTCATACACCATGACTACAAGATCTAAGGTTCGAATCCTGGAGCTAACAGCGACCATCGAGTGTGGTTACCCCCCTCCCCATGTTTTTCCATGCTCTCTCCAGACAAATACTCGGATGTGTGCTGCCCAGACAGGTATAATTTGTGAGGCATATATGAGGTGCCTAGAATCAAAACCCGCCAAATCCATATTTTATGAAAATTGAGATAAGCATTGTTTCTTATAGCTTTGGATGCGCTGAATTCATTAAAACTATTATTTTGTCACAAAACCCGCTACATCCTACTCTAAAACGAAGTCAAAGTTGAGGCTTAGTTGCAATATCCGCCAAGTCCAAAGACAGTTTCGCCATTTTTGGTCACAAAACCCGCCACATCCACATCAGCCAATAGGAGCACTCAGTTCGGCCATCTTACCTTCCATGATGCTTTGCGAAGTGTTTACTCTTTACCTAACAGCATTAGTCAGAGAACGTACACCTGCCTGACATGATCAGAATGGTTTATGTTGTTATACTTTCCGATAATAATAATTTGTTTTGACAAAGAACAACAAGTACAAGAACATTTTGGTCCGGGGTGAAGTTTTCCACAGAACTGACATTTGCGAACATAAACGTGTCACGAGACCTGATTTTGATATGACTCACGTACAGCCAGAATATATTAACAGAGGGGTTGTCCTTCAGGAACAAGAAGTGAAAGATGTTTCAAGACTGCTTTCGAAGCATTTTGGAGAAAGATGGAGGGAAAATGAAGTGCTGCAGTTTTATTACAATCTGGAAAGTCGTGGCAAACATGAAGGGAATGATGAAGATTGTGAAACTACTATTGAGATTGAGGTAGAAAGAGACATTTTGTAGCTAGAACATCCAATAAAGAATGTGATTTAATAGTTGAATGACGATTGTTTTGTCTCTTAGAACCTGAACCATATGAATTGAACATGAATTTAACTTGACTTTTACCCTTATAATTATTATTCAGTACCCTTTCACGAATTGATTGCCGGCGGTGGAGATGGGAACTATTCTTTGCGTAGCCTACTGTTACGCGAGTAGGATATGACTCAGCTCCAGTACCTTCAGACATCGTTTAACTGTTAATCGTAGTTCCGCCCCTTAAAACAACAATAACTAATTGCCCATGGTACCATGAGCTCCTATGATGCTTATCTGACGCAATGCAGCTTGACCTATGTGCAGATTGCACTCTGTCATCGCGGTGTCCTCCGCTTCGCCCCGCGGGGCTCATGCTACAATAAACCTAAACGCTGGCACAGCCACGCTCAGCGGCAATCAAATCTTGAATGGGTAATATTAGTTTTATTCTTTTTCTGTTTATTCTTACTAACCAATAATCTTTGTGCAAATAAACACAAAAATGATACTTAGGTTATTTTATAACCTAAATTTAGCTAACTTTCATTCAAAATATTAATTTCTTAGTAAAGCTTACGCAGTTTCTACAATCACTTCGCAACTTCAAATTTATTAGGGCTCTTTGGTATCAAAACCTGCCTAATCCAAATCTTAGTAACAAACCCCGCCAAATCCGTATTGGTTCGTTTGTGGCAGTTTTTGCCACTTTGCCAAAAAATTGAAGGAATGGATTTGGAGGGTTTTGATTCTAGGCACCTCATATAATACAGCCATCTGATGCAATATTATCTAAGCTGCCAGGGCCCGTACTCCACAATCTGGTAAAGGGCAGGTGCATGGACGTGGGCGTACCTTAGCAAATATGGCAAGACAATGCCTCTCCATGCAAGTCTTAGAAAATTGCTGCGGTCAGAGCTTGGCTGCATTCGCGTAAAGTGGCTCAATACACCTGCTGGAACAACGGGAGGTTCTTTTTGAATCCTGGCTATGGTCACATTTTCAAGTCTTACTCAACAGATAAGGCGTACCCCAAAACAGAAGATAAGCCCCAAGGAAAGTAGACAAGGACAACCTAATTTTATCAACACAAGTAAAAAACCAGGGTGAATGGAACTGAATTTTACTGGAACTTGAAGAGAAAATTTATGAGCGGGACATTGTTCTGAACAAACCAACCGCGGCTGCCTTCACCCTCACAACTGAATAAGGATGTAGCCTGAGAACGTTCACGCTAGATAGTGCTCGTGTAGTACTGGGTAAGCGCAAGTCGATCGTCTTATGTTTCTCCAAGTCAGCTGCGAGGAATGTATAGATTGTGACTGAGATTTCTAAGCTTAAGTAAATTATATCTTCTCTAATTTTACTCCAAGACTATATTCATTAATTCTATAGGTATAACTTATACCCTAATATATTATGGACGATTTTCAGCGTTTAAGCGTTAAACATCTGAAAAATGAGCTACGGACCAGAGGCACTAAAACTAGCGGGAGGAAGGAAGAATTAATTAATACTGTGGTAATAACAAAATTCTAACACTCTTTACTATTCAGCATGCTTTCTCCTAAAGATTACAATTACTTGAGTATTGTAGGCCTATATTGATAAATATATCTCCATAAGACTTGTGGTAAATCATAAATAGAGATTTAAATATTCACTTGCTCCCCTTGCTTATAGACTTCGATTCATGTATTTTCTTAGGTTGACAGCTGACTTGAAACTGTTGTGTTTTAAGGTAAACATAATCAAAGAAAGTTGATACCGGTAATGCATACCGGTAGGCTATTCATTCATGTATTCATTGCAACGTTTGGTTCTTATGTCATTTTGTCAATTTCTCAATAAGAATCGTTCCCTTACCCCTTGGAAACGATTTAGGGGTACAATTTTTAAAAAGTTTGAGATTCCCTGCTTTAGGGCCACGAACCGTTTCCATTCATCTGGCTATGTCTCAAGAATGTAGAAGTCAGTCGCTACCACATTCTCCGTCGGGCAGATGGAAGTTGACGATTAATTCTGATTTCAAGAAACCAACCATAGTACGTTTGTGACTTAATGTTGCGACATTCATTCTTGAAGTACAGTATTTGTCCGAGTATTGATGTCTTTGAAAATGGGAGTCACAAATGTTACATTCACTTCTTCGTGTATATTGACGATTTCTTCCTGTACTTCAATGGAGATGTTTTCTGCAGATTCCGATATTGTAGGCTTATCGTGGAAATCCGGCAATTTTATTGTGTATAGCCTCTTTTTTTTTTTTTTTTGTAGTGTTCGTGGTCCGCGGAAAAAGCGATGGAACAGCGCCCCGTTTTAATCTTGCTCTCTCACCTTCAAATACAAACGCATAAATTCAGTGGTTGTTATCGAAATGTGTAATCAGTTTATAGGTACAAAATAGGAATTATTTCCCTTTGTACATCACACTTACCCAACACAGTTTTCGTGAAGTCATCGGGTTGAAAATGATCGGAACACACTTTAATATTTACGGTCAGAGTTTTCTAACCGAAATTTTTCCTTCTAATAACATGTAACCATTTCTTTATTTTGTGGAAATTGGTGAAACGAAAACCGTCTTCCCTGATTTTTGCAAAGAGGAACACTGCAATAGCTCGGCATAGTCACGATAATAACAATTTAAACAACTTAAATTCGTGGATATTAGCGGCATGAGAACCCAGGAGACAACTGGAGCGCCTTGCGCTTACCCAGTACAACATCAGTGCGCTCTATCGGTGCTATTTCTATACATCCCTATTAGAAATACCGGTAAAACTACCAGATTTACTCACACCCAAGAGTCATTCAGAACTAAACTGCCTGCTGTAAAGGCATGCAAAAGTTTCTACCCACAAAAACACTGCTGCCTTCCATGAAGGCAAAAGGCAGCTAATCATCACCAAGGAAAAGCCCCGACTCTCAATATAAAAGTATCTATGTCAAAATGGCCGCTGTGACAATGAGCATCTCTGATATGCGAGGTGAGCAAAACAAGGGGGCTGAAACAAGATAAACAAAGCATGCAACATAACCAGTGGAGTCCTCAATATTCGAAAAGGCCTTACAAAAATTATATGTACTTTCATGAAATACCAAACATTGCACATGGTGAAAAATTAAAAAGGTGCATCCAAAACCTAAACAAGTAGATCACTCAAAAAAACAAACAAAAAAAGTATAAATGAAAACGGATTGTAGACATAGAAGCCATTTTTCAGTGTTGCCTAATTCTAATAAAGAGAACGGGGCTAGGAACCAAACTCGATTTGGTGTACGATTTCAATATAAAGATGCAACCAAATCATCAGTATGTGAGGGCTCGCTTCATACCACATTACAGCTCCTGTTTACCTCCCAAGTGCTATCCTGAAAATGCACTCCTAATTGCTCTAATAATTTCATTTCCATTATCATATAGCCCAGGGAGCAAAAGAGGTAATATTACAACCCTGCTACAAGCCAGCAAGAGAGGGTTCTCCAACCCAAATATTCCTGTAGCCTGCTCCTATACAAAAATCTCCCAAGTGACAACCAAAAATCAAAACCGTCTTAGATCTTATGGGTATGGTGAGAAACACACAAATGACATGCATTCATTCAATGTTGAAACTACACAAAATCAAATGTACTAAAAGGAGAGTAAACCAAGAAAAATGGGAGGGCAAAATTACTAAAAGAAAAAAATTAAAATACATTTAGGAACTTAACTTTGATCTCTGCATTGAAATAAGAGCTTGGAACTGAACAATGCCCCGGTCTCAGTGGGTGAGAGCCACTCGGATCCATTAACGTTCACTACTTCTGGGCGTCTGATTAAAAATATGGTATAGCCTCACTTTCAAAAGTGGAAGGAAAAGCTGAGGATGAGTTCACAAAATGGTACTTTATTTCAAATACTGTGGAACATTAGATCTTAATACTTAATTTTATTACTGTTACACACACCACTCAAGTACACAAGACTAATGAGTAAGGAGTTCCAAGTACCTGGATAAATAAAAGAATTTAAATTTGATAAAAAGTGTAATTGCTTGTGAAATTTTCATATTGCGACATTTGTTTATAAAAATTCTAATAAGGTAGTTTATGAAAAATTCCTTACCTGCTCCTTGGCACTACAGCCCGTGAAGGCCCTTCGTCTCTCGTACAGTAGCAGCCCACTCTCCTCGGTCCATTGCTTTGCCTCTCCATCTTCTAACGCCCATCTTTCTGAGGTCCTCCTCCACATCATCTAGCTATCTTTTTCTTGGTCTTTCTTCCAATCGTCTCCTGCCAGGCTTTTCGTGATATACTTTCTTATCATAAATTAGTTCATTTATTTATTTACACTGGAGCATTTACATTGGAGCACCAAAAATCAAACCTATATACAAAGTCTTCAAATACTAAGTTCAGTTCTTAATTCTTGATAATATTTTTCTCTCCCAATACTTCTTCATTCTGGAAGATCTTGCAATCCGTTCTTCTGCAGATATAACATATTGCTTACGCTGTGAAATTTTGAATGTTAGTCGAGTGTATTTGTTATTCAGAAGCCGTTACTCCTCTCTATGTTCAATTTGATGCTTAGTAATTTTCAATTCATCTAAATCCATTTGTATTTCTTTAAACCATGTGATTTTTGTTTTATTGTTCCAAAAGAAGTCAAAAAGTTGTTTCAGGAGTTCATTTAATTTATTTATTTTTTTTTTTTTTTTTTCAAAATCCTAGTTAATTATCGAAAGTAATTACAGTATTTAGTTATACAGACTCTTTGAGTTTGTTGCAGTCAATTGTCACATGTTTCCCGCAACACCCCCTAGCGCAACGAATCCACGACCTACTAGCCGGGTTGTGCCGCGCTGACTTTCGAATCACCTTTCTGTGGCTTCCAAGCCACATGGGAATTGAGGGAAATGAGTTAGCGGATCAAGCTACAAAAGAGGCGGTATCACTGCCACCTCGAACAATGGAGGTACCCGCTAGAGATATACGCCGACATGTACTGGCATTTTTGGAGAGTCAGTGGCTAGCTGACCCATTGCCCAGTAAACTGAGAGAGATTAATGGAATTACTCGCATGTGGCGGAGCTCTTTCCGGTCACGGAGGGAGTCCGTCATTTTGTGTAGGCTAAGGATAGGTCATGGAAGATCCACCCACTCGTACCTCATGAGAAAGGAAGACCCCCACTTTGTACCTGTGGAGCTGTATTCACCGCAGCCCACATTTTAACAGAGTGTGTAGATCTTGCTAACTTACGAAGATACCTTGGTTTGCTGATGACACTCAAACTTATATTAGCCGATGCTGTGGTGGCTGCTGATCGCGTTATCCACTTTATAAATGAGAGTGGGTTAGGGTCGGCAATCTAAATTTTCCAGTGTACATTGACTCAAAGACTTGTTCTTTTTTGAATTCTGGATTTTTGTTTTTCCATAATTTTTGTTTATTATTATTATACAGTAATTATAAGTTTCATTTAATTTTTTGTTTTATTAATTTTTGGTCTTTTCATATTTAAGTGTCTACCTCTAAATTCTTTCATGTCCATTCTAAATTTGTGTACTTTAATCTGTGTTAAGAGGGGCAGGTGACCTCGTAGTTCTGCCCCTTAAAACCTCAACAACTAACTAACTAGTATTTAGATATTTTGCATTATGATGCTGTATTAAGTAGTTAATTTTTTAGTGTTGAAATGATATAGATTTAAAATTGTTTGGTTCATAAAGTGATATGAATTAACAGCAACTTTATTTCAGCAGCCTGAATCCAACAACAAAGCAAAAGTTTCCAGCAGAATGTCAAGACCAGTTTGCATTAAGCCCGGGAAAGTTGTTAGTTGGTTTTTGTCTTTGTAATCTCGAAAGAAAGTCCTTACTTGATCATTGATTTGGATGGCTCTGTTTCTTAGTTTGTACTTTCCTTGTACCTAAATGTTCATCTCCCCTTCCCCTCTTTTACTTTCCACCGTTTGTTCTCGTCTGCTCACTTTCTGAACTACAGCTCTAGGTTCTCCAATTTGAAGAGGCGATTCCATTTAAATTTCCTGTTAGACTTCTGTTTTTCCCATAACATCACATCAGCCAGGACCAGTGTGGAGTCTGGGCCATACTGTTCCTTCTTTCTTTGTAGGACTAGGCTGGCTAGAAAAGAGCTCTCTCTACCTTCGTAGCAAAACTGTCTATGCTCAGCCTAAGCGGAGGAACTAAACCAGGTTGGAGTAATGATACAAAGCTGAACTGGACAACACCTAGCTGGTCACTTCTACCTCGCACACTATTTGCACAGTGTGTAGTTAGATATTGTCCACAATGGTGAGAAAACAGTGGAGACTTAGCACTTGTGTTTTTGGTTTTGGAACACTCACTATGTCTCTTAAAGTGGGCATTGTGGAACTTGGAAATTGAGCCTGTCATTTTCTCATTGAGTGTTTTGTCTACTCTGGGAACAGGAAATGGTGGAGGTTATGTTCGAGAACTGATCAAGTCAATACATGGCTTCTCTTTGTTCGTCTTGGACCTATTTTCCTATGCCTCTTCTTATCGATGTGTATTATGTTATACAGTTGAACCCGTAATTACAAAATGATAGGGAGACACCAAAAATATCCTTAATTTGGGGTTTCCAGATTTCAGAGTCTAAACACTTTTTTCAAGATCGAATAAATGGGTATCAGTAATTCATTTTTCAGAAATCATTGCATCATTTTTCCACTAAACAATTATGATCATAAAACTTGGCCCATAAGCAGTTCGTAATGAGTCTATAATCTAACAGAGAACTATTGCCAACTTTAAAGAGCTACATTTATGTTGTGATGAGGCATTTGAGTACCGAAACAGCTTATCCCCAAATCTTATGCTGGTTGGTCATCAGTGTCCAAGTTCGTGGTTGGTTCATATTTTGCATTGTTCATGAATGTGCATTCCGATGGTGGTGTATATCAGGTTGCCGTATTCTCGAGAGGTGTTGCAATGTTTCGCCATTGGTGCAGTAGACAAGATTCCCAGTGTCCCCATGGGGTCCAAGTTTGCAAATGTTGGCTTTACAGATCTATATTCGGTCATTGTGTTCTCGGGAGTGGGAATCACAGTGTTGAACGGTTGGCACCATTGACGAGATTCACATTGTTTATACAATCCTGAGTTTGCGAACGAGTGCTCCACTGATTTGTATCAGGTTGCCATGTTCTCAGAAATGAGTGTGGCAATATTTCACTATTGGTGCCCCTGTTGAGATTTCTGTACTCGCAATGGTCTTGAGTTCGCAAACATTTACGCATTACCTGGTCGCCTTTCTGGTGGATGAAGGTGCTATAATATTTCGTGGGTGGCACTGTCAATGAGGTTTTCATTGTTCCAACGGTCTCAAGTTCGAAAAACTATGGTATAGTGCCATTTGTCGAAAATGCTTGTTACGATGTTTTATGGTTCAGTCTGTGTATCGAAACCCTCCTTGGCTTTCTGCCACATTTGCTAAATGGGCATTTCGACCGTAATTAGCATTGGTTAAATATGGTTATTCCGTAAATTAGTGATTGTTAAATCGAAACTTGCAACACATTATATGCATCGAATTTTCACAGGGTCTTCGAAAAATACTCCTTAAATCGAGGAATTCATTAAATAGGGTTCACTAAATCATAGTTTGATTGTACTGTCTACTCATGTGCTTCGATAGATGAAGTTGGATTGGTGACATGATCTGTCTCCGTATAAATTTGCTAGGTTAGGCTGGCGAGCAGTGACTGGAAATGAGCTTAAGAATGTTGGTCACTGCATGTGAGAATGCTGGACATTGATTAAAATATATGAGAGGGAACTTTGTGTTTTGTTTTACTGTATTTGTTTCATTTGTGGATTTCATAAACCATTATGCTTAAATTAGGATGTCATATTGTTTTACTGTACAGAGTCATCCCTTTCCCGCGTTCTGTGGATCTCTTCTGGAAATGTCAATTCTTTTGTTATCAATCACCTAAGTTGATTCAAGTGTAAAGAAATATTTGACTTCTTATTGTGTGATCTTTGAGCATCTATTGAATTAATTTTTCAAACAAAACTGTACTATCTTCTATTCGCATGTTCTGTGCTATGCACAAAGTAAGATAAGCTCCATAGCATGTGTGAAGTAAGCCCAGCTGGACCAAATAAGAAGCAGCACGAGTGAAGAGAGTGCCTGTTCATCCTAATGTCTGGGAACTGAGCTCGGTATACTGTGTTTATGTTGGACTTGTGTGTCTTATTGGACATCTTCCTAATTCACAGGTGTTGCAGTCAAGTGGAAACGGTGGTTTTCTCTTGTCCTCGGCCTTGTGTGGGTCAGATTACAGACTCAAGACACTTCTCTTATTGCCTCTTTCTTTCTTTCTTTCTTTCTTTCTTTCCATCTTAGCAGTGAAACTGAATTTCTTCACTGTTGCAAGAATTGTGATTCGATGGAATATCTTGTTGACATGAGAACCTGCACATCAGTTGTGTTTAATATAGAGGCCTTTTTATCGAACGGCTATGTGTTACCTCTTGCATGGCTTATGCTCTTATTATTTTCAGATCACACGTGTAAAAGACAATAGGACATATGCAGCACAGCGGAAACCCGAGACTTTGGGATTCAAACCTGGGAATTCACGAATGTCAGCCATGAATCCTGGCTCTTCCCCTGCCATTGGTTCCATAATCAGTCGCATTGAAGATACATCTAGCCAGGTCCTGAAACACGTGGCGGACTTCCAAAAGAAAGGCTACTTAGGAGGAGACGAGTTTATTGCCGTTGCAGACTTGCTATCGATGAACATTTCTGTATGGTGTGCAAATGAAACTAATGGTACTAAGATAATATATCATCCCAAAGCTGGTCCAGCGTCTGTCACAGTGGAGATCCAGAACCCTCAAACATCTGCAGCAGCACCCATTGTCCATGATACTAAACAGGGATCTGTATCATCTTCCACTTGTGAAACTTCCTATAACTCTGTAGTTCAGAGGCCAAGCCTCAAACAATCTTCAACTTACTCCAGCTCAAGTTTGATTGCGCCTCCAAAAGCTCCTGAAACCACCACAGGCTTCCCTAAGCATCCCAAAAACAGCTGGCTGATTGCTACATGGAATGTTAGAGGAGCTAATTCTGTGGAGAAGCAGCAAGCTATAGATGAAACTTTGTACTCTGAATCAGTAGAAGTGGCAGCACTGCAGGAAACATATTTGAAAGATATATCTTCCTTTGATACTCTCCATTACAAATGGTTGTTAAGTGCTGATACCAGACAGCCTTCAATGGGTGGGGTTGGATTCCTGGTTCGACGAGACCTTGCTTCGATGATAAATCGCTGGACTTCTATATCTGACTATTTGGCATGTCTCCATCTCCGTGTTGATGGTCAGAATATTGCTATAGTAACAGTATCTATTCCCTCTGATGTCTCCGTTGCAGCTTCTACTATGGATCGTTTGGTGTCGGTAGTTTCAGCCCTTCCATCTACCAGTCACATATTTGTAGTTGGAGATTTTGATGCCCAAATTGGTGAAGAGGAAGTAACACCGGCACAGAGACCATCCCTGGGTCACTACATTGGACATAAGCACTCGAACAACAATGGTATTTGGCTGAAAGGCATCCTTCGTGAATTTCAACTTTATCTCCTTTCCTCACTGTGTGGTAACAATGGCACCAAGGTCACAATGTCCAAAGGTTCGTTTAATGCGCAGGTTGACCATATTCTTGGCAATTGTCCTTTCTCCGTGAGTGACGTTTCTGCTGCATTTATTCCTGAGGTAGATACTGATCATAAGCTGATGTGTGCAGTTACATCAGTATCACCCTGCACAAAACATTCAACTATCACTCGCTTTTCAAGATGAACGAGAGAACATCATTCCGACTGATTTAATCTATCTACCATTGTTATCCCACTTTTTGGTTTATTCTTAGGAATATTGCTGTTGTTTTACCTTGTCCGTAACTCCATCATTCTTCTTCATCTTGATGTTTGTCCCACTAGTGCAGGGTCCACTTGTTGGATTAAGGCTCTCCACTTAACAAGGGTTACAGCGTCGACTGTATGTTGATGGTGTCTTTGTCAGCTCTTTCTCTCGAGTTGTAGCTGATTTAACTTTGAAGACTACATCCATACCTCCTCGACGATGTGGGAAATATCACTGCATATGAGATAAGTATAATGTAATTTGATTTTTCTCCACATACAGCTTCCATTTCCATTTAGTATAAGTTTGTTCATTGTCTGTTGGCATTTTAAGCATTGTCGCGGAGTCGACTCTCTTACAGTACATAAATGTGTGTGATTATGAAATAAATATCATTGTATCCTGAATCTACATTATGGAGCTTGAGTTTTCTTCCATCCTTTTCCATTCTTTCAGCAAAATGGACCAGAACATATTCAAGATTACTTGTCAGATTATAATATTGCTTATCCCTAGTGATGATATTAAATGGGCGGTACTTCCTTATTTAAATTGAAATGAGGCGAAATCCTGATGTTCTTCTAGTCGTATTCACAGAACATATTCATCAATATTTTAATTTATGGGTAAGGAATTGTTATGATGTTATTTAATTTTAATATTTGTCTAGTCATCATCAATTTCCGTTCTCCAGCTTGGGCCGGGTCGGAGAAAATATGACACCCCACCACTTCACTCTGTCTGTCCACCATCCTTCCTCATCCACTGAACTCCACTCCATATTTCGTTTTCTCACACTGTCCTTCACCAAATCCATCCACCGTACTCTAGGTCTTCCTCGTCCTCTCTTTCCAGTCATCCATCTATCCATCACTTGTTTCGGTATTCCTTTTCATCCTTTTCACATGTCCATACCATTATTGGTAATTAATAGGTCTTGTACATCACTTCTTTTGCCTTCAGTGGTATGTCTTTATCCCAAATTAAACTCCAGTTAGTTATTGTTGTTTTAAGGGGCGGAACTACGAGGTCATCTGCCCCTTAAATTAAACTCCGAACCTAATGATAGAAAACGCTCCCACATTGTAGTCTCTTGTTGATCTCCATATCCAATCTTGTATTTTCCATCAATTCACTTTGTAAATATTTGAAGTGTGCTACTACTTCCCGATCTACATCTCCAATATTAACCATCCCTTTTCCTTCTTTCTTTCCTCTTGTCATTACTATTGTGTTACTTTTCTCTAAACCGATTTTAATTTCCCATTTCTCAATATTTTCCTTCAGTACATCCAGCTGTTCTTGGACCACATTCTCATTCTATCCCCAAATCAGATAATCATCAGCAAATAGGATATGTTCATTCTTGTACCTGTGTATGCTTCCTTTCATGGTGTCCACAGGCAGGAAAAGTCAGGAATTTTGTTTTTAGTCAGGAAAAGTCAGGAAAAAGTGTGAAAAAATGGCGTGAGTCAGGAAAAAATGGCGAAAAGTATTAGAAAGTCAGGAATTTTATATTAACCATACAGTATTTTGTGTTTTACAGTCATACTTTGATGTTACTAGTCCAATTAATCTCTGAAGATAAAAAGCAGTAACCCACTGGACATTATGGTAAGTTTCTATTTTTACGGTGCATCATAGTAAAAACCTCTTTTACCTATTTTTTAACGCTTTTTGGCGTCGGCGTAGGGATGTGGCGACCCTATCACTATAGTTTAGCTCATTAAGTACTTCAATTTATGTATTTTTGCATTATAATTTACTTTATTATGTATTTTAAATTAATAAAGAGGCGAGCTTTGGGGCAGCTATGGGGATGGTGGAGGTTGCAAATAAAAAATATATATATTTGCTCAATAAACCTTTTTTCCGATGTTACGATGACTTCGTGAGTCAGGAATTTTGTTGAAAAATGGTCAGTAAAAGTCAGGAAAATTGACATTGAAAATTCTGTGGACACCATGCCTTTGTTGTTCCAGGTTCGAATCGCAGGCAAAACATGTGAGATTTTTGAAGTAAATGTCATGTACTGTGTTTCGGAATCCACGTAAAAAGGAGGTCCCGTGGCTCATGATCACAAGATTAACGGTCACTTAAAACTACTAGCTTCCTTTCCTTTGTTGCCTTTAGTATATCATCCATCTCCAGTATAAATAGCAATGTTGAGAGTATACTCCCTCGTTATAATCTATGTTCAATTTCAAACCATCCTGTTCTACCTACTTGAATCTTGACACAGCTGCAACAATTTCCATACATCACTTTTATAATTTGTATTATTTCTTTTCCAATACCTTTTTGTTTCAGGCTTTCCCAAACTCTGTCTCTAGGGACACTATCATATGCCTTTTCTAAGTCCATGAAGGTAATTATTATCATGTCTTTTCCTTATTCCCAGTGTTTTTCCATAGTTTGTCTTACAACAAAAATAGGTTCCACTGTTGATCGTCCCCTTGTCTAGTGTAGTGACATACATTACTAACACCCTAAAATACAATCGAAATTCTTCTCCGCAGTGCCATCTGAATGGCAGATTATATATCTCTCCCTCTCTCCTTTTTATTAGCGATATATCCAGTGTGTTTTAGATAATGTTTGCTCCTACAAATTGTTGCCATTCAAAATATATTTTAAAGCATGGTCACATAGTAGGTTGGGCTATTACATGGCATTTAATTATTATGATGGAGTTACAGTATCATTTTGTGTATTTGACCCCCCCCCAGGGACTCACAACTTGTGGGACGTGGGTTGGCGACCACGGGACTCCAGCTGAGTCCGGCATTGCTTCCACTTACTTGTGCCGGGCTCCTTTCAGTTATCTTTCCTTGGTCAAGGGAGTCTTTCACTTTCCCGCCTTAATTGACCCTTGTCTCACCTTTTCTGATACACACATTCTTTGAGGAGTCAGCCTTCTTTTTATTTTCTTTGATCATCTTTCATTTTCACTATCGCCCAAACCATTATGGGCTGATAACCTAGATGTTAGGCCCCTTAAAATATCAATTATCATCATCATGTGTATTTGTGCTGAACTTAAACATTCAAATAAGCTCTTTACAATGCAATCTCGATTACTGCTGGCTGCCAGTGAATTATAAACTATCAGGAAGGTTTACACAGGAGGCACTCGGTGGCAGAGTTCCAGTTGCTTGTAACACATTACCAAGCCAACTGAAAATTCTGTTTGAGCTCGACCATCCTGTTCCTAGTAAAGGCAAAATACAGGGGTGTGGTGGTGCAGCGGTCAAACTGTTTGCCTCTCACCAGGGTAGACTGGGTTCGATTCCGGGTTACAGCATATGAGATTTTCAAAGTGAAATTCCATGTCCTGTAGTTTGGATTCCACATAAAAGGAAGTCTCTTGGCTCATGATCGCAAGATTAATGGTCATGTAAAACTACAAGCTCCCTTCTTTCAAAAATACACCTTGAAAGATGCAACAGAGCTGAAGTCATTGAACTGCAGTTTTTTTGCGTATGATGTGCTGGGTAGGTTCAGTGATATGACATATCCAGTGTGTTCAGTCTTGGGGAACAGAGTTATTAGTTTGATAAATACTCAGTAAGTAGCTTGTGCTGAACCACCATCATGTTGATACCAAACATACAGTATAGTCAAATCAGCTTAAGAAACATCTTTCTGCAACATTGGAATCTCTTTGTTATCAATACAGTCAAGCGTGTTGACAAAGAAGTAGGGTCCGGTGATTTTGTCATCCAGAATTCCATATCAAACACAAGTGGCCATCTCCAGTGGACCATACTGTATGTTGTATCAGGTAGGTGGCTCAGTCTTGTACTAGCTGATTACACAGTGACTGCTGTATAGTAGAGATTGGTTTAGTAGATCAGAAAATCTCCACAACTAAATTAGTAAATGGTCTGGAATCTTATGAGCATTAAATCGACAGCCATATTGTTACTGTGGTCGTAAAATTAGAGGTTAAAATTAAAATCGGCAAACATTAAACTGAAATCTAATATACATTGTCTTTATGGCATAACTAATAACCATTCTGAAGGAGGACTAAGTTAAATCAGAAACATGCACATTGAATTTTAATTCAAGTATTTTCTAGGCAGATCAAACAACAACAACCAAAGTGGAAGAAAATATATTAATATAAGTCGTACCTCTTTTCTGATGGACACATCGAGACTAGCTTGTTGGTGGAAGCGGGCCTTAATCCCAAGAGGTCGGAAAGGGAAACAGCTGACCTAAGGTTGTTAACTAGCACTTATGGATTATTGAATTTGACAGAAAGTATATTCTATCAAATAAATTCAGTACATGTATAAACTCTAAACTACCGGTATGTTGCGCCCATTTACATTTAATTTAATACATTTTGGAGGTTAAATCTTTCGTGGATGGGATTCATACAGTACATTATGCAAAGAATGCGATAAAAAACAAGATGTTCAGTAAAGAACATACAGCCTACTTTCTCCTAAATGCATGGGTATAGTTTATAACTCTTTTTCCTTTTCAAGGAGTATAATTGGAATCTTGGTTGTAGTAGCTTGTTGAAATACAACGTGCTATACGGATATTATGCATTGATTGAATCCTCACCTGAATTATATATACACACACACTCTAATGAACGAAGATTGTAGTTTTACGTGACCGTGAATCTTGTGATTATGAGCCACGGGACCTCCTTTTTACGTGGAATCCGAACCACAGGACATGGCATTTCACTTCGAAAATCTCACATGCACTGACCGGGAATCGAACCCAGAGCGCCTTGGTGAGAGGCATACAGGTAGACCGCTGAGCCACCACGCCCCCTACACACTCTAATACAGCCATCACAATAAAACAGGTTATCAGAAAAGATCCAACACTCGCCCAAGTACACAGGGCTAAATGACCATGGTGTCCATGCATCTCAAATGCAACAACAGCTTCCTACCAAAATCCTTCCTCATATAAAAGTACACACACTATTAAGCCTACAGACATCACAGTGACACAGGTTATCAGGCAACTTGTACACATACCCAAGAACACGGGACTACAAGACCGTAATACCGCAAAACCCCTCAAGAATCAGCAACAACAACAACAATAGACTCGACCGCGGATCAAGGACAACGAATTTTAACGATTTAGTAGAGTGTTACAAGTATATATAATATTTTCGATCGCAAATACACACTATATATGCTTAACATTATAACGTGTGAGTAGTTATAAATCATTAAATACCAAAAAAAATTGACAAGATGTATAACACAATTTACACTCGCCAAATCAATACTTTACTTTACTAAAAATACTATAGGTACATGTTTCAGAAACTTGATATGTTTCCTTCTTCAGCCCATATGTTGGTGCGGTTTATAAAAAAAAAATTGAACCAGGAACCTCCAAGCTACGAGTCGGAGACACTACAATTGCGCTAAAATCGCTTTATGCTAATATTGAGTTATTAACAGGTTTAGTACATTTAATAATTACTGCCTAGAATATTTTGTCTTGCAATGAACGATTTCATTAGCGTTTTCTGCCGTTTTTATAAACCACTAGCAACCCGACCCGGCTTCGCCTGGGAACAGTTATGAATGCATACGTGATCCGTGATAGGCGCTTTTTTTTATTTTTTTAAGCTCGTCCGCTAGCTAAGCTGTATCTGGGGTGATAGACTCGCCCCTAGCTAGCTCGTAAACTGTCGCCTCAGTAACTGAATGGAGATTGTTGGAAGAAATGAAAACGTAAAAACACTTATAGTAGGCGATGTATTGAAGATAGAGATATGCTCTCTCGGGCTTGTTTTGTAGAACTTTTCATGCTGAACAATTCTTACACTCATAGTATATAGATATTTTTAACGGTTTGCGCAGCGTAAGCTTAAAAAGCGCACGGACTCCAGGTTTTTTTCGACCTTTTCACTGAAATCGTTAGTGCTCGACTTCCTTTGGTCATAAATAAATAATTTTCTACAGAAACCTTCCTCGAGATATCCTTTACAGAATGGTGAAAAGTGCATCAAAATCCATTCAGTGGTCCTCTAGATTGGTTGGTTGGTTCTTAAGTTTAGAGGCTGCGACAACGCGGTCATTAGCCCCGTGTACTTTTGGGTGTGTGTGTAGAATCTGTCTGATAACCGGTGTTAATCGTGATGACTGTATTAGTGTGTGTTATCTGTTTTTTAATTTAAGTACTGCAACTTAGAATTTTTCAAATAGTTCCTACTTTTGCCTCCAAGCGCCACAGTCAACAACTACTAGGCCAAGTCCAGAACTTAGCTACTAGACGCCACAGCAGTCGGCTCTTGGCAAAGAACGTAGAACCCTAAGAGCGTTGTTTACATTCTTAACCTATCCAATTTAGCTTCAGACAGGTGCAATTAGTGGAAGGTTCTTTAACATGCCATAAATCTATGACATGGTACCGCCGGCTTTACTTCCCCTCCGAAGGAATGCATACTGAGGGATTTTTAACGCTCTTAAAAAATCCGACGGCTTCAGCCGGGTTTGAACCAGCTATCTTGGTCCTCGAGATTACCCGTGACATCCAAGAATCGGGGACTTTGTTTTATACTAAGTAGAGATTATACGCCAATCAGTATAATTTAATATAATCCCCCTTCCGTCCAATCTTATATTGACTAAATTTTGCGGAACGAAAAGTTCACAGGCAAAATGAGAGTTGCACTTCCAGGGAATGGCGAGGCGAATGAAACTCACATCCCCCTTCCGTCCAATCTTAACTTGACTGTGTTTCACAGGCGAAATGAAGAAAAGCCGAGTTGCACTTCCAGGGAAACTCCAAACACAACCACCCTTCTCAGAAGTTTTAACTCAACACGACTCAACGGTTTGCTGCTAGCTGTATCTGGGGCAATAGGTTCGCCCGCTAGCTAGGCTGTAACAGGGATGATTAGACTCGCTTTTAGCTAGCTTGTAAACTGTCGCCTCAGTAGCTGAATGGACATGGTTGGAAGATATTAAAACGTAAAAACACTTATAGTGGGCGATGTATTGAAGATGGACATATGCTCTCGCGAACTTTTTTGTAGAACTTTTCATGCCGAACAATTCTTACGCTCATAGTATTTAGATATTTTTAACGATTTGCCCAGCGTATGCTTACAAAGCCCTCGGATGCCTGGTTTTTTTTCGACTTTTCCACTGAAATCGTTAGTGCTTTGCTTCCTTCGATCATAAATAAATTATTTTGTACAGAATTCATCCTCGAGATATCCTTTACAGAATGGTGAAAACAGCATCAAAATCCATCCAGTGGTTTTCGAGTTTACCCATAACATCCAAGAATCGGGGACTTTGTTTTACACAAAGTAGAGATTTGATACTAAATATGTGTTATTTTTGTTCAGTACATTCCTAAAACAATATAAACCTACGAAGTTATGGAAATATATGGATTTACCAGCAAAGAATAGGCGCCATTTTGACAACGGGGCGGCACAGAAAGGCACTATCTGCCTGAACTACAGGGTCTTTCACTCAAAGTGGGGCCGGGTGGTCAGCGCTGCAGGTAGAACGTCGAGCTAAAGGTCAGACGGGCACATAGTATCACGGAGCTGTGACAGCAAATGCCATAAGATAAGGAAAGAAGTGCTGTAGGATTGATGAAATTAATGCTGCGCGGGACCTCGCAGTGCTGGGAGAGATGCGACGCAGTATTTGCCAAGTAAAGTTGACTTTGTTATTTCGTTGATAGCCTTCGTTCATAACCCCAGATCTTATGGTTTGCGATTTTTATTTATGCGGAAAATTGAGAAATAAGGTGTATGCAACAAACCCTCACACTCGAGATGAACTTAAACAAAATATCACGAGAGAAATTGAGGCTATCTCGGTAAATGAACTAAAGCGAGTGAAAGAAAATTTCCTTTGGCGATGCCAGAAATGTGTAGATGCAGGTGGAGGATATTTTCAACATCGTCTGTGACAAGGTGAGTAATAATTGTACTTTGAATACGTGTTATAGTCCGGGCAGTGCCGGCCCTAGGTCTATTTGTAGTGTGAGCAATGAATATTTTGCCCTCCCCCCCCCTCTATACTCATCAGAGTAACTTTACTATTTTTTACTAAATGTGTTATATGGCCAAAAGGTAAAATGCAAATAACTTAAAACCAAACATTTATTTACAGGTCATTATTATTACATAGAATGACAATTTTATTATTGTTGATTTTTTGCACACTGTTGAAATCTTTTAAGATTAAAACGAGATTTCCCTGGCTTTCACTTTAGAAAACTCGTTCAGCTGCAAATCTGTTTCCATTTCATTTAACAAATCATTTTCAATGTCCGAAGTAGCTAGTTCACTGAAGTGCTCTTGGCTTAAAGTTGATCGCAAGTATGTTTTTATAAGTTTTAACTTCGAAAAACTTCTTTCTCCGCTGGTCACTGATACAGGGAGCGTTAGCAGAATCCTCAATGCAACAAAAAAAAATGGAAAAATGTCCACATAACCACGTTTGGTTATAAAAGATAAGGCTCCAGCTGGGTGACTTGGTGAAAAAATTTGCAGTTCTTCAAACAGATCATCTCCGTTCACACCACAGTCTCCTCCATCACTCAAAACGGTTTGAAGGTGCTTACAATTCTTCAACTCTTGTTCGTTCAAATTCTTCTCGAAGAATGTCATAAAGAAATTTGAAACTTTCACTATGGTGTTCCATTAGCTCAAATCTCTCCCTGAGGCTATTGCTCTGTCAAGTACGACAAAGAAGAAGTTAACTTTAAATGCATTTTTTTTAGAACGTACAGCTTCATCTTCACTCTCATAGGAGAATTGGTTGGTTTTTTTTTACTTTTCTTGGCCGAAGTAGGGTTTCTTTTTCAAAGTTAGCATCAACCTCGATTTTTTCTGAAAGTTCTTTTACATCTGTAATGACGCTCTTTAGTCCTTGATCTGATCTCATCTTTTCCAGAAATGATTTTACACTTTTAATGAGATCCATTGAACTTTGTAGGTCATTTGTGACTCTTTGCAACAGTTTTATGCAGGATCTCATACCATGTCACTAAGCAGCATAGAAACTTGAAGTTTTGCATTTTTTTTAGTCCTATGGCAGTGTTCCTACCAAATGCATCAAGTTTCTGATCAAGAGAAGCTTCATATAAGGCATCATACACTTCTTCAATGTGGTACCTCAAAGGTAACAATGCCTCAATTCTACTTTCACAACTAGTATTGCAGAGTGGTTTTACTGTCAGAGTTGAAACATGTTTCAGCAAAATATACCCATCTTTGAGTAGAACTGGAAAAAACATTAATATTTCTTGTATAGTGCTGAAACAGTCCACAGCAATGTTGCACGACACAGCTGCATCATTAATGACCAAGTTCAAGGAGTGGTTCCCACACGGTACAAAAAGCTCTAGGATTCAAATCAAGGATTATATTCTGGACTCCATGTTTCCCTTCTTGCAGAACCATTGTCGTACCCATGGCCTCTCATGGCTTTAAAAGGAATGCCTCGGGCTTCTGTTTGAGAAATACCTCTGTGAGGCCTTCACCTGAAGAATCTGTAATGGGAACAAAGCCCAAAATATGTTCCTTAATTAAAATATCCTCATTTGCTAAAATTTTTACAAACCTTACAACAAGAGTCATTTTCTCAGTGTGGCTAATGTCTGGAGTACAGTCTAATATAATAGAATAGTACGTTGCTTACTGTATCAGCTGTAAAATATTAGCTTGAATCTAGGCCGCCAAGAAACTAACAAACTCATTTTGGATACTCTTGCTCAAGTAGTGTACTGCGCCCGAATCTCGCATAGCCACCACCCATATCCGCTCAGATGGAAAAGGATTGTAGGGATGTCGATACCCAGCCAGATAAACCAACACTACCCTACTAGGTGAATGACTAGGAAACTCTCGACGCATACCGGTCATGCAATAACGCTACTAATTAGTTAAACAATTACTAGAAATAAAATATCCATAACAAGCTGGTAGGACGAGAATCTCGTATCTCGAGCGTGAACGGTGAAGTTCAGACTAAATGAGTTCTAGTAACTAACTGGCAGAATTATCGCACGTCGATTGCGAAATGAAAAGGTGGTCAGTTTCTATAAAAAAAATGAGCAGGCAAACAAAAATAATGCCTGGGATTTATTAACTAAATATTTACAAAATCAAAAACTTCCTAACACCAATAAAAATAAATTCAGATTGAAAATAAAATCTTTCACACGTTAGATAGTCCTCCTATCTATTCAATAAACTTTCATCAAAGTATAAACTACACAAATTTAATTAAGAAATAATAATTAAATTTTTACGCTTTTTAGTCACCCTGTGACTCGATCACTTGAAGCAGTCTGATCGTGATCAGCTGTTCATCCAATAAAATGTGATTAACAATGCAAACCCCTAATTTATACACTTATTTACGTAAAACTCGTGAATGTAATAAGAATAATTATCATAGTTAAAATATTTACATAAATTGCAATAATCCATGTCCAGCACGGTATTTAAAAATATATTTACACGATCTCGGGCGATCTAATAGTCTTATCTCGCTACTGTTTCTTTAAACAGTTCTTCGAACATTTGTTCACACAACAATGTAATTTTTAGGTATCCTGTGGTTATTTGTCTCAATCAATAAAGCTTTAGTATCGAACAATTAAGTTAAATATAGCTTTTAAAAAGTCGAATCAATGAATAATATACAATAGATTTAAAGAACGATGCCAAACTACTTAAATACTCTTAATACACTTCGTGGATCTTGTAATAACACTTTCTGGCATGAACAACATAAATAAAAACCCTGATGTCAGTTACTTTTTACACATACTGTATCGATTCGTTGCTGCACATAGCAATACATTTCTTTCCTTTCGTAATACGGTGAACAATCTCATTAACAGCGTCTGCTACGCTTTCAAACTTGACATGCTTCTTTCCTTTTTACCAACAATCTCTACAATAATGCATGGCATTCCTTCAATATAAAACCCATCTTTCTACAAACGTGTAGAAGAATCAGGGACTCTACTAGGTAAACACGCACCTGTGCAATACCGTTCATAGTGCACTCCTATCCATCTCTCTTCTCTAAATTAATTAACCTCGTACTCTTTTATTAACAATTCCATATTTGTTCACTTCAATTCACCTTGTACAGTATTTCTCTTAACTTTCAATAACGCTTTTCATTAACAAACTTCCATAATAGACTATTTTTCCACGTTACAATAAAATATAAACATTACTAAATCGTAGTTCGCTCGTCTTTACTTGTTAATAACAATAATACATATCCTCCCGTATCTGGTGTACATTTCAATGAATGAATTATTCATATTTAAACTTGTTTTATATCATACAAGACCTCAGGTAGATTTACAAATCTCCTGGTCTGTGGTTACGTTATAGCAATCTTCCCAATAAAATTGTTAATAATTATAGGCATCATGTGACCTCAATTGTCAACAATATGATCCTATTTTATTGTGTATTTCCATTATAGCAATAGTCTATGACTATATCAATGTCACATTACAGTTTCATTCCGCAATTGGAATGTATTACTCCAATGTTATTAATAAATGTTTCAATTATGTTCTAACATAATAAAATGTGTTAAACAGTGTTACAGCATTTTACATTAATGCTTTCCTTCATAATAATGCAATCTAATCATATAGATATATTCTGTCGCTTGTTACGCATTTTTAACTATCGAAGCATTCCCTTCATAAAACAAGTTCGTTCGAAAGTGAGCATGTTAAAAACGATTACTTCAAAAATATAAAAAACGGAATATCTAAAGTCAAATACGAATGAAAATTACGTCTAAAACGACACACGTTGACGTATCATAAAATTACAGTGAAATCTCTAAAATTTACTACTTAAAAACATGGGATAAGAATAAGAAAATCTACTATGAATTGGTCAACCCTGAAACACAATCAAATACTACATCAAAACCACCAAGATCTTTGAACGTTCAATCTTCTACCTTTCTGATGGTCCGTTGTCGTGAATACCTGGATCAGATATACTCGATGTTCCGCTCGAACGGCGCGTGCGACTCGTCTGCCTCGAAAACGGGTTTCAGATAGCGTGCGGGCCAGCTGTACTGCTTCCCCCTTGTGTCGTGCTGCAAGCACCTGGTCTGCTGGCTCGGCTAACGGCATCTCTTCTTGCTTCCTGACCTGCGGTCTGGAAATTCGAACTCTTGACACGACGAACCCCTCTGTCCGTCTTCTTCTCGTGTAGCAGTTCATCATCCATGTAGGTTTGAACGTCTCTGGTTGACATCTCTCCAAGTTGGCAGTGGACATTTGAATCGTAGTATTGAAGGTATATTCAGAATACTGCATGTTGATGAGCAGTCGTAGAATTATCGATCCCTGGTCTTCAAGATCACTCTGAATTCCCATTCCATAGTGTAGACTAACCTCCTTCCATAATTTAGTTGTTCATGGTAATCATCTTATCAATAGTCGAATATACGTGTCCCCCCTGACTCAAGGACATTACTATCATCATGACTGTAAGAAGATAATGTAGTATATACACACATCAAAAAAAGTTTTGCATCACCTCGGTTCCAAGAGTTCCGGAACCTTTAAATACAAAGGGAATAGAGATCAACACAAACAACATTTCAGCTCGTTTTATTGCTCATGAGACCCACACATTGCATGTTGTACCAGCATACAGCTAGACTTGCAGCATTTGTGGTCCAGATTGCAGTACACACCACTACCTCTAATACCCAGTAGCACGTCCTCTTGCATTGATGCATGCCTGTATTCGTCGTGGCATACTATCCACAAGTTCATCAAGACACTGTTGGTCCAAATTGTCCCACTCCTCAACGACAATTCGGCGTAAATCTCTCAGAGTGGTTGGTGGGTCAAGACGTCCATAAACAGCCCTTTTCAACATATCCCAGGCATGTTCGATAGGGTTCATGTCTGGCGAACATGCTGGCCACTGTAGTCGAGCGATGTCGTTATCTTGAAGGAACGCATTCACAAGATGTGCACGATGAGGTCGAGAATTGTCGTCCATGAAGACAAATGCCTCTCCAATATTCTGCCGATATGGTTGCACTATGGGTCGGAGGATGTCATTCAGGTATCGTAAAGCCGTTTCGGAGCCTTCCATGACCACCAGTGGCGTACGTCGGCCCCACATAATGCCACCCCAAAACATCAGGGAACCACCACCTTGCTGCACTCGCTGGACAGTGTGTCTAAGACGTTCAGCCTGACCAGGGTGCCTCCAAACACGTCTCCGACGATTGTCTGGTTGAAGGCATATGCGACACTCATCGGTGAAGAGAACGTGATGCCAATTCTGTGGGGTCCATTCAGCATGTTGTTGGGCCCATCTGTACCGCGCTGCATGGTGTCGGGGTTGCAAAGCTGGACCTCGCCATGGACGTCGGGAGTGAAGTTGCGCATCATGCAGCCTATTGCGCACAGTTTGAGTTGAAACACGACGTCCTGTGGCTGAACGAAACGCATTATTCAACATGGTGGCATTGCTGTCAGGGTTCCTCCGAGCGGCAATCCGTAAGTAGCGGTCATCCACTACAGTAGTAGCCCTTGGGCGGCCTGAGCGAGGCCTGTCATCGACAGTTCCTGTATCTCTGTACCTCCTCCATGTCCGAACAACATCGCTTTGGTTCACTCTGAGACGCCTGGAAACTTCCCTTGTTGAGAGCCCTTCTTGACACAAAGTAACAATGCGGACGCGATCGAACTGCGGTATTGACCTTCTAGGCATGGTAGAACTACAGACAACATGAGCAGCGTACCTTCGTCCTGGTGGAATGACTGGAACTGATCGGCTGTCGTACCCCCTCCGTCTAATAGGCCCTGCTCATGCATGGTTGTTTACATCTTTGAGCAGTTTTAGTGACATCTATGAACAGTCAAAGGGACTGTATCTTTGATACAATATACACAGTCAACGTCTATATGCCGGAGATCTGGGAACCGAGGTGATGCAAAACTTTTTTTGATGTGTGTATATCGTTGCAATGAAGTAGCTGTAGAATGCAATGCTACTGTTCGTTGTTTCGTTGAAATGTGATACTCTTGAAGCGAAGTCTTCTTCAAATAAACGTAATGTTGTAAAATGCTTTTCTCTGTCTCAAACTAGTACGTTTGTATTTCGCCGGCGTCTCCCTTTTCTTCCTCGGCGATGGCAGTCTCTCCACACGGTCTTGCCTCATCTCCCGACCATACTTCTTATACCGTATAGTGCTGTTCTAGGACGCGTTACAATATACGTCCGCTCTGTTCAAGTAGCTGAGTAGGAGTCCTTGCTGCGCTCTCGACAATGGCGCGCTTGGCAAAACTAGACTGGATTTCTAGCCTCGCACAGAGTCTAATTAATTGAATTATACTCATAATTCCTCTCCTGGTCAATAATTTATAATTTTGTTTCACCAATTAAATTCCATTTTCTCTTCTGCCTCTGTAGAAGTGTTAATATCGCTTTATATAAGCAAATTTAATATAATAGCGATTCCCACAAAAATTATGTGATCCAATCTGATTGGCTATTCAGTTATCATGATAGAAGCTCCTGGTTCTAGCCTCTTATCATCGGGCCGTGTGCATAATTTGTTATTGTCAAATCGGCCAACCAAAACCGGTCTTTAGCTTGCTAAATTGAAGCCTTGGTCATATTCCAGCATCGAAAGATTAGACTCTCTCTTGGTTAAATTATCATTCACTGAAATATTACCAAATTTTATTCTCTCAAAATACTCCAAAAATTTCCTAAAACTTATCAAGATACTTCATTCACTTCCTAAAATGCATATGTGAATCTTTTATTGTTTTAATTCCAAATTCCAATTATTTCTCTCTCATGGTTCACAAGTCGGTTCGTTCCTCGGCTCAGTCAAAGTCTGAAGCTGGGCTACATTCGAGTTCAGTACGTGAGTTTCTTTTGAACTTATTCTTCTCCTCACACGTTCTGCCATAAAACCATCAAATTTAGCTATGTGTTCTACCAGTTTTAAGAAATTGCCTTTATTACGTTCAAATATGGTGTCTTTTTCCCTCTAAAGGCCAATCCTTGAGCTCCCAAAAATTGTACAATACTTAGTAGGCGTTTTAGAACTTGATTCCAATGTTCAGCTTCAGCACGAATAAGTCTTTCATTTTCCTCGTCAATAGTTCTTGTAAACGTAACGAGAGTTCGCGCCAACATTTGCAGTTTTGAATATGAATAGGGGATTTTTCATGACTGGTCAAAGTTTTGCCGCTCAGAATACCCTTGGCCACCAGAAAGAAGAGAATTATCATTTCCAAAAAGTTTGCAAGAAAAACAAAAAAATGCGTTTTTCACTATGGAATATAATAACCAAATTCTTTGCTCTCCGTTGCAAAGCTTCCATGTGTAATGCTTTGAGGCAAATCGCCTACCTTTAAGGTCCACAGGATATTATTGGTCTGTGACCTGCTGTGGTCCTCGCTCAACAAGAATTTTTCGTACAAATCGTTTATTTTAGGTGGCCATTCTCTAGTCATTTGAAAAAACTGATGACGTTTCTGCGCTCAGTTTCTGCAAATAAACCACCGACCTTAAAACTTTTATCTTTAGCTATACATAGTTTAAAAGCCGTAATACATAGATACCTTAAACTTTGCATTCATAACTATGGGTTCTTGATGAGTACATTAAACCAACATTTTATTTCTATTAAAAAAATATTTCTATTAAAAAAATATTTCTATTTCTAAAAAATGGTAAGAAAAAAATTGAACATTTCCAAACTGTTAAAAATAAGTAGTATGTATAAACTTTTATAACAATTTTCGTTTATCAGGAAGATATGGATGTAATAAGTATATAAAATTTTGGAATAGTAGGTTCAGTGGTTTTATTTGATATGCACTTAAACTTCGAAGAAATCTTCATTAAAAAGCATTGAATCGAAAAATGTAGTCTCCCCTTAATACAAAAAATATATAATGTGCCCCTTTTCCTTCTCTGCCTTCTTTCCTCCCTCAACCTAACAGAGGCTAAACTAACAATGGACTACTACTCAATTCCCAAATTTATTGTCTAAATATACAACTTAAAGTATAAATTAATACTACTTAAGGATTAGTGCTATAATAATTTTAAAAAATTACGACAATGTTCAGTGAAGTAATGCTATTAAATCAATAATATTATTATAATTTACGTTAAAGGGTAAATTGTTTATACAAATGCTCATCAATTTAGATTAAATTAATTTAGAGTCATTAGGAAAAAATATATCTTAAAATTATTTATAGTTACACTTACTTTTTTTTAGGGATTTTTCACTCATTGATGGTCCAGGCAGCTTGGTAACTTGTCGTCATCATCATCGTTATGAACGGATCCAGTTAACTTGGTTGTTTCGTCCACCATTTTTGCACATGACGATGAAACCGAAGGCGCAAACAAACTTTTCAGCGCTTTAGATTGCTTCTCATCTTTTTTAGAATGCTGCAACTTTCTTTTACGGTGAAATGCACCTGATGGCTTTTTATTACTGGACATTTCGTGTGTCTAAAAAATCATCTCCTCATGTAAGAAGGGGCAATAACACAGTGCAGCTTACGTCAACATATCAACACACTCAAACTACAACGATGAGTGAAGGCTGTCAGCTAGCTGGCAATACTGAACCACTGAGCGAATAAAGACAAGAGACGTATGAGTCACGCAGATGAGTCGAAGTCATTAGTGGAAGGGGTGTTCTCCCTTTCGTGAATGGCGAGCGGTCATACTTCGACCGAACGGCTCCAGGCACTCCGTAATAGTTCAAAGTTTGTTTCATAAGTAGCATCACCCGTAAAGCGGCGACTCTTTAAAATGGTTATGCTAAATTTTCAAATATTATTTCGTTTTGTTTGTTAGTGAAATACAACAGTAAAGTAAAACTGAAAAGACGAAACATAAACAGAATGGTTATGTTATCTGGTTACATTGTTTATAATGTAAAAATTACAGTTTGTTAATGTTGTAAAAATTAGAATTCTTAATGTTTACAACATTACAAACTAGCTCCGGGCACCCGTAACTTAATATTTCGGCGCGCCGCGGCGCCCCCCGTCTCACGGTGCCAACCGCGGTTGCGTAGTTCGCTTATATCTCGCGCCGCCCCTGAGTCCGGGACAGCTTAAATAAGTTACTAGACCAAAAACGTGTAGCCAACATTAACAGCTGTCCCCTATACCTACTTAAATGTTGGTTTATTCTTGAATTTCTTGAAGTTAAGTTGTTTTCATGTGCCAGCACATTCTCGCCAGCCCTACTTAAAATCTCGCCTTCTCCAAAGACCATAATACCACTAAAATTTATTACCACACAGTTGCCGACATTTTTCTGGCGATAACTCCCAGAATGCATTTTCCACAAAGTCTCCCAACATTATAATTACGACTTTCACTAATGACTATTATTTGAATAATTTCACAGTTTTCTTTGGAATTTTAAGTCTAATGAAGTTGTAACAAGTTGTACAAGGTAAGTACTACTAATATACATCGATTCAAACAGTTAACTTATTATAGACTCTTGATTATAGAATATATGTGTGCCACTAGTCGGAGATGTTTCGAAGCTTTTAGTTAATTAATTTTTTGATAAATTCTTATTTAGATTTCATCATGACGCCTAAAAACAAGATTGGAGAAACTCGACGAAGAGCACTGGCGAATCGACTACGATTTGAGTAAGTTGCCTAGACCTACATAATTAAAAGTACAAAGTTATTTAATCGTTTTATTTATTTTTATATTCAGTCAGAGCACAAATAACGTAATAAAAAACCTTAATGGTCTTTGGAAATTTTTAAATAGTCTTCTGACTGCATTTTTCGTATAATTCATGCCAAACATAACCTAAAATATAGCCTTTGTAAGTTCACTGTCAGGAACATATTCTTAGGTTCAGTACGCCTTCTAATATTGTTATGTATCTTATTCTCGACTTCCAAGTTCCGTCGGCCATAATATTATAATACATTGCTCATGTTTCTCGTAAGCTTGGAAGTAGTCTATGATTCACACTCGGCTAGTGGTAGTGTGAATGTATTGGTGATTTTATATGTAGCTGGCTACTGACCCATAGCCTACTTAGTAGTAGGCAGATAAAATATTTACATTAGGCCTATTTTTATTTGTTTCAGTCATGGTTGCGACAGATTCGTGTGATAGCCTTCAACGAACTTCAAGGGTTGTGCAACATGAATCAATCATCATTCTGAAGAGCCATATACTCACATGCGCACGGGATATGTACTGAGTTTGAGTCACAGAAGCAAATTTTCAAGGAATACCAACAATATCTCATAGCTCTCTTTTAGTTCATGACATAAGTTACTGCACCACTGAATGTCTGGGTGAAAGTTACTGATGTACCGTACTAAAGTTGGGTGAGACAAAGCAAGACCGACTACAATATCTCAGACCGTAACATCAAAACAAAGATGGTGGCAATCGTAGGGGAACAGCTGTTGAGACTTGCGGTCATGGCGCCATCGAAATAGCGGTAAATTCGAAGACAAACATTCGCATAATTGATTAAATTCCACCAGAAAATACAGGTTTTTATGTAATAAGGCACAAATTCAATATGAAACCCTGACGTACTTCGCTACAAGCAACTCGAACAAACAGTACCTAAAAATACAGACATAAATAAAGCAGAGATAAGACAAAATATTTTAAAAATGCAAATACTTCTAAAGAAAGCAAATAGAAATTGTTGCTTATATTAGGGGCTACGACATCATGGTCTTGTAGCCCCACGTATTTGTGTGATAACCTGTGTTATTGTTATGGCTGAACTAGTGTGTTAGTAAATTGGGGATTGTAGTGGGAAGGAGGCGGCCATGTCCTTAAGTTAGGAACCATCCTGGCATTTGCCTGTAGTAGAAGGGGGGAAACCAAGGAAAACAACTTCCAGGATGGCTGAGGTGGGAATCGAACCCTCTTCTACTCAGTTGCCTCATGTGGCTGAGTGCACCCCGTTCCAGCCCTCACATGAGAATTAAATTTCTTGGCACAGCCGGGAAACAAATCCGGGATGACAGCCAAGAACGCAGGCACTACACAGTGAGGTGGTCTAAAATAGAATTGTAGCACTGAATGAAAGTAGAACGAGCGATAACATTCCCTATAGTACATGAATTAGCCAAAATACCTTATCAAACAATGAGAAATAAATCAGGGAATGATGTTTTAATAGATACTTAAACTGAGATTGCATCTACCCAGTCAGTCCCGAAGGGAAAGTTACATGCCATATTCATTGACTTCTCCGAAGCTTTTGACACGATTAGCAGGAAGTAAATATTAGAAAAACTAGACAGACTATTGAGAGGTAACAGCTGCACGAAACGTCTTTTCAAAAGTATTTTAGGCTCTTAACTATATAGTCATTAACGATGGCAGTACAACATCGAGCCCAATAGAGCAGACTACAGGCGTGCTGCAAGGAGACCCATTAAGCTCTCTGTTATTCATCACTGCTACGGCAGATATCACAGATATATTATCGGAGAGGGTAGGCTTAATCTCATTTATATACGCGGATGACATGGTGCTAGCTTCAAGTTCACATGTCGAATTGCAATCTGCTCTCGACGCGTTAGAAGGATGTGGGTTAGACAATGATCTTAGGTTAAACAGAAGCAAGACAAATCTGTGGACCTTCAGAAAAGGGGGAAAGCCAGCAATTTTTCACATTGCAAGAAAACCGCTTGAGAGTGTATCACATTACAAGTAGGCCTACTTAGGTCTTACATTACAGACAGCTGGCAATGTTTTCACACTGCACATCAAGGATGGACTCAGCGTCGCTACCAAAACCATGAATGACAAAACATTTGACTAAACTATCTATACAAACAGCCTTAAAACTTTTTCGGTTAAAAGTTACCCCTATTGTGACTTATGGACTGGAGAGCATTTAAATATGAAGCTTAGCTTCAGCTTAATTCCTGCCGCTCCTTCCGGAGCATAGGGCCTTGGCGAAATTTCTCCACGCAGTACGGTTCCTGGCCATTCTCTTCACTTGACTCCAGTTCTTGTCCACCTCTGCAATTTCATTTTCGATCGTCCTCTTCCAGGTTTTCTTAGGACGACCTCGCTTCCTGGCGCCTTGAGGATTCCAGTCTAGCGCCGCCCTCTCAATAGCTCCGTCGGGCTTCCTTAGTGTGTGACCAATCCAGCGCCATTTCCTCTCCTTGATCTGGATGCTAATCGGTTGTTGATTGGTGATGGTCCAAAGATCTTCATTTGAGATTATGTCCGGCCACCTCACATTCATGATGCGACGCAGACATCTGTTAATGAACACCTGTAGCTGGTTGTTGATCGGTTTTGTGACGTTCCATGTTTCACAGCCGTAGAGAAGAATCGACTTTACGTTGCTATTGAAAAGGCGGAGCTTGGTCTTCCTGGAAATGTTTCTATTTCTCCAGATGGGGTAGAGCTGGACAAAGGCACCATTTGCCTTCCTGATACGGCTTCGAACATCTTCCTCTGCTCCCCCATCATTTGTGACTATACTTCCAAGGTAGAGGAAGGACTCAACTCGCTCAATGTCCTTTCCGTTGACTGTCAAACTAGTCATGATGTCAGAATTTATCCTCATCTCTTTGGTCTTGTTGGTGTTGATCATCAGTCCTGCACGTTCTGCTTCTCTCTGCAACCTCCCCACCTTATTTTCTATGTCTCGGTACCGTTGTGCCATAAGACAAATGTCTGCGAAATCCAGATCTTCAAGCCTGTCATTTATACCCCATTGAATACCCCTCTTCCGTCCTCCCATTACCTTCTTCATCACACTATCCAGGACCAACAGGAACAGAGTGGGGGAAAGGACACACCCCTGTCTCACCCCGGAACTGACCTTGATGTTTTCTGTTAATTTGCCTTCGTGAAGAACCTGGCACTCATACCCTTCGTACATCTCTTCCATGATTCTGATGATCTTTGTTGGAATTTTATATTCCTCGAGGGTCTTCCACATGATTCTTTGATTTACGGAGTCGAAGGCTTTCTCGAAGTCAACAAATGTGAGGTAAAGGGTATTCCGCCACTCCACACTCTGCTCCAGGATGATTCGGAGGGTGTTGATGAGATCCACACAGCTGCGATGTTGTCGAAATCCAGCCTGTTCCTTCCGAAGCCTTTTTTCTACGCAGTCTTTTATACGATTCAGGATGACTCTCGCCAGCACTTTGCTTGGAATGGACAGCAAGGTGATACCCCTCCAGTTGTTACAGTTTGTGGTGTCCCCTTTCTTCGGCAACTTGACTATCAACCCCTTCTTCCAGTCGGTTGGTATTTTCTCCTCCTTCCAGATCTTCTCCAACAGCGGGTGCAGCAGATCGATCGTAATATCCAGGTCTGCTTTCAGTACTTCCGCTGGGATATTATCCAGACCTGGTGCCTTCCCACATTCCATCTGCTTCAACGCTGTCCGTATTTCGCCCCGAGTTGGGGAGTCGAGGCTGATGCTTGGGTCACTTTCTAAATATGAAGCATTTGGAACAATATGGAGAAGATGCGGCAAGATGGCATCATAGTGAGCGTGTAGTGAAATAGCAGCTAGTGTAAATATTTGATAAAAGTGGTAAAATATTATAACAGAGGTTTAAAATCTATAAAGTTACTTTCCTTAGGTCAAGTGAAATATGGAATATTGATAGTATTTAGAAATTCTTATTGATAATTTAATAAACTTAAACTAAGTTGTGGGAACGTGTATCCAAAGATTCGGTGACTTCCTCAATCACTGTTTGAACCAAGTAGAGCAGTAGTGCTTTTACGAGTTTTCACCCGATTGGAAGATATACGCATTTCACTCTCATAACCTTGTTATGAGAGTGTTCTAGGACCAGAGGGTTGGGGCGGAAGAAATGAGGAAGGAAAGAGACTGTTGGACTTCTGCCAGAGGAGCAGCCTGCTAGTTGGGAACTCCTGGTTTAAGAAAAGAGAGAGCCACACAATCACATGGTACAGTGATGACTTGACCAGGAAGTCGGTGGTCGACTATATACTGTATGAGAAAGAACTATATAAGGACATCAAGGTTATACCATCGGAGAACCTGGATAGCGACCATCGATTGCTGGTAATGAACCTGAGAGGGAGTAAGGAAAATAAAGGGACTGAGAACCAGGAAAGACGTATAAGGATATGGAAACTGAAAGAAGGGGATAGAAGGGTCGAGTACCTCAAAAAGGTAAAGGAAGGAAGAAGAAAGAAGATGAAGAAAGAGGGGTGGAAGAGGAATGGGTTAGATTTAAGAAGACACTAGTAGGTGCAGCAGAAGCAGTATGTGGGAGGACAAGTAGTAAGAAGAGGTGGAAGGAAACACCATGGTGGAATGAGAAGACAAAAGATATAGTAAGGGAAAAGAATAGAGCCTTTGGCAGGTGGTATCAAAATAGGACGGTAGAGACAAGGGAAGAGTACCAGGAAAGAAAGAAGGAGGCGAAGAGAGTAGTGACTGAGGAGAGAAGAAAGTGGATGGAAGAGTGGACAAAGATGATGAAGGAGGATAGTGAAGGTACAAAAAAGGTCCTGTATGGGATGGTAAAAAATAAGAGGCGGAAGGATCCTACGGATTATGTTAGAATGGTGAACAAAAGGGGACAAGAGATTAAAAAAATAGGGAAGAACTGAAGAAAATGTGGAAAGAATATTTTGAAGAACTCCTGAACCCAAATGGAAACCACGGTGAGGAGGAAGAAATCGGGGAAGATGAACTGCAAACAGAAAAGGACTTAACATGGAAAGAAGTGGAAGATGCAGTGAGGAGGATGAAAGGAGGGAAGGCACAGGGTGTGGGTGAGTTGAGTGTGGAGATGGTGAGAGCAGATGGTGGGGATACAATGGTTGTACCGAGTGATGAGGACAGCATGGAAGGAAAGGAAGACCCCAGAGGACTGGAAAAAAGGAATAATTGTCCCGATCTTCAAGAAAGGTAGTAGAACAGATTGCAGAAACTATCGGGGAATAACACTGATGAGTCATTGTGCAAGGATCTTCGAGAAAGTTTTGGAAAAGAGAATTAGGACAAGGATAGAAGGAGGGATGAGGGAAGAACAACATGGCTTCAGAGCAGGAAGGTCCACAGTGGATTTGATTTTTGCTGCAAGGCAGTTAAAAGAACAGCACTATGAGTATGGAACAGATCTACTGATGGCCTTCCTGGACATTGAGAAAGCATATGACAGTGTATGCAGAAACAAAGTATGGAACAGTGGCGGTTTTAGAACAAGGGCACACGGTCACGTGCCCCACCATTATACATTCTCCCTGGGTCGTAGTCGTCTTGATAGTCCTTCCGTGGTAATGGCGCTTATGTCGCGACCAAGCAGCTCAATCGCCTTGCTGTTCACTTCCCCAACAGTAGGAGCCTGTCACAACGAGGTGCTGGGCACATGTCTTATGAGACCAGCACAGTGTTGCCACATGCTTCCTATTCCTGACTCTGTAGCCTCATCCCTTCCTATTCAGAGGGGCGAGGTGACAGAGGGGCAATGGGAATTTCCTCGACTTAGGGCACAAGAATCTTGTGACAAGACGGTCAAATGGCCGTGAATGTAGCAAGTTGGGGAGGGAAGGGGAGGGGTGGAGAGGGGTGTTAAAATGCACCGGTAGAGGACAGACAAGTTCATAGAGAGCGTATTTACATACCCTCAGCAATTTTCCACCAAAATAATGTACGGTACATGTAAGAAGAAATATCAACATATATGATAAGCATTGAAACAGAACGTAGGCTATGTTCCGTAAGTGAATTCGTATTATGTTATAACGTCAAGTTTGAGAATTCTCTTCATCTCTTCATCTAGGCCTAGGGGTATACACAACTGCGTGACGACAGTCCTGCCTCAACACTTGGCTTCGAAAGTTTTGGCGCCTGCGATATTCAGTTATAAATGTGTATGAGTGCGGTGGTCTTTTGCAGTATTCAGTAATATTAATCTTACATAATAGACCTAGTTGTTATTGGAAGCGTGATTTGTGAGGTGCGAATAGCGCGTACCCGTGTTAAACATAATAAAAATATACACTGAGCGCGTATTTCGTCGTAAGAGGTAGGCGGTTAATACATACTCGTCGTCTATCTATTATGTGTCATTCTGATTTTAGACCGTAACTGAATGCTGCGACAAATTACTTAATCATTTTCAGGCATTGGAGGTGATCGTGTCGTTAACGATGATGATGATGATAATAATTGTTGTTTTAAGGGGCCTAACATCTAGGTTATCGGCCCCTAATGGTTTGGGTGATAGTGAAAGATGAGATGAGAATGCAAACTATAACTAATACTAACTACAGGCTTACATACTAGAAGAAGAAATGGTAAACAAATACAGGATAAGGCAAATAAAGGACAGGAAGAAAATAAATGCCTTCTACCCTCAAAGAATAAGGAATGAGGGATTTGGAAGGAAGGAAGGAGAACCATGAAAGGCACATAGGAAAGCGAAAGAGGAGAGGGCCCGCCCCAAAGACAGAGGAAAAAGGTGACAAAACGGACCCTGCTCAGGAATCCCTCGGGGTCGCCAACTCCCAAACTCACCAGCCATGAGCCCTTGAGGATGTATCAATATCCAGGGTGCACCAGAAGTGGTGGGGCTACACGCACACTGCCTCCTTGAGGGTCTTGTGGAGAAGGCAGGAGATAACATGAAAAGAAAAATAAGACTGACCCCTCGAAGAATGAGGGTATCAGGAAAGATGAGACAAGGGCCAATTAAGGCGGGAATGTGAAGACTCCCTAGGCCTCGGATACCCTAATACCGTCGGTGTCGGAAGAGAACAAGAGTTGACCAAGAGAGGTCGACAGGAAAGAAGACGGAGAGGAGTCCGGCACAAGTAATTGGAAGCAAAACCGGACTCAGCTGTGGTCCCGTGGTCGCCAACCCACGTTCCACTAGATGTGAGCCTCTGGGGGGTGTCGTTAACGAAACCATGAAATAAGCGAGGTAAAAAACTTACAAAATAAGATCTTAACTTATGAGGACAAACTATTAACAAATGAATTAGGCCCTCCAAAACCAGATCTGTGCATTAATCAAGTCTCTAAAGATAAACACAGAACATATAACAGGAATCTGTGTAAGAAAAATGGGATTGGATATGTGGGTGTCGGGTAGTAAATTCATTTTATTTTGTTTCCCGTGCCAGTTATTTGGTGGCAATGACACATGGACCATGACTGGCATCAGTAATTTAAAACATTTACCTGAAAAAGGCAAGAAACATTGTTTAAAGTCAAAATGTCATAGGAACAATGAAATTAGCTTAGTAGTGTTGGTGAATATAGTACAGGGCAGCTACTGGACGATGGCTGTTCGTAAACACAACGAACTTGTGGACAAGAATAGGTATATTATGTCGCGCATTCGATTAAGGTCTTAATAATATTCACTGGATTTTTAGGAATTTGAAGTGTTCGTGTTAATGCCTTTAATGGATCCGTGAAATGATTGAGTTTAAGTAATCTACTTTAGGAATATCGGAAGGAATAGTAGGAGTACTTGTACTAATACGTGACCATTAACTTCTTGATTATAAACCACGGGACCTGCTTTTTACGTGGAATCCATGCCAGCAGACGTGTCATTTCACCTCGGAATTCCCATAAGCATTAACCGGGAATCGAACCGGACCATCCTTGGTGCGAGGCAAGCAGCTTTTCGGCTGTGCCATCACAGCCCGGTAAAACCGCAGAGAAACGATTTGCGTGATCCAGCGTGATCCAATGTGTCGAGTGTGATCCAGTGTGATCCAGCGTGATCCAGCGTAATCCAGTGGGATCCAGCGTGATCCTGCGTGATTAAACCAATTGAGTGACATCGGTTTTCTTGTCTACTGATGGTACGGCCAACATGTACCATTATGGGCGTATGTTCTCTCAAAAATGTGCTGTGCCCCACCCTTGTTTAAGAGTACGAACCGCCACTGGTATGGAAGTCCCTGGAGGATAGAGGAGTAGAGAAATGGACTATAAAGAGGATAAAAAAGATGTTCAAGGGAAGCGTGAGCTGTGTGAAAGTGGGAGGAGAGAGATCGGACTGGTTGGAACAGAGAAACGGCCTGAAACAAGGAAGTGCACTGTCACCGTTACTTTTCATTGTGGTGATGGATGACATAATGACCCGAGTGGCACAAGTAATTGGGGAAGGAAATATGAAAGTAATGGTGTTTGTAGATGATTTGATGATTTGGGGAAACAAGGAGGAGGAGGTACAGGAACAGTTGGACGTGTGGAAAGGAATAATACAAGGATATGGGATGAAATTTAGCATAAATAAGAGTGAGATGGTGATCACAACAAGGAAGAAGGAAAGAACCACAACGGCAATAACAATTGGTGGGGAACAGCTGAAGAAAGTGGAGAGTTTCAAGTATCTGGGGAGTCTGATAAGTAGTGTGTTTTGGATGGTTCTATACCCACCTCCACCTCCCCACCTCACAAGATGGCGGCGGGCGATATCTCTCGAACTTATGGTCGGATTTTGACAAATGAGGTGTCATTGAACTCGGGCAGACACTCCCTTTCCAATGGACAACATATTTCAACCCCAAAAATAAAACCTACCTCTACTAGAGGGTGAAATCAAATTTTTTAGAGAATCTCTCTTTCCAATTGCTACATGTGAGAGTTTGAATGCCGATATGGAATGTAACGTTGTTCTGCAAACCAATAATCAAAGAGGGGCATGTTAGGCCTTGAGGTGAGAGCCCCTGTTATTGTTGACGAGCCCCCTGCTGTCGGGCCCGTGTTGATGGGTTATTGTTGACAGGTCCTTGTGGACGAGTCCTTGTGGACAAGTCCTTGTGGACAAGTCTGTGTGGACAGGTCCTTGTGGACAAGTCCTTGTGGACGAGTCCTTGTCCCTTTGGACTGATCCCTTTGGACGGGTCCCTTTGGCCTGGTTCCTACGGACTAGCCCATGAATGTATTTAAATTATGTCAAAGGGCCTAACTACATTTGTGTGTGTTGAATTGACGTTGTTCACCACTACTATAATGGAATAACGATATGAAAGGAAAGTGACGAAATACATGTGAACACGTGTGAAATGACCTTATTACCGTCCTCCTTGTGAAACAAGTCACATCCTGTTTTGCTTCATACGTGAGAAAATGTGAGTTCGAACCCGTGGTCGGATTTTGACGAATGAGGTGTCATTGAACTCGGGCTGATACCCCCTTTCCAATGAACAACATTTTTCCACCGCAAAATAAAACCTACCCCTACTAGGGCGTGAAATTGTATTTTTTTAGAGAATCTCTCTTTCCAATTGCAACATGTGAGAGTTTGAATGCCGATATGGAATAAAACGTTGTTCCACACAAGAGACATGTGTTTGGTGGATAGCCACTATGAATTAACATGCTTGTTTTTGTTTTTTACGCATGCCCACTCATAGCTTTTGTAAGAGGGCAGGCTTTTTAAAAGATGGCGGCTGTAGTGTAACCTAACCCAACCCACGAGTGGTGATCAAAAAGTATTTTAAGTGACGCTTGTCGATTGGCAAACCAATAATCAAAGAGGGATATGTCAGGCCTTGAGGTGATAGCCCCTTTTGATTGATCCCTGTTGATTGATCTCTGTTGATTTGTCCCTTTGGACTGGTCTCTGTTGACTAGCCCCTTTTGGACGGGCCCTTTTTGACAGGGGGTCATTTTTGATGGATCCTTTTTGACAGGTGCTTTTCGACGGGTCCCTGTTGACGAGTCATTGCTGACGGGTCCTTGTTGATGAGTCCCTGTGGACGGGTCATTGTTGACGGGTCCCTATTGACAGGTCATTGTTGACGGGTCATTGATGACAGGTCATTGTTGATGGGTCCTTGCTGACAAGTCCCTGTTGATGGGTCCCTGTGGAAGGGTCCCTTTAGACCGGCCCCTTTGGACTGGCCCCTTTGGACCGGCCCATGAAATTTATCCAAATTATGTCAAAGGGCCTAACTACATTTGTGTGTAAAGCAGTGTGTTGAACTGACGTTGTTCACCAGTCCTTACTACTACAATTGGATAACGATATGAAAGGAATTGATTAACTAGACATGAGTTAACTACCAACGAAACACTTTGGCGACTCTGCTTGTTATTGACCAATGAGTAGGGTTTTAGAAAAACTGTTTGCTATTTTGGGTTATATACAAAAAATGCTTAGACCTTTTGAGTGACTATGTTTGCTAAACAAGACATTATACCAGACACGATTAGGATTCTTATGTAGCTCAGACAAGGAAAGAATTTCTACAGAATCTGTTGACATTGAATATAGATTTAGGTATTAGGAAGTCATTTTGAAGGCCTTTGTCTGGAGCGTGGCACTCTATGAAAGTAAAACTTAAGACAATTGGTGTAGCAGAAAAGTGGAGAATTGAAGTGTTTGAAATGTGGTGTTACAGGAGAATGATGAAGATTAGATGGGTAAATAGGGTTACTAACAAAGAGGTATTAAGACGAGTGGGAGAGAAGAGATGTATCTGGCGACTGTTAATGAAGTAAAGAGATAGGTTGGTAGAACACGTACTAAGACACCCAAGAATAGCAAACTTAGTTAAGGAAGAAAGGTTCGAGGACGAGAACTGTTGGGGTAGACCAAGTTTAGAATATGTTAAACAGATAGCCTTGAATGTAGGGTGTGGTAGCTATATAGAGATGAAACGATTAGCTCGGGACAGATGGGCGCTGAGATCTGCATCAAACCAGTCAAAGGACTAAAGACTCAAACAACAACATGTAAGTTCACTAAAATAATGTTGTGTAACGGTATATGTTAGTCAACGAACAGTAATGCATTACTAAAACCCATGACACGATACCTAAGAGCTTTTCTAAAATGATTTTAAAATGCCTTTAACCCTATATTGAACACCCAGTTCACAAGACTCATAACTGCAATGTTATGGTAAAACAAAACAAAATCTATATTTCAAAACAAGCAAGTGGTTTAGTGGAAAAAGTTTTGTAAACACTCAAGTCCTCAAGACTAATTAAATTAGTAACTGTCAGGTTGACCGAGTGGTTAAGGTGTTTGACTTAAGATCAAATTTTCTGTATAAGGAAGCAAGGGTTTGAATCCCTTACCTGACATAACTATTGCCTTGACATGGCTTGGCCACACTGCATTATTATGACACTCGGTACACAAACCATAGATATAGTGTATTGTTTAAGGCCACTCTCTTTCTGAACATAGTCAGAGACTGTTGATGGTTAACAATTGTATTAATAGTGGGACATGGGGATAGTAATTAAGAAAAACAGACAATACCCATACAATATTTTTATTAAATTTATTTTATAATAGTTACACACTGAATTCAAGTCTATCTCTTTACCATTGTTCTATATAGATTTTTAAACACAACGCTTGTTGTAGATCCTTTTACAACTTTCTCCAGGTACTCTTGCTCTTAAAAACTGGGGAAGCCGCAATGGTTTTATAAACATAAAACCCTCATCCTCTTCTTTTTCATAATTATCATCATCATCATCATCATCATCATTATGAATATTATCATCAAAATTATTATAGTCATTGTCACCATCATTATCATCATCATCATCATCATTCTCAATATCACTAGAACTATCCATTTCCTCTTGTTTGTTTTCCACAGGGACCTCTTGTAGAGTCTGCGTTGCTTTTGATAGTGTTAAGGGTTTTTTGAACGATGGTATTTGTCCTAACATGTCTTTTTGAGGTGATGATGAATGCTTTTTAACAAACAATGCACTATCTTGAGCAGCAATATATTTTCCTTGGACTTGCTTTTTTTTACCTGGGTTAGAGTATTTTGCGTATTTAAATGTGTATTAATTTGAGATTCACAATGATGTTCTTTTGAAGTAAGTACGTTGGAGTCTTTTGTTTTAATCATTCCTCGACACTTTTTGGATCGTTGTTTTGAATATCGCCAAATAACAGTTCCATCTTTATTGGTTGTTTTTACAATATATGTATATCCTTTATAGAAGACACATGGTATGCCATGACTGGTTGTTGAGACTTCCATATCAACTAATACATATGAATTAAATTTTAGTAAAGTCACATGAACAATCTTTAGATTACAAGTGATTTACACACACACACACACTTTCCTAAATGTCAAGATTTATGGATGTTGTTTTCCGCCAACAGCTGCTTACTGCGTATGACAAGGCTGGAGACTGGTAGGTGAGACGGTCTTTCACGATGTGAACACTGTAACAGGCAGTAGTCAACTGACAATATTCTTATACCCCAGTCAAGGTTAACAGGTACTTACTGCGTATGACAAGACCGTACACTCGTAGGTTAGACCGTATTTTTTGTTTGTTGCTAAGGATCCCATATATACCCTAGACATGTTAGTTCTGAACACTTAGTGGTTAATTGTATATATTGTTACGGCTGTGAGTTTGTGTCATCGCTCGCCGCTTGAGTCACAACTGCCCCAGGGGCTGGGCTGTGGCTTGCCTCCTGTATTGCGCGCGCCTTATGCAACAGGGCTACTACAGACAAAGGGATAGTCCAGAAGATTCGTGACTGGACCAGCGGTGGAAACCTCGAGAAGCCGTGGACTCTGGATGGATCTAGAACCATTTATTGAGTCACCGGCCTGCTATATAAGAGTGACCCGTGAAGCAGTGGTTGTTGTGTTTTACGAGCTAGTGTGAGCGTTTATTCTGAGCGACAGAAGTGTGGTGACTTGCGAAACCCCTAGTGTAGCGGCGAAGTGAGGAACATACAGGGGACTGCCGTGTTCTGAGTAAGTGTGCTTTCACTGAGTGTCAGATATTGTGGTGTCGAAATTAAGTGACATTGTTTCTCCCAGCTGGTGAACAGCGCGCAGCAAGTGCCCGTAAGTACTGTAGTAGGCGCACATTAGAAAGAAGTTGCATGTAGTTCTGTCAAGGCCACTAGACTCATTAGGACGGATTAACTTCTGTGGTCTGTTGCAAGTGAAAGGGGCCAAGAGCGCATATGGAAGAGACTTGAGGAAACTGGAGAAGGCTCCTAATTGCTTGTATCTGCTGATTAGTGTAATTTTCTGGCCACAATAAAGTTAATTATTTCTTTAAGCAGTAATTGGTGTTGTGCTTTGTACCCCCACCGTAATCCAGTTAACGAAAGTGCCACTAGGGGGTGGCACGTAACAACTGGTGTCAGAAGCCGGATTACGAACTCAAGCACAACACCTGACGGTCCTGGTTTCAAAACCCGAGCAGGTCATTTTCTCTAATTTTCCTGTGAGTGCATGCCCTTTACAAGACAAACAACTAAAATGGAGGAGAAATTGGCAGCACTGCTAGAAAAGTTAAATGGCATGGAAACCAAGATGGAGGACGGCCAGAAGAATTTAACCAAGGACCTAACTGCCAAAATGGAAGATGGCCAGAAGAAGATGGAGGATGGCCAGAAGAAGATGGAGGATGGCCAGAAGAAGTTAGCAGAGGACCTGAAGGACAGCCAAAATAAGTTAGCGGAGGACCTGAAGAAGATGGAGGACGGCCAGAAGAAGATGGAGGACGGCCAGAAGAAGTTAGCCGAGGACCTAACTGCCAAACTAGAAGACGGCCAGAAGAAGCTAGCGGAGGACCTGAAGAGGATAGAGGACGGCCAGAAGAAGATGGAAGACGGTCAGAATAAGTTGACACAGGACCTGAAGAAATTAGAACTGGGTCTGCGTGAGGAAGTCACGGCAGTGGAAAAGAAGTTCGACGCCTTACAAGTGGAAGTTGCCGAGCTGCGCCAACGCCCGCTGATGGGGGTGGAGGAGAAATTCAACGCCTTACAAGTGGAAGTTGCCGAGCTGTGCCAACGCCCACTGACGGGGGTGAAAGAGGAATTCAACGCTCTACGAGAGGAAGTTGCCGAGCTGCGCCAACGCCCGCCCACCGTTACACCGGGAATATCAGGAACGGGACATAGCAGAGTGACGCCCCCAACCTTCGACGGAAAGGTCCCGTGGAGCACCTACTTACGTCAGTTCGAGGCAGCCTGTTCCATAAATAACTGGAACAACACAGAAAAGGCTACAGCTCTCATTGTAGCGCTGAGAGGCGACGCCCTTAACGTCCTTCAGGCCATCCCGACTGGATCCCAGGACTACGCTGCACTGATCGCCCATATGGAGTCCCGATATGGAGATAGCCATCTTCAGCAGGCCTACCAGATGCAGCTCCGGACCCGGGTACAGAAGAACGCGGAAACCCTGCAGGAGTTCGAGATGGACATCGCACGCCTCGTAAGGCTCGCCTACCCAACAGCGCCGGCCGACTTTCTGGAGGAGATAGCGACGCAGACTTTCACCGACGGGCTACGGGACTCGGACACTCAACAGGCGCTGCGACTCGCGCGCAATAAGACCCTGGCAGATGCGCTGAGCCACGCACTTGAATTCGAGACGGCAAAACAGGCATCCAGAATGCACGCGCGGGTGCGTCAAGTGGACGTCGACGAACCAGCAAAAACCAACGAGACCAAGCCCCTGGCCGACGAATTGATGGAGGCGCTAAGCCGTTTCTTCGATAGTCGCGGCACCACCAGCAACGACACAGCCGGAAGACAACCAGAGAGGCGGCCTGGAAGAGGACTACCGACCTGCTGGGCCTGCGGTAAGAAAGGCCACCTGATTAAGGACTGCGGTGATCGCCGCCGCCGAGGGTATCCGACGGGAAATCAGTCGTCTGAAAACCGCGCGGCCCAGGGAAACGAGTATTAGCCAGCCTTGGGGGGCAAAGGTTGGCTTGTGACAGTCGTCAAGCCCCGGCAGTCCAAGTGCGTGTGACGAAGTTACGGAGGGACAATAGCAGCCTGATGGTCGACGGAGTCATCAACGGAGTGAGCTGGCCCATGCTAATCGACACGGGAGCATCGAGGACCATCGTCAATCCCACTGTGATCCCGAAGTGGAGAGTGCAACCCACACAAAGGAACCTCCAGCTAATAACCGCTACCGGAGAGACCGCACCGGTACATGGCGAAGCATCACTGGAGTTCGTTATTGGTCGACGGGTGATAAAGCATCCAGTGCTTGTGGCTGACGTATCAAACGAAGTGATCATCGGACTGGACTTCCTGGACCAGAACAACATCATCTTGGACCTGAGTACCAACACTCTGCACTTCGGAGGTGAGGAACTTGCTTTGCAACCAGCACACGAGGCCGTCACCGCACGACGAGTAAGGCTGAGAGAGGACGTCATCGTTCCCGCCAGGACGGAGGTCAGCGCTGCCGTAATTGTCGACGGAACTGCTGAGGGAGTGGCGGCTGTTATCGAGCCAAAATATGAGGACATCCAGACAAAAGGATTGCTAGTTGCCAAGACTCTCATCAACACGACGTCTCGGCCGTACGTCCGCCTGTCCAATCTGAACGACTACGACATTACGGTTCACCGGGACACCAACCTAGGAGTCTGCGAGCCCGTTACCTGGATTGCCCGCATCACAGATACGACGGACGGACACCTGCAGACGGACAACCGAAGAAGACGCGCCCTGCCAGAAGAACTACAGAAGCTGTACCAAGGATCCCAGGACCATCTAGACGAAGAGCAATCACGCCAACTTCAGGACCTGCTACGCGAATTCCAGGATGTCTTCTCCGTGGGGAGCAAAGACTTCGGCAGGACAAGCTTGGTCCAGCACAGAATCGACGTTGGGGACAGCGCACCGATTAGGGCCCCATTCCGACGTGTCCCGCTCGCCAAGCAAGCCGAAGTCGACCGGATGGTAGAAGAGATGAAGGAGCAAGGGGTGATCGAGCCATCACATAGTCCTTGGAGTTCTCCGGTCGTGCTAGTGAAGAAGAAGGACGGTTCCACCAGGTTCTGCGTGGACTACAGGCGGGTGAACGACGTCACGAAAAAGGACAGCTACCCTCTACCCCGGATCGACGACACACTGGACACCATATCAGGATCAAGATGGTTCTCCACCTTGGATTTGAAGAGTGGCTACTGGCAGGTGGAGGTCCACCCTAAGGACCGCGAGAAAACGGCGTTCTCTGTGGGCAGCGGGCTCTGGCAGTTCACCGTCATGCCATTCGGTCTGTGCAACGCCCCTGCAACCTTCGAAAGGCTAATGGAGTCCATTCTGAGGGGACTACACTGGAAGACCTGCCTGGTATACCTAGACGACGTCATCGTTCTGGGGAGGAGCTTCGAGGAGCACTACAGCAACCTGAAGGAGATCTTGTTGAAGCTACGGGCTGCCCAGCTGAAGTTGAGCCCCAAGAAGTGTCAGCTCTTCCAGAAGCGGGTCCAGTACCTTGGGCATATCGTCTCCGAGGAAGGGGTGCGCACCGACCCAGAGAAGACCGCAGCTGTGAGGGAGTGGCCAGTTCCGAAGGACAAGTCGCAACTACGAAGCTTCCTGGGACTCTGCACTTATTATCGTCGCTTCGTGAGAGGATTCGCCGACATCGCCAAACCTTTACATCGACTGACTGAGAAGGACCAACTCTTCACGTGGACAGCAGAATGCCACAATGCCTTCGAGCAACTCAAGCAGGCTCTGTGCACCGCGCCTATTCTGGCCTACCCCAGACCTGGAACAAGGTTCATCGTCGATACCGATGCCAGCGACTTTGGCATAGGGGGAATCCTGTCGCAGGTAGTGGACGGCGAGGAGAGAGTAGTGGCCTACTTCAGCAAGGCCTTGTCAAAGCCAGAAAGGAACTACTGCGTCACCAGGAAGGAGCTGCTCGCCATCGTGAAGACCATTGAACACTTCCACAAGTACCTGTACGGGCAAGAATTTCTCATCAGGACCGACCATGCATCCCTGCGGTGGCTCCTGAACTTCAAGCAGCCCGAGGGTCAACTCGCGCGGTGGTTAGAGAGGCTTCAACAGTATAACTTTGAGATTCAGCACAGGAAAGGCCAACTGCATTCTAACGCCGACGCCCTGTCACGAAGACCGTGCCCAGAAAACTGCACCTTCTGTGCCCGAAGGGAGGAGAACACCGGGATACAGTGCCGAAGGACTACCGTGGAACTTCAAGGGAGCTGGAGCCGCGAATCTTTCACGCGGGCGCAAGCGGAAGATGATGACCTGGGACTGATAGCCGAATGGAAGAGGGCCTGTGTCCCCAGACCCGGGTGGAACATTGTGAGTGACTGCAGCCCAAAGTTTAAGTCCTACTGGGCACAGTGGGACTCGCTGATTGTAAGGGATGGCCTCATCTGCCGTACCTGGGAGAGCACCGACGGGAAGACATCTCGGGAACAAGTCGTCGTTCCAAAGGCTATGACGGAGGAAGTCCTGAAGGAAGTTCATGGAGGATCATCTGGTGGACACCTAGGGATAAAGAAGACCCTGGAGAAGCTGAGAGAGCGGTTCTACTGGATCGGATGCCGAACAGACGTGGAGAACTACTGCGCGAGGTGCCACGATTGCGCAGCCAGCAAGGGCCCAGGACGAAGACGACGGGGTCCACTGAAGACCTACAACGTGGGCGGCCCCATGGAGAGAGTGGCCATCGATGTTGCTGGGCCATTCCCGTTAAGCGAGGCAGGGAACCGCTACATATTAGTCGTCAGCGACTACTTTACCAAATGGCCGGAGGCGTATGCGCTCCCTAACCAAGAAGCCGCGACGATTGCAGAGACCCTGGTGAAGGAATTCGTCAGCCGGTACGGAGTACCCCTGGAGCTGCACTCCGACCAAGGGAGGAACTTCGAGTCGCAGGTGTTCCAGAACCTATGCCAGCTGCTGGGAATCCGGAAGACAAGGACAACGCCACTACACCCTCAGTCCGACGGGATGGTAGAGCGATTCAATCGCACCATCGAGAACCATCTTCGAATAGTCGTCAGCGAGCACCAGAGGGATTGGGACAAACATCTTCCACTATTTCTCCTGGCCTACCGCGCCGCCGTGCATGAAGCCACCGGGTGCACACCAGCCCGGGCCATGTTTGGGAGGGAGCTCCGTCTACCTGTCGATCTTGCCTTTGGCCAACCTGGGAATGATCCGATCCCGGTAAGCCAGTATTGTCAAGAACTGGTCGACCAACTGGAGGACGTGCACGCGTTCGCGAGGAGGAAACTGCGGATCGAGACCGACAGAATGAAGACCCGATACGACCAGCAGACGGATGCCGGCGGATTCCACGAGGACGACCTGGTCTGGCTCTTCAACCCATTACGGAAGAAAGACCTGTCACCCAAACTGCAGAAGTCCTGGGAGGGCCCGTACCGAGTCGTGAAACGGATCAACGATGTCGTCTACAGGATCCAGCGGAGCCCGAGGGCGAAGATGAAGATCGTGCATCGAGATCGCCTGGCAGCCTACGGAGGGACACAGACGGACCAATGATTGATCGGGACGATCAGCCTTTTTAGGAAGGGGGTGGTGTTACGGCTGTGAGTTTGTGTCATCGCTCGCCGCTTGAGTCACAACTGCCCCAGGGGCTGGGCTGTGGCTTGCCTCCTGTATTGCGCGCGCCTTATGCAACAGGGCTACTACAGACAAAGGGATAGTCCAGAAGATTCGTGACTGGACCAGCGGTGGAAACCTCGAGAAGCCGTGGACTCTGGATGGATCTAGAACCATTTATTGAGTCACCGGCCTGCTATATAAGAGTGACCCGTGAAGCAGTGGTTGTTGTGTTTTACGAGCTAGTGTGAGCGTTTATTCTGAGCGACAGAAGTGTGGTGACTTGCGAAACCCCTAGTGTAGCGGCGAAGTGAGGAACATACAGGGGACTGCCGTGTTCTGAGTAAGTGTGCTTTCACTGAGTGTCAGATATTGTGGTGTCGAAATTAAGTGACATTGTTTCTCCCAGCTGGTGAACAGCGCGCAGCAAGTGCCCGTAAGTACTGTAGTAGGCGCACATTAGAAAGAAGTTGCATGTAGTTCTGTCAAGGCCACTAGACTCATTAGGACGGATTAACTTCTGTGGTCTGTTGCAAGTGAAAGGGGCCAAGAGCGCATATGGAAGAGACTTGAGGAAACTGGAGAAGGCTCCTAATTGCTTGTATCTGCTGATTAGTGTAATTTTCTGGCCACAATAAAGTTAATTATTTCTTTAAGCAGTAATTGGTGTTGTGCTTTGTACCCCCACCGTAATCCAGTTAACGAAAGTGCCACTAGGGGGTGGCACGTAACAATATTGAATTTAAATACACAGCTCATACAAGCACGTTTTGCGGATGGGAGGGGTGAGAGGCTGGCAAAAAAGGAAATGTTTTAGTTTAATGAAACGTCATGTCCTAGTAGGCGTGATTTATAGTAGACGCAATTGATAGTAGACGTAATTGATAGTAGGTGTAATCGATACTAGACGTGATTAATAGTAGACGCAATTGATACTAGGCGTGATTGATAGTAGGCGTGATTTGTAGTAAGCGCGATTTATAGTAGACGCAAATGATAGTAGGCGTGATTGATAGTAGACGCGATTGATAGTAGGCGCAATTTGACATGGGCGCGACTCAGATCATTTTTGATATCATAAAGTTACAGTGTCAATGTTTATACAAAGTACAAGGTAGAGGGTATTTTAAGACGTAACCTCAGCTCACTTAACATAACCTAACTTTACCTAACCTAACTTTGTCACGTGACATGTTCTACAAGTTTAGACTTGCTTTAAGACTGATTATGACGTCATAGATTGATGGGAGGGGTGAGAGGCTGACAAAAAAAGGAAATGTTATGGTTTAATGAAACGTCATGTCCTAGTAGGCGCGATTTATAGTAGACGCAATTGATAGTAGGCGCGATTAATAGTAGACGCAATTGATAGTAGACGTGATTGATAGTAGGCGTGATTTGACATGAGCGCGATTTATAGTAGACGCGAAAGATAGTAGGCGCGATTGATAGTAGGCGTAATTAGACATGGGCGAGATTTATAGTAGACGCAATTGATAGTAGGCGCGATTGATAGTAGGTGTAATTGGTAGTAGGCGCGATTTGACATGAGCGCGATTTATAGTAGACGCAAATGATACTAGACGTGATTAATAGTAGACGCAATTGATACTAGGCGTGATTGATAGTAGGCGTGATTTGTAGTAAGCGCGATTTATAGTAGACGCAAATGATAGTAGGCGCGATTGATAGTAGGCGTGATTGATAGTAGACGCGATTTGACATGGGCGTGACTCAGATCATTTTAATATCATAAAGTTACAGTGTCAATGTTTATACAAAGTACAAGGTAGAGGGTATTTTAAGACATAACCTCAGCTCACTTAACATAACCTAACTTTACCTAACCTAACTTTGTCACGTGACATGTTCTACAAGTTTAGACTTGCTTTAAGACTGATTATGACGTCATAGATTGATGGGAGGGGTAAGAGGCTGACAAAAAAGGAAATGTTCTGGTTTAATGAAACGTCATGTCCTAGCAGGCGCGATTGGTAGTAGACGCAATTGATAGTAGACGCGATTAATGGTAGGCGCAATTGATAGTAGGTGTGATCAGGTACTTACTGCATATCAAAAGGCTGTACACTCGTGTGTTAGACACTCTATCTTGTTAAGGACCCCTATATATTCCCTATACAAGGCTATACATGTTAGTTCTAAACACTTAGTGGTTATTTGTATTTTAAATTTATATACACAGGTTATACAAGCACGTTTTTTCACACAGTAAAACTTTGTCAAATAGCCACATGCGACACGCAAAGTATGTTTCCGCTATCTAGCGGTGACTATGGAAACTACCTGAACATATCCTAATCTAATCCTAGCTAACTTCACCTGACGTGACCATACCGGTTTGTAAGCAACAACAACAACACACTAAGATTCCATGAATTCCAGAGTACTTTTAGATTAATTATCGACTCTCAACTCTTATAACTATGTCTATCCCACTCTGTCAAAAACACGATTTTTTTTTTTAATTTGCTTGATGTCAATACTAAAGTGATAATGGGTTTTCCGATCGTATCGCAATAAATTCATTACCCCCACTCTTATCTCGGTCTCGACAACAACCATGCCTATTTTTATTATGTCAGATGATGTAATGTTGGAGTGCAAAGTGGGTGTAAAAGTGAGTGCAAAGTGAGTGCAAAGTAAGTGTAAAAGTAGTTGTAAAAGTGAGTGCAAAGTGAGTGCAAAAGTGGGGTGTAAAAGTGGTACCCTATTTGTAATGGCTTATTTGACAAGTTATTTTGTGGTACCCTATTCGTAATGGCTTATTTCACAAGTTGTTTTTGTCAATGTATTTAGAGGATATTTCTCTTGTTCATGGAAAGTATCTCAGCCCTTTTTATGATAGCATAATGCTTACCGTCATGTTTGTAAGCAACAACAACACACTAAAATTCAAAGAATCCTAACTACTCTAAGGTTAATGACGGTCTCTCAACTCCATTCCACGCCTAGTCAAAAACATTATACATTTCAAATTTTTCAAAAAAGGTAAATTGAGAAAGTAGGCTATATATTTAAACTAAAAAATCATATGCTAACTCCAACACCTACGTCTATCCCATTCTCAGTCAAAAAAAAAATATATATATATTCTTTAAATTTTTCCAAAAAATATTTGGAAAGTAGGCTATAATTTGAAAACTAATCATCCTAAAAAGTCATATATAGACTCAAACCAATGGCTTTTATGTCATTAATCGTTAGAACAAAACATGGAATTTGACATTTTTCCAAATATTGATCATTTTTAAAAATGGGCTATATTTTGTAAACTATGAAGTACACAAAAAATGTGTTTGACATAAAAATGACAGGTATTTACCCCCCTCTACCCACAAACCAAGTCCCAGGTCTCTGGGACAAAATCCAAAAAGGTTCAATTTTGAAAGTAGACGATATTTTGAAAACTAATCATTCTAAAAAGTCATATATAGACTCAAACAAATGTCCTTTAAGTCCCTTAACGTTAGAACAAAACTTAACATTTTCTTCATTTTTTCAAAAAAAAGTCCAATTTTCAAAATTGCCTATATTTTGGAAACTAAGAATTAGTTCCAAAATGGCGGTCGTAGCTTAACTCAACCTAACCTAACCCTAAGAGGTGTGATCAAAAGTTCCAAAATGGCTGCCGTAGCTTAACTTAACCTTTGATTGATCCCTGTTGATTGACCCCTTTTGATTGATCTCTGTTGATGTATCCCTTTGGACTGGTCCCTGTTGACTAGCCCCTTTGGACGGGTCTTTTTTAAAGGGGGAGTCATTTTTTTACGGGTCCCGGAGGACGGGTCCTTGTTGACGGGTCCCTGTGGGCGGGCCCCTTTGATATAATTTGGATAAAATGCACAGGCCAGTCCATAAGGATCAGTCCAAAGGAACTGTCATTTTTATGTCAAACACATTTTTTGTGTAATTCATAGTTTACAAAATATAGCCCATTTTTTAAAATGATCAATATTTGGAAAAATGTCAAATTCCATGTTTTGTTCTAACGATTAAGGACATAAAAGCCATTGGTTTGAGTCTATATATGACTTTTTAGGATGATTAGTTTTCAAATTATAGCCTACTTTCCAAATATTTTTTGGAAAAATTTAAAGAATATATATATTTTTTTGACTGAGAATGGGATAGACGTAGGTGTTGGAGTTAGCATATGATTTTTTAGTTTAAATATATAGCCTACTTTCTCAATTTACCTTTTTTGAAAAATTTGAAATGTATAATGTTTTTGACTAGGCGTGGAATGGAGTTGAGAGACCATCATTAACCTTAGAGTAGTTTGGATTCTTGGAATTTTAGTGTGTTGTTCTTGCTTACAAACATGACGGTAAGCATTATGCTATCATAAAAAGGGCTGAGATACTTTCCATGAACAAGAGAAATATCCTCTAAATACATTGACAAAAACAACTTGTGAAATAAGCCATTACGAATAGGGTACCACAAAATAACTTGTCAAATAAGCCATTACAAATAGGGTACCACTTTTACACCCCACTTTTGCACTCACTTTTGCACTCACTTTTACAACTACTTTTACACTTACTTTGCACTCACTTTTGCACTCACTTTGCACTCACTTTTACACCCACTTTGCACTCGAACATTACATCATCTGACATAATAAAAATAGGCATGGTTGTTGTCGAGACCGAGATAAGAGTGGGGGTAATGAATTTAGTGATAGGATCGGAAAACCCATTATCACTTTAGTATTGACATCAAGCAAAAAAAAATTTTAAAAAAAATCGTGTTTTTGACAGAGTGGGATAGACATAGTTATAAGAGTTGAGAGTCGATAATTAATCTAAAAGTACTCTGGAATTCATGGAATCTTAGCGTGTTGTTGTTGTTGCTTACAAACCGGTATGGTCACGTCAGGTGAAGTTAGCTAGGATTAGATTAGGATATGTTCAGGTAGTTTCCATAGTCACCAGTAGATAGCGGAAACATACTTTGCGTGTCGCATGTGGCTATTTGACAAAGTTTTACTGTGTGAAAAAACGTGCTTGTATAACCTGTGTATATAAATTTAAAATACAAATAACCACTAAGTGTTTAGAACTAACATGTATAGCCTTGTATAAGGAATATATAGGGGTCCTTAACAAGATAGAGTGTCTAACACACGAGTGTACAGCCTTTTGATATGTAGTAAGTACCTGATCACACCTACTATCAATTGCGCCTACCATTAATCGCGTCTACTATCACTTGCGTCTACTACCAATCGCGCCTGCTAGGACATGACGTTTCATTAAACCAGAACATTTCCTTTTTTGTCAGCCTCTCACCCCTCCCATCAATCTATGACGTCATAATCAGTCTTAAAGCAAGTCTAAACTTGTAGAACATGTCACGTGACAAAGTTAGGTTAGGTAAAGTTAGGTTATGTTAAGTGAGCTGAGGTTATGTCTTAAAATACCCTCTACCTTGTACTTTGTATAAACATTGACACTGTAACTTTATGATATTAAAAATGATCTGAGTCGCGCCCATGTCAAATTGCGCCTACTATCAATCGCGTCTACTATCAATTACGCCTACTATCAATCGCGCCTACTATCATTTGCGTCTACTATAAATCGCGCTTACTACAAATCACGCCTACTATCAATCACGCCTAGTATCAATTGCGTCTACTATTAATCACGTCTAGTATCATTTGCGTCTACTATAAATCGCGCTCATGTCAATTCGCGCCTACTACCAATTACACCTACTATCAATCGCGCCTACTATCAATTGCGTCTACTATAAATCTCGCCCATGTCTAATTACGCCTACTATCAATCGCGCCTACTATCTTTCGCGTCTACTATAAATCGCGCTCATGTCAAATCACGCCTACTATCAATCACGTCTACTATCAATTGCGTCTACTATTAATCGCGCATACTATCAATTGCGTCTACTATAAATCGCGCCTACTAGGACATGACGTTTCATTAAACCAGAACATTTCCTTTTTTGTCAGCCTCTCACCCCTCCCATCAATCTATGACGTCATAATCAGTCTTAAAGCAAGTCTAAACTTGTAGAACATGTCACTTGACAAAGTTAGGTTAGGTAAAGTTAGGTTATGTTAAGTGAGCTGAGGTTATGTCTTAAAATACCCTCTACCTTGTACTTTGTATAAACATTGACGCTGTAACTTTATGATATCAAAAATGATCTGAGTCGCGCCCATGTCAAATTGCGCCTACTATCAATCGTGTCTACTATCAATCACGCCTACTATCAATCGCGCCTACTATCATTTGCGTCTACTATAAATCGCGCTTACTACAAATCACGCCTACTATCAATCACGCCTAGTATCAATTGCGTCTACTATTAATCACGTCTAGTATCGATTACACCTACTATCAATTACGTCTACTATCAATTGCGTCTACTATAAATCACGCCTACTAGGACATGACGTTTCATTAAACTAAAACATTTCCTTTTTTGCCAGCCTCTCACCCCTCCCATCCGCAAAACGTGCTTGTATGAGCTGTGTATTTGAATTCAATATATACAATTAACCACTAAGTGTTCAGAACTAACATGTCTAGGGTATATATGGGATCCTTAGCAACAAACAAAAAATACGGTCTAACCTACGAGTGTACGGTCTTGTCATACGCAGTAAGTACCTGTTAACCTTGACTGGGGTATAAGAATATTGTCAGTTGACTACTGCCTGTTACAGTGTTCACATCGTGAAAGACCGTCTCACCTACCAGTCTCCAGCCTTGTCATACGCAGTAAGCAGCTGTTGGCGGAAAACAACATCCATAAATCTTGACATTTAGGAAAGTGTGTGTGTGTGTGTAAATCACTTGTAATCTAAAGATTGTTCATGTGACTTTACTAAAATTTAATTCATATGTATTAGTTGATATGGAAGTCTCAACAACCAGTCATGGCAAGCCATGTGTCTTCTATAAAGGATATACATATATTGTAAAAACAACCAATAAAGATGGAACTGTTATTTGGCGATATTCAAAACAACGATCCAAAAAGTGTCGAGGAATGATTAAAACAAAAGACTCCAACGTACTTACTTCAAAAGAACATCATTGTGAATCTCAAATTAATACACATTTAAATACGCAAAATACTCTAACCCAGGTAAAAAAGCAAGTCCAAGGAAAATATATTGCTGCTCAAGATAGTGCATTGTTTGTTAAAAAGCATTCATCATCACCTCAAAAAGACATGTTAGGACAAATACCATCGTTCAAAAAACCCTTAACACTATCAAAAGCAACGCAGACTCTACAAGAGGTCCCTGTGGAAAACAAACAAGAGGAAATGGATAGTTCTAGTGATATTGAGAATGATGATGATGATGATGATAATGATGGTGACAATGACTATAATAATTTTGATGATAATATTCATAATGATGATGATGATGATGATGATGATAATTATGAAAAAGAAGAGGATGAGGGTTTTATGTTTATAAAACCATTGCGGCTTCCCCAGTTTTTAAGAGCAAGAGTACCTGGAGAAAGTTGTAAAAGGATCTACAACAAGCGTTGTGTTTAAAAATCTATATAGAACAATGGTAAAGAGATAGACTTGAATTCAGTGTGTAACTATTATAAAATGAATTTAATAAAAATATTGTATGGGTATTGTCTGTTTTTCTTAATTACTATCCCCATGTCCCACTATTAATACAATTGTTAACCATCAACAGTCTCTGACTATGTTCAGAAAGAGAGTGGCCTTAAACAATACACTATATCTATGGTTTGTGTACCGAGTGTCATAATAATGCAGTGTGGCCAAGCCATGTCAAGGCAATAGTTATGTCAGGTAAGGGATTCAAACCCTTGCTTCCTTATACAGAAAATTTGATCTTAAGTCAAACACCTTAACCACTCGGTCAACCTGACAGTTACTAATTTAATTAGTCTTGAGGACTTGAGTGTTTACAAAACTTTTTCCACTAAACCACTTGCTTGTTTTGAAATATAGATTTTGTTTTGTTTTACCATAACATTGCAGTTATGAGTCTTGTGAACTGGGTGTTCAATATAGGGTTAAAGGCATTTTAAAATCATTTTAGAAAAGCTCTTAGGTATCGTGTCATGGATTTTAGTAATGCATTACTGTTCGTTGACTAACATATACCGTTACACAACATTATTTTAGTGAACTTACATGTTGTTGTTTGAGTCTTTAGTCCTTTGACTGGTTTGATGCAGATCTCAGCGCCCATCTGTCCCGAGCTAATCGTTTCATCTCTATATAGCTACCACACCCTACATTCAAGGCTATCTGTTTAACATATTCTAAACTTGGTCTACCCCAACAGTTCTCGTCCTCGAACCTTTCTTCCTTAACTAAGTTTGCTATTCTTGGGTGTCTTAGTACGTGTTCTACCAACCTATCTCTTTACTTCATTAACAGTCGCCAGATACATCTCTTCTCTCCCACTCGTCTTAATACCTCTTTGTTAGTAACCCTATTTACCCATCTAATCTTCATCATTCTCCTGTAACACCACATTTCAAACACTTCAATTCTCCACTTTTCTGCTACACCAATTGTCTTAAGTTTTACTTTCATAGAGTGCCACGCTCCAGACAAAGGCCTTCAAAATGACTTCCTAATACCTAAATCTATATTCAATGTCAACAGATTCTGTAGAAATTCTTTCCTTGTCTGAGCTACATAAGAATCCTAATCGTGTCTGGTATAATGTCTTGTTTAGCAAACATAGTCACTCAAAAGGTCTAAGCATTTTTTGTATATAACCCAAAATAGCAAACAGTTTTTCTAAAACCCTACTCATTGGTCAATAACAAGCAGAGTCGCCAAAGTGTTTCGTTGGTAGTTAACTCATGTCTAGTTAATCAATTCCTTTCATATCGTTATCCAATTGTAGTAGTAAGGACTGGTGAACAACGTCAGTTCAACACACTGCTTTACACACAAATGTAGTTAGGCCCTTTGACATAATTTGGATAAATTTCATGGGCCGGTCCAAAGGGGCCAGTCCAAAGGGGCCGTTCTAAAGGGACCCTTCCACAGGGACCCATCAACAGGGACTTGTCAGCAAGGACCCATCAACAATGACCCGTCAACAATGACCTGTCATAAATGACCCGTCAACAATGACCTGTCAATAGGGACCCGTCAACAATGACCCGTCCACAGGGACTCATCAACAAGGACCCGTCAGCAATGACTCGTCAACAGGGACCCGTCGAAAAGCACCTGTCAAAAAGGATCCATCAAAAATGACCCCCTGTCAAAAAGGGCCCGTCCAAAAGGGGCTAGTCAACAGAGACCAGTCCAAAGGGACAAATCAACAGAGATCAATCAACAGGGATCAATCAAAAGGGGCTATCACCTCAAGGCCTGACATATCCCTCTTTGATTATTGGTTTGCCAATCGACAAGCGTCACTTAAAATACTTTTTGATCACCACTCGTGGGTTGGGTTAGGTTACACTACAGCCGCCATCTTTTAAAAAGCCTGCCCTCTTACAAAAGCTATGAGTGGGCATGCGTAAAAAACAAAAACAAGCATGTTAATTCATAGTGGCTATCCACCAAACACATGTCTCTTGTGTGGAACAACGTTTTATTCCATATCGGCATTCAAACTCTCACATGTTGCAATTGGAAAGAGAGATTCTCTAAAAAAAAATACAATTTCACGCCCTAGTAGGGGTAGGTTTTATTTTGGGGTGGAAATATGTTGTTCATTGGAAAGGGGGTATCAGCCCGAGTTCAATGACACCTCATTCGTCAAAATCCGACCACGGGTTCGAACTCACATTTTCTCACGTATGAAGCAAAACAGGATGTGACTTGTTTCACAAGGAGGACGGTAATAAGGTCATTTCACATGTATTTCGTCACTTTCCTTTCATATCGTTATTCCATTATAGTAGTGGTGAACAACGTCAATTCAACACACACAAATGTAGTTAGGCCCTTTGACATAATTTAAATACATTCATGGGCTAGTCCGTAGGAACCAGGCCAAAGGGACCCGTCCAAAGGGATCAGTCCAAAGGGACAAGGACTCGTCCACAAGGACTTGTCCACAAGGACCTGTCCACACAGACTTGTCCACAAGGACTTGTCCACAAGGACTCGTCCACAAGGATCTGTCAACAATAACCCATCAACACGGGCCCGACAGCAGGGGGCTCGTCAACAATAACAGGGGCTCTCACCTCAAGGCCTAACATGCCCCTCTTTGATTATTGGTTTGCAGAACAACGTTACATTCCATATCGGCATTCAAACTCTCACATGTTGCAATTGGAAAGAGAGATTCTCTAAAAGATTTAATATCACCCTCTAGTAGGGGTAGGTTTTATTTTTGGGGTTGAAATATGTTGTCCATTGGAAAGGGAGTGTCTGCCCGAGTTCAATGACACCTCATTTGTCAAAATCCGACCATAAGTTCGAGAGATATCGCACCGCCGCCATCTTGTGAGGTGGGGAGGTGGAGGTGGGTATAGAACCATCCAAAACACACTACTCTGATACAAGATAATGGAAGAAACGATAGAGAAATAAATGAACGGGGGAGGCAGGCAGAAGCATTCGGAGGAGTGTGAGAAGCCTGTTATGGAGCAAGGATGTCCCTCAGAACAGCAAAAAGATCATATATCGGACGTACTATGTCCCTATCCTGACGTATGCCTCGGAGACCTGGGTTATGAAAGGAGGGGAGGAGAGCAAAATACAGACCAGTGAGATGAGGTTCTTGAGAAGCAGTATTGGAGCTAAAAAGATGGACAGAATAAGAAATGAGAGGACCAGAGAATTAATGAAGGAGGAACCATTACAGGATGGTATAGGGAAATCTAGACTTAGATGGTATGGACATGTAAAACGAATGGAGGAGAAGAGGATACCCAGGAGAGTACACGAGACGAAGTGGGAAGGAAAAAGACCGAGAGACAGGTGGCTGAAGGGGGTGGAAGTAAGCGTGAAGAAGAGAGAAGACTGGACAAGGGTGGAGGTTGAGAGATGGTGGGAAGACAGAAGACGTTGGAGAGGCTTGTGTTCCAAACAGACCCGGCCAGTGGCTGGAAACTGTGCAAGATGATGATGACGTATTTCACATTCTTCTTTATTGGTAGGTAATTAGATTAATTCTTTTAGGTAGTAATAATTAACATAAATTTAGTGTAATTTGGTGTAAATATCAAGGCTAACTTAGATCTCTAGTATGTCGGCAGTAAACAGTGTTAGTGTCTCGTCAGGTAATGTGACCGTTACGGATTTATGCTCGTCGTGCAAAATAAAAGTAAAAAATGCAAATAAAAGCATCACAAGATCTCAGGTAAAATTGAGTGAGGAGAAAAGTGAAGCCGATTGTCGTAATGTAGGCCTGCCGGTACCGTCATGCGAATATCATAACCTGAGAAACGACCTGTCCTCAAAACATGAAATTATTAAGCTGCTAAAGGAAGATATTACTAAGTTAATGGAAGAGTTGAATAAATTAAAAGGAAAAAGAGAGGAAAGCAAGGAAACTTGGTCCAAAGTGGTTGCTGGTAAGGTAAGATTGAATATGCCTAGGCCTATAAATGGAGTACCGGTACATGTAACTGAAACTCCCGTCTCAAATTCATTTGGAGTGCTCGTCGAAGAAAATGATGACTTTCTTCATGAAGAAAAGAAGAAAGTGATAAAGAGAAAATCCAGGAAGATGTGGATATTTGCGGACAGTCACAGGCGAGATGTAGCAGCAAGCGTATTGGAGAGAAGCGGAGAAATGGAGGTCACTTCGACAGTAAAACCAGGAGCACCCATTGCAGCGGTCACGAACGAGATGATAGGAGAGTGTGCAACCCTCACTTCAAAGGACTATGCAGTAATCATCGCTGGAGCAAACGACATCTATAGTAATGAGAGTAAAAAGGTAATCGGAGATTTAAAGGGTATATTGCCATCCATGCTTAACACAAATGTCATTATTGTAAACATTCCGCAGAGATACGATTTAATTCCCAAATCATGTGTAAATGTAGAAATAGAGGCTACAAATGGTAAAATTCATAACATTTGTAAGAGTTTTCCAAATGTCCTAATTATAGATGTAAGTAAATTAGACTGGAAGTTCCACACTCGACATGGCCTACACTTAAATAGGTTAGGAAAAGAGTATCTTAGTGATGAAATATGCAAGATTGTAAATTCAAATGGTAAGAATAGTTCAACAGTAATATCTTTAAAATGGAAGCAGGGAAACTTGTAAAAGAAGCCAAATGTAAGGTTTGGCATTCAGATCTTTCGATGTCAAATTTAACTGAGTGGAACAATGGTATTTCGGATTTGTCTAGCAACAATAATAATAACAATTATGATAATAATGTAAATAAATCACCAACACAAGCAGAATGTTCAGTATTTCTATAATAAAATTGATTACATAAATCTAATGCTTAAAAATGAACTTAACGACATCTCAGCACTATGTATTTCAGAACATTGGCTGAAAGAGGAACAACTCGAATTAATTCAATTCCCAGGGAAGCTAGTAAATACTCTAGAACTAATATTAGCCATGGTGGTATTTGTATCTACCTTAGAATAATTTAGATCATGAACAGATAACAGCTCATGATTATCTAATTATGGAACAAGATTTTGAATTCTCTGCCGTAAAAATACAGCAGTTTAAGTTAATAATTGTATGCGTATACCGTTCTCCGTCAGGGAAGTTTCCTTTATTTATAGATAAATTAGAATTGTTACTCAATAACATGAGCAAAGTAAATTTCGATATAATAATTTGTGGGGATGTAAATGTGGATTTCTTAAAATTTGATAGAAATTGTGAATTATTAACACAGTTACTAATTTCCTATGGACTGAAACCTACAGTAAACACCCCAACAAGGATAACAAAATTTAGTAAAACCACTCCCGATAAAAAAAAAAAAAAAATACAGATAAATATCACCATTCAATAGAAGTCGATTGTCGAGGTTTTAGTGACCACCATGGACAAATACTGAGTTTTGAAGTACCCGAAACAATCAATAATAATGATAATGGAGTAAAATGAAAGTGCAGGTCATTCATTCACTGAAACAAATGTTACATATTACAATGACTTATTAAATAAGGAAACATGGTCAGAAATTTATAAACTAGAAAATGTAAATGATAAATTTAATGCATTCAACAGTACCCTAAAACACTATTTTGAAACAGCATTCCCCTTTAGACAAAGAACTGTTCAAAACTAACAATTGGATAACAACAGGGATTATAAATTCACGTCAAATAAAGAAATTTCTACACAAATTATATAAACAATACCACACAACACCTGAATTAAATTCATACTACAAAAAATACACTAGCATATTAGATAAGGTAATAAGACTAGCAGAGAAAATGCATAATGATAATTTTATTTCCCAATCATCTAATAAAAACAGGGCTATGTGGTCCGTGATAAAGAAAGAAACTGGAAAATCTGCTAAAATACAAAGGAACATTACACTGACCAGAAATAATCCAGAGGAAATAGCAAACACTTTCAATGACTATTTTCTGGAAATTCCACAAAAATTATTAAATAAATCGCAGGTAAATACACTAAATTCTTATGATAAAATAAATATATGTAGTGATTCTTTATTTATAAATCATGTCACAAGTGAAGAGGTAAGGATAGTTATAAAAGAGCTAAAAAATAAATTTTGTGCTGGCATTGATGGCATCCCAGGGGCAATTTTAAAGAAATGTGCAGAAAATATAATAAATCCACTTACACACTTAATAAACAGTTCAATTCTCTCAGGAACTTGCCCGGATATTATGAAGTTATCAAAAGTAATTCCAGAGCACAAAAACGGTTCAAAAGATGAATTAGATAACTATCGTCCTTATTACCTTACCAAGTGATATCGCAAAAATTGTGGAAAAAAGCATGTGTAGCAGACTGATAAGTTTTATAGAAAAAAATAAAATATTATCAAACTCACAACATGGATTCAGAACGGAAAAATCTACCCAGACAGCAATTTATGAATGTATTAATAGTGTACTGAAATAAATTGACAATAAGGAACATTTAACTGGCATATTCTTGGATTTATCGAAAGCATTTGATGTTGTTGACCATAAAATCCTCCTTACAAAACTAAATCAATATGGTATAAGAGGTCTAGCTAATAAATGGATAGAGTATTACTTAACAAGGCGTAAACAAATAGTAAGCTTGAGACACAAGGATGATGGAACCAAATTACTTAATGAAACATTGTCCAATGAGGGAATTATTAAATTTGGAGTACCCCAGGGATCGGTTTTGGGCCCACTACTCTTCCTTCTATATACCAATGATATAACACAGTACGTTCATTCATTTAAGGAAATTTTGTTTGCGGACGATACAACACTCTTAATAAAAGGTAAAACTAAACAGGTCATACAGCAGTCTGCTGACTCCGTTACAGGAGAGTTAACCAAATGGTCACAAGATAATCGCATCATAATCAACTATAAAAAACAGTATGTCTAAATTTCAACACTATACAGAATAGGAATCCTGCGAAGCCCAATATAACATTAAATGGTCATCAAATAGAAAATACATCAGAAACAAAGTTTTTAGGACTATGGATACAACATGACTTGAAATGGAATAAACATATACAATATCTGAATACTAAACTGAACTCTATGTGCTTTGCGTTACGTATTTTGAAAACCTGCACTAGCATGCCCACATTAAGAAATACTTATTTTGCTTATTTCCATTCATACTTAAGATATGGGGTCATATGTTGTGGTATGTCGCCAGATGTACTAAGCACGTTTAGGATACAAAAGAGGGCGATTAATTATGGCAAATGTAAACACTAGAGAATCGTGTAGACCTCTGTTTAAAGATTTAAACATTCTCCCTCTGCCCTGTTATCAGTGTGGTCCACCAGCCCTTTTTTTTTTTTTTTTTTTTTTTAGGAAGGCAACCCAACTAACGCGTATATCACAGTCATCCTAAAAACATTACTACCTGCTCCTTTACGTCCATTGTACAACTTTCCCGTTGAATACATCCTCGCGAATATAGTAGAAATCAATATTGGCAGCGTTCATTCAATTACCTCAAGTATAATGCATGATTGAAACGATCAGAGCTCCGTATAACACCTTCTTACGTTTGGACAGGAAGTGTCTACGAATAGATTCAATAAGTGCCAGCAATATGCCATGGTTCTCGGTAGCTATGGTAGCTAAATCAAGAATTGCTAGAGTAGCGTCAACGAAGTCGCGTTGTAGTAGGTTCGAACCTTGAACTGGAACTTTTTTTTTTTTTTTGCTTAATGTCGTTTATTGTGGATGTATTATGGACGCATATCTATCTGTTTCAACGAGTGATTTTTTATTTGGTCCTCAAAAGCACCGTACTTATCCGATGGTAGGCAGTCAGATTGGACGACGACATAATGATCTGTAGAACGAAAGCAAGGTATCCTGTATATTCAACGTAGCAAGTGTTCGAAATTTTGACCACCTTTGTTTAAAGGAAAACTCCGACTCACTCAGACAAATAGATTTGTTATGTGCGTAGGATCACGAATAAATACATCAGACCGAAACTATAATTTCTTTCAATGGCGTCTGTGCGAAAAGCACTTGCTATACACTTACAATAATAGTTAGTGAGGTTTTAAGGGATGGAACTACGAGGTCATCTGCCCCAAACATGCAGTAAATACAGATAATTATAACATTATCATTAATGGTTTTACGTCCCTTTTAACTGCTCTGGCTTTTAGATACGCCGGGGTGCCGGAAGTTTGCTCCGAAGGGGATCTTCAACGTAAATCTACTGACACGACACGACTCCCTCGCATTTGCGCACCCTCGAATGCCAGCTGACTGCGCCAGGATACGAACCTGCAACCTTGGGCACAGCAAGCGAGAACGTTACCGCTGAGTCTCGCAGCTAGGCAGTAATTACAGAACGTGTCATATTATTATAAATATTGAACTATTAAAATTCTAATTATCACGAATAGAGTCGCCTCCGTTGCGTAGTGGTCAGCGTGATTAGCTGCCACCCCCGGACGTCCTAGGTTCGATTCCCGGCTCTGCCACGAAATTTGAAAAGTGGTATGAGGACTGGGACGGGGTCTACTCAGCCTCGGGTGGTCCAAATGAGTAGAGGGGGTTTGATTCCCACCTCAGCCATCCTCAAAGTGGTTTTCCGTGGTTTCCCACTTCGCCTTCGGGCAAATGCCGGGATGTTACCTACCATACGGCCACGGCCGCCTCCTTCCCTCTTCCTTACCTATCCCTCCCGATCTGCCCCTCCCTTCCAATCCCTCAAGAGGACCCTGTTCGCTTTGCAGGCCGCCTGGGCGAGGTGCTGATCCCACATCCCCAGTTGTATCCCCCAGACGAGATGTTTCAAGCTCCAGGACACTGCCCGTAGAGGAGGTAATGATGGGATCCCTCGCTGAGTCCGTGGGAAAACCTATCCTGGAGGGTAAAATCGACTAAAAATAATAATAATTATAACGAATAGTATTTATCGATGGTTTTGAACAGTATTTAGGGAAAATAGCCATTTAAATGAGACAAGAAAATAACTTTTCCTATCGTATTCGTAGATAATGTGAACAAAACCAAGTTGAAATCTTGCTGTACGAGATGTGGAGGGTACAATAAAATAGTTAAAAAGAATTTTAAAAATCTGCCGTTGGATAGTCTCGAACCCGGGATCTTCGAAAGAGCGAGCGGACGCAATAACACTTGCACACGTTTCCAACACATTCTGGAGGTTTTTATTGCGCTTCTTATTAACGCGTATGGTAAAATAATCAATTATTACAGTTAGATCTTAAAATATTGATTGGAATGCATTCATTCAGTACCTGGCATTTTTTCTAATTTACTTAAAGCAAGTTTCGCGACCGCTTTACGTTAATAAGGCGACAGAACTGCAAATAATGCCCTCTAATGACAGCCCTTCGGTTTTATTTCATACAACTTAGCGTCTAAAGTGCTAGCGTGTGATACACTTCGGTCATACAAGCAGGTGTACTGACGAAGAGAACATGATCATACAGGATTTTGTACCAGAGATCACAGCAGCTTCCTTGCCAGCGAATGTCGTGTGCTATGGGCCTAAATATATGCTATGACTTTTTGTTAAAATTTAATAACAAAACAAGATGTTCGGTAAAGAACGTATTGCCTACTTTCTCGTAAATGCATGGGTATTGTTATAACTCTTTGTCCTTTTCAAGGAGTATAATTGAATGTTGGTTGTAGTAGCTTCTTGAAATACAACGTGCTATGTGGATATTATACATGAATATGATGTGGCCCTTTGCTAGTGCTACCTCTGTAAAAAAAATCATTCAATTCGGTTTCACCGTGTTTGAATTGATGTGGGGAATCGATGTGCACACATACATGGCCGCTATCTGCAAACTATTGGGCTGTTGACCTTGTAGTTCAGTCAAAAGATGCTTCTCACAAAAAGGTATGTTGTTGAATAATTTGGTAGAGATCAAATGATTAGGTTGGTCGTAATTTGATTTAAGCTTTTAACATTTGGGTGGCCGCTATTTCTTTTCCGTCAAGATGGCGGCGATATAAAACATGGCACTGAGGTGGCTTTTGCTAGTGCTACCTCTGCTCCAAACTTCGTTCCATTCCGTTTCACCGTGTTTGAAAAGATAGGGGGAATCGATTTGCACACATACATGTCCGCTATCCGCACATTATTGGCGTGATGACCTTGTAGTGTGGTCAAAAGATTCTCTTTACATAAAGGTATGTTGTTGCAAAATTTGGTAGAGATCAGATTATTAGGTTGGTCGTAATTTGATTCAAGCTTTTAACATTAGGATGGCCGCCATTACGTTTTCATCAAGATAGCGGCGATATAAAACATGACACTGGAGTGCCCTTTGCTAGTGCTACCTCTGTACCAAATTTCGTTCAATTCAGTTTCACCGTGTTTGAATTGATAGGGGGAATCGATTTGCACACATACATGGCCGTCATCTGCAAACTAATGGACTGATGATCTTGTAGTTCAGATAAACGACGCTCGCCATACATGTATTATGTTGTTGCAAAATTTGGTAGAGATCGGATGATTAAGTTAGTCGTAATTTGATTTAAGCTTTGAACATTTGGGTGGCCACCATTACGTTTCCGTCACGATGGTGGCGATATAAAACATGACCTTGAGGTGTTCTACTGTAGTGCTACCTCTGTACCAAATTTCGTTCAATTCGGTTTTACCGTGTTCGAATTGATAGAGGGGGCAGACATTCAGAGTACACACACTCACACACACAGACAGACACACAATTTTTGGCCCTGTGTAGATCTCATAAGTCTACTTTCATTTTTTGCATAAATCGAAGGTATGCTAATAATACCATGGGAATTTCTAAGGAATACGTATACTTCGATGCAAGCACTGGCGATCAGAATATCCTTCGATATGTTGTTTTGTTTCATTTGAGGGGCTAGAACATCGCGGTCACATAGCCCCGTTTACTTGGGTGTGTGTGTGTGTAGAATTTGTCTGATAACCTGAGTTATTGCGGGCTTGTAATGGTGTGTGTATTTGCAATTAAGGATTGGGAAGGAGGCGGCCGTGGCCTTAAGATAGAATCCGTCCCGGAATTTGGCCGGAGTAGAAGTGGGAAACCACGGAAAACCATTTCCAGGGTGGCTGAGCTGGGAATCAAACCCACTTCTTCTCATATTTGCTTCACGAGGCTACGTGTATCCAATTTCAGCCCTCAGACAAGTATGACATTTCTTGGCAGAGCTGGGAATCGAACCCGGACCTCCGGTGCAACACTTCCATGTATTGTATGTCTACCCCTTATTATTCCAGTTCTCCAACGGGGTCGGGGATGAGATGCGATGGAAGTCTTTGTGGCGATGGTTTTTACGGCCGGATGCCCTTCCTGACGCCAACCTCATGAGAGGAGTTAATGAGAGGTGAATGAAACTGGGCAAGGATATGGAAGGAAGCGCCGTGGCCTATCAGAAGGTACCGTCCCAGCATTTGCCTGGTGTTGAAAATGGGAAACCACGGAAAACCATTTCAAGGACGGCCGACGGTGGGGCTCGAACCCACGCGTCTACCGAGTCAGCAGAGAGCTTGGCCCCATGACCTAATGCTGCGCTTTAACCAGCGTAGCCACTACTGTCGGAGCAACACTTCCATATGTTATGTTAATATTCATGCCAGTTTTTTAATTTTCTGCCATTACAGGTCACGTGGCATATTGTACCAATTCGATCGTATTTTCTTTATAAATCATCAAAATTCAACGTACTCTTCACAAAAATGAGTCGCAGGCAATAAATGTGGCAATGTAGTTATATCCCGACTAAAATGGAATGTGGGCTTTCGTTCAAAAAAGTATGCCTACTACTGGATTCGAAGCAGCACTCTACCCGCTCGCGCCCACCACGTACGGTCAGGCTTTAAACCTCTCAGCCACCGACACATGGTAGATACCTCACGCTAAACGTGCTGTAGTTACTGTAGCCGTCCCACCTCAAACGTCTAAGTCCATCTCAATGTCTTCAATCACGGTTTATGGTGTTGATTTAACCTTTTACTATTACAGATCACGTGGCGTAAGCTATTAATTCGATCCTATTACGTGCATGTGTGTTATTTCAAGGAGCAGTAAGTCATATGTTAGTAGAATGGGCCATAGTATTTGGCGGGGGAAAGTTTAAGGTCGGTTTTTCTTTGCTAGACCCATGACCCAATTACATTGCTGTCACACAGTCAGAGCGCAGAGCAATATCGACCATCGGGAGAATTGAGATGTTAGTTGGGTTTCATAAAACTAAATAATAAGGGGCGGGTGGACCACACTGTATATATCTTTGAAAGTATTATGTTTTGTAAAAAGAATTTAATGAATAAGGATGTTTTTTTTAAACAAACAATGATGTTCATAGGCATAACACAAGACAAAATCAAAACATTCATAGTTCACACACACACACACAAGCATATATCAAAAAGGAACTTATCACACAGGAGTTAATTTATACAATAAACTACCCCAGTATATAAAACTTGCCCCAAAAATAAAAACCTTTGATAGGATGTTGAAAGCTTATCTGCAGTGCCATTGTTTTTACTCTGCAGTTGAATATCTTAGTGTATAGAAACGATGAAATCTATAATTATATTTTACTTTCCTATTTTAATTGTAATACCTAGCTGTAAGTTGTTGTATTTATAGAATTAGGTTTTCATATTATGATAATAGAATAAGGTGTAAATAGTTGTCCAATAAGATTGTATACTCTTTAAGATCTGTTATTATAATAAGTTATAAATAGTTATAGTATTAGTATTACTGTATATACCTATTAGTACTTTTATTTTATAGATGTAAATTCTGACATGTCCTATATCAAAAATGTATTGTATACATGTATTTGATCAAATGGAATTAATAAAACTATCTATCTAACTGGAGGCGACTTACATAAAGAAGGCATTGCGTGTACGAGCTGACTCGCGAGTTTTTTTTTATGTAGAAGAACTCAGACTTCAAATGCTTGCTACCTTCTACTCCAGGATATGTAAAACTCATGGACACACTATAAGGCATCCAACGTTTAGAATGAAGCACTGGTTAGATAGGGATATTCTTCTCTCTTTCTGTTGCACGTGAGACATGTATGACGCTGTCATTTTCTAGCAATCCACTGTTGCCATATCAGTCGAAAATTTTTCTTTGTCGAAAAAACAGCATATTCGGGTAGAACTATGTTTTGCCGATCTTTTTTGTCCTATATTAGAACTACGTAAACTTGATAGAAATGCTAGAAAAATTAGATATCCATATTTAAAAAAAAAACGGTAAACTGTGTCCCCTTTTTAGTAAAATCGATCTTATATCATGTTGCATTTACTTTGTGATGCCTATTTTTCACACACGTGTAGCAAAATGTGCCGTCTTGATGATGGATTATTGAAATATTTTATACTGGTAATATTAGAATTTTCATGTAGGTAAAACTTCTGAATATTCTCTCATAACCGCATAGCAGCATTGAAAAAGTTCGTATGCTGCCAACTTTTCTATTTTTAAAGATAACCATGTCATGTCAGTTTGAGAGTTGTAGAGGAATGTTGGAAGAAGTTTTCTACCTGCTTACCCAGAGTGTAGGTTTAATTGTTTACACAGGCCGGGCTGTTCATTGATCGCGGATTATATGAATGAAAGTTTCGAAGGACAGCGGGGTGCAGCTTGCTACTCACAGCTTTATTACTGGGCCCTTCAAGCTTGTATTTCAGTTGTTCATCGGTCTCTATCTTATGTGTGTGTGTGCAGCAGTTATGTTAGATTTAACTTGTTGTATTTCACGTACAACAATGGATAGTTTTGTGAAAAGAAAGCGTGGTCAAGTGCTCAGAAGGAAGGAAAAACAGGTCGTAATTAATGTGTTCAGTTATTTTAAGAATCTTAAACCTAACGAAAGTATAAATAATTTATGTCAATGAAACTGCTCTGGCCACGGGAATATCAAAGACTACCGTTTTTAAAATACGTAGTGAGAGTGAGCAGGTTCCAGTACTGTCGCCACTCAAAAAGAGGCTAAGTAATACACTTCGCAAGAATAGTAGGAATATTAAATATAACGACTTTATAATAACGTTATAGTTAATTTAATTTCGTTGTATGTGTTATGTTAGCCTACTATTAGTAGTATTATACAGTACTTAATTCAAGTCTTCGTCACAGCACAGTCGCTGCTGAATGTGCGGAAAGTGTACGCGAAGCGCTTCGTACTGCCTGCTCTCATGGAGTGGCAACCCTGTCGTAACGCGCCATAAGACCAATGCTTCATTCTAAACGTTGGATGGCCTATAGAGTCAAAAAGGTTATTTGGTGGGATTTTTGCGCCACGGAATCTTCGGCGATATGAAGAGTGGGGGGTACAAGCTGAGACATATTCTCACGCGCTTTGCCGTACGGTACATGGTTTCCATTATAAAATGTGTCGGACCAAAAAGTTCCAATATCCGTGTGACGAATGTTTGTGTGAGCGCTGTGGAGAACAATGTGGAAGATACCAGGCTATGTTCTGCACATTAAGACATGAATCTTTGATATTCCTAGGGAGTAACAATTAGATTAATGTATGATTTTAAATTGTATTTATTATATGTATGGCCATTGGCTGCAATAAGTCCTTTATTATATAGGCGAATTTCCAGCTTTTGACGCCATTATTCACATCAACCATCATCAGAACAGTACTGCCAACCTCACCATTACTGTACTATGCCGCACCAACACCCGACCATTCTAACCTTCATTTTGTCCAATCCAATGGTTACAGCCTAACGCCAGGTAGTAGGCCTACCTAACCTAGTCGAGGTCATAAATTCTATCTTATTAATGTTTTACATACAAAAACAAACCTAATCTGGGGCTTATACCGGTACTAAGAAGACCGTAGTGTGAAAGTGGACCCTAATCCCAGAACCGTGTTAGAAGCTATTGTGACCTTTATCTTAACTAAGAAATAAAGAACAACGTCTTTGCAAAACAAAATATAATGTAAGAACAAAATGAAATTACAAATAAAGGACAGGCCAAGGAAGAGTTAATAAGTTAATTAGGTTAGTAATTACATCCAAACAACACCAAATACATCAAAGAAAGAACAAGGTAATAACATCAAGTACAACAGGTAAGGCTTATTACAAACTCCAAAATGAATCATAATTCAATAATCAAGTTAAAAGGAGAAAGGACAGGGGAAGAAATTCGCAAAACAAAACCCCTCTTAAGAGGTCGAATGAGTTCCCATGATTCGACAAAAGATTACCCAAAGGAAAGGTTTAAGCAGAAAATACCGATGATAAGTTTCAAAAATAGGAAACCTCGCAAAGAAGGTGGAAATCAAATCACGAATGACAAATTGAAGTTTATCCGCTCGAAATATTAAATCAAATACGGAACGAAGCGGATCAAATAACAGCTCGACTGACTGCTTTCATCTCAATCTTACGACAATCTGCAAAAAAATCAGTAATGGCGACCGTCGCCAGGAAACGAACAATAATAATGAAACAAAAGTTTTATAAACGAGAATTACGACCATCAGGAGACCAAGAAATAAAAGAAAAATAAATTTAAGTTAAATAATAATAAGAACTATTACGAGAACTGTGGATCGAACAAATTTTAGGTTATGTGATTTGGCATAGGTTTGGTACTTCCTAAGGTCTACAAGGGCTTTTCAGATTTTATCCGATCTCAATCAAATGACACAAAACGGCTCTCGGGCCGTAGCACAAGGCAAACACATAATTAATCCATAAAGGAAATACAACAAATAAACCAAGTCATTAATGATCAGACACTGAAGCAAGAGATACTCAAATAAATTAAAAGGCAAAATTAGGTACAACAGAATAAAACTCAAGGTTCCGTACCAGTTACAATTAAACAAGTTGAGTAACAGAAAAAACTTAGTGCTGATCAAAAAGCCAAGAAATAGATATTGGGTGTCGGGCAAATCTGCCAACCCAAAGCCCACTCACAGTACATCTTTAAACATATAAGACATTACTTTTGCTGCAGATTATAATTCATATTAAGTAATACATTTCGCGTTAGTGGAATGAGTACAATACAAACTCTTCGGGGTTCCGATACGAGTAAAATTCGACCCCGATAAATCCTTAGAAAATGTTCACATCTGCCTTGCAAGCCCTTCCTAGATGGAGTGTCGATGCTTTATTGTTTAAATTTTTGTCCTTAATTCTGTGTTGATTCGGAACTGCCAACACAACCTCAGACTAGGTCAAAACTTGACTATCAGAAAGTCACAAATATTATTGCTTAACAGTTGTCGGTACTTGCAAATGGCCTGTGATTGGATCCACAGCAATATCCAATCACCTTTCGACAGGATCGCTAACTCATTGGCCACAGCTGATAATATTAGAAAGATGTGTGGGAAGTACATGGAGAGATGAAACTTATTTATGTCAGTTGGATTTCTAGTTTAAGTTCATGTACAGGGGCAAGTTGTAGAAACACCAGGCATTGTAACTTGAAAATCACGGTACAATTCTCCCCCTCCAACGTTCGCCCTGGGAGATGTGTTGACACCAATTTCCAACTCTTGGGCCGACGAGCAAGGATATGGTTACAATCGAGGCATCACGGCAGTCCAAATTTGGTATCAGTCGGGGCACTCCAGACTTCCGCCAGCAGAAAATCCAGAAAGACTCCCATCATGATGTTGATATGCTCCTGAACTGCCATCAGACGACCCTGGCCAGACATCGCTGACAGCAATAGTACCTCTACAGCTCTTGGGCACCAGACTTATTCTGCAGCACATAAACCAACCCAGGAAACGGCCCCTGAAATAGAGCTCCGGGTCATCAATCATCCCATTTCATGACCTGATCGCATATTAACTGCGAAGAGTAAGATCCATACTCCATCACGTAGTTTGAGTTTGACGTCCATAGTTCTTTTGTCATTTCTACGTTGTCGATGTACATACTTTCGCATCTGATTTTATTTCAACAATAAATATATCGTCTCCTTATTTCATTACATTTATTTTCAGCAGCCAAAATAAAAAATGTCATTACAATTCACGTTTGAAAATAAAAGATCCACAGCCCCATAATTAAATTGAAAGAAATTAGTACCAATCAAGATCTGGAAAATTAACATTTCATGAAAATCAAAAATTTATTCATTTGGTTCGGTGTCCCTTTCGCCTGCAGATTTTCAGTACGATAGATGAGTCCGAAAGATTCTTTTCTTTATAGAGTCGTTTATCAACACTTTTACAGAAGTTAAAAATGACAAAATTTCATATGGACCTCTATATCGTGCTTGGAGCTTCCCAGAGATTTGGTGACCTGGAGCTTTAGGCAAAAAATTCTTAATGTAAACAAGATCACCAATTAGAAACTTGACACGGAGTACGTCCCAGATTGTATCTCTCGGCAAGTTTTTCCTGAGATATGTTAATAGCCTGTTGTGCCTCTTTCCATATTTGTTTAACACCGTATGAGCTATATTGGGCAGAAGGTTATCGCTGATAGACCACCCAACAACATTTAGGAATGACAAGTTACATCGCTCACCTGATCCAGAAAAACAATCACAAAATTTCCAAAATCAATCAAAATAAGAAGAAAGAAGGAGACAACACAATATCACAGTGAAGATATGAACTGGAACCCCTGACACACTTCATTCACTCATTCACATTCAAATTCATAATTCCCCAATAAAATTTTCCCACACACTAAAATAAAATTACAGTAATGCTCAAGTATGCAAATAGGAATCGCCAAAATATCATTACAAACACACTTTGGTTTCCCTGGAACATTACACGTTTTACGACACCAGACCTACACGAAGTGGCAGAGCCCCAAACAAAACGAATTCATCGTCTGGAGAACGTTAATGGAATTGTACTGGGGTGAAAATGGGAATATTTTTCGGAGTCCTATGATAAGATTTAACCAAGCAATATCGAGGCTGGAACCTGGCACAAACCAGTCTTGTGGTGACGTCGAGCAGGAGAGAATTTCCGTCACGTGATTATATTGCGCAATAGAAGCTTCCAGAAGCTTAGAATCGGCTATCAACAGCGAATATTCCCAGGATATGTTTAAATATTGTTATAAATTATCCGATTGCCCACAGCCAATAAGGAGAAGTCTTAGAGGAGACGGGAGTTCCAGCAACTAAATTTTATGGATTATTATCACATTTAAGCCCCAAGAGAGTGAATTTTTGAATTGGGAAACTGAAGAAAATTATAATAAAATATTGAAGATATTTTATAAGCCGACAGCATGTCGCAATACGTCGGAATAAGCAAATTTCTAGAGCCCGCTAAAATTTTCGAGGGAACGGAAATGGCGGCTATATTTTGGTGACTTCGTGGAGATATGCCAAGCATCGAGGCTCTTGTTCCTTCGAAGTTGGAAGCTACCAGACGTGTTTTTCCGGGAGATAGCAGTCCCGAGTGTATCAGCCGAGTCCGTAGTGGATGACTCGTGGAGACACCGCACCGTGAAGCTAGGTGGTGGAGATCGTCGCACTCGAAATCTAAGTGAAGTTGCGAGGAGTATAAATGCCGCAATAACTTCTAGATTTCCAATATTAGGAACAATATTTCTATTACAGTATGTAGTACTGAACGCCTAGATGTGTATTATAAACTTTCGGCGAGATTGAAAGAATACTTCAGCAGATATAAGCATTTTTGTAAAGTGTTAGAAAAGTACAAGAACCAGGCGCCGAAAAGCATTTTATTCAGGCCAGAATACGGAGAGTGAACACATTCACGTGAGTAGAAGTGATTGATACTATTTCTTGTGAGGAACTAGACTGTTACACCAATATTATGTCGGTGTATTTTATACGAATGAACATTATTCTGAATTGTAAGATGATTGCAATTATGGACTAAAAGAAAGTATGTGCGCCAGGAATACATTCATGATAGAGTAATTACATACAACAATGGAGCTTCGATGAAGTGATTGTTCATGATTGTCAGCATTGCGAGCAAGCATGACACGTTGTGTACAACTACACTCTAGTACACTGTCGTCATTCATGAGCTCGAACATAACACCAATAACTACGATATAATATTCATAATCCAGCACAATGAATATTCTGAATTTGAGTGAAGTCCACGACTTCCGTTCCAAATTTATTTCGGGATGTGAAGCCGAACCTTCTACACTACTCGATATTTCGTTGAAACTGTATCATGACGGAGTGAGAAGAGACATGAAGACTATCAAGAGGTCCAGGGTATTCCCGGTCACAAAGAAGATGATGGTTGGCGGTCCGCATTTCGATCCCGGTCAGAGCTTGATGTTTTCCAGGAGAGGGATTCTTTCCTCGCCTAAGGTCTTGAGTTCTTGGAGACGAACTAGGATCCAACCCGGATCCTTGAAGGATGTAACAACTGAGTATTTTACAATACTCTAACTGAACTTCTAGACTTCCAGGCAATGTAGCTGTGTTCATTAAAGTTGTAGTTAGAGCATTATTAGTGACATTCTAGAGCAATTCCTTTATCCATATTTCGACACAACTTTTATGTATTCCATGTATAGTCATTTTATTCTTCGAGATCATTTTTAATGATCACCTTTCGACGTTTTTAGTATTGTTTGTTTGCAATCCAGTTTCTGAACTGAGATACTTAACTTGTTTAAGGAATTAGTATTCCTGTCATTTCCATTAAGGAACAGTAAATTTATTTTCGATGTTTATGAATTCATTTTGAATTCAGGTGATAGACATTTCCGTCTGTGTTACCAATTAAATTATTTATTAGATTAATTTGGGTGTCTTATCCGTCGAGAAGTAACATCAAGAGAGAAGAAAGAAATAGTGATATATTGTGAAATATCACCGCATTGTTATGAACTTAGCATCGTATTGGAAAGAAACATTTAACGTGCAAACTATGAAAGTCGTTAGAACTCATTGACATTCGTTCAGAATGGAGATAATACGAAAATGACTAACTGTTTAATTTTATTGAAGAAAGCTATGATCTTTCAGTCAGTTAAAATAATTTGAGAATAGAATCTTCTTGGAAGATTATTATCATCCGACGTTAGGGAAGTTCTAGTTTGATTACCTCGTCGAGATTGATATTTATCGGACCTACACAGATAACTTGTAGTTATTTATTCACGATGGGTAATATAATGTCATATTGTAGACACGATATACTTCATCTGTGAAAGTGAAACCAGAAGCATTGGAGAGACAGAACAGTTTTATTTTATTAAATGTATACGCAACAGTTTGGAAATATCCTAGTAACGTTTTTAAAGTAATCGCAAGGAGATCTTTCATGCTTAGTCCAAAGGTCGTTGACATGTATAAATTAGTGGATTAACAACTGATGTTATTGTTTGTTATACCAGCGGTTGGTTTGGCAACGCTGAGGAATTATGCCCCTTTTAAGGAATGCCAGTTTTAAGGAAGTGAAGATGATAGCCTTTGATATTTGTTAACATGTTTGTAATTCCGTGTGCAGTTGGCATACGAGGTGTCTTCAGCTAAGGAGTTCCCGCATTGTAATGAAGTCGTTGCTTGGGCAAGACTATTTTTGGCATGGCATAGAATGAGAGTTAGTATAACTTCTTTTCTTTCATACACGACTTTGGACAAGTGAAGATGGCAGGGTTGCAGCTGAAATTTAAACGAGAAGTCTGGTATTGAAGTCTGTTATGTATTACTCTTATTAACCTTTATTAAACCCAAGTATGTAACTGCGTATGTTTTACCTTAGCTGGTTGAATATATCCAACTTATTTTGACTACAAACCAGAAATGAGAATAAGTAGTAGTATTTCTGAAGTGATGGAAGGTTGTGAGGATCCCATTAAATTGCGATTGGCATTAATGTTAGATCAAAGCAGACGCCCGTGTGTAAATAGACATTACTTTTTGTGATGATAATAGCTCATGCTATTAATTGTAATTTTAAATTTTTATTGCTATAAGCTTTTGTTTAATTTCAATCGAGGGTATAATGTGTTAGAATTAGGGAGTCGTTTGATATATTTGAAAAGTGGATAAGTATGAAAGGCATTGGGTTGCGAATGCGGTTTACTTATTGTTCAGTATGAACGGATCAACTCCGTTGGGATATCACGACGCGAGAGTATATATGCTTTGTTGTATGAAAGTTTCATGTGTATTAAACCAAGGGTGTGTGTGTGACTTGATATTTTGTTCAGAGTGAAAGAGATTTTTATGATGTTATCCAGTAGGCAACGAAAGTGTGTATCGACAGCCGAGTGCAGTCAAACGAAGTTCGGTGTGGAGAACTCGTTTTGTCAAGGCCAGTGCACAGCTATAAATGAGTCGACATGTTGCTTGCTAACAGTGTCAATGAATGGATCAGCCGGTATTGGAGAGTTGTAACGGGCTTGATTATATAATCTGTCACGTGGCTCAAGTCTCGCGCTCCAGGGCGCAGGTGTCCAGTAGAAGCGTGCCAAAGGAATGTAAAGCACGCCAGGCACTCTTAATTGTTTTAGCTCATAGAGGAGGCTTAGGCCGCCCCCTGACCCCCCCCCAAAAAAAAATGTCCCGATGTTTTGAACACGCCGTTTCAGTGGCGTAGTGGAAGAAGGGAGAATATGTGTGTGTGTTTTTTTTAATTGCATGTATGTTCAGACATAGTTTGCAATCTGTTATTAAATTGTTTAGTTTTGTTAGATGCCGCGTCGTTTGGATTTATTTTAAGTATAGAGAGATGACACTGTGAAACCCCTTTTTAGGTCCAGAAGCTGACTACGAAGATCCCCGAGAACAAGGTAGGTGCTCTACTTTGAGCCCAGTGCATATACGTAATTCACAGTTTCATCGTATCTTCCGCTACGTATATTCTTGAGGGTCATGTTGGAGTGGATTCTTGACTAGTATTTAAGCCGGAGCAGTCAGTGTCTACAAATCCAGCTTTGCTTCCGATATCTGGCAGACCGCTTCTTGAATATACGGGTACAGTACCAACCCCCAAAAATAATAATCTTACCTTTCATCGTCACATCTCACAGCCCCATACCTGCAATCAGTTAAAATCGGGTAAGCCTGGCCAGACTTCGAACCAAGTAAGATGTCACATTCCGTCCTCGGCACGAACCAACCAGTAGATATCACAGCGAGAAAGCACGTGCACACTTGGCTTCGTCTCAAACGACTAAATCTATCGTATAGAATAAAAGTACAGTCTAACCTTAAAACAATAATAAATAACCTCACTTGACACCACCCACAACATATTCATGGAAAACTAGGTTACCACTCGTACACACCGATTCATAGTTTTCACACAACAATATCCCAGAACGATCTCTACCAAACAGCAGAATTCCAAAACTGCATATATCACGTAACACAAAACAACTCAGTTGCAAAATGCCAATAAAATTTACACATGCTCGTATTTAAAATGAATCACACTTTGATCAGATTCCCTTGAATAGTCAATTACGCTGAAGTCTACAAAATTTTGCAGTTTGACCTGAGCGCCCACATAAAGTACCACGGTCGACTCTAGATAGGTCGGAAGGCTGAGACTTGGCAACATGTTCATCAGTCATAGGCCAATGCTTCTCAGGCGGCAACACGAAGGGAACGTTCAGTCTTTGGTTCAGTCTGGCAGGTGTTCTCGTTTATCTCACAGGTATATTTCCTTTTATATTTTGTTTCTTATGCTTTGTACGCTTATACGCTTTACAGTAGCGTTCATACTACCCTTCCAAGTGAGTTTTTAACTGTAATCCCTAATCGAGAACACACTGACGAGTGTGCGTGTACGGTACATGTACATGTACTCCATGTTTTAAACTTTGATTTTCCAGGAATTTTTCGGCACAGTAACAATGCCAGATAAATGTTTTGTCCCCAGCTGTAACTTTCAGTTATTGCCAATGCATTGCTAAACAATTATTCACAGGCTAGGAATGATGCTGTTGATGTCAGCAAACTTGGTTATGGGAAGAGTAAGTTGCAGACACTTAGGAAGGAAACAGAAGTAATCTGATATATTTATGAAATACCAGCACAACAGAGTATTTCTATAGTGGTAGTAAATTATCTACATACGGTACATGTGTGGCGGAATTGAGGGTTTATAGGCCTACAGTGTAAAGATGTTATGGGAGATAGCCTACATTTTTGCATCACATAACCCTCAATTGCATCTACTTACTCCATATTATTATTATAATACTGGCAATTATTTTATTACCGTACTTCAGAGTAGTAAAATACGAATAGAAGCCTAAGAATTTTCTTTATTTTGCTTAACACATTTAGGCTATGCTGGTAAATTATTTCCGTGTCATTCAGGCCTAATATCAGCTGCTTGGATCTTATAACAACTTCTCACGATCATATGTACGCTATTTATTTATTTCCGATTGTAACACTGGTCATACGTAAATAATAAAAATAAATAAACAGATGTCTTGCTTAACATTGTGTCCAATATTAATTCCGTAGTTTTTGTCGCCTCCCTTGCTAGCAAACAGCTGTTCAGGCGCTCGCGACGAAGTATGACTGACAACAACCGTAGCTACAGTGTTGTCAGGTCGAACCTTCCGACCTTTCTAGAGTCGACCATGACAGTACACTTAAATGGTCTACCAACATCGGCATCATTAAATTCTCCATGGGGTCGCACAGGCCTAATATCAGGAGGTCTAAAGTTGGGTGGCGGAACCTTGGCCAAACCCTCTGAGCATCAGCTTGACGAATGAATTCTGCTACATTAGCAACTGCATAAAGATCTTTAATAGTTTTCGGACGATCCCCTACGCTGAGGAGCGACCGGTACTCAGGGGTAACACCCACAATTATGTTTCTTACAATCTCACGCTCACATAAATTCAAACCGAAACCCTTCGCATACATTAGAATATCTTGGGCATACGAATTTAAAGACTCCCCAGTTCCTGAACTCTGTAAAAATATTGGTGCACTATCGGACCCATTAGTCGAGCAGGAATGAAAGCAGAAAGGACCTCTTCCAAAAATGCCGTGATACACACGCCACTGGACATGGCACCGACAACCATGTTACGTATCTCCCCAGAGGTATGAGGAAAAATCCGTTGAAAAATTAGTGCGTCAGAAACACCAAAAACACTAGCATATTCATGTATTTCCACCAGCTCACGCAAGAACCTGATGACTTCATCAGAAGTATCAGTGGTAAAATCCTTTAGCTTAGAGACACAAGCAGTTAATGGATGACTTAAATTCCCAAAACTCGAATTCGAAAATAAGGAACCATTACCAGGCGAAATTTGAAAACGCGGCGAGACACAATTATTACTTGCCCCAGGCAACGAGAGACCAGTGGGTGCACAAAAGTATCGACGAGACCGTTCCGTGGGAACGCTATGTTGTCAACAACCAACGGTAATGTTCATTCGAGATATCGAAGAAGAACAATCACTTACTGGTCGGGAATCAGCACGAGCATAAGTGCCGTTAACAATCGACTTAGAATTATTCATGGCCAAAACAAGCATAGAGTTCCCGACTGAGGCAATTGGCCCATCAACAGGTATATTCACCCTCGGCGCAGACAAATCAACATAATTATTCAGACTGGTAACATGACTGACACATGAGACGATACAATGCTCAGAAGATAGAGATAAGTTTCTCGAATATTCCCCATGTAGAGGAAAGTTTGCTTTACTGCATCGCATATTATGTCTAACATATTGTAGGGTTTCTTTGTGGGAGTGCCCTACAATGGAGGTGATTTGGGGGAAGTTAAAATGTGAGTGGAGCGGGTAGAGTGAGTGAGCTGTCTAAAGGCGAGCTGTACGAGCTTCCCGATGGTTCGGATTGCCGGAGCGCTCGGAGGGTGTAAAAGTGATGTTGGGGGAGATTTAGCAAATAAGACTTGAAACGATGCGGTTGCTACTCGGCTCAATGCTAGCGCAAGCTGTTTAGCTGAGAGAGAGCCTGCTGACTCAAGTACAGTGGCGTCGCAGCAAGTGGTCGCCCGCTGGCGCCACGAAACAATTAAACAATAAGGCTATGGGATCCTACCTAGAGGGAATCTAAAAGGGTAGGATCTTATCAGCTTGTCAAATAAATGTAAGGACCAATTATCTAGAGATGGTGCTGTTTTAATGAGTTTACTTCTATGCAGAAGTATTAATAAAGATTGCAGAACAGCCAATGTGCTAATACAATTCCAGTACAAATAATAGGGGATGAAAGTGTATGTGTATGTGAAGTTGCTCGCCACACTTACCAGGAAGGCTGCAGTCGTGACGGCGTCCAGCAGAGTTTCCACACTACAACACAACGTCTGTCTGGGAATGACCTGGAGGCATGACCTCTCCGAGGTTTTATAGAGGCGGTTTGCTGCGTTTGCAGAATTGCGCATTCTTTGTGTGCCGTAGCCCTCCCGGGGTCATTGAGGTTCAGGCATGAGGCCACCTGAGTTGTATGGAAGTATTCAGATTTGTAGATGTGGTCGTAGAGTGTAGAATTATGTCTGAAGTTATGTATAAGTATGTGTTTTTAGGGGGTGTATTTAGTAGGGGATGAGGGTGGCATACCCTACGGGTATAACAACTCCCCTGGCCGAGTTAGTCATCGTCCTCGATGACGGGACGAGACGAAGGCGTAGGGGTAGTTTATTGGAAATAGGAACATCCTCTTCTCTCTTGTAAGTCTTCTTTCTTCTGGTCTTCTCTTCTTTCTTGTCCCTGTGTAATAGGGTCGGATCGGTGGTCGGGGTGTTTGTGTGGCCTCATGGTAGGCGAGTCGTGGATTTGAGTAGAGTCTATAGACAGAAAGATGAGGTGACTCATGAGATAGAACGTAGAGTGAAGTGTTGGAGTTGTGTGTAGACAGTGCCTCGTAGGATGTGAAGTGGGCGCCGTCGGTTGGTGTGAAGCGAGCAAGTGTAACTGTGTGGGTGTGGGAACAATATTTCTTTGTACATTCAAATCAATTTTACAATATGGGTGCCCTGAGCACATAACAATGAATACAATGGAACCTGTCATATAACAATAAAATTATCCGAAAAACATCTGTAAACACAATCTCACAATGGAGCATAAACAAACCAATAAACAAAAACAAGTAGTTCCGTGAAGAACTATACAGCCTATTTTCATATATCCTACTTATGTTAATTGCCTCTATCTACATACACAATTTCATCTTGATTGCTGTAATAGATTCGTAGATATTGAGAACCTACTAAATACTGCGGATGGTCGCCATGTTGGATTTTATATATGTAGGTCCTAGATTTATGTACTGTTACATGAAGATTATTGTGTACGTGTAGCATTCAAACTTCAATCGCATGATTAGGACAAAAGAAGTAACAAGGAGATTTTAAAATTTCGCACAGCTGCCATCTTGTGGTTATGGAAACAAATGAAATAAATTAGATGCCAGTGGAATAACATTCGTATACGGATTTACTGTATCAAGTTTCGCTGCACTCGGATGGTTAAATTGCGAGGAACGTCCATGTGAATATTTATACTTCGCGTCGCCGCCATGTTCGATTTGTGATCACCAGGTTATTTAAAGTCCTATAGGTGAACTTAAGTTCATAGCCCCTACGAACATTAAAAAATCAGTTTCATTGCTATAATAGATTCGTACATATTCAGAGCCGTCTAAATATTTCGGATGGTCGCCATGTTGGAATGTTAAATGTATAGGCCATAGAGTCATGTACCATTAAAGGAAAATTATTGCATAGGTTCTTTATTCAAACTTTCGCATTGATCGCATGATTACAACACAAGAAATAAAAACTTAATTTTAATATTCGCAAAGCCGCCATCTAGAGGTTATGTAAACAATTGAACCAAATCAGATACCAGCGTATTACAATGTGTATAAACATTTCCTTTACCAGATTTCATTGCGGTTGGAACATTAAATCGCGAGAAAGGTTTATTTAAAATTTTCAAATTCGCTTGGCCGCCATGTTCGTTTTGTAGTTAACTGGTTTTTGAAAGTCTTGTAGATGAACATCCAGTAGTGTCCTTTATCTCCGTACAAAATTTCAGGGTGATACCGCTAATAATTTCAGAGATATAGAATGCCGGTGATATATTTCGCACATCCGCCATCTTGTGGTTATGTAAACAATTGATCCAAGTTAGATGTCGGTGCATTACAATGTGTATAAACACATACTGTAGCAAGTTTTATTGCGTTTGGTTGGTTAAATCGCGAGAAACGCCTAATTAAAAGTCGCAAATTTACGTGGCCGCCATGTTGTTTTTGTAGTTACCAGATTTTCAAAAGTCACATAGGTGAACTTCTAGTAGTTCCCTTTATCACCGTAAAAATTCCAGGGTGATATCGGGAATAGTTTCGGAGATATTGAATGCTGGTGAAATATTTCGCACAGCCGCCATGTTGGATTGGTGAGACGTAAGAAAATTTGAAGGGCACGGTCGGGGTCGTCCGGAATAGTGCTATGAACTTACCGAGTTTCATTGAAATCGCTCCAGCCGTTCAAAATTTATTAGGGGACACACACGCACACACACACGGACTAAAGGTGATCTCATAGCCTATTTTTTCAAAATTGAAAATAGGCTAATAAGGGGTGGCTACCCCGAGGGGAAAAAACATCTACAAGGGTGGGATTTACCCGCCGTCCGCGTCCTGAAGGACGGGATGAAAAACTGCCCTCGGGTAGACAATATATCAATGTACATACCAAATGTTAAAAGTAAAAATAGGAGATAGAAGCGAGAAAGGGAAATAAATGCCTCGGTGTGTAATTTTAGGGGAATATATAAATGAGTTTATTGTGCGGGGGAGAAAGGAGGCATTTTACAAGTTGGATTTTAGAAGAAAAGAAAGGAAATAGAAAATAATGTGTAACAGTGACAATCGTGGTGTGTGGAGCAGGTGAACAGTGTTGATACATAAAAAGTTGGAATGGTGTCAGCCTTGTGATATTTGCCGTAAGTGCATAAAAACTCTTTGTGCCTTAGCACCAATATGTATTACTATAAACGTCGCATAACTAATTCCACTCTTGTGGTATACTTTACAACAGGAACCTGTGTTCCGGAACTTAAGCGCGCTAGAATTTAAAACTAACTTATTCAATAGCTAACCTATGGCCATTATAAATTATCCATACCTTTATGGATCGTCCCCTGTGGGTGGACGTTCCATCATAGCAGGGAAGATCGTCCCTTACAAGCGGTGGGTACGACCCTCGCTGCCGTATCTCACCTCTCATTTTAGGTGCGTGTGTGGGTCCGTCCAACACGAGTGGATATCCCACAGGTATCCCTTACCTTGGTACGGATATCAAGTGACAAATGTAGAAATATGTGTGGGGGAAAAAGTGTGAGAGCTGGGGGTGTGTGTGCTCTGTGTGGGTGTAAGAGTGTGCGACTTGCGCGTGTTAGGGCGTGGGCAAAATATATACAAGGGACTATATACAAATCGCCACCAGTGGGGAAAGAAAGAAATGTAATAAATTATATATGAATGACTGCCGACCGCAGCGTGGACCTGTGAAATAGAATGGCATACCATCTCATAGCACATACTGTAGTATGAGAGCACATGTAAATTAGAGAACATTGTGGCCTGCAACCCTTGGTTGAGGTCAATAATATGCCATGGATATTCGTACCCTGCCCCATGGGCAATACTGGGTACCATATTCGTTCGCTGGTGAAGTGTGAGAACCTGTGTATGTGTAGAAAAACAAAACAAAGAAATATGTAATCCATACTGGAAATAAACACATTCGTGTATTATCATCTGTGAACAAGTAGATTATACATAATGGCACTGATATCGCCATATACATGGTTAGTACCCCTGGGTACCATGTGTGTTCAGCTGGCGTCCCATGTTGGAGCTCACCTGGAAAAATAAATCATGGGGAAATATTAATGGACTGGTGTGGTTGACGTGAAGTCAAAGGCGGACGCCGATCGATGATCAATCGATCGCTCCTGTATAATCGCATTACCATAAATCACCATATCGAAGTATATTGGCTGCCCAAGCCCTCACGACACGCAACGTCGACATGAAAAAACTCGAGATCCGCTGATCAACATGTAAGTGGGCGCTGAATGCACTGCCCAACATTCCTTATTTATTCAAGTTACTCGGGCGTGGGATTCAACATAATATGTTCATCATTATTCAATATGCATTATTCATCATTATTCATCATTAGAAATCTTCACCTAACTCTGTAGGGCTTATGTCTTCACCTGCCGCTGTAGGGCTTATGTCTTCACCCGTGTTCGAGAACAGGACTTAGCTTCGCGCAATGAAGCTGATTATTTACTTACATCTAGCTACAAGTCTAGTCAAATGGGTCGTCCCTAGGTGGATGTTCTATCCCGTCCGACGCTGAGTGAGCTATTTCTCCCGTCGGACCGTCAAGCTTCCACCTGCAGGTCTGGCTTTGCTGACAGTAGTGCATAATGGGTGTAACTTTTCTCCGCGATGGAGACAGGCTAGGTCACCCGAAAACTTTGACGTTTATCCGCACTACGTCATCGCCGCTTCGACCTTTCGTCGTTCCGTCTAAGTCTAAGGTAAGGTCTAACACTGCCTTGTCTGTTCTAAGTTGGTCATTCCATTGTCAGGAGTTTTCCTGACTGTGCTGTAATGTATCACCCAATCTGCAAGTTGCAATCGTAACACCTTGTGGACTTACCAACCAAGTACAGTATATGGCGAGATGTTGTGAGTGAGGGGAATAGTGTGAGGTTATTACGGGAGGAAATGTGGCACAGTGCGAACACATTGCGCCTAGCTTGCAGATTCCCAGCTAAATTCAGTGATGCTCTTTATTTTTGCACGGTTAGTAGGTAAAGACTGGAGTGGGAAGGTATGTCCTATGTTATTAATTAAGTAGCCATGTTAAATTGTGTTATAATTTGGGTAAGCGGAAGGCTAGAATGGGATGGGGTCCTGCGGTAATATAAGGATGCAGGAAGTTTTAAATGGTGAGGAACATACTACTGGTGGGGTGTTAAATATCCCTCATGCAGGTAAAAATACAACATGCGTGTAAAAATATAATTAATGTAATAATGATAATGTTGTTAGTAGGGGAATGTTCAATATACCTCACTGTTAGCTTTCAACTCCGGAGTGCTCCAACTTAACACTTAGCTATGAGCGATCGAACATGGGGCGCACCCTGGTGTAGCATGGACACCAAGTGCCTCGCATAAAATAGGGGGGGGGGGAGATGTGTTAATATGTTAATGTGTAACTTGTGTGCCAATAATCAAGGACTTGTACTGTACGAAATTGACGTCGGGCAGATGTGCCCTATTCGAAGAATGCACTGCTGTCTGGCTTTGTCATATGAGAACTTTCTCATCTATACATGTATATCTTATCAAGGACCTGGTCATCTTATGTATATATCTTCCTTAATATCTATGGGAAGGTCACTGGGTTGTAAAAGGATACCCTGTGAACTATATTACCCATTAGGAATACTGGTGGGATTATACCCGGATGTATATCCAATACTAGGTAGTAGCTAGCACTATGTACGGATATATGTATCCGAGTGTCGTATTTATAATGTAGGCTGGGTAAAATGTCGCTTTCTATGGCTGATGACTTCTGTAAGAACACTATACTATCGCTGTATAAGGGCATGCTGATATCCTAACTGGGAGGATGCAACTATGGGTTTGTGCCGTAACCTGCACAAATCGTTTCATCTGTGTATCTGGGACTGAAATTCTATCGTGTGCTCACTTTGAACATAATTATGGGGAAATCGTGTCCCTTGGGGGGACTATGTCTCTAAGAGACGCAATTTGTGGTTTGGAGGCTAGTGTGATAAAACATGTGTCTTGCCAACCTATGTCTGTGGCATGCAGAGTGTGTAGAGAGTACGTTTATGGGTAGTATAGGTTCAACTGGGGGGGTATGTAGGGACTAATAGTGGAATACGAGTAAAAATAACAATAATATGTATGGGATCTTATGGGAAGAACGGTGTATGATTACCGTGATGAACCCAGTTTGTCGGGAATCGTAATGGGGTGCCTCCCTGTTAAACTGTCATAATGTAGGTAGATATCATCAAAAAGAAATGGATTCCCAAATATATAGTGGACTGTGAATATGTCCCTTATTCGAAATAACTATCTATGTCGAGACCAATCGACGTGTGGGATGTCTGTGCTGATCCCTTCATGTGTGAATAGTGTTGTATATAAAAAATAAACAGTATAAACAGTATAAAAGTGTTATGGCTGACAATCACCACGCGGTGAGAAGTGTTATGTGAGCTCTTTGAATATCAATGGGAATGTGAGTGACCTAGTGGCAAATGTTCACTAACTGTGTTGGGCAAGGAATGTATTATGCCCTTGTAGGCACTAAACACGCTGTTATAATGGTGTGTTAAATATAAACGATATCCAACATGTGTTGCTAGGACAACAGCATTCAAATGTAGCGCGCAGGTGTGCGCTGTGAAAATTAATGGCCGACCTGTAGTACCACGTGGTATGATACCTTAAAAGAGATAGTGTCCCGTGTCGGGTGGGCGGGTGTAACAATATGTTCTGTTATCATCAGCAGAGTGGGTCGCTGTGACTGGCTGCATGATACTTTAGGAGGTGGGCCGTTTAATCCGCGCGTGTGATTGGGTCGCAGTGGCTGTCGCTTATGTTGAAGAATGGCGGCTTTTGTTTACATTGTGTGGACGCGTGGTGAGTTGCGTCAGTCTAATGACATTATGGTATCCACTGTGTATACTGCCGGTATAGGGAATAGTGTGTTAATTCTATAGGCTATGTAAAAAATGCTATCGCCTCTGGTGTAGAATGGTGGAAGTCTGTGTGTCTTTCTTTTGTATGCCTGGGAATATAGTATCCCGTATGTTGATACCTCTGTAAGGCGGAAAATAATGTATTTTCGATATCGTTATCTTTGTAAGGCGGAAAATAGTGTGGTTTTGATGTTTTCCTCTTTGTAAGGCGGAAAATAGTGTATTTCCGCTATCGTTATCCATGTAAGGCGGAAAATAGTGTGGTTTTGATGTTTACAACTTCGCAAGCCGGAACATAGTGTATTTCCGATGTCCTTATCTTTGTAAGGCGGAAAATAGTGTAGGCCTAATAGTATGTACTCTTGTGTTCCCACTGCGTAAGACGGAAGTTATAGTGTAATTACGGAATGGTGTGGTAAATTGAGTATTGCACCTCGTATGAGGGTGATTGTACGTTTGGGTTCATATAGTATAATTCTCTGGACAGTCCATAATTGAGGTGTGCTAGGGTGGCATTCTGTAGGTTAATATGCAATGAAGGTAATGTGGTCCTGCAATCCGTGTCGTATGTTCTGTGAATTCAAGTGGCTATTTAGTGTTTGAATTAGTAGGATCATTGGGACTTCGTTTATCATTTTCTACAAAACTTCGCGTTCCTTAGTACATGGCTGATATTTAACTTATATTATTGTTCTAGGGGGGATTGTTTTAACATAAGATCTACCGTGCTCCCCTAGGAAAACGTTAAGTACTTATGGGCCATGGTGGTGTATTCTTTGGAATACACGGTAAGACAGAGTAAGCTTTTGCTTCTCTTTGCTTTATTTCATTACTTCCTTTTTTCGCAAACACCAACAGTGATCTCCTGGTTTCTCTTTGTTGGTATACTTTGCTTATACTACCTGTGAGTCTGTTCTAGATATATATCTTCCATGACCCTCCTAGCGTCATCTAGCAGCGAATCTCTGAAGTTCCTCAATTTTTCCATGTACAAGAGGACTTCCTTACCAATCTAGCCACCAGATCTCGTCGCTATCGCCAGCTATCTTCTCTGTGATCAAGAAGACTTCGTCTACTTTTTCATCCACCAGACTTCGCTAGTGACGCCTGCTATCAACTCTTTGAATACCATTTCATCAAGAGAATTAATTATTACAATGTTGGTTATTCTTATGTATATTCCTTTGTCTCCTACCACCACTCTCTTCCCTTCCCTGGTCTTTCCGCGCTTCGTTGAGCTGGCCTCACTTGTGCTACAGTCGTCAAGACTTCCAGTCGGAGCTTACCTAGAGCTCGTCTCCTCTCCTCGAGAGACAAACTTTTAAATTGGACGCCATGTCCAGATCGTAACTAACGGTCAACTAGAGAATCGCCGTTCATCAGAAATGAGCTAAGTACTACTTCAACGTTCTTCAACTCATTTTAATTGCTTTTAAATAGCTACATGCTTTTTAACCATCATTTTACAGACAGTGTGAAATTGCTAAATGTGGGGCAATAACCATTTTCGCGGGATTTTCTATGTTGGGCTTTGTCTATCTAAGCTAATCTTAAAATGAAGCAGCATTTCTTATGCATATTAACTGAGATAATTTCTCACAACGTGGGACATCGTTCAATTACCACTGCCTGTATAAAACTTAGTTCGTTCCACCGCTGGACTTTTTCTTTTGCCCATTTCAACAGTTATGATTGTTCTGGAATTTTCCATGCCAAACAATTCATCTACAAGTTAAACCTTCTAGTATTTTCCACTCACACAGCTAATTTTTCTTCCTTCGTGGGAGTTTGTCTGCTGCATTTAACTATAACCTACAAGTTTTTCAACGCAATAGACTCTCGCAAATCTAGTGCAACTAGTTATTTTTCACCATTGCAATAACTTTCCTTGCTATAAACTTTCTGTGCTACAATAGTGAACTTTTCAACCACGTCAATAGACTATAGTGAAACAGTACTCGTTCGACTTCTCATCCGCGTCGCGCTCGGCCGAAATAAATAAAATAGGCCAAGAACTTTCTCCACAAAGTTCCTATTTCCTCTTCCTCAACCCCTCTTTACTAACAAATTAGGTTAATCTTTAAATTTATGTATTTTGCAACGAGGCCTCGCCAAACCATAGGCGCCCTCCCAACTTTCTCCACTTACAACTTATTCACTCTGTATAAATATCAGCAGTTAGAAACTGCTTATTAATCTATTTTCTTTTCTTGCTAGCACAAGAATTGGTTATTGTCTAAGTATTAAACCTTTCATTAATCTCTTTAATCCAGGTTTCACGAAAGGGTAACTGGCCCCATTTTTTCCTCGTGATCCTGTTTAAATATAGAGCTTCTAGAAACTTCCTTTTAATTTTTCTCTTCAGGTCTCACAATAAGTGACCTGCACTATTTGTATAAACTCTAAAAGTAATTCTGTATCAATATAAGAAGTTATAGAAACTTCTATTTCATTTCTCCCTGTTTTTTGTTGTTGTTACTTCCGAAGTTGTTGTTTGTTCATATTTCTAAGATGCCCATCTAGAAATCCTTAAAGTACACATCTTGTACTTGATTTATTATTTAACTATAATTACGTTAATTATCTTTAAATTTCCTATTTGTTAATCTTGGCACCATTTCAAAATCTCATGAAGATTTTAGTGCTTATAAAAGGTTCCAAACAAAAAAATTGTGCCTGGTGCAAGCTTTTAATGATTTTAGGAGGTCTGCGACCCCAATGGTTTATAAAATCAAATTACATATGTGTCAAATTGATTACACTTTTTGCATTGTTAAATAAATCCAAATATATCTTTTTGCTTTATCATTTTCTATAAAATAACGATTAGGCAAGATCCTGTCTTCCCCTACTCTTCCTATGGGCTTAAATTTAAAAACCTCACAAATAAAATTAACAACGGTTCCACTTTTTGTTGCATTTGAGCAAGAACTCTTAGTCACAAACTTATTAAAGCCTCTCTTAGCAAGAGTTTAGTGCCTTTCAGTCGGTCAACCCGAATGTACCCAAAAGAGATGGGTTGTGCCCTAATCCTGAAATAAATTACATAAGATTAATACAACACTAGGATGACCAGTTTCGATCGTCAAGCGATCATCATCAGATCCATTACACTTAGGCTATAAAATCTATGTTTGAAATACAGGTGAAAATATTTACAATATGTACAATTATTTAGTTGCAGTATTGGTACTGCAACTGTCAGTGTATGCTAAATGCAGTATATATGATGTTAGGTGAAATGCTAAATGGTGATAGCCATCCGGAGTTTGTACTTTGGAAAGATTATATGGTTGTAAAAATCAACTATGGTTAAACTATAAAACTATAGGCTAACTACTTATCTGATTGTCTTCCTTACTACAGCTACTCACAGTTTTCGTGCTCACTGTAACTCACGGTGCGGTCGACTGCGGTGGTTATCTTAACGACTGGTTTTCCCCTGCCTTCTCCCCCTGCCCATACGTGCTGTGCGGGGTCATAGCGATGTGTTTATGTGAGGTGTTGTCAACCTAGATAAGATGTATGTTATTGAATGAGGTGGGTCTACAACTATTAAAGACCGTGGATTAGCCCTCGCCACGCGTGGACCATAAGCCATTCGAACTAAGCGTTGACGGTCTTATGAGGACGTCCCGGCACCTTTAATACTGCCGCGAATATGGGCCTTGGTTTATTGCAGAGTTTGTATCATTTAAAATGTTTGTATTGTTGTGATTTAAAAACCGTCAGATCTTTTTGCCGCTCCCTGTATTTCAATTATATATTCCAGTAAATCCAGGCTATATTTATTATCATAAACAGAGCATGAATTAATAACAATATAAATAAGTTAATGCTAGTATGTAAAATTTACAGCAGTGAAACTGGAGGAATGCATGCAGAATTATTTGCAAATTCAATGTCTATACCTGACAAGCGCATACCAATGCATTATTTTCAATTATCAAAAATAAATATCACGAGTAAAGCCATCGAAAACTAGGTAATAATTTTCATTAAATTCACTATACTGTTTAGTTTTGGCGTTTGACAGATCTAAATTTGTGCCTATGAGGTAACACTGTAAACATGCACAGTGTTCGGATTTCAAGTTCTGCAGATCCTTTTTGATATCAATAATTTTAGAACTTCAGTGATACTCGTAAAAGCAATATGCTCATTAGTCATACACAAATTTAAAAAAAATGCATTTATCGGACCGTAATTTCATTGCTTTTATAGTACCGTATTTAACTTGGGGAGAAAATTCACATTGAAAAAAGCTGTTGTCCATGAACTCGGAAACAGGTGGGTTCGAATTCCACCGTCGGTGATTCTAAGCTTATTTTCCATGATTCATTATTTTAACCCTAGTGTTCGCATTTACGAATATTTAACTGGTTAAATTGTGTAGGTTTTTGTCGCGGCAAAAGTCAGACGAGTATTTGACTTATAACCTCATTTTTTTCGTCACCACGTGTTTGTGATAAATCATCTTTGTTTCACTTTATTGTTTAATTCAGTTATATTTAAAATTATTTTGTACTCACCTGTTATATTATATTATCTATCTCGCCTCTAAGACATTTCTCTAAGTGTTAATTAGGTCACTGCTTTTCCTCGTGGCATTTTTGGTCCGTCTACCGGGTCTCAGTTTGCTACGCGTCTCTATGGCCGTCTCTATGACGTCACTTCTCTCCAGCCATTCAGCACGCTTCTTCCCGCCACATGTTTGGAGCTCGCCAATGGCCAGACATGGAAAATTCCAGACTTCAGTGCTGTCTGCTATTTAAGATGCAGACCGACACATATCCCTTGTGATTTCTCCGTTGGTATGGCACCAACCACCCGTCTTGGACACCAGACGAAAAACATCAACAATGCAAACTTCGCATCGTAATTCTGAATCAAGAAGTGTTACTTCAACCTTCGCCATGTCGTCTAGACATGTTTCAACTAATCCAACCTGGATTGAACTTTAAAGTGTTCCTGCAACACAAATTCAAGTGTACATCTTTATGTACCAAGAAAATCTACTTAGACTTAAGTGAACATCGTCACTTCATCTTTATAATAGCTAAGGACTACCTTACTATTCTACGAGTGCTTCAGCTCCGTCACATACTTTGTGAAAGTAACCTCAACTTTTGTTCCACGCACACGTGTGGAATTTGGTACCACACTCTCTCAAGTGAAGTACTTTGTGCTACGCAATTTCAAACTAGACATAACCTATGTCTCCCTTGTTCTACGCAAAACTGGATTTTCGCCAGCACTACATAAACAAGTTAAGTACCCAAATGTATAAGGTATTTAATGCTTTTTCATGTGTATTCTACAGCAGATCTGATTCCGCCATTGCACTGTCCCTGTGCACTACCTATGTTCTTTTTGTAAATCTTAAAACAAGCATGGTTTAGAAGATTCCTCAATCTTAATGTCTGTGTGATCTTCTCTCAATTCCCCACTAGGTGGAATAACATACCAGCTTGCTTTATCTATTTTTATGGTTTTTGTGAGAACAATCTCAGCATTGTTTATGCATATCTGTAACTTTCTTTGCACTTTGTCTGTGCACCACATCTTTCATGGTTTACGTTCAGGTAAAAGGCTACTTGCCCACCTGCTTCTGCAATTTCACCTTTTCAGCCAATTTTGTATGCAGCTCACATATTTTGTTTCTTCCATTACATTATTGCTTTTGTTGCATCTTGGCAACTGCTTACATATTACCATTCTTATAGGGTACTGCAGGACTGGACCCCTGTCAGCTACTGGCCCCCTTCATAGGTCATGTCTTTTGTTAACTTATATAGTTTTCCCTTTTCTTTTCTTTCGGTTTGACGGGATTTGCTCCTTGTCAGCCAGTCAAAAGCAACTCTATTCTTGCTTTCCGACATTTACATATGCCCAAGATTTGTAACTTTGATTTATTTATTTTTAAGAAACTAAGCTTGTTTATCTCTGTAACTAAAATTGTGAACTTATTGGTTGAAAATATGTATTTATGTTAAAGCTACTTGCTCTCTATCTTTTTCTTTGTTTTTTTGTGCTTGCTCTTATCATGATCCACCTTACATACTTAAACGCTCAAACTTTATTAATTCTGAACACACTCAGAATTCTCTCAGATAATGGAGACCTTGAATTGGTTGATCCAATGGTGTTAACTTTACACCACCTAGACTATAGCCAAAGTCTGTAGTTGCACCATCGTACATTCATTTCCTCCTCAATTATATCCCAAATTAATTCAAAATATATGATTAACTTCAGATATAGATTGATCAACAGGTAGTTCAGTATGTAGTTCAGTTAACTGAACTGCATGATAAAACAGGTGGAGTGGGTATACTGTACTAAGGCCTCTGTGACATATGACGTAATCTCTTTTCATAATGAAAACATGATTTTTACACTAAGTCAAGACGTATTTAAAATACGTTTTGCATATAGGATATTTATGTTGAAATTGTCAAAACTTACTGCCCTTCAAGGGTCACGCCCTTGGGTCTAAGCCTAAACACTGTTTTGTTTGAACGGCGATCACACATCATTGTACAGTAAACAAAGCAAAATATATTTTCATAATCAAACACAGGTATACCCATACGCAAGTAAAGTTATTTATTATGTGCTATCAGTAGATTGCAGTTTATCAGTGATTGTTTTCACAAAAGAAGAAAATGTGAATTTGAACTATATTTTGTAATTTGCAGTCAGTGGACTTCTTATAATTTAATATTGCTTTGCAGTAAGCAAACCTAGAGCCAGGTTCTCCTAAAATCCCCAATCCTATCTATGACTGGTGACCATCGGGGGTGGATTTAAGCCAAGATTATGGGGAAGTGAACACACCGGGGATCTGGGGGTATGGAATATCACCAAGATCAGAGTGGGGTACGGGGGTCCTCCTCCAGAAAATTTTGCAAAAATTAGGTCCAAATTATTGAGTTATAGGCCATTTGAGTGATTATTTTTGTGATATTTTGGATTAAAAATTTGGTGACAATTGACATTAGTGGCAGGAGAAAAGACTCTCCGATATTGAAGTAAAATCTCTCGCACCTTCAGGTAAGACCCCGCGGTGTAGCTCACCAATGACCGTGATAGGGGTCTACTGAAAGTCCCGCAGATTGGAGGTTCGAATCCAGGTGCTGACAGCGGTTATCCTGAGTATTATTTTTCACAATCCCTCCAGACAAATGCCGGTATAGAACCTTATTTTAAGTCCAGGGACACCTACTCTACTCTTAACCCTAATAATTACACTAATAGTCGCGACGGGCAACGCATTCCCACTTTTCCCGGTCGGCAACTATGAATACGGCATGCAATTGATCATGTCACAGAGGCACAGTGTATACCCTGCTTTTCGCTACTTATTGTTGTTTTATGGGGCGGAACAGCTACGGTAGGTCATCTGTCCTTACCACTGACGTCCCATGAGAGGAATTGGAAAACAAAGTTGAGTGGTTCAGTGCCCTAGCTTAATTGTAATTTTTCTCCTGGTTAACACTAAGTCCAGAAAAATACTGGAATGTTACCTTAGTTTCAGTCTTGAGATACGTTTCCCAACTCTAGTACCAATAGTATTATGTATCTAGTTTATGTCCTCTATGGAACTTGGGCGGAGTGTATATACGCTTTTACTCTTTGACGATGTTAGTTGTAATTGCTCAATGTGTTAAGATGTAGATTGAGATGTGTGTGCATATTAAAGTGATATAAAGTGCTTTATTCAAATCATAATAGCTATAATGTGCATTATTAAGAACATAATAGTTGGCGACGAGGAATTGGGACTTGATTCACCGGTACAGATATAGCCTAAATCAATGAAGTATGGTATTTACGTCAGGTCTGTTTCAACGGCCACGTGAGTAAAATCAAGAATGAGGCAAATCGACATGAAATTTACACAGAGTACTTGTTAACGATCCTAAGCAACTCATCGTATATTCAGCTGCGTGTGCCTGCATGCCACATATTCAAAATACCGTAATATTTATCGCCGTTCGAACTTTGAGGTTATGCAAAGTTTTTTTTCTAAATCTCAAGCCCAGAACAATATTCGGTCATCGATCACTACCCAATGTGTTTTAAATCGGTTATCTTGAAACATTTTATTATATTTGAACTGTGATTTTTAAAATTATTTCCACGTTCCGTCAAGATCAGTTTCAACAATTACTGAACATTTTTACCGATTCTCAAGAGAAGTTACTTGAAAGGTATCAAGCTCACCAGTCCTTCACAACCCCACAAGCCACTAATATCACACCGTTTGAAAATTTTGATACTTAAAAGGAAAAATGTGTGTCGTATTTAGAACGATTTGAGAATTACGCAAACTTCAACAATGCCACCGAATCAACAAAGAAAGCTCAACTCTTGTGTACGTCAGTAGGGGCAATTCATTATAACAATCTCTCAGCATTTTTAGGCCCTGATAAACCAATCAAGTCTCTCGGTTATAATGACCTAGTAAAATATTTCAAGCAAATACTGTCACCTCAAGTCTCAACCGTGGTTTCCCAACACTATTTTTTGAACGTCAATCAAAAAGAAAGTCAAAATATTGCAGGATTTGTTGCCACTCTCAGAAGCCACTTACTCGACTGTGACTTTTATATTCAGTGTACGTGTGTCGCCAGAATTTCAATCGTGGATGTTTTTCTTCGTGCACAATTTATACGTGGCTTGCGAGATAATTGGATCAGAGAGAAACTTCTTCAGTCTAATGACACGAAATTTGATGATCTCCTGAAGAAGGCTATAGCCTTGGAAGCATCGCGGTATGAGAGTAATCAGCTGTCAAAACAGCTCACGGCACCGTCGGACACTGTAGAGGGCACAAACAAAATAACAAAAGCCACAGGTTCATATAATGACCGAAGTATGAATCAATATGGCAGTGATACTCAGTCACGTTTTGTTCAACAGCCTAGCCCAGGTTCTCACTCACGTTCACAGTCCAGAGGCCGCCGTAGTTCTGTCAATTATAGAGCACTAGGTATTGATGGATTATGCCTAAATTGTGGAAATTCAAACCACAGGTCAAGAGATTGTCGCACAAACAGAAACTCTCTTAAATGTAGGTCATGTAGGAAAGTGGGACATGTTGCAAACGTTTGTATCACTACACTTCTTCAACAGTCAAATACACACAACATTGCAACCGAGAACATAAATGACAACTTGCATGATCACCCCGAAACCAATTTCGGGATAGGACAACTGGAATGCATCGAAGTTCTCTTTGACGTAGGGCAAGAATCGGATAAATATTTTATCACTGTTAAACTCAACAATAAATCACAAAGATTTGAAGTCGACACGGGAGCAAAATATTCACTCATCCCAGAGAACGAATGTTCAACCTTGGGTCTTGGTTTGCCATTGCAGCCAACAAATGTCTGTTTTCGATCATATTCTGATCATGTTATCAAACCCAGAGGAAAAATTGTTGTCACAGTATCATACAAAGGAACAGAAATTGTTGCAGATCTATTTGTAGTTCCGCAAGGCCATGCAGCATTGCTTGGTCGTGTTTGGATCAGGGGCCTCGGCCTTGATCTGAAGGAAATTGACAATGACACAAATCAATCACTTCACACTGAATGTGTCAACTCAGTGCAGTCAATTCAGGATATTTTACATCAGTATAGTACAATCTTTGAAAAAAATGGATGCGTTCCCAATATTGAAGTAAAACTGCAACTCAGAGAGGGGGTGAAACCTGTCTTCAATCGTGAACGTGATGTCCCTTTTGCTCTTCGGGAACGCGTTGAAAAGGAAATCGCTTCATTGGAATCAGAAGGCGTTATTTCTCCCACAGCTTTAAGTGATTGGGGATCGCCTCTTGTTGTTATCCCAAGACAGGATGGGGGAGTTAGGTTATGTGTCGACTACAAATGTGGAGTGAATTCAAGGCTGATTTCTGCAAACCATCCCATAAGACCAGTTAATGATGTTCTACATAGTCTTAGAAACTCAAAATGTTTCTGCAAGTTAGACTTATACAAGGCATATCTACATCTGAAGGTTGATGAAGAAGGTAGTATGATTCAAACTATATCCACTCACAAAGGAACCTTCAGGATGCACCGACTGAGTTTTGGCATCAAAACTGCCCCCTCAGAATTTAATAGGATATTATCACAGATCCTTCATGGTCTTCCAAAAGCTGAAGCTTATTTTGACGACATCATAATACATGGTACTACGAAGGAGGAGTGCACCAAGAACTTAATAGCCTGTCTAGAGCTTTCAAAAAATAATCTGCATTTGAACAAAAGCAAATGCTCATTTTTTCAAGGAAAGCATAGACTACCTAGGGCATATTGTATCGTATAATGAGATCCGCAAGTCACCAGAGAAAGTTCAAGCTGTGTCACAAATGCCACGTCCTAAAAGCATTGAAGAAGTGAGACGCTTCCTTGGAATGGTGACTTATTATGCAAAGTTTATTCCTAATTTTTCAACGAAGTCCCACCCATTACGGCAGTTATTGCGGAAAGGTGAACGGTTTTTCTGGTCTGTAGTCTGTGAAGCAGCGTACTTGAATCTCAAGTCCGAGTTATGTAGTGAACGTGTCCCAACCCCATTCAATCCATCATTGCCTATCATCTTGTCAACTGATGCCAGTCCTACTGGTGTTGGAGCAGTATTAAGTCATGAGATGGATGGCCAAGAAAAACCCATCGCCTATGCATCTCGTGCCCTAACACCAGCAGAATGTAATTACAGTCAGCTTGACCGGGAAGCGCTGGCAATAATATTCGCCACAACACACTTCTACAACTATATTTTTGCAAGAAATTTCATTCTTGTGACGGACAATGAACCACTGTCTCATATTTTTCATCAGAACAAGGGCCTGCCACAAATGACATCCGCAAGGCTCCTAAGATATGCATCGTTTCTATCCGGGTTTGACTACACGGTAAGAGTGAAAAAAGGGAAAGATAACGAAAATGTTGATTGCCTATCCCGAGCCCCTGTTGCATCTACCTCGCCAAACATTGAAACACCAATAAATGCAGAAGTTTCACAACTCTATGCTGAAACGATTCTTCAAGTGTCAAGTGAAGCCATTACGTACGAAACTATCCGTGAAGAGACTATGTTAGACCCAGAACTTAGGGCCACTCTGCAACGTCTTCAAACGCAATCCTTGGATGAGCCATATACAGTTGAAAATGGTATTCTATTCCGGCAAGACCGAATTGTTATCCCAAAGAAACTACAAAGAAAATTTTTGGAAGAGTTACATTTAACACACCTCGGCATTGTGAAAACAAAACAGTTAGCAAGACGATATGTCTACTGGTCGCAATTAGACAAAGACATTGAGAAGCTTATCAAATCTTGTGAAGAGTGCGCGCAGACTCGTTCAAATCCACCAAAAGCTCCAATACACCCTTGGGATGAACCAGAAGAAAATTGGGAACGCATGCACATTGACTATGCGGGACCATTTGATAACCACCATTTCTTGATGTGTGTTGAAGCGAAATCCAAGTGGGTCGAAGTCCGAATAGCGAAAGACGCTCCATCCACTGCAACTACTATCAGTCTGCTTGACAATATCTTTACCATACATGGGTACCCGAATGTCCTTGTGTCAGATAATGCCACTATCTTCACGAGTGATGTATTCAGATCCTATTGCAAGGAGAGAGGGATTTTTCAGAAATATATTGCACCAGGACACCCAGCAACCAATGGGCTAGCTGAGAGAAACATCCAACCTTTGAAGAGACGACTTCGTGCTGCTGTAAATGACCCGGCACCATTATCGACTAAGTTACAGAACATCTTGTTTCAATACAGAGCAACGCCATTGGCATGTGGACAGTCTCCAGCTGAACTATATTTGAAACGTCGGCTACGTATCCGGTTGGATGCTCTACTTCCAAGCCAAAAGAGCTTGACTACATCCAGTTTCTCACCCCCTGTTCGCTCTTTCAAAGTGGGGGAGAGAGTGCAAGTCCGGATTCACCAGAAAAACCGTGACATTTGGCAGTTTGGTGTTATACTAACTAAACTCGGCCAGCGCCACTATGATGTGAAATTGGATTCGGGACGAATTTTAAAGCGGCATGTTGACCAGTTATTATCGACTCTCGTGCCAAAGAAAGATAAGCTTGTCACTTTTGCTCCAACAAATCCTCCAGTGTTTGGTGTTTCAAATATACCAACAACAACCCAGCCAAGACTAGAGAATGATGATATACCTCCTGAAACCCACACTTCAGATGATACAAGGCAGACCATCCTGCAACCAGATGAACGCCCTGATCGAAACAGCCTTCCACCACCTGCTGATAATTATTTAAGAAGATCAGTCAGAGACAGGCGACCTCCTCAGTATCTGCAAGACTATGTGCCCAAATGAATATGAATAATTCCTTTTATTTGTTTTATATAAGTGGGGGAGACTATTATGTATCTAGTTTATGTCCTCAATGGAACTTGGGTGGAGTGTATATACGCTTTTACTCTTTGACGATGTTAGTTGTAATTGCTCAATGTGTTAAGATGTAGATTGAGATGTGTGTGCATATTAAAGTGATATAAAGTGCTTTATTCAAATCATAATAGCTATAATGTGCTTTATTAAGAACATAATAAATAGTAATATAAGTTTTCAATAAATCCCTTAATCATAAATGACTTGCGCACGAACCCAAGTATCTGGGATTGTTGATCGTATTGAATGAACCAGTTATAATAATAATTACACTGCACCTAAACATACAGATTATTCAAATGTTAGCATTGTTTTCTCGATTCAGTGTACGAGAAGATGAACAATTTCGCATGCATTTCTTCTATCTACGTTTGACAACAGATTAATCCTACCCTTCCGCAAGATATTTAGCCATAAGAGTATAATTCTCCATATTAGGTCCGTATTGAATATTCTACTAACTTTCACTGCCCTATTTCCGTCTTTTCAATATAATTGTTATTATTATTATTATTATTTTAAAATTGGTACATGTTTCGAACGGTCAACTCCGTTCTTCTTCAGCCAATATACAATTAAATAAAACATGGATAAAGATACTTATAAACACAGATAGTCCATTAGCCTTAAAAAATGACACTAACTTAATTGTTATTAAAATTATCATTGTTGACAATAACTTGCTAAATATTAAAATATGCACTTAAAACATGTTGAAAACTTGAACCATTTGTCCATTGATTTATATCTGATAATCTACCGTGTCCTAAGGCCCTCTTACTAGTTAATTTAAAAAATGTTAAAAAAAATAATAACAATTAAGTTAGTGTCAATTTTATATTTAGGGCTGACTATGTGTGTTCATAAGTGTTTTTATCCACGTTTTATTCAATTGTATATTGGCTGAAGAAGAACGGAGTTGACCGTTCGAAACATGTACCAATTTTATAATAATAATAATAATAATAATAATAATAATAACAAATTGTATCGAAAAGACGGAAATAGTATAGTGATATTTAGATATTTAGCCAGCAATGATAATTTTTCACATAGGGTGAAAGTGAATTACGAATCAATTATCAACAATAACGATAAAGTGAATTACTATGTGGACGCTACTTTAAAATGTATTTTACTAACCTGTCTGCACGGCATACGATACGTCTAGCTAGAAAATATATTCATTTCACACACCAACACCTCTAAATATCTAAGCTTGATGTGACGCACCAAACTCGAAACTCTTGAGCTAGCTGACCAAACACAGCAGGGTAGCCCAGGCTCCCGTGGCCTTGGCGAAATAAATCTTTCTTTAGGTAGATTCTGAGAACAATACATAGCGAAGCCCCATCGCCTAAGTTGACTGTTTTGAGACAGTTGTTCTTCCCACAAGCGCTTTGTAAAGGAAAATATTGCCCACTTGACAGAATAAGTTTCTCAATCCTTGTAACTTTGTTCAAAGACAGTTCATTGCATTCACTAAATGATTGCCAGTAGCAAATTCAAGTCACATAAAGGCAATAATAAATCAATGCCCGATCGGGCCCATCCTCCTAGGACGCCGAGCCCCCCTGGGAGGGTCGGGCCCCGGGGCACCAGCCCTGCCTGACCCCCCCCCCCCCCCCCCCCTCTCGTCGGGCCTGCCTGGAGGTCTATGTCCATCAGGCTCGAGAGCAAGTGACTTGCTTACAAAGGACTCTGTATTTGCTCGGGCTTCATGCCCGTACCAACGCAACCGAGTCTCCCTCATTTTGGCTGGAATAGGGGCAATTCCAAGAGTATTGCTGACGTCTTCGTTCTTAATATGATCCAGCCGTGTAATTCCCAATGACCATCGTAGCATCCGCATCTCCATTAAGTGCAAGGCTTGTTCATGTTTCTTTGTATTAGGCCAGCATTCAGCTCCATACAAATCAACAGGTTGGACGACTGATTGATAGATCTTAGTTTTGAGGCGCAAAGGGATCTTGCGGTCACAGAGAACGCCTGTGACCTGGCGTCACTTCATCCATGCAGCATTCACTCTTGTACGGGCATCCGAGACTGTGTCACCATCAGGTCTCACAACGGAGCCAAGGTATCGGAGATGTGAAGCCTTTGGTAGTGGGGTGCTATCTACTATGATGGTCCCATCTGTCTGGGAACCACATTCAAGGAACTCAGTCTTAGTAAGGTTGAACCGTAGTCCAAATTCACAGAGCCTCGCATTCCAGAGGTTGACCAAGTGCTCTAGATCATTACGGGTCTCGCTTGCAAGCATGACATCATCGGCGTACAGTAATTACCATGGTGGTTGCCTCTGCAAATTGGCAGTCACTGTATCCATGCATAGGATAAACAAGTGTGGAGATAGTGCAGATCCCTGGTGAACCCCAACTCAAATATCGAACTGTTTGGTGAGGCCATCAGCACTGCGTACAGAGCTAGTTGTATTATTGTAGAGGAGTTGGACCCAACGCACATAAGCTTTTGGTACGCCATGAGATCGAAGAGAATACCATATAAGCTGATGGGGAACCCGGTCGAATGCTTTCTCCAGATCCAGAAAAGCCATGCGAATTGTCCTTCTTTTCTCCATATACTTTTCTATCAGAAGCCGCATTGCATGGATAGCATCAGTTGTTCCGCGACCTTTCATGAATCCACACTGGTTAGGCGAGATGGTAACAATGCTACGTAGGCGAGTGTCAATCACACGTTCTAGAATCTTCATTATGTGGCATAGGAGACGAATAGGACGATAATTGGCACAGATAGTTACATCGCCCTTGCCTTTCCATATTGGTACTGTGACGCTAGTTTGCCAAGCTGACGGGATCTGGTGGCTCGCAAGACATTTGTTAAAGAACTCTGCTAGGAACTCTGCAGAGGCATGACCCAACTGCTTCCATAGCTCTGCAGGAATATCATTAGGGCCTGTTGCCTTGCCATTCTTCATGGTGTGGATCGCAGTATTGACCTCGGCAGGTGTGATAGGTGGAACTGCACCTTGTACAGGTTCGGCTAATGGAATCGGTGGGTGTGGGAACTCCTCATTGCAGATAGTATTGAAGTCTTCATTCCATCGTTGAAGGATCTCTGTTGGTGTTGTTAGAAGATGATCGTGCTTATCCTTGATATGCATGACATGTCCTATGTCAACTGTGGCACGATGACGGGATCTGGCTAGCTTGTAAATATTATTGGCCCCAGTAGATTCCTCTAATTACTCCTACAATGTGCTTAGTTGCTTGGATTTAGCAACTGCAACAGCGTGTTTTGCATCGGATTTGAGCTGACGATATTGAGTTAGATCAGCATCGGTTCTTGCTCTAAGCCACTTTTTGAAAACAGTTTTCTTAGATTTCACAGCTCGTTGCACGTCTTCATTCCACCACCAAGTTTGTTTATCAACAAATTGTCGTCCTGGTTTTGTCATACCCATTACTTCCTTTGCATTTGCTTGGATGTTTGAGGTGAATTCATTCCATGTTAGTAGATCAATGTTGTCAGGAAGAGGACCAATAGAATCAAGAAGTTGCAATTCATGGCCAGGTAGTTTCTACCACTTTATACGTTCAGTATTTTTTTTTTTTTTTTTTTTAGCGTATGGCTTTTTTTAGTGCCGGGAGTGTCCGAGGACATGTTCGGCTCGCCAGTTTTGTAGCTGCTTCGAGACGGACACCCAATGGGTGAGTTACAAGTACCGTTGGGGAGGAAAGTTGGAAGGGAAGGGCGAGGAGTTGGAAGGTAGCGGCTGTGGCCTATAGTGAGGGACCAACCCTGGCATTTGCCTGGAAGAAAGATGGGAAACCACAAAAGACCATCTTCAAGGTTGCCGGCGGGGGGATTCGAACCTCCGCGCCTCCCGGATGTGAGCGACTGCCATTAGTCATGCCGTAACCACCACGGCTAACTCACCCGGTTCAGTATTGGTGATAGGTCGTGAAGGAGTACGAAGAATAATATGAAAGTCTAAGATCAAGGTCTTATGTTGGGGAGCAACATTTTCTGAAGGAATGACCTTGGAGTCCTTCACCAATTTCAGATCTCTTTTACGCACCAACCAGTAACCAATTTGAGTTTGATGGCCACCGCTGTTGTATGTGATGAGATGTGATAACCGTTTCTTGAAGAAGGTGTTCACCACCACTAGGTCACAAGCCTCGGCACACTCTAAGGTACGCACACCAGCTGCATTTCGCGTCCCATGACCACAACCACCATGTACGCGTTCAAAACCATCACGTGATCTACCAACATGACAATTGAGATCACCACCAATAAGCAAAGACACATTAGGATCAACTGAATGTACTAATGCCTCAAGATCACCCCAGAATTTGTCTTGTTCTTCATCTTGGCACCCAGTCTGTGGTGCATAACATGAGACGATATGGAGTGATATTGCTTCGGTAATTATCTGGATGCTCATCAGGCGATCAGAGATACGGTTTACTCTGGTGACACTATTCCGTAGCCGTTCACAGATGGCAATTGCCACACCACTTCGGTCTGATGTTTTGCCATTGTAAAAGAGCTTGTAAGCATCACCAATATCACGTGCCTTTGCGCCTTTCCACTTTGTTTCCTGGATACAGGCTACATCAATTTTGCGTTGGTGGAGCAATTCAGCCAACTCACGCCTGCGCCCAGTTAATGTTCCAATGTTGATTGCCGCAAATCTAGTAATCGAGTCTTGCTTCTTTAGCCTGCCCCGGCCTTGGGTAGGTAGCCCTCGTCCATTTCCCACCCCGATCGGGCGGGGTCGGGGCGCGTCGCCTGCGGGGGACGCCCTAGCCTAGATACTACAATTTACTTGGTGCATCATGATACGACAATTAAATTTAAGCCGACTTGTCGCTGAGTCTGAAGCCTAACATTTTAAAGCTACTGCCAGCATATAAATTCGGCCGCCACTAACATGTGGTACAGACGCCGTTCGTAGCCGCCCGCTCCGGATCAGACGCTACAACTGATATCTATCCTCGGAGTGAGGATGATACCTTTTACTCTATTAATCCCGAGCACTGGGCTGCCATATCCGCCATCTACACTGTACCGAAGATTATCCTCTCCACTGTAGCAGCCGTTGTGGACTTCACCGTAACACTGGCAAGGGACTCTTACAAGGTACTACCAGCCGGGTCAGCTGGTCCCAGGTTTTTTTTAAGAGGTGTTACTCCTCTATCACTCGCCCTTTGTCCTGACTTGTGACAGGCAGAGCCTGTCTTCCCAAACATTGGGCCCAGGTTGGTGGGTATAACACATACAACTGTTGGCGCTTTAACTTCGAAATTATCCCGGTGAATATTTCGGTTCAATTACACATTGCGATCGGTTTCGTTTAGGGGAAATTTAAAAGTTGAAGTGTCTGTAGCAGTAATTAGATTTACAGCCGGGTATATACACAGCAAGAGCGTCCCTTGTTTTGAAATATTACAATACTTCTCACATTACGTATTACCGGAATTTATAATTATACACAGTGCATTACACTACGTAAGGTACACTATTACAATAAATAACAGCACGAAATCACTTGAGATATGCGATATTTGAACGAAATCTGGGCAGGAGACACACGCAAACGTTGGCTTACCAAATGTGAACAAACCATATCCCCTCTCCCATTCCCCTACGAAACCCGCCATTTTCTTATATATCGGTAGTGGCATTACGGTCAGATATATTGTAGTCGGTCTTGGACAAATTCATTGTTCGCTACTTGGTTAGATGACACAGTTTGGGCGAAGCCACTGGTTGCAATACGTTATAAATATTGGTCGCACTATAGCCTACTTGTATTATTAATTCTGAATGAAAGTAGAACGCTGCTTATACACTTGCATCGGACATGAATGTGACTTTTACATACCTTGTGTCCTTGTTTCATCTCCTGGGCGATATTACGTATTGAAATTAGGAACCCTGGTCACTACTGCACCTGATATATGTGCTTAACCCTCCAGCAGGCGCGCCTACAAATTATACATGACCAGGCGCGTTGTGTACTTTATACCCCACACCTTAACATCACATCTAATCACATAATAATGGGAAATATCTCATTTTTACCAGATGTTATTTCTTCACATCAATTTTACCATATTATACACTGTAGCAAAGTGAAAATGCAACAATAAAATATAATTGCACGCTTGAAATCTTTTTGCAAAATTTGATTTATTTCACACAAGCAATTACTAATACACATGCACAGCACAAGTTATAATGTTCATAAAGTAACCTTAGGACGAGTATTCACCTTCTTCATTGTTGCAGGAATCACACGTGTGGATAACTTTTACGTGTTTCTTGCAAGCAAACTGATTGCAGGAAGTACAGTGAATGGTGGTACTAATGTCTTTTGCTCGACCACATAAGCAACATCTTCCACGTTTTTTCTTCGCTGATCCATCAGGATTTACATCATCTACTGCGCGTCTACGATATATGTCTAGGAATGCTCTGATATCAGACGGAACTTTATGTTAGGCACGGACAAGCTCTTCAGAAAATTCCTTTTGATGACTTTAGAATTTTCGGGACTTGAACAATAGAGAATTTGAGCGCTTATACCGGCTATGTTCAGCAATGAATAAAACACTGCCATAGGCCATCGCCTAGTAATGCGCAAAACACTGTAGATATTGCTCATTTGGTCAGCAGTGTCCACGCCTCCCTTGGTCATATTATAATCCATTATTATCACTGACTTCTCGGTTTCAGCATCGATTTCTGGTGTATCATGCATTGTTGATATCATAATTACACTTCTGTTCTGTTACATCTTTCTGGAACCCGAATACAGATGACCGCACTTCTCGTCGTTTATTAGCCTGAAATTCGTCTGGGATTTCTCTCTTGTTTTTTCTCAGTGTACCGATACAAGTAAGATTCTTCTCTAAGAGGGTTGGTTGGTTCCTTAGTTTAGGGGCTGCGACAACGCGGTCATGTAGCCCCGTGTACTTTGGGTGTGTGTAGAATTTGTCTGATAACCGGTGTTAATTGTGATGACTGTATTAGTGTGTGTATCTGTTTTTTTAATTCAAGTAGGGACTGCAACTTTGAATTTTCAAATAGTTCCTACTTTTGCCGCCAAACGCCACCGTCAACGACTACTAGGCCTAGTTCAGAACTAGCTACTAGACGCCACCGCAGTCGGCTCTTGGCAACGAACGTAGCAACCTAAGAGCGTTGTTTACATTCTTAACCTATCCAATTTAGTTTCACACAGGTGTAATTAGTGGAAAGATCTTTAACATGCTGGTGTGGTAATGTTCCTGTTGGTACCTTCAATGTCAAGAATCAGTCTGTGAATAATATCACTAGGCTTGTTGGAAACAAAATACGGACCTTCTTCTTGCTTGCCACAATACACTTCCAAGTTGCTGGTAAAAAATATTTTAGAGTCACACATTAGAAAAAAAAAAATTCCATACTTTGCGGGTTTATTTGAGATGTATTGCACAAAACAGCATCGTCCACGGAACGATTCAAGTTTTTCGTCAATTGTGACGTAAGCTCCAACACTGTAACTATTCCGACAGTTCAGTACAAAAGCATTCAAGAAAGTAAGGATGGCCGCAAATTTATCTTGTTTCCTTCTGTCTCCCCTTGTTTCTCTGTTGTCGAATCGCAGAGCACGGAGCAAGAATAGAAACCTTTTAAGGCTCATGCAAGCTCTCAGTATTTGCATTCCAGTTCCATCTGAATTCCAGAGCTCAATAACATTTGTGTGGTGTCCTTTCTTAGTGCCTATTAGGTACAGGCATCCAGGTAACGCCATCATTTCAGCTCTAGAAGTTTCCTTAGCATCTCGTTCCCTCGAGTAATCTGCCTCGAGGCGTTTGCGTTCAATGTACATGTTCGTGTAGGTCACGATGCCATCTACCATATCTATATCAACTATTTTATGAAAGGAAGAAAGTTCGTCTTAGATTCCTCTTGCATTACGTTTAGGGCCAGGAAATACTCTGATGATATTTTTGGGTTTAGTTTTGCATACCTTTGAAAAATCAGTTTTGTCTTTTCCAATAAAGTATTCATCACAACGTACACGTTCACTTTCTTCTGAGTCATTCCCGTCCTCTGAAGTGTGACCTTCCTCTTCATTGTCTGTCTCGAGGTCACTCTAGTGATGACTTCATGCTCTTCATCTGATACCGCACTGTCCAAGTCGTCTTTTTCTGGCTGTTCATGGAGTAATTTGGCTATTTCTTCAGGTGCCAATATCCTAAATAAACGGAAATATATTGTAGTTGAAGAAATAGTAATAATTTCAATGTTTTAAACACAACCGTGCTTGAAAATATCAACAAACAAATGTAGTCGAAATACTTACTCCATCGGGCATGCGGGGTACATTGTTGCCCGCTTGTGACACGTTCCGAATTGAAGCAACAATAGAGCCGTTCAGGTGCACTCACAGAGACTCCAACTATCGCATTCAACAACTAAGGTCACACTGCAAAAGTAGCAGACCAGCAACCCGCCTTAGAGAGGCTACATTGTTGCCAAGTTGAAAAACATTAACAATGGTGTACTTTATAACCCCAGCGCGCCCACTGGAGGGATAAGTACATAAATATGCGTTTTTATGTATTGCTCTTAAAAAATCGGCTGCCATGTTCCAACAGCACTTGCAGCTCGTTCAACTGTAAACAAGGCGCACTCTAGCGGCACACACCGATGCGCACACATTGTTGCCAACATGTGGGATACAAAATCGGCTTCCTTTGGTCATAAATGAATATTAAAAAAAAACTCCCTCGAGAATAGGCCTAGTACAAACCGCATCAAAATCCATCCAGTTCTCTAGATTACTCGTTATATCCAAGAATCGGGGACTTTGTTTTATACTGTGTAGAGATGAGCACCGAAAAATGTAAGCACCTTGATTTTTTTAGAAACCATTTGAGTAGGCCTAACACTTTCATAATAATGTTATTAATATTACGATCATGTCGAAATGAGCGGATGTGTGCTGGACGTAAGCACATTGTAGGCATAGCCAGCAGCATGCGTGGCAACGCTGCCTTCAGTTCAATGCTTATCCGCCGAACTGTCAGAACACATCGCTGAAAAATACAACTCTAGAATAGACGACTGTCTGGGACGAAACCATTGGCCGCTACTAGGCCAGGTGACTGTGTGGATGAAAATTACTGCTTTTAATACAAGCAAGGGGGTCAGGGGTGTAAGCCCCAGGTTAGGTTTTTATGTAAAGCCTTATTCCGCGTTCACCACGCTCGAACTAAGCGGCAAAACCAGTGCCAAACAATAATGTTGGCACTGCTGTAAATGTAATAACACCCTTTAGCGATAAAATGTTCAACTCATGTATCTTAGTCATATTACATAAGTTACTGTAGAAAATTTTCCAGATTTTGATGGAGGTTGACTCATATATTCTGCTCTCGTAACTTAAATATCTCTACTTTCCGCAGAAAATGTTTGTTGATACCTTCTCGTCCCATCTGCTAGGTAACTTCCTAGCGCATGCGTATTGTCAAAGCTACGGACGTAGTCTAAATCCTGCGATCCGAGAATGTATTTCGTAGGTATTTTATCTCCTTAAGGGCCTGTTTTTCATTCGCTAGGCAAAGTTCAGAGTAGCGTACTCCCAGCATCAAACGCCATATTCTGTTTTTCAATCGCTAGGCAGCGCTGCCAAGGGCATTAATGTGGTGGGCAAGTTGGTCATATTTACTCGGTGCTATTTGTGCCGAATAAGCATTAAACCTTCGGAGTAGCGACACTCCGTAGTTGCTTGTTGTATGTCTCCTAGCAGCTGTGAACACTATGATTTTTGTCATGGATTTGTATGTTAATTGCATGAATCTTTTTTTCATGGCTTGTTTTAGTTTATCGAAAAGTGCTGTGATGGCTGCGCTAGAATTATTAGCTTCGGTACGCACACAGGCAACGATATTTGTAGGCTATACATTATACGGTATTACAAAACTAAAAATTTCAAAGATCTCGTATAGGCTTACGGGCCTAGATAGATAGATAGATTTTTATTAATTCCATTTGATCAAATACATGCATTCAATACATTTTGATATAGGACACGTCAGAATTTACATCTATAAAATAAAAGAACTAACAGGTATATATTATTAATATTATAACTATTTATAACTTATTATAATAGCAAATCTTAATAGATACAATCTTATTGCACAACTATTTACACCTCACTCTATTATCATAATATGAAAACTTAATTCTATAAATAAAACAACATACAGCTAGGTATTACAATTAAATTAAAAAGTAAAATATAATTATAGATTTCATCGCTCCTATACGCTAAGATATTCAAGTACAGAGTAAAAACAATGGCACTGTAGATAAGCTTTCAACATTCTTTCAAAGGTTTTTATTTTTGGGGCCAGTTTTATATACTGGGGTAGTTTATTGAATAATTTAACTCCAGTGTGAAAAGTTCCTTTTTGATATATGTTTGTGTGTGTGTGTGTGAAATATGAATGTTTTGATTTTGTCTTGTGTTATGCCTATGAACATCATTGTTTGTTTTAAGAAAAACATCTTTATTCATTAAATTCTTAAAAAAAACATAATACTTTCAAAGATATATATGCAGGGCAGTGGGAGAATGTTTAAATCTTTAAACAGAGGTCTACATGATTCTCTAGAGCTTACATTTGCCATAATTCTAATCGCCCTCTTTTGTATCCTAAACGTGCTTAGTACATCTGGCGACATACCCCAAAATATGATCCCATATCTTAAGTATGAATGGAAATAAGCAAAATAAGTATTTCTTAATGTGTGCATGCTAGTACAGGTTTTCAAAATACGTAACGCAAAGCACATCGAGTTCAGTTTAGTATTCAGATATTGTATATGTTTATTCCATTTCAAGTCTTGTTGTATCCATAGTCCTAAAAACTTTGTTTCTGATTTATTTTCTATTTGATGACCATTCAATGTTATATTGGGCTTCGCAGGATTCTTATTCTGTATAGTGTGGAAATTTAGACATACTACACAGCTTGAACATTCTTAAAATTCACCACACGACACGTGAATAATGAAATAAAAGGCAAAACCATTGGCCTGGATAAAGATTATTCACTACCCCCACTGTGCGTGACAAAAACCAGGGGTGTTATATATTAGCTAATGCGGCCCGCGCTACCTCAATTTTTCATATTAAAGCATATCATCATTTAAATACTGATACGAAGATTAAATTCCAGCTGAGTCTGCCATTTTCGCTGTTAATTATGCACAAGTACAGTATTGCCAATCCCGCACTTACAATACTACTTTGTATAAGCGCGGTACCATGAAACACAATAGCTCCAAGTTTGAACCAGTTCGCAATGGATTGTGCTAGCTGCTTTTGTCTAGACCAATAGTCGTTAGGCCATACAAACACCCCTGGTTTTTGTCACGCAGAGTGAGGGTAGACAGGCATCAATAATTTTCATCCAATGGTTTGTGCCTAGACCAATAATTTTTAGGCAGTGAGGCGCTGGTTTTGCCGATTAGTTCGAAATATGGAATCCTTGCGATCAGCGTTCATTACAGTGGTAAATACTATTCTACATACAAAACAAACCTAACCTGGGTCTTACGCCCAGACCCCCCCCTGATTGTAGTGCAATCAGTAATTTTCGTCCAATCGTCTAACCAAGTAGCGACCAATGGTTTCGTCCAGACAGTCGTCTAACCAAAAATAGCCCGTTTATTTCTTTTTTCACATAATTACAACATTACATGTGTCGTCTAATGTAGGCCTATTTTTTATCGGATATGTTGGTAACTAATGACGTGAATGTGGTCGCTCACTGCGGCAATTTCACATACTAAATATGCTGTCGAACATGGCTGCAGTTGTTAAATATACTATAAATAAAACACATCTTTAAGTGATTTAGCACTTATATCCGATGCAGAAGTGATCAAGGTGAGTAGTTACAATTGATAATGTCCCTCCGCCAAAAGATGAAATAAGGTATGAAAATGATATATTATCAAAGTGAAAGGAAAAGAGTGATGAGTAGTACAGAATTAATCTGAAATTTCACTACAGTATATGTCGTTTTATAAAAGGAGATAGCGGGTGGTTTACAGTCAGCGAAGGAGAAAACATCTATTAGGACATCATTTTCACAATAATTATTCATCATTACACAAGGTATTTAGGTTAATTTAAGTATTCTACTTGGTTCATCACTCTTGAAGTGTTACGTCTATTACGTATGTCGTTTTGCCTTGAACATTTTTGTTTGAAAACGGGCTATTATTTTATTTTAGAATACCGTATGCACTGAAAATTTTAAGCACTTTGATTTTTTAGAAACCATTTGATTATCACTATAATAATGCTATTATTATTATGATCATATAGAAATGAGCGGAAGTGTAGTGGACGTACGCACATAGTAGGCATAGCCAGCAGCATTCGTGACGCTGCCTTAAGGTACTCATCGACCCTTCCATTAGTCATTTTCAAAGAAAATTTTCGATTTCTTTTATTGTCTTATTCGATAGTATGTCCTCTCTACTTTCCAAAAATATATAGTTTATACTAGTTTTATTGTTGTTTAGCTCATTTATAATAACTTTAATGATCGGTGAGCACGCTTTTCAGCAGCTGCCATTTTGACGCATAGTTGCAGCAGATAAAGCACACATTAATCTGGCTTTGAAACAGTCTACTCCAGAACTAAATCAATGTTGGAGATACTCTCGGGTCGGAGAATGCAGAGGATTGACCTAAAATCCAAAGAAAAGGCAGTTTTTAGGAGTTGAAAAGTAAGACTCTTTAATCTAAATGTGTACCTCAACTTTAAGTTACGATTTCTCTCACTTCATATTTTTCAATATTTGTCTTGACTTGGGCGGTTAAAATGTCCACTTAGAATCAAGATATTAGTTTCATTTAAAAATTTAAATATAGACAAATAATGCAGCTATGTTGTAAAGCAGAATGAAGCTGTTAAATTGAAATTAGGGGTCGCGCCCCCACAATTAATTTATTTTTCAATTAAAATAACGTAAATTGTAAAACAAAGCTAATATATTTGCCTCAACCAATGATACAAAAACGATTCTGCTATACAACATTCTGAACATACAGCAGATCAATTTGCGACAACAATGACTCAATTAAGTTGAAAAAGAGCAAAGATATCGCGTCCTAAAAATACACGTTATTTTTTTTATTAATCTTTGAAAAAGACCCCCCAATTATTATTTTTTTGGCAAAAATCCGCTAATTTATATTCCTGGAATAAGTGATATCAATTTCAAGAAAATGAGATAACTTGTAATGATATGTCTTCAGTAGTGTCGATGAGTAGTTCAATGCAGACACCGTATTCCCTCTCATATATTCCGCTCTCGCAAGTTAAATATCTCAGCTCTCCACAGCAAATTGTTTTGTGTTGGTATCTTATAATTATAATTTTCGAGATTATTACTCCGTCGATAAAGCTTGCCTTTAACGCCTCTATTTAACTTGTCAATTTGTAAATGAATTCAGTGAATTTTCTGCAAGTGGCTTTTAATGTGCCAGGTGACGAGAGGTCAGGAGAGTATTCTACCAACCATCTCGCGCTGTGCAGCTAGCATTTTTTGGCAGTTGGTCCAGGTTCGATTTCCGGCTCTGCCAAGAAATTTTAATTTTCGTCTGAGGGATAATAATAATAATAATAATAATAATAATAATAATAATAATAATAATAATATCGTATGGCCCCGGGTGCTTGGTGCAAGCTTTGTTATTTGACACCCAGAGGGTAGCTTGCATGTCGAATTTCGTTGTTCCTTGACTATGAAAGTCAAGGAGGTTGGATGTTAGGTATCTAAGCTCCTTGAACACTATAGCGCTTTCTAGTAGAGAAATGAGGAACTTTGTGTTGGCGGAAACTCCAGAGATTAATTTTGCCATTATGAACTCGGCCTACTGAATTCAAATGGGTTCTTTGACATGCCAACATCGTATGACATGCGTATCGTATATTTGCCGCCTTTCAAAAATCACTTACCACGGCCAGGAGCGAACCTGTAATCTTGGGGTTAGTAGACCGACACGATATCCACTCACCCACCGTGTCAAGCCGGTCTGAGGGATGGAACAAGGCACACTCAGCCTCGTGAGGCAAAACTGAGAAGTGGAGGGTTCGATTCCTATCTTAGCCATCTTGGAAGTTGTTTTCGCACTTCTACTCCAGGCAAATGCCGGGATGGTTCCTAATTTAAGGCCATGGACGCCTCGTTCCCAATCCTCATCTGAATAATAAATGCACACACTAATACAGCCATCACAATAACACAGGTTATCAGACAAATTCCACATGCCCAAGTACACAGATCTACATGAACATGATGTCGCAAAGCCCCAAAATCAACCAACATCTACTGATTTCTACCATTCCAAGAAGAAATCTTAGAGTTGCCATTACAGTCTTATGCCCCTAAAATCCACGATTAGTTCGAATGGTTTTAGGCCTAAGCATTGGATGAACCATCTTCTTGCATCTCAATAGGGATTTGCCAATAGGCTCAACAGCTTGTCTCAATTCTTCCTCTATATATGTAGGCCTATACATGCAATAAATGACTACGGTACCGGTACTTATCAAAAATAAAGTAATGATAAGCTAATATGTACCCTACTATTCTGTTCCACTCCTACTCCTAAATCCTCCTCTGAACACTCATCTTGAAACAGAATGGTCTGCATTTTTGGACTAATGATAAAAATGTAGCCTATAAGAAGAAGTGAACATGCTTATCTTTAGCTCCCCGGCGAAACTGGAAAAAACCTTGAGTAAGTATTATGTTCTTGGTCTTATGCATTTTACATGATGCTTTAAAAATCAATCTAGAAGAGCTAATTTAAGTTAACTTCACTACCATAATACTGCTTAAGAGTTAGACTGTTGAGGACTGATGACCAAGATGTCCCTAACTTGAGCAAGGATGCTTCACAACTTTATGTAAAATGTATTTTCGTAAAAGAGCCGTTACTTAGTTTGGATCATTTGCGATACGTGTTACATGAATGTGTGTGCTGACATCTGGGTAGATTATTAGCTTGGGAATAACCTAACCCCCAAGGGAAGATGATAAAGAAAAGGAAGTGGGTTTCGGACTGGAGAAAAAGGATGGAAAAATAGGAAGAGAGTCCAAAAGAAGTTATAATTTTAACTTTAAGTATACTCAAAGGCAGCTGCCACTGCAAATCCGCTCTCCGATACCTAAAGTGGGTAAGGACCTGGGCGAAGCTAACGGGAAACGCAGCTGGAACTTGGGCTGTTCTCGAGAAAGCTGCTTTAGTGTATTCCCTCTCAAGCATACATATGCCTACTATGGGGAAGGGTGATGGTCTAGCAAGACAAAGAGTCACAGATTTATTGTGTATCTGTTCAAAGGGGTTTGTTTCTAAAAAAGTAATTTGAAGAATGCCTATAATTTGAATCGGCTTTGATATTTTAGTTTTCGAAATTGTAGAATTCCTAAATAGCGACAAAATGCTTCCAAGAAGGATAGGGATAAAGCAATTATACCTTTGGGAATAATTTTGGTAAGTATACCAATAGTTGCATTCAAAAATGGCTAAGCTTTTACCCAGCAAGGCGCCGACTAAACGTTTAGACAATGAGAAACACTTATGTTTTGAAAAACCAACCATAAGTGTTGGAGAGAATCTCCACAAGCAGGAAGCTGGCGTAGCGAGCTATGCTTGCCTTACTGGCCAGTTAGAATTAGCTATTAAAGCTAAGAGAGACTTTACTAAGTTACCAACTAAGAGTTTTTGCTCAAATGCAACAAGTGGTGAAAACCCTAACAATAGATTTATTTGCATTAAGTGGGAAGAGTCAAGGAAGACAGGATCTTGCCTAACCGTTATGTTCGAGAAATGATAAAGCCAAGAAGAACTTTTGAATTTATTTAACAATGTTGGGTAGTAGTTTTGTAACAAATATATAATTTTGATTTCTATAAACAATTGGGGTCGCAGACCTCTGAAAACATCTAAAGCTTGCGCCAGGCAATCAATAATTCTTTTGGTTTCAAACCTTTTATATGTTATAAAATCTTCGTAAGATTTTGAAATGACGAAGATAAATAAAAGGAAATTTTAAAGATAACTGACGTAATTAAAGTTAGACGATAAACCAAGTTCAAGGTGTGTACTTTAAAAAATTCTAGGTAAATATCTTAGAAATAGTAACAACTTCGAAAGTAACAACAACAAAAATCAGGAAGAATAAAATAGAAGTTTCTATAACTTCTTATATTAATGATGAATTACTTTTAATTATTATACAAATAGGGCAGGTCACTTATTGTGAAACCTGAAGAGAACAATCGAAAGGAAGTTTCTAGAATTCCTATGTTTAAGTAGGGATCACGAGAAAAATGGGGCAAGTTTCCCTTTCGTGAAACCTAGAGGTAACTCACTTATGAGTTGAAAGAATTGTATTCCCTAATTAGAAGGGAGAAACAATATAATTTAAGGCGTGTACTAGACACGAAGTTTTGCAGACATTAATTCATTGTAAATAAAGCAAGAGAGGGAGGGCACTTATTGAGAGTGACACCTCATTGAAAAAAGACCTAAAGTAACAATTTTATTATTTTGGTTTGTTAGTAAGGGGTTTGGGAAAGATCAAATGGGATTGAGGAAAAGTGTTCATGGCCGTATTTATAGTATTCGGACGAACGCGACGCGGATGAAAGGTTGAACAAGCACTGTTTTTCACTATAGTCTGTTGAAATAAATGAAAAGTTCACTGTAGTAGCACAAAAAGTTTATGGCAAAGAAAGTTATTGCAATGATGGAAAATAACTAGTTACACTAGATATGCGAGAATCTATTGCTTGAGAAAGTTGTAGATTATAGTTGAATGCGCCAGAGAAAATCCCAACGGAGGAAGAAAAATTAGATATTGATTAGTAGTTCATAAGGAAGATTCCTTAGTTTGAAAAAGTATTCCCACATGTGAGTGGAAAATACATGGCAGTATAACTGGTAGATAGAGTGCAGATTCTGGAAGGTTCCAGATCAATCATGACTGAAGAATAGGGCAAAAGTTAGTCCAGCGGTGGAACGAGCTAATTATTTTATAGACAGTGGGTAATTTAATGGTATCCCACGTTGTGAGAAAATCTCTCACTTAATAAGCATAACAAATGCTGCTTCCTGTTAAGATTGGCTTAGATAGACAAAAGCCCAACATAGAAAATCCCGCGAAGGATGATTAATGCCCCAAATATAGTAATCTCACACTGCCTATAAAATGATCGTTAAAAAGCATGTAGCTATTTAAAATCCATTAAAATTAGTTGAAGAACGTAGAAGTAGTACTTAGCTTTGCTTCATGGCGAAGGCGATGTTCCCTTTGACGGTTGATACTAAAATTCTAACATGGCGTAGAATTTAAAAGGTTGCCTCTCGAGTTGAGGAGGCGAGCTTGAGTGGAGCTCTAACTGACTGGGTCGACTACCGACGTACAAGTGAAACACGCTCAGCGAAGCACGGAGGGACCAGGGAAAGGAAAAGAGTGGGGGTAGGAGACAAAAGGAATTCATATAAGAATAACCAACATTAAAACGTTAATTTCTCTTGATGAAATGGTCTTCAAAGAGTTGATAGCAGGCAACACTAGCGCAGCCTGGAGGGTGAAAAAGTAGACGAAGTTCTCTTGATCACGGAGATGTTAGCTGGCGATGGCGACGAGATCTGGTGGCCAGATTGATAAAGAAGTCCTCTTGTACAGGGAAGAATTGAGGAACTTTAGAGATTCGCTGCTAGATGACGCTAGGTGGGTCATGGAAGATATATCTATAGAACAGACTCACAGGTAACATGAGAGACATGAACTGCAAGGAGAAATCAGAAGATCACTGTTGGTGTTTGAGAAAAAGGAAGTAATGAACTATAGCAAAGAGAAGCAAAAGCTTACTCTATCTTACCGTGTATTCCAAAGAATACACCAACATTTAGGTGTTAAATGATGTAGGTTGGTAACACCAAATGTGGCGGCCATGTTGGTTTTCTAGTAACTTATTTAAGCTGTCCTGGACTATATTATGTGTGCTTGTTATTTACATGCGAATCGTACGGGCGCTCTCTCGATTCCAAGCTCGGAGAGGTGCTCGTCCGACCCTCCACGCGCCGCGCTGCCGGCCCCACGTTTTATACAAGATCCTGTATTAGTCACTACAGCGGAATAATATTCTATTTTAAAATTCTAATTTCCTACCGGTCTCCTCCTTGGGGACAGTTTAAACCTCCCTATGTACAATGAGCGTATTTGGTGAGGCCAGGCCGTGTTGAATCGTAAGTTACAGTTTACATACATAATTTATTTGCAAATGTGGACGCTATCCATGGTGGCAAATTGCAATGACTAAACAATTGAATCATACAACCACAAAAATTTTAGAAAATAAGGATTAATTGCTAAAAGAAGGTACCGTTATGCATAATAATAATTATTCTAATAATAGAAATGAACATAAAATAATAATAATTTACACTTTCTTTCATGCTTCAACTCATGCACCGTAAGTAGTGTGGTTTGGGGGTTTCTGCCTCACCCCCTACTTTCATATAAACTTTGCCGATATCTCCCGAACGCATGATCGGATTTTAACGAACGAGGTGTTGTTGGCGTTGGGGTGACGTCCTTTTTGCTAAGAATGTGGGTTGGTATTACAAAAAAAAATTGAAAATTTTTGTTTTTGACATTGGCGCTATTTTGGAAACGGTGAAGATGAGAAAGGAGTTTGTTTGACGTTAATGAAAGGTGGCTATGCCCTCTAGGTGGACAGCAAGTTTCAAGTTTGTAGGAGGAAAAAAATGATAGCCTACTTTCTGGCGAACATTGGCGATAATTGGCGAACGGATGGTCGGATTTTAACAAATGAGGTGTCGTTGGACTCGAGCAGCTTTGCTCTGGACCACGTATAATATTTTCCTTTATTTTTTTTTTGCTTTTGAAAGTAAGTGATAGTTTGAAAACCAAACTTGATAGAACGTTGTCCAATAGTTCAAACGAATGGTCTCTATGACCTTTATTTTTTTTATAATAAACTTTTTATTTTTGAGATTTTTTGAAAATACTGAAATTTTGAATGTTATGTATTTTGGAAGCTAGGAATTTTACAAAAGTGTTTGTTTAACATAAATGAAGGGTCCCTAACCCTCTACCATGAAAATAAATGTCAAGTCTCTAGGACAAAAAACTATGCATTTTGAAACGTTTTTTACCATTTTATTATTTTTTAAATAAAGAGTGTTTGTAGACAGAGAGCCGGTAGCGCTTGACGCATGTTACAACGAGGTTATGACTGGGCATGGTGGATACAGGAATTAGCTATTTCGAGGGGGCGACAAAACGATAGAACGAGGGAGCGCTTTCCGATATTTTCCTATGATAGATGAATGAAGGTGAATATTTCGAAAATCCCTTATGGTGATCTTTAAACATGTTAGTAAACACTTGACCAGTAACCTGACAAATTCATAATAGTATCAGCCGAATAAAAGCAAGGCTTTTATAGTCGACAACAACAGAAGTTGCTTTTTTTTGTATGTTTGACAGGCAGCCAGAACGGAAAACAGAATATCTGCTCGAGAGGTCTGCTTAGAGCCTGGCTAGCCGGCTAAGAGAATGGAATGAGGGTGAGAGCTGACAACATTGCTGTTAGGTGATAACAGGTTGGAACAATGTGGCAACTCTGTAATAGATATAATATTTCACATCCTGTCAGCCAGGCTCCAAGCAGAAGCGGGTGAGAGAGGAGAGGAAGGAAACCCCTACACAACAGGAAATCACGTGACCACTACAAAGCAGTGAGGGACGAGGCGGCGGGGCCAGAGGGCCGGGGGAGAGGTGAGGGGAGGAGTGGAGAACCCATGACAGCCAATAGCTGAGCGAGTTGTATGTCAACATGGAGTCAAGGAGTGAGGCCCAGGTGTGGAGAGGGAAATAGAAACATGTATGGACATGCACGAAGCGCGGAGCGCTGTACTAATTCAATAAATAAATAAATAAATAAATAAAAAGTACACAGGTTCACACAACATGTAATTTATTGATCCAAGAATTAAAGGTAGAGTTAAATCCTAACCATTTTTCATATAGTTTATTTCCTTTTTTTTGTTTCAACACTTTTTCCACAAGATTTTGCTCAGGAAACGCTGTTTTCTGAAGTTCATGGGATAAGATCTACCTTTTATGGGTTGATGGTTGAGGTCCTCGAGTTAATAGGTGACTGGACTGTCCAAGTTGACTTGACGAATTTGAAATAGTTCCGTCCCCCACTGAGGTATGTAGCCCTTATTGAATGAAGACTTAAATTTGCTCACACGAACAAAATCCCACATTTTCAGTCGGTGACGTTTAGGATCTGCTGTTTTTATGGGGTTAAACAGTTTATCCAGTCGCTGAATATTTTTGGTCACGAGCCGTGGCTTGGTCCCAATCGTTCTATGTTTGGTGTCATTGTATCATGACACTAGCTCTGGTAACATGTCCAACCAGCGATAAGTGCCCTGAGCGGTAAACGCTTTCCACATATGCGTTTTCAATGTTCGGTTAAACCGCTCGACCACGCTGGGTTTGAGATTGTTGTACGTGGTGTAATGGTGAATATCCTTAGATTTGAGAAAACTGGAGAAATCCTTGTTGAAAAATTCTTTCCCCTGGTCGGTTTGTAGTAACTGAGGTTGACGTTTGGATTGTTGAATAGTATGTTGAAAGGCCTTGGTGACTAGTGGACCAGACTTGCGACGCACTGGTTCGACATTTTGGAATAGACATCAATGACGGTCAACATATAGCGTACACCGTTGTTGACGCTAGCATAGGGCATCATTTCAACCAAATCAGCCTGCCAAAGTTCATCCACACCTCGTGAAATCACTTTGAGTCGCGGATAGTGACGCCTAGCTGGGTGATGCAACTCATGAGCAATACCCATTTTAATTGGTGAGGGCTTAAACAATAATTTTGGCATTTCGACGTTCTTGTTCAATTTCTTGAATTTCCCAATCGTTACCGGTATGGCCGGCTTGACATGAAGCATGCAACAGCTGTAGTCGCTGGACGATCTTATTAGGATTATGCCAGTAGGTAACATCCACAAGGAGTTTAAATGGTTTAAAAGTCACTCCCGATGCGGACGTTTTACGACGACCACTTTAACTGGTGGGTAACATTTTTGCAATGATGGATTTACATTTTTGAGATATATTGGCATTCACTTGTTGAGCGGGATTATACTGTCTTTTGTGGGCATGGGTATCCAATAAAATGGATTTATATTTGCCAAGGTCCTCTGGTGTATAATCATGGGAAGAGGGTGTTCGAGAGAAGAGCAGCTTTAACAGTCTTGGCGTTAATTATAGTTGATGTTTTTAATGACAGCTTTAGTACGAGCAAATTTAATCGACGAATCACCGATTTTAAAACTACCATCCTCATAGCGAACACCATAGTGGTATCTGTGTTTCCAATAAATAGATCGGTGAAATAGGGTTCTAGTGTTGATCCCTAATATTTTATTAAAATGTTTTTGAGTTGAGCTTTATGTTGAGGGGTGGACAAGAGTTGTGGAAACGGAGACGATCAGGAAGGGCAAGGTATTTCGACCATAACCAAGCATTTTTTTTTTCAAAAACTCTGCAAGGGGTGAGGACTTTTTTTGAGGTGTAAACACTTGTTCCTCTTCATCCTCAACTTCGCTAACACTAGTCAAATCTTCCTGTTCCTCTTCCTCAGGGTCCTCGTGGTGCGTCTGAGTGGCTTGTGAAACGGTGGGTAGCGTTTCAGATGGGTTGAAAGAGGGTTTCAACATGGCTTTAACGGAGGTGCTAAATGTTGTTGAATAAACAAAGCATGATCTGCACGTGATCGTTTTAATTGACGAAACTTTTGGCGAATAGTATTTTTTGCTTTAATAATATGCCCTTTCAATTGACTCTCTGCTAACGCCATGGTGTCTTGACAAATGACTTGACAGGGAGTGAGACAGTGCCTTAAATAGCAATAAAATGATCAAACCCTAAGCGATACCTTCCTTGGTTGAGTTCACTTTGTTTGTCAATGACCAAACAGGCATGACGTTGAGTGTTCCAGCACTTGACACACAATTCAGTAAACATTTGAAAGGTCATATCTGGATTTACATGTTTATTATAAATGTGGCGACTATTCCTCTCGTCTTGGCGAAATAAAACAATGACATTGGTATTGTCACGAATCAACTGTTTGGACATTTTAGAATACGTTTGTCCAAGATAGAAGCAGTCGATATGTTTGTGACGACCCATGCTGAAATAGCTTTGAATGATGCCTTGACGTTCAATGGATACATCATCGAAAATCATGAGTGAATCACGCTTTACCTCAGTAGGGGAGTAGTGAGAGTTCTAAATAGTGACACGAGCAGCTCGGCTACGCTGACCTTTTATGTTTATTTCGCGAAACCATGGGCAAGCGACATATCGTTGGACTCGGGCTGACGTGCTCTTTCCTATGGACCATTCGTTATATTTTTCAATTTTTTTTTTTGAAAAATTTTGTGTTTGATAATAGGTGATAGTTTGAAAACCAAACATGATAGAACGTTGTGCCATGATGAAAACGAATGGCCTCTATGTCCTTTATATTTTATAATAAAACTTTTTTATTTTTGATGTATTTTTGAAAACAGTCCAATTTTGAAATTCCTACATTTTGGAAACTAGGAACTTAACAAAAAAAATGTTTGACATAAATGAATGGCCCTGACCCCCTCTACCAGAAAAATAAATTTCAAGCCTCTAGGACTAAAACTGTGCAGTAGTGCTAAAGGGGCGTTCTGCTTCCCAGCCTACTTTCCTACGAACTTTGCTGATATCTCCCGAACGCATAGTCGGATTTTAACGAACGAGGCATTGTTGGCGTTGGGATGACGTCCTCTTAGCTAAGCATGTGTGTTGGTATTTTAAAAATGTTTTTTAGAAATTTTTTGTTTTTTGGATTGGCGCTATTTTGGAAACAGTGAATTGGAAAAACGTTTTTTTGACGTTAATGAAAGGTGGGTGTTCTCTAGCTGGGAAGTAAGTTTCAAGGGTGTAGGAGGAAAAAATGATAGCCTAATTTCTCGCGAACATTGGTGATCATTGGAGAACGGATGGTCGGATTTTAACAAATGAGGTGTCGTTGGACTAGAGCTGACGTCCTCTTTCCTATAGACCACTCGTTATGTTTTTGAAAAAAAATTTGAACATTTTTGTTTTTAAAAGTAGGTGATAGTTTGAAAACCAAACATGATAGAACGTTGTTCAATAGTTCAAACCAATGGTCTCTATGACCTTAATTTTTGTAATAAAACTTTGTTATATTTTGAGATTTTTGAAAACACTGAAATTTTGAATTTTTACTATTTTGGAAATTAATACGTTGACAAATAAGTTTGTTTGACATAAATGAAAGGTCCCTACCCCCTCTACCAAGAAAAGAAATGTCAACTCTCTAGGACAAAAAAGCTAGGCATATTAATTTTTTTAAATAAAAGAGTGTTTGTAGACAGAGAGCTGGTAGCGCTTGACGTATGTTACAACGAGGATATGACTGAGCATGGTGAATACTGGGAATGGCTATTTCGACGGGGGCGATGTATGGCAAAACGAGGGGTTGCTTTTCGATATTTCTTCCTATGACGAATGAATGAAGGCGAATATTTTGAAATGTGACAAGCATGCTAAGATTTTTTGCCCCAGAAGGGTATTTTTAACATTTTAGTTAACTGTGATGAGCGAGATTGCTCTCTGACACAACAGACGGTTGTAGGATATGACCAAGTGATTCTTAGACGTTGGCGATCTCGGTGACCGTGACCGGAAGAAATGAATAGCTATTTTGGTGGGATGGCGGGGGCAGTTTATGACGGTTGGTTTTGTGACATTTCCTATGACGGATAGAGGCGAATATTTGAAAATGTGTTAAGTGTGCTAGGATTTTTTTTACCCCTGAAGGGGATATTTAACATGCTAGTAAACGGTGATAGGCGAGACTGCTGTCTGGCACAGTAAATGGTTTTAGAATATGGAAACCTATAACATTTGCTCGACCAAGTCATGTGCATGTACGCAAAGAGCCAAAACGGTAAGGTCATTGGCCTGAAATGTTATAAACTAAATATTGAACTGGGTAAAGTCATGTGTTTTAGGATGAAACTATGTGGTAAGCCAACACATGAAATCATCGTGTGTTAAAGTTTAAACAAAGACCTTGGCTAAAGGCATACGTTGATTTTTAACCAATTTTATTCCATGATCTAGAGTCTGTTTAAGTGCCATGTTATGAACAACGTGCTATAGGATTTACTGCCAACAGGTGCTTACTGCGTATGACGACGCTGGCTGTAGACTAGTGGGTTAGACAGCCTTTCTTGCTAAGGGTCTCCTATATACCCTAAACCTGGCTATACATGTTAGTTCTGAACATTTATTGGTTTATTGTATATTGAGTTTATATATAGAACTTATACAAGCACGTCATGCACGCGGTCAAACTTCACAAGAGTCACATGCAACACACAAAGTATTTTTCCGCTACCTAGCGGTAAATATGAGCACTACCTGAACAACGAGCATACCACCTAGTGGAGGATATGAACGCTTACTAGTGATATCCAAAGTGAGCTGAGGTTAGGTTAGGTAAAGTTAGGTTAGCCATGAAAATAAGCTACCAAAATAAGCTACCAAAAATAATTGGTTTTTACCCTTGAGGTCTTGGGTTCCAACTCGACTATGCCCAGAATTTAATTATCATCTGAGAGTTGAAAGGTTAGGTTAGGTGAAGTTAGGTAAGGTTAGGTTAGGTGAAGTTAGGTTAGGTAAAGTTGGGTTAGGTTAGGTTAGGTTAGGTGAAGGTAGGTTAGGTTAGGTTAGGTTAGTGAACTGAGGTTAAGTCTTTAAATATTCCCTCTCATTCAAATACTTTCCAACACCAAGAAAAAAAATCCACTAAATACATTGACAAAAATAACTTGTCAAATAAGCCAATACAAAAAGCCAACACAAAAAGCCAACACAAAAAGCCAACACAAAAAGCCAACACATAAGCCAATATATAAGCTTATGGTAGGTCACTCCATCAGCAAAACAGTTGTAACCTTTGTGGTGTGAACATCGTACTGACAGGTCAGTAACTACTATGGAACTTACTACAACCAACAAAGGTAGGCAACTTGCACTCTATCAAGGCTACTCTTACAACTATAATCGTCAGAATGCGAAAGGAATAATATTCTGGCGATGCTCAATAGAGAGGTCAACAAAATGTCGAGGCAATCTGAAAATTAAAAATGGAAAATTTTTAAGTGTGAGTGTTCATCAAAGTAGTGCTCCACACGAACCACGGTTGCTGTTTACAAACAATTATCAAAATGCTAAAAAGCAAGTTCAAGAAAACGATATTGCGGCTAAAAATAGTGCAGTGTTTGTTCAAAAGGACTTATCATGTCCTCAAAAAGTCATGTTAAGACAGTTGTCAACGTCCAAGAAACCGTTAACACTATCAAAATCAACGCAGACTATAAATGAAGTGGTATTGCAAGAGGATCAAAAAGGACTATATACAGTAGTAATAGTGATAATGGTCATGATGATAATGATGATCATGATGATGATGATGATGATGATGATGATGATAATGATAATGGTAATGCTTTGTTTACACCTAAAAATTCATTTGTTAAATTTGTATACTGGAACAAACCCAGTAAGCTAATTCAACGGCTTCGACGCTTGCATGCTTTACAACAAACTGGGAATACCGGTCACGATTGGGAAATCAAAGAAATTGAACAAGAGCTACGTCGTGCTAAAATTATTGTGTAGTGGCTCTACCACTTTGCGACCACTTTTACCCCCACTCTTGGTTCTTATATTTGCTTATTTTCTTCCACTTTTACCTGAGCTCTTTGGATCCATATTTGCTCTCACATTAAACTATTATTCTTATTACCAAGTTGACTTTACTAGAGCTTAGTCTACGCTTGACAGTTGACATGGAAATATCAGTGACTAGGTATGGTAAGCCTTATGAATACTATAAAGGATATTCATATATTGTGAAACGAACCAATAAAAACGGAACTGTTATTTGGCGCTGTTCAAAACAACGTTCGAAGCATTGTCATGGTGACCTAAATAGTAAAAATAGTGAGGTTTTAAGTGTCAGTGATCATCAATGTAGTGTACTGCATGAAACACAGTTGCCGTCGACAAAAAAATCAAGAAAACCATATTATTACTCAAAATAGTGGATTGTTTAATGAGCAACGTTTAACCCCTGTTCTAAAAGTTATGCTTAATCCGTCTTCCACACCGCAAGAGCCATCAACATCACAAACTATGCAAGAGGTAGTGTTGTTGTTGTCGTTTTAAGGAGTGGAACAACTAGGTCATCTGCTCTGATATGCAAAAAGGTACCGTAGTATTGCAAGAGGACTAAAATGACAAAAATAGTAATAACAATAAGGTTGTTATGCCTATAAAACAATTGCGGCTTCCCCAGTTTTTGAAAACAACAGTGAATGGACATAGCTATAAAAAGATCTACAACAAGCCTCGTGTTTAAAAACTATAACAGACTATTGTAAAGAGAGAAAGAGTTGTATTTAGTGTGCATGTATTGTCATAATCATGTATACTCTGCAATGTTAAATATTCTAACTTTGTATAAAATAAAACAACATTGTAACATCATTTTGCATTTATTTACAAACTTTATATACATTTTTTGTTTCATGATAATATTTTTTAAGACAATACTAAAAACTAAAACATTATTATTCTATACACATATTTTTTTTCCTTTCAGTCCATTGTCATTACTTATATTTTCCATTATTATTATTTCACATTTGTTTTTTTTTCATTTAATTAAAACGGACCATGCACCTATTGTTTTTAAAACCTTCATAAATTAAGTGTACAGGTTGCACAGCATTATTGACTTCATCAAAAACATATACATACATACATATATTTATTTGCAGATGTGGACGCTGTCCATGGTGGCAAATTACAACAACAACAAAAACTCTAAGCAAAATAAATTATTCATACAACTACACTCTCCGACATATCATTAAACCGTGTAGGCAGAAATGTCTCAAAGTTTTCACGTACACAAAGTACATGATCACCATATGCTGTTTTCTATTTCCGAATCTTAATAATGCGGAATGGAATATGCGTTGGCAATTCTCTGAGCTTCTTTGTCTCTAAGCCACATGCTTGACCCACAGCTTTCAAAACATTCATTGTAGTAGTCTATAAACAAAAGAAAAGCATATCTATTACATTCTAAAACAGCTTTAATAATATTGTGCAATTAGGGATTTTGCACTATGCATTGCTAATAAATTATACTACTTATGCAAGAAATGCCCTAACTGTAGCAGATACTGCTTTTCTGCATATAGCACAAGTGTTGAGTTCTAATGCACACTTGACACAGGCAAAAATACAACACCTAGTTCATCTTGATAACAAATTTTACATAATTGTGGGTCACACTTTTGTATCTGTTCGTGAGACAAGTCTTTTTTCAGCCTCATGTATTTGCTCCGCGTGTTCTAACTCTAAAGGCACTTTTATGTCTTGTGCTGCAATCACGTTTTCTTTACGAACAGTGTTCACAAATTCCTGACCTTTAAGCAACACCATGTATTTACAGTTAGGTAACCAACGAGCGTGTTGCACAAAAGGGTCATCAGTCATTTGCCAATCCTTTAAAGCAAATCCACAATAAAAACATATTGTTTTATCCCCTTCACCAGTATAAAAAAATCCAGCTTCTCTTAGCTGTTTGGTAAGGTGTTTTAATATTAATGGCCAAACATTTTTATAAGATTCTAAACGTTTTTCAACAGAGCTGTACTCTGGGTGTGCTAGTGCTTTAGTCTTGCAAACTCCCAATTTTTCAAAAGCACATGCCAATTCAACACTGTCTATGGCATATGGACCACATATATCGACACTACCGTTGTTGGTTGGTAATACATCATTATTATTATTATTTATTTGTGATTCAGCAACGTAAGTAGCGGCCAATGGTCTTGTGGTTCCGTAAAATGGATACACGGGTATGTTACCCACTTGTTTTCCAAGCATGTAAGGACAACAAGGAGACTATCGCAAATGGTCTCTAAAGGGATCATCCCCTTCTTCCCAGTGTGAAAGTTCAATACGACAAAACACACAGCGCACCACATCTTCTCGGTTCAAGTAAAAAAAACGGCTTTTGCAAGTTCATGTGTCGACAAAAAGCCTACAGGCCAGGTTTCAAATGTTAACCAACGATCATGTTCTGATTTTAAATTTAACCCACGTGGAAAACCAACTTGCTCACTTGTTGTATTTGGTACTAACGCCATGTGTTATAATAAAACTTTTTCTTATTGTAAGTTATTAACGTTGCACAGAGTACTTTAAAGCACAATGTATGCTTGTTCACTGTCTGTTCATTACGTTAATGGCGCATGACGACACCTAAAAGCAATAACCAACCAATCACTCACTCAATCAATCAATCAATCAATCAATCAATCAATCAATCAATACTTGTAAATAAAACTTTAACGTTAATTGGCATTAATATATCAAAACACCATAAAAATTATAATAAACTCTATGTCGGCACTAAGAGTAACCCATGAACTTATTTTCTTTTTATATAGCTGCAGTCATTTACATTCCCCTTTAACCAATACATAAACGAAAATTATTAATGTCATGTCATTTTGTTCAAATTATCATGTTCAAACCTGTGAATGCAGAGTAAACAGTGGTAACTCACAGAAAGATAAGAACTTAGATCATAGTTTTATTTCAGATAGGGAACTTTGTATCAATATAGAAAATAACTATAGTAGGCCTACTTTGTCTGCTAGAGAAATTCTCCAGCATAAATTTTCAGATACACCTGCAATCATGCACTTAAACATAAAGAGTCTAGGCTTATCATGTGGTAATAGTAATAAAATTAACGATTTAAGGATATTTCTTGCCGATATGCATAATATAGTTAAAGTAATCTGCTTAAATGAACACTGGTTATCTCAAGATTCCATAAATCTTTTGAATGCGTTAGATGGATAATGTATTAGGTAGTTATTTCTGTAGAAAAAAATGAAGGTTACGGAGGTTCCTGTATTCTTGTTGAACGAGGAGTAGATTTTATTGTTAGGAATGACTTTGATATGATGAACGAGGAAAATACATTTGAAAGTTGCTGCATTGAGCTACCTGAATATAAAACAATAATACTGTCGATCTATAGAGTCCCAGGTTACACTACAAGTAGTATGTTTCTATCCAAACTTAATGTATTACTTGATAAAATGAAAAAAATAAGTAAAAATAAGAAAGTCATAATCGCAGCAGACTTCAACATAGATATTCTTTCAGATGATTGCATTACCAGTCATTTCTCCGAACTAGCTAGCAATTATGGTTATGAATTTAACTTCAGAGAACCAACAAGAATAATAGCCACCTCTGCAACCAGCATTGGCAATATTCTAACAAGTTATAATTATTCACCAAATAAGGCAGCAAATATTGAAATAGGCTTTTCTGACCGCAATGCTCTATTTCTGTCACTACCAAAGTATTCAAAAATTAAACCACCTAACTGCAAAAATGTAAGAAGGAGAAATTTTCATCAACAGAATCAAACTGACTTCATTCGAAAACTAAATAAAGTAAAATGGACCTTTGATTGTAAAACATCAACAAATGATAATTTTAATAGTTTTATGAATAATTTCCTTTACCTTTTTGATGAATGCTTTCCATACACATATGTTAAAATCAAACAGTCTTCAAAAGTACAGTGGATCACGCCTGGGATCAAAATATCAAGTAATAGGAAACGGCAGCTTCATATCGAAGCAAAAGTTAATAAAAAACCAGAATTCTTAGAATATGTGAAGCAGTACAAGAAAATATTTAATAAAGTGGTAAAGGCTGCAAAAATCAACGCAAATAACAACTTCATAATGAAATCTAACAATAAAAACACAGCATTGTGGTCTGTAGTAAAATCTGAACTTGGTGTACAGAATAACAAAACTGAAATTATGAAAATCCGCGTAGAAGGCAAAGTTATAAATGACCCTCTTTATATGTCGGATTTATTTAACAAGTTCTTTGTGAATGTCGGAACAGAAGTCACAAGTGGTAATGACAATGTAAATGAAAGGATGTTTTCTAACATTTCAAGTAAGATGGAATTTAGAACTGTTACTGAAAATGAAATTTAAAAAAATAATTTTGTCATTAAAAGATAAAAAAAAAGTGTTGGTTGGGATGAAATCCCAGTTTGGTTAGTAAAACTATCAGTAAATTAGATAGCACAGCCATTATCAATGATTATTAATCAGTCATTTTAACAGGGAATTTTCCTGGTTAGTCTTAAATATGCGGAGGTTAGGTCACTCTTTAAAAAGGGGAAAAGGGATGATATGAGTAATTTCAGACCAGTTTCTATACTAACTATAATCTCAAATATATTGGAAGAGGTAGTTAAGGAACAAATTCTTACATATATTTACAAAGAAAATATTATTTTAAATACTCAGTTTGGCTTTCGGAAGGATCTTAGTACACATCATACAATAAATGAATTTATTTCTTCCATAAGCAAATTGCTAGATGACTCTCAGTGTGCTGCTGGGATATTTTGTGACCTGACTAAAGCATTTGACACAGTAAACCACTCACTGTTAATTTAAAAAATTAGATATGTATGGGATAAATGGTGAAACTCAAGATTGGTTCGCTTCCTATCTGTACGATCGAAAGCAACGAACATTATTATTATCCAATGGGACTAAGTATTATTCTAAATGGGAAAGGGTTACCAAAGGCGTGCCACAGGGCTCAATACTGGGGCCAATCTTATTTCTTTTGTATGTGAATGATTTGCGTCTAACCATCAAACAGAATATTGTACAGTTTGCAGACGATACTTCTGTAATTGCATCCTGCGAAAGAAATTGTAACATTGAAAATATTTTGCTGGGAACACTTGAAGATCTAGGCTCTTGGTGTAGAGAAAATTACTTGCAATTAAATATGCTTAACACAGAAATAATGCTGTTTATCAGCAAACATTCCTCACAAAAGGAAATTGAACTTAATCTGGATAGCACTGATCTTGCAAATAAGAATAATGTTAATTTTCTTGCCATGACATTAAATAAGAATCTTTGTTGGTCGAGTCACATTGACGGCCTTGTTAAACGATTACATAGCTTTGTATATGCAGTATCTATCCTGGCAGGAGCTACCGATATAAGGGTCATGATAACAGTGTACCATTCATATTTCTTGCCTGTTATTAGATATGGGATTCAGATATGGCAGGAATATTTATTATGCAGAAAAAGATAGTCAGAGCAATGAAGAGTATCTTGTAAAGAACTATTTAGAAAGCTAAGCATTATGACTGTCCCTTCTTTATATATATTTGAAAATACTTTATTTGTTTTCAAAACCCCTTGTTGTTTCAAAACAATCACTTTTCCCATAATTATGATTCAAGACATAAATCAAATTTCAAACTGCCCTGTCATAGACTAAAACTGTTTGAGAAAACTCCACATTATGTAGGAATGAAGGTCTTCAACAAAATCGGGAGGAAATTCAGTAACATGTCCATTATGCAGGTGAAGAAATCCCTTCAAAAATTTCTGATTGATAAATGCTATTACAGCGTTGAGGAATTTGTTAATGATTCTGACATATGAAGATGATTTTTTGTTGTTTTATGTTGATTGTAAAATGTCCAGATGAGGATGTCATTCTGTTTTATGTGATTATTGTAAATATTGTTTTCTTTCCTTAAATTCTTATTTATTGTATTATTCATTTTGAATACTATTATTCAATTGACGAGCCATCAATGTAATGAAACATATCAGTTTTCTTTGTATATACTTGTTATGTGGCAATAAAGAAATGAAATGAATTGAAATATATTTAACTATAGCCTGCAAATGGGTATTTATCCGACACAATGGAAAAAAGCCAACATCAAAGCAATACCAAAATTTACGAACGCCTTAAACTGTAGTGACTTTAGACCAATAAGTATATTGTGTACAATTGAGAAAGCGTTAGAACGGATTGTTTTTGATCAGTTTTATGAATATATAAATTCCAAAAATATCCTAAACCCGAACCAATCTGGATATAAATCCAAACATAGTACTCTGACAGCCCTTATCAAAGTCACAGACGACATTCGTCTAGCAATGGACCGGAAGGAAATAACTATATTATCTCTATTCGATTTCAGCAATACTTTTGACAGAGTTCACCATGAGATCCTACCAGTTAAATTAAGAAATCTAGGCCTTTCAAAGTCAGTAACGAACTAGTTTAGGTCTTACCTAACAGGCAGATGTCAGAGAGTAGTCCTAGCAGATGACAATGTTTCAGAATGGTGTGAAGTAACAACAGGTGTGCCGCAGGGTTCGGTCCTTGGTCCACTCCTGTTCTCCGTGTATATAAATGACCTTCCATCTGTCCTTAAATTTTGTCAACATCATATGTACGCAGATGACTTATAGCTATATCTACACACGGATCTGTACTCCATTCATTTGAACGTAGCCCTAATTAACAGTAACATTCAAAGCCTATCTCAGTACGCACTCCATCATAATCTAATACTTAACTTCGAAAAAACGCAACCAATCATCATCGGCTATACCAAATTACTCAGTTCCCTACCTGACCCAGTACCAGCTTTACAGCTTGCATCCCAAACAGTTCCGTACCAGTCAGCAGTAAGAAATCTGGGAGTTATTTTTGACTCTCGATTATCGTGGCAGGATCACACAAACATGATTCTGAAAAGGGTTGCACCGTCATTATATCAAATTATGCGAACTTGCTTCTATTTGCCTCAAAATGTTCGAAAGATAGTGATACAAGTTTGATGTTACCAATATTTGACTATGGATCTATAATTTACCATGCTATGGTCCTCAATACAAAATTGCAAAGAATGCAAAATGCTTGCTTGCGGTTTGTTCTCAATGTACCAAGAGAGTCTCATATCACTCCATTTTACCTCCAGATTGGATGGCTAAAGTTAAAGGAACGATGACAGTATGCCATGGCTCTGACTGTGATAAAAATTCTAAAATTCATAATTCCGTCTTATATTTACTGCACACTAACTCCCATGAAATCAGTGCATAACCGTGCGAATAGACACACTGCACAAATGCTCCAGATACCTCATCACAGAACCGAAAAATGCAAAGTTTCATTCCGTATTTCAGCTAGTATTCTCTGGAATAAATATAAATTGCACCAGTATTCAGGACTTCCTATCAGAGCGATAAAACACTCCATTCATTGTAATCTATCAGCTATACAATATCATGTTCAAGGTGAACGGATGTAATAACAAGAACTTCTATTGTCAACTGTATGTTTAGGTTAAGTTTTCTCTTTCTTCATTTATTCTATTGTATTTAACCGCCCTCTGAATGAAGAGAGCTGCATAAAGAGGCTTTGTAGCCTCAGTGACCTGTATAAGAGAAACAATAAATTCAAATTCAAAAATAAATGAAAAAACCTGTGTTCCTCCATTACATACCTGGCGACCTTCCTTTGAACTCCTTCCAATTCCTTTATTATGTACATTTGGTATGGGGCCCACACTCCGCCAGCATATTCCAGCAGCGGACGGACTAGGGACATGTATGCCCTTTCCCTAATCTCTCTGCCAGACCCTTTAAACACTCACATAACCATATGTAGCGACTTGTATACTTTCTTCACTATTTCTCCTATGTGTTTACCCCAGTGAAAATCCCCCCCCCCCTCAGTTACACTAAATACCTACATTCGTCCCCAAATATAACTGTATTTTCACCTACTGAATACTGAATATTAAAAAACAATTTGATTTCTCTTTTTGACAAATCTCACAGCCTGACATTTCTTTGAATTTATCATGTCACTTTTATCCGCCCAGCTTTGTATGGCCGCCAAGTCCCTCTGTAATATGCCGCAGTCATCCGGGTGATTTATCCTCCTGTATACTACTATATCATTAGCAAATAATCTTATCTGGGATGACATTTTAACTCCTGTCGTTTATATAAATGAGAAATATTAAATGACCCAATTGACTTCCCAGAGGTACCTCTCCCCACCCTAGACTGTTCTGACACTGACCCATCAACCCTTACCCTCTAACATCTCCCCTCTTGAAAAGATCTCACCCATTGTACTGCTCTCCTGTCCAATTCTATAGCCTACATTTTCCGTGATAGAATACCATGATTTACCCTATCGAAAGCCTTTGATAGGTCAACAGAAATGCAGTCAACTTGACCTCTATTATCCAAGGCCTCACTGCCGAAAACCTGCTAGCTGCGATTCACACGAAAATCCCTCTCTGAAACCATGCTGTTTATTTGCCAACCACCTACTACTATTCCCTAATGTATTCATTCATAATTCCCTCAAAAATTGTGTATATAATTCACGTTAGGCTGACAGGTCTGTAACTACCACTATCCCCCTTTCCCCACTCCCTTTATACACCGGAACTACCAACGCCTGTTTCCAGTCCTCATGCACTACCCCCATTATTTAGACGAAAATCAAACAGAAATCTTAAATAAGGCACAATGTTCCATCCCATCATCTTTAACAATTCCCCATTTATCCCATCTACCCCGGCTGCTTTTCTTGATCCTAATTCCCGTATTGCGTTATAGATATCCTTATTTTCATAACCCTGCTCTACTCCCTGATCCACATTTCCCTCCCCTGCAATTTCTACCACCTTACCATACACCTTATTAAATGCCTCAGCCTTCTCCCCATCTTCCACCGGCAGCGTTCCATCTTCTCCCTCGATATCAGGTATGCGGCCTTGAACTCCTCTCACTCTCCTGAAATATACATATTCCTCCACCGTTCCTTGAAAGGCATCCCCCGCCCCGCCAACTAGCCTGCCCATAAAATGTTTCTTAGCTACTATCTTAGCTCTGTCCAGTTCCCTCCTTAACCTATTTAATTCTATTCGGTAGCCCATCTCCTTCCTAATCTTATTGCTTTCTAATCTACATTTCTTTAATCTTCTTACCTCCATATTGTAATAAAGTTTTTTATATGGCACATGTAATTTTTCACAATCCAGAATTATTGTTTTCAAACCAATCCACAGTCTATAATGAGTTAATGCGCAATTTAACCAGCGAAATAGTTGGGTTGAAATCCGCACAGAAGTTTCTGATGAAATTGGAGGGGTGAAGTGCTGAACTTGCTCCATTGGATGAAAAAATACTGCTTTCGAAGAAAAGGAAAGCCGTGAGTACGAGGCTGTTGAGTATTATAGAAATAATTTAGATGAAGTAAGCTTAATGATGACGAATATTTGCTCTAATGAGAATGTTGGTGTGGATAGAGACATTTATGAAGCTTCATCTGCAGCTAAAGGGAACTTAAAACTTCCTAGGTTGGAACTAGCCAAGTTTGGAGGGGACGTTAAAGATTGATTATGATTTTGGAGCATGTTTAAAATAATCCATGAAGATAGTGACATAGAATCGGAAGATACATTTCAATATCTGATTTAGTGCAACAAACCTGACAGTCAAGCCAGTGAACGTCTGAACAGTTTCCCAACCACCGCTGAAAACTATTCAAAGGTTATGGAGTGCTTGAAGAATCAGTTCGGACGTGAAGATCTCCTAACGGGGCTATGTTAGGGAGCTTATTGGGTTAGTCATTCAGAATGTGTCGCACAACAATAACAAGTCAGGAATAGTTGCACTGTTTGGCACATTAGAGAGCAAGTTGAGCTCTAGAATCCATAGGTATGACAAGGGATAAGTATTGGTCCATGTTACTTCGTGGAATCGTGCTTTACTGAAGATGTTTTAAGGACATGGCTCAGAAATCAATCAGCGAATGAAGAGTTGATTGGTGAACAGAAAGATAGACTAGAGGCTCTTCTCAATTTCCTCAAACGTGAAGTGGAGGGAGAAGAAAGGATAACCTTTGCTTGGGCAGGTTTTGGTTTGTCCGATAGGAAAAGACAAGAGAGAGTCAGAGGAAGAAAATGTCGAAGACACATTTACCAACTGCGAATTCTTTGTTTTCGGCCAAGTTTGAAGGCAAGAAGAGAAAGTGTGTTTTTGTGGCAAATTCCACGAGAGTAAAGAATGCCACCGTGCTCAAAAAATCAGTTTGGAAGAAAGACGCAACAAGATAGCCAAAGCAAACTGTTGTTTTGTATGTCTAAAGGTAGGACATAAGAGTGAAAAATTTCAAGGCACACCTTCGTTGTCCCCTATGCACTAGCCCTCATGTCGCGATCATGTGTCATAAACTGAAAACACAGAAGGTCGAGGAGAAACCTGAATCGAAAATACAGGATGACAGAAAAAGGCAGAGCAATATCTCCATGAACATTCAGAATGCCACAAATGAAGTGTTTCTGCAGATGTTGTGCATCAAATTGACGCAAGGGAAAAGATAAGATGGTCCGAGCACTTACAGACAGTGTATCATAAAGATCCTACATTTTACGGAAGACTGCTGAGGAAATGGGATATAAATCTTTGAAGACGGAGATGATCCACAATTTGTTTGGAGGCGCTGAGACCCGTGAAGATGATCACCACCTGTATAATGTGTGCGTAAGCAGCTGTGATGGTTCTTTTAATACCATGTTGTAGTTGATTGAACAGAAGGTAATCTGTGGGAAGATTCCAAGGTTGGAGTTTGAGCCGTGGATGAATGAAATTAAAGCGAAAGGGATATGGCTGTCTGATGTGGGAACAAATCCATCCGACGTGGAAGTCATGCTAGGAGCTGATGTTGCAAGGAGTCTTTTGCTGATTGTTATTGGCAGCCGTGAGGACAACGCTTGGCTGGACCCTGACTGGTAAATTGGAAAACGAAGAGGCTGGTTTCTCGGCTCTGTATTCAACTACCCTGTTCATTCAATCTGACTCTGTAACCGACCTTTGGAACTTTGAGACTATAGGCATATCTGACCCCATGGAAAACAAGTCGAGAGAAGAGATGGAAGAAGCTGCACGTCATTACTTCCAAGAGACTGTAAAGGTTAATGCGGATATCCGATATGAAGTTACGTTACGTTGGTTGGAGAGGGGACAGTACGGTACTTAAGGAACAACAAGGAGATAGCTGAGAAGAGATTGATCTCCGTTTCGAATAGACTGATCAAGGACGGAATGTTTGAGGAATATGGAAATGTGTTTCAGGAATGGATAAATGAGTACATAATTGAAGAGGTTCCAGAAGAAGAAAAGGAACACCTGTGATATTATTTACCACGCCGGGGAATCTTCAAAGAAAACTCACCACCCATGTGAGAACCATGTTTGATGGATCCAGCAAATCAAATGATACTCCTTTAAATGAGTGTCTCGAAGAGGGTCCCAATTTGCTACAACAAATCTCCACGCTTCTATTGATGTTTTGGAAAAATAGGATAGGAGTGATTTGTTATATTTTTCTCAATGACCAGCGTTCTTGAATGTGACCTACTGTATGTAGTAGGTAAGAACTTAAGTTAAGAACACACTCTGTGATTCATTCATCTTTTGTTTTCATTCATTTGTTTTCTCTCTTGTTCAAATAAAAATGGTGGATTGAGATATACCGGTAGTTCTATTGTTGGTAATTAAATCCTATTTCTTCATGTTGATAGGGTACAATAAACTCATATTTTAATAGGTTATGCTTGCCACGGTGGGTGAGTGGTCAACGTGTCAGTCTACTAACCCCAAGCTTGCAGGTTCGCTCCTGGCCGTGATAAGTGATTTTTTTGAAAGGCGACAAAAATTACGACACCATATCATACGATGTTGGCATGTTAAGGAACCCATTTGAATTCAGTAGGCCGTGTTCATAATGGAAAAATTAATCTCGGGAGTTTCCGCCAACAAACAATTCCTCAATTCTCTACTATAAAGCGTTATAGTGGTCAAGGAGCTTAGATATATAACCTCCTTGACATTCATAGAGCTTCAGGGAACAATGAAATTCGACACGCAAGCTACCCTTTGGGTGTCAAATAACAAAGCTTTCTCCCGGCACCCGAGGCCATACGATATTATTATTATTATTATTAATAGGTTATGGGCCCAGATACTGTTTACTCTACACTACACTCAATATATCTCTGAACACTCTACTACCATAAAAAACGTAAGATCAAAATTTAAAAAAAATACTCCACGGATCACAGCTGGAATTTTAACTTCTATTAGAATAAGCGATAAATTACATCAGAAAAGTGTTAAACAAAGGGAGAGGTCTTCAAACAGTGACGAGGTCCCAGAAACTGTTAGTAAACATAAATTGTACAGAAACTGGATAAACAGACTTGTTAAACTAGCAAAAGAAAGGTACTATTCCAAACAAATAATGTCAAACTACAATAACCCTAAGGTCCTTTGGAAAAATAATAATGATAAAACATGTAGGAAGGGAAATAAATCTTCAGCTGTTGACAGCATATTTATCAGAGACTCACAAGAAACATCCCAACCAGCTGCCATTGCAAACAACTTTGTCGACTACTGCACCATATTTTAAATTTATCACTAACGAAAGGACAATTTCCAGACTCATTCAAAATTGCCATCATTTCTGAAAAAATAAGTGGGTCTAATATAAGAAAGGAATCTGACAACACAAATGCAGGTGTTAGCACAGCACAATCTCAACCTCGGTCTATCTTTTTCATACCCATAACAAAATCAGAAATAACAAACCACATAGCTGCTCTAGAAGATAACTCAGCAAATGGCTATGATAATATCTCTAGTAAACCAATTAAGATAATTAGTTCAGTAATTCTACAACCAACAGTAGTGGCTACGCTGCCTAACGCGCAGCATTAGGTCATGGGGCCAAGCTCTCTGCTGACTCGGTAGACGCGTGGGTTCGAGCCCCACCGTCGGCCGTCCTTGAAATGGTTTTCCGTGGTTTCCCATTTTCAACACCAGGCAAATGCTGGGACGGTACCTTCTGACAGGCCACGGCCGCTTCCTTCCACATCCTTGCCCAGTTTCATTCACCATCATTCATTTCATCTCTCATTAACTCCTCTCATGAGGTTGGCGTCAGGAAGGGCATCCGGCCGTTAAAACCATCGCCACAAAGACTTCCATCGCATCTCATCCCCGACCCCGTTGGAAAACGGGAATAATAAGGGGTAGACATACAATTCTACAACCACTGCACCATATTTTTAATTTATCACTAACGAAAGGACAATTTCCAGACTCATTCAAAATTGCCATCATAATCCCAGTCCATAAATCAGATGATAAAAGAGAGTTAAATAACTATAGACCAATTTCCCTCACAACCCACCTCTCTAAGCTACTAGAGAAATGCATCAAAACCAGATTACTTAACTATCTGAATAAGTTCAACATATTGTCACCAAATCAGTTTGGTTTTAGACCAAACACTAGTACTCAAGATGCAATATTCTCCCTTATTTATTATTTGTATAATACCATCGATAGTTCTAAAAGAACAATTTCTGTGTTCCTGGATTTAGCTTTTGACACCGCAGACCACAATATACTCATTAGAAAACTTGAAAAGGAAGGTATTCGTGGTACTCCTCAAGAACGAATAAAAAGCTTTCTTTTTAACAGAATACAAAAGGTATGAATGAAATATATTCTAAGTAGAAGTGTTGAAGTAAAAATTGGAATTCCCCAAGGAACAGTTTTAGGTCCAATTCTTTTTCTGTTATATATTAACGATTTGTGTGAGCTGAACTGTAATGCTATGATTACCTCATATGCTGATGACACTGTTGTCACAGTCACAGGAACAACTTGGGAGGATACTTTTAATAGAACTCAAGAAACTCTCGCTACAGTCCAAAAATGGCTAAGAAACCACCTCCTTACCTTAAATGAAACCAAAACACAATACCTATTGTGCCCGTTTAGACCGAAGTCCGGACGACCACATATGCATTTCACCAAAAATCAGTCAGCACGAGAATCAAAATATCCCGGGGCGCCAGATGGGTTAAAGTCGAATACAAAGACCCAACAAAAAAATGCTTAACTGATTTTCGGCTCGATGCAACAATAAGGATAGAAGGAGATTTATGAAACGGGTTTGCATACCATAAAATTACCTCATTTTATTTAAAAAAAATACAGGAAGAATATGCCCAAAAATTACACAAAAGAAGACTGGAGAAGCATAGTTTATATACACAAAATACAATGTCGCCAACACATGAACACTAAAATAGTTGAGACGAGAGGTCAAAATATCAGTCCTGTTGACTTCGTTCAACATAATTATATACAGGGGTAGGGTTTTATCAGCACAAAGTCAATCGTCTATACTGATCCCTAAATCATTTAGCATTGACACGTTGAAGATCATAAGAAAAATTATCACTTGTTGAAGAATTCATCACTTTTCACTGTTCTTTTCTCAAAAATATCGGAGCAATTTTTGACTAACACTTATATGATGCAATAATATCAGGGTTGGTTTAAATACAAAGTTGATCATAATAAATAGAATACAATATAATTTACCTGGACTTTGAGCATTTTTAGATTCGAAGAACAGAAAATATCTATTTAAACATAGATCTCAATCCAAAGTATATTCAAAAATGTAATCAAAAATATAATTATCAAAAATATAAATTCCATTCCACATGGAATCACTCAATAAATTAGTAATTATCCCTTGAAAATATTAATTAAGAAATTTGAAATATCATTCAGAATATTTATAATGAAACAATTTATTATTATTATCAAAAATAATTTTGACAAAATGTCAAACATGTTAAGCATCAACTTATTTGCAAAAATGTGTATTTATTTTTATAGGATCTGAAAATCCCTTCAGCTTATAGTGGTTCTTAATAAGTAACAATTTCTAATAACAGCATCGGCCCATACGATTTACACGTGATAAAAATCACAGAATTATAATCAGCATTTAGACAACGGTAAAGTTTTCCTGAATGAAAGGAATTAGTAGAACAATAACAATTTTTCGGGTAAGCAATTACTAGAAATATTTTTAAAACACGTGGATCAACTGTAAATTAATAATGATGGTTCAACAAAATAACCTGTGGTTATATTACGACGAAAGTGTGGCTAAAACGACTCCTTTACTACATCAAAGACACCCAACCTACAATATAATTGGTGCTCCATTTTACAACAACCTCATTCCTGCGACTTAAATTGCGCACTCAGAATGGCATATAACTTTCTGCACACGAACAATGACATCTTCCCAAATTATACAAAATAATCAAGCCATTGCTTGTTACGACAAATGGAAGATTCAGAAATCAGTAAACCTCACCAATGAGTTTACGACAATATTAACAATAATTTTACCATCAGTTTGAAACATCCATACTGTGTTAATATTAGCAAAAACGTTTTGAAAGACGTTGCTCCATAATGATTTTATTTTATATAAACTCTAGCAAAAACCCTGCTTTATACATGCTCAGCTTCTCGTTTCACTTCTTTCCGTGTCTTCTCAAAGCTTTAATATGTAATGCAAACGTGAAATAATTTAACTGAATTAATCTGTTATTTATATGTGGGCGTGCGTTAACCACTAACCTTCGGAATTAACAAATATCCGATTTAGAATATGACTTCAAATGTCAACTGCAGAAAATGATTATTAGAAATCACCAATGTTATTATTATTATTATTATTATTATTATTTCAGAAAATAGAAAAATAATAATAATTATTAAATCACATTATTATTATTATTATTATTATTATTATTATTATTATTATTATTATTATTATTATTAGTATTATTATTATTATTATTATGATTATTATATTCTCAACCAAAAATGGGTTTAAAGTTATTAAACTGTTCGGGGAATATCACCCTCGATTTCCAAACAATGGATAACTATCCATTCCTCACCTTAGATTAATTCTTAAATCTCAAATTACGGCGGCTAATGACAGCAATAAGAATAAAAATATCAAAATAAAATATATGCTCGTTCTGCTCGTCCATAAATGTCGAATAATTGAAGTCTGAGTAAAAACGACTCAGATCCAAGCTCAAATTTCGAAAGAAAAATATTTGCAACAGCAAATAAACATATCGATGACTAGAGAAAAAATATGTGTTGGCAAGACTGTAGAAAATATGAGAAAATCCAACTAACTACGCATAGAAATAATATAAATTGCAGCTTACATTCTTGTAGGTCTCGATGTTAGAAGTCTGGATTGAACCAGATTATTCGGTCTTCCTGTTGTCTGTCCCATTAGGACGCGTACATATAATCTCGTATCGGCTTCCATTTTATACCCACAAGCTGTCTACACAGACATAGTGGCGTTCATAATATCTTGCAGAAAAATGTTGGCAGCTTCAAAAGCTGAAGTGAAGTTGACAGGGGTCTGATCTAAACGATCCATGTTGAAAATAATTACCATGACCCAACTGTGATATAATCAGTATTCTAGTACGCTCACAATCTTATTCAGCACAATTACGAATTCTGTCGAGTTGGTTGGGCAGAGCTTCTCACTCTTCAGGTCGCACAAGGCAAACCTGTATTCCCATTATCGGCTTTTGAATTGTAATATGCAAGAATGGTATTAAGATTACTGACTTATCTTGGCTGGTCCAACGAACAAGACTAAAACTTGTCCCTAAACTGTTGGATATAAATAATCCAGCTATAAGTGATTGTGGACTGTAGAAAGAAATATAGACAAAGTCTATCATATGTCCAAGTTATAGCGGTAAGAAATTACCAAGTGCCACAGACTTATTTCACCACGGTGATAACGTAGAAAAGTTCGAAACTCACTTGAAATGTTTAACACTTTCAGTAACCATGTACTGTAGAAAATTTCAAAGTCCACAGCTTGTGCTGTAAATCGAAGATTAGAGCAACCATGTGCTTGGTGATAGTAACGATGTTCGTAGATTGTCGAGAGTTAAGCGGCTAGAGCGCTTACGTAGAGTAGCACGTCCAAGGCAACGGAGTGCTGATGACGAAGTGAACATACACGTGCCTGGGAGACACGCCTTATATACTCCTCGGCTGACCAGTTCGAGGTCAATGCGGAGGAAATGCTGAAACTAAAACAGCTCATAACTCAGCTTCCGCTCGATCAATTTCTTTGAAACAAAGCTCATTCTTCTTCCCTTGTCCGTGCCAGTAATCTGATACAGGTTTCATGTTTCCATCTCATCGGAAAATATTTAGTGACATATAGCCTCGACTATGATGCTCTCGTCCTACATCACTTACCCACTTCTTGGCTGTCAAAACCTTCGAAAAGCTTCTATGAAGGTTCGGCGCGCGCTATTCAAACATCCCATTCTGGACTTATCATCGTGGCCTGTTCCCGCAAATCTAGGCTCACGGCTTGTACCCTTCAATCTAGGCAACTGGATTTGGGCACATCCACCCCACACATAGCAACAAAAAAAATTGGATTTTTTAAATCACACATCAAGCTATCTGGTTCTTGAATAATAGATCTTCAAACTTGCAGAATTATAAGTTCCCACGATGATACCAGTTCGTGTATTGGCTATCTTATAACTACCGTTGTTGTTACATTCCTCAATTCGGTAGGGTCCAGAATATAAACTCGCAAATTTGGAAAAGATGCGGTTTTGAACATCAGAGGGTATTGGTCTCCTCACCAAAACGAGGGTTCCTACACGTAAGGGTCTGCGGAATCGTCTCCCTCTGATTCTGCGAGTAGGTAATATAAGCCGAAGCTGGCGCAGGGGCTAATGGGCAAGATGGCCGCCGCGCGCAATCACTCTATGTTATTCTTATGGAGGGGTCATTCAGAGCTGGCGCAGTGGCTAATGGGCAAAATGGCCGCTGCGCCCTGAGACCGTGAATGACGTCACAGGGAGAGGTCGGCCGTGTAGTTGCTAAATGGAATATTCATAATTATAATTATTATTATTATTATTATTATTATTATTATTATTATTATTATTTTATTATAAGTTAATTATTGATTTATCTTGTGCTATTCAGACCAGCTTTATATTGTCAACCACTTAGTGTAGTGGCTAGCATTCTTGGCTGTTACTGCCAAGGCCCGGGTTCGATTCCTGGCTCTGCCAAGAAATTTAATTTCTGGTCTCACGAGTGGAACGGGGTACACTCAGTCTTGTAAGGCAAAAGTGAGAAAAGGCGGGTTTTAATTCATACCTCTGCCATTCAGCTTAACCCAACTTCATTTAACCTCACCTAACCTAACCAAACCTAACCTAACTTCACCTAACCTAACTTTACCTAACATAACCTAACCCAACTTAACCTAACCTAACCTAACATAAAAAAATGAGAGAAAAAAAAAGTGAGAGCAAAAAGTGTGAGCAAAGAATTGAGAGCAAATGTAAGAGCACAAATAATAAACTTAGTTATAACCTAACCTAACCTAATCTAACCCACATAAACCTCATTTAAAGATTTTAGATTTTAACATTTTACATTTTAACATTTTAGATTTTTGATTTTTTGATTTTCATTTTTTAGATTTTACATTTTACATTTTGTATTTTTTTTTGTATTTTAGATTTTAGTTCTTTTTAGATTTTACATTTTAAATTTAAGATTTTTTGATTTTAGATTTTACATTTTACATTTTCCGAAAAGAGTAAACAACAAGGTCACATACCTAACCTAACCTAACTTCACCTAACCTAACCTAACCTAATTTCAGAGTCAGAGCAAATATGAGAGCAAATGTGAGAGCACACATAATAAACTAAGTTATAACCTAACCTAAACTGACCTAACTTCACCTAACCTAACCTAACCCAACCTACCCTAACCTAACCTAACCCACAGAAACCTCATTTAAAGATTTTAGATTTTACATTTTAACATTTTACATTTTAACATTTTAGATTTTTGATTTTTTCATTTTACATTTTTTAGATTTTACATTTACATTTTTGATTTTTGTATTTAAGATTTTTTTTTATTTTTTTTAGATTTTACATTTTAAATTTAAGATTTTTTGATTTTAGATTTTACATTTTACATTTTCCGAAAAGAGTAAACAACAAGGTCACATACCTAACCTCACCAAACCTAACTTTACCAAACCTAACTTAAGCTAATCCAAAGGCTAATGCACATACATAAAGTATATAAGGACCCATGCAACTATCCTTATACTAGTCTTATAGGCTACTGTACAACATGATCACTACCCCAACCGGGTTTTTTTCATTTTGTTGTTTACACATTTGTCAATTTTCCAATTTCCCATTTTCAGTTTTTTTTATGTCACTTTTAAGTTTTTCAATTTCATAACATGGAAGCATGGATTTTGCATTTTGCTGTTTACTCATTTATCAATTACACAATTTCCCTTTTACAGTTTTTAAATTGTCAATTTAAAGTTTTTCTATTTCATGATATAGAAACATGGATTTTCCAATTTGTTGTTTGCACATTTGTCAATTTACCAAATTCCCATTTACAGTTTTTAAAATTTCAGTTTAATGTTTTTTTCTATTTTGTCAATATGGAAACATGGATTTTCCAATTCGTGTTTTACATGTTCATTTTGCATTAGGAGTGGAGAGAGGTGGGTAGTTATTAGAAATGTACAAGCAGTGTCCATACAATGTATTTTTTATTTTAAGTACATGTACACTATTTACACATAATACATTTATATTATATTCCTTTTTAGTTATAAATTGTACAGTTGTTTTATTTTGTTTTCTATTTTATTTATTTTTTGATTATGAATACCAGTTTTTTTAAAATTTTTGTAGTGCTATTGTTTTATTTCCTAAATTGTTTTGTTTTATGTATTTGCTAGTTGCAGGCAGAAGATTTTGATATTCATAACTTAACTCTTTAAGCATGGTCAATGATTGAGTAATGACCATAGGCATGTGTACCTATACCATCAGCATCAATCACTCTTTTATCATCACCAGGACACAAAGCAATTTTGTTTAGTCTTATAGATGATATGTCATGTTGTTTAGAAGCGATAATGTTCATGGGTATTCTTTTTACATTGTTTTTCATGACACAATCCTTATAATCTTGAAAGCTTATAGAATTTTTGACAACCCCTTTGCTAATACCTTTAATCTTTTTGATTTCTTTACCATTTATGTCTAAAGCGTACATTTTAGCTCTATGTCCAACAAATGCTTTTATAATTTGTCCACAAGCCTCGTCTTTAAATTTCCCCAACGTTTTCTTGTTTGATGTAGAGTAACATATGTGATTAGTAGGATAATCTGATGTGTCCAGGTGTTCTAGGAAATCCAACTTGTCTTGAAATACATCTTGGGTGTTAACCAAATAAATGAACGAGTCGGTATCCATATACATGAGTTTAAGATTGTCCATGCCATAATAGGGTAGCAGGACATCATAGTGGTGGGAATACATGAGAGTTTTTGAAATATCCAGTATACACATTCCAATATATATAGGCTTATTGAATACAATGTTACGTTTAGCCATGTGGAAAGCAGCTAGGTTAGGACCATAAATGGTTCTGTCAATAAATGTCGGCTTTGCTATTAGCTTTTCTGCCTTTTTGCTGTCAGTCACAAGACGTATGTCTATTCTTTTACGGATATTTTCCATTGTTTTTCCAAAAATGGCATTGTTGAATAATTTGTACAGATTTTTCTCAAACTCATTTTTGGCTTGTTTTCGAAGGTTGTTATTAAAATCAACGTATGCCTTTAACCAAGGTCTTTGCTTAAACTTTAACACACGATGAATTTTTATCAATTTTATTCCATGATCTAAAGCCTGTTTTAATGCCATGTAGTGAACAACATATCGCCTTCGATTTCCAAGATGAGGAATTAGTTTTTTCAGATACGAATCCTTAGGTTGTGTACACTCTGGTAGGAAAGGTAAATCGTTGTGTAGATCATGAAGGTCAGATGGGTAATCAACATCAACGTCAAGAATGTATCCCACAGGATCGTCTTTCTTCAGTTTTTCTAGATCAACGGTATCTGGAGAAACCCACTGAAATCCGCCATAAGGAAGAGAGTGACACATAGCCCACCCGTATTGGTTGTTGGCATCATCATAGGTAATAAACTGTGATGGTTTCTCAGAATCATAGGTTTCCATGTATTTATTGTTAGCTTCAGCATACCGATGAGACACCTGGCATATGCCTCCACGTATTCCAGACTCGATTAAAAGAATCTGATCGTAATCCTGTAGCAATTCCAGTTCAATGCCTGTGTAAAGGAGCATTGCCTCAAAACTTAAACCAGGCGAAGTGAAAAAGTGTGCAGCATCCACTCGGTGTGTTTCTAGTGTTTTGTTTCTAAACGTTTCAAAGCTGTCTGCAAGAAGGAGTACATCTGAAGTTAGGTAGAGGTCACTATATTCCCCTAGAGTTTTAATGTTGAACTGATTCCACACATTTTTTGCATGTTCATAGTCTTTTTGACTAACATTTTCTTGACTTAATTTGTTAAAGAATACCTCTTTTGGAGGTAAACACGTTTCACTTAACTTTTCCCATGAGTCAATGTAGTCATAACAAAATACCCCTTTACGAGTCATGAGCATTGCATTTTCTTTTCCAAAGTACTTGTCTGTTTCAGGGTATAATGTTAAGTTGGAAACTAAGTTTTCCAAACTACTTGGCATTAACCGAAACGTGTCCACAAATCGAAGCTTAACATTTCCAACATATTTGGTGAAAGAGATGTACTTTTCTTTGGAGTTAGGGATAACGTCCACTCTTTCAGTAGTACACCCCAATTGCTTTACAATGAAATTTGCGTCATAGCCACTCATATTATGTAGAAATACAGGAACGGGGTTACGTGTTTTACACTTCAAATTACAGTTATTGTGAGCACTTCCACGGTATTCCCCTGTAATATGACAATGGTCTCGAACTTTCCAGTCCTCTTTGGTAAATGGTTTATGACACAAATAACAGGTTTCAGAAGATTGGAACTCTGCTTCTTGATGCTCAGTTAAAGCTTTTGGAACATTTAAGCTGTAAAGACGATCAATTTCATTAGCTATTGAGATCAAACAGTCCATAAACTTTTCTGCAGCGTCAGGTCCACGATAAATAATAGGTTGGCTCGGAAGGTTTGTCTTTATGTGTTCCACAGCTGGTGAGGGTTTAACATATATACCAAAGCTCATAGGAACATGACTCTGGTATGGCACTGTATAACTTGCCTCAGGATTAGGTAGACATGTTTGATAGGGTAACAGTATACTTTCAAAATCTGCATAGATAACGTAAGGTATTCTAAGCATTTTTTCCACATTTACGAATTTCACAATTGGGTTTTTAATAGGCATTTCAACCCTAGCAATGTCATGCTGGACACACAAAGCTCTATGTTCTTTTAATTTTTCCATTCCTTGTTGCCCATATTGATTATCAAAGTGAGTGAAACACCGTTTACACGTATATATCTTATGTCCATGGCGGGTAATCTGATGTCCTACTAGTTTATCAAAATCTTTGATAAAGACGTAGTGGTTCTGGCCGGATGATGAACTTAGCAGAAGGAGGTCACGATGGTCTTGTAACTCTTGATCCACAACCTTTAGAGGAAACAGTTTGTTGTCTTCTTCCAGTCCAAATACATTGATGGATATGTCGTTGGCTTTCTCGAATTTGGGAATGTCAGCTAGTAATGTTGGAAATGATATTACTGAAAAATCATACTTGTTTTCCAGATCCTTGTATTTACTAATGCGTTGAGCATCCTTTTTAACCAGTTTTGCTAAAATGGCATACATAAAACACTTTTCATCTTTCAAGTTTTCAGGATTAATGCAGGCTTTTCTTGCTTGTATAGCTGCTGGTAATGGAATATATGTGCTTCCACGCAAGGGATTGTACTTATTTATTTTCAATCGTACTCCTTCCACTGCTAACAAAGCCCAATTACTGCCTTTTAGCTCAGATTCCTCCATTTCCGTAGTTAACTTTGTAAATTGTGTTTCCAAGAAACTACTTAAGTCCGTTTCCAAAAATAGGGCCTGATTTCGTGTTTTAAAAGCACGATCTGTAATTTCATTGGTAGATGTATGAATGAATCTACATTCAGCCACAAGATTAACTTTGATCGACTTGTGCATTGCTAGTTCTTTCTCCATAGCTTGAATTATTTGCTGTTTGGACTCTTTAAGGTATGAATTTAAATCCTTGCACGTATCGCAACGAATGAAATAGGATTTAAGTCGACCTTCAAAAGATGTCTCATATTCAATAAGTCCATTTTTGTCAGGGACCAATGACAGTAGGTAATGTTTTGTGGGCTCAGATTTTTGTCTTTTAGCTGCCGACACAACATTACAACATTCTTCATGACGACGTCCGTTGTAGGCATTGTTGAATGTACAGCCACACGTTTTACACTCATGAAATTCCCCACACGAAACTTCATGACGCTTCCTATGATAGTCCCGAAGAAAAGTCTTTCCACACTCTTTACACATATAGCTAGGAATGGGTTCTTCCATCACGAATGTTGATTTCTGCAAACAGCTGCTTACTGCGTATCACAAGGCTAGAGGTTGGTCGGTGAGACGGTCTTTCACGATGTGAACACCGTGAGAGGTAGTAGTCAACTGGTGATATTATTGTGAAGGGTCCTCTAATATACCCCTAGTCTAGACCAACAACTCTTTACAGCGTATGACAAGGCTGTAGACTGGACAGTGAGACGGTCTTTCACGATGTGAACACTGTAACAAGTAGTAGTCAACTGATTATATACTTGCTAAGGGTTCTCTAATATACAATAGTCAAGACCAACAGCTACTTACTGAGTAGTACAAGGCTGTACAATAGTTGTTTTGACAGTCTTTCACGATGTGGTCACTGTGAGTGGCGGTAGTCAACTGATGATATTCTTGATAAGGGTCCTCTGATATACCCCTGGTTAAGGGTAACAGCTGCTCGCTGCATATGACAAGACTAAAGACTGGTTGTTTCAACGGTCTTTCACAATGTAAACACTGTGACAGGTAGTAGTCAACTGAAAATATTCTTATAGTCTACTCAAGGTTATCAGGTACTTACTGCATATCAAAAGGCTGTACACTCATGTGTTAGACAGTCTTTTTTTTTGCCAAAGACCCTCTATATTCCCTACACAAGGCTATACATGTTAGTTCTAAACACTTAGTGGTTAATTTTATAATAAATTTAAATACACAACATATACGAGCACGTTTTCACTCGGTAAAACTTTACCAAACAGTAAAATGCGACACGCAAAGTATGTTTCCGCTATCTAGCGGTGACTATGAGAACTACTTGAACGACCAGCATGCTACCTAGCGCTCCATTTCAACACTCGCTCACTGAACGACCACCATGCTATCTAGCGGTCGATATCAATACTCACTCAACTACATGCCTGCTACCTATCGGTTAATATAACAACTCACTCAACTACCAGCATGCTACATGGCTTTTTTGGTCAGTTTTTTGTTGGCTTTTTTTGGTCAGTTTCTGTTGGCTTATGTTGGCTTTTATTGGCTTTTGTTGGCTTTTGTTGGCTTTTGTAGGCTTTTTTGTTGGCTTTTGTTGGCTTTTGTATTAGCTCTTTCATATTTGCTCTTGCTTGTGGGGGCTTATTATTTGGTCTTGGAAAGTATGTCAGTCCTTTTTTATGGCTGCAAAATGCTTACAGCCATGTTTGTAAGCAGCAACAACAACAACAGCAACACACAAAATTCCAAAAAAAAATCCAAAGTACTCTAAGGTTTATCAATGACTCTCAACTCTTACACTTACCTCTATCCCATGCATAGTCAAAAATTAGTGTATTTTTCAAATTTTTCAAAAAATATTTGGAAAGTAGGCTATATCATTAATCTAAAAATCCTGAAAAGACATATGTTAACTCCAACACCTACCTCTATACCACTCTCAGTCCAAAAATAGTGTATTTTTCAAATTTTCCAAAACCTATTTCCAAAATGGGTTATATTTCCAAAATTAAAAAGTTAACAAAAACGTTTTTTTGACATAAATGAATGGCCTTTGTCCCCTCTACCACTGTACCAAGTCCCAGGTCTCCAGGACAAAAAAAATAAAATTTCCAAAATGGGTTATATTTCCAAAATTAAAAAGTTTACAAAAATGTTTGTTTGACAGAAATGAATGGCCTTTACCCCCTCTACCACGGTACCAAGTCCCAGGTCTCTAGGACAACAAAAATAAAATTTTGAAAATGGGCTTTATTTCCAAAATTAAGAATTTTACAAACAAGTTTGTCTAACGTAAATCAATGGTCTTTACCCCCTCTATTCCCATACCAAGTCTCAGGTCACTAGGTCAAGAAAATAATTTTTTTTAAAATGGTCACTATTTTGGAAACTAGGAATTCTACAAAAAAGTTTGTTTAACATAAATGAAAGGTCTCTATCCCCTCTACCGGTAAACCAAGTTACAGGTCTGTACGACAAAAAATGAAAAAGTTCAACAGGGAAAGTAGGCGATTTTTCATAAAACCAAACATTCTAAAAAGCGTTCTATGGGCTTAAAAGAATGGCCTCTATGTCCTTTATTTTTTGTAATACAACTTTGTTATTTTTTTATATTTTTTGAAAAAAGCGTAATTTTGAAATTCCTATATTTTGGAAACTAGGAAGTTTACAAAAAAGTTTGTTTGACATAAATGAAAGGTTCCTACCCCCTCTACCCCCAAAATAAATGTCAAGCCTCTAGAACTAAAACTGCAGTCGTGGAATAGTGGCGCTTCTGCTTAGTGTCATGGCCGCCGCGTGAGTTCACGCGGCGGCCATGACACTATTTGGAAGCACCACTACTCCACTACTGCAGTTTTAGTTCTAGAGGCTTGACATTTATTTTGGGGGTAGAGGGGGTAGGAACCTTTCATTTATGTCAAACAAACTTTTTTGTAAACTTCCTAGTTTCCAAAATATAGGAATTTCAAAATTACGCTTTTTTCAAAAAATATAAAAAAATAACAAAGTTGTATTACAAAAAATAAAGGACATAGAGGCCATTCTTTTAAGCCCATAGAACGCTTTTTAGAATGTTTGGTTTTATGAAAAATCGCCTACTTTCCCTGTTGAACTTTTTCATTTTTTGTCGTACAGACCTGTAACTTGGTTTACCGGTAGAGGGGATAGAGACCTTTCATTTATGTTAAACAAACTTTTTTGTAGAATTCCTAGTTTCCAAAATAGTGACCATTTTAAAAAAAAATATTTTCTTGACCTAGTGACCTGAGACTTGGTATGGGAATAGAGGGGGTAAAGACCATTGATTTACGTTAGACAAACTTGTTTGTAAAATTCTTAATTTTGGAAATAAAGCCCATTTTCAAAATTTTATTTTTTTTGTCCTGGAGACCTGGGACTTGGTACAGTGGTAGAGGGGACAAAGGCCATTAATTTATGTCAAACAAACGTTTTTGTTAACTTTTTAATTTTGGAAATATAACCCATTTTGGAAATATGTTTTGGAAAATTTGAAAAATACACTATTTTTGGACTGAGAGTGGTATAGAGGTAGGTGTTGGAGTTAACATATGTCTTTTCAGGATTTTTAGATTAATGATATAGCCTACTTTCCAAATATTTTTTGAAAAATTTGAAAAATACACTAATTTTTGACTATGCATGGGATAGAGGTAAGTGTAAGAGTTGAGAGTCATTGATAAACCTTAGAGTACTTTGGATTTTTTTTTTGGAATTTTGTGTGTTGCTGTTGTTGTTGTTGCTGCTTACAAACATGGCTGTAAGCATTTTGCAGCCATAAAAAAGGACTGACATACTTTCCAGGACCAAATAATAAGCCCCCACAAGCAAGAGCAAATATGAAAGAGCTAATACAAAAGCCAACAAAAGCCAACAAAAAAGCCTACAAAAGCCAACAAAAGCCAACAAAAGCCAATAAAAGCCAACATAAGCCAACAGAAACTGACCAAAAAAAGCCAACAAAAAACTGACCAAAAAAGCCATGTAGCATGCTGGTAGTTGAGTGAGTTGTTATATTAACCGATAGGCAGCAGGCATGTAGTTGAGTGAGTATTGATATCGACCGCTAGATAGCATGGTGGTCGTTCAGTGAGCGAGTGTTGAAATGGAGCGCTAGGTAGCATGCTGGTCGTTCAAATAGTTCTCATAGTCACCGCTAGATAGCGGAAACATACTTTGCGTGTCGCATTTTACTGTTTGGTAAAGTTTTACCGAGTGAAAACGTGCTCGTATATGTTGTGTATTTAAATTTATTATAAAATTAACCACTAAGTGTTTAGAACTAACATGTATAGCCTTGTGTAGGGAATATAGAGGGTCTTTGGCCAAAAAAAAAGACTGTCTAACACATGAGTGTACAGCCTTTGGATATGCAGTAAGTACCTGATAACCTTGAGTAGACTATAAGAATATTTTCAGTTGACTACTACCTGTCACAGTGTTTACATTGTGAAAGACCATTGAAACAACCAGTCTTTAGTCTTGTCATATGCAGCGAGCAGCTGTTACCCTTAACCAGGGGTATATCAGAGGACCCTTATCAAGAATATCATCAGTTGACTACCGCCACTCACAGTGACCACATCGTGAAAGACTGTCAAAACAACTATTGTACAGCCTTGTACTACTCAGTAAGTAGCTGTTGGTCTTGACTATTGTATATTAGAGAACCCTTAGCAAGTATATAATCAGTTGACTACTACTTGTTACAGTGTTCACATCGTGAAAGACCGTCTCACTGTCCAGTCTACAGCCTTGTCATACGCTGTAAAGAGTTGTTGGTCTAGACTAGGGGTATATTAGAGGACCCTTCACAAGAATATCACCAGTTGACTACTACCTCTCACGGTGTTCACATCGTGAAAGACCGTCTCACCGACCAACCTCTAGCCTTGTGATACGCAGTAAGCAGCTGTTTGCAGAAATCAACATTCGTGATGGAAGAACCCATTCCTAGCTATATGTGTAAAGAGTGTGGAAAGACTTTTCTTCGGGACTATCATAGGAAGCGTCATGAAGTTTCGTGTGGGGAATTTCATGAGTGTAAAACGTGTGGCTGTACATTCAACAATGCCTACAACGGACGTCGTCATGAAGAATGTTGTAATGTTGTGTCGGCAGCTAAAAGACAAAAATCTGAGCCCACAAAACATTACCTACTGTCATTGGTCCCTGACAAAAATGGACTTATTGAATATGAGACATCTTTTGAAGGTCGACTTAAATCCTATTTCATTCGTTGCGATACGTGCAAGGATTTAAATTCATACCTTAAAGAGTCCAAACAGCAAATAATTCAAGCTATGGAGAAAGAACTAGCAATGCACAAGTCGATCAAAGTTAATCTTGTGGCTGAATGTAGATTCATTCATACATCTACCAATGAAATTACAGATCGTGCTTTTAAAACACGAAATCAGGCCCTATTTTTGGAAACGGACTTAAGTAGTTTCTTGGAAACACAATTTACAAAGTTAACTACGGAAATGGAGGAATCTGAGCTAAAAGGCAGTAATTGGGCTTTGTTAGCAGTGGAAGGAGTACGATTGAAAATAAATAAGTACAATCCCTTGCGTGGAAGCACATATATTCCATTACCAGCAGCTATACAAGCAAGAAAAGCCTGCATTAATCCTGAAAACTTGAAAGATGAAAAGTGTTTTATGTATGCCATTTTAGCAAAACTGGTTAAAAAGGATGCTCAACGCATTAGTAAATACAAGGATCTGGAAAACAAGTATGATTTTTCAGTAATATCATTTCCAACATTACTAGCTGACATTCCCAAATTCGAGAAAGCCAACGACATATCCATCAATGTATTTGGACTGGAAGAAGACAACAAACTGTTTCCTCTAAAGGTTGTGGATCAAGAGTTACAAGACCATCGTGACCTCCTTCTGCTAAGTTCATCATCCGGCCAGAACCACTACGTCTTTATCAAAGATTTTGATAAACTAGTAGGACATCAGATTACCCGCCATGGACATAAGATATATACGTGTAAACGGTGTTTCACTCACTTTGATAATCAATATGGGCAACAAGGAATGGAAAAATTAAAAGAACATAGAGCTTTGTGTGTCCAGCATGACATTGCTAGGGTTGAAATGCCTATTAAAAACCCAATTGTGAAATTCGTAAATGTGGAAAAAATGCTTAGAATACCTTACGTTATCTATGCAGATTTTGAAAGTATACTGTTACCCTATCAAACATGTCTACCTAATCCTGAGGCAAGTTATACAGTGCCATACCAGAGTCATGTTCCTATGAGCTTTGGTATATATGTTAAACCCTCACCAGCTGTGGAACACATAAAGACAAACCTTCCGAGCCAACCTATTATTTATCGTGGACCTGACGCTGCAGAAAAGTTTATGGACTGTTTGATCTCAATAGCTAATGAAATTGATCGTCTTTACAGCTTAAATGTTCCAAAAGCTTTAACTGAGCATCAAGAAGCAGAGTTCCAATCTTCTGAAACCTGTTATTTGTGTCATAAACCATTTACCAAAGAGGACTGGAAAGTTCGAGACCATTGTCATATTACAGGGGAATACCGTGGAAGTGCTCACAATAACTGTAATTTGAAGTGTAAAACACGTAACCCCGTTCCTGTATTTCTACATAATATGAGTGGCTATGACGCAAATTTCATTGTAAAGCAATTGGGGTGTACTACTGAAAGAGTCGACGTTATCCCTAACTCCAAAGAAAAGTACATCTCTTTCACCAAATATGTTGGAAATGTTAAGCTTCGATTTGTGGACACGTTTCGGTTAATGCCAAGTAGTTTGGAAAACTTAGTTTCCAACTTAACATTATACCCTGAAACAGACAAGTACTTTGGAAAAGAAAATGCAATGCTCATGACTCGTAAAGGGGTATTTTGTTATGACTACATTGACTCATGGGAAAAGTTAAGTGAAACGTGTTTACCTCCAAAAGAGGTATTCTTTAACAAATTATGTCAAGAAAATGTTAGTCAAAAAGACTATGAACATGCAAAAAATGTGTGGAATCAGTTCAACATTAAAACTCTAGGGGAATATAGTGACCTCTACCTAACTTCAGATGTACTCCTTCTTGCAGACAGCTTTGAAACGTTTAGAAACAAAACACTAGAAACACACCGAGTGGATGCTGCACACTTTTTCACTTCGCCTGGTTTAAGTTTTGAGGCAATGCTCCTTTACACAGGCATTGAACTGGAATTGCTACAGGATTACGATCAGATTCTTTTAATCGAGTCTGGAATACGTGGAGGCATATGCCAGGTGTCTCATCGGTATGCTGAAGCTAACAATAAATACATGGAAACCTATGATTCTGAGAAACCATCACAGTTTATTACCTATGATGATGCCAACAACCAATACGGGTGGGCTATGTGTCACTCTCTTCCTTATGGCGGATTTCAGTGGGTTTCTCCAGATACCGTTGATCTAGAAAAACTGAAGAAAGACGATCCTGTGGGATACATTCTTGACGTTGATGTTGATTACCCATCTGACCTTCATGATCTACACAACGATTTACCTTTCCTACCAGAGTGTACACAACCTAAGGATTCGTATCTGAAAAAACTAATTCCTCATCTTGGAAATCGAAGGCGATATGTTGTTCACTACATGGCATTAAAACAGGCTTTAGATCATGGAATAAAATTGATAAAAATTCATCGTGTGTTAAAGTTTAAGCAAAGACCTTGGTTAAAGGCATACGTTGATTTTAATAACAACCTTCGAAAACAAGCCAAAAATGAGTTTGAGAAAAATCTGTACAAATTATTCAACAATGCCATTTTTGGAAAAACAATGGAAAATATCCGTAAAAGAATAGACATACGTCTTGTGACTGACAGCAAAAAGGCAGAAAAGCTAATAGCAAAGCCGACATTTATTGACAGAACCATTTATGGTCCTAACCTAGCTGCTTTCCACATGGCTAAACGTAACATTGTATTCAATAAGCCTATATATATTGGAATGTGTATACTGGATATTTCAAAAACTCTCATGTATTCCCACCACTATGATGTCCTGCTACCCTATTATGGCATGGACAATCTTAAACTCATGTATATGGATACCGACTCGTTCATTTATTTGGTTAACACCCAAGATGTATTTCAAGACAAGTTGGATTTCCTAGAACACCTGGACACATCAGATTATCCTACTAATCACATATGTTACTCTACATCAAACAAGAAAACGTTGGGGAAATTTAAAGACGAGGCTTGTGGACAAATTATAAAAGCATTTGTTGGACTTAGAGCTAAAATGTACGCTTTAGACATAAATGGTAAAGAAATCAAAAAGATTAAAGGTATTAGCAAAGGGGTTGTCAAAAATTCTATAAGCTTTCAAGATTATAAGGATTGTGTCATGAAAAACAATGTAAAAAGAATACCCATGAACATTATCGCTTCTAAACAACATGACATATCATCTATAAGACTAAACAAAATTGCTTTGTGTCCTGGTGATGATAAAAGAGTGATTGATGCTGATGGTATAGGTACACATGCCTATGGTCATTACTCAATCATTGACCATGCTTAAAGAGTTAAGTTATGAATATCAAAATCTTCTGCCTGCAACTAGCAAATACATAAAACAAAACAATTTAGGAAATAAAACAATAGCACTACAAAAATTTTAAAAAAACTGGTATTCATAATCAAAAAATAAATAAAATAGAAAACAAAATAAAACAACTGTACAATTTATAACTAAAAAGGAATATAATATAAATGTATTATGTGTAAATAGTGTACATGTACTTAAAATAAAAAATACATTGTATGGACACTGCTTGTACATTTCTAATAACTACCCACCTCTCTCCACTCCTAATGCAAAATGAACATGTAAAACACGAATTGGAAAATCCATGTTTCCATATTGACAAAATAGAAAAAAACATTAAACTGAAATTTTAAAAACTGTAAATGGGAATTTGGTAAATTGACAAATGTGCAAACAACAAATTGGAAAATCCATGTTTCTATATCATGAAATAGAAAAACTTTAAATTGACAATTTAAAAACTGTAAAAGGGAAATTGTGTAATTGATAAATGAGTAAACAGCAAAATGCAAAATCCATGCTTTCATGTTATGAAATTGAAAAACTTAAAAGTGACATAAAAAAACTGAAAATGGGAAATTGGAAAATTGACAAATGTGTAAACAACAAAATGAAAAAAACCCGGTTGGGGTAGTGATCATGTTGTACAGTAGCCTATAAGACTAGTATAAGGATAGTTGCATGGGTCCTTATATACTTTATGTATGTGCATTAGCCTTTGGATTAGCTTAAGTTAGGTTTGGTAAAGTTAGGTTTGGTGAGGTTAGGTATGTGACCTTGTTGTTTACTCTTTTCGGAAAATGTAAAATGTAAAATCTAAAATCAAAAAATCTTAAATTTACAATGTAAAATCTAAAAAAAAAAAAAAAATCTTAAATACAAAAATCAAAAATGTAAATGTAAAATCTAAAAAATGTAAAATGAAAAAATCAAAAATCTAAAATGTTAAAATGTAAAATGTTAAAATGTAAAATCTAAAATCTTTAAATGAGGTTTCTGTGGGTTAGGTTAGGTTAGGGTAGGTTGGGTTAGGTTAGGTTAGGTGAAGTTAGGTCAGTTTAGGTTAGGTTATAACTTAGTTTATTATGTGTGCTCTCACATTTGCTCTCATATTTGCTCTGACTCTGAAATTAGGTTAGGTTAGGTTAGGTGAAGTTAGGTTAGGTTAGGTATGTGACCTTGTTGTTTACTCTTTTCGGAAAATGTAAAATGTAAAATCTAAAATCAAAAAATCTTAAATTTAAAATGTAAAATCTAAAAAGAACTAAAATCTAAAATACAAAAAAAAATACAAAATGTAAAATGTAAAATCTAAAAAATGAAAATCAAAAAATCAAAAATCTAAAATGTTAAAATGTAAAATGTTAAAATCTAAAATCTTTAAATGAGGTTTATGTGGGTTAGATTAGGGTAGGTTAGGTTATAACTAAGTTTATTATTTGTGCTCTTACATTTGCTCTCAATTCTTTGCTCACACTTTTTGCTCTCACTTTTTTTTTCTCTCATTTGTTTATGTTAGGTTAGGTTAGGTTAAGTTGGGTTAGGTTATGTTAGGTAAAGTTAGGTTAGGTGAAGTTAGGTTAGGTTTGGTTAGGTTAGGTGAGGTTAAATGAAGTTGGGTTAAGCTGAATGGCAGAGGTATGAATTAAAACCCGCCTTTTCTCACTTTTGCCTTACAAGACTGAGTGTACCCCGTTCCACTCGTGAGACCAGAAATTAAATTTCTTGGCAGAGCCAGGAATCGAACCCGGGCCTTGGCAGTAACAGCCAAGAATGCTAGCCACTACACTAAGTGGTTGACAATATAAAGCTGGTCTGAATAGCACAAGATAAATCAATAATTAACTTATAATAAAATAATAATAATAATAATAATAATAATAATTATAATTATGAATATTCCATTTGGCAACTACACGGCCGACCTCTCCCTGTGACGTCATTCACGGTCTCAGGGCGCAGCGGCCATTTTGCCCATTAGCCACTGCGCCAGCTCTGAATGACCCCTCCATAAGAATAACATAGAGTGATTGCGCGCGGCGGCCATCTTGCCCATTAGCCCCTGCGCCAGCTTCGGCTTATATTACCTAGTTCTGCGCTCTCTCTTCAAAGCTCTGCTTCTCAAACTGTCCAATGCTAGAATCTCCCTCCTTTGACGACTGGGGTCGATCTCAGGTGGAATTGAGATTATCCGATCACAAAGTCTCGTCGGCTTGATTCCATGGTGAAGCAATATGGGTATCTGTCCAGTACTCTCATGGACTGTAGAATTTATGGATTCGGCTGCTAAGGGAATCACATCCATCCATTTCCAATGCTCGTTTGGACAATACAAGCGACAAAATTTGGAAATTTCAGCCATAATGCGTTCAGCGGGATTGCTGTAAGGATGTGTAATTGAACATAGAAGTTGTTTTATCGCCAAATTTTCCATGGCGATCCTGAATTCCAAAGATGTAAATTGGGATCCATGGTCTGACAAAAGAAATTCCGGTTTGCCTGCTTCCGGGATTACGTTATTCCTGGTCCTGTTTGCACAATGTTTTGCATTCGCCTTCTGGATAGGATGCAACATAGTGTACTTGCTGAAAACATCAATTGTCACAAGAATGTACCGATTTCCTCTCTTCGATTTTGGAATGGGGCCAAAAATATCGGTAGCAAAGATTTCACAAGGCTTTGTCGGAATGATAGGCCTTGGGGCTTCCTTTAACAGTTTGGAATTATGCTTGCTCCTCTGGAATAAGTCGCATTCACGGATGGTGTTCCTAACAGAATGTCTCATCAGTTCCCACGAAAATTTCTCTTGAATCACTTTAATGGTTTTGTCTACTCCAGCATGACCTGACGTGCGATGCACCATCCAAATGATGGGGACTTGCATGTGTGGAGGAACAACAACTCTCAACTTGGTATGGTCTGGATCCACAAACTTATAAATCAGGCCATCCAATACCAAAAAATCCCTCGAAATAATCTCCGTTTCAACAAAATCAGCATCTGCTGGGTCCATGTCACCATGTAGAAAGCGATACATGTTCCTAAGGGGTCTATTTCTCCTCTGAGATAAGTGTAAAAGTCTTAACTTCCTCAAAGTTTCTTCGTATTCAAAAGTCAAAGTTACTTGCAAAACTTTAGGTGTAGATTCCACAGCTCTGGTCAATAAATCTGCTCCAACATTCAATTTCCCTGGAGTGTGTTCAATGACTAAGTTGAATTGCTGTATGAAAAGTGACCATCTCGTTATCCTTTCACTTGCAAAGTTCGTTCAATTTCTTTGCGTTCACAATTATTCTGTATCAAATCATCGTCTTCTACTTGCCATTTGGTAATCCTATAAGTAAAAGTCTTAATTAAGCCATTTGCTACTGAAGATTTGAGGTTTTTTTCATCTTTACTCTTAGTTTGAGGTGTTCCTGAAGTGCCGGGTTAACCCTGTTTCAATTGTTCCAGGTACTGTTTGTTCTCCTGATGTCGTTCCACCAAATTCTTCCTTGCCTCCTGCTTGAATTCTTCGTTGGATTGTCTAGGATTCTCATTCCTTGGGTAATATCCATTACTTCACCCAAAGTATCTTTTCTCTTGACATCGCCCTTGATTTCCTCTTGGTCTTCCCCATTGATTTCTGTAGTTGTTTTCAGGTCTGGCATATGGTCTATTTTCATATGACCTATAATTGCTCTGATTCCATCTTCCTTGTCTTGGATCATCCCTCGGCGTTTTCTCTTCTCTACCGTCTCGAGATGTCTGAGAACATCTGTCAGCCATCACTGCAAATACCGCGTTGTCATTCTTTCCAGCCTTCTGATGAAAGAATTGGGCGTTCGTGTGATCCAATCTCTGTAAAACTTCGTCGAATTGTTCCATGCTGTATATGTCCGCTGCTATCAGTGTTCTTTGGACATCTGCAGGAAATTGCCTGATCAAAGCAGTAATCAGTTCGTTGTCGGGCATCGGCGGATCTAAATGTTGAAGTTTAGACAACTGTCCTGAGAAATAAGTTGAGTAACAAGTAGGCTGTGAAGTGGAATATATTTTCAAGTACAACTCCGCTCTCACTTGCTGTTGGGTTTCTGGGGACCAGAATTTCTTTAATAATCCTCTAGAAAATTCTTCGAAATTGTTTAGAGTAGATCTAAAAGCTCTAATCCACGTCAGTGCGGAACCTTCCAGAAATTTCCCTATCACTCTTATCTCTCTTTCCTTTCCAATTTTGGAATCTATAAGGTAGTCTCCAACTTCTCTCAGAAATTCTACGGGTGTGATACTTCCGGTTCCAGAGAATTTTGAAGGTTTATCTTCTACATTTTTATATAAGGTCATCGGTGTGGATTGCATCATCGCCCTAACCTCCTCTTGTTTATGGGGATTTCCTACTCCGTTTATCTCCTCGATGTCTTTATCTTTACTTGTGGCTGTAGCTTTACTCTGAGGTTCAACAATACTCTTCGCTTGTTTTTGATAATTCAAAAAATTGTTATTAAGGGCTTTTATGGTTTCCTTGAGTTCGGCATTCTCCTCACCCACTAATCTCTTTATCTCTTCGCTACTATTTTTGCTATGAGAACAATCACCCTGACCCTTTTCTCTAACTTGACTCTTGATGTCCTCGATCTCCTTCTGATTTTATTCAGATTTTTTTCTGATCTCTTCAGTATCTCTTTTGATCCCCTCTGTTTCTTTACAATTTTCTTTTACATCAGTAAATATTTGGTTCATCATCGTTTCATGATTTTTCAATGAATTTGTCATATCCACGATGTATTTTTCAGCTATCTGGATATCTTTAGTAATGACCTGGACATGTGACGTCAAAGTTTCCCTAATCTCTTTGATTCCGTCTTGGGTTTCCAGTTTAAGTGCATCTTTGACTTCTTGGATAACTGTTGTCTTGATCTCAGTTGTCAACTCCTTGACTACACTTTGCTGAATCTCTCCTACTACAAGTTCCTGGAATTGCTCGGTTAAACGTTGTATGTCGTTATTTGCCATGTCAGTGTTTTCTTTCTGAACGCGAATTTCTAAGCTTATCATGTCTTCTCCTACTTTCCTGATACCTCGCTCGATCCTATCAGCTAATGACTGAGATTTTTGGTCGGCATGGCGAAATTTATCCTCCATTTTACTTGTGTTTAAAGCAAAGGAAGTTTCGAGTTCATGAGTTTTCTCGAGCAGTTTAGACATTTTGTTTTCTATAGAAATAGAATTTTCTTTAATTTTATTCTCTGAAGAGGCTCCTAATGAATCGGAATTCTCCCTCATTTTAGCTTTCAAATTTACTGAGTTTTTCCTCTAATTTAGCTTCCAAAGAAGTTTTTAACGAATCAGATTGTTCTTTTAACTTGTTTTCTAAAGAATTTTCAAGATTTACTTTTAATCTGTTTTCTAATGAATCAGAGTTTTCTTTAAGTTTGTTTTCCAAAGAATTAGAGTTTTCTTTAAGTTTATTTTCTAAAGAAATAGAGTTTTCCCTAAATTTACTTTCCATTGAATTCTCAAGATTAACTTTTAAAGAAGCGGTCAATCTATTTTCTAGGGTATCTGAATTTTCCCTTAATTTTTCCCTTAAAGTTTCAGAGTTTTCTTTAAGTTTAACCTCCATTTGATCAGTTTTGCCAATGATTTCTGCTATTTGCAATGCAGCACTCTTGGAGCTCTCCTCCATGCGATTCAAGATCCTCATGATCTCATCCATGATTATCAGAATACAATTCGAAATTAGGGGTATAAATGTAAGCAGACACAAAGACTTAAATCTAAAACAAGAATTATGCGTAGCTACTTGGATTTCTCAGAATAAAATGAGATTTGCCCTACTGTCGACGTGATGGAAAAAAATCTCTACTATTAACAATTAGATTTAAACAACAATATCAAAAATTACAAAGTCAATATCCTCCACCTGGAATCTAACGAAATGCAACCTTTCTGACCATCGAACGTATACTAAAATTTTATTTGGCACCCTAATGGATAAGCCATTATACAACAAAACAAATCCCCACTCTAACTATTTGAATTTTAATTTGAATTAAGTTTCCCCACTAATTGGGTTTCCTAAGAGTTTATATATCCGAACCAGACATTTTCCTATTTCCCAAATATCTATTGAAAAATCAAATCGGTATACAAATGACCGTATAAAAAATCGGGCCCCACGTTCGAATCCATTTCTCTCTTCTATCTTATTTTATGTGCCCGTTTAGACCGAAGTCCGGACGACCACATATGCATTTCACCAAAAATCAGTCAGCACGAGAATCAAAATATCCCGGGGCGCCAGATGGGTTAAAGACGAATACAAAGACCCAACAAAAAATGCTTAACTGATTTTCGGCTCGATGCAACAATAAGGACAGAAGGAGATTTATTAAACGGGTTTGCATACCATAAAATTATCTCATTTTATTAAAATAAAAAAAATGCCCAAAAATGGCACAAAAGATGACTGGGGAAGCATAGTTTATATACACAAAATACAATGTCGCCAACACATGAACACTAAAATAGTTGAGACGAGAAGTCAAAATATCAGTCCTGTTGACTTCGTTCAACATAATTATATACAGGGGTAGGGTTTTATCAGCACAAAGTCAATCGTCTATACTGATCCCTAAATCATTTAGCATTCACACGTTGAAGATCAATAAGAAAAATTATCACTTGTTGAAAAATTCATCACTTTTCACTGTTCTTTTCTCAAAAATATCGGAGCAAATTTTGACTAACACTTTTAGGATGCAGTAATATCAGGGTTGGTTTAAATACTAAGTTGATCATTATAAATAGAATACAATATAATTTACCTGGACTTTGAGCATTTTTAGATTCGAAGATCAGAAAATATCTATTTAAACATAGATCTCAATCCAAAGTCTATTCAAAAATTTAATCAAAAATATAATTATCAAAAATATAAATTCCATTCCACATGGATTCACTCAATAAATTAATTAATTATCCCTTGTAAATATTAATTAGGAAATTTGAAATATCATTCAGAATATTTATAATGAAACAATTCATTATTATTATCAAAAATAATTTTGACAAAATGTCAAACATGTTAAGCATCAACTTATTTGCAAAAATGTGTATTTATTTTTATAGGCTCTGAAAATCCTTTCAGCTTATAGTGGTTCTTAATAAGTAACAATTTCAAATAACAGCATCGGCCCATACGATTTACACGTGATAAAAATCACAGAATTATAATCAGCATTTAGTCAACGGTAAAATTTTCCTGAATGAAAGGAATTAGTAGAACAATAACAATTTTTCGGGTAAGCAATTACTAGAAATATTTTTTTAAACACGTGGATCAACTGTAAATTAATAATGATGGTTCAACAAAATAACCTGTGGTTATATTACGACGAAAGTGTGGCTAAAACGACTCCTTTACTACATCAAAGACACCCAACCTACAATATAATTGGTGCTCCATTTTACAACAACCTCATTCCTGCGACTTAAATTGCGCACTCAGAATGGCATATAACTTTCTGCACACACACAATGACATCTTCCCAAATTATACAAAATAATCAAGCCATTGCTTGTTACGACAAATGGAAGATTCAGAAATCAGTAAACCTCACCAATGAGTTTACGACAATATTAACAATATTTTTACCATCAGTTTGAAACATCCATACTGTGTTAATATTAGCAAAAACGTTTTGCAAGACGTTGCTCCATAATGATTTTATTTTATATAAACTCTAGCAAAAACCCTGCTTTATACATGCTCAGCTTCTCGTTTCACTTCTTTCCGTGTCTTCTCAAAGCTTTAATATGTAATGCAAACGTGAAATAATTTAACTGAATTAATCTGTTATTTATATGTGGGCATGCGTTAACCACTAACCTTCGGAATTAACAAATATCCGATTTAGAATATGACTTAAAATGTCAACTGCAGAAAATGATTATTAGAAATCACCAATGTTATTATGATTATTATTTCAGAAAATAGAAAAATAATAATAATTATTAAATCACATTATTATTATTATTATTATTATTATTATTATTATTATTATGATTATTATATTCTCAACCAAAAATGGGTTTAAAGTTATTAAACTGTTCGGGGAATATCACCCTCGATTTCCAAACAATGGATAACTATCCATTCCTCACCTTAGATTAATTCTTAAACCTCAAATTACGGCGGCTAATGACAGCAATAAGAATAAAAATATCAAAATAAAATATATGCTCGTTCTGCTCGTCCATAAATGTCAAATCATTGTAGTCTGAGTAAAAACGACTCAGATCCAAGCTCAAATTTCGAAAGAAAAATATTTGCAACAGCAAATAAACATATCGATGACTAGAGAAAAAATATGTGTTGGCAAGACTGTAGAAAATATGAGAAAATCCAACTAACTAAGCATAGAAATAATGTAAATTGCAGCTTACATTCTTGTAGGTCTCGATGTTAGAAGTCTGGACTGAACCAGATTATTCGGTCTTCCTGTTGTCTGTCCCATTAGGACGCGTACATATAATCTCGTATCGGCTTCCATTTTATACCCACAAGCTGTCTACACAGACATAGTGGCGTTCATAATATCTTGCAGAAAAATGTTGGCAGCTTCAAAAGCTGAAGTGAAGTTGACAGGGGTCTGATCTAAACGATCCATGTTGAAAATAATTACCATGACCCAACTGTGATATAATCAGTATTCTAGTACGCTCACAATCTTATTCAGCACAATTACGAATTCTGTCGAGTTGGTTGGGCAGAGCTTCTCACTCTTCAGGTCGCACAAGGCAAACCTGTATTCCCATTATCGGCTTTTGAATTGTAATATGCAAGAATGGTATTAAGATTACTGACTTATCTTGGCTGGTCCAACGAACAAGACTAAAACTTGTCCCTAAACTGTTGGATATAAATAATCCAGCTATAAGTGATTGTGGACTGTAGAAAGAAATATAGACAAAGTCTATCATATGTCCAAGTTATAGCGGTAAGAAATTACCAAGTGCCACAGACTTATTTCACCACGGTGATAACGTAGAAAAGTTCGAAACTCACTTGAAATGTTTAACACTTTCAGTAACCATGTACTGTAGAAAATTTCAAAGTCCACAGCTTGTGCTGTAAATCGAAGATTAGAGCAACCATGTGCTTGGTGATAGTAACGATGTTCGTAGATTGTCGAGAGTTAAGCGGCTAGAGCGCTTACGTAGAGTAGCACGTCCAAGGCAACGGAGTGCTGATGACGAAGTGAACATACACGTGCCTGGGAGACACGCCTTATATACTCCTCGGCTGACCAGTTCGAGGTCAATGCGGAGGAAATGCTGAAACTAAAACAGCTCATAACTCAGATTCCGCTCGATCAATTTCTTTGAAACAAAGCTCATTCTTCTTCCCTTGTCCGTGCCAGTAATCTGATACAGGTTTCATGTTTCCATCTCATCGGAAAATATTTAGTGACATATAGCCTCGACTATGATGCTCTCGTCCTACATCACTTACCCACTTCTTGGCTGTCAAAACCTTCGAAAAGCTTCTATGAAGGTTCGGCGCGCGCTATTCAAACATCCCATTCTGGACTTATCATCGTGGCCTGTTCCCGCAAATCTAGGCTCACGGCTTGTACCCTTCAATCTAGGCAACTGGATTCGGGCACATCCACCCCACACATAGCAACAAAAAAAATTGGATTTTTTAAATCACACATCAAGCTATCTGGTTCTTGAATAATAGATCTTCAAACTTGCAGAATTATAAGTTCCCACGATGATACCAGTTCGTGTATTGGCTATCTTATAACTACCGTTATTGTTACATTCCTCAATTCGGTAGGGTCCAGAATATAAACTCGCAAATTTGGAAAAGATGCGGTTTTGAACATCAGAGGGTATTGGTCTCCTCACCAAAACGAGGGTTCCTACACGTAAGGGTCTGCGGAATCGTCTCCCTCTGATTCTGCGCTCTCTCTTCAAAGCTCTGCTTCTCAAACTGTCCAATGCTAGAATCTCCCTCCTTTGACGACTGGGGTCGATCTCAGGTGGAATTGAGATTATCCGATCACAAAGTCTCGTCGGCTTGATTCCATGGTGAAGCAATATGGGTATCTGTCCAGTACTCTCATGGACTGTAGAATTTATGGATTCGGCTGCTAAGGGAATCACATCCATCCATTTCCAATGCTCGTTTGGACAATACAAGCGACAAAATTTGGAAATTTCAGCCATAATGCGTTCAGCGGGATTGCTGTAAGGATGTGTAATTGAACATAGAAGTTGTTTTATCGCCAAATTTTCCATGGCGATCCTGAATTCCAAAGATGTAAATTGGGATCCATGGTCTGACAAAAGAAATTCCGGTTTGCCTGCTTCCGGGATTACGTTATTCCTGGTCCTGTTTGCACAATGTTTTGCATTCGCCTTCTGGATAGGATGCAACATAGTGTACTTGCTGAAAACATCAATTGTCACAAGAATGTACCGATTTCCTCTCTTCGATTTTGGAATGGGGCCAAAAATATCGGTAGCAAAGATTTCACAAGGCTTTGTCGGAATGATAGGCCTTGGGGCTTCCTTTAACAGTTTGGAATTATGCTTGCTCCTCTGGAATAAGTCGCATTCACGGATGGTGTTCCTAACAGAATGTCTCATCAGTTCCCACGAAAATTTCTCTTGAATCACTTTAATGGTTTTGTCTACTCCAGCATGACCTGACGTGCGATGCGCCATCCAAATGATGGGGACTTGCATGTGTGGAGGAACAACAACTCTCAACTTGGTATGGTCTGGATCCACAAACTTATAAATCAGGCCATCCAATACCAAAAAATCCCTCGAAATAATCTCCGTTTCAACAAAATCAGCATCTGCTGGGTCCATGTCACCATGTAGAAAGCGATACATGTTCCTAAGGGGTCTATTTCTCCTCTGAGATAAGTGTAAAAGTCTTAACTTCCTCAAAGTTTCTTCGTATTCAAAAGTCAAAGTTACTTGCAAAACTTTAGGTGTAGATTCCACAGCTCTGGTCAATAAATCTGCTCCAACATTCAATTTCCCTGGAGTGTGTTCAATGACTAAGTTGAATTGCTGTATGAAAAGTGACCATCTCGTTATCCTTTCACTTGCAAAGTTCGTTCAATTTCTTTGCGTTCACAATTATTCTGTATCAAATCATCGTCTTCTACTTGCCATTTGGTAATCCTATAAGTGAAAGTCTTAATTAAGCCATTTGCTACTGAAGATTTGAGGTTTTTTTCATCTTTACTCTTAGTTTGAGGTGTTCCTGAAGTGCCGGGTTAACCCTGTTTCAATTGTTCCAGGTACTGTTTGTTCTCCTGATGTCGTTCCACCAAATTCTTCCTTGCCTCCTGCTTGAATTCTTCGTTGGATTGTCTAGGATTCTCATTCCTTGGGTAATATCCATTACTTCACCCAAAGTATCTTTTCTCTTGACATCGCCCTTGATTTCCTCTTGGTCTTCCCCATTGATTTCTGTAGTTGTTTTCAGGTCTGGCATATGGTCTATTTTCATATGACCTATAATTGCTCTGATTCCATCTTCCTTGTCTTGGATCATCCCTCGGCGTTTTCTCTTCTCTACCGTCTCGAGGTGTCTGAGAACATCTGTCAGCCATCACTGCAAATACCGCGTTGTCATTCTTTCCAGCCTTCTGATGAAAGAATTGGGCGTTCGTGTGATCCAATCTCTGTAAAACTTCGTCGAATTGTTCCATGCTGTATATGTCCGCTGCTATCAGTGTTCTTTGGACATCTGCAGGAAATTGCCTGATCAAAGCAGTAATCAGTTCGTTGTCGGGCATCGGCGGATCTAAATGTTGAAGTTTAGACAACTGTCCTGAGAAATAAGTTGAGTAACAAGTAGGCTGTGAAGTGGAATATCTTTTCAAGTACAACTCCGCTCTCACTTGCTGTTGGGTTTCTGGGGACCAGAATTTCTTTAATAATCCTCTAGAAAATTCTTCGAAATTGTTTAGAGTAGATCTAAAAGCTCTAATCCACGTCAGTGCGGAACCTTCCAGAAATTTCCCTATCACTCTTATCTCTCTTTCCTTTCCAATTTTGGAATCTATAAGGTAGTCTCCAACTTCTCTCAGAAATTCTACGGGTGTGATACTTCCGGTTCCAGAGAATTTTGAAGGTTTATCTTCTACATTTTTATATAAGGTCATCGGTGTGGATTGCATCATCGCCCTAACCTCCTCTTGTTTATGAGGATTTCCTACTCCGTTTATCTCCTCGATGTCTTTATCTTTACTTGTGGCTGTAGCTTTACTCTGAGGTTCAACAATACTCTTCGCTTGTTTTTGATAATTCAAAAAATTGTTATTAAGGGCTTTTATGGTTTCCTTGAGTTCGGCATTCTCCTCACCCACTAATCTCTTTATCTCTTCGCTACTATTTTTGCTATGAGAACAATCACCCTGACCCTTTTCTCTAACTTGACTCTTGATGTCCTCGATCTCCTTCTGATTTTATTCAGATTTTTTCTGATCTCTTCAGTATCTCTTTTGATCCCCTCTGTTTCTTTACAATTTTCTTTTACATCAGTAAATATTTGGTTCATCATCGTTTCATGATTTTTCAATGAATTGGTCATATCCACGATGTATTTTTCAGCTATCTGGATATCTTTAGTAATGACCTGGACATGTGACGTCAAAGTTTCCCTAATCTCTTTGATTCCGTCTTGGGTTTCCAGTTTAAGTGCATCTTTGACTTCTTGGATAACTTTTGTCTTGATCTCAGTTGTCAACTCCTTGACTACACTTTGCTGAATCTCTCCTACTACAAGTTCCTGGAATTGCTCGGTTAAACGTTGTATGACGTTATTTGCCATGTCAGTGTTTTCTTTCTGAACGCGAATTTCTAAGCTTATCATGTCTTCTCCTACTTTCCTGATACCTCGCTCGATCCTATCAGCTAATGACTGAGATTTTTGGTCGGCATGGCGAAATTTATCCTCCATTTTACTTGTGTTTAAAGCAAAGGAAGTTTCGAGTTCATGAGTTTTCTCGAGCAGTTTAGACATTTTGTTTTCTATAGAAATAGAATTTTCTTTAATTTTATTCTCTGAAGAGGCTCCTAATGAATCGGAATTCTCCCTCATTTTAGCTTTCAAATTTACTGAGTTTTTCCTCTAATTTAGCTTCCAAAGAAGTTTTTAACGAATCAGATTGTTCTTTTAACTTGTTTTCTAAAGAATTTTCAAGATTTACTTTTAATCTGTTTTCTAATGAATCAGAGTTTTCTTTAAGTTTGTTTTCCAAAGAATTAGAGTTTTCTTTAAGTTTATTTTCTAAAGAAATAGAGTTTTCCCTAAATTTACTTTCCATTGAATTCTCAAGATTAACTTTTAAAGAAGCGGTCAATCTATTTTCTAGGGTATCTGAATTTTCCCTTAATTTTTCCCTTAAAGTTTCAGAGTTTTCTTTAAGTTTAACCTCCATTTGATCAGTTTTGCCAATGATTTCTGCTATTTGCAATGCAGCACTCTTGGAGCTCTCCTCCATGCGATTCAAGATCCTCATGATCTCATCCATGATTATCAGAATACAATTCGAAATTAGGGGTATAAATGTAAGCAGACACAAAGACTTAAATCTAAAACAAGAATTATGCGTAGCTACTTGGATTTCTCAGAATAAAATGAGATTTGCCCTACTGTCGACGTGATGGAAAAAAATCTCTACTATTAACAATTAGATTTAAACAACAATATCAAAAATTACAAAGTCAATATCCTCCACCTGGAATCTAACGAAATGCAACCTTTCTGACCATCGAACGTATACTAAAATTTTATTTGGCACCCTAATGGATAAGCCATTATACAACAAAACAAATCCCCACTCTAACTATTTGAATTTTAATTTGAATTAAGTTTCCCCACTAATTGGGTTTCCTAAGAGTTTATATATCCGAACCAGACATTTTCCTATTTCCCAAATATCTATTGAAAAATCAAATCGGTATACAAATGACCGTATAAAAAATCGGGCCCCACGTTCGAATCCATTTCTCTCTTCTATCTTATTTTATGTGTCCGTTTAGACCGAAGTCCGGACGACCACATATGCATTTCACCAAAAATCAGTCAGCACGAGAATCAAAATATCCCGGGGCGCCAGATGGGTTAAAGACGAATACAAAGACCCAACAAAAAATGCTTAACTGATTTTCGGCTCGATGCAACAATAAGGACAGAAGGAGATTTATTAAACGGGTTTGCATACCATAAAATTATCTCATTTTATTAAAATAAAAAAAATGCCCAAAAATGGCACAAAAGATGACTGGGGAAGCATAGTTTATATACACAAAATACAATGTCGCCAACACATGAACACTAAAATAGTTGAGACGAGAAGTCAAAATATCAGTCCTGTTGACTTCGTTCAACATAATTATATACAGGGGTAGGGTTTTATCAGCACAAAGTCAATCGTCTATACTGATCCCTAAATCATTTAGCATTCACACGTTGAAGATCAATAAGAAAAATTATCACTTGTTGAAAAATTCATCACTTTTCACTGTTCTTTTCTCAAAAATATCGGAGCAAATTTTGACTAACACTTTTAGGATGCAGTAATATCAGGGTTGGTTTAAATACTAAGTTGATCATTATAAATAGAATACAATATAATTTACCTGGACTTTGAGCATTTTTAGATTCGAAGATCAGAAAATATCTATTTAAACATAGATCTCAATCCAAAGTCTATTCAAAAATTTAATCAAAAATATAATTATCAAAAATATAAATTCCATTCCACATGGATTCACTCAATAAATTAATTAATTATCCCTTGTAAATATTAATTAGGAAATTTGAAATATCATTCAGAATATTTATAATGAAACAATTCATTATTATTATCAAAAATAATTTTGACAAAATGTCAAACATGTTAAGCATCAACTTATTTGCAAAAATGTGTATTTATTTTTATAGGCTCTGAAAATCCTTTCAGCTTATAGTGGTTCTTAATAAGTAACAATTTCAAATAACAGCATCGGCCCATACGATTTACACGTGATAAAAATCACAGAATTATAATCAGCATTTAGTCAACGGTAAAATTTTCCTGAATGAAAGGAATTAGTAGAACAATAACAATTTTTCGGGTAAGCAATTACTAGAAATATTTTTTTAAACACGTGGATCAACTGTAAATTAATAATGATGGTTCAACAAAATAACCTGTGGTTATATTACGACGAAAGTGTGGCTAAAACGACTCCTTTACTACATCAAAGACACCCAACCTACAATATAATTGGTGCTCCATTTTACAACAACCTCATTCCTGCGACTTAAATTGCGCACTCAGAATGGCATATAACTTTCTGCACACACACAATGACATCTTCCCAAATTATACAAAATAATCAAGCCATTGCTTGTTACGACAAATGGAAGATTTAGAAATCAGTAAACCTCACCAATGAGTTTACGACAATATTAACAATATTTTTACCATCAGTTTGAAACATCCATACTGTGTTAATATTAGCAAAAACGTTTTGCAAGACGTTGCTCCATAATGATTTTATTTTATATAAACTCTAGCAAAAACCCTGCTTTATACATGCTCAGCTTCTCGTTTCACTTCTTTCCGTGTCTTCTCAAAGCTTTAATATGTAATGCAAACGTGAAATAATTTAACTGAATTAATCTGTTATTTATATGTGGGCATGCGTTAACCACTAACCTTCGGAATTAACAAATATCCGATTTAGAATATGACTTAAAATGTCAACTGCAGAAAATGATTATTAGAAATCACCAATGTTATTATTATTATTATTTCAGAAAATAGAAAAATAATAATAATTATTAAATCACATTATTATTATTGTTATTATTATTATTATTATTATTATTATTATTATTATTATTATTATTATGATTATTATATTCTCAACCAAAAATGGGTTTAAAGTTATTAAACTGTTCGGGGAATATCACCCTCGATTTCCAAACAATGGATAACTATCCATTCCTCACCTTAGATTATTTCTTAAATCTCAAATTACGGCGGCTAATGACAGCAATAAGAATAAAAATATCAAAATAAAATATATGCTCGTTCTGCTCGTCCATAAATGTCAAATCATTGTAGTCTGAGTAAAAACGACTCAGATCCAAGCTCAAATTTCGAAAGAAAAATATTTGCAACAGCAAATAAACATATCGATGACTAGAGAAAAAATATGTGTTGGCAAGACTGTAGAAAATATGGGAAAATCCAACTAACTAAGCATAGAAATAATGTAAATTGCAGCTTACATTCTTGTAGGTCTCGATGTTAGAAGTCTGGACTGAACCAGATTATTCGGTCTTCCTGTTGTCTGTCCCATTAGGACGCGTACATATAATCTTGTATCGGCTTCCATTTTATACCCACAAGCTGTCTACACAGACATAGTGGCGTTCATAATATCTTGCAGAAAAATGTTGGCAGCTTCAAAAGCTGAAGTGAAGTTGACAGGGGTCTGATCTAAACGATCCATGTTGAAAATAATTACCATGACCCAACTGTGATATAATCAGTATTCTAGTACGCTCACAATCTTATTCAGCACAATTACGAATTCTGTCGAGTTGGTTGGGCAGAGCTTCTCACTCTTCAGGTCGCACAAGGCAAACCTGTATTCCCATTATCGGCTTTTGAATTGTAATATGCAAGAATGGTATTAAGATTACTGACTTATCTTGGCTGGTCCAACGAACAAGACTAAAACTTGTCCCTAAACTGTTGGATATAAATAATCCAGCTATAAGTGATTGTGGACTGTAGAAAGAAATATAGACAAAGTCTATCATATGTCCAAGTTATAGCGGTAAGAAATTACCAAGTGCCACAGACTTATTTCACCACGGTGATAACGTAGAAAAGTTCGAAACTCACTTGAAATGTTTAACACTTTCAGTAACCATGTACTGTAGAAAATTTCAAAGTCCACAGCTTGTGCTGTAAATCGAAGATTAGAGCAGCCATGTGCTTGGTGATAGTAACGATGTTCGTAGATTGTCGAGAGTTAAGCGGCTAGAGCGCTTACGTAGAGCAGCACGTCCAAGGCAACGGAGTGCTGATGACGAAGTGAACATACATGTGCCTGGGAGACACGCCTTATATACTCCTCGGCTGACCAGTTCGAGGTCAATGCGGAGAAAATGCTGAAACTAAAACAGCTCATAACTCAGCTTCCGCTCGATCAATTTCTTTGAAACAAAGCTCATTCTTCTTCCCTTGTCCGTGCCAGTAATCTGATATAGGTTTCATGTTTCCATCTCATCGGAAAATATTTAGTGACATATAGCCTCGACTATGATGCTCTCGTCCTACGTCACTTACCCACTTCTTGGCTGTCAAAACCTTCGAAAAGCTTCTAAGAAGGTTCGGCGCGCGCTATTCAAACATCCCATTCTGGACTTATCGTCTTGGCCTGTTCCCTCAAATCTAGGCTCACGGCTTGTCCCCTTCAATCTAGGCAACTGGATTTGGGCACACTATGCTTCTCACACAACAAAACATTACAAACCACATACAATTTAACACTTAATATCCACACACCAATTTGTAACAATGGCGAAAGATGGAACTGATATACCCTGCAGAAGTCAATAAATGCTACAAATTTAGGGGTTATTATAGATAGTCATTTAAAATGGAATATGCATGCATCAAAATTAGCCAATAAACTCCAAAAGTTTATTTATATATTTTACAGAATCAGAAATATCCTTTCAGCAAAAGTCTTGAGAACTGTATATTTTGCCTTAGTCCAGTCACAACTACAATATGGAATAAATGGTTGGGGTGGAATACTTGATTCTCATTTGGCTCTGGTAATTGCCTGCCAGAATTTCATTCTAAAAGTTATGTACAAAAAGCCATCAACTTTTCCAACATGTGAACTGTATCAACAAAGCATGTTGCTTAACATACGACAGTTATTTGTTCAGTCATCAATCATATTTATACATAAAAAATATGAAGCTCTTCTCAAATGGACAAATATTTAAAATGTGCACTAGACTTCAAGACAGAACTGGAATGAATAACCCTCGTCGAAACACTCTACTTGGCCAAAGGAATTTAAGTTGTATAAGCACTAGGATATACAATATATTGCCAGTAAATTTGACAAATAACGCCCTGAATATACTGAAGAAAAGGCTTTTTACATGGCTCCTTATTAACTTTGATAAAGTAAATGAACTTATAAATTTTCACCAACACATTTAAACCAACTCAGTCACAAATAAGTAATGTATCATCTTCTTTTATTTTCAGTATCCTTATAATTAATAATTAATGCTGCACCAGTGTTTGTTGTTGCTTGTAGCAGCTGCCCCGTGGAACGAAGTGGGAAAGACAGCGATGACAAGAGTTCATTCTGCACACAAGGCAAGCAGCATTGCGCGTCACAGGAGCTCATGTCACCACGGACAGTCAAACGATAACTAAGGCTACTGCAGCTGAGCAATATCCTACTCGCGCAACTGTACCTGTTGGGTAGATTATTAGTTTGGGAATAACCTAACCCCCAAGGGAAGATGATAAAGAAAAAGAAGTGGGTTTTGGACTGGAGAAAAAGGTCGGAGAAATAGGACGAGAGTCCAACAGAAGTTATAATTTTAACTTTAAGTATACTCAAGAGCAGCTGCCACTGCAAATCCGCTCTCCGATACCGAAAGTGGGTACGGACCTGGGCAAAGCTAACGGGACACGCAGCTGGAACGTGGGCTGTTTGCAAGAAAGTTGCTGTAGCGTATTCCCACTCAAGCATACATATGCCTACTATGGGGAAGGGTGGTGGTCTGGCAAGACAAAGAGTAACAGATTTATTGTGTATCTGTTCAAAGGAGTGTGTTTCTAAACAGGTAATTTGAAGAGTGCAAATAATTTGAATCAGCTTTGATATTTTAGTTTTTGAAATTGTAGAATTTCTAAAGAGCGACCAAATGCTTCCAAGAAGGATAGGGATAAAGCAATTATACCTTTGGGAATAATTTTGGTAAGTGTACCAATAGTAGCATTTAGAAATGGCTAAGCTTTTACCCAGCAAGGCGCCGACTAAAAGTTTAGACAATGAGAAACACTTATATTTTGAAAAACCAACCATAAGTGTTAGAGAGAATCTCCACAAGCAGGAAGCTGGCGTAGCGAGCTAGGCTTGCCTTACTGGCCAGTTAGAATTAGCTATTAAAGCTAAGAGAGACTATACTAAGTTACCAACTAAGAGTTCTTGCTCAAATGCAACAAGTGTTGAAAACCCTATCAATAGATTTATTTTTATTAAATAGGAAGAATCAAGGAAGACAGGATCTTGCCTAACCGTTATGTTAGAGAAATGATAAAGCAAAAAACAAATCTTTAATTTTTTAACAATGTAAAAGGAAGTAGTTTTTGTAACAAAGATATAATTTTGATTTTTTATAAACAATTGGGGTCACAGACCTCCGAAAACATCTAAAGCTTGCGCCAGGCAATTGATAATTCTTTTGGTTTTAAACCTTTTATATGCTTTAAAATCTTCATAAGATTTTGAAATGGCTAAGATGAATAAATGAAAAATTTAAAGATAACTGACGTAATTAAAGTTAAACAATAAATCAAGTACAAGGCGTGTACTTTAAGTATTTCTAGATAAGTATGTTAGAAATAATAACAACTTCTAAAGCAACAAGAAAAAACAGGAAGAAATGAAATAGAAGTTTCTATAACTTCTTGTATTAATACTGAACTACGTTTAATGATTATACATAGGAGATTATGCAAATAGGGCAGGTCACTTATTGTGAAACCTGAAGAGAACAATTGAAAAGAAGTTTCTAGAACTCCTATGTTTAAGTAGGGATCACGAGAAACATGGGGCACGTTTCCCTTTCGTGAAACCTAGAGATAACTCACTTTTAAGTAGAAAGAATTGGATTCCCTCATTAGAAGGGAGAAACAATATAATTTAAGGCGTGTATTAGACACGAAGTTTTACAGACATTAATTCGTTATACATGGAGCAAATAAGGGAGGCACTTATGTAGAGTGACACCTCATTGAAAAAAGATTAAAGTAATAATTTTATTATTTTGGTTTGTTAGTAAAGGGTTTGGGAAAGATCAAATGGGATTGTGGAAAAGTGTTCATGGCCGTATTTATTGTACTCGGACGAGCGCGACGCGGATAAAAAGTTGAACAGGCACTGTTTTCACTATAGTCTGTTGATATAGTTGAAGAGTTCACTGTAGTAGCGCAAAACGTTTATAGGAAAGAAAGTTATTGCAATGGTGGAAAATAACTATTTACACTAGATTAGCGGGAGTCTATTGCTTGAGAAACTTCTAGGTTATAGTTGAATGCACCAGAAAAATCCCAACGGAGGAAGAAAAATTAGATATTGATTAGCAGTTCATAAGGAAGATTCCTTAGTTGTGAGTGGAAAGTACATGACAGTATAACTGGTAGATAGAGTGCAGGTTCTGGAAGGTTCCAGAGCAATGATGACTTGTTTAAATTGGGTAGAGAATCCCTCGGCGGAATGCTAGATTATATAGACAGTGGGTATTTTGGAAATATCCCTCGATGTGAGATAGCATCTCAGAAAATCTTTCATATTGAAAGTTAGACTTGATAGTTTAAGTTTGATCAAGAAGATCTCTAGATAGAAGTTATTTTCACATAGCAACTTTCACTGTCTATAAAATCCAAATAAAAGCATTGAACCTTTTAAAAGCGATGAGAATGAGGTTAAAACATGAAGTCGGTACTTATCTTTGCTTCATGAAGAAGGCGATGTTGCTGTTGACTGTTGGTTCTAAAATTCGACCATGGCGTCGAATTTAAAAGTTTGCCTCTAGAGTTGAGGAGGCGAGCTTTAGATAAGCTCTGACTGACTGGGTTGACTTCCGACGTACAAGTGAGACACGCTCAACGGAGCGCGGAGGGACTAGGGAAGGGAAAAAGAGTGGGGGTAGGAGACAAAAGGAATACATATAAGAATAGCCAACTTTAAAGTTATAAAAATCTTCTTGATGAAATGGTCTTCAAAGAGTTGATAGTAGGAGTCACTAGCGCAGCCTGGAGGGTGAAAAAGTAGACGAAGTTCTCTTGATCACGGAGATGATAGCTGGCGATAGCGACGAGATCTGGTGGCTAAATTGATAAGGAAGTCCTCTTGTACAGTGAAGAATTGAGGAACTCCAGAGATTCGCTGCTAGATGACGCTAGGTAGGTCAAGGAAGATATATATATAGAACAGACTTACAGATAATATGAGAGACATATACCAACAAAGAGAAATCAGCAGATCACTGTTGGTGTTTGAGAAATTAGGAAGGGATGAACTAAAGCAAAGAGAAGCAAAAGCTTACTCTATCTTACCGTGTATTCCAAAGAATACACCAAGCTGGGATGGGCAAGCGCCAACAGAGAACAAAGACAAGAAATTAAAAGTTTAAAGGTAGAGGAGCAATTAAAGACAGTGGTCTTATGATATGCCCATTAGTGGTCAAGATCTTGGCTACCCTAACTCTCCCATCCCTTCCAGGATAACACTCGGTCACTCTACCAGAAATACAGACCAAGGGAGGAGAAACATCCCTAACCAAGACCAAGTCCCCCACTTTAATGTCGGGATTGGAAAGAAACCACTTCAGTCTCCGTTGTAGGGAAGTTAAGTATTCCAAATTCCACCTCTTCCAAAAAGAATTACGGAGGGCTTCAAGTTTACGCCAAACAATAGGTAAATTAGAATCCCTGTAAGAGTCGGGAAGAGGAGGAGGGACAGAAAGAGAAGTGCCTATAAGGAAGTGACCAGGTGTGAGTGGAAGCAGGTTATCAGGGTCATTGGAAAGCGGAGTTAAAGGGCGAGTATTAACAACACCTTCAATCAGAACAGACACCGAATTAAATTCTTCATAAGTCCGAATGCGATTACCTAAAACTTTTCTTAAGTGACGTTTAGTGAGCTTTACGCAGGATTCCCACCTATCACCGTGATGAGGAGCGTAGGGAGGTATAAAACGCCATTTGAAACCCTTTGAGTAGGAAAAATTAGAAATCTGTTCCATGGCAGGAGAAGCTGTGAGAGCTTTCTTCCACAAGGAAGCTGCGCCTTGAAAAGTGGAAGCGTTATCAGAGAACATCTCCGAAGGAACACCACGCCTAACAGCGAAGCGAGAGACAGCTGATAAAAAGTAAGAAGTAGAGGCATTCGTTACTAGTTCCAAATGGATCGCGCCAGTAACCATGCAAACAAAGAGAGAAACATAGAGCGTACCAAACAATTTGCGTTTAGCTTCAGGGAAATTGCGTTGATATTGGAACGGACCCATATAGTCCACACCAGTTAGAGCAAATGGACGTATAGGAGAAGAGCGAAAGGAGGGCAGATCGCTCATTAATTGAGTATTGACTTTAGGTTTCGCTTTGAAGCAAGGAATGCATTTGTGAATTATAGAGGAAACTTCATGAATTCCATTTATAATCCAGTTTTTTTTCCTTAAGAGGCAAAGCAGTGTGCGTGTACCAACATGCAGATTACGATAATGAAAGTCACGTATGATTAAAGAAGTTACGTGATGTTTAGAAGGCAAAATAACAGGATGCTTTTTGTCCTCAGAAAGCAAAGATTGCGAGAGCCTACCACCTACCCTGAGTAACCTATTGTCATCAAGGAACGGGGCTAAGGCACGAAGACGACTGGATTTGGGAAGATCCTTTTTAGAAGAAAGTAAAGACAATTCAGAAGAAAAGGCTTTTTGCTGTGTTAGTTGCAAAACCTTAATGGTAGCGAGATTCAATTCATGATTGATAAGGTGTGGTTTGGGGAGAAGAGGTTGGTCAACCACAAGATATTTCCATCTAAGAAGATAGGCAACAATTCGAATTAATTTGTGAAAGGAAGAATAGCGGGACAACAAGGGATGAGAAACATTGGAAACAAGACACGAAGCAGTAGATTTAGATACTTTAGCGTCAGGCAAGTTGAAGTTTGTAGCTGGAGGTTTAGAAGGCCAACAAGAAGAGTCTCCGATTAACCACGAGAGCCCATGCCAGTACAACTGAGAAGCTGCCAATTGAGAAGGTAAACATCCACGAGAAATGATGTCGGCAGGGTTGTCAGCGCTGGGCACATGCCTCTATTGACATCCCGAAGAAAGAGTTTGAATTTTGGAAACCCTGTTTGCAACAAAAGTTTGCCAATGAGTGGGGTTCTTGGCGATCCAAGAAAGGGTGATCATGGAATCGCTCCAGAGATAGATTTGCGAGAATTCGACTTTTAACACTTCCCGTAATTTCTTAACAAGTTCTGCGGCTATGAGTGCAGCACACAATTCAAGCCTAGGCAAAGTGATAGTTTTAAGAGGAGCCACCTTCGATTTGGCACAAACAAGGTTGGAAACTGAAGATCCATTTAAGGAACCGCGATAAACCAAATATGCACAGCAGCCGTAAGCTTTTTCGGAACTGTCCGCGAACACATGGAGGAAAAAATGCATTAGGATGAGCGTTAATTAAATTCCTGGGAATTTCAATAAGGGAAAGATCAAGCAAATTGCTGCGAAAAGAGAGCCATCTGTTAAGAAAAGAAAGGGGAACAGTGTCGTCCCATTCACATTTGAGCGACCATAGCTCTTGCATAAAAAGTTTGGCTATAACAATAACTGGGGCAAGGAATTGAAGCGGATCAAAAAGTTTTGCAATTTCAGAGAGAATTTGTCTTTTTGTGTTAGGGAGCTCTTCTGCGAGCGAAACTTTATAGATGAGAGTGTCAGTGCTAGTGCACCAATGGACTCCAAGTGTTTTTATGGATTCGGAGTTTCCACAAATTTCGACGGAGGAGGGATCTACATCTTCAATAGGAAACTGGGCGAGAAACTCATGGGAGTTGGAATTCCACTTATGAAGTGGGAAACCTCCATTCTTTAGCAATGTCTGAAGTTCTAATGACACGAAAGAAGCTTCCTCCTGAGTGGGGAAGGACTGCAAATAATCGTCAACATAGAATGATGCAGTTAGTGCTTCGGAAGCTTTAGAATCAAATAAATGACCATCTTGAGAGGCTAACAAGTGTAGGGATCGGATAGCAAGGAAAGCGGAAGGTTTTAAGCAATAAGTAACCGTTTTTAAGCGAAATACCTTAATGGGCTTGCTGATTTCGTCGCGCCACAAGATTCTTTGGAGATCTCGTTGTTCAGGCTGAATTAAAACTTGACGGTACATCTGTTTTATATCCGCTATAACAGCTATGGGAAATAGTCGAAAGATTAAGAGTATAGCAGATAGATCTGACAGAATAGCAGGACCAGAGTAAAGAGTATCGTTAAGACTGTTGGCATTAACGTCAGGTGATGAACCATTGAAAACAACTCGGATTTTATCCTTTACAAGAGAGTTTTTCCACACGGGATGATGATTTAAGAAAACCGTTTCAATTGGGGGGTGCAATTCGTCATCAGATTTGTTAACAACTTCCTTATGATCTAAGCTTTCATACTCATCCATGAAGTCAGTGTACTGCTGTTTAACGAGAGGTTCTTTCTTGAATTTGCTCTCGATAGCAAAGAGAGCTTTTCGAGCTTTGGGTTGAGAGTTAATAAGTTTAGGGGGATTATGTAATCTTGGCATTTGAACAATGAACCGACCATCAGAAGAGCGAGTGGTGGTGTTCAGAAAAAGTTGCTCACAGAATTCGTTTTCTGAAGAGGTCACGTTAGGAGAATCAACGCTTTCGAGCCACCAGAACTGTTCCAAGTCAGTATTAGCGAAATAACATTGCGATACGTGTTGGTGAGAATAATGAGGAAGTTGACCGGTGACGATCCATCCAAAATTAGTGTCTCTGGCAACCACGTTTGAGGATAAATTGCGAACCTGTTTACGAAGGCAAGAGGAAGTAGACCGGTGACGATCCATCCAAAATTAGTGTCTCTGGCAACCACGTCTGAGGATAACTTGCTAACCTGTTTACGAAGGCAATTCCAGAAAACATTGGCACTAAAGAGTATGTCAATGGGGTTTTGTACATTGAACAGAGGATCGACTAGCCTTAAATGCGAGGGAATGTTTATTTAACCTGAAATATCCACAGAGTGACTTGGAGTATCATCTCCTATGCTATTGAGAATGAGACAATTCAGTTTGAGAAAGTTGTTTCTGTGACAAATGTCTCTTATGGTTAGCTTTGAAAACTGTAAAGCTTGCGATTTTGAGCTGTTAATGCCCGATACGTTAATAGAAGTGGGGCTTACAGGTAGGCCTAGTTTTCTAATCAAAGAATTAGACACAAAATCATGAGTTGCCGCTGAATCAAGAAGACCGCGTGCACGGACCCAGTTGCCAAAGTTATCCTGAACTTCGATTTGGACAGTGGACAATAGTACTTGGGCACTACCTATGGACTTGGCATTTTGAATGTAAGATGAAGCATTGGAACTGTTAGCATTGTCACTTTTCTGAGAAGTAGATGCGGTCGATGACATTGCTTGATCATGACGATGTAGTCAAGTGTGATGAGCTTTTTCACAATGGAAGCAAAGTCTGGTGGACTTGCAATTTTAAGCAGAATGCGTGGGTGCTAGGCAGTTGAAGCAATGTTTATTCTGGGAAACTAATTTTCTTCTGTCGTCGACTGACAGTTCTTTAAAAGATTTACATAGATATAAGGCGTGGGAATCTTTACAAAGTATGCACTTTAATGGTTCATTTAAACTCTTGCGGGGTTCGTTTTGAGTGTTTAAAACGAGAGAACTAGCAATACGGCGTTCACTAGACCTAGTTGGGTAACCAGTGGCGTTTGACTTGAGTTTAGATGAGCTGGACCCAGGTTTTTTGGGTACTAGACGCTATGCGTTCGCTTTTAGGTTTAAGAGACATTGATTCAAATTTAGAACTAGGGAATGAGGGTTCACTTTGATTAGCTAAAGCAGGTAAGAGTTGGCATCTAGCTTTTATGAAAGTGACTAAATGCTCGTAAGAGTAATCGTCTTCTCTGGAAAGTTCAATCTCCCAAGCTTTGAGGGTAGCAACATCGACTTTAGAAACCACTAAATGTATTAGGAAAGTGTCCCAGTGATCAGTGGGTTGATCTAATTGGGATAGAGCTTTAACGTGAAGTTGTGTTGTATCAGTGAGAGTACGCAAACTAGTGACGTCGTTGTGCTGTGACGCAGGTAAGTTAAATAGATCCTTCATATGGCGTCGAATACGTAACCGTGAATTACCGTATCTTTCTTTCAACAAGTTAAAAGCAATGGGGTAGTTTTCGGCACTTAATGGGAGTGCTTCAACTAACTGCAGAGCTTGACCTCGGAGGATAGATCTCAAATAATGAAACTTGTAGAGGACTTGAATATCTTCATTGTCATGAACAAGAGAACAAAATAGTTCATAAAAAGAATCCCAAGTAGATTCGTCTCCAGAGAAGTGGGGTAAATCAATCATAGGTAGAATTGGTTTGGGCTTGTGAGTGCCATCGCGAGAAGAGGTTTGTTGTTCGTGAAGGGAACCAAGAACAGAACCATATTTTTCCTGTTCTTCTTCGAGTTGGCGTATTATTTTAAAAGCAGAACCTATACCTTCGTAATATTGATTTTCTACTTCGACTCGATCTTCAGTTCGATTGAGTAAACAACTTTCAATTTCAGTTTGGATGTTACAATAATTTTCATATGAACGTTCAAAATCCTTTACACGATGTTTTAACAAATCTAACTGAGCTTCTGAGGGATCTAGCTCTTTGATGTATTTTCTGAATCGGGTAATTTGCCCTTTATAGGATGCTCGTTTAGAAGTAAGTTTTTCATCCTTATCCTTTTCTGTAGGAGCCATGACAAAATAGGTAGATTAAACTATAACTTACGAAACTGTGGAACCTTGGAAATGCTGTCAGACTGGCAGCAGCAAATAAGTAGAAAGAAAGGGATACACCAAAGGAGACAGGGGTGGCCTCTTTCTTCTTCACAGGCTATAGCTATAGCTGAAAGATTCAAAGATGATATTAATGATTTACAAAATATTGTCAAATAACCCTTGACAAAAATAAAAAAATGTCATAAATGGACTCTCCCGGGTTTCTGGGACCAAATTTTGGGTAGATTATTAGCTTGGGAATAACCTAACCCCCAAGGGAAGATGATAAAGAAAAAGAAGTGGGTTTCGGACTGGAAAAAAAGGATGGAGAAATAGGACGAGAGTCCAACAGAAGTTATAATTTTAACTTTAAGTATACTCAAAGGCAGCTGCCACTGCAAATCCGCTCTTCGATACCTAAAGTGGGTAGGGACCTGGGCAAAGCTAACGGGAAATGCAGCTGGAACTTGGGCGGTTTGCAAGAAAGTTGCTGTAGCGTATTCCCTCTCAAGCATACATATGCCTACTATGGGGAAGGGTGGTGGTCTGTTAAGCCAAAGAGTAACAGATTTATTGTGTATCTCTTCAAAGGAGTTTGTTTCTAAACAGGTAATTTGAAGAGTGCAAATAATTTGAATCTGCTTTGATATTTTAGTTTTCGAAATTGTAGAATTTCTAAAGAGCGACCAAATGTTTCCAAGAAGGATAGGGATAAAGCAATTATACCTTTGGGAATAATTTTGGTAAGTGTACCAATAGTTGCATTTAGAAATGGCTACGCTTTTACCCAGCAAGGCGCCGACTAAAAGTTTAGTCAATGAGAAACACTCATATTTTGAAAAACCAACCATAAGTGTTAGAATCTCCACAAGCAGGAAGCTGGCATAGCGAGCTATGCTTGCCTTACTGGCCAGTTAGAATTAGCTATTAAATCTAAGAGAGACTATACTAAGTTACCAACTAAGAGGTCTTGCTCAAATGCAACAAGTGTTGAAAACCCTATCAATAGATTTATTTTTATTAAATAGGAAGAATCAAGGAAGACAGGATCTTGCCTAACCGTTATGTTAGAGAAATGATAAAGCAAAAAACAAATCTTTAATTTTTTAACAATGTAAAAGGAAGTAGTTTTTGTAACAAAGATATAATTTTGATTTTTTTTATAAACAATTGGGGTCAAAGACCTCCGAAAACATCTAAAGCTTGCGCCAAGCAATTGATAATTATTTTGGTTTTAAACCTTTTATATGCTTTAAAATCTTCGTAAGATTTTGAAATAGCTAAGATGAATAAATGAAAAATTTAAAGATAACTGACATAATTAAAGTTAAACAATAAATCAAGTACAAGGCGTGTACTTTAAGGATTTCTAGATAAGTATCTTAGAAATAATAACAACTTCTAAAGCAACATGAAAAAAAAACAGGAAGAAATGAAATAGAAGTTTCTATAACTTCTTGTATTAATACTGAACTACGTTTAATGATTGTACATAGGTGATTATGCTAATAGGGCAGGTCACTTATTGTGAAACCTGAAGAGAACAATTGAAAAGAAGTTTCTAGAACTCCTATGTTTAAGTAGGGATCACGAGATACATGGGGCAAGTTTCCCTTTCGTGAAACCTAGAGATAACTCACTTTTAAGTAGAATGAATTGGATTCCATCATTAGAATGGAGAAACAATATAATTTAAGGCGTGTACTAGACACGAAGTTTTACAGACATTAATTCGTTATACATGGAGCAAATAAGGCAGGGCACTTATGTAGAGTGACACCTCATTGAAAAAAGACCTAAAGTAACAATTTTATTATTTTGGTTTGTTAGTAAAGGGTTTGGGAAAGATCAAATGGGATTGTGGAAAAGTGTTCATGGCCGTATTTATTGTACTCGGACGAGCGCGACGCGGATGAAAAGTTGAACAGGCACTGTTTTCACTATAGTCTGTTAATATAGTTGAAGAGTTCACTGTAGTAGCGCAAAGCGTTTATAGGAAAGAAAGTTATTGCAATGCTGGAAAATAACTAGTTACACTAGATTAGCGAGAGTCTATTGCCTGAGAAACTTCTAGTTATAGTTGAATGCACCAGAAAAATCCCAACGGAGGAAGAAAAATTAGATTTTGATTAGCAGTTCATAAGGAAGATTTCTTAGTTTGAAAAAGTATTCCCATATGTGAGTGGAAAGTACATGACAGTATAACTGGTAGATAGAATGAAGGTTCTGGAAGGTTCCAGAGCAATGATGACTTGTTTAAATTGGGTAGAGAATCCCTCGGCGGAAAGCTAGATTATATAGACAGTGGGTATTTTGGAAATATCCCTCGATGTGAGATAGCATCTCAGAAAATCTTTCATATTGAAAGTTAGACTTGATAGTTTAAGTTTGATAAAGAAGATCTCTAGAAAGCAGTTATTTTCACATAGCAGCTTTCACTGTCTATAAAATCCAAATAAAAGCATTGAGCCTTTTAAAAGCGATGAGAATGAGGTTAAAACATGAAGTCGGTACTTATCTTTGCTTCATGAAGAAGCCGATGTTGCTGTTGACGGTTGGTTCTAAAATTCGACCATGGCGTCGAATTTAAAAGTTTGCCTCTAGAGTTGAGGAGGCGAGCTTTAGTTAAGCTCTAACCATGACGAATAGAAGGAGAAAGTGAGAGGACTCCTCAAGTTCAAGCGCGCCCCGCCCGGCAGCGCTAGTGTGGGCAAGTTCCACGCTGCCGGTCAGCTGGTCGTAGGGATAATGCCAAGGGAAACGAATTACCGTACTTTGTAACTGATACTCTTTTAAAATGTAATTAGCGATCACAATTAAAATAACACGGCAGGGCACAATGGAAAATATAATTCACGGAAATAAGTACTACGGTCTCCATTACATGTTACGGAAAGCACAGATTCCTGGAGTACGCTATACAGACTGTTATTTTGTTGTTTCTTGTTGTGGCAATTTAGTTTCCTCAGATTGAGAGACTAAAGAAGGTGAATTTGTGGTCTGAATCTAATTAATGAAAATGGGGGAATGGCAGAGCGGCTCTTGAGAACACTAGTGACTGAGTTGAGATGGCTATTCTCAGCAGGAGTGATGCCTATGTGGTGATTACCTAATTCCTCAATGAGGGAAATAAATTGGGCTATGGGATTGAGCGCGTTAATTACTGTTTGCCTGACTGATTTACAAAGGCTAATACCAATAGGTGGGTGGATAAGGACCATCGTGCTCTGAAGGTTACTGCCATTGGGTGAAGCGTACCACAGCTCTTTCTCGAAATCAAATGTCGGGAATGAGACGTGACCCGGTGAGGGAGGAGGTGAGCTAGAGAGTGAGGAATCTGATTTTGGTGAAGTTGGTTTAAGTGGAACGAGTGTACCATGTCCTTTGTGGGTAGGCCCACTCGGAATTAGTGTTTTTGGATTAACAGGGGTATAATTTTGGCTTTTAGAGTCATCAGGGTCCTGAGTTATCAGGAATGTTATGCCCTGGTACGTTAATGTGCGAGGTTTAGTGTCAGTGCGCGACATGTTTGTGTTCGTGAGTGTAGACTATAAGCGCGTGTAATGAGTAAGAGGTGATGAGAGATAGTGGTTAAATACCTTGGTCGACCAGAGAATAAGGAAAGAGAAAAACAAATTTACCAGTCACTCAAAATTATCCAGTTTAAATACAGTTGGAGCTATGACGTTGAGTGCGCTGATGAAATTTGAAGTTAATTAAATAATTAATTAAATAATTAATTATTGGCTGCTTAGTAGGAATAGGGGATGAGCTAAACTTGTATTAAAACTCGAGGGAGACAGGAGAGAAACACACGTGACTACACTACAAAGACACACACAAATGACCGACCTTCATCTTAACAAACTACACATCAAAAGTGTAAGCAAAAATCAACACAAAGACAAGTATGCCCACCGGTAATATCTACAATAAACAAAATGTTTCATTTCAACAAGACACATGAATGTACTGTGCTGTTATATGGATATGAGCTAGGAAATTATTCATCTCTTCAAAAGTTTTCTAAATTGTCCCATGATAAAATATAGCGACTCTGGAAGTCGACACAAAACTGGTTTGCAAATCTCAGAATTAACCGAGTTAACCGAGCCGACCAATGAGAATATTAGCAGTCACGTGGGGAACTTGGAGCTAGACTGCGTCGTTCGAACAAAGATGGGACGAGCGTGCACGAGCAGAATCGAGGACTCCCGAAGGAGAGCCCACCCAGCACGCGTTGCAAGTGTGTCTCGAGTGTGGAAGGAGAAGACGCGGGCACGGCACGTGGCACGCAGCCAATGAGAAGCGACCTTACTTAAACAAGAGCAAGCAATGTAATGAGCATAGCTAATTACCAGGATGATTTTAACACATCGTAACATCATGGAAGATATTAAATAATAATAAGAACTATTTATTAAATTTGCGGCTAATTATTTATTTAATTAAATATTAATACGATCATCGATATTAAGCGGCCAATCAGATCCTTGTTCTGAAGAGGACGTGGACTGGAAATTTGATGAGGGGGAAATGAGAGAAGAATCGAGGCTCTTAATACTTACGACTTCAGCGGAGAAGGACGTCTTAACAAGTTACTCGACAATACAACAAAGCGAATAGAGATTCACGAACGAAGGCACTTAGTTTGTGCAAGTAGATATATAAAGTCGACATTCAACGAAATTTAAAAATTATTGAAACCAATCTACATTATTAACCATGTCGAAATTCCTGAAGTTGAGGGAGGAATTTACTAATGTATCTACAGGAGTCATGATGATCAACTAAGAAGTTATGGGGAGAGAACTGTGACGGCAGCACGAATATTCGAAATGACATAACATCAATCTCGCGGGAGAGATTAACATCTCGTCTCTCCCATGCAGAAAATTCTACATCTACAAGTCATTTCAACAACTAAAATGACAATATATATCAGAACTTTGGCGAAAGAAGACAGAAGAATTCCAAAACGAGGGCGGCTAGGGTGGACCCAGCGCCAATCAAGAGAGAAAGGGCTTTCCCATCTCATACAAGAAGATTCACCAGCAGAAGGAACGGCAACACGATGATGATAGAGTTCGAATCCCGGACCTGACCGCATGGGAACTTATGTAGGAGATCGTAGAAGACCGCACGACATCATGCAGTCTCGCGCTATTTCAAACAATCCATTTCTAAAGGATAGCGAGGAAAGCCCACTTCTAGTCATCTATAACGCAACACAAGGTAGTCTACGGACCAACGATATATCCCAATTTGTACAGTGTTGTAGAACATTTGAGAATACCCGACAACTATTTATTGATGCCATTTTTCTACGTTTTTAAGAATATTATTGTAGTTTTCGACGTTATATTTTCATAACTACGTCATGCGAATGTTTATTCACGTTTTTCGTCGATTTGTAGTATTTAGAATTTTTATTTAGAATTTTTGAAATTTTGCGACTTTCGAAATTTGAATGAGGAGATTTTACAGTTTAGTTCAGAATATATTTATGGTAAAGTTTAAATGTGTTCAGATCACATTTTGTCAATTTTTGAATTATAAGATATCGCTTTTGTCAACGATAATAATAATAATGAAAATTTGTTCCAAGGGTGTTATACAGAGATATATTTAGAGAATACGATTCTTAAAGATCTTATGTAGAGATCTATGTAAAGTCACGATCTGATAACTTATTAGACAGATTTGGTTTTAAATCTTTGGTGACTAACGATTATAAAGTATTAAAGTTTGTGAGAAATGTATTAAAGAAAGAATATGTAAAGGAATACAATGTTAAGTTAACAAATACGAATTACAGCGCATTTTTGAAGTACCGGTAATAAGAATGTGAAGAAAGATTTAAAGAAATATTACAGCTAATTGAAAGCCTTTATTGAAATGTGAGTGATACAAAGGAATAAGATTGTTATTTGAAGACTAGTATTTTATCGTATTACTTGTTAAATTAATTCATTGATAGAACCAGTATTTTTATTAAATATTTTTATTAAGAATGTTGTAACTATGAGGAGTGAGTTAGGAAGTATATGTTTTTGGAAGAAACTGCGAAGCACCTCTCTGAGAGAGAGATTTATTATTCCCGTAGCAGACGGAGGTATTTGTTGTATGACAATGGGCAATTGTGAAGCCATTGGTCAATTATTGAAGAAATGTCTGTAGTGACAGACTGGCGCATATTTTGAGGTTGAAATAGGATGTTTTTATGAAGAAGCAGTATTATTGATGTTTATTAGTTTTGGAAGTTATTGCAATAGTCTCACAGAGTTGAAACTCCTTGAAATTCACAGAACAGCGGATCCTAGATGAAGTTGAATCTGAAAGAAATGATAGGATCAATGGATCTTTCATGAAACTGAGAGTAAACTGAGATCTATTTAAATGGTTCTTAATCTGATATTGAATTTACGGTAATTATTCAACGCAGTGGAAGTTTATTTTTATTAAGTATTTTTATTATGACGACATACCAGTTGTAGGAGGTCTATGAACTATGTCTCTACTTAATTGTATGGGTTATCCCGAATTATATTAGAATAAGTGATAAATTACATCAGAAAATTGTTAAACGAAGGGAGAGGTCTTCAAACAGTGATGAAGTCCAAGAAACTGTTTATAAACATAAATTGTACAGAAACTGGATAAACAGGCTTGTTAAAATAACAAAAGAAAGGTACTATTCCAAACAAATTATGCCAAAATCCAATAATTCTAAAGTCATTTGGAAAAATATTAATGATTTAACATGTAGGAAGGGAAATAAATCTTCAGCTGTTGACAGCATATTTATCAGAGACTCACAAGAAACATCCCAACCAGCTGCCATTGCAAACAACTTTGTCGACTATTTTAGTAACATAGGTTTAGAACTTTCTGAAAAAATAAGTGGGCCTAATACAAGAAAGGAATCTGACAACACAAATGCATGTGTTAGCACAGCACAATCTCAACCTCAGTCTATCTTTTTATACCCATAACAAAATCAGAAATATCAAACCACATAGCTGCTCTAGAAGATAACTAAGCAAATGGCTATGATAATATCTCTAGTAAACCAATTAAGATAATTAGTTCAGAAATTCTGCAACCACTGCACCATATTTTTAATTTGTCACTAACGAAAGGACAATTTCCAGACTCATTCAAAATTGCCATCATAATCCCAGTCCATAAATCAGATGATAAAATAGAGTTAAATAACTATAGACCAATTTCCCTCACAACCCACCTCTCTAAGCTACTAGAGAAATGCATCAAAACCAGATTACTTAACTATCTGAATAAGTTCAACATATTGTCACCAAATCAGTTTGGTTTTAGACCAAACACTAGTACTCAAGATGCAATATTCTCCCTTATTTATTATTTGTATAAAACCATCGATGGTTCTAAAAGAACAATTTCGGTGTTCCTGGATTTAAGAAAGGCTTTTGACACCGTAGACCACAATATACTCATTAGAAAACTTGAAAAGGAAGCTATTCGTGGTACTCCTCAAGAACTAATAAAAAGCTTTTTTTTTACAGAATACAAAAGGTGCGAATGAAAGATACTCTAAGTAGAAGTGCTGAAGTAATAATTGGAATTCCCCAAGGAACAGTTTTAGGTCCAATTCTTTTTCTGTTATATATTAACGATTTGTGTGAGCTGAACTGTAATGCGATGATTACCTCATGTGCTGATGACACTGTCGTCACAGTCACAGGAACAACTTGGGAGGACACTTTTAATAGAACTCAAGAAACCCTTGCTACAGTCCAAAAATGGCTAAGGAACCACCTCCTTACCTTAAATGAAACCAAAACACAATAGCTATGCTTCTCACACAACAAAACATTACAACCCACAGACAATTTAACACTAAAGATCCACACACTAATTTGTAACAATTGCGAAAGATGCAACTGCTATACCCTACAGAAGTCAATGAATGCTACATATTCAGGGATTATTATAGATAGTCATTTAAAATGGAATATGCATGCATCGAAGTTGGCCAATAAACTCCAAAAGTTAATATATATATTTTACAGAATCAGAAATATCCTTTCAGCAAAAGTCTTGAGAACTGTATATTTTGCCTTAGTCCAGTCACAACTACAATATGGAATAAATGGTTGGGGTGGAATACTTGATTCACATTTGGCTCAGGTAAATACCTGCCAGCATTTCATTCTAAAAGTTATGTACAAAAGGCCACCAACTTTTCCAACATGTGAACTGTATCAACAAAGCATGTTGCTTAACACACGACAGTTAATTGTTCAGTCATCAATCATATTTGTATATAAACATATGAAGCTCTTCTCTAATGGACAAAAACTTGAAATGTGCACTAGACTTCAAGACAGAACTGGAATAAATATCCCTCGTCGAAACCCTCTGCTTGGCCAAAGGATTTTAAGTTGTCTTAGCACTAGGATATACCATATATCGCCAATAAATGTGATAAATAACATCCTGAATATATTGAAGAAAAGGCTTTTTATATGGCTCCTTAGTAACTTTGATAGAGTAAATGAACTTATAAATTTTCACCAACATATTTAAACCAACTCAGTCACAAATAAGTAAGTGTCTTTTATTTTTAGTATCCTTATAATTAATGCTTTTGCTATAAACTTTCCTTATTAATAAAATAATAATAAATAATAATCAAATTAGCCTATAGACATCCCGTAAGGGCAAAGGCCTCTTGTTTGCACAGGGACGTGCTCGTAATTAGGCTCCGAAGGTGAGCATCTTTAGGAGCTTTTGTCTTGTTGCACTCACTGTCATTGTCTTCCTGTCCTGTTTGGTGCATGTTGATTCCTGTTTGGCTCCAGCTGTCTCCATGCTTCCCTGTCTCTTGCCACTCTCGACCATTGCTTTCCCGCTTTAGCTCTAAAGTAGTCTGCCCATCTGTTTTTTGGCGTCCCACGTTTCTTCGTCCTTCTGTCGTGTCCCACATTGTGGTGCGATGCGTCCATTTCTGGTGATCCATGCGTGATGCGTGTCCTCCCCATTTCCATTTTAGGCTTTCTACCCTTTCTACCACGTCGCGTATGTTTGTCCTTCTTCTTAGTTCCTCGTTCCTGATTCTGTCTCTTAGAGAAACGTTTAGGATCTTACGCTCCATTCTTCTTTGACATATCTGAAGCTGCGTTTTCAGTTTTCTGTCAAGGACCATGTTTGACAACCATAAAGTAGTGTTGGCATAACACATTTGTCTAGGATTTCTGCTTTTGTGCTTACTTTTAGTCTCTTGTCAGTGCGTAAGAACTTAAGCGAACAAAATTTGTTCCACGCCAGTCCTATACGGCGTTTGATTTCACTCTCTGTGCCATTGTTCAGGGAGATGCTTTGTCCTAGGTACACATACTGTTGCACATACACTAGTGGTGATTGATGTACTTGGATTGGATCTTGTATTCCAATTGTCATTATTTTTGTTTTTGTGGGGTTCATTGTGAGGCCTACTTCTCTGCTTATTTTGTCCAGCTCATTGATCATTTCTTCAAGTGATTTTGATGGCCTTGCTATTAGCGTTATGCCATCCGCAGATCTTAGATGTGTCAGTTTCTGGCCGTCTATATGTATTCCGTGATTGTGCTTCCATTTCATTTTTCGGAATTGATGTTCCAGCACACTTGTAAATAATTTTGGTGATAGAGAGTCCCCTTGTTTCACTCCTCTACTGATTTGGAACCATTCTCCGTCTCTTTCTGTTCTTACTTTTGCTGAGCTGTTTTGGTATAGTTAACCTAATAACCTTATGTATTTGATGGGGATACCTTGTAGCTTTAAGGCCTGCAGCACATCTTCGTCCTCTACTGAGTCAAAGGCTTTATTATAATCGATGAAGACGATGTAGATTTGCTGGTTGTATTCCTGTACCATTTCCGTTAGTTGGCATATGGTTTGGAGGTGGTCGATGGTGCTGTAATTGGACCTGAATCCTGCTTGTTCTGTTTGTTGGTTGTCGTCAAGTGTTTTCTCAAGCCTTTTACTTATTATCTTCATGAATAGTTTGTATAGGTTTGCAGACAGGCTAATTGGTCGGTAGTTGTTTATATTGTCCCGGGTTCCTTTTTTGTGTAACAATATAATCAGATGTTTTCCCCAATCTTCTGGTATTTCTTCCTTTGCGATGATCTGATTGAATAGTTCCGTGATTGTTGGTATTAATTCTTCCTCCCCGACGATAAGGTATTCATTGTATATATTATCTTCGCCTGGACATTTATCCTTTTTCAAGCTTTGTATAGCCGTCCTTACTTCACATGGGAGGATGTTTGGGATGTCCTCTGTGGGTCTTGTGAGTTGGTTCATGAGGGGTAGTGTATTTTGTGACGTACTGGAGTATAACTGGCTATAGAATTTGGTAGCTTCCTTTGAGATCTCTTCTCTTGAGGTTAGTTTGTGACCTGTGCTGCCTTTGACTCCCAACATCCAGTGCGTGCCTTCCCTGGTCCGTTTTCTTATTTTCTTTATAGATTTTGAGTTTTCCATCACTTCTTTGATTTGGTTGTACTTATATTCTCGCAAGTCTCTCCGTATTTCTCTCTTAGTGTTCCTGTTCAATTGTTAGTATTCCCTTTTTTGTTCCGGGGTTGTTTCTTTAACTGCCTTCATTTTTTCCCTTTGTTCTATCATGTTGATTGTTGATATTTCCAGCTTGTTCCTTCTTTTTCCCTGTGGTCTTGATTATTATCAGTCAAATACCATGTTGCAAATAAATTAAGAAATTGTTTTTATGAAGCCCACGCTCAAGTTTATCTTATGTGGGATTCACCCTGTATTTTTGATACAACATCTGTATATGTACATGTTTTCTGTCAGTGAATAAAAATGTGTGCTCGAAAAAAATAAAAAAATAAAAATAAGACATAGTATGGTGAAGGATTATTTGCTTAAGTCCATTGAGAAGCAGCAAAGAAATAGGAAGACAATTTCAGTCTATATTATCAGTAAGGAAGCGGTTGGAACGTTGTATATATTTTATTTTATATTGAGTAGTTGCTGAACTACAACGTTACTATTTGTGTTGTACATACATTATATTAAGAATTTAAAGAAAGGTTTATTGTTACATTTACGCGAATTATAATTTTTAACTTGTAATTTAAATGTATATAGAGATTTTTATCGCTTCCATGAGAAGAATTTAAGTGATAGGAGGCGGGAGATAAATTGTATAGAGTAATGAATAGTTTTGTAATGACGGAGATCTACGTCAGGGGTAACTTCATTTATTTTTGGGGATATATTTTTTAAACTTTATGACATTTTTCTTGTTATAAAACTCCCGTTATCTAGGGAACAGCAGTTGTTTGCTGATATTTAAGTCATGATTTTATTTAAGCTTATAAAAGCGTTTGAAATAACTTTTTATGGTTTCTATAAGAAACGAACATGTATTTCATGTATTTGAAGCAATGCCATTTGATTATTTGATCTTATTTAAAGTTGTTAATGCATATAATCAATGCTAGTGTTAGGAAACGTGTAATTGTTAAGTGAATAAATACGACAGGCACGTTGTTACGATTCCCTGATCTTTTATAGGAAATTGGCATTATCTTTGTAGTTATATGGTAGTGGAATGTACTGTAGGGTGGAAGTTCCCGAGGAACCTGATCCGCATCCTTACGCCCAAGATTTTCATAGATTCTCATTTTTCCTGAGCAGATAGAGAACCCTACTGTTCTGTAGTTAGTTACTATAGCACATTCCGTTTGAAAAATCCTGTTCCTTATTCTGAGTGTTTCGCCAAGTAGCTCTATGTTGTTTTTAGCCGGGACTTCAAGATGCTACAATCCATTATTATTTCCAGACTGGGATTTTGGTGGATCATCCAGATATAAGGGTGCAGTATTTTTATGGCGCTACCAACGTGGTTGCTCGAGATTTAAGGTCCCACAGTTGTAAGCCCAGTATTTTTATGGCGCTACCAACGTGGTTGCTCGAGGTTTGAGGTCCCACAGTTGTAAGCCCAGTATTTTATGGTGCTTCCAACGTGTGTGCTAGTGATTTTGGCCCCTCAGTTGTCAGCCTAGTATTTTTATGGAACTACCAACATGTTTGCTAGTGGTAAGTCCAATGTTTTTTTGGCAAGCAACTTGTTTGGATAGTCAGGTTGAAGGTAGACGTTGTGGAACCTTGACATGTTGTGATCGCCTTAGAAAACATTGTTAATTGTTACACGAGAGTGTGAGATAATCGGTGGAAGACTTAAAATTTGTAATAAAAAGTCAACCAACGTTTATTGAGGTGAGAATGGATTTATGAAAGAAATCTAACCTGAATTGTTAACTATGTATTGCTATTAAAGGAAGACTAGGCCAAGGAATAACCTTAGGAAGGAAATGGCTAGATCTTATTTATTTGAATTACCGGTTGTATGGCTATTTTGATGCCATAAGTAATGTCAAATTAATATGGTAAATTAGGAGTGCTGTTAGATTTTTATTTTAGTAAACCGTTGGCTACAAATGATAATTTGTCACATAGGGAATACAGATTTGGAATCTGTAATTTTAAAAGAAGTCAGATATTCGTAAAATATGTTAAGTTAACTGATAAACGGTAGAATCTTCTTCGTTTTTATTGTAGTGGTATAAGTGGTAGTTGTTTCGGATATTCTTGATTGTTGTCATAGTGTATGTTCCCTCTTTCTCAAGAAAAGAAGATGCCAGGAGAACTGGATGCTATTAGGGCAATGTTTGCTACATTGCAAGAAACACAGGGCAAATTGGACAAAGATATAGAAGCCCTACATCAAGCCACATACCAAAATCAGAAAAAGGTAGAACATGAAATTAAGAGAAGTGCAGAAGAAAGTAGGAGAGAGGCTAAAGCCGACGCAGATCGGATAGCTAGGGAATGTCAGAACAGTGCAGAGGAAACCCAAAGAAAGTTAGCAGAAACACAAGCTACTGTAACTAATACACAAGCAACTGTAGCTACTTCCCAAGCAACATTAGCTACTTTACAAACCCAATCTACTAACACCCAGAATGCTTTAGCTATAAACCAAACATCTTTGGCGGCTTTAGAAATTCAGTCAGAAGACAATAGTGAAAAGCTAACAGAATTCCAAGATAATATAACTCTCCAATCTGAAAATCTAGGTATCAACTCCAACCTGGATGAGTTGAAAACAACTGTAGCACTGCTACAGATACAAAAAAAAAGAAAGCTGATCTTGTAATGGCTGATATTGAAATTGATATAAAAGATGTTGTTAATGAAAGTATTGACGAACTCAAAAATGAGTTATTTGAATCCTCGGGCATAACTGTAAAAAGGTTAGAAGATGAATTTTCTAAAAAACTTGTGATGGCCGAATATCGCAGTAGCCTACTTAAGATATCGGTGAAGTTAGGAACGATTGTATTAAGAGAATACAGAGTTTACAGTCACAACAAGTTGTAAATTTAGAACCAGATCTGAGCGATAAGATTAGAGAACATGTAAATCTCGAATTAGAAAGTAAAATCTCCGATTTAAGTATCGAAATCGAGTCCATTAAAAGTAAATTACAGGATATGAAAGTAAGCGATTCTCACAATTTGGAGGATATAGCTAAAGGCCAGACTATCGAATTAAATTACGAGAATACGTCGATACCAGGCCGAGTAGAAGAAAGTAGTGTCAGAGAAGAACGGAAAAGATTGCAAGAAGGAATCGATAGATTAGAAGATGAACTGTTTCCCGCAAGAAGGTTAAATTTACCGCCAGTCAGAGACAGTCATGTGCGATTCTCAACACTTAACGAGAACATGCCCCAAGGAAGTAGATCATCAGGTATTCCTAATGTCATGATAATCCGTAATATTGACCAAAAAAACACGTACTTTCCCAGGAAACGATGGTATAAAGCCAATAGAATTCATCGACGACGTCTCTGAATATTTTTTGGAAAATAACGTTCCCGAGTAGAGAAAACTAAGATTAGTGGAGCGTTATCTTATTACTACCACTCTTCAGTGGTAAAGAGCTTTCCGTTGGACTTTCCTATGTTTTGAGGACTTTGCTAACGCCATCATAAAACGATTTTGGTCGATGAACGAACAACACAACGTTCGAGCAGAGGCATACTCGCGAAAGTACGCAAATTCACATCCTACTCGCTACGCTAGCTACTTCGCAACGCAATTGGCCCGTCTCCAATATTTGCAGCCAGCACCGTCAGACATAGAAATGATCCAGACGATATCACGGCAATTTCCAGCCGACGTAAGAAGAAATATAATCGCGTCTAGAGTATCCAGTCTGCAGGAAATGGATGATTTGCTTAGACAACTTGATTACACGTCTAGCGCAACGAATCCAAGCTTTCGCAATTCCAGGACAGATAACCGCGAAATAAACTCCATTATGATTGATGAAATCCAGCAGACGGAAGAAAACGTAGGAGATAATAGGAGAGGAGGACCTATTAGAAACGGATATACTTAGAACCAGAGAAACGAGTATCAAAACCGTAGGCAGCAAGATAGCAGGCCATATCAGCGATATTCACGGAATAATACCCAAAACAGAAGATCGGGTTACCAGCAAAACAACTGTCGCCAAAATAATTAATACCAGAGGGGTAATAACAATAATAACAACAATAATCGCCAAGGATATTCGCGATATAAAACTGGAATGATGACAATTATAATCGCCAGAATTTCCAGCAGCGAAGAAACCAGGAAAATCGGAATTACGTTCGGAACCAACAGGAAGAAAACCAGAGAACGATAGAAGATAGGCCAAGACAGGACGAACCGAAACCAGGTACAAGTAGACAAAAACAGAGGTAATAACGACGATACCTCTGTGCAAAAAAGTCAGAAAGGCAGCAGCAATAGAAGGCAGAAAATTTTCACCTACTATGGAGATGACGAAGTAATTTTCCTGAATACATCAAGAAGGACAGAGAATACCTAAGGACACACTATCAACGAGGGAAAGAAGAGGAGAGGAAGAGATCCCAGAAAGATAGAGAATGGCTGAGTTGCCAATGATAGCGGCCGTGGAAGAAAATTAGTGGAAAAAGCTTTCTGTTACTCACTTTGGTAATAACTGCTACAAGATTGTGAACATTCACGACGATCAAGTGATTGGAAATTACAACGCAAAGAACCTGAAACGTTATTATAGAAAGATTGAATAGAGATCAAAATACATGGTCCAATTAACTTCTGAAGAATGCATTTCAAAAGCATTATTGTACGCTTTTGTAATGGAAGTTGAGTGAGGATTGTGCTCTTATATGGATATGAGCTAGGAAATTATTCATCTCTTCAAAAGTTTCCTAAATTGTCCCATGATAAAATATAGCGACTCTGGAAGTCGACACAAAACTGGTTTGTACATCGCAGAGTTAACCGAGTTAACCAATGAGAATATTAGCAGTCACGTGGGGAACTAGGAGCTAGACTGCGTCGTTCGAACAAAGATGGGACGAGCGTGCACAAGCAGAATCGAGGACTCCCGAAGGAGAGCCCACCCCAGCACGCATTGCAAGTGTGTCTCGATTGTGGAAGGGGAAGACGCGGGCACAGCGCGTGGCACGCAGCCAATGAGAAGCGACCTTACTTAAACAAGAGCAAGCAATGTAATGAGCATAGCTAATTACCAGGATGATTTTAACCCATCGTAATATCATGTAAGATATTAAATAATAAATAAGAACTATTTATTAAATTTGCGGCTAATTATTTATTTAATTAAGAAACCTGCGGTAAAAATTAACAGTACCCAGGAAAACACGAAGTTCATGAATTGTTTCTGGCAACTTGTAGTCGAAAATCATTTTTACTTTATCAGGTAGGGGTTTTGAGCCTTCAGGTGTAATCCAGTGTCCCAAGAATTCAAGTTCTTCTACACCAACGACAGATTTACATTCGTCAATACGTAGGCCGTATTGGTTCATACGTTCAAACACAATCTTGAGATGAATGCGGTGGTCCTCTATAGTTTCCGAAGCAACTAGGCAATCATCGAGGTTGGGAAAAATGAAGTCTATGCCCTGAAATACTTCATTTATGAATCGTTGGAATGTGCTCGGTGCATTTCTAAGTCCAAATGACATGACATTTTATTCAAATAATACAAAAGGTGTGCTTATAGCTGTTTTGAGCTTGTCTTTTTCCGCGACTGGAATCTGAAAGTATGCCTTGAAGAGATCAATTTAGCTAAAGATTTTCTTATTTTTCAGTATGTGTTGGAAATCGTCAATCCGGGGAATTGGATAACGATCCAGTATGGTTTGGGCATTCAATCTTCTATAATCGCCACATAGTCATATAGTTCCGTCTTTTTTGGGGACTAGTTGGAGTGAGCTTGCCCATTGCGATTTAGATGGTCGAATTATGCCATTACTCTGCATAAACTGGAATTCCTGTTTGTTTATAGCAAGCTTCCGAGGATCCAGTTGCCGTAGCTTACAATGCACTGGTTGGTCTTCTGTGAGAACGAAGTGTTTGATGTCATGTTTGATATCAGAGGGTATCCAATTGGGTTTAGTTAGGTCAGGATACTCAGATAGTAAATCTGAAAATTTTTGTGATTTGTACATGGTGCCAACCACATTATCTGGTGTGACTGATATGACTTCGCCTCGAATGGAAAGCTTGGTCTCGCCGTCAATTAACTGCTTGTTGTGGAGGTCGATTACTAAATTGAACTAGTTCAAAAAATCTGCACCTAGTATACCCTTGTTAATTTTCCCCACAATGAATGGCCATTGGAACTGGCGACGGAGTCCCAGATCAATGTTTAGTGTTTTTATCCCATATGTGGGTATCTCAGTGTTATTGGCTGCAAATAATTTAAAATTGGATTCACAGATTTTGTTGTTAGGAGTGGCAGGAATTAATGACACATCAGCTCCCCTGTCTACGAGGAAATGTAAACCCGTGTTTTTGTCACGCACAAATAAACGGGATCTGCAGCAATCCATTGTATTTTCAGTAGTGGAGCTTGCTGCTAACTCTACTATTGTGTGGGGGTTTCCGTATTTTTCCACGAGCATGGTGATTTACATTTGTCAGGAAAACATTGGTTACCAAATTTAAAATGGTATTAACAGTACTTTCCATTTGGATTGAACTTCTTTTGACTTTGACTTCGACTGCGGCTTGAGCTACGATTACGGCTACGACGCTACGTCTAAAACCACCCATGTCTGCAATTTGTTGTTCCAGGGCAGATATTTAAGCCGAGAGTTGAGAAATGACATAATTATTAAGTTTATGAACATTACTACTAGGGTCCTTCACACTGTCTAGTTCTATTCGAGGGTTCATTTCAGTTATCTTATCTGCCATAATGGCCACTTTTTCTAAATTTTCATCAGACACTATTACCACATTTTTAATTGAGTCCGGCAATTTATTTAACCACAACGTACGGAGAACCTTCTCGGAAATATTTACGCCGGCTAACGACTGCATCCTTCTTAGTAACTGGCTTGGCTTCATGTCACCTAGCTCTACACCTTTTACTAAGCGCTTTATTTGCTTATCTTCACTTTCTTTAAAAAAAATTAAAGGACGTTCCTTAGCGGCAGAATATTTGTTTTGTTCTGTGCTTTGTATAATGTCCCATATATTCTCTATATACTTTGGTTCAAGTTGTGAGACAAGGTAATTACATTTCGCATCCTCACGTGTCATAGCTGAAATGGAAAATTGAGCTTCTAATTGGTAGAACCATATTTCTGGTTTTTCAGCCCAGAATGGTGGGAGTTTGATGCTTACCTTGTTCACTTCACTAGTTACTTCATTTTCTCCATCCATGATTATTTAGTTTATGTGTATAAATAATTTAATAACTGCAGCTAACTGCCAAAAGAAATATATACACGACCGTGCGTACAATAACCATATGTGTTTAAACAAATCACGTCGGAGGTCATCAATTATGTTGCTATTAAATCTATAACAGCAACTGCTTGATAAGATTAATAATTGCTTTTATTTCTTTAACACTCCAAACAAACATTTGTCTCGGAATTTTTAACACTCTTATAAATTTCCAAAGATAAAAACTTACAGACTAAACCATGGAATCAAGTCTGAAAACTATTTCATATTTTATCCAGTAGAGGATTTCATACTTTATCCACTAGGGGCGCCTACAGTACTATAGGTCCGGCGATAGATGGTGCCACCTGAACACACACTTCATTGATGGAGTTTGCAGGCACCACATTGTGCTTCTTGTCAGTTTCTTCCAACTTGTTTTGTAACCTAATATTTTCTTGATACGTTGTTTCAATTTTTGTTGACAATTCTACAAACACAGTTCTTAGTTTACTCACCGATTGTAGAATGAGTTATTTCAATTCCTTTCTCAGGTTACCGCGTATTTCAGTTACACTCGTCAAGTTTTGGAGACAAGTTTCAAACACGTCACTCGTATTGGCAACTCAAACTAACACTTGGGGCGCTGCGGTCGGTCTGGATAAGTAGGGTTTAAAATACCTAATAACACGCGTTTGATATGGAACACTTTTTATTTTTCGGTTATAATCAGTAAATGTGGTCTCTAAAGTAATGACAGTGTTATTTTTAATTGTATATATGTATAACTGTGCGATACACGTGATCTAATTTGTGTGTTCCACTGGATTTTTTGTGTGAATTGCATATTATCAAGCATCCGTTTTTATGGTTGATGTAGATCAGCTGAGTCAAATATACACAGGGTTACACTTCGGACATTATTTCGGTACTATTATGCGCAATATAATGTAAATGTCGATCCTGAGTCAACGCCAAGGACATTCAAATAGAGAAATACGGTACATAAAGAAATAAATAACACACCGAAGCTATGCTACTTTTATCATTCCGAGACCAGCATCCACGCAAACCAGACGCCACTATTCCAAGCTCCGACTTATATCGTGAATTGATGTCAAACTGATGATCCGCCAGCCTTTCCGCCAAGCCTACACCTCGTAATCGCCAAGTTCTTCGATATTCGAGCTATTCCACTACGAGTCATATAGGCCTAATTTGCCTCTCCGTGGTAACACTGTAGAATGAGTGATTCCGCTACCATTCAAATATCCAACACCAAACCCACCTTTTAACCATCCAAATCAAGCAATTCCTGTCGCCCCCCGAGTTTTAATACAAGTTAAACTCATCCCTTCTCCCTACCAAGCAGCCAATAATTAATTATTTAATTAATTATACAAGTGACTTCAATCTTACCAGCGCGCCCGTCGTAACAGCTGTTTTTAAACTGGATAACCTTCGCTGGCTTTACGTCGCAGGTCTTCTGTCTGTCTACCTCCCGGGGTGGAAAGGTATTATTAGGTATCATCACATTTCGGCTATTGCTATTTGCATCTTTTGGAAAGTGATGAAAACGTATATCCGCAGCCTTCTTATACATCGACTTACAGCCGTAAACTGAGCAATTCACTTTGCTTTTACTCATTTTTTACTCTATCAACGAGTAAAACTTATTACTTATGTATAACGACACGAACAATTTACCACGATCTGTTTACCAATACAAGAAACCATATACAAACAGTCACCACGTGACAAATGTACCCTACTTGGTAAGTTTCTCATTTTTACCGCTAGATGTCATATCAGATAGCTGGAGTTGCCAATTGTCCGCACGGCCGTGTGTTGTCCGTCATCTTAGCTGGACACAAAAAAGGCGGAGTTTAATTCCATTCCCTGCCGCACCTAACGCTAAGAACGCTCGACTTTCTCGTGAAGTGCTACCTCTACATACTTACAGTCTGGACAAAATGGCTGCTCACAACAAAGTTATTTTAGCATGTAAATTTTAATGTTTCACTGATCTGCTCATCAATGAGAGGAATATTACTCAGTGTTAGCAATAATTGCTAATCATTGTTTCCGTGTGCTTGGTGTAGGACTACCAGTCCTTGCTACCAGATGTCAGGTGGGCGGCGATGTCAAGCGTAAGTGTAGAAGGCGATGGCTTCACTCATGAAATATTACTGTGCCGAATGTAAGCCTACAGTAATAGTATTCGAACCTCTTTGACTCGCTTGGCATCTGCCTCCTTGGCTTTGACCGGGGAGTAAAGAATGTTCTGATCGTTCTTTACTCCCTGGCTGTGATTATATTTACGAATTTTCGTGGATAGTTTTCAAGTACGGACACTTAAGAACGCAAGCGATTTAATGTTTATAAGTGCATCTTGTCCTGAAACTGTCACCTTCCTTTAAACTACCGCAGATTCTTACTGACCATATCAAGCCGAAATGGCCATAACCATTACCCTGTTCAGATTCTATTGCTATTGTTTTGCTGCTATAATCGGCAAAATATTGTGATTTTGTCCATTTGTTGATCCCATTCAAGATGATTTATGGTCTTGCAGTGTTTTTCCGTATGCACATTCTTATAATTTTAATTATTTTCTCATTTACCATTTCAACAACAGTGTCTATTAAACGGGATTCAGACTTACCGACTAATTGCCGCCCTATAATTGGTGTACTTTCCCATGAATTGTCGAAAGAAGTGAAACTAGGTTTGAATAATAGCTACAGCAGTTACATAGCAGCCTCTTATGTGAAATATTTGGAGGGAGCTGGTGCAAGAGTTGTTCCTGTGTGGATTGGTAAAAGTAAGTCATACTATAAAAACATTATTTACTCGTTGAATGGGATTCTGTTTCCTGGCGGAGGTGGAGATTTCACTGATCCTGATGGATACTGTGATGCTGGTAACTATTTGTATGAATATGCCATTAAAATGAACGAGAAAAATATCTACTTTCCCGTGTGGGGGACTTGCCTCGGTTTTGAATTAATTACTTACCTGTCTGCTGGAAGAAGAGAACATCGTTGTGACTGCTGGGGCTATAATCAAGCTTTGTCATTAACCCTGAAGAAAGACTTCCGAAAAAGCCGATTGTTTGGAAACGTTCCCAATGATATTTTGAACATACTTGTTAATGAAAAAGTGGCATCACACTACCATCAGTATTGTGTAACTGAGAAAAATATGACAGACTTTGGATTAGATCAAGATTGGAAAATATTATCTACCGCCATTGATACACAAGGATTGGAATTCGTTTCTGTTATTGAGTCACGGGTGTATCCCTTTTATGCAATTATGTTTCATCCAGAGAAGAATGCATATGAATGGGAGTCTTGTAAGAACATTCCTCATTCTAGAGAAGCTGTAGCAGCGATGCATTATTTCGCTGATTTCTTTGTATCTGAATCCCGGAAGAATAGTAATTGCTTTCCATGCAGGAGTGCGGAAAATGATGCTCTTATTTATAATTATGCACCTACATACACCGGTAGAATAAAGGGCAGTGTATTTCAGCAGTGTTACTTTTTTTGATTAGCACACCATATAAACCAAGAATGTTTAGAATTACTATATGATTCCACGTTATATACATCTTCTGTGGAACGATTATGTACCAGTGCCTACATGTATTACTGGAACCAAAATATATTTCCAAAGAGCGAGCCCAAATTTGATTAATATTGCTTCTTTTTTACCACAAAAGGAAACGATAAGTATTATCCTTGGCCAATGCAAACCAATGGTTTATTATTCCAACAAATGATGATGATAATAATAATTATTTATGATGGAATACTGGCTCTCACGGCCAAGTAACTGAACTCCTGCTCATTCGTCTATTGGTACCTCTGAGGGGAGGAGATAATGCTGAGGGAGCTCTTAGTTCCACTTAATTTTAAATTCTATTTTGTAGCGAGGTTAGACGACTGTCTGGACGAAAAATACTGATGTACTAAAATGGGCGTGCACCAGAAAGACAAAATCATTAATGGAATATTCTAGAGAACAATAGTACAAACTGTTCTTATTATGTTACATATATGCACGTTTGTGCGCTTTTCATTTAATTAATAAATAAAATGGGTGAGTCAAAATTCATTGGTCTGGTTGGAACTATCGTTCGCTACGTGGATAGACGATGGCCTGGACGAAACCACTGGTGGCTACTCGGTTAGAGGACTGTCTGGACGAAACCATTGGTCGCTACTTGGTTAGATGACTGTCTGGACGAAAATTACAGATTGTACTACCAGCAAGGAGGCCTTGTTTGTGTTTGTATGTAAGGCCTTATTCCGCGTTCATCACTGTAATTCCAAGTTTCGAACTAAGCGGCAAAACTAAGCTGCTCGAAAAGATGGTGAACCGTCGACTGGTGTGGTTCTTGGAGGAGGGTCTCCAATCTGAGTACCAGTGTGGATTTCGCTCTCATAGGTCCACCACTGACCATCTGGTGCGACTTGAGAGCGCCAAACGGGAGGCATTTTTCCGAAAGCACCACCTAGTCACGGTTTTCTTTGACCTCGAGAAAGCCTACGACACCACATGGCGCTACGGGATCCTTTCCACCCTTAACAAGTGGGGACTCCGTGGTAATCTACCGACTTTCATTGCGAATTTCATGTCCGTGTATGGGTTGGTAGGACATTATCGCAATACTATACTCAAGAAAATGGAGTTCCTCAGGGTTCTGTGCTGAGTGTCACCTTGTTCGCGATTGCTATAAATGGCATTGTTGCCGCCGCCGGGTCCTCGGTAGTTCCATCACTGTATGTAGACGATTTAGCTCTGCATTACAGCTCTGGAAGTATGGCAATCGTCGAACGACAATTGCAGCTGGCTATCAACCGGGTCGACAGATGGGCTCACGACCGGGGTTTTCGTTTTTCAGCATCGAAAGCCTCCGTCGTCCATTTTTGTCGGCTCCGGAGGCTACATTTACACCCTGAACTACATCTCAGGGATGCTGCGTTGCCGTTGGTTGACACTTATCGCTTCCTGGGGCTCCATTTTGACAGCAAATTAATGTGGCAGTCCCATATATGGCAATTGAAAATGACGTGTCTCAGGAAACTGAACATACTCAAGTTTCTTAGTGGCACTACGTGGGGGGCTGACGGTGCGGTGCTGCTACGGTTCTACCAAACCCTCGTCCTGTCCCGGCTAGACTATGGTTCTGCGGCATACGGTTCAGCAAGGCCGGCAACCTTGAAAATGCTGGACAGTATCCACCATAGTGGTGTTAGGCTGGCTACCGGTGCCTTCCGGACCAGCCCGATACCCAGCCTACTCGCCGAATCGGGTGTTCCACCTTTAAATTATAGACGACAACATATGCTTTTAGCATATGCTGTTAATGTGCGTCAAATGCCGCAACACCCGACCTATCAAGCTCTCTTCGGTACTCAAAACCATCAGAGGTACGCCAACCGGCCTCGTGCCACTCGGCCTGTTGGTATTAGACTTGATAGCTCGTGTACTGAAATAGGAGTGGCTGTAGGTCCCTGTATGATCCGGACATCTAGCGAGGTGCCTCCGTGGCAAGTCCCGCGTCCAGAAATTCGGTTAGATCTGCACCGAGATCCTAAGGTGAACACCGATGCCTCCGTTTACCGGAGGCAGTTCCACAGCATAGTTCACCAATTTCTGGACGCTGGTATTATCTACACGGATGGTTCGAAGGTGGACGAGAAAGTGGGTTGTGCTTACGTTATTGATGGTGCAAATACCAAGATCTCTTTGTCTGAGGCCTGTAGTGTGTTTACTGCGGAGCTCGTTGCAATCTATGAAGCTCTGCAGTTTGCACTACAGGATGCTCGAATCCACTTTCTCGTGTGTACCGACTCTTTGAGTTCATTGCAGTCAATTGCTACAGGTTTCCCGCAACACCCACTATTGCAGCGTATCCACGACCTACTAGCCGGGCTGTGCCACGCTGACACTCGAATCAACTTTCTGTGGCTTCCAAGCTACATGGGAATTGCGGGAAATGAGTTAGCGGATAAAGCTGCAAAAGAGGCGGTATCACTACCACCTCGACCAATGGGAGTACCCACTAGAGATATTCGCTCTCAGTTACGCCTTTAAATTCTGGCTTTTTGGGAGAGTCAGTGGCTATCTGACCCACTGCCCAGTAAACTGAGAGCGATCAAGGGAACTACTCGCGTGTGGCGGAGCTCTTTCCTGTCACGGAGAGAGTCCGTCATTTTGTGTAGGCTAAAGATAGGTCATGCAAGATCCACCCACTCGTATCTCATGAGAAGGGAAGACCCCCGCCCCCCACTTTGCACCTGTGGAGCCGTTTTCACCATGGCCCACATTTTCACCGAGTGTGTGGATCTTGCTGACGTACGAAGAAACCTTGGTTTGCAGATGACACTCAAACTTACATTAGCCGATGACGCGGTGGCTGCCGATCGCGTTATCCGCTTTATAAGTGAGAGTGGGTTAGGGCCAGCAATCTAAATTCTCCAGTGAACATTGACTCAACGACTTGTTCGTTTTTGAATGATAATGTTTTGTTTTTCCGTAATTTTTGATTATTTTTTTATTTTTTTTTAATTTAATTTTTTGTTTTGTTTTATTATTTTTTGGTCTTTTTGAATTTTTGGTGTCCACCTCAAAATTTTAATTCAATTCCAAATTTGCATTCTTTTATCTGTGTTAAGAGGGGCAGATGACCTCGTAGTTCCGCCCCTTAAAACAACAATAACTAACTAACTAAGCGGCAACACCAGCGCCAAACAATAATGTTGGCTGTTGAAAAAATGCAATAACACCGTCTTGCGATAAAATGTTCATGTCTTGTATCTTACATTACCTATTCCTATTTAGGCTAGTCATCTAAAACATTCCAGGTCGCAAAAAATCGAATGGTTCTGTTTTTTTTTTTTTTTTTTTTTTGGGGATGGTGTTAGGATAGATACCAATAAGGTAGTGTAAAACCAAGTTTTCAACTGCAGCTAACTTTGTGGCGCTCTAAAAACCTCGAAATTTTCAAACTTATTTCAGTATTTTGGCTTTTAACTTCTAAAATGCATTCTACGGAAAAGTCGCCCATGACACTTTTAAAGAAGACAAAATTAGCAACAATTTGAGCGCAACTCCAGCTCTGTATGTCTAGATATCGAGATACAACACTTAAAAAATGAGCCTTTTTTTCTTCAGAAAGTTAGAAATTTGTAGTCTTTCAAACTATCGTCAAAAATACTCATTCTACGAGGAATGTTATGAAAAGTAAAGTTGTAGAGCAGTTATTTAGCTTTAATTTAAGCAGAAGAAAAACGCTATAAGACCAATGGTTCTCTTGTTATCATGTACGAAAAACAAATAAGGAAATCGGATTTTTCAAAAAATGTAGCCTGTGGAATTGTAGAACTTTTTTAAAGGATAAGAAAGACATAAATCAGTGGAAAATTGTTTAACATGCGAAATTAAATTTAATACAATTGATAATAATGTGTAATTTCTTATGAATATTGAAGTCAGTGTCGAAGTGATAGAGGGACGTCAGCTAACACCTGTGACAGAAACACGCAACACGTCAATTACCTACTATTTATTAATAAATTACTAAAAATGATAGGACTGTAATGTTAGGCTTACCTGCACTTAGCGAGACAGTAGTATTCTTTTGGAAGGCCCTGGTTCATTATACGGCTCTTCTTCGGGCTCCGGAGACGCCTGTGTAGTTGGAACTGGATATAAAACGTGTCGTTGAAGTCGTCTTTTTCATCTGACTCAGTCATGTTTAGGGTAGGAGAATTAAGGCAGGTCTTCCCCCGACGAATTTTACAGAGATCAGAGCATTTCAGCCCTGCTCGCCGACAGGAATATCGCCCTCAAGTCAATGTGTTGTTCTATCGTGGTACACGAGATGTTACAAAAGATCTCAAGCCCCTCACATATATTAAGCATGTATGCCATGCCTTCAGTCCAACGGGCGAGAACACTGCTGGAGATTCCTCGGCCATGTGTTAGGCCCCCTTAACTTTTCATCGATCTCATTAGGACTTGTTCTATCGTCAAGTCGGTCCAAAGACCCGACCACAATTTGTGGGATCGATGAATGGTGAAGTCTCCTCCTGTGAATCAACTAAATTCCCTCGGATCCATTTTCTGTCGCAGATCGTTCATGTCCTGCACATAGAGACGCGCACTCTTTGCATACAGGAAGTGTCCTGCTGAGTGGAAGAAGGGAAGCATGCTCTTTATGGTCTCGAGGTGGAGGCCCCAATCTCCCATCCTCTCTTCTTGGATGAATTGTTTCATTAGTGTAGTAATTTTGCAGTATAGTACCCAAGCGTTGATGTGGGGACTTTTGTTCCAATTGATCCATCGCAGTTTTGAATTTGGTAGACACAAGCTGAACAATTTCATTTTCTGCAGCATTTAGTATCACACTTCTTTCGCCTAATAGGATGTTTTCAATCTCCAGATGTTTCTCCTCAGTGAACTCTATTTGGTTGTTCACAATCAAGCTATCTAAAGAGTAATTTGTGAGCATGTGAGCTCTCACCGCACGTGAATACGCGTGCCCATTTGGGATTTTGTCCACACTGTTCTCAGCATGAATTGTAGTGAGGAGTTCCTTCAATCCAATACCAGTCATGATGGCGCCAATAGCCCCCATGAACGACATTAATAGGTGGAACACCCCCAGCCTCACCACCACATTGTTGAGCTGACGATGCTGGCAGTTCTCTACGATATATGAAAATTATTATATACCGTACCAATTCTCAAAATTCGAAACTTGAAACTTCGGCTCGATTATCGCTTTACATTGCTGCTATGACAGTAGCAATAATTATCACAAAAATAGATTAGATTAGTGTTGTCATTCTTATGCTCCGAGCAGGGATGAAAGATCAAGTCATTGTCAATATGTATGACGTCCTTTTATTTATCAAAAATTAAACAGCAAGTATCATCAAAAAGGCGCCTGGCAAACAAAGAAATAATACAATAATGGTTTACACTCTCAGTTACAGACTTCTTCTATTATTATGAATATTTTGTAAACTTACGGTGTGCTTCCATACAACATATAACCTCATTCAAATACAAGTTGAAAAATACATATTAGATAAGTCGACAATATCATACCTTTTGACTCTACAGCATAACACATGTTAATGAGTTATCAAAAACTTCCCTACATTCAATATAGATACAATTGTGATGGCTGATGGTTTCAGATTTCACAGACAATATCTTACACATACATTCCGCCATTAGCTGTACATCTTCTTCTGGTTTAAAACAATTGCCAACTTATAAAAGTAAAATACATTTTTGATCACATTGTTGCCAACTTAGATTTACAGCAGAGGTTATAGTCAGTTGTAAACATAATTAAATTTCAACACTCCTCCTTAATTACTTTACAACGAAGTGATTCAAACAATTTTCTATTGAGGGGTTTGGTCAGGATATCAGCAAGTTGCTTGGAGCTCTCGACATGTTTGAGAGCAACAGTTTTGCCCACGTGTTCCTGGATGAATTTGCGTGGAATCTCTATATGTTTCTTTCCTTTTATAGTCTTCCCCTCGTGTGCATTGTGCAGCATGTGGATTGCTGACTGGTTATAGATAGATAGATAGATTTTTATTAATTCCATTTGATCAAATACATGCATTCAATGCATTTTTGATATAGGACACGTCAGAATTTACATCTATAAAATAAAAGAACTAATAGGTATATATTACTAATATTATAACTATTTAACTTATTAAAATAGCAAATCTTAATAGATACAATCTCATTGCACAACTATTTACACCTCACTCTATTATCATAATATGAAAACTCATTTCTATAAAATACAACAACATACAGCCAGGCCCGACAAGAGGGGGGGGGGGGGTCAGGCAGGGCTGGTGCCCCGGGGCCCGACCCTCCCAGGGGGGCCCGTCGTCCTAGGAGGATGGGCCCGATCTGGCAATGATTTATTATTGCCTTTATTTGACTTGAATTTGCTACTGGCAATCATTTAGTGAATGCAATGAACTGTCTGAGAACAATGTTACAAGGATTGAGAAACTTATTATGTCAAGTGGACAATATTTTCCTCTACGAGTGTCTCAAAGTGGTCAACTTAGGCGAGGGGCTTCGCTATGTATTGTTTTCAGAATATACCTGAAGACAGAGCATTCCATTCGTCTAAATTTAGCTTATTCGGCTTATGCACCAATCCTTCAAATAACTTTCTCATCCCTTCACTTATTTCGCCAAGGCCACGAGAGCCTGGGCTGCCCTGGTGTGTTTGGTCAGCTAGCTCAAGAGTTTCAAGTTTGGTGGGTCACGTCAATCTTAGATATTTAGAGGCGATAGTGTCTGAAATGAATATATTGTCTAACTAGACGTATCGTATGCCGTGCAGGCAGGTAAGTAAAATACATTTTAAAGTAGCGTCCACACAGTAATTCACTTTATAGTTGACAAGCTGTACCCGGCATGAGTTGCAATGGCAATCAAAGAAAGTGTTGGCATTGTAATTTGGTTTCATGAAGTGCTTTTGGATACACACTTTTCTCTTCAATTTCCGTTAACTGCCTCTAAGCTATCGTAAAATGGATTTACTAATTTTGAAACATTTGTGGGAGCGTGCGCAACAACACACCAAAGTTTCATCGCAATCGGATGAATGTTATATGAACGCAGATGGAACTTTGCTGAAACACTTCACGCGCCGTCACTCATTAAAAAAAACTCATTTGTTGCATCTACTCGTACGCTACCTATTGTAAAATGGATTTACTAAGTCGAAAACCTTCCCTGGCGTATTCACAACAAATCATCAAAGTTGCATCGCAATCGGATGAATGGCATATGAACGCTTACGGGATTTTGTTTAAACGATTCGTGCGCCGTCACTCATTTGTTGAATCAACTCGCGCGCTACCTATTGTACAATAGATTTACTAAGTCAGAAACCTTCCCTGCAGTGTGCACAACAACTCACCCTAGTTTCATCACAATCGGATGAATGATATATGAACGCAGATGGAACTTTGTTGAAACGGTTTGTGCGCCGTCACTCATTTGTTGAAACTACTCGTGCGCAACCCATTATACAATTGACTTACTAAATTAGAAACGTTCCCTGCAGTGTGCACAACAACTCACCCAAGTTTCATCGCAATTGGATGAATAGTAGGCCTATATGAACGCAAACGGGACTTTGTTGAAGCGATTCGCGTGCCTTCGCTCGTTAGTTGAATCTACTCGTGCGCTATCTATTGTGCAATGGATTTTCTAAGTCAAAAACCTTCCCTGGACTGTACACCACATCTCAGCCAAGTTTTATCGCTATCGGACGAATGGTAGGCTGTTAGAACGCATACGTGACTTTGTTGAAACGCTTCGCGCGTCGTAGCTCATTTGTTGAATCTACACGCGCGCTGCCTATTGTAAAGTGGATTCACTCAGGCAGAAACCTCCCCAAAAGTGTACACAACATCTAACCCAAGTTTCATAGCTATCGGACGAATGGTATATGAATGCATACGAGACTATCTTGAAACGTTTTGCGTGTCGTCACTCATTTGTTGAATCTACTCGTGCGCTATCTACTGTGAAATGTATTTACTCACCCAAGTTTCAATGCTATCGAACGAATGGTATATGAACACATACGGGACTTTGTTGAAACGGTGCGCGCGTCGTCGCTCATTTGTTGAATCTACTCGTGCGCTACCTATTGTAAAGTGGATACACTAAGCCAGAATCCTTCTCTGAAGTGTACACAACATCTAATCCAAATTGCATAGCTATCGGATGAATGGTATATGAATGCATACGGGACTTTTTTGAAACGCTTCAAACGACGTCGCTCATTTGTTGCATCTACTCGTGCGCTACCCAAGTTTCATTGCTATCGGACGAATGGTATATGACCTTATACGGGACTTTGTTGAAACGATTCGCCTGCCGTCAATCACTTGTGTAATCTACTCGTGCGCTGCCTATTGTAAAGTAGATTTACTAAGCCAGGCATCCTCTCTGGAGTGTACACAACATCTCACCCCAGTTTCATCGGTATCGGACGAATGGTATATGAACGCATACGTGGCTTTGTTGAAACGCTTCGCGCGTCGTAGCTCATTTGTTGAATCTACACTCGCGCTGCCTATTGTAAAATGGATTTACTAAGCCAGAAACCTTCCCTGAAGTGTACACAACATCTAATCCAAATTGCATAGCTATCGGACGAATGGTATATGAATGCATACGGGACTTTCTTGAAACGCTTCAAACGACGTCGCTCATTTGTTGCATCTACTCGTGCGCTACCTATTGTAAAGTGGATATACTAAACCAGAATCCTTCCTTAGAATGTACTCAATATCTCACCCAAGTTTCATCGCTATCGGCCGAATGGTATATGAACGCATACGGGCGTTTGTTGAAACGCTTCGCGCGTCGTCGCTCATTTGTTGAATCTACTCGTGCGCTATCAATTGTTAAATGGATTTACTAAGCCAGAAACCTTCCCTGGAGTGTACAGTACACAACATCTCACCAAAGTTTCATCGCTATCGGACGAATAGTATATGAACGCATACGGGATTTTGTTGAAACGCTTCGCGCGTCGTAGCTCATTTGTTGAATCTAATTATGCGCTGCTTATTGTAAAGTAGATTTACTAAGCCAGACACCTTTTCTCGAGTGTACACAACATCTCAACCAAGTTTAATCGCAATCGGACGAATGGTATATGAACGCATACGGGACTTTGTTGAAACGTTTCGCGCGTCGTAGCTCATTTGTTGAATCTAATCGTGCGCTGCCTATTGTAAAATAGATTTACTAAGCCAGACACCTTTCCTGGAGTGTACACAACATCTCACCCAAGTTTCATCGCTATCGGACTAATGGTATATGAACACATACGTAACTTTGTTGAAACGCTTCGTGCGTCGTAGCTCATTTTTTTTAATCTACTCGCGCGCTGCCTATTGTAAAGTGGATTTACTAAGCTAAAAACCTTCCCTGAAGTGTAAACAACATCTAACCCAAGTTTCATAGCTATCGGACGAATGGTATATGAATGCATACGGGACTTTGTTGAAACGCGTTTCGTGTCGTCACTTATTTGTTGAATCTACTCGTGCGCTATCTACTGTGAAATGTATTTACTAAGTTAGAAACCTTCCCTGGAGTGGAAACAACTTCTCACCCAAGTCTCATCGCAATCGGATGAAAGGTTTACGAACAAATACGGGACTGTGTCGAAATGCTTCGCGCGTCGTCGCTCATTTGTTGAATCTACTCGTGCGCTGCCTATTGTAAAATGGATTTACTAAACCAGAAACCTTCCTTGGAGAGTAATCAACATCTCACCTAAGTTTCAGCGCAATCGGATGGGTGGTGTGTGAACGCATGGGAGACATACACACCCACATACATACTATCACGTAACATTGATTTTTATAAATATAGATTTAAGGGGCAGAAATGCGAGGTCATCGTTCCCTAGTAATACACTTTCGCACTATGTGAAAAATTATCATTGCTGGCTAAATATCATGCGATAGGGTGGGATGATTCTGTTGTAAAACGTAGATAGAAGAAATGCATGCGAAATTGTTCATCTTCTCGTATACTGAATTGAGAAAACAATGTTAACATTTGAATAATCTGTATGCTTAGGTGCAGTATATATTATTATAACTGGTTCACTCAATACGATCAACAATCCTAGATACTTGGGTTCGAGTGGAAACCATTTCTGAATAAGGGATTTATTGAAAACCTATATTACTATTGGTACTAGAGTTGGGAAATGCATCCAAAGACTGAAACTAAGGTAACATTCCAGTATTTTTCTGGACTGAGTGTTTAATTAACCAGGATAAAAATGACAATTAAGCTAGGACACTGAACCACTCAATTTTGTTTTCCAATTCCTCTCATGGGACGTCAGTGGTAAGGACAGATGACCTACCGTAGCTGTTCCGCCTCATAAAACAACAATAAGTAAGGTCAGTGGTAGGGGTAGATAGCCTAGCTGTTCCGCCCCTTAAAACAACAATAAGTAACGTCAGTGGTGTGCATGGCGATGGAGAAATTAATATATTGCATGTAGGCAACCGCGCAGACTTTTCTAAGACCAAATATTGAACTCTGTTTAATTCAGAAGAAAATTAAGATGAAGTATTGTCGAATATTAATATAAATACAATTTTGTTTTGAGCTGATTCAGTGAGTTATTATTATTATTATTATTATTATTATTATTATTATTATTATAGTTTATTGTTTGACAACATTATCACGGCAAATACCGGCTACATTTTCTTTTACAGCCAGGTTCGGCCTTAGCAAGGAACCATCTGTACTGAGATAATTACGATTACACTGTTCAGAGACCTCACATCCATGTCGTGCCCGCATTCTTCACGAGTCTCCTTCATTTGTAGGATGAGCTAAATTCCCATCTGGATCATCGAGCTTTGCTGAGTATTCGGCCAGGGCATTGTCACCAAGGAACTTCCTAACAATATGGCATGTGTTTAACAGAACTGCCTTCTGAAGTTCAATATATATCTGCGGGTGCAGATTCAATATTGATAGACTACTATGGAGAGTTTTCGGTATAACACCAGTACACGATACAATTATTGGGATGGTAGTCACCGAATCAAGTTTCCACATCTGCTTTATCTCAATTGCCAGCTCAGTGTACTTAGATATTTTAGTAGCAGCTGTTGTTTGGATGTTTTGATTGTTGGGACATGCGACATCTATCAGTAATGCCTCTTTGTGTACTTTATTGATGACAATGATATCTGGTCGGTTGTTACTGACTGCGACATCTGTCACAACTCCTCTGTCCCAATAGAGCTTGTGTGTGGCATTTTCGAGTACTGCAGATGGTGTGTATTTCCAATAGGGGACGGAGCTTTGAAGAAGTTTGTACTTCAATGCCAGTTTCTGGTGGATAATGTTGGCAACTTGATCGTGTCGATGTTTGTAGTCAGTGTTGGCAAGGTAGGAACAACCTGATATGACGTGTTGAATGGTCTCACTACATTTGCCACAGCGGCGACATTTCTCACTCTTTGTTGCTGGATCTATTACGATAAATTTCCGATAGCTTCGAGTAGCAACAACTTGGTCTTGGATAGCTACAACAAATCCCTCTGTTTCCGGAAAGAGGACCGAGTGGGTCAGCCATGCGTGCGACGCTAACTTGTCGATGTGAGGCTGGTCCAACTCATGTGGAAACTTCCCATGAAGCGCCTTCTGTTTCCAATTCCCGATCTTGTATTCAGTAGTTTTCATTTCTTTTACTGGTGGATCTAAAGATGACAGATGGAGCGGTGTGTAATTATCATCAGCTGAAGATACAGTGTGATGGAGAGGGGATGTTTCTCCTTTGTTGTGGAAAAATGCACGCAGAGTTGTCACTTGTTTTGTATGAAGGTTCATGATGTCTATCAGTCCTCTACCACCTTCAGACCGAGGTAGAGTCAGGCGCTCTGTTGCTGATTTCGGATGGTGCATACGATGGCGTGATAAAAGCACCGATGTTTTTCGTTGCAAATCGTGCAGTTCAGTTAGAGTCCACCTGATTATACCAAAGGAGTATGTAACTACGGGCATTGCAAATGTGTTAACTGCCTTAATGATATGTTTAGCGCTAAGTTTTGAAGAGAGAACACTGCGAAGTCGTGAAGTAAACTGCTCAGTTATGTTCTTCTTGATATCACCATGTCTGATACGGGTACTCTGGGCGAACCCAAGATATTTGTACAATGCGCCCTCCTCCAACGGCTGAATACTTCTTTGTCCCTCTCCAACATGTATTCCTTGTGCAGAGTGCGAGCCTCTAATAACAGTCTGTGTTCTGCACTTATCAAAACCAAACTGCATATGGATATCTGAAGAAAAGCTCTGAGTGATAGAGATGAGATATTGTAGGTGCACTTTAGTTGATGCATACAGTTTAATGTCATCCATGTAAAGAAGATGGTTATTATTATTATTATTATTATTATTATTATTATTATTGGATATTTCTACGCCTTTTATACCAAAGATCAGCATCGATCTGCAAAGCACTTATTTTTCAGAACGCGAAGAGATATTTTCCCTTGCGAATCAAGCCCTTTCATGATACTCTCTAACGTCTCAGTACCGTTAAACATAAAATGAGTTGCTTCCTTTATCTATGACTTGGAAATGACTCCGGGTTCTGACGAAGCCGCGGCAGGAATGCAGGATTCGGCTTACTCAAGAGTTAATAATAGTCCTATTTGTCGTTACAGTTGTTATTTCACTTATTAGGGGCTTGCGACATTTAACCCGTGTTCTTGGTAGCTAGTAGGTCTAGTGTGAAAACTCACACTCAGGATAGCCGCTGTCAGCACCGAGATTCAAACCTCCGATCTGCAGACTTGCTGTACATCCCCATCACGGTCATTGGTCACCTACACCGTGGGGTCTTACTTGAAGGTGCGAGAGCTTTTACTACAATAACGGAGAGTCTTTTCTATAGCCACTAAATGTCAATAGTCACCAAATTTTTACTACAAAATATCACAAAATTAATCACCCAAATTGCCTATAACTCAATAATGTGGACCTAATTTTTTCAAAATTTTCCGGAGTAGGACCCCCGGACCCCACTCTGAACTCGGTGATATTCCATACCCCCCCCCCAGATCCCCGGTGTGTCCACTGCCCCATAATCTTGGATTAAATCCGCCCCCGATGGTCAACAGTCATAGATAGGATTGGGGAGCTTTAGGAGAACCTGGCTCTAGGTTTGCTTACTGCAAAGCATTAAATTATAAGAAGTCCACTGACTGTTAAATATAGTTCAAATTCACATTTTCTTCATTTGTGAAAACGATCACTCAGCTGCAATCTACAGATAGCACAAAATAAATAACTTGACTAACGCATGAGTATAGGCCTACCTGTGGTTAATTATGAAAATATATTTTGCTTTGTTTAATGTACAATGATTTGTGATCGCCGTTCTACCAAAACACTTATCAGTTTTTACGCTTAGACCCAAGGGCGTGATTCTTCAAGGGCAGCAAGTTTTAAGAATGTCAACATAAAAACCCTATATGTAAAACGTATTTTAAAATACGTCTTGACTTTGTGTAAAAGTCATGTTTTCATTATGAAAAGAGAGTACGTCAGATGTCACAGAGGCCGTAGTACTGCACAGCGTACTCTTTAAACATGCAGTTCAGTGAACTGAACTTCCTGTTGATTAATTTTTGGGTCTTGGGGGCCCGGGAGATTCCATCCCCAGGGCCCGTCGCCGCTCTCCACGGCCCTGCATACGGCTAGGTATTACAATTAAATTAAAAAAGTAAAATATAATTATAGATTTCATCGCTCCTATAAGCTAAGATATTCAACTATTGAGTAAAAACAATGGCACTGCAGATAAGCTTTCAACATTCTATCAAAGGTTTTTATTTTTGGGGCAAGTTTTATATACTAGGGTAGTTTATTGTATAATTTAATTTCTGTGTAAAAAGTTCCTTTTTGATAATATATGCTTGTGTGTGTGTGAAATATGAATGTTTTGATTTTGTCTTGTGTTATGCCTATGAACATCATTGTTTGTTTTAAGAAAAACATCTTTATTCATTAAATTCTTTTTAAAAACCATAATACTTTCAAAGATATATATGCAGGGCAGTGGGAGAATGTTTAAATCTTTAAACAGAGGTCTACATGATTCTCTAGAGTTTACATTTGCCATAATTCTCATCGCCCTCTTTTGTATCCTAAACGTGCTTAGTACATCTGGCGACATACCCCAAAATATGATCCCATATCTTAAGTATGAATGGAAATAAGCAAAATAAGTATTTCTTAATGTGTGCATGCTAGTGCAGGTTTTCAAAATACGTAACGCAAAGCACATCGAGTTCAGTTTAGTATTCAGATATTGTATATGTTTATTCCATTTCAAGTCTTGTTGTATCCATAGTCCTAAAAACTTTGTTTCAGATTTATTTTCTATTTGATAACCATTTAATGTTATATTGGGTTTCGCAGGATTCCTATTCTGTATAGTGTGGAAATTTAAACATACTGTTTTTTTATAGTTTATTATGAGGCGATTATCTTGTGACCATTTGGTTAACTCTCCTGTAACGGAGTCAGCAGACTGCTGTATGACCTGTTTAGTTTCTCATTTTATTACGAGTGTTGTATCGTCCGCAAACAAAATTTCCTTATGTGAATGAACGTTCTGTGTTATATCATTGATATATAGAAGAAAGAGTAGTGGGCCCAAAACCGATCCCTGGGGTACTCCAAATTCAATAATTCCCTCATTGGACAATGTTTCATTAAGTAATTTGGTTCCATCATCCTTGTGTCTCAAGATTACTATTTGTTTACACCTTGTTAAGTAAGACTCGATCCATTTATTAGCTAGACCTCTAATACCATATTGATTTAGTTTGGTAAGGAGGATTTTATGGTCAACAACATCAAATGCTTTCGATAAATCCAAGAATAGGCCAGTTACATGTTCCTTATTGTCAATTAATTTCAGTATACAATTACTACATTCGTAAATTGCTGTCTGTGTAGATTTTTCCAGTTGCTCTGCATGGCTTTTCCGTTGAAGCGGCTCAAGTAGTTCACTGCGTAGCAGATATCCGGTCGAGATATTGTAGCCAGGTAGATTAGACTTCCCACTGCTTCTCGATATGGAGTTGTAGGTGGCGTTGGTCTGTCGTTGATTCGATCTTCTTCGTTTGCCACCATTCCTTTCTCCATGAGTGTTGAACTTGGGTTGCAAGTGTCGAACCGAAAACGATTGATGATTTTTATGGTGTATCCAGGCTGGTTCACAAACATTCCTTCATTCTCTATTCTGACTTCCATGCCTAGGTACGTGAATTGCTTCTGAACTGATCGTTGGTAAGTGATTTCAAATTCCCGATTTATGACATCCAAGACTTCAAAGATTTATTTTTCATTATATCCAGCGATGAGCCCGTCGTCGACGAAAAGAGCCATCATCAAAGTTCTCTTCTCGTTATAGTAAATGCAGGGGTCATCGTCGGTGTTCACTAGTCCAAGTTTCCTCTCAAGAAAATCTGACATTTTCTCATTCCACTTTCTTGGTGCCTGCTTTAGTCCATATATGCTTTTCATTAGTTTGCAAGCTTGCCACGGTGGGTGAGTGGTTATAGTGTCGGACTACCAACCCCAAGATTGCAGGTTCGCCCCTGGTCGTGGTAAGTGATTTTTGAAGGCGACAAAAATCACGACACTCATGTCATACGTTGTTGGCATGTTAAAGAACCCATTTGAATTCAGTAGGCCGTGTTCAATGGCAAAATTAATCTCGGGATTTTCCGCCAACACAAAGTTCCTCCAGTCTCTACTTGAAAGCGCTGTAGTGTCAAGGAGGTTAGATATCTAACCTCCTTGACTTTCATAGCGTTCAAAGGAACGACGAAATTCGACATGCAAGCTACCCTCTGGGTGTCAATTAAAGCTTGCACCAGGCACTCGAGGCCATACGATATTATTATTATTATTATTATTATTAGTTTGCAGACTCTGCCAGTACCATCTTCAAATCCTTCAGGTTGATACTTGTACAAGTTCTCCTCCAAGTCTCCGTGCAAGAAGGCTGTCTTCACATCAAAGGGAACAAGTTTCATCTTCTCAGTAGCGGCATGACTGAGAATCAGTCTAATTGAAGCATGGTTTGCTACTGGACTAAATGTTTCTGAATAGTCAACTCCTTCTTCCTGCTCAAAGCCACTTGCTACCAGTCGTGCTTTCATTCTCCCATCAGGCTTCTCTCGTAACACCCAGCGGCAGGTCATGGTCGAACTTCTTCCGGACATTTCACTAATTTCCAAGTTTCCATCTTCTGTAAGGATTCAAATTCTTCTGTCATGGCTTTCAGCCACTTGGTATCTTTAAACGCTTTGGAAATAGAGATATCCTGGATTTCTCCTATCATGGCTAAGTTGGCACTCTTTCCTCCCCGGAGGTAGCCCATGACATAGTCTGATAGTTTGGCAGGTAGCTGAATATTTTGACGATTGCGTAGTCCTGGTCTTCTTGGTTGTTCTTCTTCTTCTCTGGCTTCATCTCTTTCTTCGTTTCTGTCTTGTCTCAGGTCTATGCTGTCTTCATACTCATCTTCTTCAATCAACTCGTTCTCGTTCATGGCCATTTCAACATCTGTCAGGTTTCGCTCATCTTTTTCTCCTTCATTAAACACGACGTTGTCTGAACTTACAACATCACGTTCTTCAGGCAGATAGACTCTGTAGGATGAAGAGTCAATGTCGTATCCAACAAATATACCTTTCCTAGACTTCTTGTCAAGCTTGCTTCTCTTGTGGTTGGGAGTCAAAACGTAGCAGTCGCATCCGAAGGTTTTCAGTTTGTTCATGTTGACCTGTCGTCCAAACCATAGGTTGGCTGGACTCCTTCCTTTCACTGAACGTGTGCCAGTCTGGTTGATCGTGAACACAGAATAGTTCACTGCTTCTGCCCACAAATTGTCCTTCAGGTTTCGTGCATGAATTGCTGTCCTTGCTGACTCTACAATTGTTCTCATTTCACGTTCCACTCTTCCGTTCTGTTCAGGGGTGTAAGCTGTTGAAAAAAGGTGAAAGACACCTAGCTCCTCCAGCAGCTTACGTGTGTTGGCATTCTTGATCTCGGTTCCATAATCTGTTTGTTTCTGGAGTGTTTCTTCACATGTCCTTTCTGTCCACACTTAAAGCAGCTGACTGGCGCGCTTCCACCTTGTCTGTTGCTATTGTTGTGAGTAGACTGATTTCCAGTTTTCTTCTCCTTTGCGATGAGTGCGTTGATTGCAGTTGCTCCACTTTCCTTTTTACCTTCATTGAGTCGATCCTCTTCCAGCCTCAATCTTTCGATGAGTGTTTCAATAGTTTTGTCGGCTCCTGTCACATTGTCCCAGGCTGTTCTGAAATGGTGCAGCTTAGGTGGTAGCATACTCAGCATTCGTGTCATGATCCAACTGTCTTTCATCCTGTCGTCATCTGATGACAGGGCTATCTGTTGAATCTCCAAGCAATTCTCAACGGCTGATTTTTGGCTGTCAAAAACATAACTAAAAAATTTCCTTTGCAAACCCTCAACAGTAATATCAGACTTTTACCATAAACATTTTCTAGCTTATCTAACATTTGTTTTGCAGTTTGGCATTTGACTAGCTTTTTCGCCATATTACTACTGACATTTAAACCTATAAGCGCTTGTGCTTCTACATCTTTCTTTATCCAATTAAGTACAGGATTGGAGTTTGTACCTGATGGTTTGACAGTCAAACCAGTTGCAATATCAAAACATTCTTTTGTTCTCATAGCTAAATTAATTTTGAAACGCCAAGAATCATAATTGACATTTCCATGCAAATCTTCTGTCAAAGTTTCTAAATGAACCTTTACTGTATCCATGACTTGACTTAAAAAGCAAAATTAAGTTTCAAAAATATGACAAATTTACAAACGTTTGATTTCACAAGATTTTACTATCTATTTTCAAATAGTTTTATCAATTTACTCTGACTCATGTATAGGCTACTTGACTGACATTTTGAGGTTAGATTGACTTAGCTGACGTTTATTGGGCTGACGATGTGGTTGACGTCCTCTTCGACGGGGCAGACTTTTTCTGCGATGACTGACGTGGACTTTCTCGGCTGACTGGACTGGCCTGACGACTTCTGACTAGGACGACGACGACTGACTCGGCTGACGTTTTCTCGACGTCCAAATTGTATCCCGTAATGCTCGGCGTGTCTGACGTATGAGCGGTATCTGGGCCGATAACCTATTGTCATTCTTATGCTCCGAGCAGGGATGAAAGATCAAGTCATTGTCAATATGTATGACGTCCTTTTATTTATCAAAAATTAAACAGCAAGTATCATCAAAAAGACGCCTGGCAAACAAAGAAATAATACAATAATGGTTTACACTCTCAGTTACAAACTTCTTCTATTATTATGAACATTTTGTAAACTTAAGGTGCGCTTCCATACAACATATAACCTCATTCAAATACAAGTTGAAAAATACATATTAGATAAGTCGACAATATCATACCTTTTGACTCTACCGCATAACACATGTTAATGAGTTATCAAAAACTTCCCTACATTCAATATAGATACAATTTTGATGGCTGATGGCTTCAGATTTCACAGACAATATCTTACACATACATTCCGCCATTAGCTGTACATCTTCTTCTGGTTTAAAACAATTGCCAAATTATAAAAGTAAAATACATTTTTGATCACATTGTTGCCAACTTAGATTTACAGTAGAGGTTATAGTCAGTTGTAAACATAATTAAATTTCAACAATTAGAAACCCTTTATTGCAATCAACTTAACATAAATAAACTACAGTTAGGTTTACTCAAAGAGATTTGTTCCCTGGAACAGATGGTATTACAAGACTTGCAAGGGTTGGTGCATCTAAAGGAGAACACTTGAGACCCACACAGTGACTCTACCCACAAGAAGTACCTGATGAAGACAGCACACCATTGAGGGCTGGCTTGAAAAAGAAAACAGCTACTGCTTTAGGAGAGCCGACTGGAACTGATGTTCAAACCCCAAAGACCACACGTTCGGGTAGAACTTTAAATGTTCATGCAAGATATGTAGAGTAGTTGAGGATGTCATTCCTCAACGGTGGGAGGATGTGACAGACAGTTGGCAACAGTTTTTTTTTTGTGAGAAAAAAGCGACAAGGAACAGTGCATCCAAGATGGAGTCTTTTGAGTGTTATTTGTAACACCGTATGCGCTTTCTTGTAAATAAATATCTTTCATTTTCCCAAAGAGTACGAAGTGACGTTTCTGCTCGTAACACAAATTGCAATGGCCGGAATGTGGCGATAACGAATAAATGCGGAGATCTGGATCAAGTTGGAATACAGTTGGTGTGGACGTTGGGGGACAGTCTAGTCACTTAAGGTAATAATAATAACAGTCTATTAATAATGGATTAATAGACCCTAATTACAAGTGACAGGAAGCAATGATAAAACATGTTTGCAACATTCTGATGCTCCTGCCTTACAAGAACATTGAAACTGATTAAATGTTAGCTTTCTCCTTTCAATTTCTCTTGTAACCATGTGGGACGGAGCAGCGACGCCTGGACCTCAAGAGCGTAAATTGACCAAGCATTTTCATCATTGTGTACTCTTTCACAAGACATGTTTGCAAATAACACGTTTGCCCCTTCTGTGAAGTTTCTGGAGTCTATGGTGCAGTTGGCAAACTCGAATATAGCTTTGAAACGTAACAGCGTCATGATTCGAAATGCACAAAAACAAATCCGAGTAGACAATCAATGCTTGATAATACGTAATTCACACATAAAATCCAGTGGAACACACATAGATAGCGTGTATCGCACTGTTATACATACCAGTACTGTAATATAACACTATTAGTATTTTAGGGAACGCATTTACTGATTATAACAGGATAATATGGATGTGTTCCATAGCAATCCTGTGTTATTGAGTGTTTTATCCTACGTATCCAGGCTATGTTGGATCGACCGCTGCGCCCCAATGATAGTTTGAGTTGCCAATAGCGAATTCTATAGCATAGATCCATCGTTGTCTATAATTCTCAAGCCGTGGTGTTGGTAGAATTGGCAGCACAGGATGTGGACTCCAAGTTGTAAAAACACGAAAGATCACATGCTAAGTTTTGTTTATAAATATCGTTTATTTTGATATGCCAGCATCTAAAAGCAGTTCGTATTAACTGTATCAACACCCGTGAAATTCCTCGTGGTAAATCATACCTGCTGAAAGTTGTAGAGTATTTCCCGTTTTGAGTTTTATGTGTAACCAATGTAATACTCAAAATCTATAAAGGAAATAAGCACACGGACCAGGAAATGTACGCACTGGATGTTGGGAGTCAAAGGCAGCGAAGGTCACAAAGTAACCTCAAGAGAAGAGATCTCAAAGGAAGCTACCAAATGCTATAGCCAGTTACACTCTAGTACGTCAAAGAACATACTACCCATCATGAACCAACTCACAAGACCCACAGAGGACATCCCAAACATCCTCCAAGTGAAGTAAGGATGGCCCTGCAAAGCTTGAAAAAGGATAAATGTCCAGGCGAAGATAATATATACAATGGATATCTTATCTCTGGAGAGGAAGAACTAACACCAACAAACACAGAACTATTCAATCAGATTATCGCCAAGGAACAAATACCAAAAGATTGTAAAGTGTAAAAAAGAAAGTAGGGATACCGACAGGACGAAGCGTCAATAACGAGATAAATCTCCGAAGGTTGTTAACTTTCGAAGCACGTCCCTGTCCAAACAGGAGGGCTTTGCCCTTACGGGATGTCTATAGGCTAATTTTAATTATTATTATTATTATTATTATTATTGCTTCGTTACGGCCAACTGTCATGTCAACTGTTTCTTCTGCATTTTAATGTTGGCTCAGTACTCTTTCATTCGGAATCGGTGTTGCACGTTTCTCTCCGTCGTCCACGCCTTCCCGGTTTTTAGTTTCGGCTTAGGTTGAAAACTCCGATGTTCTTGAAGTTTTTCCCTAAGTGGGCCACGCTCCTGGATATCTTCACATGTTATCCCAATTTCCAACAATCTCCAACAGATCTTTCTCTACTTCACTGAACCAGGTCCCCTTTGTCTTTTTTTCATGGAGGAAACAAAAAATTCGGTTGGTTAGCCGTGTGATTTAATTCGGGTTATACTGTAAGTCCGTAGAAAGAAATCCTCCTTTTTCTCATCACGTCAGCTATTTTATCTAAGTGTGTGGTTGTGGCGTCTTCGGAATTCGCCGTGTTCTTTGACTGGACCCAGGATTTTCCTCTAAATCTTCCTTTCCTTGGTCTCCAGTTTTTCCATTATGCCTTATTTATTCATGGCGAGACTTTCCGCTGCATACAAAGCTACTGGCCGGATGATCGTGCAGTAGTGCTCGAGTTTTGCATTCAGGGATATATATATATTGTTGTGCACATTCTTAGTTGGTAAACCATTTCAATTTTATTCAAGCGTGACGCAAAAGCCAAGTTTTCGGACATTGTAGGGTCTATCCATTCGCCAAGATATATTTTTCATGTGGTCTCTATATTCCAGTACATTATGAATGTACTCAGTTGGCTAGTGCTTTTAGGTAGATTTCGTTAGAAAGCTACCTATTTTTAAATTAAGTGACCACTGGAGTGGAGCATTATTGTTAGACTGTCAACATTAAGCTTGGAGCCCTATTGTGACTCATATGATGAGTGCATCTGTGGACAAAAAGTAAAGAATTTATTAATAAAGGCAGTCTCTAAGTTCGTAAGAATAGTCTTAAGTAATGTTAGCATCGTCATGGAAAAATGATGTGAACACAGAACTTGTCACTGCTGGAATGCCATACTAGTTTATAGGTCTAAAGAAGCAATATAAAAACAGGCCGTAGCATTCTACAAAGAATCTAGTGCTTACACACTAGAACTGCGGCAAGATTTTGGTAGCTGCGGCAAGATGGCGTCACAATGAAAGTGTAGTGAAATAGCAGCTAGTGTAAATATTTGCTAAAAGTGGTAAAATATTATAACAGAGGTCTAAAATCTATAGAGTCACTTTCCTTAGGTCAAGTGAAATACGGAATATTGATAGTATTTAGAAATTCTTATCGATAATTTAATAAACTTAAACTAAGTTGTGGGAACGTGTATCCAAAGATTCGGTGACTTCTTCAATCACTGTTTGAACCGAGTAGAGCAGTGGTACTTTTACGAGATTTCATCCGATTGGATTTCACATTCTTCTTTATCAGTAGGAAATTAGATTAATTCATTTAGCTAGTAATAATTAAAATAAATTTAGTGTAGTTTGGTGTTAACATCTGGGCTAACTTAGATCGCTATTATGGCGTCAGTAAACAGTGTTAGTGTTTTGTCAGGTAGTATAGACGTTACGGATTTATGCTCGTCGTGCAAAATAAAAGTAAAAAATGCAAATAAAATCATCACAAGAAGTCAGGAATTGAATAAGGAGAAAAGTGAAACCGATTGTCATAATGTAGGCCTACCAGTTCCGTTATGCGAATGTCATACCCTGAGAAACGAACTGTCCTCAAAAGATGAAATTATAAAGCTGTTAAAGGAAGATATTGCTAAGTTAATGGAAGAGTTGAATAAATTAAAAGGAGACAGGGAAGAAAGCAAGGAAACTTGGTCAACATTGGTTGCTGGAAGTGTAAGATCGAATAAGCCTAGGCCTAAATATGGAGTAACTGAAATTCCCGTCTCAAAGTCATTTGAAGCGCTCGTCGAAGAAACTGATGACTTTCTACAAGAAGAAAAGAAGAAAGTGATAAAGAGAAAATCCAGGAAGATGCGGATATTCGCGGATAGTCACGGACGAGATATAGCAGCAAACGTTCTGGAGAGAAGCGTTAACATGGAGGTCACTTCGACAGTGAAACCAGGAGCTCCCATTGCAGCGGTCACGGACGGAATGGTAGGAAATTGTGCGTCACTAACTTCAGAGGATTATGCAGTTGTCATCGCTGGAGCAAACGACTTCTACAGAAACGAGAGTAAAAAGGTAATCAACGATTTAAAGGGTACATTGCCATCCATGCATAACACAAATGTAATTATTATAAACATTCCGCAGAGATATGACTTAATACCCAAATCATGTGTAAATGTAGAAATAGAGGCTACAAATGGGAAAATTAATAAAATTTGTAAGAGTTTTCCAAATGTCCAAATTATAGATGTAAATAAATTAGACAGGAAATCCCACACTCGGCATGGCCTACACTTAAATAGGTTAGGAAAAGAGTATCTTAGTGGTGAAATCTGCAAAATTGTAAATTCAAATGGTAAGAATAGTTCAACAGTAATATCCTTAGAGTGGAAGCAGGGAAACTGGTAAAAGAAGCCAAACGCAAGGTTTGGCATTCAGATGAGTATCTTTTGATATCAAATTTAACCGAGTGCAACAATGGTATTTCGGATTTGTCTAGCAACAATAATAATATTGTAAATAAATCACCAACATAAGCTTGCAAAAGTAACAAATTTAAAATTTACCACCAGAATGTTCAGTCTCTCTATAATAAAATTGATTATATAAATCTAATGCTTAAAAATGAACTTAAAGACATCTCAGCCCTATGTATTTCAGAACATTGGCTGAAAGAGGAATAACTCGAATTCATTCAATTCCCAGGGAAGCTAGTAAATACTCTAGAACTAATATTAGCCATGGTGGTACTTGTATCTACCTACGAAATAATTTAGATCATGAATAGCTAACAGCTTATGATTATCTAATTATGGATCAGGATTTTGAATTCTCTGCCGTAAAAATACAGCAGTTTAAGTTAATAATTTTATGCGTATACCGTTCTCCGTCAGGAAAGTTTGCTTTATTTATAGATAAATTAGAATTGTTACTCAATAGCATGAGCAAAGTAAATTTCGATATAATATTTGTGGGGATGTAAATGTGGATTTCTTAAAACTGTTTATTAACACAATTGCTAATTTCCTATGGACTGAAACCTCCAATAAATACCTCAAAAGAATAACAAAATTTAGTAGAACCACTCCTGATCATTTTTTTTATAAATACAGATAAGTATCACCATTCAATAGAGGTCTATTGCCCGGTTTTATTGACTACCATGGACAAATACTGAGTTTTGAAGTACCTGAAAATATCAATAGTAATGATAATGGAATAAAATCAATGTGCAAGTCATTCACTGAAACATATGTTACATATTACAATGACTTATTAATTAAGGAAACAAGGTCAGAAATTTATAAACTAGAAATTGTAAAGGATAAATTTAATGCATTTAACACTACCCCAAAACACTATTTTTAAACAGCATTCCCCTTTAAACAAAGAACTATTCAAAATATCAAAACTAGCAATTGGATAACAATAGGGATTATAAATTCATGTCAAAGAAATAAATTTCTACACAAATTATATAAACAAAATCGGCACTACGGAAACACCCCTTTGACGACCATACATGGAACGATTGGAAGAGTCAATCGCTTTCGTTATCTTGGTGAATGGGTCCACCCCAATGGTAGAGATGGCACCTCCATCTTAGCAAGGCGTACCAAACTCAACGCAGCATACCAACTATCCCACAATTTGTACAACAAGAAATGCATTTCGAGGAATGCTAAGATCTGTCACTACAGAACTGCTGTCAGACCACAGTTTCTGTATGCCGCAGAGACCCTCTTGATGAACAGAAAAGGCACCATGGATGACCTGGAGAAAGCCGAAAGACGTATCCTCAGGAAAATCCATGGCCCGAGATTGCTCCCAGATGGAACCTACCGTTTGAAATCCAATTCTGACCTGTATCGACAGTTAGAATCAGCCAATACCAGTATGCGACGTAGGAGGCTAAAGTTCTATGGGCACCTACAACGAATGAACAGCAACAGGCTTACCAAGAAGATCTTCTCCTTGGTTAAAAGCTACAAGACTGGAAGCCTGTGGCTTAATGAAGTACTAAAGGACTTGGATTCGGCTGGAATTGCTGACCTTGATGTAGAAGATCGTTCTAAATTTTGTGCTATGGTAGAATCTTGGATCCCACCACCTAGAGTCTCTAAATGTCGGAAGCCCCTTTCGCAGGAGAGAAAGGAGAAATTATCAGCAGGGCTCAAGAGATATTGGGAACGGAAAAGAGCATCGAAGAACTAGTCATAAGCGCTCCGTAGTGGGCTTAAATCAATAATAATAATATAAACAATACCACACAACACCTGAATTCAATTTATACTACAGAAAGTACACTAGCATATTAAGTACGGTAATAATACTAGCAAAGAAAATGCATATTGATAATTTTATTTCCCAATCAACCAATAAAAACAGGGCTATGTGGTCCGTGATTAAGAAAGAAACTGGAAATTTTGCTAAAATACAAAGGAACATTACACTGACCTGCAATAATAAAGTGATTAACAATCCAGAGGAAATAGCAAACATTTTGAATGACTATTTTCTGGAAATTCCACAAAAATTATTAAATAAATCACAGGTAAATACACAAAATTCTAATAATAAAATAATATATGCAGTGATTCTTTATTATAAATCATGTCACAAGTGAAGAGGTAAGAATAGTTATAAAAGAGAAAAAAATAAATTCTGTGCTGGCATTGATGGCATCCTTGATGCAATTTTAAAGAAATGTGCAGAAAATATAATAAATCCAATTACGCACTTAGTAAACAGTTCATTTCTCACACGAAATTACCCGGATATTTTGAAGTTATCAAAAGTAATTCCAGAGCACAAAAACGGTTCAAAAGATGAATTAGATAACTATCGTCCTATTACCTTACCAACTGGTATTCCAAAAATTGTGGGGAAAAGTCATGTTTAAGAGACTGATAAGTTTTATAGAAAAAATGAAATACTATCAATTCACAACATGGATTCAGAGCGGAAAAATCTATACAGTCAGCAATTTATGAATGTAGTAATAGTATACTGAAATTAATTGACAATAGGGAACATCTGAATGTAGTAATAGTATACTGAAATTAATTGACAATAGGGAACATATAACTGGCCTATTCTTGGATTTATCGAAAGCATTTGATGCTGTTGACCATAAAATCCCCCCTTACAAAACTAAATCAATATAGTATTAGAGGTCTAGCTAATAAATGGATAGAGTCTTACTTAACAAGGCGTAAACAAATAGTAAGCTTGAGACACAAGGAATATGGAACCAGATTACTTAATGAAATATTGTCAAATGAGGGTATTATTAAATTTGGAGTACCCCAGGGATCGGTTTTGGGCCCACTACTCTTTCTTCTATATATCAATGATATAACACAGAATGTTGATTCTCATAAAGAAATTTTGTTTGCGGACGATACAACTCGTAATAAAAGGTGAAACCAAACAGGTCTTACAGCAGTCTGCTGACTCCGTTACAGAAGAGTTAACCAAATGGTCAAAAGATAATCGCCTCATAATAAACTATAAAAAAAACAGTATCTCTAATTTTTCACACTGTACAGAATAGGAATTCTGCGATGCCCATTATAACATTAAATGGTCATGAAATAGAAAATAAATCAGAAACAAAAAAAAATAGGACTATGGATACAACATGACTTGAAATGGAATAAACATATACAATATCTGAATACTTAACTGAACTCAATGTGCTTTGCGTTCGGTATTTTGAAAACTTGCACAATTATGCACACATTAAGAAATACATATTTTGCTTATTTTCACTCATACTTAAGATATGGGGTCATATTTTGGGGTATGTCACCAGATGTACTAAGCACGTTTAGGATACAAAAGATGGCGATTAGGATTATGGCAAACATTAACACTAGAGAATCATGTAGACCTCTGTTTAAAGATTTAAACATTCTCCCACGGCCCTGCATTCATATCTTTGAAAGTATTATGACTTTTAAAAAGAATTTAATGAAAAGACGTTTTTCTTAAAACAAACAATAATGTTCATAGGCATAACACAAGACAAAATCAAAACATTCATATTTCACACACACACATACACAAGCATATATTATCAAAAAGGAACTTTTTACACGGGAGTTAAATTATACAATAAACTATCCCAGTATATAAAATTTGCCCCAAAAATAAAAACCTTTGAAAGAATGCTGAAAGCGTATCTGCAGTGCCATTGTTTTTACTCTGTAGTTGAATATCTTAGCATATAGGAGTGATGAAAACTATAATTATATTTTACTTTTCTATTTAAATTGTAATACCTATCTGTAAGTTGTTGTATTCATAGAATTAAGTTTTCATATTGTGATAATACAGTAAGGTGTAAATAGTTGTCCAATAAGTTTGTATCTCTTAAGATCTGTTATTATAATAAGTTATAAATAGTTATAGTATTAGTAATATATACCTGTAAGGTCTTTTATTTTATAGATGTAATTTCTGACGTGTCCTATATCAATAATGTATTGTATACATGTAATTGATCAAATAGATAAATAAAAATCTAATCTAATCTAAATTACAAACTCCAACAAATAATTCTTCTGAGCGCGCCTATGACGGCAGTGAAGATTGCAGCAAGAAATGAAAACTTCAGACATTGGGACATTGAGGTACAGTACATCATTTTATTATTACCTTATCGGGAATTATACAGTTTCAAATAAAGGTTTATATTTCCGCCTGAATTTATACTTTAATGGAAAAATTATTAACACAGTTGTTCTTGGAAGCGGTACATGTTTCAGGGACTAATTATCAATTTTTGTCCCCCTTCATCAGACAAATATAAAGCATTAAATGAACGAAATTATTATAAAACGTAGCACTAAACTATCAATGGTCACTGATTGGTTCGACTCAGCTGTGTTTCAGTGACCTTCCTTCCAAACTTTTCTGGTTCAATAACTTATGCCCGTTGCTCACGGTAAAATGTTTCTTAAAATTTATTTTACAACTAATTTTATAAAAATTTGACGAAAGCAAGCTGTGTTGTTCACGGTAAAATTATTTTATAAAACCCGTGGATGTATCAGGATCGCCATCTACCGATAAACTTCTGAACCAAGAATCAGCTGTTCAACACACATTGGTTTGAGAGTATGGCTCAGGTAATCTGTGGTATGGCTCCAACAAACAAAGCAAACATTGCAAAAATTGCTGCTTTAGCTACAATTAAATGTCGTACAGTGGTAAAAAGGAAGAAAAGAAATGCTAGGAAGTCCTGGACTCGGAAATGGATAAAAAAGAAGAGAAGAGTAGAGGAATACTCTCCTTGGTCGAAAATGAGTTGAGGTTAGAAATCAGAATTCATATAGGAATTTTCTAAGAATGGAGGAAAGCAGTTTTAAAAAACTCCTAGATTTCGTTGGTCCCAAAATTATTCAACAGGACACTTAACATGAGGCAAGGCATTTCTCCTGAAATGAGACTGCAAGTGAGTTCGAAACCCGTTTATCTTCGCCTTCACATCAGCCTGGCTTGTGTTCGGTCGAATTTGTGAAACATATTCGGCGATTGAGATTTCTGCCTCCCTTCTTGCATTTCTATTGTGGTATATGGACGTTTTAACCTCATACAAACACTGATATTTCTGGTACTCGTCCAGTAAAACACTAACAGCTTGGGAGCCCGTATCACACGACACTAGTTAGTATGAAAGCTTCTACCAGTACTGGTGTACACGCTGGTATAGACGCGTCTAGCACCGTGTGATATGTACCTTCCATGCTAGGTTCTGCCTTCCATAATAGCTTCCATACAACTCACGAAATTGAACAGGTGCCATTTTTCCTGCCAGTTTTCATGGAAGTTTGAGTACAACAACCAATCGGATTGCTTTTCTCGTTCAGGTAGATATCCTAGGGGCAACATAAACAAGTAGATTTGTTATGTGGGCAGGCCTACGAATAAATACATCAGAATTAAACTATATATTTTTTAAACGGCGTCTGTGTGATAAGCGCTAGCTATATTCAATAAATACAGAACGTGTCATATTATTATCTGGGATAAATATTTAACTATTTAAATTCTAATAGTTATCACGAATGGTATCCGTCCATGGTTACAGTATTTAGGGAAAATAAGAATTTTAAATGGGAGAAAATACAAAACATAGTTGCAATATTGCTGTACGACGTAAGGAGGAAATTATTAAATAATAAAAAGGAAGTAAAAATCTCCGCCCCTGGATAGCCTTGAACCCGGGATCTTTAATTCCGCAAGCGAGCGCGATACCACGAGCACACTTCTCCAACTGACTATAACGCAATTTGCTGCGCTTCTTATCAGCGCGTATGGTTAAATATCCAATTATTACAAATATATCTTAAATATTGATTGGAATGAATTCATTCAGTACCACGCATATTTTCAAAGCAAGTTTCATGACCGCTTTGCGTTAATAATGCGAATCGACTGTAAATTTTACCCCCAAACGACAACCGTCCTCTATGTTTTATTTTCGAAGAGTTTGTTTACAAGCGAGCTTCACAATCTTCTCACCACGTGGCGCCAGCATCATCTTCATGTCCGCTTCCCTGATTGGTTCGAAGTTTTATCAAAGGTTTTATAAAACTTGAATTTGACCGTGAGCAACATAAATTTTATAAAATTAAATTATTGTACAATAAATTTGAAGGAAAATTTTACCGTGAGCAACGGGCATTAGTTATAATTACTTGATAAGCGGACTGTTGGGGTTGGTCGGTTTTATGATTGGCATTCCTTAATTATTCAATGAATAGATTGTGAGTAGTATGTATATCTAGTATGTAGAATGACTAGAAATAACACTCCTTTATTATTCCTATGAAGAGTTCATACATCTAAAACTGTACCTGTTACATTTTATTAGTGGTTTGTAGCAGTGGCGACTGCTGGTCTCCGTACCTGGTATACCGCAAGTGCACCCTTCCTGTTTACTCACCCCTGGCAACCAATATCAATATGCCCAATAATAATAATAAGTCATTATTAATAGACTATTATTATTATTATTATTATTATTATTATTATTATTATTATTTATTCATTTCACCACTACAAACATGGGTTACTCTAAAGTTAAACCAAGTGCTTTACAACAATACATAAAAACTAAAATACAAACTATAATACAGTACATACATATCATGTATATACAGAATATAGAGTTCATTAAAACTCATTCACTAGCCAGGAAGGATCGCACAATATTGCATGTGGACAATAGGACAGAATGCTGCATACTCCTGTAGATGTTCGGCGGAAGATCCAATTCCTTCAGACTCTTATTATCATTATTATTATTATTATTATTATTATTATTATTATTAGAGTTGGAGAAAAACATATCCGTAATTTGTAAGAAAGATTATGTCTATATACCTAAAGAATTTCTGTTTCACTCCTGAACACTTGCCACATCCCCTCATTCCCCAGTTTATTTTGGTTACATCTTACAAACGGCTCCTTTCATCTTCGCACTTCCACTCTCTCTCTCTCTCCGCTCCAGACAAGTGTATTTTTTTCTTGGAAATATGACACTGGTCACCTGTAGTTGCGTTCGAAGAACACCCCGTGGCATAGCCATGCACGCTAAATCACGCCATGGGGAGCTGCAGCAAGTCCACATATCAGGGGGTTCGAATCTCGACGCCGACAGAGGCTACCATGAGTGTGTTTTTTGTCAGAGTTTTCCTACACTATTTCCAGGAAAATGCAGTGATAGTACCTCAGTTCATCATAGAAGCTTATTATACAAGTTCAACACTAGCCTCTAAAATGAACTATTAACAACAACAATGATGATAATTGTTGTTTAAGGGGCCTAACATCTAGGTTATCGGCCTTTATTAACAACAACGTTCTAAACCATTTGCACTTCGTTAGACATATCCAAAGATTACTAAAACATTCATAGCCAAGGTATTAATACAATAAAAGTGAAGAGCACTTCTAAGAAACTGGTCGAAATCAATAAAATAATTCGAGCGATAACTTACCTCTATATCTATACAGTATTCCAACCGTCTTCTGCCAAAACCAGGATTAATCTATTTGAAGGTAAGTTCCATTCGTCTGGATTTCTTCAAGAACACTTGTGTGACAGCATCAGTAAAATTACCGTTTGGGTGCTTCCTGAGTGAACAAAGCAGCTGCTTCTCAATTGTCATCAATGATAGGGAAGTAAGTCTCTCTTGACCCATAGTGGACCTGCAATGTGACTTCACTCGTTTGAGTGTTGAGAAGGTACGTTCAACAGAGGCTGTAGTAGATGGTATCGTAAGTATTAAACACGCTAAATTGTAAATTGTACAGTTCAGGCATAGCATTAACTAACTGCATTCGGTGCATAATTCTTACGATTTCGGCCACTGATTTCTCGTGAAATTCTTGATCATTAGCCGAATAGAGCACTATCAGTTCGTTTTTCAGACCTACTTGATCGAAACTTGACCCGTAGTTTTCTAAGAGATTTAAAAACAATTTGTTTGGGAACGAAATGCCAAATTCTCTAAATTTTCCTGTATCCAGGAGGGAAAAGAAGTTAAAACGCTCCATATCACAAAATCTGTCATTTATCTGGCAAATTACATTATCCAGAATTTCACAGAATAGTCTCCTAAAACCCTCTTCTGGTGACCCATTGCCTTTAATTCTCTTCTGTGCTGGTTCATCGGCTGCGCTAGAACATGTCATTTCCCAGACATTTTGGAAGCCTTCGCTCCTGAAATTGTTTAATCTGTCTCTGGTCTCTATTATCTTTGAGTGGCAGAAAGCAATATCCATAGCCTTGTTTTGCAGAATGTTAGAAAGAACATCGGTGTGGCAGAAAATGAATGAGTATACATTCAGAAGAAAAACTGTATCATTTTTTTTTTTTCAAAAAATACAAAAATCCTTGAGCCTGTACTATAGCATCGTTTTCCCAATTTCCACTATTTTCACCGTCCGTTAAGCTTTCGAAAAACATGAGTAGGTTGTCTTTCTGCTCTTGAACTGTGTTAACAAGTCTCGAGTTAAAGTTCCAGCGTGTTGGTGCAGTTCTCGGTAATTTTTTTTCTACAAAGTTTCGGAGGTATTCAGTTCTCTTGGAAGAATGGGAAAAGAAATTAGACATTCCGGAAAGAGGTAAGAAAAATACTCGACATTTTGTTATTCCCATAGCTGCCTGTTGCAATACTAAGTTCAACACATGACAGTAGCAATGAACGAACAGCGCTCGTGGAAATGTTTGTTTTACTCTAGCCTGCAGTCCTCCTAAATGACCAGTCATGACACTCGCGCCATCGTACGTCTGTGCTATAAGCTTGTTACCTAATCCGAACTCTTCTAATACTGACGAAACGTGGGCGTACAGAGCCTCAGCCGACCTGTTAGCACTAACATCCGTGAAGCCAATGAATCGTTCTTGAACTTCTCCAGCACTGTCAACATAGCGCAAAATTATGGATAGCTGTGATTTATTAATCACATCAGAACATTCATCGACAAGAATTGCTACAAATTTTGTTCTGTCAAGTTCCTTCGCAATAGCATCTACCATTACAGCTCTAATGGCTTCTATTAAATCGTTCTGAATGGTAGATGACGTACCTCGAAATATAGTAGAATTAAGTAAATGGTCATGTAGCAAAAGGTCATACGTGCTCAGCAAATCTAAGGTTTCTATGTAGTTACCTCTGTTCAGTGACTGGTCTGACTCGTCATGTCCTCGTAGTGCCTGTTCTTGCTTGCCTAAATGACAAACGACATCTATTAGCCTAGATAAAACCTGCCTATTCTTTTTTACCATTTCATTGTGCTTTGAGACCTCCATTGCTTTCTGAGCATTCAACTGAACATCTATTCGCGAGGTACCGAATTTACACAATGCAAAAGCACACGCGATATGACTCCTCGCTTTTTCATGTTTCTTTAAGCTACTAGTAAGACCAGCAATGTTGTCAAATCCATCTTTTGACCACGCCGTTCCTTCACGACTGAAAAGGAGACAAGGCCAGCAGAATAGTTTGTTAAGTTTTTTGCATCCAGTTAACCACTGATGGCGTGAATAGTTTGAGGAACAAAAATGTCTAGTATACTCTCGCTTACGGTCTATACAAGTTGAAACTAAATTTGGAAGTTCAGGAGTTGGCCTTCCTTTCTCCTTAATTTCCACTTTCTGAGGGAATCCAATTAAATTAAATCCCTTGGTTAGCACGTCCTCAATGACGCACCCACAATCCACTTCCGGTGCTTCACTCACACTACACATTTCTATATTAATTCACTGTTGACTAAATCACTTCAAGACTGACTTAAAACAAACGTACAATGACACTGTCTCGCACACAGAACAAATAACTGAAACGGCTGAGCGCTGGCAAGCCTCTGCTGGTCATCAAATTCCCCTTGAAACAGCCAATCAGCATTAGGCATAGTTGAACCGCAAGGTCCTTGCGCGATACCTCGGGCTGAAATTTGCTGGGCTTAAGCTACCCCTTTCCTTCCCCTCGTCCCTCTGACGAGCCAGCGAGCGCTACCGGGAGACCCTTGCGGTAACTCAGTACAGTCACTCATAACTAAAACTGTACACCACCAATAAAAATAAGTATGGTACGTTGCTATGACCACCGACTTTCGTGACAACAATCTGCAGAAAATATATGACAAGGACAATTTTCATGACTGGAACATGTCTAAAAAGTGACAAGAAAATACTTTTACATTTTTTAAATCTCGGGTGGTATACCGCCGGTATATGCGGTGTATGGGAGAATTCGCCACTGGTTTGTAGGTCCCACTAGAAGCTTGGCATACATCTTAGAGTATGGAATTACCTTTGTAATCACCATTGTAACAAGGAGGAGATTGCAGAGCCTTAGTGCGTCTGGATCATAATATGTTGTGCTAGCCATAAATTTGAATGGTAGCAATTTACTGCGTACGTTAGCAGTTCTCTTGTATAGTTTTCATCAACTTGCCTTCAGAACCGATCTACTACAACAATTCACTCCTATTCTCACGGAATACCAAGCAGCAAATCATCTCCACGGTCTTCCTCTCCACTGCCTCCTATAGACACGAGTCAGACACAAGAAGTGTGCTGCCATCTAGTTGAAGAGTGGAGAAAGAGCCGATTAGAGTTGCACCAAAGATGAAAATCCCTTACAACAGAAAGGGAACAGAATAAACAATGGCCCAGTGGCGTAAATATACATAACCTACAGAAGGGGCAGTAAAATGAACATATCAAATCTGAACAGTCACTTAACCTGATATGGTGCACCGGTATATACGATGTTGAATTAATTGAGGTACAGATCAAATTAATGTGGTTGTTGATAGTGTGACATATATGCGAAGATAGTATGCGGAAAGTTTAGTATGTGTCCTACCAACCTATCTCTTCTCTTCATTAGCATTCATAGTCTTGTTTGAAGCAATAGGTAAATAGCTGGAGATAATAGACGTGGCATTATAATATATCACCTTATTATTGGCAACTCCAGCTATCTGATATGCTATCTAGCGGTAAAAATAAGAATCTCACGAAGTAGGATAAATCTTCCACGTGGTGGAAGTTTGTGTTGTTTATAGTATGGGTAAACAGAGCGTGTTAATTTGTTTGTGTTTTTATATACAATTATTGAGTTTTACTCATTATTAGAATACAAAATGTGTAAAAACAAGTTTACGACAGCAAGTAGATGCGTAAGAAGGCTACAGATGAATATTCTCATTATATTCCAAAAGATGCAAATAGCAATGGTCGAAAGGTGGCAATATCGAAGAAATACGGAGAACAGGAACGAGTTGGAATACAGTGTTGGTGTGGTCGTTGGGGGACAGTCTTAAGGTAATAATTATAATAGTCTAATAATAATGGACTAATAGGCCCTAGTTACCTGTGACAGAAAAGAAGCAGTGATAAAACATATTAACAACATTCTTATGCACCTGCCTTAAATTACAGGAACATTGAAACTGCTTAATTGTTAGCCTTCTCCTTTCAATTTCTCTTGTAGCCTTGTGGGGAGGAACAGCGACGTCTGGAGCCCAAGAGCGTAAATTGACCGAAAAGTTTCATCATTGTTTGCCGTGCCGTACCGGTACTCTTTTACAAGACATGTTTGCAAATTACACTTCTCCCCTTCTGTAAAGTTTCTGGAGCCTAAGGCGCAGCTAAACCCCTTGCACTACAGACCATGAAGGGCCTAGGACTACCAAGCGACCGCTGCCCAGCCATTTGGCCTGCAGATATTGGGGTGACGTGTGGTCAGCGCATCGGATGCCCTCAGCCGTTAATCTTGGTTTTCGTACCGGAAGGTGCAGTAGCAAACTCGAATATAGCTTTGAACTGTAACAGCGTCATGATTCGAAATGCATAAAAACAAATCCGAGCAGACAATCAATGCATGATAATACATAATTCACACATAAAATCCAGTGGAACACACAAATTAAATCGCGTGTATCGCACTGTTATACATAATATTAGACTGTCAGTAATTTAGGGATCACATTTGATGACTAAACAGGATAGTACGAAAGTGTACCATAGCAATCCTGTGTTATTGAGTGTTTTATCCTACCAATACCCGCCCCGTTGGACACAACGCAGCGCCCCAAGTTATAGTTTGAGTGGCCAATAGCATGATATCAAAAATGTATTGTATACTATGTAATTGATCAAATGGATAAATAAAAATCTAATCAAAATCTAATCTAATCACAATTTTGTGGATAATCAATGAAGATGCTTGGCTTAAATGATATAAATGCAATTTAAAAGCGGCAGAATGCAATAGAAATACGTCTTAGTAGGAATGGAGTTAACTCTAACTTTGATTTTAATATAAACACCGTGCAGTCATATACCGGTACAGGTTCCATACTTTATTTTTCTATCGTAACCAAGACTACAAAACAACACATAAAAACAATACCGTGTACATGATGTCTCCCACAAATCCAACCCCTCGTCCTCGTCGTGGGAGATGGGCAACGTAATTAAGTAGGGGATTGCCTGTAGGGGTGAAGTACAGTGGGGACTTTGTGTGCCTCAAGACCGCTACGGTAGCTGTGAAGGCCCTACAGGAACCCTGAAGAAATTACGGCTAACGGGGCTCTGGTGAAACAACTGCTGCCTTGTAGTTTGGAGTTGGTTCTTCAAAGGCTAAGGGAAGAAACCCTGACAGAAAATCAGCCTGGTGCCTCAGGCTTAAGGTGGCAGCTCCTCCAAGGCACTCGGAGGCAGTGGGTTAATCACTCGCTCCTCTTAAATAAACTGATTACGGAAACTGAAGCGAAATTACAAAACCGGGCGGATAACCTGATGACGACTTTTGGCATGAAGAGGACTACGAAAATCGGTTTCTGGAATGTGAGGACCTTGATGGAGAAAACCAGACTGAAACAAGTGACACGGGAGATGAAGAACTATGGGCTGGATATCCTAGGATTGAGTGAAGTGAGGTGGCCACGATTTGGTGAAATACAGACAACAGATGGAATTACATTTCTCTATTCTGGGGCGATGATGAAGAACACAGGGATGGAGTGGGGTTGCTGCTCAACGGAAATACAAAGAGAAGCCTTATGGAGTGGAAGCCAATTTATAGTAGGCTCATGTTTGCTAGGTTCAAGACAAAGATGAGGAATGTGATCATCATCCAATGCTATGCGCCTACAGAACAATCGGAGCCAGAGAAGAAGGAAGAATTCTACCAAATGCTGCGAGATGTCACAAGACAAACAAGTAAGAAGGACATTATCATTGTTATGGGAGACTTAAACAATGAGGGGTTGGAGCAGATCATGGGTAAACATGGCCTTGGTGAGATGAATGAAAATGGGGAGAATTTTACGGAATATTGCGCCAGTCAGGATTTGGTGATGGGTGGCACGGTATTTCCTCATAGGCGGTGCCAAAAGGTCACCTGGGTGTCTCCTGATCAAGTCACAGAAAATCAAATTGATCACATCGCGGTGAGCAGAAGGTTCAAAAGAAGCTTGGAAGATGTTAGGAACAAGAGAGGAGCGGACGTTGGTAGTGACCATCATCTTGTGGTTGCCAACTTCCGCATGAAGATCGTCGCAGTCCGCCGAAAGTTTAACACTCGGCACAACAAGTTTGATGTGGGCAAGCTTAAGAACCAGCAGAGATTGGACCAATTTAAACTGGAGCTCAGAAATAAATTCCAGGTGTTGGACTCCGAGACAGAGAAGGACGTGGAGACTGTGTGGAGCGAGGTAAAGAATATCTTCGTGGAAACCAGTGAGATGCAGCTCGGGTACAAGAACTACCTGCGGAAAGAATGGACATCCGATCAGACCTGGGACAAGATAAATTATAGGAAGGAGATTAAGGCCAAGCTCAACACCTGCAAGACTAGGCAGCAGAAGGCTCTCACACAAGCAAAGTATTCAACAGCAAACAGGGAGGTAAAGAGGAGTGTACGGAAGGATCATAGGAGGTGGATTGATGACCAGGCGGAGAGAGCAGAAGAAGCGGCAAGAAGGGGGGACGTTAAGGAGCTCTACGGCATCACAATGATGCTTTCGAAGAAAGGTTTTAATAAAACTAGGCCTGTGAAGAGCAAGACGGGTGAGATCCTCACGACGTGTGAACAGCAGCTGACAAGATGGAGAGAACACTTTGCGGAGGTTCTTAATAGAGATAGAGGACCAGAAAGTAAGCAGCGAGGAGAAGATGAAGAGGAAGCAGAAAGTGACCCAAGCATCAGCCTCGACCCCCCAACTCGGGGCGAAATACGGACAGCGTTGAAGCAGATGAAATGCGGGAAGGCACCAGGTCTGGATAATATCCCAGCGGAAGTACTGAAAGCAGAACTGGATATTACGATCGATCTGCTGCACCCGCTGTTGGAGAAGATCTGGAAGGAGGAGAAAATACCAACTGACTGGAAGAAGGGGTGGATAGTCAAGTTGCCGAAGAAAGGGGACACCACAAACTGTAACAACTGGAGGGGTATCACCTTGCTGTCCATTCCAAGCAAAGTGCTGGCGAGAGTCATCCTGAATCGTATAAAAGACTGCGTAGAAAAAAGGCTTCGGGAGGAACAGGCTGGATTTCGACAACATCGCAGCTGTGTGGATCTCATCAACACTCTCCGAATCATCCTGGAGCAGAGTGTGGAGTGGCGGAATACCCTTTACCTCACATTTGTTGACTTCGAGAAAGCCTTCGACTCCGCAAATCAAAGAATCATGTGGAAGACCCTCGAGGAATATAAAATTCCAACAAAGATCATCAGAATCATGAAAGAGATGTACGAAGGGTATGAGTGCCAGGTTCTTCACGAAGGCAAATTAACAGAAAAGATAAAGGTCAGTTCCGGAGTGAGACAGGGGTGTGTCCTTTCCCCCACTCTGTTCCTGTTGGTCCTGGATAGTGTGATGAAAAAGGTAATGGGAGGACGGAAGAGGGGTATTCAATGGGGTATAAATGACAGGCTTGAAGATCTGGATTTCGCAGACGACATTTGTCTTATGGCACAACGGTACCGAGACATAGAAGATAAGCTGGGGAGGTTGCAGAGAGAAGCAGAACGTGCAGGACTGATGATCAACGCCAACAAGACCAAAGAGATGAGGATAAATTCTGACATCACGACTAGTTTGACAGTCAACGGAACGGACATTGAGCGAGTTGAGTCCTTCCTCTACCTTGGAAGTATAGTCACAACTGTTGGGGGAGCAGAGGAAGATGTTCGAAGCCGTATCAGGAAGGCAAATGGTGCCTTTGTCCAGCTCTACCCCATCTGGAGAAATAGAAACATTTCCAGGAAGACCAAGCTCCGCCTTTTCAATAGCAACGTAAAGTCGATTCTTCTCTACGGCTGTGAAACATGGAAAGTCACAAAACCGATCAACAACCAGCTACAGGTGTTCATTAACAGATGTCTGCGTCGCATCATGAATGTGAGGTGGCCGGACATAATCTCAAATGAAGATCTTTGGACCATCACCAATCAACAACCGATTAGCATCCAGATCAAGGAGAGGAAATGGCGCTGGATTGGTCACACACTAAGGAAGCCGGACGGAGCTATTGAGAGGGCGGCGCTAGTCTGGAATCCTCAAGGCGCCAGGAAGCGAGGTCGACCTAACAAGACCTGGAAGATGACGATCGAAAATGAAATTGCAGAGGTGGACAAGAACTTGAGTCAAGTGAAGAGAATGGCCAGGAACCGTACTGCGTGGAGAAATTTCGCCAAGGCCCTATGCTCCGGAAGGAGCGGCAGGGATTAAGTAAGTAAGTAAGTAAGTGTACATGATACCAATACCAAGAAATTAATTACTTTACCCTGACATTCTCCCACCTTGCAATTTTCAGCCCTCAATAAAATTGCAACATTCAAAGTACGGCATTTATCTCATTGCAGGAATCGCATCGGACACCTCACTGCTCTCCCACTCCGAGTATGATATCTCTGCAACATAACGTTCTCTTGTTCCATGGCCTCCTTTTCGGTATCATCACTCGTTCCTCCTTTTCAGACTCTGACCACAGTAACCATACAGTAAGGACACATCAGGCCTTTACCATGTAAATTTTTCGTCATGGTTTTGAATCGGCCGGTTCCGGAAGCACCGCATGCACGCACGCATGGCGGCGACGGTTCACCATGTATCCGCGAGAGAGCAGTCTACCCGTATTCATTGAGTGCGGCCTGTCGATTTTGTCTGAAGAAAACATTGTTTGTAATTATTAAAATCAACTCAGAAATATAATTTTGCATTTTAACCAATGGCAGAAATGTGGGAAACCAACATCTGTGCGGTAATTTATTGCGCAGTTCTTGTCACACTGGACATAACAGCATTCCGGTTTCTCGTGCATTGGAGCGGTAAATACAAATATCACACGTTTCATCGAATAATTCTGGTTTTAATATCCATGAGATGTCAGTCCCTCAAACACCTATCCATTAATTCACAAATTCCTCATTCCTAATCCAGATATAATGACTGGATAAAGGCCTGTAATCAGGAGGATTTACTGGCAAACGTGGCAAATCTACACGCCAATATATAGGGTATGTAGCCTTTATTTCTCAAAGGAAGTGTTTTAAACCACAAGGAGGGCAGTGCTAGGCTGAGATTAGGTAATATTGCCCAACAAACATTAAATCTCCACCCTAGAGAAGCTATTGTCTCCTTTAATGTGTCCGTTTTCTAACCCCACTTAGCCTAGGAGGTAAATGGTTTCCTGACTGAAGTTAGTTGATGTGTTTTATTAACTGTAATTTGTTAAGCTGCAGCCCTTTACAGTGAATTAAGAGCTTTAATTACAAGCTACAATGCAAATCGGATTTAACATTTGCTCCCTCACCTATGGGACTTTGTGCTATTCCTGAAGAGTTCTGGAGAAGTTTGGATTGTCGTGTACCCAAAGCTACAATCCCATGAAATGACAAGGTACTCCAGTCCATCAAAATTGTAAATAGTGTTGCTTTCAGAGACAAACTATTGAGGTTAGCAACCCCTCACTACGCTCTGCATGGCATTAAGGCTGTGTGACTTAAAAACCAGGGCTGTTAACCTTGATGTTCCTAACTCATAGACATATCACAATGCCCTTAATTTTATTTAATTCTGTGAGACCACTAAAAGTTTGCCCACCCATGTAAATGATAAGCCCACCCAATTTCTTCTCAAGTGATACCTCCCTCTCATTCCACACACGCCCAAATACACGGGGATATATGACCACGATGTCTCAGCCCTTAAAATAAGCAACAACGACTGTATCTTCGATACACACTGATCAAATTCCTGGATACTTCTATACTTTCAGCAATGATCCTAGGGATGATTTTTCTTCACTATGTCACATGCAGAACATGGTACCACTAAAGCAATACTGTATAGGTCCATGTTATTTGAAAATGAATACCGGTACATAATAATCATACAAGAGTGGAGCCTTGCATAAGTGAGGAGATGTAACACCAAACTCTGGGTGTCAACAAGCCTTGCACTTATATCACTCGGGAATTGAGAAATTGGGTGGGCTTATTGTGTGATAATCTTTGTTACTGTGGTGGCTGTACTAGTGTGTGTATTTGTAAATAGGGGATAGGATTGGGAAGGAGGTGGCTGTGCCCTTAAGTTAACAACCATCCCTGCATTTGCCTTGAGTAGGGAAACCACTTCCAGGATGGCCGAGGTGGGAATCGAACCCTCCTCTTCTCAGTTTTGCCTCACGAGGCTGACTGTAACCCATTCCAGCCCTAAGGCCAGAATCAAAATTTCTTGGCAAAGCCGGGAGTCAAACCCAGACCTACGGGGGTGACAGCCAAGAAAGCTATCTGCTGCACCACGAGGTGGTCTCGCGAAAATGTAATGTCTTGGTCATAAATATATTCTATATAAATCTACATGAAAATAGCCTACTCCCTATCCAAACATTTTCATAAATTTAAGTTTCATATACCATTTTAAAGCTCAATGGTTTTAAAATTTACAGTTATCTTAAGTCATAGCAACAGATTTCAATGTTTACATTAAGCCACATTGTTCAAACCTGTTCAGGGATGTCGGAAATTCCTCAGATAATGGCAAGCTGCAACTCACATCCTATTCTATTGTTGGGCAAGGACTTGATTCTCATCATTGCAGAAATAATCTGTTTAATACTAGCTGTAAACATGGCCAAGGTTTCATGTGATACAAGCTAAAGGTGTAGAATTTGGTATAAATGTTTATCTCAAGTATCCAGTACCAGTACCTCTATGTCAATGTTGCATAGGCATTGTGCTTGCTACACTTGTCATAGTATGTGGTACGGTATAAATTTCAGAATGTGCATCAATTTTAATTTCTACCGTTTGATTATTCATATTTTTGTGGGGGTCAGGAATCGTATGGTTTGTGAAGTGATGCTTAGGAAAAGTTGTCTCCTTTCTTTTTAAGGATGTGTGAAGGACAGAGTGGTGTGTCTTTATAATGACATACTAAAATTGTAATGGCTGATGAAGGATGTAATTAATATCCAGAACATGTCCTACTATTTGCACATTATTTATTCATTTAAGGGTTGATTAGGCAGAAAGATTTACAGAAGATTACAATTCAAGAAATATTATACTCATCAGAGTTAATTAGAGATGAATGAAACTGGGCAAGGTACTGGAAAAGCCTGTGACCTATTAAAAGGAAAGGTCCCGGCAGATTTCCCCTATATTGTTCAACCAGCCACATCTGGTTACGACCACTATATTCTTCCTGAAGTAACTCCACAGAGAGAATGAAAAGTGTCAAGAACAAACTTCTGCTTGCAATCGCACATTTTTCTGCATTACAGTATTACTTACTTGTTTACATGGTTTATGTAGAATCAACTCGTACAAATATTACAGTGAATTCTATGTCTGTGCCCCATCATATCCATAGTACCGTACCTAGAAGAATTTGCAGTAATTTATTTTCTGGCCATGAAAGCCTAAACATTCCAACTCAAACAGGCATATTTTTCTGCAAATGTTTGGGTATTCTGATATATTTTCATGGAAACATTTGACTTTTTTTTAAGAAACATTATTTTTTCCTGTTTTCAATTTTCAGAGGTGAAGCTCACCAATTTTGTGACTACATCCTGAAGTTGGTTGGCCTAGAAGCCTAGAGTATATAAAATATGGTAGCGAGTGTTTAATCGTAAAGAGGTTTTCTCAATAGTGATTTTTAATGCCCTGGCATTGTCATTGAGGAGCAAATTTAACTTCCTAAATACTGTAACATTTAAGTTGGTCTAACACGAAATAAATTTAATAATACTATACCTGTAAGGTTTTAGCTACCTACTAAGAAAATTAATGTGCAATTTTTGAATGGAGCTACCTAGGCAAATCTTTACACCAAAAACCAACATATTGTTTATCGCTACCTTTTAGTGGAGAAACTAGAATTCATGTCAGATAACCTGCAGCTTCTGTGACTGATAACTATAGTTTTGTCTTGTTGTCAACAAATGTGATAGACAGGTCTGAAGCAGTTCATTATTTCAAAAACTGACTCTCTCTATCAGAAATCAAATCAGTGATTTGAGATCATGGCGATATCAGGAATGTTTGTTTATTGCATTACAACAAAGGATTTGGAAGTAATCTCATAAAGCAATAACTTCTAAATCAAAATAACTTACAATTTTATTGTTGGACAGCCAAAGGACTTAACATAATCCTCCATGGTTTTAGACAGGTGCAACGATCCATTAGTTCTGGGTTATCCCATCCCGTTAGAAAATGGAAGGATTGGGGTTTGAGGCCTAAGGATGTTGTACAACATTAACTGCAAATCACATCACCACACTGAAGACCTGGTTTGTGAAATAAGTTGGTTCATGTCCCTTCACCTGTCATTTCAAGTTAGCTTCCTTGTTTCTCATCTCAAAATGCTGAGATGGTGGCTTTCCCATAGACCACAGTCACTTCCCCATTCCTTTCTTAGCCTCTTCTACTTTCCATCTACGTTGAGGCTGCATGGATGATCCTTTTCTCTAGAATGAAAGGGCTCCATGACACTGTCAATTATGACGATAAAGACTTTGGGAGTGAAGTACGGGGATAAAAGAAATATTCATATCCAAGAAATAAAAATAGCCAAACATATAAGCCCATTGTTTCCACAGCTACTGCCATGGTCTAGAAGTAAGCATAGCTGCCTTCTAACTGGTTGGCCCAGTTTTGAATCCTGGTTTTGCCAAGGAGAATTTAAATTTTGGCCTGTAGTCATGTGTACTTGGATGTGTGTATCATTTGTCTCATAAACTGCCTTATTGTGATGGCTGTATTAGTGTGTGCATTTATAATTTTAGGTGAGGATAGGGAAGGAGACGACTATGGCCTTACGTTAGGGGTAGCTTACCGTCTCGGCATTTACCTGCAGTAGAAGTGGAAAACCAAGGAAAACCACTTACAAGATGGCCGAGATGGGAATCAAATCACCTCTTCTCAGTTTTGCCTCACAAAGCTGAGTGTATCCCGTTCCAGCCCTCAGACCAGAATGCTAGTTGCTACACCACGAGGTGATCTAAGTGAAAAGGGATGGATTCTAATCCACCTCTTGGTCCTAATAGAAGTGAATTTCTATGGTTTCTAATTCCCCTTCCCCCCTCCCAGAATGCTCCATGCACCAAACATTCCATCTTCAAATTATTTTGCATGCCCAATTAAATGGAGTAATATAGCTCGGGTGGTGTTGGGGTAGCGCGCCTGCCTCGCATCAGGAGACCTCGGGTTCGATTCCAGGCTCCGTCAGGGATTTCAGAAACCGGCGTGAGGGCTGGAACTGGGTGTACACAGCCTCGCAAGGACAATTGAATAGCTGTCTGACAATGAGGCAGCGCCACGCTCATGGAGACCAAGATTAACGGCCGAGGGGACCCGAGGCGCTCACCACGCGTCACCACATAATCTGCAGGCCAAATGGCTGGGTGGCGATCGCTTAGTAGGCCTAGGCCCTTCATGGACTGTAGTGCCACGGGGTTTGTTTGTTTGTTTCGTTTTAATGGTAGTTCGGAGACTACGGTTTCAATAGTCTTCTTAGAATGTACAGTATATGGGTGTTAACTTTAAAAATACCCGCACGAGTCTCTCTGGAGGACTCACACATTATTACTATTACGTAAACATATCTTGCATAAGAATCATGGCCCTACTAATAATATAGTTCATCGTATCTTGGTGAGAAAAATACCTTACCTGTATGTGCATTTGCTCAAAGAACTTTTTCTTTTCTGAATTTTTATTCCATACATATTATTATTATTTTTAAAATTAATATTAGGCATCCACCTATAAATTTTAACTCAACTAAAATTTGTATTATTTTGTGTTAAGAGGGACAGATGACCTTGTTGTTCCGCCCCATAAATAACAATAAATATCCATACTATGTGTGATGTTAATGAGCAATTCTGAGAATATTTACAGCAGATCTAGATTGCAGTCATGGACCACCTTGTGGCGTAATGACTACCATTCTTGGCTGTTGCCCCAGAGGTCTGGGTTTGATTCCCGGCTCTGCCAAGGAATGTAATTCTGGTCTAAGGGCTGCAACAGGGCACACTCAGTCTCGTGAGGCACAACTGAGAAGAGGAGGGTTTGATTCCCACCTCAGCCATCTTGGAAGTGGTCTTCCGAGATTTCCCACTTCTTCTGCAGGCAAATGCTGTAATGGTTCCTAAGTTAAAGCCAATGCCGCCTCCTTACCAATCCTCACCGGAATTGCAAATACACATACTCAGACAGGCATCACAATAACACAGGTTATCAATCAAAATTCCACACTCGTCCAAGTACACGGGGCTAAATGACCACGATGTCCAGGCCCCTGAAATGAAACAACAGATTGCAGTCGATGTACAGAAGTTGTCTAACATGGTGGCCAGATCGCTCCTTAGTGCCTCTTGGTCTATTGGAATGGCTGTAACATCCGGCGCATTATACCATAGTCGAACTGTTCCTCTATTGGAGCACGAAGATTGGGATTCTCTGCCGTCACTGTCTCATGAAGCCATAGCCAGGTGGCTATGCTAATGCTTGTTGTTTCATGTAGGAGGTTGTACATCATGGTCGTCAGCCCTGTGTACTTGGGCGTGAGAAGAAACCCATACAACAGGAGCAATCGAGTGTGGCAACGGGTGGGTGAGAGATTTCACAAGCTCTTCATCCAGGAACGCCTCCAACAGCAAGGAAATTGTCATGTTTTGTGGTGGGATCATGTTTGGTCGACGTACGCCTCTAATTCCTATCCACGGTAACATGACCGGTCTGGTATACAGAGACAACATCCTCAAACCTGTCGTTACAGGATTCGCTGCCACAATGGGTGAGGGCTTTACACTAGTGGACGATAATGCTCATCGAGCTAGGGTGGTCATCAGTTCCTTCAGATGCAAGGCATACTGAGAATGGAGTGGCCTGCATATTCTGCGGACATGAACAGTATCGAACATCCATGGGAAAAGATTAAGAGTGCAGTTTCGCACTGTCCCAATCCTCTAACAAACAAACAAACAAACAAACATTCAGCAACTGATTGAAGCTGCTTTCAAAGAGTGGGATAATCTGCCCCAAACCCAGTTGGTTCGTAGTTCGGTATGCCTCTTAGTCGGCAAGCATGCCTTAGGGCTCGTGGTGGCCATACATGGTATTGATATGCCCCAACTAGAAAAAGATTGCCACTTTTGTTAAGCTTTTAGTGTTTGTCTCTTTTGCACAACATATTGTGTGTTGTTTTTCTTTGTATGCCATTACATACTACCTTACCAGGGAATTGTTACTGCTAGACGTGGAGCACGGCTGTTGTGTATACATTACGTCAGCTCGCCTCGCTATGGCTGCCGCGAGCGGTTGCTGGCCAAGAGGGGGAACGCATGCACAGTCGTACAATGAGAACACACCGCACAGCGCACGACCCAGCACGAATCATGCACACAAATGACATGCGATGAGGTTTCTCTGGCGACAACTGCACGTCTATCGCAGGAGTGTGGCTGGGCGGAGTGCATTAGTTCCGATTTCCGCCACCGGTAACAATTCGCTGGTAGGATAGTACACATAGCAAAACACTAAATCCCAATATGCAAAACCTTTTTTGGAGTACTGTTCAAGTTACAAACACTGCTAGTCACCATAACACTCTAGGGGCAGATGACCTCGAAGTTCCGCCCCTTAAAACAACAATTACATTACATTCACCACAACACTGATTATCAAATACCATGCACACACAAGTACACGGGTCATAGACCAAAGAGGTCCTAATTGGAACTATAATAATATATACAGTACCGGTATGTCAAAAAATATGGTTATATAAATGACTCCAGATTATAGCTTACCAAGAGACATACATAGGCCTACTTTGAACCGGCCTTGGTGGCCGAGAGCGCTAATGTGCTATCTCGTGCCTCGCTGGCATCGGGAGAGCGTGAGTTCGAATCCCACCTCTACCGTCCTGAAAATGGTTTTCGTGGTTTACCATTTTCACTACCAGGCAAATGCCGGGACGGTTCCTTTCAATAAATCCACGGCCAATTTCCCTCCAATATCCCTTCCCTGACCCGTCCTGAAAAGAAAAGTACATGGCCATTGGCTGCATTAATAAAATTATACATACTTTGAAACTTTAGTTTTTAAAATAAGACTGCTGTTACGACTTGAAACTGAATCCCAGCACTCTGCGCAGAGTGTGAACTGATAACACCACGATAGCCCTTTGTTAACTCTTGGGCCTAGTAACTGAAACTATGGCATGTAGTTAGGCCTCCTAATGACCAGTATTAATTCTGCTATGATGTACATGTCGCTTACAGGTACCAACTGGAAAGACCTGCCCCAGGCCTCTCCAAAAGCAACACAGCATTATGAGCCTAACATTTCTCTCATCCAGGTGTAAAAACCATCCATCGCATGGAAAACTCATCCTACATTATCTCCATTTCTGCAGAATGGGGAGAATAAGGAGTTGACATACCACTGACAAGTAAAAAGTGCGGTGCGGATAGATGGCAACTTATTAGTCGTGACGAGGTTAAAGTTAGGTCTGATTGGTGTTAAGCTATGGTTAGAGCAAGTTTAGGACTGAGCGTTTTACTTGATTGATTGGCGACACCATTGCACATAGTGTTATTTACCAGTTATATTACTTTATTACATTCACTAGCGACAGAAAGCAAAGCAAACTTGTAGCTTCACGTGGCTCTCGTGATCATAAGCCACAGAACCTTTCTTTTTTATATTTGGAATTTGAACCACGGGATGCAACTCTGGAATTCTAACATGCATTAACCAAGAATCAAAACCCAGTCCAAAACTATAATATGACGACTTTAGGATCTCCGAATGGAGATCTGGGTGTGACCTTGGCTTCTAGGATTAAAGAAGCAGGCCTCTGTACGAAGGGTGGTTGGCCGGTTTACTTACTGTAAGCCCTGAGCTTGTATTTCAGCTTTACTTTACTTATTTTTAGGCCATCTGTAGGCTAAACAAAACAATCTACCAGTAAATGTATAGTCTATTTGTTGAATCTGAAAGCTACTTGTTGCTCCTATAATAGGCATACAAAGACGTGGAACTAATAAAGGTAATGAAAAGAGATTCCTTAGCACATGACTTACAGTACCGGTATTGAATTCTTCTTGGAACACAAGATAATGAACGGAAGTGTGAGTAGGCTAAGAAATAAGGAGTAAGAAGTAGCCTAGGCATATCATGAAATGTGAAAATAACACTGCATAATAAGGCTGTCCCCACCCATCAACATGACTTTTTATTGACTAAATAAATTCCCGGGTATTTACGTTAGGAAGCTAAGAACATTAAAAATTAACACTTATTTACAGTTTCTGTAGAAAACTTGAATTGCATTATCTCAGACTACAAAAGTTTAAGAAACAAAATCCACATTTCCCCCACACTTTTCAATATATCGTGTGTTAATTTAATCATTAAAAACATATCATAACCTTTCATCGTCACGATGCAATCACAATGCGACACCACAGGACTGGAGGAGGAATGTGGTGTTAAACATTAAATTCCACACTTCTTAGAATTAAAACACAGTAGTATTAACACTTTCTATTTTCTTGTTATTTATTTTCCTAAAATATCTGATTATAATGAGAGCTAGTGTGTTGAAATAGAGTTAAATAAATGACATAAAATATACATTCATCAATCAGCTGTTTATCATGTGGTTGTCCATAAGTGGTGCTACCTAGCGGCTTACAGGTGTATTGGTGCTCCCCCTTATCAATTGTTTTTTTGAAAATCCGTTCTTCCGGTTTTGCCGAAGTGTCCATACTGTATGGTTACTATACAGTGCTCTGACATAGAGCACTCTAATGCGATCAAACGTTGAACAGGACGCATGATAACTCCCCTTTTCGTTCGAAGTCTCATACGATCACGAGGCAGAGGTGGGGTAGAAACTTTCAGTCGCTCTTTCTTGTACTTTCTGCAAACAACACATTTTTGTACAGATGATGAGCTCACGACTCGTCTTCCATTCAAGATCCAGTACTTCTCTCTAATAATACCCAACCGAGTCTGTGGGCCTACATGACACTGCCGAATGTGCGTGTCATGAATAAGTCGCTGCACAACAGGGTGATCTCCCGGCAATATAGCAGGCCGGCGAAACTCATTGTTGTCCTCCCTCTCTGTTATTCTGGTGTTTACTCGCAAAATGCCATGATTGTCTAAGAATGGCACTATTGAAGCCAGTGTCTGATCCTCGGGCCCTTGAAAACTTTCATTCTGGACAAGTTTAATTACTATTCTTTCACTGTCTTCTAATTCTGAACAAGTCAGTTCTCCAATCTGCCTTCTATTATATTTACAATTGAACATAAACCGTCTTATCCACCCGATCAGCCCCACTATTTTGTCAAATCGAGAGAAATACTTGTAATACCAGTTGGAACTTGAAGGCTCTTCTGCGACCAATAGAGTCGTGGCAGTCTTTCTTCTTTCAAGCATGATTTCATCTTCATTTCTGTTGCTATTATCTGAAGGCCATTCTTCTTTGGGAAGATACATCCATGACAGTCCCTCCCACCATCTCGATGCTATAAGATCTCTTGTTGTACAGCCTCGGGTAGGCAGATCAGCAGGATTGAGTGCTCCAGGTACATGCCTCCACGATCCTTTGGAAGTCAGTTGCCTGATTTCTATAACCCTGTTCTCAACAAAAACAGACCAGAGAACTTCTCGCTGTATCCATGTCAACACTGTCGTCGAATCAGTCCACAAATAAACTGTTTCAGTGTCAAACTCTTTTCTTATAGATGCCAGCAATCGGGCACTAATTGCAGCTCCCATAAGTTCGAGTCGAGGAATGGTCGGTCGAGGTAATGGAGCCACTCTTGATTTTGCTTGGAGAAGCTCAACATGAACTCCTGTCACTGTCTGCGTGCGTAAAAATACCACTGAAGCATAGGCATCTTGACTCGCATCGCAAAAGGCACGGAGACTACGTTCCTCATTTACCTCAGGGAGTCTTCTTGGGATCGTCAGCTGGCCTAATTCTCCTATTTCACGAAGCCATTTTTCAAACTTGATTTGGATTTCCTGCGGTACCTCCGTGTCCCAAGACACCTCGTTCATTTTCTGCAGTAACAGCTGTGGTGATAACATAACCGGTGCAAAAAATCGAATTGGGTCATAAATCTTACGGACAGTAGATAGTATCGACCTCTTGGTTGCTTTTATAGGTGATAGCTTCTTCAGTGGTTCACTGTTCAAGCTAAGCGTGTCTTCCTTGCGATTCCACATTATTCCTAGGACGGGTGACATTTTTTCATCATCTTGAAGCACTGGATCACTACTCTCCCAACCTCTAAGCTCAAACTTGTGTTGGGCAAAAACATCTTGAGCAGTTTTAATAAACAATTCCAGCTCCTGTTTATTTGAGACACTTGTCACACAATTATCAACATAAAAACTGTCTTTCAGTTGCTCAATAATATTGACAGTCATACTGTTCCACCTTTCCTGATCATTTTTCAAGGCTTGGTCTAAAGGTGTTCAATCACAGCTGCCAGTAGGAAGGGGCTTGATGTCACTCCAAAAACAACTCGTTTGTGTCTAAATGTTTTCATTTTCTCTTTTCCCCACAGGAATCTCAAAAAATCTCGATCTTCTGGTGCTACTGAAACTTGCAGGAAAGCCTTGCGAATATCAGCAATAACTCCAATTGACTTCTTTCGAAACTTGTGTAGGAGAGATGGAATAAGTTGGATCAGATTTGGACCCTTTTCCAAACAATCGTTGAGTGATGGGTTGTTACCTCTTCTAGCGGAAGCATCGAACACTGGTCGAACAGGCGTTGTTCCATAATCCTTGATCACAGGTCGATGAGGCAGATAATGGCCACATATTTCAGTGTGATCACCATTAATCTCTTCTATTATCCCTTCAGCTAGCCAGTCTTGAAATACTTTATCATATTCTTCCAAGTATCCGTTACTATCTAGCTTTCTCCTCGTTATATCAAGACGCTTCACTGCCATATCGTACGAAGGATCCAAGGGAAGATGATCCTTCAACCATGGCAGTCGAACTTCGTATCTACCATCTTCTTTTATTTCTACGGTTTCAATGAAATTCAAGTTCGCATCTCTTCTTTTCAGTGATAGGATCTTCTATTCCCAATACGTCAAGTTCCCAGAGGTTGCTAACCTTCTCTATATTCAGCATAATAGGTGTAGTTTTACTCGTGCCACACCCCGAGTGTTGGTCTCTACCAAATACTATCCACCTCAATGTAGTGCGCAACGCTGTTAACTCTCCCACCGTTTTACGATCCTAGAAAATCAGCACCAATAAGGATCTCAATATCCTTATCCTTTCCTACATCTAGATGAGACAGTCCAAGTTTCACGACTTGCTCTGTTGTAAGGCGAGGAACCTGACTGCAAATAACAGGCTGACTAAGAGCAGTCAGTCTCAGCTGACAGGAGTTATCGAGATTATGAAGAACAAGTTCAAATACGCCATGTTCCACCGGAGATCCAGTTCTGCCACCAAACACAGCATGGCTTAAAGTAACCTTCCTGACTTCCTTGAGACCCAATCTCTCTGCCAGTTCTTCTTTAATGTAAGAATGTTGTGAGGCAGAGTCTAGAAGAACGCGTACAAGCTCTATAATATACCCGTGAACAATCTTAATCAAAACTGTTTGTAGATATACACAAGAGGAATTTATGCAGAAGTTCGTCACTGACCTGGCCTGAGATGAGGCCTGAGTCTCCGTTTCAAGATTCCTTTCTGAAAAATCACACATAACTGGATAATGCTGCCGCTTACATAAATTGCAGGAGAGGCGACTATGGCATCTTCTTGCAACATGACCAACCCTGAGACATTTGAAGCATGCGCCTTTCTTTGACAACCTAGCCTTCCTTTCTTCGAGAGTCATGTTCTTTGCTTCCGTGCATCCCGATGAAGGATGTTTCTCTTCACTACAAAAAGCACATGCACCTCCCACTCCTCCAATTGATACCAAACCCTGAGCAGCAGGAACATCAGACAGTTTCAAGGGTTTTGAAATTTGTTTCTTTTTCGCAGTAACGTTACCTATCTTTCTAGTAAGTTGTAAGTACTCTTCATTTTCTACTTCAGATTTCAAAAATGTCAAAAGGTTTTTAAGCTTGTCTTGTGACCCATTTTCTTGTATACAATCTCCTCTTCTCTGCCACACACGAATTAATTCATCCGTAAAACAAGACTCTGCCAGGGGAAATAATAATGCAGCATAATTGTCGGTAGTCAGGCCCATTGATTCTAGGGACCTAACATTAACCTCAATTCGATCATACAATACTGAAAGGGAAGGTTTCTCTGTCACTAGATTTATTATGTCCCTCACGTAAAGTTCTATCAATAGATCTTTTCGACCATAGCGGGCTTCTAACAACTGTACTGCCTTGCTATAATTCTCGGCAATAGGAGGAAAACCACTCACAAGATCATACACCCTGGTTCCAGGAGTCATAGATTCTCTTAGATAAAGAATCTTTTCTGCAGCATCCAGCTCGACACTGTCATGTATTCGCTTGAACTGGGCCCAAAACCATAACCAATGTTTAATATCTCCTGAGAACTTCACAAGCGACAACTTTGGTAATTTACTAATCAACTTACCAGTTTGAGAAACACTAGTTCTTATGGAATGAGTGTCGCACGGTATTTCACATTCGTACTTTTCGTACTTACACTTCACTGTTGTCCACTTGTCTCGATATGTTTCGACTTCTTCATATTCCTTGTCTTCATCTTCGCTGTTGCATTCACGTCCGTGCCAAGCTTCGCGGATTCTCTCGTCAAGTGGAAACAGTCGATTGGCTTTATCTTCGAGTAGTTTAAAACTAGTAAATATATCTTCCTGCTTCACATTTTCCTCCTTAATCTTGTTCTGGAACGTGTTAAAGGCTCTTGTGAACAAACGACGTAACTGTGCTCTTTCTCTTCGTAAAGCAGTCACTTCAGCCATGATGATAGATTTTGCTAGTCGAAATCAAACATTTGTTGTGTACCTTAAGTTCTTATTTTACTTTCACTGCACGGCAACCAGTCCTGTCTATCGGTCGCCAAATGTTAACTCTAACCTTGTTTTTAATATAAACACCGTGCAGTCATATACCGGTACAGGTTCCATACTTTATTTTTCTATCGCAACCAAGACAACATAAGAACACATAAAAACAATACCGTGTACATGATACCAATACCAAGAAATTAATTACTTTACCCTGACAAATGGATTTCCTCTCGGCAATGAGGTTAGATCAATGTTTTGGCATGAGCATGGAATTGGCAGTACTTATTATAGCATGATAATATTCATCCCCTATTTGTGATATTTATGTGTAGATTTAGCGGACGTTTTGATCTGTTGTACTTTCGGAAACATTTCGCATCAAAATCCATGTGTTTACGCCTTTACGCAGTGTTAGCAATTACCATGTGCTTGCGCTAGGCCTACCAGATGACAGATGGGTGGCGTTGCCAAACGTGATGAAAAGGCCATCACCACCTAGAGAGATGGATGTGCAATATGATTTGTTACGGCATAGCCTTCCAGCCATCAGTGAGCGCGCTACCTAGCGCTGCTGCTACGAACAAGCTGTGAGGATGTGAGAATGAGTGTTTATCAAATTACGTTCTACAGACGCGAATAAATAAATAAATAACGAAACCTTAAATGCGATCGATACATTACACTAATAAATCGACGTTTTCGATCATACTCGATACGGTAAGTATATACTGTATTTCGAACCTTGCGAGTGTGAACTTGACCGAAAACACTGTTGTCTCAGCAATAAATGCGATATATAGAAGAATTCATTAGAAAACTTGAAAAAATATTCACCCCATTTTAACGTGAAATGTCGACTACACAACGGGAAGAAGGGACACATACACAAATAACCAATCACAATAATCTGTAACAGTTAAAACAGAAATAAGTATCTATAGTCAATCATATCTGTCCAGGTTTCATTCCCACCTCTGCCGAGAAATGTAATTCTGATTTGAGGTTTGAAACGAAATTCACTCAGCCTCATGAGTTAAAACTGAACTGAGAAGAAGTGGGTTCAATTTCTCCTTTCTCCTTCAAGTAAATGCCGGGATTGTTCCTAAAAGAAGACCATGGTTACCTCCTTCCCAATTCTAGCGTCATAATACACACACTACCACAGAAAATACACACAAATTCTACCCGTATCCAAGTTCACATGGCTGATGACAGAGATGTCCTAACTCACTCACGAAAGAACAATTAGCCACAGAAAGTTTCCATCAGTGATAAGAAAACAGGCTGGTAATGACTATGACAAAAAAAGGTTACCTACTTAAATGGAACAGAGCAGCAGTCTTAAAGAGACATGAGAACGTGTACCAAAGAGGAAACTTGTTGATTCATATAGGGGTATGATGATGTGGTAATCATTTAGAAACAAACACTTGACATGTAACCCTACAGTAGTTTTCATATTGCAATATTTACAATATCGGGATCGATTCCCACCCCTGCCAAGAAAATCTTAATTCTGGTCTGAGGGCTGGAGGTGGGTAAACTCAACCTCGTGAGGCAAAAATGAATAGACGTGGGTTCGATTCCTACCTCAGCTATCCTGGAAGTGGTTTTCGGTTGTTTCCAGGCAAATTGAGGGATGGTAGTGTGCCAGTATTTTGTCTAGTATTGGAACACTGACATGTTTAAGAAACATATTTGGTATTTTTATGACAACAGTCCAACTTGCAGACAAGAGTAATAGCAAGCTGACGCTCGGATAGGGAAATGGATAGGCAACGCTGCAACGCATCTCAGAACATATGATTTGAGGAGTACAGTTAGTCCACAAGATGGCTGCCTTAGAAGCATGGCATTGATACATACTATTATTAACCATTACTGAGATTACTGAGGGGATCGACGATATGGAACTATATTGAAACATAAGAAGGAATGATTTCGAGATATTTATGGAATTATTCACTCATACAAGACCGACTACAATAAATCACACCATAATGCCACTATCGATATCGTAGAAAATGGCGGAAATCGTAGGGGATTGTTTACATTTGGTCAACCAACATTTAAGTGGGTCTGCTGCGAGAATTTCGTTCAAATGTCGCATATTTCAAGTGATTTCGAGCTGTTATATATTGTAATAGTGTACCTTAAGTAGTGAAGTGCACTGTGAATAATTATAAATGCCGAAGATACGTAATGTGAGAAGCATTGGCTGTTTATTGTCATTACTGTGTACCTGCCTGTAAATTTAATACTGCTGAAGATACTTCAACTTTTAAATTTCCTAAAGACAGATCTTTGAAAGAGAAGTGGATGAGAAATATTCACCGGGATCATTTTCGAAGTTAAAACAGTTGTATTTGTTAACTTAAACATTTCGAACCTAAATTTGTGGTTATGAAAATTGCCATACTAACCCCTGATACCCTTTCGACAATTTTCCCAAATCAACCGTCCTACACAACTCCTGTTTGTTAAAGTAGATGATGGTAGTTTTAATGACATACCAGCAGTGTCAGTGTCTTCTAAAGTGTCAAGTTCTTTAAGTGTAAATATATTCTATAAGAATCATGAATCAATAATCTTTGTGTGCTTGTGGAAAAAATTCAAGTGGGTACTGTAATCTGATGGAAGCAGTGATTTTAAATGCAACAGGTATGTAAATAGAATTATGCTCCTGTTAGTATCACAAGCTAGGGGGCCTGGGGAGTTATCCCCAGATTAGGTTTGTTTTTGTATATACATTTGTCTGTTACTAGGTTAGGTAGGCCTACTGCCTGGCCGAAAATTACTGTTAGTAGGCTACCACAAGCAAGGGGGACTGGGGCGTTAGTCGCTGGTTAGGTTTGTTTTTGTATTAAAAACATTAATAAGATAGAATGTATGTCCGTTGGAATTCTATACACATCGAATTTGAAGAATGACAAGTTCATAATACAGTAAATTTTCATTTTAAAGAGTTTGTAACATCAATTGTGTGTTATTGGCAAATGCTATTTGAAATAAAGTACTAATGAGAGTACTTATGCGCCATCTGTTGGAGTTAGTTCAGGATGTCCCGATACAGATAGAAGCGAGTGCGATCTCACAGCTCTCTACGTTCAAAACAAACAACCTACGGCCGTGTTTACCTATACTTCGGGTTGGCAATATCTTATTTGTCAAATAAGCCACGCCCACTGGCCGACACAACTGAAATTTCACTATATAGGCCTAAGTCGTGTTATAAATTGGGATGGTGGGTGGGTTATAGACAGCGGAGGAGACTACATCTATTAGCAGATCACTGTTGTTTAAAAAAAAAAGGCAGTCATCGGAACGCGTTAGGCTGTAACCATTGTCAAAAACCATTGTTCTGGATGCGTTAAGCTGTAACCATTGTAAAAAACCATTGGATTGGACAAATCGAAGGCTGCGGCTTTGATTGCGCGCAGCTATCGGGGCAGATTGATACAAAACCATTGATCTGGACGTGTTAGGCTGTAAGCATTGGATTGGACAAAACGTAGGTTAGAATGGTCGAGTGTTGGTGCGGCTAGTACCGTAATGGTGAGGTTGGCAGTACTGTTCTGACGATGGTTGATGTGAATAATGGCATCCACAGCTGGAAATTCACCTATAGCCTATAATAATAAGGGATTTATTGCAGCCAATGCCCATGCATATAATGAATAAAATCTAAAATCATACAGTAAACTAATTGTTATTCCCTAGGAATATCAAAGATTCATGTCTTAATGTGCAGAATATAGCATGGTATCTTCCACATTGTTCTCCACAGCGCTCACACAAACATTCGTCACACGGATGATGGAACTTTTTGGTGCGACACATTTTATAAGGAGGAGAGTTTGACGTATACGAACAAAAGGATGATGTACATATGTACGACGAGATACAAGTAAAAGAGGTACTTTTGAACATTTAGGCGAATGGTAAACTAAACTGAACTTACGCCGAAATACATATTTCAAAATATCATAGTAATTTGATACTTAAAATGGCTAGGAATATATGCCAACATTAAATATTATATTGCAGCCTGATTGTTCATCATTGTATCCTTAGATCAAAGGCAGCATACACAATAACTAAGTTATAGGCCTACTGGCAAAAAAATACAAGTCGTACATACATTAAAATAAAATAAGGTTAGGCTGGTAATGACTAACAATAAAGAAGAAAAAGTATGTTAATTGGTATTCAACATTCATATGTGTGTGAATATGCATAAGCCTATAACTAAACAATTAAATAGATGCTTGGTGAACAAAAATACATAGCCTGCTTTATTTATACAAAACAACCACAAGTTCAATATTCTTCAAAGCAATGGGGCATGGTGGCGCAGTGGTCAAGCTATTCACCTCTCACCAAGGTGGACCAGGTTTGATTCACGGTCATTGCAAGTGAGATTTTGGAAGTGAAATGCCATGTCCTGTGGTTCGGATTCCACGTAAAATGGAGGTCCCTTGGCTCATGATCACAAGATTAACGGTCATGTAAAAACTACAAGCTTCTTTTTCTTCAAAGCAGGTCGAAACTTCGACCTCACATAAGTCATACAGCAAACGAACAGGTCCTGCAGGGAAGATCCCTTAAGCAGAATTATTTTTATCGTCTCCAAGACTGACATCATAAAAGTATACTGGAAAATGTGAAATTTTATGCCTATGCTGATGAAGAAAGTAACAGTAAATATTAGGCTACTTGTCGTTCAATAACTCTCGGTCTTTTCTTGGGTGGCTGAAGCCGATGCTGTGGGAAATTGCAGGTACCGCATCATCTTTAAGCAGTGGTTTGTTTCTATGTGAATGAAACAAGTAGCATGTTTATAAAAGTTTTCACAGCTATAACCCATTTCTTTAATAGGCCTACATCTGGGCGTTTCCATGGAAATCTGTAATATAAGCTAGACGTAGGTTATAATTCTGTGACTAACTTAATAACTTATAACCTACAATAGGGCCTACGTGTATTTGTCATACGTGCTATTTAGGCCTATGTCAAAATTTGATGTAAGACATATCCATAAACGCAGAATAGGCTACTTCGAAATAAAGTAGACCGTAAACCTACCGTATTATTGGAAGATACCATACATATAATGTTGCACAGAGGTACGTACGTTCAAATATATGAAAAGAATCACGACATATCAGCTGACATGCAACCTAGAGTTAAATGGTATGACAGTTTTTGGTGCGACTAGTTACGCCTGGCAGTGCACCAGGAAGCAGTTTTCAGCGAGGGTTACCATGCGAGGAGTTGTTCCAATAGTACCGACAGTTCAATGGTCTCAGCTCGCACCCCCCCCCCCCCCCACACACACACACACACACTCTTCCAATCGTCAAAAATCATAGTGTCCGTGGCGCAAAAATCCTACCAATGTTCTTTGGCTCTAGTGTGGCCATGAGTTTTACATATCCTGGAGTAGAAGATAGCAGCATTTGAAGTCTGAGTTCTTCTACATTATAAACCTCGCGAGTCACCTCTTACACCGGCCTTGAAGGTGTATACTTTGATAAACCCAAGGCCTTCTTTATGTAAGTCGCCTTCAGTTTCTCCATATTGTTCCAAATACTTCATATTTAAATGTGTCCAAATGCTCTCCAGTCCATAAGTCACAATACGGGTAACATTTAACCGCAAAAGTTTTAAGGCTGTTTTTATAGATAGCTTAGTCAAATGTTTTATGTCGTTGAAGGCTTTGGTAGTGACGCTGGGTCTATCCTTGATTTGCAGTGTGAAAACATTGCCAGTTGACTAATGTAGGACCTAAGTAGGACTACTTGTAATGTGGTACACCCTCAAGCGGTTTTCCTGCAATGTGGAAAATTGCTGGCTTTCCCCCTTTCCTAAAGGTCATAGATTTAGTCTTGTTTCTGTTTAACCTAAGGTCATTGTGTAACACCCATAATTCAAAGGGATCGAGAGCAGATTGCAATTCGACCTGTGAACTTGAAGCGAGCACCATGTCATCTGCGTATATAAATGAGATTACCCGCTCTGATAATATATCTGTGATATTATCTGCCATAGCAGTGATAAATAACACGAGGGCTTAATGGGTCTCCTTGTAGCAGCATGCCTGTAGTCTGCTCAATTGGGCTTGATGTTGTAATGCCATCGTTAATGACTATATTGTTAGAGCCTAAAATACTTTTGACAAGATGTTTAGTGTAGCTGTTACCTCTCAATAGTCTGTCTAGTTTTTCCAATATTTTCTTCCTGCTAATCGAGTCAAAAGCTTTAGAGAAGTCAATGAATATGGATTGTAACTTTCCCTTCGGTACTGACAGGGTAGACGCAATCTCAATTTGAAGACTTCGAATTGCCTGGATTGTGCATCTTTCTCTCCTGAAGCCAAATTGTGAGTCACAATGCTATTTGGGATGGCTGGGTGGGTCAAATACAGCGGAGGAGGAAGCATCTTTTAAAACATCATTCCCTGATTTATTTCTCGTTGTTTGATAAGGTATTTTGGCTAATTAATGTACTATAGAGAATATTATCGCTCGTTCTACTTTCGTTCAGTGGTACCATTCTGTTTTAGACCACCTCGTTGTGTAGTGCCTAGCATTCTTGGCTGTCGTCCCGGAGGTCCGGGTTTGATTCTCCGGCTCTGCCAAGAAATTTAATTCTCAGGTGAGGGCTGGGATGGGGTGCACTCAGCCTCATGAAGCAACTTAGTAGAGGAGGGTTCAATTCCCACCTCAGTCATCCTGGAAGTGGTTTTCCATGGTTTCCCCACTTCTAATCCAGGCGAATGCCAGGATGGTTCCTAACTTAAGGCCATGGCCGCTTCCTTCCCACTACAATACCCAATTTACAAACACACTAGTTCAGCCATAACAATAACACAGGTTATCACACAAATTCCACACACAAATACATGGGGCTACAAGACCACGATGTCGTAGCCCCTAATATAAGCAACAACCATTTATATTTGCATTTTATATTTGCCTAGGCCCTTCATGGGCTGTATAGTGTCAGGGGTTGACTTTGTTGTTGGTTGACTATTCTTGTAGTTCCATTTAGAAATATTTGCATTTTTTAACATAATGTCTTACCTCTGCTTTATTTATGTCTGTATTTTTAGCTACTGTCTGTTCTCGTTGCTTGTAGCGAAATACGTCAGGGTTTCATATTGAATTTGTGCCTTATTACATAAAAACCTGTCATTTCTGGCGGAATTTAATCAAATATGCGAATGTTTGTCTTCGAATTTGCCGCTATTTCGATGGCGCCATGCCCGCCAGTTGCTACAGCTGTTCCCCTACGATTTCCGCCATCTTGGTTTTGATGTTACGGTCTGAGATATTGTAGTCGGTCTTGACTCATATTATGACATCAGATGTTTATCGCAATTATGCTATGCCAACTTCGATTCATATATCGACTGGACAGAATGGCATTATGGGTAGGATTAGTCCAGCTGGAAGTAGCACGGTTCGGAGAGAGACACTTGATTACTTGCTTACAGACTTGCTTGTTGGCTCGGCCAAAGCAACTATCTCGAGTATCACTTTCACTTAGTGCGATCAGTGACAGTACGGGACGGTACAGTACGTCTTTGCTTCCTAGCAAGACACGGGCGAGATACACTTGGGACGACCGCTTAACCCAGTGTATGGACTTGGTGCAATATGAAAGTGACGCAAGTGAACTTCGTGTTCCGCATAGATTGTTCTGTTGCACTATTGCTATCACGAAAAGACTTGTAATTTATCCAGTGGCCATTCGACATTACAACATGGATATTAACACTGCAATGAAAGGAATACCGTAATGTAACAATTTAATACGAGAAAAACAATGAATTGCTAGGCGCTGAATAGGAATGCAACACACAAGCAGAGTTGAACATATGGAAATGATCAATGGAATTCATTAGCAGAAGGCTATTTAAAAGGAGACTGAAGGCAGTCTATATAATGACAACTCTACGATATGGATCTTCAAGTAAGAGAAGTAGCATCTTCCTCTTTTCTACAAGTGGAACTTAGTCAGTTTCCGTATGATGAACATTGTGTTCCGGATAGCTGTTTCGAGTGGAAGGGTGTTGGGTTCGAGTTCGAGCAGTCCTGACCAATACTTTAACTACTCAACGCTATGGATGAGGGTTCGATCTCTACAAGGGATGTATGTTCCAACGTACATTATACGTTCATCAGGACGACTATACAGAGGTGGCCAAATTATTAGACTAAAGGTCTGAAAATGCATTATTCAATTTTGCTGAGTATACATTTATTTGTTTTTCTATGGGAATTGACACTGGTGTTGTTACAATGATATAGGGACATTTGCATAATGATTTCAGGATTTTCTGTCTCATAGTTTGGCAAAACGGTTACAAATAATTGCCTGCTGTCTCAAGGAACTATTTATTTCTGTGCACATGTTGTTGTTTGTTTGAAATTTACCAAGAATTTAGTGATTGTTTAGTTACTATTTTCACTTAATTCCATCAGTAGAGCTTTGGTGCTTTATGCTGACATATTTAATCCTATATTTGCGACGTGATTAGAAGGCAGTGCATAACATCGACCTATCAAGGGAATTTTATGTTTATGGGGAGGAAAAAGTGTTATGTCCCCAAGAAAAATTGGGATAACAAGAGCATTGCTTACTAAAGGATACTGCACACAGCTGGAGACAGCAACAAGACTTAATATTGCACAGTAATCAGTAAGTAGAAGTAAGAAAATGGAAGAAAACAGTGAAGTTTACCAGTCACAACGAAAAGAAAAACGTGGTAGGAAAAGTAAATTAAGCCCTAGAGTTGTACGAAAACTGATGTCAATTTCACGAAACCATCGCTCAGCTACTAGCAATGAACTAAGAAATAATTTAAAGAGTAGTGGCATAGATATATCTGCAAGTACTGTAAGAAGAACATTGTACAATAGTGGATTAAAATCTAGACGACCCAGAAGAAAAGCAATGATCACTCCAGTTTTGGCAAAAAAGAGATTGGAAAGGGCAAAGGGCCTACAAGTTTGCTCTACAGATGACTGGAAGGTACATGTAACATCAAAATAATAGTTTTTCAAACATTAACTACTCTTATCATAGATTTAACAATGCCCACTGGAAACTTTAAAAAATTGTTGTTATTATTGTTCCTTGATTGATTGTAATAATGCCGCCAATGCACTACTAAAATGAAAATTTGACCCTAGGATTGCTTCAGTGATGAATCTATATTTGAAGTAAGTGAAAAAAAAAAGAGTCGGTACGTTCGTAGGAGGCCAGAAGAAGAGTTTCATCACCATCATCGGCTTTAACTCGAATCCGAGTATAAATCTTCTTCCTTCAGTCCAGTTTGTGGATGTGTTTACGGTGACTAAAGAGTCCAATCCTGGCATGGAACAAGCGACCACACAAGTCGCATAGTATTGCTGGAGGAGGACGTGGTTGGGCTGCTCGAAGTTTCCTAGCTTGACGCTTGGCCTCTTCATGTATGCGTCGATCCCTTTCAAACGTCTTTACAGTATCCGAGATGGTACGGCGCCAAGTTGAGCGGTTTTCAGCCAGCATGTCCCAGGTTTGTGAATCAAGACCTGTCAATTTCAGGGTCTGCTTAAATTGGTCCTTGTAGCGCCTCTTAGGACCACCATGAGGTCTGGTGCCATAGCATAACTCACCATATAGCATTTGACGAGGTAATCTCACATCATCCATCCGATGGACATGACCAATCCATCTAAATTGGTGACCTATTATGGATGATTCTATGCTGTTGATTTGAGCCTTTTCCAGAACAGCAATATTGGTAATGCGGTCTTCCCATTTAATCCTCAGGATTGATCGAAGTTTTTGTAGGTGGAAACGCTCAAGCTTCCTAAGATCACGTCGGTAAAGGGTCCACGTTTCACAGCCATACAACAATGTAGAAATGACTACTGCTTTGTACACCATAAGCTTTGTACTCATGGATAGATCTTTATTCATGAAGACCCGGTGCACTAATCGTCCATATGCTGCATGGGCTGCGCCAATTCTCTTATCCACAGCCTGCTCACAGGTACAGCTCACAGAAATGGTACTGCCCAGGTACGAGAAGTGGTCAACCTGTTCTAATGGCAAATTTGAAATGGAGATATTGAACTGAGGAAGAGGTGTGCCTGGTGAAGGTTGTGCCAAGACTTTAGTCTTATTGACATTTATGGTAAGACCAAAGCGATCACATGCACTTTTGTAACAGTTAACTGACTCTTGCAGCTCTTCTGGTGTGAGAGTTGGTGACGCAGCATCATCTGCATACAACATGTTAGTAACCTTAGTAACCTGAGTTTTCCTCAAGGAGCGGAGACGAGTTAGGTTGAAAAGCCCTCCATCAAAACGATACTTGATCTCCACACCTGGGATGTTTGTGGGTGAATCATAAAGCATTGCAGCCAAGTACAGCGCAAAAAGCGTTGGAGCCAGTACACATCCTTGTTTCAGTCCATGGGTAATGGGAAATTCATCGGACATCTTATTCTGATGGCAAACCTGACCTGCCATGCCATCATGGAGAGCTTTGATTAGATCTACAAAACGCTGAGGGCAACCAAACCGCTTCAGCACTGCCCACATTGCTGGTCTTGGAACCGAATCAAATGCCTTTTCCAAGTCATAAAAGACTAAGAAGAGTGGATTCTGTTGTTCTCTAAATTTTTCTTGTAGCTGTCTCACACAGAAAATCAAGTCAATTGTGCTTCTGGAAGTTCTAAATCCGCATTGTGACTCTGGGAGGATCCTCTCAGAGATAACCTTGAGGCGGTTAAGTAGAATTCTTGCAAGAATCTTCCCCACAATTGATAGCAGTGATATACCACGGTAGTTGCCACAAACACTGCGATCACCCTTTTTAAAGATAGTGACGATGGTGGCATTCTTTAGGTCTCCAGGTACCTTTCTTGATTCCCAAATTTTGAGGATAAGGATGCAAATTCTTGTTTTGAGGGAATGACCTCCGGCTTGAATTAGTTCCAGAGGGATGTTATCTGGGCCAGGTGCTTTTCTGGGTTTCAATTGGGTGAGAGCTGCACTGAATTCATGATAAGTAGGAGGTACTGCCAACCACAGTTGTTCAGGTTGTTGCGGCACATCACAGAGGAAGTCTTCAGCAGCTTCTGATGGACGATTTAGGAGATTGGAGAAGTGCTCCTTCCAGCGTTCCAAGATTTCTTGACTATCAGTAAAGGTAGTAGAATTATCAGCGCTCTTCAGTGTACCTGATGATGAGCGAGATGGTCCATATATTTCCTTGAGTACGACATAGAAGTTCCTCAAGTCTCGAGCATCCGATAGTCTCTGCAGTTCCTGAGCCTTCTGTTGCCACCAAGTATTTTTAATCTGCCTTATCTGCGTCTGGCATTTACCCTTGAGTTCCAGTAGTTTATCTCTCTTTGTGTTGGAAGTTGGGTCTTGAAGATGGGCAAGATAGGCATTCCTTTTGGCATTGATGAGAGGCAGAATTTCCTCATTGTTGTCATCAAACCAGTCTTGTCTTTTCCGCACTATAAAACCAATGGTTTCCTCAGCTGACTGTGTGATAATCTTCTGTAATGTGGCCCATTCTTGCTGAATATCATTTGTTACTGGGTTTTCTGATAACTGGGTGACGATCCTGTTTCCAAAATGTTTGTACATGGATTCATCCTGAAGTTTGGATGTATTAAACTTCTTTCTTGGCAAATTTTTGATGTTCCTAGGTGGTTTAGGTCTGATGGATATCCTGAGCTTACATATAAGAAGTTTATGATCTGTCCAACAATCGTCTATATTCCTTGCTGTTCTGGTAATAAGAGTGTCCTTCTTATCACATTGCCGGGTAATTATATAATCAAGAATGTGCCAATGTTTGGAACGAGGATGCATCCACGTGGTTTTGAAGCGGTCAGGTAGCCGGAACTGCGTGTTGGTAATGAAAAGTTCGTGTTCTGCACAAAGACCAAGAAGCAACAGTCCATTGGGATTACATTTTCCAAGTCCCTGTTTGCCCATCACATTATTCCATAGCCTGTGATCTTTCCCAACTCTGGCATTGAAGTCACCGAGGAGCAAGAGTTTATCTGCAGATGGTACCTTGGAGATGATTTCACTTAGCTGATTATAGAACTGAGCCTTTACTTCATCATCAGAATCTAAGGTAGGAGCATAGGCAGAGATGAGTGTCATAAAGGAACCTCCTGAGAGTGGTATGCGGAGAGTCATGAGCCTTTCGCTGATTGCAATGGGCGTAAGTTGGTGATAATTTACCAGTTTGGTCTTCATCACCAGTGCATACAAAAGACAGTAAAATATCCAATAAAAGTTATGGTCTGGAGTATGATGTCTGTGTATGGAACCGGAAGATTATATATTGTCAAGGGTACCATGACGCAGGACCAATATATAAAAGTCCCTGAGAAGCGTCTCTTACCTCAGATAAGAGATTGGTTTGGAGAAAATCCTTGTGTCTTCATGCATGATGGTGTTCCCTGTCATGCGGCCAAGAAAGTGGCTCAATTCCTCAGAGATAAAAACATTTCTGTGCTTCCGTGGCCCGGAAATAGCCTGGACATGAACCTCGTTGAAATTAGTGGGCTATTGTCAAGAAGAAAATCAAGAAAACCACTTTTACAACAAAAATTGGTCTGATTGAAACTTTGGTACGGATTTGGCACCATGACAATGACATCAAAAACAATTGCCAAACACTCATTAAAACTATGCCCAAAAGGATGAAAATGCTTATTTCCAACAAAGGAATGCATACAAAGTAATGAGGCACATGCATGTTTAATTTTCATTTCTAAGGCTAGCCAGAAAAATTCAATATGTTATTTTGCAAGCTTTAGTCTAATAATTTGGCCACCTCTGTAGTGTACCCGTTCGTCCTGGGGATGCGATGACCCATCTGCTATAACATCACATCCCTGGAGTTCCAGGACAGAGCGGAGTTAAATGAACCTCTAGTCAAATAAGGAATGTGTCGGAAATTCAGCTGAGTTCGTGAAAAAGCAGTGGGTTTCACGAGACAAAGTATCTCTAGGGTCGTTACGGGCTTAAGTTAATAAAAATAATTCAAATATAAATGGGCGCCATCAACTGAATTCCTAGCAAAACCACTTCCTTTCCGGATAAGCCTTACTCAAGACAAGGAAAGAAAAAGGAACATCACACCATCATCAGATCACAACTAAGATAAAAACAAATTTATTTTACTTTGATAGTCAGACAGACATTTTAAATATAAATCCTACCTAAGAGTATGGTCGAATGCAAAGTTAAATTGTCATTGTCCAAAAATCGAACCATCTCCTTTCTAATGCAAATTATTTCAATCCACATAACAAGAAAATGTATAAAGTTCTCTTGGGTTCTCAGGACCACTGTCGCACTATGTCTTTCGTCACTGACATTTGTGAAACCTGAGACCTAATTCTCTTTAATTTAACATCAATGTGGATTTAATTAAGTTACTAATCTGCCTAAACATACACATATAATAATCACTCATGTTAAATATCACATAAATTATGGTTTGCATGGTATAATTTGAACGTAGAACATGTTAATCTAATGTTCCTAAACATTTACTAATTAATTTACATTATTTACATCGTCATTAATCTCTTATCTGTGAATTACAGAAAATTCAAATTCTCATTGGTCATCCTCATCATTATTATCAAAATTAAATATTTCTCACATTAATTCTCACTTCAAAATTCCAAATATTCCTGTCAGAATCGTTAATTCATCACCATTACATCATTTAAATTCTCAATTCGAGTTGCAATTCCTTCACATTATCTCTCAATTAAATTTATTTAATTGCATATAAATTCATTAATCATCAGCTTCTTTAATTAATCATCACCTTCTAATTCAGTTATTCATCATCATTACCATCGTCTAATAATTTATTTCAATCAGTTTAATTAATTCAATCTTTAATTCATCCACTTATTTAATTCATCGATTTATTTCAAAATTTAATTTATCAACTTATTTAAATTTCAATCATCTGGTTATTTAATTTTATTATTTCATCTAGTCATTCTGATTTTTATTTCATTAGGTCAGATCGTTAATATGCTTAAATCTCAGATTATTATTTCATTAATTATTATTTTCAGAAAATCTTGTATTATCAACTTCATTTACTTGTTTAATTTCCTAACAACTTGTTTAATATGGTTTATAGAATGTTGTCTTACAGTTTTATTACTTCCAAGTTATATCTCGTATTTAATTATCATGCCAAAAATATTATTGTCTCCACGACATCACGTTGGATCTAACTATCCACAACGACATTATATTTCTTCAATATTCCAAATATCACATTTGAATATAAGAATTGCTACAAAAACTCCATAAATATTCAGCACATACAGCATGAATTTCAACAATAACGCTAGACTGGGTACCACGACCTCATGTCCGCTTCAAATACATTATCAACGTTGCAACTATCAAATGGCAAATTCCACAAAATGCCTATCACAAACTTCATTTAACCACGTTGCATGATCTACAAAAATATATAAATGGCTTCAAATTATTAACGCACATAATCTCCAATGACTGTAATTACTCTGATCACTTCTAGACAACTTCTTAAACAATTGGAAAAACATTACTTCAGTAATTTAATATTTGCTTTCAAATAACATAAATTCTCTTTCACAAGTTTCATAATTCACATCGTAGAAAAACACCAATGTGCTATAATCTCTCACATCAAAATCTGCAATACTGATCTGCCTTAAAATAATCATGACCATTAATGATTAATCTTACAAGATTAAATTACTTTAAATCCTTCTCAAAGGTATCAAACACAATTATAAAAAATCATCAAAGCATCAGCTGTAACAGCTGTTAAATTGAAATTACTCTCAAAAGAGTATAGCAACAAAATATTGGATTGGCAAACAAGAATTACTAAATGCAATCCTGTTGACATTTATCGTTACTTTATTTAACAAATTCTCGACTGATATGTGACTAGTAGTTCCTTGTTTAATTCACTTACATCTCGTGTACATTCGGATGATAAAATGAGTTCCTCAATGGCGAGTAAGATGTGTAACCACCGTGCAATCGTATAAATACGAAGGACCTCGCCCCGTCGACTTGGATGATAGTTCCCTGAACGGTGGGTAAGGTGAGTAGCCACCATACAATCGTATAAATACGAAGGACCCCACCTCGTGGACTATATGAATGAATGTACCAGAAAGGAATCAACAAGTTTCTAGTTGTCATATAAAAGCGACGTTCATTCACTAAAGTGAATAACTTCTTAATATCTCCAAACAATCCAATGGAAAAATTCCCTACTGATGAATAATACACACTCGCTAGTATGTAATGAACTGACGAAGTAGTTTCTGATAATCAATTGCAGATCACGAGTTCGAAATACTCGTTACACAAAAAAAACTATCCATGAAAAATATCCTAGCTGGAAAAATGTCTATAAGACCAAACGTCTTCTTAATAAAGCCAAACAACGGTGAGAATATCGAATAATGATGCCTGCCATATCATATGGTCACTCCATATTCTAGCAAATTCGAAGTATATAAATTCAAACCATGTCTTAATAATCAAATCACTCCTATTAGAAAAATATACATGTGTGCCCAGTATTCATGAAAATAATCGTATCAGGTAGATAGAACTCTTACAATACCTTTCATTATCAGTTGTAATATAATTTCCAAGATCGTCGATTTTCCCTACCTAAAGATTTCTCGTAAGATCGGCGTGAATATCATTTCATCCATGAAATGATGATTTCCTTCGAAATCCCAAGCGAAACAGCTGTTGGACTCCTCTCGTCAGGAACCGAATCCATCGCTCTGTGGTGCCATCTTGTCTCTATTCACGTTTACTCGATCATGTTGAACCTCGGATTACCCATAGCGGATATCGTCCAACTCCTTCTCGAAAAGTTCATGGTAACAGCGGACCCCCTACTCTTCTTCTAATATACGCCACTGTTCCGATAAATGTTCAGTTTGAGAATTGTAAGTCCACTCTCAACTTACTGCAAAGTTCTATTTGAGTAAAATAAAAATTTTACTAGATAGTGTACAAGATTACGATACACCCTGTATCTGTCTATAATATGTAATCCATGAAAATGGCATAAGATAAAAATCTTATAAATGCACGCTGTAATGTTCATCAGAGCCTATGCTAAACATTCAGTTTACTTGGAATAGTAAAAAGTCGTTTGAATGTATTATATAACAGCATGGTTATAAGGTTGTATGTGAAAGCCTGTGTTCGAACAACGTCGAAATGAAGCTTGAAACAAAGTCTTCATATGCGATCAGTGTGGTTTTGAAATACCCCGGCTATCTATAATTGTCTTCTCGGCTAGGTCGCCTGTATCAACGACCCGCGCGGCCTCTGTTGCTCGGTGATGCGAGAAATGTCGCCTACACTTGCCGTGACGGTTTACGTGTGTTGCGTGACCTTCAAAGCCCGTCTCGCTGTGCTATAGAGCTGCTCTGTACTGCTCGCCTCATTGAGCTCAACTGAACTGCTCAGCGCTGTGTTCCAGCTTATGAGCTCCGTGCGGCACGTGGCTAATTCTCCCCACCACGGTGCTCCTACGTCACGAAGATAGTCTCGAACCCGACTCCTCTCGGCTGTTCTGTTATACAATAACTTATTTCCATAAAATTATTTCCACATATAATGCATGTCATATATACTCTTCTAAGTTGTTTTAACTTATTATAATCCCATATATATTTCAATGAAGTTTCACATCTTTATTCATAATTCTATCTTCTTACAGATTTCAATGCCTCCTTGATTCTTGATCTCCTACGTCATCTTGGCTTTCTTCTTGACGCGATCGATGCGCTATCTTATCTGAATGCTTTCCAAAACCTCAACTATAGCTTAATGTCAGCTGGCGTAGCCGATAGCCTAAAATAGGTATCGGGTACATCTCTCCCGTACATCTCCTTTTTTTATCAGGATTGAGAAAAAAAATACACTCTCAGGCATTCGACATATTATACATGTACACGATAGCTCTACAATTTCCTTTACTCAGCATGATGGTATTTCCTGATGCTAGCTGCATTAAAAGTTCCTACAACTTCATCAGTATCCATTCTGACAATCTTATAGCTATTATTCTGGTATGTTTGTTCAATACGGAACGGTCCAGCGTACAATGGAGCGAATTTATGGTAGATCTTCAGCTGTAGGTTCGAAGTGACTGGCTTCCTAATCAGCACCTCATCATTTTCTTGAAATGGCTCGTGGAACCTCCTTCCTGCCTGTCTCCTGGCTCTCTTCTCCGCCTGTCTTCTGAGCCTCTCTCCTGCCATCTCGACTCTTCTTTCTTGTGTGGGTTGAGGATCTACTGGTGCCCTCACGACTCTATCCCATGGTCTATCTGGTTTCAATCCATGATGAAGCATGGACGGAATCTGTCCTGTGCTTTCATGTACTGTGGAATTCAAGCATTGGCTAATGATGGGTATCACTTCCATCCATCTATGGTGTTGCCTTGACACATATAAGCGACACAGCTTACTTATCTCCGGCATAATTCTTTCGGCGGGATTTCCCTCTGGATACCGTACAGAATTAAACACATGCCTGATTCCTAAACGTTCCATAGCAGTAGAAAATTCCATGCTAGTAAATTGCGATCCATGGTCACTCAACAAAACTTCAGGTTTCCCCATGCTCGGAATAACTGTTTTCTCAAGTCGATTTATTACGTATTTGGACGTAGCTTTCTGTATAGGGCATAGAGATACGTACTTCGAAAATACATCGACTGTTACTAAAACGAATTGATTGCCTTTCGTCGAACGAGGAATCGGACCAAAAATGTCCGTCGCGAAAAGTTCTCTTGGCTTGCTGGGTAATATTGATCTGGGAATTTCTTTCATTAACTTAGATGAGTATTTACTTCGCTGACAACTGTCACAGGTCTTTATGACGTCGCGAATCGTTTGTCCCATTTGTTTCCAAACAAAAGTTTCTTGAGCGAGAGCCAAAGTCTTGTCTACACCTACATGAGCTGCAGTTCGGTGTATCATCCAAATAACTGGTTTGACAAGCTTGGGTGGGATCACTACTCTAAGTCTAGTATGATCCTGGTCAATATATTGGCATATAACACCTCCCATAATATGATGTCTTCTAGCCTCTATCTCAGTTCTTTGAAAATCTGGATCAGTGTTATCCATCCTACGTGTCAGAAAACGGTAAATTCTTCGCAAAGGTGCATATCTCTTCTGAGTTTGCGATAACAACTTCAACTTTTCTAGAGTACCACTATCCTCTTGAATCAAATTTATATGGTTGACTATTACTTCTTCACAAGGGTTTCTGCTCAGCACATCTGCTAACAGATTTAACTTCCCCGGTCTATGTACAACAGTTGGGTTAAATTGCTGTAAGAACAGAGCCCATCTGGTGATGCGGTCACTCGCTAAGTCTGTCTTCATAATAAATTGGAGGGCTTTATGATCTGTGATCACTGTTATGTCATGTCCAAACAACACCTTCTTCCACGTTTTGAGAGCATGAACCACTGCTAATGCCTCTAACTCAGTTGCATAGTAATTCTTCTCACAATTCCTAAGCTTGCGACTGGTGAAAGCTAAATATCTATGTTTCTTGTCATCATCTTGCTGATATAGGATTCCACTAATGCCTATTTTGGATGCGTCTGTCTCTACAAAGAATCGTCTTGTAAAATCAGGATACTCAAGCTTGATATTTTGGATTAGCATTTTCTTGGCCGCTAAAAATGCTTGATTGCATCTATCGTCCCATTTCCATCGATTTCCCTTCCTTAATAAATCCTGCAGAGGTGCCATTGTCTCAGTATATTCAGGACAATGTGTTGTAAAGAACTGACACATGCCTAAAAACTGCCGTACCTCTTTAATCTTTCGTGGTGTTGGAAACTCTGAAATTGCCATTATCTTCTTTGGATTGGGCCTATAACCATCTCCATCGATTCTATGCCCAAGAAATTCAATTTCTTCATGAAAGAATTGACATTTATTGAAGTTCACCTTGAAGTTCGTTCTTCTAAGATCTTCAAAAAGCATTTGAAGGTGTCTGATATGTTCTTCCGCTGTCTCAGACGCTATAATCAGGTCATCAATATAGCTTACAACATGCTCTTTAACTGCATCTGACAAATTTTGATCTAGTGCTCGGATCATCACCGGACCACTATTTTTCACACCAAAAGGTAACCTATTGAATACGTATGTTTTATGGTCAAACAAGAACCCTGTGTACTGTTTGCACTCTTCTGCTAGCTCAACATGATAATATGAACTAGTCAGATCGATTGTCGAGAAGACACTCTTTCCTCTAAATCGGCGTAACAATTCACGAATAACAGGTGGTCTATCGTGTTCAGGAAGAACTCTTTCGTTAAGGGATCTGGCATCTAGACATATCCTCAGCTTACCGTTAGGTTTCTTGACAACAGCTAAAGGATTCAAATAAGCAGTTGGCATTTTCTTAATTATTCCATCTGTTTCCATGTCGCTTATCATTATGCTAACTTCCTCCTTCCATTTATCCGGAATGGGATATAAATTTTTATGGTATGGTTTGTCATCCATCAACTTGATGCTGTATGTAAAATTTTCTATGAGACCTGGTTTGTCATTGAATATATCCTCATATTCTGAAATTACGTGATCAAACCGCCCCTTAATTTCTGGATTTATTTTACTAGTTATGCCAATTTTATCTTCTATAGACCTTTCAACGCTGCATACAATTTCATCCAATATATCCTCTCTAAAGAATGTCATCTCCGATTCTTGATTTTCCATAACCCCTTCTTGAAAGTACATGCGCCTACTCTGCATATCTATGATCAGGCCACTCTCACTTAGGAAATCCACTCCTAGGATCATGTCAAAATGTAGTTGACCCACTACTAGGAACATCTGTTCAAAACTTCTGGTTCCAATCCCAACATCTAAAAGTACCTGACTTTTACATTTCATACTCTTGTCTGGAATCACCCCTTGAATTTTGCTAACAACAGTTGGCAACATTGTAATTCTTCCTAATAATTTTAATTCATCCAGGCAACCTATGGATATCAAGCTCACCATAGCTCCTGTGTCTACAAGTGTCTTTATTTCTTTTCCCATGACTTCCACACTAATAACTGGCAATTCATGTCTATTTTCCCGTTGTACTATGTCTTCTTCCTCGATTAAATCCTCGTCCTTGACCTGATATGTTTCTACGATGACGATTGATTCCCAATGATTTTCATTTTCTTCTGGAGTTAATTTGACGTTTTTTTTTTCCATTGCCACTCGTGCTGGCTCGATTGACATCTCTCATTGTCTCCTCGAGTGGTGCACTAGGCTGTCTATCCTCCTGTCTTGACCTTTCATGTCCACGATTATCCCTTCTGTCGTTAGGATCGTTTCTTCGGCCATCCTGTCGGTCGTTTCCATTAAACTGTTGCCCTTGGCTCCAGTTATTCCTTCCCCGATATCTGTTATTATACCGATTCCTGTCCTGATACCTGGAATTTTGGTTATAATTCCTATACCGGCTATCTCTCGCTTCTTGATCGTATGGCCTTTCATATGGTCCTCTATATTGATCATTTCCTCTTGCGTTACGGATGTTTCCTCGATTCCCATCGTTCCGTCGGTTTTCCCAGGAATCCCTTCTGTCCGTTTGAGCTGCATTGTCCACGACTACCGCATTTACTTCTTGCGTGTTTCTGTTGTCGTTCCTATTACTTCTCGGTGTAACCTGTGCGCTCGTATAATCCAATCTCCGCAATATGTCATCATAATGTTCCAGCGTATTGGCTCCTGATGCTATCAGAGATCGCTGTACCTCTATCGGTAACTGTCGCGCTATAGCTTGCAAAAGCTCTTCTTCTGGCAATGGAGGAATAAGGAACTGTAATTTAGCCAGCTGTGACGTGAAGTAGTTGGCGTAATGCGTCGGATGTGACGTAGAATAGCGTTTAGAGTACATCTCCGCTCTTACGTTGAGTTGATCCTCGGCACTCCAGAATCTCCTCAAGAAAGCCATGGCAAATTGCTCCATGTTCGCAAAGTTGCTTCTGAACGCTCTAAACCACGTAAGTGCAGATCCATCTAAGGCGCGTTCTACTATCCTTAGCTCTCTTTCTTTGGCTACCCTGTGTTCCGCCATGTAGTCTCGAATATCTCGCAGAAATTCTACTGGTGTAACTCCTGTATTTCCCGAAAATTTTCTCGGTTTGTCATCTAGGTTCCTTATAATTGTGACTGGACCTGAGTATCGTTCACTTGGACTCGACGTACTCCTACTCGAACTTGGATTCTCCTGAGGGGTTGAACTGACCCTTTCGAATGTCACATTCGGTTGCATTTGACGGTCTTCTACCATGCTCGTGTCTTGATTCGTCATACTGCGGTCTATCGCTGTTTGATTCATCAATGTTGCCCCTGATGTTACATTCTGACTGGTGAAACTGTTAACTATGGATTCTAGTTTAGTCATCCTGTCTTCTGCTAATCTCTTGACCTGAGTCTTCAACTCATCTAACGATGTAACATCCTGCGTCCTGTTACTTTCGTCTAGATCGTTCCTCAACTTGTCAATCTTTCCTTCGCACGTGTTCTTCACTAACGCGACTTGTTCTTTCAACAGATCAACATCTGTTCTAAATAGTGTTGAATCTAATTTCATCGCTTCCTTGCTTTCCGTAAACCTAGCTTCTAAGTTTGCCATACCTGCGATTAATTTTTCATCTAACCCGTCACGTTTCTCTTTTGCTTCGGCATCGACCTCATTATATCGTTCTTCAACAATTGCTCCGACTCTATTTTTAAATAAAGTTAAGTTTTCGTTAACCTTTTGCTCTATATCGTCGTCTATCTTTCTAATATCCTTCTGCAATTGATTTTCTAACGACTTTATATTAGAATTGACCTCTCCCAAGACTTCATCTTTAATGGTCCCAATTACTGTCTTCAAATCTTTTATTTCGTTACCTAGATTCGTTTCTAGACTCTTAATCTTAGTCTCGAAAGATACTTCGGTAGACCAATCTTGAATTTTTCCTACATCTGCCACTAAACCATCGATGTCGAATCTCAACTTCGATACATCTGACTTAATGTCTTTCTGTATGGTCATAACGTCTGTTCTTAAAGTAAAAATATTTTCTTCCCCTCTATTTTCCAACTCGATAATATTTTTCCTTAATATCTGAACATTTTCCTCTCCTTTCATGTTTACTGCAATGATGTCTAATTGTAAAGTTTTCAACATCTCATTGTTCTTCAAAGTTAAACTATTCTCTAATCTGGTTAACTTATTTTCTAATTCAGTATTAGTTTCTTCACTACGAGACTGTAATTTCTCTTCTAACGATTTAAAATTGTCCTCACTACTAGATTGTAGCCTAGTCTCTAATAACATCAACTCATCTTTGCTATTTGACTGTAATAGTTTTAAATTTTCTTCAGTAGTTGACTGTAATAATTTCAAATTTTCTTCAGTACTAGATTGTAGCCTAGTCTCTAATGACTTTAAATTATCGTTCAGATTGCCTTCGTTACTAGCCTGTAATGCTTGTACATTCTCTTTACATTTAGCTTCTAATCTAGCTTCTGAATTATTAATTTGTTCTTTAACTTCAGTTTCCATCTTAGAAATAGTTTCTGCAATTCCAGACATACCCGTCTGTAACTCTCCTAACACCTTCGCTAAATCCTCTGGCAACATAATTATATTTCAATATAGAATTATATAGAGACGTTAGACAACAACACATCGCAATGTCTCAATTCCTGCATTCACTTGGGTATAGGGAAAAATATCTTATAACTAACATGATATTACTAATACGATTAACATGAACACTGGATTGGGCACACAAGTACATTGTCTGACTAAGTATAATAAATTTTGTAACACACTTAAATGAACTTGAGATCAATCTCTCAGTAATCTAAATCTGATGTGATTCCATAGAATTAACAAAATCGAAAAGCCCCACTAGTTGGATAAAGCCAATTCTCCCTCTCTCTCTGTACCCGTTCGTCCTGGGGATGCGATGACCCATCTGCTATAACATCACATCCCTGGAGTTCCAGGACAGAGCGGAGTTAAATGAACCTCTAGTCAAATAAGGAATGTGTCGGAAATTCAGCTGAGTTCGTGAAAAAGCAGTGGGTTTCACGAGACAAAGTATCTCTAGGGTCGTTACGGGCTTAAGTTAATAAAAATAATTCAAATATAAATGGGCGCCATCAACTGAATTCCTAGCAAAACCACTTCCTTTCCGGATAAGCCTTACTCAAGACAAGGAAAGAAAAAGGAACATCACACCATCATCAGATCACAACTAAGATAAAAACAAATTTATTTTACTTTGATAGTCAGACAGACATTTTAAATATAAATCCTACCTAAGAGTATGGTCGAATGCAAAGTTAAATTGTCATTGTCCAAAAATCGAACCATCTCCTTTCTAATGCAAATTATTTCAATCCACATAACAAGAAAATGTATAAAGTTCTCTTGGGTTCTCAGGACCACTGTCGCACTATGTCTTTCGTCACTGACATTTGTGAAACCTGAGACCTAATTCTCTTTAATTTAACATCAATGTGGATTTAATTAAGTTACTAATCTGCCTAAACATACACATATAATAATCACTCATGTTAAATATCACATAAATTATGGTTTGCATGGTATAATTTGAACGTAGAACATGTTAATCTAATGTTCCTAAACATTTACTAATTAATTTACATTATTTACATCGTCATTAATCTCTTATCTGTGAATTACAGAAAATTCAAATTCTCATTGGTCATCCTCATCATTATTATCAAAATTAAATATTTCTTACATTAATTCTCACTTCAAAATTCCAAATATTCCTGTCAGAATCGTTAATTCATCACCATTACATCATTTAAATTCTCAATTCGAGTTGCAATTCCTTCACATTATCTCTCAATTAAATTTATTTAATTGCATATAAATTCATTAATCATCAGCTTCTTTAATTAATCATCACCTTCTAATTCAGTTATTCATCATCATTACCATCGTCTAATAATTTATTTCAATCAGTTTAATTAATTCAATCTTTAATTCATCCACTTATTTAATTCATCGATTTATTTCAAAATTTAATTTATCAACTTATTTAAATTTCAATCATCTGGTTATTTAATTTTATTATTTCATCTAGTCATTCTGATTTTTATTTCATTAGGTCAGATCGTTAATATGCTTAAATCTCAGATTATTATTTCATTAATTATTATTTTCAGAAAATCTTGTATTATCAACTTCATTTACTTGTTTAATTTCCTAACAACTTGTTTAATATGGTTTATAGAATGTTGTCTTACAGTTTTATTACTTCCAAGTTATATCTCGTATTTAATTATCATGCCAAAAATATTATTGTCTCCACGACATCACGTTGGATCTAACTATCCACAACGACATTATATTTCTTCAATATTCCAAATATCACATTTGAATATAAGAATTGCTACAAAAACTCCATAAATATTCAGCACATACAGCATGAATTTCAACAATAACGCTAGACTGGGTACCACGACCTCATGTCCGCTTCAAATACATTATCAACGTTGCAACTATCAAATGGCAAATTCCACAAAATGCCTATCACAAACTTCATTTAACCACGTTGCATGATCTACAAAAATATATAAATGGCTTCAAATTATTAACGCACATAATCTCCAATGACTGTAATTACTCTGATCACTTCTAGACAACTTCTTAAACAATTGGAAAAACATTACTTCAGTAATTTAATATTTGCTTTCAAATAACATAAATTCTCTTTCACAAGTTTCATAATTCACATCGTAGAAAAACACCAATGTGCTATAATCTCTCACATCAAAATCTGCAATACTGATCTGCCTTAAAATAATCATGACCATTAATGATTAATCTTACAAGATTAAATTACTTTAAATCCTTCTCAAAGGTATCAAACACAATTATAAAAAATCATCAAAGCATCAGCTGTAACAGCTGTTAAATTGAAATTACTCTCAAAAGAGTATAGCAACAAAATATTGGATTGGCAAACAAGAATTACTAAATGCAATCCTGTTGACATTTATCGTTACTTTATTTAACAAATTCTCGACTGATATGTGACTAGTAGTTCCTTGTTTAATTCACTTACATCTCGTGTACATTCGGATGATAAAATGAGTTCCTCAATGGCGAGTAAGATGTGTAACCACCGTGCAATCGTATAAATACGAAGGACCTCGCCCCGTCGACTTGGATGATAGTTCCCTGAACGGTGGGTAAGGTGAGTAGCCACCATACAATCGTATAAATACGAAGGACCCCACCTCGTGGACTATATGAATGAATGTACCAGAAAGGAATCAACAAGTTTCTAGTTGTCATATAAAAGCGACGTTCATTCACTAAAGTGAATAACTTCTTAATATCTCCAAACAATCCAATGGAAAAATTCCCTACTGATGAATAATACACACTCGCTAGTATGTAATGAACTGACGAAGTAGTTTCTGATAATCAATTGCAGATCACGAGTTCGAAATACTCGTTACACAAAAAAAACTATCCATGAAAAATATCCTAGCTGGAAAAATGTCTATAAGACCAAACGTCTTCTTAATAAAGCCAAACAACGGTGAGAATATCGAATAATGATGCCTGCCATATCATATGGTCACTCCATATTCTAGCAAATTCGAAGTATATAAATTCAAACCATGTCTTAATAATCAAATCACTCCTATTAGAAAAATATACATGTGTGCCCAGTATTCATGAAAATAATCGTATCAGGTAGATAGAACTCTTACAATACCTTTCATTATCAGTTGTAATATAATTTCCAAGATCGTCGATTTTCCCTACCTAAAGATTTCTCGTAAGATCGGCGTGAATATCATTTCATCCATGAAATGATGATTTCCTTCGAAATCCCAAGCGAAACAGCTGTTGGACTCCTCTCGTCAGGAACCGAATCCATCGCTCTGTGGTGCCATCTTGTCTCTATTCACGTTTACTCGATCATGTTGAACCTTGGATTACCCATAGCGGATATCGTCCAACTCCTTCTCGAAAAGTTCATGGTAACAGCGGACCCCCTACTCTTCTTCTAATATACGCCACTGTTCCGATAAATGTTCAGTTTGAGAATTGTAAGTCCACTCTCAACTTACTGCAAAGTTCTATTTGAGTAAAATAAAAATTTTACTAGATAGTGTACAAGATTACGATACACCCTGTATCTGTCTATAATATGTAATCCATGAAAATGGCATAAGATAAAAATCTTATAAATGCACGCTGTAATGTTCATCAGAGCCTATGCTAAACATTCAGTTTACTTGGAATAGTAAAAAGTCGTTTGAATGTATTATATAACAGCATGGTTATAAGGTTGTATGTGAAAGCCTGTGTTCGAACAACGTCGAAATGAAGCTTGAAACAAAGTCTTCATATGCGATCAGTGTGGTTTTGAAATACCCCGGCTATCTATAATTGTCTTCTCGGCTAGGTCGCCTGTATCAACGACCCGCGCGGCCTCTGTTGCTCGGTGATGCGAGAAATGTCGCCTACACTTGCCGTGACGGTTTACGTGTGTTGCGTGACCTTCAAAGCCCGTCTCGCTGTGCTATAGAGCTGCTCTGTACTGCTCGCCTCATTGAGCTCAACTGAACTGCTCAGCGCTGTGTTCCAGCTTATGAGCTCCGTGCGGCACGTGGCTAATTCTCCCCACCACGGTGCTCCTACGTCACGAAGATAGTCTCGAACCCGACTCCTCTCGGCTGTTCTGTTATACAATAACTTATTTCCATAAAATTATTTCCACATATAATGCATGTCATATATACTCTTCTAAGTTGTTTTAACTTATTATAATCCCATATATATTTCAATGAAGTTTCACATCTTTATTCATAATTCTATCTTCTTACAGATTTCAATGCCTCCTTGATTCTTGATCTCCTACGTCATCTTGGCTTTCTTCTTGACGCGATCGATGCGCTATCTTATCTGAATGCTTTCCAAAACCTCAACTATAGCTTAATGTCAGCTGGCGTAGCCGATAGCCTAAAATAGGTATCGGGTACAGTAGGTAGCTGGAAATCTTTTTTTTTTTAATCTGTAGACGGTATGAATCATGTCTTATCTATAGAATGTCCTTTTTTCACCAATTTTTATTCAGTAGTTTGAAAATGGATTTGAGAATTAGATCTGACGTCTTTGTCATTTCTGTTCGATGGTCTATTTTAGGTTTTGATCCTAATAAGGATGCACCTACATAGTCATTTCAGTAGTTAATCTTTAATGAAGTGTTATTTTTACAACATTACTTTTTCTAATTTTGGCAATAATTCTGAGCATTATAATTAGTTGAGAAGAAGTATACTTCAAGAAGAATTTAGGACCTAGACTACGATGTCATTATATAAGTATAGGAGATAGGAAGAAGATGTCCTACCACGAATATATGAACATTTTTCTGCATTAATTCTGTTCAATACTGAGCAACGAAACAGAATATTTTCGACAGTCCATACGGCATTTCATTTTAGATGACTGTATATTTTTTTCGTCAAGCTAATTAGAGACATTGAAGTCTAGCATCATATTTGAAGTGAACAATTGCAGTTTTTGAATTAGGCAATTATAGCCAATTTTTGAATCACGTTTTGAGTATAGATATTTTTATTGAGATACAGTTCGTTCAGTTGTCGACTTTCATAATTCTTTTTTGGAATACTCCTGTTTTGATTCCGTGTGATTCTAATGGATTATTTGTATTCTACTCATACTAGGCATTCTTCCATGGTGTAGACTCATACGAATTTCTTAAGGGGATGACCCATTTTTGAATTGGTTTATGCGAATCTGAATTAATTCTTAAACAGTAATAAATTTATAATATCTTGTGAGATATAATTGTGAATATTGAGATTATGATGACATGAAGTATAAATGAGATATTAAGCTCAATTTTGTATAAAATCTATTCCGCCATAAAACAGAATGACATTTTGGGAATTTACAAATGTAATGATTCGATCATGTAATTACGCAATTATTATTACAGTTTTTATGGCAGTAGATTAACACTTGTGTCAATTATGAACAATGATATATTTAGGTGTTTGTATGAAAAGATTATGGATTTTGAGAATGTGTGGAATATTATTAACAGCTATTGAGAGCTAATTTATGTGGAGAGATTGTCGTATTTGTTACGAATTTTGAGGATTGTGCGAGCTATTTAGCTATCGCTGAAATATGTTATAATGAAGTATAATTAAAGGTGAGATAGTCACGAACATCATTACTAGAAGGCTAGTAGTTAAATAAACCCACCATTTAAAATATCATATGTGCATAAAACAATTCACCTAGATTTTATTGCCAATAATAACACATATATTTAGTGTGAAGCTATGATCTGAAAAACATGAAATAATTTGTATAATATTGGATTGATAATTGGAATATTAATTTGAGATAATTGAAATATTAATTGGAATAACTATACGTTCGATATCCTTAATTGATCGTCGAATAAGATAAATTATGAGTGACAATACGAAATTTTTAAAATACTTGTTAATGGAATGATAGGAAATCATGGCGGAATTACTTGCCACGGTGGGTGAGTGGTTATAGTGTCGGACTACTAACCCCAAGATTGCATGTTCGCCCCTGGTCGTGGTAAGTGATTTTTGAAGGCGACAAAAATCACGACACTCATGTCATACGTTGTTGGCATGTTAAAGAACCCATTTGAATTCAGTAGGCCGTGTTCAATGGCAAAATTAATCTCGGGATTTTCCGCCAACACAAAGTTCCTCCATTCTCTACTTGAAAGCGCTGTAGTGTCAAGGAGTTTAGATATCTAACCTCCTTGACTTTCATAGCGTTCAAAGGAACGACGAAATTCGACATGCAAGCTACCCTCTGGGTGTCAATTAACAAAGCTTGCACCAGGCACCCGAGGCCATACGATATTATTATTATTATATGGCGGAATTCGGCAAACTAATTAAATTGTATATGGTATATTGGCTTTCACGGCCGGTGAATTAAAACTCAGCAATTCTTCTAGGTTTGTGCCGTGTCCTATGTGGGGTTTCGCCTAGGACACCAAGCTGGCTCATCGGCGGGCTCTTGGTGTCCCCGCCCGGACCCCAACAGGAGTATCGAACTGCGCGATACCTCCCTTTATATAGAGTGCAACTGCACTCCTTGACTGCGAGAACCAAAAGCTCAAGCAGCCTCTACCTCCCTATGAAGGCTTCCAAAAAGATGGTATATTGGCTTTCACGGCCGGTGAATTAAAACTCAGCAATTCTACTAGGTTTGTGTTGTGTCCTATGTGGGGTTTCGCCTAGGACACCAAGCTGGCTCATCGGCGGGCTCTTGGTGTTCCCGCCCGGACCCCCACAGGAGTATCTAACTGCGCGATACCTCCCTTTATATAGAGTGCAACTGCACTCCTTGACTGCGAGAACCAAAAGCTCAAGCAGCCTCAACCACCCTATGAAGGCTTCCAAAAAGATGATATATTGGCTTTCACGGCCGGTGAATTAAAACTCAGCAATTCTTCTAGGTTTGTGCCGTGTCCTATGTGGGGTTTCGCCTAGGACACCAAGCTGGCTCATCGGCGGGCTCTTGGTGTCCCCGCCCGGACCCCCACAGGAGTATCGAACTGCGCGATACCTCCCTTTATATAGAGTGCAACTGCACTCCTTGACTGCGAGAACCAAAAGCTCAAGCAGCCTCTACCTCCCTATGAAGGCTTCCAAAAAGATGGTATATTGGCTTTCACGGCCGGTGAATTAAAACTCAGCAATTCTACTAGGTTTGTGTTGTGTCCTATGTGGGGTTTCGCCTAGGACACCAAGCTGGCTCATCGGCGGGCACTTGGTGTTCCCGCCCGGACCCCCACAGGAGTATCTAACTGCGCGATACCTCCCTTTATATAGAGTGCAACTGCACTCCTTGACTGCGAGAACCAAAAGCTCAAGCAGCCTCAACCACCCTATGAAGGCTTCCAAAAAGATGATATATTGGCTTTCACGGCCGGTGAATTAAAACTCAGCAATTCTTCTAGGTTTGGGCCGTGTCTAAAAAATAAAATCTCAGCTTTAGTTGGAATCTTTGCTAAAATCAAGTGTTATGTAACAACACAGACACTACGTGTAATATACTTCGCAATGATTCAATCTCGGCTCTCATACCTATGTTTCATCTGGGGAAGAGCCTCACAAACTAAATTGAATAATCTTGAGGTTCTACAAAACAGGGCTCTAAGATCAATGTATGGATTCCATCGTTTATACCCTCGCTGTAGAATATACACTGAAACTAATATATTGCCGTTGAAACTGTTTGTATCTTTCAACTCTACTTGAATTATTTATAAAATATTGCATGGTCTCATGACCACAAACACTACATTCTCTTTCGTTAATGAAATTCACATGCACTGCACAAGACAAAAAAATAAGTTACATGTAGTCAGCAATAGAACGACTAAATTTGGAGTTAATGCACTGCAGCACTCGCTCATCTCAGTGTAAAACCTGGTACCACTTGATCTAGCAAGAATCTCTCAAATTGGGCCATTTCGTGTAAAGTTGAAAAAGTACTATTTGCTGACCCTGAATGTATAATAATGTATGTATAATAATTTACTCTAAATGTATAATAACTTACTCTTGTGATACCACATTCTTCCAAATAATCTTTATCTTTTATGTTTATCAACACTAATTGACTCATAACTTCAAAGTATGTTCATTAGCTTACAGTCTCATTTCTCCAATTATATTATACCGCTTTTTCCTTGGTCATGTATTGTGTCAGAAGCGTCGCTTTGAATACACTTCAATTGCTTATTTGTATACTGTACTCTAAATGTATTATAATTTAGCATATGTATAGTTAGTCCGTCATCTATGTAATGAACTATGTACTGTTCCCCACGACAGAGCTCTGCTCTCGGGAATCTTTTTCTAGACAAATAAATAAATTTTTAAAAAATGTTTCTGGGATCTAGAGTGTCCTTCCTCTTCCTGCCTCTCATGCCCCCTTCTCTTTCTTGTTCTGATATCCTCATTTTATAGGGACTGGAACTCTAAAATGTGATATGAGTTACACATTAAGTAGGCTACATTGTAGATTGTATGTGTTCAATATAATCAGTGCCGGATTAAGGTAAAATGAGGCCCAAATCCCTCAGATTTTGGGGAGCCCTTTATTTTTCGCAATTATTTTTATTTTTTAGCACCTGTACAATTAATCAATTATATACAAGAGTTTTTTCTCAAGATGAATAATACACTTTTTATTAAATCATATATACTTATATACATACATTTCATTGAAAACATTTCAGATGATTTGATGAACAATTTAACAAATCATACTAGTTTTTACTTGTGTAAAATGTAATCAATTTTTTTCCTGTTTTTTTCGGTCAATGAAATCTTCTACAATGTCATCAAAATCAATTTCCCGCAGAACAACTGAATCGATACACATTAAACTTAGCATGTCTAATCGTTCGTGTGACATGATACTTCTTTGCGCACTTTTGACCCGTTTCAATTTTGAAAACGAGCGCTCCACAGAACAATTCGTTATCATGAGAGTTAGGAAAATGCGAAAAGCAATTTCAACGTTCGGGAAAACAGACTCAAGCTTGTCTCGAATAAGAATTTCGTAAAGTTCAGAATGAGTGAACTCAGTTTTTAATGGACATTGTAATTTAATATAATGCTGAAACTGTCTCAGTTCTGGATAACATTTTTCTAAAACTTTGGAATAAAATTTGGGGGGGGGGCAGATAATTGGGGCCCTAGGCCTGGGCCTAGACGGGCCTAATGGGTAATCCAGCACTGAATATAATAATTAAAAGGAACAATTTCATTAGAAATTTTTGTAGTAACAAACACACGTTATTAGAGTCAAACTTCAGAATGAAAGTTAGTGATAAATGGAAGTTAAAGTGGAAAAATGAAAATTTTGCCCCAATAATCCAGACCAAACACCATCTGAATACGCAAAATGTACACTCTATATAAACGAAAGACTTGATCTCCAACTTTTAACGACCCTATTGATGATTTGTTTATTGTTGTATGCATAGGGGCAGATGACCTTGCTGTTCTGCCCCTTAAGACAACCATACCTAACCGATGTATGTAGGCTACATGAATGTACCGGTACATATATTTATATAGGCCTGCAGAAAAATGCATGGAAGTTGCACAAGTTTGCATATGTATGTCTAAAAGATTGAAAAGCAAAATAGCTTAGAAGTTAATAGCCTGCCCAACAAGTGAATTTTTCATATAGTGCTGAAATCTACTATAATAGCCTACTTTTTCTATTAAAGCGCGTAGAAATTAAGATTGCCTACAGTTAAAGCCCTGCGTGGATGCCATGCGGATATAGTTTGCATGGCTATGCGGATAGCGGATAAACTGCGGATGATGTTTGGAGAAAATTTGCGGTTAGAATACAATCCTAACCTGTTTAATATCATTAGTATGACTCAGATTTTTATGACATAGATAGATAGATAGATAGATACATAGCTTTATTTATTCCATTTGATCAAATACATATATACAATACATTTTTGATATAGGACACGTCAGAATTTACATCTATAAAATAAAAGTACTAATAGGTATATACAGTAATACCAATACTATAACTATTTATAACTTATTATAATAACAGATCTTAAGAGATACAATCTTATTGGACAACTATTTACACCTTATTCTATTATCATAATATGAAAACTCAATTCTATAAATACAACTTACGGCTAGGTTCATCGTTTATATACACTAAGATATTCAACTACAGAGTAAAAACAATGGCACTGCAGATAAGCTTTCAACATTCTATCAAAGGTTTTTATTTTTGGGGCAAGTTTTATATACTAGGGTAGTTTATTGTATAATTTAATTTCTGTGTAAAAAGTTCCTTTTTGATAATATATGCTTGTGTGTGTGTGAAATATGAATGTTTTGATTTTGTCTTGTGTTATGCCTATGAACATCATTGTTTGTTTTAAGAAAAACATCCTTATTCATTAAATTATTTTTACAAAACATAATACTTTCAAAGATATATATACAGGGCAGAGGGAGAATGTTTAAATCTTTAAACAGAGGTCTACATGATTCTCTAATGTTTACATTTGCCATAATTCTAATCGCTCTCTTTTGTATCCTTAACGTGCTTAGTACATCTGGCGACATACCACAACATATGACCCCATATCTTAAGTATGAATGGAAATAAGCAAAATAAGTATTTCTTAATGTGTGCATGCTAGTGCAGGTTTTCAAAATACGTAACGCAAAACCCATCGAGTTCAGTTTAGTATTCAGATATTGTATATGTTTATTCCATTTCAAGTCATGTTGTATCCATAGTCCTAAAAACTTTGGTTCTGATTTATTTTCTATTCGATGATCATTTAATGTTATATTGGGCTTCGCAGGATTCCTATTCTGTATAGTGTTGAAATTTAGACATACTGTTTTTTATAGTTGATTATGATGCGATTATCTTGTGACCATTTGGTTAACTCTCCTGTAACGGAGTCAGCAGACTGCTGTATGACCTGTTTAGTTTTACCTTTTATTAAGAGTGTTGTATCGTCCGCAAACAAAATTTCCTTAAATGAATGAACGTACTGTGTTATATCATTGGTATATAGAAGGAAGAGTAGTGGGCCCAAAACCGATCCCTGGGGTACTCCAAATTTAATAATTCCCTCATTGGACAATGTTTCATTAAGTAATTTGGTTCCATCATCCTTGTGTCTCAAGCTTACTATTTGTTTACGCCTTGTTAAGTAATACTCTATCCATTTATTAGCTAGACCTCTTATACCATATTGATTTAGTTTTGTAAGGAGGATTTTATGGTCAACAACATCAAATGCTTTCGATAAATCCAAGAATATGCCAGTTAAATGTTCCTTATTGTCAATTTATTTCAGTACACTATTAATACATTCATAAATTGCTGTCTGTGTAGATTTTTCCGTTCTGAATCCATGTTGTGAGTTTGATAATATTTTATTTTTTTCTATAAAACTTATCAGTCTGCTACACATGCTTTTTTCCACAATTTTTGCGATATCACTTGGTAAGGTAATAAGGACGATAGTTATCTAATTCATCTTTTGAACCGTTTTTGTGCTCTGGAATTACTTTTGATAACTTCATAATATCCGGGCAAGTTCCTGAGAGAATTGAACTGTTTATTAAGTGTGTGAGTGGATTTATTATATTTTCTGCACATTTCTTTAAAATTGCATCTGGGATGCCATCAATGCCAGCACAAAATTTATTTTTAGCTCTTTTATGACTATTTTTACCTCTTTACTTGTGACACTACGTATATTAATTTTATTATTCGAATTTAGTGTATTTACCTGTGATTTATTTAATAATTTTTGTGGAATTTCCTGAAAATAGTCATTGAAAGTGTTTGCTATTTCCTCTGGATTATTTATCACTCTATTATTTCTGGTCAGTGTAATGTTCCTTTGTATTTTAGCAGATTTTCCAGTTTCTTTCTTTATCACAGACCACATAGCCGCGTTTTTATTAGTTGATTGGGAAATAAAATTATCATTATGCATTTTCTTTGCTAGTCTTATTACTTTATTTAATATGCTAGTGTATATTTTGTAGTATAAATTGAATTCAGGTGTTGTGTGGTATTGTTTATATAATTTGTGTAGAAATGTCTTTCTTTGACATGCATTTATAATCCCTGTTGTTATCCAATTGTTAGTTTTGTTATTTTGAACAGTTCTTTGTCTAAAGGGGAATGCTGTTTCAAAATAGTGTTTTAGGGTATTGTTAAATGCATTAAATTTATCATTTACATTTTCTAGTTTATAAATTTCTGACCATGTTTCCTTATTTAATAAGTCATTGAAATATGTAACATTTGTTTCAGTGAATGACCTGCACTTTGATTTTACTCCATTATCATTATTATTGATTGTTTCGGGTACTTCAAACTCAGTATTTGTCCATGGTGGTCACTAAAACCCGGACAATAGACTTCTATTGAATGGTGATATTTATCTGTATTTAAAAATATTGTTCAGGAGTGGTTTTACTAAATTTTGTTATTTTTGTTGGGGTATTTACTGTAGGTTTCAGTCCATTGGAAATTAGTAACTGTGTTAATAATTCACAATTTCTATCAAATTTTAAGAAATCCACATTTACATCCCCACAAATTATTATATCGAAATTTAATTTGCTCATGTTATTGAGTAACAATTTAAATTTATCTATAAATAAAGGAAACTTTCCTGACGGAGAACGGTATACACATACATTTATTAACTTAAACTGCTGTATTTTTACGGCAGAGAATTCAAAATCCTGATCCATAATTAGATAATCATAAGCTGTTAACTGTTCATGATCTAAATTATTTCTTAGGTAGATACAAATACCACCATGGCTAATATTAGTTCTAGAGTATTTACTAGCTTCCCTGGGAATTGAATTAATTCGAGTTGTTCCTCTTTCAGCCAATGTTCTGAAATGCATAGTGCTGAGATGTCTTTAAGTTCATTTTAAGCATTAGATTTATGTAATCAATTTTATTATAGAGAGACTGAACATTCTGATGGTAAAGTTTAAATTTGTTACTTTTGCAAGCTTGTGTAGGTGATTTATTTACATTATTATTATTATCACAATTGTTATTATTATTTTTGCTAGACAAATCCGAAATACCATTGTTCCACTCAGTTAAATTTGACATCGAAAGATCTGAATGCCAAACTTCACGTTTGGCTTCTTTTACAAGTTTCCCTGCTTCCACTCTAAAGATATTACTGTTGAAATATTCTTACCATTTGAATTTACAATTTTGCAGATTTCATCACTCTTTTCCTAACCTATTTAAGTGTAGGCCATGTCGAGTGTGGAACTTCCTGTCTAATTTACTTACATCTATAATTTTGACATTTGGAAAACTCTTACAAATTTTATGAATTTTACCATTTGTAGCCTCTATTTCTACATTTACACATGATTTGGGAATTAAATCGTATCTCTGCGGAATGTTTACAATAATGACATTTGTGTTAAGCATGGATGGCAATGTACCCTTTAAATCTTTGATTACCCTTTTTACTCTCATTTCTATAGATGTCGTTTGCTCCAGCGTTGATTACTGCATAGTCCTTTGAAGTGAGGGTTGCACACTCTCCTATCATCTCGTTCGTGACCGCTGCAATGGGTGCTCCTGGCTTTACTGTCGAAGTGACCTCCATTTCTCCGCTTCTTTCCAATACGCTTGCTGCTACATCTCGCCCGTGACTGTCCGCAAATATCCGCATCTTCCTGGATTTTCTCTTTATCACTTTCTTCTTTTCTTCTTGAAGAAAGTCATCATTTTCTTCGACGAACGCTCCAAATGAATTTGAGACGGGAATTTCAGTTACATGTACGGGTACTCCATTTATAGGCCTATGCATATTCAATCTTACCGTACCTTACCAGCAACCACTTTGGACCAAGTTTCCTTGCTTTCCTCTCTGTTTCCTTTTAATTCATTCAACTCTTCCATTAACTTAGTAATATCTTCCTTTAGCAGCTTTATAATTTCATCTTTTGAGGACAGTTCGTTTCTCAGGTTATGACATTCGCATGACGGTACCGGTAGCGTGTATTGAAGAGCTAGAAGCCCCAGAGCGGGCGATTCATACGCTCTTCCCATTGGTCGGAACGTGAGATCGGGCTAGTGCCCAGAGAGAATCTTGAAGGTCATATCTTTGACATGAGAATCTTTGGTCTTGACTGTTTACGAGATACGATACTATGAAAAGAGATGCAGCCATCTTTAAGTTAAGTTGTGGATGATTTGTTTGTTGGTGAGTGTGTGTTTTTACGGCCTTCAAATAATTGTTCTGAAGAATTGATGTACTGTACATCGTGCTGCGAAGCCCTGATAAGTATCTGTAAGGTTCTTATAATGTATTGTAGCCAAAAGTCCGTAAGGGTAGACTACTAATGATAATAATTAGTACCTACATTTCTTGCAGCCGATGGCCTTATTTGATATTATGGGAGTCATTACAAGTTGAAATTACTGTCCATTATCACTACTGCACTGAATATGTGTTCTAAATTACGTAAATATGTGGCTTTAGTCGTTATTTCTTGTTCATTCTATGACTGCAATTTTCATTGCTCAATCACTTCTGAAAGAGGCATATTTGGTGTTTTCAAATGTTCGTAAAGCTCAGAAACACAATTATTATATAGCTATCCATAGTTATATTTTGGGTATTACTACAATGAAGTGATGTGCATGTCTTGACTGATACTAAATAACTAAATTGCAGGAGACATGAACCCAGGGTGGGGGGGGGGGGGAAGAAATTACTTGTGAAATTTGCAATAAATACCTTTTCTAATGATTCAAAATTGATCTGGGAATGATGTAGTTCACTCCTCGGCTGTCTATAACCCACCAACCCTCCCAAATTATAACATGACTTATATAGCAAAAATTCCAGCTCTGGCATCCAGTTTCGGCGTTGGAACAGTAGTTCCAACCCCACGCATACGGTACTAATTTAGGCAGTTTTCTAAAACAAAAGAACGCCAATCTCAATTCATATTTTTTGTGTGAAGATTACGCCTAGCCTAACCTAGTAGTAGTAGTTATTGTTGTTATAAGGGGCGGAACTACGAGGGGAGAACATTCTTGCGAGAACTGCTAGGCTACACAATCTAACCATTGGGAAGAGCGTATGAATCACCCGCTCTGGGGCTTCTAGCTTTTCAATACACGCATACCGTATCCGGATATAGTACCGATAATTCATCAGCGAGTCGTCAGTGCTTGGCAAAATGAATGGACCGAGATAGCAAAATGTAAAGCAAAATTTTTTTTCTTAATAAAACCATCCGTAACTACAGCGCCTTGGTTCCGGGTCGGAAAATATTCGCGGCGTCATATTAATACCATCATTCGAATGCGTTTCCAGCACGCTCTTACACCAGTAGCTTTGGAGCGCATGCATCTCAGGGCAATGATAGGTGTGTATGTGGTAGGGCACGAGGTACATTGCATCACATATTGTTTCAGTGTGAAACCTTCAATCCGCAGTGGGAAATTATGTTGGAGAAATTGAGGCGACTTGATTATCCCTTGCCTTTAAATATCGCGTCACTTGTACATAGTCCTACAGTTCCATTGGTGGATGCCATTATGTCATATTTGGATCACCTTCCATTTCAATTGTAAAATCATAGGTGGGCTCCTGGGGGGTCCTTCCAGTTATTTTTCTGGTGCTCCTGGGTGTGGTTTTTAGGCCTTTGGTCACCCATATATATGTATATATGAGAACCGGTGTCAAAAACACTCACGTTTGATTTGTTGAAAAAGAATATTTTACTTAACAAATGCAAATAAAATAGATTACCGGTACATTATCAATACAGAATAAGTTGATGCCTTCCCAGCTCCAAAGAACAACAACAATCAAGTCCATGGCCACTGTTTTCTCTATGTCCGCGCGCCCTTTATATCACTCGCGGCAAAGCCTCGAAATTCCTGCCCGTCTTCCCACATTCGGCCGTCCTGATCATCATCGTCCGACCCGGACGATAAGCCTTCCTCAGGCCAGGGCTTCATGTATTCCGCACAGGTGGTAGTGGTCTTGGGTCTTTCGTTGCTTCCTCGTCTTTCGACATCGTACGTATCATTGGGTTTGACCTTCATGACTTGATAGAGCCCCAGGTACTTGGCCTTCAATTTCATACCTGGTCCGAATTGAGTCCTCTTGACAGTCACTAAGTCTCCGATGTTGTAAATCGAGGCTTCTTTGTGTTTTTTGTTGAAGTTCTTGCGGATCTCCACTTGAGTCTTGAGAATCTGCAGTTTTGCCTCCTGCCTGATCTGGTCGCGTTGATCTTCAAAATTGTTAACGACTTCTTCTTCCAACATCTCCATGATCTGAAGATCTGTTTTGTTTCGCATCTTGACCCCGGTCAAGAGTTCAAACGGTGTTCGACCTATACTTCTCTGATAAGTCGAGTTCAGTGCCAGTTGAACCGACTGGACGGCTTTGTACCATTTGGGTACATCTTCGGCGGACAGCTTGGCTATGATGGATGTCACAATCGCGTTGATGCGCTCCACCTGGCTGTTGGCTCTGGGTAACCCAGTGGTCACCAAGCAGTGCTTGATCCCTTGGTCCTCACAGTACTCTTCAAATTCTTTTGAGGTAAAAGATGACCCTCGGTCCGTGATCATCTGAGCAGGGTTTCCAACGAGGATCCTCTGCAGCTCCAGCTTGCTGATGGTTTCGCTCGACTTGGTGGTCTTGACTGGATACAACCAGGTGTACTTGGTAAAGCTGTCCACGACCACAAGGATGTGGTTGTAGCCTTTATGCGTTGATTCCAGCGGTCCTACATGATCCAGATGATAGGTGCGTAAAGGCTGACTTTCCTTGAACAGCGGGTGAAGTAATCCTTTCTGGTTCCCAGACTTTCTGTTTCCAATCAGGCATTTCACACAGCTTCCGATCACTTTCTTCACCTTCTCTGTAAATCCTGGAACGTAGTACTGCTGTTTTATCTCCTCCTCTGTTCTCTTCACCGCGTAGTGTCCTTTGTCATGAATTGATCTGATGATATCTTGCTGCATCGACTTTGGTACTACTAGAAGTTCTCGGCCGTCTACAAACTTGAATAACATCTGGTCTCTCAACACGTAATCTTCATATGGTCCTTCCTTCAGGATAGTTTTTGTAACACCCCCCTCCTAACAGCAGAATACGACCGAGCCCATTTGCGATATAACCCAGATGAATGTACGGAGACTACAGTATCTTGCATAGGCCTAGAAATAATACACTGATACAACTGCGGTAACAACTTCTATTAACAATAACACTTACATACATTACATGACATTTAAAGAACATGAAAAAAATACAACATTCTTTGGTACTTGCCTTATATTCTAAACGACAGATCAACATTCACAGTAATCCAAGTTTCCAAACAAGTAATGACAACGGCGTATAATCTTTCACGACTTTCCTTCACTTGCATCGACTCGTCTTGTTACTAATATTGCTCAAATCGTCGGTAGTTCCAATATAAAGCTCATTCGTGTTCCAACGCATGTTAATAGGCCTGAATACATTTATCTCTTCCGATAATCCAAGAGCCTTCAAAGCAAACATTATCAATCCAACGTCCACTCACTCTCATAAAATACTCAACTTCTTCACAATATCAATATCAGCTGCTCGATACATATACATGCTTAAACCCATGTCAAGATGTCGTAATTCATATCTTTTAATATAATACTTGACTATCCTCGGCAGTAAAATTATATCAACGTCTAAGCTCTGTAATGGCTTCCTGAGAACTTCACTTGTTCACTCCTCAGCTGACGGAAGACTACTGTTACCGTTTGCCAACAGAAGATTCATAAAACAAAAACCAACAGCAACAACTCCAATACATCATTCAAGGTTAAGGCTACCAAAACAACTCACCACATATATCAAGTCCAATATTATCACTCCCGGCTAACATGATTCTTACCCGACAAGTCATATTTAACATCTCAAAGTCAATGCAGATTGTACCACATAATACAGTACAGATATTTACTCTCGGAGACACGAACTGTCACCGTATCTCAGGCCACCTTTATACATAACAGGCCTAGCAGCAAACTCAACTACTGTCTTCTTCCATGGAGATCCAAGTCTAACCAACATATTACAAGATTACGGCACACTTCGTACTTGACATTCAACATAATAGTTAGACAAATGACAACTAACTCGGCGTTCTCTCACAGGACCAGAACATCAGCTGCATTCAGTAGAAAGACAAATATAAGTTCTTACCTTTCGGTGTAACTCTCTAGCGAGAAAACAGAGAACCGAAGTCATCACACCAGGCAATCAAAATTAAACATATCGAAAGACGTAGCAATCGTAAAATAGTGACGTAATACCGGCACACCCTCCCTCTCCACAAGCCTTAACTCCGGTTTTTATTTAAACCACGAAAACATATTCAGACAGTATATCAAGACAACATGTAACATGCAAATCACAATACCCTGAAGTTTTTTTTCTTTCTCACAATTACTTCCAAAATTCCATAAGGTAAACTCTTCAAAGCATAAAAGTTCTTTCACATTCCAAACTCTTTGTCGCTCACACGAGTCGTTCCAAGATTTGACACCACGTCAAAGACAATATCAGTTGACATCATGTATATACAAGATTTTACAAATATGCTTTTCATAATGAGATCCAATATAAATACATTCAACCAAATCGTAGTAGATTTCTTGCAAATGAGGAGAAAGCTTCATTCCGATTCCATCCCACGATGCTTGTTCAATATCCGGGCCCTGGATAACTTCACATTAACATCGAAGCCACAACCATCGTCGAAGCAACCACTCCCACAATCAAGCTGAAAGCAAATATACTAGAGGCAGTACCATGTAAGGAGTAACAACTTACACGATAACATAATACTTACAACCAACATTACTCATCCTTACAAGAAAATCAGGCAAGATACCAAACCGAATAATCACATAATAGATAAATTTCCATGTCCTTCACAAACAAAATTAAGTTTGACAAATCATACATCACACGTTTACCATATAGAAGTTGCTACTATCCAAGCAATAATTAGATTCACAATTAAAAATTCAAAGATACAGAAAATAACAGACAGAAGTTACCACTTAAAAATGAAATCTGAGTTCCTTGCCTCAAAAAAATAGGGGAAATTGGATGTCGGCATTAGTCCTCCATAGTCCATCTATACTCACACTTAAGAAAACATAAACCAAAAAACCACCTCCCAAAAGAATTTACAAAACGAAGACAGACCCAAAGAAAATCCAAAGAAAACCAACATTACTCATCCTTACAAGAAAATCAGGCAAGATACCAAACCGAATAATCACATAATAGATAAATTTCCATGTCCTTCACAAGCAAAATTAAGTTTGACAAATCATACATACATCACACGTTTACCATATAGAAGTTGCTACTATCCAAGCAATAATTAGGTTCACAATTAAAAATTCAAAGATACAGAAAATAACAGACAGAAGTTACCACTTAAAAATGAAATCTGAGTTCCTTGCCTCAAAAAAAAATCAGGGGAAATTTGATGTCGGCATTAGTCCTCCATAGTCCATCTATACTCACACTTAAGAAAACATAAACCAAAAAACCATCTCCCAAAAGAATTTACAAAACGAAGACAGACCCAAAGAAAATCCAAAGAAACACCAAGAAAATATAGCACCGATAATACAAATGAACAGACCAACAACACACAACATCCCTAATCATTCATCCAAATCACACAACTTCACGTCACACTGAATATAATAATAACAAGTTACTACCCACAAATCTTCCCCAAAATTGCCTGAATATAAATAGAGTCCGCTAGAACATCTTCTCACCAAACATAAAAAACCCTTAAATAAAATCCGTAATTCATCATATCATACTCACCGCATAATTCCCTGGTGTAGCATGAATACCCGTCACCACATAACAAATTCGGCCAGTACTTACTTTCCAACATCAACAAGCCACCAAAAATGAACAAGTCACCACTTGGAGACACAGAGGAACATTTGTAAATACTCACCACACAATATAAGAACACCTTATGTCACCTAGTCAAGTCCCATACCTTGACAACAGGTTAGGATCGTAAGACGAACTAAGATATCCTAACGCAAACCCAATTTATATATTCGGCTTTACCCTTTATTTTTATTTTAACCCCATAATATGAATAAGACCTAACCTTTTTTATTAACCCAATACAACAACAACAACACCCACCCTATTACAAGAACAAAGCTAAATAACAATCACTCACACTGACACACTCAAATACATTTATACAAGTTTGACACTTTATACCGAACACAATTTAGACAATACATACAAGACGAACCATAACTGATTTACACGATTCAGAAGAAAGTGCATCACCTGTGTTGAGAAATAAAAATTTCCCGAACACAATTTAGAAAATTACACGACAACATTATTTCAAATTTTCATTTCCATTCTTTATAAAAGACAGATGTACCCTAAAAATCCTCTTTTTAACCGGATCACTAACTAGACATGTGACAGGAGTTAGGAAACTATCAACCTTAAAAGGTCCACAAAACCTTTCTCGCAATTTCCCTGACTCCTTTGGACCCACTTCTTTCAAGGAAAAGTTCTGCACGTATACCATATCTCCTATTTTAACAGAAGTAAGTTTACGACCTTTATTGTACTTCTCAGCCAATCTCTCATGAGCAACCTTCATATTCCCTTTTGCTGTCTTCCAAATTTTTCTGATATCGTTAAAGGTATATTGTTCCGGAAGTAATTGATTCAAAGTCCACAGGTTTGAAATAGGAGAGTTAGGACGAAAGGAGAACATAAGATTGAAAGGCGTGGTTTTATGTGATTCGTGAACAGCGGTGTTAAACGAGTAAGTAAGCCAAGAAATGCACGAGTCCCACCGACTGTGGTCTTTATGATGGTAAGCTATAAGAGTGGCACGCAAATTCCGGTTTACCCTTTCGGCGTAAGACCCTTTAGGGTAATAAGGAGATGAAGTGGTGTGAGAAATTGCCAGCTCAAAAAGAAAATATCTAAAGATACTGGATTTGAAACATTGGGCATTATCCGTCACTAAAAATTGACAGGGAGCAAACCATGCAAAAATATATTCAAGACACTTAATCACCGTTTGAGTAGTCGCCGACCTGGTTGGAAAGATCCAATTGAATCTAGAAAAGCCGTCGGTGCAGACCAACGCAAATCTATTTCCATCTCGCGACCTAGGAAACGGCCCAATAAAGTCCATAAACAACTTCTCCATAGGTCTCTTGACTATATCAGAGGCTAACATTCCAAGTTTCGTATTTAATGAAGGTTTTGCCAATTTACACATATTACAATCATTTACCAATCGACGAATATCATTGTCCATACCTCGCCAAATAAAATTTTCCCTAATTCATTGTCTGGGTTTTAAACACTCCCAAATGTGCCCCAATAGGTGACTCATGAAAATACCTAAAGATTTCAGGAATTAAGACTGACGGTAATACAATTTTCGCGAGTTGATCGTTCCTAGCAGTACAACATAATATGTTTCCTTTCATTAAATAAGGTTTTATCGCTTCACCTTTCTCAATCTTGCCTATTATTTCTCCTAAAATTGGGTCTTCTTTCAGATAACGAGAAACATCACCAAAAAGCAAAGGATAGTTTGACAAAATTAGATTACACGACCCATCTGCTATATACGCTTCATCAACTTTACCCTCTTGATTACAATACTCAGAAGCTTCACCATACATCCGGCTTAAACAGTCAGCGATAACATTGTCGCTCCCTTAAAGGACAAAATTCTAGTAGCCCAGCGCGCTATGCGTCCTGTCTTCCGTGGTCTACCCAGAACCCAACTCAGCGCTTGGTTGTCAGTCTCAAGCTGGAACTCTACATGTTCAACATATAGCTTGAACTTTTCAAGCGCGAACATCACAGCAAGCCCTTCTAGTTCATACACCGAGTACTTCATTTCAGGATCAGTAAGCGTTCTTGAAGCATACGCAACAGGTAACCTGTCACCTGTATGTTCCTGCAAAAGTACAGCTCCGATAGCCCTATTCGACGCGTCAGTTTGCACTATAAACGGTTTACTAAAATCCGGTATCACCAATATTGGAGCATTGATCAACGCCATCTTCAAGTCCTCGAACGCTGATTCCTGGGACGAACCCCAAATAAACTCAGTTCCTTTTTTCCTAAGATTATTAAGGGGAGCAGCTCTATGGGCGAAGTTAGGAACAAACTTCCGAAAATAATTTAACATGCCAATAAAGCGGGCAAGTTCCTTTACATTCTTTGGGGTCTTAAAATCTCTGATTGATTGAGTTCTGGAATGATCGACCGAGATAACATTAGAAGAAACAATATGCCCTAGAAATGAGATCTGAGATTTTGCGAATGATACCTTAGATGGCTTTACCGTTAAACCCGCTTTTCTAAGACGAGTTAAAACTTCTCTGACGTGTTCAACATGTTCATCAAAATTCCTACTGAATATTACAACATCATCCAAATAATGATAAACCGTCTTGAATTTGATCCCGTCAAAGACGTTATCCAACAAACGATTAAGAACTGCCGCTCCTGTCGATAGTCCAAATGGAAGCCTCTGAAATTCATACAAATTCCAGTCAGTTATAAAAGCAGTTACTGATTTAGAGGACTCGGCTAAAGGAATTTGCAAATAGCCTTGTTTAGATCTAACACCGTGAAAAGGTTCGCCCCCTGAAACCAGCCAAAACACGACTGTAAATCTGGTAAAGGAATTTGTCGTAGAACAACCTTTTTGTTTAAACCCCGGTAATCAACAACCGGCCTAAACTCTCCATTAGGCTTGGGTACAAGAAAAATAGGCGAAGCATACGCCGATGTCGATTTTCTAATTACCCCTTCATCCAACATATCGTCAATAATTCCTTTTAATACTTTCATTTTTGGTGGAGCCAAACGATAGGGTGACGACCTTACTGGAATGGAGTCTGACAGTTCAATTTCATATTCTATGTCATTGGTCATTCCTAACTTGTCAGTTAACACATCTGAAAACCCATCACACAACTCTCGACTACAATCAGCTTGATCAGAAGTCAAATGACTAAGTTCCAAATCCTTCACTTTATCTCCATTAACACCCTTTTGTGCAGAATTCACATTTACCCAAGAATCAAAATCATTAAACATAATCTTTAACTGAGGTTTAAATTTAAACCAACAAGTTTGATCTCTTAAATCAATCATCAACCCTACGTGTGATAAAAATCTGCCCCTAAAATTACTTTACATGAGTAGCCCAGTTGCAAAACCAGCTATGAGCATGATAAGTAATTAGTGAGAAATCAGGAAAAACTAATAAAACGAAACAGAAATGTTTCAGAGGGCTGATTCTTATACAATCTATAGGTAAACATAATTGTAATATGTGTACCAAAGTTCTGAAATATCTGATGAGTAGAATACAAGTTATTAATATTTTTTATTTGCATATATCAGGTTTTGCAACTGTGTTGTTCACATAACAGGTTTTGCAACTCTAGTGGCAGCCATATTGATTGCGCCTTAGTTTGCAAAACCAGCTACAATTGTAGTGGCCGGAGTTTAATCATACACTCATGATGGATTGAATTATGTATTGAGTACGTTACAATTTACAATGCATACACACGTAATGGAAGAACATATTACGTAACGTGGAATATATTACAACGTAAACGACATACACAGTTTAGAATAGTTCTGTGTGTGTTGATATACTATCAAAGTACAACCAAAATGAGTTTAGGCTTTGTCTGTTTCATCAGTTTCCATTAGTTCAAAGTCCAAAGTGTCATCATCAAAATCATCATCTGTATCATCATTCAAACTTTGAGTATCAGGGTCCTGTTCTGCAAATACATTGACATAGAATTCCAAATCTGGATTACTGTCCCATGCTTCCCAAAAGTGAAGGGCAAGAAGTCTTTTAACATCCTTGATCTTAGCCGATTTTACAACAACACCCCTTGGGATATCAGGGATGTGAGCGATCTTAAAATTCTTCCCCTTCCTGCACAAACTCTTAACTTCACCAATGTCAAAATTGTAGAAGGGTTCTCCTCGAACTAGGAGAGATTTATTGCTTTTGCTACTTGTGATTATTAATCTCTTTGCTTTCTGAAATTGGAAATGCCATTGTCCAGGGTTTTTAAGAATGTTATCTGGATATGCTTTCCAGTCCTTAACAGGGGCATCTTCTCCTAGACGTGTTACGATTCCGTACCTCTTGATAAAGTGCAAATACTCTTCTGGGTTTGCAATGACACCAAATACAAATTGGCCTAATCCCCCTCTACCATCTCAACAACATCCAACTATATTCCTTGGCGACTTCAACAGTCATCATCATCTTTGGGGATACAACAAGAATGACCTTAACGGCAAAGCTCTTGTGGACTGGATGGAAACGGAAAACCTGAAATTGATTTATGATGCTAAAGACCTGCCTACTTTTAATTCAGCTCGCTGGTCTCGTGGCTACACCCCAGATATATGTTTCACAACTCAGCTTCACAATTCACTCACGCAAGTTCGACGAACGGTGCTCAACGATTTCCCACATAGTCAACACAGACCTGTTATCTTGGAGGTGGGGATGTCTATACCTGTTATACAATCACATCCTAAACCGAGATGGAACTTCAAGAAAGCCAACTGGACTGAATTTGCAAAGCAAACAGACTCCAATATCAGATGGATCAAACCAACATACAACAACTACAGCAGATTTGTTGGGGTCATTAAAGGTGCAGCCAGGCGATGCATTCCTAGGGGATACCGCAAAGAGTACATCCCTGGTTGGAGTGCAGAGAACGAGGAATTGCTAAGAGAATATGAAGAACATCCTACTTCTGACAATGCAGCAGGTCACCTCCAATCCCTGGATGAGAGTCGAAGAAAGATCTGGCATGAAACAGTAGAATCCCTAGATTTCACCCACTTTAGCAGGAAAGCCTGGTCTATCATTAGGAAATTAGATTCATCAAACCCTGCAACTAAAAGATCGAAAACTGCCATCAACCTGAATGATTTTGCTAAACATCTAGTATCAGTTTCCAAGAACACAAAAGACAATCAAACCAAAAGGGATATCAAATCACAGTTGAACACCAAGAAAAGAGCAGCCATACAGTCTTCTGAATTCTCCATTGCATTCCAAGAAGAGGAAACTAAAGATGCAATGAAAAGTATGAAACTAGGGAAAGCAGCTGGATTTGACGGAATATACCCTGAATTTCTGGTTCACTGTGGACCAGCTACAGTAAAATGGCTAACCAACTTCCTTTCAAATATCCTGCAAACTGGAAACATCCCACCTCTGATGAAGAAAACAAAAATAATAGCCATACTGAAACCAAATAAAGATCCCACAAAAGTGGAAAACTATCGTCCAATAGCACTTCTAAGTGTCACATACAAGCTTCTTGAGCGCCTGATCTATAATAGAATTTTTGAAACAATCAACAACCACATTCCTAAAGAGCAAGCAGGATTCAGACCTGGGAGAAGTTGTAGCGATCAGGTACTTTCTCTCACTACGCACATAGAGAATGGGTATGAGAAGAAATCAATAAGTGTGGCTGCCTTTTTGGATCTGTCAGCGGCCTATGATACTGTTTGGCGAGAAGGACTCCTATTGAAATTTGTGAGTGTTATCCCATGTCGTAAACTTGTGGCCTTACTTAACAATATGCTAAGTAATAGGTACTTTCAGATCTACTCTGATAATGACAGAAGTAGAGTGTTTACATTAAACGATGGTTTACCTCAAGGATCTGTCCTGGCTCCCCTCCTTTTCAGTCTGTACATACACGACTTACCGGAAACATCTTCAAGAAAATTCATTTATGCTGATGACATTTGTTTGGTGACTCAGTGCTCCGAATTTTCTGACGCTGAAACTACTTTATTCGCTGATCTGGAAGCCTTGGGTGTATACTTCAAGAAATGGTGCCTCCACCTAAATCCTCAGAAAACAGTTGTATCTGCATTTCACCTACGCAACATACAATCTAATTACAAACCAGAAGTCGAATTCAGAGGCCAAGTGTTACCGTACTGCAGTACAACAAAATACTTGGGAATAACACTAGACAGAACTCTGACTTTTAAGCAGCATCTATCAAATGTGGCTGCTAAAGTCAAAACTAGAAATAATATACTTCAGAAACTTGCTGGTACATCATGGGGAGCTAATACTCAAGTTCTAAGATCCACAGCTTTAGCCCTATCGTATTCTGTTGCTGAATACTGCTGTCCAACCTGGATCAATAGTGTTCACACTAAGAAGATAGATGTGCAACTCAATCAGGCAATGCGAATAATCACGGGATGTATTCGGAGCACGAACACGCTATGGCTGCCTGTTCTCAGCAACATTCCACCTCCAGCCCTAAGAAGATCAGATGCTCTCCTAAATTTATGGGAAAACATTCAGCAGAATCCCCAGCTACCCATTCATCACGATATTGCACAAGCAGAACATCAACGCTTGAAATCAAGGAAACCACCATGGCGCACAGCAGTCAACCTTGAAGGATCCTGTTTCAACGTTAACAATTCATGGAAAATACAGTGGGAGCAGTCTTCAGCAATCAACAAACATCTAGTTGAGAACCCTTCTAAGCGGATACATGGATTCGACCTCCCCAGGCGACAGTGGAGGATCATCAACCGGATTCGAACTGGACATGGCAGATGTGGTTACCTACTGCACAAATGGGGATGGGCCAGCTCTGCAAATTGTGACTGTGGTGCCTCCTTACAGACAATCCTTCACATTGTTGCTGACTGTCCTCTTCGAGCTTTCGAAGGAACGATAATAGACGTCCACCATACATCGAAGGGAGCAGTAGAATGGGTCAAACAACTAGACCTAGAATTATAAAATTGTACGAGCTTGTGACTGCACATTTGTCCATTCATTTTGTATATATATATGTAAAATCCATCTACATGCATTCTTCATACGATAAATAATAATAATGACACTTCGAGTGTTAAATTCTCTCTCTAGATGTCCAAATATCCGATCCGGCGGGATGAATGAATGTCCTACTATAGGGAACATCAGTTCAATTGTTTCAATGTTATGAGGCGCTTCAAGAAGAAGCCAGTGTAATAACATCCCTATCACTGTTTTATTCTATCGGTATTTTCTATTGACATATTATTATCTTCATTCATTTAAAAAATATATAACTAAAAACGTCTGTAGGAACGAGGCGTCAGCTTGTAGGCTGCATCCACATCAATATACTCAGAGAAATTGGCGCGCGAGTGAAACAAATGCAAGCAGAATTTCACAGCTGAATCTCCACAGTATGCAGTACAGCCAACCTAATTATCTACAATAGAGATAAGCGTTTGAGCTTTATTTTCTTTGATAAAGAGGAGTGCAATGCTGTTCTTATGGAAAGGAAAATAGCATGTTTTGCAACTCTACCCGAAGGACGGCCATGTTAGTCAATATACATATAGCAGGTTTCGTAAACGTAAACATTGCCCTGTGAATTTAGCAGGCTTTGCATCCGTACCTGCCATGCATGTAGCAGGTTTTGCAACCGTTTGACGTTTTTAATGTCAATTTTAAAACAGTTATAGCTGGTTTAGAAACCTGAAACATAGCTAAATTAGAAGCCAGTATCATAAAGCAACATGGGATACCATTATCGCATTCTCGTAAATTTATGCACATAGCTGGTTTTGCAAATGGGCTACTCACATGAAAGATTCTTGACAACCCATAATTTGAATTTCCATGTTAAGTTCTAAATTCTAATCTTTCCTCTAATATACCCCTTTATGTCCAAAGAGGACGAATTCTCTGACGTTACATGAGTCTTTTCTTCAATCAAGTCTCCAAACTTACATACTGACTTCATACGAGTAAACCATTTAAAGTCCAAAAATGAACTTACACTCCCAGAATCAACAAGAGCGACAACAGGTTCATTATTTATATCTATTTCAATAAAAGGCAAAAAACTTTTATCCACGTAAGAAACCCGATTTCACATTCTTTTACTTTTAGCAAGGCCTCTATGATAATTAGGATCACGTGAATGTTTAAATTTCTTTTTCAATTTACATGATACCAAAATATTATCATCCTTAGATACACCATTATAATGCTTACGATACTTATCAGAGAACTTAGCATTACACTCACGACGTAGATGATCGTAAGATCCGCAGCAATGACATCTTTTACCTTTATCGTTGTTACCCAACTCGGGTCTCTGGACGAGTCGATCCTGAAAAGCATAATTCTGCAAAACATTACTATCCTGAGCTGTATTTTCCTGAAATACATTTCTACCAGATACAGCATCTCTATAGTTCCCAGCAGATAGTAAAGCTTCACGCCACTGAAAATTGATAGAAGTACAAGCTTGCACAGGTGGACCATAAATAGAAGTGCCAAACTTCGACGAATCATGCATGCGTCTCAAATCAGCTTTCTTTACCTTCTCAGCCTCCAAGATGATGTCATTAAACTCTTTGTAAGACTGGGGTTTGGCATTCATAGACAGAAATGACCTATAAATGGGGTTAATGCCTTCTACCATAGAAGTAACAATTTGTTTTTCGGTTAATTGGACAGCGAAAACCTTGGCATACCATTTAACATCTATAAAATACTGATTGAGAGTTTCGTCCATCCTCTGTACTCTAAACAAGTGATCACGATGCAAGTCAGATAGGGTTCTAGGAGTAAAGACAAAATCTAAAACTTCAAGATGAAAGAACGTCAAGGAACGATGGTTACTCATACTCTCCACTAATCCCTCACGAAGTAACCCACTAGTGCACGGGAACACAATCCGATAAATGTGCAGCTCAGATAATCCAAAAACAGTTCCACTTTCTTTAAGCTCAATGAATTTCCTAAGAAATTTGATTAATAAATCATTATCCGTACCATCACACACATTAAAATCCCTTAAAATTACATTCAACGGGTTGGGCACAGTAGAGAACTTAACATCATACTCAGACATGTTACGACCCAATCTGTCACCCTGAAGTAATGCACTATTATTCTCACCCAAATCAAATGCGTTCCCCCTTACCACATCATTTTCGTCAAATAAACTGTCCCCCGTCTGCACAGATTTAGGCACCAGAGACAAATTAGATTTTAGGTTCGTTTGAGAACACATCGTATCACTATTCTGAACCGATTTAGTAGTGAAAATACATCTTTCAGTGGAACTACTCCGATTAACAGTTTTAGACCTGACCGCACACAGCACATTACGAGGTAAATCCGTAGATGACCCTATATAGCTACTCTCTTTCGAAGGATTTCTATTTTCACTAACCCTTGCACTATCCTGACGATAATCTGCCAACGTAGTTTCCAAATTGTCAACTAAATTTACATGATCACTCAATTCACACGCAACATCACCAATCAAACTATCACAATGCGAACCTTCAATGGATTCAGCCATATCACAATTACTTACCTCAGGAAACTTCAGATCAAATAATTCGACAAGTTTGGAACGTAGGCCTAATAACTCATTCTCAAAACTCACTTCACTCAAAGACCAAACACCAATTAAATCCTGTAGCCGATGTACCCAATGAATAGACCTATACTTAATTCGTTTCCGTTGAGAAGTAGCCGTTTTCCCCAGAACATTCACAACATTTAAAGAATCAATTAAATTAGAAACAGTGGACACTATGGTGGACTTACCGGCGCTCCAATAAGGATGTTCATGGTCAGGAATAATAATAGGTTTATCCTTTACTCTCTTCAGTACAGCAATATCCAACTCCCTATGATAATTAGGCTTTTCACTTCTGACCATCAATTTATGGACCACCTCATTTTTGGTCAGATAATAACAAGTAGGCAAAGGTCTCACTTCCATTTGTGACAATATTAAACATGAAACAAAACAACATACATATATTAGAAGTTATAAACATATGCATAATCGTACTTCACGTAAGTTAAGGTTAAGTGCATACCTCCACGCCCACACACAACACTGCAATCTCGATACATTAAGAAAATGTGGTAAAAATCGTAAACCACTCTCTAGCTACCAATGTAACACCCCCTCCTAACAGCAGAATACGACCGAGCCCATTTGCGATATAACCCAGATGAATGCACCGAGATTACAGTATCTAGCATAGGCCTAGAAATAATACACTGATACAACTGCGGTAACAACTTCTATTAACAATAACACTTACATACATTACATGACATTTAAAGAACATGAAAAAATACAACATTCTTTGGTACTTGCCTTATATTCTAAACGACAGATCAACATTCACAGTAATCCAAGTTTCCAAACAAGTAATGACAACGGCTTATAATCTTTCACGACTTTCCTTCACTTGCATCGACTCGTCTTGTTACTAATATTGCTCAAATCGTCGGTAGTTCCAATATAAAGCTCATTCGTGTTCCAACGCATGTTAATAGGCCTGAATACATTTATCTCTTCCGATAATCCAAGAGCCTTCAAAGCAAACATTATCAATCCAACGTCCACTCACTCTCATAAAATACTCAACTTCTTCACAATATCAATGTCAGCTGCTCGATACATATACATGCGTAAACCCATGTCAAGATGTCGTAATCTTTTAATATAATACTTGACTATCCTCGGCAGCAAAATTATATCAACGTCTAAGCTCTGTAATGGCTTCCTGAGAACTTCACTTGTTCACTCCTCAGCTGACGGAAGACTACTGTTACCGTTTGCCAACAGAAGATTCATAAAACAAAAACCAACAGCAACAACTCCAATACATCATTCAAGGTTAAGGCTACCAAAACAACTCACCACATATATCAAGTCCAATATTATCACTCCCGGCTAACATGATTCTTACCCGACAAGTCATATTTAACATCTCAAAGTCAATGCAGATTGTACCACATAATACAGTACAGATATTTACTCTCGGAGACACGAACTGTCACCGTATCTCAGGCCACCTTTATACATAACAGGCCTAGCAGCAAACTCAACTACTGTCTTCTTCCATGGAGATCCAAGTCTAACCAACATATTACAAGATTACGGCACACTTCGTACTTGACATTCAACATAATAGTTAGACAAATGACAACTAACTCGGCGTTCTCTCACAGGACCGGAACATCAGCTGCATTCAGTAGAAAGACAAATATAAGTTCTTACCTTTCGGTGTAGCTCTCTAGCGGGAAAACAGAGAACCGAAGTCATCACACCAGGCAATCAAAATTAAACATATCGAAAGACGTAGCAATCGTAAAATAGTGACGTATTACCGGCACAGTTTTGATGGCGAGTAGTCCTTCGTCCTTGTTTTGAATCCTCTTGATTCTAGCAATCAGAATATCAGTGAATCCGAAAAGGGCTTCGGTACACCGACTCAAGGCAACAGCATGTCGCATCTTCGTTCCAGAACGATGTTCGATGGTGTAGGAGAATTATTCCTGTGCCGTAATTACGTCACTTTTTTTTTCTCTTCCTGCTCTGTTTAGTCGATGGTCTCTAGGACTCTTCCTGCAGTGAAGATATCAGTTCTCTGTTTTGCCGCTAGAGAGCTGCACCACGGTAAGAAGTTGATTGTAACCTTGGGTCTGCTATATGTATCTTTTGCGCATGACCAGTCTTCCTGCTATTTTGACGTCAATTGCTGTTTTGTTTTTCTATGATGTTCTGTTGTGTTTCTTAACTATGCACGACAGTCAGCTGGAATGTGAACAGAAAAGGATCGACGGAGCCATTGCTAAGTTCTGGCTTCTTATGAAGTTATTCTAGTAATAAAAAGATTTTAATGTCCATTCCTTCGATGATAATGAAACCTATATGATTGATAGTTGGGTTTCTTAACTATGCACGACAGTCAGCTGGTATGTGAACAGAAAAGGATCGACGGAGCCATTGCTAAGTTCTGGCTTCTTATGAAGTTATTCTAGTAATTAAAAGATTTTAATGGCCATTTCTTCGATGATAATGAGACCTATATGATTGATAGTTGGGTTTCTGAAACGATGCACGACAGTCAGCTGGTATGTGAACAGAGAAGGATCTGTTGAGTAACTGTCGTAATATGTATGCTGGATTACATAAGTCTTTCTCCGTGCGAAGGCAAGTACTGGGAACGTGAACTATTTCCACATCTTCTAGTTTTACTAAATATAATCTTGTTGTTAATGTTTTGTAAATGTAATGTTTTAAAAATGTCAATAGAAGTTGTTCATTTAAGGAACGCAAGTGTATCATTTCTATGTCTAAGCTTAGTACTGTGGTCTCGGAATACTATCCTGGGTATGTTTTTCTTTTGGGCCTGGTCATTCCAATTAAGGGGGTAACTCCTGCGTGTCAACTTGTATCATGAGCGTGGTTTCAGATTATTTACCACATCTATATTTAATTGAGGTTAACTTGCTGGTTATAGACATGGAAGTGATTAGATATTAAATGAAATTACGTCAAGTGTTTATGATATTTTAATATAATCTCTAATTATTGTATTTTTTGTTTCATGTTATTTTACACCAAAACCAAATGGATAATCGAGCTATGCCTGCCATTTCATACTTGAATAAAAGTGAAGTGGCCTATGAGATATTGATTAGAAATGGATCTCCATCCTATCATCGTGAATTAGATGGCATTGCTTTAAGGAAACATAAAGGTGTGCCTATTGTCATTCCCTCTCATGACAATATCTGTTGGGATGTAGGTAAGTCTGACATTGTACCCTCTGTTTCTTGCTTATTGGATTCGTTAGGTGGTTTGAATTGTGTTGGAAATCAGTCTGCTTCGCAATTGAATCGTATTAAGTACAGATCCATTCATTGGATTAATAGATTGCACGACTTGATTGAAGTTTGGTCACGAAGTGATGAGATATTTTCTGAAGAGTTACCTAGATTGCGAGCTAAACTTGTTGAGTATTATGACCAAATCTTTGCTGAGGTTTCTGAAGGTGAGAGTAATGATTCTATTGTGTGTACGAGTGGTGGTATTAATAATTGTGATGAAGCGTGTGAAAATAGTGATGGTCTTAATATTATCGAGAATTTAGAACGTGTGTCATTGAGTGAAAATGAAAACATGGTAGATAATTTTGAAAATAGGAGTACATCTGATGTTAATAGTCTGGTAGGGTCGTCAATCAGTTTATCCAGGGGTAGGTCGTGTATAATTAGGCCTGATGTGAACAAGCAAAGCAATTTCATAGAAAAATGTATCTCGGCAAATACTCCTGTACCAAATGTTTCTGCGATTAGGACTCTACTTAATCTGAATTATAGCTGTTCTGGTGTTAGCAAGTCTGTGCAGACTGGGAGGAGCCTATTAGATAAAAGTGAAGCGATTGATTGTGATATTTTCAATCCTCTATTAAGAAATTGTGCTTGGTCTCAGAGTACGTACCGATGCATGTCTTGCCTGATAATGGTGTTAGGTTCCAAAATATTCCCAACCCTGTGAATTTAATTCTAAAAGACTTCCATGTGTGCGATGGCACTGATAGTGATCTATTGGTAAAATTTTTAAGGAAGGTGATAGAATTAAGAGATGCTGCGGTCATGTATGGGTTATCCGAGTTGCAAATTTATAGGATCGTATACCCATGTACGAATGGTTTACTTCGCGACAAGTTACTCGAGTGCACGTCTGCTAATTATTCTTTGGAATATTTTCAATCTGAAGTTTTAAATTATTTTATTTCCCCTCGTCTGTTGTCTGATTTACAAAGGGATTATTTGTTTCGAGTACAACGCATGGACGAAACGTTAAGTAATTATTTTATGGACATCAGATGGTATGCTAGGTTATTTGCTGTTGGGTTGTCTGAACAACAAATCGTTACTTCAATGGTGGAGGGAATTAATCCTAATTATAGATTATCGTTAGCTATGAATACCAAACCCAAAAGCTATAAAGAGTTCAACGATATTATCTTCGAAGCAGAGAAAGTTAATAAAGCTAATTTAAGGCGGATGGATGGTCCAGGGAGATTATGTTCTACTGGTTTCCCTCCTTCTGGAGCTATTGTAGGTACTAATTATTTTCAGAAGCGTGAAGAGATGCAGCATGCTGACAGATATAACCAGCCTGACCAGAGTAGAAATATTTTTCTTAGTAATGATTTTCAGCATAGTAGCAGAGAACTAGTACCAGTTCGTGTGGGTGCGGAGACTCCTCAGTGGCGTAACTTCAAGAGACCCGATAGGGGTAGCAACAAAGGTAGGAGATGTGATCTTTGTGAATCATATGATCATCTACGTCGATGGTGTGATGCCACTGTGAACCGTGATTATTGAATTTTGAGTTGTATGATTTGTATTTTTCTAAATTGTATTAGACAGACAAAATCATTTTCTTGTGTGCATGGTATGGGTATTTTGTTATGTGAGTACAATTTTCTAAATTGTATTAGACAGACAAAATCATTTTCTTGTGTGCATGGTATGGGTATTTTGTTATGTGAGTGCAATTTTCTAAATTGTATTAGACAGACAAGATCATTTTCTCGTGTGTATGGTATGTGTGGACGTTGAGTGATCGTGTATATTTAGCTTTGTTTTGGTAATTGGGTGGTTTGTTGTTGCTTTTGATGGTAAAATAAGTTTAGGGTTTTATTATATTTAATGGTTTTAAGGTATTTTGATGGATAACAGAATATATAAATTGGGATCTCGTTAGGATATCATCGGGCATCTTACGATCCTAATATTATCTAAGAATGGGACTTGATTGGGTGATATAAGGTGTTCAAAACTGTGATGGTAGGTATTTACAAAACTATTCCATTTGAGTCTCCAAGTAAGTGCCTAGAGTGCACTTTTAATCGCTTGTTGATTTCGGAATGTAAAGACTTACAGGTGAGCTGAGGTTATAAGAAGTATGTTGAAAGGTAATTGTTGTTGTTGGTCGAAGAGAATATGTCAAGGGTAATTATGGTGATGAGTCGACATATTAATAGTGTTTCAGGGTAATTTTATTTTGTGTATGTCGGTGTTTTAATGTGATCCTATTTATATTTTTGGTAGATTTTTTGGGATATTTGTGGGTGGTAACTTGTTGTATATAAGGTGTGATTTTTGAGGTTGTGGATGTAGGAATGTAAGCTTTCTTATGTGATTTTGTTTGTCTGTACGTGTGTTCTGGTTATTAATTTATTGTAGAGTCTTTTGGTTGATCTTGGGATTTGTTTGAGATGTTTCATCGTTTTTTGGATTTGCTAATTTTTCGTTATGTATGTAATTTCCTAAATTTGTGCAGATCTTTAAAATGGACACAACCTTTGTTTATCGTGTGGATGTATGTGTGAGTGCGAGATGTTAGCTTTGCATATTAATTCGGGTGGGATGTTTCGTTTCTAGTTATGGTGTCAAAATAAGGTTAGGTTTCTAGCGATTTTTTTTGGGTTAACTTATTAATTTAATTTATTAACGAAAGTATAATCTAGTATTTGTTAAAATACCTTTCAATGAGGTAAGTATTAGTTTAAGAGAATTACCTTACGATCCTTGACATTTTCTGTATGGGATCTGGTTAAGGTGAAAGAAAGTAATTATTAGTTGTAAGTTTAGTGTTTGTTAATATTAAAGGGTAATGTATTTGTGTCATTGTGTTTGAATATGCGTTTTAACGAGAACTTGGTTATATTCTGGTATTTTCTGGGTAATTTGTGGGTGGTAATTTGTAATTTTGTTGATTGTGTGAAATGGAGGTAATGTGAGTGGTGTTATGAAAGGGTTGTGTGTTTATTTTGTTGGTTTGTGCGTGTCGTCTGATTCTGCTATATTTTTCGTTTTGGGAATTTGTTCGTTGTTTGGTCGAATTTTATGGGCGATTCTTCTTTGTTTTTTTCCTCTGGTTGGTGTGTGTCTGGTCAGGGTTTCTATGAGTGGAAACAGATGGGTGATGAAGGATTTAACCTGCATTTAGTTAGTTCTGTGAAAATTTTCATTTTTTTCTTTGGCAAGCAAGCTCATTTTCATTTAAGTCTATATCTGAGTAGGTGGAAAGTATTTGTTTTCTGTAAATAAGAGAGTTCATTTTATTTGGAAATAATGTAGATATAATGGAAAAGATTATTTTGGTTGTTAACGATGATAAATATGTATTACATTTGAGTACATGACATAAAAAAGATTAAAAAAACAAAGATTGTAAAACTTAAAACCTTGATTGTAAAAGATGTGGAAATTTTTCTTTTTTTTTGAATTCGATTTTGTCGAAACTCTTGCCAGATTTAATTGAAAGTTTATATTTTATGCTGTTTCGAAAATCATTTTATTGTGTGTTAGTTGTAAGATCTTTATTACATGGTACTGTCCCAAGCGAAATTGATTTCAGCCCTATTTATTTGGAGATTGCTTCTGCGGAGAAGATTCTTTGGTGTATTATGTGAGGCAATCCTGAGCCCAGATGACTAAGCTGTTGCCAATGGTTCTGTACGGATGGGAAACTACCTTCGTCTATGTTTGAAGACTTCGAAGATACTTTTATATTGTATTTGTACGAGAAAACCTGTATTTGTAAATTTGTACCTTTGTAAGACGCGTGATAGTACTAGCAAACGTTCTTGACATGATGTCAAAACCTGGTAACGACATGCTAGTATGATTTGAAATTGGTGGAAGAATGTGAAAAGAATTTATTTGGCATGAAGTGTTCATATTCTAATACGTTGTGATAAAAAAAAACTTTTTTTTTCATGAAGGTTTGCATGTCAGCATGATGTAACTATTCTTTTTTCATTGACGTGGTTGTTGAACCAACGTCAAGCTTGTAGAGGGGGAGATTTGTGCCGTAATTACGTCACTTTTTTTCTCTTACTGCTCTGTTTAGTCGATGGTCTCTAGGACTCTGCCTGCAGTGAAGATATCAGTTCTCTGTTTTGCCGCTAGAGAGCTGCACCACGGTAAGAAGTTGATTGTAACCTTGGGTCTGCTATATGTATCTTTTGCGCATGACCAGTCTTCCTGCTATTTTGACGTCAATTGCTGTTTTGTTTTTCTATGATGTTCTGTTGTGTTTCTTAACTATGCACGACAGTCAGCTGGAATGTGAACAGAAAAGGATCGACGGAGCCATTGCTAAGTTCTGGCTTCTTATGAAGTTATTCTAGTAATAAAAAGATTTTAATGTCCATTCCTTCGATGATAATGAAACCTATATGATAGATAGTTGGGTTTCTTAACTATGCACGACAGTCAGCTGGTATGTGAACAGAAAAGGATCGACGGAGCCATTGCTAAGTTCTGGCTTCTTATGAAGTTATTCTAGTAATTAAAAGATTTTAATGGCCATTTCTTCGATGATAATGAGACCTATATGATTGATAGTTGGGTTTCTGAAACGATGCACGACAGTCAGCTGGTATGTGAACAGAGTAACTGTCGTAAAATGTATGCTGGATTACATAAGTCTTTCTCCGTGCGAAGGCAAGTACTGGGAACGTGAACTATTTCCACATCTTCTAGTTTTACTAAATATAATCTTGTTGTTAATGTTTTGTAAATGTAATGTTTTAAAAATGTCAATAGAAGTTGTTCATTTAAGGAACGCAAGTGTATCATTTCTATGTCTAAGCTTAGTACTGTGGTCTCGGAATACTATCCTGGGTATGTTTTTCTTTTGGGCCTGGTCATTCCAATTAAGGGGGTAACTCCTGCGTGTCAATTCCAACGACAGGGCCCATCGAGCGACTCTGGGTGTTAGATCTTTCTTTTGCATAATCTTTTGGAACGCCGAGCAATCTGTTACTATTTTAAAATTCACTCCAAAATGGTAGACTCTGAACTTGTTCAAGGCTCGAACAACGGCGAGGACTTCGAGCCCATAACTGCAATATTTTTCTTCTTGCGGCGTAGTCTTCTTGCTCATGTATGAGACCGGGTGTAGTAGACCATCCTCGGGTAGTTTCTGCAGGAGCACGGCGCACTAAACGAACTTGCTAGCGTCTGTATGAAGCTCAGTCTCATATCTGGGGTTGTAGATTATCAACACAGGTCTGGATGACCAGATTCTTTTCAACTCCTCGAATGCCTCTCTCTCCTTGTCTCCAAACCGGAAGTCATGGCCGGTTCTGAGCATATCGCTCAAAGGTTTGGCGATTGAAGCGTAGCCTGGAATAAATTTCCGGAAGTACCCTGTCAAACCCAAGAAGCTTTGGAGAGCTGTGATCGTCTTCGGCACCGGGAAGTTTTGTACAGCTGCTGTCTCTCATTTGACGGTTGAATCTTTCCTTCCTGGATTTGGTAGCCAAAAAATGAACCTTCCTTTTCAGGAATTGACACTTCTTGAAATTTATCAGCAATCCGTAGTCCCGTGCAATGTCAAGTACATCAATTAACAATTGAATAGCTTCCAGTACAGTTTTTGCCGGAATTATCAAATCGTCCATGTAGATGAAGATGAGTCCTGTCTTTATCAGCTCCCAAACCTCAGCGTTAATAAATCGTTGAAAGACAGACGGGCTGTTAGTGAGACCAAAGGGGACTTTCTTGAACTCGTACTGACCTGAGTGGTTAACAAACGATGTATACTTTCTACTCTCTTCTTCAACATCTACATGGAAGAAACCATTCTTCAAGTCAAGAGTAGAGAATACACGAGCATCTTGGAGTTTGTCAAGCAAGTCTTCGATGAGAGGGAGGGGGTAGTGATCCTTGACAATGATCCTATTTAGTGGTCTGTAGTCCACGCAGACACGATGTGAAACGTCCTTCTTTTTCACAACTACAACAGGACAGGCGTACTCGGATGCACTTGGTTGCACAATTCCATCTTTCAGCCATGTCTGAATCTGCTTCTCAACCACCTCTTTTTCTCTCGGTGCCAATCGTCTCGGTCTGCTACATATCGGTTCTTCTGTCTTCACAACTATCTTAATCTGGATATTCGTGGATTTGATTTTCATTGGGGTGTAACTCGCTACGATGTGCTCGACTGTTGCCTTGGCCTCGTCAGATACAGTCTTGTCAATGTATAGCTCGTCTTCACCTGCGTCAATGCACATGACCAACGTCTCTTCTCTCTTCTTCAACTGAACGCCCTCTCTAGAAATCAACACCTCAGCCTGATCCAGTAAGTCGATTCCAATAATCATAGAAACTGGAATAGCTTCGTCGGGAACAACGTGGACTTCGACACAAAAAAACCTGGTCGTCAACGTTGATCGTCGTGTTGAACCATACCAGCACGGACGCTTTGCTTGCGCCCAAGCCAGTCAGGATCCGGTTGCTTGGTTGCAGTTCTGGGGTGTCGTTTTCCATGTCCTTGTAAGCGTCCTGCCTCAACAAGTTGAAATGACAAGCACTATCTACCAGGGCTGATAAATTGTGGTTGCAGATTTTGACGTCCTTGTATTTGTAATTACTGACTGCTTCCTTCGACGTGTTCAAGGCCACCGTCTGTTTCTTTAATTCTTCGTCTTTCTTTGGATTGGTACAATCTGTGGAGATGTGTCCGAATTTGTTACACTGGAAACACTTCCATCCCTTGCCCTTATCCTTGCACTCGCTGGATTTGTCACTTGACTTGCCACAGTTGTAACACCTCTGAGCCTTGCCCTTATCCTTGCCTGCATCGTCATCCTTCTGTTTATTTGAATCTGCTCCACCGGATTTCTTCTTGTTGTGCTGCGACGACGTGGAAGACCTCTTCGAAGTTATCCTTCCCGCGGCACGTTCAAACTGACGTAGTTTCTCTTGGAAGTCTCTAAGCGACTGAGTGCCGTACAATAACAGCTTGGTGCCGGAGCGATCCTCTATTCCGTCTATCACGTACTGCATGAGTGAGTCATCGTCTATATCTCCTCTACTTGCTATCTCCTTCATTGTAAGGTAATATTCCTGGAGCGATTCGTCCCTTTGTTTCCTTCGTCTAAACAGCGTCGAATGGATCTCCGCTGTACTCGTCTGCACGTCAAATTCCTCTCGAAGAGATTTCTTCAACGCCGTCCAGCTGGTAATTCCCTTCTCACCCTGGTTGATGAGTTTTGCCAAGCCGGTTAGAGATTTCTTAGCGAAGATCAACTTCTGCAGTTTGTTCCATCCCATCAACGCAGCTGTTTCCTCAAACTCGGTGATCCATCGGTTGACTGGATATTGTTTTAATCCCTTGTTTGGGGGTAGTTGGGATAAAACACGGTTGTGTCAGTGTGCTAATTTGGAAGGCTATTTCTGGATGAGAGTTGCTTCCCGTGGTTGGGAGAGACTACTGGTGTAGTGTGTTGGTGTTAGTGTTTAATCTCTTGGGGGCGTCCCTGCAAGATGCAAGTATCTGCTAGGGGATGGATGTTTAAGTGCAAGCTACTAAACTGGCCTGCCAGCTGAGCGGAATGAGTAATTCAATAAATGTGCCGATTCAGCGGCTCGACGCTCTGCGGTCGAGTCGCGTGCTGTGAGTACAATGGAGTCTGACGAAGCAATTACTGACCGCTACGGTCAGGGGCACTTATGGCTAAGGTCAGGTGGGGTATGAGGATGTGAAGTGGAGTGTAATCAGTAATACAAGTGTGGCTTACTGACCAAGTATTTAATGGCCAGTTGATGTAATGGTATGTCCCTCTTGGGGAGTTTGAGCAAATATAAATGTGGTACAATTTGTAAAGTGTCAGGGTAGGTGTTTTACAAAATAAAGGATTCTGAGCAGAAGCTGGATTCTCACCTGGTGTAGAACGGACGTCGGGGAGAGCCGCTGGCGAAGAACACTACAGAACAGATAATCCTTCCCTTCTGGGCTCCGTTCTTATACGTTTTGGTGCTGCTTGGTCAGCATTGCGTCAATGTAGCTGCCCCAAATAGTTGTTAGTGTAAATGTTTGTGTATGTTTTGCAAGTAGTTGGCTAACCTCCTAGGCTTAGGTGGCCACCGCTTGCTGTGTAGAGATATGGTGTTTCCAGTTGGGGTGGTTTTGGCGAAAGATAGCGGGGTGGCTCTCAGGGGGTACTGCCGCCCCCCCCCCGGGCTGTACAAGTCCCCCTCATCGATTAGTTCGCGTCCTCGTGAACGGGAAGTAGAGTAGGCGTGTCGTTGTGATGGTTTCTTCTTGTTTTCTCATCGTACCTCTTCTTCTTCTTCGTCTTCCGTGTCGGTGTCGTGTAGGTGTATCGATGTCGTGGTAATGTGAGTCTAGCGTGTGCTCAGAGGGGTAGGTTTTGGGTATACTTAGTTATACATAGTTTATAGTTCATCTAGAATTAATCATCGTAAAAGTTGACATTTGAAATAAGTACATAAAAAATTCTTGAAGTTATTGCTGTTTAACGAAATCAGGGAGAAAAAGCATATATATATATATGTATTGGTGCTATGCAGGAAGGAAAAAAACATGGTTGGACGGGTGGTTGTGCCGTCCGGCGCTGTGTGGAAAAAAAATTGCTCCCTGCAAGGCATTGTATAAAAGATGGAAGAAAATAGAAAAAACAGGTGCCCCAGGGTATATGTTAAAGGAAAATATATTAAATGGTTTATTGTGTTGGGGTGAAACAGGACACCTTTACAAATTTTGTCGTTATTAGGATGGAAAGGAAAGAAACAAAAGTGTTTTACAGTGTGGATGGTGTTAGAATGTTGCAGTATTTTGTGTGTAGTCTCCATATTTCTCATGCTGTGATGGTTTTATAATTTGTTACAATTTTTATTACAATCCTTATGTTCTAGCCTTAATTATATTATTATTATTACTAAACCTCATGAGTATCTTTTCCCTGTGTATATGGCCATAGCGCTGTTCCTTCTTGGCCACCTTCACCTTGTGCCACTCATCTGTGGCCTTTGACCTGCCACTGTGGTTTAGTGGCTAAACCGTTCACCTGTTGTCGTGAATTTCCCTCCGTGGGTTGAAGAATTCACCTTGATGGCTAGATTTGGCACTTACAAGATTGTACCATTCCTGGTCATCGCGTATCGCTCATTATTTAAGCGGTTTCATATCTGTAATTGCGTCAGCATCGCTCGGTGCCCCACGGTCACCTTACGTTGCTGGCCGCGGCGTCGTCACCTTTAGGGGTGCGACTGAAAAACGACGAAGATCAGTGTGTTTGTGTGTGAGAGATAGGTAGTGTGATTCATTGTTGGACATATATTTACAATAGACATGTTTATGCTCCTCGTCCTCTGTAAAATAAAATGCATTAATGGCCATTTCATATGTGGTTCTGTGCATGCCGTTGCTTCCTGGCTTTCCTGCATTCCTGAAAGTGGATTATGTTATTATGATTACAGTATATATATCAGTTCCCTCGCTGCGCTTATTATATAGAAAACAAGTGTAACGCCCCTTAAGTCTAATTTAGTCTAGTTTAGCCTGAGCCGACTGGATCTTATCATCCTGTCCGTATCCTTCCTCCTTTCTCCGTGTATTTGTGTGTGTAGCCCGCTATAGGGCGGTGTAGTGTATCAAATCTGTTACAACTGTGACCATGGTCTGACGATCTCTGCCGTATCGATGGAGCTCTTTCTCTGAAATTCAAATACATATTTTATGAAATACCCTTGGCCATAAGTCTTCTCTCGCACCGCTGTGGCCTTCAGCCTTGGTTGCTGTGCCGAGCTGTCGCATATATCGCTTTTGTATGGGTCGGCTGGCTCCTGTGCCACCGCCCTTGGTGCGCCTATAATCCTATTTATCCTATGTATTGTCGGGCTTACCCTGGTAACGGATTTTAGTTGCCAGGTGCCGATCGTTCTATCTTAACTAGAAAAGTGCTTAGCCTAAAATATTAAAAAAAAGAAATATATATATTGTATTTACAAGCCGAAATGGTCCTTGGTCTAGTGCCGAAATGTACTGTAGCTACTGTTTCACAACAGTGCTTATTAAATTTGCTTAAAGTTAAGTTGCCTTTTGAATGCAACTGTATCTTATGTACTAGAATTTTGATCGGAGGCTCGTCCGGTCGATTTCTCTTCCGGGGGCCCTTGTAACATATTGCTGAGACCGGAACCCAGCAATGGCTCGTAGTCCCCTCCCTTAATACTAATTGTCGACATCGCCCTATTAATAATTAGTATAGGCCTGCGCGAGGGCGTTGCGAAGGAACAGACGCCTCGCTCGGATATCCTTTTCGTCGCTGTTATACCTGCCTGTGTTGGCATTATTCGCCATTTATCATCTGTTTATATTTATTGCTTGGTTGCCCACAGAACCCCTTTTGGCAGCCCGTTGCATACCTATTTAATATCTCTGGCCGCTCGGTGCGTTACCATTTACGCTCTGGAGACTCGGTGTTATCCATTTATGTGGGCACGGAACCGAATGATCGCATTCATTCCATATGCATTATTTATTATTCATTTGTTATTATTTATATGGTCGTCTTCACCTCGTCTCGCGGGACGAGGACTTGGCGGATCTAGGATCGGTCCCGCTGAATCCTGAGATCCTTCTTCACTTCCGCGAGTGGAAGCCTAACTTGCCGCCATAGAAGCTCTACTTAGGTTACATGCTAACTAAAGTCTAGTCCTAGTGTGGTCGTCTCTAGGTTCGTCTGTCAGTCATTCAACTGGGTCAGGCGTCATCATCGCCTTCTCCAGCTCTGTTCTTGTGTGGCGCCTCTGCCTTCCATTTACAATCTCATCACCATCCAGTGTGATATCAGATTCCTTTTTTTAAATAAGTGTGATATGTAAATAATTTACCATGTAATTATGTAAAATTTTAAGTGTTCTGGGGTTGTAGGATCTTCTAAATGCATAGTCTACTTTAGGCTCGTAAGTGCCATGTCGGATTTCCAGCGGTAAGGCCTTGGTAATTTCCTAGAGGTGTTAGTAGGTTTTTATGGCGTTGGGTCCATTGTTATTAGGATCCGGGGGTGTTATTTGCCGAATGGGCTTAAAGCGTGGTAGGAGGGGGTCGTGCGTCGTTGGTCTCCATGTTAATGGTGGCCTGGAGGCGGTGATGCTGCTAGGATGTCTTTACAGTGAGTGGATGGGGTAGGGTTTTCCCACGTGTACAAAAAATTTTAAAAGTGCCATGCAGGTGTAATAATAATAATATCCCTGGTATGTGGGTAGGATATTCCATGCATGGGGATGGATATGAGGCGTATCCGCTCTCACTTGAGGATAAAGCATGTGACAAGGTATGATAAGTCTATGTCCCTTGCATGCGGGATTAGTTAATAAAATAATTGTTAATATAAATGTGGCCTCATCTCTTTACATAGAGATGTGCATAACGCTTGATATTGTTTCCGACTCACCCCTAATATTCAGGTGTAGGCGTTTGGGGCCAAGGTGTAGCGTGCCTATTTGTTTGACGCATGAAGTCTATCAACCCCGATGTATATTTTGAAATGTAGTCTAGCTGTTTTTGCGTGTCTGTATGTCTGTGTTGGATGGCGTTGTAAGTGACAGGGTATGTAGGGAGAAGGGTGTTGGAATGGTGGCCCGTAGTTGGTACCATAGCCATCCTGATGGAACTATCCATCTCTGCTCCTATCGTGGTGTGTCATCCTCTCTTGGTCACGATTTGTTCTCTATCCGCTCCTTGGGATGTACGCTGGCGAATTTGAGATGCCATAAAGCACCTCCTCTGTCCTAAAATAGCAGTCTGTGGAGTGCCTGCAGGTCTGTGAAATCTATGTTGTTGTAGAAATGTTTGTGTCTGTTGGCACTGCCCTCGGGCTGCCCTTAGGAGGTTGGAGTGCAGTGACGCTGTGACGTCACGGCCTAATCTGGTTTCGTGTTTTCTTAACGTTAGAGTAGCAAGTGACTGTAAGTGTGCCGTTATTACGTCACTTTTTACCCTTAATGCTCTGTTTAGTCGATGGTCTCTGGGACTCTCCCTGCAGTGGAGATATCAGTTCTCTGTTTTACCGCTAGAGAGCTGCACCATGGTAAGAAGTTGATTGTAACTTTGGGTCTGCTATATGTATCTTTGGCGCATGACCAGTCTTCCTGATATTTTGAAGTCAACTGCTGTTTGTTTTGCTTTGATGTTCTGTTGCGTTTCTTAACTATGCACGACAGTCAGCTGGTATGTGGACAGAGAAGGATCGACGGAGCCATTGCTAAGTTCTGTCTTCTTATGAAGTGATTCGAGTAATATAAAGATTTTAATGGCTATTCCTTCGATGATAATGAGACCTATATAATTGATAGTTTGATAACTGTCGTGAAATGTATGCTGGTCTACATAAGTCTTTCTACGTACGACAGTCAGCTGGGATGTGAATAGAGAACGATCGACGGAGCCATTATTAAGTTCTGTCTTCTAATGAAGTTATTCTTGTAATTAAAAGATTTTAATGGCTATTCCTTCGATGATAACGAGGCCTATATGATTGATAGTTGGTAACTGTCGTGAAATGTATGCTGGACTACATAAGTTTTTCTCCGTGCGAAGGCAAGTACTGGGAACGTGAACTATTTCCACATCTTCTAGTTTTGTTAAATATAATCTTGTTGTTAATGTTATTGTAAATGTAATGTTTAGAAATGCCAATAGATGTTGTTCATTTAAGGAACGCAGGTGTATCATTTCTATGTCTGAGCTGAGTACTGTGGTCACGGAATACTATTCTGGGTATGTTTTTTATGGGCCTGGTCATTCCAATTAAGGGAGTTACTCCTGCGTGACAACTTGTATCATGAGCGTGGTTCAGATTATTTACCACATTTATATTTAATTGAGGTTAACTTGCTGGTTATAGACATGGAAGTGATTAGATATTGAATGAAATTACGTAAAGTGTTTATGATATTTTTATATAATCTCTAATTATTGTATTTTTTGTTTCATGTCATTTTACACCAAAACCAAATGGATAATCGAGCTATGCCTGCCATTTCATACTTGAATAAAAGTGAGGTAGCCTATGAGATATTGATTAGAAATGGATCTCCATCCTATCATCGTGAATTAGATGGCATTGATTTAAGGAAACTAAAAGGTGTGCCTATTGTCATTCCCTCTCATGACAATATCTGTTGGGATGTAGGTAAGTCTGACATTGTACCCTCTGTTTCTTGCTTATTGGATTCGTTAGGTGGTTTGAATTGTGTTGGAAATCAGTCTGCTTCGCAATTGAATCGTATTAAGTACAGATCCATTCATTGGATTAATAGATTGCACGACTTGATTGAAGTTTGGTCACGAAGTGATAAGATATTTTCTGAAGAGTTATCTAGATTGCGAGCTAAACTTGTTGAGTATTATGACCAAATCTTTGCTGAGGTTTCTGAAGGTGAGAGTAATGATTCTATCGTGTGTGCGAATAGTGGTATTAATAATTGTGATGAAGCGTGTGACAATAGTGGTGGTCTTAATATTATCGAGAATTTAGAACGCGTGTCATTGAGTGAAAATGAAAACATGGTAGATAATTTTGAAAATAGGAATACTTCTGATGTTAATAGTCTGGTAGGGTCGTCAATCAGTTTATCCAGGGGTAGGTCGTGTACAATTAGGCCTGATGTGAACAAGCAATGCAATTTCATAGAAAAATGTATCTCGGTAAATACTTCTGTACCTAATGTTTCTGCGATTAGGACTCCACTTAATCTGAATTATAGCTGTTCTGGTGTTAGCAAGTCTGTGCAGACTGGGAGGAGCCTATTAGATAAAAGTGAAGCGATTGATTGTGATATTTTCAATCCTCTATTGAGAAATTGTGCTTGGAGTAACGTACCGATGAATGCCATGCCTGACAATGGTGTTGGGTTCCAAAATATTCCCAACCCTGTGAATTTAATTCTAAAAGACTTCCATGTGTGCGATGGCACTGATAGTGACCTATTGGTAAAATTTTTAAGGAAGGTGATAGAATTAAGAGATGCTGCGGTCATGTATGGGTTATCCGAGTTGCAAATATTTAGGATCGTATACCCTTGTACGAATGGTTTACTTCGAGACAAGTTACTCGAGTGCATGTCTGCTAATTATTCTTTGGGATATTTTCAATCTGAAGTTTCAAATTATTTTATTTCCCCTCGTCTGTTGTCTGATTTACAAAGGGATTATTTGTTTTGAGTACAACGCATGGACGAAACGTTAAGTAATTATTTTATGGACATCAGATGTTATGCTAGGTTATTTGCTGTTGGGTTGTCTGAACAACAAATCGTTACTTCAATGGTGGAGGGAATTAATCCTAATTATAGATTATCGTTAGCTATGAATACCAAACCCAAAAGCTATAAAGAGTTCAACGATATTATCTTCGAAGCAGAGAAAGTTAATAAAGCTAATTTAAGGCGCATGGATGGTCCAGGGAGGTTATGTTCTACTGGTTTTCCCCCTTCTAGAGCTATTGTTGATACTAATTATTTTCAGAAGCGTGAAGAGAGGCAGCATGCTGACAGATATAACCAGCCTGACCAGAGTAGAAATATTTTTCTTAGTAATGACTTTCAGCATAGTAGCAGAGAACTAATACCAGTTCGTGTGGGGGCGGAGACTCCTCAGTGGCGTAACTTCAAGAGACCCGATAGGGGTAGCAACAAAGGTAGGAGATGTGATCGTTGTGGGTCATATGCCCATATTAGTCGTTGGTGTGATGTTAAATATAACAATAAATCTTTATCGTATGTAAACAAGACGTCATCAGAAGATAAAATTTGGTATTCTAATGTGTCAAAAAAGAAATGTGAACGTTCACGTGACAGTAATTTTAGTCGGGGTCTGGTCAAAAGTAAAAAGATGTGTAACCGCATCACTGATGTTGCTCATGGAATTTCTCCATTTATTGACATTGACATTAATAACGAGCCGGTTTCTGCACTTATTGACTCTGGGAGCGTGAGTTCATTTTTAAGCTTAGAATGGTTTAATAATATGAAATCTGTATGTAAATTTGGAAAACTGATTGCCGAGAATAATGATGTGAGATCCGCGAATTCTTCTTTTCTGGATATTAAAGGATACATAACAGTTAAGATCAGGATATTAAGTTTCACGTGGAAATTTAGGTAATGGGTCGTACATCGTCTGTCTTGTGATGTCATCCTTGGTGCTGACTTTTTGGCACATGTTGGGTTACTGATTGATCTGAGGGATCAAACATGTCAATTTAAGTTCAAGCCCCGTTTAAGGTTAAAATTTAATAATTATACTTGTGGTGTTGGTATTAATGCTGCTCAGAGTGGTGACAAACCTAATGATATTGAAGATTTGGAGCTGGGACATCTAAGGGAGGATCAAGCTAATAGTATTCGTATACTATGCTCTGAGTTTACTGATGTTTTAACCGACAGGTTAGGTGTAACGAATATTTTGGAATATGAGATTGAGTTATCCGATTCAGTGCCTGTTAGGTCTTCTCCTTACCGTCTGGCTCCACCGAAGATGAAGGTTTTGAAAGGTATCATCGATGAGATGATTGATGAGGGAGTAGTTAGGAAATCTACTTCTTCCTATTCATCTCCCATTTTCTTAGTGCCCAAACCTAATGGAGAATTTAGACCTGTGGTTGACTACCGTGCCTTAAATAAGAAGGTGATTCTCCAACAGATTCCTTTGCCGGATTTACAGTCCTGTTTTGGGTGGTTTCAGGGAGCAACGGTATTTTCCGTTCTGGACCTAAACAAAGCATATATGCAAATTCCGTTGAGTGAGAAATCCAAAACAGTGACTGCGTTCACCACGGATTGGAATTTGTATGAATTCGAACGTTTGCCCTTCGGGTTATCGATAGGTGCTGCTGTATTGAGTCGTTTACTGGACAATATTTTTGATGGGATAACATTTAAGTCAGTCTACCACTATCTTGATGATGTGGTAATAGTCAGTAAGTCTTTTGAAGAACCTGTTGAACATGTTAGAGAAGTTCTTAAAAGACTTAAAGAAGCGGGATTGACAGTTAAGTTATCTAAGGTGTCCTTCGCAAAACCCCAAATTTCGTTCTTGGGTCACATTGTGTCGTCATCTGGTGTTTCAGTTGATCAGACTCGTACTCAATCCATTCGCGATTTCAAATCACCTAGAAACGTGAAAGAAGTTGCACGTTTCGTAGGGATGATCAATTATTTCCGTAAGTTCGTTCCTAATTTTGCGCACAGGGCAGCTCCGTTGAATATGTTAAGGAAGAAAGGTACGGAGTTCGTTTGGGGTCCCTCGCAAGAATCAGCTTTTGAAGTTCAGGGTGAAGCATATAAAGGGCACTGAGAATGTGATTGCAGACTGTTTGAGCCGGATGTACGGAGAATTGTCTGATGATATTGATAATAAGGAAAATGTATGTAATAATGTTTTGATCAACGGGTCTTGTAATGCTATACTTTCCAATTATCCGTTGTTGTTCCGTGATGTATCGGGGTACCAAAGGGAAGATCCTGTGTTGTCAGAAATTATTCAGAAGCTTGAGAGGGGAGAATCGGTCAAACCGTATTTCCTGAAAGGAAACTTACTTTGTTGTTCAGCACGTAGTGATAAGTTGGCCAAAATCGTATTGCCTGTTGTATTAATACCTGAAGTATTTAGGTACTTTCATGAGTCGCCTATCGGTGCACATTTAGGTGTGTTAAAAACTAGATTAAGGATAAGGGAAAATTTCATTTGGAAGGGAATGGATAAGGAAATCAAACGTATGGTAAACCATTGTCAAACTTGTAAACTGGCTAAACCGGCTACCAACACTAAGGTGGGAATGTTGTCATCGGAAGTGGCTACTAGGCCAATGCAGAGGTTGTTTCTAGACTTTATTGGCCCTTTTCCGGTGTCTAAGTGGGGAAACAAGTTTGCTTTGGTATGTACGGATGGGTTCTCAAGGTTTAATTGGATATTTCCAACTAGGGCTGCTACAACGCAAGTTGTTATCCGATGTCTTGAAAAAATATTTGCCTCGTTTGGCCCGTGCCAGTTTCTGATCACTGATAACGCTCAATGTTTCAAGTCTAGTGTGTTGAGAAATTTCTTATTTGAATTGTCAATTTCTCAAATTACATCTTCACCGTATTACCCTAAAGGTTCGTACGCTGAGCGTGTCAATAGAAATTTCAAAGTGGCGTTAATTGCCTTTCATCACAGTGATCATAGTAAATGGGACTCCTGTATACCTTGGATAACCTTTTATTTTAATACCGCTGCCCATGAATCCCATAAAACCACTCCATTTTCATTAATGTTTTCTTTCACTCCTAACACACCTTTATCTAATATTTGGTCGATTAATCAGTTGTTACCTGAACAGTATACCTTTAGTCATATCAAGAGTATTTGGAAAAAGGCTAAGGAGAACATGAAGGTGGCTCATGATAGATTAGAAAAAAGGTATAATCTAGGTCGTAAACCTGTTGATATTAAAGTTGGAGATAACGTTTTTGTGAAGAATTTTTCTTTGAAGGAGGTTGGACCAAAAGAGTCGGGAAAACTAAGAGAGAGGTTTCGTGGCCCTTTTAAGGTTGTTAGTTTCTTGACTCCCGTTACTCTTCTGGTCAGTGTTACTGTTAAAAAGAGAATTTTCAGGGTGCATCTGTCACATGTGAAGAAAGGTGCTAACGATATGAAATAGGGTATGTAAACGTGTTTCTTCAAAATTGTGTACGGCAATTGATTATTCCTCTAGTATGTATGTCTTGTGTGTGCTATTGGTACGTTTTTTGTCTGCACGTGTGATTTTTCTAAATTGTATTAGACAGACAAAATCATTTTCTTGTGTGCATGGTATAGGTATTTTGTTATGTGAGAACAATTTTCTAAATTGTACTAGACAGACAAGATTATTTTCTCGTGTGTATGGTATGTGTGTACGTTGAGTGATCGTGTATATTTAGCTTTGTTTTGGTAATTGGGTGGTTTGTTGTTGCTTTTGATGGTAAAATTAGTTTAGGGTTTTATTATATTTAATGGTTTTAAGGTATTTTAATGTATAACAATATATAAATTGGGATCTCGTTAGGATATCATTGGGCATCTTACGATCCTAATATTATCAAGGTATTAGGTGATATAAGGTGTTCAAAAAATGTGATGGTAGGTATTTACAAACCAATTCCATTTGAGTCTCCAAGTAAGTGTCTAGAGTGCACTTTTAATCGCTTGTTGATTTCGGAATGTAAAGACTTACAGGTGAGTTGAGGTTATAAGAAGTATGTCGAAAGGTAATTGTTGTTGTTGGTCGAAGAGAATAAGTCAAGGGTAATTATGGTGATGAGTCGACATATTAATAGTGTTTAAGGGTAATTTTATTTTGTGTATGTCGGTGTTCTAATGTGATCCTCATTTATATTTTTGGTAGATTTTTTGGGATATTTGTGGGTGGTAACTTGTATGTAAGGTGTGATTTTTTGAGGTTATGGATGTAGGAATGTAAGCTTTCTTATGTGATTTTGTTTGTCTGTACGTGTGTTCTGGTTATTAATTTATTGTAGAGTCTTTTGGTTGATCTTGGGATTTGCTTGAGATCTTTCATCGTTTTTTCGGATTTGCTAATTTTTCGTTATGTATGCAATTTCCTAAATTTGTGCAGATCTTTAAAATGGACACAACCTTTGTTTATCGTGTGGAAGTATGTTTGAGTGTGAGATATTAGCTTTGCATATTAATTTGGGTGGGATGTTTCGTTTCTAGTTATGGTGTCAAAATAAGGTTAGGTTTCTAGCGATTTTTTTTTGGTTAACTTATTAATTTAATTTATTACCGAAAGTATAATCTAGTATTTGTTAAAATACCTTTCAATGAGGTAAGTATTAGTTTAAGAGAATTACCTTACGATCCTTGACATTTTCTGTATGGGATCTGGTTTAGGTGAAAGAAGGTAATTATTAGTTGTAAGTTTAGTGTTTGTTAATATTAAAGGGTAATGTATTTGTGTCATTGTGTTTGAATAGGCGTTTTAACGAGGACTTGGTTATATTCTGGTATTTTCTGGGTAATTTGTGGGTGGTAATTTGTAATTTTGTTGATTGTGTGAAATGGAGGTAATGTGAGTGGTGTTATGAAAGGGTTGTGTGTTTATTTTGTTGGTTTGTGCGTGTCGTCTGATTCTGCTATATTTTTCTTTTTGGGAATTTGTTCGTTGTTCGGTCGAATTTTATGGGCGATTCTTCTTTGTTTTATCCTCTGGTTGGTGTGTGTCTGGTCAGGGTTTCTATGAGTGGAAACAGATGGGCGATGAAGGATTTAACCTGCATTTAGTTAGTCCTGTGAAAATTTTATTATTTTTCTTTGGAAAGCAAGCTCATTTACATTTAAGTCTATATCTGTGTAGGTGGAAAGTATTTGTTGTCTGTTAATAAGAGAGTTCATTTTATTTGGAAATAAAGTCTGTATAATGAAAGATTATTTTGGGTTGTTAAAGATGTGAAATATTTATTACATATGAGTACATAAAAGAAAGGATTGTAAAACTTAAAACCTTGATTGTAAAAGATGTGGAATATATATATTTTTTTTTTTTTGGAATTCAATTTTGTCGAAATTCTTGCCAGATTTAATTGAAAGTTTATATATTATGCTGTTTCGAAAATCATTTTATTGTGTGTTAGTTGTAAGATCTTTATTACATGGTACTGTCCCAAGCGAAATTGATTTCAGCCCTATTTATTTGGAGATTGTTTCTGCGGAGAAGATTCTTTGGTGTATTATGTGAGGCAATCCAGAGCCCAGATGACTAAGCTGTCGCCGATGGATCTGTACGAATAGGAAACTACCTTCGTCTACGTTTGAAGACTTCGAAGATACAAATTATATTGTATTTGTACGAGAAAACCTGTATTTGGAATTTTGTGCCATTGTAAGATGCGTGATAGTACTAGCAAACGTTCTTGACATGATGTCAAAACCTGGAAACGACATGCTAGTGTGATTTAAAATTGGTGGAAGAATGTGAAAAGACTTTATTTGGCATGAAGAGTTCATATTCTAATATGTTGTGATATAAAAAAAACTCTTTATTTTGCATGAAAGTTTGCATGTCAGCATGATGTAACTATTCCTTTTTCATTGACGTGGTTGTTGAACCAACGTCAAGCTTGTAGTGGGGGAGATTTGTGCCGTTATTACGTCACTTTTTACCCTTAATGCTCTGTTTAGTCGATGGTCTCTGGGACTCTCCCTGCAGTGGAGATATCAGTTCTCTGTTTTGCCGCTAGAGAGCTGCACCACGGTAAGAAGTTCATAGTAGCCTTGGGTCTGCTATATGTATCTTTGGAGCATGACCCGTCTTCCTGATATTTTGAAGTCAATTGCGTTTTGTTTTTCTTCGATGTTCTGTTGGGGTTTCTTAACTATGCACGACAGTCAGCTGGAATGTGGACAGAAAAAGATCGACGGAGCCATTGCTAAGTTCTGTCTTCTTACGAAGTTATTCGAGTAATAAAAAGATTTTAATGGCTATTCCATCGATGATAATGAGACCTATATAATTGATAGTTGGATAACTGTCGCGAAAAGTATGCTGGTCTACATAAGTCTTTCTACGTACGACAGTCAGCTGGGATGTGAATAGAGAACGATCGACGGAGCTATTACTAAGTTCTGTCTTCTAATGAAGTTATTCTTGTAATTAAAAGAATTTAATGGCTATTCCTTCGATGATAACGAGGCCTATATGATTGATAGTTGGTAACTGTCGTGAAATGTATGCTGGACTACATATGTCTTTCTCCGTGCGAAGGCAAGTACTGGGAACGTGAACTATTTCCACATCTTCTAGTTTTGTTAAATATAATCTTGTTGTTAATGTTATTGTAAATGTAATGTTTAGAAATGCCAATAGATGTTGTTCATTTAAGGAACGCAGGTGTATCATTTCTATGTCTAAGCTGAGTACTGTGGTCACGGAATACTATTCTGGGTATGTTTTTTATGGGCCTGGTCATTCCAATTAAGGGAGTTACTCCTGCGTGACAGTAAGTATGAATTGTCATGTCCTGATCGCCTATAATGGTTTTTAAAGATTAAAAAAACTAGAAAAAAGTTATTAGGGGGGTTGTTCCCTCATGGAATCTGTCTGTATCCGCCCCTGATTGTTGGGCGCGTGTAGGCAGGAGGTGCCCGTGGCTGTAATTAGCGCGGCTGCGTGTGTGAGGTCGCTTACCGCCGCCGCACGCAGGCGCGTGGGCCGTTATCGGAGGAGGCTTATTTCGTGTCGCGTGGCTAATCGTCGGGTGTCGCTTATTGCGTGTTAACATAGTATTTGTACTTTACTGGATGCCAGGCCTATTGTAATAGCGCTGAATCCTGTGTCAACATCCGTGTCACTGTATGTTATTATTGTTGTTGATTTTTGTTCCGTGTCATCATGTTTGCGCGTCCTTGTCACGTCTGGTTATGAAAAAATATGTCTACCGGCTACAGTGTTGCAAACCGCTGGAATTCGCAACTCAGTGTTTTGTTGTTTTTGTTTTTGCGTCCTTGTTTGTAGGGAGTCTCTAATGTTATGTATGAAGGCTAATGAAACGTGACTTTCGCCATTGTCCGTATGTTGACATTGTTTTACATTCTAGGAGGGCCAATGTGTTAACCTGTCGTGTTTTCGCTACCAAGCTTGTGTGGACTTTGCTTCCGCAAAACCTCTGCTTTGTGTATTTATCTATGATTTGTGTCTAGGAAGTCTATTGCCTATGTTCGGGGTAATCCAAGTTTGCCATGATTTTTGGCCGCGGAGATGTGGTGTTACCTGTTTTGTGTGGGCGTTTGTTTGTGAGATTGGCGTCCCCCGTATTTATGTTAAAGAACCTTCCCGTGTTCATGAATGTGTGGCTCAATCGTTTATGTACTTGTATATGGCACTAGTGCAATGCATTTGCCACCTCTAGTGTATGTTTAAAGCGTGTACAGTAGTAGTATGCCATTCATATGGATGTAATTTAAATATTCGTATGCCTATTTTCACTCTTGGCTCTACTCTATGGGGCACAGTGTCTGTATGGGACGCTATGGTTTTTTCTGTAGGGGATGGTGTATGCATGCTATTTGTGCGATGCTGCCCGTGTAATTGTCTGTTCCCGCGTCCATATTCCTGGTTTTAAACTGCGGACTGCCTTAATTTTGGCCAATTTCCGTCTAAATGGGAGTAAATTTCCCCCTGTGAATGGGTCTATCTGGTGTCTAGTCGCGCCGCCTGAGTTTTCTGACTTATCATGTCGAAAGATCTGTGTGCTATATGTGACTGATCTTTCGTCGGTCGCCAATTCTTGTTTTCCACGGCGTCCGTTTTTATTGGGCATTCGGACCCGTGATCCCGTGTAGCGCTCCGTGTTTTATGTCTCATGGCGTGTATTGTATGTTTGAAACACGCATGTGCAAATGCACGCTAGTGTGCGTGTTTTGTGTGTTTCGGAACGTCCCTCGTATTTTAACTTCGGGAGTTATCCGGCTTTGAAAGTGGCGTGAATGATTGTGTGTGTACCTTCCGAAACGAAAGAGCTTCTTGGCTGTCTGCTGCTGGTGAAGGTCGCCTGTCCCATTACGTCTTATCGCTGACTGCGATAGTGTCAAGTTTCACTGACGTGGGCATTACCTGCTACTGGTCTGGCGGTCTGCATGCGTTAAGCACGTGTGTGTGGGTTTGGTGACACGCTCTTCTATTGTGAGCATATAAGACGTGCCTTCGGCTTCCCGTCATGGAAAAGAACCTACCTCTGTTCATATATTGTGTCCCCAAATTTTGTGATATTGTATACCTGATGCGAATATATTCCTGTTAGTGTGACTGTCCCTTATCGCTGTATCCTTTAATTGTATGGCTACCCGACCTTGCGCTCCTGGTATTCAGAAGGTCGCGGGTTTGAGACCCTCTTTGTGCAGGATACTCATTCCTGTTGCCCTTTGGGCCTGTGTCTTTGGGACAGTTTTGTCAGTGTTAGGTTCGTATCCCGGTGAGATCCTCGGGGTTCGAGGCCTATCTTTTGGCTTTCTTTTCACGCCTGCCAGTGGAATCATTCCCTTTCCTTTTGGCAGTGTTCCCGCCCTTACGTGTAGGTGTTGTTTTCCGGGTGTGATATGCCTTCATACGGCGGGCGTGTATAGTGTCCTTGATGAGTTTGCGTCCATGGCGCACGTTTACTATATAGTTTAGGTCAGATACCTTCCTGCAGACTTTGAAGGGACCTGTCCAACGTGGTAGGAGGAACTCGGACACGTTTTTCTTGCGGGCGGAATTGGAAACCATAACCAATTGCCCGGGTGTGTATTCTACGGTCTTCCTTTGCCGATCGTACCGTTCTTTTTGTTTTTTCTGTGCCGCGGCTATATTCTTTCTGGCGTCCATGCGAGCTATCTGCAAGTGCTCTAGCCGGGCTGCGTTGTCTGGGAGAGTGTCCTGTGGGATGCATATGTTATCTATGGGACTTCTAGGTGTATATCCGTGCAACAGGAAGTGTGGAGAATGTTTTGTGGCCGTGGATATAGAAGTATTGTAGCTGAATGTAATGGGCTGCAAATAATTATCCCAGTCTGTCCCTGTGTCCCCCGTGAACTTGGATAACGGTATTCCAATTATTTTGTTCATACTTTCCGTGAGTCCATTGGTTAGTGGGGAAAAACTCGTGGTCGTGTATGCCTTTATCCTTAGTACCTCCAAAAACTGTTGGAGCACTCTCGAGGTGAAAATAGTCCCTCTATCGGATAGTAGGGTTTGGAATAGGCCATATCGCGTGACTATGTCAAATAGGAATTCGATTATGCTGTTCGTGTCTGCTTTGGGAACAGCCTTTGTAATCATATACCGGGTGAGATACTCTGTGGCCACAAGTATATATTTATTACCTTTTTCAGATGTAGTGATGGGGCCTTTCACATCTATCCCGACTCTATGGAGTAGCTCTCCTACGGGAATAGGGTTGAGTAATCCATGAGGCTTGCCAGGCCTTGCTTTAAATCGCTTGCAAGTGTGACATGTCTTTACGAAGGTGTCTTTGTCGTCCTTCATGTTTACCCAGTAATACTTGTCCCGGATTCTATGGTATGTTTTATGCGTACCCAAATGTGCCCCTGCCATTGGGCTATTATTGTGTCCGGTCATGATAGTCTCTTTCAATGAATCCGGAACCGCTATAGGTGCATTATCGTGCATGGCTGTGGGTTTAAATTTCAGTACCCCGTCTTTGTCTAAAAAAAAAACGCCTAGACAGCCGTGCCGTCTTGGAATCCACCTTTTCCAAGCTTTCTAGTGCCATTAGAATCTGTTTCAAGTATGGGTCACGCTCTTGCTCCTGCTTGATGTTAACCACCGTCAGGGCAAAAGTGGGCATGTCATCCCATTCGTGGTCCTTACTGTCATCTGGGGGATCGGCTACTGGCAGCCTAGACAACCCATCTGCATCTAGGTGTGTAGCGCCTTTCTTGTGCTTGACCACGAAGTTATATTCATAAAGGCGGAATATAAACCTATTGAGCCGCGAATTTGGGTTTTTGAATTTGTCCCAAAAAAGCAGGCTCGCGTGGTCAGTCACTACCGTGAACTGGATACCATAGAGGTATACCCGGAAATAGTTCACTCCCCATGAAAATGCCAGCATTTCCCGCTCTGTGGCAGAGTATCTAGTTTCGACGGCCGTTAATTTTCTGCTAGCACAAGCTATTGGCCGTATGCGCCCTTCTGCATCTTCCTGCAATAGGGCCGCTCCCAGTCCGTACTGGCTTGAGTTCACGTGTAAAAATGTGGGCCTATCACTATGGAAGTGTTGCAGTAATGGTGGGGTGGTCAATAGTTGCTTCAGTGTGTTGAAGGCATCTATATGTTCCTGTTTAATGTTGAAGGGCGTCTTCTCACGTGGGAGTTCGGTTAGGGGGTGGGCGATGTGCGCGAACCTGTGGATGTACTTTCTGTAATAAGAGGCGAGACCAATGAAGCTGCGCAATTGTTTGAGATTTGTGGGCATTGGGATGCCCGTTATTGCGTCCGTCTTCGCTGGGTCGGGAATAATGCCCTCTTTGTTGACAATATGGCCCAATATGTTAATCTGCTGTCTGGCAAATTGACACTTCGCAGGTTTAAGCCTTAATTTGGCCTCTCTGATCCTTGCGAAAGCCTTCTCCAAGTGTACGAGATTCTCGTCAAAGGTGTTGGAGAAGACCGTTATGTCGTCCACGTAGACTAGCACTGAGCGCCATTTTAGCCCTGAAAATGTCTTATCCACTAGCTTTTGGAAGGTCTGGCTGGCGTTACGGAGGCCCATTGGTAACCTTGTATAGGTATAGAGGCCGTTTTCTGTAGCGAACGCCAGCTTGTGCCTGTCCGGTTCATAAACGGGGATTGAATAAAATCCACTATAACAATCCATCGAACTGAACCAGCTAGCCCCACCGAGGGCATCCAAATAGGTGTCGGCCCGTGGTAGTGGATAACTGTCATTTTCGACTAACTTATTGAGCCTACGGTAATCAGTACAGGACCTGTGGGAACCATCCCGCTTCTTGGTCAGCAAGACGGGAGCACTGTAGTTCGAGATCACTGGCACTATGACCCCCGCCTCGAGCATCTCTGTGATCTGAGTGTCGATGGCGTGCCTCTCCTTCTGACTCACCCTGAAGGGGGGCTGGTGGACTGGCTGGTCACTGGTGAGTGTGACATGATGCTCGATAAGGTCTGTCACTGCGAGATCCTTCAGTGAATGGGCAAAGATATCCCTATTGGCTTCCAGGAGCTCCGCGAGCCTTCTATTTTGCTCCGGTGTGAGGTCCTGTCTGTGAGTCTGATTGACCGTCTTATCTGTGTGTGTGTCGGTGTGTTTGCTGATTGTGTTCAATGTAGAGGCCTGGTGCTCGTGGATTTCTCGCTCCGCTCGAATCCCATCTGTGTTTCTGGTGTATATAATGGGATGTGTGGTGAGCCTTTGGTCATGCATTAAACAAAATTTATGCTAGCTTCGTACTTGGCGAGGAAATCCATGCCAATTATTGCTGACGCAGAAAGATGTTCTGTGACGAACATGTGGTGTGTCGTGGCAAAGTTGTCTAGCCTGAGGTGTATACTTCCCACCCCCGTGTTTTCTAGCGTCTGAGCATTGGCCGCTACCAGCCGGATGTCACCCGTGACACCGTGTATCTGTCCTTCGGTAACGTGTTTTCTGTTGACACAGCTCACCGCTGCGCCATTGTCAACGAGGGCTTGCACCCTGTGGCCATTTATGCTGGCGTGTACTGTCAGTGCCGATAACTGGAGTCCTTTGCCCTGCAAAGATGTGTTGTATAGGGTGTACGTAGTTGTTGTTGTTGTTGCTACTGGCGTAATGTCCTTGTCACTGTGTGCGCCAGTGTTGATGCCCTGCGTAACATTTGTGCTGAAAAGGCATTGAGCTGGCCGCTTATTGTACTTGGCACGCTTGGCCTCTCGGCTTACTTCCTGGCTCGAGTTCTTTGTCTCCGTCAGCGAAATGTGCCCATTCAGTACACTGCTTGCTCTCTTCACTGCCCGCGCTGTGAAAATAGAGGGATTCTGGAGAGCGTTTAATGTGTTGACAGTTCCCAGTTTCTGTGTAGGTGTGTTGTTCCTTTCTTCCTCCTGAGAGGGTGTATCTGCAAACCTAACCCTACGTTTGCACTTGTGACCTCGTTTTTTGTTCCAGGCGGTCGCGAGTTCGACTCCTGTTGCTGGCTCCCCTATGCCAAGTGAGCTCGCGTCCTGCGCCTGTGTGTGGTCACTCCCCGCCCCGTGTTGTGGTGTAGGGGGTATGGTTTCCCGTCTGGAGGGTGTGGGTTTGCCTACGGTTTTTTCGCGCGTGATTGTGAGGGGCATATAGTGTCCCGTCCTAGGGTTCCCCGTAAGTAGTATGTGCAGGGCCCTGTCAAATCCCGCGGATGTGAATAGTGGGGGCGAGTGTACGTCAGTGTATAAGTGTATGTTCGTTTCAAGTACCTTGCCGAGAGCGGTCACCTCTACGGCGCCGGCATAGGTACCATCCCTACACATGTATCTTTGGTAGTCTGCCCCGGTCTGGAATGGGTTTTCCCGCTCGTCCGACACAAAATCCCGGTATTCTTTCCAGTTGGCCAGGATATGTTGGACCGTTTTCCGTCTGTAGTCCCTGTGATGATCCTCGGTATGGCGGACTAAAAAGCTAATGGCCCTGAACAGACAGTTGCCGTCCCCTTGTACGGGGTGTGTTTGGAAACGGTCCGGGGGCGGATCGTCAGCCTTGCCTTTAGTTGGCTGCTTCTTCCCCTTGCTCTTACGAGTCTGTTTAGGTGAGAGGCTTCTCTGGTGTTGTGTTAGGGGAGGAACCTCCGCCGCTTTTTTAGCTGGCCGAACCTCCCCGTCTAGGCGTTTTTTGGAAACGTGGGCGTTTGTCTCCCCGTGCTGTATGTATGCCCCCCCTCGGGGTAGCTGCGCCAACTCCCCGCTTGCGGTGGGTAACTGGTTGTGGGAAGTATTGCCCCCCTCTCTGCCCGGCGGGGTGCCTCATCCCTAAACTCCCTCGGGTGTTCGTCGGGGAGTGGATAGTGTTCTGGTCCCTTCGTGTATGTGTCCCTGGTTTCCCGTCCTATTTGAGGGATTGTTGTCTTGCGGTTATTGCCCGGCGGTCTGTTTTCTTGTTTCCGCCAGGGTGGGGTGTACGTCTGCTGCTGCGTGAGTGGGTTTTCCCGGCGATTCCCCTTTTCCCTGTACTGGTGGTGTATTCTTGGAATACACGGTACGAGAGAATATAAAGTTTAATGCTCTTTGCATGTTCTTTCCTTCCTCTTTGTCAAACACCAACAGTGATCTTCTATTTTCTCTTTGGTTATCATGTCGTTTATATCTTTTATGAGTCTGTTCTAGATATATATCTTCCATGACCCTCCTAGCGTCATCTAGCAGCGAATCTCTGAAGCTCTTCAACTCTTCCTGGTGCAAGAGGACTTCCTTTTCCATCTGGCCACCAGTCTCGTTGCCATCGCCTGCTATCAACTCTTTGAAGACAATTCATCAAGAAGAACATTTATTTTTATTATGTTGGTCATGCTTATATGTATACCTTTTGTTTCCTACCCCCACTCTTTTCCCTTCCTGGTCCCTCTGTGCTTCGCTGAGCAGGTCTCACTTCTAAGTCGGCAGTTGACTCGATCGGTTAAGGCTCAACTCGAGCCAGTCTCCTCAAACCAAGAGACACTCTCTACGTTCTACGCCATGTTGGCACATTAGATATCGTCAAGGGGAACTTCACCTTCGACATGAAATCAAGTTAAGTACAAACTTCAAGTTTTAACCTCATCCTCATGGTTTTAACTTCTACATGCTTTTAACTATTATTTTATAGGCAGTGTGAAATTACTACTGTATATTTTGGGGAAAATCATCCTTCGTGGGATTTTCCATGTTGGACTTCTGTCCATTTAAGCCAATCTTTGAGAAAGGCAGCATTTCTTATGCTTGTCAAATGAGAAATCTTCTCACACCGTGGGAGATTATTGATTACCCGCTGTCTATAAAATTACCAAGCTAGTTCCTCCGTGGGATCAACTTTGGCCCCATACTTCTACTAAGACCGTTCTGGAACCTTCCAGATCTTGTATTTATCTACACGTCTTGCCGTCATTTAATTTTCACTCATTTGTGAGAATACTATTTAAAATTGAAGAATCTCACTTCTGAATTAAAGCTCAATAGCGAATTTTCTTCCACCGTTGGATGTTCTTGGCGCATTTAATTGTAATTTACAACTTTCTCAAGAAACAGACTCTTGCCTGTCTAGTGAAACCAGTTATGTTCATCATTGCAATAATTCTCTTTCCCATAAACTTTCTTGTTTCTACTGTGAACTTTTCATATTGCAACAGACTATAGTGAAAACCAGTGCTTGTTCAACTTTTCTACCGCGTCGCGATCGTCCGGTTACATTTAAATAAGGCCATGAACATTGATCCTAAATCCCAAATGATCTTTCCTCAACCTTCTACTAACAAACCATATTAATAAAATTGTAACTTTTCTATAAGGTGTCACTCACGAAGTGCCCTTCCATTTTGTTGGTTTATCATTATTTAATTTCTGTATAATTACGTGTGCTATACACGGTTCAAACTTACATTGTTTCTTCCCTATAATCAGGGAAAACAATTCTTTCAACTCTTGAGTGAGTTATTTCTAGGTCTCACGAAATGGAAACTGCCCATTTTGGCTCGTGATTCCTATCCAAATACAGGAAGTTTAAAACCTTCCTTGTAGATTTTCTCTTCAGGTTTCACAGTAAGTGACCTGCCCTCCTTTGTATAATTGCTATAAAGTAATTCAGCTTAAATATAAGAAGTTGTAGGAACTTCTATCTTATTCTTCATGTTTTTCTTATTGTTATTTTCGAAGTTGTCACTCTCTCTAGAACATGCTCTCAAGAATTTCTTAAAGTACACTCTTTGTACTCAATTTAATGTTTAAACTTTAATTACTTCATTTGTCCTTTTTTAAATCTTATAAAGATTTTAGAACATATATAAGGTTTGAAACCTCATAAATTGTTATTTGCCTGGAGCAATCTCTAAATGTTAGGAGGTCTGCGACCCCATTTGTTAAAAAGTTTAAACGATCTATATTTGTCAAAAAGATATTATATATTTGTTAAAGTTATCAACTTCTCTTGAATTGTTAAATAAATTAAGAGTTTCTTTTCGCTTTCTCATTTTTCTAATACAACGGTTAGGCAAAATCCTGTCTTCCTTGGCTCTCCCGACTAAATGCCATTAAATCCATTAATAGGGCTTTCACCACTTGTTGCATTTGAGCAAGAACTCTTAGTGGTAATCTCATTAAAGTTTCTTTTAGCTTTAATAGCTAATTCTAACGGGCCAGTAAGGCAAGTAAAGCTCGCTACGCCAGCTACCTGCTTGTGGAGATCCTCTCCGAAAACTTATGGTCAGTTTTCCAATAGATAAGTGTTTCTCTGTGTCTAAACTTTTAGCCGGCCCCTCGCTGAGTAAAAGCTTAGCCATTTCCAAATGCAACCATTGGTTCATTTATCAAAATTACTCCCCAAGGTATAATCTTTTATTATTTTCCTTCTTGGAAGCACTTGGTCGCTTTTTCAGGAACTCCATAACTTTGAACATTGGAAATACCAAACCTGATTTAAATCATTGGCATTCTTCGAATTACCTTGCAAAAACGAATTGCTTTGAACAGGCATACAATAAATTTGTTACTCTCAGTCTTGCCAGACCATCACTCTTCCCCATAGTAGGCAGATACATGCTTGAGAGGGATTATACTAAAGCCACTCTCTTGCAAACCGCCCAAGTTCTAGCTGTGTTTCCCGTCAGCTTGGACCAAGCTCTTACCCACTTTAGGTATCCGAGAACGAATTTTCAGTGGCAACCGCCTCTAAGTGTATTGAAAGTTAAATCTATAACTTTTGTGGAACTCTCATCCTATTTCTCTATCCTTTTTCTCCAGTCCGAAACTCACTTCCTTTTCTTAATCATCTTCCCTTGGTGGGTGGGTTATTCCTCAGTCAATAATCTACCCAACTGGGAGGGTGTATATCCCTGTCTGCCTGGGGGTGGGTTCTCCCGGTACCCCCCGTTTCCCCTGTGTTGTGGGGATGCATAATCTTGCCTGATGGGGGGTTGGTTTCCCCGATAGTCCCCATTTCCCCTATACTGTGGGGATGCGTAGCCTTGCGTGCGTGGGGGCGGGTTTTCCCGATACTCCCCATTGTCCCTATATTGTGGGGCTGCATAGCCTTGCCTGCTTGGGGGCGGGTTTTCCCGATACTCCCCGTTTCCCCTGTATTGTGGGGCAGCATAGCCCTGTCTGCTCGGTGGCGGGCTGCTTCGCCGGGGGATGCTGTGGTCGTACTCTTCAGGGTAGTACTCCGGTGTGTATGGGGATGATGGTCGCCGTGAGGGGTATGTTGGCTCTACGTGTGAGTATGAGACCGGTGAGTACCGCGGAGGGTAGTGTGGCCTGTCCTGTGTATGTGGTGTTGTTGGCCGCTGTGGAGGGTAGTATGTTTTCTCCCTCTCGTAGTGCCTCCTTTCCGTGTACCCCCTTTCCCTTTCGGGATAGTAGAGTTCTTCCGTGTCAGTGTGTTCACCCAAGGGCGGTCTCCAGCCTGCTTGGATGGCAGCTATCGTTAACTACTCCATCCTGTCCACTAATTCATCCATCTTCTGACTGGTATCGTCCTTTTGTGGATGGAAATGCTGATTCACGGCTTTCTCCGTAGCTTTTTCCGTGATCTTTCTCCCTGCCTCTATTGTTTTAATATTGTTTAGCATGTGTTGGACCGTGGGGTTATTCATTATGCATAACTTGTCCACGATGGATGGTCTAAGTCCCTGCATTAGCAACTTAACTTTTTGCTTATGCGTCATGGCTGCGTTATATTTGTCGCACATGAGCAGTTTGGCATTTACATATGTCTGTGCGCTCTCTGTAGGCCCCTGTGACCTCTGTCTAATTTGGTCATACAGGTCCTCATCATCTGGTATGAGCTGGAATTCACTTTTCATCAACAAAGTGATTTCCTCCCATGTGGCATCTTCTAGATTGTCCTCATGGAGCTCGTACCAGGTAATGGCCGCCTTCATGAAGCATGCAGGGAGGAGCCGTTTCCTGACTTCGTCGCTTCAGCCATTGATCCGAGCCGTTCTATTGAAGGCCTTGAGGTATTCCTCGGGATCCTTGCCCTCCCCCGTGAACTTTGTGGGGTGGATCATGGGATATTCTGTGTGCCTGTTCATTTCCTGTTCGTTTATCTCTCGTTGGCCGTGTAAGGATTCTAATCCGTTTACGCTGTCCGCACTGCTATCGTGTGACAAGGTGTTTGTGTTGTTTTGAGGGGAATTAGCCTCACTCCCCGTGTATGACACGTGTGTTACGTTACCAGGTGGCTCTTCACCTGATATATCGTCACTGATCTATGGTGTGATGTCGTACTGTGTGGACTTCACTACTTCCACTGTCCTCTCTAGATCCTGTTTCACTGTTTCCAAAATAGTGTGTGTATCTAGGACTGCCTCTGTCGTGTGATTGTCTGCCTTAACAGCGGCTGTATCCAGTAACTGTGTGATGCGCGCGAGCAGATTATTAGTCTTCTGCTCTGTGATTTGCAGTTGCTGCAGCAATAGTGGGTGGAGTGTTGGCAAGCAATCTGCTTCACTAGCGCTAGATATTGGTGATTCTTGTCCGGGCGCACTGGCCTGGGATCGTGTAAATTGTGTGACTTGTGCTGCCGCTGCAGGGTGTTGAGCGCGGATTTCTAATGCCTTTAATTCGAGTTCCTTAAGGAGTTGTATCGCAGTGTGTTCAGTTATCAAGTCGCTGTTCTTAATTTTTAACTTCGGCAGGAGTGGAGTTGTGCTGGCCGACAAATGGTGCGCAAAGTCCCTTAGTGTGGTTCTAAACGTGGTCATTTAATTTCCACCGACCTTGCACTATGGGGAGGGAGGGGGTGGGTGTCTTGACAAAAATTTCCCTTGTGTAGCTAGATTGAAGGAAAAATAATGCTTTCTGTCAAAAAAATTCAACTTTTTCGCTTGGCTGTTTGCGGTACGGATCGCTTCTACCACGAGGGTTCGTTGTTTGAGTCCTTACCCTTATTTTGCGTGGTAGCCGCGCCTCCACCAAATATGTTTTAATCCCTTGGTTGGGGGTAGTTGGGATAAAACACGGTTGTGTCAGTGTGCTAATTTGGAAGGCTATTTCTGGATGAGAGTAGCTTCCCGTGGTTGGGAGAGACTACTGGTGTAGTGTGTTGGTGTTAGTGTTTAATCTCTTGGGGGCGTCCCTGCAAGATGCAAGTATCTGCTAGGGGATGAATGTTTAAGTGCAAGCTACTAAACTGGCCTGCCAGCTGAGCGGAATGAGTAATTCAATAACTGTGCCGATTCAGCGGCTCGACGCTCTGCGGTCGAGTCGCGTGCTGTGAGTACAATGGAGTCTGACGAAGCAATTACTGACCGCTACGGTCAGGGGCACTTATGGCTAAGGTCAGGTGGGGTATGAGGATGTGAAGTGGAGTGTAATCAGTAATACAAGTGTGGCTTACTGACCAAGTATTTAATGGCCAGTTGATGTAATGGTATGTCCCTCTTGGGGAGTTTGAGCAAATATAAATGTGGTACAATTTGTAAAGTGTCAGGGTAGGTGTTTTACAAAATAAAGGATTCTGAGCAGAAGCTGGATTCTCACCTGGTGTAGAACGGACGTCGGGCAGAGCCGCTGGCGAAGAACACTACAGAACAGATAATCCTTCCCTTCTGGGCTCCGTTCTTATACGTTTTGGTGCTGCTTGGTCAGCATTGCGTCAATGTAGCTGCCCCAGATAGTTGTTAGTGTAAATGTTTGTGTGTGTTTTGCAAGTAGTTGGCTAACCTCCTAGGCTTAGATGGCCGCCGCTTGCTGTGTAGAGATATGTCCTGGAGTTATGGTGTTTCCAGTTGGGGTGGTTTTGGCGAAAGATGGCGGGATGGCTCTCAGGGGGTACTGCTTCCCCGGGCTGTAGGCATACAATATCCACTGCTACCATCATATGATCTGACGGAACCTTCGATGTCGCGAAACGTGAAAGCAAACTTCTAGGAATACCTCGATGCTTCGCTACCGTCACTTGAGCTGTCCCCTGGTTCACTCTCGTCGCCGTCATAGAGTTTCATTCGATTTAGCTTCTTTTTTTCTTTTCGCCACTGTCAATTCCCTCTTAATAGTGCCACATAACCTCTTAGTCTCCTCTATATCCGCTTTGGAGAGCGCTGCAGCTTTAGCTTGTGCCTTCTTTTGCACTTGTTCGTCATCGTGCTCGTCGTCCGAAGATTTCTCAATCATCTCAATGAACTCTGAAAAGGCGTCAGGTGGTGACAAATCGCCATTGCCATTTCCTCCGGCGTGCCCTCGTCTAAGCACAGGATCACGCAAGATGCTTGCAGTTCCTCTTCCGTCAATTCTTTTGTTATAAACTCGACCTTGGCCACATAATCCTCTGAATCATGTTCGAAAGTAAACCCTGAAAATTCTCACAACCTCTTTCGATTGTTTCGATCATTTGGAGCGTCTTCAAATATAATCTTATGTAAAGCTTTTACAGCTGCCACTGGAACAGTTGAAATGCTTTTGTTTATGAGATCAATATCTCCTAACGTCATCATTTTGGAAATATTAAGCTACGGTACTTATCTGCGTCAACACCGATCCCAAAGCTCTTTTGTTGTCTTTCTCAGATCGTCTTCAACTTCTTTACGTCTTTGTCCAGCTGCAAACCTTTCACTGATGAGATAAGCCTTCAGTCTCAAACATCCGTCGTCAATTCGAGCTGAATTCGTCGTTGGCCTTTTGTCGTTTCGCCGTCAGCAAAATTGGCAAGTGAACATAACCTCAGAAATGCGTCGTTGATTCAATCCAGGACGTGCCCCCAATTTGTGGGAACCGGTGTCAAAAACACTCACGTTTGATTTGTTGAAAAAGAATATTTTACTTAACAAATGCAAATAAAATAGATTACCGGTACATTATCATTACAGAATAATTTGATGCCTTCCCAGCTCCAAAGAACAACAACAATCAAGTCCATGGTCACTGTTTTCTCTATGTCCGCGCGCCCTCTATATCACTCGCGGCAAAACCATGAAATTCCTGCCCGTTCTCGTTTCTTTAATTCCTCATATTTGGCGTGTGCGATAAATAAATAAATTTCGACATCAGTGCTCAAGATCAGCTCCGATAGTGAAGAGGATAATGTGGACAACAGTTTCACTGTGACAAGTGAAGTCCAAGAGATTAGTGGTTTTAAAATTACGGACCCATTTTCTGCGGCATTTTACTGCGATGGCTACTGTAGTCTATTCCCAGCCGGATGTTATTGGGCGAAGAGACTTTTGTGTCCAGCAACGCAACCCAAACAGCAATAACAGTAGCAATTGGGTCAAGATTAAACATCCCCTGGATCCTCATAATTATCGGAGTATTAGTCTTGGTTCTTGTCTTCGCAAAACCTTTCAAAGAATCCTTTTACAGCGCCTTATGTGGGTCTTAGAATATTATACTCTTCTCCCCGTGAATCAATATGCTTTTACAAAAAAGAAAGGCACCATAGACGCCATCAATATATTTTTAACGGATGTTCTTCTCAACCGATATCGAAAACATAATCTTCTTGCAGTGTTTTTAGATGTACAAGGCGCTTATGATAATGTCAACATTTCTCTTTTATTACAGATTCTGGGCCGTTTACAATTTCCTCTCGTTTTTATCTCTATTATCCATAACCTTCTTACCAATCGAAGGTTATCCGTTCTCTCCTCTACCCTTGAGCTCAATGATCGCTATATATCTCTCAGCTTACCTCAAGGTGACATATTAAGTGGTCTTTTATACAATGTTTACACCCATGAACTTGAGACGATAGTGAATCCTCACGTACGTATTCTGCAATTTGCGGATGACATTCTTCTCTATTGCTCTCACCCCCAGCTATCTGAATGCCGCCGGAACATGACTACGGCTTTAAATCTCAGTCATGATTGGTTGCACCAATCCGAGTTAACTACTGCCCCTTCTAAGAGTGATGCTCTCATTTTTACTCCCCGCCGTCTTTATGACGGATCTCCTATTCGCTTTCGATCTGGGCATATCTCCCTGAGACGTTCTATTACCTATCTTGGAGTAACTATTGATGATCGACTCCTGTGGACACAACATCTTCAAAAGCTTTCTGTTACTATCCAACGCAAATTTAATCTTCTTCGTTCCCTCACCCGCCGTAATTGGGTTGCTGATCCTTATATCCTATTACTTCTCTATCGAAATTTAATTCGGGCGGCTCTCGACTATGGATGTAATTTTTTCGATTTAATGTCACCCACCCGCCGTAAAGGTTTGGACACCTTGCAATATACCGCCTTACGTATTATTACAGGCGCTCTTCGCTCCACTCCCACTGGTGCGCTTTTAATTGAAACTGCTGAATTTCCCCTCGTCTTAAGGCGTCAGTATTTATCGCTTAAGTATCTTCTCGGTAAGATGGCTATTACCAAATTTCCACTTTTACCTAAATTGCAATTATTACATACCCATACGCAAACTTTTCCTCGTTTTCGGAATTTCCTCCCATCCCTCTTAGTTGCTTATCGTTTTCTGCAACCCTCTCGTTCCTCCATTCTTCAAACACGGAAGCCTCTCTGTTATACGGTTCCTTACCCTATTCTTTATTATTTCCCGAATTCTTACTTGCATTTAGCCAACTCTCCCCTTACCGATCTCCGTCACAATCCTCTTATTACTAACTCCTTAGTACTCACTATCTTATCTACGCACCCTCATCACATTGTCTTTTATACTGATGGGTCCAAATTTTTCAACCCCCTTCGTGTTGGTGCAGCCGTTTATTCTCCTCAACTAGATCTTTCACTACAATATTGTATATCTTCTTCGCTTTCCATCTTTACGGCTGAAGCCTTTGCCTGTGCCTTTGCCTGTGCCTTTGCCATCCGACAGGCTTTGCTTTATATTAAACAACATCACATTCGCCAGTCTCTGATTTATACCGATTCACTTAGCGTGCTCAGAGCTCTTTTGAATATCTCCAACACAGATAATTGGTACCTTATGCAAATTCTCCTATTAACTTTCGACCTTGCTAATCTTGATTTTGATGTTATATTTTTATGGCTCCCTAGTCACTCTCACATTCCTGGTAATGAACTGGTTGATACTATGGCTAAAAATGCTGCCCAAGGACATGGCGATACATATGATTTAGCGATACCGTACGCTGATCTGCTCCCTGATATTCACACCCACTTACGTCAAGAATGGCAACAATGATGGCATTCCTATTCCGCTCCAAAGCAACCTTTTATCATCGATTGCAGCCCATACCTCCTTTCAAGCCTTGGTTCTCTACCGGACAATATACTCGTCGTCATATTACAACCATTCTTCGCCTCCGTTTTAATCATGCTTTATCCCCTGTTCATTTAGCCCGCCTCGGTTTCCGACCTTCACCAATGTGCGATTGTGGGAAGTTTTTAGGTACCGTCAATCACATAGTATTTCAATGTTCCCTTTATGATTCTCGCCGACCTTCATTTTTTCACACCTTATTTACTTATGGCTTTCAACTTCCCTTAACCATTGAAACGCTTCTTACAGACCCCACCGCCCCAGTCATTACCTCTCTCCTAACATTTATTGATGCGTGTAACCTTACTCATAGCGTTTAGAAGAGAAAGTGTGCCGACTCCCGAGTTTGCCGTATCTTTAGTATGGGTAGTTGCTGCGCCCGCCGGTAGACTGCGCAGCGGTTGGTTGTGGCTGGCTGGAGACACTTTCTAAGCGCTCGCGAGTTTGAAAACTTGGAAATGCTGCCGTGTTTAGTCCTTATTTCTTGGTGTTGAAAAAGTGTATGCGATCAAGAAGCGATAGTGAAATAATACATACGTTATGACACTGGTGTGTTTAGTATTTGTAAGCTTTTACACTTATTTCTTTACGTTTGTGCTGTCGAGTGAATTATAACCTGGTAAGATTCGTCAAACAAAACTGTGTAAGTGAATATGCCGTGTTGTTTTGTTCCCGGGTGCCGATCTGGATACGACAAGTCATCTGCAACAGGTAGGCACTTTTTTAGACCTCCAAAAGCCGAAGATGATTTATTTAAATGGACTAAGGCCATTCCGAGGAAAGACATTAAATTGTCAAGTAAGTCATATGCAGGCTATGTGACAAACATTGCTCCGATAATTTCCTTATAAAAACGGACACTTTCATTATAGGAGGAAAGACAGTCGAAATGGCGAGAAAGAGTTGGAGTTTGAAGCCTGGTGCAGTCCCACACTATCTAGCCGGGTATATTGTCAAGCAACTAAGGAAAGGGATCAGCTGTGTGAAGTGTGCAACAACCCTTCAAAGTGAAAAGGCCGTCAGACACAACAGCTGCAACTTTCACTAATATAAAGGACTTTGGCACAATAAATGCCCTTAATTACCTAACTCAACCGTCTGACAGAGTCTTCAACATTCTTTTACAGGTCGAAGTAGTCGTTGAAATGGAATTATTTCCCTTTCAAATTTGTGGGTTGATATATTTTATGAGTGTTAGGACAGCATTGATGACATTGTTTTAGGGCCGTGATTTTTTGATGGTGTATGGAACATAAACTGGACCTTATTGGAAAACTCGTTTTTTCATTTCACGAAGTGCGCTTTTTCTTTCGTACGAAAGAAATTAGGAAAGAGCAGTCAACTTCTAAGTCTGGAAAATCATCGCGTAAGCTGTCCAAAGCTTCGGACAACTGAGAGCTAGAAGTTATATGGGTGAGTTTGTCATTATACTGTATTATATTATATTTACTTTATTTGTGCAGTAGTGAATGGTCTGTAGCTTTACGATTTTCACGCATTCAGTTACATTTTGACCCCCGTCAGAATGTTTTATTTCCTTATTATATGAACCTATGACGCAATCTGATGTTTCATAATTAACACAACGGACGTTAGCGTTGTATATACTCAGTGCGGAGAATTTTATATTTGGATCATCTTGTCTAATACAACGTAGTGTAAGCTGATAACATTCAGTTACTGAAAAGTAACATTCAACTGCTTGTATTGATACCGTCCTCACTCAGCGCTAGCCGACGCTAGAGCCACCTAGCGGCTGGACCATACAAACTCCACAAGTCACTTCACTTTCTCTTCTAAACGCTATGCCTTACTTTCGTACCTTTATGTGTGTTCCGGTTGTGTTTACGTTTTAGGAAGCCGTCATTGTGGGTCAATTGACGTGAAGAATATTTCCCCCGTCTCCTTGGTTTCATTTCCTTAATTCGTTTTTTGTTAACCCCATTTCTTTAATCTGTAGATGGTCCATCAAACTTTAAATACGCTCCGAACCTAGTTATTGGGTAAATGCTATACGCTCTGCCCACTAAAATCCCCTTAGAAGAAGGGTCAATATTTCACTGTGCCCACTATCGTCACAAAGAGAAGAAGATTATCCTTGGCTTCTTGGGTAGTAAACACACGTGCACGTATGTTGGTATATTAACCTGTGTAAGAACTGAAAATGATTAAGGAGAAAGAAAGGAAGAGGAAGAGATCTCTTTCAGGAGATATTTTGATGAAAGAAAAGTTTACTTCATCTACGCCATTGCATTCTGCAGGTAAGTTGCAGTACGTTTCTTCGTCACTAATGTGGCACCCGAAAGTGATGTTGGTACGGTAATTGTACAGTGGCTCAAAGTGAAACTCGTACAGTGATGTACAGGTAACTATGATGCAAAAGGAAACTACATCTGTACTGTCTAATGCCGTAGACATTACAAATGATGTACAGAAAATACCGATCACGAGGAACTAGACATTAAATACAGTATATAATATTTTGTGTGAGGTGTCTGCATACCAGGTCGAAAGGAAACTCGTACAGTGTACAGTACACAGCCTATTCACTCCCTCAGTCCTACTCGGACTTGTGCACAGGTTACACTTACTTCATTCTGAGAGTGACTTACAGTACGTACGATAGCCTACAGTACACATGCAATGGGACGGCAAAATTGACAAACATCACCGGTGGAACGTCAACTTATAATCCAGCATCATAGTCAAGGTAAATCTCTAAGAGAAATAGCCAAAGTCGTTAATAGATCGCATTTCACTGTACAGGACTATACAAAACGATTCAAAGAACGCAAAGTGTTAGTTAACAAGACAAGAGCGAGCTCCAGAAAAATCTTTAGTCAAAGGAATGAACGCTGGTTAATTAATCATCATTTTGCACAATTTCCAGCCACTGGCTGGGTCTGTTTGGAACACAAGCCTCTCCAACGTCTTCTGTCTTCCCGCCATCCCTCAGCCTCCACCCTTTCCAGTCTTCTCCTCTCTTCTTCACGCTTTCTTCCACCCCCTTCGGCCACCTGTCTCTCGGTCTTCCTCTTGGTCTCTTTCCTTTCCACTTCGTCTTGTGTATCCTCCTGGGTTCTCCTCCATTCGTTTTACATGTCCATACCATCTAAGTCTAGATTTCTCTATACCATCCTGTAATGGTTCCTCCTTCATTAATTCTCTGGCCCTCGCATTTCTTATTCTGTCCATCTTTGTAGCTCCAATACTGCTTTTCAAGAACCTCATCTCACTGGCCTGTATTTTGTTCTTCTCTCTTCCTTTCATAACCCAGGTCTCCGAGGCATACGTCAGGATAGGGACATAGTAAGTCCGATATATGATCTTTTTGCTGTTCTGAGGGACATGCTTCTCACACTCCTCCGGATTGCTTCTGCCTGTCTCCCCCGCTCATTTATTTCTCTATCGTTTCTTCCATTATCTTGTATCAGGCTTGCCAGATACTTGAAACTCTCCACTTTCTTCCGCTGTTCCCCACCAATTGTTATTCCCGTTGTGGTTCTTTCCTTCTTCCTTGTTGTGATCACCATCTCACTCTTATTTATGCTAAATTTCATCCCATATCCTTGTATTATTCCTTCCCCCACGTCCAACTGTTCCTGTACCTCCTCCTCCTTGTTTCCCCTAATCATCAAATCATCTGCAAACACCATTGCTTTCATCTTTCCTTCCCCAATTACTTGTGTCACTCAGGTCAGGTCATTATGCCATCCATCACCACAATGAAAAGTAACGGTGACAGCACAGTGCACTTCCTTGTTTCAGGCCGTTTTTCTGTTCCGACCAGTCCGATCTCTCACCTCCCACTTTCACACAGCTCACGCTTTCCTTGTACATCTCCTTTATCCTCCTTATACACTAGTCCATTTTTCTACTCTATCCTCCAGGGACTTCCATACTTTGTTTCTGCATACACTGTAATATGCTTTCTCAATGTCCAGGAAGGCCATCAGTAGATCTGTTCCATTCTCATAGTTAAGGGCCTTATTTTTGGTGAAATAAAATCGTTGATTTCGGTGTTAAAACTGACGCTATTTCTGTGGGTTTTTCGCGAAATATATTGTCATAATGATCGACGTTTCTTCTGAAATCTTCCTTATAGAATGGGGTAAAACTAACAAATTATGTGATAATGTACCTGTGTTAATTTGAAAGTTTAATAGGGAGTTATAATTTCTCCCTATATTATATTATTATTAGTATTATATTATGGCGTACAACGACGAGACAAAGCTCCTCGGTGCCAGCAACAAAACTCGGGGGCGGACAATTAACTTCCATTAACTTCTTTGCAACGTGTAGAGAATCGCCGAATGTTATTTGCCGCTTAGAATTATGTTCATTTCCTTCTGTCTTCCTCTTTTTATGCGTTGCTGAATCCCTGCAGTGTTTATTGCACGTGTCTTTTCGTTCCCACTGAATAGGAGCATTGGAGTATTTACACATTAGAATCTTTCTTGCAACGTCAAATACATAGAATCCCTCACTGTTGTATTCCTCCGCCCTCGAGAAAACTGTTGTGACTTCAATTTTCGGCATTTTTATACGTAAATGCTGGATGTTTGCTGATAGTTTTATCAGTCGCGAATTCGCACTGCTGTATCTACGACCACAACGCCATTTGATGTAATCGATAGCAGATACCGATTTTCATTGATAGCCTTAGAGATCTCGGAGCTGAATACACATACTTCCGGCTTTGTATGCAGTTGTGTAGAGAATATGCAGCACTTGGTGTTGACACTATCAATCAAACGAGAAGGAAACCACGTTGGTCAATTCCCCAGAAGCATTTAAACGTTTATTGGAGAGCTTTTTAGATAATATTTAGCATTTTCGTATCAAGTGGAGTATATTTTGTGATTATTTGTGCAATTCGTGCAATAAATCAGATTTCGTGATATTTTGCGAGTTCATTTTGCTAAAATACGCTACTTTAAGTACCTACAAGGTCATATATAGGCAAGAAAGGAGATATGAAAACATTTCGCACGTATCGCTATTACCAAAAAATACGGCCCCTACTCATAGTGCTGTTCTTGTAACTGCCTTACAGCAAAAATCAAATCCACTGTAGACCTTCGTGCTCTGAAGCCATGTTGTTCTTCCGTCATCCCTCCTTCTATCTTTGTCCTAATTCTCCTTTCCAAAACTTTCTCAAACATCTTTGCACAATGACTCTTCAGTGTTATTCCCCGATAGTTTCTGCATTCTGTTCTACTACCTTTCTTGAAGATCGGGACAATTATTCCCTTTTTCCAGCCTCTGGGGTCTTCCTTTCCTCCTTGCTGTCTTCATCACTCGGTACAACCATTGTATCCCCACCTCTCCTGCTGCTCTCACCATCTCCACACTCAACTCATCCACACTCGGTGCCTTCCCTCCTTTCATCTTCCTCACGGCATCTTCCACTTCTTTCCATGTTAAGTCCTTTTCTGTTTGCAGTCCATCTTCCTCTTCCCCGATTTCTTCCTCCTTGCCGTGGTTTCCATTTGGGTTCAGAAGTTCTTCAAAATATTCTTTCCACATTTTCTTCAGTTTTTCCCTATTTTCTATCTCTTGTCCCCTTTTGTTCACCATTCTAACTTAATCCGTAGGATCCTTCCGCCTCTTATTTTTTACCATCCCATACAGGACCTTTTTTGTACCTTCACTATCCTCCTCCATCATCTTTGTCCACTCTTCCATCCACTTTCTTCTCTCCTCAGCCACTACTCTGTTTGCCTCCTTCTTTCTTTCCTGGTACTCTTCCCTTGTCTCTACCGTCCTATTTTGATACCACCTCCTAAAGGTTCTATTCTTTTCCCTTACTATATCTTTTGTCTTCTCATTCCACCATGGTGTTTCCTTCCACCTCTTCTTACTACTTGTCCTCCCACATACTGTTTCTCCTGCACCTACTAGTGTCGTCTTAAATCTAGCCCATTCCTATTCCACCCCTCTTTCTTCATCTGTTGGAATTCCTTTACCATTTTGAGGTACTTGACCCTTCTATCTCCTTTCAGTTTCCATATCCTTATTCGTCCTTCCTGGTTCTCAGTCCATTTCTTCTCCTTAGTCCCTCTCAGGTTCATTACCAGCAATCGATGGTCGCTATCTAAGTTCTCCGATGGTATAACCTTGATGTCCGTGATGTTCTTATTTAATTCTTTCTCATACAGTATATAGTCGACCACAGACTTCCTGGTCAAGTCATCACTGTACCATGTGATTGTGTGGCTCTCTCTTTTCTTGAACCAGGAGTTCCCAACTAGCAGGCTGTTCCTTTGACAGAAGTCCAACGGTCTCTTTCCTTCCTCATTTCTTCTGCCCCTACCTTCTGGTCCAAGCACACTCTCATACCCTTGTCTTTCTCTTCCTACATGGGCATTCAGATCCCCTATAATCATATTCCTTCCTCCCAGCTGCTTCTGCAATTCCTCTTCAAACTCCTCCTTCTCTTCAGAGGCGCAGCCTACTTGTGGAGCATACACTTGCACTATTTGTACCGTCTCTCCCCTCAGTGCTACTTTCACTTTCATCATCCTATCACTTATTCTCTTCACTTCTTCTTTTAAACCATCTCGTACTACTACTCCCACTCCATTCCTCTTTCCCTCTTCATTCCCACTCCAGTACAGTCTATAGCCTTTTCTCAGTTCTCTCCTTCCTTCCCCTTTCCACTTTGTTTCTGCAAATCCCAATAAATCCAACTTCCTTCTTTCCATCATATCCACTATCTCCTCCACCTTCCCCGTCAGCGTTCTTATGTTTAAAGTTCCAAATCTTAATCCATGAACACAGCTAGGTCGTCATCCATTGTATCCGTCCTGTCCGAGGCCTGTTCCCTTCTTGAAAGCAGAGGTCTTGTCCACTACTGGCTTGTTGGGCCTATCGTAGCTTCACCAGAGCCCCGTTAGCCGTCACTTTTCAGGGTTCCTGTAGGACCTTCACAGCTACAGTAACGGTCCCGGGGCACACGAAGTCCCCACTGTACTTCGCCCCTACAGGCAATCCCCTACTTTGTGCCATTGCCCGTCTCCCACGACGTGGACGAGGGGTTGGACTTATGAGTTAATTAATTAGGTGAAAAAGACTCCAAAGTTATCAGCTCCTAAAAACTCAGGAATTCTTCTAGGTTGTGCCGTGTCTTGTGTGGGGTTTCGCCTAGGACACCAAGCTGGCTCATCGGCGGGCTCTTGGTGTCCCCGCCCGGACCCCCACAGGAGTGACGAACTGCGCGCCACCTCCCTTTATATTAGGTGCAACTGCACCACTTGACTGCGAGAACTAAAAGCTCAAGCAGCCTTAACCTCCCTATGAAGGCTTCCAAAAAGATGGTATATTGGCTTTCACGGCCGGTGAATTAAAACTCAGCAATTTTTCTAGGTTTGTGCCGTGTCTTGTGTGGGGTTTTGCCTTGGACACCATGCTGGCTCATCGGTGGGCTCTTGGTGTCCCCGCCCGGACCCCCACAGGAGTGACGAACTGCGCGCCACCTCCCTTTATATTAGGTGCAACTGCACCACTTGACTGCAAGAACTAAAAGCTCAAGCAACCTTAACCTCCCTATGAAGGCTTCCAAAAAGGTGGTATATTGGCTTTCACGGCCGGTGAATTAAAACTCAGCAATTTTTCTAGGTTTGTGCCGTGTCTTGTGTGGGGTTTCGCCTAGGACTCCAAGCTGGCTCATCGGCGGGCTCTTGGTGTCCCTGCCCGGACCCCCACAGGAGTGACGAACTGCTCGCCACCTCCCTTTATATAAGGTGCAACTGTACCACTTGACTACGAGAACTAAAAGTTCAAGCAGCCTTAACCTCCCTATGAAGGCTTCCAAAAAGATGGTATATTGGCTTTCACGGCCGGTGAATTAAAACTCAGCAATTCTTCTAGGTTTGTGCCGTGTCGTGTGTGGGGTTTCGCCTAGGACACCAAGCTAGGCTCATCGGCGGGCTCTTGGTGTCCCCGCCCGGACCCCCACCCTTTATATAAGGTGCAACTGCACCACTTGACTGCAAGAACTAAAAGCTCAAGCAACCTTAACCTCCCTATGAAGGCTTCCAAAAAGGTGGTATATTGGCTTTCACGGCCGGTGAATTAAAACTCAGCAATTTTTCTAGGTTTGTGCCGTGTCTTGTGTGGGGTTTCGCCTAGGACTCCAAGCTGGCTCATCGGCGGGCTCTTGGTGTCCCCGCCCGGACCCCCACAGGAGTGACGAACTGCGCGCCACCTCCCTTTATATTAGGTGCAACTGCACCACTTGACTGCAAGAACTAAAAGCTCAAGCAGCCTTAACCTCCCTATGAAGGCTTCCAAAAAGGTGGTATATTGGCTTTCACGGCCGGTGAATTAAAACTCAGCAATTCTTCTAGCATACCTGCCAACCTTCCCGATTCAGGCGGGAGACTCCCGATTTTCCATAGTTTTTCCCGCCTCACGATTACTAAAGTTATCCTCCCGATTTTTGTATTGGTGAACTTCGAACAGTTTCCAGTATTTTTTGGAAACTTTTTAGTTGGCTGGTAATGAATGTTATTTGATTAGCTGAATTCGTAAATGGGTTTCATTTCAGTGTAAGCGGTTGTTTATTTACTTTGCTGCAAGATTCTAGTGTTTTTGCTCGGTGTTCGAATCTTCACTATGACAAAAAGATACAATTCTCTGTTTTTGAAACAGGGAACAATTTCCGTGCATGATTGAATCCAGCAAAGGTCAATTATTTTGCATTTTGTACTGTTTGTCGATATAATGGTTTTTATATCTCATGGTGGAAAAATTATATTTCGTAACACGTGGGAGCAAAGAAGCGCCAAGAAAATGTGAAGAGTAACTCATCATCATCATCTTGTACAGTTTCCAGCCCCAGGCTGGGTCTGTTTGGAACATAAGCCTCGCCACTTAGTTCTTTCTTCCCACCACATCTCCGCTGTCACTCTGGTCCAGTCCTCGCCTCTCTTCTTGACACATTCCTCCACTCCTTTCAGCCATCTATCTCTTGGTCTTCCCCTTGGTCGTTTCTTCTGCATCTGCATCTCATGTATCCTCTTGGGAATCTTCTTCTCATCCATTCTCTTTAAGTGTCCATACCATCTCAGTCTTGATGTCTCAATCCTACCTTGCAAGGGCTCCTCTTTCACCATTTCCCTGACCTTTTCATTCCTCACCCTGTCTCTTCTTGTTACTCCGATCCTACTTCGCAGGAACTTCATTCCACCTGCCTGTATTCTGCTTATGTCTCTTTTCTTCATTGTCCACGTTTCTGAAGCATAGGTCAGTATCGGGATATAGTAGCTTCTGTATAACACTTCCTTGCTTTTTTGCGGGACATCTTTATTCCACACTAAGCTCCTAATGCTTCTCAGAAATGCTTCTGCCTGTCTGCCACGTTCCGTAATCTCTTTGTCATTTCTCCCATTTTCCTCCACTATACTTCCCAAGTACTTGAGACTTTCCACCTTCTTCAGCTGTCCACCTCCAAGTGTTATCCCACTCATTGGTCTGTCCTTTTTCCTGGTCGTTAACAGGATCTCACATTTACTGATGTTGAACTTCCATCCGTACTCTCCCACTGTTTCTTCCCAAGCCTTCAGTTGCTCCTGAATTTCCTCCTCCTTGTTTCCCCAGACCATGAGATCATCTGCAAACACCATTGCTTTCATCTTATCTTCACCTATCCTTCCTGCTACCCGTGTCATTACCTCGTCCATAACCACAATAAAGAGAAGGGGTGACAGCGCCCTACCCTGTTTCAGGCCACTCATTTGTCTGAACCAGTCTGTTCTTTCTCCTCCAACTTTCACACAACTCACACTTCCACAATACATCTCCTTCACTCTGCCTACAGTCTCTTTTTCCACTCCCATGTTTTCCATTGCTTTCCAAACCTTCTCCCTACACACACTATCATAGGCCTTTTCGATGTCCAGGAAGGCCATCAGCAGATCCTCTCCAAATTTGTAGTGGTGTTCCTGGAGCTGTCTCTCTGAAAATATGAGATCCACTGTTGATCTCCCAGGTCTGAATCCATACTGCTCCTCTCTCAATGTTCTCTCCACTTTGGCTCGTATTCTACTTTCTAATATCTTTTCATTTAACTTGGCACAGTGAGGTATGAGTGTGACTCCCCTGTAATTTCTGCACTCCTTTCTGCTTCCTTTCTTAAATATTGGGACAATTAATCCTTTCTTCCAATCTTCTGGGGTCTTTTTCTCCTTCCATATCACCCTCATCACACGGTACAGCCACTGTTTCCCAACCTCCCCTGTTGCCTTCACCATTTCAACACTCACTTCATCCACACCTGGTGCCCTTCCTCCTTTCATCTTGTCTATAGCCATTTTCAGTTCTCTCCAAGTCAGGTCCTTTTCCATTCCTGTGTTATCTTCTCCATCTTCCAATACATTGTCTTCCTCCCTATGACCATTTGGATTCAGCAAATCCTCAAAGTACTCTTTCCACACTGTCTTGAGTGCCTCTTTGTTGTGTACCTCATTTCCGTTTTTGTCCATCATTACCACATCCTCTCGCAGACCTCTTCTCTTACTTTTGACCATCCCATAAAGTACTTTCTTATTTCCTCTACTGTCTTCCTCCATCATCTCTGTCCACTTTACCATCCACTTCTTCCTCTCCTCTGCGACAATCTTGTTTGCTTCTTTCTTCTTTATCTTATAATCTTCCCTTGTCAGATCAGTTCTTTCCTGGAACCACACTCTGAAAGCCTTGTTCTTCCTTCCCACAGCTTCTTTTACTCTCTCATTCCACCATGGTGTCTCTTTACACCGCTTTCTGTTGCTTGTTCTTCCACATACTGCCACTGCAGCTTCCACCATTGTGTTTTTGAATTGCTTCCATTCCTCTTCCCCTGTTTTAGGATTGTCTGTTGGCATCCTTTCCCTTATTATCTTCTGGAATTCTTCCTTGACTTCCTTTTCCTTGAGTTTCCATACTTTGATTCTCCTTTCCTGGTACTCTGTCCTCTTGCTATCCTTAACAACTCCCAGGTTCATTACAAGTATTCTGTGGTCGCTATCTAAGGCCTCTGATGGTATTACCTTTATATCTCTGACACTTCTCTTCATTTCCCAGTCGTACAGCATGTAATCTACCAAAGATTTCTTTGTTAAATCACTGCTGTACCACGTTACCTTGTGGCTTTCTTTCTTCCGGAACCAGGAGTTGCCTACCACTAAACCGTTTCTCTTGCAAAAATCCAGCAACTTTCTCCCTTCTTCATTCCTGCTACCCCATCCTTCTGCTCCCAATACATTTTCATATCCTTGCCTTTCACTTCCTACATGTGCATTCAAATCTCCCATGACAATGATGCTCTGCCCATTCAACTGCTGTTGTAGCTCCTCCTCAAAGTCTTCCTTCTTTTGAGCTGTACATCCAACTTGAGGGGCATATACCTGGGCTATCTCCAGGCTTCTTCCCTTTACAGTTACTCTGATCTTCATGATCCTGTCACTTATTCTCTTTACCTCTTCCTTCATTCCATCTCTCACAACTACTCCTACTCCGCTGCTCCTTCCTTCACTGTTCCCACTTCAGTACAACCGGTACCCTTTCCTCAGTTCTCTGCGACCTTCTCCTTTCCATCTTGTTTCTGCCAAGCCCAGTACATCCAGTTTTCTTCTCTCCATCACATCTACAATCTCCTCCACTTTTCCTGTCAGTGTCTGTATGTTTAATGTCCCAACTCGTAGTCCATTAGCATATCCGGGTCGTCGTCGTTTGCATCCGTCCTTTCCGAGGCCTGTTCCTGGTTTGAAAGCAAAGTCCAACCCCTCCTCCACGTGGTGGGAGACGGGCAACGGCATGAAGTAGGGGATTGCCTGTGGGGGTGAAGTACAGCGGGGACTTTGTGTGCCCCGGGACCGCTACGGTAGCTGTGAAGGCTCTATGGGAACCCGGAAAAGTGACGGCTGACGGGGCTCTGGTGAAGCTACGATAGGCCTAGCAAGCCAGTAGTGGATATCATATTTGAAGAGTAACTATAAAATAAAAACCAAAAATTTAAAAAAATATGATTTTGGTGTTAAAAGTGTGAGTGATGGGATAGTAAATGCCGAATGCTAGTTTACATCATTCATTTTGAAGCATAGTTTGCCAAATAACTGAGCTGATATACACTATTTGCATCTCCCGAATTATCCTGATTTTCAGACCAAAATCTCCAGATTTTTGGTTTTGTAAGGTTGGCAGGTATGTTCTAGGTTTGTGCCGTGTCTTGTGTGGGATTTCGCCTAGGACTCCAAGCTGGCTCATCGGCGGGCTCTTGGTGTCCCCGCCCGGACCCCCACAGGAGTGACGAACTGGGCGCCACCTCCCTTTATATTAGGTGCAGCTGCACCACTTGACTGCGAGAACTAAAAGCTCAAGCAGCCTTAACCTCCCTATGAAGGCTTCCAAAAAGATGGTATATTGGCTTTCACGGCTGGTGAATTAAAACTCAGCAATTCTTCTATGTTTGTGCCTTGTCTTGTGTGGGGTTTCGCCTAGGACTTTAGAGGCTGAAAAGTGGTTAGGGAAGACTTGTAATCTCGAGTCAGTGCGAAATGTGTTGCGGAAACATAATTATAACGGCCAAGTAGCTAGGAAGAATAAATTAGTGAAGAGTCGCATTTGCTAAGGAACACCTAAATAAGGATTTTTACATTCAAAAACAGTTCTCTTGACCGATGAGTGTAAGATAAACCTCTTTGGATCCGATGAGAGGGGTTACCGAACTTCACGAGAAGAATCTACGACCATCTATGAAACATGGTGGTGGTTTTGTCATGATATGGGGGTGTATGGCTGCGATAGCGGAGGAGTGAACATCTAATACTATATCTTCTCCAGATATTCTCCCGACTATTAATTCAGGTAATTTCAGTACTTAATTTCTTTTATAGAAAGGATGCACTACTTGCAAGCACCACCATAATGTGCAGCCCAGTGCTCTAAAAATGTGGGATTGGTAGTACATGCAAATTTTATCAGGATAATGATCCAAAACACAAGGCTCTGAAAGTTCACACCTGGCTTCTTTATAAGTGCCCAAAGGGATTAGAAACCCCACCCCAATCACCGGAATTAATGTAATAGAACATCTATGGTCCGAGCTCAAAATTAAAGTACAGTAGCACTCGACCAAAAACAAAAATGACTTGAAGAAAGCAATTTTAGAAGAATGGAACAAGATTCCTGTGTCGTACTGTGAAAAGCTGGTGAAATCAATGCCCAGGAGATTGAGGGCCGTTATAAACAATAAAGGGTTTCCTACAAAGTATTATTTATGTCGTTTCATAGTCTTTTCTTATTGGTATAGTAAGAACGTGTAAGAGTTTTATTTTGAGAAAAAAACTGTTCTATTGTGCCACATTGTAATTTTCTATTGCATTTTTCCAAAATATGAATTGCTACGTATGGATTGTATGAAGGTTATACTCTCTAGTCTTCATAACGTTACTGTACTGCATGCCATTTATATTTAGTGCATGGTATACATGTTGTATCACTGTACGAGTTTCACTTTGAGCCACTGCAGTTTACGATGTATATATTAAGGCTGTCCACATACTGAAAATACCATGGAGGATATGCGACTTGATTTCACGAGACGATTCCAAAAAAACGCATTTACTAAAGTGACAATACTGCGTTGGGATAAGCAACCGTTTTTGTTGGGATGTATCAAAGACAAACCGTGGCCTGGACCATCATCGAAACGACAGAACACAATTTACAGGAGTGGAGGCATCTGCCCAGGAGATTCATTCTTTAGAGCTCTTGAACAAAAAATTCCTGTAACATGGCGAGATAGGTGTGTTGAATGACTACGCCATCAAAGAAATAGGGACCTATCAAGTGTTTAGCGTACATAGTGATCCAGAGCATCACATGTGGGGGGTGGTTTCTCTTCCAGCTCTTCGTAAAAATTAGGATTTTCCTTGGACCAGACATAAATATTCCTCGCACGTGCACTTCGATAAATTACACCTTCATTGGAGAAGAAAAGGTGAGCCCGCTGCGAGAGTGTCGGTAATACTTGCGCATGCTGCTGTCCTCATCACTGAGCTCATAGACGGTTGCTGATTTAAAAGATTTCAATCCAAGATCCTTCACGTGTCGTAACAGTTGTTTTGGGGATTCCAAGCCCAGCAGACCGTTTGCGTAGTGACTTTTGTGGTGACCGAAGTACAGATGCCTCCACTCCTGCACATGTGTTCTGTCGTTTTGATGGTGGTCCAGGCCTCGGTTTGTCTTTGATACATCTCAACGAAAACAGTTTCTTTTCCCAATGCAGTATTGTCACTTTAGGAGGTGTGTTTTTTGGAATCTAATCATGAAATCTCGTCGCACTTCCTCCAGGGTCTTGCCAGTATGTGGACGTTCATGAGCCCAAACACACTGACAACAAGGTGATCTTCCACACTTAGGAGCTTGTGTCAGCCATCTCTGCAAAAGAAAAACTGAATCACACGATGTTAATTCGGGGGGGGGCAACAATACATATGGACTACCCTGTACTATGCACTACGGAGCTTTTATATAATTTATAGATGTAGGTAGTCTTTTGTCTAAAAGCTATACGATAAAATAAATAAAAAAAAGTTCAGATTTGACTCAGCTCATTCATTACATGAAGTATCTGTTGAAGATCTTCATTATCTGTTGTTAAAGCAATGTCATCTGCGAATCGAGCATGTCAATCTTTTCCCCATGTATATTTACTCCAACTTGAATCTCTTCCCTTTTCCTATTTATGGGGTCTTGGACATACAAATTAAATAAGTAAGGACACTGAAAGCCATACGATAAAATAAATAAATAAGGTTCAGATTTGATTACTCAGCTCATCCCTCTCCAGAAGCAAATCCTAATTACGCCACTGCTCTGCACCTGCTTCGAGTAAAAGACAAAAGACTACCTACATCTATAAATTCTTTGTACGAGTCGACAATCAAGCAACAACTTTCATTCACCAGCTACTACAGGCTTGATTGCTATGTGCTAGGCAGCTTTGAATCATGACTTGAGACGTCACATCCGGAATATTAGTCAACTATCTAGTTCACTACGGCTGAAAATGTAGCTTTGGGACACAGTTTCATATCTATGCTGGATATGTGTAACTACTTTACAGAGCTCGGATGGCATGTGGTGCTTCAAGGTCAAGCTGACTGCTCTAGGCAGACAGATTTCCAGCAAAGAGCGACAGCCGTGCTGTCGACATCGCTTGTTAATGCCAAATATTCACAAGTCAGCTCGGCTCAGTTATGTGAGGGATGTCTCCTCCTGCTCTTCAGCTCTCCACCACTAATACTGTACTGTGACCTGGAAGCTTCACCTCATAGGCTACCATCCAAGCTCTAAAATTTTCGGTACAACTTCCCTTGACCTGATTCAAAGTAAAACATTCTTAAACTACTGAAATTAGCCAAAATACCTGTAGTAAGTTGATGGTAGGGAGAAAATCTGGAGATGGTATAGTAATAGGTGTTTTCTCCTCCGCTGCCTATAACTAAAGCACTGCGCGGATGCGGATATCCCTGGTTCTGTCAATAACAAAAATACAAAGTTTCCGCCTAATCAACACAATTTGATGCTATATTATCGTCTCATGGGTACATGTTTCGGAATTTCTGATAATTCCTTCTTCAGCCCTTTACATTTATGTTAAGAAACACCATTCCACAGACAAAATTGACCTCGTCAATGTCAAAACAAGATTGTCGCAGAGGAGAGGAAGAAGTGGATGGTAAAGTGGACGGAGATGATGGAGGAAGACAGCAGAGGAAATAAGAAAGTACTTTATGGGATGGTCAAAAGTAAGAGAAGAGGTCTGCGAGAGGATGTGGTAATGATGGACAAAAACGGAAATGAGGTACACAACAGAGAGACACTCAAGACAGTGTGGAAAGAGTACTTTGAGGATTTGCTGAATCCAAAGGGTAATAGGGAGGAGGACAATGTATTGGAAGATGGAGAAGACAACACAGGAATGGAAAAGGACCTGACTTGGAGAGAACTGGAAATGGCTATAGACAAGATGAAAGGAGGAAGGGCACCAGGTGTGGATGAAGTGAGTGTTGAAATGGTGAAGGCAGCAGGGGAGGTTGGGAAACAGTGGCTGTACCGTGTGATGAGGGTGATATGGAAGGAGAAAAAGACCCCAGAAGATTGAAAGAAAGGATTAATTGTCCCAATATTTAAGAAAGGAAGCAGAAAGGAGTGCAGAAATTACAGGGGTGTCACACTCATACCTCACTGTGCCAAGATATATGAAAAGATATTAGAAAGTAGAATACGAGCCAAAGTGGAGAGAAAATTGAGAGAGGAACAGTATGGATTCAGACCTGGGAGATCAACAGTGGATCTCATATTTTCAGTGAGACAGCTCCAGGAACACCACTACGAATTTGGAGAGGATCTGTTGATGGCCTTCCTGGACATCGAAAAGGCCTATGATAGTGTGTGTAGGGAGAAGGTTTGGAAAGCAATGGAAAACATGGGAGTGGAAAGAGAGACTGTAGGCAGAGTGAAGGAGATGTATTGTGGAAGTGTGAGTTGTGTGAAAGTTGGAGGGGAAAGAACAGACTGGTTCAGACAAATGAGTGGCCTGAAACAGGGTAGTGCGCTGTCACCCCTTTTCTTTATTGTGGTTATGGACGAGGTAATGACACGGATAGCAGGAAAGATAGGAGAAGATAAGATGAAAGCCATGGTGTTTGCAGATGATCTCATGGTCTGGGGAAACAAGGAGGAGGAAATTCAGGAGCAACTGAAGGCTTGGGAAGAAACAGTGGGAGAGTACGGATGGAAGTTCAACATCAGTAAATGTGAGATCCTGTTAACGACCAGGAAAAAGGACAGACCAATGAGTGGGATAACACTTGGAGGTGGACAGCTGAAGAAGGTGGAAAGTCTCAAGTACTTGGGAAGTATAGTGGAGGAAAATGGGAGAAATGACAAAGAGATTACGGAACATGGTAGACAGGCAGAAGCATTTCTGAGAAGCATTAGGAGCTTAGTGTGGAATAAAGATGTCCCACAAAAAAGCAAGGAAGTGTTATACAGAAGCTACTATATCCCGATACTGACCTATGCTTCAGAAACGTGGACAATGAAGAAAAGAGATATAAGCAGAATACAGGCAGGTGAAATGAAGTTCCTGCGAAGTAGGATCGGAATAACAAGAAGAGACAGGGTGAGGAATGAAAAGGTCAGGGAAATGGTGAAAGAGGAGCCCTTGCAAGGTAGGATTGAGACATCAAGACTGAGGTGGTATGGACACTTAAAGAGAATGTATAAGAAGAAGATTCCCAAGAGGATACATGAGATGCAGATGCAGAAGAAACGACCAAGGGGAAGACCAAGAGATAGATGGCTGAAAGGAGTGGAGGAATGTGTCAAGAAGAGAGGCGAGGACTGGACCAGAGTGACAGCGGAGAGGTGGTGGGAAGAAAGAACTAAGTGGCGAGGCTTATGTTCCAAACAGACCCAGCCTGGGGCTGGAAACTGTACAAGATGATGATGAATGTCAAAACACAACTATACAATGATATTAAAACACTTAAAAAGTATTAAAATTACAACATGATAATCTTAAGAACAATTAAAACATTCCTATTGTTTACAGCAACATTGATATGTAATTGCTGTTACGACACATTCTTGCTAAGTGCTTGATGGTTAAAATACACAGTCATAATTAAACTTATGTCAGGAGAAGATATGAGTCTTTTGTTCGTGTCCATGAGCCTATGTAACTCAACAGCTTGTAGTAATATTGGATCAGTGATGACAAAGTGGAAACTTTGATTTCAGCATAAAGTGTGCTGGAATATGACTATAAATATGTTGCTGGCACCATGAAAACAGGGATGACGTGTCCTGGCTTGTTGACTTTAAAATTGGCATTAGCACATAAAGTGGATTTGCTGTCTTGTATTATCTTCTTAACGGACGTGGAAACGATTTGAATGCAATGTGCCTATGACATGATACAGTTCTGGGTGATAGGCCTATGCACCTGAAGAAAAATTGAGAATAAGAAAATGAGAAATTTATTTTTTGTTATTGTCATTTCTAAACGTCAACACGGAACCTGCAATGAATTCTTCTTCGAATATCCCTGGTTCACCATGCGGATATAGTTTGCATGGCTGTGTGGATAGCGGATAATATTAAGAGTAAATTTGCGGATAGTTTTTAAAATAAAATGTTTAGCTATTTTGAAATAATGTTAGTTTTTGCTAAGATCTGCGTCTTTCACGTTTCCTGTTATTTCCCTTGATTTCGCTTGGATTGTTTGAGAATAGTAGAGAAGTAAGAGAAGCCAGTCATTTAAATACCGTACCCTCAATTAGTGTTGACATATGCTCAAAAGAAGTACTTTATATCTGCGCTTGCCTGCATGGGTATATCCGATGACTAAGGAGCCACCCGCTGTTATACATGCCGTTATTCAGAGGGACAAACCTCAGTCAACATTGCCTTGTGATTCTCAGCCTAGGGGAACGAATTTCTCCTCAAATGTCTAAATGTGTTGCTTTAATACTTAATGCTTTATCTAATAAATTAAAGATATTATTGTGATGTCAGTAGCCTCCGTGGCTTAGGCGGCAGCACGCCGGCCTCTCACCGCTGGGTCCGTGGTCCAAATCCCGGTCACTCCATGTGAGATCTGTGCTGGACAAAACGGAGGCAGACAGGTTTTTCTCGGGGTACTCCGGTTTTCCCTGTCAAAATTTCATTCCAGCAACACACTCCACTATCATTTCATCTGTCATTCATTTAATCATTGCCCCAGAGGAGTGCGTCAGGTCTCGGCAGCCGGCACAGTTCATATCCTTGCCGCTAGATGGGGGCTTCGTTCATTCCATTTCTGACCCGGTCGGAGACTGGAAGCAGGCTGTGGATTTTAATTTTCATTGTGATGTCAGCGGATTCGAATTTGATCACGACTTATATACTAAAAATTCCAGCTGTGTCGGCTATTTTCGGCATTAATTATGCACAAGTTTAGTATTGCCAACCCCATGCATTCGGTACTATTTCTTATCCTGTATTGTAAAACAAAAGAGTGGAGCACCTATTCAAAACAAATCACCCTCGAACCACCAGAGTGCACCAGTTCTTTACAATTATATCTGATCTATATCCTCCCACCCGCTAAAACTGAACTTCATTAAATTTTCATCCAAACCAATGGTTTATGCCTAGACCAATAATTGTTAGGTAGCAGCCAGTATAAACACCCCTGGTTTTTGTCACGCACTGTGTGGGTAGTCACGCATCAATATTCCTTAACCAGACCAATGGTTTTGCCAATTACAGTATTTCTTTTTTCACATAATTTTGCCAATTATTTCTTTTTTCACATAGTTACGTGTGTCGTGTGGTGTATTTAGTATCGGACATGTTGGCAACGGTGATGGGACGTGATATGACGTCAATGTGTGAACCTCAAACATGGCTGCTGTCGTTGAACAAGCAAGAAATAAAACCCTTTATTTTCGTAGTATTACAAATATTTCCAGTGCAGCAGTGATAATTGACAGTATTTTCAATTCCTAATGTCTCCCATATATATCATATATTTTCAATAATCTGCCAGGTTTTGTAAAAGCCACGTTCTGGTCAAGGGAAGAATTAATACAATTTCTACACTTCTGAAATTGGCCAAAATACCTTTTGTGATTATGAAATGATGTAATCAACTAATGAATGTTTACCCCCTCCGTTGTCTGTAACACATCCATTATCTCTTTTTAGATCACAACTTATGTAGTTAAATTTACAAGATGATATGAGAAATCTTATATTCTTGTAAATAACTCTATTACTAGTTGAGACGTGAACCTACCCTTGACACAACTACGTTAATACGGATAAGACATGATTTTCATACCTTTGTAGGGGACAATACCAATTGAAATTGCCGTCTATTATCACTAGTGCACTGGAAATATGTGCTAAATTATGTAAATAGGTGTGTTTGTTTCTTCTTCATTGAACAATGGCAGCCATGTTGCTCGAGTTATGAGCATTCGTCAACTGTTATCTGGATGGAGACATGATGACACATTCATGTCACGGTAGTGTTGCCGTCATGTAAGAGGTAACACTGAATGATCACTCCTTGATAACTTTTTCTAAAGTACACAAATTATTAATTCTGAAAGAGATCAGAACGTGGCTTTTACAATTGCATCAGGCATCATCGTGGCTTTTAAATACCTTGTTTCATCTTCTGGGGGACCTTAACTATTCAAATTAGTAACCTTGGGCACTACTGCACCTGAAATATGTGCTAAATTACGTAAATATGTGTTTTTATTTATAACTCTTTTAACAATGGCAGCCATGTTCCGACAGTGCATGAATCTCGTTCAACTGCCAACTAGGCGCACTCAACAGCACAGACGGAGTGAGGTAGCTTGGACCCACTGTAGTTCTCTGTCTAGTGGGGATGGTTGCATAATGTTGCAGTGCTAGTGTGCTGTCCTGCTCAGAAATGGGCAGGGTAGTGCTGAACTTTGTAATATTACCCATTACACTGACCTCTTATGCTAACCTGGGTTTGAGTTTTGTAGGGACAGTGCACTTTGCATCTGCCTGCGAATTTCAAAACAAACTTCAACAAAATAATGATTTATCGCAAATAATTCTCACATGGACTTTCTTAATTTATGTTGGAAAAAAAAATTACAGTTCTATTGTACTATATTTCAAAGCCATATATTTCGTATGGCATGTTGAAACTATCTCCAAAGCACCAGAAAAAAATCACTTTTGGACTAGAGGAGCCTGTAGAAATGTGATTTTGTAATATTTTTGCTGTCACAAATGTCTTTTCAATACTAAGAGCATTATAAGCATTAAAGCATCTGTTGCAAACTTCACAGAATAAAACATTCCAGTGTAGCTGAAGTATTGGCACTGCTTTATCCAGTTAGGAACCAATTGATTTTTTGAAGATCTTTCCTTAGCCCCAAATTTCCTTTATGCAGTTTGGACAAATGAATTCGTCTTAACACAGGGAAGTGCAAGTGTTATGTATATCACTCTTGCCTTTCCTTATACATCCTTCCTACTATGGTATTTGTCTGACTGGCTGCGTGGCTCAGCGGTAATGTTCTCGCCTGCTGTGGCCAAGGTAGCAGGATCGAATCCAGGTGCAGCCTTTTGGCATTTGAGGGTGCGCAAATGCTAGGGAGCCGTGTCAGTAGATTTACCGGTACGTTGGAGATCCCCTTCGGGGCAAAATTCTGGCTCCTCGGTGTCTCTAAAAGCCGCAGCAGTTAAAAGGAACGTTAAACCAATAACATTATTAGGTACATGACTGACTCATGAATTGCTTTCAAATTATGTTTACGTCACCTCAAATGATTTTGAGGATTGTTCAGAAAACATTGAAATTAACATTCACTGCAGAAATTATAATTATGTGTGATGAATATGCAATAACGGCCAGCCATCAGTTACCTTATATTAACATGAAACATACAGTATATTCAGCAAGATACGCTAGTTCAGTATAAGAAATGCATTTACATATAACTTTATTCTTATATCTAATAACAATGCAATTCCTATTATTGGGGTCACTGAAGACAACTTGGACCATTTTTAATTTCTTGGGGATTTAAGGATAGATCCTCATACTTGTTGTAAAGGGAAGACTTCCAGTTTGTTATTGCAGAGGCTCACATTTCAACTGGGTGAGTGGATTTTGTAATCTGTGAAGAACCCGTAATTTGAACAAAACGCTCCATCTTGCATTAGCCGAGGCTGTTAAAGGAGACCAAACACAAAAGTCAACTTGCCTCAAAATCAAAGTATGTATCAGGCAGTGTTCAACTATATATTTGCTTTTGCTCTATGCCGCTCCGCAGGACGGTAAACGAAGGAAACTCGAGTAGCTGTGACATCACTGCGCCGTAAGTGGTGAGTGAGCTATCCGCTCCATTCGTTGATTGTTGCAATACGTGCGCTGCCACTCTTCCGTTGATTAGAGTTGTTTATTATAATCGAGTGTAATAGCTAGTTGGCAAAATGCCTTGGTGTAGTGTATACGGTTGTAACAACACGAGTAAAAACCGAAACTGTAGAGAAAGAGAAGTACATTTCCATAGATTTCCAAATCAAAGTACGTCGCCACGTAGATTTAGCAGTTGGGTACAATTTTGCAAGAGGAAACATTTTTCTGTGTGTTCAATGCATTTTAAAAAGACAGACTATGATGAAACACAACTTTTGAAAATGAAGTTGATGCCTATAGAAAAGCTACAAGGTCCCAAAATTGAAGCCAGGAGCTGTTCCTTCAATAAGGTGTCCGGCGCCGACAGATGGATATACTTCTCATGAAGGAATGCTAATTCATATGCAAGCCGCTTCCCAAAGTACACTGTGGGGTTCCTCGACAGGAACTGAGCAGAGCAGGACGGAAAGGTATGAGATTAAAAGACGAAGGGAGTTTCTTGACACAGTATTAAGCAAAAGTGATAACGATAAAGATGTACACGATATACAGAGTGATGTGATTGAAAATATGTTATCAGGTGGTCACGTATGTAGTTTAGAAATACAGTGCGAGTTAGGAGGTGAAGTAGCTCGAAAATACTTAAGACATTGCAAATTCCGGCCCAGCCCTGAAGAGTGACGTAATGGAAGAACAATTGAACGACAGTTTCTATGAACCAGATGAAAGTGACAGTGAAAGTGATATTAGTGATACTGAATACGAACACACATAGGACGATGCACATATTACAGCTTCATATTTCTGTGTTGCATGGACAAGTTTACTCACACTCTTTGAAATTTGCTACAGTTGTAAAAGTAAAGTGAAGAACATTTCACATTACATTAAGGGGACTATGTTGTGTGTAAAATCACTTTGCGTTTGTGGTAATGAATTGGGTTGGTATTCTCAACCGATGGAAGGAAATAAACCGGAAGGAAATGTCCGAATAGCAACAGGATTATTGTTGTCAGGCATACTGTTTGAACCCTTTCGGTCATTCTGCAAGTCCATTAATTTACATATGATGGAATTATTCATAGAGTAACCGGTCCTATATTGGAGGATACTTGGAATCAAGAAAGAACTAAGGTTATTGATTGTTTGAAAAGCAGTGCCAAACCCATTTGGTTAGCCGGAGATGGCCAGTACGATTCTCCCGACTTTTCGGCCAAATATTTAGTGTATTCGCTCATGGATATAAATACAGGCCGTATAGCTCATTTCGAACTTGTTCAGAAAGTGATGGTGAAAGGTGATCTTGAAAGGGCTGCATGTGAAACCGCGTTTACAAAGATTTTACAGGAAGAAAATTGTAATATAGAACTCTTTCTTTCCGATAGACACAAAGGAGTAAGGTATTTACTGGGAACGCAGTATCCCGATATCGAACATGAATTTGACGTTGGCACATATCAAAAAGTTGAATGAAAAAGATGAGAGCTCTCGATAAAAAGCATACAGAAGTTCAGGCGTGGAAGGCCAGTATAAATAATCATTTATGGTGGGCAGCACAAACATGTAATGGAAACAGATCTGTGTTAATTGCTAAATTTACGTCAATTTTGCACCACATAAAAATGAGCATAAGTGGTTAGAAAACGGTGAATGGAAATCCTGTGAGCACGATACATTAACAGAGGAAGAAGAGAGAAAGAAAATGTGGATTAATGGAAATTCAAGTGCATATGAAGCCTTGAAGAAAATAATTACAGATAAATCTTTCTTAAAAGATGTGGAACATATAAAAACACTACGTTCACAATGGAAACCTAGAAAGTTATCACAATCTTCGTTTGAAATACGCTCCTAAAGGAGTTCATTTCTCGTACAGCAGCTTAAAGCTCAGGTCAATGATTGCTGCACTGGACTATAATTGGGACATCAATAAATTGAAAGTCGGTACCAAAACTCAGTACTCAAAATCAACAGGAGCCTGGGTGATAAAACAGAAATACGAAGCGTCAAACGATGGATGGAAGAAGGCAATAATGAACCAAATTAGCCTCTCGCAAACTGACTATAGTAGAGCTTCACCTGAAGCTGAAGCAATGGATCTGTCACTGCCTAAGAACATCGCTCCAATACCTCGACCTTCCAAGGACGACCTATGAAGAAGTACTTCTCACGATTTCACATGTAACAATAAATGATGTACCGTACTGCATATCAAAATAATATGTCTATATTTATCGTAAATTAAACAATCTTAGAACACTCTTACATAATTCTACTGTTTTAATTTACGGTGGCCGTGGTGGCGCAGCGGTCAAGCTGTTGGCCTCTCACCAAGGTGGTCTGGGTTTCATCCCCGGTCAATGCATGTGAGATTTTCGAAGTGAAATGCCATGTCCTGTGGTTCGGAATCCACCTAAAAAGGAGGTCCCGTGGCTCATAATCACACGATTCACGGTCGCGTAAAACTACAATCTACCTTCCTTTGTTTGAATTTACAGCTTGAAGCCCACAAACTTATCAATTCTCTAAACAACAAACATGTAGTCACTCCTTTGAATCCTATTATGATAAATGATAAGGAAATTACAGACTGTCATAAAATAGCAAACCACTTCTGTAAACATTTCACTTCAATTCGACTATCAAAACTGAAAAAGAAAGAAGACAAGACTCTCAAAAAAATAGTCAAAAAATTAATGAATAATAATGCAGATGATATCTTTAACAATAAATTTTCAATGGAAGAGTTAATGTTAGCAATAAAGAACACACAAGTCAGAAAACAACCAGGACCGGATGAGATATTCCCATAATTCATAAAAAATCTAGGTCCATCTGCTCTAAACATACTGCTACACATATTCAACAAATTTTGGACATCAAATGATAACCTACCTAAAGACTGGACTAAAGCAACCATCATTCCAATCTTAAAACCAGGCAAGCCAAAAAACCAAGTCCCCTCGTACCGACCTATAGCACTTACCTCCATTCTGGTAAAAATTCTAGAAAGGATGATTACAAATAGACTCAATTGGTACTTGGAAACAAAATCTCTTCTATCAGAAGAACAAGCAGGGTTTAGACAAAACAGGTCCTCCTCCCACCAAATAATGAGATTTACACAAGCTGTTAAAGAAGCCTTTAACAAAAGGGAAAGTGTTCTTGCAGTTTTCATCGATTTTAAAGGAGCCTATGATACTGTATGGCGAAACATGCTGCTAAAGAAACTTATCAACTTCAAAGTAAATGGATGTATGTTAAACTGGTTTTCAAGATTCCTTTCACAAAGAATGATCAATGTTCGTTACAACAACAAAACTTCTGGTTGCAAGCAATCAAAACTAGGCCTCCCACAAGGAGCTGTATCAAGCACAACTTTATTTAGTGTGTACATCAACGATCTTCCAAAAACAATAAAGAAAGTAGGTAATGTGAATATCAGCATGTTTGCAGACAATGTTATCATTTGGACCACAGCACGTAACGGCCCAAATCAGCAAATGCTTCTTGAACACTGAATGAACCAGGCACTTATAAAACTCAAAAACTGGACTGAAAACAATAATATGGAAATCAATACTTCCAAAACAGTATACCAGTTTTTCTCCCTGAGACACCCCAATCCAACCTTTAGTCTCAAATTTAGTAATCAAGACCTTCCAAAAAGTGAAAGTACAAAGTACCTAGGTATCATCATGGACAAGAAGCTGAACTTGACCAAACACATAAAACATGTGGAGGATAAGGTAAGCAAACGGATGAAATTACTGAAGAGACTAGCAGGAGCTACTTGGGGGAGCACTCAAGACTCAACAAAACCTACAATATTTACATCAAACCTATCATAAAATATGGCAGTGAAGTACTCTCTACAACACTCCAGTCAAACATTGATCGCCTCGAGAGGTGTCAGAATAATGCCCTACGAATCATAACAGGTGCAATAAAAACCACACCTATAACCGCCTTGCAATTATGTACCCACAACTTACCAATAGAAGAAGAGATGAAACATCAAACAGCCAATGCATATCTCAGTGTACAAAGACTACCTCAAATGACATGGATCAAAAAAACAGTTTCTAGCCTCAATCTTAAAACACAAAAAGATCCCTTAAGTCTCGCCAAAGAATATATCAATAAGAGCAATCTGCAAATAAAACTTGAACCACTCTGTATGTCAGTCAACCCCATTGAATATATACAAGTGACTACAGTTCTTACTTTGTTAGAAGAGGTCTGCAAGAAAGACTCTTCATCACAAGATCTAAAACAACTGGCCCTCTGTACAATAGAAGAAAGATATCCATCTAATCAATGGCTAAAAATATTTACAGATGGCTCACAAGACAAAGAAAATAGAACTGGAGCAGGAATACATTCATCTCTCTTCTCACTCTACTTCCCAGTAGGCCAAAACAAAACAAACTTTGATGCTGAGATAAGAGCAATTTCACATGCACTCCATCAGTTATTAGGCAGAAACATTGATTATCAAAAATGTGTAATCATTACAGATTCAAAAGCAGCCATCCAAGCCATCTCTTCAAATTATAAGCCCCAAAATAAAGAACTGAAAGAAATTTTTTGTATGATAAAAACCCTTCAAAGAATCCACAAACAGATCTCATTTCAGTGGATCCCTTCTCATGTTGGAATAGCAGGTAATGAAGAGGCGGACAGATTAGCAAAAAAAAGGTACCACACTACAACAACCTGTCAGTCAAACTGATTTTATCTCAGCAAAAAGGATCTTGAAAAATACTATCAGAAACAGGTATGTAGAAATGGCAAAGAAAACAGCAGAAACCAAATTATGGAAAGACATTGATGCTAAATGGGATCAATATAAATTAACACAAAGAAGAGAAGCTGTAGCCTTCTTCAGACTTAACACTGGCCATGACTGCCTTGCAGCTCATCTGATACGAATCAACATCCTGAGATCTGAAGAATGCACACTTTGTCACGAACCTGGAAGTAAAATGGATAAGGGGCACCTGCTACATTGCAACAAACTTGATGTGAATGCTAGAACTTCCGGAAACCTTACACAACTCTATTGGAACGCAAGAAAGCTGATGGATTGGAGTCCGGGCTAGCCATAGGAAACAACAACAACAGCCCACATAGGTGCCACTGGGTTCCGGAAATGTGTTTCTTATAATGTTGACAGCACATTATGGCACGACAATTCTGTTATTTTTACCAATCGCAGTCCATGAATTTACCCAGAAAGTGACCTGCCGGCTCGGCTTGTAGTGTTTACTATATCCATTTCATGATCGCTATCTGAATGGACATCAGCAAATGTCGTTCGTTCTGGCTCAAACTGATATGGACGAATGTTATTTACATCCATTATAAGTCTTTTGACTAACACTAACAATGGCAACAGAAGAACATGGAGTGAGGGAAAAGACTGCCCGAGCTTATGCACAGCAACAAGGCTGCTATGTAGACTCGAGAGCGCAGTGACGTCACGAGCAGTTACTAGTTTCGCACATAATTTGAGAACGGTTGGACGTCGAGGCACTGGATTAACGACATTGTTATTAAATTTCCATGTTGCATATTTAGCAATAAATAACGAAATATGTGTTTTTGTGTTGTAATCTCCTTTAATCGCTTTATCTACTTCATGGAAACAGTAGGTTTCGGTAATGTATCTAAATTTTCAACTAACTTATGTGTCTCAAACAACAGATGTTTTGATTTTTGGAATGAAATTTAAAAAAAATTGTGATTATATAATTGATTAGTTTATTACTGTTGTTATTCTAATTAGCATGATCTTTTACAGCCACATGGGACCACTTTAGCCAATCCAGTCTCTTCAAAGGACTGTTCGAGCCTTGCGGTCCTCCCGGGAATTTTTCATATTTCCTGATCTGTCTTGTCTTGAAAATATTTGTGTTTCGAGTGTGAAGCGCAGGTTTTCTTAATTGTTTCTATGATAATTATCATATTTTGATATATTTATATTTACCTATTTGTATTTTTGGCACTTGGCTCTAAATTTCGAAATGTCAGTATATTATGAGGGGCAGATGACCTTGATGTTATGTCCCTTAAAACAGCTGTTGCCCTGCACCATCTTTGACCCCATTGTGAAGTGGGCATTCTTGGTCCAACCTTGCACATTTTGTGGTGTAAGTCTCAGACATTGTGTCTGTGTTAAAGGACCTGCTGTGAAAGAGATCAGGAATGAAACTCCCTCCACCCCACCTGCTGCGACGCAGACGTCTTTGGATTCTTCTAAGGTGAGTTACCCATCAATGTGCATACATGCTCTGTGCTCTAATTGGAAATGTTTATACTGGGTTCATGATAAACATTTTTAAATTTGTGAAAATAGTAAAAGGATGTTGTTTCTTAAATATTATTAATGTTGGTTTTTGTACAGGAAGGACCAGTACATCAGACTTTCTCTGAATTAAGGATCCAGCAATGATTCCACTTACCGAGCTGCTACTCGTATTACTTTTTATAATCTTACACTAGTGTCAACTACATTTGCAACACTCTTGTTTTTATAAACTGATTTTTCTAATTCTGTTTCACAGATCGTGCAGGATCATATTCATTTACTGCTGGTCCCTTCATATTACACATCATCACATAAAGTGTTCCTTTCTAATTCAGTCTTAATCTGTCTTTTATAAGGTTCATGTGGATCAGTTCTCAATTCTTCCAGCAAAGGCGCTGCCTACTGCAACTTCTCATAACCCATTACTATAATATTCGACTTTGTGGTAAATATTTATTATTCAGCATTGTTCCATTTCCTGCCATACAACTTCCAAAATTTTAAATTTCCACCTCGATAGTGAACCATGCTCCTCACTCACGGATTTTCTAACCAGATATCAATAGCCTGCTGATCATAATATTCATATCCTTTTGTCACTTTTAATATTCCTCTAAATAATACATTCTAGACCAAAATGTGAGTCATTAACATCTACCACAATTCCCATGATGTGATTTATGGATGGAAAATCGGCATGTAAATTTGCATTGCCTATTATGAAAAATCATCTCAAAATAAAATTAGAGAGAAATGTGTTATCCTCGAATTATCAGTAGGCCAAAAATAAGGTCATTCCACCTTCATAATAGTGCTAATAATGCTTGAACACTTCCTCGAGGTGATGAAAACTTCACCCACATCTCCTGTTGACAGAAAATTCTAGATAATTGGATATTGTGTAAATTTCCACCTAATTGATTAGGCTGAATCTTATTTTCTGCTTCGGTGGAAATTTACATGATTGTCGTCGGCGGCGGCTTTAACTCGTTTCTGAGTAGAGATCTTCTTCCAAAACAGTCTAAAATAATCTAAGGTTGAGGTCTGTGGGCATGTTTGCAGTGACTGAACAGCCCAATGTGTGCATGAAGCAAACGTCCATGCAGATCACACAGAACGGTTGGTGGAGGGCGTGGCTGTGCTGCACGGAGCTTTCGTGCTTGTCGCTTGGCCTTAACAATTCTACGACGTTCTTCTTCAAACATGTTGACTGCAGCAGGAATGGTCTGGCGCCAAGTTGAACGGTCTTTAGCAAGCTGGTCCCAGGTTTGTGGATTGAGACCTGTTGACAGGTTACACGATTGTAATTCAATGCAGACCTATAATAATGCGTATGCAAAAGGGATATTGGTCTCTACTGCTGATTTACGGACAAAAATAGGCCATGTTGTTTCTCAGCGTCTGGGTTATAGTCATCTACCCTCCATGGCCTCTCCCTTGCACGCCACTGCATCCTGTTGAAGCAGCTGATAGCTCCTGGACCTCCATACTCCCTCGAAGTCTGGTGGTGTAGCATCCCCATTTTCCCTCTTCGATACACCATTGCTGCAGAGGTGGTCAGAGAAGTCACCCTTCTTCTTCCAACTTCTCTGTTATTCCTCTAACCACGCATACTGTCAAATGCTTCATCATAGAACATTAAATATCGCGTGAATTCGTCCACACAAAATTGTTCATGATGGCTAGTTATGTCAAAACGATTGAAAGTCCAGTCTTTGTTCATATAACACACGATGGGTTATTATGGCGCACTCTATTTCTGTTACTCATACGGTTGCATAGGTGTTAAACCATGTCACTTCAAATAAACTTAAGTCAAAGTCCAAGCAAACTATATGTATATTTATTTACACTGTTTACACCCACATTGGAGCACCAAAAATCAAACCTTATATACAAAGTCTTCAAATACTACAGTAAGTTCAGTTCTTAATTCTTGATAATTTTTTCCTTTCCCAATACTTCTTCATTCTGGAAGATCTTGCAGCCCGTTCTTCGGCAGATATAACATATTGCTTACGCTGTGAAATTTTGAATGTTAGTCGAGTGTATATGTTATTCAGAAGCCTTTTCTCCTCTCTATGTTCAATTTGATGCTTAGTAATTTTCAATTCGTCTAAGTTCATTTGTATTTCTTTAAACCATGTGATTTTTGTTTTACTATTCCAAAAGAAGTCAAAAAGTTGTTTCAAGAGTCTAGTATTTGGCAAGCGGGATATGTGTCCAAAAAACGCAATCCTTCGTTTTCGCATCGTGTCATTGTTAGATTCATTTTCCTTGTAAAGTATTGAATTGGGCAAAAGTCTCCACTGGCCCTCAACCTGGTGTTTTTTATTGAGTATTGTCCGAAGAATCCGTCTATCAACCTTCTGTAGTTTTTCAGTTGTTGATCGGGTGTTTAGTTTAAATAAAGTTTCACTTGCATATGTTGCTTCTGGCTTAACGACGGAGAAATAATGTCGAAGTTTAGCATTAATCGAAAGAGACTGTTTCTTATATGTTGGCCAGGTAATCTGTTGTGCTCGTCGCAATTTTAGTGTCCTACTATCTATTGATGCTCTCTCATTGGCATTCCAAGTGATGATCTCACCAAGATATTTAATTTTTTTCACAATCCTTATTTTCTGGGCATTATGCAGTACAATATGTGGTGTGTCAACTTGAAAAGATGGCATAATTTCTGTTTTCTCAAAGGAAATTTTCAACCCAACCTTTGCTGCTAATCGTTCCAATTCCTCTACCTGAAATTTAGCTTCTTCGATACTAGTTGCTAATAATGCTAGATCATCTGCAAAGGCGAGACAATTTAGTCGAGCATTTTTTCCAATCTTAACATTCGGTGGACAAACCTTATTCCATTGGCGCATAACTTTTTCCAGCACACAATTAAACAACAATGGAGATAATCCATCTCCCTGCCGAAGACCAGTATGGATTTCAAATGACTCAGAGGTTTCACTTCTAAACCTAACTCTAGATTTAGTTTTCTTAAGAGTGACCGCAATAAGGTTAACAAGTTTTCGATGTAAACCAAATTCAGTAAGGACATTCAATAGAGATTCGCGATGGATACTATCATAAGCTTTTTGAAAATCAACGAATGTGATCACTAAATCTTTGCTCCTAATCCTGTGATGTTTGATAATTTGATCTGGACAGCTTCGTCCTGGACGGAAACCACCCTGATATTCACCAAGTTCATTATCAAGTTGTTCGTGAATTCTGGAATATAAAATCTTTGAAAAAATCTTATACGTGACATCCTGCAACAATATCCCTCGATAATTGCTAGGATCTGATCTATCGCCCTTTTTGTGTATGGGGTGTATAATTGTAATATTCCACTCTTCAGGCAATTTTTCTGTATTCCAAATGTCAATAAGATGTTTATGTAGGTTATGAATAGTCTGTACATTAGCATTCTTCCCAAGTTCTGCTACTACTTTATTCTCTCCTGCCGCTTTAAAATGTATATATGTACTCACCAAGTCCTAAATTATGCAGATTGTAGAGTCCATATTCTGCCTTTAAAACCAGTTGGCAGCATATATGGAGCTCTCGAAATCCTTAGCTGTGGCAGGAGGGGAGATTGGTGTACAATAGATTGAGAAAGTCCAGAACCATTTAACATTAGTTTACACTGTCCACTACAGTATTTGTCATCCATCTAATCGTCTAAGATTTGGATATTTTACGTCCTTGTTTCCTGTTTGCAAGAACCCTGCACCCTCTCCCCTGTCGCAACCTATGCCTTTCAGTTTAACTTGGTGTTAGATGCATTGCTTCAGTGTTGCTTAGTAACCTATATTGAGTTACCTTCTGTTTGAATCTTTACATTGTCAAACTCACAACAGGATCTGTTATCTAAAGAGTTGTCCACCTCCTGGTGTAGGGGCTAGCATATTTTGCTCTACCAAGACAGCAACTCATAACAAACTGACAAAAATGAACCTGAGGGTATATTTATAGAGATTTGATTGATCTGGATCTGATGTTCGCTTAACAAACGAAATGTCATCCTTGTAACCCCCCCTGTAATCTGTGCAAATAATAATTAATCAAATGTGCATTTTTTCAGGTTGAGCCTCTTGTTCCCAGCTAGTGTAATTAGGCATAAATCTGTGTTGTGAAAGATAACACTGACAATGGCTTCTATCCTAGGTCAAACTTGCTGTGCAAGCCGTATTCAAGTTGGAGGCCAATGCTTCCAAGGACACCTCTCTCTTCCTAGATGAGGCTCGTCCCATTCAGATGCAGATCGCCAGTGTGAAGGTGGCCAAGACCCCAGAGAGAGTGGTACGATTGTAAGTTGTGAATTGCTCTGAAACTGCTAGTTACCATATAGGCTACTCCAATGAAATCAATTCGCAAATGATTAAAATTGTATGCGTGCAATACGTGTACCGGTATGGAACCAGGACTGCACACGGTATACAGTTGAATACCACTGTCAGTATTCCTGGTACGGTCAGGTTGACTTGGTTGGTTCCTCAGTTTAGGGGCTGTGACAACGCGGTCATGTAGCCCAGCGTACTTTGGGTGTGCGTAGAATCTGTCTGATAACCGGTATTAATTGTGATGACTGTATTAGTGTGTGCTATCTGTGATTCAGGTAGGAGGACTGCAGATGATCAATTTTTCAAGTAGTTCCTACTTTTGTTACCAAACGCCACTGTCAACGACAACTAGTTCTGAACTTAGTTACTAGATGCCACCCCGGTCGGCTTCTAGCGTTTGACGCGTTAGTCAAATCTAACCTATAATTGAGCTTTACACAAGTGTAATTAGTGGAAAGTTCTTTTAAATGCCATAAATCTATGACATGGGACCGCCGGCTTTACTTCCCCTCCGAAGGAAGGCATACTGAGAGATTTTTAATGCTCTTATGATACAGAAGACCAGCATGTCATGACCTGGGGAAGTATATTACAAGAAAACTTTCACGGAAAAGCAGCTACTGGGTGCAAAACAAGCTACAAGGAATTTTTCTTATCACAGAATTAGCAGGCAATGTGCAAATTTTATTGTGTGATATGATGTTCTTTACTATAGGTTGCTTCTGGATAGGGAAAAGGTGGTGTCATTATCGAGAAGGGTGGAGCATGCTTTGGATTTAACGAACATTTTTGTGTGAGGGAGAGTGGGGGGGATATAAGGGATTACTGATAACCCACTTCAGAGGTAGGCACCTCTGCATTACATATAAAAGTAAATGCGAGTGCAAGGCACTAGCTCAGTATGTTAGATTTCCAGATCCATTGTTAACCTTTTGACACTCACGCTGTTGTAAAGGTACTACATATGCTTGCTTAATGGAATAAAGACAAAATTAGTGTGCTGACACATTCGTTATCCAAACAGTGGCCCCCATTCAACTTGTCATTGTTAAATATTTAAGTCGACACTGCCGCTTGTAACAAACACTTCTATTAACTAAGAAGTTTGATGTGTTGCATTATTTACTTATTCTCTTTGGTTCTTGGTTTATGAAGTACGTAGGCGGTAACACAGTGTTACACACTGCAGGCTCTTGGATGAAGATCATAGTGATGGCTGTATTGAATGTGATGGTAACTTTGAGTGATTAGAATGTGGACTTTTGTGACTATGATAGTAAAATAGATGATTCGGATATTGATGTAGATTAAGATAAAAGTGATGGTTACTACTGGTATTTAGGCAAGAACAAAGTAACATATGAACTGTCAATACATTCAAACACTTCCTGGGCCTACGATAGAAGAAATTGTAAAATATATGTAAGTAATTTGAAGGGCTCAGAGAGAATTTTACCAGAAAAAGAGAAACTTCAAGAAGTGGATGTATGGCTTTGATGGGATTGCTCATATTTTCTTGCAGAGAAAGGAAACCATGCTAATTTGAGAGAACTGCGGACATCCAACACCACTGGAGTACAAATACTGTGGTCTGAAATAAAATACAACTGATTTTTCTTGCAATGCATACACCTGGATAAAAAAGAAAAACCACTAGGGATGACTGGAAATTTCAGTAAGCTAGCTGCCATTTGTTGGATTTTCATTGATGCTTTTGTAAAGAACTTCAAAGACTACTACAGATTCAGTGAATTAATAACAAGTGATGGATGATACACCCTTCCTGAGGCTATTGTACATGGATTCAGTAGACGATGCTTACACGATGTGATGCTAAAACCTTGACAGTTTCTTGTTGACAACAACCTCCAAGACCATAACAGGATTCAAGTATTCCTGAAGAAATCAAAAGAGTTGTGATTCCTACTGAAAATTCCATTAGGAATTTAACTCCATAAGATTGGTAGATTATTTAAAAATAATGTTATTGATGAATTATGAAACATTGATATAATTGTTGTACATGTTTTGGTCTACGGTGATACCATCTTCAGCAAAACTTTGATCCTGAATATATTTAAAGTAAAATATAATTAATTTAAATTTAAAGTTGTTATTTGGTATGTAAGAAAATTATTGGAACTTTCAACTGACTAAACTTATTTAGAGACTTAGATTTAAATTAATTATACGGTATTTTACGTAAAAAATATATTCGTGATCGAAGTTTTGCTGAAGATGTCTCACCATAGACGGAAACATGTTCAACATTTGAATAGATGTTTCATAGGCGTAGTATTATCTATTAACCCTTTCCACTTGTGGCGACTCATTGCTTTGCCGCTTGTTTCTAGGTTACCTGGGATGTCAGGGCTTTTGTACTTCGTTTGGTAAGTGCTGGTCCCTTCCAGAAACCAAACAGGAGTGTTTTAGTTTCTCTTTGCTCGGCAAAACTGCTCAGTTTCCTTGACCTGGAAAACTGTCGCTGTAAAGCAACATGCCTGTTGGGAACACTGATTGAGATGTCTTTGTTTATTTTATATATTAAGCAGCCCTAGGATCTAGAGGGCATTGACTCAAGTAGTTAAGTAAAATGGCGTCCAATGCAACGGACAGCATGTTATGCAAGATAAATAAAGTTCAGTTATTTTTATATGTATTAAATCTATCCATTGGTGGAGGGCCGAACATTTGACATGTGGCGCCCAGCGTAACGGCACGATAGTTTTTCTCGTCAGTGTTTTGTGATTACTTCCGCAATGGAGAAGGTTAAAAATAGAAGACGAATCGACAGAGCATTGTTTACGCGACATTCCGATGCACTTGATAAGTTTCTTGAAGAAGAAAAGTATGAAGAAGCTCGAGCATCATTTGCTTCTTTGGAACAGTACTTCGAGAATATCAATGCCCAGAATGAAGAGGTTATGGAATGGATGTTGGAAAACGGTGCTAGTGAACAAGAACTAGATCAAGAAGCGCTGGCGGCTGACGAGTATCGCAGTAAGTACGAACTGTTAAAAGTGCGGCGTTTAAAAATTGATTCCCTTGACCGACAATCTATCACAAGTGAAGATTCAACAAGCAATGCTCAAGTAAATAGGAAAATAAAGCTTCCAACCATAGAATTTCGTAAGTTCGGCGGTGAACTCAGAGATTGGTTGCCGTTTTGGAACCAATTCCAGCGTATTCATGAGAATGTAGGGATTGCACCAGTTGATAAATTCTATTATCTTATACAAGCTACGTTACCCAACTCCAGAGCTAGGTCTGTTGTAGACAGTTTTCCAGCCACAGATGACAATTACGTGTTAGTGATAGAAGCACTTCAGGAACGTTTTGGTAGGGAAGATCTTCTAATTGAAGTATACATCAGGGATCTTCTCAGTTTGACCCTGCCTGCTAGTAAAACATGCCGTTCACTCACGGAGATGTATGATAAGCTGGAGTGTCATTTAAGGGCACTTGAATCTCTTGGTGTCACAACTGGGAAATGTGCAGCAATCCTTTGTCCTTTGTTAGAATCGTGCATGACGGAAGACTTTTTAAGAGTATGGCAGCGAAGTTCTTTATATAGTGATATATCTAATGCAGAACAACGACTTAATAAGTTCATGTCCTTCATGAAGGCGGAAGTGCAAAATGAGGAAAGGATCCATGTGGCCATGTCGGGTTTAGACATTCAGCTGATAGGGCAAAGAAAGTGCAGAAAGATAGCAGTCCTAAATAATGTTCCAGGCAAGATGTACCTACAGCAATGGGTTTACTCTCGTTACAGGAAAATAAGCGTTCTGCTTGTATCTTTTGCAGTAATGAACACCATAGCAGTGCTGACTGCTATAAAGCACGTGATATGCCTCTCTCGGAAAAACTTGAAATTATTAAGGATAGGAAATATTGTTTTGTTTGCATTAAACCAAATCATGTAGCTAAAAAGTGCACCTTCAAGCAAAAGTGTTTGATTTGTGATAAGCGCCATGTAATGTTGTTGTGTCCAGATTTTAAGAGAAGTAAGAATGTAGTTAACAGTACTGACTCCCCTAGGCTGACGTCATGACTGTACAGAAAGATGAAACCCTTGCTAACTTAACGTGTGATAATAGTGTGCTGCTTCCTACACTTCTGGTGAAGGTTCGTGGGAATGGATGTGAACGTACTGTGAAGGCAGTTCTTGATACAGGGTCACAACGGTCATATGTGTTGAAGGGAACAGCACGGGAAATGAATTATTCTCCTGTTGGGAGAGAAACTATTGTCCATTCACTGTTCGGAGGTCAGAAAACCGGTATTTGTGAGCACAATAAATATAGAATTCATCTTGCCAGTCTCAATAATGATTATTTGTGCAATTTTGAGGTCTTGGACCAAGACAATATTTGTGATAATGTACCTCATATTCAGAATAGTGCCTTAGTTAATGAAATACTTGATAATACCAACAATATACAGGAAGCCATAGGTACTGCAGGTCCTGTAGAAATTCTGATTGGTGCTGACATTGCTGCCAGACTCTTCACGGGCAATGTTTAGAAGTGTATCATGTGGTTTGATAGCTATGGAGACCAGGTTAGGTTGGACCATTTTTGGTAAATATCCCAGTGAACAACCCAGAGTTACAACTGCTATGATTGTCACCTCAATGTTGATTAACGATTTAAACATCTCAGATCTTTGGAAATTGGAGTTGATTGGCATTACGGATCCTGTTGATCGGAAAACTAAGCTTGAATTGCAGTTGGAAGTTGACAAGCATTTTCAAGAGACTGTAAGGGTGAATGTTGAAGGTTGATATGAAGTCCATCTTCCCTGGAAGGATAGGCACCCCCCTCTTCCATCGAATTACATCCTGGCAGAAAAACGACTGGATTCTACTATAAAGAAGTTGAAGGCTAATAACCTGTACCCAGATTATGAACATGTTTTTGAGGAATGGCTTGAAGAAGGTGTCATTGAACGGGTTCCTGACTCGGAGATTGTTAGTGATAGCTGTCATTATCTTCCTCACAGACATGTAGTGAAAGAAAATAGCACCACCAAAATTAGACCTGTGTTCGATGCATCAGCTCGTGAAAAGAATAGTCCATCATTGAATTCGTGCTTGGAGAAAGGGAGATCATTGATAGAACAGATACCTCCACTTCTTTTAAGATTCCGTCTGAAGCAAGTGGGAGTTGTGGCTGACATCAGGCGAGCTTTCTTGCAGATTAGTATACATGCAAATGACAGGAACTTCCTACGTTTTTTATGGAAGGATGATTTGGGGAATATAATTGTTTATCGACACAGGAGAGTTGTGTTTGGTGTTATTTGTAGTCCTTATCTGTTAAATGCAGTTATCAGACTTCATCTCTCAAGGATTCTAGATGAATGTCATGAGGGAATTTCTGCATACTCTTGAGACCACAATTAAAAGTCTTTTGGATTGTTTCTATGTTGATAATGTAGTCACTAGCCTTGATGATGAACAGCTTAAAACATTCATTCACGAAACCACCTCTATCATGGCTGATGGCAAGTTCGAATTGCGTGGATGGGAGTTCTCAGATCCAGATATACTTACAGAGGCTTGTCTCACTAATGTACTTGGTTTAATCTGGGACAGACAGCATGACACTCTGGCCATAAGCCCAGACTGTTTCCAGAATTATCCAGAGAAAATTACCAAAAGTACTATCCTTTCCACTGCCCATAAGGTGTTTGATCCAATTGGTTTTTCATCTCCTGTGACCCTAGAACCAAAACTTATCTTATGAGAATTATGGAGTGTAAACATTGGGTGGGATGAAGAGGTGGATCAAGGCATTGCCAACAGATTTGTGAAATGGGCAGATTAGAAGAGATGATCAGTGGGCTACCTTTGTGGCGAACCGGGTGAATGAGATAAGGAAGCTGGCTCAACCAGAACAGTGGCATCATGTTCCAGGGATTTGCAATCCAGCTGACCTGCCATCTAGAGGCTGTTCAGGTAAAAAGTTGCTTCATTCATCATGGTGGGAGGGCCCTAAATGGTTGCACCAAAAGCGTAGCTGTTGGCCTTCGGCCGAAGTCAAGTTTGAAGAGGATGTTATTATTCAAGAAAGAAAGAGTACAGTTGTTTCCTCTATGCTTTGTGCAGATGCTGATTCTCTTCCAAGTGACTGGTACTACAGGTACTTTTCAAAGAGTGAGAAAATTATTAGAATGGTTGCTTGGATGGGTCGTTTTGTAAACAATTGTAGAGCTGCTTGCTCTGAACATTTTATGAAGAAGACGGGACCACTTTCTACTGAAGAAGTCACTTCTGCTGAGATAAGGGTCTTGAAACTAGTTCAGAAAGATGCATTTCCCAGTACCATGGACCCCAGAATCTCCAGCCTACAACCCTTTGAAGATCATGACGGTCTCCTCCGCTTGCGAACCAAGATCTCCAATAGACCCGACAATCATGACTTTCGGTATCCTGTACTTTTGCCCAAAAATCATCTCTTTGTGTCACGGCTGATTATGGATGTTCATATTCGAAGGTGTCATGTTGGCATTCAAGGTCTACTTTCGATTATGAGGGAAAGATTCTGGGTGATGGGAGGAAGAAGAACACTACGGTCAGTGTTAATTCGTCAGGAAGCTAAACCCTTCGTAGTATCCACTCCACCACTTCCAGCAGAACGTGTAAGAGATGCTGCTGCCTTTGAAGTTTCGGGTGTCGACCTGGCTGAACCTCTTCATCTGAAAAACCGCAAAAAGGCATGGATTTGCTTGTTCACGTGTGGAGTTACCAGAGCTGTTCACTTGGAGCTACTCCTGACATTGTCAACAGATGCTTTCTTGCAAGCATTTCGTCGATTTGTAGCTAGGAGAGGACGACCCGCTGTAATTTTCAGTGATAATGGGACTAACTTTTCTGGTACTGAAACTGCCTTCAGTCGAATCGAGTGGTCGAAGGTACACGAGTACTGTTCAGTGGAGAGAATAAAGTGGAAGTTCAACCCACCCACTGCTGCCTGGTGGGGAGGTTGGTGGGAGAGGTTGATAGGACTAGTGAAAAGATTACTTCGGAGAACACTTGGACGTTCATCTCTTACATACTCGGAGATGGAAACAGTGCTATGTGACTGTGAAAGTGTAGTAAACTCGAGACCTCTGACATATACAGCTGATAATTCCAATGAACTAGGAGCAATAACGCCTGCCATGTTTCTTCAGGATATTCGTGAAGCTGCTGTGCCTGAGATTGATGTCATCGAGTCCTCCAGTTTGAACAAGAGGTTGAAGTACAGATTAAGACTGAAGGAGAATCTGAGAAAGAGGTTCCGTAGCGAGTACTTGGGTCTTCTGCGACAGCAGATGGATGTCAAGCAGCAAAAAAAATTTCAGGTTGATAATGTTGTCCTCATTGGCAATGACAACTCAAAAAGACTAGTTTGGCCTTTAGGAAAGGTCCTAGAACTTTTGCCCGGAAAGGATGGAGTCACCCGTCTTGTTTGCCTGAAGACTACATCTGGAGAGCTTCTGCACCCAGTTCAAAGACTCTACCTCCTCCTAGAAGCCCAAGGAAGTGAACTTTCTACTTCAGACAGTGAACTGACTGTTAAAGAAGATAGTGGTGTTTCATGTGGTAGTGTGAGTGACGTAGGGGAAGAAATCAGGACACGGAGTGGAAGAATTGTAAAAGTGCCAAAAAGATATTTTGATTAACTTGTCTGTTTTGTGCCAATTTGTTTCAGGTGTGAGCAGAATGTATAATGTTCTCAGGACCATGTGAAGTTAACTGTTCCACATCCGTTAACTTGGTGGGAGAATGTTGGGAACACTGATTGAGATGTCTTTGTTTATTTTATATGTTAAGCAGCCCTAGGATCTAGAGGGCATTGACTCAAGTAGTTAAGTAAAATGGCGTCCAATGGAACGGACAGCATGTAATGCAAGATAAATAAAGTTCAGTTATTTTTATGTTTATTAAATCTATCCATTGGTGGAGGGCCGAACATTTGACAATGCCAGTGCACAGTCTGAACGAGGCTGAGATTCTGGCGTCTATTTCGACTGATTTTGATGATAGTGACCATGACAGTGATGACATTTTTGAATCTGGCTATGAAAATGATATATCCGTGAGTGATTCAATTGACGATATTGATATCAGCATTGTTGGAAGGAGGCGAGAGACAGTCCACATCCGTAAACTTTACAAGAAGACGTTCAGTATTTCTCATGGAGGATTCTATGATGTGGTGAGACACAACAAAGGCCAAGAACATCAGAAAGCAGCTACGTTATCCCTCCAGAATAGGACGATATCATCATTTTTTGGTTCCAGTTTTAGTACCCTCCATCAAGGCAAAGTGATCAGAAGTGACAAAGGTATTTCACAATGTTATTCACAACGTGCCTTATCGCTATTACGATTGTGACTCTAAACTAGTCCCAGTAATATTTCCAGATTCAGAAATAGGGAAAAGCATATCTCTAGGACGGACCAAAGCAACAGCAATTGTTACGAATGTACTTGCGCCCTTTTCTGTAAAAGAACATGTCAAAGGCGCAAGTACGCATCTAATCATGGTCACGTCAATATGTTAAACACATCGTGCGGCGCATAATTTTTAGTAAGTGTAGGTAGAACTTCACTTCGCCAGTCCTTGACATCACTGTCCCTAACTGACTCTGATTCACCACAGACTTGACGATAAACTATGCCATTCCTTTGTTTGAATCTATCAAGCCAACCATTCGAAGCTCTAAAGTCTGTACAGTTTAATTTGCCTGCTATTTCCCGTGCTTTTTCTTGTATGATTGGGCCGCTTAATGGGATTGTAGCCTCCCGGGATTGGTGAATCCATTCAATGAGAATTTCCTCGACATCTTCATATTTTCCAGTTCTCATGTTTTTACGTTTGCAACCACCCTTCGCTGCGTCTGTAAGAGAGTGCCTATTTTTTAATTAATTTTCTCAAGGTGGATGAAGGGATATCCACAGATTTACAAAAATCCTTTTGATTCAGTGTAGAACTTTCATCGTACTTACTAAGAATTTGTAATTTTTCACTTATAGAAAAAAATTACGCTTTGCCATTTTGCACTACAACATTCACAACTGCACTGACACGAATGCAGAAAAGACTAATAAGAAGGGACAGAAATGAGCTATATTGACAAATCGGTGTTAAATCCCTCTCAAGGAAAGGCAAGTCCTTAGTTAAAATTAAAATTTCGACACTCTTGGCCCTTGGCTTTCTTCACTTAGGGTGGGGAATTCCTTTCATCTACTCAAAGTAAATAACCTCCAGTACAGGGACACCAACAAGTATTTCACCACGCCTTTTAAAACATCTCAAATACAGTGCTATTTTATATTATATGGATTTTCCCCTGTATTTTTTGACATGAAAATTGTGCAGTTTTATATACAAACCATCCAGGGTCCTTAAAAAAAGAGCATAATAAACGGGACAGCGTATTAAGCGGGAGTGTTATAACGGGGTTTCACTGTATTTACTCAAAGTGTCGGTCTTTTCTTAAACACACCTATATGTTTGGGGAAAGGCTCTAAGAACGTGGCAGATCGAGAGTTCCAGTTATCAATGACACTAATTATGATAGAATATGTGCCATAATTTATACGCTGTGGTCAGCCCTTAACTTTGTGAGGATGATCATCCCTACTCATGTATGTGGGCTTTCCCATATGTTTGCTAAGGTCACCCCATGCTGGTTGATTTGTATATGTGATGTAGATAGCGCAGAGTCTGGATTTCATCCTCCTAGCCTCAAGTGATTCCCACACAAGTTTCTTTATGTACGGGTTACATTGCTCCTGGGATTAAAGTCACTGAGCACAAATCTAGCAGCCTTTCTTTGTACCATCTCCAACTCATCGATGAGCCCTACTTGATATGGGCCCCAATCTGCCGAGGCATATTCCAGAATAGGTCGTACAATTCTTTAGCAGAGGTACTATTTCCTTTAAATACCCTCATTACAAAGTGCACAGATTTGTAAGCTTTAGAAACTACACGTCCTACACGACTACTCCATTTCCGATTATTCCGTACGTGAACGCCCAAATATTTGCTTGGAAACTGCTTCTAGACTTACAAGTATTTCCGAGTCAATGTTATATTGAAAATCTTACCTTCACCCTTTCCCTATTTTTATATGAGTATATTTTCTTCTATTTATTTTCATTTTGTTTCCAATCGCCCACTTAATAGACCACCTTGTAGTACTGCGTTGTCTTGTGAGCTAAGTACCTTTCGATACGTTACACAATCATCCGTAACAATCGACAGTCGCTGCGAATCCCATTTGGTAAGCCATTTATAAACGCCAAAAATAAAAAGGGTCTGATCATGCTAGTATGAGGAATACCGGACTTTTTGGCGATTTTATCCGAGAATTGGCCTGGGAACAACCTGTCAAAAATTCTTGGATCCATAAAATTAATCTTCTATCAATCTCCGTTCACACTAATTTATGCAGTAACAAGTCTTTTGAATCGTTAACTTCTACCGTAGCGAGCTTTTGAAGTGATTGCTTTCTCGACTGTTTTGTTATTAACTGTTACTTTAAAAATTCTTATTTATGTAATGAGCTTTTCTAGTTAGCTAGGTTACTTATTTATGAGTTAACAAACAAACACTTTTGAATAGCTTTCAAAGCTGAGAAAGCACTCTGACTCACACATGTACTGCCAAACAATGGTAGGATTTGTGAAGTTTAGGAACATTCTTTTGATGTAAAGTTTTGAAGCCATTGTTTCAGTGTTGCCTATACAAACTGTCAGTTTTGTCGACTGAAGAGTTGCAACTGACAATCCTCTTTTGATACATATTTCCTGATAGTCTCAGGAACATCACACCCTTTTTGACCTGGGAGAATGAATCTGCCTGCAAAATTGAATGAACATCCAGCTAATGTAAGCTACTAAACTTCCAGCTGAGTCCGGCATTGCTTCCACTTACTTGTGCCGGCCTCCTCTCTGTCTTCTTTCCTTTCAACCTCACTTGGTCAACTCTTGTTCTCTTCCGACCCAGACAGTATTAGGGTATCCGAGGCCTAGGGAGTCTCTTCATTTCCCGCCTTAATTGGCCCTTGTCTCATCTTTTCTGATTTCCTCCTTCTGCGAGGGGTCAGCCTTCTTTTTCTTTTCATGTTATCTCCTGCCTTCTGCTCAAGGCCCTGGAGGAGGCCGGGTGTATGTAGTCCCACCACTTTTGGTGCACCCTAGATAATGCTACACCCTCAGGGGCTCACGGCTTGTGAGTTCGGGAGTTGCCGACCCCGAAGGATTCCTGAGCTGGGTCCGGTTTCCCCCTTTTGTCGCTTACCTGTGGGGGCGGACCCTCTCCTCTTTCACTTTCCTATCTGCCTTTCATGGCTCTCCTTCCTTCCAAGTCCCTCAATCCGTGTTCTTCGAGGGTTGGGGGCATTTCTTTTCCTCCTGTCCTTTATTTGCCTTATTCTCCTTTAGTTTTCCATTTTTTCTTCTAGTATGTAGGTTAGTAGTTAGTTTTAGTTTTAAGTTTGATTTTCATCTTCATGATCACCCAAACCATCAGGGGCCGATAACCTAGATGTTAGGCCCCTTAAAACATCAATTATCATCATCATCATTTTCGCTATCACCCAGACCATTAGGGAGCGATAACCTAGATGTTAGGCCCCTTAAAACAATAATTATCATCATCATCTACTAAACTTAAATATGCAACCTAAGACCAACTTAAGAATTTGTTTTTATAGTTCATACAGTATTACAGCGCGATCCATGGGCCAGAAAAATCAGTTCGAGGGCTGCATGCAGCACTGAAACTCACTGGTATACTTGAATTCAATATACAGTATGTCAACAATAATCTATCAACAGCTGAACTGTTTTTAGGAGTATGTTGTATTCCCACTGTACATATGGCACATATGCTTGTCTTGCAGTGTGCTGCCACATAGTCTGCTCACAGACACCAGTGACGTGTGCCTATTTGTGGCCGATTTGAAGAAGGGCAAGAAGGTAGATCATGAGCCGACTGTTGCTCATTATCAGGACCTCTTGGAAAGAAGTGGTGTCACTGGCATTAATAAGGTATGTAGGCTATTTATAACATTTAGGTGGTGATGGAAAACATGTAGCATTTTGTATTGTAAATTCAGTTTTAACTTGACACCTACTGATGGACTAAGTAAATTCAATTTTTTGTAGCACCTAAACTTTACAAAATTAGCTTCTTTTTGCTTTGTAAGTTGATTTAAAAGACACATTATGTATAATATTACGTGCAACAGTTAGGATTACAATACAGTAAAACTTCGTTTATACATTTTTCATGCTTTCTTGTTGTTTTTCCTTGGTCCCAGCAAAATCTCTATAATTTTCATGTTAATTTATTTCAGATATACTTTTATGTTTTATTTGTTTTTCACATTTACGTGATCATATTTTAAGTCCCTGGTAATATGAAACGTTTATACGTTTAGCAATTTACGTTGCGTGTTCTGCAAAAATGTAAGTTAGAATACAAACATTTGGTATGGACTGTACTTCCCATCACACCGACACGATTGGTGTCAAATATGTTATATGTGAGCAGTTGGTATCCAGTTCTTACGTTGGTTTATTATGCATTAACTTGACTCGAATACTAAAATGTGACCATGGAGAAAGGCTATGATTTGTATAATATTTACCAATAACTCAACTTTTTATCTTTTTTTTCCGTTAATCATTATAATTATATATATATAATATATATTTATGCTTGTGAAACACTGTTCCAAATTTAAAATGAACAAAGAACTGATCAGCTCCTCAAAACGGAAAGAAGAATCATTAGAATGCGCATACCAGGTTGAGGGAGTCTGGAGGATTCTACCAAATGAAACTGTCTTATCGTGTGATTGATCCAATCACCAGCACAATGAAGAAGAAAAGAATTTCATATTTTTTTCACATCTTACGGCTTCCAGAAAACAGGATTGTACGCCAACTAGTGATGAGAAATCTAGGAAAGAAAACTGGAGGAAAATGGATCCAAGAAATCCAACAAGATCTCAAAGCAGTTGGACTCACGATAACAGATGCCGGGGAGAAAAATAAAATTAACACAATTCTTAAAACTCGCAAATTTTCTGCAGAAATGACACATAGAAAGGCTATGGAGATTTCAGATGAGTTGAGAAAATCCCGATCTGAAAGAATGAAAAAGTACTGGAAAGAGCGCAAGAACCAAGCAGTACTACCTTCAAAGAAGAAGTGATTGTGAAACGAGTCAAGTAGTCCAATGTGACCAATCAAGATTAATAATAATAATATCATATATTTATAATTAATTTAACCAATAATATTTTGTAATTCTATGCCTATTTCACGTAATGCTAGAAAGCGATATTTCATAGTAGACACGGTTCCTTCTCAAAATCCAACTGTGCCTAGTTTCCAGTACCGTATGGAAAATTCTAAGTTACTGGTCCATGCAGCAATAGACAAAATTAAAAATGGGCATTTACATCTTCACCCTAGTGTACGTAAACTAGTCGCTGATAGGGAAGGGGGTCCATGGCCTCTATTACGCGAACAAACCTCATTTTGCATGAATTATGGACACCGAAACCTTTTAATGGAGATATGGATAGTCTTTCTTTAGAAAAATTTTGGTCAGCAATTTAAGACAAGATGCTAGAATACAAGATACAAAAAGCTGCATGTCTACTACGATATAAAAACGCTCTGTGATAAAACCAACATTGCCAAGATTATAAGATGTGTATACAGTTAAATGCATTTTCCCATTTCGAGAAGCATTTTCCTTGTCACGAACTTAATTAATTTTCAAACATAATTTGTAGTAAATTAACAGGAAAATATGCAACATTAAGCGACGACAAGTGTTGTATTGTGGCACAACGTTAGTTGACATTTCACATCACTAATACATAAGGAATAAACACAAGTAGAGCTTTTGCATTATACACAACTGAAGATCATATTATTCTTGGTGCATTTTACAACTTTATTTTTCCTAACAACAATTTTTTTGCTCATTTACAGTTGAGACCAGTTATTGTAGTACACAGTTCCGATTGCTTCCATTACCTGACTACTAAACCGGAAGCTGGTAATGCATACGAAAGTGAAGGTGGCGTGACACACGGCAAGAGAACGAATTAAAAAAAGTGGATGCTCTTTACTAAATTATGTCAAAACCCTTATTGGTAAAGAGAGTGTGACTTAAGAGCAAGATATAAATCAAGTCGGACATTAAATATAAAACTTGTTGTTACTTGCTTTCTCTGAAGTGCCGGTTCACTATACCTAATGATGTGATCTCATCCTTTTTCAGATAATACCTGTGAGGCAGCTCAAAGTGGAATATGACCAGTATGAGATGAAGCGACGGCTTTGTGACCAGTTTGAATATTTTCTCGCAGATGCCAGGGTAACTGGTCATATTCGACACCTCCTTGGGAAGCAATTTGTTAAGAAACGAAAGTAAGTTTCCTTACAATTTCTCCCATGTTTTATTTTGAACATTAAATCCCAATACTGTATTTTCTTAATTACTTCATGCTCATTTTCTTTCAAAAAATAAGTATTGTATAACCCCGCTTTTACGTTCCCGCAATTAACGTTTTCCCGCCATTCACAAAATTTTTCCTCGGTCCCTTCAATTTTCCTATGTTTTCAATGCAATCAGGTCCCCACTTTTACGTTAAAAACATTTAAAATTTTCTACAATTTACACCTCATAGATCAGCGAACATAAAGATAAGACATCGATTTATAATAATAATAATAACTTGATATAACAAAGCAAACACAATGCCCATGAGACGGCCTTAAATGTCGCCAGGCCGTACCAAGTGGCTTATCGCTACCCCAACGGAAACTAATTGTACGGTGGATTGAATGCAGGTGTGGGACGAAGCCATGAGTTATTCTTCATCAGATGCCGCCGCATGGGAGTGCTACTTTTTCCACTGAAAAGTGGTGATCGATATTGGTCGCTGTCACCGAAAAGACAGTTTTGTTTGAGAACAAGACTCAGTTAAACTCCAAAGCACTTAACATGCCGTGCGGCGCATACTGTGGTACTCCTGTGGCCTTGACCATTCAGCTTCAGCAGGTGGGCGCCAGGGAGAGTGCAAAGCTCTGGGAGCAGTGACCGGCACTTTCATCAATAAGTGAAGAACGGATTTCTTTTGACGAGTTAAGTTATGTAGCTGTTGGTTGGTAATAACTGACTCACTTATATTCTCTTTGCTAACTGACACTCGGCAGCATATTCTTTGATGCAAATGGTGGCTTATTATCTCTCTTCGCATTGCGCTTCAAATCAAACTGGTGTTAGCAACTTGATTTTCGTGTTTTGTTATTAAGGTGAGCAGCTTGTTCAGAAATGGACAAACATAGGGGAAGATCATGTTTATCGATGGAGAGAAAGTTACAAATCCTCAAGCAGGTGGATGATCATCGTGGAACACGTGTTGATCTTGCAAAAACCTTAAGCTTATCAGTCTCGACGTTGAACACAATCATCAAAAATACAGACGCAATTAGGGAAGCGGCGAATGCACATCCACAGAACTTGCATTATAGGAATGTGGAACTTGAATTCTTGCCGGCGAACTACACAAGCAAATTGCAGCCTATGGACTTGGGAGTAATCCATGCCTTCAAGTCTTATTATAGAGGGAACATTGTGCATAGGGCATTGTGTTTGATGGAGACAGGAAAGTTGTCAACCTCCTTCACAATATCCGTACTTGACGCCGTACACTTCATTGCGAAGGCCCAGAAGGAGGTTAAATCATCCACAATCTCCAACGGTTTCCTGAAAGCTGGCTTCTTCAAGGGCAATGAAGAAGGAATGAGGGTGGAAGAAGAAGAAGATGATGATGATCTTACATCTGCATGGAATGAGCTCCGTGCTGATTGCTCGGTGGATGATTTTGTGTGCATCGACAATGAAGTTGTCACCGCTGAAACAGTGTCTGTGGAAGAAATGGTGGAATTGCATTTGCAGGAAGATGTAGGCCAAACTGAAGAAAGTGGTAGTGAAGACGACTGTGAAGATAATAGTGTACCCTCTCATGCAATGGTAACTGCAGCTCTAAACCCTATTAAAAAATACATTTCTGTTGTAGATGGTAATAGTGATAATTTTGATAATCTGTACAAATTGGGGTCGTTTCATACGCAACAACAAATACCACCTCTTGCAATTAATTATCCAGGGGAAGATTGATGGCATTCGGGGTCCAGGACACAGACGAATATCCTGGCTAAAAGAACTTAAGCCAGTGGTTTGGACTTAATACTGTGTCACTGTTTAGAACAGCTATGGACAAACAGCAGATCATGCTACTGATCGCCAATGTTCTTGGAGGACGAGGCACTTGAATAAGAAGAAGTACAAATTGGAAAAACAGATTGAGGTGATCCATAAAGAAAGTGCAAAGCAAAAAACAATATTGGACTTTTTTGCCAGAAGGTAGGCACTACAGTGTTTGTGTAATCAAATGTTTAATGAATATTGTAAGGTGCAGTATTTTGAAATTCCAAAGTGTTCTGTCAATAATAAGCTTTTGTTTTAAAAGTTCCATACTTTTTTTTGGCTCAGAGTGTGTATAAAAAAATGTAACCTAATGATTTCCCACAATTTTCACTTTCCCTCGATTTACATTTTTTCTGTCTAGATCCTTGAAAAGTGTAAAAGAGGGGTTATTCTGTACATTCCAAAAGTGGGATGTAGGTCTATTCGAGTTTTGCTTTAACTGGCGTTATTGGGCTGACGATTTTGCTTGCTGTTAAAAATTCATGTGAGGAGGAAAGCAATTTTTAACTCATAGTATTCTGGAAAAGTGTTCATCTTTATTTGCTTCAATTGCATCTGCCTTGCATCTACAGAGTCAGCTAGTAATGTACTTACCATATATACCTGAATTAAGATGAGATTTTCCCCAACTTTTGGGATTTGAAAAATGGGAGTCATCTTATATTCAGGGTTTAAGAACAATGCCATCCCCGAGTTCGACGTTAATATGTTGGATAGTAGGTTAAGTTCATAGCCACTTGAAATATTGTTTTGATGAACATTTTCCACCCACTAGTATACTTGTTATGTTCTGTCCGTAATCCGCATAGACATTGGTGCCGCATCTGTGACTAATACTTCAACTCTACCGCTGTGCTTTGAAGTAATGTAGCTTACCCAATCTCATGTTACTTATGTATTTACCTATAGCGTGCATGTCAGTTCAATCATGTTTTTAATGTATTCTATAATACTTTTACATCCTTTTGCCAGAATAACATCACTTTGAAGATTGGCACTAAGAAGTGATAAAATGGACAATAGAAGGATTACCATTGTGTGTTGAAATATAGATATTGACAAACAAAAATCTTGCAATTTTATTTTTAGCTGTCCATGTATTTTTAAATGCATTTTGTTTTTAATTGTCAAAACAATTCACATTTGACGTTGGTAACTAACAAAAATTATGTTTGTAATTGTATTGAATAGCAATGCTGAAGATGATCTTATAATTTGAGATGGAAACATGTTCAATAAAATTAATTAATAAATAACTAAGTATTGACGAGGTGCGTCTAATTTAAAAATCAATATCAATGTTGTAAGTCGATACCAAGGTATACGTTGCACTTCCCCACCCTTCTAAAATACTACTGCCACCAAAGACATTCTAGACATCTAGTAGATATAATGGGAAAAGTATATAAATAAACAACTAGATAACTAAAATTTTAAAACGTTTGCAAACAATTCATAAATCCATTTCACACATCTAAGAATCTGTTCAAACGACAGCTCTGCCATAACTTGATTGACTCGCATTATAACTAGATATACGGGGAAACCGAAATTGCGATAAATGCAAATTTTACTTTCTTCTCTCTTTTTTTCAGCTATTTGCTAACTATTATGAAAAGGGCTCGGATTTTTAGGTGCTAAAAATCGGGAATATATTTATTTTTTATGTATTAAAAAATACCTGAAATATGTGACAAAAAAAGTAAAAATATTTAATTATAATTAGTTTATTAATATAAACAATATTCAATACTCGAGAATGCAATTTATTCTATGTCTCACTGACTGCTGAAGCATTAATACACAACGAGATACATCTTCAGGTTGTCCATCACAAACGACGATTATCGCGAAACACTTATTCTGAAGGTGCGAAACTACGTCAGTATGTTTCTTGCCCTTGAGGTGTTGTTTAACTTGAGATCGCTGTTCAGCCTTGATTGCTTTCCCACATGGTTGGCAGAATAGAACGCCCCCATCAGAAGTCAAATTATCTTTAAATTCTGCAACAGACGATAACTTGTAGTTGTTTTAATTTTAGGCATCGTAGAACTGCCTTACAATTCACAGTGCGACAAATGAACTGCATGTGAGTGAAACTGGTTCCAGGTAGCTGCGGTAGGGGGAGGTCTAGCATGTGGATGGACAAGGAAATCCCCGGTTTCCACAGTGAGTGGCACGGGGTGCAAGTTAAGAATAACACAGTTGCAAGCTGACATGCGCTCTGCATGAAGATTAGATAGCTCACAGGTTCTTCCCCGTTGAAGTAACACAGGACAATAATGCAATAAACTGAAAGATCTAGCATACTGATTAAAAATGTAAATATTATGTCTTTTTATGTGCTAATAAGTGAGAAGCAGGAGTTTATGTATTTATAGAAAAAATGCTTAAAATATGTATTAACCTAAAAATCCGAGCCCTAATTATGACTATGTATTAATAAACAAAGTTTTTATGGTTCCGCCTAGTCAATACTTGTTTTATTAGATATTTTATCGTGACATAATCACTTGTCTTTAGTATGTTGGGACATGTTTCGGTGTCTAGTAACATTGACACCTTCATCAGCCTACGGTTATTGGTAACACTCAATGACATTAAAATAATTATTAAAATAACACACAGATGATTAAAATAACACTTTAAAAAGTTTTTTAAAACACTGTCATAATGAAAGTTCAATTAAAAGTCTTAGAAAAAGGCTTGGTGCACTGTTTTGGTTTCCAAGGTCCTGCTTCCGATAATAACCTCCGAAATCCAGCAAGAGGTGACCATACATACCGTATATACTCGAATACCACCCGCACATTTTTAAACAAAATCGGACGTGAAAAATTGGGGTGCGGGTCTTATTTGAGTCATCCTGATTTTAAAGATTTAAATTGCCCGCCGCGCGCGATATCGGGTGTTGCGAGTATCCGCTAGATGGTGCAAACCTTCTTCCGGCTATCACTTTGTTTTACCGTAAGCAGGCGGCGTCATATAGTCTCGCGCACGTTTTCAGAGTGTAAACATGAGTTGTACGAAGCGTTTGCGGTCGTTTAATGTGAGTGAGAAGCTGAAAGTAATTGGAAATCGTGCCCGGTAGGAAATATGATATTGACAAGTCATGTATTCGTGATTGAGCGGGATGACGTCTATGCTACAACCACTGAATGTCTGCGTGAACCGCCCGTTCAAAGCAGCCTTGAAACAGCTGTATACGGAGCAGATGGCGGCCGATAAGCACACCCTGACTCCAACTGGTCGTATTCAGCGCCCGGAAGTTCAGCTGCTATGTTCGTGGATTTAGACGGCATGGAATCGTATCTCGGGAGATCTCATACGGAAGAGCTTCAAGAAATGTAGTATTTCGAATGCTATGGATGTCAGTGATGACGACATTTAGTGGGATGGTGATAAAAGTTCCGAAGTTGGTACTTCTGATGACAAGGAATGAAGTGTTTGTATACTTTTATTTGTATTTTTAATCGTTTGATGTGTTATTTTAGGACGACTTCAAAACTGTTGGAAACTATTTTGGATAGATGCTATTCTGTTTATTTAGTTAAGATTGTACATAATTGTGAGTAAATTTTTTTTTAAAAAAATTTGTTCTTCAAAATCAGGGTGCGGGTCTTATTCGGGGGCGGGTCGTATTCGAGTAAATACGGTAACTGGAAAAGAAAGACTTAAAGACAAGTGATTATGTCACGATAAAATATCTAATAAAACAAGTCTTGACTAGGCGGAACCATAAAAACTTTGTTTATTATTACATTCTGTCAATACGGAAAAATGTGCGACTTTAAAAGTCAAAAAGTATGACTATGTATACCCAGAATTTACAAAACTGAATATGCGTCATAGTGCGATAACTAAGGATTCTTGCGAATATACCCCATAAATGCAAAAAGTGCCCAATTTACCGAAAAATATTGAATAAGTTTTCTTACAACATTTTGGCGGCGCACTTTGAAATTTGTGAGTTCCTTGCAATGGAAATATCGATATATACGAATAATAATCGATATCTACGAATATCGATTGTCATAAAATAATCGATTACGGTGGTTCAGTTAAATTTGAAAATAGCTGTTGTTATTGCCGCATGGTATCCACTGTTTCTCGATAATAAAACAATGTTTTTGGAGAAATTATTCCGTAGTTTCATTTGGTTGTGCTAATAAAAAGAATGCTGTAATTGTTTTGTACAGATTCTTTTTTAAAATTTAGAGTAACAGTGTTATGCTTATACAGTGTACTCCCGATAATTCGCGTGCGAATAATTAGCTTTGCGGTTAATTCGCGGGTCTCTAAGAGTATTTTTTACAGTAGTAATTATTACAGCAACTTATCATCCCACTAAATAAAATAATATAATCAAAATGTTCTCGAAAGAAAATCAAAATGAATATTGTCCGTTGAGCCATTATAATTAACACAAAAAGTAATAAAAATATTCAACATAACTCAACACATTGCTAGCGTTTCACCCCAGTGCACCAATTGGGCTCTTTAAACGTACACCTACCAAGACGCGTTGCCGGCACACACTGAGAAGGCCATGCAATACGCCTCGCTACATGTGTATCCACGTCACGAGCATGTCAAAAAGGTTTTTTGTTTTGGAGTGGAGTTTTTGACTCCCGTGGTGCACTGGCTTGCTCGTGACGTGGTTACACATGTAGCGAGGAGTCTTGCATGGCCTTCTCGGTGTGTGCCTGCTACGCGTCTTGGTAGGTGTACCTTTACCAACTGAAGAGCCCAATTGGTACACTGGGGCGAAACGCTAGCAATGTGTTGAGTTATGCTGGACTCTTTTATCACTTGTTGTGTTAAATAAAATAATCTCTCCGTCGTTTAAAAGAATTTGAACAAATTTTTAAATGCTACATAATGCTATTTTCTCCTATCTTTAATTATATCATTGTACAATGTACAGCAGAACATGGATGAATAAAATGAAATAAGCCATACTGAGTGAAATAATATCACATGTAGATTGTTTTGTTAGTAGGAAATGTGTGTTTGATGCTGATAAGAACAAAACAATGGGTTCCAGTTTATTAACCAGCACATATTGTGTCTTAGTCTGTGATTTGAAATCAGCCTACTCTTCGATGTTACACAATAATGTCTGACAATTTAATGCAGTATGTACTGATCGCTCTCCAGCCAGTGTCTACTGTGCAATGCAACACGCCTTCTATTGTATCCTAACTCTATACTTTGAGGAGTCGTAATCCATTGGTAATCCTGGTTTTCCATTGGTATTCCAGAAATTCTTAGAATATATTTTATATATGTGTATATATATTTTTCAATAGGTCCATGGCCGATTTCCTTCCAAAATCCTTTCACTGACCCAACCTGAAAATAAATGACCATTGGCTGCATTAATATAATTATATATATTTTTAGGTATCCAACACCTGTAAAACTTGATGCCCAGAAACTGAAGGATGAGATCAGAAGAGCCCTGTCGAAGACAGTCGTCCCCATTCATGGGAAAGGCAACAGCTCTACTGTAGTGGTAAGCACAGTTTCTCACAATCCATGTAATTTCTTTGAATTATGAAGTTGTTCAATTGTAGTTCACTGTCACCCTGAACCAAGGCTGTTTTCAAGGTTTCATGCTGTTGGATGAGTTGTTATCCATACTTTGCAGTCATTCTATTATATAACTAGTGGATGTTATAACAATGATAGTAATAATAATCATTGTTTGGCCTCATCTTCATGGTGTAGATGCCAACCAGGGGATGTATGTATTTCAAAAAAGAAGGAAGCTTGCAGTTCCGCAATTATAAACCGCGGAAACTCTATTTTATGTGGAATCTGAACCCCAGAACGTGACTTTATACCTCAAAATTTCCACTTGCATTAACAAGGATATGAACCCGGTCTGAGTTGGTGGGGGGGCAAGTAGCCTCAGTGGCACCATCTTGTGCCTGTCGCTATACAGAGTGTGTGTAATAGGGCATCAAGCACAATGTTCCTTGCTCTCATCTAGGTGGACCAAGTTTAGTCCCCCATCTTGTCCGTGCCTCTATACCGAGTGTGTGTTTAATACGAGGGCATCAAGCATGTTCTCAACAAGGTAGACCAATCCAATTACTTAACTAATGCATATGAAAACTTTGACTTTCGTAATAACAAAGCTACCATGTCTGTGTACCTCCCCAATCGGACTTTTGGCAATGGCTGGGCATGTCGAAACTAGCTCGTTAAGGGAAGTGGGACTTAATCCCAAGAGGCCAAATAGGAAGTTGGTTTTCCTAAAGATTGTTGCTTGTAGTTTAAAGAATTACAGTAGAACCTCGTTAACACGTTCCTCATTAGTACGTTTTATCGCATATCACGTCATAATTTTCAAGTCCCGATTCTTATCTGATGACAATAATGTAAAAGTACCTCATTTATCACGTCGCACATTTTGCCGCGCATCGCTTAGTGCGATCGCATTTCTGTCAGCCCTGAAAGCATTCTTTGTCCACCCCTAGTGGAATGTGAGACTGACCGCACTGAGATAACATTCCTTGCCAACAAGCGGGTGAGGGTTGCGACTTAACAGGTATAGGCGACTCTTATAAAGTAAGTCAGTAGCACGTGCCGCGCATCGCTTAGTATGATTGCATTTTCATCAGCCCTGAAAGCATTCTTTGTCCACCCCTAGTGGAATGTGAGACCGACTGCTCTCAGATAACATTCCTTGCCAACAAGCGGGCGAGGGTTCGACTTAACAAGTATAGGCGACTCTTAAAAGTAAGACAGTAGCACGCGCCGCGCATCGCTTAGTACAATCGCATTTTTGTCAGCCCTGAAAGCATTCTTTGTCCACCCCTAGTGGAATGTGAGACCAACTGCTCTGAGATAACATTCCTTGCCAACAAGCGGGTGAGGGTTGCGACTTGACAAGTATAGGCGACTCTTAAAAGTAAGTCAGTAGCACGCACCGCGCATCGCTTAGTACGATCGCATTTTCGTCAGCCCTGAAAGCATTCTTTGTCCACCCCTAGTGGAATGTGAGACCAACCGCTCTGAGATAACATCCCTTGCCATAGCAGGTAAAGTAAGTACTTCTGGTTAGCACGTTTTTTACATTTCCCTTACTGAAACAAATTAATGAGGTTTAATTATCATTTTTCGTTAGTACATTTTCCCGCTTTTGACGTTCAAATTTTTCAGTCCGTTGAAAAACGTACTAACGAGGTTCCACTGTATCACTTTTAACGAATTAATGTAAAACATTTATATATACACTACTCGACAAAAGTTTGGAATACCGTCATCAATTGTATGCTGAAGCTGCCATAGATGAGATAAACTTGATGGTCTCATTCAGAGCGGGGAGGACCACTAAACACTGATACTGATCATCCTGAGATGCAGATTTTCAATATTTTTGTTATCAACAGAGACACTTAAAGCAAGTTCGCTTTGTTTTTGTACCGTTTCATTGTTATCTAACCATGACTTTATTTTTTCAGGACTGATGTTTAGTTTGTTATTAAGTTACTGTATAAACCTCAATAGGTTTACTATAAGAAGTCATTGTAGTAAAATCTATGCTATTCCAAACTTTTGTTGAGCAGTGTATTTTAATTTTTATCCAAAACTACGTGCCCATTTACTTTTATGTTAAATTGAATTTAATTCTTGAAGTACATGTCAGAATGTTGCCAGGATCCATTTTCAATGAAGACTGCGCTGATTAAAAATATTTTCGCCATCCTTTGAAAGCGCAGCGGTAGGTCATGGGGCCAAGCTCTTGGCTGGCTCGGTAGACGCATGGGTTCGAGCCCCATCGTCGGCCGTCCTTGAAATGGTTTTCCGTGGTTTCCCATTTTCAACACCAGGCAAACGCTGGGATGGCACCTTCTGACAGGCCACGGCTGCTTTCTTCCACATCCTTGCCCAGTTACATTTATCTTCACCCATTCCATCTCTCATCCTGGCACACAGGGCCCACGGGCGTCGATTGGAAAGATCTGCACTCGGCCTCTCAGGAGGTCGCACACCAAAAAAATAAAAACAAAAGTAACCTATAAATAGTAATTTAAAATACTACTTGGGGTGCACACACGTACACACATTCACTTACACAGAATTATACAGAAATTACAAAATAGGACAACCAATAAAGGCAATGACCTACATATACCGAAAACACCTCTTCCCCCAAATACGTAAAAATATGTAATACATGCTGAAAACCGAAAGAAAATCAAGACGACGCTCCCATGATAATTGGTAGGTTCAAAGAAATGAAATTGGTAGCAGGAGTCAAAGGCTACCTGATCAACGGCATAAGCATTTAAATAATGAACTTGAATCACACATTTACTTAACTTACGGTAAATACAATGTGCCAGTCGAAACGTGAACCGTATCAGTCGAGAACTCACACCAGAATGATGGCGTTTTAGCGCCTCGCGAAGTCTCCAGAGAGCGCCAGTGTAATAGAAATCGCACTGACACAAGTGGGCCCTGTGTCACGAAATGCCACGGGCAACCACAATGCTAACTTGGACGCATTATCTTGGTCATTTACATAGCCGCAACAGTTCAGTCCCATAATTTCAAATCCTTCCAGAAGCATTGATCGCCGGAAGAAATATGGCAGAGAGGGGAGGCGGGAATTTTAAATAGTTCAATTTCAAATAATATTAATTTCTCAAGTCCAGCCCGAGAAAGAGGCTCCCGGGGCAAGGGAGCGGGGGTGAAATATTTGTGAGGGTCAGCCGACCGTCACAGTCTCCCCTCTGCCAAAGAAGACATAGGGGTGAAGGGGTGGCGGCGTTGACATGGGGGAGTGCCCCTAGAGTCTCTTAGCAGTCAGTTATAATGCAGTCACTCGTACAGTGCTCCCAGTCGTCACATTCACTTCATAAGGTACTCCCTAGGTGTCGTGATGAATAGAAACTCCCATCACTTTGGACCAGACCAATACAGCGTTCAGATGCTCCGCTGGGTTATCGACGACCAGGTAGGTATCCCCATCCGGACCGCCAGCAGCCATCAGGTTCACCCTCCAGACATTGGAAATCGTCGGGGCCGACAGTGACCTTTGCCCTGGTCACTGCCCCCATATGTGTGAGGTGGGCAACCCTCACACAGGACCACAGCTGAAACATTGAAAACAACAGCAGCAGACTGTTCGACACAGCTGATAACTCGTCATGACAGGTTGAGCCGAAACTTTCCCTGCCAGACAACAGGACTCTTCACCAAAGATGGGAGGAGGAGGGTCACACGTGACCACACGGAAAACTCTCAGGGCAATTTCTCTTTATTTGAGGAGGGTATAGCACACTTTGTGCTCACTAGGGATGAAGGCACACACTCTCAATTCACAATGAGAGATTAATATTCTGAACTGCAGCACACGCACGCATTCCGCTAGAGCATTACCAAATTAAGTTAAGATTTAACTTTAAGAAAACAAACACCAGCAAACTTCAGGACAACCACCAGAAAACTTTAAGACCAACAAAATTTTAGGTATCTAATTAGGAGAATTACCAACCTAACCCCTAGTTAAATTTACGTGTCTGAGGGACCAAAACTCTTTTCCCATCCAAAATCCTGTAATTCACATTCTAAATATGCAAAACTAAATGATCGGATGCGCCATGTGAAACGTAGAACTCTCCCGGAGAGACACGGTGACTCGGCTCTCAATTTACAGGGGGACCAACGCAGGGTCAACTTACCACAATGCCTCCCGGGTATCTCAGATAGTACAGTACATTTACATTTAATAGGTTGACTCAAACGCACTGACAACAAGTATGACTCTTTACACTCAGAAACCGCCCACCAGAGGGCCCAGAAAACCAAAACAGAAAGACAATAGAACTTGTAGAGCAATAAAAATTTCAAATCCAACGAAAACCAACGTACCAGGACCACTTCACCATAACAGCACTTAAACTCGCACACGGCATTGCCACAGCAACAAAACGTAGACACCACCTGCTGACCAACCAAACTTTCACTCACACACATAGAACGTTGCCAATAATTACGGGCGAACATAGGCTGTTCCACGCAGCACACTCACATCAAAATTTGTACCAACAATATAGTGCGACCACCACACCAGGCAGCACGGCCAACTTCACAGCAATACACCTCATAGTGCAACCGAGCAAACTCGGGCAACACGTCCAAATCAAGATCCTCTTCACACGGAGGTCATCCAGTAGGGTAGGGTGTAAAGAGATGTTATGAGTAAATATCTCATTTTCCTCCTGGAATTTGGGTTTGGCCATATTGTGCTGATATCCTCACGCGTTCCACTCGGTAGATGGTGTCACTGTTGTTCACAGGGGGAAATGTTAGGATACATAGTGAAACTCAATCCAGAAAAACGGGCTGTAAATTAATTTTCTCTTCTAAAATGTGTGAGACAATCCTATGCCTACTTCATCAGGAAATCGATGCATCAAAATGTGCTTACATATTTGGAAGTGGTTTTTGGGGTTTAACCTCTGAGATTCTAGATGAGTAATTGGTAGGGACCGGAAAAATTAGCATCTATTTGTTTCAAAATTAGCATCTATTTTCTTCAAAATTAGCATCTATTTTCTTCAAAATTAGCATCTATTTACAAAGTTAAAAATCATCACATTGTAATATTATTTTAACGTCTTCATGGTTATGAAGTGCAGTTATAGTCCTCAAACAAAAGCATTGTCAGTAGTTCAGCATTGCTTTCTTTCAAATTGTACCGTCTGTCTGTAACCACTGTGTTGTAATGGGACAACACACGCTCGCTGTCAACATTGTTCGTTGGGGTCCACAAAACAGTATTTACAAATATGCTGAACTCTGTCTGAACTGCAGTTAATGCAAGCATGATATCACATTTTCACTTTCTTTCATCTGGGTTTGAATTGCATTTAGCCAACTGTGGCCGAAGACGCGGCGAACAATGTACAGCGTGCTAACACTCACGCTGCGCCGTATGCTTGCACGCGGCCGAGTTCTGATGCGACGCAATGCGTAAAGACGAAATCATTGAGATTCGAGAAGACTGAACTGCGTTTCCCTGCGATGTAACAGTAGGCCTACTTGCGCAACTGTTGTGGCGCGCTAATCGCTAATTCGAACGTATCTCAAGGCGGCGAATTTAGCCAACCGTGGCCGAAGACGCGGCGAACGATGCACAGCGTACTAACACTCACGCTGCACCGTATGCTTGCACGCGGCCGAGCTCTGATGCGACGCAATGCGTAAAGACGAAATCATTGAGATTCGAGAAGACTGAACTGCGTTTCCCTGCGATGTAACAGTAGGCCTATTTGCGCAACTGTTGTGGCGCGCTAATCGCTAATTCGAACGTGTGTCAAGGTGGCGAATTTAGCCAACCGTGGCCGAAGACGCGGCGAACGATGTACAGCGTGCTAACACTTACGCTGCGCCGTATGCTTGCACGCGGCCGAGTTCTGATGCGACTCAATGCGTAAAGACGAAATCATTGAGATTCGAGAAGACTGAACTGCGTTTCTCTGCGATGTAACAGTAGGCCTACTTGCACAACTGTTGTGGCGTGCTAATCGCTAATTCGAACGTGTCTCAAGGCGGCAAATTTAGCCAATCTTGGCCGAAGACGCGGCGAACGATGTACAGCGTGCTAACACTCACTCAGCGCCGTATGCTTGCATGCGGCGCCTCGATCCTTAATCGGCTCGTATCGAAGTTCGGATCAACTCGTTGTTGCTCGCTCTTCCTGTTAGTATTGCTTCGGGTAAGTTCTTGGACAATGACGACTGTTGTGGCGCGCTAAATCGAACGTGTTTCTACCTGAAGGTTATTACGGTCACTTATATGACGGTGTCAGTAATGAATGCGAGATATTTGCGAGTAATTTTTCCCCCTGAAATTTCAATTAAAAACATGGGGTGCGAGATATACGCGGGGGCGAGATATACGCGAGCAAATACGGTATATCGATTAGAGCGGTTGAAAAAGATATGCGTCATATTTGCAGTATTTCTCATGATTTCGCCGAAATATGTGGTTTTCGCCACTAAAATAACAAATTTTCGCAGAATTCGCACCAAAATCGCATATTTGTGCTAATTTTGCATTTTGGTCAAAATTCTCATTTTGTCGCATTTTGAATTTAGGTACCACAGTGCTTCAGAACACCTTAAAACTATTTAAAAAATGGTTTTAACACATATTACAAAAAATCGCATTTATCGCAAATGCGATTTTTTCCGGTCCCTAGTAATTGGGAAGTTCAGACGGGATACTATACTAGGATAGTGTTATGGTTTGATGTAGTAGAAAACATAACTCCACATGTTTTCTAGAGCCCTGACAACTTGTAGATAGTTATTCTAGATGTTGTGTTCATGAATCCCAACAGTTTGTAATTCATTTAAGGTGGGGCACAGCAAAATGTCGCCCGAGCAGATCACGGACAACGTGATGACGGTGGCAGCAGGACTGGCCCGAGAGTACCCTGGAGGCTGGGCTAACATCCGTAGTCTGAATCTCAAGGCTTCCAAGAGTCTGTCAGTCCCCATTTATTTGACTCTCAGTAAGTATGGTAGTGTTGTTGGTATTATCCTATGGGCAAGTGAAACGGACCCTAATCTCAGAGTCTGGAAAAAGGAAAAGCAGATGTCCTAAGGATTCTTTGCTAATTAAAAGAGAAGGGCAATTTTAACACAATAAAATATATTTTTATAAATGGTACACAATTTTGGCCTAAAAACTGCCTGCCCCAATTACATTTAATTTAAGTTGAGATTTCATTATTTTTCTTGCTGTACATTTCACTGTGTTGTCATGAACTGCTATGAAGACTCGACAACCTAAAGATTTTTTTTTTCTTTTTCTAAGCAAGGTGCAAAATCTTAATCTAATCTGAAAACATAGATTCTCATTCACACAGCCGGCACAATCATACACACGCAAAACACATTCAAATAAAGTTAATTAATCAGAAACCAAAGATGAAAAGACCAACAAATTGAAATATCACCCCCTATCCCAAAATACGAAGCCAAAACAGAACACCAAAGACAACAAGACGAAGATATTCCCATGCGATTGAGGGTTTAAATATTTGAATAATAATGTTAGTGGCTTTACGTCCCTTTTAACTACTCTGGCTTTTAGGGACGCCGGGGTGCTGGAATTTCGCCCCGAAGGGGATCTTTAAAGTGCCGGTAAATCTACTGACACAGCTCCCTCACATTTGCACACCCTCAAATGCCAGATGACTGTGCCAGGATACGAACCGCTTAGCCACGCAGTAAATAATTTAAACTAGCGACAGGAGTTCAGAGGCTACCTCCACTTCCCCTCAAAAATGACACACCTGTCATCACAGATATCCCAAAACAAAACATATAAAAAGGCCTATCACAAATTCCACACTACTCAACACACAGTAAGAAGTTCTCGCCCCGCCAAAGACATACATAAAATGGGAGAAGTTACAAGCTTCTTGACGACGGTCAAACAACCTACACTTCTCCAATACTCAAAAATTAGGCCTACCCAAACAAAGCTGGCACATCACAAAAGGCTTGCTCAACATCTCTACAAAATAATTCTCCCCCTTGGAAGTAAAAATAAGGCCTAGATTTAATAGTCCTAACACCTATTTGTTTGGATCACAGAAGATCGAAACAAATACACCCCTGACTCAATCTCAAGTAAATAAAGCATAAAATGCAGACACACCAACCCCTCATACACATTAGCGACCATAATGGCGAAAAACGATACCAATTCGAACCAAGCAACCCCTATCAACAAAGTTTACCAAATCGAAAACCATTATTAATTATAATTTAATTATCTTACTTAAATAAATAAATATTTATTATTTAAATGGGAATTTGGTGTTCTTCACTGTGGGCACGTGATCAGAACAAAGACCACCATTTAAAACATCGGAAAACTACCTCTCAATTCAAATTCATCTAATACCCAACATTTAAACACAACTTAACCTCAAAATGAAAACATTCATTTCATCAACCACGTGCAAACGCCAATTTTATATTTATCCCATTATTAATTACTTACACCAAGTACATGTAAAATAAATTTAAAAAATTAAGTCTGTTTTTTTTTTTTAAATAATTTAGTCCAGATAATGCTATTTTGACTTACGTACAGTACTTCTTTCTTCTTTGATATCGTGTAGAAATCCGAGTTGCCTCCCCGTTTGCGACACACACGCAAGGGTTCCGCTTTTCTCAATATTGTCAATCATGTTCGGAATTAATTTCAGTTCTTCATACTACTCGCACATTTTCTTGCTGCTCGAGTCCAATCAGGTGTGCCACCATAAAATTTGCAGAGTAAAATCTTTGCCAGAAGCAAGATTACAACATTTAATTTCTCACGTTGGTTGGTCTCTATCTGCATCGGCACTTATACAGAAGGGAACATCTCCAACTAGGAAGAATTGAATTATTCAGGTTCATAATTTCTGAGACATTAGCAATATTAGGCGCGTCTTCTAACACTAGCTGGGAACTGCTCCGCGTGGCAGTACAGGGTGCCCCAAAAGCAATACACAGTCCTGTTGCACAACATAATGAAATTTGTTGTTTTTTATAATTTGGGTAATTCACAATTTGGAGTTTTGAGGAATATTGTTGAAAGAGTTTTTAGTAAAATGTTCAAAAATTTGGGGTTCATTTCCCTTAATTAGGCGGGGAACAGGAGAGGTCATGCTGGGCTATTGTGCTAACGGCACATTTTCCACAACAAATTTAAGTGCTGCCATCATTATAAACTGCTTATCTTTGTGGTGTTTGAAGCCATATTTTCAGTGTTCCCTTAGTAAACAAGAGTTTAGTGCTTTTCAGTCGGTCAACACGAATGTACCCAAAAGAGATGGGTTATGCCCTAATCCTGAAATAAATTACATGATATTAATAAAACACTAGGATGACCAGTTTCGATCGTCAAGCGATCATCATCAGATCCATTACACTTAAGCTATAAAATCTATGTTTGAAATACAGGTGAAAATATTTACAATATGTACAATTATTTAGTTGCAGTATTGGTACTGCAACTGTTAGTGTATGCTAAATGCAGTATATATGATGTTAGGTGAAATGCTAAATGGTGATAGCTATCCGGAGTTTGTACTTTAGAGAGATTATATGGTTGTAAACTATGGTTAAACTATAAAATTGTAGGCTAACTACTTATCTGATTGTCTTCCTTACTACAGCTACTCGCAGTTTTCGTGCTCACTGGAACTCACTATGCAGTCGACTGCGGTGGTTATCTTAACGACTGATTTTTCCCTGCCTTCTCCCCCCTGCCCATACGTGCTGTGGGGAGTGATAGTGATGTGTTTATGTGAGGTGTTGCCAACCTAGATAAGATGTATGTTATTGAATGAAGTGGGTCTACAACTATTAAAGACCGTGGATTAGCCCTCGCCACGCGTGGACCATAAGCCATTCGAACTAAGCGTTGACGGTCTTATGAGGACGTCCCGGCACCTTTAATACTGCCGCGAATATGGGCCTTGGTTTATTGCAGCAGAAAGGTACATCGTACACCTGATCCAGATAACATTTACCTATTAAAAACCCCCTAATTTCCCCCCCCTTTTTTTATCTAGCTTGGCTGTGTCGCTAAATTGTGTCTTGTTTCCGACAGGGTGTGTTTTTTAGTAGCGTGAAAAGGGGTGAGCTCTCCATGAACGTGTGTTCATTTAGTTTGTTGGGATTGTTTCGTTTGGCTAGGTGTATCTCGATTGCTTCCTTTATGTCAAGAGCTCTGCCTTTCGATTCGTGATGGATTATTTTAAGGTCCGACTCTATGTTGGTAAAGCTGTGCCCTGCGTCACACATATGTTCGCACACGGCTGAATGTGTTCCGTATCTTATCGCATTCCTATGTTCATTATAACGTGTGTCTACTCGCCTTCCACTCTGCCCGATGTAATTAGCTTGACAATCGGTGTCTTGGCACGTTATAGATATACCCCTGACCTTGAATACGGGTCACGTCGAAAACAACTTAAAATCCAACAATTCGGTAAAAGAAACTGAAGAGATTGTGAGATTACTGAGGGTCGTTCTCACCCAAAACGTGTTTCAATTCGACAATAAAATATACACACAGAGAGAAGGCCTAGCAATGGGATCGCCACTAAGTGGGTTAATCGCTGACATCTTCATCAATGCACTAGAAAATGCGTTCTTAGAAAAGACTTCAAAGGGAATAGTAATATGGAAAAGATACGTAGATGATGTAATTTGCATCTACGATACTGAACTAACAAGCGAAGAAACAATTCTCCAATCCATTAATAGCCTACACCACTCTATCAAATTCACTAAGGAATCCGAAATAGACCGGAAAATAAATTACCTCGATATAACTATTGAACGTAAAGACAATGACCTTTCATATTCCATATTCCGGAAAGCAACACAAACCTCGCATGCAATCGACAATCAGTCTAATCACCCCAGTACGCACAAACTAGCGGGTTTCAATTCAATGGTGCACAGGGCTTTAAACATACCCATGTCAAAAGACAACTATAATAAGGAAATAAGAACTATTAAGCAAATAGCAAAGGAAAACAACTTCCCGCCAAGCAAAATAAATCAAATTATAGCCAAACATAAAAATAAAGATAAAACGATTCCCAAGCCGGACAGTAATGAGAAAAAATTTGCGCGTTTCAACTATGTGAATGCAAATACATATAAAATCACTAACCTATTCAAAAGCAAGGCATAAAGATAGCTTTCACGATGAAAAACACAACCGCTAGGCACCTCCTAAATAGTAATCTAAACAAACGTGACCCGTATTCAAGGTCAGGGGTATATTCTATAACGTGCCAAGACACCGATTGTCAAGCTAATTACATCGGGCAGAGTGGATGGCGAGTAGACACACGTTATAACGAACATAGGAATGCGATAAGATACGGAACACATTCAGCCGTGTGCGAACATATGTGTGACGCAGGGCACAGCTTTACCAACATAGAGTCGGACCTTAAAATAATCCATCACGAATCGAAAGGCAGAGCTCTTGACATAAAGGAAGCAATCGAGATACACCTAGCCAAACGAAACAATCCCAACAATCTAAATGAACACACGTTCATGGAGAGCTCACTCCTCTTCACGCTACTAAAAAACACACCCTGTCGGAAACAAGACACAATTTAGCGACACAGCCAAGCTAGATAAAAAAGGGGTGAAATTAGGGGTTTTTTAATAGGTAAATGTTATCTGGATCAGGTGTACGATGTACTTTTCTGCTGCAATAAACCAAGGCCCATATTCGCGGCAGTACTAAAGGTGCCGGGACGTCCTCATAAGACCGTCAACGCTTAGTTCGAATGGCTTATGGTCCACGCGTGGCGAGGGCTAATCCACGGTCTTTAATAGTTGTAGACCCACTTCATTCAATAACATACATCTTATCTAGGTTGGCAACACCTCACATAAACACATCACTATCACTCCCCACAGCACGTATGGGCAGGGGGGAGAAGGCAGGGAAAAATCAGTCGTTAAGATAACCACCGCAGTCGACTGCATAGTGAGTTCCAGTGAGCACGAAAACTGCGAGTAGCTGTAGTAAGGAAGACAATCAGTTAAGTAGTTAGCCTACAATTTTATAGTTTAACCATAGTTTACAACCATATAATCTCTCTAAAGTACAAACTCCGGATAGCTATCACCATTTAGCATTTCACCTAACATCATATATACTGCATTTAGCATACACTGACAGTTGCAGTACCAATACTGCAACTAAATAATTGTACATATTGTAAATATTTTCACCTGTATTTCAAACATAGATTTTATAGCCTAAGTGTAATGGATCTGATGATGATCGCTTGACGATCGAAACTGGTCATCCTAGTGTTTTATTAATCTCATGTAATTTATTTCAGGATTAGGGCATAACCCATCTCTTTTGGGTACATTCGTGTTGACCGACTGAAAAGCACTAAACTCTTGTTTACTAACTGCTTATCTGTTGAAACTGATTACAACCAGAGCATTCCTTGACATGCTGCTTTTTCAAAGAGACAACCAGCTTTCTGATCTAGTGCAAGGTCTATGATCACACAAACTATTGTGAAGACCTAAATTTTCAAAGTGGATATGTTTTAGGACTGGGGGTCTATATAAGGACAACATTTCAACACAGTGTAATGTTCATTTCTATTGTAATGATTCTAAGTAGCTCCACTCTACTTCTAAATAACCTAAATTCAGGTGGGGGGGGGGTTAAACACCATAGAGAAGTTCACAACTCGGGAATGCATTAGCATTTGGTGCCCAACGTGGGCATCAAAAATAGTATTAGCATATTTGCGCATGCCAATGGAGGCAATAAGAGAAACAGTAAGGGTGTTGGTGTATTTAGGGGGTATGTCAACTTATGACAGATTGCATTTAAGATCCAGGGTAATTTGCAAAAAATTACTGGAGTGAAAAGGGAGAATAAGAAGGTATGCAGTGATAGGGTGGCGAGCGAGGAGAGCATGAGTGAAGAAGCAGAAGACCTAACGAGGGAAGTTTCGATGACCATTGTCACTACTGAGTTACAAATGATCGTCAGCAACAGTAATCTTAGCAATAATGAGGGGGATGGGAACTTGAATTTGCCCCAAATGCTGCTGAGTAAGTTGTCAGACATTCAGGAATCTGTGAATCAGCAAGTAGAGTCTGTAAAGGAGCCCATGAAGGAACAAATAGAATTAGTGAAAGAATTTGTGAAAGAGTCTGTGAATAATCAAATAGACTGGAGCTACTTTGAATCGTTCTAATAGCAAATAACAGACAATGGTGGTTACCATGGCAACAAGTTTTTGCCATCTAGGCCTGTGCATTCTAGTTCAGTAGAGACTTATATATGGCACTCGTTGAAATGTAGTGCATCAACGAATTACCGACAACTAGTTACCATGCTAACAAAGGCAAGGAGACTTGGATCCCCGTTGTTACAGCATGCACACTACTATTAATACGGATAGTTGAAAAAAATCATATCCATGATTTGACGTTTCTCAGTGTAGTAGTGTCACTTTTTCGAAGTTTTTGTTTTAGTTCAGTATGAATATATTTTAAACGTGCTTGTTTGGAAATTGCAATTTTAATCAAAGACTACTCTCCACTTAGAAAGGAAATGTGTAACTTTAAAATATCTCCTCTGGTTGCTTACATTTATTGCCTAGTTAATTTTGGGTACAGCAAGTGACACAATTTTAGGTTGAATAAAGCCTTAACTTGAAATGAAGTCAATCAATATTAGAATGGATCTGTATTGACTTGTGTTCTTTCTAAAGAGGTTGTGTGGGTTTCAACCCTGTCAATACAATAATATTTACTTGAAAATTGAAGATGGGTACATGTCTTGGGTCTAGTAGAAACCCACACAACCTCCTCCTTGAACAAGAGTTTAGTGCTTTTCAGTCGGTCAACACGAATGTACCCAAAAGAGCTGGGTTATGCCCTAATCCTGATATAAATTACATGAGATTAATAAATACACTAGGATGACCAGTTTCGATCGTCAAGCGATCATCATCAGATTCATTACACTTAGGCTATAAAATCTATGTTTGAAAATACAGGTGAAAATATTTACAATATGTACAATTAGCCTATTTAGTTGCAGTATTGGTAATGCAACTGTCGGTGTATGCTAAATGTAGTATATAAATGGTGATAGATATCCGGAGTTTGTATATTTGGAGTGACTATATGGTTGTAAAAATCAACTATGGTTAAACTGTAATATTACAGGCTACTACTTATCTGGTTGTCTTCCTCGCTCCGCTACGAGCAGTACCGTGTTCACTCTTACTCCAGGTGTGGTCGACTGAAATGGGCTGTTATCTCAACCACACTGGTTTTTCCCTTTCTCCCCCCTGTTCCTATGTGCTGTGCGAAGTCAGTGCGATGTGTTTATGTGGGATGTTGCCAAATCTAGATAAGATGTATGTTTATTGAATGAGGTGGGTCTACAACTATTAAAGACCGTGGAACATTCCCCGCCACGCGTGGACCGATAGCCATTCAAACTAAGCACTGCCCGGTCTTTGAGGACGTCCCGGCACCTTTAATACTGCCGCGAATACGGGCCTTGGTTTATTGCAGAAAAAAGGACATCGTACACTTGATCCAGATATCATTTACCTATTAAAACCCCTTAATTTCTCCCCCTTTTTTTTATCTAGTTTCGCTGTATCGCTAAGTTGTGTCTTGTTTCCGACAGGGTGTGTTTCTTAGTAGAGTGAAGAGGGGCGAGCTCTCCATTAAAGTGTGTTCATTTAGATTGTTGGGATGTTTTGTTTGGCTATGTGTATCTCAATTGCTTCCTTTATGTCAAGAGCTCTGCCTTTCGATTCGTGATGAATTATTTTTAGGTCCGTCTCAATGTTAGTTAAGCTGTGCCCCGCGTCACACATATGTTCGCATACGGCTGAATGTGTTCCGTATCTTATCGCATTCCTATGTTCATTATAACGTGTGTCTACTAGTCTTCCACTCTGTCCAATGTAATTAGCTTGACATCCAGTGTCTTGGCACGTTATAGAATATACCCCTGACTTTGAATATGGGTCATGTTTATTTAGATTACTATTTTGTAGGTGCCTACCGGTTGTGTTTTTCGTTGTGAATGCTATTTTTATGCCTTGCTTTTTGAATAGATTAGTGATTTTATATGTATTTGCATTCACATAGTTGAAACGCACAAATTTTTTCTCATTACTGTCCGGTTTGGCAGTAAAAACTAACTCCTGATGTACCTTACTCTCTGTTATCTTGTATGCTGGGTAACCAATTTTTGTGTCTGTCCTTTCTGCAGAGTCTTCCAATGAACTAGATGTTCCCCGGTTGGCACCCAAGAGGCCCAAGGCTGCCAAGCCAGAAGAGGATGATTTGAGCACTTTCCTTGGAGCACGAGTGAAGGTGCTGCCATCTGGGAATGTGATTGTAACAAAGGATGGAAATGAAGAGGATGACAGTGATCCGGAGCTAAATGAGATCCTTCAGGAGTTCAATAAACCTTCAAAACCTAAGAAGGTAATTATACTTGTCAATGGTCAAGTTGTGCAAGCTATGAAAAATTGACTCCCTATATCAGTAGGCTATTAAAGAAACGTTGGAACATGATATCTAAAAATAAAGGCATCGCCCTGGCTACGTGGTAAGATTGTGCTCAAGTTCTATCGGTTGATTGTATGACGTGAGACGAGGGCACCTGTGGAGTGCTGAAAAGATCCAAAGGTTATGTTCGCATTATGCATTCAACAATATCATATATGCATAGTGCAGCAACTGCTAGCTCCACAAGCGAAATGGAGAGAATGCGGAGGGCTGGCGGGTAGTTGTATTCTTTCACTGATATCAAGGTGCCAATTGTTAGAATAAAGTGAGCTGTGGTCAAGTCGCAATGCTTGTCTTATGAGGTTTACGCATACCTTGCGACAGCTGTTGGTTGAATGACAACAACGCCATGCTGTCCTGGATTCGGTGGATGAATTGGTTCAAACTCCGTGAGATGTCCGTGAAATCCTATTCCGTGATTTCCCATTTTTAAATCACAGCTGCTTCCTTATAATTCCTTACCACATTTTTCTATTTATAACTCATCTTATTTGGTTGGATACAAACAGTTGTGTGACATTATTTGACCATTAAACCACCCAGCAAATAGAAATTCAATGCACCTCATCCTTGGCCCTGTTGACCTGTTGTATGGTATTTATCATATACAGTAAAACTTCTTTTATACGATTCACACTTATACGTTTTCTACACTTATACGATTTTTTTCTTGGTCCCGGCAAAATCCCTATACTTTCCATGTTAATTTATTTCCGATATACGTTTTACATTTATTCGTTTTTCACGCTTATACGATCATATCTTACGTCCCCGAGAGAAAAATGCGTTGTTTATACGTTTACAACGGTTTCCCTACCTAAAATCTCTAAAAATATTGGAGCCAGAAACTTATGACACGCACTGTACGTTTCTCGGAAACCATCCCTCGCGCGGCGCTATGTTGTGGCGAGAGCGACCTTGAAGTTGCGTGTGTTGCGAAATACAACATCACTTGCTGCAGTCATTGTTCTGCCTTGTTCGGTGCTTCAGTTGTGGTTAACCTTGATAGCAGTGAACATGGGTGAAAGGAAGAGGAAGTGCATTACGATTGCTGTTGTTCACTTCTTAACGGGGGCCATCGCTCGCCTCTCGCTCGCCCGCACTGCGGGCCTGTCTCCCGCCAGGCACTTTGCCGTAATGCGGAGCTCGCGCGGACTGTAGTTCACAGCTGGTGCTGAAAATGTTCGCCATTCACTGCTACACATCGCTGGCACCTCTTTATGAAATTGTCATTTACGTTCTGAAGTTCCTCACCACCGATTGACTGTGTTTCAACTGTAATATAGTCTTTAAGCTCATTTTCGAGAAAGATTTTCTGTACTTTATGAAGGTATTTACACACGTTCACGTAATGAAAATCGCATTGGAACATCACACTGAGCACTAAAGACGTGAACAATTGACTAAACTGAACCCCACACTGCTAAAGCACACTGCAAAGGAGGGAAATTTGTGGCGCCAAGAAGCGCATTACGGCCAAGTGCTTGACGGGGGACCGGCTCGCGGCGAGGGTCCGTGTCGCATATAACACCAAGTCCCTGTATAACCCATAATGTCACATACATTTTGCAGTTTTTATTTAGCGACTTTCATTTACGCGTTTTTCACGCTTATACGTTTTTTTCATTTGGTCCCTTGAAAATCGTATAAGTGAAGTTTTACTGTATGTTGAGTAAATGTACGATCCACATACATTTTTTAAATGCTAATGCTGTTTATCAGAAACGCCCATACATCCAATCCTGAGCATTACATGTTTGGATTAGTTTCGTGCTTATTAATTTTGAACCTGTTCAATTTTTGTCATACCTGGTGACTAACTTTGGATCAAAATGGTGATTTTTAAAATACAAAATGTTATTTTTCAAAATTGAAGTGCTACAAAATATATTTGAAAATGCTATTTTCTTGTATCTCTATTCATTGAAATATAAAATTTCCTGAACTTCCGCCTAATCAACACTTTTTATTGTTATTTTAGTGTCCTTGTGGGTACATGTTTCAGAATTCTCTCAATTCCTTCTTCAGCCCATCAACAATATTAGGAAACATTTATAAAAGACAATGTTGCAAACCCTTTCAAAAGTCAAAAAAACACATAATTAAACAACAACGAAAGCACATAAAATTGTTAAAAATTTTAAAGTAACACATGCAATTTTTAAAATAAAAAATACTTCATAAATGTGATTAATATCCTTATGTGTGAATAAATAAAAATGGAACATAATTTTAAAATTATCTAAAATACTGTCCGTGTCCTTGAACGAAGTCACACTCTTGAACTAGCAATGCTGGTAGCTGAGTTCAGGTAATACCTGGCATTCGATACTCTGAAATGTTGAGGCATTGTCAAATGTGCTGACGGTTGAGGTCTATGTTGTTTAAAACATTATTCTTGGAAGCTGACTCATCCTTGTTGTAACAAAGTAATTTTTGAAGAACATCAAGTTGATATGTTTAAAATCTTGTTCACGGACATTGGTCGAATTTGAGTTTTGACACGCCTGATGAAAACTAAAGGATCAAATGATTCTCATACTGACGTCGGTGGTGTCAACACGACGTGTTTCACTGGAGGTAAAGCTTCGTGCTGTGTGCAGGACGGAATAAGCACGACTCTTTTGACTTTTGAAAGGGTTTGCAACATTGTCTTTTATAAATGTTTCCTAATATTGTTGATGGGCCGAAGAAGGAATTGAGAGAATTCCGAAACATGTACCCACAAGGACACTAAAATAACAATAAAAAGTGTTGATTAGGCGGAAGTTCAGGAAATGTTATATTTCATAAAACTGTCAATACGGAACCTGAAATGAATACATCTCTATTCATTGTCAATATGGGCCAAACATCATGGCTACTACCATAAGGAACTATTCGACTGAAATGGAAATTTACAACATATTGTATTTACTCTAATGCTAATTTTTTTGTTTTGACAAATTATGTCTTGAAAATCAGGGTGTGCAATTAGAAAGCAATGATGCACTAGATTCGAGCACAAACTGGGAAGCATCCTTGATCGCAGTGCAGTGCCTATTTATTTCTAGCATACCGTTGTCGCGTCTCTGTCTTTCATTCGGCCTTTAAATGTACTTTACTGTGCAGACGTGCTTTCGCGATGAAGTCTGGTCATAGTTTGGTTACGACTTTATTTGACCATGATAAATCGTCACAAATGGGTAGAACTTTAGATGAAGCCTAAACAAGGATTATGAAAATTAAAGACTTGCCATGAAGAACATACATATACCGTAACCAAGTTATGGCCAAAACGCTTGTTCAATTTTTTTTTAATGGCAAGTATGCAGCCAATTCAATGAAATCAAGCCAAATCGAACTATGAAAGCCGGTCGTGCAGCTGGAGCTTGCGATGGCCGTTAGATATGAATTCGTTACTTACCAGTATGGTCACCTATCTGAACTCTCTGCATATCTCGTAATTGAAAAAAAGAACTTCAGGTACACAAGTCTTTTTTAAAAAGCGGGATGTCAAATACTGGATTTATCTATTTTAGATTATGTAATCGGCGATCTTTGAACACAGATTTCGTAAAACCCACATGAACTTGCATTCAATTCGTTTGTAATGGAAATAACACGAAAGAGTTAGAAACAGATGCATTGGTCATAAAATATCGCACTTAAGGGTAATATTTTTGGCAGAGAAATACGTGCGTTTTCTTAGGAATTTGTATTGTGGGATTAATGTCAAGAGATCGAAGTTGCGATATATCGATATACGTCAACGATACATCTAATTTAAGATTTTGTGTCGAATGTAGACCTCTGTAAATATTTACTATGCACATCAAATTGTCTTGTCTGATAAAATCTTACTCTGTTAGCCGTGCGTCTATGATCGACCTCTGCCTCATACATAGTCATGTAAACACAACGGCTGTCTTGAAGTAAGAGTTCACTAGTAGCCCAGTAGAAATAGCTCAAAATAAGGGGTTGTCTTGCAAAAGGTGGGGTAATTTTGATTTTCAGGTATGTTTTATGTATTGCCCCTCTCATGAAAAATCCAAGTTTTCTACCTACCCCTCCTTGTGCATTGTCCACCATCTTGAAAATACATCCAAGAAAAAGCACTTTTTTTTTTCAGTTTTTCCTCCGTAAATCACTTTCAGCGAGTCCCCTTACACATTCCTGAAACTACATGATTTAATGCAGCAAACCCAACATCTTTAGTCTTAATTTGACTGGACTAGATGTGTAAGGTGGTTGTGTAGTTCTATAATTCTCTGTTAATTTTACATTTTCTGTTGCACAAGAAATCGAAGAAGCAGAAGCAAAAGAAAGCTCATCCAACAATCTTGCAGACATCATCTGTCAGTACTGAAGTGGAGGCGAGTGTAACAGATGATGATGACGAAGAAAAAGAAATGGAAGATGAATCTGAAGATGAGACGACCATCTTCTCTGTAAGCCCGGTAAGCCTGCTATTATTTCTATTCATTACCCTTGCTTATATTTCATGTTCGTCTTCATTTCCCATGTAAAGAACCTCATGGAATACGATCCAGTCAAACCTCATTTATTACATTCTTCATTAATAAAATGAATTTATTTATCGTATGGCTTTTAGTGCCGGGAGTGTCCGAGGACATGTTCGGCTCGCCAGAGGCTGTAGCTACTTCAAGCGGACACCACTAGGGTGAGCTACAAGTTCCGTTCAATTTCAAGTACCGGTAGTTCCAACTTTCACTACCAGATCTCAATGATACCTACTGTCGACCAAAATATTATGTGTACTCGAGTGTGAAGGTTGTTTGTGAAGTAACCTATAGACCTACATAAAATCCAATAACATCATCATTTTCGTCGTTCTATTTTACGTTAGTTCATGTAGGGTGGAGTTTTTAATTTATATTTTAATATTTTTTATCGCAGTTGGAACACAAAAAGTGCCCTTTTTAAGCGTGTTTCAACCATGCGTCACATTTATGAATTATTATCTCACAAACCCGTCATCAGATCGAATCCAAATTTTAACACAATATACATTGGAATGTTGTATAACTGGTTTATTAATTTCAAAATTTTGTGTGTTCATGAACGAAAGATATCATTTTTGTAAGGTAACTTTTTCTCGGCTCGGAGTCGTTGGAAATTGTAGTTCTTGGTTGCGTTGTAATCCTTATAGATCAAAAAGTTATGCTGTATCACTGTGAAATACGTAAATTAGTTCACTTATTTTATATAGGTTTGTATTTGTACGAGGAATTAAGACAAGGTTCACCAGTTAGCCGCTCCGGTGAAAGCTGTACAGCGCTGCCAAGGTGGGCTCCATCACGCTTCATGGCACGCCTCGCTCGGTATTGATGGGCTTCATATCATCAACGCTGTACAGAATTTTCCGGAGCGGCTAGCTAGTGAACCATTGCTTAATTCCTCGTACAAATACAAACCAATATAAAATAAGTGAATTAATTTCCGTATTTCACAGTCATACAGCATAACTTTTTGATCTATAAGGATTAAAACTCAACCAAGAACTACGTTTTCCAACGACCCCGAGCCGAGAAAAAGTTACCTTACAAAAGTGATAACAACTTTCGTTCTTGAACACACAAAATGTTGAAATTAATAAACCAGTTATACAACATTCCAATGTATATTGTGTTAAAATTTGGACTCGATCTGATGACGGGTTTGTGAGATAATAATACTTAAATGTGACGCATGGTCGAAACACGCTTAAAACGGGCACTTTTTGTGTTTCAACTGCGATAAAAAATATTAAAATATAAATTAAAAATTCCAAACCTACATGATCTAACGTAAAATAGAACGACGAAAATGATGATGTTATTGGATTTTATGTAGGTCTATTGGTTACTTCACAAATAACCTTCAAACTCGAGTGCACATAATATTTTGGTCGACAGTAGTGGTGAACGTTGGAACTTTGATAGAGCGTTACAACGAAATCTAACCTAGAAATTTAGCTCCACACAAGTTTAGTGTGTGGAAGGATCTTTTACATGCCATAAATCTATGACATGGGACCGCTGGCTTTACTTTCCCTCCGAAGGAAGGCACACTGAAGGATTTTAACGCTCTTAAAATATCCGACATGCAGTTCAGCATGCTACCAACTACGCCACTGGCCGAGATTGAGGCGCAAGGCCATGGGGCCGGATATCCCTGGGCTAGGAAGACTCCAGTGTCGCCCGTCCTTGAAATGGTTTTGCTTGGTTTCTTGTTTTTGACTGGAAGCAAATGTTATGATGGTGCCTTCTAATTGGGCACAGCCACTTCCTTTCAACTCATCCAGTTTCATTCATTTTTGTTGCTTTCATTTCTTATCAACTCCTCTCATGAGGTTGACATCAGAACGGGCGTCTGGCTGTAAAAGCCATTCACCACATACAAACTCATCTCCTCTCTTACCTATAGAAATGAGGGTAATGTGTGTTAGAAGTCGGTAACAAGAACTGTTGTTGTTGTTTCCTATGGCTAGCCCGGATTCCAATCCATCAGCTTTCTTGCGTTCCAATAGAGTTGTGTAAGGTTTCCAGAAGTTCTAGCAGTCACATCAAGTTTGTTGCAATGTAGCAGGTGCCCCTTATCCATTTTACTTCCAGGTTCGTGACAAAGTGTGCATTCTTCAGATCTCAGGATGTTGATTCGTTTCAGATGAGCTGCAAGGCAGTCATGGCCAGTGTTAAGTCTGAAGAAGGCTGCAGCTTCTCTTCTTGGTGTTAATTTATATTGATCCCATTTAACATCAATGTCCTTCCATAATTTGTTTCTGCTGTTTTCTTTGCCATTTCTTCATACCTGTTTCTGATAGTATTTTTCAAGATCCTTTTTGCTGACATAAAATCAGTCTGACTGACAGGTTGTTGTAGTGTGGTACCTTTTTTGCTAATCTGTCTGCCTCTTCATTTCCTGCTATTCCAACATGAGAAGGGATCCACTGAAATGAGATCTGTTTGTGGAGCCTTTGAAGGGTTTTTATCATACAAAAAATTTCTTTCATTTCTTTATTTTGGGGCTTATAATTTGACGAGATGGCTTGGATGGCTGCTTTTGAATCTATAATGATAACACATTTTTGATAATCAATATTTCTGCCTAATACCGTATATACTCGAATACCACCCACACATTTTTAAACAAAATCGGACGTGAAAAATTGGGGTGCGGGTCTTATTTGAGTCATCCTGATTTTAAAGATTTAAATTGCCCGCCACACGCGATATCGGGTGTTGCGAGTATCCGCTAGATGGTGCTAGCCTACTTCCGGCTATCACTTTGTTTTACCGTAAGCAGGGGGCGTCATACAGTCTCGCGCATGTGTCGCGCACGTTTTCCGATTGTAAACATGAGTTGTACGAAGCGTTTGCGGTCGTTCAATGTGAGTGAGAAGCTGAAAGTTGTGAGGGAAGCTGAAGTTATTGGAAATCGTGCCTGGTAGGAAATATGATATTGACGAGTCATGTATTCGTGATTGAGCGGGATGATGTCTATGCTACAACCACTGGTTGTCTGCGTGAACCGCCCGTTCAAAGCAGCCTTGAAACAGCTGTATACGGAGCAGATGGCGGCCGATAAGCACACACTGACTCCAACTGGTCGTATTCAGCGCCCGGAAGTTCAGCTGCTATGTTCGTGCATTTTGACGGCATGGAATCGTATCTCGGGAGATCTCATACGGAAGAGCTTCAAGAAATGTAGTATTTCAAATGCTATGGATGTCAGTGATGACGACATTTAGTGGGATGGTGATAAAAGTTCCGAAGTTGGTACTTCTGATGACGATGAATGAAGTGTTTGTGTACTTTTATTTGTATTTTTAATCGTTTGATGTGTGTTATTTTAGGACGACTTCAATACTGTTGGAAACTATTTTGGATAAATGCTATTCTGTTTATTTAGTTAAGATTGTACATAATTTTGAGTTTTTTTTTTTTTTTTTTTTTTTTTAATTTTGTTCTTCAAAATCAGGGGGCGGGTTGTATTCGAGTAAATACGGTAACTGATGGAGTGCATGTGAAATTGCTCTTATCTCAGCATCAAAGTTTGTTTTGTTTTGGCCTACTGGGAAGTAGAGTGAGAAGAAAGATGAATGTATTCCTGCTCCAGTTCTATTTTCTTTGTCTTGTGAGCTATCTGTAAATATTTTTAGCCATTGATTAGATGGATATCTTTCTTCTATTGTACAGAGGGCCAGTTGTTTTAGATCTTGTGGTGAAGAGTCCTTCTTGCAGACCTCTTCTAGCAAAGTAAGATCTGTAGTCACTTGTATATATTCAATGGGGTTGACTGGCATACAGAGTGGTTCAAATTTTATTTGCAGTTTGCTCTTATTGATATATTCTTTGGCGAGACTTAAGGGATCTTTTTGTGTTTTAAGATGGGGCTAGAAACTGGTTTTTTGATCCATGTCATTTGAGGTAGTCTTTGTATACTGAGATATGCATTGGCTGTTTGATGTAACAAGAACTACGATTGTGCATTTAAACATTGCCGTGGCACTTAACATCATTACTGCTGTCACTTCCTTCTTGCATGCACAATTTAATTCAGTGATCTTTGCTGGTTTCCTTCAGAGCTTGCGCATTGAAGTGAGTCTAGTAACAGATCACACTGGAGCCAACAATGGAGCGCACGGCTTGTGGTTTATCCACGATTGTGATCAGACCAACTCTCTGCACGACTGATAATATATGTGTCAACGAGCATGCCCTAGAATTGAGGCCTTCAGACTGTCTGGTGTCCCATTGGGGATCCAGAGACCACCGGCAGAAAATGGTGGAGTTAACTATAACGCTTGTAATGATACTTTAATGGGGTCATGAATCCATCCTAGATACAAGTAGGTAGGCTGGAATTAATTGTACAATTTTGACTATACTCTTTTTGAACTGTTGAAGGAAAACCTCTTGGTATAATGGCTAGCATTCTTGGCTTTCACCCCTAAAGTCTGGGTTTGATTCCCGGCTCTACCAGGAAATTTACTTCCTGTGTGACGGCTGGAACAGGATACACTCAGTTTTGTGAGACAGAACTGAGAAGACATAGGTTGATTTCCACCTCGGGCATCTTGTAAGTGATTTTCTGTAGTGTAGGCAAATGCCGCCCTCTTCCCGATCCTAGTCTCTATTACGAAAGCACACTACTAAAGACACAACAATAACAAAGATAATTTTTGAAGGCCTTTGTCTGGAGCGTGGTGCTCTATGGAAGTGAAACTTGGACTATTGGTGCAGCAGAAAAGAGGAGAATTGAAGTGTTTGAAATGTGGTGTTACAGGAGAATGATGATCAGATGGGTAGATTGAGTTACAAACGAAGAGGTATTGAGACTAGTGGAAGAGGAGAGATGTTTCTGGCGACTGATAATGAAGAGTAGAGATAGGTTGGTAGGACCAATACTAAGACACCCAGGAATAGCAAGCTTAGTTATGGAAGGAAGGGTCGAGGACAAGAACTGTAGGGGTAGACCCAGGTTAGAATATGTTAAACAGATTGCCTCGGATGTAGGGTGTGGTAGCTATGTAGAGATGAAACGATTAGCTCAGGACAGGGGGGCATGGAGGGCTGCATCAAACCAGTCAAAAGACTGAAGCTTCAAACAACAATAATAACTTGGACGGTTTTGACTTAAATTTGTGTCCATCTGGATTCTCAACTTGAATAATTTTGTATTACTGGTAGCGTTCAGTTGTTATATGCACTATACCTAAAGCTACGAGAAAATAGCATTTTGTAGTATTTTGAATTTTTAAAAATTAGCAGTTGGTAGCATTTAAAAGTTCATCACCAGGTACGATAAAAATTTAACAGGTTCAAAATTGATATGCACGGAAACTAATTCAAACATGTGCAGGATTGGATAAATGGGTAGAGCCGTGTCTACTCTCGCCAGTCTCATGGCGGCAACAGGACGCACGCTACTGGACCAGCCCAAGTTCACAGTAGTTCTGCGTTTGGTATAATAAATTAGATTACGATGTCTTGTTTATAATTTGCAAACAACGAAACATTTTTCTATTATGATAGTAAAACCTATACCTTGAAGCTTACCTGTGTACTTTAAGTCTCGAGCCACAATTGTAGGGGGAGCTGAAAGTCCGGCTCTTATTTCAAGTCCCAGGGCATCTAACCTAATCTTTGACTCTTACGCACTATTAGTCACCACTGTAATGCACCCAGCCAAGTACTACAAGGGGTGATGCCCCTAAAATGTGCTAACATATAAGAAGACAGATAAAATGGTGTTAGACAATATGACCTCATTAATGTTTCGACAATTCTTTTAGCCGGCAAGTTGCTGCTTTTCATCTAATTCTCCAGTGTTTGTATTTTACCGCTTATTTATAACTTTATATCAGTCAATTAATGTAATGTCATGTTATTGACGCCACATGTCCCGAAACCATCCTTCCCTTTCCCTGGGGATGTTATGAATATCGGGGAGGAGTTATTGTTGTTGCATATTTTAGGAGCTGCGACATCGTGGTCACATAGCCCCATGTATTGCGTGTGTGTGAAGCGACTGTGGCCTTCAGGTAGGAACCATCCCTGTATTTGTCTGGAGTAGAAGTGGGAGACCATGGAAAACCACTTCTAGGATGGCTGCGGTGGGAATCGAAACCTCCTCTTTCAGTTTTGCCTCACGAGGCTGAGTGTACCCTGATCCAGCCCTCGTACCACAATTAAAATTTCGTGGCAGAGCCGGGAATCGAATCCATACCTCAGGGCGACAGCTAAGAACGCTAGCCGCTAAACCACGGGGTGTTTGGGAGAGGAGGTCAGGGACCTGCTCTAAGCGGTTAGTGGCTAGCACCTAAGTGCTGGTCACAACAGGTAGGTAAGACGTGTAGAACAATGTTTATATTATCAATAAATAAGTACATTACAATCAAAATTAACCCCCACCCTATGATGACAATTAAAAAAGAAAAAAGATACTTTTTATGCTTTGGAAACCTGGAGAGATCATGCCCATTCCAATTTAATGAAACAGACCCCCAAACATGCACATGAGCATCCAACAATAGGCAACTGGCAAAGGAACTTTGCAAAACCACCAAAATCCCAAACATCACACAAAATAGCACAGAATACCGTATTTACTCGGCTATAGGACCCCCTTTTTTTCTAAATTTTCAGTTCCGAAATAGACGCGAACTTCACAAAAATCCATTATTTTGGGAAAGGGAGAGGGTAAAAATCAGCTATTTTATTTTGAAGCTACATAGTACGATATATTTAATCTTTAATCGGCCCATTATGAGACTCCCATAACCTCACTTATCCACCACTATTCCCGGATACCCCACCATGACTTTCACTACTATCCCTTGCTAAGCAAAAATCATAGTATCAAAGAAATAGAATAGAATGGACAAAGTATCAGACATGGAAATGCAAACTTTATTTTTATTTGAACATGCATCAATTAGGGAATGAGCGATGATGCTGAACACATTTGTAAACACAACCGAGTACATATTATTCACATGTTTCACATTAATATACCAATAACATGTCAAACAAACACTGGCAGTTCTTGAAACAAATGAAATGTGTTTAAAATAAAACTAAGAAGACTGTCGCAAACTCCACTTCGAATCTCAATACAAAGAATTCTAAACAAAAGAATGCAGGCAAGATATGAAACCATAACTTTCATTGGCAGATTTTAAACTTGGCGCTTTTTCTCGGCCAATAGTGTGGCATCTTCTATTGGATATCAGGTGAAACCTATTGGCTACACAATTCGATATCCTGCCCAATTGCGTCCACGGTACATGTAATCAAAATGGCGGTCATATCGTCTGAATAACAAAATAGTGTAACAAGTTGTAATTTCAAAAATTTTAAGAATTCCTCAATTTCCAAGAATGTTGTATTTTGACTCTCAATAATTAAGGAGGGCTACTATAAGCGATTTCCAAGAATTTTGTATTTTGGCTCTCAAAAATTAAGGGGAGTACTATAAGCGAGGGGGTCCTATAACCGAGTAAATATGGTATAACCCTGGCTATGTATTTCACTGCAATTAAAGAAAGTGGCAATAAATGCCTGGCAGCAAAATACGAGCCCGATACACTAAATTACATCATTTATACACGTGGTTCACAACAAACCCCAAAACAATCAAAAAATAACATTTACATATCAAGCTCGGCACCACTCTCCGAATATCTAAAACTCTGCAATCTCATTCATAATAATAATAACAATAATAATAATAATAATAAAAGCTTTAAGATAACATGAGTTGATACTTAAAGCTGGGCCACTTTGCATAGAGTGTAGTTCACTCTTAGTGAATTGTAGCCAGTCTAAACAAAGTGGAAGTGCAATGTACAGACTAAACATTCTGCTAAATCTCGTTTTTTAAATTTATTTATTAAATTTATTTATTTATTTATTAGATTTATTCCGGTCAGTGGCTGGAAACTGTGCAAGATGATGATGATGATGAAGAGTTTCGATTTTTGCGGGGGATAAAATGTGTGTTTGTGTGTGAGTGTACTCTGAATGTTTGCCCCCCGCCCCTATCAATTCGAACACGGTGAAACCGAATTGATCGAAATTTGGTACAGAGGTAGCACTAGCAAAGGGCACCTCAGTGTCATGTTTTATATCGCCGCCATCTTGACGAAAACGTAATGGTGGCCACCCAAATGTTAAAAGCTTAAATCAAATTACGACCAACCTAATCATCTGATCTCTACCAATTTTTGCAACATACCTTAATACACAAAGAATCTTTTGACTGAACTACAAGGTCATCAGCCCAATAATTTGTGGATGGCGGCCATGTATGTGTGCAAATCGATTCCCTCTATCTATTCAAACACGGTGAAACCGAATTGAACGAAATTTGGTAAAGCCCGACCCAGGAATGTCTGCCGCGACTCAGTTACGCACTTTAATTCGTTCCCACCTCCTCTGGCACACGTGACACGTCCTGACTCCCCAAGTCCCGATGTAGCACCATCGTTCATTCTCTGCTTTGACTTGGCCGTGATAACATATGCTACGCAATGTAGGCGAGAGCTCCGCTCACCTGCTCGTCATTGTGCAACAACTTGGTAACATTACATTGGCTCTCCAGCTCAGCAGCGGCTAGTATCGAAGCAGTTTGCTCTTTACCTTGGTTTTCTCGGATGCTCTTTCTAGCCTAGTTGAAATCGCAGGTTTTGTGTGTGTTTAAATCCTTTGCTCTCGACTGAATATGTGCGTAATGTTGATACACCAGTAAACTTCTTGTTGTGTTCTTATAGTAGGCCACGGGTTTGAAAGACACTGACGATCCACGGTCGCAATGCCTCCGGTGTTGTCCAAGTTAAAAACAAAAACATTCCTCAGTCAGGCGAGAGAAATAATATCTAATGTGCACAATTTCATGAAACAAGAAGCGGAAAGGGGTGTTGACATACCTATAAATAATGTACGACCCTAGGAGTTGTGGTACTCGAACCACGTTCTCAAAAGGTCGAACTCTGGCAACCATTCGTAAGAATGGTCAACCAGGCGGGTAGTATACCCGGGGTGTGGATTTAGGCCTCGAGTTTCAAAGGCGTGGGTCTGGATGATGCTACAGGATGGCATGCCACATTACTTAAGAAAAGAACCATGGTTAAACAACTAAGAATAATAATATATATTAAGTAAAAGAAATACATTGTGGAAACAAAAACATCGCAAGAACACTCCTATTCCTATCTGGAAACCCGCATGGTGAGGGTACATGCCAACGGTCATGTCTGATTAGTATTTAAAAATAAATGGCCTAGAATATATACATATTCCTCATTAACATGGAACCAAGGTTGCCCAGCTATGAGCTGTAATGAAATAATAAAATGGCAGGAAAAATACCTCACCATAGCGTGAACTGAAATCATGGACCTTCGAGAAGGTTCGAAATTCAAAGGAACTCGAAAGCAGGAAAACATAACTCAGTGTCATTAAAATTAGAAACCGAACAAAATACCAAAACTGCATAATGCCTTAGACCAAGGCTCATTAAAACAAGCTACGCATGACCGCTGCCAAGACACGAGTTTTGTTCGCTGCCGACTGCCCGCCATGAGGCTAGCCGTTGGCGACACACCATGCCCAAGACGATGCAGAGCATTGTCTTCCTCAATAAGATACCCTCCAAAAAACATATTAAATCAAACACAATACAAAACTCAAATTTAGTATGTTCACTCGCGAAATGATAAGAGTTTAATTTGCCTAACGACTTTATGGGCCGTTCTATAAAACAAAGGGCACTTGGGACGGGATATGACCGTCAGTTTGTTCAAAGTTACAGTTCGCAGGTTTATAAGAAAAATACGTAGAATGTTGCTTACTCATGACGACACCATGAGGATTATTTAGTCACTTGTAAGAAATTGTTATACATACTGCCTCATGTATAATCGGAGCAGACATTACCTTAGTCTCAAGATAGGCCATGTGCCTGTGTAAAGAAGGCCGAACTCCAAGAGCTCGGATGCAAGCACTCTTGTCCGCTGCATGGTTCAGGAGCTTGTGGGGAGAGGAACGCTCTCAGAGAACGCTACTGGCGAGGCGACAGGAGAGTCGTGCGCGCCTCACGGAGAATTTAGGAATTAGACACTACCAACTGCAGTCGGTCCTCAGAGTCACGGAAACCACCTCGCGGGCCCAACTGCAAGGACATTTCAGTTGGCAGGCCGGGCCAGGCTTACTCAATATGCAAGTCACTGCGCGTGGGATCGCGCCATTGGTTCATTTGAACCGGCCGGGCCAATAGCGTTAGAGACAGGACCAAGACGGAGTCCAGCTAGCCCGGAATAGTCCATTCGTCCAGGCGGGACAGTTCATTTATCGGGGAGAGGGGAGGACATCCCCAGCGGCGGGACATTCAAATATAAGTGAAACACAAGTCACGTAGAAGGCCGCCCGGGTAGCCGCGGGCAGGGGCAGAAATGTGTGCCAGTCTTTGGAGTGGCACAGCCTCCCCCTCATAAAGCCGACAGTGGGGGTGAGCCAACAGGGAGAGGCTCCCCCCTGTAAGTTCTCTTGAGGATGGCTTGGTTTGCCCACAGGCGAAATAATGTTTGTTCATGCGTCACTCACTGCACCAGGAAGTCGAAACAGCAGGAAGGAAGAAGTGCCCAACTAATGATGTCGTGAAGACCCCTGGGCTTGGCAAGAAGGAACACCAACAGCACCATACCACCATAGTAGATGACCACCATATCATCACTCGAACATCACCATAGTACCACTCCAGTCGTTCAGCATCCAGGGTCGACATCGGGGAAGAGGTCACCATCCGCACCGACCAGCAGGCATCAGGATCACCATCAGATGGAGGATGACGTCATGACAGTGACCTTGGCACAGGTCACCACCAACTCCAGAAATGAGGGGTGCCACCCTCACACTGGGCCACCACTGAAACAGCCAAGGACAAGAGCAGACACAGCACGCAGAGACGCAACACATGGTTGGGTTGGCTTCTACACCAGCAGGGTCGAAGAATGCCACTGGTCTGAGAGGGACCAGGGCGAGAGCTTGAGCAACTTCCGTAGCACATGTTAGGACTTTTCACTGTGCGAGCAAGGACTTGGCAATTCACTTGCCTTAGTGATACGAGATCACATTCACTTTCATAGGGGCGATGCACACACCATGCACACGCAGACTTTAGGTTTAGCAGAATTACGTTAATGTTAAGTCACTAAAATGAGAAGAAACACTGGACAGCGTTCTCTTGAACTTTGTTACCTCCACTTCACTGGAGTTAGTAACTACACAGAACTGGTACCCAACCAAAATCCTAATGTTACAATGTTATGTTGAATGAATGGAAAATCTTTATACATCTTTCACCGTAGTGAGAAAATACTGAGATGGGGTCGCACGAAAGAATTCCAGGGGAACCCACGACCACAGGAATGGCTCAGCTCTCACAATACAGGGGAGAACATGAAACAGTTACCTTGTCACCACACAGATCACAACTGGTGTCAACAAATTTCCAACATTTACATTTACAATTTACATTACATTACTTATACATCAAATGCCCTCTAGCACACGGAATGCAGAACAGGAAACACACCTACACGGAACGCAGAGAACAGAACAGGAACACACACTTCTCTACAACCTTTACAACTCACCAACACGATGACAGGAACAGTGACTCAAGAAACAGAAAATTATCAATTCGACCCGATGGGTCATCTTCTACGACACCGAGGTGCCTGCGAGCAAATGCAGGGCAACCTTCATCACCACCACAACGTAACAGGTACAGCCACCACTTCACGATGCGCACCACGCTCAAGGAACTAATCAACAGTTCTTAACTCTCTACGCTACACACAGCACACAGACAAAATTCAACGAGGAAAGGGGTCCGACACCAGGGCTGCGAGCAAATGCAGTAATCCCTGATATCCACACACACACCAGAACAAGAGTACTACGACTCAGAACATATCCATGTTCACTTCCACACTACCAAAAACAGAACGAAGAAATAGGCCACAAGGGGCATCGAAAGACCTCAAGCAGGTCCCGCTAACAAGAATGAAAACTTGAAAAGAAAAAACCAGAAGACCCTTTACGCCTATCACTAGATGAGATTTCTCCTCGGCGAAAAACTGACTCACGATGTACTTGTGGAGATATTGCACAATCTCGGCAATTGAACACGACAGAAGCACAACTTCCAGCTCCACGTCTGTCGACACAGCGTCATACCAAGACAGCACCACACACACGACTTCAAGGGCATTACACGATACCAAAATACAATAAGAACCCACTGTTTCCAAATCACAGCACAGGATACTGCAACCCCCACTACACCTTCACGTTCTGCGTTCTCAGCTTCCTCGACTTCCTCTGTAACGTCAAAACTACCACAACAAATACCTCAACAACTTGAGATACCTCAACATAAACAATTCCACCGCAACTACCTGTAGAACTCGATGCCCTCAGGACAAATCGACTACGTCGACAGGCACCAACTCTTCAGCACCAAAACCCTGAAATAAAATGGTCTAAACTACTCCAAATATCTCAACAACTTGAGATACCTTGGCACAAAACAACTCTACCGCAACTACCTGTAGAAACCGATGCCACCAGAACAAATCGACTCCGTCGACAGGCACCAACTCTCCAACACTAAAAACCCTGAAATAAAATGTCTAAGCAACTATCTAAGACACACTAACACTACAGTTGCTCCTGTCACAAGGTGAACTCTCCAGTTCACATGACAGAAGGGGACGAACGAGCTCGACACATGACACATAAGGATAGAACTTCCTCCTGCCGAGCGTTGACGTAAGGAACACGCAAGCTAGTAACCAAAAGAAAACACCGTGTCACCAGAAGACGCCGGGGTACAACTGAGACAGGCACTGACTCAAGGAAACACTAGCCAATGTCCAGGAAAAATACAAAAACCCTAAAATGAAAACAACAACAACTCACACTCCAACGCAGCGCTTATCTACATTAACGACTGATGACGTCGACATAACATCACGATGCCAGGTCTCCGGACGTCATTGCTGAGGAGCATTACACATGCGGTCTGAATGACCGAAATGACCACAAGCGTTACATTTCACAGAACTGCTATTCACTCGACCTCGAGCTTGTTGACGGTTTGAACCTTCGCCACGGTTAGTAGCTTCTTGGTGTCTGACATCACCTCTACTATTTGAAGGACCTTGGAAGCGGACATTCCTTCCAGAATTAAAATTACCAGAGCTCCTGACTTCATCATTACGAACAGGACTACTCTGAGGCTGATTACTCGACCATCGACCTCTTGAAACTTGAGGCTTACGATTTCCCCAATTACCTTGTCTACCCTGGGAACGAGCATTGTTCCAACGATTAGAAGAACCTTGCGGTTTGTATGAATTAAATTGTGAGGGTTGATCAACAGAACCTCTACCATAGTCAGACTGGCGTACGGACTCTCCCCGTACGGCAAAAGCACACAATTGAGCAATAGTGCTCGGGCGAGACCCTAAGCATAAAAATGAACGATAGTCTGGCGTCACACCATCCAAAATGTGTTCTACCATCTCTTGCTCGGTGAAGTTAACAGAAAACATCTTAGCTAGCCTTAACATATCTTGCATGTACACATCCAACGATTCACCATACTTCTGTACACGATACAAATGACGTTGAATTACAGTACCCATCTTTCTATACGGAATGAAATTTGACATTACTTGCTCACAGAACACTTCGATACCTGTGTTACGGGACATAGCCTCGACAACCATACTTCTCATCATACCAGAAGTGAACGGGAACATAAGTTGGTACACCTGAGTATAACTCACACCAAATACAGCAGCATACTCATAAATTTCCACCAACTCACGCAGAAAATGAATAATACCATCAGTGGTATCAGTATTCATGTGCTTCAACTTAGCTACACAATCAGATAACGGGTGGGCGAGATTCCCAAAATTACGGTTAGAAAAAACTGAATGACTAGAACCAGGATCTCTCTGTTCGCCACGAACCGGTCCACTATCATCACTCGGGCTATTGAAATCCCGACCTTGAGGTTCTACACGAGAAGAAAATCTGTTCTTGTTGCACCAAACTTTATCTTTGGGCCAACGGAAATTAAGAGGTTTGATACCTAACGAAGGAGGATAGTTACTACTAGGAACGTTTTGAGGAGCACTCCGTCTCGGAGTAGGATACATACTCCGACTGCGGAGATTTACTTCTTGAACACCCCTCGTACTGGGCGTCAGAACAGAACAAGTAGGACGAGAAAAGGCACTAGAATAAGAATATGTTACTCCACCATAGGAGTTACTTGTGGTGTACACAGGAGTTGTGCTACACACGGAACGAGGCATTTCAGTTGACATGAACAACTCTCTAGCACTCGGTTGCAATATTTCGGAAACGGAAGAATTACAATTGACATTACCGTTAGAATTGTTTACAGCAGAAACAGAATGAGCGGACACTGGTACAGGAAAACTAGAATCAGTACCCAAATTATTCATCCATGAAGCGTTTGACACTTCAACCAAATTCGCGTCGGGCGATAATCCTTGGTTAAAATTTAACCGGCTAAACTCAGTCGCTAAAACACTATCGACTGGTTGCCTCTCAGTGACCTGGAGGTATTGCGTAGACAATTTAACAACACTTGTGTTGCCACCAGCATCGACACTACTGGCTGGCAACCCTGATCTAGCACGGGACCTGGCTGCAGAAATGATATCCTCATACACTTTCGACAAAATTCTCGCAGAAGGAGGAGAATAATAAGATCCAGGATTTACTTCAGCAAAAGAACCTACTGGCAACTCACTACTACTATCTACTGTAACACTATTGTTAGTAGAAACCGGAAAGACATTGTCGCGATCAACAGATTGAAACATACTAGCATTATTTGAAACTTCACAACTCAATCTAATTGCATCTAACAGATTAGCGGTACATGTTGGAACATAAGGCTGATTATCACCTTCACTGGTAGGGAACCTTATTTCATCACTGTCTACACTGACTGCACGGAGTGCTTCTGCACCATTACAACCACTAGAATTTTCATCGAAAACTTTATTTGCACATTCGGCTATCATGCGCTGAATTTCAAAAATATTGGCTAGTTCCTCGTCAGAACGATGAGACGAAACAGATAAAACATCTTCGCAACGAGTGAACAAGTACTGCAGACGAGCACGCAACTTTTTATATTGGGCAGACGTACCATAATCATCGAGCAAAAACAAATTAATGAGATTAGCACAAACTTCTACTCTATGGAAAATCTGTGACTCACCAATTGCAAATTCTGCCTCGGACAGCACAGGCAACAATACAGGGTCCTTAAGGGCAGGTTCCAGAACTGCTCGAGCCACCTCCGCGCTCGCGGGGACCTCCAAATTCCTGATCTCCAATTCAAATTGGATTTCTTCATGATCCAAATACTTTGGATCTGGTACGTGCCGCTCCATGACAATAGCATGAAAGAAAAAACCAAACCAAAAAATGTCAAACACTTGAATTTTACAACACCTCAAGTCTAACAGTTTAATTTTCCACATGAAACTTTAACACAAATTTTACTTATTTGCCCATGGTATGAAGTTATAATTACAAAAAAAGGGATTCCACACTTCAGTGTTTTCATCCTGATAAATATCAGGGCAGAGTCGATAATGTTGCCATGTGGCTTCCATCTACCACCAGCGGTAGCAAACCAGACAAAATCGACAACCAACGCTCTGCTTCACTTACTGTACGACCCTAGGAGTTGTGGTACTCGAACCACGTTCTCAAAAGGTCGAACTCTGGCAACCATTCGTAAGAATGGTCAACCAGGCGGGTAGTATACCCGGGGTGTGGATTTAGGCCTCGAGTTTCAAAGGCGTGGGTCTGGATGATGCTACAGGATGGCATGCCACATTACTTAAGAAAAGAACCATGGTTAAACAACTAAGAATAATAATATATATTAAGTAAAAGAAATACATTGTGGAAACAAAAACATCGCAAGAACACTCCTATTCCTATCTGGAAACCCGCATGGTGAGGGTACATGCCAACGGTCATGTCTGATTAGTATTTAAAAATAAATGGCCTAGAATATATACATATTCCTCATTAACATGGAACCAAGGTTGCCCAGCTATGAGCTGTAATGAAATAATAAAATGGCAGGAAAAATACCTCACCATAGCGTGAACTGAAATCATGGACCTTCGAGAAGGTTCGAAATTCAAAGGAACTCGAAAGTAGGAAAACATAACTCAGTGTCATTAAAATTAGAAACCGAACAAAATACCAAAACTGCATAATGCCTTAGACCAAGGCTCATTAAAACAAGCTACGCATGACCGCTGCCAAGACACGAGTTTTGTTCGCTGCCGACTGCCCGCCATGAGGCTAGCCGTTGGCGACACACCATGCCCAAGACGATGCAGAGCATTGTCTTCCTCAATAAGATACCCTCCAAAAAACATATTAAATCAAACACAATACAAAACTCAAATTTAGTATGTTCACTCGCGAAATGATAAGAGTTTAATTTGCCTAACGACTTTATGGGCCGTTCTATTAAACAAAGGGCACTTGGGACGGGATATGACCGTCAGTTTGTTCAAAGTTACAGTTCGCAGGTTTATAAGAAAAATACGTAGAATGTTGCTTACTCATGACGACACCATGAGGATTATTTAGTCACTTGTAAGAAATTGTTATACATACTGCCTCATGTATAATCGGAGCAGACATTACCTTAGTCTCAAGATAGGCCATGTGCCTGTGTAAAGAAGGCCGAACTCCAAGAGCTCGGATGCAAGCACTCTTGTCCGCTGCATGGTTCAGGAGCTTGTGGGGAGAGGAACGCTCTCAGAGAACGCTACTGGCGAGGCGACAGGAGAGTCGCGCGCGCCTCACGGAGAATTTAGGAATTAGACACTACCAACTGCAGTCGGTCCTCAGAGTCACGGAAACCACCTCGCGGGTCCAACTGCAAGGACATTTCAGTTGGCAGGCCGGGCCAGGCTTACTCAATATGCAAGTCACTGCGCTTGGGATCGCGCCATTGGTTCATTTGAACCGGCCGGGCCAATAGCGTTAGAGACAGGACCAAGACGGAGTCCAGCTAGCCCGGAATAGTCCATTCGTCCAGGCGGGACAGTTCATTTGTAGAGCCGGAACAGTTCATTTATCGGGGAGAGGGGAGGACATCCCCAGCGGCGGGACATTCAAATATAAGTGAAACACAAGTCACGTAGAAGGCCGCCCGGGTAGCCGCGGGCAGGGGCAGAAATGTGTGCCAGTCTTTGGAGTGGCACAGCTCCTCAGTCAGGCGAGAGAAATAATATCTAATGTGCACAATTTCATGAAACAAGAAGCGGAAAGGGGTGTTGACATACCTATAAATAAATTCGGCAAACGGGCAGCCGCGGCCGCTGGAGTTCCTGAGCGTACAATTAGGGCGATTGTAAGTGAAAAAAAAAAAGTTTTAGAGTAGATGGAAGGCCTGTCTACATTTTTATCCACACCCGGTGAAGCAAGACCGCGAGCAGCCACCAAATCTTCAGCGGATAATTTCAATCAAGAAGTAATACGACGATGTATATATGATTTTGCTTTGCACGAAATGAAAATTCCCACGCTTCGACTGTTACTTTCTAAGTTACAACAGGACATTAATTTTTGAGGCAGTAGAGAGAGATTACGACGTCTTTTACGTAAGATGGGATTCGAGTGGAGGAAGACACTGAATATCAGAACAGTTTTGACGGAGAGGCAGGACATTCGTCCTCAAAGAACGAAATGCACTATTGAGCACAAAATAAATAAATTCCCAGTTTCCTATTATTTGGGTTTGTCTATTTTCATGTACCGTACTTTTCTTTATATTTTATTTTATTTGGTGTGATGTGCTATCTGATTAGTTTTCTTTAAGGCTTGTTTCTATTATGACAAGACATGTTAAAAACCATTGCACACTGAAAGTGTTTTACAACAACAATATTGATATAAAACCACGCTTACATTGCAGAAGGTTTTACGGGCAGTAATTGATGAGTGAGTGATTAATCATAGATGGGTGGTGTCCTCTTTTAAATAATTTTAAAATATTATTGTTATTTGTTCTACGTCCCTTTTAACTACTGCGGCTTTTAGAGACGCCAGGGTGCCAGAATTTTGCCCCGAAGGGAAGCTTTAACGTGCCAGTAAATCTACCGGCATGGCTCCCTCGCATTTGCGCACCCTCAAATGCCAGCTGACTGCGCCAGGATTCGATCCTGCAACCTTGGGCAGAACAAGCGAGAACGTTGCCGCTGAGCCACGCAGCCAGCCAATTTTAAAATAACATAGAAAATAAACTACTGGACGTAGAATTGTGATTCATGTTTCTATATATTCAGAAAAATGCTGCCTTTCATCCTATTTATATCTAGAAACCGTTTCCTGCGAAACTATACCCAGCGGTGCGCGTGACAATTCGTATCGCGTTCAAGTGACGCGAGCGATGAGTCGAGCTAGAACAGTCCCACTCCTCCCACTGTTCAGCAGCCACGCCTCTCCGGTCACGCCACGGCAGAGATCGTTGTGTCGGGCTGTACAGCGGTAGCACCAGCAAAGGGCACCTCAGTGTCATGGTTTATATCGCCGCCGTCTTGACGGAAACGCAATGGCGGCAACCCAAATGTTAATAGTTTAAATCAAATTACGACCAACCTAATCATCTCATTTCTACTAAATTTTGCAACAACATACCTTTATATGGAAAGCAACTCAAACTACAAGGTCATCAGCCCATTAATTTGCAGATGGCGGCCATGTATGTGTGCAAATCGATTCCCCCTATCTATTCAAACACGGTGAAACCGAATTGACCGAAATTTTGGTACAGAGGTAGCACTGGTAAAGGTCACCTTAGTGTCATGTCTTATATCGCCGCCATCTTGACGGAAACGTAATGGTGGCAACCCAAATGTTAAAAGCTTAAATCAAATTACGACCAACCTAATCATCTGATCTCTACTAAATTTTGTAACAACATACCTGTATGTGGGAAGCATCTTGTGACCACACGACAAGGTCATCAGCAAAATAGTTTGCAGATAGAGGCCATACATGGGTGCAAATCGATTCCCTCTATCAATTCAAACACGTTGAAACTGAATTGAACGAAATTTGGTACAGAGGTACCACTTGCAAAAGGCAACTCAGTGTCATGTTCTATATTGTCGCCATCTTGACGGAAACGTAATGGCAGCCACCCAAATGTTAAAAGCTTTAGTCAAATTACGACCAATCTAATCATCTGATCTCTAACAAATTTTGCAACAACGTATCTTTATGTGAGAAGCGTTCTTTGACCAAGCTACAAGGTCATCAGTCCAATAGTTTGCATAAGGCGGCCATGTATGTGTACAAATCGATTTCCCCTATCAATTCAAACGCGGTAAAACCGAATTGAACGAAATTTGGTTCAGAGGTAGCACTAGCAAAGGGCACCTCAGGGTTATGTTTTATATTGCCGCCGTCTTGACGGAAACGGAATGGCGGCCATCCAAATGTTAAAAGCTTAAATCAATTTAAGACCAACCTAATTATTTGTTCTCTACCAAAATTTGCGACAACATACAGTACCTTTTTGTGGGGAGCATCTTTTGACTGAACTACAAGGTCATCAGCCCAATAGTTTGCAGATAACGGCAATGTATGTGTGCAAATCGATTCACCATATCCATTCAAACAAGGTAAATGAAATTTTGTACCGAGGTAGCACTAGCAAAGGGCACCTCATATTCATGTTTAATATCCGTATAACACGTATTTCAACGAGCTACTACAACCAGCATTCAATTATACTCCTTGAAAAGGACAAAGAGTTATAACAATACCCATGGATTTAGGAGAAAGTTGGTTATATGTTCTTTACTGAACATCTTGTTTTTTTTATATAGTGGGAATTTTATCTGCAGCATTGTCACCGAGGTGGTAGTGCAGGATCTTTAATTGTATCGCTTTATCATCCACAGATCAAGAAGATGAAAGAGGTTCCTGTAATTCAGACGTCACAACTCCAGCAGAAAAAGGAGAAGAAAGCTAAAGTTAAAGAGGAGAGAGAAGATGATATGGATGAGAAGGGTATAGAAGACGCCGAGTCAGCCTACCTCACCGAAATGTTTCAGTGGCAAGAGAACAGCAGTGTGCCCAAGGTGAGATCCCTCTCTCATTCATTTTCATTCTCGTCTTGTCTGTCTGGAAATGCCTCCAAAATCCCCTATTTCAGCATTGTGGCCTCATTCTATTCCTTTCTCTTAGAATTCCTATTTTAGTATTGTGGCCTCATTCTATTCCTTTCACTTAAATTACCTTCAAGAAAGGAAGCTTAAGCTTACGTGACCGTTAATCATGCGATCATGAGCCACGGGACCTCCTTTTTACGTGGAATCCGAACCACAGAGCTTGGCATTTCACTTCGAAAATCTCACATGCATTGACTGGGAATCGAACCCTATCCACCTTGGTGAGAGGCCAACAGCTTGACCGCTGCGCCACCACGCCCCCTTAAATGATCTTCCTCGGTGGGTCAGTCTGACTCGTGATCCCAAGATCATAGGTTCAATTACCGGCCAGGGAAGTCTGATTTTTATTAGCTCATGCCACTCAGGTCACACAATAGAGTTCTGGTTTCTTTGCCAAACGGCAAATTGGAGAGTCAATTGCCTAGATTGCTCCAACTCAATAGATCTACACCTGGTAGCTCACACCATATCACCACCATTCTCAAATACAGTAGAACTTCACTTATACGATTTCCAGGGGACCAAAGGAAAAAACGCATAATTGTGAAAAACGCATAAATGAAAGTCGGTAAATAAAAACTGCAAAATGTATGTGACAATATGGGTACAGGGACTTTGTTTTAAATGCAACGGGGAAACTCGCTCGCGCCGCGAGCCGGTTTCCACCAAGCCCTTTGCCATAATGTGCTTCTTGGCGCTACGGCTTTAACAGTGTATCAGTTTAGTCAATTGTTCACGTGTTTAGTGCTGAGTGTGATGTTCCAATGCGATTTTCATTACGTGAACGTGTGTAAACACCTTCATAAAGTACAGGAAATCTTTCGCGAAAATGAGCTTAAAGACTATATTACAGCTGAAATACAGTCAATCTGTGCTGAGGAACTTCAGAACGTAAATGACAATTTCAAAAAGAGGTGCCAGCGATGTGTAGCAGTGAATGCCGAACATTTTCAGCACCAGCTGTGAACTATAGGCTAACCTATAGTCTACTCAATGATATTGACTCAGTGCCGTGCAAGCTACACATTACGGCAAAGTGCCTGGCGGGAGACAGCCTAGCAACACGGGCGGGCGAGCGTTCCCATTAAGAAGTGAAAAACAAGAAATAATAATATGATTGTTTAACTATAATTTACAATATGTAACAAAACGACTACAAGAGAAATGCACCCAGATACAACAAAACAAAGAAAATTGAGTCACTTTACGAAGTAGTCTGTTATCTTGACTTGTTTTTTGTTGGCCGCGGCCACAGTGAACAACAATATTTTCAAACCGATATTATTCGGCCATTATTTCCTCAGAAACGTTATGACACGTCACAAAATGTTTGATAGTCATAGAGCATTGACAGCATCATTAAAATTCACTGTATTATGCTGCGGCTCTTCAAAGTCATTAATAAAATACCATAGTGTAGGCCTAAATTAATTTTTGGATTTTCATTTGTCTGAAGACTTAAGATTATTATAACACAGAATCAATCGCGTATTTTTAATGGTTTGATGAGAAGTCCTAAAAAAAACCACGAATAAACATTATAAAAGTGTTTTTTTTTTTAATATATATATATCGGCAATCGTAAAACACTTCCGCTTTCTTTCGCTCATCTTAAACCTCTTAGTGCCAAGCCATTTCCTGAAATACTTGCCAAGAATGCCAAGCCATTTTCAATGGTCATGCAGACTATTCGAAAAAACATCATAAATGCCACATTTCCAACGATAGAATCATAATTTTTGCTTTGCATTATAACCAATATCTCATTCTTTCATACATTCTGTTCATAAAAGTAAATATGGCATCTAAATCTTTTTAATTGAGGTTATTCTCATAATAATTCTTTTTTTTTGTGTAAAAAATCAGTTTTGAGCCTAAATTAAGGACACCTAAGAGTCATATTCGGAAAAAACTACGTTTCCAGCTGTAGAAAGTTCTTAGATTCATCTGCAGGCAGAAAACGTCAACTAGAAGAAAACAACTGCACCGCAATTTTGGCGGGAACGTGTGTGATTGGGGGAGCGCAAACAGAGGGCATGAATACAATCTCAAACCTATCGCGTAACGGACTTAGGAAAAAAGTAAACACCGCACAGGGAAGCTTGAAACCTCACCTTTCCAACAGTATAAAATAATCACGGACATATGCCTACAGACATCTATAAATATAAGATAAACAGCGTGCCGATTGAATCGGCTTTGGCACTTTTGGAGCGAGCAGCGAGAGCCGATCTGATTGGCGCGCGGCACTAAGGGGGTTAACATAAGCTTCAGATGCTGTCTAACTGTGTTCTTTGGCTGCTTCCTGTTATTTTGAGGGATCAACATCTTGGCTAACGCAATAATAGCGCTCGCTTATTCCGCAAGCTGTTCTTCCTTGTTTGCCACACTCTGACAAGCGAGTGTCACGTCGCCGTGACCACTGGTGTCGCTCAAGGCCATCGTAACATAATATAGCATGCGGTGCATCCTTCAGAGCGGAAGTACAGGCAGTACCAAAAGTTTGCATTCCAACATACGTACTTTCTCAGAACATGCAATGTATAAATGACGCTTTATATTGCAAGGGACTTAAAATATGATTGTATAAGCGTGAAAAACTAATAAATGTAAAACGTATATCGGAAATAAATTAACATGGAAAGAATAGGGATTTTGCCGGGACCAGGAATAAAATCGTATAAATGTGAATCGTATAAAGGAAGTTTTACTGTACTTTCCAACTTGTGGTTTTTCCGTAAAAATTTAAGGAATTGCAGTGAGTTTTATGATTTTACAGATGAATTATTATAATATTTTGCCATTTAACTTAATGAGATACACCGTTTCAAATTCGCGCCAGTACTAGCTTCCAAGGAAGCCTCCGTGGCTTAAGCGGCAGCATGCCGGCCTCTCACCGCTGGGTCCGTGGTTCAAATCCCGGTCACTCCATGTGAGATCTGTGCTGGACAGAACGGAGGCAGACAGGTTTTTCTCCGGGTACTCCGGTTTTCCCTGTCAAAATTTCATTCCAGCAACACTCTCCACTATCATTTCATTTCATCTGTCATTCATTTAATCATTGCCCCAGAGGAGTGCGTCAGGCCTCGGCAGCCTGCACAGTTCCTATCCTCGCCGCTAGATGGGGGCTTCATTCATTCCATTCCTGACCTGGTCGGAGACTGGAAGCAGGCTGTGGATTTTCATTTTCACTAGCTTCCAAGGACTGACGATATTGATATGTATTTTGCCAAACGGTCTGGAATCATGTTGACAGTGCTCCCTGATAATTGCTTATGAATACTAGTTGGTTGATAACGATTAGTTTTGTTTGCTTTGTAGATGAAAGATAGATTTGGTATATTAGTTTTCACGGCCAGTGAACTAAAACTCGGCAATTTTTCTAGGTTTATGCTGTGTCTTGTGTGGGGTTTCGCCTAGGACACCAAGCTGGCTGCTTAAGCTTTTAGCTCTCGTAGTAAAGAGGCGCAGGTTTCCCCTCCTTTAATGGGAGGTTGCGTGCGGTTCGCTACTCCTATGGGGGACCGGGCGCGAATGCCAAGAGCCTGCTGATGAGCGAGCTTGGTGTCAAAGGCGAGACCCCACACAAGACACGGCTTAAACCTAGAAAAATTGCTGAGTTTTAAAGATTGATATATTTGATAGCCCTTCTCGTTTGTTTGTCCTTCACTACAAGTTGTGACAGTTGCCAAGCTGATGTTCTGTTGATGTTGGAATTATAATTTCATTTTAAAGATCTTTTGGTAGATTAATTCAGGTGAAATGCTTTGTCCCTTAAGGCCGTATTCACCAACGCCAGTAGTTTTGTTATCTTGGTTTATAGCTGCAAGAATCTCAGATAATAGCTATGCCATTATTCACCAACACAATTATCTTGGTTAATAGGGATTATCCTGGTTAATCACTTTACTGGAGAAAGGTTGACCGGTAAAATGCAAAAAACGAAGATAATCGACAGAACAAGATGGCACGCAGGCGAATGGAATACTTAATAAATGCTAGAGAAAACAATAGTGACGAAGAATATCATCAAGAATACGCAGGGAAACGACCTAGGTGGATAAAAGAATGTGCCTTATATTTTGAGGATTAGGATGACGTTGATTTTATCACACATTATCTAAATCTTCTACTTTGTCAGTATTGTCCATCATAGAACCTAACCTTGAGTTTGCAACGGACAGGTAAGATGAATACTATAAAGTGCAATAGAGAGTCGTGTACATAGGAAGCAGTCACTGTAAATTTAACTATGCATAACAAAAACAAAAATCTGCAGGTAATTAGCGGAAGTTCGTGCAATAATTACCACAAATTATCGGGAGTGCACTGTATTGATGACAGGAAGAAAGAAAACTAAAATTACAAGAGCGATAGTAAACTGTATTTTAATTGAGTCAAAAAGTGCAGATTTCCTTTGTTCCCTTCAGAGAGGTTTACATGCCTGCAGTAGATTTATATTCTCCTTGAAATTTTCCTCACATTTTCCTCTAATGATTTCTCCTTGTATTCGTTTATATTGAAAATGATTAAAGCTATTTTCCACAGCATGAGTGGGGTTATGTTTCATGTAGTCTGCCAGTTTCTCCTTGTAATTGATTATAAAATAGGTACTGTTATATAAATTTAATTAAAATTAAGATATAAATTACAAAAAGCACATCTTAGTAGCTGCATGTTTGGCACTGAATAAGATTATTCCCCAACTTCCAGCAAAAGGGAGGTATGGCATTATTTCAGCATACGAGCATTGTCCATGATCCACACTTTCTGTGTGCTCTTGTACTCATTTAATTCGTTTTTGAGGCTGGTGTTCTCTTTACAGGTAATAAAGAAAGAGTCTTCTGGAGAGCCATTGGCCAAGAAAAAGAAGAGAAAGAAGAACAAAAAAGTTTTTGAAGCTGGTGATGTGACTGAGGTTAAGAAGAAGTTTATTCAAACTGGTGGCGAGCTTCAGGGAAAGAAGCAGAAGTTAATTCAACCTGGTGGTGAGTCACCAGGGAAGAAACAGAAGTTTGTTCAAACTGGTGGTGGGACGCCAGGGAAGAAGCAGAAGTTCAATCAAACTGGTGGCGAGTCGCCAGGGAAGAAGCAGAAGTTCAATCAAACTGGTGGCGAGTCGCCAGGGAAGAAGCAGATGTTCAATCAATCTGGTGGCGAGTCGCCAGGGAAGAAGCAGAAGTTCAATCAATCTGGTGGCGAGTCACCAGGGAAGAAGCAGAAGTTCAATCAATCTGGTGGCCAGTCGCCAGGGAAGAAGCAGAAGTTCAATCAATCTGGTGGCAAGTCGCCAGGGAAGAAGCAGAAGTTCAATCAATCTGGTGGCGAGTCGCCAGGGAAGAAGCAGAAGTTCAATCAATCTGGTGGCGAGTCGCCAGGGAAGAAGCAGAAGTTCAATCAATCTGGTGGCGAGTCGCCAGGGAAGAAGCAGAAGTTCAATCAATCTGGTGGCGAGTCGCCAGGGAAGAAGCAGAAGTTTAATCAAACTGGTGGTGAGTCGCCAGGGAAGAAGCAGAAGTTTATAAAAGCTGGTGGCAAGATGAAGGGGAAGAAGCACAACTTCATTGAAGGTGATAACGAGGGAGGGGAAAGGAAGCAGATGTTAATTAAAGTTGATGCAGAAGGCAAACAGAAAAACTTCATGAAAGGAAATAAAAAGGGCACCTTTAATGTGGGGTTAAAAATGAAGCAGAAGAGGTTGAAAAAACAAAATATGAGGTGAAATAGTGTGGCAGAAGTGAAACATAAATGACTGTGAATAAAATATAGTTTATTCTGTTCTTTTTATGAAATACTAGCAGTCGTACCCATCGTTGATGTGTATATTATAAAAACCCTATAGTTGTTATCTCCCATATTAGGGGTATTTGCAGGGGACAACCCCTCCCCGGAGAAACCGCTGCCTTGTTGATCGTGGTACCCATATGCCAGGTAAGTATGCTTCTCAAGCAGTCGAGGTCAGTAGGTAATCTGACCTTGATACCTCCGATTTATCTAAAAATGTTTATACACTTACCATACAATAAAACATTATATAAATATTTTTTTGTTTGGCAATTTCAACCATTTTTTTCAGAGTTTTTAATTGTTTTTCATGACAACAATTACGTTATAACAATGAATTCAAATGCTAATAACTTGTGATTGAATGTTTAATTTGTATATAAAAGGATACTACAGGGTCTTTCATAAAGAATGAACCAATTTAATCAAGCTATATTTCCGTAACAGTCGGTAATACAAGATTGCAACTACGACACAACATGTATTTGGCTGATGTTGAAGTTTTGTCCCTTCTCTTACAAGTGTTCACCACCACCAGCAGCACGGACCATATCAAGGCAATAGGAGATTTCCTCCCAAACGCCTGCAACATATCACGAACCAGTGAGTCGATCACACATGTTATCCGCTCTTTAAGCTCATCTAGTGTAGTGGGTAGTGGCGGAACATAAACATTGTCTTTGACATATCCAGGGTGTCGAGCAATACGGGAATTTTAGTGACCCGGGGAAAATGTGGGAAATGTACGGGAATTTCGCATTTGATCCGGGAAATCTTGAAGTCTCATAATTCCCGTCTTCTTAGCCTCCGAGCGCTCGGCCTTCTATTTCGCCTGCAGACCGCGCCGCTACCCGCATTTTGCGCCAGAGTCGCTTTATAGCGCAAAGCAGGGTGAGAGCCCAGCCAACGTCACAACGCAACAGCGTCGAATGCGACTGCTTTGCCTGGCCGACCGCACCCCTTCCGTGCTTGTTGCTTAACAATGACGGACAGGACTCACTGATATTTTATGTCAATGGGTACGCTTGCCAATCTTTGCAAAGCTCAATGTGATGGGGAAGGATATTCAGCAGAAGTAGGAACCATTATGCTACTTCGCCTACGTCGGCGTCCATCACTTTAACAAGATTTCTGCTGTTTCTACGACTTCAAGGTTGAGGCTGGGTTCTGGGCAACAATGCGGGAAAGCACTGTATTGCGATGATACACGATCAACACTGCTCTCGGCTGTTTGACAGGTTTCACTTCGTTCTCGTGGTGGAATATCGATAAATATTGTGATGTTACGCAATCGGTGCCGTTCGTGGTCCATTTGACGAGAAATATTGTGACGCTACGCAATAGGTGGTCTGTTTGACAAGATTCCCGTTCTCGCAGTCGGACGCTAAGAAATATTGCGATGTTATGCGTCGGCGCCGTTCGAGGTCCGTTTGACAAGACTCCCTTCGGGCACGGATAAATATCACAATGTTGGGCAATCAACGCCGCTCTCTGCCATTTTACGAGATTCCCGTTCGCCTAGCAAAGTGAAAGGGGCCAAGTTCGTAGTCGGGCATGGTCGAATGTGGCGAGTAGGTATCGGTGCTACTCGCAAGCGGCTTGACTTAATTCTCGCAGTTTCTACTGTGGTCGTGAGTTTACAGTGGAGTGTGGTCTGACTTTGGGGAAATTCGTTAGTACGATACGCAATTGGGTGCGATCGGCGCCGTTCGTGTATGGCAAGATTCCTGCGACTTTCACGATCACAAGTTATACTTCGTCGTAATGTGGATAGTCTCTGATCTGGATAATGACCAATCCGGATGGACTTCATTTGTCTCTAGTACGTGTTTAGATGTCTCATCATCTATGCAGTTACACTTATGCTAGAAAAACTAGATTCTCGCTTAAAGATTAATTTTTCAGCTATTCAGTATGTGAACTCGTCTCAGAGGGTTTTAAAATATACGGGAATTTGGTTGATTTTCATTCGGAAAATACAGGGATTTTAAACCACTCGACACCATGCATATCTATCCTCACAGGAAGAAGTCGCAAGGGGTGCGGTTTGGGGATCTTGCAGGCCATGCAAATAAAGCACGATCCAGAGAAGTGTTGCGGCCAATCCACCGTTGTGGCACTGTTCTATGCTCACACTGCTAAGCTCCATCTTGTTGGGGAAATGAAGTCATGTGAGTGTGTTTGCAGCAAAGGGAAGAGCCAAGTTTGTAACATTTTGAGATAGCTTTGTTCTGCAACAGTGTTGTTCTGGAAGTAAAAGGGGCCATCAACCCTGACGTTACTCACTGCATTCACCTTAGGGGAATTTTGTTTATGCGCTTTTGTTTCATGTGGGTCTTCGGTTCCCCAAATCCAACCTTGTGACGACTGACACAGCCATTGACATGGAAGGTTGTCTCGTCACTAAAAAGTGGTCAGTGAAAGGAACTCTTAATTCATCAGTTTCCAGTTTATTTGATACCCTATAGGTTAAGTATCAACGGTTTTTATTTCAGTCCTTTTTGCATGGAAGTAAATTTTTATTAACCTTTTTCTGCCCTCATTTTCAGGTTGCCTATCCCCAGGTTTTACCCTATTATTTAGAAAGAAATGAACCTAAGGGCATTGTTTCAGAAAAAGTTTAATATAATGTATTCAAATTTTCAACAATATTAGAAAACATACCATCACATCCATATCTCCCTTCTTGGAGTCCTAAAGTTGTTGGTTCAAACAAGTATCTTGGTGATACTGGAGAAATCGCCAGACGACATGTAAACATAACCTATGACTCTCACATTGTAGAGAATACTTTCATTATATTATACAACATTCCCCAAAGTGAGGAGAACGCGTAACAAACATTGTATATTCATATCACGATACGTACTTTACAGTTTTATTTATAATTGTCAAATACTAGAAATAAGGTCCGGCGCGACATAAATCAATATCGGTATAACCATAGCCTTATTACTCTATTTTTTTTAAGAATCTATACAAACGATTGGAATATTCCTTCTATTAGCACAACCAAATGAAACTACAAAATCATTTCTCCAAAAACTAATTCGGAGTAACAAAACGAAATGTTTGTGTTACCTGAAATGCCGGGGCATCTCCGTCAGGTCCGATTTCTTGGTCTCCGTTTTCACTTACATCACTATTATCATTGAAATTAGCATCGTTCTTCACTGACTAAAAATTCACTTTCACACTACTAAATGAATCTGCGTCACTTTCTTCGCTTATATTGAGCTCGGTTTCATTATCTGCATTACTCAATCCCGCCATGTTTACGAACAAAACACCTGATCAGTGTGCACGGAAGTTCAAGATAGATTTACGCTATTGTTTTGTTTTCACTGCCTTGTGGATTGTACCGCACGTTCGTAAATGCTTTATAAACACTTTAGAGTTGAGAAAACTACAAACCTGACGCATAGATGGCAGACTTGTGCAGATAATGCTTTCGGGCACTAAGGACCGGAAGGATAAGACAAGAGACGGGCGGGATAGGGTTAATAGATTTATCAAAAGACAATTTTTTTTTTCTAAAAAAAAAAAAAAAAAAAAACACCACACTACTTCACATGGTAAATGAATAAAGAGTAAGTGTGCGTCATGATGGGACATACCTTGGTTGCCGAGTAATAAATAATTGTAATGGTGCAGCGTGGCATGAAGGAGAGGAGTAGGCAACCCGCTGGAGTTCTGTGATATAACACGGACTGCCTGTCACAAGCCCTGGCTAAGCATTTAGCATAATTTCTAAAGGGACTTCGGTTGAGCTAGAGTATGTTTTAAAACAACTGTAAATATTTTTCTGTTGTTAATTCAATTTGTTTCTTTAAAACACCTTTTAATTAAAAGTACATGTTTTGGTCTTTTGGAACCATCATCAGCCTTAGCAATCTCAAGTCTATTAGGTACATCTATTTGACATACAATTCATAAGGAATATTCGACGTCATATTGGTCCGTTTTGACATATAATCCTATTTGACTAATTACAATTGAATAGACGGAAAATTGTAATTAGTCAAATAGGATACAATTCATAAAATTAACATTACATTAAAATCAACCTAAGTTGCTTACAATTTCTTTAAAATTATTTAAAATCAATTAAAATTCTTAAATAATTATGGCAATTAAAATTTTGGAAAATATTTTTCCATTATCTTGTATAAAATGAAGTTGTCTTCTTCTTAGTCATGTAAAATGCACTCCAAATCTAGTTTGATCTTAAATATTATCAATATGTTTCAATTTTCTATTCGGATGATAACATTTTTGTAGGTTCCATTTGACGTTTTTTGTGTCGTTGATTTGCTTAATGGCAAATGTTTTAATAGCAAATAGGAACCACACTATGGATGCTGCGTATTCTTGCCACAGTTTTGAGTTTCAAAAATCTCTACATTTTGCATTCAGGCTTCTTCATGGTTTTCACTCGTGAACTTAAAAATAATTCCTGGAATGTTACTTCGTGCCCATTGATAGAGGATTAGTAAATCCTTCAAGGTTGGTATAAGCAGCAAGTCTTTTAATTGTTCCTCGTGCACCATCACAAGGACCTTTTCCGTGACTAGTACCAAAAACCTTCCATTCAGTTGGGGCCTGAAAATCTGTACTAGGGTGCAATATATTAATGAAGTGCTTCTTGTATTGGCTTGCTGCACCGTCACTGAAATAATAAACATTCTTAATTTCAGGAAAGTTCTGTCTTAGGTGCGTAATAAATAGCGATTGGATTTTTTGAAAATGCATATGCAAATTTTGTGGGTTTATTGGATTTATTGCATATCCCAAACATAACAGCTTATATAAATTTGAAATGAAGTACAATTTACAATATCTCGAACAAAATTGGTTCTCTGCGTGTCGGACATCCCTTGTAAACAACTTTCTGAGTAACAGATAACAGTATTTTATGCAAGCACGCTGCATGGCTATTTCAAGAAAGAGATCTTGGCAGCCAATAGTCCGGGTTTAGTTTTGTGAGGAGTTTCTTCAGTTAATGTGTTACTTCATTCTTAGTCTGCATATCCTTTGCTCAAAATGCCTAAATAGAAGAGCAACAGAAAGTATTTGTTAAATTAGTGGGTGACAGGTAATACTGATTATTATTGAAATGTGAAAAGAAATTTAAACTTGAACATGCAAAAATGACTGCACATGTTAGGCAAAGGAGGGAAAGAAGAACAACACATTACAACTTACGCATGTAAAATGGGAAGCCTCCACTTACAACATTTTCAGCCAATCTTTGGTATGCAGCAACAATATTACATGGAGTAAATTAAACAATCTAGTTCTACAATCAAGAAATATTGTGTAAACCAAAATATCCCAGATGAGTCAATTCTTAGAAAAAATGATCAACCTCCACTGTATAAATCTACCATGGACATAATCCGTTTTGACATTGGAGGGCACTGTATCTGGATATCTGTGGAAGAAATAACCAATAAATGTACATAGCAAATTTCATGGTTTGTAAGCTACTGTACATCCACAAACCCGGCAAACCTCATCTTCTTGCAAGCAAAGTGCTGGAGAAAACTGACAATAGCACAATAGTAAGATTTGTAAACTATTCTCTGTGACGATTCTCTACTGGTGCACTCCTCCATGACCCACAGAAATTGAAAATACTTGTTGCAATGGTCACAGATGCAGCTGCTTTTATGTTGAAGGCAGCAAAAGCCCTCCCAACCTTATACACATTACCAGCTTAGCACACAGATTGCACTGTATTGCGTAAGAAATACGCACACAATTTCCAGCTGTTAGCCATTTAATTGCAAGTGGAAGAAAGGTATTTCTAAAATCGGTAGACAGTGTACAGGTTCTTCTGTCTGAAGCTGCTCTGCCATCGGAACCTGTCCTAACTAGGTAGGGAACAGGGTTGCCTGCATTTTATCAGGTGAATTTCAACCAAGTAAAAGAAGTCATTACAAAACTTGAAGATGATAGTGCATGTGTCCATGAAGCAAAAGTGGTATTGGAAAGTGATTCTGTCTATCAGGATATGAATTTCAACCATACATATTTTTCTTCACTTTCGAGAACCATTGATAACTTATAACATCCATGACCCACAACTCAGAAAGCAACATCTTCAATGAATTCCGTTCCAGGTGAAATTGGAAAGAAGATTAAATGTGACGTTAGGGAAGGTGATAAAGAAGGACTAAAGAAGATTCAAACAATTAGTCAGTGGAATCAGGGTGTCTTTGCCAGATGTTTGGAACCTTCGGTGCCAGTGTATACATTTTGTCACTTCAGTTGATATAGAAAGGTCATTCTCGGCTACAAACTTATTTTGACAGACAATAGACGTAATTTGTCTCCGGAAAACATTGAAAATCTTAGTTATCTATTGTGATGCTTCTTTAGGCAATGAATTAATAAAATTGGCATATTTTTCGATTTTTAATGCATAATTTCTACATTTTTAGTGCATAATTGCATGCATATTTAATATAAAAGTCCGGTCCTTTGTAATAATCTGCTTCTGAAAAAGATGAACTCCTGCACTGTCATGAACTAAATGATCCGATATTGCTGATAAACACAAATGGTCCAAGGTGGTTTCTATAGTATACAACGAATGGATGTATGGTCCCTTGCAAGGTGTTCCAGTGGCATCCTGAATGATGAAGCTGTAATTTTGAGAATCGGCGTTAACCCCTTGTATTACACGACATCAATTTACCTATGTTATCCTTCCTTACCAAGAGTCAGTCGCCTGGCTAGCGTGATCATGTAGTGGTCAACATGAGTGAATATTTTATCATGCACTGTTTGTCACACCATGTACAAACCGCAGAAGCGCTCGAGGAACAGATTTATGATGCAGCCCTCTAACAAATACCATAGGGCACACCTGTAAAATGTTAAACATAATACCCTAATTTTTGCCAGAGCCAATTTTTCTTAAAAACTATACGGTATTTTCTTCAATGTAGTTTTGTTGAGGTAATTGTTTCTTTTCAGTTTCTGCCCTAAAAGACAAATCCAGGTTTTACTGCAGCTGATATGAAATATAGTGTAATTTTGTATCAATATAAATATCAGAAGACATCCAAATTGATCTGAAAATGAATTTATTTAAATAACAGTGACAGTGATTTACTTCTAGCACCAGTGCATGCACTTGTTTATGCATCCCAACAAAAATGAGAGTAAAAAAATCTGAGTATTTGGCAACCATTCTAAAACAGAGGCAAGTTGGGCAAAATATAATTACATACATACAGTAGTGAACTGCCTATTATGTTCTTAATTTACCAAGTTAAAGTTAATGATTGCGGAGTCACAACCTGTCTAATTATTATAATTGATTTCATAGTAAATCCTTCACTAATTGGCATTCAGGAAGAGAAATTATGATCCAACACTTTATCACTATGAAAGTCCATCCCTTTTGTGGGGTATAAGAGAAATTTGTTTAGGGTAGATAATCTCGAAACAACTATTGCTACCACACTTCTGATATGGGTATCTGGTCAACCCTACAGTGAGCATAATGTTCTTTTAAATCCTACTTATTTAGCATAAGTTAAAGTTGGGATAATTCATCATAAACCCTGATTTGTCATTGTAATATCAGCAAAAAAAAGTGATTTATTGATACACCTCTGCCTGTTCCATGTTGCCACTGCCGCATCGAAGGAGCTTGTATTACTACTGTACACTATGGCAGGGGCAGCTCCGGTCGGATGTCTGATAATGAGGTGTGGTGCTAGTGACCTTCAACAAATTTAAGTTTTGAACTACTTTACTACAATTCTATTGCATACATTATGCAGGGTGTCCCAAAAATCACCGACGAGGCTTAGTGTGATGTGCGGGAAGGCACTCGCCTGGTGTTCTATCTAGCATAGGATTTATATTACAACATGCTTTTAAGCACAAAAACCTGAATCTTTATTAAATGGGAGGAAAATTAGGATATATGTACAGTGGAGTACTTTTTATTTATGGCTTTTAGTGCTGGGAGTGTTCCGAGAACATGTTCGGCTCGCCCGAGTCTGTAGCTACTTCCAGCGGACACTCAAGAGGGTAAGCTAAATGTTCCGTTCAATTTCAAGTGACCCTATCTACTTCAATGCTGGTAACAGATTTGTTAAAAAAGGTTCTCGCACAGCTCGAGCACCTTAATTTGGTTTTAGATAAATATTGATCTATTACTTGGTTCAAATGATGTGAAGTTCATATATATCATCAAAATACCCACTGCTTTCATTAGGAAGCTTCCTTAACCTCACTTATCCACCAGGATTGCCTACCTAAAAATAGGAGACGATGGAGCTGCTGAAGCACAATGCAAAAGAATTGAGCAAAACTCAATTCCAGGTTTGATCTGAGTGTTAACCACCAAAATTAATTGCTAAAATTAATTCTTTATATGGTGGCAATCTTCTTGGAACACAGTATTACAATATTCTGTATGCTTCCTATAAACTGTTGTCGGCCTGGTAAGAAACATGTTGCTTTACGAATGAAATGCACGATTGAAGTATTAGAATTCAGTGTTGCCTAAGTTCTATTAAAGAAAGCTTTCCAATCAGTCAACATAAATTACCAGTCCAAGGTGAGCAGTGAACAAGAACGGTCTCCGTATAGGACTTGGACTTTATCCTATTCGAATGTATTGAATCATTTGTGTATTCGTCACATTGACAAGATAACTACATTATACAATAGGCCACCAGTTTAAATAACGATTGAATTAGAATCATGGACAACAAAGTGCTTCAAACCGAATGAGCAATAATATCCGTAAATAAGATCGATACGTTGCACAAATTTTGACAAACTTTTGAACTCTAAATATTGTATAAATATTTGTGAAGTGTAATACAGAAACATAAACTGGACCATGTTATGCATAAAGGAACCAACCACCATCAAGATGGAACTGAGATATTGAGGCTCAAAGTTAACCTTCGATATTTAATTCCTATTGCACGTGTGGAATCTGAAAATAACATAATTATGTAAAAGGGGATATATTTTACTTTATTACATACATAATTTTATTTTACCTTTGTAAATTACTTGAATACACTAAAAAATGGCACTTGGTTCCTTTATGCTTTATTGATTATTTACCATGGACAATAATTGAAATGGAACCAGGCAGTTGGTTCTGTTATGAATGTCTACATGCACAGCATAGCGGATTGTCATTCTCTAATGAAGTATGCACTGCCAAGAAATTAATAAGTCTTGGTATGGTCTGGTACGTGGTCTCCTAGCCTTGTGATGCAAAATGGGCACCTGCCGGTTGCTGTGGCAGGGGAGAGGATTGGAAAGGTTCTGGCCACCCTACCGCAAGTAAACACCGGCTCTAAACGCCTGAATAGTGATCCTTGAGCACAGCCAGGGACTAAATTCGGGTCACTTACATTCCTTCTAGATATGACACTCTTTTTGATTGCAATAGTACAAATTAATGCCGGCCCTGTGTTGTTGGGGTAGCGCGCCTGCCTCTCACCCGGAGGCCCCGGGTTCGATTCCCGGCTCCGCCAGGGATTTTAGAAACTTGACGTGAGGGCTGAAACGGGGTGCACTCAGCCTCATGAGGACAATTGAGTAGCTGTCTGACAGCGCCCCGGTCACGAAAACCAAGATTAACGGCCGAGGGGACCCCATGCGCTGACCACGCGTCACCCCATCTGTAGGCCGAATGGCTGGGCAGCGGTCGCTTGGTAGGCCTAGGCTCTTCAAGGGTTGTAGTGCCGGGGGTTATTTTAGTACAAATTCACACGAAATTCAAAATAGTTTTCTATTACGGTATTATTATTACGATGCATATTATGCCCCATCAATAGAATGAATGATAAACTGTAGTGGAATACAAAATTAACTGGGCTTATGAACCAACAACAAAAGATCCACATTTCATTCACTCACAACCTCAAAATCATTAAAAGCTTTACACCCTTCAATGTCAATGATTACACACGTTTTCTACTATATCCAGGGGCAAATTACGGTCTTTATTTTGCAATATTTTCTCACTCTTCATCATTTGTAATTGTTGCTGATGGCAATTCACAATTTCGGTCAGGTAGGTCAGATGTACTACAGTTATATATTGCTTTGAGGTTTGCTCTTTAAATAGAAATACTGGCAAACATTGCTTGATATCTTGGTTTCTAAACAAGGTTGCTATGTTCCTTCTTACACATGTGGTGCATAACAGTGAAAGTGGCCTAGGGGAAGATTACCTCACTGTTACGCCCCTTAAAACAACAACAATCATCTTCCAAGCGAGATATGTTGGTTAACCATAAAATTCAGTCTAACCACGTGGATAATGGGATCTGTATCCTGGGTATCTGTTCTATCAGTGTGCCTACACTTATACATTATTTCTTTTGGTTGCTTATTTTTACAATCTTTTACTCTTTCATACAAAATATTATTAGACTTTTAAGAAACTTATTCATTGCAAAATGGCTAAAACCCAATTAGATCAAAAAAGCAATACAAACACGTCATATGCATGGCGCTTGGTTTTCTGTTATGCGTTTTCTCCAATCTGCCATACAGAACAAGCACTTTCTTCAAACTTAAAATGTAAAATAAATATTCCATGTCTGAAAACCATATTTGCTGGGCAGATAGTTTAATATTTTCTCCACAAGATGGCACTTATAACTCAATTTCAGTAAAAATGGCACTTGGTTCCTTTATGCATGCTGGGACGGTATCTTCTCACAGGACACTGCCGCTTTCTTCTACATCCTTGCCCAGTTTCATTCATTTCATCTGTCATTAACTCCTCATGAGGTTGGCATCAGTAAGGGCATCCGAACGTATTAAAACATCCGCCACATAGAATTTCATCGCATCTTATCCCATCCCAGTGGCGGAAACGGAAACCTATAATATGGAAACATCATACATTAACTAAGCTTAAGTGAGCAGGATCTGATGATTAAGATTGGCAAGTACCCCTCGCATTTTTGTACATCAAGGCGTGTTATGTTGTGATAAATATCTTCTGTAATATTTTTTTCAGGTTAGGGTGTACAAATACTTGCATTTCTGCCTAATGTACTCAGGCACAATTTGTGTTGACCGACTGGGATGCTTACTTTAATAATGCAATGCATGATGGGATGAAAAAGTAGAGACATGAAAACGTAACTTCTAATCAGCCAATAATGTGACTTCTTACATAGGACGATTGGTGAAGCCTATTGGTTACACAAATTGATATCCTGCTCGCCCAATTGCGCATGGTACACTTATGGAAAATGGCAATCATATTATCTGAATAACAAAATAATGTAACAAGAAAAATATCTATTATTTCTGCAGAAATGACACACAGAAAGCCTATGGAGATTTCAGATGAGTTGAGAAAATCCCGATCTGAAAGAATGAAAAAGTACTGGAAAGAGCGCAAGAACCAAGCAGTACTACCTTCAAAGAAGAAGTGATTGTGGAACGACTCAAGTGGTCCAATGTGACCAATCAAGATTAATAATAATAATAAACAAGATAAATTTCAGTTATAATTCAAAATACCGGTAATAAAGTTTACAGTATATAGGGGTGTGGTGGCGCAGCGGTCAAGTTGTTGGCCTCTCGCCACGGCGGACCGGGTTCGATTTCCAGTCAATGCATGTGAGATTTTTCAAAGTGAAAATCCATGTCCTGTGGTTTGGATTCCACGTAAAAAGGAGGTACTGTGGCTCATGATCCTGGGATTAATGGTCATGTAAAACTACAAACTTCACTTCAATAAAGTTTATATGTAGGCAAAACAGCAAAATTTTAACCTGTTTGTTGAAAGTTCGAAAAATATTAAAACTAAACATTTTAACACAATAGGAAAAAGGGAAGGGTCCAAAAATATTTTTTCAATTTTGAAAATTTAGTTGTACTGTTCTGGGTGTGATCTTGTGGCTTGGATCCTTTTGGCAGAATGTGAACCAATTGACTTAAGGTCCATTTAAACTCCCCCAGTGGAATTTTACTGTATACCAAGTGTGGAGCATGATATTGATGGTTTTCAGGGGCACCAGATCTTGAAATTTAATAATTAATAACAGTAGTTTTTATACATGGAAAATGAGAAACTTATTGTGGTTGAAACACAAAATATATTACTAGTCAATACAATTTAAACAGTATACCATTCTGCAGAAAGGAATCCAACCACAAAAAATATTTAATGTCTTGTTAATAAAGATGTATGTGTCCATATTTTTACAGAAATATGCTTTAAGTTAAATAAATAAGTAAATATACAATTGACTTTAAGTCCTCCAATTTTACAAACGCTAAGTCCTCCAATTTTACAAACGCTTAGGTGCTGAAATTTTCCCCTAAAACGGGGCTTTTAATGTGACAGTAAATCTAAAGACAGGTGTCTCCCATTTGAGCAGCCTCAAATGCGATACCGACTTAGCCACAGAGCTATAACATCAAAAATTGTCTTCAATGGAATTATATAGAGTATATTGGTGACAATCATGAGTATCTCAATACCAATGAAAACATTTAAGTAAAATACCATTGCAGATGGTGCACGCCATCACTGAAACACATGGTAGATTGTGCAGATTTACCAAACCAAATGTTTCAAAACTAATCATTTATCAAACAAGAAAATTGAATAGTCTCCAAGTTACTTTTATAATGTCAAGGTTTATTCTAGGTTCTGGCCATGCATGTATAAATTCTGTCCAGGTTTTCTCCAGGTTGTCTGGACACTCTGGTTTTTAAAATACTAAAAAAATAACTCATACAGAGTTTTTCTCATCTATGTGAAGTTCATGATCCCCTTCCTAAATGCCAAAAGTCTGAACCCTAATATCTAAATTAAATAAATATTGTTCTTATGTATAAACACATTCATTCACAGCTTTATAAGAGTTAATTTCTTCCAATGGAAGAAATAATTTCAGTAGAGAATAGTTTGGTTCTTATAGAGAGAAATCGACTGGTAGCCATTCGCAGTTGATCCTCCCAGACCGGGCACATGGATTAGGCCATTACTGCCCGGTATCAGTTTATTCTTGCCAGTTGCCGATGCAACTACAACCTCGATCTCTTGAAAGTCTTTGAACCTCTGCACATCTTTGTCTTTACGAATAAGAGTATCGGGAAGTTTACGGATTCGAAACACCTGAGCAGCATTGACACCCAATTCTTCACAACACACACGTAACAGGCGGGCATATGTGAGATCTTTGCGTGGAAATTCAACTTCGATGAAATCAGGATCTCCTGTGTTTGCAATTCGTACTTTGAGGACTATTTCTGAAACAAAAAATTCAGTTTTCTGTTAATACAATACAGTGATATAATGAAGTTTATTGCAGAAAAATTAGCACCAATTAAAGAAGGGAAGGTTGATAAACATTAAGGAGAGGTTCCAGGAAGGAATAACTTTCTCCAGGAACTTCCAATGGTAAAAGTCTTTCCGTCTGTTTTAAACATAATGTTGATATTGATTGATGTTATTGTTCCAAGGGTTGGAACAGCAAGGGGCAGGCCTCTTATCACAGTAGAAGTACAAAATTTGATTTATAAAAAATTGCCTAATATTAATAAAGAATTAAGTCACTAAAATAAAGAGTAAGTGGTGACCCACAGGCATATGTATTTGCAGATGATGTAGTGATTTGGAGTGAATCAGCAGAGGATTTGGAAGTGAGACTACAAAGATGGAATGCAAAATTTAAGAGCTATGGCCTGAACATTAGTAAAACAAAGACAATGGTGATGGCAGTACAGAAGGAAGGAGATGAACCAACAGTTATACTCAATGGAGCAAAGCTAGCCAATGTCCCAGACTAAGTATCTGGGCAGCATTGTATCAAAGGACAACCTGGCGAAACATGAAGTGAACAACCGAATCAGCAAGGCAACTCAATTCTGCCATCAAGCAAGGCAGCTACTGTGGAATGTACAAATACCTTTGAAAACAAGATGACACTATACAAGTCCTACTACTGTATATACCAATCCTTACGTTCAGCCTAGAAACTGTTACACTAACTAATAGGTACAGCTCAAAACTCTAAGCACCATGGTACAGAAGACCAGGAAGGACAGAGATGATAAGAGAGGAAGTAGGAATGGAAGAAACCCTTCCCAAGAAGATCCAGAAATCAAGACTCAAGTGGTTTGTCCACATGAAAAGGATGCCCGCGAACGTAACTGCGAGAAGGGTGTTAGAAAGTGAGGTGGAAGGAAGAACGTCTGTGGGAAGACCTAGAGGAAAATGGATAGATTTAGTCGAAAAGGATGCGATGAAAGGTCTAGACTGGAGGAGAAGTGGTATGAGGACAAAACTTGAAGGAAGGGGCTCGTACACCACACCCGGGCAACTGGAGATGGTTTATGATGAAAATGAAAATTCACAGCCTGCTTCCAGTCTCCGACCAGGTCAGTAATGGAACGAATGAAGCCCCCATCTAGCGGTGAGGATATGAACTGTGCCGGCTGCCGAGGCCTGACGCACTCCTCTGGGGCAATGATTAAATGAATGACAGATGAAATGAAATGTGAGTGGAGAGTGTTGCTGGAATGAAATTGACAGGGAAAACCGGAGTACCCGGAGAAAAACCTGTCTGCCTCCGTTTTGTCCAGCACAGATCTCACATGGAGTGACCGGGATTTGAACCACGGATCCAGCGGTGAGAGGCCGGCGTGCTGTCGCCTAAGCCATGGAGGCTTGGTTTATGATGATGATTAATAAAATAATAATCAAAAAAGTACAAAATACAAAACAAAGTGCATTTCAAACAAAAAAAGATGAGTTTTTTTTAGACATATATGGAAAATTTAGACGTAAATAGAGTGAATGACATGATCAGCAACCATGTCAATAATATAAGATTGAGTGTATCCTGCAGACTAAGGTTTCTTTATAGATCAGCAGGAGCCATACACTTCGTTAAAATGTGAGCCACGTGAATATGGCTCCACAGGTACAAGGTGGGGGATCTTCCCTTCTCATTAGGTATGAGTGTGCGGATCTTGCATGACCTTCCCCCTCTTTACTCAGGGAAGACTTCTTTAAGATTAATTGGAGGAATATCCATTTCACAAGGTCCGTATTGACGTGTACAATGACAATTCTAATGGGTTGGGGGGGTCTCCGCCCAATCAATACAAATAATTATTTGTATTGATTGGGCGGAGACCCCCCCCCCCCCAACCCATTAGAATTGTCAGAAGACTTCTTTGTCGATGTTTTCAGAGAAGAAGGCACTGGGTCTTTCTTTGATAGGTTTTGCTCTTCCAGAGAAGAAGATTTTAACGCTGAAGAAAAGTTTGAAATTGAGGGTACCACACTGGGAACAAAACTGGGAGGGGTAATTGAAGGCATTGTTGCAACTGCAAAAAAAAAATACTGTAAATTGAGAGGCATTCATATCATAGTTATAGCGTGGCAAGTTAGACCTGGCCTGTCAGTGTGGAGTCTCGTCAAGTAGGGGAAGTGGTGGGATCACTAGGCGCGCGCGCGATTGTCCCTCTTTGCTGCAACAGCTGTTTGGAGCTGCTCGCTGCTCGTCGTGGTTATGTTATGCAAGCGTAAAGTATCAAATAGAAGCATTCTCAGTGACATAGTATTGGAATCTCAAATGAAATGCTCTCATGCTATTCTTTACATGTTGTGCCAACTAGTATAAAATGGAAATTACACGGGGAAATAATGGAATAAATAAAAATACAATGTAACACTAACAGAACACCGGGGAAAAAAAACAAGATTCGCTTCCCGCGTGAACAATTATTAACCGAGGCCCCCTTGACACGGGGCCGTTGCACTAGTCTCTCCAGACTGCCAACAATATGTAGATGTATGAGTTGAATTAGTACGCCTCAATATAGCGCAGCCTTGGGTTTTTGCGGGTATCTACCCACATAACCTAACGGCAGGGCTTTTTGAGGATCCAACCAGCCTTCGGGCTGACTACCTAACAGACAGAGTTGAATGAAGGTAAGTTTCATCCAGATAGGTTATTGTCCTGCCTTCATTCCGAAACTGCCTGAGAGTTCTAAGATACATTGCACTCCATGCTGCGATCTCGGGTTTTTCTATTAAATTTCTCCATTTGCTTTGGCATGTCCCAAATTTGCATCCGAAGATATTCCCTGCTACATTCCAGTACCCCATCATTTCTCAAGGCGATATGTAATTTTCTGGTAGATGGACACTGTTTTTTTAAGGTATAAAATTCTTGTATTTTCCGCTTACTACAGCTGCCGTAAAACTATCGAACTTGTCATGTTTCTTCCGAGGGTTTCTTCTTTTCTTCGGTGACACAAACTTTTCAGATCCTGCAGAAGCTGATTTGCTTTCCTTTAATATTCTCTTCACAGTGCACTCTGATTTACCAGTAGCCTCACTAGTTGCAGCAACAATATTGTTACGGCTGTGAGTTTGTTTTGTCGCCTCGCCGCGTTGAGTCACAGCTGCCCCGGGCTGTGTGTGCTCTGCCTCAGTGTATTACGTGCACGTTACGCAACGGGCTGCGAAGTGAAAGGGATGGTCCAGAATATTCGTAACCCAGCCAGTGAAGGAAATCTCGAGAAGCCGTGTGTCCTGGACGGTTCTAGAATTCATTGAGTCACCAGCCTGCTATATAAGCGGCCTCAACAGTGAGGGGGACCGAGTTTTTAGAGGACAGTGTATTTGAGCGAGTGTGATTTCACTGAGCGACAGAAGTGTGGTGACGAAGTGCTGTGCGAGTTACGAAATCCAGTGACATTGTTTCCCCAGCTTGCGTACAGTGAAACAGCGTGTAGCAGGTTATCGTAAGTAACTGTAGTTTGTGTACATGAGGAAGAGGTGCAGGTAGCTTCTGTCAAGGCCACCGGACTCATTAAGACGGTTTAACTTCTGTGGTTTGTTGACAAGTGAAACCCAAGAGCGCTCAAGGAAGAGACTTGAGGAAACTGGAGTAAGGTTCTAATTGCTTGTATTTGCTGTTGAGTGGTGTATCTTTCTGGCCGCGTTAAAGTTAATTATTTCTTTAAAGGAACAATCTGTGTTGTGCTTCAACCCACCGTAATCCAGTTAACAAAAGTGCCACTAGGGGGGTGGCACGTAACACTGGTGTCAGAAGTGGGATTACGAATTCAAGCAAGCACAACACCTGAAGGTCCTAGGTTCAAAATCGTGCAGGTCATTGTATCACAGTTCATAATTTTTTTTTCTGTGAGTGCATGCCCTTTACAAGACAAACATCTAAAATGGAAGCGCAATTGGCAGCATTGCTAGAAAAGTTGAGTGGCATGGAAACCAAGATGGAAGACGGCCAGAAGAATTTAATCAGGCCATCCCGACTGGAAGACTCCGTGGCTTAGGCGGCAGCTCGCCGGCCTCTCACCGCTGGGTCCGTGGTTCAAATCCCGGTCACTCCATGTGAGATCTGTGCTGGACAAAACGGAGGCAGACAGGTTTTTCTCCGGGTACTCCGGTTTTCCCTGTCAACATTTCATTCCAGCAACACTCTCCATCATTTCATTTCATCTGTCATTCATTTAACCATTGCCCCAGAGGAGTGCATCAGGCCTCGGCAGCCGGCACAGTTCATATCCTCGCCGCTAGATGGGGGCTTCATTCATTCCATTCCTGACCCAGTCGGAGACTGGAAGCAGGCTGTGGATTTTCATTTCATCCCGACTGGATCCCAGGACTACGCTTCACTAATCGCCCATATGGAGTCCCGATATGGAGATAGCCATCTTCAGCAGGCCTACCAGATGCAGCTCCGGACCAGGGTACAAAAGAACGCGGAATCCCTGCAGGAGTTCGAGATGGACATCGCACGCCTCGTAAGGCTCGCCTATCCAACAGCGCCGGCCGACTTTCTGGAACAGATTGCAACGCAGACCTTCACCGACGGGCTACGGGACTCGGACACTCAACAGGCGCTGCGACTCGCGCGCAATAAGACCCTGGCAGATGCGCTGAGCCACGCACTTGAGTTCGAGACGGCAAAACAGGCATCTAGAATGCACGTGCGGGTGCGTCAAGTGGACGTCGACGAACCAGCAAAAAACGAGACCAAGCCCCTGGCCGACGAATTGATGGAGACGCTAAGCCGTTTCTTCGATAGTCGCGGCACCACCAGCAACGACACAGCCGGAAGACAACCGGAGAGGCGAACCGGAAGAGGACTACCGACCTGCGGTAAGAAAGGCCACCTGAGCAAGGACTGCAGTGATCGCCGCCGAGGGTATCCGACGGGAAATCAGTCATCTGAAAACCGCGCAGCCCAGGGAAACGAGTATTAGCCAGCATTGGGGGGCAAGTGCGTGTGACGAAGTTACGGAGGGACAATAGCAGCCTGATGGTCGATGGAGTCGTCAACAGAGAGAGCTGGCCCATGCTAATCGACACGGGAGCATCGAGGACCATCGTCAATCCCACCGTGATCCCGAAGTGGAGAGTGCAACCCACACAAAGGAACCTCCAGCTAATAACCGCGACCGGAGAGACCGCACCGGTACATGGCGAAGCATCACTGGAGTTCGTCATTGGTCGACGGGCGATAAAGCATCCAGTGCTTGTGGCTGACGTATCAAATGAAGTGATCATCGGACTGGACTTCCTGGACCAGAACAACATCTTGGATCTGAGTGACAACACTCTGCACTTCGGAAGTGAGGAACTTGCTTTGCAACCAGCACACAAGGCCGTCGCCGCACGACGAGTAAGGCTGAGAGAGGACATCATCGTTCCCACCAGGACAGAAGTCAGCGCTGCCGTAATTGTCGACGGAACAGCTGAGGGAGTAGCGGCTGTTATCGAGCCAAAATATGAGGACATCCAGACAAAAGGATTGCTAGTTGCCAAGACTCTCATCAACACGACGTCTCGGCCGTACGTCCGCCTGTCCAACCTGAACGACTACGATATTACGGTTCACCGGGACACCAACCTAGGAGTCTGCGAGCCCGTTACCTGGATTGCCCGCATCACAGACACGACGGACGGACACCTGCAGACGGACAACCGAAGAAGACGTGCCCTGCCAGAAGAACTACAGAAGCTGTACCGAGGATCCCAGGACCATTTAGACGAGGAACAATCACGCCAACTTCGGGACCTGCTACACGAATTACAGGATGTCTTCTCCGTGGGGAGCAAAGACTTCGGTAGGACAAGCTTGGTCCAGCACAGAATCGACGTTGGGGGCAGCGCACCGATTAGGGCCCCATTCCGACGTGTCCCGCTCGCCAAGCAAGCTGAAGTCGACCGGATGGTAGAAGAGATGAAAGAGCAAGGAGTGATCGAGCCATCACATAGTCCTTAGAGTTCTCCGGTCGTGCTAGTGAAGAAGAAGGACGGTTCCACCAGGTTCTGCGTGGATTACAGGCGGGTGAATGACGTCACGAAAAAGGACAGCTACCCTCTACCCCGGATCGACGACACCCTGGACACCATATCAGGGTCAAGATGGTTCTCCACCTTGGATTTGAAGAGTGGCTACTGGCAGGTGGAGGTCCACCCTAGGGACCGCGAGAAAACGGCGTTCTTTGTGGGCAGCGGGCTCTGGCAGTTCACCGTCATGCCATTCGGTCTGTGCAACGCCCCTGCGACCTTCGAAAGGCTAATGGAGTCCATTCTGAGGGGACTACACTGGAAGACCTGCCTGGTCTACCTAGACGACGTCATCGTTTTGGGGAGAAGCTTTGAGGAGCACTACAGCAACCTGAAGGAGATCTTGATGAAGCTACGGGCTGCCCAGCTGAAGTTGAGCCCCAAGAAGTGTCAGCTCTTCCAGAAGCAGGTCCAGTACCTTGGGCATATCGTCTCCGAGGAAGGGGTGCGCACCGACCCAGAGAAGACCGCAGTTGTGAGGGAGTGGCCAGTTCCGAAGGACAAGTCTCAAATACGAAGCTTCCTAGGACTCTGCACTTATTACCGTCGCTTCGTGAGAGGATTCGCCGACATCGCCAAACCACTACATCGACTGACTGAGAAGGACCAACTCTTCACGTGGACAGCAGAATGCCACAGTGCTTTCGAACAACTCAAGCAGGCTCTGTGCACTGCGCCTATTCAGGCCTACCCCAGACCTGGAACAAGGTTCATCATCGATACCGATGCCAGCGACTTTGGCATAGGGGGAATCCTGTCGCAAATAGTGGACGGCGAGGAGAGAGTAGTGGCCTACTTCAGCAAAGCCTTGTCAAAGCCAGAGAGGAACTGCTGCGTCACCAGGAAGGAGCTGCTCGCCATCGTGAAGACCATTGAACACTTCCACAAGTACCTGTACGGACAAGAATTTCTCATCAGGACCGACCATGCATCCCTGCGGTGGCTCCTGAACTTCAAGCAGCCCGAGGGTCAACTCGCGCGGTGGTTAGAGAGGCTTCAACAGTACAACTTTGAGATCCAGCACAGGAAAGGCCAACTGCATTCTAACGCCAACGCCCTGTCACGAAGACCGTGCCCCGAAGACTGCACCTTCTGTACCAGAAGGGAGGAGAACACCGGGATACAGTGCCGAAGGACTACCGTGGAACTTCAAGGGAGCTGGAGCCGGGAATCTTTCACGCGGGCACAAGCGGAAGATGATGACCTGGGACTGATAGCCGAATGGAAGAGGGCCTGTGTCCCCAGACCCGGGTGGAACATTGTGAGTGACTGCAGCCCAAAATGTAAGTCCTACTGGGCGCAGTGGGACTCGCTGGTTGTAAGGGATGGCCTCATCTGCCGTACCTGAGAGAGCACCAACGGGAAGATATCTCAGGAGCAAGTCGTCGTTCCAAAGGCTATGACGGAGGAAGTCCTGAAGGAAGTCCATGGAGGATCATCTGGTGGACACCTAGGGATAAAGAAGACCCTGAAGAAGCTGAGAGAGCGGTTCTACTGGATCGGATGCCGAACTGACGTGGAGAACCACTGTGCGAGGTGCCACGATTGCGCAGCCACCAAGGGCCCAGGACGAAGACGCCGGGGTCCACTGAAGACCTACAACGTGGGCGGCCCCATGGAGAGAGTGGCCATCGATGTCGCTGGGCCATTCCCGTTAAGCGAGGCAGGGAACCGCTACATATTGGTAGTCAGCGACTACTTCACCAAATGGCCGGAGGCGTATGCGCTCCCTAACCAAGAAGCCGCGACGAACGCAGAGATCCTGGTGAAGGAATTCGTCAGCCGGTAAGGAGTACCCCTGGAGCTGCACTCCGACCAAGGGAGGAACTTCGAGTCGCAGGTGTTCCAGAATCTATGCCAGCTGCTGGGAATCCGGAAGACAAGGACAACGCCGCTACACCCTCAGTCCGACGGGATGGTAGAGCGATTCAATCGCACCATCGAGAACCATCTCCGAGCAGTCGTCAGCGAGCACCAGAGGGATTGGGACAAACATCTTCCACTATTTCTCCTGGCCTACCGCGCCGCCGTGCATGAAGCCACCGGGTGCACACCAGCCCGGGCCATGTTTGGGAGGGAGCTCCGTCTACCAGTCGATCTTGCCTTCGGCCGACCTGGAAATGATCCGGTCTCGGTAAGCCAGTATTGTCAAGAACTGGTCGACCAACTGGAGGACGTGCACACGTTCGCGAGGAGGAAGCTGCGAATCGAGACCGACCGAATGAAGACCCGATACGACCAGCAGACGGATGCTGGCGGATTCCACGAGGACGACCTGGTCTGGCTCTTCAACCCATTACGGAAGAAAGGTCTGTCACCCAAACTGCAGAAGTCCTGGGAGGACCCGTACCGAGTCGTCTACAGGATCCAGCGAAGCCCGAGGGCGAAGATGAAGATGAAGATCGTGCATCGAGATCGCCTGGCAGCCTGCGGAGGGACACAGACGGACCAATGATTGATCGGGACGATCAGCCTTTTAGGAAGGGGGTGGTGTTACGGCTGTGAGTTTGTTTTGTCTCCTCGTCGCGTTGAGTCACAGCTGCCCCGGGCTGTGTGTGCTCTGCTTCAGTGTATTATGTGCGCGTTACGCAACGGGCTGCAAAGTGAAAGGGATGGTCCAGAATATTCGTGACCCAGCCAGTGAAGGAAATCTCGAGAAGCCGTGTGTCCTGGACGGTTCTAGAATTCATTGAGTCACCAGCCTGCTATATAAGCGGCCTCAACAGTGAGGGGACCGAGTTTTTAGAGGACAGTGTTTTTGAGCGAGTGTGATTTCACTGAGCGACAGAAGTGTGGTGACGAAGTGCTGTGCGAGTTACGAAATCCAGTGACATTGTTTCCGCAGCTTGCGGACAGCGAAACAGCGTGTAGCAGGTTATCGTAAGTAACTGTAGTTTAATGAGGATGAGGTGCAGGTAGCTTCTGTCAAGGCCACCAGACTCATTAAGACGGTTTAACTTCTGTGGTTTGTTGACAAGTGAAAGGGGCAAGAGCGCTCAAGGAAGAGACTTGAGGAAACTGGAGTAAGGTTCTAATTGCTTGTATTTGCTGTTGAGTGGCGTATCTTTCTGGCTGCAATAAAGTTAATTATTTCTTTAAAGGAACAATCTGTGTTGTGCTTCAACCCACCGTAATCCAGTTAACAAAAGTGCCACTAGGGGGTGGCACGTAACAATATTATAATCTAAATTGTATTTCTCTTTATTTTTCCTTAGGAACAGAGCAACACATTGTTTATTATTCTTTTACCCTGGCTCTTAAGAGGTCTCCCGGGTACACCTTTCGAAGTGGATAGCAAAATTTAAAATGCTATAAATTTTTTCCAAAAAGCACCTTTTCAACAAATTAACCACAATAAATCTAACTCGAAAAACTCACACCATTAATTACTGTATTTGCACCAGGATATAATGCATTATGATACAAAACTGAAGCAATCGATAAACTTGGAATGTTATTAAAACGGCCCAATGCAACTCAAAGAAGGAAGCACGTGGTAATGAACTGAGAGCGCACACACTCCTGACAACAAGCTTGTTGCCGTGCTTGTCAAAGAACAGAGCTCTGATCATATAAGGATCTAATCTAAATAAATAAACGCTATGGTCCATCACTATATGATCAAACAGACTAAATAACAATAACATGTCAAATTCTTCTATCTCAGGGCAATATTACTTACTTACTGGTCGGCGCTACAGTCCCTGAAGAACCTTGGCCTGCTTTATCACCTGCCTCCATTCATCTCTATCTTCCGCCTTCCTTCTCCAGTTCCTGATTCTCAGACTCCTAAGGTCGTCTTCCACATCATCTATCCACTTTCCTTCTCATTAACCGTTTCCTTTGCCGGTTCGTCATCGGGTGATCAGCATTCCGATGCACTTGTAAGGTATCCGTAACATTGAGATTTTTTACAGTGTAGGGTTGTTAAACCTACGCCCAACCCCTAACCTGGAGGACCAGGGTACCCCTCTTAGTCTGGCCCATCACCTTTGACCTGTCCGTCATGGGTGGCCCTACCAGGAGCTTACGCTCCCGCCGGCATAGCTCGCAGGATAATTTGAACTCTCAAGCCCCCACATCACGTCAAGATGAGGATACCATCGTGAGGGATCTCAGGGCAATATAGAAACTATAAAATGGGTAACTGGACTCGAGATTCTGATTAATAACAATCCAACAGGTTCTTATAAATCATACCAATGACTCTACTTACGGGCCGGCCTGAGCTATGACACCGCACTGCTGATTACCTCCCCCCACGCCTAAGAGAGTGTGCACCTTCACTGAGCATTGACAAATATCTATTTGTATTACGCAACAGACTGCTTGCCAACCGCAAGCTTCCTCTCAGAATACAAGTACTCCGTCATAAAAGACAGCCTTCCCATTCATCGCTTCCGTGGTAGACCTGACCAACACAAGCTACGTTGTCAAATCTCATACATCTCGCACCACCAATATTCCACAGGTGCTTTCCAACTTCAAAATAATATCTTTATTACATTATACGGAGCAAGGAAATGCTAGTCCAACAGTCTAGATCTTCCTTCGATGCCTCAATGATAATTGTGATCATCGCACACTCCCAATGTTAAACAATAATCACAGCGTTGCCAAACAAACTTAATCTCAGCTGAATTCCAAGTCAACTCGGTGTTAGCTAGCTTCAATGTCCATTGGTAGACTCAATAAAAATAATAATAACTCAATAGCAATCCCAATGCACTAAGCTTCACTTCAATCACAATAACTATGTCGACACAACTAGGATCATAGTTCCAAAATAAAATATCTCCAAAGAGAAATTCCCTAAATTACAAATCAGCTGTTTCTGACCACAGCAGTATCATCTCATATAGCCCAATAACTTGAATTTAAAAATCAGGATCCTCAATACCAATTAGATTAATTGCAAATACATCTTGGAAAACACATCCACTGAAATATTAAATTCCTCCAAGAAATTCAGGATTTACCAAAAGTTGGGAAAATACCAACTGGAATTTAAATCCAAAAATGAAAATAAATAATCGGATGTCAAAAACCTTTCTCAGGACTGAAATCCAAAAGTCAAATTCCAAAATACTAAAAATTCAAAAATCAAAAATATCCTGATCCTAAAATTCCGAAAATTCAAAAATCTTCAAGTCAAATTTTAATTTAAAATTCTAAAAAGAATTTAATTCAAATCGAAAATAATTCCATTTCCATTCCAAAATACTAAAACTTAATAACTGGAAATATCGTGAAAATCCTAATGAGGATCCTAAATGAGAATCCTAAATAAGGATCCATCAATCCTGACCATCCAATCGTACAAAGTGGTAATCCTAAATGGATACGATAAAAATCTCAAGTGAAAATCCTTAATGTGAAATTGTGAAAATCTTCCATCAAAATGAAAATATCCCTAAGTCGTGAAAACAGAACGACAATGAAAATTCCTAAAATAAAATTCATAAAAGAATGAAATTCAAAATGAAAAAGTGTCGAACACGGGACTCGTGTAGTCCCCTAATAAAATTTAATCATCTTCCAGCCAGCCAAACAGAACCTAACTTCACTATAAAATGCACTGGCTTCAAGTTAACCCTTTTGCTCTCAGGCTATATTCACTAGTCATGTCCAAAACACTCAGGCCATTTTTCATGATTATGCATGTTAAAATGTAAAAAATCACTGCATAAAGAGATCTACAGATACAAAATTTAAAAAAATCACACTAGCACATTATTCAATGTAGTTTTAGGAAGAATATATCCCAAAATTGTTAAAGACATATTTTACCACAAAAAAAAAATTGAAATTTGGAAAATAAATTACAAAAAATAAAAATATGTTTTCAAATACCAAGAAAGTAATCTGTTCTTTAATGATCTTCTTGACCAGTCATACTGAAAACAAGAGCAATTAATTCTGTATAACATGATATAATTTTATTTTTTGTATTCTTATCTAGCCATGAAATATAGCACCTAATGTAAAGAACTGTACACGTACCTTCCTGGATCAGCATTTGTGCTTAGGGAAGCACTCTCCATGCAAACCCTTGTTACACCTAGTGCATATACTGTTCTGGCCCTCCTCCTCTTTTCTTTGGTGCTGCATACAATGCAGTTTGATTCTTTCTTCTCAGGAAGCTTTCTCACCCACACTGGTCCTCTTTGATCATTAATCGCACTTAATTTTGTAGAAATCCATTCCTCCCCTAGGCTCTCAATTGACACTGTATAGTTCAGTCTAGATTTTATTTTCCCTGCTCCCTTATTATTTTCCTTATAAAGAATGTAACTGTTTAGTACCATTCTAGCAATGATATTGAAAGCCACCTTCTTCCGGTAACGTACAGTTCGCCTCTCATCGAGGTAGCTATACAACATCATGTCAGATGTGTCAATCCCACCCATACATTTATTATAAGATGTTATTATTGCTGGTTTAGTTTTGCTGTTGGCACTGCTGTGGGTTGCTGGAATTTCCTGTTCTTGTGCTATTGCATGGCTAGATAGAAGCATGACTGGGTTTTTCTGGGACTTTTTCTCTCGGAATGCACATGCTAACATTGGACCTGGCCTAAAATATTGTTTCTGTCCAACAGCAAATTTATTTTTAAAATTCTGAGGCAAATATTTCCTATTCCTCCTAACAGTTCCTGTTATGTATGTACCCAGCTTGTAGAGATGGCGTACAAGTGGTACAGACATAAAGTAATTGTCAACAAAGACATGATAACCCTTGTTGAGGTAGCCACCCATGACTAAAAGCTTCTTCACAACAATGTATCCCAAACCATGCTTTATGATATTGTCACTGTCTTCTTGAGATCTGGCACCTCTATTGACGTCCGAACCGGGGGAGGAGCTTACGGTCAGCTGTTTGCAATATGGCGGCGATATAGTGACGTGAAGTAATTGGATGTGCGTTTGTTATGGCTTCAAATTTATGATGGCAAAATACTACATATTTCCTTTCATTGATAGAAATATTTTTATAATCAATTTAAATGCAGTTCCTAATTCCTACCAGTTAAAAATATTACCCACATGTAGATAGTTAATTTACTGTCTGCTGTTACATAGGCCTATATGAAGCCTGTACTTGGGAGCCTAGCGGTATCGATGTTTTTATTAATTTCACAATATAAATATATATATATCTCACATAACACAAAGGACGTCTCCCTGATAATAAATTGAATCAAGCAACCCTGAATTTGCATGAATGTTTTGGGTTCAAAGAAGCGTTACTTGGGATGCTCAAATCATACTTCAATATTGCAAATATTGACCTACATACTTGCTGTACAAAGGCAAGAATGTTAATTTATTAATCTCTTGCCACAGGCAAGTTAAAATGGAGACATCCTCTTTATCGATATATTTAATTAAATATTTAAAATACAGACATTTAACATAGCTGGAGTCTCCATTTGAACTTGTCATAAGCAAACGGAACAGATCAAAAACTACACTTTAAGCCAAACCAAATTCACTCCTCAGCTCGACATAAACCATAATACCAATTAAAACCTATACAAAACATACTCTCCTTACTGTTGTACAACTTTCAAACCAACTATTCGCACTCAAAACTGTAAAACCCTGAAATGGGAACTAATTAAAGTTAGAATAGGCCGATCCGGTCTCCTGCTACATTACCGCATATGTATACTTAACATCACTATAACTTCAAAATTACGGCTAAGTGACCTATCTGCCTGAGTAATATAGGTGTTGCCGGCCTGCCTGGGATGATGGGTCACCAAACCGGTACTTAAAACTAAGATTTTACTCATTAATCAACTAAATTCAACAGTAGGGAGATCATAGCCAAAAACACAATTCAAGCCAAATCATACTTCAATGACCTACATACTTGCTGTTCAAAGGCAAGAATATAAATCCTCTGGCAAATTAAGGCTAGGAACAGCATTTTTCTTAAGTTTTCTAACCATTCGGCTATTGTCAATCGGAAGAACCCCTAAAATAAGTTTACGAAGAGCGGATTACATTCATTGTACGGCACAGAAGTAAAATAGGCTATAAGTTTATCAGTATTTTTGATGTAGGTAAATCCATGTGAATACAAATTAGGGACAATAACTAAAAATAATCAGCAGTACCGGTGGAAAGAAGTCGTCTTCACAAAAATGCAGACTGCACACTGTCCTGTAACATGTAACACGTTTTCCAATTGACAGCGCCGAAGACCATCTTTCTCTCTGAACTTTTTGTACAGGAAAGTAGTGAAGATATTTCGTAGCCGTTTTATACGATTTGCAACCGTATACAGAGCAGTACCTCCTCGAATTTGACCAATTTCTTTCTGTTTCCATCACGACGTCAATGCTTCACCATCTAAATAAATCTCACCAGTCACAATGTTACAGCTTCAACATTCTGCCGCGTGGCTGCGCCATCCAACTTTTCTGACGTCAATAGGTAAAAAAATAACAGGCAGTAATTTGAAACTGAATCACACAGCATCCAAAATTTGATACCCCAGCGATGGTGGTGTTTGTTCGGCAGGTATTGGAGAAGGCTAGTTTTATTTTTAGTCCCCACAAGAGACTCATCAATGCTAATCTGCTGATGTGGTGTATAGTGGTGCCTAAATACCCTGTTGGCATGATCCACTAGAGGATGATATTTTGCACAGGGATCATATCCTGTTTCTCCAGGCCCTGGCATCCCCTCATTGTTGACAAGATGAAAGAATCGCAGCAAGTGAGAGAACCTATGTTTAGAAAACATTTTAGGGAACCATGGGCTGAACTGAGAAGGCATAGTGGACCAGTAAGAGGCAATGGTTGGTTTTCTATTGATACCCATATTTAGAAGGCATGCAATAAATCCTTTCATTTCTGACATTGTGATCCTAACCAAATTCTTTAGAGGGGTGGGAACATTATCTCCCTTACTGGTGATGAACTGCTGGACATACCGATTAGATTCTGTCACCATAAGAGAAAGAAGAAAATCTGTGAAAAACAAAAGGAAATAAGCTGTTGGAAGAGAATCAGGAGGTGGCATGTGTTTAGGACCAGATAATTCATGATATTGAAATGGGAGAGGGAGAGGATTTTCAGGCGACAGAACCTCTGTGTAGTCCCCATCATTCATAATATCATCATCATCATGATCACTGTCAGATAATCTGTGAGCAGCTATCGGGGATATTTCTGGGGCACTATCATCACTTTCTATAACATCAGAATCACTGTCGGCAATAAAGTCACTGTCATCGTCTATAGCCTCTAAATAATCCAATACTTCACCATCATTTAGCCTAGAACTCGGCCCGGCCATGGAAAAAAATTTGGCTTACACTCGTCACGAAAACGTAATAACACGAAATAATAGACGCTACACTTCACTTGATAACACAGATAAACGCTAAATATAAACAAAATATAACAAATAATAAACTAGTATTAAAATGGAAACAAAACAACAATGCCGAACACGTAATTTAAAGCGCAAAATATGACGACTGGCACACAGAACAGGTCAACACGCCATGCGGTAAACATTCATACGCAGCTTTATAATTTCATTTGTTTCATACCAATATGGCAATATAGTGTCTCTATCTGTCGAGAAAAGTGAAAACCAAACTCAAATGCTACTATGCCAATCTTCTCCTGCCATCTGGGAGTCCAGTTAGTCACTAATACAGCCATCCAACACAGAGCCGATAGATCGGCACCGTGAGTGTTTTAAGCCAAGCCACTCAAGCCGATAGATCGGCTCGCTGAGCGTATAAGAGTTAAACATCTATCAAAGATGACTAAGTGAATCTATCAAACGTTGTTTCAAATCATGCTACATAATATCAACTAACAATTCAAAATAGGTCACAGTCTAATAGGAATGCTTCTAGTGCAAGAATCTACAAATCGAACTACATAAGGAAAATCTTCCCTTACTTTGAGTAGACTTAAAGTTGTCAAACAATGGATGGAAACGCATGGCACTACGTTGCTTGCCTCAAGAAACTCCCTGCTTCGCCTTGCTATGAAGCCCAGTCCCCGCATCGCTGTGATGATTCGATTCCGCCACGCTGTTGTACTTCTACGAGCTCGCTGTTCCTCTCGGCTTCTCCAGTCGACCCACTGGGACTCCCATCTCGACATCACCGGCCCCTCGATCGAACCCAGGCTTCTTCCTTGAATCTTGCTATTCAGCCCGAACACTGGAAAATCTTGGTGTCGCTCGTTCATACTCAATAGTTCTTATATAGATCATTTCGATTAATGTAGATCTTGCTTCTTCCTTGGTCTCAGACAGCATCGCGTATTCGGTTCGACTTCTGTCTACCCGTAGTCACGTGTAAGCATTCTTACGGCCATGATATTCGGCTACATTTCCCTATTCATATTTTAGCACGCCTTCATCATCTCCGTTGCAAAATCATACGTCCTATTATAATGCAGTTCTGCGTGACTTTCCATATCGACAATAATATATCACTGGTCTTAAAAATCATTCACTTTCACTCGGTGTTTTTAGCATATACCCTGTTCTTATTTTCACACTTCTAACAATATCCACAACGAGTTTCTTACTGTTCTTCACTCAATACAATGCTAATTATCGACGCGACATGATACTAGGTTCATTCTTTGTTCGTGGTGGCGTCAGTCTTTCTTAGATATAGTATTTACAGTCTCCCAATTCGCTCATCACACTCGTGATTTTCACACTGTACTCACGTATAGCTCTGTTATTACCTGCTTCCGTTTCTGTTCCATTTCACACTAATTTCACTGATTGCACAATATTTTCTGCCGCTTCTTGGAGCACTCAACTCACGCATCCTCCCTCTTCAACAGTCTCCAAGCGAATACTTGCTCCAAAATGGCTGACTTGGCTTCTTCCTATTTCCCCTTCCAGATTCTCCTCATAATAGCGCGTAAATTGGGTGTTCCTGAGCTTAATTATTAATTCTGTCGTTCTGAACCAAATTTCTGTGGAAATCTCTTCATGATAAATATTTAAATAATTCTCCTGAATTGCATCGCATGCCTCGATAGCATCTGTACCCTGGCAAGTTTCTGGGAATAATGACTACTTGGCAACATCTAACTAGCGCGTGACGAAGTATGCGCTCACTGGTTGACAAACAATCCTGGCGGGGGGATGACGTAAAATGCACCTGGACGCACATGCGCATTGGAAGGTTCAGGTCTAATTTGTTCCGTTATACCACTTTCACATATCGTGATGGAAGCTTGTCAGGAGTCCTGATTTCCTAGGTCTAGGGTTTCTTTGAGATGCTCAGGGCACTCAGATCATGGGGGATGGCTTCCCTGGCAGTTAGGACCCATCGGGGCAGGCGCAAAACTCACCCTCGTGTATCCCTTTGGTACACTCACTGCACATGCTAGAAACATGCCAGAATTTCTGACACTGATAGCAAGACACAGGTTGACGGATGTATGGTAGAACATCCCAGCAGTACGATGTGATCTTCACCTGATTAGGAACTACACCATGGAGAACAAAAGCGCCGGTGTCGACCCTCTGCTTCCTCCAAAAAATATTGTATTAGTTCAACATTGCTGTTCAGAATGAGGTCACGATGCAAAATGTGGTATGTGTTTTGTGCCTCTCAACATTAATGACAATTTCACCAAATTGTGTGCATTCCAATGCTGGAATCACTGCACATGCAGAGCACCTGGCAGAAACATGCCCATTTCTGACACTGATCAAGGTATGTACCACCCTTTGCTTCGGTTTGCTTCTGATCAATGGCATGCAGTAATAGCTGACCATTCTGGGGCTTGGGTCTCCAAATTACCCCTCAAGGTAGCAGGGAAACACTTGATTAGTTCTTCATCCCTATGCATGAGGGGCACACAAATGAAAACCGAACACCCGCTACTAGACCATGGCATGGTTTTATTCAAAAGTAATTACCACAAGTGTTAATACATTTATCTCGCTGGGAGACAAGGCAATCAATTCCAGTTTCGTAGAAAGAGGTAGGTCACTATCCCAGCATTTGCTTAGGAGTATGGAAAAACCTCATCAAACCTTTGATCTCTGAACTTGCTGCAGCTCCCTATCACGGTTGAGACGAGCGATTTAACACGCACAGCTAAAGCAGGAGGTACACACAAAACCCTCCTCAATCTTTCGGCATTAAAGGTAGAAAAATCTTAATAACAAAATGCTAAATTTGAAACACTGGTACAGTAGAGCGTCAATAATCCGAATGCCCGCCTTAAACATGGTAACTTATTTTGCACGGCGCTGTGAGAGAACAATGACCTTGGGAGAGTAAATTTGTAAATGTGTAGTGAAACGTCCCTAAAGTACAATACAAACGAGGTCCGAACCTCTGCTACCGTGATTGTATAACTTTAGGTTGGAAGCGGAAGGACTGGGCCTTCTGCCAACATAACTCAAAGTACACCTATTATAACCGTGCTGTCGAGCTCAAGCCTAAAAGAAAACACAGTTACTCTGGTATGAAACATTCTATTGGCCAACAGAGTTCATTTACAAAATAAAAAACAATAACAAATATATCAATATATAAACAAGACATGGAAATCACCCTTAATTACCTTTACCCTATTTCCAATCAGAAGCGCGTCGGAGTATAGTAGAAATACAGTTAAAACATTCCTAACATGATCTCTTCGGTTGATACCAGATGACAGAATCACATATCTCACAAGCAAGGTACTTTACTTCACGACTAACACGACACGTCAGAAATCTAGATCAATATTACCAACTGAAGATCAATGCCAATAAACAAAACATTTATCATAGTGTGGATAATTACATTAAATTCCAACTCCTATTAATGGCATGAACATAGATCTAGTCATACCAATCACCAAACCAGTGACATGGCTGCCTTCTTTCAAGTACAGTACTACGTAATCAGCTGTTCGTCGATAATGGTGTTTCGCTACGAACTGGAAATCAATGCCGATAAACAAACGTTTATCATAGTGTGGATAATTTGTTTAAAATCCAACTCCTATTAATAGCATGAACACAGAACTAATCTCTCCGAACACCAAACCAGTTACATGGCTGCCGACTTTTAACTACAGTACTACATTATCAGCTGTTCGTCATTAATGGTAGTTCGTTACCTACTGAAAATCACATCTAATTAAAGAACCTAACACCGACGTCATCACCATACCTCATAACTATACTCCGTACTGAATAACATCTTAAAACAGATCCAAACTAGGATATCCTACAGTGATTAGAGTGAAATGAAAACCTTTACGTTACTTTACTAATTGAAACTACTAACCACATAACAAAAGATAGTCAACCCTAACACAGTATCACAATGCCGGTGACTCAATATATTATAAATAATTGTACTTCAGGCGCAGACCTCACATATGAACAAACTTTGACACAACATGACATACCTTTCAGTAGACCACTTGTGCACCCTCACAAACTGTAACAACATTTCGTCGAACACAATATTGCTTATTTCCTCAGTCATAGAACGTGACATTCCACAGTGATCAGTATCACAAATAATAAGCAGAACATCTTTCATACGGCAGGTCATTTCCTCAACAAGATGATCTTTTCCAGGATACCAAATGCTACATCATCGCTTCTAATACATGAGAGGTCCAATCCAGTCTTCCTAATTTCTTCAATGCAATTATAATTTTAAATTTAAGGTTGTTAATTCCGTCTTACATTGGTACTTGTCATTACTCCGAACTAAAGGAAACAGGGCAGAAGCTAGTGAATAGCCCCAGGCTATTCCAGCCTCCTCGGGAACTCCAGCTATGTCCACTACATCTTATCGCCTTGATGATTTCAACATATCTCTTCTTGTAGATCCTAAAAACTTTACAATTGTCGTTGTGACGATGGACAACAAGGCAGACCTACCATCTTGGAAACCCGACGACGGGAACACACTCTATAGAGTATCGCCACAAGTAGAAGACTTCCTTCTTACCTGTTCGGTGGAGCGCTCTGACGAGAGTCAGCATAAACATCATACTCGCAGAAGCTAATTATGCAAATCAGATGGAGGTGAGAGTAGAGACATGTCTAGTGTCGTAATAACGGCACATGTAGTGAATTGTTTTTGTAAAATGTATGCATTTTTCTGGATTTAAAGATGTAAATAAATCAAAGTACAATATGTAAGTACATAGTGTGTTTATTTTTATTTATCTTAACATTTTTAATATAACTAGGAATTTCTAGGTTATGTTCGAAAACCCAACCTTCCAGTCCCAATTAGTTCGGATTTTCGACGCTCGACTGTATTGGTATCCTAAGCTGTAGTAGCCATAGTAAAAAATATTGTATGCCACAATTAATCTGAGAAATGATATACAGTGTACTCCAGATAATTTGCGTGCGGATAATTAGTTTTGCGGTTCATTCGCGAACCTCCAAGAGTAATTTTTAAAATAGAAATTCTCACAGCAACGAATCATCATGCTAAGTAAAGCAATCTCTCCGTCGTTTAAAAGAATTTTGAAGAGACACAATACGTATAGACGGAATCATTGAGATTCGAGAAGACTGAACTGTGTTTCTCTGCGATGTAACAGTAGGCCTACTTGCGCAATCTTCGAATCATACGAGCATCTTGCCGCATATGGTATAGAAAAGATTTCCTTTATCTTTGAAGCCCAAACATACAAGAGGAATGCACTTTCACTGGGAACCTACCCTCCCTTTCTCAACAGCCACACTCCAAGGTCGCTGATCTGCGAGTTGTGAAGGTTGAATGCGCGGACAGCGTATTGTAAACAGCGATTATTGCCTAATGGCACAAGCTTGTGCGACACAACGAAAGTGTGTTTGTTGGATGCTCTTCATGCAGTCAACAAGCCATGGGAGAAAAATACCGCTACTACGCTCGCACAAAAGCAAGTGCTTGCCGACTATATTTCGAACGGGCAAGTTAGACGTCGATAAAGACGATTATGATTTAAGACATGAAAGCAAAGAAGAAATAGCACGGAATTTGAATGCTGGTGAGGAAACCGGAGATCCAGTTGATATAGAGTGCAGGAGTGATGCAACGGAAATCCCACAGTCAAGCTAGTGTCTCCAGTCACACTTATCTCTTATATAGAAAAACGAGATGAATTTTCGTTCTCATATAATGTTTCCTTCGGAAATGTGCAATCGAAGATTAGAATAAACGATCTAAAAACAAAAAGTGATGACTGCTTTGTTGTTAGATATTAATGTAGGCATAATCCACATAGGCCTACCTCTAGCCTAGCATGTCTTATAAGACACTACAATTAAGTGTTATAATTATTATTTAGCGTGTTCAAGCCTATTTCAATATTTTTGCTTTTACTAGGCTCAACATAAATAACTGCGGATAATTCACGGAAGTTCATGCATTAATTACCGCGAATTAACAAGAGTGCACTGTAGCTAAATGCTGAAGTAACTCAATTTGCTATCGTCAAGTCCATTTTGTTTTAAGGTCTATACTTGGGTGTTCATAATTTTGAATCCAATAGCAGGTCAGAGTTTAAATACAAGCAACTTGGCAACCCCATTTTACCATACCTTTTGCAGAATTGCAAGAGATAACGGTAATACCTGCAATATATGCAATAAAATTTGCTAAACTAGTGGAATTAGCCAAAATACCTTCTGTAATGATGAAATATAAATCTGGAAATGATGTAGTAATAGATGTTTACCCCTCCTCTGTCTATAACCCACCCACTATCCCCTTTTAAATTACGACTCATATAGTAAAATTCCAGGTGTGTCCACCATTATCCGGTGAATTATGGGACAAATAGAATATTGCCAACCCCGCGCATACAGAATTACTCAAATTAGCCAAAAGCAGGGGTTTGCCTAGACCAATAATTACTGCGGCCCGCATTAGCCATATACACACCCCTGGGTTTTGTCATGCACAGTGGGAGTACTCACGTATCAATAATCTTTATCCAAACCAATCGTTTTGCCAATTAATGCTTTTTCACATAATAGCAATAATTAGGGATAGGAATTTTTCGGTGATTTCAGAGTGAAGAAAGCGGTATTTTAAAGTGGCAAATTCGGTGTTTTCAAGTGCACTTTTCGGTACTTTCAAAATGTTAAATTTTAGGCGGTATTTTTTAAATATCATGGATAACATAACGCATTTCAGTCATCCTTCAAGTATACTTCAGTGAAGAGATCTAAATTCTCTTGTGATAAACGGTAACACGTATCACTTAACGTGCTAGTGTAAGCTGAAAAACCAAAGTTCACAGTTAGCGTTTGAACAGGGTATCAAAATGTTTTTCAGCACAGATTCTGAGAACTTTGGAAATACAAATGTCATTCCTTGCAAAACTCGAACAATGTCTGTCTTGGTCCTGGCGTGCATCTGCCTCTTGATTAATGTTTGCAGTTCGTTGTATCCTCTAATGACCTCACTTTTTTCCAGTGTTCCACAGAATGACAACTTCTTAATTTTCTTTGCAAGGTCCTCATTGATGTTCATTGGCACTATTTCTGCTGGATCAAACGCACACATTTGTAAATCTTGTTGCCAGGGTCAACGGATCTCAGGCTGATTAATATTCTAAGAGCATGGGACCCAGCGTTTACTAAAACTGGATGTATTTTCTCTCCTTTTAATTCATTTCCACAACCCTCCAACAGCTCCTTAATGTTGGTACCGTAATTTCCAGAAACAGCAAGTTTAAGGGCTTGCTGAATTCTCCGTAGATGTCCATCTAGAAGGTGAACAGTCTGATAAGACTGGGATGAGTTTAGTGATGTCTGTGCCAAATTCTTTGAATCTCAAGTATTTCGTCATGTGAAACGTTGTTCAGGAAATCAACACCAGAGTTATCAGTCCCTACTACTTCATTCATAAATTGCACGATATCTTTCAAGTACTCTGACAGGTACACTACCGAATGAAACCAAGAAGACCACCTGGTTAAGACTGGTTCAGGAAACAGTGGCACATTTGGATATGGATACTTGCCATCTAGATATTCATGTCTGAAAGGCGCACTATATGACGCCACGCGCCAAGTAGTTACTAGCATGAAGGGGGAGGTGACCTTGCTGTTCTGGTCCTTAAAACCTCAATAAGTTAGTAACTTACCAGGATGAGATTGATAAAGATCGCTGTATGCAGAAAGCGAGGTCCGCTATCTACCGTTAAGTTTCCGATCATTCCATGTTTGTTGGATGCTCTTCATGCAGTCAAGTCATGAGAGAAAATTACCGCTACTACACTCGCACAAAAACAAGCCTTTGTCAGCTTCTGTGACTACGATATTTTAAATCTGCAAGGTGGTCTCACTACGATGACATTTGGGCAAAACCTGGATGAACGCCAAGATGCAGAAGAAAGTGACATTCAGTAGTTAGACTTCGATAAAGACGATCATGGTTTCAGACATGAAAGCGATGAGGATATTGTACGTAATTTGACTGTCGGTGAGGTAAACTGAGATCCAGTGCATGTCAAGTGAAGGAGTGATGCAACGGAAATCCCGAAAGTTCCCACAGTCAAGCTAGTGTGTCTATAGTCACACTTATCTCTTATATAGAAAATCGAGATGAATTTTCGTTCTCATATATTGTTTTCTTCAGAATTGTACAATCTAAAACTAGAAAAAATAAACTATCTAAGAAACAAAAAGTGATTACAGTCATTTCTCTTAGTTTTTAATATTGGTGTAGGCCTAATCTTCGTAGTGTGTCTTACAATACTATGTTATAATAGTACATTATGCAACGAGCCTATAATGGCAATAATTAAGACACGAGTAAGTTTATAAAACGAGCGTATGCGAGTCTTATAATTTCCATACGAGTGTCTTAATTACCATTATAGGCGAGTTGCATACGACGGTTTATGTTAGACGATAATTATTATAACTATTTCATGTTCGAACATAAATATTCATAAATATCTGTAGAGATTTCACCAGTTTTATGTACTGAACAGAGCGCATGAGACGCAGAGAGTGCCTTGTATTTGACCATGGCCTCCTCGATTACCCTACTATGACACTAGGCCAGGCAGTGACATTTAAATTAGAAGGCCGTGGAACTCAAGTGCATCTAATTATCTAATTGGTCAAACAACTGTTTCTTGAGCTCTGATTGGTGAGAGGAACTGTTTCATAATGCAAAATAGTGTTATAATGAGCCTCATTATAGTACCGTTTTCTGACATATAATAGTCAGGGTCGAACATAAAGTATTATAATTATTTTTTTTCTGCGTGTTCTTAAAATACATTTCAATATTTTAACCAATAGTTTTCTTTTTGCCTGGCTTAAAACATCATTGCAGATAATTCGCGGCTTTCAAAAAATCGCGGAAATTTGTGCATTAATTGCCGCGAATTATCGGAAGAGCACTATAAACGAAAAAAGCTAAAATTCGCGTTTTCGTGCGAAATTCGCGAAAATTCGTGTTTTATGCGAAATTCGCGAAAATTCGCGAGCTCAAAAACATTTATTTTTGCCATTTTTAGGGTTATTATAACACATTATCACCTGTGTATGACTTCTTTTAAAAATTCGCGAAATTCGCAATCGCGAATTTTTCCTATCCCTAGCAATAATACCTTTTGCAGTGGCGGATCCAGACCTTGCGGGGCCCTGGGCGGTATGGTAAGGTGGGGCCCACAACAATAGGAAATTTAAAAAATATCAAATCAAATGGAAAATAGTTTGGTAATAATAATAAAATAAGGAATAGGCCTAGTTACAATATTTTGAATACACTACAGTACATTTTTTTAATAATATGAAAGAAACCTTTAAGTCCCCTTGAAGAAGATTATGTAAAATATGAAATATTAAAATATTACTTTGCGACTTCTTTTCCCGGCTGAAGTCTTCTATTATTTCATTGAAATCTAAACTTGCTAAACGGTCACGGGAGGTCAAAACTGCACTGAAAAAAGGAATATGAATTATAAATTAGTTTGAAAAGTATAATTAATTAATTAAATTTAAAAAAATCCCCGGACTGCGGGGCCCTGGGCGGTCGCCGTCCCCTAGATCAGCCGCTGACCTTTTGTATCCGACATGTTGGCAACAGTAATGTGACTTCAATGTGTGCACCTCGATAACAGTTTGAGAGACCTCATGTACTTGACAAACATTGCTGCCATCTTTGGATGATCAAGAAATAAAAACACACATCCGGTGCAGTAGTGATCATGGTTATTATTTCAATTAGCAATGTTCCCCAGAATATTAACAAGGTATGAAAATCACATAACATCCTCTCTTCAGTTAACAGCCCTGAGGCTGGTTTGCAGCAACTCACCAAACTTCTCTATTCTCCGCCATCCTCTTCAATTCACGATATGATTTTGTGTTCGTGTCTGTCATTAACTGTGGGATGTATGTCTTCCTCTTGTGTTTTTCCCTTCTAAAATCCCTTCGGTGACTCTTGCTAGCAGGCTATTATGTCTGAGAATATGTCCCAACATATTTGCTCTTAGAATGCAAATACATTTGCCATTGGAAACAAATGTTTTAAATATCCGTATTGATGTTAGAATTAAACGTTTAAATTATACGCCAAATCAATACATAAACAAATATATATTTTATATATTAGTACATGTTTCGACCCACAGTGGGGTCATCCTCAGCCTAGAAAGAAAATCAATTAAGAATTGGAAAACTATAATGGCATATGCGCCTTAAATCTAAATTAAAATGAAAATTAAAGATAATAATTGATAAAATATAGTAATAAAAATGGATATCCTTACAAAGTAGTATTAATTAAATAAATATAAGATTGGTCTTTTAACAATAATTTTAAAAAAGTAGTTAGAAATAAGAACTATTAGACGGTGAGTGTAAGAATGTTAAGCTTTAAATTTTTTATCAAAATATACACAAAATAATTTAGAAAATCAATAAAATAATTCAGCTCGGCCATTGAGTTAAATAACTTGAATCCTCTTCAATACGGAGACTATTAACGATTTTTAAAAGGTGCCAACCAGTATTATGATGACATGAAATAACCTCGTTGTATGGGATGTAGAAATTGGGAAATTCGTACAAGAATTTGAGTTGAAATGCCCAATATGGATATGTGGCAATTCAAATAAATGTCCAAAACGTTGAGAAGAGAAACCGGGATTCTTGAGATGAAATTGCGGTATCAGAAATTCCACTTTAAATTTGCCAAACAGTGTTAGGTTATGTATATGCTGATTTAATGCAACCGTCGTGTTGAAAATTCTCCCGTAGTACCATATGTACCGCATACATTAAGTATTTATCAAATCAATGAATTATAGGAGGCATGTCATTATTCGTAATCTAGGTTTGGCAAATTTAAAGTGGAATTTCTGATACCGCAATTCCATCTCAAGAATCCCGGTTTCTCTTCTCAACGTTTTGGACATTTATTTGAATTGCCACATATCCATATTGGGCATTTCAACTCAAATTCTTGTACGAATTTCCCAATTTCTACATCCCATACAACGAGGTTATTTCATGTCATCATAATACTGGTTGGCACCTTTTAAAAATCGTTAATAGTCTCCGTATTGAAGAGGATTCAAGTTATTTAACTCAAGGGCCGAGCTGAATTATTTTATTGATTTTCTAAATTATTTTGTGTATATTTTGATAAAAAATTTAAAGCTTAACATTCTTACACTCACCGTCTAATAGTTCTTATTTCTAACTACTTTTTTAAAATTATTGTTAAAAGACCAATCTTATATTTATTTAATTAATACTACTTTGTAAGGATATCCATTTTTATTACTATATTTTATCAATTATTATCTTTAATTTTCATTTTAATTTAGATTTAAGGCGCATATGCCATTTTAGTTTTCCAATTCTTAATTGATTTTCTTTCTAGGCTGAGGATGACCCCACTGTGGGTCGAAACATGTACTAATATATAAAATATATATTTGTTTATGTATTGATTTGGCGTATAATTTAAACGTTTAATATTTGCTCTTCTTCAGACACTTCGTAAAGCTTCTACTTTCTCCTGCTCTTCTGAATCTCTTCATTTGTCATATGCTGTATCCAACTGATCTTTAGCATTCTTCTCCAGCACCATGCCTCAAAAGCCATCAACTTCCTCTCTTCTGACTTCCCTATTGTCCAGGTCTCACTACCATACAAAGCCACACTCCACACGTATGCCTTCAACAGTCTTTTCCTTATTTTTAGGTCCATACTTCTGGATGTGAAGAGATTCTTCTTTCTATAAAAGGCGTTCTTTGCCTGAATAATTCTACTCTGAATTTCCAGTTTGGTGGTTCCATCATACGTTATCAAGCTTCCCAGATACTTATATTCCTTCACATGTTGTATTCTATCATTCTCGATATAAATTGCTGGTGCTCTTCTACGATCTTCCCGGTTCCGACTGCATACGAGTATTTTCGTTTTATTTTTATTCATGTTCATGTTAATTCGTTTTTAAGGAAGTTATTCATTACATGTATAAGTATAAGTGTAAGTATAAAAGCCATGTTCTTGAAAAATACTGTCAAAAACAGGTATGAAGAAATGGCAAAGAAAACAGCAGAAACCAAATTATAGAAGGACATTGATGCTAAATGGGATCAATATAAATTAACACCAAGAAGAGAAGCTGAGCCTTCTTCAGACTTAACACTGGCCATGACTGCCTTGCAGCTCATCTGAAACAAATCAACATCCTGAGATCTGAAGAGTGCACACTTTGTCACGAACCTGGAAGTAAAATGGATAAGGGGCACCTGCTACATTGCTACAAACTTGATGTGACTGCTAGAACTTCAGGAAACCTCACACAACTCTATTGGAATGCAAGAAAGCTGATGGATTGGAATCCAGGCTAGCCATTGGAAACAACAACAGAATTAATGAGAAAACTACATCACCTTCGCCGGAGGAAACTCCATTACAGAGGTGACTAGCCTTGTTTGCCGGCAAGGCTGTGGTAGTCATGGTGTGATCTATTGCAGAACTCTTTCTGGATGACATCCCGTCGATTGGTGGATGTTTCAGGTAATTTGGAGTAATAGGCAAGGGTGTTGGTTTTACAGGTGCAGGGCTAGCACCCGGCTCTAGCAGTTCACAGATCTCCGGAACAGTACAAAGTGCCGCCGGGGTTTCCTTCTTATTGGTGAGTGCTGCGGGATCAGCGCCATGAGACAGTAACAAACTTGCTATTGCTTTATGACCTCGTTTGGCAGCCCAGTGCAAAGGTGTCCTGTCACAAAGTAAAAACAGTACTTGAAATGGCTTGCAATAATAATAAAGTAAGTTTAAACTAGCCTAATGCATATGACTATTGCAATTTTTAAATTTTCCGTATTGAATTATTAATAATTTATGGATTTTAAAATTTTTGGAAGAATAATTCCATTGTTGTTTTTTTCTTTAATAATATCTTCAAGACAATTCTTTTAAATTTTTCTTCACACCAAATCATTCTCAATTTACTCTTCTACACGTTTAAGATTCCCATTAGACCACTTTCTGTAAATATGAAAACATAAATCACTGTGATGACTAGGGCCCTGATGTTGATGACAGGTTATCTTTTTACTGAACTGTCTAAAACAATGCTGAAGTACATAGAAACTCCGGACGGGCCACCCCGTCTTAAAATATGCGATTTTCATTTTGCATATTTTTGCATTTTTTTTTGCTATTTTTCCATTTTAAGAGCATTTTCTTAAGTTTGGTAGATTTTTTTGGGTCTTCTTTTAGAGAAATCGGCCTTTTAAGGTCATCTTTTTCCAATTTAGGTATGTCACAGCTTTATATGAGGGAGTTAAGTCTCTCAGAGTTAAGAAAAAGCTAGTAGCTGATACAAGATAATTTAAAATATTGAAATAGTGATTCCATTTCCTTAATCAAACGGGTGGAAGCTAGTCTTAGCAACAATCGTGGCGAAATTGCTGCGGGTATTGCATCAAAACTGAAAAAAGTGCTGGACAAAAACATCGGGTATAAAACATTCTGCAAAATCTCAGACATTCTTTCTGATGAAAACTCCTGCATGGATGGGATTGAGGAGGATTTAGCAGCAAACGACCTTCCTCACTTCAAGTAAGCTCCGATCACATCAGTTGATGTTGAACACAGCTTTTCGAGATATAAAAACTTCTTGGCTGATAACCGCAGATCATTTACATTTGACAACATCAGAATGACATTCGTAGTGCAGTGCAACTCAGACTAAAGTGAACATAAACCTTTTGTTAAGTGCTATAAATCTATTTTGATTGACTTTTCAGTTTGAGTTTGAAATATTGGTGAATTTATTATTATAAGATCATTTTCTCTATTTTATAGTGCTTATTTTTTCGAATTTTTGAAATATCTGTGAGATTATTATTATAAGATCATTTTAGAGTGCATTCTTACAATTTTTAGGTCATTTATTACAGTCATTTTTGAAAATTTTAAGTGCATTTTAAAAACTTTTTTTACGGCATCAACATCCGGGCCCTAGTGATGACACTTTTAAAAATTTATGTTAATTAGCTTACGTCATTATCCGGATCAGGCATATTTGGTAGACTCGACGTATCTGGTATGGAGATTAACAACAGGAAAAGTTATACACTAAACTAAATGATTGAGAAGGGTACAACTATCAAAATAGTGTGTATAGTTGGGGGTGCATCTTATATCTTGAAATATATTTATACATTCAAAAGGAGCAGATGCCATGAAACTTTGAAAAATATTGAAATGTTAGAAGCCATTTTTCATTTTGGCCTTTTTTTTTTTTGTTTTGTTGTTGTAGAACTGAGTTCCAAATTATATTTTGTTCACAAATTAGCAATTTGCTATTTCTCATTTAAACACAGGACAGTAGTTGTTGCCACAACAGCTCGAAAACAGTTCACATTTTATATAAATGATGTTAAGGATTGAGATGCCCTTTATCAGCGTATCATTCAGTGACCGAGTCTAGTCTAGTATTGTCCTTCTATATCAACCAGAGAGAGTGTGTGTGTGTATGTCTACCAATACCGGTAATAAAGTTGTTGATGGAAAAAGGAAGTGTTCATTACTTGTTTGTAAATAGTCAATCAATATTCACGTGGAACCACACGCATAACACTGGTGTAATTAACACATTGCATCTTTCAACACAGCATTAGTAGGCAAACACTGCTTATTTGCATTTACAGTTCTGGCTTTTTACCATCATTTGAGCACAGTACTAATAGACCATTGATGAATATTAGTTTACAATTCTAGTTTGGGGCTTATCACTTAATCATATCACAGCAGTAATAGCTACACCTTCAGTTTAACAGTTGGTAGATGGAGACTCTTTGTGGGTGAGATTGTGATTTCGCAATCTTGCAACCTTGTAGATATTAAAATAAATAGTTTTGTTTGTTTTTCTTTTTATTTAGTATTTCACAGCAGTATTAGACTGCACTTTTTGTTAAGATTTTGCCATGACTTAAGCGGATTGTTGTTGGAGGGCCGCTAATATTTGTGGGGGGTTTTGGTAGTGTTTTGTAGAGCATTTGGTAACACTGGAGGAGACCAAATCCTGGGGGAAAAAATTCTTAAACTACTGAAATTAGCCAAAATACCTGTGGTAAAGATGGGGGAAAAAATCTCGAGATGATGTAGTAATAGATGTTTATTCCTCCGCTGTCTATTTTATTGCCCGCCCGCCATCCCCTTTTTAGATCATGACTTATATAGATAAAATTACAGCCGAGTCCGCCATTATACGCGTGATTTATGGACAAATACAGTATTGCCAACCCCATGTGTACGATGCTACTGTATAGCAAGTATCGTCAAACAAAAAAGTGCTAAGTTAACGCCAAGTTCCATTCAGAGTTTGACATGGGTGTTGCGAGTATTTCCAATTTCAATCGGCGATATTATAACGAGCGTTGCCCCAGTTTTTTTAAATAACATTTGATCTATATCCTCCCAACCGCTAAGACTGAAATTACCTAAAAACTATCAATTTAATCAGACCAATGGTTTTTGCATAGACCGATATTTGCTAGGTAGCGCAGTCCTGTGGGCCGCGCTAGCTAATATATAGACCCTTGGTTATGTCACGCACAGTGGGTGTAGACATGCATCAATAATTATTATTTCTGGAGGAGTCCAAATCCTGCACTACCTGCCATATTATTGAAAAAATATGAATTTCATTCCTTACTGGGAGTCATTAGGAATTGAAATTGAAATTACTGTCAGGTGCTGCACCTGAAATATTTGTTATTATGTAAATAAATGTTTTTATTTCTTGCTGCTTCAACGACGGCAGCCATGTTTCTGAGGCGCATGAGGTACCTTCAACTGTTACTCAGACACACACATTGACAACAGTTAATTATTGCCAACACGTGGGATTTAAAATACACCGACACATGTAATATTGTAATTACCGTATGTGAAAAAGCATTAATTGGCAAAACCATTGGCCTGGATAAAGATTATTGATGCAAGACTATCCCCACTGTGTGTGACAAAAACAGGTGGGTACACAGTAGCTAATGCAGCCTGCAAGGCTAGCTATTATTGCTCTAGGCAAAAACCATTGGTTTGGATGAAAATTATTGATGCATTTTTGGGTAATTTTAGTCTTAGTGGATGTGAGGATATAGATCAGTTGTTTAAAAAAACTGGTGCCATCGGGTGTCTTGAGGGTGATTTGTTTCGAAGAAGTGCTCTGAATGGAACTTGGCGCTTTTTTGTTTTCGAAACCGGCTATACAGTAGTGCTGTAAATACCATTGCCACAGGTATTTTCGCTAATTTCAGAAGTTAAAGAATTTTTTGCCCCAGGATTTGGTTTCTTCCTGAATCAATGAGCATTTTTGTCCTGTATATTTTGATCCGATGATGCTCGCTTGACAAGCAAAATGTCATCCAATTACCCTTCGCCATTTATTAGAGGAGTTAATAAGTGTATAAATAATTCATGTAACTTTTCTTTCAGGTAGCAGGGTGATAAAATAATTGTTACTCCCCGCCCAATCTAATTGGGCATGACTTACTTGTGTAGACCAACTGAAAATAAATCATATTAATAGACTTTGAAAATTGGTTGCAACTGCATATTCACTCATCATGTCGTTGTTTCAAAGATTGTCAATGGGGCAGGTATAACACTCAAAAAGGTTCAGGGAGGATGACTCGACCAAACAGCACTTTTTGCTCTGAACCACAGTGAGTGTTACATCTGCCCGTGGTAATCTTTGGGTGGGGCTGCATAACCCAGTCGGTAGAGCTTATTGATTGGGTTTGATCCCCACCCAGGTAGTGGATTTTAGAAATGCAAATGACCCTGGGGTTCACTCAGCCTACAAAAGAAATGAGTACCACGGTAATTCCTGGGATTAAAGGGTCACAAAGGGTGGAGGCCTCCACCTTTCACTGCTTCAAGGGCTTCCGGGGCCTGTATGGAATTAGCTTGGCTTTGCTTGTTTTTGGTGATCTTTGAAAAATAAATTCTGGCTCTCCGATTGGAGGAGAGTTCTAACTGGTTGGGCTGAGACTAGCTACTGTATTTTGGGTTGTCAGGGCCATGCACAGTGCCATTGGGTGCTTATACCAAAATCTTTCAGTTTGTAACATAGGAACAAAGAAATATCTGCAATGTGGCAAACAGACCAATGGTACCATAACATTGAAGACCATCAACTCAATAAAACTACAAAATTTAAGCACCCTGGTTCCCTCATCACTTTGGATTGCGAGACCGTTCTTGATGCCAAAGCACAAGTAAATGCTGCGTGGCTGAAATGGCACCAAGTCACTGGAATACTGTGTGATAAGAAAATACCTATCCACCTGAGAGAATACAAGACCATAATAAGGCCAGTGGCCCTCTAAGGCACAGAATGTTGGCCAACTTCAACCTAACACGAACAAGCCCTCTAAGGAATGGAAATGAAAATGCTGTGTTGGGCTATGGGTATTACACGGCTTGACCATGTCAGAAATAAACATGTAAGAAAGCAAATGGGACTTGCAACAATCAGAAACAAAATGAGGGAGTGCATCTTCATTGGTATGGGCATGTTACTAGAAGTGATGAGAATTCTGTGGTAAAAACAGCCCTCCGATATGATCCAGGAGGGCATAGACTCCGTGGGCGCCCAAAGAAACGATAGATGGATAGAATCGGCGAAAACCTGGTATGCGGCCTCAAACCTGAAGATGCCCTTGACAGGAAGAAGTGGCGAGCGACAACCAAGCAAACGGACCCTGCGCCAATGCGGGATATAAGCTAGGAAAGAAGAAGTTTCAGTTGGTAACCCTAATAGAGAATCTGTCAAGTGAATGTCTAGTTTCAAAGATGATGGTGTGTCCAACTGTGAAGATTTATCAAACACTCAAAATACTTCTTGGAATAATAAATAGATCCATGAAATGATCCTACAGTAGATGAATGAGTAACAGTGCAGGAGACAAGAACCCACGATAACATTTTCTAAACTACTGAAATTAGCCATAAAAACCTTCTGAAATGATACAAAATAGATCTGGAAAGGATGTACTGTAGTTCACTCCTCCGCTGTCTATAACCCACCCGCCTTCCCTTTTTATATCACGATTTATAGAGTAAAATTCCAGCTGTGTCTGCAATTATACGCATGAATTATGCACAAGTACAGTGTTACCAACCCCACACATCTGCCGCTAGTGAACTGTTTATTTGCACTGTTCCTTTGAGAAAATTGTTTGTTTTATTTATGTGAAAATAATTACTAGGTAGTTAGTCATATTCACTCCCCTCATTTTAGTCATGCACAGTGGAAATAGTCACGCATATGACCGACCTCATGTGGTGGAGTATTTTATATCTTACATGTTGGCAACACTACCGTGACGTCAATGTGTTCGCCTAGGTAACAGCTGAAGAAAGTTTGAGGAAAATGGCTGCCGTCTTTCAATGACTAAGAAACAAACACACCTATTTGCATAATTTAGCACATATTTCCAGTGCAGTGAAAATGGATGGCAATTTCAATTGGTATTTTGCCCTAGAAAGGTATGAAACTCGTGTATTATCCGTATTAACAAAGTTGTGATTGTCAAAGGCAGGCTCTGGTCTCCTTCACTGTTAATGATGAATGCACCCCTGTTGAAAATCAATCCCTACCACCCAAAGGAAACATTACTTCTGTAGTTAGAATTCTAAGCTCAGTAATATTGTCCCTTATATTTAATGATACATGCTCCTCCCACACGAGTCCTTGCTAACTATTGTGTGAAACTATGCCTAAATTAGTTGAAGGCACAGTAAGAAGCTGTAACCAACATAAAGTAAATAACTAAATTACAGTAACAGGAGCGTAGTGTGCTTAATTCTTTGAAAAAAAAAAAAAAAAACATGGTAAGAGTTCATACTAGACCATCCTTTGTATAAAAAATTTAAAAAACTGAAATTACCTGATTTAATAGTCGGGAGGATATCAGGAGAGGATTGAGAATTAGATGTTCACTGCTCCACTGTCATAGGCCCACCATCCCTCCCAAATAGCAACACGACTTATATAGTTGAAATCGAAGTTCTGACCTCCATCTTTCTCACTGAGTCAGTAATGCCAACCCCACGTGTTTGGTACTATTTCGCACGTGATTTATGAAATTACTATACTCAGTGGAAAGTGAACTCAATTACAGTGTTTATTTATGTATTTATAATGTTTTACATACAAAAACAGACCTAACCTGGTGCTTATGCCCCAGACCCCCTTGCTTGTGGTACTAGCATTAGTTTTCGACCAGGCAGTACCTAACCTAGTAGCGGACATAAATTCTATCTTATTAATGTTTTACATACAAAAACAAACCTAACCTGGGGCTTACGCCCCAGACCCCCTTGCTTGTAGTACTAGCAGTAATTTTCCACAAGACAGTGCCTAACTTAGTAGCGAAGGCGTGTAGTGAATTTTATACAAGTTGGTAACGTAGTCACATGATCGTCTTTCGGGTGTCACAGGACTGTCCAAGATGGCACCCGTAAGTGAAGGAAAATTGCATTATTTCCGTGAAATAACAATTATTGCGGTGCAGCAGTGGCTATTGAGTATAAAGAGATTGTGAAACGACTCCCAACAACTCCCCGAAAGGTATGTATATCATAAATGATATATTTTCAATAAGCTAAGGTGTTAAAAGTGATGAAAAGGGAGGATGGTCTAAAGTGAACTATAAATAAAAACATTACTCAAGCACTAAATTTACAACAATCCTTGTAGCATGTTTTGAAACAATATGCAGGCTAATAACGGACGTGCCACTCAATACAGTATTTGGGGAAAGCCTTGCCTATTTTGTGTACTAATTGAGAAAGGAGAAGTCAGCAGTGCAACTACCACAAGAGCAAGGAGGTGCTGCAACTTCAGAGATCAAAGGTTCGAATAATAATAATAATGTTATTGGTTTTACGTCCCTTTTAACTACTCTGGCTTTTAGAGATGCTGGCGTGTCCGAAATGTGCCATGAAGGGGTTCTGTAACGTGCCAGTAAATCTAATGACACGGCTCCCTCGCATTTGCGCACCCTCAAATGCCAGCTGACTGCGCCAGGATACAGACCTGCAACCTTGGATCCAGCAAGCGAGAACGTTACAGCTGAGCCTCGCAGCCAGTCTCAAAGGTTCAAAACCCGGCGCTTGCAGCGGCCATCATAAAGCTGATTTTCCACACTCCCTCCAAGAAAATGCCAGAATGGTACCTTCAAATTCAGAGGGGACACCTACCCCAATGTTAGGCCCTAACAACTACTGTTACACACAATATCAGTAACCCGAGAAATACAGGTTATGAGACACATTCAACACACTTAAGTGATGACCAAGCCCTGAAGTGAATTAACATGAAGAGGAGGGTAGCCTAGTATGCCTATCAGCGTTTAACTCCACTGTAAAGAACTAAGGTAATAAAAGTGTGCAGAAACAGACAGCATTTTTTTTTTTAAATCAACTTACCAACCGTTGATTTCGTGCTTAGCATTTACGTTTATACCAGTCCCTATAATATCTTGAACTGCCTCTATATCCCCAATGCATGAAGCTTCCCTCAGTTCTTCTTCTAACGTTTTCGTTCGATCCATTTGCTTAACTCTGCGCCTGCTCTGCGCTTGCGTGCGTCAAACGTTATGAATTATTTGATCAGAGTGTCCCAGCATTGCAAACGCTGTTAATGAAATTACTCACTGAGGATAGTAAAATTACCCGATTCTGCTCCAAAATACTCCGACTTTCAAAAACAATGCGAACTCGATGTCCGTAGAATTTCAGTCTTCGTTTTCGCATTTTGTGCGTGATCTTTTCAGAATACAGTAACTTACTTGTAGAGATCTTCATTTCTCATTTCTACCTCGATCATTACATGACTGTGAGAATATTTTCAATTCTTCAAACAGATCCAGGGCCGTGGAGAGTTGCGACGGGCCCTGGGGATGGAATCTCCCGGCCTCCCCTCTATAACCAAATACTGTAAATTTAAATTATAATCCTCGTAAATTTGTACAAACTGATGGTGCGCATTTTTTTTTTTTTTTTTTGCACAGAATGTTCATCACGAAATCAATTACAAGAACATAAAAAAACAGCATGCAATAATAATAATAATACTTATAGCATGCTGAACTGCTATGCCCAGGATCGCGGGTATAAACCTGGCTGAAATCGTCGGATTTTTAAAAGCGTTAAATTCCTTCAGTATGCCTTTATTCGGAGGGGAAGTAAAGCCGGCGGGCCTATGTCATGCAGATTTACGATATGTAAAAGAACCTACCACTTCAATTGGTAGTGTGTAGCCAAAATTTGTAGGTTATTTGGTTAGAAACGCTCTCAAGTTCCAACGATCGCCGCTGAGTGTGAGTTACAGTGGCGTCTGGTAGCCAAAGTTGGAACTACTTGAAATTGAACTTGTTAGGTAGCCTACGGGCGTTCAATTGAAATGTCCTGTTATGACCATTGGCTGCAATAAATAGGCTACTGTATAATAACATTTCAATTATATATTCCTCTAAATCCAGGCTATATTTTTATCACAAGCAGAGCGTGAATTACCATCAATATAAATAATGCTGGTATGTTAAATTTACAACAGTGAAACTGGAGGAATGCACGCAAAATTATTTGCAAATTCCATGTTCATACCTGACAAGCGCGTACCAATGCATTATTTTCAATTAACAAAAATAAATATCAGAGTAAAGCCATCAAAAACTAGGTAATAATTTTCATTTAAATTCACTATTCTGTTTAGTTTTGGCGTTTGACAGATCTAAATTTGCCCCGATGAGGTAACACTGTAAGCATGCACGGTGTTCAGATTTAAAGTTCTGCAGACCCTCTATGATATCAATAATTGTAGAACTTCAGTGATACTCGTAAAAGCAATATGCTCGTTTATAGTACACAAATTTGAAAAGAAAATGCAGTTACCGGACCTTAATTGCATCGCCTTTACAGTATTTCACTTGGGGAAAAAATTCACATTGAAATAAAGCTGTTGTCCATGAACTCAGAAACAGGTGGGTTCGAATTCCACCGTCAGTGATTCCAAGCTTATTTTCCATGATTCATCGTTTTAACCCTATAGCCAAAGGCTGTAGTTGCACCATAGTACATTAATTTCCTCCCCAATCCTATCCTAAATTACCTAATTAAAATATATATTATTAACTTCAGATAGAGATTGTCGGACAGAGTCTTACACGTGCAGTAAGTGGAAAGGACCGATAACCACGACATCCTCAGACCCAAAAATTAATCAACAGGAAGTTCAGCTCACTGAACTGCATGTTAAAAGAGGTGGAAAGGGTATACTGTACACTGTAGAACAACGGCATCTGTGGCATATGGACGTAATTCCTTTTCATAATGAAAACACGATTTTTACTCCAAATCAAGAATTATTTTAAAATACGGTCTATATATTATAGTGTTTTTATGTTGGCATTATTATAATTTGCTGCACTTGAAGAGTCACGCCCCTGGGTCTAAGCCTAAACACTGGTTTTAGTTGAACGGTGATCACACATCTTTGTAGCCTACATTAAAAGAAACAGAATATATTTTCATAATTAGCCACAGGTATACAGTACTCATACGTAAGTTAAGTTATTATGTGCTATCAGTAGTTTGCAGCTGATCAGTGATTTGTTTTCACAAAAGAAGAAAGTGTGAATTTGAACTATATTTCGTAATTTGCAGTCAGTGGATTTCTTATAATTATATTGCTTTGCAGTAGGCAAAACTAGAGCCAGGTTCTCCTAAAACTCCCCAACCCTATCTATGACTGGTGACCATCAGGGGCGGATTAAGCCAAGATAATGGGGGAATGGCCCTCATCTTGTCGTGATGTGGGGGCTTGAGAGCCCAAATGATCCTGCGAGCTATGCCGGCGGGAGCGTGAGCTCCTGGTAGGGCCTCCCATGCCGGGCAGGTCAAAGGTGATGGGTCAGACAAATAGGGATACCCTGGTCCTCCAGGTTGGGGGTTGATCATGGGGCTAACAACCCCATATCGAAAAAAATAGCCTGTTATGAAACTCCAATACAATAATAGCCGGACTGATGATAATGATAAACGACCTATGCAAGGAAAAGGAAAATCTAAACGGAAAAATGATATGTACATAGTAACCTGGAATGTGAGAACATTGAACAATCCTGGAGCGTTGAAGGGCCTTAAGGAAGAGATGGAGAAATATAGTATAGGAGTGGCAGCGATCCAAGAGATCAAATGGAGAGGAGATGGTATATTGAGAAGTGATAGCCATACAATAATGTATAGTGGAGGCGACAGTGGAAGAATAGGGGGCACAGGTTTCCTCGTGGATAATAGATATAAAACAGCAGTACTGAATTTTAAGCCTGTAGATGAAAGGATATGTACTTTGAGAATGAAGACACGATTCTTTAATATCACCTTTATATGTGTATATGCCCCCACAGAAGAGGATGAGGTGAAAGACACGTTCTACAGTTAGCTTGAACAGGTACTCGAGGGTATAGAAAGCCAAGATGTAAAAATCGTGTTAGGTGATTTCAATGCGAAGGTGGGAAAAGAAGAAGCATTTAGAGAGACGGTAGGAAAGGAAAGTCTGTGTGAGGTATCAAATAATAATGGACAGAGACTCGTCGACTTTGCCATGGGAAATGGAATGATTGTGAAAAGTACATGGCTTCAGAGAAATAATATAAGGAAAGTAATGTGGTGCTCACCAGATGGAACCACATTCAACCAAATTGACCATGTGGTAATTGATAGAAGACACGCATCTGATATACTCGAAGTTGATAGTTGTAGAGGAGCGGATTGTGACTCTGACCATTTCATGGTAAGGGTAAAATAGACAGCATATAGCAGTGTACAGATCTGGAAAGATGAGGAAAGACCCTAGAAGGTATAATGTCTTAAAACTAAAAGAAACGGAAACTGCCGAACAATATTGTTACGTGCCACCCCCTAGTGGCACTTTTGTTAAATGAATTACGGTGGGGGTACAAAGCACAACACCAATTACTGCTTAAAGAAATAATTAACTTTATTGTGGCCAGAAAATTACACTAATCAGCAAATACAAGCAATTAGGAGCCTTACTCCAGTTTCCTCAAGTCTCTTCCTTGAGCGCTCTTGGCCCTTCCACTTGTCAACAGATCACAGAAGATAATCCGTCCTAATGAGTACGGTGGCCTTGACAGAAACTACCTGCTCCTCTCCTTTATGTTCACCGACCTCAATTACTTACGATCACTTGCTGCAGGCTATTTCGCTGTCCACAAGCTGGAGAAACAATGTCACTGGATTTCGTAACTTGCACAGCACTTAGTCACCACACTTCTGTCGCACAAGATAATCGCTCGCACTAGCTCGTAAAACACAACAACAACCCCCGCTTGACAGGTCGCACTTATATAGCAGGCCGGTGACTCAATACATGCTTCTAGATCCATCCAGGGTTCACGGTTCTCGAGGTTTCCATCGCTGGTCCAGTCACGAATATTCTGGACTATCCCTTTGTCTTAGTAGCCCTGTTGCATAAGGCACACGCAATACAGGAGGCAGGCCACAGCCCAGCCCCTGGGGCAGTTGTGACTCAAGCGGCGAGTGATGACACAAACTCACAGCCGTAACACCACCCCCTTCCTAAAAAGGCTGATCGTCCCGATCAATCATTGGTCCGTCTGTGTCCCTCCGTAGGCTGCCAGGCGATCTCGATGCACGATCTTCATCTTCGCCCTCGGGCTCCGCTGGATCCAGTAGACGACATCGTTGATCCGTTTCACGACTCGATACGGGCCCTCCCAGGACTTCTGCAGTTTGGGTGACAGGCCTTTCTTCCGTAATGGGTTGAAGAGCCAGACCAGGTCGTCCTCGTGGAATCCGCCGGCATCCGTCTGCTGGTCGTATCGGGTCTTCATTCGGTCGGTCTCGATCCGCAGTTTCCTCCTCGCGAACGCGTGCACGTCCTCCAGTTGGTCGACCAGTTCTTGACAATACTGGCTTACCGGGATCGGATCATTCCCAGGTCGGCCGAAGGCAAGATCGACAGGTAGACGGAGCTCCCTCCCAAACATGGCCCGGGCTGGTGTGCACCCGGTGGCTTCATGCACGGCGGCGCGGTAGGCCAGGAGAAATAGTGGAAGATGTTTGTCCCAATCCCTCTGGTGCTCGCTGACGACTATTCGGATATGGTTCTCGATGGTGCGATTGAATCGCTCTACCATCCCGTCGGACTGAGGGTGTAGCGGCGTCGTCCTTGTCTTCCGGATTCCCAGCAGCTGGCATAGGTTCTGGAACACCTGCGACTCGAAGTTCCTCCCTTGGTCGGAGTGCAACTCCAGTGGTACTCCGTACCGGCTGACGAATTCTTTCACCAGGGTCTCTGCAATCGTCGCGGCTTCTTGGTTAGGGAGCGCATACGCCTCCGGCCATTTGGTAAAGTAGTCGCTGACGACTAATATGTAGCGGTTCCCTGCCTCGCTTAACGGGAATGGCCCAGCAACATCGATGGCCACTCTCTCCATGGGGCCGCCCACGTTGTAGGTCTTCAGTGGACCCCGTCGTCTTCGTCCTGGGCCCTTGCTGGCTGCGCAATCGTGGCACCTCGCGCAGTGGTTCTCCACGTCTGTTCGGCATCCGATCCAGTAGAACCGCTCTCTCAGCTTCTCCAGGGTCTTCTTTATCCCTAGGTGTCCACCAGATGATCCTCCATGAACTTCCTTCAGGACTTCCTCCATCATAGCCTTTGGAACGACGACTTGTTCCCGAGATGTCTTCCCGTCGGTGCTCTCCCAGGTACGGCAGATGAGGCCATCCCTTACAATCAGCGAGTCCCACTGTGCCCAGTAGGACTTAAACTTTGGGCTGCAGTCACTCACAATGTTCCTCCCGGGTCTGGGGACACAGGCCCTCTTCCATTCGGCTATCAGTCCCAGGTCATCATCTTCTGCTTGTGCCTGCGTGAAAGATTCGCGGCTCCAGTACCCTTGAAGTTCCACAGTAGTCCATCGGCACAGTATCCCGGTGTTCTCCTCCCTTCGGGCACAGAAGGTGCAGTCTTCGGGGCATGGTCTTCGTGACAGGGCGTCGGCGTTAGAATGCAGTTGGCCTTTCCTGTGCTGAATCTCAATGTTGTACTGTTGAAGCCTCTCTAACCACCGCGCGAGTTGACCCTCGGGCTGCTTGAAGTTCAGGAGCCACCGCAGGGATGCATGGTCGGTCCTGATGAGAAATTCTTGCCCGTACAGGTACTTGTGGAAGTGTTCAATGGTCTTCACGATGGCGAGCAGCTCCTTCCTGGTGACGCAGTAGTTCCTTTCTGGCTTTGACAAGGCCTTGCTGAAGTAGGCCACTACTCTCTCCTCGCCGTCCACTACCTGCGACAGGATTCCCCCTATGCCAAAGTCGCTGGCATCGGTATCGACGATGAACCTTGTTCCAGGTCTGGGGTAGGCCAGAATAGGCGCGGTGCACAGAGCCTGCTTGAGTTGTTCGAAGGCACTGTGGCATTCTGCTGTCCACGTGAAGAGTTGGTCCTTCTCAGTCAGTCGATGTAAAGGTTTGGCGATGTCGGCGAATCCTCTCACGAAGCGACGGTAATAAGTGCAGAGTCCCAGGAAGCTTCGTAGTTGGGACTTGTCCTTCGGAACTGGCCACTCCCTCACAGCTGCGGTCTTTTCTGGGTCGGTGCGCACCCCTTCCTCGGAGACAATATGCCCAAGGTACTGGACCCGCTTCTGGAAGAGCTGACACTTCTTGGGGCACAACTTCAGCTGGGCAGCCCGTAGCTTCAACAAGATCTCCTTCATGTTGCTGTAGTGCTCCTCGAAGCTTCTCCCCAGAACGATGACGTCGTCTATGTAGACCAGGCAGGTCTTCCAGTGTAGTCCCCCCAGAATGGACTCCATTAGCCTTTCGAAGGTCGCAGGGGCGTTGCACAGACCGAATGGTATGACGGTGAACTGCCAGAGCCCGCTACCCACAGAGAACGCAGTTTTCTCGCGGTCTTTAGGGTGGACTTCCACCTGCCAGTAGCCACTCTTCAAATCCAAGGTGGAGAACCATCTCGACCCTGATATGGTGTCCAGGGTGTCGTCGATCCGGGGTAGAGGGTAGCTGTCCTTCTTCGTGACGTCATTCACCCGCCTGTAATCCACGCAGAACCTGGTGGAACCGTCCTTCTTCTTCACTAGCATGACCGGGGAACTCCAAGGACTATGTGATGGCTCGATCACCCCTTGCTCCTTCATCTCTTCTACCATCCGGTCGACTTTGGCTTGCTTGGCGAGCGGGACACGTCGGAATGGGGCCCTAATCGGTGCGCTGTCCCCAACGTCAATTCTGTGCTGAACCAAGCTTGTCCTGACGAAGTCTTTGCTCCCCACGGAGAAGACGTCCTGGAATTCGCGTAGCAGGTCCTGAAGTTGGCGTGATTGTTCCTCGTCTAAATGATCCTGGGATCCTTGGTACAGCTTCTGTAGTTCTTCTGGCAGTGTGCGTCTTCTTCGGTTGTCCGTCTGCAGGTGTCCGTCTGTCGTATCTGTGATGCGGGCAATCCAGGTAACGGGCTCGCAGACTCCTAGGTTGGTGTCCCGGTGAACCGTAATGTCGTAGTCGTTCAGGTTGGACAGGCGGACGTACGGCCGAGACGTCATGTTGATGAGAGTCTTGGCAACTAGCAATCCTTCTGTCTGGATGTCCTCATATTTTGGCTCGATGACAGCCGCCACTCCCTCAGCAGTTCCGTCGACAATTACGGCAGCGCTGACCTCCGTCCTGGCGGGAACGATGACGTCTTCTCTCAGCCTTACTCGTCGTGCGGTGATGGACTCGTGCGCAGGTTGCAAAGCAAGTTCCTCACCTCCGAAGTGCAGAGTGTTGGTACTCAGATCCAAGATGATGTTGTTCTGGTCCAGGAAGTCCAGTCCGATGATCACTTCATTTGATACTTCAGCCACAAGCACTGGATGCTTTATCGCCCGTCGACCAATGACGAACTCCAGTGATGCTTCGCCATGTACCGGTGCGGTCTCTCCGGTCGCGGTTATTAGCTGGAGGTTCCTTTGTGTGGGTTGCACTCTCCACTTCGGGATCACGGTGGGACTGACGATGGTCCTCGATGCTCCCGTGTCGATTAGCATGGGCCAGCTCTCTCCGTTGACGACTCCGTCGACCATCAGGCTGCTATTGTCCCTCCGTAACTTCGTCACACGAACCTGGACTGCCGGGGCTTGACGACTGTCACAAGCCAACCTCTGCCCCCCAAGGCTGGCTGATACTTGCTTTCCTGGGCCGCGCGGTTTCCCAACAACTGACTGTCCCGACGGAAACCCTTGGCGGCGGCGATCACCGCAGTCCTTGCTCAGGTGGCCTCTCTTACGGCAGGTCCAGCAGGTCGGTAGTCCTCTTCCGGGCCGCCTCTCCAGATGTCTTCCGGCTGTGTCGCGACTATCGAAGAAACGGCTTAGCGCCTCCACTAATTCGTCGGCCAGGGGCTTGGTCACGTCGGTTTTTACTGGTTCGTCGACGTCCACTTGACGCACCCGCGCGTGTATTCTGGATGCCTGTTTTGCCGTCTCGAACTCAAGTGCGTGGCTCAGCGCATCTGCCAGGGTCTTATTGCGCGCAAGACGCAGCGCCTGTTGAGTGTCAGAGTCCCGTAGCCCGTCGGTGAAAGTCTGCGTCGCTATCTGCTCCAGAAAGTCGGCCGGCGCTGTTGGGTAGGCGAGCCTTACGAGGCGTGCGATGTCCATCTCGAACTCCTGCAGGGTTTCCACGTTCTTCTGTACCCGGGTCCGGAGCTGCATCTGATAGGCCTGCTGAAGATGGCTATCTCCATATCGGGACTCCATATGGGCGATCAGGAAAGCGTAGTCCTGGGATCCAGTAGGGATGGCCTGAAGGACGTTAAGGGCGTCACCTCTCAGCGCTACAATGAGAGCTGTAGCCTTTTCTGTGTTGTTCCAGTTATTTATGGAACAGGCCGCCTCGAACTGACGTAAGTAGGTGCTCCACGGGACCTTTCCGTCGAAGGATGGGGGCGTCACTCTGCTATGTCCCGTTCCTGATATTCCCGGTGTAACGGTGGGCGGGCGTTGGCGCAGCTCGGCAACTTCCTTTTGTAAGGCGTTGAATTTCTCCTCCACCCCCATCAGCGGGCGTTGGCACAGCTCGGCAACTTCCACTTGTAAGGCGTTGAATTTCTCCTCCACCCCCATCAGCGGTCGTTGGCACAGCTCGGCAACTTCCACTTGCAAGACGTTGAATTTCTCCTCCACCCCCATCAGCGGGCGTTGGCGCAGCTCGGCAACTTCCACTTGTAAGGCGTCGAACTTCTTTTCCACTGCCGTGACTTCCTCACGCAGACCCAGTTCTAATTTCTTCAGGTCCTGTGTCAACTTATTCTGACCGTCTTCCATCTTCTTCTGGCCGTCCTCTATCCTCTTCAGGTCCTCCGCTAGCTTATTTTGACCGTCTTCTAGTTTGGCAGTTAGGTCCTCGGCTAACTTCTTCTGGCCGTCCTCCATCTTCTTCTGGCCGTCCTCCATCTTCTTCAGGTCCTCCGCTAACTTATTTTGGCCGTCCTTCAGGTCCTCTGCTAGCTTATTCTGACCTTCTTCTAATTTGGAAGTTAGGTCCTCGGCTAAACTTTTCTGGCTGTCTTCCAATTTAGCAGTTAGCTCCTTGGTTAAATTCTTCTGGCCGTCTTCTATGCCATTTAACTTTTCTAGCAATGCTGCCAATTGCGCCTCCATTTTAGTTGTTTGCCTTGTAACGGGCATGCACTCACAGGAAAATTAGAGAAAATGACCTGCTCGGGTTTTGAAACCAGGACCGTCAGGTGTTGTGCTTGAGTTCGTAATCCGGCTTCTGACACCAGTTGTTACGTGCCACCCCCTAGTGGCACTTTTGTTAACTGGATTACGGTGGGGGTACAAAGCACAACACCAATTACTGCTTAAAGAAATAATTAACTTTATTGTGGCCAGAAAATTACACTAATCAGCAAATACAAGCAATTAGGAGCCTTACTCCAGTTTCCTCAAGTCTCTTCCTTGAGCGCTCTTGGCCCTTCCACTTGTCAACAGATCACAGAAGTTAATCCGTCCTAATGAGTACGGTGGCCTTGACAGAAACTACCTGCTCCTCTCCTTTATGTTCACCGACCTCAATTACTTACGATCACTTGCTGCAGGCTATTTCGCTGTCCACAAGCTGGAGAAACAATGTCACTGGATTTCGTAACTCGCACAGCACTTAGTCACCACACTTCTGTCGCACAAGATAATCGCTCGCACTAGCTCGTAAAACACAACAACAACCCCCGCTTGACAGGTCGCACTTATATAGCAGGCCGGTGACTCAATACATGCTTCTAGATCCATCCAGGGTTCACGGCTTCTCGAGGTTTCCATCGCTGGTCCAGTCACGAATATTCTGGACTATCCCTTTGTCTTAGTAGCCCTGTTGCATAAGGCACACGCAATACAGGAGGCAGGCCACAGCCCAGCCCCTGGGGCAGTTGTGACTCAAGCGGCGAGTGATGACACAAACTCACAGCCGTAACAATATGAAACACATTTACGGAAGAAGTTGGAGACTAAACAAAATTGGGATTTAGAGGGAGTAGAAGGAAAATGGAGTATAATGAGGGACGCACTACACGAAGCAGCAGAAGAAGTACTGGGGACAGAAGAAAGGACTAAAAGACAAATCTGGCTCGATGAAGAATGTAAAATAGCTATAATAGAGAGGAATGCTGCAAGGGAGAAAATGATAAATAGACCAACGAGAAACAATACAGAAGAACATAAAAAGAAAAGGAAAGAGGCAGATAGAATTTGTAGAAGAAAGAAACGGGAATCAGAGAAGAAATGGTTTGAAGAGCTAGAAGAAGAATACAATAATCAAGAAGTAAGAAAGTACTATAAACGAATACAGGAAGTGAAGAAGGGCTTTCAACCCCGAGCAGTTTTCTGCAGAGATAAAGAAGGAAATTTCATAGGAGGAGAAGAACAGATTTTAGATCGATGGGCTGAATATTTCAGCGAGCTGCTCAATGCTACTGCAGAGACGGTATTGCTAGAACAGGAGGGTCAAGAGAATAACCAACCATGGTGCAAGGATAACACTGATGCAATGCCAGTACCCGTGCCGACGCTGGAGGAGGTTAGTTTGGCAATTAAAAGCTTGAGGAATAACAAAGCCCCAGGAGGTGATAATATTTCAACAGAGATGATTAAGTGTGGTGGGGACATTTGGCAAAGCTGGTACACCAGTTGATTGTGGAGATATGGGAGAAGGAGGTGATGCCAGAACAGTGGAACACGGCCATTATTTGCCCAATCCATAAGAAGAATGATAAAGCAAAGTGTGAAAATTATCGTGGCATAGCACTGCTTAGTGTGGTCTATATAATCCTAGCCAAGGTAATGGCTATGAGACTTACACCTCTTGTTGAAGAGAGACTTGGAGAATACCGGTGTGGATTCCGGCAGGGTAGATCGACGACGGACCATACCTTCACAATAAGGCAAATAATGGAAAAGTGTTACGAATATAATGTGGATGTGCACCAACTCTGTGTGGATTTCAAACAGGCTTATGATAGTGTAAAAAGGAAAACTCTGTATCAGACCTTGATGGACATGGGATTCCCACCCAAACTAATCAGATTGGTGCAAATGACTCTTACTGGCACAAAATGTCGAGTTAAAGTTGAAGGAAGACTCTCGAAAGTTTTTGAGGTAAACCAAGGCTTACGACAGGGAGACGTACTGTCCACGCTGCTGTTCAATATAGTACTAGAGAGAGTAATGAGGAAGATAGATATCAGCAATCCAGGAGGCACGCTGTTAAACAGTATGAGCCAAAATCTAGCGTATGCTGATGATGTAGGTATGCTGTCACGAAGACTGAAAGATCTTGAAGAAGGGTTGGGACGGTTAGAAAAAGAATGAGAAGAAGTAGGATTACGAGTGAACTACAACAAAACTCAATATTTATTATTATCTAGGAGAAATACTGTGGAGAAAGATAAATATATAAATTTATTTATAAACCTAAATGGGGTGAATTTTGAGAGGTATGAAAGTTTCAAGTATTTGAGAGTGCTGGTTACTGAAGATAATAGTACAAGAGGAGAAATGAAAGCAATAATTGCAGCCTGTAATAGAGCTTATTGGGCACTGATAAGAATCCTCAAAGCGCGCATCCTCAGTAGAAGATCAAAGGTGACAGTGTACTGAACAGTTATAAGACCAGTGGTAATGTACGGCTCGGAAACATGGACTATGACTGTGGCAGAAGAGGAGCTTTTGAGAAGATGGGAAAGGAAAATACTGAGGAAGATTTATGGAGCAGTGAATGAGGCAGGAAGATGGAGAATACGGGAAAACAAAGAATTGGAGGAATTATATGAGCATCCTGATATAGTTTCGGAAGTAAAGAGTAATAGGCTCAGATGGCTGGGACATATGGAGAGAATGGCAGGTGATAGAGTGGTTAAAATACCTATAGAGGAAATCCAGGTGGAAGAAGATGCAAAGGAAGACCTAGGATACGATGGTTAGATGACGTGGAGGACGACTTACGCAAGATGGGAGTAAGAAGATGGAGGAAACGTACAGATGATCGTCAGGATTGGGCAACAATTGTTGGAGAGGCCAAGGTCCTACATGGACTGTAGCGCCGAGGAGTAGTAGTAGTAATGGGGGAAAGGGCACACAGAGGATCTGGGGGATGGAATATCACCAAGCTCAGGGTGGGGACCGGGGGCCCTCCTCCGGAAAATTATGCAAAAATTAGGTCCAAATTATTGAGTTATAGGCCATTTGGGTGATTAGTTTTGTTATATTTTGGAGTAAAAGTTTGGTAACCATTGACATTTAGTGGCTATAGAAAAGACTCTCCGGTATTGAAGTAAAAGCTCTCGCACCTTCAAGTAAGACCACGAGGTGTAGCTCACCAATGACCTATGGGGGTATACAGCAAGTCTGCAGATCGGAGGTTCGAATCCCGGCGCTGACAGCGGCCATCCTGAGTTTGGTCTTTCACACTCCCCTAGACAAATGCCGGGTAAGTGCCTTATTTAAAGTCCAGGGACACCTACCCTACTCTTAACCCTAAGAATTACAGTAATAGTCGCGACGGCACAAGACCAAAATGGTATAAACAAGTAGAGAAAGACCTTAATGAATTGGGTTCACCAAATTTACAAGATAGAAATATGATCCGGAAAATTGTTCACACAAGGGAATTTGAGGAAGATGAGAAGAAACCACAGCGACGTACCTGGTCGGAGAAACAGAAATTACAGCAATCAGAGAAAATGAAGAACTATTGGGCAAGGAGGAAAGCTCAGAAAATGTTGATTCCGCGTGGTCCTAAGTGACCCATTCGCGAAGAAGAAGAAGAAGAAGAAGAAGAAGGTCGCGTCGGCTAACTCTTTCCCAGTCAGCAACTAAGAATACGACATGTGATTGATCTTGTCACAGAGGCCATAGCACAGCACAGTGTATACCCTGCTTTTCGTCCAGCAGTGGGTGGTTTCAAGATGTTCTAAGTTTCTACTCTCCAAGACAAATACTTATAACAGTGTTGCCAATACACATATCTTGTTATACAACAACCACTTCAGTTTACACAATTCGCACGTTTTAGGTAGATTTCATTAGAAAGCTAACTATTGCAATGGGTACCATGTTTCGACTTCCGGAAAATTTCGACATATCTTCGTGTTTCACATCCCCCAGACCCCAAAACTACCGTCAGTTCAAAAGTTTATATATAATTTATGTATATATATATATATATATATATATATATATATATATATATATCAGTTTCTTGTGGACACGATAACTGCCGTAATTTTGCACCAATCACTTTGAGTTTTTTACATAATATGTATCCCTATAAAATATCGGTCGAGTTCGTTAATGGGCAAAATCGGTCGAAGGGGGTAAAAATGGGGGGCTTTTTTTTCGAAAAAGTGAAATATCACTATAACTCTCTTAATATGTGAAATATCGAATCCCTTCAAAGTTCATATTATGCGTCGGATAAGTGCCAACAATTTATGTTTGAAAAGTTTTTTGATAGCACCAACCATTGGCCAATGGGGTGGAAAAAAGTGAGTTTTTCGGGAAACATTAATCATATCTCTCTTAATAGGCACAATATCAAAACCGTACAAATTGGACGATATTCCCCTAATAATTACCTAAAACTTTTGTCTGAAAGAATTTTTGATACAACCCACCATTACGCCAAGGGATGAGAAAAATGATTTCGGAATTAGAAGAAAATGCCAAGAGCCATCAGAGGTTACCATGACAACGCTTCTAAATTGATGTGGGATGAGCTATCAGAGGTTGCCATGACAACGAGATCACATTCAGTTTTCCATCTGACTATGTGGGAAGCGGCTTCGGTGACGTAGCCTAGCTGGTAGCATGCTGAACTTCTATGCCCAAGGTCGCGGGTTCAAAGCCGGCCAAAGTCGTCGGATTTTCAAAGAGCGCTGAAAATCCATCAGTATGCTTTCCTTCAGAGGGGAAGTCCAACGTTCGTTGCAAGTTACTGGTTGCGGTGGCATCTAGTAGCCAAGTTCACAGCTAGGTGTCGTTGACGATATATTTGGTACCAACATTAGGAACTACTACTTGAAATTGACCGTCTGCAGTTCTTACCTGAATTACAGACTAATACATCCATCACAATTAACACCGTTTATCATACAGATTCTACACACACCCAAAGTACACGGGGTTATATGACCGCGTTGTCTCAGCCCTAAACTGAGGAATCAACCAACATCTCTGCGGGTGATAAAATTTGACGTGAAGAAGTAACAGACTGTTAGTTACACATCAGTTCCAAACCTTGCAGAAGGACGGTGTGACCACACGTATAAAAATGGACCCCAAATGACAAGAAGGTTGCCGTCCCCCTAACACAATAAAATGTTATAAATATGCATAGTAAGACGAAAGAAAAGATAATTGAGCTCCAATTACTTTGTAAAATACTTTCTCGCAATAAATGAGGTCTGATCCTTCTACGAAAACCTGCATATTTTGCCTATTATAGCCTATCCCCTAATTTGCCCGGTAAAATCTACCTCCGCCTTCCGGCGTGCCGAGAGTTTTTTTTTTTTTTTTTTCAATTCTGTTCGCTGTTTGAGAATCTTGTAATTTACTTCATTAATATTTGTGAAAACTACTGCTTTACAGTCAACTTCATTCAATAACGTGAGGACTTCAGAAACAAACCGAAAAATTAACGCGTCAGCAAATACTGAATTATATCTACAGTATTAGTAGATGCAAACGATCTCCAACCGAGCGACCATGGTTCATTACCCGCCAGTGATACTAGACCTACTAGTTACCAAGTGCACGGGTTAAATGTCGTAAAACACTAAATGAATTAACAACTGTAACGACAAATAGGTCTATTATGAGCTGTTGAGTAAGACTACGAATGACACCGCAGTCGGGAAGCCGAATCCTGCATACCTGCCGCGGCTTCGTCAGGACCCGGAGCCATTTCTAAGTCGTTTATGTTTAATGGTACTGAGACGTTAAAGCGTATCACGAAAGGGCTTGATTCGCAAGGGAAAGTATCTCTTCGCGTCCTGAAAAATAAGTGCTTTGAAGATCGATGCTGCTCTTTGGAATAAACGGCGTAGAAATGTCCAATAATAATAATAGCCAGCACCAGCTCAAAACAAAATTGTATTTACAGTATATTAATATTCGGCAATACTTCATCAGTAGTGTTTTTTTTTTTTTTTTGCGAGTTCTTGCGCCACCGCCACCGCCAAGATGGCGGCGGCACGATATCTCTCGAACGCATGGTCGGATTTTGACGAATGAGGTGCCATTGAACTCGGGCTGACACCCCCTTTCCATTGAACAACATATTTCCACCCCAAAATAAAACATACCCCTACTAGGGGGTGAAAATGTAATTTCTTAGAAAATCTCGTTTTCAAGCGTGACATGTGGGAGTTTGAATGCCAATATGGAATTAAACGTTGTTCTACACAAGAGTCATGTGTACGGTGGAAAGCCAATCTGAATTAACATGCTTGTTTTTTGTTTTTACGCATGCCCACTCATAGCTTTTATAAGAGGACGGGCTTTTTAAAGATGGTGACTGTAGTGTAGCCTAAACTAACCCATTCCACGAGGGGTGATCATAAAGTATTTCAAGTGGTGCTTGTCGATAGGCAAACCAATAATCAAAGAGGGGTATGACAGACCTTGTGGCGATAACCCCTTGTGATTGATCCCAGTTGACAGGACCCTTTTGAGTGATCTCTGTTGATTTGTTTCATTGGACTGGTCCCTGTTGACTAGCCCCTTTGGACGCGTCCTTTTGAAGGGGGTCCTTTATGATGGGTCCCTGTTGATGGGTCATTGTTGACAAGTCATTGTTGACGAGTCATTGTTGACGAGTCCCTGTGGACCAGTCATTGTTGACAGGTCCTTGTTGACGAGTCCCTCTGGACGGGTCTTTGTTGGCGAGTCCCTGTTGGCGGGTAATTTTTGACGGGTCATTGTTGACAGGTCCTTGTAGACGAGTCCTTGTTGACGGGTCCCTGTGGTCGGGTCCCTGTGGACGGGCCCCTTTGGACTGTTCCCTATGGACTATCCCATGAATTTATTCAAATTGTGCCGAAGGGCCTAACTATATTTGTGTGTAAAGCAGCGTGTTGAACTGACGTTGTTCGCCAGCCCTCACTACTACAATGTGATAACTATATGAAAGGAAAGTGATGAAATAGATGTGAACACGTGCGAGATGACATTATTACCGGCCCCTTGTGAAAATCATATGTAAGCTAACAAGTCACATCCTGTTTGGTACGTATAAGTGGACATGTCAAGGGGCTAAGTGCAAAACTTGGTGGATGAATATGTTCTAGTGCTAGGGTTAATGAACGCAGCCTAGTACACGGGGCACATGCAATTTGAGGACAGGCCAAGGGACCTAACTCGGTGGATGGATGTGTCATTTGTAGTTAAAAGAGAATAATGTACGTTCTTAAGATGTTAAAAACTCAGGAGATTGTACGTGCACTAAGCCGACTTGGTATTTCCGGTGTCATATTGCTGACATGGCAGAGAGCGCGCAGTTCTGTTGCGATGACTGACACTGCAGTAATTTAAAACCGCAGGTGTTCATCAGGACAATGGGTGATGATCATGCAAAGTCAGCAGTAATCTGATACCGCACAGGTTTTCCTAGTGCACTTTGGACTGGCAGGTGTACAGGAAAGGAATTGCAATGATCAGCAAAAAACTGCTGACACGAGTGATGTAAGCCTATATAAGGGAGGTGTCATATATTTCCCTACTGTCTGTCTGTAATACTCGCTACAAGTGAACAGTGCTCTATTACTGCTAAACATTTGCAAAAGCCTTTTTGGTGGAAAATCAATAAATTATTTTGCAAGGTAAGTACTTATTATTAATGGATTGTAGTCTTTTATTACTAATCGATGTTCAAGTTATTGATTGGAATGTATTTATTGATTGATTGATTTATTTGTTTACAGATAATTGGCGTACCTGTAGGTTAGCAGATTCCTGTACCTAGTTCAGTCAGTGACAGCAGTTGATAAATTATTAAAGGTAAGTACCCCCTCTTATAACTTTTAAACAGCTAGAGCGATATTTTCCAATGTTCACTGCTAGATGTCAATGAAAATGGTTATTTGATACTTAACGTTGGAACTACATGACTATGATGTGTGAAGCTAAATTTGTAGGTTAGATTTGATTAACACTCTGTTAAGTTCCAACGTTCACTGCTAGGTGTCAGTGACAATACTAGTTGTTAACCAATGTTGGAACTACTCGACAATTATGTGAAGCTGAATTTGTAGGTTAGATTTGATTAACGCTATATTAAGTTCCAACGTTCACTACTTGGTGTCAGTGACAATGGTACCTGGTAACTTAAGTTGAAACTACTCAACAATGGTGTGAAGCTAAATTTGTAGGTTAGATTTGATTAACGCTCTATCAAGTTTCAATGTTCACTGTTAAGTGCCAGCAACAGTACCATATTTACTAACTAAAGTTGGAACTACGCGACAATGGTGTGAAGCTAAATTTTTAGGTTAGATTTGATTAACGCTCAACTCCGAAAGTTCACCGCTAGGTTACAGTGATAGTGACATATCTGTTAATCAAACTTGGATCTACTTGACAATTGTGTAAAGCTAGGTTTGTAGGTTAGATTTGATTAACGCTCTATCAAGTTCTAACGTTCACCACTAGATGTCAGTGACAATGATATCTGTTAACCAAAGTTGGAACTACTTGAAATTAGACTTGCTGAGAGTCCACAGACGTTTAATTAAAATACTCTACTATGACCACTGGCTGTAATTTAATTAACATATTTTCCTTTTACTTTGTTTTATTTTTTATTAATATTTATGATTTCTTTTATAGGTAATTTGGAAAGTGATTGATAATCATTATGTTCAAGTGTAGTGATTGTAAAAAGCAGTTTTCAAGACCTGACAGCCTTCAACGTCATGCAAGTAAAAAACATAATCTCAAAATGTTTGTGTGCAGTTATTGTACTACCACATTTAACAGACAGGATAGTCGTACACGACATGTAAATTTAAAGCATTTCCGTTCATCACCTTTCTCGTGTTCAGTTTGTGATCTTGTTTTTTCTGCTGTAAAGCGATATCAATCCCACATGGTTGAAGTACATGGAGAACAACAGGAATTAAAAACTGCAAAACCATCAACTAGCACGGAACCTTTAAACAAATGTGTTGCTCAAAAGCGTAAACGTTCTCAAGATTGTGAAAATAGTTGTACAACAAAAAGAATGAAGAATGGTGAACCTTCGATAACACATTGTGATGTATGTAATATTGATATACTTTCTTCAATCATTCATGGACATTTACGCAGTATTCATCATAAAAATAACGCTTGTCATGAAACAAATTCTGCGAATATTCGACAAATTGGTACCGTAGTGCGTTTAAAAGTCGAATTGCTAGTTATAGACTTTATAGTAAAGTAAAAATTCGAAGTATTGAATCATTTTAAAAAAATGTTCAACCTAGTGTGTTTGGCTTGGTAGATAATGTTTTAGTAGAGCATAAAACAATTAAAATGAATTTTGAACTTTTTGGGCTGTATGTTAAAACTGGGAGTGAAGGTGAAATTACTGATATCAAATCCTTTAATACAAAAAACATAATTGTTTGCGAATCAACTAAGATCAGCGATATGTACCAAGATATTTCAAGTGCTATCATTGTGAAGAGTGAAGAGTTCCAGGAAAGGGAGTCAGGCTGGGCGTTGGTTGAAGTACACACATCAAAAAAAGTTTTGCCTCACCTCGGTTCCAAGAGTTCCGGAACCTTTAAATACAAAGGGAATAGAGATCAACACAAACAACATTTCAGCTCGTTTTATTGCTCATGAGACCCACACATTGCATGTTGTACCATCATACAGCTAGACTTTCAGCATTTGTGGTCCAGATTGCAGTACACACCACTACCTCTAATACCCAGTAGCACGTCCTCTTGCATTGATGCATGCCTGTATTCGTCGTGGCATACTATCCACAAGTTCATCAAGACACTGTTGGTCCAAATTGTCCCACTCCTCAACGACAATTCGGCGTAAATCTCTCAGAGTGGTTGGTGGGTCAAGACGTCCATAAACAGCCCTTTTCAACATATCCCAGGCATGTTCGATAGGGTTCATGTCTGGCGAACATGCTGGCCACTGTAGTCGAGCGATGTCGTTATCTTGAAGGAACGCATTCACAAGATGTGCACGATGAGGTCGAGAATTGTCGTCCATGAAGACAAATGCCTCTCCAATATTCTGCCGATATGGGTGCACTATGGGTCGGAGGATGTCATTCAGGTATCGTAAAGCCGTTTCGGAGCCTTCCATGACCACCAGTGGCGTACGTCGGCCCCACATAATGCCACCCCAAAACATCAGGGAACCACCACCTTGCTGCACTCGCTGGACAGTGTGTCTAAGACGTTCAGCCTGACCAGGGTGCCTCCAAACACGTCTCCGACGATTGTCTGGTTGAAGGCATATGCGACACTCATCGGTGAAGAGAACGTGATGCCAATTCTGTGGGGTCCATTCAGCATGTTGTTGGGCCCATCTGTACCGCGCTGCATGGTGTCGGGGTTGCAAAGCTGGACCTCGCCATGGACGTCGGGAGTGATGTTGCGCATCATGCAGCCTATTGCGCACAGTTTGAGTTGAAACACGACGTCCTGTGGCTGAACGAAACGCATTATTCAACATGGTGGCATTGCTGTCAGGGTTCCTTCGAGCGGCAATCCGTAAGTAGCGGTCATCCACTACAGTAGTAGCCCTTGGGCGGCCTGAGCGAGGCCTGTCATCGACAGTTCCTGTATCTCTGTACCTCCTCCATGTCCGAACAACATCGCTTTGGTTCACTCTGAGACGCCTGGAAACTTCCCTTGTTGAGAGCCCTTCTTGACACAAAGTAACAATGCGGACGCGATCGAACTGCGGTATTGACCTTCTAGGCATGGTAGAACTACAGACAACATGAGCAGCGTACCTTCGTCCTGGTGGAATGACTGGAACTGATCGGCTGTCGTACCCCCTCCGTCTAATAGGCCCTGCTCATGCATGGTTGTTTACATCTTTGAGCAGTTTTAGTGACATCTATGAACAGTCAAAGGGACTGTATCTTTGATACAATATACACAGTCAACGTCTATATGCCGGAGATCTGGGAACCGAGGTGATGCAAAACTTTTTTTGATGTGTGTACTTTATTTAGAAACCAACATGAATAAATATAATCCCCTTCGAGCATCATCATACATTGATCAAACGTAAGAAAGCTTGTGTAAACGTTATGAATAGTGTTTCATCCCTCTGTTCGGGGTGCGATAAACAGAGTAGTGTAGATGTATTAATTTAAGGGATGTTTCCGAATAAGGGTAGTTTCCCGTAATTGGGGGAGACTACCAGTGTAGTGAGTTGGTGTGAGTACGTAATCTATTGGGGGCGTCCCTACAGGATGCGTTTACCTGCTAGGGGATGAATGTTTAAGGTGAGCTAATCACTTAGCCTGCCAATTAAGTAGAGCGAGCGATTCAGCGAGCTCACGTGCAGAGTCGGCGACTTGACACTCTGCAGCCGGGCCGCTTGCTCGAGTACAATAGAATTCTTGACGATGCAGTTCCTGGTCTCCACGGTCAGGGGCAAGTATGAGTAAGGTCAGGTTGGGTGTAAGGATGTAAAATGGGGTGTAATTAGTGATAAACGTGTGTGTTTACTGACCAAGTATGTATTGGCCAGTAGCTGTGATGTACTGTCCCTTTTAAGTGTTAGACAGATATAAAATGAAGTACAAGGTGTAAAATACACAAGTGTTCAGGGTAGGTGTTACAATGATAAGGAATCTGAGCACACGGCTAGTTCTCACCTGGTGAAGAGCTGGAACGGACCTCGTAGGAGCAGGGCCGCTGGCCACGAACAGATAATGGGGCTCTTCTGGGCCTAGCCTTTAAGGCCTTCCCCCACTGCTTGGTCAGCGTTTCCTCACTGTTGCCGCTCCAGTTATTGTGTTTGTGTGTGTATTATGTAAGCGCGGCCGTCAGCAGTATCGCCGGGCCTGCTTGTGTTGAAGAAGTATATGAGGCTTATGGTATGCCTATGAGGGTGGTTTTGATGAAAGATGGAGGGGTGGGTCTTTAGGGGTACTGCCCCTGGGCTGTACAATAGTGACCTTGCAAGTTTTGCGTGGGCTGTAACCTTAGCTCTCCGTCCAGCAGTAAGGGATATGGAGAGAACATCATCTTATCCTCACTATTCCTCAGTTTTTGATTTAAAAGAAATGGAATTTCCTATGGCGATTAAAGACATTAAGCGTTTTGAAGAGGTAAAAATGTAAGTATTAATGTTTATGGAATTGAAAACAAGAGTATAGTAGGTCCTCTATAATATACTCAGGAAAAAAAAGGATGCTCATGTAAATTTATTATACATAACTAAAGGCGAAAATGCCCACTATTGTTGGATAAAACATTTAAGTAGACTTGTCAGTAGTCGGGTTTCAAAACACAATGGTAAAAAGTGGTTGTGTGATGGCTGTTTGCTACATTTCCAAAAAGAGGACCAACTAATTCAACATCAAAAATGGGGATGTAATCATGTTTGTACGGTATTACCTACTCCTAAAAATAACATTCTAAAGTTTAAGGATTATGAGAAATAGCTTCAAGTTTCATTTATTATATATGCTGACTTTGAAGCTTTGCTAAAACCATTTAATACATGTCCATCGAATCCAACCAAACCTTTTACCAACACCACTCACATTCATGAACCTTTTAGCTTTGCATATTATATTCAATGTAGTTACGATGACTCGTTAAATAAGTTTGAGCTCTATAGAGGGCCCGATGCACCTAAAGTTTTCATGGAAAGACTTGAAAAAGATGCCATCCGTATATCCTCTATTTTAAATACAATCATTCCAATGGAGCCATTAACATCATCACAGCAAATGGGTTTTGAACCTGAAACTAATTGTTTTATATGTGGTGAATGTTTATATACAGGCAGGGTTCGCGATCATGACCATTTAACAGGGAAATATCGTGGTGCTGCTCACCAAGAATGTAATTTAAAGTATAGAGTAAGTAAATTCATTCCAGTCATTCTACATAATGGTAGCAACTACGATAACCACTTTATCGTTAAAGAATTTGGAGCTTCAGATGTGAAAATTGATGTGATTGCAAATAATAAGGAACAATACATATCGTTCACAAAATACATCAAAACTAACAATAAGAAAACTATAAAACTGCGATTTTTAGATTCATTCCGCTTTATGCCAAGCAGTCTTGATAAGCTGGCTAGTAATTTTTTAATCAGACCAGTTTCGTGAAATTCAACGTGTCTTTCCTAAAGAAGATGATTTTAATTTGATTCGTCAAAAGGGTATATTCCCTTATGAATATATTAACTGTGAGGAACGTCTTGAGGAGTGTTCTTTACCACCAAAAGATGCATTTTACAGTTCCTTAAACACAAGTCATATCAGTGATCAGGAATATGTACATGCACAACGTGTATGGACACAGTTTAACATTCAAATTTTAGGTGAATTTTCAGACATATACTTGAAGACAGATGTGTTGTTATTAGCAGATGTTTTTGAAAATTTCCGGAATGTTTGTATGAAAACTTATGACCTTGATCCTTGTCAGTATTTTACTGCTCCTGGGTTAAGTTTCAGTTCAATGTTGAAAAAAAAGTAAATTTAGAATTGATGTCTGATATAGACATGATTAATTTTATAAAATCATCAATTCGAGGTGGATTAAGCCAATGTAGTGGGCGATATTCTAAAGCAAATAATAAATACATGCCTAGCTACAACCCTTGTGAAGAGTCAAAGTATATTGTCTACCTCGATGCAAATAACCAATATGGTTCGGCTATGAATCAATATCTACCACTAAAAGATTTTCGCTGGCTGACACAACCTGAAATTGATGTTTTCCATGTTAACACTTTAAATGTTAACGACGAAAAAGGATATATTCTAGAGGTAAATCTTGAGTACCCTAAAGAGTTACATGATGAACATAATGATTTACCATTCTGTCCTGAGAATATGAAATCTCCATACATAACATCACGAACAAAAATGTTTATTGCTAATGTAAATGATAAATGTAAATATGTAATACATTATCAAAAATTAAAACAGTGTCTACAGCATGGATTAAAACTAACTAAAATTCATCGTGTATTACAATTTCATCAATCAGCCTGGCTCAAACCATATATTGATCTGAACAATAATTTAAGAACACTATCAACAAATGCTTTTGAAAAAGATTTTTACAAACTTATGAATAATATTGTTTCTGGAAAGACTATGGAGAATGTTGATAAGCGAGTTGATGTAAAGCTGATAACAAAGTGGGAGAATGAAGGTCAAAGGTATGGTGCGAACAACTTAATAAACAAGCCTAACTTCCATAGCTGTTCTATCATTCGTGAGGATTTAGTTGTAATACAAATGAAACGTCTTAAAGTAACCTATAACAAACCCATATATGTGGGTTACGCCATTCTGGAATTGTCAAAAACACTTATGTATGAATTTCACTATGATTATGTTAAGAAAAACTATCATGATAATGCAAAATTACTCTATACAGATACAGATTCTTTTATTTATGAATTTAACACTGATGATTTTTATGAGTATACCAAAACTGAGCTAAATAGGTTTGATACAAGTGACTATCCCAAGGATAATATCTACCATTTACCTCTAATAAACAAAAAGGTTCTAGGAAAATTTAAGGATGAATGTGCTGGTGTTGTTATAGACACTTTTGTTGTCACAAAATCTAAATCATACAGCTATATGACGATTGATGATGAAGTAATAAAACAATTAAAAGGAGTGAAAAAGAATGTTGTTAGTAAAGAGTTAGACATAAGTGATTATAATAACTGTATAGTCAGTAACCCACCTATATTATATAAAAAAATGTGTGTATTTAGAAGTAAAAATCATCAGCTACATACCAATTTGCTGAACAAAGTTGCTTTAAGTAATGAAGACAACAAACGATTCATTATTCCCAACACATTTGATACTCTTGCTTGGGGGAACCGTCGCATTGACGACTATTACGTTACTTAAGTCTAATGTTCACCATATTGTATCATTTGTAGTGTGTTTTATTTTGTGATATATTTGTAAAACTGTACATAGAATGTATAATGTTAGACTACTATAGTTTTAGTTTAAAATAACACACTTTACTTTAAAAATTTGCTTTTTATATTATGGTTTAACAAATGATTTAAAAATGTACAAAATGTGAAAAACTGAACAAGACAATGTAAAAATGTAAAGTGAAAATTGTAAATATCCATGTGTGAAAAATGGTTAACAATTATTATTTTTTAAATGTACAAAATGTAAAACTAAACAAGGGTAATGTAAAAATGTAAAGTGGAAATTGTAAATAACCATGTGTGAAAAAAGAAAGAAATGGCTATCACAATTTAAAAAAATTAAAAGTCATTATGATCTGATAAACCTAGTTTTTAATTTCACAACAAATAGGGCTTTACAAAATAGAATACAAAGAAAATACCAATTCCTCAATCCTTTTCAATGTCCATGTCCACTCATCATTAAGTTTCCTTTTATAGCACTAATTACAATGAGGGCTGCCAACCTTTCTCCCACTGAGGCATCACAGGATGTCAAACGTTGTTTAGCTTTTTTCAACAATACTTTATCCGCCACACGTCTTAATGCAGGATGCCTATGGCGATAAGAAAGGTCATGTTCTTTGCACAATTGATCCAAAGGATTAATAGGTACATCACCACGTTGCAAACGTTGATTCAGCTTTGTTCCAGGACCACAAAAACGATAACCAGGAAGATGGATTTCAAAAGGTAAGTATTGAATGACTTTGTCAAAGACGCCATGACCAGTACAAGTTTGACATATCCTTTTCCATAGGTGGAGAAAAGGACGATGCTGATGTTGTTGCTTTTTTTCTCGCCATCACACGCGTGGAATGAGGAAACAAAGTCTTTACACTGACTTTTATGACCGTGATAGAGTTTGACCAGCTGGCAAGTAGCACACTGTCGCATAGAGGGTATTCTTGCCATGGCCACTTGCTTATGGTGATCATAATCTGTACATGGTTGCAATTCACTTAACACAGGGTCTTGAGTCCATGACTTTGGTACATGTTGCCAGATTTCTTTCACTGCATTTGCTGCCACATAATAAATGAACGATTTTGGAAGAGCCAATAATTCTTCTTTGGTAAAACTGTCTAGTTTCTTTTTACACAAAAAGAACTTTCCAATCGCATTATCGGTAGCATCCCCTTTTTCCATGGTATAATGTAGATGTTTACACGTCGCTTGTAGAAATCTCACTGGTGTCATTCACAGGTAAACCTAGAGTTTTAATTTTATTTAACAACTCACAGCAGGCATTGGTGTTTAGCCAATGAAACAATTGCCACACCTGTGCCAAGGCTTTATGGGTAATATTGTCACAGGAGCAGCGGTCCATGAGTGTTTGCAGCGAGGGACAGCCCAAGTCCATTAAATCGATACATTGACAGTAAGACGCCAAAAATGGTTGTAGCCATTGACGTTTTTCACTACCTTTCACAAATACCACATGGGCAGAAGACAAGTGGGCTTTCATGACCATGTCCAGGTGCTTATATGAAATGGTTCCTTGCTTCCAGTCTAGTTGCATATGAGTTTCAATCCACTGGGTTTGTTTATGGTCTTTATCACACAATAAATCAAACGCATAGGGTGGTTTAAACACCAAATGGGTAGCTTGTGATATCCAAAAAGTGGAACAATCGATGATGGCCACTTCTTTAAATATAAATTTTTTATCTCCAATTTTAAACCCTTGTCAGTCAACAATTACTGTACGCAACATGTTCACTCTTGTCTGGATCAAGTCCAACTGACCACAGACTGACTATCGTCCAGTAAGGTGTACCCATGACATTTACTTACATTCCATTCTAGTAAAAAAATAAAAAATCACTGACTAGTCACTATTGAGATTAGGGTATGACAGGGGGGCATAAGAAATAATAATATAACAACAACAACCAATTTATTATTACATTATTTTATTAGCATAACAAGTTTTACATTCTTTTGTCATTCTAGGATAGGGGCGGTACCAACTCATACAACAAAAAAGTATTTTATGTTTATAGCGTCCATAACAGCGATGCTATCCCAATGTCACTAAACTGGGTGTTTTTGACTATGAGCTGCTCACTGAAGCACCGTTGACACCATAAAGTCCACATGTATCATAACTTTTTTCATCACTCACAGGCGCGAGTGAGGGGTAACTTGAATGACAGGGTATATTACCCACATCCATTCTGCAAAGGTAGGGGCAGGCGGGTGACCAGCGCTGATGTTCTTTCATGGGTTCATCACTTTCTTCCCATTGGTCTATGATGATGGGACAAAAGGCACATTTCACATCATCTCTTGTTTTTAAATAATAGAATCCAGCGGCCGCCAAGGCTTGAGGGTTTATGAAAGGCACCGGCCACGTCGCAAAGGTCTTGAGACGTTGTTCCTCAGAGTTTAAATTCATGGATGTGAATTCTCTTGAGGCTTTAAAGCAAGACATGACTGAGCGGCTTGACGTAGGTTGACCTGTTATTTATACACTTGTCACTTGGTTGGACAGTGGATAATAGTTGACTTGTTTGTGATGAATGATCAAACAGTAGGCCGTCGTATTGGCTGGAACATTATCATGCGTTTCAAAATCTAATAGAATGCCAATATTGGGTGGTTTGACAGACTCTTCCAAGTAGGAACAGTCAAAGACAATCAGTGGCGCCCTTGTCTTAAAAGCTTGGGGTGACAACATGGGGCAATTCTCTTTTTCATAATACGACCATCGAAATTTAGAAAACAAAGCATACAGGGGGCCAAATTTATTTTTTGAAAAATCTAAATTCAGTCATTCATAGGGAAACACACACCTTTGAGGAAAAGACGTGCATTTCTTAATTGCAGGTGATCAAATTGCGTGGCATCTTTGGTTTGTTGATACTTGCGATTTGTTTGGAAACCCACGATCATGTAGAGGTCTCTCTGTATAGCGGGCTGTTTTTACAGACCAACTGTGTGTGTTGGTGGTAGGCAATAGCGGGTACTCATGGTGTGCCCAGCTTCTAAACTCCATGGGTAGAGGCATATCTCTCTTTACCATTTTGAGTATGTCCAGCTTTTTGCTATCATCAAGGGTCACATGAGGCACTTTCCATAGCAAGCGTTGTAGTTGAATTTTTGAATCTATGGGGGCATTATCGGATCCCTTGAGTGCATTATTATAACTCCTGTCTCTCACCAAATGAAGCACTTGCCTTGCATTCACCACAATGCGCTGGTGATCTTCAGCAAAGCCTAAACTCACTTTAAGAGGTAAAAATCCAGTAAAGGTGCCATCCGTGTGTACCATCCAGTCATTGGTCGAGTCAGGGCACCAACCCGCCATGCAAAGTGTTTTACCTTCTTCCTCACTATAAGAGGGATATAGTTTCATGACACTGGAAATACCCACATTTCGAGTGCTATCCACTACGATATCGTTAATGGCACCTCAGAAAACAGAAATGCAAAAGCATGGTTGGCTAACTTGGATGTGGTAGGTGTAGAGCCATCGACTTTGGTGAGCCGACCTTCAATCTGAATGACACTTTCATGCGGTAGGGTGTAAATATCTTGGTTGTTGATAACAAATTGAATTTCATCATTGTTATTGAGTCCAGGTGTTTGAGCTTGATAGGAATGGAGATCAATTCTTACCATTCCTGGCTGCTCCTCGATGTGGTTCGCTACCTCTAGGATAGAATTCATCATGGGGGTTGGCGTGGTAACCCAAATGCTGTAAAATCTGCTTGTCCTTAGATGTTAACGTGTATTCACGTGGCAAACAACTAACACCATTCCTAGACGGTGTTGTTGCTTTATACACAAACTTCATAGTGGCTTTAGCACCAACTTGTAAGTCACTGGTGTGGTAGAATCTAGATCTATGAGTTGTTGATCTATATTGATCAGTCTTAATGTTATATTACTAATACGATCGACAGCCACAGAATGAAAAAGCACCACTGTAGGGTTTTCACGAATAATATAGCCATTGGGCGATGTCACAATAAAGTCATAAAGCGAATGCGATGGTTCTTGATTGGTGTACACTTGGCTAATAATATTACATGTCACCGACACGTGATGGTCCTCAATGAATTTCACTTCATGGTCTGATTCATGTTTTTGTTGGGCTCCAACACGCGTGGTTTAAATCCTAGTAATGGACCAATGGAATCGGGGTGTGTTTTAAAGTCAATTTTGAATGTAGAGAAAATACTACAGTGATGAATGTTGGTATTTCCTACAAGTTCAAAATTGTGCGTTCCATCGAGAAATGACTTTAAACCATATTCATTGATCAACACCACATAAATGTGTTCATAAATGTCATCTATCGTGTATCCACCAGAGTTCAGGGTGAGCACAGAATCATCATAGTAAAACTTGTTGTTCACATTTTCACGTATGTTGTATATTCGATTGTACGTTTCAAGTGAAACAAGTCCTAAACCATAAGGTCTTTCACTCAATTCGATAGGCGGGTAAAAGTCTAGGCTGACTTCAGATCCGCGTCTATGCAGTGTAAACGTCTTACTTTCCGCTGACATACTGTTGACTTTTTTGCTTATGCTGCGTCTTATGTAGAAAAATTAAACACGAACGTCCACACTGTTGGCTGTTAAATGTTTGCTCACGTTTCACATTATAATATACCTTGACCCTGTTTCCAAAATAGGTCACTAGTTCCATGGGCGGGGGCAAATTCCCAAAACTGTCAAAGTACCATACGTTGGATCCCTCTTTGACATAAGCTACATAATGAGTTCCTGGTCCTCGGTGATCATCCAAATTGACAACAGCATATTCCTGTTTCCAGGGTCGTGGGGGGTAATTGGTTTCGCATAAACACACCTCGAAAATGAGAACGCTTTAGTTGTTTAGCATAGCTTTCCACTTGTTGATGCGTCAGGGCATACTTGTTGATGCGTCAGGGCATGTCTTGCTATGGCTGAGGTTAAAGATGTTTTTTTTTCTTTTTTCGAAATGGTGAAATTCCAAATCCTTGTTGATAAAAGGCTGGCTTCAAATTAGCATTTCTAGCGCCCATTGCAATGGCTTCCATCGTTTCATTGTGTCGCTGAATTTTTTAGTTGTTGATTGCCCTGCTGCGCGGCTTTAATAGTTTTTGCCACCGCACTGGCACCGCCCAAAAGTGAACCCAGAGCAGCCAGACCAGCGAATAATGCAGGTAAAAATCCAGCTCGTTTGGGGACGGGAATCACTCGCCCTTGTTTTGAACCCTGTCGCTTACGTTTTGGAATAACGTGTCTCTGTGCCGCTCAAAGAGCTTTCCTTATGGTCAACACATTATTTTTTATTTTTTTGTTTCGCGAGGGCTTGTCCACGAATGCCTTAAGCCCATGCTTTGCCAATGAGAGGGTCTTATTTTTAGTCTTTTTATTCTTTCTTACCACATATCTTTGTTTCACCATGATGATGACCAACAACCTTTCACAAGAATGTTTAAGTCATAACTAACGTCAGCTTGTTATTTCATGGCTGTATATTCCAATTCCACATAAAGCGGGAAATCGTTTATGGTTTTTCAAGCTTGCTTTTCATCCCATGTCAACATGAGGTGAAAGGATAATTTGTCACCTGCATTGACCATTTCATGGGTATGGACCAACATCCTATGACCGTTTATCTCTACATGTAAATGGTTTTCATCTGGCATCGCGTATTTCATGTGAATAGTTCCCTCATAGTGTGATCGATAGTGGTTTAAACCCGAAGCAAGCACATCGGTTAGGTGCTGATCATGGGATAGCGGTAAATGGTTCCTGTCATTCACAGGTTTTTAGCCTACTTTCGATTTTTGCAAAAAATGAAAGTAGACTTATGAGATCAACACAGGGCGAAAAAAGTGTGTCTGTCTGTGTGTGTGTATGTGTGTGTGTGAGTCTGTGTGTGTGTGTGTCTGTGTGTCTGTGTGTGTGTGAGTGTGTGTACTCTGAATGTCTGTCCCCCCCTATCAATTCGAACACGGTGAATGCGAATTGAACGAAATTTGGTACAAAGGTAGCACTAGTAAAGGACACCTCAGTGTCATGTTTTATATCGCCGCCATCTTGACGGAAACGTAATGGCGGCCACACAAATGTTCAAAGCTTAAATCAAATTACGACTAACCTAATCATCCGATCTCTACCAAGTTTTGCAACGACATACCTTTATGGGGGGAGCATCCTTTGACCAAACCAATAGGTCATCAGCGTAATAGTTTGCGGATGGCGGCCATCTTTGTGTGAAAATCGATTCCCCCTATTAATTCGAACACGGTGCAACCGAATGGAACGAAATTTGGTACAGAGGTAGTACTAACAAAAGGCACCTCAGTGTCATGATTTATATCGCCGCCATCTTGACGGAAACGTAATGGCGGCCACACAAATGTTCAAAGCTTAAATCAAATTACGATTAACCTAATCATCCGATCTCTACCAAATTTTGCAACATCATACCTTTATGGGGGGAGCATCCTTTGACCAAACCAATAGGTCATCAGCGTAATAGTTTGCGGATGGCGGCCATCTTTGTGTGGAAATCGATTCCCCCTATTAATTCGAACACGGTGGAACCGAATGGAACGAAATTTGGTACAGAGGTAGTACTAACAAAAGGCACCTCAGTGTCATGATTTATATCGCCGCCATCTTGACGGAAACGTAATGGCGGCCACACAAATGTTCAAAGCTTAAATCAAATTACGATTAACCTAATCATCCGATCTCTACCAAATTTTGCAACTACATACCTTTATGGAGGGAGCATCCTTTGACCAATCTAATAGGTCATTCACCTGATAGTTTGCGGATGGGGGCCATCTTTATGTCAAAATTGATTCCCCCTATTAATTCGAACACGGTGGAACCGAATGGAACGAAATTTGGTACAGAGGTAGCACTAGCAAAGGGCACCTCAGTGTCATGTTTTATATCGTCGCCATCTTGACTGAAACGTAATGGCGGCCAAACGAATGTTCAAAGCTTAAATCAAATTACGACTAACCTAATCATCCGATCTCTACCAAATTTTGCAACTACATACCTTTATGGAGGGAGCATCCTTTGACCAATCTAATAGGTCATTCGCCTAATAGTTTGCGGATGGCGGCCATCTTTGTGTCAGAATCGATTCCCCCTATTAATTCAAACACGCTGAAACCAAATGGAACGAAATTTGGTATAGAGGTAGCACTAGCAAAGGGCACCTCAGTGTCATGTTTTATATCACCGCTATCTTGATGGAAACGTAATCGCGGCCACCCAAATGTTAAAAGCTAAAATGTAATTACGACCAACCTAATAATCTAGTCTCTACCTAATTTTGCAACACCATATCTTTATGTGGGAAACATATTCTGACCAAACTGCAAGAACATCAGCCCAATAGTTTGCAGATGGTGGCCAAGTATGTGTGCAAATCGATTCCCCCTATCAATTCAAACACGGTGAAACCGAATTGAACGAAATTTGGTACAGAGGTAGCACTAGCAAAGGGCACCTCATATTCATGTTTAATATCCCTATAGCACGTTGTATTTCAACAAGCTCCTACAACCAACATTCAATCATACTCCTTGAAAAGGACAAAGAGTTATAACAATACCCATGCATTTAGGAGAAAGTAGGCTATATGTTCTTTACTGAACATCTTGTTCATTTGTCAGATACACTAAAAATATAGACGGAATAAATTTATAAAGGATTTTCATTTGGTAGGTGAGGTAGCGTTTGGTGCAGACATCATCATCTTCTTGTGGGTCTTTCACGTGAATAATGCGGTGATGATTAGCTGTATAGCCATCCACAGTAAGCTGAGGCACTTTGTTATATAACTCAAGCACCTTGTTATCCACGTACTTTTTTGTAGTAACGTCTGTAGACACTTGAGGATGTTTCACATGGGTTATCCGCTTTCCCTTAAAGTCATAATCTCCCTGTTTTGTGCGTGGCACTACAGACTTATCCACATAGTGTTTATTAGCAGGATCTGTGTCTTGTTTAGGATCATGTATGGGAACAGACCTAGCTTTGGCCATCAATGCACGTCCAAAGACATCCATCGTCAACCTGTAGTACGAGTCTACTGTTTCTATGACAAGGTTCAGTTCCATGTACATAGACAGCTTGCTAGCCTCTCTAAGCCTTAGTTGAAATGAAGATTATTAAGCAGCAAGAGTCATTCCCCGTGGGGGACATGGTTTCCCATCTCTGTCCCACATCACGTGAACAACGCCATGGTTCACTGTTTCCATCTTCCATTCGATGCATCATTGAGGGGCCTTCGGGATGTGGAAAGACTAATCTTTTGCTGACGCTTATTACAGCGCCCAATGGTCTGCGTTTTCAAAATATTTATATTTTTGCAAAATCTCTCTACCAACCCCTCTACGTGTTTCTGGATCAAGTCATGTCTGGCTTACGAAATGAGAATATGGGTTATTTCACATTTTCCATGCAAGAAAATGTTATTTCACCGGATGAGGTAAAGCCTGATTCAATCATGATTTTCGATGATGTATCCACTGAACGACAAGGCATCATTCAAAGCTATTTCAGCATGGGTCGACACAAACATATCGATTGCTTCTATTTTGGACAAACGTATTCTAAAATGTCCAAACAGTTGATTCGTGACAATGCCAATGTCATTGTTTTATTTCGTCAGGACGAGAGGAACAGTCGTCACATTTATAATGAACATGTGAATCCGGATATGACCTTTCAAATGTTTACAGAATTGTGTGCTAAGTGCTGGAACACTCAACGTCATGTCTGTTTAGTGATTGACAAACAAAGTGAACTCAACCAAGGGCGGTATTGCTTAGGGTTTGATCATTTTATTGCTATTTAAGCCACTGTGTCATTCCCTCTCAAGTCATTTGTCAAGACACCATAACGTTAGCAGAGAGTCAATTGAAAAAGCATATTATTAGAGCAAAAAATACTATTCGCCAAAAGTTCCGTCAATTGAAACGATCACGTGCGGATCATGCTTTGTTTATTAAACAACATTTAGCACCTCCGCTAAAAGCCATGTTGAAACCCTCTTTCAAGCCATCTGAAACGCTACCTACCGTTTCACAAGCCACTCAGACACACCACGAGGACCCTGAGGAAGAGGAAGAGGAACAGGAACAGGAAGATTTAACTAGTGTTAGCGAAGTTGAGAATGACGAGGAACCAGTGTTTACGCCTCAAAAAAAGGCCTCACCCCTTGCAGATTTTTTAAGAAAAAAGAAATCCTTGGTCATGGTCGAAACACCTTGCCCTTCCAGATCGTCTCCGTTTTCACAACTCTTGGCCACCCCTCAACAAAAACCTCAACTGAAAAACATTTTAATAAAATATTATGGATCAACACTGGAACCCTATTTCACCAATCTATTTATTGGAAATACAGATACCACGTATGGTGTTCGCTATGAGGATGATAGTTTTAAAATTGGTGATTCATCGATTAAATTTGGTCCTACTAAAGCTGTCATTAAAAAGATCAACTGTAATTTAACACCGGGACTGTTAAAGCTGCTATTCTCTCGGACTCCCTCTTCCCAAGATTATACGCCAGAGGACCTTGGCAAATATAAATCCATTTTATTGGACACCCATGCCCACAAAAGACAGTATGATCCCACTCAGCAAGTGAATTCCAATATATCTCAAAAATATAAAACCATCATTGCAAAAATGCTCCCCACCCGTCAAAGTGGTCGTTGTAAAGTGTCCGCTTCGGGAGTGACATTTAAACCATTAAAACCCCTTGTGGATGTTACCTACTGGCACAATCCCAATAAGCTCGTCCAGCGACTACAGCTGTTGCATGCTTCACGTCAAGCCGGCCATACCGGTCACGATTGGGAAATTCAAGAAATTGAAGAACTTCGAAATGCCAAAATTATTGTTTAAGTCTTCACCCATTAAAGTGGGCATTGCTCATGAGTTGCATCGTCCAGCTAGACGTCACTATCCGCGACTCAAGGTGATTTCACGGGGTGTGGATGAACTTTGGCAAGCCGATTTGGTGGAAATGATTCCCTATGCTAGTGTTAACGATGGTATACGCTATATGTTGACGGTCATTGATGTGTATTCCAAAATGGCCTTTGTTCAACCCGTGAGTCGCAAGTCTGGTCCGCAAGTCACCAAGGCCTTCAAACATATTATTCAACAATCCAAACGTCAACCCCAGTTGTTACAAACCGATCAGGGAAATGAATTTTTCAACAAGCACTTTTCCAGTTTTCTCAAATCTTTGGATATTCACCATTACACCACATACAGCAATCTCAAAGCCAGTGTGGTCGAGCGTTTTAACCGAACTTTAAAAACCCATATGTGGAAAGCGTTTACCGCTCAAGGCTCATATCGCTGGTTGGACTTGTTACCTGAGCTAGTATCACGTTACAATGACACTAAACACAGAACCATTGGGACCAAGCCACGACTTGTGACCAAAAATATTCCGCGACTGGATAAACTGTTTAACCCCATAAAAACAGCAGACCCTAAACGTCACCTCCTTAACATTGGGGACCATGTTCGTGTGAGCAAATTTAAGTCTGTCTTCGACAAAGGTTACACACCAAACTGGGGGTCTGAACTATTTCGAATTCGACAAGTCAACCTGAATAGGCCAGTCAGCTATTTCCTCGAGGACCTCAACCATCAACCCATAAAAGGCCGGTTTTATCTCCAAGAACTCCAAAAGACAGCGTTTCCTAAACATTACCTTGTGGAAAAAGTGTTGAAACAAAAAGGAAATAAGCTATATGCAAAGTGGTTGGGATTTAGCTCAGCCTTTAATTCATGGATTAATAAATTTCATGTTGTATGAAACTATGCACTTGGTATTTATTTATTCACTCATGTTGTACTTAACATATAGCCCTGTGTGTACAGTCCTCAGCTCCACATGTATTATGAGTAATACATATTTCTTTCTCTCTTCACCTGTGTTCTCACTTCCACCATCCCTCCCCCTTCGGCATACTCCCCTTTACCACCCACCGCTGCTAAACAGACCTACCACTGGTGTTCACCTTGAACGTTAGCTCTGCACGTGTGCGATAACAGCAAACAAGTCACAACAGACCTACCACTGGGGTTCACCTTGAACGTTAGCTCTGCACGTGTGCGATAACAGCAAACAAGTCACAACCTGTTTAGCAGCGGTGGGTGGTAAAGGGGAGTATGCGGAAGGGGGAGGGATGGTGGAAGTGAGAACACAGGTGAAGAGAGAAAGAAATATTTATTACTCATAATACATGTGGAGTTGAGGACTGTACACACAGGGCTATAGGTTAAGTACAACATGAGAGAATAAATAAATACAAAGTGCATAGTTTCATACAACATATAATGTATTAATCCATGAATTAAAGGCTGAGCTAAATCCCAACCATTTTACATATAGTTTATTTCCTTTTTGTTTCAACACTTTTTCCACAAGGTAATGTTTAGGAAGCGCTGTCTTTTACAGTCCTCAGCTCCACATTTATTATGAGTAATACATATTTCTTTCTCTCTTCACCTGTGTTCTCACTTCCACCATCCCTCCCCCTTCCGCATACTCCCCTTTACCACCCACCGTTGCTAAACAGGTTGTGACTTGTTTGCTGTTATCGCGCACGTGCACAGCTAACGTTCAAGGTGAACACCAGTGGTAGGTCATATTACACACATGAACTTGCATTTTCTCAAGTACGAACCAAAACAGGATGTGACTTGTTTCATAAAGGGGCCGGTAGTAATGTCATAATGAACCCTTATTGATTTTCCGATCAATAAGTCTTCATGATTTTTATTATTATTGAGACAAACGCACCCCACGCACGCAGTCGATGGCCAGACTGAGAAACCAAAACAGGTTTCTCGCATGCGCGGTAAGGACAGGCCGCGGATCTAATAACCCAGTTGTGTACTTTTTTCACATTTTGAAACAGATGGAGATACAACTACTAAAAACCACACATCTCGAGTAAAGGTTGTAAACAAAATTTAATAACAAAACAAGGTAAACGAGGGACGTGAGAAGTGCATGAAATGGTAAATGATCGGTGATGGGACTGTAATAAAATATACAAGGTTAACAAAACGAAGCAATAATATAAATATTAAAAACACAATAAAGATATAACAACGAACAGAGAAGCCTAACACTGGTTAGATTGGAGATCGCATCAAATGACAAATGAAATCAAAGGGAAAGCTATAATTAATAAATACGAAATAATACTTTCGTCCCACCAAAGGCTGATTACAAAGTAACCAGAAGAAATATTCTAACTAGCATATGAAGTCGTACAAGCTAAATAAACCCCTTAATAAATTAAAACAAAGGAATCACCCCCAAAAAAACTACAGTAAAGGAAAATCGTTCAAAACATCCACCACTACAGAAAGTTACCAACAAAACAAGAAACTCCAAGATATTAAAATAAAGATACAAACGTCACCCTTGAATAAATAACAACAACAACCCCTCGATCAAACATAACCCGACTTCATAAACCACCTGAATAAATCTTCTATCCGGACGAAGTATGAGATTCAGACATCTTACCAACAGTAAAATGAACATAGATAACAGGCCCGGGTCCATGCCATAAACATCCACGTCACTAACGGCAAGAAAACCTGATAAACCTCATTAATAAACGTAAGAGAGAATACGTGTTGCTTCTCAACTGAAGGTTACAAAACAAACCCCAAGAACTACCCTCAACTTTCAGTCAAGCTCCCACTTAAACAAACATTAATCCACCCTTAAATATGTGTCTAGAAACGTGATAATAATATGAGAAGCCTTTCGGTACCGTACATACAGGTTCTACTGTCCGTCCACTCCTTATGGGAAACGAAAGAAAGAGGGAAATTCCAAGGAGCACAGGTCGACCGAACAGAAGACAAATACGCTTTCGAAGAAATGTCTGCCCAGACCTTAAGGACGAAAGAAAACCCCAGAGGGTTATCCATAAGGCAGCACAGATGACAGACATAGCGTAAAACACTAACTTAATAAAACAAAACAAACATTGTGTGTGTTCTCACTATTAAGACTGACGAGGACAGCCAATGTGTGAACATCACACACTCCTACGTCTAGGCTCAAATTACAATAAAGCACAAACATTACTAACCCCTCAAGGTCCAAGAATCATCCCATACTGAAAACAAGGGGTAGAGGTTACTAAGAAATACCGCCCATACATATCAATCACGTTTCCTGACGAATAAGAAGAAAAACTCCACTAAAATATAACACAAAGAAAAACAAAACAAAACCACAACGACAAATAACCAGAAATAAGATTACAACCCAAACAACAACACGATTCATCTCTACGTTATGTAATATAAAAATAGGAGGACAATAAATAACCCATAAACCAAAACAGGACAATTTCCAATCTAACCAGAAGGTCGAAGAATCAGGGACACATTAACACTGAAAGAAGGGAGGAGGACATGACTTTATTTCTTCTTCAGAAATGCATTTCTCCGAGCCTTGCTAACACCAAGATAAATAAGGTATCACTTAGCTTTGCTGGAGACGATCAAGAAGTTCACAGAAGATACTCCCTTCGGAAATAATAGCCATATACATTTCTCTTATAGCCAGAGAATACAATCAGCCATTCCCACATGTCTTCGCCAACATCTTCTTATGCTTTATGAATAATTTAGCACGGTAAACGACACATTTAGAAGGACCATTTATCGAATCCAGTCATGTCGTCACACCTTCCGTTCTTCTTATTGTTATTGCGATCCTCTCGACATTACAATAATACTGGTCGAGTTCCATAAATACATAGCTTAAACTCCTCGGCGGGTGCGTTTCATTCACATTGATGCGAAGTCGCTTCAAAAGGTAACCCACAGATGGCACCCTATATAACATAGCGTATTATCGGTCCGTTATCAAGTAGTTACGTATCAATTATTATTACTGATATCCAGGCATTGCATGTTGGAGATTGACAACGGAAAGCAGGTAGTGTGTCGCAACGCTTGCAACAGAGGTAGCGTGGTAGTTATTCTTGGGGATGACCAGCTAAGCCCAGTTCAAGGACAAATTCAGGGTGAACGCACATCCAAGTCGGCGTCATTATGGGCGTGCCAGAAGTGAATTTCCAACCGATACACGATTGAATCATCGAATCAGGTGAGAGGACGCCTAAACCACGCGGAGATTTGCGTACCATAAAAAAGCGCTGAAAACACGTGTATGAAGAACCGCCGATGCGATAGGATTCCGCATGAGTGCATTGAGACGTTTATAGAGAAAGAAGAAGTTTGATACCAGTCCCAAGTCTGTGAGTTGAAAATTGCAGATTATTTTCACAGATTGCCCCCACTCCACTCCTTTCGGTCAGTTTCTAATAAATTGATCGGTGATGCGTAGTTTGACACACAACTTTATCGACCTCCGAGGAGCATCGTTCACGCCGGTTTGAGACACGATTTTATCAGGCTCTGGTGAGCATACTTCACGTCTGTCTGAACGAACATTTTATTGTGCTCTTGGGAGCAGAGTTCATGCCTAGCGGAGGGGAGATCTCTAGTTGAGATAAGCGCTACTCGGCATACGTAATTTGTGAGACTTGTTAAATGCCAGGTGCGTGGTGGACGAAGATTGTAATATTTTCTGTAAATGTTGTGTTATATTTTTGTGTGATGTATATGTGCATGTGAAGTAAGCAAATGCTTAGATAGGGCCAGTCATCGTTGAGTAATCGCCCAGGACATTTTGAGTGAAAGTCAGTAGCTCATAGCGATTCTAGCTAGGTAGAATATTAATTTTGAACATTTCTTTTCAAGAAGCCACGCCAAGATGTCTACAGGAAGATCGATTGGTGGAATGATGTGCTACGCCTCTACCAGAATGTAAACGATGAAGGAGTAGATTTCCCGTGGGGGAATGCATTGGGATGGAGGTTGATTTCTGCAGGCTGCATGGTGATGTGCAAACCATTGATTTATTCAATATGTAGCTAGAGTAGACGCGGGAACGTGTAAATATTTTATTCATGGTTTTTCTTGTGTATTTAGATTTTGTGTGCCGACACTCTTATCTGTTAAATGTACGTTGGCACGTGGCCAAAATTTTGTTTGATTGTATTTTTCTTATGAGTCATTATTAGTATGCACGGCGTGTGTGTTTTGATTTTATTCACGCGAATGCGAAATTCGTCATGCTCGATAAATGGTGCTTTTATTCAAATACATTTTTAGTAGGAGAAGGGGGGTAAAAGTTGTTAGATGTTGTACGAACAGGTTTTTATTCATACTAGGGTTGCCGAGCGCAACAAGTTAAGATGTCACTGAAGAACACCTTAGTTCTATATTTTTTTAGATCCCTTTTCAGGTTCTTTAGTCACGGACTAGATTGGGAGCGCAAGTCGGTGGAAATATTTATGTCTTTTATTTCAGGTTTCTGTCAAACCCATACATGTGATTCTGGTGTGTGTATTGTGTCAAGGTGTGTGTATTGGTTCTTCGTGATGAGGGGTAGAATGTGTCTACCGCCCTCAAATATTGTGGTTGTATTTTTATGGAAAGGCAGAGTGCTCTGGGAGGCTACAGTACCGTGTCCTGTGCTGATTCTTGGAATTCCGTGGGAAATGCTAAGATATTTTATTTTGACACACACACGTATATCATGTGCTATTGGGAGCACATTTCTTCGAGACTCGAGCCATGGCTACGGCAGGTCGAGGTAATTGACACGTGGGTTGACAGGTGTGCAGATTCCACCTTGCGCCCATCTATGTCTGGTGATTCATCGTTTAGGCAGTCCAGCTGACCGACTGACCCCTGTAAGCTATCTGTAACAAACCTGTTCATTTAATGGTCATTGGATCATAATATTAATTCGGAGTTCGCCATGTCCGTTACGAATTACCGCATATCGTATGAAATAAAATATTTGTTTTATGATGTAAATGTTGGCTTTGAGCCTAGTGATTTCTGTGACTCATTTCATTTGCTTATATTGTTAGATTGTTGTCTGTTGTGACACCGTCGGGTGTATTTTGTATTTTCTTGTAAAAATGGCAAGCGGCCATGTGTGTATTCTTCTTGATTGGTCACGTGTTGATTTACTTGTGTTGATTTGAAAAGTCCTAATTTTTGGCGTTAATGTTGTTTGCTACGGCAGTTCTTTGATTCCAATTTCACGCGGAAATTATTTTTGTCTTGTTTAGTGTAGGAAGTGACGGATTAGTTTAATTAGTGTTTAGTTGGTTCCTCGTGTCTGTCTAGCTCTAAGACAATGCAGATTCGTCCCCTGAAGGTTTACTGGATGGTAACGAATCTCGCATTAATTTGTACACATCGTAACGCATGTAGAAAAGCCGCACACGCATATGTCATTGCAGCAATTTGGGACATTTGGTCCAGATGTTTACGATCTCTCCTGAGATCAGGCCTAGTTTGGCAATTTTTATTAATTCAAGAGGGTGTCATTTGGAAGACCTTGTTTTTTTTTTGTAAATAGTGTAAATTTGTTGATCTGTTTATTAAATTCATATGTTTTAATCCTGGTATTCACTTTTTCCTGCATGTTATTTTGTTATATGTTACCCTGCATGTTATAAGAAGCGCTTAACAACAACTTTACGAAATGGACTGTTACACCCCCCGAAATTGAGTCTCATATGCTTCTTCGCAAGGGTTCACTATGCACTTTGTATTTATTTATTCACTCATGTTGTACTTAACCTATAGCCCTGTGTGTACAGTCCTCAGCTCCACATGTATTATGAGTAATACATAATTCTTTCTCTCTTCACCTGTGTTCTCACTTCCACCATCCCTCCCCCTTCCGCATACTCCCCTTTACCACCCACCGCTGCTAAACAGGTTGTGACTTGTTTGCTGTTATCGCGCACGAGCACAGCTAACGTTCAAGGTGAACACCAGTGGTAGGTCAAATTACACACATGAACTTGCATTTTCTCAAGTACGAACCAAAACAGGATGTGACTTGTTTCATAAAGGGGCCGGTAATAATGTCATCTCGCACGTGTTCACATCTATTTCATCACTTTCCTTTCATATCGTTATCACATTGTAGTAGTGAGGGCTGGCGAACAACGTCGGTTCAACACACTGCTTTACACACAAATATAGTTAGGCCCTTCGGCACAATTTGAATAAATTCATGGGATAGTCCATAGGGAACAGTCCAAAGGGGCCCGTCCACAGGGACCCGACCACAGGGACCGTCAACAAGGACTCGTCCACAAGGACCTGTCCACAATGACCCGTCAACAGGGACTCGTCAACAAGGACCCGTCTAGAGGGACTCGTCAACAAGGACTTGTCAACAATGACTCGTCAACAATGACCTGTCAACAATGACCCGTCCACAGGGACTCGTCAACAATGACCCATCAACAATGACCCGTCAACAGGGACCCGTCATAAAGGACCCCCTTCAAAAGTACCCGTCCAAAGGGGCTAGTCAACAGGGACCAGTCAAAAGAAACAAATCAACAGAGATCAATCAAAAGGGACCAGTCAACTGGGATCAATCAAAAGGGGTTATCGCCTCAAGGTCTGACATACCCCTCTTTGATTATTGGTTTGCCTATCGACAAGCACCACTTGAAATACTTTATGATCACCCCTCGTGGAATGGGTTAGGTTAGGCTACACTACAGCCACCATCTTTAAAAAGCCCGTCCTCTTACAAAAGCTATGAGTGAGCATGCGTAAAAGCAAAAAACAAGCATGTTAATTCATATTGGCTTTCCACCGTACACATGTCTCTTGTGTAGAACAACGTTTAATTCCATATTGGCATTCAAACTCCCACATGTCGCACTTGAAACGAGATTTTCTAAGAAATTACAATTTCACTCCCCTAGTAGGGGTAGGTTTTATTTTGGGGTGGAAATATGTTTTCCAATGGAAAGGGGGTGTCAGCCCCAGTTCAATGGCACCTCATTCGTCAAATTCCGACCATGCGTTCGAGAGATATCGTGCCGCCGCCATCTTGGCGGTGGAGCGGTGGCGCTAGAACTCTCAAAAAACCACTACTTTCATCTCAATTTTCTTCTAAATTAAGCAGAGTTAAAATTTTTATTCTTAGGGAAATCTGTGCGGTTGCCTACATGCAATATACAGTATTAATTTCTCCATCTCCATGCACACCTCTAACGTTACTCATTGCTGTTTTAAGGGGCGGAACAGATAGGTCATCTGCCTGTACCACTGACGTTCCATGAGATAAATTGGAAAACAAAGTTCAGTGCCCTAGCTTAAGTGTCATTTTTCTCCTGGTTAATTAAACACTCAGTCCAGAAAAATACTGGAATGTTACCTTAGTTTCAGCATTTGGATACATTTCCCAACTCTAGTACCGGTACCAATAGTAATGTACAGGGCTCGATTTTTAGGTGCTAAAAATCAGGAAAATATTTATTTTGTATGTATTAAAAATACCTGAAATATGTGACAAAAAAGTAAAAATATTTAATTATAATTTAGTTTATTAATGTGAATATATACAATATGCATTACTCACGAATGCAATTTATGCTATGCTTCACTGACTACTGAAGAATTACAATATACAACGAGATACATCTTCAGGTTGTCCATCACAAATGGCCGACGATTATCGCGAAACACATCTGAAGGCGCGAAACTGCGGCAATATGTTTCTTGCCCTTGAGGTGTTGTGTAACTTGAGATCGCTGTTCAGCCTTGATTGCTTTCCCACATAATTGGCAGAACAGAACGCCCCCATAAGAAGTAAAATTATCTTTAAATTCCGCAACATACTGCTGCAGACGATAACTTGTAGTTGCGTTTACTTTAGACATCCTAGAACTGCCTTACACTTCACAGTGCTAGAATTGAACTGCATGTGAGTGTCACTTGTTCTAGGTACCTCGGGTGTGGGGGTGGGGGTGGGGAGGTCTAGCACGTGGTGCAATATGGCTATGGACAAGGAAATCCCCGGCTTCCACAGTGAGTGGCACGGGGCGACAAGTTAAGACATACGCTCTGCGTGAAGATTAGATAGTTCACAGTTTGAAGTAATACATAAGAAAACTGCAATAAACTGAAAGATCTAGCATACTGATTTTGAAAATGTAAATATTATGTATTTTTATGTGCTAATAAGTGAAAAACAGGAATTTATGTGTTTATAGAAAAAATGCTTAAAATATGTATTTACATTAAAAAAAATATTTATTTACCTAAAAATCCGAGCCTAGTAATGTAGGTTTCCACTAAGTCCCTTAATCCGAAATTATTTGCGCACGAACCCAAGTACCGAGGATTGTTGATTGTAGTCTATTGAATGAACCAGTTACAGTATAATAATAATTATACTGCACCTAAACATACAGATTATTCAAATGTTAGCATTGTTTTCTCATTTCAGTATACGAAAAGATGAACAATTTCGCATGCATTTCTTCTATCTACGTTTGACAACAGAATCATCCCCCCTTTCGCAAGATATGTAGCCAGCAATGATAATTTTTCACATAGTGCGAAAGTGAATTACTAGGAAACGATGACCTCGCTGTTCCACCCCTTAAATCAACAATAATTATAAAGTGAATTACTGTGTGGACGCTACTTTAAAATTTATTTTACTTACCTGCCTGCATGGCATACGATACGTCTAGCTAGACAATATATTCATTTCAGACACTATCACCTCTAAATATCTAAGCTCGACGTGATGCATCAAACACACCAGGACAGCCCAGGCTCTCGTGGCCTTGGCGAAATAAGTGAAGAGATGAGAAAGTTATTTGAAGGATTGGTGCATAAGCCGAATAAGCTAAATTTAGAAACTGAGAACAATACTTAGCGAAGCCCCATCACCTAAGTTGACCGTTTTGAGACAGGTGTTCTTCCCACAAGCGCTTTGTAAAGGAAAATATTGTCTACTTGACAGAATAAGTTTTTAAATCCTTGTAACTTTGTTCACAGACAGTTCATTGCATTCACTAAATGATTGCCAGTAGCAAATTCAAGTCACATAAAGGCAATAATAAATCAGTGCCTGATCGGACCCATCCTCATAGGACGCCTGGCCCCCCTGGGAGGGTCGGGCCAACACCATCTAGAGAGAAAGCCTTGCGATATGATGTTGACAAGCGAGTGACATCACGGAAGCCCGGCCGTGGACATTGAGACAGAACATTCTAGTTTGCAGGTTATGGTGTGTTTTCCGCGTGTTGTGTGTCGTGTTTACAGTCCCAGTTACTGATTTGCTCAGATTTCCTACCCAGTTATACTTAATGGTTATCAGTGCAGTGTAAAGTTATGCCTAATAAGTGCAGCGTTCCAAATTGTAAAGGCAATTACGCCAATGGACCGAAAGTAAACGTTTTCTCTTTTCCTAATGATGAAGGTGAAAAGTCGAAATGGATACGAGCCATTCACCGCAAGGATTTTATTCCTAAGAAATATTCCATGGTACGTGTTAAATTAATACTTATGCTCCAATTCTCACAAGTTTAGTGTAATGGAAGGAACTTTGTAACCAAGTCTCTTTTCTTGTAGGTCTGTGGCATCCCTTTCAAGCCACATGAAATTCAATGGATCACTAGTATGTATGATGAAAAGAATGGAAAGCTAGTTACTGCTCCGTTGTATAAACCGAGACTGATTAAAGGTTAGTAAGCAAATAGTCCTACCCCTAAATTTTAGCATAGGCTATCTCTTCTGTTCACGAAAATTCATTTAGATGTAGAAGTCAGAATTTTCTAACCTAAATTATGTGCTACATGCTAATGTAGGTTAGGTTTATTTGTTTTATGGGGCTATCAATTTCAAGTGGGAGGTATAAGTGGGTGTTAATATGGATAGTATTCACATTTCTATTGGGGTTGAAATTGCAAGCTAACTGCATGAGGTTAGAGACCGATAACCTGTAGCAGGCCCTGATTATTCTATTTTTTGTATTGCAGTAATCTAATTCATTAGGCTACATTTCTTATTGGGGTGGGGGAAGAAGTGTATGTGAATCAGGTTGGAGATTGAATACATTTAGAATAAATAGAGTAATTAATGTAATGCAAGGTGATAAAATGATTGTACCGTAAGTTAATGTTCGAATTAAATTCCTAGGAGCAGTCCCGTCTCAGTTCTCCAACTGCCCAGAGTATTTAACTGACACTGCAACTGTCTGCCGAGAAGATCCAGATGATAGGAGGCGTAGGATTGATAATGAAAGTTTATCGAAGGCTCTCGCTGAAAGTATGCAGACATTGGCGGAGAATCTGGAAGCAGTTTCATTTAGAAACTTTCAGGAACTGAAGGTGAAGTTAAACAGTGTGAGTCTTCATCCTGAGTGGAATTGTATTAGAGAGGAATCTTGTATATATTTTATTTTAATGAAGGAAAATCCTAGTCCACACTTGCGTTGCTGCATTAAGATAACAGAAGGTTTGAGTGCCTCCTTGTATGTATCGAATACAGAAGTGAAACGTTGTAATAACATGTCTTTACCAAGACAGTTAGGTACAGTGCTAGAAATTGAAGAATTTATAAGGAATGCCCATTCAGTGTATGCTGATCCTGATTCATATGAACATCAAAGTGTTGAGGATACTGTATCTGTTATGGACAGTTTATTTAAGAACTTGGAGAGTAAGTTCCCTGAGAAGAAGGATACATTAGACTTCTTAAAAGAGCAAGTTCACTTGCTAACAAAGCGTAAAGTGAAAAACTATTCCTGGGAATTGCTTGTATTCCCATCGCTGGTTCATTCTATTTCTCCTCACTGTTATAGATTTATAAGAGGTTCAGGAAATGTCACTCTTCCTGCACCCCATACCTTGAAATTAGTGTGTTCCAAGCTATTGACGAATCCTATACAGGAGCAAAGTGATAATTTTCTTTTGTATATGAGAAAGAAGTTTTCACTCTTATCAGAAGAAGATCAACTAGTCCTCCTTTCGATGGATGAGGTTCACATTAAACCCCAGTTAGACTACAAAAAGGGTTGGGTTGTAGGTAGTGCTGTAAATAGCAATGAGTGTGCAACAAGTGCTTATGTGTTTATGGTCCACAGCTTGCTTTCTTCATACAAGGATGTTGCTCATATCATGCCCGTTGTGAACATTCGAGGTGAGGCATTATTCAATATGATGAAGAAAGTCATTATTTGACTGGAAGAAGTCGGATTTGAAGTTCTAGCACTGATTTCAGACAACAGCGCTATTAATATGAAAGCTGTATCTCTCCTGAGCGATCCACCCGAATTAAATTACATTTATAGTCACCCCAAAGATGCACACAGAAAGCTTTTCTTTGCAATTGACACTGTGCACATTCTCAAATGTATTAGAAATAATTGGCTGAATGCAAAGCACCAAGAGTTGCATTTTCCAGATTTGACAGAGCATGACAGACTACAGATTGCATCATTTGGTTCACTGAAGGAGTTGCATGTGTTGGAGAAGAACAATATCCTGAAATATGGATTTACCTTGACTCTGAAATCCCTGTACCCTACCAATTTGGAACGACAGAATGTTCCACTAGCTCTGCAAATTTTTAATAAACCTCTAGCTGTGGCGATAAGGGAGATTGGGCCGAAGAAGAACTTGCCCTCCTGGGACAGTACTGCACAGTTTATTGAGTTGATTTGCAGATGGTGGGACATCATGAACGTCAATACCCTATGGAAAGGAAAACGCCTTAGGAATCCTTTTCAGGAACCAATAACGACCAACTCTTCTCATATCGAGTGCCTCCTGGAAATCGTGTCATGGCTAGATAGGTGGAAAACAATTGACTCGCCTGGAAAGCTGAGCAAGGAAACACATGCGGCAATTACCCTTTCTACCAAGTGCATGATTGAAATGGCACAATTTTGTCTCTCTGAGAAAGGTCATAGCTTCTTCCAACCAGGCAAAATACAGACAGATAACCTAGAAGCTCGATTTGGAAAACATCGCCAACTGGCAGGGAGCCAGTACAATATTTCCCTGAGGCAAGTGTTTGAGGTGGAGTATAAATTGCGCCTTCAGAGCATCCTGGACCTCAATGCTGCAGTGATCGAGTATTTTGAAGAAGACAAGACATGTGACATAAGTGCTTTTGATGCTTGTGTTGCTGATGATAGTGATATAGAAGTCCTACAAGATGAGTATTGGCCTCTCTTACACTATATCAGTGGTTATTGCTCGTATGTTTTTTTAAAGCGATATGATTGCAATTATTGCAAAGTCTTTCTTTGCGATGAGGCAGGCCAGAGTGATCACGCCAACCTAATAAATGCCAATAACCGAGGAGGACTATGCTATCCCCATGCAGATGTAGTCAAGTGTGCTGCATTTACTTTTGTTGTTATGAGCAAGCTACTCAATAGCTACAAGACAGAATTTTTGCATCACAGCAACCAGCAGAGTGTTTTGGTGAATGTAACACAAAGATGTCTGCCCACTGTACTGTTTATGGGGCACAGCTGCCCAAAGCATGCCAGGGCATTAATTGAAAAGACTGTACTGGGCACTGCCAGTAATATCTTGATTAATAATTTTGTACACAATGTTAACGACAGGTTTTCACCCAAAACTTCGGCTCAGCATAAGAGGAGGAAGCTTGTCCAATAACTGTTCATGGCCGTTCAGTAGAAATTAGGAATTTTACAATATTCTTTCATTGTACGTACAGTGTCGTTATCATTGTGCGCCCCAGTAAACACGGCAAGCTAAGCCGGCGTTGACTGGCGCTGATCGCGGGCACGCGTACAATGTTCAGTCGGTGGTTGGTGCACACTTGAACACTTTTACCAACCATGTTCAATAATATGTACAGTGCTCATAGTCGATGCCGAAAATGTCCTCCCTCTCTTGTAACACACACCTGACATCTTCTGATGAAAGAATGGACAACAATCTCAGCAATTCTGCTAGGTTTGTGCCGTGTCTTGTGTGGGATTTCGCCTAGGACACCAAGCTGGCTCATCAGCTGGCTCTTGGTGTCCCCGTTCTGTAAGAACACAACGTTGTCTGTTAAAATGTTTATTATTTACCGTGCCTGTTTCCTTGAATCGTTTGGCGAGCCTCCTAATTGTACTGGCATTACGCACAGGTCTTCCTGGAAACTTGATTCGACATTTTAATCTTGTTTAAGAACAAGACTTTCTGCTTTTCATATACGAATTATGGATATACACAAGTTCGCGCTGTGTCAATTGGTGTCTAGGCATGACCAACAATCACAGTAATCACAATACTCACTAAACGTGCAACACTAACTTCTAATCTTTGCAGATACACATCCATATAAATGACAAAACACGTGTGATCTAACGATATGAGTCAGCGGAGCAGGGCATTGCGAGGTCCACTCGCTCCGCACCTGACCAGCCAAATGACGCCATAGTTTGCCACGATTTCCAGGGCACACCATGATAATGACCCTCTGGTTCAATTAATATTGTGTTACTTGATCCACTTCTGTACATGGCTAATTACTAATCTGTAAGTATAGCAGTGGCGGCTGGTGGATAATTGTTATGGGTGTTGTCCTTTTTCATTAAGGGGGGGGGGGGGGGGGAATAAGACTGCTTGATATCAAAGAAAACTGTATGAAATTGTGCGGTAAAACGGATGTACCTCATTCATCACGAATGCCGCAGTTCAGAGAACATCACATTTCCACTGGATCACCGGATTAAATAGTTAGGCTACATGAAAACCTGCAAGACATGGTATCGGCAGTTGACGGAGCATCTCAGATGTCTCCGTCCGCTCCTCGGCTCCCTTGTTGCAATCAGCAAGCAACGATCAGCCGAGTTAACTGTTGGGATAGGACCTACTCGGTCTAGCATCTCTGCCATACCCTTCACTATTGAGATCCGGTCGGTGCTCGGGCCTGGTAACGAGCACTCTTAAACGGTTGGCGCGCTTTGCTTTCTCAGACAGTTCACAGTAACTTACTATAAGATTTCCTGAATTATCAAAGAACAGAATTATGAATTCCTATGCATATAAAAGGAAACGTACAGCTTTTATTACTAAAAATATTATTACGGTATTAATTGTTTTTATTGAATTAATCTGGTCGTTGTGTATCACTGCAACCTTATTACCGGCCGCCACTGAAGTATAGGATGAACAATGAATTGGCATTTACAATAGGTGACCATTTCTTGAAAATATTGAGGCATGTAGTGTTAGCATACCAAACGTTGAACTGATTGCAAGAAGTTGTCCTATAGTGGAGATGCCAGTTTAAAATGCAACTAATAACCTCTGTGTACAGTCACATTAAACGTCCAGTCCAGAAAGTGGTAAATAGCTCTACAACCAGCAGAGTGTTTTGGAGAATGTTGGCTGTAAAGCGAAGGTTAGAATGGAGAGGGTAAGTGTACGCTTTAAATGGGATATTTCATACAATTTTAACATACAATTTCTAAGAGGGCTTTTGTTTCAATTTCACAGATAAAATGGAACACAATCTGAAGAATGTTTCACTGGAACAAATTTTTATTTGTTCAGATTTTTAACAATGGACTGAATGAAGTCTTGCAAGTTTCTTTACATCTAGTTTCATTGGATGAACGTTAATGTAGGCCTATTTTAAAAGTTTTAATCTAATGTAACATACGTGCTAGAGAGTATTTTTAGGAACTGTTCGCATAAGGACTGTTGAAGGTGCAAATGCCTAAAAATGTATCCACCCTGTAAATAATATAATATTAATTCTAAATGAAAGTAGAATGCGGCTTATACACTTGCATCAACATTGAAATTAGGAAACCTGGTCAATACTGCACCTCATATAAGTTATGTGCTAAAGTACATAAATATGTGTTTATATTTATTGCTCTTTTTATAAACGGTTGCTACGTTCTGACAGAGCTTGCATCTCGTTGAACTGTCAACAAGGCATACTCTAGCAGCACACACTGTTGATTAAAAAAAATTCATCGGGACGTGTTATGCTGTAACCATTGTCAAAAACCATTGATCTGGATGCGTTAGGCTTGGATTAGACAAAACGAAGGTTTGGTCGGCCTTGGCCGCGCGTAGCTAGTGGGACACGGTTGACACAAAACGCTGGGTGCGTTAGGCTGTAAACATTTTCAAAACCACAGTTGTGCGGAAAAAAAACCAAATATTTACTACAGTTGATCATAGAATCGCCGATTGAAATTACAGATCGTTATGAGGCAATTTCCACAATCCATGGTGAATAAACGATTCAATTCGGCGCACGATGTAATCAACTAAGCGGTGCGCACTGAAGATGCGCACTAGAGGCTGAACTGTCATCGTACTGTTTTGATGACGATTGATTTGAACAATAGCGCTGACAGCTGTAATTTTGGCTATATAAGTCGTGATCCTATTTGGGATGGCTGGGTCACAGACAGCGGAGGAGGAAATATCTATTAAAACATCGCTTCTTGATTTATTTCTCATCGTTTCGAAAGGTATTTTGTCTAATTCATGTATTGTAGAGAATTTTATCGCGCGTTCTATCTTCATTCATCGCTACCGTTGATTTCAATTTGAATTGTCACTACTGAACCTCATATATGTGCTAAAGTTCGTAAATATGTGTTTTTATTTATTGCTATTTTAAAAACGGCTGCCATGTTTCTACAGCGCTTGCATCTCGTTCAACTGTCATCACGGCTCACTCTAGCTGCACGCACCGGGGCGCACACATTGTTCCCAACATGTGAGATACAAAATCACTGTTGATCAAAGAAATCATCGGGATGCATTAAGCTCGAACCATTGTCAAAACTCATTGATCTGGGCGCGTTAGGCTGTAACCATTGCCAAAAAACATTGGATTGGACAAATCGAAGGTTAGAATGGTCGTGTGCAGGTGCGACTTTGGCTGCGCGCAGGTAGCGGGGCACGGTTGACACAAAACCATTGATCTGGACACGTTAGGATGTAACCATTGCCAAAAACCATTGGATACCACAAAACGAAGGTTAGAATGGTCGGTGTAGGAGCGGCTTTGGCCGAGCACAGCCAGCGGGGCATGGTTGACACAAAACCATTGATCTGGACGCGCCAAAAACCATTGTATTGGACAAATCGAAGGGTCTTGGTGCAGCATAGTACCGTAAGGGCGAGGTTGGCAATACCAGTTTGATGATGATTGATGTGGACAATGGTGGCCACAGCTGGAATTCTGCCTACATAAGTCGTGATCCTATTTGGGATGGCTGGGTGGGTCACAGACAGCGGAGGAGGAAATATCTATTAAAACATCGCTCCTTGATTTATTTCTCATCGTTTCAAAAGGTATTTTGGCTAATTCATGTATTGTAGAGAATTTTATCGCGCGTTCTATCTTCATTCATCGCTACCGTTGATTTCAATTTGAATTGTCACTACTGAACCTCATATATGTGCTAAAGTTCGTAAATATGTGTTTTTATTTATTGCTATTTTAAAAACGGCTGCCATATTTCTACAGCGCTTGCATCTCGTTCAACTGTCATCACGGCTCACTCTAGCTGCACGCACTGGGGCGCACACTTTGTTCCCAACATGTGAGATACAAAATCACTGTTGATCAAAGAAATCATCGGGATGCATTAAGCTGTAACCATTGTCAAAACTCATTGATCTGGGCGCGTTAGGCTGTAACCATTGCCAAAGAACATTGGATTGGACAAATCGAAGGTTAGAATGGTCGTGTGCAGGTGCGACTTTGGCTGCGCGCAGGTAGCGGGGCACGGTTGACACAAAACCATTGATCTGGACACGTTAGGATGTAACCATTGTCAAAAACCATTGGATACCACAAAACGAAGGTTAGAATGGTCGGTGTAGGAGCGGCTTTGGCCGAGCGCAGCCAGCGGGGCACGGTTGACACAAAACCATTGATCTGGACGCGTCAAAAACCATTGGATTGGACAAATCGAAGGGTGTTGGTGCAGCATAGTACCCTAAGGGCGAGGTTGGCAATACCGGATTGATGATGATTGATGTGGACAATGGTGGCCACGGCTGGAATTCTGCCTACATAAGTCGTGATCCTATTAGGGATGGCTGGGTGAGTCACAGACAGTGGAGGAGGAAACATATATTATAACGTCATTCCCTGATTTATTTCTCATCGTTTGATGAGGTATTTTGGCTAATTCATGTACTATAGAGATTGTTATCGCTCGTTCTACTTTCATTCAGTGCTACCAATATAATAGGGAATACAACAATTTTGTATTGAAAAGTGGAAAGGATCTTTTGAAAAGGCTATATTTATTTAACTAGTGAAGGATAGATATGGTCATCTCTTAGTTTTTTTTTTACAAAACAGCACAGTTTGTGTAACAGAAAATATGAGAACAACATGTTTTTGCAGATGACTCACTGTATTCTGTTGAGAACAAAGTGCTAAGATCACTGGTAATTAGCATGTTTTATGTATTGTCGGATAAGCTTATGCCATGCCTGATATTGTAAATATTGCCATATGAAAACTGTTACTGTAGGATTACTCTATATCAAGTGTTTGTTTCTAAATTATTACATTATCATGCCCTTTTATGAATCAACAACAAGTTTCCTCTTTGGTAAATATTTTCATGTGTCATGACTGCTGCTCTGTTCCATTTCAGTAGGTAACCTTTTCTGTCATAGGCATTCCATTACTAGCCTGTTTTCTTATCACGGATGAAAACTTTCTGTGGCTACTTGTTGTTGTTTTTTTTTTTTTGTGAGTGGGTTAGGACATCACTGTCATCAGCCATGTGTACTTGGATATGGATATTTATTTAACTAGTGAAGGATAGGTATGGTCGTCTTTTAGTTATTATTATTTTTTACAAAACAGCACAGTTTGTGTAACATAGAAAATATGAGAACAACATGTTTTTGCAGATGACTCACTGTATTCTGTTGAGAACAAAGTGCTAAGATCACTGGTAATTAGCATGTTTTATGTATTGTCGGGTAAGCTTATGCCATGCCTGATATTGTAAATATTGCCATATGAAAACTGTTACTGTAGGATTACTCTATATCAAGTGTTTGTTTCTAAATTATTACCACATCATCATGCCCCTATATGAATCATCAACCACAAAAAGTTTATTCTTTTGAAAATGTTCTCATGTCTCATGACTGCTGCTCTGTTCCATTTCAGTAGGTAACCTTTTCTGTCATAGGCATGCCTTTACTACCTGTTTTCATATCATGCATGAAAACTTTCTGTGGCTAGTTGTTGTTGTTGTTGTTGTTTTGTAAGTGGGTTATGACATCACTGTCATCAGCCATGTGTACTTGGATATGGGTAGAATTTGTATGTGTGTATTGTGATGCTAGAATTGGGAAGGTTAGGTACGGTATTGTAGTTTTAAGGGGAGGAACTACGAGGTCATCTGCCCTTGGAAAGGAAGAGACCATGGTCTTCTGCTAGGAACAATCCCAGCATTTACCTGGAGGAGAAAGGAGAAATCGAACCCACTTCTTCTCAGTTCAGTTGTAACTCATGAGGCTGAGTGAATTTCGTTTCACAATCAAATCAGGGGCAGGGGCAGATGACCTCGTAATTGCGCCCCTTAAAACAACAATAATCAACAATAACTAACTAGAATTATATTTCTCGGCAGAGATGGGAATCAAACCTAGACTTTTGGACAGATATGATTGACTATACAGTAGATATTAATTTCTGTTTTAACTGTTACAGATTAATTGGTTATTTGTTGTTGTGTCTTTTCTTCTCGTTGTGTAGTCGACATCTCACGTTAAAATGGGGTGAATATTTGTCAAGTTTTTTATTGAATTCTTCTATATATCGCATTTATTGAGACATCCGTGTTTTAGGTCAAGTTCACACTCGCAAGGTTCGAAATGCATACTTATCGATTATGATCGAAAACGTCGATTTATTAGCTAGAGTAATGTATCGATCGCATCAACTTCTGACCATATGTTTCATTTATGGTTACGGTATTTATTTATTCGCGTCTGTAGAACGTAATTTGATACATAAACACTCAGTCGCGTTTCCTCACAGGTTGTTCATAGCAGCAGCGCTGGGTAGCGCGCTCGCTGACGGCCGGAAGGCTATGACGTCATAAATTGTATCGCAAGGCTTTCTCTCTAGGTGGTGTTGGTCGGGCCCCGGGGCACCAGCCCTGCCTGACCCACCCCCCCGTCTCGTCGGGCCTGAACAGATCTATTCCTTCTATGTCATGTTGGATGTTGGTCTCATACGGAAAGAGCAACTTCAAAGACCTTTGCAGCCCAGGTACCGTCTCGTGGCTTTCTGGCTCTCATCTTACCGTGCCTCCCTCCGGGCCCCTGGGACGCGGCACACTTTGCACACCCCTGATGCAGCCACTGCCCGGTGGTATATTGTAAAAAAAAAAAAAAAAGGTGCTGCAACCATTTTCAGGGAGAAAATCATAATTGCTTCTATGATTTGCACAACCTTGGTTTCGTGTGTAAGTTGTAATTTTTGCCATAATTCCTAGCTTTTTTTTATTTATTTAAGAACTTAGCTGGGAACCCTGGACGGCGGATCAGCTGATTGGTCGTATTTTAGGCCTATGCACAAAGTGGTGAAGTTACGAGCAGCAATACTGCAGTGCATTTTTGAAGACAGCAAAGTCGGCTACTCAAGACGGCTGGCGGACCGCAACCCACTAAAAAACGGCATTGACAGCGGTTGGTTCCTCAGTTTAGGGGCTGCGACAACGCGGCATGTAGCCCCTTGTTCTATGGGTGTGTGTAGAATCTGTCTGATAACCGGTGTTCATTTTGATGGCTGTATAGTGTGCGTTATCTGTAATTCAGGTAAGGACTGCATATCAATTTCAAGTAGTTCCTACTTTTGCTACCAAATGCTACCGTCAACGACACCCAGCTGTAAGCTCAGCTACTAGATGCCACTGCAGCCTGCACCTGGCGATGAACGTTGGAACTTAATAGGGCGTTAATCAAATCTGATCTACAAATTTGGCTTCACACAATTGTAGTTAGTGGAAGGTTCTATTACATGCCATAAATCTATGGCATGGGCCCGCCGGCTTTACTTACCCTCCAAAGGAAGGCATACCGAGGGATATTTAAAGCTCTTAAAAATCCGACGACTTTGGCCGGGTTTTAACCCGCGATCTTGGGCATAGAAGCTCAGCATGCTACCAACTGCGCCACCGAAGCCGCTAGGTATTGACAGCGTAGCATCGCAATACTCATTAGCCTCGTGATCCACTGCAAAAACGCGACCACAGCATAGGGATAGCGGGAATCACATCACCCCACTTACGAGCTGCGCCGACCGTATAACACGGCCATATCTGCTCGCGAGTTTTAACCATGTCAAGCCATGAACTTGCGACCGCCGCTGTGCAAGGGCAGTTTGAACGTTGTTGAACGGTCGGGTGCGGCGTCAATTGCATAACATCGCGATATTTCTCCGCATCTGACCGCAAGGACGTGATTATCGTCAAACAGCGGAAAGTGGCGGATATTGCGCAACATCGCGATATTTCTCCGTGTCCGGCTGCGAGGACGTGCATAGCAAAGTTAGGCCTGCCCATGCCCGACATCAAAGACAATGGAAATCTCGTTTAACAACCAAGAGCGGTGGCGATTTCGTAAATCGCGATGCTTCTCCATGTCCTACCCTAAGACTATGGTAATATCGTCAAATGACCGAAGGCAGCGCAGATTGTGTGACATCTCTATATTTGTCCGTATATAACCACTATCTTTTCTCTAGCAGCTGCTCATCCACCTTTTATTAATATTGTTACGGCTGTGAGTTTGTGTCATCGCTCGCCGCATGAGTCACAACTGCCCCAGGGCTGGGCTGTGGCCTGCCTCCTGTATTGCGTGCGCCTTATGCAACAGGGCTACTAGGACAAAGGGATAGTCCAGAATATTCGTGACTGGACCAGCGATGGAAACCTCGAGAAGCCGTGAACCCTGGATGGATCTAGAAGCATTTATTGAGTCACCGGCCTGCTATATAAGTGTGACCTGTCAAGCAGTGGTTGTTATTGTGTTTTACGAGCTAGTGCGAGCGATTATCTTGAGCGACAGAAGTGTGGTGACTTGCGAAACCCCTAGTGAGGCTGATTCTCTTGACACCGAGGAAGTGATTGTGGTGCTTATGACAGACCTAGTGCAGCTATTTCCAGCGAGCGTACGGGGCCGGACTCATTAGCGAAGAGGATTAACTGTGGTCTGTTGACAAGTGACAGGGAAAGTATTCTCGACGTGAGGAAACTGGAGTAAGGTAATGATTGCTGTTGAGTAGTGTATTTTTCTGGCTGCAATAAAATTAATTATTTCTTTAAGCAGTAATTGGTGTTGTGCTTTATACCCACCGTAATCCAGTTAACAAAGGTGCCACTAGGGGGTGGCACGTAACAATATCATTAATAATATATTGTCAGGTTAGTTTTGTCTACATACCCTTGTGACCTGTCCCCCTTGCTCTTTATCCTGATCATGGACACAATCAGGCGCGGATACAAGGGGGGGGGGGGTGTCACGGGAGTCATGACCCCCCAAACGGCAGACCATTTTTTTTGCAAACTCAAAAAACGAAAACACAAGAACCCGACAAATAAAACTTAACGAATTTTAAGTGAAAAACAGTTTTTTTCATTTTATTCAATACTGAAAATATCTTTATTGCAATTATTATGTTCTGTTACAACTGTACATATTTACAACTTTATACTTGTTATATAAAACCGACAGTAGTGGCTACGCTGGCTAACGCGCAGCATTAGGTCATGGGGCCAAGCTCTCTGCTGACTCGGTAGACGCGTGGGTTCGAGCCCCACCGTCGGCCGTCCTTGAAATGGTTTTCCGTGGTTTCCCCATTTTCAACACCAGGAAAATGCTGGGACGGTACCTTCTGACAGGCCACGGCCGCTTCCTTCCACATCCTTGCCCAGTTTCATTCACCATCATTCATTTCATCTCTCATTAACTCCTCTCATGAGGTTGGCGTCAGGAAGGGCATCCGGCCGTAAAAACCATCGCCACAAATACTTCCATCGCATCTCATCCCCGACCCCGTTGGAAAACGGGAATAATAAGGGGTAGACATACATACATACTTGTTATATAAAAACAATTATTTATATAACAAAATCAACTCGTCTATTTTGTTTAGCAAACCTTGTGATTACCAAATCGATGTTTATAGTGATGTCACGATGAATGTGCAGCAACGCACGGATAGGAATTTGGGGCTTTTTTTCGCACCAAAAATTTTTGCCGACGTCCAAACTGCAAGCTTGGTTGGCAATTTAAGCAGTGACTTTCTCCCTTTGTCGGTACCAACTCGACTTGCCGAAACTGTAACGTACCTTGATACTTTTCTCGAAGCTCGATGTAAAAGTCGCAAAACACGCCGTTGCAATTTGTACGAATATTTTTGGTGCGCTAAATGCATCAAATTTCTATCCATGTAGCTTGCAAAAAAATTGGTCTGGTTTTGTACGTTTGGTTATTTTGTGATTGCGTTTTTAGTGATACCATTTTTCTCAACAATTTTGATTCTCTGACACCCCCCCAAAGCCAAACTCTAGATCCACGCCTGGACACAATCACATGAGACCTGCAAAGGAGGGTGCTTTGGACTCTGTTATATGCAAATGATGTCGCACTTGCTGATACCACCAGAAGAGGCCTGCAGCGTCAAGTTGAAAATTGGAACAGTCGGCTCTCACAATACGGTCTTAGACTAAATAAAATTAAAACTGAATACCTGGAAACCATCCCCAGCATTGTCTCCATCCAAGTTGATGGAGAGACAATATTGAAGACCAGAAGTTTTAGGTATTTAGGATCTCGCCTGCAGTTTGATGGTGGGATAAGTGATGAAGTGCGCAGCAGAGTAAAGGTAGCATGGTTGAGATGGAGGGAAGTCACAGGTGTGCTCTGCGACAGAAGGATGAAGTTCAAAATTTACCCCATGATAGTACATCCTGTTGCTCTGTACGGTGTTGAATGTCGACCATCTGACAAAGCTGCAGAGCGCCAATTACACAGTATGGAAATGCGTATTCTCTGTTGGTCGATGGGCATCACACGCATGCATCATGTCAAAAACGAAACCGTTCGCCAGCAAATGGGCGTCGCACCGATCACTGAGAAGACATGGGAAAAGCGGCTCCAATGGTATGTTCACGTCCAACGTGCCACACCTGGAACAGTTACCCATTTCACTTCCTCCTTTGGAATTAATGGACAACGTCCATGTCGACGACCAAAGCAGTGCTGGCATGAGACAGTAAATGCTGATCTGAAAAATCTCCACTTAAGACCACAAGATGTTCAAGATCGTGCAAAATGGTGAGCCAAGATCAAAACAGGGACCCTCGTGGTGGCTGTCTTGAGGAGTATTGGGCTGGCATTGGTTTGTATTATGGGGTTTGAACTTGTCACCCAGCCCTTGATTTTATTTTCACTACCGTATATGCAAGTAGTTTGTTGATGACACCTGTCAGTGAATTGTCCTTGTAGGCCTATATCATGTTTCCTAGTTTCTTGATTAATGTTTATCTACTCAATAGATCAAGTGCAGCTTCGGTGGCGTAGTTGGTAGCATGCTGAGCTTCTATGCCCAAGATCGCGGGTTCAAACCCGGCCTAAGGCGTCGGATGTTTTAAGAGCGTTAAAAATCCCTCAGTATGCCTTCATTTGGAGGGAAAGTAAAGCCGGCGGTCCCATGCCATAGATTTATGGCATGTTAAAGAACCTTCCACTAATTACACCTGTGTGAAGCTAAATTGTAGGTTAGGTTAAACATTTGACAAACGCTCTTAGGATCCGACGTTCGTCGCCAGGAGCTGACTACGATGGCATCTGGTAACCAGTTCTGAACTAGTAGTCGTTGACGGTGGCGTTTGGTGTCAAAAGTAGGAATTACTTGAAAAAAATTCAATGTCTGCAGTCCTTACTTGAATTGAAACCAGATAATGCACACTAATACAGTCATCACAATTAACACCGGTTATCAGATAGATTCTACACACACCCAAAGTACACGGGGCTACATGACCGCGTTGTCGCAGCCCCTAAACTTAAGAACCAACAGAAACCTGGGTGAAAAGTAATGAGGCAGATTTTTATAACTTCAACAATTTCACAAGCGTGTTTGCTCATAGAGATGACAAAGTTGGTGGGGGTCTGGGTATTTATGTATCACACAAATGGAAAGTGAACGTTAAAAGAAAGTGTGAAATGAATCATAGTTTGATGTGGATTGAGGTATTCAGAGATGATGTTAAAAGTAATAGGCCAACATACAAAAGCATTGACATTATTGCAGCATATAACCCCAATAGAAGCAATGCCATACCCTTCTTAAATTCATTTGAAAGTTTTCTTAGCCAGATAAACAATAAATTATGCATCTTCCTCGGAGATACCAACATTGATATCCTAGCTGATGATCAATTAAGAAGGAAATATCTAAATTTAATAGCATGCTATGGTTTTAAACAATGCAACACTAAATATGCTACACGACTTTGTGACACTGCAGCTACCTTAATAGACCATGTGTCACTAAACAATTCAGAATTAAGTTATAAAATATCAAATGTCAGCAATGATATTAGTGATCACAGTATATTCATTCTTGATATTTCCAAGACCAATTATAGCACGTACACTCTGTCACATAAGCCGACAAAATCAACAACACACGAGGACTCTTGGGATAGGCAACACACTCCTGAAACTAATATATCTATAAATGCAGATTCCCATAATGATGCAGATAGTACTGTTAACTCTCTATATAACTCTTTCATCAAAGAATTGAATCTAAGGAACAGGCATAGCCAAAGAAAAATAACAAACAATACTATCAATAACAGACAGACTACTAACTTACCATGGGTCACAGCTGAACTCCTTACACTTATAAAACAACGAGACACTCTGCATGCAAAGCTCAAAAATCCCCTTCACAGAAATAATAATGATATGAACCAAGAATACTGTAGATGCCGGAATAATGTAACAAACTTAAAAAGAAGACTAAAGTCAAATTACTACTCAGATAAATTCAGAACATATGGAAACAATTCTAATAAAACTTGGGAGACTATCAAAGAAATCATACACAACAAAAAACCAACAGTTGAGACATGCACTTCACTTGAAATAGACAACAAAATTATCACAGACAATCAAGAACTATGTGAATCATTTAACTTGCTCTTCACAAACATTGCTGGAAGTCTAGCAAAAGCTATTCCTGAACAGAAGGAAATCCTCAGTAAGGACCACAATCAGTCAAATTCTCTCTACTTATATCCGACAGATGAAGCAGAGGTCAAGTCCATCATCACAAATTTAAAGAATAAAAAGAGCTGTGGATTAGATAGGATCAAGACAAATTTCATTAAAAACAATATACAATCATTTATTAAAATCTTGGTTGAAATGATTAATGAGTCCTTAGTTACTGGCATGATACCAGTGGCCAAAGTAGTTCCTATATTTAAGGGTGGTGACAAAAGAAATTCAAATAATTATAGACCTGTTTCTATTTTATCGGTAGTTTCAAAAATTCTGGAAGAAGTGGTAAAAACAAGATTGCTTTCATTTCTGAACAAGAATACATTCTTTCATAATATGCAATATGGATTCAGGGAAAATTCTAGTACTTAGGCAGCAACTATTGACCTAATAACAATGCTACAAGAAACTATTGACAAAAATAATATGGCAGTTGGGTTATTTATTGATCTCACAAAAGCCTTTGATACAGTAGATCATAAAATACTGTTATCAAAATTAGAAAATGCTGGTGTCCGAGGTATAGCACTAAAATGGTTCCAAAGCTACCTTATTGGAAGAAAGCAGCATGTAGCTTTGAATAAATGCATAAGTTCAGGAAAATATATAACTCATGGAGTTCCACAAGGATCTATACTTGGACCTACATTATTCTTAATTTATATAAATGATATTGTGGAATGTAATTTGAGAGGGCATATCAAATTGTATGCAGATGATACAAATATCTTCTACACTGGGAAAGACATAATTGAAATCATACAAAATGTGCAACAAGATATAAATACTCTCTCACAATGGTTCCAGGCCAATAAATTAACAATGAACCTACAGAAGACCAATTACATGGTAATTTCAAAGCAAAGCATGAAAGAAATCACATATGACAAAATATATATAAATAATATTGAAATAAAAGAGGTTAATCAGGCAAAGTATTTAGGTCTAATCATCGACAAACACCTGACCTGGATTGAACACGTTGAACGAATTGCTAAGAAACTCTCACCTATAGTAGGGATCCTAAGGAAACTTCGGTATCTTATTCCCCTAAACCTTGTAAAACAAATCTACTATTCACTTGTACATAGCAAGCTCCAATATTTAAATGTTATTTGGGCTCACTGCAGGAAATCCACACTGAATGATTTAATGACTATTCAGAATAGGGTTATTAGAAACATATTTAACCTTCCTTACTGCACTCCAGTAAAAGATCTGTACATCAGAAGTAAAATTCTACCCCTCAGCATAAGTGCAGATCTCCGAGCAGCTATGCTAATATACAAAATTAAACACAACACAATACTCTATAGCTCTTCCTACATCTTGAACTCGGACAATCATTCTTATGGAACTAGGCATGCGAAGGACGTAGCCTTATATATCATTCACTCTTCTAAATACGGTAGAAATAGTTTCAAGTTCTCTGCATCACAGTCATATAATAAACTTCCCGATGAAGTAAAAAGTGCACCAACTTTGTCAGTATTTAAGAGGAAAACTACGAAAGTATTGTGGGAAAAATTCGATGCATCGTAATACATCAAATAAGCTTAAAAATCCTGTGCTTATCATTTTAAGAGACCTTGGTCTAAACAATCTTAGATATAGTATCAACTTTACTAATAGGCCTATGCCCTTATTCATCAATTTGTGTTACCTTCAGAATTTTCTTCCTGGTGTGTAAACACACATATTACTGTACAATTCCTCTGTACGATCCTATGGCTCTTTGGAATTAATTGAATTAAAAAAAACCATCAATAGATCAAAATTCTTATTGAAGTCCATAAAATAATTGGCATAGAATTTTCTTCTTGGTAGTCGTAAGGCTTCTTCTATATTCTCTGGAAGGTTTCTAATTGCATGGAAAGTCCCTCTTCCTTTCCTCAAGAGGGGGATGTAACCGATGTAATTGATTTTACTAAAGTAGTGTTTCATCAATGCTAATAGTGTCTATTTTATCTAACCAAACTTATATGTTTCTTCTAACAGATGGATGAAAACTCTAGCTTAAAAAATGACCCAGACTTACTTTAAAAATGTCTCCATGGGAAAACCCAGAATGGCAATGAATGCTTCAACAATCTGATTAGGAATAGTTGCCCCAAAACTGTGCCAGTCCCGTGGTTTTGGGGTAGTGCACTTGCTTCTGACTCCGCTCGAGATTTTAGAATCTGACGTGAGGGCTGAAGAGGTGTGCACTCAGCCTCATGAGGACAATTGAGTGAGGCAGTGCTCCAGTCAGGAAAATCAAGATTTTAGGCTGAGGGGACCCAATGCGCTGACCATACATCACCTGCTATCTTTATGGAGAGTAGACTGAAGTTTGCTTGTGCACATACATGACAAGGACTTGAACAATTTACCCGTTTCGAACAACCTGGGATCCGTCTTGGTACATATTCAACTGTTGTCTGCCTGTCAAACGATATCAGTGTTCTTTGACAATCCATGCCATATCCACAGGTTCAATTTATTATAAAGGCCTGACTAAGCTCATAATTTTATATTATGTCCACAATTTCTTCAACTTTTTAATTAAGAAGGAAAAATTACAAGCTTGAAAACACAATTATTACAATTTAAGTACTCCCCCCATATTTTACACCCTCATTGGAGCACTTTAATCAATTCAAATACAGTCTAACAACGGTATTTGGAGATTAACGATTTACCCAAAATTTCTTCAGTCTATCTAACCTGGCTGCCCTTTGTTCATCTGTGATGGTGAAGTTTTTCCGTTCAAATGTTGTTAATGTGAATAGTAAGCATTTATTCCTTAAAATATTCTGCTCTTCTCTATTTTAAATTTGCAGCATCGTGCTGGATCTCTTTGAACCAGTTGTTCTTTGTTTTACTCTTCTAAAAGTAACTAAAGAGCTGATTTATTAGTCGGGTTTCTGGTAGGCGTGAGATTCTCCTTTTCCACATTGTATCTATTGATTCACTCTCTCGATATACCACGTTTTAATGTATTCTAATATGTTTTCATCATGAGGTCTTATTAAAATAACATCATACCGAAGATTGATTTGTGAACAAGAGATAAAATTGGACAATTGAATGAATACTAGCATGAATTTGGAAAGCAAACCTTGTGAATGAAAAATGTTTAACAATAATGTTTAATGTGCTTTGTACAATATTGATGTAATTCTCAACCAACATGAACTATGCTTGCAATTGTATCAAATGAGCTTGCTGAAGATGATCCGATGGGATTGTAACCGACCAAGGTGGCCGAGCGCAGTAACACGCTACCTAGTGCCTCGCTAGCATCGGGAAAGTGTGGGTTCGAATCCTACCTTGCCATCCTGACAATGGTTTTCAAGCTTTCCCAATTTTCACCACCAGGCAAATGCTGGGATGGTTCCTTCCAATAGGTTGTTAGAGATACAATTAAAGTCATCATCATCATCCTTTCATGTGTTAGTCCTTGAAGAACTGTTACGGTCTACACAAAAGATTTGAATTTTCACGCCATCTTTTCCTGGGGCGACCTACTGATCTCTTCCCACCGGGGCAGTAGTTAACGACTGCTTTAGGGATCCTGCTTCTGTCCATCCTGTTGAGGTAGTTATTCGTCTCTCATCGCATTTCCTCGGGATCCACGCTTCGCTACCATCGCAAAGTACTGGTCTTGCAAAGGTTTTGTAAATTCTTGTTTGGGTGTGTTTCTGAACTAATGATGGTCTAAAAATTTTATTGATGATTCCTAAACATCTGTTGAATTTAAAGATTTTCTCGGGTATGTCCATTCCTTCAAGGAAAGACAGTTTGTAACCAAGGTATTTAAAATCGTTTACTCTTTCCAAAATGTTATTATCCAAGCAGATCTTACTTGTTACTGGTTCCGTGCCACAGAATGCCATTATCTTAGCTTTCTCTAGAAATATTTCCATTGAGTATTTTTCTGAGACTAGTTTCAGGTTATACATTGAACGCTGTAAATCATCTTCTGAGGTGGCAACTAGCAATAAGTCGTGTACAAATAATATTGCATCCAGCTGTAGATTTCTGTTAATGCGGATGGAGCCATGTCTTGTTTCTCTAAATTCTAGGGGTCTTCGGTACTGAAAATTTGGGTTCGGTACGGTTCGGTTCGGTAAAAAAAAATTGTACTTCGGTTCTCGGTACTAAATCGGTTCGGTATAGCTCGGCTGATTTTAACATGCTAAATTAGAGTAATTTGTAAACCATTAAGAAAAAAGTAACACATGAATTCTAATGATTATACAGTAAACCAAATACTTGCCAAATAGCACAATTTTTATTTAAAATACAAAAAAAATATACAGCTAATAATCTCATACAATGTTCCATTAACTTTCAAACTCGCCCTTTGAGTGTGGAGTAAGCATACATTAAATAGACATTAGGCTCACACTGGAACACTTAAGTCCATAATTTAATTTTAATAATCGGAAGAGTTATTGTGCTCTAGTAGTAAAACTTCACTTATACGATATCCAGGGGACCAAAGGAAAAAAAAAACAACGCATAAATGTGAAAAACGCGTAAATGAAAGTCGGTAAAAAAACTGCAAAATGTATGTGATAATATGGGTTATACAGGGACTTTGTTTTAAAAGCGACAGGGACCCTCGCTCGCGCCGCGAGCCGGTTCTCGCCAAGCACTTTGCCGTAATGCGCTTCTTGACGCCACGGCTTTAACAGTCCATATTCTTTGGACTAAGGTATATTATAGCTGAAATAGAGTCAATCGGTGCTGAGGAACTTCAGAACGTAAATGACAACTTCATGAAGAGGTGCCAGCGATGTGTAGCAATGAATGGCGAACATTTTCAGCACCAGCTGTGAACTATAGGCTATAGTCTACTCAATGACTGTGCCGCGCGAGCTACGCATTACGGCAAAGTGCCTGGCGGGAGACAGGCTAGCAACGCGGGCGGCGGGCGAGCGAGGGCTCCCGTTAAGAAGTGAAAAACAAGAAATAATAATACGATTGTTAAACTATAATCGGCAATATGTAACAAAACAACTACAAGAGAAATGCACCCAGATATAACAAAACAAAGAAAATTGAGTCACTTTACGAAGTAGTCTTTATCTTGACTTGTTTTTTGTTGGCCGCGGCCACGGCGTGAACAGTATTTTGAAACCGATATAATTCGGCCATTATTTCCTCAGAAACGTTATGGTGCGTCACAAAATGTATGATAGTCCATAGAGCATTGACAGCATCATTAAAATCCACTGTATTATTCTGCGGCTCTTCATCGTCATTAATAAAATACCATAGTGTAGGCCTAAATTAATGGATTTTCATTTGTCTGAAGACGCAAGATTATTATAACACAGAATCAATCGCGTATTTTTAATGGTTTGACGAGAAGTCCTAAAAAAAACACGAATGAAAATTATAAAAGCGGAAATAATATTTTTTTAATATATCGGCGATCGTAAAACATTTCCGCTCATCTTAACATAAGCTTCAGATGCTGTCTAACTGTGTTTTATGGCTGCTTCCTGTTATTTTGAAAGGCTAACACAATAATAGAGCTTGCTTATTACGCAAGCTGTTCTTCCTTGTTACGACACTCTGGCAAGCGAGTGTCGCCGTGACCACCGGTGTCGCTCAAGGCCATCGTAACGTAATATAGCACGCAGTGCATCCTTACGAACGGAAGTACAGGCGGTAACAAAAGTTTGCATTCGAACATACGTACTTTCTCAGAACACGCAACGTATAAATGGCGCTTTATATTGCAAGGGACTTAAAATATGATCGTATAAGCGTGAAAAACGAATAAATGTAAAACGTATATCGGAGATAAATTAACATGGAAAGTATAGGCATTTTGCCGGGACCAGGAAAAAAAACGTATAGAAAACGTATAAATATGAACCGTATACAAGAAGTTTTACTGTATTTAACTATTGAAGTAAAACATTGATGATAAAGGACAATACTTCGGATGTCTAAAAAAAAGGTTTCCTTAAATTACGGTATTTATGTCTCTTGAACCGAACCGAACTTTTTACCGAGTTTTTTATCGTCTCGAACCGAGGTCGGTAATTTCCTTTGTACTGTACCGAAACCGAAAAATCGGTGCACCGTCGACCCCTACTAAATTCTCGTATAAGAACATTCATATAGATTATAAACAGGAGAGGGGAAAGACCACAACCTTGTCTCACTCCCGTGTTTATCGATTTCCACTCGGATAATTTATTATTAACCTTTACAAAAATCAAATTAGTCTGTAAAGGTTACTTATGTTTTGCACCATCTGTTGTGGGGTGTGATCAGATATTAAAATATTAAGTATGGTATTGCGTTTTACTTTGTCAAAAGCGTTTTTGAAATCTACAAAGGCAATGTGTGTTTCTATATTAAATTCGCAGTGCTTTTCGAGAAGGATTTTCATTGTGAAATACCGTAACCATCTCAGCAAGATCTTCCCTTCCTGAAGCCGAATTGTCCCTCTCCAAGAATGTTTTCATAGTGTTTATATAGTTTATTTTTAATGATGTTGGCATATATTTTACAACCAGAATTTAATAAACATATACCTCTGTAATTTTGGCAGTCCCTTTTGTCACCCTTGTTGAAAATGGGTACACCTATTGCTTTATTCCAGTTTTCAGGTGATTCTTCGCCTTCCCAAATTTTGTTGAGGAGCTGGAGGAATCTTTCTTGGAAAGACCCACAGGAATATTCAAATAGCTCCAAATTTAAGTGGCCTCAGGACTGCATCTAGTTCTACCATTGTAATGTGTTCGATGTGTAAATTATCTGAGTGGAATGTCGGAATAGGGAGATATTTTGTGACCATAAATTTTGAAAAGTGATTTGACCAAGTATTGCAAGGGATTGTATTGATTCGAAGTGTGTCTTTAGTTTTCCTGTTCAAATTGTTCAAAATTTTGTACGTTTGTGGCTGAGGTCTGGTTAAATAATTTTCTACATGGGATACAAATTCGTCCCCGTTCCTCCTATGATATTTACACACTTCTCTCTTCACAATTGCTCGCTTTCTGTGGTAATCTAATTTATCTACTTCTTTCTTGGTACACAGGTATTTCCTATATGCCTCCTGTTTGTCTTAAATAATTTCTTTGAAGTTTTCATCCCAAATTCTGAGTCCCCTGTTCCTGTGCCATTTCGTTTTGGTGCCAATGGGAGGGTTTATAATAACTGCGGGATAAACGGTAATTCGGGGAAATGGAGGAATCTGTAATATGAAGCAACTCGACTATCTCACATTCAAGATGCTTACAACGATCTCCAAATTAGTAGTGACCTCGCTGTTACACCCCATAAAACAACAACACCAACAATCAACTGCCCAAATTAGTGTTAATGAACTCATAGAATTTTCTAGGTATTTATTGAAACATTTTATTTTTTATTAAAATTAGATTAATTTTAACAATTTCCCTCCCGCCAAGGAAGGAAAAGATAATTATTTAGCACTAGGCTCAGTTTGAAATAAGCTATATTTAGTGGGGAAAGGGCTAGATTGGCAAGCCTGAGGACTGAGCTCTACGTTGTCATGAAGACAACCTCAAATGGGGAGCCGGGCCAAAAGGCGACAACAATGCATAGTAAGAGTAATAGACTCAGCAACAAGTATCATATATGTAGATTAAGGCTTTCACGGCCGTGTGAAATTAAATTAAATACCAGACGTTTCGTTCCCTTCTTGAAAGCAAAAGGAGGAGGAGGTACAGGAACAGTTGGACGTGTGGGAAGGAACAATACAAGGATATGGGATGAAATTTAGCATAAATAAGAGTGAGATGGTGATCACAACAAGGAAGAAGGAAAGAACCACAACGGGAATAACAATTGGTGGGGAACAGCTGAAGAAAGTGGAGAGTTTCAAGTATCTGGGAAGCCTGATACAAGATAATGGAAGAAACGATAGAGAAATAAATGAGCGGGGGAGACAGGCAGAAGCATTCCGGAGGAGTGTGAGAAGCATGTTATGGAGCAAGGATGTCCCTCAGAACAGCAAAAAGATCATATATCGGACGTACTATGTTCCTATCCTGACCTATGCCTCGGAGACCTGGGTTATGATAGGAAGGGAGAAGAGCAAAATACAGGCCAGTGAGATGAGGTTCTTGAGAAGCAGTATTGGAGCAACAAAGATGGACAGAATAAGAAATGAGAGGACCAGAGAATTAATGAAGGAGGAACCATTACCGGATGGTATAGAGAAATCTAGACTTAGATGGTATGGACATGTAAAACGAATGGAGGATAAGAGGATACCCATGAGGATACACGAGACGAAGTGGGAAGGAAAGAGACCGAGAGGAAGACCGAGACAGGTGGCTGAAGGGGGTGTAGGAAAGCATGAAGAGAGGAGAAGACTGGACAAGGGTGGAGGCTGAGAGATGGTGGGAAGACAGAAGACGTTGGAGAGGCTTGTGTTCCAAACAGACCCGGCCAGTGGCTGGAAACTGTGCAAGATGATGAGGATGATGATGACCAGACGATTCGAAGGTTCCTTCCTTTTAATTTAATTTCACATGGCATTAGCCCAAAAACCATGAATTATTTGTATATGTATCATATAATTATTTAATTTAAGAAATGTTTTTAGCTTATTTTCATTATCAGTTCCTGTTTTATTTTTTGTAAAAGTGGCTACGCCACTAGCTTTACCCTTCTGCTGACACTTCCTCACATATTGCACTCACTGCCATTGCCTTGGTGCATGTTGATCCCTGTTTGGCTCCAGCTGTCTCCATGCTTCTCTGTCTCTTGCCACTTTCGACCATCGATTTCCCACTTTAGTTCGAAAGTAGTCTGCCCATCTGTTTTTTTTGGCATCCCACGTTTCTTCGTCTTTCTCTCGGGTGCCACATTGCGGTGCGATGCGTCCATTTCTGGTGACCCATGTGCAATACGCGTCCACCTCATTTCCATTTTAGGCTTTCTGCCCTTTCTACCGCGTCACATATTTTTGTCCTCCTTCTTAGTTCCTCGTTCCTGATTCTGTCTCTTAGTGAAACGTATAGGACCTTATGCTCCATTCTTCTTTGACACACCCGTAGGAGCTTTTTCAGTTTTTCTGTCGAGGACCCTGTTTGACAACCATAAAGTAGTGTTCGCATAACACATTTTATCCAGGATTTCTGCTTATGTGCTTACATTTTCTCTCTTGTCTGTGAGAAGGAACTTCTTCTTCTTCTTCGTCTTCATTTTCCCGTTCCAGTGATCTGGGTCGGGGTGTGAATCAAGAACCTCCATACTTTTCTGTCTCTCCACCACTCTCGTCCCTCTTCCGGTACATCCTCCACTTTCACTCCTCTTTTATCAACGCTCTCCCTCACTGCATCCAACCACCTCATCCTCGGCCTTCTCCTTTGGTGCCTTTCCGTGACTTTCTCAGTAAATAATCGCTTTGGGACTCTGTTTTCCTTGGCCGATAACCTAGATGTTAGGCCCCTTAAAACAACAATTATTAACAACTCTGTTTTCTCCCATTCGCATCATATGTCCCTAACATTTTAGCTTACTGATCTCGATTTTGGCTTGTAACTTTGGGAATCCTGTTTTCTCCCTAATTTCCTTGTTTCTGATTTTGCCTCTGCGGGTCTTCTCAGTTCTACCTCTAAGGAACTTCATCTCCACTGTCTGGATTCTACTTTCCTCCCATTTAGTTGGTGTCCACGTGCCTGCTGCATACGTCAATATAGGTGTGTAATATGTTGAATACAAGATTTTTTTACATTTATCGGGAACTTCCTGGTTCCACACCAGACCCCTCACACTCTGGTAAAACCCATTTGCTTGTTGGAGCCTCTTGCCAACTTCCTCACTTATCCTCCCATCCACTGTTACGACACTCCGTAAGTATTTGAAGCTTTTCACAACTTGTAATGGTTTTCCATCTACTGCAATATTCCCCCTACTATCTTGCACGTTTCTTGTCATCTCTATCGTCTGAGTCTTCTCCACCCTGATTTTCATTCCATGCTCTTCTATCTCCTGGTTCCAAACATTAGCTTGTTCTTGGACTTCCAATTCATCGTTCCCCCATATCACTATGCCATCAGCGAAGAGTAAGGCCTTCGTCCCTTTACTTCCCATTTTCTGTTTCACTCGTTTATGGATTCCATCCATGACAAGGAGGAAAAGTGTGGGGGACAATACACTCCCTTGTCATAGACCTGTTTGTCCAATCTTGATTTTCATGCTACTGACACACTGACTATACATGGCTTTAATCATTTCCACTTCAGCTCTAGCTACTTTCTTCCTGAGCAATGTATCCCAAACCAGTTGTCTTGGTGCACTTCTTCTTCTTCTTTATCGTTTTGGCCTACTTAGGACCACGGGGCTCGTATCTACTCTTCGGTAAAGTTGTTGGTTGTAGGTAAGTAGCCTCCTCTATGTTATTTGCCAGTAGAATGAGGTCATCAGCAAAAGCTAGGCAAGGGACGAAGAGGTTGTCTCTCTTGTAACCAAGCTTCAGTCCAGCTCCCGGTGGTAGCATCGTTCTCCATTCCCTAATGATCTTTTCCAGTACACAGTTGAAGAGAATACAGGACAGACCATCGCCCTGTCTAACTCCTGTTCTGATTGGAAAGCTTTCGGATAGTTCACCTCTGAATCTGACCTTGGACGTCGTGTTTCTCAGAGTGGCTTGGACTAATCGTAGTGTCTTCCCATCCAGACCAAATTCCCGTAGTATGAAGAAAAGGGTATCTCTATCCACAGAGTCATAAGCTTTCTGAAAATCTACTAGAACCACAACCCATGGATGGCCACCTCAGTTCGTGTAGGTGAGAACTGTCTTAAGATTGTGTATCTGTTCTGGGCAAGATCTGGTCATACGGAAACCAGCCTGGTATTCACCTAATTCTGAGTCTAGCTGCGCAGTGACTCTATTGAGCAAGGCTACAGAGAGGATCTTGTAGGTAATTGGTAACAAGGAAATACCCCTATAATAGTTGAGGTCTGTCTTACTTCCCTTCTTGTGGAGGGGATAAATCACAGCAGACGTCCAACCTTCGGGTAGGGACTCTGTTGCCCATATGTCCTTTATGATTTGATAGATGTTCTGTAAGGACTGGTCATCTGCATGTTTCCACATCTCGGCTACTATGCCGTCTTCACCTGGAGCCTTGTTGTTCTTGAGACTATTCGAAATGATGTTCATTATTTCTTCTATTGTAGGCGGTTGAGAATCAGGATTCCTGTGCGGAGGCTCATGGAAAATAAGCTTTTCATTAGGTTCCTCTGCGTTTAGTAGCTTCTGGAAGTAATCTGCAAGAGTTTTAGTGCAGTCTTTATTGTAGGTAGGAGCTGTATACTGAGCCGTTTGCTTCTTAAGTCCCTTGTACAAATCTCTTGAGTTGTTTCTCTGAAAATCATTTTCAGCCTGTTGCATTAGACTCCTGAGGTAATTCCTCTTGGCTCTGCGGATGGTGTTAGCTGTAGCTTTCCTTTGCAGGAGGAAGGCTTCATAATTAGCTTCATTTTTTGCTGGTTCCACCTAATCCAGGTTTTACGCCTTTCTTCTATAACCTCATCACAATTTGTATCCCACCATGGGTGCTTGCCTTTGGTTGATGAGGCAGGGATAGTTTCCTGGGCGGCCTCCAACAAGGCCTTTTGTAAGGCAGGCCATCCGTCTTTCTCTGTATTCTTCCTAAGGGCGTTCTGAAAGTCACAATCCTCATCGCGCAGTCGCAGAGTGTTGAACCTGGGTATCTTATGACTACTTTGAAGATTTGGTTGTTTCCTAAAGGGTTGTAAATTAATCTTGACAAGTGAAAGGTAGTGATCAGAGTCTATGTTGGCTCCTCGTAATACCTTTACGTTCTGTATATCAATATGATGTTGTCGTGCTATAGCAACATGATCTAACTGGAACTCACCAAGCATAGGATTTGGACTCTTCCAGGTTTTGGCCTTTCTAGGTAGACGTTTGAAAGCTGTTGATTTTAGGACCAGGTTGTACTTGTCACATAGTTCAATAAGACGTTCTCCATTTCTATTTGTTCTCTTATGGACTGGATAATGGCCTACTATCTTTCGGTACTTCCACTCCTTCCCGACTTGTGAGTTAAAGTCTCCCATGAGTATGATGGAATGGTGAGGTGGGACCATATCCAGAGTTTCTTCTAAAGTTGCCCAGCATTGCTCCACGTATTCCAGGTTTTTCTGGTTTGTATCATTTGTGGGAGCGTGAAAATTTACAATTGTGTGTGCTCTATTACGAGACCTGAAGGATAACGAGGAGGTCCTTCCGTTAGGTGAAGTGAATTCTAAAATATGGTCTACTATCTTCTGGTGTACCGCAAACCCAGTACCAAACTGTGGGAGTGTCTTGATAACTCTTTCACCAGGTTTCCCCTTGAATATTCTATACACTCTGGACTCGATTGCATCCTCATCGGTAAAACGTGTCTCTTGTAGTGCTGCTATCATAACTTTGTGCTCTTCCAACACGTCAAGTGTTTGTTTGAGTTTACCTACTTTCAGTAGAGAATTAATGTTTATTGTAGCAAAGTACTCGATGTGTTTCTTTGGTTGTCGTTTAATAGAGTTAGATATAAGTTGGAAGCATGAAGGTGCAGGTTCCCCAGAGTCCGAAGACCTGCATGCCCCAAACTGCGTGGGGGTGGATTGGTTACCACCTGGGGTAGATTTCTGAATATTTGTTTTCTTCATGTTTCGAGTATTACGACAGTCGTAATGGTGGTTACCTAAAAGGTAACGGGTTTTTAACTATCAAGGTTGTAAGCCTTGAAGCCACCAGCACTGATCGGCTCACCGACCCAATTTCCCGCTGGGATTGATTACCCAACCTTCCACTGGGTTACTCGGTTTAACAGGGGCACCTCTTGTAGGTTACATGTCTTGGTACACTATCATATTATGCCTTCACAATATCTATAAAGGTCATCACCAAATCCTTCCCGTATTCCCACCTTTTCTCCATCACATTCCTCATCGTAAAAATAAGATCAAAAGTTGATCTGTCTCTTCAAAATCCATATTGTTCTTCCTCCATTTCCTTTTCCAATACCATCCTCAGTCGACCCTATAGTATCTGTTCAAATACCTTTGCCACATGTGAGATGAGGGTGATTCCTCTGTAGTTGTTACAGTCTTCTTTTGTCTCCCTTCTTGAAGACCGGAATTATTAGACCTTTACCCCACTCTTCTGGCACTTCCTTATTTTTCCAAATCACTCGAAACAATCTGTACAACCATTGCATCCCTATGGGTCCAGCTGCCTTAACCATCTCTATAGCTACCTCATCCACTCCTGTTGCTTTCCCACTCTCCATCTTCTTTATGGCACTTTTTATTGCTAACATTGTTATATCTTCACCTTGAATTTCTACAGCCCTTTCATCCTCCTTTCTTTCCTATATCAATGCTTTGGATTTGAAATTCAGTAATTTGTCAAAATAGTTTTCTCATTGTTGCAGTATTTCTTTTCTTTGTGTCAAATCCCGTCCTGTCACAGTCTTCACAAGTTTTGTTTCTTCTCTGCTTTTCACTTTTTTCCTAACCAATACACACAACACCTTCTGGCTTCCTTTAGCATCTTCCTGCAAAGTTTCTGTGAAGTTTTCCCAGCACTTCTTTTTTCTCTTCTTGCACCACCTTCTGGCATTTTTTCTTTGCCACTTGGTACTTTTCTTTATTCTCAACATTGTTGCCTATTATCCACTTCATCCAGCCCTTTTATTTTTCTTTCACTGCCTCTTTTACTGTGTTATTCCACCAAGGAGTCTCCTTGTCCTTCCTTTTACCGGACATCCTACCACATTAATCTTCAGCACAGTGGATGATTCTTTCTTGAAACTTTGCCCATTCTTCTTCCTCATTTCTTACCTCGTCTAAATGGAGCAAATTTTTCAGATTGTCTTGGAAATTTTCCTGTATTTCCTTCTCTTTTAATGACCATACTATTATTTTCCTTTATCTTGTCTCCTTTTACTGGACGATTTTTCCAAGCCTTAATTTAGATACTACAATTTTTTGATCACCTTCAAAATCCTCTCTCGGCATAGCTGTGACATCAATTAGTAGGAACTTGAGCAACCAAAGCTTGTTCCGTGCCAGTTCTATTTGGTGTTTGATTTCGATTCAGGATCATCATGAGACCCAATACTCTCATAGTTACTCGGCTACAATGAACCAGAGCCACAATCGAGCCACCCAGGTCAGCAATATCACTAGAATCACTCATACTGATGATGATGATCAGGTGCCATCAAGTCGGCGTCGACTCCTAGCGACTGCATGGATGGACTGTCTCCATATGATTCGGTCTTCAGCCATATACTTCAGATCCTTCAATGATGTATCATGTTGGATTTGATAGAGTCGATCCTTCTCAATACTGGCCGCCCTCGTCTCCGAGACCCTTCCGCCTTTCCAAGCATAATTGTCTTTTCCAACGAATCAGAACGCCTCATAAGGTGTCCAGCTTGCCACGGTGGGTGAGTGTCAGACTACTAACTCCAAGTTTGCAGGTTCGCTCCTGGCGGTGGTAAGTGATTTTTGAAAGGCGACAAAAATCACGGCATGCATGTCACACGATGTTGGCATGTTAAAGAACTCATTTGAATTCAGTAGGCCGTGTTCATAATGGCAAAATTAATCTCGGGATTTTCCGCCAACACAACATTTCCTCCTTTCTCTACTAGAAAGTGCTATATAGTGTCAAGGAGCATAGATATCTAACCTCCTTGACCTTCATAGTGTTCCAAAGAACAACAAAATTCGACATGCAAGCTGCCCTTTAGGCATTAAATAACAAAGCTTGCACCCAGCACCCAAGGCCATATGATTATTATTATTATTATTATTATTATTATTATAAGGTGTCCAAAATTTGACAGCTGTAATCTTGTTATCATTGCTTGAAGAGACAGATCTGGTTTGATGTTTTGAATTACCCATACATTTGTCTTCTTGGCTGTACACTAGAGCTCAAAGGTATCAATATACTTCCTATCTCGTTTCCATATGGTCCAGCTCTCACAACCTTATGTAGCTATGCCATTCTGATTTAAATAGGCAAAGATACATCTGAAGACTTGAAGATCTTATCCAGGCCTTTAAAAGCTGCTCTTCCTAGGGCAAGTCTTCGGCGAATCCTACTGTCATGCCAAACAGGAGGTAACATTGAGCCCCTCCATCTCCAGCACATTTACCGACCCACCAACCTGTCAATGAAATAATTAGCACCTGGAAACACTATTTTGACCAACTCGAACTTCAGTATTGCAATTCCAGCCAATCCTCAGGATTAGCAGAAACAGCCACCAGGTCTCCCAACTGGTGGACAGAGATGCAGAGAATCTTTGGCTCTTTAAGTGAAAGACAAGGAAGTAGAACATGGCAGAGTGTTATTATTTACGGAGCCAGTTTTCTTGAATCGTTTAGCGAGCCTCCTAATTGCACTGGCATTAGACATACAGTAGGTCTTCCTGGAAACATGATTCGTCTTGTTTCAGACAACTCACTATACCCTGTATTTCAAGAGTAAGAACCTGAAGCATTTAGCGGGAACGATATAAAAATGGCCGCCGCAGGCTCCTATTGGTTGGATTTTGACAACTAATGCCACACGTTGCCAGCGCATTGTTCATTCATTCAGTCGCCTGTTAACTGTGTATGAGCTTGTTTCGTTGTCATCGTTTCGTTTACTTTTAGCATCGAGTTTTAATACCGGTATTTTTTGTTTCCATTTTTACTTTGTTATTTCTTTTATAGTACGTCAATAAGTTGCAAATAGTACCGTAATGTTCACATTAGCGCTTGTCATTCAATAACCTACAAATCGACAATGTAAATACACGGCAATAATATCGCCACAGAGCAGCTTGTTTGCGTGTTTGGTGCTAAATATTTATTTACCTTAACATTACGTATGTGGAGACTATTATTAACCGTACAGAGTCGCGATACAGTGAGTGAGTGTGCTTGGTATTATCATGATGTTATTTCTGCGTTCGGTGTTAACTGCTGTAAACTGTGAACGACCTTCACCCAAACTCTTGTTTTATCTTGAAGGATATAATCATTGCATGGTGAGTGTTGATATATTCATCATCATATTACTTTGTATTATATTTGTATAGCTGTTTGGCCTCTTTCTCGTATTTATTGAATAACGGTGATAAAGGTAGCATAGCTTCGGTGTGTTGATTTATATATTTATGTACCTTATTTCTCTATTTGAATGTCCTCGGCGTTGACTCAGAATCGACATTTGCATTATATTGCGCATAATAGTACTGAAATAATGTCCGAAGTGTAGCCCTGTGTATTATTCGAATCAGCTGATCTACATCAACAATAAAAACTGGGCAACACAGCTCAGCTGTTCCAAGCTCCCGCCATTTCCTTCACGTTCTTTCTTTTAAAATACAGAGTATAAATGATATGAGTCAGTGGAGTGCGAGGTCCGCACCTGGCCAGCCAAATGACGCATTAGTTTGCCACGGTCCACTCAGCCGGCTGGCCAGGTGCAGAGCGAGTGGACCTCGCAATACCCCGCTCCGCTGTCTCATATCATTAGTTCACACGTGTTTTGTAATTCATATGGATGTGTATCTGCAAAGCTTAGACGTGCTGCACGTTTAGTGAGTATTGAGATTACTGCGATTGTTGTCCATGCTTCACCAATTCACATTCTGTGAACGTTTGTATATCCATAATTCGAATAATACAAAAGTTGACGGACAACGTTGTGTTTTTCTTCTTCTTCTACGTGCCCTGCCCAGTCTTCCGGACTGTAATAGGTTCTTTTCATATATGATATAAATTTCCGGGAGGGCGCCAATTCATAGATAGAATAGCCTACTATGAATGAATATTCTCTTAATAGAGACACGAGAACTCATACATCTCAGGAATGGTGTGTTTTTAACTCCAACCAGGACACTATAGTAAACAAGGCAGATTAATATACGCTTTAACATAACCATAATTCATTGGAATGCTATGGTACTTACGAATTAGAAGAATAAAGGGATGTCATATATAAGTTGAAACAGTGATGCTGTCACAATAACCTATAATTTCCAACTTCTATAGCACCAATCGTTTTCTCATTTAAGTATTACTTTTTTTAAGGAGGTATATTAGAAGCTGTTGTAATATAATCAAAATGATGTATTAAATAAGACAGAATAACTTAAATTTTATCTTCCTACTCGATTAGGTTTCAAACAATATGTTTCATACAATAGCTTTTTTTAATCATAGCCAATAACCTCATAACAACTCTCTTCTTTTTTTCCTCTATTGTCTCAACTCATCTCTGCTATCCACAGAGTTGACACTCCCGTTCCACAAGTTCATGTTTCCTCCACTCAAGTGCTCTAACGCTACCTCCAAAGAATACTAATCATTCCATAGATAAACGTATCATGGCCTACATGGTTTCAGTAAACGTTTCAGGACGTTGGCGATCAATGTGGATAGTGTTTGTCTATCTTCAGCAGAGCGGTAGAGCTGTTCAATAGATCTTGTTCCAGTCCAATCTTGAAGGTTCCGAAGACAAGACGTCCTTCTCCTTCCCGCTCTTCGTTGTCCATCAATTTTGCCTTTTAAAATGAGATGTAATATTGTATATTTTTTACCACGTAACACATGACCCAGGTATGCAATTTTCCTGCATTTGATGGTGGTCGGTAGCTCTCTTTGAGAATTTGCCCTCTGCAGTACCTGGTCATTAGAGACATGATCTATCCAAGAGACTATCAGCATCCTTCTATGAAACCGCATTTCCAGAGCTTCGAGCCTCTTAATGATGGACGATTTCATAGTCCAGGCTTCTACTCCATAAAGCAAAATGGACCAAACATTTTCTTAAAAGTTGATCTTGCCATTTCTATACGGGTCTTAATTTCAAGGTCTGGATTCAAATCCTCTGACAACCAACAACCAAGGTACTTAAATTTATCAACTTGTTGGATTTGTTGGCCTTTCAGTGTCAGAATTACTTTACCTCTTCTTCGACTGAAAACCATAAGTTTTGTTTTCTTGGTGTTGATCGTCAGACCCATTTCTTCTCCAACTATATTAAGCTTATCAATGTACAGTTGTAGACTTTCAATACTACTGGCAAGAAGTACTGTGTCATCAGCATATCTAAGTGTGCGTATTAATTCCCCATTGACCTTGATTCTCACTTCTGTATCTTCTACTGCCCGAAAAACAGCTCCCGAATAGATGTTGAATAATACTGGGACTAAAATAGTCTTGTCGTACACCTCGTCTGATGTCCAGAGAATGTGATGTATCAATCTTAACCACAGCGTTTTGACGCCAATATAGGTTTTCGATGATTCTTATATCTTTACCATCGATTCCAATTCATTGAAGTATTTTTATGAGCTCAGCATGTATAACTCTATCAAATGTTTTTTCATAATCTATGAAACAGGCATATATATCTTTCTGTTGGTCCCAGCATTCTTGGAGTAAAGTTGTTAGTCCAAAAAGAGCCTCACGAGTTCCATAACCATTTCGAAATACAAACTGGGTATCTCCTATCTGCTCGTCACATTTCTTTCTTATTCGATCATGTATAATTCTCAAGAAGGCTTTCAGCAAGTGGCTCAGAAGGCTTATGAGACGATATTCATTGCAACTTTTTGAAGTTGATTGTTTTGGTAGAGGAATGAATGTACAGATGGGCCAACAATTTTGAAATCGGAAATAACTCATGCAATAAATCAATGTATGTCTTGTGGTATTTCACCAGAGATGTTATTAAAGAGATCTACTATCTTAACAATTTGTTTTTCATTTAAAAGTTTGATAACATCAGCTGAAATTTCATCAGGGCCCAAAGCCTTTCCAACTTTTAATTGATTTATTGCACGAGTTACTTCCAATTTCAAAATTGTTGGCCCATCTGTATATTCATTATTGACATTGACTGGTGGTCGGTGATCAAAAAAGACGTCTGCAACATATTTTTCCCATGCTTTGACTTTATCACGAAGATTTATAATAGGTTTACCTAAGTTATCTTCTAAAATTAAAATTAAAAATTAAATGAGATTGTTGTCCATTCTTTCATCAGAAGATGTCGGGTGTGTGTTACAAGAGAGGGAGGACATTTTCAGCATCGGCTACGAGCACTGTAAGTACACATTATTGAACATGTTTGGTAAAAGTGTAAAAGTGCGTGCCAACCACCGGCTGAACCATGTAGGCGCGCCCACAATCTGCACCAGTCATAGCCAGCTTAGCTTGCCGTGCCTGTCCCGCACAACGATAATGACCCTGTATCTAGCGCCTTCTTCAGTACTCTCTCGTCATCCATTCTCTGTATATATCCCAAACCTCCTTGCCTTAAACTCTGCATTGACTGATAGGTTCTTGTAAAGTTCTTCAACTTGTATATTTTCTGAAATATCATCATCATCATCATCATCATCATGATCTTGAGCAGTTTCCGACCACTGGTCGGGTCTGCTTGGAACATAAGCCTCTCCATCGTTTCCTGTCCATGCACCATCTCTCGTCTTTCACTGTGTCCCAGCACACTCCACTTTCCTCCACACTCTTCTTAACTCCTTTTGTCCATCTGTCCCTTGGTCTTCCCCTTGGCCTCCTTCCCTTCATTTCCATTCCAAACATCTTCTTCGGTATCCTCTCCTCTCGCATCCTCCTCACATGTCCATACCATTGTAGCCTAGATCGCTCTATTCTATTTTGCAATGGTTCCTCTCTTACCATCTCTCTGACTCTCTCATTCCTTACTCTGTCCATTCTTGTTACTCCTACCCTACTCCTCTGGAACTTCATCTCCACTGCTCGTATTTTATTCTTGTCCCTTTCCTTCATCACCCATGTTTCTGAACCATATGTCAAAATTGGCACAAAGTAGGTCTTGTAGATGATTCCTTTACATTTTTGTGGTACATCTTTATTCCATATCATCCCCCTAAAACTCTTGAAAAATCTATCTGTGCATCTTCCCCTTTCATTTATTTCCATCCTATTGCCTCCCTTTTCTTCAATTATGCTTCCCAAGTACTTGAAACATGCAACATTAATTTGTAGTTCAACAAAATCTCACTCTTCAAGCCAATTTAAATATCACCTGGAGTGCAGACAACCCCCCTGAGAGGTTAATTACTGAGATGTCTATACCACCTTTGTTTTATTTTTAAATGGAACAGTACTGATTTTTTCCCCATGTGCATAGACAATTTCAGTGGTGTAATTATTCCACAAGTTAGACTAGTATTCAAAATAGCTTTGCGATGCCTACTTTTCTTTTAATGACTCGCTCTGCTACAGAGGAGGAACCAGTTACGATCTCTAACACTCTTCTAGAGCTGCCCCTGCTGAGTTATCTGGAACAGGATCAAGGAGGAAAGCAGTGAAGAACAAAACAAATGCCTCCAGTCATGGGTATTTCAAATCCTGAAAGAATTTATTCCACTTGTGTGTGCTGAGGAACACTCATATACATTGTATATGATGATACATGCACATAATATATTTATATACCGTACTGTTTGTGTATATATAAAATTCAGAAGCATATTCTCTATTTATAATATATTACATAATTTGTTTATACAAAGTAGTTTCTCTATTGCAAAATATCAACTTTGACAAAAGGCTTTTCATTTCATCAACACTCACACAGAATAGCACTGGCACTTCACTACCTCACAGAGTACACATCAGATATTTTAAAATGCAGAATGTGGAGAAGATCTTTAGAAGTTTAACACAGCTCTATTTCAAACTCATCAAACTCTATCTGTCTTCTGAAATGATGAATCGCGTAGAAGTTAACCGCACTTCAAGGGCAACAAGTTAAGTACCGTACCATATCTGTTATACCATAAGACTTCAGGTACGGTATGTTGGAAAATAGGAACATGTATTAGATTTTAAGTCCTCTTTGAAGAGCCTACCCAAAATAGAAGTGTCTTTACAGAGAAACACGCATTTTTTCAATTCTCACAAAGAAATATGGAACTATTTTTAAAGAAAATCAAAGTATAGTATATTTGGCAGGAAACTAAATAATTTAGCACTTTGATGCAATTTTGCTTTTCATTGCTAATCCCAAACTCACACATCAACTGACTACTTTCTGCTGCTAATTTGCACAGCAATGAAATAGTTCAGGGTGAAGAATATGATGTTTTACCAGGCTTGAAAGTCACAAGAAAATAGAGGGACACTGGTAGTTAGAAGTGTCCTGGAAGGTGCTCATCACAGAGGATGCCACCAGACCTTAACAACTATTAATGATAATGACCATTGGAACTCGAAGGATTGGAATAAAAATTCCTGAACGTAACAAATACAAGTTGTAACTTATTCCCTCTAAATCTAATAAAATTCTTACAAGAGAAAGATAGTTTATTAAATAATCACCAACTTCTCAGATGAATGCTCGAAATGAACAAAAGAGATAGGCTACAAACTATTCATAGAAAAAATTTGAGTTTAAGTTATGGTCAGTAGATTTATTGCAATTGCTGAAATATTATGCTAATATTGGGTTTACTGGTGGAAGATGTTGAATCTCACAAATGCCACTACGTCTTGTATGATAGAGATGGAAAGGTTCCAGCCAAAGTGTATTTATTGCTGAAGTAAACAAACTAATTTTCCTAGAAAACGGTCCCCACTTGAGTTTTCAATGAGGTAACAAAGTTTAGTGAGTTTGAAATATCGTGCTAAGACCACAATCTTCACGCAGTCTGCACTTGAGTCTAGTATCACATTGAGTATTTGTAATAAGTTTGAAGGATCACAACATGAGAAGATAGATGTGAAGAAGATTCTAGAATCAAAGTTTTGCACCAAATACGATCATCGGAATGTAAGAATGATCACTTGAACAATAATCCTCGTTGTCAAAGGTATTGCTTCTCACTTCATCTCCGAGTCTTGCTCTGGAAGTGGACTAGTACTTGACTCGCAGTTCCACTGTCAAAAGATGCATCAGTGTGGTCCATGGCGAAGATGGACTACTGAACCACAAACCTCAGAGATGTGCGAGTATTTCCATCTCAGAGTCAACACCATTACCGCTCGTGCTGCCGCCCATAGTGGTGGTCGCCATCGTCGAACCGGACACTGTTACTATCACTGGGCTAGAACCATTATCTGTCTGTACTATGGTCACTAGGTTCCCATCTTTAGCACCATCCATGGAACTCCCTCCAAGACCTCCTTTGTTCAGCATCATCCTAAGGGGCACATCATGGTCTGGGACCATCTTGATGTTGTCTAGAGTCTCTGGTTCATTGCCACCGGTGCCCATCACACTGATGACGTTCACCACGGCACTGCCTCCCCCGGATTCGCTCAGGCTGAGTGACGGATCTCTGCTGTGTTCCGCCGTCGAGCAGCCCATGTTCCCATTAGGATCAAGGGTGGGCCGGGTAGAGCTCGTTCGGGACCTGTAACTTGGTGGCCGGCTGTAGTCGGACTGCAAGGGATCTCGACGAAGTCCTAACGTTGCCCTGCTGCAATAAAGAGAACATAACTTTAGTTTGGAATGACTGAACACCCTACTCATGAAGAGTGAAGAATGATATAAACTAAAGACTCTTAGTAAACATGAAGCAAACAATCAAGCAATCAATGAGCAAGAAAAGGAAGATAGGAATGTGTAAAAAGAGCAAACACAATGACAGGTAGTGATAAAAGGAGATGTAAGGAAAAACATGCATAACAGACATTAACTTTTTCGACAGCCAGACAAACCACCCATTTTCCCCCATCAATCCAATGATGGCTCCTTAATACTACAGCCAGACAAACCACCTATCTTCCCCCATCAACCCAATGATGGCTCCTTAATGTTACAGCCAGACAAACCACCTATCTTCCCCCATCAATCCAACGATGGCTCTTCAATGCTATAGCTCGACAAGCCCCCACCAATCCAATGATGGCTTTTCAAAGCTATAGCTTGACAAACCCCCATCAATCCAACGATGGCTCTTCAATTCTATAGCTAGACAAACCCCCATCAATCCCATGATGGCTCTTCAATGCTATAGATAGACAAACCCCTACCAATCCAATGATGGCTCTTCAATGCTATAGCTAGACAAACCCCCATCAATCCAATGATGGCTCTTTAATGCTATAGCTAGAAAAACCCCCACCAATCCAATGATGGCTCTTCAATTCTATAGCTAGACAAACCCCCATCAATCCCATGATGGCTTTTCAATGCTATAGATAGACAAACCCCTACCAATCCAATGATGGCTTTTCAAAGCTATAGCTAGACAAACCCCCACCAATCCAATGATGGCTCTTCAATGTTACAGCTAGACAACGTCCACCAAGCCAAAGATGGCTCTTCAATGCTACAGCTAGACAAACCCCCATCAATCCAACGATGGCTCTTCAATGCTACAGCTAGACAAACTCCCACCAATCCAATGATGGCTCTTCAATGCTATAGCTAGAAAAAAAAAACCACCAATCCAACGATGGCTCTTCAATGCTACAGCTAGACAAACCCCCACCAATCCAACGATGGCTCTCAGCTAGACAAACCCCTATCAATCCAACGATGGCTCTTCAATGCTACAGCTAGACAAACCCCCATCAATCCAACAATGGCTCTCAGCTAGACAAACCCCTATCAATCCAACGATGGCTCTTCAATGCTACAGCTAGACAAACCTCCATCAATCCAACAATGGCTCTTGAAAGCTACAGTTAGACAAACCCCCACCAATCCAATGATGGCTCTTCAATGCTACAGCTAGGCAAACCCCCATCAATCCAACGATGGCTCTTCAATGCTACAGCTGGACAAACCCCCACCAATCCAACGATGGCTCTTCAATGCTACAGCTAGACAAACCCCCACCAATCCAATGATGGCTCTTCACTGCTACAGCTAGACAAACCCCCACCAATCCAACGATGGATCTTTAATGTTACAGCTAGACAAACCCCCACCAATCCAACGATGGCCCTTTAATGTTACAGCTAGACAAACCCCCACCAATCGAATGATGGCTCTTCAATGCTACAGCTAGACAAACCCCCACCAATCCAACGATGGCTCTCAGCTAGACAAACCCCTATCAATCCAACGATGGCTCTTCAATGCTACAGCTAGACAAACCCCCATCAATCCAACGATGGTTCTCAGCTAGACAAACCCCTATCAATCCAACGATGGCTCTTCAATGCTACAGCCAGACAAACCCCCATCACTCCAATGATGGCTCTTCAATGCTACAGCTAGACAAACCCCCACCAATCCAATGATGGCTCTTCAATGCTACAGCTAGGCAAACCCCCATCAATCCAACGATGGCTCATCAATGCTACAGCTGGACAAACCCCCACCAATCCAACAATGGCTCTTCAATGCTACAGCTAGACAAACCCCCACCAATCCAATGATGGCTCTTCACTGCTACAGCTAGACAAACCCCCACCAATCCAACGATGGCTCTTTAATGTTACAGCGAGACAAACCCCCACCAATCCAACGATGGCTCTTTAATGTTACAGCTAGACAAACCCCCACCAATCCAATGATGGCTCTTCAATGCTACAGCTAGACAAACCCCCACCAATCCAACGATGGCTCTTCAATGCTACAGCTAGATAAACTCCCACCAATCCAATGATGGCTCTTTAATGTTACAGCTAGACAAACCCCCACCAATCCAACACTGGCTCTTTAATGTTACAGCTAGGCAAACCCCCACCAATCCAACGATGGCTCTTTAACGTTACAGCTAGACAAACCCCCACCAATCCAACGATGGCTCTTTAACGTTACAGCTAGACAAACCCCCACTAATCCAGTGATGGCTCTTCAATGCTACAGCTAGACAAACCCCCACCAATCTAATGATGGCTCTTCAATGCTACAGCTAGACAAACCCCCACCAATCCAATGATGGCTCTTCAATGCTACAGCTAGACAAACCCCCACCAATCCAACGATGGCTCTTCAATGCTACAGCTAGACAAACCCCCACCAATCCAACATTGGCTCTTTAATGTTACAGCTAGGCACACCCCCACCAATCCAACGATGGCTCTTTAATGTTACAGCTAGACAAACCCCCACCAATCCAACGATGGCTCTTCACTGCTACAGCTGGACAAACCCACACCAATCCAACGATGGCTCTTCAATGCTACAGCTAGACAAACCCCCACCAATCCAATGATGGCTCTTCAATGCTACAGCTAGACAAACCCTCACCAATCCAACGACGGCTCTTCAATGCTACAGCTAGACAAACCCCCACCAATCCAACATTGGCTCTTTAATGTTACAGCTAGGCACACCCCCACCAATCCAACGATGGCTCTTTAATGTTACAGCTAGACAAACCCCCACCAATCCAATGATGGCTCTTCAATGCTACAGCTAGACAAACCCCCACCAATCCAACGATGGCTCTTCAATGCTACAGCTAGACAAACCCCCACCAATCCAATGATGGCTCTTCAATGCTACAGCTAGACAAACCCCCACCAATCCAACGATGGCTCTTCAATGCTACAGCTAGACAAACCTCCATCAATCCAACACTGGCTCTTCAATGCTACAGCTAGACAAACCCCCACCAATCCAACGATGGCTCTTTAATGCTACAGCTAGACAAACCCCCACCAATCCAACGATGGCTCTTTAGTGCTATAGCTAGACTAACCACCCATCCTCCCCCCCATCAATCCAATGAACAGCTCCCGTAGTAAAGAGGCGCAGGTGTTCTTCATAAAAAAGGGAGTTAGCGCACAGTTCGCAACTCCTGTGGGAGCCCGGGCATGGACACCAAGGGCCCGCTGATGAACCAGTTTGATGCTCGTAGGCAAAACCTCACACAAACCTAAAGAATTGCTGTGTTTTCATTCACTGGCGGTGAGAGCCAATATACCAATTATGTATTCACTTGATGGGTGAGTTAGCCGTGGTCGTTACGGCATGACTGCTGGCAGTCGCTCACATCCGGGAGGCGAGGAGGTTCGAATCCCCCCGCCGGCAACTTTGAAGATGTTCTTCTGTGGTTTCCCATCTTCCTTCCAGGCAAATGCCGGGGTTGGTCCCTAACTATAGGCCACAGCCGCTAGCTTCCAAACTCCTCGTCCTTACATTCCAACTTTCCTCCCCAACGGTACTACTTGCAGCTCACCCATTGGGTGTCCGTCTCGAAGCAGCTACAAAAATTGGCGAGCCGAACATGTCCTCGGACACTCCCGGCAATAAAAGCCATACGCTAAAAAAAAAAAAAAAAAAAAAAAAAAAAAAACACTTGATAGAATACTTCTCACAAAATGGAGGGCTAGCTTCGTTCGTCAAGCGATCATCAGGTCCTGCTCACTTAAACTTAATTTGCAATTACGTATTAAGCTACAGAAGTTTTTAATTGTACTTTGTAACGAGCCGGATTGTTTAATCAATTACTGTATATTTTTTATTCCGTTAATCTATAGTGTTGCGTTTGTTGTTAGTACATTATGTGTATAAGAGTAAAACTCTTTTAACCCTTTTTAGGGCAGACTATTACAAAAAAAAATCTTACACTAATTTTGATTTGTGTTATTATAATTTTAATTATTCTTCATTATTATTAAATTATTATTTTTCAATATTTTTATTTATTTTTATAATTTTTAACTTTATATATTTTTTGTATTATTTTATAATCCTAATTTTCTGTTTTTTTTTAAATATTTTTCATTGCAATTTATTGTTGGTGTTCAGCCACACAAATGGTCGTGTTGGACTGTCATTTCTGTCTTATTTTATTGTTCTTTAGTAGAACATTATGCAACGAGCCTATAATGGCAATAATTAAGATACGAATATGTTTATAAAACGAGCGTATGCGAGATTTATAATTTCCATACGAGTGTGTTAATTACCATTATAGGCGAGTTGCTTACGACTGTTTATGTTCGACGATAATTATTATAACTATTTTATGTTCGAACATAAATATTCATAGACTACATATCTGTGGAGATTTCGCCAGTTTTATGTACTGAACACAGCGCATGGGATGCAGAGAATGCCTTGTATTTGACCATGGCCTCCGCGATTACCCTAATATGACACTAGGCAACGCAGTGAAATTGAAATTAGAAGGCCTTAGAACTCAGCGCAGGTGCGATGCTATCCTTATCTAATTGGTCAAACAACTGTTTCTTGAGCTGTGATTGGTGGGAGAAACTGCTACATAATGAAAAATAGTGTCATAATGACCATCTTTATGATACAGTTTTCTGACATATAATAGTCAGGGTCGAACATAATAGTGCATTATACAACGAGCCTATAATGGCAATAATTAAGATACGATATGTTTATAAAACGAGCATAGGCCTAAGCAAGTTTTATAATTTCCATACGAGTGTCTTAATTACCATTACAGGCGAGTTGCATACGACTGTTTATGTTCGACGATAATTATAACTTTATTATATGTTTTAACATAAATATTCATTAATATCTGTGGGATTCAGTTAATTCAGTTAGTGAACAGGGCGCGCTAGCTTTGCTGACTGAACAGAGCGCATGCGTGGGTCAAGGCACTCCGAAAGCAGAGACCATTCACTTTGCTTGCCAACACAGAACACCTATTGTTTACGGCCTGGCGTCCAGCTCTATAGCATTCACTAATATTGTCACCGAAGTCGTTTGAAAGCAATGCGCTGTGTAGAAATTGGATTTGGAGATATTAAGGTACAGTGCTATTTCTTGTCTCATATTCGCCAGTTTATTTACGCGAACATATGGACCTCTTTCCATGTCGGTAATTTATATAGACATGTTGGATTTTGAGCGCATGCGCGAAGATATCCTCACCTAATTGGTCACACAACTGTTTCTTGAGCTCAGATTGGTGGGAGAAACTGTTTCATAATGAAAAATAGTGTTATAATGAGCCTCATTATGATACAGTTTTCTGACACATAATGTTTATATTTCGACATCGTCGAACATAAAAATATTTTTCAATATATTTATTAGTTATAATAATAATAATAATAATAATAATAATAATAATAATAATAATAATAATATCTTAATATGATAATAGTAATATCGTGGGGCCTCGGTGCGATAATTGACACCCAGAGGGCAGCTAGTTGTCTAGTGCCATAATTCAAGGACACACAGAAATATTACTTGCTTTTCAGAAATATTAACACTTCTACAAGAAAAGTTGTTGTCATTAGGTTGAGAGATTAAATCATCAACTTTTTTAGTTTTTTAAATATGTTTTGATGTTTGGTAGAAAGTTTATAGACCGCAGACCTATAATGAGTTAAATCGTCAAATTTACCGTAGCGAGCTCTAGACTCTTTAGTTATTAGCTGTTACTATTCAAATTTCTTATTTACTTGATGAGCTTTTGTTGTTGGTTGCACAACAACACTGAGTTGACAATGTGATTTTACAGACTTAGCTGATTTGTGGCTGTTCCTGTGCTGGTGTCCACTTCATTGCACGTCTCACTCTATGTAATTTTTAGCCTGTTTTCATTAATGATGAAAAAATAGGCTTATGATATGACCTTTTGTCAGTGTGTGTGTCCCCCTCTCATAACTTCTAAACGGCAGGAGCGATTTCAATGAAATTCGGTAAGGTTATAGCACCATCCTGGCCGACCCCAATCGTGCACTTCAAATTTTATTAGGTCTCACCAATCCAACATGGCGGCTGTGCGAAATATTTCACCGGCGTTCTATATCTCCGAAAATATTACCGATATCACCCTGAAATTTTGTATGGTGATGAAGGGCACTACTAGAAGTTCACCTCTAAGACTTTCAAAAACCTATTAACTACAAAAAGAACATGGCGGCCAAGCGAAGTTGACATTTTAAATAGACTTATCTCAAGATTTAACCATCCAAACGCAAAAAAACCTGGTTCAGCAAATGTTTATACACATTTGAATGCACTGTCATCTAATTTAGTTCAATTGTTTACATAGCCTAAAGATGGCGGGTGTGCGAAATTTTAAAATTAAGTTTTTATTTCTTGTGTCGTAATCATGCGATACAAGTGAAAGTTTGAACATGAACCTACACAATAATCTTCATGTAATAGTACATAACTCGAAAAATCCAACATGGCGACCATCCGAAATATTCAGACGGTTCTCAACAGGCTATCTATGAATCTTTTTACAGCAATCAATCTGAAATTTTGTATGTTGATAGAGGCAATTAACATTTGTAGGATATATGAAAACAGGCTGTATAGTTCTTCACGGAACTACTTGTTATCCTTACAAACACCTGATTGCAGTCCACAAATCCTCTCAGAAAAAAAATGTGGCTATAGAAAGCATATTTTTATTCTCATTGAGCAGGGTTTCAGGTAAGTTACCTGAGCGTGCTCCCCGCGTGTGAGCGGTACGTTGGAGGTGGAGAAACGGTGTGCCCTGCCGGGGCCTGCCCAGGACTCGAAGAGTGTCTATCCAGGAGCAATAACCTCAGTCGGTACTCCTGCATGGAGGCTTGGTACGATGGAGGGGGTGGTCTGTACTGGAACTCAGGGTACATCATGGCTGAAACAGATCACAACTCAATTATATCACATGGCAAAATAAAGAAATTTGAACCTAAATCAACTCAAAATATGTTTCCCTCATATCGTTACTCTTAAGTTATGTCTCTTGCCTGTCGTATGTTTGAAGCCCTTCTTTCAGGGCAGTATATATTTCATTCCTTCTCCCAGACTGATCCTTTTTTATTTCAGTCAGGATTTGCTTTATCAATAATAATAATAATAATAATAATAATAATAATACTATTAATAATCAAGAGTTCAGTCGATCAACACGAATGTACCCAAATAGAGCTGGGTTATGCCCTAATCCTGAAATAAATTACATGAGATTAATAAATACACTAGGATGACCAGTTTCGATCGTCAAGCGATCATCATCAGATCCATTACACTTAGGCTATAAAATCTATGTTTGAAAATACAGGTGAAAATATTTGCAATATGAACAATTATTTAGTTGCAGTATTGGCACTGCAACTGTCGGTGTATGCTAAATGTAGTATATCTAATGTTAGGTGAAATGCTAAATGGTGATGGATACCCGGAGTTTGTAATTTGAAGTGATTATATGGTTGTTATAAGGCTTAGTAGTCCTATTACAGCCCCACATGAGTGTTGCTGGCAAGTTGTCTGGACTTCTAAAGTAAGCCATCCTTACTTCCGACTTCACGTTTCAGTGCTACGCTCTATCAAAGTTCCAACGTTCACCACTAGGTAACATTGAGGTAGCGAAAGTTGGAACTACAGTACTTGAAATTGAACGGAACTTGTAGCTCACCCTAAGGGTGTCCGCTCGAAGCAGCTACAGACTCAGGCAAGCCAAACATGTCCTATGACACTCCCGGCACTAAAAGCCAATCGATAGATAAATAAATAAATAAATAAATAAATAATAGTGCCACGCTAGAGCTATCTAGCGGTCAGAAGTGAAATCACTACCCTGTATTTCAAGAAGAACGTGAAGCATTTCGCGGGAACGACTTAAAATGGCCATCGGGGGCTCCTATTGGGTGGATTTTGACAGCTAGAGTAACGCGTTGCCAGCGCATTGCTCATTCATTTAGTCGCTTGTTAACCGTCTGTGCCGGAGTTCCTTTCATTGCCATTGTTTCGTTTACTTTTACTTCGCCGAGCCAATTACAGGCAGCCATTCAAATCGACATATCACGACAAATCGAGTTTCGTTCCCTAAATCGAGACATCGCAAACGAAACTCGATTTCATGGCTGCCTGTGATTGGCTAGTTGAAGTGATTTCACTTCTGACCGCTAGGAAGTAATGATGGCATCAATATATATTAGAGAACTTTACAAGCCTCTGACTCCTGCGACGAACGATGGTATTAGGAAAGCTTGATGTCTGATTTATAACAAGAATACCCTTGGTTCTACTGGAAGAAGGTTACAGGTTCTAATATAAGCTTAAATGTTAATGTTTCCCTTACTACCACTGAGAGCCTTGTCACGAAGGCTCCATTGTGTGGTAGAGACGAGACAGTCTTTGGAAAATGTTGTGGCTTTACGTTTCTGTATATCAAATTCCAACAACTGGAGAGTCCACTGTCCTTGGGGTAAATCTGAGACTTGTTCTCAAACAAAACTCTCGCTTTCAGTGACATCGGCCAAAAGCTTTCGAAGATAATCGCCACTTAAAAGCAGCGCATCAATGCAGTTCTCATCAGGAGGTAATTCCAACAACTGTGAAGCAATAACTGGTTTTAGCGCCAATCTTCTGTGTTCCAGCACTTCATTTATAGATTATAGCCAATGATTGTTTTGATATTTGCAGCAAGTAGCCTATTTTTATTTTCTTGAAGTGACATCTGGATACTGACCTGCATACGGGTGATGCGGGCGGCCGTACGACGGCGGCAGGCGCGGCACGAAGCGACGGTTAGGCTCGGCGCCACTCTCCTCGGTGCTTCCCAATCCCAGCATCATGCGACATGAGGGGGCGTCATGCGCCGTGAGTCGCCACGCCACTCCGGACACGGTAATGAGCACGATTCCCACTCCTGCAACAGAAATACACAGTCCATTAACATGATGACGTCCATGTTCAACACACCACCACCGCACTCAAAACACAACAGAAACACATCTTCTCTTTTCTAACATGTGTTGGGTAGATTTCATAAGAAAACTGCTGCTCTTATTGCAATGGGCACCATATAGCAACTTACGAGAAATTTCGACATACTTCACGTTTCACATCTCCCTGATCCCCAAACCACCGTCAGTTCAACATTTATAATAAGGTATTTATTGCAGCCAATGGCCATGAGACAATATAAAAATATTTGGAGAAAACCCCAAAATATCCAAAGATTACATTCAATTCTCATTGACAACAAAAGTTAGTCAGTGACTCCACTCCTTGGCTGCATGTCATGGCATGATACATTTCACTGGCACTTCCACACAATTTGCAAACCCACTCTATACTGGGCTCATGATACCCTTCCATTTTACAGAGCTGTACCAAGTTTAATTGCATTTGGATGGTTAAATCGCGAGAAAAGTCTATTTAAAAGTTTCAACTTCGCTTAGCCGCCATGTTCGTTTTGTAGTTAACAGGTTTTTGAAAGTTTCATAGGTAAACGTCTAGTAGTAACCTTCATCACCGTACAAAATTTCAGGGTGATATCAGTAATAGTTTCGGAGATATAGAATGCCGGTGAAATATTTCGCACAGTCGTCATTTTGGATGGGTGAAACGTAATAAAATTTGAAGGGCACGGTCAGGATCGGCCAAAATAGTACTATGACCTTGCTGAGTTTCACTGAAATCGCTCCAGCCGTTTAGAAGTTATTAGGGAGACACACACAGCCACACACACACACACACACATACAGTACACACACGGACAAAGGGTGATCTCATAAGCTTATTTTTTTATAAGAGAAAATAGGCTAATAAGAAGTTTTTTAATTGTAATTTTGTTTACTGAAGTGTCTTTGGATAAACAATATACTTTATTTTCTTCTGTCTGGTGCGTTTATAAATAAATCCAAAGGCTTTCCGAAAGGTGAGCACGTGACATACAGCTGACCATGTGAGAAGCACAGATTTTTCAAATTTACTCCACACACTTGTAGGGATTGTCCCTGAGCTTCGTTGATGACCATCGCAAATGCGAGTGGCACCGGAAACTGCAAACGTTTGAATTGTAATGGCATAACTATCGGAATCATTGGGATGCGTGGCAACAGTACATCTCAAATTTTTCATTTAAAATTGTAGCTTCGATGATGTTGTTCATCATCTTTTCTACTGAAAGGCTGGTACCGTTGCAAAGTCGTGGTGGATTGATGTTTCGGAGAAGAATGATAGGCAATACAATTTTCAATGTTAAAACGTGTGGCGGCATGCCAGGCAAATCAAGTGAATTCAGGAATTCAGTAGGATAATTGATAACTTCGTCTTGATTCATTACAGTATTGATGGACATACGTTTTCGTTTCACCTGGCATTTCTTTTAGAATGCTGCAATTGATGGCATCGACCCCTAATAAATTGACACGTCAAACTTACAAACAACTGTAATAAAAAGAATATTTTAACACGAAGTTCCGTGACGAACTAAAGTGCCTACTTTTCTTAAAATTGAAGATTCATGCCAATGATTAATCTATATGAATCTATCAAGAATAATGACGAAATTAAGTTGGTAATATCGAAATTTCTAATTAATTCGAAACACTGTATACCTGGCAAAATGCAGCCTAATAGAGAACTACAGTTGGCAGCCCTGGTGACTGAATATATTCTTAGTTCCTTCTCTTAAGGTACAGAATACAAAATTTGGTTGAAGTCCAATGGATAGCATGGACGTTGCATGCAGTTAAACATTGGGTCTAACAGCGCGCGTAAAATCATGTTGGCAACAATGACATACATGTATTGGTCAGAAATAATCTGAAATAATATGATCTATTGTTGTGTCAATTTTGAATGAAATCCGTTAGTTAGTATAGAAGTTACATGCATTTTAAAATTGGACCTATCAGCAGGCTTAGATTCATGTTGGCAGCACTGGCGTAGGCCTATATTAGTTACTCCTAATTAATCTAGAATGCCAGGTACTATACGGGTGCAAAGTTTAGAGCTATTGGCTTGCATACTTTCTGATATATTGATATTATGGTAACAAAAATAGAGACAGCATTTATTAAGAGTTGGCAGCCCTGGTTACTCTTAAGAATCGGCATAGCCATATCTGTTATGGTACACATAGCACACACGAAATTTGGTTGTAATCCAAATGATAGTATAGAAGTTACATGTATTTAAAGTTGGACCTCTCAGCAGGTTTAGATTCATGTTGGTAGCACTGACGTATATAAATTACTCCAAATTAATATAGAATGTCAGGTACTATACTTGTGCATAGTTTAAAGCTGTCGGCTTGCATACTTTCTGATATATGGGTATTTGGATAAAAAAAATTGAGAGCATTTATTAACAGTTGGCAACCCTGGAGGTTCTTAAGAATACGCTCAGTCATATCTGTTTATGTACACATAGCACATACGAAATTTGGTTGAATTCCAATTGATAGTGTAGAAGTTATATGCATTTAAAAATTGGAACTATCAGCAGGCTTATAATAATTTTGGCAACACTGCCATGTGTGGCCTCCTGGAAATTAAACTGGAATATTATTATCTATACGTGTGCCAATTTTGAAATAGCTCTCATTCATACCTTCCAAGATATCCAACATGGAGCTCAAATTTCAATTGCGATTTTTCAGCAGTTGGTAGCACTGATATCATTTTCAAATATGGCCGTGAGATATTCAGGTATCGATATTTACTCCTAACAAATTTTGTTTCGATTGCTCCAACCGTTTAGGAGTTGACAGGGGGACACACACACACAGCCAGACAGACATACAGGACAGACAGACAGACAGACAGATAGACAGACAGACAGAACGACAGACAGACAGACAGACATTTGCCCGATCTCATAAGTCTACTTTTTCCTCATTTTTGCATATTTTTGAAAAGTAGGCTAAAAATCACAGTCGAGGAAGACTTAATGTGGTGGTGATTAACATCTACGTCATTTGCCCTTATGATAAGAATGATAATGAAAACTAACACTGAATTCACTCGTCAAACGATTACTAAACGAACATGTTGAAATTTTAAAACTGATATAGGTAATTCGGATTTCTACCTTCGACAGCTTCCTAGTATTTGCTGGCTTAGCCCTATACTCGTTGCAGCCACCAGCAGTCAAACTTATGATGGCGACAACATCAGTGCATGTGCACTACGTTGGATACCCATAATGCTCTTAGTGCAGGTCTACAATCTCCTAACAAGTCCTATGTTAAACTAGACTGTATAAAAATAAATACTGATAGGACAGAGTTATCGATCCCAAGGAGAAGGAAGCAATGTTCGCTGATCCCTGGAGAAACCACTTTCTGACAGAGCGTGAGCGAAGCTGTTGAAAGCAAAAAGCACTTTCGTGTCGAGCAGCCACAGGAGCTTAATTTGTTCTCCAGACGGACACCAATTAGAATGCTAAGAGGGAGAGTTTTAACCCCCTTCCGCCTTCAGTAATTGCGACGAGTGCGAATTGGGAATATGAAAGCCGCACGAGAAGTTTTTTCCTTTTAAATTCACAAGCAGCACAAAAATATAACGAAAGCGCCGCATCTGCAAAATGATGGAGTCCAAACTCCCGCCAAAGAGCTTTTCTCTTGTTCTCTGTAGAGCTGTGTTGCAAATAAGAAAACACACCGAACTTCAAGAAAAGTATACAAGGAATTTTATGGCAGTTGGCCTCGAGTGGTTACATGTATACGGCCATCTTCTATTTATAAAACCCTGTTTGATGTGTATGAACCCGCGGATATCCGCAGAATATTTCGCCATGTGGATATAGTTTGCATGGCTGTGCGGACGGCGGATAAGTTGCGGATAATATTTAGAGTAAATTTGCGAAGTTTTTAGAATAAAATGTTGAACCGGATTTAAAAAAAAAATACAGTCAGTCTGAAAGACTAGACGTTATATCATTTCAAATGACGCATGCTACAAATGCTACACATGTTAGAAAGGCTCAGGAGGGCTTCTTGCTTCGCTCGAAGCCCCAGGACTCTTTCAACAGACTCCATTACCCATTAACTAAGGCTTCCCGCGCGGGCACCTCTTAAAGAATCACCCTGTATTTGAGTCTGGCATCTTTTACAACTCTTTAAGGGTCACCAATTATTTGAATCTGATATCTTGCAAACCTCTTTAAGGGTCACCCTGTATTTGAATTGAATCTAACATACTGTACACCTCGTTAAGTGTCACACTGTATTTTGCTCTGACATCCTGCACACCTCTTTAGGAGGCACCCTGCATTCTTACCTGGCATCTTGTATATCTCTTTAGAAGTCACCCTGTATTCTTGTCCGACATCTTGTACACCTCTTTAGGAGGCACCCTGCATTCTTATCTGGCATCTTGTATATCTCTTTAGAAGTCACCCTGTATTCTTGTCTGACATCTTGTACACCTCTTTAGGAGGCACACTGTATTCTTATCTGGCATCTTGTATATCTCTTTAGAAGTCACCCTGTATTCTTGTCTGACATCTTGTACACGTCTTTAGGAGGCACACTGTATTCTTATCTGGTATCTTGTATATCCTTTTCCCATTAACTTAGGCTTCCCGCGCGGCTGCATGACGTCACAGTCTCCGTCTCCGTAACACATAACGTTAGACCCAAAGCATAACGACGAAGTCGACAAGATCATTTGAAATGATACAATAATTTTAGTTTCTCCAAAGATATGCGTCTTTCACGTTTCTTGTTGTTGTTTCCCTATTTGCTTTCGCTTGATCTGGCGTAGGGATGTGTCGGCCCCATCGCCCAGTGGGAAACCACTGCAATCAGCCACCCGAGTGTTGGCGGGGAAACCATACCTAAGTGGGTAAGGAGGAATTGCCTGCCCAAACCCCGACCATCTGGGGCACCCTGACTCCAGAGGATGGGAAGGTAACCCAACAAACCACTCTACATTGGGCTAATCACCCATGTGGAGGTAAAGTGATTCAGAGAACTACAAGTAGCCTCCGATTGGACGGATATAAACGACGTCGACCAGAGTGGAAACGGAACACGAGATTCGGAACATCGAATATTAAGACAATCGTTGGTAAAGAAGTGGAATTGATACAGGTAATGAAGGACCACAAACTAGAAAAGGGGCAAAACTGTTGCGGAAATGAAGAGAATGTGCAGACATAGAGTGGAATCGCATAAATGGCTCAAACGAGGTTACCCCGACGCTTGAAGGCATGCGGGAATTCATAAAGAAAAAGAAGAAGAAGAAGACGCTTGGATTGTATGAGAATAATAGAGAAGTAAGCGAAGTCAGTCATGGAAATACTCTCAATTAGTGCTAACTGCAAAAAAAAAAAAAAAATATATCTGCGCTTGCCTGCGTGGGTATATCTGACGACTAAGTCTGTCTGTTAGGTAGTCAGCCCGGAGGTTGGTTGGATCCTCAAAAAGCACCGCCATTATAGGTTATGCGGAAGAAACCCACAATACCCAAGGCAGCAGTATCATGAGGCGTACTATGCAAGGTGAGGAGTGAGGTAGTTTGCCATTGCATTCCTCACTGAGTTAGAACAACAACACTAACCCTATGAGTAGAACCTTTCACTGCATCCATAGACACTAGCTGTGCCCTGAAGGTCATTACTCAGCACCGCCCATACCTCAGTAGCTTCCATACATCCATGATTGAGATTGAGATATCGGTGAAAAGCCACATTTTACTCTAGCCTGTGCCAACAGACAAATACAAAATACTGCATCCATCAAGAGCTGGTAAACAGTCCCGACGACTAAGTAAGTGCTATAATTAGCCACTCGCTGTTTGACATGCCGTTACTCAGAGCATGGTGTCCACAGGCAGGAAAAGTCAAGAAAAAGTCAGGAATTTTGTTGTCAGGAAAAGTCAGGAGAAAGTGTTGTGCCCGTTTCTCCAATGGGACAGGCGATCACCCGGCCGACATCCCGGCCCCATCAGAAGAAACAGCCAAGGGAGTGGGTAAAAAACAAGTAGTTCCGTGAAGAACTATACAGCCTATTTTCATATATCCTACTTATGTTAATTGCCACTATCAACATACACAATTTCAGTTTGATTGCTGTAATAGATTCGTAGATATTAAGAACCGACTAAATATTTCGGATGGTCGCCATGTTGGATTTTATATATGTAGGTCCTAGAGTTATGTACTGTTACATGCAGATTATTGTGAACGTGTAGTATTCAAACTTCAATCGCAAAATTAGGACACAAGAAAAAACAAGGAGATTTTAAAATTTTTCACAGCTGCCATCTTGAGGTTATGGAAACAATTGAAATAAATTAGATGCCAGTGGATTAACATTCGTATAAGGATTTACTGTACCAAGTTTCACTGCACTCGGATGGTTAAATTGCGAGAAACGTCCATGTGAATATTTATAATTCGCGTCACCGCCATGTTGGATTTGTGATCACCAGGTTATTTAAAGTCCTATAGGTGAACTTAAGTTCATAGCCCCTATGAACATTAAAAAATGCAGTTTGATTGCTAAAATAGATTCGTAGATATTCAGTATCGTCTAAATATTTCGGATGGTCGCCATGTTGGATTGTTAAATGTATAGGCCATAGAGTCATGTACCATTAAAGGAAAATTATTGCGTAGGTTCATTATTCAAACTTTCACTTCGATCGCATGACTACATCACAAGAAATAAAAACTTAATTTTAAAATTCGCACTGCCGCCATCTTGAGGTTATGTAAACAATTGAAATAAATTAAATAACAGTGCATTACAATGTGTATAAATATTTCCTGTACCAGGTTTCAGTGCGCTTGGAACATTAAATCGCGAGAAAGGCCTATTTAAAATTTTCAAATTCGCTTGGCCGCCATGTTCGTTTTGTAGTTAACCGGTTTTTGAAAGTCTTATAGATGGACTTCCAGTAGTGCCTTTTATCTCCGTACAGAATTTTAGGGAGATACCGCTAATAGTTTCAGAGATATAGAATGCCGGTGAAATATTTCGCACAGCCGCCATCTTGTGATTATGTAAACAACTGAACGAAGTTAGATGTCGGTGCATTACAATGTATATAAACATATACTGTACCAAGTTTCATTGCGTTTGGTTGGTCAAATCACGAGAAACGTCTATTTAAAAGTCGCAAATTCGCTTGGCCTCCATGTTGGTTTTGTAGTTACCAGGTTTTCAAAAGTCACATAAGTGAACTTATAGCAGTTCCCTCTATCACCATAGAAAATGTCAGGGTAATATCGGTAATAGTTTCGGAGATATTGAATGCTGGTGAAATATTTCGCACAGCCGCCATGTTGGATTGGTGAGTCGTAACAAAATTTGAAGGGCACGGTCGAGGTCGCCGGGAATAGTGCTATGAACTTTCCGAGTTTCATTGAAATCGCTCCTGCCGTTTAGATTTTATTAGGGGGGGGGGGGACACACACACGAATCACACACACACACACACACACACACACACACACACGCACACACACGGACAAAAGGTGATCTCATAAGCCTATTTTTTCAAAATTGAAAATAGGCTAAAAATAGGGCGTGAATCTTGGTTCATACAGACAAGAATAAAAGAAATGCTCCGGCGAGCCAGAGACAAAGGGTCTCGGGTCGTTTACGGGTTGGGATGGCAAATTGACTGAACCAGGATTCAAAAGCAAATTCCCTAACTTGAATTAACAAACAGAGAAGAAAGGAAAAGCCCTCGTAAAATCACATCTGCTCCTTTATTGGCCAAAGGATAAATAAATATGCAACCTGCCTACCACGCACGAGTATAGAGTTAGGGTGGGACAAAGTCCGAAAAAAATAAAGTTCATAGTCCCTAAACAAACAAACAAAAATATACTTATTCAAACTTGTGGGTGTCCTCTCTTAAAGTTCCGACAAGGAGATCGCCTTTCAAAAAGCTAAATTAACCCTTAATTTATCGGTGCACACGCATGTAAACATCACTAGCCACTTATCACAAAGTTCACCTGCGGCAAAAACTCTAAGAAAATATTGAATATCTATGTATATTACAACTGTCTACCCTTATACAGCAATGGACGGATCACCTCTATCGAACTGCAAATTAATAACTAAAGAGCATCATATTACATCAAATAGCACTCAAACATCAACTCAGCTTCACATAATATGGCATTTCAACAATTAATTATAACTCATCATAAATTATTTACACACCCAGATTGTGCTTACATATTTACACTACTAATTCTTATTATTATTACTGATTTATATTCGCCTTTCCAACAACCTTGATCCACACCGTCATCTTTGTTATTGTAATTAAATTATAGCATTGTCTAATGTTTATGAAAGGTTAAGAACCTCGTAATAAAGCACCCTAGCGTATTTCATTCTCACAACGAACATTTAATCGCAACCCTTCCGTCGAACACTCTGTGTGAGGATCCGAACAATCTGACTGTCGAGCACACTATCAATTACACCCCTGCGCTATTCAATATACAACTCATCAATAAACGTAACACGTTCGTCAAGAGGACCCTGTCCTCACAAATTCAATTCAACGGTCATACGTCGCCCCGTGAATAACCTCGTCATATATGACGGAATAATACCATATTTAATTATCACATTAACTTTACACAACATCATTACAAAAAAATCATGCATTATTAGCATGTCTCAAGAACCCACACTAACAGAGCGTATCAACTTTATCGGGACCACGAGGTCGTATGATAATATGGCATCCTATCCAAGGAACCTTATTCGACAATCTCCAACCATATTCATTTTGCTATTAAAATCTATGCAATCCGTGACAAACCTTTCAGAATAAATTCGTATAATGACCACGGAAATCGAGATGCTAGAATCTCCCAGCAACATGGGCATCTCATATTATCGTTACCCAATTTCAACTTATTATTATTATGTCTCAGAGAATAAATGTATGTCTTACTCCTACCATTGATACTGTTAATTTATGTAAGTCAAAACGACCCGAAAAGAAAGGACAAAAAATCTGTACAACCCTATGAGAAAATGATGCTCTTTTTCAATCTGGAATAAATGATTATGAATGGCGTTAAGTTACACGATCTCAGGTTATCTCATGGCACGGCTATCCGAAGTAGAAGTTCTCTTCTTCCTGATGAACAAGGATGAAAATGAAACGTCTTACTTTATATCCGGTGTCCTCGGAAACCCCTGGTGTCGGCGTCGGTGTCGTCTGTGGCATTAGGGCGGCGTTGTTCCTCCAGCGTCTTCGCGATGTGGTCTCCCAGCGTACTGGCAGAGGTATACGCCCCCGGCACCTCTCGATCTCCTGGCGACGCCCATGTCCGCCCACTGGTTGCCCCCGGTCAACTTCAGCAGCGGCGTCTCCTGACGTCCCAACCATGGTCCACTCGTCCATCTTGTTGCGACCGTTCACCCCATTATGGCCCCTTTAGAGGTTCAGTGCAGCATGATTTGCGTATTAATATGCACGTTGATTCCCAGAATATTTGAGTCCATGGTTATTAAGTTCATGCCGCCGTGTGGCAATATTACATTTCACTATATCAGAGCACTTTCACGCCCACGCACTATAGCGTCTAGTTCCTGGTTCACTTGAATTATATGTATTCACTTTCCTCAACCAGTGACACACTTCCTTCCACGAGGAGCTATTTCGACCTGGCCTTGACCGACATATCAAGTTGCCTGCGGCCTGCAGTCTTCCAACACAAGCTTAAAGTAGATGTAGCCTTCCCTGTTGCATTCTCACTGCGTCTCTTAAAATGCCGCACTGCTATGCTATTTTCGAATGGATGTCTGTTACAATATAGGGCCTCGCGATAATGCTTCGCCTCGACTATCGTTATTATTGTTCCTTCCCTGATACTCGTAATGTTAAACACCTCCTGGTATTCATCTTTAATTAACACAAATTGTCGGCATGAACGGACCTTCCTTTATCAGTTCTGACTATTTCTCACATACTAGCGAGTCCGATATCCTCTTGAAATTCACACTGTTCGACAAACAAACTGACATACTTCACTGTAAACAACTCATTGGCACTACATGCACGCTAGCTTCATGGCCTGCTGATCACTCCTCGTATCAAATGGCCACGAGCACTGACTACTCACGAAACCGTTCAAGTCCCCGATGCAAATTACTGTCTACGTGACATGGGCTACTCGTCCGTGCTCCGCTGGATAACATACTCGTCCACGCACTATTGACTCACTGAACATTCCGGAACTGCGTCCTCCTTCGAGAAAGAAAAATGGAAGGGGTTGGAACCTTCTGGAGCATTCCCCTACTCTCGCGGTTGCCTCGCCGCGTCATGCCATGACGTCATACTGACCCTCCGGTCTCCTCTCGATCTTCTGTCATCCGGGGCCGGTAATTGACCCTGACTGGATCGGTCACAGTGTGAAACAATGGCGTGAGTCAGGAAAAAATGGCGAAAAGTATTAGAAAGTCAGAAATTTTATATTAACCTTACAGTATTTTGTGTTTTACAGCCATATTTTGATGTTACTAGTTCAACTAATCTCTGAAGATAAAAATCAATAACTCACTGGACATTATGGTAACTTTCCATTTTTACAGTACATCTTTTACCTATTTTTTGTACGCTTTTTTGGCGTTGGCATAGGGATGTGGCGACCCCATCGCTATAGTTTAGGTTATTAAGTACTTTGATTTATGTATTATTGCATTATAATTTACTTTATTTTGTATTTTAAATGAATAAAGAGGCGAGCGTTGGGCAGCTATGGGGATGGTGGAAGCTGCAAATAAGATATATATAATATATATTTGCTCAATAAAGCTTTTTTCCAATGTTACGATGACTTCGCGAGTCAGGAATTTTGTTGAAAAATGGTCAGGAAAAGTCAGGAAAATTGACATTGAAAATTCTGTGGACACCATGCAGAGGGACAAAACTCAGTCAACATTGTCTTGCGATTCACACATAGTCTCCCTAAGGGTACGGATTTCTCCTCAAATGTCTAAATGTGTTGCTTTAATACTTTTTTTTATCGAATAAATAAAAAATATTATTTTAATGTCTGCGGATTCGCATAACAAACGTGCGGATGTGGATAACGATTTACCAAGCTGATTGTAACGGACAATGACATTTAAGTATCAAATAATTTTCAAGAGCAGAATAGAAAACCCGGCTCCCAATAGAGCGAGGTTATCGTGGGAACCCAAACCAACCCAACTCAACCCGACCAACCAATTAACCGAACATCGCGTATTACCAATTCTAATAAAAACCTCGAATTTCCGAACGTGTGACACCCATTCCAACGTGGTGTAGACTATGACTTTGCTCATTCAGCTACGCTGGTAGGTTTGAAGATAGCGTTATTGCGCACACCATACATAAAATGGAATTGCCTGCAATGTCCACTTACTTTGTCATCACTTAATCCGTAGTCTTAACAATAAGTTATTCTGCAAACACGATGCTTTCTTTCTGCCTGAATATGCAATGAAGAAGCTCCGTAAACAAAGCCCTCTCAACTCTTTGATGCCAGACGTTCTTAGTTAGCAGCACTCTGCATAAAGATGCGCTTCTCTGCTGGATTATAGCAGGCCTTGCTTGCCTCAGGAATAGACGAGCGCATTCTCATGGCACAACGAAAGCTTTTGTACCCGTATTCCCATACATAAAATTAACATTCAGAATAGCAGAGGCTGGCTTGAAGAATGGAAACAGTTGTAACTTTGTTACACTTTATGATGTGTGCCATATCCCCGAGCTGACGGGAAACTTAACGTTCAGGAACCCCGATTGTCTCGAGAGTTAGAAACAGTACAACTTTACCCTCAGATTAAGAGAAGAAACAAATTGCTTTGCATGATTCTCCATCCAAAGAGGGGTTATATACCATGACCTTCCACACTGAAGCGACTTTATTAGCCTATTAACCTACTTTCGATTTTTGCAAAAAATGAAAGTAGACTTATGAGATCAACACAGGGCGAAAAATTGTGTGTCTGTCTGTGCGTGTGAGTCTGTGTGTGTGTACACTGAATGTCTGTCCCCCCCCCCTATCAATTCGAACACGGTGAAACCGAATTGAACGAAATTTCGTACAGAGGTAGCACTAGCAAAGAGCACCTCAGTGTCATGCTTTATATTGCCGCCATCTTGACGGAAACGTAATGGCGGTCACCCAAATGTTCAAAGCTTAAATCAAATTACAACTAACCTAATCATCCGATCTCTACCAAATTTTGCAACAACATATATTCGTATAGCGAGCGTGTTTTGACAAACAGCGCAACAGTTTGCAGATGGCGGCCATGTATGTGTGCAAATCGATTCCCCCTATCAATTCAAACACGGCGAAACCGAATTGAACGAAATTTGGTACAGAGGTAGCACTAGTAAAGGGCACCTCAGTGTTAAGTTTTATATCGCCGCCATCTTGACGAACACGTAATGGTGGCCACCCAAATGTTAAAAGCTTAAATCAAATTACAACCAACCAAATCATCTGATCTCTACCAATTTTTGCAACGTTATACCTTTATGTATGAATAATCTTTTGACCAAGCTACAAGATCATCAGCCCAATAATTTGCGGATGGCGGCCATGTATGTGTGCAAATCGATTCCCCGTATCAATTCAAACACGGTGAAACCGAATTGAACGAAATTTGGTAGAGAGGTAGCTAAAGGCAACTCAGTATCATGTTTTATATCGTCGCCATCTTGACGGGAACGTAATGGCGACCACCCAAATGTTAAAAGCTTAAATCAAATTACGACCAACCTAAATATCTGATTTCTACCAAATTTTTCAACAACATACCGTTTTGTGGGAAGCATCTTTTGACTGAACTACAAGCTCATTAGCCCAATAGTTTGCAGATAGCGGCCATGTATGTGGGCAAATCGATTCACCATATCAATTCAAACACGGCGAAACCGAATTGAATGACATTTTGTACAGAGGTAGAACTTGCGTCAGCCCGGAAGGCGGCCGGCTCTGTGGGATTTGCGCAGAGAGAGAAAGAGATACATGTCCACTGTTGCAACAGGTCCACCATGTCTGAGCCTCACAACGCAGGCTGCTGCCATGAGTTCCTGTGGTATGGCAACACCGTCGCGTAGCTCATCGAGCCTGTCTCTTTCACGATGCTTTACACTTCGCTTTCCTGACAACACACTAGCTCAGATTCTCAAGACAGACTGACTGTGATTGGTGGGATGGAAGTGAGGCATGACGTAATGGTAGCATTGTGTTCAGCGCACCACCTTCCCGGCTGACTCGAGCTCTAGCACTAGCAAAGGGCACCACATATTCATGTTTAATATCCGAATAACACATTGTATTTCAACAAGCTACTACAACCAATATTCAATTGTACTCCTTGAAAAGGACAAAGAGTTATAACAATACCCATGCATTTAGGAGAAAGTAAGCTAAATATTCTTTACTGAACACCTTGTTTTTATTTATGAAAAAAAAAATGGGGTTATAAGATCACCTTTTGTGTGTGTGTGTCCATAATAACTTCTAAACGGCTGGAGAGATTTCAATGAAACTCGGTAAGGTCATAGTACTATTTCGGCCGACCCCGAGCGTGCCCTTAAAATGTTATTACGTCTCGCCAATCCAACATGGCGGCTGTGCGAAATATTTCACCGGCATTCTATATCTCCGAAACTATTACTCATATCACCCTGAAATTTTGTACGGTGATAAAGGGTACTACTGGAAGATAACCTATGTGACGTTCAAAAACCTGTTAACTACAAAACGAAAATGGCGGCCATGCGAAGTTGAAACATTTAAATAGACTTTTCTCGCGATTTAACCATCCGAACGCAGTGAAACTTGGTATTGCAAATGACGATACAGATTGCAATGCACTGGCATCTAATTTAGTTCAAATGTTTACATAACCTAAAGATGGGGGCTGTGCGAAATTTTAAGGTTAAGTTTTTATTTCTTGTGTTCTAATCATGCGATCGAAATCAACGTTTGAATAATGAGCCTACACAATAATCGTCATCTAATATTACATAACTGTATGGCTTACATATATTAAAATCCAACATGGTGACCATCCGAAATATTTAGACGGTTCTCAATATCTACGAATCTATTACAGGAATCAAAGTGAAAATTTGTATGTTGATAGAGGCAATTAATATAAGTAGGATATATGAAAATAGGCTAATTAGTTCTTCACCGAAGTACTTGTTGTTAAATGGAATAGTCATTTCTAAGTTTTGCTGTCTTCAAAGGCCATAACTTAATTTTGAGAACAATAATCGGACTTTTGCACTGTTATGCATATTCTGTTCTCATGGTGTAGAGATATGGACCTTAAATACTGTAAAAACACGGAGAAGAGGCTGGCGGCCTCTGAATTGTGGCTTTAAAGACGGATCCTAAGAATACCTTGGATACAAAGAGTGACAAATGTAGAAGTAATGAGAAGAATGAACACAACACCAACATTGATCAAGATAGTGAAATGTCGGAAATTGCAATATCCAGGTCATATCATGCGTAATACAAATAGATGCGACCTGTTACAAATAATACTCCAAGGGAAGATCAACAGCAAAAGAGGTCCTGGATGAAGAAGAATATCTTGGTTCGACAATCTTAGCTGTTGGTTCAATATGTTTTCAATTGAATTCTTCCGCGCTGCCACCAACAAGACAAAAATAGCCATCAGGATGGCCAACATCCGCACCGGATAGGCACCGAAGGAAGAAGAAGTGGGTGTCACTGTAGGTTTGGTAGTGTTTGGTACAACTATTTGTCTTGCAAATTTGAATCTGATGATGCTCGCTTGACGAGCGAAACATGTTATCCCTTAGTTCTTCATCTTCGTCTTCATCATCTTCATCTTGAACTTCATCTTTATCTTCTTCATCTTCTTCAATATTCCGTATATCTTAATGACATCTAATTTATTTCAGTTTTTATCACGTATCTAGTAAGAGCCTTCGTAACTTAGGCGGCAGCACCGGCCTCTCACCGCTGGGCCCGTGGTTCAAATCCCGGTCACTCCATGTGAGATTTGCGCTGGATAAAGCGGAGGCAGACAGGTTTTTCTCCGGGTATTCCGGTTTTCCCTGACACAAATGTAATTCCAGCAACACTCTCCACTATCATTTCATTTCATCTGTCATTCATTTAATCATTGCCCCAGGGGAGTGCGACGGGCTTCGGCAGCGGCACAGTTCATATCCTTGCCGCTAGGTGGGGGCTTCATTCATTCCATTCCCTGACCCGGTCGGTCGGCTGGAAACAGGCTGTGGATTATAATTTTCATCACATATTCCAGTAACTGAATTTATTTTGTGTTGGTCGAATGAAAGCTACAATATAAATTGTTAACAAATGTCTTTGCTTTCAGCAAAAAGTTCCCATTGAAGACAGGCAATATGAATTTTAGTTTATGCCGGGGTTGGATATGAACCACGGTCTAGCAGCCTCCAATGGCGATGTGAATGGAATTTTAAAGATCCTCTTCTGTTCTTGTATTGATTGTTTTATTGGAGCCGCAGCAGGCGCAGCGCCCCCTGGAGCCAATGATTGGGGCCAACATTTGTTCGTTTCTAATCAAAGATAAGTCGATTTGTGCAGAATCTCATTTCTGGAGCGTGGAGCGAGTTCATACTCCACAAGGCACTTCCACTTCAATGCTTGGTTGTTAATTCATTCTAGGGGCTTGGAATATTGGCCCAGTGTACTTGGGTGTGTTTGATAACCTGTGTTTCGGTGGTGACTGTAGTAATATGAGTAATTGTAATTATTGGGGACGGGGATGTGATGGTGGCCTGGAACTAGAAATATGGTACAATGCCCGCATGTGCAAAATAAATAAATAAATAAATAAATAAATAAATAAATAAATAAATAAATAAATAAAAATCTTCTTCTTCTTCCTAGCATTTGTCCCGCCTGGTGGCAGGGTCTGCTGTGAGGATTCGTTGTCTCCATTTCTTTCGGTCTTGAGCCATATCTGGGTGTAGATGTGCAGTCTTCAGGTCATTATGGATCCTATCAACCCACCTCTGCCTTGGTCGTCCCTTGGGCTTCTTTCCCGTGACTTCCAGGTTATATGCTGACTTAGCTATTGTGTCTTCTTCAGCACGCAGCACATGGCCAAACCAGCGTAAACGGCCTTCCCGCATTTTCTGATGGATCGGCGCTACTCCGAAACGTTTCCGTATATCAACATTGGTAACATGATCCATTCTAGTGACGCCGCCTGTCCACCTAAGCATCCTTGTCTCCATGACGCTTAGCCGACGTTCCACCTCTTTTGTAGTGGGCCAACACTCGGTACCATAGAGTGCGACTGGGCGGATAACAGTGCGGTAGATCTTGGATTTAAGGTGGTCTTTCATCCGGCGGTCACACCTGTCGTCGCACGCCATTTCAACCAAGACGCCTGCGTTCTTGCGTTGACCTCGTCAATGATTCTTCCATTGTCAGAGACAGTAGATCCAAGATATTTGAATTTTGTTACACGAGGCAGATCTTCTCCGTCAACGCTGATGGTCCCAACTTCTTGGGGATCTAAAGTCATATACTCCGTCTTCATTTTATTCAGTCGCAGGCCATATTCAGCTAATCGGTCACTCCACATTTGTATTTGGTGCTGGAGTTCAAGTTTGCTGTTTGCAGCTAACATGACATCATCAGCATACAGAAGCGTCCATGGGATTGGCTTGTGCAGGTCTGATGTGACAGTATCCATGACAAGGATGAACAGCAGAGGCGACAAGGCAGAGCCCTGGTGGACCCCTGCAGCAGCTTGAACATAACTCGTCGGTTCTTTGTAGAGAAGCTGCACCCAGTTAACAAGATATTCTGGAATTCCGTGCTCTCGGAGCACCAACCAGATTACATCATGAGGTACCCGATCGAAGGCCTTCTCCAGGTCTAGAAAAGCGAGATGAAGTGGCTTATTCTTTTCACGATGCTTCTCGACCAGCAACCGTGCTGCGTAGATTGCATCCGTTGTACCGCAATAAAATAAATAAATAAATAAATAAATAAATAAAATAAGTAAATACAAATAAATAAATAAATAAATAAATAAATAAATAAATAAATAAATAAATAAACACAAATAAATAAATAAATAAAATAAATAATAAAATAAATAGATAAATAAAAAAATACAAATAAATAAATAAATAAATAAATAAATAAGCAAATAAATGAAATAACTCTACGGCATCACCAGAAGAAAACTAGGCTACAAATTATTCATATAATACATTTTGGTTGTCGATTCTTTAGGGGCTTTGAGATATCATGGTTATGTAGCCCAGTGTGTGTAGAAGGTATCTGATAACCTGTGTCACTGTGATGTCTGCATTAGTAAGTGTACTTGTAATCTACGTAGGGTTTTGGTAGGAAGTGGCCATGGCCTTAAGCTAAGTGCCAACTCGGCATTTACCTGGAGGAGATGTGGGAAACCACGGAAAACCACTTCCAGGAAGGCTGAGGTAGAAATCGAACCTGCCTCTTCTTAGTTTTGCTTCAGAAGACTGAGTGTACCCCATTCCAGCCTTCGGACCAGAATTAAATTTCTTGGCAGAGTCCTGATTCAAACCCAGGCCTCCTCTGTGATAGGCAAGAGTGCTAGCCACTAGACAGCGAGGCCGACTCTATGTAATACAGAAAAAGGAAGTGAGGGGGTTAATAGGAAGCATCAACTCGTTTCTTTATTCGTCCAAACAGAGAAGAACACAACTCTTTTCCCCAGACATGACGTGACATGAGCTTGGAGACTCACTGCTTCCTCTCTTTGCAATATAGTGAGGTGATGATACCTTCCTGACAAGCTCTTTAGAACACTTTACAGGAATTAGGCCCAGGTTTATCTTACGAGTCCCGTAGCGATGAGGTCAGATGATTCAACTATTACACGTTTTGCTTTTCTACTGAATGGCGACGAGCAGTGTTTTATTTCCTAGACCTCGAGGGCTATTTGAGTTGCCCAGCATACCTGAAGGAAGATTTTTGTGCCAATTAGGACTGGTACATTCTTGAAGGGAAACTGCTGGGAATGGAAGGAAGAGCACGGCCTGGACGAAGTATTTGTAAGACATCAAGAAGAGAATGGGAAGTGACAATTACATGGAACTAAGACGAACCACCAACGACAGAAGAGTGTGGTAGCATCGACAAGGCATTAGCCTTTAATCGATTTAATCGAATCATTTCAAGGTTCCAATAATCGATTATTCGCCGTAGAAAAATCGATTAATTGCTAAAAAAAATATCGATTAGTCGTTTAATCGATAATCAGTGTGTCGAATAATTGATTAATTGTTTTGTCGATTAATCGATGTAATTAGTCCTTTCACTACCACTCACAGAAATACAACAGACATTTAATTAATTAACATATATTGTGCCATGTATTTTTAAATAATGCACTTTCTTTGTGTAAACTAGGCTAAAACAAAGTAAAACAGAAATGTTCCTGTCCTAAATTGTAAACATTGAACAAGAATTCAAAATATTTGCTAAAAACTCTTCGTTTTCCTTTTTTCGAAACCCTTCCCAATGTGATTGATGTTTGTCCTCCCACGGTCACTGACTCCTATTTGGTTATTGTTAACATAAACAAGGAAGGACACTTTGTATATTTAGGCAAACAGTAACTTTTATACATTTCTATACATCATTCCGATAATAAGAGTAACTCAACTTCTCTCATTTAAACTCCTCTCCTTATCTCGTGTCTACTAATCGATTAATTGATTCTTCGGTAAGCCGGTTATTCTATTAATCGATTACTCGATTAATTAAATGAACGGCCAGTCGATTAATCGTCTTCGATTAATTTCAAATTATTCGATTAAGTTTAATCGATTATTAATTGACTAGCGGACCCGTGCGAGAAATCTCGCATGTTCATAAACCACACTTTAGTTAGTTATTGTTGTTTTAAGGGGCGGAACTACGAGGTCATCTGCCCCGAAAAACCACACTTTCCCCAATAGGTTTTGCAAATCGAACACTTCTTACAAAAATTGATATATAAGAAATTAGAATGCAATTTGTCACTGATAATGTCATTTGTGTGCCGAGTGTGCTGTAACACTCACCAGTTATTCGATATTTATGAAATTATGCGATTTGAGTACCGGTACTCATTCCTTTGATTTACTGTTTCTGAAATCCATGCTAAATGATAAAGGAAATACCTCATAATGTTAAAATGACATGAAACAGGCGTCACAGCGACCAAAATGTGAAGTGGACACCAATTATGGAGCGTATTTTCATACATCAACAGTATCTGCAAATCGCACACTTCGTACATTTTTAAAGCCATTTTTTAAAGAAATTGTTGATATTTAAGTAATTAGAATGCAATTCGTCACTGATAATGCCTATTCTCTTTCATTTGAAAGCTCATTTGTCACGATCGGTCGCCTGTGAGCACCGCAGGAGGGGTCTATAATACTGAAATAATATATATGATTGATAGAATATACCATCTCTAGTACCTTTACATTTGGCCGTTAACATCAGCTACCTGATATTAATAAAGCCTACACCGTGTGCGAAATGAGCGTCAAAAGTTGATCAGTTTTGTGAGACTAGACTGCGCTTAATCCCCGCTGGACTGGAACGTGCTAGCACACAGGATAAAGAGATAATCTCTTGTTACATCTGCATGGGTCGCGTCCTTAGTAAGGCCCAACTTTATTTTAACAGGCTAACTGCTCGCTTCGTTTGTGCTCACGTAAAATGTATTCTCAGTACAAGCGCGATCTATTTCGATTCGCACGTAAGAACATTACCATAGGCTAAATAAATTACATTCACTCCAAGTTCCTCCTTTTTAGTGACGGTATATTTTTTGTTCAAGTGCGGATAACTTTCCTAACAAGTGTTCCATTTTTAGACTGACTCACTGCTTTAAGCTACCTAGTGCGCCACATCCTGCTTATAACCTCCCCTAGGGAACCCAATGGTCTCTACAAAATGCATGCCTTTAGTTAAGTGGGCTGATGACCTCGAAGTTCTATTATTTATGACAACAATCACCACCGCCACCCAAGCAGTCAACTCAAAATAGAGATATTAATATAAATGCTTTTCAGTTGGTCAACACGAATTAATGCCCAATTATATGAGGTGGTCCACCTGCTACCTCAGCAATCGCGTGTTCGATTCACGGCTATACCAAGAATTAAAATCTTGGTATGGCCTGGTAAGAGGTCTTCCCAGCCCCGCGAACCTGCCGGATGCTGTGGCAGCAGGAGTGGAAAGGATAATGCCATCCTACCGCACGTACGCTCAGGTTCAGGACACCCAGTTAGTGATCCCTTGACACAGCCAGGCTAGATGGGTTGCCTACATACCTTGTGGCTATGGGACTCAGCACGCCTGGTTAGTGATCCCTTGACACAGCCAGGCTAGACGGGTTGCCTACCTTGTAGATATGGTACTCAGCACGCCTGGTTAGTAATCCCTTGAAACAGCCAGGCTAGACAGGTTGCCTACATACCTTGTGGATATGGTACTCAGCACGCCTGGTTAGTGATCCCTTGACACAGCCAGGCTAGACGGGTTGCCTATATATCTTGTGGATATGGTACTCAACACGCCTGGTTAGTGATCCCTTGACGCAGCCAGGCTAGACGGGTTGCCTACATACCTTGTAGATATGGTACACAGAACGCCTGGTTAGTGATCCCTTGACACAGCCAGGCTAGACGGGTTGCCTACATACCTTGTAGATATGGTACACAGAACGCCTGGTTAGTGATCCCTTGACACAGCCAGGCTAGACGGGTTGCCTACATACCTTGTGGATATTATACTCCTTGATCTTGGATATATTAGGTGAAAATTATTGGACACTGCCAGAAAAAAAATATACGAGCCTTACAGTAGTCGCATATGATGTGTAACATCTGACATAGAAGAAACCTCACGTGAAATCGTTGATACACCGGTATTTTATACTATTATTGGCACAAATAATAATCTATTGTACAAGGGAGTGTTTTACAGATATTGTAGTTTATAAAATGGAACTCATTTCATTAGATGATTTGTAGCTTCCACCAGCACTGGCCTAAATAAAGAATACGATATGGATGAACTAGATTAATAGACGTGACACCTTTCATAACCTTAAATTCCTTATAAACAGGTCCTCTTGATTCACAGACCAACACGTAATTTCATATTGATTCTGTTAAAATGAGTCATATTGATATGATAAATATCGTTTAAAATGATAATCTGGTAGCAAAAATATCTACCCCGTCCGGGATTCGAACCCAAGATCTCCAGATTCACAATCATAAGCACTAACCCCACGGCTATTTCGACTACGCAAATTTTGTGCACAAGATGGTCACTTATTTCCACGTTCCAATAATACTGCATTACGGAATTAAGTTTCATTTATATTTTGCTTGTTTCGATAATGTTCCTGCGTGAAATTGAGTTTAAAATGCCTTATGAATAGGCCCTCCGTAGCGTAGCGGTCAGCATGGTTAGCTGCCGCCCCGGAGGTCCTGGGTTCGATTTCCGGCTCTGCCACGAAATTTGAAAAGTGGTATGAGGACTGGAACGGGGTCTACTCAGCCTCGGGTGGCCCAAATGATTAGAGGGGGTTCGATTCCCACCTCAGCCATCCTCGATGTGGTTTTCCGTGGTTTCCCACTTCGTCTTCGGGCAAATGCCGGGATGGTACCTACTGTAAGGCCACGGCCGCCTCCTTCCCTCTTCCTAGCCTATTCATCCCAATCTTCCATCCCTTCCCATCCCTCATGAGGCCCCTGCTCGCTTTGCAGGTGAGGCCGCCTGGGCGAAGTGCTGATCACACCTCCCCAGTTGTATCCCTCCCGACCAGATGTTCCAAGCTCCAGGACACTGCCCATAGAGGCGGTAGTGGTGAGTTCCCTCGCCGAGTCCGTGGAAACCACCAACCTAGAGGATAAATTGACTTAAAAAAAATAAATGAATAGGCCCTCTTTTGAGTAAAGAGAATGTATTCAGTAATAGTTCATGATGGCTTGCTCAATTCTCGTATAACCACAACGATTATATTATATTGATGACTGCATTACCGTTATGTGGGTTAATATTTGAATAGCCATTGTGCAGAAACATAATACCGGCAATGCCGACTATTTACAATGTTTGATAATAAGGCATTTTACCATTTAAATACTGATACGAAGACTTCGAACATGTACCATGTCATTTGTTTCAATCACTTGACACCAGAGTTCGCATGAGCGTTTTCCGTTCAGTATGTCATATACATTCCACATTGTTTCTCGTACCACTGTCAGCTGGGTCTTACCACTGCTCGCTGGATCGATCGATCGAGCGGGCAGTGCATACTTCCGTTTTCCACCACTGCCAGCTAGTACACTTCCGTTCGATTGATCGAGCGGGCAGTGCATACTTCCGTTTTTCACCACTGCCAGCTAGTACACTTCCGTTCGATCGATCGAGCGGGCAGTGCATACTTCCGTTCGATTCACCACTGCCAGCTCGATCGTTCCGATCCACTTCCGTCCCCAATTTTCAAAATCACTCCCACAAAACTATCCAGCAACCGAGCGGAAAGATGTTACACATCAAAAATACGTGGAATTAATTATGGTAGGCTTTCACGATTGGTTGAGAAACTTTACACACGGCCTAACAACCCAAGAGGCCGCTAATCTTTAACCATTCTTCTTCTTCTTCTTCTTCTTCTTATTATTATTATTATTATTATTATTATTTTTTTTGTAGAGATAACAAGGGGTGTACAAGGATTTGTCTTGCAAATTCCTTTCACATAGTGTCTTAAATATCCTTCCTATTTTATGTTGATCGTCTGAAATGTTCTCAGTTCAATGTTCAAATCTTTCTGTATATTCCTTTTACCAAACAATACATATTTGTATTTGCTTCCCGTTTTGAAAATTAAGGATTACGAAGAATACTGTAAAGAAAAGCAAGGAAACACTAGTGGCGCATTAGCTTGAGGCTAATAACAAACTATATTATCATTACTTCAATGTCGTTCAACAAAAATCAACCCCTGGCACTATCCAGCCCATGACGGGCTAAGGCCGACCAAGCGACCGCTGCCCAGCCATTTGGCCTGCAGATATTGGGGTGACGCGTGATCAGCGCGTCGGGTCCCCTCGGCCGTTAATCTTGGTATTCGTGATCGGGGCGCTGTCTCACTGTCAGACAGCTACTCAATTGTCCTCACGAGGCTGAGTGCACCCCGTTCCAACCCTCACGTCAGTTTTAAAATCCCTGACGGAGCCGGGGATCGAACCCGGGGCCTCCGAGTGAGAGGCAGGCGCGCTACCCCAACACCACGGGGCCGGCACTTCAATGTCGTTGTTATTGTTAATTCATTTTAGCGGTTTAGGACATCGTGGTATCAACCCCAAGTACTTGGATGTGTGTTGAATCGGTCTGATAACCTGTATAATTGTGATGACTGTACAAGTTTTTTTTTTTTTTGGGTAGGAGACAGACGTGACCTTCATTTAAAACAATCCCGGTATTTGTCTGTAATAGAAGTGGGATATTCAAAGAAATCCGAGGTGGGAATCGAACACATATCTACTCAGGTCTGCCTCACGAGGCTGAGTAGAGCCCGTTCCAGACTCAGACCAGAATTACATTTCTTGGCTCTTCAGTCGGTGAACGAGATTGTAACACACTCTTGAAAAAAAAACCATGTATTAATTAAATTGTCACAATTAAATGGGGGCAATTTAGGATTACGTGTTTTGATCCTCAAGTGACCATCATTAGATCCTGATCATTGTGTTAAGGTTAAAGTTTACAATAAAATAATTATTATAAACAGGTTAAAGGTTCCGCTTGATCAATACTTTTATTAATTATGATCACTGTGTGGTCATTAGTGGGACATGTTTCGAGGCCTAATAAATAGTTTTGGCCCCTTCATCAGCCGATATGTCAGAAAACGATACAAGATACTTGTTTGGCGTAACACTAAAAATTCCTTTAAAATTGAATCTTGTATGGTGCACCATAAAGAGAGATTGAAAACGTTTTAACGCCTAAAGTAATATAAATGATGTCAAAAGTCTTATGAACTATGCACACTTTCAATACCCGCCTCACTGTGGTCTGTGGATGCTAATGAAAACACAACTGTACCGGTTCAGTACGGCAGCAACATGTTGGAAACCAGCAGTAATGATGGAACACTTCACCAGCAATGCAGAGAAACACAACTGTACCGGTTCAGTACGGCAGCAACATGTTGGAAACCAGCAGTAATGATGGAACACTTCATCAGCAATGCAGAGAAACACAACTGTACCGGTTCAGTACGGCAGCAACATGTTGGAAACCAGCAGTAATGATGGAACACTTCACCAGCAATGCAGAGAAACACAACTGTACCGGTTCAGTACGGCAGCAACATGTTGGAAACCAGCAGTAATGATGGAACACTTCACCAGCAATGCAGAGAAACACAACTGTACCGGTTGAGTACGGCAGCAACATGTTGGAAACCAGCAGTAATGATGGAACACTTCACCAGCAATGCAGAGAAACACAACTGTACCGGTTCAGTACGGCAGCAACATGTTGGAAACCAGCAGTAATGATGGAACACTTCACCAGCAATGCAGATATAATAAGACCAATGAAGTCACTGCGCTGAAGTTATATTTTGCCAATAGAAAGTTTATGAAGTGCATAACTTCAACACTTTTTTTTACAATCGAATTGAGCCACTATGGACTACGGAGTAACAATCAAAATCAATGTTTCGTTCTAGATCGTCTGCCAGCTTTGATGTCCTGCCAGTATCTCTTGAGCCCATCACTCAGCGCCTTCTTCCGATCTTCTGAAAGAGGTCCCCTCCGTCTTTTGGTTTCTGCATCTACCTTAAATCCCTGGTAATTTTGATTAGGTGTCTGAATTCACACCTGTTCATAATTTTGCAGTCCGGAATACCAATTTCAAGAAGGTCTTTGTTACATTCTTCCAACCGTGCCATTTTTTTCCTCTTTGGTTTCATGAAATTCCAATTTTTTTGTTAGACGATCGTTGGACATTCTGAAAATGTGTCCATAGAACAACAACCTTTTCCTTTTTATTGTTGACGTGACTGGTTCTATCTTTCTATATAACTCTTCGTTTGACTTCAAACGTATTTGCCCGTCAACCCATCTGTTGCCTAAAATTTTTCTCAATACCCTGCGTTCTCTTTTGACTAACTGGTCGACTAGTCCCCGCCTGTTCATAGTCAAAGTCTACGAAGCATATAATGCTTCAGGTTTGACAACCGTGCTGTAGTGTCTTAATTTGGCTCCAATGCTCAGCTACTTCTTATTATGGAGATTTTTCATCAGGTGATAGGCTCGGTCTAATTTCCAGATTCTAAGATTAATTGCTTCCTGTTCTAGGCCATTTTGTTGGATTACCTCACCCAGGTATTTAAATTTCTTTACACTTTCAATGGCAGAGATTGGCCTCTAATCCGTCTGGTTTCAGCAACGATTATTAACATAACTTATTCAATTGGCAAATTGCATGAGGTTAAATTGTAACCTATGTCGGCTCTGACATGTCCCACTAATGACTACACAATGGTCATATTTAATAAAAGTATTGATCAGGCGGAACCTTTTTCCTGTTTATACTAATTAGTTTATCAATACGGAACCAGAATGAACCTGTTAAGTTCTAAAATAAAATAATTAATTAAATAAAATTAATTCGCTACTACAGTGTTGTAGTAGTTTGTCTTGGGTGTTTTATTATGATTCGTGGTTGAATCTCATTATAAGTTATGTTTTGTTTAATCTTAACGGTGCCATGAATTATGTAATTAAAATGTTTAAAAATGTATAAACACGTGCGTACAATTACAACACAATGTAGAATTAAGTGAACAAACATGCGCTATCAAAATACTCCGACTTACGAAGTTGCACGGTGTTGAAATAAACGCTTGGCTGGTCAAGAGCTACAAATGGCATATTTTGTATAGGCAACACTGAAAAAGAATGGCTTCAAATCTCCATATTCTTGGCAGTGACCATCAAGAATGCAAACCACTACCCCACGAGGTGGACACGATAACCTTTGTTTTTGTGGTGACTGTAAGTAGTGCTCTGCGTGGATAAACAAAACGTTATCCGCATCTGCCCCGCATCCCTACAACTGTTTCCGCATTCCCACGTTTGTTATCCGAATGTACTGACATTAGAATACTATTTTAAATTGGATAAAGAGAAAAGATAAGTTGGTAGGACACATACTAAGACACCCAGGAATAGCAAGCTTAGTTATGGAAAGAAGGGTAGAGGACAAGAACTGTAGGGTTAGACCAAGGTTAGAATATGTTAAGCAGATTGCCTCGGATGTAGGGTGTGGTAGATAGGTACGGATGAAATGATTAGCTCAGGACAGGGAGGCACGGCGAGCTGCATCAAACCGCTCAAAGACTGAAGACTCAAACAACAAAGCATAAATTACTTAAGCAACATATTTAGACATTTGAGGGAAAAGTCGTTCCCTTAGGCTTTGTGTGTCATGTGCTATGTTTAAAATGTTACGCAGCCAGAATTGCAACCCTTTCCTGTTCAGGACTGGCCGAATGTTAGGAATTTCTCGGAGAATATAGGTAAGTTAGTTGATAATACAGATATATAAAAGTGCTGTGGTGACCAGTTTTGTGAGGGGCTTTGACAGTGATTGTTTGTTCGGGCTTGAGGAAAAGTGTAGCCGTTTTACGTATTAAATATTCTTTAAAAAACATTAACCTGAGTCATCCTGTTTATCATCTGGCCATTCTCTAACAATTCGGACTGTTAATTATGCTTAATGACATCATATGATTGAGATTAGCTTAAATCATCATCTTACATTTGTCATGAAAAAAGCATAACTGAAAAATATGATATGTCCTGAACATCAGGGACCTAATAATATTGAACAAGTTCGGATTGCATTCTGAAAACTATCCGCAAATTTACTCCAAACATTATCCGCAATCTGCACTGTCATGCAAACTATATCCGCATGGCGAAAAGTTTGTGGATATCGGCATCCGTTCAGGGCTTTAACTGCAACAGGATAGGTTTTTTCTTTTGTTAGCGTATGGCTTTTAGTGCCGGGAGTGTCCGATGACATATTCGGCTCGCCAGAGTTTTTTGGTGCTTCTATACGGACACCGATCGGGTGAGCTACAAGTACAGTCGCGTGTGGAGTGTTGTCTGGGGAAGAACGTTTCAATGTAAGGACGAGGAGTTGGAAGGTAGCGGCTGTGGCCTATAGTTAGGGACCAACCCCGGCATTTGTCTGGAAGGAAGATGGAAAACCACAGAAGACCATCTTCAAGTTGCCGGCGGGTGGATTCGAACCTCCTTGCCTCCCGGATGTGAGTGACTGCCTGCAGCCACGCCGTAACGACCACGGCTAACTCACCCGGTGCTTGAAATAAGGAACCATACCGGTATTTTCCTCAAGGGACTGTGACACTCAAGGTGTGTGTTCCAGGATTGCTGCAGTCGTGATGCGCGAGATATCGCGCTCGGCTACGCCACTGGGTAAAATTAAAAAGAAATCACGATACACGAATTGAAAGGGTTTGGACAAATTTCAATTTAGCACTAATTCTAAAGAAACAAAAATTAGTATATTTAGTGTGATGCCTCTCCTCTAGAAAGCAAAATGAGCAGACTCTTCCCTAATCTCACGACAAGAGACAGTCGTGCATCAGAGCGCCATTCATTCACTTTCTCCTGTCAACTCGCTCGTCTTCCGTACTCTTGTCGACCCGAGTTCGTGACCAGCGCCAGATGGAACTGGTCCAGGGATTCTTGCTTAACGGTTAAACAGCATTGTTCACAAAAATGTTACCCATATCTTACATTGCGTAATGTTAAGCCAAGTGGAGCGCTTCTAACAACAGGGCGGATCCAGCCGTTCATGGCGCAATGCTTAGTCTATGTGGATAGGATCTATATTATGGTTATAATAATAAGATCTAGAGCACAGCAGTGCCCACATGTCTGTCTTTCCTGGATCCAAGGACACACTGGTTCTCCTGGAAACGAAAAGGCAGACAGCCTCGCAAAAGCAGCCTTCTCATCCAACATAGAAATTATATACAATAATCCACCACTAAGTTATGCCAAAGCCTAAATCAAAAAAGTGGCAGTCAGTCTGAAAGACTAGACTTAGTATCATTTTAAATGCTACAAATGCTTCGCTCGAAGCCAAAGACTCTTGACATGTTAGAAAATTATCTGCATAATACTTATCTTGCTTTATAATACTTTACCTTGTTTCAAATTACTCGCGAACGGCAAGTGCAAACCAAGAGCAAAGCAAGGTCAAGCGCACGGAGGGAGCTGGCTGGATGACGTGCCCCTTCCATCCAGTCTAAAAACACTTATAGTGGGCGATGTATTGAAGATAGAGATATGCTCTCGCAGACTTTTTTGTAGAACTTTTCATGCTGACCAATTCTTACGCTCATAGTATATTGATATTCTTAACGGTTTGCCCAGCGTAAGCTTAAGAAGCGCACAGAAGCCAAGTTTGTTTTCGACCTTTTCACTGAAATCGTTCTGCTTGGCTTCCTTTGATCATACATAAATTATTTTCTACAGAATCTTTCCTCGAGATATCCTTTACAGAATGGCGAAAACCGCATCAAAATCCATCCAGTGGTTCTAGAGATTACCCGTAACATCCAAGAATCGGGGATTTTTGTCTTATACTAACGAAGTAGAGATTGTCGGGGGAACACATGCACCAAGCGGTACTATGACGTCACACACCTCAGTGCATCTGGGTACATTTCGTCCCGTCGCCGTAACGTAACGCCAGACTCCAGCGTAACGACGAAGTCGACAAGATCATTTAATAGGATAACAATATCTAATAAGACAGTGGAACAACCTCTGGGCATCCAGTACAAAAGGTTCTGTCACAAGAACCAACATATAGCCGACTCCAGTGCAATACATTAGTGCCCGAATTCATCCTTACGCAGTTTATCTCTGGTCATGGAAAGTTTAAGTGCTACTTCGAACGTTTTAAAATTAATATTGCAGGCGATTACTTGTGCTTGTGTGGCACTTCTCGAACAGTGGACCATTTACTGTTCGACTGTGCCATGTTTGGCAGGACAAGATTCGATCTTGAGTGTCACCTGAACAATTGTAATATGGGACTGTCAAAACCATTATTCCACCTGTTTAAGAAATCCTGCTGTTACAAACAGTTCCTTAAGTTCATTCACCACATCTACAATAATCTAGTTTCATAATTAAGGCAGCACGCCGGCCTCTCACCGCTGGGTCCGTGGTTCAAATCCCGGTCACTCCATGTGAGATCCGTGCTGGACAAAACGGAGGCAGACAGGTTTTTCTCCGGGTACTTCGGTTTTCCCTGTCAAAATTTCATTCCAGCAACACTCTCCACTATCATTTCATTTCGTCTGCCATTCATTTAATCATTGCCCCAGAGGAGTGCGTCAGGACTCGGCAGCCGGCACAGTTCATATCCTCGCCGCTAGATGGGGGCTTCATTCATTCCATTCCTGACCCGGTCGTAGACTGGAAGCAGGCTGTGGATTTTCAATAATAATGTTGCAATTCCTAACAACAAGAATCTCCAGTCAAAACACATAGAAAAGATAAGCAAATACAGTGAGTTGGTCGACCCTATCAAAATACAATGGCATGTAGAGTGGGTAAAGACCATACCTATCATTATTGTCTCAAGTACGGGAGTGATCCCAAGTACCTTGCTCCAAGGTCTTAAAGAACTGGATTTGGATACTCGGCTGTACAAACTAATGCAGAAGGCAGTAGTTCTATCAACAATCAGAATCGTTCGGAAATTCATGGGTAGCGACATTCCAGCTTAGAAGTTGCTGTTTCAGAAACTATACTTTTGTTCACTGAAGCCCGTATAGTTACGTTGTAATGTACCAGAAATGTGTTATATGTACTGTATAAAACAAATAGTCTAATAATAATGATACAATAATTTGCAGAGGAAATTATACAAGATCGACTCCAGTTCAGAACAGTAATCAATTAAGAACGGAGGAAGACTTTCAATGCCCAGATGAAGAGATTATGGGAGAAAAATAAGCTAAATAAGTTGTAGCGTGTTCCACAGGTGAGCATAACGATGTAAAATAATAATAGTAATAATTATTAATTCTATTTCGTCACCTTCTGTAGTTTCGGGGATAATAATAATAATAGTGACCCCTGGCACTACAGCCCATTAAGGGTCTAGGCTTACCAAGCGACCGCTGCCCAGCCATTTGGCCGCGTGGTCAGCGCATCGAGTCCCTTCGGCCGTTAATCTTGGTTTTCGGGACCGCTACTCAATTGTCCTTACGAGGCTGGGTGCACCCCGTTCCAGCTCTCACGTTAGTTTCTAAAATCCCTGACGGAGCCGGGAATTGAACCCGGGACTTCCGGGTCACAGGGAGGCGCGCTACCCAACACCACGGGGCCGGCCGAAGTTTCGGGGATACGTTTTGTAATTTCGAATCCTTAAGTCCTGCATAACATCCTAGCGGGCCTGTATTTTGACTACTACTGAGGGCCTTGCTGGTGACGTATTGTATCTATATAGCGTCCTGACGGGTCTGTATCGAGTCCACGGTGAAAACTTGGTCACCCCTGCCCCTGGCCATATCAGAGCGCCATGCTGGTGACGTATTGTATCTATATAGCGTCCTGACGGGTCTGTATCGAGTCCACGGCGAAAACTTAGTCACCCCTGCCCCTGGCCACTACAGAGAGCCATGCTGGTGACGTATTGTATCTATATAGCGTCCTGACGGGTCTGTATCGAGTCCACGGAGAAAGCTTGGTCACCCCTGCCCCTGGCCACTACAGAGAGCCATGCTGGTGAGGTATTGTATCTATATAGCGTCCTGACGGGTCTGTATCGAGTCCACGGCGAAAGCTTGGTCACCCCTACCCCTATCCACTTCAGAGCGCCACGCTGGTGACGTATTGTATCTATATAGCGTCCTGACGGGTCTGTATCGAGTCCACGGCGAAAGCGTGGTCACCCCTGCCCCTGGCCACTACAGAGAGCCATGCTGGTGCCGTATTGTATCTATATAGCGCCCTGACGGGCCTGTATCGAGTCCACGGCGAAAGCTTGGTCACCCCTGCCCCTGGCCACTTCAGAGAGCCATGCTGGTGCCGTATTGTATCTATATAGCGTCCTGACGGGTCTGTATCGAGTCCACGGCGAAAGCGTGGTCACCCCTGCCCCTGGCCACTACAGAGAGCCATGCTGGTGACGTATTGTATCTATATAGCGTCCTGACGGGTCTGTACCGAGTCCACGGCGAAAGCTTGGTCACCCCTGCCCCTGGCCACTTCAGAGAGCCATGCTGGTGACGTATTGTATCTATATAGCGTCCTGACGGGTCTGTATCGAGTCCACGGCGAAAGCGTGGTCACCCCTGCCCCTGGCCACTACAGAGAGCCATGCTGGTGCCGTATTGTATCTATATAGCGTCCTGACGGGTCTGTATCGAGTCCACGGCGAAAGCGTGGTCACCCCTGCCCCTGGCCACTACAGAGAGCCATGCTGGTGACGTATTGTATCTATATAGCGTCCTGACGGGTCTGTACCGAGTCCACGGCGAAAGCTTGGTCACCCCTGCCCCTGGCCACTTCAGAGGGCCATGCTGGTGACGTATTGTATCTATATAGCGTCCTGACGGGTCTGTACCGAGTCCACGGCGAAAGCTTGGTCACCCCTGCCCCTGGCCACTTCAGAGGGCCATGCTGGTGACGTATTGTATCTATATAGCGTCCTGACGGGTCTGTACCGAGTCCACGGCGAAAGCTTGGTCACCCCTGCCCCTGGCCACTACAGAGAGCCATGCTGGTGACGTATTGTATCTATATAGCGTCCTGACGGGTCTGTATCGAGTCCACGGCGAAAGCGTGGTCACCCCTGCCCCTATCCACTTCAGAGCGCCACGCTGGTGACGTATTGTATCTATATAGCGTCCTGACGGGTCTGTATCGAGTCCACGGCGAAAGCGTGGTCACCCCTGCCCCTGGCCACTTCAGAGCGCCATGCTGGTGACGTATTGTATCTATATAGCGTCCTGGTGGGTCTGTATCGAGTCCACGGCGAAAGCTTGGTCACCCCTGCCCCTGGCCACTTCAGAGAGCCATGCTGGTGACGTATTGTATCTATATAGCGTCCTGGTGGGTCTGTATCGAGTCCACGGCGAAAGCTTGGTCACCCCTGCCCCTGGCCACTTCAGAGAGCCATGCTGGTGACGTATTGTATCTATATAGCGTCCTGACGGGTCTGTATCGAGTCCACGGCGAAAGCTTGGTCACCCCTGCCCCTGGCCACTTCAGAGGGCCATGCTGGTGACGTATTGTATCTATATAGCGTCCTGACGGGTCTGTATCGAGTCCACGGCGAAAGCGTGGTCACCCCTGCCCCTGGCCACTTCAGAGAGCCATGCTGGTGACGTATTGTATCTATATAGCGTCCTGACGGGTCTGTATCGAGTCTACGGCGAAAGCTTGGTCACCCCTGCCCCTGGCCACTTCAGAGCGCCATGCTAGTGACGTATTGTATCTATATAGCGTCCTGACGGGTCTGTATCGAGTCCACGGCGAAAGCTTGGTCACCCCTGCCCTATCCACTTCAGAGCGCCATGCTGGTGACGTATTGTATCTATATAGCGTCCTGACGGGTCTGTATCGAGTCCACGGCGAAAGCTTGGTCACCCCTGCCCTATCCACTTCAGAGCGCCACGCTGGTGACGTATTGTATCTATATAGCGTCCTGACGGGTCTGTATCGAGTCCACGGCGAAAGCTTGGTCACCCCTGCCCTATCCACTTCAGAGCGCCATGCTGGTAACGTATTGTATCTATATAGCGTCCTGGTGGGTCTGTATCGAGTCCACGGCGAAAGCTTGGTCACCCCTGCCCCTGGCCACTACAGAGCGCCATGCTGGTGACGTATTGTATCTATATAGCGTCCTGACGGGTCTGTATCGAGTCCACGGCGAAAGCTTGGTCACCCCTGCCCTATCCACTTCAGAGCGCCATGCTGGTAACGTATTGTATCTATATAGCGTCCTGGTGGGTCTGTATCGAGTCCACGGCGAAAGCTTGGTCACCCCTGCCCTATCCACTTCAGAGCGCCATGCTGGTAACGTATTGTATCTATATAGCGTCCTGGTGGGTCTGTATCGAGTCCACGGCGAAAGCTTGGTCACCCCTGCCCCTGGCCACTACAGAGCGCCATGCTGGTGACGTATTGTATCTATATAGCGTCCTGGTGGGTCTGTATCGAGTCCACGGCGAAAGCTTGGTCACCCCTGCCCCTGGCCACTACAGAGACTCATGCTGGTGACGTATTGTATCTATATAGCGTCCTGACGGGTCTGTATCGAGTCCACGGCGAAAGCTTGGTCACCCCTGCCCCTGGCCACTTCAGAGCGCCATGCTGGTGACGTATTGTATCTATATAGCGTCCTGACGGGTCTGTACCGAGTCCACGGCGAAAGCTTGGTCACCCCTGCCCCTGGCCACATCAGAGGGCCATGCTGGTGACGTATTGTATCTATATAGCGTCCTGACGGGTCTGTATCGAGTCCACGGCGAAAGCGTGGTCACCCCTGCCCCTGGCCACTACAGAGAGCCATGCTGGTGACGTATTGTATCTATATAGCGTCCTGGTGGGTCTGTATCGAGTCCACGGCGAAAGCGTGGTCACCCCTGCCCCTGGCCACTACAGAGAGCCATGCTGGTGACGTATTGTATCTATATAGCGTCCTGACGGGTCTGTATCGAGTCTACGGCGAAAGCTTGGTCACCCCTGCCCCTATCCACTTCAGAGCGCCATGCTGGTGACGTATTGTATCTATATAGCGTCCTGGTGGGTCTGTATCGAGTCCACGGCGCAAGCTTGGTCACCCCTGCCCCTATCCACTTCAGAGCGCCATGCTGGTGACGTATTGTATCTATATAGCGTCCTGACGGGTCTGTATCGAGTCCACGGTGAAAACTTGGTCACCCCTGCCCCTGGCCACTACAGAGAGCCATGCTGGTGACGTATTGTATCGATATAGCGTCCTGACGGGTCTGTATCGAGTCCACGGCGCAAGCTTGGTCACCCCTGCCTCTGGCCACTACAGAGAGCCATGCTGGTGACGTATTGTATCTATATAGCGTCCTGACGGGTCTGTATCGAGTCCACGGCGAAAACTTAGTCACCCCTGCCCCTGGCCACTACAGAGAGCCATGCTGGTGACGTATTGTATCTATATAGCGTCCTGACGGGTCTGTATCGAGTCCACGGAGAAAGCTTGGTCACCCCTGCCCCTGGCCACTACAGAGAGCCATGCTGGTGACGTATTGTATCTATATAGCGTCCTGACGGGTCTGTATCGAGTCCACGGCGAAAGCTTGGTCACCCCTACCCCTATCCACTTCAGAGCGCCACGCTGGTGACGTATTGTATCTATATAGCGTCCTGACGGGTCTGTATCGAGTCCACGGCGAAAGCGTGGTCACCCCTGCCCCTGGCCACTACAGAGAGCCATGCTGGTGCCGTATTGTATCTATATAGCGCCCTGACGGGCCTGTATCGAGTCCACGGCGAAAGCTTGGTCACCCCTGCCCCTGGCCACTTCAGAGAGCCATGCTGGTGCCGTATTGTATCTATATAGCGTCCTGACGGGTCTGTATCGAGTCCACGGCGAAAGCGTGGTCACCCCTGCCCCTGGCCACTACAGAGAGCCATGCTGGTGACGTATTGTATCTATATAGCGTCCTGACGGGTCTGTACCGAGTCCACGGCGAAAGCTTGGTCACCCCTGCCCCTGGCCACTTCAGAGAGCCATGCTGGTGACGTATTGTATCTATATAGCGTCCTGACGGGTCTGTATCGAGTCCACGGCGAAAGCGTGGTCACCCCTGCCCCTGGCCACTACAGAGAGCCATGCTGGTGCCGTATTGTATCTATATAGCGTCCTGACGGGTCTGTATCGAGTCCACGGCGAAAGCGTGGTCACCCCTGCCCCTGGCCACTACAGAGAGCCATGCTGGTGACGTATTGTATCTATATAGCGACCTGACGGGTCTGTACCGAGTCCACGGCGAAAGCTTGGTCACCCCTGCCCCTGGCCACTTCAGAGGGCCATGCTGGTGACGTATTGTATCTATATAGCGTCCTGACGGGTCTGTACCGAGTCCACGGCGAAAGCTTGGTCACCCCTGCCCCTGGCCACTTCAGAGGGCCATGCTGGTGACGTATTGTATCTATATAGCGTCCTGACGGGTCTGTACCGAGTCCACGGCGAAAGCTTGGTCACCCCTGCCCCTGGCCACTACAGAGAGCCATGCTGGTGACGTATTGTATCTATATAGCGTCCTGACGGGTCTGTATCGAGTCCACGGCGAAAGCGTGGTCACCCCTGCCCCTATCCACTTCAGAGCGCCACGCTGGTGACGTATTGTATCTATATAGCGTCCTGACGGGTCTGTATCGAGTCCACGGCGAAAGCGTGGTCACCCCTGCCCCTGGCCACTTCAGAGCGCCATGCTGGTGACGTATTGTATCTATATAGCGTCCTGGTGGGTCTGTATCGAGTCCACGGCGAAAGCTTGGTCACCCCTGCCCCTGGCCACTTCAGAGAGCCATGCTGGTGACGTATTGTATCTATATAGCGTCCTGGTGGGTCTGTATCGAGTCCACGGCGAAAGCTTGGTCACCCCTGCCCCTGGCCACTTCAGAGAGCCATGCTGGTGACGTATTGTATCTATATAGCGTCCTGACGGGTCTGTGTCGAGTCCACGGCGAAAGCTTGGTCACCCCTGCCCCTGGCCACTTCAGAGGGCCATGCTGGTGACGTATTGTATCTATATAGCGTCCTGACGGGTCTGTATCGAGTCCACGGCGAAAGCGTGGTCACCCCTGCCCCTGGCCACTTCAGAGAGCCATGCTGGTGACGTATTGTATCTATATAGCGTCCTGACGGGTCTGTATCGAGTCTACGGCGAAAGCTTGGTCACCCCTGCCCCTGGCCACTTCAGAGCGCCATGCTGGTGACGTATTGTATCTATATAGCGTCCTGACGGGTCTGTATCGAGTCCACGGCGAAAGCTTGGTCACCCCTGCCCTATCCACTTCAGAGCGCCATGCTGGTGACGTATTGTATCTATATAGCGTCCTGACGGGTCTGTATCGAGTCCACGGCGAAAGCTTGGTCACCCCTGCCCTATCCACTTCAGAGCGCCACGCTGGTGACGTATTGTATCTATATAGCGTCCTGACGGGTCTGTATCGAGTCCACGGCGAAAGCTTGGTCACCCCTGCCCTATCCACTTCAGAGCGCCATGCTGGTAACGTATTGTATCTATATAGCGTCCTGGTGGGTCTGTATCGAGTCCACGGCGAAAGCTTGGTCACCCCTGCCCCTGGCCACTACAGAGCGCCATGCTGGTGACGTATTGTATCTATATAGCGTCCTGACGGGTCTGTATCGAGTCCACGGCGAAAGCTTGGTCACCCCTGCCCTATCCACTTCAGAGCGCCATGCTGGTGACGTATTGTATCTATATAGCGTCCTGGTGGGTCTGTATCGAGTCCACGGCGAAAGCTTGGTCACCCCTGCCCTATCCACTTCAGAGCGCCATGCTGGTAACGTATTGTATCTATATAGCGTCCTGGTGGGTCTGTATCGAGTCCACGGCGAAAGCTTGGTCACCCCTGCCCCTGGCCACTACAGAGCGCCATGCTGGTGACGTATTGTATCTATATAGCGTCCTGGTGGGTCTGTATCGAGTCCACGGCGAAAGCTTGGTCACCCCTGCCCCTGGCCACTACAGAGACTCATGCTGGTGACGTATTGTAACTATATAGCGTCCTGACGGGTCTGTATCGAGTCCACGGCGAAAGCTTGGTCACCCCTGCCCCTGGCCACTTCAGAGCGCCACGCTGGTGACGTATTGTATCTATATAGCGTCCTGACGGGTCTGTACCGAGTCCACGGCGAAAGCTTGGTCACCCCTGCCCCTGGCCACATCAGAGGGCCATGCTGGTGACGTATTGTATCTATATAGCGTCCTGACGGGTCTGTATCGAGTCCACGGCGAAAGCGTGGTCACCCCTGCCCCTGGCCACTACAGAGGGCCATGCTGGTGACGTATTGTATCTATATAGCGTCCTGACGGGTCTGTATCGAGTCCACGGCGCAAGCTTGGTCACCCCTGCCTCTGGCCACTACAGAGAGCCATGCTGGTGACGTATTGTATCTATATAGCGTCCTGACGGGTCTGTATCGAGTCCACGGTGAAAGCTTGGTCACCCCTGCCCCTGGCCACTACAGAGAGCCATGCTGGTGACGTATTGTATCTATATAGCGTCCTGGTGGGTCTGTATCGAGTCCACGGCGAAAGCTTGGTCACCCCTGCCACTGGCCACTACAGAGAGCCATGCTGGTGACGTATTGTATCTATATAGCGACCTGACGGGTCTGTACCGAGTCCACGGCGAAAGCTTGGTCACCCCTGCCCCTGGCCACTTCAGAGGGCCATGCTGGTGACGTATTGTATCTATATAGCGTCCTGACGGGTCTGTATCGAGTCCACGGCGAAAGCTTGGTCACCCCTGCCCCTGGCCACATCAGAGGGCCATGCTGGTGACGTATTGTATCTATATAGCGTCCTGACGGGTCTGTATCGAGTCCACGGTGAAAGCTTGGTCACCCCTGCCCCTGGCCACATCAGAGCGCCATGCTGGTGACGTATTGTATCTATATAGCGTCCTGGTGGGTCTGTATCGAGTCCACGGCGAAAGCTTGGTCACCCCTGCCCCTGGCCACTTCAGAGGGCCATGCTGGTGACGTATTGTATCTATATAGCGTCCTGACGGGTCTGTATCGAGTCCACGGCGAAAGCTTGGTCACCCCTGCCCCTGGCCACATCAGAGGGCCATGCTGGTGACGTATTGTATCTATATAGCGTCCTGACGGGTCTGTATCGAGTCCACGGCGAAAGCTTGGTCACCCCTGCCCCTGGCCACTTCAGAGGGCCATGCTGGTGACGTATTGTATCTATATAGCGTCCTGGTGGGTCTGTATCGAGTCCACGGCGAAAGCTTGGTCACCCCTGCCCCTATCCACTTCAGAGGGCCATGCTGGTGACGTATTGTATCTATATAGCGTCCTGACGGGTCTGTATCGAGTCCACGGCGAAAGCTTGGTCACCCCTGCCCCTGGCCACTACAGAGGGCCATGCTGGTGACGTATTGTATCTATATAGCGTCCTGACGGGTCTGTACCGAGTCCACGGCGAAAGCTTGGTCACCCCTGCCCCTGGCCACTACAGAGACTCATGCTGGTGACGTATTGTATCTATATAGCGTCCTGACGGGTCTGTATCGAGTCCACGGCGAAAGCTTGGTCACCCCTGCCCCTGGCCACTACAGAGGGCCATGCTGGTGACGTATTGTAACAATATAGCGTCCTGACGGGTCTGTATCGAGTCCACGGCGAAAGCTTGGTCACCCCTGCCCCTGGCCACTACAGAGACTCATGCTGGTGACGTATTGTATCTATATAGCGTCCTGACGGGTCTGTATCGAGTCCACGGCGAAAGCTTGGTCACCCCTGCCCCTGGCCACTTCAGAGCGCCACGCTGGTGACGTATTGTATCTATATAGCGTCCTGACGGGTCTGTACCGAGTCCACGGCGAAAGCTTGGTCACCCCTGCCCCTGGCCACATCAGAGGGCCATGCTGGTGACGTATTGTATCTATATAGCGTCCTGACGGGTCTGTATCGAGTCCACGGCGAAAGCTTGGTCACCCCTGCCCCTGGCCACTTCAGAGGGCCATGCTGGTGACGTATTGTATCTATATAGCGTCCTGACGGGTCTGTATCGAGTCCACGGCGAAAGCTTGGTCACCCCTGCCCCTGGCCACATCAGAGCGCCATGCTGGTGACGTATTGTATCTATATAGCGTCCTGACGGGTCTGTATCGAGTCCACGGCGAAAGCTTGGTCACCCCTGCCCCTGGCCACTTCAGAGGGCCATGCTGGTGACGTATTGTATCTATATAGCGTCCTGACGGGTCTGTATCGAGTCCACGGCGAAAGCTTGGTCACCCCTGCCCCTGGCCACTTCAGAGAGCCATGCTGGTGACGTATTGTATCTATATAGCGTCCTGACGGGTCTGTATCGAGTCCACGGCGAAAGCTTGGTCACCCCTGCCCCTGGCCACTACAGAGGGCCATGCTGGTGCCGTATTGTATCTATATAGCGTCCTGAAGGGTCTGTATCGAGTCCACGGCGAAAGCTTGGTCACCCCTGCCCCTGGCCACTTCAGAGAGCCATGCTGGTGACGTATTGTATCTATATAGCGTCCTGACGGGTCTGTATCGAGTCCACGGCGAAAGCTTGGTCACCCCTGCCCCTGGCCACTACAGAGAGCCATGCTGGTGCCGTATTGTATCTATATAGCGTCCTGGTGGGTCTGTATCGAGTCCACGGCGAAAGCTTGGTCACCCCTGCCCCTGGCCACTACAGAGAGCCATGCTGGTGCCGTATTGTATCTATATAGCGTCCTGGTGGGTCTGTATCGAGTCCACGGCGAAAGCTTGGTCACCCCTGCCCCTGGCCACTACAGAGCGCCATGCTGGTGACGTATTGTATCTATATAGCGTCCTGAAGGGTCTGTATCGAGTCCACGGCGAAAGCTTGGTCACCCCTGCCCCTGGCCTCTACAGAGAGCCATGCTGGTGACGTATTGTATCTATATAGCGTCCTGGTGGGTCTGTATCGAGTCCACGGCGAAAGCTTGGTCACCCCTGCCCCTGGCCACTTCAGAGCGCCATGCTGGTGACGTATTGTATCTATATAGCGTCCTGACGGGTCTGTATCGAGTCCACGGCGAAAGCTTGGTCACCCCTGCCCCTGGCCACTACAGAGGGCCATGCTGGTGACGTATTGTATCTATATAGCGTCCTGACGGGTCTGTATCGAGTCCACGGCGAAAGCTTGGTCACCCCTGCCCCTGGCCACTTCAGAGCGCCATGCTGGTGACGTATTGTATCTATATAGCGTCCTGACGGGTCTGTATCGAGTCCACGGCGAAAGCTTGGTCACCCCTGCCCCTGGCCACTACAGAGGGCCATGCTGGTGACGTATTGTAACAATATAGCGTCCTGACGGGTCTGTATCGAGTCCACGGCGAAAGCTTGGTCACCCCTGCCCCTGGCCACATCAGAGAGCCACGCTGGTGACGTATTGTATCAATATAGCGTCCTGACGGGTCTGTATCGAGTCCACGGCGAAAGCTTGGTCACCCCTGCCCCTGGCCACTACAGAGACTCATGCTGGTGACGTATTGTATCTATATAGCGTCCTGACGGGTCTGTATCGAGTCCACGGCGAAAGCTTGGTCACCCCTGCCCCTGGCCACTTCAGAGGGCCATGCTGGTGACGTATTGTATCAATATAGCGTCCTGACGGGTCTGTATCGAGTCCACGGCGAAAGCTTGGTCACCCCTGCCCCTGGCCACTTCAGAGAGCCATGCTGGTGACGTATTGTATCTATATAGCGTCCTGGTGGGTCTGTATCGAGTCCACGGCGAAAGCTTGGTCACCCCTGCCCCTGGCCACTTCAGAGAGCCATGCTGGTGACGTATTGTATCTATATAGCGTCCTGGTGGGCCTGTATCGAGTCCACGGCGAAAGCTTGGTCACCCCTGCCCCTGGCCACTACAGAGCGCCACGCTGGTGACGTATTGTATCTATATAGCGTCCTGACGGGTCTGTATCGAGTCCACGGCGAAAGCTTGGTCACCCCTGCCCCTGGCCACTACAGAGCGCCATGCTGGTGACGTATTGTATCTATATAGCGTCCTGGTGGGTCTGTATCTAGTCCACGGCGAAAGCTTGGTCACCCCTGCCCCTGGCCTCTACAGAGAGCCATGCTGGTGACGTATTGTATCTATATAGCGTCCTGACGGGTCTGTATCGAGTCCACGGCGAAAGCTTGGTCACCCCTGCCCCTGGCCACTACAGAGCGCCATGCTGGTGACGTATTGTATCTATATAGCGTCCTGACGGGTCTGTATCGAGTCCACGGCGAAAGCTTGGTCACCCCTGCCCCTGGCCACTACAGAGAGCCATGCTGGTGACGTATTGTATCTATATAGCGTCCTGGTGGGTCTGTATCGAGTCCACGGCGAATGCTTGGTCACCCCTGCCCCTATCCACTACAGAGAGCCATGCTGGTGACGTATTGTATCTATATAGCGTCCTGACGGGTCTGTATCGAGTCCACGGCGAAAGCTTGGTCACCCCTGCCCCTGGCCACTTCAGAGCGCCATGCTGGTAACGTATTGTATCTATATAGCGTCCTGGTGGGTCTGTATCGAGTCCACGGCGAAAGCTTGGTCACCCCTGCCCCTATCCACTTCAGAGCGCCACGCTGGTGACGTATTGTATCTATATAGCGTCCTGGTGGGTCTGTATCGAGTCCACGGCGAAAGCTTGGTCACCCCTGCCCCTGGCCACTTCAGAGAGCCATGCTGGTGACGTATTGTATCTATATAGCGTCCTGGTGGGTCTGTATCGAGTCCACGGCGAAAGCTTGGTCACCCCTGCCCCTGGCCACTTCAGAGAGCCATGCTGGTGACGTATTGTATCTATATAGCGTCCTGACGGGTCTGTATCGAGTCCACGGCGAAAGCTTGGTCACCCCTGCCCCTATCCACTTCAGAGCGCCACGCTGGTGACGTATTGTATCTATATAGCGTCCTGGTGGGTCTGTATCGAGTCCACGGCGAAAGCTTGGTCACCCCTGCCCCTGGCCACTTCAGAGAGCCACGCTGGTGACGTATTGTATCTATATAGCGTCCTGACGGGTCTGTATCGAGTCCACGGCGAAAGCTTGGTCACCCCTGCCCCTGGCCACTTCAGAGCGCCACGCTGGTGACGTATTGTATCTATATAGCGTCCTGACGGGTCTGTATCGAGTCCACGGCGAAAGCTTGGTCACCCCTGCCCCTGGCCACTTCAGAGGGCCATGCTGGTGACGTATTGTATCTATTTAGCGTCCTGACGGGTCTGTACCGAGTCCACGGCGAAAGCTTGGTCACCCCTGCCCCTGGCCACTACAGAGAGCCACGCTGGTGACGTATTGTATCTATATAGCGTCCTGACGGGTCTGTATCGAGTCCACGGCGAAAGCTTGGTCACCCCTGCCCCTGGCCACTTCAGAGCGCCATGCTGGTGACGTATTGTATCTATATAGCGTCCTGACGGGTCTGTATCGAGTCCACGGTGAAAGCTTGGTCACCCCTGCCCCTGGCCACATCAGAGGGCCATGCTGGTGACGTATTGTATCTATATAGCGTCCTGGTGGGTCTGTATCGAGTCCACGGCGAAAGCTTGTTCACCCCTGCCCCTGGCCACTTCAGAGAGCCATGCTGGTGACGTATTGTATCTATATAGCGTCCTGGTGGGTCTGTATCGAGTCCACGGCGAAAGCTTGGTCACCCCTGCCCCTGGCCACATCAGAGGGCCATGCTGGTGACGTATTGTATCTATATAGCGTCCTGACGGGTCTGTATCGAGTCCACGGTGAAAGCTTGGTCACCCCTGCCCCTGGCCACATCAGAGGGCCATGCTGGTGACGTATTGTATCTATATAGCGTCCTGACGGGTCTGTATCGAGTCCACGGCGAAAGCTTGGTCACCCCTGCCCCTGGCCACTTCAGAGAGCCATGCTGGTGACGTATTGTATCTATATAGCGTCCTGGTGGGTCTGTATCGAGTCCACGGCGAAAGCTTGGTCACCCCTGCCCCTGGCCACTTCAGAGAGCCATGCTGGTGACGTATTGTATCTATATAGCGTCCTGGTGGGTCTGTATCGAGTCCACGGCGAAAGCTTGGTCACCCCTGCCCCTGGCCACTTCAGAGAGCCATGCTGGTGACGTATTGTATCTATATAGCGTCCTGACGGGTCTGTATTGAGTCCACGGCGAAAGCTTGGTCACCCCTGCCCCTGGCCACTTCAGAGGGCCATGCTGGTGACGTATTGTATCTATATAGCGTCCTGACGGGTCTGTATCGAGTCCACGGCGAAAGCTTGGTCACCCCTGCCCCTATCCACTTCAGAGCGCCATGCTGGTGACGTATTGTAACAATATAGCGTCCTGGTGGGTCTGTATCGAGTCCACGGCGAAAACTTAGTCACCCCTGCCCCTGGCCACTACAGAGGGCCATGCTGGTGACGTATTGTATCTATATAGCGTCCTGACGGGTCTGTATCGAGTCCACGGCGAAAGCGTGGTCACCCCTGCCCCTATCCACTTCAGAGCGCCATGCTGGTGACGTATTGTATCTATATAGCGTCCTGGTGGGTCTGTATCGAGTCCACGGCGAAAGCTTGGTCACCCCTGCCCCTGGCCACTACAGAGACTCATGCTGGTGACGTATTGTATCTATATAGCGTCCTAGTGGGTCTGTATCGAGTCCACGGCGAAAGCTTGGTCACCCCTGCCCCTGGCCACTTCAGAGCGCCATGCTGGTGACGTATTGTATCTATATAGCGTCCTGACGGGTCTGTATCGAGTCCACGGCGAAAGCTTGGTCACCCCTGCCCCTATCCACTTCAGAGCGCCACGCTGGTGACGTATTGTATCTATATAGCGTCCTGACGGGTCTGTATCGAGTCCACGGCGAAAGCTTGGTCACCCCTGCCCCTGGCCACTTCAGAGCGCCATGCTGGTGACGTATTGTATCTATATAGCGTCCTGACGGGTCTGTATCGAGTCCACGGCGAAAGCTTGGTCACCCCTGCCCCTGGCCACTACAGAGAGCCATGCTGGTGACGTATTGTATCTATATAGCGTCCTGGTGGGTCTGTATCGAGTCCACGGCGAAAGCTTGGTCACCCCTGCCCCTGGCCACTTCAGAGCGCCATGCTGGTGACGTATTGTATCTATATAGCGTCCTGGTGGGTCTGTATCGAGTCCACGGCGAATGCTTGGTCACCCCTGCCCCTGGCCACTTCAGAGCGCCATGCTGGTGACGTATTGTATCTATATAGCGTCCTGACGGGTCTGTATCGAGTCCACGGCGAAAGCTTGGTCACCCCTGCCCCTGGCCACTTCAGAGCGCCATGCTGGTGACGTATTGTATCTATATAGCGTCCTGACGGGTCTGTATCGAGTCCACGGCGAAAGCTTGGTCACCCCTGCCCCTGGCCACTACAGAGCGCCATGCTGGTGACGTATTGTATCTATATAGCGTCCTGACGGGTCTGTATCGAGTCCACGGCGAAAGCTTGGTCACCCCTGCCCCTGGCCACTACAGAGCGCCATGCTGGTGACGTATTGTATCTATATAGCGTCCTGACGGGTCTGTATCGAGTCTACGGCGAAAGCTTGGTCACCCCTGCCCCTATCCACTTCAGAGCGCCATGCTGGTGACGTATTGTAACAATATAGCGTCCTGGTGGGTCTGTATCGAGTCCACGGCGAAAACTTAGTCACCCCTGCCCCTGGCCACTACAGAGGGCCATGCTGGTGACGTATTGTATCTATATAGCGTCCTGACGGGTCTGTATCGAGTCCACGGCGAAAGCGTGGTCACCCCTGCCCCTGGCCACTACAGAGAGCCATGCTGGTGACGTATTGTATCTATATAGCGTCCTGACGGGTCTGTATCGAGTCCACGGCGAAAGCTTGGTCACCCCTGCCCCTGGCCACTTCAGAGCGCCATGCTGGTGACGTATTGTATCTATATAGCGCCCTGACGGGCCTGTATCGAGTCCACGGCGAAAGCTTGGTCACCCCTGCCCCTGGCCACTACAGAGAGCCATGCTGGTGACGTATTGTATCTATATAGCGTCCTGGTGGGTCTGTATCGAGTCCACGGCGAAAGCTTGGTCACCCCTGCCCCTGGCCACTACAGAGCGCCATGCTGGTGACGTATTGTATCTATATAGCGTCCTGACGGGTCTGTATCGAGTCTACGGCGAAAGCTTGGTCACCCCTGCCCCTATCCACTTCAGAGCGCCACGCTGGTGACGTATTGTATCTATATAGCGTCCTGACGGGTCTGTATCGAGTCCACGGCGAAAGCTTGGTCACCCCTGCCCCTGGCCACTACAGAGAGCCATGCTGGTGACGTATTGTATCTATATAGCGTCCTGAAGGGTCTGTATCGAGTCCACGGCGAATGCTTGGTCACCCCTGCCCCTGGCCACTTCAGAGAGCCATGCTGGTGACGTATTGTTTATAATAGCGTCCTGGCGGGTCTGTATCGACTCCACGGCGAAAGCTTGGTCACCCCTGCCCCTGGCCACTTCAGAGAGCCATGCTGGTGACGTATTGTTTATAATAGCGTCCTGGCGGGTCTGTATCGACTCCACGGCGAACGCTTGGTCACCCCTGCCCCCTGGCCACTTCAGAGAGCCATGCTGGTGACGTATTGTATCTATATAGCGTCCTGGTGGGTCTGTATCGAGTCCACGGCGAAAGCTTGGTCACCCCTGCCCCCTGGCCACTTCAGAGAGCCATGCTGGTGACGTATTGTATCTATATAGCGTCCTGACGGGTCTGTATCGAGTCCACGGCGAATGCTTGGTCACCCCTGCCCCTGGCCACTTCAGAGAGCCATGCTGGTGACGTATTGTTTATAATAGCGTCCTGGCGGGTCTGTATCGACTCCACGGCGAAAGCTTGGTCACCCCTGCCCCTGGCCACTTCAGAGAGCCATGCTGGTGACGTATTGTCTCGCGCCAATTACAGCCGCACCACATTCATCACAGCTTTATTGACCGCAGTGGGCCATGCCCTGTCTGTAGTGGTAATGGCGATCTTTTTGTATGGCCAATACCAAATAAATAAAACAATTCCCATTGTTTTGTTTTCAACGCAGTTCCTCTTTAGTGTTTGTTGTCTATAAATTGATGTGGATAATTCAGTATTTCTCCATCCGCTGAATTGTTCCCTTCATCATCACCTGATGACAAATTTGATAATCAGGCAGCCAGTACTTTGCGGCTTTGTGGACACTTGGATAAAGATAGTCTTTCATACGACTAAAGCTATGACATACTACATTTTTGGTGTAATTTTTAGCGCATTTTCCGGTGAGACGACAATCATTGTCTCTGAAAATTACGTTTAGAGACGTAGTCACGTTCTGGTTTGAAATATGAAATTAAAATTTACAGAATTGATAGGCAATAGAGGAAAATGATATTGAAATCGAAAATGGGTGCTAAGAAGACATTACCAGACTACTCAAAGATTAGTCCACCAAGGCACTCATTCCTCTACTGTTTCGGTCCCATCTGGTGTTCTTCAAGGATATATCGTTGGCCCTCTACTTTTCAACATCATCATGTTGGATTTGCCCCATGCAGTCTCCTCAAACATCTACCAATATGTTGATGGACACAACCCTCTATCGCCAGATCAAAGACAATAGAACTCGCCGCCCTGCAGGAGGATCTATATAAGACCAGTGTCTGGTGCAAAATTAACGGCCTAGCTGTCAACTCCTTCAAAAGTAAACTAATCTCCCTAACCCGTAATCGAATGCCAACGGTCAACGCTTACCACTTCGAGAACACTCCGTTTCCCTTGTGCAGTGCCTCAAGAGATCTTGGACTCAACATCACCTCCAACCTGAAATGGAACACCCACACCGACGCAGTGAGGAACCAAGATGCCCGTCAACTGGGTATGCTAAGCAGATGTCTACATGGTTGCCGCACCAAAGTGAAGAGGACCGCCTACCTGAGTCTATAATGCACGCTTGAGTATCTAGGAGCCTCGGTACCAAGGGAAATGTCCCAAATACATAATCGTGCCACTAAATAAATTCATCGAAAATATTCTGACCTACATTCCAAACACCGGACGCCAGAAATGTAGCCTTCTTTCCAAAGAGAAGTTATAAACCCAAATTGGTTTAAGTAAAAGATATCCAGTGAGCACTCCATCCGAGACGTCCAACTGCAAGGGTAATTGGAAACAAACAGTCCCTGGCTAGAGCTTTTCTTCCATATATAAAAAAGGTCACGGACAGAATAGGGAGGCTATTCGAGTCCCATGATATAAAGACCATATACAGGCCTACACGAAAAATTAAGGACATGTTTAGGTCCGCTAAAGATAAGCGACATCCTCATACCGCGGCAGGGGTTTATAAAATCCCGTGTGATTGTGGCCAAGTATATATTGGAACAACGAAAAGAAGAATTGCCACTCGCCTCAAGGAGCACGAACGACACAGCCGGCTGGGACAAACAGATAAATCCACTGTAGCAGCACACTCACTACTCGCAGGTCACGATATAAGATATGGAGACACCGAAGTTCTGTCCACCACGGTGTCTTATCATGCCAGGCTACAAAGGGAGGCCATTGAAATCCTGAAGCATACTAACAGCTTCAATCTTAAGGAGGAAGCAGAACGTGTGAACAGAGCTTGGCTTCCAGTCCTTAATCCCCTCAAGCCTGCCCTTATCGACCGTCGTAGACGAGAAGATGCAACAGAAGAGCAGCCCTGTCCTTGATGCATTACTTTTATGTGGTACGCCGTTGCTATGGTAGCCTCTATGTGTGGGTTGTTGACTATTTATATATCTTCTGTTTACTTGTTTTACCTCGCTTTATGTAACCTGTGAACATGCTGAACGCAGTATTCAGCGAAACGTCAGGACGACAAAATGTCCTTGGAACACGGCCTATAAGCCCGCGAAACAGAGATTCCTATTCCAAATTGGTTTGTTATACCTTTGGGACCTTTTTAACACTACAGTCGCCTCTGTTATTCTGGACAAAATTTCCCCTGGTTACCGATTAGCTCAGCAGGGCTGCGGAGTTACATTGTACGGTGGGTGAGTGGTTATCGTGTCGGACTTCCAACCCCCCCCCCCAAGCTTGCAGGTTCGCTCCTGGCCGTGGTAAGTTTTTTAAGGCGACAAAAATCACGGCACGCATTGCATACGTTGTTGGCATGTTAAGGAACCCATTTGAATTCAGTAGGCCGTGTTCATAGTGACAAAATTAATTTCAGGATTTTCCGCCAACACAAAAATGTTCCTCCTTTCTCTACTAGAAAGATAATCTAACCTCCTTGACTTTGATAGCGTTCCAAGGAAAAACAAAATTCGACATGCAAGCTGCCCTCTGGGCGTCAAATAACAAAGCTTGCACCGGGCATTATTGTACGCTCCAATATCCAGGACTCTGTCTTACAGGCTGGGGCTCGTAGACAGGTCTGTTTGTGCATGGAGCAACCTACAGCGCCACCTGAAGGTCGGCAACTATAATGCCAGCCAGTGCTACGGTGCTTACTTGTACAGGGCTCTTTTTAAGTAAGGGCCGTTTTTTTAAGCCCGTAGTTAGAGCGCACGCCACAACAAACGTGCGCGCTACCTCCCGGCATCCTTTGCGAACAAGCAGGCGTCAGTTGCAGCTGTGTAGCTAACCTGTACGCTGAACTGTGCATCTTTACAATGTTCAAGATTTTTGATTCACCCGCCGCGTGTGAGGTATGATCTGTGATACGTTTTTTGAGTGCAAGAAACATGTCGGCTGCAGACATTCATCGTCAGCTTTGTGAGGTTTATGGCGATAATGCAATGACGGAAGGTAAAGTGCGAAAATGGGTACGCGAGTTCAAAAGTGGCCGTAAAAATGTTCGTGACGATGAACGGTCTGGTCGACCATCTGTGATCACAGATTTCCACCTCTTTTCGCAGCTGAAACGTCATCTTGGTGGGAAGCGCTTCGCCGACGAAGAAGAAGTGAAAACAGCCGTGAATTCTTGGTTGTCAGAGCAGGCGGCAAACTTAGGCAAAGGGATTTCAGAAGATATGACAAGTGCCTAAATAAACAAGGCAACTATGTAGAAAAATAGAGGAAGGTATGTAAAACCTAAAAATAAATGTGGTTTCAAAATAAAATGTTCGATTAATTTAAAAAAAAGCGGCCCTTACTTAAAAAGCAGCCCTTGTATCTTGCGTCCGTAATGGCGATATTCTCCCCTTCCCTAATATCCTCTCCTCTCTGCCTAAATGTACATTTAACATTTCCCAACATTCATATTTGTAATGTATTGATTGCTCGATTCTAACTACACACATCAAAAAAAGTTTTGCAATTTGCCATGGAGCACAGTGATGATGGGCTCGTATTAATTAAGCAGTGTTCACGCCTGCTCTACACAATTGAGATCGGGAGCATGGGTAGGCCATTCTCCTGAAGAAAGGCTCTGTGCGGGCGAGCGTTATCGTCTACGAAAGTGAAATTTAGGCCGAAATTGTCAGCATAGCCTTTCACTACAGAAGCCAGGATAGTATCCCTTTAACGTATGCCTGCCATACGCCCTGGTATGTACACGAGGGGTTCGGCGACCATACATGATGCCATCCCAATACATTGCACCACCACCCCTCTGTTGCTATCGGTCTCGGATGTATTGGTCGTGCATACGTTCACCTCTCTCAACATACAACATTTCAGTTAGATTGCTGCCGTAGATTAGTAGATATTGAGAACCGTCTAAATATTTCAGATGATCGCCATGTTGGATTTTTATATACTGTATGTAGGCCATAGAGTTATGTACTATTAGATGATTATTGCGTAGGTACATTATTTTAACGTTGACTTCGATCGCATGATTAGGACACGAGGAAAGAAAAACTAATTATAAAATTTCGCACAGCCGCCATTTTGAGATTATGTAAACAATTGAACTAAATTAGATTGCAATTTGTATAGTCATTTTCTGTACCAAGTTTCACAGAGTTCGGATGGTTAAATCGCGAGAAAAGTCTATTTAAATGTATCAACTTTGCATGGCCGCCATGTTCGTTTTCTTGAAAGGCTTTTGAAAGTTACTTAGGTAAAATTCTAGTAGTACCCTTTATCATCGTAAAAAAATTCAGGGTGATATCAGTAGTGGTTTCAGAGATATAGAATGTCGGTGAAATATTTCGCACAGCCGCCATGTTGGATTGGTGAGACGTTATAACATTATTTGAAGGGCACGGTCGCGGTCGGTCAAAATAGTACTATAACCTTACCGAGTTTCATTAAAATCGCTCCAGCCGTTTACATTTTATTAGGGAGGACACACACACGGACAAAAGGTGATCTCATGAGCCTATTCATTTATAAATGAAAATAGGCTAAATATCATAAAATTAAAATTAAATAAATAAATAAATAAGGAGAGAAAACAAAGAAGTGACAGGATGTAGACGTTCTGGGAACAGAAGAGAAAGAAAGCCAATAAGTCTTGAGTGCCTTGCGGTCCATAGTTGGCCAAATTCGATTAAAAATAATATATATATATATATATATATATATATATGGTCCGTGCGAAATGCGGGCAGGCGTTCTGTAGGAAAAGGTTAAGACCCTGACTCAATGTGCCAGCCATCAGCATGACGGAGGAACGATCCCCTCCACCGTTGGTGCACTGTCTCTCGCGGAGTCTCATGATCACGTATAGTCCGATCCAGACATAAATATAACACTGAAAGTGGTAGAAAATCTGCAGGGAAATCAAAGAGGCAAGGATACTTTTGAACTTTCCCGCGCTAAGTTTGGGCACGTAATACCGGCGGCTAGCACCTCATATCTTACTGTCGACTAAAATATTATGTGTACTCGAGTTTGAAGGTTGATTGTGAAGTAACCAATAGACCTACATAAAATCCAATAACATCATCATTTTCGTCGTTCTATTTTACGTTAGTTCATGTAGGTTTGGGATTTTTTAATTTATATGTTAATATTTTTTATCGCAGTTGAAACACAAAAAGTACACATTTTTAAGCGTGTTTCAACCATGCGTCACATTTAAGAATTATTATCTCACAAACCTGTCATTAGATCGAATCCAAATTTTAACACAATATACATCGGAATGTTATATAACAGGTTTATTAATTTCAAAATGTTGTGTGTTCAAGAACGAAAGTTGTTATCATTTTTGTAAGGTAACTTTTTCTCGGCTCGTGGTCGTTGGGAAATGTAGTTCTTGGTTGCGTTTTAATCCTTATACATCAAAAGGTTATACTGTATAACTGTGAAATACGTAAATTAATTCACTTATTTTATATCGGTTTGTATTTGTACGGGGAATTAAGAATGGTTCACCAGCTAGCCGCTCCGGGAAATGCTGTACAGCGTTGCTGATATGGAGCCCATCACTTCCGAGCGAGGCGCGCCATGACGCGTGATGGAGCCCATCTTGGCAACGTTTTACAGCTTTCACCGGAGCGGCTAACTGGTGAACCATGTCTTAATTCCCCGTACAAATACAAACTGATATAAAATAAGTGAATTAATTTACCTATTTCACAATCAAACAACATACCTTTTTGATGTACCGTACCGTATAAGGATTACAACGCAACCAAGAACTACATTTTCCAACCACCCCGAGCCGAGAAAAAGTTACCTTACAAAAATGATAACAACTTTGTTTCTTGAGCACACAAAATTATGAAATTAATAAACCAGTTATACAACATTCCAATGTATATCGTGTTAAAATTTGGATTCGATCTGATGACGGGTTTGTGAGATAATAATTCTTAAAATGTGGCGCATGGTTGAAACAAGCTTAAAAACGGGCACTTTTTGTGTTCCACCTGCGATAAAAAATATTAAAATATAAATTAAAAATTCCAAACCTACATGAACTAACGCAAAATAGAACGACGAAAATGATGATGTTATTGGATTTTATGTAGGTCTATTGGTTACTTCACAATCAACCTTCAAACTCGAGTACACATAATATTTTGGTCGACAGTAGTCCGAGAGTCGGAGGGTTTCAAATACGATCTGCAGACTCCAATTTATGTACTAATGAGTTGGTGGTACGTAAATTGTATTAAAATCAAATTTCCCATCATTGTAGTGAACGACTGTACTTCTAAGTGAATATTAATTTTATTTTTAGAATACTAGGAAAATATATTACACATCGCCACAGAAACACACACATAATCACACAAATTCAACTCACAGCCAAGTGTACGGGTGTGATGACCAACACGTTGCAAGTCACTAATATGAATTAACAAACAACAACAACAACACGCTTGCACATTCTCTCCGCTACAAATACAAAGTTTACGTTCTTCTCACTACTGAGGTTCTTCGATTCATTGAATCGCTTTGTATTATTCTGCGTCGCTACGCGTCGAGGAGAATGACGGACCAAGGATATTTTTTTAAAACTCATTTTCTTCCTTCTCCGCCCGTTTCCATTCGCGATTATGTTTACACTTTGCCGAGTTCAACGTTATATGAAACAAACAACACGTAATGTACCCATGTGAGTAATCTCGGTGGATAATATGCATCTGCCTCCAACTAGCATCAGCTCTCAGGCGTGTACGGTAACCCCAATTTAGCAGTGCATATTTTGGATTTGAGGCTAAAAGGTATCAACTCTACAATGATAAGGCACAACTCTATTCTAAAACTTTAATTCAATAAAATAAATCATGGCTTCAAACACAAAACAATACCCAAAAAGCATAAAAATAAAGCAAACAAAAATTTTTACTTCCACAATCCATAAGTAAACAAATATAAAATCACAACAAAGTCCTACCTAGCCATAAGGCTTTACCCTTCTGTGAACTTCACAAGGATATACTAGTGCGCTGATGCACCTACGACTTCAAAACAAACTGTACATTAACATAACAGTCATACAATGTGACTTCTTTAATATTACAACAAGGATTATTCCTTAAACCTCTTTATGTTAAACAATTATGTGTGCCGTGCGTGTTTTAATATTTTTCTTCTCACCAATGAAATGCTTTGCATGCATTTACCTATTTGGACGTTGCACCAAAATCAACGTGCAACTCCATAATTATGTAAGCTACCCCCTACACATCCTCCTATTATATGGTTTCACCGCATGCTGTCTGTGATTCCTTGATAAAACGTTACGTTATAGCTTATGTCGGATTGTACGATAGACTACCTCGCGCTCATGGCGATTGGCATCTAGTAACCAACTACATGACTTGGCTCCAGTGACAGTACAAATATATCATGTAACTATTCGTCAGATAGCTAAAATAATGAACCATCAGGATGAACTATAATTATCCATGTGTTCACAAACCACATGGCTATAATATTCAACATAACAATCTTGCATTATATGTCCTTTCAACAAGGTCTAGACTCTTCCCTCTATAACTTGCCTGAGCGGCCCGGGTGGTTAGCTCCGACCCTCGGCTAAGGAAGTCGCTACACAATAGAAAGTGGAATGGGTCGTTTCACCAATTATCTCGACCTTTCTACAAGTTTGAAAGCCTCCCTCTCTCTAAGCAGTGAAGATTTGCAAGACAAATACTGTGTCCTGACCGACACACATGTTCCCAAAGGATCTTAATTGACTATTATGCCAACAGGTATTGAATGAGCTTTTGTAATTATTCCTACGTCGAGGATAACGATTAATTAATGGCCTCACCTGGGTCCATTCAACATGAAGGTTCGGGGTTCGCAATGCATGAGCCTGGCGGTTGACCGATGTCTCAAGTATAATATAGGCGCACAAAACCACTGTCGCCATGAGTTTTCGCTGCCAACGAGCGTAAATAACTCATCAATAAGTTCTCGGGAAATCATAGAGCTGCGAGGTGTCCTTGTTTCCTCGACTCTGTCAAGATTCCAGTCCGGAACACATTTCAATCCTTTCTTCAGAGTTAGGGTCCTACACTAGAACTCTGGAATAAATAATATCTCCAACAATGTCCACGACATAGGAGAATTCATACGTAGAATAGACTATCTGGCCCCTAATGCTCCATGCTACGACACTCCGACCTATAATATTAAGAGAAATCTAACATTTACTCTATAAGCTTCTCAATTAAGCTGCAAATTCAATTCACTAAAAGCTCTTTCATTACTGGTATCATTACTGAATATATGCAATATTCTGATATAAAACTTCTTTCCATAATTACTGAAATGTAATCTCACTGTAACATCTTCCTGCTTAGATTGATAAGTCTTGCACTTAGCGTTAATAATTCTCGCTTACAACATTTATTTGTTTCCTGATGTGTTCATTCATACTCTTAATAACCATTATTATTATTATCATTTCTCACTGACATAAATGACCAAAATCATTATTTATTATTATTCTTATAAATCTCATTGACATAAATGACCAAAATCATCATTTATTATTATTCTCACATAAATTACCAAAATTTCCGACATAGCTAGACGTTTTAAACTCGAACAATCGCGTTCGTTGCATTTACATAACTGATTGCCATTCTTAATTCATAGTGGGAATAATTACTCCACTTAATGATGCAAATTAACATCTCAACTCTATAAAAATCAACTCAATACTGATTAAACATGGAGGATCAGCCTCCTAACTGACTTTTACTGGCATCTATAAGGAATTCACAATATCTTTACGGAATCACAGACATGCAGCGGTCCCTACTTCTACATAATCATAACCATAATTTGTGGGGTACTTACATCTCTATAGGCATCTAAGGTGGCTCCGACCAATCATATTCTTCCATGTCGCCCGCCATAATGGGTTTAACGCGACATATTTCTTTTGTTTACACACATTTGATTACACATAATTTCTATCACCAACACGACACGTTGCATACCTTTCAGGAAGTTATCACTCCCCAAACATGTGAAACACTTCATCAAACACTACTTTAAATGATATTTTTACATATGCATTACACTGAACACTCGTCACTTTATACACACTTCAATGCTGAAATTCCCTAGCAGAGATCGAAATTGCAGGTGTCGACGGCATCTTACGTTACCAACTCCTGATTGAAAGTCTGGTTATCTGCTCTCGGAACTCTCCAACAGTTTTTATGACGATCATTACTCCTACAGTAAGCGTCCTGCGTTACATCAATACGCTGGCTCCCAAACATGAGCGTTAACATCTGGTACTCTCATGGCAATACCAAACACTTAGTAGAGTTTCTTTCGCGCATTCTATCGTAGTTACACATATACGATTAGTTAATACAATACACACTGCGCTTAATAAAGTTCAACACTTTCACAAATAATTATATACAATAGTTCTACCGTTAGTCTATACGGTGCTTCGTAACTGAACACGTCATAGTTCGTGCTGCTGATTATGCCTGTATCACGACTATTATTCATACAAGCATGTTTACTGTTTCTTTTACACATACCAGTCTTTGTTCGGCGTCTTGAAGAATAGAATCGTCATGCGTTTTGCCTTGACGAACTTGCTTCAACCTGGCTGTAGCTGACTGAAGTTTCACTCGAAGACTGCACGTAACTTATTTGAAGACTTCTGTATGCGGCTTACACGCTGTCTCGTACTGCTGCATATTTGCTGCATACTGATTGCAACTTATTGCCATTGTGCTACAATTGATAATTGAGTAAGACTGTAACTGGCTGTAACTGCGCTTGGCGGCATGTAGACTGCGTGACAACTGAGTTTCAACTGAGCATAGCTGAGTGCTCCTCCTGGGGTCTACTCCCTTATATCGGATTTCCACAGAAAGTAGAGCAACATCTTCCCGCGTAATCTTGGCTCCTCTCACAGCATGATTCAGGTCTTCAAACCATGATCATTGTGTTCCTCTCTCTTCACAGGTCCCAAAACTATCTGTGTGCAAAGGAATCGCTCGTTCAATTAATTAATATTAATTCCTTTCTCCATGGCGTGGGACGCTACCTAACGGGAAACCCCCGGCAACATCTTCACATCCATCCGCGAACAATGGTCGTTTTACAGTCCTTACGCACATCATTAAATATGCACCAATTTCGCAGGTAAAAGACTCTAAAATTATCTTCTTGCCAAGATATTCACCTGTGTGCAACTCTCATCTCGATTCGTTACTCCAATCACGAGTAATCAATGATTCTTCTGGGCATTTCTCCGCCCCTACTCCAAATCCATTCTCCGTCGGGGAATAACTATGTCATTATTCAGGCCTCACCCCTGCTCCAGACGACATAATGGGGTGACAGAGATGGACGTGGCTCCACTGGGACCAACCCACAATTCTGGGCCAATTAGTAAATGTCATCTCTGCCCTCCTCTGTGCTTCAAGCCTCCAATAGCTTACACCAAATCGTCTTATAATGATATAATCTGCTCATTATTTCCTACATTATTTTAATAAATAATGCCATTTCATCAAAATCACACCAGTGATTAAATATACATTTCTTTCGAGGGGTTTTTACCAAGAAACTCCCTCTACAGATCTCTGGTTCGCTTCCTGGTGGAACCTTTTTACTGAGATCACAGTCTCTGAGAACCATGTTCGATTCCAGTCAGCATAACCCCATCGGGTTCATGTTCCCCTTGCAAAACTTATAAAAGTCCAATGCAAGTGGCTTATATAAGTAACCAGCTGACTGTCGACCACCGTCTGTGTTTACATCTGGGGTCTTTCACCTTGTCTGGCTGCGAGTGGGTTAGTAGTGTTCCCCCTTCCACACTCGGCCTTGTTTCTGAGCTGTCTATTCTCCCTGCGAAGGGTCGCGTTTACAGCCTCAACCTCTCTAGCCACTCTGACCATTTCTTCATAGAATTCTCGCAAACACTGGCATTCTTTCTGCTCTCCGCTTACACTGGGTAAACTGTCTGCTTCTCGTCCCGTCTCGCCGTTCCAACATTCAGGTCTGCCTGCTTGGCTGCCTCCGCTCTCCACGTTGAGTTGGGTGTGCGTTACTAATTCTTCTTCTGGTTCGTCGAATTCTTCTGGCGAGTAATAAACTTTTAAGTTGGCTATGTTCATAACGACCTCGTTTCCATTCTCTAAATGCCTTAACCTGTATGCATTGTTCTGGAGGTCTCTTATCTACTCGAACGGGCCGTGGTAAGAAAAATTAAACTTTTTATACTTCCGTGCCTCTGGATCTGAACTGGCGGGTTTCTTAATTAAAACTTTCTGTCCCACGAGAAGCGGTTTATGATACCTCTTCGCACGATTCCTTCTCTGACGTCTCTCCGCCTGTGCTTTGAGATATTCAAAGGTTCGTTGGATCCTCAATTCTCTACCGGGCTGTGCGTCTACTGGTAATGGAATAACACCATTCCACGGTCTCTCTGGTCTCTGATCCAGATGTAGAGTAACGGGAACCTGACCTGTCGCCTCATGTACAGTATTATTTATACAGTATTCAATTACTTCTAGAAATTCAATCCAACGCCAATTCGCTTCAGAACAGTAGATCTTCATGTATTTCTGGACCTCTCTCATTACTCTTTCAACGGGACTTGCCTCAGGATGGCGGATGGTAGATAAAATCTGCCTAATTCCTAGAGTTTCCAGTTCTCGACGAAATTCTGCACTAGTAAAGCAACTTCCGTGGTCCGAGAGAATGTTATCCGGCTTCCCAAGAATCGGAATAACTCTCTCTTTCAGGCGCTTCAAGACCTGTTTTGAACTTGTCTTTTGAATGGGGCACAACACCACCATTTTCGAAAATACATCCATGGCTACAAAAATGTGTCTATTGCCTCTACGTGCTCTAGGCAATGGTCCAAAGTTGTCGATACTCAATAGCTGCCTTGGCTTCTCTGGCAATAACGGGATAGGTCGTTGCCTCATTAAAAAGGGATTCGGCTTTACCCTTTGGCAAAGATCACATGTTCTAATAGCATTTCTCACCGTTTCTCTCAATTTTGGCCAAGTAAATGCTTCCTTCAACAGAGCACAAATTTTATCTATTCCAGGATGTCCAAATGCTCTGTGGGCTAGCCATACTAATCTCCTCTGCAAAGATGCAGGAATTACAATCCTTTGACGTGTGTGATCCACATCGTCCCACTTATGTAATATCTGATTATACCATACATAATCTGTTGCCAATGCCTCCGCCTCTCTGTATATCGCAGTTCCCCTTGCTAAGCGTCCCTCGAAGTAATCGATTATCATCTTCAACCATGGGTCTTCGCGTTGTAGGTTGGTAATGTTCCTTAAGTCATCCAACGTCTTCTGATCTCGATTCTCAATCTGGACCGCTAGTACTTCTTCTTCTCTAGGGTAACGACTTAATATGTCCGGTATTACATTCTCTTTCCCTGGACAGTATTCTATTTCCACATTAAATTGCTGGATATACAAGGACCATCTTGTCAATCTCTGACTAGACAAATCTGTCTTTAACAAAAATGTTAAAGCTTTATGGTCTGTTCTCAAAACTATTCGGAAGCCGTACACGAGTTTGTGCCACGATTGCAACGCGTACAAAATTGCGAGCAATTCTATCTCTGTGATCGTGTAGTTTTTCTCATGGGCTCTCAGTCTTCTGCTTATAAAGGCGATAAAAACTTTCTTCTCAGGCTGGTCAACATTTTCCTGGAATAGCATCGCTCCAATCCCAATAAGTGATGCATCCGTCTGTATGATAAACTTCTGGGTATAATCTGGGTATCCCAGTTTCACATATTCCAAAAGCATTTGTTTTGACCTCACGAATGCTTCCTAACATTGCTCCGTCCAATTCCATCTGCCGCCTTTCTTCAATAGGTCCTGCAGTGGTGCTACTGTCGCAGTATAGTTTGGGCAGTGGTTCGAAAAGAATCCAATTACTCCCAAATACTGTCGGACGTGCTTTACTTTCGTGGGTCGAGGGAAATTTCGAATTACCTCCAATTTATCTGGATTAGGCTTCACTCCATTTGCATCAATAACATGCCCTAGGAATTTAACTTCCCTCTGACAGAAGTGCGATTTCTTGATATTGACCTTAAAGTTAGCCTCTCGAAGGTCATCTAGCAACTTCTTCAGGTCTCTCATGTGCTCCTCCAGAGATTCTGATGTGAGTAGAATGTCGTCTACATATCTGATGGTACTCTCTTTAACCTCATCTGATAGATTGCGATCTAACGCTCTTATCAGGGCTGAACCAGCTGTTTTCAACCCAAAAGGTAGCCTTAAAAATGTGAATGTATGTTGATCAAACATAAATCCTGTCAACAGACTAGTTTTCTTCTCTAATTCCAGATGGTGGAAACTGGATGTGATATCCAAATTTGAGAATATAGTTTTCCCTCTAAACTTCCTGAGGATCTCTTTAATAGGTGGCACTTGGTCAAATTCCGGAATAACTCTCAAATTTAAGCGTCTCAGGTCCAAGCAGACTCTGACAGATCCGTCTGACTTTGGTACAATTACCAATGGACTTACATAAGGCGTAGGTGTTTTCTCAATAACGCCGGCCTCCAACATCTCCTGAATTGCCTCTTTCACTTTAGCATAATGCTTTTCAGCTATAGGGTAGGGTTTCTGCCTAAATGGTGTCCAATCACTGACTTGAAAAGCATAAGTGAAGTTCTTTATCCGACCAGGTCTCGAATCAAAGACTTCCTTCTGTTCCAGCAATAACTGCTTTAAATTTTCCTTCTCTTTTAGCCCAATTTTCGCTTCTTCTAGCTTCTCCGAAATGTATTCTTCCAATTTGGGTTCCAGATCTTTTTCCAAGTCTGTGGCTAGTGTTTTGAGCTCTTCTTCTAACTGCTCAATAGCTAACACTTCTTCATCAGCCACATCTCTGTATGTATGCCATACTTGTTCACTGGATCCTGGTTCAATTTCATTGAGTGCGACCTCTAAGCCTTCAGCTTCTTCATTCACATGGAACATAACCCTGTCCTGTGCTAGGTCAATTATCACTCTGTATTCCCTTATAAACTCTGCCCCAATAAGTAGGTTATAAGGTAGTTTGTTTACTAACAGAAAACTCTGTGAGAAAGTAGAGCCTCCTATCTGTAAATCTAGGAATACCTGGTATTTACATATCATTGTTCTGTCTGGAATTACCCCTTTAATTTTGACACTGGAGATCGGTATCTTCAAAATGTTCTCTCTCCGGGCTATTTCATTATATAGAGCTTGTGTCATCAGGCTCACTGTTGATCCCGTATCTAACAGACTTCTGACTTTTAATCCTGCCACTCTCACAATTATAATAGGCAATTCTCTCTTGACCATGACCTGTGGTCCTCCTGTATCCTCAATCAATTCTTCTGGTTTGGCTATCCAATTGATGATGTTAATAGACTTCCATCCATCAGTCTCGAGCTCTTCTAATTTTGGCGTTTTTTTTTTCTTCAGCGCCCGCCCCTTTGGAGTTCCTTCTCTCCTGTTCGCTGCGCTGTAGTTCCAAACTCTTAGCTCCATCTCCATATCTGTCTGGCGATGTCCTGTTCTGCATGACTTCTTGCCAGCGGACTTGTGGTTTCTGGGGCTCATCTCCCCTTTCTTCGAGGTATCGCAAAGAAGCATGATATCGCTCTTCCGCCTCGTCATCGAAGTTACTTCTTCTCTCTTGGGGTCTCCAATTTCTATTATTGCCTTCCTGGCCATTATTACTTCCATTGTTATGGTACGGTTTGCCCCTGTTATTGTGTTTATTCCACGAACTTCGACCTCTTCCTGCTTTATTAGCATTTCCTTTGTACCTTGACTGCCATTTTCTGGGTTCCTGTTCCCATTGCCGTCCATAGGAATCTAAAGTTTCTGTGCTCGTGGCTTTGTTGTTCCTTGGAGCTTGCTGTTGGTCAGTCTGTGTGTTGGTCACGTGGACTTGTTCCACGGTTCGACTCTGACGCATAGTATTTGCTGTGGTGAGGTCCAGTTGCCTTAGAACTGTCTCCATTTCCATAGCCGTTTTCGCATTAGCCGAGATTAGTAGCCTTTGGATCTCGTATGGAAGCTGTTTGGCGATAGCAATGCATAGCTCCAGTTCACTAGGTTTTTGATCCAGCTCTTTAAAACGACACATCTGCGATATGAAGAATTCTGCGTACTTCGTCGGGTTGTTCGTGCTGTACTTTTTGGCATACAAATCCAGCCGTAAATGCTGCTGAGTCGCGGCGTCCCAATATCTCTTCAAGAATGCCTCGCGGAATTCCTCAACAGTATCAAAAGTGTAACGGAAGCTGCGAAACCATAATGCGCACTCCCCCTCTGTTAACTTCTCTATAGCACGTAGCCTACGCTCCTGCGGTATTCGTGCATCATTGAGATATTCAGTCACTTCCTTTAACCAATATTTTGGTGTCATACTACAGTGACTACCTGAAAATTTCCTAGGTTTTTCTTCGCTTGCCCTAATGACGTTTATCACCTGGGTGTGCATCGCGTTTTCATGTGGCGTCGATGCCGCAATTGGTACACCTGGCGTCATGTAAGGACTTTCTCCTGCGCCTGCAGCGTTTCTGCTTATAGGTTGGGTCTCTAGGTCTGCCCACCTTGTTTTTCTCGTATCCTCTATGCTGCCTTCACTTGACTTAGGATCTTTCAGAAGTGTCTCCTCCTGTGCTATTATCCTAGTCTCCATTTGATTATGGCGCATTTCTGCTCTTTCTAGGCGAGTAATGACTTCTTTTTCTATTCTCGTAAGCCTATCTCGGTTTTCCTCGGCTACTTGAAAAATTTTCACCTTGTCTTCTTTCAGACTTTGTTTGATATGGGATATTTCATCCTCTACGTCCTCTTTAATTTGAGCAAGGGTCTTGTCGCTTGCCTCTGTTTTCTGGCCTTCTCTTATTTCGAGTTCTTCTCTCAGACCTTTAATTTCATCTTGAATGTGTCCATTGACTTTAGACAATTCATTCCGGACCTTGGTGATCTCGCCCCTATTTTCCTCTTGTCTTTTATTGACCATGACAATGTCGCTTTGCACTTGGTCCAGTTCTTTATGAACTTTACCCATCTGACTTTTCACGTTGCCTACCAGCTCCTTACTTTCATGAGCGATAGCCTTAATTTCGCCTATTTCCTGGCATTGACCTAATATATTCTGGTCCTGTTTCTTGAGGTCACCGTTAATTGCTCTAGCGTAGCTTTTCAATTTCTGGTCCCATTTGGAGTCGTTCTCCTCTAATCTCTGGTCTACTGTTTTCGTAAACTCTGCGAACTGTTTCGCTTGGCGTTCGAGATTCGCCTCATTTTGGATCTGAATATCCTTAATATCGTTAGATAACGCCTCTAATTTACTGTTGGTTTGCTCCTGAGCATGCCTACACGCTTGCAAATTACCCTCAAGTTTGGCTTCTATAGCCTCGAAACGTTTATCAGTATTTACCTGCATTTCCGATACAATGCTTACAACAGTATCTGTTACTTCGGTCTTAATGACTTCTTGCATTTGACCTAACTTATTATCTAGTGCAACCTGATTTGCATCTAACCGACTGTTTATTTCAGCTTTATTTGCATCTAAACGGTTGTTTATTTCAACCTGATTTGCATTAATTGCCTCCTGATTGGCATCTAAACGATTGTTTATACTCTCCTGGAAAGCCTTGCTTTCCAGCTTATTCTGCTCGTGAGCAGCATCAAAATGTTGTTTCAGTCCTGCAATAACTTGCAAGATCTCCTGTGTACCTGACATTTTCCAATAACACACTTAAATATGCAGGCAGGCTTCCTGGAAAAATATGTGGATACGTTTCGAAGAGAAACATCAAACACTGCACACATATTGTGAAGTCGTACAAAACCTGATAATATTATAGTAGATTGTGGATTGGGTAAGTAACGCTCGTACCCTTAGGCCATTCTCTTCTCAATAGAGAGATTCTGCGTTACCTCAAAAGCCTACTGAATTCAAAAATCACTCAAACACAGTTTGAGGCAAAACAATTACTATGGTTTTCCCCATGAAATACCATAAAAAATCTATGGGTTTTCCCTAAATCCCATAAGCTCCACGTATTCTGGGCGCCATGATAAATTAGATCAGAGGGTGGTATTAGTAGGACATCGGCCATATTCTAATTTACTATAAAAACTGTTCAGGGAGTGGTTTTTACTGCCGAAAGCCCCACTTGGGACACGCCGTGATGAATTAATAGAGAATATGTACTATCTGTATCTATCAAAATTTATATATACGTATCGGAACTTAGCTATGGATTAGGAGCGGTCACACCCTACCTCGTTACTTCTTACTTTAATAGAGTTGTGTGCATTAAATCTGACCGACTTTAGTCGTACCTTTAGCTCAAATCACAGTATAGGACATCAATTCCCATGTACCCATGTGAGTAATCTCGGTGGATAATATGCATCTGCCTCCAACTAGCATCAGCTCTCAGGCGTGTACGGTAACCCCAATTTAGCAGTGCATATTTTGGATTTGAGGCTAAAAGGTATCAACTCTACAATGATAAGGCACAACTCTATTCTAAAACTTTAATTCAATAAAATAAATCATGGCTTCAAACACAAAACAATACCCAAAAAGCATAAAAATAAAGCAAACAAAAATTTTTACTTCCACAATCCATAAGTAAACAAATATAAAATCACAACAAAGTCCTACCTAGCCATAAGGCTTTACCCTTCTGTGAACTTCACAAGGATATACTAGTGCGCTGATGCACCTACGACTTCAAAACAAACTGTACATTAACATAACAGTCATACAATGTGACTTCTTTAATATTACAACAAGGATTATTCCTTAAACCTCTTTATGTTAAACAATTATGTGTGCCGTGCGTGTTTTAATATTTTTCTTCTCACCAATGAAATGCTTTGCATGCATTTACCTATTTGGACGTTGCACCAAAATCAACGTGCAACTCCATAATTATGTAAGCTACCCCCTACACATCCTCCTATTATATGGTTTCACCGCATGCTGTCTGTGATTCCTTGATAAAACGTTACGTTATAGCTTATGTCGGATTGTACGATAGACTACCTCGCGCTCATGGCGATTGGCATCTAGTAACCAACTACATGACTTGGCTCCAGTGACAGTACAAATATATCATGTAACTATTCGTCAGATAGCTAAAATAATGAACCATCAGGATGAACTATAATTATCCATGTGTTCACAAACCACATGGCTATAATATTCAACATAACAATCTTGCATTATATGTCCTTTCAACAAGGTCTAGACTCTTCCCTCTATAACTTGCCTGAGCGGCCCGGGTGGTTAGCTCCGACCCTCGGCTAAGGAAGTCGCTACACAATAGAAAGTGGAATGGGTCGTTTCACCAATTATCTCGACCTTTCTAAAAGTTTGAAAGCCTCCCTCTCTCTAAGCAGTGAAGATTTGCAAGACAAATACTGTGTCCTGACCGACACACATGTTCCCAAAGGATCTTAATTGACTATTATGCCAACAGGTATTGAATGAGCTTTTGTAATTATTCCTACGTCGAGGATAACGATTAATTAATGGCCTCACCTGGGTCCATTCAACATGAAGGTTCGGGGTTCGCAATGCATGAGCCTGGCGGTTGACCGATGTCTCAAGTATAATATAGGCGCACAAAACCACTGTCGCCATGAGTTTTCGCTGCCAACGAGCGTAAATAACTCATCAATAAGTTCTCGGGAAATCATAGAGCTGCGAGGTGTCCTTGTTTCCTCGACTCTGTCAAGATTCCAGTCCGGAACACATTTCAATCCTTTCTTCAGAGTTAGGGTCCTACACTAGAACTCTGGAATAAATAATATCTCCAACAATGTCCACGACATAGGAGAATTCATACGTAGAATAGACTATCTGGCCCCTAATGCTCCATGCTACGACACTCCGACCTATAATATTAAGAGAAATCTAACATTTACTCTATAAGCTTCTCAATTAAGCTGCAAATTCAATTCACTAAAAGCTCTTTCATTACTGGTATCATTACTGAATATATGCAATATTCTGATATAAAACTTCTTTCCATAATTACTGAAATGTAATCTCACTGTAACATCTTCCTGCTTAGATTGATAAGTCTTGCACTTAGCGTTAATAATTCTCGCTTACAACATTTATTTGTTTCCTGATGTGTTCATTCATACTCTTAATAACCATTATTATTATTATCATTTCTCACTGACATAAATGACCAAAATCATTATTTATTATTATTCTTATAAATCTCATTGACATAAATGACCAAAATCATCATTTATTATTATTCTCACATAAATTACCAAAATTTCCGACATAGCTAGACGTTTTAAACTCGAACAATCGCGTTCGTTGCATTTACATAACTGATTGCCATTCTTAATTCATAGTGGGAATAATTACTCCACTTAATGATGCAAATTAACATCTCAACTCTATAAAAATCAACTCAATACTGATTAAACATGGAGGATCAGCCTCCTAACTGACTTTTACTGGCATCTATAAGGAATTCACAATATCTTTACGGAATCACAGACATGCAGCGGTCCCTACTTCTACATAATCATAACCATAATTTGTGGGGTACTTACATCTCTATAGGCATCTAAGGTGGCTCCGACCAATCATATTCTTCCATGTCGCCCGCCATAATGGGTTTAACGCGACATATTTCTTTTGTTTACACACATTTGATTACACATAATTTCTATCACCAACACGACACGTTGCATACCTTTCAGGAAGTTATCACTCCCCAAACATGTGAAACACTTCATCAAACACTACTTTAAATGATATTTTTACATATGCATTACACTGAACACTTGTCACTTTATACACACTTCAATGCTGAAATTCCCTAGCAGAGATCGAAATTGCAGGTGTCGACGGCATCTTACGTTACCAACTCCTGATTGAAAGTCTGGTTATCTGCTCTCGGAACTCTCCAACAGTTTTTATGACGATCATTACTCCTACAGTAAGCGTCCTGCGTTACATCAATACGCTGGCTCCCAAACATGAGCGTTAACATCTGGTACTCTCATGGCAATACCAAACACTTAGTAGAGTTTCTTTCGCGCATTCTATCGTAGTTACACATATACGATTAGTTAATACAATACACACTGCGCTTAATAAAGTTCAACACTTTCACAAATAATTATATACAATAGTTCTACCGTTAGTCTATACGGTGCTTCGTAACTGAACACGTCATAGTTCGTGCTGCTGATTATGCCTGTATCACGACTATTATTCATACAAGCATGTTTACTGTTTCTTTTACACATACCAGTCTTTGTTCGGCGTCTTGAAGAATAGAATCGTCATGCGTTTTGCCTTGACGAACTTGCTTCAACCTGGCTGTAGCTGACTGAAGTTTCACTCGAAGACTGCACGTAACTTATTTGAAGACTTCTGTATGCGGCTTACACGCTGTCTCGTACTGCTGCATATTTGCTGCATACTGATTGCAACTTATTGCCATTGTGCTACAATTGATAATTGAGTAAGACTGTAACTGGCTGTAACTGCGCTTGGCGGCATGTAGACTGCGTGACAACTGAGTTTCAACTGAGCATAGCTGAGTGCTCCTCCTGGGGTCTACTCCCTTATATCGGATTTCCACAGAAAGTAGAGCAACATCTTCCCGCGTAATCTTGGCTCCTCTCACAGCATGATTCAGGTCTTCAAACCATGATCATTGTGTTCCTCTCTCTTCACAGGTCCCAAAACTATCTGTGTGCAAAGGAATCGCTCGTTCAATTAATTAATATTAATTCCTTTCTCCATGGCGTGGGACGCTACCTAACGGGAAACCCCCGGCAACATCTTCACATCCATCCGCGAACAATGGTCGTTTTACAGTCCTTACGCACATCATTAAATATGCACCAATTTCGCAGGTAAAAGACTCTAAAATTATCTTCTTGCCAAGATATTCACCTGTGTGCAACTCTCATCTCGATTCGTTACTCCAATCACGAGTAATCAATGATTCTTCTGGGCATTTCTCCGCCCCTACTCCAAATCCATTCTCCGTCGGGGAATAACTATGTCATTATTCAGGCCTCACCCCTGCTCCAGACGACATAATGGGGTGACAGAGATGGACGTGGCTCCACTGGGACCAACCCACAATTCTGGGCCAATTAGTAAATGTCATCTCTGCCCTCCTCTGTGCTTCAAGCCTCCAATAGCTTACACCAAATCGTCTTATAATGATATAATCTGCTCATTATTTCCTACATTATTTTAATAAATAATGCCATTTCATCAAAATCACACCAGTGATTAAATATACATTTCATTCGAGGGGTTTTTACCAAGAAACTCCCTCTACAGATCTCTGGTTCGCTTCCTGGTGGAACCTTTTTACTGAGATCACAGTCTCTGAGAACCATGTTCGATTCCAGTCAGCATAACCCCATCGGGTTCAGTAACTAAGAGCTTGTGTTCTTATAGCAACGTATAGATGACACTACTGACCCAATATGCATAGATGAACAAACCCGTAACTAAGAGCTTGTGTTCTTATAGCAACGTATAGATGACACTACTGACCCAATATGCATAGATGAACAAACCCGTAACTAAGAGCTTGTGTTCTTATAGCAACGTATAGATGACACTACTGACCCAATATGCATAGATGAACAAACCCGTAACTAAGAGCTTGTGTTCTTATAGCAACGTATAGATGACACTACTGACCCAATATGCATAGATGAACAAACCCGTAACTAAGAGCTTGTGTTCTTATAGCCACGTATAGATGACACTACTGACCCAATATGCATAGATGAACAAACCCGTAACTAAGAGCTTGTGTTCTTATAGCAACGTATAGACGTTAGACTGTCATGGCGACCGAGATGCATCGTGCGTAAAAGTGCTCCGTAGAATACCTGCCGAAACCGCAACATAACTCACAAATAGAGTCTGCTAGGGTGTGTATTATTAACTATATACAACTTAGTGAATATTTAGTCAACAGTCATGACCCTAAAAGCCGTCAATCAAAGAATTTCAGCGTTTGAAGAAAAGCTCAAAGTATTTCAAACTCGCCTAGAGGGAGCCACCACAGCTGGAACGAGCACTTCTACCAACCTCAACTCCGTGAAAGTGGAAACCCTAGCTTCGGAGTTCGAGACTTTTCGCCTTGAAGTCATAACGGAGCTAAGTGACTTAAAAAAGGATTTGAATAACCAGATTGTGAAGCAAGAACTTCGAATTGATGAGGCAGAACAGTACAGCCGCCGGAACTGCCTACTGCTACATGGGGTAAGTGAAACTCCAAACGAAGACGTGTACGCTAGAGTAACGGAGGTACTTAAGGACAAGCTTAATATAGAACTGACTATGATGAGCATCGATCGGTGTCATCGATTGGGGAAACCAAAGAGATCGTCTGCGGATGTGGTGGTTACCGGTAGAAGACCAATTATTGTCAAGTTCACCCGCTACCACGAGAGGGAACGTGTCTGGCGCGCCAAGAGACTTTTAAAAGGAACTCCTATCCTCATAACTGAGTCCCTCACAGCATCGCGCAAGGACATGCTCAACAAGGCCAGGGATCACTTTGGAGCAAGGAACACCTTCACTCTGGATGGGCGAATAGTGATAGTGGATTCTGACGGTAAAAAACATTACGTTAACACTCCAGCAGAACTTGCCTGCTTAATGAAAGGGCAGGTATCGGAAGTTAAGTGAACAGGTTAATGTGTGTAATTGTGAGTGTGTGTTTAATATGTTATTTTAATTTTAGTGTGAGTGATTGCATAAGTGATAGGTGGTTTAATTTTAAATTCAGTGAGAGTGGTTGTTTAACTGCTTCTAGTGGCTTGTGCATACATGAGGAAACAATGGTAAGTTGCATGCTCCCTTCTGTTTTATGGCCAGTGTAGTTGGTACCGTTACATTCAGTCCCGACAGAGATAATGACCTTCACCTTGACAATGAGCCTCCCAGCCCTCCCCAACCCCTGTCTTCGTCTCCCCCCACACGCAATCATCTGGAAAGGGAATTTTCCGCATTTCCCCGTTCACTGCTGTGTGCACATGTTAATGCCCAGTCCATAATAGCACATCACGCTGAGCTCCAAGCTATTTTTGAAGGAAGCATGGTAAACCTTGTAGCAATTAGCGAAAGCTGGATGAGAGACTCTGTCCCTTTAAACATGATAAGTCTAGTAGGATACAATTCGCTCTTTCACAACCGACTGAAGCGTCGAGGAGGAGGAGTAGCTTTATTCTATAAAAACAATTTGGCGGCAAAGATTATAAAAACATCGAACCTATCTACTGACCCCTTGACCGAATATAGGTTTGTTGAGCTCACTGTTGACGTGACTAAAGTGCTTATTGGTGTAGTATATAAACCACCTAAAGAAGGGAACTTCATGGGTTTTGAAGAAACTCTACTAAGACTGTTACCTACCTACGAACACGTACTTATATTTGGTGACTTTAACACAAACATATTAATAGACTCCACTGACGCAAATCGTTTACGGAATATGTTTACCTCTTGTAACATGACAATATTACCACTCGGTCCTACTCACCACGTACACACCCCCCAAGGATCTTCACGCACTCTAATTGATTTAATTATCACAAATAACCCACAGAAAATACTAAAACACGGACAGATTTCAGTACCTGGCATATCTTTACACGACCTGATTTATTTAGCTTATTCTCTAAAAACTCCAAAATTTGCACCTAAATACATAACATATAGAGACATGAAAAGATTGAACCTTCAAGAACTAACACAAGACGCAATTCTCTGTCCATGGAACGATATACTACACTTGACTGACGTTGATGAAAAGGTGAGCAGATTTAACAAAATACTGCTGGAACTATATGACAAACATGCACCTAAACGAACAGCAAAAGTCACTCGTAAAGCTGCCCCCTGGCTATCAAGTGACATTAAATCCGCAATGGCCGAACGGGACGCATTTCACAGACGTTATAAGCAGACCTTATCAAGTGACGATTTTGAAAACTATCGTGTGCTTAGAAATCGAGTTAAACAAATGATTCGAAATAAAAAGTATGCCTACTTCCAACAGCTAGCCGGCAACTTGAATGCTAGGAGCACCTGGCAGCAACTCAGGTCGGTAGGTATTGGGAGGCGCACTAAAAACACCAATGAGCAGGATATTAATCCTAATGAATTAAATGCTCACTTTGCTCGAGAAATAATTAGTACTGATCCCCAAATAATACAAACAACAATAAATACACTGCAATGTGTCCCACTACCTCACCGACCGTTATTCAAGTTTCGTGAAATAGATGATACTGTCGTAAGAAAAAAATTAATATCTATCAAATCACAAGCAGTCGGAATAGATGACATCCCAATTTCCTTTATCGTTAACCTGATAGAAGTATTACTGCCAATTATTACGCACATTTGTAACACATGTCTTTTAGAAGGTTTCTTCCCAACAATATGGAAAGATGCTTTATTTATTCCAGTTACGAAAAATTCTCTTGCAAATTCTCCATCCGACTGTCGACCTGTAAGCATACTTTCCTCAATTTCCAAAATACTAGAAAAACTTATGCATGAACAACTACTTCAGTACTTGACGCAATACTCACTACTTGATCCGTTACAATCTGGATTTAAGAAAGGACACAGCACATCTACTGCACTCATTAAGATCACCGATGACGTAAGACGAGCAATGGATGAGCGTAAAGTGACAATACTCATTCTCCTAGACTTCAGCAGTGCATTCGACACCATTAACACGGACATACTTATGGCTAAATTGCAATCCTTCCATCTTAGCCCCGTTGCTCTCAAATTATTCGCCTCCTATCTTCATAACCGAAGACAACGTGTACTCCTTAATGAAAACAGAACTGATTGGAAGTTCAAAATAAATGGAGTACCTCAGGGTTCAATTCTCGGCCCTCTTATATTCATTTTATATCTGAACGACATCTCTTCGAAACTGGAAAACTGCAATTACCATCTATATGCTGATGACCTTCAGATATATTGCCACACAAAAGTAAATGACATAGATGCGGCAATTGAAAATATGAATCTAAATCTAAAGAGGATCAGCCGCTATGCAACTGAAAATTCTCTTGCCATCAACCCAATTAAAACACAAGCTATCGTAATAGGGCAGACTAAATTGCTTTTCCATTTACACAGTAGACCGCTTTCTTTAATTCAACTAAATGGTGTTGCTATCCCGTTCTCTAAATCGGTAAAAAGTCTTGGAGTCACACTAAATGAAACTTTGAATTGGGATGGGCACGTTACTATACTCTGTGAGCTGCCTGAATAGGATTGACATTTGGCCGGAAGTTCCACGTCAGTCATCACCCCTCTGCCTCTTGGCCAATCCATGTTCGCATAGTTGATGTCATAATACTCTGCGTTGCAATATCACAGCCCACATGCGTCAGTGCCTGGTCAGCAATATCTCTAGCTTGTACAGTGTGATAGCTTGTAATTTTAACTGTTTGGCAACCTTGTTCCCTGACCACATGGCGAGGCGAGAACTGTCAATCCTATTCTGGCTGCTCTCAGAGTATAATACATGCAGGAAAATTTACTCGTCACTTCATCCACTTAAGATTCACCAGTCCGTTCTACCCCGTAACTTGAAAATAAAACTCGTCCAAACCTTGATACTCCCTATATTTAACTACTGTGATGTTGTATTAGTAGATGCTACCGGTGAACAAAACAAGAAACTTCAGAGAGCTTTAAATTCCTGCATTAGGTTTATTTTCTCCTTGAAATTTTCCTCACATGTGTCTCCTTTTTATGATCTACTTTCCTGGCTAAAAGTAGAACAACAAAGGAACCTGCACATATGTACCCTCATCTATCGACTTCTCAATGAAAGTACTCCTCACTATCTCTCTTGTAATTTTCGTTTTCTTTCTTCCTTTCATGATCGTCACACGCGATCTGGATCTATAATTGCAATTCCTCTACATCATTCTTCTGCCTTCAGCAACTCTTTCCTCGTGTCGGGAACTAGAATTTGGAATAATTGTCCTCGTGACGTCAGAAATTGTACATCCCTTACAACTTTCAAACGTGCATGTAAAGATTTCCTCTTGAATTCGTAGGCCAACTAGAACAATTTGTGTATGAATGTGTGAGTGAATGACCATAGTATAATTTTGTTAAAAATGTATGTCATGTAAATTGTATAGCTTAGCTAATATCACGCAGTCGCCAATTTAATTTAATTTTATTTTATTTTATTTTATTTTATTTTATTCTAGTATTTAAGGTTTTCCTAGTATTTAAGTTTGGTAGGTTAAGAATAACATATGTGAGTATTCATGTAAGTTGCACTGTATGTGGTTAAGTGTAAGAGAGGGCCTAGAGCCCTAACTTCGCCACAATAAAGGCACCAATAAATAAATAAATAAAATAGATGACACTACTGACCCAATATGCATAGATGAACAAACCCGTAACTAAGAGCTTGTGTTCTTATAGCCACGTATAGATGACACTACTGACCCAATATGCATAGATGAACAAACCCGTAACTAAGAGCTTGTGTTCTTATAGCAACGTATAGATGACACTACTGACCCAATATGCATAGATGAACAAACCCGTAACTAAGAGCTTGTGTTCTTATAGCCACGTATATATGACACTACTGACCCAATATGCATAGATGAACAAACCCGTAACTAAGAGCTTGTGTTCTTATAGCAACGTATAGATGACACTACTGACCCAATATGCATAGATGAACAAACCCGTAACTAAGAGCTTGTGTTCTTATAGCCACGTATAGATGACACTACTGACCCAATATGCATAGATGAACAAACCCGTAACTAAGAGCTTGTGTTCTTATAGTCACGTATAGATGACACTACTGACCCAATATGCATAGATGAACAAACCCGTAACTAAGAGCTTGTGTTCTTATAGCAACGTATAGATGACACTACTGACCCAATATGCATAGATGAACAAACCCGTAACTAAGAGCTTGTGTTCTTATAGCAACGTATAGATGACACTACTGACCCAATATGCATAGATGAACAAACCCGTAACTAAGAGCTTGTGTTCTTATAGCCACGTATAGATGACACTACTGACCCAATATGCATAGATGAACAAACCCGTAACTAAGAGCTTGTGTTCTTATAGTCACGTATAGATGACACTACTGACCCAATATGCATAGATGAACAAACCCGTAACTAAGAGCTTGTGTTCTTATAGCAACGTATAGATGACACTACTGACCCAATATGCATAGATGAACAAACCCGTAACTAAGAGCTTGTGTTCTTATAGCAACGTATAGATGACACTACTGACCCAATATGCATAGATGAACAAACCCGTAACTAAGAGCTTGTGTTCTTATAGCCACGTATAGATGACACTACTGACCCAATATGCATAGATGAACAAACCCGTAACTAAGAGCTTGTGTTCTTATAGCCACGTATAGATGACACTACTGACCCAATATGCATAGATGAACAAACCCGTAACTAAGAGCTTGTGTTCTTATAGCCACGTATAGATGACACTACTGACCCAATATGCATAGATGAACAAACCCGTAACTAAGAGCTTGTGTTCTTATAGCAACGTATAGATGACACTACTGACCCAATATGCATAGATGAACAAACCCGTAACTAAGAGCTTGTGTTCTTATAGCCACGTATAGATGACACTACTGACCCAATATGCATAGATGAACAAACCCGTAACTAAGAGCTTGTGTTCTTATAGCAACGTATAGGTGACGCTACTTACCCAATACGCATAGATGATCAAACAACACGTAACTAAGAGCTTGTGTTCTTATAGCAACTTATAGATGACGCTACTGACCCAATACGTATAGATGAACAAACAACACGTAACTAAGAGCTTGTGTTCTTATAGCAACTTATAGATGACGCTATCGACCTAGTACACTGGTTGTCATGGTTACCATGGAGTCAGGAAATACATGACGCTAATTCCAGGTAGACCTCTTGCTCATAAACATAATCAAAGTTAAAACATTTCGTCATTACACCCGATTGAGATCCCCAACAATTGGGTTTGTCCGACCGGATAGATAATCAAGGAGGTTTCCAGCTATTACATAGCCAATAAGTACGAGAAGAGGGCAATTATTGAAGTCTGCAAGACCCTTTCAAATGCGGTGTTGATATTCCAATGCTTGGAAGCAATTCCACAGCGGGATGTTTCTGCAAGCACTCCTTCACTTTGTACTTGCTAAGAGACAGTAAATAAGTTGACAAAATATCGTCTGCCAAAGTCAAAGGTTGCGGGTTTAATTCCCATACGCGTTGAAAATGTGAATTCTCTACCTCACATGTACTCAATGTACGTTACATGACCCAACAGCTCATCACGGTGGCACCAAAGTCCATGCGCACTTAAAAGGGTGGGACAAACTGACTGTATTAGGCACAGGTCTGTTGTGTTGTTTAGAGAAGTGGGGATCAGCCCTTCCCCACAATACAATCAGCAGAGAGGGTAATGATGGGGTAATAATACGGTGATTGATGTGCAGGAACTGGGAGTCGAACACCAGCCTATTCACACATTCCTAAAGCCAGGACTGAAATGAAATCTGTTTCTCATTAGCGGAGCAGGCTGGCTCTGTTTCGATTTGATATCTACAGTCGAGATGTGAAGTGCACGAGACGAGCATTGCATTTGCAACCATGTGGAACCTTGGTTGGTTCCGTAGTTTAGGGGCTGCGACAACGTGGTCATGTAGCCCCGTGTACTTTGGGTGTGTGTAGAATTTGTCTGATAACCAGTGTTAATTGTGGTGGCTGTATTAGTGTGTGTTATCTGTGATTCAGGTAGAAGGACTGCAGACGATCAATTTTTCAAGTAGATTCTACTTTTGCTACCAAATGCTACCGTCCGCGACACCTAGCTGCGGACTTGGCTGCTACATGCCATCGCAGCTAGCACCTGGTGACGAACGTTGGAACTAATATAGCGTTATCAAACTAACCAACAAATTTTAGTTACCACAGATGTAGTAAGTGGAAGGTCCTTTTTCATGCCATAAATCTATGACATGGGACCGCTGGCTTTACTTCCCCTCCGAAGGAAGGCATACTGAAGGATTTTAACGCTCTTAAAAAGTCCGACGACTTCGGCCGGGTTTGAACCGGCGATCTTGGGCATAGAAGCTCAGCATGCTACCGACTACGGCACCGAAGCCGCTATGTGGAACCTTGTAGGTTATATTATTTAGTCGGAGAAATACGGATGAAGCCAATAATAATAATAATAATAATAATAATAATAATAATAATAATAATAATAATAATAATAATATCATAATAATAATAATAATAATAATAATAATAATAAGAACAACAACTGGCTGTGAAATAGGAAAGACCTTTAAGGAGTTTGAATTACGGAGAAAGTTTTACAAGATAGACTCCAGTTCAGAACGTTAGACTAATCAACAATCATCATTTCTGTGAGAAAATTAACACCAGGAGCAAGAAATCATGGACGGGAGAACGGAGGAAGGTTTCAGTGTCCAGCTGAAGAGATTTTGGGAAAAGGAAAAAACATCGTTAGAAAAATTAGTTTTATCGCGCTCTACATATGGGCATAATAATAATACGAAGGTGAATCAAAAAGTTAGTTGCACTAACGCGCTGCAGCAGCGCGCTGTGTGTCGCAAACGTGGGCACAGCGGAGAATGGGACAGACACTGCCCACACATCTGTTAGGCAGGTCGCTGTGGTGTCTCGTCTTGTATGGTGTGAATAGCGGCCAAATGCAATGGCGCGTCGACTGGACGTTCACTCCAAATATGAGGTGCGTGCGACAATCCAATTTCTATGGGCCAAAAGGAAGAATTGCACGATAACGCAACACCTCACAAGGCCCGCCAAACGAGCGAACTGCTGCAGCGTTTCAAGTGGGAGGTCTGGCAACATCCACCCTACAGTCCCGACCTAGCGCCATGTGACTTTCATCTGTTCGGTAAGTTAAGAACGAAGCTCGGTGGTCGACATTCCCAGACCGATGAGGAGGTGAAAGCCGCTGTCTCCGTGTGGTTGCAGAACGCTGGAGGAACTTTCTATGCATCCGGCATCGACAAGTTGGTTGTGCGTTCGCAGAAATGTTTGGAGTCTCTTGGAAACTATGTGGAAAAGTTACGTTATATTGTATGTCGTTATAGCCGTGTTGGTGTTGTATAGGTGGTGTAATAAATGGCCATAACTGGGAAGTGCAACTTACTTTTCGATCCACCTTCGTATATCCCTTATAATTCTACAAATTCTGCTCTTATTAATTTCGTTTCATTGCATTCTCTGATCAGGGGTGCTGCACCCATGACCTTCCACAAAAAGGTGAAGGTCCTCTTTTCCTACTTCTCTCAAGGCTTTATTCCTGTACAACAGCTTCGGTGGCGTAGTTGGTAGTATGCTGAACTGCTGTGCCCAAGATAGCGGGTTCAAATCCGGCCGAAAGTCGTCGGATTTTTTAATAGCGTAAAAATCCTTCAGTATGCCTTCCTTCGGAGGGGAAGTAAAGCCGGCGGTCCCATGTAAAAGATCCTTCCACAGACTAAACTTGTGTGGAGCTAAATTTCTAGGTTAGATTTCATTGTAACGCTCTATTAAAGTTCCAACGTTCACCACTAGGTATCATTGACATCTGGTAGCGAAAGTTGGAACTACTTGAAATTGAACGGAACTTGTAGCTCACCCGATATCTATTCCTGTACACCTCTATTAACCACCAAATTATCCATCTCATTTCTCTTTTCGCTGGACCCCTCACGTAAAACAAATTTTCATTGTTTTGACTCTCCAATTTTGAATTCCGATTAACGGTGCCATCTGTCAGTCAAAACCAGAACTCTACTGCGTGGCTTGTAGCTGAAATTGAAATTATTCTGTCATGTAATCACCAAAATCCCTTTCTAAATTCTGACTTTGGTGGCTTCGGTGGTATAGTTGGTAGCATGCTGAGCTTCTATGTCCAAAGTCACGGGTTCAAACCCAGCCGAAGTCGTCGGATTTTTTAAGAGCATTTAAATCCCTCAGTATGCCTTCCTTTGGAGGGGAAGTAAAGCCGGCGGTTCCATGTCATAGATTTATGGCATGTAAAAGAACCTTCCACTACCCAAACTTGAGTGAAGCAACATTTGTAGTTTAGGTTTGATTTATGCTCTTAGGTTCCAACGTTCGTCACCGGGCGCTGGTTGCGATGGCATCTAGTAGTAGCCAAGTTCATAGCTAGGTGTCGTGGTCGGTAGCATTTGGTAGAGAAGGTAAGAACTACTACTTGAAATTATCGTCTCTACTCCTTACTTGAATTAAAAACAGATAACACACACTAATACAGTCATCACAACTAACACAGATTATCAGACAGATTATACACACACCCAAAGTACACGGAGCTACATGACCGCGTTGTCGCAGCCCCTAAACCAACCAACCAACCAACCAAAATTCCACCTTCCTCTGGCGGGAATCGAAGCCGTGTTCGTGTAGACACTCCCAGTGACCCACCAAGGAAGGTCAGATGGATGGAGAAGCAGCACTATGTGTTGTGTGTCTACTAATTTCTGATCGAGACTGTACATTTAAATGAAGGCGATTTATCTCAATTTACTGTTCATGAATTCTTTCCTTCCCTCCCGGCGAACTGGGAACAAAAGAAGCTGTGATGTTGGAGCTGTTTTATTACGCATTAACATGCTCTTTGTGCAACAGAGCTATCACGTGATAGGTGTTCCATTAGCCGTGTGTCTGGCCAGATCATTCGCCTGCGGACACCAAAACCATTCAGTCAACTCATTGTGTAGTTGATGGGGCTTCATTTAGAATCTTGGTCATCAGTTCCCTACAGTTGTGTATATAGTGTTTGTCTGCGGTATGTTGGTCATTACTAATTAGCATTGTGTGTGCAACTGTAATTTATAATACGGGCCACTTGCCAAGCTGGGTGAGTGGTTATCGTGTCGGACTACCAACCCCGAGCTTGCAGGTTCGCTCTTGGCCATGGTAAGTGATTTTTGAATGGCGAAAAAAATTACGACACGCACGTCATACGTTGTTGGCATGTTAAAGAACCCATTTGAATTCAGTAGGCCGTGTTCATAATGGCAAAATTAATCTCGGGATTTTCCGCCAACACCAAGTTCCTCCAATCTCTACTAGAAAGCGCTATGTGTCAATAAGCTTTGACATCCAACCTTCTTGACTTTCATAGCGTTCCAAGGAACGACAAAATTCGACATGCAGGCTGCCATCTGGGCGTCAAATAACAAAGCTTGCACCCGATACCCTAGCCCATACGATATTATTATTATTATTATTATTATTATTATTATTATTGTTATTATTAAGGCCAAGGACAATGGCGGGTTTCTGGGAAAAGATATGTTTGTGTTCAGGTTTATTGGGAATATCTATCCTAAAAACCATCCGATGCGGACGTCCAACTCTAGGTATCGTCTTCTAGACATAACAAACAAGACCACATTTTGGAAAATGCATCGATTTAATATCAATTCAATTGCAGTCTAGTGTCCATTGTGGTTTTCAGATCGCAAATACGAGCTTTCGTTCAAGAGAAAACTGAAAAAAGAAATTGCCTAACTTTGGTGCTGCTACGTGGTGTCAGAATTACAAACTAAAAAACGGGACATTTAGCCTTAAACCCTCAACGTCTCACAGCTGGGAAGTTCGGTAGTTGGCGATCCCAAGGGGTTCGCGAGGTGGGTCTATTCTCCCTTCTTCCATTGACTTTGGGGCGGACACTTTCCTCTTTACCTTTCATGGCCTGACTTCTTTTCAAGTCCCTCAGTCCTCATTCTTTGAGGGCTGAGGGCATTTCTTTTTCCTGTCGTTTATCTCCATTTTTAGCCTATTTTCACTCATGAAAACAATAGGCATATGAGATCACAATTTGTCCGTGTGTGTGTGCTTTGGGACATCGTGGCCATGTAGCCCCGTGTACTTGTGTGTGTGTAATTTGTGATGGCTGTATTAGTGTGTGTATTTGTAATTCAGATGAGGATTGAGAAGGAGGCAGCCGTGGCCTTACGTTAGGAATCATCCCGGCATTTTCCTTGAATAGAAGTGGGAAACCACGGAAATCCATTTCCAAAATGGCTAAGGTAGGAATCGAACCCACCTCTTCTCAGTTCTGCCTCACGAGGCTGGGTGTACTCCATTCCAGTCCTCAGACCAGAATTAAATTTCTTGGTAGAGCTGAGAATCGAACCCGAGCCTCCACGGTGACAGCCAAGAAAGCTAGCTCAGGAAACTGCAGCGTTATACTATTTTACAGTAATTGATGTCCCTGACCGTGTGTTTCTTGTTACATTTATTTAGAGGGATAAATTGTGACGAAATCACAAATATTAGATATTGCTTTGTGATTACGTAATTTGTGGACACCCCTTGATTGTTGTATTAACCCTTTATAGGGCAAACTATTTTTTAAATATTTTTTTTACATTTTAATTAATTTTAATTATTATAATTATTAACAATGTTAGTTTTTGTTTCTCTAATTCTAATGCTAATATAATTATTATTTTTAATTTTCAATTTGTTCTTATAGATTCAATTTTGATATTTTTATTGAATTAATTAACGTCGCCTCCGTAGCGTAGCGGTCAGCATGGTTAGCTGCTGCCCCGGAAGTCCTGGGTTCGATTCCCGGCTCAGCCACGAACTTTGAAAAGTGGTATGAGGACTGGAACGGGGTCTACTCAGCCTCGGGTGGTCCAAATGAGTAGAGGGGGTTCGATTCCCACCTCAGCCATCCTCGAAGTGGTTTTCTGTGGTTTCCCACTTCGTCTTCGGGCAAATGCCGGGATGGTCCCTATTGTAAGGCCACGGCCGCCTCCTTCCCTCTTCCTTGCCTATCCATCCCAATCTTCCCCTCCCTTCCCATCCCTCAAGAGGCCCCTGTTCGCTTTGCAGGTGAGGCCGCCTGGGCGACTTGCTGATCACATCTCCCCAGTTGTATCCACTACGAGCAGATGTTCCAAGCTCCAGGACACTGTCCGTAGTGGCGGTACTGGTGAGTTACCTCGTTTAGTCCGTGGGAGCCATCAACCTAGAGGGTAAATAGACTAAAAAAAAGTTAATTAACTAATTTCGAATTCATTTTTGCTTATTTTCATAATTTTTTGCTATGTTCATTATTTTAATTTTTATATTTCTTTTATTATTGTAATTTTTTATGATTTTATTTCTATTTTAATTTTACACTTTAATTGTTATTGTTTTTAGTTTTATTTTTTTAATTTTATCCAACACATTACGTAAAGTAGATAAGTAGGTATATTTGATTTTTAGAAATACTAGAACTTCGGCATAAAAATTCCCCGAAATTTGACTTAAAGATTCAACTACAGTTGTTGTTGTTTGAGTCTTCAGTCTTTTGACAGGTTTGATGCAGATCTCCATGCCTCTGTGTCCTGAGATAATAGTTTCATCTCTACATAGCTACCACACCCTACATCCGAGGCAATCTGTTTAAACATATTCTAACCTTGGTCTACCCCTACAGTTCTTGTCCTCGATCCTTCATATCATAACTAAGCTTGCTATTCCTGGGTGTCTTAGTATGTGTCCTACCAACCTATCTCTCCTCTTCATTAGCAGTCGCCAGGAACATCTCTCCTCTCCCACTAGTCGTAATACCTCTTCGTTTGTAACCCTATCTACGCATCTGATCTTCATCATTCTCCTGTAACACCACATTTTAAACGCTTCAATTCTCCTCTTTTCTGCTGCACCAATAGTCAAAGTTTCGCTTCCATAGAGCGCCACGTTTCAGACTTCCTAATACCTAAATCTCTATTCGATGTCAACAGATTCCTTTTCTGTAGAAATGCTACAGCATTTTTGAAAGCATAAACTGTCCTTATGACAGGTGATTGATATAGAGACTATTTCATAAAGGGTTAAGGGGCGGAACAGCAAGGTTATCTACTTCCAAATGGAGAATATTTTGTCCAGAAATGCATTAAAAATGGAACATGTGCGGTGGTGATTGAAACTGTAGATTCGGGAAACCGGAACGATGCGTGCGTTTAGAAGAGCTGTACGCTACAGTTTGTGAGACCGTAAACACCAGTAAAGCTGTCACGAGGGGTTTATCAGGAGCGGCGAACCCCGGCCCAATTGATGGGGGTGCCATTGCTATCGCTACGGTATTGTAAGTTACAGAGAATTATTTGGAATTTAAATAACGCTGTAGCAAATTGCACTGCTAACGATCTGCGCACTTTAAATACCGTTACGGACGGAACAAAAACACGACCGCGATTCAGCTGTGTTTACACCCAGCTCAACATGAAATGGCGCGGAGGAAAATAGAAAATCCAACGACGCGAATAAAAAACAGGAATAGCGTCATTACTGTTGTAGCGAGCGAAAAAACCAACGCACACAAGCTCTCATTGTGCTGAGGTTCCTTTACGTTCACTACACACCACGCTTCGTGATCATCAGCGGTTAGTCTCCCCAACAATCTCCAGCACGACATTTCAAAGGCTTCTCAGTTAGTCAACACTATTATACCCAAGTGTGGTATTCCCTAAACCTGCGAGGGATTAAGAGTCTACATTCCTTTGGAAATTATACGAGATTGATAAATACCGTTGGAAATTACACGAGATTGATAAATACCGTTGGAAATTACACGAGATTGATAAATACCGTTGGAAATTACATGAGATTGATAAATACCGTTGGAAATTACATGAGATTGATAAATACCGTTGGAAATTACATGAGATTGATAAATACCGTTGGAAATTTCACGAGATTGATAAATACCGTTGGAAATTACACGAGATTGATAAATACCGTTGGAAATTACATGAGATTGATAAATACCGTTGGAAATTACACGAGATTGATAAATACCGTTGGAAATTACACGAGATTGATAAATACCGTTGGAAATTACACGAGATTGATAAATACCGTTGGAAATTACACGAGATTGATAAATACCGTTGGAAATTACACGAGATTGATAAATACCGTTGGAAATTACATGAGATTGATAAATACCGTTGGAAATTACACGAGATTGATAAATACCGTTGGAAATTACACGAGATTGATAAATACCGTTGGAAATTACATGAGATTGATAAATACCGTTGGAAATTACATGAGATTGATAAATACCGTTGGAAATTACACGAGATTGATAAATACCGTTGGAAATTACACGAGATTGATAAATACCGTTGGAAATTACACGAGATTGATAAATACCGTTGGAAATTACACGAAATTGATAAATACCGTTGGAAATTACATGCGATTGATAAATACCGTTGGAAATTACACGAGATTGATAAATACCGTTGGAAATTACATGAAATTGATAAATACCGTTGGAAATTACACGAGATTGATAAATACCGTTGGAAATTACACGAGATTGATAAATACCGTTGGAAATTACACGAGATTGATAAATACCGTTGGAAATTACATGAGATTGATAAATACCGTTGGAAATTACACGAGATTGATAAATACCGTCGGAAATTATACGAGATTGATAAATACCGTTGGAAATTACATGAGATTGATAAATACCGTTGGAAATTACATGAGATTGATAAATACCGTTGGAAATTACACGAGATTGATAAATACCGTTGGAAATTACATGAGATTGATAAATACCGTTGGAAATTACACGAGATTGATAAATACCGTTGGAAATTATACGAGATTGATAAATACCGTTGGAAATTACATGACATTGATAAATACCGTTGGAAATTACATGAGATTGATAAATACCGTTGGAAATTACACGAGATTGATAAATACCGTTGGAAATTACATGAGATTGATAAATACCGTTGGAAATTACACGAGATTGATAAATACCGTTGGAAATTACATGAGATTGATAAATACCGTTGGAAATTACACGAGATTGATAAATACCGTTGGAAATTACACGAGATTGATAAATACCGTTGGAAATTACACGAGATTGATAAATACCGTTGGAAATTACACGAGATTGATAAATACCGTTGGAAATTACACGAGATTGATAAATACCATTGGAAATTATACGAGATTGATAAATACCGTTGGAAATTACATGAGATTGATAAATACCGTTGGAAATTACACGAGATTGATAAATACCGTTGGAAATTACATGAGATTGATAAATACCGTTGGAAATTACACGAGATTGATAAATACCGTTGGAAATTACACGAGATTGATAAATACCGTTGGAAATTACACGAGATTGATAAATACCGTTGGAAATTACACGAGATTGATAAATACCGTTGGAAATTACACGAGATTGATAAATACCATTGGAAATTATACGAGATTGATAAATACCGTTGGAAATTACATGAGATTGATAAATACCGTTGGAAATTACAGGAGATTGATAAATACCGTTGGAAATTACATGAGATTGATAAATACCGTTGGAAATTACACGAGATTGATAAATACCGTTGGAAATTACACGAGATTGATAAATACCGTTGGAAATTATACGAAATTGATAAATACCGTTGGAAATTACATGAGATTGATAAATACCGTTGGAAATTACATGAGATTGATAAATACCGTTGGAAATTACACGAGATTGATAAATACCGTTGGAAATTACACGAGATTGATAAATACCGTTGGAAATTATACGAGATTGATAAATACCGTTGGAAATTATACGAGATTGATAAATACCGTTGGAAATTACATGAGATTGATAAATACCGTTAGAAATTACACGAGATTGATAAATACCGTTGGAAATTACATGGGATTGATAAATACCGTTGGAAATTACACGAGATTGATAAATACCGTTGGAAATTACATGAGATTGATAAATACCGTTGGAAATTACATGAGATTGATAAATACCGTTGGAAATTATCCGAGATTGATAAATACCGTTGGAAATTACATGAGATTGATAAATACCGTTGGAAATTACACGAGATTGATAAATACCGTTGGAAATTACACGAGATTGATAAATACCGTTGGAAATTACATGAGATTGATAAATTAACTTGGAAATTACATCGGATTGATAAATTAACTTGGAAATTACATAAGATTGATACATTCACTTGCATAAACTTATTAATGGCGGCTTCAGTGGCGAAGTTGGTAGCATGCTAAGTTTCTATGCCCATGATCGCGGGTTCGAACCCGGCCGCAATCAACGGATTTTTTAAGAGCGTTAAAAATCCCTCAGTAAGCCTTGCTTCGGAGGGGAAGTAAATCCGGCGGTCCCGTGTCATAATAGATTTATGGCATGAAAAAGAACCTTCCACTAATTACACTTGTGTGAAGCTAAATTATAGGTTAGATTTGACTGACGCTCTTAGGTTCCAACGTTCGTCGCCAGGAGCTGACTGTGGTGGCATCTAGTAACCAAGTTCAGAACTAGTTGGTCGTTGACGGTGTCGTTTGGTAGCAAAAGTTGGAACTACTTGAAAATTAAATTTCTGCAGTCCTTACTTGAATTAAAAACAGATAGCACACGCTAATACAGTTATCACAATTAACACCGGTTATCAGAGAGATTCTACACACACTCAAAGTACACATGACCGCGTTGTCGCAGCCCCTAAACTGAGGAATCAACCAACCAAATGTATTAATCTCATGTAATTGTTTTCAGGTTTAGTAATAACACCCATTAATATTGGGTACAATCGTGTCAAGCGACTGGAAATCATTTAAAATATTCATCTGGACTTCCCACTTTACTACAGTCGAGGTACCGTCCCAGCATTTGCTTCGAGGCAGTGTGGAAAACCTTGGAGAAAATAACATTCAGTACGGCCGCTGTCTGATCTGAGGACTTTTGCAGCTGCTCATTGCAGTTGTGCGACGTCACTTAGCGCTCATGGCTACGCTGCAGCAGTGACCAAACACGATCCGTGGCCCGGGTAGCCATTACCATCCAGGTTATAAGAACAGTGACACGGTACACAAGCGCTTACGGTGTTACGTCATAAGTTATTCATCCATTAATCACGGTTCCACCTGCGCATTAACCCTGGCGGGGGTGAGTGGGGGTGGCCCCTTAAAGCCGCACTGCGACGCAGGCCGTGTTCTCCTCCCCTTCATCCATAGCCGTGCCCCATCCCACCGATATAACTCATTGCACTCTTTCACTCATCCCAAGTCTTCATTAACCAACAATGGATGCCCACGTGCACTTGATGGCGCCCTTCATTGAACTGTCGGACCCAACTCCTTACCATTGAATCACTCATCAATAATCTGTCAATGGTTTAGTGTTCTTCACATTCAGAAAACAAATGACAGATCTACTCTCACAAGCGGCGGGATTTTCAATCAACGTCGCCATTGTAACCAAAATACTCGTAGACTCAGCAGAGGACAATGCGAGTGTTATTACTCCACCAAAGAAGCAGCTTTAGCGAAAGGCGCCGAGTAGATCTGAAGAGCATATGGTGCTAAGCACGTATAAGGTCGAGTTAGAAATGCATACCACTACACTAACTTCTGCTGTAGTAAGGAAAGCAAGTCATTCCACGGGTGTTAGTGAAATTTCTGTGTATCGAATAGTTCGAGAACATTAAGCTACCGACAGTCGCCCAAGAAAGAGAAACCAAGGGCAAAGATTGTGGGAAGAGTTGATGAGTTTCATAAGAATGCTATAAGAAGAAAGACTCACCAGTTCTTTTTTCGCAATGAGCAGCTGCCTACGATCGACAAAGTACTTATCGCTGTGAATGAAGACACAGATTTGCCTGATTTTTGACGAACTACATTTTATAATTTATTGCAGGAACTAAACTTCGAACATGTTCGACGAGGACGAGACAGTATGATCATAGAAACAGTTGTACGGAGACGTAGGTATTTGCAAACAATACGACGAATGAGACAAGAATGGAGAAAAGTTTATTTTTATATGAAACTTGGCTAAATACAGAGCCACAGCACAGCGCTTTTCTTTACTAGAGCTATGGCTTGACAAACTATCTCGGATCATCATGGCTACCCCTGTTCGACTGAGCCGATGACGTGAACTGGGCGTGTTTCCCTGTCCAGGCAGCCAGGGGCACTGTCTCGACTCGGCGAATAGACGTTACATTAAAAAGCACCAAAGGGTGGCTGGAAGAGATACGATGGGAACTACAGAGACTGCAGACCACAGATGAAATGATACTTAACATGGAGGAATTTTGGCGACAGACCAATTCTACCGATGTTTCAAGTTTACAAGTGCAACGTCGACCTAAGAAGAACAAGGACAGGCAACCAGCCAATGTATGAAGAAGTTCTGAGAAGATAAGAAAAAGAAAACTATTGTATCATAGCGTAGGTGGTCTATAATTGGCCAAAATCCTTAACAAAAAGAAAGAAAATTAATAATATTGTTGTCGTTACCATTGTTGTTCACGTGGATTAGCTCAGAGACTTTTCTCCCTCCTGACCCTTCCGCTGGCTCCGCACCTGACTCTGACTGGAACACACTTTTATTTATTTATTTATTTATTTATTTGCTCACAACAGGATTTTCATCGCACATACAAACGTTCGCTAAAGAAGAAACATTCCGAGCATTAAGGCACTTGTGTAGCTGATGTTATGTTAGCTGCCACTTGAGCCGCTCTTGCTCGGAGGAAGCAATAATAACAGGTATTGTTCCCTAGCGACGCTCTTGTCTGAAGGAGGCTCAGCGCTGCCTGCAACGAGCCGCGAAATTAATTACATCTCGAGCAATCTCCTCAATGACACTTGTCTTCAGCTGTTCTTTCGTCTGCTGTGTAGCTATAGCGTGAGTTCACATGCTTCTAGCACCTCGTCTGCTCTTCTAGTTAGAGCATACGTGAGCAACACTTCCAAGTATTGATGAAGCCGTGGCCTCGAGAACAGCACCAGCGCTGCATTGAAGTGGAGAAACGCTAAGGATGGTCGTTTAAGGTCGCAATAACCAGTTGGTGAACAACTGGACTCGATGTAAAGGTGACAATAATAATAATAATAATAATAATAATATAATCACAGAGTAAACGTGGTGCAGAATAGATTAAAGAGGTACAGAGAGACTTATAAGTAATAAGCATAGAAAATTTCGAAGACCTGAGTGCCAGACGAAAATCGCGAATGTTAAGTTTGAAGCAAGATCATTACAACCTGGGAAAATTTGGACGGATGAGAGGAAGAGGGAGCATTCCACGAGAATGAAGAGATTTAGGGAGGAGCGGAGGAGACACGCCTCCAAATGACATCATGTTATCAAGTTTAATCGCTCTCCTGTAGGGAAATTTTCGCCTAAATAAATAAATAAATAGATAAATAATAATAATTATTATTACAGAAGCCTATAAAATCACCTGGAACAGACATAACAAAAACTAAATATCGAACAACACAAAATTAAGACATTACACAAACCAACGGTACCATCAGCATTGAAGAGCATCATCTCACTAAAACTACACACTTTAAATATCTCGGTTCCCTTATCACTTCAGATGGCGGAACGCTTCTCGATGCTGGAGCACGAGTTAACACTGCGTGGATGAAGTGGTGCCAAGTCACAGCAGTGCTGTGCGATAAGAAAGTACTTATCCCTTTGAAAGGGAAAGTTTACAAGTCCATGATATGACCAGTGGCACTTTACGGCACAGAATGTTGGCCAGCTTCAACCAAGCAAAAACAAGCCCTACATGGCATGGAGATGAAAATGTTACGTTGGCCCATGGGTGTTACACGGCTTGATCATGTCAGGAATGAACATATCCGGAAACAGATGGGAGTTGCAGCCATTACCGATAAAATGAGAGAAGCACGGCTTCGGTGGTTTGGGCATGTCACTAGAAGTGATGAGAACTCTGTGGCAAGAACAGCTCTCCAATACGATCCAGGAGGAAATCGACCCCGTGGACGTCCAAAGAAAAGATGGCTGGACAGAATCAAGGAAGACTTGATGATATCTGGACTTAAACCTGAAGATGCCCTTGACAGGAAGAAGTGGCGAACAGCAACCAAACAAGCGGACCCTGCACCATAGCGGGTTACACGCTAGGAAAGAAGAACACCACAGTAATCAAACTTGAAGCACTTTATGAGTCAATAAACTTGATCATTGGAAGCAGGTCTCTCATTAAAGACGTAGAGAAACAAGATAGGAAAATATTGAGGGCAATCCTTGGTCCAGTCTGTTCAGAAGGAATCTGGATGAAACGGAAGTCTCAGGAGCTTTATTAGCGTTCTGAAAAGATCACTGACATCTTCAGGAAAAGGCGATTGAAGTTCTACGGCCACATTCTCAGAATGAACAATGACAGGTTTACCAAAAGGTTTCTCAAACTCGCTCTCTCTATGGAAGTCAACAACAACTGGCTTAGTGAAATAGAAAAAGATCTTCAAGAAATTTGCATTACGGAAGATATTTACCCCAGTTCAGAACATTAATCTCTGAGAAAATTACCACCAGGACCAAGGAATCATGGACGGAAGAACGGCGGAAGGTTGTCAGTGCCCAGATGAAGAGATTTTGGGAGAAGGAAAAAACATCGTTAGCAAAATAAGTTTTATCGCACTCTACATATAAGCATAACGATGTAATAATAATAATAATACTAACAATGTAACAATAATAATATTAATAATAATAAAAAACTGTATGGAAGAAGTCAAAAAGGATTTGGAAAGAAACAATATCAGAAAGGAAGATACACCACATAGAGATATTTTAAGGGAAAAAGTACTAAAAATGGAAGGATTTCAAGGCAGGAAGCGAAAGAAACCCGGCTCAAAATGGTCCGAGGAAAGGAAGAAGAAACATAGTGAGATGATGACGGAATACTGGGGGAAGAAGAAGGAACAGCAAAGGACAAAGCTTTGAAATTGGCTCGTGGTTCCTACACGACCGAAACGAATATAATAATAATAATAATAATAATAATAATAATAATAATAATAATAATAATAATAATAATAATAAGAAGAAGAAGAAGAAGAAGAAGAAGAAGAAGAAGAAGAAATTGTATGGAAACAGTCACTTGATGTAAATCTTTTAGTCGGTGCTATTTAGGCGATGTACTCTACAATTTCAACGTTCCGCTTATCACTGCCATGTGGCAGTGAAACTGGAACTATTGGGCGGCCTGTTGTTGAGATTCACTTAGTTTTGTCCTGTACCCCTGTACTGTCCGCTCCTCCTTGGGTGGGAATGAAACCCAAGATCTTGAGACAAGGAGGTGAACACTGATCCGTCGAGGAAGCTACGCACATGAGCGTAATTAAATCACTGTCGTATTAGAAAGGAAACAATGTCATAAAGACATAATCTCTAGTTTTTGAGAGGAGAGGGGGAATGTAATTAGTTGGATCCTCAAACAGACCTAAGTGCGCCGAGCCTCTTGAGAGACAAGAGCTCTCCACTGAGCGTTGCGACGTCAGGAAACAATACCTGTTATTATTGTGGAGGGCGTCTCGAGTGTTTGTATCCTGTGGAGCACCCATCCTGGTGTCTAGAGAGGCGAACATTACACACTTTATATTCTGTTTTTGCTTGCTGTGTAGTCTTGGAACATCGTGGTCATCAGACACGAACGATCCAGGACATATTTTACTCCAAATGATCTTCAGGTATTCAGGTACGTTTTAAGAAAATTTCCATAATTTTAAACCAAACTTTTAGAAATAATTTTATTGGTTAACTAAGATGCATATAAATATAATAATAATGTTATTGGTTTTACGTCCCTTTTAATTACTGGGACCATTAGAGTCGCCGGGGTGCCGAAGTTGTGCCCCAGAGGGGATCTTTAACGTGCCAGTAAATCTATTGACACGGTTCCCTTGTATTTTCTCACCCTCAAATGCAATTGGCTGCGCCAGGATTCGATCCTACAATAGGCGAGAACGTTACCGCTGAGCCACGCAGCATGGGTATGCAAGATATACTCATTTGTTTCGTGTCAAAGTGCTCGGAGCGAAATGAGACCATAACTCAGATCATTTTTGATGTGTAACATCTTTCAACTCGGTAGCTGGACATTTTTAGCCTACTTTTCACATTTTGCAAAAATGAGGAAAAAGTAGTCTTATGAGATCGGGCAAATGTGTGTCTGTCTGTCTGTCTGTCTGTCTGTCCTTCTGTCTGTCTGTCTGGCTGTGTGTGTGTCCCCCCCCCTATCAACTACTAAACGGCTGCAGCAATCAAAACCAAATTTAGTATGAGTAAAGATGTGCACCGGAATAGCTCACGTCCATATTTGAAAATGATGTCAGTGCTACCAACTGCTGAAAAAACGCACTAGAAATTTGAGCTCCATGTTGGATATCTTGCAAGGTATGCATGGGAGCTATTCCAAAATTGGCACACATGTAGATAATACTATTTCAGTTTAATTTCCAGGAGGCCAACCATGACGGTGTTGCCAAAATAATTTTAAGCCTTCTGATAGGGCCAATGTTTAAATGCATATAACTTCTACACTATCAACTGGATTTCAACCAAATTTTGTATGTATTATCTGTACATAAACAGATATGACTGAGCGTATTCTTAAGAGCCACCAGGGCTGCCAACTGTTAATAATTGCTCTCTCTATTTTTTTATCCAAATACCAATATATCAGAATGTGTGCAAGCCGACAGATTTAAACTATGCACACGTATAGTACCTGACATGTTTGATTAATTTTGGAGTAACTTATATACTTCAGTTCTACCAACATGATTCTAAGCCTGCTGATAGGGCCAATTTTTAAATACATGTAACTTCTATACTATCAGTAGGATATCATCCAAATTTCACATGTGCTATGTGTAACATATCAGATATGACTATAAGTATTGTTAAGAGCAATCAGGGCTGCCAACTGTTAATAAATGCTGTCTATATTCTTTTTACCCTAATATCAATATATCAGAAAGTATGCAAGCCAACAGCTCAATACTTTGCACACGTATAGCACCTGACATTCTAGATTAATTTGGAGTAATTAATACAAGGCAGTGCTGCCAACATGATTCTATGCCTGCTGATATGTCCAATTTTAAAATACATGTAACTTCTATACTAACAAATGGATTTCATCCAAAATTGGCACAACAAGATATCATAATATTTCAGATTATTTCCAACCAGCACACGCATGGTATTGTTGGCAACATGCTTTTACGCGTGCTGATAGATCCAGTGTCTAACTGTATGTAACGTCCATTGGACTTCAACCAAATTTTGTATTCTGTACCTAAAGAGATGGAACTAAGAATATATTCAGTCACCAGGGCTGCCAACTGTAGTGCTCTATTAGGCTACATTATACCAGGTATATTTTGAACTAATTAGATATTTCGATATTACCAACTTAATTTCGTCATTATTCTAGATAGGTTCATATTCTGTAGAATAATCCTTGGCATGAAAAGTAGGCTGTATAGTTCTTAACGGAACTTCTTGTTGTGGAGTGATTTTGGAAAAGGGACGGAAGTGGATGGGACGGAAGTGCATGGGACGGAAACAATGAGTTCGCGTGGTGGCAGAGATCGGTACAACGACGTACTGTAGGCCATGTGGCTATGGGGAATGTATATCGCATACAGTTTAGTTCAAGGTTTGGAGACCCCATTTAAGATATTCCTACAATAAATCATCTTCAAGTTGTCGTTCTTTGGTGTTCAAATATTCATTATTTGCTGAAAACAATTACGATTTATTAAATCTTCATACTTTTGCTGTATTCTTATTGAATGCAAGCACTCGATGTACTGTCGGCCATGTGGCTACGTGGAATCTATATCGCATCAATAAACACTCCATACAACGTAGGAATTCAGTATATTAACACTGGCTACTAACAATAATTGAAACTTCGTTGGTCTAAACGTATCACTGGGAGAAACACATTTAATATACCTTCTGCACACCTAATTTGTAATCGCGCCTATACTTGGCAGTGCGTATATAGGCAAAAAGAGGCCATTTCCAATAACATCGCTGGCATGGGTTCACTAACTGGCCGGTATAGAGCGCAGCTCGCATCAAGTAGGCTAACATGTCACATGTTACACATCATCTGCGACTACTGTAAGGCTCGTATAATTTTATTTATTTATAAGAACGTTTTCTTTTGTTGCATACTAACTCTTCCGTAAATATTGTAACCTTTTTCCGGGACACCCTGCATATTTTTTCAATCTGTCTCATTTCTCATTTAAACTAGCTCTTTATTACTGCTCATAGTTGCTTTACGGTATTTTCTTGGATTACATGAATTGATGAATGAACGATCGTCTTCTGGATGATTTTTCTGTATTTTTATAATTTATTACATGGTAATGTCACATGTGGATTTCTATTTGTCTTACATACAGTATTACTCGTGACGTGCCGATAAATCTACTGCTTCTAGTGTCCTGTATACAACCCAATGGACGGTGATGCTGCAACCTCAGAGCAACCTGGGCCGGTCTTGCCACGAAGAGGTCAGATCAGGAACAAAGCCACGCCGAGGCACGTATAAAGGAACAGTATTTATATTGCACCTTTCTCGACTACGTGAGCGCGCCTGAACAGCATTCGATCGCTTTCCCACTGCACTCAATAGTGTTGCGGGTAGCGGACTCAAGCACGCTGAGGCGAACTGACGTACCCCACTCTCCAAGCTCGATGTGCATTGAACGAGCCTGAATATATCCTACAACTGTAGTAAGACGGTATATTGGCTTTCACGGCCAGTGAATTAAAACTCAGCATTTTTCTAGGTTTGTGCCGTGTCTTGTGTGTGGTTTCACCTAGGATACCAAACTGGCTCATCAGCGGGCTCTTGGCGAAACCCTACACAACATATGGCACAAACCTAGAAAAATTGCTGAGTTTGAATATGAACTAACAGTTTTTCGTTACTATACGCCAAATGTTGTGCAAATAATTAATGGATTATATGATTGTTTTCTTCCTAACTGGCTTAAGACTATATCTGAAGGTATCCTTTGACATAGCGCAGCTCTTCCTTTCGCGCACGCAAGATGGGAGCCGAAGATCGCAGTGATCCGTGATCGAAGCACTCTAATTAGGCTTCCTACTCCTTTCGAGATGTACAGTAAGAATGACTGGCTGGTCCGTCAACTGGTATTCCCAAGAGCCACATAGATTAATTTTACGATTATTTAAGGTACTCGGGGGGTGCCCGAAGTAGAAAAGAGAATGCACACTTTAGGACAAACATCTAACCCAAATCGCAATAGCAAAATATTCCGTTTTTAGAAAAGTGGCAACTTGAAAACAAGAAGGGATCTAACTTGTGAGAGTAACATTTAAAATAGTTTTCTTTGAATTATTCAACCTTAATTTTTCTCGATTTTGATGGCGGGCCAGCAGAAATCTCTCGGCGGGCTGGATGTGGCCCGCGGACCGCCTATTGAGAATACCTGTAATAGAAGAGGACCTTTCATGTAATAGTGAAGGAATGGAAACTATAGATCATGTGTGTGAGGGACAAATACCTGGTATAATAAAAGCTATGCGGTTATGTTTAGCCACCTCCCACTCATCGATTTCCGAACTCACAGCGGGTCACGACCCAGATGCACAACGGAAACACCCGGTCATGGTTTCCGTCACCCACTCACAAGTATCAACCCTGATGGCCGGCTGCGTGGCTCAGCCTGCTGTACCCAAGGTTGCAGGATCGAATCGTGGCGCAGTCAGTTGGCATTTGAGAGGGAGCCGTGTCACTAGATTTATAGCTTAGTGGTCTGTATGTTAACCACCTGCTATGTCAAAGATGCTGATGGTTCAATCTTTCAGCCTTGTCAACGAATTTTATTTTGGATGTGTTAATATTTCAGAAAACCATATTTTTCTATCTTCTTGACCTGAGATGCTTGATAATATTTTTCAACAAAAACAATTCAAACGTAAATAATAAAATATGAAAGAAATAAAAATTGAAAATAAGTTAATTGTAAAAATAAATAAGCTTAAAAAATTACTATTGACATTAATTAAGCATATAAAAAATTCATGCGAACTCCTAGGTAGAGTATTTCTTCCTTGAGATCGATCTCTCATATTAGCTGGAAGGACGAGGTAATGCACGCCTCAGGGGCGTAGTTGATAGCATGCTGAACTGCTGTGCCCGAGATATCGGGTTCAAACCCTGCCGAAGTCGTTGGATTTTTTAAGAGCGTTGTAATCCTTCAGTATACCTTCCTTCGGAGGGGAAGTAAAGCTGGCGGTCCCTTGTCATATATTTATGGCATGTAAAAGATCCTTCCACAGACTAAACTTGTGTGAAGCTAAATTTCTAGATTAGATTTCGTTGGAACGCTCTACTACCTGAAATTGAACGGAATTTGTAGCTCACCCTATGGGTGTCCGCTAGAAGCAGCTACAGCCTCTGGTGAGCCAAACATGTCCTCGGACACTCTCGGCAATAAACGCCATACGATAAATAAATAAATAAATAATCAAATACACTTGGCTCGGTTTAGTGTGAGGTCTGCTCTTTCACACTGAACCTCTCAGTGCGTTGTAAAAGTCGTCATACCAGTTATAACATCTCTGACGGACCCGGAAATCGAACACAGGCTCTCCTAGGTAAGTGAAAAGAGGTAAGGTAATTAAATTGCAGTGAACATATCAGACAGACAGACAGACAGACGCCACAGCGCCCCACACAAAGCTGCTCATCCCGAGATCTCGTTCGCTGGAATCACATCATTACAGAGATATATGGGGAGAGCCCGATCCTTTTGAAGTGATCGCAAGAAATTAAATTCACGTTCTTGCCTTGGGAATGCTGAAAGCCGTTCCCAACGTGATTTAGGGGGAAACCCCGACCTCATCCGAGGATATGGTTCTGTCTTAATGTACTCTGCTCCCTAATGTTCTCGTCGTCATGGAGACCATAGTCGTGCCATTAGCCGCGAGAGGCGCCACCAGCGCATGATATATAACACTCCGAAATATGAACTCTGTGACCTTATACACCATGTCACACGATACTGTACATAACGGTTAATCAGCGTTGACTTTACAACTGAAGCGCTCTGTGGAAAAGAGGCACATGCCCTAATTCGTTTTTATTGGAGAGCGATTAATAATAAAATGATGTTTTTCTCAATTTTTGCCCATCTATTATATAATACGCTAAGTACATCCGACAAAAAACTCAAGCTCCTAAACTAGAGGGATTTAGAAGGTGCGTTTTGTGCCAAAATCTTCCAAGTCGTCTCACTACTACAGGAAAGAAAAGATACGAGCCTTACAGTAGTCGCATATGATGTGTAACATCTGACATGTTATCCTACTCGTATACTACACAGCTTGGACATTCTTAAAATGTTAATTTACACTCCATTTTCATACTGGTAGATGAATGTATAGAGTGAATTGGAGATATGCTACTGTCACATTTGTGGCGCAGCGGTCAAGCTGTTAGTCTCTCACCGAGGTAGACCGGGTTTGATTCCCGGTCAATACATGTGAGATTTTCGAATTGAAATGCCATGTCCTGTGGTTCGCATTCCACGTAAAAGGGAGGTACCGTGGATCATGATCGTGAGATTATCGGACACGCAAAACTACAAGCTTCCTTCCTTCCTTTTACATTAATAATTCATAATAACAAAGTGACACACAACGTCGACAGTACTCTCAAATACTGTGAGCACATTGCTCAGTAACTATAACATTCATTATTCTCAAGGCTCTCATACAGTTCGTCGTAAACAATCAAAACATGGCTTCCTACAATCATGAAATGACCTAGTCTCACATATGATGAAAATACAGCTTTTATTCCACTCATATAACAACATTCTGTTATGCATTTAATATTTGACTACTCACCCACAGCTTGACAATAATGCCGCTTACTTAAATGTCATTTGTCGTCTTTGTCCTACCCCATGTGATATTCAACCTTGAACGTGAAGCTTCATAAACTGCTCAATGACAAATGAAAGTCGGTGAAACATTTGCCACTGTGCTCGTCAAACCAGTGCCTGCTAAATGCACTGTCTACTGTATTGCCATAACATTCTCGCGCTACAGAGCACACACTGCCTTGTTTCCAATACACACATTTTCAATTGTACATCCGGCTGGCAGTGCGTCTTTACTTCCGTCCGATCCATTTCCGTTCGATCCACTTACGCCCGATTCACTCCCGTCCCATTTTTCTGGCAGTGCGTCTTCACTTCCGCCCGATTCACTTCCGTCCCCAATTTTCAAAATCACTCCCACAAAACTATCCAGCAACCGAGAGGAAAGATGTTACACATCCAAATATTGCATTTCTTGAAAAATCAACGGAAATTAATTTATTTGTTTAAAAACTGTGTTTAAACAGATAAAGAAGACGACAGCCCCTGGCAGAATTGTGCAGCGTCCAGCCCACACAACAGTAGAGCCGGGCGGGTAGTCTGTACACATGGGGCGCACACAACCCATTGTGCATTGAAAAGAATATTCAAACGGAATTACCCGCAACAGTGACAAATTACACTCTGATTCCATAAATATTGACAATTTGTTTAAAAAGAGCGTTTAAACAAATAAACATATTTATAGAAGCCCGCATAACAGTAAAGTCGGGCGGGTGGTTTCTGAACATGCGGGATTACTCGCACAGGTCTTCTAGTTTTTATTATTATGATATACTAGCAGTGGTACCCGGCTTGGCCCGGTGGATTTATGTATTTATGTTCGACCATGCGGAAATATAAATATTATATGCCAGAAAACTGCATCTTAATGAGGCTCATTATAGTTCAAGTTTCATTTTGATACAGGTTCTGCACCAATCATAGCTCAAGATTTTCATTACGATACAGCCCTTTGACCAATTAGGTAAGGATAGCATCGCACCTGTGCCAAACGCACTTGTTTCCAAAATCAAACATGTCGGACACAAGAGTGACAACATTGAGGTTACGATGACCTTCTATCCATGTTTTTGTTTCATGGAATTGTCAAGGTCTTTTATCCACGGAAAATCAATAACTCTGTTCAGTAAACGCAACTGGCTGAATCTCGACAGATGAATATTTATGTTCGAACATAAAATAAATTTATAATATTATCGTCGAACATGAACAGTCGTATGCAACTCGCCTATAATGGTAATTAAGACACTCATGTTTTAATTATTGCCATTATAGGCGTGTTGCATAATGTACTATTGCTTTATGGTTGATAATGAATGCTACTACCGAACTGATACTTCAAACCTACAAACTAATAGAAAAAAACATATAGCTTTTTGTCGTGGTGATAAGTAGTATAATGAACGTAACATCTAGGCCATTTTCGCCTAATGATAATAATAATAATAATAATAATAATAATTGGCACCACGCCACCTCCAAACCTAACACTCGTACACAACACCTTTGCAGCTTAATGAGGTTAACTTAACAATAACTGCAAGAACGATAAAACTAACTTTAAAACAAGAATACATTGCCAGAACAACAGCGTAACGTTACAGTAAGCGACCCGGCATGCTGACCAAGAGCGCATGACGTAACCCAAATTAATAAATTATTGAAGGTTTAGACTAAATCAGATTTATTGATCCAAGAATTACAGGTCGAGTTAAACCCTATCCATTTACAATGGGAAACACTAAGAGTTTCTTTCCTCGTGTTTGAATCACCTTTTTCCACGAGGTAGTGTTCTAGAAACGCCTTTTCTTGAAGTTCTTCCACGTAGAAGCATCCTTCTATGGGTTGTCCAATATCGGATTGAAGTAAATAGGTGAAAGGATCGTCAAGCTTTACTTTGCGAAAATAAGTTTGACACGTTACACAAGCTCTTACAAACGTTTGTGATCTAAATATTGTATATATATTTGTACATAAGTGTAATACATAAACATCGTACATTAACTAAGCCTAAGTGGGAAGGATCTGATGATGATCGCTTGACGATCGAAACATGTCATCCAATTAAGTACTCCCTCTCCCATTTTTGTTTATAAAAGCGTTTTATTTTATGATAAATATCTTAAGTAATATTCCTCTCAGGTTAGGGTGTATAAATACTTGTTTCCCGCCGAAGTGGTCGGATTTTTTAAGAGCGTTAAAATCCCTCAGTATGCCTTCCTTCGGAGGGGAAGTAAAGCCGGTGGTCCCATGTCATAGATTTATGACATGTAAAAGAAGCTTCCACTATTAAACTTGTGTGAAGCTAAATTGTAGGTTAGATTTCGTTGAATCGCTCTATCAAAGTTACAACGTTCCCCACTAGGTGTCAGTGACATCTGGTAGCGAATGTTGCAACTACTTGAAATTGAACGGAACTTGTAGCTCACCCCATGGGTGACCGCACTGAAGCAGCTACAGCCTCTAGCGAGCCGAACAAGTCATCGGACACTCCCGGCACTAAAAGCCACACCGTTCGCTAAATATATAAATAAATAAATAAATTCCCAACCTCGTAGAGCAAGGAATAACACACTATTTCACGGCCATCTATGGATTTTTGACATTGTTCCCGTGGTTTGGCAGCACTGTAACCTGGTCCCCGGCGCACCTGCAGTGAACGGGGGGCGTCGATAACGCACGCTGATGCTATTTTTTTATATAATGACGCTGGCAGTAATTAGGAACGAATGGAACAACAATAAAAGGCAATTAGGTGAAATATTAAAACATTATATTGAAACAGAGATGATTTCCGGCTAATGATTGCTATAAAACCACACTCGCAACGCTCATACAAGCAATTTAATTCACAATACATCACAACAGAGCAATGCCTCTCCCAGGGGATTGAGGATATTACCTCCAACTCTCTGTATTCAACCAACAAAGTAGCAGAACGCGTCAAGTCACGATACGTGATTGGAGAGCAGCTGTAAGCTTGGAGGTCCAAGGTCCCGGGGCAAACAACGTCCATGTTGAGTGTGTTTTTTTCTCCAGTGTTGGGTAGATTTCATTAGAAAGCTGCCTATTGCAATGGGCACCATCTTGCACATTCCGGAAAATGTCGAGATATCTTTGTGTTTCACATCCCTAAGACTCCAAAACCACCGTCAGTTCAAAAGTTTATATGTAATTTATATATACGAAGGTGGATCAAAAGGTTAGTTGCACTAACGCGCTGCAGCAGCGCGCTGTGTGTCGCAAACGTGGGCACAGTGGAGAAAGGGACAGACACTGCCCACACATCTGTTAGGCAGGTCTCTGTGGTGTCTCGTCTTGTATGGTGTGAATAGCGGCCAAAACAATGGCCGTCGACTGGACGTTCACTCCAAATATGAGGTGCGTGAGACAATCCGATTCATATGGGCCATAAGGAAGAATTGCACGGACATTCATCGTGAAATTAGTGCTGTGTATGGGGAGCGGCCCATTTCCCGGCAAGGGATCGTAAAGTGGTGTCAGCAATTCGAAGCCAGACGCACGGATATCGCGAGGGCAGGCCCGCAACGTCCAGGACCCGTGCAAATGTCAGCAGTGTGAATGCGATCATTAGACAGAACGGTGGTCGACATTCCCAGACCGATGAGGAGGTGAAGGCCGCTGTCTCCGTGTGGTTGCAGAACGCTGGAGGAACTTTCTATGCATCCGGCATCGACAAGTTGGTTGTGCGTTCGCGGAAATGTTTGGAGTCTCTTGGAAACTATTTGCAAAAGTGACGTTACATTGTATGTCGTTATAGGCGTGTTGCTGTTGTATAGGTGGTGTAATAAATGACCATAACTGGGAAGTGCAACTTATTTTTTGATCTGCTCTCGTATATATATATTACAATTACATATCATTATTGAAGACATCCACGACCGCAGCATTGGTAGACAAAAAATCAAAAACCAGAAATTTGAATTTAGATGACAACCCAAAAGAAATAGGTGTAAATGGACAGATGAAGAAAAGAAGGCGCACAGTGAACGGATGAAAGATTTTCGGGAAGATAAAAAGAGGAAGAGAGCCACCACCAAAAGCTAGATTTTTGTGTTTTTAGCGCTCTCCTCAAAGGGGAATGTACGCAAATAATAATATATATATTTCTTATGGACACGATAACTACCGCCATTGTGTACCGATCACTTTCAAACTTATATATAACATATAATCAATTAAACTTTCGGTCGAGTTCGATAATGGGCAAGATCGGACAAGGATGGCCTTCTTCGAAAAAGTGAAATATAGCTATAACGTTTTCAATATATAAAAACTCGAATCCATTCAAAGTTCATACAATTCTTCAAATAAATGCCAAAAACTTATCTCAGGTGTTTTGATAGCACCAACATTTGCCCAAAGAGGTGGGTAAAATGGAGTATTTGGAGAGAAAAAAGCGTACCACCCTTCACAGGCACAATATCAAAACCATTTAAAATGGTCAATAGTCTTCTAAAAATTACCTTTTTTTTTCTTCTTCTGATACACTTATTGATATGACCCACCCTTACGCCAAGTGATGAGTAAAATGTTATCGGAATTATAAGAAGATGGGGTTTCTCATATGATAAACATGGGAACTTTGTAGGTCTACAACAAGTGGCAAATTTAGTGAATTCAAAATATATTTCTTTGCCCGGTGAAATCTACCTCCCCTTCCGGCGTGCCGAGAGGGATTACTTTTGATCACACCTCCTACAGCTAAATAAAGGTGGTACTTAATTCAAATTCCGGAGGAAACCGACCCCAATAAAGTTACACACACTATTACAGTCTCCATAGGAACACAACGGACAAATTCAACACACAAAGATAAGTATACAGAGCTGATGATCACGGTGTCTAAGCCCCTATAGTAAAAAACGACAACATAAACAGACAAAGCGTTTGTGCGCACGTGACCAGCAAACTTACCCTTAAACAGCAGCACATCTAGGTTTTTGCCCTGTTATACTAAATTAAGCTCATGAACAGACGCTCGGTACAGTGATTTGGAGGGAGGCCTCCATGGGCTTAAGTTAAGTACCATCCCGGCATTTGCCTGGAGTTGAAGTGAGAAACGACAGAAAATCACTTCAAGTACGGCTGAGGTTGGAGTCGAGCCCATCTCTTCTCAGTTCTGCCTCACAAGGCTTAGCGTTACAGCCCTCGGATCAGAATTACATGTATTGGTAGTGACTAGAATCGAACACGGACCTCAGGAGTGACAGCCTATAAAAATAGCCGGCCTCTCAGCAGCAACACGATAACTAAAGGTTATAATTCTGAAGCCACACTTAGGTTATGTGGACGGTCAAGAAGTCAGTGCAGTGGTGGGATATACTGCACATCGTTTATGTGGACTTTCAAAAAGGCAGTGCATCGGCGGGTTACAGCAACATAGGTTATGTGGACGGTCAAGAAGTCAGTGCAATGGTGGGATAGACTGCGTATTAGCAATGCGGATGGTCAAGAGGGCAGTGCATCGGTGGGATGTACCACGCATAGGCAATGTGGACTTTCAAAAAGGCAGTGCATCGGCGGGTTAGAGCAACATAGGTTATGTGGACAGTCAAGAGGGCAGTGCATCCGCTGGATGTACCACGCATAGGTAATGTGGACGATCAAGAAGGCAGTGCATCGGTGGATTATACCACGCCTAGGTTATGTGGATGGTCATGGTCAAGTAGACAGTGTATCAGCGGGATATACCATCAATTCCTATTGGTAACAGCTTACGAATATGTCACTAGAACATTGAATCGATTTCATCTGCTAAGGGTCAATACCTCTCACGTCTGATGCTGCAGAATGAAGTAGATGTTATTGCAATACAGAAGACTCTCACCAAGGATGATGCTGATCTTTACAGAAGAGGTAGAATTTTCGGATACGTTCTGGTTGGGGCCGTAAATGATGAACAGTATGGCATTGTAACATATGTCAGATCCCATCTCACTGACTACAAACTAACTTACCAAGAAAGAAAGACAGATATTTTTGTTTTGGCTGTAGAAGTTGCCGGCACCACGGTTGCAAATATCTACAAACCACCGCAAGTTAGCTGGCCAAATCCACCTGTAAGATCCTTCAGTCATCCAGTTGTGTATGTTGGTGATTTCAACAGCCACAGTCATGTCTGGGGATATCAGAATGAAGACCAAAATGGAGCTACTCTAAATGAATGGATGGATATGCACGATCTCCAGCTTGTGTACAATGCTAAAGATCCAGGAACGTTCCGATCTGGCAGATGGTTAAAAGATTATTCTCCTGATTTGTGCATCACATCTAGATCTGGAAATAACGAAATGACACAACGAAAAGTCATCAAGTCTTTCCCACACAGCCAGCATAGGCCAGTCATAATTCATTTTGGTACTGAAATTCCGTTAGTCACCTCCATACCTCAACCTCGATGGAATTTTCAACTTGCAAACTGGGAACTATTTCAGAAAGGTCTAGATAATACCGTTCAATGGATTCCTCCAGTCCCATCCAATTATGAACGATTTGTGGGCGCGATTAAAACAAATGCCAGAAAATATATCCCACGTGGTTTTCGGAAGGAGTACATTCCTGGATGGTCCCAAGAATGCGTTGAGTTATACGCCAAATATCAAGAATCTCACGACAAGGTAACAGCTGATGACCTATTGAGAGCTCTGAACAAGAACAGAAGAGAAAAATGGCATAAAACAATGGCAGGACTCAACTTCACAAATTCTAGTCGGAAAGCCTGGAATCTTATTAGAAAACTTGGTACAGATCCCAGGTTGTCAAGTACAGTTACACATGTGAATGCTAATGCTGTTGCATCCAGACTGATGAATATTTCAAAAACTAAAATAGACAAAGAACAGACACGAACTGTGAATAATGAACTGTACATAAAGAAGTCCCAACTAAAACCACACCCAGACTACTCACGTGATTTCTGCATTGAGGAACTTGATAAAGCCTTGAGTATGCTAAAGGTAAACAAAGCCGCTGGCTTTGATGGCATATATCCAGAGTTTCTTAAAACCATCGGACCAAAAACAAAGTTGTGGCTTATTGAATTTTTCAATGAGATTCTGAAAACTGGAAAATTACCAAAGCTGTTCAAACAGGCTAAGATAATTGCTATCCTGAAACCGGGAAAAGACGGATCTGATGCTTCTCACTATCGACCGATATCACTACTCAGCATGACCTATAAGCTACTAGAAAGGCTTATTCTAAATCGCATTCAAGAGGCCGTTGATCAAATCATCCCCATCGAACAAGGTGGCTTTAGGAAACAACGGAGTTGCTGCGACCAGGTCCTAACATTGACAACTATAGTAGAAGCTGGATTTCAACGAGGTCTAAAATCAGCTGCGGTTTTTGTGGATCTCACAGCAGCTTACGACACTGTGTGGAGGGAGGGCTTGATGTCCAAGTTTATTGAAATCATCCCATGTCAAAAGTTGGCACTTTTAATGAACAACATGCTCTCTGATAGGCGTTTTAGGGTGTTCCTGAATGGGCAAACTAGCAGGTGGAGGCCATTAAACAATGGACTACCTCCAGGATCAGTTTTGGCCCCCATTTTGTTTAATCTATATATTCATGACATGCCTCACACAGATTCCTTGAATCCAGTATGCAGACGACCTAGCATTAATTATCCAAAATAAAGACCTTATGAACTGTGAGAATACCCTAACTAGTGATCTGACGAAACTGAGTGATTACTTCCATAAATGGAGACTTGAACCCAACCCGAACAAGACTGAGGTTACTGCATTCCATCCAAATAATAAAGAAGCCCAAAGGAAGTTGCATGTTACTTTTGACGGAATCGAAGTACTCCATAACTACAATCCAATATATCTTGGAATCACTCTGGATCGGTCCTTGGCATTCAAACAACAGTGCATCAAGTTATCGAAGAAACTTGGCTCGAGAGTGAATCTACTTCGCAAGATTGCCGGAAGCAGCTGGGGTGCAGACGCTAATACTCTACGTTCTGCTGCACTCGCTCTCGTGTATTCTGCTGGTGAATACTGTGCCCCTGTATGGAAAAACAGTGCTCATACCACCAAGATTGATGGGCAACTCAATGAGGCCATGAGAGTCATCACTGGTACTGTTAGATCTACTCCCACACAATGGCTACCAGTCCTAGCTAATATCGCTCCGCAAGATCTAAGGTGGAAAGCAGCTAAGGCAAGCTTGCTCAAGAAGACCACTTCTGATAAGAACTCTCTGTTGTATGTTGCCCTGCAAGATCCACCAACAACACGTCTGAAATCACGCAAGCCACCCTGGGTTGATTTAGAAGGTATCAATTCTTTCAACATGACCTCCAAGTGGCAACAACGCTGGAACGAGCATCCACCCAACAATGCTCACCTGGTTAAAGATCCTACAAAGAAGGTCGAGGGATTCCAACTTCCACGCCAAACCTGGTCGAAGCTGAACCGCATTAGAACAGGTCAAGGAAGGTGTGGTCACACTTTGAAGAAATGGGGTTTCCGTACATCTGCTGCCTGTGACTGTGGAGTGGAGGACCAAACTATAAAACACATTGTTCAGGAGTGCCCACTCCGTGCATTTGATGGTGGTCTGAAGACTCTACACCAAGTGACACCAAGTGCTCTGGAATGGTTGTCAAATTTGGACATTTCAATTTAAATAATTATTGTATACTTTTGTGTACTTGTACAACCATACGATATGTATACCATCCATAGGTTATGTGGACGGTCAAGAGGGCAGTTCATCTGCGGGTTATACCACGCATAAGTTATGTGGACGGTCAAGTAGGCAGTGCATCCGCGGGATATACCAGGAATAGGTTATGTGGACGATAAAGAAGGCAGTTCATCGTCGGGAAATACTATTCATAGGTTATGTGGACGGCCAAAAAGGCAGTGCATCAGCGGGATATACCATGCATAGGTAATGTGGGCGGTCAAGTAGGAGGGTTATACCTCAGGCTAGGCAGACCAATAATAATTTGGAAATAACCAAAATAATGCAATCTTGTAGGAAAATCCGGCATTAACTAGAAATATGTGACAGAGTAAGCGCGTTGTGGAAGTCTCGAACCACAGTATCTCGGTATGAAGTGAAGTGTAGCGTGGTGAACATCATCAGGTCAGTCCTGTCAACAGCAACATCCTCCGTTCTTTGCCGTTCGTTACCGGGATGTTTAATATAGGTAGGGAGAGGGCTATTTGCTAGCTCGCGGCGATGTTCGAGTTTCTATCCCCCCTCCCCATCCTTCGCCTTAATCACCCCGTTGTTCCACACGGACTTGTCTTGAATTTCAATTGATCCTAACCCAGCCGGCGAGACGACAGGCCAAAGTTGAAATACAGAATATCAATTGTGAGAGCGCTGTCGGCACCTTAAGTGTTTTAAACAGTTTAGACTGTCGTGCGGAGAGAAACAAACAGCCCCTTTCAGCTACCGAGAGAATACTAATACCGTGTGCTCATAAGAAGGTAATCTCCTCAGTACGGGGGGTCCTCTGTCTATTGACGTTATGTAAGGGGAGAATTCTGAGAAAATTATAGGAAGAGATACTTGAAACTTGGCGTGGTGATCAGTAATACATTAAAAAACAACTGCTTTACTGCTCCAATTAAAGGGCTATAACCCCTTTTTTGTAGCTAGTTTTCACTAATACAGTATGTTGATTCTTCGAAAAATTTCAAACACTTACTCACTCATTTATTTATTTATTTATTTATTTATTTATTTATTTATTACCTACCGGTACATATTTTATTATTAAAACCCTTAACGATGACCCGATTCTTTCCAAATCAAGTCTTGTAACAGCGAACAATTTATTGTACATGGAGGTGGCCGGTCTCTCAGCGACAATAAGATAACTACAGTATATAGCCTGAAACTACGCAAAGGTTATGTGGACGGTCAAGTAGGCAGTGTAACGTCAGGATACCACGGATAAGCTATGTGTACAGTCAAGTAGGCAGTGCAACGACTGGATATGCCACGCATAGGTTATGTGGACGGTCAATTAGGCAGTGCAACGGTAGGATATCACGCATTGGCTATGTGGACGGTCAAGTAGGCAGTGCAACGGTAGGATATCACGCATAGGTTATGTGGACGGTCAAGTAGGCAGTGCAACGACTGGATATACCACGCATAGGTTATGTGGACGGTCAATTAGGCAGTGCAACGGTAGGATATCACGCATAGGCTGTGTGGACGGTCAAGTAGGCAGTGCAAAGGTAGGATATCACGCATAGGTTATGTGGACGGTCAAGTAGGCAGTGCAACTGCAGGATACCACGCATAGGTTACATGAACGGTGAAGTAAGCAGTACGCAAACTACATAACGAAATTAGCATTCATTAGATGTCTCAGGACACATTGTGTGTACCAAATCTATTCACTCAACATTACATGACTACAAGTAACTTCCACTCTCATCCGCCAGAGGGGTTAATGGAGCTTATACGTTACATGCAACTCATTGCACTTCGTAATGGTGATCTGGGTGATTTGCGCAGTTAACCATGGATTAAGAAACTAATCGTAGGTGGTTCGAATCCCATCTCAGTCGATTTGTTTTGCTAGCCTTCTTGTGCTGGTGTTTTTTAGATCCTGTTTAATTCTACGAATATAGGCCTACACATTCTGTACCAAATTCTTGGTTACTACAAGGATGTTTCTTAATGAGTGAAAATGGCTGCGGTTTTAACAACTATGCAAAAAGGTTTGGGGTCAGTCAAGAGAGCAATAATTAAGCGTTGAAATGTGTTGGTTTATATGACGAGAATCGGTGTGAAATAGAGTTGGAGAGAAGAGATATCAGAAAGAACATTCTTACAGAAAGAGAATGAAGATCAGGCAGAGGCCAAACCATTTTGAGAAAATGAATTGTTTGTACAGTCTGGATTGAATTACATCTTATGACCTTTCTAATACAAAGAGATGAGTACATGAATATGTTGAACGGAATTAAATGGGATGTAATCAAACGCCAAGTAGATAAGAAGTAGGCTAATTATAAAACCGATTAAATTATAATACGTTCCTTAACTACTGCGCTGTGCTATCTGCCCTACGGGTTATTAAGAAAACTATATAAAATTAATTACAAGCGATAAATTAAATCACCTGACCAATTAACTAATTCCACATTTCATGAGCCAATGGTGGTTTAAAGCGGACTTATCACGGACTCAAAACAGGCTTGCCTAGAAGGGTCAAGGGCTTTGGATCTTTGCCAGCAGCAAGCGGTGGATCTATCCACCTTGGTGTGCATGACTAAGTAACAATAAAACCGACTTATCCAAAATTCCACATTCATTCACGAGGGAAGCCACTTATGATTACGTAGTCACTTAATGAATCGCTGAATGAAGCGAGTCTCCTTGGTTGCTGGAAGGATAATTGCAACCTTTCGCTCAAATACGTTAGTTAAATGTACAGTAAAGGGCTTTTTTGTTTAGTAATAAAATTAGCAGAAGTCTTACCTTGTTCAAAGAATACTTCCATTCAGATCTTAAAGAGGTTCAAAAATATCTTTGATGAATGATATTTTGCCTTTTGTTTGCCCCCGAAGAAGATCAGAAACTGCAGCGTTATATACGAGGCACGTCCAGAAAGTAAGATCCGTTTGGTAATAAAATTAAATTGTGTACAGATACAGAAAAAATATTTATTGCATAACATTCTACACCTCTTAAACTACTTTTCCACATAACTGCCGAACTTTTGCAGGCATTTGTCATAGCGTGGCACAAGTTTTTGGATACCTTCTTCATAGAAGTTTGCCGCCGACCCGTAAACGAGAGTGAAGACTCCCCTTAAGATATCCTACTGTTTGGCCATCACTGTTAGGCAAATTGCGTATGTGGTCAGGAGAACTCCTAAACATACGCAGTTCTCCTGGTAAGCACGCAATTTGCCTAACAGTAGTGACCAAACAGTAGGATATCTTAAGGGGAGTCTTCACTCTCGTTTACGGGTCGGCGGCAAACTTCTATGAAGAGGTATCCAAAAACTTGTGCCACGCTATGACAAATGCCTGCAAAAGTTCGGCAGTTATGTGAAAAGGTAGTTTAAGAGGTGTAGAATGTTGTGCAATAAATATTTTTTCTGTATCTGTACACAATTTAATTTAATTACCAAACGGAGCTTACTTTCTGGACGTGCCTCGTATTTTACAGTAATTGAGCCCCATGAGCGTCTGACATAGTGTTTCTTGTTTCATTTATTTATGTCCTGTGGTTCGGATTCCACGTAAAAAGGAGGTCTCGTGGCTCATTATCACGAGATTAATGGTCACGCAAAACTACAAGCTTCCTTCCTTCCTTTTGCATTTATTCACACGGATAAATCGTGACGAAATCATAAATATTAGGTATTGCTATTTGATTACGTAACACAGTGGGGGGGGGGGGGGCAATGCAATGATTACGCGTGATTATTTAGAATGTATTGGTAAAGAACTGCCACTGAGGCTAATGAACCCCTTTATGTTGCGTAGCCTATACATTGTTCTGGCCTCAAATACGGTAATAAGAAACTAAATCTGTTACAGTTGTATGAAAGCTTGCGAGTGAACTAACCTAATTCACGCGTTGCACATTTTCACTATCATTTTCGATTAATACACCTTCTTGTGGTGATTCTAGGCCAAAATGTTGATTGCCACGAAAATTTCGCTTTGAATTGAATTTCTTAACACGCGGCATTTCAAAAGAACAACAATATTCACGATGCAGATGCAAATTCAACTACTAGATATTACCAAAGCACGTGTAGGCATGAACTGTATGTGAACATTACAGAACGCGGGAAACAAATGAATATCCGCAACCGAGCCTGGGTCTAAGTGTCCAAGGATCAAGGAGTAAATAGAATTGAGAAAGTCGCTCCCTTTCAACATGAGCCACAAGGAAATGTTCAAACCTACAGTTTGACACATTGGACACGAGGGCGTGGCAAGCACCCGCCATCTTTAAAACCCTATTTAAATGGTCTTAGGATAAAGCTAGCCTCCATAAACTATATATTCTGATTCAGGAAGGTTCCCTTTACACATTTATGCTAAAATCACAAATCGATATATTTGGTCAGATGTGGTTTAACAGAGTTTGTTACTTCGCACGTAGAGAAGCTCTAGCAGCCCTTCATCAGGTACGAATGACACCTTTAGAAAGCAATCTGAGGAGTTACCATGACATAAGGAGACGGTACAAACTCATCCTTAAAGAAGCAAAGCAATTGTTCCAAAACATACAAGAAAAGAAACTCATACAAGAAGCAGAAACTCACCCTTATAAGGCTCTAAACTCTAGACAACCTAAATTTCAGCGAAATATATCGATAGAGACCTGGAAAGATCACTTAACGTTGGTCCTTCAAGACCGGGACACTCGCCCCGCTCCGCGACCAGAGGGAGACCTTACAGTAGCAGAAGAACCGGAACTTTTTACCGAGGAAGAGGTGTTGAAAGCCATTACCAATAGTAAGAACAATAAAGCCTGTGGACCAGACAACATCTTCAATGAGCATCTGAAGGAATCCACAACACAATTGAAAAGATGTGTAACCTCTCTATTTAACGGATGTCTACGTAAAGGTACAATTCCCGCGAACTGGAGGAAATCGACAGTTAAAATGTTGTACAAAGGGAAAGGCGACAGCGGGGACCCGAACTCATACAGGGGGATTGCCCTTGAGTGTTCGTTATTGAAAATCCTCACAAAATTAATTTGCGAGCGCCTCACGTCCACGATTGAAGGGTGGATACCTGACGAACAATTCGGGTTTCGAAAGGGTAGATCTGCCACACAAGCCATCCAATGTTTACAGTTAGATATTGAGGAAGCTTTAACATTACCACGGAGGAAACTGCATGCTGTATTCATTGACTACAAAAAAGCTTTTGACATCCTTAACAGACAAATTATCATCGACAAACTTGAGAAATTGGTAGGCGAGTTTAGCTACTTAGCTAGATTCATTAGGAATCTGCTGAGTAGTAACCTAATAGAAATCACTGACGGCATCATCACTTCTGAACCAATCGAGCAAACGAACGGGGTCCTTCAAGGCGATCCTCTCTGTCCGATATTGTTTACAATAGCAACAGCTGACATCACTACAATAGTTCCACCCAATGTCAAAATTTATATGTACGCAGACGATATGGTAATGACATCTACAAGTGCAGAAGACCTACAATTCGCCGTGAACAATGTAGCAGTATGGGCCGAGGATAACGAAATGAGTTTAAACGAGACGAAGACAGTCACTATGTCCTTCAGAAGGGGAGGAAAGCCCGCAACGTTTCATTACAAAGGCACCCCCCTGACTACAGTCTCCCATTTCCGGTACCTGGGGGTGACTATGCAGACATCTGGGAACGTCTTCACGATGCACGTGAGAGAGAGGCTAGACGCTGCACTGACGGCTATGAGCGACATCGAGCATCTACGCAGCCTATCCCTGAAGACGGCAATACGACTTTTTTGGTTAAAAATAGCACCAGTCGCGATGTATGGCCTGGAAAGTATTTGGAAACATCTTAGGCACAGACATCTGGCAACGCTGGAAAGGATCAAGGCAATGTATCTAAAAAGAGCCTTATGCCTATCCAAGTTCACGCCCTCGCGGCTTGTGTATGTCATGACAGGGGAACTACCCTTTATGGAAGAAGTCAGATTACAGATGCTTCTGCCCCACACACCGGGATTTGGGGAGTATTTGCGTCTCATGACAGCAAAGAGAAATGACATTTGGCATGAATTTTATACGACGGACGCTATGACTACACAGGACTGGATGCAAGGATCCTACGAGCTGAGACATATCTTGACGCGCTTTGCGGTCCATGGTTTCCACCACCGGATCTGCATGAGAGACGTCTATCACCAACCAGACGAACTATGCGTGTGCAAGCTTTGTAAGGGTCCTTGCGACAGATACCACGTGAGGACGTGCAAGTGCAGAGAGGTGTCTCTGACGAAATTCTGTGAAAATTAGAAATATATGGACACCCCTCGGAAAAAGGCATTTACAGTGACAACGGCAAAATTTTGTATTAATGATGGTTCGTAAGAACCACGTTCATGCACATTGTGCGCAATAAAGTATTTATTATATATTTGGTCATTTTGCGACCTGCGGGTCTCCTTAAAAACTAATAAAACAAAACACAAATGACACTTATAACTAAACAAGCCAATTAGCAAACATGTCGCATACCAGAGGAATACTACAAATTAGAATACAATATTTAAAAAAATAACCTACCTAATGTATTATTAAATCTATTGTAAAAACAAATTACAGCATGTTAAGAAGGGACAGATGACCTCGTAGTTAAGCTCCTTAAAACAACAATAACTAACTTAACATGATAAGAAAAGACTACAATTTTATTTTTATACGAGGGAGGGTAAAATAATTGACCAAAATGTGATTACGTGGTCAGTTCCTTAGGGCAAAGTACGAAAGTTTCGCACGGGTCTACTAGTAAGTAAGCTCCTATTTTTCACTAATTGGCCCAACTCGTGACTTCCACCCGTTTGATAAATAAGAGAGAAATATGTTTCAGTTAGCAATATAAAGATAGCGCAGGTTCAACTGAACCAAGATGGAACCGATAACAACAAAAATTAGAAAGCGAAGATTGCTGTTTTATGGACACATCTTCCGTATGAATAATGACCGGCCCACAAAGACAATCTGGAATGCTCTTAAACCGAAGATCTCCAAGTTGAAATGGTTCCAAAAGTGTGAGAACGATATGAGACAGGTGGGCATTACGGAGGATAAAGTCAAAGACAGGAATAGTTTCAGAAGGATGGTGAAAAGCTATCAGGGAATTATGGTGTAGGCAGAACCCAGAAGATGGAGAGACCCTTTAACAGAGAAGCGGAAGAATAAGCTGATAGATGGGCTCAAGAGATACTGGCAAGATGTCAAAGCAGGCAAACAAACAAGACGCAGACACTGAAGTTAGTTAGTTATTGCTGTTTTAAGGGGCGGAACTACGAGCTCTTCTGCCCCCTGCAGACACTGAAATGAGAGTGGTTGTCAACACGCAGTCCATAGAGTCTCAAGTCGACGGTAAAAAAAAAAAAAGATAGCGCACCAATAAAGTAACACCTGGCTATTTGGGTACTCACCGATCATAAGCAGCGACACAGTGAGGTGTTCTCTCCCGCTCGCCTTCATGGCGCCCAGCACAGTTCCCACCACCGCACAGCAGATACCCACGAAGGCGATCATGACGATGAACCAGCGGATCGACACCGTCTGCGTGACCACCACTCCACAGCAGGACTTGGGTTCTTCTTCGGGCGTGTAGTGCTGGCCCCGCGTTCTGTAACATAACAATAGTAATAGTAGTTACGTATCTTTTGCCAGAATAAAGGTCCATCATAGGAGTTCACGTCTTAGCTAACAAAAGATGTATGTTATGTCTGAACATGCCATGTCCATCAAATTACTTTCATGAAATAGCCTATCTGTCATTAGTATGGAGAAACATTTTACAACTAGAAACATTCGAGAGACGATAATAAAAATTGTATATAGCTGAACACCATAATAATTTAAATCAAGTTGACGACTATCCTAAAATGATAATGATAATTGTTGTTTTAAGGGAACCAACATCTAGGTTATCGACCCCTAATGGTCTGGGTGATAGCGAAAGGGACAATGAAATGGGAACTATAACGAAAATTAAGCTGGACTGAAAATACTTACAAAATGGAACTCAGATTGAAATGACTCACAAAATGTAGAGTGGAAATACTCACAAAAGGTACCGGTAATTTAGAAGGAAAATACTAACAAAAGGAATTTAGATTGAACAATACGCACAAAATACAATGTAGATTCGAAATACTCACAAAATGCAATTGAAATTCAAAATACTTACAAAATGCAATTGAAATTGAAAATACATTCAAAATGCAATTGCAATTCAAAATACTTACAAAATGCAATTGAAATTCAAAATGCTCATAAAGTGCAATTGAAATTCAAAATACTTACAAAATACAATTGCAATTCAAAATGCTCACAAAATGTATGGTAGATTCAAAATCCTCACAGATTCAAAATACTCACAATTTGTGGAAGCACGCGATTTAAAATACTGTACTTGCAAAATGCAATTTAAATTGAAAATACTTACAAAATGGAGTTTAGATCAAACATACTTACAAAATGGAGTTTAGATCAAACATACTTACAAAATGCAATGTACAGCCTATTGAAAATACTCACAAAACGTGGTAAGATTTAAAAAAGAAACACCTCACAAAATGTAATTTAGAGACACCGGGAGCCAATTCATAAAATCAAGGCGGGGATCTTAAAGAAGGAAGGAAGGAAGATTGTAGTTTTACGTGACCGTGAATCTTGTGATTATGAGCCACGGGACCTCCTTTTTACGTGGAATCCGAACCACAGGACATGGCATTTCACTTCGAAAATCTCACATGCATTGACCGGGAATCGAACCCGGACCGCCTTGGTGAGAGGCATACAGCTAGACCGCTGAGCCACCACGCCCGATCTTAAAGAGAAAAGGAACTATAATGAAGAGAAAAAGAAGGCTGATCCCTGGAAGAATGAGGGATCAGGAAAGATGGGACAAGGGCCAATTAAGGCGGGAAAGTGAAAGATACCCTAGGCCTCGGATACCCTAATACCGTCGGGATCGGAAAAGAACAAGAGATGACCCAGAGGGGTCGACAGGAAAGAAGACGGAGAGGAGCCCGGCACAAGTAAGCGGAAGCAATGCCGGACTCAGCTGGGGTCCCTTGGGACTATCCTAAAAGCTTGGTTTGTGACGTATGAACTCAGATCATGTCTTCCTCAATAGGTATTACTGTACCTTATCTGAGCTGTATTGAACATTCAGACCTGTGGTTTAGAAAGTTATGAACAAAATATTACCGCAATCTAAACGAAATGGCAATAGTTCTGATTGGCTATAGTCAGCCTTTAATAGGGTAAATCTATTGAGGAGGCCACGGAATGCGTCCAGCCAATCAGAACAGGTTTGTACTGTACATGTCCCGATTCAGTATATAGGAAATCTGCTTAAAAGCAGATCATGGCTGCCATTTATAATTAGGATTAAGCTACCAGGAGGCCATCGAGTAGCGTATTGGCCTCCTTTCTAATGCCATTTATTCTAATGCGGCGATATGTCATTGCTATCTCTCTTCTTCATTTCAACTCCAAGTTTGATAACGGGATGGCAGTTTTCTCGATACGCGTTCGTAATTTCTATTTATCATCACAACCTATAACCCTAAAACATTGTTAAGGATAACAATGACCACATTATATAGAAAGTATTATGAAATAGAATTAATCATGGCGTACATTCCAAGATAGTGCTATTGTAACCTACATTTCAGGAAATACATCCGAAATGTTCTGCAGGTATCGATGGGCGAAAGGGAAGCTGAAATAACTGATTAACTATGAGCATACCCTGACCATTACCAACATTTACCCACAACGGCGCTGGCAGTCAATAGATTCGGAGTTAGGTTCACTGTTTTAGAGATTACCATCGGATATTAGTGAGCAAGTCAGTGCTTTAATTCTAATTTGAATATTGAAGTATTAGAGCCCATTTTCCAGTGTTTTATGGCTTCGGTGGCGTAGTCGGTAGCATGCTGAACTGCTAAGCCCAAGATCGCGGGTTCAAACCCAGACAAAGGCGTTGGATTCTTAAGAGCATTAAAATCCTTCAGTATGCCGGTATCATCCAGTGCTATAAAAATCAAATTTCAGTGGAATGAGCGGCTTGACTTTCTATATATACATTTTAGAAGCCATTTTATCAGTGCTGAATTCGTAATGATCAGTCGCCGCCGTAGCGTAGCGGTCGGCACGGAGGTCCTGGGTTCGATTCCCAGCTCTGCCACGAAATTTGAAAAGTGGTATGAGGACTGGAACGAGATCTAATCAGCCTCGGGTGGCCAAAATGAGTAGAGGGGGTTCGATTCCCACCTCAGCCATCCTCGAAGTGGTTTTCCGTGGTTTCCCACTTCGTCTTCGGGCAAATGCCGGGATGGTTCCTACTGTAAGGCCACGGCAGCCTCCTTCCCATTTCCGTGGGAAAAGCCAACCCTGGAGGGTAAAACGATAATGAAAGCGAATTCGTATTCTACTATGACACGCCTGCTATATGGTGAGATGGTATAAGTGGATGATAGGAGCCCATTGCTAAGTCTCCATTCCCAGAGGAAATGCCCCAGGTTCTGTTTACAGCGCCTTTAGCCAATCAGGAGCCGTCAGAAGGCACCTCCGGGATCGAATCAAGGCCTATTAATTTGGAGCACCTGATTATTGAACAAGAGGACGGGTAGTAATCTATACATCCCTGTCAGGCAGGGACGCAGAAACCATAAACACAGACAATACTAACGCACTTGGTTTCCTAATGTTGCAATCGCCACACAGGTTATGGTAGCGTTTGGAAATATTTCCTCGCTAGAACAATCGGTTCGAGGACCTTGAGGAGAATGTTGCATTTTAAACATCATTCCATTTCCCACACAAAAGACAGTGGAGTGTCATGAGAACTAGGCAGCCATATCAAAGTGACCAAGAAGCCCGTCCCTCAGGCAGGGACACGAAGCAGAAATCAGAGCCGCTCGTAGCTTTATGAGTTTGCTCCGCGATCCGAACTCCTGTTTTACTAGCATCATAAACCACGGCAAGAGCAATCTGATGTTCATTAAGGGCATATCACTTAATATACTGCCACAGTACATTGTGTATGCCTACACGCTATTGGCTAAAGGAAGGAAGGAAGAATGGTAGGAAGGAAGGAAGGATGGAGGGAAGGAAGAATGGTAGGAAGGAAGGAAGGATGGAGGGAAGGGAGGAAGGAAGGATGGTAGGAAGGAAGGATGGTAGGAAGGAAGGAAGGAAGGAAGGAAGGAAGGATGGTGGGAAAGAAGGAAGGAAGGTCGGAAGGAAGGAAGGAAGGTCGGAAGGAAGGAAGGAAGGAGGGAAGGAAGAAAAGAAGGAAGGAGGGAAGGTCGGAAGGAAGGAAGGAAGGAAGGAAGGATGGTGGGAAAGAAGGAAGGAAGGAAGGAAGGATGGTGGGAAAGAAAGAAGGAAGGAAGGTCGGAAGGAAGGAAAGAAGGAAGGAAGGGAGGAAGGAAGAAAAGAAGGAAGGAGGGAAGGAAGGAAGGTCGGAAGGAAGGAAAGATGGTGGGAAAGAAAGAAGGAAGGACAGTGTGGGCAGTGTTAGTGATAGCAGCTGCACATGGCTTTAACAACCAGCTAAGTTCTTAAATCAGTTCCACCAACCTGATCATTTACTAACCATTGCAGATTATCACACTAAACAAGCATGTTAATAGCCACTTACAACACAAACTAACAATGTTGACAAGTTTACAATAATTGCTGTACACAACTCGTACAGTATATGTAGTCATAGTGCAAGGGATCTGTTCGCTTGACGATCGAAACTGTTCTACCAAGTGAATTTATTAATCACATACATTATTTTTTCTAGTTTAGGGCGTAACACCCAATACAAATGTGTACAATCGTTGTATTTCCATTTCATTCAATTCGACTGTGTTCACAGTACATTTAGTCTAAGTGTTACTAAATTCATTTCATTTGAGATTTATCATATAAAAAGAAGCTCGATGTAAAAATAATTAAAACGCTGTCACTCTTTGGATTGACTTGTTTAGATTTTTACAAAACTATGCTAATTATTCAAAACGACCTCGCGGTTTGCGATATATTTCACGAGAAATGTAAGAAATGGTTGATGATCTTTGATCCAGCAGAATTCAGAACTGTGACTGAGTATTAACATCGATATGAATAAAGAACAAACGTAACGCCAACAAAGACTCAGCCAGATTTATCCTGTGTGTATTATTTGTTAGCCTGAAAGGCGCTTTGATAATTTTCGCAGTTGCTAGTGATAATGATGATGATAATTGTTGTTTTAAGGGGCCCAACATCAATGTTATCGGCCCCTAATGGTGTGGGTGATCGTGAAGATGAAAATGAAATGTAAACTATAACTAAAACTAACTGCTAACTTATATACTAGAAGAAGACATGGTAAACAAAAGGAGAATAAGGCAAATAAAGGACAGGAGGAAAAGAAATGCCCTCAACCCTCGAAGAATGCGGATTGGGGGACTTGGAATGAAGGAGAGCCATGAAAGACAGATTAAAAGTGAAAGAGGAGAGGGTCCGCCCCAGAGGTAATGGATAAAAGGGGGAAAACCGCACCCAGCTCTGGAATCCCTCGGGGTCGCTAACTCCCGAATTCACCAGCCGGGAGGGTGCACCGACTCCCTAGGCCTCGGATACCCTAATACCGTCGGTGTCGGAAGACAACAAGAGTTGACCAAGTGAGATCGACAGGAAAGAAGACGGAGATGAGCCCGGCACAAGTAAGTAGAAGCAATGCCGGACTCAGCTGGGGCTCCGTGGTCGCCAACTCACGTCCCACTAAATGTGAGCCCCTGGGGGGAGTCGCTAATGACATGTGGCGGTGTTCAGTTACAAGACTTTTAACTGAAACAATGGCCCGTCCTACTTTATTCTAGCCCACAAGGTAGTTGTCACTTGTGATTGCCGCCCACGCAGTTCACGGCGGAGAAAGTGTATGTGTGTGTGTCTGTCCTCGACCTGGTGACGATATCTTCCTGCCACAGCTCCCAGACAAGCATACTAACACTCAATTAGACCATCACGTCATCACGCAAAACGTGAAATGTCTTCTGAATATATTAACATAATGGTCTCCATAATTGGCTCAATATATACGATTATTATTATTATTTATAAACTTTCACGTTCTACAGCAAATCTCTCGTGAGAAATCATCTGCTCTTTATATCAAATAAAATTACCAACAATTTACTGCATGGACCAACAATAATAGCCGAACATATCTACCGGGCGAGCACCACGATGCTCTGTTTTCGTCATACGAGATAAAAAGTGCTCGCGAGCACAATTATTATTATTAATCGTATGGCATACAGTAATATTAGATATCACAAAAGAACAACATATTTACAAATTAATGCCCAAATTCCTCAAACAATCCACTGAATCTGGAGTCACACACAGACAATCCCCAAGGTCGCCTGGATATGCTCTCAGAGAACAATTACGTACATTATGGGAGATAGTTTGTCTCTCATCACCACAATCACATGCAGGAGATGGTGATTTGCTCCATTTGAACATCGCATCAGCACAAACACCATGACCAGTCCGTATTCTGTTCAGTCTAGTCCAGGGCCATCCAGTCATTGCGCTCCGGGAGCACGGCCGCGCTCGGGGAGCACTGGGCAGTCAGACTAGCGCTCCTTCCCCTACCACCACTACACTGTGGCAGCGAAGAGACGGACGATGTTTGGACCACGCTGACTAGATACGTACGTAGAGTCGTCCGGCCGACGGCTGTTGTGGACATATTAATAGGGCTGTTTTGCCACAACAAAATATACCGCATATACAAATCGAATGGTACTCCGATGTATGGAATGTGCAGGAAATGAACACAAGTGTTAAGTAAAGAATATTGTGATTTATTCCAAACTGAAATGTGAACATATTTGAGAGGAAAATTCAACAACAAATTGTGTTCTTTTCTAACACATTACATCTCTGTTGCACACTAAACATTTGGCATGCCCTTTATAAGCTGTACAGAAAAATGAATTTTCCCATTCTGCTTTAAAGACTGCTGCTTCACCACTACGTTTTTGTATGCTGTTCAGTCATGACCACTGCGAAACTGATTTACTTATACGCTGTCAACAAAGCGCATTGGACTAGACTAGTGGCTGATGGATCGGCTGCAGCGTGCTCAGCCAGCCAAGCTCCCCCCACCACTTCTGAAACTACCTTCCACTAAAGCGCTCGGAGCACTGGCTTAGAGCACGGCCGGAGCGCTAGCACTCGGGGAGCGCTGTCTTGATGGCCCTGGTCTAGTCCATGTCCTTCTGGGTAGATTGCATCCAGGGTCCTTCACAGTTACGGATGACATATCACGGCGCTCTGCAGTACAACGCGAGCACAAACTCACCCGAGATACATTCTACAATTCAAATTCTGTTGCAATAGCAAGGCACATAGATCCTATAACTAAAACCCTCGGATATCCGCAAAACTTTTCGTCATGCGGATATAGTTTGAATGGCTGTGCGGATAGCGGAAAAGCAGCGGATAATGTTTGGAGTAAATTTGCAGATAGTGTTTAGAATACAAACCCAACTTGATGAATATCATTACTAGGACCCGGATGGTTATGACATATCATATTTTATGTTCGACCCTGACTATGTCAGAAAACTGTATCATAATGATGGATATTATAACACTATTTTTCATTATGAAGCAGTTTCTGCCACCAATCACAGCTCAAGAAACAGTTGTTTGACCAATTGGGTGAGGATAGCAACGCATCTACGCTAAGTTCCAAGGCCTTCTAATTTAAATTTCACTGCCTGGCCTAGTGTCGTAATGGGGCAATCGAGGAGGCCATGGTCAAATACAAGGCATTCTCTACGTCTCATGCGCTCTGTTCAGTACATAAAACTGGCGAAATATCGACAGATATTTATAAATATTTATGTTCGAACATAAAATAGTTATAATAATTATCGTCAAACATAAACAGTCGTATGCAACTCGCCTATAATGGTAATTAAGACACTCGTATGGAAATTATAAAACTCGCATATGCACGTTTTATAAACATACTCGTGTCTTAATTATTGCCATTATAGGCTCGTTGCATAATGTACTATTTTCCGTTATGTTTATTTCATGACAAATGTAAGATGATGATTTAAGCTAATCTCATTCAAATTATGTCATTAAGCACACTTCGAACTGAAAAGGGCTTCAATTCTGGCTGTATAACATTCATTTTAAACATAGTACATGACATACAAAGCCTAGGGGAGCCACTTTCTCCTCAAAACTAAATGTGTTGCTTTAATGAATGAATGAAAATCCACAGCCTGCTTCCAGTCTCCGACCCGGTCAGGAATGGAATGAATGAAGCCCCCATCTAGCGGTGAGGATATGGACTGTGCCGGCTGCCGAGGCCTGACACACTCCTCTGGGGCAATGATTAAATGAATGACAGATTAAATGAAATGACAGTGGAGAGTGTTGCTGGAATGTTAACAGGGAAAACCGGAGTACCCGGAGAAAAACCTGTCTGCCTCCGCTTTGTCTAGCACAGATCTCACATGGAGTGACCGGGATTTGAACCACGGACCCAGCGGTGAGAGGCCGGCGTGCTGCCGCCTAAGCCACGGAGGCTTCTTGTTGCTTTAATATTTTATCTAATTGAACATATTATTGTAATGCCAGTAGATTCGAATAACAAACGTGCGGATAAAAGACGTGCGGATGCGGAAAACGTTTTGTTTATCCGCGCAGGACTACGTACAACAGGGTGAAAGGAATTGGCAACTGGGTCCAGCAGAACCCGGTTGTCCGCAAAAGGGTTGATGGAAGTTATGAACCATGATAAAAGTTATATAAGTTCACCAGTGGCCATCAATGCACAAGCTGTGTCAGTGTTAAAAGCTTCAAACCTGATTTTAATTATTCCGAATCACAAGACGCTGGAAGCTCAACATTTAGTCCATTTTCAGAATACCGTCCAACATACTCAATACATTACTTTTGCAGCGTGTTATTAACATTTAAAACAAATGGACCAGTCCATTTTCTGACATCTGTTTTAGCTCTGCGGACAAGGCTATCGGTAGGGATATTTCTTTTTCCCAGCGTAATTTCTTTCTCTTTCAGTTTTGGTAAAGCCCGACCCAGGAATGTCAGCTGCGACGCAGTTTCGCACTTCAATTCGTCCACACCTCCTCTGGCACACGTGACGCGTCCTGACTCCCCGAGTCCCGATGTAGCAACATCATTCATTCTCTGCTTGGACTTGGCCGTGATAACATAATGCTACGCAATGTAGACCCGCTCGTCATTGTGCAACGACTTGGCAACATTACATTGGCTCCCCAAATCAGCAGCGGCTAGTATCGAAGCAGTTTGCTCTTTATTTTTAAAATAACATAAAAATTAAACTACTGGGCGTAGAATTGTGATTCAAGTTTCTATATACTCAGTAAAATGCTGCCTTTCATCCTACTTTTATGTAGAAACCGTATCCGGTCAAACTTGACCCCTCGGTGCGTGTGATATTTCGTTTCGGTGACGCGTGACGCGAGCTGTTCTGAAGCCACGCCTGTCCGGTCAAGTCGCGGCAGAAACCGCTGGGTCGGGCTATAATGTCTAGAAATCACATGGTGCTAAGTCAGGTTGTATGGCGGATGTTCTAATGCTGTCCCACCAATGTCGACCACAGCACAAACATGCTGCCGTGCGTCATCTTGGAGCAAAAACCACTGTTTCCAGAGCAATTCCAACCGTTTCTTACCCATTGAACAAATGATATGAAATGAATGAAACAGGGAAGGAAGTGGCCTTGGCCTATTACAAGGTATTATCCTGGGATTTGCCTACAGTTCAAAATTGGAAACTACACAGAAAACAATTTAAAGAATGGCAGACGGTCGGGGTTCACATCCACACCTATACCGAGTCTGTAGGTATCGTGGGCCCATGGCCTTGCACCGCGCCTTAGTGGCGGCTGCTACCTCAGTTAATAATAATAATTTTTCTTCGGCTTATCCCAATTAATTAGGATGGCCGGAGCCAAACTTGTTAGTTATAGTTTTAAATGGGGATTTGATGCTAAATACCCTTCCTAACGCCACATCACTTTCCAGGTGAAAATTCCACCCCATTTGTCAACAGAATCAGAGTCCCGGCTGTCCGCATAAAAGACGAGCAACTAAGCCACTGCGTCATTGCGCTCTCAATATTATTATTATTATTAATAATGATAATTGTTGATTAACGATTTATTATTAATCATTACTTATTAACAATTTATTTTTAACAGTATATTATTATTATTATTATCTTGTTGGAAGCCATTTTTAGTGTTGCCTTAGTAATTTAATGTTTTTCAGTCTGTCAACACGATTGTACCCAATTATATTGAATGGTTCAGTGCAGGCAGCTGCGCGGGAACAGACCACACATCACTCAATCAGCTATGTTCACAATCCACACCACCCTAAGCAAGCACACTTGAAGGTCAATCACCGCTATCACTGTCTTAACAGAACTTCACATAGCCTATAGCTAAGAAATGGCTAGTTGTGCTAGTTTAATTATTACTGTTGCATTAAATGTGTAGCCTATACCATCCATCACCCATACTTTTAGACATATTTAATAGCCTAAGGGTAATGGATCTGATGATGATCACTTGACGAGCGAAACTGGCCATCCAAGTGTATTTATTAATCTCATGTACTTTATTTCAGGATTAGGGCATAACCCAGCTCTTTTGGGTACATTCATGTTGACCGACTGAAAAGCACCAAACTTTTGTTTACTTAGGCAACACTGGAAAATGGCTTCAAACACCACAATATTTCATATTGTATTTATTATTAGTATTATTTTTATTATTATTATTTTCGTTTCGGTCGTCTAGGGACCACGAGCCAATTTCAAAGCTTTGTCCTTTGCTGTTCCTTCTTCTTCCTCCAGTATTCCTTCATCATCACACTCTTCCTTTCCTCGGACCATTTCGAGCCGGGTTTCTTTCCCTTCCTCCCTTGGAAACCTTCCATTTGTAGTACTTTTTGCCTAAGAATATCTCTCTGTGGTGTATCTTCTTCTATAATATTGTTTCTCTCCAAATCCTTTTTGACTTCTTGTAGCCAGGTCGTTGTCGACTTCTTGTTCCACAGGAATGTGAAGATCTGCTTGGTTAACCTACTGTCATCCATCCTGTACAATCTCCTCTTCCGTATTGTTTCTGATATGTTTTCTACTTTTCGATATATTTCATCATTACTTCTTAATTTCCAGAATTCTGCAGTTTTTAAAGGGCCGAGTATTTTGCGTATAATTCTTCTTTCTACTACTTCTAATTTATCCAATTTGTAGTTTTTTATTATGTGACGAAAGCAAATGGCATGATATTAAACCACTGTTGTACCAGCGGAGACTATGCACAGAATAACGCGCTGGTTGTAATCACTGTGATGCTGTTTCTTCTCAGGAACCCATGTCTTCATGGATAATGAAGTGGCGTACACTCCCCATGGGGCACAGCGGAACGGTTCATTCTTTTCAGCAGCTCGAGAGCCGAACAAAAAATGCCCCGAGACTCAATCAAATATGCATTACGTAAAACGTGCTCCCCGCTGCGATCTGGGGTGAACTCGACATAGCCGGGGGGACATCTCCACAGAATTTGAGGACAAAATGAGCAATCTGCAGGTTCTCTATCGAGTTGTTGAGAGCCCAGAGTCAACAATACCCATACACTAGAGACTCGATCCTTCAAACACTCGATGTTGTTAGTTGTTGTCAAGTCGTTTAGGGGTTGGTTGGTTGGTTCTTAAGTTTAGGGGCTGCGACAACGCGGTCATGTAGCCCCGTGTACTTTGGGTGTGTGTAGAATCTGTCTGATAACTGGTGTTAATTGTGATGAGTGTATTAGTGTGTGTTATCTATTTTTTTTATTTTTTTTATTTAAGTAGGCCTACTGCAACTTAGAATTTTTCAATTAGTTCCTACTTTTGCCGCCAAGCGCCACCGTCAACGACTACTAGGCCAAGTTCACAACTTAGCTACTACACGCCACCGCAGTCGGCTCTTGGCAACGAACGTAGAAACCTAAGAGCGTTGTTTACATTCTTAACCTATCCAATTTAGCTTCACACAGGTGCGATTAGTGGAAGGTTCTTTAACATGCCATAAATCTATGACATGGGACCGCCGGCTTTACTTCCCCTCCGAAGGAAGGCATACTGAGCATTTAGGGGATTGTGACATTTATCCCCGTGTACTTGGGCATGTATAGGATTCGATGATGATGATGATGAAGATAATTGTTGTTTTAAGGGGCCTAACATCTGGGTTATCGGTCCCCTAATGGTCTGGGTGACAGCGAAATGTCAGACGGAAACAATAACGAAAACTAACATAGATTTAAAATACTGACAAAAGATTGAAAACACTGACTAATGTAATTTAGATTGAAAATACGCACAAAATGAAATTTGGATTGAAAATTCTTACAAAATGTAATTGAGATTCAAAATACTTACAAAATGGCCATCCTACAAAATACAATTTAGATTGAAAATACTTGTAAAATGTGGTTTAGGTTGAAAATACTTACAAAATGTAATTTAGATTCAGAATACTCACAATTAGACAATCCCAGCTCTAAACGACTTCCACAATGCAATTGAGATTGTTAATCGTTTCAAAATGCATTTGAGGTTAAAAAATACTCGCAGAATGCAATTTAGATTGAAAATACTTCCGTGACGAACAAAAGAGCCTACTTTTCTTAAAATTTAAGATTCATGCCAATGATTAATCTATATGGATCTTTCTAGAATAATGACGAAATTAAGTTGGTAATATCGACATTTCTAATTAGTTCGAAATACTCTATACCTGGCATAATGTAGCCTAATAGAGAACTACAGTTGGCAGTCCTGGTGACTGAATATATTCTCAGTTCCATCTCTTAAGGTACAGAATACAAAATTTGGTTGAAGTCCAATGGATAGCATGGACGTTACATGCTGTTAAACATTGGATCTAACAGCGCGCGTAAAATCATGTTGGCGACAATGACATGCATGTATTGGTCAGAAATAATCTGAAATAATATGATCTATTGTTGTGTCAATATTGAATGAAATCCATTAGTTAGCATAGAAGTTACATGCATTTTAAAATTGAACCTATCAGCAGGCTTAGAATCATGTTGGCAGCACTGGCGTAGGCCTATATTAGTTACTCCAAATTAATCTAGAATGCCAGATACTATACGTGTGCAAAGTTTAGAGCTATTGGCTTGCATACTTTCTGATATATTGATATTAGGGTAACAAATATAGAGACAGTATTTATTAACAGTTGGCAGCCCTGGTTACTCTCAAGAATCGGCATAGTCATATCTATTATGGTACACATAGCACACACGAAATTTGGTTGAAATCCAAATGATAGTATAGAAGTTACATGTATTTAAAGTTGGACCTTTCAGCAGGCTTAGAATCATGTTGGTAGCACTGACGTATATAAGTTACTCCAAATGAATATAGAATATCAGGTACTATACGTGTGCATAGTTTAAAGCTGTCGCCTTGCATACTTTCTGATATATGGGTATTTGGATATAACCAAATTGAGAGCATTAATTAACAGTTGGCAGCCCTGGTGGCTCTTAAGAATACGGTCAGTCATATCTGTTTATGTACACATAGCACATACGAAATTTGGTTGAAATCCAATTGATAGTGTAGAAGTTATAAGCATTTAAAATATGGATCTATCAGCAGGCTTATAATCATTTTGGCAACACTGCCATGTATGGCCTCCTGGGAATTAAACTGCAATATTATTATCTATACGTGTACCAATTTTGAAATTGCTCCCATTCATACCTTCCAAGATATCCAACATGGAGCTGAAATTTCAATTGCGATTTTTCAGCAGTTGGTAGCACTGACATCATTTTCAAATATGGCCGTGAGATATTCAGGTATAGATCATTACTCCTACAAAATTTTGTTTCGATTGCTGCAGCCGTTTAGGAGTTGATAGGGGGGGACACACACACACAGCCAGCCAGCCAGACAGACAGACAGACAGACAGACAGACAGACACACATTTGCCCGATCTCATAAGTCTACTTTTTCCTCATTTTTGCAAAATGTGAAAAGTAGGCAAAAAAATTACAAAATGTAGTGTAGATTCATAAAATTCACTGAAGGTAATTTAGATACACGGGGAGACAATTCACAAAAACAGTGCGGGAATCTTAAAGAGGAACGGTAATATAATGAAAAGAAAAAGAAGGCTGATTCCTAGAGGAATGAGGGATAAGGAAAGATGAGAGAAGGGCTAATTAAGGCGGGAAAGGATGAGACTCCCTAAGCCGTCGGGGTCGGAAGAGAGCAAGTGTTGACCAAGAGAGATCGACAGGAAAGAAGCCGGAGAGGAGCCTGGCACAAGTAAGTGGAAGCAATGCTGGACTCAGCTGGAGTCTCGTGGTCACCAACCTACGTCCCACAAGTTGTGAGCCCCTGTGGGGTGTGAAGGTTCGTCTAACAACCTGTGTTATTGTTGGTGGGGACATCCACACTCAGCTGGCTTCAGTGCGCATGACCAAACAAGAGCTCAACTCATCCGTGCGAGAATTTTGAGAAGTCTCCTTGCACAGTTTTGAGAATGACCCAACTGTACGAGTGGCATGTCAGGGCGGAAGCTGCGCCAACCGAGCTCCACGCATTCGTGACCGTAACCCTTTATAGGGCAAAACTACTTTATATTTCTATGTGTTTTCACATTTTAATTTATTATTATTATTATTATTATTATTATTATTAATGTTATCTTTTGTTCTTCTAATTTTGATGTTTAAATATTTATTTTTAATTTATGTTCTTATAGATTTAATTTTGATATTTTTATTTAACTAATTAATTAATTAATTAATTTCGAATTGATTTTTACAATTGAGTCGTCCAGTTGCAAAACCCGTTTAATCCACTTGTGAATAAGGATCATTTTCATGAGAAACATTTCTCTGGACTTTGCCTCACGTATCTTTTGTGTTTGTTGTTTTCTACTACTTTATTTTTGCTTTGTGTTTTTGGTTTTTTTGATTTCTGCTTTTGCTTTTGAATTTTGATTTTTGATTCGTGTATTTTGTTTTTGGTTTTGTGTTTGTTTTCTGGAAAATAAAAATAAAACAATATAAAATAAAACAAAAATACACAAAATTAAATCATAATAAAACAAAACAAAAATTAAACAAAAAATTAAACAAAACAATTTAAAACAAAATCAAACGAAATAAAATAAAGCAAAACAAAATAAACAACACTAAATTAAAATAAAACAAAACAAAATTAAATTAAACAAAACATAATAAAACAAAAAATAAGGTAAAATAAAATAATCCTTATTCACAAGTGGATTAGACAAGTTTTGCAAATGGACGACTCAATTATTTTCATAATTTATTTATAGTTCTGTTTATTGATTATTATATTTATTTTATTATTGTAATTTTATTTTATGATTTTTATTTTTATTTCTATTTCTATTTTATTTTAAACTTTAATTGTTAATGTTTTTAGTTTTAGTTTTTTTAATTTTATCCAGCACATAACGTACATACTATGTGATTTTAGCCTTAATTTCAATTTTCGAAAAAAAAAATGAAAGTAGACTTATGAGATCTACACAGGGTCAAAAATTGTGTGTGTGTCTGTGTGTGTGAGTGTGTGTGTACTCTGAATGTCTGTCCCCCCCTATCAATTCGAACACGGTTAAACTGAATTGAACGTAATTTGGTACAGAGGTAGAACTAGCAAAGGGCACCTCAGTGTCATGTTTTATATCGCCGCCATCTTGACGGAAACGTAATGGCGGCTACCCAAATGTTCAAAGATTCAATCATATTAAGACTAACCTAATCATCTGATCTCTACCAAATTTTGCAATAACATATATTCATATGGCGAGCGTCCTTTGACTAAACTACAAGGTCATCAGCCCAATAATTTGCAGATGGTGGCCATGTATGTGTGCAAATCGATTCCTCCTATCAATTCAAACACGGTGAAACCAAATTGAACGAAATTTGGTACAAAGGTAGCACCAGGACAGGGTACTCCAGTGTCATGTTTTATATTGCCGCCATCTTGACGTAAACGTAATGGCGGCCACACAAATGTTAAAAGCTTGAATCAAATTACAAACAACCTAATAATCTGATCTCTACCAAATTTTGTAACAACATACTTTTTTGTGGGAAGCATCTTTTGACTGAACTAAAAGGTTATCAGCCCAATAGTTTGCAGATAGCGGCCATATATGTGTGCAAATCGATTACCCATATCAATTCAAACACGGTGAAACCGAATTGAATGATTTTTTTTACAGAGGTAGCACTAGCACAGGGCACCTCATATTCATGTTTAATATCCGTATAGCAAGTTGTATTTCAACAAGCTACTACAACCAACATTCAACTATACTCCTTGAAAAGGACAAAAAGTAATAACAATACCCATGCATTTAGGAGAATGTAGGCTATTTTATGTTCTTTACTGAACATCTTGTTTAGTAATACTAGCACTTCGGCACGCAAATTCTGCGAAATTTGGCTGAAAGATTCAACTATCAACATCTCTGAAAGCATAAACTGTCCTTATGACAGGTGGTTAATATAGAGACCACTATCCAATACAGGGTTCATGAAGAGGATCAGCGTAAAATAATTTCCGAAATTACTTCAGCGGAAGAAGTAAGCTACGGAAGTGTTGAAGTAGTGCTGGTAATAAACTATGTTCAGCTAATCGATTAATACTCGAGTAATTTGAAATTGATCGAAAACGTTTAACAAAATAATAGAATAACCGGCTAACCGAAAAATCACTAAACTGATTAGTAGACACGAGATAAGGAAAGTTGTTTAAATGAGAGGTCATCGCTTAAGCTGAGATACACTAATTTTCGGAATGATGTATAGAAATTTATAAAAGTTACTTTTTGCTTAAATATACAAAGTGTCCTTCCTTTGAAAATTAATTAATTAATTAATTAAATGTCTGTTATGCTTCTGTGAGAGCGTAGTGAAAAGAGCGAAGTACATCGACTAATCGACAATACAATTAATAGATTAATCAATCAATCACACAATCGATTATTCATCACATACAGTACATTTAAGAATGTACATTTTAGACTAATACCTTTACTTAGATAATAAAAAGAAATAGACTTTAAGTTTCTATGTGATGAAAAACGTACATATTTAATATAACGGGACTTTTGGTGATAAGAAAACATGTAAGAATTATACAGTGTTGTAGTGACAAGGACAATGTCTATAAATCATACGCTATGTATACGAAAATCTATATATGCACTTAATTTCTTGTATTGCTGGATGTAATATTGCTTGTTCTAATAATAATTCTAATTCTCAAAGCTCTACTGCACTGTACGACAAGACAGGATGTCAATCTGATGATTTGGGATAGAAGGACTGTCAATATTTAAAACCGCATGTTCGATACCAGCCATGCATTTATAAAGGTTGAAAAAAATCCACAACGTTCCATCCTGTAAAATGTGTATCACGTTCGCTTCTAGATTGCTATTTCAAAACATCGATATGACGGATCTGAGGTCAAGACGATGACGGGGTAGACCTCCTTGCACCTAACAACTCAATTGTATTTGGAAAACCCAAGTAAATTCGTAAATGAAAATTGTAATTTGCTGTAAGGTCTGTATATAAACATAAGGTACACACAACCGGACGTCATGTCCGTGAAGGGTGACAGGGACAATATTGCCCGAGAGCCTATGTACATGTGTGAAGAAGATGAATGGGAGATTTAGCTCATATCAGCGCTTGTGCTGATAGATTATGAGCCAAAATCTGCAACGTTCATCTAGGGGCGTGGTCTCCAGATAGGCTCCCCTCCCGCAGATTATTGGGAATGTGGTGTCAACTAATCACATATCACCTGTCGGACCAGCAGAGTTGGGCAAAGTAATCACAAAATGTATTTTCGATACTAAATTCAAAATACAATAAGCGCAGGTGTGCTTCATAAAAAGTGAGGTAGCGCGCAGTTCGCTACTCCTGTGGGGGTCCGGGCACGGACACCAAGAGCCCGCTGATGAGCCAGCTTGGTGTTCCTAGGCGAAACCCTACACAAGACATGGCACAAACCTAGAAAAAAATGCAGAGTTTAAATTCACTGGCCGTGAAAGCCAATATACCGTCTTAAAGCAAATGAAGTTCCAGGACAAACCCTCAATGAAGAAGACAGGTGGCTTCTGGGCAAAGGAGAGAAAGGAACAACACAGCCAGAGGATGCGTGCATTCTGGGAAAACATCAAGACCTACTCCAAACAGAATAGTTGAATGTCGTGGTCCGTAGTTGGCCTACACGAAACAAGAAGAAGAATACACTACTCTTCCGTTAAGTGTAGCTATGATTTTTTTAGAACAACTCTCATAACACAAATTTGGAACACCCAACTGACCAAACGCAAAGCTCGGGCCACAATATTCAGTGCAGACTGTACTGGTGTATGCCTATCCGTCATTAAAGTGGTTTCTAAGGATCGGGATAAGATGGGATTTGATGTATTTGGTGGGTGAATTTTATGACCGGATGCCCTTCCAGACGACATTATCAAGAGAGGAGGGATGAATTGAATAAAGGTGAATGAAACTGGCCAATGAGTTGGAAATAATTGGCCGTGGCCTATTAAAAGGAACCGTTCCAGCATTTGCCTGGAGATAAAAATGTGGAAACCATGAATTGCCATTTCAGTGATGGGCGAACGTGGGGTTCGAACGCACTCTTCTACGGAGCCCCATTGCCTATTGCTGCTCGTTAGCATGTGTCACGCTAATCCCATATACCGGTACATCAGATCCCCAGTCCAAAACATATCCATGTAGGAAAGAAAAAGACCGGACCCAGGTCAGGAATTCCTCGGGATCGCCACCTTCCGAGCTCACCAGCCTTGAATGCTCTATCCAGGGTGCATCATGCGTGGTGGGCTATACACACCGTGCCTCCTTTAGGGTCTCTTACCGTAGGAAGAGTTCAGACCCCTCGAAACATAAGGATATCGGAAAAAGAAGATTGTAGTTTACGTGACCGTGAATCTTGTGATTATGAGCCACGGGACCTTCTTTTTACGTGGAATCCGAACCACAGAACATGGCATTTCACTTTGTAAATCTCACATGCATTGACCGGGAATCGAACCCAGTCCACCTTGGTGAGAGGCCAACAGCTTGACCGCTGAGCCACCACACCCCTCAAACAAGAGTCAATTAAGGCGGGTCAATGAAAGACTCCCTAGGCCTCAGATACCCTAATACCATCGTGGTCGGAGGTGAACAAGAGTTGACGAACGGTGGTTGACAAGTTGAGTGGAACCAATGGAACCCACGTCCTCTTGTCCTCGCCTACTGTATCTGCTCGTGATTTTAATCTAATTTTAACGAAAGGGATGGGAGATCCGTATCGATAACACTGGACCTTTTTAATGTGGAAGATGGAGATATGTGACAGCAAAATTCAATTACAAACTGGCAGAGAAAGAATTACGATGCAAATAGGCTGCATTTTGTAGTTTAATAAGCCTGAAGTCAGTAATACAGCACTCAGCAACGCTTCTGCAACATATAGGCTAGTGATTCAATAATACAATACTCGGCAAAGCCATCTGCAACATATAGGCTAGTGAGTCAATACTACAGTACTCGGCAAAGCCTTTTGCAAAATACACGGTACTCGGCAACGCTTCTGCAACATATAGACTAGTGATTTAATGATACAGTACTCGGCAAAGCCTTCTGCAACATATAGGGAAGTCAACGAACAGTACTTGGCAAAGCCTTCTACAACATATAGGGAAGTCAACAAACAGTACTCGGCAAAGCCTTATGCAACATACAGGGAAGTCAACAAACAGTACTTGGCAAAGCCTTATGCAACATACAGGGAAGTCAATACTACAGTAGACGGCAAAGCCTTCTGCAACATACAGGGAAGTCAACAAACAGTACTTGGCAAAGCCTTCTGCAACATATAGGGAAGTCAACAAACAGTACTCGGCAAAGCCTTCTGCAACATATAGGGAAGTCAACGAACAGTACTTGGCAAAGCCTTCTACAACATATAGGGAAGTCAACAAACAGTACTCGGCAAAGCCTTATGCAACATACAGGGAAGTCAACAAACAGTACTTGGCAAAGCCTTATGCAACATACAGGGAAGTCAATACTACAGTAGACGGCAAAACCTTCTGCAACATACAGGGAAGTCAACAAACAGTACTTGGCAAAGCCTTCTGCAACATATAGGGAAGTCAACAAACAGTACTCGGCAAAGCCTTATGCAACATACAGGGAAGTCAACAAACAGTACTCGGCAAAGCCTTCTGCAACATATAGGGAAGTCAACAAACAGTACTCGGCAAAGCCTTCTGCAACATATAGGGAAGGCAATACTACAGTACTCGGCAAAGCCTTCTGCAACATATAGGGAAGTCAACAAACAGTACTTGGCAAAGCCTTCTGCAACATATAGGGAAGTCAACAAACAGTACTCGGCAAAGCCTTCTGCAACATATAGGGAAGTCAACAAACAGTACTTGGCAAAGCCTTATGCAACATACAGGGAAGTCAATACTACAGTAGACGGCAAAGCCTTCTGCAACATACAGGGAAGTCAACAAACAGTACTTGGCAAAGCCTTCTGCAACATACAGGGAAGTCAACAAACAGTACTCGGCAAAGCCTTCTGCAACATATAGGGAAGGCAATACTACAGTACTCGGCAAAGCCTTCTGCAACATATAGGGAAGTCAACAAACAGTACTTGGCAAAGCCTTCTGCAACATATAGGGAAGTCAACAAACAGTACTTGGCAAAGCCTTATGCAACATACAGGGAAGTCAACAAACAGTACTTGGCAAAGCCTTATGCAACATACAGGGAAGTCAATACTACAGTAGACGGCAAAGCCTTCTGCAACATACAGGGAAGTCAACAAACAGTACTTGGCAAAGCCTTCTGCAACATATAGGGAAGTCAACAAACAGTACTCGGCAAAGCCTTATGCAACATACAGGGAAGTCAACAAACAGTACTCGGCAAAGCCTTCTGCAACATATAGGGAAGTCAACAAACAGTACTCGGCAAAGCCTTCTGCAACATATAGGGAAGGCAATACTACAGTACTCGGCAAAGCCTTCTGCAACATATAGGGAAGTCAACAAACAGTACTTGGCAAAGCCTTCTGCAACATATAGGGAAGTCAACAAACAGTACTTGGCAAAGCCTTCTGCAACATATAGGGAAGTCAACAAACAGTACTCGGCAAAGCCTTCTGCAACATATAGGGAAGTCAACAAACAGTACTTGGCAAAGCCTTCTGCAACATATAGGGAAGTCAAAAAACAGTACTTGGCAAAGCCTTCTGCAACATATAGGGAAGTCAACAAACAGTACTCGGCAAAGCCTTCTGCAACATATAGGGAAGTCAACAAACAGTACTTGGCAAAGCCTTCTGCAACATATAGGGAAGTCAACAAACAGTACTTGGCAAAGCCTTCTGCAACATATAGGGAAGTCAACAAACAGTACTTGGCAAAGCCTTCTGCAACATATAGGGAAGTCAACAAACAGTACTCGGCAAAGCCTTCTGCAACATATAGGGAAGTCAATACTACAGTACACGGCAAAGCCTTCTGCAACAAACAGGGGAGTCAATACTACAGTAGACGGCAAAGCTTTCTGCAACATATAGGGAAGTCAACAAACAGTACTCGTGAAAGCTTTCTGCAACATATAGGGAAGTCAACAAACAGTACTCGGCAAAGCCTTCTGCAACATATAGGGAAGTCAACAAACAGTACTTGGCAAAGCCTTCTGCAACATATAGGGAAGTCAACAAACAGTACTCGGCAAAGCCTTCTGCAACATATAGGGAAGTCAATAATACAGTACTCGTCAAAGCCTTCTGCAACATATAGGGAAGTCAACAAACAGTACTCAGCAAAGCCTTCTGCAACATATAGGGAAGTCAACAAACAGTACTTGGCAAAGCCTTCTGCAACATATAGGGAAGTCAATAATACAGTACTCGGCAAAGCCTTCTGCAACATACAGGGAAGTCAACAAACAGTACTTGGCAAAGCCTTCTGCAACATATAGGGAAGTCAATACTACAGTACTCGGCAAAGCCTTCTGCAACATACAGGGAAGTCAACAAACAGTACTCGGCAAAGCCTTCTGCAACATACAGGGAAGTCAACAAACAGTACTTGGCAAAGCCTTCTGCAACATATAGGGAAGTCAATAATACAGTACTCGGCAAAGCCTTCTGCAACATACAGGGAAGTCAACAAACAGTACTCGGCAAAGCCTTCTGCAACATATAGGGAAGTCAACAAACAGTACTTGGCAAAGCCTTCTGCAACATATAGGGAAGTTGACAATACTGTACTATTAAATCAGTATAACGCCACGACAGTAAAGTGAATGTGGCGGGTTCGACCCCGGCCTTCTATGGTGGGACTACAGTAGAAAGCGGAAGACACCGCACGTTACTCTAAATGTCATGGCAGCGGAATGTAGCTGACCTTTATAGGGCGGTGTATTGGGACTCAGGTGCCAACTCCACCCCACTGCCGCCTCGCCCGTCCTTACCTCAGTTAGTTGGTTATTGTTGCTTTAAGGGACGGAACAGCGAGGTCATCTGCCCCTACTCATACCTCCATACTTGAATGCAGTCGAAATAAATCAGACACCCTTATTGACGTCAAATTAGCAGGTGAAAAGCTTAAGGAAGTAGGAGACTTCTGATGCTTAGGAAGTACAATAACCAGTGATGTACGAAGCATGGAGAATGTTAAATGTAGGTTGGCTCACGCAAGGAAAGCATTTCTACAGAAAAGAAATCTGTTGACATAGAATATAGATTTAGGTATTAGGAAGTCATTTTTGAAAGCCTTTGTTTGCAGCATGGCGCTCTATGGAAGTGAAACTTGAAATGCTGATGCAGCCGAAAAGAGCAGAGTAGAAGTGTTTGAAATGTGGTGTTACAGGAGAATGATAGAATAACAAATGAAGAGGCATTAAATGATTGGGAGAGGACAGATGTTTCTGGCGACTGCTAACGAAGAGAGGAGATAGGTTGGTTGGACACATACTAAGACACCCAGGAATAGCAAACTTAGTTACGGAAGGAAGGGTTATGGACAAAAGCTGTAGGAGTACACCAAGATTGCCCCGGATGTAATGTGTGGTAGCTATGTTTATATGAAACGGTTAGCTCAGGACAGGGAGGATTTGAGTGCTGCATCAAACCAGACAAACGACTGAAGACTCAAATCAACAACAACAACAACTAATGTAAAACAATAATAATGGAATGCAGACGAGAGAGATCAGAAACCCCTATTGATGTAAAATTGTCAGGTGAAAAGCTAAAGGAAGCAGGAGATATCTGCTACTTAGGAAGCAAAATAACCAACAACAACAAAATACATTCATAATGTAAGTTATTATTTCTTGAAAAGTGAATCAGATTATAAGCGCTCTGTACAGAACAATGTGTAGTGGTGTTGCAGATTCTTTAAGGGGATTTGCGACATCGTGGTCATATAGCCCCATGTACTTGGATGTGTGTATAACTTGTCTGATAACCTGTGTCACTATGATGTCTGTACTAGTGTATTTGTAACTGAGGTAGGAGTTAGGTAGGAAGCGGCCGTGGTCTTAAGTTCGGTATCATCCCGGCATTTGCCTGGAGTAGAAGTGGAAAACCACGGAAAACCACTTCCAGGATGGCTGAGGAAGGAATCGAACCCGCCTCGTTTCAGTTTTGCCTCACGAGGCTGAATGTACCCCGTTCCAGCCCTCAGACCAGAAATACATATCTTGGCAGATCCGGGAATCGAACTCGGGCCTCCACAGTGACAGCGAAGAATGCTAGCCACTACGCCACGAAGTGGAACAATTTGTGAAACTAAAACTCAGCATTTTTTCTAAGTTTGTGCTGTGTCTTGTATGGGGTTTCGCCTAGGACACCAAGCTGGCTCATCAGCGGGCCCTCGGTGTCCCCGCCCGGACCCCCACACGAGTAGCGAGCTGTGCACTACCTTCCTTCTTCAGGGGAGAAATGAAATAACTTATTTTCATTCATTCAATTCGCTACTCCTGTAGGGGTCCGGGCGCGGAACTTCAAGGGCCTGCTGATGAGCCAGCTTGGTGTCCTAGGCGAAACCCCACACAAGACACGGCACAAACCTAGAAAAATTGCCGAGTTTTAATTCACTGGCCGTGAAAGCCAATATACAGTGAGTCCGGGAATGTTGTCCGCAATGCCTACATGCGTCTGCGAGAGCTAGCTACAGTAGTTACGTTGGCAGCACGGCCGCCGCTTGCATCATATTAGCCTTTCACGAAATGATTGCCGGCGGTCGAGATGGAAACTATTCTTTGTTTACTTGTGTTACACGTCAGCCTGCTTCGTTGACAGGTACAGTTGTGTGAGTAGGATATGACTCAGCTCAAATAGCCTCTGTCATCGTTTAACTGTCTGTGGTGACATGAGCTCCTATGACGCGCAATGCTGCTTGACTTATGTGTATTCTGTCATCGCTGTGTTCCCTAATAACAAGCAAACAGCCATTCATAACAGATGCTGGAAGTGCTGATGACACATACGCTCGCCAATTGCAATAAACACTGACAGGCTACAGCCCACACGTGTGGGATTCACCCTGTCAAAGACACCGTGCTACCAACTAAACCGATGACGCAACCACTCACAGCTGCAAGTAGCTACTGCGGAGAACATTCTCGGGCACCCTGTACCATCAATTTGTGATACTGTTTGGCCAAATATTTTAGAGCCATTGGTATTCTTTAACCTCTAATTGTCAAGCCAATGTCATTAGCATTATAACTGAATATGAGACCATGAACATCTCCCCAGCGTGACGGATGCTATTAAGGTCCCTTGAACACACTCGGGCCCCAAGAGTGTAACCACATGTGATTACCGTAACACAGAAATGGAAACTGCAAACTATGCTAATGGGTTAGAGAACTGCTTTTGTTCTTGATGGGAAGTGGGACACAGTAGTTCCCATCCTTGCGACAGCAGGGGTGTACAACACCATGTCTCATAACAAAGGAAGGTTGGAGGAGGTCAATAGAAGAAAGAGCGGCACAAAAGATAAGATATCTGGATGGAGCTCCATACGACAGAAGCCATGGGACCAAGCTGTCTGGTGACTCGGTAGACGTGGGTTCGAGCCCTTCCGTCGGCCGTCCTTGAAATAGTTTCCCCATTTTCAACTCCAGGCAAATGCTGGGACGGTACCTTCTGACAGGCCTCGGCCGCTTCCTTCCACATCCTTCCCCAGTTTCAGTCATCTTCATTTATTTCACCTCTCGTGAGGTTGGCGTCAGGAAGGACATCCGGTCGTAAAAACATCCGACAAATATAATTTCATCGCATGTCATCCCCGTTGGAAACGGGAATAATTAGGGGCAGACATACATGCTGCTCGGGTACTTGGTATGGCATGAGGGTGATGCCTGATCTACACTATGTGAATATCTGTGACGTTGCATATGGCGTGTCCATATTATGAAAGAAGCATTGCGCATGCCTCATATCGTAACCACAGCACTGCATTGGAAATATACGAAAATGGAACTTGCTTAAAACCTCACCTTGTAGTCAATTATTGAAAGTTTGTAAAGAAACGTGAATATCTGCAGTTCCTGTTGCTGATGTTGTTGTTCTTGTTTGAGTCTTCAGTCTTTCGACTGGATTGATGCAGCCCTTCATGACTCCCTGCCTTGAGCCAATCGTTTAATCTCTACATAGCTAGCACACCTTATATCCGAAGCAATCTGTTTAACGTATTCTGACCTTGGTATACCCCTACAGTTCTTGTCTTCAACCCTTCCTTACATAACTAAGTTTGTCCAACAAACCAATCTCTTCTCTTCATTAGCAGTCGCCAGTAACATACCCATTTAATCTTCATCATTCTCCTGTAACACCACATTTCAAACGCTTCAATTCTCCTCTTTTCTGCTGCTCCAATAGTCCAAGTTTCACTTCCATAGAGTGCCACGCTCTAGACAAAGGCTTTCAAAAATGATTTTCTAATACCTGAATCTATATTCGATGTATGTTCCTCATTTTAAAAGTATTTCTGTCTCGGGTTTTATCGATCCTTGCATTCTCTATATTAGTGAGTCCAGTGCCTAAGATGGACATATTACTGTGCAGACAGGCAGGACCTCGTTATCAGGTGAATTAACGAGATTTTCCAATCCCACAAATACTCGAGTGCGAGCGCGTCCAGTAAGAGGCGGTGTTCATTATTTACGTTGAGGGGGTGCGGGTCTCATTTGCATAAAGAACTCTACATCTACCTGTCCGGACAGCGCATCGCATTCCTCTGGGAACAGGCGCCCTTACACGGTGCTGAGGATATGTTACACGGTGTGCCTCACCTTTGGGATATCAAACTTTACTCTGACTACCTCATGACTAAGGTTCGGATGTTAAGGAAGAGTCATATTTTTTTCTTGAGCTCATTTTACCTGAAATCTGAAACATAAGTTTGAATGACGGGTCCCTGACCATGTTTAAAGCAATTTGATGTTGCCTATAAACGCATATTTCGGCCATTTTTATTGTTTTGGTCATATATGGCCATATTTTAGTGATATAAGGTCATCTTTGGTTATAATTTCAGCATTTTTGTTTAAATTTAGGCGTCGTTAACAAGGTACGTGTTATCTACGTCGAGTTTCAAACACAGAATTTCCGAATAGTGTAGTAGATACAGTATATTTTTCTTTCTTTTCCCAGAGCAGGCAGATAGCAGGTTTAGAAGACCTGATTCCAAGAAGGCGCTCCTCTACGGACGTCTTTTAGCACATCTTTCTGGACAAATTAGATTGCGATACTGAACGCATGAGATCACGGAATATGACGATAGAGTGCTACCGCCTTGCAATAGGGTGTCACTCCAGTAGATATATTTAGCTCAGAAGCAATTAGCAAACAAGGAAATGCGATGTTATGTCTTTTAGGAAAACCGAGCAAGAACTGCATGTCAAGAATATGATACTGAATGAATGTTGAAAATTTTAATGTACTGTAGCTCTCTGTCAGTTTGTATGTTTAAATGTGTCTGGTGTATTATCGCTGATCACGTTTTGGCACTTAAGACGTTTACTGTGATACTCTACCTATCCCAAAAATCCATGTCATATTTCATAGTTTTTTAAGGTCATATTTTATAGTTTTTAGGGCACATTTGCTTGCATATTTTCTACTTCTTTAGGTCTTGAATTCCCGAACCCTACTCATGACCAAAGGCCGGAAGTTCATGCACTATTAAATGAATAAATATGCATGCAAAAATGCACTAATGATTGGTCAAATATGGATCACGTTTCAAAAAGTATGCACTATGAAATAACTACAACAATTACGATCACTCCGTATTCTTTAGCGTTTCTATTTGGAATATAAAGGAAATATGAACCAACAGCCACATAAATACACCTTTTTAAAAACCGTTTCACTTTCAAGCTCTCATCTGATGGATGTGTGAAAACTGTCAGCCATTTTACCAAGCTGTGCACACACTTCTTTCAAAATGAGATGGAAGAGAGACCAACAAAGATATTAAAATAAAATATTATAAACAAAGAGTGAATAAATCACGTGTTATTACTGAAAATACTGAGCCATATAATTTCAATGTTAAAAAAAAAAAACAATGGAAAAAATTGCAAATTTCAGATTTGAAATTTTTGTAGTAATTTTGGGAAATGTAATTCACTCGTCAAGTCTATTATTCATGTTAAAATATACTTTATATATTTGATAGCGTGGTAAATGTCAAGATTCCAAAAATTACCAACAAAAACAGAGAAAAATACACTCAAGTTTGCCACCAACCACGACGAAAACATGACACGAAACTCTGTAAGCACATGTTTCAGACTCTAAGAATTAATATAAATATAGATTGTCAAAGGTTCCCGTGGAATATAAACGTGAGTTAAAATTGCTTTCTTTATATCCCCTGAAAATTGCTGTTATGAAGCGTAAAAATAACGAAATAATTAATAATTAAGGTCGATAACGATGGATCGTTGCTCTGACAGTTATGGCACGAACAGGGCGTAACGACAGATCGTTATCTTGAAAGTGAAAGGGGCAAAATATCTCAACTAAGAAACAGTTCTAAATAGTAGGAAATGTTATTTTATGGAACTTCAAGAGGTGTTGACCATTAATAATTATTTTATTAGGCCTATGTTTATTTTTAAACAGCCATTGATTCTTTTAATGAAAATAATTTTACAATCTCTAGATAGTGAATGCTGAATAAATATAATTGATATTAACTTGCAAAAAGGACTGAATCGTACTATTAAAATAATTTCAGTATTATTCTGTGATCGACTCTCGGAGTTCGAATTTAAATAGACTATACGAATTTAAGAACAACATGTAGTTACAAAAAGCGCTTCATAACAATAGGAAATTAGAATATACGCCGTTCTTAAGCAAAGATATGCACTTAAACAGGCAAAGGAGAAAAATATGATGCAATGTGCCACAATAACCAAAATATGCATAAATATGCAAAAATATGATTTTGTATGAACTTCCGGGCCTTATTCATGACCTAGCCATGCGAGCTACGCAGACAGCGGCCAGTGTGCTTTCCTCCCGAAGTTCCTCCACGCTCCCTCCAGACAAATGACATCTTGTGGTGTAGTACATTGTCACCCCAGAGTTGGGTTTCCATTCTCGGCTTTGCCTGTCTGAGAGTTGGAGGTGGCTATAATTACCACTTCAGCCACTCTAGAAGTCGTTTTTCGTATTTACCTCACATGTGGCGGGTTCGCCCTTCTCTTACGGAACGCCATTCCAGGAAAATTCTGGGATGGTTCCTAACTTATGGCCACGGCCACCTGCTTCCCTGTCCTCAGAGGCAGATGACCTCGCTGTTCCGCCCCTTTAAACAATAATTAACTCCCTGTCTTCGCTTCAATTACCAGTGCATACACCACAGAAACATAGGTTATCAAACCAACACACACCCAAGTTCACGGACCAATAACTAAGATGTCTCAGAACCCTACAATGAATTAAGTAGTTGTTAATTCTTTTGAGGGGCTTTGGGCATCTTGGTCATTAGCCCCGTGTGTGCGCAGCTTGTTGAAATCTGTATTCCTGTGATGAATGTAGTAATGTGTGTAACTGGATTAGGGATATGGACGAGTTAAATTGCGCGGGACTTGAAATAAGGTATTATCCCGGCATTTGCCTGGAAGCGGGGAAAAACACATCAGGATAGCCGCTGTAAGCGCCGGGATTCGAACCCGCGATCTCCGGACTTTCTGGAGCTGCCCTCACGGCCGCGGTGCACGATTTAACAAGCACGCCTACACCGCAGGGAACAATGAATTAGGAACATCGATGTTCTTATTATGAAACCTGCTATGATTTCTTGACCAAAGTTTCGACTGATCTAGTTCTCCTTATGGGCTCGAGATGGCTGTGTTGTGTACACCGGGCCTTGGTTCCTCATTCACACACTTGGGAATGTTAACCCAAGATAGTAATTAATTAAACTGCAAGTTAAACTATTAACTGATTAAAGTAAAGGTTAAATAAAACTACGGTAACTGATTGAAGTTAAAAGTTAAACTTTTAATAACTAACTGATAAAGTGCAAGATAAATAAAATTAACTGATGGAAGTTAAAACTTAAACTTTAAATAACTAACATGATAAAGTGAAAGATAAATAAAACTAACTGATGGAAGTTAAAACTTAAACTTTAAATAACTAACATGATAAAGTGAAAGATAAACAAAACTAACTGATGGAAGTTAAAACTTAAACTTTAAATAACTAACTGATAAAGTGAAAAATAAACAAAACTAACTGATGGAAGTTAAAAGTTAAACTATAAATAACAACTGATAAAGTGAAAGATAAATAAAACTAACTGATGGAAGTTAAAAGTTAAACTATAAATAACAACTGATAATGTGAGAGGTAAATACAACTGATTGATTGAATTCGTACTTCCAAGTCTTACTCTTAAAATATTAAGCTTCAAAATAACAAATTTAGCGTAATTGACGTTGATTTAAAACATTGTGCCTCTATTTACGACTCATCACCATGGTCATCTTCATCATCATCATTAACATGGCTCGCTAAGAACACTGTTGTTGTGGTAGCACTGGCACGGAGGGGTGTAATCAGATAGTCAATTCATTCATTTATTTGCAATTAATTGTGTGACTTCCGGTGGAAAATTGGGTATACATAACAAGTAAATAATTATACATAATATTTCAATAACAATTAACAATTCGTCAGTCTTTTCTTAAAGAAAGGGGAAAGGCTCTAAGACTGCGGCAGGAAGAGTGTTCCAGTTATCAATGGCACGGTTTACGAAAGAATATTTACCATAATTTGTACGCTGTGGTCCACCCTTAACTTTGAAAGAATGATCGCTCCTACTCATGTAAGTGGGCTTTCCTATACGTTTGCTAAGCTCACCTCATGCTGGTTGATTTGTATAATTGTTGTACATAGCGCAGAGTCTAGATATCGTTCTCCTAGCCTCAAGTGATGTAGATCTTACCCACATTCTAGGATATCCTGTACAATGCACTTCGTATCCTTTTTAGTTTTACCTGGTCTCCTTTTCGCCAAAATATGTTGATAGAGAAAGGACGCCAAGTGTTCAAGCGATGCTAGATGATGCACGAGTCGGCCCACATATCGCGAGGTAAGTAAATCATCTCATGCGAGTGCGAGGTCTGGAATTGAGGACAAACCCAACACAATATTTCAAATGAGCTCAATTCCTGTCACTACGTGTGCATGGCCAAATACTGATATAGGGTATTCCCTTGATTATTCCCTCAGATGCTCAAAACCATTGGAGACCACGGGACCCCAGCTGAGTCCGGCATTGTTTACACTTTACCGGGCTTTTCTCCATATTTCATGTCGACCTGTATGGTCAGCTCTTCTTCTCTTCCGACCCCGACGGAATTAGGGTAGCTAAAGGCCTAGGAATCGCCGGCCCCGTGGGGTTGGGGTAGAGTGCCTGCCTCTCACCCGGAGGCCCCAGGTTCGATTCCCGGCCCCGTCAGGGATATTAGAAACTGACGGGAGGGCTGGAACGGGGTGCACTCAGCCTCTTGAGGACAATTGAGTAGCTGTCTGACAGTGAGACAGCGCCCTGGTCATGAAAACAAAGATTAATGGCCGAGGGGACCCGATGCGTTGACCACGCGTCACCCCAATATCTGCAGACCAAATGGCTGAGCAGCGGTCGCTTGGTAGGCCTAGGCCCTTCAAGGGCTGTAGTGCCAGGGGTTATTATCATTATTATTACCGGGTGAGTTAGCCGCGGTCGTTACGGCATGATTGCTGGCAGTCGCTCACATCCGGGAGGCGAGGAGGTTCGAATCCCCCCGCCGGCAACCTTGAAGATGGTCTTCTGTGGTTTCCCATCTTCCTTACAGGCAAATCCCGGGGTTCGTCCCTCGCTATAGGCCACAGCCGCTACCTTCCAATTCCTCGTCCTTCCATTCCAACTTCCTCCCCAACGGTACTTGTAGCTGACCCATTGGGTGTCCGTCTCGAAGCAGCTACAAAACTGGCGAGCCGAACATGTCCTTGGACACTCCCGGCACTAAAAGCCATACGCTAAAAAAATCATTATTATTATAAAGGCCTAGGAAGTATTTCGTTCACCTGACTTTTGAAGTAGAGACAAGATGGATCACAAAAATGATAGAACCTTTTCTAACAACTTAGCATTGTCAATATGGAACCCTGATGTAGTACGAAAATGTACATTCGGCATTTTCTTTAAACTAAACGAAGTTACTTGAACATAAACTGTAACAATTATGTGCTCACAAATACGGATTCTTTTTAACCTTTTAAAACAGATAAGCAATTGGCAACTATAAACGAATGAGCCTGTGCGATTGGAAGGGTTGAGTCAGGCGAGTAAGCAAAAGTGGCTCGTTTTGTGGGCTTCTGCTTTAAACAATCCTCAAGCTGAGCAGCTTCAAACAGTTTAAAACATCATTATAAACATGGCACAATAATGGGAGCTTCATTTCCATTACGAAGGCACTTACAGGACAATATACTTCAGTTATCAGTTTTAATGTGCAACCATAGAAGCACACGGAGTCGAGAAATAGATCGATATACGATCAGGAGCGATTGCGTGCTCAACGATGCATTGAATTTATAGCTCTTGTCAATTTTAAATGAAGAGAGCCGTTAGGCTGTGATACACGGCGGGCTCTCTCCGGTCTGGAAGATGGGAAGCAGACAAATTAGCTCACGAAATCTTAAGATGACCACTTTCCGTTTAAGCGGCTTCGGTGGCGTAGTTGGTAACTAGCTGAGCTTCTATGCCCAAGATCGCGGGTTCAAACCCGGCCGAAGTCGTCGGATTTTTAAGAACGTTAAAATCCCTCATTATGCCTTCTTTTGGAGGGGAAGTAAAGCCGGCGGTCCCATGTCATAGTTTTATGGCATGAAAAAGAACCTTCCACTGACTACACTTGTGGAAGCTAAAATGTGTAGGTTAGTTTGATAACGCTATATTAGTTCCAACGTTTGCTACCAGGTGTTGACTGCGATGGCATTTAGTAGCCACGTCTGCAGCTAGATATCGTGGATGGTAGCATGGTAGCAAAAGTAGGAACTACTTGAAGAAAATAATCGTCTGCAGTCCTTCTATCTGAATCACAGATAACACACACTAATACAGCCATCACAATTAACACCGGTTATCAGACAGATTCTACACACACCCAAGGTACACGGGGCCCTAAACTAAACTGTTTCAGTTTTTGAAATTCTCTTACTGATATAAGCGTGTGTAGAAACCAAAACGTCCGCCTCGTTGCGTAGTGGCTAGTAGTCTTGGCTGTCACCGCGGAGGCCCGGGTTCGAATTCTGGCTCTGCTAAGAAATTTAATTCTGGCCTGAGGACTGGAACAGGGTACACTCTGCCTCGTGAGGCAAAACTGAGGAGGGTTCGATTCCCACCTCAGCTATCCTGGAAGCGGTTTTCCGTGGTTTCCCCACTTCTATTCCCGGTGGATGTTGGGATGGTTCCTAACTTAAGGCCACGGTCGCCTTCTTCCCAATCCTCATCTGAATTACAAATACACACACTAATACAGCCATCACAATAACACAGGTTATCAGACAAATTACACACACACACACACACACACAAACACACACACACCGAGGTACACAGTGCTACATGACCACAATGTCGCAAAGCCCATAAGGTTCTACACAAATGATTTCTAATTAAATATGCCTACAGATATTTGAATATTATAACTTAATTGAATGTATAGCGTGGATAGCGAGTCAGTCTACTAACCCCAAGATTGCAGGTTCGCTCCTGGCCGTGGTAAGTGATTTTTGAAAGGCGGAAAAAATACGACACGCATGTCATACGATGTTGGCATGTTAAAGAACCCATTTGAATTCAGTAGGCTGTGTTCATAATGGCAAAATTAATCTCGGGAGTTTCCGCCAACACTAAGTTCCTCATTGCTCTACTAGAAAGCGCTTATAGTGTTCAAGGAGCTTAGATATCTAACCTCATTGACTTTCATAGTGATTCAAGGAACAACGAAATTCGACATGCAAGTTACCCTCTGGGTGTCAAATTACAAAGCTTGCACCCGGCACCGAGGCCATACGATATTATTATTATTATTATTATTATTATTGAATGTATTGAAACACCAAGCACAAAATTAAACACAAATTGACTGGAAAAAATATTCTGTTTTGGCGAACCGCGTATGAGTGGATATCTGTGCGCAAATCTATAATTATAAGATCCGCCTTGTCAAACACTAGAAGGTAGTTTACACGTACATGTATCGTTATTATATTGATAACTTCTTCAGCGCGGGAATATCTTAGAAAACTATATCAATTAAGAACCAAAAAGGTAATGGATATCCTTACAGAAAGGGGGGGGGGGGGGGCTGCGTGGCGCAGTCGGTAGAGGCGCTGAGCTTCTAACTGAAAGGGAGTGGGTTCGATTCCCACCCAGGTAGTGGATTTTAGAAACAAAACTACCACTTTCGGAAACGCAAATAGCCCTGGGGTCCACTCAGCCTACACCAGAAATGAGTACCAGGGTAATTCCTGGGAGCGAAGACGGCCGGGCTTGGAGCTGACAACTCCATCCCATCTAGTGCCGATGTCACAAAAAGTGGAAGCCTCTACCTTCCACTACTCCCAGGGTCTCCATGGCCTTTACGGAGTTAGCCTTACAGAAATGCATTAATTTAAAATAATTGAATGGGCACAAAAAGGAATAATAAAAACACAATATTATAAATCAATTAACCTTGAATTAAACATAATATATGAAGGAAATGTATATAAAGCAGGATGTTGTTGAATGCCACGGGTTAATGCTTCCAGCCAGGCTCAAAGAATGATATAATGCGTAAAAATACTTCAAAGAATAATGGTTATAACCATTCAACAACATCCTATATTCGTTTCCTTCATACAATATGTTTAATTCTAGGTTAATTGATTAATAATATTATGTTTTTATTATTCCTTTTTGTGTCCATTCAATTATTTTAAATTAATGCATTTCTGTGAGGATATCCATTTTCTTTTTGGTTCTTTGTTGATATAGTTTTATACGATTTTCTCAGGACGAAGAAGTTATCAATGTAATAACGAAATATGAACGTATATTTTAATTAGTAATTAGTAGTAAATTAATAGTAGATTAATATTCAGTCAACACGGATAATAGCTATACCATGTTCATAATGGTTAATGTCTACGCATTTTATCTGTACGCAAGTCAATACCACCATTACACTGCAATATAATACCATTGGAACGATACTTGATAACGTATGTGAGCTTTAGGTGTAGTATGTAGCCTACTGTCACCGAACATATGCCCTAGAAAATTTCGTTCGAAATCTGTCTGTAATAGCAATGTTACTATTAAGATTATACATTCTTAGGTTTATTTATAAGTTTCTATATCAGAAATTGGCAGCCATTACATCACCGGGGCGCTGTGAACCACCTGGCGGTTAAAAGTGGAACTTTGTCCAGAAGAAATGAATATTCACAATTATTTCAATACCTGGACGACCTAATCAAGTAAGTTGGGACTCAATCGACAATGCGTCAAGTGCATTACTTTTTAAGACAACAGACGCTGTCGTAGCGCAAAAGCTTACCAAGATATTTCAGTTTTAGTAAAATGTGAAATGTGAACTTGAGGAAATGAATATTTGCATTTATTTGCATACATGGATGACATAATTAAGTAAATTAGGGCTCAATCGATAATGCGTCAAGTGCATTACATTTTAAGACAACAAACGTGGTCGTAGCACAAATACTTCCCAAGATATTTCAGTTATAGTAAAAGGTTTAATTTCTACCTGACTATTTTAATATATAAGATGAGCAAATGGAGTCCAGGTGTTGATTATTGTTTGTTGTGGCTTTAAGGGGCGGAACAGCGAGGTCATTTTCCCCTTTGATACAAATTTAGATAATTTTACAATTTAGTGGTGGACGCCTAAATATTAAATGAAGCCTAAAAATTAATAAAACGAAACTTTAAATAAAATTAATAACTATAATAATAAACAAAAAGCGAAAAAATACGGAAAACAAAAATAAGAATTCATAAAAGAACAATTTTTCGAGTAAACGTACACATGAAAATTTAGAATGTTTGTTGATGTTGCGAGGGAGACGTTTCAGTAGATTTACTGGCACGTTAAAAATCCCCTTCGGGCAAAATTCCGACACCCTGGCGTCTCTAAAAGCCGCAGTAGTTGAAAGGGACGTAAAACCAATAACATTAGTATTATTATTATTTTTTATCTTTGCCATATACATTATTTCTGTGTTACGCACCTCTTTACAAGTCGCCGAAGAAAAGTGCCAGCTAGTAAAAAGTTGTTAATATCGTTAAAACGCATGCAATTATAGAGTTGGTATTCCTTAATGCAGATCGTGAGATTTTCGAAGTGAAATGTCATGTCCTGTGGTTCGGATTCCACGTTAAAGGGAGGTCCCGTGGCTAATAATCGCGAGATTGACAGTCACGTTAAACAATAAGCTTCCCTTTCCTTAATGCAGATCAAGTGCGATGCACAGTATTTCTTGCAAGAAACATCTTTTTGTTTGGATGTGAAACAACTCCTAAATCAAGCCACACTCTTTGGCGAGAGACGGAGCCGCTCACACCAGAGAAGCTGTTCCACCCACTCGACCTTGATGCAGGCTGACCTGCATTCTTCTGTCGTGGACCACGTTTCTCTCAGGTCAGGTCCGCGTGTGCCTGCCTGCTCACGGATGTTGCCACCACACAGGCCTTTCACTGCCATCAAAATCTCCACCACTTTCAGACTCCACTTCACCACACAAACTGCTTTAGGCGCTCTGAAGGACCATTTTTCGCACTTTGTAATTGAACAGTATGTTAGAAGTGTCGCGAATGATAATTAAATGTCAGTGCTCGTGTGGTGCAGGAGATAAAATGGGACTGGAATTGACAAAGGCATCTTCGGACTCGAAATAAGACAAGTTCCAAATACTATTCTGAATCTGTGTATAAATATAAATAAAATAAAATGAAAATAAAATGAAAATGAAAATAAAGATGAAAAAAAAGTTTAAATATCTTGGTAAATGGATCCAGCCTAATGGACTGGATAATGCAGCAAACAAAGGGAGGATCAGAAAGATGGAATTAGCTTATAAATTAGTACAGAATAGGTACAACAAAAGAACTATATCTTACGGAGTGAAGATAAGACACTATTCCACGGTTGTCAAGCCTGAGAGATTGTATAGTTCAGAATGTTTGATACTGAACAAGAAAGGTGAATTAGAGGAACTGGAGAAGAAGGAAAGAAAAATCTTGAGGAAGATCTTAGGACCCGAAAATAGAAATGATGGTACATGGCGGAAGAGGCGAAACAAGGATCTTTACGGACAAGCAGAAAAAATCACAGATACCATACGGAAGAGAAGATTGAAGTTCTGTGGACACCTTACGAGAATGAGCGATAGTCGACTAACGAAGAAGATCTTTAATTACATCACCAAGATAAAAGCGACTACAAAATGGGTAGATGAAATAAGAAAGGATATGGAGGAAGTTGGGGTCAGTCCAAATGAGATCTGGAATAGAGAGGTGTTTCGTGGTACGATTGATGCATTCAAGGGGTTCCAGGAAAAGCAAAGGAGAAGAGCCAAGAACATCTGGTCGGAAGAAAGGAAGAGAATCCACAGTGAAAGGATGAAGAGTTTCTGGGAGCAGAAAAAAGGACTAATCAGCAAGTCAATTGTTTCCCGTGGTCCAAAGTAGGCCAAAATCGAACAAAGAAAAAGAATTAAATAGTTATTGGAGTTTGGTGGGGCAGAACAGCTTGGTCATCTGCCCCTTAACTAACTAACTAACTTATTAACTAACTAAATAAATAAATACAAGTTAAGAAGGGTGGCCTAGAGTTACCGTGCCCAGGGGATCTTACCCGTAGTAGTGATTATCGTTGTGGATAATTTGGGCCCAGCTGGGTAGTTACGCGCGTTGAGGTACAGAACATTTTTGAACTTCGGCCGCCCTTGAAATTAATTTCCGAGGTTTTTAATTTTCATTTTCAGGCAAACGCCGGGATAGTATCTTCTAATCGCCTTTCATCATCTCAATTCAATGTCCGGCTCCGTGGCTAAATGGTTAGCGTGCTAGGCTTTGGCCCAAAGTGCCCCGGGTTCGATTACCGGCCGAGCCATCAGGGATTTTAATCTCCTGGGATTTATTCCCGTGGCTCTGGGACTGGGTGCATGTGACGTCTTCATCGTCACTTTATCATCATTAAGGTGCGCAGGTCGCCCACGGGTGTTAACTAGTAAGACCAGCACTCGGCGTCTCCGGAGGACACACGATCATCATCGCAATCCAATTAATCCTCCTCCATAGCCTCCGTGGCTTAGGCGGCAGCACGCCAGCCTCTCACCGCTGGGTCCGTGGTTCAAATCCCGGTCACTCCATGTACTGGACAATGCGGAGGCAGATAGGTTTTTCTCCGGGTACTCCGGTTTTCCCTGTCACAACTTTCATTCCAGCAACACTCTCCACTATAATTTCATTTCATCTGTCATTCATTTAATCATTGCTCCAGGGGAGTGCGACAGGCTTCGGCAGCCGGCACAGTTCATATCCTCGCCGCTAGATGGGGGCTTCATTCATTCCATTCCCTGACCCGGTCGGTCAACTGGAAGCAGGCTGTGGATTTTTTCATTTCATTGAATCCTCCGTTAACTCCTCCAATGCGGTTGACATAAGGAAGGGCATCCGGACGTGTTAATCATCCTCCACATAGAAACTCATCTTACCTCATCGACCGGCCCCATTTGCATGGAGCGAGAGATAGAAGCACCAGATAGTCGGTTACCAGCGAACTTGAGGCAAGCTCCTGTGGGCGAGCAGTTGATCTGATATCGGCAGTGACAACATACCGCCTGACATTTGCATACCATGCCTGAAATAGTGATTCGTCACCTTACACGTGATACACTTCTGATCCGTGATGAACCTATCCGTACTAAACAGTTTACGATCAAACACCGCTGCTCTAACAGAGTTATGGTTTCGATTTTAAGGCTCTGTGAACAATGCAGAGTCAATCGTTTGAATGGATAATGTCACAGACTATAACTTGGAAGCGCATAGGCCTCAAACAAATAGTCCTAACAACTCTTGACATGTTACATGCGACCGCTTATTTTCCTGCTTGGAGCACTAGACTATTAAAACGTACACAGTTTTAGATAGATTTCATGAGAAAGCAACCTATTGCAATGCGCACCATGTTACGCCTTCTGGAAAATCTCTACACATCTTCGTGTTTCACATCCCCCAGAGCCCAAAAACACCGTCAGTTCCAAGTTTTATTTATAATTTATGTGTACATATACAGTATATCTATATATATCACTTTCTTGTGGAACCAATAACTACCGACATTCTGCACCAATCTTCACGTGCATGGGGTACTTTACTGTGCCTAGAGGACTGGATACCACTCTCAATCTCAGTTTCCATTAATTCACTATCTCATGGTCCATTTTAACGATCATCAACATATTCTTCTTCTAAAATCTCATAATAGCCTTATTATTACGCGAAAGCTCCATTTAGTCACAGACTTAGCAAGCAGCAAGAAAGTTGACGTTTCAAAACTGAATTAAAGAATAATAAAAAAGTCTGTGAATAGGGGAAAATATTCTAACCAATGCACCAGCCCAAAATAATCCAATATATATGGTTAAGGGATGCCGCAAGTACCAAAAATGATGCGAGAAAAACCGGGATATCTTGGGGTCGTCTCTCATGTCAATATTCATAGTCCTGATCTACACTAAAATTATTTATATTAGTGGGGAAAAAAAGTTCAGTGGGTTTGTTTGCAAGTTTAGTTGGTTGGTTGGTTCCCTAGTTTAGGGGCTGCGACAACGCGGTCATTTAGCCCCGTGTACCTAGGGTGTGTGTAGATTTTTTCTGATAACCGGTGTTAATTGTGATGGCTGTATTAGTGTGTGTTATCTGAGATTCAGGTAGAAGGACTGCAGACGATCAATTTTTGAAGTACAGTAGTTCCTACTTTTGCTACTAAATGCTACTGTACATGACATCTAGATGCGGACTTGGCTACTTGATGCCATCGCAGCCAGCATCTGGCGGCTAACATTGAAACTAATATAGCGTTATCAAACTAAACTACAAATTTTAGCTTCCACAAATTTAGTTAGTGGTAGGTTCTTTTCCATGCCATAAATCTATGACATGGGACCGCCGGCGTTACTTCCCTTCCGACGACTTCGGCCGGGTTTGAACCCACGATCTTGGGCATAGAAGCTTAGCATGCTGCCGACTATGCCACCGTAGCCGCCTATCAGCAAGTGTCTCAGTGGGAGATATGGAACTGCGCCCATAATCAAGTCAGATGTTAGCCCAAGGTCGGTTTAAGGGGAAGTGACGGACTGTCTCCCACCACTAGCTTCTGCACTGCTGAGAATAACAGGTAGTCCCCCCGTCGCGATAAGCAGCTGTACTACGGGCCTCAGGGGGTGGCAGCTAATCACACTAACCACTACACCACAGAGGCGAATAATAATAATAATAATGAAAATCCACAGCCTTTTTACAGCCATTGGACCGGGTCAGGGTTGGAATGAATGAAGCCCCCATCTAGCGGGCGAGGATAGGCATTGTGCCGGCTTCCGAAGCCTGTCGCACTTCTCTGGGACAATGCTTAATGAATGGCAGATGAAATGAAATGATATTGGAGAGTGTTGCTGGAATGAAAGGTGACAGGGAAAACCGGAGTACCCGGAGAAAACCCTGTACCGCCTCCGCTTTGCCCAGCACAAATCTCACATGGAGTGACAAGGATTTGAAGCACGGAACCCAGCGGTGAGAGGCCGGCGCGCTGCTGCCTAAGCCACGGAGGCTTCACTAATAATAATAATAATAATAATAATAATACAACTCTCTCTATATTTAGTTATTCGCAATCTCGACGGTTTTTGACTTGTTCGCAATCAAGACACAACCGATTTGAAATGAGTCACTTCAAATTCACACCACTCGACACAACATAATTCGGTAGAGGGGTGGAGGGAGGAAATCTACCTGACCGCTCTCAATGGGCGCAGTTACACTGCCACTTTTAAAAGGTTGATGCTAATGACCAGGGTCATTAGTGAAGCTTGGGCGCAGTTCCATACAACCCGTCTCAGTATCACCATATGATTGAGTAACGCCCCGTTTTGAAAGGCAATCGTTGATAAAAGTAATACAGTAATAAGCAAACAAAATTGATAATTTAAGTGAGATAAATGTCTGTACGATATTACTGCAACCACGGGTCTGTGTCATGTGCCAGTTCAGGGAAATTCTGCATCTTTTTTTTTCTCTTCAAATTGACAGTGAAGAGAGTAGTTTTAGTTTTGAACGATGAAGATCTATAAAACATTATAGAGATCTTCATAAACATAGGCCCAACCTCTGTAAACTATCAGTGTCGGATGACCTTTTCTTTTACTAATTTAAATAATTTTAGTGTAGATCAGGACAACGAAGGAAGGGGATTTAGGTGGTCACTGATCCAGACACCAGTTGAGGCCATACGATTATGGCGCAATGGGAGAGAAAAACAAGAAGATGATGATGATGATGATGATGATGATAGTTAATGTTTTAAGGGGCCTAACATCTAGGTTATCGGCCCCTAATGGTTTGGGTGATAGTAAAAATGTTACCGAAATGAAACTAAAACTAAAACATACAAACTACAAGAGGAAATGAAGTACAAAAATAAGAATAAGGGAAACAAAAGACAGGAGGAAAGGAAACGCTCTAAATCATCGAAGAATGAGAATTAAGGGACTTGGAAGAAAGGAGAACCAGGAAAGGCAGATAGGAAAGGGAAAGAGGAGAGGGACCGCCCCAAAGGCAATGGAAGAAGGAGAAAAACTGGACCCAGCTCAGGAAGCCCTTCGGGTCGCCAACTCCCGAACTCACCAGACGTCAGCCCTTGAGGGTGTAGCACTATCCAGGGTGCACAGGAAGTGGTGGGGCTACATACTCTGCCTCCTTGAGGGCCTTGAGCAGAAGGCAGGAGATAACATGAAAAGAAAAAGAAGAATGGGGGATCAGGAAAGATGAGAGAAGGGCCAATTGAGGTGGGAAAGGAAGAGACTCCCTAGGCCTCGGATACCCTAATACCGTCGGGGTCGGAAGAGAACAAGAGTTGACCAAGGGAGGTCGACAGGAAAGATAACAGAGAGGAGCCCGCCACAAGTAAGTGGAAGCAATGCCGGACTCAGCTGGGGTCCCGTGGTCGCCAACTCACGTCCCACAAGTTGTGAGTCCCTGGGGGGAATGGAAGAGAAGATATCGATGGAATAGGTGGCTTCGGTGGCGTAGTCGGTAGCATGCTGAGCTTCTACGCCCAAGATCGCGGATTCAAACCCGGCCGAAGCCGTCGGATTTTTTAAGTGCGTTAAAATCCGTCAGTATGTCTTCCTTCGGAGGGGAAGTAAAGCCGGCGGTCCCTTGTCATAGATTTATGGTATGTTAAAGAACCTTCCACTAATTACACCTGTGTGAAGCTAAATTGGATAGGTTAAGAATGTAAACAACGCTCTTAGGTTTCTACTTTCGTTGCCAAGAGCCAACTGCTGTGGCGTCTAGTAGCTAATTTCTGAACTAGGCCAAGTAGTCGTTGACGGTGGCGTTTGGCGTCAAAAGTAGGAACTATTTGAAAAATTCTAAGTTGCAGTCTGTACTTAAATTTAAAAAACAGATACACACACTAATACAGCCATCACAATTAACACCGGTTATCAGACAGATTCTACACACACCCAAAGTACACGGGGCTACATGACCGCGTTGTCGCAGCCCCTAAACTGAGGAACCAACCAACCAACCATCGATAGAATAGAAATGTTGGCGCAAACAAAAGTGAGTGTAACACCGAAGGTCCTATCTGGACCAATAATTAGCGCAGACTGTAGGTGCGCAGCAGGCTAGAACACAGCACTGCTCTACACTACCTTGACTCCTGACCCAGACAGCATCCGGCATCGGATACGCTGCAAGGACTGTTCAAGCTCCATACTGTATTTACAGTTCAGTACCAGCGCGGTACTCGCACACCATTTCTGCATACTAGTTTGGGTGCTTATCGCTTTAGTAGCTACTGCACAGGTAGGGTAACGTTAAGTAACTCCGTCATACTAAGCTTTTTTTTGTTACTATTTCTGAAATTTTAGATTTCAGTTATTTCGATTCATTTCATGTTAAAGAGGAATACCCTACGGAACATTTCTGGAATATATCTTACAAATATTCATAAGTTATTTCAAGGTATTATCTAACAAAATCCGGTAGTGGAAGTAGGTAACGCCGTGATATTCAAGTTACTCCGTGATAGAGTTCAAGTTAGTCCGTGATAGCATGGTATTTACCATTCAGTGTATTTTTTTTAAATCGTGAAAACTAATGTTTAATGTCATCTAATAAAAGTGCTGAAATCGTATGTAGACCATAAGTTTCTATTACCCCATATTGCCCATATTGAACCATTTCACTACACAGTTTTTTTTAATAGAAAATATTATATTAAAAATATTCCATTAATCATATTTTAAGTTTTCTTAGTCACTATCAGATTCCTCACACCTATCACACACAAAATAGACATTATCTGTACCAGACATTACAAAACTCATAATCAACCCATTCGGCTCCATTCTTCCTCTTAGTGCCATCCGCCAGGGGAGCCACCTCACGCACCACAACCATAATCGTCATTGTTCAGGGGTCTGGAATTAGGCAAAGACCGATATATTGTGTCTATCTTGACACACTATCTTCACTTCAAATTCAGGTGACACAACGAGTGGCTTTCCAATTTTTGCAAAGATTGCACTTCCTGGATCGGCTGAATAGTTTGTGCAATAATCCTTTAGTGTAATCCACGGGTTATTAAAACGTCTACGGGCCTTGTATACTGACCATCCTTCTTCCTTCATCGACCTCAATGCTTCTTTAAGTGTTTCCGCTGTATAGGAGCGAGCCTCATGATTCCGTTTTGGCGCAATTCCAGCGTCCAACCTAAGAAAAACGTACTTATTGCTAAGCTCACACACCTTGCATGCGTAACAGTACATGCATGTAAGTTTTGTATGCGAATGGTCTGCATCTTACCTCTGACTGGTGTTAAAATGAAACTTATACAATGAAACAGCTGTTTATAAGAAATTAAAATCTTCACCACAGACTTCACGGGATGTGGATCACTTGTTGAAATGTCAACTCTTTGTTAATATATTTTTTAAACCTCACTGAGTTGGTAAAAGATAGAACGCAAGAGCTTCCTGGATTCCTGGTTTCTACTGCCATCCGTTGGTAAAAACTTAGAACTTTCGGAATTGTACCTACGTAGTGATAGAGGAAATACGCTTTATCACGGTGTTACTTGATATCACGGAGTAACTTGACTCTACCCTAGTTGTTGTTGGTAATTGATGTGGTCATTTGTCCGATAACCTGTGTTATTGTAATGTCTGTAATAGTGCTTTATTTATAATGCAGGTGAGGATGGGGAAGGAGGCGACCATGACCTTAAGTTAGGAGCCATTCCAGCATTTACCTGGAGTAGAAGTGGAGGGGGGAGGCCATGGAAAACCACTTCCAGGATGGCTGAGGTGGGAATTGAATCTGCCTCTTCTCAGTTTCGCCTCGCGAGGCTGAATGTACCCCTTTCCAACCCTCAAGCCAGAATTTAATTTCTTGTCAGAGCCGGGAATAGAACCCGGTCCTCGGTGGTGACAGCCAGGAGTGATAGCCACTACAGGCGCGGATTCAAGGGGGGGGGGGGGGGGCACGGGCGGGGTTCATGACCTCCCCCCCCCCCCCCAACGGAGACCAAATTTTTTTGCAAACTCAAAAAACGAAAACACAATAACCTGACAAATGAAACTTAACGAATTTTAACTGAAAAATAGTTTTTTCATCTTATTCAATACGGTACTGAAATATCTTTATACTTGCCACGGTGTGTGAGTGGATAGCGTGTCGGTCTATTAACCCCTAGATTGCAGGTTCGCCCCTGACCGTGGTTAGTGATTTTTGAAAGGCGGCAAAAATACGATACGCATGTCATACGATGTTGGCATGTCAAAGAACCCATTCGAATTCAGTAGGCCGAGTTCATAATGGCAAAATTAATCTCGGGAGTTTCCGCCAGCACAAAGTTCCTCATTTCTCTACTAGAAAGCGCTATTGTGTTCAAGGAGATTAGATATCTAACATCTAACCTCCTTGACTTTCATAGTCAAGGAACTACGAAATTCGACATGCAAGCTACCCTCTGGGTGTCAAATAGCAAAGCTTGCACCAGGCACCCGAGGCCATACGATATTATTATTATTATTGGAATTATTATGTTCTCTTACAACTGTACATATTTACAACTTCATACCTGTTATATAAAAACGATTATTTATATAACAAAATGGACTCGTCTATTTTGTTTAGCAAACCTTGTGATTACCGAATCGATGTCTATAGTGATGTCACGATGAATGTGCAGCAATGCACGGAGAGGAATTTGGGGCTTTTTTCGCACCAACAAATTTTGCCGACGTCCAAACTGCAAGCTTGGTTGGCAATTTAAGCTGTGACTTTCTCCCATTGTCGGTAACAACTCGACTTGCCGAAACTGTAACGTACCTTGATACTTTTCTCGAAGCTCGATATAAAAGTCGCAAAACATGCCGTTGCAATTTGTACGAATATTTTTGGTGCGCTAAACGCATCAAATTTCTATCCATGTAGCTTGCAAATAAAATTGGTCTGGTTTTGTACGTTTGGTTATTTTGTGATTACGTTTTAGTGATACCATTTTTCTTAACAATTTCGATTCTCTGACCCCCCCCCCCCCCCCCCAAGCCAAACTCTAGATCCGCGCCTGAGCCACTACACAACGAGGCGGACTATCATGAATCTTAATCTGACCCCTAAAAATAAGTTATTTATTCTTTGGTGACTATTTGTCGGTCGAGGAAGTGTTGCCAACATTGATATTTACTTTAGTAATTGTCGTAAATTTACGCTGCAATGATATAACAGTAGATGTGACAGCTCAGTGTTCTTCAATAGGTGTTGCATTCTAGGTTATGTTATACGTTGTTATCTGGTTAACGGTGTGAAGATTGGTCACCCTAAATGACGGCACACAATCAGCTCATGCTGCCAACTGTACATCTACAAACATGGTGACTTTGGAACATGAGTGGCGACAGTTCACTGATTGAACCCACAAGCGGTAAGGTATTATCCTTAGTAACGTATTTAAGGTGACACGGACTGTAGATAGGCTGCTGTCTAAGGTAAGAGGACATAGAGGACATAGGCCTAGTACTTGCCAGTAGAAGTGGTCGTAGGAGCGTGTTTGGTTGGGGAGGATGTTGGAACTTTGGGCTGCTCAAGGTTTTGCGATTGATTATTTATAGTTTGTAGCTGCTTCATTGTGGACACCCATGGGGTGAGCTACAAGTTTCGTTCAATTTCAAGTAGCCTACTTCTAACTTTCACTACTAGATGTCACTGACACCTAGTGGTGAACGTTGGAACTTGGATCGTTTCAACGAAATCTAACCTGCAAAATTAGCTTCACACAAGTTTAATTAGTGGAAGGTTCTTTTACATGCCATAAATCGATAACATGGGACCACCGGCTTTACTTCCCCTCCGAAGGAAGGCATACTGAAGGATTTTTAACCCTCTTAAAAATACGATGACTTCAGCCGGGTTTGAACCCGCGATCTTGGGAAATAGAAGCTCAGCATGCTACCGACTACGCCACCGAAGACGCTTGCAAGTGTTGTAACCTCGTCACAAGAACAAACAACGCTGCCCTGACGTCACACAACCTCCATTTGTTTTTTATGACGCCCTTTGACGTAGGAAATAAAACGACCCGATACACCCCCGACGCGTAGCGTCAACAACAACGGTGCAAAGACAGACACTCGCATGTCATCTACAAACCTCATACTATATATACGAAAATTTAGAGTCCCAAGAGACGGGAGGGAGTGGCAGAGTAAGATTTCCACCGATCCATGAGTGGTGCCATGCGTGCAAGGCCAAGATGGACCAGCGTCTGGGCTCCCCAGGTTCAGGCGGGATTCAGTTCCCGGAGCAATCTTGGGACAAGGTGTATACCGATTGATCGGCGTGAGATAGTTTGGACGGCGCTGCCCGCTTTCGATTTGCGTACATGGTACTAGCTAAAGCTCTGCACGGATAAACCCGCGGATATCCCCCAAAAAAATTCGCCACGCGGATATAGTTTTCAAGGCTTTCTGCAGAAAGTGGATAATGTGCGGAGTTAATTTGCGGATAGTTTTTAGAATACAATCCGAACTTTGTGAATATCATCACTAGGACCCGGATGTTTATGACATATCATTTTATTTTTTCGTTATGTTTCTCCATGACAAATGATAATTTAAGCTAATCTCATTCAAGGCATTTTTTTGTCGTTTGGCCTCCTGAGAGGCCGAGTGCAGGTTTTTCTAGTCGACGCCCTTGGGCGACCTGCGCGTAGGGATGAGAGATGGAATGGATGAAGATGAATGAAACTGGGCAAGGATGTGGAAGGAAGCGGCCGTGGCCTGTCAGAAGGTACCGTCCCAGCATTTGCCTGGTGTTAAAAATGGGGGGGAAACCACGGAAAACCTTTTCAAGGAAGTCGACGGTGGAGCTCGAACCCAAGCGTCTACCGAGTCCGCAAAGAACTTACGCTGCGCTTTAGCCAGCTTAACCACTGCTTTATCTAAAAAATTAAACATATTATTGTGATGTCAGCGGAATCGGATAACAAAAGTGTGGATGTGGACAACGTTTTGTTTAACCGCGTAAGGCTCTAGCACTAACCCACCGAAACCACTTTTCAGGGTAAAAGTTTTTTTGTGGGAAAATTAGTTTTGGCGGAAATAGCGGGGGAACAATTAATATCACCCATCATGATTATTGCTGTTGTCAAGAAGGGGGGGATTTCAATTTACTAGGCGTTCAAAGTTAGGGCAAATTTACTCTAAATGGATTTCTGATCAACATGTATGTAAAGTTTCAGCGACACACGCTCGTGATGTTCCCACACTGTTCCAAAGAAGTAGCAAGTTCGATCTCCAGTGACTTCCGGCAGCTGGAATTTCACCAGTGATCTCCAAACGATTGCAAGTTAGTTATGCATTCGTAGTCTACAAAAAGTAGTTGTCAGGAAATCTGCTCTACATTACTTGGCTACCGATGAAGAGTGAGCGTCTGGTAACCGGCTAGACAAGCTGCAGACTAATTTCTCAAGGATTTCAAGATCTTAAGTGTTTGACTGCAGTGTCTACTTTTAGAATTAGAATACCCTCTGTTCTGAATCTCGGAATGTTAGAGATTGGGGGATTTGGGGATTATTGAAACCATCACCTTATATGATTCTGATTATTAATTACGAACATTCCCTAATAGTCTAGTACAAAAACAATGTGAGGGAAAAAAAGGCACAACATAAATTTAAAAAAAATTAAGGTATGTGTTCACGCATTATTAGCCTACTTTTCACATTTTGCAAAAATGAGGAAAGAGTAGACTTATGAGATCGATCCGGGAAAATGTGTGTCTGTCTGTCTGTCTGTCTGGCTGTGTGTGTCCCCCCCCCCCCTATCAACTCCTAAACGGCTGCAGCAATCAAAACCAAATTTAGTATGAGTAAAGATGTGCACCGGAATAGCTCACGTCCATATTTGAAAATGATGTCAGTGCTACCAACTGCTGAAAAAACGCACTAGAAATTTGAGCTCCATGTTGGATATCTTGCAAGGTATGCATGGGAGCTATTCCAAAATTGGCACACATGTAGATAATACTATTTCAGTTTAATTTCCAGGAGGTCAACCATGACAGTGTTGCCAAAATAATGTTAAGCCTTCTGATAGGTCCAATGTTTAAATGCATATAACTTCTACACTATCAATTGGATTTCAACCAAATTTTGTATGTAATATCTGTACATAAACAGATATGACTGAGCGTATTCTTAAGAGCCACCAGGGCTGCCAACTGTTAATAATTGCTCTCTCTATTTTTTTAAATCCAAATACCAATATATCAGAAAGTATGCAAGCCAACAGCTTTAAACTATGCACACGTATATTCTGACATTTTAGATTAATTTGGAGTAACTTATATAAGTCAGTTCTACCAACATGATTATAAGCCTGCTGATAGTACCAATTTTTAAATACATGTAACTTCTATACTATCAGTTGGATTTCAACCAAATTTCGTATGTGATATGTGTACCATAACAGATATGACTATAAGTATTGTTAAGAGCAATCAGGGCTGCCAACTGTTAATAAATGCTGTCTATATTCTTTTTACCCTAATATCAATATATCAGAAAGTATGCAAGCCAACAGCTCTATACTTTACACACGTATAGCACCTGACATTCTAGATTAATTTGGAGTAATTAATACAAGGCAGTGCTGCCAACATGATTCTATGCCTGCTGATATGTCCAATTTTAAAATACATGTAACTTCTATACTAACAAATGGATTTCATCCAAAATTGGCACAACAAGATATCATAATATTTCAGATTATTTCTGACCAGCACACGCATGGTATTGTTGGCAACATGCTTTTACGCGTGCTGATAGATCCAGTGTCTAACTGCATGTAACGTCCATTGGACTTCAACCAAATTTTGTATTCTGTACCTTAAGAGGTGGAACTAAGAATATATTCAGTCACCAGGGCTGCCAACTGTAGTGCTCTATTAGGCTACATTATACCAGGTATATTTTGAACTAATTAGATATTTCGATATTACCAACTTAATTTCGTCATTACTCTAGATAGGTTCACATACTGTAGAATAATCATTGGCATGAAAAGTAGGCTGTATAGTTCTTCACGGAACTTCTTGTTTTTTATTTTTATTTACAACATTAGGCCTAGAAGTTTGAACTTTAGGTGGCTGTAATGAGTAGAATATTAGTCTATACTGTATGCAGACACAACCGACAGCGGTAGCTAAGCTCGCTAACGCATAGTCCTAGACCATGTGCAGACCGTCCACCGTCGACTGTCCTTGAAATGGTTTACCGTGGTTTCCCAATTTTGAACTCCAGGAAAATGCTGGGATGGTACCTTCCGACAAGCTACGGCCACTTTCTTCCACAACATTTCCCAGTTTCATGGATCTTCACTCATTTCATCTTTCGTTAACTCATTCATGAGGTTGGCGTCAGGAAGGGCAGCCAACCGTAAAAATCACCCACCACATAGACTTTCATCGCATCTCATCCCTGTCTCTGTTGAGTTTGTTGGGTAATGAAATCAATAAAGATGAATGCAATTGAACAAGGAGTTGGAAGGATACGGCCGTGGCCTATCAGAAAACACGTCCCATTATTTACTATCATTATTATTATTATCATCATCATTTCTGCCCTTATGGACAGTGTTTGAACTTAAATAACTCATGATGACACAATTTTCACTTCTTCCTCTTCTCTTCCCAAAACCTCTTCTCTGTTCCTGTTTCTGTTGTTCTGTCCACAATGTTCGCGTCTTCTTCTTTTCATTTACTTTAAATGTTGAATTCTTAATTTTGTTTCTGAATTCTCTGTCCCCAATCATTTGCCTGTTGATCCCCACCCGCCTTAAGTCTTCCTCTATTTCATGCAACCGTACCAATTAGTTTTCCTTCTTGAGCTGGTTACTACATCAAAGATTTTATTATTATTAATATTATTATTTATTATTATTAGTTTATTATTATTATTATTAGTCTATTATTATTATTATTATTGACGCCTTTATTGTGGTAAAGTTAGGGCCCAAGACCTTCTCTTACAGCTACATCTCTTACTGAAGTTGAAAATGGGAAGACGCGGAAAGCCATTTAATTTACGGCCGATGGTGGGGTTCGAACCCATTTGTGTGGCTATGACTTTGTTCTCTTATGCACGTTTATTATTATTATTATTATTATTATTTCAGCAACTCAGCTCATTTAATCTCGCTGTGTAAGATGTATGTCATTGTTTGCACGGTGCTAAACTGTTAACGTCGCACAGGACAACGCTGTGGAAGTCCAAACAATAAATAATAATAATAATAAAATGTAAATAATCTTAATGCCGAGGATATTGTGGTCATGCAGTGATATTAATGGCTCTGATATTATACACGCACGCGAATGTTGGGGTGAGGTAGTGCAATATAAAAGGTTGAAGGTTAATTGTTAGCCCGCACTGCTGCGTGTAACAAATCATGTCGGTCTGCTGGAATAAATTAAATAATGGGGCACACGTGCTCTCTGGGGAAATCCCCTTTGTTCGGCCGCCATTGCAGAATTAAATCCAAGGCTACCAACTGCGTGGATGTTACGAGGCATTGGATACGAGCTATAACGGAGGAACCGACAGTAAATCAAGAAGGCGGTGCACCTGAGATCTTTATCACAGTCTGGAACAACAGTGGCGTTATATTCCAGAGCCATAGCGGTAACATTGTTAATGTTCGATACATCATGGTCATCAGCTACGTGCGCTTCGGTGTCTGATAACTTGTGTTGCTGTGGTGACTGAAGAAATGTGTATAGGCCTACCTGTAGGATTGGGGAAGGCGCCCCTTCGATCTCCGGACATCCACCTCCCTTTTACAGTCGTGGTGCGTGTCTTACGCACACGGCTACCCTGCGGCGTATGACAATAGTAGTGGTGATCATCAACGTTCTTCTGACGACGAAGAGTTCTAACCCCTCCAAAAATAAGGGAGTCGGAACAATTTAAAAAAATTAGATGCCATTGGATTAACATTTGTATATGGATTGACCGTACTGTACCAAGTGTCACTGCACTCGGATGGTTAAATTGCGAGAAACGTCCATGTGAATATTTATACTTCGCGTCGCCGATATGTTGGATTTGTGATCACCAGGTTATTGAAAGTCCTATAGGTGAACTTATGTTCATAGACCCTATGAACGTTTAAAAAATCAGTTTGATTGCTGTAATAGATTCGTAGATATTGAGATCCATTTAAATATTTCGGATGGTCGCCATGTTGGATTTTTATATGTATAGAGTCATGTATCATTAAAGGAAAATTATTTCTTTATTCAAACTTTCACTTCGATCGCATGATTACGACACTGTCTGTCTGTTAGGTAGTCAGTCCGAAGGCTGGTTGGATCCCCAAAAAGTACCGCCGTTAGGTTATGTGGGTAGATACCCACAAAAACCAAAGGCAGTGCTATATTGAGGCGTACTAGGCAAGAAGAGGAGTGAGGTAGTTTGTCATGGCTTTCCTCACTGAGTCAGAACAGCAGTACTACCCCTATGAGTAGAACCTTTCACAGCATCCACAGGCACTAACTGTGCCCTGATTGTTATTACAAAGCACCACCCATACCTCAGTAGCTTCCATATAATCACAGCCATGAGTGAGACTGAGACATCGGTGAAAAGCCACATTTTACTCTAGCCTGTGCCAACAGACAAATGCAAATGTACTGCACTCATCAAGAGATGGCAAACAGGCTAGACACAAGAAATAAAAACTTAATTTTAAAATTCGCACAACCGCCATCTTGAGGATATGTAAACAATTGAACTAAATTAGATACCAGTGCATTACAATGTGTATAAACATTTCCTGTACCAAGTTTCATTGCGTTTGGATCATTAAATCGCGAGAAAGGTCTATTTAAAATTTTCAACTTCGCTTGGCCGTAGTTAACCGGTTTTTGAAAGTCTTATAGATGAACTTCCAGTAGTGCCCTATATCTCCGTACAAAATTTCAGGGTGATACCGCTAATAGTTTCAGAGCATTAGAATGCCGGTAAATATTTCGCACAGCCGCCATCTTTAGGTTATGTAAACAATTGAACGAAGTTAGACGTTGGTGCATTACAATGTGTATATACAAATACTGTACCAAGTTTCATTGCGCTTGGTTGGTTAAATCGCGAGAAACGTCTATTTAAAAGTCGCAAATTCGCGTGACCGCCATGTTGGTTTTGTAGTTACCAGTTTTTCAAAGGTCACATAGGTGAATTTCCAGTAGTTCCCTTTATCGCCGTAAAATATTCCAGGGTGATATCGGTAATAGTTTCGGAGATATTGAATGCTGGTGAAATATTTCGCACAGCCGCCATGTTGGATTGGTGAGACGTAACAAAATTTGAATTTTTTTCAAAATTGAAAATAGGCTAAAAAAAGAACAAGAGAAATAAGAGATAGTAAGAAAATAGTAAGAAGAATGAGGAATGAGGGATTTGGAAGGAAGAAGAGCCTTGTAAGGCAGATAGGAAAGGGGATAGAGAAGGGGGCCCACCACAGTCACTGGAAAAGGGGGTAAAACCGAACCCAGCTCAGGAATCTGTCGGGGTCTCCAACTCTCTTACTCACCACCCATGAGCCCTTGAGGGTGAAACACTATGACGGGTTCACCATAAATGGTGACAATACACACACCTTGCCTCTTTTAGGGCCTCGGGCAGAAGGCAGAAGGTACCATGAAAAGAAGACAGTTGACCCCTCGGAGTTCGCTCAGCTTTGCAAGGCAGAGTTGAAAAGAGGTGGGGTTGGATTCTACCTCAGCCATCCCAGAAATAGTTGTCCGTGGTTTCCCACTTCTACTCCAGGCGGAGTGACGCGTGGTCAACACGACGTGTCCCCACGGCTGCCAATCTGATCGGGGCCACTGCCTCTGGTTTGACAGTTACTGAATCCTTGCAAAGCTGACTGCATCCTGTTCCAACCCTCACGTCATTTCCAACATTTCTGAAGAAGCAAGAAACCGAACCCGCAGTCTCGTAGGTACTAAATTAAACGATCTAACTTCTAATTATATATTTTTATTTAGCTCTGAGTAAAATAAACTCATTTCAATTTCTAATACAGTAGTTTCAGAATGGATCTTCCAAATCAATACAATCATGTGTTCTTTCAGTAAGAGTGCTCCGTATACAGTGCATTGCTCTGTTGAGTGAAGGTGCTGTTGGTGTTCTTTTTCACGGACTATCTTGGAATCTCAGTTGATTTTAACTTTCAACACAACTGCCTAATTGTAAGGGGGGAGCTGTGGGGGCTCCAGCCGCTCCCCCCCCCCCCCTCCTCCCCTCCCCTCCGAAAAAAATCCAATAAAAATTAAGAATGTTTTGCTTTGGTATTGTACGTCTACCCCTTATTATTCCCGTTTTCCAACGGGGTCGGGGATGAGATGCGATGGAAGTCTTTGTGGCGATGGTTTTTACGGCAAGATGCCCTTCTTGACGCCAACCTCATGAGAGGAGTTAATGAGAGATGAAATGAATGATGGTGAATGAAACTGGGCAAGGATGTGGAAGGAAGTGGCCGTGGCCTGTCGGAAGGTACCGTCCCAGCATTTGCCTGGTGTTGAAAATGGGGAAACCACGGAAACCATTTCAAGGACGGCCGACGGTGGGCCTCGAACCCACGCGTCTACCTAGTCAGCAGAGAGCTTGGCCCCAAGACCTAATGCTGCGCTTTAGCCAGCGTAGCCGCTGCTGTCGGTAATGTTTTGCTTTGGTAAAAGCAAAAAATAATTTTATGTTTGGTTGTACCTTAATCTTAACTTATTGGCTACGTTATAAACAATATTAAGATTGAAATTAGACTACCTCGTGGTGTAGCGGCTAGCACTCTTGGCTGCCACCCCGGAGGTCTGAATTCGATTCCTGGCTCTGCCAAGAAATTTTCATTCTGGTCTGTGGGTTGGAACGGGGTACACTCAGCCTTGTGAGGCAAAACTGAGTATTCCACAGTGCGGTACTTTTGAGAAACAAATAATCAGTTTGTAAAAAAGAAAAAGATAACTGTTTACCTTTCTGCCTAGTAAATATATTGACAAATATTTAGATATTTGCCATTCATACTTCATAGATCATAATAGAAAATTCATTAAGTATAATATTTTATTTGTGTGTTGTGTTGTATTTTACAACTTTTTGTATTGCCAGTAATAATTGTAGGCTATATAAACTTTGAATCTTATCTAAAACAATTACACAAAGTTATATGCTCTAAGATATTGGTTGATATTTCTGTGTATTTTACGGTGAAATCCCCTGAGAATACTCACAATTTTCCAGGATAGTCAGCCCCCTCCCCTACAAATATTGTATATACAACCCTGCACTGTATGAATCTTTTTACTTACTTTTCCTTTGAAAGCCGGTAGTACGCGGCACGTACCTCACGGAACGAGCGCTCTAGTCCCGGTTTCCAGACTACATGAGACTCGTCGACCATACAAAAAATCAACCTGAAACATTATCTTCATGGCCATAAGGTGTTCCGATGATCAGGAAGGCAATGACTTCCGGGCTTAGAAAATGAACGTGTAGCTCAAAATTTCGCCCACAAGTGTGACTTGACTCTTTATAATATAGAGGGACTTGAGGTTAGAATGTCTACTTTCAGAAATGCTTACCAAACGCGATGGAATTGATTTCATCGTACGTACATTTTACAGTTATCCATGCTAGTGGCTCAAAGCTAATATAACCACACGTTCTGCCTCTTTGGACCGTGTGACGCATTTCACGATCCACTGCAGATTGTCTGGAGGCGTTGCTATAGCCAAAGGGTAGGTTGTGGCTTATTCCCACGCGGAGCGCTAGTGTCATGCTCCAATGCCTCCTGTGATGGCCAGCATAAGCAGAAAGCTGACCGCAGCGTGGTGCCATCTCCGAGCCGGCGGGGACGGCCTTATCACGGCTCCACCAGGCGAGCTGTCATTACACTTACAGAACCCCAAGAACAAAGATTAGCACCACGCTGAATATAATGAAGTGGTCAGTTAGGACAGGAGGCCCCCTTCATTTTAGAAGCAAATTTATTCATTGAATTAGACGTGGAAAGTGATCGCACAAAGTCATGTGTGAACTGCCGATCTACATAAGGAAGCTGTGTTCATGTCTAAACGTCAATCCCTCACGTGCACTGTCATCCCCCTTCCGCCTAGCTTGGTCGACAAGAGGACGAGGCGGACATGTGTGATGACTAAAGGCGTGATATTTTCGCGTTATATGTGTGCGATTTCGCGAGAAATAAACTAATTTTAGCGTTATTTTATGAAATGGATCTTGCACGATCGTTTATATTTCCCTTTAAAACTATTCTAAAGATAGTCACAAAAGGAGACCGACTATGTGACCACTGCGGAATACTCGCGAAGAAGAAGACGAAGAAGAAAAGAACATAACATACTTCATTATTGACGTTGAGTTATTTATGAAAGGTAGTAGCAAGTATTTCTAAATATCCAATACATTATTATTATTATTTTTATTTCCGACAGTGGTAGCTACGTTCGCTAACGCGCAGCGCTAGGCCATGGGGCCAAGCTCTCTGTGGATTCGGCAGACGTGGTTTCGACCCCCCGTCGGCCGTCCTTGAAATGGTTTTCCATGGTTTCCCCATTTTCAACTCCAGACAAATAATGAGACGGTACGGCCGCTTCCTTTCACATCCTTGCCCAGTTTCATTCATCTTCATTCATTTCATCTCTCATTAACTCCTTCCATGAGGTTGGCGTCAGGAGGGGCATCAAACCATAAAAAACATCCGCCACAATGACTTTCATTGCATCTTATCATGAATTTCGATTTTAAAATGGCATTGTTCTAATTGACAAAAATAATTTCCTTCAATACCAACACAATATGATTTGTGAAGATATAAAAACATCGTATCAAAATACTAAACTTGTGGTCGCGTTTATTTTTAATGTGTAAATAAGTTTTGTTGTTGATTAATTTAGTCGCTTATTATTATAATTTTTGAAGCCTCCGTGGCTTAGGCGGCAGCACGCCGGCCTCTCACCGCTGAGTCCGTGGTTCAAATCCCGGTCACTCCATGTGAGATCTGTGCTGGACAAAACGGAGGCAGACAGGTTTTTCTCCGGGTACTCCGGTTTTCCCTGTCAACATTTCATTCCAGCAACTCTCTCCACTATCATTTCATTTCATCTGTCATTCATTTAATCATTGCCCCAGAGGAGTGCGTCAGGCCTCGGCAGCCGGCACAGTTCATATCCTCGCCGCTAGATGGGGGCTTCATTCATTCCATTCCTGACCCGGTCGGAGACTGGAAGCAGGTTGTGGATTTTCATTTTCATTATTATAATTTTTATTATTACCAGCATGAATGCATTCACAATATATCAAATTTAGTGTATACAAACACGGTGTCTAGTAGTGACTATAAGAAAAATTTAGTTCGGTGTTAGAAGACGCTATCGACGCCCTGCGTCCATCACGCCTTGCCTCTCCCCAGACACCGGTAACTCATGTGCGGCAGTTAGTTATCTCGTAACGGCGTTCGGTTCGCAGTCAGAAATCACGGCAATGAGATATTTTTAGTGCCCCCCGGGGACGAGATAGGGGCCACAACGACTCCCCGGCCACCCCGTATAAAAGATGCGGACATTCCGATTAAAAGACACGAACCGTATCCCAGCAGTTAACGGAGGAATTGCTCCGACAAATTAGATATCGTAAACCACGAAACTATCCGTCTGAATCTCAGTCTGACAGATTTTACGCCCTGTTAGCACGGGTGCCCCATATATTGCGGGAGGTGGGATATTTTATAAGCTTCGTTTAATATCACTTCATTCGTACACGGATGGCCATTCCTTCAAACCTTGGAGTTACCAACTAAAAAGTTCAAGTGTCTAGGTCATAACATTTTATTTTTCAAATAGTGACAGTCAGGGGTGTCCCAACTGTAGTGAATCCATTGTTACTTCCTACTGGACGTTTCAGTGCTATCTATTTCACGTGTGATGCCCCAAATGTTATAGTAATCTAAAACATCAGTTGAAACAATTGCTGCCTTACCTCTGCTATAGAGTGATGCCATCATTACTCCTGACTTGACATTTCAGTGCTATGCTAGAGCTATCTAGTGGTCAGAAGTGAAATTACTTTAACCAGCCAATCACCTGCAGCTATTCAATCGATATACAAATCGAGTTTCGTTGGCGATGTTGCCTGCTAAATCGTGACATCGCGAATTAAGCTCGATTTGTCGTGGTAGGCTACATCGATTTGAATGGCTGCCTCTGATTGACTGGTTAAAGTGATTTCACTTCTGACCACTAGATAGCTCTAGCATAGCACTGAAATGTCAAGTCGATAGTAACGATGGCATCAATTTATAGCTGAGGTAAGGCAGCAATTGTTTCAACTGATACCTTAGATTACTATAAAATTTGGGGCATCACACGTGAAATATGTTGATATGCAGCAAAATATGAGTTTAGAATTTGTTTATTAACTTGCGTTTTAATGTAATACTGTAGTAGTAGACGCAACTGTAAATATTTGCGTCCAGGATTGGGACTGATCACACGCTGCTCTCAATCAAAGCTCGATTCTCCGAGTGCGCAGCTACCCAATCCTGAACGCGGAGTGTGACTTAAGACAGTCAGCAATGGAAGTGAGTACATGTGAAATGCTTTGATGTTTCATTTTAGAGGCTTGCGACACCATGGATATGAGCCCCATGTATTTGAGTGTTTCAATTTTTCTGATAAAATGTGTTATTGAGATGGCCGAGTACATGAGGCAAAGATTGGGAAGGAGGTAGCCGTGGCCTTTAGGAACCATCCCAGCATTTACCTAGAGTAGAAGTGAAAATCTACAGAAAACCACCTCCAGGATAGCTGAGGTGGTAATCGAACTCAAATCCTCTCAAATATGCCACACGAGACTGAGTGTCCCCATTCCAATGATCAGACCACACTTACCTAAAAGAAACAACCCCAATAATTTTAAACGAACAAACTTTCATGGAGAGTTCACCCCTCTTCACTCTATTAGAAAACACACCCCGTCGGAAACAAGACACAACGTAACGATGTAGCCAAGCTAGATAAGGGCTAATATAAGGGAAACATGCTATTGGATCAGGATGTAAGATGTATTTTTTCCTTCAATAAACCTAGGCAGGTATTAACGGCAGTATTAAAGGTGGCGGAGCATTACCATTAGTCCGTTGCGCTTAAAGAGGGCTGTTTAGCTCATGCATGGAGAATTTTAAACGACGTCTTTAATAGTTGAAGATTATCCTGAATACAGTAACATACACCACATTAGAGAGAATAGACTTGGCAACTTGCAGGTTCATTTGTATGAAGAACACAATCATAGCACTTAAGAATGCGAGAGGGGAAACAGCCCAACAGATAAGGGACCCTCACACACAGGAATTTCTCTACACTCGAGTGCGAACAGTGACCAAGTTAACTGATCTCAACAGGACCGTGCAAGACTCAACCAGATAAGCAGCCTGTACAATACAATCTGAATTGACCATTCACAACAAACACATATTCAATCTAAACAAGCAAATTCCGGAGGTCAATCACCACTTCCAGTGTCTCAACAAAACATCACATAGACCACAACTAACGAATATCGACTAGTTGCATTATCTCAACCAATACTGCAACTAAATAAGTGTAGCCTATATATTGTAAATATTTTCACCCATATTTTCAGACATAGATTTATAGCCTAAGTGTAATGGATCTGATGATGATCGCTTGGCGATCGAAACTGGTCATCCAAGTGTAGTTGTAACGTTTCGCGGCTAGTGCACAGCTTGCCCCATGCTTGGGTGACATGTTGTAACGTTTCATAGCTCGTGATATAAAATGAGTGCAGTAAATAGCTCGATTAATAGGGCGCCAATCTCCAACAGACGGTTGTGAGATAAATTTATGTTTATTAAATTGAGATTCTTTACTTTCGGGGGAGGGGCAACAAAGGCTAGCTGTAAAACACCTTATTCTACTTATTAACAAATAGGATGAGATGAATGACGTCTTGCGACCTTCCAAACAGATACAATAAAAAGGGGAAGTTATTTCTTTAAATTATTGAAGTTAATAGTATTTACGTCCGACTTGCAATTGACAAATATGCATGAGCTCACCGGGTTGTAGATCTTCCTGGGCGATGTTGGCGGAGGTATCTCGTTCCTGAAGTAGACATCTCGCGTGGTCTTCCATGGTCCCAAGTACCAATCCTACCTGATCAAGCTATCTGCCCACTAATTGCACAGTTACTGTTGCCTAGCTGAGTGAATGGAATGGTTTCACTCGTCTTCGATATTCAGCGCAATGCTGGAAATATCCTAGCTAGATCTCCAATGAGTTTACTAGTTGAACTTTGTGAACTTTGGTAGTTGAATCTCAACAAGTGAGGTCCAAGTTTAGAATTTGGAGTGCTTTCAAGTGAAAACATAATAATATTCTTCCTCTCCATACAGCTCTGTTCCGGCTTATATATGGCAATTATATCTCCCACCAGCAGTAGGGGATCTGCCAATTGCAATATCAAAGTATTGTCTACAGAAGGTGACGCTCCTTCCTTATTGGCCGAAGTAAGTCCTTTGTCACGCACCAAGTGGCTATATTGGGGTGAAGGCCTCTCCCCCAATGACACACTTCCATTTTGGTGTCATGTAGCGGTATCTTCCTTAAAAATCACAATGTTGCAGTTTTCTCGTCGTAAAACAATTTATTCTAAAAAGCTGTAGGGTCCATTGTTCCGACATCTTTTAGAATTAGCCTGTTGGCTACCGAGGGTCACTCCTGGTTGTGGCTCCCTTTCCACTCTTCCTGCCTCTTCATAAGCGGTTTTATGACGGTTCAAGCGGTATCTATTGTCAGTTGTTAGTTCCACAAGTGAGCTCAAGAAATATATTTATTGGGGGAGGGGTTGTAAATTTACGGTTTGAAATCTCGGGTCGACGTCTAATTACAAGAATGGATGAAAATGAACATATGATTTTATATTACCCTTAAACACAATAAATATATACATGCACTATCGTTGCAATTGCACATCAATATAGTACTCTTAGTTCAATTGTTTTGGGTGTGGTGTACAAACACCACAATCGCCCCCATGAGTCGACGAATAAATTCCCAATTTTGAGAATGACTCATCCCTTGAAAACAATTACACAACACTGAAATTCATATACACAATACACTTAAATCTTCAAATCAACAATACATTTAAAATGTCATTTCTTTCAATGTTTCCTGTGATCCAGTTTGTCTGAACTTATTTCACTCTTAGGGCGTTCTTTATGACATACAACATTTCAACTGTAGAAGGTTGAATTTTACACGGATAATTGCACACGCATACACACGCAAAGTGTTTGCTCTTACAAAATGCAATTACAAGTCGGAGGATAAGATATGTCTTCTGCCTTGTGTAACACCGTCTTTCAACAAAACATTACTCTTCCCAGTAGTCACTACTTACAGAAAATGTATTCTTAACAAAACTTAGCGACATAGTGGTACACTCTATCTAACCAACTACCTGCGCTCCTACCAGCCTATATATCCTTATATTATTTCAATGCATTACCATTACTGTTATTCTAACACTATTATTATAACCATCCTACACAATCTTACTCACAAATCTAAATCATATTCACACCCTGTATCTTAATCATTATTATTTGAAAAACACCCTCAATTCTTCTCCGCCTCATCTAATTACTGTCATCGCTTCTGACATAACTTCAGAGTTCAGTAGCTATCAATGCTTTCTCTCTCAAACTACTGGTAAACCGCTACTCAATTTAAATTTCTCACGAATTAGTCGTATTTTACTTACCTCTTTCTCTTCTTCAATCCTACTACATTTAACTCAATTAACTTCGAATTTTAACAAATTCCTTTCAATAATTTCTAAATATTTTGCCAACCATGTATTATTATTATTATTATTAGTTTTACTTTCATGTGTGCCGGACAACAACACAACACACCATCAATTCGCTATCGCTCATCATCAGTAACATTTACAAGTGGTTTAACTAGGTATTTGGCCTTGCAATATATTTGGCTGTGTTCCAAAACTTGCGTATTAAGATCTTGAAACTATAACTTGGATCATCTCTTGGGTGTACTCCCTTATTACTCTGTTTCCTTGTGTGCATACATTCGCTATTTTTATACTTCAAAACTCCCAACATCTACGAGTACTTCACGTATTCACGTAGACACAACAAAAACCTCCTCAAAACTCCCAACATCTACGAGTACGTCACGTATTCACGTCGACACCACAAAAACCTCCTGCTCAGAGTTATTAATCTCCTCTGGCATACTTACTTCTCCAAAAACTTCCTCCACCATAACTTCATTTGGCCACTTACCAACCTGAAACCTCATTGCTCAACGGCATTAAAACTCGCTGGCATCCTTACTTACTACCTCAGTCACGTCATTTACGTGAAATTTACACACACACACGTACATACATACATGCACATCCATCTCCAAGTATCAGATGTCCTATAATTTATTACTTCCTTATTTCCATCAGATGTTGGTTATTTCATCCAAGCCTTACCATCTATCACTTCTGAACCACTTCTAAATATCTCCAACTGTAGTCACTGATGACTTCGCTGTTCTCAAATGAAATTTCTTTACTGCATATCGATACTTACTTCTTCAACTCGTTAATTTTATTCTCATTGTATCACATCATCTTAAATCATTCACGAATCTCTACATTATTATTATTATTATCATCATCATTATGGTTGTCATAATAGCTCTTATTTTCATTAGGTTACTTACCATTTCTCTTATTACTTTCTCAGATATCCTTAGGATACTTACTTCTGCAGACTACGCACCGTTTAATACAGTATATAATTATATATCGATAAGCGGTTCACCGTCTTTACCTAGTTTATAAGCACAAGCTTCTATTTGCTGCTCCCTCACTGTTTCATACAACTCTGACTTGATACAAGATTTCAGGCTTCAAAAATCTACCAAAATTTTAATCTACGCCCCCCACACTTCTATTTAAACAATGAGCTAACATGCTCCACTATCTTAATCGCTATTAATACTCTTTACCTCCTTATTATAGTATACTTTAATATCTACGTCATAACTCCCTAATTTAATTACATTAAATAAATACACTTTTAACTACACGATTAAGTCTCCGACCTCTTTACACTCCTCTATTCATTTAAGATTCCTTGTTCAATTGCTCTCATTTCTTTCTTTCTCTCTGGTGTCATTGTTACTCTTTCTTCTCTTCTCATGATAATAATCTCTACTTCCTCATTACTAGGCCTATATTCATCTATAGTAAAGCTACTCTTAGTCTCTCCTCCTAACGTTTCACCTAACATCTCTACTTCTAACCTCCATTCCAAATAGTAATCTTCATCCTTATCTTTATATCTCTTTCTAATCTCATCTAACAATGTGACCTGGCTTTTCCGCTATGTCCTACTCCTACCAATTTTAACTTCCGTCATCTGCTTTCCTCGTTCACTGTAATCTACCTGCTGGCTTTGTGCTAACACACGCATCTCCATCTCAGCTAAGTTTACGTTACTAGAAACTCCTACTACTTTAGGAAGACTTTTCCTAATGTCCTGCTCTATTTCCACTATACTCTTTTCAATATTTTCTCTAACCTGATTGTTCTCCTCTTTAACAACTTCCTGGATTCTACAATGCTGAGTACCTATTGTTTCCTCTACCTCCCATATTTCTACTCCTAACTGTTCTTCAAACATATTCTTCTCTCTCATTCTCTGATCTATCATATCTTCCTCCAGTTCCTCAACTCTCTCCTCTAACTGTTGATTAGGCTTAAAAAATTTGTCATGGCCTATTTCTACTTTCTGCTCTACTTCTGATCTCATTTCAGCTAATCTTTCCTCCTCTTGATTCTGTATTTCTAATCTACTCTCATCTTCATTCGCTTCCTCCCTTTTCTGTTCTACCTCTTGCTCTTTCTCACATAAACTACTATTGACTATTTCTAGCTTCTTATGTTCTTCTGTTTCCTTGTCCAGCACTTGCCATCTTTGGTTGAATTCCACATTCTGTTTTATTATAGGCTGTGATACTATTTTCTTTTGCTCTAGTTCATATTTTGCTTCTCTGGTGCTTTGGGCTAGTTCCTGATTCCATTCATCTATGCCATGTTTTAATTTTGTAAAACTTTGATCTATTTTCTGACTAATTTGATCTATTTTCTGGCTGTTTTGGTCTATTTTCTGACTTAATTTTTGATTGTTCGCGAGCATCTCTCCCATCATCTTGATTAACCTTTCTTCCAATGTATCTGATTCTACATTTATGTTTTTGCTCTTTTCTACCATTGCTCGTACCATTCTGTGATTCGACTGACTTGTCTACCTCGCCGCAACTCTGAACATTGTTACTCCCGCTAGCTAAGTCTTTCTCCACTACCTCTGCCTCGGTACCCTTAACTATGTTACCACTACGTAACGTCATCATCTCGTTCTCATCTCCCATGATTCACTTTATATAAGTTACTTTATTATTATGAAAAACAATTAATTTTATTTCCAAATGCAATTTACTAATTTTATTTATTTATTTATTTATTTAAGGTGTTTTATAGCTTTCGAGCTCCACGTTGAAGTGCCATGTTGTAACGTTTCGCGGCTAGTGCACAGCCTGCCCCACGTTGGGCGCCATGTTGTAACGTTTCGCGGCTAGTGCACAGCTTGCCCCATGCTTGGGTGACATGTTGTAACGTTTCATAGCTCGTGATATAAAATGAGTGCAGTAAATAGCTCGGTTAATAGGGCGCCAATCTCCAACAGACGGTTGTGAGATAAATTTATGTTTATTAAATTGAGATTCTTTACTTTCGGGGGAGGGGCAACAAAGGCTAGCTGTAAAACACCTTATTCTACTTATTAACAAATAGGATGAGATGAATGACGTCTTGCGACCTTCCAAACAGATACAATAAAAAGGGGAAGTTATTTCTTTAAATTATTGAAGTTAATAGTATTTACGTCCGACTTGCAATTGACAAATATGCATGAGCTCACCGGGTTGTAGATCTTCCTGGGCGATGTTGGCGGAGGTATCTCGTTCCTGAAGTAGACATCTCGCGTGGTCTTCCATGGTCCCAAGTACCAATCCTACCTGATCAAGCTATCTGCCCACTAATTGCACAGATACTGTTGCCTAGCTGAGTGAATGGAATGGTTTCACTCGTCTTCGATATTCAGCGCAATGCTGGAAATATCCTAGCTAGATCTCCACTGAGTTTACTAGTTGAACTTTGTGAACTTTGGTAGTTGAATCTCAACAAGTGAGGTCCAAGTTTAGAATTTGGAGTGCTTTCAAGTGAAAACATAATAATATTCTTCCTCTCCATACAGCTCTGTTCCGGCTTATATATGGCAATTATATCTCCCACCAGTAGTAGGGGATCTGCCAATTGCAATATCAAAGTATTGTCTACAGAAAGTGACGCTCCTTCCTTATTGGCCGAAGTAAGTCCTTTGTCACGCACCAAGTGGCTATATTGGGGTGAAGGCCTCTCCCCCAATGACACACTTCCATTTTGGTGTCATGTAGCGGTATCTTCCTTAAAAATCACAATGTTGCAGTTTTCTCGTCGTAAAACAATTTATTCTAAAAAGCTGTAGGGTCCATTGTTCCGACATCTTTTAGAATTAGCCTGTTGGCTACCGAGGGTCACTCCTGGTTGTGGCTCCCTTTCCACTCTTCCTGCCTCTTCATAAGCGGTTTTATGACGGTTCAAGCGGTATCTATTGTCAGTTGTTAGTTCCACAAGTGAGCTCAAGAAATATATTTATTGGGGGAGGGGTTGTAAATTTACGGTTTGAAATCTCGGGTCGACGTCTAATTACAAGAATGGATGAAAATGAACATATGATTTTATATTACCCATAAACACAATAAATATATACATGCACTATCGTTGCAATTGCACATCAATATAGTACTCTTAGTTCAATTGTTTTGGGTGTGGTGTACAAACACCACATAGTTATTAACCTCATGTAATTTTTTTCAGGATTAGGGAATAACCCATCTCATTTGGGTACAATCGTGTTGACCAACTAAAAAGTTTCAAACTTTTGTTTTGCTTTTATTTTTTGACAGAGCCGGGAATCGAACCCGGACCTCAGAAGTGACATGCAAGAATGCTAGGCACTGCGGCACACCTACTAGTTAGGTCTCTGCTAGCTGGTACTGCACACCTTTTGAACTGAAGCCGGGAGATATTCTCGCCAATTTCGGCGTTCCATATACTCTGTCATTTAGCAAGGAAACTGGAACTCGGTTGGGTGTCTTGTGGCCGAGGATTTTAGTAAATAAATTGTACTCCGCGCCCAATTTAATTGAAAACATTGTTTAACGTGGTGACTGACTGAAGCGCAAATATAACCACATGGATTACAGGGATCAATGTCCTATCAGCACCTGCCGCCAGCTTTCTCCATCTGCCAGAGATTAATTGCAAGCTAGCTACTTATTAAATTTCTCTAACGCTTCCATTATTATTCAAGTTTCCGAGCCAAAGTTAGCGCCCCGTGAGACCTATGAGAATACCGGACAGGCTTAATGAAACTCCATCAGGAGCGAAGCTCTTCATCTCAAGCAGGTGAGTCACCAACAGATCCCCAAAGTTTATGCTCTGCACTATATTCACTATCAATTGAAAACTCATTCGTTCATTTTAATTTGAGACGCCTTTCAGTGTCTAATATAGTCTGCAAGCCTCTGTGAACGAACTAGTCACCTCCTCGATCCCCTATTAGCAGTTATCACTGCACACTAGCGACTTCGGTGGCGTAGTTGGTAGCATGCTAAGCTTCTATGCCCAAGATCGCGGGTTCAAACCCGGCCGAAGTCATCGGATTTTTAAGAGCGTTAAAATCCTTCAGTATACCTTCCTTCGGAGGGGAAGTAAAGCCGGTGGACCCATGTCATACATTTATGGCATGTTAAAGATCCTTCCACTAACTTAACTTGTGTGAAGCTAAATTTCTAGATTAGATCTCGTTGAAACGCTCTGTCAAAGTTACAACGTTCACCACTAGATGTCAGTGACATCCGGTAGCGAAAGTTGAAATTATTTGAATTTGAACGGAACTTGTAGCTCACCTCATGAGTCTCCGCTTGAAGCAGCTAGAGCCTCTGGCAAGCAGAACATGTCCTCGGACACTCCCGGCACTAAAAGCCATACGCTAAATAAAATACTGCACACTCGTCCGCTTCTGTTACCCTCTCTGGTCACCGGGTGAGTTGGCCGTGGTCGTTAAGGCTTGGCTGCAGGCAGTCGCTTACATCCGGGAGGCGAGGAGGTTCGAATCCCTCGCCGGCGACCTTTAAGATGGTCTTCTGTGGTTTACCATCATCCTTCCAGGCGAATGCCGGGGTTGGTTCCTAACTTTAGGCCACTGCCCCTAACTTACATTCACACCTTCTTCCCCAGACAACACTCCACACGCAACGGTCCCCTCAGGGGCTCACATCTAGTAGGACGTGGATTGGCGACCTCGGGACCCCAGCTGAGTCCGGCATTGCTTCCACTTACTTGTGCCGGGCTCCTCTTCGTCTTCTTTCCTGTCGACCTCACTTGGTCAACTCTTGTTCTCTTCCGACCCCGACGGTATTAGGGCATCTGAGGCCTAGGGAGTCTCTTCCCTTCCCGCCTTAATTGGCCCTTGTCTCATCTTTTCTGATAAGCCTATTCAGCCTTCAGCCTTCTTTTCCTTTTCCTGTTATATCCTGCCTTCTGCTCAAGGCTCTCGAGGAGGCAGGGTGTATGTAGCCCCACCACTTCTGGTGCACCCTGGATATTGCTACACCCTCAGGGGCTCTCGGCTGGTGAGTTCGGGAGTTGGCGACCACGAGGGATTCCTGAGCTGGGTCCGGTTTCCCCCTTTTGTGCCTTACCTGTGGGGAGGACCCTCTCCTCTTTCACATTCCTATCTGCCTTTCATGGCTCTCCTTCCTTCCAAGTCCCTCAATCCGCATTCTTCGAGGGTTGAGGGCATTTCTTTTCCTCCTGTCCTTTATTTGCCTTACTCTCCTTTTGTTTTCCATTCCTTCTTCTAGTATATAAGTTTTAGTTATAAGTTTACATTTCATTTTCATCTTCACGATCACCCCCCCCCCCCTCCCATTAGGGTCTGATAACCTAGATGTTAGGCCCCTTAAAACAACAATTATCATCCTCATCAACACGCGACGGTACTTGTAGCTCACCCCATGGGTGTCCGCATAGAAGCAGCTACAAACTCTGGCAAAACGAACATGTCCTCAGACACTCCCGGCACTAAAATCCTCACGAAAAAAAATCTGGTCGACTTCATTCACCTCCATTACCCCATTCGCGTCAAATTACCCGAACCATCTGAGTCGGCTCATACGAATAACCTCATCCAATGTTTTCAATTCCTATCTTATCCCTTATCTCTTCGGTACGAGTAGGCTACTCCTGCCATTGCTCCCATTTATTTGTCCCAGCAATCATTCGTGCTACCCTCATATCAGTCACCTCTAGCTTATGCATGTAGATATCCTGAATGCACCCAGCTCTCACTTCCATACAGCAAGATCGGTCTAAATACTGAGTTTGGTCGTTGCAAAATACAGTATAAGGTGCGTTCAAAAAGTAACGAACCGGAGGCTGTAATGCGCAAACCGGTGACGACATCGGCTAATCGTGGCGTGTGTAACGAGGTGTGGTTCCGACCAGAGCGTGGAAGGTCACAGCCCGTCGCTAAAGGGCGCGCGTCCACGTCACGTGACGATACAAAGCGAGCAGCAGCATGCATCAATCGTCCAACCAAGACCAAGACAGTAGGCCATTCTACATGCTTCCTGGTGTGGTTGAAGACTGTGGGGGCACCCATTGGACACACACTTTCTGCAAGTGCAGTCGTTCCTTCATGATGGTGTGCACACTTCCGACGCTCAATCCGACCACGGCGGCTATGGCGTTCACTGTCACTCGGCGGTCCTGGGTAATGAGTTCACCAACCAGCTGGACGTTGTCATCGGTAATGCAGGGGGTGGCCCAGACCGAGCATCATCGGCTAACGACACCCGTCCTTCCCTGAAGCGCTTGTGCCACGCCTTGACCCTTGCAAGGGACATGCAGTGTTCGCCGTACACTTGTGACATTCGGCGATGAATGTCCGTTCCCCCTACTCCTTTCGCTGTCAGAAACCGAACAACACCTCTTTGCTCTTCGTTTAACGCCTCCATGTCACTGTTTGCAATGCGACTGAGCATCTTTGTCTCCAACTCCTTAGTCGACGGCCAGCACTCTGCCCCATACAGAGCAATGGGATGGACCACAGAACGATAAACTTTAGACTTTGGTTGGTCTGGAATCTTAACACATAAGACATCTTATTGATTATTATTATTATTATTATTATTATTATTATTATTATCGCCATCATAATTATCATCTTGAGACAGTCACGTGGACTCTAGAGAATGTTGTTCCTCGTTATTACGAAGGCGAGAGAAAATAAAGTATTGTAAGCCCATTATGTAGGTGGCATGGAGAAAGTTCCGCACACCTTAACCGTACAGGCTAATGAGGATAATGGTAGGGCGATCAGTAATTGGTATTGTGTCTGTACGCCCTCGTCCGCTCATTATAAACAGATCGTGTCAACTCAGCTTACATAACATAGGACTCATTGCACCACTTCCTGGCATTGTGAGATCCACTGATTGACTGCTCTTATTTTCAGAGCCATCGGATGTTCCTTTCAGTGTTGCCAATTTGGTGTTTTTAACACCAGATCTGGTGTTTCTGAAGTTCATGTGGTACCAGAAATTTTCATATAGCGCCATAGCGATATAATGGTGATATTTTAATAAAACCAGTGCCAAATCGGGTGCTTAACGGATTTTTCCATGAGATTGTCTCCTATGACTAATAAGTAAATCCTGAAAGCCATGTAATAATTTTAATAAAGTTAATCTGTACCAATTTTGCAAATCGGTACATGTTCATCTTATCTTCGAGACGCAGCTGGAGCTCCAGGTCTGGGCAGATTCTCATGAGAAAATACACCAGCCCTCTTCTGAGAATCCCATTCACCAAGGTGGCACCTGGCTACTGCTGAAATGGGTTCGCCGAGGCCTTCCTGCCAGGATTTGTGCCTTTGTGTGTGCTGTCACTTATTGGATTATCGTAATAGACACTCGTCAAGAGAGAAAATCGAGCTTTGTGTCTGCAAACTTTGGAAAAGCGAACATTTACGGTCAGCTGCATTCGTCAAGCTCTTATTCTGAGAAAGATCTTACAAAGGACATTGTGTAACACCTCGACTCCTAGAAGGTTTCTACGCAGTAACCTGTATGGGGTGATATTCTATAGTACCCACTCAAGACCTTGAACCCTGGCTTTTGTGCAACTAGTCGCAGTTGGTGCTACTGGAGGTTTGTGGTGGGGATAGGCTGATATACAAGGGTGGAATCGGTGACTCAAGAGAACGGTACGAGAGGAACAGTGTGTGAGGAAGGTTGCTGACAGAAAGACTCTCGAGCACTTGCCTCCGGGGAAAATGTGTGTGCAGTTTTCCCCGGAGGGTTCGAAGACGGCAGGTGGTACTATCATGATTTAATTACTAAGGGGCATAACCAAGGACGATTAATACAAACTTTGACTGCTAAATTTTGTAACGTCAATTTTAAGGCCGCGTGTCGGCGGTCCGTAAGCTTAACCAGATAAAGCCTATTTTTAACACTTTAGTATGTAATCTTTTGGAGGGTCTAGTAATACTTTGGTGGTACCTTTATATGTAATTACTGCAGGGTGGATTATTATTATCCTATTTCGGGTTAGCTGGATGGGACCCTCGTGGTTTTAACTTTGGTCAGAAAGGCTGCTGAAGACGTTAAATCAAAAGCAGGCTTTCGGACCGCCTTAGTCGTGTTAAACGGCTCTTAAATTACTTATGTAACTTTGTTTTGGAAGTGGCACAGAGTCTAACTTCATGTTATTATTCCATTAGTTTTGACGTCAGGGGAATCATTCCTGATAAATTCGTTTCTATCACAAATGTAGATGTGCCAAACCGGCAAGTGTCTGGTTTGTTTAAATTAAGTCATTCTTTTGTGTTTAATTAGATCATATTTGTCAGTTAGTTAATTAAGTGGTGGAAACCCGTCTCTTGTAATTGTTTTATTTTACTGCTCAATACATGTTAGTTTATTTCGATTTGTCATATTATTTATTGCATGAAGTCACTAGGAAGATTATTCCCCTTTTCATTCTTCATCTTTGGCAGGGTCAATTTAATACGGCCTGCTGAGGTACGCATTCAGCGTTCCACTCAACAAGCTGGTCTTGACATTGGTTTCGTCCCGTCTTTTCTCTTTTTCTAAATCGATGAGGGTGTTCTCGAAAACCAAGCAAATCGGAACATTCGCTCCTAGGTTTTTTTTGCTGTGAACTCAGCTGGCCTAGCGAGTAATTAAATTAGGCCTTTCATGTGTTTTTTTATTATTAATTCTGGGTGTGGTAATGTCATGTGATCATTTATTTTGATATGCTAATATTATTATTATTATCATTTTGGCTAATAAACAGGGAAGGGGGGATGAGGCTACCTGTTACAATGGTAGCAGAGCGTGGTTTTGCTCTGTGATCTTGCCATTAGTAAACAATCCTTCCTATTGACTGATTGCAGTAATTAATTAAAATTAAATTCAGTAACTTAATTAATGTAGATTGGGCCCTCCATACTACTAATCTTTTCTCCAATAGGTAGGCTAGTAATTAGAGCAGAACCTAATACATGTTGTGATTTGATTTCATGTAAAATAACTTGCTGTGTACACCATGGACCATATGAGCAATTCATATCGTCAGCTGTCAGGCGAGAAGTGGCAGTCACATGCGCTGAACGAAATTCAGGACTGCTGAGATAAAAATGGCGTTGCTGCGTTGCCAGATTGACGAGTCGACCGGCTGAAAGAATTTCACACGTGGTGAGTTTTGATATGCTGTTTGTATGTTTTGGGGTGGTTGTAAATTCATTCTGTTCTTGTAGGAACTAGTCCAGCTCAATTTTACTGCACCTGTGTTAAATCTACACCTCGGGAAGTGTTGTTTTGACTAAATTGTGTCACGTGTTTGAAATAATAAAATGTTTGTCTGGTTGGAAGTAGTGTTGGTAAAATTTAAATTATTGACGTTTTAAATTCTCTTGAAAATAGGCTGAAATTGATAAACTTGTATTTCCAGTAAGAATAACTTAGTGTCTGTTTTGATGTGCGTTTAGTGCACGCCTGTTGGATCACGTAGTGATTTTGAACTAACATGGCGGCGACTGTGACCAAGTTATTATTTTATGCAACTGATGTCGGTAAAAATGTGAATTGCGTGTGTGGATTTATCATCAGCAGGTTCCTTGGGGTAAATCTGTAATTATTCTTAATAATTGTTAGTGATGTAAGGCTGAAATTCTGCAATTTGCTGTGCGTAATACGTGTAAGGTATTATTGGTAGTTGTCAGCTGTTCATTAGGCCAAACATTTCATGTTTTGTTGTCATTTCTTTAGCTGGGGGTTAATTATTTCGCTGTTGGTAGTTCTGTCAAATTAAATTGGACCGTGAGAGTATTAAAATTTGGTATTGTCAACTTATTCTGCGTTAAATTAATTCTGGAAAATGGTCGAATTGCTGTCTATATGTACGTTCGGTAATTGTGTTTTGGATGATGTTAAATGTCGAATTGCGTGTGTGCTAATTAAGTATAAATGAATCAGGTGAGTGTTTATGTATGTATGATTTATGTTTAAGTTTGCTTAGTAATTGGGGGGAGAGTAAATAGTCTTGTTGTGACATGGGAATTTTTAAGGTTAGATTGTCATCTAAATTGGTCAAGTATTAAATGGCTTTAATATTCAGTATGTTAGTGTGTTTTTCGTTGAGTGACTTACTAAGTGGGATATTTCTGGGAGGCAGTCACCTTCACGTCGCATCTCATTTAGGGTGTAAATAAATATTTTCCCCCGATTCGTGTCTTTCGTTTTAGGACGTTTTCCTACGATGTAAGGAGAATTGTGATTTCAGGGCTACAACTACGGGTTGTTTTATCAGGTCCTCACGTGAGTTGATACTCCGTTGGCGTTATAGTGTCTTGACGATCCGAATACTAACATACTGATGTAAATGGGGTATTTAGGATTGTCCAGGGAAGGGAGCACGTATGTCTGGTGCATGCATGAATGTATTTCTGTGGTTGATTGTGTTCAGGATGAAAGAGTGTGTGTGATGCGAATTTTATTGCTGGCCTGACTAGGAATCGAACTGGTGTTCTTTGGTGGTCAAAATTGTATTTATTTTCTTTTGTAATCCTTCAGTTTTTTTTAATCCTGCTGATTGAATGAAAGTCATGTGTGAATGAATTGATGCAAGTTTGCAATTTGAATTGGGTGGGAGTAATTGAGGCCTAATTGCCAGTAACGTAAGATGGATTATTATTAATTTTATATTAGTTGTATTAGTTGCATTTTGAAAATGGACCTATTATGCAGATGTGCTTCGTATGGGGATCTACTGTCAGGAGTCCATTTAATTTGGGGTGTGAGTACCATCTTGATTGGGCCCGGGCAGGGTGTATATAGTATTTGCCCGAGTCGAGTGACTATAGGTATGGGACTTCGTTATCTCGGTGATAGGCGAATTTCTTTTTTGGGGTATTTAGAGGCCACTCGTCCAGTTTGTATGGAGAGTCGAGCCACAATTGTTGAGCTGTCGGTAAGTGTTTCTATACCATAGGGTATTTTGTGTTCATGATATCTGTACGATTGCTAATTTGCATAATTGAAAGTAACGGGTTATTGTCGTGGGTGGTAAAATCTTATAATGAGATGTTTGAGAAGGATGTGTGATGGATGATGGATAAATGTTAGGAACTGGAGTTCTGTGTTCGAGTTCCAGTGATGAAGTTGCTAGCTCTGGGAATACTTGTTGATTTTTGGTATTAAAAAAAAAAAAATTATTTAGTGGTTCGGTTGGTGAAAGTTTTCCTTTAGGGAGATATCCTGCGGTGGCATGCTGAGCTGTCGTTGTATGTCAGCTGCTGTGTTCACTAGTCTGATTTTGAGATTTTTGGGAGGTTGCAATGCTTCGTTTGCGATGGCATTGAAATAGGCTGGTTCGTTAGTTATTAATAACTTGCAGTTTCTTGCTGTTAGGCGGCTAGGTTATTTCTATTGTGGTCGCATTTCTGAAGGGTTGTAGGTTCGTGAGATTTCATGTAGACTCCCGTTAGTATGGGTGTGTTCACTTCACAATCAGCTGTTGTAGGCGTTCATGCATATTTTGATATTTTGATTCTGGAGTTTTCACTTGAGGGTGCTTCAGTGCATTAGTTGGTTAGTTATTTATAACTTGCAGCCTTGATCTGTTAGACCGCTGGCGTTTCTGTTGTAGTTTCAACTCTGAAAGGTTCTGGGTTCATTAAAACTTTGTATAGCCCCGTCACCTTGGGTGTGTGCGAGTTTGGCTGTTGCTACCGGATGTTCTGATTGATTGTGAGCCTTCGTGACAGTTAGTGTCCTGGGCAGTTATGGAGTGGGAGACGTTGTGTTGTCGCCGGGAACAGAGCCCGTAGGCAGTTATGGAGTAGGAGACGTTGTGTGTCACCGGGAACAGTGCCCGTTGGCAGATATGGAGTGGGAGAAATATCGGGGTGACAGCCCGATGGAATTAAGGGCATTCTTATTATTAAAGTGTGAATGTGTGTGTGTGAATTATGTGGGTGACGTGGTTTTTCCTTATTTTGTTTGTCTTGCTGCTAGTGTGCTTGCGTGATAGGATGTTGTGGTCTCTGTTCCTCCTGTCCTTGGAGGCCACTGAGGGCAGTGTGGGTCAGGAACATGTGAAATTGAGCAAGACATGTAATTTGTGTTTGTGTGCATATCAAAACGAGCTCTGTGTGATGCCTTCAGTGCGGTAGGTAATTTTGTAATGTATTAACTTGAGCGGTGTCACGGGCGGTATAGTAAATGTAGTTCTGATGGAATGCCCCGTGCGGCATGTTAATGTAATTGTCATTGTGAATTTTGGATATAGTTACGTGCTGTCCTGATTTCGTGAAGTCGCAGAAAAATGGTCCTTCGGTTTTGGTTAAAATAAATTCATTTTTGAAAAATTGTTTAAAAATTTTGGTGGGCAAGTTTGTAGGTGCCTTTGATTTGCATATTCTAAAGAAAAATTCTGGGTTCTGTACACCTTAGTTAAATTTTAGTTATTTTGCTAAGTATTGTGGTGAACTTTCAATTAAGCTTGTTAACGTCAGTCATATCGTGTGGTTGGTTGCCCCTTTCGTGTGTTTTTCATACTTCGGTGGACCTTTAATTATGCCCTGGACACTATCTCTTTGCGCAGAACCTTGTTTGAAGCATCAAGTATCCCTTGTGATTTGAAAGACTCTTAAATGAACTTCGATGGCACACTAATGCTTCGTGTGATGTTTTTCTTATCCTTCCTGGGATAACTTCAGCTGTTATGGGCTGGTTGGCTGGCCTGGAACGATTGTTCCCTCTAAGGGAACTGTATTTGGACCATACGCTGCTGTTCTGATGTGTGTTTCAGTGGTCACTATGTGGGACGTGTGCCACCAATCTGGGCCCAGTTTGGAGGTACCATCTAGGTCCCATGGCATCATTCTACCCGAAGAGATCTACTTCAAGGTCCGCTGGCGGGGATTGGAGTAGCCTCTTCAGCTGCCAAGAGACCAGCTGGACACCATCACCCTGTTCATCATCCCCCCATCGTCTTCCTTTGGAGGAGGAGGATGTACCAATTTTGCAAATCGGTACATGTTCATCTTATCTTCGAGACGCAGCTGGAGCTCCAGGTCTGGGCAGATTCTCATGAGAAAATACACCAGCCCTCTTCTGAGAATCCCATTCACCAAGGTGGCACCTGGCTACTGCTGAAATGGGTTCGCCGAGGCCTTCCTGCCAGGATTTGTGCCTTTGTGTGTGCTGTCACTTATTGGATTATCGTAATAGACACTCGTCAAGAGAGAAAATCGAGCTTTGTGTCTGCAAACTTTGGAAAAGCGAACATTTACGGTCAGCTGCATTCGTCAAGCTCTTATTCTGAGAAAGATCTTACAAAGGACATTGTGTAACACCTCGACTCCTAGAAGGTTTCTACGCAGTAACCTGTATGGGGTGATATTCTATAGTACCCACTCAAGACCTTGAACCCTGGCTTTTGTGCAACTAGTCGCAGTTGGTGCTACTGGAGGTTTGTGGTGGGGATAGGCTGATATACAAGGGTGGAATCGGTGACTCAAGAGAACGGTACGAGAGGAACAGTGTGTGAGGAAGGTTGCTGACAGAAAGACTCTCGAGCACTTGCCTCCGGGGAAAACGTGTGTGCAGTTTTCCCCGGAGGGTTCGAAGACGGCAGGTGGTACTATCATGATTTAATTACTAAGGGGCATAACCAAGGACGATTAATACAAACTTTGACTGCTAAATTTTGTAACGTCAATTTTAAGGCCGCGTGTCGGCGGTCCGTAAGCTTAACCAGATAAAGCCTATTTTTAACACTTTAGTATGTAATCTTTTGGAGGGTCTAGTAATACTTTGGTGGTACCTTTATATGTAATTACTGCAGGGTGGATTATTATTATCCTATTTCGGGTTAGCTGGATGGGACCCTCGTGGTTTTAACTTTGGTCAGAAAGGCTGCTGAAGACGTTAAATCAAAAGCAGGCTTTCGGACCGCCTTAGTCGTGTTAAACGGCTCTTAAATTACTTATGTAACTTTGTTTTGGAAGTGGCACAGAGTCTAACTTCATGTTATTATTCCATTAGTTTTGACGTCAGGGGAATCATTCCTGATAAATTCGTTTCTATCACAAATGTAGATGTGCCAAACCGGCAAGTGTCTGGTTTGTTTAAATTAAGTCATTCTTTTGTGTTTAATTAGATCATATTTGTCAGTTAGTTAATTAAGTGGTGGAAACCCGTCTCTTGTAATTGTTTTATTTTACTGCTCAATACATGTTAGTTTATTTCGATTTGTCATATTATTTATTGCATGAAGTCACTAGGAAGATTATTCCCCTTTTCATTCTTCATCTTTGGCAGGGTCAATTTAATACGGCCTGCTGAGGTACGCATTCAGCGTTCCACTCAACAAGCTGGTCTTGACATTGGTTTCGTCCCGTCTTTTCTCTTTTTCTAAATCGATGAGGGTGTTCTCGAAAACCAAGCAAATCGGAACATTCGCTCCTAGGTTTTTTTTGCTGTGAACTCAGCTGGCCTAGCGAGTAATTAAATTAGGCCTTTCATGTGTTTTTTATTATTAATTCTGGGTGTGGTAATGTCATGTGATCATTTATTTTGATATGCTAATATTATTATTATTATCATTTTGGCTAATAAACAGGGAAGGGGGGATGAGGCTACCTGTTACATAATCAATTAAGATAGGCGAATTTCTGCCTCACACGTGTCAAGGTCAACACTCCAGCAGGGGAAGTCTCTTAAATTCTCATTCTCGTGTATAAATGCTAAGAAAGCACAACAAGCAGGGCTCAGTGCAAGTGCACTTGTACAAAGAATCCGCCTATCCTCTATTTTCTTCCCAGCTGCCAGGGGATTTCCCAGTTTCATGCGAAGGCATCCACAGTTAGTATTGTAAATCTATCTCGAACACACGGTCACTGTTTGTTCGTTGCCTAGTAGATATAGTGGCCAAAATTGGAAGTATGCAGAGCCACAGCAGTGCTACACCTTCCTGCTCTAAAGATGTAATACCGGCAGCAGGCTCCGAAAGTGAAGAAGAAGATTTGTAATGAAAGAAATGTAAGTTAAAAGAAAATCCATTTACATATTATTATTTTTTTCTGTTTTTCTAGTGTTTTGAATCATAGAGTCCAGCTTGTGCCTTCCTGGTGTTTTAAAGCGCAGGGTTTAGTTCTTTCCCATTTCAAGATTTGACAACACTGGTTCCTTTGCTCTTCAGTCAGTCAACACGTTCATGGGAGCCATTGGAGAAATACTCGTACAAGCACTCGACATGGTACAGTATATTGGCTTTCACGGCCAGTGAATTAAAACTCACCAACCTTTCTAGGTGTGTGCCGTGTCGTGTGTGGGGTTTCACCTAGGACACCAAGATGGATCATCAGCGGGCTCTTGGTGTCCCCGCCCGGACCCCCACAGCAATCTTCGTGCCTCCTTTCCAATCCTCAACTAAATTACAAATTCACACAATACTCAAAAGACAAAAAAAAAAAAAAAAAACAACCCCTGGCACTATCCAGCCCATAACGGGCTAAGGCCGACCAAGCGACCGCTGCCCAGCCATTTGGTCTGAAGATAATAATAATAATATCGTATGGCCTCGGGTGCCTGGTGCAAGCTTTGTTAATTGACACCCCCAGAGGGTAGCTTGCATGTCGAATTTCGTCGTTCCTTTGAACGCTATGAAAGTCAAGGAGGTTAGATATCTAAACTCCTTGACACTACAGCGCTTTCAAGTAGAGAATGGAGGAACTTTGTGTTGGCGAAAAATCCCGAGATTAATTTTGCCATTGAACACGGCCTACTGAATTCAAATGGGTTCTTTAACATGCCAACAACGTATGACATGAGTGTCGTGATTTTTGTCGCCTTCAAAAATCACTTACCATGGCCAGGGGCGAACCTGCAATCTTGGGGTTGGTGGTCCGACACTATAACCACTCACCCACCGTGGCAAGCGGTCTGAAGATATTGGGGTGACACGTGATGAGCGCGTCGGGTCCCCTCAGCCGTTAATCTTGGTATTCGTGATCGGGGCGCTGTCGCACTGTCAGACAGCTACTCAATTGTCCTCACGAGGCTGAGTGCACCCCGTTCCAACCCTCACGTCAGTTTTAAAATTCCTGACGGAGCCGGGGATCGAACCCGGGGCCTCCGGGTGAGAGGCAGGCGCGCTACCCCAACACCATGGGGCCGGCATTCACGCAATACTAAATACACTAAAATAACACTGGTTATCAGACAAATTCTCTGTCTATATATACTGTACACACACACCGAAGTACATGAGATTGAATGACCAAAATGTCCAAGCCCTCAAATGAAACAACAACAGCATCCAAACAGCAATACTATTACATACTACTTTCCACTGATACAGCTATCACAATAACACAGGTTATAAGACAGATTCCACATGCACACCTCCAAGTCCACGATGTTCAAACTCCTCAAAAGAAACAACAATCACAACAACAACAACAACAACAACCCCCTCGTAGTTCCGCCCCTTGAAACCTCAATAACTACCTAACTAGACTTCAGTCTGGTGTAATTAAGCGCATGGGGGATGTATCTGATAACCTGTGTGTATGCAGTGACTGTAATAGTATATGTGATTGGGTTTTGGGAGTGGGTGTCCAAGAACTCGAAATAAGGCACCTTCCCGACATTTGCTGGGGGGAGTGAGGAAAAACCAGGAGAAAAGTCATACTCAGGATGGTCACAGTCAGTGCCGGCACTCGAACCACAGGTCTCCGGACTTGCTGTAACTCCTCATTGTATTTATAGTGTGCGCATTGAAGCGCACAGCTACGCCGCTCGATGACGTTTTAATTGTTCGTGTTTTAATGAGGTCCATTTGAACTGTAATAACAAGTAGTTCCGTGACGAACTAAAGAGCCTACTTTTCTTGAAATTTAAGATTCATGCCATTCTATATAGACCTATCTAGAATAATGACGAAATCAAATTGGTAATACTAACATTTCTAAGTACTGCAGTTTGAAATACACCTGAAATAGTGTAGCCTAATAGAGTAACTTACTACAGTTGGTAGCCCTGGTAACTTTGAATATATTCTATCAGCAGGTTTAGAATTGTGTTGGCAGCACTGATGTTTATACGTTACACCAAACTAAGGTAGAATGTCAGGTACTATACGTGTGCAAAGTTTAGAGCTGTTGGCTTGCATACTTTCTGATATATTGATATTAGGGTTAAAACATAGAGCGAGCATTTACTAACAGCTGGCAGTCCTGGTGGCTCTTTAGAATGCGTACAGTCATATCTGCTGTAGTGCACATAGTACATACAAAATTTGGTTGAAATCCAATCGATAGTAGACTATAGAAGTTACATGCATTTAGAAATCTGACCTATCGGCAGGTTTAAAATCACGTTGGCAACACTGGCATCTGAAAATTAATCTGCAATGTTATTATCTATATGTGTGCCAATTTTGGAATAGTTCGCATGCATAACTTCTGAGATATCCAACATTGAGCTCAAATTTTAATTGCGATTTTTCAGCAGTTGGTAGCACTGACGTCAATTTCAAGCAGGTTTACTCTTACCAAATTTGGGTCAATTTCAAGCAGGTATAGATATTTACTCTTACCAAATTTGGTTTAGATAGTTGCAACCGTTTAGGAGTTGTTAGACACACACACACACACACACACACACACACACACACACATACAGACAGACATCCTTTTTCCCGGATCGATCTTATAAGTCTATTTTTTCCTCATTTTTGCAAAATGAGAAAAATAGGCTAAGAATGTGGACTAAATTCTATAAGATTTCATATTGTCAAAATTGATGGTATTATTTTGCATCCGTTTGACGAAAGTTTGCGATTTAGAATATCTCTGAATGAGTATATTCCCACTACAATGTTAGTACAGTATACGGGGTTGAAGTGGTAATGTATGCAGTTAATAACACGGACTGTTACACCAGGCTAATGCTTAACAACTCGAGCAATTCTCATCTATAATTACATAGTTTCTCATGAGGCGTGTTGTCCTCTATCACTCCCTGTACACCAGTCGGGAACAGAACCCATGCACACAACCTCATTAAGGGCAGTGTAGCGGAACAACCCCCACTGCTCCCAGCATCCACCAGCCCATTCCGCGAACAAAACAATCCAAGTAGTTCACACTATTTATGAATGAAGCATCTGCATTTCAAAACATGACACTAAGACCCTTCCCCAAACAGGTACAAAGTTCAAAGGCTTCCATAAAACATACTTACACAATTGGTTAAGGTCACCACGTACTCTTACACGATGAAAAAGTCTATTTTTGTGGCATCACTTTACTAAGTATTTTCTGGGTTTATGCTAAAGGTACAGCTATGATTCTTGTCACATATAAGAAGCGGTATATTCTGAGCTATTTTTGACCATGCAGTGCTACTTTTCTTTTATAGGATGTGTTAAATGAAAACAAATTTGGACAGATACATTTTCAAAAAATGTTGTGTAAGTTGCTTCAGGTACACATTTCTCAGTTGTTTTTCAATCAAATATTCTCAAATTTTGTTCACATACTTGGAATGGATCATGGCAGATGAGCAAGTACTTTGTTTCATTATTATTGAGACAGAATGCAAGAAAAACAATCCGAACTCTTTCTTTTTAAATTTATTCAAAAATATGTATCAATTTTTCTCTTCCCAATCCATGCCTACTATGTTTTGGAAGTGAAAATAGGTTAACATTCAAGTACTCCATTAGGCACGTTAATGTAAAAAAGTTAGCCCTCTATTAAATGGTTTCCTAGTTATTGGTACCTAAACATGAAAAATGAGTATTAACGGAAAACAGCTGGCAAAGTTAAAAGTGTATTATTCAGATCATGGGACGCTAATTCTTAAAAACGAATTTAAGGTATTTGTAGAGATCAAAACCCCAACAAACTATATATATTTGGATTCAGAAAAGAATGTAGAATGTTATGGCGCCAAAATAAAAATAAAATAGATTTTTTCATCAGAGTACGTGGTGTCCTTAAATATTTCACATAAGATATTATTGAAAGAGAGTCTTATTAGTAAAACTAATTTTATATTAATCAAACAATAGCTCCAAATTTACCAGCTTCTTAAACATCCTCGTAAGACGATATCATCAATGCATAGCAACATGATTCAATGTCTATGCACATGTCAATGTACCAGGGAGTCCAGTAACAGTTCGGGAGTGAATCGGATGGTGACGCGCCGATAAACAGTACGTGAAAACATTTTAATAGAACAATTAGTATGTTTCCACGGACACATCGCCCATGCTGTTTTACTTTGGGTATTTCACTAATGTTCCAATACCCACTTTTTTGTATTTCTTATCTTGGAATATCAAAATGTAAAACATATTACACAGGCAACACGTCGCTATCTAACATACGAACTGCACGTGCAGCGGGCACAGCAACTGTTATAGTACAAGATAGCTTGCAATGAGTGCAATGTGGATGAGCGATCACTGGTGACAGACGACTCGCCTGCTCGCTGAATTCGCATCACGGAACTCCTGTTGCCATGGTTACCGCTGACTTCCGTTCCCCCTCCAGCCTTTCTCAATCACCAAGGCAGGAACGTTCTTGCCAGCACATTCCTGTCGCATCAGGCTAGTTGAGCAACGCGGCAGTAGATTCGCCACCGTGCCGTGTCGTTTGAAGGTCGATGTTCATACTGTTACGGCTGTGAGTTTGTTTCGTCGCCTCGCCGCGTGAGTCACAGCCGCCCCGGGCTATGCTCTGCCTCTGTGTGTTACCTGCGCCTTACGCAACAGGGCTGCGAGGACAAAAGGGATAGACCAAAATATTCTCGACCAAGCTAGTGATGGAAATCTCGAGAAGCCGTGAATCCTGGACGAGTCTAGAAGCATTCATTGAGTCACCAACCTGCTATATAAGCGGTCTCGCCAGCGAGGGGGACAGTGTTTTTTTTGAGCGACAGAGATTATTGTAGTGAAGTGTTGTGTGAATTGCGAAACCCAGTGAGATTCTTTCCGAGCCTGCGGAGCAGTGTGTAGGCGACTCGTAAGTAGCATAACGGTAGTTTGTGTACTCAAGGAAGTGTACAGGTATTTCGGTGAGTGACAGACTGGCTGGACACATGCCTGCCTAATTAGTGAACGGACAGCTGCTCGAGAGAGTGAAAGGGGAGTGTTCCCAATCAAAGAGGACCTAGAGTGAGATACTAATTGCTTGTATCCGTTTATTGTGTGGCGAACTGTAACTTGCTAAGACCTGCAATAAAACTACTTTTTCTTTAAAAGGACTATTGTGTCGTGCTTCTACCCACCGTAATCCAGTTAACGAAAGTGCCGCAAGGGGTAGCACGTTACAATACTTTAATTGGTGATATCTAATGTAATAAAAATTAGGTTTAAAATCCAAATAAATGACAAAATATTTATTTTCAAATCATTACTTATTTTATCATAAAGCAGGCGACGCGGCGACTCAAACGCTTCATTGGAGAACCGCCACTGAGGGAGTCCTTTTTAGCCTGCGCATTTTGAGCCGCGACCCATGGGAATCCCATTTGTTATCCGCGGGATTCCCCATGTGAGACCATAATATGGCGTGTGTTGATTGCAGGCTGCAGATTACTCAATAATGCCCGCTCACCTTTGCTGGCCCTTATGGTCACTGTGCTTACTGTCTCCGCTTGCTTTCGCTCCTAATCCCCCGTACTCCGTCACGAAGGTTTCAAAGGGACTTATTATCTTATGTATTATATCTTACTTAAATGGTGAAAAAAAAAACGTGTGTTCACTTCATCATTTTGAAAATGTCTGTATAAAGGTGTGTCCAAAAATATTTGGAAACCTATTTGCATGAATATATTTCGTTTTTCAACCAAACATCATCACATCTTAATTTACACGAGATCCTTTTGGCCACATATTACATAAGTAATAATAATAATAATAATAATAATATTAATAATATTGTATGGCCTCGGGAGCCTGGTGCAAGCTTTGCTATTTGACACCCAAAGGGTAGCTTGCATGTCGAATTTCGTTGTTCCTTGACTATGAAAGTCAAGGAGGTTAGATGTTAGATATCTAAGCTCCTTGAACACTATAGCGCTTTCTAGTAGAGAAATGAGGAACTTTGTGTTGGCGGAAACTCCCGAGATTAATTTTGCCATTATGAACACGGCCTACTGAATTCAAATGGGTTCTTTGACACGCCAACATCGTATGACATGCGTGTCATATTTTTGCCGCCTTTCAAAAAAATCACTTACCACGGCCAGGAGCGAACCTGCAATCTTGGGGTTAGTAGACCGACACGCTATCTAATGCAACGTTAACAACCAACACAGAACATGAACAAACTGGATGTGATAAGTCCATAGTCATTGTACGTATGAGAACACATTAAAAACTAACTTTCATTTAGTTTAAAACTTTTGAGTTTTGTTCAAGCAAAGTATTTTGTACGCATTTTGTGTATAAACAAACATCGTATAAGCATTGAGAGTTCGATGCGCAGGCCAAATTTAGTAGCTCACTTCAACACCCTCGTAGCGCGATTCCTTTTCCCATGTATTTCATTCATAGGACACTATAAAGGCTATTCACTTACTGTGTACCGGGTGAGTTAGCCGTAGTCGTTACGGCATGACTGATGGCAGCCGCTCACATCCGGGAGGCGAGGAGGTTCGAATCCTCCCGCCGGCAACCTTGAAGATGGTCATCTGTGGTTTCCCATCTTCCTTCCAGGCAAATGCCGGAGTTGGTACCTAACTATAGGCCACAGCCGCTACCTTCCAACTCCTCGTCCTTACCTTCCAACTTTCCTTCCCAACGGTACTTGTAGCTCACCCATTGGGTGTCCGTCTCGAAGCAGCTACAAAACTGGCGAGCCGAACATGTCCTCGGACACTCCCACCACTAAAAGCCATATGCTAAAAAAATAAACAAAAAAATAAAAAAATCTTACTGTATCTTCTTAAATATGATCCATTCTACTGCAAATAGGCCTACAGGTAAACAACCCGCGGACGATTCGCTGATGGCATATCTGATCTATGTTGTAAGCTGAAAAATTATTAAGATTTAAAAAAAATTGCCCTCTCCTATTCCAGAAATCAAGATCACCACAGCTTCACCTTCGTTAAAGCACACGAACTGCCACTGGTGTCCAGACAGCCTACTCGCGAAGTAAGGGAAGACTCTTCAACATGTGAATATAAACTGAAAAAAAGTCGATTGAATTGTTTAAAAACAAGTAGTTCCGTGAAGAACTAAATAGCCTATTTCCATATATCCTACTAATATTAATTGCCTCTATCAACATACAAATCGTCAGTTTGATTGCTGTAATAGATTCGCAGATATTGAGAACCGTCTTAATATTTTGGATGGTCACCATGTTGGATTTTTATATTATAGGCCTTAGATATATGTACTATTACATTAAGATTATTGTGTAGGGTTTTATTCAAACTTCAATCGCATGATTAGGACACAAGAAATAAAAGCGAGAATTTAAAATTTCGCTTAGCCGCCATCTTGTGGTTATGAAAATAATTTAAATAATTAGATACCAGTCGATTAAAATTTGTATAAGCATATACAGTATCAAGTTTCACTGCGCTCGGATGGTTAAAACGCAAGAAGCGTCCATTTGAATATTTAAATTTCGCGTCGCCGCCATGTTGGATTTGTGCTCGCCAGGTTATTGAACATCCCATAGGTAAACTTATGCTTATAGCCTCTATACACTTACAAAATTTCAGTTTGATTGCTGTAGTAGATTAATACATAATGAGAACCGTCTAAATATTTCGGATTGTCGCCATGTTTGATTTTAATATATGCAGGCCATAGAGTTATATACTGTTAGATGATGATTATTGTGTACGTTCATTACGCAAATGTTGAATTCAATCGCATGATTATAACACAGGAAATAAAAATTAATTTTCGAAATTCGCACAGCCGCCATCTTGAGGTTACGTAAACAATTAAACTAAATTAGATACCAGTGCATTACAATGTGTATAAACATTTTCTGTACGAAGTTTCATTGCGATTAGATTATTAAATCGCGAGAAAAGTCTATTTAAAACTTTCAACTTCGCTTGGCCGCCATGTTCGTTTTGTAGTTACCCGGTTATTGAGAGTCTCATAGATGAATTTCCAGTACTGCCCTTTATCACCGTACAAAATTCCAGGGTGATATCGGTAATAGTTTCGGAGATATTGAATGCTGGTGAAATATTTCGCACAGCCGCCATGTTGGATTGGTGAGACGTAACAAAATTTGAAGGGCACGGTCGGGGTCGCCCGGAATAGTGCTATGAACTTACCGAGTTTCATTGAAATCGCTCCAGCCGTTTATAAGTTATTAGGGGGGGGGCACACAAAAATCCTCTCTCGCACACACACACACACACACACACACACACAGATACACGGACAAAAGGTGATCTCATAAGCCTATTTTTTCATAAATGAAAATAGGCTAAAAATATGTAAACTTTGAAGGACCTGAAATCATTTTATTGAGGGTCTGGTTCATTATAAAATAACTGCGACTGCAATGTTCAAGATACACAACTTCGGTAAGATGTACGTTAACATGGTTTCAGACTCCGCAGCCACTCGAAGATATCTGGAGGACAGGACCATCAAACATGTTATTCATGAATAATGGATTGCCCTATGTTAATAGTAACAGGTGGTATATGTAATTTTAGTAGTAGAAGGATGCCAGATGTGAAATTAGTTGGGGTGGGCTCCCCTAAATCTTCTCTCGCCCGTGACTTAGGGTCTGGATATTCTTTAACGAAGGGAAAATAGAAGCAGCTATATAAAACTTTGACCACAGCAACAATTTTGGAGCACAAATATCACTAAAGTATACGCCAGTATGTAAGTGGCCATCCAGAGGACCACGATTGCCAATTGTCTACGTTATATACACATTATATGTAATGTTGGGGATCCGTCCCGGAAGACAGTATTCTATGGTTATTTTTGTAGATATAACGCTCTACACCAAAGCATTCCTAACATATGTCTTCTCTTTCTCCGTTGACATTGGGGTGGATAATTTAAGCTGTGCCTTTCGTTTCAGCCTCCATTTATTCTATTTCCTAAGTCCCTAGGTTCTCATTGTACAATTAACTTTCTGCTCTATCCATTTTTATACAATTGTATTTACTCGTAATTTGTTCTGTGAAAAATATGTAAGGGCTTGATCCCCTGCCAATAGAAACTACTTTAAAATCAAATAATATGTATTGTCTCTTCTTCATATACGAAATATGTTGCCCTACAACTTGATTTTGAATTGACAGAATTTAGTACATAACTTCAAAATCCTGCTCCACCATACCAACAACTCCTGTTCCCCTTCACTCAAGAACTTTTTTTTTAGCGTATGGCGTTTAGTGCCGGGAGTGTCCGAGGACATGTTCGGCTCACCAATTTGTAGCTACTTCTAAGCGGACACCCATTGGGTGAGCTACACGTACCGTTGCGTGTGAAGTGTTGTCTGGGGAGGAAAGTTTGAATGTAAGCACGAGGAGTTGAAAGGTAGCGGCTGTGGCCTATAGTTAGGGACCAACCCCGGCATTTGCCTGGAAGGAAGATGGGAAACCACAGAAGACCATCTTGAAGGTTGCCGGCGGGGGGATTGGAACCTCCTCGCCTCCCGGATGTGAGCGACTGCCAGCAGTCATACCGTAATGACCACGGCTAACTCACCCGGTACTCAAGCACTACAAGGGGTATTCACCCATTGTACCTTCCTAAATACTGATCAGTATTATTCTACTGCAAATACAGGTAAATTTAATAGAATGACATAAAATGACTATTTATAAACTCTTTATTTTCGCCTAAAGTCAATATTTATTTCAATGAAAACCGTACCGGTTTATTTATTCTCGTATCAGAAACATACATTATAAACATATAACACAGTTATTATATTATCTTTGCCCAAAACTTGGCCACTTCCAGTGCACTCTGTGCTCCCCGACGAAGATCTTCTTCCGTGCAGGATGCTGGGCACAGTCGACATCAGTCATATGCTGAACAGTCTGGTCTTCTCCACAATCACATTGAATATCAATGTAACCCCATCTTCCCATATTAACCCTTGATCTGCCTACTCTAGAGCGCAGTCTATTCAGGGACTTCCAAGTCGTCCATTCCTCGTCATAGCCAGGAGGTCGAGTTTCAGAAACATTTTCCCAACCAGGGGGTAGGTTGGTCGTAGCCCTGCACATTTGCAACCTAGCTTTTTCAGCAGTGGTTCTAAGTTCCTTTGATGTTCTAAGGAAACTCTTCCTCGACTTCAGTCGTTGCGGCTGCGGTTTGTATCCATATAGAGGATGAGTTCTTTCATGCTCCACTGTCTTTCGTTCCTTGTTCGTAGCTATTTCTCTTCGAACAGGGGGTGGTGCTATTCCTGCGAGGAGATAAAGCCATTCGACTGGAGTTGATTTCAAGCAACCTGTTATAATTCTGCAGGTATCGTTGAGAGCTATATCCACCTGATTGGCATGTGTTGAATTATACCAAACAGGAGAAGCATACTCTGCTGCAGAATAGCATAGTGCCATTGCAGAAGTTCGGATTGTTTCAGGTTAACTACCGCACTGTGATCCAGCCAGTTTGCGTAGGAGATTGTTCCTGGAAGAAACTTTCGACTTGGAGTTCATGCAGTGCTTCTTGAAAGTAAGAGATCAGTCAAGTGTCACTCCTAGATATTTTGGAGTCTCACAGTGTTCCAGTTCGACCCCTGACCGTATGATCTTTAACTTGCGAGTAGCTTCCCTATTTCTCAAATGAAATGAAAAGCACACACTTGTGTCTTTGAGGGTTTGGCTTAAGCTTGTTTGTGTTGTAGACCGGTTTCGGTCACATTGAGACCATCTTCAGCTGGTATATGATGAGTAGTGCTATATCTTAAGTTCACATGGTAAAATTTCACAAAAACCAGATCTGTTACAATAAAGTTTGTAAATGAAGCATAAAAAAGCTTATCTTGAAAAAACAGCGTAGAAATGAGGAATGTGTATGTGAAAATATGTAGCCTACTGTTTGTTGAAAAAGTTAGGTTATAAAAATTGTTGATGAGTATTAGCTAGGTATAGTATAGAAAAACATTGGAATATGTGGCGATGTTATGTTGAAAATGTATCTGTTTTGTATTTGCCAAGAAATAAATATTGACTTTAGGTGAAAAGAAATAGTTTATGGGTAAATTTAATTCAATTTAATTTTGGTTAATTGACTTTTTCTTTAAAAAGATATCTAACTGCTTGTAAAGCAAAGAAACAAACAAATCGTCATATCATTAAACTGTATTTCCCTTCTCAAAATAAGAGGCCAAACTTATATGGTTTTGGTTATGGTGAACTTCTAGGAACAAAATAGTGGTGTGGATCACATGCTAACTGTAGGCTTTAGACAACATCATTTTAAGTAATACGTCTGTTTGCTTGGTTTAATGAGAACTGTCTGCATAGACAGTACATCAGAATGTATCTTGTTGACGGTACAATTCACGGATCACCTGTCCAACTTGTAGTGCAGGAAGATAAATTACCTCGGCACTTGTGTGGCCATGTTCAAATTATGCAAACTGTCGGTGGTAGGATCAATCACTGGCATGACCCTTCACGTCATCGGCTGGAGTTGAGATGCAGTCAGTCACTTGGCACAATCATGAACGCGGTGCTCGTATCTTTAACCGGATGGCTAGGGGCTGAGCAGCCAAATATCGACAACTAACCTACAAATTTTGCTTCACACATGTTTAGGTGTTGGTTGGTTCTTAAGTTTAGGGGCTGCGACAACGCGGTCATGTAGCCCCGTGTACTTTGGGTGTGTGTAGAATCTGCCTGATAACCGGTGTTAATTGTGATGACTGTATTAGTGTGTGTATCTGTTTATTAATTCAAGTAAGGACTGCAGACTTTTGAATTTTTCAAATAGTTCCTACTTTTGCCGCCAAACGCCACCGTCAACGACTACTAGTTCAGAACTTAGCTACCAGACGCCACCACAGTCGGCTCTTGGGAACGAACGTAGGAACCTAAGCGTAGTTTACATGCTTAACCTATACAATTTAGCTTCACACAGGTGTAATTAGTGGAAGGTTCTTTAACATGCCATAAATCTATGATATGGGACCGCCGGCTTTACTTCCCCTCCGAAGGAAGGCATACTGAGGGATTTTTAACGCTCTTAAAAAATCCGAGGACTTCGGCTGGATTTGAACCCGCGATCTTGGGCATAGAAGCTCAGCATGCTACCGACTACACCAGCGAATCCGCATGTTTAGTTAGGGGAAGGTTCTTTAACATGCCATAAATCTATGACATGGGACCGCCGGCTTTACTTCCCCTCCGAAGGAAGGCATACTGAGGGATTATTACGCTCTTAAAAATCCGACGACTTCGGCTGGATTTGAACCCGCGATCTTGGGCATAGAAGCTCAGCATGCTACCGACTACACCAGCGAATCCGCATGTTTAGTTAGTGGAAGGTTCTTTAACATGCCATAAATCTATGACATGGGACCGCCAACTTTACTTCCCCTCCGAAGGAAGACATTTTGAGGGATTTTAACGCTCTTGCTACCAACTACGCCACCGAAGCCGTCCTGTCAAAGGCCGATACGTGCTACATACAGGGACAAGTGACGGATGCTACTGTCTATCCGCTTTAAGAAGCGCGGCCCTGGCGCCATGTTTAATAATGGAGAGGACATGACACCACTGGCTCATGTTCGAGTCTTGATTAAACCGCTCAGCGGACAAGGGTGAGAAAAACCACTTCGCAAGAAACTGGACTTTCACACTTCTTGTGCTGGTGATGAAGTAGGATCGGTATTCAAATTACGAGCATTCTAAGCCGTGAACTCGTGTGTGTACGAGTATAACAATGACGATAATAACAGAACCGACCGTGGTAGCTACGTTTACTAAGACACAGCGAAAGGCCATGAGGCAACCTATTTCAAAGCTCATCATTGGCCGTCCTTAAATAGTTTTCCGGGAATTTCAATTCTCAACTTCAGGCGAATTCCGGGAAGGTACATTCTAATAGGCCAAGGCCTCTTTCTTCCAACTCTCTATGCAGTCTCATTCATCTTAATTTATTTCATTTGTCAGTAACTCCAAGTCGCTCAACAAATCTATTCACGTCTCATCTGGTGGGTGAGTGGTTATTGTGTCGGACTACCAACCAACCCCCCAAGTTTGCAGGTGCGCTCCTGGCCATGGGAAGTGATTTTTGAAAGGCGACAAAAATGACGGCACGCATGTCATACGTTGTTGGCATGTTAAAGAACCCATTTGAATTCAGTAGGCCGTGTTCATAGTGGCAAAATTAATCTTGGGATTTTCCGGCAACACTAAGTTCCTAATTTCTCTACTAGAAAGCGCTGTAGTGTCAAGGAGCTGAGATATCTAATATCCTTGACTTTCATAGCGTTCCAAGGAACGACAAAATTCGACATGCGAGCTGACCTCTGGGCGTCAAACAACAAAGCTTGCACCTGGCAGCCGAGGCCACACGATATTATTATTATTATTATTATTATTTTCTGGTTACAGCTCTTTGTGCTGTCTCGACCTTCATCACGTGAACTGTAACAAACTTCGTAAGTTGAACCTGTTGGGTACTTTATTCTCCATGTGCCTATAAGCACATTTCACTAAACTTTCCTTCCTCAAGAGCACACCGGTATATTAAACAATAAATAATTTACATTCGAGCCGAATCAAATACAGAGAATAAAGTAATAAGAGTGCCCCCCCCCCCCTCAACAAGCAACCTAGCTAATTTCATTCAGAAGGAAGTGACGTCGACGTAAAACACACAAAACGAAACTCCGAGGCCATGACTGACCTTGGCCTACCAAGTGACCGCTGCCCAGCTATTTGGCCTACAGATTGCAGGGAGACGCGTGGTTAACGCGTCGGGTTCCCTCGGACGTTAATCATGTTTTTCCCTAACCTGGACGCTGGCGCTGCCTTCCTGGCAGACAACTACTCGATTTTCCTCACGAGGCTGAATGCCCCCCCTTCCAGTTCTTACATTAGATTCTAAAATCCCTGACGGAGCATCCGAGTGTGAGGCACGCGCGCCACCCCCAACATCACGGGGCCAGCTTTCAGCTTTCAACAATAAAATAGGCTATTCTCAAAGCGTGGTCCGCCACTAGCCTAAACAAATTCAAAACATTTTTAAAAATTGACCCTAAATAAACGACACGCTTTGCTTAGGATTAACAAACCAAAAATGGATTTAGAAAATAAAGCACGAACACATTTTAGGTATTTTTTCACTACTTATTTATGTTGTTGTGTTGTTTGAGTCTTCAGTCTTTTGACTGGTTTGATGCAGCTCTCCATGCCTCCCTGTGCTGAGCTAATCGTTTCATCTCTACATAGCTCCGACACCCTACATCCGAGGCAATCTGTTTAACATATTCTAACCTTGGTCTACCCCTACAGTTTTTGTCCTCGACCCTTCCTTCCATAACTAAGCTTGCTATTCCTGGGTGTCTTAATATGTGTCCTACCAACCTATCTCTTCTCTTCATTAGCAGTCGCCAGAAACATCTCTCCTCTCCCACTCGTCTTAATACCTCTTTGTTTGTAACCCTATCTACCCATCTGATCTTCATCATTCTCCTGTAACACCACATTTCAAATGCTTCAATTCTCCTCTTTTCTGCTGCACCAATAGTCCAAGTTTCACTTCCATAGAGCGCCACGCTCCAGACAAAGGCTTTCAAAAATGACTTCCTAATACCTAAATCTATATTCGATGTCAGCAGATTATTTTTTGTAGAAATGCTTTCTTTGCCTGAGCCAACCTACTTTTTATATCCTCTTTGCTCGTCCATCACTGGTTATTCTGCTTCCTAAGTAACAGAAGTCTCCTACTTCCTTCAGCTTTTCACCTGCCAATTTGATCTCCATAGAGGTTTCTGATTTATTTCGGCTGCATTCCAGTATTTTTGTTTTACATTTATTAATTTTCATCATGAATTCTTTCCGTAAGACGGAGTCCATACCATTCAAAAACTCATTCAAATCCTCAGGCTTGTCGGCCAAGATGACGATGTCATCAGCAAATCTCAGAGTTGAAATTATTTCTCCTTGAATCTTCACTCCCACTTTAAATTTTTCTCTAATTTTCTTCATTGCTTGTTCAATGTAAAGATTGAAAAGTATGGGTGATAAGTTGAAGCCTTGCCTTACACCTTTCTGAATACAGTACCAGCTTCTCTCTCATGTCCTTCAACTCGAATGACTGCTGTCTGGTTTTTGTACAGATTGTATATCACCCTCCTATCCCTGTACTTTATTCCAATCGATTTCAAAATGTCAAACAATTTAGTCCAATCAACATTATCAAAAGCCTTTTCTAAGTCTACAAAAGCCATGAACGTTCTCTTATCTTTCCTTATTCTACCTTCCAAAATCAGCCTAAGACTTACTACAGCTTCCCTTGTTCCTACATTTCTCCTGAAACCAAACTGGTCTTCACCCAACTCCGTTTCTATCTGGCTTTCAATCCTCTTGTAAATTATTCTAGACATGATCTTTGAAGCATGAGTAATCAAGCTGATTGTACGGTAATTTTCACATCTGTCAGCTCCCACTTTCTTTGGTATAGGGATGATTACATTCTTCTTGAAATCAGGGGGTGCCTCACCTGTCTCATAAATCCTACACACCAAGTGAAATAACCTGATCAGACCTTCATCTCCTATGCAGCGTAGCAACTCAATCGGAATATCATCTACGCCTGGTGCTTTGTTCCTGCTTAAGTCTTCCAAAGCTCTATCAAATTCTGATCTCAATATTAAATCTCCTTTCGCATCCTCATCAATTTCCTCCTCCCTTTCCATTACATGATTCTCAATCTCCTTTCCCTTATACAAACTCTCTATGTAAGCTTTCCATCTGTCAACCTTTTCTTCCCTATCTGTTAGAGGCTTTCCATTTGTGTCCTTAATATTACAGCACTTAGTCTTCTTTTCCCCAAAAGTATTCTTAATCCTTCGATAAGCTGTGTCTACTTTTCCTAATTTCAGACAATTTTCTATACCTGCACATTTCTGTTTCAACCATTCTTCTTTCGCTTCCTTGCACTTCTTGTTAACCTCATTTCTCAGACGTCTGTATTCTGCTTTTCCCCTTTTCATCTCTTACATTCTTGTGTTTCCGCCTTTCATCCATCAATTCTAGTATATCCTGAGCGATCCACGGTTTTCTACCTATTCTTTCTTTCCTACCAATGTTTTCTTCTGCGGATTTTGTTATTTCATTCTTCAAAAGTGCCCATTCGTCTGCAATTGAAGTTTGTTTAGGGTTTTTCATTAGTCCTTCCTTTATACTCTTCTTGAATCTTTCGTTTACATCCTTCTCTTTCAGTCTGTCTATTGTCCACCTTTTTGGCTTTTGACTTTTCTTCAGTTTCTTCAACTTTAATCTGCAATTCATTACAACCAGATTGTGATCAGAGTTTATGTCAGCACCAGGATATGTTTTACAATCCAAAATCTGGTTTCGAAACCTCTGCTTGACCATAATGAAGTCGATTTGGTAACGCCCTGTATCTCCTGGTCTCATCCATGTGTATATTCTTCTATTGTGGTTATTGAATAAGGTGTTAGCTATGACCAATTCATGCTCGGTGCAGAATTCTACCAGCCTGCTTCCTCGATCATTCCTTTCACCTAATCCGAAATCTCCTACTATCTTCCCTTCTCTCCCTTTTCCTACCACATCATTCCAATCTCCCATTACTATAACATTTTCATCACCCTTGATATACCTCAGAATTTCGTCTATTTCTTCGTAGACCTTTTCAACATCCTCATCATCAGCTTGACTGGTAGGCATATAGACTTGTACCACTGTGGTGCAGGTAGGTTTAGTATTGATTTTTGCTACAATAATCCGTTCACTATATTGCTCATAATATTCCACCCGCTGTCCAATTTTCCTACTCAATATGAGGCCAACCCCTGCTTGGCCATTGTTTGATTTAGTGCTAATGACCCTATAGTCTCCTGACCAAAAGTCCTGTTCTTCCTGCCAGCCCATTTCACTAATCCCAACCAAATCCAACCTCAACCTATCCATTTCCCTTTCTAAGTTTTCTAACCTTCCACTTCCTAGCAGATTTCTAACATTCCACGCTCCGATCCGTAGAATGTCAGATTTCCTCTTTGTCACTTCTGTGATGTTAACCCCCTCTCGAGTAGTCCCCGCCTGGAGATCCGAACGGGGGACTAGTTTACCTCCGGATTGAAATGTTACAAGGGAGGAGGCCATCATCACATGAAATTATGCACAGAGAGGTGCATATCCTCGGGAATAGCATACGGCTGTAGTTTCCCGTTGCTTTCTGCCGTGCAGCAGGACGCAGTGTAGCCATTATTTGGCTTATATTATCAATATCTTAACTGTCTATAAGACTAGTAAAGAATTGATTTATTCTGAAAGGCTGTTACTCCCTTATTTATGTGAGCAGGCATTTTCAACGCGTTGCAACATTAAACTTGTAAGAAGAAAATCATGCGATCGAAATCAATGTTTGAATAATGAACGTACACAATAATCCTCATCTAATAGAGCATAACTCGATCGCCTACATACTGTATATTAAAATCCAACATGGTGACCATCCGAAATATTTAGACGGTTCTCAATATCTATTAATCTATGACAGCAATCTAACTGAAATATTGTATGTGTATAGAGGCTATAAACATAAATTCACCTATGGAACGTTCAATAACCTGGTGAGCACAAATCCACCATGGCGGCGACGCGAAATTTAAATATCCAAATGGACGTTTCTCGCGATTTATCCATCCGGGTGCAGTGAAACTTGGTAATGTATATGCTTATACAAATTTTAATCCACTGGCATCTAATTTATTTACATTATTTTCATAACCACAAGATGGCGAATGAGCGAAATTTTAAAATCTCGTTTTTATTTCATGTTTCCTAATCATGCGATTGAAGTTTGAATAAAACACCAACACAATAATCTTCATGTAATAGTACATAACTCTTAACACCTTATAACAATCCAACATGGCGATCGTCCCAAATATTTAGACGATTCTCAAAAACTACGAATCTATTAGAGCAATCAGACTGAAATGTTGGATGTTGATATTGGCAATTAAGATAAGTAGGATATATGAAAATAGGATATTTAGTTCTTCACGGAACTACTTGTTATATACAGGGTCTTTCATATAAAGTATGAACTGCAAGCGGCAGTTTTGTTATTGGCTGATGCGGTGGGCTTGGCCGAGCTTGTGGCGCGCCATGGCCCCCTGCTGTACTGTTGAAAGCGCGCGCATAGTACATAAGAGGGCTGTTTTCTTTTATGAAGTTCCGATGGACTGTATAAAAATAACAGATTGACATACCGGTACCAAACTGATTTTACTACTAAATGTTTGCTTGTTTTATTCGTATGTCTCAACATATACGCCACCGGGTGAGTTAGCCGTGGTGGTTACGGCATGACTGATGGCAGTCGCTCACATCCGGGAGGCGAGGAGGTTCGAATCCCCCCGCCGGCAACCTTGAAGATGGTCTTCTGTGGTTTCCCATCTTCCTTCCAGGCAAATGCGGGGGTTGGTCCCTAACTATAGGCCACAGCCGCTACCTTCCAACTCCTCGTCCTTACAATCCAACTTCCCTCCTTCCCTCCCCAACGGTACTTGTGGCTCACCCATTGGGTGTCCGTCTCGAAGCAGCTACAAAAAAAAACTGGCGAGCCGAACATGTCCTCGGACACTCCCGGCACTAAAAGCCATACGCTAAAAAAAAAAAAAACATATACGCCAAAACGATTGAAACCTTTGTCGTATCGTTACACCAGCTTTCCAATGCCCTCGTCAAAATATTCTGCCTCCACTGAGGTGGGTTCGTCTGGAGAGTCTCGTGAAGTGTTTCCTTTTTGTTGAGGCGTTGCCGCCCTACCATACCTTCAATTCTCGAAAAAGGTGAAAATCATTCAGTGCTGGTTTGGACTAAACAGCAGAAGGTCCAAAACGTCACATTTGAATTCTTTGTAAAAGACTATCGTAACGTTGGTACAGTGTGGTCGTGAATGATTTTCACCTTTTTCGAGAATTGAGGTTGGGCCAAAAAGGAAACACTTCAGGAGACTGTCAAGACGTGCCCACCTCAGTGGCGGCAGAATATTTTGCCGAGGGCATTGGAAAGCTGGTGTAACGATACAACAAATGTTTCAATTGTTTTGGCGATTATGTTGAAACATAATAATAAAACAAGCAAACATTTAGTACTAAAATCAGTTTAGTATGTCATTCTGTTATTTTTATACAGTCCATCGGAACTTGATTACAAAAAAGAGCCCTCTTATGTACTATGCGCGCGCTTTCAATAGTACAGCAGGGGGCCATGGCACACCACAAGCTCGGCCAAGGCCACCGCACTAGCAAATAACAAAACTGCCACTTGCCGTTCTTACTTTATATGAAAGACCCTGTATATTCCCACTTTCCTGGCAGTAAATAAGCAAACAATAAGACATAAACTGAAAAGTGCTGAAAATATTTGAATTTTCTGGCAGGTAGGATTTTTTCAATAAACTAGAGGTAAGAATAAACACTGTCTCCAGATTTACCTTTAAAAATTATGGACAAAAATTCAAATATACTACAGTAAATGGAACAAGACAGCAATTGGGTATTTTTAGGTACTCTCGTATACTTTAGTTTTTTTTTAGGTACCGCACTACAGAATTCATGAATATGGCTCTTTAGAGCGTGATTCGGAAAAGTATTGAGTATTTTTGTATTTAGAAGTAGGGGAAAACAAGTAGTTCCGTGAAGAACTATACAGCCTATTTCCATATATCCAACATATGTTAATTGCCTCTATCAGCATACACAATTTCAGTTTGATTGCCGTAATAGATTTTAGATATTGAGAACCGTCTAAATCTTTCGGATGGTCACCATGTTGGATTTTTATATATGTAGGCTATAGAGTTATGTACTATTAGATGACGATTTTGGCGTAGGTTGATTATTCGACACTTTGATCGCATGATTAATACGCAATAAATGAAATGAAAATCCACAGCCTGCTTCCAGTCTCCGACCGGGTCAGGAATGGAATGAATGAAGCCCCCATCTAGCGGCGAGGATATGAACTCTGCCGGCTGCCGAGGCCTGACGCACTCCTCTGGGGCAATGATTAAATTAATGACAGATGAAATGAAATGATATTGGAGAGTGTTGCTGGAATGAAATTTTGACAGGGAAAACCGGAGTACCCGGAGAAAAACCTGTCTGCCTCCGTTTTTGTCCAGCACAGATCTCACATGGAGTGACCGGGATTTGAACCACGGACCCAGTGGTGAGAGGCCGGCGTGCTGCCGCCTAAGCCACGGAGGCTTCAATACGCAATAAATAAAAACTTAATTTAAAAAATGCGCACAGCCGCCATCTTGAGGTTATGTGAACAACTGAACTAAATTAGATGCCAGTGTATTACAATGTGTATAAACATTTACTGTACCAAATCTCACTGCGCACAGATAGTTAAATCGCGAGAAAAGTCTATTAAAATGTTTCACCTTCGCTTGGCCGCCATGTTCGTTTTGTAGTTAACAGGTTTTTGAAAGTCTCATAGATGGACTTTTAGTAGTGCCCTTTATCACCGTACAAAATTTCAGGGTGATGCCAGTAATAGTTTCGGAGATATAGAATGCCAGTGAATCATTTCGCACAGCCGCCATGTTGGATTGGTGAGACGTAATAAAATTTGAAGGGCACGGTCGGAGTCGGCCGTAATTTCATTGAAATCGCTCCAGTCGTTTCGAAGTTATTACGGGGGGGAGACACATACGCACACTCACGGACCAAAGGTGATCTCATAAGCCTATTTTTTTCATAAACTGAAAATAGGCTAAAAATGGGTAAAAACGCAAGAATTCGTGAAGATAAGCTTTGCGAGTGGAAACAAAAAAAATGGGAACATTTGCTGAGGAGGACGAATGTCAGCTCGGCGATCACAAATTCATCTGGACTTTTTAATACAACATGGGGCACTACCCCAGCGTTCCACACTCTGAAATATTCATCAGACAGCGAGTCTCATTTATTCACCGCTCTTTCGTTTCATCGGAGCTGGAAACATCGTTCAAGGTTGGTGGTCGTGGTTGTGGCAGAGTTGCCAACCGTAGGGACTTTAGGCTGATTTCATCGCAAGGGATAGAGTGACAAGTGCAATGCAGCCTCGCGAGGACAATTGAGCAGCGTGCGAGTGGTTCTCCGTGGTTTACCCCTTCTGCTCCATTCATATTCTAACTTTTCAGTCGGTCAACATGAGTACAATCCCAAAGAAATTGTTGTTGTTTCATTTGGAGGGCTTGGACATCGTGGTCATTTAGCTCCGTGTACTTGGGTGTGTGTGTATGCATATACATATCTACTCATAAATACAGCAAAACCTGTCTTCAACACTCGGCTTCGGTGGCGTAGTCGGTAGCATGCTGAGCTTCTATGCCCAAGATCGCGGGTTCAAACCCGACCGAATTCATCGGATTTTTAGAGCGTTAAAATCCCTCAGTAGACTATGGCTTCCTTCGGAGGGGAAGTAAAGCCGGTGGTCCCATGTCATAGATTTATGGATGTAAAAGAACCGTTCACGAATTTAAACTCTAGGTTAGATTTCGTTGAAACGCTCTATCAAAGTTCCAGCGTTCACCACTAGATGTCAGTGACATCTGGTAGCGAAAGTTAAAACTACTTGAAATTGAACGGAACTTGTAGCTCACCCCATGGGTGTCCGCTTGAAGCAGCTACAGCCTCTGGCGAGCCGAATATGTCCTCGGACACTCCCGGTACTAACAGCCATACGATAAATAAATAGGTTTGATTTGACTAATGCTCTTAGGTTCCGACGTTCGTCGCCAGGAGCCGACTGCGGTGGCATCTAGTACCGAAGTTCAGAACTAGTTGTCGTTGACGGTAGCGTTTGGTAACAAACGTAGGAACTACTTGAAAATTGAATGTCTGCAGTCCTTACTTGAATTAAAAGCAGATAATACACACTAATACAGCCATCACAATTACTGTAACACCGCTTATCAGACAGATTCTACACACACCCAAAGTACACGGGGCTACATGAGCGTGTTGTCGCAGCCCCATAACTGAGGAACCAACCAACCTGTCTTTAACGGAATCCTGTCCACAACGGAAAAATCACCGGTCACGTAAATTATGGCCTATTATCCCTGTTAATTTACCTATATGTAGTGGAACCTCCCTAACGCGTAAACCGAAACAAATTATAATTATTTTACGGAAAATTCCTGTGTTTAACAGTGTTTCATTTACGGAGCAGGAATGCTTTACGAAGTCATTCGATTACCCTTTACTGTCTGTTCATTTTGCGTGGTTTGGTTTGGACACCCCTTGGCCGTGCCTCCAAGATAAATTGTGTTTAGCGCACAATCTTGGATTATTGGAGGAAGAGGAAGTAAATGATTATGTAGCCGGCCCTGTGGTGTTGGGGTAGCGCTCCTGCGTCTGACCCGGAGGACCCGGGTTTGATTCCCGGCTCCATCAGGTATTTTAGAAACTGACGTGAGGGCTGGAACGGGGTGCACTCAGTCTCGTGAGGACAATCGAGTAGCTGTCTGACAGTGAGACAGCGCCCCGGTTACGAAATCCAAGATCAATGGCCGAGGGATCCCGATGCGCTAACCACGCGTCACCCCATGAACTGCTGGGCAGCGGTCGCTTGGTAGGCCTAGGCCCTTCATGGGCTGTAGTGCTACGGGGGTGTGGATAATTACAATTATAATTTAGCCGTTTCTGAGCCTGATTCTTAATGCAACATCTACGTACTGATGGCCACAATAACTGTGCTGTGCGATTGGTTTTCAAGAACGAATTGTGTGAATATTATTTAGTGTCGAGCTGTTGGTGCTAGTGTTTAGTGTGTATTTGGTGTAAACCCTGTAGATGGATTATCAACAAGAAGGAGGAAGCTTGTTGTTTTACGTAACCGTGAATTTTGTAATTTTGAGCCACGGAACAACCTTTTTGCGTGGAATCCAAACCACAGGACACGGATTTTCACTTCAAAAATCTCACACGTATTGACCGAGAATAGACAAATAGCTTGACCACTGCGCGACCACGCCCCGGGTTATAAGACAAATGCATAGGGCTGATGACCACTATGCTGCTTTAAAAGGAGATATTTCATCAATTAATTTGTGTGGTTTTAAAATCATGGATCATGTTTCCAAAATAATTTATTGTTATTTTTGCTTGATAGCCTAAAGGGACTAAGGACATCAGCCCCTTGCACTTGTGTACAGTTTGTCTGATAACCTGAGTTATTTTGAGAACTGTAGAAGTGTATACGGTCTGGGATTATGGTTATTACTTGGAGGGATCATGGAAGAAACCACACACTCAAGTTGGCTGCTGTAGGCACAGGGCTATGAAGATCAGATCTCCAAACGCCAACCTTAGACCTCACGGCTACAGTCGTGGGTGTTCAACATGGGTTTTCCCCTAGGGGCTCACATTTAGTGGGACGTGCGTTGGCGAGCACGGGTTCCCAGCTGAGTCCGGCATTGCTTCCACTTACTTGTGCCAGGCTCCTCTCCGTCTTCTTTCATGTCGACCTCTCTTGGTCAACTCTTGTTCTCTTCCGACCCCGACAGTATTAGGGTATACGAGGCCTCGGAAGTCTTCCTTTCCCGCCTTAATTGGCCCTTCTCTCGACTTTCCTGATCCCTCATTCTTCGAGGGATCAGCCTTCTTTTCCTTTTCATTTTAGTTCTTTTCCTTTTAAGATTCCCGCCCTGTTTTTATGAATTGGCTCCCGGTGTCTCTAAATTACATTTTGTGAGTTTTTTTTTATCTCAACCACATTTTGTAAGTATTCTGAATTTCAATTGCACTTTGTGAGTATTTTGATTCTGAAACGGCCTTTTTCAATCTAACTTGCATTGTGTATTTTCAATTTCACTTGCATTTTGTAATTATTTTGAACCTCAATTGCATTATGTACGTATTTTGAATTTCAATTGCATTTTGTAGGTATTTTGAATTTCAATTGCATTTTGTAGAGTATTTCGAATCTACATTTTATTTTGTACTGTCCCCGTTTACCCGGATAGTAGGCTGTCAGATATCCGCCCCCTCAATCGGATTGCCAACAATCAATCGCACCAGCTCAGCTACATCAATGAAAATGGCACTGACAGATACTACCGAGGTTTGAACACAGAAGTTACCAAGAAAAATTATTGTGGAACACACCAAAATAGACGGGGTTTCATACTTACTTTTACTTACCTCTTATAAATATCTCGGGGATTGGGTTGACAACAGGATCTTTAAAGTATGCTCTCACAATAACCTTCACCATGACATTTAAAAATGAACCAGACCGAAGACGAGAACTTTGAACTGTACAAAAGCTTTATTTTCAAATAAAGAGTATGATTTTAACAACTCAACAAAATAAACGTGGCTATCAGTAGCCTATGTCAATCTGACTACGTCCTCCTAAAGGACTTGCAAATTTATCAAACAATATGTTAGCTCCCATGAGCTCAAAATAACGTAACATTTTAAAACACATTTGGATTGGATGAGGAAGTCAGGGTACGACATATATAGAGCATTTGGTTTCTTTTAATAAACATAACACTTGTATTAATAGGCACAAGGCCGGAGTATCGACCTCACCCGCTTATAACCAGATGTCTGGCCGGCTGGTCTACTCTTTAACCTGGCTCACACCTGTCAAATGGGGCTCCCTAGTCACGCCACACTTGCGTAAGAATTCAGCTCCTTTTAAAGCTTTAAATGTCTACAAGACAACTCATACATATTGACGCAAATCTTACAAATGCTTAACTCACATCCCACTGGATTATTTTAACATTCCCTAAACTTGTTAAGTTATCATCCAAATGTTTAATCAGCATAGTTTAGAGTATCAAACACACTCTTAAATGTTTATAACAAAATCACATAAATTATTTATAACAATTAGAAATTGTTTATAATATTGTCGAAAATAATTACAAAATTTTTAAACACGCCTTTAACATTACTTTCGTTCCACATTATTGTCAAAGATATTTACATTTATTATTTACAATATCAACATTTAAATTATTTAAATTATTAATTTAAGAAATACATTGAACCACATGTTTTATCCGGTTGGTAAATTCATAATCGTGTTTAATATAATCGACCAATGAAGGTTAGTTATACATGTAAATGTCACAATCTGGTTTAATAAAGGTTGTAATAATTTTAATTATTTGTGACGGTAATCTTCATTCAAAATCTTATCTCAAATTCTTTCAAAACTCTTGTTAATTATAACAGTAAATTCACTTGATTAATTTTCAACGAACTATGACAATACACTCTAGCGGAAAATACTTCGCTTACAAAATAATGCACAAACTGCATTCAAAATAGCCCAAAATTCATCATATATTAAAATATACGGCATCAAAATCTTCCACAGCATTTACAAAAACCTCCCCTAACACAATCTTTATCATTATTAATTACTGTGGGAATCTCCTTCATTTATTTAAGGGCATTATACATCAGCGACTTTCAACATGTCCGCTGCACTATCGATTATACATTCATAGTTCCACTTAAAAATTCTTATATCAATAATTGTTTCAAAACTGTTGTCATTTAAACTTCGTGGATTTCATTCATGAATCGAAATGAAATAAAAATTTGCCAATCACAAACAAATTTAATAGTGAATACGCTTATATACGCCTATCTGGTCTATCAAATTTTAAGATTAACATCTTCAAAGAATTGTAGTATAAAAATACTATCATCAAACAAAGTGCGACTAACTGCAAAATAGTCGAATAGAATCCAATTAGACTGGGGAATGCAAACATCATTATATAAATCTCTATATGAGAAAAAACTTAACACAAGTTTCACGAATTTAATGCATTCAATAATTCATAATTAATGTTCATCTTTCACAAAATTGCCTGTGATGCAATGGTCGTTCATGACTGACGATAAATGTCTGTGTTGCAATCAATTCAAATAACGACTAGTATTTCCAAGATCGTCGACAACGTACTGGATTTTAACGCTCTAAAATCATTTAAATCTTCTTCCTTCTTGATGATGACAGAAAATTGGTCAAAGTAATTAAACTGGGGTAGAATTACTTTAATAACGTGACACGCTGTCTGAATTTAAATCTGCCATAAAAATCATTAACTTACAGTCAAATCGTGACTACAAAAATAAGCAAATTACTGAAAAATCTAAATATCAGTCTCAACTGATTCAAAATCATTTAACTATGCCCATGACATAACAATGTCTTAATAAAACGTCGAAAAAGGCATAACTCATCAAGGTGTACTGAGAATAGGAATCTCAAACAAGAATATCGGGCAAAAATACATGAGGACAAAATATGGGAAAAATGGTTGCTCAAATATTGCTAAGAAACTCAAATACAATAAACGTTCACGACTACCTTATCTGCCGATTGACGTTCCAGAGGAAAATTCCCCAAAGAAGACTGTTGATGGATCCATTTCACCAAGTTAAAGCTGAGCTCCATCCTCGAAACCAGAAACAGCACCATCGGAGAATCGAACTGCTTCACGAAGACGAACGACATCCTTCCGGCAATAATCTTCTTTGTGAGTCGGGACAACCCTGACCTCTCTTGAAATATCCCTGAAGTTCCAGTTGAAAATCGCCATGAAGTTTTTGTATAAATTTCCGAAGAAATATTCATATTCAGAAAGTATGAAATCATTTCTATTGCTGTTTGATAGTATTCAGCCTTTAATCACGAAACATGGGTGTAGATGGTTATTTACCGCATGTTCGCTTGTATGGAATAGCAATTAGCGAAGTTCCATGCTGCTATCTTACTCCGTTGAAATATGTCCCAATTGCATAAAGTCCTTTAGCCTTCCATCTTCTCTTCGGTAATAGTATTAGAAGAGCAAACTGCCATATTAGACTGCTCCATAATACTGTAGCGTTGTGTCACAAAAGCAATCTGAAGTCTCCCTATTTCACTAGCCCTGTCAGCCGTAGCGTAGAGTCTGGCTATACAAAGTGTTTCTCCTGTGGCGAGAAAATCACTTTTGTCAGTCGTCTAATATTGTCAATAACTTCCAAAATACTTCCTCGAAATTGTTCAGCTTTTCTACAGTCCTTACTGTAGCAATGCACAAGAGAATTAGCTTATAGGCGACCGCTAACTGTTCACAGCTAATCTTGTAGAAGCGTTATAAGGGTCGTTTCAACTTCACCTAGATTTACTTCACAGTAAACCTGCACTGCTTGTATGTTCAACTCTCGTTTAATGCAGTGGCTTCGCCACGCGTTACAAAGACGACTTTTTCACTACTAAACTCACTCGACGTTTCACTGAAATGACTATTTGAGATCTGACGATTGAATATCAGACGATTTATAATCTGAGAATGGGGCTCCTCTCTTCTGCGCAAGGCCTTTTATGAACTTCATGAGGGGCGTATCTATCCCTTCCATCGCGTGTTACTGCGTCATCGCTAGAAGTTCCAACTTCGTCAATACATGACGGATTTTCAAAATTCAAAAACTGAAAATAAATTTCACCAAAATTCCAGAACAATGCCTCTACTGCAAATGGATTTCCACAATTCTGCATTCCAAAAAGTAATAAAAATACCATAGTTTCAGCAATCTCCGTCTTCCTTCAGACTATCGTTCATTGGTTTGAGCCTCCCCTCCAACAGCATAATTTCTTCCTCAGCAGAATTCCACGTTTCCTGCGACTGCGTCGTACATCTCGGATCCTTCTCGAATAAATGCTGACGTCACTGAAAATCTCAGCTCAAGTAGCCTGCTGGCATACCGTCTGCGTCATCCGTGCTTACGTCATGACTACCCACGTCATAACTATGACAGCCATAACTTTCGCTATAATTTCCAAAATAGCCACCGTGGTCTCTATATAATTCAATTACGGGGGCATTCTCCTCTCACCACGTTTTAAAAACAGTTGCAAATTGTTTTTAAACTCAGTGTTACAAGTACCTCAACTCTCTTGAACACGAAATTGAATTATTACTGGCTTACTCTAGGATAGTATCTTTTTAAATTTCCAGCATTGAACTTGCCGTAAATGACATTATTCTCATCATCGTAGAGTTCATAGCAGTTGTTTCCATAGGCGTTCGTAATCCTAAACGGCCCCATGAATACATTTCCAAATTTGGGGTATATTTTCTTGCTCATATCAGCCTTGACAGGTCTGCGTAATAATACAAGATTTCCAACTTGTAAGGGTGCACCAAAACGTTTTCCAGCTACTCTTTTCAATCGTTTCTCTGCTGCTTTCTGGAGTTGTTCCTTCGCCTTGTCAATCCTCTGCTGCCTTCCTAAGTCGGGATCTCTAGGAATGTGGTTGAAAAGATTATCCCACGGCCTTTCTGGGTTTCTTCCAAGATGAAGTCGCATTGGCACTTCTCCTGTGCTCTCCTGCACTGTAGAGTTTAGACATTCCTCTATAAGGGGTACAAATCTCACCCAACCAGAATGATCATTTGGACAGAAAATTCGACAGAATTTCGAAAATTCAGCCATATATCTTTCTGAGGAATTCGATTCTGGGTAACGCACGCTTGAAAATAAGTGCTTAATGCCAAGCCTTTCCATATCCGCTGCAAATTCCACGGATGTAAACTGCGTTCCATGATCTGACAGTAGATATTCTGGTATACCAGCTTTAGGAAATACAGCATTTTCCAGTCTGCTTACTACGTTCCTTGTGTTAGCTTTCTGCATGGGACTCATTGTAACAAATTTTGAGAAAACATCCACGGTAACCAACAGGTACTGGTTACCCTGATATCCCTTCGGACAGGGGCCAAATATGTCCGTCGCCATTAGTTCGTTTGGCTTAGAAGGAATCATAGCCTTCGGTTTTCCTTTTAATAAAGCAGAAGCATACTTTGCTCTTTGACATTTGTCACAAGATCTAATGACCTTGGCAATGCTGGAACGCATGTTAGTCCAGATAAATCTCTCTTTAAGAGTATTAAGAGTCTTATCTAAACCGGCATGTCCAGTTGCGTGATGAGCTACCCACACTAAATTGACAACAAGTTTAGGTGGCACGACTATTCGGAGTTTTGTATGCGCAGAGTCAGCATACTTGCATACGATGTCTCCACTCAAGACAAAGTGTCGTGAATTTCTCCGTGTAACTGCATAGTCAACATCAGTATTGTCCATGTAACCCTTGAGGAACCTGTACATTTTCCTTATTGGAGCGTGTCTCTTCTGTGACACACCGATTCGGGCTAACCTCCTAACGGTTTCTTGATCTTCTTGCTCCAATTGTACATGGTGTATCTGCACATGTTTAATAGGGTTACGTGATAGAGCATCAGCCAGTAAGTTATCTTTCCCAGGCTGGTGGACGATAGTGGCGTTAAACTGTTGGGTGAACAAAGCCCAACGTGTCAATCTATCACTCGACATGTCAGTTTGCAGCATAAACTGTAGTGCTTTATGGTCAGTAATAATGATGACCTTATGTTCCAGCAGTATTTTCTTCCAGGCTTGCAATGCTGTTACAAAAGCTAACGCTTCAAGCTCCGTCGTGAAGTAATTTTCCTCGTGTTTCTTCAACTTCCGACTAGTGAACGCAATGTAGTGCTTGTTGCCTGCCTCGTCTTTCTGGTATAAGACTGCACTAATGCCTACTCTTGATGCATCAGACTCAATATAGAACACCTTCTCAAAGTCTGGGTACTCCAGTTTCACATTATTTCTGGGCATCTCTTTTGCTTTCTCAAAAGCCTCGTCTGCAGCGGTACTCCATTTCCATCTGTTATTCTTCTTGAGTAAGTCATACAGAGGAGCCATAATTTCCGAGTATCTTGGACAGTGGCTGCTAATAAATTGGCATGCTCCTACAAATTCTCTGACTTGTTTCACCTTAGTTGGCTTTGGAAATCTCGTGATCGCATCTACTTTTTTCATGTTTGGATGATATCCATCTTTATCAATAGTATGCCCCAAGTAATTTATTTCCTGCTTCAAGAATTGACATTTTCCAAAATTCACCTTGATATTGGCCTCCCTTAAATTCTCGAACAACTTTCTCAAGTGCACTAAATGTTCTGCGGCGCTGGGTGAAGATACGATTAAATCGTCGATGTAGCAGATTACATTTTCTTTCACTTCGTCAGTGAGCTTACTATCAAGTGCTCGAATAAGTGCTGGTCCACTGTTAACCATACCAAAAGGCATTCGGACAAAGACCCATGACGTCTGGTCAAATAGGAATCCAGTGTACTGCATACTATCTTCTTCTAGCTGAACTTGATAAAATGAAGACGTCAAGTCAAGAACGCTGAAACATGCTCTCCCTTTGAATTTTCGAAGCAGATCTCTAATCTTGGGTGGTCGGTCATTTTCTGGAAGAATCTTCAAGTTAATGGTCCTGGCATCGAGACAAAGACGTATCTGACCATTACTTTTCTTCACTACTGTGATGGGGTTTATATAAGACGACGCCTGTTTTTTAATAATCCCGTCTACCTCCATTTTTCTGATTAACCCTCGTACTTCTTGATAGTATTTCTCAGGAATGGGGTATATTCTCTTCTGGTAAGGGGTTTCATCTGTCAGCCTTATCTTGTATTTATAATCCTTAATCAATCCAGGCTTTTCATCGAAAATATCTTGGAATTCCTTTATCAGATTCTCAAATTCCCCCTGAATTTCTTCAAATCCTTCAGTTTTTCTACTGGGTATTTCTGCTAAATTTTCCACTTCATTAACTATAGTATTTAAAATTTCTTCCCTAAGGTCTATTTCCAGACTGTTTTTCACGTCCTGTTTTTCTATCTCTTCTGTGATTATGTACCCATCATTAAAGCTAATACTTCTGTTCTTCATGTCAATAATAGCTCCGACCTTCGATATAAAATCGATTCCAAGCACCATATCAAAATTGATCTTGCTCACCACAATGAAGATCTGTTCATAATTCCTTCCATTGATCTCAAAGTTCAATAACACTTGAATCTTGCACTTCACTGCCTTATCTTGGAATATCCCTCTCACTTTGACGGTAGAAACAGGTAGAACTGTCATGTTCTCTCCTCTTAGCAGACTTTGATAACATTCCTCTGAAATGATGGAGATAATTGCACCAGTATCCATCAGGGCTTTATACTGTTGGCCATCTATCCGTACAGAAATAATAGGTAAGGCACATGGTCTTTCCTCTTTAATTATACCCCTCTCTTCTAGCAAATCTTCATCAGTCACTTCATATATCTCATTAATCGTAATCAGGTGTGGTGTGGCAATGTATTTACAAGTTCTCACTGACGTTGAGAAATCGGCGTTTTTTTTTTGTGTTACCGACCTCAAAATTCTGTTGGCTTGTAGAAGGCCCAGGATCGATTACAACATCCTGCCTTTTCTTTTGGTTGTCGGCTCCTTTTTCCCGTAATTCTTTCAGGTATTGCTGGCTTTCCTTCTCTCTTTCCTGATACTGATCGGGTGTCATAACCTGACCTTGAGGATTCTGATTTCTGTTTTGGCTCTGGTTATTCCTGTTATAATTTCGGTTATAACCATTATTGTTGTAATATCTGCCTCTTCCATTGTAATTTCCTCGGTTATAGTTCCAGCCTCTTCTCTGTTGATACGGTCGGTAACCTTGCGATCTGTTATTTCGAAACTGATTATTCCTGTGAGGACCTACATTGTCAGTTTTCTCCTCATCTGGCTTGTCAGTTTGTTGGACTTGGTCCATATATACAGTATTTATTTCTTTAAACTCCTGCCTTTGACCTTTCTGCACCACGTTAGGCATTGGACTTGTGTAGTCTAACCTCCTCAGTAATTCATCCATGCTGGTTAAATCCCTGATGTTGGACGAAATTATTAGTCTTCTCACCTCAACTGGCAGCATACGAGAAATCGCATCAATAAGTTGCTCCGTGGACAATGGGGGTTGTAAGAATCTCAAGCGGGATAATTGACTCGTAAAGAAATCAGCGTACCGCGTTGGAAGAGTACCGGAGTATTTTCTTGAATACACCTCCGCTCTTAACGAATTCTGCGCTTCTATGGACCAAAATCGTTTGATTAATGCCTCTGCAAACTCGTCAAAGTTACTGAATGTGTATCTAAATGCGCGAAACCATTCGAGGGGTCCTCCAATCAAATATCTCTCCACTATCTTCATCTCTCTCTCTCTGGGAATGTGAGCTTCGATGAAATAATCTTTGAGGTTCCTTACATATTCGATAGGTGTCAAACTATCCGTGTTACTGAATTTTTGCGGTTTATCTTCAAAATTCCTGATGACCGTTACGTTCCTCGGATATGAATCCGGGTAGTTTTTCCCACTATCTCGATAGTTCCACTCAGGTTCCATATTCCTCTCGTCATCTTCCTCCCTGAATCTGGATATACGTTCTTCAGGAGTCACGTCTCTCTCTTCTGGATCTAGGTTATATCTTCTGGCATAATTCCTACTGGTTTCGCAAGCCAAGCCTACTGTATCCTTGTCAGTGATTTCCGTTAAGACTTTCTTGATTAACTCTTCTTTGTAGGTCTCCATTAAATTAGCCTCTCCTAACTTCAAATTCTGCAGTTTACTCGTCGTTTCATTCACATCAGAGACAACTTTATGAATCTGTTCCTCTAATGCAGATTTTAATGTTTGCACATCCTGACCTAATTGTGTTCTATCTTCAACTTGTCTTTCGGATAGCGAATCCATCCTGACGCTTAAATCTTTCCTAATCTGTACTACTTCATTGTTAATATCAATTTGAGTACTGGCAAGTTTCCTTTCAATACGATCCTGAATTTGGGTTACATGTTCCCCACTTGACCTATTCCACTCTTCTTTCCATATTGCTACATTTTCCGTTAACATTTCTGCTATGTCTAATTCAATATCCTCTTTCAATACTTTATTATGGTCTAATACTTGGGTTCTCATGACCTCTACATCAAACTTTAAACCTTCTAAAGACGCTGTCGTTCTAACTGACTCATCAACTAGCCTAGTCGTTAATGCACTTATATTACGTGTACAAAGGGTTTTCGAATTTTCTATCTCTTCCCTGACTTTATTTACATCAGTTTGGACTTTAGCAACGTCTACGAAAACTGTGTTGACCTCTACTTGAATTTTATTTATGTCACTTTGCATCTCGTTTACATCCGAATGAATGTTATTAATATCAACCTGAACATTGGACACATCAGTTCTAACATTTTGGATTCCTCTTTGGACTTCCTCAACCTTGTCTTGGACAGTCGCAACATCATTTTTGACAACAACTACCTCAGCCCTAGCACAAGAAATATCACTACGGACATTAGCAACATCTAAATTCAACATTGTAAGATCTTTATGCACATTAGCAACATCAATTTTAACATCAGCAACATTTTTATGCATATTAGACACATCTATTTTAACATTGGACATGTCTGAACGGATGTCAGTTACAGTATTCTCAATTCCTTGGGTATTAATCTGTAAACGCAACATATTATCCTCTAAGTTAGCAGAACTAGTTTGGATACCTTTCAAACTTTCATCCATGCTAGCTTTCAAATTACTAGCATTCTCCTCCATTCTTGCTTTCAAATTAGCAGACAAATTACTAGCATTCTCCTCCATTCGACTAGTATTTCTAGCTTCCATCTCCTTTATGCTTTTTTCTAAGTTAGCAGACATCTCCGCTAACATCATCTTCAAACTTTCATCTGCCATTACAATATTATTCAAAAATTAGACTGCTGTAGGGACATACATCAAAAGAGCAAAATAACAACATTTGAGCAACACTTTTCACCATATATGAATTTGATCAATTTTCTGTCTTAAATCTAACTTATAACTACCTTATAATTAACTTTCGAAGACACTTCATGTTGAAACAAACTCAAGCACATGTTCAAATTTCCCTGGCTCATTTTAAAATATCCTAACACAAATAATTTTACATTTACAATCCAAATAATTTAATTTTATCTTTAATATGACTGAAATGTCATAAGCCGGTCAAATAAAATAAGATTCCAGATCATAGGCGATTTTTCTAAGTTTCCAGCCCATTTAACCTTTCTCAAGTCGTATAAGATCTGATCTTTTCTGAGTGTAATTTTCCTAATACAATGCATCATTTAATTCCTATATAATCACACTCTTAAATTCTACAATTGGCCAAGACATCTAACAAAGAATCAACCTCTTTATTTGAGTCTAATCGATCCACACGTTTTAGGTTTGCCAATCCTACTGGCGTTCAACCTGGTGATCCAGTTATGTTGAATCGAGCCCCAACGTTTTAGGTGCGCCAATCCTTCTGTCCCCGTTTACCCGGATAGTAGGCTGTCAGATATCCGCCCCCTCAATCGGATTGCCAACAATCAATCGCACCAGCTCAGCTACATCAATGAAAATGGCACTGACAGATACTACCGAGGTTTGAACACAGAAGTTACCAAGAAAAATTATTGTGGAACACACCAAAATAGACGGGGTTTCATACTTACTTTTACTTACCTCTTATAAATATCTCGGGGATTGGGTTGACAACAGGATCTTTAAAGTATGCTCTCACAATAACCTTCACCATGACATTTAAAAATGAACCAGACCGAAGACGAGAACTTTGAACTGTACAAAAGCTTTATTTTCAAATAAAGAGTATGATTTTAACAACTCAACAAAATAAACGTGGCTATCAGTAGCCTATGTCAATCTGACTACGTCCTCCTAAAGGACTTGCAAATTTATCAAACAATATGTTAGCTCCCATGAGCTCAAAATAACGTAACATTTTAAAACACATTTGGATTGGATGAGGAAGTCAGGGTACGACATATATAGAGCATTTGGTTTCTTTTAATAAACATAACACTTGTATTAATAGGCACAAGGCCGGAGTATCGACCTCACCCGCTTATAACCAGATGTCTGGCCGGCTGGTCTACTCTTTAACCTGGCTCACACCTGTCAAATGGGGCTCCCTAGTCACGCCACACTTGCGTAAGAATTCAGCTCCTTTTAAAGCTTTAAATGTCTACAAGACAACTCATACATATTGACGCAAATCTTACAAATGCTTAACTCACATCCCACTGGATTATTTTAACATTCCCTAAACTTGTTAAGTTATCATCCAAATGTTTAATCAGCATAGTTTAGAGTATCAAACACACTCTTAAATGTTTATAACAAAATCACATAAATTATTTATAACAATTAGAAATTGTTTATAATATTGTCGAAAATAATTACAAAATTTTTAAACACGCCTTTAACATTACTTTCGTTCCACATTATTGTCAAAGATATTTACATTTATTATTTACAATATCAACATTTAAATTATTTAAATTATTAATTTAAGAAATACATTGAACCACATGTTTTATCCGGTTGGTAAATTCATAATCGTGTTTAATATAATCGACCAATGAAGGTTAGTTATACATGTAAATGTCACAATCTGGTTTAATAAAGGTTGTAATAATTTTAATTATTTGTGACGGTAATCTTCATTCAAAATCTTATCTCAAATTCTTTCAAAACTCTTGTTAATTATAACAGTAAATTCACTTGATTAATTTTCAACGAACTATGACAATACACTCTAGCGGAAAATACTTCGCTTACAAAATAATGCACAAACTGCATTCAAAATAGCCCAAAATTCATCATATATTAAAATATACGGCATCAAAATCTTCCACAGCATTTACAAAAACCTCCCCTAACACAATCTTTATCATTATTAATTACTGTGGGAATCTCCTTCATTTATTTAAGGGCATTATACATCAGCGACTTTCAACATGTCCGCTGCACTATCGATTATACATTCATAGTTCCACTTAAAAATTCTTATATCAATAATTGTTTCAAAACTGTTGTCATTTAAACTTCGTGGATTTCATTCATGAATCGAAATGAAATAAAAATTTGCCAATCACAAACAAATTTAATAGTGAATACGCTTATATACGCCTATCTGGTCTATCAAATTTTAAGATTAACATCTTCAAAGAATTGTAGTATAAAAATACTATCATCAAACAAAGTGCGACTAACTGCAAAATAGTCGAATAGAATCCAATTAGACTGGGGAATGCAAACATCATTATATAAATCTCTATATGAGAAAAAACTTAACACAAGTTTCACGAATTTAATGCATTCAATAATTCATAATTAATGTTCATCTTTCACAAAATTGCCTGTGATGCAATGGTCGTTCATGACTGACGATAAATGTCTGTGTTGCAATCAATTCAAATAACGACTAGTATTTCCAAGATCGTCGACAACGTACTGGATTTTAACGCTCTAAAATCATTTAAATCTTCTTCCTTCTTGATGATGACAGAAAATTGGTCAAAGTAATTAAACTGGGGTAGAATTACTTTAATAACGTGACACGCTGTCTGAATTTAAATCTGCCATAAAAATCATTAACTTACAGTCAAATCGTGACTACAAAAATAAGCAAATTACTGAAAAATCTAAATATCAGTCTCAACTGATTCAAAATCATTTAACTATGCCCATGACATAACAATGTCTTAATAAAACGTCGAAAAAGGCATAACTCATCAAGGTGTACTGAGAATAGGAATCTCAAACAAGAATATCGGGCAAAAATACATGAGGACAAAATATGGGAAAAATGGTTGCTCAAATATTGCTAAGAAACTCAAATACAATAAACGTTCACGACTACCTTATCTGCCGATTGACGTTCCAGAGGAAAATTCCCCAAAGAAGACTGTTGATGGATCCATTTCACCAAGTTAAAGCTGAGCTCCATCCTCGAAACCAGAAACAGCACCATCGGAGAATCGAACTGCTTCACGAAGACGAACGACATCCTTCCGGCAATAATCTTCTTTGTGAGTCGGGACAACCCTGACCTCTCTTGAAAAATCCCTGAAGTTCCAGTTGAAAATCGCCATGAAATTTTTGTATAAATTTCCGAAGAAATATTCATATTCAGAAAGTATGAAATCATTTCTATTGCTGTTTGATAGTATTCAGCCTTTAATCACGAAACATGGGTGTAGATGGTTATTTACCGCATGTTCGCTTGTATGGAATAGCAATTAGCGAAGTTCCATGCTGCTATCTTACTCCGTTGAAATATGTCCCAATTGCATAAAGTCCTTTAGCCTTCCATCTTCTCTTCGGTAATAGTATTAGAAGAACAAACTGCCATATTAGACTGCTCCATAATACTGTAGCGTTGTGTCACAAAAGCAATCTGAAGTCTCCCTATTTCACTAGCCCTGTCAGCCGTAGCGTAGAGTCTGGCTATACAAAGTGTTTCTCCTGTGGCGAGAAAATCACTTTTGTCAGTCGTCTAATATTGTCAATAACTTCCAAAATACTTCCTCGAAATTGTTCAGCTTTTCTACAGTCCTTACTGTAGCAATGCACAAGAGAATTAGCTTATAGGCGACCGCTAACTGTTCACAGCTAATCTTGTAGAAGCGTTATAAGGGTCGTTTCAACTTCACCTAGATTTACTTCACAGTAAACCTGCACTGCTTGTATGTTCAACTCTCGTTTAATGCAGTGGCTTCGCCACGCGTTACAAAGACGACTTTTTCACTACTAAACTCACTCGACGTTTCACTGAAATGACTATTTGAGATCTGACGATTGAATATCAGACGATTTATAATCTGAGAATGGGGCTCCTCTCTTCTGCGCAAGGCCTTTTATGAACTTCATGAGGGGCGTATCTATCCCTTCCATCGCGTGTTACTGCGTCATCGCTAGAAGTTCCAACTTCGTCAATACATGACGGATTTTCAAAATTCAAAAACTGAAAATAAATTTCACCAAAATTCCAGAACAATGCCTCTACTGCAAATGGATTTCCACAATTCTGCATTCCAAAAAGTAATAAAAATACCATAGTTTCAGCAATCTCCGTCTTCCTTCAGACTATCGTTCATTGGTTTGAGCCTCCCCTCCAACAGCATAATTTCTTCCTCAGCAGAATTCCACGTTTCCTGCGACTGCGTCGTACATCTCGGATCCTTCTCGAATAAATGCTGACGTCACTGAGAATCTCAGCTCAAGTAGCCTGCTGGCATACCGTCTGCGTCATCCGTGCTTACGTCATGACTACCCACGTCATAACTATGACAGCCATAACTTTCGCTATAATTTCCAAAATAGCCACCGTGGTCTCTATATAATTCAATTACGGGGGCAGTACGTATTTTGACCCTAACCTAGGCCTACATTTCGTTCGTATTTTTCAATCTAAATTCCTTTTGTGAATATTTTCCTTCTAAATTACCGGTACCTTTTGTAAGTATACCCACTCTATATTGTGTGAGTCATTTCAATTTGAGTTCCATTTTGTAGGTATTTTCCGTCCAGCTTAATTTTCGCTATCACCCAGACCATTAGGGGCCGATAACCTCGATGTTACACCCCTTAAACAACAATTACCATCATCATCATGTACAACATGGGAAGCGTTGTCTACAGCACGGAGTCCAATAATTTTGATGGGAGCTATAGTGGAGAGGAGATGATGAGCAGTCTGTGAGTTATACAGTATTTAATGCAGCCATTGTCTATGCCGAGCGCGCTCGCCCGTCCGCCCGTCATATTGGGCCACTTTGGAATCCTCGGCCTGCTGGCATCCACATGAATAGCTTCATAAGCTACCCTCCCCCAACCCTCGCCGTCGGAGTTCCATTCGTCTGGCGGTCAGCAGGATTCCATGCTTCCACAATGTTGGCTCCATGATGAGAATAATATTAACTACAACAATATCTGGATAAATAATATTACATTTGTACATGTGCAGTGGCTCAAACAAAGAGCGCACGTTGGGTACCTATTTATTACTTAATTTAACGAATTATGAGGACCCTAGTGCGGGTCACGAGAATACAGGCCTCAAGTTGCCCTGTTGGACGTCCTCCTTCCCTCTACTACGTCTCTACTTAGTATAAAACAAAGTCCCCGATTCTTGGATGTTACGGGTAAACTCGAAAACCACTGGATGGATTTTGATGCGGTTTTCACCATTCTGTAAAGGATATCTCGAGGATGATTTCTGTAGAAAATAATTTATTTATGATCAAAGGAAGCCGAGCAGTAACGATTTCAGTGGAAAAAGCGTCCGAGCGCGCTTTGTGTAGCTTACGCTGGGCAAACCGTTAAAAATATCTAAATACTATGAGTGTAAGAATTGTTCAACATGAAAAGTTCTACAAAAATGTCCGCGAAAGCATAAATGTCTATCTTCAATACATCGCCCACTATAAGTGTTTTTACGTTTTAATTTCTTCCAACCATGTCCATTCAGTTTCTGAGGCGACAGTTTACGAGCTAGATAAGGGCGAGTCTATCATCCCTGCTACAGCCTAGCTAGCTGGTGAACCTATTGCCCCAGATACAGCCAGCAGCAAACCGTTGAGTCGTGTTGAGTTAAGACTTCTGAAAAGGGTGGTTGTGTTTGGAGTTTCCCTGGAAGTGCAACTCGGCTTTTCTTCATTTCGCCTGTGAACCTTTCGTTCCGCAAAATTCACAGTCAAGTTACGATTGGACGGAAGGGGGATTTGTGTTTCATGCACCTCACCATTCTTAAATTACGTCTGACAAGAATTTGTTGCATATGCATCTCCATCATGCCGAGACGTAAAACGGATATTGGCCGTTGTTCATTGACATTGGGAAAAAAAAAGGCGCTTAACACGTAATACATTCATAACTGTTCCCGGGCGAAGCCGGGTCGGGTTGCTAGTTACATTACAAGAGTTCATTTTTAGCCTATTTTCATTTATGAAACAAGAAGTTCCGTGACGAACTAAAGAGCCTACTTTTCTTAAAATTTAAGATTCATGCCAATGATTAATCTATATTGATCTATCTAGAATAATGACGAAATTAAGTTGGTAATATCGAAATTTCTAATTAGTTCGAAATACTGTATACCTGGCATAATGTAGCCTAATAGAGCACTACAGGTGGCAGCCCTGGTGACTGAATATATTCTTAGTTCCATCTCTTAAGGTACAGGATACAAAATTTGGTTGAAGTCCAATGGATAGCATGGACGTTACATGCAGTTAGACATTGGATCTAACAGCGCACGTAAAATCATGTTGGCAACAATGTCATGCATGTATTGGTCAGAAATAATCTGAAATAATATGATCTATTGTTGTGCCAATTTTGAATGAAATCCATTAGTTAGTATAGAAGTGACATGCATTTTAAAATTGGACCTATCAGCAGGCTTGGAATCATTTTCGCAGCACTGACGTATATTCGTTACTACAAATTAATCTAGAATGCCAGGTACTACACGTGTACAAAGTTTAGAGTTATTGGCTTGCATACTTTCTGATATATTGTTATTAGGGTAACAAAAATAGAGACAGCATTTATTAACAGTTGGCGGCCCTGGTTGCCCTTAAGAATACGCAAGTCATATGTGTAATGGTACACATAGCACATACGAAATTTGGTTGAAATCCAAATAATAGTATGGAAGTTACATGTATTTAAAGTTGGACCTCTCAGCAGGCTTAGAATCATGTTGGTTGCACTGACGTATATAAGTAACTCCAAATTAATATAGAATGTCAGGTACTATACGTGTGCATAGTTTAAAGCTGTCGGCTTGCATACTTTCTGATATATTGGTATTTGGATAAAAGAAATTGAGAGCATTTATTAACAGTTGGCAGCCCTGGTGGCTCTTAAGAATACGCTCAGTCATATCTGTTTATGTACACATAGCACATACGTAATTTGGTTGAAATCCAATTGATAGTGTAGAATTTATATGCATTTAAAAATTGGACCCATCAGCAGGCTTATAATCATTTTGGCAACACTTCCATGTATGACCTCCTGGAAATTAAACTGCAATATTATTATCTATACGTGTGCCAATTTTGAAATAGCTCCCATTCATATCTTCCAAGATATCTAACATGGAGCTCAAATTTCAATTGCGATTTTTCAGCAGTTGGTAGCACTGACATGATTTTCAAATACAGCATTGAGATATTCAGGTATATATCTTTACTCCTACCAACTTTTGTTTCGATTGCTGCAGCCGTTTAGGAGTTGATAGGGGCCGGCACAGCCAGCCAGGCAGACAGACAGCCAGCCAGACAGACAGAAGGACAGACAAACAGACAGACACACACACATTTTCCCGGATCGATCTCATAAGTCTAATTTTCCCCCATTTTTGCAAAATGTGAAATGTAGGCTAAAAAATACGCTTGTGAGATCACCTTTTGTCCGTGTGTGTGTCCCCACTAATAAAATCTAAACGGCTGGAGCGACGCCAGAAAAACTAGGTAAGGTTATAAGTGAGTACTATTTCGGCCGACCCCGACCGTGCCCTCTAAATATTAATTCGTCTCACAAATCCAACATAGCGTCTGTGTGAAATATTTCACCGGCATTCGATATCTCCGAAGCTATTACTGATATCGCCCTGAGATTTTGTACGGTGATAAAGGGCTCTACTGAAAGTTTACCTATGTGACTTGCAAAAACCAGTTAACTACAACAACAGCATGGCGGCCAAGTGAGTTGAAACTTTTAAATAGACTTTTCTCGCGATTCAGCCATCCGAACGTAGTGAAACTTGGTACAGAAAATGTTTATACACATTATAATGCACCGACATCTAATCTAGTTCAATTGTTTACATAACCTCAAGATAGCGGCTGTGATAAAAATTCAAATTAAGTCTTTATTTCTTGCGTCCTAATCATGCGATCGAAGTCAACGTTTGAATAATGATCCTACACTTCCTACATATAAAATAATTCAAAAAGCCGACCATCCGAAATATTTAGACGGTTCTCAATATCAATTTATCTATGTCAGCAATCAAACTTAAATTTTGTAAAAAGAGGCTATAAATATAAGTTCACCTGTGGAACTTTCAATAAGCTGGTGAGCACGAATCCAACCTAGTGGCGACGCCAAATTTAAATATTTCAGTGGACATTTCTCGTGATTTAACCATGAGTTCTGCCACTCGTCTCTGGAGTCAAGAGTTCATGTCTCGGTAGTTTGAAATAATGTTATGTTTATATTTATTCTTACATTAATATACATATGGCGAGTCATGTAACTTCTTTCGTTCCGTCATGCCATTACTGACATTGAGTGGGCTTATTTGTGGGCCTGAAAGGGGTCGTTATGGGGTTCTCTCCACAAGAGAACCACTCACCGTTGTTCTGCATGATATCTTCCAGGCGTGTGGCCATGGAATCGATTAGGGCAAAACATACGTATGTTACCACCTGCCACCTCGTCCAAGACCACACCGACAACACCCCAGAAAGTGTTGCTTGTATTTGGTGCAGGATCGGGCCAGGTCTCCATCATTATTCTTTTCATATCAGCCCACACGTTCTCAATGGTTCGTCCGACAAGGAGGCAAGGTTAACCTGACCTAGTCTTGCGAACTTGGGCACAGAAGGTGAGAACGTTACCGCTGCGCAGTCAGTCTATAGGCAGTGTATGTATTCTCTCTGCCTAGCAAATAGAACATACAGGGTCCTTTCTATCGGTCTAGCATCATAGCAGCAAAATGCATGCGTATTGCTGCTCTGCTATCTTGCTAGACGGATAAACATAATAATGTTATTAATGCAGTCATACCCATTTACTTCCTATTCAAGGCAGACCGATAGAAAAAGTTCATGTATATCACCCTAACTGAATGATAGAAGATATAGCGATTTATAAAATACATGATTGATTTATTATCGTGTTAGAAGCCATTTTAATGTTGCCTTAGTAAACGGAATTTAATATTTTTTTAGATAAATTTGCTTCATCCAAGCACAAGAGAGCAGAATCCCTACTTAGTATAAAACAAAGTCCCCGATTCTTGGATGTTACGGGTAAACTCGAAAACCACTGGATGGATTTTGATGCGGTTTTCACCATTCTGTAAAGGATATCTCGAGGATGATTTCTGTAGAAAATAATTTATTTATAATCAAAGAAAGCCGAGCAGTAACGATTTCAGTGGAAAAGTCGAATAAAAAACAAAACTAGCGTCCGTGCGCTTCGTAAGCTTACACTGGGCAAACCGTTAAAATATCAATATAGGCCTACAATGAGTGTAAGAATTGTTCCGCATGAAAAGTTCTACAAAAACGTACGCGGGATCACATCTCTATATTCAATATATCGTCCACTATAAGTGATTTTAGATTGGACGGACGGGGGATTTGTGTTTCATGCACCTCGCCATTCTTAACTTTCGTCGGACAAGAATTGGTTGCACATGCATCTCCAAGATAATATACTGTAGTTAACAGTGATTTTAACCCATCATGCCGAGACGTAAAACGGATATAGATCGTAGTTCATTGACATCGTAAAGAAGCGCTTATCACGTAATGCATTCACAACTGTTCCCGGGCGAAGCTGGGACGGGTTGCTAGTATATTTATAAATAAGGAGCCAGGTGAGTACAGTTTTTATTGCAATCAACTATTTATTAAAACTTGTTTCAAATGTTGTGTCGTGTGATAATGGCAATATTGGCAACAATGAATATCAAGTATAATACAACAATAATATCATCTTTCCGTCCTAAAATTTCAGTCAGGAGCCGCCCCTGAAATGTAGAATAATTTACTTTTAGCCTATTGATGCGGTAAATTCCCCAATGAAAAGACAAAGTATCCAAACTACTACTAGTCTTCAAGTCACCCAAACTAAATACATTTAGAGCAAGCTGTACCATCATTACAGGAAGCCTAAATATTTAACTATTTTTATAACTACACCTCCTCATCTTTCCCTTAATAACTAATCTTCCTATTCGAAGGAATTGAGTGAAAGGAGCCTCACTATTAAGAGGCACCAGACTCTTCTCCCATTGCATTCGCCATCAGAATATAATATATAGGCCTACCGTGCATATATCACAGCTGAAACACGCTCAGACAACTTCATGGCATACATAAAACTAGTTCTTAAATTAGGTCCTGGATGACTTACGGCAGGCGGGAAGACCTTGGTGTCAGCAAGTGGGACACTCACCTGGAACACACAAAGAAAAAAAGCTATGTCAAGATCTTAGGTTCGTAGCCAGGCACAGGTAACAAACATAAATGTCAACACACAACAGTAATAGTACAAGGCTAAAAGCTGCTCCACCCACAACTTACACGAAGATCTTTAACGGGACCACAGTGTGAGAGACTTTAACCGTGGTTAGCGGGGATTGCACCACCTCCCGTTACACCGGCTCGTGTATACAGAGCTTTAACCGAGGTTAGCGGGGATTGCACCACCTCCCGTTACACCGGCTCATGTATACAGAGCTTAAACCGAGGTTAGCGGGGATTGCACCACCTCCCGTTACACCAGCTCATGTATAGTATACAGAGCTTTAACCGAGGTTAGCGGGGATTACACCACCTCCCGTTACACCAGCTCATGTATACAGAGCTTAAACCGAGGTTAGCGAGGGTTGCACCACCTCCCGTTACACCGGCTCATGTACAGTATACAGAGCTTTAACCGAGGTTAGCGGGGATTGCACCACCTCCCGTTACACCGGCTCATGTATACAGAGCTTTAACCGAGGTTAGTGGGGATTACACCACCTCCCGTTACACCGGCTCGTGTATATAGAGCTTTAACCGTGGTTAGCGGGGATTACACCACCTCCCGTTACACCAGCTCATGTATACAGAGCTTAAACCGAGGTTAGCGGGGATTGCACCACCTCCCGTTACACCGGCTCATGTACAGTATACAGAGCTTTAACCGAGGTTAGCGGGGATTGCACCACCACCCGTTACACCGGCTCGTGTATACAGAGCTTTAACCGAGGTTAGCGGGGATTACACCACCTCCCGTTACACCGGCTCGTGTATACAGAGCTTTAACCGAGGTTAGCGGGGATTACACCACCTCCCGTTACACCAGCTCATGTATACAGAGCTTAAACCGAGGTTAGCGGGGATTGCACCACCTCCCGTTACACCGGCTCATGTACAGTATACAGAGCTTTAACCGAGGTTAGCGGGGATTGCACCACCACCCGTTACACCGGCTCATGTACGGTATACGGAGCTTTAACCGAGGTTAGCGGGGATTGCACCACCTCCCGTTACACCGGCTCATGTATACAGAGATTTAACCGAGGTTAGCGGGGATTACACCACCTCCCGTTACACCAGCTCATGTATACAGAGCTTAAACCGAGGTTAGCGGGGATTGCACCACCTCCCGTTACACCAGCTCATGTATACAGAGCTTAAACCGAGGTTAGCGGGGATTGCACCACCTCCCGTTACACCGGCTCATGTACAGTATACAGAGCTTTAACCGAGGTTAGCGGGGATTGCACCACCACCCGTTACACCGGCTCATGTACGGTATACAGAGCTTTAACCGAGGTTAGCGGGGATTGCACCACCTCCCGTTACACCAGCTCATGTATACAGAGCTTAAACCGAGGTTAGCGGGGATTGCACCACCACCCGTTACACCAGCTCATGTATACAGAGCTTAAACCGAGGTTAGCGGGGATTACACCACCTCCCGTTACACCAGCTCATGTATACAGAGCTTAAACCGAGGTTAGCGGGGATTGCACCACCTCCCGTTACACCTGCTCATGTACAGTATACAGAGCTTTAACCGAGGTTAGCGGGGATTGCACCACCACCCGTTACACCGGCTCATGTACGGTATACAGAGCTTTAACCGAGGTTAGCGGGGATTGCACCACCTCCCGTTACACCAGCTCATGTATACAGAGCTTAAACCGAGGTTAGCGGGGATTGCACCACCTCCCGTTACACCGGCTCATGTACAGTATACAGAGCTTTAACCGTGGTTAGCGGGGATTGCACCACCTCCCGTTAAACCAACTCGTGTATACAGAGCTTTAACCGAGGTTAGCGGGGATTGCACCACCTCCCGTAACACCGGCTCATGTACAGTATACAGAGCTTTAACCGAGGTTAGCGGGGATTGCACCACCTCCCGTTACACCAGCTCATGTATACAGAGCTTAAACCGAGGTTAGAGGGGATTGCACCACATCCCGTTACACCGGCTCATGTATACAGAGCTTAAACCGAGGTTAGCGGGGATTGCACCACATCCCGCTACACCGGCTCATGTAACCTAGACGGAGCTTTAACCGAGGTTAGCGGGGATTGCACCACCTCCCGTTACACCAGCTCATGTATACAGAGCTTAAACCGAGGTTAGCGGGGATTGCACCACATCCCGCTACACCGGCTCATGTAAACTAGACGGAGCTTTAACCGAGGTTAGCGGGGACTGCACCACCTCCCGTTACACCGGCTCATGTATACAGAGCTTTAACCGAGGTTAGCGGGGATTGCACCACCTCCCGTTACACCGGCTCGTGTAACCTAGACAGAGCTTTAACCGAGGTTAGCGGGGACTGCACCACCTCCCGTTACACCGGCTCGTGTATACAGAGCTTTAACCGTGGTTAGCGGGAATACACCACCTCCCGTTACACCGGCTCGTGTATACAGAGCTTAAACCGTGGTTAGCGGGGATTGCATCACCTCCCGTTACACCGGCTCATGTATACAGAGCTTTAACCCTGGTTAGCGGGGATTGCACCACCTCCCGTTACACCGGCTCATGTATACAGAGCTTTAACCGTGGTTAGCGGGGATTGCACCACCTCCCGTTACACCGGCTCGTGTATACAGAGCTTTAACCGTGGTTAGCGGGGATTGCACCACCTCCCGTTACACCGGCTCATGTATACAGAGCTTTAACCGTGGTTAGCGGGGATTGCACCACCTCCCGTTACACCGGCTCGTGTATACATAGCTTTAACCGTGGTTAGCGGGAATACACCACCTCCCGTTACACCGGCTCATGTAAACAGAGCTTTAACCGAGGTTAGCGGGGATTGCACCACCTCCCGTTACACCGACTCATGTATACAGAGCTTTAACCGAGGTTAGCGGGGACTGCACCACCACCCATTACACCGGCTCATGTATACAGAGCTTTAATAGGGGTTAGCGTGGATTGCACCACCTTCCGTTATACCGACAGAGCTGCTAAGCCATTTTTCAGTTTTACCTTATTGACGATTGGTATTGTAAGTTGCAGTCGGCCAACACAATATAATCCCAATTACTGGGACATGCGGAAAAAATACCTGAAAAAATGACATGTGATTAAGGTACATAGAACTGTATATTTCAACCCTCGAAAAAGGGTATTGAAAGAGTCGGTACGAAATAGGCCATAAATAGCAAAAAGGAAAAAGGGGAGGGCCCACCCCAAAATCAGTGAAAATAAATGGGGGACGGACCCAGCTCTTGGGACCACCAACTATCCGTGAGCATGTGATGGTTTAGACCGTTTAGTGTTACCAAGGGTGCACCATGCGTAGTGGGCTACAGTACAAGTAGCGAAATCACGGAAAACCACCTCCAGAATGGCTGAGCTGAGAATCGAACCCACTGCTTCTCAGTTCTCCCTCACGAGGCTGAGTGAACCCCGTTCCAGTCCTCAAACCAAATTAAATTTCTTGGCAGAGGTCCACCTCTGAGGTGACAATCAAGTTGTTGTTGATTCATTTGAGGGGTTTGGGACATCTCGGTAATCAGACCCGTGTAGTGAGGGGGGGGGGCGTGTCTCATAACCTGTGTTTCTGTGACAACTGTAGAAGTGTGTACTAGGTTAGGTGCCCCAGATACTATCCCGGCATTTGCGTGGAGAGAGTGTGGGAAGACCACACTCAGGATAGGCGCTGTCAGCGCTAGAATTCGAACCTGCGATCTCCGGACTTACTACAGCTGCCCGCGCGCCCATGGTGCAATATTTAACGAGCACGGCTACACTGCGAAGTAGTCACTAGGAAAAGGACAGAGCGAGAAAGAGAGGCAGAAAGGAAGGAGGAAAAAAGAAAGAAAATTAGAAAGGAAGAAGGGAAGGAAGGAAGAAACAAACAAAGAAAGAAAATAGAAAGAAAGAAGGGAAGGAAGAAAGAAAATTAGAAACGAAGAAGAGAAGGAAAGAAAGAAAGAAAGAAAGAAAGAAAATTAGAATGGAAGAAAGAAGGGAAGGAAAAAGGAAAGAAAAAAGATTAGAAAGGAAGAAAGAAAGAAAGAAAGAAAGAAAGAAAGAAAGTCAATTAGAAAGGAAGAAGAGATGGAAGAAAGGAGGGAAGAAAGAAAGTAAGAAAGAAAGAAGAGAAGGAAGAAAGAAGAGAAGGAAGAAAGAAAGAAGAGAAGGAAAGAGAGAAAGGAATAAAGAAAGAAAGAAAGAAAGAAAGAAAGAAAGAAAGAAAGAAAGACAATTAGGATGGAAGAATGAAAGGAAGAAAGAAAGAAAGAAGGAAAATAGAAAGAAAGAAAGACAATTAGAAAGGAATAAAGAAGGGAAGAAAAACAGAAAGAAAATTAGAAAGGAAGAGAGACAATTAGAAAGGAATAAGAGAAGGAAGGAAGAAAGAAAGAAAGAAAGAAAGAAAGAAAGAAAGAAAGAAAGAAAGAAAGAAGGAAGAAAGGGAAATGGTATGTTAATCCCGCTTAACAGGAACTACCCTCGTTAAGGATTTAGGCCTATTCGAACGAACATATACTGTAAGCCGCTCTGTGGGCAATACCTTTATATTTTAAAGGGAAGGGCTGTCCTTGCCGGCCGTCAAAATGCTGCTGTTGCTTACGCAGGCAGACCTCATTTGTTTTCCCAACAGACCGTTGATAAATAACGTCACATTATTCCCGTTACCCTCCTCTCAATCCGACGCACCGATGCTTTTTATTTAAAAATTCGATAACCGACTTCATTAGCAATGATTCCTGTCAGTTGCACTAATATATTTATCTGTAGACAATAATAGCTCGCAGTTTGGGACACAATTAGGAGATGACGGTAAAATGGATTGCGGATGTTACGTCATTCACACAAGGCTGTTGCACAGACACCACGGTCCAGGCGTGACAGTCTTGTGTGCTTATGCTGGTTTGATGCAGCCATACATACCTCCCACTCCTGAGCTAATAGTTTCATCTGTTGCCCAAGGTCGTGGGTTCAAACCCGGCCGAAGTCGTCGGAATTTTTAAGAGCGTTAAAAATTCCTCAATATGCCTTCCTTCGGAGGAAAGTAAAGCCGGCGGGCCCATCATAGATTTATGGCATGTAAAAGACCCATCCACTAACTAAACTTGTGTGAAGCAAAATTTGTTGGTTAGGTTTGGTTTGATTAATGCTCTTAAGTTCCAACGTTCGTCACCAGGCGCTGGTTGCGATGGCATCTAGTAGTAGCCAAGTTCACAGCTAGGTGTCGTGGATGGTAGCATTTGGTAGCGAAAGTAGGAGCTACTTGAAATTATCAAATGCAGTCCTTAGTGAAGGAAAAAAACCATATAACACACACTAATACAGCCATCACAATTAACACCGGTTATCAGACAGCTTCTTCACACACCCAAAGTACACGGGGCTACATGACCACGTTGCGCATCCCCTAAACTAAGGAACCAACCAAAGCAGTTTCATCTGTGGATAGCAATCCAACGCAATCTGCTTTACATATTCTAACCTTGGCCTACCCCTACAATTCTTCTCCTTGATCCTTCCCTCCATTATTTTACTATTCCTGGTTGCCTTAGTACCTACCTATGTGCCCAACCAACCTATCTCTTCTCTTCATTAGCACTCACCTCAAACATTTCTCCTGCCACCTCTTGATGCAACGTTCTTGTCTGTCACTCCGAGGTCCGGGATCAGATGCCCCGCTCTGCCAAGATATTTAATTCCGTTCTGAGGGCTGCAACGAGGTCACTCAGCCTCATAAGACAAAACTGAAAATAGGTGGGTTTGATTCCCACCTCAACCATTCTGGAAGTGGTTTTCTGTGGTTTCCCCCTTCTACTCCAGGAGAATACTGGAACGGTTCTTAACTTAAGGCCACGGCCACTTCCTTCCCAATCCTCACCCGAATTACAATTTCAAACACTAATACAGCCATCACAATAACACGGGTTATCAGACAAAAATACCATACTCACCCAAGCATATGGGGCTAAATGACCACGATGCCTAGGCCCCTTAAATGAAAAAAAGAAACCACAACAACAGGAACAAACCATCTCTCTTCCCCCCTTATCTTAACTAGTAGGCCCGTGCGAGCTTTCGCAACGTGAATGTAGGGAAAAATGTGGGAGAACGAAGTTTTAAATATTGAAGAAATGTATTTATTGTTCTTAAACGGCATACGTACATGAGAAGAACACGAAGAATTATGTAGAACAGTGTTTTGTACTTGTCACAGCACCTCTTTGTAGACAATATTCGATGTTACAACGAATTCATCGGTTATTGTTTGCTCGGGAGTTTCTTCTACAGCAATTTTTACATTTGCAAAGGAATGAACCCTAGAGAAAGTCTTGGCGAGACCACACTGGCGCCATCTGCTGAGAGACTCGTCAGCTAGCAGTATGCCGCGCTCCCGCCAGATGGCTGCCACGCCGCGCTGCCCTGCGCTCTAGCGGCAGGCTCGCCAGGTTACGGTGCTCCCATTGTAAATGTACATTTTTAAGGTATTTATTTAATTGTGAGGCATTTAAAGAGGAAGTGAGTGCGTTTCGGGTACACATGGGGTTATGCGGAACCTGTAGGTAGCCCATATGTGTAGGTTGGTGTTAACAGGACCTTATTTTCGGTACAAAACCGGAATAGGACCTTAGCAGAATAATATAGGGAGGATACCTCTTCATTTATTACTCTATCTTATCTTCATAATTCTCCTGTAACACCACATTTCAAATGCTCCTATTCTCCTCGTTTCGGTTCCACTAACAGTCCAAGTTTCACTTCCATAGAGTGCAACGTTGCAGGCAAATGCTTTCAGAAATGACTTTCCAATACCTAGTCTAAATCTATAATCTCTATAGATTTATTTTCTATAGAAAAGCTTCCTTTGCCTGTGCTAAACAAGATTTTATATCCTCTTTGCTTCGTCCATCGCTGCTTATTTTGCTCCTACTTCCCTTAGGTTATACGTTAATAGGGGTTGCTGCAGGCGTGGATTTAAGGCAAGCAAGGAGGTTCAAGAAGTGGAGCGGTCCTGATGTTTCAGCTGTAACTCACTGCTGTCAGTACGACTATGCTGTTTACTTTCGTCTTGCACGCTTGCCGACTTGTTTCCACTGAACGTGGGCTTTGCTTTGATCTCCTAATGAATGGAATTAGCCTATCTTCTAATGTATTGACTTTTAAGGAGTAGAGTTTTGCTCGATAATGGATTACTTTTTTGTTTTGCCGTTAGATGTTTATCACTGGAAGTCATTAATTTCCCTTAATGAGGTCTCTTCTCTCTCTCCTTTTCTATCATTATTGTTTCTCAATATCTGGTGCAAAGTCCTGACCCAGTTTCAAACCAGCCCTTGTGAGGAAGGTTTCTTGTGTGTTCGACCACAGGTTTCCAGTCCAGCCATCGAGTGTCCAGCTCTGACATTTCTCATGAGGGAGGGAGGTAGCGTTGCCGGTACAGAACAACGTGGACTACATAAAATATGCTTATGAGATCACCTTTTGTCCGTGTGTCTGTCTGTGTGTGCGTGTGTGTGAAGGATTTTTGTGTGTCCCCCTTTTAATAACTTCTAAACGGCTGCAGCGATTTCAATCAAACTCCGTAAGTTCATAGCAGTATTCCGGGCGACCCCGACCGTGCCCTTCAAATTTTGTTACGTCTCACCAATCCAACATGGCGGCTGTGCGAAATATTTCACCAGCATTCTATATCTCCGAAACTATTACCGATATCACCCTGGAATTTTGTACGGTGATAAAGGGCACTACTAGAAGTTCACCTATGTGACTTTTGAAAATCTGGTAACTACAAAACCAACATGGCGGCCAAGCAAAGTTGCGACTTTTAAATAGACGTTTCTCGTGATTTAACCAACCAAACGTAATGAAATTCAGTTCAGTATATGTTTATACACATTGTAATGCACCGACATCTAACTTCGTTCAATTGTTTACATAACCTAAAGATGGCGGCTGCGCAAAATATTTCACCGGCATTCTATATCTCTGAAACTACGTATTACCGGTATCAACCTGAAATTTTGTACGGAGATAAAAGGCACTACTGGAAGTTCATCTATGAGACCTTCAAAAACCGGTTAACAGCAAAATGAACATGGCGGCCAAGCGTAGATGAAAGTTCTAAATAGACGTTTCTGGCGATTTAATTTTCCAAACGCAATGAAACTTGGTACAGCAAATGTATATACTCATTGTGATGCACTGGTATCTCATTTACTTCGGCCCCTAATGGTCTGGATAATAGCGAAAATAACAGTGAAATGGAAACCAGAACGAAAATAAAGTGAGACTGATAACACTTACAAAATGGAACTCAGATTGAAACGACTCACAGAATGTAGAGTGGAAATAATTAAAACAGGTAATTTCGAAGGAAAATACTCACAAAAGGAATAGATTAAAAACAAGATGTTCAGTAAAGAACATATAGCCTACTTTCTCCTAAATGCATGAGTATTGTTATAACTCTTTGTCCTTTTCAAGGATTATAATTGAATGTTGGTTGTAGTAACTAGTTACAAGACAACGTGCTATAAGGATATTAAACATGAATATGAGGTGCCCTTTGCTAGTGATACCTCTGTAAAAAAAATCATTCAATTCGGTTTCACCGTGTTTGAATTGATCTGGGGAATGGATTTGCACACATACATGGCCGCTATTGCAAACTATTGGGCTGATGACCTTGTAGTCAGTCATAAGATGCTTTCCACAAAAAGGCATGTTGTTGCAAAATCCGGTAGAGATCAAATTATTAGGATGGTCGAAATTTGATTTAAGCTTTTAACATTTGGGTGGCCGTCATTCCGTTTCCGTCAAGATGGCGGCGATATAAAACATGACACTGAGGTGCCTTTTGCTAGTCTACCTCTGTACCAAATTTCGTTCCATTCGGTTTCACCGTGTTCGAATTAATAGGGGGAATCGATTTTCACACAAAGATGGCCGCCATCCGCAAAATATTAGGCTAATGACCTATTAGTTTGGTCAAAGGATGCTCCCTCCATAATGGTATGTTGATGCAAAATTTGGTAGAGACTAGATTATTAGGTTGGTCGTAATTTGATTTAAGCTTTGAATATTTGTGTGGCTGCCATTACGTTTCCGTCAAGACGGCGGCGATATAAAACATGACACTGAGGTGCCCTTTGCTAGTGCTACCTCTGTACCAAATTTCATTCCATTCGGTTTCACCGTGTTCGAATTAATAGGGGTAATCGATTTTGACACAAAGATGGCCGCCTTCCGCAAACTATTAGTCTAATGACCTATTAGATTTGTCAAAGGATGCTTCCTCCAAAGGGGTATGTTGTTGCAAAATTTGGTAGAGATCGGATGATTAGGTTAGTCGTAATTTGATTTAAGCTTTGAACATTTGTGTGGCCGCCATTACGTTTCCGTCAAGATGGCGATGATATAAAACATGACACTGAGGTACCCTTTGTTAGTGCTACCTCTGTACCAAATTTCATTCCATTCGGTTTCACCGTGTTCGAATTAATAGGGGTAATCGATTTTGACACAAAGATGGCCGCCATCCGCAAACTATTAGGCTAATGACCTATTAGATTTGTCAAAGGATGCTCCCTTCATAAAGGTATGTTGTTTCAAAATTTGGTAGAGATCGGATGATTAGGTTAGTCGTAATTTGATTTAAGCTTTGAACATTTGGGTGGCCGCCATTACGTTTCCCTCAAGATGGCGGCGATATAAAACATGACACTGGGGTGCCCTTTGCTAGTGCTACCTCTGTACCAAATTTCATTCCATTCGGTTTCACCGTGTTCGAATTAATAGGGGTAATCGATTTTGACACAAAGATGGCCGCCATCCGCAAACTATTAGGCTAATGACCTATTAGATTTTTCAAAGGATGCTCCCTCCATAAAGGTATGTTGTTGCAAAATTTGGTAGAGATCGGATGATTAGGTTAGTCGTAATTTGATTTAAGCTTTGAACATTTGTGTGGCCGCCATTAAGTTTCCGTCAAGATGGCGGTGATATAAAACATGACACTGAGGTGCCCTTTGTTAGTGCTACCTCTGTACCAAATTTCATTCCATTCGGTTTCACCGTGTTCGAATTAATAGGGGTAATCGATTTTGACACAAAGATGGCCGCCATCCGCAAACTATTAGGCTAATGACCTATTAGATTTGTCAAAGGATGCTCCCTTCATAAAGGTATGTTGTTTCAAAATTTGGTAGAGATCGGATGATTAGGTTAGTCGTAATTTGATTTAAGCTTTGAACATTTGGGTGGCCGCCATTACGTTTCCGTCAAGATGGCGGCGATATAAAACATGACACTGGGGTGCCCTTTGCTAGTGCTACCTCTGAACCAAATTTCATTCCATTCGGTTTCACCGTGTTCGAATTAATAGGGGTAATCGATTTTGACACAAAGATGGCCGCCATCCGCAAACTATTAGGCTAATGACCTATTAGATTTGTCAAAGGATGCTCCCTCCATAAAGGTATGTTGTTGCAGAATTTGGTAGAGATCGGATGATTTGGTTAGTCGTAATTTGATTTAAGCTTTGAACATTTGTGTGGCCGCCATTAAGTTTCCGTCAAGATGGCGGCGATATAAAACATGACACTGAGGTGTCCTTTGCTAGTGCTACCTTTGTACCAAATTTCGTTCAATTTGCGCTCACCGTGTTCGAATTGATAGGGGGGGGGCAGACATTCAGAGTACACACACTCACTCTCTCTCTCTCTCACACACACACACACACACACAGACAGACTCACACACATACATACACACACACACACACACACACAGACAGACACACTTATTTTCGCCCTGTAGTGATCTCATATGTCTACTTTCATTTTTTGCAAAAATCGAAAGTAGGCTAATACGCACAAAATGTAATGTCGAGTTGAAAAACTTACAAAATGCAATTGAAATTCAAAATTCTTACAAAATGCAAATGCGATTGAAAATACGTACAAAATGCAATTGAAATTGAAAATACTTACAAAATATAATTTAGATTCAAAATACTCACAAAATGCAATTGAGAATCAAAATACTTACAAAACGCCCCCAATACAAAATGCAATTTAGATTGAAAATACTTTCAAAATGCGGTTTAGGTTGAAAATACAAATTGCAATTGAAATTCAAAATACTCACAAAAGTGCCTCCACCTACATTCAAGGACTTACTAAAAAGCAAGTTAGATTGTCAATCCTTACAAAATGCAATTGAGGTTGAAAATACTCGCAAAATGCAATTTAGATCGAAAAAACTTACAACATGCAACTTAGATTGAAAATACCTACAAAATGTAGTGCAGGTTCAAACAATTAGCTAAATGAGTTTTAGATACACGGAGAGCCAATTCACAAAAACAGTGCGGGAAAGGAGGGAAAGTGAAAGGCTCCCTAGGCCTCGGATACGCTAACACCGTCGGAGTAGGAAAAGAAAAAGAGTTGACCAAGGGAGGTCGGGAGGAACGATAACAGAGAGGAGCCCAGCACAAGTAAGTGGAAGCAATGCCGGACTCAGCTGGGGTCCCGTGGTCGCCAATCCACGCCCCAGAAAATGTGAGCATCTGGAGGAGATTGTGTTAAAACATCGTACTAAATGTTTGAGGCACAGCCTCATAAACCCAGGCCAAGATCTTCAAAGTAGCAATCTGAACTTCGAGCCTTAAAATCCGCCATTATCCAAGAGTCCTTGCACCCTACCACCCAACGGATGCTTTACCAACGTGCCATTTTTAGAGGCACATTGATCACACTATATTTTTATTATAATACGCTATGTGTTTGTTTCACCAAACTCAAGCTCCCAGCACGTGTGGTTTGTACCAACATCTTCTAAATCGTCTCAATAGTACAGGAAAAATCTTGAATTTCTTGAAAAGTCAACGGTAATATATTTATTTGTTTATAAAGTGTTTTTAAACAAATAAACAAGAAGATAGCCCCTGCGAGAATGTATCGCGTACAGCCCGCATAGCACTAGAGCGAGGTGGGTAGTCTGTACACATGAGGTGCACACAACCCATTATGCGAGAGTTCTGGTACGGGTCCGCTAGTTAGTTATAATGCTGTAGGACGGATGAAGGGCAGTGGCTGTAACCAAACTCTTGAGGCTGAGGGCCCCGATGACCACGCCCGCAGATGGCGTGCCTCACGCTACGTCTTGCGGCCTCAGGACACCAAGCACGCGAACAATGTCAAGCTGAGCGTTATTTTAAAATCATGCAAGCAACAGCGGGTAGGGACATTTCTCGGCTCAGAGGACCACACTGAGGACCTCTGAGATGGTTGGTTGGTTCCTAAGTTTAGGGGCTGCGACAACGCGGTCATGTAGCCCCGTGTACTTTGGGTGTGTCTACAATCGGTCTGATAACCGGTGTTAATTGTGATGGCTGTATTAGTGTGTGTTATCTGTTTCTTAATTCAAGTAAGGAGTGCAGACTTTTGATTTTTTTCAAATAGTTCCTACTTTTGCCGTCAAACACCACCGTCAACGACTACTAGTTCAGAACTTAGCTACTAGACGCCACCGCAGTCGGTTCCTGGCAACGAACGTAGGAATCTAAGAGCGTTGTTTACATTTGAACCTAATTTAGCTTCACACAGGTGTAATTAGTGGAAGGTTCTTTAACATGCCATAAATCTATGACATGGGACCGTCGGCTTTACTTTCCCTCCGAAGGAAGGCATACTGAGGAATTTTTAACGCTCTTAAAAAAATCCGACGACTTCGGCCGGATTTGAACCCGCGATCTTGGGCATAGAAGCTCAGCATGCTACCAACTACGCCACCGAAGCCGCCTCTGTGAGATAATAATAATAATAATAATAATAATAATAATAATAATAATAATAATAATAACAAGAATGAACCCAGCACGATTGACAAATAGAATTTTCACCTACTTCCTCAAAAAGAAAACCAAGGAAGCTTGGTTCACTGAGGTGGACAAAGATTTACAAGAAGTGGGAATTACAGGCAACGATATTTGGGAACGTGCCACCCTAAAACAAAAACTAACAGCACACCGATGTTTCCAAGAAAAGCCAAAGCTTCCAACTGGCAAGAAGTGGACTGCAGAAAGGAAACAACAGCATCGAGAACTAATGCGAAAGTACTGGGAGGATGTTAAAGCTCGATGCAACAAGAAGCAGTTGAAATGACGTGGTCCTTAGGTGGCCGAATCGAAAGAAGAGAGAGAATAATATCGTATGGCCTCGGCTGCCGGGTGCAAGCTTTATTATTTGACACCCAAAGGGTAGCTTGCATGTCGAATTTCTTTGTTCCTCGAAGCACTATGAAAGTCAAGGAGGTTAGATATTTATTTAATCTCCTTGAACACTATAGCGCTTTCTAGTAGAGAAATGAGGAACTTTGTGTTGGCGGAAACTTCCGAGATCAATTTTTGCCATTATGAACACGGCCTACTGAATTCAAATGGGTTCTTAGACATGCCAACATCGTATGACATGCGTGCCGTAATAATTGCCGCCTTTCAAAAATCACTTACCACGGCCAGGAGCGAACCTTCAAGATTGGGGTTAGTAGACCGACATGTTGACCACTCACCCACCGTGGCAAGCTGTGAGATGATGATAATTGTTGTTTTAAGGGGCCTAACATCTAGGTTATCGGCCCCTAATGGTCACAGAATTTAGAGTGGAAATACTTACAAAAGGTAATTTAGAAGGAAAATACTCACAAAAGGAATTTAGATTGAAAAATGTAGTTTACGTTCAAAATACTTACAAAATGCAATGGAAATTCAATATAAACAAGTAGTTCCGGGACGAACTAAAGAGCCTACTTTTCTTAAAATTTCAGATTGATATCAATCTATATAGACCTATCTAGAATAATGACGAAATCAAGTAATAGAGTAAATTACTACAGTAGGCAGCCCTGGTGACTCTGAATAGTCTGACTTAGTTCCATCTCTTAAGGTATAGAATGCACATACAAAATTTGGCAGAAGTCTAATGGATAGTATGGACGTTACATGCTGTTTGATATTGGATTTATCAGTGCACGTAAAATCATGTTGGTAACCATGGCATGTATGTGATGCTCAGAATTACTCTGAAATATTAGGATCTATTATATCGCCAATTTTAGATAAAATCCATTTGTTAGTATAGAAGTTACATGTAAATAAAAATTGAAAATATTAGAAAGCTTAGAATCATGTTGGCAGCACTGAGGTATATAAGATGCTCCAAATTTATCTAGAATGCCAGGTACTATACGTGTGCAAAATTTAGAGATGACTTGCATACTTTCTGATATATTGATATTAGGATTAAACAAATAGAGAGAGTATTTATTAACAGTTGGCAGCCCTGCTTGTTCTTACGAACACGCATAGTCATAACTGTTATGGTACACAAAGCACATACAAAATTTGGTTGAATCCATTAGTTAGTGTTGAAGTTATATGCATTTAAAACTGGACATATCAGCAGGCTAAGAATCATGTTGGCAGCACTGATGTATATAAGTTATACCGAACTAAGGTAGAATATCAGGTACTATACGTGTGCAAAGTTTAGAGCTGTTGGCTTTCATACTTTCTGATATATTGACATTAGGGTAAAAAGATAGTAAGAGTATTTATTAACAGTTGGCAGCCCTGGTGGCTCATTAGAATACTTTCAGTCATATCTGCTATAGTACACATAGTACATACGAAATCTGGTTGAAATCCAATCGATAGTATAGAAGTTACATGCATTTAGAAATTGAACCTATCGGCAGGCTTAGAATCATCTTGGCAATACTGGCACGTATGGTCTTCTGAAAATTAGTCTGGAATGCTATTGTCTATGTGTGTGCCACTTTTGGAATTGTTCGCTTGCATAACTTCAGAGATATCCAACATAGAGCTCAAATTAAAATTGCGATCTTTCAGCAGTTGGTAGCACTGACGCCAATTTAAAATATGGCCGTGAGATATTCAGGTAATGATCTTTGCTCCTACCAAATTTGGTTTCGATAGCTGAAGCCGTTTAGGAGTTGATAGGGGGGGGGGGGGGGCACACACACAGCCAGCCAGCCAGCCAGACAGACAGACAGACAGACAGACAGAAGGACAGACAGACGGACACACATTTTCCCGGATCGATCTCATAAGTCTACTTTTTCCTCATTTTTGCAAAATGTGAAAAGTAGGCTAAAAATGCAATGGAAATTCAAAATACTTACAAAATTCAATTGAAAATGCTTACGAAATGTATGGTAGAATCAAAATACTGTAGGCTTCTTACAAAATGCAATTTAGATTGAAAATGCTAAAAAAGGAGTTTAGATCGAAAATACTTACAAAATGTGGTTGAGATATTTTTAAACTCACATAATGTATTTTAGAGACGCCGGGAGCCAATTCATAAAAACAGGACGGGAATCTTAAAGAGAAAAGGAACTATAATGAAAAGAAGGCTGATCCCTAGAAGAATGAGGGATCATGAAAGACAAGAGAAGGGCCACTGAAGGCGGGAAAGGAAGAGACTCCCTAAGCCTCGGATACCCTAATATCGTCGGGGTCGGAAGAGAACAAGAGTTGACCAAGAGAGGTCGACAGGAAAGACGGCAGAGGAGCCCGGCACAAGTAACTGGAAGCAATGCCGGACTCACCTGGGGTCCCGTGGTCGCCAACCCACGTTCCACTAGATGTGAGCCCCTGGGGGGGGGACCTCTATGAGGAATATCATCCACGTAGGCTGCACGAATAATAACCATCATCATATTCTTCTTTCTTCACTTAGGCCAGCTATGGACCACGTCATTTCAACTGCTTCCGTCTATGGGCCTTGATCTTAGCCCAGTGCTCACGCAATCGCTGCCTGTGAAACTCCCATCAGACCACTTCTTGCCGATTTTTAATTTCGCTTTTTCTTGGAATTGGTGGTGTGCTCCAAGCTTTTCCTTCAAATGATCGCGTTTCATAATGTCTGCATGGGTGATCCTCACTTCTTGCAAATCCTTGTCTACCTCACAAAACCAGGGGCTCTTTTTTGTTGTTGTTAAGAAAATAGGTACATATCCGATTGGTGATCTGTCGGGTTTCATACGAGTTAAGTGGCCATAGAAAGATATTCTTCTCTTCCGAATTACTTGAGATATCCTTTCTGCATGATGGTACAGCTCATTGTTATGCCGTCTCCTGTATTCACCATCGTCTCTCAACGGCCCTAAGATCTTCCTCAGGATCTTCCTTTCCTTGGCTTCCAATTTCTCAACCAGACCCTTCCTATTCATTGCCAGGCATTCTGCTGCGTACAGCGCCTCAGGTCTGATAACTAGATAGTGTCTTAGTATGGAAGCCATATCCACTGAACGAACATTAGCAATTATTTCTTTGACAGTCGCTACTCAACACAGTTCGAAGGATGATTTTCCGGTTTTAAACCTCAAAATGTTCAGCCATGAATCTTCATCTACCGCAAGCGGTCTCAGCCTGGTGCTCTTTAACTATGTGACGGCGGAATGTAGTCATTTCATGAAACCACGCGTCAGATAGTGCCGGCTTTTCATCAAGTGCCTAGGATTTTCATGAAATGACTGATGTGGCCATGCACGACGTGCTGTACACCCCTGGAACAGGAGCGCCAAGGAAACAAAAAGCACGTTTCACAGAACCAGAGCAATTATATCAGCTGCTAATAACACAGGCAGGTGGTGGACTTGGCGACAACTCTCAACTGCTTGTAGTTGTTGCTTTATTCAGGGGTTTGGGACATCCTTAGTCAGCGGCCATACATACTTGTGTGTGATATTTGTCTGATAACCTGTGTTTTTATAATGACTGTATTCGTGTAACTGTATGGTGAATGATTAGGGTACTTGGTATCTACCCGGCATTTGCTTGGGGTGTTGTGTTGTTTGAGTCTTCACAGGCTTCTGGAGTACCTTTGGCTCAACCTCAAAGACATTACCGACCTACGGTCGTGCAAGTATAATTGCGCATTGCAATACGTACCCATGGCCAGTAGGCATGTATAATTCATTATGGCATTCCACATCACATACGAGTGTTAAGGTTTTAGCGCCAATTAAAAATTGTTGGTAAATCTAAGACACTAAACGCCAATTGAATATTGAAGCTTGAAATTTTGTACACCAAAGGCAGGAATGCACTAATGTTGAAACTTTGAAGTCGATTTCCCACAAGTTCATTTTTTTCCTGCAAAAGGTACATTATCTCCGGAACTAATAGTGTTATCATTGTGAAATTTTCAGGACTCCTTTGTATCAGTATTGTAATCTATCTGAAACTGTAAAAACAAGCATATTGTTAAATTTCTGGGTTATTTTGAAAAATATTCATGAGAAAATTTGCAAAACATTTTGCATTATTTTAAAAATCCATATTTTCTAAACATTACCTTCTTTTAAAATAAAATAGTTTCAGTACTATGCCAACACATTACTTTATAACATATCAAAAAATCAACTCTTTATCTTGTATAGTCCCTGAGAAAATCTTCCTTAAAATGCCACAACTTTAGCATTGTTAAGATAGGGTTTTCCGTATACCCTTAACATATTCTAACCTTGGTCTACCCCTACAGTTCTTGTCCTCGACCCTTCCTTCCATAACTAAGCTTGCTATTCCTGGGTGTTTTAAAACGTGTCCTACCAACCTATCTCTTCTCTTCATTAGCAGTCGCCAGAAACATCTCTCTTCTCCCACTCATCTTAATACCTCTTCATTCGTAATCCTATCTACCCATCTGATCATCATTCTCCTGAAACACCACATTTCAAACGCTTCAATTCTCCTCCTTTTCTGCTGCACCAATAGTCCAAGTTTCACTTTTATAGAGCACCACGCTCCAGACAAAGGCTTTCAAAAAAGTCTTCCTAATACCATAATCAATATTCGATGTCAACAGATTCATTTTATGTAGAAAATTACTCTCCTTGCCTGAGCTAACCTACTTTTTATATCCACTTTGCTTCGTCCATCACTGGTTATTTTGCTTCTTTAAGTAACAGAAGTCTTCTACAGTACTTTATTTAGCTATTCACCTGCCAATTTGATGTCCATTGAGGGTTCTGATTTATTTCGGCTGCATTCCAATATTTTTGTTTTAAATTTATTGATTTTCATCATGAATTCTTTCCGCAAGACGGAGTTCATTCCACGAGCTTGGCACACTGACTATACTACGCTGTTTGCAGCTACTCCCATTAACTAACTACCTGCCTTCATCTACAAGGGCCAGTCCCCATGTCAGCGAGAGACAGACAGTTGATACTAAAACAGAACAGAACTCGCGAACTCCCTAAATAATTTAACACTGCACGGATAGTTGGAAGACATGGTGCTTAGGCCTAGCAATTAAGGGGGAGATATATCTCATCCGGTCACAAAATATACCAGTATTTTGTCAAGCTATCGTTAATGTTGAATTTAGAGAGAGAATTAGCCTACTGGAATATCTGGCTGGTTCCAAAGATAACGCCACCTGTCAGCTGAACATTCTTGTTAGTTAGTTATTGTTGCTTTAAGCGGCTGAACTACGAGGTCATCTGCCCCTCTTAACACAGATTAAAGTATACAAATTTGGAATGGAATTTAAAATTAAGAGGTGGACAGCTACATTTGAAAATATCGAAAATTAATTTATAAAAGAAAGACTAATCATTATAATATAAATTAATCCGTCTCAGGAACGAATCTCTTTACCAAAAGACTGAAAAACTCTCGGACACAATAAAAAAATGGAGAATTGATTTTTATGGGCACATCCTCCAAATGAATTCAAATAGACTAACCAAAAAGATCTTTGACTACTTTCGCAATAAAAAAACTCTTTGGCTTAAGGAAACTGAGAAAGACCTCGTCAAAAACACCTGGCACTATAAAGCCCATGAAGGGCCTAGGCCGACCAAGCGACCGCTGCCCAGCCATTTGGCCTGTAGATATTGGGGTGGCGCGTGATCAGCGCATCGGGTCCCCTCAGCCGTTAATCTTAGTTTTCGTGATCGGGGCGCTGCCTCACTGTCTGGCAGCTACTCAATTGTCCTCACGAGACTGAGGTTACCCCGTTCCAACCCTCACGTCGGTATTAAAATCCCTGATGGAGCCGGGAATCAAACCCGGGGCCTCTGGGTGAGAGGCAGGCGCGCTACCCCAAACAAAAGCGTACGATCCACATCTCTGCCGAAGAAAGGGAAGCAAGATCTCAAAGATGAGGCAATACCGGGCCAGAAGGAAAGCTCAAAACAATAAAAATGATTGATTTCATGTACCCCAAAATTGAGTGAAACAAATAAAGAAGAAGACATAAATTATAATATAAACAAAAATTACTGAAGAACAAAAATTCAGCATTCAAAAACGAACAAGTCGTTGAGTCAATGTTCACTGGAAAATTTAGATTGCTGACCCTAACCCACTCTCACTTATAAAGCGGATGACGAGATCATTAGTCACCGCGTCATCGGCTAATATAAGTTTGAGTGTCATCTGCAAACCAAGGTATCTTCGTACGTCAGCAAGATCCACACACTCGGTTAAAATGTGGGCCACGATGAAAACGGCTCCACAGGTACAAAGTGGGGGGTCTTGCTACAAGGGCTTTGCGACATTATGCCACGCAGTCCAGTTCTCACATTGTGATGGTATTGGACGTGCACTTTTGTGAATTAGTAATATTCATTGAAGCTAGGAGCTGGAAGAGGCGACCGTGATCTCAAGTTACAACCCCAGCATTTGCCTGGAGTAGACATTTGATGATGATGATGATGATGATGATTATAATTATTGTTTTAAGGGGCCTAACATCTAGGCTATCGGCCCCTAATGGTCTGGGTGACAGTGAAGATGATAATGAAATGCAAAGTATAACTAAAACTAACTACTAACTTATATAGCCTACTAGAAGAAGAAATGTAAAACAAAAGAAGTATACGGTACTAAATAAACGACAGGAGAACCTCGAGGATTGAGGGACTGGGAAGGAAGGGGAGGCATTAAAGACAGATTAAAAAAAGGGAAAGAAGTGAGGGCCCGCCCCAAAGTCAGTGGAAAACGGGCGAAAACCGGACCCACCTAAGGAAACCCTCGGGGTCGCCAACTACCAAACTCACCAGCCGTGCGCCCTTCAGGGCGTAGCTCTATCCAGTGTGCACCAGAAGTGGTGGGGATACACACACACTGCCTCCTTGAGGGCCTTGTGCAGAAGGCAGGAGATATCATGAAAAGAAAAAGAAGGCTGCCCCCTTGAAGAATGAGGGTATCAGGAAAGATGAGACAGGGGCCAATGGCGGGAAAGTGAAAGACTCCCTACGCCTCAGATTAGAACATGCGAAGCAGACATGACTACTTGTTCTTCCTGTTTTTCCAATACTCTTTCATTCGTGCACTAAAGGCCCTATTTCTTTCTTTCTTTCTTTCTTTCTTTCTTTCTTTCTTCGGTCCTCTTTTGATCTTTGGGCTGTAGGTGCTGCTTTCTCTGACATCTCTTCACACTTGTATACTGTGCGTCGAAATACGCTTTTGTCTATGACGTCTTCTGGGTCGACCTGTGCGTTTTCCAGATCAATTTTGACTTGTATCATCCAGGGTGTAGTAATCTTGAGCCACTGTATGCATGTAAGAGTTTTGTTGGCGAGTCTGGTTTGTGGGAGTCGGCTGATGTGGCCGTAAAATTGTAGTCGCCTCTTTCTCATGTCTGCTGCGAGGTTGGACAATTTCCCTGTGGTGTCTCTGGAGTGAAGCCTGTATCCTTCATCTGTGTGCTTTGGTCCAATAATATTTTCCTTATTATTTTTCTTTCCTCTGTGAGGATTTTTCCCAAGTCGCTCTTAGTGTGTAACGTCAATGTCTCACTGGCACAAAGCACCTCAGGTTTAATAACCGTGTTGTAATGAGGAAGTTTGGTGAATGTGGCAGACATTCTTTGTTGTAGACGCCCTGTGTCTTGTATAAGGCTATCTTCATTTTCATTAACCTAATGTTCTGAGCGATCTTCTCTTTTCCCGTCGGTTCTAGCACTTTCCCTAGGTATTTAAAGTGGGCGACTCTAATTATCTTGCCATATTTCTTCTTCTTCTTCTTTCTTCGATTCGGCCAACTAGGGACCACGTCAGTTCAACTGTCTCTTCTTCCGAGCTCTAACTACCGCCCAGTGTTCCCGCATTCGTCTCCGGTGTTGATCTTTTCTCTCTTGGGACCACACCTTCCCTGTCTTCAGCTTGGGCTTTTACTGGAAACCTTTGTGCATACGTAGTTTTTCCTGAAGTGGAACACGCTCCTGGATATCTTTAGGGGAAATTTCCATTTTGCGTAGATCTTTCTAAACTTCCGCGAACCATGGCCCTTTGGTTTTCTTATCTTGAAAGTACGTCAATATCCGTTTTGATATCCTGCCTGGGCCCATTCGTGTCACGTGGCTATAAAAGGAAATCCTTCTTTTTCGAATCGTGTCACTGATCTTCTCCACGTGCTTGTACAATTCGTGGTTGTGACGCCTTCTGTACTCGCTGTTTTCTTTGATGGGACCCAGGATTTTCCTCAAAATCTTCCTTTCTTTAGCCTCTAGTTTTTCCATTAGACCTTTCTTGTTCATTATTAGAGTCTCTGCCACATACAGAGCCTCTGGTCGAATAACAGTGCAGTAATGTCTAATTTTGGCGTTTAAGGATATCGATCTCTTATTCTAGATGTCTTAGTCAGGTTGTATGCCATTTCCATTTTATTAATAGGCTCTATCCATTCACAGAGGTATTTAAACTTTTCTGCCTTCTGAACTATTTCTAGTCCGACCTCCAGTTCCTCGGGCACTGATTTTATGCTTGTCATGAATTGTGTCTTCTCAAAAAGGAGATTTGAAGCCCAGCCTTTAGTGCTTGATTTTTCAGTTGGTTAAGTTGTTCTTCTTGCTATATTTCATTATTATTATTATTATTATTATTATTATTTATTTATTTATTTATTTATTTTGCGCATGCGCTTTCACATTCTCAGCATTTGATGGAAAGAAAACATTTACAATCCCATATACCGTACATATCACAAGGAGCAAATTCTTGGTGACTGCATTGAGAAGTAGCTTCATATTCCCCTCACTGCTTCAGGCCTGATTGCTCAAGAACAGCCTTACTACGCGACACGTATAAAGTATGACTGTTTTCTGCATCAGTTTGAAAAGGCCTGGGTCTAATTTCAACGCCGTGAGCGATTCCTTTAAGTTGTTGGGAATCACGCCAGTGCTGGAGATAATAATAGGAACTGTCCTGACTTGTGCCATGTGCCATTGCTTCCTTATCAGTTCTGAAAGCTCTGTGTATTTTGACAGCTTTTCAACATGCTTTGTTAGTATGTTGCCACTGTTTGGGATCGCCACATCTATGAAGGTGGTGTGCTCCATGCATTTGTCAACAAGAACTAAATCAGGTATGTTGTGCACAGCTGATTGCTCTGTCAATAGAGTACGATCCCAGTACAACGTAAAGCTGTCATTTTCCAGGACACTTTCAGGAGCATATTTGTAGTACGGCACTTTCTCTTGGCTCAGCAGTTGAAGTTGTATAGCCAATTCTTGATGTATATCAACAATTCCTCTCCCACCCATATGTCTCGGTAACATGACTCGTTCCACAGATTTCCTGGGATGGCGTTTTCGTGATTTGGTCAGTGATGTTCTAATTTTCTGTTCTAAACGTATTATTATTATTATATGTGATTGCCAGGCTCCTCCCCTAGAGGCAGGCAGGGGAAGGTGCGTGTGTTAAACACGGTTCCCTCTCCCCTCCAGTTCCCACATAATTACTGCGAAGCGCTCAATGAAACACGCAGAAAGACTCCCCTCATCTTTCAACATTCTGTAGCTTTAACACTAATAAACATGTTGAGATATGAAGCGTTTGCTTGGGGTGAATTTTATTAAATTCTCTTCAACTTTGCCAACGAGTAGTGTTTCATAGACCTATTCCTTGTGCGAATCTTACAAATACAGAACATATTACAAACCGATTTTTAACATAACAATAAAGATGTGATAAATCCCAATGAAAGGTTGCATTCTCAAAAGTTTTGGCAGGTTCTTGTTTAAGCGTACTTTATAAACGGATTGTCGATATTTCTGAAATCAGAGCGCAGTTCGTCACTGCTCTCTTTCTTTTGAATGGTCATTTGTTTGTTATGATCGGTTACTTCACCCCCCCCCCCCCCCTCCAGCCCGGGGTATGTGCTACCCGCCCAGCGTTAATGTTATGCGGGCTGGACGCGCCACATCCTGGCAGGGGCTGTCGTCTTGTTTATTTGTTTAAACGCACTTATAAACAAACGTTTCCGTTGCCTTTTCAAGAAAATTTTTAGCCTACTTTTCACAGTTTGCAAAAATGAGGAAAAGTAGACTTATGAGATCGGGCAAATGCATGTCTGTCTGTCTGTCCTTCTGTCTGTCTGTCTGGCTGTGTGTGTGTCCCTCCCTATCAACTCCTAAACGGCTGCAGCAATCGAAACAAAATTTGGTAGGAGTAAAGATCTATACCTGAATATCTCACGGCCATCTTTGAAAATGATGTCAGTGCTACCAACTGCTGAAAAATCGCAATTGAAATTTGAGTTCCATGTTGGTTATCCTGGAAGCTATGAATGGGAGCTATTTCAAAATTGGCACACGTATAGATAATAATATTTCAGTTTAATTTCCAGGAGGCCATTCATGGCAGTGTTGGCAAAATGATTCTAAGCCTGCTGATAGGTCCAAATTTCAAATGCATATAACTTCTACACTATCATTTGGATTTCAACCAAATTTCGTATGTGCTATGTGTACCATAACAGATATGACTATGCGTATTCTTAAGAGCAACCAGGGCTGCCAACTGTTAATAAACACTGTCTCTATTTTTTGCTACCCTTATATCAATATATCAGAAAGTATGCCAGCCAATAGCTCTTAACTTTGCACACGTATAGTACCTGGCATTCTAGATTAATTAGGAGTAACTAATATAGGCCTACGCCAGTGCTGCCAACATGATTCTAAGCCTGCTGATAGGTCCAATTTTAAAATGTATGTAACTTCTATACTAACTAATAGATTTCATTCAAAATTGACACAACAATAGAACATATTATTTCAGATTATTTCTGACCAATACATGTATGTCATTGTTGCCAACATGATTTTACGCACGCTGTTAGATCCAATGTTTAACTGCATGTAACGTCCATGCTATCCATTGGAATTCAACCAAATTTTGCATTCTGTACCTTATGAGATGGAACTAAGAATATTTTCAGTCACCAGGGCTGCCAACTGTAGTTCTCTATTAGACTACATTATGCCAGGTATACAGTATTTCGAACTAATTAGAAATTTCGATATTACCAACTTAATTTCGTAATTGAAATGAAAATCCACAGCCTGCTTCCAGTCTCCGACCTGGTCAGGAATGGAATGAATGAAGCCCCCATCTAGCGGCGAGGATATGAACTGTGCCGGCTGCCGAGGCCTGACGCACTCCTCTGGGGCAATGATTAAATGAATGACAGATGAAATGAAATGATAGTGGAGAGTGTTGCTGGAATGACATTTTTGACAGGGAAAACCGGAGTACCCGGAGAAAAACCTGTCTGCCTCCGTTCTGTCCAGCACAGATCTCACATGGAGTGACCGGGATTTGAACCACGGACCCAGCGGTGAGAGGCCGGCGTGCTGCCGCCTAAGCCACGGAGGCTTGCAATTTCGTAATTTTTCTAGATAGATCCATATAGAATAATCATTGGCATGAACCTTAAATTTTAAGAAAAGTAGGCTCTTTAGTTCGTCACGGAACTTCTGGTTTCTCTTCTATTGAGAAGATTTGGGAGTTTATTTTGGTTCAAACCGAAACCTCTAACTCCCTTTGGTTTACGTGCTTGAGTTTTGTTTAACATAACTTACACCTTAGCTTTATAAATACGAGGTGAATCAGCTGCCCCTAATTATATTGTTTTATGCAGCCCGACTAACGTTGTTATCAGGGAGGTCGATATTTTCTCTGCCTGCATCCCGATTGGTTGGTTCCTCAGTTTAGGGGCTGCGACAACGCGGTTAATAACCCCGTGTACTTTGGGTGTGTGTAGAATCTGTCTGATAACCGGTGTTAATTGTGATGACTGTATTAGTGTGTGTATCTGTTTTAGTTCAAGTAAGGACTGCAGACATTGAATTTTGTCAAGTAGTTCCTACTTTTGCCGCCAAACGCCACCATCAACGACCATCTAGTTCAGAAATTAGTTACCAGATGCCACAGCAGTCGGCTCTTGAAGACGAACGTAGGAACCTAAGAACGTCAGTCAAATGTTTAACCTCTCACAGGTGTAATTAGTGGAAGGTTCTTCAACATGCCCTTAATCTACGACATGGGACCACCGGTTTCACTTCCCCTCCAAAGGAAGGCATACTGAGGGATTTTAACGCTCTTAAAAATCCGAAGACTTCGGCCGGATTTGAACCAGCGATCTTGGGCATAGAAGCTCAGCATGCTACCGACTAGGCCACCGAAGCCGCTGCCAAGAAATGTAATTCTGTTCTGAGCGCTGGAACGGAGCACACTCAGCCATGTGAGTGTGGGTTCGATTCCCATCTCAGCCATCCTATAAGTGGTTTACAGTGGTTTCCCCACTTCTACTCCAGGCAAATGCAGGGATGGTTCCACAGCCCACCTCCTTCCCCAATCCTAGTATCAATTACGAAAATAGACCCACTAACACAGCCATCACAATAACACACGTTATCAGACAAATTCCACACACACTCAAGTACACGGGGCTACATGACCACGATGTCTCAATGCCTCTGAATGAATCAACAAAAAACATATTTATATAATAATAATAATAATGGAAATGAAAATCCACAGCCTGCTTCCAGTCTCCGACCGGGTCAGAGAATGGAATGAATGAAGCCCCCATCTAGCGGCGACGATATGAACTATACCGGCTGCCGAAGCCTGTCGCACTCCTCCGAGGCAAAGATTAAGTGAATGACAGGTGAAATGAAATGATAGTGGAGAGTGTTGCTGGAATGAAATTTTGGCAGGGAAAACCGGAGAACCCGGAGAAAAACCTGTCTGCCTCAGTTTTGTCCAGCACAGATCTCACATGGAGTGACCCGGATTAATAATAATAATAATAATAATAATAATAATAATAATAATCGTTATTTAATGTTTTTCAGTCGGTGAACAAGATTGTACCCAATTGTAATGGGTGGATTCCTAACCTTGAAAAAAAAAAAAAAGAAACAACACTACAATTGGGAACAATGGTTTTGATCGACTGGAAAACATTAAATTTTGATTTCTACGGCAACAGTGAGAAATGGCTTCTAACACGATAATAATAATAATAATTCGTTATTGGTTTTACGTCCCATGTTTAGGGACAGATGACCTCGTAGTTCCGACCCATAAAACAACTATAACTAACTAACTACGTCCTTGTAATTACAAAGGCTTTCAGAGACGCCGGGGTGCCGGAATGTTGTCCCGAAGGGGATCCTTAACGTGCCAGTATTTCTAGTCACACGGCTCCCCGGAGTTTGCGCGCCCTCAAGTGCCAACTGACTGCGCCGGGATTCGATCATGCAACCTTGGGGACAACAGCAGCACCACGCAGCCAGTCACATCTTCCGAAAGGGCGTTGTGTCATGGGCATTAGAAGCTGATTCCAGCGTCACATTTGAGAAGAATGAAACCGTGTAAATACACTTACCAGGGAGACAGGATAGTTTATTGGCTGTATTGAGCATTCACTCGCTCAAATAATGGAAAACAATTCAACTACTTTAGCGTGCTCGACCCAGCAGATTTATGACACCTGTTTTCAATCGGCCAAATTGAATTTCGACAGCGTGTGTGATGAATTGACTCGCGCATTGGAGTGGACCACACCCGAACTTGGGCAGAGCTTTTAGCATGGACAGTGTCATAGTTTACACACTGTTCGTCCGGGGAGGGGAGGGAAGGGGAGGGTTACACCCACACAGTAAGCAGGCGAGCATGACCATTAAGGCTAGGTTTTTAGCAAAAATGAGGAATAAGTAGACTTATGAGATCGATCCGGGAAAATGTGTGTCTGTCCTTCTGTCTGTCTGTGTCGTCCTCCCCCCCCCCCCCCCCCCTCTATCAACTAAACGGCTGCAGCTCTACAAACCAAATTTGGCAAGAGTAAAGATCTATACCTGAATATCTCACGGCCACACGGCCATATTTGAAATTTACGTCAGTGCTACCAACTGCTGTGAAATCGCAATTGAAATTTGAGCTCTATGTTGGATATCTCAGAAAATACATGCGAACTGCTCCAAAATTGGCACACATATAGATAATAACATTGCAGATTAATTTTCAGAAGTCCATACATGTCAGTGTTGCCAACACGATCTTAAGCCTGCCGATATGTCCAATTACTAAATGCATCGATTGGATTTCAACCAAATTTCGTATGTACTATGTGTACTATAACGGATAATTATGACTGTGCGTTTTCTAATGAACAACCAGGGCTGCCAACTGTTAATAAATGCTCTCTCTATGTTTTAACCCTAATATCAATATATCAGAAATTATGCGAGCCAACAGCTCTAAACTTTGCACAGGCTACACTATTTCCGGAGTATTACAAACTGCAGTAGGCCTACTTAGAAATGTTAGTGTTACCAACTTGATTTCGTCATTATTCTAGATAGGGCTATATAGCCTAGATTGGCATGAATCTTACATTTTAAGAAAAGTAGGCTCTCTAGTTCGTCACTGAACTAATTGTTAAATAATATCAACATACATGATATGTACATTACACCACAGTAATGAAGTTCAAGGGTCTATGAATTTTAAAAAATATATTGGGTCTAGGAAACTACGATTCGCAACGATATTTGAGTGTGACTACGTATTCTTGGACTGATTTGTTTAAACTGTCGCTCTTGCGAAATTTCAGCTTCGTATATTTTTAAGTATGTATTTTGCGGAACGAAAAGTTCACAGGCGTAATGAAGAAAAGCCGAGTTGCACTTCCAGAGAAACTCCAAACACAACCACTCTTCTCTGAAGATTTAACTCAACACGAATCGACAGTTTGCTGCTGGCAGTATCTGGGGGTAATATGTTCACTCGCTAGCTAGGCCAAACTGGGGTGATAGGCTCGTCCCTAGCCAGCTCGTAAGCTGACGCCTCAGTATTTGCATGGGGAGTGTTGCAAGGAATGAAAACATAAAAGCACGTATATTGGGCGATGTATTGAAGGTAGAGATATGCTCTCCCGGACGTGTTTGTACAACTTTTCATGCTGAACAATTCTTACACTCATAGTATATAGATATTTTTAACGGTTTTCCCAGCATAAGCATAAAAAGCGCACGGCGGCCAGTTCTTTTTTTTACTTTTTCATATTTCAGTGAAAAAGTAGACAGAAACACATGGCGTCCGTGCGCTTTTTAAGCTTACGCTGGGAAATCCGTTAAAATACGTATATAATATATTGTTCAGCATGAAAAGTTCTACAAAAAGTCCGGGAGAGCATATCTCTACCTTCAATACATCGCCCACTATACGTGCTTTTATGTTTTCATTCCTTGCAACAATCTCCACTCAATTACTGAGGCGACAGTTTACGAACTAGCTAGGGACGAGCCTATCACCCCAGTTACGGCCTAGCTAGCGAGTGAACATATTACCCCAGATACAGCCAGCAGCAAAATGTCGAGTCGTGCTGAGTTAAATCTTCAGAGAAGAGTGGTTGTGTTTGGAGTTTCTTTGGAAGTGCAACTCGACTTTTCTTCATTTCGCCTGTGAACTTTTCATTCCGCAAATTACACCGTCATGTTAAGATTGGACGGAAGGGGGATTGGTGTTTCATGCACCTCGCCATTCTTAAATTACGTCTGACAAGAATTCATTGCACATACATCTCCATGATAATATTTTTAATAGTCCAGTCAATGAATTGACCCCATCATGCCGAGACGTAAAACGGATATAGGTCGTAGTTGATTGACATCAAAAGAAACGCGCTTATCACGTAATGCATTCATAACTGTTCCCGGGCGGAGCCAGGGTGAGTTCCTAGGTTTTGATATGACCCACCCTTACGCCAAGGGATGAGCAACATGTTTTTGGGCTTCTCGTTTGTTAAACAGGTGGGACTTTTGTAGATATCCAACAATTGGCAAATTTAATGAATTCTAAATATTTTCTTTGCCCGGTGAAATCTACCTCCGCCTTCCGGCGTGCCAAGAGGGATATTTTTTACGGTGCAGTCTGTTGTCAAACGTTTCCTAGAATGCTTTATCATGTGGAGAAAAACGTTTACTTTTCCTAAATTCCTGTGAGGTAAAAGAAAAAATCTCGTTTTTCAAATAACAAAACAGATATGACGATAGAAACAAGTAGTTCCCTGAAGAACTAAAGCCTATTTTCATATATCCTACTTATGTTAATTGCCACTATCAACATACATAATTTCAGTTTGATTGCTGTAATAGATTCGTAGATATCGAGAACCGACTAAATATTGCCGATGATCGCCATGTTGGATGTTTATATATGTAGGTCATAGAGTTATGTACTGTTACATGAACATTATTGTGTACGTGTAGTGTTCAAACTTCAATCGCATGATTAGGACACAAGAAGTAAAAACAAGATTTTAAAATTTAGCACAGCTGCCATCTTGTGGTTATGGAAACAATTGAAAAAAATTAGATGCCAGTGGATTAACATTATTTGTATAAGGATTTACTGTACCAAGTGTCACTGCACTCGGATGGTTGAATTGCGAGAAACGACCATGTGAATATTTATACTTCGCGTCGCCGCCATGTTGGATTTGTGATCACCAGGTTATTGAAAGTCCTATAGTTGAACTTTTGTTTATAGCTCCTATGATCATTAAAAAATTCAGTATGATTACTGTAATAGATTCGTAGATATTGAGATCCATCTAAATATTTCGGATGGCCGCCATTTTGGAGTGTTATATGTATTGGCCATAGTCATGTACCATTAAAGGAAACATATTGCGTAGGTTCAGTATTCAAACTTTCACTTCGATCGCATGATTACGACACAAGAAATAAAAACTTAATTTTAAATTTGGCACAGCCGCCATCTTGAGGTTATGTCAACAATTGAACTAAATTAGATACCAGTGCATTAACAATGTGTATAAACATTTGCTGCACCAAGTTTTATTGCGTTTGGTTAGTTAAATCGCAAGAAACGTCTATTCAAAAGGCGCAAATTCGCTTGGCCGCCATGTTCGTTTTGTAGTTACCAGGTTTTCAAACGTCACATAGGTGAACTTCTAGAAGTTCCTATTATCACCGTAAAATATTCCAGGGTGATATCGGTAATAGCTTCGGAGATATTGAATGCTGGTGAAATATTTCGCACAGCCGCCATTTTGGATTGGTGAGACATAACACAATTTGAAGGGCACAATCGGGGTCGTCCGGAATAGTGCTATGAACTTATCGAGTTTCATTGAAATCGGTCCAGCGGTTTGGACGTTTTTAGAGGAGGGGGGGAAACACCATCGCACACACACAGGCAGACACGCGGACAAAAGGTAATCTCATAAGCCTATTTTTTCAAAAATGAAAATAGGCTAAAGAAACATGCATTTCCTCCACTGCAAATACAAGCATGTTTATGACTTTAGATGACGCTACTGGTTTTCATGGTGATGGGAAGTTGATGTCGCTAATTCCAGATAGACCCCAGCCCAGATTCACACCATCCTACAAGTGTACTTGTACAACAGATTGATGTTAGTGTTCTTGTAGCTCCCATCATCACAGTCGTTATGAATATTATTCTGCATCTTGTATGTGAACGGTCTCTTGTATGATCGCTTGCAAAATGTTTGATGGCTCAGGGAGATTAGCTAAGCGAGTTAACCAGTTCGTGACGAGATGAAGGTCGTGTAGACTCTCTCCGCTCTGTGCTCTACTACAAGCTGGTTACACAGTGTCCTCAGTACCACACATTTTGCCATTTTGCCCAGCCTTTAGTGGGTTGTTGTTGTTGTGGTTGGAGGCCCGTGACCGTTCGTGGGTGGAATTGTGGGTTTGGTAGTGTTTTGAAGAGCAATTTAGACTTCTATATTTAGATCTGGTGATAAGGGCTCGGATTTTTAGGTGCTAAAAATTGGGAAAATATTTATTTTTTATGTATTAAAATACCTGAAATATGTGACAAGAAAGTAAAAATATTTAATTATAATTTATTTTATTAATGTGAATATAAACAATATGCATTACTCACGCTATGCCTCACTGACTGCTGAAGCATTACAATACACAACGAGATACATCTTCAGGTTGTCCATCACAAATGACCGACGATCATCGCGAAGGCGCGAAACTGCGGCAATATGTTTCTTGTCCTCGAGGTAACTTGAGATCGCTGTTCAGCCTTCATTGCATTCCCGCAACAGAACACCCCAATCAGAAGTAAAATTATCTTTTAATTCTACAACATACTGCTGCAGACGATGACTTGTAGTTGCTTTTACTTTAGGCATCGCCGGATTCCACAGTGAGTGGACACACACACACGGACAAAAGGTGATCCCATACGGGTATTTTTCCATAAATGAAAATAGCCTAAAAATAGTTTATTTTATTACACGCTGGCCAGACTGTACCAGTAGACCCATGAAATACGGTTTACGAAATGAGTTTCCTGGGAGACGATCTTGAGTGCTGTAAGGCAAAGCGAGCCCCAGCAATGGAAATGTCAATCCATTTGAATGTTGCATGTTGCACGCGATGTGCTGTACCGCTGGATCACGTGACGGGCTCTAACCTTCTCAAAATAATTAATTAAAAATAGCGTTTCTCAATCTAAGAAGCGCACCTTCTGTGACACTTACCTGTAGGAGGAGGACGGTGTCGTTCCCAGAAGCTTTTCAGTCGGTCAACATGAGTGTGGGAGGGGAATTACAGTTATATTCCTGGTGCCTGAAATAAATTGCATGATTTATTTACTATACTCTGGATACACCAGGGCTGTTCCGATGGACTGTATGAAAACAAGATGTTCCGTGACGAACTAAAGAGCCTACTTTTCTTAAAATTAAGATTCATGCCAATGATTAATCTACAGTATATGAACCTATCTAGAATATTAGGGTAAAGAAATATACACAGCATTTATTAACAGTTGTCAGCTCTGATTGCTCTTAAGAATACTTATAGTCATATCTGTTATGTTACACATAGCACATACGAAATTTGGTTGAAATCCAACTGATAGTATATAAGTTACATGTATTTAAAAATTGGTCCTATCAGCAGGCTTAGAATCATGTTGGTAGAACTGGCATATATAAGTTACTCCAAATTAATCTAAAATGTCAGGTACTATACGTGTGCATAGTTTAAAGATGTCGGATTGCATACTTTCTGATATATTGGTATTTGGATGAAAGAGAGAGAGAGAGAGAGAGAGCAATTATCAACAGTTGGCAGTGCTGGTGGCTCTTAAGAATACGCTCAGTCATATCTGTTTATGTACACGTACTACATACAAAATTTGGTTGAGATCCAATTGTTAGTGTCGAAGTTATATGCATTTAAAAATTGGACCTATCAGAAAATTATTTTGGCAACACTGTCATGTATGTCCTCCTGGAAATTCAACTGAAATAGTATTATCTACATGTGTGCCAATTTTGAAATAGCTCCCATGCATACCTTCCAAGATATCCAACATGGAGCTCAAATTTCCAGTGCGTTTTTTCAGCAGTTGGTAGCACTGACATCATTTTCAAATATGGGCTTGAGATATTCCGGTATACATCTTTACTCATACTAAATTTGGTTTCGATTGCTGCAGCCGTTTAGGAGTTGATAGGGGTGGGACACACACACACACAGCCAGCCAACCAGACAGACAGTCAGACAGACAGACACACATTTTCCCGGATCGATCTCATAAGTCTACTTTTCCCTCATTTTTGCAAAATGTGAAAAGTAGGCTAATAACAGAGTGACATACCAAACTGATTTTACTACTAAATGTTTGCTTCTTTTATTCCTATGTCTCAACATAATCGCCAAAACGATTGAAAGATTTGTCGTGTCGTTACACCAGCTTTCCAATGCCGCCACTGAGGTGGATACGTCTTGACAGTCTACTGAAGTGTTTCCTTTTTGGCGAGGCGTTGCCGCCCAACCATACCTTCAATTCTCGAAAAATGTGAAAAACATTCAGTTCTGGTTTGGACTAAACGGCAGATGGTCCAAAACCTCACACCTGAATTCTTTGAAAAAGCCTATCGTAACGTTAGCACAGTGCGGTCGTGAATGATATGAATCTAATATAGGTTTACGTATTAGGAAGCCATTTTTGAAAGTCTTTGTCTGGAACGTGGCGCTTTATGGAAGTGAAACTTAGACTGTTGGCGCAGTAGAAAAGAGGAGAATTGAAGCGTTTGAAATGTGGTGTTACAGGAGAATGATGAAGATCAGATGGGGAGATAGAGTTACAAATGAAGAATTATTAAGACCAGTGGGAGAGGAGAGATGATTCTGGAGACTGATAATGATGAGAAGAGATAGGTTGGTAGTACACATACTAAGTCTCACAATTATAAAAGCCGCCTTGTCAAACACTAGAAATAAGTTTAATAATTAAATTAAGACGTAGGCATACATGTTTCGGTATACAATGATACACTCGTCAGCGAGAATTGAATAATAAAATAATCTTAAAACTATGTAAACAAATACCAAAGGGTAAATACATATCCTAAAAAAACATTAGAATTTAAATAAAATGAAACGTCACAAAAATTAGAAAATACATAAAAGAAACAAGACTAAAGTTAATATAAATCTACCTTAATAGATTGTCTATATTACACTTCTTCAATATGGTTCTATGCTATAATGAATCGGACGTCCTGTTGAGTGCAAAAAGATGTTGTTTCCTTGTATAAAGAAGTGGTGAAATGCGCAACAATATTTGACTGACAAAGTCCTCTAACCTTGAAGGACGTTCGAATTAATTTTGAGATTAATATCAGTCAACACGGATAATATTTAATACCATATTTATAATATCTATGAATTTATTAGTTATGGAAGGCAGAGTCAAGGGCAAGAACTGTAGGGGCAGATCAAGGTTAGACTATGTTAAACAGATTGTCTCGGATGTAGGGTGTGGTAGCTATGTAGAGATGAAACGATTATGTCATGACAGGGAGGCATCGAGAACAGCATCAAACCAGTCAAAAGACTGAAGACTCAAAACAAAAAACAACTACAATCGGAATCAGCCGAGATCGAACCCACAGTTTTGGATTTTGAAACGGAGTAACATTGAACTAGTGTTAAAGAAAACGCTTGAAATAGTAGGCTACGTAACTAGGATGTAAGTTCAACATAACAGAAAGATGGTATATTGGCTTTCACGGCCAGTGAATCAAAACTCAGCAATTTTTCTAGGTTTGTGCCGTGTCTTGTGTGGGGTTTCGCCGAGGACACCAAGCTGGCTCATCAGCGGGCTCTTGGTGTCCCCGCCCGGACCCCCCCCCCCCCCCCACAGGAGTAGCGAACTGCGCGCTACCTCCCTACACCTCTTTACTGCAAGAACTAAAAGCTCAAGCAGCCATAACTCCCTATGAAGGCTTACTTAAAGATGGTATATTGGCTTTCAAGTCGGGGACACCCAGAGCCCGCTGATGAGCCAGCTTGGTGTCCTAGGCGAAACCCCACACAAGACACGGCACAAACCTAGAAAAATTGCTGAGTTTTACAACAGAAACAATTTTGAGAATTGGTTTTACTTTTTTTTTATATAATCGTTTCGGTCTTCTATGGACCACGTTATTTCGACTGCCTTTTCCCTCGTTCTTTCACATTGGCCCAGTATTCACGCATTCTTTTTCCGTGAGCTTCCTTTCGTTCTTCGGTCCACTTCTTGCCGGTTTTCAATAGAGGTTTTGGCTGAAAACTCTGTATCTCCCCAAGTTTCTTCTTCAAAGAGTCACGTTCCAAGATGTCCTCATGTGATATCCCCAGTTCTTGTAGGTCTTGTTCCACCTCTGTAAACCAGATCCCTTTGGTTTTCTTTCCCACAAAGTAGACACAGATTCGATTGGACAATCTTCTGGAGTTCATTCGTGTTAAATGGCCATAAAAGGAGGGTCTTCTTTTGCGAATGGTGTCCGTTATTTTCTCCACATGTAGATAAAGTTCATCGTTGTGTCGTCTTCGGTTTTACATTATTGTTATTATTTTTATGTCGTGTATCGTGCAAACAGTGAAAGCCATGTAGGCCTACATTGAAGTTAAAGAGTTAAAGTGTACTGTTGATCGCACCATTTGTGCGTTACAGGACATACTAGCTGAACATCAGCATTTGATACCAGAAAGAAATTCAAAAAATATTAAACCACACATGAGTTTTATCTTCGTTTTTCAAAACTTTACGACGGAATAAACAATACATGTTTCTTCTAGATTTTGACTAATATTTAGTATGAACTAATCTAGAGATAGTAAGTTGGACTGCCGGCAATAATATTAGAAACAATAACCATGGTCATGTGATACACTGCCACATAACGTACTGCAATTTAATCAAAACTTGTACATTGTAATTGCGGGTTATGAGAAAGCCATAAAACGTTACGTACGCTTCTAATTTCACCGTGGCAGGTAATATGTGAGGCAATTCCAGCGGGTGTACGCTCAGTCGGAACTCGTTACTGAGAGCGAATGAAAATATATTGCTGGAAACAGAGCGAGTAAAAGTTTCACCGAGCTGGCTCCTAGCTGCTGCCAATATCAGCCAGTCTGTACTCGATCTAATAGTAATACTAGATTCATATGAAATTAACAGAGTTGTAGTTCCCTTAATCTAACATTACATACCAAATGGTATAAATTGTCCTCCAATATTCGATACTTATCACTAAGGCCCGAAAGTTCATGCACTATTAAATGAATAATGCATGCAAAAATGCACTAATTATTGATCAAATATGGATCACGTCTCAATAAATATGCACTATGAAATAACTACGGCAATTACGATCTTTAGCGTGTCTATTTTGAATATAAAGAAAAACATGAACAAGCAATGATGGAAATTGGAGAAAAAATTAAAGTGGGAGTGAAGATTCAAGGAGAAATAATTTCAACTCTGAGATTTTCCGATGACATAGTCATCTTGGCCGACACACCCGAGGATTTGAATGAGTTTTTGAATGGTAGGGACTCCGTTTTGAGGAAAGAATTCATGATGAAAATTAATAAATGTAAAACAAAAATATTGGAATGCAGCCGGAAAAAATCAGAAACCTCTATGGACATCAAATTGGCAAGTGAAAAGCTGAAGGAAGTAGGCGACTTCTGTCACTTAGGAAGCAAAATAACCAGTGATGGACGAAGCAAAGAGGATATAAAACGTAGGTTAGCTCAGGTAAGGAAAGCAACAAAAAATGAATCTGTTGACATTGAATATATATTTAGGTATTAGGAAGTAATTTTTGAAAGCCTTTGTCTGGAGCGTGGAGCTCTATGGAAGTGAAACTTGGACTATTGGTGCAGTAGAAAAGAAGAGAATTGAAGCGTTTGAAATGTGGTGTTACAGGAGAAAGATGAAGATCAGATGGGTAGATAGGGTTACAAACGGAGAGGTATTAAGACGAGTGGGAGAGGAGAGATGTTTTTGGCAACTGCTAATGAAGAGAAGGGAGAGATTGTTAGGTCACACTCTAAGACACCACATTTCAAATGCATCAATTGTCCTCTTTTCTGCTGTACCAATAGTCCTAGTTTCACTTCCATATAGTCCCACGGTCCAGACAAAAGCTTTCAAAAATGACTTCCTAATACCTAAATCTATATTCGATGTCAACAGATTATTTTTCTGTAGAACTGCTTTCTTTGCCTGAGCCAACCTACTTTCTATATCCACTTTGCTTCGTCCATCACTGGTTATTTTGCTTCCTAAGTAACTTCCTAACTTACTTACTTCCTTTAGCTTTTCACCCGCCAATTTGATGTCCATGGGGGTTTCTGATTTCTTTCGGCTGCATTCCAATTTCTCGTTTTACATTTATTGTTTTCCATCTTGAATTCTTTCCTCAAAATGGAGTCCATACCATTCCTACAACTTCAAATTATCGACGGGACCAAATAACATTGATTGTTTTCAATTTATCGAGTATTTTTCATGGGGGTAGGGAAAGGATTTAAATTATCGAGAGTTTCTAATTAAGGAGCGTCAATTCATCAAGAGTCGACTATGTATGAATTTTCTTGCATTTCCGGATGTAATCCCTTCCTATATTATTCTGCTAAGGTCCCATTCCTGTTTTGCACCGAAAATAAGGTCCAATTAACACCAACCTACACATATGGGGTACCTACAGGTTCAGCATAACCCAATGCGTAAGCGAAACGCACTCACTTACTCTTTAAATGCCTCACAATTAAATAAATACCTTAAAACATGTATATTTACAATGAAAGAATGCAACACGGTAACCATGGTAACAGAATCTCACAGGTCCATCTATTTCTGTAAGACGCACTGCAATTCCAATTATTACATTACTGTGAAAGTTTCCAGACGGTTATAATGTTATCACTGAACCAAATTAAGCTGAAAAAATCATCAATATATACAGTATAATGCTCTTAAGGGGGTCAAGGGGCACTCTAGAATTATTTCACGCAATTTTCACTGTGAGTGTGGTACGAAAGGTCTTTTTCACCCGACTATAAAGGGTCTCCGAAAACCACATTTAAAGGCCCTTAAATTAACAGTGTCTGTGATATTCCCAGAAAACTAACTTCGCTTTGATATACCTATGAAGGAATGACAAACCCCTAACCACTGCACCAATAGCTGAATTGATAAAGTCTGATTATTCATACCAAGGATAAATCAGTCATAGCATTCATGATTGAGATTTTGCTAAATGCACTCTTTACAACTAGAATATTCGCGAGCGAAGCCGTGACGGGTAATGCTAGTGTCACTTATTGTAATAATAATTGGGAGGAAAGTGTTGCGGACAATCAGGCGATGCGTCCAAAACTCAAATGAGAATATGTGCTATTGGAAACAAGGTAATGCACAGAAAGTAGGTTACCAGGAGACTGTTGAGTTGGACCAGCTCCAGTGAGTGGGTAGAACATAACAGGACCCTCAGTGTCTGTCCCTTCCGCATTTAACAACACCGGTGTTACATGGACCGCTTTGTGTCCGGCACAATGGCAACTCACTCGGACCTTGAAGGAATCATATTACTCCCCCGCTAAGAGCAACCTTGCGGTTTAGGTCCGATCTTACAATCTCCAGTAAAGTGACAGTAAACTCTAACTGATAGTTGGCTTTACGGTCGGAGTAAAGTCCCAGTAAACATTCGATCCTTCTTACCATATTCCGGTTAATGTTTACGGTAGGTTAGCAGATCAGCGCATAATTTTCAACAGTTGGTACATATTTCTGGTTCGATTTGCAGATTTCTTGATACCTCTCAATAGTTGGCATGAGTGTATCTGCATCAGGGAGTAAATAATATATATATTATATTCCTTGATCTTGATCTGTGTTCTTGGTGCAATCTGTTTGTTACGTTACGATTATAAAGAGAAATATTAAATGTGGAAAGACAATAATTATCTCCAAATGAGACAAATAAAGGCCTCAAAAGGAAAAGCTTCGTCAAACGGAATCGAATTAAAAGCTATAATTATACGCTGAATCAATACTACTAAATTTTAATTCTACTGTCAATACGGATATTTATGACATTTGTTTCCAATGGCAAATGTGTTTGCATTCTATAAACGGAATCGTTAAAAAAAGTCTTGATCATCTAATTCGTCGTAATAATCACTTCGATTCTCATATACCTTTCTTCCCCTTCTTTGAACAGCATCAGCATTTACGAAGCCCATGAAATTACGGATAATTCTAGGCATATTGACGATGTATGTAATCAGCTGGCGTTGAGATGATGATAGAAAATCTGGCAGAAAAGCAGTTTACGGGAGGAGAATCCTCCGGTAAAGTTCACTGCCGGTTAAGGCTTATTTTACTGTCAGTTTGTCGTTAACCAGCTATTGTAAGAATCAAGTTCCAATAAACTTGCCGTAAAAGTGCCAGTAAAGATTCAACCGGAGATTGTAAGAACAGGCCTTAGTCATTGAAGTCTGTCTCTCCCTTAACCCGCGAAGACTGACGCATGGTTATTTTCGACCCGGGGCTTAAATTATACTCTATATTCTCGTTTTGGTCAGCCCTCATTTCCTGTCGCTTACTGTAACTTCCTTCCTAGCCTTGAACTTCACCCTGCAAAAGAAACATGTCCATTACTGTGTAAACACTCAAGTTATTTCAATATTATTTACGTTGGGTCAGATTTACCCATGGCGCCAGTCCTGGCGTGACAATTTTTGGCTTACGCAAATCGGGACAATCTGTTAAAAATAAGGGGTAAAATTCACCTATTTTGGTGCAGCACGATAACGTAGCTCACTTTCTTGTTGATCCATGCTTAGGGTCTAGGGACATCTTGGTCATCAGCTCATTTGTTCAAACAAAATCAAAAGACTGCTTTGCCGCCATTATCAAGGCCAAATATACTGTTACCAAAATTATTTTATGTTCGACGATGTGTAAATGCAAACATTATGTGTGAGAAAACTGTATCATAATGAGGCTCATTATAACACTATTTTTCATTATGAAACAGTTTCTCCCACCAATCAGAGCTCAATAAACAATTGTATGACCAATTAGGTAAGGATACCTTCGCGCATGCGCTCAAAATCCATTGCCAAGCACACAGAGCGCAGGCATCGGTCGGTCAGAGAGCTTGGAAAACAGAGATATCCTACCTAGCGCTGCACTCCGACTAGAAAATTCTAGTGACTGAATCTCAACAGATATTTATGAATATTTATGTTAAAACATATAATAAAGTTATTATTGTCATCGAACATAAACAGTCGTATGCAACTCGCATACGCTCGTTTTATGAACATACTCGTGCCTTAATTATTGCCATTATAGGCTCGTTGCATAATGTACTAGTAATGTTTCTGCATGTTGAAACCTCATTTTATATTGCGAATAGTTCGTAGGAAGACACCAGGTGAAAAATTACTTCATTAAAATACGTACGACTATGGCAAAAATGACCCTGCGCCAGTCCTCGTGTTATATTTCTTCACCCCACTTCTCAAGGGTTAATTCCCCGGTCATTATAAATGTGTGCTCAATAAATTTGGTTGATGAAATGGCCTATCTGAAGAAGGTTTGTAGTGTACCGGGTGGCTCCAGTTTTCCCTGTTCTCCACTGGCTTTGGGACGGACCCTCTCCTCTTTCCCTTTCCCATCTGCCTTTAATGGCTCTTTTTTTTTTTAGATATCTAACCTCCTTGACTTTCATAGTGATTCAAGGAACAACGAAATTCGACATGCAAGCTACCCTCTGGGTGTCAAATTTAAGGGGCCGATAGCCTAGATGTTAGGCCCCTTAAAACAACAATTATCATCATCATATCAAATTTAAAAGCTTGCACCCGGCACCGAGGCCATACGATATTATTATTATTATTATTATTATGGCTCTTTTTGATTCCAAGTCCCTCAATCCTCATTCTTCAAGGTTTTAAGGACATTTCATTTCCTCTTTTTTTTATCTCTTTCCTTCTTTATCTCCCATTTATTCTTCTGCTATGTAATTTCAATAAAAAGGGAGAGTGGTGGCGCAGCGGTCAAGCTGTTAGCCTCTCACCACGGCGGACCAGGCTCGATTCCCGGTCAATGCATGTCAAATTTTCAAAGTGAAATGCCATGTCCTGTGGTTTGGATTCCACGCTAACAGGAGGTCCCGTGGCTTATGATATCGAGATTAACGGTCACGTAAAACTATAATCTTCCTTCTTTCATTAAAAGTAGCAGGAACATTTGATTCTGATTTTTCACAATAACCCATATCATAAAGGACCGATGACCTAGACGTTGGTTGGTTGGTTCCTCAGTTTAGGGGCTGCGACAACGCGGTGTACTTTGGGTGCGTGTAGAATCTGTCTGATAAGCGGTGTTAATTGTGATGGCTGTATTAGTGTGTGTATCTGTTTTTTAATTCAAGTAAGGACTGCAACTTTGAATTTTTTTCAAATAGTTCCTACTTTTGCCACCAAACGCCACCATCAACGACTACTAGGCCTAGTTCAGAACTTAGCTACTAGACGCCACCGCAGTCGGCACTTGGCAACCTACGTAGAATCCTAAGAGCGTTGTTTACATTCTTAACCTATACAATTTAGCTTCACACAGGTTTAATTAGTGGAAGGTTCTTTAACATGCCATTAATCTATGACATGGGACCGTCGGCTTGACTTCCCCTCTGAAGGAAGGCATGTTGAGGGATTTTTAACGCTCTTAAAAAAATCCGACGGCTTCGGCTGGGTTTGAACCCGACCTAGACGTTAAACCACAATTCTAAGTACCATCATCATCATCATCATCATCATGACAAAACTTCTCCCTGGTTTTGAGAGGATTATTACGTCTTGTGTTGGCGAGTGTTAATGTTAAATGGGGCATACGAGTTGATAATGCTGTCTTTATGTTTGCATCACCTCGCTAGCTAATGTGTTTCTGGCGTCCCTTAATGGACTTGTACAACTGTAATGTGGGCGAAAGCAGTCTAAGTGCTGTTGTTCACTCAGGCAGGTATTGTTTATGACAATGTTTACAGATGTACATCTTCTGAACGTCAAGAAGTTCTGATTTTCTCCTAATGCACAGGCATTTCAGGTGACAGCTTTCTTCAGAAGGATAGAAATGAACTGCATGTGTGTGGATGAGATTACAAAAGACCTCAATCTGAGTGTCATATTTACAAGGGTCGTACGTGACCCTATCAAGGTGCTTGGCTATGACAGGGCCATCTTGAACCGGCGTTTGGTAAGGTGGTCAGTTAATTCCACTCCTTCTGCCACAACATCTGGCAAGTAAGCTAGTTAGTTATTGTTGTTTTAAGGGGCATAACAGCGAGGTTATCAGCCCCATTAGTATTTCTATATAATAATAATAATAATAATAATAACAATTAAAACTTGGCAATTTTTCTAGGTTTGTGCCGTGTCTTCTGTGGAGTTTCGCCTAGGACACCAAGCTGGCTCATCAGCAGGCTCTTGGTGTCCCCGTCCGGACCCCCACAGGAGTAGCGAACTGTGCGCTACCTCTCTTTTTATGAAGCCCACCTGCGCCTCTTAACTGCGAGAACTAACAGCTCAAGCAGCCATAACCTCATAAAAAGGGAGGTAGCGCGCAGTTCGCTACTCCTATGGGGGTCCGGGCGGGGACACCAAGAGCCTGCTGCTGATCCCGCTTGGTGTCCTAGGCGAAACCCCATACAAGACACGGCACAAACCTAGAAAACTTGCTTGAGTTTTAAATCACTGGCCGTGAAAGCCAATATACCAATAATAATGTTATTGGATTTACGCGTCCCTTTCAACTATTGTGGCTTTTAGAGACGCCGGGGTGCCGGAATTTTGCCCCGACAGGTGATCTCTAACGTGCCAGTAAATCTACTGAAAGGGCTCCCTCGCATTTGAGCACCCTCAAGAGCCAACTGACTGCGCCAGGAGCATTACTGCTTCACCGCGCAGCCAGTCCACGTACTGACGAGTTTGTTATCCTCCAAGGTAACGGGTATCGAACCACAGATGACCGCACTCAGACACGCACGCTGCGATTTATGACAAAGCAATACCGAGGCGAGCCTTGTGAATTGTGATTACAGATTAATAATTCAAATTGCAGCCGCGGTGTGCGCTGCCAGCAGGGATTACAGGCTCTAGCGCCTGGAGCTGAAGGTAAGGTAATAATGGGGCTGTTGCCAGAGTAACATACATGCCAACCTTACAAAACTAAAAATCAGGAGGTTTTGATATGAAAATCAGGAAAATTCAGGAGATGCAAATAGTGCGCATCAGCTTAATTACTTGGCAAACAATGCTTCAAAATGAATGACGTAAATTAGCATTTTGCAATTATTATCCCATCACTCACACTTTCAACACAATTTCTTTTTTAATTTTTAGTTTTATCATTTTAAATGATCTTGTCGACTTCGTCGTTACGCTGGGGTCTGGCGTTACGTTACGGTGACGGGACGAAATGTACCCAGATGCACTGAGGTGTGTGACGTCATAGTACCGCTTGGTGCATGTGTACCCCGACAATCTCTACTTCGTTAGTATGGATTCTTGGATGTCACGGGTAATCTCGAGAACCACTGGATGGATTTTGATGCGGTTTTCACCATTCTGTAAAGGATATCTCGAGGAAAGATTCTGTAGAAAATAATTTATGTATGATCAAAGGAAGCCAAGCAGTAACGATTTCAGTGAAGAAGTCGAAAACAAACTTGGCGTCCGTGCACTTCATAAGCTTACGCTGGGCAAACCGTTAAAAATATCAATATACTATGAGCGTAAGAATTGGTCAGCATGAAAAGTTCTACAAAAAAGTCCGCGAGAGCATATCTCTATCTTCAATACATCGCCCACTATAAGTGTTTGGACTGGATGGAAGGGGCACGTCCCCGCGCGCTCTTGACCTTGCTTTGCCCTTGGTTTGCACTTGCCGTTCGCAAGTAATTTGAAACAAGATAAGCAAGATAAGTATTATTCAGATACGTTTCTAGTATGTGAAGAGTCTTTGGCGTCGAGCATTTTGCTAGCATTTTTCAGCATTTGTAGCATTTAAAATGATACAGTCAATGCATGTGAGATTTTCGAAGTGAAATGCCATGTCCTGTGGTTCGGATTCCACGTAAAACGGAGGTCCCGTGGCTCATGATCTCAAGATTAACGGTCACGTTAAACTAGAAGCTTCCTTTTAAAATGATACAAAGTCTAGTCTTTCAGACTGTCACTTTTTTTTACTATACTTTACAATTTTCTTTGTGCTTCCTTGTTCCCACGCTTTCGAAATATCACTTTTTCCACCACGTGATATGAAAAACATTACGTCGACAAACAGTACAGAATGAAAAAAAATGCTTGACCTTTGCTGGATTCAATCATGCATGGAAAATGTACCGAAAACTGTTTCAAAAAACCAGAATTGAATTATTTGGCCGTAGTGAAGAGTCAAACATCGAGAAAAGCCACTAGAATGTGACGAAAATGTTGCAGCAAAGTCAATAAACAGCCGCTTACGCTGAAACAAAACCCATTTACGAATTTAGGTACCCAAATTACCTGCCCACTATAAACACTACCAAAAAGATACTGGAAAACGTTTGAAGTTCGCCAATGATTTATAAAAAAAATCGCGAGGATAACTTGACTAATCGTGAGGCGGGAAAAACTATGAAAAATCGGGAGTCTCCCGCCTAAATCGGGAAAGTTGGCAGGCATGGAGTAGTGGCGGTCCACATGCACGACCTTAACATAATTCACGGAAAGTACAATGGCATGAAGGTGAAACGGTATGATATAGTCTATTCAGATCACATTTCTATCTTGTTTTTAGGCATTCAGTAAGTTAGGTATATCCTTGATATACACTAGCAGTGTTTTGTAATTCACCCAATTAGCGCTAACTGTGGGACAAGAACAATTAGTAGGTCTATTTACTTTTACGATACAACATACATATTCAAAACTGCAGCCATTATTGATCAGTCAACTGTCACAAATCGTCTGTCATAGAGCCCAAACAGCACAAGATGGTCCTCCAGGCAGCGTCCGCCATATTGAGTCCAAAAATGACATAATGAACACTTCTTACCTAGTTTTATGAACCCGAAACCTGCGTAATGTAACCAACTACAGTAAACGTAGTTACGGATATGGCAGCAGAATATGTTCAGTGGGCAATCATTTGAAATAAGAGTTTTGGAGTCAGACAAGAGACACCATTATGGAAGGTATAATAATAATAATAATAATAATAATAATAATAATAATAATAATAATAATAATCACTACAACAAGAAGTGCATCTCGCTAGACGCAACATTAAGGCACTATACAACGGTGATTCTTCCGGAAGCAACTTACGCAGCCGAAACAATGGTGATCGACGGTCATTCCAAAATTAAGGATATAGAAAAACAGGAAAGAAAAATTCTCAGAAAGATTTACGGGGCAGTTAATAATAACGGTATTTGGATGAAGAGACCTCAAAGCGAAATTTTGAGGACCGCACCGAGTGCAGGAATAAAATCAAAAATGTTAAGTTTGATCAGAGACCGTCAGGACAGCCTGGAAGAAAATGGACAACTGAGCGGAAGAACGAGCGTTATGAGAGGATGAAGAGATTTTGGGAAGCGAAGCGGGAAAACGCCAGGAGATGAAATAATTACAATCGATGAAATAAATAATAATAATAATACATTTATGCGTAGAAAATGACCGAATTGGTAAGAAAAAGCCCACATCTCCAAACTTCCAAGGTAACGAAGGAGTGTATACAATTAAGAGGTTTCTATTAATATTCTGGAATGTTTCAGTAGATAACTGTTGTTGTTGCTTATTTTAGGCACTGCAACATCACGGCCATATAGCCCCGTGTATTTTGGGTGTGTGTGGAGTTAGTGTGATAACCTGTGTGTATTTGTAATTGAGGTGAGGACAGGGAAGGAAGGTGACGTGGCCTTACGTTAGGAACGATCCCAGCATTTGCCTCGAGAAGTAGGATGGCTGAGGTGGGAATCGAACCCTCGTTTACTGAGGCTCGTAGAAAAACCGATAAGAGAAAAAGAAAAAAAAAAACGAAAAGCAAAGAGACGGAAAGAAATGAAAATCCACATCTTGCTTCCAGTCTCCGACCTGGTCAGGAATGGAATGAATGAAGCCCCCATCTAGCGGCGAGGATATGAACCGTGCCGGCTGCCGAAGCCTGTCGCACTCCTCTGGGGCAATGATTAAATGAATGACAGATGAAATGAAATGATAGTGGAGAGTGTTGCTGGAATGAAATTTTTGACAGGGAAAACCGGAGTACCCGGAGGAAAACCTGTCTGCCGCCGTTTTGTCCAGCACAGCACTTGGATTGACCGGGATTTGAACCACGGACCCAGCATTGAGAGGCCGGCGTTCTGCCGCCTAAGCCACGGAGGCTCCAAAGAGACGGAAAGAATATACATAGAATAAATTATGAAATTTAATTACTTTTCAGTCGGTCAACACGATAACTTAGTATCCAAATTGTAATGAATACATGTGTATTATCCAAGTGCTGAGCCCAAGACAGCGGGATTGAATTTTCACGCATTTAGTTGACATTTCAGGGAGCGCAAATGTGAGGGAGCCGTGTCAGTAGATTTACTGGCACGTTAAAGATCCCCTTCGGGGTAACATTCCAGCACCCCGGCGTCTCAAAAAGCCGCAGTAATTAAAAGGGACATAACACAAATAACAACAGTAAGTATTATCCCAAGTGAATTAATTAATCTACGGGAGCTATGTTTTCAGGTTGAAGGAATAACACCCATTATTACCATTTGGGTACAATCGTGTTGACCAAATCTCACTTACTAAGGCAACTCTGAAGAAAACTTCCGATGCGATAATAATAAATAAATAAATAAATAAATGAATAAATAAATAAACGAAAATGAAAATCCACAGCCTGCTTCCAGTCTCCGACCGGGTCAGGAATGGAATGAATGAAGCCCCTATCTAGCGGTGAGGATATGAACCGTGCCGGCTGCCGAGGCCTGACGCACTCCTCTGGGGCAATGATTACATGAATGACAGATGAAATGAAATGATAGTGGAGAGTGTTGCTGGAATGAAATTTTGACAGGGAAAACCGGAGTACACAGAGAAAATTCTGTCTGCCTCCGTTTCGTCCAGCACAGATCTCACATGGAGTGACCGGGATTTGAACCACGGACCCAGCGGTGAGAGGCCGGCGTGCTGCCGCCTAAGCCACGGAGGCTTCAACTAAGTAAAGAATAAGTAACTAAATAAATAACTAAACTAACTAAAGAAATAAATAACTAAATAACTAACTAAATAAATAACTAAATAAATAACTAAATAAATAACTAAATAAATAACTAAATAAATAACTAAATAAATAACTAAATAAATAACTAAATAAATAACTAAATAACTAACTAAATAAATAACTAAATAAATAACTAAATAAATAACTAAATAAATAACTAAATAAATAACTGAATAACTAACTAAATAAATAACTAAATAAATAACTAAATAAATAACTGAATAACTAACTAAATAAATAACTAAATAAATAACTAAATAAATAACTAAATAAATAACTAAATAAATAACTAAATAAATAACTAAATAAATAACTAAATAAATAACTAAATAAATAACTAAATAAATAACTAAATAACTAACTAAATAAATAACTAAATAAATAACTGAATAACTAACTAAATAAATAAATAAATAAATAACTGAATAACTAACTAAATAAATAACTAAATAAATAACTAAATAAATAACTAAATAAATAACTGAATAACTAACTAAATAAATAACTAAATAAATAACTGAATAACTAACTAAATAAATAACTAAATAAATAACTAAATAAATAACTAAATAAATAACTAAATAAATAACTAAATAAATAACTAAATAACTAACTAAATAAATAACTAAATAAATAACTGAATAACTAACTAAATAAATAACTAAATAAATAACTGAATAACTAACTAAATAAATAACTAAATAAATAACTAAATAAATAACTAAATAAATAACTGAATAACTAACTAAATAAATAACTAAATAAATAACTGAATAACTAACTAAATAAATAACTAAATAAATAACTAAATAAATAACTAAATAAATAACTAAATAAATAACTAAATAAATAACTAAATAAATAACTAAATAAATAACTAAATAAATAACTAAATAAATAACTAAATAAATAACTAAATAAATAACTGAATAACTAACTAAATAAATAACTAAATAAATAACTAAATAAATAACTAAATAAATAACTAAATAAATAACTAAATAAATAACTAAATAAATAACTAAATAAATAACTAAATAAATAACTAAATAAATAACTAAATAAATAACTAAATAACTAACTAAATAAATAACTAAATAAATAACTAAATAAATAACTAAATAAATAACTGAATAACTAACTAAATAAATAACTAAATAAATAACTAAATAAATAACTAAATAAATAACTAAATAAATAACTAAATAAATAACTAAATAAATAACTAAATAAATAACTAAATAAATAACTAAATAAATAACTAAATAACTAACTAAATAAATAACTAAATAAATAACTAAATAAATAACTGAATAACTAACTAAATAAATATCTAAAATAGCTAACTAAATAAATATCTAAAATAGCTAACTAACTAACCAACTAATATAAATAAATAAATAAATAAATAAATAAATAATTAAAAATAACTAACTGTATATATGTATGTCTGTCTACCCCATATTATTCCCGTTTTCCAACGGGGTCGGGGATGAGATGCGATGGAAGTCCTTGTGGCGATGATTTTTACGACCGGATGCCCTTCCTGACGCCAACCTCATGAGAGGAGTTAATGAGAGATGAAATGAATGATGGTGAATGAAACTGGGCAAGGATGTGGAAGGAAGCGGCCGTGGCCTGTCAGAATGTACCGTCCCAGCATTTGCCTGGTGTTGAAAATGGGAAACCACGGAAAACCATTTCAAGGACGGCCGACGGTGGGGCTCGAACCCACGCGTCTACCGAGTCAGCAGAGAGCTTGGCCCCATGACCTAATGCTGAGCTTTAGCCAGCGTAGCCAGTACTGTCGGTAACTAACTAACTAACTAAATAAATAACTAAATAGATAACTAAATTAATAACTATATAAATGCCGGTAAATAAATAACTAAATAGATAACTAAATTAATAACTATATAAATGCCGGTAAATAAATAACTAAATAGATAACTAAATTAATAACTATATAAATGCCGGTAAATAAATAACTAAATAGATAACTAAATTAATAACTATATAAATAAGTAACTAAATAAATAAATAAAACGCGTAGACATTAATCATTATGAAGATGGTTTTATATATTATCCGTGTTTTATAATTTGAGATACAGCAATAAACCAAAAGAGGACCTTTCACTGAGCCAGTAGAAGACTTGTCCTCCACCTTGATCCACCAGTAGCAGACCACTATCCAGTATAATACTAGGATCCTCGTCTGAAGAACAAAGTATTGCTAGCGGATCAAACAAACCACCAACAGAAACTTGCATGTCATGTGAAGGAAAGCCACATCACACAGAGGGACGAAGAGCACCCGATGAGCTATTCTACCTCCACCCCCGCTGTGACCTGACACTGAAAGAAAAATTTATACACACGCCAGAGGGTAGCAGTGAATGCAACGGAATTCCTCACATAATGCTTTAGAAATCTGTCGACCGTGTCGGCTGGCAGCTGTGAGGATACCTTTATCTCCACCAAGGCAGGGCCCGTATGGCTCGTTCCGGCCCTCGGAGCACGGCCGTTGTTCAAAGGAACACCCTCGTGCGAGAAATGTACACCCTGGTGACACATTACCTTGTACAAAGAAACTAAACTAAACAAACTTTAACGTGGCTGCACAAAGAGGCCGCGAGAACAGAAGAACAGAGATCACAAGGAATTGATCGGATCACTTCTTTGGCTGTAATAGTTAGTTTAGAAAATGTAATTTTTAGCCTACTTTTCACATTTTGTAAACATAATGAAAAAAGTACACTTAATGAGATCACCGGGCAGATGTGTCTGTCTGTGTGTGTGTGTCCCCCTGCCAACGGCTGCAGATATCAAACTTGGTCAGAGTGAATATCTATACCGGGACATAGGCCTATCACAGCCATGTTTGAAAATGACGTTAGTTCTACCAACTGCTGAAAAATCACAACTGAAATTTAAGCTCTGTGTTGGATATCTCAAAACGTATGCATGGGAGCTATTCCAAAATTAGCACACATAATACTTCTGGTTAATTTTCAACAGCCCCTGCATGACAGGGTTGCCAACATGATGCTATGCCTGCTGATAGGTTCGTTTTTTTAATGCATATAACTTCCATACTATAAATTGTATTTCTATCACTTTCGTATGCCCTTTGTGCATCGTACCATATATGACTATGAGTAATCTTCAAGAGTCATCAGGGCTGCCAACTGTTGATAAATACTCTATATAATTTTATCCTAACCTCAATATATCAGAAAGTATGCAGGCGAACAGATATAGACTTTGCACACGTATAGTACCTGACATTGTAGATTAATTTTGAGTAACCGATATACGACACTGCTGCCAACATGATTCTAAGCGTGATGATAGGTACAATATTTAATTGCACGTACATTCCATACTAACAAATTCTACCAAGATTGGCACATATGTAGATCATAATATTTTAGTTCAATTTTAAGCTACCGATAGGGCCTACATGGTCGAGTTGCCAACATGTTTTTATGAATTGCTTGTACGTCCATGCTATCTGTTGGATACATTAACAGTGTGTACTCAGCCTCGTGAGGCAAAACTGAAAAGAAGTGGGTTCGATTCTCACCTCAGCCATCCTGGAAGTGATTTTCCGTGGTTTTCCATTTCTACTCCAGGCAAATCCCTGCATGGTTCCTAATTTAAGGCCACGGCCACTTCCTTTCCAATCCTCACCTACATTACAAATACACACTACTACTACTACCACCACCAACACCACTACTACAGACATCACAATAACACAGGTTGTCAGACAAATTCTATATACTCACACACACCCAAGTGCACGGAGTAAATTACCACAATATCGCAAAACGCCTAGATGAATTAACAACAACATCTGTCTAAAATCCGGACCGACAGCGGTATCTACGCTTATTAACGCGCAGCGCTAGGCCATGGGGCAAAGTTATCTGTTGACTCGGTAGACGTGAGTTCGAATCCCACTGCTGGCCGACCTTTAAATGCTTTTTTTTCCTCGTGATTTCCCCATTTTAACCCCAGACAAATGCTGGGACGGTACTTTCTGACAGGCCACGGCCGCTTCCTTCCACATCTTATCCAGCTTCATTCACCTTCATTCATTTCAACTCTTAGGGGCGTGGTGGCGCAGCGGTCAAGCTGTTGGCCTCTTACCAAGGTGGACTTGGTTCGATTCCCGGTCAATGCATGTGAGATTTTCGAAGTGAAATACCATGTCCTGTGGTTCGGATTCCACATAAAAGGAGGTCCCGTGGCTCATAATCACAAGATTCACGGTCACGTAAACTACGATCTTCCTTCCTTTTCATTTCATCTCTCAATAACTCCCCTCATGGAAGGGCATCCCTCCGTAAAAACCACTCACCACATAGACTTTCATCACATCTCATCCCCGACCCCATTGAACATGTGAAATTATAAGGGGTGGACATAACTCCGGGATGGAAGTGTCGTAATGAATTAGCGCCCAGCCTGGCCCGGCTCGCACACGGCGCTATTCACTTTAATATCCGCAGTGGATACACACATGTATGCAAAGAAAGTTTGGAAAGAAAGATGGAATCAATACTGAACGGTTACCTGAGCCCTGGAGTGAACATTCAGCCCGTACGGCAGAGCCCACCCAAGTCAATAGCTCTGGGGAAATTAGGCTGCTGTTCTTACCCACTTACGTGGGTCACCACAGATGAAGGAACAATAGAAGATATTAAGAACAGGATTAATAAGGCCAAAGGTGCATTTGCAATGCTAAGACCGATCTGGAAATCTTTAATACGAATGTCAAGTCGGTGCTGCTCTATGGTTGCGAAACCTGGAAGACAATAAACAACTAATCAGAAGTCTTCAGACTTTTGTGAACAAGATTCTGAGGAATATCGTGAGGATATGGTGGCCACAGATCATTTCCAATGAAGGACTACGGAACAGAACTAAACAAACACCTACAGTAGTGGCCATAATTCTGGTAACTTTGTAGGAAATATATTAATTTTCATTAAAGCATACGAAACACATTTGCCCAGTCACCACTAATCCAAGATTTATGATTTTTTTTTTTATCCCGGTTCACGCATTTTTCACGGGCAATTTATGTGGATGATCTTGCTGTTAGGCCATTTTCGAAAAATTTCCTTCTAATACTTATTGCAGAAACGTGAACTACCTAGATTAAGCTTAACATAGAACGACACATTTAAATACTGCCCTGCTGATATTCCCGCCAGGAGTCAACATGGTACTATGAACACTAACATATCAACAAATTCAACAATGATATGCATGTCAGTGGACCAAAACTTATTTCCTCTTTTCCTATTGTAATTATTTGTAAATATCAAGGACTAAGGACTAAATTAACTTTATATCAATCACATTTATTTCTCACCTAAATTATATAACATTCTCCCAATTAAATTAAAAGAATTCAAAGGAAATCATGCAAACCTGAAGATGCATATAAAACATTTCCTCAGAGAAAACAAAATTAAAATTGAAAGTCTAATTAGTTGGGCCTACAAGTTTATACAAACAAAAATTCAATTTTCCTTCTTATTCATTATTTTTTAGTGTATACATCATTTTCATAGAACGTGTTATTCGGCTAAGCCATTATACAATTTTTAGAAATAGTAATCAACGATATGCTTGCCACACACAAGGTTTCACTTTTTAGTGGCATATGTGATATCTCTTCCTGCTGTATGCAGTTGATATCCTATTTCGACCTGTCTTTATCATATTGTAACAATATAATTTAATTATAATTGTAAATTTACAGGTTAAACAACGAGTAGGAAGTGTAAGGAAATTCATAAAATGTGTACAGTTATTATGAATTTTGTAAAATATGTGTACTTGTTACGATTTAATAAGTTAATAATAATAATAATATTTAGCTTTACAGTTACTAATGAAATAAAATCCACAGCCTGCTTCCAGTCGACCGACCGGGGCAGGGAATGGAATGAATGAAGCCCCCATCTAGCGGCGAGGATATAAACTGTGCTGGCTGCCGAAGCACTCCCCTGGGACAATGATTAAATGAATGACAGATGAAATGAAATGATAGTGGAGAGTGTTGCTGGAATGAAATTTGTGACAGGGAAAACTGGAATACCCGGAGAAAAACCTGTCTGCCTCCACTTTGTCCAACACAAATCTCACATGGAGTGACCGGGATTTGAAAAAACGGACCCAGCGGTGAGAGGCCGGCGTGCTGCCGCCTAAGCTATGGAGGCTTCCACAGTTACTAAAATGTTGTTTACCTGGTAAGAAACACAGTGTAAATGCAAATCGTGTCCAGATGGCCACCAGTTTATTGACATTGAGATGCGTCGCAGGAAGAGAAGATGGATAGTGCACACGCTAAGACGTGATAAAAACAACATCGCCAGACAAGCACTGGAATGGAATCCGCAAGGCACTAGAAGAAGAGGCAGGCCGAGGAACACCTGGAGGTGCAGGACATTGAGAATGGTGGGAAGACCTGGATGGAGATCAAGGCCATGGTGCAGAACAGAGTCCGATACTCCACTTAGGAGTTACATGAAATAAATCAAAGTCTTACTTGGCTTGGACAATTGATGATGATGATGATAATTGTTGTTTTAAGGGGCCTAACATCTAGGTTATCGGCCCCTAATGGTTTGGGTGATCGTGAAGATGAAAATGAAATGCAAACTATAACTAAAAAGTAACTACGAACTTATATACTAGAAGAAGAAATGGAAAACAAAAGGAGAATAAGGCAAATAAAGGACAGGAGGAAAAGAGATGCCCTCAACCCTCGAAGAATGCGGATTGAGGTACTTGGAAGTAAGGAGAGCCATGAAAGGCAGATAGGAAAGTGAAAGAGGAGAGGGTCCTCCCCACAGGTAGGGGACAAAAGGGGGAAAACCGGACCCAGCTCAGGAATCCCTCGGGGTCGCCAACTCCCGAACTCACCAGCCGTGAGCCCCTGAGGGTGTAGCAATATCCAGGGTGTAGCAGAAGTGGTGGGGCTACATACACCCTGCCTCCTTGAGGGCCTTGAGCAGAAGGCAGGAGATTACAGGAAAAGAAAAAGAAGGCTGACCCCTCGCAGAAGGAGGGTATCAGAAAAGATGAGACAACGGCCAATTAAGGCGGGAAAGGGACTCCCTAGGCCTTGGATACCTTAATACCGTCGGGGTCGGAAGAGAACAAGAGTTGACCAAGTGAGGTCGACAGGAAAGAAGACAGAGAGGAGCCCGGCACAAGTAAGTGGAAGCAATGCCGGACTCAGCTGGGGCCCCGTGGTCGCCAACCCACGTCCCACTAGATGTGAGCCCCTGGGTGGGGGGCCCTTGGACAATTAGTCCGGTGTTAGTATACAAGTTGTCTGATAACCTGTGTTATTGAAATGTCTGTACTAGTGCGTGCATTTATAATTCAGGTAGGGATTGGGAGGAGATGGCCATCCCAGCATTTTCCTGGAGTAAAAGTGGTGGAAACTACGTCCAGGTTCGCTGAGGTGGGAATCGAACCCACCACTTCACGAGGCTGAGTGTACCCCGTTCCAATCCTCAGACCAGAATTAAATTTCTTGACAGAGCCGCGAATCGAAACTGAACCTCCGGGGCGACAGCCAAGAACACTAGGCACTACACTGCGAGGTGAACGACCAATAAATTAGAGGAAATTCCAACAGAGCACCTTAAGTGGACATTAAGGATATCAGTACCTGGCAATACAGGAACATTTATAGATAATAATAATGTTATATGTTTTACGTCCCTTTTAACTACTGCGGATTTTAGAGACCCTGGGGTTCCAGAATTTTGCCCCAAAGGGGATCTTTAACGTGCCAGTAAATATACTGACACGGCTCCCTCACATTTACGCACCCTCAAATGATAGCTACCAGCGCAAGGATTTGATGATGATGATAATTGTTGTTTTAAGGGGCCTAACATCTAGGTTATCGGCCCCTGATGGTTTGGGTGATCGTGAAGATGAAAATGAAATGCAAACATAAAACTAACTACTAACCTAAATACTAGAAGAAGAAATGGAAAACTAAAGGAGAATAAGGCAAATAAAGGATAGGAGGGGAAAAAAATGCCCTCAACCCTCGAAGAATGCGGATTGAGGGCCTTTGAAGGTAGGAGAGCCATGAAAGGCAGATAGGAAAGTGAAAGAGGAGAGAGTCCGCCCCAAAGATAAGGGACAAAAGTGGAAAACGGACCCAGCTCAGGAATCCCTCGGGGTCGCCAACTCCCGAACTCACCAGCCGTGAGCCCCTGAGGGTGTATCATTATCTAGGGTGCACCAGAAGTGGTGGGGCTACATACACCCTGCCTCCTTAAGGGCCTTGAGTACAAGGCAGGAGGTAAAAGGAAAAGAAAAAGAAGGCTGACCCCTCACAGAAGGAGGGTATCAGGAAAGATGAGACAAGGGCCAATTAAGGCGGGAAAGTGAAAGACTCCCTAGGCCTCGGATAACCTAATACCGTCGGGGTCGGAAGAGAACAAGAGTTGACCAAGGGAGGTCGACAGGAAAGAAGACGGAGAGGAGCCCGGCACAAGTAAGTGGAAGCAATGCCGGACTCAGCTGGGGCCCCGTGGTCGCCATCCCACGCCCACTAGATGTGAGCCCCTGGGGGGGGGGGGAAGGATTTGAACCTGCAACCTTGGCCACAGCCAGCCCAACATTTATAGACTTGTGAAGTTAGGACAAGCCACTCCATTGGTTGATACATTGAAGTTGTTTATTAGCGGCTAACGATGTCATGATATTGATATTGAATATCGATTTTAAGAGGCGGAACAGCGAGGTCATGTGCCCCTCAACACAGGTTAAAGTAGACAAATTTAGAAATAAATTACAATTTATAGGTGGATGACCAGGAAATAATAATTACAATAATAAAGAACAAGTGAAGAGCTAAATAGCCTATTTTCATATATTCTACTTATGTTAATTGCCTCTATCAACATACACATTTCCAGTTTGATTGCTACAATAGATATTGAGAACCGTCTTTATATTTCGGATGATCACCATGCTGGATTTTAATATATGTAGGCCATAGAGTTATGTATTATTAGATGGCGATTATTGTGCACGTTCATTATTCAAACGTTGATTTCGATCGCATGATTAGAACTCAAGAAATAAAAACTTAATTTTATAATTTCGCACAGCCGCCATCCTGTGGTTATGTAAACAATTGAACGAAATTAGATGTCAGTGCATTGCAATTTGTATAGTCATTTACTGTATCAAGTTTCACTGCGTTCGGATAGTTAAATCGCGAGAAAAGTCTATTAAAATTTTTGAACTTCGCTTGGCCGCCATGTTCATTCTGCAGTTAACAGGTCTTTGAAAGTCTCATAGGTGAACGTCTAGTAATGTCGTTTATCACCGTACAAAATTTCGGAGATATAGAATGCTGGTGAAATATTTCGCACAGCCGCCATGTTGGATTGGTGAAACGTAATAAAATTTGAAGGGCACGGTCGTGGTCGGCTAAAATAGTACTATGACTACGAATTTCATTGAAATCGCTCCAGCCGTTTAGACGTTATAGGGGGACACACACAAACACACACACACACACGGACAAACGGTGATCTTCTACGCACATTTTTTTTTTCATAAATGAAAATAGGCTAAAAAGTATGGAAAAGCAAAAATTCAAATGTCAGAAAAGAACAAAGTCTTTGAGTAAAGGTACAATGATGTCATTGTCATCAGCGCCGTATACTTGTCTCTCTCTGATAACATGTGTTCTTATGGTGTTTGCGATAAATGCTGTCTTACCTCTGACAGGAAAAGAAGATCCGGAGCCGTGAGGCTTGCATCCTATCACAGCACCATAACAGCGACGAGGAGCGGAAGGTCGACTGACACCACCAAGGTTGCCCTGAACACTAAGACACGAGCGAAGAGACTCCGAGGGTGGAAGAGGCGAGCTCGAGGAATGCCAGAGTGGCATTGTTGTGACTTCCTGCCGCAGTGAAGCGTGCTCCCGCATTCTTGGGGCGGTCCAGGTGCGCAGGAAGTCCGCCTTGAGGCACACACCACAGTGTCAACACTACGGCCCTCAATGAGCGCGAACTATTTACTAGCCTAGAAGCATGAACGCACTTCTCAAGAATCGTAGATGAGACCTAATGTAGTAATGTTTGGGTACTTGGGCCGAACACGTGGAACAAACTAACACCGGTTGGCTGCGTGGCTCAGCGGTAACGTTCTCGCCTGCTGTTGCCAAGGCTGCAGATCTATTCATGGCGCAGTCAGTTGGCATTTAAGGGTGCGCAAATGTGTGGGAGCCGTGTCAGTACATTTACTTGCACGTTTAAGTTACCCTTCGGGGCAAAATTCCGGCGTCTTTAAAAGCAACAGTAGTTAAAGACGTAAAACCAATAATATTATTATTAGATTATTATTATTATTATTACAAACCAACACCACCTGGACATAAGAACTGACTTATCCAGAATTGAATCCATAAACCAACACGATGAATACCTTTACAACATGAAGTTTTAAATCTCACAGTACAATGATTAAATTAATTTAAAAAAAACTAAACTGGCACCACAGACCATGAAGATCCTTAGTCTACCAAGGTGATCGCTATCCAGCCTTTTCGCCTTCAGATTGCGGGGTGACGCGTGGTCAGCGCGTCAGGTACTCTCGGCCGGCAATCTTGGTTTTCCGGGCACTGCCTCACTGTCTGACAGCTACTCAATTGTATCATGGAATGCTTTTCAGTCAGTCAACGCGATTGTGCCCAAGTATATTAGGTGGGGAGTACAAATATTTAAACACCCCAACCTGAAAGAAATATAAAATAACATATTTATAACTTAATACACACACTATTTCGGTTGATATCCAATGGAAGCTACATGCATATAAAGACTGGACCTATCAGTAGTCGCAACACTATCATGCAATTAATTTATAATATTTCACATTTTATATTTTAACTAGCATCCGGGAACAGTTATGAATGCATTAGACCCTACGCGATAAGCGCTTTTTTTTTTCGATGTCAATTAACTACGACCTACAGTATATCCGTTTTACGTCTCGCCATGGTGGGTTAAAGTCACGGATTGGACTATTAATTATATTATCATGGAGATACATTTGCAACGAATTCTTGTCAGACGTAATTTAAGAATGGCGAGGTGCATGAAACACAAATCCCCCTTCCGTCCAATCTTAACTTGACTGGGTATTTTGCGGAACGAAAAGTTCACAGGCAAAATTAAGGAAAGCCGAGTTGCACTTCCAGGGAAACTCCAACCACAACCAGTCTTCTCTGAAGTCTCAATTCAACATGATTCGACAGTTTTCTGCTGGCTGTATCTGGGGTAATAGGCTCGCCCGCTAGCTAGGCTGTAACTGGGGTGATAGGCTCGTTCCTAGCTAGCTCGTAATCTGTCGCCTCAGTAATTGAATGGAGGTTGTTGGAAGAAATGAAAACGTAAAAACACTATGTATTAAAGAACGTGATATGCTCTCGAGGACGTTTTTGTAGAACTTTTCATGCTGAACAATTCTTACACTCATAGTATATTGATATTTTTAACGGTTTTTCCCAGCGTAAGCTTAAAAGTGCACGGACGCCAGGTTTCTTTCGACTTTTTCACTGAAATCGTTACTGCTTGGCTTCCTTTAATCCAGTGGTTCTGAACCCGTAGTAGTCTGCGGACCACTGAGCGTGAAATTCAATCATGTACGGACCCCCCCCCCCCCCCCAACCCAATACACCTTATCAGTTGTAACCCTTCCTCAATAACACTTATTTTCAAGATATTTCAATTCAAACCCTGATAGTCATCGCCGCGAATACATTCGGACAATTCTCGTTCAACGCACATCGTTTTCGAAATCCCCATTTATTGGCCTCTTTTTTTAACGTGCTGGTGGGCCCTTTTCTCCCGCGGACCACTCCCGAGGCACTCGCGGACTACTGGTTATGAACCACTGCTTTAATCATAAATAAATTATTTTCTGCAGAAACCTTCGTCGAAATATCCTTTACAGAATGGTGAAAACCACATCAAAATCCATCCAGTGGTTCTCGAGATTAACCGTAACATCCAAGAATCAGGGACTTTGTTTTATACTAAGTAAATACATTTTATATTTCATATTTTACATTTTGACATTTGACATTTTAACCTACTGTACAAGTATGCCAGTTTTGGAAAAGCTCCCATGTATTCTTTCAGAGAAATCCAACAAAGAGCTCTATTTTCCATTGTAATTTTTAAGCAGTTTTTAGCACTGACGTCATTTTCAAATATGGTCGTGAGATGCTCTGGTAGAGGTCTTTACTCTTACTAAATTTGGTTACGAAAATAATGTATGGAAGCTCGTAGTTTTACGTGATCGTTAATCACGTGAACAGAGCCACGGGACCTGCTTTTTACGTGGAATCCAAACCGCAGGACGCGATATTTCACTTCGAAAATCTCACATTCATTGGCCGGGAATCGAAGCCTCAGTGAGAGGCAAAACTTGGCCACTAAACCACCACGCCCCCTAAACTTGGTTACGATAGCTGCAGCCGTTTAGGAGTTTATATGGGGGTACACACACACACACACACACACACACACACACACACACACAGACAGGCAGACATACACATCTGTCTGGGTGATCTTATGTTCACTTTTTCTGGTAGCATGCTAAACTGCTGGGCCCATGATCGCGGGTTCAAACCCGGCCAAAGTCGTGGGATTTTTAAGAGCGTTAAAAATCACTCAGTATGCCTTCCTTCGGAGGAGAAGTAAAACTGGCGGTCCATTTCATAGCCTTATGGCATGAAAAAGAACCTTCCACTAACTTAACTTGTGGAAGCTAAAATTTGTAGGTTAGTTTGATAACGCTCTATTAGTTCCTCTGTTCGCCGCCAGGTATTGACTGCGATGCCATTTAGTAGCCACGTCCGCAGCTTGGTGTCGTGGACGGTAGCATTTGGTAGCAAAAGTAGGAACTACTAGAGAAAATTAATCGTCTGCAGTCGTTCTACCTGAATCACAGATAACACACACTAATACAGCCATCACAATTACAACTGGTTGCCAGACAAAATTCTACACACACCCAAAGTACACAGAGCTACATGACCGCGTTGTCGCAGCCCCTAAACTAAGGAACCAACCAACCATCTTACCTTTTTTTTACGTTTTAATTTTAAATATTTTTGTTAAAAGAACTAAATTTCATCAAGCATCTGAGGGCAAGAAGATATTAACACTTCCAAAAGAAAATTCGTTAAAATTTTATGACTGTACGATTCAACCAACAGTATCTTTGACATAGCAGGTGGTTAACATACAGACCACTAAGCTATAAAGGGTTGCTGTACAGTTTGGTTAATTGGCTCCTGAGATTAGGGATTGCGACAACGCGCTCATGTAGCCCCGTGTACTTTGGCTGTGTGTAGAATCTGTCAGATTGTGATGGCTGTATTAGTGTGTGTTTAAATTCAAGTGAGGACTGCAGACAGTAATTTCAAGTAGTTCCTACTTTTGCTATCAAATGCTACTGTCCATGACACCTAGCTTGCGGACTTGGCTACCAGATGGCATTGCAGTCAGCACCTGGCGGCGAACGTTGGAACTAATAGAGCGTTATCAATTCTAACCTACACATTTTTGGTTTCACACAAGTGTAGTTGTCGCCTCCGTAGCGTAGCGGTCAGCATGGTTAGCTGCCGCCCCAGAGGTCCTGGGTTCGATTCCCGGCTCTGCCACGAAATTTGAAAAGTGGTATGAGGACTGGAACGGGGTCTACTCAGCCTCGGGTGGTCCAAATGAGTAGAGGGGGTTCGATTCCCACCTCAGCCATCCTCGAAGTGGTTTTCCGTGGTTTCTTCGGGCAAATGCCGGGATGGTACCTACTGTCAGGCCACGGCCGCCTCCTTCCCTCTTCCTAGCCTATCCATCCCAATCTTTCATCCCTTCCCATCTCTCCTGAGGCCCCTGTTCGCTTTGCAGGTGAGGCCGCCTGGGCGAAGTGCTGATCACACCTCCCCAGTTGTATCCATCCCGACCAGATGTTCCAAGCTCCAGGACACTGCCCATAGAGGCGGTAGTGATGAGTTCCCTCGCTGAGTCCGTGGGAACCACCAACCTAGAGGGTAAATTGACTAAATAAAAAATAAAAAAACAAGTGTAGTTAGTGGAAGGTTCTTTTTCATGCCATAAAACTATGACAAGGGACCGCCGGCTTTACTTCCCCTCGGAAGGAAGGCATACTGAGGGATTTTTAACGCTCTTAAAAATCCGACGACTTCGGCCGGGTTTGAACCTGTGATCTCAGGCATAGACGCTCAGCATGCTACCAACTACGCCACCGAAGCCGCTTCCAGACAGTTCCATAGCTATGCCTTCATAACTACTGAGAAGCTAGGAGTACTCTCACGCCACATCAATATTTAAAACATCGAACGCTCTGGTCACGACAGCTGTCAGGCAGGAACAGCTGATGCGAGGGTGGAGTCCCAGGAGGTTCTTTCCGGCCTGGGATCACTACTTGACTTCTTCGAAACTCAAATATGGGAGTAGCAGTTGAATGATGATGATGATGATGATGATGATGATGATGATGATAATTGTTGCTTTAAGGGGCCTAACATCTAGGTTATCGGCCCCTGATGGTTTGGGTGATCGTGAAGATGAACATGAAATGCAAACTTAAAACTAAAACTAACTACTAACCTACATACTAGAAGAACAAATGTAAAACTAAAGGAGAAAATGCAAATAAAGGACAGGAGGAAAAGAAATGCCCTAAACCCTCGAATAATGCGGATTGGGGGACTTGGAAGGAAAGAGAGCCATGAAAGGCAGATAGGAAAGTGTAAGAGGAGAGGGTCCGCCCCAAAGGTAAGGGACAAAAGGGGGAAAACGGACCCAGCTGAGGAATCCCTCGGGGTCGTCAACTCCCGAACTCACCAGCCGTGAGCCCCTGAGGGTGTAGCATTATCTAGGGTGCACCAGAAGTAGTGGAGCTACATACACCCTGCCTCCTTGAGGGCCTTGAGCAGAAGGCAGGAGATAACATGAAAAGAAAAAGAAGGCTGACCCCTTGCAGAATGAGGGAATCAGAAAAGATGAGACAAGGGCCAATTAAGGCGGCAAAGGAAGAGACTCCCTAGGTCTTGGATACCCTAATACCGTCGGGGTCGGAAGAGAACAAGAGTTGACCAAGTGAGGTCGACAGGAAAGAAGACAGAGAGGAGACCGGCACAAGTGGTAGTTGAATGAACAGTGCGATTACCAGATAAACTCTACAAGCGAACAGGCCGTGAAAAGGAATATCGCACGATCAGATCTTAGTTTATAACTAAGATTTCGAATAACCCGCTGCTACGTGTTCTCTGGTTTCCTACAAGGATTGAAGTTATAGAAGCCATTTGTCATTGTTGTCTAATTCTAATAAAGAATTCTTTCCAGTCGGTCAACATAAACTGTGTCCAATTACATTAGGCGGGGAACAAGTATTTATATGCCCTAACATGAAAAACATTATATAAGATACTAGCTGTTACCCACGGGCGTCGAATAGAAAGACCTGCACTAGGTCTCTGAGGAGACCACACGAAAAAAAAAAAACACGGCTTCGCCCGCAATAACATTTGGAATCCCATTATAACATTAGTTGTATAGATATTATATAGATAGATAAGCATGGGTCCTAGTGGAAAATAATTCTATCACCTGAAACCAAAAATGCATGGGACGAAAAAAAACCATCAAAATATCATGTTGATTTCGGACCCTAAAAGACGTGAAAAATATAATAAAAGTATTAAAAACAACTATTTTTTGAAATTTCGTTCGAATCAATTTTTATGTCATTCCTGGGACTTAGAAAATTCCGGCCAAACAGTACAAATTCATTAATAACTCCCTAAGTATTCGTCGTATAATGAAATAGCAAGAGACAAAAAGGATGTACTGTGTTATTGTCTACAACATAGGCCATGTATAATTTTCCACTCAGACATATTACCTGTTTTTTCCCCCAGAATTTCACCCCTCCCCATGGGCCCCTTAAATTGGATTTAAGAAAAAAAAAACGGTCAAACACTTATTTACTTACTTTTTTTGCTGATTTTTTCCGCTGAGTTTCAAACTCCTCGCCTACGTCGTTTAAGAGATACACGCTCCGTTAGGAATCCTTCAACCCCCACTTTTCACCACTTTCACCTCATAATATACACCACATCGAAAAACCCTCAGACACGTGAATTCTTATTTTTAATGATGAGTTTATATGCCGAGTATCACATCCCCCAATGAAACCAATCGGGAAATGCAGGTCTACCCCCTAACACCCCTTTAGAACCTGAATATCCAAAAATCCTTTCTTAGTGGGCGTTTGCGGCCCTTGAGGAAGCTGCAAACCAAATTTCATTCAAATCCGTTCGGTGGTTTCTGAGATTTCGTGATGAATGAATGAGTGGTATTTGAGCTTTATATAATAGACTAGCAGTAGTACCCGGCTTCGCCCGGTGGAATGATGATAATATTTCAGTCTCCTTAACACTCAACGTCATAAATTATATTTATTTATGTATTCATTTCTTACAATATCAAACCCAGTGACAATGTGTATACTTAAGTCACTATGGGAAGGCTCTGTAAAATAATGATCATTCTCGTGATATTTGTCTTCAGTCCGAGTGGAGATATGTCGTTAGCGGTCCCAGAATTCGTGACATCTCAGTCGTAGAAGACTATATGTGGTGGTGATTAGAAATATAATGGACTTAAAATCTATGTCATTTGCCCCCAATGACGTTGAGGGCGTAACATCTAGGTAATTTGCCCTACTGATCAGGATTATATTGAAAATTACTACATAACTGACATGAAACTTAGAAAATAATAGAAAAAGTTATTTTTAGGACTCACATTTCGGGAAAGACTTGATTATTTTTTGCCAAAGAGCTCCCACTTAGATCGCTATCTGGTTAAAAGTTTCGTCTTGTTAAGGTTTAAACTGTACGATAAATGTCTGAAGCAATTCCTCCAAGAGAAGCTTCCAGATTTCTCAGTCGATATATCGTTAACGTTCCTGAGCATCCAGTTGTCTTTTCTTCTGACGCAAAACATCTTCTACATAGTGCTGATGAACATAGAAGCGACTACTGGCACATATAACTTATCAACGAATGGGAAAAATTGATACTTTAAAGGAATGAAAGGAATAAAATAGAAAAGAGATGTACGATATACCATAACACTCGCTGTGAATTTTCTACGTGACCGGCTTACATGTTTCGGTACAGGTTCTCAAGAAGAGGAACCAGATCATTGGCATAAATGAATGCAGTAACAGTAGATTAAATAGTATCCTAGACAGATGACTCGCAAAGTAACACGGCCTAATATACGATGTAATGGTTGAACTTCAGAGAAATGTTTCATCTCACTTCGCAGTTGTTATTTAATAAATACTAACATGTTGTAGCTAACATTGAAATTAATGGAGTGCGTTAGGATAAACGATATTCCTTGTTTTTCCCTCTGGTGTATAAATAAATAAATGTTTAGGTGTGCCCACTCTTGAGCAAGCTACGTATAACTGATCATGAGAGGGGATCATGCAGGGAATTGCATTAGCTTGAAATCAAAAGGCATATCAGTAGGGATCAAAGGAATTCGGGGAATGAAGATATCTTCTCCTTTGGCATGGCCTGTCAATACGACTACTACTGAACGGGTATATCAAACTTACAAACTAATGGAAATACACATTTTAAAAATCGCAGGCGATGAAGACTGTGGTGTTACTTAGTAGTATAATGGACGTAACATCTAGGTCATTTGCCCTTTTGATGAGGATGGTAATGAAAACTACTGTTGAATTGACGCGACAAACTTGCAAACTACCGTGGTAGAAAGAAATATTTCAAAATTCACAGCCGATGAAGAGTTATTGTGTGTGGTGATTAGTGGTATAATGGGCGTAACATATAGGTCATTTGTCCTTATGATAATAATAAGGTAATGAAAAATGACTACTAAACGAACATGGTGCAATTTTAAATCTGATATAGGTAATTCAGATTTCTACCTTCGATGTCTTCCAATGTCTGAACGTTATTTTCTGGCTTAGGCCTATACTCGATGCGTGTAGTGAAAGAGCTTATCGAGTACTGCTCGGGTCCAAGCTGCACGAACTTGAGAATATCGCAGATGATGACGATATATTATGATGACAGACGTTCGGGTGGGGGTTCCCGGTCCTATTCACATTGACCGGTGAATCACTTATTCTTTCGTAACACTACAGTGGTTTGAGCAAAGACGCAATATGAACATCAGCACAGTCAGCAATACCAGGTAACACGGCGGGGTCTGGACATTTCTCTCATGTCACCTCGCGATGAATCAGCAAGCTATTCTCACACCTGCCCCCCCCCCCTCCCCCCTCCACCCACCAATGTCTCACAACTTGTGGGACGTGGGTTTGCGACCACGGGACCCCAGCTGAGTCCGGCATTGCTTCTACTTACTGGTGCCGGGCTCCTTTCAGTTCTCTTTCCTGTCAGCCTCCCTTGGTCAAACTCTTGTTCTCTTCCGACCCCGATGGTATCAGGGTATCCGAGGCCTAGCAACTCTTTCACTTTCCCGCCTTAATTAGCCCTTGTCTAATCATTCCTGATAGCCTCATTCTTCGAGGTGTCAGCCTTCTTTTTCTTTTCTTAATATCTCATGTCGTCTGTTCAAGACCCTCAAGGAGGCAGGGTGTGTGTAGCCCCACCACTTCTGGTGCACCCTGGATAGTGCTACATCCTCAAGGGCTCATGGCTGGTGAGTTCGGGAGCTGGCAACCCTGAGGGTTTCCTGAGCGGGTCCGGTTTTACCCCTTTTTTCCATTGCCTTTGGGACGGACCCTGTCCTCTTTCCGGGAATGGAGTGGTTTGTCCGCAATTTCAAGCAGACAGTGTTACTCGCAGGGTACCAAAGGGTAGGTATACACATTTTGGTTCTGATCGGTGAAACGGTGTAGATTTGTGCCAAAGGGCCTAAATGCAGGGAAAGGGGTGGTGATCTGTCCGCAATTTCAAGTGGACAGGGTTACCCGCAGGGTTCGAAAGGGTAAGTATAATTTTTTTTGTCCGGATCGGTGAAACGATATAGATTTTTGGCAAAGGGCCTAAATGCAGGAAATGGGGTGGTCTGTACGAAATTTTAGGTGGACAGTGATATTCACAGGGTTACAAAGGGTAAGTATACACATTTTGGTTCAGATCGGTGAAACGGTGTAGATTTGAGCCAAGGGGCCTAAATGCAGGGAATGGAGTGGTCTGTCCGCAATTTCAAGCAGACAGTGTTACTCGCAGGGTACCAAAGGGTAAGTATACACATTTTGGTTCCGATCGGTGAAACGGTGTAGATTTGGGCCAAAGGGCCTAAATCCAGAGAATGGGGTGGTGTGTCCGAAATTTCAAGTGGACAGGGTTACCCGCAGGGTTGAAAAGGGTAGGTATACAAATTTTGGTTCGAATCGGTGAAACGGTGTAGAAGTTTGCCAAAGGGCCTAAATGCAGGAAATGGGGTGGTCTGTCCGAAATTTTAAGTGGACAATGTTATTCACAGGGTTACATAGGGTATGTATACAAATTTTGGTTGAGATCGGTGAAACGGTGTAGATTTGAGACAAAGGGCCTAAATGCAGGGAATGGGGTGGTCTGTCGGAAATTTCAAGTGGACAGGGTTACCCGCAGGGTTCCGAAGGGTATGTATACAAATTTTGGTTCAGATCGGTGAAACGGTGTGGATTTGTATGCATAACAGACAGACAGACAGACAGACAGACAGACAGACAGACAAACATTGAGCTTTATATATATAGATAGAAGATTTATAACTAAATAACACACTTTCATATATAACTAGTTCCGTGAAGAACTATGCAGCCTATTTTCATATATCCTACTTATGTGAATTGCCTCCATAAACATACAACATTTCAGTTTGATTGCTGTCATAGATTAATAGATATTGAGAACCGTATAAATATTTCGGATGGTCGCCATGTTGGATTCTAATGAATGTAGGCATATGAAATGCATATCAATGTGATGGATAGAGTCAAGGGTAAAGATCCATTGGAAACACCAGGTTTTAGACAAATTCTAAGCACACTCAAGTACAAAGGGCTGAGGACTTGGGGTCCCAAACCGTCCTAAAATGAATCAACAACACTTTCGTTTTCTGCCTCAAGACACTGCAGGACTCGACAAGCACATTCAAGGGCACAAGAACTCAACCAGGTGAGACGAGCAAAAAGTGCGAGTTTGGCGTGACTTGGAGTCGTGATGGCATCTCGGGGTCATGGAGCTGGGTCTATATTACCAAATGACGAAACAGAAACCTCTCCACAATGTTAGAATTATATCATGATTCCCAAAATCTTGTTCAATCCACAGAAAGGACGCTTACAAAACTCCACCCAAAATCCACTTTACAGCTCTACAACAAGGTATAATTTGTAGTTGTTGCTTTATTTAGGGGCTTGCGATATTGTGATCATTTCAGTCTCGTGTACTTGGGTGTCTGTGTAAACAATGTGTCTGATAACCTGTCTTATTATGCTGTCAGTAGTAGTGTAAGAGTAAATGAGACTAGGATTGGTAAGGAGGCCGCCATGGCTTTGAGTTAGGAACCATCCAGGCATTTGCCTATAATTGCCACATCGTGGTCATGTAGTCCCGTGTACTTGAGTGTATGTAGAAGTTGTCTGATATCCTGTGTCACTGTGATGTCTGCACTAGGGTGTGTACTTATAATTGGGGTAGGACTTGAGTAGGAAACAGCCGGTTCCATGCCGGCATTTGCCTGGTGTAGAAGTGTGAATCCCCGGAAAATCACTTCGATCATGGTTGAGGCGAGAATTGAATCCGTACCTCAGAGATAACAGCCAGGAATGTTAGCCGCTACACCACGGAGGGTCTAGGTTTAATGAACAGTTCTCGTTGCGTAGTGGCTAAAGCCTTGGCTGTCACCGCGAAGACCCGGGCCGATTCCTGGATATGCCAAAACATTTAATTCTGGTCTAAGAACTGGAACAGGGTACACTCACCTATGAGGCAAAACTGAGAAGAGGCGGATTCGATTCCTACCTCAGCCTTCCTGATAGTGGTTTTACGTGGTTTCCCCACTTTTACACTATGCAAATGCTGTGATGGTACCTAACTTAAGGCCACGACCGCTTCCTACCCAAATCCTACCCCAATCACAAGTTCACACAGTAGTACAGACATCACAGTGACACAGGTTATCAGACATCTTCTACACACGGAAACGCATTTCCAGGATCGCTGAGGTAGGAATCAAAACCACCACTTCCCAGTTTTGATGATGATGATGATAGTTGTTGGTTTTAAGGGGCCTAACATCTAGGTTATCGGCCCCAAATGGTTTGGATGATCATGAAAAATGATGGTTGGTTGGTTCCTTAGTTTAGGGGCTGCGACAACGCGGTCATGTAGCTCCGCGTACTTTGGGTGTGTGTGTAGAATCTGTCTGATAACCGGTGTTAATTGTCTGTCTTAGTGTGTGTTATCTGTTTTTAATTCAATAAGGACTGCAGACATTGAATTTCAAGTAGTTCCTACTTTTGCCACCAAACGCCACCGTCAACAACTACTAGTTCAGAACTTGGCTACAAGACGCCACCACAGTCGGCTCCTGGCGACGAACGTAGGAATCTTAAGAGCGTTGTTAAACCTATAAGTTAATTTAGCTTCACACAGGTGTAATTAGTGGAAGGTTCTTAAACATGCCATAAATCTATGACATGGAACCGCCGGCTTTACTTCCCCTCCGAAGGAAGGCATACTGAGGGATTTTTAACGCTCTTAAAAAATCCGACGACTTCGGCCAGGTTTGAACCCGCGATCTTGGGCATAGAAGCTCCGCATGCTATCAACTACGCCATGAAAAATGACAATGAACGTATAAGAAAATCTAACTACAAACTTACAACTAAGACTAACTACAGCTTATATACTAGAAGCAGAAGAAGAAGAAGAAGAAAAGGAAAACAACAAAGAGTAGTCTAAGGGAAATAAAAGAAAGGGATAATAAATGGCCACAACCCTAGAAGAATAAGCATTGAGGGACTTGGAAGGAAGAAGAGCCATGAAAGGCAGATGGGAATGGGGAAAGAGGAGAGGGTCTACCCCTAAGGCAATGGAAAAAGGGGAAAACCCGGACACAGCTCAGGAATCCCTCGGGATCACCAACTCACCAGCTGTGAGCTCTTAAGGGTGTAACACTATCCATGGTGCACCAGAAGTGGTGGGGCTACACACACCCTGCCTCCTTGAGAGCCTTGAGCAGAAGGCAGGAGATACGTGAAAGGAAAACAAGTGGTCTGACCCCGCAAAGAATGAGGGATCAGTAAAGGTGACAGAAGGGCCAATTAAGGCAGGAAAGTAAGAGACTCCCTAGGCTTCGGATACCCTAATACCGTCGGGGTCGGAAGAGAACAAGAGTTGACCAAGAGAGGTCGACAGGAAAGAAGACGGAGAGGAGCCCGGCACAAGTGGAAGCAATGCCGGACTCGTCTGGGGTCCCGTGGTCGCCAACTCACGTCCCACTAGATGTGAGCCCCTGGGGGGTCCCAGTTTTGCCTGACGATGCTGAGTGTACCCCGTTCCAGCCCTCAGACCAGAATTAAATTTCTTGTCACAGTCGGTAATCGGATGCGGGACACCGTGGTGACAGGCAAGAATGCTAGCCGCTACGCAACAAGGCGGACTGATATTACCCAGAAGGGGGCTCGTGAATGTGTGATGTTCGAATTACCACATGCTCTAATTCTTTGCCGATTGCAAATAGTATCTTTGCGTCCTCTTTCAGTTTAAATGTTACCCAAGAAGTGCTGTTCCCAACTTAGTCTGCCACACAGCCCGAGGAGAGGGGCTAGAGACCTGGGGCCCGAGCGTACTGAAGGGCCCGGAAGAGACTACCACAGTTTTAATAGCTGTTCCAGCATTTATCTGAATACTACGGAAAATATTAAAATACGAATTCGACTGAATAAAAAAAAGCAATGCGTTTTAATTTCCGCAAATAAAAATCTTTAACTGATTAAGTGATTACGCGTAAAAACAAGATGTTCAATAAAGAACATATAGCCTACTTTCTCCTAAATGCATGGGTATTGTTATAACTCTTTGTCCTTTTCAAGGAGTATGATTGAATGTTGGTTGTAGTAGCTTGTTGAAATACAACGTGCTATAGGGATATTAAACATGAATATGAGGTGCCCTTTGCTAGTGCTACCTCTGTACCAAATTTCGTTCAATTCGGTTTCACCGTGTTTGAATTGATAGGGGGAATCGATTTGCACACATACTTGGCCACCATCTGCAAACTATTGGGCTGATGTTCTTGCAGTTTGGTCTGAATATGTTTCCCACATAAAGATATGGTGTTGCAAAATTTGGTAGAGACTAGATTATTAGGTTGGTCGTAATTACATTTTAGCTTTTAACATTTGGGTGGCCGCGATTACGTTTCCGTCAAGGTAGCGGTGATATAAAACATGACACTGAGGTGCCCTTTGATAGTGCTACCTCTGTACCAAATGTCGTTCCATTCGGTTTCACCGTGTTCGAATTGATAAGGGAAATCGATTTTCACACAAAGATGGCCGCCATCCGCAAAATATTAGGCTGATGACCTATTAGTTTGGTCAAAGGATGCTCCCTCCATAAAGGTATGTTGTTGCCAAATTTGCTAGAGATCGGATGATTAGGCTAATCGTAATTTGATTTAAGCTTTGAACATTTGTGTGGCCGCCATTACGTTTCTGTCAATATGCCGGCGATATAAATCATCACACTGAGATGCCCTTTGCTAGTGCTATCTCTGTACCAAATTTCGTTCCATTCGGTTTCACCGTGTTTGAATTAATAGGGAGAATTGATTTTGACACAAAGATGGCCGCCATCCGCAAACTATTAGGCGAATGACCTATTAGATTGGTCAAAGGATGCTCCCTCCATAAAGGTATGTAGTTGCAAAATTTGGTAGAGATCGGATGATTAGGTTAATCGTAATTTGATTTAAGCTTTGAACATTCGTGTGGCCGCCATTACGTTTCAGTCAAGATGGTGGCGATATAAAACATGACACTGAGGTGCCCTTTGCTAGTGCTACCTCTGTACCAAATTTCGTTCCATTCGGTTCCACCGTGTTCGAATTAATAGGGGGAATCAATTTTGACATAAAGATGGCCGCCACCCGCAAACTATTAGGCTAATAACCTATTAGATTGGTCAAAGGATGCTCCCTCCATAAATGTATGTAGTTGCAAAATTTGGTAGAGATCGGATGATTAGGTTAATCGTAATTTGATTTAAGCTTTGAACATTCGTGTGGCCGCCATTACGTTTCAGTCAAGATGGCGGCGATATAAAACATGACACTGAGGTGTCCTTTGCTAGTGCTACCTCTGTACCAAATTTCGTTCCATTTGGTTTCACCGTGTTCGAATTAATAGGGGCAATCGATTTTCACACAAAGATGGCCGCCATCCGCAAACTATTACGCTGATGACTTATTAGTTTGGTCAAAGGATGCTCCCCCTATAAAGGTATGTTGTTGCAAAATTTGGTAGAGATCGGATGATTAGGTTAGTCGTAATTTGGTTTAAGCTTTGAACATTTGTGTGGCCGCCATTACGTTTCCGTCAAGATGGCGGCGATATAAAACATGACACTGAGGTGTCCTTTGCTAGTGCTACCTTTGTACCAAATTTCGTTCAATTCGCATTCACCGTGTTCGAATTGATAGGGGGGGACAGACATTCAGAGTACACACACTCACACACACACACACAGACACACAGACACACACACACAGACTCACACACACACATACACACACACAGACAGACACACTTTTTTCGCCCTGTGTTGATCTCATAAGTCTACTTTCATTTTTTGCAAAAATCGAAAGTAGGCTAAAAAAAGGTACGAGCCTTACAGTAGTCGCATATGATGTGTAACATCTGACATGTTATTCTACCTTGAAGTTGTTACCGTTTTTTATTATCCATGACATTCATCAACACACAAAAAATATTTTTATCTTTTACTCTCTCATAATACATAACAATTCCAAGACTCTCTTTTTTTTTCTTCACTACCTACTTGATGTATCTACTCTCACACTGCCTTCTTGATACTCTGCTGTTACATCACTCTCCAGCCAGTAACTAAGTTACGTTAACAGAGACTGACTTTTTGTTTCTTCACTGCCTACTTGATATTTCTACTCTCGCACTGCCTTCTTGATGCTCTGCTAGTACAAAGTAATCCGTATGTGATCAACATTCCACATGGTACCACTGCCAGCAGCCAGGAGGGATGCGATCCAACTGGCAGTGCGTCTTACACACTTCCGTCCCATTTTTCAAAATCACTTCAGTAGTGTGTTTGTGAGAGTTCAAGGCCCTCCTCCTCCTCACCCTCCTCACAAGATGGCGGCAGCCCGATAACTCCCGAACGCATTGTCGGATTTAGACGAATGAGGTGTCATTGAACTCGGGCTGATACCCCCTTTCCAATGGACAATATATTTCCACCCCAAAATAAAACCTACCCCTACTAGGGGGTGAAATTTTATTTTTTAGAGAATCTCTCTTTCCAATTGCAACATGTGAGAGTTGGAATGCCGATATGGAATGAAACGTTGTTCTACACAAGAGACATGTGTTCGGTGGAAAGCCACTATGAATTAGCATGCCCACTCATGGCTTTTGAAGAGGGTGGGGGAGCGGTTCCCTGTGGACGGGTCCTTGTTGACAGGTCCCTGTTGACGGGTCATTGTTGCCGGGTCCTTGTGGACAGGTCCTTGTGGAGAAGTCCTTGTGGACAGGTCCTTGTGGATGAGTCCTTGTGGATGAGTCCTTGTGGATGAGCCCCTTTGGACTGATCCCTTTTGGACCGGTTCCTACGGACTGGCTCATGAATTTATTTAAATTATGTCAAAGGGCCTAACTACATTTCGCGTGTGTTGAACTGACGTTGTTCACTATCCCCTGTGAGAGTTTGAATGCCGATATGGAATGAAACGTTGTTCCACACAAGAGACATGTTTTCGGTGGATAGCCACTATGAATTAACATGCTTGTTTTTTGTTTTTTTTTTGTTTTTTACGCATGCCCACTCATAGCTTTTGTAAGAGGGCGGGCTTTTTAAAAGATGGCGGCTGTAGTGTAACCTAACCTAACCCAACCCACGAGTGGTGATCAAAAAGTATTTTAAGTGACGCTTGTCGATTGGTAAACCAATAATCAAAGAGGGATATGTCAGGCCTTGAGGTGATAGCCCCTTTTGATTGATCCCTGTTGATTGATCTCTGTTGATTTGTCCCTTTGGACTGGTCTCTATTGACTAGCCCCTTTTGGACGGGCCCTTTTTAACAGGGGGTCATTTTTGAAGGATCCTTTTTGGCAGGTCCTTTTCGACGGGTCCCTGTTGACGAGTCATTGCTGACGGGTCCTTGTTGATGAGTCCCTGTGGACGGGTCATTGTTGACGGGTCCCTATTGACAGGCCATTGTTGACAGGTCATTGATGACAGGTCATTGTTGACGGGTCATTGTTGACGGATCCTTGTTGACAAGTCCCTGTTGATGGGTCCCTGTGGAAGGGTCCCTTTAGACCGACCCCTTTAGACTGGTCCCTATGGACCGGCCCATGAAATTTATCCAAATTATGTCAAAGGGCCTAACTACATTTGTGTGTAAAGCAGTGTGTTGAACTGACGTTGTTCACCAGTCCTTACTACTACAATTGGATAACGATATGAAAGGAATTGATTAACCAGACATGAGTTAACTACCAACGAAACACTTTGGCGACTCTGCTTGTTATTGACCAATGAGTAGGATTTTAGAAAAACTGTTTGCTATTTTGGGTTATATACAAAAAATGCTTAGACCTTTTGAGTGACTATGTTTGCTAAACAAGACATTATACTAGACACGATTAGGATTCTTATGTAGCTCAGACAAGGAAAGCATTTCTACAGAATCAGTTGACATTGAATATAGATTTAGGTATTAGGAAGTCATTTTGAAGGCCTTTGTCTGGAGCGTGGCACTCTATGAAAGTAAAACTTAGACAATTGATGTAGCAGAAAAGTGGTGAATTGAAGTGTTTGAAATGTGGTGTTACAGGAGAATGATGAAGATTAGATGGGTAAATAGGGTTACTAACAAAGAGGTATTAAGACGAGTGGGGGAGAAGAGATGTATCTGGCGACTGTTAATGAAGTAAAGAGATAGGTTTGTAGGACACGTACTAAGACACCCAAGAATAGCAAACTTAGTTAAGGAATAAAGGTTCGAGGACGAGAACTGTAGGGGTAGACCAAGTTTAGAATATGTTAAACAGATAGCCTTGAATGTAGGGTGTGGTAGCTATATAGAGATGAAACGATTAGCTCGGGACAGATAGGCGCTGAGATCTGCATCAAACCAGTCAAAGGACTAAAGACTCAAACAACAACATGTAAGTTTACTAAAATAATGTTGTGTAACGGTAAATGTTAGTCAACGAACAGTAATGCATTACTAAAACCCATGACACGATACCTAAGAGCTTTTCTAAAATGATTTTAAAATGCCTTTAACCCTATATTGAACACCCAGTTCACAAGACTCATAACTGCAATGTTATGGTAAAACAAAACAAAATCTATATTTCAAAACAAGCAAGTGGTTTAGTCAATGTATACTGGAAAAAGTTTTGTAAACACTCAAGTCCTCAAGACTAATTAAATTAGTAACTGTCAGGTTGACCGAGTGGTTAAGGTGTTTGACTTAAGATCAAATTTTCTGTATAAGGAACCAAGGGTTCGAATCCCTTACCTGACATAACTATTGCCTTGACATGGCTTGGCCACACTGCATTATTATGATACTCGGTACACAAACCATAGATATAGTGTATTGTTTAAGGCCACTCTCTTTCTGAACATAGTCAGAGACTGTTGATGGTTAACAATTGTATTAATAGTGGGACATGGGGATAGTAATTAAGAAAAACAGACAATACCCATACAATATTTTTATTAAATTCATTTTATAATAGTTACACACTGAATTCAACTCTATCTCTTTACCATTGTTCTATATAGATTTTTAAACACAACGCTTGTTGTAGATCCTTTTACAACATTCTCCAGGTACTCTTGCTCTTAAAAACTGGGGAAACCGCAATGGTTTTTTAACATAAAACTCTCATCCTCTTCTTTTTCATATTTATCATCATCTTCATCATTATGAATATTATCATCAAAATTATTATAGTCATTGTCACCAACATTATCATCATCATCATCATCATCATCATTCTCAACATCACTAGAACTATCCAATTCCTCTTGTTTGTTTTCCACAGGGACCTCTTGTAGAGTCTGCGTTGCTTTTGATAGTGTTAAGGGTTTTTTGAACGATGGTATTTGTCCTAACATGTCTTTTTGAGGTGATGATGAATGCTTTTTAACAAACAATGCACTATCTTGAGCAGCAATATATTTTTCTTGGACTTGCTTTTTTACCTGGGTTAGAGTATTTTGCGTATTTAAATGTGTATTAATTTGAGATTCACAATGATGTTCTTTTGAAGTAAGTACGTTGGAGTCTTTTGTTTTAATCATTCCTCGACACTTTTTGGATCGTTGTTTTGAACATCGCCAAATAACAGTTCCATCTTTATTGGTTGTTTTTACAATATATGTATATCCTTTATAGAAGACACATGGCTTGTCATGACTGGTTGTTGAGACTTCCATATCAACTAATACATATGAATTAAATTTTTAGTAAAGTCACATGAACAATCTTTAGATTACAAGTGATTTACACACACACACACTTTCCTAAATGTCAAGATTTATGGATGTTGTTTTCCGCCAACAGCTGCTTACTGCGTATGACAAGGCTGGAGACTGGTAGGTGAGACGGTCTTTCACGATGTGAACACTGTAACAGGCAGTAGTCAACTGACAATATTCTTATACCCTAGTCAAGGTTAACAGGTACTTACTACGTATGACAAGACCGTACACTCGTAGGTTAGACCGTATTTTTTGTTTATTGCTAAGGATCCCATATATACCCTAGACATGTTAGTTCTGAACACTTAGTGGTTAATTGTATATATTGAATTTAAATACACAGCTCATACAAGCACGTTTTGCGGATGGAAGGGGTGAGAGGCTGGCAAAAAAGGAAATGTTTTAGTTTAATGAAACGTCATGTCCTAGTAGGCGTGATTTATAGTAGACGCAATTGATAGTAGACGTAATTGATATTAGGTGTAATCAATACTAGACGTGATTAATAGTAGACGCAATTGATACTAGGCGTGATTGATAGTAGGCGTGATTTGTAGTAGACGCGATTGATAGTAGGCGCAATTTGACATGGGCGCGACTCAGATCATTTTTGATATTATTAAGTTACAGTGTCAATGTTTATACAAAGTACAAGGTAGAGGGTATTTTAAGACATAACCTCAGCTCACTTAACATAACCTAACTTTACCTAACCTAACTTTGTCACGTGACATGTTCTACAAGTTTAGACTTGCTTTAAGACTGATTATGTCGTCATAGATTGATGGGAGGGGTGAGAGGCTGACAAAAAGGAAATGTTTAATTTAATGAAACGTCATGTCCTAGTAGGCGCGATTTATAGTAGACGCAATTGATAGTAGGCGCGATTAATAGTGGACACAATTGATAGTAGGCGTGATTGATAGTAGGCGTGATTTGACATGAGCGCGATTTATAGTAGACGCAAATGATAGTAGGCGCGATTGATAGTAGGCGTGATTGATAGTAGACGCGATTGATAGTAGGCGCAATTTGACATCGGCGCGACCCAGATCATTTTTGATATCATAAAGTTACAGTGTCAATTTTTATACAAAGTACAAGGTAGAGAGGGGGTATTTTAAGACATAACCTCAGCTCACTTAACATAACCTAACTTTACCTAACCTAACTTTGTCACGTGACATGTTCTACAAGTTTAGACTTGCTTTAAGACTGATTATGACATCATAGATTGATGGGAGGGGTGAGAGGCTGACAAAAAAGGGAATGTTCTGGTTTAATGAAACGTCATGTCCTAGTAGGCGCGATTTATAGTAGACGCAATTGATAGTAGGCGCGATTAATAGTAGACGCAATTGATAGTAGACGCAAATGATAGTAGGCGTGATTGATAGTAGACGCAATTGATACTAGGCGTGATTGATAGTAGGCGTGATTTGTAGTAAGCGCATTTCATAGTAGGCTCAATTGATAGTAGATGCAATTGATAGTAGACGTGATTGATAGTAGGCGCGATTGATAGTAGACGTGATTGATATGGGCGCGACTTAGATCATTTTTGATATTACAAAGTTACAGTGTCAATGTTTATTCAAAGTACAAGGCTGAGAGGGGGTATTTTAATACTTAACCTCAGCTCACCTAACATAACCTAACTATACCTAACCTAACTTTGTCACGTGACATGTTCTACAAGTTTAGACTTGCTTTAGGGCTGACTATGACTATGACGTCATAGATTGATGAGAGGGGTGGGAGGCTGACAAAAAAGGAAATGTTTTGGTTTAATGAAAAGTCATGTCCTAGCAGGCGCGATTGGTAGTAGACGCAATTGATAGTAGACGCGATTAATGGTAGGCGCAATTGATAGTAGCTGTGATCAGGTACTTACTGCATATCAAAAGGCTGTACACTCGTGTGTTAGACACTCTATCTTGTTAAGGACCCCTATATATTCCCTATACAAGGCTATACATGTTAGTTCTAAACACTTAGTTGTTATTTGTATATTAAATTTATATACACAGGTTATACAAGCACGTTTTTTCACACAGTAAAACTTTGTCAAATAGCCACATGCGACACGCAAAGTATGTTTCCGCTATCTAGCGGTGACTATGGAAACTACCTGAACATATCCTAATCTAATCCTAGCTAACTTCACCTGACGTGACCATACCGGTTTGTAAGCAACAACAACAACACACTAAGATTCCATGAATTCCAGAGTACTTTTAGATTAATTATCGACTCTCAACTCTTATAACTATGTCTATCCCACTCTGTCAAAAACACGATATATTTTTTTAAAATTTTTGCTTGATGTCAATACTAAAGTGATAATGGGTTTTCCGATCTTATCACTATAAATTCATTACCCCCCACTCTTATCTCGGTCTCGACAACAACCATGCCTATTTTTATTATGTCAGATGATGTAATGTTCGAGTGCAAAGTGGATGTAAAAGTGAGTGCAAAGTGAGTGCAAAAGTGAGTGCAAAGTAAGTGTAAAAGTAGTTGTAAAAGTGAGTGCAAAGTGAGTGCAAAAGTGAGTGTAAAAGTGGGGTGTAAAAGTGGTACCCTATTTGTATTGGCTTATTTGTCAAGTTATTTTGTGGTACCCTATTCGTAATGGCTTATTTCACAAGTTGTTTTTGTCAATGTATTTAGAGGATATTTCTCTTGTTCATGGAAAGTATCTCAGCCCTTTTTATGATAGCATAATGCTTACCGTCATGTTTGTAAGCAACAACAACACACTAAAATTCCAAGAATCCAAACTACTCTAAGGTTAATGATGGTCTCTCAACTCCATTCCACGCCTAGTCAAAATCATTATACATGTCAAATTTTTCAAAAAAGGTAAATTGAGAAAGTAGGCTATATATTTAAACTAAAAATCATATGCTAACTCCAACACCTATGTCTATCCCATTCTCAGTCAAAAAAAAAATATATATATATTCTTTAAATTTTTCCAAAAAATATTTGGAAAGTAGGCTATAATTTGAAAACTAATCATCCTAAAAAGTCATATATAGACTCAAACCAATGGCTTTTATGTCCTTAATCGTTAGAACAAAACATGGAAATTGACATTTTTCCAAATATCGATCATTTTTATAAATGGGCAATATTTTGTAAACTATGAATTACACAAAAAATGTGTTTGACATAAAAATGACAGGTATTTACCCCCTCTACCACAAACCAAGTCCCAGGTCTCTGGGACAAAATCCAAAAAGGTTCAATTTTGAAAGTAGACGATGTTTTGAAAACTAATCATTCTAAAAAGTCATATATAGACTCAAACAAATGTCCTTTAAGTCCCTTAACGTTAGAACAAAACTTAACATTTTTTTCATTAAAAAAAAGTCTAATTTTCAAAATTGCCTATATTTTGGAAACTAAGAATTAGTTCCAAAATGGCGGTCGTAGCTTAACTCAACCTAACCTAACCCTACGAGGTGTGATCAAAAAGTTCCAAAATGGCTGCCGTAGCTTAACTTAACCTTTGATTGATCCCTGTTGATTGGCCCCTTTTGATTGATCTCTGTTGATGTATCCCTTTGGACTGGTCCCTGTTGACTACCTAGCCTAACCTAACTTAACCTACAACGTGTGTTCAAAAATGTTCAAAATGGCGGCCGTAGCTTCACTTAACCTAACCTAACCTAACTTAACCTAAACCTACGAGGTGTGATCAAAAATTTTTCAAAATAGTGGTCATAGCTTAACTGAACCTTGCCTAACCTAACCTAAACCTACGAAGTGTGGTCATAAAGTTCCAAGATGACGGTCGTAGCTTAACTCAACCTAACCTAACCCTACGAGGTATGATCAAAAAGTTCCAAAAATGGCGATCGTAGCTTAACTTAACCTTTGATTGATCCCTGTTGATTGATCCCTTTTAATTGATCTCTGTTGATGTATCCCTTTGGACTGGTCCCTGTTGGCTAGCCCCTTTGGTCGGGTCCTTTTTGAAGGGAGTCATTTTTTTTTACGGGTCCCGGAGGACGGGTCCTTGTTGACGGGTCCCTGTGGGCGGGTCCATTTGACATAATTTGGAAAAAATGCATGGGCCAGTCCATAAGGATCAGTCCAAAGGACCCGCCCACAGGGAACCGTCAACAAGGACCCGTCCTCCGGGACCCGTAAAAAAAATGGCTCCCTTCAAAAAGGACCCGACCAAAGGGGCTAGCCAACAGGGACCAGTCCAAAGGGATACATCAACAGAGATCAATTAAAAGGGGTCAATCAACAGAGATCAATCAAAGGTTAAGTTAAGCTACGATCGCCATTTTTGGAACTTTTTGATCACACCTCGTAGGGTTAGGTTAGGTTGAGTTAAGCTACGACCGCCATCTTGGAACTTTATGACCACACTTCGTAGGTTTAGGTTAGGTTAGGCAAGGTTCAGTTAAGCTATGACCACTATTTTGAAAAATTTTTGATCACACCTCGTAGGTTTAGGTTAAGTTAGGTTAGGTTAGGTTAAGTGAAGCTACGGCCGCCATTTTGAAACTTTTTGAACACACGTTGTAGGTTAGGTTAGGTTAGGCTAGGTAGTCAACAGGGACCAGTTCAAAGGGATACATCAACAGAGATCAATCAAAAGGGGCCAATCAACAGGGATCAATCAAAGGTTAAGTTAAGCTACGGCAGCCAATTTGGAACTTTTTGATCACACCTCGTAGGGTTAGGTTAGGTTGAGTTAAGCTACGACCGCCATTTTGGAACTAATTCTTAGTTTCCAAAATATAGGCAATTTTGAAAATTAGACTTTTTTTTAATGAAAAAAATGTTAAGTTTTGTTCTAACGTTAAGGGACTTAAAGGACATTTGTTTGAGTCTATATATGACTTTTTAGAATGATTAGTTTTCAAAACATCGTCTACTTTCAAAATTGAACCTTTTTGGATTTTGTCCCAGAGACCTGGGACTTGGTTTGTGGGTAGAGGGGGTAAATACCTGTCATTTTTATGTCAAACACATTTTTTGTGTAATTCATAGTTTACAAAATATAGCCCATTTATAAAAATGATCAATATTTGGAAAAATGTCAAATTCCATGTTTTGTTCTAACGATTAAGGACATAAAAGCCATTGGTTTGAGTCTATATATGACTTTTTAGGATGATTAGTTTTCAAATTATAGCCTACTTTCCAAATATTTTTTGGAAAAATTTTAAGAATATATATATATTTTTTTTTTTGACTGAGAATGGGATAGACGTAGGTGTTGGAGTTAGCATATGATTTTTAGTTTAAATATATAGCCTACTTTCTCAATTTACCTTTTTTGAAAAATTTGACATGTATAATGTTTTTGACTAGGCGTGGAATGGAGTTGAGAGACCATCATTAACCTTAGAGTAGTTTGGATTCTTGGAATTTTAGTGTGTTGTTGTTGCTTACAAACATGACGGTAAGCATTATGCTATCATAAAAAGGGCTGAGATACTTTCCATGAACAAGAGAAATATCCTCTAAATACATTGACAAAAACAACTTGTGAAATAAGCCATTACGAATAGGGTACCACAAAATAACTTGTCAAATAAGCCATTACAAATAGGGTACCACATTTACACCCCACTTTTGCACTCACTTTTGCACTCACTTTGCACTCACTTTTACAACTACTTTTACACTTACTTTGCACTCACTTTTGCACTCACTTTGCACTCACTTTTACATCCACTTTGCACTCGAACATTACATCATCTGACATAATAAAAATAGGCATGGTTGTTGTCGAGACCGAGATAAGAGTGGGGGGTAATGAATTTATAGTGATAGGATCGGAAAACCCATTATCACTTTAGTATTGACATCAAGCAAAAATTTAAAAAAAATATATCGTGTTTTTGACAGAGTGGGATAGACATAGTTATAAGAGTTGAGAGTCGATAGTTAATCTAAAAGTACTCTGGAATTCATGGAATCTTAGTGTGTTGTTGTTGTTGCTTACAAACCGGTATGGTCACGTCAGGTGAAGTTAGCTAGGATTAGATTAGGATATGTTCAGGTAGTTTCCATAGTCACCGCTAGATAGCGGAAACATACTTTGCGTGTCGCATGTGGCTATTTGACAAAGTTTTACTGTGTGAAAAAACGTGCTTGTATAACCTGTGTATATAAATTTAATATACAAATAACAACTAAGTGTTTAGAACTAACATGTATAGCCTTGTATAGGGAATATATAGGGGTCCTTAACAAGATAGAGTGTCTAACACACGAGTGTACAGCCTTTTGATATGCAGTAAGTACCTGATCACAGCTACTATCAATTGCGCCTACCATTAATCGCGTCTACTATCAATTGCGTCTACTACCAATCGCGCCTGCTAGGACATGACTTTTCATTAAACCAAAACATTTCCTTTTTTGTCAGCCTCCCACCCCTCTCATCAATCTATGACGTCATAGTCATAGTCAGCCCTAAAGCAAGTCTAAACTTGTAGAACATGTCACGTGACAAAGTTAGGTTAGGTATAGTTAGGTTATGTTAGGTGAGCTGAGGTTAAGTATTAAAATACCCCCTCTCAGCCTTGTACTTTGAATAAACATTGACACTGTAACTTTGTAATATCAAAAATGATCTAAGTCGCGCCCATATCAATCACGTCTACTATCAATCGCGCCTACTATCAATCACGTCTACTATCAATTGCATCTACTATCAATTGAGCCTACTATGAAATGCGCTTACTACAAATCACGCCTACTATCAATCACGCCTAGTATCAATTGCGTCTACTATCAATCACGCCTACTATCATTTGCGTCTACTATCAATTGCGTCTACTATTAATCGCGCCTACTATCAATTGCGTCTACTATAAATCGCGCCTACTAGGACATGACGTTTCATTAAACCAGAACATTCCCTTTTTTGTCAGCCTCTCACCCCTCCCATCAATCTATGACGTCATAATCAGTCTTAAAGCAAGTCTAAACTTGTAGAACATGTCACGTGACAAAGTTAGGTTAGGTAAAGTTAGGTTATGTTAAGTGAGCTGAGGTTATGTCTTAAAATACCCCCTCTCTACCTTGTACTTTGTATAAAAATTGACACTGTAACTTTATGATATCAAAAATGATCTGGGTCGCGCCGATGTCAAATTGCGCCTACTATCAATCGCGTCTACTATCAATCACGCCTACTATCAATCGCGCCTACTATCATTTGCGTCTACTATAAATCGCGCTCATGTCAAATCACGCCTACTATCAATCACGCCTACTATCAATTGTGTCCACTATTAATCGCGCCTACTATCAATTGCGTCTACTATAAATCGCGCCTACTAGGACATGACGTTTCATTAAATTAAACATTTCCTTTTTGTCAGCCTCTCACTCCTCCCATCAATCTATGACGACATAATCAGTCTTAAAGCAAGTCTAAACTTGTAGAACATGTCACGTGACAAAGTTAGGTTAGGTAAAGTTAGGTTATGTTAAGTGAGCTGAGGTTATGTCTTAAAATACCCTCTACCTTGTACTTTGTATAAACATTGACACTGTAACTTAATAATATCAAAAATGATCTGAGTCGCGCCCATGTCAAATTGCGCCTACTATCAATCGCGTCTACTACAAATCACGCCTACTATCAATCACGCCTAGTATCAATTGCGTCTACTATTAATCACGTCTAGTATTGATTACACCTAATATCAATTACGTCTACTATCAATTGCGTCTACTATAAATCACGCCTACTAGGACATGACGTTTCATTAAACTAAAACATTTCCTTTTTTGCCAGCCTCTCACCCCTTCCATCCGCAAAACGTGCTTGTATAAGCTGTGTATTTAAATTCAATATATACAATTAACCACTAAGTGTTCAGAACTAACATGTCTAGGGTATATATGGGATCCTTAGCAATAAACAAAAAATACGGTCTAACCTACGAGTGTACGGTCTTGTCATACGTAGTAAGTACCTGTTAACCTTGACTAGGGTATAAGAATATTGTCAGTTGACTACTGCCTGTTACAGTGTTCACATCGTGAAAGACCGTCTCACCTACCAGTCTCCAGCCTTGTCATACGCAGTAAGCAGCTGTTGGCGGAAAACAACATCCATAAATCTTGACATTTAGGAAAGTGTGTGTGTGTGTAAATCACTTGTAATCTAAAGATTGTTCATGTGACTTTACTAAAAATTTAATTCATATGTATTAGTTGATATGGAAGTCTCAACAACCAGTCATGACAAGCCATGTGTCTTCTATAAAGGATATACATATATTGTAAAAACAACCAATAAAGATGGAACTGTTATTTGGCGATGTTCAAAACAACGATCCAAAAAGTGTCGAGGAATGATTAAAACAAAAGACTCCAACGTACTTACTTCAAAAGAACATCATTGTGAATCTCAAATTAATACACATTTAAATACGCAAAATACTCTAACCCAGGTAAAAAAGCAAGTCCAAGAAAAATATATTGCTGCTCAAGATAGTGCATTGTTTGTTAAAAAGCATTCATCATCACCTCAAAAAGACATGTTAGGACAAATACCATCGTTCAAAAAACCCTTAACACTATCAAAAGCAACGCAGACTCTACAAGAGGTCCCTGTGGAAAACAAACAAGAGGAATTGGATAGTTCTAGTGATGTTGAGAATGATGATGATGATGATGATGATGATAATGTTGGTGACAATGACTATAATAATTTTGATGATAATATTCATAATGATGATGATGATGATAATTATGAAAAAGAAGAGGATGAGAGTTTTATGTTAAAAAACCATTGCGGTTTCCCCAGTTTTTAAGAGCAAGAGTACCTGGAGAATGTTGTAAAAGGATCTACAACAAGCGTTGTGTTTAAAAATCTATATAGAACAATGGTAAAGAGATAGAGTTGAATTCAGTGTGTAACTATTATAAAATGAATTTAATAAAAATATTGTATGGGTATTGTCTGTTTTTCTTAATTACTATCCCCATGTCCCACTATTAATACAATTGTTAACCATCAACAGTCTCTGACTATGTTCAGAAAGAGAGTTGCCTTAAACAATGCACTATATCTATGGTTTGTGTACCGAGTATCATAATAATGCAGTGTGGCCAAGCCATGTCAAGGCAATAGTTATGTCAGGTAAGGGATTCGAACCCTTGGTTCCTTATACAGAAAATTTGATCTTAAGTCAAACACCTTAACCACTCGGTCAACCTGACAGTTACTAATTTAATTAGTCTTGAGGACTTGAGTGTTTACAAAACTTTTTCCAGTATACATTGAGTAAACCACTTGCTTGTTTTGAAATATAGATTTTGTTTTGTTTTACCATAACATTGCAGTTATGAGTCTTGTGAACTGGGTGTTCAATATAGGGTTAAAGGCATTTTAAAATCATTTTAGAAAAGCTCTTAGGTATCGTGTCATGGGTTTTAGTAATGCATTACTGTTCGTTGACTAACATTTACCGTTACACAACATTATTTTAGTGAACTTACATGTTGTTGTTTGAGTCTTTAGTCCTTTGACTGGTTTGATGCAGATCTCAGCGCCTATCTGTCCCGAGCTAATCGTTTCATCTCTATATAGCTACCACACCCTACATTCAAGGCTATCTGTTTAACATATTATAAACTTGGTCTACCCCTACAGTTCTCGTCCTCGAACCTTTCTTCCTTAACTAAGTTTGCTATTCTTGGGTGTCTTAGTACGTGTCCTACCAACCTATCTCTTTACTTCATTAACAGTCGCCAGATACATCTCTTCTCCCCCACTCGTCTTAATACCTCTTTGTTAGTAACCCTATTTACCCATCTAATCTTCATCATTCTCCTGTAACACCACATTTCAAACACTTCAATTCACCACTTTTCTGCTACATCAATTGTCTAAGTTTTACTTTCATAGAGTGCCACGCTCCAGACAAAGGCCTTCAAAATGACTTCCTAATACCTAAATCTATATTCAATGTCAACTGATTCTGTAGAAATGCTTTCCTTGTCTGAGCTACATAAGAATCCTAATCGTGTCTAGTACAATGTCTTGTTTAGCAAACATAGTCACTCAAAAGGTCTAAGCATTTTTTGTATATAACCCAAAATAGCAAACAGTTTTTCTAAAATCCTACTCATTGGTCAATAACAAGCAGAGTCGCCAAAGTGTTTCGTTGGTAGTTAACTCATGTCTGGTTAATCAATTCCATTCATATCGTTATCCGATTGTAGTAGTATGGACTGGTGAACAACGTCAGTTCAACACACTGCTTTACACACAAATGTAGTTAGGCCCTTTGACATAATTTGGATAAATTTCATGGGCCGGTCCATAGGGACCAGTCTAAAGGGGTCGGTCTAAAGGGACCCTTCCACAGGGACCCATCAACAGGGACTTGTCAACAAGGACCCATCGACAATGACCCGTCAACAATGACCTGTCTTCAATGACCTGTCAACAATGGCCTGTCAATAGGGACCCGTCAACAATGACCCGTCCACAGGGACTCATCAACAAGGACACGTCAGCAATGACTCGTCAACAGGGACCCGTCGAAAAGGACCTGCCAAAAAGGATCCATCAAAAATGACCCCCTGTCAAAAAGGGCCCGTCCAAAAGGGGCTAGTCAATAGAGACCAGTCCAAAGGGACAAATCAACAGAGATCAATCAACAGGGATCAATCAAAAGGGGCTATCACCTCAAGGCCTGACATATCCCTCTTTGATTATTGGTTTACCAATCGACAAGCGTCACTTAAAATACTTTTTGATCACCACTAGTGGGTTGGGTTAGGTTAGGTTACACTACAGCCGCCATCTTTTAAAAAGCCCGCCCACTTACAAAAGCTATGAGTGGGCATGCGTAAAAAACAAAACAAACAAAAAACAAGCATGTTAATTCATAGTGGCTATCCACCGAAAACATGTCTCTTGTGTGGAACAACGTTTCATTCCATATCGGCATTCAAACTCTCACAGGGGATTAGTGAACGACGTCAGTTCAACACACGCGAAATGTAGTTAGGCCCTTTGACATAATTTAAATAAATTCATGAGCCAGTCCGTAGGAACCGGTCCAAAAGGGATCAGTCCAAAGGGGCTCATCCACAAGGACTCATCCACAAGGACTTGTCCACAAGGACCTGTCCACAAGGACTTGTCCACAAGGACCCGGCAACAATGACCCGTCAACAGGGACCTGTCAACAAGGACCCGTCCACAGGGAACCGCTCCCCCACCCTCTTCAAAAGCCATGAGTGGGCATGCTAATTCATAGTGGCTTTCCACCGAACACATGTCTCTTGTGTAGAACAACGTTTCATTCCATATCGGCATTCCAACTCTCACATGTTGCAATTGGAAAGAGAGATTCTCTAAAAAATAAAATTTCACCCCCTAGTAGGGGTAGGTTTTATTTTGGGGTGGAAATATATTGTCCATAGGAAAGGGGGTATCAGCCCGAGTTCAATGACACCTCATTCGTCTAAATCCGACCATGCGTTCGGGAGTTATCGGGCTGCCGCCATCTTGTGAGGAGGAGGAGGGCCTTGAACTCTCACAAACACACTACTCACTTCCACAAAAAAAAAAAAAAAAAAAACAGCAACCGAATGGAAAGATGTAACACATCAATAATGGTCTACCTATAAATTATGGCGATTCTTGAGCCGTTGTAGAATGAAAAACGTGTGTCCAATTGCAGACATTTCTAAAGAATTGTTATTTATTTACATATTGGCAAGCATGACAGCAGGTCAAATTTCAAGCGTTACAATATCAAAGACAAATTGAAAATGTAGGTAAGTCACGGAAGTCAACTCTTCTTTTTTTTTTTTTTTTTTTTTTTTTTTTTTTGCGTATGGCTTTCAGTGCCGGGAGTGTTCGAGGACATGTTCGGCTCGCCAGTTTTGTAGCTGCTTCGAGACGGACACCCAATGGGTGAGCTACAAGTACCGTTGGGGAGGAAAGTTGGAAGGGAGGGTCGAGGAGTTGGAAGGTAGCGGCTGTGGCCTATAGTTAGGGACCAACCCCGGCATTTGCCTGGAAGGAAGATGGGAAACCACAGAAGACCATCTTCAAGGTTGCCGGCGGGGGGATTCGAACCTCCTCGCCTCCCGGATGTGAGCGACTGCCAGCAGTCATGCCGCAACGACCACGGCTAACTCACCCGGTGGAAGTCAACTAAAATATCCACAAATAAATACGAAATTAGCTTATGAGCCGGCAGCATGGCTGGTTGATGGGAAATCAGTAAATTGAACAGCTTTCCACACCATTTCTCATAACCAAATGTTGAAGTTTTAAGAGAAGAAATGAATATTAGCATTGCGTAGAAAGAACTCAAATAATAGAGGAGGGTGGGGGGAGGAGACAGGGGGGTGGAGGGGGCAGGGGCAGGGGGGAGTCATTGCCGTGGGGCCCGTAATCGCTCTCTACGGCACTGCTGCCACAACACTTGCTGACCTTGCATGGCACGCAATATCTTCTGAGTGTATGCTACTTTGTGACATTTATTTCCACTTGTGTCATCTGTTGAATTATTCATGAAAGAAATTGTCATGTCACGAAGATAGATTTAGGGATGCTGCATTAGCAAGGCGAGCCGACAATGGAACAGTTCCACGACAACTGTAAGAGAGTTATCAACCCGGCCCTCCAACAACCTGGCACAGCAGATGATTGATTTGAGCAGTTTGGCATATGGAATACGCAATATGTCTGTGTAAGTGTTTTAATACCAAACATGGCAACACGCATTCTCGTTCCGAAAGTGATGTCCAAAGTAGAACGTTCAATCGTTGCAACCACAAAACCACGCATGGCACGGCTCTGACTGAAGTCTATTCACCGAGTCAAGACAGTGCCCCAGTCTACACGGACAGGAGAAACCACCCAGTTCACGTCATCGGCTCTGCCGGACAGGTTTAGACAAGAAGTTCCAAGATCATTAGTCATGCCGTAGCCCTAGAAAAGACAAGAATTGCTGCTCTTAGTGCTGTTGCCTGTCACAAGCTGTTAAGGTCGAACATCAATTCCGCTCGATTTTCCTTAATTCCACTCGGTCCTCCAAGGGACCCAAAAATAAGTTCCTCAACTCCGCTCAGGCTTTGACAAGGGATCGGCAAAGGGGTTATCCCCAATGACGTACACAAAAGTCATACCCTCCTGCTCGCATACCAAGGGCCGGGTCTAACACCTTATGCAGCGCATGAGTGAATTCTTGAATGCAGCTGATTTTTCCGTTCTAGGTTGGAAAACAGTATTTTCAGCATCCGCAGCTGATATCGAAAGTATTTTTTTAGGTGCAAATTATACACCTATTACAGTATTATCTAAATTTAATTTAATAATGACTGACTAGGTTAAAGAAACATACAAACATTTAATTATGCACATGTTAAAAACAATGTATAATATGTGTAGAAAAAAAAAAACAGAAAACTTGGCAGACTTATTTAAAATAATATTATGATTAATTTTAATTCACTTGTATTTTCTGTCATATAAGTTATAATGTGCCAAACACTTTATACCTCATTTAACGAAATTGATGCTCGCTGTTAAGAACTAATTAATTAATTAATTAAACAAACAATAAATAAACCGCGTTGTAGCATGGAACCTTCACATGTAGGCTATACACAGCACTGTGCGTTCAACAGGCACAGTTCTATGCACGCCTTGCGGGCAGTCCTTCAATCACGTGTACACCTATGTTTACTTCCACTATCTTAACTCGGCGAACAGACTTTTAGTTATGTAACTTTTTCTCCGTATCCACGAGCCCAAACATGCTGAGATTTTTCACATTCATGGGCGTTTACGATCCACAAGTTGTCAAGCAAAATGTAAGCAATCAAAGTAAAATATTAATTCTTGACAACAGCTACGTTTAGCGTTTCAACTGTTACAAGGCAGATTATTGAAAATAGCGATAGCACAAGAGCAGGACGGGAAATCCCAAATGCTAGCATTGCATTTATTACATACGCAGCTGGTAAGATATCTTACTTGAGATAATTACGACTTGTGGAGAAGTACTGTAGGCTAGCTCGTATCCCGAGTACATGGTTAGGTATAGACCAAAACATCGAATCTTCCTAGTGGAAACGTATCTTCTCAAGAAGTAGTCTCCCAGTGAATTTGTTCATACTTTTAAGTGCCATGCCATGAGACTTTTACTTGTGGGGGAATATCAAACAAATGGTAAACAGAAACAATCCGCGTACTCTGCAGGCTCTCGATAATGAAATAACTACACTGATACCAAACATCAGTGAGGATGAATTACAGCGAGTGTACCAAAACTTCCTACGTTGGTGCAACGCGAGTCTAGAAACTGAAGGATAGCATTTCTAGCAACAACTCTGATATTGATGTCAGTAAATATGATTATATGTTATGAACGTGTGGCCTCCAGAGAGGCCGAGTGCAGGTCTTTCTAGTTGACGCCCGTGGGCGACCTGCGCGTCGTAATGAGGATGAGGTGATGATGAAGACCACACACACACACAGTCCCCGAGCCACGGGAATTAACCACAGGAGATTAAAATATCTGATGGCCCGGTCAGGAGTCGAACCCGGGACACAGCGGGACAAAGCCTAGCGCGCTAACCATTTAGCCACGGAGCCGGACATTAAATACGTTAGAAAGTGTAAATGTGTTGAGCTAGTTGGGCGCTATGCTGCTGCTAGCGCCATTAGAGAAGGTCCTCACTGTATTACAGTTTCCAACATATTATCTACAGCAACATCTCAGAAAAGGAACATTACTAGGAGTAAGGTCTTGAATCGTTTCTCCTTCTTTATAAGTCTATATTTATTCATATAAATTTATGTAATACATTATCTGCACACAGTAGGTCTCCGTGGCTTAGGTGGCAGCACGCCGGCCTCTCACCGCTGGGTCCGTGGTTCAAATCCCGGGCACTCCATGTGAGATCTGTGCTGGACAAAACGGAGGCAGACAGGTTTTTCTCCGGGTACTCCGGTTTTCCCTGTCAAAATTTCATTCCAGCAACACTCTCCACTATCATTTCATTTCATCTGTCATTCATTTAATCATTGCCCCAGAGGAGTGCGTCAGGCCTCGGCAGCCGGCACAGTTCATATCCTCGCCGCTAGATTGGGGCTTCATTCATTCCATTCCTGACCCGGTCGGAGACTGGAAGCAGGCTGTGGATTTTTCATTATCTGCACACGCCTTAGAAAAACTCCACGAGATCGTCACGAACACCGGGCTCCGAATTTCGAATGAAGAAACGCAGTTTTTCGATACAAAATCCTCAGAAAAACTCCCAATAAAAACAAAATACGGAGAAATTGTACAAGTCAATGACTTCAAATATTTCGGGAAAATCATGCACAATTCTGGTCTGAACACAAAGCAAACGATGAAAGAGTCTCACAATTACAGAAAGCTTACAAACTTAGCTGGTCCCATTACAATAAAAAAAATGCATCTCCACGGCTGCGAAATTACGACATTATAAAACGGTAGTCTTGCCGGAAGCCTTATACGCATCAGAAACCACAAGCACCAAGGGAATGGCCAAGAAAGGAAAATTCGGAGAAAAATTTACGGCGCCGTTTTCAGAGATCATTCCTGGCAAAAAAAGACCCACAGCAGAATTATACAGTAATACTGAATCTATCACGACACTCATCAGAAAGCGCAGAGTGAAGTTCTTTACACATATCGCCAGAATGAACGACACCAGACTGTCTAAAAGAATATTCAACATCATAATTTCTACGTCGAAATTAGGTACTTCTTGGTACAAAGAAACTATGGAAGATTTGCAACTATTACATATCACCATAGAAGACATCCACGACCGCAGCATTTGTAGACAAAAATAAAAAACCAGAAATTCGAATTTAGATCACAACCCAAAAGAAATAGCCGTAAATGGAAGGATGAAGAGAAGAAAACGCACAGTGAACTGATGAAAGGTTTTTGGGAAGATAAAAAGAGGAAAAGAGCCACCACCAAAAGCAAATCTCTACTTAGTATAAAACAAAGTCCCCGATTCTTGGATGTTACGGGTAAACTCAAGAACCACTGGGTGGATTTTGATGCGGTTTTCACCATTCTGTAAAGGATAACTCGAGGATGATTTCTGTAGAAAATTATTTATTTATGATCAAAGGAGGCCGAGCAGTAGCGATTTTAGTGGAAAAGTCGAAAAAAAAAACTGGCGTTCGAGCTCTTTGTAAGCTTACGCTGGGCAAACCGTTAAAAATATCTAAATACTATGAGTGTAAGAATTGTTCAGCATGAAAAGTTCTACAAAAAAAAAGGCCGGGAACATCGCCCACTGTGAGTGTTTTACGTTTTAATTTCTTCCAACAATCTCCATTCAGTTACTGAGGCGACAGTTAACGAGCTAGCTAGGGGCGAGTCTATGACCCCAGTTACAGCTTAGCTAGCGGACGAGCTTATTTCCCCAGATACAGCCAGCAGAAAACTGTTGAGTCGTGTTGAGTTAAAAACTTTAGAGAAGAGTGGTTGTGTTTGGAGTTTCCCTGGAAGTGCAACGGCTTTTCTTTATTTCGCCTGTGAACTTTCCGCAAAATTCACAGTCAAGTTAAGATTGGACGGAAGGGGGATTTGTGTTTCATGCACCTCGCCATTCTTAAATTACGTCTGACAAGAAATTTTTGCACATGCATCTCCATGATAATATAATTAATAGTCCAGTCAGTGATTTTAACCCATCATGCCGAGACGTAAAACGGATATTGGTCGTTGTTCATTGACATTGAAAAAAAAAAGCGCTTATCACGTAATGCATTCATAACTGTTCCCGGGCGAAGCCGGGTCGGGTTGCTAGTAATAATAATAATTATCTGCACAATGCCATGAGTGTTACTGAAAAAGCCTGAGAATTTGAAGTTTTTATTTGCCATGGTTACCTAACAATGAAGGTTTTAATAAATAGCTGCACTGTTGGTTAATCTGCCTATCCACCCTTGTTTCGGTTGCGAGAGGGGGAATCTTATGGGATCTTGTAGATGCAAGTGCCGGCAGTAATAGGACTCTGTTGTAACCTCACCATCAAACACACAGCATAGCAAATAGCGCTATTCCCTGATTTATTGACAAGTATTGCTACAGGTCAATGTGTAGCGAGTTTGTAATACAGCTAGAACGACCCATCAGACAAGGGACTGATGACTTCTATGTTCCGCCCCTTAAAACAACACCAGATGGCGCGGACTACTGAGTGGGGGACAGGGATGTTGTTAGATGCGGATCTTGAAATAATACTGGATAGGAGGAGGGTGGCTTTATTTTATTTATTTGTTTGGCCCCTAGGGGTTTGCCAAACAGCACAGAATAATACCGTATAGGCCTACATGATTTTATACATACTGATACAGTGATCGTAAACAAGAGTTATTAGAAAGCTAGTGGTCCATACAAATGGCTACTGATGATTTGAGGATGGTTATAACTAGGGCCCGGGTGTTGATGACATGTCATCTTTTTACTGAGCTGTCTAAAACAATGCTGAAGTACATAGAAACTCCGGACGGGCCACCCCGTCTTCAAATATGTCTTTTTTTATTTCGCATCTTTTTGCATATTTTTTGTGTGCTATTTTTCAATTTTAAGAGCATTTTTAAAAGTTTGGTTTTATTTTAGAGAAATCGGCCTTATAAGGTCATTTTTTTTTTCAATTTAGTCATGCCACAGCTTTATATGAGGGAGTTAGGCCCTACGACTCTCAGAGTTAAGAAGAAGCTAGTAGCTGATACAAGATAATTTAAAATATTTAAATATTGATTCCACTTCCTTAATCAACCGGGTGGAAACTATTATTACCAACAATCGTGGCGAAATTGCTGCGGGTATTGCATGAAAACTGAAAAAAGTGCTGGACAAAAGCACCGGATATAAAACAATATGCAAAATCTCAGACATTCTTTCTGGTGAAAACTACTCCATGGATGGCATTGAGGAGGATTTAGCAGCAAACGACCTTCCTCACTTCGAGTACGCTCCGATCACATCAGTTGATGTTGAACGCAGCTTTTCGAGATATAAAAACTTCTTGGCTGATAACCGAAGATCATTTACATTTGACAACATCAGAATGATATTCAAAGTGCAGTGCAACTCAGACTAAAGTGAACATAAACCTTTTGTTAAGTGCTAGAAATCTATTTTGATTGACTTTTCAGTTTGAGCTTAAGATGTCATTTTTGAAATATTAGTGAGTTGATTATTATGAGATCATTTTCTCCAGTTTGTAGTGCATTTTTCGAAATTTTAGGTCATTTATTAGAGTCATTTTTGAAAATGTTAAGTGCATTTTTAAAACTTTTTTACGGCATCAACATGCGAGCCCTAGTTATAACAATTTCTTCTTGAACTTTTTTTTCGATTTTTTTCGATTTTGTAACAAATAACTTTGAAATACAACTGACCGGAAAAAAACACCGATCACTTGAAAAATTCAACATTACTTTAATTCAAATCATAAATATGAGCGGTATAGGCCTAGTACAGTATATGCAGCAGTTATAGCATGGAAGTAAGGTTAATTGGTTGCATGGATGCATTACCATTCTTCATGCCATTGTATCACAACAATGGCTATTCTTCGACATGATGCTGTTTCCCGCGGAAAGATGTGCGCACCATCGCTATTGTCAACAATGCAAGGTTTTATTCTTGTTTCTTTTGCCACTTGTTGGCTTAGGAACAGATCAATACAGCCATAACCTTAGTTGTTCTTGTACAATTCAGAAACGAATATGCGCTCGAGGCCTGAAGATGTCGCCAGGGCAGTGGCTCTGATCGAAAATGGTGGCGCGCACATCTTTTTGCGCGGGAAACAGCATCGTGTCAATGAATCGATATTGTTAAGTGAAGCAGTGACATAATGAATGATAATACATCCAGGAAACCTTAGTTCCATGCTATAAACAGTAACTTATGTACTAGAACTAGAGCGTTCATATTTATGATTTAAATGAAAGTAATGTTCAGTTTTTCAAGTGATCGGTTTCCTTTGCCGGTCAGAGTAGTTCCCCTGGAGCCGAAAAATAATCCACTAACTGCTATTGTATCCACTTGAATTTTTTCTTAGAAATAGGGAATCGTGGGTTTATTATATTCTCTTTGTCTACTTCTTCTGGTTGATTTATGGAGGTTTCAAATCGAATAGCTGGGTCAATGATCTTCGCTTTCTTCTGCCAATGGCAATAATATCTAGGCCTATACGACGTGTGCTGCCATCCACGGCCAAACAGTGATGTTTTACGTAAACATTCGTTGTATCCAACTAAGGACCTCGTTAGAACTTATTACCACACTGTTTCCTATTTTCTTCCCAATATCTCTTCATCCGTTCATTGTGCTCTCTTGTGCATTCTTCTGACCGTGCTGTATTCTTCCGTGTAGGTTTCTTTCCAAATTTGTGTTTGTTTATTAGGGTTCTACATTTTGATGTATTGTGAACTATTTATTCTTAGATAGATACCTGCCAGTCGTGGTGGTTTTACAGAGATAATAATAACACTAATACGTCACGATCGCGGTGAGATATTTAACTCACCACGGCTACGCCATGGGGTTAGAGGATTGAGGTTGGGCGCTCTGGAAGGTCAGTCTATCGATCTCAAAATATTATGACTGGGTGTTATGGCCATGTAGTCGGCCACACCGGCGGCCCCGTGGTGTTGGGGTAGCGCACCTGCCTCTCACCCGGAGGCCCCGGGTTCGATCCCTGGCTCCGTCAGGGATTTTAAAACTGACGTGAGGGTTGGAACGGGGTGCACTCAGCCTCGTGAGGACAATTGAGTAGCTGTCTGACAGTGAGACAGTGCCCCGGTCACGAAAACCAAGATTAACGGCCGAGGGGACCCGACGCGCTGACCACGCGTCACCCCAATATCTGCCGGCCAATTGGCTGGGCAGCGGTCGCTTGGTAGGCCTAGGCCCTTCAAGGGCTGTAGTGCCACGGGGTTAGGTTAGTCGGCCACACCGTTATTCATTCGCCCTTTTTGGTTGAGTGTTTGCTTCCTTGTGTATCCGGTACTGCCTATGCGGTCCGGACACTCTTGGTGGAGGAAGGGAGGGGAGGGAAGGAAATAAAGGAAGGAATGGAAGGAAATGAAGGAAGGAATGGAAGGAAATGAATGAAGGAAGGAATGGAAGGAAAGGAAGGAAGGAAGGAATGGAAGGAAATGAAGGAAGGAATGGAAGGAAAGGAAGGAAGGAATGGAAGGAAATGAAGGAAGGAAAGGAAGGAATGGAAGGAAATGAAGGAATGGAAGGGAATGAAGGAAGGAAAGGAAGGAAGGAATGGAAGGAAATGAAGGAAGGAAAGGAAGGAATGGAAGGAAATGAAGGAAGGAAGGAATGGAAGGAAGAAAAGTATGGAAGGAAAGGAAGGGAAGGAAGGAAATGAAAGAAGGAATGGAAGGAATGGAAGGAAATGAAGGAAGGAATGGAAGGAAGGAATGAAAGGAGGAATGAAAGGAAGGAATGGAAGGGAAGGAATGAAGTCTGTACTCTTACGTCACCTTAATCTCACGATCATGAGCCACGGGACCTCAAGTTTTATGTGGAATATTTCACTTCAAAAATATCACATGCATTGACTGGGAATCAAATCCCCTCGGCCTTGGTGAGAGGAAAGCAGCTGGGTCAATGCACCATCACGCACTATCCGGATGATTATGATGAGATTCATTTGCAACGATCGGCTATATTTAAGAGTTTGTCGAACTAATTCTGAATCACCCTGTGTACTGTATATAGGACGGTAGAGCTACAACAGAAGTCATTTAGCATCAAGGCGAAAGCTGGGGAAAGGTGAAATGGCAGGACACTGGAGAGAACTCGACTCGGCGCGTCCGTTCATTTGTGAGAGCGTCTGTTTATATTAGCGCGTCCTTCTCGCACTCGGCGAGTCCCCAGAGAAGAGCGCTCCACGTGTCGACTGGGTGGAGCTGACCAACTCCTAGGAAATTAATAGACAGGTAATTGAACAAATGGTGGTTTATCATAGTGGCGAGTGTACTTCCTAGAGATAATTGAAATTGGATGTTTTTCAGTTCGTCAACACGATTGTACCCAATTGTTCATCGCATGATTAGGAAACAAGAAATTGAAACGAGATTTGAAATTTTCGCTCCACTGCCATCGTGTGGTTATGAAAATAATTTCAATGAATTAGATGCCAGTGGATTAAAATTTATATAAGCACAAGCTGTACCCGGCATGCATTGCAATGCCAAACAAAGAAAGTGTTGGCGTTGTAATTTTGTTTCTTGAAGTGCGTTTGGATACACAATATTTTTTTCAATTTCCGTTAACTAACTCTAAACTATCGTGAAATGGATTTTCTAATCTAGAAACATTCTGGGAGCATGCACAACAACTCACCAAAGTTTCATTGCAATCGGATGAATGGCATATGACGCATACGGAATTTGGTTTAAATGATTCGAGCGCTGTCACTCATTTGTTGAATCTACTCGAGCGCTACCAACTGTGAAATGGATTTACTAAGTTAGAAAGCTTCACGTAAGTGTGCACAACAACTCATCAAAGTTTCATCGCAATCGATGAATAGTATATGATCGCATACGGGATTTTGTTGAAACGCTTCGCGCGTCGACGCTCATTTGTTACATCTACTCGTGCGCTACCAATATTGTGAAACGGATTTACTAAGTTGAAGACCTATCCTGACGTGTGCACAACAACTCATCAAAGTTTCACCGCAATCGGATGAATGGCATATGAACGCATACGAGATTTTGTTTAAACGATTCGCGTGCCGTCACTCATTTGTTGAATCTACTCAAGCGCTACCTAATGAAATATATATACTAAGCTTGAAACCTTCTCTGGAGTGTACTCAACGATTCACCAAAGTTTCATCGCAGTCTGATGAATGGTATATGAATGCATACGGGACTTTGTTGAAACGATTCGCGTGCCATCGCTCATTTGTTGAATCTACTCGTGCGCTACCTATTGTAAAATGAATTTACTAAGCCAGAAACCTTTCCTGGAGTGTACACAACTATTCACCAAAGTTTCATCGCAATCGGAAGAATGGTTTATGAACGTATAGGCTACGGTACTTTGTAGAAACGACTCGCATGCCGTCGCTCATTTGTTGAATCTACTCGTGTGCTACCTATTGTAAAATTGATTTTTTTTAAGCCAGAAACCTTCCTTAGGGTATGCTCCGCAACATCTCACCCCAGTTTCATCGTAATCGGACGAATGGTATATGAACGCATACAGGATTTTGTTTAAACGATTCATGCGCTGTCACCCATTTGTTGAATCTACTCGTGCGCTACCTCCTGTGAAATGGATTAACTAAGTAAGAAACCTTCACGTAAGTGTACACAACAACTCGTCAAAGTTTCATCGCAATCGATGAATGATATATAAACTTATACGGGATTTTGTTTACACGCTTCGCGCGTCGTCGTTCATTTGTAGAATCTACTCGTCCGCTACCTATTGTAAAATGGATTTACTAAGCCAGAAGCCTTCCCAGGAGTGTACACAGTGTCTCACCCAAGTTTCATCGTTATCGTACGAATGGTAGGCTATATAAACGCATACGGGGCTTTGTTGAAACGCTTCACGCGTCGTCGCTCATTTGTTGAGTCTATTCATGCGCTACCTATTTTAAAATGGATTTACTAAGCCAGAAGCCTTCCCTGGAGTGTACACAACAACTCACCCAAGTTTCATCGCAATCGGACGAATGGTATTTGAACTCATACGGGACTTTGTTGAAACGCTTCGCTCATTTGTTGAATCTACTCGTCCGCTACCTATTGTAAAATGGAGTTACTAAGCCAGAAACCTTCCCTGGAGTGCAATAAACATCTCACCCAAGTTTCATCGCAATCGGATGAATGGTATATGAACGCATAAGGGACTTTGTTGAAACGCTCTAACGTGCAGAGACAAACAGAAGAATTCGACATCACCGCCACCTATGGTACAAAACATACCTTTCCGCCACGGGCGGTAAGGTATGGCGGTAGTTGCACAGGTTGCAACCAGGTGGCTCTAACGTGCAGAGACAAACAGTCCAAAGACTTCAGCTTTCGGTTTCCATGACGACTGTTTTTGACTGTACATTGCGGTTCTAAAATTGTGTGTAATTTGTGGTTCTAAAATTGTGTTTATTCCACCTACCGGGTCAGATTGTGAATCTAGACCATACAGGGACCCACTCTATAAACATTAAAAATCATTTAGGAGGAGTTCAGTCACATACACGTGTCGAAGAATTATATATATAAAGATATACCATACCAAGTTTCACTGCGCTCGAATGGTTAAATCACGAGAAACGTCCATTTGAATATTTAAATTTCACGTCACCGCCATTTTGGATTTGTGCTGACCAGGTTATTGAACGTCCCATAGGTGAACTTCTGTTTACAGCCTCTATACACAAACAACATTTCAGTCTGATTGCTGTCATAGATTAATAGTCTAGATATTGAGAACCGTCTAAATATTTCGGATGGTCGCCATGTTGGATTTTAATATTTGTAGGCCATAGAGTTATGCACTATTTGATGAGGATTATTGTGTACGTTCATTATTCAAACGTTGATTTCGATCGCAAGATTAGAACACAAGAAATAAAAGCTTAATTTTAAAATTTTGCACAGCCGCCATCTTGATGTTACGTAAACAAGAACTAAATTAGGCGGTCAGTGCATTGTAATTTGTTTAGTCATTTGCTGTACTAAATTTCACTGCGTTCGGATGGTTAAATCACGAAGAAAATCTATTGAAATGTTTGAACGCCGCTTGGCCGCCATGTTCGTTTTGTGGTTAATAGGGTTTTGAAAGTCACACAGGTGAACGTCTAGTAGTGCCCTTTATCACCGTACAAAGTTCAGTGTGATATGAGTAATAGTTTCGGTGATATAGAATGCCAGTGATTTATTCGCACAGCCGCCATGTTGGATTGGTGAGACGTAATACAATTTGAAGGGGACGTTTGGGTTTACCAAGGAACATTGAAATCGCTCCAGCCGTTTAATAGTACATTATGCAACGAGCCTATAATGGCTATAATTAAGACACGAGTATGTTTATAAAACGAGCGTATGCGAGTTTTATAATTTCCATACGAGTGTCTTAATTACCATTATAGGCGAGTTGCATACGACTGTTTATGTTCGACGATAATTATAACTTTATTATATGTTTTAACATAAATATTCATAAATATCTGTTGAGATTGTCACTAGAATTTTATGATCGGGTGCTGCGCTGGCTAGGATATCTCTGATTTCCAAGCTCTCTGACTGACTGACGCATGCGCTCTGTGTGCTTCTATGTCATATGTGCAGATTGTGCGCCAGTATTCAGTAAATCTGTTACCGAAGTCGTTTGAAAACAACACGCTGAGTAGAAATTGGATTTGGGGATATTAAGGTACAGTGCTATTTCTTGTCTCATATTCACCAGTTTATTTACGCGAACATATGGACGGTTCACTGTCGGTAATTTATATAGACATGTTGGATTTTGATCGCATGCGCGAAGGTATCCTTACCTAATTGGTCACATAACTGTTTCTTGAGCTCTGATTGGTGGGAGAAACTGTTTCATAATGAAAAATAGTGTTATAATGACCCTCATTATAGTACAGTTTTCTGTCATATAATATTCAGGGTCGAACATAAAAGTTATTATGGGGGAGGGGAGGGGCACACACATGGACGCACACACACACACGGACAAAAGGTGATCTCATAAGCCTATATTTTATAACTGAAAATATGCTAAAAATGGCTTCGAACACGGTGATCCTAGTGATAATAATAACAATGTTATTGGTTTTACGTCACTTTTAACTACAGCAGATTTTAGAGACACCGGGGAGCCAGAATTATGCCCCGAAGGGATATTTTAACGTTCCAGTCAAACTACTCACACAGTTCCCACACATTTACGCACCCTCAAACGCTAACCCTCACCGGGATTCGATCTCCCTAACTTGGGCTCAGCAGCTGAGAACGTTATCGCTGAGCCATGTAGCCAGTATGCATTTAACTATTCGTTTATTAATATCTCACGGGTTTTCTCTGCTAAACAGCCAAGACCAGATAAGGTACAAGGAGTAAGTTGCACAGGCTTTACTTCAACTGTCTTTTCTTATGATGTAGAATGTGGCAGAGTATATTCACTACACCAGTTCATTTACGGCTAACACTTTCCACACAGTATGGCACGTTTCCAAATTCATCGCCTTCCGAGGTTGGTTGGTTGGTTCCTCAGCTTAGGGGCTGCGACAACGTGGTCATGTAGCCCCGTGTACTTTGGGTGTGTGTAGAATCTGTCTGATAACCGGCGTTAATTGTGATGGCTGTATTAGTGTGTATATCTTTTTTAAAATTCAAGTATGGACTGAAACTTTGAATTTTTCAAATAGTTCCTACTTTTGCCGCCAAACGCCACCGTCAACGACTACTAGGTCTAGCTCAGAACTTAGCTACTAGACGCCACCGCAGTTGGCTCTTGGCAACGAACGTAGAAACCTAAGAGTGTTATTTACATTCTTAACCTATACAATTTAGCTTCACACAGGTGAAATTAGTGGAAGGTTCTTTAACATGCCATAAATCTATGACATGGGACCGCCGGCTTTACTTCCCTTCCGAAGGAAGGCATACTGAGGGATTTTTAACGCTCCTTCTGAGGTTGTATATACGTTCGATAAACTGAGGTAAGTGAGAGAGTTTGTGAATCATCCGTGAATCTCTTATTGTGCTCCAATTATCACCGGGACCATAATGACCTTTCCAATCCTTTCTCTATTTTTAGCGACTAGAAGTTAACCGTGTAACTTTCAAAAATCTGTTAGGTGCAATACAAACAAGGCGGCCAAGTGAATTTGAAACTTTTAAATATACTTTTCTCGTGATTTAACCATCCGAGTGCAGTGATACACGGTACAGAAAAGGTTTATACACAATGTAATGCACTGAAATCTAATTTAGTTCAATTGTTAACAAATTTTTAATGTCTCGTTTTTATTTCTTGCGTCTTAATCATGCGATTGAAGTTTGAAAAATAAACCTAAGCAATAATCCTCATCTAATAGTACATAACTCTATGACCTACATATAGAAAAATCCAACTTGGCGATGATACGAACTATTTAGACGGTTGTCAATATCTACGAAACAATTACAGCAATCAAACTGAAATTTTGTATGTTGAGAGTGGCAGTTAACATAAGAAGGATATATGAAAATTGGCTATTTAGTTCTTCACGGAATTAATTGTTCAACACAACATTATTATGATTATTGTTATTGTCTATACTACACGACCTAATAGTCGAATTCCTACTTGGTTTACAATGCGGTAGGAAAAATCAATTAGGCTACTTGGAAGCAGATATGTTTTAGCACAAACCTTCAAATTAAGGGGAGTACTTGGCTTTGAATCTAGCATTTTCAAACGCTGTTTAATAAGATTTCCTATTGTATCATTCTGTATTCAATGGTTCTCTATACAGGGTGTTTCAGAAATACTTTTACAAACTTTGGGGATTTGTTCCTTACACGAAAACAAGAAACAATGTTCATATACACATATGTCCCAAAATCACAGATGCAAGTCGAACGGACCGTGCAAGCCATGGAACGGGTCCTCCTCTGCCCAACCATCTGACCTGGAAGATCTCCGTCAGTGCAGTGCGAACAAGGTGACTAAAGTGTGCAGGAGCCCCATCATGCATCCACCACATACGTTGTCGTATTTGCAGGGGCACATTGTCATTCTGTAAGTTTGAAGGGGTGTTCTGGATAAAGTCTCTGGAGACAGCACGTGTAAGACGTGCTGGTAGAACGTAAGGACCTACAATGCCAGCCCACACATTAATCGTAAACTGGTGCTGATGGCGAGCCTGTCTGGAACACCTGTCCATTTGACAGTTTTTCCATCTGACGGTGTCAGGAACGTTTTTAGCCTACTTTTCACATTTTGCAAAAATGAGGAAAAAGTAGACTTATGAGATCGGGCAAATGTGTGTCTGTCTGTCTGTCTGGCTGTGTGTGTGTGTGTGTGTGTCCCCTATCAACTCCTAAACGGCTGCAGCAATCGAAACAAAATTTGGTAGGAGTAAAGATCTATACCTGAATATCTCACGGCCATATTTGAAAATGATGTCAGTGCTACCAACTGCTGAAAAATCGCAATTGAAATTTGAGCTCTATGTTGGATATCTCGGAAGGTATGAATGGGAGCTATTTGAAAATTGGCACGCGTATAGATAATAATATTGCAGTTTAATTTCCAGGAGGCCATACATGGCAGTGTTGCCAAAATGATTATAATCCTGCTGATAGGTCCAATATTTAAATGCATATAACTTCTACACTATCAATTGGAATTCAACCAAATTTCGTATGTGCAATGTGTTCATAAACAGATATAACTGAGCGTATTCCTAAGATCCACCAGGGCTGCCAACTGTTAATAAATGCTCTCAATTTATTTTTTCCAAATACCAATATATCAGAAAGTATGCAAGCCGACAACTTTAAACTATGCACACGTATAGTACCTGACATTCTGTATTAAATCGGAGTAACTTATATACGTCAGTGCTACCAACATGATTCTAAGCCTGCTGAGAGGTCCAACTTTAAATACATGTAGCTTCTATACTATCATTTGGATTTCAACCAAAATTTGTATGTGCTATGTGCACCATAACAGATACGACTATGCGTATTCTTAAGAGCAACCAGTGTTGCCAACTGTTAAAAAATGGTGTCTCTATTTTTGTTTCCCTAATATCAATATATCATAAAATATGCAAGCCAATAGCTCTAAAATTTGCACACGTATAGTACCTGATATTCTAGATTAATTTGGAGTAATTAATATACGTCAGTGCTGCCAACATGATTCTAAGCCTGCTGATAGGTCCAATTTTAAAATGCCTGTAACTTCTATACTAACAAATGGATTTCATTCAAAATTAACGCAACAAGATATCATATTATTGCAGATTATTTCTGACCAATACATGTACGTCATTGTTGCCAACATGATTTTAAGCGTGCTGTTAGATCCAATGTTTAACTGCATGTAACGTCCATGCTATCCATTGGACTTCAACCAAATTTTGTATTCTGTACCTTAAGAGATGGAAACAAGAATATATTCAGTCACCAGGGCTGCCAACTGTAGTTCTCTATTAGGCTACATTATGCCAGGTATACAGTATTTCGAACGAATTAGAAATTTCTATATTACCAATTTAATTTTGTCATTATTCTAGATAGATCCATATAGATTAATCAATGGCATGAATTTTAAATTTTAAGAAAAGTAGGCTCTTTAGTTCGTCACGGAACTTCTTGTTTGATATGAGTTCATGTGTTAAACTCTTCCAAACAGGCTGTCAATTAATGTGTCACTGTACAATGTTCTTTCTTTAATACATATAAAACGAAGGATTTTGGGACATATGTGTATATGAACTTTTTTTTCTTGGTTTTGGTGTAAGGAACCAATCCCCAAAGTTTGTAAAAGTAATTCTGAAACACCCTGTAGAGGAGTGGTTGGTGGTGGCAGCCTTCGTGAGTCTCGTGCCAGACCAGTAACGGACCGGCACGAAGCGGCGCTCCCAGCTACAGTTCAGGGGGCCATGGATACAAGTGTCATCTAGTTACCATTCCACAGCCGTAACACTGCTAAACGGGGCGACAAGGCGATCCTGCTGTGTGCCAGCTACAGCAGAATTATGTCACACGTGATGCAACACGGAGCCAACCGGAAGACCCTGCTCATATCCAGCAGCTCAATCACTGCTCTCTATCTGGTTGGTTGGTTCCTCAGTTTAGGGGCTGCGACTTTGCGATCATGTAGCCCCGTGTACTTTGGGTGTGTGTAGAATCTGTCTGATAAGCGGTGTTAATTGTGATGGCTGTATTAGTGTGCGTTATGTTCCTCTGTTTGCTACCAAATGCTACCGTGTATGACACCTAGCTGCAAACTTGGCTACTAGATGCCACCACCACTGGCATCTGGCAGCGAACGTTGGAACTTAATAGAGCGTTAATCAAATCTAACCTACAAATTTAGCTTCTCACAATTGTAGTTATTGGAAGGTTATTTTACATGCCATAAATCCGTGGCATAGGCCGGCTTTACTTCCCCTCAGATGGAAGGCATACTGAGGAATTTTTAACGCTCTTAAAAAAATTGACGACTTCGTCCGGGTTTGAACCCGCCATCTTGGGCGTAGCAGTTCAGCATGCTACCGACTTCGCCACCGAAGCCGTTTTTTTTTGATGAAATGAAAATGTATTGACTACTTGGGGTTAATGTTAGTCTTTAAAATAATACCCTACCATGAATTTATTTATGTTACTTATTTTTTATTTATTTATTTATTTATTATTTATCGCATGGCTTTTAGTGCCGGGTGTGTCCTAGGATATGTTCGGCTTGCCTGAGTCTGTAGCTGCTTCCAGCAGACACCCTTATAGGGTGAGCTACAACTTCCGTTCAATTTCAAGTAGTTCCAAATTTCGCTACCAGATATCAATGATACCTAGTGGTGAACGTTGGAACTTCGATAGAGCGTTCCGACGGAATCTAACCTAATAATTTAGCTGCACACATGTTTAGTCTGTGGAAGGTTCTTTTACATGCCATAAAGCTATGTCATGGGACCGCCGGCTTTACTTCCCCTCCGAAGGAAGGCATTTATGTTACTAGGAAATATATTGTTAATTCCCACCCAATCACATCGAAACTCGTGATGACCAACTCAAAAGCAATTCTACTAATGAAATAAATCTCCATAAACACCCATCCCTGATAATCACTCCCTTTGAGTCTCGCAACTGAAATGGAAAGAGACGGTAGACGATCTCCTGTCCACTGAGCCATGGTGTGGGCATTTAGACCACCACACCACGTGCCACGCGAGACGATGGTGATGGTGATGCACAACTGTTAAAATCAATAATCTCTCACAACTGGCCGTAATGTCACTGATAATTCCGCTCCACTCCACTCCCGTCTGCTGTCGATAAGCGTATGTCAGTCGATCAGCCACGTGTCGAACATTCCGCTATCGATATCTAGAGCCACGGTGAAATGTACCGCGACTCATGATAACAGATGAAAGGGATTTCAGGAGGCAATTTTAATTAATCGTGGCTTCATTGAAACCATCAACTTAATACCATATAAAACACACTTTGTGACAAGCCCCAATTTCATTGCCGGGCAGCTTGGCTCGGTGTTCCTTTTGTTGCTGTGTTCACGCGCTAAATTATTTTGTGCTTCCCAATAGACACTCGCACGGATGCGTTTATTTTCATCTTCCATTGTATTTGGTTTCTACGCTGTGATTGGCTGAGCATACCAGACGGCTGGACAAAGTTCAGTCTGATATTCTCTTTTTTTTTTCTTTTTTTTTTTTTGCGGCTTCGGTGGCGTAGTTGGTAGCATGCTGAGCTTGTATGCACAAGGTCGCGGGTTCACATCCGGCCGAAGTAGTCGGATTTTTTAAGAACGTTAAAAATCCATCAGTATGCCTTCCTTCGGAGGGGAAGTTAAGCCGGCGATCCCATGTCATAGATTTGTTGTTTGAGTCTTCAGTCATTTGGCTGGTTTGATGCAGCTGTCCATGCCTCCCTGTCCTGAGCTAATCGTTTCATCTCTACATAGCTCCGACACCCTACATCCGAGGCAATCTGTTTAACATATTCTAACCTTGGTCTACCCCTACAGTTTTTGTCCTCGACCCTTCCTTCCATAACTACGCTTGCTATTCCTGGGTGTCTTAGTATGTGTCCTACCAACCTATCTCTTCTCTTCATTAACAGTCGCCAGAAACATCTCTCCTCTCCCACTCGTCTTAATACCTCTTTGTTTGTAACCCTATCTACCCATCTGATCTTCATCATTCTCCTGTAACACCACATTTCAAATGCTTCAATTCTCCTCTTTTCTGCTGCACCAATAGTCCAAGTTTCACTTCCATAGAGCGCCACGCTCCAGACAAAGGCTTTCAAAAATGACTTCCTAATACCTAAATCTATATTCGATGTCAGCAGATTCCTTTTTTGTAGTAATGCTTTCTTTGCCTGAGCCAACCTACTTTTTATATCCTCTTTGCTTCGTCCATCACTGGTTATTCTGCTTCCTAAGTAACAGAAGTCTCCTACTTCCTTCAGCTTTTCACCTGCCAATTTGATCTCCATAGAGGTTTCTGATTTATTTCGGCTGCATTCCAGTATTTTTGTTTTACATTTATTAATTTTCATCATGAAATCTTCCCGTAAGACGGAGTCCATACCATTCAAAATCTCATTCAAATCCTCAGGCTTGTCGGCCAAGATAACGATGTCATCAGCAAATCTCAGAGTTGAAATTATTTCTCCTTGAATCTTCACTCCCACTTTACATTTTTCTCTAATTTCCTTCATTGCTTGTTCGATGTAAAGATTGAAAAGTATGGGTGATAAGTTGCAGCCTTGCCTTACACCTTTCTGAATACCAGCTTCTCTCTCATGTCCTTCAACTCGAATGACTGCTGTCTGGTTTCTGTACAGATTGTATATCACCCTCCTATCCCTGTACTTTATTCCAATCGATTTCAAAATGTCAAACAATTTAGTCCAATCAACATTATCAAAAGCCTTTTCTAAGTCTACAAAAGCCATGAACGTTCTCCTATCTTTCCTTATTCTACCTTCCAAAATCAGCCTAAGACTTAGTACAGCTTCCCTTGTTCCTACATTTCTCCTGAAACCAAACTGGTCTTCACCCAACTCCGTTTCTATCTGGCTTTCAATCCTCTTGTAAATTATTCTAGACAGGATCTTTGAAGCATGAGTAATCAAGCTGATTGTACGGTAATTTATGGCATATTAAAGAACCTTCCACTAATTACACCTGTGTGAAGCTAAATTGTATAGGTTAAGAATGTAAACAACGCTCTTAGGCTCCTACGTTCGTTGCCAGAAGCCGACTGTGGTGGCGTCTAGTAGCTAAGTTCTGAACTATTAGTCGTTGACGGTGGCGTTTGGTGGCAAAAGTAGGAACTATTTGAAAAATTCAATGTCTGCAGTCCTTACTTGAATTGAAAAACAGATAACACACACTAATACAGTCATCACAATTAACACCGGTTATCAGACAGATTCTACACACACCCAAAGTACACGGGACTACATGACCGCATTGTCGCCGCAGCCCCTAAACTGAGGAACCAACCAACTAACCGATATTCTCTTTTATGCGTGTGTGTGATTTTCGGTCAAAAATATTTTTTTGTCCCTTCTTATGTCCCTATATTTATTTTAGTTTTTAATTTCCCCAACCTCACCATTTTTCATTTTTCCATCCGTCAGCTCCTTGAACTGAAGCGAATGCACGATCAAATGTCTATGTAACATTTCTTACAGATTGAGGGACTGTTGTCCGTGGGACGAGGCTACGCGGTAAGACATAACATAAGCTCACACGCACATAACAGAGAATAGAATAGAGTTATTTTATGTTTAATGTTATTGGATTTTCCTTTTATTTTATTTTATGAGCGTATGGCTTTGATTGCCGGGAGTGTCCGAGGACATGTTCGGCTCGCCAGTTCGTAGCTGCTTCTCTACGGACACCCATGGGGTGAGCTACAAGTACCGTCACGTGTGGAGTGTTGTCTGGGGAGGAAAGTTTGAATGTAAGGACGAGGAGTTGGAAGGTAGTGGCTGTGGCCTAGAGTTAGGGACCAACCCCGGCATTTGCCTGGAAGGAAGATGGGGAACCACAGAAGACCATATTCAAGGTTGCCGGTGGGGGAATTCGAACCTCCTCGCCTCCCGGATGTGAGCGACTGCCTGCAGCCACGCCGTAACGACCACGGCTAACTCACCCGGTATTTTTATTGTTTAAAACTACTTATAATGTTTTAGTAACGGCTTCGGTGGCGTAGTTGGTAGCATGCTGAACTGCTGTGCTCAAGATAGCGGGTTCAAATCCGGTCGAAGTCGTTGGATTTTTAAGAGCGTTAAAATCCTTCAGTATGCCTTCCTTCGGAGGGGAAGTAAAGCCGGCGGTCCCTTGTCATAGATTTATGGCATGTAAAAGATCCTTCCACTAACTAAACTTGTGTGAAGCTAAATTTCTAGGTTAGATTTCGTTGAAAGTTCCAACGTTCACCACTATGTGTCAGTGACATCTGGTAGCGAAAGTTGGAACTACTTGTAATTGAACGGAACTTGTAGCTCACCCCATGGGTGTCCGCTTGAAGCAGCTACAGCCTCTGGCGACCGAACATGACCTCAGACATTCCCGGCACTAAAAGCCATACGCTAAATATATATCCCCGGTAATGTGATATCTAGAACAATTTATCTTTCCATTGTTTAGACTGCAATCTATTATTTTTCTTTAAAAGAGACGGAATTTCTAAGAATGTGTACTGGTGGATACAAGGGAAGCTTAGCTTGAGGAGGAACAACCGTCCGTCAGAAACAAATGTTGCGCTTGCTTGCGATGAGGCTATAAAGGCCTTTTGCTCACGGACTGTTAAGAAACTCCATCTCTTCTATATCACAACTCTTTGGGAAACCTAAACTGGATACGGCAATTGCAAGGCGAGCTCTCTGAATGGGCCATTCCACGTGAAATCGGACAGCACAAAACCCTACACTTTCTAGTGTGTTTCACGGTGCGATGACGATGCCCAGGGCACGGAATATGAAGCACTGCGAAGTGAAAAGTGCAACAGGCCAAAGGATCAACGTCACGGCACGCGTCGCTTGTAACCGCACAGAGGGTAAAGCAAACTGCAACACTGGCAGTACAAGGGACAATGTATCTTTACACTGTGCTCAAATTGGCAAAAGAAGAAAGGAGGGTCTGTATATGGATGCGAAATAGCTTGGAAGAACTCTATGCATTATCTGAACGATTCTCATCAGTCGCATGCAAACGGCGTATGAAATTTTATGGACATTTAACACGAATGGATGATTCTCGTCTGATTAAGAAAATATTTCTTATTAACAATGGGAACCGACAAACCAAAATGCGCTGCCTAGTAGATACACAAATGGACCTTACTGAAGTCAACATTGACCCAATGACTACAACAAGGACTGCTTACAGACCAAAGATCAACACCCACAAATTTGCACCCAAGAATCCATCCGAGAAAAGCTTGAAACTCCAAAACTCATGAACACAAAAAAGACGGCAGGCCCAGAGTGAAAGATTGAAGAAATTTAGGGCGAATAAGAAGTTTAAAAAAAATGAAGAATTCCAGTGCTATTTAATGGTTCCACGTGTTCCTTATGGGGCTGAACGAATACAATAATAATAATTAATAAATAAGAACAACATAATTATACAGGGCGCCAGGAAATGTTGTCTGCAGCGGGTACATGCTGCTGGGAGAGGTAGCGTCAGCAGTTCAGTTGGCAGCACGGTGTGTAGCGGTACAGTGAAGGCCACACGTGTGGGCTGTAGGCTGTCCAAATTGTCAGTGTGTATTGCAGTAAGCGAGCGATCAGATAGATTATTGGAAGTGTGCAACAGTATACAGGAGGTAGGTAATCTTTACTACTGAAGAGACTGCGTTTTTTGGTGGAATACGTTTTTCGCGAAGGCGATCGGTTTACAGTAAATGTAAAACTAAAATTTCAGGTGCAGTTTCCTAATTCAAAGTGTCCAAACCAGGATACTGTTCGGGATTTAATAAGTAAAATTCGTGTGAGCGGCTCACAAACTAATCCAAAAACGATTAAAACTCAGCAATTCTTCTAGGTTTGTGCCGAGTCTTGTGTGGGGTTTCGCCTAGGACACCAAGCTGGCTCATCGGCGGGCTCTAGAAGCATTGCTGAGTTTTAATTCCCCGGCCGTGAAAGCCAATATACCATCTTCCAAAAACGATTGATGATCTTAAAGTGAATATCATCATTATGTGCAGTTCATTACGCAACCAACTTAAGTGAAAGTCTTCGACAATATGTGTAGACGTGTTGAGTCTTCGAACACAAGGACAACACCTTCAGCATCTGTTATGAATGGCTGTGCTGAGAACAAAGTTTATTGTGCTGCCAACGTAACTGCTGACGCTACCTCTCGCAGCAGCACGTAGGCGCTGTGAAGAACATTCCCTGGCGCCCTGTATTTGCTGCATGTTATAGCTGAAAAGTTTAATATTGTGTCATTTCCTTTGTGCTGTCTGTACTTAGACGTCTGTGCTAGGTATTCGCACATCCTACCATGTCACCATGTTTACGCACGACTGTTTTAAATTTCTTGCTCTAATGTTGATGACGAGCAAATAGGCTTCAGCTACGGTATTAGGTCGTGTGATGCACAATGGGTACAAGTCAAATACAGTAGAAGAGGTCTAGAATTACTTCATCCGAAGCGTTTGAGAGTATAAACCGGAACCATCAGCTTTGATACCCCAAAGTTCCCCCTACTGAGCTAACACAACACAGACTCCAATTCTCAAGAGTTATTTATTTATTTATTTACTTACTTATTTGGCGTATGCCTTTCAGTGCCGAGAGTGTTCGGCTCGCCAGAGGCTGTAGCTGCTTCAATGCGAACACCCATGGGGTGAGCTACAAGTTCCGTTCAATTTCAAGTAGTTTCACATTTCGCTACCAGATGGCACTGACACGTAGTGTTGAACGTTGGATCTTTGATAGAGCGTTTCAACCTGCAAATTTAACTTCACACAAGTTTAATTAGTGGAAGGTTCTCTTTCATGCCATAAATCTATGACATGGTTACATCATCGATTTTAGCCTGTGCTAGCACAATCAATGTAAATGTAGTGTTGTGGGTTTGTTATCCAGAGTTAGATTTACCCTTTCATTTTGGAGCCTAATTCTCTACTTGGTTTGTACTCTTTGTTCAATACACAGCCTAATAACTCAAAGCCTCCTTTGTCACAAATGTGGTCATCAAAATACATTTCTTGGAATTATATTTGTCGTTTTACGGGTTCATTTAGTTTGAGCCACTGTAGTTGAAGTGCTGGGAGGCGTGATGGCACAGTGGACAAGTTACTGCTCGGGTCCAAGCTCCGTGAACCTGAGAGGAATGTGGATCGCGGACTATGAGGAGTGATGGTGAAGAGTGGTGAGGGTTCCCGGTCCGTGCGTAGTAACAGAACCAAATACATTGGTCAGTGACTCACTTCTTATTGAAGTGTTTATATTTCTGAAAAACAAATATTATCTCTTCACCTCCTTGACCTAAGCTGATTGAAAAGATATATTATTTTAAATAAAAACAATTGAAATTAGAAATTTAAAAAAATATGAGAGCAAAAATCATAATTAAAATAAATATGGTTGTAAAATAAAAATAGAAAAAAGAAATTCTAATAATTTTAAAATCTTAATTTTAAGATTATAAAATAATAGTCTATAATTTGAAAAATTCGAATTTAAAAAATAAATATAAACATTAAAATGCTAATGAAAACAAAAATTTAAACTAATAATAATTAATATTAGGCTATAAGAAAACGAATCTTGACAATTGACTGCCTAGCTTTTGCAGATGGTCTAGTTCCTATTTCCTGATTCCATAGATACTGATACAAAACAAATCATCAAACTTAAAACCCAAGCAGCAAAGGCAGGCCTCCAGATCTCCTTTGAGAAAACGGAATTTATAACTAACATCAAGCAGGCCCCCAGAGAGTTATATCTGGAACAACGAATAATCAAACGGGCGGAAAAATTTAAGTATTTAGGCGAATGGATAAAACCAAACAACTCTGAGAAAGAAGCATTTACATCAAGGTTCAACAAGATGGAAACTGTGTACCATCTAACCAGAGATGTTTACAATAAACGATCTGTGTCCATCAATGCCAAGATTAGGCATTATTGTTCAGTTATTCGTCCAAAAGCTCTGTATGCAACAGAATGCCTTGAAATAAATAAGAAAGGTTTAGTTGAAAAGTTAGAGGCCAAAGAATGAAAAATCCTGAGAAAGATCCTAGGACCATTCAGAGAAAATGGAGAGTACAGGAGGCCGACATAACAACGAACTCTACATACGTGTGGAAAGGATAACGGACTTGATGAGAAAAATGAGAATTAGTTTATATGGACACATCACACGAATGAGCTCGCAGAGACTGACCAACCGCATATTTTCCTACTTTGTAGACAAGAAAACCAAGGGGCCATGGTTCTCTGAGATCGAAAATGATCTTATAGAAGTAGGGATTTCGCTTGAGGACATTCAAGAACGTCTTCCTCTCCAGAAAAACCAGCGATTCCAAGAAAAGCCAAAACTGAGAACAGGCGAGAAGTGGACGGCTGACAGAAAGGAGGCGCACAGGAAACGGATGAAGGACTACTGGGGAAAGATTAAAGCTCAAAGACGGGAACAGTTGAAGTTAAGTGGTCCATTGCTGGCCGAAACGAAGAAGAAGAAGATTAGGCTAAAATAATTAAAATTAATTTTTTAAATAACAATAAAATATATTCAATATTCTGCCCTATAAAGGGAAAAGGGTTGTTTTCAACATTGAGTTGCTTGCCTGAAGGGCTACCAACTGTGCATCGCTGAATGAAGTAAAGTGTTATGAATGACTCCAATGTGTTCTGCTAGCTAAGAGGAACATAAGCTATAAGGGTATGTCTACGGCTGCACCAATGGTAATCCCCTGTTGACCCGATGTCAATGTCAGCCTCACCCCCACTCCATATCGTATCACCCTCATGCAATATTCATGCTCGCGACAGAGCGCTTGCCTCCTAAGTACATGACTTAGCGGGAGATGGACCGAATGAATACCTAATAGGTCGCAGCCAAATGATAACATAACACATCCAGTCGTCATGGCAACCACCTGCGTCATCGCGTATTCAAAGAGAAAAGTTGCACTGTGGATTGGCATTATATCGATAGGCTAATAGGATTCTGGTCTTCGGTACCTGGTAATTAGAAAGGTAACAAAAGTACACAGTAGGCTGCATGAGATCGAAGTTTCTTGGTTTGTTTGGGGGAATTGGTGGTGTTGCTTTTTATCTTAGGGGCTCAGGACAGCACGCACTTCCATTCGTGAGAAAACGTTTCCAGCCCACGTCTTTCTGACATACTTGTTAGCACTCGAATGGCTTTGGGCACGCAGTCTGATGTTTCTTCCAGAGCATGCGCAGTGCGCCTCTACTATCACGCTGTCTATTGGGAATTCAGGAATGATCGTCACTTATCATGACGATGTGTTCTCTGACTTCGTAATACGTCTTTCCTATGGGCTACGTGCGTATACAGAAGTGCTGCTGTAAGCGGACGTTCCGAGAAGCTGCTATATGCCGCGATCAGCTGAGCATTGATGTACATCGAAAACGTGCCAGCAGTTATTCTATTATTTTATACAGTAACCATAGCGTTTAGAAGAGAAAGTGTGCCGACTCCCGAATTTGCCGTATCTTTAGTATGGGTAGTTGCTGCGCCCGCCGGTAGACTGCGTAGCGGTTGATAGTTGCTGGCGGGAGTCACTTTCTAAGCGCTCGCGAGTTTGAAAACACAGAAATACTGCCGTGTTTAGTCCTTATTTCTTGGTGTTGAAAGTGTATGTGATCAAGAAGCGATAGTGAAATAATACATACGTTATGACACTGGTGTGTTTAGTATTTGTAAGCCTATACATTACGGTACTTCTTTACATTTGTGCTGTCGAGTGAATTATAACCTGGTAAGATTCGTCCAACAAAACTGTGTAAGTAAATATGCCGTGTTGTTTTGTTCCCGGGTGCCGATCTGGATACGACAAGTCATCTGCAACAGGTAGGCACTTTTTTAGACCTCCAAAAGGCGAAGATGATTTATTTAAATGGGCAGAGGCCATTCCGAGGAAAGACATTAAATTGTCAAGTAAGTCATATGCAGGCTATGTGACAAACATTTCTCCGATAATTTCCTTATTAAAACGGACACTTTCACAATAGATGGAAAGACAGTCGAAATGGCAAGAATGAGATGGAGTTTGAAGCCTGGTGCAGTCCCACACATTTTTCCAAACTTGCCGAAATATTTCACTACGCAACAGAAAGCACGCAAATCTCCTCTGAAGAGGACTATGAGAAAGACTGACATATCGAAATCTTGTACCAAAATTTCGGCAGTTGGTTCTCCAATGGTAGTTCCTGGTACTTCTTATGGTGTAGATAGTGAGGTCGATGCCAGCAAAGTTATTGCCAGTCTCAAACGCAAAGTAAAAAATCTTAATAGAAATTTAGTGAGAACACAGAATAAGCTACTGAAAGAGAGGGAAAAGGTAACATTGTTGGAAAAGAAAGTTGCGACTGTTATTCCATCCCAATCTCGTTGTACATGTAAGCCGAATTTCCTGAGTAAGAAGCAAAAGTTAGTTATAGACACTATGTTTAAGAAGTGCCAAACAAGTCCAACAGGCATGCGATACAGTGATGAATTTATTCTGGAGAGTTTGCTTCTCAAAATTAAATCTCCCAAGGGTTACAGGCATTGCCTAAGGCACGGCTTACTACCTCTCCCTTCTGAAAGTCATTTAAGAACCCTCTGCAAGGGATTTAAGTGCTCGTATGGCGCAAACACGAATGCTATAAATTCAATTGCAGAAGCATTTAAAAATGAACAAGACGAAAATCAACGTTTAGGGGTAGTGATATTCGATGAAGTTAAGTTGAGGGAGGACATTCGATTTAATTCTTCCTCGCTCAAATTGGATGGTTTTGTGGACTTAGGTGATTTAACTCCAGAGGATAAAAGGAATACCTTAGCCAACCATGCTTTGGTATTCATGTTTGTTCCCCTCCTCCATAATTGGATCCAGCCGATAGCAGTTTATGCCAGCAAAAATGCAACACCTGGTGATATTTTGGCGAAAATACTAATCCAAATTATTATACAGCTGGAACAAGCTGGAGCGAGAGTGATAGGTTTCACAAGTGATGGAAGTCAGTCGAATAAGAAGGCTTGGATAAACTTAGGAATAACCGGAAAACCAGGAAATGTGAAATGTAGTATCCGAAATCCAGTTAATCAAGAGAGAAAACTGTGGGCCTTTTCAGACTTTGTACATATCTTAAAATGTGTAAGGAACTATCTCCACGATAAAAGTAAGTTGCTGTACAAAAATCAAGAAATAGATTTTAATTTCTACGGACAGGTTTATGCCATGGACACTTCCCCCGAGTTTTCAGGTCTTAAAGCTTGTCCAAAATTGACTTCCGCACACATAAACCCTACGTCTTTCCAAAGAATGAACGCGAGACTCGCTTTCCAATTATTCAGCAATGCGACCGCGAATGCCATTAAGTTCTTCCGGCAAACTAACCCCGACATTTTTAGCGGCAGTGAGAATACAGAATTATTCACGAGAGACATGAACAATCTATCAGATGCGCTTAACTCCAGAATACCAACAAACGCACTGTACAAAGATTCTCCTTCGCACAAGACATTAATGGACTTTTATGAAACCATTAGCTCAGAAAATAACACATTTGCCTCAAATAGGACAATGGAATCTCTGAGAGTCACGCTAAAGAGTACCTTAGAAGTCGCTCATTATTTATGGTCCAAAGGCTTCAAGTAGGCTACGTGTTGACAGGGAAATTCAATCAAGACCCCTTAGAACGTCATTTTGGAATTTTAAGGTCCATAAGTTGCGACGATCACCCATCAACTGTAGATTTTCTTCATTTGCATATGTTACAGTGCGTGTATGTTCCAATTAAGATGGCTATATCAGCGTCCGGGAACTGTGAACCTAAGTTAGAACCACCTCTCACGTCATTTGTTAATCAAATGCGATTATATGCGAAGCAAACCGAGGAACAAAACAAATCTGTTAAGTTGTGTGTGGAGGACAAAATTAGAGACAAAGTGGTGATAACGGACTGGGAGAATGATCCTCCCCTTCCTTATGAAGACAACATTCCGAAACAATGCTTGGTTTACTATCTAGCAGGGTACATTGTCAAACAACTAAGGAAACGAATCAGCTGTGTGAAGTGTGCAACAACCCTTCAAAGTGAAAGACCGTCAGACACAACAGCTGCAACTTTCACCAGCATAAAGGACTTTGGCACAATAAATGCCCTTACTTACCTAACTCACCCGTCCGATAGTGTCTTCAACATTCTTTTACAGGTCGAAGTAGTCGTTGAAAAGAAACTAGCTTCCCTTTCAAATTTGTGGGGTGATATATTTTATGAGTGTTTGGACAGCATAGATGAGATTATTTTAGGGCCGTGTGATTTAGGATGTTGTATGGAACATAAACTGGACCTTATTGGAAAACTCGTTTTTCATTTCATGAAGTGCCGCTTTTTCTTTCGTACGAAAGAAATTAGGAAAGAGCAATCATCTTCTAAGTCTGGAAAATCGTCGCGTAAGCTGTCCAAAGTTTCGGACAACTGACAGCTATAATTTGCATGGGTGAGTTTATATTATACTGTATTATATTATATTTACTGTATTTGTGCGGTAGTGAATGGTCTGTAGCTTTACGATTTTTACACATTCAGTTACATTTGACTCCCGTCCGAATGTTTAATTTCCTTATTGTATGAACCTATGACGTAATCTGATGTTTCATAATTAACACAACGGACATCAGCGTTTTATATACTCAGTGCGGAGAATTTTATATTTGGATCATCTTGTCTAATACAACGTAGTGTAAGCTGATAACATTCAGTTGCTGAAAAATAACATTCAACTGCTTCTATTGATACCGTCCTCACTCAGCGCTAGCCGACGCTAGAGCTGCCTAGCGGCTGGACCATACAAACTCCACAAGTCGCGTCACTTTTCCTTCTATACGCTATGCAGTAACTATGTCAAAACGTTGTGTAGTTTTGTTGGTTGCAATAATAGATATTGTAACACACAGAACAATGTAATATTCTACATAGTTTTCCTTCACGAACTCACAAAATTGATTTGAAAACAAGGTGGATATTGTCGGTGAATCGCAAGCAGTAAGTTTAAATTGTGCATTTGGGATTAAATTAGCCTATATTTAACTAGGTTTGTTGATGTTAAAAGTTAGTTTGGACTTTCAGCAAACGTTTGAGCTCACGAAAACTCTAGGTCATCGCTTTGGAAAACAAGTTAACCTATGGGTGAAAATACGCTTGCGTAGGCCTACTTAGACCTAACTGCTTCTGAAACCCAATTTAAAAGCTCATCAGCTTGGCCCCCTATCAACATTTTTAGATATTTAGATTTTTCAAAGGATCTTGGGGACATCAGCTTCTCTGGTACCTAGTTTTAAGTGTATGGGATACCTGGAAGTGTTGCATTAATTCATGTCTATTTTCATTTTCGTCTTTATTATACATCGTTACACCACGACATTACCTCCTTAATATCTCAGAAATTTTCCTCAACACTTCCTCGGGATTTGATGTTAAAAGTTCGTTTGGACTTTCAGGAAACGTTTAAGTTCACAAAACCTATAGGCCATAGCTTTGGATAAAGGGTCAATCTACAGTTGAAAAAAAATGATTGCTTACACCGTTCTCCTCCTAAGCCGACATTTCATATCCCTCCAAATCAGTCACCTCGAAAAATTTAAAATATGGAAATTATTCGCTTCGCTCATTTTATAAACATACTCGTGTCTTAATTACCATTATAGACGAGTTGCATACGACTGTTTATGTTCGGCGATAGCTATAATTATTTTATGTTCGAATATAAATATTCATAAATATCAGTCGAGATTCCGCCAGTTTTATGTACTGAACTGAACAGAGTGCATGGGACGCAGAGAATACCTTGTATTCGACCATGGCCTCCTCAAATACCCCACTATGACACTAGCCACGCAGTGAAATTATAATAGGAGACTGTGGAAGTCAGCGCAGATGCGATGCTAACCTTACCTAATTGATTACAAAGCAGTTTCACGAGCTCTGATTGGTGGGAGAAACTGTATCGTAAAGAAAAAAAAGTTCTATAATGAGCCTCATTATAGTACAGTTTTCTGACATATAATGTTCACCTTTCGCAATGGTCGAACATTATAGTACATTATGCAACGAGCCTATAATGGCAATAATTAAGACACGAGTATGTTTATAAAACGAGCGTATGCGAGTTTTATAATTTCCATACGAGTGTCTTAATTACCATTATAGGCGAGTTGCATACGACTGTTTATGTTCGACGATAATTATTATAACTATTTTATGTTCGAACATAAATATTCATAAATATCTGTCCAGATTCCGCCAGTTTTATGTACTGAACCGAGCGCATGAGACGCAGAGAATGCCTTGTATTTGACCATGGCCTCCTCGATTACCCTACTATGACACTAGGCCAGGCAGTGAAATTTAAATTAGAAGGTCGTGGAACTCAGCGCATCTAACTATCTAATTGATCAAACAACCGTTTCTTGAGCTCTGATTGGGGGGAGAAACTGTTTCATAATGAAAAATAGTGTTATAATGACCCTCATTATGATAGTTTTCAGACATATAATATTTACATCCAGCCATGGTCGAACATAAACATACAAATAGTAGCACCCCAGTGAAGATATCCCAATGATACATCACAGCCATAAACAAGTATTTACACACTGGAATTCAATAGCTGTACAATATTCATTTGCATTAATGGCTGCACAAATCACCTGGATGCATACATTTCAATTTGGCCAAACAAAAATTGCAGCAGCAACACATAAGTCAATTGTGGCGTTGGGTTATGAATACAGTTTCATTGGTGGTGTTTTTTAAATCGTGTTGGACGTGCTCTGCGTCAGGAAACAGAGCACATACACTTCCTGCGTCCTGCCCTGCCCAATATGCTGCATTGAGCTTCACAGTGCGTGACTGAAATATCACACAGCTACACAAATAATGTGTGATGGATCCGGGACTCAAACCAGAGTGGAGAGAACAATATACTGTAGGGTTTAACCATCATTGGTAGAGTTGGCAACACTTGGGTTGTGTAAACACGCTAAGCTCACGTACCAACATTTGAGAAACAAGGAAACTATGCCTTAAGTCAGTAAAATTATTATTATTATTATCTTTAATTTCTCATAAATTATTATGGTACAACTCAGTCTACAAGATACGGATTCGATAATCAAGTATCATGTACACCTAATATTGAGATAAAACTGCAAACCTATTATTGAGATAAAAATAGCCTAACGATATGGCACGTATCCAGCAGCACTGCCTTCTGTATTGTGGCAATCAGGTATTTTATTTGCAGTTCCTCCAAAGCCGTTGTCAACGTTTTTGGAACAACTCCCGTGGAAGAGATCACCACTGGCAAAATCCTCACGCATTTTAATCTCCATAGTTTTCGTATTTCTTCAGCCAACGGTGCGTACTTGTTTGTTTTCGTAGCTTGCGTAGTTTGCATATTTTGTCTAAGTGGGACAGCAACGTCTATCAAGTAGGCATTTTGGTTTCTTTTATTGAGACAGACAATATCAGGTCGATTGACCAAGATTTTCTGGTCGGTTAAAATAGGTCTATCCCAATACATTTTATAATGCTTATTTTCAAGCACGTTGGCAGGCTGGTAATTGTAGTACACCATGCTCGTATCCAGAAGTCTACATTTTATAGCTAGCTCTTGATGTAAGATCTTAGCAACATCATTGTGTCTCTTGGTATACTCTATACCAGCCAGCGTAGAGCAGCCACCGATAATATGATCGATAGTTTCCAGCGCTGAGGTGCATCTACGACATCGATCATCTGCTACATTCTCTTTAGGGATGTGATTTCTGTAATTTTTTGTTGCAATGACACGGTCCTGTATCGCAATTACAAAGCCCTCAGTTTCACTGAAGAGCGAACCATGCTTCAACCATAAGTTCGACAATGATCGGTCGACATGATGTTGGCTGAGTATGTGAGGATGTACACCATGCAGTTCTTTACGTAACCATGCCATCTGGCGCTGTTCAAACGAAGTAACGTGCTCTTTTGTGTTATATTATTATTATTATTATTATTATTATTATTATTATTATTATTGTTCTAAAGAACCGGTTTTGGTCACATTATGACCATCATCAACAATGTATAATGAATGTATTTTTTGGTTGGTTCCTCAGTTTAGGGGCTGCAACAACGCGGTCTTGTAGCCCCGTGTACTTTGGGTGTGTGTCGAATCTGTCTGATAACCGGTGTTAATTTTGATGGCTGTATTGATGTGTGTTATCTGTGACTCACGTAAGGATTGCAGACGATCAATTTTTTCAAGTAGTTCCTACTTTTGCTACCAAATGCTACCGTCCACGACACCTAACTGCGGACTTGGTTACTAGATGCCATCGCAGCCAGCACCTGGCGACGAACGTTGGAACTAATATAGCGTTATCAAATAATCTAACCTACAAGTTTTGGGTTCACACAAGTGTAGTTAGTGGAAGGTTCTTTTTCATGCCATAAATCAATGACATGGGGCCGCCGGCTCTACTTCCCCTCCGAAGGAGGCCATACTGAGGGATTTTAACGCTCTTAATAAAAAACGGCGCTCTTAAAAAATCCGACGACCTCGGCCGGGTTTGAACCCCACGATCATGGCCATAAAAGCTTGATATAATGAAATGTTAGTCTATATCATGGTGGCCACTCAAATCGGTCAACGATTATCCAGGAGTTTTCCAGGAATTTTCCAGGAGTAATTCTCTTTTTTCCAGATTTAAAAATAAGCGCGAGTGGGGGGGGGGGGGGGGGCTTTATCGGTTGCCTACTTCAAGACCAAAATAAAGCAGTTGCTTTAGGTTTACTTATACAGACGTTTAGTGATAATTGCGTTATTGATACGCAAGCCTACACACAAATGATTCAATTGTTGTTTTAAAAAAACCTTCGTGACTCAAATATCCACTTAAAAAAAGAATGCCGCCTGCAATTTTATTGCGGTGAAGTTGTCTATACAAAAATACTATCGCACAGAAACGGGAAGCATGAGGAAACTTCTTTCGTTAACGATAGAGTGCTCACCCAAAACCACAGCGGGAGTATGATTTAAGATGGATTTTTTAATAATTAATTAACAGTGGCTATTTTCCAGCAGTTTTCAAATTTTTAGTCATTTTCCAGGAATTTTTCAGGAGTTTTCCAGCCGTAATAAAAATCCAGGAGTTTTCCAGGATTTCCAGGTTTTCCAGGAGTAGTGGCCACCATGTATATTCACATGTATCGTTTGTGTCCTAAGAATGTAAACTAGAACCATTCCCGTAACATTTGTTTTTTGTATTTTTGAGTGAACATAACTCACTAAAATGTCAAAAAAATTCTACTCTTGTAAAAAAAGGAAGAAAAAAAATATTATTTCAAAAGATAGGCAAAAGATGTTAGTTCACATTGTTTAAACTTTATAAAAATACTAAAACAATAATCTTCCAGAAATGTAAAGTTTTGTAGGAACTATCAAGGAAAAGCATGATCAATGTGTAAATTAGTCCAATGTTTTGAAATTTTGTTTTTAATAACTAGGGAAAGTTAATTGCAAATATTCAAGCTGAAAACTAAAGATAAAGGACAACACTAGGAGTGTGCAAAATTTCATATCAACACAACAAAGGGATACCGAGGAAAACTATTTTAAATATCTGTGGTTTTTACACCTGTTAAGGTCAGTCTCTAAGTTTGTTAGAATAGTTTTATTATTTTTACTAGCTTGCCACGGTGGGTGAGTGGATATCGTGTCGGTCTACTAACCCCAAGATTGCAGGTTCGCTCCTGGCCGTGGTAAGCGATTTTTGAAAGGTGGCAAAAATACGATACCGTACGCATGTCATACGATGTTGGCATGACAAAGAACCCATTTGAATTCAGTAGACCGAGTTCATAATAGCAAAATTCATCTCGGGAGTTTCCGCCAACACAAAGTTCCTCTTTTCTCTACTAGAAAGCGCTATAGTGTTCAAGGAGGTTAGATATCTAACATCTAAGCTTGCACGCGGCACCCGAGGCCATACGATATTATTATTATTATTATTATTATTATTATTATTATTATTATTATTATTTTCTGAGAGAAGATGTAGGAACTATTTGAAATTGATCATCTGCAGTCCTTACTTGAATTACAGATAACACACACTAATACAGCCATCACAATTAACGCCGGTTATCAGACGGATTCTACACACACCCAAAGTACACGGTGCTACATGACCGCGTTGTCGCAGCCTCTAAACTGAGGAACCAACCAACCAACCAACAATCCCAGATAGAGCTCAGCCCAAAAACACATACATGATAAAGTTTGCTTCTCAATCAGGCCTGAACGCTAGTCGTCCTGATCGGCTCCCGTCACAAGCCAGCGCGGAATGTCGCCCGTAAAATGACAGAAATGCTGCAGAGTAATCCGAGTCTCACAGGGTTGGTCAAATTATGATTGTTTGCTAAATAGTTTGTCCAGCAGTGATCCCAGAAAGCTTATGCAGTCTGTTGGCTCAGGTGCCGGGCAGCGCGGGGACGCGGTATACATGATCAATGTTGTTATTTTGTTGAGACCAACCTATTTCCGCAACTGGACGTGCCGCGAATATCCAAACGTCCAGCGCTCCCAGCCAGAACACTGACCCAGTGGCACCTTGCAAGCTTATGTCACAGCATCACGTTACTTTAGTTGGTAGTAATAATATCATATGGTGATTTAGACAAATTCGAGAAGACTGAAAGACGAATTCTGAGAAAAATACTGGGAGCTAAACGAAATAATAACGCAGAATATAGGTTACGACCAAACAGAGAGTTATATTTGAAATGTGAAAAGTTAACTGACGTAATGAGAAAGAGAAGATTACAGTTTTTGGGCACATCTATAGAATGGAAAATAGTAGACTAACTAAACAGATCTTCAACTTACTGACTAGTTACAAACCCAAACCCACATGGTTCATTGAAATTGACAAAGATTTGACAAACGCCAGAATTCAGACAGACACAATAGCAAACAGATCACTCTTCAGAGAAGCTATTCAAAAGGCAAAATTTCAAGAAAGGAAGAAACAAACAACTGGCAGAAAGTGGACTCAGGAGGAGAAAGATCGTCACTCTAGAAGGATGAAAGAAATTTGGAAACAAAGAGATTGAATACAATGGACAACGTTGATCTATCGTACCCTCCAAATGGGATATTCGAAAGAGGAAGAAGAAGAATATCGTATGGTCTCGGTGGCCGGGTGCAAGCTTTGTTATTTGACGCCCAGAGGGCAGTTTGCATGTCGAATTTTGTTGTTCCTTGGAGCGCTATGAAAGTCAAGGAGGTTAGATATCTAAGCTCCTTGACACTATAGCGCTTTCTAGTAGAGAAAGGAGGAACTTTTGTGTTGGCGGAAAATCCCGAGATTAATTTTCCCATTATGAGCACGGCCTACTGAATTCAAATGGGTTCTTTAACATGCGTGTCGTGATTGTTGTCGCCTTTCAAAAATCACTTACCATGCCTAGGAGCGAACCTGCAAGCTTGGGTTGGTAGTCCGACACGATAACCACTCACTCACCCCTGGCAAGCACTCTAGTCGATGGATTAGCGAGGTCATCAGCCCCTTCACTTTATACTATTCCCAGTCATGTAAACATGGACATGTATTTGGGCTGGGAATCTATCTGGATTTGTTTTTGTTTTTTTGAGTCTTCAGTCATTAGACTGGTTTGATGCAGCTCTCCTCCCCCCTGTCCTGAGCTAATCGTTTCATTACATAAATTCCACTCCCCTACATCCGAGACAATCTGTTTTACATATTCTAACCTGGGTCTACCCCTACAGTTCTTGTCCTCGACCCTACCTTCCATAACTAAGTTTGCTATTCCTGGGTGTCTTAGTCCTACCAACCTATCTCTTCTCTTCATTAGCAGTCGCCAGAAACATCTCTCCTCTCCCACACGTCTTAATACTCTTCACTTGTTACTCTATCCACCCATCTGATCTTCATCATTCTCCTGTAACACCACATTTCAAATGCTTACATTCTCCACTTTTCTGCTGCGCCAACAGTCCACGTTACACTTCCATAGAGCACCACGCTCCAGATAAAGACTTTCAAAAATTAATTTCTAATACCTAATGTATATTAGCTGTCAACAAATTCCTTTTCTGTAGCTTTCCTTGCCTGAGGGCTGGCTGCGTGGCTCAGCGGTAACGTTCTCGCTTGCTGGCCTCAAGGTTGCAGGTTCGTATCCTGGCGCAGTCAGCTGGCATTTGAGGGTGCGCAAATGTTAGGGAACCAGGTCAGTAGATTTACAGGCACGTTAAAAATCCCCTTCGGGGCAAAATTCTGGCACCCTGGCGTCTCTAAAAGCCAGAGTAGTTAAAAGGGACGTAAAACCAATAACATATTATCCTTGCCTGAGCCAACCTACTTATTATATTCTTTGCTTCGTCCATCACTGGTTATTTTGCTTCCTAAGTATCAAAAGTGTTCTACTTTCTTTAGCTTTAACCTGTCAATTTGACGTCAATATGGGTTTCTTGTATATTCCAGCTGCATCCGATTTTGATTTTCATCATGAATCTGGATTCAATGTCGACAAATGTCCGATACCTAGTTACCATGACAACAAGTGCAAGTGCACTTAGCTCCCACTCGTTGAAGCGTGCGTGGTCACCATTGACAAGTCGAAGATGGTCATTATAAAAGTACAAAGCGTTTCAATGATTAGAATAAGCTCAGAAGTCGTTCTATCGTATGAAGCACATCGTGTGGGAGGCGTGCGATAGACCGTCCCGTAGCACAGTTCCACTTACAAGAGGTGGCCTACAGACAAGGATCATTTAAGTATAAGAGATTCGACATTTTTGGTTATAGAATTTCAGAGAGAGAACACCGCCTGAGGCTATGGATTGTACTTGCAAGTCTGGCAACAAAAAAGTAAAAAGCCATATGAATGTAGCCTTTATTACACGTAATTGGAAGGTATGTTCTGCGATGAGTTATTGGTTATTGATGAAAATAACACAAACATAACTGCGCCTTTCGCTATTCGCTGAAATATACGTCCAGATAGGAAAATAATACATTTTGATATATACCAATGTTGGCAATAGATTTGACACAGTTATGCCGTTCTAGAGCTTAATTCACCTTTAGGCTAATTAAAAATTGCTCTCCTACTCTACAGAATTGTTGGGATATTCGATGAATATAAAGAAAACTGTCCAAATGTACTCACTACATTGCCATAACCTCACTTTTTGCCTAGCATGCCGGCTGCCACCCACCCCTCCCCGTAGCCCTAAACCGCAAATTTTATTGCATTGCAAAGGAGAATGGGTAAGAAAACAAACAAGAGATGAAATGCACACATTTATTCTCTATATATTTTTATTCGAGAGTAGTCCATATTGCCCACTAGTTTTACACATGGTCAACACGAGGAAGATGAAAATTGCCGTATTGTTCTCACTATCATTATAATTCTTACATCCTGGTGCTTGGCAATTTTTCCGGTAGCGCTGCACACCGTGAGAACATGCGTATAAAAAAATTGAGTAATGAAATTAGCCAAAGTACCTGTAGTAATGGTATCTGGAGATGATAAATTAATAGATGTTGACTCGTCCGCTGTCATAGACCCACCCAGCCATCCCAAATAGCAACACTACTTATATAGTTGAAATGAAGTCTCTAGAAGACATCTTTCTCACGAAGTCAGGAATGCCAACCCCAAGCATTTGATACTATCTCGCACCGGGTATACAAAGAAACAAAAGAGCGTCGATAATGTAATATACTATTGCGCCAAATCCAACTCGTCAGTCGTACTTTAACCATGGATTATGTGGCATGTGAAATTACTTCATAAATTCTATCTTATTAATGTTTTACATAAAAAACAAACCTAACCTGGGGCTTACGCCCCAGACCCCCTTGCTTGTGGTACTAGCAGTAATTTTCGGCCAGGCAGTACTTTATGTCTTTACGTGTGAAATGGTGAATGGTGAATTTTGTATGCGACATGTTGGTAACGTAGTCACATTTCCGTCTGTCGAGTGTCCAAGATGGCGTCCGTAGTGAAACAAACACGATACAAATTCTTTATTTTCGTAAAAGAAAAAACATTATTGAGGTGCGGCAGTTGTAGTTGAGATTGTGAAACGACTCCCAACAACTCCAAGAAAGGTATGTAAATCATAAATCCTATATTTTCAATAATACACCTCGTTAAAAGTTACGAAAAGGCATGTTCTCACGGCGTGCAGAATTACCATTTTTCCTCCCTTGCAGTGGCATGATTGACTCTCAATTCAATTCAAATAAATAATCAAAATACCGAACAAATCATACCAACCAACAACACCACGAGGAAAATCAATCAAAACAGACTATTCCCGCTCCCGCCAATCGGTTTGGTGTGAGCGTTGGGTGAGTGCCAACTACGGAACCATAGTACTAAAATTAATTCTTCATTGGTTGGCAGAACATCCAGTACAGGGTCTTACCCCGACCCACGCGCTCCCTATGAACTGTCATCACCCTGCCTACGGAGCACTGACAAGGGACGTAGGCTATCACTTGCGTCTAGCTACCACGATGTCAGCGAGGCTTCGGGGCCCTTCGCCTGCTCTCGGCAAACCTCGCGTTAGCTTGGTTTTTCCCTCCAGTATCAGCTAAACAGGTGCTACTGAGCCATGCTTCACGCTGCTAGTGGAATGCAATAAATGTGAAGTTCTGTTCTTTGAAGTATTCAAGTGATTCTTACTACAGAGCAATTATCCATTCAGTGACTTAACTTTTCTCCATGTTGCTAGTGGAATGCTGTTCATTCAAGCTATTAATGCTACAGTATTGCTCGAGTGTATGTTGCTTAATGATGGATGCAGACAGGGAGAGAAACAAAATGTTCCATAATTGGTTAACACGTTTTCGAAATCTTCAAATTTGCGAAAACACGTCAGAACTTTTCATGAGCCCTCTGACGTGGCTTCTATTGCCCCTTTGAGGAAAGAACCATTCCAGTTTCATTGTGAGATTTGGGACAGGGCGTTTAGAAAGCAACTGCACGTTGAGCGCTGAGAGTACTGAGTTAACGCGAGGTTTGCCGATAGCAGGCGAAGGGCCCCGAAGCCCCGCTGATATCTCGGTAGCTAGAAGCAAGTGGACGTATCAAGTAACAACGCCGGCGAAAGCTAGCTCATTCTCGCCGGCCCTGTCAAGTAAGACAGTTCGATCTTGAAACTTTGTGGACGCAATCGTTGCAGTATAGGGGGATAATGTGCGGAAAATCAGCCACCAGACTGAACTGCAAGGCTCCGAAATCATGAAATCTACCTAATATAAGATATTGAGGTCGTAAATAAAGTTAGAATCATTCTCAAAAGTGACGCCTTATCAGGTTACCAGACATAATGTCCACGATTAGAATGTCCAGGTACAAGGAAGTCCACGCCTTTTGGTCCATGTCATAAATGCCCAGGTTTTTTGGTCCATTGGGTTTTGGACCCCATGTCTAAATGTCCCGAGTACAAAACGGCCGAAGGTCAAAATGTCCAGAGTGCCAAACGTTCAAAGTGGGAAATGTCCAGAGTACAAAATGTCTAAAGTGAAAATCGTCCAGGACGTAAAACATCACGTGGCTTGGGGGTCCGCGAGTTGTTGGGCGTGGTGCAGCTCAGCCAGCGCCAGTCTTAAATGTCGGTGCAGACCCAGGAAGCATTGTTAGCCGTCGCGTGACGCGCGTCAAGTGCGGCCGACTGGCAATGTTTACATCTGGTGTTTAGCGTACAATGGCAGAAATCATTGATTCACAAAAGGGGAAACCACTACTTTCATTTCGGAAATTTCTATATCACTAGCACGATTTCAATAAGCAAAAAACCTAAATTTACTGGAGGCGCAGTTTAAGAAGAATCTGCAATGCTGCCACCCACACCAACGCCGACCTTGCTCACCCAGTCGTCCTCGTTGATGGTACCGACAAGCACCTACATAAATGCTCAGTCTGGACATTTTTCATTCCATTTCAAAAAAGAATAGTTAAGAAAGAGTTGAAAAAGATAAGAATCCTGTCTTAATGAACATAAATATTTGAAGACATTTGGAACGGTGTTTAAATATTCCTGGACATTTTGTTTCTCTGGACATCATTATTTGTGGTCTTTTTTTGTCATGGTCTTTTCGACTGTGGACTTTATGAGGTGGAATGCCTTATGACACTAAAAGAAAACCAACTCCATACCAGTGGAAGGTACAGGCTTTCACCCTTCGTAACATCGGCACTAGATGGGATGGAGTTGTCAGCTCCACGCCCGGCTGCCTTCGCTTTCAGGGATTACCAGGGTACTCATTTCTGTGGGGGCATTTGCTTTGCGAAAGTGGTAATTCTATTCCTAAAATCCACTATCTGGGGTTGGGAACGAACCCACCCCCTTTCAAATAGAAACTCAGGCAGGGTCTCCACTGACTGGGCTACGCAGAGAAATTAGAACCCGGACCTCATCGGTGACAATCAATAATACAAGCAGCTAATCGTTTCATCTCTACATAGCTTCCACACCCTACATCCTATACAATCTGTTTTACATATTTTAACCTTGGTCTACACCAGTGGTTCTGAACCTGTAGATCCACTCAGCGTGAAATTGAATCATGTGCGGACCACCCCTCCCTCCCCCCAATACACCTTATCAGTTCCTCAATAACACTTTATTTCAAAGATATTTCAATTCAAAACCTGATAGTCATCGCCGCCAATACATTCGGATGATTCTCGTTCAACGCACATCGTTTTCGAAATCACCATTTATTGGCCACTTTTCATAAGTGCTGGTGGACCCTTCTCTCCCGCGGACCACTCCCGAGGCACTCGCCGACCACCTGGGTGGTCCGTGGACCACCGGTTAAGAACCACTGGTCTACACCTACAGTTCTTGTCCTCGACCCTTTCTTCTATAACTAAGTTTGCTATTCCTGGGTGTCTTAGTATGTGTCCTACCAATCTATCTCTTCTCTTCATTAGTGGTTGCCAGAAACATATCTCCTCTCCCACTCGTCTTAATACCTCTTCATTTCCTACTCTACCTACCCATCTGATCTCAATCATTCTCCTGTGACACCACATTTCAAACGAGGTGGATCATCCCCTAATTATTAATAATGATTTCACGATGTTGATAGTATTTTTCTGTCTCGAAAAACTGGAACGTTGGACCTGCATCACCTGTGCGTCTTCAATTTAGGGCCGCGAAGCTTAGGAAGATTCACATTTCATCGCGCCATTGCTTAGGAATACCGTCTTGGAATATCTAAAGAGCCTTCCTGGAGACATTTTCTCATCTCGCACGTTTCAATGGAGCAGCACTAACAGAAACTTGTTTGGCGCGGTGTTGAGGAGGACCAATCAGTATGCAGGACGCACACTTACCTATGATAATTTAAGTTGTAAATTCCTGGTCCATTTAGCCCGACAATTGACGAGCAGAACGGGTCCTTTACTGTCACCAACTTTTGAAATATTCCACCAGGAAATGCGTGTCCCTGCCAGCCTTTTGTTGTTACTCCTATAATCATCTTCCCGTCCTTTTGTCCGCCACGGGATAAAATAGCTCCGCCACTGCTGCCAACTTTTTGAAACGTTTAAAACCCAGGAAATGAATATGTTCCTCTCTGATGAAGTTTCCATCCGGCGCGTTGGCGGACGTGTCGGGGTTTCAAATGTATTCTATTCCAGGTATTATGCTTTATGTACTGAAGTACAGCAAAGGGTGGGGATGTATGGATTTACATCACCCATACATACAGCATTGCAGCATAGACGTGTGTGGAGTGGAGATTAAAACCCCTCAATTTTCCACTATCACTAGAGGATAATTTCAGAGAATTTAAACTAATACCTTTCCTGCAAAGAAATCACATGCATAACTTATTTATTAACAAAGACTATTATTACAATTATCTCAGTTTGCTCATAAACCAGAGGGAGTTAGAAGGTGCGTTTTGTGCCAAAATATTCCAAATCGTCTCAATAGTACAGGAAAATTCTTGTATTTCTTGAAAAGTCAACGGAAATATATTTCTTTGTTTATAAAGTGCTTTTAAACATATAAACAAGACGATAGCTTCTGACAGAATTGTGTCGCGGCCTGCCCGCATAGCAATAGCGCTGTGCGGATAGTCTGTACGCATGGGGCGCACACAACCCATTATGCGAGAGTTCTAGCACGGGTCCACTAGTAATAATAATAATCTCTGTCAATAAATGCAATCCTGGTCTGCATGCTTCAACGGGATACATTCAGTCTCGTGAGGCAGAACTGCTGGGATGAATCATAGCTTAAGGCCACGGTCTCAATTAGAAAATACATATACTACTACAGACAGTGCATTAACACAAGTGGATGAGTGGTTATAGTGTCGGACTACCAACCCCAAGCTTGCAGGTTCGCTCCTGGGCATGGTAAGGGATTTTTGAAAGGCGACAAAAATCTCGACACGCATTACGTACGTTGTTGGCATGTTAAAGAAGCCATTTCAATTCAGTAGGCCGTGTACATAATGGCAAAATTAATCTAGGGATTTTCCGCCAACACAAAAATGTTCCTCCTTTTCCTACCAGAAAGGGCTATTGTGTCAAGGAGATTAGATATCTAACCTCATTGGCTTTTATAGCGTTCCAAGGAACAACAACATTCGACATGCATGCTGCCTTCTGGGTGTCAAATAACAAATGCTTGCACCCGGGACCCGAGGCCATACGATATTATTATTATTATTATTATTATTATTATTAACACAGGTTATCAAACAAACATCATAGACACACACACATCCAAATACACAGAACTGAAAGATCAGGATATCTCGAATCCCTAAATGAGTCTATAACAACAACAACAACAATAATAATAATAATAATAATAATAATAATAATAATAATAATAATAATAATAATAACAATAATCAGGGAGAGGATTTTGATGACATAAAACTGTCTAAAAGCGAAGGAAATTTTCAATCAATTTATTCATCGAGTTGAGATACGCTTTATTAGAGTAGTACAACTTGTCAAGATATGTGAGTTTCATTTTGTTAAGCTGCTGGTACTGGTGATTGACTTTCAAGTTTGTTTGCTTAGTGTGAGTATGTGATTGTTATTAAATGGTCAGCTGTTTGAGGGATGTCTGGTCCAGTTCCGCGCAGCACCAATCACTGCTGCCTGCTCTGAATTGGAAGGAATTTCCTGTCTCATCCTTACAGGGGTGTGCAAATGATTAGACTAGACGTCATTTTCCAAAATTGCATTTTTACTCTTCACGGCTTAATGCACTAAATATGTTCACAAGGCGCTGAAATTCCAGTACTTCCAATGCTTAACCAAGAGTCTGAATTCTATTTTCATTTAAGAAACTCAAATTAAATGATTTTTTAGAATTTCCACTAACAGAGGAGCCTTGCTAATGCAACATGCCACACGTTTTGTTTTGATTCCTTCACTCTACCTTTCGTGTGAAATTAGAGCTGAGGGTTTGGGGGTCTTTTTACTGATGATCCGCGTTTTTAACTATGCAAAGATTCATGAACTATGGATTGAAATCACCTTAGAGGGTACATTCCAAAGTGAATTAAAAGTAGAAAACGGACTCAGCTCAGGTATCCCTCGGAATCCCCTAATCTGAAAGTTTCCAGACGCAGTCCCTTATGGGAAAAGGTGTAAGTCCACGGGGGAGGAAACATTTGTAAGTTTGGTTATAAAATTTGCCACCAGTTGTTCAATAAAATGATTTTGAACAAAAAAAAAAAGTGACTGATTTAAATTCTCTTATTTGATTCTAATAATTTGCACACCCCTGTAACGTCCTTGCCCCCCCCCCCCCCCCAATTCCCAACTGCCTGTGTTTGTCGAGCAATGTAACCTCTGTGTGTTGCCAAGTCTAGAACATACTAATATGGCGTAACTTATGTCATTTTGGACTTCTTCTAGGCTTGTCACTTACTCAGCTGCTCTCTCCTGACATTTGGCAACGCGCCACAAACTAAGCCTGTGTGCCTTATTCTGTACTCGGGCTGACTGCGCGGCTCAGCGGTAACGTTCTCGTCTGCTGTTCCCAAGGTTGCTGGATCGAATTCTGGCGCAACCAGTTGGAATTTGAGGTTGCGTCATGTGAGGGGGCCGTGTCAGCAGGTTTACTGGTACGTTGAAGATCCCCTTCGGGGCGAAATTCCGGCACACTGACGTCTCTAAAATCCCAGCAGTTCTGCCTCACGAGACCTTATCTTGTGTACTCCTCATACTAGCAACCATTCATCCGGGTGTTAACCCTTACACCAGTAACGAACTGTTTACGGAATAAAAACTCTGTATAAAATAGGCTAGTAGCTCAGATTATTCACAGAGGTTTGCAAACTGAAAACTACTTACCCAACTTCGAGTCGTTGAAAAGGGGAGTACTTGAATCTCGACATACACACTCTAGAATGACCAACATCAGGACGGCCAGAGGAGTGGAGCTTGACTCACACTTACCTGTGAACAAGAGAAAGAATACATTACATACAAACATTAAGAACAAAACATGAACAGACTACAATTCCAACAGTTTGAATTTAGATAGCTACTTTCTGAAGATATAACCTACAGTTCTTGCGTGTGTCAACATAGTGAAACCATGAAGTCAATTTCAAACATGACCGTCAGATATTCAGAAATTCTTTACTGATAACATATTTGGTTTCGATATTTGGAGCCGTTTAGGAGTTGATAGTGGGGGGGGGGTAGACAGACAGACATACATTTTTTCCCGTATCGATCTCATAAGTCTACTTTTTCCTCATTTTTGTAAAATGAGAAAAGTAGGCTAAAAGCACACCTCAAGGGACGTCGTATTGGGACACCGGACACCATTCAAACGGCTGTAACCGAGCAACTGAAGGCGATTCCAGTATCCATGTTCCAGCACTGCTATGAGGAATGGAAGAACAGCTTTCAGCGCTGAGAGGCTTCCGAAGGCAGTTACTTCCAAGGTGACGGTGTTGAATTGTAATGGTATTAGAATAATACCAGGTAAAAGTATCATTACTGCATTTAATGTACACTTTTTTTTGCTTTTATTTATTTATGAAATTGCACAGGTCATAAACCTAATAAATTAAGTAACTTCTTGACACAAATAAAAAATAGATAGTTGAAATCTAAATAATTTTAGGAAAATTCAAGAAAAGAAAAAAGAATTAAACTTAAATCTTTCTTTCTTTCTTAGTCGTTTACCCTCCAGGTTGGTGGAACCCACGGACTCAGCGAGGGAACTCACCACTACCGCCTCTACGGGCAGTGTCCTACAGCTGGGAACATTTAATCGGACTGGATACAACTGGTGAGGTGTGATGGGCACCTCGCCCAGGCGGCCTCACCTGCAAAGCGAACAGGGGCCTCATGAGGGATGGTAATGGATGGTCAGGATGGATAGGCAAGGAAGATGGAAGGAGGCGGCCGTGGCCTTGAAGAAGGAACCATCCCGGCATTTGCCCGAAGACGAAGTGGGAAACCACGGAAAACCACTTCGAGGATGGCTGAGGTGGGAATCGAACCCCCTCGACTCATTTGGAACACCCGAGGCTGAGTAGACCCCGTTCCAGTCCTCATACCACTATTCAAATTTCGTGGCAGAGCCGGGAATCGAACCTAGGACCTCCGGGGCGGCAGCTAACCATGCTGACCGCTACGCTACGGAGGCGACAAACTTAAATCTACGAAATAAAATAAAAATCTTAAAATACATAATTAGTAGCTAATGATTACTTATGAATAAAACGAACAAAAAATAATACAAAACAAAATATAAACATGAACACCTTTGACGAAGCACGGACAGTGCCTAATAAAGAGGTAGCCTACAGCTTATAATTTAGACCAAAAAAAATGTTACAGTCAGTCTGAGAGACTAGACTTTATATCATTTCAATGACGCATGCTACAAATGCTACACAAGTTAGAAAAGCTCAGGAGGGCTTCTCGCTTCGCTCGAAGCCCCACGACTCTTTCAACAGACTCCATTACCCATTAACTTGGGCTTCCCGCGCGGGGAACGGAGAGCGGGAGGTGCACTCTGCTGCATGACGTCACGCACTCGCCGTCTCCGTATCGCATAACGCCAGACCCCAAGAGTAAACTCAGACTCAACAGACTCCATTACCCTTTAACTTAGGCTTCCCGCTCAGGGCACGGAGAGCGGGAAGTACACTCTGCTGCATGACGTCACGCACTCGCCGTCTCCGTATCGCATAACGCCAGACCCCAAGAGTAAACTCAGACTCGACAGACTCCATTACCCTTTAACTTAGGCTTCCCGCACGGGGAACGGAGAGCGGGAAGTACACTCTGCTGCAAGACGTCACGCACTCGCGGTCTCCGTATCGCATAACACCAGACCCCAAGAGTAAACTCAGACTCGACAGACTCCAGTACCCTTTAACTTAGGCTTCCCGCGCGGGGAACGGAGAGTGGGAGGTGCACTCTCCGTATCGCATAACGCCAGACCCCAGGAGTGAACTCAGACAGGGTGCATATGCAGTGAACAACATGATGACGTCATACACGCCGTAACCGTAACGCATAACGGTAGACCAAAGCATAACGATGAAGTCGACAAGATCATTTGAAATGCTAAAATTAGTTTGCTATTGAACACAACGTCTGATTCAATAAATGTATCTATGACAGTAGCAAATTTATTGTAGTTGGTTATTATTTTCATGAATGGTGAATTTAAGTGGTGGGAAGTTGAATGTGAAATAATTTATAGCTTCGCGATCTAACGTGTGGAACGTGAAAAGAGAGAAAATTCATCAATTCTATAGAATCATATTTACTTATTATTTTTCTCAATGTTTGCAATGAAATAAGCAGCCGTCTACTCTTCAGTGTTATGTCTTAAGAGTTGCGTTGATGTATCGTAAGGACAAAATATATTTAATGTTCTGTAATACATACACCTTAAGAATTTGTTTTGCACTACCTCTATAGCATGTATTGTTTCCTGAGTGTGGATCCCAAATTACCGATGAATATTCCAATTTACTTCTCACAAGGCTCGTGAATAACTGGATAAGTGTTGAAGGCTGAATAAATAATTTAGAATGTCTTCACATATTGTCGGTTGCCCACAATAACAAATATTTACGGTCCTTAGTAAGAAACTTTTAATATGATTCTATAAGGTGTGTTCAAAAAGTAACGAGTCGGAGGCAGGAATGCGCAAACCGGTGACGACATCGGCTAATCGTGGCGTGTGTAACGAGGTGTGGTTCCGACCAGAGCGTGGTAGGTCACAGCTCGTCGCTTGAGGGCACGCGTGCACGCCACGTGACAAAGCGAACAGCAGCATGCATCAATCGTCCAACGCTGCCAGTCGCATTGCAAATAGTAACATGGAGGCGTGAAACGAAGAGCAAAGAGGTGTTGTTCGGTTTCTGACAGCGGAAGGAGTACGGGGAACGGATATTCATCGCCGAATGTCACAACTGTACGGCGAACACTGCATGTCCCTTGCAAGCGTCAAGGCGAGGCACACGCGCTTCAGGGAAGGTCGGGTGTCGTTAGCCGATGTTCCCCGGTCTGGGGCACCCCCCTGCATTACCGATGACAACGTCCAGCTGATTGATGCACTCATTACGGACCGCCGAGTGACAGTGAACGCCATAGCCGCCGTGGTCGGATTGAGCGTCGGAAGTTTGCACACCATCATGAAGGAACGACTGCACTTGCGCAAAGTGTGTGCCCAATGGGAGGTTCTCGGCCACCCTCCATACAGTCCAGACCTCTCTCCCTGTGATAACACCATGTTTGGTCCCCTGAAAAGGGCTCTGCGGGGCCAACGATTCACCTACGACGTCGACGTCCAGCTGTACGTGCGGAACTGGTTCAAATCCCAGCCCAGTGAATTTTATGAGACTGCCATTCACCGCCTCGTGTCACAGTGGAACAATGCCTCAACAGCCAGGGCCAATACTTCTAACATACAGGTACTGGTTTCTGTAATTATGCCTCCGGCTCGTTACTTTTTGAACGCACCTTATATATGGCCACGTGATTGTGTCCGAGTTTCACTCTGCACATGTACGCGATGACCATCTGTGTGGCACATATCACTTCTTGACAATATGGCTCGTGATTGCAGACATTACGGATGCAAATGAGGTATGATGTAAGTCAGCCCTGACTTCCTCAAAACATTTACACATTACAACACAAGACAGATCTAATGAAGGCCGATCCCACGACACAAGAGCCTGCTATGCCGCGGGGGGGGGGGGGGGGGGGGGGGCATGCAATCCTCCCCCACTGTCATGGCGTAATAATGATCCGTTGTTGTTATAGCAACCTACTGTACTAGTGTGTGCAAAATGGGGTTGCCATCACGCACATACCTCCCCCCACCCCCACCCCCCCAAACTAAACAAATGTCAAAAATAACCCCCGGCACTATACAGCCCATGACGGGCCTAGGCCGACCAAGCGACCACTGCCCAGCCATTTGGCCTGCAGATATTGGGGCGACGCGTGATTAGCGCATCGGGTCCCCTCGGCCGTTAATCTTCGTTTTCGTGATCGGGGCGCGCTGCCTCACTGTCAGACAGCTACTCAATTGTCCTCACGAGGCTGAGTGCACCCCGTTCCAACCATCACGTTAGTTTTAAATTCCCTGATGGAGCTGCGAATCGAACCCGGGGCCTCCGGGTGAGTGGCAGGCGCGCTACCCCAACATCACAAATAAATAACATTGAAATATAAATAAATATAATAATCTTCTTCTTCTTCATTTCCCGTTTCCAGTGTTCTGGGTCGGGGTGTGAATCAAGGACCTCCATGATTTTCTGTCTCTCCACCACTCTCTTCCTTCTTCTAGTATATCTTCTACTTTTACCCCTCTCTTCTCTATACTCTCCCTCACTGTATCCATCCACCTCTTCCTAGGCCTTCCCCGTTGCCACTTTCCTGTTACTTTCTCTGTAAATACTCGCTTTGGGACTCTGTCTTCACCCATTCGCATCATGTGTCCATACCATTTCAGCTTACTGATCTCTATCTTGTCTTGTAGCTTTGGGAATCCAGTTCTTTCCCTAATTTCTGTGTTTCTGATTTTGTCTCTTCGTGTCTTTCCAATTATTCCTCTAAGAAACTTCATCTCGGCTGCCTGGACTCTGCTTTCATCCCGTTTTGTTGTTGTCCATGTGCCTGCTGCATATGTCACTATAGGTGTGTAATATGTTGAGTACATGACTTTCTTACATTTCTCTGGAACATCCTGGTTCCACACCAAACCTCTCACACACTGGTAAAACCCATTTGCTTGCTGGATTCTCTTACCAATTTCCTCACTTATCTTTCCATCTTCTGTGATTATACTCCCTAAATATTTAAAACTTTTCACAACTTCTAATGATTTCCCATTTACTTCAATATTCCCCCTACCATCTCTCTTAATAAATAAAAATAATAAAAAGTAAAAATAAAAAAATGTACAATTTAGACGTATAAAATAAATATGTAAATAAATAAATAAATAAATAAAAAATAATAAGTATATAAATATATTTATAAATGAAATAAACATAAATAATTAACACTGAAATTAAAATTAGAAAAGGAGCGTGGAGGCTCAGCGGTCTAGCTGTATGCCTCTCACCAAGGCGGTCCGGGTTCGATTCCCGGTCAATGCATGTGAGATTTTCGAAGTGAAATGCCATGTCCTGTGGTTCGGATTCCTCGTAAAACGGAGGTCCCGTGGCTCATGATCTCAAGAATAACGGTCACGTTAAACTACAAGCTTCCTTCCTTCCTTTAAAATTAGAAATTAGAAATAAAAAGTAAATTTAAACTTATAAAATAAATAAACTAACCTCTACAAAAAGAAAAAAATTAATCAATCCACGATACGATCAGGAAAAGGAGGGTTAATTTATTTGGACACGTAATGAGGATGAATAACACCAGACTCACAAAACAAATTTTCAGTCATGTATACAAAAGCAAGAATGGTAATCAATGGGTACAAGGTATAAGAAGGGATATGGAAGAGATGGAAGCAACAATATATATTATTCAGGACGGACCACTTTTCAGAAATATGATCAAACATTTCAAGGGTTTCCAGGAGAAGGGAAAGAAGAAACGGGTTAACATCTGGACGGAAGAGAGAAGAAAGAGACAAAGTGAAGTAATGAAGAACTACTGGAAGGCAAGAAAGGATAAAGGAAATAAGAGACAGTGAATGCAATGGGTTATTTTATGCGGGCCAAAGATGGCCAAACCGAGGAAAGAAGAAGAACAAACTAAACAATAATAAATAGCATTGAAATGGTAAATTAACAAGACGTTCCGTGACGAACTAAAGAGCCTACTTTTCATGCCAATAATTATTCTACAGAATATGAACCTATCTAGAATAGTGACGAAATTAAGTTGCTAATATCGAAATTTCTAATTAGTTCGAAATACTGTATACCTGGCATAGCTTAATGTAGCCTAATAGAGCACTACAGTTGGCAGCCCTGATGACTGAATATATTCTTAGTTCCATCTCTTACGGTACAGAATACAAAATTTGGTTGAAGTCCAATGGATAGCATGGACGTTATATGCAGTTAAACATTGGATCTAACAGCGCGCGTAAAATCATGTTGGCAACAATGTCATGCATGTATTGGTCAGAAATAATCTGAAATAATATGATCTATTGTTGTGCCAATTTTGAATGAAATCCAGTAGTTAGTTTAGAAGTTACATGCATTTTAAAATTGGACCTATCAGCAGGCTTAGAATCATGTTGGCAGCACTGACGTATATTAGTTACTCCAAATTAATATAGAATGCCAGGTACTATACGTGTGCAAAGTTAAGAGCTATTGGCTTGCATACTTTCTGATATATTGATATTAGGGTAACAAAAATAGGGACAGCACATATTAACAATTGGCAGCCCTGGTTGCTCTTAAGAATACGCATAGTTATATCTGTTATGGTACACATAGCACATACGAAATTTGGTTGAAATCCAAATGATAGTATGGAAGTTACATGTATTTAAAGTTGGACCTGTCAGCAGGCTTAGAATCATGTTGGTACCACTGACGTATATAAGTTACTCCAAATTAATATAGAATGTCAGGTACTATACGTGTGCATAGTTTAAAGCTGTCGGCTTCCATACTTTCTGACATGTTGGTATTTCGATAAAATAAAGTAGGAGCATTTATTAACAGTTGGCAGCCCTGGTGGGTCTTAAGAATATGCTCAGTTATATCTGGTTATGTACACATACAACATACGAAATTTGGTTGAATTCCAATTGATAGTGTAGAAGTTATATGCATTTCAAATTTGACCTATCAGCAGGCTTATAATCATGTTGGCAACACTGCCATGTATGGCCTCCTGGAAATTAAACTGCAATATTATTATCTATACGTGTGCCAATTTTGATATAGCTCCCATTCATACCTTCCAAGATATCCAACATGGAGCTCAAATTTCAATTGCGATTTTTAGCAGTTGGTAGCACTGACATCATTTTCAAATATGGCCGTGAGATATTCAGGTATAGGTCATTACTCCTACCAAATTTTGTTTCGATTGCTCCAGCCGTTTAGGAGTTGATAGGGGGGGGGGGAGGCACACACACACAGCCAGCCAGCCAGACAGACAGACAGAAGGACAGACAGACAGACAGACACACATTTGCCCGATCTCATAAGTCTACTTATTCCTCATTTTTGCAAAATGTGAAAAGTAGGCTAATAAAAATTAGGAATAAATAAATAAATAAATAAATAATGGAAAGGAAGCAAACTTGTAGTTTTACGTGACCGTTACGATCATGAGCCACGTGACCTCCTTTTTTACGTGGAATCCGAACCAACGGACATGCCATTTCACTTCGAAAATCTCTCATGTATTGACCGGGAATCGAACGCGGTCCACCTTGGTGAGAGGCCAACAGCTTGACCACTGCGCCACCACGCCTTCTACTTTAAGGTGCGTTCACAAAGTAACGAGCCGGAGGCTGGAATGCGCAAACCGGTGACAAGTGTACGGCGAACACTGCATGTCCCTTGCAAGGGTCAAGGCGTGGCACAAGCGCTTCAGGGAAGGACGGGTGTCGTTAGCCGATGTTGCCCGGTCTGGGGCACCCCACCCCCTGCATTACCGATGACAACCTCCAGCTGGTTGATGCACTCATTACCCAAGACCGCCGAGTGACAGTGAACGCCATAGCCGCCGTGGTCGCTCCACGACAATGCACGACCTCATACGGCCAACACAGTCGCGGCACTCCTGCAGAAATTCAAATGGGAGGTTCTTGGCCACCCTCCATACAGTCCAGACCTCTCTCCCTGTGATTACGCCATGTTTGGTTCCCTGAAAAGGGCTCTGCGGGGCCAACGATTCACCTCGGACGCCGACGTCCAGCTGTACGAGCGGAACTGGTTCACATCGCAGCCCATGGAATTTTATGAGACAGCCATTCACCGCCTCATGTCACAGTGGGACACGTGCCTCAACAGCCAGGGCCAATACGTCTAACATACAGGTACTGGTTTCTGTAATTATGCCTCCGGCTCGTTACTTTTTGAACGCACCTTATAAATAAATAAATGTCGTTTGCATAATATTATTGTGCACACTGGGTCTTTGGTCAAGATATCACACTTAGGCCTATAGCTTACCTACTTTATACAGTTCTTGGAAGCAAAGGAATATAAATATTTAAATGGTTTCGTTTTAAATTCATTGTAGGGGCTTGGGACATCTTTGTCATCATACCCATGTGCTTGGGTGTGGAGTTGTATCATTAACCTGCTTTTCTGTTGGTGATTGTATCTGTAATTTGTGGGGGCTTGGGACTTGGAATGATGTACCATCGCCCAACTTTTCTTGAAGGGAGTGTGTAATACACCCAGGATGGCCGCTGTCAGTTCGAAGCACTCCGAAATTACAGGAGTTCCCCAGAGCATTCGTGATGCGTGATTAAATGTACATGGCTACGCCGTGGAATTTAATATCTTGAAAATAATGAACTCACAATCAAAGACGGAACCTCGTTTGAGATGTGAGGGAGAGAAGACCTGACAATGGATGAGATGAGGTGTCGAAGTTGAGATACATCAATCTATTCCAGAAGCAATGAGGAGAATAAGTTTTCATGATATCTTCGACGTCACTCAATTCTCCCGCTCACACTCCCACAAAACGACAATTACATTCCTAAACGGCGCGGTAGGTCGAGACCTAGTTCTTGGAAGCACCTCAAGGTCTTGGGAAGTGAGACGCTGCAGACAAATGACGTCTGGCGCAGGAATATTAGAGACTATAATGCAGGCAGTTCAATCTTGTGTTGGCACATGTCCATAGAATAGGTTCGATTTCCGACTGTGGTTAATCTGAATCACACTCCGAGACTGATGTGAATAACAGCGTTCTCTGATAGTGGCCGTCCTGGATATGGATTCCTGTTCCACATCCGCACCATGTATTGATAATGTATTTTTAGTGGTGAACACGTGTTTATTCCCGAATATATTACTAGCTGAAAAAAGGTGTGGGGGAGGGGTTGAGAGAATAATTTTCAGGTAGAGTCTTGTAACCCCTCCCCCAAATAAGCTATAGCCTATTTGGGCACAGATACGTCATGACCGACTGGAAAGTTGTCAATAAAACTGGCTTAACATGGGGATGGTACCTTAATCCAAGTTTTGGGGAACCTATCCCAATGTAGAGTCAAATCATTACAGCTGTACACAGCTACTACTACAGGCATCAACTGAGATAAGACAAGGACAAGGATCTACTGGACGTCTTTGGTTAGACGCTGACAAGCTTCTTAGGCTGATAGTCCAATCAAAATACAACACAGCAAAGCAAATCAAAAAACAAAACGTCACAAATAATACACAAAACCAAAGCAGAACAAAACACAAAAAATACAAATAACACCAAATGAAACACAAAATTAAAAACAAATTTAAACAAAAACAAAAAACCACAAATAAAAACAAAAATTAACATAAAACCAAAAATTAAAAAATTAAAAATACAAAAAGAAAACAAGACAAAAACAAAACAAAACTAAAACAAAAAACAAAACAAAAAACAAAACCAAAAACAAAAAACAAAACATAAAACAAAATTAAAAAACAAATCAAATAAAAAACAATAAACAAAAAAGAACAAAATAAAAAAAAAATCAAATACAAAAATCTGAAAACAAAAAAAAAAACTAAAACAAACCCATAAAAACGAAACAAAAAGCAAACACACAAGCACAAAATAAACAGAACACTACAGTAAATAAAAGCTAAACAGGAATAGATTGACAAAACAGAACAAGAAACAAAACACACAAGACAAGTCATAAAACAAAACAGCACAAAACGTATAACAAGGCAAGAGATAAAACACCAGACAAAGTGAATACTACAGTATACACGAACATGCGCTTTATTATAAAATCTAATTTTATTAACATCATGGCATAGCTGATCTGATGACATATTACACGAAAGCTAGAACAGATTTGTTTAGTCCACGCAACTGCGAGACAGGAAGAGGTTAATCTGGAGCAGCTTTTAGGGAAATTCCCCCGTACTCCCAAAGAGCCTTCTCTCTACAATGTTAGGGGATTTGCCTACTAAGACCACCGTCCACTGCACCTTTACGGTATGCGATTCTTGAAGAGCCAGAGAATCGAGAGACTCTGATTAATACGTATAGATAGATTAAAACCATGGGTTTGAGTAGCCATTAGATTATTGTGGATAAATACTCGCAAGTGTAAATGGCGAAATTATTTTCGTTCAGACACCACAGGTGTGCACCGTGAGCGCGCGAAGAACGAGATTGAGATCCGTCCGCCTTCAAATTAATTTGTCCCGCAGTGAGCTGGCGATAAGACAATGGTGCAGATCAATCAGTCGGGTCGGTGACCAGCTGAGTCTCCAAGTGCGTCTCCTACGTCGGTCGGCTCTATTCAGAGAATATTTGGGTTGCAAATTACGAGCATGGACACTCATAAATACACCACTACAACACTCACACACCAGTACACCAGCCAACTGACTGCGTCAGGATTCGATCCATTAACCTAGCGCACAGCAGGTTAGAACATTACCGCAACCAGTCATTTACAAAAATATTACAATAATGTAAGTGTTCCTAGTTCAAACACACTGAATCACTCGCAGCAGTTCATACAAACGAATTGCTGAACTACGCCACAAGTCCTTGGCGAGCCGTCTACTCCCGTCCATCGGGTTGACTGGGACCCGTCGACCATCCTAAAAATCAGCCTGTATAATCGCATTAGCCCGAAAAGTATCAGATTATTTATTTATCTATTTTATGTATTGATTTATTTATCTATTTATTTTCGTTTCTGCCTTCTAGGAGCTGCGATTACACAACTTGCTCGTGCTCGTTCTTCTGCCGAGAATACTCCGTTTTTTCTCGTTTTCCTGTCGGACAGATACTTCATCATCGCAACTTTCCTTCTCAACATTTCTCTGTCTTAATCGCACACTTTTCAAATCCTGGTGAACTTCTTTCACGCATTGGAATTGTGTCTTCCTGTTCTCTTGGAAGGTGTGAATTCTGGTGGCGAGTCTTTCTAGTCCCAACCTTTTAATATGCCCATAGATCATCATGATCGTACATGGCAGATCTATGCTGCGACGGAACAACTCCAGATGCCGTGTGTATCGTCCAAACCACCTGAAGTTGACTTGCCTCGTGAGATCTGGTCGGTGCTTAATCCAATAAGAACCATCACTGGTAGATGTGCCCATTCTCTGAACAAGCAGAAGAAAGTACCGTTTCCGGGTTGTGATCGTGGCACTGAAAAACAGACTGTTTGCTATATAGTTCAGGAGAGCTTTTCCTGGCGATCCAACGGAGTTCCTGGGGATGCGGAGATCTATGGCCACGAGGCCAAGCTATATCCTGACTCACTGCACGAGTGGGTTCGAACCCGACCGTAGGCCATCCTATAAATAATTTTTCGTGGTTTTGTTTTCAACAGCAAATGCTGAGAAGATACCCTCAAACAGGCAAATGCCGTCTCCTTCCATCGAATCCAATCCCTGTAGAAATATGAATATTATTAGACATACATAGTTTTGGTAACGAGAGGATAGTCACACGCAACGCAAGGCTAGGCGAGACAAAGACCGCTCGAGAGTATGGGGATTGGTCACGAGTAGCCTGCGGGTACTCCCGTGGTACAGGACGTGCCACAATTATGTTACATCTTTCTCACGTGTATCTGTTGTTAATTCCTTGGGGCATCTCAATCATGAGCCCCATCATCTTGGGTGTGGGTTGGATGTGTAGGCTAGCCTGTGTTTCTATAATGACTGTAGTTGTGTCCTAGAACTACAAATAATGCTAATGCCGGGAAGAAAACACACTATCAGCGTCGAGATTCGAACCACCGATAGCCGACTTTCTGAAAAACTGCTGAAATAGCTAGGGATTCACCGCTCACCAGGCGTTCAGCAACTGCTTGCTTTACTCATGTACACACATCAAAAAAAGTTTTGCATCACCTCGGTTCCAAGAGTTCCGGAACCGTTAAATACAAAGGGAATAGAGATCAACACAAACAACATTTCAGCTCGTTTTATTGCTCATGAGACCCACACATTGCATGTTGTACCATCATACAGCTAGACTTTCAGCATTTGTGGTCCAGATTGCAGTACACACCACTACCTCTAATACCCAGTAGCACGTCCTCTTGCATTGATGCATGCCTGTATTCGCCGTGGCATACTATCCACAAGTTCATCAAGACACTGTTGGTCCAAATTGTCCCACTCCTCAACGACAATTCGGCGTAAATCTCTCAGAGTGGTTGGTGGGTCAAGACGTCCATAAACAGCCCTTTTCAACATATCCCAGGCATGTTCGATAGGGTTCATGTCTGGCGAACATGCTGGCCACTGTAGTCGAGCGATGTCGTTATCTTGAAGGAACGCATTCACAAGATGTGCACGATGAGGTCGAGAATTGTCGTCCATGAAGACAAATGCCTCTCCAATATTCTGCCGATATGGTTGCACTATGGGTCGGAGGATGTCATTCAGGTATCGTAAAGCCGTTTCGGAGCCTTCCATGACCACCAGTGGCGTACGTCGGCCCCACATAATGCCACCCCAAAACATCAGGGAACCACCACCTTGCTGCACTCGCTGGACAGTGTGTCTAAGACGTTCAGCCTGACCAGGGTGCCTCCAAACACGTCTCCGACGATTGTCTGGTTGAAGGCATATGCGACACTCATCGGTGAAGAGAACGTGATGCCAATTCCGTGGGGTCCATTCAGCATGTTGTTGGGCCCATCTGTACCGCGCTGCATGGTGTCGGGGTTGCAAAGCTGGACCTCGCCATGGACGTCGGGAGTGAAGTTGCGCATCATGCAGCCTATTGCGCACAGTTTGAGTTGAAACACGACGTCCTGTGGCTGAACGAAACGCATTATTCAACATGGTGGCATTGCTGTCAGGGTTCCTCCGAGCGGCAATCCGTAAGTAGCGGTCATCCACTACAGTAGTAGCCCTTGGGCGGCCTGAGCGAGGCCTGTCATCGACAGTTCCTGTATCTCTGTACCTCCTCCATGTCCGAACAACATCGCTTTGGTTCACTCTGAGACGCCTGGAAACTTCCCTTGTTGAGAGCCCTTCTTGACACAAAGTAACAATGCGGACGCGATCGAACTGCGGTATTGACCTTCTAGGCATGGTAGAACTACAGACAACATGAGCAGCGTACCTTCGTCCTGGTGGAATGACTGGAACTGATCGGCTGTCGTACCCCCTCCGTCTAATAGGCCCTGCTCATGCATGGTTGTTTACATCTTTGAGCAGTTTTAGTGACATCTATGAACAGTCAAAGGGACTGTATCTTGGATACAATATACACAGTCAACGTCTATATGCCGGAGATCTGGGAACCGAGGTGATGCAAAACTTGTTTTGATGTGTGTAGATAAGATGCAGTAACGTGTCGACAGTCGAGTGGGATCAGCGTCTTTCGTGTTACTCATAAAATAGGGATGGGCAATTATTTTTACTGTAGATTAAAATATATTATTTTACAAAATGATAAAATATCTGACTGTGTCGGTTTCGGTGTCGTCGTCAGTAGCATGCTGAATTGCTATGCCGAAGATCGCAGCTTCAAACCCGGCCGAAGTCGTCGTATTTTTAAGAGTGCTAAATTACTTCAGTATGCCTTCCTTCGGAGGCGAAGTAAAGCCGGTGGACCCATGTCATAGATTTATGGCATGTAAAGGAAGCTTCCACTAACTACAATTGTGTCAAACAAAATTTGTAGGTTAGATTTGATTAACGCTCTATTTGTTCGAACGTTCACCGCCAGCTTATTTATTTAGCGCATGACTTTCAGTGCCAGGAGTGTCCGAGGACATGTTCCGCTCACCAGAGAGTATAGCTGCCTCAATGCGGACACCCATAGGGTGAGCTACAAGTTCCATTCAATTTCAAGTTGTCCCAACGTACGCTACCAGATGTCATTGATACCTATTGGTGCCGGTCGCGGTGGCATCTAGTAGCCAAGTTTGGGGTTAGGTGTCGTTGACGGTAGCATTTGGCAGAAACAATAGGAATTACTTGAAATTGATCGTCTGCACTCCTTACCTGAATTACAGATAACACACACTAATACAGCCATCACAATTAACACCGGTTGTCAGACAGATTCTACACACACCCAAAGTACATGGGAATACTCGAACGTGTTGTCGCAACCCCTAAACTGAGGAACGACCCCCACCACACTAGCGTTCGTAATGGTAGAAAAGGTAACTTGCTAATCTTATGGTTGAACAATCATCAGTCTACCACGTGTCATTATACCGGCATGGTACATAAATTCCCAAGTCCATATCCCCTAAAGCAGGGTTTTCCAAACTCTTTAGCCTAAGGGCCATACTCACTCCTCCACTAAGTCCCACTAGCAAGCTCACCATACCAACATACTGCAGTTTTGAATAATTATTACGCGCAAGGTTTCGTTTCTGGATCAGCCTGCGAGTGACATATCTATGGCGGAGCACGCGGGGATGCTCACAGTGGGTCAAAATAGAAATCTAGGAGGACAACATTATTTATTTTCATAATTAAACAAGTAGTTCCGTGAAGAACTATACAGCCTATTTTCTTATATCCTACTCATGTTAATTGCCTCTATCAACATACAAAATTTCAGTTTGAAGGTTGTGATAGATTCGTAGATATTGGAACCGTCTAAATATTTCAGATGGTCGCCCGGTTGGATTTTTATTTTTTTACTATTACATAAAGATTATTGTGTACGTGTGTTATTCAAACTTCAATCGCATGATTAGAACACAAGAAGTAAAAACGAGATTTTAAAATTTCGCACAGCTGCCATCTTGTGATAACGAAAAAAAAAATGAAATAAATTAGATGCCTTTGAATTAACATTTGTATAAGCATTTAACGTGCAACGTTTCACTGCACTCGGATAGTTAATTAGCGAGAAACGTCCATTTAAATATTTATACTTTGCGTCGCCGCCATGCTGGATTTGTGCTCACCAGGTTACTGAAAGTCCTATAGGTAAACATATGTTCATAGCTTCTATGAACATTAACAAAAAACAGTTTGATTGCTGTAAAAGATTCATAGATATTGAGAACCGTCTAAATATTTCGCATGCTCGCCATTTTGGATTGTTATATGTATAGGCCATAGAGTTATGTAGCATTCAAGGACAATTATTGCCTAGGTTCATTATTCAAACTTTCACTTCGATCGCATGATTACGACACAAGAAATAAAAACTTAATTTTAAAATCTAGCACAGCCCCCATCTTGAGGTTATGTAAACAATTGAACTAAATTAGATGCCAGTGCATTACAATATGTAAAATCATTTACTGTAGCACATTTGACTGCGCTCAGAGTGCTAAATCACGAGAAAATCTATTATAATGTTTCAACTTCGCTTAGCCGTCATGTTCGTTTTGTACTTTACAGGTGTATGAAAGTTACATAGATAATCTTGTAACAGTACCATTTATCACCGTACAAAACGTCAGGATGATATCTGTAACAGTTTCGGAGATATAGAATGTCAGTGAAATATTTCGCACAGCCGCCATTTTGATGTTATGTAAACAATTGAACTAAATTAGACTCCAGTGCATTACAATTTGTATAAACATTCACTGTACCAAGTTTCATTACGTTTGGATAGTTAAATCTCGAGAAAAGTCTATTTAAAAGTCTCAACTTCGATTGGCCGCCATGTTGGTTTTGTAGTCACCAGGTTTTTGAAAGTCTCATAGGTGAACTTCTAGTAGTGCCCTTTATCACCGTACAGAATTTCAGGGCGACATCGGTAATAGTTTCGGAGATACTGAATGCTGGTGAAATATTTTGCACAGCCGCCATGTTGGATTGGTGAGACACAATACAATTTGAAGGGCACGGTCGGGGTCGGCCAGAATAGTGCTATAATCTTACCGAGTTTCATTGTAATCGCTCTAGCCGTTTAGAATTTATTAGGGGGGGGGCACACACACACCTCACTCACACACACACACACACACACGCACACACACACGGACAAAAGGTGATCTCGTAAGCCCATTTTTTTTCATAAAATGAAAATAGGCTAAAAATCATATTTATTACTTCTACAGCATTCTCAAATAATTGCCGCTCACTATTCTGGGATATAAACGCATCTTAGTGTAAATCTGTCACCACTGTTCGAGCAGTCGGAATTGGAGGGTGAATGTAAGTGGCTGTGGTTTGGTTGTATTTGTGGTTAGTGTGATGCTTTAAGATGGAACATGCAGCTGAAGGTATGATCTTTGTAACGTGTTTCATTTATTAATGGGCGTAATTGTTACGTAATTTTAGCTATATTCGCATTATATAATATTTAACTATTATTTTTAAAATTATATTTTCTCTTAGATTTTTAGTAAGTCGCGTCACTCTGCGTCACTTTATATTTAATGTTAAAATGTAGATGGCGTCTTGTAGTTTACGCCTGTTATAAGATTTTTTGCATCTTTTTGCTACTTACTTAGTTATTTTACGTTTTAGAAGATGCCGTGCAACCAGTTCTCACACGTTTACAACTGTTTGAAGCACTGGGTTCGACGATTATGTCAAAAGTGGAACTTTGTGACTTTGCTAAAAGTAAATTATGTGTAGAAAATTGTTCTGAAGAGATAACTGAATGCTCTATCCAACTCCTAGTCATAGACAATTTCTTGCATTTGTAGACGTAGCTTAAAAAAAGGTCTTAACTGATGTTTATTATGAAGTAAACAAATTATATACGTTGCTTTCACTCTAAATTCATGATTAAAACGTAAAAATAATTTTGTACCCCTAGATTTAGATTTTGACCCACTGTGGGATGGACTCCGCTCCGATTGAAACAGTGGCGTTCTGAATCCATGCTGTGCGTTTGATGTTTTTTTCCCTCACTATAAAACTTATCAGTCTCTTACAGACAGTAAGGGCTCGATAGGAAAATAAAAGTAAATTTTTCTGTGATGTATATGTGGAACATGCCATATTCATGTAGCTCAAATGTGTCTCTCATGGAGAGCTGTCAAAAATGAAGAACACTGTTGTCCACATTATACTCTTTATGATCAAGAAAGAATTTTGTGCAATCTCCATCAGAAAAGTTGCCCAGTGATATTTTGAATGAAGACAACTACCGCAAAAGCATTATTAAGTTTTTGAAAAAAAAAAACTAGGAAGCTAATTAATGCCGTATGGACATTTGGTTTATTTATCTAATGCCATATTGTAAATTTATGTAATCAATGTATTTATTGTATTTCTCTTTATTCTGTATGTCATCATATGACTCTCTGAGTTAAAGTGACAATTAACTAGTAGATTTGGTTTAAATAAACAGATTTGGGCCTTTGCCCAAACAAACAATCTGAAACAGTGGAGTGGTAGCTTCCTGTCGCACTCATTCTGCGCATCGGCTGAAGGTCACGGGAGGAGTACAGTAACATCTAAAACTAAAACTCGATGAGTTCCTGATTCGTTTTCAAGTCGAATGCTTAATTTATCTCACAACGGGAGATATGATTTTTTGTAATTTCTGCAACCTTTTTCAAAAACTCTGTATGTATGGTAGAAATGTAGATATTCTGTATTCATTATTCGTATTCTTCTTTAAATATTTGTATGTAAAGTTGATACTTCTGACACAAATATATAAAGAAAGACGCAACACCTTATTAAGTGAGAACAGTGCGCCTCAAGGACTGTACATGGCATCTGCTTATCGGAACACTTCACAGAGAATGACTGTCTCCTTATTGTAGTCGCTGAGTTGTGCCGCGCCATAATAAACACTGCACACTCCCGTGACAGCTCAACAGACACACTTGTCGAGATGTGTCAATAAAACGAGGAAGGTTGACAACTAAAGTCGTTCAAACAAGTGATAAAGGAAGTGTGTCAGCCAAACAGTACAGCAGGAGAATAATATTGTAAAAACACGTCAATTAAATAAACAGACTGTCACTGCTTTATCTCTCGCCCAATGTCCACCAACCCTTCCTCGACGTAAGAAGTAAACAGAATGGCCAACATACTCAACATGTAGCTACCTCACTGAAATACAATGAATGCCACAGCCAGGGCTTGTTGATATGTTCTGATTGGATCCGTACCCGTCAAAGGAATACAACTAAAACTAATGGAACCATTACAAGTCATTGATGGAACACGCTGCCAGGGGATGCCAAGATCTTGCCTCTTCGGAAATTCAGGCCGTACATAAAAAGGTACATTGTATAAATAAACTACTTGAAATTGTCTTTTTGACTCTGAGAGTCGCACATTTTTTCCCCGTATTGACTGAAATATACTAAGAACAAAGTTCCAACTGGTTCCGTGATGTGATAAAAGACAGGTGATTGTATCACGACATTTTAATAAACAGTATTGACGAGGCGGAACCAGTTGGAACTTTATTCTTAGTATACTTGAAATTGAACTTGATGGGAACCTACAGGCGTTCAATTCATATATAATAAAAACATGTGACGGAACCGTGTCAGTAGATTTACTGGCACGTTAAAGATCCTCTTCGGGGCAAAATTCCGGCGCCCCGGCGACTGTAAAAGCCGCAGTAAGGGCATAAAACCTGTAACATTATTATTATATACGTTTTGTGTCTCCTTCTTCTAGCCTGTAGTTAGTTTTAGTTCTAGTAATTCATTGCATTATCATTTTTCATTATCAGCAAAACCATTAGGGGCCGATAACCGAGATGTTAGGCCCCTTAAAACTACAATCATTATCAATATTGTGATAGTGACAGAAACACAATTACCGGTACCATTAGTTTTTGTTTTCCTTTTGAGAGGCCGAGTGCAGGTCTTTCTAGTAGACGCCCGTGGGCGACCTGCGGGTCGGGATGAGAGATGAAGATGAATTGAACTGTGCAAGGATGTGGAAGGAAGCGACCGTGGCCTGCCAGAAGGTACCGTCCCAGCATTTGCCTGGTGTTGAAAATGGGAAACCACGGAAAACCATTTCAAGAACAGCCGGTGGTGGGGTTCGAACCCACGGATCTACCGAGTCAGCAGAGAGCTTGGCCCCATGATCTAACGCTGCGCTTTAGTGAGCGTAGCCACTGCTGTCATATTGGGGGATCGGTCACAGGATACAAGGGATGGACCAAGTGCATGAGTCTCATCAACTAGAGTTCGATTGCTCTTACATTTCGAGGTGGACGCAAGTGCAAGTGAAGGTTTGCTTGGAATGACAGGCAATTCTAACTTCAACTCTGTGTGGGAAACAAATGCGAGCAAAAAGGGTTTAAGCTCAGGTGAGACTGCATGATGATGATGATGATAATTGTTGTTTTAAGGGGCCTAACATCTAGGTTATCGGCCCCTGAGTGAGACTGCAGTCTGCCTCTCTGTTGCACGATCCTAAATACTCAGAAGCGTTTCATTGCATCAATGCTCAACTGCTTCGAACGACACTAATCTACAGGTACAGTATATAAATGGAATCTCACCTGTGGTGAAGTGGTCAGCATGCTTAGCTGCCACCCCGGAGGTCTGCGGTTCGATACCCGGCTCTGCCACGAAATTGGAAAATTTGTCTAAGGACTGGAACGGGGTTTACTCGGCATTGGGGGTCCAAAAGAGTGGAGGGGGTTCGATTCCCACCTCAGCCATCCTCGAAGTGGTTTTCCGCGGTTTACCACTTCGCCTCTAGGCAAATGTCGGGATGGTAGCTATCGTAAGGCCACGGCCGCCTCCTATCCCTCCCTTTGCATACCTCATGAGGCCCCTGTTCGCTTTGCAGGTGAGGCCGCCTGAGCGAGGCGCTGGTCCCACCTCCCCAGTTGTATCCGTCCTATCGAGGTCAAGGGTTACATATTTAAGACTATTGTCTCAAACGTCATGTGATCGAGACCTGGCTCTGCCATGAAATCTAGTTCTCGTCAAAGGGTTGAAACGGGGTGCATTCACCCGCGAGAGGATAACTGTAACTGAGCAGGTTTCTAATTCTATTTCTGACCAATGGCAGATTGGTGTATATTTAGGGCCTTGAGCTACCAAGCGATTGTTGACTTGGAGATTGCGGGGTGACGCGGTGCACTTGAACATCGCGACGTGTTCCTTCGGCCGTTAACCTTGATCTCTCGTAGTAGACAGCTACTTAATTATCCTAACGTGGCTCAATGCATCCCGTTCCATCACTCGAGTCAGTTCTAAAATCCTGACAGGGCTAAGAATCGCACCCGGGATCTCCTAGGTAGGAGAGAGATGTGCTAACCCTGCACCACAAGATCGACCGTACGCTAATTCTAGAACCTATAGTTCCGCCATCCTTACTTCCAACTTGACAGTTCAGCGGCTGGCGATACGGTGTTGCCAGTCCACTAACGGGCATCAGCTGACGTACATGATTATAGCGGTAAAGTAAAAAAAAAACACTCGTAATGTGAACAGACATGTTTACACCCCGGCATGACACTATCACACACACGGACGGCAGAAATAACCCAAACACGCACTAACCTAAAGTTAACCTACAAACTACACGTAATTATACTACACTATGTCAAACGACAAACAAATACTAAGCTATTAAATAACAACAGGCTAGAATTATATATATATATATAAACGAGAAATACGCGAATACACAAAGACCGCCAATGAAACTAACCGAGCACAATGCAAACAGCTGACAACAACATGTGTAAACGCAAGATGTTATCTGGCAACATTGTCAGCGAAACTAGATTTGTCTCGATATATCAATTTGAATGGCTGCCTGTAATTGGCTGGTTAGAGTATAGCTGTGACGTAGCACTGAAACGTCAAGTCGGAAGTAAGGATGGCTCTAGTATAAGTTGCGCACACTGCAACAAAGAAAGCTTGTAGCTATCATAAGCCACTTGATCTTTTTTTCACGTTGAATCCGAACCACTGGGAATGACTTGGAAACATCGAAAATCTCACATGCAATAATCAGGAATCGAAGTAAAGTTTTGGATGTCAAAGCTTCAATATACCCAAGTACAGGTGACTGATGACAACGATATCCTAAGCCTCTAAAACAGGGGTGCACAACCTTTTTATAAGTGGGGGCCAAGTTTATTTTTACATAATAAGTGGCGGGCCACAAGTTCCCTTTCCACATAGGCACTTGCCAAACCCTACCGCTAAAGCTAATGTTATTATTATCTGAATAACCTGTTTTACCAGCAGATAAGAAATGTGTTTCAATACCATATGTGTGTCCTCTAAATGGTTTAAATCCATTTTTTTTATTTTTTTATTTTTGGCAAATTGACTCCACAGTCAGTCTGAACCTTGCAGCAGTCTGGTTATGCTAGAGCAGTGGTGTCCCCCTTAACATTTACCGCCAGTGAGTACACAATTAAAAATTAATCCCTCCCTATATTATTCTGCTAAGGTCCCATTCCAGTTTTGTACCGAAAATAAGGTCCCATTAACACCAACCTACACATATGGGGTACCTACAGGTTCAGCATTACCCAATGCGTAGGGGAAACGCGCTCACTTACTCTTTAAATGCCTCACAATTAAATAAATACCTTAAAACATGTATAATTACAATGAAATAATTAAAGAATGCATCACGGTAACCATGGTAACAGAATCTCACAGGTCCATCTATTTCTGTAAGACGCAATGCAATTCCAATTATTACATTACTGTGAAACTTTCCAGACGGTTATAAGGTTATCACGGAACCAAATTAAGCTGTAAAATTCATCAATACATACAGTATAATGCGCATAAGGGGGTCAAGGGGCACTCTAGATTTTTTTCACGCAATTTTCACGTGTGAGTGTGGTACGAAAGGTCTTTTTCACCCGACTATAAAGGGTCTCCGAAAACCACATTTAAAGGCCCTTAAATTAATAGTGTCTGTGATATTCCCAGAAAACTAAATTGGCTCTGATATACCTATGAAGGAATGACAAACGCCTAACCACTGCACCAGTGGCTGAATTGATAAAGTCTGATTATTCATACCAAGGATAAATCAGTCATAGCATTCATGATTGAGATTTTGCTAAGTGTACTCTTTACAACTAGAATATTCGCTAGTATATATATATTCACGTTTTCAATAATATAAAATATTTATCCGCGGCCTGTATAAACTGACTTTGAGGGCCGCGGTTGTACACCCCTGATCGAAAATAAATAAAAATTACAACAAGGGCGATCTGTCCAAGTTTCACGGCTCGATATTGTATGTTGATCACGGAGTTGTCAGCCCCCTTACGGGGAAACAAAGCGTACATACACGGATCACAATGTGTGTAGCGAATGTGTCGTCGATATTAGCCGAGTAACGGCTCCGTTACACAAGCCTTCCTTATACAAGAGACAAGTTACGTAACGACACAGAGGGTTTAATAGCATTACCATCTTCATCATATGAAACACTTTCTCGCCTCACGTTCCCCCGCAAGGTCCATCACGTGCGTCGCGTCAAACCCAAGGCCCTATACGCAACATCACGCAAACCATCTCCTCTACTTGCTAATGACTTGATTGCTCGGACAATAATAATAATAATAATGGGGGTGCCGGGTGTAAGCTTTGCTATTCGACGCCCAGAGGGCAGCTTGCATGTCGAATTTTGTCGTTCCTGGGAACGGTATGAAAAAGTCAAGGAGGTTAGATATCTAAGCTCCTTGACACTATAGCGCTTTCTAGTAGAGAATGGAGGAACTTTCTACTGGCAGAAAATCCCGAGATTAATTTTGCCATTATGAACACGGCCTACTGAATTCAAATGGGTTCTTTGACATGTCAGCAACGTATGGCATGCGTGTCGTGATTTTTGGTCATCTTTCAAAAACACTTACCATGGCCAGGAGCGAAACTGCAAGCTTAGGGTTGGTAGTCCGACACAATAACCACTCACCCATCGTGGCAAGAAATTGCTGGGACAAATAGATGGGAACAATGGCAGGAAGGTACTCGTAATGAAGAGGTAAAGGTTAAGTTAGACATGAACACGCTAGATGAAGCTGTTCGTATGAGTCAACTCAGATGGTGGGGTCATGTGTTGAGAATGGAGGAGGAGATATTACATAAGAGGTTAATGAGTTGGGTTTTAGAGGGTAAGAGGAGCAGAGGAGGCCACAGTGCTAACTGCTAATAGGGGATCATGGAGGTGACATGTTCGCAAACAGAGGCTTGCAGACTAGACTGAACGCTGATAGGCAAAACAGTCTCAAATGAAAATGGATGATCACTGTTTAGGTTTTTCTTACAATAACGCTAACTATGACAGGCATGGCTTGGTATTTTCACCCGGGCGAAGCTCGGTACCCCTGATAGCCTGAAAATAAAAATAGTTAATAGTTCCCTTTCCGGACCTCTTAGCAATCCTCTCATGCAATATAACAAAATAGATTATAAAATAGAGACAGAATTTGTATAAATCCATTCTCGTTTAAAAAAGTCTCCGGGGCAGATGACGTAGCTGTTTCGCCCCTTAAAACTATATTAACTTACTAAAAAGTCTCTGTCATGTTGCTCAACTGACTGTTCTCACAACTGTTGGAGGATTAGCCATAAAAACTACTTACATATTTTTACTATTCTCCCTAGATTGGGACCACTTAAGGGATACGAAAGGGTGCGTATTCACCCCCCTTGGAACCCCCTGGTTATATGGCTGGTGCCGCACGTCAAGATGAAACAGAAGTCAAGTCATTTGGAGGCTTTAAAATTCGCGGAAACCAAACTATCGCAAAACAATTTTTCTGGAGTTAATCACACGAAATAAACATTCATATGTTTTAGAACTTATTGTTTAAATGAGTTGAAAAATGTGAAATTGAATTCTTGTTTCAATGACCTGGCCCCCCAGGGGCTCACATCTAGTGGGACGTGGGTTGGCGACCACGGGACCCCAGCTGAGTCCGGCATTGCTTCCACTTACTTGTGCCGGGCTCCTCTCCGTCTTCTTTCCTGTCAACCTCTCTTGATCAACTCTTGTTCTCTTCCGACCCAGACGGTATTAGGGTATCCGAGGCCAAGGGAGTCCCTTCCTTTCCCGCCTTAATTGGCCCTTGTTTCATCTTTTCTGATCCCCATTCTTCGAGGGGTCAGCCTTCTTTTTCTTTTCGTGTTATCTCCTGCCTTCTGCTCAAGGAGGCAGGGTGTATGTAGCCCCACCACTTTTGGTGCATCCTGGATATTGCTACACCCTCAGGGGATCACGGCTGGTGAGTTCGGGAGTTGGCGATCCCGAGGGATTCCTGAGCTGGGCCAATTTTTCCCCTTTTTCCTCTGACTTGTGGGCGGACCCTCTCCTCTTTCCCCTTTCCTATCTGCCGTTCATGGTTCTCCTTCCTTCCAAGTTCCTCAATTCTTATTCTTCGATGGTTGAGGGCATTTCTTTTCTGCCTGTCCTTTTTTGCCTTATCCTTTATTTGTTTACCATTTCTTCTTCTAGTATGTAAATTTGTAGTTAGTATTAGTTATAGTTTTCATTCTCATCTCATCTTTCACTATCACCCAAACCATTAGGGGCCAATAACCTAGATCTTAGGCCCCTTAAAACAACAATTATCATCATCATCATCATCATCATCATCATCAATGACCGGGTCATGACCGTACCGTATGTAATATTCTCACTGAAGTGAACAACTGGACAACTGCAGCGTTAAGACTGGCTTTACAAGGCACAGCTGCGACATGAATATACAAGGGCAGAACACTGGCTCCCAAATGAATTCAAATGGCGGCAGTAAACACTCCAAGACGAGAGAAAGTTCTCGCCACTTTCTTTGGATTAACATTAGAAGGGTGTGGGGTTTGAAAACGAGCCCCGAGTGTAATCAACACAGCGCTGGAGACAAGTGTTTCCAGATGCTTTTATATTAACCAAAGTTCTCTCTGCATTTCGTTAAACTGTCTTCCACACAGCCTTGAGCAAAGTAATTCAGCTTCCAATCTGTCATTCATTATTTCATCATGTATCTGGGTGTCTCGTGTAGAAGGGAGAAAGAGGGAGAGGGAGAGGTGAGAGAAGAAAGAAGGAAGAGACGCATGGAGGGAGGGCAGATGATGAAATGGAAGAGGGAAAAGGAGGGAGAAAGGTAAGGATTAAGGAATGCCAGAGGGAAGGGAGAGAGGGAGGAAGATAGCAGGAAAGGGAGGAGAAAAGGAAGAATGGGAGAAAGAAAGAAAGAAATGAAGGATGTGATGAGGCAATCGAAACGAAGGAAAGGAGGGAGAACTGAAGGAAATAAGGAATGGCAGACGGAAGGGAGGAAAGGAAGATTGGGTGGAAGTATGGAAGGGAGGGAGGAAAGGGATTAAGGAATGGGAGAGGGAAGGAAGACAAGGTGAAATAAATGAAGAAAGGAAGGAAGAAAAGAAGAAAGGGAGGAAGGGAAGGGAGGATGGATGAGATGGTGGAAGAAAGAAGAAAGGAATGGGAGAGAGAAGGAAGAGAGGATGGAAGAGAGGGTGGAAGAAAGAAGGAAGGAATAGGAGAGGGAGGAAGAGAGGATGGAAGAAAGAAGGAATGAATGGGAGAGGGAGGGAATAAGAGAGGGAAGGAAGAGAGTATGGAAGAGAGGGTGGAAGAAAGAAGGAAGGAATGGGAGAGGGAGGGAAGAGAGGGTGGAAGAAAGGGTGGAAGAAAGAAGGAAGGAATCTGAGAGGGAGGGAACAGGAGAGGTAAGGAAGAGAGGATGGAAGAAAGAAGGAATGAATGGGAGAGGGAGGGAATAGGAGAGGGAAGGAAGAGAGGATGGAAGAGAGGGTGGAAGAAAGAAGGAAGGAATGGGAGAGGGAAGGAAGAGAGGATGGAAGAGAGGGTGGAAGAAAGGGTGGAAGAAAGAAGGAAGGAATGGGAGAGGGAGGGAACAGGAGAGGTAAGGAAGAGAGGATGGAAGAAAGGGTGGAAGAGAGAAGGATGGAATGGGAGAGGGAGGGAAGAGAGGATGGAAGAGAGGGTGGAAGAAAGGGTGGAGGAGAGAAGGATGGAATGGGAGAGGGAGGGAAGAGAGGATAGAAGAAAGGGTGGAAGAGAGAAGGATGGAATGGGAGAGGTAAGGAAGAGAGGATGGAAGAAAGGGTGGAAGAGAGAAGGATGGAATGGGAGAGGGAAGGAAGAGAGGGTGGAAGAGAGAAGGACGGAATGGGAGAGGGAAGGAAGAGAGGATGGAAGAGGGGGTGGAAGAAAGAAGGAAGGAATGGGAGAGGGAAGAGAGGAAGAAGAGAGGAAGGAAGGAAATAAAGTAGGAAGGGCGGAAGCTTGTCGTATTACGTGATCGTTAATATCACGATCGTGAGCCACGGGACCTCCTTCTTACGAACCACCATGCGTGACATTTCACCTTAACAATCCCACATGCTTTAACAGGGAATCGAACTTAAACTGCCTTTGTGGGAGGCAAGCAGCTTCACGCACTTAAGGTGTGAGCCAGTTCACAGTGCAGCCATGTTCAGGGGAGCTGGAAGTCGAAAGTTCGAACCCCGGTGCAGACAGTGTAGCTCACCCCCTCTCCAGTAAAATGCTTCAATGCAATTCCCGGGGCACTTATCACAGCCCACAACAACACAGGTTATCAGACACTGTCGCAGCCGACTGACCGGGAGGACTGCACGTATGGCGGCACATTACCTGCGTGCAGCGTGTTTGTTTTAACCTCATTAAAACAGTTTGCCTCAACACACAGCCAGAGCAAACGGCGAGTGTTATTTCATATTCATTGCATGGGAATATCGGGAGCAGGAACAGAACATAACATCCTATTTAGGTTTCTCCACGAATTTGTGCTGTGCTACTAACGTATTTTGGCTTGAAGATACGCCCTTATAGTATCTGTGAATAGTTTCTTCATATCTGCATATAGTATATGTTAAAGCAGTCCATAATATGCTTGGTACAGTACATTTGCTTCACAAAAGTTGACCAGAAATCCAAACAAGTGGAACCAAATAACGACTCTGTATTGTTAATGTTATCTCTACTTAGAAGTCTCCGATTCTTGGATGTCACAGGTAATCTCGAGAACCACTGGATGGATTTTGATGCGTTTTCACCATTCTGTAAAGGATATCTCGAGGAAGGTTTATGTAGAAAATAATTTATTTATGCTCAAAGGAAGCCAAGCAGTACCGGTAACGATTTCAGTGAAAAAAATCGAAAAATATACCTGGCGTCCGTGCGCTTTTTAAGCTTACGCTGGGCAAACCGTTAAAAGTATCAATACACTATGAGTGTAATAATTGTTCAGCATGTAAGGTTCTACAAAAAAGTCCGGGAGAGCATATCTCTCTCTTCAATACATCGCCCACTATAAGTATTTTTACCATTTCTTACAACAATCTCCATTCAATTACTGAGGCAACAGTTAACGAGCTAGCTAGGGAAAAAACGCGCTTATCACGAAATGCATTCATAACTGTTCCCGGGCGAAGCCGGGGCGGGTTGCTAGTTACGAATATGTGTATGTTCTTTTTGACATAACGCCAAAAAACCTCTCAATCACGTAAGTTATTCTTAATGTAGTTATATTATTACTACCTCCTTATCTATTGGATTATTCCTTTACTCGGTCTCCCTCCCATAGCTTAGATACAAATATCTCGTAAACAGTCGATTCTAGGGTCTTAAAATGTGTTTCTTTTGGGTCTATTCGAGTTTTTTCTCTCTCTCACTACGTGGAACTCAAAATGAGCTATGACTCGTCTTTCTACGATAACGTTGATATTCCACCTATTTCAGAATGTAGTTTGAGGGGATTTACTCCTTGGGTCCCGTCTTATAAATGATTGGTGCCTGGCATGTGATGGATACAATTTCCAAATTTTACGTTGATCCACCCAGCAATTATTCTCGAGTTATAAGCGTGCTGGCAGACAAACAGACACACAAACAAACAGACACACAAACAAACAGACAGACAAACACAGAAACAAACAGACAAACACACAAACAAAACAGACAGACAGTTGCGCGTATTTGTCATAAAACAATCTAAGACGCGTAAATAATGTAAAATTCCATGGAAATTCATTAAAAAAACAGATAAACTTTCATTTTTATCTATATAGAGATAGAGGAAACACAGTAGTGTTGCATGTAATTTTTTAAACTAGAGATATATGTTTTGTGTGTTGTGTTAGAGTAAACAGTGGAATATGAGTGACATCTGACGAACAACAATTCGAGATCATGCGGAAGAAGTACAATATGTTTGACAAAACATGAAACAGCTAACTGAAATAGTCATTCACAACCACCAACGACAATAAAGAGAGTAAACTTTATGGGGTTAAATACTAGGCACGTCCAGAAAGAAACTTGCCGTTTTACACGTTGCCCCCGCAACGTTGCAGACGCAGTTCGGCGCATGCGCGGTAATTAAATCAAGGAGAGGACGCCATTGAGATCACTGTCTGTTGTTTACCCTTCATAGTGCTTGGTTAGAATAGCAAAGTTGATTGAAAATCCCGCCGCTTTTTAGAGTAGATTTGTCATTCGTTTTCTGAATGTGAAGATGATGATGATGATGATAATTGTTGTTTTAAGGGGCCTAACATCTAGTTTATCGGCCCCTAATGGTCTGGGTGATAGCGAAAATGGCAATGTAATGGAAGCCATAACGAAAATTAAGTTAGACTGAAAATACTTACAAAATGGAACTCAGATTGAAATGACTCACAAAATGAAGAGGGGTAATACTTATAAAAGGTAATTTAGAAGGAAAATACTCACAAAATTAATTTAGATTGAAAAATACGCACAAAATGTAGTTTAGGTTCAAAATACTCACAAAATGCAATGTAGATTCGAAATACTCACAAAATGCAATTGAAATTCAAAATACTTACAAAATTCAATTGAAATTCAAAATACTTACAAAATGTAATTGAAATTCAAAATACTCACAAAAGCAATTGATATTCAAAATACTTACAAAATGCAATTGGAAATGAAAATACACAATGCAAGTTAGAATGAAAAAGGCCGGTTCAGATTCAAAATACTCACAAAGTGCAATTGAAATTCAAAATACTTACAAAATGCAATTGAAATTGAAAATGCTTACAAAATGTATGGTAGATTCAAAGTACTCACAATATGTGGAAGCCCGCGATTCAAAATACTGTACTGACAGGATGCAATTGTGATTGAAAATACTTACAAAGTGTGGTTGAGATTTAAAATACTCACAAAATGTAATTTAGAGACACGGTGAGCTGATTTAGAAAAATACGGCGGGAATCTTAATGAGAAAAGGAATTATAATGAAAAGAAAAAGAAGGCTGATCCCTGGAAGAATGAGGAATCAGGAGAGGGCCAATGAAGGCGAGACAGGAAGAGACTCCCTAGGCCTCGGATACCCTAATACCGTCGGGGTCAGAAGAGAACAAGAGTTGACCAAGAGAGGTCGACAGGAAAGAAGACGGAGAGGAGCCCGACACAAGTAAGTGGGAGCAATGTCGGACTAAGCTGGGGTCCCGTGGTCGCCAACCCACGTCCCACTAGATGTGAACACCTGGGGTGGGTAAAGAACACTAAACCAGTCCACATCCATCGACAGATTAGCGATGAGTGATTCGATGGTAAGGAGCTGAGTCCGACAGTTCAATGAAGGGCGCGTATCGTTGGTTAATGAAGAATTGGTCCATGCAGTTGAAGAACGCGCCAAAGAAAACTATTCTCCGCAAATTTTAAGATCACTTCTTCATGGAATTGTTGACAACACAGGTGGCAACGATGTACGTACAAAAACTTGTGCTACGCTCTGATAATTGCCTCCAAAATGGTTGGAGCAGTGTGGATACGATATGTAGTTTGTTTTGCAATATCTCCTTCAGAGCAAAGTTACGACATTATGCCGCTAAATTAAACCGGAAGCTCTTTATAGTTCGGAATGCCTCATTTTAAACAAAAAAGGAGAAACAGGGGAGTTAGAAAAGAAAGAACGAAGAATCCTAATGAAAATATTGGGGCCAGTACAGAGAGCAGATGGCTTATGGAGGAGACGGAGAAATAGTGACTTGTACAACCAGGCGGAGAAACTTACGGACACGATACGGGAGAGAAGGATTCCATTTTATGGCCACCTCACAAGAATGAGCAACAATACAGTAGGCAAAAGGATATTAACTTACATTAGCAAATTAAAGTCCACCACAAAATGGGTTGAGGAAACACGAGCAGATCTCAAAGAAGTTGGCATCACTCAAGAAGATATTCTCAACAAATCATTGTTTGGAAGGAAGGTTGATAAGTTTAAAAGGTTTCAGGAAAAACCTAGCTCAAAAACCAAGGTCATCAGATCTGAAGAAAGAAGGAGGAGACTCAGCGAACGCATGAAGACATTCTGGGACGAGAAGAAGAGATTGGCAAGTCGGCCGATTGTTCAACGCGGTCCACAGTCGGCCAAAATCGACAGAAGAAGAAATAGGCCAAATTCCGACACTTGATGATTCTGTCTACGCGGGCTATTGCCCTTCCATCCACGAAGTTAGTGAAGGCGCAGCGCGAACATTATTGGGATGGGGAGCTTGCTTTGACCGAGATGTTCAACATTTACTACTATTGTAAGTACGTACGCTATATAACATGTAAACGTGTTGCCTATTCATTTAATTATATAATTAACAAGTAGTTCCATGAAGAACTATATAGCCTATTTTCATATATCCTACTCATGTTAATTGCCTCTATCTACATACAAAATTTCAGTTTGAAGGTTGTGATAGATTAGTAGACTAGATATTGAGAACCGTCTAAATATTTCAGATGCTCGCCAGGTTCGATTTTGATTCATATACTATTACATGAAGATTATTGTGTACGTGTAGTATTCAAACTTCAATCGCATGATTAGGACACAAGAAGTAAAAACGAGATTTTAAAATTTCGCACAACTGCCATCTTGTGGCTATAAAAACAATTTAAATAAATTAGATGGCAGTGGATTAACATTTGTATATGAATTTAACGTGCAAAGTTTCACTGCACTCGGTTGGTTAAATCGCGAGAAACGTCCATTTAAATATTTATACTTCGCGTCCCCGCCATGTTCGATTTGTGCTCACCAGGTTACTGAAAGTCCTATAGGTGAACTTATGTCCGTAGCCTCCATGAACATAAAACATTTCAGTTTGATTACTGTAAAAGATTCGTAGATATGGAGAACCGTCAAAATATTTCGGATGCTCGCCATTTTGGATTGTTATATGTATATAGGCCATAGAGTTATGTACCATTAAAGGAAAATTATTGCGTAGCTTCATTATTCAAATTTTCACTTCGATCGCATGATTACCACACAGGAAATAAAAGCTTAATTTTAAAATTGCGCACAGCCGCCATCTTGAGGTTATGTAAACAATTGAACTAAATTAGATGCCACTGCATTACAATATGTATAATCATTTACTGTACCACACTTCACTGCGCTCAGATGGTTAAATCACGAGAAAATCTATTATAATGTTTCGAATTCGCTTGGCCACCATGTTCGATTTGTACTTTACAGATTTTTGAATGTTACATAGGAAAACTTGTAACAGTGCCCTTTATCACCGTACAAAATTTCAGGATGATATCTGTAATAGTTTCGGAGATATAGAATGCCAGTGAAATATTTCGCACAGCCGCCATTTTGAGGTTATGTAAACAATTGAACTAAGTTAGACGTCAGTGCATTACAATGTGTATAAACACTTGCTGTACCAAGTTTCATTACGGTTGGATGGTTAAATCGCGAGAAAAGTCTATTTAAAAGTCTCAACTTCGCTTGGCCGCCATGTTGGTTTTGCTGTTACCAAGTTTTTGAATGTCTCATAGGTACACTTCTAGTAGTGCCCTTTATCACCGTACACAATTTCAGGGTGATATCGGTAATAGTTTCGGAGATACTGAATGCTGGTGAAATATTTCGCACTGCCGCCATGTTGGATTGGTGCGACACAATAAAATTTGAAGGGTATGGCCGGGGTCGTCCAGCATGGTGCTATGATCTTACCGAGTTTCATTGAAATCGCTCCAGCCGTTTAGAAGTTATTAGGGACACACACACACACACGCACACACACAGACACACGGACAAAAGGTGATCTCATATAAGTCTATTTTTTTCATAAAATGAAAATAGGCTAAAAATGCATACAGTACCAAAAATAAGCTCTTATTCTTTAAAATACATTGTATGTATGTATACCATGTATATAAATCCAATTATCCGAATGGAGTCCGGTCCCAGTTGATTCGGATAATTGGAGCTCTAATGTAGTTTGTCTGTAACTGGACTGTAACTTTCTTTCTGGACGTACTACGTGGAATGCTTTAAGGCCATTTCCAGTGTTGTCCAATTTAGCCTACAGTTAACCTACAACGTTCAGTCGGTCAATAAAGGACATAAATTGGGAACAAAGTTTGTTCTAAGAATTGGGCGCCGTGTGGGATGAGGCAAGCAGGCAGCGCAGCGGGACGATTAACGTCGCGCAGCTGTGTAACATAGCGCCAGCCAGCACTTCATCTTGCGGCAGAGCTTATATCGCCCACCATATATTTTAAATATTAGAACAACAAGCTTCCCAAATCCCCTAACAAACTTCCACATTACATAATACTTTCATAATATCCGAGCACAGGATTAGGTAATTGAATTAAATCCTTTCACAGAGGGGCGCGATACTTCACGGCGCACAGCAAGGCCATGCGGCTCACTCCCTGGTGAGGTGGGGGGTAAAACACGTTACTACTGCTCGGGTCCAAGGTGCGTGAACCTGAGAGGAATATGGATCGCGGACTATGCGAAGTGATGGTGACCAGTGATGAGGTTTCGCGGTCACTGCGTAGTAACAGAACCAAATACATTGGCTGATGACTCACTCACTCATTCGCAACACCACAGAGGTTGGAGCAACGGCCCTATGTTAGCAGTATTGGAATAGAAAGGAATACCACATACATGGGTTGTTTTTTTTTAGTTTTGGCACCTTAGTTATAACTGGATTAATAACTCACTTAGATGGTTCCAAGTTTCACAGGCCCTCGATGAAGTCCCCACCGTTCCGTACAACGTGTTCCCAGCGATGCGGAAGTCGGTGGATCTCGTTGGCACTGCCCAATCTATTGATGGTACGAAGAGAGCGCTCGGCAGTCTGCTTAACGTCTTCAATGGTACGGAAGCGCTCCCCGCGCATTGTCATCTTCATCTTCGGGATGAGATCATAGTCGCAGGGATTGATGTCGGGAGGATATGGGGGGTGATAGAGGACCTCCCAGCCCCAGCGATCCAACAATGCCTGCTGTGTGTGCCCTAGCATTGTCATGCAGAACGATGGGCGGTGTAACCATGTGGTGGCGCAGTTTCCTTCTCAGAGCTCCTCGGAGATGGTCTTGCAGAAACGAACAATAGTACGCCGCATTAACGGTTTGCCCTCGGGGAACAGTATGGTGAATGATCACACCATCCCAATCATAGGCAAGAATCAATATTACCTTCACATTGGTGGAGGTTGGTCGAACTGTTTTTTCCGTGGTGATCCGTGGTGCCGCCACTCGTTCGATTGGCGTTTTAACTGTGGCTCATAAGATCTGGCCCACGTCTCGTCAATGGTTATTATACGCCGTAAGAAGGCCTCTCCTTCGCGCTCATAACGCTGCAAGTGCATACGACAAGCGTCATATCGCAGCCATTTGGGCATGTCGGTTAAGTCATGCGGAACCCATTTGGACGCAATCTTCCTCATTTTCAGTAAATTCTTCAGGATGTGGAGGACAGTTGAATGCGCCAGTCCGGTATCTTGCTCTAATTGACGAATCGTTATGTTCCGATCCACCTCTACTAACGCGGACACCTTCTGTACATTGTCATCACTTACCATATCGAGGCATGTGCTCCACACGTTCGCGCCCATCTCGAAAGGCTGCAACCCATCTTGCTACCGTTCTGAACGGTAACGCAGCTGCACCGCACGCTCCCTGCAATCCTCGGTGACAGTGTTTAGCACTGCGATCCCTAGCACACTGCATTTTTATCCACGTTCTCTGGTCCTGCTTGGAAAACATTGCGACTGTCTTTCGCGAGCGCTAGTCTCACACTACTCATCTAACAGGCGCGACTGCGCACGAGCCGTGTTGAGGATGGGCGAGGTCATGTGCTCTGAGGGAGGGGATGCAGGGCAGCAACCGTCGGTAAAAGTGGCAGTGCCCAACATTGTTGCAACTTGGCACTGAAGCATTGGTGCCAAAACTAAAAAAAAAACCATGTATCACGGCGGACTGTTGACAGACCCTTCTCTTCTCGCCTTACCCTTCCTCGCCCCTTCCCTTCTCCCCGCAAGTTCACAGAGGTTGGACCCGAGCAGTAGTAACGGTTATAGGCCTACTGTATTTGTGGTACAGTATTCGCTTTATATCTCTGCCGGTTAGGACCGTTGCATTTCTGCCGTCTACTCCTCTCCATAAGACATTACCCCACATTGTGGGGCTCGCCACACTATTGTTGATGTGCCAATTTGAGAAATGTCTTAGGTGAGGCTAGTGCAGTCTGTATGCCTTTTCCGGAAGTAATGACGCAGCTCACCGGCAGAGATATAATGTGGGCAATATTTATTTTTGGTAACTAGGAGTTGTTTGGGAAGGAGACATGATGATGATGAAGATAATTGTTGTTTTAAGGGGCCTAACATCTTGGTTATCAGCCCCTAATGGTGTGGGTGACCGGGAAGATGATGATAATTGTTGTTATAAGGGGCTATCATCTAGGTTATCGGCCCCAAATGGTTTCGGTGATGGTGAAGATGATAATGAAATGTAAACTTATAACTAAAACTAACTACTAACTTACATACTAGAAGAAGAAATGGAAAACAAAAGGAGAATAAGGCAAATAAAGGACAGGAGGAAAAGAAATGCCCTCAACCCTCGAAGAATGCGGATTGAGGGACTTGGAAGGAAGGAGAACCATGAATGGCAGATAGGAAAGTGAAGGAGGAGAGGGTCCTCCCCACAGGTAAGGGGCAAAAGAGGGAAACGGGACCCAGCTCAGGAATCCCTCGGGGCCGCCAACTCCCGAACTCACCAGCCGTGAGCCCCTGAGGGTGTAGCAACATCCAGGGTGCACCAGAAGTGGTGGGACTACATACACCCTGCCTCCTTGATGGCCTTAAGCACAAGGCAGGAAATAACATGGAAAGAAAAAGAAGGCTGACCCCTCGCAGAAGGAGGGAATCAGAAAAGATGAGACAAGGGTCAATTAAGGCGGAAAATGAAGAGACTCCCTAGGCCTCGGATACCCTAATACCGTCGGGGTTGGAAGAGAACAAGAGTTGACCAAGTGAGGTCGACAGGAAAGAAAACAGAGAGGAGCCCGGCACAAGTAAGTGGAAGCAATGCCGGACTCAGCTGGGGCGGGGAAGGAGACAGCTGTGATCTGAATTCACTGAGGGAAGCCAAGCAAAACGTTGGCCGGAAGTGGGATACGAACCCATGACTCTTAACTGCCCTCTAGCAGAGATTCCCAAACTTTTCAGACTACGAGCCCCTGGAAAATTTAAGTATTTTCACGGACCCCTTGAGATTAAAATTAATAAACCGTATGTTGGACTGCAGATTAGCCTCCGTGGCTTAGGCGGCAGCACGCCGGTCTCTCACCGCTGGGTCCCTGGTTCAAATCCCGGTCACTCCATATGAGATTTGTGCTGCACAAAGCGGAGACAGACAGGTTTTTCTCCGGGCACTCCTGTTTTCCCTGTCACAATTTCATTCCAGCAACACTCTCCACTATCATTTCATTTCATCTGTCATTAATTTAATCATTGCTTCAGGGGAGTGCGACAGGCTTCGGCAGCCGGCACAGTTCATATCTTCGCCGCTTCATTCCATTCCCTGACCCAGTCGGTCGACTGGAAGGAGACAGTGGATTTTCATTTTCATGTTGGAAAGCAGTCACAATCAATATCTCATACCCTTGGCTAAACTTCCTGCCTCTCGAATATTTGAAAGGAGTTCAGGTGTCTGTGCACAACTATAAAAAGAAGCAACAACAACAAGACCAGCGAAAAGGTTAGGTGTTGCCAAAACAAGGAAATGTATACACCAGGATGTTACGCACTCCGCCAAGGCTCTGTGCTTTAAAACGTTGCTGATTGGATTTTACGCTCGAGTGCGCAGTTTCTATTGGCTAAGTGAGCTACGGCACTGTTCAATAGCGGACACACCATTCCACAAGTAATGGAATCGGAAGAACTCATTGTGAGCGGGGCGAAGCGAATTCCACCACGAACGGACTTGAAGGAAGGGAGAACGAATGAAACAGAAAATGTACTTATTCTGTAGCCCAGTCAATACAGCCCATGCAAGTCACCGGCTAGTTATTAATCTGGCAATTGATCGTCAAGAACATACGAGATAGATACAAGTTCGAGATTATTGACAGTTTATTGTAAAACAGTTTAATATAAAATAAATAATATAACATAAAACAATAAATAAATATGTAAATTTCATTAAATAACATAACATTAATTTTGAATAAACTTAAAAATTATAAAAAAAAAAATAATAATAAATAAATAAATAAACAAATAAATACATAAATAAATACATAAATAAATAAATAAACACATAAATAAATACATATATAAATACATAAATAAATACATATATAAATAAATACATAAATAAGTAAATAAATAAATACATAAATAAATACATAAATAAATAAATACATAAATAAATACATAAATAAATACATAAATAAATAAATAAATAAATACAGAAATAAATACATAAATAAATAAATAAATACATAAATTAATAAATACATAAATAAATACATAAATAAATACATAAATAAATAAATTAATTAATTTAAAAAAATAACGGAATCTACGGTAGTGGCCTCCTTAGCAAGAGAATAGTATGTACGGTATATCGCAAAATGAAAACATGGAGAAACAAGAGAAAAAATGGCTAAAAAATTTGACCAAAATATGAAAATAAATATAAAATAAAAGCCACATGAAATCTATCAAAAGTATTGAAAAATTCACTGATTACTTCAGAAAATGAAACCTGAAAAGTTATGGTCACATTTTCAGGATGGTTGACAATAGGATAACAAAGAAAATATTAAACCTAGCAGTATTTCTGAAAACCACAACAATTGACAGGTAGAAATAACAGAAGACCTACAAGAAATTGGTATTAACGAAGAAATCATTCACAATAGAACATCATTTAGAACTCTAATAACAGAGGAAGTGATAATGCACTTGTCAAGATGCTTGCCTATTTCCAAGGCGGAACGGGTTCGATTCCTGGTCAATGCATGTGAGAAATTCGAAGTGAAATACCATGTCCTGTGATTCGGATTCCACGTAAAAATGGAGGTCCGAAGGCTCATTATCGCGTAAAGCTTTAAACTCCCTTCCTTAGAATCCTAATAAACGGACAGGAAATTTCCGAGGAACCTACATTTAGGCGGAAGTATACAGGCTGGACATAAGAACGCAAAGTAGATAAAGCACAGTGAACGAATGGAGAGAGAAAGTTGTAACGCTCTCGTTAGTTGGGTATAACGTATACACAAAATCCCCTTCGGCACGCCACGCCGGAAGGTGCACGTACATTTCACCGGGCAAAGAATAATATTTCGATGATGATGTTAACGATAATTGTTGTTTTAAGGGGCCTAACGTCTAGGTCATCGGCCCCTAATGGTCTGGGGGATAGCGAAAATGACAATGAAATGGAAACCATAACGACAATTAAGTTAGACTGAAAACACTGACAAACGGGAACTCAGATTGAAATGACTCACAGAATTTAGAGTGGAAAGGTAATTTAGAACGAAAATACTCACAAAAGAATTAGATTGATAAAAATACGCACAAAATGTAGTTTAAGTTCAAAATACGTACAAAATGCAACGTAGATTCGAAATACTCTGAAAATGCGATTGAAATTCAAAATACTTACAAAATGCAATTAAAATTGAAAATACGTACAAAATGCAATTGAGATTCAAAATACTTACAAATTGAAATTGAAAATACACAATGCAATTTAGATTAATACTGCCATACCAGAATCAAAATACTCACAAAATGCAATTGAAATTCAAAGTACTTACAAGTTGCAATTGAAATTGAAAATACTTACAAAATATAATTGTCAACCCCAACAGGATATTTAAAAAAATCGCATTCACTAAATGTGACAATATTGCTGTCTACCTACAAACGGTCCACATGTTCAGCATACCAGAAGCCATTTTGCTCGTCCTTTGGCATAAGGGTGGGTCATATCAAAAATTCTTTGAGACAAAATTTTAATTAATTTTTAGGGGACTATTGACCATTTTAAACGTTTTTCATATTGCGCCTATATAACTGATTCCTTTAAACAGCCTCTTGGTTTGTTCATTGTGAAGACTAAATTTTATTGAATTTATACAAAACGCACTCACAATATTGCACACATAAACGTAATATATTTATTTTACCGCTCAACCACCATGTGTTTACAAAGAAAAACAAATGAGCATCGCGGTGCACAGTCTGCAGCATAGCCACTGCAAAACTGCCAAAAAGAAACTTTCCCTGTGGATTTAAACATAGGAAAGTAGTCAGTACAGAGTTGCGTTACAAAATGTGGGTGTGGCCGCACATCATGCCTTACATTTAAATCGCTATTAAATGCCTTGATATATACAGAAAAGAACACTATGATCAACTATCATAATTCACAGGAAACCAAATTATTATTATTAGTATTATTATTATTATTATTATTATTATTACATTATGCGAACCGGCCAAAACTAAGGACCACGCAAATATCATTTCATTTTCTTCTCACAGTTCTTTCCTCCTTTCTCTTCCTCCACACTTCCTTCATTCTTTCAGCGTGTTGCGCCTTTCTCTCTGCTGTCCTTCTTCCTCCCCTGTGTTCTCTCTTTTCTCCCATAAGAACCTTTATGTTCGAAAGTATTTCTCTGAATTGTGTTCAGTCTCATTATTATTGTTATTTTAATTTATTTTCTTTTTTATTATAATTATTATTCATGTAGCCCCGTGTACTTTGGGTGTGTTTAGAATTTGTCTGATAACCGGTGTTAATTTTGATGGCTGTATTAGTGTGTGTTATCTGTGATTCAGGTAAAGACTGCAGACGATGAAATTCCTACTTTTGCTACCAAATGCTACCGTGCACGAAATCGAGCTACGGACTTGGTTACTAGAAGCCATCGCAGCCAGCACCTAGTGACGAACGTTGGAACTAATATAGCGTTATCAAACTATTCTACAAATTTTAGCTTCGCACAAGTGTAGTTAGTGGAAGGTTCTATTTCATGCCATAAATCTATGACATGGGACCGCCGGCTTTACTTCCCCTGCGAAGGAAGGCATACTGAGGGATTTTAACGTTCTTAAAAAATCCGATAACTTCGGCCGGGTTTGATCTCGCGATCTTGGGCATAGAAGCTCAGTATGCTACCAACTACGCCACCGAAGCCGCCTGTCAGTAGATTTACTGGCACGTTAAAGATCCCCTTCGGGGCAAAATTACGGCCTCTCTAAAAGCCACAGTTGTTATAAGCGACGTAAAGCCGATAACATTCTTATTAGTCTATTATTTCCATCGAGAATAACCGCAACAATAATACAGCACAACAACAACAACAAATATGATACTAAATACAAAAGCAACATTCATGAATGTAAATTTAAGCGATCCAAAAGAATACAGACAACGAAACACAAAACAACACATGATTGATGCTTTTCCCTGAACCAGGGCGTCGCATTCCAGCTACATATTTGAGTGTTTTGCTTCCATTACCGCGGATTAAATACCACTGCGCAGTGTTCAGTCTTATCCAAACATTATGTCACGGTGTATAATTTCCACCGCATTCCTCGCGCTCAAACACAACAACGCTTTGACTGCAAAACAAGCAGGCACGCATCTAACAATGCATTTAAAATAACATCCCGACTGACAATGGCGCATTTTGTGTGCGATCAACTACGTTTCGCACGGTTAAAGTGTGACGTCATCCTCCCAGAATTAACCACAGAAATTAAATTCTCATCCGCTGTAATTTCCGTTCTTTTGTTGCCAAGGAAGATTAACGTGGTCCACAATTTATTGTGGAAAACGCAACACAATCCTAGCCATGGAGGTAGGGGCAAGGGCAGAGGCTTCCCAACGTTACCACTGGGGGTACTGGAGTTTATCTGTGGCAAGCGTTCTCAAGTCTGTGAGCATCACCCGCACGCTGTACCAAGCACTCGAGAATAATAATAATAATAATAATAATAATATCCATTAACGCCAAGATACGTCATTACTGCACAGTAATACCACCGGAGGCTTTAAAAGGTGCCGAATGCCTTGCAATGAGTAAAAAGGGTATGATCGAGAAGCTAGGAATAAGTGAAAGGCAGATCTTGAGAAAAATCCTAGGTCCAATCAAAGAATATGGTGAGTTCAGAAGACGACACAATCATGAACTCTACTCTGATGTAGAAAAGATCACGGACACCATTCGTAAGAGAAGGATAGTTTTCTATGGCCACATTGCTCGTTAAGTTCTTCAAGGTTGAGCAATAGGATCTTCAGTTTTCTTCTTTAACAAGAAAACCAAGGCGGCGTGGTTCATCGAGGTAGAAAAAGACCTGCGTGAAGTGGGAATAACCCAGGAGGATATCCAGAAACGTGTTCCACTAAAGTAGAAACTCCAAGAACATCCTGGATTCCAAGGAAAGCCAAAACTAAACACTGGCAAGACATGGACTGAAGCGAGGAAGTAACAGCATAGGAAACGGATGTGGGAATACTGGGCGAACGTTAAGGCGCAGGCGCAAAGACATGGACAAGGGCAGTTGAAATAGCGTGGTCCCTAGATGGCCGAAACGACAGAAATAATAATAATAATAAAAATAATTTCAAATATTTAGGAGAAATCATGCAGAAATCTGGTCTGAACACAAAGGCTAACGAAGAAAGAGTCTCAAAATTATCGAAAGCTTACAAACTTAGCTGGTCCCACTACAATACAAAATGCATCTCCACGGCTGCGAAATTACGACATTATAAAACGCTAGTCTTGCCGGAAGCCTCATACGCATCAGAAACCACAAGCACCAAGGGGGAATGGCAAAACTAAAGACATTGAAAAACAAGAAAGGAAAATTCTGAGAAAAAATTACGGCGCCGTTTTCAGAGATCGTTTCTGGCAAAAAAAAGACCCACAGAAGAATTATACATACATACTGAATCTATCACGACACTCATCAGAAAACGCAGAGTGAAGTTCTTTACACACATCGCCAGAATCAACGACATCAGACTGACCAAAAGAATATTCAACATAATTTCTACGTCGAAATTGGGTACTTCTTGGTACAAAGAAACTATGGAAGACTTACAACTATTACATATCACCATAGAAGACATTCACGACAAGAACATTTGAAATTAGTTGTAGACAAGAATCAAAAACCAGAAATTTGAATTTAGATCACAACCCAAAAGAAATAGGCGTAAATGGACGGATGAAGATAAGAAGAGGAAAAGAGCCACCACCAAAAGCTAGATTTTGTGTTTTAGCGCTCTCTTTAAAGGGGAATGTATGCAAATAATAATAATAATAATAATAATGCATCAGAATGCCTTGCGATGGATAAGAAACGCCTTGCAGAACCACTCGAAGCCAAAGAGAGGAAGATCTTGAGAAAGATCTTGGGCCCGGACAAAAATAAAGAGAGTACCGAAGACGATACAATGATGAATTACAGTATATCTTCGCGTGGAGAAGATAACGGAAGAATCTATGGCCACTTGACACGAATGAGCTCTGGAAGATTGTCCAATCACATCAGTACCTACTTTGTGCGAAATAAAACCTAAGTGATCTGGTTTACAGAGTTGGAAAAGGAAATACAAGAACTGGGGATACCACATGTGGACATCATGGAACATGACCCTTTGAAGAAGAAACGTAGAGAAATAAGGAATTTTCAGTCAAAACCCAAAATGAAAACGAAATACACACCTCGTCCTAAAACTAAAACTCCCCGTTTCCTCAGATAGCGGTAAGATCTTTGATTCCAGTTTCTTGCTAAAATGCATGTCTTAATATATAACTTCCTTTTTTCCCCACATATGTTCAACAGGCAAGGCTGAAAGTTTCAGAAGTAATTCCTCGTTATATTCTATCACAGCAGTTTTTTCAAACCTTACTTTAGTTTAATTTTCCCTGATGGAAATGCTCATGAAAATGGTCGCAAAATTACTTCTTCTTCAATTCCCTTTTGCCTTCAAGAGTCGGGGCAGGCTCGTTTGAGCAATTTCTCCGCTCTCGTCGTTTACCCAATCCGAGGCTAATTGTAGTTCTCTGAATCACTTTACCTCCACATGGGTGATTAGCCCAACGTAGATGGTTTGTTGGGTTACCTTCCCATCCTCCATATTTATCCTCTGGAGACAAGGTGCCCCAGATGGGCGATGGGGCCGCCACATCCCTACGCCGTATCTTAAAATTACGCAATTTTAAAAAGATTCCACGAAAAATCAAAATGTTCTTATTTTTAAAAATCTTGTGTTAAAGTAAGGCGAGAGCATCAAGGGACGTCCCTGAAAACAATTGCAATCGGCTCCAAAATTGTCCAAAATCAAGCTGACGAAAGTTGTGTTAAAAATAAAATATAAAACCAAAGAGGACAATCTTTATGATAATATTCGAATGGCCGGGAAAGTATTTCAAACGGGCGGCCAATCCATTTGCCAGGTTGAATTGCCCACCATTTTAAATAAATTTTGCCATGGAATTAATAGCATCACGAGACTGTACAATAACCTCTAATAGGCCTATGTCTCATTTTATGAAGGAACATTCAGTTATCAATGATGGTCCATGGTGAGGGGATGGTACAAGCGAGCGACTCAAGCTCGGTACCGTATCCATGGGAAAGTCTCCTGTCCATCTAGATATAGCCTACAGGGAGTTTTAGCGAGAGCGTGCCAAATGGATACCACCACACTGAGCACAGGGGACATGTGGCCTCCAAGGTCACCTAAAGGTACTATGGACGTAAATGTGTGTAACACTGAGTTGTTAGTTTTATTTGTTGACATTAAGTAGGTACAGCCCGACACGCCAATCCTTTCCGTGACATGACAGGGAAGGCGTGTAACTGTTCCAGCTCGGCAGATCAAAAGTTCAATCATTTTAAAAACTGTGGTACATAAGTGTTATATACATATCCACTGAACCTAAATTAAGGTAAGAAAGACCTGCCTATCTCGCCCATGTTAAATCTTCAATGTTTTGGTACATTTTACTCAAAATCTGTTTGGATATTAGTCAATTGAAACTTTCCGGGATTACTGTTTCGATCATTATCTGCAATAATAAGATGGATTATTGACAAAAACGAAATACTTTTGCCAATATGAATTTTTGTTTAAGGTACTATAATTATTTTAATCCAAAATTATGTCGAAAAATATTTATATTAAATTTTGTATATTATTTAAAGGGATATCCCTTCTTATTACTGTTCATTAGGACGATGTTGATACATTTAAAAAGAAATAATGGACCTATCATTATTAGTTTTCATACTATACAAATTGTACCAAAGTAGTGAAAAAATGTTAAACTGAGAAAAATGAGGTTGAAGTTTTTCATTACATTTTGTTACCTCTGACAATTCTTACATTCCTGCCCCATAACTTGCATCATTTCGTCCATCACTGGTTATTTTGCTTATCCTACTTCCTTTAGCTTTTAAATAAATAAATGAATGAACAAATAAATAAATAAGTAAACAAAAACGATATTAATAAATAAAAATAAAGAAATGCGAATTTCAAAGTAAGTTATCGGTTTGCGAATAAGTGGACTTGTTTCCCTCTTCAAATCAACTATTTAATTATTAATAATTGGGTCAGATTACCTCGCTGTTCCGCCCTTTAAACAATATTTCTTCAATACGTCAGTGTAAAATCACAGTGATTATAATATTATGACGAAGTTCAGTAACCACTAGTAACATAAACAATGCAGGAAGTTGCCATTGTTACCAAAACAAAGTCTGCGCTCAACAGAGCAGACAGGAAGTGAGATCAGAAATCTATCTATAATAGTTCAGAAGTTATACGCACAAACATAAATCTCAGTAAAAGTGGGCGTTGTCATTCATGGTGCAACATAGACATTTATATCTTATAGAAAGACTATTTTTCATATTTTTTCGACTTTTTTGACGAATTCCTGTTCTATAACTAAAAACTAAAAACGCCAAAAAAATAATTTTTCATTTTTTTCGCCCCTAGACGTGTATTTCTTACCTTAAGCCAAGTGAGCAGGACCTGATGATGTTCGCTTGACGAACGATTAGTCATCCAATTTAGCCTTCCATTTTGTGAGAAGTGTTTTATTAAATGTATAAATAATTCTTGTATCTATTTCAGGTTCAATTGAAACTCCCCGCCCAGTCTGATTGGACACACTCTTGTGTACCGACTGAAAAGCTTCTAATAATGTATTGTTTAGGCAACTCAGAAAAATGGCTCCTAATATTTTAATATGCTACGCAGCAACGCTCCACACTCCCTGTAGGCCTATCTCTCTGTAGAGGAAAGCAATTTACAGGAATACAGGTCATCTAACCACCCCAGGAATTGCTTACGGCATTCCCCTGCTATCTTTCTGCCAAACATGCAAGCGAGTTCAGTTTTTAACCTCGGAGTGCGATATAAAAAGCATTTTACCCTGACGCTACACGATAATACGGCATGTGTTTGGCTGCGGGGGAGAAAACGAATTGTCGTTATCCAGCCCGCTTTATTTTATCGGCCCTGTCTGATTGTTATCCTGACAGAGATAAGAGCATTGTTGTGCACGTGGCAATATCGCCGTTATTGGGAGTCAAATCCTCGAGCACATTAACCCGTTATGGGATAGTGGTCTCTATGTTAACCACCTGTCATAAGGACAGTTTGTGCTTTCAAAGATAGTGATACGGTAGTTGAATCTTTCAGCCAAATTTCGGAGAATTTTCATGCCGAAGTATGAAATATTATATACGTATCATTTGACGCAGTGTGTTGGATATAATCTAAAAAGAATAAAACTAAAAATATTAACAATTAAGGTGTAAAAATAAAATATAAATATAGAAAAAATTACAATAATAAAAGAAATATAAAAATACAAAAAATAATAAATAAATAAAATAAATAAAATAAAATAAATATAAAAACCATAAAAATATTATCAAAATAATTGTAAAATCAATCCGAAATTAGTTAATTAATTAATTCAATAAACATATCAAAATAAATTATATAAGAACAAAAATTGAAAATTAAAAATAAATATAATAAACATTAAATTATAGAAACAAAAGATAACATTATTAGTAATTGTAATAATTAAAATAAATTAAAATATAAAAACACATCAAAGTCAAAAATAGTTTTGCCCTATATAGGTTAACGACTGGACCTCAGGAGTTACTGTAGTTCAGAATAGCGCCAGGGCCTAACGGGCCCAATGATTTAAAGAGAATACATGAAATCAAACAAAACAAACAAACAAACAAACAAAAAAGTGAAGCTCATTCATACCTTATCAAGTTGTATGAAATAGAGAGAGTGGTATCGCAAACAGTGGGCTCTAGTCTTTAGAGCCACTCAAAAATCATAAGAGTTGAAAAAAAAAAAAAAAAAAAAAAAAGAACAAAAATGTATACGACCCGACGCGAGAAAATAGCACATGCTTGAGGAGAAGAACGTAAGGTCGATACAAGCATACGCTTGAGACGTTTGAAAATCAACAGCTTATTTTAATATAAACAGACTTAGGATATGCTTAAAGAAATTAATGAATATTTTCACGAAATAAAGATCAATGAAGACATCAAAAGAAATCACGAAGAACATTAATAAATTAGCACAAATTTATAAAAAATCCCATGAAGAAAACTGGTAAGTAATGGACATGTGATACCAAGAAATAACGAATTCAAGAAAAGGTTTTGGAAGAGTCAAAAAGCTTAGAAATCAAACCAATGTTACAACACACTATACTGTATGAATGGGAAAAGTGAATTTCAAAATATAAATAAAATTAAATATTATTATTTAAAAATATATTAAATTAAATTAAATACATTTAAATTTTTAAGTTTTACAATAAAAATTAAAGAAATGAGAATTAAAATCAAATCAAAATAAAATAAATAGTTTATACTCGAATGTTGCCTTATTAACATGTTCTCTATTACTGTATAAGTCCATTATCATCTGTAACATGTGTTAAGCATTCTACTTTGAAAATGGCCTCCAGAGAGGAGGGCGGAACATCAGTTTCTTTTTCAATTAGCACACTGAACAGCGCACCAAAGTAGCAAGTAGCTCTCACTGGAGTCGAACCAGACACCAGATCATGCTCCGGTTACAAGAAGTGTAACACAAGAAAGTGTAAACGCCCAAGGCTTGGCACGGTTTCGAACAGCATCCGTCAATTTTGAAGGATTGGGCGCAATCAGCTGATGGCGTTATCTCATGAGTGGCTCTTTCCAAGAGAATGCAAAGATGGTATCTTATTTCAAAACCGGAGGCATGTTCAGCAAACGGTGTAAACGTATTAATTTGAAACGTGGTCCCTTGGTATAGGGGTAGCAGGTTTGCCTTGTATCTAGGTGAGTGGGAAAACGGGAACGTTCTCGCTTGCTGTTCCCAAGGTTGCAGGATCGAATCCTGGCACAGTCAGTTGGCAATACGAGGAAGCCGTGTCAGTACATCTACTGGCACGTTAAAGATCCCCTTCGGGGCAAAATTCCGGGACCCTGGCGTCTCTAAAAGCCCCAGTTGTTAAAAAGAACGTAACACCAATAACAATTTACTTACTTACTTACTTCTATCGTTGTGGCCACTAGGAACCGCGAGATCTCAACTGTTTTCTTCTTGTTAGCCCACCACGCCTCCATCCTTTCGGAATGGGATTTCTTCCATTCATCCGAGTGATCATATCTCTTGCTGGGTTTTACTTCCTCTTGATGAACCTGACGGAGTTTTTGTTTCAGTGGGGTTCTGTGCAAGGTATCAGATTCAGAAATGTCAAACTTAACAAGTCCTTATCCACTTCCACCAGCCAACGAGGCATCACCTTTAAACCTCGGAAGTATTTTAATAGACGGTTGGAGAATCTACTGACTGGCATTCTGAAGAGGTGGGCAGTGAATATTATTCTCCGTTTCCGGATTACACTTGAGATCTTTTCACTGCGGGCGTATATTTCTGAATTACTCCAGAGCTTGTAATCTCCATCTACCAAGATTATTCCTAATGATCTTTCGTTCCTTAACTTCAAGCTGCGCGATTCCCGGACTCGTCAGAGACTTCTGAACTGATGCGTGGGCTGGATCGGGTGTACTCACCCTCATGAGGACAATTGGGTAAGTGTCAATTCCGAGTGACAGCTACCTCGGTGAAGAAACCCAGGATTAAGGTCTGGCTCACCCTCAATTTGGAGGCCATATGACTGAGCAACGGCTGCTTGGTATGCCACGGCTCTGAATGGACACTAGAGATGTAAACTAAATGCTTCAATTTACGACAGTATTTTTTTTATTTCGCAGTACCCCGTTGGGTAGCCGTGCGTGTTATATCATGCATCACGGCTGTGATGAAGGGCTGCAACAAGTCTGGAGATCGGAGGTTCGAATCCCGGCGCTGACAGTGGCCATCTTGAGTGTGGTTTTGTAACGGTTTCTTTTCCCCACGTTGGGCGCCAAGTGTAACTGTTTCTTTTGCTCCACGTTGAGCGTACAAGTGTAACGGTTTCTTTAGCCCTGCCTTGCACTTTAAAATACATATATAAGAAGCTCCACAGTTGGGCGGCAAGTGTAACCGTCTTTACTAGCGTCCCCACGGTTGGGTGAGAAGTGTAACTGTTTTCCTGGGGAGAGTGTGGAAAAACCACAACAAGTCCCACGTTTGAGGTGATAAATGTAATGTTTACTCTGACAAAGATACGTTGTAATAATGGGCGCCAAGACCTCAACGCTATGTTGAAATCTAAATTTATATTTAACAACACCTAGCTCAGGCAGAACACCTTTAAGAATCTTCACACTCGATCGTGGTATGATTTGATCATTAACCCAACTAACAATTGTATCAGGAGAAGGAATTTGGTCTATATCTAATGCTACCTACTGAAAGCAAAGATTGCATAGTATAAGAAATGAATTTATTATATAAAAAACAAGTAGTCGCAATTTTAAAAATAATAAATTTAAATTGGAGCGTAACGATTTGAATTTACCACTAGAGAATTACGTGAAAACGGAGTCGGATGAATTACTGATTTTACTATTATTCCCAAGCTAAGAAGTTACTGAAATACTGAATATGAAACAATGAAGCGAGAGATTATGTAGTTCTGAGTCATTCGCGCTTACCATTGGAAATTGCCATAGCATTTCCCTCGTACTTGATGTTCTTTAAGAGAGCTTCCAACAGCCTTCTGGACGTCGCCATCTTCTTCGACAGTTGTGGAGATTGTTGTAGAAATGATAAAGTTATGGTCCGATCACACCGGAACCAACCAAACAAGCAACCACATCGGTCAAGTTTTACAATGTTAATCGTCCTCCCTTCTCGGCGCGCAAACAATATATGCACTCGTCGCATCCCCTCTCCGGAGCCGTCTCCTAGTCGCCCGGTCTCCTATGATTGGCTGACTCACCACGCGATACTCCCGACATAAGGGTCAATATACTCGCCGCGACGATGTCGATTTCCGGTCCAGGCCATTTCGCCTTTTCTTGTTACAGCCAGCTGGAAGTGCCCCACGGCTTTCGTCACGCTTCCCGACAAGAATATACCTGTAGCTGAATTCCCAATGACTCATCTCTCTCACAATAAACTCTAACTGACAAAATCCGTTAAATTCCGTAATCATATAATTTTCCGCGATAATGTTGTTCGTAATAATTCGCTTGATAGTGTTTTCTATAACATCGAAAACCTATCTGTATACTTATAATCTTATAAAAAAAACGCTCCAGAAATACCTTAATAATAATAATAAGTTACGTGAAACATATCTTGGCTTAACAATTTGCCGCGTAAATAAACATTGAATGGCTTCCTACTGACTTATGTCAGTGGCGTAAAATACCCTCGAAAAACACGTTACAGTTTCTCCTGTGGGTTTCCACACTCCCACCTAGTAAATGCCAAGAGCGTAGTGGCTAGCATCTTGGCTGTCACCGCGGAGGTCTGGATTCGATACCTGGCTCTGGCAAGAAATTCCATCCTGGTCTGAGGGCTGGAACGGGATGAGGCAAAACTGAGTAGAGATGGGTTTCGTTCCTACCTCAGCTGTCATGGAAGTGGATTTCCGTGGTTTCAAGCTTATACTCCAGGCAAATGCTGGGATGGTACCTAACTTAAGGCCACGGCCACTTCCTACACAAATCCTCCCTCAATTACAAGTAGACACACTAGTACAGGCATCAGAGTGACACAGGTTATCAGACATCGTGTACACACATCCAAGCATATGATGTCCCATGTCCCTAAAATGAATTAACAACAAAAGTGCTGCAGGAAAATGCTGGGATAGTTCTATAACTTAATGCCACAGACGTCTCCTTTCCAATCCTAGGCTCAATTACAAATACACACTCACTCCTAGACATCACAACGACACAGGTTATCAGACAACTTCTAAACATAAGTTTGATGCTTTTCAGTCCGTCAACACGATTGTACCCGAATGAGATGGTTTATTCCCTAATTCTGAAAAAAAAAACATGAGATTAATAAATATTTATTAATGTCTATTTATATTTACATTTACTAATCTTATGTAATTTTCTTTCAGGATTGGGGAATAACCCATCTCATTTGGGAACAATCGTATTGACCGACTGAAAAAGCATCAAACTTATGTTTACTAAGGCAACACTTGAATTGGCTTCAAACACCACAACTTCTACACACAACCAAGTACACGGGACTGATGAAGCTCCTACATGAAAGCAAGCTACTACTGTACAATGGTGTCCATTCCAACAGTGCTACGCTACGGCCTTACTTCCGCTTCATCGGCCGGGGCTTTTCCTCTGGGGCGACCTCTAAACGCAGGAACAGTGAACAATATTTGCTACATGGTCGTAAAACGATTTATCATGCTCCGTTATAGACTCAAGACACAAGAGTTAGTGCTCCATAAAGCAGAAAGTATGTCGCGGTCGTTACAAGTTGTGCCTTCTGGGTGTCCCACAGTCCATAACACTGATAATACTGATACTACTATTACTAGGCCTACTACTACTAATAATAATAGTTTAATAATAATCTTGTGGAATATTTTTAGCCCAGTTTGTACTCATGGAATATGGATGAAGAGGTAATCCCAGGATCTTTATTACCAAGGCCTGGAAGTTCATGCACTGTTGTTGTTTGAGTCTTCAGTCTTATGACTGGTTTGATGCAGCTCTCCATCCCTCCCTGTCCTGAGCTAATCGTTTCATCTCTACATAGATATCACACCCTACATCCGAAGCAATCTGTTTAACATATTCTAACCTTGGTCTCCCCGTACAGTTTTTTGTCCTCGACCCTTCCTTCCATAACTAAGCTTGCTATTCCTGAGTGCCTTAGTATGTGTCCTACCAACTTATCTCTTCTCTTCATTGGCAGTCGCCAGAAACATCTCTCCTCTCCCACTCGTCTTAATACCTCTTCATTTGTTATCTTATCTACCCATCAGATCTTCATCATTCTCCTGTAACACCACATTTCAAACGCTTCAATTCTCCTCTTTTCTGCTGCACCAATAGTCCATGTTTCACTTCCATACATCACCACGCTCCAGACAAAGGTTTTCAAAAATGACTTCCTAATACCTACATCTATATTCGATGTCAACAGATTCCTTTTTTTCTAGAAATGCTTTCCTTGCCTGAGCCAACCTACATTTTATATCCTCATTGCTTCGACCATCACTGGTTATTTTGCTTCCTATGTTAACATAAATCTCCTACTTCCTTCAGCTTTTCACCTGCCAATTTGATGTCCATAGAGATTTCTGATTTTATTCGGCTGCATTCCAATATTTTTGTTTTACATTTATTAATTTTCATCATGAATTATTTCCTCAGGACGGAGTCCATACCATTCAAAAACTCATTCAAATCCTCAGGCGTGTCGGCCAAGATGACGATGTTACCGGCAAATCTCAGAGTTCAAATTATTTCTCCTTGAATCTTCACTCCCACTTCAAATTTTTCTCCAATTTCTTGATATACAATTTTAATAATAGCCATTGAATTTTTAAAAATGAAAATAATTTTACAATAATTACACAGTGAAAAAAGGAAGGAAGATTGTAGTTTTACGTGGCCGTGAATCCTGAGATAATGAGCCACGGGACCTCCTTTTTACGTGGAATCCGAACCACAGGATATGGAATTTAACTTTGAAAATCTCACACGCAATTACATAGGGAAAGCTGAATAAAAATAATTGATATTAATTTGCAAAAAGGACTGAAACGTACTAGGTACGGTATTAAGACCATTTCAGTTTTATTCTGTGATAGACTCTTGGAGAAGGGCCTATATTCTAATTTATTTATTTATCGCATGGTTTTAGTACCGGGATTGTCCGAGGACATGCTCGGCTCGCGTGAGTCTGTAGCTGCTTCCACCGGACACCCTTAGAGTGAGCTACAAGTTCCGTTCAATTTCAAGTAGTTCCAACTTTCACTACGAGATGTCACTGACACCTAGTGGTGAATGTTGCAACCTTGATAGAGCATTTCAACGAAATATAACCTAGAAATTCAGCTTCAAACAAGTTTAGTTAGTGGAAGGATCTTTTACATGCCATAAATCTATGACATGGAACCGCCGGCTTTACTTCCCCTCCGAAGGAAAGCATACTGACGAGTTTTAACGCTCTTAAATAATCCGACGACTTCGGCCGGGGTTGAACCCGCGATCTTGGGCATAGAAGCTCAGCTTGCTACCAACTACGCCACCGAAGCCGCTAGGTTATCAGAGAAATTCTACACACACCCAAGCACACGGGGCTACATGAATACGATGTCACAAAGCCTCCCAAAGAATCAACAACAACAACCTTTCGGAGAAAATTCCGTACAGATTCAAGAAAAGACGTTTGAAATTGTATGGTCATATTCCTTTAACGAGCGATCACAGGCTGACTAAAATAATTCTAAACACAGTACAACCCCTATAATCCGGCACCTTTTAGACTGAGGGTTTGGTCGGAACGCAAGAAAGATAGGAGTATCAGAAAGTAAAGAAAAATACGGATTTACATTAAAATAAACAATCTCTGAACTCAAGATATCGGGGGTTCCTTTCCTTCTGTCTTGGTAGAAACACGTCCACAATGCGTTATCAAGCAGTTCAAGTTTAGGCATTTTGAATGTTTTGTGTTTCATAAGAGCGTTTTGACCATCTATCGTTACTGTACATGATTCAATATCTTTCCGATTTCTTCTCCAGTCTTTTATTGTCGTAACGCCTACATTGAGTTCCTTGGCAATTTTTTGGAATGATTCCCCTTTGTCCAGTCTTCGTAGCACTGCTAATTTTTCATTTAATGAAAGAGTACACGTGTTTACGTTTCACTCCTGACTTGTTGAAAAACACACACAACAGTTCAGTACACACAAAGAAATTACTGTACAATTCTGTAACGAACACAGAAGGAAAATGTCGTAAAACCAACGAACAGTAAGCACTAAAAACTTAACAGTGTGTGTACTGTACTGTACAAAACACGGACCACAGAAACGATACGAGAGATGACGGAGCGCTAAAACGGACAAGTGATATTACCCTTTCATGAATTGATTGCCGGCGGTCGAGATGGGAACTATTCTCTGTTTACTTATGTCACACGTCACTCTGCTTCGTTGACAGGTACAGTTGCGTGAGTAGGATATGACTCAGCTCAAGTAGCTGTCCGTGGTGACGTGTCGCTTATCTGCGCTTCTAAGACAGGTAGCGCACGCAATGCTGCTTGACTTATGTGCGACTTGCACTGTGTCCTCCTCCTTACCCCGTGGGGCTCCTGCTATAATAATAATCAACAAACGGTGGCGCAGCCAGGCTCAACGGCAATCAAACGTTAAACGGGTAATAACAACAAGTACCTGTAAACAACAATGTCGCGACGGGTGGTGAGTCACCGCTACAAGTCAGGGCAAGCTCGGCTTGAGCACACGGTCGGATAAACCGGAGCGACGGGCCAGCAGAGGGCGGACGAGAGGTGTTCTACTTCTAAATTCAGGGAACTAGTTTACAATCATCAATTTTCAGACCAACCAAACATTACATCCAACAGAACCTGGACGGAGGAGCGCAGGAAGAGCCATAGCGAGAACATGAAGAGATTTTGGGAGGACAAGGAAAGATTCTAGAGAGGTTTAAAGGGTGTATTTCTGTGCTGAATTTAGTACTGTGTAACTTAATAGGTTTGGGATTGGGGTATGTGCCCTGGGACTGGAAATATGCTTGTTGATGGTATCGTCCAATGACATTCCATGAATTTAGGCCCATTATTGTCTGGCATCACAATACAGGGTTAATCTAAATCAGTCACCTGAAAGTATTAATGAATAATTTCGAAACTATTCATTCAGATGTTTGTCAAACCTCGTGTCATATCATTAAGTTTTAGGCCAAGTCGGTAGAGTTCGCTCCGTGCACTTTGGCGGGAAAACGGGAAGAGTGATGCAGCGCAAACTCGCGGTCCCCCCCCCCCCCCCCCTCATGGAGTGAAGTCTATTTTTATTTTATTTTCCAAGAAGATGGAGCACCTCCTCATTACCACCACGAGGTCACTATGTTCCTATCCCACTCCACTCCCGCTTGGATGGGACGTGGTGTGAAAATAGCTTGGCCACCACGATCTTCTGATATAACGCCGCTGGATTTTTCTCTGTGTGTTAAAGTAAGATACCGTGTACATCCCTCCACTTTCAACAACTCTCCATGAGCTTCGTCAACGTATCAACGTAGCAGTAACTCCGGTGGATGCGGATATGCTCACACGTATCTGGGATGAGCTGTCGTACAGGTGGGATATCTGCTGAGTGACAGCAGGGAACCACATTGAACCTTTGTAAACATGGTAAATGAATATTGAGGTTATGTTCATTTATGTATTGGAACTAATTTAGAATAACCCTGTATAGTCTCGGTAGGTCATTCATCTCTCTTCAGAGTAACGATACAACCACACTACGAGGGCTCGGAAGAGGACAACAGTTGGCCAAGGAAGGTCGACGAATAAATGGAAGCAATGCTTGACTTTGCGGGAGTCTATGGTTGTCAACCACGGTTCTGAGGAGCTCAATAGAGTTTCTAATTAATATAACAACTCAGATAAAGCTCTGGTCCCCCCAGTAGCGACAGAGAGCTAGGCACAATGGCTGGTAATTGCTTAATGAACTCCCGATACAGGTCAGCTGATTGTACTATTGTTCTCCTCAAGAGGGTGGAGGGACGCTAACACTACCCTGAGGTAAGAATTCCACTTTCATGTCACCTAACACTGCAGCTACAATTTTCATCACCGATGAAGTACAGTAGGCTACCCCAAAATATGTAAACAAATGCATTTACGAAAACGAACTTCCAAAAAGGACTTTCAAAAAGATCTAAAAGTAGTTTGTCTCCTGGTATTGATTTGAACCAGCCCACTAATAAGTGGCGCAACTGTTTGGCATAGAAATTACCTATCCCTGCCCTTTATTTTATTTTTTATTTGGCGTATGCCTTTTAGTGCCGGGAGTGTCCAAGGACATGTTCGGCTCGCCAGGGGCTGTAGCAGCTTTAATGCGGACTCCCATGGGGTGAGCTACAAGTTTCGTTCAATATCAAGTAGTTTCAAATTTCGCTACCAAATGTCCCTGGTGAACGTTGGAACTTTGATAGAGCGTTTCAACGAAACCTAACCTGCAAATTTAGCTTCACACAAGTTTAATTAGTGGAATATTCTTTTCTTGCCATAAATCTATGACATGGGACCACCGGCTTTACTTCCCCTCCGAAGGAAGGCATACTGAAGGATATTGAAAATGAAAATCCACAGCCTGCTTCCAGTCTCCGACCGGGTCAGGAATGGAATGAATGAAGCCCCCATCTAGCGGCGAGGATATGAACTGTGCCGGCTGCCGAGGCCTGACGCACTCCTCTAGGGCAATGATTAAATGAATGACAGATGAAATGAAATGATAGTGGAGAGTGTTGCTGGAATGAAATTTTGACAGGGAAAACCGGAGTACCCGGAGAAAAACCTGTCTGCCTCCGTTTTGTCCAGCACAGATCTCACATGGAGTGACCGAGATTTGAACTACGGTTCCAGCGGTGAGAGGCCGGCGTGCTGCCGCCTAAGCCACAGAGGCTCCACTGAAGGATATTAAGGCTCTTAAAAAATCCGACGACTTTGGCCGGTTTTGAACCCGCGATCTTGGGCATAGAGCTCAGCATGCTACCGACTACGCCATCCTGCCCTAAAAGTAAATATATCTATGACCTAAAATGATTTCCTGAGCTACAGAATATTTGGCTCATGAGGTAAAAGGGATTTCCCCCATCAGACTGATGAATAGTCTGTGGAATGAGGATAGTTGCTCCACATGAGGGAGGCAAAGTAAGCATTGCAAATAGATTTTACACACATGTAATATTTTCTTTAGGTTGCTTTACATTTCCCAATAATTGTGTTGACCGACTGAAAAGTGACAACATCAGGAGATAAAATTGAGGGACAATTAAGGTGTTGATTTAGTTAGGGGCCTTGCGACGTCATGATTCTGTAAATCCGTGTACATGGGTTGTAGTGGCGACTGGTGTAGAAAATCAGTTCTGTGCTCCAAAAAGTTAAAATATTTATTAACATAATTTATGGAGACACTCACTCAGAAACACTCAAGAGGCTCTCCACTTACTGTTCCATACTGAACAAACTCAACACATTCCTCATACAATAACAATAATACCTGCAATGGCAACATATTCACGTTCTCATTTCGTGTGACCAGTGCTGCCGCTCTGTGGTCCAACGAAGAATTGCTGTGAAGTCTTGGCTCTACTCTTGGCTGTTTTCCCAACAGCACAACGGAAAAGTTGGGCACGCATGCGCAAAAGGGGCAGAGCCCATGTTTGCTGGCAATAAACGTAGAAATTCTCGCTGAGCTGCGATCTACACAGCCAGTGCCGGACGTGGAGTGAAGCGCACGACCTGATACCTCGTTGTGAGGGGAGTGGAACTAAATCCTATTCTTTGGCTGACGTCTGTTCTAATGCGTTGTATATGATTGTAGATAATATTATTGTTAAAGTAATTAAGTTTCAAATAAAACAATGTGCTGCAGCACTTCAACACATAAGCTGCAGCCGCCCCTGATGGGTTGTATTAACCCTTATAGTGCCAGGAGACCTATATATCAGCCAAGTGAGCTTCTGCTAAAAGTGCCACGGTTTTAACAAAATATGCTATTTAGATTGTTTAGGCTGTCAAAATTATATTACATTTCCAATTTTAAAAAAGCTTTTATTGAAACAAAGCACTCGATTAATTATTTAACAACTACTACGATTACAGTACATTATGCAACGAGCCTATAATGGCTATAATTAAGACACGAGTATTTTTTTATAAAACGAGCGTATGCGAGTTTTATAATTTCCATACGAGTGTCTTAATTACCATTATAGGCGAGTTGCATACGACTGTTTATGTTCGACGATAATTATAACTTTATTATATGCTTTAACATAAATATTCATAAATATCTGTTCAGTCACTAAAATGTTGTGATCGGGTGCTGCAGTGGGTAGTATATCTCTCTTGTTCAAGCTCTCTGGACAACCGACGCATGCGCTCTGTGTGCTTCAATACTATATGTTCAGATTGCGCACCAGTATTCAGTAAAACTGTCACTGAAGTCGTGTCAAAACCACGCGCTGTGTAGAAATTGGTTTTGGGGATATTAAGGTACCGGTACAGTGCTATTTCTTGTCTCATATTCGCCAGTTTATTTACGCGAACATATGGACGGTGCGTATTCCATGTCGGTAATTTATTATAGTTCGATGTTGTGTTTATGTCCGACATGTTGGATTTTGAGTGCATGCGCGAAGTTATCGTTACCTAATTGGTCAATGAACGAGCTCTGATTGGCTGGAGAAACTGTATCGTAATGAAAAACGGTGTTATAATGACCATAATTATGATACAGTTTTCTGACACATAATAGTGAGGGTCGAACATAAAATATATTTACCTGCTACGTATGAACAACAAAATGGACATTTTGTAAATCACTCTATATCTATAGAATCATAGCAGGGATTTGAATTTAACTTTGTACACTTCTAGTTTAAATGCTAGGCTTTCAATAGATGTATACAGTTTTAAAGTTCAATATATACAAGTGTAATAAAATTGAACAAATAATGGACAAAATAGTGCTTACTAGTCGCGTTTCTTCTTGTTTTCAAAACAGCTGTTGCTGTTTCATTTCAGAGACTAAGACATACTGTATTTGGGAGAGTGTGAAATTTTGTCTGATGACCTGTGTTATTGTCATGGACGTATCAGTGTGTGTATTTATAATTCAGGTGAGGAATGGGAAGGAGGCGGCCGTGGCAGGAATCATCCCGGCATTCACCTGAAGTAGAAGTGGGAAGCGCAGCATCGAACGATGATTCTCTAGCAGGGGGAACAGGGGACACGCAGCCATTTGTTGGGCCACTGTCAGCTGTTGGCACCCTCTCTGCGCACAGGATGCTGGGAACTACGTGCTGCCGGAAGTCACGAACCGCAATGAATGAACCTCGAATTTGTTAAGTTATGGGTAGCTGTGCTGCAAACTAAAATCACTGCCAAGCGTATTACAAGTGGAATGTGAAGCTGCAAGTCCGGAGATCGAAGCTAACAGCGGGTACCCTGAGTGAGGTTTACAACCGTATATTTCCACACTCCCTCCAAGAAAATGATATGACGGTACCCTGGTCATCTACTCTGTTAATTACCCTGGTATACTATAATACAGTGACCACAGAAACACAGCTTATCAGACAGCTCCTAATGGCACTCGAACTACAGAGGCTAACGATTATTATGTCCCAAGCCCCTAAAATTATTAACAACGACAACTTCCACTCTTGTGAAGGGTAAATTTTGTGATAATCCATATTGCCATTGGACGTGTCATCATATTCGCATATCTTTCTTTGCAGGGGTCCGAGTTTCTTACCAAATAAATAAATAAATCCCACATGGGGATACAGTAATAAAGAAGAATAACTCCTACAAATACCTCGAAGAATGGATAACCCCGGATGTTAGCGAGGAACTAGCCATGAAGGCCAGGTGTACCAAACTGGAGAGAGCTTACCATCTCTGTATGAATCTTCAATTTCAAGACGACCAGTCTACGTTGCGGTTGTACGGGCGTCGCTGTGGGATGCTAATCCTTTATGAAGCCACTGCGCCAAAGACTAGAAACTAATATTTGCAAAACTCGGGAGTTTCCATTTCTGCTGCATAAACACATCAATCAACTTATAAACGAGACATTGAATATAATAGCAGTTACACACATCAAAGAGAAACTGTTATTCTAAACAATAGCTCAAATTAGTGTTAATGGCGGGCTTTATTCACATGTCAGTTCTTTCCTAATACACAAAAGCGAGTGATAATAAATACATTTCGTATTGCTTTAATGTCATCTTCGTGTCATTCTTTCATCTTCTTTGGCATAAACAATTCGTTAGTGTTATATTTCACATATCAAAGATAACAAGAGAGATAACTTGCAGTTAATTGAAAAAATTCAAGACATGATCATTCATTTATTCAGTCATACATGGAATGTTTATTATGAGTTTCATGAACATTAAGGTAATAATAATAAATAGGGGACCTGTACACATACCACCCGCTCGGCTTTACTGTTATACGGGCTGGACGAGACACAGTTCAGCCAGGGGCTATCGCCTTGTTTATTTGATTGCACTTAAACCACAATATCACTACAAGCAGTAGGCCTACTGGTATTAATTGGTGTCTCTTGCTTTTTTTTGGTGTAAATTTATTGCCAAAAAATTTGCGCCTACCAGCACCCAATTTTCTAATCCTTGGCATAACTATGGAAAGACTTTCACTGTTATTAAGATTTAGGCCTAAAACCTATATTATAAAACACTGTTGTTTACTTATTAGCAACTTGGAAACAGATGAACCTCAAGCAGGTTAGCCAACTTCGAAAGTGAAATTTACCATTCCTGCACCTTTACTGCACCAAAATACAATTGGTTAGTAATTATTATGAATGTTGAATACATCTGACATGTATAGGGGCGTGGCAGTTCTGCAGACATTTAGGAATAAGACTGTAAAGGGTTGAAATACATTGATTATTATCTACTTCACATATATGATTGGATTCAGAAAAGAATGGAGAATGTGATAGGAGCACAAAAATTGACTTTTTTTTGAAAAATATTCGTGTACAGGTTCCCTTTGTTTAAATGCACTTAATAAACAAATTAATATATTTCTGTTGACTTTTCAAGATATGCAAGATTTTACCTGTATTGTTGAGACGATTTGTGAGATTTTGGCACAAACCGAAACTTCTAACTCCCTTTGGTTTAAGAGCTTGAGTTTAGTGAAACATACACCAAGAGCCCGCCGATGAGCCAGCTTGGTGTCCTAGGCGAAACCCCACACAAGACACGGCACAAACCTAGAAGAATTGCTGAGTTTTAATACACCTTAGTGTTTTATATACCGTATATGACTAGCAACCCACCCCGGTTTCGCCCGGCATCCTTAACGGTTAATCCAGCGTAAGCTTAAAAGGCGCACGGATGTCAGGTCCCAGATGCTATTCAGAAAATCCGAGGTGAACAGCGAAACTCCAATCCAATATACTCTTCTCTGAAGTCTTAACATCGACACGACTGGACAGTTTTATGCTAGGCTCCATTTCCATTCTTCAAAGTGACCAGAAGTCGAGTCCAGCCACATCCCTGGGGCGACTTTCATCTTCTATGCAGTATGACCTTTTGGAGCAGTGAAAGGTCACTAGTCGATGTCGGTATCATGAGGTTGTCGAGAGTGAGCCCTCCCTCCCGTATATAAACTGTCGCCTACCTGTCAAGGCGTCAGAGAAACATCCTATTTTTATAACAAAATTAGATTTATTGTTGTAGCTTATTTTATGGGCTGCGACATCGTGGTCCGTGGAATTGTGTTATTGTGATGGCTGTATTAATGTGTGAGGAATGGGAAGGAGGCGGCTGTGGTCTTAAGTTAGGAACCATTCACCTGGAATGGAAGTGGGAAACAACGGAAAATCACTTCCAGGATGACTGCGTTGGGAATGGAAATCTTCTCCTCTTAGTGTTGCCTCACAAGGCTGAGTTTACTCCGTTCCAGCCCTCAGACCAGGATTTTTCTTTTGGCAGAGCCGGGAATCAAACCCTCACCTCCGGGGCGACAGGGAAGAACGCTAGCCACTACACCACGAGGTGGTCAAACGAAACTAGATGCAGGGAAGGTTGGACAAGGGCCAGCATAGTCACGGCTCACCTGTCTGAACGCAATCGCACAAATATGTAAACGCTTCTGACTTCAGGTATCCTACCGTATGAAGTCGCCAAAGACGAAGAATGGAAGCTAGTGTTTTAAAAATAAAATTATTGGGTGTGTGCAACTACGCTGCGCGACGATATTTGAGCGTGACAACGTCTTCTAGGACTGATTTCTTTAAACTATCGCTCTTGTGAAATTTCAGCTTTGTATATATATTAATTATGTACTTTGCGGAACGGAAATGGAGAAAAGCCGAGTTGCACTTCCAGGGAAACTCCAAACACAACCACTAATCTCTGAAGTTTTAACTCAACACGACTCGACAGTTTGCTGCTGGCTGTATCTGGGGTGATAGACTCGCCCCTAGCCAGCTCGGAAACTGTCGCCTCAGTATTTGAATGGGGATTGTTGGAAGAAATGAAAACGTAAATACACTTACAGTGGGCGATGTATTGAAGATTGACATATGCTCTCACGGACTTTTTTTTAGAACTTTTCATGTTGAACAATTCTTACACTCATAGTAGGCCTATATAGATATGTTTAACGGTTTGCCAAGCGGAAGCTTACAAAGCGCACGGACGCCATGTTTTTTTTCGACCTTTTCACTGAAATCGTTACTTCTCGGCTTCCTTTGATCATAAATTAATTATTTTCTACAGAAACCTTCCTCGAGATATCCTTTACAGAATGGTGAAAACCGCATCAAAATACATCCAGAGGTTCACCCTTGGCATACAAAAACGACAGTCGAGCGCAGCAACAGAAGAGAGAGAGAGAGCGTTGCAGCAGAAGAGAGATAAAACGATATCATCACCTTCCACTGTAACACTTCTTCACGAACGTCGCTGTATTCCAATTCATTTGCCGTTCTCACGTCAAAAGAGAAGAGAAACCCATACCAATCGTTAGATAATTTTGTTGTAAGCGAAGGAAGCTTGTGGTTTACCGTGACCGTTAATCGCCCGATCATGAGCCACGGGACCTCCTTTTTACGTGGAATCCGAACCACAGGACATGGCATTTAACTTTCAAAATCTCACATGCATTGACCGGGAATCGAACCCGGTCCACCTTGGTGAGAGACAGACAGTTTGACCACTGAGCCACCACGCCCTCCAAATTTTGTTGTAGTTGTGTGTGTCAGCCTGAAACCTTGAGAGATAAGCTTCAGGGCAATGTATGAAGACCAAGCGGGTATGAGTTGGGTAACGTAACGACATGCGGGCCAATTAGTGAAGAACATGCAGGGTGGACCTCCATGGTTACTGGAGGTGGAGGGAATGTTCAGGTGAATAGTCAGTCTTGGATTTACCCTATAATCACAGTGGGCGAGTGGTTATCGCGTCGGACTACTAACCCCAAGTTTGCAGGTTCGCTCCTGGACATGGTAAGTGATTTTTGAAAGGCAACAAAAATCTCGACTCGCATGCCATGCGGTGTTGGCATGTTAAAGAATCCATTTGAAGTCAATAGGCCGTGTTCATAATGGCGAAATTAATCTCGGGATTTCCCGCCAACACAAAAGCTCCTCCTACTAGAAAGCGCTATAGTGTCCAAGGAACAACAACATTTGACATGCAAGCTGCCCTCTGGGCGTCAAATATCAAAGCTTGCACCCGGCATCCGAGGCCATACGATATTATTATTATTATTATTGCCCTATAACCTGTATTTTTGTGGTGACTGTAATATTCACGGTCAGGGATTGGGATAGTTGCAGCAGGACTTGAAGTAAGGTACTATTCGGTAATTTTTCTGGAGGAAATGTTGAATACACTGGATAAATACCACATGCACCGGAATTCGAACCAGAGTTATTCGGGATTGCTGCACCTCCCTGAAACAGTCGTGGTCTTTGTTTGAATGCGCACGGCTAAGCTTGGACGTGCATGGATTGGTGATGCTACCTCGACATAAATGGAAGGAGGCTGGTAGTTTTACATGACCGCTAATCGGCCGACCATAAGCCACGTGACCTTATACAGTCGATCTTGTATATCTCGAAGTAATTTTAATTTTCCGGCGAATTTCTACACCATTTATATGTCATGTTTTTTCTATAATTCGAAGTTCTATTACTCAAATATGTCGATAACGGGAATTATATTTTGTTCCCTAGTCATAAAATTTGTGTCTTTAATTCGAACAAACCCAGCCATCGGGGCAGCAGTCCTGCTCAACTCGATGCCGGTCCCTAGCCCAGAAAAATGGGGAGGGCAAATGGATGGTTAATGAATCTCAGTCGAATTACTAATGCTGAGTAGGTGCCTCTATTAAGTACTAACCTACTTATGAAACCATCAAATACTACCCCCTATGGAGACGGATGAGGGCGAGTGTCTGGCGCCTTAAAAAGAGACTATCTCACATAAGGTATGGTAACCCTGACAGAAGGTTCTCTGGTCCTCCAGGTTGGGGGTTGGGCGTAGGGCTAACAACCCTACCCTGGAATAAAAGCATTCTTACGAAACCAACACAATTTATGCCTCGGACAAGTGAACCTGAAGACGAACATGGCAGTGAATTACGGAATAATTATAAATGGACTTCGATATTAAAACAAGGAAGAGAGGAAGACCCAGAAAAGGATGGATCTAGGACATGGAAGAGGACCTTAAGAAGATGAAGATTAAAGGATGTTGGGAGAAGTTTGGACGTGTATTGTGAAGGAGGCCAAGACTTACCCAAGGCCGAGGAAGAAAGTAAGTAACTTGAACATGGGGTTGAATTATGTGTGACATGGGAAATACAATATGGATACAGTTGTGTGTTTCTGTCAATTTCTATCAGCAGCTTATTATGCTCGGAATCCCAGCTAATACGCTGTCAACCAGTATGAAAAATAAACACAAGATTTATAGCACTATGGTGGAGTCACGGTTCTTAAAGGAACAGAAAGAACATACAATACAATAAAAGTAATCGAAATGTATCTGCAATATTTGTACAGCACTATTTAACCCTAGTTAGTATGAGTACACCGAGTGACGTAGCAACGGTTGACTATTTATGTTCAACGATGGCGAAATGTAAATATTATATGCCATAAAACTGTACTTTAATGAGGCCCATTACGATACAAGTTTTCATTATGTTACAGTTTCTCCAACCAATAAGAGCTCAAGATTTGACCAATAAGGTAAGGATAGTTTTGCACGTGCGATAAAAATGCAACATGACGGACATGAATTACATGATTTGAACGTTGACAATGTAAGCGGTAGCCGATAAACCATTGTAGTTACAATCCCAAACACAAAGGCAAAATCAGGACAAACCTTTCCGGTAACAGGAAAATACTAGGAAATATGCAAGAAAATTATGAAACTTCGTCCAGAAGTTTGCAACACTCCATCCTTCTTGATAAATGCACCTCCAAAATTATGCCATCAATAAATAGGGGAATATGGGAAAAGTAATAGCACTATATCTTAATATCCCAAACTCCAATTTCTACACAGGGCATTGCTCTTTCGTACGGTTTCGGCGACAGTTTGAGTTAAATCTGGTGCTGATCGGCAGGCTGTAAACATATGGTGGCATTGCCAAGCACACAGAGCGCATGCGTGGGTCATAGAACGTGTAATGCACAGACAGCAAACTCAGCGCTTGCACTCCAATCACTAAATTAAAGTGACTGAATCTCGACAAATATTTATGAATATTTATGTTTGAACATAAAATAATATAAAATAAAGTTATAATTATCGTCGAAAATAAACAGTCGCATGCAACTCGCCTATAATAGTAATTAAGACACTCGTATGGAAATAATAAAACTCTCTTCACTCGTTTTATAAACATAATCGTGTCTTAATTATTGCCATTATAGGCTCGTTGCATAATGTACTATTATGATAATAGAACCCCATTTGTCATATATTTCTATATCTTGGTGGCGTAGTCAGTAGCATGCTGAATTGATATGCCCAGGATCGCTGGTTCAAACCCGGCCGAAGTCGGCAGATTTTTAAGAGCGTTAAAATCCTTCAGTATGCCTTCCCCTCGGAGGGGAAGTAAAGTCGGCGGGCCCATGTAATATATTTATGGCATGTAAAAGAACCTACCACTACAATTGGTAGTGTGTAACAAAGTTTTTAGGTTATATTTGGCTAGTTGGAAACGCTCTATCAGTTCCAACGTTCGCCGCTAGGTGTTAGTGACTGTAGCATCTGCTAACCAAAGTTGGAACTACTTGTAATTGAACTTGTTGAGTGCCCGCGGACGCACAATCAAAAATACCCAGCTATGGCCATTGATTGCAATTCATATATAATAATATATCGATTTTTCGATAAATCGAAGTACTGAGAAGTCGACTGTATTTACCTGGAAACCAAACCACTATATGTAACATTCCACGCTTTAAACCCCCGTGTATTGCATGTGTCAGCCTTGTGCTTCTATCTAGACGAAACTTCGATCTTCCATTTGATGTGTAACATATCTATCGACTGTGTATCGATTACGTATAATATATCGGGTCTGAAAGAGCAAGACTGTTTTATTGTTGACATCATGGCCACCAAGCGTGTTCCTGTAATCGCTGATTTGGAAACTAACAATGTTTTGGAAGATATGGGAAGTTTGGTTTCTTTGAACGAGGATTGGTGTATAGACTCTGAGAGTGTATCTAACTAAGCTTAGCAAATCAAGTGGATTAGGGTTCGCGTCCAATTTTCAACTAACTGAATTTACAAACTGGTTAGAGTTATAAATTACTATTCAACGAGCATTGCTGTCGAAATGTTCGATGTGAATATAAGGTGGGATTTGAGATGCCATATCTCGCCGTGATTGCACATTAAACGAGTTATTTCCCCAATGTTACATCTTTTACGAGCTGCTCCAGATTCGCTTCATCCACTTTTATGACGCGAAAGGGCAGGCTTCGCGTTAATAAAAGCTGTTCGAATATTCATAAAAGTGGCCGATCATGAGCCGTGTCACCCTGGGAGCTGCAACCCCCCTTACTTCACTGCATTAGACGTGCCCTATTTCTGACCTGCTATTGCATATCACTGGAACTCAAAGATCATGAATTAGAACACAGCAAGATTAAAAATTATTAAAAAGGTCTAAATAAGCTCTAAAAATAATATATATATATATATATATATATATATATATCAATAAGTAACAAAAATCTAGTGATATATTTTTGTCCAGTGGTCTGTATGTTGACATGTTAGTCTATCACGAAAGATCTGGTCAACCGATTACGCTGAAATTTCGCATGAAGATAGTATTTACACCTGGGAAGAAGATAAGATTATTGATGTTTCGAAATATAATATATATTTGTAATTGTGACCCCAGGCACTCAGTCTTGCGCTAAAATAGGTAAAATGTCGGCATTGTCGAAGGACCCAATACGAATCATTTTACGCCTCTCAGTTCAAAAAACAATATTCGGCCAGCCCCAAACGGAGCACGAAAACAACATTTGAAGGTCCTGGTACTAAGCGTTTTAGAGATATTTCCAGAATAAACCCCAATCTTGGAAACTAATTCACGAATGGACAGCCGTGACCTTGACAACGCCATCTAACCTTTAGACTCCAGCGGTGGAAGAAAGTTAGCTATTGCAACAATTTGTAAGGAAGATTCCTCATTTTAAATATTATTGTCACAGGTGAGTGAAAAATACCTGACGGCAAGACTCGCAGATAGAGTACAAGATCTCGAAGGTTCCAGAACGACCTTAGTAGAAAAATGGGGTTGAGAAAATCCAACGGAGGAATTAGCTTGATGAATTATAGACAGCGGGTATTAGGTAATATCCCACGTAGTGAGAGGATTTCTCATTTGAATAGCTTAAGAAAAGCTCTTTTTAGTAAGGTTGGCTTATACAAGCGAAAGCTCAACATGGCAAATCCCACGAAGAATGATTTTTGCCCCAAAATAAATAATTTCACACTGTCTATAAAAGTATCATTAAAAGCACGTGGAAGTTAAAACCATGAAGATGAGGTTAAAACTTTTAAAATGGTACTTATCTTGATTTCATGTTGAAGGCGAAGTTTCCCTGGATGACAACTACCTTGCCAACATGGCGTAGAAGAGTGTGAGCCTCTTGGTTTGAGGAGACTAGCTCGAGAGGAGCTTTAACTGACCGAGTCAACTGCCGACTGAGAAGTGAGACCAGCTCAACGGAGCACGGAGGGTCCAAGGAAGGGGAAAAGAGTGGGGGGTAGGAGACAAAAGGAGAACATATAAGCATTGCCAATGTTACAACAAAAAAATGATCTTCTCTTGCTGAGCTGGTCTTCAAAGAGTTGATAACAGGCGATACTAGTGCAGCATGGTGAGTGAAACAGTAGACGTAGTCCTCTTGCTCAAGGAAAAAATAGCTGGCGATGGTAACAAGATCTGGTGGCCAGATGGATATGTAAGTCCTCTCGCACCAGGAGGAATTGAGTAGCTTCAGAGATTCGCTGCTAGATGACGCTAGGTGGGTCACAGAAGTTATATATCTAGAACAGACTTATGAAGACATAAGAGATTTGCCCATCAAGGAGAAAACAGATGATCACTGTTGGTGTTTGACAAAGAGGAAGGAAGAAATGAACATGCAAAGAGCAATAGACTTTATACTCTCGTACCGTGTATTCAAAGAATACACCAATTATGGTATTCAACCCTCAATAATGCCACATAAGAAAATGTCACAAAAGCCCATATATGAAACATTAAAAGCAACAACAATAAAGCTGACATCTGCACGAGTTTGAGAGGTCTGCAATCATCAAAGGACTTACCAGGCAGTGCGAACTATACTTCTAGAACAGATAGAAACTTGAAATCTCGTCGTTCGATGATTGGTAGGCCTGATGAATCAAGGTTGGAAAAGGAAATCCAAAACCACATAAATCTGTTTTTAATCCGAATTAATGAGAATGACCCATTTTTTCATGAAATGTTTTGTCCCTGAATCGCTAATTTCTGTATTTTTTAAATAAATTTAAATTTGTTTATTATTCCCAATTATTTATTTTGTAACATATAACTTTTCACAAAATTTCAAAAATTCTGATTTTATGCACATGACCTATCTAGCATTCTATTGGTTTCATATGTTATCTATAACCACTACGCTAGTAGTACTTCTAGCATACCGGGGCGTGGTGGTACAGCGGTCAAGCTGTTGGCCTCCCACCAAGGTGGACCGGGTTCGATTCCCGGCCAATGCATGCGAGATTTTCGGTGTGAAATGCCATGTCCTGTGGTTCGGATTCCACGTAAATAGGAGGTCCCGTGGCTCATATAACATGATTAACTGTCACGTAAAACTACAAACTACTACTACTTCTTCTAGCATAGCCAGAAATTTGACATTTGGTTCGGTGATAGGTTGACTATTAAATCACGTATTAAATTCTTAACGGAGACTTTTGGCTCCAGGGACCGGTATTTATGCATTATTATTATTATTATATTCGGTTTAATGGTGCTCACGTACTTCGTATGGCCTGGGGAAGGTACTCACAGTCTCAAGAAGGTTGAGAACGCCTGGTCTTCGTTTTATTGTGACTCAAAACAGAGTCAGTTATGATAAATACATCACTGACGAGGTGGCTAAATCAGCAGAAAAATATGTTCTTCGCTGCCACCATACCACAGTGAACATAATCCCATCAAAATGGTATGGCGCAAGTGAAGAACTATATAAAATTGAACAATGTCTCATTCAAGAAACAAGAAATGAAGAATTTAATTTCGGCTGCATACCCCCACTTGATCACACAAAATTGGGTAAATTACGTGGACCACAATATAGCCTACATAATATTCATGAAAAATGTCATAATATTCGAGAAAATGTAATATTATAAATTATAACATAGGCCTATTATAATACTGTATTAACATATTCATACCGACAGTAGTGGCTACGCTGGCCAAAGCGCTGCGTTAGGCCATGGGGCCAAGCTCTCTGCTGACTCGGTAGACATGTGCGTTCGAGCCCCATCGCCGACTGTCCTTGAAATGGTTTTCCGTGGTTTCCCCATTTTCAACGCCAGGCAAATGCTGGGACAGTACCTTCTGACAGGCCACGGCCGCTTCCTTCCACATCCTTGCCCAGTTTCATTCATCTTCATCCATTCCATCTCTCATCCCGACGCGCAGGTTGCCCAAGGGCGTCGAATAGAAAGACCTGCACTTGGCCTCTCAGCAGGCCACACGACAAAAAAACATATTCATGAATAATTGAAATATATAAATTGTTATAATGTGTGCATTAAAATCGCGCTCTGAGGTTCGGCGTATCATATCGAAATATTGTAGCGTTGTTCGCTGAAAGGTATAAGGTACAGTTATATACAACAAACAAATATTTTGGAAATTTGCCGAGTTTTGCGTAAAACCACGCCTGTAATACGAGTTATCTTACATCATGAGCCTGGCCTTGCAGAACTTTGTATAGCAGTAGATCTGGCATCTGAGCGCCCCATTTAATGCGTACTGTCTTTTAAGGTAGAGACACACTATAGAGCCTCAGTAGGTCTGTATCTGCTGACTGTTCCGTCACACCCCGCTGGTTATGCAACCCAACTTACCAGACATGCCTTCCTATACAATCATGTAGGTCAGCTATATTTAATCCTCGTAGAGCCCTGCGCGGATAAACAAAACGTTATCCGCATCTGCACGGCTGTTATCCGCATCCGCCCCGCATCCGCACGGCTGTTATCCGCACTACTGGCATTACAATAATAGGTTTAATACGATAAATAATTACAGCAACATATTTAGACATTTGAGGAGAAAGTCCTTCCCCTAGGCTATGCATGTCATGTGTTATGTTTAAAATGAATGTTACACAGCCAGAATTGCAACCCTTTTCACTTCGGAGGGTTAATTATGCTTAATGACATAATTTCAATGATATTAGTGTAAATCATCTTACATTTGTCACGAAGAAACCATAACGGAAAATACCTATGTCATAAACATCCGCGTCCTAGTAATGATAGTAATGATATCCATGGGTTTATCTGCGGATATCCGAATCCACGCAGAGCTTTATTTATCTGGAGTGCATTAATGAGGAAAGCGTCGGCAATTTCTTTAAAACTGTAACGTTGGATTGGGAGTTGTGCCTTGTCAACAAGAGTCTCGAACACTCCCCTCTGCCTGGCACTCCTAAAGCTGTCAGGTGCTAATTCCTTGAGGGGCTTTGGGACGCTGGAAGATGGAGTCTCTCACTTCTTAAACATTACTCGCTGTTGATCTCTGGAGACCAGCATACTCGAGTATTCCATTACCAGCCTTGTCACCTGCAAGGTCACGACTCAGTTCCGTGTCCGTGGTATTCCAAGGTCTTACAGTACATGTCTGGCTGAGTCATACATTTTACATTCTACCTCCTCCGTCGCCTAGATTCTACAACAACCACAAGGATCCAGAAATATTTTTACTAATATATAAAATTCTCGTGGTGTCTGCCTGTCTTACTCTTACGTCAAAACCTACTCAACCTATTTAGATGAAACATTGCATGAACTTGGTATATATGCCAGGGAAAAACAGAGGAAAAGCTTCACCGTTTCAATATGATGGCAAAAGTTAGGTTTCATTTCACTAGCAGGCGCTGCCGTGCCCCGCCCGGTGAACAAGTATACATGGCAGGTTGCATACATTTACCCTTATCGACGCTTCCCACAGGTAAATTCTCGCTTCTGACTCAGTGTTTAATTATGTATGTTAGAATAAGCCCGTACGAAGGACAGGTGACCAGTTAATATAACACAAATACAGTATAAGCACTATCTACCGTAGTTATATGAATTAAATAGAAGTTAAATGTGATATAATTATGCGAAAGTAATTAACTTTTATATTTAATAATAATAATAATAATAATAATAATAATAATAATAATCTACAGTATTCGGGACATCGGAATGGCTTAAAATTGACACTGGACTAAATCAAGGAAGTGAGTTGTCACCCTTATTATTCTTAATGGTGATGGACGACATCATGAAGGCAGCAATGAGAGACTATATTAGGGCAAAGATGAAAGTAATGTTGTTTGCAGACCATGTTGTGATCTGGGGCGAGGATGAATTGGAGGTACAAGAACAATTAGACGTAATAAATGAAAGGATTGTGCAATGGGCATTGAAGATAAATGTGGAGAAGAGTAAAACAGTGGTGCTGAGTAGAGATAAGAAAGAAGAAAAAGGAGTTATCAAAGTCGGAGATAAGGAATTGGAAGTGGTGAAACACTTCAAATACTTGGGAAGCGAACTGACTGAAGATGGAAGACTAGATTTGAAATTAGCAGAAGTATACAACTCGGGAGTGCTTTCTACCAACAGGTACGGGGACTAGTGTGGAACAAGGATATACCAATTAAGGCTAAAGAAGTTAAGTACAAAGCATATAATGTTCCTATAATGACATATGCAGCAGAAACTTGGACAATGACTAAGAGGGATGAGAGCAGAGTACAGGCAGCTGAGATGAGATTCCTGAGAAGTATGGCCCAGAAAACGAGGAGAGATAGAGTGAGCAATGAAGATATACGGAAAGAACTGGGAGTACAGAAACTAAATGACAAACTGGAGCAAACCAGATTGAGATGGTTTGGACATGTCAAACGGATGAATGAAGACGAGCACTGGAACGACGGATGGCAGGGAAGAGAGGACGAGGAAGACCAAGAATGCGTTGAATGGACTCGGTGAAGTATAGCATTAGAAAACGGAACCTGGATTGGAACACCGTGTCGGAAGAGGAATGGTGGAACGACAGAACAAAGTGGAGAGGAACCATATTTGCCCCCACCCAGTGTCAGCAGGAAAAGGGTAAATGAAGATGAATGAATGAGTATCCTGCTGGGTAGAAGTTAGTGTATTGTTGAAAATCTCCCTATGTAGCTCAGTACAGGTCCTACCAAGCAGTTTACGGACACTCGCATCATTATTCCGACCCCATACTTTTGGTCTTAGGCATACGAATTTTTACAGAGACTTAGAACGTGTTCCGAGGAACATTTTGTGAATTTATTAAAACATCACTGTTAGTTTTGAAGTTACGATTTCGTTTTGTTTAAGATAACTGTGAAAAAATTGTGTATTTTTTGATATTTGAAGCAATCTGAACACAACACTATGAGGATTACATCCACAATTTTGGTTATGAAGAAACACAGATACCTGTACTATATTAATAATTGCAATATAACACAAGAATATGTTTCCATTAAGAAATATCACCTGTTGTATAGCCCAAAATAGAACCGCAGAAAAAAGTCAACAGACATTCTTTGACTGGGGAGGAAGCAGTTCTTGATCCAATACAGTGCAGGACTACAACGTGAAACATAAAGGATCTCTGTAGCTTGAAGGGTTTCCCGCGTAATGTGATTGGGCACAATTTATGTTGACCGACTGGAAAGCCTTTTTAAATAGAATTAGGCAACACTGAAAAATGGCTTCTATCATTTGAAAATGAAAATCCACAGCTTGCTTCCAGTCGACCGACCGGGTTAGGGAATGCAATGAATGAAGCCCCCATCTAGCGGTGAAGATATGAACTGTGCCGGCTGCCGAAGCCTGTCGCACTCCTCTGGGGCAATGATTAAATGAATGACAGATGAAATGAAATGACGGTGGAGAGTGTTGCTGGAATGAAATTTGTGACAGGGAAACCCGGAGTACCCGGAGAAACACCTGTCTGCCTCAGCTTTGTCCAGCACAAATCTCACATGGAGTGATCAGGATTTGAACCTCCGACCCAGCGGTGAGAGGCCGGCGCTCTGCCGTCTAAGCCATGGAGGCTATAGCTTATATCACTTCATCTCTTCATTATATCATGAATTCAGGGCTTGGTAGAATAGCGTGTTTTCATACCGCTTTCAATCATGCATTGCCAGACACTCGTATGCTTTAGTGATGTTTGGGATTTTTGCCGTGTTTTTGCGCGATCCATTTATGGCCATTTAAGTAGATTATGTGCTTTGCACGTTCGCACTGGGCTGGGAGCGAACCGGCATCCCACATCATTTTGGGACCCGCAAAACGATCTAATATCTATGTTCCATCACGTGGTATCCTCAAAGTTATATTTCTGTATCTTGTATTTATAACGATTTAAATTTCGCCCCCTGTATCTTTGTTGTTTTCGCTTATTTCTGAAATGTATTTCATGCGATGTGGTTACGATTCTTTCTTCTTCAGTTTATTTAATTGTATGCGTATTTGTCGCTATTTTTACCCCTCCTTCCACAACGATCCGTAATTCACCTTAATTTACCGTAACTTCATTTTCTGCCTGTCCCTTGGAGTACCTTGCATCGGACGTCTAGTCTACACTATCCTAGCGTTCTTCTTCTCCTGTGATTATGTTATCTCACGTTTAATTACAGTACTTTGGTACTTAATATCATTAAGGTTGCTTGGTTCTTAAGTTTAGGGGCTGCGATAACGCGGTGATATAGCCCCGTGTACTTTGGGTGTGTGTAGAATCTGTCTGATAACCGGTGTTAATTGTGATGGCTGTATTAGTGTGTGTTGTCTGGTTTAATTCAAGTAAGAGCTGCAGACGATAATTTCAAGTAGTTTCTAGTTTTGCTACCAAATGCTACCGTCCACGACACCTAGCTTGTGGACTTGGCTACTAGATGCCATCGCAGTCAGCACCTAGAGGCGAACGTTGGGACTTATAAAGCGTTATTAATTCTAGTCTACAAATTTTGGCTTCACACAAGTGTAGTTAGAGAAAGGTTCCTTTTCATGCCATAAATCTATGACATGGGACCACCGGCTTTACTTCCCCTCCGAAGGAAGGCATACTGAGGGATTTTAATGCTCTTAAAAAACCCAACCACTTTGGCCGGGTTTGAACCCGTGACCCTGGGCATAGAAGCTCAGCATGCTACCAACCACGCCACCGAAGCCACCTTATTATTATTATTTAGTATATTGTTTCGACGCAGTAATTCATTCAGTATGTACACGTTCCTCTCCGCATTCGTAGTTGGTAGCATGCTGAGCTTCTATGCCCAAGAACGCTGGTCGGGTTTTGTAAGAGCGTTAAAAATCCCTCAGTATGCCTTCCTTCGGAGGGGAAGTAAAGCCGGCGGTCCCATGTCATAGATTTATGGCATGTTAAAGAACCTTCCACTAATTACACCTGTGTGAAGCTAAATTGAATAGGTTAAGAATGTAAACAACGCTGTTAGGTTTCTACGTTCGTTACCAAGAGCCGACTGCGGTGGCGTCTAGTAGCTAAGTGCTGAACTTGGTCTAGTAGTCATTGACGGTAGCGCTTGGCGGTAAAAGTAGGAACTATTTGAAAAATTCTAAGTTGCAGTACTTAAATTAAAAAAAACAGATAACACACACTATTACAGTCATCACAATTAACACCGGTTATCAGACAGATTCTACACACACCCAAAGTACACGGGGCTACATGACCGCCTTGTCGCAGCCCCTAAACTTAAGAACCAACCAACCAAAGTGTTGTGTCTGATGACATGTCCAATACATTTTATTTTTCTCTTCCCCATATCCTTCATTAATCTTCTCTCTTCTTTGACTTCCCTTAAGACTTCCAGGTTGGTGTTTCTTTCCATCCAGCTCGTTCTTGTCATTATCCGCCACATCCACATTTCAGCAGCTTCAAGTCGATTCTTTTCCAATTATCCAGAGTCCAACTTTCACTTCCATAGAGCAGTGTACTCCATACAAATGATTTTGCAAAGGATTTTCTTACATTTATATTCATTTGTTTGCTGGTTGGTTTGATGGTTCTTAAATTTAGGGGCTGCGACAACGTGGTCATGTAGCCCCGTGTACTTTGGGTGTGTGCAGAATCTGTCTGATAACCGGTGTTAATTGTGATGACTGTATTAGTGTGTGTTATCTGTTTTTTAATTCAAGTAAGGACTGCAGACTTTTGAATTTTTCAAATAGTTCCTACTTTTGCCGCCAAGCGCCACCGTCAACGACTACTAGGCCAAGTTCAGAACTTAGCTACTAGACGCCAACGCAGTCGGCTCTTGGCAACGAACGTAGAAACCTAAGAGCGTTGTTTACATTCTTAACCTATCCAATTTAGCATCACACAGGTGCAATTAGTGGAAGGTTCTTTAACATGCCATAAATCTATGACATGGGACCGCCGGCTTTACTTCCCCTCCAAAGGAGTGCATAATCTAATCAGACGAATTCTTCATACACTGAAGTAAATGAAACTCCTAAGTGATACAACATCAACGAAGTTCTGAGTTTCGGGCTATGATTGTCAGCGATGGTCTTGAACCTCTCATGTGTTCATGGTGAAGTAGGTCAATGGTAGTGGAATGCTTCTTCAAGTAAAGCTCGTAGAATACATTTGTGAGTTCTTTGTTTACTCGTGACGCTAGAAAGAGCACATTTGTTCGCTTTCATTGTATTCTCACCATATCGTTAGCATTAGTAATTATAGACACAGCCAGTGAAAGTGAGAGCTATCAGCGTGGTCAGTGCACTGAGTGATAACTGGTGTAATGCTGGAAGATTATAACAAGTAGAGAGAATTGGAGCAAGTCCATGTTGCCCGTGAACCAAATATGAATGAAGATTCACAGTAGAAAGGAGCTACAAAAACTTAGGTAACGAATGGAGAAATATTGTTTTAAAAGCGGGTATAAGGACACACAGTAGTAGTGAATGATAGCGGGTGTGGTGGCGCAACGGTCAAATTGTTTGCCTTTCAGCAAGGCAGACCAGGTACAATTCTCAGTCAATGCATGTGAGATTTTAGAAGTGAAAATGCCATGCCCTGTGGTTCAGATTCCACGTTAAAAGAAGGTCCAGTGGCTCATGATGGTAAGATTAACGGTTACGTTAAACTACAAGCATGACGAATAGAAATAAACAGTATCATCACTCCGCTACTTAAGCATTGTAGTTCATGGTCCAGCCAGTGTGTGGCGCGGAAGTCGCGCCGAACCGTAAGCACCACAAGCACGTGTGACAGTATGTTAGTACTGTAATATCCTGTGCGCGAGAAGTCATATTATTCGAGGAAATTTGTTTCTTTGTAATAGATTACGAATGTCTGTGCAGTGCTTTGTGTGTGCAAACAACTAAGTTTTCTGTTGTTTCGGGAAAATGTCGTAATATTTTGTTCCTGGAAGTAAATCGGGTTACGAAGAAAATCTGACGGTAGACATTTTTTCACACCGCCAAAAGAAACAGTACCTCACATTTTTCAAAATTTAACGAAATATCTATCCACTGATGTAAAATCACGAAAGCCGCCCAGTAGGATACGGAATGAAGGCAGCCTTCCCTGATTACTTGTTCTATTTCGTGCCATCCTTACCTAAAACGAAAAAAAAATCCGTCTTAATAATAATAGGCCTAAAATAATAATAGTTGTTGATTCTTTAAGGACTTAACGACATCGCGGTCACGTAGCCCCGTGTGTTTGGGTTTGTTTAGAATTCGTCTGATAACCTGTGTCATTATGATGTCTGTAGTAGTGTGAGTATTTGGAATTGAGGTAGGATTTGGGTAGGAAGCAGCCGTGTTCTTCCCGGCATTTGCCTGGAGGAGAAGTGGGAAACCACGGAAATCCACTTCCAGGATAGCTGAGGTAGGAATCGAACGCGCCTCTTAACATTTCTGCCTCACGAGGCTGAGTGAACACCGTTCCAGCCCTCAGACCAGTATTAAATTTATTGGCAGTTCTGGGAATCGAACCCGGACTTCCGTGGTGATAGCCAAGTGGCCAAGAATGAGTCGGACATATAATAATAATAATGGCCAACCTGCCAATAAAATAAACGGTCATCCAATTCTTCGCTTCCGTTACCGTCCTCCTGATCTTCGGATCTTGTTTCAACTTTGTCTTCAGTATCAGAGTCACAAATTCCTTTGAAATTACTGAATCATGAACTAGCTATTCGTTATCTTTCAACAGAAGGTGACACGCTTCACCTGCATCCTTAGGTTTTCGTAAGGCGCAATCTCCTTACTGATATTAACTAAGGCAACATACTAAGCCAAATAATCGTTATAACAGCACACCTGCCACTCACTGACAGAATGTAACATCATTGGGAGCGCTGGTACTATCAATCTCACGCTGACAAAATGTTATACATGTTAAAGTTAATTTTAGGCACGCTATTTCACAACTCCAGAAAAATGCTTACTAAGGTTTGGTATAAGATGTCACGAGACGATAAGATCATAATTTGAACTGTTGGCTTGATATTAAAACTAATATAACGAACCATGGAGCTGTCAGACCAATGCGCGACTAACGGAGGGTTTTAAACGATAGTTCAACATGGGGACAGAGAATATTAATGCCAACTTTTTGACAGTATTATTCATAAGTCTAAACATACAATTTGTTGTAATCAGCGTAACCGCAGTCTTCGTAAAGAGGTTTACGTAGCCCAGCGCGTATCCCACTATTGAACAGCTGACTGTGTAGCGTTGGGGATCAGCGCCGCTAGCGCTAGCCGAGCGGGGCGCGGTTGAACTCGGTGAGTGATAACACTATTCATTTCTATTCGTCATGCTACAAGCATTCCTCTTTTCTTTTCAATGACAGTCACAAGTTTTGACAAGTGTTTGTTTCCAACGGTAAAGTGAGGCATGGAGAAAATATGAGTTCAGTTTCTCAAGCCACGTCATGAGAGCTAGCTAAATGGGCATATTGCCCATCGCTTACCTCCCAGGTGTTTCCTGGATCTGACCTCCAGTGCTTGGCCATCCTCCCGTAATCGAACTCAGCGCACCAATAGCAAACCTGTCTCAGTGACAAGACGTGCGCACCGTACAGCTCAGCAAGTTACTGATGAGGAGCCTTTCAGATGCAAAAAAAAAAAAAAAAAGGTATTGCAGCACCAAAACATAGAATGATGGTCTTGTTTAATTAGTACTAGCATTACCCGTCGCGGCTTCGCCCGCGAATATTCTAGTTGTAAAGAGTACACTTAGCAAAATCTCAACTGATTTATCCTTGGTATGAATAATCAGACTTTATCAATTCAGCTACTGGTGCAGTGCTTAGGGGTTTGTCATTCCTTCATAGGTATATCAGAGCGAAGTTAGTTTTCTGGGAATATCACAGGCACTGTTCATTTAAGGGCCTTTAAATGTGGTTTCGGAGACCCTTTATAGTCGGGTGAAAAAGACCTTTCGTACCACACTCACACATGAACATTGCGTGAAAAAATTCTAGAGTGGCCCTTGACCCCCTTAAGCGCATTATACTGTATGTATTGATGAATTTTACAGCTTAATTTGGTTCCGTGATAACCTTATAACCGTCTGGAAACTTTCACAGTAATGTAATAATTGGAATTGCATTGCGTCTTACAGAAATAGATGGACCTGAGAGATTCTGTTACCATGGTTACCGTGTTGCATTCTTTCATTATTTCATTGTAAATATACATGTTTTAAGGTATTTATTTAATTGTGAGGCATTTAAAGAGTAAGTGAGTGCGTTTCGCTTACGCATTGGTTTATGCTGAACCTGTAGGTGTGTAGGTTGGTGTTAATGGGACCTTATTTTCGGTACAAAACTGGAATGGGACCTTAGGTGAATAATATAGGGAGGGATATTACAGTAGAGAGTCGAAAATCCGAACTAATTGGGACTGAGGTGGGTTCGGATTTCCGAACATAACCTAGAAATTCCTAGTTACACTAAAACTGTTAAGTTAAATACAAATAAACACTTTATGTACTTACATATTGTGTAGATACATATTGTACTTTGATTTATTTCTATCTTTAAATCCTGCAAAATGCTCTCATTTTACAAAAGCAATTCACTGGATGGTTCAAAACAAACACTCCCAAAGCCACTGTTCTCTCACAGCGCCGAGCAAAATACAGTTCACATTTTTAAAGCGGGCGTTTCGGATTTTTGACGTTCTACTGTATAATTATCGCCTTCGCCTTGTGAATATGCGGCTTCGGTGGCGTGGTCGGTAGCATAGTGAGCTTCTATGCCCAAGATCGCGGGTTCAAATCCGGCCAAAGTCGTCGGATATTTTAAGAAGGTTAACAAGTAGTTCCGCGAAGAACTAAATAGCCTATTTTCATATATCCTACTTATGTTAATTGCCTCCATCAACATACAAAATTTCAGTTTGATTGCTGTAATACGTATATTCGTAGATATTGACAACCGTCTAAATATTTCGGATGGTCGCCATGTTGGATTATTATATGTATAGGTCATAGAGTCATGTAGGCCTACCATTAAAGGAATATTATTGCGTAGGTTCATTATTTAAACTTTCACTTCGATCGCATGATTACGACACAAGAAATAAAAACGTAATTTTAAAATTCGCAAAACCACCATCTTGAGGTTATGTAAACAATTGAAGTAAATTAGATACCAGTGCATTACAATGTGTATAAACATTTGCTGTACCGAGTTTCATTGCGTTTGGATCATTAAATCGCGAGAAAAGTCTATTTACAACTTTCAACTTCGCTTGGCCGCCATGTTCGTTTTGTAGTTAACTGGTTTTTGAAAGTATCATAGATGAACTTCCAGTAGTGCCTTTTATCTCCGTACAAAATTTCAGGGTGATGTCGGTTATAGTTTCGGAGATATTGAATGCTGGTGAAATATTTCGCACAGCCGCCATGTTGGATTGGTGAGACGTAACAAAATTTAAAGGGCACGGTGAGGGTCGTCCGGAATATTGCTATGAACTTACCGAGTTTCATCGAAATCGTTCCAGCCGTTTAGATTTTATTAGGGACACACACACACACACACACACACACACACACACACACACCATCACACCCACGCGGACAAAAGGTGATCTCATAAGCCTATTTTCTTTTCATAAATGAAAATAGGCTAAAAATCCCTCAGCATGCCTTCCTTCGGAGGGGAAGTAAAGCCGGTGGTCCCATGTCATAGATGTATGGCATGTTAAAGAACCTTCCACTAATTATACCTGTGTGAAGCTAAATTGTATAGGTTAAGAATGTAAACAACGCTCTTAGGTTGCTACGTTCGTTGCCAAGAGCCAATTGCGGTGGCGTCTGGTAGCTAAGTAATGAACTAGTAGTTGTTGACGGTGGCGTTTGGCGGCAAAAGTAAGAACTATTTGAAAAATTCAAAAGTCTGCAGTCCTTACTTGAATTAAAAAACAGATAACACACACTAATACAGTCATCACAACTAACACCGGTTATCAGACAGATTCTACACACACCTAAAGTACACGGGGTACATGACCGCGTTGTCGCAGCCCCTAAACTTAAGAACCAACAAACCGCCTTGTGTATGGTAATCGCGCCCGCTTCAACGAGTAGGAACTAAGTGCACATACACTTGTTGCCATGGTAACTAGTTGTTGGATATTTTTCGACGGAAAATTGTCCACGCTAGTTCCTGATAGACCCCCAGTTCTAAAACATATCCACGTTAAATCACATTTCCCTGCAAGCAGTCGATATTGCGAGGACCTGACACATCTGCACCATCTATCGGGTACATGGTAATGCTCTGCTCTTCTATCTTGTTCCTGGTGGAATATTCGAACTCGCGATCTCTGGACTAGCTGCAGCGTCCCATTACCACGGGGTAGGGCATTACACTCAGGATGGCCACTGTCAGTGTCGGGATTCGAACTCTTGACCTCCGGACTAGCTGCTGCTCCCAATTACCAAGGGGTAGGGCATAACACTCAGGATGGTCACTGTCCACACCGAGATTCGAACTCCTGATGTCCGGACTAGCTGCAGCTCCCCATTACCACGGGGTAGGTCATTACACTAAGGATGGTCACTGTCCACACCAGGGTTCAAATTCTTGATCTCCGGACTAGCTGCAGCTTCCCAATTACCACGGGGTAGGGCATTACACACAGGATGGCCACTGTCAGTGTCGGGATTCGAACTCTCGACCTCCGGACTAGCTGCAGCTCCCCATAACCACGGGGTAGGGCATTACACACAGGATGGCCACTGTCAGTGTCGGGATTCGAACTCTCGACCTCCGGACTATCTGCAGCTCCCCATTACCACGGGGTAGGTCATTACACTCAGGATGGTCCCTGTCCACACCAGGGTTCGAACTCCTGATCTCCGGACTAGCTGCAGCTCCCTATTACCACAGAGTAGGGCATAACACACAGGATGGTCACTGTCCACACCCGGGTTCAAACTTCTGATCTCCCGACTAGCTGCAGCTCCCCATTACCACGGGGTAGGTCATTACACTCAGGATGGTCACTGTCCACACCAGGGTTCAAAGTCTTGATCTCCGGACTAGCTGCTGCTCCCCATTACCACGGGGTAGGTCATTACACTCAGGATGGTCACTGTCCACACCAGGGTTCAAAGTCTCGACCTCCGGACTAGCTGCTGCTCTCCATTACCACGGGGTAGGTCATTATACTCAGGATGGTCACTGTCCACACCGGGATTCGAACCCTCCATCTCCGGACTAGCTGCAGCTCCCCATTACCACGGGGTACGGTTATCAGTTTCACGCAGGCGGCCCCAAGACGCTGATGGATGTAATGTGTAATCAGCTCCCCTGTTAATTGCATTTCGCTGTTCCACGTCACACGGGCGCGAATTCATCCTTTTCAATTATGTCGGTAAACACATCCTACAATGTGTACAGAGGTTATAGATTGCTCACCTCCATGAAATCAAGACCTTCAGTTCATCCAATCTACAGGTTTGGACAGAACAGGTAGACAGAGTGGATTAAATGTGCTTTATCTGTGCAGCTAGACAATACTATTCTCTGTTTAAGGGGATTAGTGATATCTCGTTACTTGTCTGTGAGTGGCTTAACCACTCTAGGTAACTGGGCTCCCGTAACATGTAAACCAAATGAAAGGCAACCTACAGTTACATTTCACTGGATTAATATTGATACACACACTGCTGCTGAAATCGCTCGATTAATATAAGAAAGGTAAAAATTTAAATATAAAAAAAATTGATGAAAATATTGAAAATTCATGCTTAAAATTTATAAAAATTAGAAATAACAAACAAATTAAAAATAAAAATAAATTACAAATATAAAAAACACAAAATTTGAATGTAATTACAAATTAAATCATAAAAAATGAACATTTAAAAGAATAAACGTGACAAACATTAAAGAAATATAACACGAAAAAATTGTAAAGTAGAGTAAAATAAAAATAAAATTTATCAAAATTGAAATTAATCGACATTTAAATTAAAACAAAAACAAAATAAATAGAATAGATAATTAAATAAATAAATTAAACAAGCGTGAAAGCCAATACACCATCTTTTTAAGCAAAATATAGTAATTGTTTATTGTCAACTAAGCGCTGCACGAACCTGTAAATATTTATGCTGTGCTACATGAAACGTACACACGTAACTGGTGTGCTTCACTACGGATGATAAGAAATTAAAACATTTATGGATTTACATAGATAAAAAATTAGAAAAATAATAACAAATAAAATGGCGAAAATCTAAATTACTCTTTACCGGAATAAGATAAAAATGTATTAAATACTGATGGTTGGTTCCTCAGTTTAGGGGCTGAGACAACGCGGTCATGTAGCCCCGTGTACTTTGGGAGTGTGTAGAATTGTCTGATAACCGGTGTTAATTGTGATGGCTGTTAGTGTGTGTTATCTGTAATTCAGGTAAGGACGACAGACGATCAATTTCAAGCAGTTGTTGTTTTAAGGGGCCTAACATCTAGGTTATCGGCCCCTAATGGTCTGGGTGATAGTGAAAGATGAGATGAGAATGATAACTATAACTAATACTAACTAAAAATTTACATACTAGAAGAAAAAATGGTAAACAAATAAGGGATAAGGCAAATAAAGGACAGGAAGAAAAAATGCCCTCAACCCTCGAAGAATGAAGATTGAGGGACTTGGAAGCAAGGAGAGCCATGAAAGGCAGATACGAACGGGGAAGAGGAGAGGGCCCACCCCTAGATCAGAGGAAAAAGGGGACAAAACGGACCCAGCTCAGGAATCCCTCGGGGTCGCCAACTCTCAAACTCACTAGCCATGAGCCCTTGAGGGTGTAGCATTATCCAGAGTGCACGAGAAGTGGTGGGGCTACATATACCCTGCCTCCTTGAGGGCCTTGATCAGAAGGCAGGAGAAAACATGAAAAGAAAAAGAAGGCTGACCCCTCGAAGAATGAGGATATCAGAAAAGATGAGATAAGGCCCAATTAAGGCGGGAAAGTGAAAGATTCCCTAGGCCTCGGATACCCTAATACCGTCGGGGTCGGAAGAGAACAAGAGTTGACCAAGATAGGTCGTCAGGAAGGAAAACGGAGAGGAGCCCGGCACAAGTAAGTGGAAGCAATGCTGGACTCAGTTGGGGTCCCGTGGTCGCCAACCCACGTCCCACTAGAGGTGAGTCCCTGCAGGGAAGTGTCACAGAACTTCGGCTGAAAGAAGTCTGGTAGTGGTGCCACACCCACGCATGGCTCCGGTCTCACTAAACGTTTTAACTGCCCTACCTTATCCGATCACAACACAATCTGGTGTCCCTGGGCGCAGGCAAAAGACCAGCCAGTTCCGGGGATTTCCCCGCTAAATACTCGGAGCCCTGAGCGGATTTCAGCTACAATATTGAGACCGGGTCCAAGGGATTATTGGAAGATTCGTTCTCTTGCCAACTCATTACATGAACAATGTTTTGTAGATGAAATTAAAAATTGGATCATGTTCTAAATGTAGGAGAGCTTGGAGCAGCTCCCAGGGGCACATAACAGAGGGACATTAGTTGGCGACCACAGGTCCCGAGCTGAGTTCGACAATGCTTCGACTTTCACAGTTGGACTCCTCTCTTTCATCATATTTGTCGACCTCCTTGGTTGAATTTTGTTCTCCTCCGACAGTATTATGGTATCTGAGGACTAGGGTGTCCTTCATCTCCCTGACAGATTAGCAAAACAGCTAAATTATCAACTACTAAATTAGCGGTTTCGGTGGCGTAGTTGGTAGCACGCTGAGCTTCAATATCAAAGGTCGCGGGTTCAAACCCGGCCGAAGTCATCGGATTTCTTAAGAGCGTTAAAAATCCCTCAGTATACCTTCCTTCGGAGGGGAAGTAAAGCCGGCGGGCCCATGTCATAGATTTATGATTTATTTGACTAACGCTCTTAGGTTCCAACATTCGTCGCCAGGAGCCAACTGCGGAGGCATCTAGTAACAAAGTTCAGAACAAGTAGTCGTTGACGGTGGTGTTTGGTAGCAAAAGTAGGAACTACTTAAAATTTGAATATCTGCAGTCCTTACTTGAATTAAAAACAATTAACACCGGTTTTATCAGACAGATTATGACGCTCCATGCATTTGGCTGTATATGACTGAAAACCTGTGCCATTGTGGTGGCTGGAATGGTGTGTGTATTTGTAATTGAGACAGATATTTAGGTAGGAGGCATCCATAACTTTAATGAAGGTGCCATCCCATCATTTGCCTGGAGTGTAAGTGGGGACAGTACGGAAATACACTTCCAGGATGTCTAAGGTGGGAACTGAACCCAATTCTTCTCATTTCTGCTGAGTGTACCCCGGTCCAGCCCTCAGGCCAGAATTACATTTCTTGGCAGAGCCGGGAATCAAACCCGACCCTCAGGGATGACAGTTCAGATAATAATAATAATAATAATAATAATAATGTTATTGGTTTTACGTCCCTTTTAACTAATGCGGCTTTTAGAGACGATGGGGTGCCGGAAGGGGATCTTTAACGTGCCAGTAAATCTACTGACAGGGCTCCCTCGCATTTGCGCACCCTCAAATGCCAGCTGACTGCGCCAGGATTCGAACCTGCAACCTTGGGCCCAGCAAGCGAGAACGTTACCGCTGAGCCACGCAGCCAGCTAAGAATGCTAGCCACTGCACCTCGACCACACATACAGTAGGTAGCGGTGGATCACCGTACATAACCTTGTTACTGTTGTAGTGGATTAGCATTCTTGGCTGTCATCCTGGTGGTCCGAGTTCGTTTCCCGGCTCTCCCAAGAAATTTAATTTTGGTCTAACGACTGACCAAGGTAGAACTGAGAAGAGTTGGGTTCTAATCCCACCTCAGTCATCCAAAGAAAGGTATTTCTGTAGTTTTCCATTTCTACTCCAGGCAAATGCCGGGATGGTACGTAAATTAAGGTCACGGCCACGAAGATATGTCGAAATTTTCCGGAAGTCGAAACATGGTACCCATTGCAATAGTTAGCTTTCTAATGAAATCTACCTAACAAAGGCCCGGATTCTTGGAAGTCACGGGTAATCTCGAGAACCACTGGATGGATTTTAACGCGGGTTTCAGCATTCCGTGAAGGATATCTCAAGGAAGGTTCCTGTAGAAACTTATTTATTTATGATCAAAAGAAGCCAAGCAGTAACGATTTCAGTGAAAAAGTCGAAAATAACCTGACGACCGTGCGCATTTTAAGCTTACGCTCGGCAAACCGTTAAAAATTTCTATATAGTATGAGTGTAAGAATTGTTCAGCATGAAAAGGTCTATAAGAAAGTGCGCGAGAACATAACTCTATCTTCAATACATCACCAGCTATATGAGTTTTTACGTTTTCATTTCTTTCAACATCTCCTTTCAATAGCCGGCCCCGTAGTGTTGGGGTAGCGCGCCTGCCTCTCACCCGGAGGCCCCGGGTTCGATCCCCGGCTCCGTCAGGGATTTTAAAACTGACGTGAGGGTTGGAATGGGGTGCACTCAGCCTCGTGAGGACAATTGAGTAGCTGTCTGACAGTGAGACAGCGCCCCGATCACGAATACCAAGATTAACGGCCGAGGGGACCCGACGCGCTGATCACGCGTCACCCCAATATCTGCAGGCCAAATGGCTGGGCAGCGGTCGCTTGGTCGGCCTTAGCCCGTCATGGGCTGTATAGTGCCAGGGGTTGACTTCTTTTTTTTCTCTCTCCTTTCAATTACTGAGGCGACAGATTACGTGCTAGCTAGGTGCAAGCCTATCACCCCAGTTACAGCTTAGCTAGCGGGTGAGTCTATTACCCCCAGATAGATACAGCCAGCAGCAAATTGTCGAGTCGTGTTGAGTTAAAACTTCAGAGAAGAGAGGTTGTGTTTGGAGTATCCCTGGAATTGCAACTCGACTTATCTTCATTACGCCTGTGAACTTTTCGTTTCGCAAAATACACAGCCAAATTAAAATAGAACGGAAGGGAGATTTGTGTTTCATGCACCTCGCCATTCTTAAATTACGTCCGACAAGAATTCTTTGCACATGCATCTCCATGATAATATAATTAATAGTCCAGTCAGTGATTTTAACCCATCATGCCGAGACGTAAAACGGATGTAGGTCGTAGTTCATTGACATGGAAGAAAAAACACTTATCACGTAATGCATTCATAACTGTTTCCGGGCGAGCTAGTAAATAAATAAATAAATAAATAAATAAATAAATAAATAAATAAACAGATGTCAGCTAAATTGCGGAATAGTGGTTCCCAACCAGTGGTACGCGTACCACTTGCGGTACGCTGGAACGTTCGGGTGGTACACGTGGGGATTACGAGCGATAGGCTAGTAAGGGCCTCTGTGTGCGTCACCACGCAAACTTTACTCTGATGCCCGTCTGCCGGGCTTTTTTTTGTTTAGTTTGTACTATTTATATAAAATTATATGTGTTTAGATCTACGAGTAAAAAAATAAAACTGGAAGGTGCAATAATGGTTTTATTTTTTTCCTTTATTATTAAAATGCTATCAATATATAAGTTATTTATAAATACAATTAGCAAGAAATAATTGATAAAAATCTCCATACTGTTTATTTATCGTTGTCTTGATAAAAGGTTGAAAAAAAAAACCAAATACCAGTGCATTAATCATTAAATATGAGGTTTCCTCAGTAATTTGATTTAAATAAAACAAGCCATTGGGTACTTTTCCGTCAGCAAACATATGTTTCTAAAAGGACATAGGACTGTTGGTACGCCAAAAGTTCTAAAAATTTGAGTGGTACGCAGTTGTTAAAAGGTTGAGACCCCTGGTTTAGAATATATTTGCCATTTGGAATCGCTACAAGAAAGGAGGGTGGGGGTGCCATTGCCATTGTCCCATGGTAAGATAAATTTCGTCTGAAGCAATTTTAGCGTCCACTTATTAAGAGTTACCGAGGGTTCACTAACTTATAGCCTACTGTATGATTGTACAAAGTACCTGTAACTGCCGACACTCCTCAGCGCCGTCAACACAAGGAACTCACCTGCGAACAAAAGACAAGATAAGATTCAGTTGGTGCTTTAGAGTTGATAAGAAATAAAGATGTGCTATAGGATTAACTGGGGTTCTTGGGTGTGTGTTGAATTACAAGGATTCTCTTCTGCAGTTTATGAGTCAAAATATTGTCCGACCTGTGTGCTGATCTACTGTAGTTCGATCTGTGATCACTGACCTGTCCCAGAGTAGCGTGTGTGAATCGTTCTCCAAAACAGCATCGGAAATATGCTGATAGTAAGGCAGACCATTATTACTTAAGCAATATACTACTTCTTAGCTAGCTTCAGATTCATTATTATTATTATTATTATTACTATTATTATGCAGGAAGGGAAGCGGCAATAGGATACGTAATAATCTCAAATATTGAAGTAAATAAAACCTACTGGCTATCAATAATCTTTTTATATCCCCAGCAGTACGCCTATAAAACTAACTATCGTACTGCTTAAGCCCAACAGTGACGCGATGAATGCGCAAGCAGACAAGCAATTTAGTCCGCGAGAACTTTTATGTGCGAATAGCAGTAAATCTCTGTCACCAATAATAGAAATAAAAACCACGATGCAGAAAACCGAGCGATTGTTTCCTTTGCGCGGGGCGGCTGCTTTCAATAGAGAACTGGGCTGACCATGCTACGTCACGCGTGCACAAAACAGTTTAGAACGAAACAAAGAAAGAAAGGAAGAAAGAAAGAAAGAAAGAAAGGAAAGAAGAATGAAAGAAAGGGAGAAGAATAATGATGATGATAATTGTTGTTTTAAAGGGCCTAACATTTAGGTTAGGGGCAGATGACCTCGTAGTTCCACCCCTTAAAACAACAATAACTAACTAAGTAACAATTGAGTGATGGTCTGGGTGAGAGTGAAAATGACAATAAAATGGAAACCAGACCGAAAGTTAATTGAGACCGATAACACTTACAAATTCGAACTCAGATTGAATCGACGCACAAAATGGAGAGCGGTAATACTTACAAAAGGGAATTTAGAATGAAAATACTCACGTAAGGAAGAGATTGAAAAATACGTACAAAATGCAATTGAAATTGAAAATGCTAACAAATTGTGTGGTAGATTCAAACTATTCAGTTGGAGTGACAATACTTACAAAATGCAATTTAGATTCAAAAGGCCCACAAAATGCAATTGAGAATGAAAATACTTACAAAATGGAGCGGCTTCGGTGGCGTAGTCGGTAGCATGCTGAGCTTCTATGCCCAAGATCGCGGGTTCAAACCCGGCCGAAGCTGTCGGATTTTTAAGAGCGTTAAAAATCCCTCAGTATGCCTTCCTTCGGAGGGGAAGTAAAGCCGGCGGTCCCATGTCATAGATTTATGGCATGTTAAAGAACTTTCCACTAATTACACCTGTGTGAAACTAAATTGTATAGAGCCGACTGCGGTGGCGTCTAGTAGCTGAGTTCTGAACTTGGCCTAGTAGTCGTTTATGGTGGCGTTTGGCGGCAAAAGTAGGAACTATTTGAAAAATTCAAAGTTGCAGTAGTACTTGAATTAAAAAAAAAAACAGATAACACAAACTAATACAGTCATCACAATTAACACCGGTTATCAGACAGATTTTACACACACCCAAAGTACACGGGGCTACATGACTGCGTTGTCGCAGCCTCTAAGCTAAGGAACCAACCAACCAACCAACTTACAAAATGCCCACCATTCAAAATGCAATGTAGATTCAAAATATGTGCAAAATGCGGTTTAGGTTGAAAATACTTACAAACTGCAATTGAAATTCAAAATACTCACAGACGTCCCAGCACCTACAGTATATTCAGACTTACTAGAAAGCAATTTAGATTGTCAATCCTTACAAAATGCAATTGAGCTCGAAAATACTCGCAAAATGCAAGTTTGATCGAAAAGACTTACAAATGCAAAGTAGATTGAAAATCCCTACAAAATGGAGTGTAGATGCAAAAAATTCGCTAAAGGGAATTTAGATACACGGGGAGCCAATTAACATAAACAGTGCGGGAATCTTTAAAAGAAACGGTAATATAATGAAAAGAAAACAAGAGGTCTGACCCCTCGACGAAGGGGGGATCAGGAAAGATGAGACAAGAGCCAAGTAAGGCGGGAAAGTGAAAGACTCCCTAGGCCTCGGATACCCAAATGCCGTCGGGGTCGGAAAAGAACAATGTTGACCAAGGGAGGCCGATTGGAAAGAAGACGGACAGGAGCCCGGTACAAGTAAGTGGAAGTAATGCCGGACTAAGTTGGGGTCCCGTGGTCGCCAACCAACGTCCCACTAGATGTGAGCCCCTGGGGGGAGGGAGAAATAAGGAAGGAAAGAAAGTAAGAAAGAAAGAAAGAAAGAAAGAAATAAAGAATGAAAGAAAGAGAGAAAGAATGAAAGAATGAATGAAAGAAAGAAAGAAAGAAAGAGAGAAAGAAAGAAAGAAAGAAAGAAAGAAAGAAAGAAAGAAAGAATGAATGAAAGAAAGAAAGAGAGAAAGAATGAATGAATGAAAGAAAGAGAGAAAGAATGAATAAATGAAAGAAAGGAAGAAAGAATGAATGAAAGAAAGAAAGAGAGAAAGAATGAAAGAATAAATGAAAGAAAGGTAGAAAGAATGAATGAATGAAAGAAAGAAAGAAAGAAAGAAAGAAAGAAAGAGAGAAAGAATGAATGAATAAATGAAAGAAAGGAAGAAAGAATGAATGAAAGAAAGAAAGAACGAAAGAAAGAAAGAGAGAAAGAATGAAAGAATAAATGAAAGAAAGGAAGAAAGAATGAATGAAAGAAAGAAAGAGAGAAAGAATAAATGAAAGAAAGAAAGAAAGAAAGAAAGAAAGAAAGAATGAATGAATGAAAGAAAGAAAGAAAGAAAGAAAGAAAGAAAGAAAGAAAGAATGAATGAATGAAAGAACAAAAGAGGGAAAGAAAGAAAGAAAGAGAGAGAGAAAGAAAGAAAGAAAGAAAGAATGAAAGAAAGAAAGAAAGAAAGAAAGAAAGAACGAATGAAAGAAAGAGAGAGAGAAAGAATGAAAGAAAGAGAGAGAGAAAGAAAGAATGATAATTGGGGCAGGTGGACCATTTTAAACACAATGGCTCAGTATTCTCTCCAGATGGTAGCGTAGTGGAATAGAGTCGAGGTGCAGTGAGTTCTGAGTTGCGATCTACAGCATTCTACAAGAAAGATGTTAGTGTAGCGAAGAAACTTTAGACTGACCTTGTTGTGAAGCTGGAGGTAACTGATATGAGGGAGTAATGACAGGGGGGTTCTCCTAATAAAGAGGTAAAGGCTAAACTAGAACTGAACACGTTAAATGAGGCTGTTCGAAAGGGCCGGTCATGTGACGAGAATGGGAAAGGAGAGATAACCACAGAGATTATTGAACTCTGTTATAGAAGGTAAGATAAGTCGAGGTAGACCTAGGAGGCGATGGTTAGATTCAGTGTTGAACGATTTACAGGCGAGGGACATGGACGCAGAGAAGGCCACAGTGCTAACTGCTAATAAGGGTTCATGGAGGCGACTCGACCACCTCGTGGTGAAGTGGCTAGCATCCTTGGCTGTCGCCCCAGAGACCCGGGTTGAATTCCCGCCTCTGCCAAGAAATGTAATTTTGGTCTGAGGACTGGAACGAGGTACACTCAGCCTCGAGTGCCAAAACTGAGAAGAGGTGGATTCGATTTCTACCTCAGTTGTCTTGGAAGTTTTTTTCCGTGTTTTCCCACTTTTACTCCAGGCAAATGACGGAATAGTTCCTAACTTAAGGCCACGGCCGTCTTCTTCCAAATCCTCACTTGACTTACAAATAAACACATTAATACAACCATCACAGTAACACAACGTTATCAGACAAATTTCAAAGAAACACACACATACCCAAGTACACGGGGCTAAATAGCCACGATGTCACATAGCCCCTAAATAAATCATCAACAACAACAACATCATGAAGGTGACATGTTCGCAAAGAGAGGCTTGCGGACTAGACTTGACGCTGAAAGGCAAAGCAGTCGCCAATTTCGTCTAGTTGTTCTTGTTATTCTTCTAATAATTCTTCTTATTATTATTCTCCTTCATCTTCTCCTCTTATTCTTCTTATCCTTCTTCTCCTTCTTCTTCTTGTTCTTATTCTCGATATTATTGTTATTTATTTATAATCGTTTCGGTCTTCTATGGACCACGTAATTTCAATTGTCTTCTCCCTCGTTCTTTAACATTGGCCCAGTGTTCGCACATTCTTCTTCGGTGAGCTTCCTTTCGTTCTTCGGTCCACTTCTTGCCGATTTTCAATATGGGTTTAGGCTGAAAACTCTGAATCTCCCCAAGTTTCTTCATTAAAGAGTCACGTTCCAAGATGTCCTCATGTGATATCCCCAGTTCTTGTAGGTCTCTTTCCACCTCTGTAAACCAGATCCCTTTGGTTTTCTTTCCCACTTAGTAGGCACAGATTCGATTGGACAATCTTCTGGAGCTCATTCGTGTTAAATGGCCGTAAAAGGAGAGCCTTCTTTTGGGTATGGTGTCCGTTATTTTCTCCACAAGTAGATGAAGTTCATCGCTGTGTCGTCTTCTATACTCTCCTCGTTCCTTGACTGGGCCCAAGATCATTCTCAGAATTTTCCTCTCTTTGGCTTCCAGTTGTTCTGCCAGGCCTTTCTTATTCATCGCCAGGCATTCTGATGCCGGTAACGTAGTTATTGTTATTATTATTAGTATTAGTATTATTATTATTATTATTATTATTATTATTATTTTAACACGTCATTCTAGTTGAGGGGTTGAAAGTGCTATAACAGTGGTGCCACTGTAGCCCTGGGTAATTGAAGCTCTTGGTGGCTTCGGTGCCGTAGTCGGTAGCACGCTGAGCTTCTATGCCCAAGATAGCGGGTTCAAACCCGGCCGAAGCCTTCGGATTTTTTAAGAGCGTTGAAAATCCCTCAGTATGCCTTCCTTCGGAGGGGAAGTAAAGCCGGCGGTCCCATGTCATAGATTTATGGCATGTTAAAGAACCTTCCACTAATTACATCTGTGTGAAGCTAAAATGGATAGGTTAAGAATGTAAACAACGCTCTTCGGTTTCTACGTTCGTTGCCAAGAGCAGACTGCGGTGGTGTCTAGTAGCTAAGTTCTGAACTAGGCCTAGTAGTCGTTGACGGTGGCGTTTGGCGGCAAAAGAAGGAACTATTTGAAAATTTCTAAGTTGCAGTCTCTACTTAATTTACTCGACCTGAGAAGCCGTCTACAACTTACTGACCTGTGTTTCCTACATAAAATTATGAATGGTTACACAAAATGTAACATGCTCTTAAGCTACTTCCCACTCCACGTTCCCACCCGTTCAACACGCCAGAACCACTTACACCACATACCTCGCCCACGTCTTGAAGTACAGAAGCGCTCTATTTTCCACCGTCTACCTACCCTTAGCAACTCCCTTCCAAATATCGACATATTCTCTCCCTATAGAACATTCAAACATAACATTAGAAGATCCCTTTCACCCTCAATTCCTAACCCCTCACCCTCCTAATCACTCACTACCCCAATCACTCCCTGCGTCCTTCCCGAGATTTATCCCTTCTGCCATCACTGCCAATTGTTACCTGTTATTGTTGTTGTTGTTATTGTTTGTTTTTGTTAATATTATTTGTAATTGTTAAAATATTAGTGTAAAATGACATTTTCATGGTTGTATCTAATAATTATTAAATAAATAAAAAAAACAAAAAAAAAACAGATACACACACTAATACAGTCATCACAATTAACACCGGTTATCAGACAGATTCTACACAAACCCAAAGTACACGGGGCTACATGACCGCGTTGTGGCAGCCCCTAAACTTAAGAACCAACCAACCTAAGAGAAGCTCGTAGAAAGTGCCCTTGATGCTCGAGAGATTACCTGCTGATAAAGAGCAAGTGGATGACGGGACTCAAGTTCTGACACCCCACCAGATGATATCGAGGAGGAAGATTTGCACTTTCCCTTGGTAAATTATTTGCTTGGCTGGGTGACGGCGAGATTCTCACGGTAACCGCATTCCGCAGCTACGAGCAGCGGTCACCTTGCAAACAAACAGTCAGTGTGCGTGCGCTTATGGATCAGCCAATGACCAACCAACACTGCTGTCTACCGTCACAATCTTATGGTTTCTTCAGTTTATCGTAAATGTATTGTCATCAAAACAGCACACTTAAACCTTTATAGCTAAATATTGTTAGTGTGCACTCTTCAAAAATGCGTATGTTACCAAAGAATTTGAATGGAAGAATACAACACTTGCTGAATGTTTATATTTTCTCTATTAATAACAGGCAGAGCACTGACACAATGAATGTAGCCATGATATAACCTATACGTGGTTTGCTTTAATGTTTTTTCACTTTAATTATTGACTTTTGTAGTTATTCGGTAAATAGTCAGTATAAAAGCCCCCGTCACATTACTGTTGCTGTTTGAGTCTTCAGACTTTTGATTGGATTGATGGAGCTCTCAATGCCTCCCCGTCTTGAGCTAATCGTTTCATCTCTACATAGCTACCACACCTCACATCCAAGGCAATCTGTTGAACACATTCTAAGCTTGGTCTACCCCTATAGTTCTTGTCCTCGACCCTTCCTTCCATAACTAAACTTGCTATTCCTGGGTCTCATAGTATGTGTCCCACCAACCTATCTCTTCTCTTCATTAGCAGTCACCAGAAACATCTCTCCTCTCCCACTGGTCTTAATACATCTTCGTTTGTAACCCTATCTACCCATCTGATCTTCATCATTCTCATGTAAAACCACATTTCAAACGCTTCAATTCTCCTCTTTTCTGCTACACCAATTGTCCAAGTTTCACTTCCATAGAGCGCCACGCTCGAGACAAAGGCTTTCAAAAATGTATTTCTAATAACTAAATCTATAAGATCGCGGGTTCTAACCCGGCCGAAGTCGCCGGATTTTTAAGGGTGTTAAAATCCATCAGTATGTCTTCCTTCTGAGGGGACGTAAAGCCGGCGAGCCCATGTCATAGATTTATGGCACGTAAAAGAACCTACCACTGCAATTGGTAGTGTGTAGCAAAATTTGTAGGTTATATTTGGCTAGTTAGAAACGCTCTGTCAAGTTCCTACGTTCGCCACCAGGTGTTAGTGGCTTCAGCATATGGTAGACAAAGTTGGAACTACTCGAAATTGAACTTGTTGGGAGCTCTCGGGTGTTCAATATAAAAAATATTAAAAAAAACTCAGTTACGGCCATTGGCTGCAATTCATATACTGTATAATAATACAGATATACTGATATTTAAGTTTACTGAACTGCCTGCAACCGTTGTAAACTGCTCGGGCTTGCAGGCCGTGGTCCAGACAGGATATCTCCCGACGTTTCACCGGAAACTGCGTCCGGCATTTTCAAGGGTTCCGCTCCTTTCCTTGGTCAGCAGTTGTTGAAAAGGGGGAAATTCAAAAGAGATATTTGCAAGGATAAGCTATTGTGTATACTATTAATTTTATTCTGTGGAAAATTACATATTGTATCTGTAAAGCCTTACGCTAAATAAATACATAATATGGAGATTTAAACAAAAATAAAACTAGTAGCATGTCTAAAGCAAGTCCAGACTTGTTGAATAGCATTCGCCAGTAAGAAACACAGGAAACCTTCCTAAGGGATCCGAACTCAGGTGTCTTTGGAGTCCAAGATACGTTGTTGTACTGGCCGCTGATTCAACGCAGGAACGTTACTTGATAGCAAAATCCGTGGCCCATACTGTTATTCGCGTGCCGGTCCTCCGAGTCGCTCCACTGGACACAGCTTTCCCTGCGCATAGGTTCGCTGGCCTCGCTGACGACCACAAGCCACGCTCTGCTTACACTAATAGCGTCGAGACTACCAGCCAAGTAACAAGGGGATGAGATTCCGTGTTTCAATCTATTTTTTAAACATAACCCTACTCGTTAAGTTAATTTTGGTGAAAGAATTTTTAAAACATATGCATTACTTTAGGAGTTATGATTTCGAAAGCTAGACACTGCAGATTATATAAGAAAAAGCTCGAAGCTTGTGGTTTAACGTGACTGTTAATCTCGCGATCATGAGCCACGGGACCTCCTTTTTACGTGAAATCCGAATCACAGGACATGGCATTTCACTTAGAAAATCTCACATGCATTGACCGGGAATCGAACCCGGTCCACCTTGGTGAGAGGCATCCAGCTGGACCGTTGCGCCACCACGGCCCTAGATTATATAAGAGTCAGGTAACTTAGTCGTTTATATTTTCAACTAGCAACCCACCCCGGCTTCGCCCAGGAACAGTTATGAATACATTATGTGCTAGCTCGTAAACTGTCGCCTCAGTAATTGAATGGAGATTCTTGGAAGAAATTGAAACGTAAAAACACTTATAGTGGGCGATGTATTGAAGATAGACATATGCTCTCGCGGACTTTTTTGTAGAACTTTTCATGCTGAACAATTCTTACACTCATAGTATATAGATACAAGCTGACCCGGCAGACGATGTCCTGCCAATCAAAGAAAGTGTTGTAAATTTGTTTCTTCAAGTGCTTTTGGATACACATTATTTTTTTCAATTTCTGTTAACTGCCTTTAAACTATCGTGAATTGAATTAACTAATTTACAAACATTCGTTGGAGCGTGCTCAACAACTCTCCAAAGTTTCATCGCAAACGGATAAATGGCATTTAACGCATACGGGATTTGGTTAAAATGATTCGTGCGCTGTCACTCATTTGTTGAACCTACTCGTGCTCTACCAACTGTGCAATGGATTTACTAAGTTAGAAAGCTTCACGTAAGCGTACACAACAACTCATCAAAGTTTCATTGGAATCGATGAATAGTATATGAACGCATACAGGATTTTGTAGGAACGCTTCGCGCGTCGTCACTCTGTTACATCTACTCGTGCGCTACCAATATTGTAAAATGAATTTACCAAGTTGAACACCTTCCCTGCCGTGTACACAACAACTCATCAAAGTTTCATCGGAATCGGATGAATGACATATGAACGCAGAAGTGATTTTCTTTAAACGATTCGCGTGCCGTCACTCATTTGTTGAATCTACTCGTGCGCTACTTATTAAAAACTGGATTTACAAAGACAGAAACATTTTCTGGAGTGTACACAACAATTCACCAAAGTTTCATCGCAATCGGATAAATGGTATATGGACGCATACGGTACTTTGTTGAATTGATTCACGTGCCGTCACACATTTGTTGAATCTACTCGTGCGCTACCTATTGTAAAATGGATTTATGAAGCCAGAAACCTTCCGTAGGGTATACACAACATCTCACCCAAGTTTCATTGTAATCGGACGAATGGTATTTGAACGCATACGGGACCTTATTGAAACGCTTCCCGCGTCGTCGCTCATTTGTTGAATCTACTGGTGCGAAACCTCCTGTGAAATGGATTTACTAAGTTAGAAACCCTCACGTAAGTGTACACAACATCTCACCCAAGTTTCATTGCAATCGGATGAATGGTATATGAACGCATACGGTACTTTGATTAAAAGTTCGTGCGTCGTTGCTCATTTGTTGAATCTACTCGTGCGCTACCTATTGTAAAATGGATTTACTAATCCAGAAGCCTCCCCTGGAGGGTACACAACATCTCACCTAAGTTTCATCGCTATCGGACGAATGGTATTTGAACGCATACGGGACTTGGTTGAAACGCTTCGCACGTCGCCGCTCATTTGTTGAATCTACTCGTGCGCAACCTCCTGTGAAATGGATTACTAAGTTAGAAGCCTTCACTTATAAGTGTACACAACAACTCATCAAACTTTCATCTCAATCTATGAATGGAATATAAACTGATACGGGATTTTGTTGAAACGCTTCGCGCGTCGTCACTCATTTGTTGAATCTAGTCGTGCGCTACCTAATGTGAAATTGATTTACTAAGCCAGAAACCTTCCCTGGACTGTACACAACATCTCACCCAAGTTTCATCGCTATCGGACGAATGGTATTTGAACGCATACGGGACCTTTTTGAAACGCTTCGCGCGTCGTCGCTCATTTGTTGAATCTATTCGTGCGCTATCTATTGTAAAATGGATTTACTAAGCCAAACACCTTCCCTGGAGCTCACTCAACATATCACCCAAGTTTCATGGCAATCGGATGAATGGTATATGAACGCATACGGGACTTAGAAACGCTCTAACGTGCAAAGACAAACAGTAGAATTCGACATCACTGCCACATTTGGTATAAAACACAACTTTTCGCCACGGGCGGAGTGTATGTAATGGCGGTAGTTGCACAGGTTGCGACCAGGTGGCTCTAACGTGCAGAGACGGCAGAGACAAACCGTCCAAAGACATCAGCTTTCACGAAGGCCAAGGCTAGTGGTTTCCATGACGACTGTTTTTGACTGTATATTGTGGTTCTAAAATTGTGTGTAAATTGTGGTTCTAAAATTGTGTTCATTCCACCTACCGGGTCAGATTGTGAATCTAAACCATACATGGACCCACCCGAATATACATACCAAATTCCATCAAAATCGGTTCAGTCGTTTAGGAGGAGTTCAGTCACATACACACGTGTCGAAGAATTATATATATAAAGATTGTTAGCGGTTTGCCGAGCGTGAGCTTAAAAAGCGCACGGACGCCAGGTTTTTTCGACTTTTTAAAAACTGAAATCGTTACTGCTTGGCTTCCTTTGATCATACATAAATTGTTTTCTACAGAAACCTTCTTCGAGATATCCTTTACAGAATGGTGAAAACTGCATCAAAACGCATCCAGTGGTTCTTGAGATTACCCGCAACATCCAAGAAACGGGAACTTTGTTTTATACTAAGTACATACTGTATTTTTCAAACCCGTTTCCCTTCTAACTCCTAAAATATGAGGCGCATTACAACGAATTTTAGTCTATTTTCATTTATGAGAAAACAGGCTAATGAGATCACCTTTTGTCCATGTGTGTGTATGTATGTGTACCCCTCAAGCGTGATATTGTGAAACTCTGGGCTGCACCCACAACGTGCATTATTTCTAGCCTACTCCCAATGGTAAGCGCGGTGTCATATGCATTTCGCTATAATTTCCAAACGCACTGGCAAAAGTTTAAAAAACACACACAATAAGAACAACATATAACATAATATTCTAAACTATTGATAACCTGATTATCCCTGGTCAGCGGCACGTCAATACTGGGACAATATCACAGTCGCTTAATGTGTTCGTATTTCTTGGCGTTCTATCACGAATTACATCGTCAGCGTCACTATCTTCACTGGAAGTTATAGCAAACTCATCCTCTATATCGCTGTCACACTCTGAATCACTTTCGTTGGCACTAATATCGAGCAAATTAGCTATTTCTTTGTCATCAATAACTGTGCCACGACCTGCCATGTTTACAAGCAAACTCACGGTCCGCAAAAGCGGGAACACGTGTGCAGAGATCTGAAAAATAAATGACTGTGAAGATATGCGACACCTCCTGGCAATAATAAGTAGCTCGAAGTGTAGCCAAAAGTTGCCTCTTCCTGCCATCTTACGACCAAATAAATTACTATTACGAAGTCCACGTAGCGGGCGTTTCAAATTCGACGGCGCACCCTTGCGCTGTGAACGTAGCAGGCTAGTGGGCGCACCGTTGCGCCGTACACGCTAAGGGGGTTAAAAACGCACGGACGCCAGGTTTTTTCGACTTTTTTAAAACTGAAATCGTTACTGCTTGGCTTCCTTTGATCATACATAAATTGTTTTCTACAGAAACCTTCTTCGAGATATCCTTTACAGAATGGTGAAAACTGCATCAAAACCCATCCAGTGGTTCTTGAGATTACCCGCAACATCCAAGAAACGGGAACTTTGTTTTATACTAAGTACATACTGTATTTTTCAAACCCGTTTCCCTTCTAACTCCTAAAATATGAGGTGCATTACAACGAATTTTAGTCTATTTTCATTTATGAGAAAACAGGCTAATGAGATCACCTTTTGTCCATGTGTGTGTCCCCGCTAATAACTTCTAAACGGCTGGGGCGATTTCAATGAAACTCAGTAAAGTCATAGTACTATTTTGGCCGACCCCGATCGTGCCCTTCAAATTTTATTACGTCTCGCCAATCCAACATGGCGGCTGTGCGAAATATATCTCCTAAAGTATTACTGGTATCACCCTGACATTTTGTACGGTGATAGAAGGCACTACTAGACGTTCACCTATGGGACTTTCTAAAACCTGTTAACTACAAAACGAACATGGCGGCCAAGCGAAGTTGAAACATATAAATAGACCTTTCTTGCGATTTAACCATCCGAACGCAGTGAAAGTACAGCAAATGACTACACCAATTGCAATGCACTGACATCTAATTTACTTCAATTGCTTACATAACCTCAAGATGGCGGCTGTGCAAAATTTTAAAATTAAGATTTTATTTCTTGTGTTCTAATAATGTGATCGAAATCAACGTTTCAATAATGAACGTACACAATAATCCTCATCTAATAGTACATAACTCTATGGCCTACATATATTAAAATCCAACATGCGACCATCCGAAATACACTGTATAAAAAAGAAAAAAATCGACGCACCGGGAAGGCGTTGTCCGATTGTAAGGAAATTACGTAAGCAAAGACATTCGGACCGAACATGCAACTGATTAAAGCTTCGTGTCCAATGAATGAATATCGGTGCGATTCTGAAGCGTATGCTCAAAGTAGCTGTTGCACTTGACAGCGATATCTGAACGACGGCTGTAAGAATGCCACGCCGAAGGATTCGTGCTCATTACGAGTTGATGTCAGAGTTTGAAAGAGGTCGTGCGATCGGAAAGAAGCTGGTTGGTCGAATCGAGTTGTCGCTGGACATTTGGGCCGAAGTGATGCGGCGATCAGACGATGCTGGCAAGCGTGGGTCATCAACGGCAGGCATCAGCGTCAGGACGGCAGTGGTCGACCGAGGGCCACAACAGCACGGGAAGACAGTGCGATTGTCAGATCAGCTGTCACAGCACCGGAGTCGTTGTTATCAACGATCCAGCGTGTGACCCGCACTCGTGTGTCCACCATGACCATCAACAGATGCCTGAGCGACAGAAATTTGCGCTCGCGCCGCCCGTTACGCTGCTTACCACTCACGCCTGTTCACCGTCAAGCCAGATTACAGTGGTGCCACGCTCGAGCAACGTAGAACTGCGCTGACTGGGGACGTATAGTCATTAGTGACGAGTCCCGTTTCCAATGGTGCCCTGACGATAACCGCAGACGTGTTTGGAGACGTCCAAGCCTGCGTGGGGATCCTGCCTTGAATATCGGACGCCACACAGCCCCACAACAGGGGGTGATGGTCTGGGGTGCCATCTCCTTTCATAGCCGGACCCCTCTGGTAGTCATTCCTGACACACTGACAGCACAGCGGTATGTTGATGACATTCAACAGTCGTTTGTATTACCGTTCCTTCAGCGACATCCAGGTCTTACTTTCCAACAGGATAATGCCCGACCGCACACGGCCCGTGTTGTTATGGACTGTCTTCAAGCTTGCCCTATCCTTCCTTGGCCAGCTTGGTCGCCTGATCTCTCTCCCATAGAGCACTTCCTGCAACCATGGGCACGGCAGGCACAGCTGACCCACGCAGCCAGGCCTATCAACTATTATTGCATTTCATTAGCACATGATTGTGTTGTGTTATTGTAGTGTAAGTTCAAGACGGTTAGCAGGATGAGCAAATAATAAAGTGGTTCAAGTGAGCTGACTCCGAGTATTACGCACCCTGCAAACGCATCCTTTTTGAGGCCAAAGTGCAGAATCTTCCAGTGGAAACGGGAATTATAAGGGACTGCAGTCATTCCTGTCACGGTTTGAGAACACTCGGTAAGAATGAAGCGTAGCAGAGAACTCACATAAACTAGTGCGTTGCCATGGAGATGTCACCAACTGAAGCATCACGGGACTGCTCGCCCCATCCGGTCCCTCCTACATCCGGCCGGCTCTGGGCGACTCCCTAATGCACCGTCAATATCAAATGATATACAGTAACTAAATCGTCAATATGTCAACGGGAACCGAGTTTTATTTTCAAGACCACAATAATGGTGATTGTGAATGGTAGAGCGTTGTTGGCCAAAACCAAGGGAATAGGTTTGATCCACTCACGCGTCATACATAGAGTTTGAGATTATTAGCATTTGCGATAAATGCAAAATGTTGGAACTTCGTAGCTGTTTGTGCCTTCATGCCTTATGGACTAGAGGCTTGTGCGGATACACAAAACGCTATCCGCATCCGCACCGCATCCGCACGACTGTTATCCGCATCCGCCCCGCATCCACACATTTCTTATCTGAATCTACTGGCATTACAATAATATTTTTGATGTGCAACATCTTTCCACTCGGTTGGTGGATATTTTTGTGGGAGTGATTTTGAAAAATGGGACGGAAGTGGATCGGACGGAAGTGTGTAAGACGCACTGCCAGCTGGATCGTATCCCTCCTGGACATTCATCAACACACAAAGATCTTCTTTATTTACACACTAATAACACATGACAATTCCAAGACTCTCTTTTTTTCTTCACTGCCTACTTGGATATTTCTACTCTCGCACTGCCTTCTTGATACTCTGCTGCTCATCACATCAATATGACTCACTTTAACAGAATCCATATGGAATTACGTGTTGGTCTGTGAACTAAGAGGTCCGGGAACTGGGCAAGCCTTTCATGGTCTACTGCTGTGCACATTGCATTTACTCGCAAGTTGGCCTATTATAAGGAATTTAAGGTTATGAGCGGTGTCGCGTCTATTAATCTAGTTGATCCATATCGTATTCTTTATTTAGGCTAGTGCTGGTGGAAGCTACAAATCATCTAATAAAATGAGTTCCGTATTATAAACTACAATATCTGTAAAACACTCCCTTTTACAATATATTAATATTTGTGCCAATAATATTATAAAATACCGGTGTATCAACAATGTGAGGTTTCTTCTATGTCAGATGTTACACATCATATGCGACTACTGTAAGGCTCGTTTTTTTTTAAATTACATAAAACATAAAGTATTAAAGCAACACATTTAGACATTTGAGGAGAAAGTCGCTCCCCTAGACTTTGTAAGTCATGTGCTATGTTTAAACTGTATGTTACACAGCCAGAATTGCAACCCTCCTCAGTCCGGAGTGTCAATTATGCTTAATATCATAATTTGAATCAGATTAGCATAACGTATCATGGAACTGCATGTACAACGAAATCTTGTCAGACGTAATTTAAGAATGGCGAGGTGCATGAAACACAAATCCCCCTTCCAATCTTAACTTGACTGTGTATTTTGCGGAACGAAACGTTCACGGGTGGAAAGAAGAAAGGCCGAGTTTCACTTCCAGGGAAACTCCAAACACAACCACTCTTCTGTGAAGTCTTAACTCAACACGACTCGACAGTTTGCTGCTGGATGTATCTGGGCTATTGTCGCCTCAGTAATTGAATGGAGATTGTTGGAGGAAATGAAACCGTAAAAACACTTATAGTGGGCGATGTATTGAAGATAGAGATATGCTCTCACGGACTTTTTTGTAGCACTTTTCATGCTGAACAATTCTTACACTCATAGTATATTGATATTTTTAACGGTTGGCCCAGCGTAAGCTTAAAAAGCACACGGACGCCAAGTTTCTTTTTCGACCTTTTCACTGAAATCGTCACTGCTTGGCTTCCTTTCATCATGAATAAATTATTTTCTACAGAATCCTTGCTAGAGATAACCTTTACAGAATGGTGAAAACCGCATCAAAATCCATCCTGTGGTTCTCGAGATTACCCGTGACATCCAAGAATCGGGCACTTTGTTTTATACTATAGTAAAGCCATCATTACTTCCGACTTGACGTTCAGTGTTACCCTAGAGTTATCTAGCGGTCAGAAGGAAAATCACTTTAAATAGACAATCACAGGCAACCATTCAAATCGATATATTACGATACATTGAGTTTCGCGATGTCGCGATTTAGCAAACGAAACTCTAGAGAAATGTTTTAATTATTGTTCGAATATATGATTTTTCGTTACAACAGGAAGGTTGTCTATGCATACTTTGGCAATTCTAAGGCCATATCTCCATGTTTCGATCATTTTAGTGCACATAATCGCCATCACTACACTTTCATAAAATGTACGAGTCAGGTTTCCTGTATAGAACATGAAACTGTGCTAAGATTAAAGCTACATAACTTGTGACGCGAGTCTGCATCTACCGTAACGGGATCGGGTTACGTAACCCACTGGCTATTAACTTGTCCCCGGTCGGATCCCGGCGGGGACTCGCGGAGCGGAAGTGTGGTGAAAGGCAAGGTCGCCTTGGGGCTTAGCGGAGAGGGCACCTACAATGTCATCCTCTCACGACTGGCGAAAAATGATTTTCCTACAAACCTGTTTCACTATTAACATACCTTTGCATGTTAACCATCTCTTGATAGTATTTGTCTGTTGACACTTAGAGGCAGATGACGTCGTAGTTCCGCCCCTTAAAACAACAATAACTAACTAACTCTGTTGACACATGCATACCAAAATGTGCCTTTCCACAGATTTTTAGGTCTCATTCATGACTGTGATGGAAGCTACTGAGACATAAAATAAAATTAGAGCATGCACTTGCGAGCCTCCGTGGCTTAGGCGGCAGCACGCCGGCCTGTCACCGCTGGGTTCGTGTTCAAATCCCGGTCACTCCATGTGAGATTTGTGCTGGACAAAGCGAAGGCAAACAGGATTTTCTCCGGGTACTCCGGTTTTCCCTGTCACTAATTTCATTCAAGCAACACTCTCCACTGTAATTTAATTTCATCTGTCATTCATTTAATCATTTCCCCAGAGGAGTGCGTCAAATGAATACTCTTGATGAGCCATCACAGGTCATCAGACAGATCACACACACCCAAGTATACGGGGCTACATGACCACGATAGCATCAACAACAACAACAACTTACTGATAACGGTTAAAGTAAATTCCCAGTGAAGGATATGCGAAGGTTTAGAAGGCTGTGACTGACAACCACTAAACCGGAGCCAATAGAAAGTACGAAATTGTGCTCAAGGTCGCATTCGTCGCGTTTCCTAATGTTGGGAGATAAAAAGTTGATACGTCACAACCGCCAACTAGGAGCGCAGTGGAGCGATACTCACCGCCAGTGCCAGTATAATGCACAGGGTGCTCATTTTAAATCAATACAGAACCAAGGAACGTCATTGTTAACACTGGGGAACAAAGGATATTTCTTTAGGTGTTGCCTGAATTTTGAAAACTGTTTCTAGGCAGATTTGTGCAGCTGATTCCCAAACCGCAGTTCATTTTGTTCTAGCAATTCTCGAATTCTAGATAGGCCTATTGCACATATGATGAGCATCCGTCGAGATTGTCCAGAAATACAGTATTACAGCACACAAGTGGATTCAGCGATATGTCAAATTGAAGGTGCCGTACGTGTGTTGTTCTCTTTCTAGTTAGTTAATTATTGTTGTTTTAAGGGGCGGGACTACGAGTTCATCTGCTCCTCTTAACACAGATTAAAGTAGCCTACACAAATTTGGAATGGAATTTAAAATTTAGAGGTGGACACCTAAATTTGAAGACACCGAACATTAATCAAACAAAAAATTAAATAAAACCAATATTTATAACATTGTTCTCTTTCTGCTAGCGGCTATCCTGAGTGTGATTTTTCCACATTCCCTCCAGGTAAATGCCGGGACAGTATCTTACCACAAGTTCCGGGGCGCCAACACCAACCCTGACCCCAATACAGTTATACACACTACTGCAGTCATCACAGTAATACAGATTATCAGACAAATTCAAATGACAGCCTACTACACGGGGCTGATGATCATGATGCCCAAAGCCCTTAAATTGAATTAACAACAACAACAAGCTAGGCATTATGCGATAGTGAACAAGGAATGGATAAGAGGCTAACTTAATTAGAAATTCTCTCCCAAATATAGTTTTCTTATTAAATTGATGTTGTTAATACATTTTAGGGGCTTCGGAAATCTTGGTCATCAGCCCTATATAGCAGGGGCGTATATATAATTATTTTCGGGGGGAGTAGGGGGGGGTGGGGTTAGGGGGGGGGGGGGGAGGGCTTGACTATCCTGGAAAATTGTGAGTATTCTCAGAGGATTATCACCGCAAAATACCCAGAAATATCAACCAATATCTTAGAGCATATAACTTTGTGTAATTATTTTAGATGTTAATTGTACAATTTTAAGTTCATATAGCCTACAATTAGTGGCAATACAAAAAACAACGTTGTAAAATACAACACAACACCCAAATAAAATGTTCTACGTAATGATTTTTCTATTATGGCCTATGGAGTATGAATGGCAAATATCTAAATGTTTGTCAATTTACTAAGCAGAAGGTAAACAGTTTTCTTTTTTACAAATTGATAATTTATTTTCTCAAAAGTACCATACTGTGGAATTCTCAGTTTTGCATCACAAGGCTGGCTGTACCCCGTTCCAGCTGTCAGACCAGAATTAAAATTTCTTGGCAGAGCCGGGAATCGAATTCGAACCTCCGGGCTGGCACCCAAGAATGCTAGCCACTACACCACGAGGTAGTCTAATTTCAATCTTAATATTGTTTATAACTTGCCGATAAGTTAAGATTAGGGTACAACCAACTTTACAATTATTTTATGCTTTTGTCAAAGCAACATTTTCTTAATTTTTATTGGCTTTTTTCCGTGGAGAGAGGGGGGGGGGTAGCCCCCACAGCTCCCCCCTTATGCTGTGTAGTTGCCCCATCTTCCCCAAGATGGCTGTTCCATTCTCAAAGCTGTTAATACCACACTCTAGGGTACCATCTTGGACAATGGCAGGACGATAAAACTAATACATTATAAGGCCGTAACTAATTTAATTTTTGAGATGATGTACAGTACATGACAACTATAACGTCCCTTCTCTTTTGCCATATAATACAGAAACTTGACATATAGAGGAGACTCGGCTAAGTCCGCAATATTAAGGGTTGATGGTAAACATGATAAATTAAGGGAAAGGGTTTCAAAAAATTAACACAGAAATTAAATCTCTACAGAATTGTGAGATAAATTATTGAAACTCTTAAAATTCCATCTGGCGTGGGTTGTCTAAATAATCTGGTTGGTTGGTTCCTTAGTATAGGGGCTGCGACAACGCGGTCGGGGGAAGCAGGGATGGGCGAAGCAATGAGGGAATACTGTAAACATTATGTTTGCACAGGTAAGGGAATATTTCTACTGAAAGGAAATCTGTTGTCATCTAATATATTAGGTTGGTGCATAAGTCCGTAGCGTTTTTGTTTTGCTTGTTGGTATTCCGGTTTTATTTATCGACTGTCATTGTTACTTTGTAGATAAATGTTCGTTCTTGAGTTTACATATTGAAGTATTGCCATTTGAAGATAGTGAGTGGAGCCGTGGACGCTAGAAAATGGAGCATTCCCGACATATTCTTCTCTTTGAATTCAATAGCGGGACAAAAGCAGCGGAGGCGGCCAGAAACATTTGCGCCGTGTATGGGGACAATGCTATTGAAGAGAGCATGGCAAGAAAGTGGTTTTCTCGTTTTAAGGTGGGTCGTATTGACGTTAGTGACTCCCCACGTTCAGGAAGACCGTCGGAATTTGATGAAGATCGTTTAAACGCATTAATCACAATGATCCACATCAGTGTACACGAGACTGCGTGAAGTGATGCTCCTCCATGATAACGCCCGCCCGCACTCTGATAACCTGACAAAAAACATATTATAGGCCTACAGGAGTTGGGCTGGGAAATCATTCCGCACGCACCTTATTCGCCTGATCTTGCGCCCTCAGATTTTCACCTTTTCCGCTCTCTACCAAACAACCTTCAAGGAACTTCCTTTCCGGGTTAAAATGCTCTCTGAACATGGCTTGAAGAATTCTTCAACTCAAAACCACGTGAAAAATAGCACAGCGTTGGCTGACTGTTTTAGATAGTGAAGGAGAATATGTTACTGATGATTAACTTCTCTCTTATGTGTATCTGAAGTGGTTAATAAACTTGATGTGGTAAACTTATGGAAAACGCTACGGACTTATGCACCAACCCAATAGATTTGGATGTAATTTTTGAAAGCTTTTATCTGGAGCGTGGCGCTCTTCGGAAGTCAAACTTGGACTGTTGGTGTGGCAAAAATAAGCAGAATAGAAGTATTTGAAGTGTGGTGAATAATGAAGATTAGATGGGAAGACAGAGTAACAAGAGGAGAGGTGTTACGACCAAAGGGGAAGGAGTGCTAATGGAGACAAGAGATAGGTTGGTAGACCACGTACTAAGGCACCCATGAATAGAAAACTTAGATATGAAATTACTAAAACCTAATAATAATGTTATTGCTTTGACGTCTCTTTTAAATACAGTGGCCTCTAGAGACGCCAGGTTACCAGAATGTTGCCCCAAAGGGGTTCTTTAACGTGCCAGTAAATCTATTGACACAGTTCCCTCGCATTTGCGCACCTTCAAATGTCAACTGACTGCGCCCGGATTCGATCCTGCAACCTTGGGCACACCAGGCGCCACGCAGCCAGTCAATTATTCAAAACTATAAGGAACACCTGACAAAAGCAAGTGAAGGTAGCTGCAGACAATGGCCATCTAATCTCTGGTTAATCGCCATGTGTGTGCTAGCCTGCTTTTCCTTTCGCAAGGCCCGCAGCGGATTAGCGTATGTCCTCTCACGAGGCGCTTATCCAGGGTTCCTTTCGGGAGGGGGGCTAATGCATTCTGCTCATTTCTGCTGGACCAACAGTCCAAGAGCGCCACGCTCCAGACAAAAGCTTGCAAAAATTACTTTCTAGTGTCTAAATCTACATTTGATGACGTTGGTTAGTTGGTTGGTTGCTTAGTTTAGGGGCTGAGACAACGCGGTCATGTAGCCCCGTGTACTTTGGGTGTGTGTAGAAACTGTCTGATAAACGGTGTTAGTTGTGATGGTTGAATTAGTGTGTGTTATCTGCTTTTAATTCAAGTAAGAACTGCAGACGATCAATTTCAAGTTGTTCCTACTCTCACTACCAAATGCTACCGTCCAAGACACCTAGGTGTGAACTTCGCTACTACTAGATGATAACGCAACCAGCGCCTGGAGACGAACGTTGGAACTTAAAAGCATTAATCAAACCTAACCTACAAATTTTGTCTTCACACAAGTGTAGTTAGTGGAAGGTTCTTTTTCATGCCATAATTTGATGACATGGGTCCGCCGGCTTTACTTCCCCTCTGAAGGAAGGCATACTAAGGCATTTTAACGCTCTTAAAAATCTAACGACTTCGGTCGGGTTTGAACCCGCGACCTTGGGCATAGCAGTTCAGCATGCTACCTACTACGCCACCGAAGCCGAACAACGGAACATATAATTAAAGGAAATGTTATATTCCAATGAACTTGAACAGTATAATAACTGAGCCAGTGTATCTGATAATCTGTGTTATTGTAGTTTCTATGTAACTGTGATTGGGTCTATGACTGAAGTACAGAAATAGGATACCTGTACTACGCAACCACACTCAGAATAGCTGCTGTCAGCATCGAGATTCAAACCTCGGATCTCCACATGCTCATGTTTCCAGTCCACTTTCATTGATTGGTTGCGAGGTTAAGCTAGGAATCATCCTGGCAGGCATTTGCCTGAGTAGGAGTGGAAAGCCACTTCTAGGATAGTTGATGAGGAATCGTGTGCTGTGGGAATCGAACCCCACTCTTCTCAGTTTGTCTCACGAGGCTGAGTGTACCTCGTTCCACCTCATCATCATCATCATCATCATTTCCCCTTATCCAGCTCTTGCCGGGTCGGGGTATTTATGGCACTTCTCCACTTTCCTCTTTCCTTCCACCATTCTTCTTCCACGATCTTGTCCCAGTCCAGATTTCTTTTTCTTATGCTGTTCTTCACTGAATCAATCCACCTTGTTCTAGGTCTTCCTCTTGCTCTCTTACCCTTACACTTTGCCTCCAGCATCTGTCTTGGTATTCTATTTCCCTCCCTTCTCTTTACATGTCCAAACCACCTTAGTTTATTCTTCTCAATTCTCTCGTTTAGTTTTCCCATCCCAACTTCCTTCCTAACATCTTCATTCCTCACTCTGTCTTTCCTTGTCTTTCCTATCGTACTTCTTAGGAATTTCATTTCACTGGCTTGGATTCTACTCTCTTACCTGCTAGTCGGGGTCCAAGTCTCAGCTGCATAAGTTAATATGGGTACTTAGTACACTTTATACATTACCTCCTTGCTTTTCCTTGGTACTTCCTTATCCCAAACAAGTTTTCTTACACTTTGATAGAATGCTGTACCCTTCTGCCAATCTCCATGGCCAACCTACCAGTTTGCATCAATTCACTTCCTAGGTATTTGAACGTGTCCACAATTTCCAAACTCTGACTTCCAATTTTCACAATGCCCTTTCCTTGTCTTTCCTCTCTTGTCATCACCATGGTCTTGCTTTTCTCTATACTGATTTTCAGGCCTTACTTCTCGTTCCACCTCTCAGATAAAAATTACATTTCTTGGCCCAAGGTTACGGGTTCAAACCCGGCCGTAGTCGTTGGATTTTTAAGAGCGTTAAAATCCCTCAGTATGCTTCCTTCGGAGGAGTAGTCAAGCCGGCGGGCCCATGTCATTGATTTATGGCATGCAAAATAACCTTCCACTAACTAAACTTGTGTGAAGCAAAATTTGTAGGTTAGGTTTGATTAATGCTCTTAAGTTCCAATGTTCGCCACCAGGCGCTGGTTGCGATGGCATCTAGTAGTAGCCAAGTCCACAGCTAGGTGTCTTGGACGGTAGCATTTGGTAGCGAAAGTAGGAACTACTTGAAATTCGTCTGCAGTCCTTATTTGAATAAAAAAAATCCTCTCGGCACGCCGGAAGGCGGAGGTAGATTTCACCGGGCAAACTAGATGATATGCTATAATAGGCAAAATATGCAGGGTTTCGTAGAAGGATCAGTCCTCATATGTTGCCAGAAAGTATTTTACTATTGGAGCTTAATTAACTTTGTTTTCGTCTTTCTATGCATATTTTTAACATTTTATTGTCTTAGGGGACGGTAACCTTCTTGTCATTTGGAATTCATTTTTATACTTGTGGTCACACTGTCCTTATGCACGGTTACGCCACTGATGTGTAACGTTTTAACAGTCTAACATCTTCACGCAAAATTTTATCTCCCGCAGAGATGTTGGTTGGTTCTTCAGTTTAGGGGCTGCGACAACGTGGTCATGTAACCCCGTGTACAATCTGTGTGTAGAATCTGTCTGATAAACGGTGTTAATTGTGATGGCTGTGTTAGTCTGTAATTCAGGTAAGGACTGCAGACGGTCAATTTCAAGTAGTAGTTCCCAATTTTGGTACAAAACACTACCGCCAACGACACCTAACTGTGAACTTGGCAACTAGATGCCACCACAACCATGAACTCGCATTGAACGTTGGAACTTCCCCTCCTAAGAAAAGCATACTGATGGATTCTTAGCGCTCTTAGAAAATCCGACGACTTCGGCTGGCTTTGAACCCGCGAACTTGGGCATAGAAGTTCAGTATGCTACCGGTTACGTCACCGAAGCCGCTTCCCACAGAGTCAGATAGAAAACTGAATGTGATCTCGTGCAGTGGCGTTGTCATGCCAACCTCTGATAGCGCATCCCTCATCAATCTAGAAGCGTTGTCATGGTAACCTCTGATGGCTCTTGGCATTTTCTTCTAATTCTGAAATAATTTTCCTCATCCCTTGGCGTAATGGTGGGTCATATCAAAAATTCTTTCAGACAAAAGTTTTAGGTAATTATTAAGGGAATATTGTCCATTTTGTACGGTATTGATATTGTGCCTATTAAGAGAGATATGATTAATGTTTCCCGAAAAAACATCCCACCCCTTTGGCCAATGGTTGGTGCTATCAAAAAACTTTTCAAACATAAATGTTTGTTCCTTATCCGACACATAGTATGAACTTTGAATGGATTCGATATTTCAAATATTAAGAGAGTTATAGCGATATTTCACTTTTTCGAGAAAAAAAAAGCCCCCAATTTCACCTCCTTCGACCGATTTTGCCCATTAACGAACTCGACCGAGATTTTATAGGGATACATATTATGTAAAAAATTCAAAGTGATTGGTGCAAAATTTCGGTAGTTATCGTGTCCACAAGAAAGTGATAGCCTATATACAGGGTGTTACAAAAAGGTACGGCCAAACTTTCAGGAAACATTCCTCACACACAAAGAAATAAAATATGTGGACATGTGTCCGGAAACGCCTAATTTCCATGTTAGAGCTCATTTTAGTTTCGTTAGTATGTACTGTACTTCCTCGATTCACCGCCAGTTGGCCCGTTTGAAGGAAGGTAATGTTGACGTCAGTGCTTGTGTTGACATACGACTCATTGCTCTACAGTACGAGCATCAAGCACAAAAGTACGTAGCATCAACTGGTTAGTGTTCATCACGAACGTGGTTTTGCAGTCAGTGCAATGTTTACAAATGCGGAGTTGGCAGATGCCCATTTGATGTATGGATTAGCACGAGGCAATAGCCGTGGCGCGGTACGTTTGTATCGAGACAGATTTCCAGAACGAAAGTGTCCCGACAGGAAGACGTTCGAAGCAATTGATCGGCGTCTTAGGGAGCACGGAACATTCCAGCCTATGACTCGCGACTGGGGAAGACCTAGAACGACGAGGACACCTGAAATGGACGAGGCAATTCTTCGTGCAGTTGACGATAACCCTCATGTCAGCGTCAGAGAAGTTGCTGCTGTACAAGGTAACGTTGACCACGTCACTGTATGGAGAGTGCTACGGGAGAACCTGTTGTTCCCGTACCATGTACAGCGTGTGCAGGCACTATCAGCAGCTGATTGGCCTCCACGGGTACACTTCTGCGAATGGTTCATCCAACAATGTGTCAATCCTCATGTCAGTGCAAATGTTCTCTTTACGGATGAGGCGTCATTCCAACGTGATCAAATTGTAAATTTTCACAATCAACATGTGTGGGCTGACGAGAATCCGCACGCAATTGTGCAATCACGTCATCAACACAGATTTTCTGTGAACGTTTGGGCAGGAATTGTTGGTGATGTCTTGATTGGGCCCCATGTTCTTCCACCTACGCTCAATGGAGCACTTTATCATGATTTCATACGGGATACTCTACCTGTGCTGCTAGAACATGTGCCTTTACAAGTACGACACAACATGTGGTTCATGCACGATGGAGCTCCTGCACATTTCAGTCGAAGTGTTCGTACGCTTCTCAACAACAGATTCGGTGACTGATGGATTGGTAGAGGCGGACCAATTCCTTGGCCTCCACGCTCTCCTGACCTCAACCCTCTTGACTTTCATTTATGGGGGCATTTGAAAGCTCTTGTCTACGCAACCCCAGTACCAAATGTAGAGACTCTTCGTGCTCGTATTGTGGACGGCTGTGATACAATACGCCATTCTCCAGGGCTGCATCAGCGCATCAGGGATTCTATGCGACGGAGGGTGGATGCATGTATCCTCGCTAACGGAGGACATTTTGAACATTTCCTGTAACAAAGTGTTTGAAGTCACGCTGGTACGTTCTGTTGCTGTGTGTTTCCATTCCATGATTAATGTGATTTGAAGAGAAGTAATAAAATGAGCTCTAACATGGAAATTAAGCGTTTCCGGACACATGTCCACATATCATATTTTCTTTCTTTGTGTGTGAGGAATGTTTCCTGAAAGTTTGGCCGTACCTTTTTGTAACACCCTGTATATTGAACCCGAGGAGGTTATGCTGACTGGAATCGAACGTGGTTCTCAGAGACTGTGATCTCAATATAAAGGTTCCACCAGGGAACGAACCAGAGATCTGTGGAGGCAGTTTCTTGGTAAAAACCCCTCGAAAGAAGTGTATATTTAATCACTGGTGTGATTTTGGTGCAATGACATTATTTATTAAAATAATGCAGGGAATAATGAGCAGATTACAGCATTATTAGACTACTTGGTGTAGGCTATACGAGGCTTGAAGCACGGAGAGGACAGAGTTGACATTTTACAAATTAGCCCAGAATTGTGGGTGGGGCCCAGTGGAGCCATGTCCATCTCTGCGACCCCATTCTGTCGTCTGGAGCAGGGGGAGGCCTGAATAATGACCCAGTTATTCTCCGACGGAGAATAGATTTGAGGAGTGGGAGGAGAGATGCCCAGGAAAATCATTGATTACTCGTGATTGGAGCAACGAATTGAGATGAGAGTTGCTCACAGATGAATCTTTTGGCAGGAGGCTAATTTTAGAGCCTTTTACCTGCGAAATTGGGGCATATTTAACGAAGTGCGGAAGGGCTGTAAAGCTACCATTGTCCGCGGATAGATTTGAGAATGTTGCCGGGGAATACCCGTAAGATAGCGTCCCACGCTATGGAGAAAGGAATTAATATTAATTAATTGGACGAGCGATTCCTTTGCACGCAGATAGTTTTGGAATCTGTGAAGAAAGAGGAACCCAATGATCATGGTTTGGAGACCAGATTCACGCTGTGAGAGGAGCCAAGATTACGCGGGAAGATTTCGCCCTAATTTCCGCGGGAATACGATATAAGGGAGTAGACCCTTGGAGGAGCGCTCAGTTGAAACCCAGTCTCTCTCAGTTGAAACACAGTCAAGCTCAGTCTACGCGCAGTTCACGTGCAGTTTGCACCCAGTTACAGCCCAAGTTGCAGTCTTACGCAGTCTTCACGACGTTAGAAGTTACCCAGTGGTAGCACAGTTGCAGTAAGTTGCAGTCAATATGCAGCAGTACGAGACAGTATGTAAGCAGTATACAGCAGTCTTCAAGTAAGGTACGAGCAGTCTTCAAGTGAATCTTCAGTCAGGTACAGCCACTTTGAAGCAAGTTCGTCAAGGCAGAACGCATGGCGGTTCTACTCATAATAGACGCCGGACAAAGACTGGTACATGTAAATGAAGCATTTTATAAGCTTTTATGAATAACAGTCGTGCTATAGGCATAATCAGCAGTATGAACTATGCCGTGTTCAGTTACGAAGCACCGTGTAGGATAATGGCAGAACTATTGTAAATAATTGTTTGTGTAAAGTATTGGACAGTGTTAAGCGCAATGTGTAAAGTATTGAATGATCGTATATGTGTAATTACGATGGAATGCGCTAAATGAAGCTCTATGACGTGTTTGGTAATGTCATGAGAGTACCAGATGATAAAACATGTACGGGAGCTAGCATATTTATGCAACGCAGGACGCTTACCGTAGGAGTAGGAATAATAAAAACTGTTGGTGAATTCCGAAAGCAGGCAAACCAGACTTTCAATCAGGAGTTGATCGGAGCACGGGAGATGCTGTCGACACCTGCAATTTCGATCTTTGCTAGGGAATTTAAGCATTGAAAAGTGTATGAAGTGACGTGTGTTAAGTGTACAGCATATGTAAAATATCCTTTAAAGTAGTGATTAGATAAGTGTTTCATATGTGTGGGAGCAATAGCTTCCTGAGAGTTATGCAACGTGTCGTGTTGTTGATGAAAATTATGCGTTATAAAATGTGTGTTTGCAAGATGAGTATGTCGCGTTAAACCTGCTAATGGCGGGCGACATGGAGAAATATGATTGGTTGGAGCCACCATAAGACGCCTATAGAAATGTAAGTACCCCGCAAGTTATGATTATGTAGAAATATGGGCCATTGCATGTTGTGATTCCGTAAAGATGCCAGTAAAAATCAGTTTAGGAGGGAGATCCTCCATGTTTAATCTTTATTGTGTTGATTTTTATAGAGTTGAGATGTTAATTTGCATCATTAAGTGGAGTAATTATTCCCACTATGAATTAAGAATGGCAATCAGTTATGTAAATGTGACGAACGCGATTGTTCGGATTTTAAAACGTTTAGCTATGTCGGATTTTTGGTTAATTTATGTGAGAAGAATAATAAAGTAATGATTTTGGTCATTTATGTCAGTGAGATTAATAAGAATAATAATAAAGTAATGATTTTGGTCATTTATGTCAGTGAGATTAATAAGAATAATAAAGTAATGATTTTGGTCATTTATGTCAGTGAGATTAATAAGAATAATAAAGTAATGATTTTGGTCATTTATGTCAGTGAGATTAATGGTAATAATAATGAATATTAAAAGTATGAATGAACACATCAGGAAACAAATAAATGTTGTAAGCGAGAGATTTACGCTAATTGCAAGACTTATCAATCTAAGCAGTAAGATGATACAGTAAGATTACGTTACAGTAATTAAGGAAAGAAGTTTTATATCAGAATATGGTATATTCAGTAATGATGCCAGGCATGAAAGAGCTTTTAGTGAATTGAATTTGCGGCTTATGTGAGAAGCTTATAGAGTAAATTGTTAGATTTCTCTTAATAATGTAGGTCGGAGGTCGTAGCATTGAGTAGGGGCCAGATGGTCTATTCTACGTATGAAATCTCCTATGTCATGGGCATAAGTGGAGATATAATTTTATGCCAGAGTTGTAGTGTGTACCCTAGCTCTGAGGAAGGATATGAAAGTGTTCCGGGTTGGGATCCTGTGATAGAGACGAGGAGAACGAGGACACCTCGAAACTCTATGGTCTCCCGAGAACTTATAAATGAGTTGTTCCGCTCGTGGTAGCGAAACTCATGGCGACAGCTGCAGTGAGCGCCTATATTTTACTTGAGACATCGGTCACCCGTTAGACTAATGCATTACGAACCCCGAACCTTCATGTTGAATGGACCCGTGTGAGGCCAGTAATTATTATATCCTCTGTGTAGGAGTAATTATAAAAGCTCATTCAATACCTGTTTGCATAATAATCAATTAAGATCCTTTGGGATATGTGTGTCGGTCAGACGACAGTATTTGTCTTGTAAATCTTTACTGCTTAGAAAGGAAAGCATTCAAAACCTTTAAGGAGGGTCGAGGTAATTGGTGGAACACCCATCCCACTTTCTATTGTGTGCGGACTCCTCTAGCCGAGGGTCTGCAGTCTAAACTCGAACCGTCAAGGCAAGTTGAAAGGGACAGATTTTAGACCCTGGTAAATGACGTATAATGAAAGATTGTTATGTTGAGTAATGTAGCCATGTGGTTTAGGAACACATGGATAATTATAGAATATCCTGATGGTTCATTATTTTAGCTATCTGACGAATAGTTAGATGATGTATTTGTACTGTCACTGAAACCAAGTTTTGAAGTTAGTTACCAGATGCCAATCGCCACGAGAGCAAGGTAATCTGATTACCATCCGACGCAAGCTATAACGTAACGTTTTATCTAGGAATCACACACAGCATGCAGTGGAACCATATAAATAGAGGAAGTGGAGGGGTAGCTTACATAATTATGGAGTTGCACGTTGATTGCGGTGCAACGTCCGAATAGGTAAATGCATGAAAGCATTTGTTTGGTGAGAAGAGAAAAATCAAAACACGCACGGCACACATAATTGTTAAAACCAAGAGGTTTAAGGAATAATTAATTTGTGATATTAAAGAAGTCACATTGTATGACTGTTAGGTTAATGTACAGTTTGTATTGAAGTCGTAGGTGCATCAGCGCACCAGAATATCTTTATGTAGTTCACATAAGGGTACAGCTTTATGGTTTAATATGACTCTATTATGATTTCATTTTTTGTTTATTTGTGGATTGTGGAAGTAAACTTTTGTTTGCTTTTTTTTTTTTATGGTTTTGGGATTGTTTTTGTGTTTGAAGCCATGATTTTCATTTACTGAATTAAAGTTTTAGAATAGAGTTGTGCCTTGTTATTGTAGAGTTGTTACCTTATAGCCTCAAATCCAAAATATGCACTGCTCATTTGGGGGAACGGCACGCGCCTGAGACCTGATGCTAGCTGGAGGCAGCTGCATATTTACCATCGAGATTACTCACATGGGTACAATATATACATAAATTATATATAAACTTTTGAACTGACGGTGGTTTTGGGGTCTAGGGCAACGCCACCTCTCTAGGTGGCGTTGTCTAGGGGATGTGAAACGCGAAGATATGTCGAAATTTTCCGGAAGTCGAAACATGGTACCCATTGCAATAGTTAGCTTTCTAATGAAATCTACCTAACAGATAACACACACTAATACAGTCAACACAATTAACACCGGTTCGTGCTCCAATTCATGTTAATAAAATAACAATTGTTGTTATAGAACAAAATAGGATTTTGACAGATTCTACATACATTTAAAGTAAACGGGGCTACATGACCGCGTTGTCGCAGCCCTAAACTAAGGAACCAACCAACCAACATTTGTGGCCGAGTTCGAAAATCAAAATTGAGTCTCAGGGGCAACAGCCAAGAATGCTAGCCACTACACCACGTGGTGGTCTTGAATTTCAGTACATGATGTAAGATAATGAAGTTTAAATGTTCTCCGACACACAATGTTGCCACATTGTGCTATTAAAATTTAGTTGACATAAGGTTTGATGACGTAGCAGTATTCTTGGCTGCCTCTCATGAAGGTGGACTGGGTTCCTTTTCTGATTAATGCAAATGAGAATTTTGGAGTAAAAAGTCTCAACCTGTGGTTTTGATTCCTCCAGTGGTCAATTGAAACTACAATTTACACACATCAAAAAAAGTTTTGCATCACCTCGGTTCCCAGATCTCCGGCATATAGACGTTGACTGTGTATATTGTATCCAAGATACAGTCCCTTTGACTGTTCATAGATGTCACTAAAACTGCTCAAAGATGTAAACAACCATGCATGAGCAGGGCCTATTAGACGGAGGGGGTACGACAGCCGATCAGTTCCAGTCATTCCACCAGGACGAAGGTACGCTGCTCATGTTGTCTGTAGTTCTACCATGCCTAGAAGGTCAATACCGCAGTTCGATCGCGTCCGCATTGTTACTTTGTGTCAAGAAGGGCTCTCAACAAGGGAAGTTTCCAGGCGTCTCAGAGTGAACCAAAGCGATGTTGTTCGGACATGGAGGAGGTACAGAGATACAGGAACTGTCGATGACAGGCCTCGCTCAGGCCGCCCAAGGGCTACTACTGTAGTGGATGACCGCTACTTACGGATTGCCGCTCGGAGGAACCCTGACAGCAATGCCACCATGTTGAATAATGCGTTTCGTTCAGCCACAGGACGTCGTGTTTCAACTCAAACTGTGCGCAATAGGCTGCATGATGCGCAACTTCACTCCCGACGTCCATGGCGAGGTCCAGCTTTGCAACCCCGACACCATGCAGCGCGGTACAGATGGGCCCAACAACATACTGAATGGACCCCACGGAATTGGCATCACGTTCTCTTCACCGATGAGTGTCGCATATGCCTTCAACCAGACAATCGTCGGAGACGTGTTTGGAGGCACCCTGGTCAGGCTGAACGTCTTAGACACACTGTCCAGCGAGTGCAGCAAGGTGGTGGTTCCCTGATGTTTTGGGGTGGCATTATGTGGGGCCGACGTACGCCACTGGTGGTCATGGAAGGCTCCGAAACGGCTTTACGATACCTGAATGACATCCTCCGACCCATAGTGCAACCATATCGGCAGAATATTGGAGAGGCATTTGTCTTCATGGACGGCAATTCTCGACCTAATCGTGCACATCTTGTGAATGCGTTCCTTCAAGATAACGACATCGCTCGACTACAGTGGCCAGCATGTTCGCCAGACATGAACCCTATCGAACATGCCTGGGATATGTTGAAAAGGGCTGTTTATGGACGTCTTGACCCACCAACCACTCTGAGAGATTTACGCCGAATTGTCGTTGAGGAGTGGGACAATTTGGACCAACAGTGTCTTGATGAACTTGTGGATAGTATGCCACGGCGAATACAGGCATGCATCAATGCAAGAGGACGTGCTACTGGGTATTAGAGGTAGTGGTGTGTACTGCAATCTGGACCACAAATGCTGAAAGTCTAGCTGTATGATGGTACAACATGCAATGTGTGGGTCTCATGAGCAATAAAACGAGCTGAAATGTTGTTTGTGTTGATCTCTATTCCCTTTGTATTTAACGGTTCCGGAACTCTTGGAACCGAGGTGATGCAAAACTTTTTTTGATGTGTGTAGTTAACATTTTTATTGGTCTGCAATATTTTCATCTCCATTTTAGTTCACGATTTCCATGTTGCTGGAAATGGGCGCGAAGTTTTGCATATCCTGTGTGAAGGAAGCGCTTACTGTGTATCTTAAACAGCTTCATCCTTGCTCTATCACAGTTGCTGGAATTGGATACGAAGTTTTGCATATCCTGTCTGAAGGAATCGCTTACTGTGTATCTTAAACAGCTTCATCTTTGCTCTATCACAGTTGCTGGAATTGGGCGCGAAGTTTTGCATATCCTGTGTGAAGGAAGCGCTTACTATGTACCTTAAACAGCTTCATCTTTGCTCTATCACAGAATACCAATACCACCATTTAAACACTGCGATATTAAATTATTCATGAAATGAAAAATACAAACCATTAATATCGCAATGTATTAAAAACTCCCCGGAGCACGTTCAAATGTGTTTTTAAAATGGCAAACAGAGTTGTTTTAATGTTCGAAAGCTTTCATTATAAAAGTCATGTTTTAGCAACAAATTAAAAATCAAAGAGAACATGGTTTGATGTGATGAATATTTTAGTGTTCAGGTAAACGGCCAACCATAGGAATGAGACATAGAAAGCCAGACGTGACGTTACATTTAAAACCTCTCTAGCCTAATAATTTATAAAAACTGTTGTATATATCCGCTGAACCTAAATTAAGCCTAAATCAGTTATTGGTGTTGCTTATTATACGATCAGCGATGTCGTGGTCATATATCCCCGTGTCTTTGTGTGTGTGTGTGTGTGGAATTTGTTTGATAACCTGTGCTATTAGAGCATTATTCTCCATTTTAGGTCCGCATTGAATATATTCACTAACAAAACTATTAATAATTTTGTTAACCTGTGCTATTGTCAAAAATGTATTAATGTGTGTATTTGTATATTGGGGGATAGGATTGGGAAGGAGGCGGCCGTGGCCTTAATTTAGCAACAATCCCAGCATTTGTCTGGAGTAGAAGTGGAAAACTGTAGAAATCCACTTCTAGGATGGCTAAGTTGGGAATCGAACCCTCCTCTTTTTTAATTTGCCTAACGAGGATGAGTGTACCCCGTACCAGCCCTCACACCAGAATTAAAATTACTTGGCAGAGCCGGGAATCAAACACGGACCTCTGGGGTGACAGCCAAGAACACTAACCGCTACACTACGAGCTGCTCTTAAGGCATGTGAGCAGGATCTGATGATTCATCATCTAGGCTCACAGGATGGAGCCACGCCTATATCGGTGATTGTTTCCCGACGTTTCGGCTGTCTTTGCAGCAGCCTTAATCATAAGTGGGTAGGATGACGTCGGGAAACAATCACCGATACACGACGCGGCTCCATCCTGTAACCCTAGATGATAAACTAGACACCGGTCGCAAAAGCCTACGATCTAAAGCAGGGGTGCACAGCCGTTTTATAAGTGGGGGCCAAGTTTATTTTTAGCCTATTTTTAATTTTGAAAAAATAGGCTTATGAGATCACCTTTTGTCAGTGTGTGTGTGCGTGTGTGTGAGAGGAGTGTGTGTGTGTGTCCCTAATAACTTTTAAACGGCTGGAGCGATTTCAATGAAACTCGGTTAGTTCATAGCACTATTCCGGACGACCCCGACCGTGCCCTTCAAATTTTGTTACGTCTCACCAATCCAACATGGCGGCTGTGCGAAATATTTCACCAGCATTCAATATCTCCGAAACTATTCCCGATATCTCCCTGGAATTTTGTACGGTGATAAAGGGAACTACTAGAAGTTCACCTATGTGACTTTTGAAAAACTGGTAACTACAAAACCAACATGGTGCCACGCAAATTTGCGACTTTTAAATAGACGTTTCTCACGATTTAACCAACCAAACACAATAAAACTTGATACAGTATATGTTTATACACATTGTAATGCACCGACATCAAACTTGGTTCAATTGTTTACATAACCACAAGATGGCGGATGTGCAAAATATATCACAGGAATTCTATATCTCTAAAAATATTAGCGGTATCACCCTGAAATTTTGTACGGAGATAAAGGGCACTACTGGAAGTGCATCTATAAGACTTTCAAAAACCCGTTAACTACAAAACGAACATGGCGGCCAAGCGAATTTGAAAATTTTAAATAGACCTTTCTCGCGATTTAATGTTCCAAACTCAATGAAATCTGGTACAGGAAATGTTTATTCACATTGTAATACGCTGGTATCTAATTTAGTTCAATTGTTTACATAACCTCAAGATGGCGGCTTTGAGAATTTTAAAATTAAGTTTTTATTTCTTGTGTCGTAATCATGCGATCGATGTGAAAGTTTGAATAAAGAACCTACAAATTTTCCTTTAATGGTACATGACTCTATGGCCTATACATTTAACAATCCAACATGGCGACCATCCGACATATTTAGACGGCTCTGAATATCTACGAATCTATTATAGCAATCAAGCTGATTTTTTAAATGTTCATAGGGGCTATGAACTTAAGTTCACCTATAGGACTTTAAATAACCTGGTGATCACAAGTCCAACATGGCGGGGAAGCGAAATATAAATATTCACATGGACGTTTCTCGCAATGTAACCATCCGAGTGCAGTGAAACTTGGTACAGTAAATCCTTATACGAATGTTAATCCACTGGCATATAATTTATTCCAATTGTTTCCATAAGCACAAGATGGCAGCTGTGCAAGGTTTTAAAATCTCCTTGTTACTTCTTTTGTCCTAATCATGCGATTGAAGTTTCAATGCTACACGTACACAATATTCTTCATGTAACAGTAGGCCTACATAACTCTAGGACCTACATATATAACATCCAACATGGCAACCATCCGAAATATTTAGTCGGTTCGCAATATCTACGAATCTATTACAGCAATCAAGCTGACATTTTGTATGTAGATAGAGGCAATTAACATAAGTAGGATATATGAAAATAGGCTGTATAGTTCTTCACGGAACTACTTGTTACATAATAAGTGGCTGGCCGCAAGTTACCTTTCCACATAGGCACTTGCCAAACCCTACCACTAAAGCTAATGTTACTATTAACTGAATAGCCTATTTTACCAGCAGAGAAAAAATGTGTTTCAGTACCATTTTTGTGTTCTGTAAACGGTTTAAATTCATTATTGAAGCTTTTTTTTTGGCAATTGCGTTGTTATCAAATTATTGATTTACAATAAACTTACTCCTAATTCGAAAAGGTTTAGGGGTAGGCCTATATAAAATAAAATAATACTATAACAAGGTTGCTGAGCCTCCGTGCCTTAGGCGGCAGCACGCAGGCCTCTCACCGCTGGGTCCGTGGTTCAAATCCCGGTCACTCCATGTGAGATTTGTGCCGGGCAAAGCGGAGGCAGACAGGTTTTTCTCCGGGTACTCCGATTTCCCCTGTCACAATTTCATTCCAGCAACACTCTCCACTATCATTTCATTTCATCTGTCATTCATTTAATCAATGCCCCAGGGGAGTGCGACAGGCTTCGGCAGCCGGCACAGTTCATATCCTCGCCGCTAGATGGGGGGCTTCATTCATTTCAATCCCTGACCCAGTCGGTCGACTGGAAGCAGGCTGTGGATTTTCATTTTCACTATCACAAGGTTGTATTTTTTTTTGACAAAAAAGAATTCTTAACATCAAAGTATATAAAAAAATGAAAATCAATATATCGTCAAACTGACCATCAAATGAAGTAGTAGCCTAATGCTCCTAATGTGATCCTTGGCACTGTGTATTTTTCAATAGTCTGTCAATATCAGAGTCTGTCTAAACCTTGCAGCAGTCTGGTTATACAAAACTTAAAATCTGTACAATAATTGTTTACTTTCTAATTGATTTTTACGAAACATTTTTATATTCTCTTATTTCAACTAGGACCTACAATATTGGGATAGATCTCATCATTCACAACATATATATTCACGTTTTCAATAGTATAAAATATCTATCCTCGGGCCGCATAAACTGTCTTTGAGGGCCGCGGATTGTGCACCCCTGATCTCAAGGATCTGATGATGTTCACTTGACGAACAAAGTACAGTAGTAGTCTAAGTGTTTTATTTAGTGTTTAAATAATTCATGTACTGTATTTTGTTTCATGAAATTAATTGTAACTCCCCAACCAACCTAATTTGGCAGACTCATGTTGACCAACTGAAAAGCATCCACACTAATAGCGGAAGTGGGAAACAACAACAACAACAAAACTGGCAGGATGTCCGAGGTATGAGTCCCTTCTCAGTTCAGTCTCACGAGGCTCAGTGTACCTCATGGCAGAGTCGGGAATCAAACCCAGGACCCCTGCATACATACCCTGAGAATACAAAAGGCGGCGCACTCTTGGTTGCCACCGCGAAGGTCCGGGTTCGATTCCCTGCTCTTGAAAAAAAATATTCTAGCCTGAGGACTGGAACCGGATACATTCAACCTCGTGAGAGAAAATTAAAAAGAGGCACGCTTGATTCTTACCTCAGCCATCCTGGAAGTGGTTGTTCGTGGTTTCCCACTTCTACTCCAGGCAAATGCCGAAATGCTACCTAACATAAGGCCACGACCGCTTCCTGCCCAACCCCTACCTCGATTGCAAATACACTCTCTATTACTGTCATAACAGTAACACAGGTTATCAGAAAAATCTACACACAGCCAAGTACACAGGACTAAATGACCACGATGTCGCAAAGCCCCTAAAAGAACCAACAACAACAGTCGGCATCACGACCCTAGATTCGAGTAAATAGTAATTTCAACGATTTGCTAAGTAAATCACAAACAAAGAAATACACAAATTATTGGATCTATCTCTTATGGCCTCTGATAAAATCATCATCAAATATCAGAAATTAAGAATTCCGTGAGAAAGATGTCAACCTTTGAGAAGGAATGCAAAAACGGTACCGATTTCTGGTGTGAAATTAACACATATAAACACACGTACGAAGCTTGGAGCTTTACCCCCCAGGGCTACCACAACATAACGGGTACGATGTCGTAATGCCAGTGATCTGGTAGCGCTGACATTTGATGTAGCGAATCTCATTTCCATAAGTGAAGGTTGAATATCGCAGAGTGTAACGGCACATGTAAGGGCTGCTGACATCACACACACGAGCACAGACAGAGGAAGATCACATCCCGGCTATGTACAGTAAGATTATTGTTATTTCTTTTAGGGGCTTTGCGACATCGTTGTCTATAACCTGTGTCACTGTGATGTCTGTACTAGTGTGTGTATTTGTATATTGAGATAGGATTTGGGTAGAAATCGGCCGTGGCCTTTGCATTTGCCTGGAGTGGAAGTGGAAAACCACTCCACATCGAGGTGGCTGTGGTGGGAATCGAACCCACCACTTCTCAGCTCTATGTTACGATACTGAGTGTACCCCGTTCCGGACCTATATATATATATATAATTCGTTGACCACGAACCTACTACGTTGTCGTAGGAAGGCGGAGAGGTGATACTCCGACGTGGCGCGTCCCAGGTGGCGGATAGGGGGGTCCTCACCAGTTTTGCTGGCGGACTTGAGCGAAATAAAATAGCTCTCGCGGACCAAACACACTCCCATTTCTCATCAATCATCCTATCATATTCCATTCATCACCTTTCCAGATCACATCTGGAATTGTAATCCCTGACTACGGTCAGATCATGGGTCCTAGACCAGACAATCAACTCAAGTATGAACAGTCTTCTAATGAACTCTTCCACCGTAAGGCACCATTCGGATACGGTGGGGTGCCGCGTAGAAGAGTCAGGTGAGTCGGAGCGCCTGGAAACCCGAAAGTCCAAATACAAACTCAAAATTAACAAACATAGGGAATTTTCATTCTTTGCAACATTAAACATAAATTCGTTAATTAAAATTGGAAAACTTAAGCATTTAACCGATATATTGGACCAACACAAGATCTTAATAACAGCACTTCAAGAACTTAGAAACACAGATCAAGACCCCATTGAATCTGGAGGATACCGTCTCTACAAGGGACCTCCAGGACCACGAGTTATGAAAAATGTCCCCCAATTTGGTATGGGATTTTTAGTACATACCAGTATTATTGATTCAGTGGAAGACTTTTCGTCGAACTCATCAAGGTTAGCAACTTTAACAATTAGGACAGGAAACATAATATACTCTTTGATAAACGTTCATGCCCCAACTAATGTCAAGAATGTCAAAAAATTTAGAGATGAAACGGACAATTTTTGGGAAGAACTTGCCTTACTAATATCAAACATTCCAGACACTCATGTTAAAATCTTTCTTGGGGATTTTAATGCAAAAATTGGTCAAGAAAGAAAATTTCGTCCAATAGTAGGTAAGTGGCCAGCTCACAAATTCACTAACAAGAATGGTCAAAGATTAATCACCCTTTGTGGAGAACATGGCCTACGTCTCGAAACTACTAGATTTAAGCGAAGACCACAGAAACTTATGACCTGGAAATGCCCTAATAGTGCACTAGGGAAATTCCAGATAGACCATGTTGCAATGGATAAAAAGTTCTACAAAGAAATATATAACGTGAAGGTACTACGTGGGGTCGATGTTGACTCTGATCATTATATATCCAAGATAAAGATCAAGTTAACTCCTCGACGTAAACAAAAATCGTCAAACTCGACCATGCAAAGGCAATATGACCCTGGTCATTTAATAAATAATGTGTCCTATAAGGAAAAGTCTAAAACTCTCTTAAGTGACAAGCTAGAAACGATGGTTGACACACTGAAAACCGTTGCTGTCGAAATTGCCCCTATTAGGAAAAGGAAAAAGCATGCATGGTGGAATGCGGAATGTGATGCTGCAATTCGGAAAAGACACACGGCATGGCTCAATGATCAGCAAAAGAGGACCACACAATCGCGAGAAGAATTAACCATTGTTCGAAGGGAAACTGCCAAAGAAATTAGGAGAATTAAAAGAGAAAATCAAAAAAAGTCCATACAAATTATTGATGATTCCTTTAAGCAACACAAAACAAGGGACTATTACAGGACATTTCGTCAATATCATTCTAAATACAGCCCTCCTACACTATTAATGAAAGATAAATCAGGTAAACTAGCCCACAATGATACTGATAATGCTAAAATTCTAGCAGATTATTTTAGAGAACTACTAAATGCTGATGAACCTAAGGAATATCTTGATTTTGAGCCTAATCCAAAAAATAAAACAAATTTACAGAACATTATTCCTCCTGACTTGACTGAAGTATGTGCAGCGATTAATTGGCTCAAAAATTATAGAGTAGCAGGAGAGAATTCATTGGTAGCAGAACTATGGAAATATGCAAATGAACAAACCATCTCCAACCTCCATAAACGCCTCATCGATGTATGGAATTCGGAACAAATACCAGAGGAATGGAGAATGGCAGTAATCCACCCAATTCATAAAAAGGGTGATAGATCAGACCCGAACAACTACCGTGGGATTTCTTTGCTTGATGTAACATACAAGATTCTATGTAGAATTATCTTGACAAGAATTCAACAACAACTCGACCAAGAACTAGGAGAATATCAAGGAGGGTTCCGACCAGGTCACAGCTGTTCGGATCAGATCATCAGTCTGAAATGGATAATGAAATATCATAGAATGAGACAAAAGGATTTGGTCATTACTTTTGTGGATTTTAAGAAAGCTTATGACAGTATCCATCGAGGGTCATTACTTAACATCCTTAGGGAATTTGGGTTACATCAAAAGCTTATCAACCTCATCGGCGTTACTTTGAAAGATACTAAATCAAAGGTTAAATTTCGAGGCGCCTTGTCTGAACCATTTGATATCCGGACTGGACTTCGACAGGGAGATGGTCTATCACCGTTATTATTTAATTGTGTTCTTGAAAAGATCATGCGTGAGTGGAACAAAACTTGTCCTCCAAATGTAAAGATTGGTACTAATATAAAACTGAATTGCTTGGCCTTTGCGGATGACCTTGGACTGCTTGCAACCAGTATAGATGTGGCTAAACACCAAATTGAAGAACTTGGGTCTATTGCAGCAAAAGTAGGACTTCAAATTTCATTTGAAAAGACTGAAATCATGGCATCCTTTGATGTGGAAACACAAGCTATTACATTGATCAACAATAAAGAAATTAAAGTTGTACATAAATTTAAATATTTAGGAGAGATTATAACATGGAATTTGAATTAGAAAGCGTCAATCGAAAATAGAAAAACAAAGTTAAGACAAGCGCAATACATTACTTGGTCTAGTTACCAAAAAAAAAAAACACTCTCCATAAATGCCAAATTACGACATTACGAATCAGTTATTAAACCGGAAGCAATATATGCTTGTGAAACACTTTTCAAGTTAAACACTCGATCAGTTACTGACACATTACAGAAGACTGATAGAAGAATTCTCAGAACTATAATTAATAAAAAACATCAGGTGGATGGTCAATGGCGTCTATTACCAAATGAAGTGGTTTATAAAGAAACTGAGTCTATAGTCGATACTATGCGAAAAAGCCGAATTGCTTTTTTTTTGTCATCTCTCACGCCTGCCGGATGCCAGAAAATTAAAAGTATTATTTAATTATTTTTTCAAAAGTAAAACAAAGAACTCTTGGTTTATGGAAATTCAAAATGATCTGGATGAACTCGGCTTGACAATGTCCCAAATTGCTAACAAAGATGAGAAGAATATCTTGAAAAACAAGAATATCCGACTTCCCTTAAAAACCTTTACCCGCAAAACTTACACCATAAGCGATGCAGAGAGAGCGGCAAGGTCGACTAGAATGAAAATGTTTTGGTAAAAGAAGAAAAATAAGAAGCTGAATCATTAATATTGTTTTTTGAGATATGTATATACTTGTTTTGGTTAAGTGCTCCAATGAGGGCGTAACATATGTAAATAAATAAATAAATAATTCGTTGAGGCCATCTAGGACCACGTTAAGTCTTGTGTTTCGCCTTCCTCCGAGCCCAGAATTCCCTCATTCTCTGTGAGTGGGTCATCTTGCGCTCCGCTGTCCAGGTGGTTGGTACCTTGTCTTCTTTTCGGGTTCGGTGTCTCGTCTCGGGGTAGCCCATTAGTCAGTATCTTTTTGCGGAAGAGATCTCTATTGAAGGCATCGTCGAGTTTTAGATGCAGCATTTTGAGGTCGTCTTTGGTATTCATAAACCAGGGCATTGTGGTTTTGGGTTTGGAGTTAAAGAAATGAAAAATCTGTTTAGTCAACCTGTTACCGTCCATTCGTTTGAGATGACCGTAATACCGTGCCCGACTTTTACGGATCGTTTCTGAAATGTTCTCTATTTCACTGTAGACTTCTTTGTTGGATTTTTTATAGTGGATGCCATTCGTGTAATTTGATCCCATTATATCTCTGACGATTTTGCGCTATTTTTTTCTCCTGTTCTTCCAGGAGTCCTTTATTAGCATTTAGGGATAGGGTTTCGGCTGCATACACAACTACTGGTTTCAGAACAGTTTCATAGTGACGTAGTTTAGTATTTTTGGACAGGCATTTTTTGTTGTATAATAATATTTTCTAATGTTAATGTTTTAATGTTTATATATTTATTTTTAATTTGCAATTTTTGTTCTTATAGATTTAATTTTGATATTTTTAATGAATTAACTAATTTCGAATTGAATCTTACAATTACTGTATTTTTCGTAGTTCACTGGGTGGAACTGGTTTCCCCTTCCTCCCCCTCGGGGTTAGTCGATTACTACTGGTGTCTATGGCAACACGGAACTGCTTCAAGTTCCAGTTAAAGAGACAACTGGATAAGTATAAGCTTGCATTATTTCAGTATAACCATAGTTGATTTTGTAAAACCATATAATCACCCCTAACAGACAAATTCCGGATTTTCATCAGTATTTTAGAAGTTTACCTAACATTAGATATACCACATTTAACATACACCGACTGTTGCATTACCACACTGCAACTTAATAATTGTACATATTGTATATATTTTTCACCGGTATTCTCAAACATAGATGTTATAGCCTAAGTGTAATGGATCTGATGATGATCGCTTGACGATCGAAACTGGTCATCCTAGTGTATTTATTAATCTTATGTAATTTATTTCAGGATCAGGGCATAACCCAGCTCTTTTGGGTACATTCGTGTTGACCGACTGAAAAGCACCAAACTTTTGTTTACTTAGGCAACTCTGAAAAATGGCTTCAAACCTCACAATGTACTTTAATTGTTAATGTTTTTATTTTAAATTCTTTTAAATGTTATCCAACACATTACGTCAAGTAGATACGTATATAATATTTGATTTTAATTTGCACTTCGGCATGAACATTCTCCGAAATTTGGCTGAAAGATTTAACTATCAGCATCTTTAAAGCATACACTGTCCTAACGACAGGTGGTTAATATAGAGACCACTATCCCATAAAGGGTTAAGGGGTGGAACTACGAGGTCATCCGTCCCTAAAATGGACAATGGAAAACTCATTCTAATTGCCGCATTAATAAGCTCGTTTGTGATATCGTGGATGTGACCTGCTTGTCGCAAGATATCGAGCTGCCAGTTCTATTACACGCTAAATTGCACGCCAGGGCTGTACAAGGCCACGTACCATTTTAAAGTGCTTCCTGTTTTGGTAAAGGGGATAGCTCCTTTCGTGAAGGTCATAGTGGTCTCTATGGACTGCGAGAGTCACGCGAGCTCTAATCTCACCATCGGACATCCATGGTTTCCACATTTTGATGATGATGATGATGATGACGATTGCTGTTTTAAGGGGCATAACATCTGGGTTATCGGCCCCTAGTGGTCTGGGTGATAGCGAAAATGACAATGAGACGGAAACAATAGCGAAAACTAAGTTAACGGAGTTTGAAAATACACACAAAATGTATTTAGAATGAAAAACACTGACAACATGGAATTAGATGGAAAATACACACAAAATGTATTTAGAACGAAAAACACTGACAACATGGAATTAGATGGAAAATACTCACAAAATGTATTTAGAATGAAAAACACAGACAACATGGAATTAGATGGAAAATACACACAAAATGTATTTAGAATGAAAAACACTGACAACATGGAATTAGATGGAAAATACACACAAAATGTATTTAGAACGAAAAACACTGACAACATGGAATTAGATGGAAAATACACACAAAATGTATTTAGAACGAAAAACACTGACAACATGGAATTAGATGGAAAATACTCACAAAATGTATTTAGAATGAAAAACACTGACAACATGGAATTAGATGGAAAATACACACAAAATGTATTTAGAATGAAAAACAGTGACAACATGGAATTAGATGGAAAATACTCACAAAATGTATTTAGAATGAAAAACACTGACAACATGGAATTAGATGGAAAATACTCACAAAATGTATTTAGAATGAAAAACACTGACAACATGGAATTAGATGGAAAATACACACAAAATGTATTTAGAACGAAAAACACTGACAACATGGAATTAGATGGAAAATACACACAAAATGTATTTAGAATGAAAAACACTGACAACATGGAATTAGATGGAAAATACACACAAAATGTATTTAGAATGAAAAACACTGACAACATGGAATTAGATGGAAAATACACACAAAATGTATTTAGAATGAAAAACACTGACAACATGGAATTAGATGGAAAATACACACAAAATGTATTTAGAACGAAAAACACTGACAACATGGAATTAGATGGAAAATACTCACAAAATGTATTTAGAATGAAAAACACAGACAACATGGAATTAGATGGAAAATACACACAAAATGTATTTAGAATGAAAAACACTGACAACATGGAATTAGATGGAAAATACACACAAAATGTATTTAGAACGAAAAACACTGACAACATGGAATTAGATGGAAAATACTCACAAAATGTATTTAGAATGAAAAACACTGACAACATGGAATTAGATGGAAAATACTCACAAAATGTATTTAGAATGAAAAACACTGACAACATGGAATTAGATGGAAAATACACACAAAATGTATTTAGAATGAAAAACACTGACAACATGGAATTAGATGGAAAATACTCACAAAATGTATTTAGAATGAAAAACACTGACAACATGGAATTAGATGGAAAATACTCACAAAATGTATTTAGAATGAAAAACACTGACAACATGGAATTAGATGGAAAATACACACAAAATGTATTTAGAACGAAAAACACTGACAACATGGAATTAGATGGAAAATACACACAAAATGTATTTAGAATGAAAAACACTGACAACATGGAATTAGATGGAAAATACTCACAGAATGTATTTAGAACGAAAAGCACTGACAACATGGAATTAGATGGAAAATACTCACAAAATGTATTTAGAATGAAAAACACTGACAACATGGAATTAGATGGAAAATACACACAAAATGTATTTAGAATGAAAAACACTGACAACATGGAATTAGATGGAAAATACACACAAAATGTATTTAGAATGAAAAACACTGACAACATGGAATTAGATGGAAAATACTCACGAAATGTATTTAAAATGAAAAACACTGACAACATGGAATTAGATGGAAAATACACACAAAATGTATTTAGAATGAAAAACACTGACAACATGGAATTAGATGGAAAATACACACAAAATGTATTTAGAATGAAAAACACTGACAACATGGAATTAGATGGAAAATACACACAAAATGTATTTAGAACGAAAAACACTGACAACATGGAATTAGATGGAAGATACACACAAAATGTATTTAGAACGAAAAACACTGACAACATGGAATTAGATGGAAAATACTCACAAAATGCAATTTAGATTAAAAATACTGACAACATGGAATTAGATGGAAAATACTCACAAAATGTATTTAGAACGAAAAACACTGACAACATGGAATTAGATGGAAAATACACACAAAATGTATTTAGAATGAAAAACACTGACAACATGGAATTAGATGGAAAATACACACAAAATGTATTTAGAATGAAAAACACTGACAACATGGAATTAGATGGAAAATACTCACAAAATGTATTTAGAACGAAAAACACTGACAACATGGAATTAGATGGAAAATACACACAAAATGTATTTAGAATGAAGGAAAATACACACAAAATGTATTTAGAATGAAAAACACTGACAACATGGAATTAGATGGAAAATACTCACAAAATGTATTTAGAATGAAAAACACTGACAACATGGAATTAGATGGAAAATACACACAAAATGTATTTAGAATGAAAAACACTGACAACATGGAATTAGATGGAAAATACACACAAAATGTATTTAGAATGAAAAACACTGACAACATGGAATTAGGCTAGATGGAAAATACACACAAAATGTATTTAGAATGAAAAACACTGACAACATGGAATTAGATGGAAAATACACACAAAATGTATTTAGAATGAAAAACACTGACAACATGGAATTAGATGGAAAATACTCACGAAATGTATTTAAAATGAAAAACACTGACAACATGGAATTAGATGGAAAATACACACAAAATGTATTTAGAATGAAAAACACTGACAACATGGAATTAGATGGAAAATACACACAAAATGTATTTAGAATGAAAAACACTGACAACATGGAATTAGATGGAAAATACACACAAAATGTATTTAGAACGAAAAACACTGACAACATGGAATTAGATGGAAGATACACACAAAATGTATTTAGAACGAAAAACACTGACAACATGGAATTAGATGGAAAATACTCACAAAATGCAATTTAGATTAAAAATACTGACAACATGGAATTAGATGGAAAATACTCACAAAATGTATTTAGAACGAAAAACACTGACAACATGGAATTAGATGGAAAATACACACAAAATGTATTTAGAATGAAAAACACTGACAACATGGAATTAGATGGAAAATACACACAAAATGTATTTAGAATGAAAAACACTGACAACATGGAATTAGATGGAAAATACTCACAAAATGTATTTAGAACGAAAAACACTGACAACATGGAATTAGATGGAAAATACACACAAAATGTATTTAGAATGAAGGAAAATACACACAAAATGTATTTAGAATGAAAAACACTGACAACATGGAATTAGATGGAAAATACTCACAAAATGTATTTAGAATGAAAAACACTGACAACATGGAATTAGATGGAAAATACACACAAAATGTATTTAGAATGAAAAACACTGACAACATGGAATTAGATGGAAAATACACACAAAATGTATTTAGAATGAAAAACACTGACAACATGGAATTAGGCTAGATGGAAAATACACACAAAATGTATTTAGAATGAAAAACACTGACAACATGGAATTAGATGGAAAATACACACAAAATGTATTTAGAATGAAAAACACTGACAACATGGAATTAGATGGAAAATACACACAAAATGTATTTAGAATGAAAAACACTGACAACATGGAATTAGATGGAAAATACTCACAAAATGTATTTAGAATGAAAAACACTGACAACATGGAATTAGATGGAAAATACTCACAAAATGTATTTAGAATGAAAAACACTGACAACATGGAATTAGATGGAAAATACTCACAAAATGTATTTAGAATGAAAAACACTGACAACATGGAATTAGATGGAAAATACTCACAAAATGTATTTAGAATGAAAAACACTGACAACATGGAATTAGATGGAAAATACTCACAAAATGTATTTAGAATGAAAAACACTGACAACATGGAATTAGATGGAAAATACTCACAAAATGTATTTAGAATGAAAAACACTGACAACATGGAATTAGATGGAAAATACTCACAAAATGTATTTAGAATGAAAAACACTGACAACATGGAATTAGATGGAAAATACTCACAAAATGCAATTTAGATTAAAAATACTTACAAAATGTAGTGTAGATTCAAAAAAATATTGATAAATGTAATTTAGATACAAGGGGAGCCAATTCACAAAAACAGTGCGGGAATCTTAAAGAGAAAAGGAAATATAATGAACTATAAAGAAAAGGCTGATCGCTAGAAGTAATAATAATAATAATGTTATTGTTTTTACGTCCCTTTTAACTACACTGGCGTTTAGAGACGCCGGGGTGCCGGAATTTTGCTCCGAAGGGGATCTTTAACGTGCCAGTAAATCTACTGACACGGCTCCCTCGCATTTGCGCACCCTCAAATGCCAGTTGACTGCGCCAGGTTTCCAACCTGCAACCTTGGGTGGTCGCTAGAAGAATGAGGGATCAGGAAAGATGGGAGAAGGGCCAATGAAGGCAGGAAAGGAAGAGACTCGGATACCCTAATACCGTCGGGATCGGAAGAGAACAAGAGTTGACCAAGAGAGGTCGACAGGAAAGAAGACGGAGACAAGTAAGTGGAAGCAATGCCGGACTCAACTGGGCCCCGTGGTCGCCAATCCACGTCTCATAAATTGTGAGTCCCTGGGAGGTCCACCTTTCGAACCCCAGGTAAATGCTGGGATGATGTCTTTGTTTGTGAACCTTGAGTTTTGCGATTTGCTTGCTCTTATTTATTGTAAACCCGTGTGTTAATTGAATAGCCTATTGGCTTTCACTGGCAATAGGTCTACTGGAATATTAAAAGCCATTTCTCAGTGTTACTTACGTAATCTACTATAATAAGTTTTTCAGTCGGTCCACATGAGTGTGCCCGATTAGATAGGGCGAAGAATTACAATTAAATTCCTCGTGCATTGGCAAAACAGGCATTTATGACTAAGAAAAACATTTTATCCTGCAAACATATGAATATAGATGTAACAAAATCCTTTGCAAAATCATTTGTATGGAGTACACTGCTCTGTTGTTGTTTGAGTCTTCAGTCTTTTGACTGGTTTGATGCAGCCCTCCATGCCTCCCTGTCCTGAGCTAATCGTTTCATCTCTACATAGCTACCACACCCTACATCTGAGGCAATCTGTTTAACATATTCTAACCTTGGTCTACCCCTACAGTTCTTGTCCTCGACCCTTCCTTCCATAACTAAGCTTACTATTCCTGGGTGTCTTAGTATGTGTCCTACCAACCTATCTCTTCTCTTCATTAGCAGTCGCCAGAAACATCTCTCCTCTCCCACTCGTCTTAATACCTCTTTGTTTGTAACTTTATCTACCCATCTGATCTTCATCATTCTCCTGTAACACCACATTTCAAATGCTTCAATTCTCCTTTTTTCTGCTGCACCAATAGTCCAAGTTTCACTTCCATAGAGCGCCACGCTCCAGACAAAGGCTTTCAAAAATGACTTCCTAATACCTAAATCTATATTCGATGTCAACAGATTCCTTTTTTGTAGAAATGCTTTCTTTGCCTGAGCCAACCTACTTTTTATATCCTCTTTACTTCGTCCATCACTGGTTATTCTGCTTCCTAAGTAACAGAAGTCTCCTACTTCCTTCAGCTTTTCACCTGTCAATTTGATCTCCATAGAGGTTTCTGATTTATTTGGGCTGTATTTTTGTTTTACATTTATTAATTTTCATCATGATTTCTTTCCGTAAGACGGAGTCCATAGCATTCAAAAACTCATTCAAATCCTCAGGCTTGTCGGCCAAGATGACGATGTCATCAGGAAATCTCAGAGTTGAAATTATTTCTCCTTGAATCTTCACTCCCACTTTAATTTTTTCTCTAATTTCCTTCATTGCTTGTTCAATGTAAAGATTGAAAAGTATGGGTGATAAGTTGCAGCCTTGCCTTACACCTTTCTGAATACCAGCTTCTCACTCATGTCCTTCAACTCGAATGACGGCTGTCTGGTTTCTGTATAGATTGTATATCACCCTCCTATCCCTGTACTTTATTCCAATCGATTTCAAAATGTCAAATAATTTAGTCCAATCAACATTATCAAAAGCCTTTTCTAAGTCTACAAAAGCCATGAACGTTCTCTTATCTTTCCTTATTCTACCTTCCAAAATCATCCTAAGACTTAGTACAGCTTCCCTTGTTCCTACATTTCTCCTGAAGCCAAACTGGTCTTCACCCAACTCCGTTTCTATCTGGCTTTCAATCCTCTTGTAAATTATTCTAGACAGGATCTTTAAAGCATGAGTAATCAAGCTGATTGTACGGTAATCTTCACATCTGTCAACTCCCACTTTCTTTGGTATAGGGATGATTACATTCTTCTTGAAATCAGGGGGTACCTCACCTGTCTCATAAATCCTACACACCAAGTGAAATAACCTGATCAGACCTTCATCTCCTATGCAGCGTAGCAACTCAATCGGTATATCATCTATGCCTGGTGCTTTGTTCCTGCTTAAGTCTTCCAAAGCTCTATCAAATTCTGATCTCAATATTAAATCTCCTTTCGCATCCTCATCAATTTCCTCCTCCCTTTCCATTACATGATTCTCAATCTCCTTTCCCTTATACAAACTCTCTGTGTAAGCTTTCCATCTCTCAACCTTTTCTTCCCTATCTGTTAGAGGCTTTCCATTTGTGTCCTTAATATTACAGCACTTAGTCTTCTTTTCCCCAAAAGTATTCTTAATCCTTCGATAAGCTGTGTCTACTTTTCCTAATTTCAGACAATTTTCTATACCTGCACATTTCTCTTTCAACCATTCTTCTTTCGCTTCCTTGCACTTCTTGTTAACCTCATTTCTCAGACGTCTGTATTCTGCTTTCCCCTTTTCATCTCTTACATTCTTGTGTTTCCGCCTTTCATCCATCAATTCTAGTATATCCTGAGTGATCCACGGTTTTCTACCTATTCTTTCTTTCCTACCAATGTTTTCTTCTGCGGATTTTGTTATTTCATTCTTCAAAAGGGCCCATTCGTCTGCAATTGAAGTTTGTTTAGGGTTTTTCATTAGTCCTTCCTTTATACTCTTCTTGAATCTTTCGTTTACATCCTTCTCTTTCAGTCTGTCTATTGCCCATCTTTTTGGCTTTTATTCAGTTTCTTCAACTTTAATCTGCATTTCATTACAACCAGATTGTGGTCAGAGTTCATGTCAGCACCAGGATATGTTTTACAACCCAAAATCTGGTTTCGAAACCTCTGCTTGACGATAATCCTGGTCTCATCCATGTGTATATTCTTCTATTGTGGTTATTGAATAAGGTGTTAGCTATGACCAACTCATGCTCGGTGCAGAATTCTACCAGCCTGCTTCCTCGATCATTCCTTTCACCTAATCCGAAATCTCCTACTATCTTCCCTTCTCTTCCTTTTCCTACCACAGCATTCCAATCTCCCATTACTATAACATTTTCATCATCCTTGATATACCTCAGAATTTCGTCTATTTCTTCGTAGACCTTTTCAACATCCTCATCATCAGCTTGACTGGTAGGCATACAGACTTGTACCACTGTGGTGCAGGTAGGTTTAGTATTGATTTTTGCTACAATAATCCGTTCACTATATTGCTCATAATATTCCACCCGCTGTCCAAGTTTCCTACTCAATATGAGGCCAACCCCTGCTTGGTCATTGTTTGATTTAGTGCTAATGACCCTATAGTCTCCTGACCAAAAGTCCTGTTCTTCCTGCCAGCGCATTTCACTAATCCCAACCAAATCCAACCTCAACCTATCCATTTCTGCTCTATGGAAGTGAAAGTTGGACTCTGGATAATTTGGAAAAGAATTGACTTGAAGCTGCTGAAATGTGAATATGGCGGATAATGACAAGAACGAGCTGGATGGAAAGAAACACCAACCTGGAAGTCTTAAGGGAAGTCAAAGAAGAGAGAAGATTAATGAAGGATATGGGGAAGAGAAAAATAAAATTTATTGGACGTTTCATCAACACAACCCTTTCATCGTTAACATTCTTGAAGGGAAAATGCTGGGAAAGAAAGGAAGAGGACGACCAAGGACGAAGTATTTGGAAGACATCAACAATAGAATGGGATGTGACAATTACATGGATCTGAAACAAACCGCCAACGACAGAAGAGTGTGGTTGCATCGACAAGGCATTATCCTCTAGGTTTAGAATATAATGATGAATTATTTATACACATAATAAAACACTTCTCAGCTAGGCTTAGTGATGGGGAGGGGGTGAGGTAGGGAGGGGCTAAATTCGATGACTAGTTTCGTTCGTCAAGCTAGCATCATCAGATCTACTAGCTTAGGCTTAATTTAGGTTCAGTGGATATGTACACAACAGTATCTCTACATAGTACTGTATAAAACCGAGTCCCCGAATCTTGGATGTAACGGGTAATCTCGAGAAGCACTGAATGGATTTGGATGCGCTTTTCACCATTCTGTAAAGGATTCCTCGAAGAAGGTTTCTGTTGAAAAACATTCATTTATGAAAAAATGAAGCTGAGGAAAATAGATTTCAGTGAATCGAGTCGAAGAAAAGCCCGTTGTCTGTGCGCCTTTTAGCCTTACGCTGGGTAAACTTTTAAAAATATCTATATACTATGAGTATAAGAATTGGTATATTGGCTTTCACGGCCGGTGGATTAAAGAATTGCTGAGTTTTAATACATCATTTTGGAAGCATTCATAGGGAGGTTGAGGCTGCTTGAACTGTTGGTGCAGCAGAAAAGAGGAGAACAGAAACGTTTGAAATTTGGTGTTGCAGGAGAATGATGAAGATCAGATGGGTAGATAGAGTAACAAATGAAGACGTATTAAGACGAATGAGAGAGGAGAGTTGTTTCTGGCGACTGTTGGTGGACACATACTAAGACACCCACGAATAGGAAACTCAGTTATGGAAGGAAGGGTCGGTCAAGAACTGTAAGGGTAGACCAAGGTTAAACAGATTGTCTTGGATGTCGTGTATGGTACAGTAGCTATTGATATCGCGCCAGGAGATGGCAGTTGGGTTTGAAGTGCAGATGTCTTCCCGATCACTGCGTATCGCGCATTCCAAAAACATTAAGTTGCTTACTACTTGCTTCACTCATTCAGCACATTCCTTATTTCACTGACTGCGTGTTGTCTGCTGCAATGACGACCTTTGGCAGGCGGGAAGCCGATATATTTTAGTTTGGAATAGGCGGGCCACGCATGCGTACTGCTGTGTTGAACTGTCATCTTCCGGCGCGATGACAATATGTAGAGATGAAACTGTTAGCTCAGGACAGGGAGGCATAGAGGGCTGCATAAAACCAGTCAAAAGACTGAAGACTCAAACACACATCACTAAACTGTTGGATCATACCTGTGGTTATATCATCCATGGCGCTCTTCTAAGTGGACACAGCAAAACAAACAGCTCATTAATATAACAGCTAATTAGCTCGAATCACGAGTACAATCTTCATATAGCATATTAGCCCTTTCCAGAATAAGTTATACACAGTTAATTAACCGCTAATTTATTATAAACGCGAGATCATAATTGCCCTATATTATTAATAAGTTACACCGCCAAACTAACCTGGCGGGTAAATAAACCAGCCTGAACCATCAGTGGGGAGTCCGCTCCCGATCTTTTGCTGGAGCGACTTCGGTGGCGTAGTTGGTAGCATATGAGCTTCTATGCCCAAGGTCGCGGGTTCACAATCCCTCAGTATGCCTTCATTCCGAGGGGAAGTAAAGCCGGCTGTCCCACGTCATAGAATTATGGCATGTAAAAGAACCATCCACTAATTAAACTTGTATGAAGCTAAATTATAGCTTAGATTTAACTAACGCTGTTAGGTTCCAACGTTCGTCGCCAGGAGCCGACTGCGGTGGCATCTAGCAACCAAGTTCAGTTCTAGTTGTCGTCGACGGTGGAGTTTGGTAGCAAAAGCAGGAACTACTTGAAAACTGAATGTCTGCAGTCATTAATTGAATTAAAAACAGATAGCACACACTAATACAGCAATCACAATTAACATCGGATATCAGAGAGATTCTACACACACCCAAAGTACCCGGGAGTACATGATTGCGTTGTCGCGGCCCCTAAACTGTGGAACTAACCGATCTTTGCTGGGAAGAGCCAATCGCAGAGCAAACTAACATGGTACAAATGAATCGTGCGCTTGAAAAAACGGGACAATTGCCACAGAGCAAATTGTACAGGATACACTTTAGCTCATGCTACACCTACCTAGAATATACGGGTGCCGGAATTTTGCCCTGAAGGGGATCTTTAACGTGCCAGTAAATATACTGACACGGCTTCCTAGTATTTGCGCCCCCTCCCGCCCCCAAGGTGCCAACTGACTGCGCCAGGATTCACCCTCATTCATTGCTTGATCAATCTATAGTTCACGGAAACGCATAATTTTAATTTTAATGGCCATATGTGTTTTGGGCTAATCGTGAATGAAACCAAGACGGAGTACCTCAATATGACTCGCGGACAAGGCCACGTTTTTGGGCAACTACAGTCACTCCGGGTAGGGGACCAGTCATACAAGAGGGTCCATGAATGTAAGTACCTAGGATAGCTTTTCACGGAGAACTGATCAAGCGAGCCAGAAATCAACGCCAGGATCCAAGCAGGAAACCGAACTCTCTACAGCTTAACACAGGTTCTTCGGTCCAGATGTCTCTCCTGACAGTTCAAAATTCGTCTGTATAAAACTCTGATCCAACCCGTTGTACTATATGGATGTGAGACATGGAATATCCGAAAACAGGACTTTCATAAACTACTCGTTTTTGAGAGAAAAGTTCTTCGGAAGATCTTCAGACTGGTGAGGGATGTACACACGGGTGAATGGAGGATTAGACACAATCATGAAGTAGAAGACCTGTACCATGATGCCAACATAGCTGGAATCATCAAAACCAGAAGACTGCAGTGGGCTAGACATGTAGCTCGGATGGAAGACCACCGATGGTCACGGAAGTTACTGGATTTCATCCACACTGGAAGAAGACTACCAGAGAGACCAAGGAAGCGGTGGAGTGATGATCTGCAGCAGGCAGAAGAAGAAGAAGAAGAAGAAGAAGAAGAAGAAGAAGAAGAAGAAGAAGAAGATGAATGGCCATATTTGCTATTGTAGACAGAGGCACGAGCAGGGGGGAGTGGTCAATGCTTCAACTCACAGCGTGCTAGAGAGCGGACAGAGCGCCCCCTTATTACTCCTTGACTTGTTCGGCGTGTCCGATCCATTTCGACACCCTCTGGTCATGTGATGCTCGCTCCTCCATTGAGAGGGGGTGAGATAGCCTCGCTGTGAATGTAGAGGGGGAAGTTCCTGAATGAAGTCCCTAAAATAATAATAACATTGTTTTGTCATGTGGCCTCCTGAGAGGCCAAGCGCAGGTTTTCCTAGTCGACGCCCGTGGGCGACCTGCGCGTCGGGATGAGAGATGAAATGGATGAAGATGAATGAAACTGGGCAAGGATGAGGAAGGAGTCGGAAGGTACCGTCCCAGCATTTTCCTGGTGTTGAAAATGGGAAACCACGGAAAACCATTTCAAGGACGGCCGACGGTGGGGCTCGAACCCACGCGTCTACCGAGTCAGCAGAGAGCTTGGCCCCATGACCTAACGCTGAGCTTTAGCCAGCGTAGCCAGCGTTGTCACTGCTGTCGGTATAATAATAATAATAATAATAATAATAATAATAATAATAATAATAATAATATCGTATGGTCACGGGTGCCAGGTGCAAGCTTTGTTATTTGCACCCAGAGGGCAGCTTGCATGTCGAATTTCGTTGTTCCTTGGAACGCTATGAAGATCAAGAAGGAGGTTAGATATCTAAGCGCTTTCTAGTAGAGAATGGAGGAACTATGTGTTGGCGGAAAATCGCGATATTTATTTTGCCATTATGAACACGGCCAACTGAATTCAAACGCGTTCTTTAACATGCCAACAACGTATGACATGCATGCCGTGATTATTGGTGCCTTTCAAAAATCTCTTACCACGGCCAGGAGCGAACCTGCAAGCCTGGGGTTGGTAGACCGACACGATAACCACTCATCCACCGTGGACGACCCTGTCCCAGACTCACGCCGTACAGCAGTCGCAGCTTCTTCAGTACAAACTTGTAGGAGTTGGGAAACTTTCCTCTAATGACATTACAAGAAAGTGACCTTGGCAGTTTCTCCTGACCTGACCGGACCTCACTTTGTCTTAACGTGGGACACTTAGCGCCATCTCTCGCTTTCCAAGTCTCCAGACTGTGTGTTGCCTACTGGAGTTGTTAATCGAACATTTCCAGTATTTAAATTATTCGAAGATAATACGCACCCGAAAATTACAGCATAAATATGTCCAGTGGACGTGTTGTTGGAAGCAGGGTAGCTTTACCCCTTCCCTATTCAGCCTGATTGAGCCTTATAAATACATATCATTGAAAACTAGCATCACTTGTTATCTCCTTCGTTCCTTCTTTCTTTCTTTCTTTCTTTCTTTCTTTCCTTCTTCCCATCTTTCATTCCATCTTTCTTTCTTTCTTTCTTTCTTTCCTTCTTCCCATCTTTCATTCCATCTTTCTTTCCTTCTTTCTTTCTTTCTTTCTTTCTTTCCTTCCTTCCTTCTTTCTTTGTTTGTTTCTTTCTTTCCTTCCTTCTTTCTTTCTTTCTTTCTTTCTTTCTTTCCTTCCTTCCTTCCATCTTTCTTTATTTCTTTCTTTCTTTCTTTCTTTCTTTCTTTCTTTCTTTCTTTCCTTCCTTCTTTCTTTCAGTCTTTTTTCAGTCTTTCCTTCTTTCCTTCCTTCCTTCTTTCCTTCCATCTTTCTGTCTTTCTTTCTTTCCTTCCATCTTTCTGTCTTTCTTTCTTTCTTTCTTTCTTTCTTTCTTTCTTTCAGTCTTTCCTTCCTTCTTTCTTTCTTTCTTTCTTTCTTTCCGTCCTTCCATCTTTCTTTCTTTGTTTATTTCTTTCTTTCCTTCCTTCCTTCTTTCTTTCAGTCTTTGCTTCTTTCCTTCTTTCTTTGAGTCTTTCAGTCTTTTTTCAGTCTTTGCTTCTTTCCTTTCTTCCTTATTTCTTTCAATCTTTCTTTCTTTCTTTCTTTCTTTCTTTCTTTCTTTCCATCTTTCTTTCCTTCTTTCTTTCTTTCCTTCTTTCTTTCTTTCCTTCCTTCCTTCTTTCTTTGTTTGTTTCTTTCTTTCTTTCCTTCTTTCTTTCTTTCAGTCTTTCTTCCCATCTTTCATTCCATCTTTCTTTCCTTCTTTCTTTCTTTCTTTCTTTCTTTCTTTCTTTAAGCTTTATTTTCTCTCTATGTCTATGTATATTATAATTATTGGAACGGTTCGACTTGTTCGTTGAATACTTGGATTACTGACGGAATAGTCGGGTTATTGCACTAATGAAAATGTTTCCAATGTTGGAATACTTCGAATAGGTGTACAATTCGTACGTTCAAATCAAATATTTTTTAAGAGCGTTAAAATCCCTCAGTATGTCTTCCTTCGGAGGGGAAGTAAGCCGGCGGGCCCATGTCATAATGACCACTACAATATTGGTAGCCAAATTTGTAGGTTATATTTCGTTTGGAACGCTTCATCAAGTTCCAACGTTCGTCGCTAGGTGTCAGTGGAAATTGAACTTGTTCATTCATCTTCATTCATTTCATCTCATCCATACGCGACGGTACTTGTAGCCCACCCCATGGGTGTCCGTATAGAAGCAGCTAAAAACTCGGGCAAGCCGAACATGTCCTCGGACACTGTCGGCACTAAAAGCCATAAGCCCAATAGAGGTCTGTTGATCAACATCGGAAAGACAGAGTTCATTACCAATATTCAAAACGATCCTAAAACCATGAGATTCAGTGATACCAACCATATCAAGAGAGTGAAATAAGTAAAATACCTTGGAGAATGGATCTCAGAAGATCTCGGTGAAAAAATGGCTCTTGAACACAGGAGGATCAAACTAGACAGTGCATACTATGCTTGCAGAAAACTGTACGCCTCGAAACATCTGTCGATGAAAGTCAAACCAAGACACTATAATGCAGTAGTCAGACCATCAATTCTCTACTGTTTCCAACTAAGGGCCCTCGATGTACAGGAAAGGAAATTCTTGCGAAAAATAGTCAAACCAAAGATCTTTCCAGATGGAAGACGATGGTACAAACCAAATTGCGAACCCTACAAACACCAGGGAAACTTCACTGATGCCGTCAGAAGGAGACGCCTGGCTTTCTACGGCCAACTGTACAGAATGGACCACCACAGGCTGTCTTATAAGATCTTCAAGGTAGCCAAGGAGGGTAAAGCCACTGGGTCCTTTTGGATCAAACAAGTTGAGAAGGATCTTGGTGAACTTAATATTGATACGTGCTACCCCTAGTAGCAAGTTCATTAATTGGATCAAAGCACAACACAAATGGCCCTTTAAAGAAATATTAGCTTTATTGCAGGTCGGAAATATTCACCACACAATAGGCACATAAAAACCATTAGCTGTCTTACTCAAGTTTGCTCCCTTATGGAGAACACTCACACATTCACTTGCTGATGCAGTTAATCCCTCACTAATGAGACCGGTGTCCTCGCTAGAAATAACAACAACTCTTCCTCAAGTTCACAAGCCACAGTCAGACACTCACTGTTCTTGAATACTACACACTGTTTCTTAATTCACACTTCACCGCATCACCTCCTTCGCACAGGTATAAACTCACTCCTCAAAACTCACTCCCCTCACTGGCCAGGTCGTTTTATATAGCGGGGCTGGTGACTCAATGGATGCTTCCAGAGCAGACCAGGATCCACGGTTATTCGAGAATTCCATTACCGGGTGGGCCGCGAACGTTCTGGACCATGCCTTTTGTTCTCGCTGCGCAAGTGGCTGGCCGACACAGAGCCCGGGGGTAGCCTCGGGCGGTTGTGAGTCACGCGCGAGGGAATGAAGCAACACCGCAGCCGTAACAATATTCAGCAAAAAACAATAAATGACATAAGTCTGACAGTTGAAACCAGACCTTTCCTCACATCCATTACAGAAGTTCACCACAACGCGTCCAGGAAATGGTCCAAGGATCGTAAGATAGAGTTCATAGGTCCATAGGTGGCCCAAACGACCAAAGTGTGTGTGTTTGAGTCTTCAGTCTCTGACTGGTTTGATGCAGCTCTCCATGCCTCTCTGTCCTGAGCTAATCGTTTCATCCATCTCTACATAGCTACCACACCCTACATCCGAGGCAATCTGTTTAACATATTCTAACCTTGGTCTACCCCTACAGTTCTTGTTCTCAACCCTTCCTTCCATAACTAAGCTTGCTATTCCTGGGTGTCTTAGTATGTGTTCTACCAACCTATCTCTTCTCTTAGCGGCTTCGGTGACGTAGTTGGTAGCATGCTGAACTGCTGTTCCCAAGATAGCGGGTTCAAACCCGGCCGAAGTCGTCGGATTTTTAAGAGCGTTAAAAATCCTTCAGTATGCCTTCCTTCGGAGGGGATGTAAAGCCGGCGGTCCCATGTCATAGATTTATGGCATGTAAAAGATCCTTTCACAGACTAAACTTGTGTAAAGCAAAATTTGTTAGGTTAGATTTCGTCAGAACGCTCTATCAAAGTTCCAACGTTCGCCACTAGGTATCATTGATATCTGGTGGCGAAAGTTGGAACTACTTGAAATTGAACGGAACTTGTAGCTCACCCTTTAGGGTGTCCGCTGGAAGCAGCTACAGACTCAGGCGAGCCGAACATGTCCTCGGACACTCCCGGCACTAAAAGCCATACGATAAATATATAAATAAATAAATAAATAAATAAATCTCTTCTCTTCATTAGCAGTCGCCAGAAACATCTCTCCTCTCCCACTCCTCTTAATACCTCTTAGTTTGTAACCCTCTCTACCCATCTGATCTTCATCATTCTCCTGTAACACCACATTTCAAACGCTTCAATTCTCCTCTTTGCTGCTGCACCAATAGTCCAAGTTGCACTTCCATAGAGCGCCAAGCTCCAGAAAAAGGCTTTCAAAATTGACTTTCTAATACCTAAATCTATATTCGATGTCAACAGTTTCCTTTTTTGTAGAAATGGTAGCCAACCTACTTTTTATGTCCTCTTTGCTTCGTCCATCACTGGTTATTTTGCTTCCTAAGTAACAGAAGTCGCCTACGACCAAAGAAGAAATAAATAAATATTTGTATGCGTAATTATTCGAACAATTTAAATTATTCCACGTTTGAATATGTTGAGCGCGCTGCTCACCCCTGCAGGTATTGACTGCATAGCAGAGTTAACAACCGTGACTTGGGAATCTTTTTATAGACAATCCAAGCATACTCCTCCCTTATAGCGATTCTTGTGCCCATATCTCACACGGCACGCTCAGAAATGCGGGCTATATTCACGACTTGATTAAGTCTCCCTCCTCCTACGTCACTGCGCATGAATGTGATGCCTGCGATACTTTTACGACAGTCATTAAAGTGCCTGAGACGTCCAACCAACCAACGAACGCTAGGAACAGTAATGCCTTCAAAATATCGCCATAACTGGAATTATGGAAGACACTTCTCATTCAGTGATAAGAGAGGAATCAATACTCATAAACCATGCAGACAACATGGTGGCTCTCGAAGGGTTTGACGAGGTCGTAAATATGTTAAATTTGCTCAAAGGTCACCGGTTAGATATATTCTTAAGGGAGGATGGATGCAGTATTTTTAACACATGTTTTTGGGCTCCGTGTCTTTCTGTAATTAGACTCAAACATGTCATTACTACATAGCAAAATGTTAACCGGTGATAATATACACCCGTATTTTAATCCCAGACCAAAATTTAATGTTTTTCAGTCGACCAACAATTCTCATTTTGCAAAAATTACGAAAAAGTAGACTTATGAGATCGATCCATGCAAATGTGTGTCTATCTGTCTGTGTGCCCCCCCCCCCTATCAACTCCTAAACGGCTGCAGCTATCAAACCAAATTTGGTAGAGTTAAGATCTATACCAGAATATCTCAATGCCATATTTATAATTGTCAATACTACCAACTGCTGAAAAATCGCGATTGAAATTTGAGCTCTATGTTGGATATATTGGATGGTATACATGGGAGCTATTCCAAAATTATAACACACATATATAATAATATTTCAGTTTAATTTCGAGGAGGCCATACAAGACTGTGTTGCCAAAATGATTCTAAGCCTGCTGATAGGTCCAACTTTGCAATGCATGTAACTTCTACACTATCAATTGGATTTCAACCAAATTTCTTATGTACTATGTGTTGGCCAATGTTGGAGCTACTTGAAATTGAACTTGATGGGAGCCTTCGGGCGTTCAATTAAATTACCCTGCTATGGTCATTGGTTGCAGTTCAAACATAATATGAGGTGCGTTCAAAAAGTAACGAGCCGGAGGCATAATTACAGAAACGAGTACCTGTATGTTAGAAGTATTGGCGCTGGCTGTTGAGGCACTTGTCCCACGGTGACACGAGGCGGTGAATGGCTGTCTCATAAAAATCCCTGGGCTGTGATGTGAACCAGTTCCGCACGTACAGCTGGACGTCGGAATCCGAGGTGAATCGTTGGCCCCGCAGAGCCCTTTTCAGGGGATCAAACATGGCGTAATCACAGGGAGAGAGGTCTGGACTGTATGGAGAGTGGCCGAGAACCTCCAATTTGAATTTCTGCAGGAGGGCCGCGACTGGGTAGGTCGCATGAGATTGTGCATTGTCGTGGAGCGACCACGGCGGCTATGGCGTTCACTGTCACTCGGTGGTCCTGGGTAATGAGTGCATCAACCAGGGGGTAATGCAGGGGGGTGCCCCATACCGGGCATCATCGACTAACGACACCCGTCCTTCCCTGAAGCGCTTATGCCACGCCTTGACCCTTGCAAGGGACATGCAGTGTTCGCCGTATTCTTGCGACATTCGGCGATGAATGTCCGTTCCCCCTACTCCTTCCGTTGTCAGAAACCGAATAACACCTCTTTGCTCTTCGGTTGACGCCTCCATGTCACTGTTTGCAATGCGACTGGCAGCGTTGCACGATTGATGCATGCTGCTGCTCGCGTTGTATCGTCACGTGACGTGCACGCGTGCCCTCTAGCGACGGGCTGTGACCTTCCACGCTCTGGTCGCAACCACACCTCGTTACACACGCCACGATTAGCCGAGGTAGTCACCGGTTTGCGCATTCCATCCTCCGGCTCGTTACTTTTTGAACGCACCTTATAAATGTTATTTTCGGACATTTTATGGTGCGAATATTTTCTGTATCAGTATCAGTAAAATTCTATTTCGGGTCTTGAATGCCTATCATACATGCATAATTTGTGGTTTACATCAAACCCAGTTGTTCATTTCTGGACCCAGTCACGTTTATTGAGACCAGGAGGATGACGTTGTGCAATATGACTAGTTTTAACTTCCTTCATGTTTCTTCAGACGGTTCTAGTCATAGGTTGAATGTTGCACATTCGCATAGCCTATGAAATGTCGTCAACAGTTTTTGCTAGTCTACACCGGTTCATTAAGGTCATCATTCAACAGTGTCTGCTTCTTAACGATGTAGTTGCATAATTTTGTGACTTCGAACAAGGCTGACGTCAGCCTGGCACACTACGACCAACAACAAGACACTAATACGTTATACGCTCACTTTCAGGCCGGACGTCTGTTTTAGACGAGTGAAAAATACTAATGGAAGCCTGGAGGCGAGTTACTACAGTACCTGTGTTTTAGTCAGATCTACCTCACGCTACTGCTGAAGTACAGTCATTTGCAAATATAATGGCGTTCTGTTCGTTACTATGTAACTTGTACTTCCGCGTCACACAATACTTCGACGTGGACTGTACTGTTCTGCACGGTGGTGTCGTCACGTGCTCAAGTCTGGAATTCCATTACATCAGACCGGTGGTGACAACTATGAAGCGAGAGGGCAGGAGAGCGACTGTGTACAGGCTCACCCGCAAGCTTCAAGGTCAAGGGCAATCGTTTAAAACAATCGTCCAGCTTGTACCTGTCGTCTATTCAATCCTTTTTATGCCAAACTAGTATCAGTGTCTATGTTAAAAATAGAAAGCTGAGTTAAAGAATACCGAAAATGTTCAGAACTTGGGAAAGTTTATTGTATACGTTATTATTAAGCTTAAGACCATTCACTTGGTAACTCTCTTCATTGCTCATTCTTAAGGTAGCCTATGTGTTCACGTTGCAAGTAAACTTTTACAATTCTTATTTGTTCATTTTGAAATTTTTATGGTGGATTCAGCAGTAAAACACGTTAACAAAAACATTTTTTTAAAAATTTGAAATGCTGAAAATTTAAAAAGAATTATTATTTTCCAAATTTTCAAAACATTGTATCTCCTCAACAAATAATACAATCTACTTGCATGTGGTATCAAATTGAAGCTACCTTTATACCTAATGTTGTATACTACAGATATGACGATACACTTTAATTCGGTGGACAGGTAATGAATTTCATGTTATTTCTATTTTTTACTTATATTTTTTCAATTGTATGCCACATTTCAGATTTTCAAATTATCCCAAAGATCCTAGTATACACCATTTGACAGGTCCTTACCTTTAATTGGCCATATTATTCAATATCTTAGGTACCGACAGTAGTGGCTACGCTGGCTAACGCGCAGCATTAGGTTATGGGGCCAAGCTCTCTGCTGACTCGGTAGACGCGTGGGTTCGAGCCCCACCGTCGGCCGTCCTTGAAATGGTTTTCCGTGGTTTCCTATTTTCAACACCAGGCAAATGCTGGGACGGTACCTTCTGACAGGCCACGGCCGCTTCCTTCCACATCCTTCCCCAGTTTCATTCACCATCATTCATTTCATCTCTCATTAACTCCTCTCCTGAGGTTGGCGTCAGGAAGGGCATCCGGCCGTAAAAATCATCGCCACAAAGACTTCCATCGCATCTCATCCCCGACCCCGTTGGAAGAACGGGAATAATAAGGGGTAGTCATACAATTCAATATCTTAGGTCAAAAACTGAATGAGATACCTTGATTTAAATTTGGAAATCTGCATAAAAAACTAGTTTTGAGAAAATCAAGGAAGAAGTTACGCAATGATATGTTTTGAAGACACACATTCCACACACCTACTTGACTCTTTAAACCAGTCCGGCTCGATAAGCCACTCCTTCCTTGTTAGTGTACTTATCTTCTTTTAATTTCCTCCTCCCTCTAAGATACCTTCTTCCCTGTTTCTGTTGCGGGGTTGAGTGGTAAGAGCTCTTCGCTATCCGATCCTGATCTGTCTTCAATGCTCCTCTCATGGTGTAATATCCAGGATGAATGTCCATTCTAGTCAAAATCTCTATGTCTGCAGTATTTGCACAGTAGAAATGGCACACAGCATTCATCACTCCCAATCTGAGGGTGTCCAGCCCCACAAAAGTTACTTTACTACACCGCCGCCACACCATTTCATTGAAGATTCTTAAAGTAGATACCAGGCTTCCATAAAATGGAAAAAAATTAAAAATTTCATAAAAAAGTTATTTTCAACGTGAACACATACCTTAAAGCTAATTTCCTTATATGTTCCCACACCCATGCGTTCGATTAATGAACCCACTCATGTAGATTGCTTTATTTTCCTCTCTATTAGACAATGAACATAGAAAACCAGAAACCAAAACTGGTGTTGTGTTGTTGGAGTGAACTCCGCATTAAAACATAAGCTGTTGTCGTTCCCTCAGCTAGCGGGAACATAATAATAATGCTATTGGTTTTACGTACCGGCCTGCCTCTCACCTGGAGGCACCGGGTTCGATTCCCGGCTCCGTCAGGGATTTTAGAGACTGACGTGAGGGCTGGAACGGGGTGCACTCAGCCTCGTGAGGACAACTGAGTAGCTGTCTGACAGTGAAGCAGTGCCTCGGTCACGAAAACCAAGGTTAACGGCCATGGGGACCCAAAGCGCGGACCACGGGTCACCCCAATATCTGCAGGCCAAATGGCTGGGCAGCGGTCGCTTGGTAGGCCTAGGCCCTTCATGGTTATTATTATTGGTTTTAAGTCCCTTTTGACTACCGTAGCTTTTAGAGACGCCGGGGTGCGGAAATTTTGCTCCTAGGGGGATCTTTAACGTGCCAGTCTACTGACACAGCTCCCTCTCATTTGCGCACCATCAAATGCCAACTGACTAGGCCAGGATTCGGTTCTGCAACATTGGGCACAGCAGGCGAGAACTTTACCACTGAGCCACGCAGCCGGTCAAGCGGCCAACCACTTTCTCGCTAAAATCTATTTCTTAATATAAAATTTAAAAAATACTATTATTCACGAACTATTCAAGATACAAAGTTGAATTTTTAGAAGTAATTTGTTTTTATACGTGTTATATATATCAACACATCAGATTTTCGTATTTTGATATATGGTTAATTAGTTAGTTATTGTTGTTTTAAGGGGAGGAACTACGAGGTCATCTGCCCCATTGATAGATGGAAATGTTCAAGAAATTGTTATTAAAATTATGCCATTTTAGAAATGAGTTATTATTAAAAAATCAAAAATATATTTATGTTCGACCCTCACTATTATGTGTCAGAAAACTGTATCATAATGATGGTCATTATAACACTGTTTTTTATTATGATACAGTTTCTCCAGCCAATCAGAGCTCGTTCATTGACCAATTAGGTAACGATACCTTCACGCATGCGCTCAAAATCCAACATGTCGGACATAAACACAACATCGAACTATAATAAATTACCGATATGGAATACGCACTGTCCATATGTTCACGTAAATAAACTGGCGAATATGAGACAAGAAATAGCACTGTACCTTAATATCACCAACACTAATTTCAACACAGCGCATTGCCTTCAAACGACTCCGGTGACAATATTACTGAGGGACGGCAGATGTAAACATATGGCCTGCATATGTCATTGCAAGCACACAGAGCGCATGCGTCAGTCGTTCAGAAATCTTGAAAGACAGAGATATACACAGCCCTCGCACTGCGATCACAAAATTCAAGTGGCTGACTCTCAACAGATATTTATGAATATTTATGTTAAAACCTATAATAAAGTTATAATTATCGTCGAACATAAACAGTCGTATACAACTCGCCTATAATGGTAATTAAGACACTCGTATGGAAGTTATAAAACTCGCATACGCCCGTTTTATAAAAAATACTCGTGTCTTAATTATAGCCATTATAGGCTCGTTGCATAATGTACTATTATCTTCTAAAAGCCTGGGCTAAGCTAAGGAGAGCGCTTCAAGGATTATCCGTGAAAAAACAAGTAATTCCGTGACGAACCAAAGAGCCTAATTTTCCTAAAATTTAAAATTCATTCTAATGATTAATCTATAGAGACCTATCTAGAATAATAACAAGATTAAATTGGTAATACTGATATTCCTAATTAGTCCGAAATATATCTGAAATAGTGTGGCCTAATAGAGCATTACAGTTGGCAGCCCTTATGACTCTGAATATATTGTTAGTTCCATCTCTTTAGGTACAGGATGTACATACAATATTTGGTTGTAGTCCAATGGATAGTATGGACGTTAAACACGGTTAGACAGTGGATCTATCAGCATGTGTAAAGTCATGTAGGCAACAATGTCATCTACCGGTATGTGTTGCTCAGACTTAATCCGAAATATTATGATATATTATTTTAGAAGAAATCCATTTATTAGTATGAAAGTTACATGTGATTAAACATTTGACAATCAGCACGCGTAGAATCATGTTGGCAGTCACTTCAAATTAAACTAAAATGTCAGGTACTATACGTGTGCAAAGTTTAAAGCTGTTGGATTGCATACATCTGAAATATTGATTTTAGGATAACAAAATTGAGAGAGCATTTATTAACAGTTTGTAGTCCTGCTGGCTCTAACAGAGAACAGAGGCCAACCCACCACTACCTTGAACATATCACATAGCCGTCAACGAACTGTACCAATAATGTAATTGAAATGATTCAACTATTGTCAAAGTTATGAGTGTTCAAATTTGATTCTCATCTGCCTTTAGTTCATGTATTAATCTATTAAATAATATAATATGATTACTTATTTATCAATTAATTAATTTGTATATTTATTCATTTGGTTCTTCATTCAAGTATTGATTTATTCATTAATGAATTTGTTAATTTGTTAAGTACCGGTACCGTAATTAATTTATTTATTTATTCTTTTATTATATTCATTTATTTATTCATTCACTTATTCAATAATTTACTCTTTCGTTTATTCGTTTACTAGCATCGCCCGCGAATATTCTAGTTGTAAAGAGTACACTTAGCACTGTTAATTTAATTTAATTTAAGGGCCTTTAAATGTGGTTTTCGGAGACCCTTTATAGTCGGGTGGAAAAGACCTTTCGTACCACACTCACACGTGAAAATTGCGTGAAAAAATTCTAGAGTGCCCCTTGACCCCCTTAAGCGCATTATACTGTATGTATTGATGAATTTTACAGCTTAATTTGGTTCAGTGATAACCTTATAACCGTCTGGAAACTTTCACAGCAATGTAATAATTGGAGTTGCATTGCGTCTTACAGAAATAGATGGTCCTGTGAGATTCTGTTACCATGGTTACCGTGTTGCATTCTTTCATTATTTCGTTGTAAATATACATGTTTTAAGGTATTTATTTAATTGTGAGTCATTTAAAGAGTAAGTGAGTGCGTTTCGCCTACGCATTGGGTTATGCTGAACCTGCAGGCACCCCATATTTGTAGGTTGGTGTTAATGGGACCTTATTTTCAGAACAAAACTGGAATGGGACCTTAGCAGAATAATATACGGAGGGATTTATTTAATGGCTGGGAATACCTAGTCTATGTGTCCTGACCACAAAAAAGGATAATCATCTCAGTAGGTGAGGATGTTATATCGCATTTTATGTAAATGACTAGGCAACCGCACGTTCACACACCTAAGGTTCGACTCTCGATGTTGAAAGCGGCCATATTAAATGAAGCTTTTTTTTTCAATTCTTTTCACTCCATGCAAATGCAGGGACGATACCCATTATAATATTTTATTTTAATTTCCAGAGTACTTGGACTGCAATAGTTATTACAGATACGCACACTGCCACAGAAATTTACCCTGGATTGATGATATAAGATATTGCTTGTATCTGGAACGTAGAGCCCTGCGCGGATAAACAAAACGTTATCCGCATCCGCCCCGCATCCGCATGGCTGTTATCCACATCCGCCCCACATCCGCATGGCTGTTATCTGTATTGGTACGAGTGTTATCCGCATCCGCCCCGCATCCGTACGACTGTTATCCGCATCCGTCCCGCATCCGCACGTTTGTTGTCCAAATCTACTGGCATTACAATAATATTGTTACGGCTGCGGGGTTGCTTCATTCCCTTGCGCGTGACTCACAGCCGCCCGAGGCTAACCCAGGGCTCTGTGTCGGCCGGCCGCTTGCGCAGCGAGAACAAAAGGGATGGACCAGAATGTTCGTGGACCAACTAGTGTTGGAATTCTCGAGAAGGTATGAACCCTGGTCTACTCTAGAAACATCCATTGAGTCACCCACCAGCCCCGCTATATAAAGCGACCTGGCCAGCGAGGGACTGAGTTTTGAGGAGTGTGATCTTACCAGTGCGATAGAGGTGTTACGGTGACGTGCGAATTGCGAAACAGTGTGTATTCAAGAACAGTGAGTGACAAACTATCATAAATAACTGTAGTTTGTGTACTCAAGAAAGTGTTGCAGGTATTTCTACCGACGACACAGGTCCCATTAGCGAGGGATTAACTGCGTGAACAAGTGAAAGGGTGAGTGTCCTCTATAAGGGAGCAAACACGAAGAAAGACAGCTAATTGTTTCTATTTGCTTATTATGTGGTGTAACTTTCTGACCTGCAATAAAGCTAATATTTCTTTAAAGGACCATTTGTGTTGTGCTTTCCCTGCTTTGATCCAATTAACAAACTTGCTACTAGGGGTAGCACGTATCAATATTTTAAATTAGATAAAATATTATAGCAACACATTTAGACATTTGAGGATAAAGTCGTTCCCTTAGGCTATGTATGTTAAGTGCTATGTTTAAAATGAATTTTATACAGCCATAATTGAAACCCTTTTATTTTGGAGTGTTAATTGTACTTAATGACATAATTTGAAAGAGATTAGCGTAAATCATTATCTTACATTTGTCAGGAAAAGAACAAAACAGAAAACTATGATCATAAACATCCGGGTCTTAGTAATGATATTCAAACTAAAAAAAGTGACAGTCAGTCTGAAAGACTAGACTTTGCATCATTTTAAATGCTACAAATGCTGAAAACTGCTAGAAAGGCTGGAGTCTTCTCGCTTCGCTCGAAGCCAAAGACTCTTGACATGTTAGAAAATTATCTGCATAATACTTATCTTGCTTTATAATACTTTACCTTGTTTCAAATTACTCGCGAACGGCAAGTGCAAACTAAGGGCAAAGTAAGGTCAAGCGCGCGGAGGGAGATGGCTGGATGACGTGCCCCTTCCATCCAGTCTAAAAACACTTATTTTGGGCGATGTATTGAAGATAGAGATATGCTCTCGTGGACTTTTTTGTAGAACTTTTCATGCTGACCAATTCTTACGCTCATAGTATATTGATATTTTTAACGGTTTGCCCAGGGTAAGCTTAAGAAGCGCACGGACGCCAAGTTCGTTTTCGACTTTTTCACTGAAATCGTTACTGCTTGGCTTCCTTTGATCATACATAAATTATTTTCTACAGAATCTTTCCTCGAGATATCCTTTACAGAATGGTGAAAACCGCATCAAAATCCATCCAGTGGTTCTCGAGATTACCCGTGACATCCAAGAATCGGGGATAGAGATTGTCGGGGTTCACATGCTCCAAGCGGTACTATGACGTCACACACCTCAGTGCATCTGGGTACATTTTGTCCCGTCACCGTAACGTAACGCCAGATCCCAGCGTAACGACGAAGTCGACAAGATCATTTAAAATGATAAAAAAAACTATCCACAAATGTACTCCAAACATTATCCGCATCTTATCCGCTATCCGCACAGCGAAACATGTTGCGGATATCCGTGGACATCCCCATCCGCGCAGAGCTGGAAGTAGCAACATCTCCTTTCCTGAGGGACAGAAAAGTGCTGAAAGCCTATTTAATTGGCGAGCTCTTGACAGTCCACCACTCCTCTGACGCAAACTAAATTGAGCAAACATTCTCTCAGGTGTAATCCTGTGATCCAACAACTTTTTTTGAATGTTTCTGAGTGATGGCGTAATCTTTTTAAAGACTGCTTGTTTATTTGAATAACAAAGTCATCCAAAGAACGTCGCAAGTTGACAAGTTTCCAAGTGTTTCCTGGCATGGCGCCTCGCCCTCGCCTCCCCCGCCTTGCTACAGACTTGTACCAATCGCAAGGCTTGTCTCTGGTGGGATTGCTCTTGTACCTACTGCGTTATCCCTCCCTATATTATTCTGCTAAGGTCCCATTCCAGTTTTGTACCGAAAATAAGGTCCCATTAACACCAACCTACTCATATGGGATACCTACAGGTTCAGCATAACCCAATGCATAAGCGAAACGCACTCACTCTTTAAATGCCTCACAATTAAATAAATACATTAAAACATGTATATTTACAATGAAATAATGAAAGCCTGTTTCCGGAAAGGGCGATCATGCGTCGAACTGATTATAAACCTCAAATCTACCCTCTCCTATTTGAAGATCAGGAATAAGAAATTTGTGGTGACCTTCGTAGACTTTAAGAAGGCCCATGATTCTATTGATCGCAACACCCTGATCCGAATCCTAAAAGAATTTGGCCTGGACAACAAAACCAGAGCGATCATCCAACAATCGCTGACCAACACCACCTCGAAGGTGAAGTTTAGGGGCGAAATATCAGACACCTTTGTAATCAAGACAGGAGTAAGGCAAGGAGACGGTCTCTCACCAATACTCTTCAACTGTGTCCTCGAGAAGGTTATCCGTGAGTGGCGTAAAGAACTCAATAAACAAGGAGTTGCAAGCGGAGTCAGACTGGGTTACAGAAGCCGGAACATCACAATTGACTGTCTAGCCTTTGCCGATGATCTTGCAATCATTTCTGATTCATTAGAGATAGCCACGGAACAGATTAATCAGCTTAGTGCTGAAGGCAGGACTCCAGATCTCCTTTGAGAAGACTGTGTTCATAACTAATATCGTACCGGTGCCCAAACACCTTGCTGTGGAACAAGGAAAAATTAAGCGAGTTGCAAAGTTTAAGTACCTGTGAGAAATTATAACACCTAATGTATCAGAGAAAGAAGCATTCACATCACGCATGAGCAAAATGGAAATGGCCTACCATTTAACTAAGGGCATCTATAAAAAAAAGATCAATATCCTTCAACGCAAAACTAAAACATTACTGCAATGTCATCCGTCCGGAGGTCTTGTATGCTTCTGAATGCATCACGATGAACAAGGCTTGGTCGGAAAACTGGAGGCCAAAGAAAGGAAAATTTTGAGAAAGATATTGGGTCCCATCAAAGACAACGGGGAATACAGAAGATGGCATAACCATGAACTATATACTCATGTGGAGAAGATAAGTGACGTCATCCGGAAGAGAAGGATAACATTTTTTGGACATGTGAAACGAATGAGCCCAGCGAGACTGACCAACCGCAACATAACTTACTTTCAGGAGAGGAAAACAAAATGGGCCTGGTTCATTGAACTGGATAAAGATTTGAAAGAAGTGGGGATATCACCAACATACATTCAGGAGCGCGCCCCACTCAAAAGGAAACTTCAAGCTTGCAAAGGTTTCCAAGAAAAACCGAAGCTGAAAACGGGAAAGATTTGGACCCAGGAACGGAAGGAAGTCCACCGAGAACGAATGCGGGCGTACTGGGCAAACATCAAAACCAGTAGAAGACAGTTGGAATGACGTGGTCCATAGATGGCCTATACGAAATGAATGAATGAATGAATGAATGAATGAATGAATGAATGAATGAATGAATGAATGCAACACGGTAACCATGGTAACAGAATCTCACGGGTCCATCTATTTCTGTAAGACGCAATGCAATTCCAATTATTACATTACTGTGAAAGTTTCCAGACGGAAGGTTATCACTGAACCAAATTAAGCTGTAAAATTCGTCAATACATACAGTACTTATAATGCGCTTAAGGGTGTCAAGGGACACTCTAGAATTTTTTCACGCAATTTTCACGTGTGAGTGTGGTACGAAAGGTCTTTTTCACCCGACTATAAAGGGTCTCCGAAAACCACATTTAAAGGCCCTTAAATTAACAGTGTCTGTGATATTCTCAGAAAACTAACTTCGCTCTGATATACCTATGAAGGAATGACAAACCCCTAACCACTGCACCAGTAGCTGAATTGATAAAGTCAAATTATTCATACCAAGGATAAATCAGTCATAGCATTCATGATTGAGATTTTGCTAAGTGTACTCTTTACAACTAGAATATTCGCGGGCGAAGCCGCGACGGGCAATGCTAGTTCTTATAATGTTGGTGGTGCAGTGGCTAGTCTGGGTTCAATTCCTGGTCTGATCTCAGGGTTGGAACGGGGTACACTCAGCCTTGTAGGCACAACTGCAAAGATTCCCACCTCAGCCAACCAAAATGTGATTTTCCGTGGTTTCCCACTTCCAGTGCAGGAAAATAGCGGGATGGTTCCTAACTTAAGGTGGCAATAACTGAGCAGTTGAACAAAACAGCCCCGCTTCTTCTGATCTCACCACAAACCACTGCATCAATTGTTATGGAAATTAATCAACATTTATCATTATTTAAGATAAAATAGTTAATTTACTGAAAAGGTAACTGTTACCAACATTACAAGTAATCAACTGTTAGAAACGAAATAGCCTATTAAGCAAAAAATACACTTATGACCTTACTATTGCAGTTAAAGATTTGAAACTAAATTCATTTGAAGAAGATTTCATGGCTTGCAATACTTATTGTTAGAATGGGAAGCTAGGCGGCTTCGGTGGCGTAGTCGGTAGCACGCTGAGCTTCTATGTCCAAGACAGCGGGTTCAAACCCGGCCGAAGCCGTCGGATTTTTTAAGAGCGTTAAAAATCCCTCAGTATGCCTTCCTTCGGAGGCGAAGTAAAGCCGGCGGTCCCATTTCATAGATTTATGCCATGTTAAAGAACCTTCCACTAATTATACTTGTGTGAAGCTAAATTGGATAGGTTAATAATGTAAACAACGCTCTTAGGTTTCTACGTTCGTTGCTAAGAGCCGACTGCGGTGGCGTCTAGTAGCTAAGTTCTGAACTTGGCCTATTAGTCGTTGACGGTGGCGCATGGCGGCAAAAGTAGGAACTATTTGAAAAATTCTAAGTTGCAGTCTGTACTTAAATTAAAAAATAAAAAAAAAACACACACACTAATACAGTCATCACAATTAACACCGGTTATCAGACAGATTCTACACACACCCAAAGTACACGGGGCTACATGACCGCGTTGTGGCAGCCCCTAAACTAAGGAACCAACCAACCAGAATGGGAAGCTATGGAAAAACACTTTGAGGAAGGCTGAGAATTGTCCGCCTTAACAGAGACAATGATTGTATCAACATAGTTCTTATACTCGCGATAAGACTTCTTGATCAAGCGGTTATGTAATTAATCTTTGGTTAAAGCCCTAAACACATTTCTCATTAATGTTACATTAATTACCGTATGATAATCAGGCTGTGTATTTGCATGTTGTTAGGCGGGATCGTTATCAGATAACTAGACTGTTAATTATGTCGCCAGCTTACCGCGAGATCAAGGAAGGGGGGAGGAGGGAAAGACGTTAGTAAGGAAGAAAGGAAGGAAGGGAGAAAAACGGTAGGAAGGAAGGAAGGTAGAAAAGACGATAGGAAGGAAGGGAGAAGAGACGGTAGGAAGGAAGGGAGAAGAGACGGTAGGGAGGAAGGAAAGGAGAAAAGACGGTAGGAAGGAAGGGAGAAGAGACGGTAGGAAGGAAGGAAGAAAAGACGGTAGGAAGGAAGGAAGGGAGAAAAGACGGTAGGAAGGAAGGGAGAAGAGACGGTAGGAAGGAAGGAAGGAAGAAAAGACGGTAGGAAGGAAGGAAGGGAGAAAAGACGGAAGGAAGGAAGAAAAGACGGAAGGAAGGAAGTAAGGAAGGGAGAAAAGACAGTAGGAAGGAAGGGAGAAAATACGGTAGGAAGGAAGGAAAGACGGTAGGAAGGAAGGAAGGAAGGAAGGAAAGACGGTAGGAAGGAAGGAAGAAAAGACGGAAGGAAAGAAGGGACAAAAGACGGTAGGAAGGAAGGAAGTAAGGAAGGGAGAAAAGACGGTAGGAAGGAAGGGAGAAAAGACGGTAGGAAGGAAGGAAGGAAGGAAGGAAGGAAGGAAGGAAGGAAGGAAGGAAAGACGGTAGGAAGGAAGGAAGAAAAGACGGAAGGAAGGAAGGAAGGAAGGAAAGACGGTAGGAAGGAAGGAAGAAAAGACGGTAGGAAGGAAGGAAAGACGGTAGGAAGGAAGGAAGAAAAGACGGAAGGAAGGAAGGAAAGACGGTAGGAAGGAAGTTAGAAAAGACGGAAAGAAGGAAGGAAGGAAGGAAGGAAGGAAGGAAAGACGGTAGGAAGGAAGGAAGGAAGGAAGTAAGGGATAAACGAAGGAAGGACCATAAGCCACAGGACCTTCACCTCACGTGGAACCTGAACCACCAGACGTGATATTTTACCTCGAAGATCCTACGTATATTAACCTGGAATCGAACTTGGTGGGAAGGAAGCAGTTTACCGGTGCGTCCTCACAACATGTGGTAGGACTGCTGTGACCGCTAAAGCCTTCTCTTTAATTTGCATCTATTATAAATGACCATCAACATAGTCGTGCGTGTCAAGGCACACACTACGACTACAATGAGCAGCTGGAAGTCTGGAGCTTGTAGGTTCAAACCCAGACACTGACAGCGATCGTCTTGAATGTGGTTTCCGCAGGTTCTACACTCCCGTCAGGCCACGGCCGCTTTCTTCCAAATCTTCGCCCAGTTCCATTCTTTCCAAACTCTGATTAACTTCCCTCATGTGGTGGGTCTAAGGAATGGCATCCTGGTGATTAAACCGCCCGCCAGATATAAATTCTCTTATCCCATCCTCCCTTGTTGAAACCGAATAATAATGAATCGACATACAATAGTTTCTTAGATATAGAAGATAAATAAAAGACCCCACCACCACCTCTTTCCAAATCTTCATATATATTATTTCAGTGGTATAAATCCCTCCTGTGGCGCTCACAAGCCACCGATCGTGACAAATGAGCATTCAAATGAAAGAGAATAGACATTAGCAGTGACGAATTGCACTCTAATTTCATAAATATCTATAATTTCTTTAAAAAATTACTTTTTAAAAATGTTCGAAGTATGCGATTTGCAGATACTGTTGCTGTAGGAAAATACGCTCCATAATTGCTGTCCACTTCACATTTTGGCCACTGTGACGCCTGTTTCATGTCATTTTTACATTCAGAGGTCTTTCCTTTATCATTTTGCGTGGATTTCAGAAACAGTAAAGCAAAGGAATGAGTAGTCTACTCAAATCGTATAATTTCATAAATATCGAATAACCGGTGAATGTTACTGCTCAGCTGTCAAGCAATGGACTCAGCACACAAATGAAATTAGCAGTGACGAATTGCATTCTAATTTCATAAATATCTACTTTTGTAAGAAATGTGCGATTTGCAAATACTGTTGCTGTAGGAAAATACGTGACATCATTGCCGTTCAGTTCGCATTTTGGCCGTTGGGACGCCGGGGAAAGCGTGGTTTATGAACATGCGAGATTTCTCGCACGGGTTCGCTTGTATTTTGTTAACAGCCTGAATTACAGACACACACAGTACAACAAAATGGCACAGGCTATCATACCGTTTTCACACATATACACACCCAAGTACACGTCGACACATCTCCTTGATGCCACGACTAAAAGACTCGATAGCAACATACAAGCTTGGTCGGCGACGTGTATGAATATTAAATAACGCCAGCCTTGATCACGTCGAGAGAAAGCGCAACATAATGTTGATATGGGAGCCAGTGAAAGCATACAGCTTTATGCAGCGACTTTCAACACGACATCCGGCAATGTGAGTCCTTAGTCATCTCATCACAAATGGCTTTCCTGTGTTCCTGGACACGATGGACACAAACACTCCGAGAGATTGCTTCTCATATCGCCACCGCATTACTCACCTTCACTGTCTCGAGCTTCACATTCACATGGATATACACATTTTCCAGCATGGAGGAAAGAATAAGAGGAGATGCCTTGAGCTCGTATGAGTGAAGCCAAGCGCTGCAACCAAAGTGGGCGTAACCTTAACTCGTATTCGGTGTTCTGTGACTTGCACGAGGCATTGTGCATGGCTAAACCTGATTTTGGCCCTGGTTTTTATCGCGCTCCGGTTATGCAACTTTAGAAACGTAATAACAGTAGTGATAAGATATTTAAAAAAACACTCTTCAATTCTAATCCCAGCATGTGTAGGCCTACCCTATATACCAAAAAAATAAAAATCATTCCTCTGGGAATCCCAAATTATCAAACGGCTTACGGTCAATAATTACGGTAGGCCTACGTAATTAATCAATTCGAGGCTAATCGTCAAGTTTCTACCCTCCCCCCCCCCCCCCCACACACAAAGAAAATACCGTACGGTACCGAAACGTATAGGCTATACCGTATTTTTGAGGAAATATGCGTCCTTTTTTAATTGTTATGTTTATTAATTTTGAGGTTCCTTTTCTTGAATATCAAAATGTGTACGACCAATGAGTGAAAGTGGCTCGAAATTAGGCCTAAAAACTGATGAATGCCTCAACACCAATAAGAACATAAAACTCAATTTGGTGTAAATACCGTAATTAGTTCGGCATCATTAATTCCCAGGAGGTTCCTTCTTTGGTATAACTCGCATCTTCAGACACCTGTATTCAATTTAATCAGTGTTTCAGCGTATTATTACGTTTTGCCGCGTCTTCCTTACAAACTAGCCTCGCAAAGGTGCTCTCATATTTATATTTAAATTGGCTTTTAAAACGATAACGCAGCTTATTTGTGCCAAGTACCGTGATGTACAGAGAGTATTCTGCCTATCCAAGAAAAAATCTTGACTTGTCATTGCAGTTTTATGTCACTAAAATCCATTAATAGTTGGAGTGGTTTACGGCTTTAAGCATAGGGACAGCCATTTTCTTGCAACCAAAGTGGGCGAGCCGATTGGCTTCAGCAGCTTGCACTAGGCAGCGCAGCGAAGGCATCTCCTTCCTTTCTTTCCTCCATGTTTTCCAGTGACGGCTGGCAGATAATGAACCTCTGATTGGAAACAGCGAATAACTGATGATGGCCATAGTTTTCAGGAATAAAACTAAATGTTTCTGTTATACTTACCATAACACATCACATAAGAAATGTTCTTCTATACATAAGGAACCATTATATGTATGAAACTGTTAATTTTATCTTCCCGTAACGCCACTAGAATGGTTTAATGTTTGAAAGGTTATTCCCCTTTTCCAATCACTGGGAACAAAAATAAATATAAATATAAATTTGCATCATTAAAACTTTTATTTCTCCCGTATTGAATGGAATCTTGGCATTGTGACACTTTGTAAGTTTGAAATTATTAATAAACTACGCACAAATTAGTTATTACATAAATTACAAGCTTCATGGAATGTACACCTAACTAACATCAGTCTTTATTGTTCATCATAATCATGTGTGCTATTATTTTTAGTTTCCACGATACAATGTAGTTGTAAAATTCCCTGTGCTGTTCAGGAATGTATTTTATTATTTTGTTGACATCATTAATCTCTTCTACATTGATCCCCTCAGAACCATCATATGCTTTGTTGAATGGAAAATATAAGTCCATTGGCTTGACCTTCAAAAGTTTAAATACCGGTACATCTTCTTGCACCCCAATAAACTGATGCACTTATGTATCCTTTTGACTCTGAGCTGTACAAACATGGCTACCAAGCCAGCCACTAGCGCAGCGATGACTGGAAAAAGGGAACTACTTATTGAGTTATTCCCTTACTCCACTCACCGCCTAACAAACATGTGATTTGAACTGGTATGGAAGTACAGATATATTTCTTTTTTCCGCTCAGTAGATGCACCTACATTTAAGAAACAAAATGGCTATTTCAGTTTATTTTACCGAAAAAAGTAGAGTTATTCCCTTTTTCCTATCAGTGGTTCAATTGGAGGGGAGGGGGTAGGGTGGTAGGGTAAAAGACTGCCTGATTTCAGAGAAAACTGTATTCAATTGTACAGATGTACCTCATTCATCACGAATGCCACAGTTCATAGATCATCTATTGTCATCGGATTAAATGGATTATAAGTTAGTCTAGAGCCTCCGTGGCTTAGGCAGCAGCACGCCGGCCTCTCACCGCTGGGTCCGTGGTTCAAATCCCGGTCACTCCATGTGAGATCTGTGCTGGACAAAACGGAGGCAGACAGGTTTTTCTCCGGGTACTCCGGTTTTCCCTGTCAAAATTTCATTCCAGCAACACTCTCCACTATCATGTCATTCATTTAATCATTGCCCCAGAGGAGTGCGACAGGCTTCGGCAGCCGGCACATTTCATATCCTCGCCGCTAGATAGGGGCTTCATTCCATTCCTGACCCGGTCGGAGAGTGGAAGCAGGCAGTGGATTTTCATTTTCATAAGTTAGTCTATAGGAAAACCTTCACGAGAACACAACAACGTAAGTTATATAAGAGGGCGAGAACTGCGAGTGTCACAAGTACGCACAAATTACACTTTAAGACAATGGTATCGGCAGTTGACGGAGCATCTCTGATAGACTCCATCCGCGCCTCGGCTCCCTTGTTGCAATTAGTGGACAACGACCAGCCGTGTTAACTGTTGGGATAGGACTTGCTCGATCTAGCATCTCTGCCATACCCTTCACTATTGATATCTGGTCGGTGCTTGGGGCTGGCAACGACCAAACGGACGAGTGCTCCTAGACAGTTGGCGCGCTTTGGTTTCTCAGTCAGTTCACAGTAACTTACTATGAGATTTCCGGAATTATTTAAGAACAAAATTATGAATTCCTAAACATATAAAAAGAAACGTACAGCTTTTATTACTAAAAATATTATTACGGTATAAATTGATTTTCGTGAATTAATCTTGTCGTTGTGCAGCACTGCAACCGTGTTACCGGCCGCCACTGACATTTTCAGAAGCTTATTTCAGTGTTGCCAACGTAACTAGTAAAATAATTCCTTTCAGATGGTCAACACAGTAAATGTGCACAATAACATGGGGCTGGGAATTAAACGTAACCAATGTTGGGAGCTCACTTGAATGTTAGGCAGAAGAATGTAGCCGCCAAGAACATGGTGCCTCGTTGTCTGGCTGAGGGAGAGCGATATCCGCCTTCTCAAAAACGGTGTGCCATAACCTATTACTCTTCCTACTGAGTGCGCAACGCGCCGATATATTCTGCCAAATAGTAAGTAGGTTGCCATAGTAACGAAATGGTATCTCTGTGTAGGGAAGCCCCTTCCCCTTGTTGTCCATCTAACCCTGCACTCACAAACAAGTGAGCTCCCAACATTACTCACATTTTAAAACCTGAATATAAGTTAGTTCTATTCTCGCAAGGGGGTGAATTGGATGATAAGTTTCATTCGCCGGGCGAGCATCATCAGTTCATATTCACTTCAGTTTCAGACATTTATGTACAACTTTATACAATATTTAAAATAGAATCATATTTACAACATGTGAACATTTTCTTACTGATGTTGATCATTCAGGGGTATTGTGACATCTACCTTGGTTTGTGTGGAGTGTGTTTGATAACCTGTATTAATGTGGTGACTTTACTACGGTAGGCATTCGTACAGAATTTGGTAAGACGTGTTCGTGGTCATTTTGGCATTTGCTTGGAGTAGAAATGGGAAACCACAGAAAATAACACTTATAGGATGGCTGAAGTGGGAATCGAACCCACTTCTTCTCAGTTCTACCAAACGAGGCTCAGCTTTAGCCCTCACACCAGATTTGAATTGCTTGGCAGAGCTAGGAATCGAACCCGGACCTGCACGGTGACAGCAAGTGATGTAGCCACAGCACCACGCCGTGGACTGTCAAATGTTTATAACGTGTATATACAGTACTGTATATTGGAAGTCAAAACGACCTGATGATGCTCGCAAGACGAACGAAACAGGTCATCCAAGTAACCCTCTTTCGGCCATAAAAAGAGGATCAACAATCCACGTAGGCTATTTTTTTTTCAGGCTAACAGATATGAGTAGATAAGTGTTAACCCCCCATCGGAGCTTGCCACGGTGGGTGAGTGGTTATCGTGTCGGACTACCAAGTCCCCCCCCCAGCTTGCAGGTTCGCTCCTGGCCATGATAAGGTGACAAAAGTCACGGCACGCATGTCATACGATGTTGGCATTTTAAAGAACCCATTTGAATTCAGTAAGCCGTGTTCATAATGGTAAAATTAATCTCGAGATTTTCCGCCAAAACAAAAGTTCCTCCATTCTCTACTAGAATGCGCTATAGTGTCAAGGAGCTTAGATATCTAACCTCCTTGACTTTCATAGCGTTCCAAGGAACAACCAAAATTCGACATGCAAGCTGCCCTTTGGGCGCCAAATAACAAAGCTTGCACCCGGCACCATACGATTTTATTATTATTATTATTATTTATTATAACCCCCATCCTTGTTTAATTGGGCACATTAACGTATTGACCGATTGAAAATCAATTTTTATTACATTAAAAAGGTTGAAGAAAACTTATGAAACTTCTTGGCTGAAATGCCAGTCATCGTGGCACCAAGCTTTACCAGAACATTACCGAGTGAGTTAGCCGTGGTCGTTACGGCATGACTGCTGGCAGTCGCTCACATCCGGGAGGCGAGGAGGTTCGAATCCCCCCGCCGGCAACCTTGAAGATGGTCTTCTGTGGTTTCCCATCTTCCTTCCAGGCAAATGCCGGGGTTGGTCCCTAACTATAGGCCACAGCCGCTACCTTCCAACTCCTTGTCCTTACATTCAAACTTTCCTCCCCAACGGTACTTGTAGCTCACCCATTGGGTGTCCGTCTCGAAGCAGCTACAAAACTGGCGAGCCGAACATGTCCTCGGACACTCCCGGCACTAAAAGCAAAAAAAAAAAAAAAAACAGAACATTAACTGCACAGTACCGTCACCTGAGAAGATAAACTTTGAATTGAAAGCAAAACTTAGGCAGCGAAGATCGTGGCAAGGCTGAATGTATGCAACCTGCCACGCATACCTGTTCGCCGGGCGGGTCGCGGCTGCACTTGCTACTGAAACGTACCTTTTGCACCATGCCTTTTGCCACAATATTGAAACGATGAAGCATTTCGAAATGGCAATAGTCCTATTTTCCCCTGTCATAGTATGTTCGTGCAAAGTTTCAGCAAAATCGGTTGAATAGGTTTTGCGAGGAAGAGTAACAGACAGACAGACAGACAGACACCACAGGACTTTAGTACAGATTTCCCTTTTTAATAATATCATTGCTGAATGAGTTCACGTGCAAGGTCATGGGGACAGGTTATCATCACACTCGGAAGACGAGTGTATTAGAACACCATCGTTAGTTGTCCTTGAAGTAGTCTTTTTTCGTTTTCCATTTTGAACTCCAAGGGATGGCAGCACAATATCACAGGTTTCCAGATAATTTCTGCGTACACGGACTGAAATGACCTCAATTTCAAGGCAAATAACATGAACAAATTCATTCCTCATGTTTGGCAGCAGTTTGTAGTGTGTTAATATTTGCCCAGGTGGTAGCCCTGTCGTTTATCTGGTGTCTCATCAGAACCTTGTAAATAACGAAATTAAACCTTTTAATTTTAAGTAGAAGACCTTGGTCCAAGCACCCACACCGCTCAGATATTTTCGGCTAACCTCGGTGCCAAGCCTTTGATCTTAAGAATCTCTCAATGCTATGCTCTTACGTGCTGTACAAGGTCTCCGCTTGGGCCAATTGCTCGGTCACACACACATGTCTCATCATTAACACCCTGCGGGTAATGTTACCTAAGACTCACTCTGCCGTTCTGAATTATGAGTACTGGACGGAATTGAATCGTTTATTTCAGAAAGGGGAAGAGTGACAAAATATGATGAAATAAGTTATTTGTGGGATCATGTTCTGTAGGGGTAGACGCATATTTTAGTGCAGATAGGAGTCAAGTTCCAGCCTGTTATTACAGTAAGGCAATATGTTAAAAATTACGTTTAGTGCAGAAAGGGATCAAGGGACGCTGCTTGACTCGTTTCTGTTCTAATATTTCAACCTGTACTTCTTGTACTGTATGTCTAGTTTTGACTTAGGATCTGTTTCAGGTTCCCATCAATGTGAAGAAGATAAAAGACCTCACTAACCTCATATCTTACCTTGTTGGGTATGATGAGTTCCACAACGATATACAGTATTGCAATCACCTACTACGGATGCAGGTTGGTTGGTTGGTTCTTAAGTTTAGGGGCTGCGACAACGCGGTCATGTAACCCCGTGTACTTTGGGTGTGTGTAGAATCTGTCTGATAACCGGTGTTAATTGTGATGACTGTATTAGTGTGTGTTATCTGTTTTTTAATTCAAGTAAGGACTGCAGACTTTTGAATTTTTCAAATAGTTCCTACTTTTGCCGCCAAACACCACCGTCAACGACTACTAGTTCAGAACTTAGATACCAGACGCCACGGCAGTCGGCTCTTGGCAACGAACGTAGGAACCTAAGAGCGTTGTTTACATTCTTAACCTATACAATTTAGCTTCACAAAGGTGTAATTAGTGGAAGGTTCTTTAACATGCCATAAATCTATGACATGGGACCGCCGGCTTTACTTCCCCTCCGAAGGAAGGCATACTGAGGGATTTTTAACGTTCTTAAAAAATCCGACGACTTTGACCGGATTTGAACCCGCGATCTTGGGCATGGAACCTCGGCCGAAGCCGCCTACGAATGCAGAATGTGCTGTGGAGTTAGAGGACGAATAAACCAGTGCACTACCAACCAGATAATGTATAGCTCTGAACTTTGACACTGATTAGGTTAAAAGAAAGTACCAGCTATTTTTAAACATGTTTCGTTAGTTACAATAATGTTTTTGTTGCATTAGTAATAAAATATAATACACATACAGTATATACGAGGGCTGTCTTTTAAGTAAAGGCCGTTTTTTTTAAATTAACCGAACATTTTATTTTGAAACCACATTTATTTTTAGGTTTTACATACCTTCCCCTATTTTTCTACATAGTTGCCTTGTTTATTTAGGCACTTGTCATACCTTAAAACTAAGTTCTGAAATCCCTCTGCAAAAAAGTTTGCCGCCTGCTCTGACAACCAAGAATTCACACTTGAGGAAAATCCATTGATAGAGTGGTTATCATGAATCTTCGGTCCTCGTGAATTTTCGTGTCAATTGCAGTCACCAAGTCACCTGTGATCACAGACCTGAGCGTTCGTCGTCATGAACATTTTCACGGCCACTTTTGAACTCGCGTACCCATTTTCGCACTTTACCTTCCGTCATTGCATTATCGCCATACACCTCACAAAGCTGACGATGAATGTCTGCAGCCGACATGTTTCTTGCACCCAGAAGACGTATCACAGATCGTACCTCACACGCGGCGGGCGAATCAATAATCTTGAATATTGTAAAGATGCACAGTTCAGCGTACAGGTTAGCTACACAGCTGCAACTGACGCCTGCTTGTTCGCAAAGGATGCCGGGAGGTAGCGCGCACGCTTGTTGTGGCGTGCACATTAACTACGGGCTTAAGAAAAACGGCCCTTACTTAAAAAACAGCCCTGTATATAAACTGTTTTTCATACAATTCTTTTTCGTTGCAAAACCGTAAAACATTTCCCAGTTTTGCTAACAAAAAATCCGTGTTTTCTACTTCTTTATTGCAGAAAGGAGTCAAGTACAAAGTTTTTAAGTTGTATTTTTGCACGATACAAAAAGGTAAAATAAATATAATTTGTGTTATTACTTTTCATCTACATGAACACATTTGTGGTAATTTTTTTAAAGATCCATACAAAATTGTCTTTATGAGATTTTAAGTTTTCTTTGTTTTCCTTGAAATTGCATTTTTGTCACTTGACCCCTTTCTGAAATAAACGATTCAATTGTTGTCTAGAAATGCCGCACTGTTACGGAGCAAATCGTAAGGAAGAAGAGAACAATTGGTTAAATTAGGAAGAGCTCTTCAGTTTCCAAGGCTCCAAGAGTGATGATGAAAGACGAGGATGTAGTGTTGTTTCTCTGTGAAACATTCATTCAGATGAAGCGTTCCCTAAAATGTATCTCATTTCAAATGACTCGATGTACAGTTTTGGTATAAATGAGCAAAAAATTCTGGTTTATATTTCTTGGATTCTTCATTGATCGCACTACAGTCACTACAGAAACAAATTGAACACACCCCCAAGCATACGGAGCTGATGGACAATATGTCCCTTCCCCCTAACTGAATTAACAAGAACCAATGAGAAATGAATCCTGATCGATATCACTCAGACAGTCGAGTTAACGCTTTTAAACCTCCTCAGTCATCTAAAAGTGATTTGCCATGGGGTCTCACTTGTATTACAGGCAAATGCTGGGTTGGTTCCTAACTTAAGATTAGGCCGTCTCCTTCGCAATAATAGTATCAATTACAAATACACACACTACTATAGACAACACAATTATATAGGTTATCGGAAAACCCCTACAGAAATTCATTACATTTAGGTGACCAATAATATTGGGACCATAAACCACGTGACCTTCTTTTTACGTGAAATCCGAACCACCGAGGCAAGCACCTTGATCACTGCGCCATCACATCCTAGATAAATCCTACACACACCCAAGTTATAGTGATGATGTACCATAATGTCATCATCCCCTAAATGAATCAATAACAATACTTAAATCAGCATTTCTTGGCAGCATAAAACACGTGCATTTTCTACATTATTCACTGGAAACCATTCTTTAAATATACGAGTGTTTAAATCAGAAACCTCGATGGACATCAAATTGGCGGGTGAAGAGCTAAACGAAGTAGGAGACTTCTGTTGCTTAGGAAGCAAAATAACTAGTGATGGACGAAGCAAAGAGGATATGAAAAGTAGGTTAGCTCAGGCAAGGGAAGTATTTCTACAGAAAAGGAATCTTTTGACATCAAATATAGATTCAGGTGTTTGTTTGGAGCGTGGTGCTCTATGGAAGTGAAACTTGAACTGTTGGCGCAGCAGAAAAGAGGAGAATTGAAGCGTTTGAAATGTGGTGTTACAGGAGAATGATGAAGATCAGATGGGTTGATAGAGTAACAAATGAAGAGGTATTAAGACGGGTGGGAGAGGAGAGATGTTTGTGGTGACTGCTAATGAAGAGAAGAGATAGGTTGGTAGGACACATACTAAGACACCCTGGAATAGCAAACTTAGGTATAGGATTGAGGACAAGAACTGTAGGGGTAGACCAAGGTTATAATAAGTTAACTAGATTGCGTCAGATGTAAGGTGTGCTTGCTATGTTGAGAGGAAACGATTAGCTCAGGACAGGGAGGATTGGAGGGCTGCATCAAACCAGTCGAAAGACTGAAGACAATTAAGGACGAAGGATAAAAGGAAATAATAAACCAACAAGGTATTTGATAAGAATTACTCTGTTTAGTTTATTGTGTTTTCTTTTTATGGAATTTGAAATCAAAAGGTCCACGACAGCAACTTCCCTCATAAAGTTCTTCTTACATCCGCCTTCTAATTTCATTAATTCCACTACATTGTAACTCGTATCTTGCTGTGCCTGCAGAATTGTTGTCTGGAAATGCCACACTATTACGAACAATGAGGGAAACCGTTTGTTAAATTACAGAAAAAGCTGCTCATTTTCCAAGGCCCCAAAGAGTTATGAGGCGAGGCGGGAGCGACGCGACGTACTCAGATGACAATAATGGGTTCAAGTCAGACTGCTGGAATTAATGCACTAACTTAAGTATATACTTTAGAAAGTAATTACAACTGCCTTAGTTGAGCTAACAAATAGTCTCTAAGGAAGCACTGGGGATCTAAACCATGTCAAGGCAAGGAGATCCGACAGATTTATTGGGGAGAAAACATCGTTAAACACAAACAATGCAACCAATTACACACACATTCATTTTCTCTCCATAGGAATGGCCATAAAAATATCCCAACCACGGAAGCTCGAAGGTCTTTTAGCGTCTTCTCGGTTTCTGTCCCTGAAAGCGTGAAAAGATGACACTAGGTCTAATGGAAAAATGGTTAGGTACAGGGTTACATCATGTTTTCGCACTAATTTTTGAACGATTTCGCGAGAAGGATACCAATTTTCGCGTTATTTTGCGAAATAGATATTGCTGTATCGCTTTAATTTCACTTTAATAAATTTCTGAAATTAGCCATTAAAGGTACTGAATTATTTATATGAATGGTAGATGTATAAATTACTAGTTGGTTGGTTGGTTCTTAAGTTTAGGGGCTGCGACAACGCGGTCATGTAGCCCCGTGTACTTTGGGTGTGTGTAGAGTCAGTCTGGTAACCGGTGTTAATTGTGATGACTGTATTAGTGAGTGTTTTTCGTGGCTTAGGTGGCAGCACGTCGGCCTCTCACCGCTGCGTCCGTGGTTCAAATCCCGGTCACTCCATGTGAGATTTGTGCTGGACAAAGCGCAGGCAGACAGGTTTTTCTCCGGATACTCCGGTTTTCCCTGTCACAATTTCATTCCAGCAACACTCTGTACTATCATTTCATTTCATCTGTCATTCATTTATTCATTGCCCCTGAGGAGTGCGACAGGCTTCGGCAGCCGGCACAGTTCATATCCTCGCCGCTAGATGGGGGCTTCATTCATTCCATTCCCTGACCCGGTCGGTCGACTGGAAGCAGGCTGTGGATTTTCATTTTCATCTGTTTTCAATTCAAGTAAAGACTGCAGACATTGATTTTTCAAGTAGTTCCTACTTTTGCCGCCAAACGCCACCGTCGACGACGACGACGACTACTAGTTCAGAACTTGGTTACCAGATGCCACCGTAGTCGGCTCCTGGCGACGAACGTTGGAACCTAAGAGCGTTTGTCAAATGTTTAACCTATAATTAATTTAGCTTCACACAGGTGTAATTAGTGGAAGGTGCTATAAGGCATACTTAGGGATTTTAACGCTCTTAAAAATCCGACGACTTCGGCCAGGTTTGAACCCGCGATCTTGGGCATAGAGGCTCAGCATGCTACCAACTAACCCACCGAAGCCGCTGTAAATTACTAGGAAGTATCCAATATTATTTTATAATATCCTGATTTTGCATTAATTTTAATGCTAGCAGTGACTGAATTATTTCAACTTGTAGAATCTTTGTTCGCTCTCCTCTTTCTTTCCATACATAATCTTGAAACAAAATTTCACCCTCGTTATCCGCTACAGTTTCGCTGTAATATCGCGCTTATCGCGAAATAATTGAATTTCATTTTAAAATGGCCTTATCGCTTTAATCGCGAATATAATATCTTTATTTTCTTAACCAGAAACATATGATTCGTAAAGATATCGCAAAATCGCTTCAAAATATTTTTTGTCGCGTTTATCGTTAATGCGAAAAGAACATGCCTCTAGTTATTAGAAATGATTGGAGCAGTTTCAAATAATTCACTATGGCTATATTATTTGACATAGATAACAAAACTTTACCGTTATACAATAGAGAAACTCAGACAGTGTTTTTGGCACATTTTTTAAACATTTCATAAGTGCTCGATTTGCGCTCCCCTACTGAATCTCCAGATATCAACACCCGATGTAATATGTTCCGATGATTCTGTTGAAATGCATTGTTGATGCGAGTTCGCAGTTTTGATAGGTCTGCTGGTAAATAAGGTACACAAAAACTGATTCATTCACATAACCCCACACAAAGAAAAACACACGGATTTAGGTCAGGGGAGCGTGAAGGCCATGCCAGGAAGTTTTGATCATCATCCCTACAATGACAGTTCCATCTGTTCCCCAAACTTGTGTTTACGAATTTTCGAACATCTGAATGGAAGTAAAGTAGAGCACTAACCAACTGCTGCTGCTGCACTCTAGCAGAAGAAAAAAAAGTTTTGAATTTTTCTATATGGCTGTTAAGTTTTGTTTTGCTATGCCAAATAATATGGTCACAGTGCATCAATGAAACCGCTCCCATTACTAGTGAAAATATTTCTTTGCAACTGTTTGACGGATTTTCTTCCGTTTTAACCCATATGTACATTGTTAGGTTCACTTCTTAATAAATCACATAGACTCCTCTAGAATGCATATTTTATTATTTGTTGTGGAAAGATTCACAATTCACACGACACACACCATATTGTTTTTGACACTGAACTTCACTGATATCAAAGACTATGTCAAAGATACTGCACTGCACTCTTGTGCTTACTGCCAACACAACATTCTCCCACCTTGAGTTGTGGAAACAACTCAACAAAACAATAAAATAACATAACACACATATTTTCACAAAATAAATGAACACAGAAATAAATAAGTCACTCAAAATATCTCTTTGGTTTAACCACCACTCTCCCACTACTGGTTTTGATGAGATCAGAAGTATTAGTAGATGGTTTAACCGTCTTTGGATTTTTCTCCTTCTTCTCATTTTCATTCCGCTCAACTTGCAGTCTTAAAGCATGATCTTCTCCAGATGTCACTTCAAGTGGATACACCCTCTGTACTGGCCTCAGTAGCTCTCCTTTTGTAGTCGCCAAGCAAACAACTCTCACGACACCACCTTTGCCAGGGATGACCTCTGTCACTCTTGCCAGCGGCCAGTCTAGTCTCTTCGTGTTGTCACTGGCTACCAGTACTACTTCACCTACGCAGGGTTTGTGATGACTTTTCCTAATGTGGTTCTTCTGTATTAGCTGTCCAAGATATTCATTCCTGAATCTTACCCTTAATGTTTCCTTTACTTTCTGTCTGTACCTGAATCTTCTGTCAAGTTTTATGTCCTCTATCATGTCGATATCGGGCATTCCAATCTCCTTGACTTCCTGTAGTAACATTGCAGGGGTGATAGCCATCAAGTCTTCTCCATCATTGGACAGGTAAGTAAGTGGTCGTGAATTCATGACAGCTTCAATGTCACACAGAACAGTCATCATTTCTTGGTACGACAGACATGACTTTCCCAGAACTTTCCTGAGCATTTGTTTGAGGACACCAATCAGCCTCTCCCACCATCCTCCCCACCATGCTGCAGTGGGAGAATTGAATTTCCATTTTATTTGGTGTACAGAACTATATTCAGCAATTTTATCCCACTGAATTGTCTCCAACATATTGCAGGTGCCTTGAAAGTTTGTCCCATTGTCACTATAGACAATCATTGGCCTTCCACGTCTGGACACGAAGCGCCGAAAAGCTTCGAGGAATGTTGCAGTAGCCAAAGATGTTACTAGCTCCAGGTGTACTGCACGAAAAACCGCACACGTGAACAGACAGACCCTGGCTTTCTCTCCACCTTTCAAAATCAGAGGCCCGGCAAAGTCGACCCCTGTTATTTCAAAAATTGAGGCTTCTCTTACTCTGTCTATGGGGAGATGAGTTTGTTCTGCTTCAAGATGTTTTCCATGGTACCTCCTGCAGACAACACATGTTTTGATTGCACCCTTCACCGTTCTCCTTCCTCCAAGGATCCAATATTTCTGTCTGAGTCCACTGAGCAGAATCTGGGTTCCAGCATGACATAAGTCTTTGTGCTTCTCCCTAATGAGAGCGTGAACTGTTGTATACTTCGCAGGAAGGATAGCAGGACAACGGAAAGCATAATCATCTTTGCGCGATATAATTTTTGTTTTCAGTCTCATCACTCCCTCATCATCCATGAAAACACATAGTGAGTTGAATCTTTCATCCTTTTCACCAACAAAACACTCCTTTTGTATGAACTTCATCACGACTTTTTCTGCTTCTGTGGTTTCTTCAATGGATAGTTCGGTAGTTCTTCTATTATTTTTCTGTCGACAATTATACAGAAACCTCAAGATCCATCCTATCATACGAACTGTTCTGCGGAAACTTGAGAAATAGTCAAGGTGCCATTCTTGGGTATTGGACTTGTCTTCTAACACCGTCATAGTGTTGACTTTCTTTTTTCTTTCTTGGAAGACTTCATCATCGTTTGTTGAAATTTCGGGGCTAGGCCATTGTGTAGTGGATTGTTTTAGCCATTTTGGCCCTTCCCACCATCTCTGTTGAAGTAACTGTTTTGTGCTACATCCCCTTGATGCCAGGTCAGCCGGATTCACGGTTCCTAGAACATGCCGCCACTGTTCTATTCTGGACAGTCTTCGAATTTCTTGCACTCTGTTCCACACGAAGGTCCCCCAAGGTTCGTCTAACTTGATCCAGGACAACACAGTCGACGAGTCACTCCAATAATAAGTAACTATTTCTTTTGCAGTTAATGTTGGCAGAACTGATGTCACTAGTCGAACCCCTATTGTAGCTGCTAATAATTCCAGGCGTGGTATGGTGATACTCTTCTTGGGTGCCACTCTTGTCTTGGCTTGTACAAATCGTAGCTCTATATTGTCAACCCTCTGTATTCGCAAGAATATAACTGCAGCATACGCAGTTTGACTGGCGTTCCAGAACACGTGAAGAGATATATCTTCAACCGACTGGACACTACCGATCAAACATCTAGGAATCTTAATCTCAGACAGCTGAGGTAGTTCTGCCAACCACTTCATGAATCTTCTCTTTGTTGTTTCGTCTACTCTGGTGTCCCAACCCAAGTCAGTGGCCCATAGTTCTTGCAAGATTAATTTTGGATAGAGAAATACCGGACATGCGAAGCCAATAGGGTCAAACACCTTATGTGCAGCTCCTAGTATAGCTCTTTTAGTGATTACATCATATTTGAAATCGTTAACATGAGTTAGATTCAGTTCAATGGTATCTTCTCCTTTATTCCAAATGAGCCCTAGCACATGAGTAAGATTTTCAGCTGTACCATCCTGAGAATACTCCCACCCTCGGAGATTGAAAGATGCCTTATCCATTATTATGCTTGCCTCTCGCATGAATGAATGAAGGTCATTTCTGTTGTTAACACTAGTAGCACAGTTATCCACATAAAAACATTCTTCCAATCTTTCTATTGTTGAAGTTGAGTAGGAACTATTATCGACTGTTTGTCTCTTCAACTCGTTCAAGTGGAGTTTGATGGTTGCCGACAATAGGAACGGAGAACATGCAAGTCCAAAGACAACTCTATTGTGGCGGAACACTTCTACCTTCCCTGTACATTCCTCCTCCCACCAAAGGAATCTCAGTAAATCACGGTCTCTAGGATTGACACTTATTTGAAGAAATGCTTTTTCTACATCAGCCGTCACACCGATCTCATTTTCTCTGAACTTCAGTAGCGAACTAGGGATCAACTCTATGAAGTTAGGCCCTTTTTCAATACATTCGTTCAGAGATGGAGCGTTTCTCTGCTTCGCCGAGGCATCAAAAACAGGCCTGATCTTGGTGGTGCTGTTTTCTTTGAAGACAGGTCGGTGAGGTAGATAGTGTCCACTATTCTTCAGTTCTTCTTCAGGTACCCTCTCGATGATTCCTTGCTCCAACCAACTTCGTAAGACATTATCGTACTCCTGATAATGTTGTTCTGCTTGTAGTTTCTTTGTAGTGATTTCTAATCTGTGCTGAGCAATTTCTTTGTTGTCAGGGAGAGGTGGATGTTGTTCACTCCAAGGCAGACACACTTCATATCTGTTATCTTCATTCAGTCGTGCAGTCTCAAGGAAGTTATTTCTAACACGCTCATTCCTCTCGACGATAGATTCTTTCACAACAGGGTCAGTAATTCCAAGAATTTCTAAGTCCCAGAGATCAGAAATTCTTGTATGTTGGGAAAACAATGATGACACTAATAATGATGCCGAATCCCTTTGGGCCTTGTTACCTATGACTTTTCCCATTAGTGTCCACCCTAGGGAAGTCTCCACCAAAACTAGGCCACATTTTAGTTGATGTTTCCTCCCAGTGAGCAGTTCACCCGCCTTATCGGCCCCAATCAGAATCTGCACAGGCCCTCTCTCTCGTACATCAGTTAAACATATTTTCAGATCCCTTATCTCCTCACTCCAAGAACCATTCTTAATATATGGGACATCTTCACAAATTATCTCTTGGCTTAAAACTTCCAGCTCCTTGGAATAGTTTCCCTCCAATCGCTTTAAACTTATTCTGTAACAGTCGTGTTTTGCTTCTCGAGAACGTACTCCACCAAACGAGGAATGTATTAACGTTTCCTTCCTGATTGACTGATACCCCATTTCTTCGGCTAGGTCACGTGCAATGTAGGATTTAGTAGACCCAGTATCAATGACAGCTCGTACAGTTTTTTGTTTACCCTTTCCTTTAACGACAACTGCCAGGGTTTGCAAGTACACCTCAGGAGAACAAGACACATTAGCTAAAGCCTTATCCACATTATTGACATCCTGGAGAACCAAATTCCTGTCTCCCTCGTAATTCTGTTTGGACACACTTTCATTTTCTTTGTCACGGAGCTTATAACACATTAATACCACATGTTTACCACCACAAACAATGCACCTGACAATCGATTTACAAGCTCTACTTGCATGGCCCTTCTTTAAACAATTGAAGCAACAGTGTTTATCAGTTAAGATTTTCCTTTTCTCCCCCCCCCCCCCCCCCCTTAGTCATTTTTTGAGCTTTAATGCACTCTGGGCTCGAATGAGGTTTAAGACAAAAAACACACTCCTGTCTCTTAGAAACATCAGCAAACAAAGCAGAAGCAGTAGGTATATTTGGTTCAATGACATCCCTTGGTTTCTTGTCTCCCTTAATCTTAGATCCTTGGGATGTGCTAATACTAAACCCTTTCATAGCCAATGAAATTCTTTCTTCACTTACTACTTCATTTTGAAGAAAAGCCATGAGCTGCTGCAAACGATCTTTGGATATGGAATCACACCTGAAGGAAGTATTCCTCTGCCATGCTCTTAATAGGTCTTCTGGCAAAGATGATTCAATTAGGGGATACAGCATTGCAGTACATTTTTCTGTAGTAACGCCTAAACTTTCCAGCGATCTGAGATGTGACTCTAATTTATCATACAAGCTACTCAGTGTTGGCCTTTCTTTGGAATTGACTGCATTCGTCAATACTAGTTTGAGCAATTCACGAACATAAACTTCCACCTGCAAGTCCTCTCTACCAAATCGAGCTTGAAGACTCTCTATAGCTTTGTCATAATTCTCGGCAGTGGGTGGAAAACTAGTAACTAATTCATATGCTCTGGAACCTTCTGTCATAGCCTGAATTAAATATTGGAATTTATCTTCCTTCCCAATGTCCTCAACCTCGTGAATTTTACGGAACTGGCTCCAAAAATATAACCAATCAATTATTTCACCAGAAAATTTCTTAAATTCTATTCTTGGAAGTCTATATTTCTTTTTATCACAAACATTGTCATTCACTACACTTTGTGGAGGGGTAATGGAAACAACGGGATTCATAAAACGTGTTGCTTTTGTTCTACAGCTAAGGAATTTGTGTTTGTAATCATCAGCTGATTCACATTCCGTTTCTATTTCGTCATCCTCACACTCGTCGTCTATCATCTGTTGAAATATTAATCCATCTAAATTAGAGATATCATCATACTTTTCTTGAAGGATTTCAAGTTGCACTTGCACTTTTTCCGTTTCAGTTTGATCATCTTCTAACAACGACATTAGTTGATTGTGTGAGCGCGTAAATAACCGCCGCTTTATGGTTCTTTCTTTAGCGAGTCTTTCCATCTTCTTTATTCACGGGAGCCTTTTACTATGAATGAGTCCTGTCACGGTCGCCATAAAATGTTAGGTTCACTTCTTAATAAATCACATAGACTCCTCTAGAATGCATATTTTATTATTTGTTGTGGAAAGATTCACAATTCACACGACACACACCATATTGTTTTTGACACTGAACTTCACTGATATCAAAGACTATGTCAAAGATACTGCACTACACTCTTGTGCTTACTGCCAACACAACATACATATTACTCGGGCGTTTGTGCACCGAGATTAAATAGGGATTTTGTATGATGTGATTGTGTTTTCAAAATTGTGTTGCCTTATTTTACAAAACACTGAATATCCTCAAAACTGTAGCAGCAACAGTAAATATTTCCACACTCCATAAAAGTTGAGGTTCAATTCTACTTTATGCACCATCATGAGATTATATTGCGTAGACGTTACAAAACCTCAAATTTTAGTAGTTTTTAAATAGAAGATTTTTTGGTGTTTGTCGGCTGTATGACTCCATTAAACTTCATTAACTTAATTAAATGTAACTATTGAGGTTCATTCTCTAGAATAGGCTATGTACATTTAAAAATTCTGCCATATTTGAAGTGAATTATCCAATTAGGTTATGAAATATCATGTTTTATTTCAATGAAAAACAAGATGTTCAGTAAGGAACATATAGCCTACTTTCTCCTAAATGCATGTGCATTGTTATAACTCTTAGTCCTTTTCAAGGAGTTGTAGTAGCTTGTTGAAATACAATGTGTTATACGGATATTAAACATGAATATGAGGTGTCCTTTGCTAGTGTTTGAATTGATATGGTGAATCGATTTTCCCACATACATGGCCGCCATATGCGAACTATTTGACTGATGACCTTGTAGCTTGGTCAAAGAACGCTTCTCGCATACAGGCATGCTGTTGCAAAATTTGGTAGAGATGAGATGATTAGGTTGGTCGTAATTTGATTTAAGCTTTTAACATTTGGGTGGCTGCCATTACGTTTCCATCAAGACGGCGACGAAATAAAACATTACATTGAGTTGCCTTTTGCATGTGCAACCTCTGTACCAAAATTTCGTTCAATTCGGTTTCACCGTGTTTGAATTGATAGGGGGAATCGATTTTCACACATACATGGCCGCTACCTGCAAACCATTCGGCTGATGACCTTGTCATTTGGTAAAAAGATGCTTACCATATAAAGGTATGTTCTTGCAAAATTTAGTAGAGAGCAGATGATTAGGTTGGTCGTAATTTGATTTAAGCTTTTAACATTTTGGTGGCCACCATTACGTTTCCGTCAAGATGGCGGCGATATAAAACATCACACTGAAGTGCCCTTTGCTAGTGCTACCTCTGTACCGAATTTCGTTCAATTCGTTTTCACCGTGGTTGAATAGATGGGGGGAATCGATTTGCACACATACATGGCCGCCATCCGCAAATTATTAGGCTGATGACCATATAGTTTGGTCAAACGATTCTACATACATAAAGGTATATTGTTGCAAAAATTGGTAGAGATCTGATGATTAGGTTGGTCGTAATTTTATTTAAGCTTTTAACATTTCTGTGGCCGCCATTACGTTCCCGTCAAGATGGCGGCGATATAAAACATGACACTGAAGTCCCCTTTGCTAGTGCTACCTCTGTACCGAATTTCGTTCCATTCGGTTTCACCGTGTTTGAATTAATAGGGGGAATTGATTTGCACACAAACATGGCCGTCATCCGCAAACTATTGGGCTGATGACCTTGTAGTTTGGTCAAAAGATGCTCCCCACATATAGGTATGTTGTTGCAAAATTTGGTAGAGATCGGATGATTAGGTTAGTTGTAATGTGATTTAAGCTTTGAACATTTGAGTGGCCGCCATTACGTTTTCGTCAAGATGGCGGCGATATAAAACATGACGCTGAGGTGTCCTTTGCTAGCGCTACCTCTGTACCAAATTTCGTTCAATTCGGTGTTCGAATTGATAGGGGGGGACAGACATTCAGAGTACACACACTCACACACACACACACACACACGACTCTCTCTCTCTCTCTCTCTCTCTCTCACACACACACACACACACACACACACACACACACACAGACACACTTTTTTTTCGTCCTGTGTTGATCTCATAAGTCTACTTTCATTTTTTGCAAAAATCGAAAGTAGGCTAATACAACTTCCACATTCACTTCTGAAAGCCAAAAACCTCTACAACTGCTAGTGTACCGTATTAAGTTTCACGGCGAAGAGGAAGTAGCACAATCCAGCAATTCTTCAAGTTTTTGTCTCGTCTTTTGCTGGTTTCGCCCAGGAGCATCAAGTCAGCCACTGGTGACGTGGACCATCATCTACGTCCCATGCATACGTTTTTAGGCTCGGAGTCTATTCGGGCTCAGCGTGGTCAGTTTTGGTTCGACAAATTCCGACACCTAGTAACCATGACAACAAATGCAAGTGCATTTGGTTCCCATTCGTTGAAGCGTGCGCGGTCACCATAAACAAGTGCAAGGCGCTCATTCGAACCGACAATTAAACATATCCATGATTCAAGGTTTTCGTTCTGGAATACGAAACCTTTTCTCAGTCTTTAAACAAATTTTTTCCACAACAAATAGTGCGGTGGATTTTGTTTCTAGCTTCTAGCCCCAGTTAACTACAGATGTAGGCCTACACATGCAACAGCACTTCAATATCATACATGTTGGAACCGACGTCAAAAGCCCCTACATTAAATTATATTGAACGAAGAATGATATCACTTTTCACTGGAATAGATATTACAAACAACATACCAAAGGTGACTCTTAAAATATTACTTACGAATGTCTGGCATAATTTGTTGTTGGAGGGAACTCACCTGTGGACAAAGGAAGAACAGATTAACCAATCACTCACGGAGATCTTCAGCAGACATGGACAATAAGAGAATAGTTATAAAGCACAAACAACAAGAATAAGAGGGATACATCCCATCTCTAGGAGGCTGGGACAGTTACCGTTTGGCTAGCGAGAGCCCACGCGAGTGGTTTCCACACCGTGAAACTTCACGAGACGAGTAGGGCTAAGTAACAGTGCATATAGTTGGCGGATAGTGAGCATCGCTGTGAGGAGAAAAATACCAAGTTAAGTGCACATTACAATTAGTTTATTCTAGTACATGCTAAAATTTGTTATTTGATTTATTGTTACTAGCATTACCCGTCGCGGCTTCGCCCGCGAATATTCTAGTTGTAAAGAGTACATTTAGCAAAATCTCGATCATGAATGCTATGACTGATTTATCCTTGGTATGAATAATCAGACTTTATCAATTCAGCTACTGGTGCAGTGGTTAGGGGTTTGTCATTCCTTCATAGGTATATCAGAGCGAAGTTAGTGTAACAGTAGCCTCATCCCCCCTTCCCTATTCGATTGCCCAAGATATGATAATAAAATTAGCATATCAAAAATGGTTTATTAACATGATATTACCATATCAGAAATTAATAAATGATAACACACAGGAAAGGCCTAATTTAATTACTCGCTAGGCCAGCTGAGTTCACAGCAAAAAAAAACCTAGGAGCGAATGTTCCGATTTGCTTGGTTTTCAAGAACACCCTCATCGATTTAGAAAAGAGAGAACAGGCGGGACGAAACCAATGCCAAGACCAGCTTGTTGGGTGGAACGCTGGATGCGTACCTCAGCAGGCCGTATTAAATTGACCCTGCCAAAGATGAAGAATGAAAAGGGGAATAATCTTCCTAGTGACTTCATGCAATAAATAACATGACAAATCGAAATAAGCTAACATGTATTGAACATTAAGATCAAACAAATTACAAGATAAACCTTCCACCACTTAATTAATTAACTGACAAATATGATCTAATTAAACACAAATGAATGACTTAGTTTAAACAAACCAAACACTTGCCCGCTTGGCAACGTTTCTCAGTTACATTTGAGGTTAAAACATGAATTTCAAAATGGATCCGGAAGAAGAAGGAAAAAAAAAGAAAACAACATGAGAAAGCCAATGCCTTCTCAAAAAACAATGCTGCATCAAACAACCGAAACGCCCCTTAGTGGAACGGAAAAGGTCTGACAACCTCCACAGTCCAGCATTGACCGTCCCGTCAAGGCTGTCTGACCAAGAATTAAAACCCACTAGGTTCCCATCCAGCTAACGGGAAATAGGGCAATAATAATCCACTCCGCGGTAATTACATATAAAGGTACCACTCAAATTGTACCGACCCTTCCAAAATATTACATACTAAAAATAATAATGTCAGTCCGCTTGAAATACGGTCCATCGCCACATGGCCTTAACGACATAGCAAAATGACGCAGTTTAGTGTTCCACCGAAAGGTTGCCCCTTCTAATCAAAAGTTCATACCACCTGCTTTATTTCAGCCCTCCGGAGGAACTGGCTGTTAGTTCCCCCGGAGGCGATCGCTTTTAAGTCCTTCCGTCACCAACCTTCGTCTCGTACTGTTCTCTTGAGTCACCGATTCCACCCTTGTATATCAGCGTATCCCCCACCACAAACCTCCAGTAGTACCAACTGCGACTAGTTGCACAACCGGCCAAAACAAAGCCAGGGTTCAAGGTCTTGAGTGGGTACTATAGAATATCAGCCCATACAGGTTACTGCGTAGAAACCTTCTAGGAGTCGAGGTGTTACACAATGTCCTTTGTAAGATCTTTCTCAGAATAAGAGCTTGGCGAATGCAGCTGACAGTAAATGTTCGCTTTTCCAAAGTTTGCAGACACAAAGCTCGATTTTCTCTCTTGACGAGTGTCTATCACGATAAGCCAATAAGTGACAGCACACACAAAGGCACAAATCCTGGCAGGAAGGGCTAGGCGATCCCATTTCAGCAGTAGCCAGGTGCCAACTTGGTGAATGGAATTCTCAGAAGGGGGCTGGTGTATTTTCTCATGAGAATCTGCCCAGACCTGGAGCTCCAGCTGCGTCTCGAAGATAAGATGAACATGTACCGATTTGCAAAATTGGTACATCCTCCTCCTCCAAAGGAAGACGATGGGGAGATGATGAACAGGGTGATGGTGTCCAGCTGGTCTCTTGGCAGCTGAAGAGGCTACTCCAATCTCCGCCAGCGGACCTTGAAGTAGATCTCCTCGGGTAGAATGATGCCATGGGACCTAGATGGTACCTCCAAACTGGGCCCAGATTGGTAGTACACGTCCCACATAGTGACCACTGAAACACACATCAGAACAGCAGCGTATGGTCCAAATACAGTTCCCTTAGAGAGAACAATCGTTCCAGGCCAGTCAACCAGCCCAAACAGCCGAAGTTATCCCAGGAAGGATAAAAGAAAACATTACACGAAGCATTAGTGCCCCATCGAAGTTCACTTAAGAGTCCTTCATGTCACAAGGGATACTTGAGGCTTCAAACAAGGTTCTACGCAAGGAGATAGTGTTCAGGGCATAATTAAAGGTCCACTGAAGTATTAAAATCACACGAAAGGGGCAACCAACCATACGATATGACTGACGTTAACAAGCTAATTGAAAGTTCACTACAATACTTAGCAAGAATAACTAAATCAACTTATATCAATCAATTTTTGACTAAAGCATCCAGAAACCATAATATTTACAAAATTTCAGATATTTTCCCACCGAAATTCCCTGAAATTTTATGGGCAACACCATAAAAATAGAAACAATGCAAGGGGGAACTCACTGGTACCCTTCCAAAACAGTTAAACATACTCAAAAATGAATTTACATTTACTTTGATGGCCTCACGCAGTACCGTAGGAAAACAGAACACATTTAGGAAACACCAAAACATTTTAAAACAAACACAACATACCATAATCAAACCATATGGATCGTCTCAGGTATGTGACACATATAAAAACATAATGAATATCAAAAGCCACTGTCTCATTTCACCAGTCGCTGCCCCTAACCGTCCACGGTGGCCATCCGACGAACGACAGAAAACAGCAACTACCTTCCACAAGAACAATAACCAAATGGGGAGACCACCCTAAACAATAGACATCACGATCCAACCAATTCATATACAAGCACCTAACCAAATTTCACCAAATAACTTCATCGCTACTCGCCAACGCATCCTAACAGTCTACAAACTCCCAAGAGTTCCTGTAGGATGACCAACCGAACTCAGGACACCAAGGTGATCACACCTATCCTGAGAACCAACTTACCACAGTTACACCAAGTGTTCAAAATTAAAACATCTTCTCAAAATCAAGATGCCATCTTCTAGGCACGGAACCCAACCAATATCAAACCAACAACAACTACAAGCCCGGTGCAGAGGCTACACTAATTCTACACCCAAAGCACATAGCTCAGCAGAATCAGACACAAATTCAAGTTGGTACCAACCAATTTTCAAGACATACCTAAACGAACGTGGCTACACCATTTAAAAAAAAACACACAAATTACTTATAACGTTTACTCCCACACAGACAACAAACCACTTCCATGGTCCCATACACAGATCTACCTCACTACAACGAACACCCATAGGTGTCATGTGACACATTTCTACAAGCACAAGGTGATTAATATCCTCAAAACTTCAGATTCTCTAACCTAGCGGTCCTCGACATGCCACAGCATGCTCAAAATACAGAATTACAGGATCACAGATGTGATGGTATGATAATTTTTTTTTTAAAGTGCACGGGGCGGTTACTCCCCCCCCCCCCCCCCCAAATTCACATGTTCTCCACCTTTAACATCTCGCACACACTGCATCATGTTCCACACACAGAATTACAAGGTCACTGAGGAGCAAAAATGATAAATTTTCAAAATGCACGGGGTGGTTAATAGTCCCCAAAGAAGATGCACCTTACACAGAACGAGAGTTAGCTCACCAACTAATAGATACCTCAAATTTCTCCAGAACAGGTACGACATCTCCAGTGCAACACTATCTCGATGCATAGAACAACTGACTAACGCTATAGCCTGGCTACCAGCTCGAAGCTGATGCTAATCGAACTTAATTTTTTTTCTTTTCACACCCAAGTATACGGGGATACATGAACTATGATTCCAACTACAATCACATGAACTTTGTGACAATACCAGCAAGTCAGCAGTCTAACAGTATATACCGCAGATTACAGGTAACCTACTGACTAACCTAACCAGATACGTTTTCAACCGACAAGAGATTGCAATTCGAAGATTTTCCAGATCACTGATACAATTTCTAAAGCCCTCACGTCAGCAGCTGAACAACACAGCGAAATGAGCATCACTCTGAAGCATTACACCTTATTTCCACATAAAATCGAAATTTCACTACCAACCTAACAAAATTATCACTAAATCATCCAAAAGATTTACTCAAAAAATATCAACCACGAATACGATGAACAAAACTCAGCTAACAGAAGCAGATCACAGCCTTTCTTGAGGATTACTAAAAATGACATAAGAGATTTGACTTCAGCGGAACAACTAGACCATCTCCCATCGCTCTGAACTTCATATCATCGCATTCACAGGAAATAGAACATCATAATTTCACCCTTTACACATCTCGAGTTTCTCGTTCACTAGCAGGTTTACAATTCGATATATGAGTCCTAAAAACACGTTTCCTAGACAGATCCTCTAATAACACTGTTACTTCAGAAGGAAAGGACAGAATCTCATAGGGGCCCTCATATTTTGGCTGCAGCTTACCTGATACCTGACGACCTGGGGCCTTAGCCCAGAAGTTTTTTGCATAGACAAAATCTCCGACAGAATATCCACCCTGTTTTCGGCCCAAATTATATCTCTCAGCCAGCTTATCATGCGAGATCTTTATAGCAGCTTTGGCCTCCTTCCAGATTTCCCTGACACGATCAGGAGAGGGTTGGTCAGGAAGCAGATCATGAAGTGACCACAGATTCGTTAGAGGGGAATTTGGGACGAACGCATACATAAGTGAGAACGGCGTTTTCCCATGGGATTCATGCTCAGCAGTATTAAAAGCGTAGGGTAACCAATGTAATGACGAATCCCACTTGGCATGATTGTCTCGATGATATGCGATAAGTGCAGCTCTCAAATTTCGGTTAACTCTCTCTGCCAAACTAGGGTTGGGGTAATAGGGTGTCGTGGTGACATGAGAAATAGCATAATCAAAACAAAATTTTCTAAACTGATGAGAAACAAAGGCCTTGGCATTATCTGACACCAAGTATTGACTAGGACCAAAGGAAGAGAAAACAGACTTTAAACATCTTATGACAGTAGCAGAGTCACAATTTCTAGTGGGAAAAATCCATGAAAAGCGAGAGAAACCATCGACACAAACAAAAGCAAAACGGTTACCCAGTTTAGACCTCGGCATGGGTCCAACGAAATCCACATACAAGCGTTCCATGGGCCTAGACGCAGATTCAGAAGCTAACTTACCAACCTTACCACTGACGGTAGGCTTACTTACTTTACAATCATGACACCCCAGCACAAACTTTCTCACATCCTTATCGAGACCCTTCCAAACAAAAGACTGCCTTATTTTCTGTCGAGTTTTGAAAATTCCTAGGTGGCCTCCAGCGGGTGACTCGTGAAAATACATTAGCATGCCATTTATCAGCTGAGTAGGCAAAACAACCTTAGGCTTTCTATCACGCCTAGTTACACAACATAACACACCAGACTTTAAAATATAAGGCTTTATCTCTTCTCCAGAAACTAATCGAGCAATTAAATCACACAACACGGGATCTTCCTTCTGATGGTTAGCAATGTCTCCAAACAATAACGGTGAATTTACTAACATGTGTTGAGCTGAATTAGCCCCAACGACAACAGGTTCCTCTAAAGAGGGAGTTTCACACCCGTCAGGAATTTCTCCATAGAGACGCTTAAGTGACCCAGCACAAATATTTTCATGATTTTCCTCGGGAACGAGATTCTTACATTTATTAGGAACTTCTTCATACATGCGGCTAAGGGAGTCGGCTATGACATTTTCACAACCCTTTATATGACGAACGGTGAACTGAAATGATGAAATACGGGTTGCCCACCTGGCGATTCGCCCAGTGGTTCGAGGTCTAGCCAGGACCCAGCTCAGGGCCTGGTTATCGGTTTCAAGTTCGAAAGGAACATGTTCGACATACATTCGGAATTTCTCCAGTCCAAACATCACTGCGAGCCCCTCAAGCTCATACACGGAATAATTTACTTCAGCAGGGGACAGAGTTCGAGAAGCAAAACCAATAGGTCGTCTACCTAACTCACTTTCTTGTAACAACACAGCAGCTACAGCACCGAGCGACGCATCAGTCTGGATTATAAACTTCTTACTGAAATCAGGGACAGCGAGGACAGGAGCGCTACACAGTGCCTCCTTCAAATCGTCAAAAGCTGCTTGCTGCGACGGACCCCATTCAAATTTCACGTCAGACCTTCGCAGATGATTAAGTGGCAACGCCCGCTGTGCAAAATTGGGTATAAATTTGCGCAGAAAGCCAACCATTCCCACGAATCGGGCTACTCCTTTCACATTTTTAGGGGGTGCAAAATCTCTAATTCCCTGGGTTCGGGAGTCATCGACCGAAACACCTTCAGCAGAAATAACATGACCAAGAAAGGCAATTTTAGGTTTAGCAAGGGACACTTTAGACAACTTTACGGTTAGACCAGCAGATTTTAACCTCTCAAATACTTCACGAAGATGGCGCACGTGGTCTTCGAACGTCTCGCTATAAACAACAACATCGTCCAGGTAGTGATACAAATAATCAAATTTGATGCCAGAAAACACGTGATCAAGAAGCCTACTAAGCACAGCGCCCCCTGTAGAGATACCAAAAGGTAATCTGCAATACTCATAGAGATTCCAATCGGTGGCGAATGCAGTCAGATGCTTAGATTCTTCAGCTAACGGAATTTGGAAATATGCCTGCGTCAGGTCAATGAGGCTATAATAGGAGGCGTTTTTGAACCAGGAAAAACAGCTATGTAAATCAGGAAGAGGGATGGATTCTAAAACAATCTTTTTGTTTAACCTACGATAATCTACGACTGGCCGAAAACCACCATTTGGCTTAGGTACTAAGAACACAGGTGAGGAATATGCTGATGTGGAGGGTCGAATCACTCCATCTAGTAACATCTGATCGATTAATTTCTTTAATTCCAACATTTTGGGTGGACTCAAACGGTAGGGAGGATGCCTGACCGGTATAGTATCCGTTACTTCAATTTTATACTCCAGGACCTTAGTCATTCCTAATTCGTCAGTGAACACCTCGGGAAAATACCCACACAAATCCCGAATCTCTTTAGCTTGAGCGTCAGATAAATTACTTAAATCCAAGGATTCAACCCCGGTGGACAAGACGGGTTCAGCATCACGGTTGGCAACATGAGCACTCGCGCTAGGGACAGCAGTAGAAAAGAATTTAAATTTTACCTCAGAACCAAAACTGAACCAGAATGATTTGTGTTGCATATCCAGCAGTAACCCAGTATGAGCAAAAAAATTAGCGCCCAGAATAATAGGACATGACAAATTCTTAATGACCCAAAAGGAAAATTTCCAACAAAATTTATGAATCCGAACCTTAAACTTCACACAACCAAGAACGTTCAATTGAGCACCGTTGGCAGAAACCAACTTAACATCTACATTTGACAGGTTACTGAATTTACAAATGAGTTTCATAGACAAATACCAATTTTCGCTAACCAATGAAGCAGCGCTTCCCGAGTCTAACAAAGCTATTACACAAGCGTCATTAATTGCAATTTCAACCATAGGAGAGGGTAGAACTACATCAGAAACTTTAGAACAGACACCATTTGCTCCGATAACTTTGGCATCATCCCTCGTCACCTCATTTCCCAATGCACATCGCCGATCCTTGGCAAGGAGGATTTGAGGATGCTTGTCTCGGAATAGTCAATTTCTTTTTACCGGACAGTTCCACGCTATGTGGCCCTGCTGCCCACAGTTGAAGCACGTCACAGGGCGATTACTATTATTCCTAGGCGAATTATGGGAAGGACGACCGGCCCCAGGTGGTGGTCGAACCGAGGGAGGTCGAACAAACGGAACAGGGTTAATGAAAGGAGGGGGCATGCTAGTTGCATACCTTATGATATCAACCGAACGCACGGATTCGGCCTGAATAGCAGCTTCACGAAGTTCCCTAATCGTACTCGGATTAGTTCCAACACATAGGCAATTCCGAAATTCCGGCGTAGCACCGGCCAAAATAAGCCTTACCACTTCTGCCTCTGGCATATCTACTCTAAAGACTTTTACAAACCTGGATATGTCCACAATGTATGAATTTAACGGCTCGTTAATACCCTGTGCTCGGTACAGGTAACGTCCCTTCACAGTATCGAGCGACCTGATGGGCACAAATACTCGCAACACCTCGGACATAAAATTCTCCACACTCCAGCCTTCACACATGGCACTAGTCACATAGGCCCCCAACGTATCGGACACATGGGAGGATATTAATTGAAATACCACTTGGTCGCTGACACCGAATTGGATAGCACACTCATGAATATCGACCAATATTCTCCAAAAATCAACAACGCCTTCAACCGTGTCCATACTTTTACCCGATAACTTTGAAACAAAACCCAAAATGGGGTGACTGACAGAACCAAAGCTGGCCTTAGAAAAAACAGAATAATTAGAATGCTTGACATTGGACACGTCACGCCCCGGCATTTCGGCACAGGGATTTCCTTGCACATAATTTTGGTTTCCGGAACAAGATAAAGAAACGAGGTTACGCCCTGAATTTGAAACACTCCCCTGAGAGTCTCGATAAACAGAATTTAAATCCCTAACCGGTTCGGAAGGAGAATTTTGTGTCACTGTAGGCCCCTGATGACCTGAGTTACCCGGCACTTTAAATGATGAAACAGACCCGGAATTATCTCTAGAATTTATTTCTCGAGCCCCGACACTAACAGGATTACAACTAGATGAGGGGATATTTAAGACAGACTGGGGTTCGATTACCGACCTCCTTACACGAGGCGAGCCGACAACAGCAGAGAAGGAGTTACAAGTTACACAGTTACAACTACAAGTACAATTTTCGCGTCCGGGGAGGCTGAAGGTTACGTTGCTGGTATTATTTGGCACAGAACTCATCACAGCATTAGGGTTAATGGTATTCGAAACTGGTATCACCGTATCAGGACCTAACGGTGCCTGGCCGAACCCAGAATTTGTTGTCACAGTTTCATGATTAGAAATACGGTTACCCACAATAGGAAAAATCTCTCGACTCTCACAGCTGTCGGGCAGGCGAGCTATTCCATTGCCACGGGGCGCGGCAGGTTCAGTGACAGGATTACCAACTTGGCCAGTGGCATTTTCAGCCAGACTGGCGCCTAGATTTGTCGAGACATTACGGCTACATGCAGGAGTCGAATTCAATAAATCCCCACCTCCACTAACACGATTAACAGTGTCCAAAGTCTGAGCACATTCCACTAAATTAACTTCGGCCTCTAATAGACCTTTCAAATCGGCGATGGGACGTTCTTCATCAGATTGTAACAAATCCCCACATCGGAGATATAGGTAATCAATTCTAGCTTTCAATTTGGTGAGATCAACAGGGCTACATTCTACTTCACTGAAACAATACTTAATTACATTACAAATTTCCCTAATTGCATCACATAACTTTGACTCACCGAGTTTGAATTCAGCAGTTGACAGCTTTGGAAGGGTTGCCGCAAAATTGACGGCATACTCTAGACTCTGGCGCGCTTGTTCTGCGTCCCTGGGCACTTCAAGGTTACGTAACAGCAATTCGTAGGTTACCTCTTCATCCGATAAGTATTTCACGATGATTTTGCGGGAAGCCATCGTACATAAATTTCATGTAACAGAACACAAATTAATCGTTACACAGAGTTTAAACCAATCCTACCTATGTGGAGAAAAGATTAATAAGGAGGAGGGCCCATAATCTACATTAATTAAGTTACTGAATTTAATTTTAATAATTAAGTTACTGAATTTAATTTTTAATTAATTACTGCAATCAGTCAGCAGGAAAGATTATATTCTAATGGCAAGATCACAGAGCAAAACCACGCTCATTGCTACCATTGTAACAGTAGCCTCATCCCCCCTTCCCTATTCGATTGCCCAAGATATGATAATAAAATTAGCATATCAAAAATGGTTTATTAACATGATATTACCATATCAGAAATTAATAAATGATAACACACAGGAAAGGCCTAATTTAATTACTCGCTAGGCCAGCTGAGTTCACAGCAAAAAAAAACCTAGGAGCGAATGTTCCGATTTGCTTGGTTTTCAAGAACACCCTCATCGATTTAGAAAAGAGAGAACAGGCGGGACGAAACCAATGTCAAGACCAGCTTGTTGGGTGGAACGCTGGATGCGTACCTCAGCAGGCCGTATTAAATTGACCCTGCCAAAGATGAAGAATGAAAAGGGGAATAATCTTCCTAGTGACTTCATGCAATAAATAACATGACAAATCGAAATAAGCTAACATGTATTGAACATTAAGATCAAACAAATTACAAGATAAACCTTCCACCACTTAATTAATTAACTGACAAATATGATCTAATTAAACACAAATGAATGACTTAGTTTAAACAAACCAAACACTTGCCCGCTTGGCAACGTTTCTCAGTTACATTTGAGGTTAAAACATGAATTTCAAAATGGATCCGGAAGAAGAAGGAAAAAAAAAGAAAACAACATGAGAAAGCCAATGCCTTCTCAAAAAACAATGCTGCATCAAACAACCGAAACGCCCCTTAGTGGAACGGAAAAGGTCTGACAACCTCCACAGTCCAGCATTGACCGTCCCGTCAAGGCTGTCTGACCAAGAATTAAAACCCACTAGGTTCCCATCCAGCTAACGGGAAATAGGGCAATAATAATCCACTCCGCGGTAATTACATATAAAGGTACCACTCAAATTGTACCGACCCTTCCAAAATATTACATACTAAAAATAATAATGTCAGTCCGCTTGAAATACGGTCCATCGCCACATGGCCTTAACGACATAGCAAAATGACGCAGTTTAGTGTTCCACCGAAAGGTTGCCCCTTCTAATCAAAAGTTCATACCACCTGCTTTATTTCAGCCCTCCGGAGGAACTGGCTGTTAGTTCCCCCGGAGGCGATCGCTTTTAAGTCCTTCCGTCACCAACCTTCGTCTCGTACTGTTCTCTTGAGTCACCGATTCCACCCTTGTATATCAGCGTATCCCCCACCACAAACCTCCAGTAGTACCAACTGCGACTAGTTGCACAACCGGCCAAAACAAAGCCAGGGTTCAAGGTCTTGAGTGGGTACTATAGAATATCAGCCCATACAGGTTACTGCGTAGAAACCTTCTAGGAGTCGAGGTGTTACACAATGTCCTTTGTAAGATCTTTCTCAGAATAAGAGCTTGGCGAATGCAGCTGACAGTAAATGTTCGCTTTTCCAAAGTTTGCAGACACAAAGCTCGATTTTCTCTCTTGACGAGTGTCTATCACGATAAGCCAATAAGTGACAGCACACACAAAGGCACAAATCCTGGCAGGAAGGGCTAGGCGATCCCATTTCAGCAGTAGCCAGGTGCCAACTTGGTGAATGGAATTCTCAGAAGGGGGCTGGTGTATTTTCTCGTGAGAATCTGCCCAGACCTGGAGCTCCAGCTGCGTCTCGAAGATAAGATGAACATGTACCGATTTGCAAAATTGGTACAGTTAGTTTTCTGGGAATATCACAGACACTGTGAGACCCTTTACAGTCGGGTGAAAAAGACCTTTCGTACCACACTCACACGTGAAAATTGCGTGAAAAAATTCTAGAGCGCATTATACTGTATGTATTGATGAATTTTACAGCTTAATTTGGTTCAGTGATGACATCAGGTCATGTATCACAGAAATGAAAATGTCAGTGGAAGTTACAAACGGCGAAATGGAAATTGTCATGAATGCAACAAAGGAGGTTATGAGTGTGCAAAGAGATAACATCATACAGGAGGGAGACTGTCTGTTGGCGGAACAGCTAGTGACAACTGGTGGTCAATCTGCACACCACGGAATCAAACATCAGCACCTAGTGGCACCTGGCGGTCATAGAGAAAGATCATCTGTGGTTGCATATCCAAGGCCTACTTCAGCTGAAAAACTCTGCAATACTAGATTCTCTCAACAGGGGGATAATCACATGTGCGAAACCTGCAGTCTACGTCTGAAATCGAACGGAATGGCCCCAATGGAGACGAGCAACCAAGGAATAAACAACGAAGTAAAAGAGTTAGCATTGGAAAACAAAAAATCATATGATCACATCCAAGAAAAACTTGAAGAACTATCTGATAACCTCATGAAGAAAATGACCTTAATTCTCGAGACACAACTGCAACAAGCAGATATACTAGCAAAACAACAAGTCTCGCGCTACTCAAAAATTCAAGACACTACCGAAAAACCAACAACAGCAACGCCGCTGCACCCCCCAACCATCAAACCACAATCACCAGACACACAAACCACCACAGCAGAGTCAACAAATAAACACAACTATCGATACGAAACCAGATCACTATCAAGCATAGAATGGCCGGGACTACCCAACAAAATTATCAACCGTGACACTACAACACAAGGAGAGACGAGAAGACCAGACAATACAGAAAAAATATATCAGCAACAGAATCAACCACGAAATAGTCAGCAATACCGATCACCATCTAACACAGTAATCGGCACTGGAACAGAGAACGACGATCTACAAGCGGAAGGGAAGACGGCATGGCTATTTATTGGGAAGCTGAAGAAAGAAACGACCTCGGAGACGGTAATAAACTATCTAAGAAAGAAAGGAATCCGAGGGGACGTCAGCTGCGAAGAGACCGCCATAAGAGGAGACTCCAAAGCGTACAAAGTTGGCATCCCTTTTGACTGCCTAGAAATGACATCCAACCCCGAATTTTGGCCAAATAGAGTAATTGTGCGTCGATTTCGATTTCGCCTCCGCAGAAGAAGCGAAGGCGCATCTCTCGAATAACTGCATTAACATGCTCCTGTGGAACGTAGAAGGGTTTAAAGGACTACTGAAACTAACCCCAGGAAACACATTTGAAACATCTGACATACTAATCTTCACAGAGACATTCCTAACGACACCTATTGATATAGAAGGTTTCTACTCCATCCACTCTCTAGCAAGAAAACCTACAGAAGGAAGGCCATCAGGAGGTGTATCTATCCTCTATAAACCATGGATAGGACCCTTAAAGACCTTACATATAGAAGAAAACCTCATAATAGCGAAAGCAAACAACTTCACGATAATAGGCACTTATGTACGCCCCAACACTGATACCGAGGAAATAATGGAACTCCTCACGCTCTCACTACGGAAAGTTGCAAACCCAGAAGAAACCATAATACTAGCAGGAGATATGAACTGTAGACTAGACAAACCCGATACGAAATGTAAAACTGTCCTTACATTCCTTACAGAGGAACATTTCAAAATAGTAAATGACCCAAGACGCAAAACTTACTTTGCCCATAATGGCCTCAGCACAATTGACCTCGTGTTCCACAAAGGAAACGATATTGAAATTTTAGAACAAAAGAGTCTATGGACTTCACCAGTAACCCCACTAAGAAAACACATCCCAATACAGACCAAATTCTTACTCAAAACTCCAAAGAAAGTTGTTCCGAATTGCGTCAAGACCATCATATCCAGACACCTTAACATGGCAGCACTACAGCGACAACTAGGAAAATTACCTGAAGCAGAAAAGACAATCAAGGCAAACGACCTAAATTCAGCCCTAACAAGAATTAACAAGATACTAGGAGCAAGTATAACCCACAAACAGATTTCAAGGAAAGCTCAACCGTGGTTTGATAAGGAATGTTATGCAGAAAGACAAACTACACTAAAGGCGCTACATATAGCTAGAATCACGTCAACACCAGAGGACCTAAGAGTATATGGGGAAACACGGAGATATTACAAGAATCTCCTAAAACGTAAACGCTTTCAATACATAGAAAAAGAAGGTGAGAGGATCGCCAAAGAAGCAATGAATGATCCATACATAGCCATCAGACCAAGAAGATCGTCAAAATCTAGCAACGTAGAAATAGGAATATGGGAATCGCACTTCACTCTCATCCTCAACGGTACAGGTCAACAAGCGGCATATGAAATTGAATGTAGAGATCAACACGAAGAAATACTCCCCATCACTAAAACAGAGGTTTTGGACATAATCAATGCTACGAAATGTAACAAGGCTGCAGGACCAGACGGGTTTTTCAACGAACATCTAAAGGAATCGGCACAATACCTATCAGAACTATGGTCCAAGCTCTTTACCAAATGCCTTGAAACAGGAAATATTCCCGAAGAATGGAGAAAATCGACCATTAAAACTCTCTATAAAGGAAAAGGTGAAACCAACGACCCCAACTCGTACAGAGGAATTGCACGGGAAAGCAACACCTTCAAGTTACTGACAAGAATTCTAACCAACAGGATAGTATATGAAGTCGACTCCAAGATACCGGAGGAACAATTCGGCTTTAGACGAGGAAGAGGAACCTTGCACGCAATTCAAAATCTGTTAAATGACATAGAGGAAGCAAAACGACTCCAAAAGGGAAAGTTTTATGCAGTCTTTATAGACTATACAAAGGCCTTCGACCTAATTGACAGAAGAAAGCTCACATCGAAACTTCAAAATATCATCGGAAATCACAATCCTTTAACAATCTTAGTAAAAAACATCCTGGCATACAACCAGATCACCATAGATGACGCAGTAAGCAAAACAAAGGAAATCACCCAAACTAATGGAGTGTTGCAAGGCGACCCCCTCAGTCCCATACTGTTCAATATTGCCACAGCCGATGTAACAACAGCAATCCGAGAGAAATCAAAGGACGCGGTGATCTACATATATGCGGACGACATGGTCCTAGGATCACCAAATAAGGAAGAACTCCAACACGCCTTCTCAGCACTGGTAGAATGGGCAGGAAATAACAGTCTGAAAATAAACTGGACAAAAACCCAACAGATGGTTTTTCGGAAAGGTGGGCGTGTAGCAGCAAACGACAACTTGCAATATGAAGAGGTCAAAGTGGAAATAGTGAATGCAGTTAAATACCTTGGGATCACTTTACAGACTACCGGAACATTCAGACTACACATCCAAGACAGAGCAGTGGCTTGCTTGAAAGCCATGTACGACATTATCAACCTACAGCAGCTATCCTTAAAAACAGCTATGCATCTGTTTGACGCAAAGATCCTACCAATTCTCACGTACGGGATCCACTTGATATGGGACCGACTAACGAAGAGAGATCTGGCCACCATCGAAAGAGTTAAAGCCCAATTCCTGAAAACCTTAATGGGCATCTCAAAATACACGCGCTCCCGCCTAACATATGAATTAGCACGGGAACCCTTCCTCGTCGAAGAAATAAGAACAAAATTACAGCTTCCATCAACAAAGAATGCTGAAGCGCACCTAGCAGAGAGAAGAGATAAGAGAAAAGGCATTCCGCTAGAATTTTACAGCACGGATGCCATGATCAACCGGAACTGGACCAGCGCCAATCAGAAACTAAGACATGTGGTGATAAAGTTAGCAGTGCATGGGTACCACCATAAAATATGTAAAAACATGTCCTACCACGCCCCAAATGAACTCTGCGTGTGCTCGTTATGTGACCAGTTCTGTGACACATATCACATCACACGATGTAAAAATAACCAGAAATCACTCTGTGATTATAGCAAGGACATATTTAAAATGAACAAAGCATCATACAGTGTTGCTCTATTTCACAAATAACATTCAATTCACAATATAATGACTGGTCATGAATGAATGCTTTAATGCACACATTCCTGATTGATTACTGGATCATGATGTTTTTCACATCAATTAACTCTTTATAGCATGTTTGTTTCACTAGTGTAAATCTATGTTATGCACATTCGTGCGCTTTTCTGTTAATAAATAAATAACCTTATATCCATCTGGAAACTTTCACAGTAATGTAATAATTGGAATTGCATTGCGTCTTACAGAAATAGATGGACCTGTGGGATTCTGTTACCATGGTTACCGTGTTGCATTCTTTCATTGTAAATATACATGTTTTCAGGTATTTATTTAATTGTGAGGCATTTAAAGAGTAAGTGAGTGCGTTTCGCTTACGCATTGGGTTATGCTGAACCTGTAGGTGTGTAGGTTGGTGTTAATGGGACCTTAATTTCGGTACAAAACTGGAATGGAAACTTAGCAGAATAATATAGGGAGGGATTATACATTCTAATGAGCTAAGCAGCGGCTTCAGTGGCGTAGTTGGTAGCATACTGAACTGCTGTGCCCAAGATAGCGGATTCAAACCCGGCCAAAGTCGTCGGATACTTTAAGAGGGTTAAAATCCCTCGGTGTGCCTTCCTTCAGAGGGGAAGTAAAGCCGGTGGTCCGATGTTATAGATTTATGGCATGTAAAAGATCCTTCCACAGACTAAACTTTTGTGAAGCCAAATTTATAGGTATGATTTCCTTAAAACGCTCTATCATCGTTCCAACGTTCACCACCAGGTGTCAGTGACATCTGATGGCGAAAGTTGGAACTACTTGGAATTGAATGGAACTTGTAGCTCACCCCATGGGTGTCCGCTTGAAGCAGCTACAGCCTCTGGCGAGCCGAACATGTCCTCGGACACTCCCGGCACTATAATCCATACGCTGTATAACTAAATAATGAGTCAAGTGGAATATAATGCACAGCATTACTGTATAACGATGTGATGTTCAAGAAAACATATTCCGAATCAGCACACAATTGCTGAGCACCCTATAAAATAGAGTGCAGTAAGCAAAGAAACCAGAGGGAGTTAGAAGGTGGGGTTTGTGCCAAATTCCTCCAAATCGTCTCAGTAGTACAGGAAAAATCTTATTGTTGTTTGAGTCATCAGTCTTTTGATTGGTTTGTTGCAGCGCTCCATGCCTCCGTGTCCTGAGCTAATCGTTTGATCTCTATATAGTTACCACACCCTACATCCTACATCCAAGGGAACGTGTTAAACATATTCTCAACTTGGTCTATCCTACATTTCTTGTCCTCGACCCTTCCTTCCATAACTAAGCTTGCTATTCCTGGGTGTTTTAATATGCGTCCTACCAACCTATCTCTTATCTTCATTAGCAGTCGCCAGAAACATCTCTCCTCTCCCACTCGTCTTAATACCTCTTCGTTTGTAACCCTATCTACCCATCTGATGTTCATCATTATCTTGGAAAAATCTTACATTTCTTCAAAATTCAACGGAAATATAAACTTATTCATTTGTTTACAAAGTGCATTTAAACAAATAAAGAAGGCCAGAACTGTGTCGCGTCGAGCCCGCACAATAGTAAAGCCGGGCGGATGGTCTATAGTCTACTCATGGGGCGACACAAGTAACCGATTGTGTATTCAAAAGAAAAAGAATTACCCGCAGCAGTGACGAATTACTCTGATTTTTTAAATAACGACAGTTTGTTTAGAAAGTGCGTTTAGACAAATGAAAAAAAGATGATAGCCCCTGCCTGAACTGTGTTGCGTCGATCCCGCATAACAATAAAGACGGGAGGGTGGTTTATACACATGCGAGAGTTCTCGTATGGGTCCGATAGTTACACTATTATTGTTTTGATTCGTTATAACCAAGTAATATTTCTTTCAGGTTTGGGTGTTTAAATATTTTACTAATGGACTATAATTCGGCACAATTGTGTTGACCGACTGAAAAGCATTCTATGAGAGATTGGTCATCTAGCCCCGTGTACTTTGGGTGTGTGTAGACTCTGACTGATAACCGGTGTTAATTGTGATGACTGTATTAGTGTGTATATCTGTTTTTTAATTCAAGTAAGGACTGCAGACGATCAATTTTCAAGTAGTTCCTACTTTGGCCGTCAAACGCCACCGTCAACGACTACTAGTTCAGACCTTAGCTACCAGACGTCACCGCAGTCGGCTCTTGGCAACGAACGTAGGGACCTAAGAGCGTTGTTTACATTCTTAACCTATACAATTTAGCTTCACAAAAGTGTAATTAGTGGAAAGTTCTTTAACATGCCATAAATCTATGACATGGGACCAAAAGCTTTACTTCCCCTCCGAAGGAAGGCATACGGAGGGATTTTTAACGCTCTTAAAAATCCGACGGCTTCGGCCGGGTTTGAACCCGCTATCTTGTGCATAGAAGCTCAGCATGCTACCGACTACGCCAGCGAAGCCACCTGTGTTAATCTGCAGGAACGATGATGACACCTCGGCAACTGAAAAACTCCAAATGCGGCAAAACAGCATCAGTTTCCGTGGCGAAAGAATCGGGACAGTCGCGAATGTCCTGGTTGAATGTCTGGCTTGTTTGAGTCCCAAGTCAGTCCAGGATATTTAGCTGAGTAAATATTCGCCAGTCAAACAGCAATGTTTGCCACGCCTGTCCAGTCCACACTTGTTGCTCGTCAGCGCCACATCCACCAATTAAATGGCTGCGGTAAACAGCACCAGGGAAAGAAAAAAAGTGGGTAAATATTTGACAGCACATGCAGTTCACCACGGAGCACAAGACCAGCTGGCACAATTATAACCCGCAACCACAGCGCAGGTGGATCCGACATCAATCCGCGTGTTCCGCTTTACCTTGTGGTCAGTCCACATGTTAACTTTTGGTCGATTTTTATCGTCACCCAGTAATCACGCGTAATCATCGATTCATCCCCCTCCCTCAAGTAATCACGCGTAATCATCGCACCGACCCCCATGTCATCACGCGTAATCAATGCAATAACCCTCCATGTAATCACGCGTAATCATCGCTAGAACTCCCCATGTAATAACGCGTAATCAATGCGAGAACCTTCCATGTAATCACGCGTAATCATCGCTAGAATCCCCATGTAATCACGCGTAATCATCGCATCAACGGATTGCGTAATCACAAAGAAATACCTAATATTCCTGATCTCGTCACTATTTATCCGTATGAATAAATGAAACAATTAACCTCATTCACCAAGAACGCGATGAAAGGAATCGATCCATAAAGGCTTAGTACACAATAATGCAGCTATTGATAGGAACCACAGGCAAGCAACTCGATGTTCAAAACATCCTTTAATGTCATAGTCTCGAACCCGGTTCATCAATGAACCTTATTGTTGGGGAATTGGTAATTACTTTCGATGTTTTCTCCACATTTCCGAACGTAAAGAACATACTAAACGTTTTTTTTACGAGATGCCGGCATGAAGACACGCGGTAGATTGATAATCGTTCACCGGAAACTCACCAATATCCAATCGATTAAATTAGCAATTTGCCTTTTATACCACCACAAGCGCTAGTGTGAGTCATTGAAACTCATCCATATCCAGTCAATTAGATTATCAATTTGCCTTTTATACCACTAGGAGCGCTAATGTCAATGCAGAGTTTCACTCAAGCCCTAATAACTGCTTCCGGTGTGCGAAGATTTTTCAAAAAAATCAACAAAATACTTGAGGGTATTGAATCAAGGAACACATTACAGAAACAATTACAATGTTTTATTAACGCAGCCAATGACCATGTATTTTTATTTTCAGGACAGAAACAATTACGTAAATACACAAGAACCTCGTTTATCCGGTTTAAGTGGAACCAGAACTGATCCGGATTATCGAAAATCCGGATAATCCGGAAGAAACGAAAAATCAAATGAAAATCTATTAACATAAGTTGCAATACGTTTTTTCAATAGTAAAAAAAATATATATAAGAACGCTTTTCTTACATTTACGACACTGTCTTAAGCACTAAAATAATGTGAATTTTTTCTGTTTAACATTTCTATAGCATTTGGCCGCAGCACGATCACGAAGACGTTTTACTAACATCAGTTCTCAATTCCAGGCGAATTCCGGGACAGTATCTTTGATAGACCGTGGCTGAATTACTTCCAATTCCTGACTTTAACTATCCTTGGCGGAAAAGACATTCAAGAAGAGTCGACCCCGTAAAAGAATAATACTCGTAAAAGAATAATACTGTACAGTAAAAATACATTTTAGCCTACTTTTCACATTTTGCAAAAATGAGGCAAAAGTATACTTATGAGATCGGGCAAATGTGTGTCCGTCTGTCTGTCTGTCTGTCTGCCTGTGTGTGTGTCCCCCCCCTATCAACTCCTAAACGGCTGCAGCAATCGAAACAAAATTTGGTAGGAGTAAAGATCTATACCTGAATATTTCACGGCCATATTTGAAAATGATGTCAGTGCTACCAACTGCTGAAAAATTGCAATTGAAAGTTGAGCTCCATGTTGGATATCTTGGAAGGTATGACAGGGAGCTAATTCAAAATGTGCACACGTATAGATATTGCAGTTTAGTTTCCAGGAGGCCATACATGGCAGTGTTGCCAAAATGATTATAAGCCTGCTGATAGTTCCAAATTTTAAATGCATATAACTTCTACACTATCAATTGGATTTCAACCAAATTTCGTATGTGCTATGTGTACATGAACAGATATGACTTAGCGTATTCGTAAGAGCCACCTGTTAATAAATGCTCTCATTTTTTAAAATCCAAATACCCATATATCAGAAAGTATGCAAGCCGACAGCTTTAAACTATGCACACGTACAGTACCTGACATTCTATATTAATTTGGAGTAACTTATATACGTCAGTGCTACCAACATGATTCTAAGCCTGCGGAGAGGTCCAACTTTAAATACATGCGACTTCTATACTATCATTTGGATTTCAACCAAATTTCGTATGTGCTATGTGTGCCATAACAGATATGACTATGCCGATTCTTAAGAGTAACCAGGGCTGCCAACTGTTAATAAATACTGTCTCTATTTTTATTACCCTAATATCAATATATCAGAAAGTATGCAAGCCAATAGCTCTAACCTTTGCACACGTATAGTACCTGGCATTCTAGATTAATTCGGAGTAACTAATACAGGCCTACGCCAGTGCTGGCAACTTGATTCTAAGCCTGCTGATAGGTCCAATTTTAAAATGCATGTATCTTCTATACTAACTAATGGATTTCATTCAAAATTGACACAACAATAGATCATATTATTTCAGTTTATTTCTGACCAATACATGTATGTCATTGTTGCCAACATGATTTTACGCGCGCTGTTAGATCCAATGTTTAACTGCATGTAACATCCATGCTATCCATTGGACTTCAACCAAATGTTGTATTCTGTACCTTAAGAGATGGAACTAAGAATATATTCAGTCACCAGGGCTGCCAACTGTAGTTCTCTATTAGGCTATATTATGCCAGGTATACAGTATTTCAAACTAATTCTAAATTTCGATATTACCAACTTAATTTCGTCATTATTCTAGATAGATCCATATAGATTAATCATTGGCATGAATCTTAAATTTTAAGAAAAGTAGGCTCTTTAGTTCGTCACGGAACTTCTTGTTATTATTTTCGATCCGGATAAACCGGAGATACGGAATATTGAGGGCCGAGTAAACGAGGTTCTTGTGTAAGTTAATTTGGCTAGGATTTGAATCAAATTAGGAAACGGGGAAAGAAACAAGCGATTTCAGGCTATTTTTCGGGAACAGCATTGAGGCCGGAATTTATTTTCGAAATTATTTTTTTTAGTTTGATGGAGCTCTTCAAGACTCACAATTTGAAACCTTTTCAGGACCTTCAGTCTTTCAACTTTTTTAACATTTTTGGTAAGATTGGACCCCTACTTTGTCTGCTAAGAAAAATGTTACCAACTATAAAAGGTGCCTGTACACTGGAGAGCTTTTGCCCTAGCTAGAGTGTAGAGTAGCTCTAGCTAGGGCACTCTAAGCTCCTCTCTAGTGTACACAGGTGGTAGGGAACCCTAGCGGAGACCGCTCTAAGCTCTAGCTAGGGCCGGCTGACTCGACGGTGTAAACAGTATTTGGGTGCCCTAGCTATTCGTTCGGTTGAATATTGGAAAGTGCTCTATGTAGAGTCAGTGGTGGATTGTTGGGGTTATTTGTTTGTTGTTAATTATAGTGTTTGTATATGGCAGAATTTGTGTGGAGTCGCGAAAAAACAATAACATTAATTGAAAATATTGAAGCCCATCCAGAAACTTGGAATTGTACTCGGAAAGAATACAGAGACAGAAATTTGAAGGCACAGTAGTTTCGGGTGATCCCTTTTGCAGATCCTGGGAGTAATTTTGGCCAAAATATAATCATAGTCACTTTTGCTCATTCTTAAAAAGTTCTTGTACGCTTCAGAATCTTCTGAACATAACTCTTGCAATAATTTAGCGTGCATTCCCTCGTATTCTCTTTTTGATATCCAATTCCTCACCCACAACCTTCTTTTCCTCTTCATAGTTTTCTTTGTTGACAAGGCACACACAACACCACAGATGCTAAAAGCTCTCTTGAAGACATTTTAACTTCACAACACAGCGCAAAAAAACTAGACGCACACTGCTCTCAGAATGTTTTAGCGCTGCTCTACCTGGTGCATTTACATTTGACAGTGTATTGTACACAGGTTCAGAGAGTGCTCTAGGCAGATTTGTCTATCTCCGCTCTACGAATGCTCTACCTAGGGAAAATTACTCTACAGTGTACACGCACTCAGTTTAGCTAGAGTGGTCTAGCTAGACTTGCTCCATGAAAATCACTCTCCAGTGTACAGGCACCTTAAGAAGAAGCTTTACACTGTTTCTTTCAGAAACTATTGCTATCTCTGTCCTCGAAAGCACTGAGAGGAATCGTTTGTTTTCTGTTCCGCTACTTTAGATAGCGAACGGTAGAAGTATGACGATAAACGTTTGAAATGGAGGTAGAAGTCACTGAACAGCAGGATTACAATTGCAGACATACTTCACTGATTCCAATACGGGATCAAAGGTTCTCCATAGTAGATCCAAACTACTGCGGATAAATGGAACCAGGATCGAATGAGCATTCAGCCCCATCATTCAGCAGCAGGTCAATAGCGGTCTGTTTCCAACACAAAAGGCGAACATTCATTCGGAAGGAGAAACCAGAAAACCTTTAGTGGCCGGAGCAGGGCGATCAGATTACACACAGCCGCCTGATCGACAAGAACGATCGTCCAGCAGTCTCTGTACTTGCAAGTGATGGAGAATATTTCTGTGGTTGGTTGGTTCCTTAGTTTAGGGGCTGCGACAACGCGGTCATGTAGCCCCGTGTACTTTAGGTGTGTGTAGAACAGTGGTTCCCAACCTTTGTCAGCTGATGCCCCCCTTTTCAGATACGGGAGTTCATCGCGCCCCCATCCTCCATCCCCCACCCCCCCTCCCTCACTCATCGCTTCTATAACCTCTTCGATTGACGTAGAGGATATAAACCTAACCTTATAACACCTCAGTACTTAATGGAATAGGCCTATCTATTACATACTAACCTCATTTTAGCACAATACTAAGAACACACTTTTACAACAAATCCTTCACTTAGTCAACAAATGTCAGTGAGAGGGTTGACACTGTTTTCTCTTGGTAAGATTCGGTATGTTTGGTTTGACATTTGACAGAGCACAGCTGAGATCACTTGCAACATCAAGCCGACAGCGCTGCTTTGTTTCTATGACACTCAGCGTTGAAAATCCTGACTTGCATGAATATGTCATTGAAAATGCAACTTCAAACTGTTCTAAGCTTCAAAGAAATCACAAAGATATGCCAACGAGACGATAAAATTGGCATAATTTTGCTCCTTACAACACAGCAAATTCCTTATTTCACCTCCAACCTCGTGGCTCCGCAGAGGTTTGTGCCGACAGTTGGCAATTACCAGTGCTTTTGAACGATTGACTTGGCGCGACAATCACTTGGAGAGATTCGAAAAGTGTTTATTTTACAAAATTGTAATATTCGAGTTAAAAAAAAATTAATTCGGAAATCACTTCACGCCCCCCTTGATAACGCCCGACGTCCCCAGGTTGGGAACGACTGGTGTAGAATTTGTCTGATAACCAGTGTTAATTGTGATGGCTGTATTAGTGTGTGTTATCTGTGATTCAGGTAGAAGGACCGCAGACGATCACTTTTTTCAAGTAGTTCCTACTTTTGCCACCAAATGCTACCATCCACGACACCTAGCTGCGGGCGTGGCTACTAAATGCTATCGCAGTCAGCACCTGGCTGACCTACATATTTTTGCTTCTACAGGTGTAATTAGAGGAAGGTTCTTTTTCATGCCATAAATCTATGATATGGGATCTCCGGCTTAACTTCCCCTCCGAGGAAGACTTACTGAGGGATTTTAACGCTCTTAAAAAATCCGAAGACATTGGCCGGGTTTGAACCCACGATCTTGGGCATAGAAGCTCAGCATGCTACCAACTACGCCACCGAATATTTCTCTCTTGTTCACAAATGACAAAACTGATTTTCAGGAAAAACACACGTGTGAGATTTATTGTTGTTGTTCTTTATAACATTTTTTTAGGGGTTTTGTAATATCGTGGTCATTTAGCTCCGTGTACTTGGGTGTGTGTACATGTGATTTTTGTGACATGCTGTATGATGGAGTTGTGTGAATGAAGGAAGGGTGAAAGGAAGGAAAGTTGCAACAAACTGTGATAGTTCTGACATGATTCAGGAATACAAGGTGAACATTAGAACAACATCCAGGAGCACTGAGGTCAATAGGGAATAACAAAAATGGAACAACGCAGTTAAGATCATCATAACGTTTTAATCTGTTTTTAAAAAACTCTTTAAAACTTGTAAACCTTTATTCATCCATCTTTTCAGTGTCATTTTCATCTCCATAAATTTTATGTATTTTAATAGGTTTTTATCGTAATGTAATGACCTTCACCAAAATGGTGAAAATACTAGACTAAAATTTTGCTGAACCGGGCTGAAGAAGGACCGTTAGAGGTCTGAAACATGTACCCGAAGAGGACATAGTGCCTCAAACAAAGCAAGTTGTGTTGCATAGTGGAAAAAAGAATTATTATTATTGTTATTAAATATCCAAAAAAATACAGGAACCCTATTTTACCTGAGGTACATTAGGGTTGTAGATTAAAAACAAAGCAATACAAATATTACTAACATAGTTTACAAAAAATTTTGTTGATGAAAGTGAGAAATTGTCCTAAACAGCACAGCCTCTTGAAAATATGGTACAACGGCTTTGAAAGTTCCAGGTTACAGCTATTAAAAGGTGGCATTGTAAATAGTATCTTTCCTTTTCAAAAACAGGACACTCAAATATAAGGTGATACATCGATTGAGGCAATCCACAAAAACATGAATAGTCGTCTGTTGCTATTTTAAAACGTTCAAAATAAGACTTGAATTTTCCATGACCAGTTACAAATTGTGTGAGGACAAAGTTTGGCTCAAATAATTTTGATAAGAGTCGATTTTATACTTCCGAGAAGAATATTTCTCTTGTTACAGATCCTTTCAGGCTACATGTCCATGCGATATTCCATTCGTGTAGTTTGTAATTCCTTATCTTACTATATGTTATTTCAAGATGTGTCGTAGCCGCTGATTTTGCTAATTGGTCTGCTCTTTCATTACCAGCCAATCCAGTGTGTCCCCTTATCCATGATGTGCATATATGTGAGCACTCCTGAGCAGTTGCCCTGATGTACACTGCTATTGGGTTAGAATTATATTTGTAATTTATAGAATACAATGCGGATTGTGAATCACTGAAAATCCTCACTCTATTATTGTTAGCTTTAACCCATTCTATTGCGCACTTTAAGGCCGAAAGTTCTGCCTGGAAAATTGAACAACTGGGAGAGAGCTTATACTGAGCTGCAAATATTTCAGTATCATTCTCATAAACGACAAAGGCACAGCCAACACTATCATTTCCATCAGAGCTTGGTGTACGGGAGCCATCAGTGTAGATGAAACAGTCATGGGTGCTGAAACAAATTTTATGCAGAAGTTTATAGAATGGACTAGGATGAGAAGATTCCAAGAAATGGCACTTCTGCTCCACGATAATGTCGAAAATTGTCATAGGAGATGTTCTGTTCTTCTTCAGTAATGTCAGCTCAGCTTTCCCCATTCCTGTTAAAAATAGTGGTTCTATTCCAGCAATTACAAGTGCTGCATCTGTAGATGTAGTGCGGTATGCTCGAGAAATTCTTAGAGCGAAACCTCTTTGGATTTGTAATAACTTAACCCGAGCCCATTTCTTTTCCAGGGTGGTACGGAAAGCGGACACGCAGTACAAAATCAAAGGTACAAAAGCTCTATAATATATTATTCGTAAAACATCGGAGTTCAGACCCCAAGAAGGTCTACAAGCAATCGCAAGACCTTGTAAAAGCTTGCTTGATTTCAATTGTAATCTATTTAAATGTGTTCTGAATGTCAGGTGTTTGTCAAGCACAACACCCAAATAAAGCAGTTGATCATCTAATGTTATTTAGTGGCCATTCATAATGATGTTGGGTTTTTCCACTTTTCTTCTCCTTGTGACGAACATGGCTCTAGTCTTGGAAAGAAGAATTAGTGCATTGATAATGTTCAACACGGAAAATGTTCATAAAATATATTAATATCACAGGTTTTCAGAGAAATTCAACACTTACCAAAGTACACGTGGCTGATGATCAAGATGTCCCTAGCCCCTAGAATGAATTAAGAACAGAAAAGATTGATCGTCGCCAAGTACAGTATATAAGAGAGGTGGTCCCATTGGGCTGTTCGTTTCTCACCCCAGTGACCTGACCGAAGCACCAGTAAAAGATGGCGCGGCGCCCCATTGTCTGCTTGCTAACTTGTTCATCAGTTGAGCTCGCTCGCTCGCTCCAAACTTTGGCAAGCTCTAAGCGGAGTGAAAGTCAACACGAAATGCCAGGTAAGTTGTAATATACTTGCTATACATCATCAGTGGAGCGAGCTTACCGAACTACCTGCTCGTACATTTCTTCAACCACAGCCAATTCTTGCACAGAAATATGAGATTCCGCTTTAAACATTCGCACAAATAATATGATTTTCTTGTTGTTGATTCTTTACGGGCCTTGCGACATCGTAGTCATGTAGCCCCGTGTACCGGAGTGTGTAGAACTCGTCTGATAACCTGTGTCACTGTGATGTCTGTACTACTGTCGACCAAAGTATTATGTGCACTCGAGTTTGAAGGTTGTTTGTGAAGTAACCGATAGACCTACATAAAATCTAATACCATCATCATTTTCGTCGTTCTACTTTACGTTAGTTCATGTAGGTTTGGATTTTAGGTAGATTTCTTTAGAAAGCTAACTATTGCAATGGGTCCCATGTTTCGACTTCCGGAAAATTTCGACATATCTTCGCGTTTCACATCCCCCAGACCCCAAAACCACCGTCAGTTTAAAAGTTTATATATAATTTATGTATATATGTATCTATCTATCTATCTATCTATCTATATATATATATATATATATATATATATATCAGTTTCTTGTGGACACGATAACTTCCGTAATTTTGCACCAATCACTTTGAATTTTTTACATAATATGTATCCCTATAAAATCTCGGTCGAGTTCGTTAATGGGCAAAATCGGTCAAAGGGGGTAAAAATGGGGGGCTTTTTTCGAAAAAGTGAAATATCGCTATAACTCTCTTAATACATGAAATATCGAATCCCTTCAAAGTTCATAATATGTGTCGGATAAGTGCCAAAAATTTATGTCAAATAAGTTTTTTGATAGCACCAACCATTGACCAAAGGGGTGGGAAAAAGTGGGTTTTTCGGGAAACATTAATCATATCTCTGTTAATAGGCACAATATCAAAACCGCACAAAATGGACAATATTCCTCCAATAATTACCTAAAACTTTTGTCTGAAAGAATTTTTGATATGACCCACCATTACGCCACGGGGTGAACAAAATGATTTAAATTATAAGAAAATGCCAAGTGCCAAGAGAGGTTGCCATGACAACTTTACTTTTAATTGATAAGGGATATATCAGTTGCTATGACAACGCCACTGCACGAGATCACATTCAGTTTTCATATGTCAGTGGGAAGCGACTTCGGTACTGTATCGGAACTGGTAGCATGCTGAACTTCTATGCCCAAGGTCGCGGGTTCAAACCCGGCTGAAGTCGTCGGATTTACTAAGAGCGCTAAAAAACCTGAGTTTGCTTTCCTTCGGAGGGGAAGTTCCAACGTTCGTTGCGAGTTGCTGATTGAGGTGGCATCTAGTAGCCAAGTTCACAGCTAGGCGTCGTTGACGGCAGTATTTTAGGTAGATTTCATTAGAAAGCTAACTATTGCAATGGGTACCATGTTTCGATTTCCGGAAAATTTCGACATATCTTCGCGTTTCACATCCCCCAGACCCCAAAACCACCGTCAGTTCAAAAGTTTATATATAATTTATGTAATATATGTATATATGTATATCAGTTTCTTGTGGACACGATAACTGCCGTAATTTTGCACCAATCACTTTGAATTTTTTACCGAATATGTATACCCATAAAATCTCGGACGAGTTCGTTACTGGGCTAAATCGGTCGAAGGGGATGAAAATGGGGGACTTTTTTTCTTCGAAAAAATGAAATATTGCTATAACTCTCTTAATATGTGAAATATCGAATCCGTTCAAAGTTCATACTATGTGTCGGATAAAGCTCAGAAATTTATGTTTGAAACGTTTTTTGATAGCACCAACCATTGACCAAAGGGGTGGGAAAAAGTGGTTTTTTCGGGAATCATTAATCATATCTCTGTTAATAGGCACAATATCAAAACCGTACAAAATGGACAATATTCCCCTAATAATTACCTAAAACGTTTGTCTGAAAGAATTTTTGATATGAGCCACCATTGCGCCAAGGGATGAGAAAAATGATTTCGGAATTATAAGAAAATGCCAAGAGCTATCAGTGGTTGACATGGCAACACTACTAAATTGATGAGGGATGAGCCATCAGACGTTGCCATGACAACGCACTTGCGCGAGATCAGATTCAGATTTCCATCTGACTAAGTGTGAAGCGGCTTCGGTGACGTAACTGGTAGCATGCTGAACTTCTATGCCCAAGGTCGCGGGTTCAAAGCCGGCCAAAGTCGTCGGATTTTCTAAGAGCGCTAAAAATCCCTCAGTAAGCTTTCCTTTGGAGGGGAAGTTCCAACGTTCGTTGCGAGTTGCTGATTGAGGTGGCATCCAGTAGCCAAGTTCACAGGTGGGTGGCGTTGACGTTAGTATCTGGTAGCAACATTAGGAACTACTGCTTGAAATTTAGCGTCTGCATTCCTTACCTGAATTACAGACTAATACAGCCATCACAATTCACACCGTTTATCAGACAGATTCTACACTCACCCAAAGTACACGGGGTTATATGACCGCGTTGTCGCAGCCCCTAAACTGAGGAACCAACCAACATCTCTGCGGGAGATATAATTTTGCGTGAAGAAGTAACAGACCGTTACATAGTTACACATCAGTGTCGAAACCTTGCATAAGGACAGTGTGACCACAAGTATAACAAGTAGTTCCGTGAAGAACTGTACAGCCTATTTTCATATATCCTGCTCATGTTAATTGCCTCTATCAACATACAAAATTTCAGTTTAATTGCTGTAACAGATTCGTAGATATTGAGAACCGTCTAAATATTTCAGACGGTCGCCAGGATGGATTTTTATTTTTGTACTATTATATTAAGATTATTGTGTAAGTGTGGTATTCAAACTTCAATCGCATGATAAGAACACAAGAAGTAAAAACGAGATTTTAAAATTACGCACAGCAGCCATCTTGTGATTATGCAAACAATTGAAATAAATTAGATGCCAGTGGATCAACATTTGTGTAAGCATTTAAAACGTGCAACGTTTCACGGCACTCGGATAGTTAATTCGCGAGAAACGTCCATTTAAATATTTATACTTCGCGTCGCCGCCATGTTGGATTCGTGCTCACGAGGTTACTGAAAGTCCTATAGGTGAACATATGTTCATAGTCTCTATGAACATAAAAAAATCACTTTGGTTGCTGTAAAAGATTCATATATATTCAGAACCGTCTAAATATTACGGAAGCTTGCCATTTAGGATTGTTATATGTATAGGCCATAGAGTTATGTACTATTCAAGGTCACTTATTGCCTAGGATCATTATTCAAACTTTCACTTCGATCGCATGATTACGACACAAGAAATAAAAACTTAATTTTAAAATTTCGCACAGCCGCCATCTTGAGGTTATGTAAACAATTGAATTAAATTAGATGGCAGTACATTACAATCTGCAAAATCATTTACTGTACCACATTTCACTGCGCTCAGAGAGTTAACTCACGAGAAAAGTCTATTAAAATATTTCAAATTCGCTTGGTCGCCATGTTCGTTTTGTACTTTACTGGTTTATGAATTATACATAGGTAAACTTGTATCAGTACCCTTTATCACCGTACAAAATTGCAGGGTGATATCTGTAATAGTTTCGGGGATATAGAATGTCAGTGAAATATTTCGCAAAGGCGCCATTTTGAGGTTATGTAAACAATTGAACTAAATTAGATTCCAGTGCATTGCAATGTGTATAAATATTTGCTGTACCAAGTTTCATTACGTTTGGATAGTTAAATCGCGAGAAAAGTCTATTTAAAAGTCTCCACTTCGCTTGGCCGCCATGTTGGTTATGTAGTAACCAGGTTTTTGAAAGTTTCATAGGTGAACTTCTAGTAGTACCCTTTATCACCGTACACAATTTCAGGGCGATATCCGTTATAGTTTCGGAGATACTGAATGCTAGTGAAATATTTCGCACAGCCGCCATGTTGGATTGGTGAGACGTAACAAAATTCGATGGGCACGGTCGACGTCGCCGGGAATAGTGCTATGAACTTACCGAGTTTCACTGAAATCGCTCCAGCCGTTTAGATTTTATTAGGGGGGGGGGACACACACCCACACCTCACACACACACACACACACACACACGCACACACACACGGACAAAAGGTGATCTCATAAGCCTATTTTTTCAAAATTGAAAATAGACTAAAAATGGACTCCAAATGACAAGAAGGTTACCGTCCCCGTAAGACAATAAAATGTTTAAAATATGTTTAAAATGAAGACAAACAAAGTTAATTAATCTCCAATTATAAAATACTTTCACGCGATAAATGAGGTCTGATCCTTCTACGAAAACCTGCATATTCTGCCTATTTTCGCCTATCTCCAAGTTTGTCCGGTGAAATCTACCTCCGCCTTCCGGCGTGCCGAGATGACTTTTTAAATTTATATTTTAATATTTTTTATCGCAGTTGGAACTCAAAAATGATGATGTTATTGTATTTTATGTAGGTCTATTGGTTACTTCACAAACAACCTTCAAACTCGAGTGCACATAATATTTTGGTCGACAGTAGTGTGTGTATTTGTAATTGAGGTAGGATTTGGGTGGGAAGTGGTCGTGGCCTTGCGTTAGGTACCATCCCGGCATTTGCCTGGAGTAGTACTGTAGTGTGAACTAATTAAATTCCCTTCGAACATCTGTTAATATTTGAAATGTTTTCTACTTAATTGTTGAAACATGTTTTCGGCCCGTCATTGGGCCCTTCTTCAGCCAGCTTTCTTACAGACAACAAAAGTTTGGTGCTTTTCAGTCGGTCAACACGAATGTACCAAAATGAGGTGGGTTATTCCATAATCCTGAAAAAAGTACATGAGATTAATAAATACACTTGGATGACCAGTTTCGATCATCAAGCGATCATCATCAGATCCATTACACTTAGGCTATAAAATCTATGTCTGAAAATATGGGTGAAAATATTTACAATATACTAAATAAGTGTGTATATACACCCAAGTGTAGATCTATTTATTAATCTCATGTAATTTGTTTCAGGATTAGGGAATAACCACTGATCTCTACACATGGATGGCTGGTAGCTAAGGCAGCAGTAAGCCGAATAGACGATGACAGGTATAGCAAGATGGCAGCAAGTGCATGGTGCTATATTGCGAATCCGGCTCTGTGATTGGTTACTGGTAGATTGATGTTATACATGAATTTATACTGGCAATACATATTTTGTGTTTCTTGTAGTTGTAAAATGGGCTGAATTTGGTTATTTAAAGCGTAAAATCTTAGTTTTAAGTACCGGTTTGGTGACCCATCATCCCAGGCATGCCGGTAGTACCTATACTTCTCAGGCAGATAGGTCACATAGCCGTAATTTGGAAGTTATTGTGAAGTTAAGTACACATATGCGGTGGTGCTGAAGCAGACGTGATCGGGCTAGGCTATTGCGTGTTTACATTTGATCCCATTTCAGGGTTTTTCGGTCCTGGGTGCGAATAGTTCGCTTAATAGTTGTAAAACGGTGGGGAGAGTATATTTTGAGTAGGTTTTTAGTTGTGTTAAGTTTTATGTGGAGCTGAGGAGTGAAATTGGTTTGGCCTAAAGTGCCTTTTTGGCTTTGATCTACTTCCCGTTATTAAGTTTATTGTGCTGTTAGCGTGATTAAAAGCTGTAGTATTTGATATAGAGTGCTGAGATTACTTGGGGAAGTGTTGGTGAGAGGGAGAGAAGTGAGGGGATGGGTTTATGGAGGTGTTGCTCTTGTTGCCAAGCATTACCAAGCACCGATTACGATATGTCGAATCTAGGCCTGTATAGTGAGCTACGTTTATAGGTACATCATTTTAAGAATGCATAACTTCGTGGCGTGTATATATATACAATTTACAAGAATGTTTCCAGAAATTGTTCTTCACTCGTTACTCTGTTACTGATCGCTAATTGCGTGTACTCAGCACCTAAGTTGATATTTGTCAGCCGTTATTATACATTTATTTTTATTGCTATTCCGGAGATTTACTGACCTCGGAATGACGTGTCAGTGATCCCAATGTCTTTATGCTATGAGTAAACATATCTCTATATTTTTATTTTTTCCAAAGCACCATTAATTACGATTTAAAATTGACTAGATTATCATTGCTTCCCCATAAGGAGAGCTCGTGAATGGGTAGACCAACATGGCGGACCACGCGCTCAACCTGGCGTACTTTCTCGTGCAGCGGAGAGCTGCCATCAGCGATCCATGTATAGAGATCAGTGGGAATAACCCATCTCATTTGATCACTTTTGTTTACTAAGGCAACACTGAAAAATGACTTCAAACAGCATAATTGGTTACTTAGCTTAAGGGAACCGGAACGTGTGATCCGATAGAAAAATGTAGCTTCCGATGTTTAGTTACATATCTCAGAAACTACAACAGATATTTCCTTGGATGTTCTTTTGGTATATTCAGAGTGCATGCTTCATTATTTGGTTAGAATTTGATGCTTCCATGTTGAAAATTTAGTGTCAGAGAGAGCATTACAAAAACAATCTTAAAAAAAAATACTGTAAAATATTCCCTTAACTCATGTCCCTTTTTCTGAGCAAATACTCAAACCAGATACAACAAACTTTGCATGCATAATATTTAGACCATTTTTAAGCTACGGAAGTGTAAGTATTGCACTATTGTTTAAAAGAGCTGAGTATTTTCTTCTTTTTAAATCCTAGTTAAAGCTGAAATATTCTGTAAAATTGTCAGTGCTTTCCAAGCTGGGCTCCATGAACTAATCAAGATACCTGAATACATTTACTTACCCTAGTAGATCTACATACTGTCTTAGAGATTACTAAGTTTCAAATACATTGATACGATAGTTTCTGAGAAAATGGAACATGAAGTTTCAAAAAATATGACTCACGGAAAACACAAAAAGAATGTTTGGCTAGTAGCTACAATATAGCCTTAAAACATTATGTTTAAACCTAATTTTATTGCATCAAATATCACTTCAGCGCAATAATTGATACACCAAATTCTTCAGGAAGGACGGGAGACTTTTTTAAGCTAAACAAATGTAATTTTTGAGCCTATCACTCGTCCCGGTGTTTGAAATGTGGGCATTTGAAGCCGGTTTTTTTTTTATTGTTGCCTATACAAATTGTCTTTTGCTGCTATTCAGTCGGTCAACACGATTGTGCCCAATGAATTGGGTGGGGTACAAGTTATTAATATGTAAACACATTCCTGGAAAAAAATACATGTATTAGTTAGTTATCACACTTAAACGGGCAATTTTCCGCTGATTTTCCGCACGTTGTCCTCTTATAGTACAACGATTGTGTCCACAAAGTTTCAAGATAGGTTTCGAACTGTCTTACCTGACATTTCCCTTGTGAGAAGGCCAGACTCATTTCACGAAAGGCTATCTAGCTGCAATATTAAATTATTTCACGAAAGGAAAGGCACAGAGCTAACAAAGAAAATTGAGTATACTCAGAGGGACCCCACGACGCTTGCTGAGGGCTAAATGTGGGTTTCCGTGGTTTCACACTTCTACTCCAGGAAAATGCACAAATAGGACCTTAGCTTAAGGCCATGGCCGTCCCGTTCCAAATCCTAACGGCAGTTACAAGTACAATAGTACACACGCCAAAATAGGCCAGATTCTGCTGGCCCCTTGACGTAGGGAGAGTTACGTTTGTCTCTTATCCAGGAGGACTCGAGTTCGATTGCTACTGACGTGAGGGCTGGAACGGGGCCTCTGCCTTATGATGACACTGAATAACTTCCTGGCCCGAGAAGCAGCCACCCTGGTCACGAAGGCTGAGGAGGTACGTCGCGCTGAACACGCCTCATCCCGCAACCGGTAATAATAATAATAATAATAATAATAATAATAGAAATAGAAATTAGAAACGCAGAGCCAAATTTGACACTGACGTCCACAGGATGGCCACCTCCAGATTGCCAAGAAACTACCGTTACTTGGTTTCATAACACAGAGTAAATGCGGCACAGAATGGCTTAAAGAGGTACAGAGAGACTTACAAGTAATCGGCATAGAAAATTTCGAAGACCGAACTGATTGCCAGACGAAAATCACGAATGTTAAGTTTGAACCAAGATCATTACAACCTGGGAAAATTTGGACGAATGAGAGGAGAATTAAGAGCTTTTGGGAGGAGCGGAGGAGACACACCTCCAAATGACATGATGTTATCAAGTTTAATCGCTCTCCTGTAGGGGAATTTTCACTTAAATAATAATAATAATAATGTTATTGTTTTTACGTCTCTTTTAGCCACTGCGACTTTTAGAGACACTGGGATGCCGGAATTTTGGCCCGAAGGGGATCTTTAACGTGCCAGTAAGTCTACCGACACTGTTCTCTCGCATTTCCACACCCTCAATTGCCAACTGACTGCGCCAAGATTGGATCCTACAACCTAGGGCACAGCAGGCGAGAACGTTACCATTGAGATACGCAGTCAGCCTCACTCGACAAACCGCGGGCCATTTAGCTGAGCAACGGTAGCTTAGTAGGCCAAGGCCCTCAATGTACTGTTGAGCCACAGGGTTATCAAACAGATTCTGCATACACTCAAGTGCCCGAAGCTGATGACTGTGATGCCGCAGATCCCAAAATGAAACAACTGATATTTATTTAGCGTATGGCTCTTAGTGCCGGGAGTGTCCGAGGACATGTTCGGCTCACCAGAGTCTGTAGCTGCTTCAATGCGGACACCCATGGGGTGAGCTGCAATTTCCGTTCAATTTCAAGTAGTTCCAACTTTCGCTACCATATGTCACTGACACCTAGTGGTGAACGTTGGAACTTTGGTAGAGCGTTTCAACGAAATCGAACCTGCAAGTTTAGCTTCACACAAGTTTAATCAGTGAAGGTTCTTTTACATGCCATAAATCTATGACGTGGGATCGCTGGCTTTACTTCCCCTCCGAAGGAAGGCATACTGGGTGATTATAAGACTCTTAAAAAAGTCCGAAGACTTCGGTCGGGTTTGAACCCGCGATCTAAGGCATAGAAGCTCAGCATGCTACCGACTGAATGTTGGCCCAAGTAGGCTGTGTCCTCCTCCAGAGTAACTCCATTAAGAGCGTTCTATTTCCACCCGCTCATCAGAATATACTATTAATCTTGTTACGTATTTGGAAGAGACGTTGAAGGCGGGGGAATGCGGATGACACAGAATGCTACTTAACGCTCGGTCAGCTGATGAGCTTTCTCGACACCCACAGTCTCCTTTCTTCTCCTTTCATTGCGCTTTCGATCACAATCGTTCGAGATTTGTGGTCCAGACACTTGTCAAGTCAGGCACGGAATAGTTTTAAACTCTATGGCCCAGACACTTGTCAAGTCAGGCACGGAATAGTTCTAAACTCTGTGGTCAGACACTTGTCAAGTCAGGCACGGAATAGTTCTAAACTCTGTGGTCAGACACTTGTCAAGCTAGGCACGGAATAGTTCTAAACTGTGTGGTCAGACACTTGTCAAGGTAGGCATGGAATAGTTCTAAACTCTGTGGTCCAGACACTTGTCAAGTCAGGCACTGAATAGTTCTAAACTCTGTGGTCCGGACACTTGTCAAGTCAGGCACGAAATAGTTCTAAACCCTGTGGTTCAGACACTTGTCAAGTTAGGCACGGAATAGTTCTAAACTCTATGGTCGAGACACTTGTCAAGGCATGCACGGAATTGTTCTAAACTCTATGGTCCAGACACTTGTCAAGGTAGGCATGGAATAGTTCTAAACTCTGTGGTCCGGACACTTGTCAAGTCAGGCACGGAATAGTTCTAAACTCTATGGTCCAGACACTTGTCAAGTCAGGCACGGAATAGTTCTAAACTCTGTGGTCCGGACACTTGTCAAGTCAGGCACGGAATAGTTCTAAACTCTATGGTCGAGACACTTGTCAAGGCAGGCACGGAATTGTTCTAAACTCTATGGTTCAGACACTTGTGAAGTCAGGCACGGAATAGTTCTAAACTCTATGGTCCAGACATTTGTCAAGTCAGGCACTATGTCGTAAACTGTGACTCGACAAGACTTCATCTACGTTGTTTAGGGTTAAGTACTAAGACTACTCTCCCAAATGCATTGTATTCGATTCCCAATTTGCCCATCTTAGAAGTATATTTCTTGAATTCACCATTTTAATTTCTAAGTAAATGCTAGGATGGTACTTAAGCTACTGCTTCTCAATTCTAACCCTACCCAAACACTAGTACAGACATCCATAAACACTGTTGTCGAAAAATTCCCGACTTGTATTTCTCTCCTCTTCCCTTGTATTACCAGGAGGGCAATGCAGTGATTGTGGAGCCATAACAATGATGATGATCAGCGAGATGACATCCTAGGACTGCATGGAGATCTCATTTGAGCCAATTACTCCTCTAATGGCTTCGGACTGATTTCATTGCTGGGGTTGGCATGTCTCACGGGGGCTCGCAATACAGTGATTGTGCTTTGGTCACCGTTATCTCAGTCCACACCCGTACATCTCACTCGGGCAGACGAGCTTCCCAGGGTCTAATCCCAGCAATGAATAGGACCCATCCTGGGGGTAGAATACACCCAATTACTCCATGGTAGTTCCGCAGTTATATTCTAATCATCTGCCAGATTGAACTGCAAGGTTCCAAAATCGTACCTGATATCCTGGTAAGCAGGCATGACAGCTGGAGGAGCTGGACATCCCTTTGGCACTCTGAGTAGTAGCGAGGCGGGGCGTATATGCTGACAGGAGCGTGCGACTCATTCCCACCGGCCTTGAGTGCTTGGGCGGTCAGGGCTGTCCATTCCAACATGTACGGTACCCGCTATCTCCCATTGATTTATATGAGAGATTCGCCACATGATTTCGGAGCCTTGCTGTTCAATCTGGCAGCTGATTTTCCACACGTGGTCCCTTTATAGTACAACCATTGCGTCCACGAAGTTTCAAGATAAGTTTCGACCTGTCTTACCAGATTCTTGCTTTGTAAGGTAATTTCTATAAATACCATCATGCGCGCTAATGCTCGGATCGCATCGTGGGCCATATTTGATTTCCCATCTTCAATTCCAGGCGATTGCTGGAACGGTACTGTAAATCAGGTGGCGTAGTCGGTAGCATGGTGAACTTCTATGCCCAAGATCGCGGGTTCAAACCCGGCCGAAGACATCGGACTGTTTAAGAGCGTTAAAATCCTCCAGTATGCCTTCCATCGGAGGGGAAGAAAAGCCAACGGTCCCATGTCATAGATTTATGGCATGTAAAAGAACCTTCCACTAATTAAACTTGTTTGAAGCTAAATTTGCAGGTTAGATTTCGTTGAAACGCTCTATCAAAGTTCCAACGTTCACCTCTAGGTGTCAGTGACATCTGGTGGCGAAAGTTGGAACTACTTGAAATTGAACGGAACTGGTAGCTCACCCCATGGGTGTCCACTTGAAGGAGCTACATCCTCTGGCAAGCCGAACATGTCCTCGGACACTAAGAACCATACGCTAAATAAATAATAATAATAACAGGCCACGGTCGCTTCCTTCCCATTCCTTGGCCAGCTTCATTAACTCCTATCATGACGTTGGTGTCAGGAACGGCATCCTGTTGTAAAAACCATTCACCGCACCGTATAGTAAATTATCGCAGTTCATCCGCAACCCCTTACAGACAGGAATACCAAAATGTAAACTTCTTGTTTGCCTGGTTTCCCCAAGTCTACTCCAGGCGAATGCTGCGATGGTCCTTAAATTAAGGCCACGGCTGCTTCCTTCCCAATCCCCTTCAGAATTACAAATACACACACTAATGCAGCCATTACATTAACATAGATTATCAGATGAACTCCACACACACCCACATACACCAGGATACATGACCACGATGTCGCAAGGCCACAAGGGGTCAGGTACAGCATAAGATCTTCCAAAAATCAATTTTTCAAAATATTTTTTATTTTATGCTCATATTCTTCAGGAACATTTTGGTGCAAGAAATATGTCATTATGCGCCATAGTTTATGATTTAAAATGCACCCAATGTCCGTCCTGGTTAATGGTATGCAAGATTTAGGCACAAATGTTTATCGCTCATTTTCTCGGAGTTGTGTTTTTGACACACGTTATAATGATAACTCAAAAAATAATTGGCATACACAAATGACATTTTGTGTGTGTATTTCTGCTTACTATATCTACAAAATGATGTAAATTCATGTCTCTCTCTAAGATAGTTTTTCTTTTTTAAAATAAAATGTAACAAAAATATTGTAAGAGTATAATATTTTCTTTTCAATACAAAAGTGAAAATATTTTTTGTTAAGATATGTTGCTGAAAGTACTTGCATTTCTTTGCAATAAAATACAATTAACAGAACCTAATATGTTGAAAATTACAGGAGTTATCACCAAAAAGGTTGCAGCCTTATATGATGAACAAACACCATTTTGAATTTTGAAAAAATACTCAGATTATTTTTTGACATGAATATGTCATATAAAATAGTGCCAGTGTTTCATGTACACAATATTTCATTATTGTAACTGTTGTGGTTTTGAAGAGAAAAATAAAGATAATTCTGTTAAAATTTAACCATGGTAACCTTCACCTAACAACACCAACAACTCCTCCTTGATGGCCAAATGCCCAATCCTCAAATAACGTACTTCGCATCAACAGTTCTGGTAACAGGCAGTGCTGCTCCAGAACAAGCCATCAGTGCGCCGAGGAACGCGATACGATCTTATTTTACATATCAGAGCCATTCAAAATGTAGACTTTCCACTCCATTTCGCTGAGCTCTCTCCCTCTCTCTCTCAGATTGCCCTCAATATTTCTTGTCACTTCTGTTATGACGTACGGTTACATCCCCTGCCTTGCCCTACTTCGTGCCCCAATCACCTGTCGTGTTACCTTGGACATGAACGTGATGCCACTCGCACTCTTGCTCTGGATTCTATTAGAAGCATTCCCCACATTAATATACGACATTGGGTAAATTCAGTCGAAAAAGGTGAAAATCATTCACTGCTGGTTTGGACTAAACAGCAGATGGTCCAAAACTTCACACTTGAATTCTTTGAAAAAGTCTATCGTAACGTTGGCACAGTGCGGTCGTGAATGATTTTCACCTTTTTCGAGAATTTAAGGTATGGTTGGGCGGCAACGCCTCGCCAAAAGGAAACACTTCAGGAGACTCTCCAGACGTATCCACCTCAGTGGTGGGAGAATTTTTCGCCGAGAGCATTGGAAAGCTGGTGTAACGATACGACAAATGTTTCAATAGTTTTGGCGATTATGTTCAGACATAAGAAGAAAGCAAGCAAACATTTAGTAGTAAAATCAGATTGGTATGTCAATCTGTTATTTTTATAAAGTCCATCGAAACTTGAAAAATATCAGCCCTCGTAGAAGCGTTAGAAATGTGGTGTTACAGGAAAATAATTAAGACCAGTTAAATGATAAATGAAGAGGTATTAAGACGAGTGGGAGAGGAGAGACGTGCCTCGCAACTGGAAATGAAGAGAAGAGATAGGTTAGTTAGTTAGTTAGTTAGTTATTGCTGTTTTAAGGGGCGGAACTACGAGGTCATCTGCCTCTAAAGAGATAGGTTGGTAGGACTCATACTGAGGTACCCAGGAATAGCAAGCTTAGTTAAGGGAGGGTTGATGACAAGAACTGTAGGGGTAGATCAAGGTTAGAATATGTTAAACAGATTCCCTCGGATGTAAGGTGTGGTAGTTATGTAAAGATGAGACGATTAGCTCTGGACAAGGAGATTTTGAGGGCTGCATCAAACCAGTCAAAAGACTTAAGACTCAAATAGAACCTTTTCCACAAAAAGGATCCAACATTCTAGGAGGTGCATCGAAACAAGAAAATGACTAATAAATAAGGGTAGGATGCTTTCTGAGATCTGAACACTTGTTCAGTGTGATGTCCAATCTCTGCCCTTCGAAGTAAGTCAGATACGACAACACTGAAAAATGGCTTCTATCACTACAAAATATAAACATTTGTTAACAGACGTTTCGCCCTCCAGATATTAATCCTAACAAGAAGTTCTGTAACGAACTAAAGAGCCTACTTTTCTTGAAATTTAAGATTCTTGCCAATCTATATAGACCTATCTAGAATAATGACGAAATTAAGTTAGTAATATCGAAATTCCTAATTAGTTCGAAATATACCTTATATAATGTAGCCTAATAGAGCAGTACAGTTGGCAGCCCTGGTGACTGAATATAGGCTATTGTTAGTTGCATCTCTTAAGGTACAGAATACAAAATTTGGTTGAAGTCCAATGGATAGCATGCACGTTACATGCAGTTAGACCTTGGATTTATCAGCGCGTGTAAAATCACGTTGGCAACAATGTCATGCATGTGTTGGTCAGAAATAATCTGAAATATTATGATCTCGTGTTGTACCAATTTTGGATGAAATCCATTTGTTAGTATAGAAGTAACTTGTATTTTAAAATTGGACCTATCATAAGGCTTAGAATCATGTTGGCAGCACTGGCGTAGGCCTATATTAGTTACTCCAAATTAATCTAGAATTCCAGGTACTATACGTGTGCAAAGTTTAGAGCTATTGGTTCGCATACTTTCTGATATATTGATATTAGGGTAACAAAAATAGAGACAGTATTTATTAACAGTTGGCAGCCCTGGTTACTCTTAAGAATCGGCATAGTCATATCTGTAATGGTACACATAGCACACACGAAATTTGGTTGAAATCCAAATGATAGTATAGAAGTTACATGTATTTAAAGTTGGACCTCTCAGCAGGCTTAGAATCATGTTGGTAGCACTGCCGTATATAAGATACTACAAATTAATCTAGAATGCCAGGTACCGTGTGCATAGTTTAAAGCTGTCGGCTTGCATACTTTCTGATATAATGGTATTTGGATAAAATAAATTAAGAGCATTTATTAACAGTTGGCAGCCCTGGTGGCTCTTAAGAATACGCTCAGTCATATCTGTTTATGTACACATACCACATACGAAATTTGGTTGAAATTCAATTGATAGTGTAGAAGGTATATGCATTTAAAATTTGGACCTATCAGCAGGCTTATAATCATTTTGGCAACACTGCCATGTATGGCCTCCTGGAAATTAAACTGCAATATTATTATCTATACGTGTGCCAATTTTGAAATAACTCCTATCTATACCTTCCAAGATATCCAACATGGAGCTCAAATTTCAATTGCAATTTTTCAGCAGTTGATAGCACTGACATCATTTTCAAATATGGCCGTGAGATATTCAGGTATAGATCTTTACTCCCACCAAATTTTGTTTTGATTTCTGCAGCGTTTAGGAGTTGATAGGGGGGGGGGGGGGAACACACACGCAGCCAGACAGACACACATTTGCCCGATCTCATAAGTCTACTTTTTCCTAATTTTTGCAAAATGTGAAAAGTAGGCTAAAAATTGACTTTTAATCATGATAAGCTTTGCCTAATGACAGCCTTGGTATCAATCAACAACTCACCCAATAAAAATTGAAATTAAAATTTAAAAAATATGAATCCAAAAATGCTGAATATTGATGAATGCAGTACATTTGCATTTGTCTGTTGGCACAGGCTAGAGTAAAAGGTGGCTTTTCACCGAGGTCTCAGTCTCACTCATGGCTGTGATTATATGGAAGCTACTGAGGTATGGTGGTGCTTAGTAATGCCATTCAGGGCACAGTCAGTGTCTGTGGATACTGTGAAAGGTTCTACTCATAGGGTTAGTACTGCTGTTCTGACTCAGTGAGGAAAGCAATGGCAAACTACCTCACTCCTCATCTTGCCTAGTACGCCTCAATTTAGCGCTGCCTTGGGGTTTTGTGGATATCTACCCACATAACATAACGGCGGTACTATTTGAGGATCCAACCAGCCTTCGGGCTGACTACCTAACAGAAAGACATAAAAAATAAAATTAAAAATTTAAAATTTAGAATTGTAAATTAAATTTTTTAACATTTAAACATTTATTATAAAAAATAAAATATTAAAATAAAAATCACAAATCATAAAATATGTTTTAAAATAAAAATTAACAGTCAAAGTATTAAATAATAAAAAATATGTTTTAAAGTAACAATAAAGAATTTAAATTGAAAAAAAAGTCAAAATATTAAACATTGAATATTATTAATTGAAAATAATAAGAATCAAAAAATTAAGAATAAAGCTAAAATTAAAAATAAATTAAGAATAATTTACATCTTAAAAAGAAATGTAGGTACACTCGTTGAAACTAAAGTACGGTACCGTATAGAAAATAATATAAAATAAATGTGAAATGAATAGAATATATAGAGGAAAGTCGCCATATATGGGGAGGTTTCCTTATATGGGGTGGTATTTTGTCATTACTAGATGCTGTAACCTTGCGGTGAATACGTTATATTGTTGTCCTTGTGATGTGTGGGTAACGCACGAAGTTGCCTCTAGCTGCGCATCATAGCCATTTTGTTATTGAAGTTTGTTGTTCTACATCGTTGTGAAATATTTCTCAGTTTTCTGAATTCGTACGAATTGATAATAAAAGGTAAGTGAATTAATTTTCTAAATGTGTTTGTATATAGGCCTACAGTCAGGGGTTTGGGTTCAACGTACTATTGTAGTATTTTGTCTTAGCCTATAAATTTCTTGGAAGTAAAATGTTAAAGCATGGGCACTGAGATAGCCTAATATGGGGAGTTCATTTTCCCCTAATATGGGGAACCCCATATTACGTTCTACTGAATGTAATGGAATAGTTCAGCTCTTACTAAGTGGCATATCACTTATTTTTAGATGCCGGGAAGGAAGAAATGGGTTGATGAGCTGTTTGGTCGTGCGTATTTGAAGGCAGCAACTGTTGAAAATGTAGAAGGGTTCCGTAAATCTGGGCTTTATCCGAGCAATAAGAACATATTCCAGGACCATGATTTTTCGAATCTTTCAGCAGAGGTACAACATGGAGATCTACATCTTCTCCTCCAAACAAAAATGGCCTCAAGATCTGATTGGGGTAGGGGTGGTGGATATCCCTGTGTGTCCATGCCTTCCGTCGTTCCCCACACTCGCCCTGAAGAGGCGACAGTAGGATGTAAACAGTTGGCAGCGCACTCACATTAATTCGAAACAGTGTGCTGGGCTTACGCATTGTGTTCAGAGACAGGTTGTTTTGTTTGGAAGTTCGGCGACAGGAAACTAGGACTGTTATTAACTTACAATGTTCATTTTTGTACTATTAATGTTAATGATTTTATTACATTGTCAGAATTAATGCTTTAATTAGAAGGGTATATTATTCAGTGTATCTATTATAACTAAAAACCGTGAGGTTTCTCACCTCCCCATATTCCGAACCCCGGTTGCCTAATATGGGAAAAGTGCACTTTTAAAGTTAACAATAATATCAGAGGGTATTACAACATCAAACGTGCCCATATTTGTAATATACATAGTATATTCCCTGAGGTTTACATTGGTGTTAAAATCAAAATTATTCCGTTCCTTCTTATGACTAAAGTCAGCCCTATAAAAAAACTCCCCATATTTGGCGACTTTCCTCTATGTAAATAAATAAGGAATGAATGAAGTAGGCTAATGAATGTTTCATAAATTAACCCGTCCACACAACACTGAGTAATTATAGAGATGCAGGCTAGGATAAATACAGTATATGGCATGTGTTAAGAAACTCCGCCCCTTTCTCTGATACAATGGTGAACGCGAGTAATAAAATGTATAACCGGTTTAGCTGAGCACGCGCTGACACAGTTGAGGACACGCGAGCTGGCGGATTTCAGAGTTTATGATAACACAAAGGTGGACGAGTCCCGGAAGCAGCTGTATGTAGACATTGCGGGACCATCATAATACATGCCTGGTCGAGCTCTCTTTTGAGAAGCCCATTAAACTCGTATCACGGCAGAACTGAATATCTGAGGTTCGAATCCCGGCGATGACACCGACTATCCTGAGTGTGCTTTTCCTCTTTCCAAGTAATGCTGGGATAGTATATTACGAAATGGAATGCATGAATCAGATTATTTGTGTAGGAGAGATCACGCTTACAATTATAGTCTCAAAATTTTGGTAGGTTGGTTTCTTAGTTTAGGGGTTGCGACAACGCAGTCATGTAGCCCCGTGTACTTTGGGTGTGCGTAGAATTTGTCTGATAACCGGTGTTAATTGTGATGGCAGTATTAGTGTGTGTTATGTGTGATCCAAGTAAAAGGACTGCAGACGATTAATTTTTTCAAGTAGTTCCTACTTTTGCTACCAAATGCTACCATCCACGACACCTAGCTGCGGACGTGGCTACTAAACGCCACCGCAGTCAGCACCTAGCGGCGAACGTTGGAACTAATATAGCGATATCAAACTAACCGTCTACAAATTTTAAATTCCACAAGTGTAGTTGGTGGAAGGTTCTTTTTCATGCCATATATCTATGACATGTGGCCACCGGCTTCCCCTCTGATGAAAGGCATACTGAGGGATTTTTAACGCTCTTAAAAATCCGATGACTTGGATCGGGTATGAACCCGCGATCTTGGGCAGGGATAATCAAACATGGAAGTCTTAGAACCTTTCCTTAACAGTTGAACGTGTTCCCGAAGAAACTGAATTTTGTATTCAGGGAACACAGATACATTTAAAGAAGAATTAAGCATTAAACATGAAACATTAAAAAATTAAAGATTAAACATAAAAAATAAAACATTAAACGTTAAAAAATTAAACAATATAAAAAGACAAAGAATGGAAACGAAAAATAAAAATAAATAAAATAAAATGAACAAAATAAATAAGAAAATAAATAAATAAATGAGTAAAGAGCCCCCCTCCCCCTTGTAATAACCATCAAGGTGTTCTCTTTGTCCCATCCATTCACTAACAAGGGGCACGTGCTTGCGAGGTTTGGGTCAGATATATGACTATGGACTCAAGACTCTTCACACTTGATAGCAACTATAATAGTACATTATACAACGAGCCTATAATGGCAATAATTAAGACACGAGTGTCTTAATTACCATTATAGGCGAGTTGCATACGACTGTTTATGTTCGACCATAATTATTACAACTATTTTATGTTCGAACATAATTATTCATAAATATCTGTCGAGATTTCGCCAGTTTTATGTACTGAACAGAGCGCATGGGACGCACAGAATAACTTGTATTTGACCATGGCCTCCTGGATTACCCCACTATGACACTAGGCCACAGAGTGAAATTTAAATTAGAAGGACTTGGAACTCAGCGCAGGTTCGATACTATCCTCACCTAATTGGTCAAACAACTGTTTCTTGAGCTGTGATTGGTGGGAGAAACTGTTTCATAATGAAAAATAGTGTTATAATGACCATCATTATGATACAGTTTTCTCACATATAATAGTCAGGGTCGAACACAAAGCTTCATTGAACACTAGTAGGGATGGTAGCCATCTCGATCAGGTAGGAAGCCGAACCCTAATCTGTCTGTTCCTGGGGTTCCGATGAAACGTAATTCGGAGAAAATGCTACACGGGCGAAACGCTACGACAGGTCTCTGGTCATAGGTCACAACAATACCATATCTGGCAACAAGTTGCGACACCAACAGTCCTTACAACATGACGCGATAAGTCATCAAAACAATGTTCATTGTCTGAACACACTCAACTTTACAAGGCCAACTTCCAATGTAGGACATTATTTTCTTTTGTTGAAGACGAACACCAATTCCCAGGTAGTGACGCGTCGTCTATTTTGTTTGTTTTTGGACGTAGTTTCTCAACACAACTTATACATTCCGTGAGACTGAAGGTCGTTCCCATCGAGTTTCCACACATCGCCTGACCTGCACTTTTTACAGCCAGCCATTACTATTTGACTGAACGGCCACATAAATCCCAAACTTTTGAACTGCAGTACACTTCACGCATCCAAGTTCTTTCTCAAGTTCCGTGCCTTTCTCCACGACATTCGTCTTCCCACTACTGTGTGCCTCCTAGCTCACTCTGCCACCATAGCTGTTTTATTTCAGGGATAAGGGAGTTAAGTCCCATTTAGTATTGTGTGATATCTGATAATGAAAAAATCCACAGCCTAGTTCCAGTCTCCGACCGGGTCAGGAATGGAATGAATGAAGCCCCATCTAGCGGCGAGGATATGAACTGTGCCGGCTGCCGAGGCCTGACGCACTACTCTGGGGCAATGATTATATGAATGACAGTTGAAATGAAATGATAGTGGAGAGTGTTGCTGGAATGAAATTTTAACAGGGAAAACCGGAGTACCCGGAGAAAGACCTGTCTGCCTCCGTTTTGTCCGGCACAGATCTCACATGGAGTGACCGGGATTTGAACCACGGACCCAGCGGTGAGAGGCCGGAGTGCTGCCGCCTAAGCCACGGAGGCTTCTGATATCTGATAATAATAATAATAATAATAAAAATAATAATAATAATAATACTGTAATATCTTTATATATATAATTCTTCGACACGTGTGTATGTGACTAAACTCCTCCTAAACGACTGGACCGATTTTAATGGAATTTGGTGTGTACATTAGGGTGGGTCCATGTATGGTTTAGATTCACAATCTGACCCGGTAGGTGGAATAAACACAATTTTAGAACCACAATTTACACACAATTTTAGAACCACAATATACAGTCAAAAGAGTCGTCATGGAAACCACTAGCCTTGGCCTTTGTGAAAGCTGATGTCTTTGGACGGTTTGTCTCTGCACGTTAGAGCCACCTGGTTGCAACCTGATCAACTACCGCCATTACATACTCTCCGTCCGTGGCGGAAAGTTGTGTTTTATACCAAAGGTGGCTGTGATATCGAATAATTCTACTATTTGTCTTTGCACGTTAGAGCGTTACAAAGTCCCGTATGCGTTCATATACCATTCATCCGATTGCGATGAAACTTGAGTGATATGTTGAGTGAGCTCCAGGGAAGGTGTTTGGCTTAGTAAATCCATTTTACGATAGCGTACGAATAGATTCAACAAATGAGCGACGACGCGCGAAACGTTTCAAAAAGGTCCCGTATGCGTTCAAATACCATTCGTCCGATCGCGATGAAACTTGGGTGAGATGTTGTGTACACTCCAGGGAAGGCTTCTGGCTTAGTAAATCAATTTCACAATAGGTAGCGCATGACTAGATTCACCAAATGAGTGACGACGCGCGAAGGGTTTCAACAAAATCCCGTATACGTTTATATTCCATTCAATGATTGAGATGAAACTTTGATGAGTTGTTGTGTACACTTAAGTGAAGGCTTCTAACTTAGTAATCCATTTCACAGGAGGTTGCGCACGAGTAAATTCAACAAATGAGCGACAACGTGCAAAGCGTTTCAACAAAGTCCCGTATGCGTTCAAATACCATTCGTCCAATAGCGATGAAACGTGGGTGAGATGTTGTGTACCTTCCAGGGGAGGCTTCTGGATTAGTTAATCCATTTTACAATAGGTAGCACACGAGTAGATTCAACAAATGAGTGACAACGCGCGAACGTTTAAACAAAATCCCGTATGCGTTCATATACCATTCAACCGATTGGAATGAAACTTGGGTGAGATGTTGTGCTCACTTACGTGAGGTTTTCTAACTTAGTAAATCCATTTCACAGGAGGTTGCGCACGAGTAGATTCATCAAATGAGCGACGACGCGCGAAACGTTTCTATAAGGTTCCGTAAGCGTTCAAATACCATTCGTCCGATTACGATGAAACTTGGGTGAGATGTTGTGTACACCCTACGGAAGGTTTCTGGCTTAATAAATCCATTTTACAATAGGTAGCGCTTGAGTAGATTCAACAAATGAGTGACGGCACGCGAATCATTTCAACAAAATACCGTATGCGTCCATTTACCATTGATCCGATTGCGATGAAACTTTGGTGAATTGTTGAGTACACTTCAGTAAAGGTTTTTGGCTTAGTAAATTAATTTTACAATAGGTAGCGCACGAGTAGATTCAACAAATGTGCGATGGCGCACGAATCGTTTCAACCAAGTCCTGTATGCGTTCATATACCATTTATCCGATTGCGATGAAACTTTGGTGAATTGTTGTGTACACTCCAGGAAAGGTTTCTGTCTTAGTAAATTTAGTTTTTAATAAGTAGCGCACGAGTAGATTGAACAAATGAGCGACGACGTGCGAATCGTTTCCACAATGTCCCGTATGCGGTCATATATCATTCATCCGATTGCGATGAAACCTTGGTGAATCATTGAGTACACTCCAGAGAAGGTTTCAAGCTTAGTAAATCTATTTTACAATAGGTAGCGCATGAGTAGATTCAACAAATGAGTGACGGCACGCGAATCGTTTAAAGAAAATCCCGTATGCGTTCATATGTCATTCATCCGATTCCGATGATACGTTGATGAGTTGTTGTGTACACGCCAGGGAAGGTGTTCAACTTGGTAAATTAATTTTACAATATTGGTAGCGCACGAGTAGATGTAACAAATGAGTGACGACGCGCGAAGCGTTCCAACAAAATCCCATATGCGTTCATATACGATTCATCGATTGCGATGAAACTTTGATGAGTTGATGTGTACACTTACGTGAAGCTTTCTAACTTAGTAAATCCATTTCGCAGTTGGATGAGCACAAGTAGATTCAACAAATGAGTGACAGCGAACGAATCATTTAAACAAAATCCCGTATGCGTTATATGTCATTTATCCGATTGCGATGAAACTTTGGAGAGTTGTTGTGCACGCTCCCACGAATGTTTCTAGATTAGTTAATTCATTTCACGATAGTTTAGAGGCAGTTAACAGAAATTTTTAAAAAATGTGTATCCAAAAGCACTTCAAGAAAAAAGTTACAACACGTTATTTGATTGGCAGGACAACGTCTGCCGGGTCAGCTTGTTATTATTATATAATACGCTAAAGTGAATGTAGCACAAAGCTCAAGCTCCTAAACCAGAGGAAGGTAGCTTCGGTGGCGTAGTTGGTAGCTTGCTGAGCTTCTATGCCCAAGATAGCGGGTTCAAACCCGGCCAAAGCCGACGGATTTTTTAAGAGCGTTAAAAATCCCTCAGTATACCTTCCTTCGGAGGGGAAGTAAAGCCGGCGGTCCCATGTCATAGATTTATGGCATGTTAAAGAACCTTCCACTAATTACACCTGTGAGAAACTAAATTGTATAGGTTAAGAATGTAAACAACGCTCATAGGTTCCTACGTTCGTTGCCAAGAGCCGACTGCGGTGGCGTCTAAGAGCTAAGATCTGAACTAGGCCTAGTAGTCGTTGACGGTGGCGTTTGGCGGCAAAAGTAGGAACTATTTGAAAAATTTAAAGTTGCAGTCCTTAACTTACTTAAATTAAAACAGATTCACACACTAATACAGCCATCACAATTAACACCGGTTATCAGACAGATTCTAGACACACCCAAAGTACACGGGGCTACATGACCACGTTGTCGCAGCCCCTAAATTGAGGAACCGACCAACCAGAGGAAGTTAGAAGGTGTGGTTTGTACCAAAATCTTCCAAATCGTCTCATTACGGTAGTACAGGAAAAATCTTTCATTTCTTATTAAGTCAACGGAAATACATGTAACTTATTTGCTTATAAAGCGCTTTTAAACATTAAACAATACGATAGCCTCTGGCAGGACTGTGTTGCGTACAGCCCGCATAGCACTAGTGCCGGGCGGGTAGTCTGTACATATGGGGCGCACACAACCCATTATGCGAGAGTACTCGCACGGGTCCTCTAGTAATAACTATAAAACGCCATGTTCGGAGTGTTGGGGACAAATGGCAAGGCTACTTTGTTAGTAACTTATTTAAGATGACGCAGACTATACACAAAACTTTTGATGTTAAACTTAAGTGGTCAATTGTTGGAAGATTACAAACTTCATTTGAAAAAATCCCTCGGGTGAATCATTTCAAATACTTATGGGAAATCATACAACCATCTGGATTAAATCGTGAAGCAATCAAAGAGAAAATATCTAAATTACAAAAAGCCTATAGAATCATCTTGAACAGGTACAACAAAAACTCAATACCTCGGCAAGCAAAATTAAAACCCTGTAGCACGATAATTCAACCTGACGCATTATATGCATCAGAAACTCGGATCATTGCAGGCAGATCACTAAAACATATAGAAAAACAAGAAAGGAAAATCTCTGGCCCAGTGTGGATAGAGGGAGTGTGCAGTTATACCAACATTCTCAGAATATATCAGACACTATTAGAAAAAGACAACTAAATTTTTATGGACATATTCAAAGAATGCACAATTCATGACTTACTAAAAGTATATTTAATTCTGCCTCCACATTAACAGAAATTGAAAAAGACCTTCAACGATTCTTCGGAGGCCACACGACAATATTAGATGTTTCATCAAATGTTACCTCTACGATCGGTTAAAGAGTCTGATGGTCTTAACTGTGTTGGAATAAAGGATTCCATGTTTCTGTGTTTACGTAGGCCAGACAAGTAACAGAGTCACAACAAGGGTCAAGGAGCATCGTAGGGACTTTGCCAAGCAGAGAAGTCTGCTGAGGCTGATCATGCCACACTGTATGCCTTCTCCAATGCCACTTAGATTAGGCTATTGATACCGTATTCTCCTTTATCTATTTGTAGGCTATAGTCTGGCTTCAATCTTGATCTAAAAGCCCCGAAGGTACGTCAAGTTATGATACGACAGATGATCGAGAAAGTTTACGTCACGGTATAACAACCTGTATTGCATCCATTCACGATGTTCCGCTCTTAAGGAGCTTCATAATACTTAGCCATTTAAAAGGACTCTGTAATTCCCCTCAATATGTAGTTCTCTTCACGAGCGTGATACTTTCTCTTGACGAGACTGTACCAGTATTTACTCTATCGGGAATCAACCAGTGGTAATACCTTCCCTTGACGAGACTGTACCAGTATTTACTCTATCGGGAATCAACCAGTGGTGATACTTTCCCTTGACGAGACTGTACCAGTATTCACTCTATCGGGAATCAACCAGCGGTGATAACTTCCCTTGACGAGACTGTACCAGTATTTACTCTATCGGGAATCAACCAGCGGTGATACTTTCCTTTGACGATACTCTACCAGTATTCACTCCATCGGGAATCAACCAGCGGTGATACCTTTCCCTGACGAGACTGTACCAGTATTTACCCTATCGGGAATCAACCAGCGGTGATACCTTTTCCTGACGAGACTGTACCAGTATTCACTCTATCGGGAATCAACCAGCGGTGATACCTTTCCTTGACGAGACTGTACCAGTATTTACTTTATCGAAAATCAACCAGCGGTGATACTTTCCCTTGACGAGACTGTACCAGTATTCACTCTATCGGGAATCAACCAGCGGTGATACCTTTCCTTGACGAGACTGTACCAGTATTTACTCTATCGAAAATCAACCAGCGGTGATACCTTTCCTTGACGAGACTGTACCAGTATTTATTTATTTATTTGGATTTATTGTGCTTCTAACAGGCATATGCCTATCGAAAATCAACCAGCGGTGATACTTTCCCTTGACGAGACTGTACCAGTATTCACTCCATCGGGAATCAACCAGCGGTGATACCTTTCCCTGACGAGACTGTACCAGTATTTACCCTATCGGGAATCAACCAGCGGTGATACCTTCTCCTGACGAGACTGTACCAGTATTCACTCTATCGGGAATCAACCAGCGGTGATACCTTTCCTTGACGAGACTGTACCAGTATTTACTTTATCGAAAATCAACCAGCGGTGATACTTTCCCTTGACGAGACTGTACCAGTATTCACTCTATCGGGAATCAACCAGCGGTGATACCTTTCCTTGACGAGACTGTACCAGTATTTACTCTATCGAAAATCAACCAGCGGTGATACCTTTCCTTGACGAGAGTGTGCCAGTATTTATTTATTTATTTGGATTTATTGTGCTTCTAACAGGCATATGCCTATCGAAAATCAACCAGCGGTGATACTTTCCCTTGACGAGACTGTACCAGTATTCACTCTATCGGGAATCAACCAGCGGTGATACCTTTCCCTTGACGAGACTGTACCAGTATTTACCCTATCGGGAATCAACCAGCGGTGATGTGTGCCAATTTTGTTTCGTTTGGAATCAGTTATATTAAACATTCGTAATGAGTGTTTTGTGAATTTAAATTGTTTTGCATTAAAGCTACCGCTTGCGGATTTGGTTATCAGCTGGGGTTATTAGCACAGCGACAAATAATTAATGATGGCTAACAAATGAACATCGAGCTGCGTCATATTCATACCAACCGCTATTCAGCGTCATGGACTTGATTATTTCTAATAGTCCGGCGTAGATGAAAAATATCTGCTAATGAGACCTGTTTAGTGTAATTAGTGTGTGATACCCATAATGATGTGTGTGCATACATTCCCATACATCTTTGACAAGAATCTGTTGAAACATGGATATTAGTAAAATAATTGATTTTCCGTCTGTCAACACGTTAATGGTCGGGGACTAAAACGTATCTACTGTGATGATGATAATTGTTGTTTTAAGGGGCCTAATATCTAGGTTATCGGCCCCTAATGGTTTTGGTGATGTGAAAATATAAATGAAATTATACTAAACCTCGAACTAACTACATACTTACAGGCTAGAAGAGGACATGGAAAACAAGATAAGAATAAGGGTGCAGAGAATCTGGAAGTGAAAGAAAGAAAAATTCTAAGAAAAATCTTGGGTCCGGTAAAAGAAAATGGGGAATATATGAGACGGCACAACCACGAACTTTACACCCTTGTGAAAAAAAAATAACTGATACCATGAGGAAACGGAGAATTGCCTTTTACTGTCATATAACAAGAATGAACCCAGCACGATTGACAAATAGAATTTTCATCTACTTCCTCAAAAAGAAAACCAAGGAAGCTTGGTTCACTGAGGTGGACAAAGATTTACAAGAAGTGGGAATTACAGGCAACGATATTTGGGAACGTGCCACCCTTAAACAAAAACTCACAGCACACCGATGTTTCCAAGAAAAGCCAAAGCTTCCAACTGGCAAGAAGTGGACAGCAGAAAGGAAACAACAGCATTGAGAACTAATGCGAAAGTACTGGGAGGATGTTAAAGCTGGATGCAACAAGAAACAGTTGAAATGACGTGGTCCTTAGATGGCCGAATCGAAAGAAGAAGAAGAAGAAGAAGAAGAGGAAGGGAAACAAAAGACAGGAGGAAATGAAATGCCCTAAACCCTCGAAGAATGAGAATTAAGGGACTTGGAGAGAGCCTGAAAAGGCAGATAGGAAAGGTGAAGAGGAGAGGGACCACCCTAAAGGCAATGGAGGAAGAAGAAAAACCGGACCCAGCTCAGGAAGCCTTCAGGGTCGCCGACGCCCGAACTCACCAGGAGTAAGCCCTTGAGGGTGTAGCACTATCCAGGGTGCACCATGAGGGGTGGGGCTACACACACCCTGCCTTCTTTAGGGCCTTGTGCAGAAGGCAGGAGGTACAATGAAAAGAAAACAAGAGGTCTGACCACTCGAAGAATGAGGGATCAAGAAAGATGAGACAAGGGTCAATGAAGGCGGGAAAGTGAAAGACTCCCTAGGCCTCCGATACCCTAATACCGTCGGGTTCGGAAAAGAACAAGAGTTGACCAAGGGAGGTCGAGAGGAAAGATAACAGAGAGGAGCCGGGCACAAGTAAGAGGAAGCAATGCTGGACTCAGCTGGGGTACCGTGGTCGCCAACTCACGTCCCACAAGTTGTGAGCCCCTGGAGGGGAAACGTATCTACTCATACACGCTAATCTGAAAAAAACACAATCATGAATTAATAATGTACTTTTTATATACTTCTCGAAAGGGAGGGCGAGGGTGGGGGAGGGGGGTGAATGGTGGTGGATGTCGCTGAAAGGCTTTTCCAGCAAGTTTTCCACATCAGTAGTTAAATAGAATGTATCAATATATATCTTTGTCTTCACATGACTAACATTATCAATACAAGCACAATAGCCATAAGAGAACTTTCAAAGGGCACTGGAGTGTACTGACATAGGGGATGTACCAGCAATCAGAAAAGTGTTCCACCTCAATAGTTAGATAAATGTATTAAGGTGCTTGCAATGGACGGAGTATTATCAACGCAAATGCAATAAATACAGGAGTACTACCAAACTAATGGAACGCAAGTGAATACAAATTTGGACACGTCAAATTTTATTAAATGGGCTGACATGAACTTGAACTGACGATGTTTGCCTAACGAACGAAACATGTCAAACAAATCTAATTATTAATAATCCTTGTAATTTTAACAGGTTATTGGATGTGATGGCCTATTTGCCATCTCTCGATGAATGCAGTACATTTGCATTAGTCTGTTGGCACAGGCTAGAGTAAAATGTGGCTTTTCACCGATATCACAGTCTCATTCATGGCTGTGATTATATGGAAGCTACAGACTGAAGTATGGGTGGTGCTGAGGGGTACAGTCAGTGCCTGTGGATGCTGTGAAAGGTTCTACTCATAGGGTTAGTACTGCTGTTCTGACTCAGTGAGGAAAGCAATGGCAAACTACCTCACTCCTCATCTTGCCTAGTACGCCTCAATATAGCGCTGCCTTGGGTTTTTGAGTGGTATCGACCCACATAACCTAATGGCGGTACTTTTTGAGGATCCAAGCAGTCTTCGGGCTGACTACCTAACAGACAGATTGGATGTGAGTAGATACGTGTTATTCTCGTTCAATTTAATTGCGCACATTAATGTGTTGACCGACTAAAAATCAGTATATATACTAGATTACGAAGGTAACAATGAACTAAATTGTTTGACATTTTGAAATCTATTGGAATAAAGTACAGGGATAGGAGGGTGATCTAAAATCTATACAGAAATCAGACAGCAGTCATTCGAGCTGAAGGACATGAGAGAGAAGCTGATATTCAGAAAGGTGTTAGGCAAGGCTGCAACTTATCACCCATACTTTTCAATCTTTACATTGAACAAGCAATGAAGGAAATTAGAGAAAAAATTAAAGTGGGAGTGAAGATTCAAGGAGAAATAATTTCAACTCTGAGATTTGCTGATGACATCGTCATCTTGGCCGACAAGCCTGAGGATTTGAATGGGTTTTTGAATGGTATGGACTCCGTCTTACGGAAGGACTTCATGATGAAAATTAATAAATGTAAAACAAAAATACTGGAATGCAGCCGAAATAAATCAGAAACCTCTATGGAGATCAAATTGGCAGGTGAAAAGCTCAAGGAAGTAGGAGACTTCTGTTACTTAGGAAGCAGAATAACCAGTGATGGACGAAGCAAAGAGGATATAAAAAGTAGGTTGGCTCAGGCAAGGAAAGCCTTTCTACAAAAAAGGAATCTGTTGACATCGAATATAGATTTAGGTATTAGGAAGTCATTTTTGAAAGCCTTTGTCTGGAGCGTGGCGCTCTTTGGAAGTGAAACTTGGACTATTGGTGCAGCAGAAAAGAGGAGAATTGAGGCATTTGAAATGTGGTGTTACAGGAGAATGATGAAGATCAGATGGGTCGATAGGGTTACAAACGAAGAGGTATTAAGGCGAGTGGGAGAGGAGAGATGTTTCTGGCGACTGCTAATGAAGAGAAGAGATAGGTTGTTAGGACACATACTAAGACACCCAGGAATAGCAAGCTTAGTTATGGAAGGAAGGGTCGAGGACAAGAACTGTAGGGGTAGACCAAGGTTAGAATATGTTAAACAGATAGCCTCGGATGTAGGGCGTGGTAGCTATGTAGAGATGAAACGATTAGCTCAGGACAGGGAGGCATGGAGGGCTGCATCAAACCAGTCAAAAGACTGATGACTCAAACAACAACAATGAAAATGGGTTCTAAACTGAAATTTGTAATTGGTCCAATTCACATGGACTACGACTCAATGAGACAAAAACTCAAGCTATCATAATCTCCCACCCAAACATTCTCCGTAAAATAAAAATAAAATATACGAGCCTTACAGTAGTCGCATATGATGTGTAACATGTGATATGTTATCCTACTATGTGTGTCCCGGGAGCGCAAATCCCTTGTTGACAATGAACTCTGTTGGTCATTGAAATAACTACTTGTAAAACTCCAGTGCCAAATCCTGACCGTAATGAATCATAATTGTTATTTGCCATGGCGGAAGCAATCCACTGCCTACTTGATGCGAGCTGCGCTCTATACCGGCCAGTTAGTGAACCCATGCCAGCGATGTTATTGCAAATGGCCTCGTTTTGCCGATCAGCGCACTGCCAAGTATAGGCGCGGTTAAAAATTAGGTGTGCGGAAGGTATATTAAATGTGTTTCTCCCATTGATATGTTTAGACCAACGAAGTTTCAATTATTGTTAGTAGTCGGCGTCAATATACTGAATTCTAACGTTGTTTGGAGTGTTTGTTGATGCGATATAGATTCCACATAGCCACATGGCCGACAGTACATCGAGTGCTTACATTAAATAAGAATAAAGCAAAAGTATGAAGATTTAATAAATCGTAATTGTTTTCAGCAAATATGATAAAATGAATATTTTCACACCAAAGAACGACAACTTGTAGGAATATCTTAAATGGGGTCTCCAAACCTTGAACTAAACTGTATGCGATATACATTCCTCTTAGCCACACGGTCTACAGTACGTCGTTGTACCGATCTCCTCCATCACGCGCGCTCATTGTTTCCGTCCCATGCACTTCCGTCCCATCCACTTCCGTCTCTTTTCCAAAATCACGCCCACAAAAATGTTCAGCTGCCGAGTGGAAAGATGTTACACATCAAAATAATCCCACTCTACCAAACTTACGCTTGCGTGACTCCCCGAGAATCAGTCCAAGATCTGGGCGTGATTATAGACGAACATCTCTCTTGGACGCAGCAAGTCCGCAGCGTCTCTAGAAAAGTATTTTCCTCACTGAATTTATTGAGAAGATTTTGGAATATTTTCTCTCGCGTGTTAAAAGAACGATTCGTTACCTACCTAGTACTGCCTCATTTTGATTATTGCGATGTGGTATACAATTACCTGTCAGCTACTCTTAAAAACAAACTCCAACTAGCACAAAATGCCTGTCAACGCTTCATGTGCAATTTACGGCATTACCACCACGTCACCCCTGCGTGCCAACAACTTAGCTGGTTACGACTAACTCAACGCCGCGATCTTCATTCTTTATATCTTTTCCAACAAATACTCTAAAATTCCTCTCCAGCTTACCTGCATTCTCAGTTTCACTGCCTCTCACACAAACATAGTCTTCAAAAAATGATTCACTCATACTCCTACCTATTGACGTCCGAAACGGGGGAGGAGCTTACGGTCAGCTGTTTGCAATATGGCGGCAATATAGTGACGTGAAGTAATTGGGCGTGCGTTTGTTATGGCTTCTAATTTATGATGACAAAATACTACACATTTTCTTTCATTGATAGAAATATTTTTATAATCAATTTAAATGCATTGCCTAATTACTACCAGTTAAAAATATTACCCACATGTAGATAGTTAATTTACTGTCTGCTGTTACATAGGCCTATATGAAGCCTGTACTTGGGAGCCTAGTGGTATCGATGTTTTTATTAATTTCACAATATATATTTATATATATAGCCTATATATATATCTCACATAACACAAAGGACGACTCCCTGATAATAAATTGACTCAAGCAACCCTGAATTTGCATGAATGTTTTGATTTCAAAGAAGCGTTACTTGGGATGCTCAAATCATACTTCAATATTGGAAATATTGACCTACATACTTGCTGTTCAAGGGCAAGAATATAAATTCTCTGGCAAATTAAGGCAAGGAACAGCATTTTTCTTAAGTTTTCTAACCATTCGGCTATTGTCAATCGGTAGAACCCCTAAAATAATTTACGAAGAGCGGATTACATTCTATGTAGGCCTACGGCACAGAAGTATTAGGCTATAAGTTTATCAGTATTTTTGATGTAGCTAAATCCTTGTAAATACAAATTAGAGACAATAACTATCAATAATCAACAGTACCGGTGCTTATGCTGTGGAAAGAAGTCGTCTTCACAAAAATGCAGACTGCACACTGTCATGTAACATGTAACACGTTTTCCAATTGACAGCGCCGAAACCCATCTTTCTCTCTGAACTTCCTGTACAGGAAAGTAGTGAAGATATTTCGTACCCGTTTTATACGATTTGCAACCGTATACAGAGCAGTACCTCCCCGAATTTGACAAATTTCTTTCTGTTCCCATCACGACATCAATGCTTCATCATGAAAATAAACCTCACCAGTCACAATGTTACAGCTTCAACATTCTACCGCGTGGCTGCGCCATCCAACTTTTCTGACGTCAATACACCGCCTTGTACGCTACACTTACTCCTTCGTAGATTCTACTGCACGACTGTGAAACAAACTGCCGCGCTCTGTCAGAGGAGCAACCCCGTCTAGCTTCAGGCAGCAATGCCAGCTGTACATATCACAAAAGAAATGAAAGCTGAACTCAACATGTCAAATATTTGAATCCTTATGCTGAGTTATATTCGTGTTTCTAATTTACATTTTATTTATTTTCTGTTTAGATACCTAAATGATTTCTTACATCCTTCTAAATGCGCTTTGCAAAATCAATATTCTAGTAATATAAGGGGCGTTCAAAAAGTAACGAGCCGGGGGCATAATTACAGAAACCAGTACCTGTATGTTAGAAGTATTGGCCCTGGCTGTTGAGGCACTTGTCCCACTGTGACACGAGGCGGTGAATGGCTGTCTCATAAAATTCCCTGGGCGCGATGTGAACCAGTTCCGCACGTACAGCTGGACGTCGGCGTCCGAGGGGAATTGTTGTCACCACAGAGCCCTTTTCAGGGGACCAAACATGGCGTAATCACAGGGAGAGAGGTCTGGACTGTATGGAGGGTGGCCGAGAACCTCCCATTTGAATTTCTGCAGGAGTGCCGCGACTGTGTTGGCCGTATGAGGTCATGCATTGTCGTGGAGTGACCACGGCGGCTATGGCGTTCACTGTCACTCGGCGGTCCTGGGTAATGAGTGCATCAACCAGCTGAACATTGTCATCGGTAATGCAGGGGAGGGGGGTACCCCAGACCGGGCATCATCGGCTAACGACACTCGTCCTTCCCTGAAGCGCTGGTGCCACGCCTTGACCCTTGCAAGGGACATGCAGTGTTCGCCGTACTCTTGTGACATTTGGCAATGAATGCTCGTTACCCCTACTCCTTCCGCTGTCAGTAATCGAACAACACCTTTTTGCTCTTCGGTTGACGCCTCCATGTCACTGTTTGCAATGCGACTGGCAGCGTTGGACGATTGATGCATGCTGCTGCTCGCTTTGTATCGTCACGTGACGTGTACCCGTACCCTCTAGCGACGGGCTATTACCTTCCACGCTCTGGTCGGAACCACACATCGTTACACACGTCACGATTAGCCGATGTAGTCACCGGTTTGTGCATTCTAGCCTCCGGCTCGTTACTTTTTGAACGCATCTTATAACTCAGCCATGATGTTTATCACCATCATCAACATCGTCACCCATCATCATTAGTTTACCGACAGTAGTGGCTACGCTGGCTAAAGCGCAGTGTTAGGTCATGGGGCCAAGCTCTCTGCTGACTTGGTAGACGCGTGGGTTCGAGCCCCACCGTCGGCCGTCCTTGAAATGGTTTTCCGTGGTTTCCCCATTTTCAACACCAGGCAAATGCTGGGACGGTACCTTCTGAGAGGCCACGGCCGCTTCCTTCCACATCCTTCTCCAGTTTCATTCACCTTAATCAATTCCATCTCTCATCCCGACGCTCAGGTCGCCCTCAGGCGTCGAATAGAAAGACCTGCCCTAGGTCTCTGAGGAGACCACATAAAAAAACACATTAGTTTCTGTTTTATTAGTGTTTGTATTTCCCTATTAATTTCTTACTTTGGCAATAATTAATTAATTAATTAAGATATGTTTTCCTACGTCATGTTTACCCGCCATTATATGTATTGTGATTGGATCTGAAATATAGTCCTGTTAGATTTAAGTACCATTGTTAATTTCTGCTAATATTGTAATAATGTATAAATTGTAAAATCTGGTTAGATGGAAGAGAGGGCACAATGGCCCTAATCTTGCCAGACAAAATAAATCTATCTATCTATAACTGCATTACACATAACTACTCTGGCTTTTAGAGACGCCGGGGTGCCGGAATTTTGCCCCAAAGGGATCTTTAACGTGCCAGTAAATCTGCTGACACGGCACCCTCGCATTTGCGGACCCTCAAATGCCAGCTGACTGCACCAGGATACGAACCTGCAACCTTGGACCCAGCAAGCGAGAACGTTACCGCTGAGCCACGCAGCCAGCCCTTGGCCACTAGAGACGGGAGTCTTACAACCCGCTCTGTACAGGTGACCCGCGCCTTAACTACATAATCTCTAATGCTATTAATGCACGGTGTTCGATATCAGCAGGTGACGGAAGTGCTGTACCTTGTTCCTCAAGTGGCAATAAGAATGTGATCTTGACTAATAATGTAGAAACACGAGATTGCTGAATGGCAGCACGTGCAGTTCATTGGCTAACTCTACTGTCACTGATGCATTTACGTTATTGTTGTTGATTCGTTTCAGGAGGTTGGGACATGTTGGTCATCAGCCCCGTGCACTTAGGTGAGTGTTCAGTTTGTTCGATAAACTGTGCTCCTGTTGTGATTGTAGTAGTATAAAATAATAATAATAATAATAATAATAACTAGCAGACCCGTGCGAGAACTCTCGCATAATGGGTTGTGTGCGCCCCATGTGTACAGACTACCCGCCTGGCTCTAGTGCTATGCAGGCGCGACAGTTCTGCCAGGGGTTATCGTCTTGTTAATTTGTTTAAAAGCACTTTGTAAATAAATTAATATATTTCCGTTGACTTTTCAAGAAATGCAAGAGTATTCCTGTACTATTGATACGATTTGGAAGATTTTGGTTCAAACCTCGCCTTCTACCCCCCTCTGGTTTGGGCGCTTCAGTTTTGTGATGATGATGATGATGATAATTGTTGTTATAGGGGGCCTAACATCTAGGTTATCGGCCCCTATTGGTTTGGGTGATGGTGAATGATAAGATGGCAATATAATGAAAACTATAAGTAATACTAACAACAGTCTTTCAAACTAGATGATGGTGAGGATAATTATTGTTTTAAGGGGCCTAACATCTAGGTTATCAGCCCCTGATGGCTTGGGTGATCGTGAAGATGAAAATGAAATGCAAACGTAAATACTAAAACTAACTACTAACCTACATACGAGAAGAAGAAATGGAAAACTAAAGGAGAGTAAGGCAAATAAAGGACAGGAGGAAAAGAAATGCCCTCAAACCTCGAAGAATGCGGATTGAGGGACTTGGAAGGAAGGAGAACCATGAACGGCAGGTAGGAAAGGTATAGAGGAGAGGGTCCACCCCAGAGGCAGTGGGAAAAGGGGAAAGAACCGGACCCATCTCAGGAAGCCCTCGGGGTCGCCAACTCCCGAAATCACCAGCCGTGAACCCTTGAGGGTGTAGCACTATCCAGGGTGCACCAGAAGTGGTGGGGCTACATACACTCTGCCTCCTTGAGGGCCTTGAGCAGAAGGCAGGAGGTATGAAGAGAACGGAAGAGGTATGACCCCTCGAAGAATGAGGGTTTAGGAAAGATGAGACAAGGGCCAACTAAGGCGGGAAAGTGAAAGACTCCCTAGGCCTCAGACACCCTAATACCGTCGGGTTCGGAAAAGAACAAGAGTTGACCAAGGGTGGTCGATAGGAAAGATGACAGAGAGGAGCCCAGCACAAGTAAGTGGAAGTAATGCCAAACTCAGCTGGGGCCCCATGGTCACCAACCCACGTCCCACTATAGTCGTGAGTCCCTGGGGGAACGTTACGTGTACTATGATGTTGGGAACTCCTGCGGTAAGGAGTGATCAGCTGATTGTTAAAGAAGGAAGTGGTGTTCACGCCAGTCAACATGAGTTATCAGTAAACAGGTAATTTGGCGAACATATTAGCTAATGAGTTGAAACCAGGCCAAGTTGACCTGTCGAGTATGTGGTTATCCTTGAGACCATCTTCCTTACTTGTCACACGCGGTGCTGCTGTACTGAGGACAGTGTTCATGTTGGACACTACTGGCCACCTTGTGACCAAAGAGCCAAGCGCGGATAAACAAACCGTTATCCGAATCTAATGACAATAGCATTACCCGTCGCGGCTTCGCCCGCGAATATTCTAGTTGTAAAGGGTACACTTAGCAAAATCTCAATCATGAATGCTACGACTGATTTATCCTTGGTATGAATAATCAGACTTTATCAATTCAGCTACTGGTGCAGTGGTTAGGGGTTTGTCATTCCTTCATAGGTATATCAGACAAAAGTTAGTTTTCTGGGAATATCACAGACGCTGTTAATTTAAGGGCCTTTAAATGGGGTTTTCGGAGACCCTTTATAGTCGGGCGAAAAAGACCTTTCGTACCACACTCACACGTGAAAATTGCGTGAAAAATCTCGAGTGCCCCTTGACCGCCTTAAGCGCATTATACTGTATGTATTGATGAATTTTACAGCTTAATTTGGTTCAGTGATAACCTTATAACCGTCTGGAAACTTTCACAGTAATGTAATAATTGGAATTGCATTGCGTCTTACAGAAATACATGGACCTGTGAGATTCTGTTACCATGGTTACCGTGTTGCATTCTTTCATTATTTCATTGTAAATATACATGTTTTAAGGTATCTATTTAATTGTGAGGCATTTAAAGAGTAAGTGAGTGCGTTTCGCTTACACATTGAGTTATGCTGAACCTGTAGGTACCCCATATGTGTAGGTTGGTGTTAACGGGACCTTATTTTCGGTACAAAACTGGAATGGGAACTTATGAGAATAATATAGGGAGGGATAATATTTTAAATTAGATAAAGCATAAATTACTGAAGAAACATATTTAGACATTCGAGGAAAAAGTCGTTCCCTTAGGCTTTGTATGTCATGTGCAAAGTTTAAAATGAATGTTACACAGCCAGAATTGCAACCCTTTCCTGTTCGGAGTGGTAATTATGCTTAATGACATAATTTGAATGAGATTAGCTTAAATGATCATCTTACATTTGTCATGAAAGAAACATATGATATGTTATAATCATCCAGGTCCTAATAATGATTTTAAACAAGTTCGGATTGTATTCTAAAAACAATCAGCAAATTTTCTCCAAACATTATCCGCAGTTTATTCGCTATCCGCACAGCGATGCAAACTATAATATATCCGCATCCGCGCTGGGCTTTACTTATATTAACAAGAATACGTACTATCTGTGTAGTTACGAGCTTCTTAGATGAGACCGCGATGACTTTATGTTGTAACGTTTCACAACCCATTAGGATATAATTTAATTTAAATTACGTCATATAAATAATCCGGGCCGTGAAAGCCATAATATACACATTAAATTACGTCCTCACATTTTTATAAAATGTATATGTTTGTTTAAGTTCATACAGTATATCAAAATGATCTGAATAATTCCAACTTAATTTGAATTAATCAGGCTAATACGATGGCTGTTTTTTTTTTCAAGTTCCAATCGACTGTATAAAATAACAGATTGACATCCCAAACTAATTTTACTACTAAATGTTTGCTTGTTTTATTCTTATGTCTCAACATAATCGCGAAAACGAATGAAACATTTGTCGTATCGTTCGTTACACCAGTTTTCCAATGCCTTGGCAATAAAATCTGCCGCCGCTGAGGTGGGTGCGTCTGGACAGTCTCCTGAAGTTTTTCTTTTTGGTGAGGCGTTGCCGCCCAACCATACCTTCAATTTTCGAAAAAGGTGAAAATCATTCAGTGCTGGTTTGGACTAATGACAGATTGTCCAAAACTTCACACTTGAATTCTTTGTAAAAGTCTATCGTAACGTTGGCACAGTGCAGTTGTGAATGAATATTGAATGATATAAGTTAATTCATTTTGAGTCTGGGGAAAAGCTTTGGAAATGATGATGGATTGAGTATCTTGTGCAACCTTTGGCGAGGCGTACTTTTCCGTGACGTATTGTCTTTTCGGGAAGTCTGTAACAATATTATCTTGTGAGAGAGCTGTTTTGAAGATATGAATTAGTTCCTGGAAAATAGTTATTTACCAGCGTGGTCTATTTTGATGGAGATCGCTAAGCTTATGGCGTTACAACACATAATGACAGTATTTCTTTATAGACTTAACGTAAGCGTCAACCATACGAGATTTAAAAGAACATCGTGGTGATAGACAACCTCTTCAACATGCCTGCCATATTGACTGCATTATGACAGGCATGTTCATCGCCTCATTGCTCAAGTGTTGAAGAGGTTGTCTATCACCACGGCGATCGACGTTGAACCGAGTCATCTCACCACGGTTAAAACACCCAAACCACACAAAGACGTGTGCGACTCACAGCATCCTCCTTGAAAGCCAGTTGAAGCATTTGGTAAGCTTCTGTTGCCAATTTTTCAAGCAGGAAACACAATTTCAAAGACACTCTTTGTTCTATTAAATCTGCCATAACAACTTCGCAGGCGGAACACGACAACAGTAAGAGAAATACAACACTACGATCAAACGGTCACATACACAATGACGCAGTTGTTTCGTGACGGTCACTATTAACCCCATCTAGCGGGAGAACTCTCGACTACGTCCACAAATGGCAGCGCGCTCTCAGTCCGGTTTCTTTTGGGTCCGCCCTCGTATGTATGTTAAGGAATCGCAACATTACTACATACCCACTAAAACTATGGAGGTGTATGACCACATAGGTTTCCTCGTCTCTGAATGGCTGACTAATTACTATAGAGAGGGATTGTTTGAGACATTATACATTGAAGTCCTTCTGTCGCCAGATAACAAGCATGTAGCGATTACAAAATAGCGGATCGGGAAGCTCTGGATGCTGTCAAAGCATTGATTACATACGCAGCTGGCAAGATATCTTAGTAGAGATAATTAAGACTTGTGGCGAACTGTGAACATGGTTAGGTATAGAGCAAAACAACGAATTTTCTTCCTAGTGGAAACGTATCCTCTCAAGGAGAAGCATAACAGTAAATGTATTCGTAAGCTTCAGTGCCGAGCGATTTTTACTTGTGGGGGAACCTCTAACAAAAGGTATACAGAAACAATCCGTGTGTTCTGGAAGCTCTCGAGAATGAAATAACTGCTCCGATACGAATTATCAGACAGAATGAATTACAGCGAGTGTACCAAAACTTCTTACGTGTGCAACGTGTGTTTAGAAACTGAAGGATAGCATTTCTAGCAACAACTCTGAAATTCATGTAAATATGATTATTAAATACGTTAAAAAGTGTAAATGTATTAAACTAGTTGGGCGCTAGTCTGCTGCTAGCGGCAGTGCCTTGCTCGACTCGCTGCTACACAGAGTGGCCTGTCCGCCACGCGGCCTCTGCGAGGTTCCATCATTTAGAGAAGGGCTTCACTGTACACAGGACGTCTAAGAAATTAGAAGTTGATTCTGCTATTCTTACAGTAAAATTACTCAAAGTTATTAGATTTGTCCACGACGTTATAATGTTGAGGCTAAAACTAAGTAAAACAAAAATGTTTCTGTCCTAAATTGTTGGTTGGTTCATGTAGCCCCGTGTACTTTGGGTGTGTGTAGAATCTGTCTGATAACTGGTGTTAATTGTGATGACTGTATTAGTGTGTGTTATCTGTTTTAATACAAGTAAGGACTGCAGACAATAATTTCAAGTAGTTCCTACTTTCACTACCCAATGCTACCATCCACGACACCTAGCTGTGAATTTGGCTACTACTATTTACCATCGCAACCAGCGCCCTGTGAAGAACGTTGGAACTTAAGAGCACTAATCAAACCTAATTTACAAATGTTGCTTCACGCAAGTTTATTTAGAGGAAGGTTCTTTTACAAGCCATAAATCTATGACATGGGACCACCGGCTTTACTTCCCCTCCAAGGGAAGGCATACTGAGGGGTCCTACATTGTAAACATTGAACAAGAATTCAAAATCATTGCTGAAAACTGTTCGTTCTCTTTTTTCAAAACATTTTCCCCATTTCAATTATGTTTATCCTTCCACTGATACTGACTTATTTGGGTATTGTTAACATAAACAAGGACACTTTGCATATTTAGGCAAAACAATAACTTTTATAGATTTCTATACATCATTCCGAAAATAAGCGCAACTCAACTTAAGCGATGAGCTCTCATTTAAACTTCTTATCTTCCCTCGTGTCTCGACTACTAATCAATCAATTCTTCGGTTAGCCGATTAATCTATCAATCGGTTTGTCGAATTACAATTCGGTTTGTCGATTAACCGTTTCCGATAAAATTCAAATTCTACAATTAGTAATCGATTACCGGAACATCGCTCTAATGAAGATGGCGGCCCACTACAGGAACAATCACGTCCTAGTGGGAATATTCGCTGGGAAGACTCCACGGCTCCGCTAAACTACTTTCTCTTGTTTAATTCCACATTTAATTCTTCATAATGTGTTAGCAAACCTCAACGCCAGGATAAAACAAAACAAAGGCGGCCCAGCGCCCCGCCGCGCCAGTCTTATCAGAGGAGCGATAAGCGTGCTCAATTAGCCTGACGCAACAATGGCTACGTGTGCACATCGTTGACGTGTTCATACGGCTCAAGCTACAGTTGCTCAATATACAGGGCGCCCGAGAATGTTCTCCTGAGTGGTTAAGTGCAGCTACCAATGGTTGAGTCATGAGTTTAGTTGGCTGCACTGCACTGTGTCCTTGAAAGCGGGACTCCCCCGTGTGAGCTGTCGGTGTGTATCGCGCTATGCGCGCGAGCCTGCAGGTCTTCAGCCTGTATTCCAGGCAGCGAGCGTTCAGATAGATTATTGGAAGAGTGCAACAGTATACAGGCGGTAATGTTTACTACTGAAGAGAGAGCTTTTTTAGTGGAATACGTTTTTCACGGAGGCGATCGGCTTACAGAAAATGTAAAATTAAGATTTCAGGCGCGGTTTCCTAATTCAAAGTGTCCAAACCGTGATACCGTTCGGGATTTGATAAGTAAATTTCGTGTGACTGGCTCAGTCACGATGTACCGGGAACAGGCAGGCCTACGCTTTTCACGGACGAAAAACTTGATGAAATCTCCGATATAATGCAGCGTAGTCCAAGTAAATAAACACGAAAATTAGCTCAACAAACAGGAATCTCTAAGTCGACAGCACATAAAGCTGTAAGAGACAAGCTTCAGTTGTTCCCTCATAAAGTTACCGTGGTTCATGAATTAAAACAAACTGATTACAGAAAAAGAGTGATGTACAGTGAATGGTTCCAGCATCTGTTATGAATGGCTGTGGTGAGTACAAAGTTTACTGTTTATTTGTTATGATGCAAACGGCAGCCGTGCTACCAACATAATTGCTGTAGCTAGCTCTCGCAGACGCATGTAGGCGCTGCGGAGAACATTCACGGACTCACTGTACAATCCACGCTGGTGACCTGTCAATCATACAGTGTCAGATGCTTTCAATAAGACTAACGTCCGCCTGCTGGCGCTTGGTAGTCATCCCTGAGGTCCGGGAGTAGGTAATAAAGAGCGGTTCTGGCACAGGGGCTAATGGGCAAGATGGCCGCCGCGCGCAATCACTCTATGTTATTCTTATGGAGGGGTCATTCAGAGCTGGCACAGGGGCTATTGGGCAAAATGGCCGCCACGGCCTGAGACCGTGGATTACGTCACAGGGAGAGGTCGGCCGTGTAGTTGTCAAATGGAATATTTATTATTATTATTATTAGGTAATTGTTAATTGATCATGTATAATCAAGACCAGCCTTATATTGTCCACTTCTTGGTGTAGTGGCTAGCATTCTTGGAGGTCATTCCTGAGGTTCGAATCCCGGCTCTGCCGAGAAATTTAATTTCTGGTCTCATGAGTGGAACGGGGTACACTCAGCCTTGTGAGGCAAAACTGACAAGAGCTGGCTTTTGATTCATACCTCAACAATTCTGCCTAACCCAACTTCACCTAACCTAACCTAACCTAACCTAACCTAACCTAACTTCAAAGTCAAAGCAAATATGAGAGCAAATGTGAAAGCACACGTAATAAACTAAGTTATAACCTAACCTAACTTCACCTAACCTAACCTCACCTAACCTGTCCTAACCTAACCTAACGTAACCTACCTAATTTAAAATTGCAAGCGAAAAAAAATTAGCAAAAAGTATGAGAAAAAAGTGAGAGCAAATGTAAGAGCACAAATAATAAACTTAGTTATAACCTAACCACACCTAACCTAACCTAACCTAACCTAACCTAACATAACCAAACTTCAAAGTGAGAGCAAAAATGTAAGAGCAAATGAGAGAGCACAAATAATAAACTTAGTTATAACCTAACCTAACCTAACCCACAGAAACCTCATTTAAAGATTTTAGATTTTATGTTTTAACATTTTAGATTTTTGATTTTTTCATTTTACATTTTTTAGATTTTACATTTTACATTTTTGATTTTTTGTATTTTAGATGTTAGTTTTTTTAGATTTTACATTTTAAATTTAAGATTTTTTGATTTTAGATTTTACTTTTTACATTTTCCGAAAAGAATAAACTACTAGGTCACATACCTAACCTCACCAAACCTAACTTTGCCAAACCTAACTTAAGCTAATTCAAAGGCTAATGCACATACACAAAGTATATAAGGGTACAAGCAACTATCCTTATGCTAGTTTTATAGGTTACTGTACAATATGATAACTACCCCAACCGTTTTTTTTTTCATTTTGTTGTTTACACATATGACAATTTTCCAATTTCCCATTTTCATTTTTTTAAATGTTAGTTTTAAGTTTTTCAATTTCATAACATGGAAACATGGATTTTGCATTATGTTGTTTACACATTTATCAATTTCACAATTTCCCATTTACAGTTCTTAAAATGTCAGTTTAAAGTTTTTCAATTTCATGATATAGAAACATGGATTTTCCAATTTGTTGTTTACACATTTGTCAATTTACCAAATTCCCATTTACAGTTTTTAAAATTTCAGTTTAATGGGTTTTTTTTATTTTGTCAATATGGAAACATGGATTTTCCAATTTGTGTTTTACATGTTCATTTTGCATTAGGAGTGGAGAGAGGTGGGTAGTAATAAAAAATGTACAAGCAGTTTCCATACGGTACAATATTTTTTTATTTTAAATACATGTACACTATTTACACATAATACATTTTTATATATATTCCTTATTGTTATAAATTGTACACTTGTTTTTATTTTGTTTTCTATTTTATTTATTTTTGATTATGAATGCCATTTCTTATTTTGTTTTTTTATTTTTGTAGTGCTATTGTTTTATTTCCTAAATTGTTTTGTTTTATGTATTTGCTAGTTGCAGGCAGAAGATTTTGATATTCATAACTTAACTCTTTAAGCATGGTTAATGATTGAGTAATGACCATAGGCATGTGTACCTATACCATCAGCATCAATCACTCTTTTATCATCACCAGGACACAAAGCAATTTTGTTTAGTCTTATAGATGATATGTCATGTTGTTTAGAAGCGATAATGTTCATTGGTATTCTTTTTACATTGTTTTTCATGACACAATCCTTATAATCTTGAAAGCTTATACAATTTTTGACAACACCTCTGTTAATACCTTTAATCTTTTTGATTTCTTTACCATTTATGTCTAATGCGTACATTTTAGCTCTAAGTCCAACAAATGCTTTTATAATTTGTCCACAAGCCTCGTCTTTAAATTTCCCCAACGTTTTCTTGTTTGATGTAGAGTAACATATGTGATTAGTAGGATAATCTGATGTGTCCAGGTGTTCTAGGAAATCCAACTTGTCTTGATATACATCTGGGGTGTTAACCAAATAAATGAACGAGTCGGTATCCATATACATGAGTTTAAGATTGTTCATTCCATAATAGGGTAGCAGGACATCATAGTGGTGGGAATACATTAGAGTTTTTGAAATATCCAGTATACACATTCCAATATATATAGGCTTATTGAATACAATGTTACGTTTAACCATGTGGAAAGCAGCTAGGTTAGGACCATAAATTGTTCTGTCGATGAATGTTGGTTTAGCTATTAGCTTTTCTGCCTGTTTGCTGTCAGTCACAAGACGTATGTCTATTCCTTTACGGATATTTTCCATTGTTTTCCCAAAAATGGCATTGTTGAATAATTTGTACAGATTTTTCTCAAAATCATTTTTGGCTTGTTTTCGAAGGTTGTTATTAAAATCAACGTATGCCTTTAACCAAGGTCTTTGTTTAAACTTTAACACACGATGAATTTTTATCAATTTTATTCCATGATCTAAAGCCTGTTTTAATGCCATGTAGTGAACAACATATCGCCTTCGATTTCCAAGATGAGGAATTAGTTTTTTCAGAGACGAATCCTTAGGTTGTGTACACTCTGGTAGGAAAGGTAAATCGTTGTGTAGATCATGAAGGTCAGATGGGTAATCAACATCAACGTCTAGAATGTATCCCACAGGATCGTCTTTCTTTAGTTTTTCTAGATCAACAGTATCTGGAGAAACCCACTGAAATCCACCATAAGGAAGGGAGTGACACATAGCCCACCCGTATTGGTTGTTGGCATCATCATAGGTAATAAACTGCGATGGTTTCTCAGAATCATAGGTTTCCATGTATTTATTGTTAGCTTCAGCATACCGATGATACACCTGGCATATGCCTCCACGTATTCCAGACTCGATTAAAAGACTCTGATCGTAATCCTGTAGCAATTCCAGTTCAATGCCTGTGTAAAGGAGCATTGCCTCGAAACTTAAACCAGGCGAAGTAAAAAAGTGTGCAGCATCCACTCGGTGTGTTTCTAGTGTTTTGTTTCTAAAGGTTTCAAAGCTGTCTGCAAGAAGGAGTACATCTGAAGTTAGGTAGAGGTCACTATATTCCCCTAGAGTTTTAATGTTGAACTGATTCCAGACACTTTTGGCATGTTCATAGTCTTCTTGACTAACATCTTCTTGACTTAATTTGTTAAAGAATGCCTCTTTTGGAGGTAAACACGTTTCACTTAACTTTTCCCATGAGTCAATGTAGTCATAACAAAATACCCCTTTACGAGTCATGAGCATTGCATTTTCTTTTCCAGAGTACTTGTCTGTTTCAGGGTATGATGTTAAGTTGGAAACTAAGTTTTCCAAACTACTCGGCATTAACCGAAACGTATCCACAAATCTAAGCTTAACATTTCCTACATATTTGGTAAAGGAAATGTACTTTTCTTTGGAGTTAGCGATAACATCCACTCTCTCAGTAGTACATCCCAATTGCTTTACAATGAAATTTGCGTCGTAGCCACTCATATTATGTAGAAACACAGGAACGGGGTTTCGTGTTTTACACCTCAAATTACAGTTATTGTGAGCACTTCCACGGTATTCCCCTGTAATATGGCAGTGGTCTCGAACTTTCCAGTCCTGTTGGGTAAATGGTTTTTGACACAAATAACAGGTTTCAGAACATTGGAACTCTGCTTCTTGAGCCTGAGTTAAGGCCTTTGGAACATTTAAGCTGTAAAGTCGATCAATTTCATTAGCTATTGAGATCAAACAGTCCATAAACTTTCCTGCAGCGTCAGGTCCACGATAAATAACAGGTTGGCTTGAAAGGTTTGTCTTTATGTGTTCCACAGCAGGTGAGGGTTTAACGTATATACCAAAGCTCATAGGAACATGACTCTGGTATGGCACTGTATAACTTGCTTTAGGATTGGGTAAACATGTTTGATAGGGTAAGAGTATACTTTCAAAATCTGCTTAGATAACGTAAGGTATTCTCAGCATTTTTTCAACATTTAAGAATTTGACAATGGGGTTTTTAATAGGCATTTCAACCCTAGCAATGTCATGCTGGACACACAAAGCTCTATGTTCTTTCAATTTTTCCATTCCTTGTTGACCATATCGATTATCAAAGTGTGTAAAACACCGTTTACACGTATATATTTTATGTTCATAGCGGGTAATCTGATGTCTTACTAGTTTATCAAAATCTTTGATAAAGACGTAGTGGTTCTGGCCGGATGATGAACTTAGCAGAAGGAGGTCACGATGGTCTTGCATCTCTTGATCCACAACCTTTAGAGGGAACAGTTTATTGTTTTGTTCCAATCCAAATACATTAATGGATATATCGTTGCCTTTTCAAATTTGGGAATGTCAACTAGCGATGTAGGAAACGATATTACAGAAAAATCATACTTGTTGTCCAGGTCCTTGTATTTACTAATGCGATGAGCATTCTTTTTAACCAGTTTTGCTAAAATGGCATACATAAAACACTTTTCATCATTCAAATTTTCAGGATTAATGCAGGCTTTTCTTGCTTGTATAGCTGCTGGTAATGGAATATATGTGCTTCCACGCAAGGGATTGTACTTATTTATTTTCAATCGTACTCCTTCCACTGCTAACAAAGCCCAATTACTGCCTTTTAGCTCAGATTCCTCCATTTCCGTAGTTAACTTTGTAAATTGTGTTTCCAAGAAACTACTTAAGTCCGTTTCCAAAAATAGGGCCTGATTTCGTGTTTTAAATGCACGATCTGTAATTTCATTGGTAGATGTATGAATGAATCTACATTCAGCCACAAGATTAACTTTTATCGACTTGTGCATTGCTAGTTCTTTCTGCATAGCTTGTATTATTTGCTGTTTGGACTCTTTAAGGTATGAATTTAAATCCTTGCACGTATCGCAACGAATGAAATAGGATTTAAGTCGACCTCCAAAAGATGTCTCATATTCAATAAGTCCATTTTTATCAGGGACCAATGACAGTAGGTAATGTTTTGTAGGCTCTGCTTTTTGTCTTTTAGCTACCGACACAACATTACAACATTCTTCATGACGACGTCCATTGTAGGCATTGTTGAATGTACTACCACAGGTCTTGCACTCATGAAATTCACCACACGATACTTCATGTCGCTTCCTATGATAGTCTCGAAGAAAAGTCTTTCCACACTCTTTACACATATAGCTAGGAATGGCTTCTTCCATTATGAATGTTGATTTCTGCAAACAGCTGCTTACTGCGTATCACAGGGCTAGAGGTTGGTCGGTGAGACGGTCTTTCACGATGTGAACACCGTGAGAGGTAGTAGTCAACTGGTGATATTCTTGTTAAGGGTCCTCTAATATACCCCTAGTCTAGACCAACAGCTCTTTACAGCGTATGACAAGGCTGTAGACTGGACAGTGAGACGGTCTTTCACGATGTGAACACTGTAACAAGTAGTAGTCAACTGATTATATACTTGCTAAGGGTTCTCTAATATACAATAGTCAAGACCAACAGCTACTTACTGTGTAGTACAAGGCTGTACAATAGTTGTTTTGACAATCTTTCACGATGTGGTCACTGTGAATGGTGGTAGTCAACTGATGATATTCTTGATAAGGGTCCTCTAATGTACCCCTAGTTAAGGGTAACAGCTGCTCACTGCTTATGACAAAGCTAAAGACTGGTTGTTTCAACGGTCTTTCACAATGTAAACACTGCGACAGGTAGTAGTCAACTGAAAATATTCTTATGGCCTACTCAAGGTTATCAGGTACTTACTGCATATCAAAAGGCTGTACACTCATGTGTGTTAGGCACTCTTTCTTGCTAAGGACCCCAATATTCCCTACACAAGGCTATACATGTTAGTTCTAAACACTTAGTGGTTAATTGTATATTCAATTTTTGTACAAAGCATATACGAGCACGTTTTTATGAGGTAAAACTTTACCAAATAGTCAAATGCGACACGCAAAGTATGTTGCCGCTATCTAGCGGTGACTATGAGAACTACTTGACCGACCAGCATGCTACCTAGCGCTCCATTTCAATACTCGCTCACTGAACGAACAGCATGCTATCTAGCGGTCGATATCAATACTCACTCAATTACCAGCCTGCTACCTATCGGTCAATATAACAACTCACTCAACTACCAGCATGCTACATGGCTTTTTTGGTCAGTTTTTTGTTGGCTTTTTGTTGACTTTTGTTGGCTTTTGTTGGCTTTTGTATTAGCTCTTTTATATTTGCTCTTGTTTGTTGGGGCTTATTTGGTCTTGCAAAGTATGTCAGTCCTTTTTTATGGCTGCATATTGCTTACAGCCATGATTGTAAGCAGCAACGACAACAACAACAACAACAACAACACACAAAATTTATAAAAAAAACAACAAAGTACTCAAAGGTTTATCAATGACTCTCAACTCTTACACTTACCTCTATCCCATGCCTAGTCAAAAGAAATAGTGTATTTTTCAAATTTTTCAAAAAATATTTGGAAAGTAGGCTATGTCATTAATCTAAAAATCCTAAAAAGACATATGTTAACTCCAACACCTACCTCTATACCACTCTCAGTCCACAAATAGTGTATTTTTCAAATTTTCCAAAACATATTTCCAAAATGGGTATAATTTCCAAAATTAAAATGTTTACAAAAATGTTTGTTTGTCATAAATGAATGGCCTTTGCCTCCTCTACAGCCGTACCAAGTCCCAGGTCTCTAGGACAACAAAAATAAAATTTTGAAAATGGGCTTTATTTCCAAAATTAAGAATTTTACAAACAAGTTTGTCTAACGTAAATCAATGGTCTTTACCCCCTCTATTCCCATACCAAGTCTCAGGTCACTAGGTCAAGAAAATAAAATTTTTAAAAAATGGTCACTATTTTGGAAACTAGGAATTCTACAAAAAAGTTTGTTTAACATAAATGAAAGGTCTCTATCCCCTCTACCGGTAAACCAAGTTACAGGTCTGTAGGACAAAAATGAAAAACGTTCAACTGGGAAAGTAGGCGATTTTTCATAAAACCAAACATTCTAAACAGTGTTCTATGGGCTTAAAATAATGGCCTCTATGTCCTTTATTTTTTATGATAAAACTTCTTTATTTTTTACATTTTTTTGAAAAAAGTTCAATTTTGAAATTTTTATATTTTGGAAACTAGAAAGTTTACAAAAATGTTTGTTTGACGTAAATGACTGCCCCTGACCCCATCTACCACCAAAATAAATTTCAATTCGCTAGGACAAAAAATAACAGTAGTGGAGTGGTGGTGCTTCCAACTCACCCGGCGTTGCTCGGGCAGCGTTCATGTTAATAAGTGGATATCTCGCGAACCCATGATCGGAATTTGACATGCAACATATCAAATTATTCAGGCTGACGCTCTCTAGATCATGGGTTCGCAAAGATATCCACAAATTCAGCGTAGCCGAGCGCCACCGGGTACGTTAGAAGCACCACCACTCCACTACTGTTATTTTTTGTCCTAGCGAATTGAAATTTATTTTGGTGGTAGATGGGGTCAGGGGCAGTCATTTACGTCAAACAAACATTTTTGTAAACTTTCTAGTTTCCAAAATATAAAAATTTCAAAATTGAACTTTTTTCAAAAAAATGTAAAAAATAAAGAAGTTTTATTATAAAAAATAAAGGACATAGAGGCCATTATTTTAAGCCCATAGAACACTTTTTAGAATGTTTGGTTTTATGAAAAATCGCCTACTTTCCCAGTTGAACGTTTTTCATTTTTGTCCTACAGACCTGTAACTTGGTTTACCGGTAGAGGGGATAGAGACCTTTCATTTATGTTAAACAAACTTTTTTGTAGAATTCCTAGTTTCCAAAATAGTGACCATTTTTTAAAAAATTTATTTTCTTGACCTAGTGACCTGAGACTTGGTATGGGAATAGAGGGGGGTAAAGACCATTGATTTACGTTAGACAAACTTGTTTGTAAAATTCTTAATTTTGGAAATAAAGCCCATTTTCAAAATTTTATTTTTGTTGTCCTAGAGACCTGGGACTTGGTACGGCTGTAGAGGAGGCAAAGGTCATTCATTTATGACAAACAAACATTTTTGTAAACATTTTAATTTTGGAAATTATACCCATTTTGGAAATATGTTTTGGAAAATTTGAAAAATACACTATTTGTGGACTGAGAGTGGTATAGAGGTAGGTGTTGGAGTTAACATATGTCTTTTTAGGATTTTTAGATTAATGACATAGCCTACTTTCCAAATATTTTTTGAAAAAATTGAAAAATACACTATTTCTTTTGACTAGGCATGGGATAGAGGTAAGTGTAAGAGTTGAGAGTCATTGATAAACCTTTGAGTACTTTGTTGTTTTTTTTATAAATTTTGTGTGTTGTTGTTGTTGTTGTTGTTGTCGTTGCTGCTTACAATCATGGCTGTAAGCAATATGCAGCCATAAAAAAGGACTGACATACTTTGCAAGACCAAATAAGCCCCAACAAACAAGAGCAAATATAAAAGAGCTAATACAAAAGCCAACAAAAGCCAACAAAAGTCAACAAAAAGCCAACAAAAAACTGACCAAAAAAGCCATGTAGCATGCTGGTAGTTGAGTGAGTTGTTATATTGACCGATAGGTAGCAGGCTGGTAATTGAGTGAGTATTGATATCGACCGCTAGATAGCATGCTGTTCGTTCAGTGAGCGAGTATTGAAATGGAGCGCTAGGTAGCATGCTGGTCGGTCAAGTAGTTCTCATAGTCACCGCTAGATAGCGGCAACATACTTTGCGTGTCGCATTTGACTATTTGGTAAAGTTTTACCTCATAAAAACGTGCTCGTATATGCTTTGTACAAAAATTGAATATACAATTAACCACTAAGTGTTTAGAACTAACATGTATAGCCTTGTGTAGGGAATATTGGGGTCCTTAGCAAGAAAGAGTGCCTAACACACATGAGTGTACAGCCTTTTGATATGCAGTAAGTACCTGATAACCTTGAGTAGGCCATAAGAATATTTTCAGTTGACTACTACCTGTCGCAGTGTTTACATTGTGAAAGACCGTTGAAACAACCAGTCTTTAGCTTTGTCATAAGCAGTGAGCAGCTGTTACCCTTAACTAGGGGTACATTAGAGGACCCTTATCAAGAATATCATCAGTTGACTACCACCATTCACAGTGACCACATCGTGAAAGATTGTCAAAACAACTATTGTACAGCCTTGTACTACACAGTAAGTAGCTGTTGGTCTTGACTATTGTATATTAGAGAACCCTTAGCAAGTATATAATCAGTTGACTACTACTTGTTACAGTGTTCACATCGTGAAAGACCGTCTCACTGTCCAGTCTACAGCCTTGTCATACGCTGTAAAGAGCTGTTGGTCTAGACTAGGGGTATATTAGAGGACCCTTAACAAGAATATCACCAGTTGACTACTACCTCTCACGGTGTTCACATCGTGAAAGACCGTCTCACCGACCAACCTCTAGCCCTGTGATACGCAGTAAGCAGCTGTTTGCAGAAATCAACATTCATAATGGAAGAAGCCATTCCTAGCTATATGTGTAAAGAGTGTGGAAAGACTTTTCTTCGAGACTATCATAGGAAGCGACATGAAGTATCGTGTGGTGAATTTCATGAGTGCAAGACCTGTGGTAGTACATTCAACAATGCCTACAATGGACGTCGTCATGAAGAATGTTGTAATGTTGTGTCGGTAGCTAAAAGACAAAAAGCAGAGCCTACAAAACATTACCTACTGTCATTGGTCCCTGATAAAAATGGACTTATTGAATATGAGACATCTTTTGGAGGTCGACTTAAATCCTATTTCATTCGTTGCGATACGTGCAAGGATTTAAATTCATACCTTAAAGAGTCCAAACAGCAAATAATACAAGCTATGCAGAAAGAACTAGCAATGCACAAGTCGATAAAAGTTAATCTTGTGGCTGAATGTAGATTCATTCATACATCTACCAATGAAATTACAGATCGTGCATTTAAAACACGAAATCAGGCCCTATTTTTGGAAACGGACTTAAGTAGTTTCTTGGAAACACAATTTACAAAGTTAACTACGGAAATGGAGGAATCTGAGCTAAAAGGCAGTAATTGGGCTTTGTTAGCAGTGGAAGGAGTACGATTGAAAATAAATAAGTACAATCCCTTGCGTGGAAGCACATATATTCCATTACCAGCAGCTATACAAGCAAGAAAAGCCTGCATTAATCCTGAAAATTTGAATGATGAAAAGTGTTTTATGTATGCCATTTTAGCAAAACTGGTTAAAAAGAATGCTCATCGCATTAGTAAATACAAGGACCTGGACAACAAGTATGATTTTTCTGTAATATCGTTTCCTACATCGCTAGTTGACATTCCCAAATTTGAAAAAGCCAACGATATATCCATTAATGTATTTGGATTGGAACAAAACAATAAACTGTTCCCTCTAAAGGTTGTGGATCAAGAGATGCAAGACCATCGTGACCTCCTTCTGCTAAGTTCATCATCCGGCCAGAACCACTACGTCTTTATCAAAGATTTTGATAAACTAGTAAGACATCAGATTACCCGCTATGAACATAAAATATATACGTGTAAACGGTGTTTTACACACTTTGATAATCGATATGGTCAACAAGGAATGGAAAAATTGAAAGAACATAGAGCTTTGTGTGTCCAGCATGACATTGCTAGGGTTGAAATGCCTATTAAAAACCCCATTGTCAAATTCTTAAATGTTGAAAAAATGCTGAGAATACCTTACGTTATCTAAGCAGATTTTGAAAGTATACTCTTACCCTATCAAACATGTTTACCCAATCCTAAAGCAAGTTATACAGTGCCATACCAGAGTCATGTTCCTATGAGCTTTGGTATATACGTTAAACCCTCACCTGCTGTGGAACACATAAAGACAAACCTTTCAAGCCAACCTGTTATTTATCGTGGACCTGACGCTGCAGGAAAGTTTATGGACTGTTTGATCTCAATAGCTAATGAAATTGATCGACTTTACAGCTTAAATGTTCCAAAGGCCTTAACTCAGGCTCAAGAAGCAGAGTTCCAATGTTCTGAAACCTGTTATTTGTGTCAAAAACCATTTACCCAACAGGACTGGAAAGTTCGAGACCACTGCCATATTACAGGGGAATACCGTGGAAGTGCTCACAATAACTGTAATTTGAGGTGTAAAACACGAAACCCCGTTCCTGTGTTTCTACATAATATGAGTGGCTACGACGCAAATTTCATTGTAAAGCAATTGGGATGTACTACTGAGAGAGTGGATGTTATCGCTAACTCCAAAGAAAAGTACATTTCCTTTACCAAATATGTAGGAAATGTTAAGCTTAGATTTGTGGATACGTTTCGGTTAATGCCGAGTAGTTTGGAAAACTTAGTTTCCAACTTAACATCATACCCTGAAACAGACAAGTACTTTGGAAAAGAAAATGCAATGCTCATGACTCGTAAAGGGGTATTTTGTTATGACTACATTGACTCATGGGAAAAGTTAAGTGAAACGTGTTTACCTCCAAAAGAGGCATTCTTTAACAAATTAAGTCAAGAAGATGTTAGTCAAGAAGACTATGAACATGCCAAAAGTGTCTGGAATCAGTTCAACATTAAAACTCTAGGGGAATATAGTGACCTCTACCTAACTTCAGATGTACTCCTTCTTGCAGACAGCTTTGAAACCTTTAGAAACAAAACACTAGAAACACACCGAGTGGATGCTGCACACTTTTTTACTTCGCCTGGTTTAAGTTTCGAGGCAATGCTCCTTTACACAGGCATTGAACTGGAATTGCTACAGGATTACGATCAGATTCTTTTAATCGAGTCTGGAATACGTGGAGGCATATGCCAGGTGTCTCATCGGTATGCTGAAGCTAACAATAAATACATGGAAACCTATGATTCTGAGAAACCATCGCAGTTTATTACCTATGATGATGCCAACAACCAATACGGGTGGGCTATGTGTCACTCCCTTCCTTATGGTGGATTTCAGTGGGTTTCTCCAGATACTGTTGATCTAGAAAAACTAAAGAAAGACGATCCTGTGGGATACATTCTAGACGTTGATGTTGATTACCCATCTGACCTTCATGATCTACACAACGATTTACCTTTCCTACCAGAGTGTACACAACCTAAGGATTCGTCTCTGAAAAAACTAATTCCTCATCTTGGAAATCGAAGGCGATATGTTGTTCACTACATGGCATTAAAACAGGCTTTAGATCATGGAATAAAATTGATAAAAATTCATCGTGTGTTAAAGTTTAAACAAAGACCTTGGTTAAAGGCATACGTTGATTTTAATAACAACCTTCGAAAACAAGCCAAAAATGATTTTGAGAAAAATCTGTACAAATTATTCAACAATGCCATTTTTGGGAAAACAATGGAAAATATCCGTAAAGGAATAGACATACGTCTTGTGACTGACAGCAAACAGGCAGAAAAGCTAATAGCTAAACCAACATTCATCGACAGAACAATTTATGGTCCTAACCTAGCTGCTTTCCACATGGTTAAACGTAACATTGTATTCAATAAGCCTATATATATTGGAATGTGTATACTGGATATTTCAAAAACTCTAATGTATTCCCACCACTATGATGTCCTGCTACCCTATTATGGAATGAACAATCTTAAACTCATGTATATGGATACCGACTCGTTCATTTATTTGGTTAACACCCCAGATGTATATCAAGACAAGTTGGATTTCCTAGAACACCTGGACACATCAGATTATCCTACTAATCACATATGTTACTCTACATCAAACAAGAAAACGTTGGGGAAATTTAAAGACGAGGCTTGTGGACAAATTATAAAAGCATTTGTTGGACTTAGAGCTAAAATGTACGCATTAGACATAAATGGTAAAGAAATCAAAAAGATTAAAGGTATTAACAGAGGTGTTGTCAAAAATTGTATAAGCTTTCAAGATTATAAGGATTGTGTCATGAAAAACAATGTAAAAAGAATACCAATGAACATTATCGCTTCTAAACAACATGACATATCATCTATAAGACTAAACAAAATTGCTTTGTGTCCTGGTGATGATAAAAGAGTGATTGATGCTGATGGTATAGGTACACATGCCTATGGTCATTACTCAATCATTAACCATGCTTAAAGAGTTAAGTTATGAATATCAAAATCTTCTGCCTGCAACTAGCAAATACATAAAACAAAACAATTTAGGAAATAAAACAATAGCACTACAAAAATAAAAAAACAAAATAAGAAATGGCATTCATAATCAAAAATAAATAAAATAGAAAACAAAATAAAAACAAGTGTACAATTTATAACAATAAGGAATATATATAAAAATGTATTATGTGTAAATAGTGTACATGTATTTAAAATAAAAAAATATTGTACCGTATGGAAACTGCTTGTACATTTTTTATTACTACCCACCTCTCTCCACTCCTAATGCAAAATGAACATGTAAAACACAAATTGGAAAATCCATGTTTCCATATTGACAAAATAAAAAAAACCCATTAAACTGAAATTTTAAAAACTGTAAATGGGAATTTGGTAAATTGACAAATGTGTAAACAACAAATTGGAAAATCCATGTTTCTATATCATGAAATTGAAAAACTTTAAACTGACATTTTAAGAACTGTAAATGGGAAATTGTGAAATTGATAAATGTGTAAACAACATAATGCAAAATCCATGTTTCCATGTTATGAAATTGAAAAACTTAAAACTAACATTAAAAAAAATGAAAATGGGAAATTGGAAAATTGTCATATGTGTAAACAACAAAATGAAAAAAAAAAACGGTTGGGGTAGTTATCATATTGTACAGTAACCTATAAAACTAGCATAAGGATAGTTGCTTGTACCCTTATATACTTTGTGTATGTGCATTAGCCTTTGAATTAGCTTAAGTTAGGTTTGGCAAAGTTAGGTTTGGTGAGGTTAGGTATGTGACCTAGTAGTTTATTCTTTTCGGAAAATGTAAAAAGTAAAATCTAAAATCAAAAAATCTTAAATTTAAAATGTAAAATCTAAAAAAACTAACATCTAAAATACAAAAAATCAAAAATGTAAAATGTAAAATCTAAAAAATGTAAAATGAAAAAATCAAAAATCTAAAATGTTAAAACATAAAATCTAAAATCTTTAAATGAGGTTTCTGTGGGTTAGGTTAGGTTATAACTAAGTTTATTATTTGTGCTCTCTCATTTGCTCTTACATTTTTGCTCTCACTTTGAAGTTTGGTTATGTTAGGTTAGGTTAGGTTAGGTTAGGTTAGGTGTGGTTAGGTTATAACTAAGTTTATTATTTGTGCTCTTACATTTGCTCTCACTTTTTTCTCATACTTTTTGCTAATTTTTTTTCGCTTGCAATTTTAAATTAGGTAGGTTACGTTAGGTTAGGTTAGGACAGGTTAGGTGAGGTTAGGTTAGGTGAAGTTAGGTTAGGTTATAACTTAGTTTATTACGTGTGCTTTCACATTTGCTCTCATATTTGCTTTGACTTTGAAGTTAGGTTAGGTTAGGTTAGGTTAGGTTAGGTTAGGTGAAGTTGGGTTAGGCAGAATTGTTGAGGTATGAATCAAAAGCCAGCTCTTGTCAGTTTTGCCTCACAAGGCTGAGTGTACCCCGTTCCACTCATGAGACCAGAAATTAAATTTCTTGGCAGAGCCGGGATTCGAACCTCAGGAATGACCTCCAAGAATGCTAGCCACTACACCAAGAAGTGGACAATATAAGGCTGGTCTTGATTATACATGATCAATTAACAATTACCTAATAATAATAATAATAATAATAATAAATATTCCATTTGACAACTACACGGCCGACCTCTCCCTGTGACGTAATCCACGGTCTCAGGCCGTGGCGGCCATTTTGCCCAATAGCCCCTGTGCCAGCTCTGAATGACCCCTCCATAAGAATAACATAGAGTGATTGCGCGCGGCGGCCATCTTGCCCATTAGCCCCTGTGCCAGAACCGCTCTTTATTACCTACTTCCGGGTTCAATTCCAGGCTCCGTCAAGGAACTTCATTAAGCTCTAGTAGGCTATGCCAGCCAAGTATGGAGTCCCTGGCAGAAAACCTGCATTAAATCCATTGAGCAAGTTCAAAAGAAATTCCTCAAAATAACGGGGAAATTACTCACACATGGCACCCTACGGCGAACGTTTGCTGAATTTCGGCATGACTAGTTTGAAGTCTCGAAGGCAAGTGCATGATATGAAATTCCTTTGTAAAGTTATTAACGCTCAAATTGATAACTCATTTTTCCTATCGCTCCTAAATTTCAACATCCCTCGCTTAACTACAAGATCAACCATAACATTCAAAAATAATATAACCAATACTACTTCACATACCAATTCACCTGTATGGAGGCTTTGCAGTATTTACAACGATGCGGTTCGTGTAAACTGGAAACTGGATTTTTGTCTCTCAATTAGGCCGTTCTTGGAAATTATAATCCAGTCACTCTAATTCATACTTGAAATAAAATTATTCATCACACAAAACAGAATCAACAATGTATATATGTGGATATGCCTGTTCTCTAGTTATTAAAGTTACCTTTTAGTTTTCTATGTAATAATTTCAAAACCTGAGTTTATATTTGACATTAGATACAATTTAGATTTAGTTGTTACATTATATTTAGACTTCTGTTACTTAGGAAGCAAAATAATCAGTAATGGACGAAGCAAAGAGGATATAAAATGTAGGTTAGCTCAGGCAAGGAAAGCATTTCTACAAAAAAGGAATGTGTTGACATCGAATATAGATTTAGGTATTAGGAAGTTATTTTTGAAGGCCTTTGTCTGGAGCGTGGCGCTCTGTGGAAGTGAAACTTGTGCAGCAGAAAAGAGGAGAATTGAAGCGTTTGAAATGTGGTGTTACAGGAGAATGATGGACAGATAGGGTTACAAACGAAGAGGTATTAAGACTAGTGGGAGAGGAGAGATGTTTCTGGCGGCTGCTAATGAAGAGAAGAGATAGGTTTGTAGGACACACCCAGGAATAGCAAGCTTAGTTATGGAAGGAAGGGTCGAGGACAAGAACTGTAGGGGTAGATCAAGGTTAGAATATGTTAAATAGATTTCCTCGGATGTAGGGTGTGGTAGCTATGTAGAGATGAAACGACTAGCTCAGAACAGGGAGGCATGGAGTGCTACATCAAAGCAGTCAAAAGACTGAAGTCTCAAACAAGAACAACAACAATACTATGTCTAGTTGTAAGAATTACATTTAGATATTAATACTTAATGTAGAAATACCTGGAAATGTATTTTACTGTGTAGTTGCACTGTTATTGGGGCGCACACTGAGCCTTGTTGTGTACCGTCCACAAATACATTATGGTCTGAGGGCTCAATCAAAGTACGCTCTACCTTGTGAGGCAAGATTGAAAAGAGGTGAGCCAAATTCTCAATTGAATCATCGTAGAAGTGGTTTTTCGAGGACCCCCTCCTCATTGTTATCCAAGCAAATGCTGGTATGGTAAGGCCAAGGCAGTCTGCTTACCCAAACTTAGTGTCATGTACCAATACGCCCCCTTTGGCACCATATCCTATGACAGTCCTTCGCCTACCAAGCGACCTCCGTCCAGCCAATTAGCATACAGATTGCGGATGATGCGTCGTGAGCACGTTGGGTTCCATTGGTAGTTCATCTTGGGTTTCCTGACCGGGGAGCTGCCTCACTATCAGACAGCTACTCAATTGTCCTCACGAGGCTGACTGCACCCTGTTACAGCCGTCATATTAGCCTCTAAAATCTCTGACGGAGCTGGGATTCAAACCCGGGGTCTCCAAGTGAGATCCAGGTGTACTACCACAATACTCACACTAATATACAGTAACATATGTAATCAGACGAATTACACACACACAAGTACATCCCCTTTGTGTGAGAAGTGTTTTATTAAGCGTATGATTATTCATCTACTTATTTCAGGCACTAGGAAACTAAACATTACTCCCCACCCAATCTCATTAAATACACTCGTGTTGACCGACTGAAAAGTGATTCTAAGAAGGGAAGTATCAGGTAAGACAGGTCGAAACCTATAAAAGAGGACAATGTGCGGAAATTCAGCTGCCAGATTGAACTGCAGGGCTCCGAAATCATGTGGCGAATCTCTCAATGGGAGGTAGATAAATAGCCTATAAGTTATACTGTATATCTCTACTTAGTATAAAACAAATTCCCCAATTCATGGATGTCTGTTAGGTAGTCAGTCCGAAGGCTGGTTGGATCCTCAAATAGTACTGCCGTTAGGTTATGTCGGTAGATACCCACAAAAACCCAAGGCAGCGCTATATTGAAGTGTACTAGGCAAGAAGAGGAGTGAAGTAGTTTTCCTCACTGAGTCAGAACAGCAGTACTAACCCTATGTGTAGAACCTTTCACAGTATCCACAGGCACTGACTGTGCCCTGAATGTCATTACTAAGCACCACCCGTACCTCAGTAGATTCCATATAATCACAGCCATGAGTGAGACTGAGACATCGGTGAAAAGCCACATTTTACTCTAGCCTGTGCCAACAGACAAATGCAAATGTACTCCATTCATCAAGAGATGGCAAACAGGCCAGAGCAAATTCTTGAATGTTACGGGTAAACTCGAGAACCACTGGATGGATTTTCATGCGGTTTTCACCATTCTGTAAATAATATCTCGAGGATGATTCCTGTAGAAAATAATTTATTTATGATCAAAGGAAGCCGAGCAGTAATGATTTCAGTGAAAAAGTCGAAAACAAAACCTGGCGTCCGAGCACTTTGTAAGCTTACGCTGGGCAAACCGTTAAACATATCTAAATACTATGAGTGTAAGAATTGTTCAGCATGAAAAGTTCTACAAAAACGTCCGGGAGATCATATGTATATCTTCAATACATCGCCCACTATGAGTGTTTTTACGTTTTAATATTTTCCAATCACGTCCATTCAAATACTGAGGCAACAGTTTACGAGCTAGCTAAGGGCGAGTCAATCATCCCTGTTACAGCCTAGCTAGCGGGCGAACCTATTGGCCCAGATACAGCTGCCAGCATCAAGCCGTTGAATCGTGTTGAGTTAAGACTTCTGAGAAGAGTGGTTGTGTTTGGAGTTTCCCTGGAAGTGCAACTCGGGTTTCCTTCATTTCACCTGTGAACTTTTCGTTCCGCAAAATTCACAGTCAAGTTAAGGGACACTGGGACTGAAATTTTAGTGAAATTTGTGAAAAATGTCGACTTTCGTTTTTTTTTTTCATATTAATACACCCCTATCCCCTGCGAATCAGATATCAGTGTTTTTATCCGAATTCCGCCATTTTTAAAGCCCTAGCATAGCTTTAAAATGCATGGTGTGTCCTTTAAACGCCCCAGCACAGTAAGTGTCCTGAAGGTTCTGAGTCTTGGTGCTTCTACAATCGAAGTATCGTAGCTGGTAAAACACCACAGAGTCATGACAAAATGGCTGTAGAACTTTAAGAACCCTTAGTTGTCAAGATTATGCCTGTTTATCAAAGGCTCGCATCAGATGAGCTACTATCCAGATGCATCCGGGGTGCTACTGAAAATCAGAATGAGTCTCTGCATTCTGTTAAATGGAGAAGTGCCCAAAAGAGATTTTTATTCCACGGAAGATACTTGAAATTGCTGTTTGTAATTCTGTAGCAGAATTCAACATGGGGTGTAGTGCAACAACAGAGTTGAAATCGGGAATAAGACTAACTTCAGTATCTCATGTCACAGCACAAACACTTGAAAGATGTGACAGTCGCGGTAAGTATGTAAGTCCGCGGTCATAATTGGAGAAGCGAAAAGCATGTCGACGGAAGGTGAAACTGACAGAAATGAAGGAGGAGGCTGCAAAACAGAGGAAGGAGAGTGTCACCTATGCTTCAGGACAGTCCTAATGTCCTTGGTGAGCTGAAACCTTGTGAATTGTGCATCATTTTAGAAAATTGCTGTTTTCTCTGATTCACTTTTTCAGGCTTTCAAAATGTTACTCGCGTCATAAATCTCATGATATTGCTTTCAAAATGGGCATTTATTATCTTAATTGCAATGACTATAAACCTGCGGATCGTTTTTTAAATTGCACTTTTGGTCTGGCTGCAAAAAAAGTTCAAACGGGAAAAATTCAAGATTTTTTGTAGAAAAAAACTTGGATATGAAAAAAAAATCTTGACACTCATTAATGCAATTCAAAATCGGATCCGTAGGTTTCTTCCAATTGTTATAGTGCAATAGAATATTACCTGAAAGTTACACTATCTTGTTTTTTTAAACGCGGCTGACCTTTATAAAACTTGAATAATTAGCACAATAAATGTACAAAATAATTAATATCTGGAGAACTAATCAACATACAATGCTCACGTTTCCTACAGTGGTTTATAATATGACTATTCATAACCATATAAAATTTGAAAGCTGTACCTCAGTCTATATAGAATTTGAAAATTTCAGTCCCAGTGTCCCTTAAGATTGGACGGAAGGGGGATTTGTGTTTCATGCACGTCGCCATTCTTAAATTACGTCTGACAAGAATTTGTTGCACATGCATCTCCATGATAATATAACTAATAGTCCAGACAGTGATTTTAACCCATCATGCCGAGACGTAAAACGGATATTGGTCGTTGATCACTGCCATTGAAAAAAAAAAGCGCTTATCACGTAATGCATTCATAACTGTTCCCGGGCGAAGCCGCCGGTTTGCTAGTATATATATTTAAGTGTGATATCTACGGGAGGCCATCTTCAGTGCGTGGTTTCGTCTGGATATGCTTAACCTGTATAAAAGTGTGGACTCCACGAATTTGGAAAGTAAATGGGATAACCTTGCAAGGAGTATCTTTTCTTTTTTTCGCTAATGTTATTGAGAAAGTCTGACGGCGATTGACAGTGCACGTGTTCATGTCTGTGTGAGGTGGATTATGTTCCCACAGTGTCTGGGAGCTGGGTTTAAAGGTCTGTGACACCCTAGCGCCTAACAGAGGGTTGGAACTCATTCGCACATCTGCCAGACACGTGATATCTTTCATTCTCCAGATGTGACATCTTACTTATCCTCAGTTCAGCATTTTACGGGCTAGGGGCATCTTGGTCACCAGTCCCGTGTACTTGTGTGGGTGTTGAATTTGTCTGATAACTTTGTGTCTGTGGTGACTGTTAGCATAAGGGATGGAAAAAGTATCAATCTGCACATTTGCCTGGAGCGAATATGAAAAAACCGGGAGAGTATTTCATTCAGGAAGGCCACCGATCTTCAAAATTGCTGCAGCGCGCCCATCGCAATGATGGTGCACGATTTAACTAGTCACTACAGGGTGTTTATTAGTCCATTTTTAACAACAGACAAACCGTTTAAATTTATCAGGGTTAATACACCTCTTCCTCTACAACCCTTCTTCCACACACTCATATCAGGGATTTGGAAAAGGGAACTATCTTAGCATTTTACGTGAGTAGGCTTGGAACTGCCATGGAGTTAGTTAATTATTGGAGTTTTAAGGGGCGGAACAGCGCTGTCATCAGCCCCTGAACTGGCATGGAGTTAGTTACTGTAGTTATTGGAGTTTTAAGGGGCGAAACAGCGCTATCATCAGCCCTTGAACTGCCATGGAATTAGTTAGTTATTGGAGTTTTAAGGGGAGGAAAAGCACTATCATCAGCCCCTGAACTGCCAGGGAATTAGTTAGTCATTGGAGTTTTAAGGGGCGGAACAGCGCTATCATCAGCCCCTGAACTGCCATGGAGTTAGTCATTGGAGTTTTAAGGGGTGAAACAGCGCGGTCATCATTCGTGGATAAACAAACATTAACGAATTTCGGAATGTCACTCTGGGTCTCGCTAACGCGCAGCGCTAGACCAGGCTATCACCAGACTCGATAGATGTGGGTTCGAGCCCGACCATCGGTCGTCCTTGAAATCGTTTTCCGTGGTTTCCCCATTTTCAACTCCAGGCAAATGCTGGGACGGTACCTTCTGATAGGCCACGGCCCCTTCCATCCACATTCATGCCCAGTTTCATTCATCTTCATTCATTTCATCTCTCATTAACTCCTCCCATGAGGTTGGCCTCAGGAAGAGCATCCGGCCGTAAAATCACCCACAATATAGACTTTCATCGCTTATCATCCCCGACCCTGAATAAAACGGCATAAATAAGGATACACAGGGTAGGCTATAACAATAAATACGTTCAATAAGTTGGGTTGCCTATAGTACTAGAGGCTTCGGAAAAGCAAATGTGCACACATAACCCCTGATGTGTCAGCAACTTCTCAGCTTTAGGTGTGGAGCGAGACGATAATATAGGCTACTGTAGGCAAACTCTGCACGCAAAACTGCAGTTTCAGTCACTCGACGTTTTCGCCTTTAGGCCTTTATAGGATAGTGGTCTATACGCTTATATTAACCACCTACTATAAAAGGAGTTAATGTTCGACGGTGTCGAAATATAAACATTATGTGTCAGAAAACTGTATCATAATGAGGCTCATTATAACACTATTTTTCATTATGAAACAGTTTCTCCCACCAATCAGAGCTCAAGAAACAGTTGTGTGACCAATTAGGTAAGGATACCTTCGCGCATGCGCTCAAAATCCAACATGTCTATATAAATTACCGAAAGTGCACCGTCCATATGTTTGCGTAAATAAACTGGCAAATATGAGACAAGAAGTAGCATTGTACCTTAATATCCCCAAATCCAATTTCTACACAGCACATTGCTTTCATACGACTTCGGTGACAGTTTTACTGAATACTGGTGCACATATGGCATGGAAGCACACAGAGCCCATGCGTCGGTCGGTCAGAGAGCTTGGAGAACAGAGATATCATTCCCAGCGCTGCACTCCGTTCATAAAATTCGAGTGACTGGTTCTCAACAGATATTTATGAATATTTATGTTAAAACATATAATAAAGTTATAATTATCGTCGAACATAAACAGTCGTATGCAACTCGCCTATAGTGGTAATTAAGACGCTCGTATGGAAATTATAAAACTCGAATACGCTCGTTTCATAAACATACTCGTGTCTTAATTATTGCCATTATAGACTCGTTGCATAATGTACTATTGTAAGTTATTATCAAAGGTGCTAATAGTCGAAACTTTCAGCCTAATTACAAGAACGTTTCTAGTAGACGTAATATTTCTGAAAGGCAAATATTATATCTGTCTCCTTTCAACTAGTAAATATAATCAAAAATATTAAAATAAAACAATAAAATAAAACAAATATGCAAATTAAAATAAAATTATGATTATAAAAATTATAAACTTTAAATTATAAAATTAAAAATAATAAATAAAGACAATTTTATTATAAAATTAATAATATCGAATAATAACTAAAATCGAAATTAAAATTAAAATAAATAAATAAAATAATTAAAATTTAAATAAAAACAATTGAAATTAAAATTTAAAAAACAAGAAGTTCCGTGTCGAACTAAAGAGCCTACTTTTCTTAAAATTTAAGGTTCATGCCAATGATTAATCTATATGGAACTATCTAGAATAATGACAAAATTAAGTTGGTAATATCGAAATTTCTAATTAGTTCGAAATACTGTATACCTGGCATAATGTAGCCTAATAGAGAACTACTGAATATATTCTTGGTTCCATCTCTTAAGGTACACAATACAAAATTTGGTTGAAGTCCAATGGATAGCACAGACGTTACATGCAGTTAAACATTGGATCTAAAAGCGCGCGTAAAATCATGTTGGCAACAATGACATACATGTAGGCTATTGGTCAGAAATAATCTGAAATAATATGATCTATTGTTGTGTCAATTTTGAATGAAATCCATTAGTTAGTAGAGAAGTTACATGCAGGGGCGCACCCAGGGGGGGGGGGGGCTTTGGGGGCTTAAGCCCCCCCTAAAAACCTGGGAACACTTTAAAAACATTGCATCACATAAACATAAAGAAACCTTCCAAACCGTCCGTCTGCAGGTGTCCGTCCGTCGTATCTGTGATGCGGGCAATCCAGGTAACAGGCTCGCAGACTCCTAGGTTGGTGTCCCGGTGAACCGTAATGTCGTAGTCGTTCAGGTTGGACAGGCGGACGTACGGCCGAGACGTCGTGTTGATGAGGGTCTTGGCAACTAACAATCCTTTTGTCTGGATGTCCTCATATTTTGGCTCGATGACAGCCGCCACTCCCTCAGCAGTTCCGTCGACAATTACGGCAGCGCTGATCTCCGTCCTGGTGGGAACGATGACGTCCTCTCTCAGCCTTACTCGTCGTGGGGTGACGGCCTCGTGTGCTGGTTGCAAAGCAAGTTCCTCACCTCCGAAGTGCAGAGTGTTGGTACTCAGATCCAAGATGATGTTGTTCTGGTCCATGAAGTCCAGTCCGATGATCACTTCATTTGATACGTCAGCCACAAGCACTGGATGCTTTATCGCCCGTCGACCAATGACGAACTCCAGTGATGCTTCGCCATGTACCGGTGCGGTCTCTCCGGTCGCGGTTATTAGTTGGAGGTTCCTTTGTGTGGGTTGCACTCTCCACTTCGGGATCACGGTGGGACTGACGATGGTCCTCGATGCTCCCGTGTCGATTAGCATGGGCCAGCTCTCTCCGTTGACGACTCCGTCGACCATCAGACTGCTATTATCCCTCCTTAACTCAGTCACACGAACTTGGACTGCCGGGGCTTGACGACTGTCACAAGCAAATCTTTGCCCCCCAAGGCTGGCTGATACTTGCTTTCCTGGGCCGCGTGGTTTCCCTACGACTGACTGTCCCGACGGAATCCCTTGGCGGCGCTGATCACCGCAGTCCTTGCTCAGGTGGCCTCTCTTACGGCAGGTCCAGCAGGTCGGTAGTCCTCTTCCGGGCCGCCTCTCCGGATGTCCTTCGGCTACGTTTTTGTTGGTGGTACTGCGACCCTTGAAGAACCGGCCTAGCGCCTCCATCAGTTCATCGACCTGGGGCTTGGTCTTGTCGGCTTTGGATGGTTCGTCGATGTCCACCTGACGCACCCGCGCGCGCATTCTAGATGCCTGTTTTGCCGTCTTGAACTCAAGTGCGTGGCTCAGCGCATCTGCCACAGACTTATTGCGCGCGAGTCGCAGCGCCTGTTGAGTGTCCGAGTCCCGTAGTCCGTCGGTGAAGGTCTGCGTCGCAATCTGTTCCAGAAAGTCGGCCGGCGCTGTTGGATAGGCGAGCCTTAAGTGGCGTGCGATGTCCATCCCGAACTCCTGCAGGGTTTCCGCGTTCTTCTGTACCCGGGTCCGGAGCTGCATCTGGTAGGCCTGCTGAAGATGGCTATCTCCATATCGGGACTCCATATGGGCGATCAGGGAAGCGTAGTCCTGGGATCCAGTCGGGATGGCCTGAAGGACGTTATGGGCGTCACCTCTCAGCGCTACAATGAGAGCTGTAGCCTTTTCTGTGTCGTTCCAGTTATTTAAGGAACAGGCCGCCTCGAACTGACGTAAGTAGGTGCTCCACGGGACCTTTCCGTCGAAGGTAGGGGGCGTCACTCTGCTATATCCCGTTCCTGATATTCTCGGTGTAACGGTGGGCGGGCGTTGGCGCAGCTTGGCAACTTCCTCTTGTAGAGCGTTGAATTTCTCTTCCACCCCCGTCAGTGGGCGTTGGCGCAGCTCGTCAACTTCCTTTTGTAAGGCGTTGAATTTCTCCTCCACCCCCATCAGTGGGCGTTGGCGCAGCTCGGCAACTTCCACATGTAAGGCGTCGAACTTCTTTTCTACTGCCGTGACTTCCTCACGCAGACCCAGTTCTAATTTCTTCAGGTCCTGTGTCAACTTATTCTGACCGTCTTCCATCTTTTTCTGGCCGTCCTCTATCCTCTTCAGATCCTCCGCTAACTTAGTTTGACCGTCTTCCATCTTCTTCTGGCCGTTTTCTAGTTTGGCAGTTAGGTCCTCGGCTAACTTCTTCTGGCCGTCTTCCAGCTTCTTCAGGTCATCCTTCAGGTCCTTGGCAAATTTCTTCTGGCCGTCCTCCATCTTCTTCTGGCCGTCTTCCATCTTGGCTTCCATGCCACTTAACTTTTCTAGCAATGCTGCAAATTGCGCTTCCATTTTAGATGTTTGTCTTGTAAAGGGCATGCACTCACAGGAAAATTAAAATAAAAAAATGACCTGCTCGGGTTTTGAAACCAGGACCGTCAGGTGTTGTGCTTGTGTTTGAGTTCGTAATCCCGCTTCTGACACCAGTTGTTACGTGCCCCACCCCCCCTCCAGTAGCACTTTTGTTAACTGGACTACGGTGGGTTGAGGCACAACACAGATTGTTCCTTTAAATGAAATAATTAAATTTATTGCGGCCAGAAAGATACACCATTCAACAGCAAATACAAGCAATTAGAGCCTTACTCCAGTTTTCTCAAGTCTCTTCCTTATGGAGAGCTCTTGCCCCCTTTCACTTGTCAACAAACGACAGAAGTTAATTCGTCCTAATGAGTCAGGTGGCCTTGACAGAAACTACCTGCACCTCTTCCTCATGTACACAAACTACAGTTACTTGCTACACGCTGCTTCGCTGTTCACAAGCTGGGAAACAATGTCACTGGATTTCGTAACTCATACGGCACTTCGCCACAATACGTCTGTCGCTCAGTGAAATCACACTCGCTCAAAACACAGGCAGTCCCCTGTATGCTTCTCACTCCCTCGCTGTCAAGAGAATCGGCTTCACTAGGGGTTTCGCAAGTCACCACACTTCTGTCGCTCAGGATAAACTCTCGCACTAGCTCGAAAAACACAACCACAACTGCTTGACAGGTCGCTCTTATATAGCAGGCCGGTGACTCAATAAATGCTTCTAGACCCATCCAGGGTTCACGGCTTCTCGAGGTTTCCTTCACTGGCTGAGTCACGAATATTCTGGACCATCCCTTTGTCCTAGTAGTCCTGTTGCATAAGGCGCACGCAATACACTGAGGCAGAGCAGCCCAGCCCTGGGGCAGTTGTGACTCATGCGGCGAGCGATGAAACAAACTCACAGCCGTAACAATATTTACATACAAGAATAATAATGGACACATTCTCTTTCCATAGCTGAAATCATGTTATTGAGGAAAGCCCCCTCCAAACCAAAAGTCTGGGTGCGCCCCTGGCACATGCATTTTAAATTTGGACCTATCAGCAGGCTTAGAATCATGTTGGTAGCACTGACGTATATGAGTTACTCCAAATTAAATAGAATGTCAGGTACTATACGTGTGCATAATTTAAAGCTGCCGGTTCGCATACTTTCTGATATATGGGTATTTGGATTTAAAAAATTGAGAGCATTTATTAACATTTGGCAGCCCTGGTGGCTCTTAAGAATACGCTCAGTCATATCTGTTTATGTACAAATAGCACATACGAAATTGGGTTGAAATCCAATTGATAGTGTAGAAGTTGTATGCATTTAAAATTTGGACTTATCAGCAGGCTTATAATCATTTTGGCAACACTGCCATGTATGGTCTCCTGGAAATTAAACTGCAATATTATTATCTATACGTGTGCCAATTTTGAAATAGCTCCCATTCATACCTTCCAGGATATCCAACATGGAGCTCAAATTGCAATTGCGATTTTTCAGCAGTTGGTAGCACTGACATCATTTTCAAATATGGCCGTGATATATTCAGGTATACATCTTTACTTCTACCAAATTTTGTTTCGATTGCTGCAGCCGTTAGGATTTGATAGGGGGGGGGGGGACACACACACACACACCGCCAGACAGAAGGACAGACAGACAGACAGACAGACAGACAGACAGACAGACACACATTTGCCCGATCTCATAAGTCTACTTTTTCCTCATATTTGCAAAATGTGAAAAGTAGGCTAAGAACGTCTGCCTTATAAAGGGTCGCTCACATGTAAAGCAGGGAAGTTGCCGACTATCAGGGGTTTGCACTGCTCTTTCGAAACGCTTGTTACTGAAGGTTTACTAGCGCTGGCCTATGAAGTGTGGCTCAGCCTGGAGGTGGACGCGATGGACACTACTGTAGGAACCATCATGAGAAGGTTGCGGCAGAAGAACAATATCCTTGTTCTGACTCACGCAAGGAAGATGTATGCAACCAGCCTCGATGTAATGGTTGAAGGAACACGTGGTGTCAGGGGACAAGGACATCGTACATGAGTCACTTGCTAGCAGATGCACAGAAGTGCTGTAAATCAGTTTAACGTCCCATTTAACTGCTTTGGCTTCAAAGACGCCGAGGAGAAGGGATCTTACAAGCCACATATTGAAGGATAAATCGGCTTGATCACGATTTAGAAATGCTCTTGTCATGCGTCATATTTGGAGGATTATAGTCTTTTGTGTTAGTGAAAAGGTGTCATTCATTGTACACTGCCACTTTGTGGAGCGTTATTAATATCACTATTATCCCATATAAGGCAAGACGCGTGATGCTTCTCTGATACTTTAACCTTACTTCACTAGAAGTGTCGTAATGCTCAACATGTGGCATATGTAAGGGTTGTAGAATTACGACACGTTAAAGAAGCCCTGCAGTGAAAAATGCTGATACCCTGACAGGTCGAAAGCCTCAGTAGCGAAAAGGAGGTCCAAAAACAACAGCATTATTTATTTAAATCTGTAATATTTATTTATTATTCATTTTCCCCCAGGGGCTCACAACTTGTGGGACGTGGGTTGGCGACCATGGGGCCCCAGCTGAGTCCGGCATTGCTTCCACTTACTTGTGCCGGGCTCCTCTCCGTCTTCTTTCCTGTTGACCTCACTTGGCCAACTCTTGTTCTTTTCCGACCCCAACTGTATTAGGGTATCCGAGGCCAAGGGAGTCTTTCACTTTCCCGCCTTAATTGGCCCTTGTCTCATCTTTCCTGATCCCTCATTCTTCGAGGGGGTGGCGGCTTCGGTGGCGTAGTCTGTAGCATGCTGAGCTTCTATGCCCAAGATAGCGGGTTCAAACCCGGCCGAAGCTGTCGAATTTTTTAAGGGCGTTAAAAATCCCTCAGTATGCCTTCCTTCGGAGGGGAAGTAAAGCCGGCGGTCCCATGTCATAGATTTATGGCATGTTAAAGAACTTTCCACTAATTACACCTGTGTGAAACTAAATTGTATAGGTGAAGTATGTAAACAACGCTCTTAGGTTGCTACGTTAGTTGCCAAGAACCGACTGCGGTGGCGTCTGGTGGCTAGGTTCTGAACTAGGCCTAGTAGTCGTTGACGGTGGCGTTTGACGGCAAAAATAGGAACTATTTGAAAAATTCGAAGTTTCAGTCCTTACTTGAATTTTAAAAAAGCCAACAGATACACACACTAATACAGTCATCACAATTAATACCGGTTATCAGACAGATTCTACACACACCCAAAGTACACGGGGCTACATGACCGCGTTATTGCAGCCCCTAAACTAAGGAACCAACCATTCTTCGAGGGGTCACCTCTTATTTTCTTTTCATTGAATATCCTGCATTCTGCTCAAGGGGGCACGTCTGGTGAGGTGGTGAACCCGAGGGTTTCCTGAGCTGGGTCCGGTTTTTCTCCTTCTTCCATTGCCTTTTGGGCGGTCCCTCTCCTCTTGACCTTTCCTCTCTGCCTTTCCTGGCTCTCCTTTCTTCCAAGTCCCTTAATTCTCATTCTTCGTGGGTTTAGGGCATTTCCTTTCCTCCTGTCCCTTGATTTGTTTTCCATTTCCTCATCTCGTATGTTTGTAGTTAGTTTTAGGTTTAGGGCCTAGTTTCATTTACATTTACATTTCCACTATCACCCAAACCATTAGGGGCCGATGACCTAGATGTTAGGGGTTTGAAGCCATTTTTTCAGTGTTGCCTTACTAAACAAGAGTTTGGTGCTTTTCAGTCGGTCAACACGAATGTACGCCAAAATAACTGGGTTATGCCCTAATCCTGAAATAAATTATTAATAAATAAATAAATTTATTAATCTCATGTAATTTATTTCAGGAATAGGGCATAACCCAGTTATTTTGCGGAACATTAGTGTTGACCGACTGAAAAGCACTAAACTCTTGTTAGGCCCCTTAAAACAACAACTATCATCATCATCATATTATTATTATTATTCATTTATTCATAGAATGCAAATACATTTGCCATTGATAGCAACCTGTTTGTTGATATCCGTATTGATACTTGAATTAAAATACATCTATTATATATTATAGTAAGCCTCCGTGGCTCAGGCGGCAGCACGCCGGCCTCTCACCGCTGGGTCCATGGTTCAAATCCCGGTCACTCCATGTGAGATCTGTGCTGGACAAAACGGAGGCAGACAGGTTTTTCTCCGGGTACTCCGGTTTTCCCTGTCAACATTTCATTCCAGCAACACTCTCCACTATCATTTTCATCTGTCATTTAATCATTGCCCCAGAAGAGTGCGTCAGGCCTCGGCAGCCGGCACAGTTCATATCTTCACCGCTAAATGGGGGCTTCATTCATTCCATTCCTGACCCGGTCGGAGACTGGAAGCAGGCTGTGGATTTTCATTTCATATATTATAGTACATGTTTCCACCTGACATTGAGGTCTTCGTCAGACCAATTAAGAATGAAAATGTTTTTGATAAATTATAATTCAAAGAATAAAATAATAAAATGGATATCCTTAGAATGTAATTAAACGCAAATAAAATATTATATTGGGCTTCAAATTCAAAATTCCGAAAATACAGATATATGATGGTAATTGATGATCATTGTTGTTTTAAGGGGCCTAACATCTAGGTTATCGGCCCCTAATGGTTTGGGTGACAGTGAAAAATGAGATGAGAATGAAAAACTATAACTAATACTAACTACAGACCTACATACTAGAAGAAGAAATGGTAAACAATTAAAGCATAAGGCAAATAAAGGACAGGAAGAAAAGAAATGCCCTTAACCCTCGAAGAATGAGGAGTGAGGGACTTGGAAGGAAGGAGAGCCATGAGAGGCAGATAGGAAAGGGTAAAGAGGAGAGGGCCCGCCCCAAAGTTAGAGGAAAAAGCGGGAAAAACGGACCCAGCTCAGAAATCCCTCGGGGTCGCGAACTCCCGAACTCACCAGGCGTGAGCCCCTGAGGGTGTAGCATTATCCAGGGTGCACCAGAAGTGGTGGGGCTACATACACCCTGCCTCCTTAAGGGCCATGAGCACAAGGCAGGAGGTAAAAGGAAAAGAAAATAAGGCTGACCCCTCGCAGAAGGAGGGTATCAGAAAAGATGAGACAAGGGCCAATTAAGGCGGGAAAGGAAGAGACTCCCTAGGCCTCGGATACCCTAATACCGTCGGGGTCGGAAGAGAACAAGAGTTGGCCAAGTGAGGTCAACAGGAAAGAAGACGGAGAGGAGCCCGGCACAAGTAAGTGGAAGCAATGCCGGACTCAGCTGGGGCCCCATGGTCGCCAACCCACGTCCCACTAGATGTGAGCCCCTGGGGGGAAAATACAGATAGAAAAACAAGTAATATTGCAATACCAAGTCCAGAATATCGTCAAATACGTTAACTGAGTAGCCTGAAAATGAGTAAAATTTAAATCTTCTTTTGAAATATGGTTCGTGAATTTTGCTTTCAGGTGCCAACCAGTTTTTGCGTCTTTTCAATCTTCATTTGTCTTAAGTCATATGTATAAATTTAAGCAAAATGTTTAATGAAATTATATTTTAATGAAGGTAAAACTGCAATCGAAATTGATGTATTGATATATTCCTTTATTCCTTTATTTTGTATTTATCCCCGCCATGCACCGGAATGATTACCAGATGGAAGGCTGTGCATTATTAATGCAGGGGGCCGTTATCGAAAATACGTATCAGAGAGTAAAGAGACGTCAGTCACAAACAAAGCTGATTCCTGACACAAATAGTTCTTGTAGCTGGTCTGGGCCGAACAGTTTTGTTTTAATTCCAACTTGAAATATTAAAACAAAGGATCTGTATAATATATAAATATCAAAATAAAAATAGGAGGAATGGCTGGTGGATAGCCCTACCGAGATTTAGGCTGTGTTCCTTTCAGGGATGAAATGGCAGGAAGACAGCCCTGGCGAGATGAACGCTGTGTTCCTATATAAGGCAGGACAGGTGGACAGCTCTGGTGAGATTTAGTCTTTGTTCCTTTATGAGTGATGAAATGTCTGTTGGACAGCCCTGGCGATATTTAGGCTGTGTTCCTTTATGAGGGATGAAATGGCCGGTGGAGGAGGACTGCAGCCTTCGAGCTTATAATGGGAACCTGAAAGACTTTCATGAAGCAACGCAGCCTGCTCTTGATTGGTATTGAAATTTAAATACTATCCAGTAAATCTGAATCTGTTGAATATGTGTCTCCTGATCAAAATTGGCTTTAATATTTATTGTTCTTTTAAATACTAATGTATATGTTTAATGTGTTCCTTAGCTTGTAATTATGTACATGTACCATGCCATACGCTAAATAAATAAATAAATAAATAAATGGCCGGTGGACAGCCCTGGCGAGAATATGCCTGTGCTCCTTGATAAGGGAGGAAATGAACGAATATGGATGAGGAGTTGGATGGAATGGCCGGTGGACAGCCCTGGCGAGAAGTAGGCTGTGTTCCCAAGAACCTGCCCAAGTAACGGGACTGAGCTGAGCCGATGTGGGACAGCTCCACTGTGCGGAGCAAGCTCATCTCCACACCACACGACTAAAGCCAACCACATCGTGCCTGATATAGCCTAGTGACTAGCATTCTTGGCCGGGAGGTCCGGCTTCTATCCCTGGCTCAGCCAAAAAATGTAACTCTGCTCTGAAATGGCCCGTGTCACTGTGTATTTGTAATTGAGGTAGTACTTTGGTAGGATGATGATGATGATGATAATTGTTGTTTTAAGGGGCCTAACATCTAGGTTATCGGCCCCTAGTGGTCTGGGTGATAGCGAAAGGGACAATGAAAAGGAAACCATAACGAATATTAAGTGAGACTGAAAATTCTTACAAAATGGAACTCAAATTGAAATGACTCACAAAATGTAGAGTGGAAATATTCACAAAAGGTAATTTAGAAGGAAAATATTCACAAAAGGTAATTTAGAAGGAAAATATTCACAAAATGTAGAGCGGAAATATTCACAAAAGGTAATTTAGAAGGAAAATACTTACAAAAGGAATTTAGATTTAAAAATACGCACAAAATGTACGGTAGATTAAAAAAAACTCACAATATGTGGAAGCCCGCGATTCAAAATACTGTACTGACAAAATGCAATGTAGATTGAAAATAACGCGGCTTCGGTAACTAAGTTCTGAACTAGTAGTCGTTGACGGTGGCTTTTGGTGGCAAAAGTAGGAACTATTTGAAAAAATCAAAACTCTGCAGTCCTTACTTGAATTAAAAAAACAGATAACACACACTAATACAGTCATCACAATTAACACCGGTTATCAGACAGATTCTACACACACCCAAATTACACGGGGCTACATGACCGCGTTGTCGCAGCCCCTAAACTTAAGAACCAACCAACCGAAAATACTTACAAAATGTGGTTGAGATTCAAAATACTCACAAAATGTAATTTAAAGACACGGGGAGCCAATTCATAAAAAAGGGCGGGAATCGTAAAGAGAAAAGGAACTTTAATGAAAAGAAAAGAAGGCTGATCCTAGAAGAATAAGGGATCAGGAAAGACGAGAGAAGGCGGGAAAGGAAGAGACTCCCTAGCCCTCGGATACCCTAATACCGTCGGAGTCAGAAGAAAACATGAGTTGACCAAGTGAGGCAGAAAGGAAAGAAAACAGAGAGGAGCCTGGCACAAGTATGTAGAAGCAATGCCGGACTCAGCCGGAGTCCCGTGGTCGCCAACTCACGTCCCACTAGATGTGAGCCCCTGGGGGAGGGTAGGAAGTGGCCGTGGCCTTAAGTTAGGAACCATCCCGTCATTTCCCTGGAGCAAACGTGGAAAACTACGGAAAACCCGCCTCATCTCAGTTTTGCCTCACGAGGCTGAGTGTGCCTCGTTCCAGTACAGAATCAATTTTCCTGGCAGAGCCGGGAATCGAACCCGGGCCTCCTCGGTGACAGCCAAGAATGCGAGTGCACGACGGTCAAGCTACAAACGCTCGACTCAACCAAGTACACACTCAGCCTCGAGGGGCAAAACTGAGAAGAGGTGGGTTCGATTCCCACCTCAGCCTACCTGGAAGTGGTTTACTGTTAGTTTCTCCACTTCTAGTCCAGGCAAATGCCACGACTGCTTCCTTCTCAAACCCCACCAGAACACTATTACAGACATCAAATTATCACAGGTTATTAAACAAAATTCCATTTGTCCAAATACACGGGGCTAAATTACCACGATGGCCAGGCCACACAAATGGAACCAAGATACTGAAAGTAGCAGATCGGGATTTCTGAAAACGTTTGAATTTTCTGAACTTATTTTGAAATATAAGCCTGTCTAAAATTTCTTCTTTTGAAATTTTCATTTCCGACTAAATCTTTACCACTTCGATGAACCAACTAATTAGGATTTTTTTTTGTAGGAATGGTGATTTTTTGCAATGATTCTGTGTTCATTCGGACCATGGGACCAAGGGACATCCCTCGATGTGAATTCAGACTAATGAAAAATCCACAGCCTGCTTCCAGTCGACCGACTGGGTAAGGGAATGGAATAAATGAAGCCCCCATCTAGCGGCGAGGATATGAACTGTGCCGGCTGCCGAAGCTTGTCGCACTCCCCAGGGACAATGATTAAATGAATGACAGATGAAATGTAATGATAGTGGAGGGTGTTGCTGGAATGAAATTGTGTCAGGGAAAACCGGAGTACCCAGAGAGAAAAACCTGTCTGCCTCCGCTTTGTCCAGCACAAGTCTCACATGGAGTGACCGGGATTTGAACCACGGACCCAGTGGTGAGAGGCCGGCGTGCTGCCGCCTAAGCCACGGAGGCTCCTAATTCAGACAAACGCGAGGCGAAAACAATAGTGTTCAGTATCGTTTGCAGGATATGCTTGCAGTGCATTCGTTCCACACGGAATGTAGGCAGAGAAATATTGATTTTCCTGACAACACGCGTTAATTGGGCTGCATAAAGCGATATTATTAGGGGCAGATGATACATGTATGATACTGAACCCGAGCCTGGCACTAGGGCGGGCAGTATCCAGATCCACCCACGCGCGAACAGGTCTGGTCAGGTCGTGATGGCCCGAGGTGACCAAATCGAGCGCAAAACCTCACCGTGGAGGAGGAAGGTCGCATCTAACGGGAGCTAGAACAAGGCGAGGAGAAGGAGGTCTTCAATGTGCAGAGTGAACTATGGCACATGTGGACCGGGGATCAACACGTTACTCTATAGCAACGAGGGGGTAACTTCGTTACTAATGAGATTAATTGATATTGCATCTTTTCAATCGGTCTACGCACTTTTAATCCCAAACTTTCACCGGTCTGTAGCACAGTAGCTGAACCCTGACAGAACGCTTTCTTTCTAAGCGGCTTCGGTGGCGTCGTTGGTAGCATGCTGAGCTTCTATGCCTAAGTTTGCGGGTTCGAACTCGGCCGAAGTCGTCGGATTTTTAAGAGCGTTACAAGCCCCTCAGTATGCCTTCCTTCGGAGGGGAAGTAAAGCCGGCGGTCCCATGTCATAGATTTAGGGCTTGTAAAAGAACCTTCCACTAATTACACTTGTGTGAAGCTAAATAATAGGTTAGATTTGACTTACGCTCTAAGTTTTTAACGTTCGTCGCCAGGAGCTAACTGCGGTGGCATCTAGTAACTAAGATCACAACTAGTTGTCGTTGAGGGTGGCGTTTGGTAGCAAAAGTAGGAACTACTTGAAAATTGGATGTCTTCAATCCTTACTTAAATTAAAAACAGATAACACACACTAATACAGTCATCACAATTAACACCGGTTATCAGCCAGATTCTACACACACCCAAAGTACACGGGGCTACATGACCGCGTTGTCGCAGCCCCTAAACTGAGGAACCAACCAACCAACCAACCTTTAATTTGTCAGAATTAACAAAATAGTACAAAAATTGCTGCCAAGTGGCAAGAAAATGTTTTTCTTTTCTTGTACCAAAACGTTTGAGTACCTTCTACAGAACTTTAAAAAAAATCATTAATAATACACTTTATTTATTTAGCGTATGGCTTTACAGATAAAATATGTAATCACTTGAAAAATTCAACAATACTTTCATTCAAATCAAAAATATGAACGGTATGGACCTAGTACAGTACATACAGCAGTTATAGCATGGAAGTAAGGTTAATTGTTTTCCTGGATGCATTATCATTCTTCGTATCATTGTTACACTTAACAATAGCGATTCTTTGATATGATGCTGTTTCCCGCCAAATGATGTGCGCGCCATCGCTATCGTCAACAATGCAATGTTTTATTCTTTCTCCTTTTGCCACTTGTTGGCGTAGGAACAGATCAATACAGCCATAACCTTAGATGTTCTTGTGCAATTCAGAAACGAATATGCGCTTGATGCCTGAAGATGTCGCCAGGGCAGTGGCTCTGATCGAAAATGGTGGCGCGCACATCTTTCCGCGGGAAACAGCATCATATCAAAGAATCGATATTGTTAAGTGTAACAATGACTTGAAGAATGATAATACATCCAGGAAAACATTAACCTTACTTCCATGCTATAAACAGTAAGTTATGTACAGGGCCTAGAGAGTACATATTTATGATTTAAATGAAAGTAATGTTGAGTTTATCAAGTGAACGGTTCTCTTTGCCGGTCAGTGTATAACCCAAACCCAATTGGTTTACTGTATGAAAAAGTTCGTACCCACACAGGTGAAGTACCAAAAACATTCATATTTAAAACTTGTTTGTATTGTATATTTTATTTGTAGATTAATGTAAACTATGTCTTGTAAGTAAACGTGATGTAAATACATAAATTAACGTTTGTTTTCGTTTTAAATCATAAAAATAGAGAATTTCCTTCAATTTTTAATTTTCGTTGCGGTAACTACAAAGGCAAACTTTATTAGGTAAAACTATTTTTCTTTCATGAGTTAGGCATGACAAATCAAAATCAACGTACAGAACTCGGACACAAAATTCGTGTTGACTTGTGTAATTTAACGGGATGAGTGACGAGATTTATTTATTTAGCGTATGGCTTTACAGATACAACATGTAATTTTCCACAGAATGAATAGTATACACAATAGCAAATTCTTGCAAACAACTCTTTTGAATTTCCACTTTTTCTAACAACTGACAAAGTATTCCAAGTTATGCTATTAATTTGCTTTTACATATTTTAAAGCAACAAAACAAACTTGTATTGCTTAAATTTATATTGAAGTATCATAAATTCACACAAGGGCACTCCAATAAGTATAGCCTCCAGCTTGAAATGTTGGCGTCTTGCTGCTTTAAAAGGCCAAACAGAAGCAGCTATTTAAATTGATAAAGTTCTGACGGTGTCGTTACTGGCTGTTCTTTGGTTATATTCCATGTTTATTATTGTATCTTGACTGGGAGAGAGATATGTCCGGTCGCCTGTTCGCTGCTGCTCGCTTAGGGGTCACGTGTAGAGTACTTTCAGGTAAAACCTACGGACGTGAGCAACAATGGACGAGAATTTTCCTTAGACACTAGACCTGTCCAAGGGTACATAAACAAACAAGCAGGATTCTGTAATCATGCATAGTAATATCAATTACTGGATACTTTCACATGCAAAATTTACTGCAAATCCATAAATTACCTTTCTTAAATTGTAACATTCAGAACAAATATTCACATACTTAGACTTATTTACAATTATACCTTTATCTCCGGATCTAAGTTGGTATCATTGGTATTTAAGATTTGCCAAAATAATACCCGAATATTGTGCATTATTTCCTTGATTGGATTTTCAGACATTGACAGTCTATTCTCAAATGAACAGTGACTTATTAGATAGTTGGTAGGCCTGGTGCCTTTCAAATTATAAGCACAATTATATCGAATAAGTTCTGAAGATTACAAACTTTAATTCAATAGTAATTTGTACTTTTTATTGTGCAGGTTTCGGCCACATTGAGGCCATTCTCAGCGCAAATAATAATGTGAATAGAAAAGCAAGAATTCAATTATTTTTTTTACCATAAACAAAGGATGTTCTCAAAACTATTAAAAAAAATTAAACGTCCAAAGACTAAAAAGCACACATTAAGAAACTTACGTAGATGTTATACTGTATAGACATTAAAAAATTAGGTTAGGATCGAAGTTGTCAGTATATATAACATCTACGTAAGTTTCCTAAGGTTTATATTTCCCTCTCTTTTCTGACATTCTAGAATTTGTCTCTCATGTCTATCTTAATCATCGTTCTAGATCACTGTTCTTACTTCAAGCTGGTTTTATATCAAGATTTATTTCTTTCGTAATTAACATATTTTTGTAATCTGCTATTTTATGTGTATTTTTTAGCCTTTTGACGATTAATTGTTTAGAAATAGTTTTGAGAACAACCTTTGTTTATATTATTCATATTATTATTTGCGCTGAGGAAAGTCACAATAAAAAGTACAAATTAATATTGACTTTAAGGTTTCTAATCTTCAGGACTTATTATACTTCATCAATAGGAAACAAGGCTAACATGTCACATTACAATAACAGTATATCTCTTATAGCAGACAATGTACATTAACAGATTGGTAGAAATTCATGAAATGTTGAGTCTAGGGCTCAAATGTTTGCCAAATATTGCTAAGCAGTTGGTAACCCTGAGGATTCTGTAATCATGCATAGTAATATCGATTACTGGATACCTTCACATGCAAAATTTACTGCAAATCCATAAATTAGCCTGGTGGTTACAGGCTGTTGAACACTGAACCTACCAACTGGCAACACTACCACCGTCACTTTAATTTACGTCAAATGTATTTTAATATAATAGCCTGATAAGTTTGTAAAGGTTTCCACACATAGAGAACATTAGTTTGACAGTTGGCATCCCTGACGATTCTGATAATATGTTTGAGACATATTCACGTGACATTGAGCGTATGATTCAAGCATTTTGCGATCACTTTTAGACAGTTGGCAGCCCTGGCCACTCTGATAATAGGCATAGTTGTGTCTTTTAGTTAGTTATTGTTGTTTAAGGGGGAGGAACAGTGAGGTCATCTGCCCTTAAAGTTGTATATTTTAAGGCACATCTAAAATTTGAAAGTGATCCAGTAATTAGTAGGACAGTTACACATGCAGCTAAAGGCCGGACGTTTGTTTTAGATGAGTGAAAAATCTTAATGGAAGCCTGGAGGTGAGTTAATACAGTACCTGTGTTGTTATCAGCTACCCCATGCGGTCAGATGATGGACAAAACTATCTCACGCTACTGCTGAAGTACGGCCATTGGCAAATATAATAGCGTTCTGTTCGTAACTATGTAACGTGTTCTTCCGCGTCACATAATACTTCGACGTGGACTGTACTGTCAGCACGGTGGTGTCGTCACGTGCTTAAGTATGGAATTCCATTACATCAGACCGGTGATGACAACTATGAAGCGAGAGGGCGAGATAGTGACTGTGTACAGGCTCACCCGCAAGCTTCAAGGTCAAGGGCAATCGTCTAAAACAAACGCCCGGCGTATACACAATGAAGCTATGAGTGTAGTTAAAATTATGTTGGTAATATCAACATTGACTATTTATTCTATAGGTAGATAGTTATAAAACATCTTGACCAATTAGGCTAGTCTGCCAAGATTGGAATTGATTCCATACACAGATTCCCAGAATTTGAGCCTAAAGTTGAAAGGTCTTGAAGACATTAATTTGAAAGTTGGCAGCCCTGGTGACTGTGATAACATGCGTGGTTTCTGAGATTGCATCTAAACATGCTTTAGGGAAGTGACACTAGGAATACTTCCCCGGTACTGGAGTAGACCAGGAACTCACCTGCAACAAGAAGAAAATAGACATTAGGAATTTACGATAACTTGAAAAACTTTCATATTAAGTTAGTAAATAAGGTACAAGTTATTTTATCTCACTGAACGACCTCTGAAAACAATAAAAACTCTCAACAACTAAAACAACCCCACGGAATGAGGACGAGGAGAAAAATAAATAAAGAGAAAGACGAAGAAAAGGAAGAGGAAAAAGAAGTAGGGAAGAAGGGAAAAAAGTAGGGAAGGAGATAATGATAATGTTATTGGATTTACGTCCATATTAACTACTGCAGCTTTTAGAGACGCCAGGGTGCCAGGAATTTTGCCCCAAAGGGGATATTTAACGTGCCAGTAAATGTACAAACACGGCTCCCTCGCATTTGCTCACCCTCAAATATCAACTGACTGCGCGAGGTTTTGATCCTGCAAGCTCGGGAACGGCAAGCGAGAACGTTACCGCTGAGCCACACAGCCAGCCGCATCTGAATTACAAACACACACACACACACACTAATACAGCCATCACAATAACGCAGATTAACAGACAAGCTCCACACACACCCTAGTACACGGGTCGCAAATGCGCTAAAGAATAATCAACAACACACATTTAAAAATATCACGGATACCATTCGTATGGCCACATTTATCGTGTGAGTGATGTGAGGTTGAGCAATAACATGGTCAGCTTTATGTTAACAAGAATACCGAAGAGGTGTGGTTCACTGAGAAAGAGTGGGGATAACACAGGAGAGACGTCTACGATGAAACTCCAAGAAAAGACAAAACTAAAATCTAGCAAAAAGGACTGAAGCGAGGAAGGAACAGCACAGGAAAACGAATGCGGGAATACTGAGTGAACGTTAAAGCCCAGGCGTGAAAGGGAAAATGATGCTAATGATAATTGTTTGTTTAAGGGGCCTAACATCAAGGTTATCGGTCCTTAATGATTTGGGTGATAGGGAAACATGGAAATGAGAACCTATAATCAGTACCGGATTAAGGTAAAATAAGGCCCAAGTCCCTCAGATTTTTGGGGGCCCCTTTATATTTTTCAAATAATTCTTATTTTTAGCACCTGTACATTTAATAAAGTACCGTATATACAAGAGTTCTTTTGCTCAGGATGAATAATAAACTATTTATTAAATCATACATAGGCCTACATACAGCATATACATACATTTCAATTGAAATTACCATCGATATTTGAAAACATTTCAGATGATTTGATGAACAATTTAACAAATTATACTATTTTTACTTCTGTAAAATGTAATCAAAAATTTCTTTTTCTGTTTTTTTTTTCCTTCGGTCAATGAAATATTCTACAATGTCAACAAAATCAATTTCCCGCAGAACATCTGACTCTATATACATTAGGGGCAGATGACCTCGTAGTTCCGCCCCTTAAAACAACAATAACTAACTAACTCGATATACATTAAACTTAGTAGCCTATGTCTAATCGTTCTTGTGACATGATACTTCTTTGCGCACTTTTGATCCGTTTCAATTTTGAAAACGAGTGCTCCGCAGAACAATTCGTTATCATGACGGTCAGGAAAACAGACTCAAGCTTGTCTCGAATAAGAATTTCGTCAAGTTCAGAATGAGTGAACTCAGTTTTTAAAGGACATTGTAATTGAATATAATGCTGGAACTGTCTCAGTTCTGGATAAAATGTTTCTAAATCTTCGGAATAAAATTGAACTAAATTAGAAATTGCTTGGGGGGCCCAGATAATTGGGGGCCCTGGGCCTGGGCCTAGTCGTGCCTAATGGGTAATCCAGCTCTGCCTATAATTAGATCTAACTACAAACTTACAACTAAACCTAACTACAGCTTACAAACTGGAAGAAGAAAAGGAAAACGAATCACGAGTAAGGAAAATAAAAGGAAGGGGAAATAAATGCCCTCAACCCTCGAAGAATGAGGCTTGAGGGACATAGAAAGAAGGAGAGGCAGGATAGGCAGACAGGAAAGGGAAAGAGGACAGGGCCCACCCCAAAGGCAATGGAAAACCGGACCTTGCTTAGGAATTCCTCGGGGTCGCCAACTCCCGAACTCACCAGCTGTGAGCCCATGAGGGTGCAGCACTATATAGGGTGCACCAGAAGTGGTAGGGCTACAAACACCTGGCCTCTTTAGGGCCTTGAGCAGAAGGCAGGAGATATCAGGAAGAGAAAACAAGAGGTCCGATCCCTCGAAGAATGAGGTGCTAGAACTTGCCCTGTTTTAAAAACAAAACAGTCGCAAAAATATGTTATTCTTGCCAGTTAATTGCGATAATTCTCGTAGATGATATTTCCACACCGATAGAAAGCACGTTGGGTGTTTGTTGTGGTCTCACTAGCATTGAGAATCTCTACGTGACTATCTGAATTCCACTTTCTGTCACTGTCAAGGCTTGCGGTCAGAAGGGAGCCAATGAGGCTTGGCTCCCAGTGCGGGGTCCTGGCATCGAGTAATACAATTACAGCCCCACCGGGACCAGCTGTATAATAATTATGTCCCGCTGACTGGGCCGGACGAGCTAAGTGACGGATGATGACGGATGATGTGTAATGGTGCGACAACAACCGGCATCGAGCGTCATTAAACATATCAACAAAACACGATAATGTCTGACTTACTGTTTCGTTTCGTGAGCCACGGGAAATATTTTCGAACTGTGAGAACGATAATTGGGAGTGTTGAACTATGAGTCTGTACTGGGTCAAACAATCCTTCATAGATTTGTTTGCAAATGGGGACGTATTCCTTGGTGGCAAAACTACAATTCAAAATATACATAGATTATTATTAAAACAAGTAGTTCCGTGAAGAACTATACAGGTTATTTTGATGTATCCTACTTATAATAATTGCCTCTATCAACATACAAATTTTTGCTTTGATTACTGTCATAGATTAATGGATATTGAGAACCGTCGAAATATTTCTGATGGTCGCCATGTTGGATTTCTATATATGTAGGCCAAAGAGTTATGTAGCCTACTATTAGATGGAGATTATTGCGTAGATTCATTATTCATACGTTGACATCGATCGCATGATTAGTACATAAGAAATAAAAACTTAATTTTAAAATTACACACAGCCGCCATCTTGAGGTTATGAAAACAATTGAACTAAATTAGATCTCACGAGCATTGCAATTTGTATATTCATTTGCTGTATTATGTTTCACTGCGTTCGGATGGTTAAACCGCGAGAAAAGTCTATTTAAAATTTTCAACTTTGCTTGGCCGCCGTGTTCCTTTTGTAGTTAAAAAGTTCCGTAAAGTCTCATAGGTGAACTTCTAGTAGTGCCCTTTATCATCGTACAAAATTTCAGGGTGATATCAGTAATAGTTTCGGAGATATAGAATGCCGGTGAAATATTTCGCACAGCCACCATGTTGGATTGGTGAAACGTAATAAAATTTGAAGGGCACGGTCGGGGTCGACCAAAATAGTATTATAACCTTACCGAGTTTCATTGAAATCGCTCCAGCCTTTTAGAAGTAATTAGAGGACACACACACACACACACACACACACACACACACGTATACAGAAACAAGGGGATCTCATTAGCCTTCTTTTTCCATAAATGAAAATAGGCTAAAAATCCCTCTCGGCATGCCGGAAGATTGAGGGAGATATCACCGGGCAAAGAAAAATATATCGTATTCACTACGACATTAAACGTGACCTCCAAAAGATCCAATTCGTTTGAGAGTTCTAGGAAATAAAAATACTGCATTAATTGATATACCGGTATTCAGTTATAAGTTTAGACTTTATGCTTTCTGATTTGAATACGAGAAATAGTTTTCATAATTAATAATGAAGGACGTCCATTTTGAAATAGTGTGTGTTTATATTGTCATTCTTTTCATAAAATGCATATCAGGAGTTGGGAGGAGCAAGGGCGAATGTAATACATCCATTTCATATTTTTGACATCTTATTATTAATTATAGTATGGGTGATACAATGGTAACCCATATTCGTCCAGAGTATCTCACATATTGTGTCTAAGTGACTAGGCCTCACCATGTTTGCTATGCGCTTAGCGCTGTGTTCGTTGGAAGAGAAAGGACGAATAAACAGTGACACTGCGTCTAACCGACTGGTTAGTATTAAATTGGCCCTGCGCTGAGCGCTGTGTTAGTCGGAAGAGGTTGAAGAAGCGGCTGAGGAAGATGACAGCATTGGCTTTAATTGGCAATAATCTAATAAATCCATTTGTGTCATGGCACATTATTCAGTGTAAGTTCATGTTAGGAATCACAAAAGGCATGAGAAACAATTTTATATTAGTTTCAAACTTAATATTTTGTTCATGATTACCGTGAACCAAGTTCTTCAAATATATAGGCTAGTACATTATGTAACAAAGCATCCCATGGTTGGTCTATCCATTATTGGAGGCAATCTATATTTTTCAATAATAGCCTTGCTTGCCACGGTGGGTCAGTGGTCAACGTGTCGGTCTACTAACCCCAAGCTTGCAGGTTCACTCCTGGCCGTGGGAAGTGATTTTTGAAAGGCGGCAAAAATTACGACACCATGTCATACGATGTTGGCATGTCAAAGAACCCATTTGAATTCAGTAGGCAGTGTTCATAATGGCAAAATTAATCTCGGGAGTTTCCACCAACACAAAGTTCCTCATTTATCTACTAGAGAAAGCTATAGTGTTCAAGGAGCATAGATATCTAACCTCCTTGACTTTCATAGTGCTTCAAAGAACAACGAAATTCGACATGCAAGCTACCCTTTGGGTGTCAAATAACAAAGCTTGCACCCGGCACCCGAGGTCATACGATATTATTATTCATAATATCCTTAGGCTATACCAATTTATATTACGTATGGAACAAAAAGTTCCGTGACGAACTATAGAGCCTACTTTTCTTAAAATTAAGTTTCATGCCAATGAGTAATCTAAAGTATATGAACCTATCTAGAATAATGACGAAATTAAGTTGGTAATATAGAAATGTCTAATTAGTTCGAAATATACCTGGTATAATGTAGCCTAATAGAGCACTACAGTTGACAGTCCTGGTGACTGAATATATTCTTAGTTCCATCTCTTAAGGTACAGAATACAAAATTTGGTTGAAGCCCAATGGACGTTATATGCAGTTAGACATTGGATCTATCAGCACGCGTAAAAGCATGTTGGCAACATTGTCATGCGTGTGCTGATCAGAAATAATCTGAAATATTATGATATCTTGTTGTGCCAATTTTGGATGAAATCCATTTGTTAGTATAGAAACTACATGTATTTTAAAATTGGACCTCTCAGCAGGCATAGAATCATGTTGGCAGCACTGACTTATATTAATTACTCCAAATTAATCTAGAATGTCAGGTGCTATACGTGTGCAAAGTATAGAACTGTTGACTTGCATACTTTCTGATATATCGATATTAGGGTAAAAAAATATAGACAGCATTTATTAACAGTTGGCAGCCCTGATTGCTATTAACAATACTTATAGTCTTATCTGTTATGGTACACATTGTAATCTTTCAATTCTAGCCACAAGATGGCTTCACCCAGAGAAGCCATTTGTAACTTTGAAGATACAAAAATTAAATAAAAATGAATATTCTGCCTCATAAATGGCCTTTCTTTAAAATTTAAGCAAATGACGTAATTAGTACTGTAATTGAACAAATCCACCTTTTTGAAACTCTTCTTATCTCCGGGCGTGTGCAGATATTCTGAAAGGACTGGCTCGTACATAGGCCTTACCAAAACCTCCTATAAATTAATAAAGGCGAAGGAAGGTTTACATGCATCTAACTAAAAAGAAACTATCCAATTTAAATCTACTTTATATTCTGAAGCTGCATGCAAGAAATTGATGAATATAATAAAAAAAGAGTGGCACACAAGAAAAGCAATTAAAATATACATATAATAATATAATAATAATAATAATAATATTTAGGCCTTTAAAGATTTCTTAGTTTGTTTTCACATTACCGGTAATGCTGTCGTCTGCCGTATATTTCTAGTTTCGTCACCACTTTGAAGCTGGTCAGCCATGCCATTATGGTTTACCGCCATGAAGGTCTTCTTCAACTTAGCACAGTTATTAGGCCTACTGTGATTGTGGCATAACAGCCAGAACCCAATCACCCTCCGTCGAAACACGTAGCACTCCTCAAGAGAGATGGCACACTACACACCCTGTCATCTCAAAGTCTAGCGAGACAATCCATTCCGCCGTGCACTAGGTCGCTTGCTACAACACGTCTCCCAGCCACAGCTCCTTCCAGGAAGTCTTCACAGAATTGCTATTGTCATACGCCTGTTTGTCCAGACCACTCATTGCATTTGCTCGGCCGCTTCCTCATCACCCCCTCGGGGTGAGCGAGCATACCTGCTCGAGACAATAGTGTCCATTAAGTGTTGCCTCCTGCACGTGTGACCAGAACATTAACCTGACTCCTGGTTCGGTGGTCTGAACAATATTAATAAACTTTCTTAGACAACATACGATTAGAGCTAGCTTCAGAATCTCGTCAAAAGTGACCTAAAATACATTGAATAATTAATAATAAAAAGCATACGTATATGATAATAGTAATAATAATAATAATGACACTGCGTCTACTGCAGACGTGTCCAATGCAATTGAACACGTTGCCAACACGATAACATGATATAAAGAAATAATAAACCCACTAGCCTACATTAAAACTGTCATGGGGAACTCATAAAATATAGGTTACAGAACGCCCCCTTGCTTTTCATTCATTTGGTCCTATACCATAGAATAAAAAGCAATCCTTTTAGGCATGACTTCCCTTCCAAAATCCTAACTCCTTCCTTCCACAAATATATACACAACCAACAGGGCTACTAGGATATGTACATCCTCAGATTGGAAATATTGTAAATCCCTAGCACCCTTCCGTCCTTTGTAAGGAGCTCGTACGCACAGGCCCCTAATTTCCGTGCAATTACATACGGTCCTTCATACAAATGAAAAAATTTACTCACCAATTTCTGGTCTGCGGACGAGACATGAGGCACCCTTAAAAGCACAAGGTCACCTACATCTAACTTATCTCCTGCCCGCTTCCCTTGCTGCTTCTGCCGTTTCTTACTGGCCTTACATAAATGTTCCCCAGCTAACCTGATACTTAAATCTCTGGGTACGGCCTCCCCTGTCCTCAAACCCAAAATCATGGCAAGTTCGCTGACAGGCTTCCTGCCCAGCTGGACTTCTATGGGAGTGCGACCCGTGCTCTCGTGTTTAGTTACATTGAGCCAACGCTCAACGTCCTCAAGCATCGAAAACCAGGCATTATGTCGCTCACTCACATAGGTCCTAAACATGCGCCCTAGTTCTCTCATTACTCTCTCAGACATGTTTCCTTGGGGATACCTAATAGAGGAATACGTACACTGTATTCCCAGTTCACTCAACTTGGTCCTCCATATCTTCGAGGTGAACTGAGAACCGTGGTCTGAGAGTATTCGGAGTGGCTTACCAAACTCCGGAACATATTTCCCCAGTATGCAATTTACACAACCCCTCCCCGTGGCCTGTCTTAGAGGATAGAGCTTAACATACTTAGAAAAGGCACCAACAACGACAAACACATATTGGTAGCCATACTGAGACTTCACCAACGGCCCATAGAGGTCAACACACACCAACTCACCTGGTTTCTGAGTTAGAACAGCCTGCCTTGGCCCCTCTAAATACCTTGTGGGGTGCTTGCACTTCTGACACAACTCACATGTTGCTAGGGTTTTTCTGACTCCCCTGCCCATGTTTTTCCAGAAGAAGTTCTCCTGAATAGCACCCAACACCTTCTCTGCACCATAGTGGCCTAACTCCTTATGATAAAACCAGATAATATCATACCTCAAAGACTTAGGAACCCACACGCACCATCTCTCGCCAAAGCATTTCCTAGTTAGCAAGTCGTTAAAAAGCCTGAATTCCTTATTACCCCTCTTAGCAATGCTCATATGTTCCATTTCCTCGAGTTCCCGATAAATGTCCTGAATCTCCTCGTCCTTGCATTGTTCCTCTCTCATTTTACCCAACTTTAACCTCTCCCCGTCCCTATCTGAAATCCTAGTTACACAGACCAAAATTCCTTCCTCTCTCCTAGCTTCAACTCCCTCCCCAGCAATTTCCGGGTGGCGACTCACAAAATCCGCGAATTCGTTTTCTGACCCTTTTACATGAAATATATCAAAATCGTACTCTTGGATCGCCAATATCCACCTAGAAAGCCGGTTCGAGGTTATCCTACATGTCCTAAGAAACGTAAGTGCGTTATGGTCTGTATAGATTAGGAATTTCCGGCCAAGCACATAGGTCCGGAACTTGCCCAGCGAATACACAATGGCTAGCAATTCCTTCTCACTAGTAGTGTATCTTTTCTCCGCGGAATTTAGACCTCTACTAGCGAGTGACACGATGCCTAGATTACCATCCCCATCCTTTTGACAAAGCACCCCTGCTAAACCTAAGTCGCTAGCATCTGTCATCACTATATACTGACTATCCTGCCCGGGGTACCTAAGTGTGACAGCATCCCTAAAATCCTCTTTAAGTTTGATGAATGCCTCATCGTGTTCCTTTTCCCAAATCCACTTAGAATTCTGTTTAAGTAACCCGCTAAATGGCCCGCACAGCTGCGAATACCGCAGTACAAACCTCCTGAAATAATTACATACCCCCCAGAAAAGAGCGAAGTTGTTTGACGTTACGTGGTGTCCGAGTGTTGATTATGTTGTCTAATTTCGACCCTTCTGGCGTAACCCCCTGTGGTGTAATAGTGTGGCCTAAAAACGTGATCTGTTGTGCACAAAAGGTCGCCTTCTTAAGTTTCACTGTGAACCCGGCCCGATGCAACTTCCCCAAAACGATTCTAAGGTGTTCCATGTGTTCCCCAAATGTACGTGATGCGATGACTAAGTCATCGATGTAACTGGCTGTGAAATCCCCTGTGTCGTGTCCCAGAGCGATGTTAAGTGCGCGAATGAGCCCAGCTGACGATGTTTTCATACCAAAAGGAATCCGTGTAAATTGTAACAGCTGGTTTTTGTAACAAAAAGCCGTGAATTGCCTATCCTCCTTCCGTAAGGGTACCTGCCAAAAACTAGCACTCAAATCTAATGTGGACAGCCATTCTTTACCCCCAAATCTCTGAACTAAATCCTCAGTAGTTTCCGGTCGCTGATGATCCGGCGCAATGCGTTTATTAGCTTGTCTTGCATCCAAACATAGCCTAACTGACCCATCCTTCTTAATCACTACTACCAACGGATTGACATACTGGCTCCTACTGAATTCGATCACCTCATCGTCTAGCATCTGCGAAATGACATCATCTACTGCTTTGACATGGGCGTGTGGTATCGGGTATCTAACACCATTAAAACTTGACCTATCGGTGATCTCGAAACTATGCTCGTAAACATGTGTCCTACCAGGTTTGTCAGAGAACACCTCACTGTGGTCTCTCAAGACCTCTAACAACTGAGCCTTCTGCTCTACCTCCAACATGGTATCTTCCACAACACTTGAAAATTCACCTTCACGCTCCTCTTCCACTACCATACTACAACTTTGAATATCCTCTGATACCATGTCGCTACTAATCTCACTGACTTCTTCCTCTTCATTTAAAACCTGGACACACACTGATATACTCACAAAGGTTCCCGAGTCCACCTGATAACTCAGACTAATCGTATCAAAATTCTCACCCCACTTGAATCTCACCTTAGATTCGCCATAATCAAGCTTACACATCTGACTGCTTAGCCAATCCGCACCCAATATGACAGGATACACTAAATTCGCGACCACTAGAAAACTCTGACGACCACATTTCTCATCAATGTACATAGGTGCGACAACCTGTCTACGCACTCTCTGTGACTTAGTCCCAACAGCAGACAATATAAATATATTGGACACTGGAATCTCCTCTATGGCTTCTCCTTTACTCTTAACCTCATCATAAAAGCCTGCCTTAATGCAAGAACACATGCTCCCTGAGTCCAATAAGGCATCGACGACTTGACCCCATATCTTCACCTTAATCACAGGACTGATCAACGTAGGCTCACATCTCTCCTGCATAACCTCAACCTGGTCATCTAACAATTCCTTTCTAACATCAAGGTCGTATTCTATCTTCTTCAACCCATGAACTGGAATACTGGGATGGGACCCTCTATCTGACCGTCTTAAAGAGCCCTGTTCCCGTTTAAATTACTCGGCTGAGCTGGCTGTCTCTCTTCTTCACGCCCCCTATTCTCTAACTGCCTTTGTTCCTCAGGTCCCCGATTTTCTGCCTGCCTCTGTTCTCCGCGCCCCCTATTCCGAAATTTCCCTTGGTCACCCCTATCCCTATTTACAAAATGTCCTCTATCATTCCTCACAAAGTTACCTGGCCTATCAATATTCCTACGCTCATAATGCCTATTCCCTTCCTCCTGATACCCCTGATCGTAATTTCCTTCCCTTCCCTGTTCTTGCCTTTTGCCTCCCATTCTACCCAAAGTATCAAACTTTTCTAACACACGTTCCATGTCCTTAATCGTATTTACATCCTGCATGACTACGGCCATCTTCACCTCATCAGAAAAATGACGGGCCATACGCCTAACAATATCACCTTCAGAAGAATTAGTGTCTAAATTCTGACTGATAAGGACATGTGTGAGGAAATACTCCGTCATGCTCACCCCCTGATTCGACTGATACCTCCCAAAATAAATCTTGTCTCTTTCTCTTCCTTTAGTCTGTTCGTTCCAGAACTTTCCCTCAAACTTCTGCCTAAAATCTTCTAACCCCCGAAAACCTCCCCTAAAAACTTGATACCAAGATTTAGCCTCCCCCACAAAAGCTAATGATATGATTTCCTCAACAATATCCCAGTCTAAAGTCCCATCTTCTAACCCTTTCGAAAACCTCTTCTGAACAACTTTAACAAACTCCATAGGGTTAAACTGCCTTCCACTAAATTTAGGTAAGTCAGATTCCCGATAGAAGTTACTATGTCCTACCGAGTGATTACAATTTTCCTTATTTGACTTGGCCTGATTCAGCTCTCTTCTTAATTTCAAATTTTCGCTCTCATTAAAGGATTTCAGTTCACTAATCTCCTTTTTTACACTCTTATCTACCATCGTTACTCTGGCTGAAGAAACCGCTAGCTCCTGTTCGAAAGACACCTGCTTATTTCTAATCTCAGTTATATCCTTCATTTCTTCCTCTACAACTATCAACCTCTCACTAACTTCTTTCTTGACAATGGCTACCTCATTACTCACCTCGCCTATCTGCTTATCAACAGTATCCATAATGCCCTGCCTCTGTAAGCTCATCTTCTCCTCAACTTGCTCGAATCTTTTATCTACCAACTCAATTCTACTGGCAATTTCCTGACGAATTTCCTTATAGCCTTTACTCATACTCTCTACAATCTTATTAATTTTGCTCTCTAAATCCGTACTTTGAATGTCTATCTTAGTACTAAATTCACTACTTTGATTATTAATTTGAGTACTTAAATCACTACTCTGAGTATCCATTTTATTACTTAAATCACTTAGTTTACTACTGAATTTAGACATCATCTGCTCCATTAACTTGATCATCTGTGAGTTTTCCCCCAGTCCTACATTTTCCTCGTCACTATTCACTCCCATTCCTAACTCCTTGCTAGTTGCAACATCATCTTTCTCGGCCCCCTCACGTCCCTCCAACGTACCAGAAATCACATCCTTATCTGCCATTTTACTAGGAACCACTCTCGAATTTGTGGAATCTGACCGCTTATTGGTCTGCCTGTTTGACTGACTCCTGCCTCTTCTAGAATGACCAAGGGTGCTTCGATCAACACTTCTAGATCTCAACTTTAATAAATCAGGCTCACTCTTATTACTTAGCATACCCTCCAAAATCACTGAACATATATACCCTTCCTAAAATACCCGATCAGATTTCACAAATTACCTGTGCGTACTGCCATACTATGCACCAGCCAGCCTTATTCACGCCCCACGTTGGGCGCCATTTGTAATCTTTCAATTCTAGCCACAAGATGGCTTCACCCAGAGAAGCCATTTGTAACTTTGAAGATACAAAAATTAAATAAAAATGAATATTCTGCCTCATAAATGGCCTTTCTTTAAAATTTAAGCAAATGACGTAATTAGTACTGTAATTGAACAAATCCACCTTTTTGAAACTCTTCTTATCTCCGGGCGTGTGCAGATATTCTGAAAGGACTGGCTCGTACATAGGCCTTACCAAAACCTCCTATAAATTAATAAAGGCGAAGGAAGGTTTACATGCATCTAACTAAAAAGAAACTATCCAATTTAAATCTACTTTATATTCTGAAGCTGCATGCAAGAAATTGATGAATATAATAAAAAAAGAGTGGCACACAAGAAAAGCAATTAAGATATATATATAATAATATAATAATAATAATAATAATATTTAGGCCTTTAAAGATTTCTTAGTTTGTTTTCACATTACCGGTAATGCTGTCGTCTGCCGTATATTTCTAGTTTCGTCACCACTTTGAAGCTGGTCAGCCATGCCATTATGGTTTACCGCCATGAAGGTCTTCTTCAACTTAGCACAGTTATTAGGCCTACTGTGATTGTGGCATAACAGCCAGAACCCAATCACCCTCCGTCGAAACACGTAGCACTCCTCAAGAGAGATGGCACACTACACACCCTGTCATCTCAAAGTCTAGCGAGACAATCCATTCCGCCGTGCACTAGGTCGCTTGCTACAACACGTCTCCCAGCCACAGCTCCTTCCAGGAAGTCTTCACAGAATTGCTATTGTCATACGCCTGTTTGTCCAGACCACTCATTGCATTTGCTCGGCCGCTTCCTCATCACCCCCTCGGGGTGAGCGAGCATACCTGCTCGAGACAATAGTGTCCATTAAGTGTTGCCTCCTGCACGTGTGACCAGAACATTAACCTGACTCCTGGTTCGGTGGTCTGAACAATATTAATAAACTTTCTTAGACAACATACGATTAGAGCTAGCTTCAGAATCTCGTCAAAAGTGACCTAAAATACATTGAATAATTAATAATAAAAAGCATACGTATATGATAATAGTAATAATAATAATAATGACACTGCGTCTACTGCAGACGTGTCCAATGCAATTGAACACGTTGCCAACACGATAACATGATATAAAGAAGTAATAAACCCACTAGCCTACATTAAAACTGTCATGGGGAACTCATAAAATATAGGTTACAACATAGCACATACGAAATTTGATTGAAATCCAACTGATAGTATAGAAGTTACACGTATTTAAAAATTGGTACTATCAGCAAGCTTATAATCATGTTGGTAGAACTGACGTATATAAGTTACTCCAATTTAATATAGAATGTCAGGTACTATACGTGTGCATAGTTTAAGGCTGTCAGCGTGCATACTTTCTGATATATTGGTATTTGAATAAAAGAAATTGAGAGAATTTATTAACAGTCGGCAGCCCTGGTGGATCTTAAGAATACGCTCAGTCATATCTTTTTATGTACACATAGCACATACAAAATTTGGTTGAATTCCTATTGATAGTGTAGAAGTTATATGCATTTAAAAATTGGACCTATCAGCAGGCTTATAATCATTTTGGCAACACTGCCATGTATGGCCTTCTGGAAATTAACCTGAAGTATTATTATCCATACGTGCGCCAATTTTCAAATAGCTCCCATTCATACCTTCTAAGATATCCAACATGGAGCTCAAATTTCAATTGCGATTTTTCAGCAGTTGGTAGCACTGACATCATTTTCAAATATGGACGTGAGATATTCCGGTATACTTCTTTACTCATACTAAATTTGGTTTCGATTGCTGCAGCCGTTTATGAGTTGATAGGACACACACACACACACACACACACACACACACACACACACACACACACACACACACAGCCAGACAGACAGAAGGACAGACAGACACACATTTTCCCGGATCGATCTCATAAGTCTACTTTTTCCTCATTTTTGCATAATGTGAAAAGTAGGCTAAAAAAGAGCGTAGGATATTAAGAAAAATCCTAGGTAATTGATGGGTGTGGTGGATGCGGGGCGGATGCAGATAACAGTCGTGCGGATGCGCATAACGTTTTGTTTATCCTTGCAGGGCTCTACCTACAGTATAAGGTGTTAGGTTTGCGAGGAGGATACGTGTGGCTTGGGCGACACTCAGCACTTTGCTGGGCGTTGTTTTTCAAACCAGCGCACGCTTCGCTCCTCCGTAGCGCATACTTCAACAAGAATACAATGGCTGGATTTACGACTTGTTGACATGGTGCCACTCGCAGGCTGTCACAGCATTGCCAAATAAGCGCAATTTCAAAATGCAGCTTTGTAAGAACACTTGCACTTTGCAGACAGAGGGTTGCTGAGCCGAGTTTGTCTTAGTATGAACTACTTTTGCGAATGAAGGAAATTGACGAAAATGTTCAAGTATATAGCAGTAAGGATTCAAGGAGAAATAATAACACCACTGAGATTTGCTGATGACATCGTCGTCTTAACCGATTCACCAGAGAATTAGAATGCCTTCTTAAATGGTATGGACTCCGTCTTGAGGAAATAATATTCATTATGAAAATCAATAAATTAATGTAAAACATGATGATGATGATAATTCCTGTTTTATGGGGCCTAACATCTGGGTTATCGACCCCAATGAAATGAAATGGTATGAAATGAAGGATGAAGATAAAAACAGCCCACTGTCGGAGAGGGAACGAAAATGGTTTATATAAATCAGGGAAGGGGGAAGGTAAAAAAAAACATTAAAACAAATAAGCCATAGTGAACAATAAAATAGACGAACGCAATAAAAGACATAAAACAGATTAAACTCAATAAAAGTCTGCAAGTACATTACAATGTAAAACAAAAATGATGGAATGCAGCTGAAGGAAATCAGAAACCCCTATGGTCGTCAAATTGGCTGGTGAAAAGCTTAATGATGTTGGAGACTTCTGCTACTTAGGAAGGAAAATAACCTGTGAAGGACGAAGCAAAGAGGATATAAAAAGTAGCTTAACTCAGGCAAGGAAAGCATTTCTACAGATAAGGAATCTGTTGACAATAAGTAGAGATATAGGTATTAGAAGCTCAGATTGTTGGTGGAGGAGAACAAGTAGCATTTGAAATGTGGTGTTACAGGAGAATGATGAAGATCAGATGGGTATATAGGGTCACAAATGAAGAGGTGTTAAGACAAGTGGGTGAGGAGAACTGTTTTTGGTGACTGCTAATGATAGGTTGGTAGGACACAAAGTAAGACACCCAGGAATAGCCAACTTAGTTATGGAAGGAAGGGTTGAGGACAAGAACTGTAGGGGTTGATGAAGGTTAGAATATGCTAAACAGATTGTCTCGGATGTAGGGTGTGGTAGCTACAGTATGTAGGGATGAAACGATTAGCTCATGACAGGGAGACATGGAGCGTTGCATCAAACCAGTAAAAAAACTGAACACTCAAGCACAACACACTTTTTGCGAATTTATCGTATTATTTTATAATAATAATAATATATTTCAGTTCTATATACAGGCTGTTTTAAATGTGTGACATATTTTAGGTGGTGATAGTAAGTTAAGCATCAAACAATATCAATTAAAATTAGTCTACACCGCCTAATTTCATAGATCTAAACACTTGTGGAGCAGTTAATAATAACGGTATTTGGATGAAGAGACTTCAAAACGAACTCTACCAAAACATCCACACGATAACGGACGTAATCTGAAAACGCCGAGCACAGTTTTATACACACATTTACAGGTTGGAAAACTTCAGAACGGCGAAGAAATTGCTCAAGGTTATAACACAGAAGAAGTGTGGCACGGAGTGGCTGACAGAGGTTCAGAGGGACCTAAAACAGGTCAACATAGAAAATCTCGAGGAACGCACCGAGTGCCGGAATAAAATCAAAAATGTTAAGTTTGAGGATAGACCATCACGACAATCTGGAAGAAAATGGACAGCTGAGCGGAAGAAGGAGCATTCTGAGAGGATGAAGAGATTTTGGGAAGAGAAGCGGGAAAACGCCAGGAGAAGAAATCATGTATTCGCTGTCCTAAAGGGGAAAAATCGATTAAATTTATTTATTTATTATTTATCGTATGGCGTTTAGTTCCGGGAGTGTCCGAGGACATGGTCGGCTCGCCTGAGTCTGTAGCTGCTTTAAGCGGACACCCATAGGGTAAGCTACAAGTTCCGTTGAATTTCAAGTAACTTAGTTCCAACTTTCGCTACCAGATGTCACTAATACCTAGTGGTGAATGTTGGAACTTTGACAGAGCGTTCCAATGAAATCTAACCTTGAAATTTAGCTTCACACAAGATAAGTCTGTGGAAGGATCTTTGACATGCCATAAATCTATGACATGGGACCGCCGGCTTTACTTCCCCTCCGAAGGAAGGCATATTGAAGGATCTTAACGCTCTTAAAAATCTGACGACTTCGGCCAGGTTTGAACCCACGATCTTGGGCACATCAGTTCAGAATGCTACCAACTACGCCACCGAAGCCGCTAATCGATAAAATAAAATAATAATAATAATAATAATAATAATAATAATAGCATGATATCTCCCGAGAGGCCTAGTGCAGGACATTCGGTGTGATGCCCGTGGTCATTGACCGTATGAAGTTAAAAGCACTCGACTTGGCCGGGAATCGAACCTAGAGAGCAATTCACATGGCCACGCAGCGGGAATGCTCTGGAGTAGCCCAGTGAGGTAGCGGTGAAACCCGCACCTCAGCAGTGAGCGATGGTTACCGCTACAGGACATCTGGACACGGTGCAGATGTTTCAATGTACAACATCTGGATTCCTTTTGTACACTGGTGTTTACTCAGGCACGCATACCTAACCGTACAAGCAGCTGCCCACTAATGGGACTGCATTCTTCCCACTTACATATCACTCCATAATGAATTGAAAATTAAAACCCTCCATGCCATTTTAATGTGCGGGGTCTATCTGGAATTGGAGTCATCAATTCCTTGACACCATGTACACATGGCAGCCAGTGTTCGTCATCTATGTACCGTATACGGCCAACGAGAAAGACTGACCCTGGTGCGCTTTCGTGACGTCAGCAATGTAGTGCTGTTGCACCACTTCCGGTAGGGTTATATATGACGGGGACATAAACCGTATTGTCTACAAGATGCTGAAATAACAGAATACTTAACCCATACCATATCAGAAAACACGCTGTAAAAAGCATTGACTCAACACAACCATGGCTTCTGACAAAATATACATGGTAATTACAACTCAAGTCTTACACTGATCAATCTTAGGAAGTCCAATACTTAGCCACAATTTACTTATTTATTCATTACTCTAAGTAGAACCAGTAGATCACTTAATTTTAATCGTTGTAGTTGATCACAAGGTAATACTTTTCAGGACTATGTTATCTTTCCCTGGCGGTTGCTTGTTAATTATGTGGAATTATTAATTTGACGGTTACAAAGCGTTCAGAAAGGTTATGAAAAGCTATGAATAGTGCCGGACAATGTATGCATGTATAACTCTTATAGATGAATGATATACATAAATGTATCAAACGCTTTTGTAATACTGTAGAAAGATATTCACGAACATAATATTCTATGGTCTTCGTCTTACTGCCGGTGTGGTAGTCATCTTGTCTTCATCATTGAATCTGTATAAATGCTGGTATTCATTTACCACTTGTCATCATAGAAGGTATTGGTATGAGTCGTCAATCGGTGGCGAGTGTATTCCGCAGATCCCTTCTATAAACGTATTGATTTCTAATACGCCCCTTAAGACAACAATAACTAAGTAATACTTTCACTGCAAGTTTCTTTGATCTAATTACTCATGTCACTGCTCATGTCCACATAAGGTACTCACAACGAAGGTCACAGGCTCTACAACTCAACTTACAGTACTCGTTGCAACTATTAAAGACACAACAAATCCTTGTTCGAGTGGATTTCTGTTACGAGTAACTTCAACATGTAAATAGGTTATCTACTGTATAGCTGGCGTAGTTTTGTAAACCTATACAGTATAATTTATCGTGCTTGAAAACACACGGGACATATAAACTGGGTCCATTTCAAGAAAATTGATGGTGTTATGGCTGTGAGTTAGTTTCGTCACTCGCCGCATGAGTCACAGCTGCCCCCGGGCTATGCTCTGCCTCACTGTATTACGTGCGCCTTACGCAACAGGGCTACTAGGACAAAAGGGATGGTCCAGAATATTCGTGACTCAGCCAGTGAAGGAAATCTCGAGAAGCCGTGAATCCTGGACAGGTCTAGAAGCATTTATTGAGTCACCAGTCTGCTATATAAGACCTGGCAAGTGGGGCGGACAATGTTTTCGAGCTAGTGCGAGCTTTTACCTTGAGCGACAGTTGTGGGTGAAGGAGTGTGAAGCCTACGGAGAAACTGTGTCTTGAGCGAGTGTGTTTTCCAGTGCAGCAGAGGTTAGTGTGGTGAATTGCGAAAGTGCCGGGGGCTGTTTCCCTAGCCAGCGGACAGCGAAGCAGAGTGTAGTGGTGAGTGACCGGCTATCGTAAATAACGGTAGTTTGCGTATTCAGGGAAGTGTTGCAGGTAGTTCTATCGAGGCCACCGGTCTCATTAGGAGGGATTAACTTCTGTCGCTTCTTGACAAGTGAAAGGCAAGTGTTCCCTACGAGAGGAAACTAGAGTGAGACACTAATTGCTTATATTTGCTATTTGTGTGGTGTATCTTTCTGGCCCGCAATAAAGCTAATACGTTTCTTTAAAGGAATAATTTGTGTTGTGCTTTCTACCCACCGGATTCCAGTTAACGGAAGTGCCACTAGGGGGTGGCACGTAATATAAAATATCGAATTTCTGCTGCTTATGAATTGCTCTCGACTTAAACGTACGAGCACCATCAAGCACTACATTGCCTACGTCACAAAAGGATTAGGTTTACGCGCTATGGTCTGTCTTTCTCGTTGGCCGTGTGTACTGCATACTAGGTCTGTAGCATCAACTATGCAAGCTCTTTGGTTTACGTGTTGCTTGTTCATCTATTCATATTAGGTCAGTAACGTCATCTATACGTTCTTATACGAACACGAGGTTGAACGCTGAAAAGTGAAAACAAAAATCGCGAGAAGGAAGAGAGACGCCATTCTACTCTACAGTTATGATGATGATAATTGTTGTTTTAAGGGGCCTAACATCTAGGTATCGGCCCCTAATGATCTGGGTGATAGCGAAAATGACAATGAAATGGAATTCAGAACGAAAATTAAGTGAGACGAAAAATACTTACAAAACGGAACTCAGATTGAAACAACTCACAAAATGTTCTTACAAAAGGGAATTTAGAACGAAAAGATTCACAAAAGGAAGAGAGTGAAAAAAAAAAAACACGCACAAAATGCAGGCTAGGTTCAAAATACGTACAAAATGCAATGTAGAGTCGAAATACTTACAAAATGCAGTTGAAATTCAAAATACTTACAAAATGCAAATGAGATCGAAAATACGTACAAAATGCAATTGAGGTTCAAAATACTTACAAAATGTAATTGAAATTGAAAATACACAATGCAATTCAGATTGAAAGATCCCATTTCCAATCCAAAATAGTCACAAAGTGCAATTGAAATTCAAAATACTTACAAAATGCAATTTAGATTGAAAATACTTGACAAAATGTAATTTAGATTCAAAATACCCACAGAATGCAATTGAGAATCAAAATACTTGCAAAATGCCCACCACACAAAATGCAATTTAGATTTAAAATTCTTGCGAAATGCGGTTTGAGTTGAAAATACTTTCAAAATGCAATTGAAATTCAAAAAACTCACTAAAATGCCCTGCTCCTGCATTGAAAGACTTACTAAAAAGCTATTTAGACTGTCAATCTTTACAAAATGCAATTGAGGTTGAAAATAATCACGAAATGCAATTTAGATCGAAAAAACTTACAAAATGCATCGTAGATTAAAAATACCTACAAAATGTAGTGTAGATGCAAAAAAAAAAAAAACGCTAAAGGGAATTTAGATAAACGGGGAGCCAATTAACAAAAACAATGCAGGAATCTTAAAGAGAAAAGGAAATATAATGAAAAGAAAACAAGAGGTTTGACCCCTCGAAGAAGGAGGGATCAGGAAAGATGAGACAAGGGCCAATTAAGGCGGGAAAGTGAAAGACTCCCTAGGCCTCGGATACACTAATACCGTCGGGGTCAGAAAAGAACAAGAGTTGACCAAGGGAGTTCGAGAGGAAAGAAGACGGAGAGGAGCCCGGTACAAGTAAGTGGAAGCAATGCCGGACTCAGCTGGGGTCCCGTGGTAGTCAACGCACGTCCCACAAGATGTGAGCCCCTGGGGGAACTCTACAGTTACCGATGCAGAAAAGTACAAAGCGTTTCAAAGGAGCTCAGGAGTCAGAAAATCGTGAACGTATCCATGATTCTATGTTTAGCGGAGAGGATACTTTCCACTGGAGCATACACTCTCCTGTCTTTGACAGCTATCGGTATCCTCTCATAATAGGGACTATGGGTGATATAATACATGGTCAATACGCTTGGGTAAAGAGCGAAATTTTTACTAAAACTTGCATTGTATTATTATTATTTAGCGCAGGGGTTCTCAACCTGGAGTACGCGAAACACTTCAGGGGGTACGCGGCAGGCCATCCTTCTACTCGATCCACATGCGCAGTGAGCTTCGTGCCGTGACTACTGTGTGAGTTATTTACGGCGCGTGTATTTGAACTCCACAAAGAATTGCATCTTTTCTTTACCGAGCACAATTCTAATTTATCATCAGTACTCAATGACTTTGGTTGGCTTTTAAAATTGGCCTATTTAAGTGATATTTTTGAGAAACTGAACATTTGGAATAAGTGTATGCAAGGTAGTGTTTCTGATATGTTCTATGTTGAAATGAAAACTAACGCAATGATTGCGAAAATCACCCTTTGGGAAAAGGAACTGAAAAACAACAACTATATTTTGTTTTATTAAAATATATTTCCTTATAAAATTACAAAGGTTAAACCAAATAACTAAATACCTTTTACATTTTTAATAACCATTATTAGCCTACTACGTAAGAAAGGTTAGTAGGGGGTACGCAGGATGTTTAATTTTTTAAAGGGGTACGATGGTTGAAAAAGGATGAGAACCCCTGATTTAGCACATGGCTTTTAGTGCCGCGAGTGTCCGAGTACATGTTCGTCTCGCCAGAGGTTGTAGCTGCTTCAAGCGGACACCCATGGGGTGAGCTACAAGTTCCGTTCAATTTCAAATAGTTCCAACTTTCGCTACCAGACTTCACTGAAGGGGAAGATGGCCTCGTAGTTCCGCCCCTTAAAACAACAATAACTAACTAGATTTCACTGACATCTAGTGGTGAACGTTGGAACTTTGACAGAGCGTTTCAAAGAAATCTAACCAAGAAATTTAACTTCACACAAGTTTAGTTAGTGGAAGGATCTTTTACACCCTATAAATCTATGACATGGGACTGCCGGCTTTACTTCCCCTCCGAAGGAAGGCATACTGAAGGATTTAACGCTCTTAAAAAATCCGATGACTTTGGCTGGGTTTGAACCCGCGATCTTGGGCACAGCAGTTCAGCATGCTACCAACTACACCACCGGACCCGCTACCTACATGGTGTCCGACTTGAGCAAACACTATATTACCCAAGCAAGACAACTAGACATCTTGAGGTCTGAGTTCATCTACAAACTGTGGATCAAGAGGCACATCTCATGGCCAAAGTGCGAGTCTGAGACATATACCAGCACGCACGGACATGGATGTGTGTTCATTCAATCATGTACAGTTACCGGCAGTTAGCTTTGCACTTGCCCATTCCCCTCCGCCTGCAGCGTAAACATTTGCCACGGTAAGCGGTACTGGATTAGACTAGTTATGTCCGAGGGAACATGCAACTGTCGCGCGTCAAAGGTCTTAGATAGGGAGGTATTCAGCACGATCCCCGCATCACTCCACGCCCCTCTCCTACCACTGAGCTCTCAAGGTCAACTGCAGAGCTAATCACCGGGAATCGTGTTTGATCGTAGATCATACCAACTGGACTGCAAGTCGATTCTGTGACATTGCGAGGAGATTTTCGTCAACCAGCACTTTTTATCGAGCATTGTAATCGAGTTATCACGGGTATCGATAACCCACTCCTGGTTTATTCAATAATTAGGCTTCCCTAGTGTTGTTCGACTGAAGGCAACTTATACACAAAGATCACAAAGATCTACGAATGGAAGTTGAATTTCCTTGGGCGTGAACCATCCATGCGGAAATGGAAAACGCAACTGTTCGGATGCAGGTGATACGGGTTATGGTGCCCGCTCTTCATCTGTTAAGATTCAAGAAATCAAAAGAACTGTTTCCAGAATTGGGTTTTTACAATGCCATTGTTGACGAACGGAGGCCTTCAGTTACTAGGTGGTGCAGTGCACGGGGCAGATATACCACCCGCCCCTCTACCCCGATAGTAGCAAAATATTTTATGCTACAAAATTCACCGTTCCTTAAGACATCTTCCTACATGAGAAATTTCTCTAGTGAGTCAATTTTCCCTGATGGAAAGAGGTAAATTCTCATGGGAATATATTTCAAGTCGGTTGTGACACAAAGAACAGCGACTTCCCATCGCAGTTGAACAAAAACAGACCGCTGGGGACATCAGATGGAAGTTGACATTCAACATACAGTATTTCCTCACGATGAATGATTACGGTATTGTGATTAAGTCATTACAGAGTGCGGTCAGTGACCACAAGCGTCATGGGAAACCACCTCAGTTCCACAAAGGTACCGAGAAACTCCCAAAAAACTTTCCGCCAATCATGTTCGATAATGAAGAGCGCTTTCCACAATTCTTGAGAGCACAATGGTTTCTCCGCACTATTATCTCCCTGGTAATAGATTTAACCTGCTTCATGTTTCCATGACACACAGTGAGCTTTCCCTCTTGGCTTCATCAGCGAACCTCGCGTGTCGTTTGTGACATACACGCTGTCTGCACACATCACGGTACACAGGGCTTCAAGTGGTATGCCGGAACTGTGCCTGTGATCTTCAACAATATCCACTCGGGATAGCAATGGGAAGGGACTCCTATCACAATTCTTTCTCTTAAGGTCACCACGTACTTTTACACGTTGAAAAAGTCTATTTTTGTGGCATCACTTTACTAAGTATTTTCTGGGTTTATGCTAAAGGTACAGCTATGATTCTTGTCACATATAAGAAGCGGTATATTCTGAGCTGTTTTTGACCATGTAGTGCTACTTTGCTTTTATAGGATGTGTGAAATGAATACAAATTTGGACATACATTTTCAAAAAAAAAAAACTTGTATAAGTTGCTTCAGGTACACATTTCTCAGTTGTTTTTCAGTCAAATATTCTCAAATTTTGTTCACATACTTGGAATGAATCATGACAGATGAGTAACCACTTTGTTTCATTATTATTGGGACAGAATGCAAGAAAAACAATCCGAACTCTTTCTTTTTAAATTTATTCAAAAAAAGTATCAATTTTTCTCTTCCCAATCCATGCCTACTATGTTTTGGAAGTGAAAATAGGTTAACATTCAAGTACTCCATTAGGCAAGTTAATGTAAAAAAATAGCCCTCTACATTAAATGGTTTCCTAGGTATTGGTACCTAAACATGAAAAATGAGTATTAACGAAAAACAGCTGGCAAAGTTAAAAGTGTATTATTCAGAGCATGGGACGCTAATTTAAAAAAACGAATTTAAGGTAGTTGTAGACATCAAAACCCCAACAAACTATATATATTTGGATTCAGAAAAAAAATGAAGAATTTTATGGCGCCAAAATCAAAAAATCGATTTTTTTAATCATGCAAGAGTACGTGGTGTCCTTAACCGGTAACAGCATAAAGCCAAAGAAATAACTGTGGCTTCGGTAGCGTAGTTGGTAACATGCTGAGCCTCTACTGTATGCCAAAGATCGCGGGTTCAAACCCGGCCGAAGTCGTCGGATTTTTAAGAGCGTTAAAAATCCCTCATTGTGACTTCCAATGAAGGGGAAGTAAAGCCGCCGGTCCCATGTCATAGATCTATGGCATGTAAAAGATCCTTCCACAGACTAAACTTGTGTGAAGCTAAATTTCTAGGTCAGATTTCGTTGTAACGCTCTATCAAAGTTCCAACGTTCACCACTAGGTATCATTGACATCTGGTAGCGAAAGTTGAAATTGAACGAAACTTGTAGCTCCCCATGGGTGTCCGCATTGAAGCAGCTACACCCTCTGGCGAGACGAACGTGTCCTCGGACACTCCAGGCACTATACGATAAATAATAAATAAGTAAAACGGATATAGGTCGTAGTTCATTGACATCCAAAAGAAAGCGCTTATCAGGTACTGCATTCATAACTGTTCCCGGGCGAAGCCGGGACGGGTTGCTAGTTTGGGTATAAATTCAAGTTGACCGAATGAAAGCTATTATTAAGTTGTTCTAGGAACTTAAGACCGTATTGAAATGAAAATCCACAGCCTGCTTCCAGTCTCCGACCGGGTCAGGAGTGGAATGAATGAAGCCCCATCTAGCGGCGAGGATATGAACTGGGCCGGCTGCCGAAGCCTGACGCACTCCTCTGGGGCAATGATTAAATGAATGACAGATAAAATGAAATTATAGTGGAGAATGTTGTGACAGGGAAAACCGGAATACCCGGAGAAAAACCTGTCTGCCTCCGTTTTGTCCAGCACAGATCTCACATGGAGTGACCGGGATTTGAACCACGGACCCAGCGGTGAGAGGCCGGCGTGCTGCCGCCTAAGCCACGGAGCCTTCTTAAGACCATATTGCACAGTGAAAACACTCGTTCGTGCTCTGTGTTTTACCATGCAATACGAGAATGTATGACAATAGGAAAGGAGAGTCGCTTATCACCAAGTCGGATCGTGTTTATTTGACTGTGGAAAGCTCCGGATGTAGACTTACTCTCACCATGCGACAATTGTTCTGCTCCCACTTTCATTTTCTCATTGCTGAGAATATATGCCAAGACCACGTACGTACCGTCTATTAATTTTCATATTTTAAACTGCAAGAGTAAGGAGTCAGGAACAAGGAATAGTCATGTTTCGGTGTATTCCAATTCCCAGCTTGTTTATTTACTGGACTTCCCAGCGAGGGTTCCCACAAGGACGAAACCTAGGACCAACAAACAAATTAACTGTAATTAATTACGTTTAAACCGTTGTTATTTTAATTCATTTTAGTGGTTTGAGACATCTTGGTCATTAGGTTGGTTGGTTCCTTAGTTTAGGAGCTGCGACAACGCGGACATGTAGCCCCGTGTACTTTGGGTGTGTGTAGAATCTGTCTGATAACCGGTGTTAATATGTGATGGCTGTATTAGTGTGTGTTATCTGTTTTTCTTTAAATTCGAGTAAGGACTGCAGATAATAATTTCAAGTACTGTAATTCCTACTTCTGCTACCAAATGCCACCGTCCACAATACCTATCTTGCGGACTTGGCTACTAGATGGCATTGAAGTCAGCACCCGGCGGCGAACGTTGGAACTAATAGAGCGTTATCAAATTCTAACATACAAATTTTGGCTTCACACAAGTGTAGTTAGTGGAAGGTTCTTTTTCTTGCCATAAATCTATGACATTGGACCGTTGGCTTTACTTCCCCTCCGAAGGAAGGCATACAGAGGGATTTTTAACGCTCTTAAAAAATCCGTCGACTTGGGCCGGATTTGAGCCCGCAACCTTGGGCATAGAGGCTCAGCATGCTACCAACTACGCCACCAAAGCCACCCTTGGTCATTAACCCCTTGTACTTGGGTGTGTGTGTCTAATAACCTGTGTTTCTGTGGTGGCTGTAGCAATGTGTGTAGCTGTAAGTATTACGGTTGGAAATGGGGTAGCTGATCCAGGACCTGAAATAAGGTACTACCCCAGCATTTGCCTGGAGGGAGTGTGCAAAAACCAGGATAGCCGCTGTCAGCGCGGGGATTCAAACCCCCGATCTCCATACTTGCTGCAGCTATCCACCGCGGCCGAGGTGGGAGATCTAGCGTGACGTCAGGGATTTTAGAACTAGCATGAGTGCACTCAGCCCCGTGAGGACACACAAGTACCTGATTGATCCGAGAAACAACGAACCCGGTCTACGAAAACCAAGATGAATGGCCGTGGTGATACATCGCACTGACCACACGTCACCCCGCAATCTGCAGGTCATATCCTGGGCAGCGATCGCTTGGTAGGCCTAGGCCCTTCAAGGGCTGTAGTGCTAGGGGGGTATTACGGAAACAGTCCTCCCATCATTAGTATCAGAAATGGTATCGTCTGCAATGTCCCACGCACCAAGGAGATAAAGCAGTCCTATTGAAATCTGAAAAAGTTATTTCTCCAAGTTTCTAATTAGAGATTGTTATCGGAATTCTATTTCCCTTATTCAATAAAATTCAATATTCCTGTGAATGCTCCGTGCAGCCATTATCAGATGTTGCTGCTAGAATTGGTTATTGGCAAGAGTTGACCGGCAAGGCTGTGCGTGTGCCCGCATTTTGGAGAAGAGGATAGAGAAACCATGGGATGTTGTGAAAACCTAGATACAGGGAGCCTTTATACTTTAGTCCTATTCACAGTTTCTTCATATAGCCTAAATTTACGTCACTGCTCCAATCATACATCACTTATTCGATCTCGACCTATATCGTGTAAGAGTTTGTGTTAAACCAGTAATTCATAACGCGCTATCTATCTAGCCTATATACAGTAGATTGTTGCGTTATATTTGCCGGTGAGTACACTAAGGTGTACGTTTCACAAAACTCAAGCTGCTAAACCAGAGGGAGTTAGAAGGTGTGGTTTGTAGCAAAATCTTCTAAATCGTCTCAATAGTACAGGAAAAATCTTGCATTTCTTGAAAAGTCAACGGAAATATATTTATTTGTTTATAAAGTGCTTTTAAACAAATAAAGAAGACGATAGTCCTTGGCAGAACTGTGTCGCGTACGGCCCGCATAGCAATAGCGCCGGGCGGGTAGTCTGTACACATGGAGCACACACAACCCATTATGCGCGAGTCCTCGCACGGGTCCTCCGCTAGTTTTGATAATTAGGCTTAATGTCAGCTTTCACTGACCTGGTATCACACATTCCTTTACTGATCACAACCCTTACCGTAGGTCTTTTGCTTACATGCTTTCGTCGCTCTTTTGTTGGCAATGAACAGCTTGTTGTTTCTCGGCAAGCGTAGCTCAGGCAATGAATGTGTGAGCGATGCGTCCACTGCCTGTTTGAGTCCAGCCTAGGGCATAGGTGTTAGAGTTGTGCTCGGCTGTGAGTTTATATCCATACGCAATTTACCAAAGGCTTTCATATAAATATATCATTAATATACAAAATGGAGCAAGTGCATGGTGTTACGAAAGCAGAACATCGAATCATGGATCTGTTTTAATTTGTCTGTTCGTATTATTATAGGGCACCGTTCAGCGAGTAGGATCTAAGTGCCCTTGTAGCCTATTTGTTGCCATGGTAACTAGGTGTTGGCAATTTGTTGCTGAACACGCTTCAACGAGTAGGATCTAAGTGCCCTTGTAGCCTACTTGTTGCCATGGTACCTAGGTGTTGGCAATTTGTTGCTGAATACGCTTCAACGAGTAGGATCTAAGTGCCCTTGTAGCCTACTTGTTGCCATGGTAACTAGGTGTTGGCAATTTGTTGCTGAACACGCTTCAACGAGTAGGATCTAAGTGCCCCTGTAGCCTACTTGTTGCCATGGTAACTAGGTGTTGGCAATTTGTTGCTGAATACGCTTCAGCGAGTAGGATCTAAGTGCCCTTGTAGCCTATATGTTGCCATGGTAACTAGGTGTTGGCAATTTGTTCCTGAACACGCTTCAGCGAGTAGGATCTAAGTGCCCTTGTAGCCTATTTGTTGCCGTGGTAACTAGGTGTTGGCAATTTGTTGCTGAACACGCTTCAACGAGTAGGATCTAAGTGCCCTTGTAGCCTACTTGTTGCCATGGTAACTAGGTGTTGGCAATTTGTTGCTGAACACGCTGCTTCAACGAGTAGGATCTAAGTGCCCTTGTAGCCTACTTGTTGCCATGGTAACCAGGTGTTGGCAATTTGCATGAGAACATACATCGCATTCCATACCGAATTGTATTGAAATTGATTTTAGTTCTGCACAAAAACGCCTCATTAGACTATGGCGATTTGATAATCTTATATGTCACCGAGTTATTTTTCTATCAGTGGTCTGAATGATTAATTATTTCTGTCCTAAGGATCATTAATTGATAAACAGGAACACACAATTATATTCATGCAAAAAAGTTGTACATTTTTCATAGTAACTTTGAGGTCCCCATTTTCAACTATAATATTGTGGTTACCCAGGTCAACTAGCAATGATTCTGATTCAATGCCACTGACAACAATGGTGATAGTCGTCCTATTATCCTTTGCGTAGCTAGGGGGTTATTAAGTTTAAGGGGGCTCCTACACCGTCACTGGGAACTTTCGCATACAGTTATGAGAACTGACATATGTACAGTACATACATAGAGCTTTCATCTAATTTATTCAAAGGATCATATTCGTGATTTTTTGAACTCCGTGAATCACAAAAAACAAGATTTAACAAGAAATACCAGTCTGAGTGGAATGATTTTTTTCCATGTGAAGTAAACGAATAAATACCGAGGATGGACCACCACGAATGTTATATTGTAAATAGTATATATTTAAAAAATATATTAAATTTGTCTTTCAAAAAATGAACAGTTTTTTGTTTAATTTTCCAAGTATATCTCAATAATTTTTAAAGATAATTTCAGGAATGAAGTTCCTCCTCTAGGGATCATAGGTTAGAATGTATCTGCCGAGTTTGATCCAGTTTCATCACATAGTTCACGAAATATTGTGTTCTTCCTACCAAAAAAAACAAAAACAAAAAAAAAACTTTCGGGTAAACAGCTTTGAATATTAAACACTACATTGCCAGATAGGAGCGTGGTCTCGAGTAATACGCTATATCTCTGCAAAAACGCTGAACTTAGTTATAAAACTTAACAGATATATTGAGGAAGGTATTGTCTTTCATTTAAATGTAAATAATAATAATAATAATAATAATAATGACATCCGACGGTCTATGAGCCCGCCCTAAAGTAAGGTCTATATATACTTGTTGTTCGCATAGTCTGTATCATGCTGCGACATTTCTGCATCGGGGCAAATCCAGCTCTCCCGATTGAGTTGAGACACCTCCCTTGTCAGCATGGCAGCTGCCAATCAGGAGTCCAGTCTCAGCATATCGCAATCCTTTCTCGCTTTCCATCTGAGTTATGGCAGTGGATTTGAGATTTATACAAACTAGAGTGCTACAATGATATTCCGATCACAGGCAAATTATATCACGTGAACTGTCACAGCTGATTTGATAAATCCAACATTACTTGTGCGTAAATAAAAGGAAGAGAGAATTGAAATGTCATGATAGGAAACAGTAGTATTCTAAATCAGCCTCTATTAATGCGAAACAGTGTTGACGTTCGGCGCTGACAGTGATTGTTAGGAACAGAGTTGGAACATGGAATTTATATGACATTCTGGAAATGAAATAATTCCATTTGGGAACGATTGTCGCGAAAAACACGATGTAAGCCAACCTGCACTGCGCTCTTTATTGGGTTATGCCGCTATAATTCTGAGTTAGTAGGGAAGCTAAATCTCGCGATACTTTACTTCAGACGCATTTTAAAATAACCATATCAAGTTTTACGGGAAGTTTTATGAGAGACAGAATGTAAAGTTCAGCGCAGAATGTTTCTGCAAACACACGGACGATATTTACTGAAGATAAAAATGTAATATTAAAGAACTGCATAATTGTGATTGAGTGTCTTACTCCAGTAAGCTTGTAGGCTGCTCCTGCTCGCCTGCCAGACATAAGGTGAGTATTCTAAATCTGTTGTTTGAGTCTTCAGTATTTGACTGGTTTGATGCAGCTCTCCATGCAGGAGCGTATATATGGGGGCAGCTGTGCCCCCCCCCCCTCAGAAAAAAAGCCAATACAAATTTAGTGCTTTGGCAAAAGCATAAAATAATTGTAAATTTGGTTGTACCCTAATCTTAACACCTCGTGGTGTAGTGGCTAGCATTCGTGGCTGCCGCCCCAGAGGTCCGAATTCGATTCCCGGCTCTGCCAAGAAATTTTAATTCTGGTCTGAGGGCTTGAACGGGGTACACTCAGCCTTGTGAGGCAAAACTGAGAATTCTACAGTACGGTACATTTGAGAAATAACTTGTCAATTTGTAAAAAAAACAACAACACCCTGTTTACCTTTCTGCTTAACAAATTGACATATGTTTGGATACTTGCCATCGGCCATAATAGAGAATTCATTAAGTAATTTTATTTGTGTGTTGTGTTGTACTTTACGACTTACTCCTATCGAAAATAATTACACAAAGTTACATGCTCTAAGATATTGGTTGATATTTCTGAATAATTTGCGGGGATAATCCCCTGAGAATACTCACAATTTTCCAGGAGAGTCATCCCCCTCCCCCCGAAAAAAAATTGTCTATACGCTCCTGACTCCATGCCTCCCTGTCCTAAGCTAATCGTTTCATCTCTACATAGCTACCACACCTTACATCTGTTTGACATATTCTAACCTTGGTCTACCCCTACAGTTCTGGTCCTCGACCCTTCCTTACATAACTAAGCTTGCTATTCCTGGGTGTCTTAGTATATGTCCTACCAACCTATCTCTTCTTTTCATTAGCAGTCGCCAGAAACATGTTTCCCCTCCCACTCGTCTTATTTTCTCTTCGTTTGTTACCCTTTCTACCCATCTGATCTTCAACATTCCCTTGCAATACCACAATTTCAAACGCTTCAATTCTCCTCTTACCGCTGCACCAATAGTCCAAGTTTCACTTCCATAGAGCGCCACGCTCCAGACATAGGCTTTCAAAAATGACTTCCTAATACCTAAATCTATATTCGATGTCAACAGATTCCTTTCTTGTAGAAATGCTTTCCTTGCCTGAGCCAACCTACCTTTTTATATCCTCTTTGCTTCGTCCATCACTGGTTATTTTGCTTCATAAGCAACAGAAGTCTCATACTTCCTTTAGCTTTTCACCTGCCAATTTGATGTCCATAGGGGTTTCTGATTTATTTTGGCCGCATTTCAATATTTCTGTTTTACATTTGTTAAATTTCATCATGAATTCTTTCCCAAATCTTGTTGTTCTTTATTGATTGAGGGGCTTTAAGACATCGAGGTCATTTAAACCCTGTGCAGAATTTGTCTGATAACCTGTGTGAACAAAGTGGAGAGGAACCATATTTGCCCCCACCCAGTGTCAGCTGGAAAAGGGGAAATGAAGATGATGATGATGAACCTGTGTTACTCAGATGTCTGTACTAGTGTGTGTATTTGTAATTGAGGTGAAATTTGGGCAGGAAGCGGCCGTGGCCTTAAGTTAGAAACCATCCCGGCATTTTCCTGGAGTAGAAGTGAGAAACTACAGAATACCACTTTCAGGATGGCTGAAGTGGGAATCGAACCCACCCATCCTCAGTTTTGCCTCACGAGGATGAGTGAACCCCATTCTAGCCATTAGACCAGTGTTAAATTTCTTGAGAGAGCGGGGCATTGAACTCGGACCTCCGGGCAGACAGCCAAGAATGCTAGTCGCTACACCACAGGGTGGTCTTATTTGGTTATGAGATACTGAAAGTCCAAAGAACTACTTCTTGAACTTTACAATATTATACTGGCCATAATCATTATTAGTCTATAAGGTGCGTTCACAAAGTAACGAGCCGGAGGCATAATTACAGAAACCAGTACTTGTATGTTAGAAGTATTGGCCCTGGCTGTTGAGGCACTTGTCCCACTGTGACACGAGGCGGTGAATGGCAGTCTCATAAACTTCCCTGGGCTGCGATGTGAACCAGTTCCGCACGTACAGCTGGACGTCGGCGTCCGAGGTAAATCGTTGGCACCGCAGAGCCCTTTTCAGGGGGACCAAACATGGCGTAATCACAGGGAGAGAGGTCTGGACTGTATGGAGGGTGGCCGAGAACCTCCCATTTGAATTTCTGCAGGAGTGCCGCGACTGTGTTGACCGTATGAGGTCGTGCATTGTCGTGGAGCGACCACGGCGGCTATGGCGTTCACTGTCACTCGGCGGTCCTGGGTAATGAGTGCATCAACCAGCTGGACGTTGTCATCGGTAATGTAGAGGGTTGCCCCAGACCGGGCATCATCGGCTAACGATACCCGTCCTTCCCTGAAGCGCTTGTGCCACGCCTTGACCCATGCAAGGCACATGCAGTGTTTTTTTTCTTTCAGAATTCTTATTTATTGGTAAACAATTGACCTACAGTATGTATCATTAGTTTTACATCTCTGAATGAAATAAAATATTAGTCACTTTTCATGAAAAGTTCACTTAAAGAGTTCACCAGAAGTTATCCACTCATGTTCTGAACCGCAGTAATCATTTCCTGCATATCCATAATTCCCATTAGTGTCTTATAACCTGAAGTTATAAATAGGAATGCCCTCTCTCACAAGGACCAGACCCTTCGTTGCTCTTCTTAGCCATATCATTGAGCTCATTTATGAAGCCAGCCCTGATGAGGTCACTGTAGATCGAAACGAGCTTTCTTCTTCAGCTGTTCTATGTTCACATTTCCGTCGTCGTCCATCACGTTAAAAGCTTGTATCATGCACGAAATAAATCATTTGGTATTATTTTGTATATCTTTGCATCTAACATCTTTATAGAACTGGATCAAGTCTTTCCGAGTTGTGTTGGTTTTTGAGAGGCAGTTTTCAGTGTTTGTAACGAAACATCCCCTCAGTACTGTTTCAAAATTTGGCCATCACATCCGACAATCAAAACTGAAACAGATGCGTTGACAACACTTTTACTTTGAACCATTCTTCTGATCCCTTAAGGTGCCCCCACCTCTTTCGTGCGCTGTTATGTTCCAGTCCACTGCTACCGCTATAAGCCAGGTTCGCCGTACACTTGGGACATTCGGCGATGAATGCCCGTTCCCCTTACTCCTTCCGCTGTCAGAAACCGAACAACACCTCTTTGCTCTTCGGTTGACGCCTCCATGTCACTGTTTGCAATACGACTGGCAGTGTTGGACGATGGATGCATGCTGTTGCTCGCTTTGTATCGTCACGTGACGTGCACTCGTGCCCTCTAGCGACGGGCTATGGCCTTCCACGCTCTGGTCGGAACCACACCTCGTTACACACGCCACGATTAGCCGATGTAATCATCGGTTTGCGCATTCCAGCCTCCGGCTCGTTACTTTTTGAACGCACCTTATATAAGAGATATACAAATTTTTCACCTGTCTTGTTTTTCATGGAATCAATGTACGAGGGGCGGGCTATTTTGCTTTCTACCAAATGAAGTACATTACACATCAGTTGTTACGCCCACCTTCTCAACATAATCTCCTTGTAACTTTATGCACCTTTGCCATCGATGTGTCAGTCTCTCCAGACCTTCCTGAAACTATTTTTTCGGAGTGGTGCATACCTATGCCTTGACAGCTGTGCCCAGTTCTGCAAAATCCGCAAAACGGCGACCATGCAATGTAAGCATAGGGGCAGTTCACCGCCAAGGAAACGTCGAACAGTGCCATCAGCTGGCAAGCGAATGGCGACAGTGTTCAGGGACACAAAGGGCATCATCCGCATTGACTGGCTGAAATTGGGGGCCACGATTAACAGTGCAGCATATGTGGCAACCCTTAAGCGCTTACGTCGTGACATTCAAACTAAGCGGCCAGGAAAATGCGATAAAGTTGTGCTTCTGCAACATGACAATGCCCGCCCCCACAGTAGCCGAGAAACCACCGCTGCCATTGATCAAATGGGATTCACGGTGCAGGCAGATCCACCATACTCTCCCAACTTGGCACCAAGTGATCATCACCTGTTCGGGAACATAGAAACCACTGGACACAGCTGTCAAGACAGGGGCACGCAGCACTCCGAAAGAATAGTTTCAGGATGGTCTGGAGAGACTGACACATCGATGGCAAAAGTGCATTAAGTTACCAGGAGATTATGTTGAGAAGGTGGACGTAACAACTGATGTGTAATGTACTTCATTTGGGTAGACAATAGTAAAATGTAAAGCAATGTAGTACGCCCCTGGTACATTATATGTCCTCACAGCAATGTATAGGCTGTTCTCTCATAGCGAACAGGACACTAAACAATTTGCTGAGTAACACTTGGTAACTTGGTACTGCTGCTAAAAATATTTGCGATGAGTTGGTCTCTATTCCAAGCTTTGCGACACAGAATGATTACGGTAACAGTGGTCGCTTCGATGCACACGCTATTTGCTGGTGGTTTCTCTTGCTGGCTCACTTCTTTGCACGCTCTCTCCCCGGGTTACAACAAAATACAGGCTCAGATGGTCTAGTCCCCTCTGACGGCCTTCTTGCCTATTAGGGAATGAATCAATATGTTCATAGTTTTGGATCAAATATTGACTAATTGACTCACTATTAATATTTTGCAAAAGTTTCACCTAATCAATACCTTTATTCTAATAAATATAAATGATCACTTAGTGGTCATTGGTACATGTTTCGAGGCCTAATTGTTTTGGCCCCTTCATCAGACGATATAGATAACATGTGGTTGGATAGCACTAATAACACTAATAAACATTTCCTTCAAAAACCCTATTATGGTGCCCCATAATGAAAGGTGAAAGATGTTTACCCCAAAGATACATAAGGAAATAAAGAAAGAAAGAAAGAAAGAAAGAAAGAAGAAAGAAATAGTTGACATTTGAAAAAAAAAAAAATACAAATTGAACCATTCAAATACTAAAATTAATTTACTCAGATCAAAACTTAATACGATAGTCGGGGTTCGATTCTTGGCTCGCAGCGGCGTAGACTGAATTCGTGAACTGGGGGGTATGGAGCGGGTGCTAAGGTTGTTCTATTGAGTGCGACTAAAGTTGCTGTTGCTTTCTTCTCTGAGTAATACAACAACAACAACCCCCCCTGGCACTATCCAGCCCATGACGGGCTAAGGCCGACCAAGCGACCGCTGCCCAGCCATTTGGCCTGCAGATATTGGGGTGACGCGTGATCAGCGCGTCGGGTCGCCTCGGCCGTTAATCTTGGTATTCGTGATCGGGGCGCTGTCTCACTGTCAGACAGCTACTCAATTGTCCTCACGAGGCAGAGTGCACCCCGTTCCAACCCTCACGTCAGTTTTAAAATCCCTGACGGAGCCGGGGATCGAACACGGGGCCTCCGGGTGAGAGGCAGGCGCGCTACCCCAACACCACGGGGCCGTCCTTCTCTGAGTAATGTGATACCTTAATTCTTGTTTCTTTCTTTCTTCTTTCTTTCTGCCCCATCTTCCTCATCAACAGTACGTGATCCCTCAGAACCAGTCACCTGTCCAATTTATGACCATATTCAATGTTGCTTACATTTTAAGGTCTCACGGGATTCCATGTTTCAACTTGTTCAAAGCAGGAGCTGGTTATTTATCTTACTTCTTAATCTGAATGTAATAGGCTCAGAAGATAAGGAAGAGCTACAAAAGGTGCTAAACAGCCTGTCCGCATGGGCTTTGGAAAATGACTTACAAATAAACCACGACAAAACTAAACAAATGATTTTTAGAAGAGGTGGAAAATTCTCCCCAAAGGACACACTGACCCTTCAAGATAATCACCTAGAAGTAGTTTCAAAATTCAAATATCTTGGAGTTACTCTCCGAACAACACTGACATCATTCAACATTCATGTGAAAGAGAGAGCAACAGCAGCGATAAAAGCAATTTCCAACATTCAGCTGCCCCAAAAACTCTCGATAAAAATGGCTATGACATTATTTAAAATGGCCATAGCACCAATAGCGACTTACGGAATCCACATAATTTGGGACAAACTAAAAGAAAACGACCTATTAATAATAGAGAAAGTCAAAGCCCGCTATATGAAAAGAGTCTTGGGTATCGGGAAGACAGCGCTGTCCAGACTGACTTACGTCTTCACAAAAGAAATGTTCTTCATGCTACTGCCGCGCACCGAGACCTATGAGAGTGCCCTTCAACTCCTCAAAGAGAAGCAACACGCTATCTGGGATGATTTCTACTCAACTGACGCCATAATGACTGACGAATGGAAACAGGCAAACTATGAACTGCGACACATAATGACTCGATACGCTACACATGGCTTTCACTACAAGTTCTGCCAAAACAAGCGACTCCACGAACCAACTGAAGAATGTGTGTGTGATCTATGCAGCGAATGCTGTTCTCGATACCATGCACAAAATTGCCGAAAAACACACATATCAATAACTCAATTGGGGTTGGAATAATGTACGGTACGTTACTCACTTTGTGCGCTGTTTCAATAATAATAATAATCTGAATGTTTTGTTGTTGCTTATTTTAAAGGCTGCGACATTGTGGTCATATAGCCCCAATTGGGTGTGTGTGGAATTTGTGTGATAACCTCTTTTATTATGTTGGCTATGCTAGTTTGTGTATTTGTAAACTGGACAAGAATTGGGAAGGAGGTGGCCGTGGCCTTAAGTTAGGAACCACCCCAGCATTTGCCTGGGGTAGAAGTAGGGGAAACTACGGGAAACCACTTTCAGGATGGCTGAGGTAGGAATCAAACTGTCCTCTTCTCATTTTGCCTCACGAGACTGAGAGTACCCCGTTCCAGCCCACACACCAGAATTAATATTTCTTGGCAGAGCCGATAAACAGAATAACTGTTTCCCTATGATCCAGGATATTCCCTCTCCCAATAACCATAATAGTCAAATGTCAACTATTTCAAAAAATTGATCTTGTTAGCAGAGTTTAGTGTTGAATGAGCTCCTCAGTTGGTATCGTACACATCTCCGACACGCTGGCTAGTAACTAAATACTGGGAAGACCACTGCAAAGCTACTATGATGTCACGAGCAGTACCAATGGACTATGAGAGATATGTTCCCTTTATTCAAAAGTTAGCCCACTTTAGCTATCCATATTGGAACAATAGTTTCCCGAAGGATCCAGGATAATCCCTCTCCGAATGAGCGTATCAACACATCATCAAATTCCAGGACCTAGTAAGTCTTCAGTAGTTTTCTACTGTACTCCCACTATATTTTTTTTTTCAAAATTAAGGTTGAAAGTTATTGTATTAACAAATAATAGTAATATTAAAAATGTGGTGAAGTATTTATATTCAAATACCGGTAATTCAAATTTTATAGTTTAACATAATTTGTTTTAGTACCGTTAAAATCAGGCTATTTGTTTTATCATTACAGTTTCAATGAAACCTTTTAGAAATGTTAAAAAAAAATATACGAGCCTTACAGTAGTCGCATATGATGTGTAACATGTGATAAAATGTTATCCTGCTATGTGTGTCCCGGGAGCGCAAATCCCTTCTTGACAGTGAACTGTGTTGGTCATTGAAACAACTACTTGTAAAACTCCAGTGCCAAATCCTGGCCGTAATGAATCATAATTAATTGTTATTTGCCGTGGCGGAAGCAATCCACTGCCTACTTGATGCGAGCTGCGCTCTATACCGGCTAGTTAGTTAACCCATGCCAGCGATGTTATTGAAAATGGCCTCGTTTGGCCGATCAGCGCACTGCCAAGTAAAGGCGCGATTAAAAATTTGGTGTGTTCCTCCCAGTGATATGTTTAGACCAACGAAGTTTCAATTATTGTTAGTAGTCGGCGTTAATATACTGAATTCCTACGTTGTTTGGAGTGTTTATTGATGCGATATAGATTCCACATAGCCACATGGCCGACATTACATCGAGTGCTTGCATTAAATAAGAATAAAGCAAAAGTATGAAGATTTAATAAATCGTAATTGTTTTCAGCAAATATGATAAAATGAATATTTTCACACCAAAGAACGACAACTTGAAGATGATTTATTGTAGGAATATCTTAAATGGGGTGTCCAAACCTTGAACTAAACTGTATGCGATATACATTCCTCTTAGCCACACGGTCTACAGTACGTCGTTGTACCGATCTCCTCCATCACGCGCGCTCATTGTTTCCGTCCCATGCACTTCCGTCCCATCCACTTCCGTCCCTTTTCCAAAATCACTCCCACAAAAATGTCCAGCTACCGAGTGGAAAGATGTTACACATCAATAATATTAACATTACATAGACTGCTTCGATTTGCGAGCGAGGAAATAAAATAATGCCACATATTACACTGTTGTGTAAGTTATTTTAGTCGAACAAGAATGAATGTCGCAACATTAACAGTCGCAAAAGTATTATGGTTGGTTTTTTGAAATCAGAAATAATCGTCAACTTCCATTGTTGAGAAGGGTTCACAGAGTCACGTGTTATGGTAAAAATGGAGAGTTCCCCAGCGCAGCAAAGCCGATGGTAAATCTGTGGTAGTGTAGTAGGCCTACTACTGTAGTGCTAAGTTCATCAGACAATCAAAGAAGAAAGTTCATATTATATACCTCGAAAACGTTTATTTCTTTTGTCATTTTGTCAATTTCTCAAGTTCCCAAAGCCCTGAGCGTACGCGTACCACAGTTTGAAAATCGCTGATTTAGACAATTCCTTAAGGGAACCAGGAAGTGTGAAGTGACAGAAGAGTGCAGCTTCCTATGTTTGACAATGTATATCACAAAGAATTTGAGATATTTCCTTAAATCGTTCCTGAAATGTAAATGACACTTCTGTAATTACTTGCAGAAGGTTTCAGTTTGCTGTAACTTGTGGTTGTCAAAACAACAGTAGCAATTTTTATAGAAATTCTTACATATTTCCTAACATAATTGTCATCTACATGCACCATTTTTTTAGAAACTACTAGACAATCATTGAAGATATTTTACACACACATTGTCACATTACATCCATTGCTTGTTCGACTTTTGATGGACTGTTTCATGATGTTACTTAATTGAATTTCTCAACTTATCGTTTCATTTACGGTTGGAACATCAATGTCCAAGTATTTCACACATCCTATAATTATATAATTATCTAGCAAAAATACATTAACCAATTTGAACAATGGACGGAGATAACCAACAAACAGATTCGAGGTTAGTTGTTTTTACCATTTCAAAAATTCGTTACGTTGTTCAAACTTCTGATTAATACATATGTATAACCGACAGGCGTTTTTCAGCAGGACTATGTCCAGAAGCAAACTTTCCCATGTGCAAAATGTATTGAGGTGACTGATATCTCAGGTGGGGGTGGTGCAATATTATCGTTTCATTTACGGTTGGAATATCAATGTCCAAGTATTTTACACATCCTATAGTTGTTATTTATTTATTCTTTTTTGTGGCCTTCGATTTATTTAAATTAATGACTTTTTGTAAGGATATCCATTTCCTTTTTGGTTCTTGTTAATAGTTTCTAAGATTTCTTCACGTTGACGATGTTGTCTTTGATGTAACGAAACATGTACGTGTTAATTTAATTATTAAACCACTTTCTAGTGTTTGACAAGGTGGCTTTTATAATTTGAGATTACACACATTGGTGTAACATATAATGAACCTCTGTATTAAACCTGTTGCTCTGGTATGTTTAGAACTGAAGGAAGCAATATTCTTAGAATAATAACATAATTCTTAAATTTTCAGAAAAATATTAGTAGTCTGTTTCTTAAAAACCCACAAATACATCTGAATAATTTTACTGCCACACATATAAAACAGCGGCTACTGTGGCGTAGTCGGTAGCATGCTGAGCTTCTATGCCCAAGTTCGCGGGTTCAAACCCGGCCGAAGAAGTCGGATTTTTTAAGAGCGTTAAAATCCCTCAATATGCCTTCCTTCGGAGGGGAAGTAAAGCCGGCGGTCCATTGTCATAGATTTATGGCATATTAAAGAACCTTCCACTAATTGCACCTGTGCGAAGCTAAATTTGAGAGGTTAAGAATGTAAACAACGCTCTTAGGTTTCTACGTTCGTTCCCAAGAGCCGACTGCGGTGGCGTCTAGTAGCTAAGTTCTGAACTGGGCCTAGTAGTCGTTGACGGTGGCGCTTGGCGGCAAAAGTAGGAACTATTTGAAAAATTCTAAGTTGCAGTACTTAAATTAAAAAACAGATAACACACACTAATACAGTCATCACAATTAACACCGGTTATCAGACAGATTCTACACACACACCCAAAGTACACGGGGCTACATAACCGCGTTGTCGCAGCCCCTAAACTTAAGAACCAACCAACCAATATACAAAACATAGCTTCAAACCATCATGCCAAGTTTCATCTAGATTAACTTAAAAGTTTTTGAGAAATTGGTATGGTATCTGATAATAAGAATTATTACAATAACATCTTTATGTTCGACCCTGACTATTATGTTTCTGAAAACTGTATCATAATGATGGTCATTATAACACTATTATTCATTATGAAACAGTTTCTCGCACCAATCACAGCTCAAGAAACAAATTTTTTGACCAATTAGATAAGGATACCTTCGCGCATGCTCTCAAAATCCAACATGTCTATATAAATTACCGAAAGTGCACCGTCCAAATGTTCGCGTAAATAAACTGGTGAATATGAGACAAGAAATAGCACTGTACCTTAATATACCTAAATCCAATTTCTACTCGGCGCGTTGATTTCAAACGACTACGGTGACAGTTTTGCTGAATACTGGTTCACGATCTGCACATCTGGCATTGAAGCACTTAGAGCGCATGCGTCGGCCGGCCAGAGAGCTTGGAACAGGGAGATGTGCTACCTAGCGCACCACCCGAGCACAAAATTCTAGTTACTGAACAGATATTTATGAATATTTATGTTAAAACATGTAATAAAGTTATAATTATCGTCGAACATAAACAGTCGTATGCAACTCGCCTATAATGGTAATTAAGACACTCGTATGGAAATTATAAAACTCGCTAAAGCTCGTTTTATAAAGACACTCGTGTCTTAATTATAGCCATTATAGGCTCGTTGCATAATGTACTATTATGTTCGACCCTGACTATTACGTGTCTGAAAACTGTATCATAATGATGGTCATTATAACACTATTATTCATTATGAAACAGTTTCTCCCACCAATCACAGCTCAAGAAACAAATTTTTTGACCAATTAGATAAGGATACCTTCGCGCATGCTCTCAAAATCCAACATGTCTATATAAATTACCGAAAGTGCACCGTCCAAATGTTCGCGTAAATAAACTGGTGAATATGAGACAAGAAATAGCACTGTACCTTAATATACCTAAATCCAATTTCTACTCGGCGCGTTGATTTCAAACGACTACGGTGACAGTTTTGCTGAATACTGGTTCACGATCTGCACATCTGGCATTGAATCACACAGAGCGCATGCGTCGGCCGGCCAGAGAGCTTGGAACAGGGAGATGTGCTACCTAGCGCACCACCCGATCACAAAATTCTAGTTACTGAACAGATATTTATGAATATTTATGTTAAAACATGTAATAAAGTTATAATTATCGTCGAACATAAACAGTCGTATGCAACTCGCCTATAATGGTAATTAAGACACTCGTATGGAAATTATAAAACTCGCTAAAGCTCGTTTTATAAAGACACTCGTGTCTTAATTATAGCCATTATAGGCTCGTTGCATAATGTACTATTAAGTCTTTCTATAAAAATTACCACTATTTGATAACCACTAGCTACAGCAGGCTGAAACCTCCTACATATAATCGCAGAATTGTTATAAACAATTCAGGACAGTTAAGAAAATAGCCTATCTCAGTGATATACAATGTCAAATATAGGAAGCTGCACTTTACTATCGCTTCACAATTCCCGGTTCCCTTAAACGTGAATATAACTTAATAAAGAGAGTTTGCGTCCACTGGGCCCTCCAGCACACCTGGGCCCCGAGGGCCGGCCTGGTGATGCTGGATTAAGGCCAAAAAAAAAAAAAAAAAGATTCCGAGAAACAATTATCGATCTGTGGTATCGAGTGGTGCGGAGCAGGTAGGGAGGAAGCAATAACCAGATTAGCTAATTCAGCGTGCGGCCAAGGTAATGGGCTGTTTCTCCAAACAGCATTGGACAACGGAGCAATAACGATACCGGAAATGGAATTCCCTAGTGGCACGCCAGTCAATTGTTATTGCTGTCCTCAAATTACATCAGCTGAGCTTCGTTACACTGTTGCCAACAACACGGAGCTTGAATATACACAATGGATCATGTTGGAGAATTTCTTTTTATAGAGAATTATGTAATAATTTAATTCGAGTGCCATATCCCATCCAGGGACGTAGGCGACCTGTATTAGAGCACTAACCAAGCATCCCGAGCCGGAGTTTGCGTGTGGTAGGGTGGTCAGTTCCTCCACCTGCCATAGCATCCGGCAGGTTCTCATTTTGCATCACGAGGCTGGGAGACCCCGTACCAGACCATACCAAGACTTTTAAATTCTTGGCAGAGCCATGGATCGAACCCGGTACCTCGGGAGTGACAGCCAACTAAGCTAGCCACGAGGTGGTCGAGGATTATTTAGGATGCGTAAATGGGTCTCATGACAAGCTGTATAATTAATAGGTTCTTCGTGACGATTCTCCTCGAACACAATCTAAGAGGCCTCACGAATCCTTGCCAGCAGTATGAATTACAAGCTGCCTGATGTGTGACGCAATCTGTTTTCCCAGAGATATTGGTACAGTCTGCACTGTAGCTAGAACCCTGCGCGGATAAACAACCTGTTATCCGCATCCGCCCTGCAACCACATGACTTTTATCCGCATCCATCCCGCAACCGCATGACTTTTATCTCCATCCACACGTATGTTACCCGGGAACGTGGTGGCGCAGTGGCTTAGCTGCTCGTCTTTCACCTGGACGGCCGGGGTTCGAATCCCGGTGACAGTAGGGTGGAATTTTCACCTGAAAAATGACGTGGCATCAGGAAGGGCATCCGACTTAAATCCAATGCCAAATTCAAAATGAGTCTGGTTGGGTCCGGCGACCGCAATTAATTGGGAAAACACGTTTGTTATTCGAATCTACTGGCGTTTCAATAGTATTTTAATTAGATAAAGCCTAAAGCAACACATTTTGACATTTGAGGAGAAAGTCGTTCCTTTAGGCTTTGTATGCCAAATGCTATGTTTAAAATGAATATTGTACAGCCAGAATAGCAACCCAGTATTAAATATGCTTAATGTCATAATTTGAATGAGATTAGCTTAAATCATCATCTTACATTTGTCATGAATAAGAAACGGAAAAATAGGTGTCATAACATTCGGGTCCTAATAATGATATTCAACAAGTTAGGATTGCATTCCAAAAACTATCCGCAAATTTACTCCAAACACTCTCCGCAGCTTATCCGCTATCCGATCAGCCATGCAAACTATATCCGCATCTCGAAAAATGTTGCGGATATCCGCATCCGCGCAGAGCTTTAACTGTAGCCTATGTCAATTGGATAACTGTGGCACGAGCATTGCAATTGGCCAGTTGGGTGTTTCTAATTTGTGATATAGGAATAGTTTCGATTCATACCCTTAAAGGAAAAGTAGTGTATTACCGCGGTAGAATTTATATTTTAGGCATCAGCAGTAAAACAACTGGCTGGCTGCGTGGCTCAGCGATAGCGTTCTCGCCTGCTGTCTCCAAGGTTGCGGGATCGAATCCTGGCGCATTCAGCTGGCATTTGAGGGTACGCAAATGCGAGGGTGCCGTGTCAGTAAATTTACTGGCAAGTTAAAGATCCCCTTTGTGGAAAAATTCCAGCCAGCACCCCAGCGTCGCTAAAAGCCACAGTGATAAAAATGCCGGTGAAACTAATACCAACATAGTTATGTTATTATTTACATCGCTATGCTCATCTGTGGAACGCGATAGAGCTTATTTAGGTAATGATGTTTTTTTTTCTTCTCCCAAAATATCTTCATCTGGGCATTGACAATCTTCCTCCGCTCGTTAATCCATGATTTCAGGGTCCTGGTAGTCATTTTCTCAGTAAAATGATGGTTGTTGATTAATGCTCTGAACTGGAGTCCATCTTGTTTAATTTCATCTGTAATGCCACTTTCTTCAAGGTCCTCGGCCACTCCCGGCACTATAATCCATAGGCCTACGGTAAATAAATAAATAAATAAATAAATAAACAATATTTCACTAAGCCAGATGTTCTTGACTTTCATTGAGAGAGCAAGTATTAATCTACTATATAAAGCTCAAATACCACTCACTCACTGACTGACTCACTCACTCATTCATTCATCACGAAATCTCAGAAACCACCAAACGGATTGGAATGAAATTTGGTATGCAGATTCCTCAAGGGTCGCAAACGCCCACTAAGAAAGGATTTTTGGATATTCAGGTTCTAAAGGGATGTTAAGGGGGTAGACCTGCATTTCATTGAATACCAATATCTCCCGATTGGTTTCATTGGGGGATGTGAAACTCGGCATATAAACTCATCATTAAAAATAAGAAGACACGTGTCTGAGGGTATTTCGATGCGGTGTATATTATGAGGTGAAAGGGGTGAAAAGTGGGGATTGAAGGATTCCTAACGGAGCGTGAATCTCTTAAACGACATTTGCGAGGAGTTTGGAACTCAGCCGAAAAAAATCAGCATAAAAAATGACTAAACAGGTGTTTGTCCGTTTTTTCATAAATCCAATTTAAGGGGCTCATGGGGAGGGGTGAAATTATGGGGGGAGGGGGGGGGACGTAATATGTCTGAGTGTAAAATTATACATGGCCTATGTTGTAGACAATAACACATTACATCTTTTTTGTCTCTTGCTATTTCATCATACGACGAATACTTAGGAAGTTATTAATGATTTTGTACTTTTTGGCCGGAATTTTCTAAGTCCCAGGAATGACATAAAAATTGATTCGAATGAAATTTCAAAAAATAGTTTTTTTTAATACTTTTATTATATTTTTCACGTCTTTTAGGGTCCGAAACCAACATGATATTTTGATGATTTTTTTTCGTCCCATGCATTTTTGGTTTCAGGTGATAGCATTTTTTTCCACTAGGACCCATGCTTATCTATCTATTTAACTAATGTTATAACGGGATTCCAAATGTTATTGCGGGCGAAGCCGCGGGTAACAGCTAGTCTACTATATATTTAAAACACTAAGGTGATTTATTGTTACCGCGAGATTGAGAGAACGGCTCAACCGATTGACTTCGTAACGCATTCCATCGAGAGCTCTTGGCATGCAGATTTGCTGAAGTGCTGAACGTTTCACTCTTAAGGCAGCGTGCAGACATATTTTTAAAAACTTATAATAAATACAAATTTGTAACTATATATGGCATATTATATATCAATGTATTCAGGAAAAGTTAGAGAATAAGATAATTATAGTTTTATTTGCTGACAAGTATCCAGTAGAAGTATAATGGATGATTAGTAAGATTTTAAAAAAATCAAAATAATTTTTAGCGGTTGGTCACAAGCACTACTTTATCTGAAATAAAATTCGGAGATATTATCCAAAATGTGCCAAATTTCTTTATAAGCTCAATCATATATAATAATAGAATCTTTGATGAATAATGAATAATAAAAAGTCACTGGAAAAAAGTCTAACCATATCACTTTTCACAGAATTTCAATCACATATACATAAGTAGAAAGTCGTCATTTTTCTTCAGAAGATCAAAACCAACTTGCATTGCCTACCAAGTAGAGAATTTCATTTTACAGCGAGACTATTCGTAAAATCGATTGTTATATAGATTTTACGAATAGTCTCGCTGCGAGTCTCTAGCACTTCAGCGGGGGTCTCGTAGTGAGACGATAGCACTTGGAGGGTTAAAAGGAAAGTATAAGTTAGGGTATATTTTTAAATTATGGCTCTATTCCACCAGAGAAACGGCGGATCCCGCCGCGTCTTACTGAGATCTTTGTTTATGAAAATTAATAATGGGAGAAATATTGTTGTTGTGGCTTTATGGCTCAAACTATTAGAGTAAGTATATGTGGAGACAAATCACTTAATGGGTTGAGAACTGTAATCCTTCGACTTGATTAACATCTTCCGATAAAACACTTCAATTTTCCAATTTCCAATTCACTTAGCGTACTTTATCACAATTAATAAAGCTCAAGGGGAAACTCTGGAACGTGTAGGTCTCTATTTACCTCATCAAGATTTCAGTCATAGCCAGTTATATGTCGATCTTTCGACGCCCTTAAAGTTGCAACAGTGTCAAAAAGCAATCGTTCAAAAAATGCATACTGTATAAGAGAATCCTTCAGTAAATATTTTTTCCAATGACCGTCATGTTTTGACGGGTAACAAGTAATTATTATTATCATTAGGTGGGTTGGAATCCCACTGTCGCCCATCCCTTATTTGCCTTTCTAATAGACGATGGCTAATACAGTACCGGTACCGTGTCGAACTGGACCAAGCATGGGGACTAACGCAATATATTGGCTTTCACGACCGGTGAATTAAAACTCAGCAATTCTTCTAGGTTTGTGCCGTGTCTTGTGTGGGGTTTCGCCGGGCGGGGACACCAAGGGCCCGCCGATGAGCCAGCTTGGTGTCCTAGGCGAAACCCCACACAAGACACGGCACAAACCTAGAAGAATTGCTGAGTTTTTTACGCAATAATGTTGTTTTTCTGTATATTAATTTAGGGGTGTCGCAACATTGTACTCATATAGCCCCGTGTACTTCGGTGTGTGTGTAATCTGTCTGATAGGCCTAACCTGTGTCAATGTTAGTATGTGTATTCGTAATTGAAAATATCATTAGGAAGGAATTAGTTGTGGATATAAATTAGGAACAATCACGGCATTTGCCTAGAGTAAAAGTGGGATTTGGCTACAAAGTGACCGTGACCTTGCGTTATTTTCCTGGAGTAAAAGTGGGGAAACCACGGAACACCACTTGCTCAGGTAGGAATTGAACCCGCCTCCTCATGAGGCTGAGTGTACCCCGCTGACGATCCTGGGATCAGAATCCAGACCTGAGAATGAAGCCCGGAGGCTGTCCTCCCATTAATGCCCTGTGCGCCACAGTATTTTTCGCCGTGCGGATATAGTTAGCATGGCTGTGCGGATAGCGGATAAGCTGCGGATAATGATTGGAGAAAATTTGCGGATAGTTTTTAGAATACAATCCGAACTTGTTGAATATGATTATTAGAACTCGGATGTTTATGAGATAAAATTTCATATTTGTCTGTATTTTTTTTTTTTTCATGACAAAATAATGTAAGATGATGATTTAAGCTAATTTCATTCAAATTATGTCATTAAGCATAATTAACACTCCGAACAGGAAAGGATTGCAATTCTGGATGTATAACATTCATTTTAAACATAGCACTTGACATACATAGGTCGGTTGGTTGGTTCTTAAGTTTAGGGGCTGCGACAACGCGGTCATGTAGCCCCGTGTACTTTGGGTGTGTGTAGAATCTGTCAGATAACCGGTGTTAACTGTGATGGCTGTATTAGTGTGTGTATCTGTATTAATTCAAGTAAGCACTGCAGACGATCAATTTTCAAGTAGTTCTTACTTTTGCCGCCAAACACCACCGTCAACGACTACTAGTTCAGAACTTAGCTACCAGACGTCACCGCAGTCGGCTCTTGGCAACGAACGTAGGAACCAAAGAGCGTTGTTTACATTCTTAACCTATACAATTTAGCTTCACACAGGTGTAATTAGTGGAAGGTTCTTTAACATGTCATAAATCTATGACATGGGACCGCCGGCTTTACTTCCCCTCCGAAGGAAGGCATACTGAGGGATTTTTAACGTTCTTAAAAATCCGACGTCTTCGGCCGGGTTTGAACTCGCGATCGTGGGCATAGAAGCTCAGCATGCTACCAACTACGCCACCGAAGCCGCTGATGACGTACATAGCCCAGGGGAACGACTTTTTCCTCAAATGTCTAAATATGTCGCTTTGGTAATTTATGCTTAATCTAATTTAAAAATATTATTGTAATGGAGTAGATTCGGATAACACACGGGGCGGATGCGGATAACAGTCGTGCGGATGCGGGGCGGATGCGGAGAACAGTCGTGCGGATGCGGGGCGGATGCGGATAACAGTCGTGCGGATGCGGGGCGGATGCGGATAACAGTCGTGCGATTGCGGGGCGGATGCGGATAACAGTCGTGCGGATGCGGGGCGGATGCGGATAACAGTCGTGCGGATGCGGGGCGGATGCGGAGAACAGTCGTGCGGATGCGGTGTGGATGCGGATAACAGTCGTGCGGATGCGGGGCGGATGCGGATAACAGTCGTGCGGATGCGGGGCGGATGCGGAGAACAGTCGTGCGGATGCGGTGTGGATGCGGATAACAGTCGTGCGGATGCGGGGCGGATGCGGATAACGTTTTGGTTATCCGCGCAGGGCTCTACCTACCAGTAGTGGGTCGTATCCTGGCGCAGTCAGCTGGCATTTGAGGGTGCGCAAATGCTGAGGAGCCGTGTCAGTAGATTTACTGCCACGTTAAAGATCCCCTTCGGGGAAAAATTCCGGCACTCCGGCGTCTCTAAAAGCCAGGGTAGTTGAAAGGTTCGTAAAACCACTAACATTAAATTATCCAGTAGTGGGCGTGGTGCGTCCTCTCCCACTTCCTCCCTTTCAACTGACACAAAAAGAACCAGCTGGACTGAAACAGTCAACAGTTGACTGTGACGCAATAAGATGAAGTGGAGACTTTCAGATTTGTGTGAACACCTCAAGGGGTTGAGGCAGTGAAAGCAAACTACATCCTCCTACTGAAGAAACGGTGTCAGTAGTGTCTGATCCAATGACACACATCTCATCTCCATTGGAGCAGCTTCGTCCTCAGCAGAGAGGTCGCAGCACATTACTTTAATAATGTAGTGAAACCTCTCTAAAAGACCACCCCTATTAAACACCGACTTTTCTTGGAACCGATTTAAAACCTCATAAGGTCAATGTATTTGTTACCTCTATTTAAGGACCACCCCTCTCCCCGACCAAAGACCAGGCATTTTCTCAGTCTGACCTCTTTCAAAAGACCACTTCTCTTCTGCCTTCTGCAAATGTTTATACACATTGTAATGCACTGGTATCTAATTTAGTTCAATTGTTTACATAACCTCAAGATGGCGGCTGTGAAAATTTTAAAATTAAGTTTTTATTTCTTGTGTCGTAATTATGCGATCGAAGTGAAAGTTTGATTAATGAACCTACGCAATAATTGTCCTTTAATGGTACATAACTCTTAAGACCTACAAATATAAAAATCCAACATGGCGACCATCCGCAATATTTAGTCGGTTCTCAATATCTGCGAATCTATTACAGCAATCAAACTGAAATTTTGTATGTTGATAGTGGCAATTAACATAAGTAGGATATATGAAAATAGGCTTTTGTTCTTCACGGAACTACTTGTTACTTCTTGCTTTTCAGCTCCGTCCCATTCAATTTCATTCGTGTCTAGATCTTGTTCTTCCACCGGCCTTCACATCCTCCCAGTATTTCTGAGTATATCGATCAGTGCCTTCTTTCGTGCTTCCAATAGAGGCCCTGTCCGTCTCCTGCGCTCAGATTCCACTTTAAACACTTATAGTTTCTATCCTTCGTAAACTGTCGCCTCAGTAATTGAATGGAGATTGTTGGAAGAAATGAAAACGTAAAAACACTTATAGTGGGCGATATGTTGAAGATTGAGATATGCTCTACGGGACTTTTTTGTAGAACTTTTCATGCTGAACATAATATAATGATATTTTTAACGGTTTGTCCAGCGTAAACTTAAAAAGCACACGGACGCCAGGTTTTCTTCGACTTTTCACTGAAATCGTTACTGCTTGCCTTCTTTTAATCATAAATAAATTACTTTTTACAGAAATCTTCCTCGAGATATCCTTTAAAGAATGGTGAAAATCGGATCAAAATCCATCCAGTGGTTCTTGAGATTATCCGTGACATCCAGCAATCGGGGACTTTGTTTTATACTAAGTAGGGGAGATAACTGATTTGTCCCATAACTACTTGTGAGCAGGAATGTCCAAAACGGCCTCAGAAACATACTGATAATCTGGGGTTACCTTCCTCCATTTTGGTCCCTATTGACAAAATGTTAAATTATACAGGGTGTCTCAAAAATGTACTAACACTTTGAATGACTATAAAATGATTATTTATAAACACGGAGACAAGTTTAAGGGCTTCAAATATAGAAGAGACATGCAATTAAAGATTCATGCTCGCAAATGTTCAAATTGATGACCGTTAGTGCCCAGAGTTCCACAAACCACCACCAACTCACCGGACCATTGCTCGCATCAGAGATAAATTTGAAGCAGATGGAACCGTTCACAACGTTAACAAGAAAAGTTGTGGACGACCATGGACTTCCCACTATCATCCTGATGTCAGAGCTCACCTCGATGCAGCTCATCCCGACACATGGATTGGACGAAGGGGTCCCATTGAATACCCTGCTCGTTCCCCATATCTCACGCCAATGGGGATACCTTAAGGTCAGAGTTTATCGCAGCAAACCAAGAACAATTGATGCATTGAAATTGGAAATTGAAAGACAATGTCGCGAAATTCCAAATGAAATTTGTCGTAACGTTCGCGGTATCAGCTTTGTCTGGACACTGGCGGTCATCAATTTGAACATTTGCGAACATGAGTCTTTAATTACATGTCTCTTCTATAATTGAAGCCCTTAACCCGGGAGAGCTGGCGCTTACTTGAGCAACGTTAGAGGTGGCGCGGGGTCATTTTGACCCCTCCCAATTATTTCTTACAATCAGTAGTAACGACAATTATTTCGTTTATGCTACTGATATGGCATGAAACCATTCACTGAACTAATGAGCAAGTATATTTGCGTAAAATGAACGTCATGCACATATTTAAACGACTATTTACACTTTAATAGAAATGGTGCGGATCTGACAGGTAAGCATCTAATATTATGAAATATCTGATATTTTTGTTAGCGTATGGCTTTTAGTGCCGGGAGTGTCCGAGGACATGTTCGGCTCGCCAGTTTTGTAGCTGCTTCGAGACGGACACCCAATGGGTGAGCTACAAGTACCGTTGGGGAGGAAAGTTGGAAGGGAAGAGCAAGGAGTTGGAAGGTAGCGGCTGTGGCCTATAGTGAGGGACCAACCCCGGCATTTGCCTGGAAGGAAGATGGGAAACCACAGAAGACCATCTTCAAGGTTGCCGGCGAGGGGATTCGAACCTCCTCGCCTCCCGGATGTGAGCGACTGCTATTAGTCATGCCGTAACCACCACGGCTAACTCACCCGGTATTTACAATACTGAAATCAATGATTAGACAAGTTTTAGATAATGTAGGATTGTAGTTTTTAACCAATGACACATTTTAGGGAAGTCTCTTGTTTTATTGTATTGGGGTTTTATTGTGCTCCAATTTGTAACTGTCTTTGCCATTAAGGGTACACATCCGCTGAGAAAGAGGCATATCATCGTCACTTTCTTCATTTTCTTCTTCGTCTGCTCTCTGCTCAGTGTCATTTTAAAATTCTGCTATTTCTAGATCATCTTCACTATCACTGTTTTCATCTCCAAATATGTCTTCTTCTTGGACGTCTTGTAGAAGAGATAACAAGATGGATTCTTGCTCTTCCTAGCTAAGACGATTCATAATGTCTTATTTTAAAACTTAACTACTATCAATTCTATTTCGCGATCAGACAGCTACATTCTCATGGAGTAGGCGTAGACTGGAACAGCTGTTCACACGGCCAGCGAGACTGGTGGCGCGGGGTCTTTCGGAACACATTGCAACATGGCTCAATAAAAATACATTTGTCTCGGCACTCATCCCTTCCACTAATAGGCTACTGCCCTCAGACAATAGATAAGGCATGTGGGGAAAGGTATGTGGCACTAGTGATGTAAAATGTCTAGGCATTTATAAGTAGGGGCAAATGTCCAGGATAAATGTCCGGGCAAATGCCCAAAACCCATAAATGCCCAGGCATTTTGGGCACTTACCACTTTTAAAAACATATTCATAATGCAAGGCTTATATAAATATTGTTTTAGCCATATATGTATCTACATATATGTATTCTATATATTTATCCATAAAAACAGGAGTTGAGGCCAAAATAGGCTGTGGAAGTTGTTGTAGGAATTCACTGAAAGAACTTGATTTTGGTTCTGATGCTGAGCTTGTGCTTGGTACTGCAGATTTGTTGTTGAAATCATCCACTTCAATTAGTAAAGGTTCATAAGGTGGTTTTCTTTCGAAAAGGTTTTTCAACCACTGTAATTGTACTGAACCCTTATTGATCTTCGATAAATAAGTATTCATATTTATTATTATTATCACTACGGCCCAGGCAGCACGTAAGGAAGTCGACTTGGATATTAGGGAGGCCAGCATTTCGTAACGATTGCAACAGAAGCTGAGCAAGTAGCTATTCCTGGGGGACGGCCAGAATTAGTCGAGTTCAAGGCTAAATTGTGCAACTACAGTACCAAAATTGGAGACATAAAGGAAGAATCACGAGGTCCTCTCAACGAACATACGATTGAATCAGCCAATCGCAAGAGACCAAGCCATGACCACGAGGTGGACGGCGTCAGTAGTAAAAAGCCCGCGGAAGTGTGTATCTAAGGAACCGCCGAACGGATTAATTTCCGCTCGAGTAATTTGAGACGTTGGATTTATTTGGAGAAGAATGACACTAGCTACATCTTTGTGAGACAAAAACTCTGGAAGTTTTTATCCGACTTTGCCCCACTCCACCGCCCTTGTCAGTTTCTCATAAATAGCTTGGCCTGACGCCAATCTAAGTCTATTCTTGTGGAGCCTTCAGAGGCGTACTCCACGTCAGTTTGAAGTGTGAATTTTAAAGTCTTACCTTGTGGAGCCTTCAGAGGCATACTCCACGTCAGTTTGGATTGTGATTTTGACGCTCGAATTTATCTAAGTCATTATTTGGTGTAAAATTTGATTTTTACGCTCTAAATCAGTAAAGCTAGTTCATTTTGTGAGCTTTGAGGAACTAAAGTCGTAGCGATCGCAGTATCAAATTTTAAAAGCTACAATACTTTTTATTATAAAATCAACTTTGTTGTGTGATCTAAATATTTTACGCTAGCGCGTGATAAACAGTAACGTTCATTTCAAGACGACGAGTTCAACTTTAAGAGGGAAGTATCATATCACCCTAATTAGCGCTTACCAGAGTCGAAGTCCATAGTACAGACGGAAATACCAGACGAGATAGCGACTGCTAGTGCAGCCAGGATTGTGAACTTGTTAACGAGCCAGTGGCGCGGACTCGAGATTGTATATTTTATGTATAAATTGTGTGTATTTTATGTATGTTTTTATAGTGCGTGTGTCTGATATAATTAGGGCCAGTCTTCGCTATTAATCGCACTAGGACAATTGTGGGTGAACTGAGTAGCCTGCAAGCGATTATAGATAGGCAAATATTTAATATTGAACTTTTCTGCCAAGGAGTCGAGACCAAGATGAACAGCACGTGGTTTGAAGTTGGGATGAGCTTCAAGAAATCAGCACAGACGACTACTATGGAGAGCTAAATTGTCCATAGGGCAATGGGTTGAGGAGGATGTCCTTGGTCTGCATGCAGAAGCGGTGATGTACTAAAAATTGGATTATTTCAATTATGTAGTTAGATTTGGCCGGGGAACTTTGTAAATAGTCATGTTTTTCTTTCTTGTTGTTTTTAGAGTTTTTTTTTGTACCGACACTATATGTTTAAATGTCCGTTGGCGCGTGGCCAAAGTGTTTGTTGATATTTTGTTTTCTTTGTTGAGTCAAGTGTAATGTACGCGGCGTGCGTGCGTAATTTTTATCCTTGCAATTGCGGAACCCGTTACATTCGATAAATGGTGCTTTGTTAACGTTAATATTTGAAATAGGAATGGGAGGAAATGAGTGTAAAACATTTTGCTGAACAGGTTATTATTCATGTTAGGGTAGCCGAGTGCACCAACTTAAAAGTAATTGTAGAACACCTTCGTTCTAATTTTGATAGATTTTCTTGAGTCCTTTTCAGGTGACTAGTCACGGCATAAAACGATGGCGCCAGCATGTGGATATTATTTGTGTCTTTTATTTCAGGGTCTGTCAAAACCCATACGTGTGATTCAGTGTGTGTTGATGTGTCTAGTGTGTGTTGATTCTACGTGAGGAGGGGGTAGTTGTCCTACCGCCCTTATATATTTTTGCTGCTATTGTATTTTTTAGATGGAAAGACAGAGTGCTCTTGGGAGACTGCTGATTCTTGTCCATATGTTTTTCTGACACACACATGTATTATTGTGCTTTGGGGCACATTTCTTCGAGGTATTTTTGACACGTGGGTTGACAGACATGCAGTGTTCCACAAACCGCCCGTTTTGCCTGTGACTTATTTTGATAGGCAGTCCTTTTGTCCGACTGAACCCTGTAAGCTTTCATGTAGCAAACCTGTTCATGGTGATGGTTAATTTTTAAGCCATAATTAATTGGGGAGTTCGCCATGTGTGTAACGGATTGTTGTACCTTGTATGGATAAAAATATTGTGATTAACGTAAATGTTGGCTGTTTGCCTATTGCTTTGTTGATGACTCGATTCATGTAATTTTGTGTGACACACCCGTGTGGTGTAACTGGTAGAGTATTTGTAAATTTTGACAGCGGTCATTTGAGTATTTTTCTATTGGTCACGTGTTAATGTACTTGTGTTGATTTGTGTGAGAAGTCCTAAGTTTTTAGGCAGTAAATGTTGCGACGGCAATCTAAGTCCAATTTCACACGGAAATTTTGTGTTTGTTTATAGTAGATTTAGGAAGTGTCGGTTTAATTTAAGTAGTGTAGTCGTGTTCCCCCGTGTCGGTCTAGCTCTAGGAAATGCGGATTCGGTGTTTGAAGGGTCATTCCGGATGATAACGAATCACGCATTCAAAGTACACATCGTGATGCATGTAGAACGGCATACGCACTTATATGGTTACTTTTGTATCTTTTTATTTAAGGACACTTGGTCCAGGTAATTAATCTCTCCAGAGATACCGCCTAGTTTTGGCATTTTTATTAAATGGGAGTCAGTTGGGAGTTTTTGTTGTTAATTGTTTTATGTGTAAATATGGTGATTTGTTATTAAATTCAGTTGTTTTAACCCTGGCTTCACTCTTTCCTGCATGTTATTTTGTTATATGTTACCCTGCAAGTTAATGAAGCGCCCTGACAGCAACTTACGAATATGACCTGTTACGCCCCGAATCTGAGTCTCATATGCTTCTTTGCAAGGGTTCATAAAACAAAAATGGCTGCCCAAGTGGGGATTGTTGTTGTTGTTGTTGCTTCGCTGATCTCATATTTATTTCGTTGAGAAATGATGCCAGGTCAAGCGGACATGTAAATTCAGTAAATGGAGGCGATGTTGTACCGCCATGTGCATTAGTAAAATCACTGAGTTCCTAAGGTTAGAAATATTGAACAAGGTTAGAATTTGATTTGGTATTTGTTATAAACTTGTTCTGGCGCCCACATTAAAATTAGAAATTTGCATTATTAATGAACTCAGTCAAGCAGGAAGATGTTGCCTTATATTTGACATTTAATTGACTTCGGTTAATTGGTGTTTCGTAAATTCTGTTGGTTAGGAATTTAAAAGCAGATCACTAGGGGTTATTTTGTTGTTTGGGAATAAGTGTCATTGTATTCAGTAAATTTTGTTACTGAAATTTTCATTAAATTAGAGCCAGTAATATTTAAATGTGTGACATGTATGTGAATATAGGGCTGAAACCTTAGCCCATAACCCTGTTTTCTCTGAATATATTTGTGTGTGTGAAATGGCGATTGTTGATGAGATAAAGGTATTGTTAGAACAGATGTCGATCCAAATGTCCGCGAAAACGGAAGAACAATTAAAGAACATGAAGGAGGAAATAAGCGATGACAATAATAGACAATTAAAAGAACAATTAGAAGCTCAGCGGGAGCATAGTGAAAAACAATTACTTGATATGAGCGATAATATTTCGGTACAGTTACAAGCGCAGAAGATAGACTGTGAAAAACAATTACTTGATATGAGCGATAATATTACGGTCCAGTTACAAGCGCAGAAGATAGACTGTGAAAAACAATTACTTGATATGAGCGGTAACATTTCGGTCCAGTTAGAAGTCCAGAAATTAGACACTGACAAACAACTCAATGAACTAAACCACAAATTGTCACAACAGGCGGTAACACAAACCGAACAGTTAGGAAAAATCACAAATGATATTAACCAGAGCGTTCAAAAAGTAGAGAAACTGGCAGGCGAGGTTGCGGAAAACAACATCAGGCAGTTAGGCGAAATGAAGAAATTGGAGGCAAAATTTGATAACAAATTAATACAATTTGACGAGATGGTGGCAGATAAACTTAAGCAGATAGAGGCAGCATGTGTCAGTAACACCGCGGGAGTAAAGAAGACCCAAGAGAAACTACAACAGCAAATTAATTCGGTAGATAACAACGTGCTGGAATTAATAAAGGAAATAGATAAAGTCGAAGTTAAGGCTGAAACTGAGCGGATACACTTGCGGGAAAATTTAGAGGAGCAATTAGGCAGAACACAAGAGATCATAAGGAAAGAGATGGAAGGCCAGCTAATAAACACACAAGAGGTCATAAGACAAGAAGTAGGGGAGCAGCTCGTCAAAACTCAGGATAATTTGGAAGAACAACTAGTGAAAACGCAGGAACGGATACGTGAAGAGCTAGAGAAAAATCAGGAGAGGAACGAGGAGAAAATAAATAGCTTAAAAAGTAGGATCCGGCGAGATTGGGACCAGCAGGCTCAGGCGAATAAGGAAGACAGGCTGGCAGTTTTAAAGCGAATGCAGGCACTGGAGGAAAATATGAAGTCGAAATTGCAGGAACAATCAGAATTAATCATAAAAAACGAGATTAGATCGTTAGAGAATGCGACATTATTTTCAAATGAAAATATACAGGAAAAGCAAACAAGTATTGGAAGTCCGGCAGGTTCGAAGTTGGCTGAGGACACGAGTCGGGGTCAAAGTCCCAGACTAACGACTAATGCATTCCAGCAGTACAGGGGGGAGACTTCAACTCCGCAACCGAACTTGGCACCAGCCCAAGTCATCCAAGTCATTCGGGGTAATGATTTTAAGCCCGATAAGTTCAAAGAAAATTCAGGAACCACTCCCAAAGCATTTCTACGGCAATTAACGGATTACTTTAATGACCAACACATCGGCCCTGAGAAACAATTAAGACTGGTGGAGAAATTTCTAGAAGGACCTAGTCTGACCTGGTTTTTAAGTTTCAAGTACACATTTACAGACATGGCTCAATTCCGCGAGGCGTTTTTGAAGAAGTTTTGGAGTCCTTCGTTACAGCAGGGGTTAAGAATGGACCTGTACACACGCAAATACCATAGTACCCACCCAACCCGTTTTTCAGAATTCTTTAGTCAGCAATTGGTAAAATTCAGGGATTTTGATGACCCGCCTAGCGAGCCGAATATGGTTCTAACCATCGGGAAACAACTCCCAATGCATATCCAACAATTGTTAGTCGCAGGAAACATTCAGACCGCAGTCCAAGCAGAAGAATTACTTAGACACTTAGATGAGACGAGTATGGTGAGCCCACAGACAGGAAGAAGGAATTTGGAATGTGTAAACACGGCAGAGGTAGTTCAGGGACTCCAAAATAACCACAGCCAGGGAAACCAAAGTAAGACACAGTCCACAGGGACACAGTTCACGCCAAGAAGACAAGATTTTGACGGCCGAAACCAGTTCCATCACAACGATCATAACTATCAGAATAACCGCGGGAGATATCATCAGAATAACCAACATCAAAATAATCAGTGGACGTACCAGCGGGAGTACACGAATTGGAGGGGAAACCAGAGACAAGGTAGACCCTACCAAAGAAATGGAGATGGTAGATGGAGTAACGGCAGGGACTATCGCCAAGAAAACAGAGGAGATTATAGGAATAACTGGGACGAGCGATATATTGAATCCCGTAAATACCTGGATCAATTAAGGAATGAAGAAGCGGAGAAGGAAAAGTGGGGGCGTGCCATGGCAAACAGACAGAGCCCAGACAATCATCAAGGAGAGGGGGCAGAGAGTTTACTGAGGCAACAGGAGCGACAGAATGATAACCGGCGAAACACATCTAAAGGGGCCCGGGATAAAAAAAAAACCAAATGAACTGAAAGGAGATAGGCTAGAAACGGAGATCGCCAGGGAGCAAGAAGAGATGATAGTGGCCAACATAGAAGAGTGGGTAGCATTCCCAGACGACTGCCTGGAGGAAGTGGTGAAGAACCGTGAAAACATTATCAGACAGCTACCAATTATTTACGCGCATATTGGAGGTATGAGGGTGAGATGTTTGATTGATACAGGTAGCCAGGTGAGCTTAGTCACTAAAATTTTGATAAAAGAAATAGCAAGAAAACAGACTGTTCCTATTATGCCGGTACCGCTAATGAAAGTCAGAGGTGTCATTCCTGACAAAACTATGAATTGTAAGCAGCAAGCATTTCTAGATCTGGAAATATTGAACCATACTTTTTCACAAACATTCATTGTTATTCCAAAGATGAACTACAATATAATTTTAGGAGCCAACTTCATCTGCGATTTTCATGCTGTAATTGATTTACATAACAACACAGTAAGCTTCAAACAAGTAGAAGGATTGGATCATGTGGGTTTAAATATGGAAGAGAATCCGCTGGAGAGAGAGGCCAATACTTGGGTTGTTGAGGAATGCACTAATGAGGCCGGAGATAAGATCTTGAGGGGAGAGCAAGTCAACCAGACAGCAGTGCTAGAAATGGACAGCCGAGATATTTCGCAGGAACTTTGGGTGCATTTGGCGGAAGAAGAAATGGGCGGAACCAAATTCGAAATTTTACTTCAGGAGCGACTTAAGGAAGCCATCGTAGGGGAATCTGATAGAAGAAGATTGGAAGAAATTTTAAGATTACATAAAGAAGCTTTTGACACCGTACCTGGGAAAGTTTTGAATTTTCAATATGCTATGCAGGTGACAGATTGGACCCCATTTAAAAGTAAATTGTACCCGATCCCAGAGAAGCATTTTTCTCAGGTGAAGGACATTATTACTAACTTATTAGATTCTGGCATGATAAGGAAAGCTGCAACCCCTTATCTGAACGCAATATTGGCTGTGACCAAGCCAAACGGATCAATTAGGCTATGCCTAGACGCGCGAGTTTTAAATAGTAAACTGCTAGTTGAGCACGACCAAGCACCGAGGATCAAAGATGTTTTGAAAGGCTTCCGTGGGAAGAAGATATACTCAAGTGTTGATTTGACGAATAGTTTCCACCATCTTGAACTTGAAGAAAAATCTCAACTGTTGACGGGATTTTTATTCGACAATCAAAGTTATATCTGGTGTCGAATGCCCTTTGGCGTGAAAACTGCGGGATGTGCACTCATTAGAGCACTCGACAGAAATCTGACTGAGGAGGTCAAGAACTTCACCACGAGATATGTTGATGACATATTAATAGCTTCTGAGACAATGGAAGAACACTTGATAAATTTAAATAAACTGTTGGACAACCTGAGAACCATGAACTTCAAGATCAACTTAAAAAAGTCACATTTTTGCCAGAGCGAAATTTTATATTTGGGACATATAATTGATGTCGAGGGCGTGCGGCCTAATCCAGCCAAGATTGATGCTATTAAGAAATTTCCCACACCTACCAAAGTCAAACATGTTAGAGCATTTTTGGGAGTGACGGGTTTCTTCAAAGAAAATTGCCCTGGTTACACAGAAACAGTAGCGCCTATGCAGGAGATGTTGAAGAAAGCGAATCGATGGTCGTGGAATGAGGAGTGCGACAGGTCTTTTAAAGCAACGAAGGATTTATTGGAAAACTGTGTGAAACTTGGATATCCGGATTTTGAGAAACAATTTATCATTCAAGCAGATGCTTCGTTAATTGGTATTGGTGCTATGCTGTACCAAGAGGACGCTGAAGAACCCAAGAAGAAATCCTATTTGGCATTTACGAGTCGTAAATTACGGAAACATGAGAGAAACTACACAGTTACGGAACTTGAGCTACTAGCAATTCTATATTCTCTCCAACAGTGGCGCAAGATGATCTATGGTTATTCCATCATTGTTAGAACCGACCACCATGCACTGACATTTTTATTTAAGACGACAATAGCAAGCGAGAGAGTAACGCGCTGGTCCATCTACATACAGCAGTTTGACATCACAATAGAGCATTGTCCTGGGAAATTGAACGTCATACCAGATGCCTTGAGTAGAAACCCTGAGGACGGAAACGAAGTAACAGCGGAAGTTCACAATATTACCTTGACACCTAAGGCTCGCGAGTTTTTGGCAAGATTGAAGGATATTCGGAAGGAGCAAGAAGCTGACCCATGGATGATGATGATGATAAAATTCTATAGGAAGGAGTTACAACCAAATTCACCAGAGTACCGGGAAGCCAGTGCTAAACAAGCGAGATTTCACTACTTGAATAACTTGTTACATAAGTACGTGGATGAGCATCATACTAAACTGCGGATCTTAGTTCCAGCATCACTACAGAGGGGATTAACTTGGCATGTTCACGAGAGCCTAGCACATATCGGCACGGATAAGACTGAAGCTACGATAGGGGAGACCTTTACTTGGCCCAAGATGAGATTTACCATTGTTGAAGTAATTAGAACGTGTGACGCTTGTCAGCGCACAAAGCCGAACAACTTTATTCTGAAACAACCTCCAAGACCACTATTACCGCAGAAACCATGCGAGATGCTCGCGATTGATTGTTTTGGTCCTTTAGTAAAAGGAAAGCGTGGATGCCGACACCTCTTGGTGTGTGTCGACGTATTTTCGAAGATGGTCGTGCTATGTCCTATTCAGAAGACGACATCAAGACAAGTCCTCAGTAGAATTAAGAACAAAGTCATTCCGATGCTTGGGAAGCCGGAATCCATTCTATCAGATCACGGTACCTATTTCACAAGCAATGTTTTTAGGCAAGGTTTGGAGAGCCTAGGAATAAAACACATATTTTCAAGTATTCGTCATCCCTGTGGAAATCCGAGCGAAAGAACAATTCGCTGTGTCGCTAAATACTACAGAGTAATGATTCCTAACGAACACAATAAATGGGTAGACAAAGTAGGGGAAATTGAGATGTGCATGAACACTACTAAGCACGAGTCGACGGGTCAAGTCCCACTGATTGTACACCACAACAGGTTGCCAGAAAGAACTTGGGATAAGATCATTCCTTGCCCAAGGGATCCATTATTAGCGCATGATTTGCGAATCCAGCGAACGAGAGAGCACATGAGGAACCAAGCGGACCGAAGGCTGAGACGGTACCGAGGAAAGAAGTTTCACCGAGAGTTACAAGAACAAGAATTAGTGCTGGTTCGTAGACCACCGATCTCCGACCCTAAGAACAAAGTTTTCGACAAGTTCTGTCCAAGGTTCATTGGTCCGTTCCGGGTAATTAAGAATCTGGGTAACAATGCCTACAGATTAGAAGAAGTGAGCACTGGTGCAAAATCTGTTTTTAATAGCGCCAATTTGAAACCGTACTACAGAAGGGAACCATTTGATGATTAGGAAAGATGATATGTGCAGAATCTGTATTGCAAAATTCTTATTTTTGAAAACAAACACTCAAATTCACGGGGAGCGCCTGAGTACGCACTTTGTTTGTAAACAACGAGCAGCTGAGACGACGGGAGTGGCAACTACTTGAGGAGAAGGGGAGACCTAGTGAAAATGTGAATGACATTCCAGCGAGAAGGGAGCACACTAATTGAGTCAGAGGAGCATACACTCGAGCAGCTGAGTGAGATTTAAAGAGATGTGTTGTTACTACAGTGGATTTTGTTTTTGAAATCCAAACCAATAAATTGTTTCGAATTTCAAAACCTTGCTGAGGATAAATGAACCCTTATTGATCTTCGATAAATAAGTATTCATATTTATTATTATTATCACTACGGCCCAGGCAGCACGTAAGGAAGTCGACTTGGATATTAGGGAGGCCAGCATTTCGTAACGATTGCAACAGAAGCTGAGCAAGTAGCTATTCCTGGGGGACGGCCAGAATTAGTCGAGTTCAAGGCTAAATTGTGCAACTACAGTACCAAAATTGGAGACATAAAGGAAGAATCACGAGGTCCTCTCAACGAACATACGATTGAATCAGCCAATCGCAAGAGACCAAGCCATGACCACGAGGTGGACGGCGTCAGTAGTAAAAAGCCCGCGGAAGTGTGTATCTAAGGAACCGCCGAACGGATTAATTTCCGCTCGAGTAATTTGAGACGTTGGATTTATTTGGAGAAGAATGACACTAGCTACATCTTTGTGAGACAAAAACTCTGGAAGTTTTTATCCGACTTTGCCCCACTCCACCGCCCTTGTCAGTTTCTCATAAATAGCTTGGCCTGACGCCAATCTAAGTCTATTCTTGTGGAGCCTTCAGAGGCGTACTCCACGTCAGTTTGAAGTGTGAATTTTAAAGTCTTACCTTGTGGAGCCTTCAGAGGCATAGGCTACTCCACGTCAGTTTGGATTGTGATTTTGACGCTCGAATTTATCTAAGTCATTATTTGGTGTAAAATTTGATTTTTACGCTCTAAATCAGTAAAGCTAGTTCATTTTGTGAGCTTTGAGGAACTAAAGTCGTAGCGATCGCAGTATCAAATTTTAAAAGCTACAATACTTTTTATTATAAAATCAACTTTGTTGTGTGATCTAAATATTTTACGCTAGCGCGTGATAAACAGTAACGTTCATTTCAAGACGACGAGTTCAACTTTAAGAGGGAAGTATCATATCACCCTAATTAGCGCTTACCAGAGTCGAAGTCCATAGTACAGACGGAAATACCAGACGAGATAGCGACTGCTAGTGCAGCCAGGATTGTGAACTTGTTAACGAGCCAGTGGGGCGGACTCGAGATTGTATATTTTATGTATAAATTGTGTGTATTTTATGTATGTTTTTATAGTGCGTGTGTCTGATATAATTAGGGCCAGTCTTCGCTATTAATCGCACTAGGACAATTGTGGGTGAACTGAGTAGCCTGCAAGCGATTATAGATAGGCAAATATTTAATATTGAACTTTTCTGCCAAGGAGTTGAGACCAAGATGAACAGCACGTGGTTTGAAGTTGGGATGAGCTTCAAGAAATCAGCACAGACGACTACTATGGAGAGCTAAATTGTCCATAGGGCAATGGGTTGAGGAGGATGTCCTTGGTCTGCATGCAGAAGCGGTGATGTACTAAAAATTGGATTATTTCAATTATGTAGTTAGATTTGGCCGGGGAACTTTGTAAATAGTCATGTTTTTCTTTCTTGTTGTTTTTAGAGTTTTTTTTTGTACCGACACTATATGTTTAAATGTCCGTTGGCGCGTGGCCAAAGTGTTTGTTGATATTTTGTTTTCTTTGTTGAGTCAAGTGTAATGTACGCGGCGTGCGTGCGTAATTTTTATCCTTGCAATTGCGGAACCCGTTACATTCGATAAATGGTGCTTTGTTAACGTTAATATTTGAAATAGGAATGGGAGGAAATGAGTGTAAAACATTTTGCTGAACAGGTTATTATTCATGTTAGGGTAGCCGAGTGCACCAACTTAAAAGTAATTGTAGAACACCTTCGTTCTAATTTTGATAGATTTTCTTGAGTCCTTTTCAGGTGACTAGTCACGGCATAAAACGATGGCGCCAGCATGTGGATATTATTTGTGTCTTTTATTTCAGGGTCTGTCAAAACCCATACGTGTGATTCAGTGTGTGTTGATGTGTCTAGTGTGTGTTGATTCTACGTGAGGAGGGGGTAGTTGTCCTACCGCCCTTATATATTTTTGCTGCTATTGTATTTTTTAGATGGAAAGACAGAGTGCTCTTGGGAGACTGCTGATTCTTGTCCATATGTTTTTCTGACACACACATGTATTATTGTGCTTTGGGGCACATTTCTTCGAGGTATTTTTGACACGTGGGTTGACAGACATGCAGTGTTCCACAAACCGCCCGTTTTGCCTGTGACTTATTTTGATAGGCAGTCCTTTTGTCCGACTGAACCCTGTAAGCTTTCATGTAGCAAACCTGTTCATGGTGATGGTTAATTTTTAAGCCATAATTAATTGGGGAGTTCGCCATGTGTGTAACGGATTGTTGTACCTTGTATGGATAAAAATATTGTGATTAACGTAAATGTTGGCTGTTTGCCTATTGCTTTGTTGATGACTCGATTCATGTAATTTTGTGTGACACACCCGTGTGGTGTAACTGGTAGAGTATTTGTAAATTTTGACAGCGGTCATTTGAGTATTTTTCTATTGGTCACGTGTTAATGTACTTGTGTTGATTTGTGTGAGAAGTCCTAAGTTTTTAGGCAGTAAATGTTGCGACGGCAATCTAAGTCCAATTTCACACGGAAATTTTGTGTTTGTTTATAGTAGATTTAGGAAGTGTCGGTTTAATTTAAGTAGTGTAGTCGTGTTCCCCCGTGTCGGTCTAGCTCTAGGAAATGCGGATTCGGTGTTTGGAGGGTCATTCCGGATGATAACGAATCACGCATTCAAAGTACACATCGTGATGCATGTAGAACGGCATACGCACTTATATGGTTACTTTTGTATCTTTTTATTTAAGGACACTTGGTCCAGGTAATTAATCTCTCCAGAGATACCGCCTAGTTTTGGCATTTTTATTAAATGGGAGTCAGTTGGGAGTTTTTGTTGTTAATTGTTTTATGTGTAAATATGGTGATTTGTTATTAAATTCAGTTGTTTTAACCCTGGCTTCACTCTTTCCTGCATGTTATTTTGTTATATGTTACCCTGCAAGTTAATGAAGCGCCCTGACAGCAACTTACGAATATGACCCGTTACACCCCGAATCTGAGTCTCATATGCTTCTTTGCAAGGGTTCAGTACCTAACTGAAGCACTTTTTAAAAAATCCTGAGGGCACTTAAAACACTTCTTTATGTGCTTCCCCATTTTGTTACAATGTGACTGTTAATAGTCCTTATTAGAATATTTACAAGATACTCCTTTTCCTTTCAAATTAAAAAAGTTCCAAATAGGTCCTTTTTTCCTAAGCATTTTGAAATGATTTAATCTAACACTTAAAAATATAAATAGCCTAACAAAGAAGTGAGGTTATTTCAGTCTCAACCACTCAACAGACAGCTCTACCTCACAACTAACTGGGCCGGGCTGCTGCCTCACCAATCTCAAGGCCACAACCACCCTACCCCCATTCCAAGATCATAGCACAATGGCTGCCCAGGGCTCAGCCCATCCACCCTCCTCACAAAGCCACTATTCACACCATAATCAAACTCCTACCTGAAAAAAATGAAAATCCACAGCCTGCTTCCAGTCTCCGACCGGGTCAGGAATGGAATGAATGAAGCCCCCATCTAGCGGCGAGGATATGAACTGTGCCGGCTGCCGAGGCCTGACGCACTCCTCTGGGGCAATGATTAAATGAATGTCAGATGAAATGAAATGATAGTGGAGAGTGTTGCTGGAATGAAATTTTGACAGGGAAAACCAGAGTACCCGGAGAAAAACCTGTCTGCCTCCGTTTTGTCCAGCACAGATCTCATATGGATTTGAACCACGGACCCAGCGGTGAGAGGCCGGCGTGCTGCCGCCTAAGCCACGGAGGCTCAAACTCCTACCTCATTTTCCTAAATATAAATGATGATTGATTGATGATTGATAATTGTTGTTTTAAGGGGCCTAACATCGAGGTTATCGGCCCCTAAATATAAATGAGTAGGCCTGCAGGCCTAACTCAGTAATACAATGTTTTAGTCAAACCAGATATACATAATTCCCATTTAGATGTTATTGAAAACATTGACACAGGATAATTAAATTATTATTAGCAATATTCAAGCATTACTAGTTTATCCATGATGTGTACCTTTGATTAATGGTTTTTATTATGATTTAGATGCTCTAGTAACAATCACAAGTAGTAAAAAGTTAAAAAAGAAGTTTTCTTAAATGCCCCGATTTTGGGCGCTTAAAATTGCTTTGGGCAAATGCCCGGGCAAATGTGCATTTATAGATGTCCTGCCCACTGGGCATTTGCCCGGCCCACATCACTATGTGACACGTTTGGTCTGTGTGTAGTAAAATGTAGAAATCCCTGCTTAACGAAACTGCGTGGGGTCACAAAGTCCCTCACGCCACCTCTCCCGGGTTAAACTCGTCTCCATGTTCATAAATAATCATTTCATAGTCATTCAAAGTGATAGTACATTTTTTTGAGACACCCTGTATTGTTGCAGAGTAATTTAACATACTGATAAGTCTAGTTGCTTATTATTATTATTATTATTATTATTATATTTTCATCATGTATTCAGTATGTTTAAGGAACTGTCAATGAATTCAACATGCTCAACTGAATCACAGCATCTGATCCCGTCAAGTGACGAGGGGTTTCTCATTCTACGCTCGTTATTAGGGCAAGCTTCTTTGGGCCCATTTAGCAGTAATGGGGTCCAATTGCAGGATGTGTACTCCCAAGTTTCCTCATTAGGTGAGAGCTGCCGTGACATGTGATACTGCTCGTACCAACAGATCGATAATAATCCTAATGATGCCCGCGGCTTCGCTTTCAGCTCTGATTACCTTGCTTCAGAAGCCTAATGGTGACACTTGGAACTCAACAGCCCCGCTAACTTCTTCAGCCAACAGCCACTACATAACCCAAACTTCTTGTTGCCTCAAAGTAGATGTAAACAAATACACGTGATTGGCTGCTGCTTGCCAACACTTCGCCATATCGCCTCCCATTGAGGAGCCCATTTCCTGGTGATAGCGATATATGCGACATTACTTGTAAAATCTGTGTTTTAGCCTATTAGTGTATTTCTTACAAAGATATACATTTTGTTTTTAAGAATTGATGATGATGATAATTGTTGTTTTAAGGGGCCTAACATCTAGGTTATCGCCCCCTAATGGTTTGAGTGATAGTGAAAGATGAGAATTAAAACTATAACTAATACTAACTACAAACGTACATACTGGAAGAAGAAATGGTAAACAAATAAAGGACAGGAAGAAAAGAAATGCCCGCAACCCTCGAAGAATGAGGATTGAGGGCCTTGGAAGGAAGGAGAGCCATGAAAGGCAGATAGGAAAGGGCAAGAGGAGAGGGCCCGCCCCAGGTCAGAGGGGGGGGGGGGGGGCAGAACAGACCCAGCTCAGGAATCCCTTGGAGTTGCCAACTCCGAAACTCACCAGCCGTCAGCCGTGAGCCCTTGAGGGTGTAGCACTATCCAGGGTGCACCTCAAGTGGTGGGACTACATACACCCTGCCTCCTTGAGAGCCTTGTGCAGAAGGCAGGAGATAACATGAATAGAAAAACAAGGCTGACTCCTCAAAGAATGAGGGTATAAGGAAAGATGAGACAACAGGACCAATTATGGCGGGAAAGTGAATACCCTAATACCGTCGGGGTTGGAAGAGATCAAGAGTTGACCAGAGAGGCCGACAGGAAAGAAGACGGAGAGAGCCCGGCACAAGTAAGTGGAAGCAATGCCGGACTCAGCTGGGTTCCCGTGGTCGCCAACCCACGTCCCACTAGATGTGAGCCCCTGGAGTTTTTAGAATCGGCTAAGATGATAATACCATCAGCAATTCTCCGAGTTGAAATTATTATTTCTCCTTGAATTTTTACTCTTACTTTAAATATTGCTCTAATTTTCTTCTTTGCTCCGGGGGCCAGAGCTACATCCCTGTTTGCCCCGCCCTCGCGTCGGGCCTGTCTATCCCTGTACTTAACCCAATTATGTTTAGCCTACTTTTCACATTTTGCAAAAACGGGGAAAAAGTACACTTATGAGATCGATCCGGGAAAATGTGTGTCTGTCTGTCCTTCTGTCTGTCTGGCAGAGTGATCAACTCCTAAACGGCTGCAGCAATCGAAACCAAATTTAGTATGAGTAAAGATGTATACCGGAATATCCCAAGCCCATATTTGAAAATGATATCAGTGCTACCAACTGCTGACAAAACGCATTAGAAATTTGAGCTCGTTGGATATCTTGGAAGGTATGCATGCGAGCTATTCCAAAATTAGCACACATCTATATAATGCAATTTCAGTTTAATTTCCAGGAAGCCATACATGTCAGTGTTGCCAAATAATGTTAAGCCTTCTGATAGGTCCAATTTCTTAATGCATATAACTTCTAAACTATCACTTGGATTTCCACCAAATTTTGTAAGTAATATGTGTACATAAACAGATATGACTGAGCGTATTCTTAAGAGCCACCAGGGCTGCCAACTGTTAATAATTGCTCTCTCTATTTTTATATCCAAATATCAATATATCAGAAAGCATGCAAGCCGACAGCTTTAAACTATGCACACATGTAGTACCTGACATTTTAGATTAATTTGGAGTAACTTATATACGTTAGTTCTACCAACATGATTCTAAGTCTGCTGATAGGACCAATTTTTAAATACATGTAACTTCTATACTATCAGTTGGATTTCAACCAAATTTCGTATGTGCTATGTGTAACATAACAGATATGACTATAAGTATTCTTAAGAGCAATCGGGGCTGCCAACTGTTAATAAACGCTGTCTATATTTGTTTAACCCTAATATCAATATATCAGAAAGCATGCAAGCCAACAGCTCTATACTTTGCACACGGATGGCACCTGACATTCTAGATTAATTTGCGAGTAATTAATATAAGTCAGTGCTGCCAACTTGATTCTATGCCTGCTAATAGGTCCAATTTTAAAATACATGAATCTTCTATACTAACAAATGGATTTCATCCAAAATTGGCTCAACAAGATATCATAATATTTCAGATTATTTCTGACCAGCACACGCATGACATTGTTGCCAACATGCTTTTTACGCGTGCTGATAGATCCAATGTCTCACTGCATGTAAGGTCCATGGACTTGAACTAAATTTTGTGTTCTTTACCTAAAGAGATGGAACTAAGAATATATTCAGTCACCAGGGCTGCCAATTGCAGTGCTTATTAGGCTACATTATACCAGGTATATTTCGAACTAAATAGACATTTCGATATTACCAACTTAATTTCGTCATTATTCTAGATAGGTTCATATGAAATGAATATCCACAGCCTGCTTCCAGTCTCCGACCGGGTCAGGAATGGAATGAATGAAGCCCCCATCTAGCGGCGAGGATATGGACTGTGCCGGCTGCCGAGGCCTGACGCACTCCTCCGGGGCAATGATTAAATGAATGAGAGATGAAATGAAATGATAGTGGAGAGTGTTGCTGGAATGAAATTTTGACAGGGAAAACCGGAGTACCCGGAGAAAAACCTGTCTGCCTCCGTTTTGTCCAGCACAAATCTCACATGGAGTGACCGGGATTTGAACCACGGACCCAGCGGTGAGAGGCCAGCGTGCTGCCGCCTAAGCCACGGAGGCTTAAGATAGGTTCATATACTGTAGAATAATCATTAGCATGAAAAGTAGGCTCTTTAGTTCGTCACGGAACTTCTTGTTATTTTACCGAATCACTTTACTTAACTTGACTCCACCTGGAAGACTGATTTCATAAGAAGATATTTTTGGCAAGTTAATTGATGATTACTGCTTACATGTCAAGTATGCTTGAATATTAGTTGCTATTATAGAATTTTTACGCACATTTTGTTGCCAGTGGTTCAGATAAATCTACTGAGTGAAGAATCATCTGGAATTTTCGACTGATTCTTGATAATATTTATTTACGTTTTTATCGAAAATTCTTCCAATTTTAACGACGATGCCTTCTCTCATATCTACATTCGAAAAAAGAAGTCTCCTATTAACTTAATATGTTTTTGGTAATACTAATATAATTCAACATAGTATTTTTAAAGTAGTTTGTCTAATTGCACATCAATCCATATATTCACAAGTGTTTCATTAATTTAAATTAACACTGTTTGTAACGACGTCCATTTTTTTAACAATGTTTAACTAGTTTTTAAGGTGTAATATTTTTCACGCCGAGGATGGAATCATTGATATTCCGAAACATGTGCGTCGTTTAATATTTCATTAAGGTGCGAACCACCTCGCTATGGGTGAAAAAATCCGAAATTTACTTTTTTATTGGTTTTTAATAATTACTATGTGGAGAACTCAAATACGTTGAGAAAATGAAAAAATTCTTAAAAATGTGCATGTTATGTCACTTTTTGTAATCATGTTACTCTTTGAAAGGGCACGCCCACTTTTACCTCGGCTCATACTTTTGCGGATAATTTCTGAACTGCTGGAGGTAAATTTCAGAATTCACTATCATTCTGCTTGGTAAAGATCAATCTTCAAGTTGGTAGCCCTGTCAACCCCCGCCTTAGTTTGTTTGTGTTTACATTCCTGAGTTGAAAGTCGTAAGTGGTTGTGAGATTTGTGTCTTTTGTATTTTTTAGCGCAATGGGTCATTTGAAATCTTTTGGTAAGAGAAAGTCTCCGGGAATCCGTTATACAATGAAACTACAATGTGAAAATATCGTTGATGTAGGTGGAATTTCGTCTGTTGAAGAGGTTAGTGTTGTAGGCAACATTGCCACGTGCTCCCCTAGTGACAAGCAATAAGCTGCAAACAATAATAATTCTTCACGTTCATCGAAGAAACTGTTGCCTTCTCAGAATTAGTGGTTGAAGACATGACTAAAAGGGCAAGGAGAATAAAGAGGAATCTTAAAAAGGCTAAGGAAGATGCAGATAATCCAGATTATGGGGCTGGAAAGTTCTGAGACCCTTCACAGGTAAGAAATTGCACTGAAAAACTTAAGCATCAATTTTCTCAGTTGTATATTTTTTGTACGTTGGTACCATTTTTGATAAAAGTTATTATGCTAGGCCAATGAAACTTTTTCTGTGGTTTAATAAGTCCCCTGTGAATGAAAATAGGAAGGGAATTTTCAGTATGTTACCTAAGAAGAAAGTTATGATTTTTTTTAAAGAAATTTTTTGGAAAAAATTTAATGTATTTTTTAAAACGGCATTCTGAAAAAACTATTCAATTTCCATAAATAATCCTTCGTATTATTACAGAGAAAGGTGCATATAACAATCTCTGAAAATTTCATTGTAATAACCCAAATACGTTTTGAGTAATCTGTACCACAAAATTGAACATTTAATATGGGCAAGATAGGGAGGTGGTTCTCACAACTTATGCTAGTATTGATCAGGCGGATTTTCATTTTATCAATTCTATCAATCGATGAGGATATATCTATTTCCCATTTCGATGTCTAACATCTTTCCACTTGGTTGCTGGATATTTTTGTGGGAGTGATTTTGAAAAATGGGACGGAAGTGTGTAAGACGCACTGCCAGCTGGATCGTATCCCTCCTGGACATTCATCAACACACAAAAATCTTTTTTATTTACACACTACTAATACATAACAATTTCAAGACTTTTTTTTTCTTCACTGCCTAATCGATATTTCTACTCTCGCACTGCCTTCTTGATTGTTCTCGCACTGCCTCCTTGATACTCTGCTGCTAATCATATCAATATGACTCATTTTAACAGAATCCATATGAAATTACGTATTGGTCTGTGTATCAAGAGGTCCGGGAACTGGGCAAGCTTTTCATGATCCACTGCTGTGCACATTGCATTTACTCGCAAGTTACCCTATTTATAAGGAATTTAAGGTTATGAGCGGTGTCGCGTCTATTAATCTAGTTGATCCATATCGTATTCTTTATTTAGGCTAGTGCTGGTGGAAGCTACAAATCATCTAATAAAATGAGTTCCGTATTATAAACTACAATATCTGTAAAACACTCCCTTTTACAGTAGATTAATATTTGTGCCAATAATATTATAAAACACCGGTGTATCAACAATTTTACGTGTGGGATCTTCTATGTCAGATGTTACTCATCATATGCGACTACTGTAAGGCTCGTAATTATTTTTTTGTGTTGATTTGTAGGGTTTTGGTGTACAGGTTTTGAGTTTTGTGTTTTGTGTTTGTTTTGTGTTAGGATTTGGGTTTTGAGATTTGTTCTTTGGGTTTGTTTTGTATTGAATTTTGAGTTATAGTTTTTGGGTTTGTTTCGAGTTTTTGTTTTGGGTTTGTTTTGTGTAATGGTTTTATTTGATTTTGTGTTGGGTATTGGGATTTTCAGTTTTGAGAGTTAGTTTTTAGTTTTAGATTTTGGATTGCGAGCTTTAGATTTTGAGTTTTAGGGTTTGGTTGTGTTAAGTTTTCGGTTTTGAGTTTTTTTGTTTTTATTTTTAAATGGCTAATGTGTACGCATTCTATAAAAAACTTTCTGCCATCAACATTATCAAAAGCCTATTCTAAGTCTACAGATGCCATGAACGTTCCCTTATCTTTCCTTGTTGTACTGTGTAATGTTTCTAGAACATGTGCCTGTGTGTAGGCTAATAATGTGTCTTGTGCTTGCTTGTAGACAAGAGTCGGCGCGGCGAGGACAGGTCTAGATGAGACTTGCCGATAACCCCAGATCCTCTTGAGTGCTCTGTATGTAACATGTAGATCAGTGGGGCACAGATAAATCGCATATAATGACTCTCCCATATTTAAACCTCGAGGTGTCGTGTCATTGAAGTCATGCATCACGCACTCCGTCCTTCCTTTGTTTCCTCAGCGACCTGGATACCGCGAGGCGTCAGCTCCCACGGTCTGGGACTAGGAGAAGATGCTGCCAGAGGCTTTCGAGCGTGAAACATCGCTGTGGTCAATATTAGAACAAGATTTCAAAATTAAAGCAGGTACTCCTGATCTCGATAAATATAGCGGGGGCAACACTCGCATGGTGTTTCCGGATATTGAAACACTAGCAATAGTTCTTTTCTTAATTTCACGGGCTTAGACATCGTTGACATTTATATAGCTCCGGGTACTTGGGTGTATATATATATATAAAAATAACATTTTGTTTGATAACCTGTGTAATTGTGATGGCTGTACTAATGTGTGTCTGTCTGTTTGTAGGGTAGTCAACCTGAAGGCTGGTCGGAACATAAAAAGCACGACCATTGGTTAGCCTATGTGGGTGGAAACCAGAAATACTTATACTTTCCTGGTTAAAAGTAGAACAACAAAGAAACCTGCACATATGTACCCTCATCTATCGACTTCTCAACAAAAGTTCACCTCACTATCTCTCTTGTAAGTTTGTTATTTTCTTCCTTTCATGATCGCCTCACTCGATCTGGATCTATGCAATTCCTCTACATCATTCATCTGCCTTCAGGAACTCTTTCCTCGTGTCGGAAACTAGAATTTGGAATAATTGTACATCCCTAACAACTTTCAAACTTGCATGTAAAGATATTCTCTTGAACTCCTAGGCTAACTAGAACAATTTGTGTATGAATGTTTGAGTGAATGACCATATTATAACTTAGTTAAAACTCCATGTATGGTTAGCTTAGTTAATATCACACAGTTGTCACTTTAATTCTAGTATTTAAGTTTGGTAGGTTAAGAATAACATATATGAGTATTCATGTAAGTTGCATTGTGTGTGGTTAAGTGTAATAGAGCGCCTAGAGCCATAACTTCGCCACAATAAAACCACCAATAGTAATAATAATAATATTAATGAGGCAACTCTATCAAAAGACCAATACGATAACAGACGAAATTAGAAAACGCTGAGCCAAATTTTACACTCACATACACAGGATGGCCACCTCCCAATTGCCAAAAAAAGACTTAATATCATAACACAGAGTGAATGCGGCACAGAATGGCTTAAAGAGGTACAGAGAGACTTACAAGTAATCAATAGACTATAGAAAAATTCGAAGAATGAACTGAGTGCCAGACGAAAATCACGAATGTTAAGTTTGAACCAAGATTATTACGACAACCTGGGAAAAAGTGGACGGCTGAGAGGAAGAGGGAACATTCCGCGCGAATGAAGAGATTTTGGGAGGAGCGGAGGAGACACACCTCCAAATGACATCATGTTATCAAGTTTAATCGGTCTCCTGTAGGGGAATTTTCGCGTAAATAAATAATAATAATGAGGCGTGCTAGCCACGATGAGGAGTGAGGTAGTTTGCTATTGTTTTCCTCACTGAGTCAGAACAACAGCACCGACCCTATGAGTGGAACCTTTCACATCTACAGGCACAAGCTGTGTCTGCTGAACGCCATTACTCAACACCACTCATACCTCAGTAGCTTCCATATAATCACAGCCATCAATGAGACTGAGATATCGGGGGAAAGCTACATTTTACTCTAGTCTGTGAGGATTGGGAAGGAGGCAGCCGTGGTCTTAAGTTAGGAACCATCCCAGCATTTGCCTAGAGTAGGAGTGGGAAACTACGTTAAACCACTTCCAGGATGGCTGAGGTGGGAATCGTACCCACCTGTTCTCAGTTTTGCCTCACGAGAATGAGTGCACCCCGTTCCAGCCTTTAGACAAGAATTACATTTCTTTGCAGAGCCGTGAACCAAACCCGTGATTCCGCGGTAACAGCCAAAAATGGCCGCCATTATTTATGGTTTAGCTCATACTTTGATCATTATAGTGATATACAGTAAGTCATAACAAGGTACATTATAGCCTATAGGTAGAGCCCTGCGCGGATAAACAAAACGTTATCCGCATCCGCCCCGCATCCGCACGACTGTTATCCGCATCCGCCCCGCATCCGCATGACTGTTATCCGCATCCGCCCCGCATCCGCAAGACTTGTATAAAAATCCGCTGATATTTCAATTCTGGTTTCCTGACCTCCGCTTTAGACAAAAAACTGGCTATACTTCTTTGGCTACTTTCGCACTTGTGCCTCAGTAAGTTTGATGTGCCTGATTTGTGTCCTGAGTACGAATACACTTTTTTACAGGTAAAACATCCTACTATATCGTTCATCTCTTTGGTTCCATTGAAAACGCAACCAAATATAGTATCTGCCTTATCCTTGACTTGAGCTTTGTTTCACGCACTATTGAATATACACCTTGTTTTGATTTAATAGATATTTTATCAATGTTGGTTAAATGATGGATTGACATTTGGCCGGAACTTCCTTGTCAGTCATCATACTTCTGCCTCTTGACCCATCGATGTTCGCATAGTTGATGTCATAACTGTCTCCATTGCAATATCACAGCCCACGCGTTTCAGTGCCAAGATGGAAATAAATCTACAGATAAACCTGGTACCAGATCTTCCAGGATAGCTTAGATAGCGAAGTAGCTGACTTGAGAAATGTTAATGATGTCACCACGATGAACTAACAAACTTATTGACAGCATTATATCTCGTGGATAATGGCAGTGAGAAATTGATGATGAGATGTCAAGACCTACTACAAACATACGATACGGTACTTAATAAAATGTAGTTGAAACCATATGAGTAAAATAATCTTCTCGTGGCATATCAAATATGTAATATTATCTAAAGTTCCACATCGTATTCTAAAAACTATCCGCAAATTTACTCCAAACATTATCCGCAGCGTATCCGCTATCCGCACAGCCATGCAAACTATATCCGCTTGGCGAAAAATGCTGCGGATATCCGCGGGTTTATCCGCGGATATCCGCAACCGCGCAGGGCTTTACCTATAGGGCTTCAAACGCTAGCAGCAATAGCATCTGGCTATCTGCTGATGGATACTGGTTGGTTGGTTCCTCAGTTCCTCAGTGCGACAACGCAGCGATACAGTTCTGTCAGGGGCTATCGTCTTGTTTATTTGTTTAAAAGCACATTATAAACAAATAAATGTATTTCCGTTGAATTTTCAAGAAATGCAAGATTTTTCCTGTACTATTGAGACGATTTGGTACAAACCACACCTTCTAACTCCATCAGCAGTTGGTAGCACTGGCGTCAATTTCAAATATAGCCGTGAGATATTCAGGTATAGATATATACTCTTACCAAATTTGGTTTCGATAGCTGCAGCCATTTAAGAGTTGATAGGGACACACACACACACACACACACACACACACTGACAGATTGACAGACAGACACACATTTTCCCTGATCGATCTCATAAGTCTACTTTTCCTCATTTTTGCATCCGGACGATCCGCGAGAAGCGTACCAATTACAATATAGCGCTCACTAATATCCATCAGGCGAGTTCGGTGGCGTAGTTGTTAGCATTCTGAGCTTCTATGCCCAAGGCCGCGGGATGGAGATTCATTCGGTTTTCACCATTCTGTAAAGGATTTCTCGAGGAAGGTTCTGTAGAAAAACATTCAAACGAAGACGAGCAGTAAAGTTTTCAGTGAATCAAGTCGAAAAAAAACCTGCCGTCCGTGCACCGTTTAAACTTACGCTGGGTAAACCGTTAAATATATATATGCCAACGGCCTAGCCGTGTTGAAACACCGGATCCCACGAGAACTCCGCAGTTAAGCAACATTGGGCGCAGTCGGAACTTGGATGGTGTGCCGGTTCTAGGCACTGCGCGCTGTTGGCCAACTTACGGAGGAGCGGAAAGGCCCTGGCCATCCTACCGCACGTAAACTCCTCTTCGGAGGCTCGGACCTGCCTTCGGGCAGAATACCAATTTAAATATATACATATATATAGTCTACTATAAGTGTAAGAATTGTTCAACATGAAAAGTTCCACAAAAAGTCCGCTACAACATAGCTCTATCGCCCACTATAAGTGGTTTTACGTTTTCATTTCTTCCAACAATCTCCATTCAGTATGTATGTCTACCCCTTATTATTCCCGTTTTCCAACGGGGTCGGGGATGAGATGCGATGGAAGTCTTTGTGGCGATGGTTTTTACGGCTGGATGCCCTTCTTGACGCCAACCTCATGAGAGGAGTTAATGAGAGATGAAATGAATGATGGTGAATGAAATTGGGCAAGGATGTGGAAGGAAGCGGCCGTGGCCTGTCAGAAGGTACCGTCCCAGCATTTGCCTGGTGTTGAAAATGGGGAAACCACGGAAAACCATTTCAAGGACGGCCGACGGTGGGTCTCGAACCCACGCGTCTACCAAGTCAGCAGAGAGCTTGGCCCCATGACCTAATGCTGCGCGTTAGCCAGCGTAGCCACTACTGTCGGTAATCTCCATTCAGTGGAAATGTAAATTACTGTTCTAGCTTCGGAGCGAGTTTACGAGCTACCAAGCGAGCTTATCACCCCAGCTTCGGCCAGCAACAAACTGTCGTGTCGTGTCGAGTTAAGACTTCAGAGAAGAATATATGTGTTTGGAGTTTGGCTGTTCACCTCGGCTTTCTTGAATTGTGTCTGGGACGTGCCATCCGTGCGCCTTTACGCTGCGGTAAACCGTTAAAGATACCGGGCGAAGCTGGGGTGGGTTGCTAGTTCAACATATAACTGCTAACACAAGAAGCGCGCAATGCTGCTTGTCTTTTGTGCAGACTGTACCCCGACAATCTGAAAAAGCACATGTTCATGACGTGCAATGCTGGCAGATAAGAAGATTAAAAGGTATTTACGATAATGAACTCATTAAACTTCCTGTTAGGCAGTGTCTTCCTAACTTACGCGACAGATAACAAATAGCATGCTAATAATTCGAGTTTGGGTTCTTTTTTATGAAAAGCAAGTGGAAGTGCGTCCCAAGGCTATGCATGTACCGCACTGAATTAATGATGATAGCAAACACTCGTCTCGAGTAGGTTGGCCTTCCAATACTGAATGACTCTTCATCGATGAGTCCGGAGGTGACTAAAAAGCCCAATGCGGGAGAGACACAGTTTCCCGCAGTGATGACAGGTAGTATCAGGGTCAGGTGAGACATCCGCATTCATTCCCTGTCTTCTAATGAACACTCTGTTCTTTCTGCGTTGCCTCCGATCTTCTATCATACGTCGGCGGTTTTCTTCAAAAAGTATCGCACCACGATGAACAATTGATCTCCAGGATGAGCGATCAAGAGCTAAGGTCTCCCAGTTGTTGATATTAATATGGCACATTTGCATATTAGCCTTTAGTACGTCTTTGAATCGCTTCCTCGGACCTCCCACACAGCGCTTGCCCTCAGTTAGTTCAGAGCAAAACACTTGCTTGGGAATGCGATTATTGGGCATGCGGATTACGTGTCCTGTCCATCGCAGCTGACGTTTTAAAAGCATGGCTTCAACACTGGTAGTCTGTGCTTCTTCGAGAATGCTGGTGTTTGTGCGTTTGTCTTGCCATGTGACACGAAGAATTCTCCTCAAACAACGCTGGTGATATTGCTCCAGCTTTTTAAAATGACGTCTGTAGCATGTCCAGGATTCAGATCCGTAAAGTAAGGTGGGAACTACAACCGAGTTGTACACAAGGATCTTCGTTGCAGCATTGATATCATGGTTGTCAAAAACTCTAGACCTCAATCTTGCAAAGGATGCCCCAGCACGGTTAATCCTGTGTTGGATTTCGGAATCTATATTTGCACTTGATGACAGGGTGCTGCCAAGATAAGAAAAGGCGTTAACTTCTTGAAGCTTCGCTCCGTCGATGGTGACATTGATGTTTCTTTGTCCTTGTCCAGGGGCTGGTTGGTAGAGGACTTGGGTTTTACTGGTGTTAAGTTTCAGCCCAATCTTTTTGTAGGCTGAAGAAAAAGCATTCAGGATTTTCCTAAGTTCGTCCTCTGATTGAGCTACTACTGCATTATCATCAGCGTACTGTAACTCAACCAATGCAGCAGGAGATGTTCGAGTCCTTGCCTTTAGACGGCTCAAATTAAAGATCTTCCCATCCATCCTGTAAGTTATCTGTATGCCTGTAGGAAGATCATCTTTGACTAACTGCATGACAGTGGCAACGTACAGAGAAAACAATGTAGGGGCAATCACACAGCCTTGTTTAACGCCGGTATTAATATGAAATGGTTCTCCAATCGAGTCGTTACCAATGACATTTGCCTTCATATCATTGTGGAGTAGTCTTAAGATGGTAATAAATTTCAGTGGAAAACCATACAATGATAAAATCTTCCACAAGGCTTCACGGTTTACCGAGTCAAATGCCTTACTGAGGTCTATAAAGGCAATATAAAGAGGTCTATTTTGCTCTCTACATTTCTCCTGAAGCTGACGAACAGTGAATATCATATCTGCAGTTCCTCTAGAAGGCCTGAAACCACATTGGCTCTCTGGGAGTATTTTCTCCACCAGGGATAGAATACGATTCGCCAAAATACGAGCAATAAGCTTTCCAAGGCATGATAACAAAGATATACCACGATAGTTGTTGCAGTCTGCACGATCACCTTTCTTAAATATGGGAACTATCAGACTATCTCTGAAATCAGCAGGCATTTTTTCAGTTCTCCAAATTTTAATGATAAGATCATGTATGTGGCTTATGAGTTCCTCACCTCCTTCTTTGAGAGCTTCCGCTGGTATTCCATCACATCCAGTAGCTTTGTGTCGCTTTGCTTGATTAATAGCACACTGAACCTCATCTAGTGTTGGCAGGGTACCGAGTTCTTCTTTGATGGGTGCTTGTTCTAATATATCATACACCTGCTCATCAATAACTGAGTCCTGGTTCAAGAGGTCTTCAAAATGCTCCTTCCACCTATTCATGATGGAGTATTGATCTTTTAGAAGTGTACTTTTGTCACTGGACCAAAGTGGATTTCTACCAAACGTGGAGGGGCCATAAATCGCTTTTGTGGCTTGGAAGAACTGTCGCGAATCTTTGTCTGCTAGATATTGCAGCTCTTTAGCTTTGGATGTCCACCATGCATTTTTGAGAGCACGAGTTCCTCTTTGGACATTTGCCTTCGCAAGACAAAATGCTTCTTTCTTAGTACGGGAGTTCATATCTTTTCTCCAAGTTTGCAAGGCTTTTCTCTTTTCTGAGATTAATGCTTCTATTTCTTCATCATTTTCATCAAACCAGTCTTGATGTTTCCTGGTCTTATATCCCAGCGTTTCCTTGCAAGCATTCTGAATAGCGGTCTTCAGACTCTCCCAGTGCAGTGTTACATCTGGATGGTATTCCTGTGGCAGTGTCTGGCTAAGCAACTCTTTATATTGGGAGATATGCTCTGACTTACCAAACTTCTCGGTATCAAAAACATGCCTACAGCTCTTCTGTTGCTTCCTCCTCTGTGTGGACAATGGTATACGCATAACTGATCTGATAAGCCGGTGATCTGTCCAACAGTCATCGGCTCCTGTCATTGCTTTGGTGATAAGAACATCTCGTAAATCTTTCTTGCGTACAATCACATAGTCAATAAGATGCCAGTGCTTCGATCTAGGGTGCTGCCATGATGTTTTAAAGCGATTCTTTTGGCGAAAGATAGTATTGGTGATTACCAATTCATGTTCAGTGCATTTGGAGAGCAGTCTGACACCATTGGAGTTTTCGCTACCAACTCCCTCCTTACCAATGACACCATTCCAAACATTGTAGTCCCTGCCCACTCTAGCGTTAAAATCTCCGAGTAAGATGATCCTATCTTCACGGTTGATGTTTGATAGGACGGTATCCAGATCTGAATAGAACCTTTCCTTAATGTCATCATCAGCATCTAGTGTGGGGGCGTATGCGCTGATCACCGTGGCATGCTGGTTGTTATATAACCGAAGTCTTAGTGTCATGAGGCGTTCATTATACCCAGTTGGAAGCTCTGACAGATCCTTGAGAAGCTTGCTCTTAATGGCAAAGCCAACTCCATGTATTCTGTGTTCGTCCTCACGTTTACCCTTCCAAAAGAAGCTGTACCCTGCACCTTGCTCATTCAACTGACCTTCCTCAGCAAGACGGGTCTCCTGAAGTGCTGCTATGTCAATGTCATATCTCCGTAGCTCTCTACCCACAATAGCTGTTCTCCTTTCAGGTCTCTCATTTGCGGGGTCATCAGTGAGTGTTCTTACATTCCAGGTTGCAAAATAAAATTTGTTACTTATACATTTTCGACCGCATGGAGGTGACACCTTTGGACGCGGCTATCCAATCGGTAGTATAAGTGGCTGACTATGTTTAGGGCACCTTTTCTAGCCCCTTCCCCATGTGGGGTGAGCAGAGTGGACCCTAAATAGGACTGCTCAGTCGTAGTTGCAGCGGCCGAATTGCTCTACAGCCACAACCCTAAGCAAGACGACCGATCACACATCTACCGCCTACGTGCCAAGTTATCACTAGAGGCTCCCAGACATCACAATCCTGCCCCCGTCGCAACTTCTTGATCGCCGCAGGACTTTGAAGAAAGTCAATGTTGTTGGAAGACTGCTGTGCGTGAAATCTTTTTACGTGAGAATGTTGCTGCACATCAACAAACGCACATTACTTGATGACTTAGGAAAGATGTTCAATGGCAAGCAAATGCAAGACGATTGAATAAATCCTAGTCACTGCAGCCTTCATCCGCCATTCCAGCCAAGGAGGGACTCATTGCCCTTATGCCTGGTCCGCCGTTGAGGACTTTCTATGCCGTTGACCACAGGTGGTTCATCCGCCTTTAGGGAAAGTTTCCTGTCCCAAGGGCAAGAGAGTGCCCTAACCACTACCAGCTCATTCGCCTCCCTGGGGAGCCGGTGGCATGGTAGTGGGGGACTCCTTATCCCGGGAGTCACTCGGTCGTCAGAGCCTCGTTAGTCTAAAGCAGGGTGCACCACGTGCAGGTGAGGTTGACATTTGAGTAGAAAGCCTACCCCTTACACCCCACTGAATTAATACTGAACAGTTAAATGTAGCTAATGCTTGTTTGCCATCTCTTGATGAATGTAGTACATTTAAAGTTTATTGCATTTTCATCAATTTTATGTGTTGGTAATTATTTTTAAAAATAAACTGTTCATTTTCTGAGATATTGTAACTGGTTGGTTGGTTCGTTCCTCAGTTTAGGGGCTACGACAACGCGGTCTTGTAGCGGTGTACTTTGGGTGTGTGTAGAATCGCTCTGATAACCGGTGTTAATTGTGATGGCTGTATTACTGTATGTGTGTTATCTGTTTTTTAATTCAAGTAAGGACTGCAACTTTGAATTTTTCAAATAGTTCCTACTTTTGCGGCCAAACGCCACCGTCAACGACTACTAGGCCTAGATCAGAACTTAGCTACTAGACGCCTCCGTAGTCGGCTCTTGGCAACGAACGTAGAAACCTAAGAGTGTTGTTTACATTCCTAACCTATACAATTTAGCTTCACACAGGTGCAATTAGTGGAAGGTTCTTTAACCTGCCATAAATCTGTGACATGGGACCGCCGGTTTAACTTCCCCTCCGAAGGAAGGCATACTGAGGGATTTTTAACGCTCTTAAAAAATCGGACGGTTTCGGCCGGGTTTGATCCCGCTATATTGGGCTTAGAAGCTCAGCATGCTACCAACTACACCACCGAAACCGCCGATATTGTAACTACTGTAGAGAGCAATGATCACTAGTTGGCAGCCCTAGAGACTCTGAAAATATGCAGTTACATCTATTAAAGCATAGGCTGCCCTCCATCCATGTATGGGTTGCTAAAAATTAGTCTGCAATATTTGATCCCTACGTGTGCCATGTATACTTTGTGAGATATCTAGCATTGGGTTCAAATTTCAGTTGTGTTTTTTCAGTAATTGGTAGAAATGACGTAATTTTCAAATATTGCCTTGAAATATCCTGATATAGATCTTAAATTTGGTTTCAATAGCTTTTGCGGTTTAGGGATTGATTGGGAAACACGGACAGAGGGACAGCCCGGATTGATTTTATAATTTCTGCAAAATATGAAGAGTAAGCTGTAAGAAGGGAGTAAATTGAAAATATCTCAGTATTCAAGACCAAAATAACAGGTTTCGTATCTGGAAATAAAAATAATTTTTATTTTGTTGACCATTGTTATTATTCCATCTTCGAAGTATGTTTGCCCATCCGTGTGATTAATTCTGCAACTAATAAGTAGGGCACGGATTTTTATGTAAATACATATTTTCAGCATTTTTCTATAAATACATAAATTCCTGCTCTTCACTTATTAGTACATAAAAAGACATATTATTTACATTTTTTAAAATCAGTATGCTAGATCTTTCAGTTTATTGCATTATTGTTCTGTGTTACTTCAACGGGGATAATCCTGTGAGCTATCTAACCGTCATGCAGAGCGTATGCCAGCTTGCAACTGTGTTATTCTTAATTTGTCGCCCCGTGCCACTCACTGTGGAAGCCGGGGATTTCCTTGTCCATAGCCATATTGCACCACGTGCTAGACCTACACCCTCAGCTACCTGGAACAAGTGTCACTGACATGCAGTTCAATTCTGGCACTGTGAAGTGCAAGGCAGTTCTACGATGCCTAAAGTAAAAACAACTACAAGTTATCGTCTGTTGCAGAATTTAAAGATAATTTTACTTCTGTTGGGGGAGTTCTGTTCTGCCAACCATGTGGGAAAGCAATCAAGGCTGAACAGCGATCTCAAGTTACACAACACCTCGAGGGCTAGAACCATATTGCCGCAGTTTCGCGCCTTCAGAAGAAGTGTTTCGCGATAATTGTCGGTCATTTGTGATGGACAACCTGAAGATGTATCTCGTTGTGTATTGTAATGCTTCAACAGTCAGTGAGACATAGCATTCGTGAGTGCTGCATATTGTTTATATTCACATTAATAAACTAAATTATAATTAAATATTTCTACTTTTTGTCGCATATTTCAGGTATTTTTAATAAATAAAAAATAAATATTTTCCTGATTTTTAGCACCTAAAAATCCGGGCCCTACTAACAAGTTGTGTATGAAGCTTCATGCCGTCCTGTGATTGTACAATGGAACATAACTTCACCGCCCATTCACAAGAAAGCGTGACAATATGAGGTGTACTGAGCATTCCGAGGATTATTGTAACTCCTGCACAGGGGCCATCAAACCCACGGAGCTGATTATACTTCAAATAGATCAGCAAGCAACACGTGTCAGTGAAACACGATAATCCCAGTGAATGATGAAGGTTTGTAATTTTGCCCATTCGTGTGATTACTGACGTGGTCATATTATAATATTGTCCTGTGTTGCTTTTCAATCGGTCAACACGATTGTGCCCAATGATTTGGGCGGGGTACAACTTATAAATATGGAAATACTTTCTTGAAAAAAAAAAGCATGTAATAGTTAGTTAGGCCCGGATGTTGAGGCGGTAAAAAAGTTTAAAAAATACTCTTAAAATTTTCAAACATTGCTGTAATAAATGACCTACAAATTCGAAAACTACACTATAAAATGAGAAAGTGATCTTATAATAATAAATTCACGAATATTTCAAAAATGGAATCTTAAGCTCAAACTAGATCTCTAGCATTTAAAAAAAGGTTTATGTTCACTTTAGTCTGAGTTGAATTGCATTACGCATGCCATTCTATTGTTGTCAAATGTAAATGATCTGCGGTTATCAGCCAACAAGTTTCTGTATCTCGAAAAGCTGCGTTCAACATCAACTGATGTGATCGGAGCTTACTTGAAGTTAGGAAGGTCGTTTGCTCCTCAATCCCATCCATGCAGTAGTTTTCACCAGAAAGAATGTCTGAGATTTTGCATAATGTTTTATACCCGGTGTTTTGTCCAGCACTTTTTTTTTCAGTATTGATGCAATACCCACAGCAATTTCGCCATGATTGTTGCTAAGACTAGTTTCCACCCGGTTGATTAAGGAAATGGAATCACTATTTCAATATTTTAAATTATCTTGTATGAGCTACTAGCTTCTTCTTAACTCTGAGAGACGCAACTCACTCATATAAAGCTGTGATATGACTAAATTGCAAAAAAATGACCTTAAAAGGCAGATTTCTCTAAAATAAGACCAAAAAATCTATCAAACTTAACAAAATGCTCTTAAAATGGAAAAATAGCAAAAAAATGCAACAAGATGCTAAATAAAAATGACATATTTGAAGACGGGGTGGCCCGTCCGGAGTTTCAATGTACTTCAATATTGTTTTAGACAGCTCAGTAAAAAGATGACATGTCATCAACATCCGGGCCCTAGTTATCACACTTAAATGCGGAAGTCTATAAGTGAGCATCGCTGTGAGGTTGTTGTAGCGACCATACCAGTGCGAGTGCTTGTAATTACTTTGATATATTTATTTTATTTAGCGTATGGCTTTTAGTGCCAGGAGTGTCCGCAGTAATGAGGCACAAGTGCGCTTCATAAAAAGGGAGGTATCGCGCAGTTCGTTACTCCTGTGGGGGTCGGGGCGGGGACCAAGAGCACGCTGATGAGCCAGCTTGGTTTCCTAGGCGAAACCCCACACAAGACACGGCACAAACCTCAAAAAATTGCTGAGTTTTAATTCACTGGCCGTGAAAGCCATTGTTATTACTCTTTATCACATACATTATCTGGATATCTTCCTGGCTGACAAGGACCATAATTACATGAAGAGCAAGGGGAAATCCCTAACCACAAAGGCCGTGGAATTCAGCGTGAACTTGAGGCGAACATCTTCGACAAGGATTCCCTTTCCACCATGGTTCTGATTTACCAAGCCCGCAGGTCAGGGATATTTGAGGCAAGCCACTAACCTACATTCGCTAGCCGCTACACCGGTCCACATCCGCCACCTCCCAGCTGGGATAATTTTAGAGGTGCCGGAAACACACTGAAAGCGAAATGAATCAAGCGTGTGTGTGAAGTAGGTTGAGAGTCCTTCATTCAGTGTTGACAACTGAACCACCCCCGTCCTCACTCGCTGGCACGACAAGTGGATCAATAGGAAACACAGAGAACTCGTACACCTCAATACAACAATAACCATGAGTACAATTCCTGTCTTTAAGGTTACCATGAGTGAAATGGTGGAATTCTCAATCAAAATAGCCATGTTTTAGAATTTACAACACATAGACTATAATCGGTAATACAAGTAAACAATACACCAAATGTTATTCCTAAATTGAATTGTTTGGATGTAGCGGCTAAATTAATGAATCTGGATAAATGAAAGTGCCGTGCGTTGGGTTGATACTTTGTCAACATGCTCTTCGCATACATAATGTTTGGTAGGATAGGCTCAGCGAAATTAAAACTCGAGACGAATGAAAGTGTCAATTCACCCAAAGCCTTGTCTCCTTCTTTGGCAACTTCATTAGTCTATTTTCATATATAAAAAAAGCTTAAAAGATCACCCTTTGTCCGTGTGTGTGTGTGTGTCCCTAATAAAATATAAACAGCAAAACCGATTTCAATGAAACTCGACAAGGTCATAGTACCATTTCGGCCGAACCCGACCGTGCCCTCCAAAGTTTATTACGTCTCACCAATCCAACATGGCGGCTGTGCGGAATATTCACCGACATTGTGTATCTCCGAAACTATTACTGATGTCACCCCTGAAATGTTGTACGGTGATGAAGGGCACTACTAGAAGTTCACATATGAGACTTTCGAATTCTTCTATGCCCAAGATCGCGGTTTCAAACCCGGCCGAAGTCGTCAGATTTTTTAAGAGCGTTAAAAATCCCTCAGTATGCCTTCCTTCGGTGGGGAAGTAAAGCCGGCGATCCCATGTGATAGATTTATGGCATGTTAAAGACCTTCCACTAATTACACCTCTGTGAAGCTAAATTAGGTTAAAAATATAAACAACACTCAGGTTCCTACGTTCGTCGCCAGGGGCCGACTGTGGTGGCGTCTAGTAGCCAAGTTCTGAACTAGTAGTTGTTGACGGTGGCGTTTGGCGGCAAAAGTAGGAAGTACTTGAAAAATTCAAAGTATGCAGTCCTTACTTGTATTAAGAAACAGAAACACGCACTAATACAGTCATCACAATTAACACCGATTATCAGACAGATTCTACACACACTCAAAGTACACGGGGCTACATGACCGCGTTGTCGCAGCCCCTAATCTGAGGAACCAACCAACCAACCAATGAAACATGGTCAGCAAATGTTTAAACAAATTGTAATGCACTGACATCTAATTTAATTCTCTTGTTTTCATAACCTCAAGATGGCGGCAGTGCGAAATTTTAAAATTAAGTTGTTATTTCTTAGGTCGTATCATAATATCGAAGTCAAGGTTGAGAAATCAACCTACGCAATAATTGTGATCTAATAGTACATACACAATTCTTTGGCCTACATATATAAAAATTCAACTTGGCGACCATCCAAAATATGTAGGCGGTTTTCAATATCTAATAATTTATGACAGCAATTAAACTGACATTTTGTGTGTTGATAGAGACTATAAACATAAGTTCACCTATGGGACTTTCAATAACCTGGTGATCACAAATCCAACATGGCGGCGACGCGAAATGTAAATATTTAAATGGACGTTTATCGTGATTTAACCATCTGAGCGCAGTGAAACTTTGTTCGGTAAATTCTTATACAAATTTTAATCCACTGGCATCTAATTTATTTCAATTGTTTTCATAACCACAAGATGGCGGCTGTGCGAAATTTTAATATCTCGTTTTTACTTCTTGTGTCCTAATCATGCGATTGAAGTTTGAATAATAGACGAACACAATAATCTTCATGTAATAGTACATAACTCTAAGACCTAAAAATATAAAAATCCAACATGGTGACCATCTGAAATATTTTGACAGTTCTCAATATCTACGAATCTATTACAGCAATCAAACTGAAATTTTGTATGTTGATGGAGGCAAATAACATAAGTAGGATATATGAAAATAGGCTATTTATTTCTTCACAGAACTGGGCTACTTGTTTTTATTATTATTGTCATTATTATACCGGCTGCTGGTATCGGGAGTGTGTGGGTTCAAACCCCACCTCAGTCGACTTGAAAATAATTTTCCGTGGTTTCCCATGTAGCCATGCAACTGTCGGTTCGAGTCCAGCCATAGGCATCACTGTGTTGTTATTAATTCATTTAGGGGCTTTGGGACATCGTGGTCATCGAACTGACCTTTGCTCACCTCAGTTTTATCTCACGACTCTGATTGAACCCCGCTCCAGCTCTCAGACCAGAATATTAAGTTTCTTGGCAGAGCTGGGATATAGCCTACACTCACCAAGTAACCTTGTAGCGCAGTGGCTGCCACCCTCACACAACCCAGTACACGGGGCTGATCAACAAGATGAATTGAGAACAATAACTATCTTCAGCAAATGCGCACCTCAAGAAAACTACAAAGTCACACCTTTGTGGCTAACACGTTGCGGTGTGGTTAGGAGCATGATGGCGTTCTGACCACAACCTTGTGTTCACAGATGGTAACAATGGGATGGAGGACGAAGGGATAAAAATAGGAAAGAAAGAATTAAAGAAGGAATGGAAGACAGAAAGGTAGGAAGAGAGAGAAAGAAAGAAAGAAAGAAAGAAAAAAAGAAAGAAAGAAAGAAAGAAAGAAAGAAATAATGGAAGACAGGAAAGAAGATAAAAAGAAAGAAATGACTGAAGACTGCAAGGAGGGAAGGAAGGAAGCAAGAAAGGAAGGAAAAATTAAAGGAAGAATGGAAGGAAGGAAGAATGGAAGGAAGAATGCAAGGAAAGAAGGAAGGAAGAATGGAAGCAAGGAAGGAAGGATGCAAGAAAGGAAGAATGGAAGCAAGGAAGGAAGGATGCAAGAAAGGAAGAATGGAAGGAAGCAAGGAAGAATTCAAGGAAGCAAGGAAGGAACCAAGGAAGGAAGAATGTAAGGATGGAAGGAAGGAAGAAAGGAAGGAAGAATGTAAGGAAGGACGCAAGAAAGGAAGGATGGAAGAAAGGAAGAATGGAAAGAAGGAAGGAAGAATGGCAGCAAGGAAGGAAGAATGGAAGCAAGGACGGAAGGACGCAAGAAAGGAAGAATGGAAAGAAGGAAGGAAGAATGGAAGCAAGGAAGGAAGGAAGCAAGAAAGGAAGAGTGGAAGGAACCAAGGAAGGAAGAATGTAAGGAAGGAAGGAAGAATGGAAGGAAGGAAGGAAGAATTGAAGGAAGCAAGTAAGAATGGAAGGAAGGAAGAATGGAAGGAATTCTTCATTGAGGCTGGCGTGTCGGAATTTCTTCCCGTGGGATTGTTGTTACACAGGTCAGAACAAGTCAGGAGGGAATCTTCAGCTTGGAGGATGATCTGTGAACCCTCTGCGGCACTGAGGACGTCCTGACAGGGAGAAGAAGACCTATTAAAGCAGCATGTGCTTGCTTGTAGCAGGTAGAAGAGAAGAATGCGTGCACGGAGGATTGTGAATGGCAGGGCAATGTGGCAACAGCGCACTCGGCAGTGACCGCACCGAGCAGCCTCCTGCTACACTGGTCTGCATTCTGAAGCTCACTACAAACTCTATGGCGGTGCATCTCATTCTTTCTTTCACATCCATGCTTTTGTGGTCCTGGGACGAGTATTGGATGATAAACTATTTAAAGTATGTTTCTACAAACATCTTCTATCGGGAGCCGCTGAGTAGCCTACTTTAAAAAGTTGTTTGTAATGCCACAAAGTCGTTAGTGTTTATTAGTCTACAATGATCGCGTTGCTCTTGATTCCGGAGCTCCTCCATTCTGTAACAGGTTGGAACCCCGGATAAAGACAGGTTGGAACCCCGGATAGAGACAGGTTGGAACCCCGAATAAAGGCAGGTTGGAACCCCGAATAAAGACAGGTTGGAACCCCGCATGAAGACAAGTTGGAACCCCGGATAAAGACAGGTTGGAACCCCGAATAAAGACAGGTTGGAACCCCGCATAAAGACAGGTTGGAACCTCGGATAAAGACAGGTTGGAACCCCGCATTAAGACAGGTTGGAACCCCGGATAAAGACAGGTTGGAACCCCGCATTAAGACAGGTTGGAACCCCGAAGAAAGACAGGTTGGAACCCCGAAGAAAGACAGGTTGGGACCCCGGATAAAGACAGATTCGAATCCCGGATAAAAACAGGTTAGAACCACGGATAAAGACAGGTTGGAACCCCGGATAAAGACAGGTTCAAATCCCGGATAAAAACAGGTTAGAACCACGGATAAAGACAGGTTGGAACCCCGGATAAAGACAGGTTGGAACACCGGATGCAGACAGGTTGGAACCCCAAATAAAGACAGGTTCGAATCCCGGTGCCAATAGCGGCTATCCTGAGTGTGGTTCCTCCCCCACTCCTCCGGGCATATACCGGGATAGTAACTTACCTCAAGTTCCGAGGCGCCTACCTCATTCCAGTCCCTAATACAACTACACACACTACTACAGTCATCACATATCAATCAGACACCCAGCTAACTAGACGGGGCTGATAACAAAGCTGTCCCAAGCCCCTTAAATGAAATAACAGAGGAGAGAGAGAGAGAGAGAGAGAGAGCTCGAGGAACGCAGTGCAGTGCTGACTGTGTTCCGGTCACTCAGTTTACGCATGTCACGTGATCCAGGCGGTGTAAGATTGTCAAGCCAGCCATTCTCATGGGCAGGTTGCACAGTTTCATCCCACCAGGAGTTTCACAACAATCCACGATAACAGTTCTAAATCTCCAAATTACTCACAATATTAACATTTCTTTCTAACTTTTAATCGGTCAACACAATCAATTATTATTATTATTATTATTATTATTATTATTATTATTATTATTATTATTATTATTATTGTTACGTGCCACCCCCTAGTGGCACTTTTGTTAACTGGATTACGGTGGGGTACAAAGCACAACACCAATTACTGCTTAAAGAAATAATTAACTTTATTGTGGCCAGAAAATTACACGAATCAGCAAATACAAGCAATTAGGAGCCTTACTCCAGTTTCCTTTATGTCTCTTCCTTGAGCGCTCTTGGCCCTTCCACTACTTGTCAACAGATCACAGAAGTTAATCCGTCCTAATGAGTACGGTGGCCTTGACAGACGCTACCTGCCCCTCTCCTTTATGTTCACCGACCACAATTACTTACGAGCACTTGCTGCAGGCTATTCCGCTGTCCACAAGCTGAAGAAACAATGTCACAGGATTTCGTAACTCGCACAGCACTTCGTCACCACACTTCTGTCGCACAAGATAATCGCTCGCACTAGCTCGTAAAACACAACAACCACTGCTTGACGGGTCACTCTTATATAGCCGGCCGGTGACTCAATAAATGCCTCTAGATCCATCCAGAGTCCACGGCTTCTCGAGGTTTCCAGCGCTGGTCCAGTCACGAATCTTCTGGACTATCCCTTTGTCTGTAGTAGCCCTGTTGCATAAGGCGCGCGCAATACAGGAGGCAAGCCACAGCCCAGCCCCTGGGGCAGTTGTGACTCAAGCGGCGAGCGATGACACAAACTCACAGCCGTAACACCACCCCCTTCCTAAAAAGGCTGATCGTCCCGATCAATCATTGGTCCGTCTGTGTCCCTCCGTAGGCTGCCAGGCGATCTCGATGCACGATCTTCATCTTCGCCCTCGGGCTCCGCTGGATCCTGTAGACGACATCGTTGATCCGTTTCACGACTCGGTACGGGCCCTCCCAGGACTTCTGCAGTTTGGGTGACAGGCCTTTCTTCCGTAATGGGTTGAAGAGCCAGACCAGGTCGTCCTCGTGGAATCCGCCGGCATCCGTCTGCTGGTCGTATCGGGTCTTCATTCTGTCGGTCTCGATCCGCAGTTTCCTCCTCGCGAACGCGTGCACGTCCTCCAGTTGGTCGACCAGTTCTTGACAATACTGGCTTACCGGGATCGGATCATTCCCAGGTCGGCCAAAGGCAAGATCGACAGGTAGACGGAGCTCCCTCCCAAACATGGCCCGGGCTGGTGTGCACCCGGTGGCTTCATGCACGGCGGCGCGGTAGGCCAGGAGAAATAGTGGAAGATGTTTGTCCCAATCCCTCTGGTGCTCGCTGACGACTATTCGAAGATGGTTCTCGATGGTGCGATTGAATCGCTCTACCATCCCGTCGGACTGAGGGTGTAGTGGCGTTGTCCTTGTCTTCCGGATTCCCAGCAGCTGGCATAGGTTTTGGAACACCTGCGACTCGAAGTTCCTCCCTTGGTCGGAGTGCAGCTCCAGGGGTACTCCGTACCGGCTGACGAATTCCTTCACCAGGGTCTCTGCAATCGTCGCGGCTTCTTGGTTAGGGAGCGCATACGCCTCCGGCCATTTGGTAAAGTAGTCGCTGACGACTAATATGTAGCGGTTCCCTGCCTCGCTTAACGGGAATGGCCCAGCAACATCGATGGCCACTCTCTCCATGGGGCCGCCCACGTTGTAGGTCTTCAGTGGACCCCGTCGTCTTCGTCCTGGGCCCTTGCTGGCTGCGCAATCGTGGCACCTCGCGCAGTGGTTCTCCACGTCTGTGCGGCATCCGATCCAGTAGAACCGCTCTCTCAGCTTCTCCAGGGTCTTCTTTATCCCTAGGTGTCCACCAGATGATCCTCCATGAACTTCCTTCAGGACTTCCTCCGTCATAGCCTTAGGAACGACGACTTGTTCCCGAGATGTCTTCCCGTCGGTGCTCTCCCAGGTACGGCAGATGAGGCCATCCCTTACAATCAGCGAGTCCCACTGTGCCCAGTAGGACTTAAACTTTGGGCTGCAGTCACTCACAATGTTCCACCCGGGTCTGGGGACACAGGCCCCCTTCCATTCGGCTATCAGTTCCAGGTCATCATCCTCTGCTTGTGCCCGCGTGAAAGATTCGCGGCTCCAGTTCCCTTGAAGTTCCACAGTAGTCCGTCGGCACAGTATCCCTGTGTTCTCCTCCCTTCGGGCACAGAAGGTGCAGTCTTCGGGGCACGGTCTTCGTGACAGGGCGTCGGCGTTAGAATGCAGTTGGCCTTTCCTGTGCTGAATCTCAAAGTTGTACTGTTGAAGTCTCTCTAACCACCGCGCGAGTTGACCCTCGGGCTGCTTGAAGTTCAGGAGCCACCGCAGGGATGCATGGTCGGTCCTGATGAGAAATTCTTGCCCGTACAGGTACTTGTGGAAGTGTTCAATGGTCTTCACGATGGCGAGCAGCTCCTTCCTGGTGACGCAGTAGTTCCTTTCTGGCTTTGACAAGGCCTTGCTGAAGTAGGCCACTACTCTCTCCTCGCCGTCCACTACTTGCGACAGGATCCCCCCTATGCCAAAGTCGCTGGCATCGGTATCGACGATGAACCTTGTTCCAGGTCTGGGGTAGGCCAGAATAGGCGCGGTGCACAGAGCCTGCTTGAGTTGTTCGAAGGCACTGTGGCATTCTGCTGTCCACGTGAAGAGTTGGTCCTTCTCAGTCAGTCGATGTAAAGGTTTGGCGATGTCGGCGAATCCTCTCACGAAGCGACGATAATAAGTGCAGAGTCCCAGGAAGCTTCGTAGTTGCGACTTGTCCTTCGGAACTGGCCACTCCCTCACAGCTGCGGTCTTTTCTGGGTCGGTGCGCACCCCTTCCTCGGAGACGATATGCCCAAGGTACTGGACCCGCTTCTGGAAGAGCTGACACTTCTTGGGGCTCAACTTCAGCTGGGCAGCCCGTAGCTTCAACAAGATCTCCTTCAGGTTGCTGTAGTGCTCCTCGAAGCTCCTCCCCAGAACGATGACGTCGTCTAGGTATACCAGGCAGGTTTTCCAGTGTAGTCCCCTCAGAATGGACTCCATTAGCCTTTCGAAGGTTGCAGGGGCGTTGCACAGACCGAATGGCATGACGGTGAACTGCCAGAGCCCGCTGCCCACAGAGAACGCCGTTTTCTCGCGGTCCTTAGGGTGGACCTCCACCTGCCAGTAGCCACTCTTCAAATCCAAGGTGGAGAACCATCTTGATCCTGATATGGTGTCCAGCGTGTCGTCGATCCGGGGTAGAGGGTAGCTGTCCTTTTTCGTGACGTCGTTCACCCGCCTGTAGTCCACGCAGAACCTGGTGGAACCGTCCTTCTTCTTCACTAGCACGACCGGAGAAGTCCAAGGACTATGTGATGGCTCGATCACCCCTTGCTCCTTCATCTCTTCTACCATCCGGTCGACTTCGGCTTGCTTGGCGAGCGGGACTCGTCGGAATGGGGCCCTAATCGGTGCGCTGTCCCCAACGTCGATTCTGTGCTGGACCAAGCTTGTCCTGCCGAAGTCTTTGCTCCCCACGGAGAAGACATCCTGGAATTCGCGTAGCAGGTCCTGAAGTTGGCGTGATTGCTCTTCGTCTAGATGGTCCTGGGATCCTTGGTACAGCTTCTGTAGTTCTTCTGGCAGGGCGCGTCTTCTTCGGTTGTCCGTCTGCAGGTGTCCGTCCGTCGTATCTGTGATGCGGGCAATCCAGGTAACGGGCTCGCAGACTCCTAGGTTGGTGTCCCGGTGAACCGTAATGCCGTAGTCGTTCAGGTTGGACAGGCGGACGTACGGCCGAGACGTCGTGTTGATGAGAGTCTTGGCAACTAGCAATCCTTTTGTCTGGATGTCCTCATATTTTGGCTCGATGACAGCCGCCACTCCCTCAGCAGTTCCGTCGACAATTACGGCGGCGCTGACCTCCGTCCTGGCAGGAACGATGACGTCCTCTCTCAGCCTTACTCGTCGTGCGGTGACTGCCTCGTGTGCTGGTTGCAAAGCAAGTTCCTCACCTCCGAAGTGCAGAGTGTTGGTACTCAGGTCCAAGATGATGTTGTTCTGGTCCAGGAAGTCCAGTCCGATGATCACTTCATTTGATAAGTCAGCCACAAGCACTGGATGCTTTATCGCCCGTCGACCAATGACGAACTCCAGTGATGCTTCGCCATGTACCGGTGCGGTCTCTCCGGTCGCAGTTATTAGCTGGAGGTTCCTTTGTGTGGGTTGCACTCTCCACTTCGGGATCACAGTGGAATTGACGATGGTCCTCGATGCTCCCGTGTCGATCAGCATGGGCCAGCTCACTCCGTTGATGACTCCGTCGACCATCAGGCTGCTATTGTCCCTCCGTAACTTCGTCACACGAACTTGGACTGCCGGGGCTTGACGACTGTCACAAGCCAACCTTCGCCCCTCATGGCTGGCTGATACTTGCTTTCCGGGGCCGCACGGTTTCCCTACGACTGACTGTCCCGACGGAAACTCTTGGCGGCGGCGATCACCGCAGTCCTTGCTCAGGTGGCCTCTCTTACGGCAGGTCCAGCAGGTCGGTAGTCCTCTTCCGGGCCGCCTCTCCGGTTGTTTTCCGGCTGTGTCGTTGCTGGTGGTACCGCGACTATCGAAGAAACGGCTTAGCGCCTCCATTAATTCGTCGGCCAGGGGCTTGGTCTCGTTGGTTTTTACTGGTTCGTCGACGTCCACTTGACGCACCCGCGCGTGCATTCTGGATGCCTGTTTTGCCGTCTCGAACTCAAGTGCGTGGCTCAGCGCATCTGCCAGGGTCTTATTGCGCGCGAGACGCAGTGCCTGTTGGGTGTCCGAGTCCCGTAGCCCGTCGATGAAAGTCTGCGTCGCTATCTGCTCCAGAAAGTCGGCCGGCGCTGTTGGGTAGGCGAGCCTTACGAGGCGTGCGATGTCCATCTCGAACTCCTGCAGGGTTTCCGCGTTCTTCTGTACACGGGTCCGGAGCTGCATCTGATAGGCCTGCTGAAGATGGCTATCTCCATATCGGGACTCCATATGGGCGATCAGGGAAGCGTAGTCCTGGGATCCAGTCGGGATGGCCTGAAGGACGTTAAGGGCGTCACCTCTCAGCGCTACAATGAGAGCTGTAGCCTTTTCTGTGTTGTTCCAGTTATTTATGGAACAGGCCGCCTCGAACTGACGTAAGTAGGTGCTCCACGGGACCTTTCCGTCGAAGGTTGGGGGCGTCACTCTGCTATGTCCCGTTCCTGATATTCCCGGTGTAACGGTGGGCGGGCGTTGGCGCAGCTCGGCAAATTCCTCTCGTAGAGCGTTGAATTTCTCCTCCACCCCCGACAGTGGGCGTTGGCGCAGCTCGGCAACTTCCTTTTGTAAGACGTTGAATTTCTCCTCCACCCCCATCAGCGGGCGTTGGCGCAGCTCGGCAACTTCCACTTGTAAGGCGTCGAACTTCTTTTCCACTGCCGTGACTTCCTCACGCAGACCCAGTTCTAATTTCTTCAGGTCCTCGGCTAACTTCTTCTGGCCGTCTTCTAGTTTGGCAGTTAGGTCCTCGGCTAACTTCTTCTGGCCGTCCTCCATCTTCTTCTGGCTGTCTTCCATCTTCTTCAGGTCATCCTTCAGGTCCTTGGCTAATTTCTTCTGGCCGTCTTCTAGTTTGGCAGTTAGGTCCTCGGCTAACTTCTTCTGGCCGTCCTCCATCTTCTTCTGGCCGTCTTCCATCTTCTTCAGGTCATCCTTCAGGTCCTTGGCTAATTTCCTCTGGCCGTCTTCCATGCCAGTTAACTTTTCTAGCAATGCTGCCAATTTCTCCTCCATTTTAGTTGTTTGTCTTGTAAAGGGCATGCACTCACAGGAAAATTAGAGAAAATGACCTGCTCGGGTTTTGAAACCAGGACCGTCAGGTGTTGTGCTTGAGTTCGTAATCCGGCTTCTGACACCAGTTGTTACGTGCCACCCCCTAGTGGCACTTTTGTTAACTGGATTACGGTGGGGTACAAAGCACAACACCAATTACTGCTTAAAGAAATAATTAACTTTATTGTGGCCAGAAAATTACACGAATCAGCAAATACAAGCAATTAGGAGCCTTACTCCAGTTTCCTTTATGTCTCTTCCTTGAGCGCTCTTGGCCCTTCCACTACTTGTCAACAGATCACAGAAGTTAATCCGTCCTAATGAGTACGGTGGCCTTGACAGACGCTACCTGCCCCTCTCCTTTATGTTCACCGACCACAATTACTTACGAGCACTTGCTGCAGGCTATTCCGCTGTCCACAAGCTGAAGAAACAATGTCACAGGATTTCGTAACTCGCACAGCACTTCGTCACCACACTTCTGTCGCACAAGATAATCGCTCGCACTAGCTCGTAAAACACAACAACCACTGCTTGACGGGTCACTCTTATATAGCCGGCCGGTGACTCAATAAATGCCTCTAGATCCATCCAGAGTCCACGGCTTCTCGAGGTTTCCAGCGCTGGTCCAGTCACGAATCTTCTGGACTATCCCTTTGTCTGTAGTAGCCCTGTTGCATAAGGCGCGCGCAATACAGGAGGCAAGCCACAGCCCAGCCCCTGGGGCAGTTGTGACTCAAGCGGCGAGCGATGACACAAACTCACAGCCGTAACACCATTATTAGGTAGCCTACATAAAAAAATTATTCAAAACCTGGTGGTAACAAGATATTTACATGCTGTATATCTCAATTTCTCTCCATAATGTCTCTGTGTTCCCTGAATGCAACATTTATTTTCTTCTTGAAAACTTTTATAGACTGTTAGGTAAAGGTTTAGAGGCTTCTTCAGGTAACTCATTCCATATTTACATACTCCTGTTTATAACACTTGGGTGATTAGTTTCGATTGTCAGGCGATCATCACCAGATCCATTACCTTTAGGTACACAAGCATAAATCTATGACATGGGACCGCCGGCTTTACTTCCCCTCCGAAGGAAGGCATACTGAAGGATTTAAATGCTCTTAAAAATCCCACGATCTTGGGCATAGGAGCTCAGCCCACCGAAGTCGCTCATGTCCCAAAACGAACGAACAACAAACTTCAGATGCCTATGTGGCACGAGATTCACCATGCTGCACAGTACAGCTAAACTGGGCACAGTAGACACTAGAATATTCCAGCCGCGCGCCATTTCCGACCAGTGCAGTTTTTATAAAGCTACATTTGTGAAAAATACATATTGTACAACTCATTTGTCCGCCAGGGTAATAATGCACGCGAAGCCACGATTACTCGTAAATATGCTAGTGAGTGTTTATATTATGTATAGACTGGCGTGCAGAGCGAGCTCCAGTTAGAGCGACTTCTGAAGAATGATACAGTGATTATCACGATAACGTCCGGCCCCATAGGTAGGTTGATAGACTTTAGCACTAAGAATCCCAGGTTATATTTTTGGTAGGCCCGTAGGATTTTAATAGGTAAGAGACTAGGGGTTTGTGACGTCATTTCATCGTCATCACGAAGTACACGTCACCCACGGATATTATCCTGAACGTATTGTAAAGTTTCGAAGCCATTCTTTCAGTGTTGCCTGTGCAAACTGTCAGTTGTAACTCTTCAGTCGGTCAACAAGACTGGGCGGGATACAATGTAAATAATTCGCTATTATAATGGGTCAATTTTAGGATTAAACACAAATATTATCTAATTACAACAAAGTGTAGTGCGCTTTTTATAATACAATTCCTAGTTCGTTTTGTTATAAAGGTTTGTGAATTACGAACGAGTATTATGCACGTGTATACAATTTAGAACAACACAATCCCGGCCGAACTCGTCGGATCTTTTAAGAGCGTTAACATTTCTCAGTATGCCTTTTTTCGGAGGGGAAATAAAGCCGGCGATCCCATGTCATGGATTTATGGCACGAAAAAGAATATTCCACTAACTACACTTGTGGAAGGTAAAACTTGTAGGTTATTTTGATAACGGTATATTAGTTCCAATGGTTGCTGGCTGTGATGGCATCTAGTAGCCAGGTGTCGCAGCTAGGTGTCATGGGCGGTAGCATTTGATAGCAAAAGTAGGAACTACTTGAAAAATTGATCGTCTGCCGTCCTTCTACCTGAATTACAGATAACACACACGAATACAACCATCAGAATGAACACCGGTTATCAGACAAATTCTGAACACACCCAAAGTACACGGGGCTACATGACCGCAGCCCCTAAACTGAGGAACCAACCAAGACCAACACAATATAATAAATAAAAGGGAAATAAGATTAGAGCATGCACTATGGTTACTTATCTCAGTGGAGCTGATACGCTATCGCCTGCCTATTGTTGAATCACTTGTTACCTTCCTTTGTTCATTAATTCACTGTATTTGCAAGTAACTCAACGCTGGCAAATTGTCCAATTACAGAAGATTACCAACAACAATATCCAACACACTTAATAAGCACAAGTCGCGATTTGGAAACTACATCGGAGTATTTACACAAAATTTCAGTTTTCTCTTTAACACATCGGGGGTGTGGGTTTGATTCCCAGTCAATGCATGTGAGATTTTCCAAGTGAAATGCCATGTCCTGTGGTTCGGATTCCACGTAAAAAGAAGGTCCTGTGGCTCATGATCGCGGGATTAACGGCCACGTAAGACTACAATCCTCCTCCTTCAACGTATCAATATGTTTGGGGAAAGGCTCTAAGACTGAGGCAGGTAATGAGTTTCAATTATCAATACCATTAAGTTAATGAAAGATAATTTCCCGTAATTAGTACCCTGTAGTCGGCCCTTAATATTATGGGAATGACATGTCCTGCTCAGGTAGGTGGGGTTTCCCAGACGTTCGTTTAGTTCTCCCCATGCTGGACGATTAGTGAAAGTGTTAAACATAGCGTATAGTCTGGATTTCGACCTATCTTCCAGAGATTTCCACCCCATTTCTTCTATCGTTCAACTTACACCACTTCTAGGATTAAAATTGTTGAGCACTAACATTTGTACCATCCCCAGCTCATTGATGAGCCCTACCTGATCTAGGTCCCAAACCACTGAGCCGAATTAAAGGTTGGCTTCACCAGGGTCAAATATACTATTTTTAGCCTACTTTTCACATTTTGCAAAAATGAGGAAAAAGTAGACTTATGAGATCGGGAAAATGTGTGTCTGTCTGTCTGTCCTTCTGTCTGTCTGTCTGTCTGTCTGTCTAGCTGTGTGTGTGTGTCCCCCTATCAACTCCTAAACGGCTGGAGCAATCGAAACAAAATTTGGTAGGAGTAAAGAACTATACCTGAATATCTCACGGCCATATTTGAAAATTATGTCAGTGCTACCAACTGCTATAAAATTGCAATTGAAATTTGAGGTCCATGCTGGATATCTTGGAAGGTATGAACGGGAGCTATTTTAAAATTGGCACACGTATAGATAATAATATTTCAGTTTAATTTCCAGGAGGCCATACATGGCAGTGTTGCCAAAATGATTATAAGCCTGCTGATAGGTCCAGTTTTTAAATGCATATAACTTCTACACTATCGATTGGAATTCAACCAAATTTCGTATGTTGTATGTGTACATAACCAGATATGACTGAGCGTATTCTTAAGACCCACCAGGGCTGCCAACTGTTAATAAATGGTCTTAATTTCTTTTATCCAAATACCAATATATCAGAAAGTATGCAAGCCGACAGCTTTAAAATATGCACACGTATAGTACCTGACATTTTATATTAATTTGGAGTAACTTATATACGTCAGTGCTACCAACATGATCCTAAGCCTGCTGAGAGGTCCAACTTTAAATACACGTAACTTCCATACTAATATTTGGATTTCAACCAAATTTCGTATGTGCTATGTGTACCATAACAGATATGACTATGCGTATTCTTAAGAGCAACCAGGGCTGCCAACTGTTAATATGTGCTGTCTCTATTTTTGTTACCCTAATAGCAATATATCAGAAATTTTGCAAGCCAATAGCTCTAAACTTTGCACACGTATAGTACCTGGCATTCCAGATGAATTTGGAGTAACTAATATACGTCACTGCTGCCAACGTGATTCTAAGCCTGCTGATGGGTCCAATTTCAAAATGCATGTAACTTCTATACTAACTAATGGATTTCATTCAAAATTGGCACAACAATAGATCATATAATTTCAGATTATTTCTGACCAATACATGCATGACATTGTTGCCAATATGATTTTTCGCGCGCTGATAGATCCATGCTATTAATTGGACTTCAACCAAATTTTGTATTCTGTACCTTAAGAGATGGAACTAAGAATATATTCAGTCACCAGGGCTGCCAACTGTAGTGCTCTATCAGGCTACATTATGCCAAGTATACAGTATTTCGAACTAATTAGAAATTTCGATATTAGCAACTTAATTTCGTCATTATTCTACATAGATCCATATAGATTAATCATTGGCATGAATCTTAAATTTTAAGAAAAGTAGGCTCTTTAGTTCTTCACGGAAATTCTTGTTTCTTTTTGCGGTGGAACTATTACAAAATGAAGTGTTTTGTACGCTTTGGAGACGACACATCCCACGTGGGTACTCCTATGCAGCATCGATATGGTAAGTCCTTATTCGACCTTGTCATCGATATGTAATCGAAGTGGTGCGTTTCCGGACTTGAGTTCCGCTGGTAGTACAGTACAGCTGCACGGAAGAAACCCCTTGTTCCATAAGCCGTGCTATGGTTGGCTTTTAGTAAACCGTTAGAAAATCACAAGAACAACTTAACTCTAAATCTCAGAATAATTTGCACGATCATTTTGTCGGAAAACTCAAAAAGTTTTGAAGAGCTTTTTTCTCTGAATTGACGTATTTTAAAGAAAAGTTTTTTAAACAAAAAATGTAGAGGACATTATCACCTACAATTTGTCTCAGTGAGGTCATGTCATACGTTTTGAAATGCAGAAGCTAGGTGGCGCCAAAGTTTCCAAAAAAGTGTTTTTTCACTTTTTGTCCTAGAAAAAATGTTTTGTTCACAAAAGAGCGAACCATAAATTTGTTCTCTCAAAATTGTCTACAACATTTACGGAAACATTTTTTCCCTCCGACTTACCGTTCCAAAGTTATAGTCTGCCGAAGTGTGAAAATTGTTCGACACCGGTTCCGGTCTAAACTATGCCCACCGCTCTCTCCGCAGTAACAATAGTAGCCATGACTACGCAGCGTTGCATTTGCTGCGCTTAACTTTGGAACGGTAAGTCGGAGGAAACAAACGTTTAAATAAATGTTGCAGACAATATTTAGAGGAACAAATTTCTGATTCACTCTTTTGTGAAAAAAACATTTTTTTTCTAGGACAAAAAGTGAAAAAAAAAACTTTTTGGGAAACTTTGGCGCCACCTAGTTTCTGCATTTCAAAACGTATGACATGACCTCAATGAGACAAATTTTAGGTGACAATGTCCTCTACATTTTTTGTTTAATAAACTTGTCTTTAAAATACGTAGATTCAGAGAAAAACGCTTTTCAATTATTATTATTTTTAGTTTTCCGACAACATGATAGGCCTACTACAAAATATTCCGAAATTTAGAGTTAAGATTATTTTGTGCTTTTCTAACGATTTACAAAAGGCCAACTAGAGCACTGTTTTTGGAACAAAACCATTGCAGCTGTACTGCACTAGGTCCTCTCTACAACCGCTAGAAGTGTGTATAGGTATTCTGGAACACCCTATATACAATACTTATAGCCTACGGTTGAAATTACCCAGAAAGCAAAATACTTCAGTGAAACAATAGCAGGAGTAATGTTCTGTAATGCCTGTTCCACTCACAATATTATTATTCTGTTTAGAAGTGAAGTGCCTTAAAGTAAATTGTCTATGTGCTTATTCTTAGCCAAGAGGAACTTCCAGGAAACATTAAACGAACGATCCTTCCTCCAATGAAATAAAAAAGTGAACGCTACGCAATGTTGACAGCGCAGCGGCTTGTTTTATAATTACCCATCTTACGGAAAGCTAATTATGCGGAACGCATGTACGTCAGTCTAATGTACCTGACCCCGATGAGACCAAGAGGTCGTACGTAATAAGCCAGGCCCTCCAAGACGTCGTAAAAGTTAATGGCCTGAACCACTCATGGGGAGATTCCGCTCGCTAAAGTAACACGATCCCAAGTTTAGAGTTACCCTTTCACTTAAATTGATGCTTTTATTTGAAATACACTAAGAAATAAAGTCACGAGAGAGAGATAGAAGAGGATATTAATTACGACGTCTTGGAGTGGAGCTTTTTAAATCCCGCGAATCGCTAAAAGCTGAACGCACGACTTTAAATATGCCAGAAAGAGAAATGAGATTTAAAGAGGCGAGTACAGCAGTTGAAGAAAAACATTCAAGTCAACGGCACAGCGTTAAGTGGCAGGCCTGCATTATCACAGCGCGTGTGCTGCTATAAGCAGCAGAACGTTAAGGTCATCTGCCCTTATGAAGTGGATCATCATGAGAATAGAAATTACCATTATTAATACTACTATTATTCCTAGTGGACAGTGGGAAAGAAGATGAAGGGAGGGGGCGGGGGAAGCTTACTCCATTTTTTTAATAGAACAAACCAAGAGGTGAAGGACAAGGCCAAATCAGTCCAGTGACAGTGCAGATTCCTACGCTAAGTGGGTTATGCCTCCAGTTCATTCTAAACTCAAGTTTACTACAGAAAAACATTGCATATGTGACTGACTGACATTAAAAATACACCTCGGCAAGAAATGGGTGTATCCTTGATGATGTTACAAACTTTGAGGGGTGATGGAGGAAGTTCATTTGCGATAAGGACCCATGGTTCGGAAACGATAGAGTCAAAAGTTAAAAAAAAAAAAAAATAGACAGTCTGAAAGACTAGACTTTATATCAGTTTAAATGCTACAAATGCTGAAAAATGCTAGAAAGGCTGGAGGCTTCGAGCGAATTGACATGTTAGATGATCAAGAAACAATCAGAACGCTAGAAAGTTACAAGTCATGAGGGAGCTGGCTGGATGACGTCACGCTCGCCGTGTCGTTGCCGTCTCGTAACGCCAGAGCTCACCAGTGAACTCAGCACACATGCACCAAGCGGTACTATGACGTCACACACCTCAGTGTATTCTCGGTACATTTCGTGACGTCACCGTAACGTAACGACGAACTAGATCATTTAAAATGATACAATTGGCTACGGTGGTGAAAATACACTTGGAAAACATTTCACTGGGTAATTTCCAGCCAATGGTAGCTACTTAAAACCCTGATTTTGAGCTTGAAAGCAATACCAATTTGTGGATGAGGGTATATTGATCATACCATTTTGCCCAATGTACTTGGGTGTATGTGTAGGATTTTTCTCATAACCTGAGTTATTTCAGTGTCTGTATTCGCAATTAAGGTGAGGATTGGGAAGGAAGAGGCCGTGGACTTAAGTTAGAAACCATCCCGGCATTTGCCCGAAGTACAAGTGGGAAACTATGAAAAACCACTTCCACAGTGGCTGAGGTGGAAATCGAACCCACCTCTTCTCAGTTTTTCCTCACGAGGCTGAGTGTACCCCATTCCAGCCCTCAAACCAGAGTTTAATTTCTTGGCAGAGCCGGGAATCGAATCCGGGCCTCCGTGGTGACAGCCAAGAGTGCTAGCTACTACGCAACGAGGTGGACAGTGGAATTTGTCCAATAGCCTGTGTTATTGTAATGACTGTGGTATACTGGATTGTGTATTTGGAATTGGAGCTAGGATTTGGTAGCATGTGGCGTGGTCTTAAATTACTGTAGGTACCATCCCAGCATTTGCCTGGAGTAGAAGTAGGAAGCAATGAGAAACAATTTCAGGATGGTTAAGGTGGGAATCAAGGCGCCACTGACTAACCTGCATTACTGCAGCACATGAAGTGACACAGAGAGAGAATGTCTCTTCACAGCGAAGAGATCTCTAAAGTGCTAGAGAGTGGAACGAAACTCTCTCAGCTAGGATGAGGTTAAATGCCTGCCTCCTTATCTCCAAGTATTTGACCCACTCTTTCCATTTAAATAATAATAACACTTTTGTTTGACATCCCTTTCAACTACTTTGGTTTCAGTGACCCCAGGCCGGGATATGAGAGACAGTACTTAATCAACAGCGCCACTCCCCCCGACAAGAAAGTTAGAAAGAAATAAAGAATGAAAGAAATAATGAAAGAAAGATACAAAGAAACAAACAAAGGAAGAAAGAAATAAAGAAATAAAGAATGACAGAAAGAAAGAAAGAAAGAAGGAAAGAAGGAAAGAAAGAATGACAGAAAGAAAGGAAGAAAGGAAGGAAGAAAGAAAGAGAGGAAGGAAGAAAGAAAGAAAGAAAGAAAGAAAGAAAGATTGACAGAAAGAAAGGAAGAAATAATGAAAGAAAGACAGAAACAAAGAAACAAAGGAAGAAAGAAAAAAAGAAGGAAAGAAGGAAAGAAAGAATGACAGAAAGAACGAAAGGAAGAAATAATGAAAGAAAGATGGAAAGAAATAAACAAAGGAAGAACGAAAGAAAGAAAGGAAGAAAGAAACAAAGATAGGAAGTAAGAAATAAAGAAAGGAAGAAAGAAAGACAGGAAGAAAGAAAGTAAGAAAGAAAGAAAGAAAGAAAGAAAGAAAGAAAGAAAGAAAGAAAGAAAGAAAGAAACAAACAAACAAACAAAGATAGGAAGTAATAAAGAAAGAAAGAAAGACAGGAAGATAGGAAGAAAGAAGGAAAGAAAGAAAGAAAGAAAGAAAGATACAAACAAAGATAGGAAGTAATAAAGAAAGAAAGGAAGAAAGAGAGGAAGAAAGGAAGAAAGAAAGGAAGAGAGAAAGAAAGAAAGAAAGAAAGAAAGGAAGGAAGAAAGAAAGAGAGGAAGAAAGAAAGAAAGAAAGAAAGAAAGAAAGAAAGAATAAATACCAGGAACTTTATCAGCATTTGGAGCAAAACACGTTTGAATTTTTCTTTTATTCTTAAAATGTGTGACAACAGGCTGATTAAATGAATTCTAAATCATAGTCTCTCAATGAAAGCTAAGAACAACTGGCTGCTTGAAAATGAAAATGAAAAATCTTCAGGAAACGGGTACTCGACAGGGAACTAGCTGACAATCATCAATTTTCAGACCACCCAACAGAACTTGGACGGAGAAGCGCGGGAGGAGCCATAGCGAGAACATGAAGAGATTTGGGGAGCGCTCCTTAGACGGGCATATCGATGTAAAATAATAATAATAAGAATAACAAATGGTTGAACTGAAGTCGTCAGGCTGCCTCCTTATCATGCGAGCAAATCTATTAATATGTGATTTTCGCATTGAGCCATCAGAAATGCCAACCGACTTTTCCAGAATTTGGTCCGGAAATCTTGCGCACTGGACGCGAGAGCCTTACTAACAGCGCCACACTAGCAACTGGAAAATTGGGTAAAGTGGTTGGTTTGAGATCTTTTCGAACACGCTAGGTAGAAAGAAATAGATCAAAGAATGCCATTACCACAAGGGATGTGGGTGACCAGATTAGAGTCCTTGGCTGTGCCAAAGGATCACTAACCAGGCGTCCTGAGGCGGAGTTTGTGTGTGGTAGGGTGGCCAGGTCCTTTCCACTCCTCTTCCTGCCACAGCATCCGGTAGGTTTCCATTTATCATCACGAGGCTGGGGGACCCCGTATCAGAGCAGGCCAAAACTTCTAAATTATTGGTATAGCCCGGAATTGAACCTGGGACCTCTGGGATACTAGCAACTGCACCATGAGGTGGTCCAGAAAGAAAATAGCCTATGATTATATTATAAAATTAAAAATATGCTTTGTGTTAAAAGGCAATTAAAGAACCGTATTCAGAAATCAGGTTCAGCAAGTTCGATATCTACTCTGGAATAAGCAAGTGCCACTAAGATCAAAACACACTCTGTTGACTTTGGGTTGGAAACATGCACAACTACCAAAAAAAGATGACCTCAGACTTCAGGCTTCAGAAATGAAGTTTCTAAGAAGCATGTTTCAAAGAACTAGGAAAGACAAACTAAGAAATGAGAAGATTAGAGAATAAGCTGGAATAAATCAGTCCCTGAAGGAGACCATAACTAGGGCATGTTTGCGATGGTTTGGTCACGTCAAACGTATGCAAGAAAGACGAATTGCAAAACAATGGTTACATACTGAGATTACTGGAAAGAGACCTGTTGGAAGACCTAGGAGGAGATGGCTGCACTATGTGAAGGAAGATATCACATCCAAGGGAATCAACTGGGATGAAGTCTTGAAGGAGCAGTGGTACATGAATGGACCAAAATGGAGAGCGCTCATAAATCACACCCGGTAAACTGGAGTGGAAACTTGATGATGATGATGATGATTAAAAAGGAAAGGAAGCTTATATATTTACGTGTCATGATCATGAGCCAAGGGACCTCCTTTTTACGTGGAATCCGAACCATAAGACATAGCATTTCACTTCGAAAATCTCACATGTATTGACCAGGAAGCGAACCCGGTGAGAGACTTACAGCATGACCACTGCGCCACCACGCCCATTATGATTTATATTATAAAAGCGTGAAAAACATAGGCAACACGCTTTGACTTTTCATCCCATCGTAATTATTTAAGGGTTGAAGATCGACAGTGGGTGGGGGTTCAATCTCCCCCTAAGGATGCAAACTTAACAGACAGATTCCACACTCACCCAAGTACACGTGGAGTTACCCCTAGCCCCTAAAACAAACCAGCTATTTAAGAAAGGTTTGGTGCTCATTTGGGTACAATCGACCGACTGAAAAGCACGAAACTTTTGTTTACTAAGGCAACACTTCAAACACCATGATATTCCCAGCTATTTAAATTGAGATGAGGGGCCATGGTGGCGGTGTGGTCAAGCCGTTCGCCTCTCACCAAGGTGGAGCGGGTTCGTTTCCCAGGCGAAGTATGTGAGATTTTCGAAGTGAAATGGCATGTCCTGTGGTTCAGATTCCACGTAAAAAGGAGATCCCGTGGCTCATGATCACAAGATTAACGGTCACGTAAAACTACAAGCTTCCTATTTAAAATAAAAAAATTGAGATGAGACAGTTACGGCCGGAAAGTGTAACGCCGCACCGCGCAGCATTGCATCGGGAGTAGAACTCGCGGCCTGTTATGTTGTCAGGCCTGGCGAGCGCCCCGCCGCAGGGCTCGGTCGACCTGGTGACCTTAATCTCCAGAGCCGGTTCCTCTCTTCGCTACACACACACAGACACTTCCTAGCACTTCATCCAGCAGTGAAATATGCATCCTCGTTGTTGTGAGTCATTTGGCTGCTTTGGACATGATAACCTGTGCCATTGTGATGGCTGTACTATCCGTCCCTATTAGTGAATGCTTTTCAGTCAGCCAACACAAGTGTACTCAATTAGATTGAATGGGGAGTTACAATTAACTTCCTAGTGCGCGACTTCGGTGGCGTAATAGATAGCATGCTGAGTTTCTATGCTCGAGGTCGCGGGTTCAAACCCGGTGGAGGTCGTCGGATTTTTTAAGAGCCTTAAAAATCCCTCAGTATGCCTTCCTTCGGAGGGGAAGTAAAGCCAGTGGTCCCACGTCGTAGATTTATGGCATGAAAAAGAACCTTCCACTAACTACACCTGTGTGAAGCCAAAATTTGTAGGTTAGATTGATAACGCTGTATTAGTTCCAACGTTCAACGCCAGGTGCTGAAAGCGATGGCATCTAGTAGCCAAGTCCGCAAGCTAGGTGTCGTGGACGGTTGCATTTGGTAGCAAAAGTAGGAATTACTTGAAATTATTGTCTGCAGTCCTTTTACCTGAATCACAGGTAACTCACACGAATACGGTCATCACAATTAACACTGGTTATCAGACAAATTCTACACACATCCAAAGTACACGGGGCTACATGACCGCCTTGTCGCAGCCCCGAAACTAAGGAACCTAGCAACCAAATTTCTAGTGCCCTTGTACAAGAATACGGTTGATTAGTTTCCTTCGTCAAGCGAGCATGCCTCCCACTCCACACTTTCTACCGACTCAATTTGTTTAACATATTATTCTAACCTTGGTCTACCCCTACAGTTCTTATTCTCAACCCGGAGTTCCATAACTAAGTTTGCTATTCCTGGGTGTCTTAGTACGTGTCCTACCAACCTATCTCTTCTCTTAATTACCAGTCGCCACAAACATCTCCCCCTTTCCATTCACCTATAATACCTCTTCGTTTGTAACCCTATCTACCCATCTGATCTTCATCATTCTCCTGTAACACCACATTTCAAAAGCTTCTATTCTCCTCTCTTCTGCTGCACCAAGAGTCCAAGTTTCACTTCCATACAGCGATGCACTTCTGAAAAAAGCTTTCAAAAATGACTTCCTAATACCTAAATCTATATTTGAGGTCAAGAGATTTATTTTTTGTAGAAATGCTTTCCTTGCCTGAGCTAACCTACTTTTTATATCCTCCTTGCTTCGTCCATCACTGGTTATTTTGTTTCCTAAGTAACAGAAGTAACCTTTAGCTTTTCACCTGTCAATTTGGTATCGATAAGGGTTTCTGAATTATTTCGACTCCATTCCGTTATTTTTGTGTTACATTTATTGATTTTCATCATGAATCCTTTGACCGGCTGCGTGGCTCAGCGGTAACGTTCTCGGTTGCTGTGCCCAAGGATGCAGGATCGAATCCTGGCGCAACCAGTTGGTATTTGAAGGTGCAAAAATGCGTGGAAGCCGTGTCAGTAGATTTACTGGCACGTTGAAGATCCCCTTTGGGGGGAAATTCTGGCACCCCGGCGTCTTTAAAAGTTGCAATTTTTTAAAAGGGACGCAAAACCAATAACATTATTATTGTGGATTTCATACCATTTAAAAATACTACCTAACATTTTTTACTGTCTCGTTAACGTCGTGCACCATGGCTGCGAGGGCAGCTGCAGCAAGTTTGGGCATCACAGGTTCGATTCCCGGAGCTACATCGGCTATCCTGACTGTGAGTTTTTCCCTGTTTTTTTCCATACTCCCTCCAGGCAAATGCTAGGATAGTACCTTACTTCAAGTCCCAGGGTGCCTACCTCATTTCTGCGTGATGTGAATATCCGCAAAATATTTCGCCTTGCGGATATAGTTTGCATGGCTGGGCGGATAGCGGATAAGCTGCGGAGTAAATTTGAGGATGGTTTTTAGAACACAATGTTGAACTGATTTTTTTATTTTTTACCAAGATCAGGTTCTTTCACGTTTCTTGTTATTTCCCTATTTGCTTTCGCTTGGATTGTACGAGAATAATAGAGACGTGAGAGAAGTGTTGACTTATGCAAAAAAAGAAAAAACAACAAGATGTTCAGTAAAGAACATATAGACTACTTTCTCCTAAATGCATGGGTACTGTTATAACTCTTTGTCCTTTTCAAGGAGTATAATTAATGTTGGTTGCAGTAGCTTCTTGAAATACAACGTGCTATAGGGATATTAAACATGAATATGAGGTGCCCTTTACTAGTCCTACCTCTGTAAAAAAAAACTTTCAATTCGGTTTCACCGTGTTTGAATTGATATGGGGAATGGATTTGCACACATACATGGCCGCTATTTGCAAACTATTGGGGTGATGGCCTTGTAGTTCAGTCAAAAGATGCTTCCCACAAAAAGGCATGTTGTTGCAAAATCTGGTAGAGATCAAATTATTAGGATGGTCGTAATTTGATTTAAGCTTTTAAAATTTGGGTGACCGTCATTCCGTTTCCGTCAAGATGGCGGCGATATAAAACATGACACTGAGGTGCCCTTTGCTAGTGCTACCTCTGTACCAAATTTCGTTCAATTCGGTTTCACCGTGTTTGAATTGATAGGGGGAATCGATTTGCACACATACTTGGCCACCATCTGCAAACTATTGGGCTGATGATCTTGCAGTTTGGTCAGAATATGCTTCCCACATAAAGATATGTTGTTGCAAAATTTGGTAGAGACTAGATTATTAGGTTGGTCGTAATTACATTTTAGCTTTTAACATTTGGGTGGCCGCGATTACGTCTCCGTCAAGATGGCGGTGATATAAAATATAACACTGAGGTGCCCTCTGCTAGTGCTACCTCTGTACCAAATTTCGTTCCATTCGGTTTCACCGTGTTCGAATTAATAGGGGGAATCGATTTTGACACAAAGATGGCCGCCATCCGCAAACTATTAGGCCAATGACCTATTAGATTGGTCACAGGATGCTCCCTCCATAAAGGTATGTTGATGCAAAATTTGGTAGAGATCGGATGATTAGGTTAATCGTAATTTGATTTAAGCTTTGAACATTTGTGTGGCCGCCATTACGTTTCCGTCAAGATGGTGGCGATATAAAACATGATACTGAGGTGCCCTTTGCTAGTGCTACCTCTATACCAAATTTCGTTCCATTCGGTTTCACCGTGTTCGAATTAATAGGGGGAATCGATTTTGACACAAAGATGGCCGCCATCCGCAAACTATTAGGCCAATGACCCATTAGATTGGTCAAAGGATGCTCCCTCCATAAAGGTATGTTGTTGCAAAATTTGGTAGAGATCGGATGATTATGTTAGTCGTAATTTGATTTAAGCTTTGAACATTTGTGAGGTCGCCATTACGTTTCTGTCAAGATGGTGGCGATATAAAACATGACACTGAGGTGCCCTTTGCTAGTGCTACCTCTGTACCAAATTTCGTTCCATTAGGTTTCACCGTGTTTGAATTAATAAGGGGAATCGATTTTGACACAAAGATGGCCGCCATCCGCAAACTATTAGGTTAATGACCTATTAATTTGTTCAAAGGATGTTCCCCCCTTAGAGGTATGTTGTTGCAAAATTTGGTAGAGATCGGATGATTAGGTCAGTCGTAATTTGATTTAAGCTTTTAACATTTGTGTAGCTGCCATTACGTTTCCGTCAAGATGGCGGCGATATAAAACATGACACTGAGGTGCCCTTTGCTAGTACTACCTCTGTACCAAATTTCATTCCATTCGGTTTCACCGTGTTTGAATTAATAGGGGGAATCGATTTTCACACAAAGATGGCCGCCATCCGTAAACTATTAGGCTGATGACCTATTCGTTTGGTCAAAGGATGCTCCCCACTTAGAGGTATGTTGCTGCAAAATTTGGTAGAGATCGGATGATTAGGTTAGTCGTAATTTGATTTAAGCTTTGAACATTTGGGTGGCCGCCATTACGTTTTCGTCAAGATGGCGGCGATATAAAACATGACACTGAGGTGTCCTTTGCTAGTGCTACCTCAGTACCAAATTTCGTTCAATTCGCGTTCACCGTGTTCGAATTAATAGGGGGAATCGATTTTCACACAAAGATGGCCGCCATCCGCAAACTATTAGGCTGATGACCTATTAGTTTGGTCAAAGGATGCTCCCCACTTAGAGGTATGTTGCTGCAAAATTTGGTAGAGATCGGATGATTAGGTTAGTCGTAATTTGATTTAAGCTTTGAACATTTGTGTGGCCGCCATTACGTTTCCGTCAAGATGGCGGCGATATAAAACATGAAACTGAGGTGTCCTTTGCTAGTGCTACCTTTGTAACAAATTTCGTTCACTTCGCGTTCACCGTGTTCTAATTGATAGGGGGGGGTCAGACATTCAGAGTACACACACTCACACACACAGACTCACTTTTTTCGCCCTGTGTTGATCTCATGTCTACTTTCATTTTTTGCAAAAATCGAAAGTAGGCTAAAAATTCCTTTATAACTGCGCTTGCCTGCATGGGTACCTAGGTATTGTTAGTTATTGTTGTTTTAAGGGGCGGAACTATGTGGTCATCTGCCTCGGGTACCTAGGTATATCCGACGAATAAATAAGTGCTATAATTAGCCACCCACTCTTTCACTTGCCGCTACTCAGAGGGACAAAACTCAGTCAACACTGTCTTGCGATTCACACAGCCTCAAATGACAAACGGTGTTCCTTTAATACTTTATCTAATAATTTAAAAATATAATGATGTCAGCGGGTTTGGATAACAAACGTGCAGATACGGATAAAAGTCATGCGGTTGTGGGGCGGATGCGGATAACAGTCGTGCAGATACGGATAAAAGTCATGCGGTTGTGGGGCGGATGCGGATAACAGTCGTGCGGATTTTTCATTCATTCGTTTATTTCCAATTGTGGGTGTATCCCCCGGTGGCAAATTTGATATACATAACAATTCACGAACAATTAAACTGGAGTATTTACACAAATAGTCTGTCTTTTCTTAAACACACCTATATGTTTGGGAAAAGGCTCTAAGACTGCGGCAGATAGAGAGTTCCAGTTATCAATGGCACGGTTTACGAAAGAATATTTACCATAATTTGTTCGCTGTGGTCGGCCCTTAACTTTGAAAGGATGATCGCTCCTACCCATGTAAGTGGGCTTTCCCAATCGTTTGCTAAGCTCACTCCATGACCCACACTTCCACAGTCACCATCAAAACACACCCAACTACATGGGGCTGATGACCAAGATATCCCAAGCCCCTATAATGAATTTTTTGTAGCTCTCCCAGTCTGGATGCTGCACCGTACAGCTCATCAGTCTGATAAAAATGAATGAATAGATGAATTATTATAATCATCTTCACGTCGCCAAGCAAGCCAGTGGTGATAAAGCACAGGTTTCATTTCTCTTGGTAAGATTGCGCTGGAAGTAATGCCACGCTTTAAAAGCTCCGCTAGCTTTATGACGCACATACGTCTTCCGTCAGTTTTAACGTCGCCTTCCTTGCATTTCATTTAGACTTAACGTCGCCATAAACCTTGCCGAGCAATGTAATGCTACAGGTAACGTCTCATTATCTTAGGAATGTTAATTACGACAGTGAACATTGGAGTTTACAGTCGTATGAACAGTAATTGCGTTGCTTTGAGTAACATTACAGTGACACCTTATGTAGCTCATTTGTGTACCAACCGATGTAGCTACGCTCATAAGGTGCAACACACGGCCAAGCAATTTCAACTGATCTGTAGTGACGATGGCTGGCCACTAATTTACATTTGTATATTCCAATTTGTTTCCCACTGTTTAATCAATGTTGGTTATTTTATTTCTCAACGTATCCATACATTAGAAGCCTCCGTGGCTTAGGCGGCAGCACGCCGGCCTCTCACCGCTGGGTCCGTGGTTCAAATCCCGGTCACTCCATGTGAGATCTGTGCTGGACAAAACGGAGGCAGACAGGTTTTTCTCCGGGTACTCCGGTTTTCCCTGTCAAAATTTCATTCCAGCAACACTCTCCACTATCATTTCATTTCATCTGTCATTCATTTAATCATTGCCCCAGAGGAGTGCGTCAGGCCCCGGCAGCCGGCACAGTTCATATCCTCGCCGCTAGATGGGGGCTTCATTCATTCCATTCCTGACCCGGTCGGAGACTGGAAGCAGGCTGTGGATTTTTTCATCCATACATTATATAAGGTGCGTTCAAAAAGTAACGAGCCGGAGGCTGGAATGCACAAACCGGTGACAACATCGGCTAATCGTGGCGTGTGTAACGAGGTGTGGTTCCGACCAGAGCGTGGAAGGTCACAGCACGTAGCTAGAGGGCACGCGTGCACGTCACGTGACGATACAAAGCGAGCAGCAGCATGCATCAATCGCCCAACGCTGCCAGTCGCATTGCAAACAGTGACATGGAGGCGTCAAACGTAGAGCAAAGAGGTGTTGTTCGGTTTCTGACAGCGCAAGGAGTAGAGGGAACGGACATTCATCGCCGAATGTCACAAGTGTACGGCGAACACTGCATGACCCTTGCAAGGGTCAAGACGTGGCACAAGCGCTTCAGGGAAGGACGGGTGTCGTTAGCCGATGATGCCCGGTCTGGGGCACCCCCCTGCATTACCGATGACAACATCCAGCTGGTTGGTGCACTCATTACCCAGGACCGCCGGTGTACTCATTACCCAGGACCGCCGAGTGACAGTGAACGCCATAGCCGCCGTGGTCGGATTGAGCGTCGGAAGTGTGCACACCATCATGAAGGAACGACTGCACTTGCGGAAAGTGTGTGCCCAATGGGTGCCCCACAGTCGTCAACCACACCAGGAAGCATGTTGAATGGCCCACTGTCTTGGTATTGGTTGGACGATTGATGCATGCCGCTGCTCGCTTTGTATCGTCACGTGACGTGCACGCGTGCCCTCTAGCGACGGGCTGTGACCTTCGACGCTCTGGTCCGAACCATACCTCGTTACACACGCCACAATTAACCGATGTCGTCACCGGTTTGCGCATTACAGCCTCCGGCTCGTTACTTTTTGAACACACCTTATATGCTCGAAGGAAGTGAAATGTGAAAAGAAATTTCAACTTGAACAACATACAAAAAGGTCTGCACATATTACGGCAAATGAGGGAGAGAAGAGTGAGAAGAGGGCTGCATCAAACCAGTCAAAAGGCTGAAGACTCAAACAACAACAACAATGCCAAGTAACTTCCGCAATATGCGGAAATGGACGAGTATAATATGACTTGACGGAAGACATAAAATGTCACCGTGTTTTATAGGCACGCAGCTGGAATACTTGTACAATAAACATAACTCATACCGGGGGTATCCAGGGGTCAGTTACTTGTCTACTTTCATAAGTGTGCAGTTATACAAACGCTGGATCTTCAACATTGTCGGAATATGGAATTTGACATAACAAATGTATTCGCTGGAGCCAAAAACCCAATCCCAGCAACCCTTAAGGATGGGGGAAAATATCCAATAGATCCATGTGTCCGTCATAATTGTCTTACAAGAATTATATCTATTCGGAAAAAGAAAAATTGTACCAAGAACGTTTAAACGACAGGTGGTCATAATTTCGTTGTTTTACGTATTTCGTATTTGAGGAGCTTGGACACGGGGCTACATGACCACGATGTCTCAAAGTCTCTAAAGAATCAACAACAACTACTCTCTTGGTTGACGTAATCACTGTGGATCAAATCAAAACAAATCACTGGTTATTGATGAGAACATATTAGGCGCACATTTATAGTACAACTTCCTCAATAAAGCAGATAGGCACTCCCACTAACGGAAGACGTAAAATTGAGAAATAGCACGGTGTTTAATAAGGCAACCAACAGTACATAGGACAGGTTCCTACGTCTGGGACATTATTTCTATTACAGACATACTGTAACTTAAACCAGGGGGCCGCCAGTCCACAGATTCTGGGGCATATGAGGCCCTGCAAAGAATTTCTCCAGATTGCAAATTCTCTTGTTAATGCTCTGTATATCCAATCTTTACAGAGCCTTCATTCAACCCATTATGTCATACCGAATTCCACGGCGGTCCAAAGCGTTTGATGAACAATCCGGGGACTCTTCCTAGCTGACCACTGCGTGAGGTGCTCGACTGACGAAAGGACTCATTCAAAACTGGAATAACATTCGGCGGCGTCATCACTGTCTGGGGGGAGGGCTGAAAGTGGCTTCTCTCACCCAGGTGTCCCCTACATTATATTGGAATTAGAAATAAAAAGAGACGTGGGCTGTGATAGACGTTTTAAATTATTATAATACTAGCGGACCCGTGCAAAAAATCTCGCATGTTCATAAACCACACTTTCCCCAATAGGTTTATAATGAGAGAATTCAGGAGAAAGGTTGTTATGTTTTTTATTTCAACCAAATGATTATTGAACACTATCGATATTTCAGTTACAATTCCAAGTTCTACGTTCCCTAACTTAAGAAGGCAATCACTGAAAATTGGATCAACATAACACTCACTGGTTATTCGATATTTATGAAATTTTATGATTTTAGTAGCCTACTCATTCCATTGATTTACTGTTTCTGAAATCCATGCAAAATGATAAAGGAAAGACCTCAGAATGTTAAAATGACATGAAACGGGCGTCACAGTGGCCAACATGTGAGGTGGACAGCAATTATAGAGCGTATCTTCCAACAGCAACAGTATCTGCAAATCGCACACTTCGTACATGTTTTTAAAAGTATTTTTTTAAAGAAATTAACTTATAGATATTTATGAAATTAGAGTGCAATTCGTCACTGCTAATGTATATTCACTTTCATTTGAATGCTCATTTGTCACGATCGGTCTCCTGTGAGCGCCGCAGGAGGGATGCATACTACTGAAATAATATGTATGGTGATTATTCGTTACGGCCAACTATGGACCACGTTTGACAGCTTTTGCATTATGATTTGTCTTCACTCTCTGTCAATATCTCTTCATCCTCTCTCCCGCTTCCTTCTTCTGTTCCTCCCTGTAAGATCTTCCTTTCCTCACTGACAACTCCCCTGTCTCCTGGAAACCCGTAAGCTCCTTAACCAGCCGTCTAAATCGCTCTCTGTCCATTATGTCTTCTTATTTCACCCCCATCCGATTATTATTATTATTATTATTGTTAATGTGGCGAAGTCATGGCTCTTAGTCCCCTTTTACACTTAACCACTCACAATGCAACTTATTACAAGTCATCTATGCCATTCTTAACCTACTATACTTAAATACCACTCCTAGAATTGAACCATTAACTAAGCTATAACATTACATATAATAATAACAGTTTATGGAGGTTTAACAAAGTTTTACTATTGTCATTCACTCACACATTCATACACAAATTGTTCTAGTTGGCCTACAAGTTCAAGAGAAAATGTTTACATGCACGTTTGAAAGTTGTTAGGGATGTACAATTTCTAACGTCACGACGACAATTATTCCAAATTCTATTTCCCGACACGAGGAAAGAGTTGCTGAAGGCAGATGAATGATGTAGAGGAATTGCAATTGGAAGATCCAGATCGCGTGTGACGATCATGAAAGGAAGAAAGAAAACGATAATTACAAGAGAGATAGTGAGGAGTAAATGGTAAAATTATGACAGACATAATCTCGATATTGCCAGCATACAAGTGACTTCTAGCGATAGCTTGTAAAACATTCTATACTGTTTGCATAAGAATTTATACATGTTTAACTCCCTTTGACCTTAGAATCGATATTCCTCAATATGTGAAGAAACCCAACCACTTCAGCAGTGAACTTAAGAGTTAACTTTAATCTGAAAGAAAATAAGTAAGTTTGCAATTTTATGCTATTTTATGGGCCACGGAATCTCGTTTCCACGTGCATTCCGAACCAAAGGAATTCGAAAAGTCTCACATGTATTAACCAGGAATTGAACCGAGGCAAGCAGCTTGACCACAGCGCTATCACGCCCCACTCCACACATTTGACGCTATTGATTGCATTAGTGTTGAACGGGTTGTGTGTTTCTCAGGAACTCAAGCTGTCTTCACGCAGATATATTTTAGATTTAGGATTAATTTCGAGCGATGAATTTCTTTGGCGGCGCGTACAAGGAGCATGGATATAGAAGAGACGAGCCTTGTCGCTCCCATCACAACACCGACCGTTCCAAAGTACAACGCTCGAAATATCTTCCTGGACCCAAATCGTTTCAATGTTTGAGAATCACACGACCCGTTCAACTGCTAGAAAATCCCAGTGTTGAACGAGTTGAGTGCTGCTAGACCAGACCCGCTGGGGCCCGATATCGACAGCAAGACGATGTTCATCCAGCTCTTGCCAGACCTCTTTTATCTCCCACACGACTCCATGGAGTAGACATGCAGTACATGCTATTCCTGCATGTAGGAGCGTGTGTGAGGATAGTGGATAGATTGCACCCCCTTCACATGGGCAGATCCGACAAGAGGGAGGGACAGGCAAATGATTGCAGACAGAGGAGAATTCGGAAACAAATTTAAAGCAAATGAAAAGATAGACAAGAATATTCTGGACAGAACAACGGAAACAGGAGCACAGTCAAAAGATGAAGAGATTTTTGGAAGAGAAGGGGAAGAAGGGAGAGAAGTGAAAATTGTGTCATAATGAGATATTTAAGTTCAAACACTGTCCATAAGGGTAAAAATGATAATAATAATAATAATAATAATAATAATAATAATAATAATAATAATAATAATAATAATAATAATAATAATTTAAAAAAATCTTCAGCTTTTCCCAATTAATTGGGGTCGCTGGAGTCAACCAGTCTCATTTTGGTTTTGGCCGGGGATTTAAGGCCGGATGCCCTTCTTCACACCACGTGATTTTTCAGGTGAAAAATCCACCCCGCTGTCACCGAGATTCGAACCCCGACCATCCGGGTGAAAGACGTCAGCTAAGCCACTGCGCCATCACGCTCCCCAATAATAATAAAATGCTAAATATAATTTTCAATTTTACTTTCATTTACTTGTGCAAATGAAGATGTATGGGCATTTAGCTGAGGAAAATAAACAATTATCGTACATAAGAATTTTTGATTTTATTGAAAACCAATTAATTCTAGCGATTAGTTTGGCAAAAAATAGACAAATCCAGACAATAGCAGTAGAGCGGTGATAGTGACTGGGGTTGGGGTGGGGTGGGACATGGCGCCCGTTATTACTGTTTATGTTTGGCGTACCCCAGGTTAGGAACCGCAGTTCTAGGCTGTCAATAAAGTAGTGATTAGAGAAAAAATACTCCGAGCACAGAACCAGGTACTTGGAGAGTATTCCGGTAAATACAAGTTCCGTTGGAGACAGGTTCTGCTGCACTATGTAGCGGGACTCCAGCTAGCATCTGATATTAATAGCCTGGAAGGATGAACACCACAAGATAGCCTCGGTGGTGAAGGGTGAAAGCAAGGACACTTATTCGATCAATTCGTTTCGTAGTTCTTCCTCTGTGGAAGATACTAACGTGGAAGGTTTGTTACCAAGCGCAGGAACATCTACGGCACTTACAACTCGTAACAGACCTCTCGTATCACATTCCGTCACTAAAAGACATTTGTTTCTTAAGCGAATTCAGTGGCGTGGTTGGTAGCATGCTGAACTGCTGTGCCCAAGATCGCGGATTTTTAGCCTATTTTCAATTTTGAAAAAATAGGCTTATGAGATCACCTTTTGTCCGTGTGTGTGTGCGCGTGTGTGTGTGTGTGTGTGTGTGTGTGTGTGATTCGTGTGTGTGTCCCCCCCTAATAAAATCTAAACGGCAGGAGCGATTTCAATGAAACTCGGAAAGTTCATAGCACTATTCCCGGCGACCTCGACCGTGCCCTTCAAATTTTGTTACGACTCACCAATCCAATATGGCGGCTGTGCGAAATATTTCACCAGCATTCAATATCTCCGAAACTATTACCGATATTACCCTGACATTTTCTATGGTGATAGAGGGAACTACTATAAGTTCACTTATGTGACTTTTGAAAACCTGGTAACTACAAAACCAACATGGTGGCCAAGCGAATTTGCGACTTTTAAATAGTCGTTTCTCGCGATTTGACCAACCAAACGCAATGAAACTTGGTACAGTATATGTTTATATACATTGTAATGCACCGACATCTAACTTCGTTCAATTGTTTACATAATCACAAGATGGCGGATGTGCGAAATATTTCACCGGCATTCTATATCTCTGAAACAATTAGCGGTATCTCCCTAAAATTTTGTACGGAGATAAAGGGCACTACTGGAAGTCCATCTATAAGATTTTCAAAAACCGGTTTACTACAAAACTAACATGGCGGCCAAGCGAATTTGAACATTTTAAATAGACCTTTCTCGCGATTTTATGTTCCAAAAGCACTGAAATCTGGTACAGGAAATATTTATACACATTGTAATCCACTGGTATCTAATTTAGTTCAATTGTTTACATAACCTCAAGATGGCGGCAGTGCGAATTTTAAAATTAAGTTTTTATTTCTTGTGATGTAGTCATGCGATCGAAGTGAAAGTTTGTATAATGAACCTACGCAATACTTTTCCTTTAATGGTACATGACTCTATGGCCTATACATTTAACAATCCAACATGGCGACCATCCGAAATATTTTGACGATACTGAATATCTACGAATCTATTTTAGCAATCAAACTGCATTTTTTAATGTTCATAGGGGCTATGAACTTTAGTTCACCTATAGCACTTTAAATAACCTGGTGAACACAAATCCAACATGGCGGTGACGCGAATTATAAATATTCACATGGACGTTTCTCGTAATTTAACCATCCGCGTGCAGTGAGACTTGGTACAGTAAATCTTTATCCGAATGTTAATCCACTGGCATCTAATTTATTTCAATTGTTTCCATAACATCAAGATGGCAGCTGTGAAAAAAATTTAAATCTCCTTGTTTTTTCTTGTGTCCTAATTATGCGATTGAAGTTTGAATACTACACGTTCACAATAATCTGCATGTAACAGTACATAACTCTAGTACCTACATATATAAAATCCAACATGGCGACCATCCGAAATATTTAGTCAGTTCTCAATATCTACGAATCTATTACAGCAATCAAACTGAAATTGTGTATGTTGATAGTGGCAATTAACATAAGTAGGATATATGAAAATAGGCTGTATAGTTCTTCACGGAACTACTTGTTAAGAAAGTAAAACTCCTTCAGTATGCCTTTGGAGGGGAAGTACATCCGGTGGTCCCATATCATAGATTTATGGCATGTAAAAGATCTTTCCACTAACTAAACTTGTGTGAAGCTAAATTTCTAGGTTAGATTTCGTTGAAACGCTCTATCATAGTTCCAACGTTCACCACTAGGTGTCAGTGATATCTGGTAGCGAAAGTTGGAACTACTTAAAATTGAACGGAGCTTGTAGCTCACCCCATGGGTGTCCTCTTGAAGCAACTACAGCCTCTGGCAATCCGAACATGTCCTCGAACACTCCCAGGCGCGGATCTAGAGTTTGGCTTGGGGGGGGGGGGGGGTCAGAGAATCGAAATTGTTAAGAAGAATGGTATCACTAAAAATGCAATCACAAAATAACCAAACGTACAAAACCAGACCAATTTTTTTGCAAGTTACATGGATAGAAATTTGATGCGTTTAGCGCACCAAAAATATTCGTACAAATTGCAAAGGCGTGTTTTGCGACTTTTACATCGAGCTTCGAGAAAAGTATCAAGGTACGTTACAGTTTCGGCAAGTCGAGTTGGTACCGACAAAGGGGGAAAGTCATAGCTTAAATTGCCAACCAAGCTTGCAGTTTGGACGTCGGCAAATTTTTTTGGTGCGAAAAAAGCCCCAAATTCCTATCCGTGCATTGCTGCACATTCATCGTGACATCACTATAAACATCGATTCGGTAATCACAAGGTTTGCTAAACAAAATAGACGAATTGATTTTGTTATATAAATAACCATTTTTAAATTACAGGTATGAAGTTGTAAATATGTACAGTTGTAAGAGAACATAATAATTGCAATAAAGATATTTTCAGTAAAGAATAAAATGAAAAAAAAAAAAAAAAAACGGTTTTTCAGTTAAAATTCGTTGTTTTATTTGTCTGGTTATTGTATTTCCGTTTTTTGAGTTTACAACTCCCGGCACTAAACGCCATAGATAAATAAAATAAATAGCATTTGTTAAACTTCAGTCACAGGACGCCCAGTAGAGGTTTGGTTCTCACTGCCAGATGGCAGTGCCACACGGAACGTCGACATTGGAGAGTAGATCGCCTGAACTCAACTCAAAGGATGTATGACACGGTAGCTGTGGACATAGCATTCTTATTTACTGTCTACCCCAGGCTGATCTAGCCGAGCAGCTCGCCCGAGAGCAGCCGAGTACGCGCCGCCTTGCGTGAGTAAACCTGCAATATACAATACGGCTCTGCTGTAGGGACGGCCGTTACTAAGCGATGGATACATCAAGATTGGCAGGAAGCGCATGGACTTGTACTATGACCTTCGCCCAGTGACGTATTGGCTCTCACCCCCAGTCCCTCTCCAACAGTGCTCCAAGCATCACTGCCGAGTACTCGCGTGTACGCATACTCAAACTCATGGATTTGGAACAGTCTGGTATACCCCTTATTATTCCCGTTTAAAACGGGGTGGGGGATGAGATGCGATGAAATTCTATGTGGCGCATAGTTTTTACAACCGGATGCCCTTCCTGACGCCAACCTCAGGAGAGGAGTTAATGAAAGATGAAATGAATTAAACTGGGCAAGGATGTGGAAGGAAGTGGCCGTGGCCTGTCAGAAGGTACCGTCCCAGCATATGCCTGGAGTTGAAAATGGGAAACCACGGAAAACCATTTCCAGGACGGCTGACAATGGGGCTCGAACCTACGTCTACCGAGTCCGCAAGGAGCTTGGTCCCATGGCCTAGCGCTGCGCTTTAGCGAGCGTAGCTACCGCTGTTGATAAAATTATTATTTACTATTAATATTATTATTATTATTATTATTATTTATTGATAGCCTATATTAATGCAGCTAATGGCCATTATTTATATTCAGGACGGGTCAGGGAAGGATTTTGAAAGGAAAATCGACCGTGGACCTACTGAAAAGAATCCTCCCGGCATTTTCCTGGTGGTGAAAATGGGTAACCACGAATACTATTTTTAGTATGGCCAAGGTGGGATTCGAACCCACGCACTTCCTATACCAGTGAGGCACGAGGTAACGCGTTAACTATAATTATTATCAGTGTTGAACGATTTCAAAGTGAGAGGTGTAGGAGCAGAGGATGCTAACTGCTAATAGGGGATCATGGAGGCGACTTGTTCGCAAACAGAGGCTTGCAGACTAGACTGGATGCTAGAAAGCAAAAACAGTTTCGATTGAAAATTAATGAATGATTATTTATTTTAAGCAAATTCTCCCAATAAATGGAAGACGTTAAGCAAATAATTCAATCAACTTTGTTTTTTGGTTCGTCTTGTTGTTCCAATAGGCTTTCATTCTTCCCGAGAAGGTTTGTTTACGTTCTTCCGACCACTTTGATCTGTACTGGTTTTGGTTTGGTTGCTCTGATGTAACTTCCCATTTGTCTATTGTCTGAAGTTGTCCCTTTCTGAGATGTCTGTTGTAATTATGTTTGCGTTTTAGAGGTCCTTTCGAAGTTCTTCTAGCCAAGGTATTGATATCTTGAGTGAAGATACATAATTTATTAATCTATTTTCTGTTTGTCTAGTGAGATTATTATTATTATTATTTAACTGATTTTGTTGTATTCTGCCCGAAGTCAGGTCCGTGCCTTCTAAGAGGCTATCCTGAGCCGGAGTTTACGTGCAGTAGGGTGGCCAGGTCCTTTCCGCTCCTCCTTACCCTCTCCCCGCCAACAGCGCGTGGTTCCCGAGAACCAGCATTCCATCCAAGTTCCGACCACGCCCAATGCTGCTTAACTGCGGAGTTCGCATAGGATCCGGTGTTTCAACACGGTCAGGTCGTTGGTTGTTTAACTGTGTACTGTAGGGGTTTTTAACAGGTAAATGTTATCTGGATCAGGTGTACGATGCACTTTTCTTCTGCAATTAACCAAGGCCCGTATTCGCGGCAGTATTAAAGGTGCCGGGACGTCCTCATAAGACCGGGCAGGGCTTAGTTTGAATGGCTTACGGTCCATGCGTGGCGGGGAATGATCCACGGTCTTTGAGAGTTGTTGACCCACCTCATTCAATAACATTCATCTTATCTAGGTTGGCAACACCCCACATAAACACATCGCACTGACTCCGCACAGTACATATGAACAGGGGGAGAAAAGGGAAAAACCAGTGTCGTTGAGATAACAGCCCATCTCAGTCGACCACACCTGGAGTAACAGTGAACACGAAAACTGCGCGTAGCTCCAGCAAGGAAGACAACCAGATAAGTAGTAGCCTGTAATAATACAGTTTAACCATAGTTGATTATTACAACCATTACAAACTCCGGATATCTATCACCATTTAGCAGTTCACCTAACATCATATATACTGCATTTACCATACACTGACAGTTCTAAATAATTGTACATATTGTAAATATTTTCACCTGTGTTTTCAAACATAGATTTTATAGCCAAAGTGTAATGGATCTGATGATGATCGCTCGACGATCGAAACTGGTCATCGTAGTGTATTTATTAATCTCATGTAATTTATTTCAGGATTAGGGCATAACCCAGCTCTTTTGGGTACATTCGTGTTGACCGACTGAAAAGCACTAAACTCTTGTTTACTAAGGCAACACTGAAAAAATGGCTTCAAACCCCACAATGTGTACTGTATGTTAATTATCGTGCTGGCTGACTGAATAGCAACCTAAATATTAAGGCTGTAAGGTCGTGTATGACCTGAAGAGTTTGGATTTGTTATCCAGATCAGATAAGTCCGTACGACCATACCAGTCAGCCTATAATGATCTCCAATATATTTCTGCTACATTATAGTAATTTCCGATTTACAGCTTCACCCACGGACTGAATCGTCACGCACGACTTGTTGATAAGTGAGGAGCATAAACTGCGTGGAGATGAACGATGCGATACAAGTGCGAGCCACTCCATGTTCCAGGTGGCTTCCACAATATTCACATTTTGTCTTAATTAACACTGTCAACTGAAGCTCTTGGAGTCTATCCAATCCTCATTACACAACCACTCAGTGAATATATCAGCAAGTATTTTACTGCGACTCGATTCTCATATCATTACCGGACACTTAATGAAAACAAATTTTATCTTCTGTTTTCAAGCGCGGAAGCCCATTCCTCATTATACAGGGGTGGCCAAATTATTAGAACAGACATTCACACCTCTAATTATTATTTACTAGCAACCCGACCCGGCTTCGCCCGGGAACAGTTATGAATGCATTACATGATAAGCGCTTTTTTTTAAAATGTCAATGAACAACGACCAATATCCGTTTTACGTCTCGGCATGATGGGTTAAAATCACTGACTGGACTATTAATTATATTATCATGGAAATACATGAGCAACAAATTCTTGTCAGACGTAATTTAAGAATGGCGAGGTGCATGTAACACAAATCCCCCTTCCGTCCAATCATAACTTGACTGTGAATTTTTCGGAACGAAAAGTCACAGGCGAAATGAAGAAAAGCCGAGCTGCACTTCCAGGGAAACTCCAAACACAACCACTGTTCTCTCAAGTTTTTAACTCAACACGACTCGACAGTTTGCTGCTGGCTGTATCTGGGGCAATAAGCTCGTCCGCTAGCTATGCTGTAACTGGGTGATAGACTCGCCCCTAGCTAGCTCGTAAACTGTCGCCTCAGTAACAGAATGGAGATTGTTGGAAGAAATGAAAACGTAAAAACACTTATAGTGGGCGATGTATTGAAGATAGAGATATGCTCTCACGGGATTTTTTAGAACTCTTCATGCTGAACAATTCTAACACTCATAGTATTTAGATATTTTTAACGGTTTGCCTAGCGTAAGCTTACAAAGCGCTCGGACGTCAGTTTTTTTTCCCGACTATTCCACTGAAATCGTTACTGCTCGGCTTCATTTGATTATAAATAAATTATTTTCTACATAAATCACCCTCAAGATATCCTTTACAGAAAGGTGAAAACCGAATTAAAATCCATCCAGTGGTTCTCGAGTTTACCCGTAACATCCATGAATCGGGGACTTTGTTTTATACTAAGTAGAGATTTCCAAATTTATCCGGTTTCATTTCTCTCTCTATTTGAAAATGAATGTTACGTGTTAGTATGTCTGTATGTATGTCCCCTATGCGTTCATATACCATTCATCCGATTGCGATGAAACTTTGGTGAAATATTGTGTACACTCCAGGGAAGGTGTCTGAATTAATAAATCCATTTCACAGTTGGTAGCGAGCGAGTAGATTCAACAAATGAGTGATGGCAAGCAAATCATTTGAACAAAAGCCCGTATGCGTTCATATACCATTCAACCGATTGCGATGAAACTTTGGTGAGTTGTTGTGTACACTCCTGCTAAGATTTAAGAATCAATAGCCTAAATACATTTTGCAATAGTTTAGAGGCAGATAACGGGGGAGTGTATCCAGAAGCACTTCAACAAACAAAATTACAACGCCAACACTATTCTTTTTGATTAGCATTGCAAAGAATGCTGGGTGCAACTTGTTCAAAATAAATATCACACAAAACCACTTTATTACCACTAGCTCCTACTTTTTATTTTTTACAAAACTGGTCATCACAAATTCCAAAGTTCCTTATCTATTTTTTCTAGCTGACTCACGAACTCCGTTGATGTATTTTTCCTTTTTTCTCTTCATACAACTCGTAACTTCATCCAACGTGAGAGTTCTTATTCTCGAACCCTCTATTAACAGTAGGCCAACTTCGAGAAATTTGTTTACCATAGGGAATCATACAATCTCACAATACATGTTTAAATTAGTCACTACGAATAATATTTACGGAGGAATGTACGTATTAAACAAGTAAATGAGAAATCGAAGGGCACTGATCGATAGACTCAAGAAATACTGAGAGGGTGTCAAGGCTGGGAGAAGAACAAAATCTAAACAAAAAAGTGACAGTCAATCTGAAAGACTAGACTTTTTATCATTTTAAATGCTACAAATGCTGGAGGCTTCGAGCGAAGCGAGAAGCCAAAGACTCTTGACATGTTAGAAAAATTTCTGCATAATACTTATCTTGTTTCAAATTACTCGCGAACGGCAAGTGCAAACCAAGGGCAAAGCAAGGTCAAGCGCGCGGGATGCCACACGCTCACCAGAGTGCGCGGGGACGTGCCCCTTCCATCCGGTCTAAAAACACTTATAGTGGGCGATGTATTGAAGATAGAGATATGCTCTCGCGGACTTTTTTGTAGAACTTTTCTTGCTGACCAATTCTTACGCTCATAGAATATTGATATTTTTAACGGTTTGCCCAGCGTAAGCTTGAGAAGCGCATGGACGCCAAGTTTGTTTTCGACTTTTTCACTGAAATCGTTACTGCTTGGCTTCCTTTGATCATACATAAATTATTTCCTACATAATCTTTCCTCGAGATATCCTTTACAGAATGGTGAAAACCGCATCAAAATCCATCCAGTGGTTCTCGAGATTACCCGTGACATCCAAGAATCGGGGATTTTTGTCTTATACTAACGAAGTAGAGATTGTCGGGGAACATATGCACCAAGTGGAACTATGACGTCACACACCTCAGTGCATCTGGGTACATTTCGTCCCGTAACTGTAACGTAACGCCAGATCCCAGCGTAACGACGAAGTCGAGAAGATCATTTAAAATGATAAAATGAAATTGATTGTTAGAGGCTCAAATCAAATGATGATGATAATAATAATAATAATAATAATAATAATAATAATAATGATCAAACAGGTCATGCCCAGAACAATTTTTAATCTCAAAACCATACTCAAAATGCGAGCCCTCAGACAAAAATATTTGTACATTTGTCGACTTTAAAAAAGCCCACGATTCGATAGATAGGACATCACTATTTCAAATTCTAGAAGAAAGGGGACTAGATCCAACAACCCGAGAACTCATGGAACAAACACTAACTGACACAAAGTCTAAGGTGAAATTTATGTGGATAATCTCAGAACCATTCTACATTCAAACAGGTGTGCGACAGGGTGATGGACTCTCTCCTATTCTGTTTAACTTCGTCCTAGACAAGGTTATGGAAGAATGGGAGAAGGAACTCAAGAAATGTGAATTTTGGAAGGCAATCCGACTGGGCTTTCCCAGAAACAACCTCTACATACTATACCTCACATTTGCGGATGATCTGGCGATACTAATCGAGGATGAGGAGACTGCTGTCCAACAGCTCGAGATACTTAAAGAAAGTGCAGAAAAGGTGGGACTACAGATCTCGTTTGAGAAAACAAAATTCTTCTGTTCAAAGACAGATATTATGAGCCTGAAAACAAAATACGGTAAAATCGAAAGGGTACCGCACTTTAAATACCTCGGAGAATTTATCGAATGTTGAAAAAAATCTCGCAACAAAATCGTCTCCAAAAAGTCAAAAAAGCATTAGGGTTAGTCCAAAACATCGACAACAAAAAATCTTTGTCAACATACATAAAAATTCGGCACTACAACACAGTCATAAAACCAACAGTCCTTTACGCAAGCGAAACTCTGACACTTAACAGTAAACATGAACTTGAAGACATCAAAAAGGAAGAGAAGAAGATCATTAGGAAAATTTTAGGAGCAAGATATACGCAAGATGGTTACAGACTACAATCAATAAAAACAACAGAAAAGTATTCAAACATCGAAACTGTCATTAAGAAAAGACGAATGAAATTCTTTGGACATCTCACTAGACTACCAGAAAATCGATTGACGAAAAGGATAATAGATTATTTGACCACACTTAAGAACTCAACACCTTGGTTAGAGGAACTTCGAAAGGACCTCAAAAACGCAAACATAAGTTCACCTGACATTTTAGAAAGGGATACCTTCAGGCACAAAGTTAAAAAATGGGAAGTTATATCAGAGCAACCACAACAAAAACAGTACAGACCAAAGTGGTCGGAACAACGCAAACAAGCCTTCTCGGAAAGAATGAAAGTCTATTGGAACAACAAGACGAATCAAAAGAAAAGTTGATAGAGTCATTTGCTTAACGTCTTCTATGTATTGGGAGAATTCACTTCATATAAATAAATTTATAAAATAATATATAAAATATATATAACAAAAAGAATCTTTCCCTTAATGCCAAACTACAACACTACAATGCTGTGGTAAAACCGGTGATCTTATATGGTGTGGAGACGGCAAATTTGATGAACCTGGAAACGCTTCTGAAGATTGAAAGGAGGATATTGAGGAGGATTTACGACCCAAAAGTTGTACAGGGAACCTACAGACTAAGATCCAACAAGGAGATAATTATATGAAAGGGTGGATGACCTGGAAACAACAATTAGGAAAAGACGTTTACGTTTCTATGGACATATTTGATAAAATATATAATCTGAAGAGCGAAGGGGGTTACACCAAGCAGAGGAAGGAAGAACTCCGGAGGCTAGGAATTACAGACGACGACTGTCGAGACAGAACACAATTCAGGGAAATACTTTCGAACATAAAGGTTCTTGTGGGAGAAAAGAGAGAACGCAGGGGCGAAAGATGGACAGCAGAGAGAAAGGCGCAACACTCTGAAAGAATGAAGGAAGTGTGGAGGAAGAGAAAGGAAGAAAGTACTATGAGAAGAAAATGAAATTATATTTGCGTGGTTCTTAGTTTTGGCTGGTTCGCATAATGTAATGTATTGTAATAATAATAATAATAATAACCTGTAGCCTAAATGGCTGGTAGAAACGCAGATCGCTAATGAAGGACGGAACGCATATGGCGTGCAGCTCTAATCGAAAGTCCACTCACAATTTATGAACGTGCACTAATACAACCACTCAATTATAGCGAGAGCTGTTTGGTGTTTCCCATGCCCCCATAAAATCCCATAATGTGGCTATGAATGATTTATGGTTCACCCTCCACATGCCAACTTTCAGATGATTTATTTACTGGGGTCAAAGCATGCAAACAGATGTGTATTTGTTGGGGGAAATGGGCTGCAGATGTGCTCTCAGAAGTGAAGTACAGAATATCCATGGAATGGAAACACCCGTGGGATTGTACTACAAACCTTCGTAGTTGTAACTCTCCATGATTTCTGCGAATTGCAGAAAATGTCAACCGTGTAGTGATCATCATTGAAGTGTGTCCTTCTTAAGATCTGATCAGGATATTCAGTGTGATGAAGAGGATACTGAAGTCATAAATGCTGTGGACAAGCATGTGAATGCTACGACTCAGTGATCTGTAGTAAAAGGAATCAATCAAAGACTATGCAATTTCTTCATATCAATTGTAAAAGCTCGCAATCCTTCACTAAGGCACTTTGCCAAATCCGACATTCTAAATCAGCTCAATTTACTCGACCTGAGAAGCCGTCTACAATTTACTGACCTGTGTTTCCTACATAAAATTATGAATGGTTACACAAAATGTAACATGCTCTGAAGCTACTTCTCACTCCATGTTCCCTCCCGCTCAACACGTTAGAACCATTTACACCACATACCTCGCCCACGTCTTGAAGTACAGAAGCGCTCTTAGTAACTCCCTTCCAAATATTGACATATTCTCTCCCTATAGAACATTCAAACATAACATTAGAAGATCCCTTTCATCCTCAATTCCTACCCCCTCACCCTCCTAACCACTCACTACCCCAATCACTCCCTGCGTCTTTCCCGAGATTTATCCCTTGCCGCCATCACTGCCATTTGTTACCTGTTATTGTTGTTGTTTTTGTTAATATTATTTGAAATGGTTACATTATTAGTGTAAAATGACCTTTTCATGGTTGTCTCTAAAAATTGTTAAATAAAAAAAAATTGAAAGCACAATTTTAGTGTACATGTTCATTCTTTATTTTCGATGGATATTTGGTTGCAATAAAAGTATTATAAATGGTGTAACTTAGTAGGGTTTTTATTATTGTAGCCAATTTTGTAGTCACTCCTTATTTCCATTCACATTTCATTTCATATTCACACTAATCAGGGGCGTACAAGCAATTTTCTTTTCCGGGAGGGCTGAATATCCTGCAAAATTGTGGGTATTCTCAGGGGATTGTCACCGCAAAATACCGAGAAATATCAACTAATATCTTAGAGCATATAACTTAACTTGGTGTAATTATTTTAGATAGCAGTTAATTGTAAAATGGTAAGAACGTGCATAAATAAAAAGTATCAGGTTGAGGGAGTCGGAGGATTCTACCAAATGAAACTGTCTATCGTGAGATTGATCCAATCACCAGCACAATGAAGAAGAAAATAATTTCATATTTTTTTCACATCTTACGGCTTCCAGAAAACAGAATTGTACGCCAACTGGTGATGAGAAATCTAGGAAAGAAAACTGGAGGAAAATGGATCCAAGAAATCCAACAAGATCTCAAAGCAGTTGGACTCACGATAACAGATGCCGGGGAGAAAAATAAAATTAACACCATTCTTAAAACTCACAAATTTTCTGCAGAAATGACACACAGAAAGCCTATGGAGATTTCAGATGAGTTGAGAAAATCCCGATCTGAAAGAATGAAAAAGTACTGGAAAGAGCGCAAGAACCAAGCAGTACTATCTTCAAAGAAGAAGTGATTGTGGAACGACTCAAGTGGTCCAATGTGACCAATCAAGATTAATAATAATAATAAAATGGTAAGTTTATTGCCTGCAATTAGTGGCAATACAAAAAAGTTGTAGAATACAACAACACAAATAAGATTTTATACTTAACTTAATGAATTTTCTATCAAGCCTGTGGAGTATGAATGGCGAATACCTGTCAATTTATTAACAAGATAGGTAAACAGTTTTTTTTGTTTACAAATTGATAATTTATTTCTCAAAAGTACCGTAGAGTGGAATTCTCTCGAGGCTAAGTGTACCCCGTTCCAGCCCTCAGGCCTGAATTAAAATTTATTGGCAGAGCCAGGAATCGAATTCGGACCTCGGGGCGGTGCCCAAGAATGCTAGCCATTACACCACGAGGGTGTCTAATTTCAATCCTAATATTGTTTATAACTTAGCCAATAAGTTAAGATTAGGGTACAATCAAATTTTCAATTATTTTATGCTTTTACCAAACCAACACATTCTTAATTCTTATTGGCTTTTTTCGGGGGAGACTGTGACCCCCCTTATATAAACCCATGACATTAATGCTGCTATAGAGCATCCAGCGTTTAGAAAAGACTGTGGGTCTTATGGGCTTTTACTTTTAACACAAACCTCCCCCTACACTGGTTTTGTTACCTCATGGAGGAACTCTGAACATATATATTTTTCGTCATAATAGCTTCCTACAATTATCTGCCAATTGATTACCTTTGTTATTGCATACAAGTATCGTTTATATTACGTCTTAATAATTTAATAAATGTCGAGGTTTGCACGCTGGAAAGAAGAGTCACGTCCTGTGTTGCATGCTCGCCCGGAGTGGAGCACGTGCTCAGTTCCGCCGGCAACATAAGTTCTGAAGCACTATCCGTCATTGATGTTATTATTGTGTGTCTGTTTTATTTTCTGTTCGAATCAGGGCTGGCGACAGTTGGGTTCGAACCCACTAGCTCCCAAATGCAAGCTCACGGCTACGCGCCCCTAACCGCACGGCTAACTCAGTACAATATTACAAAAAAATAATCTAAACAAAACAAGAATAGAATTGAAAGAAAGTACATTATAGCCTAACTAATAACAAAAGAAGATGATCAACAGCATTGCTGACATAATAATTGTTAACATCGTCAGCAAACAGTACATCCGAGAAGGAAGCAAGGGCTGTGCTCTCGACATCAGTCAATCAGTAATGCGTCATATCACAACGAAATGAATGTCGTTATTGGTTCTCTTCGCGTACGGTATCAACACTGGGCCAATCCGTTAACACCTGCAAAACTGCTCCTTCCTGGGCAAATTCTATTTCAGGTAGTTGCTAGGGTTGTGTTGTCTAACTGATGAAAGCGCTGTACCCGAAGCGGGTAAACATAACGTATGACGTCAGTGCTACCTCTGCCTAGAGTTAGCAACACTGTCGCCATAAGGCTCCACAGTCTTTTCTAAACGCTGGATGCTCTATAGCAGTAATATCTTCTTCTTTTAGCCAAATCAAAATCAGTCTTTATTTTTTTCTTCTTTTTTCTTTCTTTGATTCTCATTGTTGTTAATACGTCATAAATAATATACTTTCATTCACAAGAAGGCTGTGAATGACTAGTGCTGCCACTAGATGGTATTGTCCGGCACAGAGTGACCATTTTTCTATTACCGTGCCCCCAAATGCACACCACCACTATGTCATACAGACGAAAATCAAAATGTGAAGAAAAATCAAGCTATAGAATACGATAATAACTAAACAAGTAACATGGAGAGTATAGAAGACGACGCAACGATTAACTTTATCTACATGTGGAGAAAATAACGGACACTATACACAAAAGAAGACTCTCTTTTATGGCCTTTTAACACAAATGAGCTCCGGAAGATTGTCCAATCGAATCTGTGCCTACTTTGTGGGAAAGAAAACCAAAGGGATCTGGTTTACAGAAGTGGAAAAAGACCTACAAGAACTGGGGATATCACATGAGGACATCTTGGAACGTGATTCCTTGAAGAAGAAGCTTGGGGAAATGCAGAGTTTTCAGCCTAAACCCATGTTGAAAACCGGCAAGAAGTGGACCGAAGAACGAAAAGAAGCTCACCGAAGAAGAATGCGTGAGCACTGGGCCAAGGTGAAAGAACGAGAGAGAAGGCAGTTGAAATAACGTGGTTCATAGAAGACCGAAACGATTATAAAGAAAGAAAAAAATGGATATAATAGTGACATTGATATGAAACATATATTAAGTTAAGAGAAATAAACCATGTCAATAAATACATAAATACAGTACTTTAATCCCCTAAGGGCAATGGCCTCCTGCCTAGGCAGGGATTTTGCTCCATTACACTCATTAGGTGAGCATTCCTCAAGAGTAATGACTAGGGCTCGGATTTTTAGGTAAATGTAAATACATATTTTAAGCATTTTTTCTATAAATGCATAAATTCCTGCTTTTCACTTAATAGCACATAAAAAGGCAAAATATTTACCTTTTTAAACATTATTATGCTGGATCTTTCAGTTTATTGCATTTTTGTTCTGTGTTACTTCAACGGAGAAGAACCTGTGAGCTATCTAATCTTAATGCACAGCGTATGTCAGCTTGCAACTGTCTTATTATTAAAGTCAAAACAAGTTATCGTCTGCAGCAGTATGTTGCAGAATTTAAAGATAATTTTACATCTGATGGGAGCGTTCTGTTCTGCCAACCATGTGGGAAAACAATCAAGGATGAACAGCGATCTCAAGTTACGCTACACCTCAAGGGCAAGAAAATATTGCCGCAGTTTCGCGCCTTCAGAATAAGTGTTTCGCGATAATCGTCGGTCATTTGTGATGGACAACCAGAAGATGTATCTCGTTGTGTATTGTAATGCTTCAGCAGTCAGTGAGACATACAGTAAATTCCATTCGTGAGTACTGCATATTGTTTATATTCACATTAATAAACTAAATTATAAATAAATATTTTTACTTTTTTGTCACATATTTCAGGTAGGCATTTTAGGTAGATTTCATTAGAAAGCTAACTATTGCAATGGGTACCATGTTTCGACTTCCGGAAAATGTCGACATATCTTCGCGTTTCACATCCCCCAGACCCCAAAACCACCGTCAGTTCAAAAGTTTATATATAATTTATGTATATATGTATCTATATATATATATATATATATATATATATATATATATATATATATATCAGTTTCTTGTGGACACGATAACTGCCGTAATTTTGTACCAATCACTTTGAATTTTTTACATAATATGTATCCCTATAAAATCTCGGTCGAGTTCGTTAATGGGCAAAATCGATCGAAGGGGGTGAAAATGGGGGACTTTTTTCGAAAAAGTGAAATTTCGCTATAACTCTCTTAATACGTGAAATATCGAATCCATTCAAAGTTCATAATATGTGTCGGATAAGTGCCAAAAAGTTATGTCAAATAAGTTTTTGGATAGCACCAACCATTGACCAAAGGGGTGGAAAAAAGTGGGTTTTTCGGGAAACATTAATCATATCTCTCTCAATAGGCACAATATCAAAACTGTACAAAATGGAAAATATTCCCCTAATAATTACCTACAACTTTTGTCTGAAATAATTTTTGATATGACCCACCATTACGCCAAGGGATGAGAAAAATGATTTCGGAATTTTAAAAAATGCCAAGTGCCATCAGAGGTTACCATAACAACGCTTTTAAATTGATAAGGGATGATCTATCAGAGGTTGCCAAGACAACGCCATTGACGAGATCACATTCATTTTTAGCCTACTTTTCACACTTTTCAAAAATGAGGAAAAAGTGACTTATGAGATCGATCCGGGAAAATGTGTCTGTCCTTCTGTCTGTCTGTCAGTCCTTCTGTCTGGCTGTGTGTGTGTGTGTGTGTGTGTGTGTGTGTGTGTGTGTGTGTGTGTGTGTGTGTGTGTGTGTGTGTGTGTGTGTGTGTGTGTGTGTGTGTGTGTGTGTGTGTGTGTCCCTATCAACTCCTAAACGGCTGCAGCAATCGAAACCAAATTTAGTATGAGTAAAGTTGTATACCGGAATATCTCAGGCCCATATTTGAAAAAGATGCCAGTGCTACCAACTGCTAAAAAAGCGCACTAGAAATTTGAGCTCCATGTTGGATATCTTGGAAGGTATACATGGGAGCTATTATAAAATTGGCACACATGTAGATAATACTATTTCAGTATAATTTCCAGGTGGCCATACATGACAGCGTAGCCGAAATATTTTTAAGCCTTCTGATAAGTCCAATATTTAAATGCATATAACTTCTACACTATCAATTGGATTTCAACCAAATTTTGTATGTAATATGTGTACATAAACAGGTATGACTGAGTGTATTCTTAAGAGCCACCAGGGCTGCCAACTGTCAATAAATGTTATCTCTATTATTTTATCTAAATACCAATATATCTGAAAGTATGCAAGTCGACAGGTTTAAACTATGCACACGTAAATTACCTGACATTTTACATTAATTTGGAGTAACTTATATACGTCAGTTCTACCAACATGATTCTAAGCCTGCTGATAGGACCAATTTTTAAATACATGTAACTTCTATACCAACAAATGGATTTCATCCAACATTGGTACAAAAAGATATAATATTTCAGATTATTTCTGACCAGCACTCGCATGACATTGTTTCCAACATGCTTTTACGTGTACTAATAGATCCAATGTCTAAATCCATGTAACGTCCTTTGAACTTCAACCACATTTTGTATTCTGTACCTTAGGAGATGGAAGTGAGAATATATTCAGTCACCAGAGCTGCCAACTGTATTGCTCTATTAGGCTACATTATGCCTAGTATACCTTATTTCGAACTAATTAAGACATTTCGATATTACCCACTTAATTTCGTCATTATTCTAGATAGTTTCATATACTGTAGATTATTCTATGGCATGAATCTTAATTTTAAGAAAAGTAGGCTCTTTGGTTCGTCACGGAACTTCTTGTTCCATCTGACTATTAGGGAAGCGGCTAACTGGTAGCATGCTGAACTTCTATGCCTAAGTTCGCTGGTTCAAAGCCGGCCAAAGTCGCTGGATTTTCTAAGAGCGCTAAAAATCCGTCAGCATGCTTTCCTTCGGAGGGGAAGTTACAACGTTCGTTGCAAGTTGCTGGTTGCGGTGGCATCTAGCAGCCAAGTTCACAGCTAGGTGTCGTTGACGTTAGTATTTGGTACAAAATTAGGTACTACTACTTAAAATTGACCGTCTGCAGACCTTACCTGAATTACAGACTAATACAGTCATCACAAATAACACCGTTTATCAGACAAATTCTACACACACCCAATGTACACGGGGTTACATGACCACCTTGTCGCAGCAACCAACATCTCTGCGGGAGATAAAATTTTGCGTGAAGAAGTAACATACTGTTAGATAGTTACACATTAGTTCCAAACCTTGCATAAGGACAGTGTGATCACAAGTATAAAAATGAACCCCAAATGACAAGAAGGTTACCACCCCCATAAGACAGTAAAATGTTAAAAATATGCATAGAACGACGACAAAATGTTAACTAACCTCCAATTGTAAAATACTTTCTCGCAATAAACGAGGTCTCATCCTCCTACGAAAACCTGCATATTTTGCCTATTATACGTCTGACGTTCATTCATGGCCGGTGGCCGTGAAATTCGCGATTCCACTCTGCTAACCGTTCAATCTCCTTCCTTCTTTCCTTCGTTCCTTCTGGTTGTGCATGCATGTATGCAGTTGTTACTGCATATGCTCACAATAAGAAGGCTTCCTAGCTGGTCGGAGACCTCTACGCAACAAGCAAGCACCGGCCAAAAATAAACGTCAGACCTGTATAGCCTATCCCCTAGTTTTCCCGGTGAAATCTACCTCCGCCTTCCGGCGTGCCGAGAGGAATTTTTTTAATACATAAAAAATAAATATTTTCCAGATTTTTAGCACCTAAAAATCTGAGCCCTAGTAATGAGGCACCTAGTGGTGCACTTTTCTTGGCATGTTAGTAGTCTCTGTTCTTAAATTGTTCTTATAGCTAATGATATATCTATTCCTAATCTAGTTACAGTATTCTCTATGTTATGTATTCTTGTTCTTATATATAATATTTGCAAAATTGTTACTGTTTCTAGCACATATTCATTTTATTTTAGTAGAGTTTTAACTGCCGTCAATGCACTATCACTTTTGTATTTAAGGGTTCACTATGTTGCACTGAGTTGCTCCTTTCTTATCCTCGCATATAGTATGTTTTGAAGAGGAGCTTTTCAAGGGTCTTCCACTCGTGTCTGTCTCTTGCTCTTCTTGTCCATTGTGGTCCGACCAATTTCTTGAATGTGTCAGCCCAGCGTGTCCTCTGTCTTCCTATGTTTCTCCTGCCGGTTCTGGGGTACCTTATCGTTAGTCTGTGCGTCCATCCTCGCTACGTGGCCTCCCCATTTCCATTTTAGTCTGTCCGCTTTGTTGATGGCGTCTCTAATACCGGTTGTTCTACGAATCTCCTTGTTCCTTATTCTGTCTTTCAACGTGATATTGAGGATTTTTCGTTCCATCCTGCGTTGGACTATCTGGAGCATTTGTCTTCATGTCAATATCCTACATCAAACTGTCATGGGGGACTCATAAATATAGGTTACAGTTGTGTTCGTAAATTGGCAAGGAAGTGGCCACAGTGTTCGTAGAAAATGCCTTTCCAATATCTACTTCGAGTTAAATGAGAAATAGTGTGGTGGTGGGATTCAAACCCACTGTCCCCCATGTCAACAGCTAGAGTATAACGAAATGAGCTAGACTCTGAAGGAAACACACATAATTAAGGATTAGAAATCCCTCATGTTTTGTAAGTAAATTAATGAGGAAAATGTGCTGCTAAGAAGGAAAACGTTGCGACACCTTTAGTGAGCATTTCTCTGAGAGCTAAATAACAATGTAAATGAGGGAAACTCCCAAGCAACAAATCTTCAGTGATGGTAAACGATCATTAGCAAACCTTGGTGCACCAGGAAACAAGCCTGCCAAATGTCCTGAGGTGTCGGCAGCTCTGGCGTCTGAGGAAATCAAGTTCGAAAAGTGGTTATTCATACTTTAGGAGCTTGGTGACATCGTGGTCATGTTCTCCAGGGTCATGCTGCTCCATGTACTTGGGTGTATGTAGAATTTTTCAGATAACCTGTGTCACTGTGATGTCTGTACCACTGTGTGTATTTGTAATTGAGGTAGAATTTGGGTAGGAAGGAGTCGTGACCTTAAGTTAGGTAGCATCCTGGCATTTGCCTGGAGTAGAATGGCAAACCACGGAAAGCCACTTCCTGGATGGCTGCGGTAGAAATCGAACCCTGTCTCTCCTCGGTTTTGCCTCACGAGGCTGAGTGTACCCCGTTCCAGCCCTCAGACCAGAATTAAATTTCTTGACAGAGCCGGAAATCGAACCCGGGCTTCCGGGGTGACAGCCAAGAATGCATTCCACTACGCAATGAGGCGCACAGATGTTTGAAAAAGAGTGATGTTTTGAGAATAAAACACATTCAGTGTACTTGTAATTGATCTAATCGAGAACACCTCAGCGACCTTGTAGATATTTATTAGCATCTGGGGCCCCATGTACTTGGGTGTGCGTTTAATAACCTGGGATTCTATGGCGATTATTATAATGTGTATAGCTGTAATGAGCGTCGGGGATTGGATAAATGGCCTGCCCCATGGTGTTGGGGTACTGCGCCTGCCTCACACCGAGAGGCCCCGCTACGTGAGGTATTTTAGAAATTGACGTGCGACCGAGGGTGACACAACGCACTGACCGCGCGTCACCCCACAATCTGTAGGCCGAAAGGCTGTGCAGCGGTCACTTGGTAGTCCAAGACCCTTCTTGGGTATTCTTGAGGTTTGGTTTCATCAGGAAATCATTAGTAAGTTACTAACACGCAAATGAAGAGCGAAATGCTGTTCCATTTACTTTTCACACAATATTTAACTTGTGTTGATAATTAGTAAAAGGCAAGCAAAAAGCAAACTTATAGTTTAACGTGACCGTTAATCTCGAGATCATGAGCCACGGGACCTCCTTTTTACGTGGAATCCGAACCACAGGACATGGCATTTCACTTCGAAAAAATTACTAAAAGGGAATGCTGACGAAAGTTGGGAGTTCCAAGAAGAAACAAAGAACACGCACTCTCTTATTTCTTACGTCATAATGGAAATAATTGACTCCACGCTGAGCTTCCAGAGGCAGCAAATAGCCTATCTCAAACTATCCCAATTGTTAATGTAATTTAAACGCCTCAATTTCATATCAATTTATAATATACTAGCTGTTTTCCCGGGTAATAATATCGTATGGCCTCGGGTGCAAGCATTGTTAATTGACGCCCAGAGGGCAACTAGCATGTCATTTTTAGAAGATGCCACGCAACCAGTTCTCATACGTTTACAACTGTTCGAAGCACTGGCTTCGACGATTATGTCAAAGGTTGTTAAAAGTAAATTATGGGTAGAAAATTGTTCTGAAGAGATAACTGAATGCTCTATCCAACTCCTAGTCATAGACAATTTCATTCATGTGTAGACGTAGTTCCTTGAAGCGCTATGAAAGTCAAGGAGATTAGATATCAAAGCTCCTTGACACTATAGCGCTTTCTAGTAGAGAAACGAGGAACTCTGTGTTGGCGGAAAATACAGAGATTAATTTTCCAATTATGAACACGGCCTAGCGAATTCAAATGGGTTCTTTAACATGCCATCATCATATGACATGCGTATCGTGATTTTTGTCGCCTTTCAAAAATTACTTACCACGGCCAGGAGCGAACCTGCAAGCTTGGGGTTAGTAGAGCTAGGGGTTGGCAGTCCGACACGATAACCGGGTGATGTTTTATGACACAAGTTGTAAATCAACTGGTTGCAACAACCAAAAACAAAACTGCTGTACTAAAAACACTGAACTGACTGCGCCAGGCAGGCGCGGATCTAGAGTTTGGCTTGGGGGCGGGGGGTCAGAGAATCGAAATTGTTAAGAAAAATGGTATCACTAAAAACGCAATCACAAAATAACCAAACGTACAAAACCAGACCAATTTTCTTTGCAAGCTACATGGATAGAAATTTGATGCGTTTAGCGAACCAAAAATATTCGTACAAATTGCAACGGCGTGTTTTGTGACTTTTACATCAAGCTTCGAGAAAAGTATCAAGGTACGTTACAGTTTCGGCAAGTCGAGTTGGTACCGACAAAGGGAGAAAGTCACTGCTTAAATTGCCAACCAAGCTTGCAGTTTGGACGTCGGCAAAAATTTTTGGTGCGAAAAAAAAAAAATCCTAACCGTGCATTGCTGCATCGTGACATCTCTATACACATCGATTCGGTAATCACAAGGTTTGCAAAACAAAATATACGATGTGATTTTGTTATATAAATAACCGTTTTTATATAACAGGTATGAAGTTGTAAATATGTACAGTTGTAACAGAACATAATAATTGCAATAAAGATATTTTCAGTATTGAATAAAATGAAAAAAACTGTTTTTCAGTTAAAATTCGTTAAGTTTTATTTGTCTGGTTATTGTGTTTTCGTTTTTTGAGTTTGAAAAAAAAGGTCTCCGTTTGGGGGGGGGGGGGGGGGGGGGTGTCATGACCCCCATGACACGAGAAAGTTCGTTCTGCAGCACGCAGATTTTGGAAACATCCGGCACTTAATAATTCATCGCTTTCAATCCCGGGGCGGAAATAATGAGTGGTAAACACACTTTTCAGTATTCTTATGTGCGAATGAACCCAGATGGATCACGCAGTACTCTTATGATTCGCCTTTCTGATCTTCCATATAGCTCCCATTCTCTCTCCGTGGGCCTTCTTCCTTTCCTCAGTCCACTTGGTTCCTGGGCTCTTTGGAGACCATCCATTTACCCTACATCGGAACAGGTTCCTTTCAAAGACTTGCACTGTTCTTACTTGGCCCTTCTCCAAATCCTGTTTGACTTTCTGAATCCACGGTATATTATTATTATTAATGACATTTGAGTAGTATCAAAGAACAGTGATAATTAGGGCTCGGATCGATATGCTCGAAAAAATCTCCAGATATGCTCGAAAACCATGTGTTTTATGCTCAAAAAACCCATTATATGCTCGATAGATATGCTCGAAAAACCATTATATGCTGTTAAATATTTGCAGAATATGCTCGAAAAAAAACCGTTAAAAACTATAGAAAGGAATGTGAAACTAAAAAACCAATAACATATCTTTATATACGGGCTTTATTCTCTAATTGTATGTATGATACACTGCGATATACTCGCAAAGTTTCAAGTATATATAAGAGAAGATTTCTTATAAAAGTTACAGTTTAAAAGTTCATTTACAAAATGTTCAGAATTAGGCGAGTCAATGAAGTAGATCTGCATTGGTCTGTACAACAAGAATTTTTTCTATGTTTTCAGTTTTGAATGATTTTCTTAAATCATTCAATAAAAGTTTCAATGACGAGAACGACCTCACTAAAGGTTAAAAACCTTCGGTTCTATTATTCGCACCAGATAGGCTTTTCAATAATTATTTCTGTTTTCGAACCTTAAGGAGGGTCAGGGCCCGAATTCGGAGGGGGGAGCAGGGGGGAATTCAAAGAAAAACAAACTATTTAGACGAAAACCACAAGAATATGCATTTATATGCTTCTATTCTGAAAGCCGCGGTTTTATGCATTTATATGCTCGATACATTTCAATTCTGTTGGTCCCAGAGAGGTGAAAATACCACCAAAAGGCTTCTTTCAATGTGTACTATTCAGGAAAAAATATGCAAATATGCTCGAATCCGAGCCCTAGTGATAAGCCATGACATTAGGCGCGGGTTTCCTCGTAAAGAAAGCAACCAAGAGGAACTCCTACGACTCCTCCCTCACCTGTGATAATGTGCTGTCCTTAGGTGAAATTAATTTTAATGAGTCCATTCATGGTCACCATTAAGGTCATTTCCGGCAGTTTTATTCATAAAGGTCAAATCCAACACTCCCCTGAGGATAGACAATGCAATGACATGACGACTCATCACACATACTGATTATGATCATATCTTCCCGGAAGCAGCTTAGTCCTACCATTATGACTTTCCACTTTCAAGTGTTAGTCTATCTTCTTGCAATAGATCAGTCATGAGTAGGGAACAGGTCTTTAGGTTTATAAAATTGTAATTTTAGGTTTTCAAAAATATAAAATTGTCTTTTTCAGTTTTTTAATAGGCTTTTATGTTTACACTGTAGCAAAAGTAGCCATAAACTGCGTGAAACGTAAAGGTAATGCCTAATTGGTTTTAGAAAATCTGATTGCAACGAGTGTGTAAATATTTTACATAATGATACGTTATCAAATTACCACCGAGAACTTCACACTTTTAAGCAATATTTGCTCTCCTTAAATATGTTAATTTTTCAAATTCAATAAAGCCAAGGATGTCAGAGATGATTCTCACACTGTAGCCCGTTAAATTAACTTTTTTTATTTAGAATATATGATTCCTGGAAATAATAACAGTAAATAACCAAACTAACTTATAAGATATAAGAAGAAAAGTGCTGAAAATATTTGAATTTTCTGGCAGGTAGGATTTCTCCCAATCGACTCGAGCTAGGAATAAACACTGTCTTCATGTTCATTAAAAAAATTAACGACTAAGAATTTAAATATACTACAGTAAATGGTTGGTTGGTTGGTTGGTACCCAAGTTTAGGGGCTGCGACAACGCGGTTATCTTGCCCCGTGTACTTTGGGTGTGTGTAGAATCTGTCTGATAACTGCTGTTAATTGTGATGGCTGTATTAGTGTGTGTTATATGTTTTAATTCAAGTAAGGACTGCAGACAATAATTTAAAAAAGTCCCTACTTTTGCTAACAATTACTACTGTCCACGACACCTAGCTTGCGGACTTGGCTACTAGATGGCATTACAGTCAGTACCTGACAGCGTACGTTGGAACTAATAGAGCGTTATCAATTCTAACCTACAAATTTTGGCTTCACACAAGTGTAGTTAGTGGAAGGTTTTTTTTTTCATGCCATTAATCTATGACATGGGACCGCCGGCTTTACTTCCCCTCCGAAATATTTTATTAGATAAAGCATTAAATATTAAAGCAACACATTTAGTTTTGAGGATAAAGACGTTCCCTTAGGCTTTGTATGTTACACAGCCAGAATCGCAACCCTCCTCAGTTCGCTGTGTCAATTATGCTTAATGACATAATTTGAATGAGATTAGCGTAAATCATCTTACAATTGACATGTAAAAACATAACGGAAAAATATGACGTGTCATAAACATCTGTGTCCTAGCTATGATATTCAAGAAGTTCGGATTGTATTCTAAAATTATCCGCAAATTTACTCCAAACATTATGCGTAGTTTATCCGCTATCCGAACAGGGCTTTACATATAGGCACTACATGGCATCAGCTTCATGGCATTCACTACTTCACACCGAAACATTACTCAAACATAGGCTAGGTGTCAAGGAAATCATTCAATCCCCAAATCAATGTCAATGGAGAGAAGTTCTACTGTACTTAGGTACTGGGAAATACGTTGTAGTGGAGGCATTGGTCGTTGAGAAAACACACCTTTACTCAGTGGTACCAACTAAGGATTTAAAGAAAATTTGCAAGTCTCTAAATTCCTATGTTATTAATAGAGATTTCTTTTGCTGCCCACGGGAATGTATAAACAGTTCCTAAACCCCTACCTCAACAATCATACATTTAAAATATTTTAATACCCAAATTTTCTAAACAGAAACTCCTTTGGGGGTCCAGGTGGGGACACTAAGAGTCCACCGATGAGCCAGCTTGGTGTCCTAGGCGAAACCCCACACAAGACACGGCACAATCCTAGAAAAATTGCTGAGTTTTAATACCCTATAGAACTGAAAAATGCGCCGAAAAGCAATGGTACAGCAATGCTTGATTTTATACAGTGATCATATTTACAAAAAAATTGGATATAGGTTACCTTAAGTAAGAAATACGCCTGTTTACCAGCTCTTGATGGAAGCAGTATTTTTGCATTTGTCTGTTGGCACAGGCAAGAGTAAAATGTGGCTTTCCCTCGATATCTCAGTCTCATTCATGGCTGTGATTATATGCAAGCTATGGGTGGTGCTGAGTAATGGCCTTCAGGTTACAACTAGAGTCTGCTGTGAAAGGTTCTAATCGTAGGGTTGGTACTGCTGTACCGACTCAGTGAGGAAAGCAATGACAGACTACTTCACTCCTCACCTTGCTTAGTACGCACCATTCTAGTGCACCCTTTGGTTTCTGTGGGTTTCAGCCCACATAACGGATAGTGGAACTTTTTGAGGATCCAACCAGCCTCCGGGCTGACTATCTAACAGACAGGCAAGTAAGAATTAACCAAATAACGTATCAACATCTGTGAGGGTACTCAAACACAAACATTCTCGGTACGACAAGTCTAGATTACACTGATGGACAACTACTGACATAGAATGTACATTGAGTAGTCACTTCCGTCCATCCAATATCATATGTGCTCATCGCATGAGAATTAGGTTCCAGTGAAAAAGAACTCACCAGCCAGAACATGACGTCACGGCATAGCTTTGTTGTGTCCGGTTTCTGGCATTCGGTTGGCTGACTGAGAGAAGATGCGACAATAAGGAAATCAAATAACGGTTAACCCTGTCACGGTCAGTGATGTACGCATCACTAAAAAAAAAACCGTTACGCTCATTACCAGCTACAGGATGGCTGTGCTACCGCTTGTGGTCCTGTTCTATGAGGCCTTTCCTCACCAGTGACATCTGTGGGGAGACAATGGTAAGAGGGGATAGCTGTGCTACCGCTTGTGGTCCTGTTCTATGAGGCCTTTCCTCACCAGTGACATCTGTGGGGTGACAATGGCAAGAGGGGATAGCTGTGCTATCGCTTATGGTCCTGTTCTATGAGGCCTTTCCTCACCAGTGACATCTGTGGGGTGACAATGGTAAGAGGGGATAGCTGCGCTACCGCTTGTGGTCCTGTTCTATGAGGCCTTTCCTCACCAGTGACATCTGTGGGGTGACAATGGTAAGAGAGGATAGCTGTGCTACCACTTGTGGTCCTGTTCTATGAGGCCTTGCTTCACCAGTGACAACTGCAGGGTGGCAATGATAGAGGGGATAGCTGTGCTACCGCTTGTGGTCCTGTTCTATGAGGCCTTTCCTCACCAGTGACATCTGTGGGGTGACAATGGTAAGAGGGGATAGCTGTGCTACCGCTTGTGGTCCTGTTTTGTGAGGCCTTTCCTCACCAGTGACATCAGTGGGGTGACAATGATAGAGAGGATAGCTGTGCTACCGCTTGTGGTCCTGTTCTGTGAGGCCTTGCTTCACCAGTGACATCTGTGGGGTGCCAATGATAGAGAGGATAGCTCTGCTACCGCTTGTGGTCCTGTTCTATGAGGCCTTTCCTCACCAGTGACATCAGTGGGGTGACAATGATAGAGAGGATAGCTGTGCTACCGCTTGTGGTCCTGTTCTGTGAGGCCTTGCTTCACCAGTGACATCTGTGGGGTGACAATGATAGAGAGGATAGCTGTGCTACCGCTTGTAGTCCTGTTCTATGAGGCCTTTCTTCACCAGTGACATCTGTGGGGTGACAATGATAGAGAGGATAGCTGTGCTACCGCTTGTAGTCCTGTTCTATGAGGCCTTTCGTCACCAGTGACATCAGTGGGGTGACAATGATAGAGAGGATAGCAGTGCTACCGCTTGTGGTCCTGTTCTGTGAGGCCTTGCTTCACCAGTGACATCTGTGGGGTGGCAATGATAGAGAGGATAGCTGGCTACCGCTTGCGGTCCTGTTCTATGAGACCTTTCCTCACCAGTGACATCAGTGGGGTGACAATGATAGAGAGGATAGCTGTGCAACCGCTTGTGGTCCTGTTCTGTGAGGCCTTGCTTCACCAGTGACATATGTGGGGTGGCAATGATAAAAATGATAGTTTCACAAAACTCAAGCTCCTAAACCAGAGGGAGTTAGAAGGTGTGGTTTGTACCAAAATCTTCCAAATCGTCTCAATAGTTCAGGAAAATTCTTGCATTTCTTGAAATGTCAACGGAAATATAATAATTTGTTTATAAAGTGCTTTTAAACAAATAAACAAGACGATAACCCCTGGCAGAACTGTGTCACGTACAGCCGCATATCACTAGAGCCGGGCGGGTGGACTGTACACATGGGGCGCACACAACCCATTGTGTAACCAGCAGCAGTGATGAATTGCTCTCTGATTTTATAAATATCGACAATTTATTTAAAAAGTGACAGTCAGTCTTTGACAGTCAGTCTGAAAGACTAGACTTTGTATCATTTTAAATGCTGCAAATGCTGAAAAATGCTAGAAAGACTCTTGACATGTTAGAAAATTATCTGCATAATACTTATCTTGCTTATCTTGTTTCAAATTACTCGCGAACGGCAAGTGCAAGCCTAGGGCAAAGCAAGGTCAAGTGCGGGGGATGCCGTAACGCTCACCAGAGCGCGCGGGGACGTGCCCCTTCCATCCAGTCTAAAAACACTTATAGTGGGCGATGTGTTGAAGATAGAGATATGCTCTCGTGGACTTTTTGTAGAAATTTTCATGCTGACCAATTCTTACGCTCATAGTGTATTGATATGTTTAACGGTTTGCCCAGCGTAAGCTTAAGAAGCGCACAGACGCCAAGTTTGTTTTCGACTTTTTCATTGAAATCGTTACTGCTTGGCTTCCTTTGATCATACATAAATTATTTTCTACAGAATCTTTCCTCGTGATATCCTTTACAGAATGGTGAAAACCGCATCAAAATCCATCCAGTGGTTCTCGAGAATACCCGTGACAACCAAGAATCGGGGATTTTTGTCTTATACTAACGAAGTAGAGATTGTCGGGGAACACATGCACCAAGCGGTACTATGACGTCACACACCTCAGTGCATCTGGGTACATTTCGTCCCGTCACCGTAACGTAACGCCAGACCCCAGCGTAACGACAAAGTCGAGAAGATCATTTAAAATGATAAAATTGCGTTTAAACGATAAACATCTTTATAGGAGGTTGCATAACAGTAAAGCCAGGCGGGTGGTTTATACACATGCGAGAGTTCTCGCACGGGTCCGCCAGCCAGTTGTGCTCGTGGTTGTCATCATCTGCCACGCTCGAGATACCAACAGGGATCAACCCGAGGGAATTTAGAGTTCAAGACCGCGCAGGTAGACTTTCGGTTCCTAGTTGTTACAAGGATAATGCCCAGCCAGGAATCGTTTACCATTAAAATTCAAATTATCCACGGATCATCAACTGAAGACATGGTGGATTGGCAAGCAGTCTCACTTACACTGACGACCTCTGATGTAATGACAGAATCATTTGAAAGCTCCCTATCAAACGTGGGCTATGTTTACCTGATTAGGAGGATGGTATGGCCACCGTTTCGTCATTTACATCCGCTGATTGTATGCGGCTGTCCCACGATCACTGTGGTCTGGAGAAGAGAAACTCACCATGAACGCTCGTAATGACGGAATACAATACATGTCATTACTCATCAAAACTGCAGGGAAATTGCCTTGACTTGGCATATCCAAGTCCTGAGAGACGTCAGCTGGTGAGAGTAGAGATGCGTGCTTTTCCCTTCGATCATTTTTGTAGTGCCTGGGAAAAGTGGCCCAAGTAAAATTTGAAATTTTACGAGAGAGAATGAAAGAACTGTCCTAACGAATAAATTAAATCTTCAGCTCCCCCCAGGGGCTCACATCTAGTGGGACGTTGCTTGGCGACCATGGGGCCCCAGCTGAGTCCGGCATTGCTTCCACTTACTTGTGCTAGGCTCCTCTCTGTCTTCTTTCCTGTCGACCTCACTTGGTCAACTCTTGTTCTCTTCCGACCCCGACGGTATTAGGGTATCCGAGGCCTAGGGAGTCTCTACATTTCCCGCCTTAATTGGCCCTTGTCTCATCTTTTCTGATACCCTCTTTCTGCAAGGGGTCAGCCTACTTTTTCTTTTCATGTTATCTCCTGCCTTCTGCTCAAGGCCCTCAAGGAGGCAGGGTGTATGTAGCCCCACCACGTTTGGTGCACCCTGGATATTGCTACACCTTCAGGGGCTGGTGGGTTCGGGAGTTGGCGACCCCGATGGAATCCTGAGCTGGGTCCGGTTTTCCCCCTTTTTTCCTTTACCTCTGGGGCGGACCCTCTCCTCTTTCACTTTCCTATCTGCCTTTCATGGCTTTCCTTCCAAGTCACTCAATTTACATTCTTCGAGGGTTGAGGGCATTTCTTTTCTTCCTGTCCTTTATTTGCCTTATCCTTTATTTGTTTACAATTTCTTCTTAGTTATAGTTTTCATTCTCATCTCATCTTTCACTATCACTCAAACCATTAGGGGCCGATGACCTAGATGTTAGGCCCCTTAAAACAACAATTATCATCATCATCATCACATCAAAAACCGACGTTCTGTTCCGTGACGTAGCCTGCTATGATATTAATAACTTTGACACGGCAAGCCACGCCTCAATACAGAAGGTTGGTTCCGTTGCATTGTGTACAGCACAACGATCACCAAACATTAGAGCACGCTAACAGTCTATTGTTTGCTTCCCTTTTCTCCCACAATTCAGTTTACTGTCACGATTTCCTCGGTTGGACAATAGGTGATTAATATACACGGTTCAATCCAAACCACTGCTAGTTATTTATAATGGAATTTCGTTGTTGTTATTCAATCTACAGTTTATTATCCCGCAGCGTAGCTGCGCACGTCATGTCACGCACAAAGATGGAAGGGGTAGCGGGGAAGTTTGGAGGTAGAAGGTTTGGTGTACCACACTCCTTCCGGGAAAATACCACCACGTTACCTTTTCTTTATGTCCTAATAACTATAATATTACACTCGACGACTGGCTGCGTAATACAGCGGTAACGTTCTCGCCTGCTGTCCCGAGGTTGCAGGACCGAATCCTGGTGTAGTTAGCATTTGAGGGTGCGCGAGGGAGCTGTGTCATTAGATTTACTGGCATGTTAAAGATCCCACTCGGGGCATAATTGCGATATCCCAGCGTCTCTAAAGGCCCGAATAGTTAAAAGGAATGTTATTATTATTATTATTATCTAATTGTTCTAATTGTCATTATTTGCCACGGTGGGTGAGTGGTTATCGTGTTGGTCTGCCAACCCCAAGCTTGCAGGTTCGCTCCTGACCATGGTAAGTGATTTTTGAAATGCGAGAAAAATCACGACACGCATGTCATACTTTGTTGGCATGTTAAAGAACCCATTTGAATTCAGTAGGCCGTGTTCATAATGGCAAAATTATTCTCGGGATTTGCCGCCAACACAAAAGTTCCTCCTTTCTCTACTAGAAAGCGCTATAGTGTCAAGCAGCTTAGATATCTAACCTCCTTGACTTTCATAGTGCTCCATGGAACAACAAAAATTCAACATGCAAGCTGCCCTCTGGGTGACAAATGACAAAGCTTGCACCTAGCACCCGAGGCCATTCGATATTATTGTCATTATCCCTCCCTATATTATTCTGCTAAGGTCCCATTCCAGTTTTGTAACGAAAATAAGGTCCCATTAACACCAACCTACACATATGGGGTACCTACAGGTTCAGCATAACCCAATGCGCAAGCGAAACGCACTCACTTACTCTTTAAATGCCTCACAATTAAATAAATACCTTAAAACCTGTATATTTACAATGAAATAATGAAAGAATGCAACATGGTAACCATGGTAACAGAATCTCACAGGTCCATCTATTTCTGTAAGACGCAATGCAATTCCAATTATTACATTAGGCTACTGTGAAAGTTTCCAGACGGTTATAAGGTTATCACTGAACCAAATAAAGCTGTAAAATTCATCAATACATACAGTATAATGCGCTTAAGGGGGTCAAGGGGCACTCTAGATTTTTTTTCACGCAATTTTCACATGTGAGTGTGGTCTTTTTCACCCGACTATAAAGGGTCTCCGAAAACCACATTTTAAGGCCCTTAAATTAACAGTGTCTGTGATAATCCCTGAAAACTAACTTCGCTCTGATATACCTATGAAGGAATGACAAACCCCTAACCACTGCACCAGTAGCTGAATTGATAAAGTCTGATTATTCATACCAAGGATAACTCAGTCATAGCATTCATGATTGAGATTTTGCTAAGAGTACTCTTTACAACTAGAATATTCGCGGGCGAAGCCGCGACGGGTAATGCTAGTCACTTATTAAAATTTCTACTATCGATCTATTGTCCTTCACAAGAAATGATATATTAACAATTGATGGAATCTATGTTTATCAGGACCAATAATTAAATCATCAACTGATGGCTTCGCACAAAACTATTAGGCTAATAGAAGAGTAAAGCTATCTTGGAGCTGCTAACCTGTGTTACTGTGATGTCTGTATTAGTGTGTGTATTTTCTAATTGAGGTAGGTTTTGGGCAAGAAGAGGCGGCGGCTTTCACTTAGGCACCATCCCAGCATTTGTCTGGAGTAGAAGTGAGTAAACTACTTCCAGGATGGCTGAGGTAGGAATCGAACCCACCTCTTCATAGTTTCTTCTCACGAGGCTGAGTGTACCCCGTTCCAACCCTCAGACCAGAATTACATTTCTTGCCAAAGTCGAAAATAGAACCAGGGCCTCTTCGGTAACAGCCAAGAATGGTAGCCACTACTCAACGAGGCGAACTGTTCGAATTTCCTTAGATGTATATTTTTGTTGCCGCCAGAATCCTTCGCACAACCTACTTACTAGGTGACTTGAGCTGACGTGAGTAGAAATGTTTTAACTTCTTAAACAGACTGTAGGTGAGCACACCATATGACTGTTGAACTTTGAGTTCACCATAACGGAGCGGTACACTTCAATTTTCCTCGGTAGACGCGAGTTATCCGAGAACTGCTTGGAACGAAATAGGTGTTTATATGAGAGACTGCACATTAGTAATGGATCTCATTAATATGTGAAGTTTCTCGCTGTGAACTAAATAATGAACTAATATTGGAAAGGTTTGATAGCTTCAAGCTGTATGTGGTTTATCCTTTCACTTCCTACTCCCAGCGGATCGTTAGCCAAGTGGGAACCTCGTGTGAAGACATGTTCTGTGTGGACCAGTGCGTCTTTGAATTGGGCTGGGTACAAGTTATAAATATGTGAACACACTCCTGGAAAATATTACATTGGTTAATATTCACAATGAAATGGGGCAATTTAGGGTTCGACCCTCGGGTGGCCATCATCAGATCCTGGTCACTGTGTTCAAATTTTCAATAATATAATAATTTTATTAATGCAGCCAATGACCATGTACTTTTCTTTTCAGGACGGGTCTGGGAAGGAATATTGGAAGGAAATCGGCCGTGGACCTATTGAAAGGAACCGTCCCGGCATTTGCCAGGTGGTGAAAATGGGAAACCACGAAAACCACTTTCAGGACAGCCGAGGTGCGATTCGAACCCACGCTCTCCCGATGCCAGCGAGGCACGAGGTAGCGCGTTAGCGCTCTCGGCCACTGCTCGCGATTGTAGTACAATAGTATCGTTAGGTGAAATTATGATCGATTCGCTTGAATCTTGTCTACGTGGGCAACGGTGTATATACATGGTGTCATCAAGCCAACTAACAAGTTCCAATGCGTTCAATGAATGGGCATAACGAACTATTAATCCCTCCGTATACTATTCTGCTAAGGTTCCATTCCAGTTTTGTACCGAAAATAAGGTCCCATTAACATCAACCAACACTTATGGGGTACTTACAGGTTCAGCATAACCCAATGCGTAAGCGAAACGCACTCACTTACTCTGTAAATGCCTCACAATTAAATAAATACCTTAAAACATGTATATTTACAATGAAATAATGAATGAATGCAACACGGTAACCATGGTAACAGAATCTCACAGGTCCATCTATTTCTGTAAGACGCAATGCAATTCCAATTATTACATTACTGTGAAAGTTTCCAGATGGATATAAGGTTATCACTGAACCAAATTAAGCTGTAAAATTCATCAATACATACAGTATAATGCGCTTAAGGGGGTCAAGGGGCACTCTAGAATTTTTTCACGCAATTTTCACGTGTGAGTGTGGTACGAACGGTCTTTTTCATCCGACTATAAAGGGTCTCCGAAAACAACATTTAATGGCCCTTAAATTAACAGTGTCTGTGATATTCCCAGAAAACGAACTTCGCTCTGATATACCTATGAAGGAATGACAAACCCCTAACCACTGCACCAGTAGCTGAATTGATAAAGTCTGATTATTCATACCAAGGATAAATCAGTCATAGGATTCTTGATTGAGATTTTGCTAAGTGTACTCTTTACAACTAGTATATTCGCGGGCGAAGCCGCGACGGGTAATGCTAGTATTATTAATAATAATAGCAATATTAATATACCGGTACTAATAACTGCACGGGGTAAACGCATCTGTCTTAGGACTGAACCGACAAGACCTTAAAAGCAACCTGCACAAACAACTCAACTAGTATTCTCTTCTATTCTTGGCTGTCATATACCGGAGACTTTTGCTTGATTCCCGAATCTGTCAGGAAATCTAATTCTGATTTGAAGCACCGGAACGCTATCTTTGACTTACAAGTGAGGCGCAATTTTCTAACAAATGCTGGTTAATGTAACAATAGGATGCAAGGCAGGGAGGGAACGAACCCGGAGGCTATTGGACAGCAAGTCCAAGTTTCCTTTAATAGGTTGCGAACACATCAATCACCTGTACAAGTGACGTGTCATGATTTATAATTAGCTGTTGGGACACACTCACTTTCTACGGCAGAGGAAGCCCTCTCCCCCATGGCGGCGCTGTTTAATTGATCGCTGCAACTCTTAATGTGCTTATTCTACTCTGTGGGACACTAGAATAATTTTCATTTTTAGCCTACTTTTCACATTTTGTAAAAATGAGGAAAGAGTAGACTTATGAGATCGATCCGGACAAATGTGTGTCTGTCTGTCAAACTAAACGGCTGCAGATATCGAAACCAAATATGGTATCAATAACGATCTATACCTGAATATTTCACGGCCATATTTGAAAATGTCGGCAGTGCTACCAACCGCTGAAAAATCGTAATTGAAATTTGAGCTCCATGTTGAATGTCTCAGAAAGTATATCTGGGAGCTATTCCAAAATTAGCACACATATAGATAATAATATTTCAGTTTCATTTCCGGGAGGCTATACATGACAGTGTTGCCAACACGATTCTACGGCTGCTAATATGTCATATTGTTATATGCATGTAACTTCCATACAATCAATTCTATTTCAAGCAAATTTCGTATGTAGTATGTGTAGACTACCATAACAGATATGACTCTGCGTATTTCAATAGCAACCAGGTCTGCCAACTCTTAATAAATGGTCTCTCTATTTTTTGTATAAATCAGAAATAAAAATGCAAGCCAACAGCTCGAAGCATTGCACAGATATAGTAAGTTACATGACCTTCTAGATTAATTTGGAGTGACTAATATACGTCAGTACTGCCAACATGATTCTAAGCCTGCTGATAGGTCCAAGTATATATAGATTAATCATTGGCATCTTCACTTTTAAGAACAGGAGGCTCTTTAGTTCGTCACGGAACTACTTGTTGAGTAATGCCACTGTTGCAGCAAATTATCTATATCATTCCTCAGAAGATGCCATGTTTGAAAATACTGTATATTATTTCATGTGAGAGACTTGGACATGGTGGTCATTTAGGCGCGTGTACTTGAATGTGTGTAGAATTTCTCTGATAACCTGCGTCGCTGTGGTGTCTGAAATGTATGTATTTGTAATTCAGGTCAGGACTGGGAAGGAGGCGGCCGTGGCCTCTGGTTAGGAACCATGCCAGCATTTGTCTGGAGTAGAAGTGGGAAACCACTTTCAGGATGGCTGAGGTGGGAATCGAACCCACCTCTCTGCAGATTCACCTCACGAGGTCCAGTGTTCCCCGGTGCAGACCTTAGACCAGGGATTTTGCAGTTATTCCATGTCCCTTTGCATCTAATGCTCGTTTTACTTTATCAAAACTTGATTTTAATGTCTACTTTATGTTTAGTGGGTTTACAAATGGGACGTACGGTTGTTGAAAAGTAGAATAATGATGATGATAACTGTTGTTTTAAGGGGCCTAACATCTAGGTTATCAGCCCCTAATGGACAGGGTGATAGCGTAAATGACAATGAAATGGAAACCATAGCGGACATTAAGTTAGACTGAAAATACTTACAAACGGGAACTTAGATTGAAACGACTCCAAAAATGTCAAGTGGAAATACTTATAAAAGGTAATTTAGAAGGAAAATCCTCACAAAAGGAAGAGATTGAAAAATACGCACAAAATGTAGTTTAGGCTCAAAATACTTACAAAATGCAATTGAAATTAATAATGCACAATGCAAGTTAGATTGAAAAAGGTGGGTTCAGATTCAAAATACTCACAAGGTTCATTGAAATTCAAAATACTTGCAAAATGCAATTTATATTGAAAATACTTACAAAATGGAGTTTAGATCGATAATACTTTCAAAATTCAAAGTAGATTTAACTTAAAATACTTACAAAATGTGGTTGAGAAACAAAATACTCACAAAATGTAATTCAAAGACATGGGGAGCCAATTCATAAAAGAGGGGTGGAATCTTAAAGAGAAAAGGAACTATAATTAAAAGAACCAGAAGGCTGATCCCTAGAAGAACGAGGAATCAGGAAAGATGAGAGAAGGGTCAATGAAGGCGGGAAAGGAAGAGACTCCCTAGGCCTCGGATACCCTAATACCGTCGGGGTTGGAATAAAACAAGAGTTGACCCAGGAAGGCCGACAGGAAATATAACAGAGAGGAGCCCGGCACAAGTGAGTGGAAGCAATGCCGCACTCAGCTCGGGTCCCGTGGTCGCCAACCCACGTCCACTAGATGTCAGCCTCTGGGAGGAAATAGAATGAAAATAGTATTGAGTTATGTAGAAAAAAAATCCGTTAGAATGCTAAGAGTGCGTAGATTAATACAACATTTCAAAAATTTCGAAGGTTTTCTGCATCGTGGAGTCAAATGTAAAGAGATGATTTGGGCTAATCTCATTGAAATTAAATCATTAAGCATAATTAACACTCCGAACTGCAAAAGGTTGCGATTCTGGCTGCATAACATTCATTTTAAACATAGCACATGACATACAAAACCCAGGGGAACTAATACTGAAAGGAAGATTGTAGTTTAACGTGACCGTTAATCTCGAGATCATAAGCCACGGGACCTTCTTTTTACGTGGAATCCGAACCACAGGACATGGCATTTCACTTTGAAAATCTCACATGCACTGACCGGAAATTGAACCCGGTCCGCCTTGGTGAGAGGCCTACAGCTTGACCACTGCGCCACCACGCCCTGAACTAATGAATGAAAATCCACAGCCTGCTTCCAGTCTCCGACCGGGTCAGGAATGGAATGAATGAAGCCCCCATCTAGCGGCGAGGATATGGACTGTGCCGGCTGCCGAGGCCTGACGCACTCCTCTGGGGCAATGATTAAATGAATGACAGATGAAATGAAATGATAGTGGAGAGTGTTGCTGGAATGAAATGTTGACAGGGAAAACTGGAGTACCCGGAGAAAAACCTGTCTGCCTCCGTTTTGTCCAGCACAGATTTCACATGGAGTGACCGGGATTTGAACCACGGACCCAGCGGTGAGAGGCCAGCGTGCTGCCGCCTAAGCCACGGAGGCTTACCCCTGAACTAATACTGAAACTAAATACTGTAAGTTTACATATTGTAAATACTTTCACCCAAATTTTTAGCCTACTTTTCACATTTTGCAAAAATGAGGAAAAAGTAAACTTATGAGATCGATCGGGGCAAATGTGTGTCTGTCTGTCCTTCTGTCTCTCTGTCTGGCTGTGTGTGTGTCCCCCCCCCCCCCTATCAACTCCTAAATGGTTGCAGCAACGAAACAAAATTTGGTAGGAGTAAAGATCTATACCTGAATATCTCAATGCCGTATTTGAAAATGATGTCTGTGCTACCAACAGCTGAAAAATCGCAATTCAAATTTGAGCTCCATGTTGGATATCTTGGAAGGTATGCAAGGGAGCTATTTAAAAATTGGCCACGTATAGATAACAATATTTCAGTTTAATTTCCAGAAGGCCATACATGGCAATGTTGCCAAAATGATTTTAAGCCTGCTGATAGGTGCAATTTTTAAATGCATATAGGGCCTATGTAACGTCTACACTATCAATTGGCATTCAACCAAATTTTGTATGTGCCATGTGTACATAAACAGATATAACTGAGCGTATTCCTAAGGGCCACCAGGGCTGCCAACTGTTAATAAATGCTCTCAATTTATTTGATCCAAATACCAATATATCAGAAAGTATGCAAGCCGTCAGTTTTAAACTATGAACACGCATAGTACCTGACATTCTATATTAATTTGGAGTGACTTATATACAGTACGTGAGTGCTACCAACATGATTCTAAGCCTGCTGAGAGGTCCAACTTTAAATACCTGTAACTTCTTTACTATCATTTGGATTTCAACCATATTTCGTATGTGCTATGTGTACCATAACAGATATAACTATGCGTATACTTAAGAGCAACCAGGGCTGCCAACTGTTAATAAACGCTGTCTCATTTTTTGTTACCCTAATATCAATATATCAGAAAGTATGCAAGCCAATAACTCTAAACTTTGCACACGTATATTACCTGGCATTCTAGATTCATTTGAAGTAACTAATATACGTCACTGCTGCCAACTTGATTCTAACCCTGCTGATAGGTCCAATTTTGAAAATTGGGGGGGGGGGCGTGGTGGCTCAGTGGTCTAGCTGTATGCCCCTCACCAAGGCGGTCCGGGTTCGATTCCCGGTCAATGCATGTGAGATTTTCGAAGTGAAATGCCATGTCCTGTGGTTCGGATTCCACGTAAAAAGGAGGTCCCGTGGCTCATAATCACAAGATTCACGGTCACGTAAAACTACAATCTTCCTTCCTTCCTTCTTCTAATTTTGAAATGCATTTTGAAATAATGGATTTCATTCAAAAATTGGCACAACAATAGATATATTATTTCAGATTATTTCTGACCAATACATGCATGACATTGTTGCCAACATGATTTTACACGCGCTGTTAGATCCAATGTTTAACTGCGTGTAACGTCCTTGCTATCCATTGGACTTCAACCTAATTTTGTATTCTGAACCCTAAGAGATGGAACTAAGAATATATTCAGTCACCAGGGCTGCCAACTGTAGTGCTCTATTAGGCTAGATTATGCCAGGTAGGCTATACAGTATTTCGAACTAATTAGAAATATCGATATTACCAACTTAATTTCGTCATTATTCTAGATAGATCTATATACTGTAGATTAATAATTGGCATGAATCTTAAATTTTAAGAAAAGTAGGCTCTTTAGTTCGTCACGGAACTTCTTGTTTATAGCTTAATCGTAACGGATCTGATGATGATCGCTTGACGATCGAAACTGGTAACTTATTTATTAATTTATTATTCTCATGTAATTTTTTTTCAGGATTGGGGAATAACCCATCAAAGATGGGTAGAATAGAGTTGACCGACTGAGAAACATCAAACTTCGTTTAAATAAATAAATAAATAAATAAATCTCTACTTAGTATAAAACCAAGTCCCCGATTCTTGGATGTCACGGGTAATCTCTAGAAACACTCAATGGATTTTGATGCAGTTTTTACCATTCTGTAAAGGATATCTCGAGGAAGGTTTCTGTTGAAACTTATTTATTTATGACCAAAGAAAGTCAAGCACTAACGATTTCAGTGAAAAGGTCGAAACAAAACTGGCGTCCGTGCGCTTTTTAAGCTTACGCTGGGGAAACCGTTAAAAATATCTAAATACTATGAGTATAAGAATTGTTCAGCATGAGAAGTTCTACAAAAAGACCGGGAGAGCATATCTTTATCTTCAATACATCGCCTACTACAAGTGTTTTTACGTTTTGACATCTTCCATAACACTCCATTCAGTTACTGAGGCGACAGTTTACGAGCTAGCTAGGCGCGAGTCTATCACCCCAGTTACAGCTTAGCTTGCGGACGAGCTTATTGCCCCAGATAGATACAGCCAGCAGCAAACTGTCGAGTCGTGTTGAGTAAAAACTTTAGAGAAGAGTGGTTGTGTTTTGAGTTTACCTTTAAGTGCAACTCGGCGTTTCTTCATTTCGCCTGTGAACTTTTCGTTCCAAAAAATTCACAGTCAATTTAAGATTCGACGGAAGGGGGATTTGTGTTTCATGCACCTCGCCATTCTTAAATTACGTCTGACAGGAATTTGTTGCACATGCATCTCCATGATAAGATAATTATTAGTCCAGACAGTGATTTTAACTCATCATGCCGAGACGTAAAACGGATATTGGTCGTTGTTCATTGACATTGGAAAAAAAAACAACGCTTATCACGTAATGCATTCACAACTGTTCCCGGGCGAAGCCGCGGTGGGTTGCTAGTGAATATATTAATCAATCAATAATTAGGCTTAAATGTTGGGAGTCTCCTCTTGACCTTTGAGGCTGTGAATGTTGCACGTGACACGCCTCCTGCAGGGCCATGTTGTGGTTGCGCCAGCCTTGAGGAGAGAGAAACCTGAGATTTGCATTCCTCGCCGCTGTGCCCCGCTGTGCTGTGCAGTGTGGAGGTGTCGGAAGTCAAATGGAGTGAAACAGAGCGTATCAGTGCGCTCATCCGCGGAGCAACAGCATTGTCACACTTGCCACCTTTCTTGCTCAACAACCACCCCTGAGACTGAGACTCCTATCCTAAGGTCCTGGCTTGGTCAGGAAGTACAATTTTGGTCTGAAGGGTGGAAGGGATTCCACTCAACTTGGGTTCGATTCCCCCCCGAGCCATCCTAGAAGTGGTTTTAAAAACCACTTGGTTTCCACTACGAATCCAAGGGAATGCTCTAATGGTAAGTAATTTAAGGTTGCCGCCGTCATCTCCTTAATACTGATCCAACTACAAATACATACAATACACTTTTACAGCCATGCAGCCAGTTCTAGTCTGTATATTTTAATGACTAGCAGTAGTGCCCGGCTTCGCCCGGTGGATTTATTTGTTTTACAGAATTGGAGCGCTCAAGGATAAGGATCGGAATAAATGAAAGTAAATTTGAAAGCACCAACGCTCATTGCTGCTGATAACCTCAGTATACTGCACCAACACCATTGCCCTTATACAGAGGCATACTATTGTCATGATGATAACTGTTTTAAGGGGCCTAAGACATCTTTTTGCACTAATTACTCCCCGTGACTGCAATTTATAAGCAGCTCGCAATTCTGCACCAGAACACTGGTAGGGGCGACGTGATGCGGCCCGCATTACATAGCACCAATCGACTTCGGTATTATTGAAGCCGTTCTGGAGCGTTTGTTCTTCCGACTTACTGAACAAAAATCAATCTTTAAGGTTACCTGAGAGGTGTAGCCTAATGCTACATAGCCTCTTGAATCAGGCTATCATATACAAAAATAATTTTTCGAATCCGACTGCTAGTTCCAGAGATTAGCGCGTTTGAACACATAAACACACTAACACACAAACTATTCAGCTTTATTATATTAGTATAGATATACATCACTGATGGCCAATAACTATAACTTTGGGAGCCGCAAATTTATGAAGCAGATTCGAGCGAACCAGATTGTTAAAAAATTAATGATGTACATAATAAAGACACGCTTTTTATTTCATAAAACATGAAGAAACATTTATATAACATAGTTTACTTAACACATACGGTAACATTATTGTTCAATTACACAACAAGGTAACATATTTTACATTTGAGAAGTGCTTTTTTCCAATGTTCATTTTTGCTTTAGTTTTTTGAACTCTGGCTGATGTCGCCTCCGTAGCATAGCGATCAGCATGGTTAGCTGCCGCCCCGGAGGTCTTGGGTTCGATTCCCGGCTCTGCCACGGAATTTGAAAAGTGGTATGAGGACTGGAATGGGGTATACTCAGCCTCGGGTGGCCCAAATGAGTAGAGGGGGTTTGATTCCCACCTCAGCCATCCTCGAAGTTGTTTTCCGTGGTTTCCCACTTCGTCTTCGGGCAAATGCCGGAATGGTGCCTACTTCGAGGCCACGGCTGCCTCCTTCCCTCTTCCTTGTCTATCCATCCTAAAAACCTTCCACTCCCTTCCCTCATGAGGCCCCTGTTCGCTTTGCAGGTGAGGCCGCCTGGGCGAGGTGCTGATCTCACCTCACCAGTTGTATCCACTCCGATTAGATGTTCCCAGCTCTCGGACACTGCCTGAAGGGGCGGTAGGGGTGAGTTCCCTCGCTGAGTCCGTGGGAGCCACTACCCTGGAGGATAAACTCGATTTTAAAAAAATCTGGCTGATAATAGTTGGTAAGCGCAATTCGCACAAGTTCACTTCAAGGTTCATGACTTACTTCAGTGTGATATTTAGATTTAGTGAACATGAACGTAGAGTAGGTTACAGTGATTCACACACACCCAGTAAGTAGTGTCACATATTGAGATAAGCACACTCTTTAGTTAGTAAGTACTTCTTTTCTGGGACTTTCTTCACAAACGCCAGTCCATTCATATACTTTTTAAAATCTGTTCTATGTTTTCTAGGAGCCGCATTTGACTCGCAAGCCTGGTTGTGGCCACCCCTGATATACACTATTTGTGTGAAATGGCATACATCCGCATACTTATAGTTAAGGACTAGGCTGGACTTGAAGTGGCTGCAGACGCATCGCTCAATTCCAGAGCCTATCAAACTGTTCCTGAGCTACGCCTACCAGTGATCAGTCTTTATTGAGAATCTATTAAGCACATGATTTGGTGAATAGTAGTGGATCCTTGACTTGCAGGAAGTTGAGAGCGGGCAGTGCTCGGTGACATCCAGTACTTGGCCCACTTGGACATACTGTGGCTGAACTTGATGGGCCCAGTAACCGCAATACAATACGAGCAGAGAATCGGCTTTACGGCGATACAATTTCGTTTGTTATTTATTCCTTCCCTCTTCAAAGACCGTGCCAGATACGCGACAAACCCTAGGGTGGGATAAATCCCAGTCATTGCTTCAAGGAGATGTTGAAAGTGCGCCGACCAGCACGAAAGTGAAGCATTGCAACTATGATTTACATAACTGAGAGTAAGTTGTCTGTATAAAGTTTGACTGTTAATGGGTGAGTTCTGCGTGCGGCACAGTTGAGCTCTACCTTGAAGCCTGCAGATTGCGTCAAGATGTTATTCTTTCTTCATGTCGTAACCTAGCTTCTTTAGCATTGACAGTGGCATCGTTGGAATTAAGAAGACTTGTACAATATAAGCGAGTCACACTAAATTGGATAATCTGACCCAGTTTTGTGCAATACATTAAATATATAATGTTCAGAGATTAGTATGTGGTAACCGTATTATTGAACGATTACGTAAAGCATAACTAAGTTAAATCTAGAACTGGAATTTCAAACCATTTAAGTCAAGAGAAAACATACTGGCGTATAGGCCTACATTGTATTGGACTTTATGTTCACCTCCCAGATCGAGTTCATGGGTGGACCGCACACCGAAACTTTAATGCACACGGTTGATATTCATGACTTCCCTAGCTCATAAGGGAGGCCCGGAAGTTCATGCAGTATTAAATGAATAAATATGCATGCAAAAATGCACTGGTTATTGGTCAAATTTGCATCACGTTTCAAAATATATGCACTAGGAAATAGCTACCGAAATTACGATCACTCCGTATTCATTAGCGTTTCTATCTATACTAATATAATAAAGCTGAAGAGATTGTTTGTGTGTTTAAACGCGCTAATCTCTGGAACTACCAGTCCAATTCGAAACATTTTTTTTTGTATATGATAGCCAGATTCAAGAGGAATAGCGAAGGCTATGTAGCATTAGGCTACACCTCTCAGGTAAGCTTAAAGATTGATTTTTGTTCAGTAAGTCGGAAGAACAAGCGCTCCTGAACAGCTTCAATAATACCTAAGTCTATTGTTGCCAGGCAATGCGGGCTGCATCACCTCGCACCCTACCAGTGTTCTGGTGCAGAATTGCGAGCTGCTTATAAATTGCAGTCACGGGGATTAATTAGTGCAAAAAGATTTCTTAGGCCCCTTAAAACAGTTATCATCATGACAATAGTATGCCTCTGTATAAGGGCGATGGTGTTGGTGCAGTAATAATAATAATAATAATAATAATAATAATAATAATAATAATAATAATAATAATAATAATAATATCGTATGGCCTCGGTTGCCGGGTGCAAGCTTTGTAATTTGACACCCAGAGGGTAGCTTGCATGTCGAATTTCGTTGTTCCTTGGTGGTTGGTTCTTAAGTTTAGGGGCTGCGACAACGCGGTCATGTAGCCCCGTGTACTTTGGGTGTGTGTAGAATCTGTCTGATAACCGGTGTTAATTGTGATGACTGTATTAGTGTGTGTATCTGTTTTAATTAAAGTACGGACTGCAGACGATCAATTTTCAAGTAGTTCCTACATTTGCCGCCAAACGCCACCATCAACGACTACTAGTTCAGAACTTAGCTGCCAGACGTCACCGCAGTCGGCTCTTGGCAACGAACGTAGAAAACTAAGAGCGTTGTTTACATTCTTAACCTATACAATTTAGCTTCACACAGGTGTAATTAGTGGAAGGTTCTTTAACATGCCACAAATCTATGACATGGGACCGCCGTCTTTACTTCCCCTCCGAAGGAAGGCATACTGAGGGATGTTTAACGCTCTTAAAAAATTCGACGACTTCGGCCGGATTTGAACACACGATCTTGGGCATAGAAGTTCAGCATGCTACCAACTACGCCACCGAAGCCTCCTTCGTTGTTCCTTGAATCACTATGAAAATCAAGGAGGTTAGATTTCTAAGCTCCTTGAACACTATAGCGCTTTCTAGTAGAGAAATGAGGAACTTTGTGTTGGCGGAAACTCCCGAGATAAATTTGGCATTATGAACACGGCCTACTGAATTCAAATGGGTTCTTTGACATGCCAACATCGTATGACATGCGTGTCGTATTTTTGCCGCCTTTCAAAAATCACTTACTACGGCCAGGAGCGAACCTGCAATCTTGGGGTTGGTAGACCGACACACTATCCACTCACCCACCGTGGGAGGCAGTGAACTGAGGCTATCAGCTGCAATAAGCGTTGGTGCTTTCCGATCCTTATCCTTGGGCGCTTCAGTTCTGTAGTAGTATTCATTATCATCCATAAAACAAATAAATCCACCGGGCGAAGCCGGGCACTACTGCTAGGTTTGAATATAAAGGAAGTATGAACAGACGGACACATATAACTACACCCTCTTTAAAATATCTGAACAAAGAAACAGTTCCAAATAACTTAGTAGGAAATGTTATTGTACGGAACTTCAAGCAGTGTCGACCATCAATAATTATTTTATTACGTCAATCTGAAATACAATTATAATTGCAATTAAATTTTCAAAATGAAAATATTTTTACAATATTTACAAAGTGAATGCTGAAACATAATTGATATTAACTTGCTAAAAGACTGAAACGTACTAGGTATCAAAATAATTTCAGTATTCACCTGTTGTTGTTGTTGTTGTTGTTTGAGTCTTCAGTCTTTTGACTGGTTTGATGCAGCTCTCCACTCCTCCCTGTCCTGAGCTAATCGTTTCATCTCTACATAGTTACCACACCCTACATCCGAGGCAATCTGTTTAACATATTCTAACCTTGGTCTACCCCTACAGTTCTTGTCCTTGAGCCTTCCTTCCATAACTAAGCTTGCTATTCCTGCGTGTCTTAGTATGTGTCCTACCAAACTATCTTTTCTCTTCATTAGCAGTCGCCAGAAACATCTCTCCTCTCCCACTCGTCTTAATACGTCTTCGTTTGTAACCCTATCTACCCATCTGATCATCATCATTCTCTTGTAACACCACATTTCAAACGCCTCAATTTTCTTCTTTTCTGCTGCACCAATAGTCCAAGTTTCACTTCCATAGAGCGCCACGCTCCAGACAAAGCCTTTCAAAAATGACTTCCTAATACCTAAATCTATATTCGATGTTAACAGATTCCTTTTCTGTAGAAATGCTTTCCTTGCCTGAGCCGACCTACTTTTTATATCCTCCTTGCTTGGTCTATCACTGGTTATTTTGCTTCCTAAGTAACAGAAGTCTCCTACTTCCTTCCACTTTTCACCTGACAATTTGATGTCCATAGAGGTTTCTGATTTTATTCGGCTGCATTCCAATATTATTGTTTTACATTTATTAATTTTCATCATGAATTCTTTCCTCAAGACGGAGTCCATACCATTCAAAAACTCTTTCAAATCCTCAGGCGTGTCGGCCAAGATGACGATGTCATCAGCAAATCTGCGAGTTGAAATTATTCACTTAAGTTAACTTAACTTATTCTGTGATAAACTCTGAGTCCGATTCGAAATACACGACTTTAAGAACATAAAGCTTCAAAACAACAGGAAATTAGAATATACGCCCTTCTCAAGTAGAGATATGTACTTAAACAGATAAAGGAGAAACATATTATGCATTGTGCAAAAATAACCAAAATATGCATAAATATGATATTGCATGAACTTCCGGGCCTTACTCAATACAATAGACACTCAGGTGAACGATCGTCCACCCATTGCCCGACCTACTTGTAAAGCTTGGAGGCGTTCCTGTTTGAATCCGTTCTAGAGCATACTGTAGATGTGTATGTGATTACCAAGGTTCGGATGTTAATGAAAAGTCATATTTTTTTGCTGAACTTATATTACCCGAAATCTGCAAAATAAGTTTGAATGACGGGTGCCTGACCACGTTTAATGCAATTTGATGTTGCCTATAAATGTATATTTCGGCCATTTTTAGCCTACTTTCGATTTTTGCAAAAAATGAAAGTAGACTTATGAGATCAACACAGGGCGAAAAAAGTGTGTCTGTCTGTGCGTGTGTATGTGTGTGTGTGAGTCTGTGTGTGTGTGTGTATGTGTGTGTGTGAGTCTGTGTGTGTGTGTGGGTGTGTGTCTGTGTGTGTGTGAGTGTGTGTACTCTGAATGTCTGTCCCCCCCTATCAATTCGAACACGGTGAAACCGAATTGAACGAAATTTGGTACAGAGGTAGCACTAGTAAAGGACACCTCAGTGTCATACTTTATATCGCCGCCATCTTTACCAAAACAGAATGGCGGCCACTCAAATGTTCAAAACGTAAAATCAAATTACGGCTAAATTAATCATCCGATCTCTACCAAATTTGGTGACAACATACCTTTATATAGGACGCGTCTTTCACCCAAAATTCAAGGTCATCGGCCATGCCATTTCAGGATGGCGGCCGTGTGAATTATGCAACCATTTTAATAAATAGCTTAAGACCCACCAATTCCGATTATCGAGCCTAGGGGGGTTTAAGCTATCCTGAAGGTCGTGATCCGTTATTTATTATAATTTAATATTATAATATTATACAGTATGAGTGGCTTAAAAGAGCTGAGCCGTTTGTGTCACACGACAAGATGGCAGCTGTCCTCATGTGCCTGTCTTATATTTCAGTAGTTTTAGTATGTTGTATGTGATATACCGTACTGATACAATAATATAAACTTTGTATGAAATGATCTTTAATGAAGATGTACTGCAGTGAAGAAATCGTTTATTTAAAGTCATTATTTGCCAACAGTTTGTATCTAATATGTCAGTTAAGAACACCTGACGTCATGGATACGGTTAGCTCTGGGCTAGCATGTTAGTCTGACACGCAGTTGACTGGGGATCGAATACTGCTACAGTTAGTTTTTTTTTTCTTGAATTCTTTTACAATTGATGTGCACGAGCTTTTCCCACAGATACTGAATAAAATGTCATTTAGCTCAAAGGAGAGGATAACGTATACACTCGTATATTAATAAAATCACAGTCCCAGCATCGCACATAAACAGAAGACATTAGAAAAAGGAGAATAGAAGAACTAGATACACGTTGTCATTAACCACAGCCTTCTTAATGCCTCTGTACGGTGCTGTCCTCTTGTGGGTTATGTGGGTAATATTGTTCCAAACATAACGCTGTGTAAATGCCTGAGCTGGCCTCCTGAAGTATGGCAATTTTGTAATACTGGTAGTTCAACTATTAGCCACGATCGCGCTCCGAATACCATTAAACACTGCCAGCTGGATCGCCTCCCTCTTGGCTACTTTAAACTGCCTACTCATTCAACACCCATAGAACACTGCCATCGTAGTACATTACGATGGCAGTGCATAGGCGTACAAGATAAAGATTAATTCACTGATAGGTCGCAGCACCACCTACTGTGATTGGGGCGGAAGATGATTGGGGCGGAAGATTCTTAATTTTGCAGGCTGGCTTAATATAGAGATTAACGGACGTGAATGCATTACAATAAGTTAGTAGTTTTGTTATTCAATCATCATAAAGTATATAATATTGATCTTGACACTTACTGGCTTATTATCAATATAAAAGAAAACAAACAATACATTGTGGTTGGGGTGATTGTTTTAGGGATGAGGACAAAGAGTCATAAAGATACCCATACATTTAGGAGAAAGTAGGCTATATGTTCTTTGCTGAACATCTTGTTTATTGTTTTGGTCATATTTGGTCATATTTTAGTAATAGTGGAACGTGGCTAATTCGAAATCTTCTTTAATTCGAATTTTTCTCTTGGTCCCTAGCATTTTATATACAATCAATGCTAAAATATCGTGGTTAATTCGAATTATATTTTGGATAATTCGAAATTTTTACGGGTGAAAAGCCGATCGGAAGCCAAGCAGTTGGGTCAGGAATTCCCGAAAAATGACGTTGTATCATTGATTGTATTCTGTTTTACATTCCTTAAATTTGTTAGATTCTTTCGTGATGGCCGAGAGACTTAGGCTAATTGTAGGAAATAGGTAAAAATCTCAAACTATTTTGAAAAACAGTAGATTTCTCTAAGACTTAACTAGATTGCTGGATTACTACTGGATTACTACTGTCGTTAAATAGGTGAATAGTGCATTATTTTATCATTTGAAACTTTTGAGGTTATTCACGATACAGTTATTTTACAGTAGCGTTGTCTGTTAATCTGCTTTGTTGAACGTAAATCATTATGTAAACTTAATACATAGTAGCCTATGTACACACTTTAATCATTAAAAACCTATATAATATTATGTTTTATAAAAGTTCTTGGATGAAAACTTAAAATTTGAATATTTTCTCTACTCTTTTCAAAGAACTTTCTTAATTCGAATTTTTGGATAATTCGAATTTTTTACTGGTCCCTTGAGGTTCGAATTATCCAAGTTCTACTGTATAAGGTCATATTTGGTTATAATTTCTGCAGTTTTGCTTAAATTTAGGTGTCGTTAACAAGGTACGTGTTATCTGCGTCGAGTTTCAAACACATGATTTACGAATAGTGTAGTAGATACAGTATATTTTTCTTTCTTTTCCCAGAATAAGCTGATAGCAGGTTTAGAAGACCTGATTCCAAGAAGGCGCTCCTCTACGGACGTCTTTTAGCACATCTTTTTGGACAAGTTAGATTGCGACACAGAACGCATGAGGTGACGAAACATGATAGTGTGCTTCCGCCTTTCAATAGGATGTCACTCCAGCTCAGAAGCAATTAGCAAACAAGAAAATGCCATGTTATGTCTTTTAGGAAAACCGAGCAAGAATTGCATTCCAAGAATATGATACTGAATGAATGTTGAAAATTTTCATGTACTGTAGCTCTCTGTCAATTTGTATGAATAATGTGTCTGGTGTATTATCGCTGATCACGTTTTGGCACTTAAGACGTTTACTGTATATTAGTGATATCCCAAAAATTCATGTCATATTTCATAGTTTTTAGGTCATATTTAACTAGTTTTTAGGGCATATTTGCTTGCATATTTTGCACTTCTTTGGGTCATACACTTCGGAACCCTAGTGATTACATTAATCCTTCTCAGCGTATATTAAACTCTATAGGCTAGATTTCAGTGGATTACTGTATATATTATACATTCAACATCAGCATATAGTCTAGTCAGGCTTCTTAGCAAGCTTCGGAGGGATAAATGAAAACGGTCGACTTTAACAAAGAAGAAGCAAGCTGGATAGAAACTAGATCTAACTTAGTTAAAGACAGAGATATTAATGCATAAGCTTGCAATCTGATGGAGAAGACTGGATCAGTGTATTTCACCAAAATAAGGTCCTGATATCTTAAGAAAAGCTGCTACATGTTTGAAATTTCCGGAGATTCATTTTTACTTCCTAATTTTCTTATTCCAAAGAAGAGCTGAGTTGACTTTAGGCCAGTTATACAAAAATTACGAAATTTTCACTTTGGACAAGCAAGCTTGAGGGATGATTTCTGAAATACTTTGGTTACCATCAGTGGGGTAGACAGGGGGGTGGAAATTTTACAAAAAAGAAGTCCGATAGAAAAGCTTAAAAGAAATTGCCTTAAATGAAACGAGTAGTTCCGTGAAGAATTATACAGCCTATTTTCATATATCCTGCTCATGTTAATTGTCTCTATCAACATACAAAATTTCAGTTTAATTGCTGTAACAGATTCGTAGATATTGAGAACCTTCTAAATATTTCATATGGTCGCCAGGATGGATTTTTATTTTTGTACTATTACATTAAGATTATTGTGTACGTGTGTTATTCAAGCTTCAATCGCATGATTAGAACACAAGAAGTAAAAACGAGATTTTAAAAGTACGCACGCCAGCCATCTTGTGATTATGCAAACAATTGAAATAAATTACATGCCCGTGGATCAACATTTGTATAAGCATTTTACGTGCAACGTTTCACGGCACTCAGATAGTTAATTCGCGAGAAACGTCCATTTAAATATTTATACTTCACGTCGCCGCCATGTGGGATTTGTGCTCACCAGGTTACTGAAAGTCCTATAGGTGAACATATGTTCATAGTCTCTATGAACATAAAAAAATCACTTTGGTTGCTGTAAAAGATTCATAGATATTGAGAACCGTCTAAATATTTCGGAAGCTCGACATTTAGGTTTGTTATATGTATAGGCCATAGAGTTATGTACCATTCAAGGACAATTATTGCCTAGCTTCATTATTCAAACTTTCACTTCGATCGCATGATTCCGACACAAGAATAAAAACTTAATTTTAAAATTTCGCACAGCCGCCATATTGAGGTTATGTAAACAATTGAATTAAATTAGATGGCAGTGCATTACAATCTGAAAAATCATTTACTGTACCACATTTCACTGCGCTCAGAGAGTTAAATCACGAGAAAAGTCTATTAAAATATTTCAAATTCGCTTGGTCGCCATGTTCGTTTTGTACTTTACGGGTTTATGAAATATACATAGGTAAACTTGTATCAGTACCCTTTATCATCGTAAAAATTGCATGATGATATCTGTAATAGTTTCGGAGATATAGAATGTCAGTGAAATATTTCGCACAGCCGCCATTTTGAGGTTATGTAAACAATTGAACTAAATTAGACTCTAGTGCATTACAATGTGTATAAACATTTGCTGTATCAAGTTTCATTACGTTTGGATAGTTAAATCTCGAGAAATGTCTATTTAAAAGTCTCAATTTCGCTTGACCGCCATGTTGGTTTTGTAGTCACCAGGTTTTTGAATGTCTCAGGTGAACTTCTAGTAGTGCCCTTTATCACCGTACACAATTTCAGGGCGATATCGGTAATAGTTTCGGAGATATTGAATGCTAGTGAAATATTTCGCACAGCCGCCATGTTGGATTGGTGAGACGTAACAAAATTTGAAGGGCACGGTCGAGGTCGCCGGGAATAGTGCTATGAACTTACCGAGTTTCATTGAAATCGCTCCATCCGTTTAGATTTTATTAGGGGGGGACACACACACACCTCACACACACACACACACACGCACACACACACACGGACAAAAGGTGATCTCATAAGCCTATTTTTTCAAAATTGAAAATAGGCTAAAAATGGCACTTGTTGACGAGTTTTCATTACAACGCAATTTGTACATTTCAATTAATGGATATCAAAATCATTCACTTGTATTATCGCACATAGAGGTCCTCCCCGCACACGGAGGAGGCATGCTCTGAATGAGACCATCAAGTTTATGGGGTAAGAGGTCTCACTTCTCTATGGCAGCTTCAGCATACAATTGATGGCGGTAGTCCAAACGTTTGTTGAGCAGTGTACCCTGCACCGCTGAGGAGTAGTTACAGACGCCCTTGACCAACATTACGCGATTACCTGTTCAGGTAAAGTAATCATCGTAACTTTATTCACTTCTTGATGATAAAAGTTCATCTTTCTTGCGCAACGGCAGAGCTTTCTTTATCCAGTTCTAAATGAACTAGCCTATTGAACGACATTGTAAAGTTGTATATTGCCAAATGAAAAGAGCTAACAAGGTAATATTCATCGATAGTGACCAATATCGTAGCCAAAATCCACCAATGGGGGCTTATATAGGCGTTATTTTCAAAATAACTCGATTAAGATGTTTAGGCTATATATTGTTATGGACTGTTGGAGAAGGAGAAATGGTAGTGTTTTGTAGAGCTATTTGACTTGTTGATTTGGATCTGACTAGCGGCCCCGAGAAATCTCACATGTTCATAAACCACACTTTCCCCAATTGGTTTATAATGAGGGACTTAAGGAGAAAGTTTGTTATGTTTTTATTTTAACCAAATGATTATTGAACACTATTTACATTTGAATTAGAATTCCAAGTTCTACGTTCCCTAACTTAAGAAGGCATTCACTGAAAATTGGATCAACATAACACTCACTGGTTATTCGATATTTATGAAATTTTATGATTTTAGTAGCCCACTCATTCCATTGATTTACTGTTTCTGAAATCCATGCAAAATGATAAAGGAAATACCTCAGAATGTTAAAATGACATGAAACAGGCGTCACAGCGGTCAAAATGTGAAGTGGACTGCAATTATGGAGCGTATTTTCCTACAGAAACAGTATCTGAAAATCGCATACTTCGTACAATTTTTAAAGTCTTTTTTTTTTTAAGAAATTAAGTTATATATATTTATGACATTAGCGTGCAATTCGTCACTGCTAATGTCTATTCTCTTTCATTTGAACGTCCATTCTTCACAATCGGTCGCTTGTGAGCGTCGCAGGAGGGATAATATACTACTGAAATATTGATGAGTCTCGCTTGACGAGTGAAACATGTCATCCCTTAGTTTTCTCCTTCTACCATAATCCATCTTTTCAGCTTATATTTTTCTTGCACATTCCAATAAGTAGAATTATTTTGTGCTGACCGATTGAAAAGCATAAATTGATAAGTTGAGTTGAGTCTGCGCAAGTGAGGTGGCTGTCCAGTAAAAAACGTGATAAAAACAGGAATGACAACATTTCCTATAAGCTTATTAATCAAGAGATTGATGGCATAAAGATTACATTGGGGGTCACCGGAGCCAACCTTGCTCATTTTGGTTATTTAAGACCGAATGCCCTTCCTGACGCCACGTGATTTTTCAGGTGAAAATTTCGCCCAGCTGTTACCGGGATTCGATCCGCGGCCGTCCGGGAGAAAGACGAGCAGCCAAGCCACTGCGCCATCACGCTCCTCTGATGGCAAAAAGATTTACCAAATGAAGAGAGTTGAAAATGCTGGCTTCACCCAGGGCTTTGCTTTAGGACACTGGCTTATTTTTCAAAATTCAATGAGCACACTTTCAAAAAGAATCTGTTAATGAGGACACCAAGCGTCCGACCCCACACAAGACACGGCACAAAATTGCTGAGGTTTAATTCACTGGCCGTGAAAGCCAATGTACCAAATTTCTTTTATTTCCGTTTGGTCAATGGTTGTTAATTTTATACTAAACAAAGATCTAACCTTTCTGAACCACCTGCTAACAATAAATATGAAATATTATTGTCTGATTTTGTACAGGGTGTTCTCAAAACAAGGCCACAGAAAACAATCCCGCAAGTTAAGATTTTAGAGATTCTGGTACACTTTTCTCAGGAACTAACTTACTTAAGTTCCAGGCCTGATCTTTTGTAATGTGTTGATAACCTTGTAGTTTTATAGAATGAACCGAAATATATTTAAAATAATCTTTATCTTTTCAATGTATAAATTAAAAAATATACATTTTGAGAGGTAAAAATATTTTTTGAGTTTTTTAATTTTTAAACGGCTCAAAATAATTATTCTAGAAAAAACCAATCCGTTTATTTTGTCAAGCCAGATGTTCTTTATATTCCAGGAAGAAATTAAGTAGCATTGACAAGAATGTTTCAAGAAAAGTGTACCAAACTTGATAAATGTATATAGGCCTACTAGAACTAGCAACCCAGCCTGGCTTTGCCCGGGAACAGTTATGAATGCATTACGTGATAAGCGCCTTTTCCCCCTAGCTAGCTCCTAAACTGTCGCCTCAGTAATTGAATGGAGATTGTTGGAAGAAATGAAAACGTAAAAACACTTATAGTGAGCGATGTATTGAAGATAGAGATATGCTCTCGCAGACTTTTTTGTAAAACTTTTCTTACTGACCAATTCTTACACTCATAGTATATAGATATTTTTAACGATTTGCCCAGCGTAAGCTTAAAAAGCACACGGACGCCAGTTTTTTTTATTATTGACTTTTTCACTGAAATCGTTACAACTTGGTTTTCTTTCATCATAAATAAATAATTTTCTACAGAAACCTTCCTCGAGATATGCTTTACAGAATGGTGAAAACCGCATCAAAATACATCCAGTGGTTCTCGACATTACCCGTGACATCCAAGAATCGGGGATTTTGTTTTATACTAAGTAGAGATTGTTTCTGTGACCTTGTTTTTGAACACTGTGTACAAAATCAACCAATAATATTTCATATTTATCGGTAGCAGGTGACTTGTCAGATCTTTGTTCAGTGTAAAATTGGCAATCATTGAACAACCGGAAATAACATTTTTTTTTTAAATGTGCTTATTTAATTGTGTAAAATAAAACATTGTCACAACCCAGTGTCCTTAAGAAATAAGTCCATGTTCAAGTCCTGGGCGAGGCAAATGCTCTCATTATGATACATTGAAGAAGGCCTGGTACTCACCTTCTTCTGCCGGTGGGTGTCAGCTGGAACGGGAAGCGCATTCCTGGCGGTGCGTGATGCGGGGGTGGTGGAGATCCCGGGCTCACTGGTACTGGCACTGGGGGTGGTGGGTGAGGCACAGTTGGGGGCGGTGGAGGCGGGTGGTGCACTCCCATGCCGGGCAGGGTGGTGTACGGGGGTGGCAAGTGCGAGTTGAGAATATCCGGCAGCCTCTCCCCCACCTGGGTCTGCCAGGAGGACTCATGATGGTGGTGGGGACCACCAGCACTGTTCTGATTGTTGAGACGACGCTGATGACGTCTCTCACGACGTTCCCGACGCCTCTGTTCCCTATTACTCGCCCTGGCATTGGGAGATACAGGAGTCGACACCACCTCGCCCCCAATATCATCCGTCTGTGCCTCAGTCGATGTGAATGTACGCTGGGCACGCACAGGACCTACGACGGTGGTAGGCGCCGTCGTCGTGTCAACAATAGGCGTCGTCTGCACTATATGCACATTACACACACTGCTGCTACAGGATATGGCGGGCACCGCGGACACTATCACAGGTACGGCACGGTAACAATTCACAACACTAACACTATTGCTAGCCGCACTCACGATCCCTACAGGGGGTTGTGTTGGCACCAGAGAACAAACCTCTTCCTCCGTGGTGGTGGTGGTTGTGGTAGCACTGCTGTTCGGCTGCACGTTCACCAACATGGCGTCACAGAGACTACAACACCCCGCACTACGAGGTTGCTCCTCACACTGACATGGACACAGTGAACATTCTCCGGACGAGGAAGCACACCGCGACTGTAGCGCTCCCAGCGGCGAGCCTAACCATGGCCTCCTATGCGGGTCACTGACCAACTCATCCAGCAGAGGCCGTGATTGTTGTTGTTGTTCTTGATTTGACTCCGAAAGGATGCTGCTGACATGACGTAAACTGTTCCTGTTGTTATTGTGGTGCCTCCAACCATCGTCCGCAGAACTTCCTGTTGACATAATCAACCCACCCACGGAGGATGGAGGAGGAATCTCTTCCATTGTTGCTACTATAGCAGCAGATGAGGAACTTGATGACATTGAAGACGTTGATGATGACGATGATTGACAATGACTTGATCTTAAACTGTATGTCATTGTCTCTGATTCCTGTTTAGGAAGACGTCGTTGGCCGGGAGGTGGGTATAACCAAACCGACACATCGGCGTCGTCATCTAAATTGGCACCGGAAGTCAACGTCTGACCGTTCTGCCCTCTGCAGTCGTACGGTTGCCATAGCAGAGATGACAAGGCCTCCTGGTAGTCGCGGTGGTAGGAATATTTGCCATCCACAGGGGGGTCTGTCTTCCTCCGCCTCCACATTTCATTGTCATCCACTTTCCTTCTGTCCAACAACCAGCTGGACTCGCGCCTCTGTTTGATGCTGTTGCTAGGCAACGCCGTGGAGGCGCTGTCCGCTTGTGGCACGGTGGTGGTGGTGTTGTTATTGTTGTTGTTCGGGGAGTCCCCATGCTCCTCCCGGTTGTTGTTCTGGAACAAGGGGGCTGTGGCGGCGGTCGATAGCGGAGATCCCAACTCGAAGGCAGTGTTCTCCACACCGCTGGTAGCAGCGTCGCCTCCCTTACCGCTCGCGACGCTGAGCAGCTGAGCGGCCGAGAGCGGACGGACGCTGTCTGATCGGCGGCGCTGGGCAGGAGAGGCGGACCCTGCAGCCGCCATGACGCCGCCCCCGCTAGTCAGGCCATAGAGCAGGGTGCTGCAACAGACCAGGTCATCTTAGTACATTGTACACAGCAACAACAACAACATAATAATAATAATAATCATCATCATCATTTATTGTACACAACAGGCCATTAAGGCCCATGACAGAAAACAAAGAAACATAGCAAACACTTCAAATACGGTATACAATATTACAAACCAAACATTCCCTTAATCAATCCATTGTCGTCAACCATATTTGATCCGTCCGATATTTTCTTTTGCCTTTTTCTTTGATCTTGTAATTTAAGACTGGTAGGTTATCAGCCTTCCGAGCCCGAGCTCAGTGATGGAGCTGCCATCTAAGGTGCTGAGCCACCCGGTCTGTTATCAAAGTGACCTTCTCCACGGCTCATAGTCTCACCTACCCTTACCCATACCTATTGGTCCGGGTATATATATAAAAAAAGGATCGTATAAAATTGATATTAATTCAAAAGGTAGGGATCACCAGCTATTACAGGGGGAAGAATGTGTACATAACCTAAAATTGTAAACGTTGATTGTCAACTATAAAGATCTGTCACCTCACACAAACGTGCGGGTTGTCTTGGGCATGATATAGAAGGCGGTGGAGGCCCGTGTGCTCTTCCTCAATGAATACAAAGAACTACGAAATATCAAATCAACGCAAGATAAATAAACCTGTCTGCAATTTAGGACACACAAACATACTGAATGGTGCATTTGAGTGAACTAGCCTAATGAGATAACAGGAACTGACACTGGTAACACAATTAAAGAGCTGTGTAAACACACGATGATCCCTTAAAACAACATCAAATGACAAATCCGTGACAGCACCACATTCCAAGATCATATCATGGCCCCCATTGCTAGATAATAATAATAATAATAATAATAATAATAATAATAATAATAATAATAATAATAATGATAATAATAATAATAATAATAAACTCGAAGTACAGGAGACAAAGATAATAAGGAAGATATTAGGGCCTGTTAAGGAAGGTAATGAATACAGAAGGCGACCTAATCAAGAGCTCTGCATGTACTGTGAAAGAATAACAGATGTTGTTAGGAAACGACGTCTAGCATTTTATGGACACGTCTACAGGATGCATCCTACCAGGTTGGCCAACCAGCTCCTCGGTTACTGGCAAAAGCGGAAGACCAAGTCACCATGGTTGTGGGAAGTGAGCAAAGATCTGCAAGAACTTGGAGGAACGGAAAGAGACTTAAAAGACCAGACATCTCTCAGGAAGATGCTTCAGGACAAACCGTCAAGAAAGAAAACAGGTGCCCTCTGGACACAGGAGAGGAGGGAACAACACAGCCAGAGGATGCGCAACTTCTGGGCAAACATCAAAGCCCACTCCAAATGTAACAGTTGAATGGCATGGTCCTTAGATGGCCTATACGAAACAACAAGAAGAATATCATATGACCTCGGATTCCGGGTGCAAGCTTCGTTAATTGACGCCCAGAGGGCATGTCAAATTTTATCGCTCCTTGGAGCGCTATGAAAGTCAAGGAGGTTAGATATGTAAGCTTCTTGACACTATAGCGCCTTCTAGTAGATAATGGAGAAACGTTTTGTGTTGGCGGAAAATCCCGAGATTAATATGAACACGGCCTACTGAATTCAAATGGGGTTTTTAACATGCCCACAACGTTTGACATGCGTACCGTGATTTTTGTCGGCTTTAAAAAATCATTTACCTCGGCGAAGAGCGAACCTGCAAGCTTGCGGTTGGTAGTCCGACACGATACCCACTCACCCACAGTGGCAAGCAACAACATAATGTATGGACTCAAATACCACCCCATTACTCTCTTGAACCCCTGAATTTTACAATGCAAAGGGGGGAAGGAGGGATGGGAGTGAGCCCCCTCAAAGAATCACTCAATATACCGTACATATTAAAATCTATGGAAACATTTTTCAGTGTTGCTTAACCCATTATAGGTTACGTATATCAAACACCTACAAAACGATGCAGATGGTTGAATCTTTCAGACATATTTCAACGAATTTTCTTTTTGAACTGTTAATATCCCTGAAAATCAAATAATATTTCTTTATCTCCTTGACCTAAGATGCTTGATATTAAAATTACAAAATAAAATATCATAATAAAAACCAGAAATAAAAATAATTATTCTCGTAAAAGTTAAAAATATTTCTGTCAAAAATACAAAATAAAAGCTTATAATAGTACATTCTGCAACTAGCCTATAATGGCAATAATTAAGACACGAGGATGTTTATAAAACGAGCGAAGCAAGTTTTTATAATTTCCATACGAGTGTCTTAATTACCATTATAGGCGTGTTGCAAACGACTGTTTATGTTCGACGATAATTATAACTATTTTTTGTTCGAACATAAATATTCATAAATATCTGTCGAGATTTCGCCAGTTTTACGTACTGAACAGAGCGGAGGGGACGCAGAGAATACCTTGTATTTGACCATGGCCTCCTCAAAAACCCCACTATGACATTAGCCACACAGTGAAATCTAAAATAGAAGGCCATGGAAGTCAGCGCAGATGCAATGCTATCCTTACCTAATTGGTCACACAACTGTTTCTTGAGCTCTGATTGGTGGGAGAAACTGTTGCATAATGAAAACTAGTGTTACAACGACCCTCATTATGATACAGTTTTCTGACATATAATATTTACATTTCGACATAGTCGAACATAAAATTTAAATTTCAGTCTAATAATGTTATTATAAAAATAATATAAAATTTAAATTGCAAAAATGAATATGAACATTAAAATATAAAATAAATCAAAAATAAAGCTAAAATAATTAAAATTAGGCTACACAAATTACAGTAAAATTTGAGTTAGCACAAATGAAATTTCTCCAATAATATTCTGCCCTATTGAGGGTTATGTAATCAATTATTAGAAGTCTTTCTGACGGTCAACATGAGTGATTGATGATGATGATGATGATACTTGTTGTTTTAAGGGGCATACCATCTAGGTTATCGGCCCCTAATGGTTTGGGTGATAGGTTTTATTTGTCGTGTGGCTTCCTGAGAGGCCGAGTGCAGGTCTTTCTAGTCGACGCCCATGGGCGACCTCCGCGTCGGGATGAGAGATGGAATGGATGAAGATGAATGAAACAGGGCAAGGATGTGGAAGGAAGCGGCCGTGACCTGTCAGAAGGTATCGTCCCAGCATTTGCCTGGTGTTGAAAATTGGTGAAACAACGGAAAACCATTTCAAGGACGGCCGACGGTGGGGCTCGAACCCACGCGTCTACCGAGTCAGGAGAGAGCTTTTTCCAATGACCTAACGCTGCGCTATAAAACAATCAAAATTACAAAATTAAATATAGTAAAAATTAGAAATAAAAATAAATATTCTTGTAAAAATTAAAAATATTTAAGTTATGTCAAAATTAAAAAATAAGCTTGTAATATTAAAATTAAAGTAATGATTATAAAAATACTATAAAATTTCAGTTACAAAAATAAATATGAACATTAAAATATAAAATAAAGCTAAAATAATTGAATCGAGCACAAAAGAAGATTTTACAGGAGAGACAAAAAACTGAATAAATTGGGAATGAGTTAAACCATCAATGCTGCATTTTGGCAATGCATATAATAATAAGCCTTCTATTCTTATAATACGGATTTCAAATTCCATCCCTAATAGGCAAAACATCGAATTTCAACTGCATGAATATGAGAAAACATGCAACTGACAAAAAAGTGGACATGTGCCCTTTTCCAAATGACCGATTCAATTAAAATTAGGCTACAATAATTACAGTAAAATTTAAGTAAACACAAATGAAATTTCTCTAATAATATTATGCCCTATAGGGGGTTATGTAATCAATTGTTAGAAGCCTTTCAGTCAGTCAACATGAGTGCTTTATGATGACGTTGATGATGATGATGATTATTATTATTGTTGTTTTAAGGGGCATAACATCTAGGTTATCGGCCCCTAATGGTTTGGGTGATAGTGATAATGAATGAGAATGTCATGAAACCTACAACTACAGTAAAACTAACTACTGACTTACATACGAGAAGAAAGAAGGGAATGAAAAGAAAAATCCCGATTATCCGAGGGGCATTCAGTTAATCAAAACATTGGATAATCAGAAAACATTCTATTTCCGTGATATGCACGCTCATTTATCGTTTATAAATCATTCTTAAAATGGAGGTTTTGAAACAGTAAAATACGTGTTTTATGATGGTGTAAAGATCTTCAAATGATATAATAACAACAACAAATTTAATTTTAGTTTCAGTTAATCTGGACGTTCGGTTAATTGGGACTTAAGTGTACATTGTAGAGAAGTAACTCAAAATGCAGGATTTCAGGAGAGAAAGGGACTAACAAGTGGAAAAAAGCGGACTCGAGAGTAGTGGAGTAATAGGAGTTCTAGGCCGCTCGGGCTTTGCTCTACTACTAAGCCTCAGCCATGTTAAATATCTCTCGAACGCATGGTCCGATTTTGACAAATGAGGTCTCATTGGACTCGAGCTGACGTCTTTTTTCCTATGGACTACTCGTTATATTTTTGAAAATTTTTTTGAAAATTTTTGTTTTCGAAAGTTGGTGATAGTTTGAAAACCAAACATGGTAGAACGTTGTGCTATGGCTCAAACAAATGGTCCTTATGACCTTTATTTTTTATAATAAAGCTTTTTTATTTTTTTATGTTTTTTTGAAAACACTCGAATTTTGAAAATCCTATATTTTGGAAACTAGGAAGTTTACCAAAAAGTTTGTTTGACCTAAATCAATGGTCCCTACCCCCTCTACCCCCAAAATAAATTTCAAGTCTCTAGGACAAAAACCTGACAGTAGTGGGATGACACGGGAGCTGCGCCACTTCTTTTTGAACCCTCCTCGTATTTGCCCCGAACCTGATATCTCGCTAACCAATGGTCGGATTTGAACATACAGGGTATCCTAGCACTCGTAGTGATGCCCCCTACTTTCCTATAGGCTCTTTATTTAATGAAAAGACCAAAACTAAAAGGTCATCCGCTTTTAATATCTCGCGAAACAATCATGCTAGAGGTGTGTTCGACAGGTCCAAGGACTCGGGGTGATGTCCTCTTTGCTATGGACCACTCGTTGTAATTTAAAAAAAAATTGGAAACTCGATTTTGGGGTAAACACGTGTTTTTGTGATTTTTGCCGATATCTCATGAACCAATAACGCTAGAGACGTGTACGAGGTGTCCTAGGACTCGGGCTAACGCCCCCTTTCAAATGTGGTAGATTTTTTTTCCAAAAAATAATTCACAAAGGGCCTAACGTCATACATGTTGAAATAACGTTTTCTTTTTCTTTACTTGTTTATAATGTTTATGAAGCGTGGTGGTTGAGAGAGACGATACGGCTGGGTGTGTGTGTTTCAACGAGCCTGTCGCTGACCACGGTGGCTGTGTTCAATAGATCAATTGATATTTCGACGGGTCGGTTTATGACAGAGCGAGGGTGCGTTTTTTCACACATTTTACCTTTGACGTGTAAACGGTGATGAGAACTTGATTCTATGTTGGTCGAAGCGAGTACAGAAAACAAACTTGCCGAGGAGCAGGAGGTGAATGTCAATTGAGCTTATTGGAAGGCATTGATCTGATTTGACAACAGATGACGCTTGAAGGTGAAATAATCTGACCATGTGATACCACATGTAGGCTAAACCAGTGACATCCTGTTTGCTTCGTACGTGACAAAATGCAAGTTGACATGAAATTTGATCTGGCACAGGTGTTTGCCTGGGACGTTAGCTGTCCACGTGCGCGATAAGAGAATGTTCAAAGCGTGGGAAAAAAAAGATTATACATGCAACGTAACATATATAAAGACATGTCGTTATCATTTCCACGCTCACTTAGGTGACTACCTTTGAACACACTGCGTTGCGTGAAACCCCTGGTCTTGTTTATCAGTTTTGGTGTTGGTGGAAAATACTTAACCTTGTTGTGGGGTAGGTATATATTTATTTATTTATATATTTATGGATTTTTATATAAATACATGCAATTATTTATTGATTAGGTAATTAATGATTTTATTTATTTATTTGTTTGCAAATAACGTGTATAGCATACCTGTCGTGTGTTTGTGGGAAATATATTAAAGAAAGAGAGAAAGACAGACAGCCAGAGAAGGAAACCATTTCCACACTAGTCTGCGAGACGGGAATATAGCAAAGCATTACACGTCAAGGTGAGATTTGTTTATATATACACACATCAAAAAAAGTTTTGCATCACCTTGGTTCCCAGATCTCCGGCATATAGACGTTGACTGTGTATATTGTATCCAAGATACAGTCCCTTTGACTGTTCATAGATGTCACTAAAACTGCTCAAAGATGTAAACAACCATGCATGAGCAGGGCCTATTAGACGGAGGGGGTACGACAGCCGATCAGTTCCAGTCATTCCACCAGGACGAAGGTACGCTGCTCATGTTGTCTGTAGTTCTACCATGCCTAGAAGGTCAATACCGCAGTTCGATCGCGTCCGCATTGTTACTTTGTGTCAAGAAGGGCTCTCAACAAGGGAAGTTTCCAGGCGTCTCAGAGTGAACCAAAGCGATGTTGTTCGGACATGGAGGAGGTACAGAGATACAGGAACTGTCGATGACAGGCCTCGCTCAGGCCGCCCAAGGGCTACTACTGTAGTGGATGACCGCTACTTACGGATTGCCGCTCGGAGGAACCCTGACAGCAATGCCACCATGTTGAATAATGCGTTTCGTTCAGCCACAGGACGTCGTGTTTCAACTCAAACTGTGCGCAATAGGCTGCATGATGCGCAACTTCACTCCCGACGTCCATGGCGAGGTCCAGCTTTGCAACCCCGACACCATGCAGCGCGGTACAGATGGGCCCAACAACATGCTGAATGGACCCCACGGAATTGGCATCACGTTCTCTTCACCGATGAGTGTCGCATATGCCTTCAACCAGACAATCGTCGGAGACGTGTTTGGAGGCACCCTGGTCAGGCTGAACGTCTTAGACACACTGTCCAGCGAGTGCAGCAAGGTGGTGGTTCCCTGATGTTTTGGGGTGGCATTATGTGGGGCCGACGTACGCCACTGGTGGTCATGGAAGGCTCCGAAACGGCTTTACGATACCTGAATGACATCCTCCGACCCATAGTGCAACCATATCGGCAGAATATTGGAGAGGCATTTGTCTTCATGGACGACAATTCTCGACCTCATCGTGCACATCTTGTGAATGCGTTCCTTCAAGATAACGACATCGCTCGACTACAGTGGCCAGCATGTTCGCCAGACATGAACCCTATCGAACATGCCTGGGATATGTTGAAAAGGGCTGTTTATGGACGTCTTGACCCACCAACCACTCTGAGAGATTTACGCCGAATTGTCGTTGAGGAGTGGGACAATTTGGACAACAGTGTCTTGATGAACTTGTGGATAGTATGCCACGGCGAATACAGGCATGCATCAATGCAAGAGGACGTGCTACTGGGTATTAGAGGTAGTGGTGTGTACTGCAATCTGGACCACAAATGCTGAAAGTCTAGCTGTATGATGGTACAACATGCAATGTGTGGGTCTCATGAGCAATAAAACGAGCTGAAATGTTGTTTGTGTTGATCTCTATTCCCTTTGTATTTAACGGTTCCGGAACTCTTGGAACCGAGGTGATGCAAAACTTTTTTTGATGTGTGTATATAACCTGTTTGATTTTGTTTTGTTTATGAAAGGCATAAACTATATGGAATGGATATACTTACGGTGGTTTATTTTATTTCTTTTTAGATATTTGGAAAAAAAAGGGTTCACTGCTATAGCAAATTCAGTTGAAAACCAAGTGGCTTTAGAGTGGAACCATTGTCAAGCAGTCTACAGCTGAAACCTCAGGTGAGAGTGTTCTTTCAAAATAATGTCTTTTACTGCTGCGGATACGTTAACTTGGGAGCCCCTTGAGTCTTGTTTCAAATCACGTGTGTGCTCTGGCCGCGTAGTGAATGTTAGAAAAAGTTTGATTCCCAAAGAATTTTTAGAATCTTGTTTTGAAATTTTTAAAATTGAAATTTGTACAGCGCAAAGGTTGCATACGGCTTTAAAGGTGAATACAGAACTGGTGTGTGATTTCATATATAAAAAGAAGGACGTAGAGCATAAAGAGACATTTTATATTTGCAGTAAAATGCAAGAGCTTTTGATAGCCGATAATCTGAACGAGTGGTATCAAAGCCATGTGGTGAATGCCTTGCTATCAAAATTTGATAAACTGCAACAAGGACCCAGTGGTTTAGCCTTAGACAAAATTTATCATCTAAAAATCAACATTTGTCAATTCAACCCGTTGAATGCTGGGTCTAGCTATATTAAAACACCACCAGCAATAGCTTCGATAAAGGCAGTGGTGAATATTGAGAACCATGACAATGATTGTTTTCTGTGGTCTGTGGCTGCGTATTTGCAGCCTGTACAACAGCATTGTTACAGACCAGGAAAGTACAAGGCCAAGTTTGTCGAATTGAAACATACTTTAAATTTAACTCGAGTATCGTTCCCTATGGACTTAACCGAGATCCATAGGTTTGAACAAGATAACCAGGACTTTTCGTTCATGGTCTATGGCCTTGATGGTGATGAGATTGTGGGTCCTCTTTATGCCACAAAAGAACCGAAACGACACCACATTCATCTTTTATATTTATCTGTAGGAGAGGTGAATCACTATTGCCTTATTAAAAGCCTGAGTAGATTGCTAAGCAGTCAAGCGTCCAAAGCACATGGTAAAAAACATATTTGTGATCGTTGCTTGCAATATTTTACAACCCCCATGCATTTAGAACGTCATAGGGTGGATTGCGTTTCTCAGGAAGCAGTGAGATTGATATTGCCACAAGGGGACAAGGCTGTGTTAAAGTTTAAGGACATTCATAAGCGTGACACTGTTCCCTATGTGGTGTATGCAGATTTCGAAGCTCTCACTACACCCATGGCGGGATGTGAACCAGATCCCTCCATGAGCTCAACCACACCCATTCAAAAACATGAACCCTTTGCCATAGGATTTTATGTGGTGTGTGCCTATGACCCCACACAATCCGTTTACAAATACCGCGAGGGGCCAGATTGTGCCAAATGGTTCTTGGATGAACTTGTCAAGTTGGCTCATGATGTACAGAAATTACTGGACCACCCAGTACCCATGAGCCTATCTCCAGAACAGCAGCAGCGGTATGAGCATGCCACGACATGCCATATTTGCGAAAAGCCACTGATCAGTGCTGAAGACACCGTTCGTGATCACTCGCACTTTACAGGGGAGTTTCGTGGAGCTGCGCATAGTAAATGCAACTTGAACTTTCCAGCTCCTCGTTTCATCAGTGTCTTTTTCCACAACCTGGCAAATTATGACATTCAGTTTTTGATTCGTGAATTGGGTCATGTCAACAAGGGCTCGTTTACCATTATTCCCCAAAACCACGAGCGTTTTACAGCCCTGACATGGTGGTTGGGCGACTTTAGCATTCGATTTTTGGATTCCTTTAAGTTTATGGCATCCTCGCTAGACAGCCTTGTGAATGGCTTGAATGAGGAGGAATTAAAAAATACTAGAATGCATTTTAATGATCCTAAGCAATTTCAATTGTGCATTCGAAAAGGTATATTACCGTATGATTTCTGCAATAGCTGGGACGTGTTAAAGCAAAGAAAACTCCCACCACAGGAGAAATTTTACTCAAAACTAACACGCAGTACCGTTTCCGATGAAGACTATGCACATGCATGTCAAGTTTGGCGAGTGTTTGGCATGAACACGCTAAGTGAATATGCTTTGCATTACCTAAAACTGGATGTATTGCTGCTCACTGATGTGTTTGAAAAATTTCGTAACTTGTGTCAACACATTTACGGTCTTGACCCGGCTCACTATTATACGAGTCCTGGGCTTTCGTTCGATGCCGCTTTGAAATACACTCAAGTGGAATTGGATTTACTCACTGATGTAGACATGGTTCTATTTTTTGAAAAGGGCATTCGTGGCGGCTTTGTATCACTTAACCAGCACCATGCCAAAGCGAACAATGTCTACATGCCTGATTATTCACCAGACAAACCAGAATCGTACTTAATGTACTATGACGTGAATAATTTATACGGTTACGCCATGAGTCAGCCTTTGCCCTATGGAAAGTTTGCTTGGCTGACAGACGAACAAGTGTCAGAATTTGATGTGAACATGGCTAGCCAAGAAACAGGCCGTGGATATGTGCTAGAAGTGGATATTGAATATCCATCATCCTTGTATGATGAACATGCCGATTTCCCATTCTGCCTTGAGCAAATGGTTCCCCCTGACAGTAAAGTGAAAATTGAAAAACTCATGGGCACACTTTACAACAAAAATCGGTATGTGCTACATATCCAAATGTTGGTGCAATGCCTCGCCCAAGGCTTGGTGTTAAAGAAAATCCACAGGGGTATTTCTTTTGCTCAAAAAGCATGGCTTGAGCCATACATGCGACTCAACACAGAGCACCGACAAATGGCAACACAGCAGTTTGAAATTAATTTTTTTAAATTAATGAACAACTGCATCTATGGCAAGTCCATGGAGAATGTCCGCAAATACCGTGACATTAAATTAGTGAATGTCTGGGAGGGGCGGTGGGGTGCCCGGCGGTACATTGCCAAGCCAAATTTCAAATCGATCAAAATTATCGATGAGGATTTAGCTACTATTGAAATGAGTAAGACCATCGTGACCATGGATAAGCCCATTTACTTGGGTCAAGTCATTTTAGACTTTTCTAAATCGGTCATGTATCGATTCCACTATGAGTTTGCCAAACGCTCTTTTGAGGACGTCTCTCTTTTGTATATGGACACGGACTCATTCATTTACCACATTCGCCACTGCAACCCCTATGACGTCATGAGGCAACATAGTGCCTGGTTCGACACCTCTTGCTATAGCACTGACAACGTGTTTCAGCTGCCCATAAAAAACAAGAAGGAAATGGGCGTTTTAAAAGATGAATGCAGTGATTCCATTATGACGGAATTCGTAGGTTTGGCCTCAAAAATGTATGCTTATCGCACACTCGACTGTAAGGAAGCCAAAAGAGCAAAAGGCGTAGGTAGGGTAGTGGTAAAATCGCTACGTGTAGACGATTACTTAGCCGTTTTACGCACTGGCAAAGCTATGTCTCATACACAGTGCAGGATATAATCCAGCAACCATCATTTGTATCTTGTGGAACAGAGAAAACGCACCCTCGCCTCCATGGATAACAAACGTGTGTGGGCTGATGATCTGCTCACCAGCCTGCCCTGGGGTTATGATCGCAAGGAGGAGGAGGAGGTGTGATTTCACTGTTTAATCGTTTATGGGACATAGTTTTATGTAACTTGTAGATTTAGTATTTTGTAAATATTGTTTTTTTGTCATTGTAAATAGTAGATTTTGTAAATAGGGGCAACCCACTTGGACCTTTTGCTCTTTAAAAAGTTCTATGCAATCTTATTTTTTTTAAATTTTTGATTGGTGATTAGTTTGATTCTTTTAACGCTGTATAAAGTTGAGTTTTTTATTGTAAATATGAAATAAGTAAGATTTTTAGTAGCTTTTTTTTTCTTTTTTTTTAATTGGTAAAATGGTAAACTAAAAAAGTTCTTTTGGGATGAGTGTGCATGTCGAGAATGTGCTTTTGGGAATAAATAAAGTGGTTGTGTTTGTTCCCAAAGGCAGATGTGAATGTATGAGTAGAGAGAGAAAGCTGGTGTGTATGGTTGACCAGAGCAAACACGGTGAGGTAGAGTGAGTGGGTGGGGAGGGGGTAAATGGTCACTTATATACTCATTTTGTTTTCAATAGTTTCGTTTTTTCATTGAAATGTGGTAGTCAAAAGACATTATTTTTGTAAAAACAGTCTTACCTGCAGTAGTCGTAGACCTCGACGTTTCTCCAAACACGCATCAACACATTGCAGCATGGCCATGGTCAAGCACTTGCATGAACATGATTGTCAAATCTCAACTTTCGACATACACCAAATGGAAAAATGCGAAAACAGCAAAAAAAGGAAAATCCATGTTTCCATAACATCAAAAACGCAAAACTTAAAACGGACATTTAAAAAAACTGGAAATGGCCATATGTGAAATTTGAAAATTCAAAAAACTTCAAACGGACATTGTTTAAAATGTGTCATCAGCAAACTGGAAAAATCCATATCATCAAAAACGCAAAACTTGAAACGAACATTTTTAAAAACTGTAAATTGCAAATTGGCAAATGACAGTGTGTGGAATTCATCATGTGTGAAATGTGTAAAATGAAAAAATCAGCCATCAACATCACGATTTCTTAAAATTAAAAATAACAAATCATTGTGCTCTGGTAAACCTTTGTTTTTATTTCATAGTCATAGTGAATTGACAAAAGAAAAATAGAATACAAACACATCCCAATTCCTCACTCCTCAATGTTTATGTCCATGCATCATCAACTTTCCTTTCATAGCACTCATGACAATCAGGGCTGCCATCCTTTCACCCACATCACTGGATGTGAAACGTTGTTTAGCTTTCTTTAATAACAATTTATCTGCCACATGTCTTAAACCAGGATGACTATGGCGATAAGGAAGGTCATGTTTCTTGCATGCTTGATCCGAAAGATTAATGGGTACATCACCACGTTGTAAACGTTTTTCGAGACGAGTTCCAGGGCCGCAAAAACGATAACCTGGAAGATGGATTTCAAAAGGTTGGTATTGAATCACTTTGTCAATGACGCCATTGCCAGTACAGGTCTGGCATATCCTTTTCCATCGATGGTAAAAAGGTTTGGTCTTCCTCCTCCTCTGTGGACGATGTTTGTGTTTGTTGTTGTGTTGTTGCTTTTTCTCGCCATGCCACCCGTGGAATGATTCAACAAAGTCTTTACACGGACTTCTATGACCGTGATACAGTTTCACTAGCTGGCAAGTCGCACACTGACGCATAGACGGTATTTTTGCCATGGCCACTTGCTTATGGTGATCGTAATCCGTACAGGGTTGCAATTCACTCAACACAGGGTCTTGAGTCCATGATTTTGGTACATGTTGCCAGATTTCTTTCACTGCGTTGGCGGCCACATAATAAATGAACGACTTGGGCAGCGCCAAGAGTTCCTCTTTGGTAAAACTGTCTAGTTTCTTTTTGCACACAAAGAACTTGCCGATGGCTTTGTCCGTAGCATTGCCTTTCTCCATGGTATCACGTGCTGTAGATGTTTACACGTCGCTTGTAGAAATCTCACTGACGTCATTCACAGGTAAATCTTGAGTTATAATTTTGTTCAACAACTCCCAGCAGGCATGGGTGGTTAACCAATGAAAGAGATGCCACGCATGCGATAGGGCTGTATGGGTAATGTTGCCACAGGAACAAGTATCCATGAGCGTTTGCAGGGAGGGGCAGCCCAACTCCATGAGGTCGATACATTGGCAGTAAGACGCCAAAAATGGTTGCAACCATTGACGTTTTTCACTACCTTTCACAAATACCACATTGGCCGAGAACAAGTGTGCTTTCATGACCACGTCCAAATATTTATAGGAAATGGTTCCCTGATTCCAGTCTAGTTGCCTATGATTTTCAATCCACTGGGTTTGTTTACGGTCTTTTTCACACAACAAATCAAAAGCATGGGGTGGTTTAAATAGCAAATGCGTAGCTTGTGATATCCAAAACGTGGTACAATCGATCATGGCCACTTGTTTAAATATAAATTTGTTGTCACCAATTTTAAACCCTTGGCAATCCACAATGAGTGTGCGCAACATGTTGACGCTTGCCTGTACCAAGTTCAACTGACGACTGACTGACGATCAGGTGTGATCATGACATAGACTTACCTGCCATGCTAGTTTCAAAATTGAGGTTAGGGTAGGACAGGGGGGGGGGCATGCGAAAATAAGAATTTAAGAATTACATCATTTTATTATCATAATACGTCTTACAGGATTTTCTCATTTTAGGATAAGGACGATAGCAACTGATACAACAATATAGTCTCTTGTGTTTGTAACGTCCATAACACCGATGATGTCCCAATGTCTCTAAACTAGGCGTTTTTGATGGTGAGCTGCTCACCGAAGCACCATGGATATCATACGGCCCACATGCATCGTAACTTGTTTTTTTTTCATCACCCAGAGACACAAGTGATGGATAGCTTGAATGACAGGGTATATTTCCCACTTTCATTCTGCACAGGTAGGGGCAGGTGGGTGACCAGCGCTGATGTTCCTGCATGGGTTCATCGCCCTCCTGCCATTGGTCTATGATGATGGGACAAAAGGCACATTTCACTTCATCTCTTGTTTTTAAATAGTAGAATCCAGCGGTCGCCAAGGCTTGAGGGTTTATGAAAGGCACTAGCCATGTGGCAAAAGTCTTGAAACGTTGTTCCTCAGAGTTTAAATTCATGGATGTAACGTCTCTTGAGGCTTTAAAGCAAGACATGACTGAGCGGCTTGAAGTGGGATGACCTGTTATTTATACACTCGTCACTTGGTTGGATAGTGGATAATAGTTGACTTGTTTGTGATGAATAATCAAACAGTAGGCCGTGGTATTGGCTGGTACATTGTCATGCGTTTCAAAATCTAGTCGAATGTCGATATTGGATGGCTTGACAGACTCTTCCAGGTAAGAACAGTCAAAGACAATCAGTGGCGCTCTTGCCTTAAACGCTTGGGGTAGTAGCATGGGGCCGTTCTCTTTTTGATAATACGACCATCGAAATTTAGAAAACAAGTCGTACAGGGGACCAAACTTATTTTTTGAAACATCCAAATCCAGTCCTTCATAGGGAAACACAGCTCCGTTGAGGAAAAGACGTGCATTTCTCAATTGCAGGTGATCAAATTGCGTGGCATCTTTGGTTTGTTGATACTTGCGATTCGTTTGAAAACCCACGATCAGGTAGAGAGGTCTCTCTGTATAGCGAGCTGTTTTTACAGACCAACTGTGTGTGTTGGTGGTGGGCAATAGCGGATACTCATGGAGTGCCCAGCTTCTAAATTCCATGGGTAGAGGCATATCTCTCTTTACCATCCAGTTTTTTGCTATCTTCAAGGGTCACATGTGGCACTTTCCATAGCAAGCGTTGTAGTTGAATTTTTGAATCAATGGGGGCATTGTCGGCTCCCTTGAGTGCATTATTATCACTCCTGTCTCTCACTAGATAAAGCACTTGCCTTGCGTTAACCACAATGCGTTGGTGATCTTCAGCAAAGCCTAAAATCAGTTTAAGAGGTAAATATCCAGTAAAGGTCCCATCGGTGTGTACCATCCAGTCATTGGTCGAGTCAGGACACCAACCTGCCATGCAAAGTGTTTTACCTTCTTCCTCACTATAAGAGGGGTATAGTTTCATGACACTGGAAATGCCTACATTTCGAGTGCTATCCACCACGATATCGTTAATGACATACCGCACTTCAGAAAACAGAAAGGCCAAACCATGGTTGGCCAACTTGGATGTGGTGGGTGTAGAGCCATCGGCTTTGGTGAGCCGACCTTCAATCTGAATGACACTTTCATGCGGTAGGGTGTAAATATCTTGGTTGTTGATAACAAATTGAATTTCATCATTGTTATTGAGTCCAGGTGTTTGAGCTTGATAGGAATGGAGATCAATTCTTACCACTCCTGGTTGCTCCTCGATGCGGTTCGCTATCTCTAGGATAGAATTCATTATGAGGGTTGACGTGGTAACCCAAATGCTGTAAAATCTGCTTGCCTTGAGATGTTAACGTGTATTCACGTGGCAAACAACTAACACTATCCCTAGACGGTGTTGTTGCTTTATACACAAATTTCATAGTGGCTTTAACACCAACTTGTAAGTCACTGGTGTGGTGGAATCTAGATCAATGAGTTGTTGATCTCTATTGATCAGTCTTCATGTTATATTACTAATACTATGAACAGCCACAGAATGAAAAAGCACTACTGGAGGGTTTTCACGAATAATATACCCATTGGGCGATGTCACAATAAAGTCATATAGCGAATGCGATGGTTCTTGATTGGTGTACACTTGGCTAATAATATTACACGTCACCGACACATGATGGTACTCAATGAATTTCACTTTATGGTCCGATTCATGTTTTTTGTTGGGCTGCAATACACGTGGTTTAAATCCTAGTAATGGGCCAATGGAATCGGGGTGTGTTTTAAAGTCAATGTTAAAGGTAGAGAAAATACTGCAGCGATGAGTGTTGGTATTGCCTACAATTTCAAACTTGTGCGTTCCGTCGAGAAATGACTTTAAACCATATTGATTGATCAACACCACATGTGTTCATAAATGTCATCGATCGTGTATCCACCAGAGTTCAAGGTGAGCACAGAATCATCATAGTAAAACTTGTTGTTCACATTTTCACGTATGTTGTATATTCGATTGTACGTTTCAAGAGAAACAAGTCCTAAACCATAGGGTTTTTCACTCAATTCGATAGGCGGGTAAAAGTCTAGGATGACTTCAGGTCCACGTCCATGCACTGTAAACGTTTTACTTTCTGCCGACATACTGGTGGCGTTTTTGCTTATGCTGCGTCTTATATAAAAAAAATAAACACAAACGTCCACACTGTTGGCTGTTAAACGTTTGCTCACGTTTCACATTATAATATATCTTGATCCTGTTTCCAAAATAGGTCACTAGTTCCATGGGCGGGGGCAAATTCCCAAAACTGTCAAAGTACCATACAGTGGATCCCTCTTTGACATAAGCTACATAATGCGTTCCTGGTCCTCGGTAATCATCCAAATTGACAACAGCACATTCCTGTTTCCAGGGTCGTGGGGGTAATTGGTTTCGCATAAACACACCTCGAAAATGAGAAAGCTTTAGTTGTTTAGCATAGCTTTCCACTTGCTGATGCGTCAGTGCATGTCTTGCTATGGCTGAGGTTATTATTTTTTTTTTTTTTAATATTTCGAAATGGTGAAATCCCATATCCTTGTTGATAAAAGGCTGGCTTTAAATTGGCATTTCTAGCCCCCATGGCGATCGCTTCCATCGTTTCATTGTGTCGCTGACTTTCTTTGAGTTGTTGCTTGCCCTGCTGCGCGGCTTTAATGGTTTTCGCCACTGCACTGGCACCGCCCAAAAGTGAGCCCAGAGCAGCCAACCCGGCAAATAATGCAGGTAAAAATCCCGCTCGTTTGGGGACGGGAATCACTCGCCCTTGGTTTGAACTCTGTCACCGACGTTTTGGAATAACATGTCTCTGTGCTGCTCGAAGGGCTTTCCTTATGGTCAATACATTATTTTTTCTTTTTTTCTTTCGCAAGGGCTTGTCCACGAATGTTGTAAGCCCAGGCTTTGCCAAGGACAATGTCCTTTTTTTAGTCTTTCTCACCACATACCTTTGTTTCACCATGATGATAATGACCCACAACCTTTCACAAGAAAGTTTAAATCACAACTAACGTTAGATGGTTATTTCATGGCTGTATATTCCAATTCCACATAAAGTGGGAAATCGTTTATGGTTTTTCCCGCTTGCTTTTCATCCCATGTCAACATGAGGTGAAAGGATAATTCGTCACCAGCATTGACCATTTCATGCTTATGGACCAACATCCTATGACCATTTATCTTTATTTGTAAATGGTTCTCATCAGGTATGGCATATTTGATGTGAATGGTTCCATCATAGTGTAATCGATAGTGGCTTAAACCCGAAGCAAGCACATAGGTCAAGTGCTGATCATGGACTAGCGGTAAATGGTTTCTGTCATTCAAAGGTTTTTCATTTGTCAGATACACTAAAAATACAGATGGGATAAATTTATAAAGCCTTTTCATTTCATAGGTCATGTAACGCTTGGTACAAACATCGTCTTCGTCTTGTGGGTCTTCCACGTGAATAATCCGATGGTGATTAGCGCTATAGCCATTCACCGTAAGCTGGGGCACTTTGTCATAAAACTCATACACTTTGTTATCCACATACTTTTTCGTAGTAACGTCTGTAGACACTTGAGGATGTTTTACATGGGTTAACCGCTTTCCCTTAAAGTCATAATCTCCCTGTTTTGTGCGTGGCACTACTGACCTATCCACATAGTGTTTATTAGCAGGATCTGTTTCTTGTTTAGGATCATGTATGGGGACAGGCCTAGCTTTGGCCATCAACGCACGTCCAAAGACATCCATCGTCAACCTGTAGTACCAGTCTACTGTTTCTATGACAAGGCTCGGTGTCATGTATATAGACAGCCTGCTAGCCTGTCTAAGCCTTAGTTGAAATGAAGATTATTAAGCAGCAAGAGTCATTCCCCGTGGGGGACATGGTTTCCCATCTCTGTCCTACATCACGTGAACAACGTCATGGTTCACTGTTTCCATCTTCCATTCGCTGCATCATTGTGGGGTCTTCCGGTTGTGGAAAGACTAATCTTTTGCTAACGCTCATCACAGCGCCCAATGGTCTGCGTTTTCAAAATATTTATATTTTTGCAAAATCTCTCTACCAACCCCTCTACGTGTTTCTGGATCAAGTCATGTCTGGATTACTAAAAGAGAATATGGGTTATTTTACATTTTCCATGCAAGAAAATGTGATTTCACCGGATGAGGTAAAGTCTGATTCACTCATGATTTTCGATGATGTATCCACTGAACGTCAAGGCATCATTCAAAGCTATTTCAGCATGGGTCGTCACAAACATATCGATTGCTTCTATCTTGGACAAACGTATTCTAAAATGTCCAAACAGTTGATTCGTGACAATGCCAATGTCATTGTTTTATTTCGTCAGGACGAGAGGAACAGTCGTCACATTTATAATGAACATGTGAATCCTAATATGACCTTTCAAATGTTTACAGAATTGTGTGCCAAGTGCTGGAACACTCAACGTCATGCCTGTTTAGTGATTGACAAACAAAGTGAACTCAACCAAGGACGGTATCGCTTAGGGTTTGATCATTTTATTGCTATTTAAGGCCCTGTCTCATTCCCCGGCAAGTCATTTGTCAAGACACCATGGCGTTAGCAGAGAGTCAATTGAAAAAGCATATTATTAGAGCAAAAAATACTATTCGCCAAAAGTTTCGTCAATTGAAACAATCACGTGCAAATCATGCTTTGTTTATTCAACAACATTTAGCACCTCCGCTAAAAGCCATGTTGAAACCCTCTTTCAAGCCATCTGAAACGCTACCCAGCGTTTCACAAGCCACGCAGACGCTGCACGAGGACCCTGAGGAAGAGGAAGTGGAAGATTTGACTAGTGTTAGTGAAGTTGAGGATGAGGAGGAACAAGTGTTTACGCCTCAAAAAAAGGCCGCACCCCTTGCAGAGTTTTTGAGAAAAAAGAAATCCTTGGCCATGGTCGAAACATCTTGCCCTTCCAGAGCGTCTCCGTTTTCACAACTCTTGGCCACCCCTCAACATAAAGCTCAACTGAAAACCATTTTAATAAAATATTATGGATCAACATTGGAACCCTATTTCACCGATCTATTTATTGGAAACACAGATACCACGTATGGTGTTCGCTATGAGAATGATAGTTTTAAAATTGGCGATTCATCCATTAAATTTGCTCGTACTAAAGCTGTGATTAAAAATATCAACTATAAATTAACGCCAGGACTGTTAAAGCTGCTCTTTTCTCGGACCCCCTCTTCCCATGATTATACGTCAGAGGATCTTGACAAATATAAATCCATTTTATTGGATACCCATGCCCATAAGAGACAGTATGATCCCACGCAACAAGTGAATGCCAATATATCTCAAAAATATAAAACCATCATTGCAAAAATGTTTCCCACCAGTCAAAGTACTCGTCGTAAAGCGTCCGCTTCGGGAGTGACATTTAAATCATTAAAAACCCTTGTGGATGTTACCTACTGGCACAATCCCAATAAGCTCGTCCAGCGGCTACAGTTGTTGCATGCCTCACGTCAAGCTGGCCATACCGGTCACGATTGGGAAATTCAAGAAATTGAACAAGAACTTCGAAATGCCAAAATTATTGTTTAAGCCCTCACCCATTAAAATGGGTATTGCTCACGAGTTGCATCGCCCAGCTAGGCGTCACTATCCGCGACTCAAGGTGATTTCACGAGGTGTGGATGAACTTTGGCAGGCTGACTTGGTTGAAATGATACCCTATGCTAGCGTTAACGACGGTGTACGCTATATGTTGACCGTCATTGATGTCTATTCCAAAATGGCCTTTGTTGAACCTGTGCGTCGCAAGTCTGGTCCACTAGTTACCAAGGCCTTTCAACATATTATTCAACACTCCAAACGTCAACCTCAGCTGCTACAAACCGACCAGGGGAAAGAATTTTTCAACAAGGACTTCTCCAGTTTTCTCAAATCTGAGGATATTCACCATTACACCACGTACAGCAATCTCAAAGCCAGTGTGGTCGAACGGTTCAACCGAACATTGAAAACCCATATGTGGAAAGCGTTTTCCGCTCAGGGCAGTTATCGCTGGTTGGACATGTTACCTGAGCTAGTATCACGTTACAATGACACCAAACATAGAACGATTGGGACCAAGCCACACCTCGTGACTAAAAATATTCAGCGATTGGATAAACTGTTAAACCCCATAAAAACAGCCGATCCTAAACGTCACCGACTGAAAATTGGGGATTTTGTTCGTGTGAGCAAATTTAAGTCTGCCTTCGATAAGGGCTACACGCCTCAGTGGGGGACTGAACTATTTCAAATTCGTCGAGTCAACTTGGACACTCCAGTCACCTATTTACTCGAGGACCTCAACCATCAACCCATAAAAGGTAGATTTTATCTCCATGAACTTCAGAAAACAGCATTTCCTCAGCATTATCTTGTGGAAAAAGTGTTGAAACAAAAAGGAAATAAACTCTATGTCAAATGGTTAGGGTTTAACTCCACGTTTAATTCTTGGATCAATAAATTACATGTTGTGTGAACCTGTGCAATTTTCAATTATTCACACATGTTGTGCACCACTAATAGCTCTGTGTGTACAGTCCTCAGCTCCACATGTTTGTCTTTCCCTTTCCACCTGTGTTCTCTCTTACATTACCCCTCCCCCTTTCCCTCCCTTCACCTCCCACCACTGCTGTTTGCAGCTCTTGCCTATCTATTGGTTGTGACATCATTCCCACAAGTTGCATCATACTTTTTACCGATTCAGCGATTCCCACGCTTTGAACATTCTCTTATCGTGCACGTGGACAGCTAACGTCCCAGGCAAACACCTGTGCCAGATCAAATTTCATGTCAACTTGCATTTTGTCACGTACGAAGCAAACAGGATGTGACTTGTTAACAGTTATCGCGCACGTGGACAGATAACACCCAAGCGAACACCTGTGGCAGATCAAATTTCACATGAACTTGCATTTTGTCACGTACGAAGCAAGACAGGATGTCACTGGTTTAGCCTACATGTGGTATCACATGGTCAGATTATTTCACCTTCAAGCGTCATCTGTTGTCAAATCAGATCAATGCCTTCCAATAAGCTCAATTGACATTCACCTCCTGCTCCTCGGCAAGTTTGTTTTCTGTACTCGCTTCGACCAACATAGAATCAAGTTCTCATCACCGTTTACACGTTGTGACCGATCCAGTCAGGGTCAATTACCAGCCCCGGATGACAGAAGATGAAGGAACTCGGAGAGTCAGTATGACGTCATGGCATGACGCGGCGAGAGCAGGGGAATGCTCCAGAAGGTTCCAACCCCTCCCACTTTCTTTTTCTCGAAGAAGGACGGAGTTCCGGAATGTTTAGTATGTGAATCAGCAGTATGTGAGTCAGTAGTGCGTGGACGAGAATGTCACACAGCGGAGCACGGAAGATTAGCCCATGTCATGTAGACAGTGATTTTACATCGGGAACTTGAATGGTTTTTGTGAGTAACCAGCAGGCCATGAAGCCTGAAACTAGCGTGCATATATTGCCAGTGAGTTTTTTTTCAGTGAAGCATGTCAGTTTGTTTGTCGAACAGTGTGAATTTCTAGGCGATATCGGACCTGCTAGTATGTGAGGAAACAGTTAGAACTGATAAAGGAAGTCCGTTTATGCCGACAATTTATGTTCATTAAAGATTGATACCAGGAGGTGTTTAAATTTACGAGTATCAGGGGAAGAACTATATAAGGATAGTCGAGGCGAAACATTATCGCGAGGCCCTATATTTTAACTGACATTCATTCGGAAATAGCATAGCAGTACGGCGTTTTAAGACACGTAGTGAAAACGCAGTAAGGGAGGCCACATCTACTTTAAGCTTGGGTTGGAAGACTACGGGCCGCAGGCAACTTGATATGTCGGTCAAGGCCAGCTCGAAATAGCTCCTCGTGGAAGGAAGTGTGTCACCGGGCTAAAGGAAGTGAAAACATATGACTCAAGTGAACCAGGAACTAGACGCTTTAGTGTGCGAGCATAAATGTGCTCTGATATAGTGAGGTGTATATTGCCGCACGGCAGCATGAACTTATTAGCCATGGACTCACATATTCTGGGCATCAACATGCATATTAACACGCGAATTATGCTGCACTGAACTGCTAAGGGGCCATAATGGGGTGAACGGTCTCAACGAGGTGGACGAGTGGACCATGGTTGGGACGTCGATCCACGGCGCTGATGAAGGTGACGGGGGACAACCTGTGGGCAGACATGGGCGTCGCCAGGAGATCGGGAGTTGCCAGAGGCGGATACCTCTGCCAGTACGCTGGGAGACCACATCGCGGGGACGCTGGAGGGACGCCGCCGCCCTGACGCCGCCGACGATGACGACGCCGACGCCATGGATTTCCGAGGACGCCAGATATAAAGTAAGACGTTTCCTTTCCATCCTTGTTCATCAGAAAGAAGAGAACTTCTACCTCGAATAGCCATGCCATGAGATAACCTGAGATCGTGTAACTTAACGCCCTTTATAATAATTTATTCCAGATTGAATAAGAGCATCATTTTTTTTCTTTTCATAGGGTCGTGCAGATGTTTTTTTGTCTTTCTTCTCGGGTCATTTGACCTATATAAATTTACAGCATCAATGGTGGGAGTAAGACATGTATTTAGTCTCTGAGTCATAATAATAATAATAATAATAATTTGAAATTGGGTAACCATAATAAGAGATGCCCATTTTGCTGGGAGATCCTAGCACGTCGATTTCAGAGGTCATTAGTCGAATTCTATTCTGAAAGGTTTGTCACGGAATGAACAGATTTTTATAGCAATGAATATGGTTGAAGACTGCCGGATAAGGTTCCTTGGATAGGATGCCATATTATCATACGACCTCGTGGTCCCGATAAAGTTGATACGCTCTGTTAGTGTGGTTTCTTGACACATGCTGATAATGCCTGATTTATTTTGTAATGATGTTGTGTAAAGTTTATGTGATAATTATGTGGTAATTAGATATGGTATTTTTCCGTCAAAATGTGACGAGATTATTCACGGGGCGACGGATGTCCGTGGAATTGTAGTTGTAAGGACAGGGTCCTCTTGACGAACGTGCCACGTTCATTGATGAGTTGTATTGAATAGCGCAGGGGTGTAATTGATGGTGCGCTCGACGGTCAGGTTGTTTGGATCTTCACACAGAGTGTTCGGCGGAAGGGTTACGATTAAATGTTGGTTATGTGAGTATGAAATACGCTAGGGCGCCTTATTGCGAGGTTCTTAACCTTTCATAAACATTTGATAATGCTATAATTTAATTACAAGGACAAATATGACCATGTGGATCTAGGTTGTTGGAAAGAGGAAGATAAATTAATAATAATAATAAGAATTAGTAGTGTAAATATGTAAGCACAATCTGGGTGTGTTAATAATTTATGATAGGCTATAATTAATTGTTGAAATGTCGTCTTATGTGAAGCTGAGTCGATGTTTGTGTGCTATTTGATGTAACATGATGCTCTTTAATTATTCATTTGCAGTTCGATAGAGGAGATCCGTCCATTACTGTATAAGGGTAGACAGTTGTAATTTATATAGACATTCGATATTTTCTTAAGAGTTTTTTTGCCGCAGGTGAACTTTATGTTGATTGGCTAGTGATGTTTACATGCGTGTGCACCGATAAATTATGGTTAATTTAGCTTTTTGAGAGACGATCTCCCTGTCGGAACTTTAAGAGAGGACACCCACGAGTTTGAATAAGCGTAATTTTCTTTTCTTTGTTTAGGGACTATGAACTTTATTTCTTTTCCGGACTTTGTCCCACCATAACATTATACTCGTGCGTGATAGGCAGGTTGCATACTTATTTATCCTTTGGCCAATAAAGGAGCAGATGTGATTTTACGAGGGCTTTTACTTTCTTTTCTGTTTGTCAATTCAAGTTAGGGTTTTGCTTGTGAATCCTGGTTCAGTCTATTTACCATCCCAACCCGTAAACGACCCGAGACCCTTTGTCTCTAGCTCACTGGAGCTTTTCATAGTCTTGTCTGTATGAACCAAGATTCATGCCCTAATTTTTTTTGTACCCACTCCCTTGGCTGTTTCTTCTAATGGGGCCGGGGTGCTAGCCGGGTGATCGCCTGTCCCATTGGAGAAGCGGGCACAACGTCAAAGGTAAAATGTGTGAAAAAACGCACCCTCGCTCTGTCATAAACCGACCCGTCGAAATATCAATTGATCTATTGAACACAGCCACCGTGGTCAGCGACAGGTTCGGTGAAACACACACACCCAGCCGTATCGTCTCTCTCAACCACCACGCTTCATAAACATTATAAACAAGTAAAGAAAAAGAAAACGTTATTTCAACATGTATGACGTTAGGCCCTTTGTGAATTATTTTTTGGAAAAAAAATCTACCACATTTGAAAGGGGGCGTTAGCCCGAGTCCTAGGACACCTCGTACACGTCTCTAGCGTTATTGGTTCATGAGATATCGGCAAAAATCACAAAAACACGTGTTTACCCCAAAATCGAGTTTCCAATTTTTTTAAAATTACAACGAGTGGTCCATAGCAAAGAGGACATCACCCCGAGTCCTTGGACGTGTCGAACACACCTCTAGCATGATTGGTTCGCGAGATATTAAAAGCGGATGACCTTTTAGTTTTGGTCTTTTCATTAAATAAAGAGCCTATAGGAAAGTAGGGGGCATCACTACGAGTGCTAGGATACCCTGTATGTTCAAATCCGACCATTGGTTAGCGAGATATCAGGTTCGGGGCAAATACGAGGAGGGTTCAAAAAGAAGTGGCGCAGCTCCCGTGTCATCCCACTACTGTCAGGTTTTTGTCCTAGAGACTTGAAATTTATTTTGGGGGTAGAGGGGGTAGGGACCATTGATTTAGGTCAAACAAACTTTTTGGTAAACTTCCTAGTTTCCAAAATATAGGATTTTCAAAATTCGAGTGTTTTCAAAAAACATAAAAAAATAAAAAAGCTTTATTATAAAAAATAAAGGTCATAAGGACCATTTGTTTGAGCCATAGCACAACGTTCTACCATGTTTGGTTTTCAAACTATCACCAACTTTCGAAAACAAAAATTTTCAAAAAAAATTTCAAAAATATAACGAGTAGTCCATAGGAAAAAAGACGTCAGCTCGAGTCCAATGAGACCTCATTTGTCAAAATCGGACCATGCGTTCGAGAGATATTTAACATGGCTGAGGCTTAGTAGTAGAGCAAAGGGGTTTCCCGAGCGGCCTAGAACTCCTATTACTCCACTACTCTCGAGAAGAAAAGGAACTCCGCTTTCGAGGAATACATGAAAATTGTAAACAAAGAAAAGTAACCAAGACGGTTATTCGAAATAGTAAGTCAATAAATATAATAATAATAATAATAATAATAATAATAATAATAATAATAATAATAATAATAATAAAAATAAAAATAATAAAATAATAATAATAACAATAATAATAAAGTTACATACGAGTACATAGTTTTCATTTGAGATTGTTTTGTGTTAAAACGTCCAGTCTAGTCTACAAGCCTCTGTTTACAAACAAGTTGCCTCCATGATCCCTTATTAGCAGTTAGCACTGCAGCCTCCTCTGCATCTATAGAGCGTCTCTACCTTAAAAGACAGTATGGGATTAAATGTAGTATTTGGCTCTCACTTGCACTCGTATGCCCTGCAATTAGCTTCGTCCTCTTCTACCCCATTTGCCATTTCCCAATAATGCAAAGTGATAAATCTAAGAAAATGATTGCGTGGTCTTATAGAAAATTTTTCACTCTTTAGGATGATGTAAAATTAAAAGCCATAAACAATTATCAGATGGCCCAATTTTCACAATTACGATATTTTAGTGCGAATCTATATGTATGCATATATAAAACTTATCACGCCATAGATAATGAACTAATGGTCACAACAGATTGAGAATTCGTTTTTATATTGCCTGAGGTTGGTAGAAGATATCCTATTTTTCAGGGCAGTAATTTGTTCATAATAAGAATGTTATATTTTGTTTTCTTGAAAATTCTAGGGTGGTATCACAGGAAAGTTAGGTAGTGAGAAACCTTTTTGCTGTTGACCTTACGTCGGTGACTAAGCGAGATGAAATATTCATTAAAGTCTAAAATAGTTTTGCATATGTTATCGCACTTCACGTACTGCCCCCGCCCAGCGATACTTGACTAAGTTTGTTTATTCAGGTGACCCGTTATCGCCACGACTGCGTTTGATGAGGGTAGGAAAAGATTCTGTACTACCCCAAATTCAGTGTTATTAAATTTGTTTGTGGTGTGAGGTTAAACTGTGAAGTGAAGTGGTACTTATGTATACAGCAACTAGAAAGCGGCGTACTATTGGCAAATTGCACAGTAGAGAGCGTTTTATAGCACTGAATATATTTAATTATTTCTTAAAGAACATGAAAGTATTGCACCTCTCACCTTGAAATAATTTAACACTGACTCTACCTCTCTTAACCTCTATAGCCAAGCTCATTAACCTCTTAGGTAATCTTTCCTCCCCCAATCTTATAAGGTGCGTTCAAAAAGTAACGAGCCGGAGGCATAATTACAGAAACCAGTACCTGTATGTTAGAAGTATTGGCCCTGGCTGTTGAGGCACTTGTCCCACTGTGACTCGAGGCGGTGAATGGCTGTCTCATAAAATTCCCTGGGCTGCGATGTGAACCAGTTCCGCACGTACAGATGGACATCGGCGTCCGAGGTGAATCGTAGGCCCCGCAGAGCCCTTTTCAGGGGACCAAACATGGCGTAATCACAGGGAGAGAGGTCTGGACTGTATGGAGGGTGGCCGAGAACCTCCCATTTGAATTTCTGTAGGAGTGCCGCGACTGTGTTGGCCGTGTGAGGTCATGCATTGTCGTGGAGCGACCACGGCGGCTATGGCGTTCACTGTCACTTGGCGGTCCTGGGTAATGAGTGCATCAACCAGCTGGACGTTGTCATCGGTAATGCAGGGGAGGGGGGTGCCCCAGACCGGGCATCATCGGCTAACGACACCCGTCCTTCCCTGAAGCGCTTGTGCCACGCCTTGACCTTTGCAAGGGACATGCAGTGTACGCCGTACATTTGTGACATTCGGCGATGAATGTCCGTTCCCCCTACTCCTTCCGCTGTCAGAAACCGAACAACACCTCTCTGCTCTTCGGTTGACGCCTCCATGTCACTGTTTGCAATGTGACTGGCAGCGTTGGACGATTGATGCATGCTGCTGCTCGCTTTGTATCGTCACATGACGTGCACGCGTGCCCTCTAGCGACGGGCTGTGACCTTCCACGCTCTAGTCGGATCCACACCTCGTTACACACGCCACAATTAGCCGATGTAGTCACCGGTTTGCGCATTCCAGCCTCCGGCTCGTTACTTTTTGAACGCACCTTATATTTTAATAATAATGATAATCCCGTGGAAGGGCACATGTTAACCATCATGGTGTATAATTGTGCTAACGAGGACACAGGAGGCGCGCTCAAGTTGCGAACGGAAGAGCGCAGTTAAACGTAAACGAGGCAATTGAAGCAAGCAAGTCCCGATCAAATCTTGGGAGTGCTCTGCTGTTAACGCCCCATTATCTAGGTCCCCGCGGGACTTAACCAGCTGGTACCACGACCACTTTATAGCACCAGCACTTGTGATGAGACTAGCGATCAGCACTCGATCTTTAAACGTAATTCCACCTATGACCGGGTCCAACTTTAAACAAGTGCCGCGCAGCTGGCGCGGAGCACTATTGGACTTGTAGAACTCAAACCGTGTGTATTAGTGGGGTAACCACGCTACAGTTGCAGTAATCCCTCGATTTAGCGGACTAATTAAAATAAGTATTTTTGATAGGAGAGCAAATTGAAATTTCCAAGTTTCACATCGAAGAGAGTTTCATGCCCTGATAATATCAAAGACATTGGCCATATTACTTTACTGCTTTTTTAGTGAATATTGTTACGAGATTTGATTACATCATGCAATGGGCCTACTCAAATTTCCGTTGCCTTAAAATAAAATAACATAAAATAAAATAAATTATAATTAAATTAAGTAAAATAAAATAAAATAATATGAAGAGAAATGAAATAAATAAATAAAATAAATAAATAAATAAATAAATAAATAAATAAATAAATAAATAAATAAATAAATAAATAAATAAATAAATGAATAAATAATTGGATGAACAAACAAATCAATCAATAAATGAAACATATCAAAATGAAAATAAAAATAAGAAATAAAAATAAAATAAGAAATAAGAATTGAAAAATGAAAAAAGGAAAGAAAAATAAAGAACAAGAGAATACAAATATTGTAAAATGAATAATGAAAAAATAAAAATAAGTAAAAATGAAGTGAAAAAAAAGACAATAAAAATGAAAAATTATAACTTATAAACAAAAAATTTAAAATATATAATAAAAAGTAAAAATTGAAAGTTAGTAGCCTAAGTGATAAATAAAAATAAAATAAAAATAACAAATAACAAATAAAAAATAAAAATAAGATACAAAATAAAATTAAAAATAAAATAAAAAATAAAAAAATAATAATAAAAAATAAAAATAAAAAAAATAAAATTAAAAAAACAAAATATATAAGAATGAAATAAAGAAATACAATATTCTTTGCTTCTGTTTGTTTCACATTATCCATTGCTGTCTAGGTCGGTCAGAATAACATTACAGCAATTCTCAATTACAATAGTGTGTCTGTTTTTCCCAGAGTTACCTAAAGATACCACACCAGGCGCCACTGACAAGGCGGGTACATGGCTAATTGGCGAAAACAAGTTGGGAACTTAAAACTTAACTCAGCATTCTCCACTAAACAACAAACCGGCCAGAAGTCTTACATAGTTTTTAACATGTTTGCTATGCTTCAAGGTCCAACGGCTAGAAAATAAAATGCCTCCGTCTTCGCACAGATAATTACCGGTAACAGTAACTTTGAAGAAAAACAGAAGATAATATGATCAATAAAAAGTATAGGAATATGAATAGGTGCTTGTTTCCTTCTACCTCTTCCGGTTTGAACTGTAAACTCACCAAACGTAAAATATATGTTTTACAAAAGTATTTGCGTCCTTCTGACTGAAAACTAAACGCAGACTGAATATGGTTAAAGGCAAGCGCCAACATGCAAATTTAAGGTCTATCTCGTGTCTTTCACCACGGAGGTCCAGGTTCAGTTACCAAATGTGGCATCTTAGAAGTGGATTTCATTTTCTTCTCCCACTTTTACTGCATGGAAATGCGGGGATGACAATTGAAATAAGTCAACTGCCACCTTCTACCCAAATCTTAGCCCCAATTACAAATACTCACACTATATAGTCACTATAATGACACAGGTTATCAGATAGATTCCACCTACACCCATGCACTCGGGGCTACATGACCAACAATATCACAAAGCCCCTAAATCAACAACAACAACAACACAATAAGGGAATTTAAGTTGAATTTTCTAGCATGGTTTCTTAGTTCTTGATTCTCACTCTTTCTTTTATCATTTTAAAGGATCTTGTCGACTTCGTCGTTACGCTGGGGTCTTGCGTTACGTTACGGTGACGGGACGAAATGTACCCAGATGCACTGAGATGTGTGACGTCATAGTACCGCTTGGTGCATGTGTTCCCCGACAATCTTTACTTCGTTAGTATAAGACAAAAGTCCCCGATTCGTGGATGTCACGGGTAATCTCGAGAACCACTGGATGGATTTTGATGCGGTTTTCACCATTCTGTAAAGGGTATCTCGAGGAAAGCTTCTGTAGAAAATAATTTATGTATGATCAAAGGAAGCCAAGCAGTAACGATTTCAGCGAAAAAGTCGAAAACAAACTTTGCGTCCGTGCGCTTCTTAAGCTTACGCTGGGCAAACCGTTAAAAATATCAATATTCTATGAGCGTAAGAATTGGTCAGCATGAAAAGTTCTACAAAAATGTCCGCGAGAGCATATCTCTTATCTTCAATACATCGCCTACTATAAGTGTTTTTAGACTGGATGGAAGGGGCACGTCCCCGCGCGCTCTGGTGAGCGTGCGGCATCCCGCGCGCTTGACCTTGCTTTGCCCTTGGTTTGCACTTGCCGTTCGCGAATAATTTGAAACAAGATAAGCACGATAAGTATTATGCAGATAATTTTCTAACATTTCAAGAGTCTTTGGCGTCGAGCTTCAGCATTTGTAGCATTTAAAATGATACAAAGTCTAGTCTTTCTGACTGACTGTCCCTTTTTAATTCTATGCTCATTTTAGCTTTTATTCCGAAAACCAGTATTTACTTCTCAGATACTGATGTTTTGTGGTCACAGACAAGAAATAGTGTCTTGACCACTGAGAAAGACACAAAAACGTAGGTCAAGGAGAGCCACAATAAGTTGATGTCTTCCAATATGAATAATTGGAAATGACTGGCATTCTTGTGAACGGAACACGAAACCTCTCCTTCCTTTAGGTCGGTGTGTTAGCTGTTCTTTATTTGGTCGAGGTAACCAGGGCTTAAGAGCGAGTCACTTTTCAAGTCATGACATAATAACGCTTTCTGATACGTTAATTTATTGTGATCATACCTGCAGTGTGTTACAGAATATTATTAATAAATCTCTATGGGTTGTGCCAGAGGAGTGCGTCAGGCCTCGGCAGCCGGCACAGTTCATATCCTCGCCGCTAGATGGGGGCTTCATTCATTCCATTCCTGACCTGGTCGGAGACTGGAAGCAGGCTGTGGATTTTCATTTTCTCTATGGGTTGTGGCGGTTGTAGAGATATTAAAACAAGCACAGTCCAGCAGTCCAACATCAAATAATTATGCTACAGGAGAGCAAAGTGTACTGTTCTGCGCCTGAAACGCAGACCACCCAAAGCACACATGTGCTAGCCTGGTTGCTGTCTGCTGATCCCACACCTTTTTCTTTGCAACAAACGACCCATTTTCTTGCTATCTTCGACGTCTACAAAAGTTTCACAGCAATTGAGAGTAAAGATAACACAACATAGACAAGTTCATCTATCAAGCGTACAGCAATGAGTGCACAGACAGTTTGAAAGTCATGGCTATATCCGTGATAATGCTCCAGAGCTATGAGGATGGTGGTACTAGGATCAATCTGAGATGGTGAACCCGGGGCTGGAAACAACTAGTGCTCCGTGGTTACATTAGTGATGTTCAGTCTTACATAGCAGTAAGGCTTCGTGCCTCCATTAGTCTTCCTCTTGACGACAGCCTTCCCAATGACGACATAGAGACAATACCACTGAAGAAACCTGATTTCATTGAACTGAGATCTAGAGCTTTGCCATACAGCTGGAAATATATGTGGTCACAGAGATGAGAGAGAGATGCCCAAACAATGCTCCACCCCCCGCTCAATTGAGGTGAGATTGTAGAACATAACATCGCATCCATATAACTCATGTTTATGTTTCAGCAACTTAAGGGGACATTCTAGGTTATCAATGTCCTATTTTTCCAAAGCTAAAATGTAACATATTTAGATACACTTTTTTGACAAAATAACCACTAGAATAACTTTAAAAAATCATGCAAGTAGGGTTTTACATGTCGAAAAATACCATGCAGATTTAATACATTAGCAGTCATGTGATCTGAGATATAAATCTATATATATATATATATATATATATATATAAAAGAAAGTCGTGTTAGTTACACTATTTATAACCCAAGAACGGCTGAACCGATTTGGCTGAAAATTGGTGTGGAGGTAGCTTAGAACCAGGAGACGGATATAGGATACTTTTTTTTTTTTATCCCGTGACGTGATATAAAACATCAAAGAGAATACAAGTCACTATAAAAAGTAACGCAAATGGCAGCTAAAATTAACTCAAGAAGGAATGGCAAGGCAAGTCGTTTCCAGGCAAGAGTAGCTCTTGACGAGACACGGCCGACTGGATGCGAGTAACGCTCTCCACTACCAGTATAGAAATCATTAAAATACTTAATTTTTTATTTGTATTTTTATAGGCATAGTTAATCCAATTTACAATACAGAGCACGCGAGTAGTTTAAACAAATGAGTGTTGGCGAGGCGTTCATATAGCCTACAATTCATCCAATTGCGACCACATTTTTGTGGGTTCTTTAGCACACTTCCGGGAAAGTTATAGGCATAGTAAATCCAATTTACAGTAGATAGCGCGCGAGTAGCTTCAATAAAATGGCGTGCGATTCGTTCAAAAAAGACCCACATGCGTCCATATACCATTCATCCCATTGCGATGAAACTTGGGTGAGATGTTATGTACACTTCAGGGAAAGTTTTTGGCGTAGTAAATCCACTTAACAATAGGTAGCGCACGAGTAGATTCAACAAATGAGCGACTACGCACGAAGCGTTTCAACCAAGTCCCGTATGCGTTCATATACTATTCGTTCGATAGCGATGAAACTTGGGTGAGATGTTGTGTACACTGCAGGTAAGTTTTCTGGCTTAGTAAATCCACTTTTCAATAGGTATCGCACAAGTACAGTAGATTAAACAAATGAGCGACGACGCGCGAAGTGTTCAACAAAGTCCCATATGCGTTCATATACCATTCGTCCGATAGCGATCTAACTTGGGTGAGTTATTGTGTACACTCCAGGGAAGGTTTCAGGCTTAGTAAATCCATTTTACAATAGGTAGCGCACGAGTAGATTCAATAAATGAACAAAGACGCGCGAAGCCTTTCAACAAAGTCCCGTATGCGTTCATATACTATTCGTCCGATAGCGATGAAACTTGAGTGAGATGTTGTGTACACTTCAGCGAAGGTTTCTGGCTTAGTAAATCCAATTTTCAATAGGTATCGCACAAGTAGATTAAACAAATGAGCGAGGACGCGCGAAGTGTTTCAACAAAGTCCCATATACGTTCATATACCATTCGTCTGACAGCGATGAAATTTGGGTGAGTTATTGTGTACACTCCAGGGAAGGTTTCAGGCTTAGTAAATCCATTTTACAATAGGTAGCGCACGAGTATATTCAACAACTGAGCGAAGACGCGCGAAGCGTTTCAACAAAGTCCCTTATACGTTCAAATAACATTCGTCCGATAGCGATGAAACTTGGGTGAGATGTTGTGTACACGCCTGGGAAGGTGTTCGACTTAGTAAATCCTTTTTACAATTGGTAGCGTAGGAGTATATTCAACACATGTGTGACGGCGCTCGAATCGTTTCAACAAAGACCCGTATGCGTTCATATACCATTCATTTCATTGCAATGAAACTTTGGTGAGTTGTTGAGCACGCTCCCATGAATGTTTCTGAGATAGTAAATCAATTGTATAATAGTTTAGAGGTGGTTAACGTAAGAAGAAAAAAATATTGGGAATCCAAAAGTAGTTCAACAAGCAAAGTCACATCGCCAACACTTTCTTTGAATGGCATTGCAACGCATGCCGGGTAGAGCTAGCTAAATAATATATGATTCCTTTGAAGTGGTGTGCCGAACAGGGGTCCACCCACCAAAAGCTGTATTATGAGTTTATTGCAAAAAACAAAGTTAAACGAAATGTAGGTAAATTTTGAGCCATTATGTGCAGATTGATAAGCCGAAAGCACAGAACAGGAAAGCCTGGATAACTAATGAAATAATTGAGAAAGTTTAAGAACTATGCGACTGAAGAAGGACAACAGCTATACAGTAAATTGAGAAACGAAATAAATCGAGAGGCGAAGGCAGCCAGAGAAAATTTCTGGAATTGCAATGCATGGAAGTAGAACTAGTTAAGAACCATAAATTTGAGACAGCGTTTAAAGTAGCCAAAAGGTTCTTGGGGACAAGAGGATTAGGTGCAATGGACTGAAGACAGATGATGGAGAACTGGTGTATGAAGATTCTGAAATTGGCTCAAAATGGGAAGAATACATTGAAAATTTATATGGAGGAAAACATACACTTTGTTAAATACTAGAAAATGAAGAGTTAGTAGATAAAGAAGAAGAGGGAGATGAAATACTCCTGGATGAATTTAACCAAGTAATGGAAAGGCTAAGAAACAGAAAGGCATCTGGGGTTGATGATATAACACCAGAGCTGATAAAAGCCACTGGAGACAATGTGAAGAATGCCTTATTTGATCTGATTTGTGAAATGTATAACACTGGATATATTCCATTGGACTTTAGAAAATGTGTCATAGTGCCCATTCCAAAGAAATCATCTGCTAATACAGTTGATGTGACCAATATCGCACATTAAGCCTTGTAACCCATGCTTCTAAAATACTCACCAGCATTATCTTGAAACGCATTGAAGGAAAGGTAGAGTTGGCATTGGCAGAAGATCTTTTTGGATTCAGGAAGGGTAGAGGGACTCGAGAAGCAATCTTAGCTTTAAGAATGATTATAGAGAAACGACAAAGAAAAGATCTTGATACATTCATTGCTTTCGTAGACCTGGAGAAGGCATTTGATAAGGTTGATTGGAATAAACTATTCATGGTGTTGAAAGAACTGGGTGACAAGTACAAGGACAGAAGGATAATTTGAAAATTGTATGAAGACGAGATAGCTGTTATACGATATGGAGATTCCACAACAGAGGCCAACATTAAGCAAGCAATAGATGAAGTAAATGATAATTTGCCAATGACTGGAGGTCTCAAGATTCAAGGAGAAAGAATTACCAGCTTCGCTTTGCGGATGATATCGCAGTCTGGCAGAAAATGAAGATGATCTGAGTTATACATTAGCAGAAATGGAGTCCACCTTCAACAAATATAACATGAAGATAAACAAAATGAAAACCAAAGTTCTTCTTTGTAGCCGGCAGTATGAATCTCCTCGTTGTACATTAAATGGAGAACAGTTGACAAATGTACAGGAGTTCAGTTACCTTGGTAGCAAAATAACAGCAGATGGAAGAAGTAGAAGAGAAATAGTTAGCCCCATCAACCAAGCCAAAATAGCATTCAACAAGGAAGGATAGCTCTTTACATGCAAAAATATTAGTATGAGCCTCAGGAAACGTCTTGTGAAGATATATGTGTGGAGCGTAGTGTTGTATGGTAGTGAAACCTTAACTATTAGCTTGGCTGATACGAAACGAAATATGGTGCTACAGGAAAATACTAAAAATTCCATGGGTGGACAAAATCAGCAATGAAGAAACGCTGAAAAGGATTGGAGAGAAGCCATGTTTATGGAATATGCTTACTCACCGAAGAGACAATTAGATTGGAAATATCTTGAGGCATGAACGTCTTCTGCACACAATACTGGGCAATGTGGAAGGAAAGAATTGTAGAGGTAGACCACGCCTAGGATACATAAAACAAATCATTCACGACATGGGTTGTGATAATTACTTGGACTTGAAGAGACTAGCCACAGACCGGAGTTCATGAAAAGCTGCTACAAACAAATCTTAAGATTGAACACCACAGACGAAGAAGATAACTGTTATGATGAATGAGGCAATGAAACACCCCGCGAACTACGTACAAAATAATTTATAACCTCGTAAACCTTAAAAAGGGAATTGACAAGGATGCCAGGATGAAAAATATCCACTGTTCACGTCCTTCCACTCATTCACATTACGTTTGCGTTTTATAGTAGCAATTTCATGCTTTAATGCACTCGTTGTCACGAGCAAAGAACTGTGCCCCGCCATCTTGTACTGGATTTAGAACCCTATTCCCACCCCCTAGCACCGCAACTAGTTCCGAATTCTTCCACATGACTGCGCCACATTGCAGGAACGTTCATACATATTGTAAGGTTCCTGTTAAGGAGGCCTGTACAAATAATTAATCTAAGGGGTGAAATTAGTCTAAATAGGGGGCGAGCTTGGCAAATGCTGTAAGAGGTAGGGCTTATTTAGAGAACTGGGATCGACAGTGCGATCAGCAAGGAGAACTCCCCAATGTACTGCTTGACGGGGTAGTTCTAGGTGAAGGGGTAGTTTAGAAGGGCTATTAAATTATTACTCAGAGCGCAACAGCTGCGCCACGCGGACTACTGCGAGTCGTAGGCAGGCGAGTAAATGGGGAATTCGCTAGTGTCAGCGCGGAGCAATAGCGCTCAGCTGACGACAAAAAGCAATTAAACAAATACTCAGTAAAGCTAATTTTAAGTCCTATCTAAAGAGGAATCTAATAGGGTAGGATCTTATTAGCTAAATAAATAAAAGAATAAGATCAGTGGCTTCTAGTGTTTCTGAATTTAATGTGTACCTCGATCTTGAGGTACACTGGCAAATAGCAGTTCAAGAGATAATCAATAAAAATAATAACATTCCAAGCACAGGGGGATGTGAGTGTAGTGTGTGGTGGTGAGTGTAGTGATCGCTTGAGACACTTACCCGTTCAGCCGACAGCAGAGGTTCGACGAGTCGGTGCACTAATACAGACTGCCTGACCTCTGGGGTTCTTATAGTTTTCGTGTGCTAGGTCGGCGGAATCCTTACATTCCTACCGAGTCGTACACCTCTCCCGGGTCATTGCCTGGGCTACGAGGCTACTTGGGTTCATGTATGTGCTAATTATCAGTCATGTAATTTATAGGTTTTTAGATTAAATCTTTAGAATTTTGACTTGTTGGAGATTTTGTTTAGGGGATGGGGGTAGCGTACCCTAGGGGTACAACAATATCCTTATTCCAATGTAACATCATTTTCGGGGAAATAGCAGCTAGATCTCTTTTCGGCGCATCTAACTTTTCTGTGCTTGTTATTCAAGTATTTTCATTTCTACACAACAGATTGCCATACATGTGCACCATTTTCGTAACTTGTGTGTGAAGATAACGCTGTGTAAGCTTCATTCTTATACTGTAGCTCTCTTACTTTTCAAGAGACATGTACCTAAAACTGAGGAAATCACTTTAATGGTAGCTTCCATTTAACAGTTACACAAATGAAAATTCTCTGTTATCTCCACGGTTAGAAGTGACCTCTCATGTGCACCATGGAAGAAAATAACTGTCTGAGTTTTATGAAACAAATGTAGAAATCAGGCTAAACAGTAAACAAATTAAGGTCCCCTTAATAGTTCTATATAAAGAATCATGTCAAGGCAGAGTGATCGATGCCATAATCATATCACCGCATGAATTATTTGTAAATAATAATAATAATAATAATAATAATAATAATAATAATAATAATAATAATTAATCGTGCTTTCCTTAACATACATTAATATGGCGTGTTTGCATTGTATGGTTGAAGAGAGATGACAACGGCAAGATGGAATATATTTTGGATCACCAAGTGACTGGCGTGGTAGGAAGGAGAGGATTTTTGAACTTATATTTAAACATTGTTAGATCATAGGCTTTTGCGGCCGGTGTTTAGTTTATCATCTAGGATTCCAGGATTGAGCCGCGTCGTATATCTTCCCTATATTATTCTGCTAAGGTCCCATTCCGGTTTTGTACCGAAAATAAGGTCCTGTTAACACCAACCTACACATATGGGGTACCTACAGGCTCCGCATAACCCCATGTGTGCCCGAAACGCACTCACTTCCTCTTTAAATGCCTCACAATTACATAAATACCTTAAAAATATACATTTACAACGGGAGCACCGTAACCTGGCGAGCCTGCCCAAGAGCGCACGGCAGCGCGACGGCGGCATCCATCTGGCGGGAGTGCGGCGTACTGCTAGGCGAGCCTGCCACTAGAGCGCAGGGCAGCACAGCGACGGCAGCCATCTGGCGGGAGCGCGACGTACTGCGAGCTGAGGAGTCTCTCAGCAGATGACTCCTGTGTGGTCTCCCCAAGACTTTCTCTAGGGTTCATTCCTTTGCAAATGTAAAAATTGCTGTAGAAGAAACTCCCGAGCAAACAATAACCGATGAATTTGTTGTAACATCGAATATTAGTAGGAAATATAAGGCGGTTCTAGCGCAGGGGCTAATGGGCAAGATGGCCGCCGCGCGCAATCAGCCCTATGTTATTCTTATGGAGGGGTCATTCAGAGCTGACGCAGTGGCTAATGGGCAAGATGGCTGCCAAGCCCTGAGACCGTGTATGACGTCACAGGGAGAGGTCGGCCGTGTAGTTGTTAAATGGAATATTTATTATTATTATTATTATTATTATTAGGTAATTATTGATTGATCGTGTACAATCAAGACCAGCCTTAACTTGTCCACTTTTTGGTGTAGTGACTAGCATTCTTGGTGGTCATTCCTGAGGTTCGAATCCCGGCTCTGTCAAGAAATTTAATTCTAGGCTGAGGGTTGGAATGGGGTACACTCAACCTTGTGAGGCAAAACTAACAGGAGCTGGCTTTTGATTCATACCGCAGCCTTTTTCCTAACCCAACTTCACCTAACCTAACCTAACCTAACCAAATCCCACCTTACCTAACCTAACCTAACCTAACCTAACTTCAAAGTCAGAATGTACAATACATCTATTGTTTTTTATACCCTCATAAATTAGATATAGAGAATGTCCACCATGATTTAGATCCTCGAGCACACTTTCTGACATATCATTAAAACGTGTAGAAAGGAATGTCTGAAAATTTTCACTAACACATAGTACACGTTCAACGTACATTGTGGCACCTTTTTGAATGTTAATGATACGGAAATGAGTATAAATTGGTAATTCAGTGAGCTTTTTTTCCCTTCTAATCAACAGTTCTAACCCCCCCCCCCTTAGCATTGAGAATATTTATTGTAGTAGCCTATAAAGAAACAAAAAAATCATATCTATTACGGTTTAGCTATAAGTGACCAGAACCACTATAACATTTTATTCTAATAAGGAGATTTCCATAATGATAAGAAAAAAAAGCTTACCATAATGATGGATTGTGTGTAAGTAAACGTCTTTTGCTGCTTGATGGCACCACTAAACTGATACTCGTACAACATACAAGTGAGTTCATGTTTCGCTGACGTAATCGTATGTTCCCACGCACTTCCTGTGTGTTGCACGCGCCGTAGTGGCTAAATTTGAAACTAGATGAGATGATTTGCTGACGTTATCGTATGTTCCCCTGCACGCACACGCAGGCCCCTGTGGACGGATCCTTGTGGACGAGTCCCTTGTGGACGAGTCCCTGTGGATGGGTCCCTGTGGACGGTTCATTGTTGACGGGTCCTTGTTGACGGATCCTTGTGGACGAGCCCCTGTGGAAGGGTCCTTGTTGACGGGTCCTTTTTGACTAATCCCTTTAGACCGGTTCCTTTTGACTGGTTCATGACCCCTAATGCTATAATGAAATTAAACGTTGTTCCACATAATACGCAAGCAAAGAGCCGATCGCTACTATGAATTAACATGTTTGTTTTTGTTTTGTTTTTACGCATGTACACTTGTTTTTTTATAAGAGGTCGGGCTCTTTCAATACAGATTTATAGATGAGTTATTTTTTTTAAATTACCAAAAGATCCAAAACTAATAGGTAATTAGCTTTTTAATATCTCATGAACCAGTAAGGCTATGGGACAGATATGAGAGGTCGTTCGACTTGAGGTGACATTTTGTTTTTGAATGTATTTTTTTTGTTTTTTGTTAAAAGGGCCTAACTACACTTTTGTTAATATCTCGCTAACTAATAATCAGAGAGGGTCAAGTGAGGTGTCATGGGACTCAGGATGGTCAACCCTTTTCCATGACCAACGAATTTACCCAAAAGATTCAAAACAGCAAGGTCATTGACGTAAGATTTTATAAACTAATAATTGAATATTAACATGTGAGGTGTCATGGGACTTAGAATGGTCAATCCTTTCCCATGGCCAATGCATTTACCAAAAATACCCAATACATCAAGGTCATTGACCTGAGATTTTATTAACTAATAATCGGGTACGAACATGTGAGATGTTTACCATGTGTGATGAAACATAGCTAGGTAGAGAAAGAATTAGTGTAGGCTACATGCATGGTGACTGACAAGTATTTTACCATTGAAACTTGTTTTCAGATCAAACTGCAGTATAGAGAGAGTATAGGTTGCAGGTATGGGTTAATAAATGAGAAACGGTGTACGCTAACTCTGATTTATCAAGAATTAAGAGTAGACTATCTCTATTTTGATTGGTTAAAGAGGATAGCTAAAACACAAAAATGCTCAGTGGTTACCGAGACAAAATGATCGCTACACACAACAAGCTTTAAATACTTGAGGCTAATAATCAATACACACACACACACTCGCTTGTTCTAAACTAAACTGTGTTGCTGTCAGTGCTCAGACAGTAGGCTGATGACGAAATGCATTGCTAACAGATATATAATCATTTCCGGTTGTCTAATGTTACCAGCTATCAATTTATTTATTTTTGTGTTGCAGTGGTAAGCACTTTTAGCTCTTGTATTGGTAGTCTTAACTCGATTTCCAGGTCTGAGGCCTAGAACGAGTCGAAATAAGAAACAAGGGCATCGTGGTGCAGTGGTTAAGCTGTTAGCCTTTCACCAGAGGGTTCGATTTCAGGTTAATATGCATGTCATAAACATATTAAACAAAACAAAACAGAGGTAACGTTTAAAACTGATTACATTTGTGACTTTTCAAATTATTACTTGGATTACAAATACAAAGGTGAACTGGGTTTGATATACAGTTAATGCTGTCTATCACACACTCGACTGTAAGAAAGACAAAAGAGCAAAAGGCTTAGGTAGAGCAGTGGTAAAATTGCTATATGTAGAGAACTACCTGGCAAAGCTATATCGCATAAACAGTGCAGGATACAATCCAGCAATCAAATTTGTATCTTGTGGAACAGAGAAATGCACTTACGTGAGAAAATGCAAGTTCATGTGTAATATGACCTAACACACAAGTGTTCACCTGTGCACGTGCACAATAAGAGCTAACAAGTCACATTCTGTTTAGTTCGTACGTAACGTTAGGTTAGGGCTAATGCACACACCCTAGTACACGAGGCACATGCCATTTGAGAGCAGGTCAAGGGATCTAACTTGGTGGATGGATGTGTTCTAACGAGTCATTTGTAGTTGATAGAGAATAATACTTGTTCTTAAGATGTTAAAACTGAGGAGATGGTATGTACAGTAAGACGTCTTGTTATTTCCTGTGTAATATTACAGACATGGCAGAGAGCACACAGTTCTGTTGCTATGACTACGCTGCAGTAATTTGAAACCCTACGTGTTCATTAAGACAATGAGTTATGATTATACAAAGTTAGCAGTCATTGGATATTACACAGGTGTTCCTTCCGGTGTCATGTTGCTGACATGGCAGAGAGCGCACAGTTCTATTGCTACGACTAACGCTGCAGTAATTTGAAACCCAAGGTGTTGATCAAGACAATGGGTGATGATTATGCAAAGTCAGCAGTAATTGGATACCACACATCAACATTGACTAAATCATAAACGTGTTGTCATAACCAGCAGAAACCTTATTTAAAGATTTTAGATTTTACATTTTAAATTTAAGATTTTTTGTTTTTTAGATTTTACTTTTTTACATTTTCCTAAAAGAGTAAACAACAAGGTCACATATCTAACCTCATTAAACCTAACTTTACCAAACCTAACTTAAGCTAATCCAAAGGCTAATGCACATACCCAAAGCATATAAGGTACATGCAACTATCCTTATGCTAGTCTTACAGGTTACTGTACAACATGATCACTACCCAAACGGATTTTTTGTTGTTGTTTACACATATATCAATTTTCCAATTTCCCATTTTCAGTTTTTTTTAATGTCAGTTTTTAGTTTTTTCAATTTCATAATATGGAAAACATGGATTTTTGCATTTTGTTGTTTACACATTTATTAATTTCACAATTTCCCATTTTCAGTTCTTAAAATGTCAGTTTAAAGTTTTTCAATTTCATGATATAGGAACATAGATTTACCAATTTGTTGATTTCACATTTGTCAATTTACCAAATTCACATTTACAGTTTTTTTAAATTTCAGTTTAGTGTTTTTTGTTCTATTTGTTAATATGGAAACATGGATTTTTTACAATTTGTGTTTTTTACATGTCATGCAACTATCCTTATGCTGGTCTTATAGGTTACTGTACAACATGATCACCACCCCACTGGATTTTTTTTCACATATGCCAATTTTCCAATTCACCATTTGCAGTTGTTTTTAAATATTAGTTTTAAGTTTTTCAATTTCATAATATGGAAACATGGATTTTGCATTTTGTTGTTTACACACTTATCAATTTCCCATTTTCCCATTTACAGTTCTTAAAATGTCAGTTTAAAGTTTTTCAAATTCATGATATAGAAACATGGATTTTCCAATTTGTTGTTTTCACATTTATTAATTTACCAAATTCCCATTTACACTTTTTAAAATTTCAGTTTAATGTTGTTGTTTTTTTCTATTTGTTAATATGGAAACATGGATTTTTCCAATTTGTGTTTTACATGTTCATTTTGCATTAGGAGTGGAGAGAGGTGGGTAGTAATTAAAAATGCGCAAGCAGTGTCCATTGTAGACAGGTCATTGTTGACGAGTCCTTTTCATACAACAGACAAGTGAGTTCATGTTTCACATGCATTACCTAAAATGTAATACCATGCAAGTGTTTAACATTTTACAAATTAGCTTATGTGTTAGTTTATGTGTAGGGGGGGGGGGGGGTGTCTTATGTTGGGCATTTTGTGTTGGCTTATTTAACAAGTTATTTTGTCAATGCATTTAGTGGATTTTTCTCTTGGTCTTGGAATGTATATCAGTCCATTTTATCACAACATAATGCTTACTGCCATGTTTGTAAGCAACAACAACACACTAAACTTTCAAAAAAATCTAAAGTACTCTAAGGTACTCTCAACTCGTACTCTTACCTCTATCCCATGTCAAGTCAAGAACATTTTTTTTTTTAAACTGGTGAATGGGGAAAGTAGACTATATGTTTAAACTAAAAAAAATCATATAAAGTCATATGTTAACTCTAATACCTACGTTTATCCCATTCTTAGTCGAAAAATATTATATTTTTTTTAAATTTTTCTAAAAATTATTTGGAAAGTAGGCTATATTTTTGAAAACTAATCATTCTATAAAGTCATATATAGACTCAACCAATGGCTTTTATATCCTTAATCGTTAGAACAAAATATGGAATTTTTGACATTTTTTCCAAAAAATGTTCATTTTTTTAAAATGGACTTTATTTTGGAAACTAGGAATTTTACAAAAAGTGTGTTTGACATAAATGACAGCTATTTACCCCCTCTACCCACAAACCAAGTCCCAGATCTCTGGGACAAAATCCAAGAATGTTTAATTGTGAAAGTAGGCGATATTTTAAAAACGTATCGTTCTAAAAGGTCATATATAGACTCAAACAAATGTTCTTTAAGTTATTTAACGTTAAAACAAAACTTAACATTTTTCATTTTTCCGAAAAAAGTCAAATTTTCAAAATTGTCTATATTTTGGAAACTAAGAATTTTACAAAAATGTTTGTTTAACGTAAATGAAAGGTCTTTACCCCCTCTACCCCATAAAATAAATTTCAGGACCCTAGGACAAAAACTGTGCAGTAGTGTGTTTTGGATGGTTCTATATCCTCCACCTCCACATTCCTCCACACAAGATGGCGGCCGTAGCTTAACTTAACCTAGCCTAACCTAACAAAATGGCGGCTGTAGCTTAACTTAACCGAGCCTAACCTAACAAAATGTCGGCCGTAGCCTAACCTAACCTAACCTGACATACGAGGTGTGATAAAAATTTCCAAACATGTGGCTGCGACTTAACCAAACCTAGCCTAGCCTAACTTAACCTACAAGGTGTGATCAAAAAGTTCCAAAAATGTGGCTGCGACTTAACCAAACCTAGCCTAACTTAACCTACAAGGTGTGGTCAAAAAGTTTCAAAATGGCGGCCGTAGCTTTACTTAACCTAACCTAACCTAACTTAACCTAAACCTACGACGTGCGATCAAAAAATTTTCAAAATAGTGGTCATAGCTTAACTGAACCTAGCCTAACCTAACCTAACGTAAACCTACGAGGTGTGATCATAAAGTCCCAAGATGGCGGTCGTAGCTTAACTCAACCTAATCTAACCCTACGAGGTGTGATCAAAAAGTTCCAAAATGGCTGCCGTAGCTTAACTGATTGATCCCTGTTGATTGACCCCTTTTGATTGATTTCGGTTGATGTATGCCTTTGGACTGGTCCCTGTTGACTAGCCCCCTTTGGACGGGTCCTTTTTGAAGGAAGTCATTTTTTTACGGGTCCCGGAGGACGGGTCCTTGTTGACGGGTCCCTGTGGGCGGGTCCCCTTTGACATAACTTGGATAAAATGCAAGGGCCAGTCCATAGGAATCAGTCCAAAGGTCCCGCCACAGGGACCCGTCCTCCGGGACCCGTAAAAAAGACTTCCTTCAAAAAGGACCCGTCCAAAGGGGGCTAGTCAACAGGGACCAGTCCAAATTCCTTTGTAAAATTCCTAGTTTCCAAAATATAGTCCATTTAAAAAAAAATGAACATTTTTTGGAAAAAATGTCAAAAATTCCATATTTTGTTCTAACGATTAAGGATATAAAATCCATTGGTTGAGTCTATATATGACTTTGTAGAATGATTAGTTTTCAAAAATATAGCCTACTTTCCAAATAATTTTTAGATTTTTTTTTAAAAAAATATAATATTTTTCGACTAAGAATGGGATAAACGTAGGTGTTCGAGTTAACATATGACTTTATATGATTTTTTTTAGTTTAAACATATAGTCTACTTTCCCCATTCACCTTTTTTTTTGGAAAAAAAATAATGTTCTTGACTTGACATGGGATAGAGGTAAGAGTACGAGTTGAGAGTACCTTAGAGTACTTTAGAATTTTTTGAAAGTTTAGTGTGTTGTTGTTGCTTACAAACATGGCAGTAAGCATTATGTTGTGATAAAATGGACTGATATACATTCCAAGACCAAGAGAAAAATCCACTAAATGCATTGACAAAATAACTTGTTAAATAAGCCAACACAAAATGCCCAACATAAGACCCCCCCCCTACACATAAACTAACACATAAGCTAATTTGTAAAATGTTAAACACTTGCATGGTATTACATTTTAGGTAATGCATGTGAAACATGAACTCACTTGTCTGTTGTATGAAAAGGACTCGTTAACAATGACCTGTCAACAATGGACACTGCTTGCACATTTTTAATTACTACCCACCTCTCTCCACTCCTAATGCAAAATGAACATGTAAAACACAAATTGGAAAAATCCATGTTTCCATATTGACAAATAGAAGAAAAAAACCATTAAACTGAAATTTTAAAAACTGTTAATGGGATTTTTGTAAATTGATAAATGAAAAAAAAATAATGGAAAATCCATGTTTCTATATCATGAAATTGAAAACCTTTAAACTGACATTTTAAGAACTGTAAATGGGAAATTGTGAAATTGATAAATGTGTAAACTGGTCATACTAAATATGAGGAAGAACTATTGGATATAGAAAATGAGCTTTGTCATGCTAAAATTATTGTGTAATGAATCCATGTAACCGCTTAAACTATTTCTTAACAATACATGTAATATTTTCTACCACTTTGCTACCACTTTTCTACCACTTTGCTACCACTTTTCTGCCAATTTTCTACCACTTTTCTACCACTTTGCTACCACTTTGCTACCACTTTGCTACCACTTTGCTACCACTTTTATACCACTTTGTTACCACTTTTCTAGTTTGCTAGCACTTTTCTACCACTTTGCTACCACTTTTCTGCCACTTTTCTACCACTTTTCTACCACTTTGCTACCACTTTGCTATCACTTTTCTACCACTTTGTTACCAATTGTCTACCACTTGTCTACCACTTTGCTACCACATTTCTACCACTTTTCGATCACTTTAAACTGTACATATTAAATATAAAAGCCAACGCTAAATAATTCTATTACCAGAACAGATATAACCTTTGTAGTGTGCAAATCATACTAACAGGTTAGTTGTAAAATGTTAAACACTTGCATGGTATTACATTTTAGGTAATGCATGCGAAACATGAACTCACTTTTCTGTTGTATGAAAAGGACTCGTCAACAATGACCTGTTAACAATGGACACTGCTTGCACAAATAGAAAAAAAAACAACATTAAACTGAAATTTTAAAAACTGTAAATGGGAATTTGGTAAATTAATAAATGTGAAAACAACAAATTGGAAAATCCATGTTTCTATATCATGAAATTGAAAAACTTTAATCTGACATTTTAAGAACTGTAAATGGGAAATTGTGAAATTGATAAATGTGTAAACAACAAAATGCAAAATCCATGTTTCCATATTATGAAATAGAAAAACTTAAAACTAATATTAAAAAAAACTGAAAATGGGGAATTGGAAAATTGGCATATGTGAAAAAAAATCCAGTGGGGTAGTGATCATGTTGTACAGTAACCATTAAGACTAGCATAAGGATAGTTGCATGACATGTAAAAACACAAATTGTAAAAAAATCCATGTTTCCATATTAACAAATAGAACAAAAACACTAAACTGAAATTCAAAAAAAAAAAACTGTAAATGTGAATTTGGTAAATTGACAAATGTGAAAACAACAAATTGGAAAATCCATCTTTCTATATCATGAAATTGAAAAACTTTAAACTGACATTTTAAGAACTGAAAATGGGAAATTGTGAAATTAATAAATGTGTAAACAACAAAATGCAAAAATCCATGTTTTCCATATTATGAAATTGAAAAAACTAAAAACTGACATAAAAAAAAACTGAAAATGGGAAATTGGAAAATTGATATATGTGTAAACAACAACAAAAAATCCGTTTGGGTAGTGATCATGTTGTACAGTAACCTGTAAGACTAGCATAAGGATAGTTGCATGTACCTTATATGCTTTGGGTATGTGCATTAGCCTTTGGATTAGCTTAAGTTAGGTTTGGCAAAGTTAGGTTTAATGAGGTTAGTTATGTGACCTTGTTGTTTACTCTTTTAGGAAAATGTAAAAAAGTAAAATCTAAAAATCAAAAAATCTTAAATTTAAAATGTAAAATCTAAAATCTTTAAATAAGGTTTCTGCTGGTTATGACAACACGTTTATGATTTAGTCAATGTTGATGTGTGGTATCCAATTACTGCTGACTTTGCATAATCATCACCCATTGTCTTGATCAACACCTTGGGTTTCAAATTACTGCAGCGTTAGTCGTAGCAATAGAACTGTGCGCTCTCTGCCATGTCAGCAACATGACACCGGAAGGAACACCTGTGTAATATCCAATGACTGCTAACTTTGTATAATCATAACTCATTGTCTTAATGAACACGTAGGGTTTCAAATTAATGCAGCGTAGTCATAGCAACAGAACTGTGTGCTCTCTGCCATGTCTGTAATATTACACAGGAAATAACAAGACGTCTTACTGTACATATCATCTCCTCAGTTTTAACATCTTAAGATTAAGTATTATTCTCTATCAACTACAAATGACTCGTTAGAACACATCCATCCACCAAGTTAGATCCCTTGACCTGCTCTCAAATGGCACGTGCCTCGTGTACTAGGGTGTGTGCATTAGCCCTAACCTAACGTTACGTACGAACTAAACAGAATGTGAATTGTAAGCTCTTATTGTGCACGTGCACAGGTGAACACTTGTGTGTTAGGTCATATTACACATGAACTTGCATTTTCTCACGTAAGTGCATTTCTCTGTTCCACAAGATACAAATTTGATTGCTGGATTGTACCCTGCACTGTTTATGCGATATAGCTTTGCCAGGTAGTTCTCTACATATAGCAATTTTACCACTGCTCTACCTAAGCCTTTTGCTCTTTTGTCTTTCTTACAGTCGAGTGTGTGATAGACAGCATTAACTGTATATCAAACCCAGTTCACCTTTGTATTTGTAATCCAAGTAATAATTTGAAAAGTCACAAATGAAATCAGTTTTAAACGTTATCTCTGTTTTGTTTTGTTTAATATGTTTATGACATGCATATTAACCTGAAATCGAACCCTCTGGTGAAAGGCTAACAGCTTAACCACTGCACCACGATGCCCTTGTTTCTTAGTTCGACTCGTTCTAGGCCTCAGACCTGGAAATCGAGTTAAGACTACCAATACAAGAGCTAAAAGTGCTTACCACTGCAACACAAAAATAAATAAATGGATAGCTGGTAACATTAGACAACCGGAAATGATTATATTTCTGTTAGCAATGCATTTCGTCATCAGCCTACTGTCTGAGCACTGACAGCAACACAGTTTAGTTTAGAACAAGCGAGTGTGTGTGTGTGTATTGATTATTAGCCTCAAGTATTTAAAGCTTGTTGTGTGTAGCGATCATTTTGTCTCGGTAACTACTGAGCATTTTTGTGTTTTAGCTATCCTCTTTAACCAATCAAATTAAAGATAGTCTACTCTTAATTCTTGATAAGTCAGAGTTTGCGTACACCGTTTCTCATTTATTAACCCATACCTGCAACCTATACTCTCTCTATACTGCAGTTTGATCTGAAAACAAGTTTCAATGGTAAAATACTTGTCAGTCACCATACATGTAGCCTACACTAATTCTTTCTCTACCTAGCTATGTTTCATCACACATGGTAAACATCTCACATGTTCGTACCCGATTATTAGTTAATAAAATCTCAGGTCAATGACCTTGATGTATTGGGTATTTTTGGTAAATGCATTGGCCATGGGAAAGGATTGACCATTCTAAGTCCCATGACACCTCACATGTTAATATTCAATTATTAGTTTATAAAATCTTACGTCAATGACCTTGCTGTTTTGAATCTTTTGGGTAAATTCGTTGGTCATGGAAAAGGGTTGACCATCCTGAGTCCCATGACACCTCACTTGACCCTCTCTGATTATTAGTTAGCGAGATATTAACAAAAGTGTAGTTAGGCCCTTTTAACAAAAAAAAATACATTCAAAAACAAAATGTCACCTCAAGTCCAACGACCTCTCACACATGTCCCATAGCCTTATTGGTTCATGAGATGTTAAAAAGCTAATTACCTATTAGTTTTGGATCTTTTGGTAATTAAAAAAAATAACTCATCTATAAATCTGTATTCAAAAAGCCCGCCCTCTTACAAAAAAAAAACCAAGTGCACATGCGTAAAAACAAAACAAAAACAAACATGTTAATTCATAGTAGCGATCGGCTCTTTGCTTGCGTATTATGTGGAACAACGTTTAATTTCATTATAGCATTAGGGGTCATGAACCAGTCAAAAGGAACCGGTCTAAAGGGATTAGTCAAAAAGGACCCGTCAACAAGGACCCTTCCACAGGGACTCGTCAACAAGGATCCGTCAACAAGGACCCGTCAACAATGACCCATCCACAGGGACCCGTCCACAGGGACCTGCGTGTGCGTGCAGGGGAACATACGATTACGTCAGCAAATCATCTCATCTAGTTTCAAATTTAGCCACTACGGTGCGTGCAACACACAGGAAGTGCGTGGGAACATACGATTACGTCAGCGAAACATGAACTCACTTGTATGTTGTACGAGTATCAGTTTAGTAGTGCCATCAAGCAGCAAAAGCCGTTTACTTAAACACAATCCATCATTATGGTAAGCTTTTTTTCTTATCATTATGGAAATCTCCTTATTAGAATAAAATGTTATAGTGGTTCTGGTCACTTATAGCTAAACTGTAATAGATATGATTTTTTTGTTTCTTTATAGGCTACTAGCAGTAGTACCCGGCTTCGCCCGGTGGAATGATGATAATGTTTTAAGGTCTCCTTAGAAATATAATGGACTTAATATGTAAGTCATTTGCCCCCAAAGACAATGAGGGAGTAATATCTAGGTCATTTGCCCTTTTGATAAGGATGATAATAAAAAATACTGTTGAATTGACACGTCAAACTTACAAATTACCGTAATAGAAATACATATTTCAAAATTCACAGGCGAGGAAGACTTATTGTGTGTGGTGATTAATGGTGTAATGGGCGTAACATCTGCTGTAGGTCATTTGCTCTTATGATGAGGATGATAAGGGAAACTACTACCGGTATTGAATTGACACTTCAACGTATAATGTACACAATGTACTGTAATAAAAATAACTATATGGCGGCTTCGGTGGCGTATTTGGTAGCATGCTGAGCTTCTACTGTATGCCCAAGATAGCGGGTTCAAACCCGGCCGAAGCCGTCGGATATTTTAAGAGAATTAAAAATCCGTCAGTATGCCTTTCTTCGGAGGGGAAGTAAAGCCGGCGGTCCCATGTCAGATTTATGGCATGTTAAAGAACCTTCCACTAATTACACCTGTGTGAAGCTAAATTGGATAGATAAACAACGCTCATAGATGTCTACGTCCGTTGCCAAGAGCCGACTGCAGTGGCGTCTAGTAGCTAAGTTCCGAACTTGGCCTAGTAGTCGTTGACGGTGGCGCTTGGCGGCAAAAGTACGAACTATTTGAAGAATTCTAAGTTGCAGTTTGTACTTAAATTAAAAAACAGATAACACACACTAATAACACCGGTTATCAGACAGATTCTACACACACCCAAAGTACACGGGGCTACATGACCGCGTTGTCGCAGCCCCTAAACTTAAGAACCAACCAACCAAAAATAAATATTTTAAAAATCACAGTCGAGAAAGACTTTATGCGGCGGTGATTATTGGTATGTTGCGCGTAACATCTAGGTCATTTGCACTTATGATGATAATAATTAGGTAATGAAAAAATGACTACTAAACGAACATGGTATTATTTTAAAACTGATATAGGTAATTCAGGTGTCTAGCTTCGATGTCTTCCAAAGTCTCAACCTTATTTTCTGGCTTAGGCCTGTACTGGATGCGTCTAGTGAAAGAGCGTACTGTGCCCGTTTAGACCGGAGTCCGCACGACCACATATGCATTTTACCAATAATCAGTCAGCACGAGAATCAAAATATCCCGGAGCGCCAGATGGGTTAAAGCAAATCGCAAAAAACGACATCAAATTTATAAAAATGCTTTGCTGATTTTTGGTTCAATGCAACAATAAGGATAGAAGGAGATTTAATTGGGTGAAACACATCTGGTAAAATTATCTCAGTTTATTTAAAGTTAAAATCTGACTGCAAGAATAATGCTCAAAGCAGCATCATCCACGTGTGGCGATCCACACTCTTATTTACACACAATATACAGAATCTTCCAAACACATCTGACAATCTTTTTGAAAACACAAGTCCGATTGTTAGTCCTGTGGACTGTGTTCCAAAATTATTAACATTTTATTCCAGTGCAAAATGAATTGTCCATACTGGAAATAACGTAGATCACTGTTTGACTATTTACATGATATTAACACTCGTAGAATAAATGTTTATAGAATTTCTTAGACTTTCATTTGTTTTCCAGTTTTCCAAAATATATCGTTGAAACTATTATTATCATCGTAGCAACACAAATTATTAACACATATTAACAACATCTGAAAAGTATTTGACCATTGAGCATAGCATCGAAGAACTGTGCGAAGCACAACAACAATTAATCGTTCTTCTGACATTAAACATTCGAGAAGTGACTCGATTATGAACTTCAAGTTCCAAACAAAATATATGATTTCTGAATCATTAACTTGATCAATAAATGGTTGAACCATTCAACTATTAGATTTTCCACTTGGGAACAATATTATAAAAATATTTATATTTATGGCCATTTCTAGCAACTTTCACAACTTGCAATTCTTCGACAGAATGCGGAAATTAGAATTGTAGTTTTATAATGAATTCATTTAGTTCATGGCACTAGGATTTGAAAATATCCTTCAAATTATTCGTGGTTAAAGAATTATTTTAAATTGGCAGTGGCCCATTCTACTATTTGTGTAAGAACACAATATTATAACAACAACAACAACGGCAAAGGTCTTCCTCTGAAGAAGAATAAACTACTATCATGACAAATCCGGGTTCTAGCAAAATCAAAGTCTAAACGGAATTCGTAAACAAGGTTGAAAATAAGAACTGATGGTTTCAAAGAAATAACCTTCGGGTTATTCATACGACGAAATGTGTGGCTCCAATACTCCTACTATAAACCTGAGCCATCGAACCTGCTATTTGATTGATGCTCGAAAAAACCTTCATTCCTGCGACTTAACATGCGCACCTGGGAATGGCATTTCAACTACTCCACACACATAAATTATCTTCCCAAAATTTATATAATAAATCAAGCCTCTGCTTGTTATCAACACTGGAAGATTAATAAACTTACAAGTTTATTTTATTTTACCATTCAGTTCAACCCGTGAATTTACCATACTTATGAAAAGCTTATTTCACTTTCGAAGTGTATTTACGTCATGATTTTATATAAATACAACAATATCCTATTTGATACAAATATCAATTGCTTCCCGTTTCATGCCTCTCCCTCCGTGTTATATGAAACATATACTTTGCTCATAGCAAATATCAACTGTTCAACCAGAACTGAAATGTAGGTTGAATGCGGGCTTGCGCTAACCACTCTCCTTCGTAAAATCTCCTGTTCCATACTAGAAATGTTTCAACTACTTCATAGGCTCTTTCTCAATACATATGATTATTATAAAATATAATATCCAAGAATTATTTAGAAAAATTATGAAAATTATTATTATTATTATTAGTGGATTATTATTATTATTATTATTATTTGTTATATGTTTAATTATCATCTCATTATGTGAGAATCCACATGTTCGAACCTTCGAATATGGAAAAAATATCCATTCCTCAACAAAAATAAATTTAACTTTTACAGTTACATCGGCTGATTACCGTGATTTCCCAAAAATATGAAAAATTTAAATAAATGCTCAAAATGCTCGGTCATCGATCCTAAACTGTTCTGAGTGTTGAAAATGCTCAGAATAAATCTAACAAGTCTTGCGTAAATCATTACAAGCTTTAAATATGACGAAAAAAATGTGTTGGTCATCTGCAGAAAAAATAGTTTGTTCCAATTAGCTAGGCATAAAATAATTCAAATGTGGCTTACATTTCTTGATGTTCTTGAAGTGTAGTAAACCTGGTCTATACCAGATTTATCCGTAGACATGCCCTAGCGGACAAGCACGTATAATCCTTGTATCGGCCGCCATTGTAGACCCACAAATCGTCTAGTCAGACATAGTGGTGGTATCCTTCGACGTTTTAATAAACTGTGGTTCCATTTTAATATGGGCTTCTAACAAAGCCATAACAGTTTGTTTGAAAAGGGTCAGATCTAAGCGATCTCTTCTTAAATGTGTCAGTTGTAACATAACTCACTGTAATCTCGTCAGTACAAGAAAAACGTTGACAGTCTAAGCAGTTAACGGCTGTTCTGAAGATCGTTCCCTGGGCATGGTTTATTAAAATCACCATCTGCCATGCGCTAGACAACCTGCAGTTTCCCTTGCGTAGACTAATGAACGCCACCGTTATAGACTATTCTTCAATGTACTGACGGATCGAAGTGGTTAAATAGTTACAAAATATGAAAACTGACTTCAAATGGATTTAAACATCCAAGTATTAATTTACTATTGGACTGTGACAATACTATTTTCTAGACCAAGTCTAGCATATGTCCTTTAAGAAATATAAATATTTCCACCAATGTCTGTAGAAAAACAATCACCTCAGTGATTCTCCTCACCAGAAACTTACTAAGTTCCAACTCGTTTGCGCAGCACTTCTCGTGACTATCACGATTTGAAAAGTACTTCTTCGTAGAGGCGGCAACCATGTGCCTTGGCTCAGCGTAGACGCAACTTGTTCGCCAAGTGCTTGTGATGAAGTGAGCTAACTATCCCTGCTCCAGCTTGCTTTTATACAAAAACGGTCAGGGTCACGCGTCATCGCCTGATATCTAAAAATCCTCATATCTCTTGAATCCCTGGTCCGATTTACTTGATACTAATTGCATTCTCTTTCATTTGGCCGTGCCAGTAATCTGATCCCAGTCTCAAGTCTCTGCTCCATAGTTAACTATTTAATCAATAAATAGTCTCCACCTCTGCTATGACTCGCTACGTCATTTACCATCCAACTATCGGTAATTTCCTTCGAAAGGCTTCGAGAAGCAATGTAGCGCGATATTCAAATATCTGAACTTTCAAAAGCTGCTACAGCCTTTTCCTTGATATCTAGGTGTCTGAAACTTGGAATACCCATTCCTAGAGTTGGGCACAGTACTGCAAGACAAAGAATATAGGTCCAAGCTGCACGAACCTGAGATGATCGCAGATGATGACGAAATAAGATGACACACGTTCGGGGTTCCCCGTCCTATACAGATTGACCGGGAATCACTCACTGTTTCGCAACGGCCCTGTGCTGGCATCAGCATAGACAGCAGGAGATAACACGGCGGGCTTTGGAAAGTACTCTCAAGTCACCTCGCGATGAATCAGCAAGCTATTCTCACAACTGACGCCCCCCAGGGTCTCACAACTTGTGGGACGTGGGTTGGCGACCACGGAACCCCAGCTGAGTCTTACATCGCTTCTACTTCCTGGTGCCGGGCTCATTTCAGTTCTCTTTCCTGTCGGCCTCCCTTGGTCAACTCTTGTACTCTTCCGACCCAGACTGTATTAGGGTATCCGAGGGCTAGGGAGTCTTTCAATTTTCCGCCTTAATTGGCTTTGTCTCATCTTTCCCGATACCCTCATTCTTCGAGGGGTCTGGCTTCTTTTCCTTTTCATAATATCTCCTGTCTTCTGCTCAAGGCCCTCAAAGAGGCAGGGTGTGTGTAGACCCACCACTTCTGGTACACCCTCAAGGGCTCATGACTGGTGAGTTAGGAAGCTGGCAACCCCGAGGAATTCCTGAGCTACATGCAGGGAATGGAGTGGTATGTCAGAAATTTCAAGTGGACAGTGTTACGCATCGGGTTCCAAAGGGTAATTATGTAAAATCTGGTTGAAATCGGTGAAACGGTGTAGTTTTCTGCCAAAGGGCCAAAAAGCAGGGAATAGTGTGGTCTGTCCGAAATTTTAAGTGAACAGTGTTACTTGTCGGGTTCTACGGGTAAGTATATAAAATTGGAGTCAGATCGGTGAAACGGTGTAGGTTTGTGCCAAACAGCCTAAATGCAAGGGATGTAGTGGCCTCGCCGCAATTTCAAGCAGACAGTGTTACTCGCTGGGTACCAAAGGGTAAGTTTCCGAATATTGGTTCTGATCGGTGAAACGGTGTAGATTTGTGCCAAAGTGCCTAAATGCAGGGAATGGGGTGGTCTATCCGAAATTGTAAGTGGACAGTGTTACTCGCAGGGTTCCAAAGGGTAAGTATACAAAGTTTGGTTCAGATCGGAGAAATGGTGTAGATTTGTGCCAAAGGGCCTAAATGCAGGGTATGGAGTAGCCTCTCCGCAATTTCAAGCAGACAGTGTTAGTCGCAGTGTTCCAAAGGGTAAATATACAAATTTTGGTTGAGATCGGTGAAACGGTGTAGATTTGGGACAAAGGGCCTAAAAGCAGGGAATGGAGTGGTCTGTCCGCAATTTCAAGCAGAGAGTGTTACTCGCTGGGTACCAAAGGGTAAGTTTCCGAATATTGGTTCTGATCGGTGAAACGGTGTAGATTTGTGCCAAAGTGCCTAAATGCAGGGAATGGGGTGGTCTATCCGAAATTGTAAGTGGACAGTGTTACTCGCAGGGTTCCAAAGGGTAAGTATACAAAGTTTGGTTCAGATCGGTGAAATGGTGTAGATTTGTGCCAAAGGGCCTAAATGCAGGGGATGGAGTAGCCTCTCCGCAATTTGAAGCAGACAGTGTTAGTCGCAGTGTTCCAAAGGGTAAATATACAAATTTTGGTTGAGATCGGTGGAACGGTGTAGATTTGGGCCAAAGGGCCTAAATGCAGGGAATGGAGTGGTCTGTCCGCAATTTCAAGCAGACAGTGTTACTCGCAGGGTTCCAAAGGGTAAGTATACACATTTTGGTTCAGATCGGTGAAACGGTGTAGATTTGTGCAAAAAGGGGCCTAAATGCAGGGAATGGCGTGGTCTGTCCGAAATTTCAAGCAGACAGTGTTAGTCGCAGTGTTCCATAGGGTAAATATACAAATTTTGGTTGAGATCGGTGAAACGGTGTAGATTAGTGCCAAAGGGCCTAAATGCAGGGAATGGAGTGGTCTGTCCGCAATTTCAAGCAGACAGTGTTACTCGCAGGGCACCAAAGGGTAAGAATACGAATTTTGGTTCTGATCGGTGAAACGGTGTAGATTTGTACCAAAGGGCCTAAATGCAGGGAATGGGGTGGTCTGTCCGAAATTTTAAGTGGTCAGTGTTACTCGCAGGGTTCCAAAGGGTAAATATACAAATTTTGGTTGAGATCGGTGAAATCGTGTGGATTTGGACCAAAGGGCCTAAATGCAGGGAATGGGGTGGTCTGTCCGAAATTTCAAGTGGACAGTGTTACTCGCAGGGTTCCAAAGGTTAAATATACAACTTTTGGTTCAGATCGGTGAAACGGTGTAGATTTGTGCAAAAGGGCCTAAATGCAGGGCATAGGGTGGTCTGTCCGAAATTTAATGTTGACAGGGTTACCCGCAGGGTTCCAAAGGGTAAGTATACAAATTTTGGTTCAGATCGGTGAAACGGTGTAGATTTGTATACATAACAGACAGACAGACAGACAGACAGACAAACATTGTGCTTTATATATATAGATAGACTACAATAAATATTCTCAATGCTAAGGGGGGGGGGGGGGGGGTTAGAACTGTTGATTAGAAGGAAAAAAAAGTTCACTGAATTACCAATGTATACTCATTTCCGTATCATTAACATTCAAAAAGGTGCCACAATGTACGTTGAACGTGTACTATGTGTTAGTGAAAATTTTCAGACATTCCTTTCTACACGTTTTAATGATATGTCAGAAAGTGTGCTCGAGGATCTAAATCATGGTGGACATTCTCTATATCTAATTTATGAGGGTATAAAAAACAATAGATGTATTGTACATTCTGACTTTGAAGTTAGGTTAGGTTAGGTTAGGTAAGGTGGGATTTGGTTAGGTTAGGTGAAGTTGGGTTAGGAAAAAGGCTGCGGTATGATTCAAAAGCCAGCTCCTGTTAGTTTTGCCTCACAAGGTTGAGTGTACCCCATTCCAATCCTCAGCCTAGAATTAAATTTCTTGACAGAGCCGGGATTCGAACCTCAGGAATGACCACCAAGAATGCTAGTCACTACACCAAAAAGTGGACAATGTAAGGCTGGTCTTTATTGTACACGATCAATCAATAATTACCTAATAATAATAATAATAATAATAATAATAAATATTCCATTTAACAGGAGCCTCCGTGGCTCAGGCGGCAGCACGCCGGCCTCTCACCGCTGAGTCCGTGGTTCAAATCCCGGTCACTCCATGTGAGATCTGTGCTGGACAGAACGGAGGCAGACAGGTTTTTCTCCGGGTACTCCGGTTTTCCCTGTCAAAATTTCATTCCAGCAACACTCTCCACTATCATTTCATTTCATCTGTCATTCATTTACTCATTGCCCCAGAGGAGTGCGTCAGGCCTCGGCAGCCGGCACAGTTCATATCCTCGCCGCTAGATAGGGGCTTCATTCATTCCATTCCTGACCCGGTCGGAGACTGGAAGCAGGCTGTGGATTTTCATTTCATTCCATTTAACAACTACACGGCCGACCTCTCCCTGTGACGTCATACACGGTCTCAGGGCTTGGCAGCCATCTTGCCCATTAGCCACTGCGTCAGCTCTGAATGACCCCTCCAAAAGAATAACATAGGGCTGATTGCGCGCGGCAGCCATCGTGCCCATTAGCCCCTGCGCTAGAACCGCCTTATATATCCTACTAATATTGTCTACAAAGAGTTGCTGTTACAAGAATAAATACATTTCTTCAATATTTAAAACTTCGTTCTCCCACATTCTTCCCCACTACCCCATAAGCCTACATTCACGTTGCGAAAGCTCGCACGGGCCCACTAGTCGGTTATTATTTCCCGACGCTTCGGCTGACATTACAGCAGCCTTAATCATGGGTGGGTAGGAGTTGGTGTCCTTACTCAAACTAACGGTTATTGCCAGTCAGAGGTGCTTGCTTGCCCTGCATTGTCGTCACGCTCCACTCTGATTGGTCCACGCCCCTGGCAGTCACGTGCTAGGAGAACTTTCCAAATATAGCTAATGTTGAAATTATTGGGATGCTTCACGACCTCTATTGTCTCTCTAATTAACCTGTTTTGATATCCAGGAATTTTAGCAACAGTTTCGGCCTTATCAAATTCGATGGCGTGCCTCGTGACGTCAGCATGTTCAGCTATTGCAGATCTGTAGTTTATCTGTTTCGTGTCCCGAATGTGCTCTGAAATCCTAATAGAAACGCGTCTTTTTGTTTGCCCTATGTAAACCTGTCCACAGTAGCAAGGCACTTTGTAAACTCCTGCGTCCTGGTTTGGCTGCTCTATCTCGGTTGATTCACGCACCGCTTGCGTCAGCTTGTTTATAGGATGCATCACAGTTGTCACATCGTGTTTCTTGAGCAGCCTGGCGATTCGATCTGTCAACCCCTGTACGCACGGCGGAAAGGCTTTATGGTAGGGCCTATCCATGATTAAGGCTGCTGCAATGTCAGCCGAAACGTCGGGAGATAATAACCGATATAGGACGCGGCTTAATCATGTAAGCCGAGATGTTAAATTTAACCATAGTATTTATAATTTCTGTGTAGGGTAAAGTTAAGTAACTCCGTGATACTAAGCTTTTTTTTCTGTTACTATTTCTGAAATTTTAGATTTCAGTTATTTCGATTCATTTCATGTTAAGGAGGAATACCCTACGGAACATTTCTGGCATATATCTTACAAATATTCATAAGTTGTTTCAAGGTATTAACTAACAAAATCCGGTAGTAGAAGCAGGTAACGCCGTGATATTCAAGTTACTCCGTGATAATGTTCAAGTTATTCCGTGATAGCATGGTGTTCACCATTCAGTGTACTTATTAATATTGCCCATATTGAATCATTTCACTTCACAGTTTTTTATAGAAAAAAAAAACATTCTATTAAAAATATTCCATTAAACATATTTTAAGTCTGCTTAGTCACTATCAGATTCTTCACACCTAGCACACATAAAATAGACATTATAGGCTAGGTACCAGACATTACAAAACTGAAAATCAATCTATTCGGCTCCATTCTTCCTCTTGGTGTCATCCGCCGTGGGAGCCACCTCACACACCACAACCATCATTGTCATTGTTGTGGGATCTGGAATTATGCCTAGACCGATCTATTGTGTCTATCTTGACACATTATCTTCACTTCAAATTCAGGTGACACAACGAGTGGCTTTCCAATTTTTGCAAGGGTTGCACTTCCTGGATCGGCTGAATATGTTGTGCAATAATCCTTTAGTGTACTCCACGGGTTATTAAAACGTCTACTGGCCTTGTATACTGACCATCCTTCTACCTTCATCGACCTGAATTCCTCTTTAAGTGTTTCAGCTGAGTAGGAGCGAGCCTCTTTATTCCGTTTTGGCGCCATTTCAGCGTCCAACGTAAGAAAAACGTACTTATAGCTAAGCTCACACACCTTGCATGCGAAACACTACATGCATGTAAGTTTTGTATGCGAATGGTCTGCATATTACCTCTGACTGTTGTTAAAATGAAACTTATACAATGAAACAGCTGTGTATAAGAAATTAAAATCTTCACCATAGATTTCACGGGATGTGGATCACTTTTTGAAATGTCAACTCACTGTTAATATATTGTTTAAACCTCATTGAGTTGGTCAAAGATAGAACGCAAGGGCTTCCTGGATTCCTGGTTTCTACTGCCATCTGTTGGTAAAAACGTAGAACTTTCGGAATTGAACCTACGTAGTGATAGAGTAAATACGCTTTATCACGGTGTTACTTGACTCTACCCTACTTTGGATAGTAAAGTATAAATGGTACCAGTCAAGATATTTTCTACAGCTAAGAGCATACACAACTAACTGTGTGATTTACCAATGTGGTTCTCATGGCTCTTAAGGTCGGACGGCCATCACCATGGCCAATGAGTCCCAGGGGCTGTTAGCAGTGCGCCAATACCAATTTACGGAACACGAGGTCACACATCTGAACATAACTCATGTACGGTTTGATGATATCACCAAGAACCCAAACGTGAGACAGAATACGTGTACTAACTGCTACAACTAATACGTCTGTTTGTTAAAACTCATACGGCTTATAGTGCGATTCATTTCTTTTTACACACTCGATGTACGAACGTGACAAACATTAGCGATTATCCGTATAGCCTATATATAGACTAATAATGGAAGTTTGTCTGTTTTTTCTGATTTTCTACGGAAATGTGCGTTATTAACGCGTTTTAGACGGTTTTTTGACGGATGCACGCGATTCTTTTTAGTCTATTTGTCTGTCTGTGGACACTTTTTTGTTCCCTTATAACTCGAGAACGGCTGGGTGGATCAACGTAATATTTGGTACATATATCCATCAGAGGCACGACACTGTTCATTGATGTAACTCTTCTCCGTACCTCTCATAAAAGGGGGCCTAACCCCTTAAAATACATGCTGAAATAGTCGTAAAGGGTGAGACAAAGCTCATCTCAGCACCTCAATGTGAGAAACGAAACTCTGGGGCCCCAAAGGGCCCCCGAAAACCACATTTTGAGGCCCTAAAACCAACAGTTTATGATATATTCCCAGAAAACTAATTTCATTTAATAATCTAATGAAAGAGAAGCCTCCGTGGCTTAGGCGGCAGCACGCCGGCCTCTCACAGCTGGGTCCGTGGTTTAAATCCCAGTCACTCCATGTGAGATTTGTGCTGGACAAAACGGAGGCAGACAGGGTTTTCTCCGGGTACTCCGGTTTTCCCTGTCACAATTTCATTCCAGCAACACTCTCCACTATAATTTCATTTCATCTGTCATGCATTTAATCACTGCCCCAGGGGAGTGCGACAAGTCTCGGCAGCCGGCACAGTTCATATCCTCGCCGCTAGATGGGGGCTTCATTCATTCCATTCCCTGACCCGGTCGGTCGACTGGAAGCAGGCTGTGGATTTTCATTTTCAATCTAATGAAAGAATGAAAGCCGGTCACCATGGCAACAAAATCTCAGAGGTCCATTTATTTCTGTAAGACGCAATGCAGTTCGATTTATTAGCCTATTTTCATTTATGAAAAAAATAGGCTTATGAGATCATCTTTTGTCCGTGTGTCTGTCTGTGCGTGTGTGATGGTGTGTGTCCCCCTAATAACTTCTAAACGGCTGGAGCGATTTCAATTTAACTCGGTAAGTATATAGCACTATTCCGGACGACCACGACCGCGCCCTTCATATTTTGTTACGTTTCACCAATCCAACATGGCGGCCGTGCGAAATATTTCACCAGCATTCAATATCTCCGAAACTATTACTGATATCACCCTGGAATTTTGTACGGTGATAAAGGGAACTACTAGAAGTTCACCTATGTAACTTTTGAAAACCTGGTAACTACAAAACCAACATGGCGGCCAAGCGAATTTGCGACTTTTAAATAGACGTTTCTCGCGATTTAACGAACCAAACGCAATAAAACTTGGTACAGTATATGTTTATACACATTGTAATGCACCGACATCTAACTTCGTTCAATTGTTTACATAACCTCAAGATGGCGCCTGTGCGAAATATTTCACCGGCATTCTATATCTCTGAAACTATTACCGGTATCACCCTGAAATTTTGTACGGAGATAAAGGGCACTACTATAAGACTTTCAAAAACCGGTTAACTACATAACGAATATGCCAGCCTAGCGAAGTTGAACATTTTAAATATACCTTTCTCGCGATTTAATGATCCAAACGCAATGAAACTTGGTACAACAGATAGTTATACACATTGTAATGCACTGGTATCTAATTTAGTTCAATTGTTTACATAACCTCAAGATGGCGACTGTGCGAATTTCTAAATTGAGTTTTTATTTCTTGTGTCGTAATCATGTGATCGAAGTGAAAGTTTGAATAATGAACCTACGCAATAATTTTCCTTTAATGGTACATGACTCTATGGCCTAAACATATAACAATCCAACAAGGCGACCATCCGAAATATTTTGATGGATCTCAATATCTACGAATCTATTACAGCAATCAAACTGAATTTTTTAATGTTCATAGGGGCTATGAACATAAGTTCACCTATAGGACTTTCAATAACCTGGTGATCACAAATCCAACATGGCGGCGACGCGAAATATAAATATTCACATGGTCGTTTCTCGCAATTTAACCATCCGAGTGCAGTGACACTTGGTACAGTAAATCCTTATACAAATATTAATCCACTGGCATGCATTTTTTTTCAATTGTTTCCATAACCACAAGATGGCAGCTGTGAGAAATTTTAAAATCTCGTTTTTACTTCTTGTGTCCTAATCATGCGATTGCAGTTAGAATACTACACGTACACAATAATCTTCATGTAACAGTACATAACTCTAAGACCTACATATATAAAAATCCAACATGGCGACCAACCTCAATATTTAGTCGGTTCTCAATATCTACGAATCTATTAAAGCAATCAAACTGAAATTTTGTATGTTGATAGAGGCAATTAACATAAGTAGGATATATGAAAATAGGCTGTATAGTTCTTCGCGGAACTACTTGTTACATTACTGTGAAAGTTTGCAAATGGCTATAAGATTATCACGGAACCAAATTAAGCTGTAAAATTCATCAATATATATAACGCGCTTAAGGGGATCAAGGGGTACCCTAATATTTTTTCCACGCAATTTACACGTGCGATATGTCGTACGGAAGGTCTATTATAAGTATATCTACAAACAGCATCATTATTTTCAAAAATTCCTGAATTGAAATAGTATTTTCATGGCTTTTAGGAATTTGGGCCATTGGAGGCTAAAAACCTGAATTTTCATGCACCACAAATCTTTATAATTTATTAAAGAGGTATTCCTTTGGAATTGATATAACGGGGAGTGTCAGTTTTTATGTGACGTGTATTGCGTCTCGTCTACGATGTTTTCAATTTTATTTTCACGCCAGGTAGTACACGTTAGGTAAATTTAGTTTGAGAGCACATTTTAACTAATCATTTTTCTTTGTCGACAAACAGGTTCCAAGCCCCTATCCATTGCAACAGTAGCTCTGGTTATTAATACCGAAGACCGTTCGAAGAATGGGTACTGCTGCTAGTTATTCTATAAATGTGAAGATCAGGATTTTTGGTGCCAGGAAATGAATGCAGCACTTGTACATATTTATTATTTAGCATATGGCTTTTAGTGCCGGGAGTGTCCAAGGACATTTTCGGCTCACCAGAGTTTGTAGCTGCTTCAATGCGGACACCAATGGGGTGAGCTACAAGTTCCGTTCAATTTCAAGTATTTCGAACTTTCGCTACCAGATGTCACTGACATCTAGCGGTGAACGTTGGAACTCCGATAGAGTGTTTCAAAGAAATATAATCTAAATATTTATTTTCACACAAGTTTAATTAGGGGAAGGTTCTTTTACATGCCATAAATCTATAACATGGGACCGCCGGCTTTACTTCCCCACCGAAGGAAGGCATACTGAAGAATTTTAACGCGTTTAAAAATTCCGATGACTTCGGCCGGGTTTGAACCCGCGATCTTGGGCATATAAGCTCAGCATGCTACCGAAGCCGCTCTGGTCACAGCTAGCAACTCGCGGCGGTACACAGAACGGTAACGTGGCAAAGATGATGTTGTTGATAATAATTGTTGTATAGAGGGGCCTAACATCTAGGTTATCGGCGCCTAATGGTTTGGGTGATCGTGAACAATGATAATGTAATGAAAACTATAACTGAAACTACAACAGACTTACACACTGGAAGAGGAAGTGGTAAACCGAAGAAGAATAAGATAAATAAAAGTCAGGACAAAAAGAAATGCCCTCAACCCTCGGAGAATGATGATTGAGGGACTTGGAAGGAGGGTCAGCCATGAAAGGCAAATAGGAAAGGGGAAGAGAGGGTCCACCCCAAAAGCAATGGAAAGAGGGAAAGAACCAGACCCAGGTCAGGAATCCCTCGGCGTCACTAACTCCTGGACTCACCAGACATGAGCCCTTGAGGGTGTAGCACTATCCAGGTTGGGCTGGACACACCCTGCCTCCTTTAGGGCCTTGAGCAGAAGACAGGAAACATCATGAAATGAAATAGAAGAGGTCTGACCCCTCGAAGAATGAGGGGATCAGGAAAGAAGAGACTAGTGCCAATTAAGGTGGGAAATTGAAAGACTCCCTAGGCCTTGGATACCATAATACCGTCGGGGTCGGAAGACAACAAGAGTTGACCAAGGAAGGTCGTCAGGAAAGGTGATGGAGAGGAGGTCGGTACAAGTAAGTGGAAGCAATGCCGGACTCAGCTGCAGTCCCGTGGTCTCTAACCCCGTCCCACTTGTATTGAGTCCCTGTGGGGAACGTGGTAAAGAGCCGCCTTCTGGGTTTCATTCGCAGTTTGACCAAGAAATATAATTCCGGGGTACACTGCCTCGTAAGGTAAATCTGAGAGGAGAGTGGTTCTATTCCCACCTCAGCCATTCTAGAAGTGGTTTTACGTGGTTTCCCACTTCTACTCCAAGCAAATTCTGGGATTGTTCCGAACTTTAGGCCATGGAGGCTTCCCTCCAAATCCTAGCCTCATTTACAAATACGCACACTGCTACAGCCATCACAATTACACAGGTTATCAGAGACATTCCACACACACACACCCAAGTCCACGAAGCTACATGACTACGATATCAAAATGCCACTAAATAAATCAACAATAAGGTGGCTGGGAGAATTTTACATGTATGTAGTTTCGTTTTAGAGCATCGTGATTTTTAAATTATCGAGGCGAAAATAAATCGATTGAAGACTTAGTAAGGCAATAAAGACTGTAGAGATTAGTTGTTGTTGATTCCTTAGGGACTCTGGGGAGTTTTAATTCACTAGCCGTGAAAGCCAAATGCCATCTTTTTGGAAGCCTTTATAGAGATGTTATGGCTGCTAGAGCTTATTGCTCTCGCAGTTGAGAGGCGCAGGTGAGCTTCAAAAAGAGGGATATAGCGCGCAGTTCACTACTCCAGTGGGGGTCCGGGTACGGACAACAAGAGCCTGCTGATGAGCCAGCTTGGTGTCTTAGGCGAAACCCCACACAAGACACGGCACAAACCTGGAGACATTGCTGAGGTATGATTCACTGGCCGTGAAAGCCAATATACCATCTATGTTCGAATATTTAGAACTTATATTTAACCAAACTAATGTAAGGATCCATTTTATTTTATTTCATATTGATTCTATTATTTCACATTTTGTACGAATAGTTATTCCTATTTAACAAGTAGTTCCGTGAAGAACTATACAGCCTATTTTCATATATCCTACTTATGTTAATTGCCACAATCAACATACTGTAGCCTACTACATTTCAGTTTGATTGCTGTAATAGATTCGTAGATATTGAGAACCGACTAAATATTTCGGATGGTCGCCATGTTGGATTATATATATGTAGGTCCTCGAGTTATGTACTGTTACATGAAGATTATTGTGTACATGTAGCATTCCAACTTCAATCGCATGATTAGGACGCAAGAAGTAACAAGGAGATTTTAAAATTTCACACAGCTGCCATCTTGTGGTTAAGGAAACAATTGAAATAAATTAGATGCCAGTGGATTAACATTCGTATACGGCTTTAATGTACCAAGTTTCACTGCACTCGGATGGTTAAATTGCGAGAAACGTCCATGTGAATATTTATACTTCGCATCGCCGCCATGTTGGATTTGTGATCACCAGGTTATTTAAAGCCCTATAGGTGAACTTAAGTTCATAGCCCTTATGAACAAAAAAAATTCAGTTTGATTGCTATAATAGATTCGTAGATATTCAGAGCCGTCTAAATATTTCGGATGGTTGCCATGTTGGATTGTTAAATGTATAGGCCATAGAGTCATGTAAAAGGAAACTTATTGCGTAGGATCATTATTCAAACTTTCACTTCGATCACATGATTACGACACAAGAAATAAAAACTTAATTTTAAAATTCGCACAGCCGCCATCTTGAGGTTATGTAAACAATTGAACTAAATTAGATACTAGTGCATTACAATGTGTTTAAACATTTCCTGTACCAGATTTCATTGCGTTTGGAACATTAAATCGCGAGATAAGTGTACTTATAATTTTCAAATTCGCTTGGCCGCCATATTCGTTTTGTAGTTAACCGGTTTTTGAAAGTCTTATAGATGAACTTCCAGTAGTGCCCTTTATATCCGTACAACATTTCAGGACGATACCGCTAATAGATTTAGAGATATAGAATGCCGGTGAAATATTTCGCACATCCGCCATCTTGTGGTTATGTAAACAATTGAACGAAGTTAGATGTCGGTGCATTACAATATGTATACACATATACTGTACCAAGTTTTATTGCGTTTGGTTGGTTAAATCGCGAGAAACGTCTGTTTAAAAGTCGCAAAATCGCGTGTCCGCCATGTTGGTTTTGTAGTTACCAGTTTTTCAAAAGTCACATAGGTGAACGTCTAGTAGTTCCCTTTATCACCGTAATAAATTCCAGGGTGATATCGGTAATAGTATCGGAGATATTGAATGCTGGTGAAATATTTCGCACAGCCTCCATGTTGGATTGGTGAGATGTAACAAAAATTGAAGGGCACGGTCGGGGTCCCCGGAATAGTGCTATGAACTTACCGAGTTTCATTGAAATCGCTCCAGCCGTTTAGAAGTTATTAGGGACACACACACACACACACTCCTCACACACACACGCACACACACACACACACGGACAAAAGGTGATCTCATAAGCCTATTTTTTCAGAATTGAAAATAGGCTAAAATTATCGATTTTACCCTCCAGGGTGGTGGGTCCCTCTCATCGAGGGAACTCACCCCTACCGCCGTTTTCAGGCAGTGTCCTAGAGCTGGGAACGTCTAATCGGAGTGGATACAACTGGTGAAGTGTGATTAGCACCTCGCCCAGGCGGCCTTACCTGCAAAGCGAACAGGGGCCTCATGAGGGAAGGGATTGAAAGGTTTGGATGGATAGGCAAGGAAGGGAAGGAGGCGGCCGTGGCCTTACAGCAGGGACCATCCCGGCATTTGCCCGAAGACGAAATGGGAAACCACGGAAAACCACTTCGAGGATGGCTGAGGTGGGAATCAAACCCCCTCTACTCAGTTGGACTACCCGAGGCTGAGTAGACCCCGTTCCAGTCCTCATACCACTTTTCAAATATCGTGGCAGAGCCGGGAATCGAACCCAGGACTTCCGGGGCGGCAGCTATCCACGCTGACCACTACGCTATGGAGGCGACTTGTTATTCCTTAGATTTGACATATTTATGGTTGTAAAATTGTTTAGTTCATATTTACATTGTTCTTATTCATTGTTTTCCAGTTTCAACATTCCATCCTGTATATATCTTAGTTTCATTTCATTCTAGTTATGGACACCGTGACAGTTGTCCTGCACCGGCCATTACCATGCACCCTACTTTATGCTGATGACGTGATGCTGGCAGCAGAAAACAAGCTTGATCTGCAAAGCCGAACTGAAGAATGGTGTGACCGGTTGGTGCAACATGGTTTGCGCCTTAACTTGAAGAAAACTGAGTACATGACATCAGATAGACATGAAATGGGAACCATCACGGTCAATGGTGAAGAACTGACTCGTGAGAGTAAATTTAAGTACCTCGGTTCCACAATCGCTGTTGGCGGCCGACTCACCGAAGAGGTCAATACCAGAACTCAGGCAGCCTGGATGAAGTGGCGAACAACAACCGGAGTCACTTGTGACCGCAGGATGAAAGATCATTTAAAATCAAAAATCTATCGTACTGTCATCCGGCCAGTCACCTTGTATGGTTGTGAGTGCTGGCCGACTACAGCCGAGACAGAACGCCGCCTAAGTGTAATGGAAACGAAGATGCTGAGATGGACAGCGGGCCTCACTAAGTCCAATGACAGCATCAGAAAACAGTTTGGAGTTGTACCGATCCGAGAAAAGATGCGTGAGAGCCGACTTCGTTGGTTTGGGCATGTTTTACGGGCCGATGATGACTCTATTGCCAAGGCGGGATACACACTTGAAGTCGTTGGCAGAAGACCTAATGGACGACCTAAACAACGTTGGGCCGATACGTTTCATAAAGACCTCCAAAGCGTGAACATCCATCCAGATGCAGCCCGAGACAGAGCGAAATGGAGACAACGGACCCATGTAGGGGACCCGGCAGGCGCGCGGGACAAACGCTGAAGGAAGAGATGAAGAAGAGTTTCATTTCTGAACAGTTTTATTAGATTAGATTCTTAAGGTTTAACTCTTTTTTCTGAGACAGGTCCCATTGCTGCACCGAAACAAGTACTAACTTGAATAGAATTTATATTGATTTTAATTAATTTTAATTAATTATTCAATAATATTTTTGTAGATATTGTGTTGAAAAATGTTCAACAGTGCGTAGACATTGGTTTTAGAAATAGTTTAAGATGTAAAACAAAATAGTTCTATTTCGACTGCTTCCCGAGTTTAGACGAATGTTTTATGAGCTACATATTAAACCAATATTTTTGTGTGTATTCTTTGTCATCGGGCCACCTCTAATTGAGTCGTCCAGTTGAAAAACTCGTCTAATCCACTTGTGAATAAGGAACATGTCGTAAAATTATTTATTCAATTAGTTTATATTATTTTCTTTTACTTTATTTTATTTTAATTGGTTTAATTTTTTTTGTCGTGTTGAATTTTGATTTTGTTATTTATTTTATTTAGTCAATTTACCCTCTAGGTTGGTGGTTCCCATGGACTCAGCAAGGGAACTCACCACTACCGCCTCGATGGGCAGTGTCCTGGAGCTTGGAACATCTGGTCAGGAGGGATACAACTGGGGAGGTGTGATCAGAACTTCGCCCAGGCAGCCTCACCTGCAAAGCGAACAGGGGCCTCATGAGGGATGGGAAGGGATGGAAGATGGGGATGGATAGGTGACGAAGAGGGAAGGTGGCGGCCGTGGCCTTACAGTAGGTACTGTCCCCGTAAACCCGGATAGTAGGCTGTCAGATATCCGCCCCCTCAATCGGATTGCCAATAATCAACCGCACCGGCTCAGCTACACCAATGAAAATGGCACTGACAGATACCACCGAGGTTTGAGCACAGAAGTTGACAAGAAATTATTGTGGAACACACCAAAATAGACGGGGGTTCATACTTACCTTTACTTACCTCTTAAAAATCATCTCGGGGATTGGGTTGACAACAGGATCTCTAAAGTATGCTCCCACAATAACCTCCACCATGACATTTAAAAATGAACCAGAACGAAGACGAGAACTTTGAACTGTACAAAAGCTTTTATTTCAAATAAAGGGTATGATTTCAACAAACACAACAAAATAAATGTGGCTATCAGTAGCCCATGTCAATCTGACTATGTCCTCCTGTAGGACTTGCAAAGTTATCATACAACATGTTAGCTCCCATGAGCTCAAAATAACGTAACATTCATAGCACACTTGGACTGGAAAAGGAAGTCAGGACGAGACACATATACAGAGCATTTGTTTTCTTTTAATAAACATCACACTTATATATAGGCACAAGGCCAGAATGTAGACGACCTTGCCCGCTGATAACCAGTTGTCTGGCCAGCTGCGGTCTACCCTTCAACCTGACGCACACCTGTCAAATGGGCTCACTTGTCCTGCTACGTTGTGTAAGAATCCAGCTCCCTCTCAAAAGCTTTAAATGTCCGCAAGACAACAGAAATATAGTTACGCAAATCTTTCAAATGCTCAACTCACTTACCACTGGATTATTCTGACAATCCCTAAACTTGTTTAATTATCATCCAAATGTTTAATAAGCGTTGTTTAGAGTATAAAACAAACTCTTAAATGTTTATAACAAAAGCTCATAAATAATTCATAACAATTAGAAATTGTTTATAATATTTGTCAAAGACAATAAAAAAAAATTAAACACGCCTCTAACATTACTTTCGTTCCACATTATTGTCAAAGATATTTACATTATTATTTACAATATTAACATTTAAATTATTCAAATTATTAATTTAAGAAATACATTTAACCACATGTTCATCCGGTTGGTAATGTCATAATCGTGTCAATATAATCGACCAATGAAGGTTAGTTATACATATTTAATGTCACAATCTGGTTTAATAAAGGTTGTAATAATTATTATAATTATTTGTGACGGTAATCTTCATTCAAAATCTTATCTCAAATTCTTTCAATACTCTTGTTAATTATAACAGTAAATTCACTTGATTAATTTTCAAAGGACTAAGACAATACACTCCAGCGGAAAATACTTCGCTTACAAAATAATGCACAAAACTGCATTAAAATAGGCCCAAAATTCATCATATATTAATATATATGGCATCAAAATCTTCCACAGAACTTACAAAAATCTCCACTAACAAATTCTTCAACATCATTAATTACTGTGGGAACCTCCTTCATTTATCCAAGGGCATTATACATCAGCGACTTTCAACACGTCCGCTGCACTAGCGATTATACATTCATAGTTCCACTTCAAAAATTCTTATAATCATTAATTGTTTCAAAACTGTTATCTTAAACCTTCGTGGATTTCATTTATGAATCGAAATGAAGTAAAAATTTGCCAATCACAAACAAATTTAATAGTGAATACGCTTATATACGCCTGTCTGGTCTATCAAAATTTAAGATTAACATCTTCAAAGAATTGTAGTATAAAAATACTATCATCAAACAAAGTGCAACTAAACTGCAAAATAGTCGAATAGAATCCAATTAGACTGGGGAATGCAAACATCATTATATAAATCTCTAATTGAGAAAAAACTCCTAACAAAAGTTCATGACTTTAATGCATTCAATAATTCATAATTAAAGTTCATCTTTCACAAAATTGTCTATGATGCAATGGTCGTTCATAACTGACGATAAATGTCTGTGTTGCAATCAATTCAAATAACGACTAGTATTTCCAAGATCGTCGACAACGTAATGGATTTTAACGCTCTAAAATCATTTAAATGTTCTTCCTTCTTGATGATGACAGAAAATTGGTCAAAGTAATTAAATTGGGGTAGAATTACTTTAATAAAGTGACACGCTGTCTGAATTTAAATCTGCCATAAAAATCATTAACTTACAGTCAAATCGTGACTCAAAAATAAGCAAATTACTGAAAAATCTAAATATCAGTCTCAACTGATCCAAAATCATTTAACTATGCCCATGACATAACCATGTCTTAATAAATCGTCGAAAAAGGCATAACACATCAAGGTGTACTGAGAATAGGAATCTCAAACAAGAATATAGGGCAAAATACATGAGGACAGAAAATATGAGACAAAGGTTGCTCAGATATCGCTAAAAAACTCAAATAAAACAATAAACGTTCACGACTACCTTATCTGCTGATTGAAGTTCCAGAGGAAAATTCCCCAATGAAGACTGCTGATGGATCCATTTCACCAACTTGAAGATGAGCTCCATCCTCCAAACAGGAAACAGCACCCTCGGAGAATCGAACTGCTTCCTCCTCCGGAAATTGCACTGCTCCGTGTAGACGAAAGACATCCTTCCGGCAAAATTCTTCTTTGTGAGTCGGGACTACCCAGACCTCTCTTGAAAAATCCCTGAAGTTCCAGTAGAAAATCGCCATGAAGTTTTTGTAGTAATTTCCGAAGAAATATTCATATTCAGTGAGTATGAAATCGTTTCCATTGCTGTTTGATAGTATTCAGCGTTGAACCACGAAACATGGGTGTAGATGGTTGTTCACCACATGCTCGCTTGTGTGGAATGGCAATTAGCGAAGTTCCATGCTGCTATCTTACTCCAACGATATATGCCCCAATTGCATTAAAGTCCTTTAGCCTTCCATCTTCTCTTCGGTTATGGTAATAGTAGAACAAACTGCCATATTAAACTGCTCCATAATACTGTAGCGTTGTGTCACAAAAGCAATCTGAAGTCTCCCTATTGCACTAGCCGTGTCAGCCGTGGCGTAGAATCTGACGATATAAAGTGCTTCTCAGGTGGCGAGAAAATCACTTTTGTCAGTCGTCTAAAATTGCCAATATCTTCCAAAATAACTCCGCGAAATTGTTCAACTTTTCTACACTCCTTAATGTAGCACTGCACAATAGAATTAGCTTATAGGCGACCGCTAACTGTTCATAGCTAATCTTGTAGACGCGTTATAATGTGCGTTTTAACTTCACCTAGTTTTACTCACTGTAAACTTGCACTGCTTGTCTGCTCGAATCTCGTTTACTGCGGTGACTTCACCACGCGTTATAATGACGACTCTTTCTACTAATTTCACTCGACGTCTCACCGAAATGACTATATAAGACATGAGACTGAATATCTGACGATTGAGATCTGACGATTTGAGCTATGAGACTGCTCTCTTCTGCGCAAGGCCTTTTATAAACTTCATAAGGGGCGTATCCATCCCTTCCATAGCGTGTTACTGCGTCATCGCTAGAAGTTCCAACTTCGTCAATACATGACGGATTTTCAAAATTCAAAAACTGAAAATAAATTTCACCAAGATTCCAGATCAATGCCTCTACTGCAAATGGATTTCCACAATTCTGCATTCCAAAAAGTAGTAAAAATATCATAGTTTCAGCAATCTCCGTCTTCCTTCAAACTATCGTTCATTGGTTCGAGCCTCCCCTCCAATAGCATAATTTCTTCCTCAGCAGAATTCCACGTTTCCTGCGACTGCGTCGTAAATCTCGGATCTTTCTCGAACAAATGCTGACGTCACTGAGAATCTCAGCTCAAGTATCCTGCTTGCATAACGTGTGCGTCATCCGTGCTTACGTCATGACTACCCGCGTCATAACTATGACAGCCATAACTTTCTTCATAATTTTCCAAAATAGCCACCATGGTCTCTATATAATTCAATTTACGGGGGCATTCTCCCCTCACCACGTTTTAAAAACAGTTGCAAATTGTTTTTAAACTCAGTGTTACAAGTACCTCAACTCTCTTGAACACGAAATTGAATTATTACTGGCTTACTCTAGGATAGTATCTTTTCAAGTTTCCAGCATTGAACTTGCCATAAATGACATTATTCTCATCGTCGTAGAGTTCATAACAGTTGTTTCCATAAGCGTTCGTAATTCTAAACGGACCCATAAACACAATTCCAAACTTGGGATAGATTTTCTTGCTCATATCAGCCTTGACAGGTCTGCGTAGTAATACAAGATTTCCAACTGCTAAGGGTGCACCAAAACGTTTTCCAGCTACTCTTTTCAATCGTTTCTCTGCTGCTTTCTGGAGTTGTTCCTTCGCCTTTTCAATCCTCTGCTGCCTTCCTAGGTCGGGATCTCTAGGAACGTGGTTGAAAAGATTATCCCACGGTCTTTCTGGGTTTCTTCCTAGATGAAGTCGCATTGGCACTTCTCCTGTGCTCTCCTGCACTGTAGAGTTCAGACATTCCTCAATAAGGGGCACAAATCTCACCCAACCAGAATGATCATTTGGACAGAAAATTCGACAGAATTTCGAAAATTCAGCCATATATCTTTCTGAGGAATTTGATTCTGGGTAACGCACGCTTGAAAATAAGTGCTTAATGCCAAGCCTTACCATATCTGCTGCAAATTCCAAGGATGTAAACTGCGTTTCATGATCTGACAGTAGATATTCTGGTTTACCAGCTTTAGGAAATACAGCATTTTCCAGTCTGCTTACAACGTTCCTCGTGTTAGCTTTCTGCATGGGACTCATTGTAACACATTTTGAGAAAACATCCACGGTAACCAACAGGTACTGGTTACCCTGATATCCCTTCGGACAGGGGCCAAATATGTCCGTCGCCATTAGTTCGTTTGGTTTAGAAGGAATCATAGCCTTCGGTTTTCCTTTCAATAAAGCAGAAGCATACTTTGCTCTTTGACATTTGTCACATGATCGAATGACCTTGGCAATGATGGAACGCATGTTAGTCCAAATAAATCTCTCTTTAAGAGTATCAAGAGTTTTATCTAAACCGGCATGTCCAGTTGCGTGATGAGCTACCCACACTAAATTGACAACAAGTTTAGGTGGCACGACTATTCGGAATTTTGTATGCGCAGAGTCAGCATACTTGCATACGATGTCTCCACTCAAGACAAAGTGTCGTGAATTTCTCCGTGTAGCTGCATAGTCAACATCAGTATTGTCCATGTAACCCTTGAGGAACCTGTACATTTTCCTTATTGGAGCGTGTCTCTTCTGTGACACACCGATTCGGGCTAACCTCCTAACGGTTTCTTGATCTTCTTGCTCCAATTGTACATGGTGTATCTGCACACTTTTAATAGGGTTACGTGATAGAGCATCAGCCAGTAAGTTATCTTTCCCAGGCTGGTGGACGATAGTGGCGTTAAACTGTTGGGTGAACAAAGCCCAACGTGTCAATCTATCACTCGACATGTCAGTTTGCAGCATAAACTGTAGTGCTTTATGGTCAGTAATAATGATGACCTTATGTCCCAGCAGGATTTTCTTCCACGCTTGCAATGCTGTTACAAAAGCTAACGCTTCAAGTTATGTCGTGAAGTAGTTTTCCTCGTGTTTCTTCAACTTCCGACTAGTGAACGCAATGTAGTGCTTGTTGCCTGCCTCGTCTTTCTGGTATAAGACTGCACTAATGCCTATTCTTGATGCATCAGACTCAATATAGAACACCTTCTCAAAATCTGGGTACTCCAGTTTCACGTTATTCCTGAGCATCTCTTTTGCTTTCTCAAAAGCCTCGTCTGCTGTTGTACTCCATTTCCATCTGTTATTCTTCTTGAGTAAGTCATACAGAGGAGCCATAATTTCAGAGTATCTTGGACAGTGGCTGCTAATAAATTGGCATGCGCCTACAAATTCTCTGACTTGTTTCACCTTAGTTGGCTTTGGAAATCTCGTGATCGCATCTACTTTTTGCATGTTTGGATGATATCCATCTTTATCAATAGTATGCCCCAAGTAATTTATCTCCTTCTTCAAGAATTGACATTTTCCGAAATTGACCTTGATATTGGCCTCCCTTAAATTCTCGAACAACTTTCTCAAGTGCACTAAATGTTCTGCGGCGCTGGGTGAAGATACGATTAAATCGTCAATGTAGCAGATTACATTTTCTTTCACTTCGTCAGTGAGCTTACTATCAAGTGCTCGAATAAGTGCTGGTCCACTATTAACCATTCCAAAAGGCATTCTGACAAAGACCCATGACGTCTGGTCAAATAAGAATCCAGTGTACTGCATACTATCTTCTTCTAGTTGAACTTGATAAAATGAATACGTCAAGTCAAGAACGCTGAAACATGCTCTCCCTTTGAATTTTCGAAGCAGATCTCTAATCTTGGGTGGTCGGTCATTTTCTGGAAGAATCTTCAAGTTGATGGTCCTGGCATCGAGACAAAGACGTATCTGACCATTACTTTTCTTCACTACTGTGATGGGGTTTATATAAGACGACGCCTGTTTTTTAATAATACCATCTACCTCCATTTTTCTGATTAACCCTCGTACTTCTTGATAGTATTTCTCAGGTATGGGGTATATTCTCTTCTGGTAAGGGGTTTCATCTGTCAGCCTTATCTTGTACTTATAATCCTTAATCAATCCAGGCTTTTCATCAAAAATATCTTGGAATTCCTTTATCAGATCCTCAAATTCCCCCAGAATTTCTTCAAATCCTTCAGTTTTTCTACTGGGTATTTCTGCTAAATTTTCCACTTCATTAATTATGGTATTCAAAATTTCTTCCCTAAGGTCTATTTCCAGACTGTTTTTCACGTCCTGTTTTTCGATCTCTTCTGTGATCATGTACCCATCATTAAAGCTAATACTTCTGTTCTTCATGTCAATAATAGCTCCGACCTTCGATATAAAATCGATTCCAAGCACCATATCAAAATTGATCTTGCTCACCACAATAAAGATCTGTTCATAATTCCTTCCATTGATCTCAAAGTTCAATAACACTTGAATCTTGCACTTCACTGCCTTATCTTGGAATATCCCTCTCACTTTGACGGTAGAAACAGGTAGAACTGTCATGTTCTCTCCTCTTAGCAGACTTTGATAACATTCCTCTGAAATGATGGAGATAATTGCACCAGTATCCATCAGGGCTTTGTACTGTTGGCCATCTATCCGTACAGAAATAATAGGTAAGGCACATGGTCTTTCCTCTTTAACGATACCCCTCTCTTCTAGCAAATCTTCATCAGTAACTTCATATATCTCATTAATTGTAATCAGATGTGGTGTGGCAATGTATTTACAAGTTCTCACTGTCGTTGAGAAATCGGCGTTTTTTTTGTGTTACCGACCTCAAAATTCTGCTGGCTCGTAGAAGGCCCAGGATCGATTACAACATCCTGCCTTTTCTTTTGGTTTTCGGCTTCTTTTTCCCGGAATTCTTTCAGGTATTGCTGGCTTTCCCTCTCTCTTTCCTGATACTGATCGGGTGTCATAACCTGACCTTGAGGATTCTGATTTCTGTTTTGGTTCTGGTTATTTCTATTATAATTTCTGTTATAACCATTATTGTTGTAATATCTGCCTCTTCCATTGTTGCAATTTCCTCGATTATAGTTCCAGCCTCTTCTCTGTTGATACGGACGGTAACCTTGCGATCTGTTATTTCGAAACTGATTATTTCTGTGGGGACCTACATTGTCAGTTTTCTCTTCATCTGGCTTGTCAGTCTGCTGGACTTGGTCCATATATACAGTATTTATTTCTTTGAAGTCATGCCTTTGACCTTTCTGTACCACGTTAGGCGTTGGACTTGTGTAGTCTAACCTCCTCAGTAATTCGTCCATGCTGGTCAAATCCCTGATGTTTGACGAAATGATTAGTCTCCTCACCTCCACAGGCAGCATACGAGAAATCGCATCAATTAATTGCTCCGTAGACAATGGGGGTTGCAAAAATCTCAAGCGGGACAATTGACTCGTAAAGAAATCAGCGTACCGTGTTGGAAGAGTACCTGAGTATTTTCTTGAATACACCTCCGCTCTTAACGAATTCTGAGCTTCTATGGACCAAAATCGTTTGATTAATGCCTCTGCAAACTCGTCAAAGTTACTGAATGTGTATCGAAAAGCGCAAAACCATTCGAGGGGTCCTCCAATCAAAAATCTCTCCACTATCTTCATCTCTCTCTCTCTCTCTGGGAATGTGAGCTTCGATGAAATAATCTTTGAGGTTCCTTATATATTCTATAGGCGTCAAACTATCAGTGTTGCTAAACTTTTGCGGTTTGTCTTCAAAATTCCTGATGACCGTCACGTTCCTCGGATATGAATCCGGGTAGTTTTTCCCACTATCTCGATAGTTCCACTCAGGTTCCATATTCCTCTCGTCATCTTCCTCCCTGAATCTGGATATACGTTCTTCAGGAGTCACGTCCCTCTCTTCTGGAGCTAGGTTATATCTTCTGGCATAATTCCTATTGATTTCGCAAGTCAAGCCTTCTGTATCCTTGTCAGTGATTTCCGTTAAGACTTTCTTGATTAACTCTTCTTTGTAGGTCTCCATCAAACTAGCTTCTCCTAGCTTCAAATTCTGCAGTTTGCTCGTCGTTTCATTCACATCAGAGACAACTTTATGAATCTGTTCCTCTAATGCAGATTTTAATGCTTGCACATCCTGACCTATTTGTGTTCTATCTTCAACTTGTCTTTCGGATAGCGAATCCATCCTGACGCTTAAATCTTTCCTAATCTGTACTACTTCATTGTTAATATCTATTTGAGTACTGGCAAGTTTTCTTTCAATACGTTCCTGAATTTGGGTTACATGTTCCCCACTTGACCTATTCCACTCGTCTTTCCATACTGCTACATTTGCCGTTAACATTTCTGCTATGTCTACTTCGATATCTTCTTTCAATAATCTGTTATGGTCTAATACCTGGGTTCTCATGACCTCTACATCATACTTTAAACCTGCTAAAGACGCTGTCGTTCTAACTGACTCATCAACTAACCTAGTCGTTAATGCTCTCATATTACGCGTACAAAGGGTTTTCGAATTTTCTATTTCTTCCCTGACTTTATTTACATCAGTTTGGACTTTTGCAATATCTACGAAAACTGTGTTGACTTCTACTTGAATCTTATTTATGTCACTTTGCATCTCATTTACATCCGAATGAATGTTATTAATATCAACCTGAACATTGGACACATCAGTTCTAACATTTTGGATTTCTCTTTGGACTTCCTCAACCTTGTCCTGGACAGTCGCAACATCATTTTTAACAACAACTACTTCAGCCCTAGCACAAGAAATATCACCTCGGACATTAGCCACATCTAGATTCAACATTGTAAGATCTTTCTGTACCTTAGAAACATCAGTTTTAACATCAGCAACATCTTTATGGACATTAGACAAATCTTTATGGATATTGGAGACGTCTATTTTAACCTCTGAAACATTTTTATGCACATTGGATAAATCTTTTTGGACATTGGACACGTCTGAGCGCATGTCAGTTACAGCATTCTCGATTCCTTGGGTATTAATCTGTAAACGCGACATATTATCCTCTAAGTTAGCAGAACTAGTCTGAAGAACCTTCAAACTTTCATCCATGCTAGCTTTCAAATTGGCAGACAAATTACTAGCATTCTCCTCCATTCGACTAGTATTCCTAGCTTCCATCTCTTCATGCTTTCACTCATCTGCTTCATACTGCTATTCATGCTAGCAGACATCTCCTCTAACATCATCCTCAGATTTTCATCTGCCATTACAATATTAATTCAAAAATAGACTGCTGAAGGGACATACATCAATAGAGCAAAATAACAACATCTGAGCAACACTTTTCACCATATATAAATTTGATCAATTTTCTGTCTTAAATCTAACTTATAACTACCTTATAATTAACCTTCGAAGACCCTTCATGTTGAAACAAACTCAAGCACATGTTCAAATTTCCCTGGCTCATTTTAAAATATCCTAACACAAATAATTTACATTTACAATCCAAATAATTTAATTTTATCTTTAATATGACTGAAATGTCATAAGCCGGTCAAATAAAATATGATTCCAGATCATAGGCGATTTTACTAAGTTTCCAGCCTATTTAACCTTTCTCAAGTTGTATAAGATCTGATCTTTTCTGAGTGTAATTTTCCTAATACAATACAACATTTAATTCCTATATAATCACACTCTTAAATTCTACAATTGGCCAAGACATCTAACAAAGAATCAACCTCTTTATTTGAGTCTAATCGAGCCACACGTTTTAGGTTTGCCAATCCTACTGGCGTTCAACCTGGTGATCCAATTTTGTTGAACAAGCCCCACACGTTGACTGCGCCAATCCTTCTGTCCCCGTAAACCCGGATAGTAGGCTGTCAGATATCCGCCCCCTCAATCGGATTGCCAATAATCAACCGCACCGGCTCAGCTACACCAATGAAAATGGCACTGACAGATACCACCGAGGTTTGAGCACAGAAGTTGACAAGAAATTATTGTGGAACACACCAAAATAGACGGGGGTTCATACTTACCTTTACTTACCTCTTAAAAATCATCTCGGGGATTGGGTTGACAACAGGATCTCTAAAGTATGCTCCCACAACAACCTCCACCATGACATTTAAAAATGAACCAGAACGAAGACGAGAACTTTGAACTGTACAAAAGCTTTTATTTCAAATAAAGGGTATGATTTCAACAAACACAACAAAATAAATGTGGCTATCAGTAGCCCATGTCAATCTGACTATGTCCTCCTGTAGGACTTGCAAAGTTATCATACAACATGTTAGCTCCCATGAGCTCAAAATAACGTAACATTCATAGCACACTTGGACTGGAAAAGGAAGTCAGGACGAGACACATATACAGAGCATTTGTTTTCTTTTAATAAACATCACACTTATATATAGGCACAAGGCCAGAATGTAGACGACCTTGCCCGCTGATAACCAGTTGTCTGGCCAGCTGCGGTCTACCCTTCAACCTGACGCACACCTGTCAAATGGGCTCACTTGTCCTGCTACGTTGTGTAAGAATCCAGCTCCCTCTCAAAAGCTTTAAATGTCCGCAAGACAACAGAAATATAGTTACGCAAATCTTTCAAATGCTCAACTCACTTACCACTGGATTATTCTGACAATCCCTAAACTTGTTTAATTATCATCCAAATGTTTAATAAGCGTTGTTTAGAGTATAAAACAAACTCTTAAATGTTTATAACAAAATCTCATAAATAATTCATAACAATTAGAAATTGTTTATAATATTTGTCAAAGACAATAAAAAAAAATTTAAACACGCCTCTAACATTACTTTCGTTCCACATTATTGTCAAAGATATTTACATTATTATTTACAATATTAACATTTAAATTATTCAAATTATTAATTTAAGAAATACATTTAACCACATGTTCTTCCGGTTGGTAATGTCATAATCGTGTCAATATAATCGACCAATGAAGGTTAGTTATACATATTTAATGTCACAATCTGGTTTAATAAAGGTTGTAATAATTATTATAATTATTTGTGACGGTAATCTTCATTCAAAATCTTATCTCAAATTCTTTCAATACTCTTGTTAATTATAACAGTAAATTCACTTGATTAATTTTCAAAGGACTAAGACAATACACTCCAGCGGAAAATACTTCGCTTACAAAATAATGCACAAAACTGCATTAAAATAGGCCCAAAATTCATCATATATTAATATATATGGCATCAAAATCTTCCACAGAACTTACAAAAATCTCCACTAACAAATTCTTCAACATCATTAATTACTGTGGGAACCTCCTTCATTTATCCAAGGGCATTATACATCAGCGACTTTCAACACGTCCGCTGCACTAGCGATTATACATTCATAGTTCCACTTCAAAAATTCTTATAATCATTAATTGTTTCAAAACTGTTATCTTAAACCTTCGTGGATTTCATTTATGAATCGAAATGAAGTAAAAATTTGCCAATCACAAACAAATTTAATAGTGAATACGCTTATATACGCCTGTCTGGTCTATCAAAATTTAAGATTAACATCTTCAAAGAATTGTAGTATAAAAATACTATCATCAAACAAAGTGCAACTAAACTGCAAAATAGTCGAATAGAATCCAATTAGACTGGGGAATGCAAACATCATTATATAAATCTCTAATTGAGAAAAAACTCCTAACAAAAGTCCATGACTTTAATGCATTCAATAATTCATAATTAAAGTTCATCTTTCACAAAATTGTCTATGATGCAATGGTCGTTCATAACTGACGATAAATGTCTGTGTTGCAATCAATTCAAATAACGACTAGTATTTCCAAGATCGTCGACAACGTAATGGATTTTAACGCTCTAAAATCATTTAAATGTTCTTCCTTCTTGATGATGACAGAAAATTGGTCAAAGTAATTAAATTGGGGTAGAATTACTTTAATAAAGTGACACGCTGTCTGAATTTAAATCTGCCATAAAAATCATTAACTTACAGTCAAATCGTGACTCAAAAATAAGCAAATTACTGAAAAATCTAAATATCAGTCTCAACTGATCCAAAATCATTTAACTATGCCCATGACATAACCATGTCTTAATAAATCGTCGAAAAAGGCATAACACATCAAGGTGTACTGAGAATAGAAATCTCAAACAAGAATATAGGGCAAAATACATGAGGACAGAAAATATGGGACAAAGGTTGCTCAGATATCGCTAAAAAACTCAAATAAAACAATAAACGTTCACGACTACCTTATCTGCTGATTGAAGTTCCAGAGGAAAATTCCCCAATGAAGACTGCTGATGGATCCATTTCACCAACTTGAAGATGAGCTCCATCCTCCAAACAGGAAACAGCACCCTCGGAGAATCGAACTGCTTCCTCCTCCGGAAATTGCACTGCTCCGTGTAGACGAAAGACATCCTTCCGGCAAAATTCTTCTTTGTGAGTCGGGACTACCCTGACCTCTCTTGAAAAATCCCTGAAGTTCCAGTAGAAAATCGCCATGAAGTTTTTGTAGTAATTTCCGAAGAAATATTCATATTCAGTGAGTATGAAATCGTTTCCATTGCTGTTTGATAGTATTCAGCGTTGAACCACGAAACATGGGTGTAGATGGTTGTTCACCACATGCTCGCTTGTGTGGAATGGCAATTAGCGAAGTTCCATGCTGCTATCTTACTCCAACGATATATGTCCCAATTGCATTAAAGTCCTTTAGCCTTCCATCTTCTCTTCGGTTATGGTAATAGTAGAACAAACTGCCATATTAAACTGCTCCATAATACTGTAGCGTTGTGTCACAAAAGCAATCTGAAGTCTCCCTATTGCACTAGCCGTGTCAGCCGTGGCGTAGAATCTGACGATATAAAGTGCTTCTCAGGTGGCGAGAATATCACTTTTGTCAGTCGTCTAAAATTGCCAATATCTTCCAAAATAACTCCGCGAAATTGTTCAACTTTTCTACACTCCTTAATGTAGCACTGCACAATAGAATTAGCTTATAGGCGACCGCTAACTGTTCATAGCTAATCTTGTAGACGCGTTATAATGTGCGTTTTAACTTCACCTAGTTTTAAAACTCAGCAATTCTTCTAGGTTTGTGCCGTGTCTTGTGTGGGGTTTCGCCTAGGACACCAAGCTAGGCTCATCGGCGGGCTCTTGGTGTCCCCGCCCGGACCCCCACAGGAGTGACGAACTGCGCGCCACCTCCCTTTATATAAGGTGCAAACTGTAAACTTGCACTGCTTGTCTGCTCGAATCTCGTTTACTGCGGTGACTTCACCACGCGTTATAATGACGACTCTTTCTACTAATTTCACTCGACGTCTCACCGAAATGACTATATAAGACATGAGACTGAATATCTGACGATTGAGATCTGACGATTTGAGCTATGAGACTGCTCTCTTCTGCGCAAGGCCTTTTATAAACTTCATAAGGGGCGTATCCATCCCTTCCATAGCGTGTTACTGCGTCATCGCTAGAAGTTCCAACTTCGTCAATACATGACGGATTTTCAAAATTCAAAAACTGAAAATAAATTTCACCAAGATTCCAGATCAATGCCTCTACTGCAAATGGATTTCCACAATTCTGCATTCCAAAAAGTAGTAAAAATATCATAGTTTCAGCAATCTCCGTCTTCCTTCAAACTATCGTTCATTGGTTCGAGCCTCCCCTCCAATAGCATAATTTCTTCCTCAGCAGAATTCCACGTTTCCTGCGACTGCGTCGTAAATCTCGGATCTTTCTCGAACAAATGCTGACGTCACTGAGAATCTCAGCTCAAGTATCCTGCTCGCATAACGTCTGCGTCATCCGTGCTTACGTCATGACTACCCGCGTCATAACTATGACAGCCATAACTTTCTTCATAATTTTCCAAAATAGCCACCATGGTCTCTATATAATTCAATTTACGGGGGCAGTACCATCCCGGCATTTGCCCGAAGACGAAGTGAGAAACCACGGAAATCCACTTCGAGGATGGCTGAGGTGGGAATCGAACCCCCTCTACTCATTTGGACCACCCCAGGCTGAGTAGACCCCGTTTCAGTCCTCATACCACTTTTCAAATTTCGTGGCAGAGCCGGGAATCGAACCCAGGACCTCCGGGGCGGCAGCTAACCATGCTGACCGCTACGCTACGGAGGCGACTTGATTTTGTTTTGTTTTATTTTATTTTGTTTTTATTTTATTTTGTGTTGTTTATTTTGTTTTATTTTTATTTTGTTTTGTTTTACAGTATTTTGATTTTCCTGAAAACAAACATTGAACCAAATGTCCTCTCGGCACGCCGGAAGGCGGAGGTAGATTTCACCGGACCAACTTGGGGATAGGCGAAAATAGGCAGAATATGCAGGTTTTCGTAGAAGGATCAGACCTCATTTATTGCGAGAAGGTATTTTATAATTGGAGCTTAATTAACTTTGTTTTTCGTCATTTTATGCATATTTTAAACATTTTATTGTCTTATGGGAACGGTAACCTTCTTGTCATTTGGGGTCCATTTTTATACTTGTGGTCACACTGTCCTTATGCAAGGTTTCGACACTGATGTGTAACTATGTAACGGTCTGTTACTTCTTCACGCAAAATTATATCTCCCGCAGAGATTTTGGTTGGTTCCTCAGTTTAGGGGCTGCGACAACGCGGTCATGTAACCCCGTGTACTTTGGGATGGCTGTATTAGTCTGTAATTCAGGTAAGGACTGCAGACGGTCAATTACAAGCAGTAGTTCCTAATGTTGCTTGCAGGTACTACCGTCAACGACACCTAGCTGTGAACTTGGCTACTAGATGCCACCGCAACCAGCAACTCGCAACGAACGTTGGAACTTCCCCTCCAAAGGAAAGCATACTGAGGTTTTTTTAGCGCTCTTAGAAAATCCGGCAACTTCGGCCGGCTTTGAACTCGCGACCTTGGGCATAGACATTCAGCATGCTACCAGTTACGTCACCGAAGCCGCTTCACACTTAGTCAGATGGAAATCTGAACCTGATCTCGTGCAAGTGCGTTGTCATGGCAACGTCTGATGGCTCATTCCTCATCAATTTAGTTGTGTTGCCATGGCAACCACTGATAGCTCTTGGCATTTTCTTATAATCCCGAAATCATTTTTCTCATCCCTTGGCATAATGGTGGGTCATATCAAAAATTCTTTCACACAAAAGTTTTAGGTAATTATTAGGGGAATATTGTCCATTTCGTACGGTTTTGATATTGTGCCTATTAAGAGAGATATGATTAATGTTTCCGAAAAACCCACTTTTTCCCACCCCTTTTGTCAATGGTTGGTGCTATAAAAAACTCTTCAAACATAAATTTTTGGGCTTTATCCGACACATAGTATGAACGTTGAACGGATTCGATATTTCACATATTAAGAACGTTATAGCAATATTTCACTTTTTCGAAAAAAAAAAGCCCCCCATTTTCACCCCCTTCGACCGATTTAGCCCAGTAACGAAATCGACCGAGATTTTATAGGTATACATATTAGGTAAAAAATTCAATGTGATTGGTGCACAATTACAGCAGTTATCGTGTCCACAAAAAACTGATATATATAAATGATGTATAAACCTTTGAACTGACGGTGGTTTTGGGGTCTGGGGGATGTGAAACGCGAAGATATGTCGAAATTTTCCGGAAGTCGAAACATGGTACTGTACCCTCATTCTCATGACTGGAATGCCTTTATGGGAAGGTAATATGTAATTACTTGTGAACATGAAGCGAGAGTCAGGATCATATGTTTCGCGACCCACAAGTTGACTTTGGATAGCGATCTCGATGAGAGAAGCGGGGCGCATGCGTTGCAAGTACTATTGTCACAGCTGATTGATTAGGGGTATTGGTTATTTGATCGACCAGCAACAAGAGATAAACTATGCCCGTTGGATGGGAATTCAAGTTTTTTATACGTTCTGGCATATTTTAACATGTCTGTAATTATAGCAGGTGTTGGATTATTAACTACTTTCAAATAATTGAATTCTTAGGAGCACGGAAATAAGATATTTGCATCTTATCAGTTCCAGTTTTGAGCACTCGTGGCGCGACGGTAGGTGACCTCGCAGTCGCGTTCTGGCTTGAACAACGGAGAGGGTAGATTGGATTATACCACGCACGATTACACATGTATCGAGTTATACCGGTGACCAGCGGGGAAATATCACGTGCACCGTGAGTGAAAGTTCGTCTTGAGTAGTGTACGATCACTGTACAGCCGGGGGTTTCCTTAGTGCCGAGAAGGACCCCAGTTTCAGTTCCTATTAGGCCATTGCGAACGAAATGAAAACGCAGCTTGTCTTGCTAGATAACTGTTCATTATAGGCCAGGCGTATAGTGTTCGTGAAAGGCGGATACTTGCTTTTACAAGCATACAATCATAATGTTCATTCAGTAGACATTCTTCGCATTGGAACTGGCCGTATCGATACACTCACTTCGTGTGTGTTGTCAGAACAATTAGCACCTCCATTTGAGAAGCTTTTCTCAATACGAGTGCTTGGATTTTTAATATACTTTATATATATTTAGGGCCTAACTCATATGTCTGTGATCTTGCAACTATGTTGAGCAATATCATGTCTAGAGGAAAGGCTGCTATGTGCTTCAGTGACTTAACCATGTGCGGCTAGGCGATATAAACATGAGTGTCACTGTGCGAGCGAAGTCACGTTCATTCTGATGCTGTACGTCGCGCGGCCCGTGCTGGTGAGTGCGAACACAGCTGTTGTATTGCAATACAGTGTGTTTCAAAATGAACCGATTGCGCGAGGCCAGTGAACTTCGGTGTTCCAGCCGTTATAGACATCACTGAGTGCTGCGGTTGATAGGACGTTATCCGAAGATGAAAGAAACTGTCGTTGGTATTAGAGTGGAACATTCAGTCAGGATGGGAGATGTCTGGAGATCCAGGGTTCGTTTCTCGCTTTCTTGGACAGTGAATACTTCTATTGCTTACATGGAGGGAACAGTCACAAAGGACATGACTGTGTTCTTTCGAGATCTACAAGAATCATCTAAGGTACAGAATTAACCATCTTCAATCATAGCTAAGCATGTTTATTCTATCGTTGTCACCCTGCCACATATTTTTTATGGGATATTTCGTAGAATGTCTAAGAATGGAGTTTAGGTTTGATCCTAGTGTCAAGACTGACTCTATTCTGGACAGGGTTTTGATTCTATTAAAAGGATGCACCCATTGTCATTAAATGTATTATAGTTTAATTTTCTTTTGATTACTGTAAATTCAAGTTCATTTTATGGGGAATTTATTTAATGTAGAGAAGAGGAACTTTAGGCCACTCAAGATTCATCACTTTTCGTGTTTGATTTATATTGTAAATGAACACTAGTTTTATGCCTTCATATGACATTACTCGAGCTTGGGTAGACTCAATTTGGAGTTTCTACTTCCGTAAGTCTACTTAGAAGTCTGTTATACACTCGAAAGTGAAATTTCAGTATTCAGGTTGATTTTCGAATACTGCAGTAAGCTTTATGAAGCAGGTTCAGTGAAGAAAGCGGATTTGTTTTGATTTGCTAGGAATTTATTCCGAATTTTGACTTGATCCAGGTTCTTTCTAACGTAATTTTTTGTGAGATTCTGCATTACGTTTGCTTTATTAGATTCGATCAAGATCCATTATTGATGGACTAGACAGATGTTTTAAACACAGTTTGAAGACATTTGAATACATTCACCCTATGTTATTAACGTGAATCCCAGACTAGATTTATGTGGAAGCAGATATATCGCCAAAGCTGCAATTGTTATTTAACACTTACTGAAAGCTATGCATATTGATCGTGAATAATAATAACAAAAGAGCAAATGAAATAATAATTTAACAGTGATTAATTAAACTGTAAAGAAACTTGTATAATTTTAGCAACAATATTTCATTGTGAATGTTATCTGTCAACTAAGCCGAATTCTTTGTTCACTAAGAAAGATAACTAATTGAAGCGCTAAAGGGATAGTAGTAATGCCTGATAATATAAATGATATGAATGCTTAGTGTAGCATGATATTTAATGGCAAAGCCATGTAAAGGCTAATGTCCTTGATTATTAAAAGGGTATTCAATGGAATATTCCAAGTTGTAGTATGGAAAGTAATCCACTCAGATAGATTGTGAAATTAGGGCAGTTTACTTCAGTATCAGTTCAAGTAAATAATCTGTTGTGGAAATCATGCATATTAGGCATGTTGAATTAAACCTACCTGGTAAAATTTTCGACCATTCGTATCAATGCAATGCTTAACAGGCGTCATAACAATCACCAATTGCGGTCTGGTGAGGACAGTTCATTTAAAGGGGTGTTAAAATGAAATTAAAGAAGTTAATTTTTGACTTAGCTTTATTGCTCGGTCAGAAGAGAGAAATAAAATCAGAAAAACCCAGCAAACATAAATATAATAAACCACATGGAAGATGTCACTTCTGAATCCTATAAAAAGAAACACACTAAGAAGGTGTTACAAAATGACTGTACATTTGTATTATAGCTTTAATTTTTTTTTTCAGGGTATAAATTGATATATGTCTTGTAAATATGAAAATTTCCAGGGTTTATATTTAAATGTTCCAATTGCTGTCAACATTTATGTTGGACCATGTATATGATTTGTGTTCACTCATTGTGGGGGTAAAGTACAGTCAATAACATTGATGAATGTGGGGGCAGGCATTTTCTCCCATGTTTATGAAACTTCGGATGGAAGTTGGGCACTCTGCCTTGAAGTATAATATAGTGACTTACACTATATTTTCCTTTCCTGAATAATTTTTTTTGATCAATTTAAAATCTTCGATGTGTGGTACTTTATAGAAACGATAAGAGAACACGTTAAGAAGGCCAGCGGTGGGTATTTCAGTGGTTTTCCCACACACCAGAGATTGCGTTCATTGTTATTATTGTGCTTTTGAGCTTTCATATGTCGTTCACCATGGTTTTTCTTAACGTAGTCTCAGTTAGGATTTCCTGTACCCCATTTCCTCATCTTATGTTGGGTAGAATCTGGCAAATTTTATATCCGGTGTTTCCAGGCTTTACGATCCAGCTGTCTTCGTGGGATACCAACATGCTGATGGTAGGTATTTCGGGTACATAGAATATGGCTTCCAACGTGCAGGGGCGAGAATTTACTGGAGTACCATTAAATTCCATGTTTTTTGAGACCAATGTTTGGAAGAGATATAACTGGAATACCAGAGAGAGAGCCACAGCTTATGGGGACTTAGACAGATATGTCATACTCTATGATGGTTCTATAGGCCGGTTGAATGACGCCATTTCATGCTAGTGTCTGACATTGCTATCAAACACGTGGAAGGCGTCATGAATGAGTATACTCTGACGCCATTACATCGATCATTGCGAATTCTTTGAATGAACGTCAGAAAGTAATGGTGTACTGACATTTTTAGCACAGAATGCCGGAATTCACTTGTAAACAAAGCGTATATACGGACACTCAATTTGCATGGCATACATGTAGATACGCAACCATTAATAGAATATCTTTTTATTAATAGTGGTGCTACACTAGTTTGTAATAAATATACGATTAGAACATGAACAGTGAAAGGAATACTACGGAATCTTTACTGACGTGTTTGGTCGACTGGGGCATTGGATGTAGTTCACGTTTTAGCTGCATACACAGTGCTTGGTGTAGTTAAATCCGGCTGATGAGCATTTTTGAACTCATCGTAATTTAGGAGTTTTTTTAATTCATTTAAATTATGGTCAAATTAAGATCTTTAATATTATTATCGTCGATATAAAACATCACACTTTTAGGAGTGGAAAATTTCATATTTATAGCTGACTTTATTATTAGTTATGTTTAAGTTAGCCTAGTTATAAGGTAATGCAATACATTAAATAAATTCCCATGTGGCAGTGGATTTCATTGGAATGTTCGTGCTTTGCTTAGTTATAGTGATACTCATGTTGTTTGTCTTTAGTGAATTATATTAATTATACCATGTCTGGAGAAGAGGAGGTAGTGGACCTTAAGTCGTTATACAGTATGCTACAAAATAAAATCGATGGCATACATGATCATTGGACAAATACAAGTAAAAGTCTTATACAAGATGTAGTTGCTGAGAGTCTCAGGAAAGATATTACGGGCATCCAAGGCACATTAAAGGAACTACAAAATAGTTCTAAAAGAGAAGAAACTAAAGTGAATAGGGTAGATGAAATAGTAGATGAGGTCCAAGTGGTCGTAAAACAAGCCCATAGAGACATTCATAAAGTACAAACGGACTTAGGCGCAGTTCAAACTGGACAAATGAAGCTAGAATTATGCGGCAATAAACTTCAATCCACAGTTGATGAGCTTCAATTGAAAATAGGTAAAGTTGAATCTAGTCAAGATAACCATCAACGAGAACTAAGTAAAATTAAATTCAGCCAGGATTGTGTTAAACTTAGCCAGGATAATCTTGAAACAGAACTAGGTAAAATTAAAACTAGCCAGGATTGTGTTAAACTTAGCCAGGATAATCTTGAAACAGAACTAGGTAAAATTAAAACTAGCCAGGATTGTGTTAAACTTAGCCAGGATAATCTTGAAACAGAACTAGGTAAAATTAAAACTAGCCAGGATTGTGTTAAACTTAGCCAGGATAATCTTGAAACAGAACTAGGTAAAATTAAAACTAGCCAGGATTGTGTTAAACTTAGCCAGGATAATCTTGAAACAGAACTAGGTAAAATTAAAACTAGCCAGGATTGTGTTAAACTTAGCCAGGATAATCTTGAAACAGAACTAGGTAAAATTAAAACTAGCCAGGATTGTGTTAAACTTAGCCAGGATAATCTTGAAACAGAACTAGGTAAAATTAAAACTAGCCAGGATTGTGTTAAACTTAGCCAGGATAATCTTGAAACAGAACTAGGTAAAATTAAAACTAGCCAGGATTGTGTTAAACTTAGCCAGGATAATCTTGAAACAGAACTAGGTAAAATTAAAACTAGCCAGGATTGTGTTAAACTTAGCCAGGATAATCTTGAAACAGAACTAGGTAAAATTAAAACTAGCCAGGATTGTGTTAAACTTAGCCAGGATAAAACAGAAACAAAGTTACTTAAAATTGAATCAACACAAAGCCTGATGCAATCCACACAGTCAAATATACAAACCAAGATAGACACAGTAGATGCCAGTCAGAAATTGTTACAGGTCCAGTGGAATGAAGCTGAACAATCCAATAAAGATTTTCAATTAGAAATGCGATTAGAATTATCCAATAATAAGAGAGAATCTAAAAATAATATTGAAGCACTTCAATTACAAGTGTCAAATGACACAATTCACACCCAAGCATCTTTAGAAAATTTAAAAGAAGAGTTATTGTTGTTGCAAACACAAGTTAGGGACCACAATAAACTTATTAAAGACGACTTTGATGTCAATATAAAGGGAATCATAAACGAGAAAGTAGTCACTTTAAGGCAAGGGATGACTAAAATAAATGAAGACTACTTTAAAGACTTCAAATTAGAGGTCAATAAGAACATTGTAGAAGGTGAAATTAGATCCAGCAAGGAAATCACAGATGTAAGGGAGGACCTGATAAAAAGGTTGAATGTTATTCAGTCCAATCAAACTACAAACCATGGTAGCATGGAGGATAGAATTCAAACTTTAGAGGTAAAAGTTGATCAAGGCAAAACGGAATTAATTGAATTGCGTGAGAAAAAGACTTCGGAAATCAACCAAATCAGAGATCAACTTGAGAATTTAACAATTGGGGACGGTATAGATCTGGATAAGTTAAGGGATAAATTAAGGGTAAATTGGATCGCAGATTTCCAAACCACGATTAAGGAGATTAATCTCACTTCACATGAAAGGGAAGGAGGTGATAAATATCCAACTCCTATGGCAAATAGTAGTCCACAGTATCAAATTAATCCAAATTTGAGCTCAGCTAATCCACTTGTCCAAACATACACGTCACCGATGACACATACAGGAACGGGAGCCTACAATCTGAACACATCTAATGGGGCAGGCCACATTACGATTATTAGGAATTTTGAAGATAAGCCTCGTCGTTTCAATAATCTTGATGGGACGACACCTATAGAATTCATAAGAAGTATGCGTGATTATTTTACTGAATCTCACGTGCCAAGGGAAATACAACTACGTGTGGTAGAGCGTTTTCTTTCCGATGCACCGCTTCAGTGGCACAGAGCGTTTAGATACACGTTTAACGACTTCGAGGAGTTTGCCGAAGCGTTTATTAATCGTTTTTGGTCTACGGAAGTTCAGAATAACGTTCGTTCCGAAATCTATTCGAGCAAGTACTCAAGTACTGGTCCGACCAGTTACTCTGAGTATTTTTCTTGTCAGTTATCGACATTAAGATTTTTACAGCCTCCGTTAACTGAAGAACAATTGATCGAGGCGATATCTCGACAGTTTCCTGTTGACGTAAGGAGGAACATAATTTCATCCGGAATCACTAGTTTAGCCGCAATGGACGATTTGTTGAGACGTCTGGACTATGTGAGTGCTGTTACGACACCCACAGTTGCGAGAAACAATCGACATGAACACAGATCCGTGAATACTATCGTCATGGACAGAACACAGCAAACAGACCAAGCCAAACCAGAGAACAGAAATTATGTTAAACCAGGGTGGAATAGGAACAATTACCAAAGGGACGATCGTCAGATCGATCGATACGCAGAACGAAATGAACAACCTTCGACACGAAAATACGAAGAAAGGAATTTCTATCGTCGGAATACTGATTATGATCGGAATAAGTATCGTGATAGACCATACAATCCCAACTATAGACCACGTACTGGTTATAGCAGATACAAAAACTATAGAACAGAGGAATTTGAACGAGATCGAGAGAAACAAAGGCTCAGAAGTGAGCAGGAAAAGTCTAAAAATAATAGACGAAAAAATTCAGAAGAGAGGGAAAATCAGGAGATTGATGAGCGAGAAAGTAGACCGAGTACTAGTCGTCAGGGGAGAAATGCATGAGATCCTGACGAAGAGAAAAGGAAAACATCAGTTTCGAAACGAAAGTAGGAATTCAGAACTCGACACTTCCATAATAAAAGATTAATAAAATTAAATGAAGATGCTACAGAAAAGGTGGCAATAGAAGAACGAGAGAATCAAGGAAGATGCTACAGATGAGGTGGCACTAGAAAAACATTAGAAAATATTATAAGAAGATAATATGAATAAATGAGAATGATGTTCCATTATTTTGAGAGGCTTGTTTTTGTATACATATAAGTCTGTTCCGACTTTATGTATCATGTCGAGAGGAATGTGTACCCTCATTCTTATGACTGGAATGCCTTTATGGGAAGGTAATATGTAATTACTTGTGAACATGAAGCGAGAGTCAGGATCATATGTTTCGCGACCCACAAGTTGACTTTGGATAGGGGCGCATGCGTTGCAAGTACTGTTGTCACAGCTGATTGATTAGGGGTATTGATTATTTGATCGACCAGCAACAAGAGATAAACTATGCCCTTTGGATGGGAATTCAAGTTTTTTATACGTTCTGGCATATTTTAACATGTCTGTAATTATAGCAGGTGTTGGATTATTAACTACTTTCAAATAATTGAATTCTTAGGAGCACGGAAATAAGATATTTGCATCTTATCAGTTCCAGTTTTGAGCACTCGTGGCGCGACGGTAGGTGACCTCGCAGTCGCGTTCTGGCTTGAACAACGGAGAGGGTAGATTGGATTATACCACGCACGATTACACATGTATCGAGTTATACCGGTGACCAGCGGGGAAATGTCACGTGCACCGTGAGTGAAAGTTCGTCTTGAGTAGTGTACGAACACTGTACAGCAGGGGATTTCCTTAGTGTCGAGAAGGACCCCAGTTTCAGTTCCTATTAGGCCATAGCGAACGAAATGAAAACGCAGCTTGTCTTGCTAGATAACTGTTCATTATAGGCCAGGCGTATAGTGTTCGTGAAAGGTGGATACTTGCTTTTACAAGCATACAATCATAATGTTCATTCAGTAGACATTCTTCGCATTGGAACTGGCCGTATCGATACACTCACTTCGTGTGTGTTGTCAGAACAATTAGCACCTCCATTTGAGAAGCTTTTCTCAATACGAGTGCTTGGATTTTGAATATACTTTATATATATTTAGGGCCTAACTCATATGTCTGTGATCTTGCAACTATGTTGAGCAATATCATGTCTAGAGGAAAGGCTGCTATGTGCTTCAGTGACTTAACCATGTGTGGCTAGGCGATATAAACATGAGTGTCACTGTGCGAGCGAAGTCACGTTCATTCTGATGCTATACGTCGCGCGGCCCGTGCTGGTGAGTGCGAACACAGCTGTTGTATTGCAATACAGTGTGTTTCGAAATGAACCGATTGCGCGAGGCCAATGAACTTTGGTGTTCGAGCCGTTATAGACATCACTGCGTGCTGCGGTTGATAGGACGTTATCCGAAGATGAAAGAAACTGTCGTTGGTATTAGAGTGGAACATTCAGTCAGGATGGGAGATGTCTGGAGATCCAGGGTTCGTTTCTCGCTTTCCTGGACAGTGAAGACTTCTATTGCTTACATGGAGGGAACAGTCACAAAGGACATGACTGTGTTCTTTCGAGATCTACAAGAATCATCTAAGGTACAGAATTAACCATCTTCAATCGTAGCTAAGCATGTTTGTTCTAACGATGTCACCCTGCCACATATTTATTATGGGATTTTTCGTAGAATGTCTAAGAATGGAGTTTAGGTTTGATCCTAGTGTCAAGACTGACTCTATTCTGGACAGGGTTTTGATTCTATTAAAAGGATGCACCCATTGTCATTAAATGTATTATAGTTTAATTTTCTTTTGATTACTGTAAATTCAAGTTCATTTTATGGGGAATTTATTTAAAGTAGAGAAGAGGAACTTTAGGCCACTCAAGATTCATCATTTATCGTGTTTGATTTATATTGTAAATGAACACTAGTTTTATGCCTTCATATGACATTACTCGAGCTTGGGTAGACTCAATTTGGAGTTTCTACTTCCGTAAGTCTACTTAGAAGTCTGTTATACACTCGAAAGTGAAATTTCAGTATTCAGGTTGATTTTCGAATACTGCAGTAAGCTTTATGAAGCAGGTTCAGTGAAGAAAGCGGATTTGTTTTGATTTGCTAGGAATTTATTCCGAATTTTGACTTGATCCAGGTTCTTTCTAACGTAATTTTTTGTGAGATTCTGCATTACGTTTCTTTATTAGATTCGATCAAGATTCATTATTGATGGACTAGACAGATGTTTTAAACACAGTTTGAAGACATTTGAATACATTCACCCTATGTTATTAACGTGAATCCCAGACTAGATTTATGTGGAAGCAGATATATCGCCAAAGCTGCAATTGTTATTTAACACTTACTGAAAGCTATGCATATTGATCGTGAATAATAATAACATAAGAGCAAATGAAATAATAATGTAACAGTGATTAATTGAACTGTAAAGAAACTTGTATAATTTTAGCAACAATATTTCATTGTGAATGTTATCTGTCAACTAAGCCGAATTCTTTGTTCACTAAGAAAGATAACTAATTGAAGCGCTAAAGGGATAGTAGTAATGCCTGATAATATAAATGATATGAATGCTTAGTGTAGCATGATATTTAATGGCAAAGCCATGTAAAGGCTAATGTCCTTGATGATTAAAAGGGTATTCAATGGAATATTCCAAGTTGTAGTATGGAAAGTAATCCACTCAGATAGATTGTGAAATTAGGGCAGTTTACTTCAGTATCAGTTCAAGTAAATAATCTGTTGTGGAAATCATGCATATTAGGCATGTTGAATTAAACCTACCTGGTAAAATTTTCGACCATTTGTATCAATGCAATGCTTAACAGGCGTCATAACAATCACCAATTTCGGTCTGGTGAGGACAGTTCATTTAAAGGGGTGTTAAAATGAATTTAAAGAAGTTAATTTTTGACTTAGCTTTATTGCTCGGTCAGGAGAGAGAAATAAAATCTGAGAAACCCAGCAAACATAAATATAATAAACCACATGGAAGATGTCACTTCTGAATCCTATAAAAAGAAACACACTAAGAAGGTGTTACAAAATGACTGTACATTTGTATTATAGCTTTAAATAATTATTTTTTCAGGGTATAAATTGATATATGTCTTGTAAATATGAAAATTTCCAGGGTTTATATTTAAATGTTCCAATTGCTGTCAACATTTATGTTGGACCATGTATATGATTTGTGTTCACTCATTGTGGGGTAAAGTGCAGTCAATAACATTGATGAATGTGGGGGCTGGCATTTTCTCCCATGTTTATGAAACTTCGGATGGAAGTTGGGCACTTTGCTTTGAAGTATAATATAGTGACTTACACTATATTTTCCTTTCCTGAATATTTTTTTTGATCAATTTAAAATCTTCGAAGTGTGGTACTTTATAGAAACGATAAGAGAACACGTTAAGAAGGCCAGCGGTGGGTATTTCAGTGGTTTTCCCACACACCAGAGATTGCGTTCATTGTTATTCTTGTGCTTTTGAGCTTTCATATGTCGTTCACCATGGTTTTTCTTAACGTAGTCTCAGTTAGGAATTCCTGTACCCCATTTCCTCGTCTTATGTTGGGTAGAATCTGGCAAATTTTATAGCCGGGGTTTCCAGGCTCTACGATCCAGCTGTCTTCGTGGGATACCAACATGCTGATGGTAGGTATTTCGGGTACAGTACCCATTGCAATAGCTAGCTTTCTAATGAAATCTACCTCTGGTTGGTTCCTCAGTTTAGGGGCTGCGACAACGCGGTCATCTAACCCCGTGTACTTTGGGTGAGTGTAGAATCTGTCTGATAAACAGTGTGAATTGTAATGGCTGTATTAGTCTTAATTCAGGTAAGGACTGCAGACGGCCAATTTCAAGCAGTAGTTCCTAATGTTGCTACCAGGTCCTACCGTCAACGACACCTAGCTGTGAACTTGGCTACTAGATGCCACCCCAACCAGCAACTCGCAACGAACGTTGGAACTTGCCATCCAAAGGAAAGCATACTGAGGGATTTTAGCGCTCTTAGAAAATCCGACGACTTTGGCCGGCTTCGAAACCGCGACCTTGGGCATAGACATTCAGCATGCTACCAGTTACGTCACCGAAGCCGCTTCCCACTTAGTCAGATGGAAATACTGATTCTGATCTCGTGCAAGTGCGTTGCCATGGCAACGTCTGATGGCTCATCCCTCATCAATTTAGTAGTGTTGCCATGGCAACCTCTGATAGCTCTTGGCATTTTCTTATAATCCCGAAATCATTTTCTGATCCCTTGGCGTAATGGTGGGTCATATCAAAAATTCTTTCAGACAAAAGTTTTAGGTAATTTTTAGGGGAATATTGTCCATTTTGTACGGTTTTGATATTGTGCCTATTAAGAGAGATATGATTAATGTTTCCCGAAAAACCCACTTTTTCCCACCCCTCTGGTCAATGGTTAGTGCTATAAAAAACTTTTCAAACATAAATTTTTGGGCTTTATCCGACACATAGTATGAACGTTGAACGGATTCGATATTTCACATATTAAGGGAGTTATAGCAATATTTCGCTTTTTCGAAAAAAAGCCCCCCATTTTCACCACCTTGGACCGATTTAGCCCAGTAACGAACTCGACCGAGATCTTATAGGTATACATATTCGGTAAAAAAATCAAAGTGATTGGTGCAAAATTACGGCAGTTATCGTGTCCACAAGAAACTGATATACATATATATATATATATACATACATAAATTATGTATAAACGTTTGAACTGACGGTGGTTTTGGGGTCTGGGGGATGTGAAACGCGAAGATATGTCGAAATTTTCCGGAAGTCGAAACATGGGAGCCATTGCAATAGTTAGCTTTCTAATGAAATCTACCTAAAATTGAGAAACAAAAGCAGAAAACCAAAAACAAGAAACACAAAGCAAAAAGCAAAAACAGAAAACAAACACAAAACCAAAACCAAGAAAGAAAAGCAAAAAATAAAATTCAAAAGCAAAAGCACAAAGCAAACACAAAACCAAAAACCATAAACACAAAGCAGAAAGTAGAAAACAACAAACACAAAGGTACGCGAGGCAAAGTCCAGAGAAACGTTTCTCATGAAAATGATTCTTATTCACAAGTGGATTAAACGAGTTTTGTAACTGGACGAATCAATTGGAGGAAGACACGAGTAATAAAGTAAAAGACGGTTTCGGATTGGAGAAGGTGACTCTAAATGTCCTGTCATAGCGTGAAAAATCTCGACTAAAATACGCTATTGGCGCTGGCATTCGATCCAACGGATTTCTGAACTTACAACGTGAACTAACGCGCTAGGTTACGCTGCTTCGTGTTGCAGTCTCTGATTGAGAAGCACCCGGTCGAGTCGCTCTCACATTATATTCCCATTGGAAGTCAAATTAAATGTATTTAAGAAGTTGGCAGGGTGAGATAGTGCAGGGCGCTTTAATAAAGCTGAAATATGGCCTCATAAATAGCAGGGGCGCCATTCTATTTTAAAAATGGCAATCTTTTTAATGCAAACGCTTGTCCTCGGGTTCGCCAGATGGAGCTCCGCACTAGATTACAAGGCACTCCTTCACTCCTCGGCGCTGAGCGTATGCTGGGACACTTGGGTATTGGCAGGGAAGTTAATATAGTGCGCACTACCACATCTGGGCCAGAAAATCAAATTATAAGAGCAATAAATGGTCTAGTGAAATGATAGCGTAACACTATCATTATGGTGTTTGAAGCCATTTTATATCAGAAAACTGTACTATAATGAGCCTCATCATAACACTATTTTTCATTATGAAACAGTTTCTCCCACCAATCTGAGCTCAAGAAACAGTTGTTTGACCAATTAGATAATTAGAAGCGCTGAGTTCCACGGCCATCTAATTTAAATTTCACTGCCTGGCCTAGTGTCATAGTAGGGTAATCGAGAAGGCCATGGTCAAATACAAGGCATTCTCTGCGTCTCATGCGCTCTGTTCAGTACATAAAACTGGCGTAATCTTGACAAATATTTATGCATATTTATGTTCGAACATAAAATAGTTATAATAATTATCGTCAAACATAAACAGTCGTTTGCAACTCGCCTATAAAGGTAATTAAGACACTCGTATGGAAATTATAAAACTCGCATACGCTCGTTTTATAAACATACTCATGTCTTAATTATTGCCATTATAGGCTCGTTGCATAATGTACTATTTCAGTGTTGCTTTAGTAAACAAAATTTTGATGCACTATTAAAGGAGCCGGGACATTCTCATTAAAATTAAACACAGCTAATGAATGATCAACCAGAAAATCCTGCAACGTGAATTGAAATTTTTATACATAAAGAAAAATCAAATAAATAACTTTTTATATGAAGTTCAATTAGAGGCCGCCAACATCACTGATAAGGACGAATGGGACTCCTTCCTTCTCCATGTAGAGGAAGTTGTCGCATTCCACGCCAGAAAAAAGTCGGCACTTTAAACAGGGAGTTAGACCAACTAATGCAGCAGGCATGCACGGCGAGCAACGAGGAACCAGACGCTCCAACCCATGAATTCCAAAAACCGTTTGAAAACTTATCCAATGTTGATTTTAACCAGGCAGAAATCGAATTAATGGAAAAAGGCTATACACATAGGGGAGAGTCCTCTAGCCCCGGACACATTACTTTTTTGCCAATACTGCTCAAATTGTTGAATTTAAAAATCAAGTAAAACATGTGTGACATCCTTCATGTAATATAAGACAATATTCCTGATAGCATAATTTTCAACAGTGGCAGGATTATTGGGAATTTAAATAAACGTACTTGTGGCTTTTTCCCCTTTTATTAAGACTGGCCTGTAATACCGGACAGTTTAGAACTTTTTCGGATTGTTACTTGAATACTGTAAATTCTATGCATATCTATGATCTTACAAAAGGATGCGGTAGTTGACATGATAGTGTCTTATAGGAACTTCATACTTGAGATCTATGGACATATTATGGCCCTAAAATAAAGAGACCTTTGAAATTTAAAAAATAATATTTTTATTTTTAATACATGGTAAGAACTGAAGATCTCAGTGCAAGTTCACGATGTCTCTTCATGAAGCTGTAATAGAAATGTTTCCCTGGAATTTTGTTGTCCTTATTGAACCTATGAGGCAGCTTTAAATTTGCAGCTAAATCATAAGCAAGTTTCAGGAAATCTCTTCTGGTAAGGGGCATGAGCATGCCATCTAACAGCTTGATATGGGCGACTAATTGTTCTTCAGAATTGTCTGATAATGTTCTTTCGAAGCACCCTAATTTCGGCGCAATTTGAATTTCTCCTCCACTCTTTATTTTTATTGGACTGTCCTGCAAAGTGCTCTTTGGAACACTAAAACTACTTGCAGCTTCCCTAACACTCAAATTATTAGCAAGCACGCTGTTCACTGCCAGTTTCATACCGTCTTCGGACCACGTTCCCCTCCTCTTCCCATTTTTGTCGTCTTTTGGCATGTTTTTATTTGCGATTCAACCTGCAAATAATAATATGACAGCTAATTACGTGTCCGATGGTACAGGACATAGTACTGTCCGGTCTTACAGGACAAGCATGCATCTAAAGAAACACCTGCCATTTAATAAATAAGTTTCATTTTCAATTTATACTTTGTGAACATGTTATTAAGACCACATTAAACAACTACTCTCAGTACAGTAACAATTCACTTACCTAGTTCAGTACAATGCTCTTCCAAAACTTACTTGAGACACATGAATGAGCACAGGAAATCAGATAATACCACGTAGCGTGGTTACTGCTTGAGTGACAAACTCACACTGCTTGCGCTGACGTACACTGGAAGAAACCTTTGAAATGCACTATACATGATGCTGACATCTAGCGAGATTTTCGTGAACTATAGTGTGTCCGGTACTACATGCCGTCCGGTGCTACAGGACTTCCCCCTAACTGGCACTCCTCCTACAATAATAAAACTAATTTAACAGTACTAATAGCAGAATCGGAAGCGGCAATTCAAAAACTCCCAATAGAAAAAAGGAATGAAATCAGACACGTCATCAACAAGAAAATCAACAAAATAATAAAACAGGATAATAAACAACCCCACACAAAAAATGTCACCAACCTGAAAAAGAAAATCGCTCAAGAGAATTTAATAATAACAAAGGCCGATAATGGTAACAGCATCGTTATTTTTAATAAAGGCGATTACATCGAAAAAAAAAACGGAATCTTTTTTGAGCAAAAACTTTTTTAACATCATCAGCAAAGATCCCACAGGGCCCACACAACGAAAGCTTAAGCAGCTATTAAAGAACACCGACATGATTTTAGATGAATATCAAATCAGTAAACTGATCAATATGAACCCAGGCATACCAACCCTCAGGGCACTACCAGAAACTCATAAGGATAACGTACCGATCAGACCTATTGTAAACTTCAGAGGTAGTCCAGTTTACAAGCTGTCACAATTCCTTCAATTTTTTTTTGGAAAAAAAAAAAACACTATAAATTTTCGACCAATAATGCAATTAGAAATTCCATTGATTTCTGTGAACGCACTAAAGTTTTAAATCTAAAAGGCTCAGGTACTTTGCACACTGCTGACATCAGCGATATGTACACGAACATCTCAGTAGGTCCCACTGTAGACATAATAGAGGAAAATTTAAAAATGCACAGTAGGATGTCACATGGTGAAATCAAGGAGTTCATTAACCTGATAAAATTTACCGTACAAAACAATTATTTCACGTTCAATCAATAAATCTACAGGCAGACAGAAGGATTGGCCATGGGTTCCCCATTATCAGGCATAATGGCCAATATTTACATTGACCATTTGGTGAACATTAGTATCAGTAAAATAAAAGGCATCAGCTATTGGGCAAGATACGTCGACGACGTTTTTCTGATAGTAGATAATGAAATCAGCAACATCAATGACATCACAGCAGAGCTAAACGAAATTGATAATAGCATCAAATTTACCACAACATCCGAAATACAACAGTCTATAAACTACCTGGATCTAACTGTCATTAGGGACACCATGGGCCTACGATTTAAAATATACAGGAAACCAACCCAAACGCACACCACCATTAGGAATGATTCAAATCACCCGGCCAGCCATAAAAAAGCTGCTTTCAGGGCATATATCAACAGAGCTATTAACGTACCCCTCTCAGAACAAGATTGGAATAAAGAGCTTTCTACCATATACCAGATCGCCATAGCCAATGGTTTTAGCAAAATGTATGTCGACTCCCTTTTAAGCAAAATTAAAAATAAACCAGTCACAAGTTTGCAACCAATAGAAAAGAAGAAGTCTTTTGCAGTTTTCACATACGCAAATCAGCTAACTCACATCACGAACGTTTTCAAGAAACAAGAGGTTAGAATATCATACAGAACAGACAACACCACTATGAAACACTTATTTAACTCCTAATCGATCAACAAACAAGACAAATTCCAGAAATCCGGTATTTACAGAATAAAGTGCAAGGACTGTGATGCAGATTACATAGGTCAAACGGGGCGTAGTTTTAAAATAAGACATAATGAGCATTTCAACGCTGCGAGGCACAATTTTTCGAAAATTGAGGAAGACTTAGAAATTTTACATTATTGCAGCAAAGGCATTATGCTTAATATTTTGGAACAGCTTGAGATAGACCAGGCCTTGAGAAACAACCCGTTACACAATCGGAATGAAATCAATTTCGATAGCAACGTTTTATATGAAACATTGACAAACTATGTCACCAATAACAAACATAAAAAACCCCCATAAATAAACAGATCTAGGATCGTAGTACCACCCAACCTCCTTTGCCCCTCCCTCTCCAAGTACCTCCCCGCCCCTCCGCTCATGCTTCCACCAATGGTAATTTCTACCCCTACATGTCTCACATGACCTCACCTCGCCTCGCCTGGATGCAGCACCTCAGTTGCTACAGCTGATTCAAGCGTGCATGTTCACTGCATGCAATGGGAGGTAAGGATTTTCTAGCAGTCGTTTCTGTTTGATCAAATTGGAGTATTATCGCTTAAGTCCATTCACTAAATGAATTTAATAATTTTTTTCGTTCAACAGAGGACTATTTGGTGCTGTCTGGAATCAACCTAAAAGTTTTTTTCATATTGGAACTACTCAAATGGGACTACTGGTCCATTTCTGTTCCCTATACATGACAGTAGGACTCCCTTCGCTAAATGAAAGACATTATTGCACAGACAAGAAACCAAGAAGCAGCTAATGGAACAGGACAAAGATCTCCAATCAAAACGGCACATATTCAAATGTTGACGATTGAACGAGTCAAATGGACGTGCAGTACTTTTAATATGTGTCTTTTAATATGTTGTACAGTTTTGATGGAACGTTTTAATATGTGTTTATGAATGTCTTAGTGTGCATGCATTTTATTTTTGATATTGTTCAGTGTTTTGATGTGTTTGCCATTCATGTGATATGTCGTGGCTGATGAAGGACCGATTTTTGTATGGTTCGAAACATGTACCTTACTTAGCGTATTAATAACGCAAACACAATTTGTATTGATTCGGCGGAAAGCTGCAAACTGATAAAATAATTTATATATGTCAATACGGACCAAAAATGGCAACTAGTATTCCCACATTCTCATTAGTCCGTTCGCACTCAAAGAGGGCTCTTTAGCTTATGGGTGGAGAGTTTGAAACCAGGTTTTAATAGTTAAAGCTTGTCCTGAATTCAGTAACATACACCACATTCGAGAGACTAGGCTTGGCAACTTACAAGTACCTTTGTATGAGGAACACATATCACTTAGGAATGCGAGAGGGGTAATAGACCAACGAGATAAGGGACTTTCACATACAGGAATTTCCCTTCAGTCGAGTGCAGAAAGGGTCGAACATCAATTCCCCTCGATTTTCCTTAATTCCTCTCGGTCCTCCAAGGGACCCAAAAATGAGTTGCTCAACTCCGCTCAGGCTTTGTCAAGGGGTCGGCAAAGGGGTTATCCCCACGGACGTAAACAATTGTCATAACCCTCCTGTTCGCATACCAAGGGTCGTGTCAAACACCTTCTGCAGCGCATGAGCGAATTCTTGAATGCAGCTGATTTTTCCATTCTATGCTGGAAAACAGTATTTTCAGCATCCGCAGCTGATATCGAAAGTTTTTAACATGTGAATAATTAAATGTGTGTATGTTTTTAACCTAGTCAGACATTATAGAATTACATTTAGATAATAATAATAGGTGTATAATTTGTACCTGAAAGAATACTCGTTGGCCATGGTTTGCGAGCAGGAGGGTTATGACAATTGTTTACTTCATTGGGGATAACCCCTTTGCCGACCCCTTGCCAAAGCCTGAGCGGAGTTGAGGAACTGATTTTTGGGTCCCTTGGAGGACCGAGTGGAATTAAGGAAAATCGAGTAGAATTGATGTTCGACCGCAGAACGTGACCAAGTTAACTGCTCTCAACAGGACCGCGCAAGACTCAACCAGATCAGTAGCCTGTAGAAGAAAATCTGAATTGACCATTTACAACAACCACATATTCACTCCAAACAAGCAAATTCCGGAGGTCAATCACCACATCCAGTATCTCAACAAAACATCACAAAGACCACAACTAACACATATTGACGAGTTGCATTATACCAACTAATAGTGCAACTAAATAAGTGTACATATTGTAAACATTTTCACCCATATTTTCAGACATAGATTTTATAGTCTAAGTGTAATGGATCTGATCGCTTGACGATCGAAACTGGTCATCCAAGTGTATTTATAAATTTCATGTAATTTTTTTCAGCATTCAGATATGCACATTACATTCATTTATTAATTTCATGTCAACTTGTTTCACGATTAGGAAAGTGCCTATTACAATTGGGCACAATCGTGTTGACCGATTGAGAAACATTACATCCCTCCGTATATTATTCTGCTAAGGTCCCATTCCAGTTTTGTACCGAAAATAAGGTCCCATTAACACCAACCTACACATATGGGGTACTTACAGGTTCAGCATAACCCAATGCGTAAGCGAAACACACTCACTTACTCTTTAAATGCCTCACAATTAAATAAATACCTTAAAACATGTATATTTACAATGAAATAATGAAAGAATGCAACACGGTAACCATGGTAACAGAATCTCACAGGTCCATCTATTTCTGTAAGACGCAATGCAATTCCAATTATTACATTACTGTGAAAGTTTCCAGACGGTTATAAGGTTATCACTCAACCAAATTAAGCTGTAAAATTCATCAATACACTCAGTATAATGCGCGTAAGGGGGTCAAGGGGCACTCTAGATTTTTTTCACGCAATTTTCACGTGTGAGTGTGGTACGAAATGTCTTTTTCACCCGACTATAAAGGGTCTCCGAAAACCACATTTGAAGGCCCTTAAATTAACAGTGTCTGTGATATTCCCAGAAAACTAACTTCGCTCCGATATACCTATGAAGGAATGACAAACTCCTAACCACTGCACCAGTAGATGAATTGATAAAGTCTGATTATTCATACCAAGGATAAATCAGTCATAGCATTCATGATTGAGATTTTGCTAAGTGTACTCTCTACAACTAGAATATTTGGGGGTGAAGCCGCGACGGGTAATGCTAGTTTTGTTTATTCTTTTATGAGTGTAAATAAATCATCTCGGCGAATGGGTCGACCCGAATTGCAGAGATGGCACTTCAATCTCGGAGGGTTACACTAAACTCAATGAAGCTCTATCACGTAACCACTACAACAAGAGGTGTATTTCAAAAAATGCGAAATCTGTCATTATAAAACCGTTATTAGACCACAGTTTTTATATGCAGCAGAGTCCCTCTTGATGAACAAGAAAGGCAACATGGATGATTTGGAGAAAGTCGAGAGACGTATCCTTCGAAAAATTCATGGGCCAAGATTGCTCCCAGATTTTTAGCCTACTTTTCACATTTTGCAAAAATGAGGAAAAAGTAGACTTATGAGATCGATCCGGGAAAATGTGTGTCTGTCTGTCTGTCTGTCTGTCCTTCTGTCTGTCTGTCTGGCTGGCTGGCTGTGTGTGTGTCCCCCCCTATCAACTCCTAAACGGCTGCAGAAATCAAAACCAAATTTAGTATGAGTAAAGATGTGTACCGGAATATCTCACGTCCATATTTGAAAATGATGTCAGTGCTACCAACTGCTGAAAAAACGCACTAGAAATTTGAGCTCCATGTTGGATATCTTGCAAGGTATGCATGGGAGTTCTTCCAAAATTGGCACACATGTAGATAAGAATATTTCAGTTTAATTTCCAGGAGGCCAACCATGACAGTGTTGCCAAAATAATTTTAAGCCTTCTGATAAGTCCAATGTTTAAATGCATATAACTTCTCAATTGGATTTCAACCAAATTTTGTATGTAATATCTGTACATAAACAGCTATGACTGAGCGTATTCTTAAGAGCCACCAAGGCTGCCAACTGTTAATAATTGCTCTCTCTATTTTTTTAATCCAAATACCAATATATCAGAAAGTATGCAAGCCAACAGCTTTAAACTATGCACACGTATATTCTGACATTTTAGATTAATTTGGAGTAACTTATATACGTCAGTTCTACCAACATGATTAAAAGCCTGCTGATAGTACCAATTTTTAAATACATTTAACTTCCATACTATCAATTGGATTTCAACCAAATTTCGTATGTGCTATGTGTACCATAACAGATATGACTATAAGTATTGTTAAGAGCAATCAGGGCTGCCAACTGTTAATAAATGCTGTCTATATATTTTGTTACCCTAATATCAATATATCAGAAAGTATGCAAGCCAACAGCTCTATACTTTGCACACGTATAGCACCTGGCATTCTAGATTAATTTGGAGTAATTAATACAAGGCAGTGGTGCCAACATGATTCTATGCCTGCTGATATGTCAAATTTTAAAATACATGTAACTTCTATACTAACAAATGGATTTCATCCAAAATTGGCACAACAAGATATCATAATATTTCAGAATAGGCTATTTCTGACCAGCACACGCATGACATTGTTGGCAACATGCTTTTACGCGTGCTGTTAGATCCAGTGTCTAACTGCATGTAACGTCCATTGGACTTCAACCAAATTTTGTATTCTGTACCTTAAGAGATGGAACTAAGAATATATTCAGTCACCAGGGCTGCCAACTGTAGTGCTCTATTAGGCTACATTATACCAGGTATATTTTGAACTAATTAGATATTTCGATATTACCAACTTAATTTCGTCATTATTCTAGATAGGTTCATATTCTGTAGAATAATAATTGGCATGAAAAGTAGGCTGTATAGTTCTTCACGGAACTTCTTTTTGTTTTTATTTTCCGTGTCCAAATCAAATTAGATTTTGCCAGTAAGTAGCAACAGTAATAGCATTAGCATTTGCAGCCAAAAGATCGTCTTTTGAACATATGTCCTCCATCAAGGGACAGATCAGCAGGTGTTCTGGATCTTGTAACATGCTGCAGTCACAGAACTCAACATTTTTGACGAGCATGTTCCATTTCTTGAGATTGTTCATGCAGCGTGAAACCCCCGTCCTTAGCCTGTTCAATGATTTCCAAATTCCAAATGGCAAGTTGTGACCAAGTGCCATTTTTTCTGATAGAGGAATAGTTGGGTCTGTGATCTCTGTCTTCCATATCTTCACACGGGCAGCTTCTTGTGAGCCTTCGAGGGCTGTTACTCCTCTCAAAAAGCTGTTTCTGGACTTAAGTCTCTGTCGGGCTGGTTGTTGGCCGAAAAGTGGATGCCTTGAATCGGTTTCTTGCCGTTTCTTCTCAGATGCTGCTGCTACCATTCTTCGGACATGAGGTGGAGAAATTCCTATAAGAGGGTAGATCTTCTGAAGAGGTGTTGGTCTAAGGCACCCAGATACAATCCTGGAAGTCTCATTCAGAGCTATATCCACCTCTTTGGAATGTGGAGAAGAAAGCCAAACTGGTGCTGCATATTCAGCAGCTGAGAAGCTCAGTCCAAGGGCTGAAGTTCTGAGAGTGGTGGGGTGAGCACCCCATGTCCTTCCTGTTAGGCATCTTAGTATGTTATTTAGTTGCTCCCAGATGGCTCTTATTGACTTAAAGCTAACACCGAACTATACCGTCAGTTGGTACCAGCGACGGAGACGACTGAAATTCTACGGGCACCTCTTCCCAATGGGGAACGATAGAATCACCAAGGAGATATTCAACTTGATTAATGGCTACAAGACTGGCAGCTTATGGCTTAATGGAGTGAAACAAGACTTGAATAATGCTGGGATTGTAGACTGTGATATTCTTGACCGTTCCAAATTCTGTGATAGTGTTAACTCTTGGTCCCCACCACCCAAAGTGAGACTGCCCCTCACACAGGAGAGGAAGGACAAGTTATTGGCTGGACTGAGGAGATATTGGAGAACAAGGAAAGCATCGCAGAAGCACTACTGTCGACCAAAATATTATGTGCACTCGAGTTTGAAGGTTGTTTGTGAAGTAACCAATAGACCTACATAAAATCCAATGACATCATCATGTTCGTCGTTCTATTTTACGTTAGTTCATGTAGGTTTGGAATTTTTAATTTATATTTTAATATTTTTTATGGCAGTTGGAACACAAATAGTGCCCGTTTTTAAGCATGTTTCAACCATGCGTCACATTTAAGAATTATTACCTCACACACTCGTCATCAGATCGAATCCAAATTTTAACACAATTTACATTGGAATGTTGTATAACTGGTTTATTAATTTCAAAATTTTGTGTGTCCAAGAAACAAATTTATTATCATTTTTGTAAGGTAACTTTTTCTCGGCTCGGGGTGGTTGGAAAATGCAGTTCTTGGTTGCGTCGTAATCCTTATACATCAAAAAGGTATGCTGTATGATTGTGAAATACGTAAATTAATTCACTTATTTTATATCGGTTTGTATTTGTACGGGGAATTAAGACATGGTTCACCAGTTAGCCACTCCGGTGAAAGCTGTACAGCGTTGCCAAGATGGGCTCCATCACGCGTCATTGTGCGCCTCGCTCGGAAGTGATGGGCTCCATATCAGCAACGCTGTACAGCATTTCCCGGAGCGGCTAGCTGGTGAACCATGTCTTAATTCCCCGTACAAATACAAAACGATATAAAATAAGTGAATTAATTTACGTATTTCACAGTCATACAGCATAACCTTTCGATGTATAAGGATTACAACGCAACCAAGAACTACATTTTCCAACGACCCCGAGCCGAGAAAAAGTTACCTTACAAAAAATGATAACAACTTTGTTTCTTAGACACACAAAATTTTGAAATTAATAAACCAGTTATACAACATTCCACTGTATATTGAGTTAAAATTTGGATTTGATCTGATGACGGGTTTGTGAGATAATAATTTTTAAATGTGACGCATGGTTGAAACACGCTTAAAAACGGGCACTTTTTGTGTTTCAACTGCGATAAAAAATATCAAACATAAATTAAAAATCCCAAACCTACATGAACTAACGTAAAATAGAAAGATGAAAATGATGATATATTTTCAAAAGAAAAATATGTATTGTCCGTTGAGCCATTATATATTTAAACACAAATTGTGCTAAATGTTCCGGCATAACTCAACAAACACTGTACTACAGTGTCTTGGTGAGGTGTGCTTAAACCAACTGAAGAGCCCAATCGCACACCGGGGCGAAACACTGTCATTTTGTTGAGTTATGCCGGAACATTTAGCACAATTTGTGTTTAAATAGAAAATGATGATGTCATTGGATTCTATGTAGGTCTATTGGTTACTTCACAAACAACCTTCAAGCTCGAGTGCACATAATATTTTGGTCGACAGTAGTCATAAGGGCTCCTTAGTGGGCTTAAATCACTAATAATAATAATAATAATAATTAAATCATGGGCAGGATGGGGAGGCAATAAGAGGTTATCTACCATAGCAATTAACATCGTTTATTGGTAGGATGTTACTATGTTTTAATTCAGCAACATTGAGATAGAAGTTGACGACTTACCGGTTTGTATAGTGACTTTCAGAGCGTGAACACAGAGGAAGTTACGAAATATCGTGATACCAACACATTTCACACCACTGCCGACTCGCTAAACTGACCTACTTTTCAACAACTACGGAATTATTAACGTTACTGCTGAATTAACACATTGTCCAATATCATGAAACTCAGTTTGTATATATTTCCTCAGAATAATGGGTTTCATTGTAACCGTTCTGATGACCGCGTTGCTCTGAAATAAAGCAACAGCACAGAAGCTGCGTGCTACGGGCTAGCGGTGCTCTGCCAGGCTAAACACCGTGAATTATTACTGTCTACCGAGCCATACAAGCCGTGAAATAATTACTGTACCGCTTGCTGCAGGCCTCACTGAAAGTGAACAAAAGCTCGTGTATGATGGGATTTATTAACTCAATAACATTTCCATGTCGATGCTCTCGTACTGTCCTCTATTCTGTTTTCAGTTTAACAAGTTGCACCAATTTTCCGTGGGGATATTTTATAAAATGGTTAATGTGTACGTATTCTACTACTTAAATATGTTAATTATTGAAATTCGATAAAAACAAGAATGTCGGAAGAGATTTTCACACTCTGGCCCGTTTCTTCTTCTTTCGTTTCACCCTCTTTGGGGTACGTTGAATCAATCATTCCCCTGTACCCTGTTCTTTCCGTAGATCCCAGTACTTCTTCAGTCTTTCCGATCTTCTTTTCCTCTCTTCTTCCGAGATAATGGGTTTGGATTTTAGTGTACCTCTGTCTAGGAACCTTATATTTTCGTCTTTAGTAATTAATTTGGCTGTTCGATTGAGTAATGTCGTTTCTGTCATTTTCAATTCTACTAGGTCTTTTTCAATTTCTTTAAACCAGTTGGGTTTTGTTTTACGATTACGGAAAAAGTCAAAGATTTGTTTCGTTATTCTATTAGAATACATTCTCAGAAGATGAGAGTAAAAATTTATCCTCCTTTTTCACATGGTATCTGAGAGTTTTTCAATTTTCTGGTAGAGATTTTCATTCCTAATGTGTATAATCTTGTTATCCTGAAATTTTGGTCCTATAATTTCTCTTAAAATGTTCCTTTCCTTCAGTGCGAGTTTTTCCATTTGGCCCTTAAAATTGATAGTTAGTGTTTCTGCAGCGTGCAGTGCTTCTGGCTTAATCACTGTCTTGTAATGTTTAATTTTGTACCCCATGAAAGGGATTTTTTATTGCATGTATCTTTTGTTAAATGGAAGGCCAGTTCAAGCTTATTTTTCCTGGATTCCATTGCCTTACGTTCCCCAGCATTCCAACTAATCCATTCTCCGAGATATTTGAATTCTTGTACTATTTCAATTTTTTGTTCTATAACTTTGAAGTACTTACGAGGGTGTTGATTGTTCGTCATGATCTTGTTTTTTTTCGAAAGAGATGTGAAGACCTATTTTAGCTACTTGTTTCTCTAGTTCAAGGATTTGCTCCCTTGCTTCCTCCAATGTTTCAGCCAACAAGGCCATATCAGCTGCAAAAGCTTTACAATTGATTTTAAGGTTATTCTTTTTGCAACCCAGTCTTATTCCACTCTTTATATTCGTGTTCCTTTCTCAAGGGCACAGTCGAACAACAATGGTGAGAGCCCATCACCTTGTCGTACTCCCGTTCTTATTTCGAAGGGGTCGGATATTTCACCCATGAATTTAATTTTCGAATAAGTATTTGTGATAGTCGCTTTTAGGATATTAGTTGTTTTCTTATCCAAACCCAATTCTTCCAGTACTAATAAAAGAGATTCTCTATCAATCGAATCATACGCTTTCTTGAAATCAATGAAGGAGATTACGTACGTCTTTGCCCTTGATTTTTGGTATGCCATAATGTTTTTGAGGTTTAGTATTTGTTCAGAGCATGACCTATCTTTTCTGAAACCTCCCTGGTATTCTCCAAGTTGTGGGTCCAATTGTAGCTCTGCCCTGTTTATAAGGACTTTAGAAAGAATCTTGTATGTTACAGCCAGCAACGATATTTCGCTATAATTGCTTGGGTTCGTTTTCAAGACTTTCTTGTGAATAGGGTGGATGAGGGCTGTTTTCCACTCTACAGGGATTGTTCCTTCTTTCCAGATTTGATCGAAAACACATTGAAGGGATGTAATTGCATTTTTCTCAGCTTTTCTCCACAGTTCGGCCACTATTTGGTTTTCTCCAGATGCTTTGTTTTTTTCTTAATTCCGAAATGATGTTTTGCAACTCTTCCGTTGTCGGTCGTTCTGAGTATGGCCTTTGAAAGTTATTTGGGGTGAATTCAAATTTTTCGAGGATGGGTTCACAATTCAAAAGTTTCTCGAAGTATTCTGCTAGTATCTTACAATTTTCCATGTTATTATGAGCGATAGCCCCATTTACATCTCAGAAGTGAAGGGTTGGTGGTCTGTACATTGATAACCTTTGCTTGAAAGTTCTGTAGAAGCTTCTCGTGTTGTTTCTGGTAAATTCTTCATCAGATTGGAGGAGATATTTGTTTTCATGCGTTCGGTGGATCGTCCACCTGGGTTAAATTGTTTGACATTACACACTTCCATGATTGATGAAAGTTTTTTTGGGGTGGCCCGAAAGCCACAAAAAAAACACAAAAAAAAACACAAGAAGTTCCGTGACGAACTAAAGAGCCTACTTTTCTTAAAATTTAAGATTCTTGCCAATAATTAATCTATCTAGAATAAAGACGAAATTAAGTTGGTAATATCGATATTTCCAATTAGTTCGTTATACTGTATACCTGGCATAATGTAGCCTAATAGAGAACTACAGTTGGCAGCCCTGGTGACTGAATATATTCTTAGTTCCATCTCTTAAGGTACAGAATACAAAATTTGGTTGAAGTCCAATGGATAGCATGGACGTTACATGCAGTTAAACATTGGATCTAACAGCGCGCGTAAAATCATGTTGGCAACAATGACTTACATGTATTGATCAGAAATAATCTGAAATAATATGATCTATTGTTGTGTCAATTTTGAATGAAATCCATTAGTTAGTAGAGAAGTTACATGCATTTTAAAATTGGACTTATCAACAGGCTTAGAATCAATTTGGCATCACTGACGTATATTAGATACTCCAAATTAATCTAGAATGCTAGGAACTGTACGTGTGCAATGTTTAGAGCTATTGGCCTGCATACTTTCTGATATATTGATATTAGGGTACCGAATATAGAGATAGTATTTATTAACAGTTGGCAGCCCTGGTTACTCTTAAGAATCGGCATAGTCATATCTATTATAGTACACATAGCACACACGAAATTTGGTTGAAATCCAAATGATAGTATATAAGTAACATGTATTTAAAGTTGGACTTCTCAGCAGGCTTAGAATCATGTTGGTAGCACTGACGTATATAAGTTACTCTAAATTAATATAGAAGGTCAGGTACTATAGGTGTGCATAGTTTAAAGCTGTAGGCCTGCATACTTTCTGATATATGGGTATTTGGATTTAAAAATTTGAGAGCATTTATTAACAGTTTGCAGCCCTGGTGGCTCTTAAGAATACACTCAGTCATATCTGGTTATGTACCCATAGCACATACGAAATTTGGTTGAAATCCAATTGGTAGTGTAGAAGTTATATGCATTTAAAATTTGGACCTATCAGCAGGCTTTTAATCGTTTTGGCAACACTGCCATGTATGGCCTCCTGCAAATTAAACTGCAATATTATTATCTATACGTGTGCCAATTTTGAAATAGCTCCCATTCATACCTTCCAAGATATCCAACATGGAGCTCAAATTTCAATTGCGATTTTTCAGCCGTGAGATATTCAGGTATAGATCTTTACTCCTACCAAATACAGTGGAGTCCCCATATAACTAACTCCGATATAACGAATTCCCCGATTTAACGAATTTCTTAAAATCCCCTTCAAACATCCGTATCACTCCATGCTAAAAACACCCCTTTTTTTACGAAGTTTTACTGGGTTTAGCTTTTGTATAACGTATTTTTTGTGATTTTAGTGGAGAGCTTAAAACCCCTATATTACGAATATCCCAAATACGAAACCCCTACATAACGAACGTAACCTCTAAGTAACGTATTTCCCACGCTGCACAGAAGCTATGTAGTGACTTAGACGCTTGTCGCGACATGAAAACACCAGCGTCTACTTCCGGCCTCTCTTCCCACCCCCTCCCCTAGCCGTTCAGTCAGTGCAGTCTGTCGAGTTGAGCTAACGCGTACCGTGGTTGTGCTGTGTGCTTTATTCATTCAGTGTGATGGCTGGGAAAAGTTCAAGACAGAGCCATACTGTAGAATTTAAGCATAAAGTAATTAAAGTGGTTGATGACAATCCGAAAAGGAAAAAGTGGATATCGCGAAGGAGTATAACATTACACCCACTACTTTGGCTACGATAATTAAGCATAGAGACAAGTATGTGGATGAGTTCGGACTTCCGAAACTGTGAGAGAAGGCGAAGAAAGGTGAGCTCCAGGATGTCGAAGAGGCTGTGGTGAAGTGGTTGAAACAGTGCAGCGATAAAAACTTACCAATAGGAGCTCCTGTACTTTAAGAAAAAGCTCGACCATTTGCTCAACAATTAGGTCACGATGGCTTCCGCGCTAGTAACGGCTGGCTGAGTCGATTCAAGAAAAGGCACGAAATAAGCTTCAAAAAGGTGTGTGGTGAAGCCGCAGCTGTGGAGGACACTGTGTGCGAGGAATGGAAAGACAAACTTGCAAGCTTAACACAAGGTTACCATCAAGACGATATCTTAAACGCTGACGAAACCGGTCTTTTTTTAAAGTGTCTTCCGGATAAAACTTTGACATTTATAGGGGATCCCTGTAACGGAGGGAAAAATAGCAAAAAACGTTTAACAGTCTTACTTGGTGCTAACTGGTCTGGGACAACGAAACCGAAACTATTGGTCATTGGGAAGTCAACCAAACCAAGATGCTTTAAAAATGTGACAAGCTACCCTACCGACTACACTGCGAATAAAAAAGCTTGGATGAACGGGGAAATATTCAGTGACTGGCTGAAAGAAACAAATAAAGAAACGAAAAAGAAAATGAATAAGATACTGTTATTCATTGACAATTGCTCGGCGCATGGGGACATTCCAAATCTATCGAATATCGAAGTCCTCTTCTTGCCACCTCACACAACCTCAAAACTTCAACCTCTCGATCAAGGTATAATAAAAAAACTTTATAACTAACTACCGAAGAGAGGTTGGAACTTCAGACTCCTACCAAAATTAATGTATTGGACGCAATGTGGATGGTGACGAAGGCATGGAACAATGTAACACCCCAAAAGATTGCGAACTGTTTTAAGAAAAGTGGGTTCAAAGAGAATGAACCGGACCAAGAAGAAAACGACGACGACCTAGAAACCCAACCACAATCTGTTTCTACCGTTGAAAGAAGCTGGCCGAGAGTAAGAGAAGCACTTAACATTGAAATGGAGTTTGAAGAATTTGTTAACTTCGACGACGAACTTGCGGTGTGTGGCCAGTTCACTGAAGATGAGATACTGGAGACCCCGATGGCGAAGAAGAGGAGGAGGAAGACCAACCTGACCCTACATCAAAGGATGCCCAAAAAGCGATATCAGTGCTAAAGTGTTTTTTCAAAAAAAAAAGTGCTTTGAGTGATAGTGTTGTTAATTCCATCACTGAATTGGATGTTGCTTTAGATACGGTAAAACTAACCACAGGTAAACAGTCCAAAATTATTGATTTCTTTACTCCTAATACAAGTAGCCCTGTTAATGCTGAATTGGCCTAGTACAGTACTTTAACGTAAAGTTTGGATCTAAACTAGAGATTTTAAATTCATGTTTAAATAAGTTTTGGTATCTTATGTAGGCCTACGTAAACTTACGGTTATATATGTACTGTAAATTTAATATTTTAGCCTATTGGGGAGTAATAAATTTTTACTGTACATAGTACACTGTATCTGTATTTTTTACCTTTTTATTTACCTAAATACATTTTTATATGAAGACGTAGGGCCTACAGTTGAAAACAATGCGTAATAGAGAGGTTGGACTCTGAGATATTCGTTATATAGGAGTTTACCATTCACCTTTGGGGAACCTCTGTGTAACGAATATTTGCCGAACTTAACCTCAATATAACGAACCACAATTTGAGGAATATTCCGGTATAACGAATGTTTTGCCCGGTCCCTTGACATTCGTTATATCGAGACTCCACTGTATTGTTTCGCTTGCTGCTGTCGTTTAGGAGTTGATAGGACACACACACACACACACACACACACACACACACACACACACACACAGCCAGCCAGACAGAAAGACACACACACATTTGCCCGATATCATAAGTCTACTTTTTCCTCATTTTTGCAAAATGTGAAAAGTAGGCTAAAAATACAACCAAGATTGTGAGTTCTGTAGGCAGTTCTTCCGCACCCTTCGCCGTTGGGAATCTGAAATATCTCTTCCGCCGTCAGGACTGTTGACCAAGTAACCCTAGGCAGGGGCCCTTACAGGGTGCTACCATCCGGAGCCAGATGGACCCAGTTTTTTTAAAATCGAGGTGTTACTCCTCCCCCTCCTCCTTCCTCATCACTTGTGAGATGAGGCCCCGGGCTTGGGACCTGCAATGGCCCCTTTAATTAACTTAGTTTATTTAGAATATAGGGAACTGGAAACATTGAGAGATTTATCCTCACTTTCCTGACAGTAAATAACCAAGTATCTCTTTAAAAATATGGACTAAAGATTCAAATAATTCTACAATGAAATGAAGATCCACAGCCTGCTTCCAGTCTCCGACCGGGTCATGTAATGGAATGAATGAAGCCCCCACCTAGCGGCGAGGATATGAACTGTGCCGGCTGCCGAAGCCCTCCCATAGGACAATGATTAAATGAATGACAGATGGAATGAAAGGATAGTGGAGAGTGTTGCTGGAATGACATTGTGACAGGGAGAATCGGAGTACCCGGAGAAAAACCTGTCGGCCTCCGCTTTGTCCAGTACAAATCTCACATGGAGTGACCGGGATTTGGATCAGGGACCCAGCGGTGAGAGGCCGGCGTGCTGCCGCCTAAGCCACGGAGGCTACTGTGATTCGGATACTTATTCAAATATTTTTGTATTTAGAAGTCAGGAAGAAAATAGGTAAACATTTAAGAATCCGGTCCCTATTAATGATCGACTGGCTTGCAAAATCTGAAATTTCACAAAGCCAAAGGCTTTAAATGAAGATACAGTAATTCGAAGAATATCAGAAAGATCTGATGCAAATTGGTATTCCAGAAACGAAGGTCCACGAAAGATTTGAATTTCTACAAATGGTTATAAACTATCAACATTTTCAGTTGTAATCTGAGACCAGGAGACGGACAGGGACTGTACCAGAAACACTGACTCCAGAAATACTGGCAGGATGTCAAGGCCGGCAGAAGAACAAGTTCTACGCACAAATGAAATTGATGATTAATATACGAGAAGTTCCTGGAAGAACGGGCACAGAAAGCAGCAGAAATCGATCCCGGCTTCTATAGCACTGTCTGTCTGTTGGGTAGTCAGCCCAGGCGGGTTGGATCCCCCAAAAAACTACCGCCGTTAGCTTATGTGGGTAGATACCCACAAAAACCCAAGGCAGCGCTATATTGAGGCGTACTAGGCAAGATGAGGAGTGAGGTAGTTTGCCATTGCTTTCCTCACGGAGTCAGTAGAACCTTTCACAGCATCCACAGGCACTGACCGTGCCCTGAAGGCCATTACTCAGCACCACCCATACTTCAGTAGCTTCCATATAATCACAGCCATGAGTGAGACTGAGACGTCGGTGAAAAGTCACATTTTACCTAGCCTGTGCCAACAGACAAATGCAAATGTACTGCATTCATCAAGAGCTGGCAAACAGGTCCCTTCTATGAAAGAGGAGGAATGGAAAACAGCTGGTTACGACCTCCACCATCTCTACACCAAAGGGGAAATGCATAGATTTCACCACCGAATCTGCAACAGGAAAGGTCACCACAACGCTGACAGTGAATGTGTTTGCGAACTCTGCGCACTGTATCACCTGTTCGAATGTATAAGGTGCGTTCAAAAAGTAACGAGCCGGAGGCATAATTACAGAAACCAGTACCTGTATGTTAGAAGTATTGGCCCTGGCTGTTGAGGCACTTGTCCCACTGTGACACGAGGCGGTGAATGGCTGTCTCATAAAATTCCCTGGGCTGCGATGTGAACCAGTTCCGCACGTACAGCTGGACGTCGGCACCCGAGGTGAATCGTTGGTCCCGCAGAGCCCTTTTCAGGGGACCAAACATGGCGTAATCACAGGGAGAGAGGTCTGGATTGTATGGAGGGTGGCCGAGAAGCTCCCATTTGAATTTCTGCAGGAGTGCCACGACTGTGTTGGCCGTATGAGGTAGTGCATTGTCGTGGAGCGACCACGGCGGCTATGGCGTTCACTGTCACTCGGCGGTCCTGGGTAATGAGTGCACCAACCAGCTGGACGTTGCCATCGGTAATGCACGGGGGTGCCCCAGACCGGGCATCATCAGCTAACGACACCCGTCCTTCCCTGAAGCGCTTGTGCCCTGCCTTGACCCTTGCAAGGGACATCCAGTGTTCGCCTTACACTTGTGACATTCGGCGATGAATGTCCGTTTCCCCTACTCCTTCCGCTGTCAGAAACCGAACAACACCTCTTTGCTCTTCGGTTGACACCTCCATGTCACTGTTTGCAATGTGACTGGCAGCGTTGGACGATTAATGCATGCTGCTGCTCGCTTTGTATCACCACGTGACGTGCACGCGTCTTCCACGCTCTGGCTGGAACCACACCTTGTTACACATGCCACGATTAGCCGATGTAGTCACCGGTTTGCTCATTCCAGCCTCCGGCTCGTTACTTTTTGAACGCACCTTATAATCAAAGATATCTGCCAATCATACATTATGCAAAGGACGAATGAAACTGACTTATCGTCTAGATTATTTTTGTACACATTGTGTTTAATTCAATAAATAAAAATATGCAGCCCATAGAGGCTCAATTCAAATGAAATAATAATCGGTTGTACATTTTCTGCTGATCAGTATAAAGTAGCAAGACTTGAGCTAGTTCACTTCACATACACCTTATGATTGTCCTCCATGAATAAAAATTGAGATGCCTTCCTGATTAGATTTCTCTCAAAAAATCCCTCACAGGTTCCCCTTTTGCCGACTGTCATTGGCACATCGCTCAGTTCGGAGAGGACGGGGTGTAACCCTCGTTCCGCCCTTCGCTCGTAGCAATGCCTACCTGACAGGTTTCTACGGCCGCTCTGTGCGGTTATGGAACACACTGTCAGGGGATGCCAAGATCTTGCCTCTTCGGAAATTCAGGCCGTATATAAAATGATACATTGTATAAATAGACTTATGTATGAGTGATTGATTGTCTCACCGAATGAATGTAAGGAGTGATTGAGGCGATGAAAGTGTGTGCGTGAGAGAGTGAGTGAAATATGTTTATATTCTAAATATGTAAAAAATTCAAATATCTTTGTAAAACATGTAGATATTGCAAAACCAAATCTAGAAGTAAATTATACCAGTAAAATCTGCAATATGTATGTGGGGCTTGGCCTTTTTCAATAGGCCATCCATACGTCTGTTTGATTTATAGTAAATAAATAATAATAATAATATTATTCACGATCGCGTATCTGCTTGATGAATGTCTTATTTTCGTGAGATCTTGTAACTTACCCGCCTCTCAATACTTATATATATATATATATACGGGGTGCGTGGGGGTTAAACACCTGTACGATATAATCAACAGCAATATACATTCACATCTAACTACACTGGTGACCTGATAAATAAAACCCTTGAAATTCTGGTGAAAGCAATCGTGTATTATCATACTAGACATACAACAAACACTCGCAGGATCCTCATCGTACAGATTAATTACACTCCCTATCGTAGTTACACGGATACACACATGGCATAATACAGATGACCCTCGGGAATAATGTTGACTGGTACTTACAGATGTTGGTTTCAGCAGTAGCGACCTATCTCTACTAATTCTGGGGTAGGTTCTCCCAAAGAATTAGTCCTAAATACTCACAGCACAACTTAAATTTGTTTCACACGCCAGCTTTGTAATTATGAAGAATATGTATGTTACTTTGATGGTCAGCATCCAACGATTCAAACTGCTTCGTGGATCTGATTAAATTTACATGCTTAGAATCCATGTGTTGGATCTTCGCATTTACTCCGCTCATGAATTTACTAATGCCTAGCATATTTGACTAGCATTCGTTGAAGAATAAATTTGCCGTTAAAGTTTCGGAATACTGATGTACAGATATCAGACCACAATACTTTGTGCTGTTCGATATAAGTAACCTTGGCGATATACTTAAAACTAGGCTCATCATTCACTAAAGAACATATAGCCAGCAACTCAGTTATTGTATCTTAAACACAACTAGTGTTACTCTGTAATACTACCTCCTCGACCAATAAAATCACATAATACCAAAAGAACAACCTTCTCCCTCGTGGTGTACCGATCCTCACGGGATCCAAAAATAAGTTCATACCGCACCACGCGCAGTCTACAGAATACGTCCGATCCTCACGGGATCCAAAAATCAAGTCAGTGGCTACTGCTCCAACGAACCCTATGTAACCGTCAATCTCCCCCACCAAAACATCGATCTACCTGTGTTCACCCACGGGATCCAACCAATCACAATATCAGAATTAAAATACGACCATATATGGAACATCCCTCCTGGTCTCCAAAATACCCTGGACACAGCACCAGCACATGGTTGTCACGTCTCACCAGAGGTGACTCACCCTCCGCTCGGTGCTCGGGAATAACCCGGCATCAACAACTAGACTACATCCTTGTTCGTGCACAATTCCAGGATTCAAAACTTTACATTATCCCAATGTTAAAATATACAACTATCCCTAGATTCAGATCCTGCTACTTAAAATCTAAACAAATTAATTGGAAATCAATCGCGTCATCATATACACTCTAATAAATAATTCTAAGACATAAAAGAGCATCAAATAAAAATATACACATGATTAATAAAATTGCACCTCCCGAAAGTAAGGGTTCGATTCCTTGTAAACTGGGACAGTCCTCTCAATAATCAGGTGTGTATACGACTTGGGGGTTCCTCCTAAAATTTTTATTTTCTTTTTCTTTCACTCCTGCAATTTCTGTTTTGTTTGGGCGAGGGCTTTGGAACATCACATGGATCGTTAAAGAATCCAACCGTGCAGCTGCTAACCTCGAGCCTGAGCAAGCGGGCAGGGGACTGTCAACGGTAGCTATTCCACTCACGCACGACGACACTGCCACAGAAAACCGCTGTCACTAGAGCTACTGACATTTGCTACAATTCTCATTGCCTATATATCTAATAAGTTGTTGCGTGAAGACCTGAATAGCCCACTTTCATATATCCTACTGGTCTTACTTAGGACACGAGAAATGAAAACGAGTTTAAAAAATTAAACAGCTGCCATTTTTAAGTTCTCAAAACATTCCATTAAATTTGACGTCAGTATATTAAGGCTTAGAAAACCAAGATTAACGGCCGAAGGTACCTAATGCGCTGACCACGCGTCACACCAATATCTACGGGCCAAATGGCTGGGCAGCGGTTGCTTGGTACGCCTAGGCCCGTCACGGGCTGTAGTGCCAGGGGTTATTGATGTGTAACATCTCTCCACTTGGTTGCTGGATATTTTTGTGGGCGTGATTTTGAAAAATGGTACGGAAGTGGATCGGAACGATCGAGGTGGCACCAGCTGGCACATTTCCGTTCGATCAAACGGAAGTGTGCTCGAACGGAAGTGTGCTAGGGTCCAGCTGGCAGTGGTAAGAGAAACAATGAGCGCTCGGTGTCGGGAATTGATACCATGACGTACTCTCGACCATGTGGAATGTATATGACATACTGAACGGTAAACGCTAATGCGAACTCTGGTGTCAAGTGATTGAAACAAAGCACATGGTACATGCTCGAAGTCTTCGTATCAGTATTTAAATGGTAAAATGCCTTAATATCAAACATTGTAAGTAGTCGGCATTGCCGGTATTATGTTTCCGCACAATGGCTATTCAAATATTAACCCACATAACAGTAATGCAGTCATCAATATAATATAATCGTTGTGGTTATACGAGAATTGAACAAGCCTTCATGAACTATTGCTGAATACATTCGCTATACTCACAATAGGGCCTATTCATAAGGCATTTTAAACTCAATTTCACGCAGGAACATTATCGAAACAAGCAAAATATAAATTAAACTTAATTCCGTAATGCAGTATTATTGGAACGTGGAAATAAGTCACCAACTTGTGCACAATATTTGCGTAGTCGAAATAGCCATGCGGTTAGCGCCTATAACTCTGAATCTAGAGATCTCGGGTTCGAATCACGGACGGGAAACATATTTTTGCTACCAGATTATCATTTTAAACGATATTTATCATATCAATATGACTCATTTTAACAGAATCCATATGAAATATATTACGTATTGGTCTGTTTATAAGGAATTTAAGGTTATGAGCGGTGTCGCGTCTATTAATCTAGTTGATCCATATCGTATTCTTTATTTAGGCTAGTGCTGGTGGAAGCTACAAATCATCTAATAAAATGAGTCCCGTATTATAAACTACAATATCTGTAAAACACTCCCTTTTACAATAGATTAATATTTTTGCCAATAATATTATAAAATACCGGTGTATCAACAATTTCACGTGAGGTTTCTTCCATGTCAGATGTTACACATCATATGCGACTACTGTAAGGCTCGTATTTTTTTATTATCATTACATTAAAGCATAAATGAAGATAAACCGTGGCAAGTTTCATAGCGCTCGGATGAAAAGTCAAAGGAAACATCCATTTAAATATTTAAATTTCGCGCTGCCACCATGTTGGGAATGTGCTCACCAGGTTATTGAATGATCTATAGGTGACCTTATGTTAATTGCCTCTATCAACATACAACATTTCAGTTTGATTGCTGTAATAAATTCGTAGATATTGAGAACCGTCTAAGTATTTCGGATGGTCGCCATGTTGGATTGTTATATGTGAAGGCCATAGAGTTATGAACTATTAGATGAAGATTATTGCGTAGGTTCATTATTCAAACGTTCACTTCGGTGCCATGATTAGGACACAAGAAATAAAAACTTAATTTTAAAATCTTGAGGATGTGTGAGGAATTGAACTCAATTAAAAGTCAGTGCATTACAATGTGTATAAACATTTGCTGTAACAAGTTTCACTGCGCTGGGATGGTTAAATCGCTAGAAAAGTATATTTAAATGGTTCAACTTCTCTTGGCCGCCATGTTCGTTTTGTACTTAATCGGCTTATGAAAGTCACATAGATGAATTTAAAGTATCTTTATCACTGTAAAGAAATCATGGGGATATCGGTTACTGTTGCGGAGGTATGGAATGCCAGTGAAATATTTCGCACTGCTGCCATGTTGGATTGGTAAAACGTATAAAAATTTGAAAGGCACGTCGAGGGCGGATAAGGTAGTAGTATGCACTTTACAAGTTTAATTGAAATCACTTCGGTCGTTTAGATTTTATTAAGGTCACACACACACACACACACACACACACACACACACACGCACAAACGGACAAAATGTGATCTCATAAGCCTATTTTTTTCCATAAATGAAAATAGGCTAAGAGTTGACGGTTGATAGGGATGCACAGTGGGTCAAAATCGAAATCTAGGAGGGCAAAATTATTTATTTTCATAATTAAGATATCAAAATTTTTTACTTTTACAGCATTCTCATATAATTGCCACTCACTATTCTGGGATATAATCGCATCTTAGTGTAAATCTGTCACCACTGTTCGAGCAGTCGGAATTGGAGGGTGAATGTAAGTGGCTGTGGTTTGGTTGTCTTTGTGGTTAGTGTGATGCTTTAAGATGGAACATGCAGCTGAAGGTATGATATTTGTAACGTGTTTCAGTTATTACTGGGCGTAATTGTTAAGTAATTTTAGCTATATTTGCATTCTATAATATTTAACTATTATTTTTAACATTATATATTCACTTAGATTTTTAGTATGGCGCGTCACTCTGCGTCACTTTCTACTTAATGTTAAAATGTAGATAAAGTCTTGTAGTTTACGCCTGTTATAAGATTTTTTGCATCATTTTGCAACTTACTTAGTTATTTTACGTTTTAGAAGATGCCGCGCAACCAGTTCTCACACGTTTACAACTGTTTGAAGCACTGGGTTCGACGATTATGTCAAAAGTGGAACTTTGTGACTTTGTTAAAAGTAAATCAGGGGTAGAAAATTGTTCTGAAGAGATAACTGAATGCTCTATCCAACTCCTAGTCATAGACAATTTCTTGCATGTGTAGACGTATCTTAAAAAAGTCTTAACTAATGTTTATTATGAAGTAAACAAATTATATACGTTGCTTTCACTCTAAATTCATGACTAAAACGTAAAAATAATTTTGTCCCCCTAGATTTCGATTTTGACCCACTGTGGGATGGTTACGTCATCCACTGAGCCAATGTACACCGCTAGGTAAGAAACATTAAGGGAGGATGAGTGATGGTCTGATGTGAGATATTCTACCCTCCCGGCATGACTAAAACAGAATTGTACGATATCATAAAGATGGCGAAACCTGAACACGTGATTTATAAAGTGGATGCTTTGTTGAATGAACATGGGCATTCCGTATTAAGACTGTGGTGTGATATTCAACACTCCTACTGAATGGTCACAGTGTTTTAGAGTTGGTGGTCCTGGAAGGTTTGCTAATGAACACGCAGCAGCGGAAAAATACGAGTGGATTATTGATCATGATATAAAAGTTAGATATTCCTCTCTAAATTAAGAATTGTTCTCAATGGATGAAATCTCCCGAGGGTTTAATACAGTATGAAGAGAATTGCTTTCCGCGTCTTTACCCGCACCCGATTTTTCACCGCTTAATTGATGCGAATTATATACGTGGTGGAGTTCATTTAAATTAGAATAAAAGTGAAGTCGTTCTATTAAAAGAATTAAACTCGCCAGGACGCTGAGTCAACTCGCTGTTTGAGCTCCTCGGGGAGCAGATAATGGTCGGCGAGCCCGGCTGTGCAATGCACTCTATGGCAAGTGCTCTTTACAATTCACCATCGAAATACAATATTTTATCCAGTCTTAATTATAATACTGATATATATATATATATATATATATATATATGTATACCAGGTGGCCTGTTTGCCCCGTGCAATCTAGTTTTAGGTGTCCCGTTTACATTAATGCCGTATGGGATGTCTGTTAACGGATTTCCACAGGGGTCACACTGAACGCAGGCCGATTTCGTCAGAATACGAAGGAATAACAACCGCACGGCCGCTAGCTGCATGTTCCTCAGTGCTACCCGTCTAATACACCCCATTGCCTTTTGGAGCCTCACATTTGAGAGCGTAATAGACTCATATGTGGTACAACATGACAGTTGCTGGCAACATATGGACGATGGCTGGTGTATTCAGCATCGTTGAGTACACTGACATTACACTAATCTATGGAGAAGCTGGTCGTAATGCCGTTGAAGCTCGTAGACGGTAAGCACTGGTGTTTCCAGATAGACGTCTGCCGTCTATGCTCGCCAGCGAGGCTTCATACCGCTATGGGGTGCATTAGACGGGAGTACAGAGGAACGTGCAGCGAGCGGCCGTCTGGTTGTTATCTCTTGGCAATCTGACGTAACCGGCTTGCATGCTAGGTTACCCCTTAGCAATTCTGTTATTAGACCTCCCGTTCATCACTAGTACATGCGGGACACTTATAAGTAGATTGTACGGCGCAAATGGACCATCTGGTATATATATATACACACATCAAAAAAAGTTTTGCATCACCTCGGTTCCCAGATCTCCGGCATATAGACGTTGACTGTGTATATTGTATCCAAGATACAGTCCCTTTGACTGTTCATAGATGTCACTAAAACTGCTCAAAGATGTAAACAACCATGCATGAGCAGGGCCTATTAGACGGAGGGGGTACGACAGCCGATCAGTTCCAGTCATTCCACCAGGACGAAGGTACGCTGCTCATGTTGTCTGTAGTTCTACCATGCCTAGAAGGTCAATACCGCAGTTCGATCGCGTCCGCATTGTTACTTTGTGTCAAGAAGGGCTCTCAACAAGGGAAGTTTCCAGGCGTCTCAGAGTGAACCAAAGCGATGTTGTTCGGACATGGAGGAGGTACAGAGATACAGGAACTGTCGATGACAGGCCTCGCTCAGGCCGCCCAAGGGCTACTACTGTAGTGGATGACCGCTACTTACGGATTGCCGCTCGGAGGAACCCTGACAGCAATGCCACCATGTTGAATAATGCGTTTCGTTCAGCCACAGGACGTCGTGTTTCAACTCAAAATGTGCGCAATAGGCTGCATGATGCGCAACTTCACTCCCGACGTCCATGGCGAGGTCCAGCTTTGCAACCCCGACACCATGCAGCGCGGTACAGATGGGCCCAACAACATGCTGAATGGACCCCACGGAATTGGCATCACGTTCTCTTCACCGATGAGTGTCGCATATGCCTTCAACCAGACAATCGTCGGAGACGTGTTTGGAGGCACCCTGGTCAGGCTGAACGTCTTAGACACACTGTCCAGCGAGTGCAGCAAGGTGGTGGTTCCCTGATGTTTTGGGGTGGCATTATGTGGGGCCGACGTACGCCACTGGTGGTCATGGAAGGCTCCGAAACGGCTTTACGATACCTGAATGACATCCTCCGACCCATAGTGCAACCATATCGGCAGAATATTGGAGAGGCATTTGTCTTCATGGACGACAATTCTCGACCTCATCGTGCACATCTTGTGAATGCGTTCCTTCAAGATAACGACATCGCTCGACTACAGTGGCCAGCATGTTCGCCAGACATGAACCCTATCGAACATGCCTGGGATATGTTGAAAAGGGCTGTTTATGGAGGTCTTGACCCACCAACCACTCTGAGAGATTTACGCCGAATTGTCGTTGAGGAGTGGGACAATTTGGACCAACAGTGTCTTGATGAACTTGTGGATAGTATGCCACGGCGAATACAGGCATGCATCAATGCAAGAGGACGTGCTACTGGGTATTAGAGGCAGTGGTGTGTACTGCAATCTGGACCACAAATGCTGAAAGTCTAGCTGTATGATGGTACAACATGCAATGTGTGGGTCTCATGAGCAATAAAACGAGCTGAAATGTTGTTTGTGTTGATCTCTATTCCCTTTGTATTTAACGGTTCCGGAACTCTTGGAACCGAGGTGATGCAAAACTTTTTTTGATGTGTGTATATTCGTCACGGCCAACTATGGACCACGTTTTGACAGTTTTATCATTTCAAATGATCTTGTCGACTTAATCGTTATGCTTGAGTCAAAAGTTATGCGTTACGGAGACGGAGACGGTGACGTCATGCAGCCGCGCGGGAAGCCAAAGTTAATGGGTAATGGACGGCGAGTGCGTGATGTCATGCAGCCACGCGGGAAGCCTAAGTTAATGGTTAATGGAGTCTGTTGAAAGAGTCTTGGGACGTCGAGGGACCTGGGGCTTCGAGCGAAGCGAAAAGAATACATGGTGACTCCTAAAGAGGTGTACAAGATGCCAGATAAGAATACAGGATGACTCCTAAAGAAATATGCAAGATGCCAGATAAGAATACAAGGTGACTCTTAAAGAGGTGTAAAAGATGGCAGAGAAGAATACAGGGTGGCTCCTAAAGAGGTGCACATATATCAGACAAGAATACAGGGTGACTCATAAAGAGGTGTACAAGATGTCACACAAGAATACAGGGTGACTTCTAAAGAGATATACAAGATGCCAGATAAGAATACAGGGTGCATCCTAAAGAGGTGTGAAGGATGTCAGAGCAAAATACAGTACAAGATGTCAGACTCAAATACAGGGTGACCCTTAAGGAGGTGCCCGCGCGGGAAGCCTAAGTTATTGGGTAATGGAGTCTGTTGAAAGAGCCCTCCTGAGCCTTTCTAACATGTGTAGCATTTGTAGCATGCGTCATTTGAAATGATAACGTCTAGTCTTTCAGAATGACTGTATATATTTTTTACTTTATTTGCAGTCTTCATTCTCTGCCAATATCCCTTCATCCTCTCTCCCGCTTCCTTCTTCTGTTCCTCCCTGTAAGATCTTCCTTTCCACATTGACAACTCCCCTGTCTCCTGGTAACCTGTAAACTCCTTAACCAGTCCTCTAAATCACTCTCTGTCCATTATGTCTTCTTATTTCACCCCCATCCGATCCAAGTCCAATCTCACTTCCCGAAACCATTTGGGATCCTGCTACTGACGGAGCGAGCTTCCCGCAGGATTATTTTATGGTGAAAATACTCTGTATCAAGTATCCAACCATTGGTAACGCCAACTTTAATCAAGCTTATTTAACATAATACAAGGCTAAGCCTTTTATTGCTTCTAGCTTTTTTTTTATCTTTTCTTGAAAATACTTGTTGAGTCGCCTGTTATTAGGCTCTTTTTATGCACTCGTTTTAGTAATTCATATTTCCTAGTCAATGTTGATTCTAAGTTTCCTGGAGAAACAGGCATTTTGAATTACCTCCTTTCAATTATCCTATTAATGAAAATATTTCTTGTTATTAATCCAAAGAATCAAATAAATGTATTAACGCTAGTCATTAACATTTGGTCTCTTCCATATCGCCCTATTTACATTCCGCTGTGTGCCCGAAACCTAATCCACTGCTAATTCCCAATCGGGGTGCAACTCCACACACCCCAATCCAAGGTTTGAGTCTCCTCGCTCCATCCTTGATATTTGGGCCTAGGATTTTCCGGAGCATCAATTCAATTGAAACATAAGTTAACTAAGCAATAAATAAACAGAACACCGCGTTCATACTGCAATTATAGCGAAGTAGAATAATGGGGCAGAAGGATTGAACAAATATTTCAAACCGAACGGGAAACAAAACTACAAAACTATTCGCAAAAGCGCACAAACCTAACATAGAGCTATACCTGAAGACAGAAGGAGTTGTAGCCCTAATCAGAAAAGGAGAATACAGTTTTATGGACACTTGGTGAGAATGGACAGTGTCAGATTGATGAAGAGCATTTTCCTTTCCCTCTTACGGATGTCTTCGAGGCCACCCTTCCCTATCATGTCTGCTGCATACAGACATTCAGGTCTGACAACAGTATCTACGTGTCGGAATTTAGCCCCAAAGGATATTAATATTATTATTAATAATAATAATAATAATAATAATAATAATCGGAATTTGGATGAAAAGGAAATCCGTGGATCTTTATCATAAAAAATCGGAGAAATTCTTGGACACATTGACATATATATATATATATATATATTGTCGTGTGGCCACCTGAGAGCGCGAGTGCAGGTCTTTTTAATCGACGCCTGTGGGCGACCTGCACGTCGGGATGAGAGATGGAATAGATGAAGATGAATGAAATTGGGTAAGGATGTGGAAGGAAGCGGCCATGGCCTATCAGAAGGTACCATCCCAGCATTTGTCTGGTGTTGAAAATGGGAAACCACGGAAAACCATTTAAAGGAAGGTTGACGGTGGGAATCGAACCCAAGCTTCTATCGAGTCAGCAGAGAGCTTGGCCCCATGACATAACGCTGCTCTTTAGCCATTGTAGCCACTGCTGACAAATTGATGAAAAGAAGTTTGAAATTTTATGGGCATACTCTCAGAATGAACAGAATGAACAGCTGAAGAAAGTGGCGAGTTTCAAGTATCTGGGAAGCCTGACACAAGATAATGGAAGAAACGATAGAGAAATAAATGAGCAGGGGAGACAGGCAGAAGCATTCCGGAGGAGTGTGAGAAGCATGATATGGAGCAAGGATGTCCCTCAGAACAGCAAAAAGATCATATATCGGTCGTACTATGTCCCTATCCTGACGTATGCCTCGGATACCTGGGTTATGAAAGGAAGGGAGAAGAGCAAAATACAGGCCAGTGAGATGAGGTTCTTGAGAAGCAGTATTGGAGCTACAAAGAGGGACAGAATAAGAAATGAGAGGACCAGAGAATTAATGAAGGAGGAACCATTACAGGATGGTATAGAGAAATCTAGACTTAGATGGTATGGACATGTAAAACGAATGGAGGGGAAGAGGATACCCAGGATGATACACGAGTCGAAGTGGGAAGGAAAGAGACCGAGAGGAAGACCGAGAGACAGGTGGCTGAAGGGGATGGAAGAAAGCATGAAGAAGAGAGGAGAAGACTGGACAAGGGTGGAGGCTGAGAGATGGTGGGAAGACAGAAGACGTTGGAGAGGCTTGTGTTCCAAACAGACCCGGCCAGTGGCTGGAAACTGCAAGATGATGACTCTCAGAATGACTCATAGGCTGACTAAAATAATTCAAAATCTTATCTAGGTGTACCCCTAGAGTTCTTGTACTCGACCCTTCCTTCCATAACTTACTTTGCTATTTCTGGGTGTCTTAGTATGCCTATCTTTTCTCTTCTTTAGCAGTTAGCAGAAACATCTATCCTCTCCCACTTGTCCTAATACCACTTCATTTGATATCCTGATCTTCATAATTCTCCGGTAACACCACATTTCAAACGCTTCAATACTCCTCTTTTCTGCTGCGCCAACAGTCCAAGATTCACTTCCATAGAGCACCACGCTCCAGACAAAGGCTTTTAATAATCACTTTCTAATAACTAAATCTATAGTTGATGTCAACAGATTCCTTTTCTGTAGAAAAGCTTTCCTTGTCTAAGCCAACCTACTTTTTATATCCGCTTTGCTTCGTCCATCACTGGTTATTTTGCTTCCTAAGTAACAGAAGTCTCCTACTTCCTTTAGCTTTTCACCCGCCAATTTGATGTCCATGGGGGTTTCTGATTTCTTTCGGCTGCATTCCAATATTTTTGTAATCAACTGCAAATCTCAGAGTAGAAATTGTAATTGTTTCTCCTTGAATCTTTACTCCTACTTTGAAGAAATAGGAAGATAAGAAGTGAGAAAATTGAAGAATATTGGAGAAGTTGTCAGAAAGAGAAGAAATAAAGAATTAGGTTTTGTAGTATTGTATGAAGAAAATAAAATGAAAGAAAGAAATAATGAATGAATGAATGAATGAAAGAAAGAAAAAGAGAGAGAGAGAGAGAGAAAAAAAAGGAAGAAAGAAAATGAATGAAAGAAAGAAAGAAAGAAAGAAAGAGAGAAAGATAGATAGAAAGAGAGAAAGAAAGAAAGAGAGAAAGAATGAAAGAAAGAAAGACAGAAAGAAAGAGTGAAAGGGAGAATGAAAGAAAGAGAGAGAGAAAGAGAGAAAGAAAGAAAGATAGAAAGAGAGAAAGAAAGAACGAATGAAAGAAAGAAAGAAAGAAAGAAAGAAAGAATGAAAGACAGATAAAAAGAAAGAAAGAGAGGAAGAAAGAAAGATAGAAAGAAAGAAAGAAAGAAAGAAAGAGAGGAAGAAAGAAAGATAGAAAGAGAGAAAGAAAGAATGAAAGAAAGAAAGAAAGAAAGAAAGAAAGATAGAAAGAGGGCAAGAAAGAATGAATGAATAAAAGAAAGAAAGAAAGAAAGAAAGAAAGAAAGAGAGGAAGAAAGATAGAAAGAGAGAAAGAAAGAATGAATGAAAGAAAGAAAGAAAGAAAGAAAGAAAGAAAGAAAGAGAGGATGAAGGAGAGAAAGAAAGAAAGAAAGAAAGAAAGAAAGAAAGAAAGAACGAAAGAAAAAAAGAAAGAAATAGGTAATAGTGAATAATAAACAATATGGTGGAGTGGTAACTAACTACAACAGCGAAGGTGATAATTGACGATGAGTGAAGAATGGGAAAGATGGGTAAAATAAACGACGATTGTATTTGTATGTAAAAAAAAAGTTTGATGCTTTTCAATCGGTCAACACGAGTGTACCCAAATTAGATGGGTTATTCCTTAAACCTTAGAAAAATTACGTGAGATTAATAATACACTGGGATGACCAGTTTCGATCGTCAAGCGATCATCATCAGATCCATTACACTTAGGCTATGAAATCTATATCTGAAAATATGGGTGAAGTTAACCAAGTTAACTGCTCTTAACAGGACCGCACAAGACTCAAGCAGGTAAGTAGCCTGAACAATACAATCTGAATTGACCATTTACAACAGCTACATATTCACTCCAAACAAGCAAATTCCGGAGGTCAATCACCACTTCCAGTATCCCAACAAAACATCACATAGAACCCCCCAACCCCTGGCACTATACAGCCCATGAAGGGCCTTGGCCGACCAAGCGACCGCTGCCGAGCCATGTGGCCTGCAGATATTGGGGTGACGCGTGATCAGCGCATCGAGTCCCCTCGGCCGTTAATCTTGGTATTCGTGATCGGGGCGCTGTTTCACTGTCAGACAGCTACTCAATTGTCCTCACGAGGCTGAGTGCACCCCGTTCCAACCCTCACGTCAGTTTTAAAATCCCTGACGGAGCCGGGAATCGAACTCGGGGCCTCTGGGTGACAGGCAGGCGCGCTACCCCAACACCACGGGGCCGGCACATCACATAGAACACAACTAACAAATACTGACGAGTTGCATTATCTCAACTAATATCACCCATATTTTCAGACATAGATTTTATTTCCTATGTGTAATGGATCTGATGATGATCGCTTGACGATCGAAATTGGTCATCCAATCTCATGTAATTCTTTTCAGGATTAGGGAATAACCCATATCATTTGGGTACTATCGTGTTGACCGACTGAAAAGCATCAAACTTTTGTTTACCAAGGCAACACTGAAAAATAGCTTCTAACTCCATAATGTATTTGTATGTATTGGGACCATATTTTGTGAGTTGTCTGAACCAAGCGGTCGAGACGCCGAGGGACTTGTTGTGTTTTATCGTGGAATGAAGAGTTTCCTCTATTGAACTGACTCATGTGGGGAGCACAGCTCATAGTCAAGGCCTTGTTTGGACGTCGCCTTCCCTTAGATCAATATATTTGCTGCATGCAGTGTGGTTTGTTACGTTAGGAAATAAGTGGAGTTCTGACGAGAGAGGGGGAGCTAATTCCTTCCAACAAAAAGCTCAATAATTGTTGGATATTACTAGGAATATCGACTGGAATCAGTGCGAGTATTTCGGAACAGAGATTCTTGTGTTCCGGTTGAGGTCCATGGATAAGTGACGTCAGGATTGTATGCGTCAATATCTCCCACTAAATTGCACGAAGGCAGATCAAAACATAAGTAGCACTTGTCACTTATGGTCATTTATTACACCACCTATACAACATCAACACGCCTATAACGACATACAATGTAACGTCACTTTTCCACATAGTTTCCAAGAGACTTCAAACATTTCTGCGAATTCGCTGACATCACAATTAAAACTAACTTTCTTCGTCTTTTCCCAATTAATTGGGGTCGCCGGAGCCAGAAAGGCTCATTTTGGTTTTGGCCGGGGATTTAAGGCCGGATGCCCTTCCTGACGCCACGTGATTTTTCAGGTGAATATTCCACCCCGCTGTCACCGGGATTCGAACCCCGGCCGTCCGGGTGAAAGACGAGCAGCTAAGCCACTGCGTCATCACGCTCCCCAGCTGACATGAAAATAATACTTTGAATTTATTTATTTATTTATATATTTATTTATTTATTTATTTATTTATTTATTTATCGGATGGCTTTTAGTGTCGGGAATGTCTGAAGACATGTTCAGCTCTCCAGAGTCTGTAGCTGATTCAAGCGGACACCCTTAGGGTAAGCTACAAGTTCCGTTCAACTTCAAGTGGTTCCAACTTTCGCTACCAGATATAAATGATACCTTGTGGTGAACGTTGGAACGTTGATAGAGCGTTCCAACGAAATCTAACCTAACAATTTAGCTTCACACATGTTTAGTCTGTGGAAGGATCTTTTACATGCCATAAATCTATGACGTGGGACCGCCCACTTTACTTCCTCTCCGAAGGAAGGAATACTGAAGGATTTTTAACGCTCTTAAAAAATCCGACGACCTCGGCCTGGTTTGAACCCACGACCTTGGGTATAGCAGTTCACCATGCTACCAACTACGCCACCGAAGTCGCTATTATTAGATTAGGCATTAAAGCAACACATTTAGACATTTCATGAGGAATTCGTAGCCCTAGGCTATGTGTGAATCGCAAGACAATGTTGACTGAGTTTTGTCCCTCTAAGTAACGGCAAGTAAAAGAGCGGGCAGCTAATTATAGCACTTAGTCGTCATCAGACGTCCCCACGCAGGCAAACGCGGGTATAAAGTTTTTTTTAATGTAAGTCAACACTAATTGAGGGTATTGGCTTCTCTCACTTCTCTATTATACTCATACAATCCAAGGGAAAGCAAATAGGGAAATAACAAGAAACATTGGTATATTGGCTTTAACAGCCAGTGAATTGAAACTCAGCAATTCTTCTAGGTTTGTGCCGTGTCTTGTGTGGGGTTTCGCCTATGACACCAAGCTGGCTCATCAGCGGGCTCTTGGTGTACCCACTTGGGCCCCCACAGGAGTAGCGAACTGCGCACTACCTCCCTATGAAGGCCACGAACTTACTTCTTTCCTTTCGCTCCGTGCGGAGCACAGGGCATCCAAGAATGATTTCCATCGGGCTCTGTTTGTTGCCAAGTTCTTCACTTCCCTCCAAGTCTTTCCCGCTTTTCTGGCCTCCTCTTCAATGGTGCGTTTCCAGGCGTTTCTTGGTCTTCCCCGTCTCCGAGCCCCTTGAGGATTCCAGTCCAGAGCTCCCCTTTCTACTGCATCATTCTGTTTCCGCAGAGTATGCTCAATCCAGCCCCATTCCCTCCGTTCAATTTGGACTTCAATAGGTTGTTGGTTAGCCCTTTGCCACAGCTCTTCGTTTGGGATTATATCTGGCCATCGTATACCCAGAATTCGACGCAGATAACGATTGATGAATACTTGAAGTTGGTGGCTGATAGGATTGGTAACTTTCCATGTTTCACATGCATACAATAGGACAGCTTTCACATTGGTATTAAAAAGTCTGATTTCCGTCTTCCTGGATATGTTACGGTTTCTCCAGACTGGATAAAGCTGTACAAAAGCCCCATTTGCCTTTCTTATTCTGCTCTTGACGTCCTCCTCAGCCCCTCCACTTCTCGGTACCACGATTCCCAAGTAAACAAATGTATCCACCGGTTCTACATCTACTCCTCCCACAGTGAGACCAGCCTGTACTGTGGAGTTTACTTTCAGCTCTTTAGGTTTATCTTAAGTCCACCTTAGCAGCTTCAAGTTCTAAGTTTGCCAGTTTTGCCACCAAAGGGATGGTATATTGGTTTTAACGGTCAGTGAATTAAATCTCACACAAGACACGGTACAAACCTTCCAAATCGTCTCAATAGTACAGGAAAAGTTGAAGAGTCAAAGGAAATATATTTATTTGTTTATAAAGTGATTTTAAACCAATAAAAAAGACGATAGCCCCTGGCAGAATTGTGTCGCGTACAGCGTACAGCCGTATAGCACTACTGAAGGGCGGGTAGTCTGTACACACGGGACGCACACAACCCATTGTACAACCAGCAGCAGTGATGAATTGCTCTCTGTTTCATAAATATCCCCAATTTGTTTTAAAAGTGCGTTTTAACAAAGAAACGTATTTATAGAAGCCCGCATAACAGTAAAACCGGGCGGGTAGTTTATACACATGCAGGAGTTCTCGCACGGGCCCGCTAGTAATAATATTACAGTACAGCTGCATAGAAGAAACCCCTTTTGTTCCAAAAACCGTGCTATGGTTGGCTTTTAGTAAATCGTTAGAAAAGCACAAGGAAAGCTTAACTCTAAATTTCAGAATAATTTGCACGATCATTTTGTTGGAAAACTAAGTTTTTTTTGAAAAGCGTTTTTCTCTGAATCGACGTATATTAAAGAAAAGTTTTTTAAACAAAACATGTAGAGGACATTGTCACCTACAATTTTTCTTATTGAGGTCATGTCATACGTTTTGAAATACAGAAGCTAGGTGGCGCCAAAGTTTCCAAAAGAGTGTTGTTTCACTTTTTGTCCTAGAAAAATTGTTTTGTTCACAAAAGAGCGAATCAGATGTTTGTTCCTCTCAAAATTGTCTACAACATTTATTCAAACATTTTTTCCTATGACTTACCGTTCCAAAGTTATAGTCTGCCGAAGTGTGAAAATTGTCCAACACCGGTCCCGGTCTAAACTATGCCCACCGCTCTCTCCGCAGTAACAATCGTAGCCTTGACTACGCAGCGTTGCATTTGCTGCGCTATAACTTTGGAACGGTATGTCGGAGGAAACAAACGTTTAAATAAATGTTGCAGACAATTTTTAGAGGAACAAATTTCTGATTCACTTTTTAATTTAAAAAACATTTTTTCTAGGACAAAAAGTGAAAAAACACTTTTTTGGACATTTGGCGCCACCTAGCTTCTGTATTTCAAAACGTATGACATGACCTCAATGAGATAAATTGTAGGTGACAATGTCCTCTACATTCTTTGTTTTAAAAACTTTTCTTTAAAATACGTAGATTCAGAGAAAAGCGCTTTTCGCTTTTTTTTAGTTTTCCAACAACATGATACTACAAATTATTCCGAAATTTAGAGTTAAGCATTTTTTGTGCTTTTCTAACGATTTACAAAAAGCCAACCATAGCACGGTTTTTGGAACAAAACCATTCCAGCTGTACTGTACTATAATAATAATGCTATTTCTTATACGTCCCTTTTAACTACTGCGGCTTTTAAAGACGCCGGGGTGCCATAATTTTGCCCCGAACGGGATCTTTAACGTGCCAGTAAATCTACTGACACGACTCCCTCACATTTGCACACCATCAAATACTAGCTGACTGTGCCAGGATTCGATCCTACAACCTTGGAATCAGCAAGCCAGGCAGCCGACAGGCGGGAGAGAGGTAGGATAGCCTACTCTGTTGGCGAGATGAGGAGAAATTGAAGTTAGTTTAACTGCCCCAAATTGACGTCAGAATGTTGTTGATTCATTTAGGGACTTTGAAACATCGTTGTCATGTAACCCCGTGTACTTGGATGTGTGTGGGATTTGTCTGACAACCTGTGTCAATGTGCTGGCTGTAGGATTTGAGTAGCAGGTGACATTGGCCTTAAGTTGGATACCATCCCGGCATTCACTTGGAGTAGAAGTGGGAAACCCACTGGGGTGGGAATCGAACCCACCTTTTCTCAGTTCTCTCACTAGATGCTGAGTAAACCCTGGTTCAACCTTCAGACTAGAATTACATTTCTTAGTAAAGCCGGGGATCGAACCCCACCCTCTGTGGAGGAGCTCGCTGGGTCGCCCTTTTAGAGTCAAGTAGTACATCGTGTGCTTGTCGTGAGGCAGCACTGAGCATGACCTGAAACAACCTGTCCTGATTGAAGGCAAGCCCGCAGAACAGAGTCGTTGGAAGTGTTGCTATGGTATTTAAATCACGGCGTACCATCGTGGCGGATTATTATCGAATGTAGCGGCTTCGGTGGCGTAGTCGGTAGCATGCTGAGCTTCTATGCCCAAGGTCGCGGGTTTAAACCCGGCCGAAGTCATCGGATATTTTAAGAGCGATAAAATCCCTCAGTATGCCTTCCTTCGGAGGGGAAGTAAAGCCGGCGGGCCCATGTCATAGATTTATGGCATGTTAAAGAACCTTCCACTAATTACATCTTTGTGAAGCTAAATTGGATAGGTAAAGAATGTAAACAACGCTCTTAGGTTTCTACGTTCGTTGCCAAGAGCCGACTGCGGTGGCGTCTAGTAGCTAAGTTCTGAACTTGGCCTGGTAGTCGATGACGGTGGCACTTGGCGGCAAAAGCAGGATCTATTTGAAAAATTCTAAGTTGCAGTATGTACTTGAATTATAAGAAAAACAGATAACACATACTAATACAGTCATCACAATTAACACCGGTTATCAGACAGATTCTACACACACCCAAAGTACACGGGGCTACATGACCGCGTTGTCGCAGCCCCTAAACTTAAGAACCAACCAACCTATTATCGAATGTAGGTATCGTTACACTACAATATCTTCGATTCCACGTGGCGTTGGACTTTACGAGGCACGAAGGAAGTAATGGCACTGCTCTGAGTTGTTGTTGCTTCAACTAGGTGTTAGAGACATCAGTCTCATTGCGTATGTGATAGGGATAGATGCCCAGATAAGAATTGAATTTCTTGGTCGAGCTGAGAAACAAACCCGGAACTACGGGGCGGGAGCCAAGCATACTAACCGGTGCACTAGCACTAATGAACAATAGCGGGTAAGAGACTGACTATTTGTGTTTAAATGTCAGTGAAGCAAGCTTCAAGCAGGAAAACAGCGACGTGTTTTATTCCTGATGTGGGGCGAGCTCGCTGTTGTCCGCAGACCATGAATACTAATTAACTATGCAACCCACTGAACACGACATGGCTCATTCAACCGAAATGACTCAGCGTACATCGTGTATTGCGATCTGCCTATGTGAGGACAGGTCTCCATGGCATAGCCCTGGGCAGATGCGGATATCCGAGGATAATCCCGCGGATATCCGCAAAATTATTCGCCATGCGGATATAGTTTGCATGGCTGTGCGGTTAGCGGGTAATGTTTGGAGAAAAATTACGGTTAGTTTTTAGAATACAATCCAAACTTGTTTAATATCACTACTAAGACGCGGATATTTATGCCATATCATATTTTTCCCTTACGGTTTTTTTCATGACAAATTTAAGGGGGGGGGGGGGACCTACACCTTTGATGATACGGAAACCATGTAATTTCACTTTTTTATTCCTCAGCAACAGAAAGTACTAAAGAATTGTAATTTGGTCTGCCAATCACACTATGCTTTGCCAATATGTTCGTGTAGTTACAAGTTATACGGCGAATGCATTTCAGGAAATTAGGCATTTAAAATGGCGGCTGCATATTGTGCACTGATCTACCATTTCCCTAATATTTTACACAAATATCATTGTTTTTCAAAAATTCTTTGTATTTACTAATGCAGTAGCTAGAGATTGACCTAGAATCATTGGAATATATAAATAAAAATATTGTTTTAAAGCTTATGTTAAAGTGTAACTTTTTTGCAAGTTTTTTTCACTGAATATTTAACAAAAAAACGAAACTATGACATGTACATTAACAGTTCTAGGTCATATTGTTCTTCCCTATAAGATACACATGTATACTAAATTTCACTTCATTATCTTGAAAACTCTGACAGTTACTAAGGAAACGGGTTTGAAAATCCATAGCTCCGGAAAACAAGCAATAAAGTTACCAATGTGTAGGAACTCATCTAAAACTCCGCTGCACGTTTTTGGTCATAACTTCAAAAGTATTGCACATATCAAAGAAATTGTTGCAGTGATTTAAAGAGGGAACAATTAATATAGAAAAAAATAAATTGAAAAATGACAAATTTTGATCCTTAAAGGTGTAGGTCCCCCCTTGATGATGTAAGCTAATCTCATTGAAATTATGTCATAAAGCATAATTAACGCTCCGAACAGGAAAGGGTTGCAAATCTGTCAGTGTAACATTCATTTTAAACATAGCACATGACATACAAACCTTATGGGTACGACTTTTTCCTTTAATGTCTAAATAAGTTGCGTTAGTAATTTATGCTTTATCTAATTAAAAATATTAATGTAATACCTATAGATTCAGATAACAAACGTGCGAATGCGGAAAAATGTTTTGCGGGAGTGGGGCTCAGGGCTCTAGCTATATGACCATCGTCATCATCGTCTGGAAAACAGATGCAGACGAACACGAGTGTTATCCGGCAGAAGTCGAATTTGTATTTAAATATCACCTTGCTACAAACCGTGTAGTTTAAATACCAAGCACTCCCCCATCCCTAAATATCTAGGGGTTACTCTAGATAGAACTATTACCTATAGAGCCCACTGGCTGAAAACGAAACAGAAAGTATCGACAAGAAACAATATCCTACGTAAACTCTCTGGTACCGGATGGGGGACACAACCTAGCACGCTTAGAACAACTGCCTTGGCTCTATGCTACTCCACTGCAGAATATGCATGCCCTGTATAGTATACATCTAGTCATTCGAAGCAAGCAGACATCGCTCTGAATTACACCTGCCAACTTATCACCGGTTGCCTAAGACCTACGGCAACATAAAAAGTTTACTGCTTAGCCGGAATCTCCCCACCAGATATCAGACGTGAAGTGGCAACTAGAGTTGAAAGAACAATGGCAGACAACTCAGAAAACCATCAAATCAAAGGCTCAAGTCAAGGAAAAGCTTCCTCCATTCAGTAAAAAGCCTCACGGAACCGCCCGGAAAGTTAAAGACCTTGAAGACTGGATTATCCGTCATGAAAGTTTACTTCCGGGACGTGACAATGGATGGGTTACGTGGAGAACACTGAACAGGTTGCGAAGTGGGGTAGGTAGGTCCAAGGTGAATTTGAAGAAATGGGGATACACTTCCGACACCTCCATGTGCGAGTGCGGGGAAGAACAAACCATGGATCACCTTCTCGTATGCAGATTATCTCCTGCTAAGTGCACGATGAAGGCTTGATGGAGGCAACACAGGAAGCACGTGATGTGGCAAAATACTGGTCACATAGTAACATATTATATATTTAAACTGACTGTTTTGATGAGATTGTATATAGTATCAGCTAAATACCATGTATGATGCACTTTTTCTTGTGACTGATGTTGCTTCTGACACGATTAAATAAATAAATACCAAGAGTAATGTATCTATGCCAAACCCCAACATATCAGCTACTAAAAGTTAAAACAGAGGGACACCGTGAAGTTGGCTGAGAGACCAACATTGTAACCGAACTTTTGCATTAGGTTACAGACACTGCTTTTTGTTCTGTTTGGTATTTAGTTATTTTATTTTTATTAGGTTGCCAGCCGTGGCCACCTGTGGGTGGGGCGGCATGGAGAAACTTATGTGTTGTGGCATAGAGATTCTTTGTGTTGTTCCATCAGTGGGTGGCAGGTGGCTTTGATCTGTGTGTGAGGTCAAGAAGGCTTCCATGGATTGTAGGGCAAGGTTGCCATGGGAATCAGTTGTTGATAGTAGGGAGGCAAGATGGATGCTGCCAGGCTGAATGGAACCCAGTTAATTTTAGGAGAATGAGAATGAAGGGACTATTAGTGTGTTGATTTTGTGTGGGATGCCAAGGCATGGATAATGGAGGCCTGCTTACATGTGGATAAAGATGTATTAATAGTTTTGATTGCATGGAGAACATCTAGTAAAATAAAAGGAGCAGAAGAATATCCCTTTTCTTCATAATAATTGTTGTTAATACTGCACAACAGATGCAGGTAATGGAAGCTTGTCTTTATTAACAAATAGTGAATTTTGTGAAGTTGTTGTCCTTGTCTTTGTGAATTTATTTTTAGCGAGTATATCGCCCCACCACTCTGAAGGTGGCAAGTTTCATAAAAGTTACAACATCATGGCTGTGCTTGCCAGATTGGTACAGAGTGGGGCAAATAACAGTGGCCCGGGGAACAGAGTTCCAGGTTACAGGCTAAGTAGCGTCCCTACACGCAGGCTACACCTACTGCCGTACCGTATAGTGGGTGGTCTATACTGTGACGGATCTCAAAAGGGCTGTTTGTAGCGATTGCATGTTAATGACAGCAGGTGGTATCATTGTCTGGTGGTACATGTCAACACAATACTGTTTGACAGCTAAGGTGTATCGAAACAACCCTCATAGTCTTCAATAACTGCAGCAGAACATTTCTGATGAGATTGCAGCAATTCCAGCGGTCCAGCTGCGGTCTGTCTTCAGCAATTGCGGCTTCGGAGGCGTAGTCCGTAGCATGCTGAGCTTCTATGCCCACGGTAGCGGGTTCAAACCCGGCCGAAGTCGTCGGATTTTTTGAGAGCGTTAAAATCCCTCTGTATGACTTCCTTCGGAGGGGAAGTAAAGCCGGCGGTCCCATGTCATAGATTTATGGCATGAAAAAGAACCTTCCACTAATTACACCTGCGTGAAGCTAAATTGGATAGGCTAAGAATGTAAACAATGCTCTTAGGTTTCTACGTTCGTTGCCAAGAGCCAACTGCGGTGGCGTCTAGTAGCTAAGTTCTGAATTTGGCCTAGTAGTCGTTGACGGTGGCGCTTGGCGGCAAAAGTAGGAACTATTTGAAAAATTCTAAGTTGCAGTCTGTACTTAAATTAAAAAACAGATAACACGCACTAATACAGTAATCACAATTAACACCGGTTATCAGACAGATTCTACACACACCCAAAGTACACGGGGCTACATGACCACGTTGTCGCAGCCCCTAAACTTAAGAACCAACCAACCATGTCTTCCGCAACTTGCTGACCAGGGCTCAAAGGTGCCAAGAGATGGAAGGTGGTCATTTTCAACATCTGCTATAAGCAGGTTAGTGAACTATCCCCATTACTTTGGTGTGTTTCTTTGTAACCTGGAACTCTGTTACCAGGGCCACTTTTATTTGCTCCACCCTGTATTAATTATTACGAGACTTAGTTTTGTACGAATATTGGAATGCGGCTGAAATAATTCAGAAACCCCCATGGACGTCAAATTGGCAGGTAAAACACTAATGGAAGTAGGACACTTCTGCTACTTACTGTACCCGATACCTAGTTGAGGCTATCGGCTACGCCAGCAGACATTATGCCGTAGTTGAGATTTTGGGATGAGTTAAGAAAAGATAGCGCTCAGATCGAGTCAAGAGGAATGTCAAGATGACGTAGGAGGTCTAGGATTAAGAAGGCATTGACGGCTGTAAGCAGATGGAATTATGGATAGAAATGTGAAGCTTTATTAAGATCTATATGGAACATGGTATTTAAACATCTTAGAAGAGGAGATATAACATGCATTATATATGGTAATAATTTGAAGGAAGTCAGATAACTCTTAAGTTATTTTATAACTTAATAGCCGAGATGATGGGGGTTCGAGATTATAGTTGTGACGCAAGAGCACAGAGGTGGGGAGAACGTCACGTGACCGCGCCAGGCAGGTAAGGGTCATTGCAATCCAGAGACAGGCAGTCTAGCTCAGTGAGCCAAGCAGTCGAGATCTGTTAGCAAGAGAGTCCAGTACAGCGAGCAAAGCAGTCGAGGTCAGACAGCGAGCTGAGTAGGACGTATGCCGAGCGCATGGAAAGGTCGCACGGCGAACAGTTTTGTCACGGAAAGTGAAAGCGACAGTTTTAACTTCACCAAGCAGCGAACGACAAGTAGGTCAGTGAGCCGGGCGGACATCCGCAGTAGGCAGCATGAAGACCGGTTACCGAACCAGCTGTACAGGTCGAACGGCATGAGGAGGCCGGGGTTTTAGAACAGCATTGCGAGTAGTTGGAGAACTTTATTCCAAGCTGCATTTCAACGCAAAACAGCATAGTAGAGCGACATGGCGAGGCCAGCTTTAGGCAGAGATGATTATAACATTGCAGTAGGACCGTGCGGTTAATTCCAATATTATACGCAAGCATTATGACAGAAGCTGAACTTCATTACTACATTGAGTTGGAACGTTTATTCAGCATTTGAATTATAAAAGCAAATAGTTACGAGATACTGCAACTGTGAACTTCGAATGAACATAGTTTTTCTTAATGACATTACGACTATGCATTTCATAAAGCATTCCAAATAACATTAACGATTATAAGCAAATGAAATGTTATAAGCAAACGCACTTAGGAACATTAGCTCGTGCATTAATGCATTTCTTTCTTATGAAGTGTTATGAATTACCGAATACGAACACAGCTACAGGGTGTTTCATAAACTTAGACACTCTGATAAAACAATTTTATTTTCTACAAGTGAAACTTAACCGCTGTGGGAATTGAACTTTCAACACTCAAACTGAATATTGTATGGAACAGTGGCGTAACGTAGAAGAGGAATAGGGGGTCCGCTGTTTCTATGAACTTTTTCGTTAAGATTTGGACAATATCCGCTATGGATAACCAGAAGTTCATCATGTCGGAGTAAACGCAGACAGAGACGCGATGGCACCACAGAGCGATGGATTCGATTCCTGACGAGAAGGAGGTCCACCAGCTGATTCACTTGGGATTTTGAAGGCAATCGTCATTGCATGGATGGAATGATATTCACGCCGATCTTTCGAGAAATTCATTACATGAGGAAAATCGACGATCTTTGAAATTTAATAACAGCTGATTATGAGAAGGTACTGTAAGAGTTATAACTTCCTGATACGATTATTTTCATGAATACTGGGCACACATGTATATTTTTCTAATAGGAGTGATACGATTATTTAGACATGGTTTGACTTTATATGCTTCGAAATTTTTGCTAGAATATGGCGTGACCATATGATATGGCAGGCATCATTATACGAAATTCTCACCATTGGTTGGCTTTATTAAGCAGATGTTTGGTCTTTTAGACATTTTTCCAGCAAGGATAGTTTTCATGAATAGTTTTTTTTGTGTGACGAGTATTTCGAACTCGTGATCTGCAATTGATTATCTATATTACTTCGTCAGTTCATTGCATACTAGCGAGTGTGTATTATTCATCCGTAGGGATTTTTTCCATTGGATTGTTTGGAGATATTAAGATGTTATTCACTTTAGTGAATGAATATCACTTTTATATGACAACTAGAGACTTGTTGATTCCTATCTGGTACATTCACTCATTTAGTCTTCGAGATGGGGTCTTTCGTATTTATACGATTGTATGGTGGTTACTCATCTTACCCATCGCTCAGGGCACTATCATGTTAGTCGACGGGGCGAGGTCTTTCGTATTTATACGATTGTACGGTGGTTACTCATCTTACTTGCCATTGAGGGACTCATTTTTATCATCCGAGTGTACATGAGATTGTAAGTGAATCACACAAGGAACTACTAGTCACATATCAGTCGAATTTTGTTAAATAAATTAAAAATACATGTAAGCAGGGTTACATTTGTAATTCTTGTTTGCCAATCCAATATTTTGTTGCTATACTCTTTTGAGAGTACTTTCAGTTTAACAGCTGGTACAGCTGATGCTTTTGATGATTTTTATTATAATTGTGTTTGATACATTTGAGAAGGATTTAAAGTAATTGAATCTTGTAAGATGAATCATTAATGGTCAGATTTATTTTAAGGCAGATTAGTATTGCAGATTTTGATATGAGAGATTATAGCACATTGGTGTTTTTCTGTGATGTGAATTATGAAAATTGTAAGAGAATTTATGCTATTTGAAAGCAGTTCTTGAATTACTAAGGTAATATTTTTTCCAATTGTTTAAGAAGTTGTCTAGATGTGATCAGAGTAATTACAGTTATTGGAGATTGTGTGCGTTGATAATTTGAAGCCAGTTATATATTTTTTGTAGATCATGCAACGTGTTTAAGTGAAGTTTGTGATAGGCATTTTGTGGAAGTTGCCAAGTGATAGTTGCAATGTTGCTAATGTATTTTGAAGCAGACATGAGGTTGTCGAACCCAGTCTAGCGTAATTGTTGAGATTCATGCTGTGTATGCTGAATGTTTATGGAGTTTTGAGGAATAATTGTGGTATTCAAATGTGATATTTGAAGATGTGAGGATATATAATGTCGTTGTGGATAGTCAGATCCAACGTGATGTCGTGAAGACAATAATACTTTTTGGCATGACAATTAAATACGAAATATAACTTGGAAGTGATAAAACTGTAAGACAACGTTCTATAAACCATATTAAACAATTTGTTAGGAAATTAAACAAATAAATAAAGTTGATTATACAAGATTTTCTGAGAATAATAATTAATGAAATAATAATCTGAAATTTAAGCATATTAATGATCTGACCTAATGAAATAAAAATCAGAATGACTAGATGAAATAATAAAAATCTAAATAACCAGAAGAATAAAATTTAAATAAATTAATAAATTAAATTTTGGAATAAATCAATGAATTAAATAAATGGATGAATTAAAGATTGGATAAATAAACTGATTTAAATAAATTAATAGATGATTGGATAGATGATGAATAACTGAATTAGAAGGTGATAATTAATTAAAGAAGCTGATGATTAATGGATTTATATGGAATTAAATAAATTTAATTGAGATATAATTTGAAGAAATTGCAACTTGAGTTGAGGATTTAAATGATTTAATGGTGATGAGTTAATGATTCTGACAGGAATATGTTGAATTTTGAAATGAGAATTAATGTGAGTAATATTTAATTTTGATGATGATGATAATGATGACCAATGAGCCGTGGATTTTCTGTAATTCACGAACAAGTAATTATGAATGACAATGTAAATAGTGTAAATTAATTATTCGATGTTTAGGAGCATTTTACTAACATGTTCAACATTTAAATTATGCCATGCAAGCCATAAATTACGTGATGTTTAAAATATGTGATAATAATATGTGTATGTTTAGACAGATTAATAACTTTTTCAAATCCACATTTATGATGCTAAATTAAAGAGAAATTAGGTCTCAGGTATCACAAATGTCAGTGACGAAAGACATAGTGCTACAGTGATCCTGAGAACCCAAGAGAACTTTAGAGATTTTTCTGTTTTATGTGGATGGAATACTTTTGATTAGAAAAGAGATGGTTCGATTTTTGGACAATGACAATTTAACGTTGGCATTCGACCATACTCTCAGGTAGGATGAATATTTAAAATGTCTGTCTGACTACCAAAGTGAAATAAATTTGTTTTTATCTTAGTTGTGATCTGATGATGGTGTGATTTTCCTTTTTCTTTCCTTGTCTTGATTAAGGCTTAACCGGAAAGGATGTGGTTTGCTAGGAATTCAGTTGATGGCGCCCATTTATATTTGCATTAATTTTTTATTAAACTTAAGCCCGTAATGACCCTAGAGATACTTTGTCTCGTGTTACCCACTGCTTTTTCGATAACTCAGCTGAATTTCCGACACATTCCTTATTTGACTAGAGGTTCATTTAACTCCGCTCTGTCCTGGAACTCCAGGAATGCGATGTAATAGCAGATGGGTCATCGCATCCCCAGGACGAACGGGTACAGAGAGAGAGGAAGAATTGGCTTTACCCACCTGTGGGGCTTCGATTTTGTTTATTCTATGAAATCACATCAGATTTAGATTACTGAGAGATTGATCTCAAGTTCATTTAATTGTGTTATAAAATTTATTAAACTTAGTCAGAGAATATACTTGTGTGCCCATTCCAGTGTTCATGTTAATCGTATTAGTATTATATCATGTTAGTTATAAGTCATTTTCCTATACCCAAGGGAATGCAGGAATTGAGACATTGTGATGTGTTGTTGTCTAACGTCTCTGAATAAAACGTCTATTGAAAATATAATTATGTTGCCGGATGATTAGCTAAGGTATTAGGAGAGTTACAGAATGGTATGTCTGGTATTGCAGAAACTATTTCTAAAATGGAAACGGAAGTTAAAGAACAGATAAATAGTTCAGAAGCTAGATTAGAAGCTAGATGTAAAGAAAATGTGCAAGCATTACAAACTAGTAATAAAGAAAATTTAAAGTCATTAGAGACCAGATTACAGTCCAGTAGTAGGGATGAGTTGAAATCATTACAGATGAGTAACGAAGCTAATATAAAATTATTACAGTCAAATAGTGAAGATAATTTAAAGTCATTAGAGACTAGGTTACAGTCAAATAGTGAAGCTAACTTGAAGGATAGTTTTAAATCATTAGAAGAAAGATTACAGTCAAATAGCAAAGATGAGTTTAAATCATTGGAAGAGAAATTACAAGCTCGTAGTGAAGAAACTAACACAGAGTTAGAAAACAAGTTAACTAGGTTAGAGAATAGATTAACTTTAAATAATAATGAAATGCTTAAGACTTTACAATTAGATATAATTGCAGTAAATATGAAAGGAGAGGAAAATGTTCAAATATTAAGAAAGAATATTATTGAATTAGAAAGTAGAGGAGAAGAAAACATTCTTACTTTAAGAACAGACGTTATGTCCATACAGAAAGACATTAAATCGGATGTATCGAAGTTGAGATTCGACATTGATGGTTTAGTGGCAGATGTAGGCAAAATTCAAGAGTGGTCTACCGAAGTATCTTTCGAAACTAAAATCAAAGGTCTAGAGATGAATCTAGGTAATGAGATCAAAGATTTAAAGTCAGTAATTGGGACCATTAAAGAGGAAGTCTTAGGAGAGGTTAATTCTAATTTAAAATCATTAGAGAATCAATTGCAGAAAGATATTAGGAAGATGGACGATGATATAGAGCAAAAGGTTAATGAAAACTTAGCTTTATTCAAAAATAGAGTCGGTGCAATCGTGGAAGAACGGTATAGTGAGGTCGATGCCGAAGCAAAAGAAAAACGTGCAGGATTAGATGAGAAATTAATCGCAGGTATGGCAAACTTAGAAGCGAGGTTTACGGAGAACAAGGAAGCGATGAAGATAGATTCAACTCTATTTAGGACAGATGTTGATCTGTTAAAGGAACAAGTCGCGTCAGTAAAGAATACATGCGAAGACAAGATTGACAAGTTGAAAAACGATTCAGACGAGAGTAATAAAACGCAGAATGTTACGTCGCTAGATGAGTTGAAGACTCAGGTCAAGACCGTAGAGAAATTAGCAGAAGATAGGATAACTAAACTAGAATCTATGATTAACAGTTTCACCAGTCAAAATATTACATCAGGGGAAATATCGATAAACCAGACACCGATAGACCGCAGTATGAGTAATCAAGAAGTTAGCATGGGAGAAGACCGTCAAACGCAACCGAATGTGACATTCGAAAGGGCAAGTTCAACCCCTCAGGATAATCCGAGTTCGAATAGGAGTACGTTGGGTACAAGTGAACGATACTCAGGTCCAGTTACCATTATCAGAAATCTGGATGACAAGCCGAGGAAGTTTTCTGGAAATACAGGAGTCACACCAGTCGAATTTCTGCGAGATATTCGAGACTACATGACGGAACATAGAGTAGCCAAGGAAAGAGGGCTAAGGATAGTCGAACGCGCCTTAGACGGGTCTGCGTTAACTTGGTTTAGAGCATTCAGAAGCAATTTTGCGTATATGGAGCAATTTGCCATAGCATTCTTGAGGAGATTTTGGAGTGCGGAGGATCAGCTGAACGTAAGAGCAGAAATGTACTCGAAGCGTTATTCTACGTCACATCCGACGCATTATGCCAATTATTTTACGTCACAGTTGGCTAAATTACAGTTTCTGATTCCTCCATTGCCAGAAGAAGAGCGTTTTCAAGCTATAGCGAGACAGTTACCGATTGAGGTACAGCGATCACTAATAGCGTCGGGAGCACACACACTTGAGCACTATGACGACATTTTACGGCGATTAGTCTATACAAGCGCTCAAGTTACGCCTAGATTTGCAAGAAACGACAATCGAAACACGCAAGAGGTGAATGCGGTAGTCGTTGATAACGCAGCTCAAACGGACAGAAGAGATTCCTGGGAAAACAGAAGAAACGAAGGAAATCGAGTAAACATCCGTAACGTTCGTGGAAATGATCGATATAGAGGACCATATGAGAGGCCATAGATCAGGAAGCAAGAGACAGCCGATACAGAAATTATAACCAGAATTCCAGATATCAAGATCGGAATCGATACAACAATATATATCGTGGTAGAAACAACTGGAGCCAAGGTCAACAGTATACTCGGAATGACAGGCAGGATGGCCGAAGAAACGAGCCAAACGAAAGACGAGATAATAGTGAATATGAGAGATCGAGGCAAGAAGGTAGACAGCCTAGTGCACCACCCGAGGAGACAGTCAGAGATGTCAATCGAGCAAGCACGAGTTCCGAAGAAAAAAAACAACGTCAAATTAACTCTAGAGAAAGATGCTAATCATTGGGAATCGATCATCATTGTGGAAACGTATCAGGTTAAGGACGAGGATTTAATTGAAGAGGAAGATATAGTACATCGGGGAAATAGACATGAATTGCCAGTTATCAGTGTGGAAGTCATGGGAAAGGAAATAAAGACACTAGTAGACACGGGGGCTATGGTGAGCTTGATATCCATAGGTTGCCTGGATGAGTTGAAATTATCAGGAGAAATTACAATGTTGCCAACTGTTGTTAGCAAGATTCAAGGGGTGATCCCAGACAGAAGTATGAAATGTAAAAGTCAGGTACTTTTAGATGTTGGGATTGGAACCAGAAGTTTTGAACAGATGTTCCTAGTAATGGGTCAACTACATTTTGACATGATCCTAGGAGTGGATTTCTTAAGTGAGAGTGGCCTGATCATAGATATGCAGAGTAGGCGCATGTACTTTCCAGAAGGGGTCATGGAAAATCAGGAATCCGAGATGACATTCTTTAGAGAGAATATATTGGATGAGATAGTGTGCAGCATTGAAAGGTCTATAGAAGATAGAACTAGCATGACAAGTAAAATAAATCCAGAAATTAAGGAGCAGTTTGATCAAGTAATTTCAGAATATGAGGACATATTCAATGACAAACCAGGTCTCATAGAAAATGTTACCTACAGCATCAAGTTGATGGATGACAAACCATACCATAAGAATGTATATCCCATTCCGGATAAATGGAAGGAGGAAGTTAGCATAATGATAAGCGACATGGAGAAAGATGGAATAATCAAGAAGATGCCAACTGCTTATTTGAATCCTTTAGCTGTTGTCAAGAAACCTAATGGTAAGCTGAGGATATGCCTAGATGCTAGAGCCCTTAATGAAAGAGTTCTTCCTGAACACGACAGGCCACCTGTTATTCGTGAATTGTTACGCAGATTCAGAGGAAAGAGTTTCTTTTCGACTATCGATCTGACTAGTTCTTATTATCATGTTGAGCTAGCAGAAGACTGCAAACAATACACAGGGTTCTTGTTTGACCATAAAACATATGTATTCAATAGGTTACCTTTTGGAGTGAAAAATAGTGGTCCGGTGATGATCCGAGCACTAGATGAAAATTTGTCAGATGCAGTTAAGGAGCATGTGGTGAGCTATATTGATGACCTGATTATAGCGACTGAGACAGCGGAAGAACATATCAGGCACCTTCGAATGCTTTTTGAAGATTTTAGGAGGACGAACTTCAAGGTGAATTTCAACAAATGTCAGTTCATTCATGAAGAAATTGAATTTCTTGGACATAGAATCGATGGAGATGGTTATAGGCCCAATCCAAAGAAGATCATGGCTATTTCAGAGTTTCCAACCCCACGAAAGATTAAAGAGGTACGGCAGTTTTTAGGCATGTGTCAGTTATTTTCAACACATTGTCCTGAATATACTGAAACGATGGCACCTCTGCAGGATTTACTAAGAAAGGGAAATCGATGGAAATGGGACGATAGATGCAATCAACCGTTTTTAGCGGCTAAGAACATGTTGATCCAAAATATCAAGCTTGAGTACCCAGATTTTACAAGAAGATTTTTTGTGGAGACAGACGCATCCAAAATAGGTATTAGTGGGATCCTATATCAGTTGGATGATGACAAGAAACATAGGTATTTAGCTTTCACCAGTCGCAAGCTCAGGAATTGTGAGAAGAATTACTATGCAACTGAGTTAGAGGCATTAGCAGTGGTTCATGCTCTTAAGACGTGGAAGAAGGTGTTGTTTGGACATGACATAACAGTGATCACAGATCATAAAGCCCTCCAATTTATTATGAAGACAGACTTAGCGAGTGACCGCATCACCAGATGGGCTCTGTTCTTACAGCAATTTAACCCAACTGTTGTACATAGACCGGGGAAATTAAATCTGTTAGCAGATGTTTTGAGCAGAAACCCTTGTGAAGAAATAATTGTCAACCATATAAATTTGATTCAAGAGGATAATGGTACTCTAGAAAAGTTGAAGATGTTAGCGCAAACTCAGAAGAGATATGCACCTTTGCGAAGAATTTACCGTTTTTTGACACGCAGGATGGACAACGCTGATCCAGATTTTCAAAGAACTGAGATAGAGGCTAGAAAATACCATATTATGGGAGGTGTTATATGCCAATATATTGATCAGGATCATACTAAACTTAGAGTAGTGATCCCACCCAAGCTTGTCAAACCAGTTATTTGGATGATACACCGAACTGCAGCTCATGTAGGTGTAGACAAGACTTTGGCTCTCGCTCAAGAAACCTTCGTTTGGAGACAAATGGGACAAACGATTCGCGACGTCATAAAGACCTGTGACAGTTGTCAGCGAAGTAAATATTCATCTAAGCTAATGAAAGAGGTTCCTAGATCAATATTACCCAGCAAGCCAAGAGAACTTTTCGCTACGGACATTTTCGGTCCGATTCCTCGTTCGACGAAAGGAAATCAGTTTGTTTTGGTAACAGTAGACGTATTTTCTAAATACGTATCTCTATGCCCTATCCAGAAAGCTACATCCAAGTACGTGATCGACAGATTAGAGAAAACAGTTATTCCGAGCATGGGGAAACCTGAAGTTTTGTTGAGTGACCATGGATCACAATTCACCAGTATGGAATTTTCTACTGCTATGGAACGTTTAGGAATAAGGCATGTGTTTAATTCTGTACGGTATCCAGAGAGAAATCCAGCCGAAAGAATTATGCCGGAAATCAGTAAGATGTGTCGCTTATATGTGTCAAGGCAACACCATAGATGGATGGAAGTGATACCCATCATTAGTCAATGCTTGAATTCCACAGTACATGAAAGCACAGGACAGATTCCGTCCATGCTTCATCATGGATTGAAACCTGATAGACCATGGGACCGAGTCGTGAGGGCACCAGCAGATCCTCAACCCACACAAGAAAGAAGAGTCGAGATGGCAGGAGAGAGACTCAGAAGACAGGCGGAGAAGAGAGCCAGGAGACAAGCAGGAAGGAGGTTCCACGAGCCGTTTCAAGAAAATGATGAGGTGCTGATTAGGAAACCAGTCACTTCGAACCTTCAACTGAAGATCTACCATAAATTTGCGCCATTGTACGCTGGTCCATTCCGTATTGAAGAAACGTACCGAAATAATAGCTACAAGATTGTCAGAATGGATACTGATGAAGTTGTGGGAACTTTTAATGCAGCTAGCATTAGAAAGTACCATCATGCTGATTAAGAGGATTGTAGAGCTATCGTGTACATGTGTTATATATAGAATGCCTGAGAGTGTATTTTTTTTCTCAATCCTGATAAAAAAGGAGATGTACGGGAGAGATGTACCCGATACCTAGTTGAGGCTATCGGCTACGCCAGCAGACATTATGCCGTAGTTGAGATTTTGGGAAGAGTTAAGAAAAGATAGCGCTCAGATCGAGTCAAGAGGAATGTCAAGATGACGTAGGAGGTCTAGGATTAAGAAGGCACTGACGGCTGTAAGCAGATGGAATTATGGATAGAAATGTGAAGCTTTATTAAGATCTATATGGAACATGGTATTTAAACATCTTAGAAGAGGAGATATAACATGCATTATATATGGTAATAATTTGAAGGAAGTCAGATAACCCTTAAGTTATTTTATAACTTAATAGCCGAGATGATGGGGGTTCGAGATTATAGTTGTGACGCAAGAGCACAGAGGTGGGGAGAACGTCACGTGACCGCGCCAGGCAGGTAAGGGTCATTTCAGTCCAGAGACAGGCAGTCTAGCTCAGTGAGCCAAGCAGTCGAGATCTGTTAGCAAGAGAGTCCAGTACAGCGAGCAACGCAGTCGAGGTCAGACAGCGAGCTGAGTAGGACGTATGCCGAGCGCATGGAAAGGTCGCACGGCGAACAGTTTTGTCACGGAAAGTGAAAGCGACAGTTTTAACTTCACCAAGCAGCGAACGACAAGTAGGTCAGTGAGCCGGGCGGACATCCGCAGTAGGCAGAATGAAGACCGGTTACCGAACCAGCTGTACAGGTCGAACGGCATGAGGAGGCCGGGGTTTTAGAACAGCATTGCGAGTAGTTGGAGAACTTTATTCCAAGCTGCATTTCAACGCAGAACAGCATAGTAGAGCGACATGGCGAGGCCAGCTTTAGGCGGAGATGATTATAGCATTGCAGTAGGACCGTGCGGGTTAATTCCAATATTATACGCAAGCATTATGACAGAAGCTGAACTTCATTACTACATTGAGTTGGAACGTTTATTCAGCATTTGAATTATAAAAGCAAATAGTTACGAGATACTGCAACTGTGAACTTCGAATGAACATAGTTTTTCTTAATGACATTACGACTATGCATTTCATAAAGCATTCCAAATAACATTAACGATTATAAACAAATGAAATGTTATAAGCAAACGCACTTAGGAACATTAGCTCGTGCATTAATGCATTTCTTTCTTATGAAGTGTTATGAATTACCGAATACGAACACAGCTACAGGGTGTTTCATAAACTTAGACACTCTGATAAAACAATTTTATTTTCTACAAGTGAAGCTTAACCGCTGTGGGAATTGAACTTTCAACACTCAAACTGAATATTGTATGGAACAGTGGCGTAACGTAGAAGAGGAATAGGGGGTCCGCTGTTTCTATGAACTTTTTCGTGAAGATTTGGACAATATCCGCTATGGATAACCAGAAGTTCATCATGTCGGAGTAAACGCAGACAGAGACGCGATGGCACCACAGAGCGATGGATTCGATTCCAGACGAGAAGGAGGTCCACCAGCTGATTCACTTGGGATTTTGAAGGCAATCGTCATTGCATGGATGGAATGATATTCACGCCGATCTTTCGAGAAATTCATTACATGAGGAAAATCGACGATCTTTGAAATTTAATAACAGCTGATTATGAGAAGGTACTGTAAGAGTTATAACTTCCTGATACGATTATTTTCATGAATATTGGGCACACATGTATATTTTTCTAATAGGAGTGATACGATTATTTAGACATGGTTTGACTTTATATGCTTCGAAATTTTTGCTAGAATATGGCGTGACCATATGATATGGCAGGCATCATTATACGAAATTCTCACCATTGGTTGGCTTTATTAAGCAGATGTTTGGTCTTTTAGACATTTTTCCAGCAAGGATAGTTTTCATGAATAGTTTTTTTGTGTGACGAGTATTTCGAACTCGTGATCTGCAATTGATTATCTATATTACTTCGTCAGTTCATTGCATACTAGCGAGTGTGTATTATTCATCAGTAGGGATTTTTTCCATTGGATTGTTTGGAGATATTAAGATGTTATTCACTTTAGTGAATGAATATCGCTTTTATATGACAACTAGAGACTTGTTGATTCCTATCTGGTACATTCACTCATTTAGTCTTCGAGATGGGGTCTTTCGTATTTATACGATTGTATGGTGGTTACTCATCTTACCCATCGCTCAGGGCACTATCATGTTAGTCGACGGGGCGAGGTCTTTCGTATTTATACGATTGTACGGTGGTTACTCATCTTACTTGCCATTGAGGGACTCATTTTTATCATCCGAGTGTACATGAGATTGTAAGTGAATCACACAAGGAACTACTAGTCACATATCAGTCGAATTTTGTTAAATAAATTAAAAATACATGTAAGCAGGGTTACATTTGTAATTCTTGTTTGCCAATCCAATATTGTGTTGCTATACTCTTTTGAGAGTACTTTCAGTTTAACAGCTGGTACAGCTGATGCTTTTGATGATTTTTATAATTGTGTTTGATACCTTTGAGAAGGATTTAAAGTAATTGAATCTTGTAAGATGAATCATTTATGGTCAGATTTATTTTAAGGCAGATTAGTATTGCAGATTTTGATATGAGAGATTATAGCACATTGGTGTTTTTCTGTGATGTGAATTATGAAAATTGTAAGAGAATTTATGCTATTTGAAAGCAGATCTTGAATTACTAAGGTAATATTTTTTCCAATTGTTTAAGAAGTTGTCTAGATGTGATCAGAGTAATTACAGTTATTGGAGATTGTGTGCGTTGATAATTTGAAGCCAGTTATATATTTTTTGTAGATGATGCAACGTGTTTAAGTGAAGTTTGTGATAGGCATTTTGTGGAAGTTGCCAAGTGATAGTTGCAATGTTGCTAATGTATTTTGAAGCAGACATGAGGTTGTCGAACCCAGTCTAGCGTAATTGTTGAGATTCATGCTGTGTATGCTGAATGTTTATGGTGTTTTGAGGAATAATTGTGGTATTCAAATGTGATATTTGAAGATGTGAGGATATATAATGTCGTTGTGGATAGTCAGATCCAACGTGATGTCGTGAAGGCAATAATACTTTTTGGCATGACAATTAAATACGAAATATAACTTGGAAGTGATAAAACTGTAAGACAACGTTCTATAAACCATATTAAACAATTTGTTAGGAAATTAAACAAATAAATAAAGTTGATTATACAAGATTTTCTGAGAATAATAATTAATGAAATAATAATCTGAAATTTAAGCATATTAATGATCTGACCTAATGAAATAAAAATCAGAATGACTAGATGAAATAATAAAAATCTAAATAACCAGAAGAATAAAATTTAAATAAATTAATAAATTAAATTTTGGAATAAATCAATGAATTAAATAAATGGATGAATTAAAGATTGGATAAATAAACTGATTTAAATAAATTAATAGATGATTGGATAGATGATGAATAACTGAATTAGAAGGTGATAATTAATTAAAGAAGCTGATGATTAATGGATTTATATGGAATTAAATAAATTTAATTGAGATATAATTTGAAGAAATTGCAACTTGAGTTGAGGATTTAAATGACTTAATGGTGATGAGTTAATGATTCAGACAGGAATATGTTGAATTTTGAAATGAGAATTAATGTGAGTAATATTTAATTTTGATGATGATGATAATGATGACCAATGAGCCGTGGATTTTCTGTAATTCACGAACAAGTAATTATGAATGACAATGTAAATAGTGTAAATTAATTATTCGATGTTTAGGAGCATTTTACTAACATGTTCAACATTTAAATTATGCCATGCAAGCCATATATTACGTGATGTTTAAAATATGTGATAATAATATGTGTATGTTTAGACAGATTAATAACTTTTTCAAATCCACATTTATGATGCTAAATTAAAGAGAAATTAGGTCTCAGGTATCACAAATGTCAGTGACGAAAGACATAGTGCTACAGTGATCCTGAGAACCCAAGAGAACTTTAGAGATTTTTCTGTTTTATGTGGATGGAATACTTTTGATTAGAAAAGAGATGGTTCGATTTTTGGACAATGACAATTTAACGTTGGCATTCGACCATACTCTCAGGTAGGATGAATATTTAAAATGTCTGTCTGACTACCAAAGTGAAATAAATTTGTTTTTATCTTAGTTGTGATCTGATGATGGTGTGATTTTCCTTTTTCTTTCCTTGTCTTGATTAAGGCTTAACCGGAAAGGATGTGGTTTGCTAGGAATTCAGTTGATGGCGCCCATTTATATTTGCATTAATTTTTTATTAAACTTAAGCCCGTAACGACCCTAGAGATACTTTGTCTCGTGTTACCCACTGCTTTTTCGATAACTCAGCTGAATTTCCGACACATTCCTTATTTGACTAGAGGTTCATTTAACTCCGCTCTGTCCTGGAATTCCAGGAATGCGATGTAATAGCAGATGGGTCATCGCATCCCCAGGACGAACGGGTACAGAGAGAGAGGAAGAATTGGCTTTACCCACCTGTGGGGCTTCGATTTTGTTTATTCTATGAAATCACATCAGATTTAGATTACTGAGAGATTGATCTCAAGTTCATTTAATTGTGTTATAAAATTTATTAAACTTAGTCAGAGAATATACTTGTGTGCCCATTCCAGTGTTCATGTTAATCGTATTAGTATTATATCATGTTAGTTATAAGTCATTTTTCCTATACCCAAGTGAATGCAGGAATTGAGACATTGTGATGTGTTGTTGTCTAACGTCTCTGAATAAAACGTCTATTGAAAATATAATTATGTTGCCGGAAGATTTAGCTAAGGTATTAGGAGAGTTACAGAGTGGTATGTCTGGTATTGCAGAAACTATTTCTAAAATGGAAACGGAAGTTAAAGAACAGATAAATAGTTCAGAAGCTAGATTAGAAGCTAGATGTAAAGAAAATGTGCAAGCATTACAAACTAGTAATGAAGAAAATTTAAAGTCATTAGAGACCAGATTACAGTCCAGTAGTAGGGATGAGTTGAAATCATTACAGATGAGTAACGAAGCTAATATAAAATTATTACAGTCAAATAGTGAAGATAATTTAAAGTTATTAGAGACTAGGTTACAGTCAAATAGTGAAGCTAACTTGAAGGATAGTTTTAAATCATTAGAAGAAAGATTACAGTCAAATAGCAAAGATGAGTTTAAATCATTGGAAGAGAAATTACAAGCTCGTAGTGAAGAAACTAACACAGAGTTAGAAAACAAGTTAACTAGGTTAGAGAATAGATTAACTTTAAAGAATAATGAAATGCTTAAGACTTTACAATTAGATATAATTGCAGTAAATATGAAAGGAGAGGAAAATGTTCAAATATTAAGAAAGAATATTATTGAATTAGAAAGTAGAGGAGAAGAAAACATTCTTACTTTAAGAACAGACGTTATGTCCATACAGAAAGACATTAAATCGGATGTATCGAAGTTGAGATTCGACATTGATGGTTTAGTGGCAGATGTAGGCAAAATTCAAGAGTGGTCTACCGAAGTATCTTTCGAAACTAAAATCAAAGGTCGAGAGATGAATCTAGGTAATGAGATCAAAGATTTAAAGTCAGTAATTGGGACCATTAAAGAGGAAGTCTTAGGAGAGGTTAATTCTAATTTAAAATCATTAGAGAATCAATTGCAGAAAGATATTAGGAAGATGGACGATGATATAGAGCAAAAGGTTAATGAAAACTTAGCTTTATTCAAAAATAGAGTCGGTGCAATCGTGGAAGAACGGTATAGTGAGGTCGATGCCGAAGCAAAAGAAAAACGTGCAGGATTAGATGAGAAATTAATCGCAGGTATGGCAAACTTAGAAGCGAGGTTTACGGAGAACAAGGAAGCGATGAAGATAGATTCAACTCTATTTAGGACAGATGTTGATCTGTTAAAGGAACAAGTCGCGTCAGTAAAGAATACATGCGAAGACAAGATTGACAAGTTGAAAAACGATTCAGACGAGAGTAATAAAACGCAGAATGTTACGTCGCTAGATGAGTTGAAGACTCAGGTCAAGTCCGTAGAGAAATTAGCAGAAGATAGGATAACTAAACTAGAATCTATGATTAACAGTTCACCAGTCAAAATGTTACATCAGGGGAAATATCGATAAATCAGACACCGATAGACCGCAGTATGAGTAATCAAGAAGTTAGCATGGGAGAAGACCGTCAAACGCAACCGAATGTGACATTCGAAAGGGCAAGTTCAACCCCTCAGGATAATCCGAGTTCGAATAGGAGTACGTTGGGTACAAGTGAACGATACTCAGGTCCAGTTACCATTATCAGAAATCTGGATGACAAGCCGAGGAAGTTTTCTGGAAATACAGGAGTCACACCAGTCGAATTTCTGCGAGATATTCGAGACTACATGGCGGAACATAGAGTAGCCAAGGAAAGAGGGCTAAGGATAGTCGAACGCGCCTTAGACGGGTCTGCGTTAACTTGGTTTAGAGCATTCAGAAGCAATTTTGCGTATATGGAGCAATTTGCCATAGCATTCTTGAAGAGATTTTGGAGTGCGGAGGATCAGCTGAACGTAAGAGCAGAAATGTACTCGAAGCGTTATTCTACGTCACATCCGACGCATTATGCCAATTATTTTACGTCACAGTTGGCTAAATTACAGTTTCTGATTCCTCCATTGCCAGAAGAAGAGCGTTTGCAAGCTATAGCGAGACAGTTACCGATTGAGGTACAGCGATCACTAATAGCGTCGGGAGCACACACACTTGAGCACTATGACGACATTTTACGGCGATTAGACTATACAAGCGCTCAAGTTACGCCTAGATTTGCAAGAAACGACAATCGAAACACGCAAGAGGTGAATGCGGTAGTCGTTGATAACGCAGCTCAAACGGACAGAAGAGATTCCTGGGAAAACAGAAGAAACGAAGGAAATCGAGGAAACATCCGTAACGTTCGTGGAAATGATCGATATAGAGGACCATATGAGAGGCCATACGATCAGGAAGCAAGAGACAGCCGATACAGAAATTATAACCAGAATTCCAGATATCAAGATCGGAATCGATACAACAATATATATCGTGGTAGAAACAACTGGAGCCAAGGTCAACAGTATACTCGGAATGACAGGCAGGATGGCCGAAGAAACGAGCCAAACGAAAGACGAGATAATCGTGAATATGAGAGATCGAGGCAAGAAGGTAGACAGTCTAGTGCACCACCCGAGGAGACAGTCAGAGATGTCAATCGAGCAAGCACGAGTGCCGAAGAAAAAAAACAACGTCAAATTAACTCTAGAGAAAGATGCTAATCATTGGGAATCGATCATCATTGTGGAAACGTATCAGGTTAAGGACGAGGATTTAATTGAAGAGGAAGATATAGTACATCGGGGAAATAGACATGAATTGCCAGTTATCAGTGTGGAAGTCATGGGAAAGGAAATAAAGACACTAGTAGACACGGGGGCTATGGTGAGCTTGATATCCATAGGTTGCCTGGATGAGTTGAAATTATCAGGAGAAATTACAATGTTGCCAACTGTTGTTAGCAAGATTCAAGGGGTGATCCCAGACAGAAGTATGAAATGTAAAAGTCAGGTACTTTTAGATGTTGGGATTGGAACCAGAAGTTTTGAACAGATGTTCCTAGTAGTGGGTCAACTACATTTTGACATGATCCTAGGAGTGGATTTCTTAAGTGAGAGTGGCCTGATCATAGATATGCAGAGTAGGCGCATGTACTTTCCAGAAGGGGTCATGGAAAATCAGGAATCCGAGATGACATTCTTTAGAGAGAATATATTGGATGAGATAGTGTGCAGCATTGAAAGGTCTATAGAAGATAGAACTAGCATGACAAGTAAAATAAATCCAGAAATTAAGGAGCAGTTTGATCAAGTAATTTCAGAATATGAGGACATATTCAATGACAAACCAGGTCTCATAGAAAATTTTACCTACAGCATCAAGTTGATGGATGACAAACCATACCATAAGAATTTATATCCCATTCCGGATAAATGGAAGGAGGAAGTTAGCATAATGATAAGCGACATGGAGAAAGATGGAATAATCAAGAAGATGCCAACTGCTTATTTGAATCCTTTAGCTGTTGTCAAGAAACCTAATGGTAAGCTGAGGATATGCCTAGATGCTAGAGCCCTTAATGAAAGAGTTCTTCCTGAACACGACAGGCCACCTGTTATTCGTGAATTGTTACGCAGATTCAGAGGAAAGAGTTTCTTTTCGACTATCGATCTGACTAGTTCTTATTATCATGTTGAGCTAGCAGAAGACTGCAAACAATACACAGGGTTCTTGTTTGACCATAAAACATATGTATTCAATAGGTTACCTTTTGGAGTGAAAAATAGTGGTCCGGTGATGATCCGAGCACTAGATGAAAATTTGTCAGATGCAGTTAAGGAGCATGTGGTGAGCTATATTGATGACCTGATTATAGCGACTGAGACAGCGGAAGAACATATCAGGCACCTTCGAATGCTTTTTGAAGATCTTAGGAGGACGAACTTCAAGGTGAATTTCAACAAATGTCAGTTCATTTATGAAGAAATTGAATTTCTTGGACATAGAGTCGATGGAGATGGTTATAGGCCCAATCCAAAGAAGATCATGGCTATTTCAGAGTTTCCAACCCCACGAAAGATTAAAGAGGTACGGCAGTTTTTAGGCATGTGTCAGTTATTTTCAACACATTGTCCTGAATATACTGAAACGATGGCACCTCTGCAGGATTTACTAAGAAAGGGAAATCGATGGAAATGGGACGATAGATGCAATCAACCGTTTTTGCGGCTAAGAACATGTTGATCCAAAATATCAAGCTTGAGTACCCAGATTTTACAAGAAGATTTTTTGTGGAGACAGACGCATCCAAAATAGGTATTAGTGGGATCCTATATCAGTTGGATGATGACAAGAAACATAGGTATTTAGCTTTCACCAGTCGCAAGCTCAGGAATTGTGAGAAGAATTACTATGCAACTGAGTTAGAGGCATTAGCAGTGGTTCATGCTCTTAAGACGTGGAAGAAGGTGTTGTTTGGACATGACATAACAGTGATCACAGATCATAAAGCCCTCCAATTTATTATGAAGACAGACTTAGCGAGTGACCGCATCACCAGATGGGCTCTGTTCTTACAGCAATTTAACCCAACTGTTGTACATAGACCGGGGAAATTAAATCTGTTAGCAGATGTTTTGAGCAGAAACCCTTGTGAAGAAGTAATTGTCAACCATATAAATTTGATTCAAGAGGATAATGGTACTCTAGAAAAGTTGAAGATGTTAGCGCAAACTCAGAAGAGATATGCACCTTTGCGAAGAATTTACCGTTTTTTGACACGCAGGATGGACAACGCTGATCCAGATTTTCAAAGAACTGAGATAGAGGCTAGAAAATACCATATTATGGGAGGTGTTATATGCCAATATATTGATCAGGATCATACTAAACTTAGAGTAGTGATCCCACCCAAGCTTGTCAAACCAGTTATTTGGATGATACACCGAACTGCAGCTCATGTAGGTGTAGACAAGACTTTGGCTCTCGCTCAAGAAACCTTCGTTTGGATACAAATGGGACAAACGATTCGCGACGTCATAAAGACCTGTGACAGTTGTCAGCGAAGTAAATATTCATCTAAGCTAATGAAAGAGGTTCCTAGATCAATATTACCCAGCAAGCCAAGAGAACTTTTCGCTACGGACATTTTCGGTCCGATTCCTCGTTTGACGAAAGGAAATCAGTTTGTTTTGGTAACAGTAGACGTATTTTCTAAATACGTATCTCTATGCCCTATCCAGAAAGCTACATCCAAGTACGTGATCGACAGATTAGAGAAAACAGTTATTCCGAGCATGGGGAAACCTGAAGTTTTGTTGAGTGACCATGGATCACAATTCACCAGTATGGAATTTTCTACTGCTATGGAACGTTTAGGAATAAGGCATGTGTTTAATTCTGTACGGTATCCAGAGGGAAATCCAGCCGAAAGAATTATGCCGGAAATCAGTAAGATGTGTCGCTTATATGTGTCAAGGCAACACCATAGATGGATGGAAGTGATACCCATCATTAGTCAATGCTTGAATTCCACAGTACATGAAAGCACAGGACAGATTCCGTCCATGCTTCATCATGGATTGAAACCTGATAGACCATGGGACCGAGTCGTGAGGGCACCAGCAGATCCTCAACCCACACAAGAAAGAAGAGTCGAGATGGCAGGAGAGAGACTCAGAAGACAGGCGGAGAAGAGAGCCAGGAGACAAGCAGGAAGGAGGTTCCACGAGCCGTTTCAAGAAAATGATGAGGTGCTGATTAGGAAGCCAGTCACTTCGAACCTTCAACTGAAGATCTACCATAAATTTGCGCCATTGTACGCTGGTCCATTCCGTATTGAAGAAACGTACCGAAATAATAGCTACAAGATTGTCAGAATGGATACTGATGAAGTTGTGGGAACTTTTAATGCAGCTAGCATTAGAAAGTACCATCATGCTGATTAAGAGGATTGTAGAGCTATCGTGTACATGTGTTATATATAGAATGCCTGAGAGTGTAGTTTTTTTCTCAATCCTGATAAAAAAGGAGATGTATGGGAGAGATGTACCCGATACCTAGTTGAGGCTATCGGCTACGCCAGCAGACATTATGCCGTAGTTGAGATTTTGGGAAGAGTTAAGAAAAGATAGCGCTCAGATCGAGTCAAGAGGAATGTCAAGATGACGTAGGAGGTCTAGGATTAAGAAGGCACTGACGGCTGTAAGCAGATGGAATTATGGATAGAAATGTGAAGCTTTATTAAGATCTATATGGAACATGGTATTTAAACATCTTAGAAGAGGAGATATAACATGCATTATATATGGTAATAATTTGAAGGAAGTCAGATAACCCTTAAGTTATTTTATAACTTAATAGCCGAGATGATGGGGGTTCGAGATTATAGTTGTGACGCAAGAGCACAGAGGTGGGGAGAACGTCACGTGACCGCGCCAGGCAGGTAAGGGTCATTGCAGTCCAGAGACAGGCAGTCTAGCTCAGTGAGCCAAGCAGTCGAGATCTGTTAGCAAGAGAGTCCAGTACAGCGAGCAACGCAGTCGAGGTCAGACAGCGAGCTGAGTAGGACGTATGCCGAGCGCATGGAAAGGTCGCACGGCGAACAGTTTTGTCACGGAAAGTGAAAGCGACAGTTTTAACTTCACCAAGCAGCGAACGACAAGTAGGTCAGTGAGCCGGGCGGACATCCGCAGTAGGCAGCATGAAGACCGGTTACCGAACCAGCTGTACAGGTCGAACGGCATGAGGAGGCCGGGGTTTTAGAACAGCATTGCGAGTAGTTGGAGAACTTTATTCCAAGCTGCATTTCAACGCAGAACAGCATAGTAGAGCGACATGGCGAGGCCAGCTTTAGGCGGAGATGATTATAGCATTGCAGTAGGACCGTGCGGGTTAATTCCAATATTATACGCAAGCATTATGACAGAAGCTGAACTTCATTACTACATTGAGTTGGAACGTTTATTCAGCATTTGAATTATAAAAGCAAATAGTTACGAGATACTGCAACTGTGAACTTCGAATGAACATAGTTTTTCTTAATGACATTACGACTATGCATTTCATAAAGCATTCCAAATAACATTAACGATTATAAACAAATGAAATGTTATAAGCAAACGCACTTAGGAACATTAGCTCGTGCATTAATGCATTTCTTTCTTATGAAGTGTTATGAATTACCGAATACGAACACAGCTACAGGGTGTTTCATAAACTTAGACACTCTGATAAAACAATTTTATTTTCTACAAGTGAAGCTTAACCGCTGTGGGAATTGAACTTTCAACACTCAAACTGAATATTGTATGGAACAGTGGCGTAACGTAGAAGAGGAATAGGGGGTCCGCTGTTTCTATGAACTTTTTCGTGAAGATTTGGACAATATCCGCTATGGATAACCAGAAGTTCATCATGTCGGAGTAAACGCAGACAGAGACGCGATGGCACCACAGAGCGATGGATTCGATTCCAGACGAGAAGGAGGTCCACCAGCTGATTCACTTGGGATTTTGAAGGCAATCGTCATTGCATGGATGGAATGATATTCACGCCGATCTTTCGAGAAATTCATTATATGAGGAAAATCGACGATCTTTGAAATGTAATAACAGCTGATTATGAGAAGGTACTGTAAGAGTTATAACTTCCTGATACGATTATTTTCATGAATACTGGGCACACATGTATATTTTTCTAATAGGAGTGATACGATTATTTAGACATGGTTTGACTTTATATGCTTCGAAATTTTTGCTAGAATATGGCGTGACCATATGATATGGCAGGCATCATTATACGAAATTCTCACCATTGGTTGGCTTTATTAAGCAGATGTTTGGTCTTTTAGACATTTTTCCAGCAAGGATAGTTTTCATGAATAGTTTTTTTTGTGTGACGAGTATTTCGAACTCGTGATCTGCAATTGATTATCTATATTACTTCGTCAGTTCATTGCATACTAGCGAGTGTGTATTATTCATCAGTAGGGATTTTTTCCATTGGATTGTTTGGAGATATTAAGATGTTATTCACTTTAGTGAATGAATATCGCTTTTATATGACAACTAGAGACTTGTTGATTCCTATCTGGTACATTCACTCATTTAGTCTTCGAGATGGGGTCTTTCGTATTTATACGATGGTATGGTGGTTACTCATCTTACCCATCGCTCAGGGCACTATCATGATTAGTCGACGGGGCGAGGTCTTTCGTATTTATACGATTGTACGGTGGTTACTCATCTTACTTGCCATTGAGGGACTCATTTTTATCATCCGAGTGTACATGAGATTGTAAGTGAATCACACAAGGAACTACTAGTCACATATCAGTCGAATTTTGTTAAATAAATTAAAAATACATGTCAGCAGGGTTACATTTGTAATTCTTGTTTGCCAATCCAATATTTTGTTGCTATACTCTTTTGAGAATACTTTCAGTTTAACAGCTGGTACAGCTGATGCTTTTGATGATTTTTATAATTGTGTTTGATACCTTTGAGAAGGATTTAAAGTAATTGAATCTTGTAAGATGAATCATTTATGGTCAGATTTATTTTAAGGCAGATTAGTATTGCAGATTTTGATATGAGAGATTATAGCACATTGGTGTTTTTCTGTGATGTGAATTATGAAAATTGTAAGAGAATTTATGCTATTTGAAAGCAGATCTTGAATTACTAAGGTAATATTTTTTCCAATTGTTTAAGAAGTTGTCTAGATGTGATCAGAGTAATTACAGTTATTGGAGATTGTGTGCGTTGATAATTTGAAGCCAGTTATATATTTTTTGTAGATCATGCAACGTGTTTAAGTGAAGTTTGTGATAGGCATTTTGTGGAAGTTGCCAAGTGATAGTTGCAATGTTGCTAATGTATTTTGAAGCAGACATGAGGTTGTCGAACCCAGTCTAGCGTAATTGTTGAGATTCATGCTGTGTATGCTGAATGTTTATGGAGTTTTGAGGAATAATTGTGGTATTCAAATGTGATATATGAAGATGTGAGGATATATAATGTCGTTGTGGATAGTCAGATCCAACGTGATGTCGTGAAGGCAATAATATTTTTTGGCATGACAATTAAATACGAAATATAACTTGGAAGTGATAAAACTGTAAGACAACGTTCTATAACCCATATTAAACAATTTGTTAGGAAATTAAACAAATAAATAAAGTTGATTATACAAGATTTTCTGAGAATAATAATTAATGAAATAATAATCTGAAATTTAAGCATATTAATGATCTGACCTAATGAAATAAAAATCAGAATGACTAGATGAAATAATAAAAATCTAAATAACCAGAAGAATAAAATTTAAATAAATTAATAAATTAAATTTTGGAATAAATCAATGAATTAAATAAATGGATGAATTAAAGATTGGATAAATAAACTGATTTAAATAAATTAATAGATGATTGGATAGATGATGATTAACTGAATTAGAAGGTGATAATTAATTAAAGAAGCTGATGATTAATGAATTTATATGGAATTAAATAAATTTAATTGAGATATAATTTGAAGAAATTGCAACTTGAGTTGAGGATTTAAATGATTTAATGGTGATGAGTTAATGATTCTGACAGGAATATGTTGAATTTTGAAATGAGAATTAACGTGAGAAATATTTAATTTTGATGATGATGATAATGATGACCAATGAGCCGTGGATTTTCTGTAATTCACGAACAAGTAATTATGAATGACAATGTAAATAGTGTAAATTAATTATTCGATGCTTAGGAGCATTTTACTAACATGTTCAACATTTAAATTATGCCATCCAAGCCATAAATTACGTGATGTTTAAAATATGTGATAATAATATGTGTATGTTTAGACAGATTAATAACTTTTTCAAATCCACATTTATGATGCTAAATTAAAGAGAAATTAGGTCTCAGGTATCACAAATGTCAGTGACGAAAGACATAGTGCTACAGTGATCCTGAGAACCCAAGAGAACTTTAGAGATTTTTCTGTTTTATGTGGATGGAATACTTTTGATTGGAAAAGGGATGGTTCGATTTTTGGACAATGACATTTTAACGTTGGCATTCGACCATACTCTCAGGTAGGATGAATATTTAAAATGTCTGTCTGACTACCAATGTGAAATAAATTTGTTTTTATCTTAGTTGTGATCTGATGATGGTGTGATTTTCCTTTTTCTTTCCTTGTCTTGATTAAGGCTTAACCGGAAAGGAAGTGGTTTGCTAGGAATTCAGTTGATGGCGCCCATTTATATTTGCATTAATTTTTTATTAAACTTAAGCCCGTAACGACCCTAGAGATACTTTGTCTCGTGTTACCCACTGCTTTTTCGATAACTCAGCTGAATTTCCGACACATTCCTTATTTGACTAGAGGTTCATTTAACTCCGCTCTGTCCTGGAACTCCAGGAATGCGATGTAATAGCAGATGGGTCATCGCATCCCCTGGACAAACGGGTACATTACGAAGCATAATAAACAGCGATGGACGAAGCAAAGAAGATATAAAATGTAGGCTGGCTGAGGCAAGGAAGCATTTCTACAGAAAAGGAATCTATTGACATCTAATCTAGATTTAGGTATTAAAAAGTGATTTTGGAAATCATTTATCTGGAGCGTGGTGCTCTATGGAAGTGAAACTTGGAATGAGGTCGGACTTTTAGGACCGTTAAAATCCCTCTGTATGACTTCCTTAGGAGGGAAAGTTAAGCCGGCGGTCCCATGTCATAGATTTATGGCATGAAAAGGAACCTTTCACTAACTACACTTGTGCGAAGCCAAAATTTGTAGGTTAAAATTGATAACGCTCTATTATTTCCAACGTTCACCCCCAGGTGCTCACTGCGGTGCCATCTAGTAGCCAAGTCCCCAAGCTAGGTGTCGTGGACGATAACATTTGTTAGGAACTACTTGAAATTATTGTCTTCAGTCCTTACTTGAATTAAAGAAACGGATAACACACACTAATACAGCCATCACAATATTATAACTGGTTATCAGACAGATTCTAAACACACCCAAAGTACACGGGGCTACATGAACGCGTTGTTGCAGCCCCTAAACTAAGGAACCAACCAACCAACCTTGGACTGTTGGCAGAGCAGAAAATAAGCGTTTGAAATGAGGTGTTACAGGAGAATGTTGAAGATCAGACGGGCAGATAAAGAAAGAGACTGTATTAAGACGAATGGCGGAGGAGAGATATATCTGGAAAATGCTAATGAAAAGATGAGATAGGTTGGTAGGACACATACTAGGACACCCAAGAATAGTAAACTTAGTTATTGAAGGAAGAGTCGAGGGCAAGTACTGTAGTAGTAGACCAAGGTTAGAATATGTTAAAAGGATTGTCTCGGATGTAAGGGTGTGGTAGGTATGTAGAGATGGATCAATTAGCTCAGAACAGGGAGGCTTGGAGAGCTGAATCAAACCAGTCAAAAGACTGAGGACTGAAACAACAACAGTTTTGTACGATGCAGTATTGTCTGTGCGCCAGGAGAAGTCAGTTCGACAAGCTGCGACAGAGTGTGGGGGGTTTCGGTTGTGCACATGCGCAAACAGTCTGCTCCTGACCTAAATGTATCGGCCGTAATTTGCCACTTCCTCCAGCATGGTGCTTGTTGGTCATCCAGCTTGAAGTGCGTATTGTTCACTTTCTAATGTCGACATTCTCACATGACTTTGTGTTTATTTTTAACAGAGCGCAGAGTACAAATAGAGGAAGAATGCGTTGGATGAGTGAAACAGGTAGTGACCGACTTGATGTTTTTGGAAAGTGCGGTACACGGTGGGCGGGAAGGCACCTAAGTTCAAACCCAACTGACCTCTCCTGGCGCGCTAACAATCGTTATATGATCAACGGCCCCAGTAGCCGTCTTGCCTAGAGTCCAATTATGTTGGAGCTGTGTATGACGAGAGTTTGAAATATTTTTACATATTTCTTTTTCGCTATCGTTTTACCCTCCAGGCTTGGCTTTTCCCACGGACTAAGCGAGGGATCCCACCTCTACCGCCACTGAGGGCAGTGTCCTGGAGCTTGAGACTCTGAGTGAGGGATACAACTGGGGTGTGTGACCAGCACTACGCCCAGGCGGCCTCACCTGCAAAGCGAACAGGGGGCCTGATGAAGGGAGGGGAAGAGTGGGAAGGTTAGGCAAGGAAGTGGGAAGGTGGCGGCCGTGGCCTTACAGTAGGAACCATCCCGGCATTTGCCGAAGACGAAGTGTGAAACCACGAAAAACCTCTTCGAGGATGGCTGAGGTGTGAATTGAACCCCCTCTACTCATTTTGGCCACCCGAGGCTGAGTAGACCCCGTTCCAGTCCTCATACCACTTTTCAAATTTCGTGGCAGAGCCGGGAATCGAACCCAGGACCTCCGGGGCTGCAGCTAACCATGATGACCGCTACGCTACGCAGGCGACTTTTACAAATTATTAAATCAGTTAGCTAGGAACTTAATTGCAATTCGTAAACTGGGTTCCAATATTCTTCTCCTACCACTCCTGGTGTTAGTGACATATAGCCTACTTGGAAATAATAATCAAATATTACCGAGAAATCTTGACCTTACATCTGTTATTTTTCTGTGAGTAAATAAATAAGTAAATAATTAAATAGGAATAAATAAATAAATAAATAAATAAATCTCTACTTGTATAAAACAAAGTCCCCGATTCGTAGATGTCACGGGTAATATCGAGAACCACTGGATGGATTTTGATGCGGTTTTTACCATTCTGTAAAGGATATAACGAGAAAGGTTTCTGTAGAAAATACTTTATTTATGATCAAAGAAAGTCAAGCAGTAACGATTTCAGTGAAAAGGTAGAAAAATAATGTGACGTCCGTGCGCTTTTTAAGCTTACACTGGTCAAACTGTTAACATATCTATATATTATGAGTGTAAGAATTGTTCAGCATAAAACGTTCTACAAGAATGACCCGGAGAGCATATTTCTATCTTCAATACAACACTCATTATAAGTGATTTTACGTTTTCATTTCTTCCAACAATCTCCATTCAATTATTGAGGCGACAGTTTACAAGCTAGCTGGGAGCGAGTCTATCACCCTAGTTACAGCCTAGCTAGTGGGCGAGCCTATTACCCCAGATACTGCCAGCAGCAAACTGTTGAATTGTGTTGAGTTAAGACTTCAGAGAAGAGTGGTTGTGTTTGGAGTTTCCCTGGAAGTGCAACTCAGTGTTTCTTCATTTCGCCTGTGAACTTTTCGTTCCACAAAATACACTGTCAAGTTAAGATTGGACGGAAGGGGGATTTGTGCTTCATGCACCTCGGCATTCTTAAATTACGTCTGACAAGAATTCGTTGCGCATGCATCTCCATGACAATATAATTAATAGTCCAGTCAGTGATTTCAAACCATCGTGCCAGTATGTAAAACGGATATTGGTCGCAGTTCATGGACATCGAAGAAAACGCGCTTATCACGTGATGCATTCATAACTGCTCCCGGACGAAGCCGGGGTGGGCTGCTAGTATATAGATAAATCACTAAATAAACATACTGCTAAAGAGACCATAAACAAACAAACCATAAATGAATAAATACGTAAATAAATCAATAATTATGTATACGTTAATCAATCAATGAATTAATCAAAAATAAACAAAAGCAAAAAGTAAGTTAATTAACCATAAACAAACAAATAAATAATAGCATTATATTTCATTGTAAATGCTTGTGATCTTTCAGTTACCTTGGAATCGTCAGAGTGAGCCTGATGTTCCTAGCGTTTCAAAGGTAATAATAATAATATCGTATGGCCTCGCGTGCCTGGTGCAAGCTTTTGTTAATTGACACCCAGAGGGCAGCTTGCATGTCGAATTTCGTCGTTCCTTTGAACGCTATGAAAGTCAAGGAGGTTAGATATCTGAACTCCTTGACACTACAGCGCTTTCAAGTAGAGAATGGAGGAACTTTGTGATGACGGAAAATCCCGAGATTAATTTTGCCATTGAACACAGCCTACTGAATTCAAATGGGTTCTTTAACATGCCAACAACGTATGACTTGAGTGTCGTGATTTTTGTCGCCTTCAAAAATCACTTACCATGGCCAGGAGCGAACCTGCAATCTTGGGGTTGGTAGTCCGACACCATAACAACTCACCTACCGTGGCAAGCTGTTTCAAAGGTAATATTGCATCATTCGAGTGATGTCCCTCACATGGGCTATAATTTCCCTAAAGCGTAGGTGCAGAAGTTGGGGGTCTGGAAACTTTGAAAAGTGTTTTCTTCAGGTCTAAATTGTTCTGAACGAGAGTTATTAAGCACTTTGTCACCCGTTTAATGCAATTTCATATTCCAGGCGAACAAACACAGGAGAATTCCTGACAGAACTTCAAAATTTTCACCATGAGGTTTGTATTACACCCACCTAACTCAAGTTCAAAATTATAAGATCTTCGGAGTTAAGACGCCGTATCCAAACAATTCAGTCTTGAAATAGTATTGAAGATTAGAATCTTCATAATAATAATAAGGATAAGAAGATTGTAGTTTTACGTGACCGCGAATCTTGAGATTATGAGCCACGGGACCTCCTTTCTACGTGGAATCCGAACCACAGGACATGGCATTACACTTTGAAAATCTCACATGCATTGACCTGGAAACGAACCCAGTCCACCTTGGTGAGAGGCCAACAGCTTGACCGCTGCGCCACCACGCCCCTATACCGTATAATAAGAAGAACAATTAATCACAACTGCTTCCACGTTGTCATAATCTAGGACTGTAATATGGACCCTTTGGTCCAAAGATCCTCGTCATGAGTGCAATAACTATGTTAAAAGTAATTCTATTCCTGTTTTTTTGCACAGACTGCAGGAAAATGCAGGGATGGTATATGGTTTTAAGTCTCTAGACACCAACCTACATAACTATAGTTACACACAGGTTATCACAAAAATACTTCGTTTGAGTCCTCGGTCCTTCGACTGATTGGATGCAGTTTTCGATGCCTCCCTCTCCTGAGCTAATCGTTTCATCTCTACATAGCTACCACACAATACATCCGATGCAATCTGTTCAACATATTCTAACCTTTGTCTACCTCTACAGTTCTTGTCCTCGACTCTCCCTTCCATAACTAAGTTTGCCATTCCTGGGTGTCTTAATATGTGTCCTACCAACCTATCTCTTCTCTTTATTAGCAGTCACCAGACACATTTCTCCTCTCCCACTCGTCTTAATACTTCTTCTTTGTTACTCTATGTACCCATATAATCTTCATCATTCTCCTGTAACACCACATTTCAAATCCTTCAATTCTCCTCTTTTCTGCTGCACCAATAATCCAAGTTTCACTTCCGTAGAACACCACGCTCCAGTTAATACTTCAGAGAAGAGTGTTTTTACGTTTTAATTCTTCCAACAATCTCCATTCAAGCTAGCTGGGAGCGAGCCTATCACCCCAGTTACAGCCTAGCTAGCGGGCGAGCCTATTATCCCAGATACAGTCAGCAGCAAACTGTTGAATTGTGTTGAGTTAATACTTCAGAGAAGAGTGGTTGTGTTTGGAGTTTCCCTGGAAGTGCAACTCGGCTTTTCTTCATTTCGCCTGTGAACTTTCCGTTCCGCAAAATACATAATTAAATATATACTGTGCCCAATGAGACACGGCTGACTGGCATCGAACTCGGGTCGTATCAAGAAGACCAGGCCCATGATTCCGCATAGAATCGAATCATTGATCTCTGAGGGGGAACAGACACAATGAACCCGAGGAACAATGAGTTATATCTGCATATAAGTATAAGAGCGGGATTTCACGGCTAGAACGGGAATATCATAGCTTTTAAGGTGGATTATTACGGAAATATACCAGCCTATGTACGTTTTAGAAGCCAGAATGCAAGAAAGCGAACCAGCTTGACAGTTGACAAATCGTGGTTAGCGAAGGGGCGTTCCTAAGTGACGCCAAGGAACTAATTTTCGTCTGCACTGGAGGAGCGGCCCAAGATTAATGGCTCTGGGATCCACAGTCTTACAAGGCATAGAAGTGGAGTGGGGGCAGTCGCCCACAGAAATTAATTGATTACAGCCAATTGGAGCAATGAATTGAAATGAAACTTACACCCAGATGCATGTATTCTAGGAAAGATAATTTAGGGGTGTTCTCACGCCTAAATTAAAGCCTGCATCTATAAACGAACCTCTGCACAGACCTCATCCGCTTCGGAGGAATTTTTTGTAGATGAGCCGAGGGGAATTACCAGAGTAGCGTCATGACGCCATGGAAGAAGGCAATTAATTATAATTAATTGGCCGAAGCGATTGCTTGCACGCGAGTGATTTTGGGACCTCCACACTTAGACAAACGAGGATCATACGTCACTTTGTCTAGAAATGTATTATATGAAGAAGGGAGTCGGTCCTGGTCATCCAGTGGACTATGTTTCACAAGGGAGCTTTATATAGGAGAAGCTTCGCAGGAAAGTCAGTTCGTCTTGACTCAACCCGTAACCTGGCACGCTGCCAGATCACGCAAAGAAGTACGCGGAATTTATAAAGTATTAACGCTCAAATGTATTAGCGGTGAACAATGGAAAGCGCATCATGCAGCTTCATAACAGTAATTATGCATCGTATACGATTTAGTCTACAGCAGACGTTTAAGCAATGACATTCGCGAGTATAGATTCAGTACAGCGTAGGGATAATTTAGGATGTTTATAGTCAATGAACATACCAGGAGGTGTTGTCATAGGTAAAATTACATATTATTGTAATGATCACTACAGTTACGGGGGCCTGGAAGGCGCCACAAGTAGTCGTGACATAGGATTGAACAGATTTGCAGTAGAGGAGATATAAACTGTAGGGGACAGGAGTCGAACACACACACACACACACGCAAGATAGACTTTCATGGAGACCAGCGGTTGTCAGGAGTTAGCTGCATTGCATCTCTGAGGTCAGGCGATAGAGGAAGTCCAATCAAGGATCCATGTGTGAGAATATAGTGCGAGAATTGTGTATAAAGTTATATTACAGTGATTTTTAAAAGGTGTTTATGTGTATTTGGTAAAATAGTATGTATTGTGTCAAAGTGAAAAAGCCAGTGATGAAAAATATAATCACCATGTGTAAAGTTGATACAATGTGTCGTGTGAATACTATCATGATGGCTTAAGACAAGCATCATGGCAGGTGCGTGGCTGGCGTGCTGGACCAACCCAGCAAAAATGAGAGTGAGTACAAATTTAATATGTTGATATGATTAAATAGCTCACCATACAACGAAGCATCACTCTAAGATTAAGAATTAACAGTCATTTATGTACGAGTTCACATCCCTCGTATTTTGGTAAAATATGGCTTGGAGGGTGATTTGTTTGCGGCCATTTAGGCGTAAGACATTGATGAAAGTAACGGTAACGTTAAATAATAATCTGGGGTCGGTAACAATAATAAAACAATGGGCATGTCAGGCCTACAGTACGTGCAAAGTGTGTCATGTCTAGCGTAAGAATACTGTGTTATTGTAAACAGTAAGAAAGAAACGTAAAATATCGAGATAAAAGAGAGTTTTTCAGTGTCATTGTTCAATGAATGTTTATTATGGTATATTCTACAGGGTATTTGAGAGCCACTAAGATAGTTAAATGTAAGCCAGTAAATTTATACTTGTTTAGAGCTACGTAGAACTTTGGCTTATGAGTAATTGCAGAGAGGACGTGAGTGCTTTAAGAATTGAGTCATATGTAAGATATATTGTTTGAGCCGCGTACAGCGAGCATGTAACGTAGAATCAAGAGATTTACGTCAATGAGTTGCGGGGTTCATCCAAAAATAGCTTGCGCGTTAGGCGAATCTAGTCGGCTAATTTTCTACGAGATAGTATCGCCTTAGAGCATACTTGTGTTATTCGCAACAGAGCTGGGACAGAGTCTGTCTGTATCCACTGTTCGCAGAATTTTTGCCACTAGGGATAACTGTTCGAGACCCTATGTGAACCCACATATTATTTGATATGCCCTTAGAGGTAAGACTAATGGTTCTTCGTATAGGAAACGTCGATTTCCTCTTGTTATATGCTGCTGCACCAGTGAGAGAACTTTGATACTCACTTGAGATGCGCGCAAAGGCCACTGATGTCGCCCACAGAACGGCAAAGCTATTTCGTGAACCATCCCTTGCCATGAATATTAATTAGGAGCCGAGATGAGCCCATTATACTCTAAATGTAGGTATTAGATAATTAGATTGACTCAATTACTAAGGACACGATCCGCTCAGGGTACCTCCAGCATAACTGCACCAGTAAATGAACTTGACCTTGCGGGAAGCCAGATGGGGTGGCAGGGAGGCCACTAGACCGGCGGCCATCTTTCCGATGCCAGCCGTAACTAATTCTTTGTCCGCATGGAAAGGAAGCCTATAGACCTGATCCTTTAATTTTAAAAGTGTAGTGGGACATTGAAGAATCTCGATATTTCGAAAAGTAATTAAGATATGCTTGATGTGATGAGGTCAATTGAATTAAATGCATTATTTCCACACACATACCATGTTGGAATGTTGTGATTGGATAATATTTGGCCCAGTTATTCTCTGAGGAGGAATACTGCACCAAATAAATAAAGGCATCTTTGTAAGGTGTATTTGCCCAGTTCACACTAATTTATTCATACGGGTAGCGTAATTTGAATGACATGACACGTTTGTAACGATAATGTTTTGACCAGACCCAGAAAATCGTTGTATGGTGAAGCTATAAAACATTCTGTATGTATATGTGTATTTTGGAAGGGAAAGTGTACCACTTCAGCGTTTCAAATTGATGGGAAAAAGAATACGATTCGCACGACACAACACTTATTAATCAAGGCATAAGATAATGAATGAATGTTACTGAAAGTAAATGCCCCGTGTAAAACGGATAAATGTTTAATAATTGCAGATTTAATGTCATTTAAATATAATTTGTGTTTAATGTGTTGTGATATTCCAGTTTGTGTTAAATTGTGCCACGTGAAGAACACTATGGACACTCGCAAATGTCGAAGAGTATCAATAATAGGATGTTTTGAATAGACTTGAGTGCGGTGAAGCACTAATTTTGAGGAGAAGAGACTCACAGATAATTTTGATTTTTGTTGTGGGAAGTAAATGTAAAGTATCTTTTTTGTGTTTTATGTTGTATTGCCATCATTTTCTATCATTAAATGTTATACTTAGGAATATGTTGTTTCTTTCAAGTAGAGTAGTCACCTGACAGACTCAAATCCTGAACATGTGAACGTATGGTGGGTTGAACGCCCCATACCTCGAAAGACCGTGAGTTAGCTGGGATACGAACACATGTTCCATATGATGACGATTGGGTACAATACGAAGCTAAAATTTCGCAAGAACAACAGTTTAAACAAATCAGTCCGAGAATAGGTTGTCATGCTCAAATATCGTCACGCATCGTAGTTGTACACACCCAATATTTTTTTCAAAATAGTATTATTATTATTATTATTATTCATTTAAGCCCACTACGGAGCGTTTATGACTAGTTCTTCGATACTCTTTTCCGTTCCTAATATCTCTTGAGCCCTGCTGATAATTTCTCCTTTCTCTCCTGCGAAAGGGGCTTCCGACATTTAGGGACTCTAGGTGGTGGGGTCCAAGATTCTACCATAGCACAAAATTTAGAACGATCTTCTACATCAAGGTCAGCAATTCCAGCCGAATCCAAGTCCTTTTGTACTTCATTAAGCCACAGGCTTCCAGCCTTGTAGCTTTTAACCAAGGAGAAGATCTTCTTGGTAAGCCTGTTGCTGTTCATTCGTTGTAGGTGCCCGTAGAACTTTAGCCTCCTACGCCGCATACTGGTATTGGCTGATTCTAACTGTCGATACAGGTCAGAGTTAGATTTCAAACGGTAGTTTCCATCTGGGAGCAATCTCGGGCCATGGATTTTCCTGAGGATACGTCTTTTGGCTTTCTCCAGGTCATCCATGGTGCCTTTTCTGTTCATCAAGAGGGTCTCTGAGGCATACAGAAACTGTGGTCAGACAGCAGTTCTGTAGTGACAGATCTTAGCATTCCTCGAAATGCATTTCTTGTTGTGCAAATTGTGGGATAGTTGGTATGCTGCGTTGAGTTTGGTACGCCTTGCTAAGATGGAGGTGTCATCTCTACCATTGGGGTGGACCCATTCACCAAGATAATGAAAGCGATTGACTCTTCCAATCGTTCCATGTATGGTCGTCAAAGGGGTGTTTCCGGAGTGCCGATTCTCAAAGTACTTGGTCTTATCGTAAGATATCTGTAATCCAGACTTCACCGCTATCTCGTGCAGGGATTGGACAGCTATGCCAAGGAGAAGATCTTCTTGGTAAGTTATTGGCTAAGATTGCAATGTCATCTGCGAAGGCAAGGCAGCTGATCTCGATTCTTCGGGTTCCAGCTCCAATGGCAACTGGTTTGATTCCTAGATTCCTCAATGTGCATTCCCAGGTCTTGATGACTTTATCAAGTACCAGATTAAACAGAATGGGCGAGAGGCCATCACCCTGTCGTACTCCGGTTTTGATCTTGAAACTCCGAGATAGTTCTCCTCTGAACTTCACCTTAGAGGTTGTATCCGTGAGAGTCTCATTGATGAGAGTGCGTGTGTTATAATCCACACCTCGTTCTTGGAGTATTGAGAAGAGTGTATGGCGGTCGATGGAATCATAAACTTTTGCGAAGTCGACGAAAACCACAGTGATGTTCGTACTCCTTACTTGTTTTAGTTGGAGAATGGTTTTCAGATTGAAGATCTGCTCGGTACAGGACCTTCCACGCCGAAATCCTCCTTGATATTCACCAATTGTTTGATCACATTGACTTTCTACATTGTCCAGTAAAATCCTGGAGAGCACTTTGTATGCTGTTGACAGAAGAGATATCCCCCGGTAGTTGTTGACAAAACTGTGATCGCCTTTCTTATGTAAGGGGTGTATGATTGCTGATTTCCAGTCATCAGGGATCCTGCCAGTCTCCCAACATTCGATTAAGATCTGGTGTAGGGCCTCTGCGATCGTATTTCCACCTGCTTTCAGGGCTTCTGCATTGATTCCATCTTCCACGAGTGCCTTGTAGTACTTAAGATGGTTGATAGCATTAGCAACTTGCTGCAAAGTTGTTGGGTTAGATGGCAGGTGTATCTCTGGAGGATCTTCAACAGGCAATCTGTCCGTGGGTTCTTCGCAATTAAGCAATTGTTCTAAGTAGTTTGTCAAAAGTTCCACGTTCTCGCGGTTGATGGTGACCAGCTCCCCGGCTGTATCCTTAAAGTGAAGGCATTGTGGTTTATAACCAGAGAGTTCCTCTTTGAAGACCCGATAAAAGTTTCTGGTGTTATACATTTTAAATTCTTCATCCAACTTTTCCAGTCTTGACCTATCGTAAGATCTCTTCACACGCCTTATGGTCTTGCTCGACAGTTCCCGCACCACTGTGATATTCTCCCAATCTTCTTGTCGTATTGTCGAGTTCCACTTCATCCAAGCTGCAGCACGCTCATCAACTGCAAAGTCACATTCAGAATTCCACCATCTATGGCGTCGCTTCCTTCGAGGTTTTCCGAGGTTATTGGTCGCTTCGCATATAGTGGACCTCAGGTGGTTCCAGTCTTTCATTTCATTTTGCATGATGTCAGATTTAAAGCGTTCTTTATTCTCCATAAGGAATTGAGGATCAATCCTTGGTGGAATTATGGTAGGAGGTATCTTTCGTTTAGGTAATCATCTGGTCTTAATTTGTGTGAAGAAATGGTCAGAGTCAACATTGCAACCTTTTCGAACTCTGACATTCATGATTTCTTTCCTACTCTTTACACTGATTGCAACGTGATCGATTTGAAAGGATCCCATAGCAGTGTTCGGCGACTGCCAAGTGGTCTGGTATCTTGCCTTTCTAGGAAAAACTGTGGACATGATCGTCAATTGATACAACCTACACTGTTCAATTAAGCGTTTGCCGTTGGTATTGGTTCGTCTATGTGCTGTATATGGCTCCAGTATGTCTTGGTGCTGTCGTTCTTTCCCCAGTTGAGCTTTGAAGTCACCTACCAGGAACTTGACGTGGTGATCGGTGATCTTACTGATCTCGTCTTCTAGCAACTTTTCTACTTCAGGCACAGTTGTCAAAATAGCTTAAAGTTAATGTTTTTGCTAAACTGAGTTACTCATCGCCACTACTGAAGACATTTCATTACAAGTTATATTATTTTCTTGAAATTGTTATCACTGATTCCAAGAATATAAACTAATGGATTTTTGCCAAAAAAGAAAAAATAAATAAATTTGGGGGCTCTTTTTAAATGATTAATCACAAAAATAACGTGAATTTTTAGGACGCGATATCTTTGCTCTTTTTCAACTTAATTGAGCCATTGTTGTTGCAAATTGATCTGCTGTATGTTCAGAATGTTGTATAGCAGAATCGTTTTTGTATCATTGATTGAGGCAAATATATTAGCTTTGTTTTACAATTTACGTTATTTTGATTGAAAAAATAAATTAATTGTGGGGTCGCGACCCCTAATTTCAATTTAACAGATACATTCTGCTTTACAACATAGCTGCATTATTTGTCTATATTTTAGTTTTTAAATGGAACTAATATCTGCATTCTAAGTGGACATTTTAACTGCCCAAGTCAAGACAAATATTGAAAAAAATGAAGTGAGAGAAATCGTAACTTAAAGTTGAGGTACACATTTAGAGTAAAGAGTCTTACTTTCAACTCCTAAAAGCTGCTTTTTCTTTGAATTTTAGGTCTATCTTCTGCATTCTCCGACCCGAGAGTATCTCCTACATTGTTTAAGTTCTGGAGTAGACTATTTCAAAGCCAGATTAATATGTGCTTTATCTGCTGCACCTATGCGTCAAAGTGACAGATGCTGAAAAGCGTGCTCACCGATCATTAAAGTGTATATAAATGACCTAAACAACAATAATACTATATAAACTATATATTTCTGGAAACTACAGAGGACGTACTATCGAATATGACAATTAAAAATCGAAATTTTTCTTGAAAATGACTAATGGAAGGGTCGATGAGTACCTTAAGTTAACGTTTTTGCTAAACTGGACCCCTGAGTAGACTACTCTTAGTGTCATCTGAGAAATTTTGCCATTAAAAGCCGGAACTCGTACCTATCAATACACACGCAAACATCATCGCCATTTGAGGATTTAAAATACAATCTCATGCATTAATTAAGATTATTCTACTGGAAACGAATGAGACATTTTCTGGAGCTTGCAAGTCCGATGCGGGAAAAGAGCACTAATATCTGAAGACGTGCAATTATCATTGTGGCGGTGGACCTCACTGCTATCTTTGCTTCCGACTGCAAAAAGTGTCCACATTTGTTTCTCAGATGATGACTGTAAGAGGGGAGATAAAATTGTTGAAGCTAAGGCTGAGCCGAGCTATTAGTCAGTCTGTGAGGGGAGGACTGGTGACAGAGATTAGCCTGTCTGGTTGTCGCGTCCAAGGAAGGCTGGATCACGCTGTACGGACACTAACATGTGTTTAGCCCTTATTATGGCTCTGATTGTTACACAGACAAAGTGCCTGGCCAGATCTTTATAATCATTCCTCAATTTTTTGTATTTATCAGCTATTGGATTTGGTTGGTTGGTTCTTCAGTTTAATAATACTTTTATTGCAGCTAAATAGCCATTAAATACATTTAAATATACTATGTTTGCGCACCTGCGCCTTGGGTAGCATAGTCTTTTATGGACTTTATTCTTTTGCTGCATTTTTCAATATGGTAGCGTTCACATGTGTGTCCGCATAGTTGACATACACATATGTCATCCGGATCATGGTATGCTTTGTTTGTACAAATCAAATGGTGAAAACCATGAACTGCCAGGCGTGTGAACATGTGCCTCATCTCAAAGCTAGCAGATGTCCACGCCCGGTCAACCATGGCCCCCGTTCCATAAAATTCCAATGGGATTTCTTCTCTCTTCCTTCTGAGAGTCGTTAATAGGTTTTCCGCACCTATTGTGCTAGGTAATACTAGAAGCGTTCTAAAGTCTTCAATTAGGAATGTTTCTCGCGCGAGTAGGTAGACTAGCCGAGATTTGGTCGTCTTGGAAACTCCAATAGCTTTTTTAATGTACAATGCTTTAACACTTTCAAGTGATGATAGATTCTTTTCAGTGAGGAAAGGCCATATGATTTCTATTCCGTATGTCAATATTGGCATTATTTTATTTTTAAATAATGCCATTGCTGTCTCGAGGTTGAGTGTTCTTATATATCTTATATCGTGCATCGCCCGAACCGCTTGTGTAATTTTTTCTGTCACATGTTTTGTAAAGCATTTTGCACTTGGTTGTAGAGTGATGCCTGGGTATTTCAGTTTAGGGGCTGCGACAACGGAGTGATGTAGCCCCGAGTACTTTGGGTGTGTGTATAATCTGTCTGATAACCGGTGTTCATTGTGATGGCTGTATTATTGTATGTTATCTGCTTTTAATGCAAGTAAGTACTGCCGAGGATAATTTCAAGTAGTTCCTACTTTCGCCACCAAATGCTACCGACAAAGACACCAAGCTGTGAACTCGGCTACTACTAGATGCCATCGCAACCAGCGCCTGGTGACGAACGTTGGAACTTAAGAGCATTAATCAAATCTAACATACAAATTTTGCTTCACACGATTAGTTAGTGGAAGGTTCATTTACATGCCATAAATCTATGACATGGACCGTCCGTCTTTACTTCGAAGGAAGGCATACTGAAGGATTTTAACGCTCTTAAAAATCCGACGACTTTGGCCGGGTTTGAACCCGCTATCTTGGGCACAGCAGTTCAGCATGCTACCATCTCTGGCACCGAAGCCGCTATAGAACAACTTACAACCCAAGATGTGATGCAGTAGGTGTCCAGCGTTCATAAGCGAGTGAGTCACAATGGACTGAACACACAAAAACTAAGACACACTGTTTAATCTGTTCGCGCCACACCAAGATTTATTTAGCATCCTCAACTCAGCTCGGCGTGGTGCGGCCCGGTGTGGTGCGCCCGGTGAGGGTGGGACCCAGTAGAGTCAACAGTATCCGTGGGAACTGTGGACAGTGCCGGACAGTTCGTGCGGCAACATAGTAATAATAATAACTAGCGGACTCGTGCGAGAAATCTCGCATGATCATAAACCACACTTTCCCCAATTGGTTTATTATAAGACACTTAGGGAGAAAGGTTGTTATGTTTTTATTCCAGCTAAATAATTATAGAACAGTATTTACATTTCAGTTAGAATTCCAAGTTGTACGTTCCCTAACTTAAGAAGGCAATCACTGAAAATTGGATCATCATAACACTCACTGGTTATTATATAAATATGAGTTCTCATTCCTTTGATTTACTGTTTCTGAAATCCATGCAAAATGTTACAGAAAAGACCTCAGAAAGTTAAAATGACATGAAACAGACGTCACAGCTGCCAAAATGTGAAGTGGACAGCATTTTCCATCAGCAACAGTATCTGCAAATCGCACACTTCGTACATTTTTTTAAAAGTATTTTTTTAAAATAAATTATAGATATTTATGAAATTAGAGTGTAATTCGTCACTGCTAATGTCTATTCTCTTTCATTTGAATGCTCATTTGTCACGATCGCTTGTGAGCGCTGCAGGAGGGATTTATAATACTGAAATAATATATCTGATAATAATAATAATCTTATGTCTATCCCTAAATAACCCCGGGACCAGGGATGAGATATGATAAATTTCTATGTAGCTGGTGGTTAAACGTCAGGATGTTCTTCCTGACACCCACCTCATGAGAGGAGTTAATGAGAGAGAAAACGAATGAAAACGAATACAAATGGAAAGGGACTTGGAAGGAAGCAGTCGTGGCGTATTGGAAGGTACCGTCCCCGCATTTGTCTCGAGTTGAAAATAAGAAGCAATGGAAAAACATTTCATGGACAACCGACGGTGAGGTTCGAAACCACGTCTACCGACTCTGTAGATAGCTTTCCCCATGGTCTAGCCCAGTACCTTCGCAAGTATAGTGGAATAATAATACTAATATTAATAATCTATGGAACAAAAAGTCAACAACAATCTGGGTACAAGAAGTCAAAAAGAATTTGGAAAGAAACAATATCAGAAAAGAAGATACACCACAGAGAGATCATTTTAGGCAAAAAGTGCTAAAAATGGAAGGATTCTCAGGGAGGAAGGGAAAGAAAATTAGCTCGAAATGGTCCGAGGAAAGGAAGAGGAAACATAGTGAGATGATGGAGGAATATTGGAGGATGAGGAAGGAACAGCAAAGGACAAAGCATTAAAATTGGCTCGTGGTCCCTATAATAATAATAATAATAATAATAATAATAATAATAATAATAATAATAATAATAATAATAATAATAGCGTGTGGCCTCCGATGAGGTCTTGTGCAGACTATTCTAGTTGACAATCTTGGATGATCTGTACGTCACCATAAGGATGACATGATTGATGACGATGTCATCAGCAACCGTTCCCCAATCCTGGCATATTAAATTTGTCGAGATTAAATTTAACACAGGGGTGTGGTGACGCAGCGGTCAAGCTGTTTGCCTCTCACCAAGGTGGACCGGGTTCAATTCCCGGCCAATGCATGTGGGATTTTCGAAATGAAATACCATGTCCCGTGGTTCACATTCGACGCATAAAGGAGGTCCCGTGGCTCATGATCCACAAGACTGAGAGCTTATTTGAATTAAATAATTACCTCTTCTTAATCTCAGATACATTGCAGAACACTTCGGCACTCGTCCGCTTCGTTACGTAGCCTAGTGGTTAAGATTCTTGGCTGTAACCGCAGAGGCCTGGGATTCGATTCCTGGGTCTGCCTAGAAATGTAATTCTGGTCTAAGTGCTAGCGTGGGTTACACTTAGCCTCGTGAAGCAAAACTGAGAAGAATTGGGTTTGATTCCTACCTCAGCCGTCCTGAAAGTGGTTTTCCGTGATTTTCCACTTCTACTCCAGGCAAATGCTGGAATGGTTCCTAACTTAAGGCCATGGCCACCTCCTTCCCAATCCTGATCTCAATTAAAACGAAATCAGGGTGATATCGGTAATATATTCGGAGATATTGAATGCTGGTGAAATATTTCGCACAGCCGCCATGTTGGATTGGTGAGTCGTAATAAAATTTGAAGGGCATGGTTGGCTGAAGTGGTGCTATGAACTTATCGAGTTTCATTGAAATCACTCCAGGCATTTAGAAGTTATTAGAGGGGGACGCACAGACACACACACGGACAAAATGTGGGTGAGTGGATAGCGTGTCGGTCTACTAACCCCAAGATTGCAGGTTCTCTCCTGGTCGTGGTAAGTGATTTTTGAAAGGCGGCAGAAATACGACACGCATGTCATACGATGTTGGCATGTCAAAGAACCCATTTGAATTCAGTAGGCCGTGTTCATAATGGCAAAATTAATGTCGGGAGTTTCCGCCAACAAAAAGTTCCTAACTTCTCTACTAGAAAGCGCTATAGTGTTCAAGGAGCTTAGATATCTCCTTGACTTTCATAGTGATTCAAGGAACAACGAAATTCGACATGCAAGCTACCCTCTGGGTGTCAAATTACAAAGCTTGCACCTGGCACCCGAGGCCATACGATATTTTCATTATTATTATTATTATTATTATTAATATTATTATTATAAGTCCTTTTTTTCCATAAAATGAAAATAGGCTAAAAAATACACACACATTATACAACCGTCACAATAACACAGGTTATCAGACAAATTTCACACACACACACAGACACACACACCCAAGTACATGGGGATACACGATTATGCTGTCGCAAAGCCCCTAAAGAATCAACAACAGCAACAAACGTTGCATTCCACTATCCCAAGTTACTACATTCACTCGGGGGAATATTGCAAACACATCTGTGCGTGTTAGATTCAATTTTGAAGAGTGCTGTTTTCAGGCTGAGAGCTCTGTTGATTGGTCAAACACTCGCCCATTACGCTAATGGCTGTACACAAAGCGTGGTGTCAAAAACAAAGCCGATTATATCGTAACGACATTGTCGCTGCTATGATAGGCATCACACAGCATTAACTGTCGGTGAACCGGATATAAAAACATTCCTTACTTGTGAAATCAATTGTTTCCTTAATGGGGTGCACATGACATTCTCGGCTATCTCCCCGGAGGTCTGGGTTCGATTCTTACTTCTGGTAAATCAAATGCGTATATGTTTACCTTATTGATCTGGTGATAAGCCAGCAAATAGGGTTTTGGCTTTGGCAGATGTCGAAGGTAGACATTTCAATTCCATCAATGTTTATAATTTCCCCACAACCATCGCAACTCCAATGACACAGATTAGAAAAACAACATCTTCTGTTTGAAACTATTTTAACCCACGAGGAGGGGCGCAAGGGTAATTTTTACCCGAGGATTAAATAATGTTCTATATTATCGTTTTGGTCAGCCCTTATTTCTTGTCGCTTACTGTACCTTCCTACCTAGCCTTGAACTTCACCCTAAACAAGTAGTTCCGTGAAGAACTATACAGCCTATTTTCACATATCCTGCTCATATTAATTGCCTCTATCAACATACAAAATTTCAGTTTCATTGCTGTAACAGATTCGTAGATATTGAGATCCGTCTAAATATTTCAGATTGTCGCCAGGTTGGATTTTTATTTTTGTACTATTACATTAATATTATTGTGTACGTGTGGTATTCGAACTTCAATCGCATGATTAGAACACAAGAAGTAAAAACGAGATTTTAAAATTACGCACAGCAGCCATCTTGTTATTATGCAAACAATTGAAATAAATTAGATGCCAGTGGATCAACATTTCTATAAGCATTTAACGTGCAACGTTTCACGGCACTCGGATAGTTAATTCGCGAGAAACGTCCATTTAAATATTTATATTTCGCGTCGCCGTCATGTTGGATTTGTGCTCACCAGGTTACTGAATTCCTATAGGTGAACATATGTTCATAGTCTCTATGAACATAAAAAAAATTCAGTTTGGTTGCTGTAAAAGATTCATAGATATTGAGAACCGTCTAAATATTTCGGATGGTCGCCATGTTGGATTGTTAAATCTATAGGCCATAGTGTTATGTACCATTCAAGGACAATTATTGCCTAGAATAATTATTCAAACTTTCATTTCGATCGCATGATTACGACACAAGAAATTAAAACTTAATTTTAAAATTTCACACAACCGCCATCTTGAGGTTATGTAAACATTTGAATTAAATTAGATGGCAGTGCATTACAATCTGCAAAATCATTTACTGTACCACATTTCACTGCGCTCAGAGAGTTAAATCACGAGAAAAGTCTATTATAATATTTCAAATTCGCTTGGTCGCCATGTTCGTTTTGTACTGTACAGGTTTATGAAATATACATAGATAAACTTGTATCAGTGCCCTTTATCACCGTACAAAATTGCAGGGTGATATCTGTTATAGTTTCGGAGATATATAATGTCAGAGAAATATTTCGCACAGCCGCCATTTTGAGGTTATGTAAACAATTGAACTAAATTAGACTCCAGTGAATTACAATGTGTATAAACATTTGCTGTACCAAGTTCCATTACGTTTGGATAGTTAAATCGCGAGAAAAGTCTATTTAAAAGTCTCAACTTCGCTTGACCGCCATGTTGGTTTTGTAGTCACCAGGTTTTTGAAAGTCTCATAGGTGAACTTCTAGTAGTGCCCTTTATCACCGTACACAATTTCAGGGCGATATCGGTAATAGTTTCGGAGATATTGAATGCTAGTGAAATAGTTCGCACAGCCGCCATGTTGGATTGGTGAGACGTAACAAAATTTGAAGGGCACGATCGAGGTCGCCGGGAATAGTGCTATGAACTTACCGAGTTTCATTGAAATCGCTCCAGCCGTTTAGATTTTATTAGGGGGGGGGGGCACACACACACACACGCACACACATGCGCACACACACACGGACAAAAGGTGATCTCATAAGCCTATTTTTTCAAAATTGAAAATAGGCTAAAAAAGGAACATGTCCATAGCATTTTGAACACTCAAGTTATTTCTATATTATTTACGGTCGGGTCAGATTTACCCATGGCGCCAGTCCTCGCGTGATAATTTTTGATTTATGTTGCTCGAGTCAACTTGTAAAAAATAAGAATGAAGATCCACTTATTTTTGGTGCAGCACAATCACATAGCACACGTTCATGTTCATCCATGATTAGGGTATAGGGACACCTTGGTCATCAGCTCCTTTGTTCGAAAGAATTAAGATGACTGCCCTACCGCCTCCATCAAGGCCAATTATACTGTTATTATTGTCAATATTCTCCATGTTAAATTTTAATAAAAAATATAAATCATCATCATCCTCCTTTCATGTGTTAGTCCTAGAAGAACTGTTACGGTCTACACAAAATATTTGAATTTTCACGCCATCTTTTCCTGGGGCGACCGGGGCAGTAGTTGACGACAGCTTTAGGGATCCTGCTACTGTCCATCCTGTTGAGGTGTCCTAGCGAATTTCTTTGGTGTTCATGGATGTATTCCAATAGAGGTCTGCTGTTAAGACTATTCAGCACTTCTGTGTTTCGTTTGTGATCCCACTTAGTGACTTCAGCTGTTCGTCGCATATATTTCATTTCGGCGGTAGTTATTCGTCTCTCATCGCAATTCCTCAGAGTCCACGCTTCGCTACCATACCAAAGTACTGGTCTTGCTAAGGTTTTGTGAATTCTTGTTCGGGTGTGTTTCTGAATGTTGGTCTAAAAATGTTATTGATGATTCCTAAACATCTGTTTTATCCAAGCAGATCTTACTTCTTACTGGTTCCGTGCCACAGAATGCCGTTATCGTGGTTTAAAAAAAAACCTCATTTATATTAGGAATGTTGTTGTTTGAGTCTTCAGTCTTATGACTGGTTTGATGCAGCTCTCCATGCCTCCCTGTCCTGAGCTAATCGTTTCATCTCTACATAGCTACCACACCCTACATCCGAGGCAATCTGTTTAACATATTATAACCTTGGTCTACCCCTACAGTTCTTGTCCTCGACCCTTCCCTCCATAACTAAGCTTGCTATTCCTGGGTGTCTTAGTATGTGTCCTACCAACCTATCTCTTCTCTTCATTAGCAGTCGCCAGAAACATCTCTCCTCTCCCACTCGTCTTAATACCTCTTTGTTTGTAACCCTATCTACCCATCTGATCTTCACCATTCTCCAGTAACACCACATTTCAAATGCTTCAATTCTCCTCTTTTCTGCTGCACCAATAGTACAAGTTTCACTTCCATAGAGCGCCACGCTCCAGACAAAGGCTTTCAAAAATGACTTCCTAATACCTAAGTCTATATTCGAAGTCAGCAGATTCCTTTTTTGTAGAAATGCTTTCTTTGCCTGAGCCAACCTACTTTTTATATCCTCTTTGCTTCGTCCATCACTGGTTATTCTGCTTCCTAAGTAACAGAAATCTCCTACTTCCTTCAGCTTTTCACGTGCCAATTTGATCTCCATAGAGGTTTCTGATTTATTTCGGCTGCATTCCAGTATTTTTGTTTTACATTTATTAATTTTCATCATGAATTCTTTCCGTAAGACGGAGTCCATACCATTCAAAAACTCATTCAAATCCTCAGGCTTGTCGGCCAAGATGACGATGTCATCAGCAAATCGCAGAGTTGAAATTATTTCTCCTTGAATCTTCACTCCCACTTTAAATTTTTCACTAATTTCCTTCATTGCTTGTTCAATGTAAAGATTGAAAAGTATGGGTGATAAGTTGCAGCCTTGCCTTACACCTTTCTGAATACTAGCTTCTCTCTCATGTCCTTCAACTCGAATGACTGCTGTCTGGTGTCTGTATAGATTGTAGACCACCCTCCTATCCCTGTACTATTAGGAAAGTTCATAGGAAGACACCAGGTGCAAACTTACTTCATTCAAATCCGTACGACTACGACAAAAAGGGAGTGATACACTATGGGTCAAAATGACTCGGCGACAGTCCTCGAGTTATATTGTTTCACGCCAGTTCTCAAGGATTAATCCAAATTACTGTAAGGATATCCATTCTATTAATGGTAAACGCTGAAGAAGGTATCACTGAATATCATATAACCTAGAGTAAATAGTATTGACAAGGCGGATTCTACAAAATAAATAATTCAGCCAAGCAATACAATCCCGGTCTGAGGGCAGACAAGGGATATAATCAGCCTCGTGAGGTCAAACTGAAAAGAGGTGGGTTTGATTAGCCCCTCAGCTATCCTGCTTTTATTGCTGCTGGTATTGTTCCTTTCACATGAGTGTTGAATGATGTTAGTGTTGATTGAAGATTAGTCCATGAGATTTGAATTTTGATACTACTTCCAGGTCTTCATTTTGAAGAGTCAGTGTGTTTCTTGGTGAGAATTGACCACCTCTTATGAAAATAATACGCCCAATGTATGGACTTGATGTCCATCCACCTAGGCTAAAATCAAGAAAGAGCTTCCTCCAAACAACAATATCCATCCCTTCCTCAGCTGAAGCTCGCCGAATTGAACTTTGAAAAACAAAATCACCGGGAGGATCGTGGGAAATGAAGGAGGAGCCGGCAGCAGGCTACCATCTACAATACGAATCTTGGAAGACGCTAAACAGACTGAGAACTGGTGTGAGTCGGTGCAAAAGCAATTGAATGAAGTGGGGATACAGTGCTGAAGAACTTTGTAGATGTGGTGAAAGACAAGAATCTGAGCACCTTCTGAATTGCAGCATGTTATCAAGACCATGTGTCATGCAGGACTTGATAGAAGCCAATGACTGTGCCATTCTGACAGTTGAACACTGGAGAAATGAAATTTAGTGCAATTTATATTATTTGTATGTGTTTTGGACTTGGATAAATAAATAAATGAAAATAATTTGTTTACTCACATAATGAACCTATATTTCCATTATGAAACCCCCCAGGGGCTCACATCTAGTGGGACGTGGATTGGCGACCACGGGGCCCCAGCTGAGTCTGGCATTGCTTCCACTTACTTGTTCCGGGCTCCTCTCCGTCTTTTTTCCTGTCGACCTCACTTGGTCAACTCTTGTTCTCTTACGATCCCAATGGTATTAGGGTATACAAGTCCTAGGGAGTCTCTTCCTTTACCGCCTTAATTGGCCCTTGACTCATCTTTTCTGATACCCTCCTTCTGCGAGGGGTCAGCCTTCTTTTTTTTATTTCATGTTATCTCGTGCCCTCTGCTCAAGACCCTAAAGGAGGCCGGGTGTATGTAGCCCCACCCCTTCTGGTGCATCCTCGATAATGCTACACCCTCAGGGGCTCACGGCTGGTGAGTTCGGGAGTTGGCGACCCCGAGGTATTCCTGAGCTGGGTCCGTTTTCCCCTTTTGTCCCTCTCCTCCTTCACTTTCCTATCTGCCTTTCATGGCTCTACTTCCTTCCAAGTCCCTCAATCCGCATTCTTCGAGGGTTGAGGGCATTTCTTTTCCTCCTGTCCTTCATTTGCCTTATTCTCCTTTAGTTTTCCATTTCTTCTTCTAGTATGTAGGTTAGTAGTTAGTATTAGTTTTAAGTTTGCATTTCATTTTCATCTTCACGATCACCCAAACCATTAGGGGCCGATAACCTAGATGTTAGGCCCCTTAAAACAACAACTATCATCCTCCCCATCAACCATTATGAAATGAGAACATTAGGCTACACATCTCTATTGATTGAGGTGTGCAAAGTGTAGCGGTCACCGAGGGCGCTATAATAATAGCGCCTATGTCACACGTGCGCGACTGCAAATTAACTCATCAATTCCAGATAAGGCAAATGTTTGGTTATTATTTACGTTCCTCCTGTACTCTAATTGTGCAACTGTAACACGGACCGCGTCATATTGTCGGTGGAAAATTGAGGAAATCGAATCTCCGCCATGAACTGCATACACAGTAATTCACTTAGATGAACTGTTTCACTCGCAGGCAGACGCGGAGTGCGTGGTGTCTTTACCCCACTTTAATGAATGACGAGTAAATGAAGTAACAACGTGCATCGGTCTTTTCTCAGATCTGTGCATCAAATACTGTATCAGTGATATATGCACGTCAGAAATTTATTTGAACTTTAACGTATATCCTAGGTAGTGATGATGATGATAATTGTTGTTTTAAGGGGCCTAACATCTAGGTTATTGGCCCTGTCCCAGGTAGTGCAAACACTAAACTTTAATACGAAGGTGGATCAAAAAGTTAGTTGCACTAACGCGCTGCAGCAGCGCGCTGTGTGTCGCAAACGTGGGCACAGCGGAGAAAGGGACAGACACTGCCCACACATCTGTTAGGCAGGGCACTATGGTGTCTCGTCTTGTAAGGTGTGAACAGTGGCCAAATGCAATGGCGCGTCGACTGGACGTTCATTCCAAATATGAGGTGCGTGCGACAATCCGATTTCTATGGGCCAAAAGGAAGAATTGCACGGACATCCATCGTGAAATTAGTGCTGTGTATGGGGAGCGGGTCATTTCCCGGCAAGGGATCGTAAAGTGGTGTCAGCAATTCGAAGCCGGACGCACGGATATCGCGAGGGCAGGCCCGCAACGTCCAGGACCCGTGCAAATGTCAACAGTGTGAATGCGATCATTAGACAGAACGGTGGTCGACATTCCCAGACCGATGAGGAGGTGAAGGCCGCTGTCTCAGTGTGGTTGCAGAACGCTGGAGGAACTTTCTATGTATCCGGTACCGATAAGTTGGTTGTGCGTTCGCAGAAATGTTTGGAGTCTCTTGGAAACTATGTGGAAAAGTGACGTTAGATTGTATGTCGTTATAGGCGTGTTGCTGTTGTATAGGTGGTGTAATAAATGGCCAGAACTAGGAAGTGCAACTTATTTTTTGATCTGCCCTCGTACAAAGTCCACATGTGTAAACAAATCAATTTTGGAAACATCCATTAATGTCGTAGACTAGACCTTCCTTGAACACTATTACTTATACTCTCATGGTGCATTTGTAATCAATTAATGAACGTAACCAACCACACTGCATGCACCAAATATATTGTTTTCTCCACTTCTCCAAACGTAAAGTACACACTAAACGTTTCTTACGAGGTGCCGGCAGGATGACACGCGGTAGATTGATGGTTGTTCACCAGAAACTGAACCATATCCGGTCGATTAGATTAGGAGTTTGCCTTTTCTACCACTACGAGCGCTAGCGTGAGTCAATGCAGAGTTTCACTTAAACCCTTATTACTATTTCCGGTGTGAAAATTTTTCAAAAAATCAAAGAATATCTGAGGGTATTGAACCAAGGAACACTTTAAAGTAAACAATACATAAATAGACTTCACAAAGGCTTTCGACCTGATAAATAGAAAGCTAGTGACAGAAAAGCTAAAGGAGATGCTCGGCATGAACATCATTGGGGCCAATCTCATCACATCAATACTGCAATGGAACGAAGTACGAATTTCGGACAACCTCACTCTATCAGAACCGATTGCCCAATCAAACGGAGTCCTACAGGGAGACCTGCTGAACCCCTTGATGTTTATAATATCATCCACAGATATCCTAAAAACAGCCCAAAAGGAGGGAGAATTCTTTTGCGCATATGCTGATGACATTGTAATTGGCTCCAGAGATTTAACAAAACTCCAGGAAACTGTTAATGACGTGCAAAAGTAGTGCTCGGAACACAAGGTGGTCTCAACATCTCAAAAACAGACACCATGATCTTCCGAAAAGGAGGAAGAATACACCCCTCAGCAGAGATTTTCATTCGGGATATAAAATTAAAGATAGTTCCAGACTTTACATATTTAGGCATCACACTGCAATCGAGTGCATATTGTTTCACAAAACATGTCACAGATAAGGTAACCCAAGCAATGATGGCAATGCACGAAATAAAAAACATCAGATCTCTCAGTCTGGAGACAGCAATGTTGCTATTCAGAGTAATTATTCATCCAATAATGACCTATGGCATTGACATCATCTGGACACATTTAACAACGGGTAACCTATCCACCTTGGAAAGGGTGAAAGCGAACTACATAAATAAGGTGATAGAAGTATCAAAAACGACACGATAGAGACTTGTTTATCTCCTGGCAAAGGAATCTTTCCTCGTAGATGACCTCAGGACAAGCATACCCATACCGAGCACCAGTGCATCAGAGAAACTTCTGGCAACGTTGACGGAGAAGAGAGAAGAAGTACAACCAGACTTCTATGGCACAGGGGCCATGATATACCGCTAATTTTGAACTAAGACATGTCATTACGAGGTTGGCAGTTCACGGTTTTCACCACCTACTCTGCAAATCAAAACACTTCCATGACACAAGTATAGACTGTGAGTGCACATTATGTGAAAAAATGTGTGAATGGTACCACATAGAATTCTGTACAAGAAGAACAATGTCCATAAGTAATTATGCAAATATGCAACCCTTCAATGTAACCTACATTTTAAGTTACGGCTATTTGGCTGCATTAAATATATTATTAATACGTTTATTTGGCTAGGATTTGAATAAAAAAGAAATGGACTAAAGAAACAAACAATTTTAGGCTGTTCTTCGAGTACTGCATTTAGGCCGGAAGTAAATATTCGAAATTTAGTTTTTGAGTTTGATAGAATTCTCTAAGACTCACAATTTAAAACCTTTTTGGGCCTTTAAGCCCTTCAACGATTGGCACAATTTGACAAAATTGCTTAATGTTGCGTTCTTGCTAAGATGGGGACCCCTACTTTATCTGGTAAGAAATTATTTGAACATTAAGATAATACAGGGCGCCCGGGAATGTTCTCCGCAGTGCCCACAAGCTGCTGCGAGAGATTACGTCACCAGTTACGTTGGCAGCACGGCTGTCGCTTGTATCATAACAAAAAACAATAAACTTTATACTCACCACAGCCATTCATAACTGATGCTAGAAGTGCTGATGACACACATGCTCGCTTATTGCAATACACACTGACGAATTCGACAGCCCACACATGTGGCCTTCACCCTATCAAGGACACTGTGCTGCCACCTAAACTGATGACGCAACCACTCACAGCTGCACGTAACCACTGCGGACAAAATTCCCGGGTGCCCTGTACAATTATATTAGAGCCATGGTCCACGTTTAAGATCATGTTTCTATCAAGCATCTTATCTCTCCCTATATTATTCTGCTAAGGTCCCATTCCAGTTTTGTACCGAAAGTAAGGTCCCATTAACACCAACCTACACAAATGGGGTACCTACAGGTTCAGCAAAACCCAATGCGTACGCGAAAAGCACTCACTTACTCTTTAAATGCCTCACAATTAAATAAATACCTTAAAACATGTATATTTACAATGAAATAATGAAAGAATGCGACACGGTAACCATGGTAACAGAATCTCACAGGTCCATCTATTTCTGTAAGACGCAATGTAATTCCAATTATTACATTACTGTGAAAGTTTCCAGACGGTTATAAGGTTATCACGGAACCAAATTAAGCTGTAAAATTTATCAATACATACAGTATAATGCGCTTAAGGGGGTCAAGGAGCACTCTAGAATTTCTTCACGCAATTTTCACGTGCGAGTGTGGTACGAAAGGTCTTTTTCACCCGACTGTAAAGGGTCTCCGAAAACCACATTTAAAGGTCCTTAAATTAACAGTGTCTGTGATATTCCCAGAAAACTAACTTCGCTCTGATATACCTATGAAGGAATGACAAACCCCTAACCACTGCACCAGTAGCTCAATTGGTAAAGTCTAATTATTCTTACCAAGGATAAATTAGTCATAGCATTCATGATTGAGATCTTGCTAAGTGTACTCTTTACAACTAGAATATTCGCGGGCGAAGCCGCGACGGGTAATGCTAGTTGTAATTATTCTGTTAGGCAACATGCCACAGTTTGCTAAACTCTGAACTGCTGTATGTCCTTGATTCTGGCTGTCTGATGCCATACACGGGTACGACAGTCTCATGACAGTAGATTTAGTGGGATATTGAAGATACATCAACCATCCCAGCATCTTTATAACCACAGCAGCCACATTCATAATATGCATTCATCATTTTCTAATCAGGCAACTAGGAACCACATCAAATATCTCTTAATTCATCAATAAATGAGCATTTCATCAAACAGAAACGCTCGTTAACTAGCCACTAACAAGCAATTACGTTAAATGACCAAGTCTGACCCCTCAACTCTCTAAGCATCGTCAAAGAGCAGGGAAACAGCTGAACTCTTGCAATGACAGAAGAATTGGTTTGTTTCCGAGTTTCACACGAACTTTCATCCTTATGAATATAAAATATGCTTATGACAATGAGATTATAAGAGAACATAGGCCTACATGTTATTAATAAAAAGAAAGAACAATCTGGTGGCTTCAGTGGTGTAGTTGGTACCATGCTGAGCTGCTATGCCCAAAGTCGCGGGTTCAAACCCGGTCAAAGTCGTCGGAATTTTAAGAGAGTTAAAAATCCCTCAGTATGCCTTCCTTCGGAGAGGAAGTAAAGCCGGCGGTCCCATATCATAGATTTATGGCATGAAAGAGAACCTTCCATTTACTACACTTGTGTGAAGCCAAATTTTGTAGGTTAGTATTGATAACGCTATATTAGTTCCAACGTTCTTCGCCAAGTGATGACTGCGATGGTATCTAGTAGCCAAGTCCGCAAGCTAGGTGTCGTGGACGGTAGCATTTGGTACCAAAATTAGGAACTATTTGAAATTAGCACCTGCAGTCCTTACTTGAATTAAAACACTAATACAGCGATCACAATTAACACCGGTTATCAGACAGATTCTACACACACTCAAAGTACACGCAGCTACATGACCGCGTTGTCGAAGCCCCTAAACTGAGGAACCAACCAACCAAAGAGGAATTCGAAAATTTTAAAAACCTTATCCGAAGTGGGATTGGAATTCCCTCCATCTCTGCATAATGAAATCAGAGTCTGCAACGCAACGAAGACAATGGGGAGAGCGTGTCCTATTTAGCTAAGTAAACACTGTATACACATAACTTCCAGTTTTCCTAAATACTTTGTTCATATCATTTGAAGCTTTTTCCATGGATATGGTCCTCTGTATTTCCCTTCCTCTATATACTGCATATGTACCACAAAATCTCATGGAAGAATCGCAACCAACGATCAGTGCTACACGCTCCTTGCTCTGTTCGCCATGTTTCTCCAGGGTGAAACCAAGTTTAAGCATGCGCGAGAGTCGTAAAGCGCATTTAAGGGGGATGTAATCGGAAATGCAAGCTTTTTCATAAAAAATAATTACAACCATAGTTTTTGAGTTAAAGGCATGAAATGTTGTGAGTTGATAGATAACTAACTGTAGTCTAATAAATGAAAAAAAATAGGGACGTAGATGTAAGGCATATCCCTCCCTATATTCTTCTTCTAAGGTCCCATTCCAGTTTTGTACCGGAAAAAAGGTCCCATTAACACCATCCCACACAATATGGGGTACCTACAGGTTCAGCATAACGCACTCACTTACTCTTTAAATGCCTCACAACTAAATAAATACCTCAAAACATGTATATCTACAATGAAGTAATGAAAGAATACAACACGGTAACCATGGTAACAGAATCTCACAGGTCCATCTATTTCTGTAAGACGCAATGCAATTTCAATTATTACATTACTGTGAAAGTTTCCAGACGGTTATAAGGTTATCACTGAACCAAATTAAGCTGTAAAATTCATCAATACATACAGTATAATGCGCTTAAGGGGGTCAAGGGGCACTCTAGAATTTTTCACGCAATTTTCAAGTGTGAGTGTGGTACGAAAGGTCTTTTTCACCCGACTATAAAGGGTCTCCGAAAACCACATTTAAAGGCCCTTAAATTAACAGTGTCTGTGATATTCCCAGAAAACTAACTTCGCTCTGATATACCTATGAAGGAATGACAAACCCCTAACCACTGTACCAGTAGCTGAATTGATAAAGTCTGATTATTCTTACCAAGGATAAATTAGACATAGCATTCATGATTGAGATTTTGCTAAATGTACTCTTTACAACTAGAATATTCACGGGCGAAGCCGAGACGGGTAATGCTAGTTGTAATTATTCTGTTAGGCAACATGCCACAGTTTGCTAAACTCTGAACTACTGTTTGTCCTTGATTCTGGCTGTCTGATGCCATACACGGGTACGACAGTCTCATGACAGTAGATTTAGTGGCATATTGAAGATACATCAACCATCCCAGCATCTTTATAACCACAGCAGCCACATTCATAATATTCATTCATCATTTTCTAATCGGGCAACTAGGAACCACAGTAAGGTCGTCTTCAACCACATTATTATCTCTTAATTCATCACTAAATGAGCATTTCATCAAACAGAAACGGTCGTTAACTTACCACTAACAAGCAATTACGTTAAATGACCAAGTCTGACCCCTCAACTCTCTAAAGCATCGTCCACGTGGAGGGAAACAGCTGAACTCTTGCAATGACAGAAGAATTGGTTTGTTTCCGAGTTTCACACGAACTTTCATCCTTATGAATATAAAATATGCTTATGACAGTGAGGTTATAAAAGAACATAGGCCTACATGTTATTAATAAAAAGAAAGAACAATCTGGTGGCTTCAGTGGCGTAGTTGGTAGCATGCTGAGCTGCCATGCCCAAAGTCGCGGGTTCAATCCCGGCCGAAGTCGTAGGATTTTTTAAGAGCGTTAAAAATCCCTCAGTATGCCTACCTTCGGAGGGGAAGTAAAGCCGGCGGTTCCATGTCTTAGATTTATGGCAGGAAAAAGAACCTTCCACTAACTACACTTGTGTGAAGCCAAATTTTGTAGTTTAGAATTGATAACGCTATATTAGTTCTAACGTTCGCCGCCAAGTAATGACTGCGATGGCATCTAGTAGCCAAGTCCGCAAGCTAGGTGTCGTGGACGGTAGTATTTGGTAGCAAAAGTAGGAACAACTTGAAATTAGCACCTGCAGTCCTTACTTGAATTAAAACACTTATACAGCCATCACAATTAACACCGGTTATCAGACAGATTCTACACACATCCAAAGTACACGGAGCTACATGACAGCGTTGTCGTTACCCCTAAACTGAGCAACCACCCAAAGAGGAATGCGAAAATTTTAAAAAACATATCCGAGGTGGGATTCGGATTCCTTACAGCTCTGCATAATGAAACCAGAGTGTGCAACGCAACGAAGACCACGGGGAGAGCGTTGAATTCCCTCAGTATGCCTTGATCGTGATTCATTGACTGCTACCTAGCTGCGGACTTGGCCATCGCAGTCATCACTTGACGGCGAACGTTGGAACTAATATAGCGTTATCAATTCTAACCTACAAAATTTGGCTTCCAACAAGTGTAGTAAGTCACAGCATTACCACAGCCCCTAAACTGAGGAACCAACCAACCAAAGTTTTAAGAAAATTTCCATAATTTTCAAGCAAACTTGCTTGAAATTCTTATTGGTTAACTAGAATGTAAGTAAAGGCAGATATGGCATTAGAATGGTTAATTTGAAATGTACTTTATAGAACAAATTAGACATTTTTTGAGATCAGGTAGCAAATTCCACAATGAATATAGTCTATATCAATGTTTTTCCACATAATTATTAACATTAGTGTTCATGTTGTCCCCGTACTAAATGTATTCATTTATCACTTTTATACCAAGAAATGCAACATATTCTTTCAAAATTGCAAAATTTCTATATTTTTTTTCATTTCTGCACATTTATATTTATATTATGAATGGGGAGATATTTTTTTAAGCCTTAGTACAGGACATTTCTAATTTAATCATTAGGGCCCGGAAGTTGATGTCGTAAAAAAGTAAAACAAAAATGCACTTATCATTTCCAAAAATGACTGTAATAAATGACCTAAAAATTCTAAAAATGCACCATAAAATGGAGAAAATGAAAATGAACTCACCAATAATTCAGCAGTGACATATTAAGCTCAAACTGAAAAGTCAAACAAAATAGATTTCTAGCACTAAACAAAAGGTTTATGATCACTTTAGTCTGAGTTGCACTGCACTGATGTTGTCAAATGTAAATGATCTGCGGTTTAAGTCAACGAGTTTTTATATCTCGAAAAGCTGCGTTCAACATCAACTGATGTGATCGGAGCGTACTCGAAGTCAGGAAGGTCGTTTGCTGCTAACTCTGAGAGACGTAACTCCCTCATATAAAGCTGTGACATGACTAAATTTAAAAAGAAATGACGTTAAAAGGCTGATTTCTCTAAAACATGACCCAAAAAATCTACCATACTTAAAAATATGCTCTTAAAATTGAAAAAAGATGCAAAATAAAAATGACATACTGTATTTGAAGACAGGGTGGCCCGTTCGGAGTTTCTATGTACTTTAGCATTGTTTTAGACAGCTCAGTAAAATGATGACATGTCATTAACATCCGGGCCCTATTAATCATCATAGATATTATTTCAGTAGTATAGAACCCTCCTGCGGCGCTCACAGGTGACCGATCGTGACAAATGGCCATTCAAATGAAAGAGAATAGACATTAGCAGTGACGTATTGCACTCTAATTTCATAAATATCTATAATTTCTAAAAAAAAGACTTAAAAAAAATGTACGAAGTGTGCGATTTGCAGATACTGTTGCTGTAGGAAAATACGCTCCATAATTGTTGGCCACTGTGACGCCGGTTTCATGTCATTTTAACATTCTGAGGTCTTTCCTTAATCATTTTGCAAGGATTTCAGAAACAGTAAATCAAAGGATTGAGTACTCAAGTCGTATAATTTCATAAATATCGAATAACGGGTGAGTGTTATGATGATCCAATTTTCAGTGATTGCCTTCTTAAGTTAGGGAACGTAGAACTTGGAATTCTAACTGAAATGTAAATAGTGTTCTATGATCATTTGGTTGAGATAAAAACATAACAAAACACCCTTTCTCCTTAAGTCTCTCATTATAAACCTATTGGGGAAAGTGTGGTTTATGAGCATGCGAGATTTCTCGCACGAGGCCGCTAGTTATCTTTAATTTGCGACCTTATTGAGGTTGATAGGTGAATTTGAACTCCGTAGCGTAGCGGTCAGCATGGTTAGCTGCCGCCCCGGAGATCCTGGGTTTGATTCCCGGCTCTGCCACGAAATTTGAAACGTGGGTTGTTGCGTGGAACGGAGTCTATTCAGCCTTGGGTGGTCCAAATGAGTAGAAGGGGTTCAATTCCCACCTCAGCCATCCTCGAAGTGGTTTTCCGTGGTTTCCCACTTCGTCCTCGGGCAAATGCCAGGATGGAACCTACGGTAAGGCCACGGCTGCCTCCTTTTCGCTTCCTTGCCTAACCATCCCACTCTTCCCATCCGTTCATCAGGCCCCCTGTTCGCTTTGCAGGTGAGGCCGCCTGGGCGTAGTGCTGGTTACACACCCCAGTTGTATCCTCGACTCAGAGTCTCAAGCTCCAGGACACTGCCCTCAGTGGCGGTCGAGGTGGGATCCCTCGCTTAGTTCGTGGGAAATGCCGACCCTGGAAGGTAAAACGATCATCATCATCAGCTTCTAAAGGCTAAAAGCCTTGTCGTTGCAGCCATTTCTTACGGTCTTCAGCAGTTCTCTTCATATTGACATACAATTCACATTCCATTTCCTTGACAATGTTCTTGAGATACGATTGTCTTGGTCGTCCCCTTGGTTTCTTCCCCAAAATTTTTCCTTCAAAAAATGACCTGGAGGAGAGTGTCATGTCTGAGTACGTGTCCCATGAATTTTGATTTCCTTTTCTTGATGGTGTTCAACAGGCATCGATTCTCCTGAATTTGGTTCAGAACAAGCTCATTTCTCTTTCTTTCCACCCAGCTTGTTCGGGTCATTCGTCTCCAAAACTACATTTCAGCTGCCTCAAGTTTTGATTCTTCTCTTTACCCCAGTGTCCATGTTTCACAACCATAGGTCAACACACTCCAAACAAATGTCTTAAGAAATGACTTCCTTATCTTCAAGTTGAGGTGCTCATTGAGCAGAAAATTCTTCTTATTTTGAAAGGCTTTCTTCGCCAACACTATTCTTTTCTTAATTTCTGAGATGCATCTGTTGTCATAATGAATCACACTTCCCAAATAGCAAAATTCCGTTACTTGTTCAATGGCACGATAGCGAAAAAAAAGTTTTTCATTGTGATTAGACACGCGCCCAGGGCCTTGGGCTGTTTAAATGAATTTTATGAGCATATTTATCTAAAAGTAGAAAGATTAAGTTCCATATAAATACGCAATTTCAAACCTACTGTATATGAATACTTCAAAATGACTATAGGTTAAATAGAATGAACGCATTCTGTCTCGCAGGCAGTGGTCGGCACTTGGAACTCGGTTCTAATTTCAAGGCTCATTTGCGAAAGTGTTCGTGCTTTACGTACTTGTTCAGTATAACATGTAATAATAACCAGAGAAGCTTCTCGGGCATGGGGTGCTATTATTTTTGTCCTGGTAATTGTATTTCACGTAAGGGGGTTATCTCTGTCGCATACTAGCGAAGAGCACGCAATGTGTAATAATTCCGAGCGATTGACTAGAGATGAGGGTTCCATACGGCGTGACCTGATCAGTTTTAAAGCTTCCATTGTTATGTTTTGGAAGAAAGCGGTGGTGAAAAAATCAGCGAATCTTCTTAAAGCGTGTTCGATGGGAGTTAATTAGATTTGAAATGGTTAAACTTTTCCTGATCGCTCGAACAAAGAATGGGCACTCTGCTGGTCACAGCTTCGCCCCAGTACCAACTGTGGGGTTACTCAAAAAACATTAAAAGTAATAGCAGGAATTATGAGTAATCCATATGCAGTATTTCGAGGTATTTACCTTGAATTTCAGCTCTGGTTTCGAAGAACAATGAATGAAAACGATAACGTAAACGTAAACGAAAACACAAACGAAAACAGAAACAAAACAAAATAAAAATCAAGAACCAAAAAGAAAGCGACGAAAATCATAAAACAAGAACAGAAAAACAATAACCCATACGTTCTCTCGGATTGTTGACAATATGCCATTAAAGGGATTCAGCTCCCTTTAGTTAATCGCCGAGTTTGTTAGCTCAGTGGATTGTGACTTGAATTCCCATTAAATTTGTGGTGATCCAATGAAACTAATCCCAGGTTCCTGAACCCTGGAATACGAAGAAAGGAGAGTCCACACTTAAGGCAAATGTAAGAATAGTAACTATTCTACTTATTATTATTATTTACATTTGTTCAAAACAAGTCATCTATAAAGCCGCGTTTACACCAAATGTTGCCAACAAATTGTTGCCAACTTTCGTTGACAACATGTTGACAACAAAAGTTAGCAACAAATGCTGGCAACAATGTTGGCGAATATCGAGAATGGTAAGATTTGTTGATAACAATTTAGCTCATTTTTGGCGCGTTTCGCCTGTTGCAGTCTGCATTCCGAGATGTCAACACTAGAGGAACTTGCGGCGATAGCAACAGCGTGCGTCATCATAGGTAAAAAGAGAACTGATGGTTTTCATTTCCCGCGAAATGTCATTCCAGGCATAGCTCTTCAGGTTTTCGTTTTTAAAGTCTGGGTCCATCGGGTTCCAGAGAACTGGTAGCTCACGATAGAGCTCGATGAAATTTAGGACATTATCCCGCGACTTATCAAGATCACTTACAAGGTTGTCCAGATTGACTTGCACTTCGACAGTTCGACACCACAAACAGAAGTCCAGTACTACCAGCAACTGCCGTGACCAGAGTGAAGCCGCGTCGGCCAACCACGTGCGCTGGACAGTTGAAGGGGAATTGTTGCCAACATTGTTGCGGGTCACTTTTAAGTCCCGTCAAACATTGCTGCCAACAAATATTAACAACAATCTTTGATCTTTACCGACTGCTGGTGGGTAATGTTGCCAACACTTTTTCGGTGTTGACAGCAATGTTGACAAAAATTTTAGTACGATTTTTGTAAATGTTGTCAACATTTGTTGGCAAAACTGTTGACAACTCCGATATAAACGCGACTTTACTAGAAGTTTTTCTTTTGGCCAATTCTACTCCAGGCAAATGCTGTGATGGTTCCTAACTGCTTCCTTCCAAATCCTCACCTGAATTACAACTACACTCACTAATACAGCCATCACAATAACACAAGTTAACAGACAAAGTCCACACACACCCAAGTACACGGGGATAGATGACCGCAAGGTCGTAAAGGTCCTCAATCAATCAACAGAAATATCGTTAATATTTTCAAATGTATTTCACAATTAATCAACTCTTGACAACTTTTCCTGCGAACTATTGAAACTAAAACCCGATTTGACATTTTGTAAGAAAGTTAAATAATTGATCCGGCCATCTCAATCTGTTTCTCCAGGAGGTCCATTGACATTCATGCTTGTATTTTAAATCAACAACAAGTAGTGTTGAAATCCACTTCTACTGTGCATGTTTCATGTATAGATTTGGTTTCCAATAACCTAGTTACTCTAAATACCGAAGAGGATAGTCGTACAATTATTGATGTACAATGAGCTTGCCACGTTTGGTGAGTGGTTATCGAGTCGGACTACCAACCCCCCCCCCAAGCTTGCAGGTTCGCTCCTGGCCATGGTAAGTGAGTTTCGAAAGGCGACAAAGTTCACGGCACGCATGTCATACGATGTTGGCATGTTAAAGAACCCATTTTAATTCAGTAGGCCATGTTCATAATGGCAAAATTAATCTCGGGATTTTCCGCCAATGCAAAATTCCTCCATTCTCTACTAGAAAGTGCTATAGTGTCAAGGAGCGTAGATAATTATCTAACCTCCTTGACTTTCATAACGCTCCAAAGAACGACAAAATTCGACAATCGAGCTGCCCTCTGGGCGCAAATAACAAAGCTTGCACTCGGCACCCGAGGTTATATGATATAATTATAAGGTTCGGATGTTTAGGACCTAAAGAAACAAGAAATATATTGTTACGAGTGCTCGACAGCTTCGTTGCCTCGCGCGTGACTCAGGCCGCCCCAGGCTATCCTGACTGTGTGTTACCAGCACCTTAGGCAACGGGGCTGCAAGAACAAGGACATGGTCCAGAAGGTTCATGGCCCGCCTAGTATTGGAAATCTCGAGAAGGTCTGAGAGTAGCTGTGAACCCTGGTCTACTCTAGAAACATCTGTGAGTCGGCAGCCTCGATATATAAAGAGCGACCCTGGCCAGTGTCAGTGAGTGTTTTACCAGTGCTATAGAGGTGTTACGGTGACGTGCGAATTGCGAAACCGTGTGTATTCAAGAACAGTGAGTGACAGACTGTGGCTTGTGTACAAGAAGAAGAGTTGTGGTTATTTCTAGCGAAGTCACGGGACTAATTACGGAAGGATTAACTGCATGACCAAGTGAAAGGGTGAGTGTTCTCTACAAGTGGAAACTAATAGTGACTAGTAGACTTTTATGAAGTGAGACTCAGGGAGCCTTATGTGTGGTGTAACTTTCTGACCTGCAATAAAGCTAATATTTCTTTAAAGGACCCTTTGTGTTGTGCTTTACCTACTGTGATCCAATTAACGAACTTGCTACTAGGGGTAGCTCGTATCAATATTTACATGCTTTCTAAAAACAAGTGTTAATAATGTAGTGAAATGTTTTATTTATTTTTATTAATTCTACATTCAAACCTAAAAAAAATTGTTAAAATTTACGCTGATTTCATAAATATGCCTACGGTAAAAATATTTTCCTCAAATTTGCTTCGCAGAATGTTTGAAGAGACTCGCGGAAAGTAGCATATTCTTCACATTTCCTCACGTTAAAACTGCGACACAAATCACATTTCCTGTAAAGGAGAAAGACAATCCCCAAAGTTAATAAAAATACTACAAAGTTTAGTTACAGATATCGCTTCGGTGGCGTAGTTGGTAGCATGCTGAACTGCTGTGCCCAAGGTCGTGGGTTCAAACCCGGCCCAAGTCGTCGGATTTTTTATGAGCGTTAAAATCCTTCAGTATAGTTATAGCTATTGTTGTTTCAGGGCGGAACTACGAGGTCATCTGCCCCAATCCTTCAGTATGCCTTCCTTCGGAGGGGAAGTAAAGCCGGCGGTCCCATGTCATAGATTTATGTCATGTAAAATATCATTCCACTAACTATGCTTGTGTGTAGCTAAATTTCTATGTTAGATTTCGTTGAAACACTCCATTATAGTTCCAAAGTTCACCACTAGGTGTCACTGACATCTGGCAGCGAAAGTTGGATCTACTTGAAATTGAACGGAATTTGTAGTCCACCCCATGGGTGTCCGCTTGAAGCTGCTACAGCCTCGGACACTCCCGGCAATAAAAGCCATACGCTAAATAAATAAATTACTGATGTTTTCTGATAGTCTGTAACAATTGGCAAGCTTTTTCATTTATAGTGCCACTAACGCACAGAAACCTTGTAGCGGATACCACTTAGCGGATACCCTTAAAATATTACCAAAATGTGACCTTAGAACATTAATAGTGATGAAATATGACAAATACTATGAAACTGACCCAAATATGCTCAATACAATCCACCTAAAATGTCTCAGGAACATTGAACTCCTGCTTAATTACAGTTGTTAATGAAAATGATGTCAAGGAAAAAATACGGCATGCCCTAAACATACGAACCTTAATAATAACTTACTACTTCAATAGGGGCTGTGCAAGAGCTATGACACGATAACCGTCCCCCACTCCATTCATCCCCTCCTCCTGACAGCGCTCCCTGTCTGGCAGTTAGCCTGTACTATGGGGGAGGAAAGTAGTCCCATGTCCACCCTCCAGCCTGCTTTCAATTAGAATGTTTTTAATTCGGACGTAACTAAACATTCACCGTACGGCAGAGTTTGTAACTAGTTAGTGAAGCAATCAAAGTAAGCGTTTATCCAACCAACAACAACAACATTAGCTTGTGCTATGTGAGAAAACTATTACAGGGATGAAGCCATTTTTTCAGTGTTGTCTAAGTAATCTTTTGATAAGCGTCATCGGTGGCGTAGTGGGTAGCATGCTGAACTGCTGTGCCCAAGGTCGCGGGCTCAAACCCGGCCGAAGTCGTCGGATTTTTGAGAGCATTTAAAAAAAATCCCTCAGTATGCCTTCCTTCGGAGGGGAAGTAAAGCCGACGGTCCCATGTCATAGGGTTATGGCATGCAAAAGAACCTTCCACTAATTAAACTTGTGTGAAGCTAAATTATAGGTAACATTTGACTAACGCTCTTAGGTTCCAACGTTCGTAGCCAGGAGCCGACTGCGGTGGCATCAAGTAACAAAGTTCAGAACTAGTTGGTCGTTGATGGTGGCGTTTGGTAGCAAAAATTGGAACTACTTGAAATCGAATGTGTGCAGTCCCTACTTGAATTAAAGAAACCAGATAGCACACACTAATACAGCCATCACAATTAACACCGGTTATCAGGCAGATTCTACACACACCCAAAGTACACGGGGCTACATGACCGCGTTGTCGCAGCCCCTAAATTGAGGAACCAACTATCCAATCTATTGATAGAATCGCTTTTCAGTCAGCCATCAAAACTGTGCCCAATCAGATTTGGTGGGGAGTAATAGTTAATTTAATTACTTAGTGTATGCAATAAATACATGAATTATATACACACTGATTAAACACTTCTCACACAAATGGGGATTGCTCTGAATGACTAGTTTCGTTAGTCAAGCAAGCATCATCAGATCCTACTCACTTACCCTTAAGATGAGATCAGAGCTCCAATAGCGACTGTCTTAATTTATGACCATTCCAGACCCATTGTTTCTTGAGCATATCACTGCCAATATGCAAGATATAATTTCAAAGAGAAGTAAGAACGCAAGACGGCAGGTTGTTATACAACATAGTTTCTGAGATTTGAATATAAATAGTAAAAGTTGTTGACGCAAGATGACATTAAAAGGCTAGAGTAGAAGTGAGAAGCCACGGAACACCTTCTCCTGGATGGCTGAGATAGGAATCGAACCCACCTCTTCTCAGTTTTGCCTCACGAGGCTGAGTGATCCCCATTCCATCTCTCAGACAAGAATTAAATTTCCTGGCAGAGCCGGGAATTGAACCCGGGCCACCGCGGTGACAGCAAAGAATGCTTGCCACTACCGAACGAGGCGAGGCAGACTTGGGACTATAGATATCGGCAGATCACTATTATTATTATTATTATTATTATTATTATGTCTCATAAGTTCACCATATCGTTACCGGGTGAGTTGGCCGTGGTCGTTACGGCATGACTGCTGGCAGTCGCTCACATCCGGGAGGCGAGGAGGTTCGAATCCCCCCACGGGCAACCTTGAAGATGGTCGTCTGTGGTTTCCCATCTTCCTTCCAGGCAAATGCCGGGGTGGGTCCCTAACTACAGGCCACAGCCGCTACCGTCCAACTTCTCGTCCTTACCAGGGGCGTAGCTACAATGGGGCAAGCGGGGCCCCGCCCCGGGGCCCCCGAGGTCAGGGGGCCCCCAAACCCTAAAAGAAAAAATATAAATAAATAATAAATAAAAGTCGTACTAGAAAACATATTTGAGAATTCAATTTAGATCGGGGGCCCCAATTGTACGGAACTACACGTCTAAATTTGTGTTTAGAAACAAGTCACGTTCAGTGCAATCTGTATGTAAGATATATCCATCCATTAGTGTGATATTCAATGAGTATTTTTTGATAGCCGGGCGCCCGACCCAGGCACCGGACAGGCAATGCATTGTTCCCCATTCAGCGCATGGCCATGACTCATCGTTCCACCCCTTCCCCCTCCATTGCGACAACACACCACAGCAATGCACAGTAGCAGAGTAGTAGTAGTAGTAGTGTAGTTGGTACGACGCCACAGCGGTTCCCGGTTAAGTGACTGAACTTAAGTTGTGGCTTGCATTGTGCTATTTTTTAATGACGCTATGAAACGTACTTATGAAAGTGGAGCTAAAGTAGGAAGGATAAAGGAAAAATACGAGGAGACGGTTCGTGCTTGTACTAAATCGTTAACTGCATGGTTGCATCCTCAAACTCAATCAGGTTTAGAGTACGTTTCGGTGCAGAAACAAGATCAAAACGAAGAAAATGAAAATAATGAAGGTAAGAAGAAACCAAAGTTAACTTTATTGTAAAAGTGTTATAAGTTGTTAAGCAAAGTAAAATTGTGATTAAGAGTTCCATTAACAATATGGTCAGGACGTAATATTTTATAACAAACTAATATCATATTACGTTAATATTATCAAAAGCATAGAGTTTGTGATAAAAAAAACAATGAAGCGGTTTGCGAATTGCGACGGTTGATTCACTTCACTTGGACTGAGCACATTTGCTTGTCTTTCATTTCACATTAAAAATCACACTGTATTGGGTATACAGTATGCATCGTTTCAACGGACGACTATCTTTGGTGACAAAGTCTTTTTGTCCCGTTAAACAACCAACAATCTGTTAGTTGGCTTAGTTCAACAGTTAGTTGAATCTGTTTCTACAAATAAAACACTGCACTGAACTGTTAACCACTACACTAAATTTTATTGCTCAATATTATTCACTATGTATTTTTTCAGATGTTGACGCTCATCAACAGTCTGAAGTAGCCTACATAAAATCGATGTTCCGACCACTTATAGTGGCCTTTCATGTCTTGATCAGCCAGTCGATAATAACAAGGATGCAGTAAGCTTGGCTGAAACTGGACACGCTGAAAATTATATTTTGCCAGACAAAATTGAATTTCCCAGTCCAGTCAATAATCCAGAAATGAAATGGTTAATCATAGCATCAGGACCTTATCAACCTCGTGGTTCCTTTCCAAAACAGCCTGATGGACGAGGAAGTAAAATATCATTTTCAACTAATTAATTTACTACAGTTTTATAACAGATTCTGGCATTGCTATTCGTAAAAGTTATACCGTGTCTACTGACAACCATGTTGGCTATTCCCACAACATTCAGAGAACACTTTCGATAGTACGGGACTGAACGACTGGGAACATCTTTATGATAGAATTAAAACTCATGAACAATTAAAACTCATGAACAATCGAATGACCACATATTTTTTGGTGTTATATTTTAGAAATGGAGGAGTGATGAAACAATGAGTGATGGTTTAGAAAAACAGTTAAAAGACGGGAAAAATTACTGGCCACCTGTAACCTTGCTTTCCGCGGAAGAAGTAGTAAAATGGAAGATCCAAATGAAGGAAATTTCTTGTCTATAATAGAACTTCTGTCTGACTATGACCCTGTACTAAAAACCCTTTTGCAAAAGCCAGCAGGAAGGGTAAACTAATTAAGCCCTAGCATCCAAAATGAAGTCATTTCTTTGATGGCAAATGAAGTTCTGAAAGAAATCAAATATGAAATACTGAGCTCTCCTTTTTCTCTGTTATTATGAATACAATTCAGGATATAAGTAAAGTTGATCAGTTAAGTAAAGATTTTAGGTACATCAAAGTGGTAAATGATGAAAAAAATAAGCCCAAATAAATAAAGATTTGCGAGATGTTTACTTCTTTTATAAAAGTTGAAGATCAAAGTGCATTTGGTCTGATAAGTAGAATAGTGGAATCTATTAAAGATCTTGAATTGAAAAAATGTCGTGGCCAGGGTTGTGATGGCGTAAGCGTAATGAGTGAAGTATACAATGTAGTGCAGAAAAAGTTTCAAGAAGTGGTGCCATGTGCATATTTTGTACATTGTGCAAGTCATAATTTAAATCTGGTGTTGAAAGACGCGGTTGAAGCCAATCGTGAAATATCACCGTTTTTTGAGGATGTACAAAATATCTACAACGTTTTTGGACACCGTATAAAACACTGGCTGGGGCTGCAAGATGCATCTCAAAATGCAAACATAACGATAAAGACGCTCAACCCATCAAGATGGTCAGGAAGGTATGAATCAGATTTTTCTTTAAAGTAGAGGATTGGCGATGTGTTTAGAGAGCTATCCAAACTTATTTTGACAAGTAATAAGGCAAAAGAAAAGATTGAAAAAGAAAATTGAAAGTTTTGAATTTGTGCTTCTGTTAGTTGTACAAACAAAGATTTTGCATCTAAATGTCTCCAAACTGAAAATATGGATATTGTTTCAGCTTTTGATCTATTAGTTGTTACAGAAGCTTCAACTATGGGCTCCAAGTGCGGAATACTCTGTGAGTTTTCTGAGGAAAGACTAAAGCAAGTTAAAAAGCATTTTGATGAACTGAGTGTAGACCACCGATTTCTCAATCCTGAAGCTAGATTTCGGGTAACTGTGTTTTACCCCATGATTGATACAATTATGGCTCAGTTAAACAGCAGATTTGAAGGCATGAAGTCAGTTTATTAATGCCTACAAAGTTGTTCAGCTTTATTTCTTGAACAGTGCTTCAGATGACGAACTGATTAAAGAGGCATAATGTTTCGACGAGACATGTTCTGATGATGTGTCGCTAACATTTCCTGCACAAATTTCCAGAGTACGTGCATCTTTTTCCTCTAAAATTAAGAAAATGTCGAGTGTTAAGCAACTAATAGACCTCTACATTGAAATTTACATTCTGGTTGTAAGTTATCCTGACGTGTATCCTGCTTGTTTTATGTTCTTGAGTGTAGCCTACCTATCACAGCGGCTAAAGCAGCAAGATCTTTTTCCAAGCTGAACATTTTCAAGTCCTACCTAAGAAGCACAATGAGCCAAGAGCGTTTAAGTGGGTTGGCGCTTGTATCGATTGAAAATGAAAGAGCTCGAAAACTTAACTTCTCACATGTAATTAACATGTTTGCAGAAGCAAAGAGTAGGAAAAAATGTTTTGTGTAAATTTGGTTAGTTGATAATTTTATTTGTTTTAAATAGTTTGTTTAATAAAAATAACTCCACAAAAAGTGTTTTTAACAATGAGTATAAATTTATAGATTTATTTTATTTCAAGTTATTTATATAATACATTCATAATTTTGAGCTTTCGACCTGGCGTGTATTTTATTTTTAAAGCCTGGTACTTCATAGACGATCCTATCTGTTCCCTTTTGTTTTCTACTCTAGCTTCATTATTGTCAGTAATAAAAGGACAAACATGTGTACTTATATATTTACATGCAGTTTTCTTCTCTTTGTAATTGATAATTGTGTAGACGTAGTTTTCTAATTACGATATCACAATTTCACTAATTTAAAAGCTATAGCTATTATTTATCATAATTATTTAGCACATTTTATGGAGCCAACAGCCAAAGTATAATTTAAATATTTCTAGAAAATGGGAAGTGGCAAGGGGGGAGGAATTCGAAAAGTGCATAAAGTCACTGATAAGTTCTTATCATCAAACATTATTACGGTAATATTAAAGGCCTGCAGTTAGGTCAGGTTTTCAAAAGATAGTGAGGGGGCCCCATTTCAACGTCTTGCCCCGGGGCCCCTTCATGTCTAGCTACGCCACTGCCTTACATTCAAACTTCCCTCCCCAACGGTACTTGTAGCTCACCCATTGGGTGTCCGTCTCGAAGCAGCTGCAAAAATGGCGAGCCGAATATGTCCTCGGACACTCCCGGCAGTAAAAGCCATACGCGAAAAAAAAACCATATCGTTGGGTACAATTCACCATTCCATCGGCATTTGTTGCAAGATGGAGTGGAGTTCTCTCAACTGGTAAGTTGAGAAACGAACGAACTATGGAGCAGGTCTCTAAAATAACTACTTTCGGCATACTGGTATGCAGATTATGGTGGAGCCCAATTTATCGAGGTTGACCTTCAGCGACTTCGGTATGATCCCTGTGGAAGAGATTATGATAGGCAATAGAGTGAAAAATTCCTGTCGCCACATCTGTCGGATCTCTTCAGCCAGAGGCACGTATTTGGTCACTTTCTCAGCATAACTTTGCTGCATATTATTATTATTATTATATTGATTTATAATTTAGGGTTTAGGGGTAGCACGCATTTCTCTTACTTAGGGGGCAAAGGTTCAATCCCCGGTTGTATAAAAATAAATGAAATCTGATGTAAGGGCTTGAACGGTGTGCGTTCACAATCAGTCCCGTGAGGGCAATGTGGCTGAGAGTGTTATTGCGCTGGCCAAGCATCCTCTATAATCTATAGGCTATGAGGTGGGCGGCAGTAGTCTTCCCGGCTCAATCATGGTGTTAGTGTAATCTTATCATACTCTATACGCCTTCATCCTCTTCTCCAAAGCCTGTAGTTTGCGCGCTTCTTCACACACTTGTCGTGGCATCCCATAGGCATGCAAATCTGCCGCCTGCGAGGAAGTATGAGTTTACAGACACACAAAGGAGTGAAATTGTTTCTCAGTTGCCCTCACTGGACTAAGCGCATCACTCGGACTCGAAGCAGGTCAGAAATCCCAGTCTGTTTCTCATAACCACAATGGTAACCTTGCTTCTAATATCATCCATGAATTGACGCACAAGAGAATAAACTATTCCAATACATCCCGTAGCACTTTTTTTGGAACGTCATTAAGCTGTCAGAAACTTGGTAATACATTCTATATCATTGGAAATAGAGATCGGGGCATTACATTGCATATATTGAATATACATTGGAGGCAAAGTTGAGAATATGAATTGCATTCACGATCGAACTATTTTATTTTCACTGCTATTTCAATTATTTAAAACTTTGTGATCAATGGAAAGCATTTCAGAATATTCGGAATGTTTATCACTGAGTATCCTGGGAACATTAGCAGTCCTATGAAAGCATACACTTTGATGCCTCTTGTCTGCACGCAAAATAGAAAGCAATTGATGGGCCCATTCCAAGTGATATTGTATCCGTGAATATGACAAGGGTCTTGTTGTCGGGTTCAAAGTTAAAACTATTTCCGAGATGAGTAGCCAACATCTGTATGTAAGGAGTTAACAGCTGTTGTTTAACAGCTAAGAACTTTTAGGAAATACACCATAAAAATCAACGTACTGTATATACTATATATTGACGCTTGCCTTTAATATTCCTCGTGGTTATTGCCATATTGACGTAAATAGTAGTGTAGTTTTATTAAAATAATGTTTTATATTTTTGATAGGCCTATAAGAATTTATAAGAATATGTTGTCAACCCTGTGAAGATAAATAATGTTATATGTTTCGGGGGGAAAAATAAAATGTGTTGCCAACCATGTCAAGGCAAATAATGTTACGTGTTTTTTGGGGGGAATATAAAACTAAAATAAAACAAAGACTAAATGCCTTAAAGATATTTTTAAAAGCTGCTAATTTAATTTTGTGTCCTTTGTTTTTTACTCTGAAACATGTAACATTAACGGATCTTTTAACTATTTGTATTGACAGAGGTGGTAACTCAATTTCTAGAATGTTCTATGTAGACTGCTAATGGTCTGAGTGATATTCAACATGTGACGGAAGGTTTAAAACGCACCTTAAAAAAATTCTGATGATAATGGGAGATATCAAATCAACAGCTCAAACCAAAGGAAAATTGTGAAAATTGAATGGACATAGTTCGGAAAACAATGTAGTATATTTATAAGTTTGTTTTCTGAAGCAAAGACATCTGTGTTTCCTTGGAATTATATGTAAAATTTATGACAAGCCCAGTCAAAGCATTAATATTGTTTCTATTTTTGTTCTTAACTATGTCTCCCACCCCCCTTAATGCTGCTATTGTAATCACTCAGTTGAATATTACATCTAAACCATAGTAAAAGACACAATAGTTACCCAATAATAGCTGAAAAAATTGCAAATTTGATGTTATAAGTCACAAAAAACGTTTGATCATATCTTGACAATGTAATGCGAGCATCCTGAATAAAGCGGAGTAGGTTTTAACGTGACAATATTGCCAAACATATTCATAAATTACGTATATGTTTATCATTTTGGTTTGGTAGAGGTTGATCCCTATTGACTATTTTTAATTAATAATTTGTGTTATATAATCTGCCTTGTCTATACAAAAATGCATAGTTTAATAATATTTGAACGAACAAGTTTAGCTATACAATGATGTATTTTAAAAAGTGATCCGCAAATGGTGTGGAAATGTAGTCTTGACGATTGTCACCCACCACTCAACTTAATGTGACTTGGTGAAGGATATTACAGAGAAGATACAGTTGTCAGTAACTGAATTAAACATTTTCAAACGCTATTTTGAACGCAAAAAAAAATATTGTATATTGAAACATAGTATCAAACTTCATATTTAAGTACTGACAGGACGGATTATACAACACACAATATGAAACATATTCGTTCAAACCTCGACAATACGTTTCCCAATATAAATCGAAAACTGTGCGCTGTAATTGAAACTAGTATTAAATATTTTAAAAATATGCCTGCATGTAATCATTTAGCCAGACACTGTACAAACACACACAACTATATAAGAATGATTTTCTTACCCTATTTATAAAATTCCATAGTTTTGCATGAGTGTAGGAGACCCTCGTGATAGTGAAACCGCGAATCCCTCCATCACAGAAGCTATTTTTGGATTTACGTAAGCTAAACACACAAATAAACTGCACAACATTCCACCAACATCTATTTGTAGAGCTCCACCTACCCTGAGGGTTCGCGAACGTTGAGCGGTATGCTATTTCGCACGGTCAGTATGCGCGTCCTCTCACGGTGCCCTACTCCCGCACACTGCGCCACACCGCGCCGCGATGCCCGCAGCTGTTGGCGTCGTGTTGGTATCCATAGCTACCGGGCCTGCGCCCATCTGTCAGCACCGTCACGGCCTTGGCTGGAGGCAGCCAGGTAATGTGTGCATTTCCTCACGGGATTTGGCACAGGGGACCTTGCTTGAAGGCAGTCTGGTAGGTGGATAGTCTCCAGTTCCATATCTGGGGCATAACGTCAAGGGCTATAATCCAGGGGACCTTGGTGGAAGGCAGTCTGGTAGGTGGATAGTCTCCAGTTCCTTATCTGGGGCATAACGTCAAGGGCTATAATCCAGGGGACCTTGGTGGAAGGCAGTCTGGTAGGCGGATAGTCTCCAGTTCCTTATCTGGGGCATAACGTCAAGGGCTATAATCCAAGCGACCTTGCTTGAAGGCAGTCTGGTAGGTGGATAGTCTCCAGTTCCTTATCTGGGGCATAACGTCAAGGGCTATAATCCAGGGGACCTTGGTGGAAGGCAGTCTGGTAGGCGGATAGTCTCCAGTTCCTTATCTGGGGCATAACGTCAAGGGCTATAATCCAGGGGACCTTGGTGGAAGGCAGTCTGGTAGGTGGATAGTCTCCAGTTCCTTATCTGGGGCATAACGTCAAGGGCTATAATCCAGGGGACCTTGGTGGAAGGCAGTCTGGTAGGCGGATAGTCTCCAGTTCCTTATCTGGGGCATAACGTCAAGGGCTATAATCCAAGCGACCTTGCTTGAAGGCAGTCTGGTAGGTGGATAGTCTCCAGTTCCTTATCTGGGGCATAACGTCAAGGGCTATAATCCAGGGGACCTTGGTGGAAGGCAGTCTGGTAGGCGGATAGTCTCCAGTTCCTTATCTGGGGCATAACGTCAAGGGCTATAATCCAGGGGACCTTGGTGGAAGGCAGTCTGGTAGGTGGATAGTCTCCAGTTCCTTATCTGGGGCATAACGTCCAGGGCTATAATCCAGGGGACCTTGGTGGAAGGCAGTCTGGTAGGCGGATAGTCTCCAGTTCCTTATCTGGGGCATAACGTCAAGGGCTATAATCCAAGCGACCTTGCTTGAAGGCAGTCTGGTAGGTGGATAGTCTCCAGTTCCTTATCTGGGGCATAACGTCAAGGGCTATAATCCAGGGGACCTTGGTGGAAGGCAGTCTGGTAGGCGGATAGTCTCCAGTTCCTTATCTGGGGCATAACGTCAAGGGCTATAATCCAGGGGACCTTGGTGGAAGGCAGTCTGGTAGGTGGATAGTCTCCAGTTCCTTATCTGGGGCATAACGTCAAGGGCTATAATCCAGGGGACCTTGGTGGAAGGCAGTCTGGTAGGCGGATAGTCTCCAGTTCCTTATCTGGGGCATAACGTCAAGGGCTATAATCCAGGGGACCTTGGTGGAAGGCAGTCTGGTAGGCGGATAGTCTCCAGTTCCTTATCTGGGGCATAACGTCAAGGGCTATAATCCAAGCGACCTTGCTTGAAGGCAGTCTGGTAGGTGGATAGTCTCCAGTTCCTTATCTGGGGCATAACGTCAAGGACTATAATCCAAGCGACCTTGCTTGAAGGCAGTCTGGTAGGCGGATAGTCTCCAGTTCCTTATCTGGGGCATAACGTCAAGGGCTATAATCCAAGCGACCTTGCTTGAAGGCAGTCTGGTAGGCGGATAGTCTCCAGTTCCTTATCTGGGGCATAACGTCAAGGGCTATAATCCAGGGGACCTTGGTGGAAGGCAGTCTGGTAGGCGGATAGTCTCCAGTTCCTTATCTGGGGCATAACGTCAAGGGCTATAATCCAGGGGACCTTGGTGGAAGGCAGTCTGGTAGGTGGATAGTCTCCAGTTCCTTATCTGGGGCATAACGTCAAGGGCTATAATCCAGGGGACCTTGGTGGAAGGCAGTCTGGTAGGCGGATAGTCTCCAGTTCCTTATCTGGGGCATAACGTCAAGGGCTATAATCCAAGCGACCTTGTTTGAAGGCAGTCTGGTAGGTGGATAGTCTCCAGTTCCTTATCTGGGGCATAACGTCAAGGGCTATAATCCAGGGGACCTTGGTGGAAGGCAGTCTGGTAGGTGGATAGTCTCCAGTTCCTTATCTGGGGCATAACGTCAAGGGCTATAATCCAGGGGACTTTGGTTGAAGGCAGTCTGGTAGGCGGATAGTCTCCAGTTCCTTATCTGGGGCATAACGTCAATGGCTGTAATCCAGGGGACTTTGGTTGAAGGCAGTCTGGTAGGCGGATAGTCTCCAGTTCCTTATCTGGGGCATAACGTCAAGGGCTATAATCCAGGGGACTTTGGTTGAAGGCAGTCTGGTAGGCGGATAGTCTCCAGTTCCTTATCTGGGACATAACGTCAAGGGCTATAATCCAGGGGACTTTGGTTGAAGGCAGTCTGGTAGGTGGATAGTCTCCAGTTCCTTATCTGGGACATAACGTCAAGGGCTATAATCCAGGGGACTTTGGTTGAAGGCAGTCTGGTAGGCGGATAGTCTCCAGTTCCTTATCTAGGGCATAACGTCAAGGGCTGTAATCCAGGGGACTTTGGTTGAGGGCAGTCTGGTAGGCGGATAGTCTCCAGTTCCTTATCTGGGGCATAACGTCAAGGGCTGTAATCCAGGGGACTTTGGTTGAGGGTAGTCTGGTAGGTGGATAGTCTCCAGTTCCATATCTGGGACATAAAGCCAAGGGCTATAATCCAGGGGACTTTGGTTGAAGGCAGTCTGGTAGGCGGATAGTTTCCAGTTCCATATCTGGGACATAAAGCCAAGGGCTATAATCCAGGGGACATTGGTTGAAGGCAGTCTGGTAGGCGGATAGTCTCCAGTTCCATATCTGGGACATAATGTCAAGAGTTATGAAACAGGGGACTTGGTGGAAGGCAGTCTGGTAGGTGGATAGTTTCCAGTTCCATATCTGGGACATAACGTCAATGGCTATAATCCAGGGGACCTTGCTTGAAGGCAGTCTGGTAGGCGGATTGTTTCCAGTTCCATATCTGGGACATAACGTCAAGGGCTATAATCCAGGGGACCTTGCTTGAAGGCAGTCTGGTAGGCGGATTGTTTCCAGTTCCATATCTGGGACATAACGTCAAGGGCTATAATCCAGGGGACTTAGCTTGAAGGCAGTTTGATTGGTGGATAGTTTCCAGTCTCAAATCTGGGGCATAACGTCAAGGGCTGTAATCCAGGGGACTTTGGTTGAAGGAAGTCTGGTAGGTGGATAATTTCCAGTCCCATATCTGGGGCATAACGTCAAGGGCTATGTACCAGGGGACTTTGGTGGAAGGCAGTTTGATAGGCGGATAGTCTCCAGTTCCATATCTGGGGCATAACGTCAAGAGTTATGAAACAGGGGACTTGGTGGAAGGCAGTCTGATAGGTGGATAGTTTCCAGTTCCATATCTGGGACATAACGTCAAGGGCTAAAATCCAGGGGACTTTGGTTGAGGGCAGTCTGGTAGGCGGATAGTCTCCAGTTCCATATCTGGGGCATAACGTCAAGGGCTATGTACCAGGGGACTTTGGTGGAAGGCAGTCTGATAGGTGGATAGTTTCCAGTTCCATATCTTGTGCCCGTTTAGACCGGAGTCCGCACGACCACATATGCATTTTACCAATAATCAGTCAGCACGAGAATCAAAATATCCCGGAGCGCCAGATGGGTTAAAGCAAATCGCAAAAACGACATCAAATTTATAAAAATGCTTTACTGATTTTTGGCTCAATGCAACAATAAGGATAGAAGGAGATTTAATTGGGAGAAACACATCTGGTAAAATTATCTCAGTTTATTTAAAGTTAAAATCTGACTGCAAGAATGCTCAAAGCAGCATCACTCCACGTGTGGCGATCCACACTCTTATTTACACACAATATACAGAAATTTCCCAAACACATTTGACAATCTTTTTGGAAACACAAGTCCGATTAATAGTGCTGTGGACTGTGTTCCAAAATTATTAATCTTTAATTCCAGCTCAAAATGAATTGTCTATACTGGAAATAACGTAGATCACTGTTTGACTATTTACATGATATTAACACTCGTAGAATAAATGTTTATAGAATTTCTTAAACTTTCACTTGTTTTTCCAGTTTCAAAAATACGTCGTCGAAAATATTATCATCATTGTAGCAACACAAATTATTTATACATATTAATAACATCTGAAAAATATTTGACCTTGAGCATAGCATCGAAGAACTGTGCGAAGCACAACAACAATTAATTGTTCTTCTGACATTAAACATTCGAGAAGTGACTCGATTATGAACTTCAAGTTCCAAACAAAATATATGATTTCTGAATCATCAATTTGATCAATAAATGGTTGAACCATTCAACTATTAGATTTCCCACTTGGAATCTTTATGAAAATATTTATATTTATGGCCATTTTTAAAATTTTTCACAACTTGCAATTCTTCGACAGAATGCGGAAATTAGAATTGTAGTTTTATAATGAATTCATTTAGTTCATGGCACTAGGATTGAAAATATCCTTCAAATTATTCGTGGTTAAAGAATTATTTTTAATTGGCAGTGGCCCATTCTACTATTTGTGTAAGAACACAATATTACAATAACAACGGCAAAGGTCTTCCTCTGAAGAAGAATAAATTACTATCATGACAAATCCGGGTTCTAGCAAAATCAAAGTCTAAATGGAATTCGTAAACAAGGTTGAAAATAAGAACTGATGGTTTCAAAGAAATAACCTTCGGGTTATTCATACGACGAAATGTGTGGCTCCAATACTCCTACTATAAACCTGAGCCATCGAACCTGCTATTTGATTGATGCTCGAAAAAACCTTCATTCCTGCGACTTAACATGCGCACCTGGGAATGGCATTTCAACTACTCCACACACATAAATTTTCTTCCCAAAATTTATACAATAAATCAAGCCTCTGCTTGTTATCAACACTGGAAGATTAATAAACTTACAAGTTTATTTTACTTTACCATTCAGTTCAACCCGTGAATTTAACCATACTTATGAAAAGCTTTATTTCACTTTCGAAGTGTATTTACGTCATGATTTTATATAAATACAAAAATATCCTATTTGATACAAATGTCAATTGCTTCCCGTTTCATGCCTCTCCGTGTTATATGAAACATATACTTTGCTCAGTGCAAATATCAACTGTTCAACCAGAACTGAAATGTTGGTTGAATGCGGGCTTGCGCTAACCACTCTCCTTCGGAAAATCTCCTGTTCCAGACTAGAAATGATTAAACTACTTCATAGGCTCTTTCTCAATACATATGATTATTAGAAAATATAATATCCAAGAATTATTTAGAAAAATTATGAAAATTATTATTATTATTATTAGTGGATTATTATTATTATTTATATCATTTTAAATATGTTTAATTATCATCTCATTATGTGAGAATCCACATTTTCGAACCTTCGAATATGGAAAAAATATCCATTCCTCAACGAAAATAAATTTAACTTTTACAGTTACATCGGCTGATTACCGTGATTTCCCAAAAATATGAAAAATTCAAATAAATGCTCGAAATGCTCGGTCATCGATCCTAAACTGTTCTGAGTGCTGAAAATGCTCAGAATAACTCTAACAAGTCTTGCGTAAATCATTACAAGCTTTAAATACGACGAAAAAAATGTGTTGGTCATCTGCAGAAAAAATAGTTTGTTCCAATTAGCTAGGCATAATATAATTCAAATGTGGCTTACATTTCTTGATGGTCTTGAAGTGTAGTAAACCTGGTCTGTACCAGATTTATCCATAGACATGCCCTATCGGACAAGCACGTATAATCCTTGTATCGGCCGCCATTGTAGACCCACAAATCGTCTAGTCAGACATAGTGGTAGTATCTTTCGACGTTTTAATAAACTGTTGTTCCATTATAATATGGGCTTCTATCAAAGCCATTACAGTTTGTTGAAATAGGGTCAGATCTATGTGATCTCTTATTAGATATGTCAGTTGTAACATAACTCACTGTAATCTCATCAGTACAAGAAAAACATTGACAGTCTAAGCAATTAACGGCTGTTCTGAAGATCGTTCCCTGGGCATGGTTTATTAATATCACCATCTGCCATGCGCTAGACAACTTGCAGTTTCCCTTGCGTAGACTAATGAACGCCACCGTTATAGACTAGTCTTCAATGTACTGACAGATCGAAGTGGTTAACTAGTTACAAAAATGAAAACTGACTTAAAATAGATTTAAACATCCAAGTATTAAGTTACTACTGGACTGTGACAAAATACTATTTTCTAGACAGAGTCTAGCATATGTCCTTTTTGGAAATATAAATATTTCCACCAATGTCTGTAGAAATCAATCACCTCAGTGATTCTCCTCACCAGAAACTTACTAAGTTCCAACTCGTTTGCGCAGAACTTCTCGTGACTATCACGATTTGAAAAGAACTTCTGCGTAGATACGGCAACCATGTGCCTTGGCTCAGCGTAGACGCAACTTGCTTGCCAAGTGCTTGTGTTGAAGTGAGCTACCTATGCCTGCTCCAGCTGGCTTTTATTCAAAACGGTCAGGGTCACGCGTCATCGCCTGATATCTAGAAATCTTTCATTTGGCCGTGCCAGTAATCTGATCCCAGTCTCAAGTCTCTACTCCATAGTTAACTATTTAATCAATAAATAGCCTCCACCTCTGCTGTTACTCGCTACGTCACTTGACATCCAACTATCGGTAAAATTCTTCTAAATGCTTCGAGAAGCAATGTAGCGCGATATTCAAATATCTGAACTTTCAAAAGCGGCTACAGCCTTTCCCTTGATATCTAGGTGTCTGAAACTTGGAATACCCATTCCTAGAGTTGGGCACAATCTGGGACATAACGTCAAGGGCTATAATCCAGGGGACATTGGTTGAAGGCAGTCTGGTAGGCGGATAGTCTCCAGTTCCTTATCTGGGGCATAACGTCAAGGGCTATAATCCAGGGGACATTGGTTGAAGGCAGTCTGGTAGGCGGATAGTCTCCAGTTCCATATCTGGGGCATAACGTCAAGGACTATGTACCAGGGGACTTTGGTGGAAGGCAGTTTGATAGGAGGATAGTTTCCACTTCAATATCTGGGGCATAACGTCAAGAGTTATGAAACAGGGGACTTGGTGGAAGGCAGTCTGATAGGTGGATAGTTTCCAGTTCCATATCTGGGACATAACGTCAAGGGCTAAAATCCAGGGGACATTGGTTGAGGGCAGTCTGGTAGGCGGATAGTTTCCAGTTCCATATCTGGGACATAACGCCAAGGGCTATAATCCAGGGGACATTGGTTGAGGGCAGTCTGGTAGGCGGATAGTTTCCAGTTCCATATCTGGGACATAACGCCAAGGGCTATAATCCAGGGGACATTGGTTGAGGGCAGTCTGGTAGGCGGATTGTTTCCAGTTCCATATCTGGGACATAACGCCAAGGGCTATAATCCAGAGGCCTTTGGTTGAGGGCAGTCTGGTAGGCGGATTGTTTCCAGTTCCATATCTGGGACATAACGTCAAGGGCTGAAATACAGGGGACTTTGGTTGAAGGCAGTCTGGTAGGCGGATAGTTTCCAGTTCCATATCTGGGACATAATGTCAAGGGCTATAATCCAGGGGACTTTGCTTGAAGGCAGTCTGGTAGGCGGATAATTTCCAGTCCCATATCTGGGACCTAATGTTAATGGCTATGTAACAGTGCCCTTTGGTAGGCAACAAGTTCTTCACAGCCTGTTCTACCTCGTCGTTGCTTACAAAAAGACGTTTCTCAGTAGCATTTAAGACCTGTTACCCCACTGGTGAAGAATTCCGTGAAACGTGAAACAAGGAACCAAATGGTGAATAATGAACCTGGTTATAGGGTTGTAGGTTTATCTCAGACGAACCACATTAAGCAGGGTGGTCCAACCTGTTGTTACCCGAGGGCCAATCAAACTTTAGTGTAGGAATGTGAGGGACGAGGACATTCCAGAAAGAAAACTATTACATATTTTACTCAAAATAATTTACTAAAATTTATATTAAAATAAGTTTAATATTACTAGTTTAATATACCACTTCATTTTACAGTCGAGAAATCAATGCGATGATGGCACTGCTTTCCTGATCCAGGTGTATCAATGTCCACTGTAAGTTCAGTAAGGCAAAGTCTCAGGCTCGATTCCAGTGAAGTACTTTCAATTCGATTTCTCGTTTTTGATTTAATTTGTTTGAGAGCAGAAAACGCACTTTCGCACGCATATGTATTACTAAACAGCGATAACACTTGCAGAGATAATTTAAGCAGTTTTGGAAAACGTTCCTTAGAAACCAGTTCCCAGAAACTTTCAGGGACATCACACTTTTTAGTCTGGTAGAATGGGTCTGCTTGAAGATCGCAAATTTCCATTTGAAGGTCGCAGGGCACCTCACTCACTTCAATATCCATGGGGTTGTTGAACAGTGCACGTTTTGGTTTTATGGAGTCAAAATCCTGGAATGTGTTCTGGAACTCTTTCTTGATATCTATTATTATTTCTTGAAACATACTAAAATTTATGTCACTTTTTTCTTGTTTCAACTGCTAACAAGATGGAAAGTGTGTCATATTATTTGCCTTCAATGCAATTTGCATTACATCAAGTTCTTTGCGGAAGCCTTCAACATGTCCATAAAGCTGGGAGATAATTTGTTTTCTGCCTTGTAGTTTCAGGTTTAAAGCATTTAGATGGGATGTTAAATCTGCCAGAAAAGCAAGATTATTTAAAAACTGGATTTCTTTCAATTTTTGTTCATACTCATGCCCAATGTTTTCATTTTTGAGAAAAGCAAGAATTTCATTCCTCAACCCAACAAACTGCAAGCAATTTCCAGCACTTAGCCAACGCACTTCACAGTACAATGAAATGTCACCACACTCAGCTTCCAAATTGTCTAGGAATGCAATAAATGCTCTGTGTCTACAGGCTTAATTGCCTCTCCTTATTAAATTTACAGTATTTACAACAGTTTTCATTGTCTCGCTGAGCCTTATAACTTTTCCACAGACATAATGCAGTGGAAAAACAAAAAATTCAATCCTTATTCTTTTCACAGTCCTACTAAACCAATGTTAGGACCAACCATTGCTTTAGCTCCATCTGTTGCAATGCCAGAGCACTTCACAAATCCTCCATATTTAGAAACGACATCATCCAGTGAGTTCCATATGCAAATACCTTTTTTGCTGGTTTCTAATGATCTTAATTCCAACAGTTCTTCATGAATTCCAAATTCTTCGTTTATTGTTTTGACAAAGATAAGGACCTGGCCGATGTCAGCTATATCCGTGCTCTCACCTAGAGCTGGAGAGTAAAATTCACATTTTTCCAAAATGCTCTTGAGAGAACCTGAAACTTCACCAGCTATATCATTAATTCTTCTACTAACTGTCTGATGAGACAAGGAAACTGTTTCAAAATATTTGGCCATCCTATTATCTCCAAATGAAGATGCCATTTTTACAGCACATCTCCTGTCTTGTTAGTTTCAACTTCAAATCATTAAACACATAACTTCAGGCACTTCCCTGGTATTGATCGTATTTTGATTTATGCAGGCTGGTATAGTGTCTATTCACGTTATACTCCTTCGAAACACCTAAGACGTGAGAACAGATAACACACTTTGGTTTTCCATTATGTTCAACAATAAAGTAACTTTCCTTCCACTTTGACTGAAATTGTCGTTTCTCATATTCAACACGCCGTTTATTATGTCCCGCCATATTAGGTACCACTCTCGCAACAACGATGACAACAAACTCTCGTCGTATTATATCCCTGGACCACACTGACATAAAGTATCATCGCAGAGTCAGGGACATTGGCAATGGGAGTGTGAATCTTCCAATCTTCGGTTCGTACCCTGGATATTACACGAGTATGTTATAATTTCTGAAATCGTTGGGCACATAATTTTACCAGGAAGGTTCCTTGAAAATTATTTCACGAGACGACAAAATGTATCAATATCGGTGGTGACCATGTGGAGTACTAGCCAAATGTTTCTCATTCTTTATGGCATTGTGTTTTCTCAGTTGGTAATACATCCGTCCTGTGACGTAACGTCGCTTGTTGTAATAAATAAACAGAAGACATGATAATTTTGTTTGATGCAAGGAGTTTATGGAAATGTCATATTAATAATAATAATGTTAATAATAATAATAAGTATAACAATAATCATGATTATTTGATGTTTCCAGGTGACGTGGCAATTTTGCCTAACAATAGGCAGGAAGCAATTGAATTCATTGAAGAACTCCATGAAGTTGCAGCCAATACCAGACTCCAAATCTCATACCAAACAAGCATTTCTGTGAGGAACTAAATAGCCTATTTTCATATATCCTAGTATATGCCTCGATCAACATACACATGTTCAGTTTGATTGCTGTAATAGATTCGTAGATATTGAGAAGCGTCGAAATATTTCAGATGGTCACCAAGTTGGATTTTTATATATAGGCCTGAGAGTCATGCATTATTATATGAAGATTATTGTGTAGGTGTTTTATTCAAACTTCAATCGCATGATTAAGACACAAGAAATAAAAATGGGATTTTAGAATTTCGCTCAGCCACCATCTTGTGGTTATGAAAATAGTTTAAATGAATTAGATACCAGTGGATTAAAATTTATATAAGCATATACCGTACCAAGTTTCACTGCGCTCGGATGGATAAATCGCGAGAAACGACCATTTTAATATTTACATTTCGCGTCGTCGCCATGTTGGATTTGTGCTCACCAGGTTATTGAACTTCCCATAGGTGAATTTATGGTTACAGCCTCTACACACATACAAAATTTCAGTTTTATTGCTGTCATCGATTAATAGATATTGAGAACTGTCTAAATATTTCAGATGGTCGCCATGATATAGTTTAATACATGGTAGGCCATAGAGTTATGTATTATTAGATGAGGATTATTGTGTACGCTCATTATTAAAACGTTGATTTCGATCGCATGATTTGAACAGAAAAAATAAAATCTTAATTTTAAAATTTCGCACAGCCGCCATATTGAGGTTATGTAAACAATTGACCGAAATTAGATGTCAGTGAATTGCAATTTGTATAGTAATTTGCTGTAACAAGTTTCACTGCGTTTGGATGGTTAAATCGCGAGAAAACTCAATTTAAAAGTTTCAAGTTCGCTTGGCCACCATATTCGTTTTGTAGTTAACAGATTTTTGTAAGTCATATAGATGACCGTCTAGTGGTACCCTTAATCACCGTACAAAATGTTAGGCTGATATGAGTATTAGTTTCGGAGATATAGAAGGCCGGTGAAATATTTCGCACAACCGCCATGTTGGATTGGTGAACGGTAATAAAATTTAAAGGACACGGTCGGGCTCAGCCATAAAAGTGCTATGACCTTACCGAGTTTCATTGAAATATCTTCAACCGTTTAGATGTTATTAGGGGGGAGGGGCACAAACGAACGCACACACATAGGCCTAAACACTCACACATGTACACACGGACAAAAGGTGATCTCATAAGCCTATTTTTTAGCCTACTTTCGATTTTTGCAAAAAATGAAAGTAGACTTATGAGATCAACACAGGGCGAAAAAAGTGTGTCTGTCTGTGTGTGTGTATGTGTGTGTGTGAGTCTGTGTGTGTGTGTATGTGTATGTGTGTGTGTGAGTCTGTGTGTGTGTGTGGGTGTGTCTGTGTGTGTGTGAGTGTGTGTACTCTGAATGTCTGTCCCCCCTATCAATTCGAACACGGTGAATGCGAATTGAACGAAATTTGGTACAAAGGTAGCACTAGCAAAGGACACCTCAGTGTCATGTTTTATATCGCCGCCATCTTGACGGAAACGTAATGGCGGCCACACAAATGTTCAAAGCTTAAATCAAATTACGACTAACCTGATCATCCGATCTCTACCAAATTTTGCAACAACATACCTTTATGGGGGGAGCATCCTTTGACCAAACCAATAGGTCATCAGCGTAATAGTTTGCGGATGGCGGCCATCTTTGTGTGAAAATCGATTCCCCCTATTAATTCGAACACGGTGCAACCGAATGGAACGAAATTTGGTACAGAGGTAGTACTAACAAAAGGCACCTCAGTGTTATGTTTTATATCACCGCCATCTTGACGGAAACGTAATGGCGGCCACACAAATGTTCAAAGCTTAAATCAAATTACGACTAACCTGATCATCCGATCTCTACCAAATTTTGCAACAACATACCTTTATGGGGGGAGCATCCTTTGACCAAATGAATAGGTCATTAGCCTAATAGTTTGCGGATGGCGGCCATCTTTGTGTGAAAATAAATTCCCCCTATTAATTCAAACACGGTGAAAACGAATGGAACGAAATTTTGTACAGAGGTAGCACTCGCAAAGGGCATCTCAGTGTCATGTTTTATATCGCGGCCATATTGACAGAAACGTAATGGCGGCCACACAAATGTTCAAAGCTTAAGTTAAATTACGACTAACATAACCATCCGATCTCTACCAAACTTTGCAACAACATACCTTTATGGATGGAGCATCCTTTGACCAATCTAATATGTTATTAGCCTAATAGTTTGCGGATGGCGGCCATCTTTATGTCAAAATTGATTCCCCCTATTAATTCGAACACGGTGGAACCGAATGGAACGAAATTTGGTACAGAGGTAGCACTAGCAAAGGGCACCTCAGTGTCATGTTTTATATCACCGCTATCTTGACGGAAACGTAATCTCGGCCACCCAAATGTTAAAAGCTAAAATGTAATTACGACCAACCTAATAATCTAGTCTCTACCAAATTTTGCAACACCATATCTTTATGTGGGAAACATATTCTGACCTAACTGCAAGAACATCAGCCCAATAGTTTGCAGATGGTGGCCAAGTATGTGTGCAAATCGATTCCCCCTATCAATTCAAACACGGTGGAACCGAATTGAACGAAATTTGGTACAGAGGTAGCACTAGCAAAGGGCACCTCATATTCATGTTTAATATCCCTATAGCACGTTGTATTTCAACAAGCTACTACAACCAACATTCAATCATACTCCTTGAAAAGGACAAAGAGTTATAACAATACCCATGCATTTAGGAGAAAGTAGGCTCTATGTTCTTTACTGAACATCTTGTTTTTTCAAAAATAAAGAAAGGCAAAATATCTTGTCCATGGAAGGATCTCTTCGGTACACGGATAAACAACTTTTGATAACTCGTTTCGGTAAAGTAGCACATGTTTCTAAATTCAAATACCTAGGAGAAATTATCCAACCCTCAAGCCTAAATCGTGATGCAAACTAAGGGACAATCTCTAAATTGCAATGAACCTGCAGAATCACATGAACCAGGTAAGTTATAATAAGAAAATATATCTGGTAAAGTAAAATTTACTACGGTATTGTACAGAGGGAATTTGGACAAAAAGAAAATCCCAGGAGCTTTATCAGCATTCGGAGAAATTTTCGGACACATTTAGGAAATTACGGTCGAAATTTTATGGGCATGTTATCAGAATGACTGATCACAGGTTGACTAAAAGAAATCTAAATCTTACTTTTTCAATGAAAGCTAAGAACAACTGAAGTTGAAAAGACCTTCAGGAAATAGACATCTCAAGTGTTATGGTACTGGACAGATCTACATTCAGGGAACTACAGGGTCTTTCATATAAAGTAAGAACGGCAAGCGGCGGTTTTGTTATTCGCTGGTGCGGTGGGCTTGGCCGAGCTTGTGGCGCGGCATGGCCCCCTGCTGTACTATTGAAATCGCACGCATAGTACATAAGAGGGCTGTTTTTCTTTTCAAGTTCCGATGGACTGTATAAAAATAACAGACTGATATACCAAACTGATTTTACTACTAAATGTTTGCTTGTTTTGTACTTAGGTCTCAACATAATCGCCAAAACGTTTGAAGCATTTGTCGTATCGTTACACCAGCTTTCCAATGCCCTCGGCAATTTTTCTGATGCCACTGAGGTGGGTTCGTCTGGAGAGTCTCCTGAAGCGTTTCCTTTTTGGCGAGGCGTTGTCGCCCAACCATACCTTAAATTAATTCTCGAAAAAGGTGAAAATCATTTAGTGCTGGCTTGGATAAAACGGAAGATGGTCCAAAACTTCACACTTGAATTCTTCGTAAAAGCCTATCGTAACGTTGGTACAGTGCGGTCGTGCAGAATCGTTTTGGCGATTATGTTGAGACATACGAATAAAACAAGCAAACATTTAGTAGTAAAATCAGTATGGTATGACAATCTGTTATTTTTATACAGTCCATCGGAACTTGAAAAGAAAAACAGCCCTCGTCTGTACTATGCGCGCACTTTCAATAGTACAGCAGGGGGCCATGGCGCGCCACAAACTCGGCCAAAGCCACCGCATCAGCGAATTACAAAACTGTGCCGCTTGCCGTTCTTAATTTATATGAAATTTATAGTTGACAATAATCAATACAGACCGCCCAAACATTGCATCCAAGGAGGACGGAGGAGCGCAGAAAGAGCCATAGCGAGGAGATGAAGAGATTTTGGTAAGACAGGAAAGCAAGATAAGCTGGACGCTTCTTAGACGAGCATAATGATGTAATGATATATACTTATTCGTCACGGCCAACCATGGACCACGTTTGACAATTCTTACATTATTCTTTGTCTTCATTCTCTACCATTATCTCTTCATCCTCTCTCCCACTTCCTTCTTCTGTTTCTTCGTGTAAGATTTTCCTTTCCTCACTGACAACTCCCCAGTCTCCTCCTGTAAACTCCTTAACTAGTCGTCTAAATCACTCTCTGTACATCATGTCTTCTTCTTCCACCGCCATCCGATCTAAGTCCAATCTCACTCCCCGAAACTATTTCGGCTCTGTCTTCCTCTTCCTGATGAATTAAAAAATCCTCTTCGTTAATGTGCCACTGTTCATCCTCACCAAGTGTCCATAAAACTGTATTCTCCTTTTTCTCACTAGGGCTACGACTCCTTCTGTATTCAGGTATAGCTCTTTGTTAGCATAATAATTCTGATGAAATGAAAATCCAGAGCCTGCTTCCAGTCTCCGACCGGGTCAGGAATGGAATGAATAAAGCCCCCATCTAGCGGCGAGGATATGAACTGTGCCGGCTGCCGAGGCCTGACGCACTCCTCTGGGGCAATGATTAAATGAATGACAGATGAAATGAAATGATAGTGGAGAGTGTTGCTGGAATGAAATTTTTGACAGGGAAAACCGGAGTACCCGGAGAAAAACCTGTCTGCCTCCGTTTTGTCCAGCACAGATCTCACATGGAGTGACCGGGATTTGAACCACGGACCCAGCGGTGAGAGGCCGGCGTGCTGCCGCCTAAGCCACGGAGGCTTAGAATAATACTGATAATGATAATTATTATAATTAGTATTATTATTATGCCATCAATTATAATTAGTATTATTATTATTACAGTAATATCTGACAAGTAGATAACTTCAAGTGTTTAGGTGAAATTATTATTCAGAAAGCAGTGTTAAATCAGGAAGCCAGCAAGGAAAAATTGCTAAATTACAAAAACCATATAAAATTACCTGCTACAGATATAATAGAAAACACATATCACAAACAAAAAAACTCTGACACTACAGCTCTGTTGTCAAACCAGAAACACCGCACGCATCAGAAGTTTAATAACAGGGGGTAGAATTACAAATTTAAAAAAGACAAACTCGAAATACAAAAATGATGAATACGATTTTTGGTCCAAAATATGAAAACTGGATTTGGATGAAAAAGAAGGCACATGAAATCCATCAAAGTATTGAAAATATAACAGACTCATTAAGATAATGATGATGATAATAATAATAATAATAATAATAATAGGATTCATAAAAAATATATTACATCCCAAAATTTGACACATCCAAAATTCAAGAAACAAAATTCGCAGAAGAATGGGATAAAGAACCAGTGAACAATTGGACGGACTTCTGCAGCAAAATTATCAGAAAAGCCAAAGAACTGATTCCACTAAAAAAGAAAGCAAAACACCCCTGGTGGGATTCCAACTGTGATCAAGTCATTATTGATCGTCGAATCGCATTCCAAAAATACAATAGCCACAAATCTCCAGAAACTTTACAACACTTTCTCGGCGTCCGCAAACAGACAACCAAAATTATCAGGACAACTAAACGTAATTTTACAACTAAGCAACTTCAGTCAATCGAGGATGACTTCAGGAATCACAACAGTCGTGATTTTTATAAAACCTTCGGGAACAGAATTAAAGGTTACACACCGCAAAATTTGACTTTCAAGAAACAAGACGGAAGTCTCGCACTCACTAACCAAGAAAACTGTGAAGAACTAGCTCGTTATTTTTCTGACCTCCTCAATTGTCCTGAACCACCTGAGCGATTTATACACACAGTCCCAGAACATATACGACCCGAAGCCAAACCACCAACGCAAGAAGAAATCCATCACCACATCAAAAAACTCAAGAACGGAAAGACATCAGGAGAAGATGGAATCATCGCAGAACTATTGAAAAATCTAGGATCACGATCACTACAGGAAATCACACAGATCATTCAGGACATTTGGCGAAGTGAAAAACTACCGGACGAATGGAAATGCGCACTCATCCACCCACTCCACAAGAAAGGAGATAAATCTGATGTAAATAACTACAGAGGAATTTCCCTCTTACCCATCGCTTATAAAATCCTCTCCGCCTGTCTTTTACAACGCACGCAAGAACAACTCGAGCCACTCATCGGTGAATATCAGGCTGGCTTCAGACCAAACAGATCAGCCGTCGAACAAATCTTCAATCTGAAATCCACCTTGAAACTTCGAGCCACACGAAATCTCCCAACCATCTGTACATTTGTCGACTTTCAGAAGGCTTATGACTCCATTGATCGAAAATCTCTTTTTAATGTACTCGAAGAAAACCATCTCGATCCGAAGACGAGACGACTCATCCAACAAAACTTAACCGACACAATTTCCAAGGTAAAAATCATTGGAGAGATCTACCAACCTTTTCCCATTAAAACTGGTGTTCGGCAGGGTGATGGACTTTCTCCATTGCTGTTCAACATCGTTATCGATAAGGTCATCAAAGAATGGGAAAAATAATTAAAATGTCGCAACATATGGAAACCTGTCGTGTTAGGAAGACAGAAGGATAATATCAATGTTACATGCTTAGCTTTTGCTGATGATTTGGCAATCCTCTCCGGAGATGAACGAACGGCAATTCACCAGATTGAAGTCCTCAAAGAATGTGCTGGGAAAGTAGGAATGCAAATCTCCTTCACAAAAACTGAATTCATGGCTACAAAACACACTGAAACCCAAACTTTAGTAACAAAATACGGTTCAATCAACAAGGTTAATCATTTCAAATACTTAGGTGAAATTATTGAACCTACAGGCACAGAAAGAATAGCACAAAGAACACGTGAACTCAAAATGCGGAAAGCATAGGGGAAAACCTCAAACATCTACAACAAAAAATGCATGAGCATTAACACTAAAATTCGACATTACGCGACGGTCATCAAACCCGAAACACTCTACGCCAGTGAGACCTTAAACCTCAATTATCAAGGGGATCTTGAAAACATCAAGAAAGCTGAAAGGAAAATCATCCGAAAAATTCTTGGCCCAAGACTTACAGATGAAGGATATCGTTTACAATCGCACAAGATCACAGAAAAATATTCAAATATTGAAACCGATTTCCGTAAACGACGCTTGAAATTTTATGGACACATTATGAGGCTAGATGACAACCGATTAACAAAGAAAATATTGATGTACTCACAAAAATTAAAGACGACAACGGTTTGGATTAAACAAGTCCAAACTGATCTCAATAACGCCAACATCACACCCACAGATATCGAAGACCGCAAAACTTTCAGACATAAGATCTACACTTGGGAAGCTGCATCAGAAGATAAGCCCAGCAGACCTAGGGGAAAATGGACTGACGAACGTCGAGCTAAACATAGCGACATGATGAAAGAATTCTGGAAGAACAAGAAAAATAACAGCAACAGATCATAACTTGCTTTATGTGATCCTGTATGGGTCGATACATACTAAATAAATAAATAAATAAATAAATAAATAATAATAATAATAATAATGTTATGGGTTTTATGCCCTTTTAACTACCGGTACTGCGGCTTTTAGAGACGTCGGGGTACCAACGCTATCTCTGAAAATACACAAAACTTGGTTGGAAGAAATAACACTAGATATACAAAAAAAATTGGTAATAATGAAGAAATAATTCACAATAGAACATAATTTAAAAACCTAATAAATGTTCACAAATTTGCAGAGACACCTACATGGAAGCATTCGGGGTGGACAGAAGGTCGCAAAAGAAAGCACAGTGAACGGACGAAGAGAGATTGGGAAGAAAAGAGTAAACATTGTGCTAAATAAGTACTAGCGTGCTCCTCTGTTGGGCATAATGAATACATAAAATATAATAATAATACTAATAATAATAATAATAATAATAATAATAATAATAATAATAATAATAATAATAATAATAATAATAATAGTAATAATAAAGTACAGAAGTCCGAGTATGAGCTGGAAGATGGACAGCATATTAGGGCTATGTTGGCAGAAGACACCTACAAATACTTAGGAGTAAAACAAGCTAAGCATATTGACCATGTGTCAATAAAGAAAGATCTGTCCTGTGAATTTGTCAAAAGATTAAAACAAATTATAAAAACGCACTTGAACAGCAAAAACTTAGTGAAAGCTGTTAACACGTATGCTGTACCTGTGCTGAGCTACTCCTTTGGCATAATCAAATGGTGCAAAACGGACATCGAAGGACTTGAACGAAAAATGAGAACGATGCTCACAAAAGGAAGGAAACACCACCCACGATCTTCAATAGAGCGATTGACTCTACCCAGAAGCCTAGGTGGACGTGGGTTCGTTGACATTGATAATCAGATGAAACGACAGATAGTCAGCCTTAGGGAGTACTTCTACGCAGAAGCGAGGTCATCTGTACTTCACAGAGCCATCAGTGAGGCGGACAGATCAACGCCACTGGTCTTGTGTCAGCAAGAGATTCAACACCTCCTACATACTGACCTTCAGAAGATGGAAGCATGGAAAGCAAAACCTTTGCACGGAAGACATCCAAAAGAGGTGAGTCAAGCAAATGTTGATATAACTGCGTCAAACTACTGGCTCACTTCAGGACAGATCTTTCCAGAAACTGAAGGTTTTATGCTAGCAATTCAAGACCAAGTCATCCCTACAAGGAACTACCTCAAGTTCATTGTAAAAGATCCCGCTGTACCAGATGATAAGTGCCGCTACGGATGTCAACAGTCAGAAACAATACAGCATATTACATCTGCATGTAGATATTTCCTGGCAACAGAGCACAAACAAAGGCATGATGCAGTTGCTAAAATCTTGCATCAGGAGTTGGCTGATAAGTTTCAGCTTTTGAAAGGAAAGAAAGTTCCGTACCACCAATATCAGCCAGAGTGTGTTCTTGAAAACAATGAATACAAACTGTATTGGGACCGAACTATTTTGACTGATCAATCGGTATCACACAACAGGCCGGATCTGGTGGTTGTAAACAAGAAAACCAAGCAAACTACATTGATTGATGTTGCGATTCCTAACAACAAGAATCTCCAGTCAAAACACATTGAAAAGATCAGCAAATACAGCGAGTTGGTCGACCCTATCAAAAGACAATGGCATGTAGAGCGAGTGAAGACCATACCTATCATTGTCTCGAGTACGGGAGTGATCCCAAGTACCTTGCTCCAAGGCCTTAAAGAACTGGATCTGGATACTGGGCTCTACAAACTAATGCAGAAGGCAGTAGTTCTATCGACAACCAGAATCGTTCGGAAGTTCATGGGTAGCGAAATTCTAGCTTAGAAGTTGCTGTTTCCGTAGCTATATTTTGGTTCACTGAAGCCCGTATAGTTACGTTGTAATATACCAGAAATGTGTTATATGTTCTGTATAAACCGAAAATAATAATAATAGTAATAATAGTAATCATTACAGAAATCTTACAAACTTAACTGTTCCCACTACAGTAACAAGACGTTCCATGACGAACTAAAGAGCCTAATTTTCTTAAAATTTAAGATTCATGCCAATGGTTAATCTATATGGATCTATCTAGAATAATGACGAAATTAAGTTGGTAATTTTGAAATTTCGAATTATTTCAAAATAATGTATACTTGGTATAATGTAGCCTAATAAAGCACACCAGTTGGCAGCCCTAGTGAATGCATAGCCTATATTCTTAGTTCCATCTCTTAAGATACAGAATACAAAAATTGCCTGAAGTCCAATGGATAGCATGGACGTTATGTGCAGTTGAACAATGGATCTAACAGTGCGCGTAAATTCATGTTGACAACAATGTCATGCATGTATTGGTCAGAAATAATCTGAAATAATACGATCTATTGTTGTGCCAATTTTGAATGAAATCCATTAGTTAATATAGAAGTTACATGCATTTTAAAATTGGACCTATCAGCAGGCTTAGAATCATGTTGGCAGCACTGACGTATATTAGTTACTCCAAATAAATCTAGAATGCCAGGTACTATACGTGTGCAAAGTTTAGAGCTATTGGCTTGCATACTTTCTGATATATTGATATTAGAGTAACAAAAATAGAGACAGCATTTATTAACAGTTGGCAACCCTGGTTGTTCTTAAGAATACGCATAGTCATATCTGTTATGGTACACATAGCACACACGAAATTTGGTTGATATCCAAATGATAGTATAGAAGTTACATGTATTTAAAATTGGACCTCTCAGCAGGCTTAGAATCATGTTGGTAGCACTGACGTTTATAAGTTACTCCAAATTAATCTAGATTATCAAGTACTATACGTGTGCATAGTTTAAAGCTGTCGGCTTGCATACTTTCTGATATATTGGTATTTGGATAAAATAAGTTGAGAGAATTTATTAACAGTTGGCAGTCCTGGTGGATCATAAGAATACACTCAGTCATATCTGTTTATGTACACATAGCACATACAAAATTTGGTTAAATTCCAATTGATAGTGTAGAAGTAATATGCATTTAAAAATTGGACATATCAGCAGGCTTATAATCATTTTGGCAACACTGCCATGTATGGCCTCCTGGAAATTAAACTGAAATATTATCTATACGTGTGCCAATTTTGAAATAGCTCCCATTCATACCTTCCAAGATATCCAACATGGAGCTCAAATTTCAATTGCAATTTTTCAGCAGTTGGTAGCACTGACATCATTTCCAAACACGGCATTGGGATATTCAGGTATAGATCTTTACTCATACCAAATTTTGTTTCGACTGCTGCAGCCGTTTAGGAGTTGATAGGGGGGGGGGGGACACACCCACACAGCCAGACAGACAGACAGACAGACAGACAGAAGGACAGACAGACAGACAGACAGAAAGACAGACAGACAGACAGACAGGCAGACAGACAGACACACATTTGCCCAGATCGATCTCATAAGTCTACTTTTTCCTCATTTTTGCAAAATGTGAAAAGTAGGCAAAACAAGTAGTTCCGTGAAGAACTATACAGCCTATTTTCATATTTCCTACTCATATTAATTGCCTCTATCAACATACAAAATTTCAGTTTGATATGTTAGATTCGTAGATACTGAGAACCGACTAAATATTGCAGATGGTAGCCAGGTTGGATTTTTATTTATGTGCTATTACATGAAGATTATTGTGTACGTGTGGTTTTCAGACTTCAATCGCATGATTAGGACACAAGAAGTAAAAACGAGATTTTAAAATTTCGCACTGCTGCCATCTTGTGGTTATGAAAACAATTTAAATAAATTAGATACCAGTGGATTAACATTTGTATAAGCATTAACGTGCAAAGTTTCACTGCGCCGTGTTGGATTTGTGCTCACCAGGTTACTGAAAGTCATATAGGTGAACTTATGTTCATAGCCTCTATGAACATAAAAAAAATCAGTTTGATTGGTGGAAAAGATTCTTGGATATTGAGAATCGTCAAAATATTTGGGATGCTCGCCATTTTGGATTGTTATATGTATAGGCCATAGAGTTATGTACCATTAAAGGAAAATTATTGCGTAGCTTCATTATTCAAACTTTCACTTTGATCGCATGATTACAACACAAGAATAAAAACTTAATTTTAAAATTTCGCATAGCCGCCATCTTCAGTTTATGTAAACAATTGAACTAAATTAGATGCCAGTGAATGACATTATGTATAATGATTTACTGAACCACATTTCAATGCGCTCATATGATAGTTTACAGGTTTTTGAAAGTTACATAGATGAACTTGCAGCAGTGCTCTTTATCACCGTACAAAATTTCAGGTTGATATCATGAATAGTTTCGGAGATATTGAATGCCTGTGAAATATTTCGCACAGCCGCCATTTTGAGGTTATGTAAACAATTGAACGAAGTTCGATGTCGATGCATTACAATGCATATAAACATATACTGTGCCAAGTTTCATTGCGTTTGGTTGGTTAAATCGCGAGAGACGTCCATTTAAAAGTCGCAACTTCGCTTGACCGCCATGTTGGTTTTGTAGTTACCAGGTTTTCAAAGGTCACATAAGTGAATTTCTAGTAGTTCCCTTTATCACCATACAAAATTCCAGGGTGATATCGGTAATAGTTTCGGAGATATTGAATGCTGATGAAATATTTCGCACAGCCGCCATGTTGGATTGGTGAGACGTAACAAAATTTGAAGGGCACGGTCGTGGTCGCCCGGAATAGAGCTATGAACTTAACGAGTTTCATTGATATCTCTCCAGCCGTTTAGATTTTATTAGGGGGACACACACAAACGAATCACACACACACATACGCACACACACACGGACAAAAGGAGATCACATAAGCCTATTTTGTCAAAATTGAAAATAGGTTAAAAATGGTAATAGTGAAGAAATAATTCACAATAGAACATAGTTTAAAAACCTAATAAATGGTCACAAATTTGCAGAGAAACCTACATGGAAGCATACGGGGTGGACAGGAGGTCGAAATGGAGAGCGCATTGACGGATGAAGAGATATTGGGCATAACGAATCGAACAAATATAATAATAATAATAATAATAATAATAATAATAATAATAATAATAATAATAATAATAATAATAATAATAATAATAATAATAATAATAATAATAATAATAATAATAATAATAATAATAATAATAATAATAATAATAATATCCCAGATTTAGGATTTGCAAGAAGTAGGGATCACCCACGCAGACATTATGGAACGTGATCTTTTGAAGGAAAAGCTTGGAGCACGCCACCAATTCCAAGAAAATGTCAAACTAATAACCGTCAAGAAGTGGTCTGATGAAAGAAAGGAGTCTCAAAGGCAGCGAATACGTGAAAACTGGGCTAAGATCAAGGCCCAAAGACGGAAGCAGTTGAAATGACTTGGTCCATAGCTTGCCTAAACGAAGAAAGAAGAAGAAGAATCCCAGATTTATTTGTAATCTAGCGTACGGCTTTTAGTGTTTAGCTCGCCAGAGTTTGTAGCTGCTTCAATATGGACACCCAAGGGGGGAGCTACAAGTTCCATTCAATTTCAAGTAGTTCCAACTTTCGCTAACAGATATCAATTATACCTAGTGATGAACGTTGGTACATTTTTAATAGAGCGTTCCGACGAAATCTAACCTAATAATTTAGCTTCACACAAGTTTAGTCTGTGGAAGGATCTTTTACATGCCATAAATCTATGACATGGGACCGCCGGCTTTACTTCCCCACCGAAGGAAGGCATACTGAAGGATTTTAACGCTCTTAAAAATCCGACGACTTCGGCCGGGTTTGAACCCGCGATCTTGCTCATAGAAGCTCAGCTTGCTACCGAAGCCTCTAATATCCCAGAAATTTACAGAGATAAAAAATAAGTATAAAACAATAGTATGGCAAACATTAATATAAATATTTTGTGTGTTAAATTAGAACAAAATCCACTAATGATTACATATATTTGTAAACTCAGTAGCAGTGTCTCTGCATTGTTTGATATTTGCATACCCCATCTTGTACGCGCATGGATCTCAAATTAAGTGAGAAACATGCGGAAAGCAATTGCAAAGGTATATTAATTCAGACATCATTACATTCTATGGCCTCAATAAGCTGAGTATGAATTGGGAAATGGCCCATGAGCACTTAGGCTGAAAATGAACGAGCCTTTTATTAAAGCATATTGCGTGGCGCGAACAAAGCTAATTCAGGACGAGTCCCAGGGGCCACTGGGCTGTGTGTTCCTCGCTTCCATTCACCCAGGGTCGAGCAGTGGGATCGCTTTTTCTATATTTTAATGAACACTTGCCGTGTTTGCAGTTCACTACTCTGATATAGACCACCTCGTGATGCAGCGGCTAGCATTGTTGGCTGTCACCCCCGACGTTCCGGGTTCGATCTCCGGCTCTGCCAAGTACAGTGGAACGTGGCTAATTCGAACTTCTATAATTCGAATTTTTCTCTTGGTCCCTAGCATTCTATATACAATCAATGCTAAAAAATCGTGGTTAATTCGAATTATATTTCGGATAATTCGAAGTTTTTAGTATAAAAAGCCGATCGGAAGCCGAACAGTTGGGTCAGGAGTTACCGAAAAGACTGTTCCGAGTGCAGCTCAAGCAACAAACTTAGGCGTTTTTTGAAAGTAGAAATGACGTAAGTGGTTATGTTTTCCGTTCCTCAAATTTGTTAGATTCTATTGTGATGGCTGAGAAACTTACTATAATTGTAGGAAACAGGTAAAAATCTCAAACTATTTAAAAAAACAAAAACAAAAAAAAACAGTAGATTTCTCTAAGACTTAACTAGATTGCTGGATTACTACTGTCGTTAAATAGGTGAATAGTACATTTTGGTTTTATTTTCCATTTGAAACTTTTGGGGTTATTCACGATACAGTCTTTATAAAGTCCCGTTGTCTGTTAATCTGCTTTGTTGAACGTAAATCATTATGTAAACGTAACACAATATCTTTTCTCTACCCTTTTCAAAGAACTTTCTTAATTCGAATGTTCGGATAATTCGAATTTTTGTACTGGTCCCTTACGGTTCGAATTATCCTAGTTCCACTGTATTTGAAAGTCTTGGTATGGTCTGGTACGGGGTCTCCCAGCCTCATGATGCGAAATGGGAACCTGCTGGATGCTATGGCAGGGGGAGGAGTGGAAAGGAACTGACCACCTTACCACACGCAAACTCTGGCTCAGGACGCCTGATTAGTGATCCCTTGACGAAGCCAAGCGCTCTAATTCAGGTCGCCTACGTCCCTGGAGGGGATATGGCTCTCTAATTCTTTTAAAATCTCAGATATAGTACACCAGAATATTAGAATTTAAAGTTAGTTAAAGCCTCGTCCACACCGGCAGATTTGTTTGCAGACTATATGTAGATTGTTTGCAGACTGTATGCAAACTGTTTGAAAACTGTATGAAGATTGTATGTATACTACTTTGGAGTCTGGAAACAGTCTGAAAACAGTCTCCATACAAGTCTGCATACAGTCTGCAGACTGTTTAGAAACATTGTATCCGATACAAGTATGTTACTTGGTTTGCGTCCACACCAGAATTAGACCTCTAGTCCACACAGTCAGTGCTTCTAGCGATGCCGAGTGAAGAAGACGAACTTTGGCTTGTGCGTGTTTTGTATTGCTTAATTATGTGTCTACTATACCAAGGAAGAGGAGATGTTGGACACGAAGGGTGCTGGAGGAAGGTACATACTACGGCCGGAACCTACTTTTAGACCTCAGATTTGAAGACGGGGCAGGTTTTCGGAACTTCACTCGAATGACCCCTACAGATTTTGAAATATTGCTCACCAGTGTGGGTCCACGAATTAGCAGAACATACACTAATTACAGAGCATCAATTTCAACTACGATGGCAACTGGCTACTGGATACGTCTGCGGTTTGTATCCGGTCTCCAGTTTCAAAACATGTCCACACAGGAAGACTTGAGACAAAATATTTGTTTCTTGTATGCGTGTTTTCCATTTCATTGGAAAACAGAAAACACGAGATTTGTTTGTCATTAGTATGTCAATTGTATGCAGACTGTTTGCAAACATCACTCGAGTATGAAATGTGTCTCCCGATTGTATGCAGATTGTTTTCGAAAAGTCTGCAAACATCCCGCATACAAATTAGAAACATTTGGGATACAGTCTGCATACAATGTTTCTGGAAACAAATCTGCTGGTGTGGACGAGGCTTAACGCACCTCTTTTGTTGTTTACTCCTTGGAGGGCGGTCAGACCCCCATGTGACGCCTCGGGCGTGTTAGCTGGTGCGTTTAAAATGCAAATGTTCTGGTCGAAGTCCCATCAATCAATCATTCCTAAATGTTATTATGTCTACCATGCATTATTTATCTTTAATTTCCTCTTTTCGGTCAGCGGAGCGTGATGGCTCAGTGGCATAGCTGCTCGTCTTTCACCCAGACGGCCAGGGTTCGAATCCCGTTGACAGCAGGGTGGAATTTTCACCTGAAAATTCACTTGGCGTCAGGAAGGGCATCTGGCCTTAAATCCCCGGCGAAAACCAAAATCAGCCCGGTTGGCTCTGGCAACCCCAATTAATTGGGAAAAGTCGAAGAAAGTTTTCCTCCTTTCGGCCAGCATAAAGTCTCGGGTTTTATATGCGCGATCGTAAAAGAAATGACTTAAGATAGTATGAATATGGACTCCGTGTTGAGGAAAGAAATCACGATGAAAATCGAAAAATGTAAAAGAAAAATAAGGGATTGCAGCTAAGAGAAATCAGAAACCCTATGGACAGGTGAAACGTTAAAGGACGTAGGAGACTTCTGATACTTAGGAAGCAAAATGACCAGTGATGTACGGAGCAAAGAGGATATAAAAAGTAGTCTGTTAACATCAAATATAGATTGAGGTATTAGAAAGTCATTTTTAATAGCCTTTGTCTGGAGCGTGGTGTCCTACGGAAGTGAAACTTGGGACTGTTGGTGCAGCAGAAAAGAGGAGAATTGAAGCGTTTGAAATGTGGTGTTACAGGAGAATGATGAGGATCATATGGGTAGATAGAGTAACAAATGAGGAGGTATTAAGACGCGTGGGCGAGGAGAGATGTTTCTGGCGCCTGCTAATGAAAAGAAGAGATAGGTTGGTAGGACACATCCTAAGACACCCTGGAATAGAAAATTTAGTTATGGATAATAATAATAATAATAATAATAATAATAATAATAATAATAATAATAATAATATCGTATGGCCTCGTATGCCGGGTGGAAGCTTTGTAATTTGACACCCAGAAGGTAGCTTGCATGTCGAATTTCGTTATTTCTTGAATCACTATGAAAGTCAAGGAGGTTAGATCTCTAAGCTCCTTGAACACTATAGCGCTTTCTAGTAGAGAAATGAGGAACTTTGTGTTGGTGGAAACTCCCGAGATTAATTTTGCCATAATGAAGACGGCCTACTGAATTCAAATGGGTTCTTTGACATGCCAACATCGTATAACATGCGTGTCGTATTTTTTCCGCCTTTCAAAAACTACTAACCACGGCCAGGAGCAAATCTGCAATCTTGGAGTTAGTAGACCGACACGATATACACTCACCCTCCGTGGCAAGTTTTAGTTATGGAAGAAAGGGTTGATGGCAAAGAACTGTAGGGGTAGACTAAGGTTAGAATATGTTCAAAAGATTGCCTAGGATGTAAGGAGTGGTAGCTATGTTCAGATGAAATTATTTACTCAGATCAGGGAAGCATGGGGAGGTGCATTAAACCAGCCGAAAGACTGCCGACTCAAACAACAACAACAACAACACTTTAATTGAAGCGTGATGAGACTTTTGGAGCTATAGGACTACCGTTATGAATTTGGGATGCCTATCTTCTAAGACTATATTTAGCTAGAGTATTTTTTTCGAATTTGTATCAGTGGAATTTTTATACGGCGATTTCCTCTATATTTTAACATTGCATAATCATGAGAAATTGTTTGAGTTGTTTGGGTGGACTGCTCACATAACCCGAGAGAGCCTGGGAGTGGCCGGTTCACATACTATTGCCAACGTGGAGCCTTGAACCTCCAGAATATTGGCTCAGGAGAGGAGCTGTTAATAAAACTTCCATTGAAGTCTACAAGCTCTCTGTGGAGATGAGATTAGCGTTTGAATTAGCGTCCAGTCTGAGAGAAGCCATGTGAATTACCGTTGGGCTAAGCATTCTATTATAACATCTTAGTCGTTTTGAAAGAAGTCGTATGAATAATAGGGTCTATAGACCGGGCATCGCTTCTTGGAAACACCGAGGTGGTCTACATCGCCAGAGTATCCCAACTAAACAAGAACAATAACGATAACGATAAGGAAAGCAGAAACGAAAACGATAACGATAACGATAACGATGACGATAACGAAAACGAAGATGAAGACGAAGATGAATATGAAGATGAAGACGAAGATGAAGATGAAGATGAAGATGAAGACGAAGATGAAGATGAAGACGAAGACGAACACAAGAACAAGGCCCAGACCAAGACAACGATGATAACGAAAACGAAATATAAATATAAATATAAATATAAATATAAATATAAATATAAATATAAATATAAATATAAATATAAATATAAATATAAATATAAATATAAATATAAATATAAATATAAATATAAATATAAATATAAATATAAATATAAATATAAATATAAATATAAAAACCCCACCAACCTGGGCCCAATGTTTGGGAAGCCAGGCTCTGCCTGTCACAAGCCAGAACAAAGCGGTGAGTGATAGAGGAGTAACACCTCTTTAAAAAAAAAGTCCTCTCGGCACGCCGGAAGGCGGAGGTAGATTTCACCGGACAAACTTAGAGATAGGCGAAAATAGGCAGAATATGCAGGTTTTCGTAGAAGGATCAGACCTCATTTATCGCGTGAAAGTATTTTATAATTGGAGATTAATTAACTTTGTTTTTCTTCATTTTAAACATATTTTAAACATTTTATTGTCTTACGGGGACGGTAACCTTCTTGTCATTTGGATTCCATTTTTAGCCTATTTTCAATTTTGAAAAAGTAGGCTTATGAGATCACCTTTTGTCCGTGTGTGTGTGTGTGTGTGTGTGTGTGTGTGTGTGTGTGTGTGTGTGTGTGTGTGTGAGGTGTGTGTGTGTGTGTCCCCCTAATAAAATCTAAACGGCTGGAGCGATTTCAGTGAAACTCGGTAAGTTCATAGCACTATTCCCGGCGACGTCGACCGTGCCCATCGAATTTTGTTACGTCTCACCAATCCAACATGGCGGCTGTGCGAATTATTTCACTAGCATTCAGTATCTCCGAAACTGTAACGGATATCGCCCTGAAATTGTGTACGGTGATAAAGGGTACTACTAGAAGTTCACCTATGAAAATTTCAAAAACCTGGTTACTACATAACCAACATGGCGGCCAAGCGAAGTGGAGACTTTTAAATAGACTTTTCTCGCGATTTAACTATCCAAAAGTAATGAAACTTGGTACAGCAAATATTTATACACATTGCAATGCAATGGAGTCTAATTTAGTTCAATTGTTTACATAACCTCAAAATGGCGGCTGTGCGAAATATTTCACTGACATTCTATATCCCCGAAACTATTACAGATATCACCCTGCAATTTTGTACGGTGATAAAGGGTACTGATACAAGTTTACCTATGTATAATTCATAAACCTGTAAAGTACAAAACGAACATGGCGACCAAGCGAATTTGAAATATTTTAATAGACTTTTCTCGTGAGTTAACTCTCTGAGCGCAGTGAAATGTGGTACAGTAAATGATTTTGCAGATTGTAATGTACTGCCATCTTATTTAATTCAATTGTTTACATAACCTCAAAATGGCGGCTGTGCGAAATTTTAAAATTAAGTTTTTATTTCTTGTGTCGTAATCATGCGATCGAAGTAAAAGTTTGAATAATGAACCTAGGAAATAAGTGACCTTGAATGGTACATAACTCTATGGCCTATACATATAACAATCCTAAATGGCAAGCTTCCGTAATATTTAGACGGTTCTCAATATATATGAATCTTTTACAGCAACCAAACTGAAATTTTTATGTTCATAGAGACTATGAACATATGTTCACCTATAGGACTTTCAGTAAACTGGTGAGCACGAATCCAACATGGCGGCGACGCGAAGTATAAATATTTAAATGGACGTTTCTCGCGAATTAACTATCCGAGTTCCGTGAAACGTTGCACGTTTTAAATGCTTACACAAATGTTGATCCACTGGCATCTAATTTATTTCAATTGTTTGCATAATCACAAGATGGCTGGTGTGCGTAATTTTAAAATCTCGTTTTTACTTCTTGTGTTCTAATCATGCTATTGAAGTTTGAATACCACACTTACACAATAATCTTAATGTAATAGTACAAAAATAAAAATCCAACCTGGCGACAATCTGAAATATTTAGACGGTTCTCAATATCTACGAATTTGATACAGCAATTAAACTGAAATTTTGTATGTTGATAGAGGCAATTAACATGAGCAGGATATATGAAAATAGGCTGTACAGTTCTTCACGGAACTACTTGTTATACTTGTGGTCACACTGTCCTTATGCAAGGTTTCGACCCTGATGTGTAACTATGTAACGGTCTGTTACTTCTTCACGCAAAATTATATCTCCCGCAGAGATGTTGGTTGGTTCCTCAGTTTAGGGGCTGCGACAACGCGGTCATATAACCCCGTGTACTTTGGGTGAGTGTAGAATCTGTCTGATAAACGGTGTGAATTGTGATGGCGGTATTAGTCTGTAATTCAGGTAAGGAATGCAGACGCTAAATTTCAAGCAGTAGTTCCTAATGTTGCTACCAGATACTAACGTCAACGCCACCCAGCTGTGAACTTGGCTACTAGATGCCACCTCAATCAGCAACTCGCAACGAACGTTGGAACTTCCCCTCGAAAGGAAAGCTTACTGAGGGATTTTTAGCGCTCTTAGGAAATCCGACGACTTTGGCCGGCTTTGAACCCGCGACCTTGGGCATAGAAGTTCAGCATGCTACCAGTTACGTCACCGAAGCCGCTTCACACTTAGTCAGATGGAAATCTGAATCTGATCTCGCGCAAGTGCGTTGTCATGGCAACGTCTGATGGCTCATCCCTCATCAATTTAGTAGTGTTGCCATGTCAACCACTGATAGCTCTTGGCATTTTCTTATAATTCCGAAATCATTTTTCTCATCCCTTGGCGCAATGGTGGCTCATATCAAAAATTCTTTCAGACAAACGTTTTAGGTAATTATTAGGGGAATATTGTCCATTTTGTACGGTTTTGATATTGTGCCTATTAACAGAGATATGATTAATGTTTCCCGAAAAAAACACTTTTTCCCACCCCTTTGGTCAATGGTTGGTGCTATCAAAAAAACGTTTCAAACATAAATTTCTGAGCTTTATCCGACACATAGTACCGTATGAACTTTGAACGGAATCGATATTTCACATATTAAGAGAGTTATAGCAATATTTCATTTTTTCGAGAAAAAAAATTCCCCCATTTTCATCCCCTTCGACCGATTTAGCCCAGTAACGAACTCGTCCGAGATTTTATGGGTATACATATTCGGTAAAAAATTCAAAGTGATTGGTGCAAAATTATGGCAGTTATCGTGTCCACAAGAAACTGATATACATATATATATACATATATTACATAAATTATATATAAACTTTTGAACTGACGGTGGTTTTGGGGTCTGGGGGATGTGAAACGCGAAGATATGTCGAAATTTTCCGGAAATCGAAACATGGTACCCATTGCAATAGTTAGCTTTCTAATGAAATCTACCTAAAATACTGCCGTCAACGACACCTAGCTGTGAACTTGGCTACTAGATGCCACCTCAATCAGCAACTCGCAACGAACGTTGGAACTTCCCCTCCGAAGGAAAGCAAACTCAGGTTTTTTAGCGCTCTTAGTAAATCCGACGACTTCAGCCGGGTTTGAACCCGCGACCTTGGGCATAGAAGTTCAGCATGCTACCAGTTCCGATACCGAAGTCGCTTCCCACTGACATATGAAAACTGAATGTGACCTCGTGCAGTGGCGTTGTCATAGCAACTGCTGATGGTCATCCCTTATCAATTAAAAGTAAAGTTGTCATGGCAACCTCTCTTGGCACTTGGCATTTTCTTATAATTTAAATCATTTTGTTCACCCCGTGGCGTAATGGTGGGTCATATCAAAAATTCTTTCAGACAAAAGTTTTAGGTAATTATTGGAGGAATATTGTCCACTTTGTGCGGTTTTGATATTGTGCCTATTAACAGAGATATGATTAATGTTTCCCGAAAACCCCACTTTTTCCCACCCCTTTGGTCAATGGTTGGTGCTATCAAAAAACTTATTTGACATAAATTTTTGGCACTTATCCGATACATATTATGAACTTTGAAGGGATTCGATATTTCATGTATTAAGAGAGTTATAGCGATATTTCACTTTTTCGAAAAAAGCCCCCCATTTTTACCCCCTTTGACCGATTTTGCCCATTAACGAACTCGACCGAGATTTTATAGGGATACATATTATGTAAAAAATTAAAAGTGATTGGTGCAAAATTACGGCTGTTATCGTGTCCACAAGAAACTGATATATATATATATATACATATAGTGAACCCTTATCATTGTGTCCAATAATAATGTTTCATATTAATAAAAACGATGGAAATACTAAATACATGATATGCTGGATATTTGAGTAAAATTGATGTAGCAAGAAATCTGGACTTGGTAAGACATGCTACGTGCTGGCTGGAAATGACCAATAGTTTCACAACCAATGCTATTCTTGGATTTCTGAGAAAATCAGATATGACGCTGTGGCGTACGTGACCATAAAAGGCCACAATGCTGCGTACAAGGCAAGGAGTGAGAGAGAGGAGAATAGTCGTGACGTGAAAATAAGGGCGGGATTTGTAAGGTCAGAACTCCGAAGCCAACTTATCTGACCAATAAGAAAACATGACGCCAGAACATAGCGTCAGTGTGTTTTGCGCGGCAATCGGATATAAAAAGATCTAGCGATCGGTTTGCTTGTTCGACGGCAGATTCGCGACCTGTGTGAAAATACAAGAATTTTGAGAGGTCACACATAATTATAGGCCCATTACTTAAAATATTGAGGAGCTGTTTTTCTCCCACCATTGAAACTTTAGGCTTTCTGTATATATACAAATGTCTGAGATGAATCGGGACACTCCTAATTATTCTTCGACAGTCATTTAAGACGTCCTTAAGACGATATGGTTTTAAAATTATAGTTGTGTGTCGGCAACGAAGTTGGAAATTTTCATAAATTATGAGATGGCAATTAGCCATAGAATAGGGAAAGTCGACGATTCTGCATAGGACGATCTGAGGAAATAAAATACTTAGAACGCAGATAGAACAGTTTAAAAACTTTGATTTAATTGTGTTTTAACAGCAGCAAAATGTCGACCATGGAGAGAAGACAGCAAGCTTCATCCTCCATTACCATCAGTGTTATGGGCTAACGGCCTAATGATGGGAATTGACGAGGCGGGAGGCCTCTGGAAAGCAGTTTAAGTGATGAGTATTAAAAAATTGATTTATTGATTTTGGACGAGGGGAATCGCGAGAGATGTGTGGAACTTTGTATAGATTTTATTTGTGTGGTTTAATTTAAATTTCAGGGTTTGATTTCTTAACTGACATGCGTGTAGTAAATTTTGGCATTGCGTGACAATTATGTTGTACAGTAAATTTTGTAATTTTAATGTTTTCCTTATGTATACGTAATTCTTATTGCGAAACGGCCGCATCGATTAACGTATCTATAAAAAGTGTAGCCATGAATGAGAACCTAGGAACGACAATGATAAATGGACTGATTTAATGATATGTTAAACTAATTACTACGTGGGGGGAATATTTGCATTTTGTTGCTTTGATAACTCGGGCTAGGACCGATCCTGTTATTTATTCTTTATTGTCATTTGGACATGTTGTGTGTCATTATCTGAGAGGTGTGCTGATTAATGCTACGACGTGATCTTCGAGAAATGTGCCACGTATTTTTGGGTGTAAGTGATGATGATGAGGAGAGGTAAAGCCTGTCCATGACTGCGATATCATTCCGGCAAACTAGTTATCCGTGGGGATAAGTTTGACCTGGGAATGTATTCTTAAAAATCCCTGAGAGGATGTTTTGAGATAATGTGTTATTTATTTGTACGCGTTTAACAGGTGGCGATTAGCAAAGGTGCTGTACGCTGGCCATGGGCCAGAATCTATATTTAGCATGGCACTAATTACTACTTGGGGGAAGAAATCAGCCACTCTCTCGGTGATGCGATAACAGGCCCGGTTGTCTCCAGCTCGTTATGACACGTTATGTTTGCTTTAAAGCCTAATGAGTTAAGGTTATTTTATTTGGTTTAATTTGGGAAGTTGCCATGTTGTCGATCCAAGTTTCTTTTATCATTACTACGACTTATTTGTTCATTGTTTTTAAAACGCCAAACTTTCCGGCGTGAAAATTAAAAGTTGTATTTTGTTGTTGTTGGCTCTTATTTTCAAGGCCATTGTATTCATATAAATATAATTTGGCAACCGGCCAAACCTGTTCATGTCATGTTATGCCTTCCTAGTGTTTAAGGTATAAGACGGTAATTCCGCAGCCCTTATTTTAAATAATACACACGTGTATTTGGTTGTGGTAATCTAAGGTTAGAGCATGTCAGTAGTGTATATAAATATGTAATTGTTGTTCCCACATTTCCGTAATTCGTCCTTCGCAGTACGGAGTCCGTTCCCGAACCAACTGTTTTGGTCGGAAACGAGCGCCCGTCAAAATGCTCATTACTTGAACTAGTCTTAAAACCCGTGTCGCTCATAAATATTAAATTTTTGTACTATTTATTTGTTTGTTATATTTGGATCTTGTGATCCGTTTTCTTTTGTTACTTTGATTTAAGTGACATTGCAGTCACAATGCTTGTTGACAGCTGTCATACCGTGTCGTCATGGTACGTCAGGCTGGTCAGTGTCGGATCTGTTCACGCGAGTGAACAATAAAAGGGTGGTTATAGTTTTCTTTTTTATGTTTGATTCAGTTAATAAATTTCATTTGTGAGTAGATCCTGTTGTTTTTCTTGGCTTTATAATAATAATAAGTTAACCTTATGAACCCTGGAAGTTATGTTGATAGCAAAACCTCTAAATCACATTCACAAGAATCCATTACGACCCCGAAATTTTGAATCTTGTCTACATGCTATTTTCCAAAGGGTTTATAAGAGTTACTTTGGCTTCCGAACGTGTGGCATTTGTGTTTTAGAGTAAAAAAATAGATCACCGGCATGTGATAAGTTTATTAACGTAAGTTAGGCGAAGATAGTACCGCCAAATGTTTGAAAATATAAAGTCATGGAGTTTGCAATAAAGTAAATGTGGAACAAGTTAAGTGTTTGAACTTTGATTAAAATTAGAACAAACTGTTCCAGGCGCCCAATAAAATTAAATTAGCTTTGTGTAGAAAAGCCAAACTCAAAGAATTATTTGACAGGAAGGTTAGACCTTAAAAACTAATTAATACTCTATTAATTGGTTAAAATTTGTAAGTAAAGTAAGGTCAGGAAGATTATAACTGAATCAAAGGGTTAAAATTAAATGGAATAATAAGTAAATTATACTCAGTGATGCTATAGTTTGTGGGAGTAATTTAAAGTAAATGAACTGAGTATGTAAAGGGTTAATGTGTGTATATTTAATATATGTGAGCGCGCGTATCCAGGGCTCCGCCCTTATGTCATTTCCCTATGTCTCAAATATATTATTGTTGTGATGGCAACTCTGGGAGAAATTCGCGAAGTGATTGAACTAGCATCCGCTCGTACGCGAGAACAACTTAGTGAGATGAGAAAGGACATAACCAATGAAATACAGACACAGTTAGCGGCAAATAGTGAAGAAACGCAGACACAGTTAGCGGCAAATAGTGTAGAAATGCAGACACAGTTAGCGGCGAATAGTGAAGAAACGCAGACACAGTTAACGGCTATAAATAAACAATCGGCAGAAACGCAGACACAGTTGGCGGCAAATAATGAAGAAATGCAGACACAGTTAGCTGCTATAAATAAACAATCGGAAGAAATACAGACACAGTTAAACACAAAACTATCTGAAGTTAACGAGAATATAAATCAGAAAATCGCTACACAAAACATTCTGGTTAGTGAACAATTACATAGGCAGTCTGAGAAAAACAATGAAATGTTAAACGCACAAGACGAAAGGAACACTCAAAATCTAGCTGCGCTAACGGTAGAAATCAAAGAGCACACAAAAGAACAGCTAATCCAATTAGCAAAGGACGTTAGCACTAACAATACCAAACAATTAGGAATAATAAAAGGTATCGAAGATTCGTTTAAAAAGGAAATAAAAGGAATGGATGAGACTGTTATGGCAAAACTAGCACAAATCGAGCAAGCGTGTTTGACCAGCTCATCTGAAATCAAAGAAGCACACACAAACTTAGAAAAAAGGTTTGAGAATATCGAACGAGGGACACAGGGTATGCAAGATCAGATAATTACAGTAGATAACAATATCACGGGCTTAGTGACGGAACTCAACAAATTAGAAATACAATCAATTAAGAAATGGAAAAAGTTAGAAATTGACCAGGAAGAAATTAAACAAACATTAGAACAGAACAACATTTCTCTGGGAGAAAGGATAGATAAACTTGAAGATAATCAGGAGGCTAATCAACAGGAAGTCGAAAAACGCTTTGTTAAATTGAAGGATACTATTAGGAAAGATTGGACCAAGATGAGCGCTGATTCGAAAGATGAACGGCTCGCAGTAAGCAAGAAGCTAGGGGAAAATAACGCGAAAATACAGGCGTTAGAAGAAAATATGAAGTTAAGGTTTCAAATTCAAGAGGACCGCATGATAAAATCGGAGTTGCAGTCACTTGGACATAATACGATGTTTGCGACACTAATGGAAAAGGGGAAAGGGGAGAATGCGGAAAGAGAGCACACAATAGACAGCCACGAGCTTGGGCAAAGTCCAAGAACGGTAGACACGCAAGCATTCCAGAATTATGAGGGTCGTAGCTCGACACCTCAAAACACACAACTTCCCACGCAAGTTATACAAGTCATCCGTGGAAACGAATTTAAACCGAATAAGTTTTTACCAGAGAGCGGAGGGACACCTAAAGCTTTCTTAAGGGAACTGACAGAATATTTTTCGGACCAAAATGTTAGCTCAACGCGACAATTAAGAATGGTTGAAAAATTTTTGGCGGGCTCAGCACTTACCTGGTATCTTGGATTTAAGAACACATTTAAATCAATGGAAGGTTTCCACAAGGCCTTCCTAAGCAAATACTGGAGTGGGTCGTATCAACAAAGCTTGCGAATGGACTTATACTCGCGTAAATACCATTCCACGCATCAGACGAAATATGCAGATTTTTTCGCCATGCAACTTGTCAAATTGCAAGATCTTGATAATCCCCCTAGCGAAATGGAGCTAATAACTACTATAGGAAAACAGATGCCTATTAGCGTTCAGCAATTCTTGGTGGCGGCAAATATTACGACCGTGGTCCAGGCAGAAGAGGTATTAAGGAGGATAGATGAAACCACTAATTACATCAACCCGAGAGAGAAGAGACAGATAGAGTTAGTTAATGCAGTCGAAATAGTCAAGACACCGAACAAAAACACGAGGTCGCAAGCTACAAACACTGGGGATAACCAAAGACGGGAGAGCACCGAAGAATATGAGCCGAGATCTCAACCGAGATACGAAAATAGGGACAGAAACCATAACAATCAGGAAGGAACTAACCGCTACCGGAACACAAACAATCAGCAGTGGCGAGATAATAGGAGATACCAAACGTCATACAATAGGAATAATAATAACGCACCTTACAATCGAGGATGGCGTGGAGGACACTATAATCAACAATATAGGCCCAGAGACAATAGGCGTTTCAACCAGCAACATAACGCACAAGATAACCAGCGGTTTAACGAGCAATCGGATCCAAGGGATGATCAGAGAAATTGGAACGAGAGACACGCTGAGTCACAACAGTACCTAGAAGAACTACATAACATACAGGGAAACAATAAGAAATGGGAACGAGCGATGGAACACAGAGCAAATCCGGACACCCACACTAACGGGGCGGAAGGTATGCTAATGCAGCAGGAAAGACAGGACGGGTGGCACCAAGACCAGGGCGAGGGTCAAGGCGCGAAAAAAAAAGTTTAATTGAAGGGAAAGGAGACAGCCTCAGAAGCGAATGGTGTGATGGTCGTGATGGTTGGGTGACAGCGCACATTACAGAGTGGATTGCGATGCCTGAAGATTGCTTGGAAGAAATCGTGAGGCCACAAAACGAACAATTAAAGCAATTACCAATAATATATGCTAGGATTGATGGATTGAAGGTCAAATGCTTAGTCGATACAGGAAGTCAGGTCAGCCTGGTATCTGAGGCCTTGATCAAAGAAATAGGACGGAATCATAAAGTTCCAATGATACCGGTCCCGCAAATTAAAGTACGGGGTATAATTCCTGAACGATCGGTTACTTGTAAGCAGCAGGCATATCTCGAATTAGAAATTCTGGAACACACCTTCGCTCAAACTTTCATAGTTATGACGAAAATGAACTTCAATATCATTCTAGGGGCAAACTTCATCTGCGAATATCAGGCCGTCATAGATCTACACAAAAACACCATAAGCTTCAAAAACATCGAAGGGATGACGAACATAGGACTGCATATGGACGAGATAACATCTGGCAAGGAGGCGCATGCCTGGATGTTACAGGCAATTAGTGAAGAAGGGGCTGAGATCACGCAGCAGGCTATTTTAAACAAGACGGACAAGGAAATAATTGAGGCATATAGCGAAAACCACCACTAAACAGATTCTAAGTAGAATAATACACAAGGTGATACCGACTCTTGGTAAGCCTGAGTTTATATTATCGGATCATGGCGCATATTTCACTAGTGCCCAGTTTAAGAAAGGAATGGCAGATTTGAATATAAAACACGTTCTCTCATCAATAAGACATCCCCAAGGAAATTCTAGCGAACGCGTAATCCGTGATATTTCTAAGTTCTTCCGGGTATTTATTCCCAAGGAACATTACAAATGGGTAGACCGAGTGAGTGACATTGAGATATGTATGAATTCCACTCGTCATGAATCTACAGGGCAAATTCCCATGGTTTTACACCACAACCAGTTTCCAGTGAGATCTTGGAACACTATTGTAACATGTCCTAACGACCCAGTACCAACACACGATCTACGGATCCAGAACACCATTGTGCATATGAGAAGGCAGGCGGACCGTAGATTAAGAAGAGTACGCGGAAAGAAGTTTCATCGGGAGTTGATCGAAGGGGAATTGGTCTTGATTAAGAAGCCACCGATATCTGATCCAGCGAACAAGATACTAAACAAATTTTGTGAAAGGTATGTGGGACCGTTCAGCATCGTGAGGAACTTAGGTAACAACGCCTACAGAGTCCGAGAGGTGAGCACAGGAAACATGGCAGTATATAATATCTCTAATTTAAAATTGTATCATCAGAGAGAGCCATACGAACCGAGAAATAATGTTACTGCAGCAAATTAAACATTCGCGTGATAACATACAACAAAAGATACGGGGGTACACTAGTGGTTAAAGCGCTCAAAAGACAGCTCTGACGTGTTTACAAGTTCAGGCGGAAGTCGTTAATGAATATGTTGATGTTTTGAAAGAGTGAGAGGGGAGACGTGTAGCAAGGAAAGAGGCCGGAGGGCATAAGTATACAGGAATTTCCTAATGAGTTTGGTGCGAGACGGCTACTGAAACAGACAGAGGCGGACAGTCATTATATTTGAGGGTGACCAGCAACTTCAAATTTGAGCCAGAAAAGTAGGGGATGTGAAATTCGACTTCATTTGAGTTCGAATTTCATCAACTAGGGGTCAGATGAACCCTTATCATTGTGTCCAATAATAATGTTTCATATTAATAAAAACGATGGAAATACTAAATACATGATATGCTGGATATTTGAGTAAAATTGATGTAGCAAGAAATCTGGACTTGGTAAGACATGCTACGTGCTGGCTGGAAATGACCAATAGTTTCACAACCAATGCTATTCTTGGATTTCTGAGAAAATCAGATATGACGCTGTGGCGTACGTGACCATAAAAGGCCACAATGCTGCGTACAAGGCAAGGAGTGAGAGAGAGGAGAATAGTCGTGACGTGAAAATAAGGGCGGGATTTGTAAGGTCAGAACTCCGAAGCCAACTTATCTGACCAATAAGAAAACATGACGCCAGAACATAGCGTCAGTGTGTTTTGCGCGGCAATCGGATATAAAAAGATCTAGCGATCGGTTTGCTTGTTCGACGGCAGATTCGCGACCTGTGTGAAAATACAAGAATTTTGAGAGGTCACACATAATTATAGGCCCATTACTTAAAATATTGAGGAGCTGTTTTTCTCCCACCATTGAAACTTTAGGCTTTCTGTATATATACAAATGTCTGAGATGAATCGGGACACTCCTAATTATTCTTCGACAGTCATTTAAGACGTCCTTAAGACGATATGGTTTTAAAATTATAGTTGTGTGTCGGCAACGAAGTTGGAAATTTTCATAAATTATGAGATGGCAATTAGCCATAGAATAGGGAAAGTCGACGATTCTGCATAGGACGATCTGAGGAAATAAAATACTTAGAACGCAGATAGAACAGTTTAAAAACTTTGATTTAATTGTGTTTTAACAGCAGCAAAATGTCGACCATGGAGAGAAGACAGCAAGCTTCATCCTCCATTACCATCAGTGTTATGGGCTAACGGCCTAATGATGGGAATTGACGAGGCGGGAGGCCTCTGGAAAGCAGTTTAAGTGATGAGTATTAAAAAATTGATTTATTGATTTTGGACGAGGGGAATCGCGAGAGATGTGTGGAACTTTGTATAGATTTTATTTGTGTGGTTTAATTTAAATTTCAGGGTTTGATTTCTTAACTGACATGCGTGTAGTAAATTTTGGCATTGCGTGACAATTATGTTGTACAGTAAATTTTGTAATTTTAATGTTTTCCTTATGTATACGTAATTCTTATTGCGAAACGGCCGCATCGATTAACGTATCTATAAAAAGTGTAGCCATGAATGAGAACCTAGGAACGACAATGATAAATGGACTGATTTAATGATATGTTAAACTAATTACTACGTGGGGGGAATATTTGCATTTTGTTGCTTTGATAACTCGGGCTAGGACCGATCCTGTTATTTATTCTTTATTGTCATTTGGACATGTTGTGTGTCATTATCTGAGAGGTGTGCTGATTAATGCTACGACGTGATCTTCGAGAAATGTGCCACGTATTTTTGGGTGTAAGTGATGATGATGAGGAGAGGTAAAGCCTGTCCATGACTGCGATATCATTCCGGCAAACTAGTTATCCGTGGGGATAAGTTTGACCTGGGAATGTATTCTTAAAAATCCCTGAGAGGATGTTTTGAGATAATGTGTTATTTATTTGTACGCGTTTAACAGGTGGCGATTAGCAAAGGTGCTGTACGCTGGCCATGGGCCAGAATCTATATTTAGCATGGCACTAATTACTACTTGGGGGAAGAAATCAGCCACTCTCTCGGTGATGCGATAACAGGCCCGGTTGTCTCCAGCTCGTTATGACACGTTATGTTTGCTTTAAAGCCTAATGAGTTAAGGTTATTTTATTTGGTTTAATTTGGGAAGTTGCCATGTTGTCGATCCAAGTTTCTTTTATCATTACTACGACTTATTTGTTCATTGTTTTTAAAACGCCAAACTTTCCGGCGTGAAAATTAAAAGTTGTATTTTGTTGTTGTTGGCTCTTATTTTCAAGGCCATTGTATTCATATAAATATAATTTGGCAACCGGCCAAACCTGTTCATGTCATGTTATGCCTTCCTAGTGTTTAAGGTATAAGACGGTAATTCCGCAGCCCTTATTTTAAATAATACACACGTGTATTTGGTTGTGGTAATCTAAGGTTAGAGCATGTCAGTAGTGTATATAAATATGTAATTGTTGTTCCCACATTTCCGTAATTCGTCCTTCGCAGTACGGAGTCCGTTCCCGAACCAACTGTTTTGGTCGGAAACGAGCGCCCGTCAAAATGCTCATTACTTGAACTAGTCTTAAAACCCGTGTCGCTCATAAATATTAAATTTTTGTACTATTTATTTGTTTGTTATATTTGGATCTTGTGATCCGTTTTCTTTTGTTACTTTGATTTAAGTGACATTGCAGTCACAATGCTTGTTGACAGCTGTCATACCGTGTCGTCATGGTACGTCAGGCTGGTCAGTGTCGGATCTGTTCACGCGAGTGAACAATAAAAGGGTGGTTATAGTTTTCTTTTTTATGTTTGATTCAGTTAATAAATTTCATTTGTGAGTAGATCCTGTTGTTTTTCTTGGCTTTATAATAATAATAAGTTAACCTTATGAACCCTGGAAGTTATGTTGATAGCAAAACCTCTAAATCACATTCACAAGAATCCATTACGACCCCGAAATTTTGAATCTTGTCTACATGCTATTTTCCAAAGGGTTTAATAGATAGATACATATATACATAAATTATATATAAACTTTTGAACTGACGGTGGTTTTGGGGTCTGGGGGATGTGAAACGCGAAGATATGTCGAAATTTTCCGGAAGTCGAAACATGGGACCCATTGCAATAGTTAGCGTTCTAAAGAAATCTACCTAAAACCGAGGTCCAGCTGACCCGGCTGGTAGTACCTTGTAAGGGTCCCTTGCCAGGGTTACGGTGAAGTCCTCAACGGCATTGATGGTGGTATAGATGATCTATAGAACAGTGTTAATGGCGGACCAGGTGGCCTTGTATCCGGGATTAATAGGATAAAAGGCATCTATACTAGTGTTTGGTTAGATGTCAGCTTTACTTAAATCCATGAGCGTCTGTACTGGTATCCAGCGGCGAGTGGTCAGCGTCTGTTAGCTCAGTGAGCTCGGCTGAAAATCTAAGTTCCAAAGGCCTCAACAACCTCTGGTCCTATATGGTCCTGGTATCTGCTAGGCCAAGTACTGAGTACAAGCAAATATGGAATGTGCAAGTAAATACAATCTTACCCCAGGTGGTACACAATCCACCCGTCAACAGACGGCCACTGAACTTTCGGATTCTGGGGAGTTCAGACGTGCACAGCAGAGAGTATCGGAGATCTCTGGTAAACTTCCCTACAACCAGAAATAATTCCTTGGAACGATAAACATTAATACATTGATCCAAACAGGTAAATTACATGACCTCACGCAGGAAATTGACCGACAACAAATTCTCATCCTTGCTCTTCAAGAAACACGAATGACAGACAACGACACTATGGACTACGGAAACTACCGCATCTTTAAAAGCAAAACACAACAAAGAGTCGCAAGGGGCACACCAATTTTCGGTATTGCGTTTCTTGTACACAGATCTATTATCACCTCCGTCAGGGAAATTACACCCGTCAATAGTCGGCTCATGACCATGCACATCAAATGCGCCAACAAAAATTTCGCACTCATCAATGCGCATGCCCCCACCAACGTTGACAATAAGAAGAACCCTGAAACGGTTGAAAAATTCTGGAACAAACTTGAGAACATCATGAGCAAGATTTCCCGCGACGACGTTAAAATCCTCATGGGAGATTTCAATGCTCAACATGGCAAAGAGAAAATCTATCGAAAAATCGTCGGTAAATATTCCGCACACCAAAAAACGAACACTAACGGCACGCGTCTGTTTGACATCAGTCACCAATTCAACCTTAAAATTATGTCCACGCACTTTAGAAAATCACCGCATAAACAGAAAACATGGCGATCTCCGATCCAACATCTCGGTGAGTATCAGATTGATCACGTCGCCATTTCCTACGCCCACTACAGAACCATTCACGTCGTTCAAGTCCGACGAGACGCGAATATCGACTCGGATCACTACCTTACAAGAATCAAAGTAAAGTTCACCCCAAAGAGAGTTCACCGTCGCAAACCACATATCCCGAAATTCGATTTAGCTATGATTCATGAAACAAATATCGTAGAGGAATGGGAAAAGGAACCGGCGAATAACTGGAACGACTTTCGTAGCAAAATTATCGGACAAGCTAAAGCACTGATCCCGCTCAAAAGAAAGACAAAACATCCATGGTGGAATTCTGAGTGTGATGAAGCCATTGCCAATCGCCGAATCGCATTCCAAAAATACAACAGCAGTAGATCACCAGGAACCCTGGGACACTTCCTCGACATCCGCAAACAGACAAACAAGACTATCAGGAAAGTCAAGCGTGATTGTATCACTGAGCAACATAAGTCCATGGAGAATGATTTCAGAAACTCCGATAGTCGGAATTTCTACAGGACCATCGCGAATAATATTAAGGGTTATGCACCGCCAAATTTAACCTTTAGGAAACAGGATGGAAAACTGGCACTTACTAATCGTGAAAATTGCGATGAACTTGCACGCTACTTTTCTGGGCTCCTTAACTGTCCCGAACCAACTGTACGTTTCTTGCAAAAGACCCCAGAACACGTCAAGCCAGACGCTGATCCACCAACACAAGAAGAAATCACTCGCCATATCAAAAAACTCAAGAATGGAAAACAGCAGGAGAAGACGGAATTTTCGCGGAACTGCTGAAAAATCTTGGACCACGATCACTGCAGGAAATTACACAGATCATCCAAGAAGTCTGGCGAAGTGAAAACCTCCCAGATGATTGGAAATGCGCACTCATTCACCCACTCTACAAAATAGGAGACAGATTGGATGTTAATAACTATAGAGGGATATCCCTCCTTTCTGTACCTTACAAAGTCTTCTCTGCTTGCCTCCTACAACGCACACATGAACAGCTCGAGCCTCTCATTGGTGAATACCAGGCAGGGTTCAGACCAAACAGATCAAGTACTGAACAAATTTTCAACCTCAAGTCCACACTGAAACTTCGAGCTTTACGAAATCTCCCAACCATCTGCGTATTCGTCGATTTTCAGAAAGCTTATGACTCTGTCTACCGCCTATCCCTCTTTAATATACTCGAAGAATACACGCTCGACCCGAAAACACGACGCCTCATCCAACAGACCCTATCTGAAACAACTTCCAAAGTCAAGTTCCTTGGTGAAGTATCTGAACCTTTCCTCATCGGGACAGGTGTACGGCAGGGTGATGGGCTCTCCCCTCTACTCTTTAATATCGTCCTAGAGAAGGTCATCAAAGAATGGAGAAATTAACTGAGGAGTCGGAATACCTGGAAGCCCGTCATGCTAGGAAGGCAAACGGATAATATCGACGTGACATGCTTCGCTTTCGCGGATGATCTTGCAATCCTCTCCGCTGATGAACGAACGGCAGTTCTTCAGATTGAGGTCTTAAAAGAGTGTGCTGAAAAGGTCGGACTACAAATATCCTTCACAAAGGCCGAGTTTATATCGACAAAACACATTCAAACACAAAATTTACTCACAGAGTACGGTATGATAAACAGGATTAATCAATTCAAGTATTTGGGTGAAATTATTGAACCCACAGGTATGGAAAGAGTGTCGCAAAAATCTCGTGAACTTAAATTGCGGAAAGCATACGGAAAAATCGCAAATATTTACAACAAGAAATGCATGAGCATCAACACCAAAATTCAACACTACACGACTGTCATCAAACCTGAGGCACTTTACGCCAGCGAGACACTAAACCTCAACTACAAAGGGGATCTTGAGAACATCAAGAAGGCTGAGAGAAAAATCATCCGTAAAATATTGGGTCCTAAACTCACAGATGATGGATATCGTCTGCAATCACACACAATCACAGAGAGATACTCTAACATCGAGTCAGATTTCCGCAAGCGACGACTGAGATTCTACGGCCACATTATGAGACTGAATGACGACCGGCTAACAAAGAGAATATTGACTTACTTACGAAAACATAAAGTGACAACAGTCTGGGTTACCCAAGTCCAAATTGATCTCGAAAGTGCCAACATCATACCAATAGACATAGACGATCGAATGACATTCCGACATAAGATCCACAGTTGGGAAGCCACACATGAAGATCGACCAAGGAGACCAGGGAAAGGATGGACGGAGGAACGTCGAGTCCGACACAGTGAGATGATGAAGGAGTTCTGGAAGAACTAGAAGAACAGTAACAGATCATAATTTGCTTAATGTGATCCTTTGGATCTAAACAATGTAAATAAATAAATAAATATAAATATAAATATAAATATAAATATAAATATAAATATAAATATAAATATAAATATAAATATAAATATAAATATAAATATAAATATAAATATAAATATAAATATAAATATAAATATAAATATAAATATAAATATAAATATAAATATAAATATAAATATAAATATAAATATAAATATAAATATAAATATAAATATAAATATAAATATAAACCGATAACGATGAAGATAACAAACAAAACTCAAACCAAACCATAAAAGGAACGAAATGAAATAAAAAGCAGAAAAGAAACAAAGAAAATCCAAACAATGACGGGAACAAAAATGAAAACTAACGGAAATGGAAACGAATGCAACAGATATAAATAACTTACCTGTAAACAATACTTAAAGCACTAACAAACAAAGGTAACTGAACAAAACAAAAGGTTCTAAGTAATTGGACCAGTGCTAAGTTTGTTCCTCTGAGAGGTTGTGAGTACTGGTTATTGGTATTCAATAGCTGATATTTAGATCGCATGCTTTCGCGATCGGTGTCTAGTTTATCATCTAGGCTTACATGATGGAGCCGCGTCGTGTATCGGTGATTGTTTCCCGACGTTTCGGCTGTCATTTCAGCAGCCTTAATCATGTGTGTGAACGAGTTGGTGTCTGCACTCAAACTCCAGTCGAAAAACAATCACCGATACACGACGCGGCTAGATGATGAATTAAATAGCTGATGTCCATGTTTTAGTGATCATAGCATTGTGGCAGAGCACCGATTAGTGGAGATTGTGTGGGCGTAATGAGAGAAGCCATCACCAGTGGATGTTGTTGATTGAAACAAATGTATGAATTATTTACTTCATTTTGGTTTACCCATTAATAGATAATTGATGTATTAAATAACGTGGGGATGCAGATTCTCGTTTCATTTGCATGACCAACAAACTATAACTTATTTCCGAAATGTTCCCTCAGTTATGGAATACAGTAGGTTACTTTATTATGCTCGAGAGATTTTATCCTGACCAAGGGGGTTCTTGAAGGTCATGGTAATTATGATTCAGGTTTTAAAGGAGGTCATATGCCTCTCAAAACTCTCAGTCGGCTACATTCAAAGGATAATTGACATGATTTTACTTCAATCTCCACCAACATATTCTGAAACGGGACATTACTTACACATATTGTTCTCATAAGAAACCATTGGAGAAAAAACCATTCATCCTGGAGATTGCTCGACTGACATAAGAAGCCTCATTGACAGCATGGTGTGGATTTGGTTTGGAAAACCTGGGAATATCATTTTAAGCTATGGCTAAGAATTATTCGGAACACCACATGATAAACAAGAAGTTCCGTGACGAACTAAAGAGCCTACTTTTCATGCCAATGATTATTCTACAGTATATGAACCTATCAAGAATAATGACGAAATTAAGTTGCTAATATCGAAATTTCTAATTAGTTCGAAATACTGTATACCTGGCATAATGTAGCCTAATAGGGCACCACAGTTGGCAGCCCTGATGACTGAATATATTCTTAGTTCCATCTCTTAAGGTACAGAATACAAAATTTGGTTGAAGTCCAATGAATAGCATGGACGTTACATGCAGTTAAACATTGGATCTAACAGCGCGCGTAAAATCATGTTGGCAACAATGTCATGCATGTATTGGTCAGATATAATCTGAAATAATATGATCTATTGTTGTGCCAATTTTGAATGAAATCCATTAGTTAGTATAGAAGTTACATGCATTTTAAATTGGACCTATCAGCAGGCTTAGAATCATGTTGGCAGCACTGACGTATATTAGTTACTCCAAATTCATCCAGAATGCCAGGTACTATACTTGTGCAAAGTTTAGAGCTATTGGCTTGGCTTGTATACTTTCTGATACTGTATATTGATATTAGGGTAACAAAAAGAGGACAGCACATATTAAGAGTTGGCAGCCCTGGTTGCTCTTAAGAATACGCATAGTCATATCTGTTATGGTACACATAGCACATACGAAATTTTGATCAAATCCAAATGATAGTATGGAAGTTGCATGTATTTAAAGTTGGACCTGTCAGCAGGCTTAGAATCATGTTGGTAGCACTGACGTATATAAGTTACTCCAAATTAATATAGAATGTCAGGAACTATACGTGTGCATAGTTTAAAGCTGTTGGCTTGCATACTTTTCTGATATATTTGTTGTGGTGTTTGAAGCCATATTTTCAGTGTTGCCTTAGTAAACAAGAGTTTAGTGCTTTTCAGTCGGTCAACACGAATGTACGGAAAAGAGATGGGTTATGCCCTAATCCTGAAATAAATTACATGAGATTAATAAAACACTAGGATGACCAGTTTCGATCGTCAAGCGATCATCATCAGATCCATTATACTTAGGCTACAAAATCTATGTTTGAAATACAGGTGAAAATATTTACAATATGTACAATTATTTAGTTGCAGTATTGGTACTGCAACTGTCAGTGTATGCTAAATGCAGTATATATGTCAGGTGAAATGCTAAATGGTGATAGCTATCCGGAGATTGTAATTTAGAGAGATTATATGGTTGTAAACTATGGTTAAACTATAAAATTTTTGGCTAACTACTTATCTGATTATCTTCCGTATTACAGCTACTCGCAGTTTTCGTGCTCACTGAAACTCGCTGTGCGGTCGACTGCGGTGGTTATCTTAACGACTGGTTTTTCCCCTGCCTCCTGCCCCCTGTCCCTACGTGCTGTGGGGAGTGATAGCGATGTGTTTATGTGAGGTGTTGCCAACCTAGATAAGATGTATGTTATTGAATGAGGTGGGTCCACAACTATTAAAGACCGTGGATTGGCCCTCGCCACGCGTGGAGCATAACCCATTCGAACTAAGCGTTGACGGTCTTATGAGGACGTCCCGGCATCTTTAATACTGCCGCGAATATGGGCCTTGGTTTATTGCAGAAGCAAAGTACATCGTACACCTGATCCAGATAACATTTACCTATTAAAAAACCCCTAATTTCCCCCCTTTTTTATCTAGCTTGGCTGTGTCGCTAAATTGTGTTTTGTTTCCGACAGGGTGTGTTTTTTAGTAGCGTGAAGAGGGGTGAGCTCTCCATGAACGTGTGTTCATTTAGATTGTTGGGATTGTTTCGTTTGGCTAGGTGTATCTCGATTGCTTCCTGTATGTCAAGAGCTCTGCCTTTCGATTCGTGATGGATTATTTTAAGGTCCGACTCTATGTTGGTAAAGCTGTGCCCTGCGTCACACATATGTTCGCACACGGCTGAATGTGTTCCGTATCTTATCGCATTCCTATGTTCATTATAACGTGTGTCTACTCGCCTTCCACTCTGCCCGATGTAATTAGCTTGACAATCGGTGTCTTGGCACGTTATAGAATATACCCCTGACCTTGAATACGGGTCACGTTTATTTAGATTACTATTTAGGAGGTGCCTAGCGGTTGTGTTTTTCGTCGTGAAAGCTATCGTTATGCCTTGTTTTTTGAATAGGTTAGTGATTTTATATGTATTCGCATTCACATAGTTGAAACGCGCAAATTTTTTCTCATTACTGTCCGGTTTGGGAATCGTTTTATCTTTATTTTTATGTTTGGCTATAATTTGATTTATTTTGCTTGGCGAGAAGTTGTTTTCCTTTGCTATTTGCATAATAGTTCTTATTTCCTTATTATAGTTGTCTTTTGACATGGGTATGTTTAAAGCCCTGTGCACCATTGAATTGAAACCCGCTAGTTTGTGCGTACTGGGGTGATTAGACTGATTGTCGATTGCATGCGAGGTTTGTGTTGCTTTCCGGAATATGGAATATGAAAGGTCGTTGTCTTTACGTTCAATAGTTATATCGAGATAATTTATTTTCCGGTCTATTTCGGATTCCTTAGTGAATTTGATAGAATGGTGAAGGCTATTAATGGATTGGAGAATTGTTTCTTCGCTTGTTAGTTCAGTATCGTAGATGCAAATTACATCATCTACGTATCTTTTCCATATTACTATTCCCTTTGTTGAAGTCTTTTCTAAGAACGCATTTTCTAGTGCATTGATGAAGATGTCAGCGATTAACCCACTTAGTGGCGATCCCATTGCTAGGCCTTCTCTCTGTGTGTATATTTTATTGTCGAATTGAAACACGTTTTGGGTGAGAACGACCCTCAGTAATCTCACAATCTCTTCAATTTCTTTTACCGAATTGTTGGATTTTAAGTTGTTTTCGATAGTGTTGATTGCTTCAATAATCGGAATATTGGTGTACATGTTAGTTACGTCGAAGGATACTAGCCTGAAGCTAGGTTTCATTTGTAGGGTGTTCAATGCTGTTACTAGTTCTGTTGTGTTCTTTACAAAGTTGTTTTTGTCGTTGGAAAGACGGCATTTTAAGATTTTTAGTAACTCTTTGCTGATTTTGTAATTAGGGGCATTCCTACAATTGACTATTGGTCTCATTGGGCATTCCTTTTTGTGTATTTTTGGTTGTCCCCTCAATGACGGTATTTTCGGGTTCATGTTTATTAGTTTTGATTTTTCGGCTTTGGTCAGTATGTATTCTGTTTCTTTTAGCGCACTTTTTATTTGTTTTTGGAATTTGTTGGTGGGGTCTTTTGTTAATTCCTTGATTTCGTTGTTGTTTAGGAATTCGACTGTTTTTTCAATGTATTCTGTTTTGTTCAAAATTACTGTAGTGTTTCCCTTATCTGCTTTTGTGATGATTAAGTCATGTTCTTTTATTTTTTGTTTCAACGACTTTATTCCTTTGAGCTGTTTGTTGTTTTGAATGTTATTGCTATCGCCCTCTCGTTTGAGGATTTTTTGGCTTCGTTGGTGGCGAGATTTTTGGTTAATTCCCTGTCTTCTGCTGGGAGCTTGTGACTGGCTATCTCAATATCTGTGATTAACTGTTTTATATTGTGGTTCGTGTGTGCGTCTGTGCAGTTGTATTTCAACCCTTTGTCTAACATATTCATTTCATCTTGAGAAAAGGTTACGTTCGTTCTGTTGTTTACTCTGCTGTGGAAATTGAATTCATTGTTATTCGTGTGTTGTTCGTTAGATTGATGGTTCTGTGTTTCTCCTAGTTTTCTTAATTTATTTTCTAGCGTTTCATGCTTCCTCGTTGCTCTGATTTTGATGTTGTCATGTAGGTGCTCGGTGAAGCTGTCCCATTGGGCCGCGTGCCAGAAATTACTTAGTTGCAATTGAATGTCGTATAATTGTTGGTTAATTTTTTGCTTTCTTATGTATGCAAATCTTAATTCGTTTTTTATCCAAAGCGCTTTGGCTTGTTTGGTTGAAATGATCGTGGCTGGTGTGTTCGGTACGGTTTTAATTGGTACGTATTTAGGGGTGAGGTTTAGTTCTATACATTTTTTGTTGAACCAAATTGACTTGTCTAAATTCATGAGTTTAGGCCTGTGTGATTTGAATTTCTTGGCTTCACGATTTGCCTGACTAGCCGTGAACATTGTGGTGTTTGAAGCCATATTTTCAGTGTTGCCTTAGTAAACAAGAGTTTAGTGCTTTTCAGTCGGTCAACACGAATGTACCCAAAAGAGATGGGTTATGCCCTAATCCTGAAATAAATTACATGAGATTAATAAAACACTAGGATGACCAGTTTCAATCGTCAAGCGATCATCATCAGATCCATTATACTTAGGCCACAAAATCTATGTTTGAAATACAGGTGAAAATATTTACAATATGTACAATTATTTAGTTGCAGTATTGGTACTGCAACTGTCAGTGTATGCTAAATGCAGTATATATGTTAGGTGAAATGCTAAATGGTGATAGATATCCGGAGATTGTACTTTAGAGAGATTATATGGTTGTAAACTATGGTTAAACTATAAAATTTTTGGCTAACTACTTATCTGATTGTCTTCCGTATTATAGCTACTCGCAGTTTTCGTACTCACTGAAACTCGCTGTGCGGTCGACTGCGGTGGTTATCTTAACGACTGGTTTTCCCCTGCCTCCTCCCCCCTGTCCCTACGTGCTGTGGGGAGTGATAGCGATGTGTTTATGTGAGGTGTTGCCAACCTAGATAAGATGTATGTTATTGAATGAGGTGGGTCCACAACTATTAAAGACCGTGGATTGGCCCTCGCCACGCGTGGAGCATAACCCATTCGAACTAAGCGTTGACGGTCTTATGAGGACGTCCCGGCATCTTTAATACTGCCGCGAATATGGGCCTTGGTTTATTGCAGAAGCAAAGTACATCGTACACCTGATCCAGATAACATTTACCTATTAAAAACCCCCTAATTTCCCCCCTTTTTTATCTAGCTTGGCTGTGTCGCTAAATTGTGTTTTGTTTCCGACAGGGTGTGTTTTTTAGTAGCGTGAAGAGGGGTGAGCTCTCCATGAACGTGTGTTCATTTAGATTGTTGGGATTGTTTCGTTTTGCTAGGTGTATCTCGATTGCTTCCTTTATGTCAAGAGCTCTGCCTTTCGATTCGTGATGGATTATTTTAAGGTCCGACTCTATGTTGGTAAAGCTGTGCCCTGCGTCACACATATGTTCGCACACGACTGAATGTGTTCCGTATCTTATCGCATTCCTATGTTCATTATAACGTGTGTCTACTCGCCTTCCACGCTGCCCGATGTAATTAGCTTGACAATCGGTGTCTTGGCGCGTTATAGAATATACCCCTGACCTTGAATACGGGTCACGTTTATTTAGATTACTATTTAGGAGGTGCCTAGCGGTTGTGTTTTTCGTCGTGAAAGCTATCTTTATGCCTTGTTTTTTGAATAGGTTAGTGATTTTATATGTATTCGCATTCACATAGTTGAAACGCGCAAATTTTTTCTCATTACTGTCCGGTTTGGGAATCGTTTTATCTTTATTTTTATGTTTGGCTATAATTTGATTTATTTTGCTTGGCGAGAAGTTGTTTTCCTTTGCTATTTGCATAATAGTTCTTATTTCCTTATTATAGTTGTCTTTTGACATGGGTATGTTTAAAGCTCTGTGCACCATTGAATTGAAACCCGCTAGTTTGTGCGTACTGGGGTGATTAGACTGATTGTCGATTGCATGCGAGGTTTGTGTTGCTTTCCGGAATATGGAATATGAAAGGTCGTTGTCTTTACGTTCAATAGTTATATCGAGATAATTTATTTTTCGGTCTATTTCGGATTCCTTAGTGAATTTGATAGAGTGGTGAAGGCTATTAATGGATTGGAGAATTGTTTCTTCGCTTGTTAGTTCAGTATCGTAGATGCAAATTACATCATCTACGTATCTTTTCCATATTACTATTCCCTTTGTTGAAGTCTTTTCTAAGAACGAATTTTCTAGTGCATTGATGAAGATGTCAGCGATTAACCCACTTAGTGGCGATCCCATTGCTAGGCCTTCTCTCTGTGTGTATATTTTATTGTCGAATTGAAACACGTTTTGGGTGAGAACGACCCTCAGTAATCTCACAATCTCTTCAATTTCTTTTACCGAATTGTTGGATTTTAAGTTGTTTTCGATAGTGTTGATTGCTTCAATAATCGGAATATTGGTGTACATGTTAGTTACGTCGAAGGATACTAGCCTGAAGCTAGGTTTCATTTGTAGGGTGTTCAATGCTGTTACTAGTTCTGTTGTGTTCTTTACAGAGTTGTTTTTGTCGTTGGAAAGACGGCATTTTAAGATTTTTAGTAACTCTTTGCTGATTTTGTAATTAGGGGCATTCCTACAATTGACTATTGGTCTCATTGGGCATTCCTTTTTGTGTATTTTTGGTTGTCCCCTCAATGACGGTATTTTCGGGTTCATGTTTATTAGTTTTGATTTTTCGGCTTTGGTCAGTATGTATTCTGTTTCTTTTAGCGCACTTTTTATTTGTTTTTGTTTCGATTGCTCCAGCCGTTTAGGAGTTGATAGGGGGGGGGACACTCACAGCCAGACAGACATACAGAAGGACGGACAGACAGACAGACACACATTTGCCCGATCTCATACGTCTACTTTTTCCTCATTTTTGCAAAATGTGAAAAGTAGGCTAAAAATGAAAAACGTCTTACACATACAATCCAGTGGATCTGCTTACACATAATTATTCGAACAAGTACATTATTAAGTGCATTGAGTTAATTATCGTATCCTCAGATGAACAAAGGAGTTACTGTTTATCATCATCATCATCATCATCATCACCTATTTTCCATCACAGTGATGACGATGTATGAATGAACAAACCTTCAGTCTTGCCACCACTTCTTCTCCATTATTTTCTCCCTCGGTGGGCAACACTACGCCAGATCGTTCAGCAGCGGCTACATCCAGCAATCTCTTGGTCTTAAATTAATTATTTCCATTTAGAGATATAAAAGTTCTCGTTAATAACGCTCTCGTCTTATGGCCATACCAATTTAGCAATTAAACCTCGGCAAGTCAAGCGCGCTATACTGTAATGCAAATTGGAGACGGACAGATGTTCCTCCTGCTGTTAACAACTGTCTCGCTGAATCCCGAGCTCCATTTGGCTGTTGGCCAACAGATTGTGGGGTGACGCGTGGTCAGCACGTTGGATCCCCTCGGCCATTTATCTTCGTTATATTGACCCAAGCGCTGCCTCTCTTATCAGACTCAATAAGACTCAATTAACCTCACCAGATTGAGTGCACCTCCAGTCCTCATAGCAGTTTCCAAAATACCTGACGGAGTCAAGAATTGAATCCGGGGCTTCCGAGAGATACAGACGCGCTACTCCAATTCATCGGGGCTAGGTATAATAATAATAATAATAATAATGATAATAATATTAATAATAATAATAATAATAATAATGGGAAAGAAAACCAAAGGGATCTGGTTTACAGAGGTGGAAAAAGACCTAAAAGAACTGGGAATATCCCATGAGGACATCTTGGAACGTGACTCTTTGAAGAAGAAACTTGGGGAGATACAGAGTTTTCAGCCAAAACCTATATTGAAAACCGTCAAGAAGTGGAACGAACGGAAGGAAGCTCACCGAAGAATAATGCATGAATACTGGGCCAATGTGAAAGAAAGAGGGAAAATGCAGTTGAAATAACGTGGTCCATAGACGACCGAAAGGATATAAAAAAAATAAAAAAATATGGAAGCATGGGAAGCAAAACCTTTGCACGGAAGACATCCAAATGATAGAACAATAGTGTTCAGTATCGTTTGCAGGATATACTTGCAGTGCATTAATACCGTACGAGATGCAAGTAGAGAAATATCGACCTTTGTGTATTATCATAAAGGCATAAAAGCAATATTATAAGGAGCGGCTGACTCACCTGGTATATAAAATACAATTTGGAGACCATCCGAAATATTTAGACGGTTCATAATATGTACGAATCAAATACAGCAATCAAACTGAAATTTTGTTTGTTGATAGAGGCAATTAATATAAGTTGAATAGATGAAAATAGGCTATTTAGTTGTTCCCGGAACTACTTGTTATAAGTGTTATAAGTATTTTGAATATTAAACATATTTGCAAATTTTTCCGAAATCTTTATTTCTAATTCTAATACGACTAGGACTACGAGAAATACCAATTAATACCAATATTACATGTAAGTTTTAATTTGAGAAATTAGATTTGATTCTTGCGAAGCCTCCGTGGCTTAGGCGGCAGCACGCCGGCCTCTCACCGCTGGGTCCGTGGTTCAAATCCCGGTCACTCCATGTGAGATCTGTGCTGGACAAAACGGAGGCAGACAGGTTTTTCTCCGGGTACTCCGGTTTTCCCTGTCACAATTTCATTCCAGCAACACTCTCCACTATCATTTCATTTCATCTGTCATTCATTTAATCATTGCCCCAGAGGAGTGCGTCAGGCCTCGGCAGCTGGCACAGTTCATATCCTCGTCGCTAGATGGGGGCTTCATTCATTCCATTCCTGACCCGGTCGGAGACTGGAAGCAGGCTGTGGATTTTCATTTTCAGATTTGATTCTTGCAATCTGCATTCTACGAGAATCTTGATTTTTTAAAATACCAAAGCACAAAAGAATTATGTTGAGTCATTATTACAAGCAGTTGCGTTAAGTATGTGATTAGTTCGCATTGTTTAAAATCATATACACAGTTATTGAGGATTATGGCAGTTAGCGAAACATTACATTATTTAAAATTGTGCCCTCGCCATAAGGCACAAGTATGAATTGTGTGTAGCATTGTAGAATAGGAATAGGTTGTATTTTTTATCGGGGGTTCCGCGAAGTTGGTACGTTTTTAGGCGACAGTCCATGTTTTTGTAGGATATTGAGAACATCTGCTAGTTTACGGGAAACCAAACATCGCGCTGATGTTCTGAGGTGATCCTGGCCTCCAAAAACAATGCCTCTTCTATTATTTCGAACAAGATTTCTCAAAACGCGTATATTTCCAGTGTTGAGGTATTTATTCACAGGAGATGAATCGCTATCTTTTTCCCTCCAGGATCGGCTTTTCCCACGGACTAAGCGAAGGATTCCACCTCTACCACCACTGAGGGCAGTGTCCTGGAGCTTGAGACACTGAGTCAGGGATACAACTGGGGTGTGTGACCAGCACTACGCCCAGGTGGCCTCACCTGCAAAGCGAACAGGGGGCCTGATGAAGGGATGGGAAGAGTGGGACGGTTAGGCAAGGAAGTGGGCAGGAGACGGCCGTGGCCTTACTGTAGGGACCATCCCGGCATTTGCCCAAAGACGAAGTGGGAAACCACGGAAAACTACTTCGAGGATGGCTGAGGTGGGAATCGAACCCCCTCTACTCATTTGGGCCACCCGAGGCTGAGTAGACCCCGTTCCAGTCCTCATACCACTTTTCAAATTTCGTGGCAGAGCCGGGAATCGAATCCAGGACCTCCGGGGCGGCAGCTAACTATGCTGACCGCTACGCTACGGAGGCGACCAGGAGATGAATCAACTCTCGTAAATGTTATTACTAAGGTCCGGAAGTTCATGCAAAATCATATTTTTGCATATTTATGCTTATTCTGGTCATTTTTGCACACTGCATCATATCTCCTCCTTTTTCTGTTTAAGTGCATATCTCTACTTGAGAAGGACGCATATTCTATTTTCCTGTAGTTTTGAAGCGCTCTCTGTTACTTCATGTTCTTAACGTCGTATATTTCAATTCGGACTCCGAGAGTCTATCACAGAATAATACTGACATTATTTTAATACCTAGTATGTTTCAGTTCTTTTTGCAAGTTAATATCAGTTATTCTTATTCAGCATTCACTATATAAATATTGTAAAATTATTTATGTTCGACCCTCACTATTATGTGTCAGAAAGCGGTGTCATAATGATGGTCATTATAACACTTATTTTCATTATGATACAGTTTCTCCAGCCAATCAGAGCTCGTTCATTGACCAATTAGGTAACGATACCTTCGCGCATGCGCTCAAAATCCAACATGTCGGGCATAAACACAACATCGAACTATAATAAATTACCGACATGGAATACGCACCGTCCATAGGTTCGCGTAAATAAACTGGCGAATATGAAACAAGAAATAGCACTGTACCTTAAAATCACCAACACTAATTTCTACACAGCGCATTGTCTTCAAATGACTGCGGTGACAATATTACTGAGGTACGGCTGATGTAAACATATGGCTGCATATGGCATTGCAAGCCCACAGAGCGCATGCGTCGGTCGTTCAAAGATCTTGAAAGACAGAGAGATGTCTCGCGCTCGCTCTCCGATAACAAAATTCTTGTGGCTGACTCTCAACAGATATTTATGAATATTTATGTTAAAACATATAATAAAATTATAATTATCGTCGAACATAAACAGTCGTATGCAACTCGCCTATAATGGTAATTAAGACACTCGTATGGAAATTATAAAACTCGCATACGCTCGTTTTATAAAAAATACTCGTGTCTTAATTATAGCCATTATAGGCTCGTTGCATAATGTACTATTTCATTTAAAAAAAATTCAATGGATATTAAAATTGTGTATCAGCTATACTTAAAAATTAACATAAAATAATTATTGATGGTTAACACTGCTTGAAGTTCTATAAAATAACATTTCCTACTATTTAGAACTGTTCTTTAGTTAGATATTTTAAAAAAGGTGAAGTTATTTGTCCGTCTGTTCGTACAGTATTTTCTTTATATTCAAACGCTAAAGAATACGGAGTGATCGTAATTGCCGTAGTTATTTCATAGTGCATACTTTTTGTAACAGGATGCATTTTCGACCAATAATTAGTGCATTTTTGCATGCATATTTATTCATTTAATACTGCATGAACTTCCGGGCCTTAGTTATTACCAAATCCCATATCCCAGGCAGTGACAAGTATTGCCCGTTAGCTGTGTAACACTAACGCTTTCATGAAATTCACCAATTGGCCGCGAGCTCAACATGATCTTGGTGAACAGTGTCCACAAGCCTGCGGCTCGTTATTCTATTGTTTGGGGCACACAATACATTTGCTCATTACGGAGACAAATGAAAGTCTAACACGAGAGATACGGCCATCACTTGGCATGTGTGCAGCTTCACAGCATCATTCGAGGTACAGTGGCATGAATTTAGATTTATGGCCCGAAATTCCTCCTAGTCTGCCAAAAATTTTAATTCTGGTCTGATACTGGAATGCGATACACTCAGCCTTGTGAGGACATCTGAGTAGAAGTGGGTGGGTTCTACTCCATCTTCAGACATCCTACAAGGTGATTTCTCTAGCTTACCACCGCTTTTTCAAAATAAGCGGGGGGTATAGAAGGAGGGGAGGTGTATGTAATTAAATTATTAAATCTTAAAGCTCGTTCTTATTCTGCCAAGTGGTTTCAGTGGCGTAGTCGGTAGCATGCTGAGCTTCTATGCCCAAGATCGCGGGTTCAAATCCGGCCAAAGTCATCGGTTTTTTAAGAGCGTTAAAAATCCCTCAGTATGCCTTCCTTTGGAGGGGAAGTAAAGCCGGCGGTCCCATGTCATAGATTTATGGCATGTTAAAGAACCTTCCATTAATTACACCTGTGTGAAGCTAAATTGTATAGGTTAAGAATGTAAACAACGCTCTTAGGTTCCTACGTTCGTTGCCAAGAGCCGACTGCGGTGCCGTCTGGCAGTTAAGTTCTGAACTAGTAGTCGTTGATGATGGCGTTTGGCGGCGAAAGTAGGAACTATTTGAAAAATTCAAAAGTCTGCAGTCCTTACTTGAATTAAAAAACAGATATCACACACTAATACAGTCATCACAATTAACACCGGTTATCAGACAGACCCAAAGTACACGGGGCTACATGACAGCGTTGTCGCTGCCCCTAAATTTAGGAACCAACCAACCAACCAAATTATTCTTCCTATTATTAATAATAATATTAATATTTTTTATTATTATTTTAATCGTATTTTCATGAAAAAAAAAGCCGCATGAGATCACCTTTCTTCCATTTGTGGGTATATGTGTGTGCGCGTATTTGTGTATGTGTGTGACTCCACCCCTCCCCCCCCCTAATTAAATCTAAACGGCTGGAGCGATTTCAATGAAACTCGGTAAGGACAAAGTACTATTATATCCGACCCGGACTGTGCCCTTGAAAGTTTATTACGTCTCACCAATCTAACATGGCGACTATGTGAAATATTTAACCGGCATTCTATATCTCCGACACTATTACTGATATCACCCTGAACGTATGTACTGCAAGAAAGGGCACTACTAGAAGTTTGCGTATGCAACTTTCAAAGACCTTTCAAGTATAGAACGAAGTAGTGGTTTATGGAGAGTTCCGCACCCACCGCCACCGCTCCACCTCTAAGATGGCGGTGGCACGATATCTCTCGAACGCATGGCCGGATTTTGACGAATGAGGTGTTGTTGAACTCGGACTGATACCCCCTTTTCAATGGACAACATATTTCCACCCCAAAATAAAACCTAGCCCTTCTAGGGGTGAAATTGTAATTTTTTAGAACATCTTGCTTTTCAAGTGCAACATGTGAGAGTTTGAATGCCAATATGGAATTAAACGTTGTTCCACACAAGAGATATGTGTACGGTGGAAAGCCACTATGATTTAACATGCTTGTTTTTTGCTTTTACGCATGCCCACTCATAGCTTTTGTAAGAGGGCGGGCTTTTTAAAGATGGTGGCTGTAGTGTAACCTAACCTAACCCCACCCACAAGGGGTGATAAAAAAGATTTTCCAAGTGGCGCTTATCGATAGGCAAACCAATAATCAAAGAGGGGTATGTTACGTCTTGAGGCCAGAGCCCCTGTCATTGTTGTCGAGTCCCTGTGGACTGGCCCCCTATTGACTAGCCCCTTGGACGGGTCTTTGTTGACGGGTCATTGTTGGTGGATCCCTGTGGACTAGTCCTTTTTGACAGGTCATTGTTGACAGGTCCCTGTGGTCGGGTCCCTGTGGACGGGCCCCTTGGGACTGGTCAATGTTGACAGGTCCTTGTGGACGAGTCCTTATGGACGAGCCCCTGTGGACGGGTTCTTGTTGACGGGCCATTTTTGACTAATCCCTTTAGACCGGTCCCTTTGGACTGGTCCCTATGGACTGGTCCCTATGGACTGGCATCTAATTTAGTTCAGTTGTTTACATAACCTCAAGATGGTGCCTGTGCGAAATTTTAAAATTATGTTTTCATTTCTTGTGTCCTAATCATACGATCGAAGTCAACGTTAGAATAATTAACCAACGCAATAATACTCATCTATTTATTTCGCGTATGGCTTTTAGTACCGGGAGTGTCTGATGACATGTTCGGCTCGCTTCAAGCGGACCAATTAAGACGAAACGAATCAACATAACATCAATAAATATTTTAATCATTTATGTAATCTTTTCTGGCTGACCTTTCGATTATATTGTGCTGAACGACTGTAAAGTTGCAATATCAAATCCAAGTTGAAATTATTTCACCAGATAATCTCTATTCACCCTCCACATGCACCCACTGAGAGTATGAACGTACTCGGGGTTGAACCACAGCCACAATGGTCGCTGTGAGCTTCTGGATTCAAACCCTCGATCTCCAGACTTACAGCTCTCGATTGCTGCCATGGTGCGCAACGTAACGAGCACGGCTGTGTTGCGGGGTGTTACCGCTCACTCGTGAAGGCGTAGCCGATTATTCTTCGATTAATGAATATGAATTAGAGAAGTTATACTTCATTCTTCAGTAATTTAAAACCGAGAGAGGTGAGTTTACAAATTGAGTTCTCCATGAACAGTAAGAGGGATCGCTAGGGAGCAGGGTTTATGTCGTCAAGACCTGCATAACCAATTGGGGATAGAGAATGTTCCGCTATTTTACTCACCGGGAGATAAGAACGTTGTGAAGACTTTAGCCATTCAAGGATTGTTCATCCAGGGATAACATTGAATAACACCATGTACACAAATACTATGCTTACTATTTTGCAGGATCATGAAGACTAACTTCAGAAATCGATACATGTGTTAAATACCATTCGTAAAAGTTGCAATTTTGAAATTTCCAAACCGAAAATAAGAGTTATGGCCTGAAATGGGAATTGCCTCATCAGAGCTAAGATATTAATTGGTAATCAACCTACAAAGCAGGTCTCAAAATCCACTTATCTTGATTTATCTTTCAATGATGGTGACAAAGTGAAGAAAAACCTTCATCGATTTCAATATATGTGTGGAAAAAATCGATGAACACAGAAGGGTGAAGTGGGAAAAGAGACTGAAAATAAATTGTATAAGACTGTGGCTGTACCAACGTGTAAGACATGGGTGAACAAAACAAGTTACAGGATCAAAAAAAAATCTTCCGAAATGATGTTCCTGTGATCAGTGGAAGGATACTCCCTTAATGATAGAAATAAGACAGCAATTTATCATATTTTCATTGAATGATAGAATATCACAAAACAGAAGAAATTGAAAAAGAACACGTGTTAAGGATGGAAGACGACAGAACCCGAAGTTTGCCCTGACGACAGTTTGCCCTTGAATGCCATCCTAGTGGAAGAAGAAATATTGGTCAACCCATGAAAGTTTGGCAAAATAATTGTGATCGTAAGAGGCTAATAGCCTAATCCATGAACAGTAAAGATTGAAAAGGAAATGGAAGGAAGGCAGAAAGAAAGTAATAAAGGAAGGAAGGAAGAAAAGAAGGAAGAAAAGAAGGAAGAAAGGTAGGAAGGAAGAAAGAAAGGATGGAAGAAAGGAAGGAGGAAAGGAGGAAGAAAGGAAGGAGGAATAAAGGAAGGAAGAAAGGAAGGGAGGTAGGAAGGAGGAAGAAAGGAAGAAAGAAAGGAGGTAGGAAGGAGGAAGAAAGGAATAAAGAAAGGAGGAAGAAAGGAAGGAAGAAAGGAAGGAAGAAAGGATGATGAAAGGAAGGAAGGAAGGAAGGGAGGAAGAAAGGATGATGAAAGGAAGGAAGGAAGGAAGGAAGAAAGGAAGGAAGGAAGAAAGGAAGGGAGAAAGGAGGAAGGAAGGAAGGGAGAAAGGAAGAAAGGAAGGAAGGAAGGAAGAAAGGGATGAAGGAAGAAAGGAGGAAGAAAGGAAGGGAGGAAGAAAGGAAGGGAGGAAGAAAGGAAGGAAGGGAGGAAGAAAGGAAGGAAGGGAGGAAGAAAGGAAGGAAGGGAGGAAGGGAGGAAGGAGGAAAGGAGGAAGAAAGCAAGGAAGGAAGAAAGGAAGGAAGGAAGAAAGGCGGAAGGAAGGAAGAAAGGAAGGAAGAAAGGGATGAAGGAAGAAAGGAGGAAGAAAGGAAGGGAGGAAGAAAGGAAGGAAGGGAGGAAGAAAGGAAGGAAGAAAGGAAGGAAGAAAGGATGATGAAAGGAAGGAAGGAAGGGAGGAAGAAAGGAAGGAAGGAAGAAAGGAAGGGAGAAAGGAGGAAGGAAGGGAGGAAGGAAGAAAGGAAGGAAGAAAGGAGGAAGAAATGAAGGAAGGGAGGAAGAAAGGAAGGAAGGAAGAAAGGAGGAAGGAAGGAAGAAAGGAAGGAAGAAAGGGATGAAGGAAGAAAGGAGGAAGAAAGGAAGGGAGGAAGAAAGGAAGGAAGGGAGGAAGAAAGGAAGGAAGGGAGGAAGAAAGGAAGGAAGGAAGGGAGGAAGGTAGGAAAGAGGAAAGGAGGAAGAAAGCAAGGAAGGAAGAAAGGAAGGAAGAAAGGAAGGAAGGAAGAAAGGCGGAAGGAAGGAAGGAAGGACGAAAGGAAGAAGGAAGAGAGGAAGGTAGGAAGGAGGAAGAAAGGGAGGAAGAATGGAAGGAAGGAAGAAAGGAAGGAAGAAAGGAAGGAAGGAAATAGTACTCTGGGTCGTGGAAGCCTTAGCTCACGTATGAGTGAAAACAGGTCGAAGATTTAGAATGGAGCTACCGTGGCCTGTTACAAGGTGCCATCCCAGCATTTGAATGGAAATCAAGATGGGAAATGGGGGGAAACCATTTCTAGCATGGACCCACTCGTCCTTCAAGTCTGGAGACAGCCTGGCAACATTACATTGTACGTTACCTCGGACGGTAACTGCATTCACCTCGTAGTGTGTCGGCTTGTAACTGTCACTTCTGAGGTCCCAGTTCGATTATTGCCTCAGCCATCAAATTTAATTCCGGCCTGTACTTTCGAACACGGTACTCAGCCTCATGAGGAAAATCTAAGAAGAGGTGGCATCGATTCTCGGCTAATCCATATTAGAAGTGGTCTCAATGTAGATCCGCACTGTTAGTTCAGACAAATGATGGAATGGTTTCTAACTTTAGGTCCCTTTCAATTTTAGCCTAAATTACAAATATACTCTCATACCTACAAACACCACAATAGCAATGGTTATCTGATAATTACTACACACACCCAAATTACATGGGGCTCAAGATCTAAAATCAAACAACAACAACAACAACAACAACAACAACAACAACAACAAACAGCTCTCTATAAGAAGAACATTTAATACAAATTAAGAACAAATTCTGATGATAAGCTTAAGGCAGGGCCATCCACACAGCGCTCCAGCCACGCTCCAAGCCAGTGCTCCGAGCGCCTTGGTGGAAGGTACTGTAGTTTCGGTAGTGGTGGGAGGAGCTTGGCTGGTTGAGCACGCGGCCTGCCCGCCGCGCCGAAGTGAGCAATGTTTGGCTCAACGTACGTTTGTGAGAGTTTCTTTTTGGTTCTTAAGCTTACCAAAAGTAAACATCATGCAACGATGAGCAATATAAACTTGCGCAATTGTTTACGAATAGCTGAGTCCAGAAATAGTGTAACCAATTTAGAGAAGATTGTTTCCTCAAAAACTAAAAGCTCGTAAAAACGACAGAGCAAAGGTCTCTCAAGGTCTGTACTATCTGTTCAAATTGGTAAAGTGTTGTTGAATTTTCCTCTCTAATAGGCTATGTTCACATTTCAGTTTGAAATAAATCACAATAATCTTTACTTAACACTGGCGTTCGTTTCCTGCACATTCCATACATCGGAGTGCCATTCGATTTGTATATGCGGTATTTTCTTTAATGGCAAAACAGCCCTATCGATATGATTCCAACAAACCCACACAAGCCGTCGACGCACGACTGTACGTACATATCCATTCAGCGTGGTCCGAACATCGTCCGACTTCTCGCTGTCACAGTGTAGTGGTGGTAGGGGAAGGAGCGCTAGTCTGACTGCCCAGTGCTCCCCGAGCGCGGCCGCGCTCTCAGAGCGCAATGGCTGGATGACCCTGGCTTAAGGTGTGTAGTTTGAATCTGGGTGACAGCAATTTTCAACAGTCCCCACAATTTCCCATGTTGGCCGCAAGTACTGGTATGATACATGCTTTGGTTAACATTTTCCTATCTAACTCCCAAGTAATTAAAGGTATAACATAGACATTAGGATAACAGCGATGTGCCTAGTGTGTAGAGTTTCCATACGCCATACGCAACTTATAGGACGTAAAGAATCTATCTGACCTCGTAAAGAAGGTATAACTTCTAGTTGATTTATGTAAGGGACTGGTCGTCGGCTTCGGCGGTGTAGTTGGTAGAATGCTGAGCGTCTATGCCCAAGGTCATGGGTTCAAACCCGGCCGAGGTCGTCGGATTTTTTAAGAGCTTTGATAATCCCTCAGTATGCCTTCCTTCGGAGGGGAATTAGAGCCGGCGGTTCCATGACATAGATTTATGGCAAGTAAATGAACCTTCCACTTATTACACTTGTGTGAAGCTAAATTATAGGTTAGATTTGATTAACGCTCTTAGGTTCCAACGTTCATCGCCAAGAGCTGACTGCGGTGGCATCTAGTAACCAACGTCAATTCTAGTTGTCGTTGACGGTGGCGTTTGGTAGCAAAAGTAGGAACGACTTGAAAATTGAATGCCTGCAGTGCTTACTTGAATTAAAAACAGATAACACACACTAATACAGCCATCACAATTAACACCGGTTATCAGACAGATTCTACACACACCCGAAGTACACGGGGTAACATTACCGCGTTGACGCAGGCCCTAAACAGAGGAACCAACCAAAGGGCTGGTCAGTCAGTCCCCAATAGTTTCGTGAGTGTTGGATTTGACTAATAACCTGTATTTCTGTGATGACTCTAATTATCGGGATTAAGGATTAGGCTACGTGTCATGGACTTAAAATGTGGAACCATACCAGCATTTATTTTGAGGGAGAATGACGAGAAACCATACTCAAGATGGCCCATGTTAACGGCGGGATTCAAACCAGTCATCTCCGGACTTGCTGCTATTCCGGCTACACCGTGGTGGACAAGGGATGAGGGAGGGTTATGGGTACAGATTAATTTCTAGTTCAGAACTCTAGTACAGTCTGTGGCAACCCTGCTGTTCTACAAACCCGCAACACAGTTCTGGCGGAAGTGATGCTAGAGTGTTTACCTCACGGCGTATTAGTTTTGCTCCAATACTGCGAATTGTACGTTAGGTTATATCAAGCACGTGGTCCCGTAATGTTTTCTGGTGTATCATTATGTGTTGGGACCGTGGTGTAGTGGTTGCAGGCTTACTTCTTACCTAGGAGACGTCGTGTTGGATTTCCGGCTCCATCAGGGATGTTATAATTGATGTGAGGGCCGAGACGGAATACATTCAGCAACGTGAGGGCAAATCAGTAGCTAATTATTAGAATCAACGCTTGTTTTTCAACATTTCATTTATTATTTTCATGAACGAATCTAGTATCTAAATTCTGCAAGGCACTGAAATTATTTCCAATGCTAAACCAACAGTCTTTATTCCTTTACTTTCAAGAAACTGACAATTGGACATTTTATAAAATTTTCCACTAAAAGGGGTTAGTCGGTTGGTTCCTCAGTTTCGGGGCTGCGACAACGCGTGCACTTTGGGTGTGTGTAGAATCTGTCTGATAACCGGTGTTAATTGTGTTGGCTGCATTAGTGTGTGTTATCTGTTTTTAATTGAAGTAAGGACTGCAGACATTCAATTTTCAAGTAGTTCCTACTTTTGCTACCAAACGCCACCATCAACGACAACTAGTCCTGAACTTGGTTACTAGATGCCACCGCAGTCGGCTCCTGGCGACGAACGTTGGAACCGAACAGCGTTAGTCAAATCTAATCTATAATTTAGCTTGACACAAGTGTAATTAGTGGAAGGTTCTTTTACATGCCATAAATCTATGTAATGGGACCGCCAGGTTTACTTCCCCTCCGTAGGAAGGCATACTGAGGGATGTTTAATGCTCTTGAAAAATCCGACTACTTCGGCGTTTTAATTTGAGTATTTTATTCTAAATATCGTGTACATTTAGAGCAGAGGGATTCAAAATATTCTTTAGTAATGAGCCGCTCTTGAACTAATTAAAGTTTCTTGGACCATGAATTGAAGCCACCTGATTTACAAGGTATATTCCAAACTCAATGTAAAAAGGAGGAAACGGACCCAGCTCAGGCGCCCTTCGAAATCCCCAATTCTGAATATATATAGACACAATTCCTTATTGGAAAGGTTGTAAGTGCATAGGAGAGAAACCTCTCTAAAAGACCACCCCTATTAAAAGACTACCCCTCTTAAAGACAGATTTTTCTTGGAACCGATTTAGAACCTCATAAGGTCATTGTATTTGTTACCTCTATTTAAGGACCACCCCTCTCCCCGACCAAAGACCAGGCATTTTCTTAGTCTGACCTCTTTCAAAAGACCACTTCTCTTCTGCCTTCCCATTGGAGATGGTGATGAGGGTGATGATGTAAACAATGGTTCTGTTAGCACAGAACTGCATCAGCATACAATGTCATTAGAAACAAGAAGTTCCGTGAAGAACTATACAGCCTACTTTTCATGCCAATGATTATTCTACAGCATATGAACCTATCTAGAATAATGACAAAATTAAGTTGGTAATATCGAAATATCTAATTAGTTCAAAATATACCTGGTATGATGTAGCCTAATAGAGCACTACAGTTGGCAGCCCTGGTGACTGAATATATTCTTAGTTCAATCTCTTAAGGTACAGAATACAAAATTTGGTTGAAGTCCAATGGACGTTACATGCAGTTAGACACTGGATCTATCAGCACGCGTAAAGCATGTTGGCAACAATACCATGCGTGTGCTGGTCAGAAATAATCTGAAATATTGTGATATCTTGTTGTGCCAATTATGGATGAAATCCATTTGTTAGTATAGAAATTACATGTATTTTAAAATTGGACATATCAGCAGGCATAGAATCATGTTGGCAGCACTGCCTTGTATTAATTACTCCAAATTAATCTAGAATGTCAGGTGCTATACGTGTGCAAAGTATAGAGCTGCTGGCTTGCATACTTTCTGGTATATTGATATTAGGGTAAAAACAATATAGACAGCATTTATTAACAGTTGGCAGCCCTGATTGCTCTCAACAATACTTATAGTCATATCTGTTATGGTACACATAGCACATACGAAATTTGGTTGAAATCCAACTGATAGTATAGAAGTTACATGTATTTAAAAATTGGTACTATCAGCAGGCGTATAATCATGTTGGTAGAACTGACGTATATAAGTTACTCCAAATTAATCTAAAATGTCAGAATATACGTGTGCATAGTGTAAAGCTGTTGGCTTGCATACTTTCTGATATATTGGTATTTGGATAAAAAAAATAGAGAGAGCAATTATTAACAGTTGGTAGCCCTGTTGGCTCTTACGAATATGCTCATTCATATATGTTTATGTACAGATGTTACATACAAAATTTGGTTGAAATCCAATTGATAGTGTAGAAGTTATATGCATTTAAACATTGGACCTATCAGAAGGCTTAAAATTATTTTGGCAACACTGTCATTGATGGCCTCCTGGAAATTAAACTGAAATAGTACTATCTGCATGTGTGCCAATTTTGGAATAGCTCCCATGCATACCTTGCAAGATATCCAACATGGAGCTCAAATTTCTAGTGCGTTTTTTCAGCAGTTGGTAGCACTGATATCATTTTCAAATATGGACGTGAGATATTCCGGTGCACATCTTTACTCATACTAAATTTGGTTTTGATTGCTACAGCCGTTTAGGAGTTGATAGGGGGGGACACACACACAGCCAGACAGACAGACAGACAGAAGGACAGACAGACAGACAGACAGACAGACAGACAGACAGACACACATTTGCCCGATCTCATAAGTCTACTTTTTCCTCATTTTTGCAAAATGTGAAAAGTAGGCTAAAAATACAAAAAACGGCTCTCCTAGAAGATTGTTCGAACCCAGAACAAATTAATGGACTTCCGAACTCACTCAGAGATATTCTAGAAAGTGAAATTGTTAAAAAAGTATGTGTTAATCTGAAACGGAGATCAATTCGTGACTTTTTTAAATAACAGAGCTCATAAAATAACTAATTATAATTAATTTGTACTGAATGTGAACCAATGCAGATGAATAGTAATCAAGTATAATATGTTCCAACTGTACTTTATTAATAATGCAGTATAAAATTGTTTTTTTATGCCTACCCCTATTAAGAGACCACCCCTCTAAAAGACCAGTTTTCCAAGGAACCGTCACTGGTCTCTTAATAGAGGTTTCACTGTAGATCAATAAAATATGTAACCAGTTGGTCAATAAAATCATTTAAAATAAAAAAATGTTGCTTATTAGCCTACTTTTCACATTTTGCAAAAATGAGGAAAAAGTAGTCTTATGAGATCGGGCAAATGTGTGTCTGTCTGTCTGTCTGTCTGTCTGTCCGTCTGTCTGTCTGTCTGTCTGTCTGTCTATCCTTCTGTCTGTCTGTCTGGCTGTGTGTGTGTCCCCCCCTATCAACTCCTAAACGGCTGCAGCAATCAAAACCAAATTTAGTATGAGTAAAGATGTGCACCGGAATAGCTCACGTCCATATTTGAAAATGATGTCAGTGCTACCAACTGCTGAAAAAACGCACTAGAAATTTGAGCTCCATGTTGGATATCCTGCAAGGTATGCATAGGAGCTATTCCAAAATTGGCACACATGTAGATAATACTACTTCAGTTTAATTTCCAGGAGGCCAACCATGACAGTGTTGCCAAAATAATTTTAAGCCTTCTGATAGGTCCAATGTTTAAATGCATATAACATCTACACTATCAACTGGATTTCAACCAAATTTTGTATGTAATATCTGTACATAAACAGATATGACTGAGCATATTCTTAAGAGCCACCAGGGCTGCCAACTGTTAATAATTGCTCTCTCTATTTTTTTTATCCAAATACCAATATATCAGAATGTGTGCAAGCCGACAGCTTTAAACTATGCACACGTATAGTACCTGACATGTTTGATTAATTTTGGAGTAACTTATATACATCAGTTCTACCAACATGATTCTAAGCCTGCTGATAGGGCCAATTTTTAAATACATGTAACTTCTATACTATCAGTAGGATTTCATCCAAATTTCGCACGTGCTATGTGTAACATATCAGATATGACTATAAGTATTCTTCAGTGCAATCAGGGCTGCCAACTGTTAATAAATGCTGTCTATATTTTTTACCCTAATATCAATATATCAGAAAGTATGCAAGCCAACAGCTCTATACTTAGCACACGTATAGCACCTGACATTCTAGATTAATTTGGAGCAATTAATACAAGGGAGTGCTGACAACATGATTCTATGCCTGCTGATATGTCCAATTTTAAAATACATGTAACTTCTATACTAACAAATGGATTTCATCCAAAATTGGCACAACAAGATATCATAATATTTCAGATTATTTCTGACCAGCACACGCATGGTATTGTTGGCAACATGCTTTTACGCGTCTAACTGCAAGTAACGTACATTGGACTTCAACCAAATTTTGTATTCTGTACCTTAAGAGATGGAACTAAGAATATATTCAGTCACCAGGGCTGCCAACTGTAGTGCTCTATTAGGCTACATTATACCAGGTATATTTTGAACTAATTAGATATTTCGATATTACCAACTTAATTTCGTCTTTATTCTAGATAGGTTCATATTCTGTAGAATAATCATTGGCATGAAAAGTAGGCTGTATAGTTCTTACCGGAACTTCTTGTTTTTTTAGTCTAATAATGTTCACACCTCTTATCTGATCGTAATTGAAACTGAACAGCCCGAAAACAAAATTATTATTTGTCAGGAAATAACATGAAGAAATGTCAACAAACATGAAGATAAATTGTGACACCGTACAACAAGTCGATCAATTCTGTTACTTGGGAAGCATTATCAAACACGGCAATAGGCGCACCACAGGAATCAGGAGGAGGATTGCTCTAGCAAAATAGGCTTTCAGTAACACGAAACATATTCTGGCAAACCGAAACATAAACACTACGATTAGGAATGATTTTGTCGAAATGTTTGTGCGGAGGGTTTTGTTGTATGGCTGTGAAACATGGGTCTTAGCAAACTAGGATACAAAACGCCTGGAAGCAATGGACATGTGGGTATGCAGGTGGATGCTGAAAATTAGCTGGATAGAGAATAAGTCAAACCAAAAGGACCTTAAGGAAGTAGATGAAACAAGGGACTTTATGGAGTTTGAAGCCATTTGTAGCCTATTTTCGATTTTGAAAAAATAGGCTTGTGAGATCACCTATTGTCCGTGTGTGTGAGCGTGTGTGTGTGTGTGTTTGTTTATTTGTTTGTTTGTTTGTTTGTTTGTTTGTTTGTGTGTCCCCCCTAATAACTTCTAAACGGCTGGAGCGATTTCAATGAAACTCGGTAAGTTCATGGCACTATTCCAGACGACCCCGACCGTGCCCTTCAAATTTAGTTACGTCTCACCAATACAACATGGCGGCTGTGCGAAATATTTCACCAGCATTCAATATCTCCGAAACTATTCCCGATATCACCCTGGATTTTTTACGGTGATAAAGGGAACTACTAGAAGTTCACCTATGTGCCTTTTGAAAAACTGTTAACTACAAAACCAACATGGCGACCACGCGAATTTGCGACTTTTAAATAGACGTTTCTCGCAATTTAACCAACCAAACGCAAAAAAACTTCGTACAGTATATGTTTATACACATTGTAATGTACCGACATCTTACTTGGTTCAATTGTTTACATAACCACAAGATGGCGGATGTGCGAAATATTTCACCGGCATTCTATATCTCTGAAACTATTAGCGGTATCATCCTGAAATTTTGTACGAAGATAAAGGGCACTACTGGAAGTTTATCTATAAGACTTTCAAAAACCGGTTAACTACAAAAGGAACATGGCGGCCAAGCGAATTTGAAAACTTTAAATAGAGCTTTCTCGCGATTTAATGTTCCAAACGCAATGAAATCTGGTACAGGAAATGTTTATTCACTTTGTAATGCACTGGTCTCTAATTTAGTTCAATTGTTTACATAACCTCAAGATGGCGGCTTTGCGAATTTTAAAATTAAGTTTTTATTTCTTGTGTCGTAATCATGAAATTAATAAATATTTATGTATAAATAGGTATTTGTTAATTTCATGTAATTTTATTCAGGATTGGGGTATTACCGAACTCTTTTGGGTACATTCGTGTTGACCGACTGAAAAGCACCAAACTTTTGAAACAAGGGAGTTGATCAACACTATAGAAAATCAAAATTCCTTTTCTACACACAATGCCATAACAATTTCCTAACGATCGTGTTACAAGGAAAGGTTTTAGGGAAGAAGGGAAGAGGAAGAAGTATCTGGATTCTGTGGTGGACAGGAATATGCTGATTAGAAACGTTGAGCAGAGGAGAGACGAATGTGGAATAGTCCTTGCCTTTAGGATATGATATCTGATTTGAGAGGCAGCAACTCCGGCCAAGATATCCAAAATTAACAGTCGAAGAGACACTCCACGCTGACCACGCGTCAACCCGCAGCGGGGTCGCTTGGTACGCTGGCCCTCAATGTGGTGGGGAGTTATGTGGGAGGGGAGTATAAACAAGCCTAAATATTTCAAGTAAAACGAAGTATCTTATCAGCCCAGAAGACAAATTACTTGCAGATATATGGTAGAAATAGCTTTAGGGCAAGGCTCCCATCGAGTTGATCATACCTGTTGAATAAGGCTTAAAGGGGGCTACGTATGCAAAATCGCACTCCAGTAAATGAATTACTACTCTAACTCCCAGAGTTTTACAGATAATGCTGTATAATTTCCTCACATGATTCTCAGTGTTTTAGGCATGTCTGTGTTGAGTTTCGTGGTGATAATTCAAATGGTTCTTCAGCTAGGATTATTTGAATTTTCAGAAACATGTATCCTTAATATGTACCCTTTCTACGAAACCATCACATTGTAAGTTACAAAATTTCAAATAAAATATCAACAGACCAGGCTAATGATATCTGTGGAGCAAATTTTTTGATAACTTATTAACTTTATTTTTAACAGCACTACAGAATTTGATGGACTTATTTTGAAAACAAAATGATAACATGTTACCCCTTAAAATCTAAAATTATGTTCTTAAAAAATTGGTCCAGGGAGTTATTTAGAATAATGGTTTACAGCAGCATACCAAGTTTCATCACTGTATTTTTAATGATGTTGGAGAAAAGGTACAATAAACTTACAAAAATGTAAGTTATGGAAAACTTGAATCAAAGATTTGAGTTTGTTTATGTTGTATTGCCGCTCATCTAATGAATTAGTGCAGACCATATCCATTTTACTCTGATTCCTCTTATTTCTCCAGCTGTTTCCTCATTGGATTTCTCCTTTGATGAGCCTTTGTTTCCAATTTCATCATCTGATGATGTCAGATTATCCTCACATTCTTCCTACAGAAGTGGGTGTGGCAGTATAAAAGCAGTTAATATACTATTTTTACTCACATTTACATATGGTATTGAACTTTGATATTTTCGAAATCAAATCTTGAGACCGTAAGGTAAATTATGGGCGAAAAAAAATTTCCTACTTTTACTAATTTTTACATCCCTCGGGGGAACCTGTAACCTCTAGAGGGCGCGTCCCCAGGTGGCGGATAGGGGGGCCCTACAGCACTAGTAGGGTTGGTTCAAATACCCTCCAATAGAACCCGCGGACCAACAGGTAGCCCAATTCCTGGGGGCTTCACAATGCTGGGACACCCTCTCTCCAGGGGTCATAAATATGGAGGGCCCAGCTCGGGGTTATGAGTGAAGACCACAACGGTGCCTGCAGTGGAGAAGGAGTCCTTCGGTACAGTGCAGTTGGCGGAAGTGGCATCCCAGTGCTCGGGAAATTGAGTAAAAGGTTTCGCTCTCACTTCAGAGACTGATATCAACCATAGCGTCTGACCCGGAGCGGGCGGCTACAAACAGCGTCTGTTCCCCATGTGAGGGGCGGCTGATTTACTACCTGGCCGTAGGTATAAAAGGCTTGGCGCCAGCAAGGGCATGCGGCCGGAAAACTATGCCAAAACGAATATGACAGCGAATCTTAGCTTAGCCTCGGAAAATGCTAGGGCGTACCCCAGAAGCGACGTGCAGGGATTTCGCCCGACCCCTGTGAGAAATGGGCTAGGGCTACTGGGTCACGAGCGAACCCGGGTAAAGTGGCTAGCTCAAAAATATGGTGAGTTACGAAGAATAGGCACACTGAATGTAGGAACAATGACTGGGAAAGGAAGGGAGTTAGTGGATCTCATGGAAAGGAGGAAGGTGAAAATATTGTGTGTACAAGAGACTAGATGGAAGGGAAATAGGGCTAGAGAGTTGGGTAGTGGCTATAAGCTACTATACAGTGGAGCAGACAAGGATGGGAGGAATGGAGTGGGAATAATCCTCTCAAGGAGACCATAGTCCAAGTTAAGAGAAGTAGTGACAGGATAATGAGCATCAAACTGTGTCTTGATGGACAATTGGTAAACATTGTGTGTGTTTATGCTCCGCAAGTGGGTTGCGATGAGGAAGAGAAAATATCCTTCTGGGAAGATATGGATCGTGAGCTTGGAGATATACCAGCGAATGAAAGATTGATAGTGGGTGGTGACTTAAATGGACATGTCGGAAGGAGTCGAGATACAATCGAAAGAGTACATGGAGGCTGGGGAGTAGGAGTGAGGAATGATGAAGGACATAGAATCGTGGATTGTGCGATGGCATATGATTTGGCGATTGTGAATACATGGTTCGAGAAAAACACAGGTCAATATATGACTTACAAGAGTGGGACCAGAGAAAGCCAGATTGATTTCTTGATGTGTAAATGGTCTCAATTAAGGGAAATACAAAACTGTAAAGTTTTTAATGGTGAAGCAGTGGCAGCACAGCATAGGACGGTAGTCATGGACTGGAAATTGAAGATTAGGAAGAAAGGCAGACCTGTGCGAGTCTTAACAAAAAATTAAGTGGTGGAGATTAAATGAAGAGGCGTTGAAGGACCAGTTTAAGGAGAAAGTACTCAATGGAGTGGTTCTTTGCAATGATGTGCAGGAGTGGTGGGCGCACAACAGCAGTTTGATAAGGAGGGTAGGAACTGAAGTGCTAGGGAGAACTTCTGGCAAGAAACCACTAGCTGACAAAGAAACACGGTGGTGGAATGAGGAGGTACAGAAGATCGTGAAAGCCAAAAGTGATGCAAAGAAGTTATGGGATATGTCAGGTAGACAAGAGGATAAAGAGAACTACAAGAGATATAATAAGGAAGCAAAGAAGGTAGTAGCACAGTCAAAGGCACAAATGATGGATCGGCTGTACGGAGAGTTGGAAACTACAGAAGGTGAAAGAAAAATTTTCAGAATAGTGCAGGCGAGAGATAAAGACAAGAAGGACTACACCCAAATAAAGCAGATCAAAGATGAAAATGGTCTAGTATTAACGGACCATTCCGACATCAAGTGCAGATGGAGAAACTACTATGGAAAACTTCTCAATGAAGAGAACCCAAGGGTATATTTAGGAGAAGGAGAAAAACACCAGGGTCTGACAATGGATATTAGAAAAGAAGAAGTAACATTAGCACTTAGGAAAATGAAAAACGGAAAGGCAACAAGACCCGATGAAATACCAGTTGAAGTGTGGAAGTATCTAGAGAAAGATGGAATCGACATGTTACTGGATTTAATGCAAAAAATGTACTCTCAGGAAACAATACCTGATGAATGGAGAGAAAGTATTTTAATGCCTATATATAAAGAGAAGGGGGATATTCAGGACTGTGCCAACTACAGGGGCATTAAGTTAATGTCCCATACCATGAAAATCTGGGAAAGAGTGATATACAAGAGGATCCGGGAGGAGACTAGCATTGGCGAGCAACAATTCGGCTTCATGCCAGGAAAAGGGACCACAGACGCAGTGTTTGCCCTGAGACAAGTAATGGAAAAGTATCGTGAAAGACAGAAGGGATTACACTTCGCATTCAGGGACCCAGAGAAAGCATATGACCGGGTGCCCCGAGGAGAAGTCTGGAGATGTTTATGAGCGAAGGGAGTCCCAGAGAAGTACGTGCAGTTGGTTCAGGAAATGTACAAAGACGCAAGAACACAGGTTAGAAGCAGCGTTGGACTTACAGATTGGATTCCGGTTCGAATAGGTTTACACCAAGGTTCGGCTTTAAGTCCATATCTGTTTGACCTAATTCTGGACGAAATTTCTTGTGGATTAAGAGACCAAGCCCCCTGGTGCATGATGTTTGCGGACGACATTGTGTTGTGTAGTACCACCAAAGATGTCATAGAAGAAAAACTGGAACAGTGGAGGGCAGCCTTGGAAGACAGAGGACTCAGGATTAGCAGGAAGAAGACAGAGTATATGAGGTTCAATACAGACCAAGACTGTGAGATCAGAATGCAAGGGGAAACGTTAAATAGAGTGGATGAGTTCAAATACCTGGGTTCGGTGGTGACTGGAGATGGAAATCTGGATGTGGAAGTGTCACACAGGATTCAGGTAGGGTGGATGAACTGAAGGAAAATGTCAGGAGTGCTCTGTGACCGCAGGATCAAGCCTAAGGTTAAGGGGAAAATATATAAAACTGTCGTAAGACCTGCATTGCTGTATGGATCTGAAATATGGCCTGCACGCAAAACGCACACACACAGGCTTGACGTCACGAAATGAAAATGCTCAGGTGGATGAGTGGAGTGACTAAGCGTGATAGAGTGGAAAATGTCAAAATAAGAGGAACATTGAAGGTTGTGGAAATATCTAAGAAGATACAAGAAAAGCGACTTCAATGGTACGGGCATGTGAGAAGAAGGGAGGAATCCTACGTGGGGAGGAAGATGCTAGACATGCAAATACAGGGAGTGAGAATGCGAGGCAGACCTAAACGAAGATGGATGGATTGTGTACAGGAGGACCTCAGAGAAAAACAGTTGTCAGAAGAGGATGTGCATGACCGGGCTAAATGGAGGAGAGCTGTCAGAAACATCGACCCCACATAGGAGTGGGAATGATGTAAAGAGAAAGAAGAAGAATACTAATTTTTACATACGTCCCCCCAAGCTACAATGTTGGATTAGTAGATGCTACCAGGGAACAAAACAAGAAACTTCAAAGAGCTTAAAATTCCTGCATTAGGATTATTTTCTACTAAAAATTTTCCTCACACGTGTCTCCTTTCTGTGCTCTACTTTCCTGGTTAAAAGTAGAACTACAAAGAAACCTACTTATATGTACCCTCATCTATCGACTTCTCAATGAATGTACACCTTCCTTTCATGATCGTCACACGCGATCTGGATCTACAATTGCTATTCCTCAACATCATTCATCTGCCTTCAGTAACTCTTTCCTCGTGTCGGGTACTAGAATTTTGGAATAAATGCCCTCGTGACGTTAGAAAATGAACATCCCTAACTTCTTTCATACGTGCATGTAAATATTTCCTCTTGAATTCGGAGGCAAAGTAGAACAATTTGTGTATGAATGTGAGAGTGATTTGTTAATACCTTACAGTATGTAAGCTTATTAAGCTAGGTTGGTTGGTTCCTTAGCATAGGGGCTGCAACAACGCGGTCATGTAGCCCCGTGTACTTTGGGTGTGTGTAGAATCTGTCTGATAACCGGTGTTAATTGTGATGGCTGTATTAATGTGTGTTATCTGTAATTCAGATAAGGACTGCAGGAGATCAATTTCAATTAGTTCCTACTTTTGGCTACCAAATGTTACCATCAACGACACTTAGCTGTGAACTTGGCTACTCGATGCCATCGCTACCAGCACCTGGCGACGAACATTGGAACTTAATAGCGCATTAATCAAATATAACCTATAAATTTAGCTTCACACAATTGTAGTTAGTGGAAGGTTCTTTTACATGGCATAAATCTATGGCATGGGCCCGCTGGCTTTAATTCCCCTCCGAAGGAAGGCATACTGAGGGATGGGAAATTAGGCTTCATTTAGCTTAAATTGCATGTATTTTTTTCTTTTAGGTTTAGGGAATAACCTATCACTATTGGGTGGCCGCCTGGAAAACATTAAACTTCGTTTGCTAAGGCATTACTAACAAGAAGTTCCGTGACGAACTAAAGAGCCTACTTTTCTTAAAATTTAAGATTCATACCAATCTATATAGACCTATCTAGAATAATGACAAAATTAAGTTGGTAATATCGAAATTTATAATTAGTTCGAAATATACCTGGTATAATGTAGCCTATTAGAGCACTAGAGTTGGCAGCCCAGGTAACTGAATATATTGTTACATCCATCTCTTAAGGTACAGAATACAAAATTTGGTTGAAGTCCAATGGATAGCATGGACGTTACATGCAGATAGACAATGGATCTATCAGCACGCGTAAAACCATGTTGGCAACAATGTCATGCATGTGTTGGTCAGAAATAATCTGAAATATTATGATCTGTTGTTGTGCCAATTTTGGATGAAATCCATTTGTTAGTATAGAAGTTACATGTATTTTAAAATTGGACCAATCAGCAGGATTAGAGTCATGTTGGCAGCACTGACGTATATTAGTTTCTCCAAATTAATCTAGAATGTCAGGTACCGGTACTAGTCTATACGTGTGCAAATTTTAAAGCTGTTGGCTTACATACTTTCTGATATATTAATATTAGGGTAAAAAATAGAGACATCATTTATTAACAGTTGGCAGCCCTGGTTACTCTTAAAAATAAGCATAGTCATAACTGTTATGGTAGTCTACACATAGCACATACGAAATTTGGTTGAAATCCAATTGATAGTTATAGATGTTACACGTATTTAAAAATTGGTCCTAGCAGCAGGCTTAGAATCATGTTGGTAGCACTGACGTACATAAGTTACTCAAAATTAATCTAGAATATCAGGTACTATATACGTGTGCATAGTGCAAAGCTGTCGACTTGCTTACTTTCTGATATATTGGTATTTGGATAAGAAAATAGAGAGAAAGCAATTATTAACAGTTGGCAGCCCTGGTGGCTTTTAAGAATACGCTCAGTCGTATATGTTTATGTACACATAGTACATACGAAATCTGGTTGAAATCAAATTGATAGTGTAGGGTTATATGCAATTAAAAATTGGACCTATCAGCATGCTTAGAATCATTTTGGCAACACTGCCATGCTTGGCCTCCTGGAAATTAAACTGAAATATTATTATATATATGTGTGCCAATTTTGGAATAGCTCCCATGCATATCTTCCAAGATATCCAACATGGAGCTCAAATTTCAATTGCGGTTTTTCAGTATTTGGCAGCACTGACATAATTTTCAAATATAGGCTTGAGATATTCAGGTATAGATCTTTACTCCTACCAAATTTGGATTCGATTGCTGCAGCCGTTTAGGAATTGATAGGACACACACACACAGCCAGCCAGACAGACATACAGACAGACAGACAGGCAGATAGACCAACAGACAGACAGACAGACACACATTTGCCCGGATCGATCTCATAAGTCTACTTTTTTCTCATTTTTGCAAAATGTGAAAAGCAGGCTAAAAATGGCTCGAACACCGTAACACTATACACGATGATGACATGACTGCGTTGTAACCCAGCGCTAGAATTGCCGGTTTTTTATGAGTCCGACAAATCGTTAATGTTGGTGGTTAGCAGTGAGCTAGTCGATCCTGTAGTTAAACAGTGGTATTAGCGGTGACCACAGGGTCCTTGCACGTACAGTAAATACTTAAGCAGGCACATCTTTGTTCTAATGAGTGGGCTCTACCACATACCGGCAGCAGCAAGAGTACGAGCACACGGAGACCCATAAACAAAACACTTAGTCACACCATGTTCTTAGAATATGCTTCGGAAGACCTTTATAAGCTCTGTTGCTATTTATAGAGCCCTGTGCGTTATCCGCATCCGTCCCGCATCCGCACGTTTGTTATCCGATTCTACTGGCATTATAAGAATATTTTAATAAGATAGAATATTAAAGCAATACATTTAGATATTTGCGGAATCACCCTCCGAGGCTTAGGCGGCAGCACGCCAGCCTCTCACCGCTGGGTTCGTGGTTCAAATCCCGGTCACTCCATGTGAGATCTATGCCGGACAAAACGGAGGCAGACAGGTTTTTCTCCGGGTACTCCGGCTTTCCCTGTCAACAATTTCATTCCAGCAACACTCTCCACTATCATTTCATTTCATCTGTCATTCATTTACTCATTGCCTCAAAGGATTGCGACAGGCGTTGGCAGCCGGCACAGTCCATATCCTCGTCGCTGAATGGGGGCTTCATTCATTCCATCCCTGACCCGTTCGGTTGACTGGAAGCTGGTCGTGTATTTTCATTCCGACATTTGCGGCTATGTATGTCAAGTGCTATGTTTAACATGAATGTTACACAGCCAGAATTGCAACCCTTTTCAGTTCTGAGCGTTAATTGTGCTTAATGACAAAATCTGAATGAGATTAGCGTAAATCATCTTATTAGTCATGAAAAAGAAACAGAACGGAAAAATATGATAGATGTCATAAACATCCGGGTCCTAGTAATGATATTCAACAAGTTGGGATTGTATTCTAAAAACTACCCGCAAGTTTTGTCCAAATATTATCCGCAGCTTATCCGCTATCCGCACAGCCTTGCAAACTATATCCGCATGGCGAAAAATGTTGCGGATAACCGCGGGTTTATCCACATCCACGCAGGGTTCTAGCTAGGAATGGGAATGTAGGCTGTATAATTGTGCTTTAATCCAGGGGTTCTCAAACATTTTCTGTTGCGCCCCTTCTGAAACATAAAATATCTCCCCCCCCCTTATTCTTCTTCTTCTTCTTCTTTATTAGGACAGAATATTTCCGAAGGAGAGCAGGCACTCACTTTCATGGGGTCTCTTTATATCACGGCGGCTTCGGGGGTGTAGTAGGTAGCATGCTGAGTTTCTATGCCCAAGGTCACGGGTTCAAACCCGGCGAAGTCGTCGGATTTTTAAGAGCATTAATATCCCTCAGTATGCCTTCCTTCAGAGGGGTAGTAAAGCTGGCGGTCCCATGTCATAGATTTATGGCATGATAAAGAACCTTCCACTAATTACACTTGTGTGAAGCTAAATTATAGGTTAGATTTGATTAACGCTCTTAGGTTCTAACGTTCGTCGCCAGGAGCTGACTGCGTTGGCATCTAGTAACTAAGTTCAGAACTAGTTGGTCGTTGACGGTAGCGTTTGGTAGTAAAAGATAGAACTACTTGAAAATCGAATCTCTGCAGCCCTTACTTGAATATTAAAAACAGATAACACACACAAATTCAGCCATCACAATTAACACAGATTCTACACACACCCTAAGTACTCGGGGCTACATGACCGCGTTGTCGCAGCCTCTAAACTGAGGAACCAACCAATCATCTTTCTACCACTCTCACTTATCCATGGGTAATGGAGTTACTTGTATCAGTTTATTGTAAAGCGGGCTATCCACTTACACAGAACACGCATTAGAATTCACCTGTTCACTCACGTCCTTGAACTGACTGTAAAGGTCTGGCTGAATTGGAATCGACAGTGGCAGAAATCTAGGAATGTATTCTTGTAAGGAAGTGACGGTCACCTTGTCAAACGGCTTATTATCATTAGTGGTTGTTTGGGAGTGACGGGTGAAAGGGAGCTGTGTGGAAAATGTTACTCTACAGCGTTTCTCAGAAATCCTGCTGGCAGGATCTACTGGTCAGATCTTGTGAAATAAGACATCGAAATAACGAGTTTATTGTTCTTGAATGGTCTTGGGAGCTACCTGCCTATGATAGGTTCATGGATATGAGGATAGTAATATTTGCTACAGAATATTTATTAATTTATTAAGATGCATTACAAGAATATATACATTATGCCCATATACAGGGTCTTTCATATAAAATAAGAACGCCAAGCGGCGGTTTTGTTAACCGCAGCTGCGGTGACTTTGGCCGAGCTTGTGACACGCCACGGCCCCCTGCTTTCAGCGTGTGTACAATCCTATATGAAATATTACCTTATAAAAGATTCTGGAAGTGTCGTCCTTCCTGGGTTATACAGGCATTGTATCTGGTAACCACATTCTGGCTGACGCGAGTGAGTTCTGCCACTGTAATGTTTCTGATCTTTTATTCTATGTCTTTCATTGAGCACTGAGCCAGTAGTGTCAAACTTATTTTCAAATACGTGAATCTGTGCTAGTGAAGGTGGCAATTCATCAGCAAATTGCTGAACAAATGCATCACGAGCTGACTTGTACTTAAAATAAGTTTTACATACAACAAGTAGTTCCGTGAAGAACTATACAGCCTATTTTCATATATCCTACTCATGTTAATTGCCTCTATCTACATACAAAATTTCAGTTTAATTGCTGTAACAGATTCGTAGATATTGAGAACCGTCTAAATATTTCAGATGGTCGCCAGGTTGGATTTTTATTTTTGTACTATTACATTAAGATTATTGTGTACGTGTGGCATACAAACTTCAATCGCATGATTAGAACACAAGAAGTAAAATCGAGATTTTAAAATTACGCACAGCAGCCATCTTGTGATTATGCAAACAAGTGAAATAAATTAGATGCCAGTGGATCAACATTTGTATAAGCATTTAACGTGCAACGTTTCACGGCACTCGGATAGTTAATTCGCGAGAAACGTCCATTTAAATATTTATTCTTCGCGTCGCCGCCATGTTGGATTTGTGCTCACCAGGTTACTGAAAGTCCTATAGGTGAACATATGTTCATAGTCTCTATGAACATAAAAAAATCAGTTTGGTTGCTGTAAAAGATTCATAGATATTGAGAACCGTCTAAATATTTCGGAAGCTCGCCATTTAGGATTGTTATATGTATAGGCCATGGAGTTATGTACCATTCAAGGACAATTATTGCCTAGGTTCATTATTCAAACTTTCACTTCGATCGCATGATTACGACACAAGAAATAAAAACTTAATTTTAAAATTTCGCACAGCCGCCATCTTGAGTTTATGTAAACAATCGAATTAAATTAGATGGCAGTGCATTACAAACTGCAAAATCATTTACTGTACCACATTTCACGGCGCTCAGAGAGTAAAATCACGAGAAAAGTCTATTAAAATATTTCAAATTCGCTTGGTCGCCATGTTCGTTTTGTACTTTACAGGTTTATGAAATATACATAGGTAAACTTGTATCAGTACCCTTTATCACCGTACAAAATTGCAGGGTGATATCTGTAATAGTTTCGGAGATATAGAATGTCAGTGAAATATTTCGCACAGCCGCCATTTTGAGGTTATGTAAACAATTGAACTAAATTATACTCCAGTGCATTACAATGTGTATAAACAATTGCTGTACCAAGTTTCATTACGTTTGGATAGTTAAATCGCGAGAAAAGTCTATTTAAAAGTCTCAACTTGGCCGCCATGTTGGTTTTGTAGTCACCAGGTTTTTGAAAGTCTCATAGGTGAACTTCTAGTAGTGCCCTTTATCACAGTACACAATTTCAGGGCGATATAGGTAATAGTTTCGGAGATATTGAATGCTAGTATAATATTTCGCACAGCCGCCATGTTGGATTGGTGAGACGTAACAAAATTTGAAGGGCACGGTCGAGGTCGCCGGGAATAGCGCTATGAACTTACCGAGTTTTATTGAAATCGCTCCAGCTGTTACGATTTATTAGGGGAGGGACACACACACACCTCACACACACACACACACACACACACGCACACACACACGGATAAAAGGTGATCTCATAAGCCTATTTTTTCAAAATTGAAAATAGGCTAAAAATACGATGTTGTAATGATAACTGTCTAACCATATTAGCATCTGAGGTTGAGACTGGCGACTGAACACCTGCACGTTTATTGCAAGGTCAAGTACAGTATATACTATGCGCGCGCTTTCAATACTACAGCAAGGGGCCGTGGCGCGCTGCAACCTCGGTCAAGGCCACTGTAGCAGCGAATAACAAATCCGCCGCTCGCCGTTCTTATTTTATATGAAAGACCCTGTAGTTAACTCTTGCTATATTCAGCAAAATATATTTCCCTCTTAGCACACACAGTCAAATGGTATCTTTCACAAGGTTGATTGCACAGAACACACACGCAATTGTCATTTGGCTCATGAACCTTCTTGTTTTGACAAATTGTGTGCTGGAAGCCGTGAATCGCGATTCTGGTGAGGGCATTCCTTAGCTTTTGATTTTCGTTCGCTCATCTCCTGTCGATCATTCGGTCTGTTGAGTAAAGTTCTAGATGTATTTCTTGGCGTTTCTTTACTTTCGCTTGATTAGTGTTTGGCAGTGATAACTGGATTCTTAGGTACTGTACGTAAAAAGGTTCTCTCGTTAATTAGTAGCTGAGTCTGGATGGGGCTAATTTTGATACTCCTCGAGTTCTTTAGAATCTGCCTTTTACTTTCTCTATTGTTTTAGATCAGTTAGGGATAGTTTTTCCCAAACCACTTCCTACCCATACGTTATTGCTGGGCTTATTTTCGCGTGGAATAATGCCATTGCAGTTTGTATAGAGAGAGACGTTATATATTTTATGTTCCCTTTATGACGGCGGTTGCTCTCTCCTTTATATGTAACCCAAAAGTATTGTATGTTCAGGATATGAAACATAAATATTTTATCAGAGCCGGCGTCCCCCTTTATCACTTTCTGAACCCCCCTCAGGGGGCGTACCACCCACTGCGAGGACCTCTGCCTAAATGGACGTGTTTCCATCGAAGTGCCAAACTATGACTAGGTAGCTTGAACCTCAATATTGAAGTGTTAGAAGCTATTTAAAGTGTTGCCTAGTAATATATGGTTGGTTGGTTCTTAAGTTTAGGGGCTGCGACAACGCGGTCATGTAGCCCCGTGTACTTTGGGTGTGCGTAGAATCTGTCTGATAACCGGTGTTAATTGTGATGACTGTATTAGTGTGTGTTATCTGTTTATAATTTAAGTACTGCAACTTAGAATTTTTCTAATAGTTCCTACTTTTGCCGCCAAGCGCCACCGTCAACGACTTCTAGGCCAAGTTCAGAACTTAGCTACTAGACCGCACCGCAGTCGGCTCTTGGCAACGAACGTAGAAACCTAAGAGCGTTGTTTACATTCGTAACCTATCCAATTTAGCTTCACACAGGTGCAATTAGTGGAAGGTTCTTTAACATGCCATAAATCTATGACATAGGACCGCCGGCTTTACTTCCCCTCCGAAGGAAGGCATACTGAGGGATTTTTAACGCTCTTAAAAAATCCGACGGCTTGGGCCGGGTTTGAACCCGCTATCTTGGGCATTGAAGCTCAGCATGCTACCGACTACGCCACCCAAGGCGCCTAGTAATCTATCATTGAATGATTTTTAGTCGGTCAATACGATTGTGCCCAATTATATTAGTCGGGGAGTAAAATATTTAAACACCCTAACCTGAAAGATATATTGGTAGCAATATTTGTCAGTTAATTGACACAATGTTTGTAAAAAAAGAGGGGGGATCGGGGAGGGGGTACAAAATATTTCTTGTAATATTTCTCTGACACATATTTGTTCTTCCTGCCTAATGTGATTAGGCCTTTGTGGTCTTGGGGCACGAGTTCAATTCCTGGCAGCGGCTTCGGTGGGGTAGTTGGTAGCATGCTGAACTGCTGTGCCCAAGATCGCGGGTTCAAACCCGGCCAAAGTCGTCGGATTTTTAAGAGCGTTAAAATCCCTCAGTATGCCTTCCTTCGGAGGGGAAGTAAAGCCGGCGGTCCCATGTCATAGATTTATGGCATGAAAAAGAACCTTCCACTAACTACACTTGTGGAAGCTAAAATTTGTAGGTTAGTTTGATAACGTCATATTAGTTCCAACGTTCGCCACCAGGTGCTGACTGTGATAGTATTTAGTAGCCACGTCCGCAACTAGGTGTCGTGGACGGTAGTATTTGGTGGAAAAAGAAGGAACTACTTGAAAAAATTAATCATCTGCATCCTTCTACCTAAATCACAGATAACACACACTAATAACATCCATCACAATTAACACCGGTTATCAGACAGATTCAACACACATCCAAAGTACACGGGGCTACATGACCGCGTTGTCACAGTCTCTAACCTGAGGAACCAAGCAACAATCAATTCCAGGCTGTGCCAAGAAATTTAGTTCTGGTCTTAGGTTTGGAACAGTGACCACTCGTCTTTGTAAGGTGAAAATATGTGATTTTCCGTGGATTGCCACTGTAATAGAGGCACATGTTGGAATGATTCCTAATTTAAGGCCAATTATAAATGCACACACTCACCCAAATACACAGGGCTACAAGATCACGACGTCGCAAAGCTCCTAAATTAATTAACAACATAATCTCCAAGAATAAGTTACAGACTTTTCAAAGACGTAAATCACCGGAAATGAGAAGAATTTCATAACGGTCGCGTTCATTGTTCGGATGAACTACAACATGTATGAAAAGTTTCCCTCGCTTCCATTGTACAAACAAAACACTGGCGAGGACATCCATATGACGTAACCATGGGCGATGCTAGCTCAAAGGATTGCATACATATTCATTGGGGTCGTGGAAATATATCATTCACAAATATTACTTTTAAATCATTCACAGGCTGACGTCGTCGGATTTTTAAGAGCGTTAAAAATCCCTCAGTATGCCTTCCTTCGGAGGGGAAGTAAAGCCGGAAGTCCCATGACATAGATTTATGACTTGTAAAAGAACCTCCCACTAACTACAATGGTTGGAAGCAAAATTTGTAGGTTAACTTTTATTAACGCTCTATTATGATCCAACGTTCGCCACCGGGTGCCAGTTGCGGTGGCATCTAGTAGCCAAGTTCACAGCTAGGTGTTGTTGACGGTAGCATTTTGTAGCTAAAGTAGGAACTACTTGAAATGAATCGTTTGCAGTCCTTACCTGAATTACAGATAACACACACTAATGCAGCCACCACTGGTTATCAGACAGATTCTACACACACCCAAAGTACGCGGGGATAGACTGCGTTGTCACAGCCCCTAAACTGAGGAACCAACCAACCATTCGCAGGCTCGTGTTCTAGAAGTCTCTGTCTGCGGAGCGTCAAGGTCATCAGCCTCACTCCTTATACTTACGACCCTTACTTCAAGTACAGAGTGATACACACTTTTGGGAAAGCTAGCGAGGATCAATTTGTTGTTGATTCCTCCTAGGGCTTATATAAGCTACTAGGGTGTGTGTGTAGGATTAGGCTAATAACCTGCGTCATTGTGATGTCTGTAGTAGTGTGAGTGTGTTGACCCTCACGAGACTGAGTGTACCGTGTCTTAAGTCTTAAGATTAATATTCAACTTCTTGGCGGAGTCCAAAATCGAACCTAAACGTCAGGTGGTGACTTATGATTCCTACCTCAGCCATCCTCAAAGTGGTTTTCCGTGGTTGCCTAGTACGCTAGGCAAATGCCGGGATGGTGCCTAATTTAAGGCCACGGCCAATTCCTACCCAAATCTTACCTCAATTACAAATACACCCACTAGTACAGACATCACAGTGACACAGGTTATCAAACAAATTCTACACACACTCAAGTACATGGGAATATATGACCACGATACCGCAAAGTCCCTATAGGAATTAACAACAATTTATTTTCCAAAATATTTTATCTACTATGGACGGCACATACACAGCAGTGTCTCCAACTCCTACGCCACAAAGTAACGAATGATTACCAAATTATTAGGAATTTACAATGTATTTTATTGATTGTTTTGAGACATTTTAGGATAGCCCTCGCGTTAAATGCACCATTGTTTAGCCAACACGGTAAAATAGGCTGTATATTCCAGAACTGCACTGAGGGCAATAATAGCTATTCTGTTTTATTGAAAAACGAATTATCAATTTATTTTTAAAGAATTTTTAAAGTTTGATAATGTTTCATCATCTAGTTAACGTGATAGGGGAATACAGCAATATGCTAGGTCTGAACATCAATACAAAATAGACGAATTTCATAATTGTCACTCGTCGGATTGACTAAAAAAATGCACATCTCCAATTGAATGGCTCCTCATTACAAAGAGTAGATACATTCAAATACCTTGAAACATTGCTATGCGAGGATTGGAGATCAGATATTGAGATAAAATGTCGTATAGAGAATGCCCGTGATATTAAAGGAATTTGACTGTTCCAAAGGAGATTCCTGACTTGGTTGTACAAATTAATTAGCTCCCTTCTGAATCCTATTGGTAATTTCCGCTTAGCTACGACCATCTCGGGTTATAATGCTGCCCAAGTATTGGAACTGATCAACTTCTTGCAAGTTCCTTCCGCGATGTGGAATAATTTATCGATGCTGGATAATCCTGCCCACTGTTTAATGTTATCCATCCAGGAAGTCCTTCTTCGGCGCCTTCCTCTTTGACCTTCGATCTTTCCTTCCAGTATCAGCTGGAGAAGTCGATATTTGGTGTTCCGCAAGATATGTTCCAGGTATGCAGTTTTTCGTCTTTTAAAGGTGCATACTAAGTTTCGTTGTCTGTTCATTCTATGCAGGACTGCAATATTAGTTATGCTTTTGTGAAATTCAAGAAAATCCTCACAAGTACGGACTTATTCTAACCCTTAGACTTGGGTTTGTAAGCTGCTACATTTGGTCTGTATTTTTATATGGGTCTGAAGGATGGACAATAAATGCGGCAACAACAAAGAAGATAGAGGTCATTGTAATGTGGATTTACCGCAGAATGCTGAAGATACCATGGACTGCACGAATAACTAATATTGAAGTTCTGCATAGAATGACTCAAGTTGATACTGGAAGGGAAGATCGAAGGTCAATGAAGAAGGGCCGAAGAAGGACTTCCTGAATGGATAACATAAAACAGTGGACAGGATTACCCAGCGTCGATAAATTATTCCACATCGCAGTTCATAAGCAAAAGATGCATCATGTGGTCGCTAACATCCATTAATGGATAGGCATCTGAAGAGGAAGAGGAAGAAGAAGAAGAAGAAGAAGAAGAAGAAGTTTTGATTTTACAGGTATAGTTTTGTCTTATTTTTAGCCTCCTTTCATTTATAAAAAATACAGAACAAATTAAATAACTGGAACAACCAATTTAATGAGATTGGACTAAAAGTTAGTGCTACAAAGTCATGAAGGTTAGTAGACAAAAGGGTAATTTGAATAACATGTTGGATGGAAGGAACTTGCAAGAAGTTGATCAGTTCCAATACCTTGACAGCATTATAACCCGACATGGTCGTTGCTCAGTGGAAATTACCAATACGATTCAGAAGGGAGCTAATTTGTACCACCAAGTCAGGAAACTCCTTTGGGACTTACACATTCCTTAAATATCAAATGATCATTGTATAAGGCCTACTTTGTACCAATAACAAAAATGGCCTGGAAACGACACCATTAATGGAAGGTATAACAGCATACTTCAGGCCGGGGAAAGGAAATTTCTGAGGGCAATGCTTCAGAAAACGAGACGTGTTAAGATCACGAATGAAAAGATCTGTGAAGAAATACAGGTGAAACAACTTAAGGAAACTATAGCAGCATCAAGGTTAAGATGGTTCGGTCACTTAAAGAGGATGGATCTAAAGAGAGTACCACGGAAATGGTTTGATAAGGACATAAAGTAAAGCGACCTAGGGGAAGACCAAGGACACGATGGATCTCCCAAATAAAAGATGATCTGGAAGATAGTGGAGTGGAATTGTGTAAAGAAGAAGAAGAAGAAGATCAGTATTTGCATAGACTGAAATGGAGAGTGCTCTTACACCGCACCCGGAAACTGGAGACGGTTAAATGATGATGATGATGGTGTGACTGAGAGATAACCATTTGCCCGTGTGTGTGTCCCCTCTAATAAAATCTAAACGGCCCAAGCGATTTCAATGAACCTCGGTAAGTGCATAGTACTACTTTGTACAACCTCGACCATGACTTGCAAATTTTAATACATTTCACAAATCCCACATGGCGACCGCGCGAAATATTTCACTGGCATTCTATATTTCCACAACAGCAACAGATATTACCCTGAAATTTTGTACGGTGATGAAGGGCACTACTAGAAGTTCTTTTATGTGACTTTCATAAACCTGTTAGGTATAAACCAATATGGTGGCCAAGCGATGTTGAAACATTTAAATACTTTTCTCGCGATTTAACCATCCGAGTGCAGTGAAACTTGGTACAGCAAATGCTCGTACACATTTGAATGCACTGTAATTGTAATTTAGTTCAATTGTTTACATAACCTCAAGATGGCTGTTGTGCAAAATTTTAAAATTAAGATTTCATTTCTTGTGTCCTAATCATGTGAAAGAAGTGAAAGTATGAATAATGAACCTACACAATAATATTCATGTAATGCTAACCGACAGCAGTGGCTACGCACGTTAAAGCGCAGCGTTAGGCCATGGGGCGAAGCTCTCTGCTGACTCGGTAGACGTGTGGGTTCGAGCACCACCATCGGCCGTCCTTGAAATGGTTTTCCGTGGTTTCCCCCCATTTTCAACACCAGGCAAATGCTGGGACGGTACCTTCTGACAGGCCACGGCCGCTTCCTTCCACATCCTTGCCCAGTTTCATTCATCTTCATCCATTCCATCTATCATCCCGACGCGCAGGTCACCCACGGGTGTCGACTTGAAAGACCTGCACTCGGCCTCTCAGGAGGCCACACGACAAAAAAATAATCTAATGGTACATAACTCTATGGCCTAAACATATAACAATCCAACATGGCGACCTTCCAAAATGTACAGAAGGCTCTCAATATCCACGAAACTATTGCAGCAATCAAACTGATTTTTTTCTGGGGCAGATGACCTCGTAGTTCCGCCCCTTAAAACTTCAATAACTAACTAACTAACAGAAATATTGTATGTTGAAAAGACTATTAACTTATGTTCATCTATGCGTTTTTAGCCTACTTTTCACATTTTGCAAAAATGAGGAAAAAGTAGACTTATGAGATCGGGAAAATGTGTGTCTGTCTGTCTGTCTGTTCTTCTGTCTGTCCTTCTGTCTGTCTGTCTGTCTGTGAGTGTCCCCCCCCCTATCAACTCCTAAACGGCTGCAGCAATCGAAACAAAATTTGGTAGGAGTAAAGATCCATACCCGAATATCTCACGGCCATATTTGAAAATGATGTCAGTGCTACCAACTGCTGAAAAATCGCAATTGAAATTAGAGCTCCATTTTGGATATCATGGAATGTATAAATGGGAGCGATTTCAAAATAGGCACACGTATAGATAATAATATTGCAGTTTAATTTCCAGGAGGCCATACATGGCAGTGTTGCCAAAATGATTATAAGCCTGCTGATAGGTCCAATTTTTAAATGCATATAACTTCTACACTCTCAATTGAATTTCAACCAAATTTCGTGTGTGCTATGTGTACATAAACAAATATGACTGAGCGTATTCTTAAGAGCCACCAGGGCTGCAAACTGTTAATAAATGCTCTCATTTTTAAAAATCCAAATACCCATATAACAGAAAGTATGCAAGCCGACAGCTTTAAACTATGCACACGTACTGTATAGTACCTGACATTCTATAATAATTTGGAGTAACTTATATACGTCAGTGCTACCAACATGATTCTAAGCCTGCTGCGAAGTCCAAATTTAAATACATGTAACTTCCATACTATCATTTGGATTTCAACCAAATTTCGTGTGTGCTATGTGTACCATAACAGATATGACTATGCCGATTCTTAAGAGTAACCAGGGCTGCCAACTGTTAATAAATACTGTGTCTATTTTTGTTACCCTAATATCAATATATCAGAAAGTATACAAGCCAATAGCTCTAAACATTGCACATGTGTAGTACCTGGCATTCTAGATTAATTTGGAGTAACTAATATTGGCCTATGCCAGTGTTGCCAACATGATTTTACGAGCGCTGTTAGATTCAGTGTTTAACTGCATGTAACGTCCATGCTATGCATTGGACTTCAACCAAAGTTTGTATTCTGTACCTTAAGAATATATTCAGTCACCAGGGCTGCCAACTGTAGTTCTCTATTAGGCTACATTATGCCAGGTATACAGTATTTGGATCTGATTAGAATTTTCGATATTACCATCTTAGTTTCGTCATTATTCCAGAATCTAGATAGATCCATATAGATTAATCATTGGCTTGAATCTTAAATTTTAAGAAAATAGGCACTTTAGTTCGTCGCGGAACTTCTTGTTTAGTAACCTGGTGAGCACAAAACCAACATGGTGGCGACGCGAAATTTAAATATTTTAGTGGATTTTCCTGCGACTTTTCATCCGAGCTCTGTGAAACTTGGCTAGGTATATTTTCATACAACCCTTAATATAGGCCTATTGCCATCTAATTTAATTGGCCAGCCCCGTGGTGTTTGGTAGTGCGTCTGCCTCTCACCCGGTGGCTCCGGGTTCGATTCCCGACTCCATCAAGGGTTTTAGAAACTGACGTCAGTGTTGGAACGGGGTGCACATAGCCTCGTGAGAACATGTCAGTAGCTGTCTGACAGTGAAGCAGCGCCCTGGTCACCAACACCAAGATTAACGGCCGAGGGGAACTGATGCACTGACCACGCGTCACCCCAATATCTGCAGGCCAAATGGCTGGGCAGCGCTCACTTGGTAGGCCTAGGCTCTTCATGGGCTGTAGTGCCAGGGGTTATTATAATTTAATGGATTTTTTGAGTAACCTACTTAAAAATGACAGCTATCTATTTTTAGCCTACTTTCGATTTTTGCAAAAAATGAAAGTAGACTTATGAGATCAACACAGGGCGAAAAATTGTATGTCTGTCTGTGTGTCTGTGAGAGTGTGTGTCTGTGAGTGTGTGTACTCTGTATGTCTGTCCCCCCCCCCCTATCAATTCGAACACGGTGAAACCGAATTGAACGAAATTTGGTTCAGATGTTGCACTAGCAAAGGGCACCTCAGTGTCATATGTTATATCGCCGCCATCTTGACGGAAACGTAATGGCGGCCACCCAAATGTTCAAAGCTTAAATCAAATTACGACTAACCTAATCATCCAATCTCTACCAAATTTTGCAACAACATATATATATATATATATGGCAAGCGTCTTTTGACCAAACTACAAGCTCATCAGCCCAATTATTTGCAGATGGTGGCCATGTATGTGTGCAAATCGATTCCCCCTATCTATTCAAACACGGTGAAACCGAATTGAACGAAATTTGGTACAGAGGTAGCACTAGCAAAGGGCACCTCATATTCATATTTAATATCCGTATAGCACGTTGTATTTCAACAAGCTACTACAACCATCATCATCATCATGTTTTTCAGTCAAGCGACTGGTCTGCCCCTACAATGAGTCTTCTCCACGTTGTTCGGTCTTGTGCTGTCCTTTTGACCATTTCATAATTTCGTAGGCCAGAGCTATGTAGGAAAGATCTCATGAAAGTGTTCCGTGGCCTCCCGCGAGGGCGTTTTCCGGGTATTTTTCCTTCTAGAATGTCGATCATCAGGCCACCATGTCGTAACCTGTGGCCAAGCCAGGTGGATCTCCTTCTATATATCTGGCGGATCATTTGCCGTTTTTCCTTTATTCGATCCAGCACCGTTATGTTGGTCATTTTCTCTACCCAGCTGATCTTTTCCATTCGGCGCCAACACCACATCTCAAACGCTTCTAGTCGTTTAATGTCACCTCTATTCATTGACCAGGTCTCACTGCAGTACATTGCAACTGGCCATATGTAGGTCTTAACCAGTTGTTTTCTAAGGCTGAGGGACATCGAGCGTTGACAAATTAGAGAATGCTTTTCACGGAATGCCTGCTTGGCCATGGCTATACGGCTCCTGATTTCAACTTCACATCGTAGGTCTTCTGTGAAGATCTGGCCAAGGTATTTAAAACGATTGACCTGTTGTACTGGTTCTTTATTTATGGTAATATTTAGTTCGTGTTGATACTTACTTATCACCAGAATCTTGGTCTTCTTAAAATTGATTTTCATTCCATATTCTGTAGCTGTATCATTTAAACATTGCAACATGTTTGTTAATGTATGCGGATTTACTGCAAGTAATGCCAGATCATCAGCAAATTTAATATTCTGGATAAGTCTTCCACCAACTTTCACTCCCATATTAGAACCTTTAAAAGCCCACTTAGTTATAGCTTCAGCGAAGGCATTGAACAGTCCAGGGGACAGCAAACACCCTTGTCGCACACCTTTGCGGATCTTAGCGGGTTCTGATACGTCATTTCCAAGCCGAACAACAGCAGTTTGATTTATATACAGATCAAATATTAATCTGATTAATCGATGGGGACAGCCTATTTGATTCAGAAGAGGAAACAGCTTGTGCCAGCTGACTTTATCAAATGCTTTTTCAAAGTCCACAAAGCACACGTAAAGGTTTCTGTTTACACTTAACATCCTTTCTCCAAGACATCGCAAGGACCCGATAGCATCACGTGTAGACATATTCTTTCGAAAGCCAAATTGAGAGTTGTCTAGATACTGTTCGATGTATATTTCCATCCTTTTCCTTAAAATCTGCAGAAGTATCTTTGATGCATGAGGGATGAGACTAATGGTCCGATAGTCACTACATTCAACTGGTACAGTCTTCTTTGGAATTGGAATGATGATGCTGGTGTAAAACTCCTGAGGCCATTTACCTTCTTCGAAAATTCTTGCTACCAATTTGAATATCCATTCAAGTGTACTATCCCCACTATTCTTGATTAGTTCGGCAGGAACATTGTCAATACCTGGTGTTTTACCCATGGATATTGATTTTAGAGCTTCATCGAACTCTGATCTAATAATTCTATCTTCTGCAATTGGCCTGTCTTCCTCGCCACGTGTTGGCAAAAGGTATGGAATTGGTTCTGCGTATAGATCTTCAACATACATCCTCCAGTGTTCCTTCTTGTAATTCAGGTCTGATATAGGATTCCCATGTGTATCACGGAACTGTCTAGTGCGGAATCCTTTTTGTTTCTTAGTAGTTTCCCTGATCTTTCGGTAGGCTAAATCTGTTCTTCCTTGTTTTTGCAGAAATTCGATCTCTTCGCATTTTGACTGCCACCACTCCATTTTCTTCTCCCGACAGAGTCGATCAATCTGGTTCTTTAGCATTCGGTAGTTATTTCTGCCTACTTCTGAAGAGTCGTTTTTAAATTTTCTTCTTTCATCCATCTTTAAGAGAATGTCCTGTGTGATCCATGGTTTGCGATTCACTCTTTCCGCAAATCCCACATAGTCTTCAGCAGCCTTTTCGATGGAGAGTTTGGCTATTGACCATAAATGATCAACAGTTTGTGAGTTGTTTGCATATGATGATATGTTGTCATCAGTGGCTTCCTGATATTGCTTTTTAGTCCGCTCGCTTTTAAATGCTTCAAGATTCCACTTCTTTGTTGGTTTTCCCTGAATCCTGCGTTTAAATTTCAGTTCCGTACTCATTACTAGTAGAGAATGATCAGAACAGATGTCAGCGCCCGGATATGCCATGGATTTCTTCACTTGATTTTTGTATCTTTCCTTGACAAGAATATAGTCAATCTGGTAACGTTGATCATCACCTGGCTTTTTCCAAGTATATCTCCGCCTCTTTGGTGAGGTAAACCAAGTGTTACTTATAACGAACCTCTCTTGTTCACAGAATTCGAGAAGACGTTGACCACGTGAATTTCTTCTACCAAGACCATACCCTCCTACTGCAAATCCTTCTTTTCCCTCACCAATCACTGCATTCCAGTCTCCCATTATAATAATGTTCTCGCTAGCCTTTGTCTTACGCATTAATTCTTCCAGCTTCTCATACATTTCTTCAACCTCATCATCATCACTGCTGGACGTAGGCATATATACCTGCACCACAACTAAATTTACGGGTGTTGCCAGAAAACGTGCTATGATAATTCTGTTTCCAATAGCTTCAACATCCAGTAGGGCTCTTGAAGAGTTAGCATTTTGTACCAAACCTACACCGCCTTGACCATTCTCACTTCCGGAGTGCAAGACTTTGTAGTCTCCGCTTGTGAACTCTCCTTCTTCTCTCCAACGTGTTTCAGCTAATCCTAAAATATCTAATTTATGTCGGTCTATTTCTCTTTTCAAGTTCTCTAGTTTCCCAGCTTGTAACATAGTTCGAACATTCCATGTTCCAATTTTAAAATAGGGATTTCTCCGGATAACGACCTGAGAGGCCCCATTTCCTCTCCTGCCGGGCCCGACATCATTCCTTTGAGGTGTGATCCCGCAGTTGCCAACTTCACTACCATTTGTCTTTGGACTCATCATAGGTTTTCTTGGGATACACATAAAGGTCTTTAATGGAATGGTTTCCCGTTGCCTTCTCCATTCTTATGCTGTTGACCAAATCCTGCTGGTTCATCCACCTTAAGGAGCGATTTCTCACTCCAAGGACAAAAGAGTGCCCTGACCCTATCTGCAATTTGCGAAAGAGGGGAGCCACTTATACCGGCTGCTACTCGGTCCCCTTTTAGTCGCCTTTTACGACAGGCAGGGAATACCAACATTCAATTATACTCCTTGAAAAGGACAAAGAGTTATAACACTACCCATGCATTTAGGAGACAGTAGGCTGTATGTTCTTTACTGAACATCTTGTTAGAAACCCTTGTTTACATTTCTCGTGTCATAAGTAAGAGCAGTAGGATATATGAAAATAGGCAATGTAGTTCTTCACGAGATTGCCACGCTGGGTGAGTGGTTATCGTGTCGGACTACCAACCTCAAGCTTGCAAGTTCGCTCCTGGCCGTGGTAGGTGATTTCTGAAAGGCGACAAAAATCACGGCACGTATGTCATACGTTGTTGGCATGTTAAAGAACCCATTTGAATTGACTAGGGCGTGTTCATAATGGCAAATTTAATCTCGGGATTTTCCGCCAACACAAAAAGTTCCTCCTTTCTCCACTAGAAAGCACTATAGTGTCAAGGAGCTTAGATATCTAACTTCCATGACCTTCTTAGCGCTCCAAGGAGTAATACAGAGAGTTTGTTTTATATGCGACGGGGACCCGAGCTTGCCCGCTCGCCCGCGTTGCGAGCCTGTCTCCCGACAGGCACTTTGCCGTTACGCGACACCCGCCCGGCACTGAGTCAAGGAGTATAGGAATTTGTACTTACCTAGTTTACAGCTGGTGTTGAAAATGTTCGCCATTCACTGCTACACATCGCTGGCACCCTTTTATGAAACTGGCATTTACTCTCTGAAGTTCCTCAGCACCGATTGACTGTATTTCAGCTGTAATATAGCCTTTAAGCTCATTTATAGTGTGAGGGTTTCTTGCATACACTCTATTTTAAGCGTCCCCCACAAATAAAAGTCACATGGTGATAAGTCTGGGCTTCGCGGGGGCCACACTTTCCGACTTATAATCCTCGTACCGAAAATACGACACAATTCTGTCATGGATGCTTCGGCAGTGTGAGCAGTGGCAGAATCTTGTTGAAAGTAATTCGACAATCGCTCTCCGTAAGTCAGTTCGTCAAAAAATTGCTCAAGGATCACATTGAAGTACACATTTAAGTACAGATTCCTATACTCAATGACTCAGTGCCGCGCGAGCGCCGCATAACGGCAAAGTGCCTGGCGGGAGACAGACGCGCAACGCGGGCGAGCGGGCAAGCAAGGGTCCCCGTCGCATATAAAACAAACTCTCTGTACAATTTGACATGCAAGCGGCCCTCTGGGCGTCAATTAACAAAGCTTGCACCCGGTACCCTAGGCCATACGATATTATTATTATTATTATTATTATTATAGTTCTTCACGGAACTACTTGTTAATTTCGAGTATAATTTCAATTTTAATGCGATATTCACGCAAATCTTCTGTACAATTGTAATTTATGGGCATGCATCAGTTTCAAAACTACAATTATCAACAATAAGATAGCACACCCAGTGTGACTAATGACGTAGTGAAATACTGCGCGCGCACAGCGGAGGGTTAAGGATGTTATTAGGAAAGAGAGTATCGCCCTGCTGGTAAAGATCGCACACATCTACAGTATAACGTAATATTGCTTCATAATAAGTTGGCACCGAGGAGGTGATCGTTTAGCAACATTCGCACAAAAATATCTGAATGTCGTTATATCTGCCTGAACACGCACGTCGTACTCTTGGCGAGAGCGCAGAGAGGACGTCATAGCCTATTGTCTCACTCTCAACTCACGCGTCATCGTTTTCAAGACGCACACGTTTTATTCCCCTCAACTAGACAGCAGTTCCTTCCGATGCCTGGGATCAGTGGCAGATCCAGGCCTTGCGGGGCCCACAACAATAGGAAATAAAAAATCAAATCAAATGGAAAATACTTTGGTTATACTAGTTACAATATTTTTAATACACTACAGTACATTCTTTTAATAATATGAAAGAAACCTTCAAGTCCCCGAAGAAGATTATGTAAACAATGAAATCCAAAATATTACTATCCGACCTTTTTCCCCGGCTTAAGTCTTCTATTATTTCACTGAAATCTATACTTGCAAAACGGTCACGGGAGGTTATAGCTGCACTGAAGAAATGAATATGAATTATAAATTAGTTTAAAAAGTATAATTAATTAATTAATTACATTTTAAAAAAAATCCATGGCGCGGGGCCCCCCTCGCTCTCCCTTAGATCCGCCTCTGCCTGGGATGTCTTTCATTTATCGGGACTGATGACCAAGTTGTCCTAAGCCCCTCAAATATATTGACAAGAATAATAGATTAACTTTGACCAATAACACTCATAATCAGGTCCCGCATAATTATGTGCTTAACTTTTCAGAAACATGTATTTATATATGTGCTTAAAAGTGGAAAATATGTCATTAAGTTTCCAAAATATGTTCTTAAACTTGTATCATATTCATGTCCCCCAGTTACTCGAAATATAGTTGAAATGTCCAGCTGTTTGAATAATCGATAATATGTCTACAGTACAGTTTAATGTTCCCGCTCAAGAGGCCGGGGCTTGCCTCAGTTTCCGAATCCAACAATACTTACTGCAGATGCGCTATACAAATTCAAGTATGTGCTGCTTTCAAATTTCATTCTAAAGAGCAAAAGAAAAGGTCACTTCAAAGGTCACTCTGTCAACACCCACAATTTTCGCAGACTACTGTAATTCCAAGTAAAGCTTCTTGTCAAGGTAAGGACTATTGAAGGCTTGATGAGACTGTTGACTTCAGGCCTCTGCTATACTTAATAACCGGGGATGGTTGGTGGTTGGTTCCTCAGTTTAGGGGCTGCGACAACGCGGTCATGTAGCCCCGTGTACTTTGGGTGTGTGTAGAATCTGTCTGATAACCGGTGTTAATTGTGATGACTGTATTAGTGTGTGCTATCTGTTTTCAATTCAAGTGAGGACTGCATACATTGATTTTTTTTCAAGTAGTTCCTACTTTTGCCGCCAAATGCCACCGTCAACGACTACTAGTTCAGAACTTGATCACCAGATGCCACCGCGGTCGGTTTCTGACGACGAACGTCGAAACCTAAGAGCGTTTGTGGAATGTTAAACCTATATATAATTTAGCTTCACGCAGGTGTAATTAGTGGAAGGTTCTTTAACATGCCATAACTCTATGACATGGGACCGCCAGCTTTACTTCTCCTCCAAAGGAAGGCATACTGAGGGATTTTTACGCTCTTAAAAAATCCGACGGCTTCGGCCGGGTTTGAACCCGCGATCTTGGGCATAGAAGCTCAGCATGCTACCAACTATGCCACTGAAGCCGCTAAATGACCGGGGAATTCCTGTCTTGAAATACTACTACAATACAGAGACAAGGGTGCATTCACAAAATAGAGAAGAAAATTACTGAAATTGCCGAGGGTTGAAAATGTGGGCAGTAGGCCTACAACACACCACCAAATATAGGATATATGTACTTATGAATAAATTCGCCAGAATATGTATTTATTTATAAAACGGTAAATAAATAGAAAATATTTAGCTAAATAAAATATTTAAACACAAAACTATCCGGGCCTTACTCGTAACAAGTAAGAGAAGATATTAATGCCGTTATTCAACTACAAGAATCTTGCTTTCATAGTATTCATAACGTCAGGCATTTCTCTTATACAAATCACACCGAATTCTCCATCCTAGCCGAAATACCGGTCGCTTCCAAATAACTTCTGTACTAACCACTCAGCAGGAAAGTTCATGAAGTTTTATAAAAATCAAGTGTACCTAATGGAATTCTATTTTAATATGGTGCAAAGAGGCCTGTTTGCCATCTGTTGATGAATGCAGTACATCAAGGTTGGTTAAAATAAAATTATATAAAGTAGATTTTTTTCACACTCATATGCTGGTTAATTATATTTCTTTTATGTATATAAAATCTTGTTCTGACATATTTTATTTTTCCCAAGCAGGTTATTTTCATGTCGACATATTAACTGGCTGGCACCTATTCAAAATTTTTAAACTCCGTATTGAATGAAGATTTAGCTTATTCATTCAAGCACTGAACTGAATTAATTATTGATTTTAGAACTTATTTTTCTAATTTATTTTATGTATATTATTTTGATATTTTTTTTGTTATATAGCTTAACATTTATTTACAATCACCAGTAATATTTCTCGCTTTTCAACTAAATTTTGAAAATTAATGTAAAAGGACCAGTATTATATTTTATTTTCTTTAATTCTGAATTGTAAGGATATCCATTTTATTATTTTATTTCATTTTATTACAATTTTATCATTAACATTTCATTTCTTATTTAGATTTAAGTACATATATACTATTTTGGTTTAATTCTTACTTGATTTTTATATTTTAGCTGAAGATGACCTCATTGAAGGTCGAAACATGTCCTATATATAAAAAAGAATATGTGTTGAGTGTTGATTTGGCGTATAATTTTAAACATTTAATTCTACTATCAATACGGATATTTAAAACATTTGTTTTTTCAATGGCAAATGTGTTTGCATTCTCTATAATCTCATTAAACATCTTTTAGATTTTCCCATTGACCTTTCTTTGGGCCCTCAGAGATCTATGGACCCAACAATCATCCCGAATATCGGTAGTTAGAGTGCTTCAGAAACACACCTTGTATTCTTGTCTCGAGCAGTACCAATACTTTGTGAATTAGCGTTAAATCAATTTACTCCTCGATTCTTGAGTCTAGCAACTGAGTTTAAACACGGTTGGAAGCAGATCATGGCCCGGGGCAGAGCGGGGAGATCTTGGGGGGCGACGGCGACTGTTTGAATACAAATCTCTGTGGAGGGAAGGCTTCCATGTTTACATTCCACTCCATCAACGTGGACTATTGATCTAAAGAAGAGCGTGTGTCATTATTATCGCTATTATGTAAGCCCTGACTTAACTGAATGAGAGGAAGGAAGCTTGTAGTTTTATGTGACCGTTTATCCCGTAATCATGAGCCACGGGACTTACATTTTATGTGGAATCCAAACCAAGGGACGTGATATTGCACTTATGCAAAAATATTTAACATTATGGTTCAATATTGACAGTGTACTGTGTCATAATCAATTGGCGCACTTGGTTGTAGTTTTTGAGAATTTCCGGCACTGTGAAGGCATTTGATTCTGGTCTGAAATTTCAAGTGTATTAGTTACTGGGGAAGCGAAATATGTGAAGTATAAATTTTAATTTTTTTATTGATCCAAAAGCTGAAACAGTGAAGAAATTCATATTCAGCTTACCCAACGAACGATTGAACATTAATTTCAATTACACATAACCCAGAGAGAGAGAGAGAGAGAGAGAGAGAGAGAGAGAGAGAGAGAGAGAGATTTAGTCAGGACGATCAATTAGTAATATAGTACTTATGGATCCACGATCCTAACGTGGAATAAGACCAATTAGATCGGAGGAGTGTTTAATTTTTTATATATATTGTGTGTGTTCGCCTGCTCTTAAAAACATTTTATCTTAGAAAATCTAGATTATTCCTGCAGATTCGAGCTTCTATGTGATTGAATAATACGATCCTCTTTTATTTGGAAATATAATGTATTCCAGTAAAACTTTCTCACCTATCCCATTACACGACCCGAGATACTGGATCTCTTGCCAGCCCGAGCTTACAGTTGATTTTTGATTAGATTTTTCCGGATATATATTTCAGGGATTCCTAAATTATTTGTTAATTCACTGTATCGTTTCTTGGGCATCACGTTGTAATTTCCGGGCCGACGTGACATCTGGGAAGCGTATACATTATAGTTTCATTACGATGGCCTGGGATATCGTGGTTATAAGCCCCTTGTACTTGGAACCTGTTTTGATAACATGTGTTCTGAATTGTCTGTACTTGAGATACTTCCTCGGTGGATCAGTGGAAGAGTGCCAGACTTTTGGTACCGAGGAAGTTGGATAATTAAAGGGCGACACATATATCTAGCACTCCAAGTCGTAGCACATTTGGGGGTGATTACTAGGGCTCGGATTTTTAGATGCAAAAAATCGGGAAATATTTATTTTTTATGTATTACAAATACCTGAAATATGTGACAAAAAAGTAAAAAAAAAATTTTTTTTAGTCGTTTACCCTCCAGGTTGGTGGAACCCACGGACTCAGCGAGGGAACTCACCACTACCACCTCTACGGGCAGTGTCCTAGAGCTGCGAACATCGAATCGGAAGGGATACAACTGGTGAGGTGGGATTGGCACCTCGCCCAGGCGGCCTCACCTGCAAAGTGAACAGGGGCCTCATGAGGGAAGGTAAGGGATGGTTAGGATGGATAGGCAAGGAAGAGGGAAGGAGGCGGCCGTGGCCTTGAAGAAGGTACCATCCCGGAATTTGCCCGAAGACGAAGTGGGAAACCACGGAAAACCACTTCGAGGATGGCGGAGGGGGAATCGAACCCCCTCTACTCATTTGGGCCACCCGAGGCTGAGTAGACCCCGTTCCAGTCCTCGTACCACTTTTAAAATTTCGTGGCAGAGCCGGGAATCGAACCCAGGACCTCCGGGGCGGCAGCTAACCAGGCTGACCGCTACGCTACGGAGGCGACATATTGAATTATAATTTAGTTTATTAATGTGAATATAAACAATATGCAGTACTCACGAATGGAATTTACTGTATGCCTCACTGACTACTGAAGTATTACAATACACAACGAGATACATCTTCAGGTTGTCCATCACAAATGACCGACGATTATCGCGAAACACTTATTCTGAAGGCGCGAAACTGCGGTAATATGTTTCTTGCCCTTGAGGTGTTGTGTAACTTGAGATCGCTGTCAGCCATGATTCTTTACCACATGGTTGGCAGAACAGAATGCTCCCATCAATATATATATTTCAATTCTGCAACATACTGCTGCAGACGATAACTTGTAGTTGATTTTACTTTAGGCATCGTAGAACTGCCTTACACTTCACAGGGCCAGAAATGAACTGCATGTGTAACCTGGGGGAGGGGGAGGTCTAGCACGTGGTGCAATATGGCTATGGACATGGAAATCACCGGTTTCCACAGTGAGTGGCACGGGGCGACAAGTTAAGAATAACACAGTTGCAAGCTGACATACGCTCTGCAGGAAGATTAGATAGCTCACAGGTTCTTCCCCGTTGAAGTAACACAGAACAAAAATGCAATAAACTCAAAGATCTAGCATACTGATTTAAAAAAATGTAAATATTTTGTCTTTTTATGTGCTAATAAGTGAAAATCAGGAATTTATGTATTTATAATAAACAAGATGTTCAGTAAAGAACATATAGCCTACTTTCTCCTAAATGCATGGGTATTGTTATAACTCTTTGTCCTTTTCAACGAGTATAATTGAATGTTGGTTGTAGTAGCTTGTTGAAATACAACGTGCTATAGGGATATTAAACATGAATATGAGGTGCCCTTTGCTAGTGCTACCTCTGTACCAAATTTCGTTCAATTCTGTTTCACCGTGTTTGAATTGATAGGGGGAATCGATTTGCACACATACTTGGCCACCATCTGCAAACTATTGGGCTGATGATCTAGCAGTTTGGTCGGAATATGCTTCCCACATAAAGATTTGTTGTTGCAAAATTTGGTAGAGACTAGATTATTAGGTTGGTCGTAATTACATTTTAGCCTTTAACATTTGGGTGGCCACGATTACGTTTCCGTCAAGATCGCGGTGATATAAAACATGACACCGAGGTGGCCCTTTCTAGTGCTACCTCTGTACCAAATTTCGTTCCATTCGGATTCACCGTGTTCGAATTAATAGGGGGAATCGATTTTCACACAAAGATGGCCGCCATCCGCAAACTATTAGGCTAATGACCTATTAGATTTGTCAAAGGATGCTTCCTCCATAAAGGTATGTTGTTGCAAAATTTGGTAGAGATCGGATGATTAGGTTAGTCGTAATTTGATTTAAGCTTTGAATATTTGTGTGGCCGCCATTACGTTTCCGTCAAGATGGTGGTGATATAAAACATGACACTGAGGTGCCCTTTGCTAGTGCTACCGCTGTACCAAATTTCATTCCATTCGGTTTCACCGTGTTCGAATTAATAGGGGTAATCGATTTTGACACAAAGATGGCCGCCATCCGCAAACTATTAGGCTAATGACCTATTAGATTTGTCAAAGGATGCTCCCTTCATAAAGGTATGTTGTTGCAAAATTTGGTAGAGATCGGATGATTAGGTTAGTCGTAATTTGATTTAAGCTTTGAACATTTGGGTGGCTGCCATTACGTTTCCGTCAAGATGGCGGCGATATAAAACATGACACTGAGGTGTCCTTTGCTAGTGCTACCTTTGTACCAAATTTCGTTCAATTTGCGCTCACCGTGTTCGAATTGATAGAGGGGGACAGACATTCAGAGTACACACTCACACACACACACACACACACATACACACACACAGACAGACACACTTTTTTTTCGCCCTGTAGTGATGTCTTAAGTCTACTTTCATTTTTTGCAAAAATCGAAAGTAGGCTAAAAATGCTTAAACAACACAACAGTGGTGTCTCACCTAGGAGCATGTGGTGTGGCAGATAATACACAGAGTACAGTCACAACTCAACAGTTTAAAATATGTAATTACATAAAAAAATATTTATTTACCTAAACATCCGAGCCCTAGTGATTACAAGATCAACTTAGTAAGATCTCACCCACAGATCGCCCTGTAGAGTACTTGTATTGACTACCAGATGGCAGTAGTAAACAGAGTGTGGACAGTGGCACCCAACTCACAGTAGCTGAGACCATACCATTGTTATTGTACTTCAAACTGAGGATACGAGTAATAATGAGGCAGTGGTGGTGTGATATTACTGAATGTTTCTTGGATGGAACAGAAAAACCACGGAAAATGACTTATTGGATGACTGAGATGGGAATCGAACCCATATCTCTTACCAGTTGTCAGTTGTACTCCACTTAAGCTTTCAACCAAGGACTTACGGAATAGAGGTGTAAAAACGTATTCAATAATCTAAAAGCAAAAGATGATATATTTCATAATATTCCTCAATATGTAGCCTACTTAACGTAGAATTAGCACTGAAAATAATTAGCTTGTAATAATTCAATCTCACAGATTTGGAAAACTTTCCAACTCTCTTCCAGGTTTCAAATTTACATTTCCACTTTGCTTCTGCGTACTGACATGTGAGACACGTTTTTCTCTCGGTCTCTCGTTTACTTGACTTTTCCTCGGGCCGAGAAGAAGTTCCTGAATAAATCCTGGACTAGTGAGGAGAGATAAAAGTATTTATATTCTCGGAGATAAGCACTGCAACTGATTCTCTTAATTCGTGTGAGAGAGGCAGTGAAATGACCATCCAACGCCCTCTTTCAATACCAGTTCATTTCTTAAAGTTTGGAGACAAGTTTTCCTGGGACAATTCAGCACATTTCGTATGAGACCCCGGAATTAGGAGACATTTGCCACTTTGGAAGCAAAATAACCAGTGATGGATGAAGCAAAGAGGATATAAAAAGTAGGTTGGTTCAGGCAAGGAAAGTATTTCCAGAGAAAAGGAATCTGTTGCCATCAAATATAGCCTTGATTTAGGTATTACAGAGTTATTTTTGAAATCCTTTGTCTGAAGCATGCGGCTCTATGGAAGTGAAACTTGAAGAGAAGAGGTAGGTTGGTAGGACACATACTAAGACATCCAGGGATAGCAAACTTAGTTATGTAAGTAAGGGTCCAGGAGAAGAACTGTAGTCGGCTTCGGTGGCGTAGTTGATAGCATGCTGAGCTTCTATGCCCAAGGGCGCGGGTTCAAACCCGGCCGAAGTCGTATGATTTTTTAAGAGAGTGTAAAATATCTCTCAGTATGCCTTCCTTCGGAGGGGAAGTAAAGTCGGCGGTCCCATGCCATAGATTTATGGCATGATAAAGAACCTTCCACTAACTTTCTTCGGCTTTTCCCAATTAATTGGGGTCGCCGGAGCCAACCAGGCTCATTTTGGTTTTGGCCGGGGATTTAAGGCCGGATGCCCTTCCTGACGCCACGTGATCTTCCAGGTGAAAATTCCACCCCGCTGTCACCGGGATTCGAACCCCGGCCGTCCGGGTGAAAGACGAGCAGCTAAGCCACTGCGCCATCACGCTCCCCCTTCCACTAACTACACTTAAGGAAGATAAAATTTGTAGGTTAGTTTCATAACGCTACATTAGTTCCAACGTTCACCACCAGGTGCTGACTGCGATTGCATTTAGTAGCCACGTCCGCAGCTAGGTGTCGTGGACGGTAGCATTTGGTAACAAAAGTAGGAACTACTTGACAAAAATAAATCGTCTGCAGTCCTTCTACCTGAATCACAGATAACACACACTAATACAGCAATCACAATTAACACCGGTTATCAGACAGATTCTACACACACCCAAAGTACACGGGGCTACTTCAGGCCCGACGAGAGGGAGGGGCAAGCGGGGCTGTAGCCCCTTGGCCCAGATATGTTGAGGGGCCTGAGGCGGTTAAATGGACAACTTTATTTCATTTAATGTCAAAACTATTATGATTTTTTATATGACTCTGTTGGAAGTAAATACAACCAGTGAATAGTATCCAAAACATTACTAAGAGAATTATATAAATATTGTATTAATTTTATAAATAACCATTGTGTTTTTTGTTTTTCTTGTGGGAAAATGGTGAAGTTGCCAAAGTTGTCAATTTTGTTTTTAACGTGCTGGAGTTCTTTTTGGAGCATAAAGTTTCTGATTCAATCTCAGAAAAAAAAACCTTTACTTTATGCATTTCTGAATGTAGTACGGCTTCTTCATGTAGTAGCTGAACTCGTTCAGATACAATGAAAGTGGGATTTTAACGCACAGTGACCAAAATCTTGAAATAAAACAACCAGAGAGAGCAGAAAATGAATGAGAGTGGCTAAATAACTAAAAGGAAAATAAATGAACGTTAATTTGGGCAAGCTCAATTCCACGGAGCTTTTTGGGGGGATTAAATGTTTGCGAGCTTGATACCGTAATTTCAAAATTATATATTATATTTCCGTATCGAGATACATAGTTAAATAATGTTCATCAGACGTTCAGCTACAAGAACAGCTTTATCATTGGCCTGCAAAATATCTTCTATTGGGCACGATGATGGTAAATTCTGGCAAACCAGAATGTGCTCTTCATCCTGTAGTAGTCCACAATCACAGACCATTTCTCTTTGTGCGTAGCCCCACTTCACAAGGTTGGATTTGCATTTCGAAACACCTGTGCGAATTCGGTTGAGGGTTTTCCAGATGGGATAGTGAAGGTGAAAACCAGCAGAAGGTTCTTCCTTTAGACTCAGGGATGGATTAGGCACTTGTTGTTCCCACAGTTCACGCCTTCGTTTTCCTGCCGTATCAACAAGGGGTGCAGTTGTTCTTTAAAAGCTCTTCCTTGACCTGAGTCGAACCCATTTCAAAATTATGTCACAGGTTGAATGAAATGGAGGGGCCCAGATAACCTTGTCCTAGGGCCCGTGACCGCTCTCTACGGCCCTGGACTCCATGACCGCGTTGTCGCAGCCCCTAAACTAAGGAACCAACCAACCAACCAACCAACCAAGAACTGTAGGGGAGACCAAGCTTAGAATAATGTTAAAAAGATTGCCTCGGATGTAAGATGTGTAGAGATGGAACGATTAGCTCAGGACAGGGAGCCATGGAGCCTGCATCAAACCAGTCAAAAGACTGAAGACTAAAACACACATGAGACCCAGGTGAACTGCTCACTGCTGAGACTTGGGAGACATCTTCTACGTTCCATAATTGAAGGGAATATCGAAGGCTAAAGAGGAAGTGAACGTAGAAGAATATCATGGCTACTAGCGACAATTTGCTGCATATATTGTGATCTCTAACATCCATTAATGGTAATGCATGAGAAGTGGTAGAGTCGTTATCACCAACTCTTTACTAACGATTAGTTAGTAAATTCCTATTTAACTTAACTACGAGAGTTAATGCCTGGTTATCGTAGATGCATTTCACGAGGTCATTCGGTTTCGTAATTACTTAAATACGCTTTACGGCTCTCGCGCATGCGTAGACACGGTTTCACCCTGGAGGAACATGGCGGACATAGCAAGAGGCGTGTAGCACTGATCGTTGTTTGCTATGCTTCTTGGAGACTTTCTGGAATTGTAATTATAAAGGAAGGGAAATACAGAACACCTTAATTATGGCAAAAGCATTAAATGATACTAGCATTACCCGTCACTGCTTCGCCCGCGAATATTCTAGTTGCAAAGAGTACACTTAGCAAAATCTCAATCATGAATGCTATGACTGATTTATCCTTGGTATGAATAATCATACTTTATCAATTCAGCTACTGGTGCAGTGGTTAGGGGTTTGTCATTCCGTCATAGGTAGGTTATATCAGAGCGAAGTTAGTTTTCTGGGAATATCACAGACACTGTTAATTTAAGGACCTTTAAATGTGGTTTTCGGAGACCCTTTATCGTCGGCTGAAAAAGACCTTTCGTACCACACTCACACGTGAAAATTGCGTGAAAAATTCTAGAGTGACCCTTGACCCCCTTAAGCGCATTATACTGTATGTATTGATGAATTTTACAGCTTAATTTGGTTCAGTGATGACCTTATAACCATCTGGAAACTTTCACAGTAATGTAATAATTGGAACTGCATTGCGTCTTACAGAAATAGATGGACCTGTGAGATTCTGTTACCATGGTTACCGTGTTGCATTCTTTCATTATTTCAGTGTAAATATACATGTTTTAAGGTATTTATTTAATTGTGAGGCATTTAAAGAGTAAGTGAGTGCGTTTCGCTTACACATTGAGTTATGCTGAACCTGTAGGTACCCCATATGTGTAGGTAGGTGTTAATGGGACCTTATTTTCGGTACAAAACTGGAATGGGCCCTTAGCAGAATAATATAGGGAGGGATGAGCAAAGTATTAGGAGAACTGACAGTTATGTGTATACATTGTTTACACAGCAAAATAGGACACCTCCCTCTGTTATCTTCGTAGCGTAAGTGGTTGCGTCGCAGACTATGAGTTCATTATGTAGATCTGGAAGGAGTCCGAATCCCGCTTCGGATATCGTCTTCTATTTCCGCATTTGTCTTTGTTGGTGTTAGTAACATGTATGATGTTTTATAATTTCACTGTCATAAGCATATTTTATATTCATAAGGACGAATGTTAGTGTGAAACTCGGAAACAATCCAATTCCTCCGCCATTGCATGTGGCGAAAGGTAGAATTCACATGTTTCACTCCACTTTAACGATGCTTTAGAGAGTTGAGTGGTCAGATTTGGCCATTTAAAGTAATTGATTGTTAGTGGTAAGTTAACGAGGGTTTCTGTTTGATGAAATGCTTGCACAAATTTAAATACTGCAGTATTTAATGATGAATTAACAGATAATTGACGTTAGTGAAAACGGCCCTTGATGTTTGAATACTGAACAAGTATTTACTGACGCGATTACAAGAGGACAGTGGGGAATTATTTAAAAGACTTTTAACATGTATTAATCAAAGCACCAACAACAATAATAAAAATGTCCCTTTTAACTACTGCTGGCTGCGTGGCTCAGCGGTAAGGTTGTCAGTAGTGGGGTAGGGAGAGAGCTGCTTCATAGCCTACTTTCGTACGAACTTTGCCGATATCTCCCGAACGCATGATCGGATTTTAACGAACGAGGTGTTGTTGGGGTTGGGGTGACGTTATCTTTGCTAAGAAAATGTTTTTTTTTAATTGTTGATTTTGAAATTGGCGCTATTTTGGAAACGGTGAAGATGAGAAAAAAGTTTGTTTGACGTTAATGAAAGGAATAGCTATGCCGTATAGAAATTATAAAAAAATCTAAAAATACCAACACACATTCTTAGCAAAGAGGACGTCACCCCAACGTCAACAATACCTCATTCGTTAAAATCCGACCATCCGTTCGCCAATTATCGCCAATGTTTGAGAGAAAGTAGGCTATCATTTTTTTTTGCCTCCTACACACTTGAAACTTGCAGTCCACCTAGAGGGCATAGCCACCTTTCATTAACGTCCAACAAACTTTTTTCTCATCTTCACAGTTTCCAAAATAGCATCAATTTTAAAATCAACAATTTACAAAAAAATTTTTAAAAAATACCAACACACATTCTTAGGAAAGAGAACGTCAACCCAACCCCAACAACACCTCGTTCGTTAAAATCCGATCATGCGTTCGGGAGATATCGGCAAAGTTCGTAGGAAAGTAGGCTGTAGTACTGTTGTCGCGTGCTGTGCCCATGGTTGCAGGATCAAATCCTGGCACAGTCAGCTGGCATTTGAGGGTGTGCCGTGTCAGTAGATTTACTAGTACGTTAAAGATCCCCTTTGGGCAAAATTCCGGCACCTCGGCGTCTCCAAACGCCGCACCAACTACAGCTAAGTGAGCCATTCACGGTTGTACAAATAACAGACAGTATAACTTATCGATTGAGTAATTATAAACCTGAGTTTAGTTGATTTTGGTCATTAGTGGTTCTGAATACTGCCGAAACACTTCATTTTACAGTAGGCCTATATGCATTACAAGTGAGCAATGAACACACTGGACTGGCGCGTAACATGATTTCGATGGGTGCATTCAGTAATATCTCCAATCAGATGATTGCAAAGTGCATATAATATCACGCATCATCTGTCTCATCTTGCCAGCTTATTGGTCCAACGCTTAAAACAGAATCACCACCCCTCTACCTTTCTGTAGGGGTAATTACTACCATGAAGAAACTGAAACTGAGACATGACTTTAGAAGGCTATAGCGGACATACCAGAAGCTCCTATTTTGTTGTAAGAAGCCTATCACGGTCCGACAAAGCCATAAAATTGGCTTGTATGCGCGATATTACTTATATGTGTAATTCGATAGAAACTCACTCGTGAAAGTGCAAAAAAATCAAGATTGATTTCTCTTTAGAAGTCTGATTTTTTAGCCTACTTTTCACATTTTGCAGAAATGAGGAAAAAGTAGACTTATGAGATCGGGCAAATGTTTGTCTGTCCTTCTGTCTGTCTGTCTGTCTGGCTAAACGGCTGCAGCAATCGAAACAAAATTTACTGAGAGTAAAGATCTATACCTGAATATCTCACGGCCATATTTGAAAATGATGTCAGTGCTACCAACTGCTGAAAAATCGCAATTGAAATTTGAGCTCCATGTTGGACATCTTGGAAGGTATGAATGGGAGCTATTTCAAAATTGGCATACGTATAGATAATAATATTGCAGTTTAATTTCCAGGAGGCCATACATGGCATTGTTGCCAAAATGTTTCTAAGCCTGCTGATAGGTCCAAATTTTAAATGCATATAACTTCTACACTATCAATTGGATTTCAACCAAATTTCGTATGTGCTATGTGTACATATGTGGATATGACTGAGCGTATTCATAAGAGCCACCAGGGTTGCCAACTGTTAATAAATGCTCTCAATTTTATAAAAACCAAATACCCATATATCAGAAACTATGCAAGCCGACAGCTTTAAACTATGCACACGTATTGTACCTGACATTCTAGATTAATTTGGAGTAACTTATATACGTCAGTGCTACCAACATGATTCTAAGCCTGCTGAGAGGTCCAACTTTAAATACATGTAACTTCTATACTATCAATTGGATTTCAACCAAATTTTGTGTGTGCTATGTGTACCATAACAGATATGACTATGCCGATTCTTAAGAGTAACCAGGGCTGCCAACTGTTAATAAATACTGTCTCTATTTTTGTTATCCTAATATCAATATATCAGAAAGTATGCAAGCCAATAGCTCTAAACTTTGCACACGTATAGTACCTGGCATTCTAGATTAATTTGGAGTTACTAATATAGGCCTACGCCAGTGCTGCCAACATGATTCTAATCCTGCTGATAGCTCCAATTTTAAAATACATGTAACTTCTATTCTAAAGAATGGATTTCATTCAAATTGACACAACACTAGATCATATTATTTCAGATTATTTCTGACCAATATATGTATGTCATTTTTGACAAGATGATTTTACGCGCGCTGTTAGATCCAATGTTTAACTGCATGTAACGTCCATGCTAGCCATTGGACTTCAACCAAATTTTGTATTCTGTTCCTTAAGAGATGGGATTAAGAATATATTCAGTCACCAGGGCTGCCAACTGTAGTTCTCTATTATTACCAACTTAATTTCGTCATTATTCTAGATAGATCCATATAGATTAATCATTGGCATGAATCTTAAATTTTAAGAAAAGTAGGCTCTTTAGTTCGTCACGGAACTTCTTGTTACTTGTTGAAAAGTCAACGGAAATATATTTATTTGTTTATAAAGTTCATTTAAACAAATAAACAAGGCGATAACCCATGCAATAACTCTTTCGCGTCGAGCGCGAAATGCAAAAGTTTCCCTGTACTATTGAGATGGTTTGTAAGATTTTGGTACAAATCACACCTTGTAACTCCCTCTGGTTTAGGAGCTTGAGTTTTGTGAAACGTACACCTTAGCGTTATATATAATACTAGCAGTAGTGCCCGGCTTCGACCGGTGGGTTTATTTGTTTTATGGGTGATGATGCATACTAATACAGAACTGGCACATGATACTTAAACTACGGTACCAGAAAAAATATAACTTTTTGTGGTGATGGTGGTGGTGGTGGTGGTTGTAGTGAGGGTGATAAGCAGTACAGTATAATGGAAGTAACATTTAGGTCATTTTCCCCTAATGATAATAATGAATAGGGAAAAGGCTATTTACTAACTACAGCACTGACACATGTAATTTACAAACAAATTTCTAAAAATGATTAGAAAGAGGAGTAAGTGAAATAAAAGACACTGCCTAGAACCTATATCTCATTGTCTGTTAAAAATGTAGATACCAATAGTGTCGTCTTTTGTCGCATTGAGCCGTAGGAAAATAATCAGAACACTTTGGAAAACTTCGGCTGCCCCGAGCTCCTGAGGTAGCAATAGTATCATTTATCGCCACATAGCGCTCAACGATAAGTTTCGGAATAAATTAAGGTAAATTTGAAGGCACTTACGCTTATTGCAGCTGATAACCTCAATGTATTGCACCAACACCATTGCACTTATACTGATGCACAATATGTTCATGATGATAACTGTTTTAAGGGGCAAAAACAGCTTTTTGCACTAATTTCTCCCCGTGACTGCAATTTACAAGCAGCGCAAGATTTAACTATTTTCGCAATTCTGCACCAGAACAATGGAAGGGGCGATGTGATGCAGCCCGAATTGCCAGTCAACAATAGACTTATTAAAATACTCGTACAGTTACACTACTACGGACATGAATGATTCTAGGGCCATATCACATTGTTTTCAAGTTCAGTTTGTTTGTTATTCTAAATGTAGGGAATGGAGAGCGTTGTCCAAAATATCAAGTGGACAGTGTTACCAGCAGGGTTTCAAAGTGTATGTATAATTTGGTGCAATTAGAAGGAACAGTGTAGATTTGTGATAAAGGGCCTAAATGCAGGGAATGGAGTGGCCTGTCCGAAATTTGAAGTGAACAGTGTCACCCGCAGGGTTCCAAAGGGTAAGTGTACAAAATGTGGTTCAGATCAGTGAAACGGTGTAGATTTGTGCCAATGGACCTAAATGCAGGGAATGGAGTGGTCTGTCCGAAATTTCAAGCAGACAGTGTTACTCGTCGGGTTCCAAAGTATAAGTATGTGAAATTTGGTTCAGATCGGTGAAACGGTGTAGATTTGTGCCAAAGAGCATACACACAGGGAATCGAGTGGTCTGTCCGAAATTTCATGCTGACAGTGTTACTCGCAGTTTTCCAAAGGGTAAGTAGGCTATACAAATTTTGGTCCAGATCGGTGAAACGGTGTAGATTCGTGCCAAAGGGCTTAAATGCAGGGAATGGAGTGGTCTGTCCGAAATTTCATGCAGACAGTGTTCATCGTAGGGTTCCAAAGGGTAAGTATACAAATTTTGGTTGAGATCGGTGAAACAGTGTAGATTTGTGCCAAAGGGCATAAATGCAGGGAATGAAGTGGTCTGTCCGAAATGTCATGTAAATGGTGTTACTCGCAGGGTTCCAAAGGGTAAGTATACACATTTTGGTTCAGATCGGTGAAACGGTGTAGATTTTTGTCAATGGGCCTAAATGCAGGGAATGGAGTGGTCTGCCCGAAATTTCATGCAGACTGTGTCACTTGCATGGTTCCAAAGGGTAAGTATACAAATTTTGGTTCAGATCGGTGAAACAGTGTAGATTTGTGCCAAAGGGCATACATGCAGGAAATGGAGTGGTCTATCCGAAATTTAACATAACCTAAACTATTCCTCTTGAATCTGGCTTTCATATAAAAATAATAATTTTTCTAATCTGACTGGTAGTTCCAGAGATTAGCGCGTTTAAGCACACAAACAAACACACGAACTCTTCAGCTTTATTATATTAGTATAGATATATACATAATACTAATAGTAATAACTAGCGGACCCGTACCAGAACTCTCGCATAATGGGTGGTGTGCGCCCCGTCTGTACAGACTACCCGCCTCGCCCAAGTGCTATGCTGGCTATACGCAAAACAGTTCAGCCAAGGGCTATCGTCTTGTTTATTTGTTTAAAAGCACTTTATAAACAAATAAATATATTTCCGTTGACTTTTCAAGAAATGCAAGATTTTTCCTGTACTATTGAGACGATTTGGAAGATTTTGGTACAAACTACACCTTCTAACTCCTTCTGGTTTAGGAGCTTGAGTTTTGTGAAACATAAACCTTAGCCTTAGCACATTATATAATAAGATAATAATAATCAATATCAAATTTTACATAAGAGGACATTCTTAAATTAGTACTTAATTAAAATTAGCAACATGAGAATACGTTGATCTCAATTTTATCCAGACGGCGTAGCCGAGCTGGTTAAGTCGTGCTCCACAGCCACGAAAATGTCCCGAGTATGGAGATTCGATTTCCGACGCTGACAGCGGCTATCCTGAGTGTGTATTTTCCTCAGGTTTTCCCGCACTTCCTCCAGGCAAATGCCGGGATAGTACCTTACTTCAAGTCCCGGGGCTGCTACCCAATCCCTGTTCCTACTACAGCTAGACATGCTACTACAGTCAGCACAGGAATACAGGTTATCAGACAAGCTCAACACTCACCCAACTACACGGGGATGATGACGAAGTGTCGTGGCGGTAAAAGGCTAAGAACCCCTGATGTAGACCGATTAAAAGGCAACCTGCTCAATCTCGGTTTGTTTAATAATGCCATTAGATCCTACCTCGCAGCTGGATGTGTCTCTGTGTCCATACAACAGAGTCACCAGTTTCCACTCTGTGCTTTGCTCGCCACTGCGGACGCCCTCTTGTGTTACAATTAAAATTAGCTAACGAAGAACAAATGTGCGCATTTTTTTGCAATCGTGTGTGAAAAAAGCGATGCGGCACGCTGTTGTTTGTTCTGTGCTCTCGTGGATAATTAAACGTTTCCAGAGCATCGGGATTACTAACGCACGTTCTGTGAATTACAGGCTTCATGGTTCAGTCATGAGGTGGGCAAGTCTTATAACTTATTAACACACACGCAGTGGTGTACCGACAGAGGCATTTTAGGGTTTAAATTCCCATCAAAGACATTTTGTTTTCATGAATCCTTATATTGTCCAATGTATCACCACTGTTAAATGCTTTACACCACCGCCAGTGAGGCGTCTTGACTCAGGAGGAGCCACTGTTTGCGGCTTACATTTACAGTATTTGTAAACATACAGTGGTATGCAAATTATTAGACTCAATCGTGCTTGTCCGTACCTTCCCGTTGGGTCAAAATGGAGGCTATTGTTTGCTCTCAAATCCATAAGTAATTTTATATCCTTTTAGGAATGTACTGAACAAAGTAATACATATTTAGTATCAAATGGTTTATAGAAACGGCAGAAAACGCTAATGAAATCGTTGATTCCAAGACAAAATATTATGGAGATATACTAAACCAGTTGTTAACCTAGTGTTATTATAGGGCGTGTGTGGCGTAGTGGTAGTGACTTAGACACAGTCTAGAGGTTCGTGGATCACATCCCAGCAGGTTCAAATTTTTTACTTCGTTTTTAGTTTTGTATTTATTGATTTATAACTACTCAAATGTTATAATGTTGAGCAATTATAGTGTGTATTTGCAATCGATATTATTATTATTATTATTATTATTATTATTATTATTATTATTATTATTATTATTATTATTATTATTATTATTATACCAGGTGAGTCAGCCGCCCCTTATTTTTTAGTTTTCGGCCACACTTCCAACGTCTGATACCAATATGGTCGACCAGCACTACGTGCCACATTTGACTTATATCATGCGGTGTTTATTTAGGGCTTATTGTGTACCGGCTTGACACAGTGTGCAGCCTAGAAGCGCTGGTTATTTCATCGCCATGTTCTTGTATTTGATCCCCCAGGGGCTCACATCTGATGGGACGTTGGTTGGCGACCACGGAACCCCAGTTGAGTCTGGCATTGCTTCGACTTGCGTGTGCCGGGCTCCTCTCCGTCTTCTTTCCTGTCGACCTCTCTTGGTCAACTCTTGTTCTCTTCCGACTCCGACGGTATTAGGGTATCCGACGCCTAGGGAGTCTCTCCTTTTCCCCCGTAATTGGATCTTCTCTCATTTTTCCTGATCCCTCATTCTTCCAGGGTTTTTCTTTCAGGTACCTCCTGCCTTCTGCTCAAGGCCCTCAAGGAGGCAGGGTGTGTGTATCCCCACCAGTTCTTGTGCACCTTGGATAATGCTAGACCCTTAAGGGATCACAGCTGGTGAGTTCGAGAGTTATCGATCCTAGGGATTCCTGAACTGGGTCCGGTTTTTCGCCTTTTTCCATTGCCTTTGGGGTGGGCCCGCTCCTCTTTCCCTTTCCTGCCTGCCATTCATGGATCTCCTTCCTTCAAAGTCCCTCAATCTTCATTCTTCGAGGGTTGAGGGCATTTTTCCCCCTTTCTTTTATTTCCCGTACCCTTCTTTTGTTTTCCTTTTCTTTTCCAATTGTGTACGTTTGTAGTTAGATTTACTTAAATTTTCATCTTTATTTTCCATGAACACCCAAACTATTAAGTGCCGATAACCTAGATGTTAGGTCCCTTAAAACAACAATTATCATCATCTTGTATTTGATCCACGAGGCTCAAAATGTGCATAAAAATATTTCGCGGTGGTGGGATTTGAACCCACCTCCAAAAAACAGGTCCGCTACCTTCTACGCACTTGGACCATTGCTCCACCACTCTTCGTCCCTTCATCTTGCCTGAAAGCGTATGAGATGTGATACTGCTTTCCGCTTCAAAGGTTCATTCACGTTGTTTATCTGTATGCCACCGCACCTATCGTTAATTTCGTATACAACTGAAATCTTATAAACAGCATGTGTAAGTCAGTAGTTAATTTTAGTTGTAAGTTTGTAGCAGTGGCCTCCGTTGTGTGGTGGTCAGCGTGATTAGCAGCCACCCCGGAGGTCCACGGTTCAATTTCCGGTTCTGAAACGAAATTTGAAAAGTGGCATGAGGACTGGTATGGGGTCAACTCAGCCTCGGCTGGATCAAATGAGTGGAGAGGGTTCGATTTCCACCTCAGCCATCCTCGAAGTGGTTTTCCGTGGTTTCCCACTTCGTCTTCGGGCAAATGCCAGGATGGTAATTTCCGTAAGGCCACGGCCGCCTCCTTCCTACTTCCTTGCTTAACCTTCCCACTCTTCCCATTCCTTCATCAGGACCCTGTTCGCTTTGCAGGTGAGGCCGTCTGGGCGTAGTGCCTGGTCACACACCCCAGTTGTATCCCCTACTCAGAGTCACAAGCTCCAGGACACTGCCCTCAGTGGCGGTAGAGGTGGGATCCCTCGCTTAGTCCGTGGGAACGGCCAAAACGATGGTAAAACGATATTGAAAGTTTGTAGTTAGATTTAATTATAGGTATTTTTCATTTTTCATTAACACCCAAACCATTAGGGACCGATAACCTAGATGATAGGACCCTGGTAACAACAATTATCATCATCATCTTGTATTTGATCCCCAAATGAGCACAAAAGTATTCAACGGTGGTGGGAATCGAACCCACCTCTCATAAACAGGGCAGCTACCTTCTACGCACTTCGGCCATTGCTCCGTGGGAACTCGTCCTTTCGCCTTGCCTGAGGGCCTCGAGTTGAAGGCAGGAGGTACCTGAAAGGAAAACCGTCGAAGAATGAGGGATCAGGAAAAATGAGAGAAGAGCCAATTAAGGGGAAAAGGAGAGACTCCCTAGGCCTCGGATACCCTAATAACGTCGGGGTCGGAAGAGAACAAGAATTGACCAAGAGGGGTCGACAGGTAAGAAGACGGAGAGGAGCCCGTCACAAGCAAGTTGAAGCAATTCCAGACTCAGCTGGGGTCCCGTGGTCGCCAACCCACGTCCCACCAGATGTGAGCCCCTGGGGGATCAAATACAAGAACATGGCGATGAAATAACCAGCGCTTCTAGGCTGCACAGTGTGTCAAGCCAGTACACATTACCCCAAATAAACACCGCATGATATTAGTCAAATGTGGCACGAAAGCCCTTGTGTATTATTTCCAAAGCTTAAAATGTGCATACAAATATTTGGCGGTGGTGAGATTTGATCCCAGCTCCCAAAAACAGTACAATTATGTTCTACGAACGTAGATCATTGCGCCACGGCTACTTGTCACTTCAGCTTGCCTGAAAATGTATGAGATGTGATACTGCTTTCCGCTTCGAAGATTCATTCACGTTTCTTATCAGTAAGCCACCGTACCTAGCGTCAATTTCGTATCCAACTGAAACCGTATCATTGGCATGTTCTTTGCACTTGCGCGTATGACAGATGCTTTGAATTATCACTTGTCGCACACATGTTTTTGTAAAAGTCTTGCTTCCATGTCGTCATAAATCTTGTAAAGTCGTTTAGGGTCATTGTGGCTTGGCTATAGACGGGGAACTGTCGACCATGTTGGCATCAGACGTTGAAGGTGTGGCCGAAAACTAAAAAAATAAGGGGCGGCTGACTCACCTGGTATACTAATAACACCCACCTCATACTCGTATTTCAACACTCGACTACAGCGATTGAAATTCGTTGTCCTTGAACCGCGGTAGAGCCAATTGTTGTTGTTGTTGTTTTTGTTGTTGATTCTTTAAGGGTTTTGTGGCATCATTGTCTTGTGGCCCCGTGTACTTGGGTGTGTGTAGAAGTTATCTGATAACCTGTGTCACTGTGATGTCTGTAGACTTACTACTGTGTGTACTTTTATACGAAGAAGGATTTGGGTAGGAAGCTGTTGCTACTGTTGTTATTTCATTTGAGATGCATGGACATCACGGTCATTTAGCCCCGAGTACTTGGTGAATGTTGAATATTGTCTGATAACCTGTGTTATTGTGATGACTGTATTCGTGTGTGTTTGTATAATTCCGGTGAGGATTCAATCAATCAACCTATAATATCCGTATAGCACGTTGTTTTTCAACAAGCTACTACAATCAACAATCAATTATACTCCGTGGAAAGGACAAAGAGTTATTACAGTATTTCAAAAATAACACAGCATTCTGTGAAGGGAATTTTATTGTATCACATGATAAACTTTCAGTACCGTATATAATAACCTACCTTATTGGGTTTAGAAAAGTTGTCTCTACTATCCATTGCGATCCACTGTCCTCTTTGTATTCAGAAAGCCACTCCAAGACTTCGTCTTTAACCAAATTCAGACACCACAACAACACAGGTCATCAGGCAAATTCTACACAAACCCAAGTACACGGGGCTAAATGATCTCGATATCCATGCCCCTCAAATGAAACAACAACAACAACAACATTTAATTCCCACTCTGTGTAGGATATTAGCTTAGATTGTATTTTTACACACAGAAATCGTCCCACTTTGGACCAAGACGTATCTTCAGGCGTGAAAGCTGAACCAACCAATGTCACTGTCGCAGACGAAAGCTGGACCAATCAAAATTGGCCTTGTAAGCCTGCAGGCAGAGTGGACTGGCTCTCTGAGACATAGGATCTTAATGAGGAAGGTTTTTCAAATATGCCTCCATTTATCAATCAATTATTGCTTAAAAATAGGTAATGAAATATATAATAAATCATCCCCTATAACAGCCTGATAATCGATATTTATTTTGATACCTTTACGATCAACTTTATGTTCAAGTGCCCAATTGTCCTTTAAAAGAATGTAGAGCCAACATTGCACTCGCATTGGTTAAAGTGAAGCTTTACTGTCAGCAGGAAAGTCAACCCTAACATACTCTACACGAGTGAATAAAGAATGGGGTCTCAAATATAAATGACTTTTGGATTATCCCGGCACTGTCACTGTCACTGTCACTGTCACTCTAGGTGGCTTTTGTCCGTACTCACAACAATGTGCAAGGCCTCGGGCCAATAAGAGTCAGACTCCCATTTGTTCATTCGACACTTTGAGGGATTCTAAACACTCGACATATCAGGGCTACGAGAATATAAATAAGTAAATAAATAAATAAGTAAATAAATAAGTAAATAAACAAATAAATAAGTAAATAAATAAATAAGTAAATACGTAAATAAATAAATAAATAAATAAGTAAATAAATAAGTAAATAAACAAATAAGTAAATAAACAAATAAATAAGTAAATAAATAAGTAAATAAACAAATCATCATCATCATCATCATCATTTATTGCATTAAACAGGCCATTGAGGCCTACAGCAGAATAACAAAAGGAAAAGATAAATATTACAAATATTACAAAAACCAAAAAAATTATTACAAAAGGGAAAATTATTACAAAACACAAAAAGGATCCAATAAAAGGAAAGTCAGTAAATCATGAGGGGAGGTATTTGCTGCAGATGGCACTCCATCTTTTCCGGTCTCTAGCATCACCCTCCACAGCTGTTGGTTCCACTTCTTGGAGGATCGTCGTCACTCGATCCTTCCATCGTGTTCTTGGGCGTCCTCTCGGGCGTTTTCCCGTGGGTTGAGATTGGAGGACTCTCTTAGGAAGGGATCCGTCCGCTCGTAAGATGTGTCCAAACCATTGTAGTCGCCTCTGTCCAATGTGTGGCTTTCCAAACCTCTGGTACAGGTCTTCTTTCTTTCTTTCTTCTCTCCCATTTACCTTCCATGGTATTATAGACGGGCCCATATATCTTTCGAAGTACCTTTCTTTCAAAAGCACATATTGAATGTTCTGTCGTTGCTGATGTCGCCCAAGTTTCACAACCGTATAAAAGTGCTGGTCTCACTAGTGTCGTGTACAGATGGACTTTGTTCTTCTGAGATATCAGACGAGATTTGAAGATATTGTTCAGACTAAAGAACACGCGATTAGCACTTGTTATGCGTTGATGTACTTCTTTCGTCACTTCACTTTTGTTGGTTAATATTGAGCCCAGGTACTTGAACTCTTCAACTCGTTCGAAGGTATGTCCGTCTACAACAATGTAAGGAGGGAGAACGCGACGACGTGATACTCCAAGATATTTTGTCTTGTCCTCGTTCACCTCCAACCCAATTTTCTTTGCATTTTGGAGGAATCGGGAAGTATCGGCACACATTTGCTCTAGCGTGTCACCAAGGATCACAACATCGTCAGCAAATGCTAGAATTGTATCTGCTTCCACCATCTCCATTTCTCTGGTTCGGCAAGTGTCACGGCTTACTTTTTCCAAGGCCAAGTTGAATAATATTGGCGCCAATGGATCTCCTTGTCTCAATCCATTTTGGTTAGTGAAAGGTGGTGATAGTTGATTGCCAAACCGTACTTTAGAAGTTGACTGGGAGTAGCAGGCTGCGATTAGACGGATGTATTTCGATGGGATGCCTAGTTCCTCTAACGTTTCCCATAATGCGACGCGGTCAATGCTGTCATAAGCTTGCCGGAAATCGATGAAGATGAGGTGTAGTTCCCGATCAATCTCATAGAATTTATCTATCAGCTGCCTCAAAGTAAATATGTGGTCGATGGTAGACCGTCCAGGGACGAACCCACATTGATATGTGCCTACAATTCCTTCAGCCAGTGGTTTCATTCGGTTTAACAGCAGAGTTGTAAAGACTTTGTATCCAATTTCAAGAAGTGAAATTCCTCGGTAGTTTGATACTTTGGTAGCATCACCCTTCTTGAAGATTGGAAACACAATTGCTCCCTTCCATTCTTCAGGAATTACTTCTGCTGCCCAGATGGTGGATATCAATCGTCTCAATGCATCCATCAGTGCTTGTCCTCCCAGGCGAAGCATCTCAGCTGTGATACCACTACCTCCTGGGGCCTTGTTGTTCTTGAGTAATTTTAGGGCCACACTGATTTCTTCCTCTGATGGTTCAGGGACTTCTACTCTATCAAAAAAAGCTCCCGCCTGAGTTGTCACCGTCAATGGAAAGTCCCGATTCAATAGGTTCTCAAAATGATCTTTAAATAGGTTTGCCTGCTCTTCTGGCGGTACCACTTCACCTGTCCCATTTGTTAGAACCAAAGTACGTTGTCGGTATACACCTCTGGCAAACCTTGAGGCTTGGAAAAAAGAGCGTGATGACATTGCTTCTTCTACTGCTTTCAACAGTCCTTTATGGTATTCCCGTTTCTTCTTTCTTATGAGGTTGTCCGTGTTACGCCTCGCTTCAAAGTAGGCTACCCTTGCTTCTTCCGTGAGTAAATAAGTAAATAAATAAATAAGTAGGTAAATAAATAAATAAATAAATAAGTAAATATGTAAATAAATAAATAAATAAATAAGTAAATAAACAAATAAATAAGTAAATAAATAAATAAGTAAATAAGTAAATAAGTAAATAAGTAAATAGACAAATAAATAAGTAAATAAATAAATAAGTAAATAAACAAATAAATAAGTAAATAAATAAATAAGTAAATACGTAAATAAATAAATAAGTAAATAAATAAATAAGTAAATAGACAAATACATAAGTAAATAAATACGCAAATAAATAATTAAGTAAATAAATAAATAAGTAAATAAATAAATATTTATTGATACTACAAAACAGTCGTACTATCAGAATTATTGTATGCGTCACAAACGACAACAATAATTTTAGCATCAGGCATCATAGAAACTGAAAAATAGAACGCAAAATTCTCAGAAAAATATTTGGAGCAGTACACAGAGATGGCATATGGATGAAAAGACCTACCAAAGAGCTATACGAGTACACAGACAGACTCACTGATATGAACAGAAAACGCAGACTAAATTCTTACGGGGACATAGAGAGAATGAACAACAACAGACTTACAAAGAATTTTGTTAGTAGTGGAAATTAATCGGTTCTACAGCCACCTCCAACTCCCCACCTTACAAGATGGCGGCGGCGCGATATCTCTCGAACGCATGGCCGGATTTTGACGAATGAGGGGTCATTGAACTCGGGCTGACACCCCCTTTCCAATGGACAACATATTTCAACCCCAAAAATAAAATCTACCCTACTAGGGGGTGAAATTGTAATTTTATAGAGAATCTCTCTTTCCAATTGCAACATGTGAGAGTTTGAATGCCGATATGGATTTAAACGTTGTTCTACATAAAGTGCATGTGTTCGGTGGATAGCTACTATGAATTAACATGCTTGTTTTTGATTTCTACGGATGCCCACTCATAGCTTTTGTAAGAGGGTGGGGGAGTGGATCCCTGTGGATGGGTTATTGTTGACAGGTCATTGTTGACAGGTCCTTGTGGACGAGTCCTTGTGGACAGGTCCTTGTGGACAGGCCAATGTTGACAGGTCCTTGTGGACGAGTCCTTGTCCCTTTGGACTGATCCCTTTGGACCGGCCCCTTTGGACTGGTTCCTACGGACTAGCCCATGAATTTATTTAAATTATGTCAAAGGGCCTAACTACATTTTGCGTGTAAAGCAGTGTGTTGAACTGACGTTGTTCACCAGTCCCCCACTACTATATATGTGATAACGATATGAAAGGAAAGTGACGAAATACATGTGAACACTTGTGAAATGACCTTATTACCGTCCTCCTTGCGAAACAAGTCACATCCTGTTTTGGTTCATACGTGAGAAAATGCAAGTTCATGTGTAATATGACCTAACACACAAGTGTACACATGTGCACGTGCACGATAAGAGCTAACAAGTCACAACCTGTTTTGACAGTGGTGGGAATAAGGCTAGAGACATGTACGAGTAGTCAAATTACACCGGCAGACAACCCCTTTCCTATGGATAACTTATTTCCACCCTAAAATGAAATCTACCCCTACTAGAGGGTGAAATAATAATTTTTAGGTAAAAGTCGCTTTCCATGTGCAACATGTGGGAGTTTGTATGTCAATATGAAATTAAACTCGTTCCACATAAAGTGCATGCATACAACTGAATGCCGCTATGATTTATCTTTTTTTTTTGTTTTACAAATGCGCAATTGGTTTTTTTTGTAAGAGGGCGTGCTTTTTGAATAATGATTTATAGATACGTTTTTTTTTACAAATTAACCAAAGATCCAAAAACTAATAGGTCATCGGTTTTTTAATATCTTATGAACTAAGAAAGCTAGGCACTTGTATGAGGGGTCGTTGGACTTGGGGTGACGCCCTGTTTTTGAATGTATTATTCATTTTTTGTCAAAAGGGCCTAACTGCACTTTCGTTAATATCTCGCTAACTAATAATCACAGAGGGTCAAGTGAGGTGTCATAGAACTTAAAATGGCCAACCCCTCCCCATGACCAATGAATTTACCCCAAAATAAAACAGCAAGGTCATTAACCTAAGATTTTATCAACTAATAATCAGAGAGGGGCAAGTAAGGTGTCACAAGACTCAGGATGGCCAACCCTTTTCCATGACCAACGAATTTACCCAAAATACCCAAAACAGCAAGGTCATTGACCTAGGATTTTATAAACTTATCAGTAGAGAGGGTCAAGTGAGGTGTCATAGGACTACGAATGGTTAACCCTTTCCCATGACCAATGAATTTACGCCAAAAATCCAAAACAGCAAGGTCATTGACCTGAGATTTTATAAACTAATAATCGGATATCAACATGTGAGGTGTCATAGGACTTAGAATGGTCAACCCTTTCCCATGGCTAATGAATTTACCCAAAAATACCCTATACATCAAGGTCATCGACCTGAGATTTTATAAACTAATAATCGGATATGGACATGTGAAATGTTTACAGTGAGTGATGAAACATAGCTAGGTAGTGAAAGAATTATTGTAGGCTAAATGTATGGTGACTGACAAATCTTTCACCATTGGAACTTGTTTTCAGATCAAACTGCAGTACAGAGAGAGTATAGGTTGTAGGTATGGGATAATAAAATGACAAATGGTGTATACAAAATCTGATTTATCGATTCAAGAAATAAGAGTAGACAATCTTTAATTGATTGGTTAAAGAGGATAGGTAAAATCCAAAATGGTGACTATATCGAACTAAACTGATCCAAGCTGAATCAAACCCAACTAAACCGAACTAAACCGAAGCAAACTTAATCAAAAACAAGTCAATGGTTTAAGTGTAAAACTTGTGGGTGAATGTGGTCATTGGTAATGTCAGAAAGGAAAGGGATAACGCTCTACCTATAGAGGGTAGGTAAAGCTAGTGCATGATGCTAATGCACACACACAAGTACATGAAACACACACAACTAACCTATACTCTTTTTATGGGTTGACTGTTAAAACTTGCTCAGTGGTTACTGGGACAAGATGGTCGCTACACACAACAAGCGTTAAATACTTGAGGCTAATAATCTACACACACACACACACACACACACACACAAACACACACTTGTTCTAAACTAAACTGTCTTGCTGACAGTGCTCACACTGTAGGCAGATGACAGAAATGCTTGGCTAACAGAAATACAATCATTTCCGGTTGTCTAATGTTACCAGCTAACCATTTTGTGCTGCAGTGGCGAGCACATGTGCCACTTACACTAGAGATTTTAACTTGATTTCAAGCTCTAAGTCCTAGAACGAATCAATCTAAGAAAAAGGGCATGGTGGCGCAGTGGTTAAGCTGTTAGCCTTTCACTAAAATGGACTAGGGTTTGATTTCAGGTTAATACGCATGTCATAAACATATAAAAAGCAGAGATAATGTTTTAAACCGATTACACTCGTCTCTTTTCAAATTATTACTTGGATTACAAATACAAAGGTGGACTGGCTGTGATATACAGTGAATGCTGCCTATCGCACACTAGCTGTAAGGAAGCCATATGTAGAGCTATATGTAGAGAACTACCTAGCGATTTCATGAACTGGTATAGCTATGTCGCATAAACGGTGCAGGATACATTCCAGCAACTATAATTCGTATCTTGTGGAACAGAGAAAATGCACTTTTGCCTTGATGGATAACAAATGTGTGCAGACGAAAGACCTACGCATTTGCCTAGCAAGGGGTTATAACCACGAGGAGGAGGTGTGATTTCTATATTTTATTGTTTAGAGACATGGCTTTTGTAACCAGTAGATTTAATTGATTTAGTATTTTGTAAATATTTATTTTTGTAATTGTAAATAGTTATTTTTTTAAAATAGTGGAAACCATTTATTTTTGTAATGGTAAATGTTAAATGTATAATTAAAGTTCTTTGGGATGAGTGTGCATGTCAATGATGTTTTTAGGGATAAATAGAGTGTTTGTGTGTTTGTTCAAAGACAGGCAAGGTTGTGTGGATGTATGACTACACAGAAAGAGAGAGAGAGAGAGAGTGTAGAAACAGCCTTACCTGCAGTAGTAATAGTAGACCTCTATGTTTTGCATACACATAGACAGACTGTATGATCGCAATGGCCAAGCACTCACTTTAACACCATTTACAAAATCTTAAAATGAAAAAATCATGTTTCGCAAATATGGACTTTTGACATAAACAAAATAAAAATAAAATGTGTAAACAACAAATTGGAAAATCCATGTTTCCATATCATGAAATTCAAAAACTTTAAACTGACATTTAAAAGAAATGCAAATGGAAAATTGACAAATTGTAATGTGTGAAATGTGAAAATGAACAAATGGCTATCATTATTTAAAAAAAAATGGTGCTGTATCGTTGAGGTGTGAATCAAACCCTACTTATTTTGGACCACCCGAGACTGAGTATACTTGTTTTAGTCCTCATACCACTTTTAAAATTTTGTGTTAAAGCTAGGAATTGAACCTAAGAGCTTGTAGAGGGAGACAAAGGTTAGAATATGTTAAACAGATAGCCTTGAATGTAGGATGTGGTAGCTATATAGAGATGAAACGATTAGCTCGGGACAGATAGGCACTGAGATCTGCATCAAACCAGTCAAAGGACTAAAGACTCAAACAACAACATGTACGTTCACCAAAATAATGTTGTGTAACGGTAAATGTTAGTCAACGAACAGTAATGCATTACTAAAACCCATGACACGATACCTAAGAGCTTTTCTAAAATGATTTTAAAATGCCTTTAACCCTATATTGAACACCCAGTTCACAAGACTCATAACTGCAATGTTATGGTAAAACAAAACAAAATCTATATTTCAAAACAAGCAAGTGGTTTAGTCAATGTATACTGGAAAAAGTTTTGTAAACACTCAAGTCCTCAAGACTAATTAAATTAGTAACTGTCAGGTTGACCGAGTGGTTAAGGTGTTTGACTTAAGATCAAATTTCTGTATAAGGAAGCAAGGGTTCGAATCCCTTACCTGACATAACTATTGCCTTAACATGGCTTGACCACACTGTATTATTATGATACTCGGTACACAAACCATAGATATAGTGTATTGTTTAAGACCACTCTCTTTCTGAACATAGTCAGAGACTGTTGATGGTTAACAATTGTATTAATAGTGGGACATGGGGATAGCAATTAAGAAAAAAAAACAGCCAATACCCATACAATATTTTTATTCATTTAGTTTTTTTTACAATAGTTACACACTGAATACAACATTTTATCTCTTTACCATTGTTTGATATAGATTTTAAACACAACGCTTGTTGTAGATCCTTTTACAACTTTCTCCAGGTACTCTTGTTCTTAAAAACTGGGGAAGCCGCAATGGTTTTATAGACATTAAACCCTCATTCTCTTCTTTTTCATCATCATCATCATCATCATCATCATCATCATCATCATCATCATCATTATAAATATTATCTTTATAATTATTATAGTCATTGTCACCATCATTATCATCATCATCATCATCCTCAACATCACTAGAACTATCCAATTCCTTTTTTTCCTTTTCAAAAGGGACCTCTTGAAGAGTCTGTGTTGCTTTTGATAGTGTTACGGTTTTATTGAACGTTGACAACTGTGCTAACATGACTTTTTGAGGAGATAAATGTTTTTTCACAAGGAAGTCACTATGTAGAGTAACATTATGTTTTTGTTGGACTTGCTTTTTCTTGTTCTTTTGATCATGTTTTGTTAACACTAACGGTGTTTCATTTGGTATACCACATTGATGAGTACCCACACTTAAGACCTCACCATGTTTACTTTTTAGATGACCTAGTCATTTTGTTGTTCTTTGTTTTGAGCACTGCCAAAATATGATGCCATTCGCATTTTCTCGCTTATAGTTATAAGAGTACCCATGATACACGGCACGTGGTTTACCTTTATTGGTTATAGTATATTCCATAGTAGCCACTGACTTGTATAGTCGATCCGCCTACTACAAAGGTCTGAACACTTCTGGTGAAAGAATGATGTTGTGTTGACGTTTTATGCAGGATAATGTTGGTGGCATATGCGGGTGGCTTATGTGGGTGGCTTCTGTTGATGACATGTACAGTATTGTTGGATGATTTTGGTGGCTTATGTTGATGGTTTATGGTGGTGGCTTATGTTGGTGGCTTATGTTGGTGGCTTATGTTACTGGCTTATGTTGATGACATATGTTGGTGACTTATGTTGATAGCTTATGTTGGTGGCTAATGTTGATGACATATGTTGTTGGCTTATGGTGGTGGCTTATGTTGATGGTTTATGTTGCTGGTCTATGTTGATGGTTTATGTTAATGGCTTAGGTTAATGTCTTAGGTTGATGGCATACGTTGATGGCTTATGTTGGTGGCTTATGGTGGTGGCTTATGCTGTTGGCTTATGCTGGTGGCTTATGGCGGTGGTTTATGGTGGTGGCTTATGTTGATGACATATGTTGGTGACTTATGTTGGTGGCTTATGGTGGTGGCTTATGATGGTGGCTTATGGTGGTGGCTTATGGTGGTGGTTTATGGTGGCTTATGGTGGTGGCTTGTGGTGGTGGCTTGTAGTGGCTTATGATGGTGGCTTGTGGTGATGGCTTATGGTGGCTTATGGTGGTGACTTAAAGTGGTGGCCTATGTTGGTGGCTTATTTTTGGTGGTTTACGTTAATACCTTATTTGTAATGGCTTATTTGACAAGTTATTGTTGTCAATGTATTTAGAGGATTTTTCTCTTGGTCTTGGAAAGTATCTCAACCCTCTTTTTATGGTAGCATAATGCTTACCGCCATGTTTGTAAGCAACAACAACACACTAAAATTCCAAGAATCCAAAGCACTCTAAGGTTAATGATTGTCTCTCAACTCCATTCAACGTCTAGTCAAAAACATTATATATTTTTCACATTTTTGAAAAAAGGTAAATTGGGAAAGTAGGCTATATGTTTAAACTAAAAATCATATCAAATCATATGCTAACTCCAACACCTTCGTCTATCCCACTCTCAGTCAAAAACAAGTAGTTCCGTGAAGAACTATACAGCCTATTTTCATATATCCTACTTATGTTAACTGCCACAACCAACATACAAAATTTCAGTTTAATTGCTGTAACAGATTCGTAGATATTGAGAACCGTCTAAATATTTCAGATGGTCGCCAGGTTGGATTTTTATTTTTGTACTATTACATTAAGATTCTTGTGTACGTGTGGTATTCAAACTTCAATCGCATGATTAGACAACAAGAAGGAAAAACGAGATTTTAAAATTACGCACAGCAGCCATCTTGTGATAATGCAAACCATTGAAATAAATTAGATGCCAGTGGATCAACATTTGTATAAGCATTTAACGTGCAACGTTTCACGGCACTCGGATAGTTAAATCGCGAGAAACGTCCATTTAAATATTTATACTTCGCGTCGCCGCCATGTTGGATTTGTGCTCACCAGGTTCCTGAAAGTCCTATAGGTGAACATATGTTCATAGTCTCTATGAACATTAAAAAATTCAGTTTGGTTGCTGTAAAAGATTCATAGATATTGAGAACCGTCTAAATATTTAGGGAGCTCACCATTTAGGAGTTTTATGTGTATAGGCCATAGAGTTATGTACCATTCAAGGACAATTATTGCCTAGGTTCATTATTCAAACTTTCACTTCGATCGCATGATTACGACACAAGAAATTAAAACTTAATTTTAAAATTTCGCACAGCCGCCATCTTGAGGTTATGTAAGCAATTGAATTAAATTAGATGGCAGTGCATTACAATCTGCAAAATCAATTACTGTACCACATTTCACTGTGCTCAGAGAGTTAAATCACGAGAAAAGTCTATTAAAATATTTTAAATTCGCTTGGTCGCCATGTTCGTTTCGTACTTTACAGGTTTATGAAATATACATAGGTATACCTGTATCAGTACCCTTTATCACCGTACAAAATTGCAGGGTGATATCTGTAATAGTTTCGGAGATATAGAATGTCAGTGATATATTTCGCACAGCCGCCATTTTGAGGTTATGTAAACAATTGAACTAAATTAGACTCCAGTGCATTACAATGTGTATAAACATTCGCTGTACCAAGTTTCATTACATTTAGATAGTTAAATCGCGAGAAAAGTCTATTTAAATGTCTCAACTTCGCTTGGCCGCCATGTTGGTTTTGTAGTCACCAGGTTTTTGAAAGTCCCATAGGTGAACTTCTAGTAGTGCCCTTTATCACCGTACACAATTTCAGGGCGATATCGGTAATAGTTTCGGAGATATTGAATGCTAGTGAAGTATTTCGCACAGCCGCCATGTTGGATTGGAGAGACGTAACAAAATTTGAAGGGCACGGTCGAGGTCGCCGGGAATAGTGCTATGAACTTCCCGAGTTTCATTGAAATCGCTCCAGCCGTTTCGATTTTATTAGGGGGGGACACACACACGAATCACACACACACACACACACACACACACACACACACGCACACACACACGGACAAAAGGTGATCTCATAAGCCTATTTTTTCAAAATTGAAAATAGGCTAAATATAGTATTCTTCAAATTTTTCCAACACAGTATTTGGAAAGTAGGCCATATTTTGAAAACTAATCATCCTATAAAGTCATATATATAGACTCAAACCAATGGCTTTTATATCCTTAATCGTAAGAACAAAATATGGAATTTTTGACATTTTTCCCAAAAATGTTCATTTTAAAACGGGGCTATATTTTGGAAACTAGGAATTTTACAAGAAAGTTTGTTTAACGTAAATGACAGGTATTTACCCCCACTACCCACAAACCAAGTCCCAGGTCTCTGGGACAAAATCCAAAAAAAGTTCAATTTGGAAAGTAGGCGATATTTTGAAAACTAATAATCTTAAAAAGTCATATATAGACTCAAACCAATGGCTTTTATGTCCTTTCTTTTCGCTAGGTAGTTCTCTACATATAGCTCTACATATGGCTTCCTTACAGCTAGTGTGCGATAGGCAGCATTCACTGTATATCACAGCCAGTCCACCTTTGTATTTGTAATCCAAGTAATAATTTGAAAAGAGACGAGTGTAATCGGTTTAAAACATTATCTCTGCTTTTTATATGTTTATGACATGCGTATTAACCTGAAATCAAACCCTAGTCCATTTTAGTGAAAGGCTAACAGCTTAACCACTGCGCCACCATGCCCTTTTTTCTTAGATTGATTCGTTCTAGGACTTAGAGCTTGAAATCAAGTTAAAATCTCAAGTGTAAGTGGCACATGTGCTCGCCACTGCAGCACAAAATGGTTAGCTGGTAACATTAGACAACCGGAAATGATTGTATTTCTGTTAGCCAAGCATTTCTGTCATCTGCCTACAGTGTGAGCACTGTCAGCAAGACAGTTTAGTTTAGAACAAGTGTGTGTTTGTGTGTGTGTGTGTGTGTGTGTGTGTGTGTGTGTAGATTATTAGCCTCAAGTATTTAACGCTTGTTGTGTGTAGCGACCATCTTGTCCCAGTAACCACTGAGCAAGTTTTAACAGTCAACCCATAAAAAGAGTATAGGTTAGTTGTGTGTGTTTCGTGTACTTGTGTGTGTGCATTAGCATCATGCACTAGCTTTACCTACCCTCTATAGGTAGAGCGTTATCCCTTTCCTTTCTGACATTACCAATGACCACATTCACCCACAAGTTTTACACTTAAACCATTGACTTGTTTTTGATTAAGTTTGCTTCGGTTTAGTTCGGTTTAGTTGGGTTTGATTCAGCTTGGATCAGTTTAGTTCGATATAGTCACCATTTTGGATTTTACCTATCCTCTTTAACCAATCAATTAAAGATTGTCTACTCTTATTTCTTGAATCGATAAATCAGATTTTGTATACACCATTTGTCATTTTATTATCCCATACCTACAACCTATACTCTCTCTGTACTGCAGTTTGATCTGAAAACAAGTTCCAATGGTGAAAGATTTGTAAGTCACCATACATTTAGCCTACAATAATTCTTTCACTACCTAGCTATGTTTCATCACTCACTGTAAACATTTCACATGTCCATATCCGATTATTAGTTTATAAAATCTCAGGTCGATGACCTTGATGTATAGGGTATTTTTGGGTAAATTCATTAGCCATGGGAAAGGGTTGACCATTCTAAGTCCTATGACACCTCACATGTTGATATCCGATTATTAGTTTATAAAATCTCAGGTCAATGACCTTGCTGTTTTGGATTTTTGGCGTAAATTCATTGGTCATGGGAAAGGGTTAACCATTCGTAGTCCTACGACACCTCACTTGACCCTCTCTACTGATAAGTTTATAAAATCCTAGGTCAATGACCTTGCTGTTTTGGGTATTTTGGGTAAATTCGTTGGTCATGGAAAAGGGTTGGCCATCCTGAGTCTTGTGACACCTTACTTGTCCCTCTCTGATTATTAGTTGATAAAATCTTAGGTTAATGACCTTGCTGTTTTATTTTGGGGTAAATTCATTGGTCATGGGGAGAGGTTGGCCATTTTAAGTTCTATGACACCTCACGTGACCCTCTGTGATTATTAGTTAGCGAGATATTAACGAAAGTGCAGTTAGGCCCTTTTGACAAAAAATGAATAATACATTCAAAAACAGGGCGTCACCCCAAGTCCAACGACCCCTCATACAAGTGCCTAGCTTTCTTAGTTCATAAGATATTAAAAAACCGATGACCTATTAGTTTTTGGATCTTTGGTTAATTTGTAAAAAAACGTATCTATAAATCATTATTCAAAAAGCACGCCCTCTTACAAAAAAAACCAATTGCGCATTTGTAAAACAAAAAAAAAAGATAAATCATAGCGGCATTCAGTTGTATGCATGCACTTTATGTGGAACGAGTTTAATTTCATATTGACATACAAACTCCCACATGTTGCACATGGAAAGCGACTTTTACCTAAAAATTATTATTTCACCCTCTAGTAGGGGTAGATTTCATTTTAGGGTGGAAATAAGTTATCCATAGGAAAGGGGTTGTCTGCCGGTGTAATTTGACTACTCGTACATGTCTCTAGCCTTATTCCCACCACTGTCAAAACAGGTTGTGACTTGTTAGCTCTTATCGTGCACGTGCACATGTGTACACTTGTGTGTTAGGTCATATTACACATGAACTTGCATTTTCTCACGTATGAACCAAAACAGGATGTGACTTGTTTCGCAAGGAGGACGGTAATAAGGTCATTTCACAAGTGTTCACATGTATTTCGTCACTTTCCTTTCATATCGTTATCACATTATAGTAGTGGGGGACTGGTGAACAACGTCAGTTCAACACACTGCTTTACACGCAAAATGTAGTTAGGCCCTTTGACATAATTTAAATAAATTCATGGGCTAGTCCGTAGGATCCAGTCCAAAGGGACCGGTCCAAAGGGATCAGTCCAAAGGGACAAGGACTCGTCCACAAGGACCTGTCAACAAGTGCCTGTCCACAAGGACCTGTCCGCAAGGACTCGTCCACAAGGACCTGTCAACAATAACCCATCCACAGGGATCCACTCCCCCACCCTCTTACAAAAGCTATGAGTGGGCATGCGTAAAAAACAAAAAGAAGAATGTTAATTCATAGTGGCTATCCACCGAACACATGCACTTTATGTAGAACAACGTTTAAATCCATATCGGCATTCAAACTCTCACATGTTGCAATTGGAAAGAGAGATTCTCTAAAAAATTACAATTTCACCCCCTAGTAGGGTAGATTTTATTTTTGGGGTTGAAATAGGTTGTCCATTGGAAAGAGGGTGTCAGCCCGAGTTCAATGACACCTCATTCGTCAAAATCCGACCATGCGTTCGAGAGATATCGCGCCGCCGCCATCTTGTGAGGTGGGGAGGTGGAGGTGACTGTAGATCCGATTCATTTCCACTACTTTTGTTGTTGTAGTAAACAGCTCAACCAAGAAAACTAATGGTATCATGAAATAGAGGAAGACTTAAGGCAGGTGGGGATCGACAGGCAAATGATTGGAGACAGAGGAGAATTCAGAAACAACATTAAGAATACAACATTTAATGTACTGTAAATGAAAAAATGAAAATAAGAACATTGTGGACAGAACAAAGGAAACAGGAGTACAGTCAAAGGATGGAGATATTTGGGGAAGAGAAGAGGAGGAAGGAAGAGGAGTGAAAATTGTGTCATGAGATATCTAAGTTCAAACACTGTCCATTAGGGCAAAAATTATGTAATAATAAATAAATAAATAAATAAATAACAATTCATGACAACAACTGAACAAAAGCCTCCGATTAAGATCTCATAGTGTCCAATGGGTGAGGTGGACTGTTCTGCTATGGGTGCAAGGGGGAGGAAGGATAACATTCCATTCCTTCTAAGATATTCATCTTCTTTCGTTGATGTCCTTTGCCGTCTTACAACACTGCCCCTCAAAATATTTCGTTCCATTATTAAGCATTCTTCTCCACAAAGAACGACCCATGCCGGAGGTCCTGTTGTTTGGGAAGCAATATTAGTTTTTAAAGTGACTCTAAATCTCTCGCATAGTGATCTTCTTCTGGCAGTCGTGAGAAAAGTATTTGCAAAAGAAGACGGGAGTGTACTATCAGATATTCCAGACCGACAGAACCACAGATCATCATTTCACTCCTCATCACCACTTTAGAGTGCTGGAAACACTAGCCTCTGGCTATGGACTAGGGAGATGGGTTTGAAACCCGTGTTTCCTTCCTCGAACCGAAAGGCTCCAGGCTTCTAAGATCAACAAACGCTGGCACATGTTTTAGGCACAGAATACCTTGTCTCAATTATAGAACGCTTTTCAATCGGTCAACATAAATTGTGTTGAATTGTATTAGGCGCAAAAACAAGTATTTATACAGCCTAATATGAAATAAATATTACATAGGATATTTATCATAAAATAACACGCTTTCTTGGTATAAAAGGTTTGATCATCATCAGATCCTGCTCACTTAGGCTTAGTTAATGTACGATGTTTATGAATTACACTTATGTACAAATATATACACAATATTTAGATTTCATAAGTTTGCAAGAGCCTCCGTGGCTTAGGCGGCAGCACGCCGGCCTCTCACCGCTGGGTACGTGGTTCAAATCCCGGTCACTCCATGTGAGATCTGTGCTGGACAAAACGGAGGCAGACAGGTTTTTCTCCGGGTACTCCGGTTTTCCCTGTCACAATTTCATTCCAGCAACACTCTCCACTATCATTTCATCTGTCATTCATTTAATCATTTCCCCAGAGGAGTGCGACAGGCTTCGGCAGCCGGCTTACTTCATATCCTCGCCGCTAGATGGGGGCTTCATTCATTCCATTCCTGACCCGGTCGGAGACTGGAAGCAGGCAGTGGATTTTCATTTTCATAAGTTTGCAAAAACTTGTGTAACTTGTTCATCTTATGTACAGGTGTTATTCGGTTTGAAGCACTCCTATGGTTGTTGTGTTATTACTATCGTCGTTTAAGTGTTCTATTGACTTATTATTGTTACGAACTGTTGTGTAACTATTTTGTTATTTATGATTCTAAATCTACCGTTCCTAGTGGCCTATTGTAATGTGGTTAGCTTTATTGACAGAAAAAGAACCTTGTACATTTGCTTCATTGATTACGAAAAGGCCTTTGATCGAGTATTTGACATAAACCGTTCCCTCTACTCCACAAGATAGGTGTATAAGATCAACTTATTTTTCACAATTGGGATTTGTACCATAGTCAGGAAGCTCTGATGTCCCTAAAGAACGGCCATTCAAACCCAATATCCATCAAGAAGGGTGTAAAGCAGGGTTGTCCCGTCTCACCAACACTGTTCAATGCAAGTTGTTTATGCGCTAGAGGGAGCAAATATGCGTATAAATGTAAATGAAACATGGGTCAAGATAATAAAATTGGCAGATAACTAGGCCTTATTAACAGGTAATGCATCCTTATTACAACCAATGGTTTCTAGAATAGCAACCATTGCGGAAAATTATGATATAAAGATAAACACCTCGAAGACTAAATGCATGACCATATCGCAATCACCAACACTTCGTCACTTGAAGATCCACAATGTCAAGCTTAAAACAAGTCAAAACATTTACCTATCTCGGCCTGAAGATGGAAGGTGTATGACAGAGATAAAAAGCCGTATTGCCCAAGCTAAATTGACAAAAGACTGACTGGAAATCTTTCTATAATAAAACTTGACTACACTGAAAAATAGCTTCTCAAGTCCCGAAGCACCTATCCCAATCCCTGACTCCATATTACAGTTACTACAAACACACGAGCCATGAGGCAAGTTCACGGGGCCCCTACCAACACTCCGAGTGACATGCACTGTCTGACAATGGATGTATCAGCCATTGTGCTTGCTATGTTGATGGTACTTGATTCCGTCACTGCCAGCATCACTCATCTCAAGGGGACCAATCACAGAGCACTCAGCCACACTGTACAGTCACTGTCAGTGACACATTTTTTGAATATAATTAATTCGCGCCTCCACCGTGATGTACTGTAGCTCCCATTCCGGATGGTTCAGTTGGCATCCCTGCACTGCCATGAAAGATGAAAGTTGTGGATTGAGAGAGGGTGTAGACCAGCCTCGTAAGGACAACTGGGAAGGGGTGGGTTTCAATCCCATCTCAACAATACTGGAATTATGTTATTTTATTGATATCAACTTTATCAATGCTGGGACGGTACGTTCTAATAAATAAATTTCATGACCAGTATAATTCATATTTATCCATTTCATCTCTCAGTAAGTCCTCTGATGAAGTTGTAGTCAGGGTGGGCATCTGGAGGTAAAAATCATCCATCACAAATAAATTGCTTGCCACGGTGGGTGAGTGGTTATCATGTCGGATTACCAACCCCCAAGCTTGCAGGTTCGCTCCTGGTCGTGGTAAGTGATTTTTGAAAGGCGCAAAAATCACGATACGCATGTCATACGCTGATGGCATGTTAAAGAACACATTGCGGCTTCGGTGGCGTAGTTGGTAGCATGCAGAACTGCTGTGCCCAAGATAGCGGATTCAAACCCGGCCGAAGCCGTCGGATTTTTTAAGAGCGTTAAAATCCCTCAGTATGCCTTCCTTCGGAGGGGAAGTAAAGCCGGCGGTCCCATGTCATAGATTTATGGCATGTTAAAGAACCTTCCACTAATTACATCTGTGTGAAGCTTAATTGTATAGGTTAAGATTTTTTTGTCGTGTAGCCTCCTGAGAGGCCGAGTGCAGGTCTTTCTACTCGACGCCCGTGGGAGACCTGCGCGTCGGGATGAGAGATGGAATGGATGAAGATGAATGCAACTGGACAAGGATGTGGAAGGAAGCAGCCGAGGCCTGTCAGTAGGTACTGTCCCAGCATTTGCCTGGTGTTGAAAATGGGGAAACCACGGACAACCATTTCAAGGACAGCCGATGGTGGGGCTCGAACCCACGCGTCTACCGAGTCAGCAGAGTGCTTGGCCCCATGACCTAACGCTGCGCTTTAGCCCGCGTAGCCACTACTGTCGGTTAGGTTAAGAATGTAAACAACGTTCTTAGGTTTCTACGTTCGTTGCCAAGAGCAGACTGCGGTGGCGTCTAGTAGCTAAGTTCTGAACTAGGCCTAGTAGTCGAGGACGGTGGTGTTTGGTGGCAAAAGTAGGAACTATTTAAAATTCAAAGTTGCAGTCCTTACTTGAATTAAAAACAGATACACACACTAATACAGCCATCACAATTAACACCAGTTATCAGACAGATTCTACACACACCCAAAGTACACGGGGCTACATGACCGCGTTGTCGCAGCCCCTAAACTGAGGAACCAACCAACGAACCAACCAAAGAACACGTTTGAATTCAGTAGGCCATGTTCATAATGGCAAAATTAATCTCGGGATTTTCCGCCAACACAAAGTTCCTCATTTCTCTACTAGAGAGCGTTATAGTGTCAAGGAGCTTAGATATCTAACCTCCTTGACTTTAGTTAGTTATTGTTATTTTAAGGGGCAGAACTACGAGGTCATCTGCTCCTTGACTTCCATAGTGCTTCAAGAAACAACAAAATTCGACATGCAAGCTGCCCTCTGGGTGTCAATTAACAAGGCTTTCACCCGGCACCCAAGGCCGTACGATATTATTATTATTATTACATAGAAATGTATCTTACCTCATTCCCAACTCATACATTTGGACAAATAAGGGAAATAGTTCATTATTGTTCTTCTTTCTTTCTTTCTTTCTTTCTTTCTTTCTCCGTGATGCCCGACTAAATAGCGCGATTGAACTTACTTAGCTGATGGCATTGCCTCTCACTTCTCCCAAAATCTCTTCATCTTCTCGCTGTGGCTTCTCTTGCGATCTTCTGACCAGGTTTTGTTGGTGATAGTGCTTGGATGGCCTGCAAAGCGGTGATTATCGACTAATTCTCTGAACGTAGCTCTGTCTAGTACAATGTCATCTGTGATGCCTTCTTCCTGAAGATCTTTTCCAACTTCAAGCAGCCAGGTGTTTTTAACTTTCATTGACAGGGAAAGGTTAAGAATCTTTTCGTCAGTCTCTGATTGCCCATTCTGAGGATATGCCTGTAAAATTTCAATCGTATTTTCCTAAATGTGTCTGAGATTTTTTCCGAGTGCTGGTATAAATCTTGGGATTTTTTTTCATCTAGATTCCCCCTATACAGATGGTCCAAAAATGTTTCTTAGGATTTTCCTTCCTTGCTTTTGCACATCTTTAATTAATGATCTGCCCCCAATAATCAGCGTTTCAGAAGCTTCCGGCTTGATCACGGTGTTGTAATGCCGTATTTTGCATTTCTGGATATTTTTTTTATCATTTTAAATGATCTTGTCGACTTCGTCGTTACGCTGGAGTCTGGCGTTACGTTACGGTGACGGGACGAAATATTGCTAGAATGCACTGAGGTGTGTGACGTCATAGTACCGCTTGGTGCATGTGTTCCCAGACAATCTCTACTTCGTTAGTATAAGACAAAAATCCCCGATTCTTGGATGTCACGGTTAATCTCGAGAACCACTGGATGGATTTTGATGCGATTTTCACCATTCTGTAAAGGATATTTCGAGGAAAGATTCTGTAGAAAATAATTTATGTATGATCAAAGGAAGCCAAACAGTAACGATTTCAGTGAATAAGTCGAAAACAAACTTGGCGTCCGTGCGCTTCTTAAGCTTACGCTGGGCAAACGGTGAAAAATATCAATATACTATGAGCGTGAGAATTGGTCAGCATGAAAAGTTCTACAAAAAGTCCGAGAGGGCATATCTCTATCTTCAATACATCGCCCACTATAAGTGTTTGTAGACTGGATGGAAAGGGCACGTCCCCGCGCGCTCTGGTGAGCGTGATGGCATCCTGCGCGCTTGACTTGCTTTGCCCTTGGTTTGCACTTGCCGTTCGCGAGTAATTTGAAACAAGGTAAAGTATTATAAAGCAAGATAAGTAGTATGCAGATAATTTTCTAATATGTTAAGAGTCTTTGGCTTCGAGCGAAGCATTTGTAGCATTTGAAATAATACAAAGTCTAGTCTTTCAGACTGACTGTCACTTTTTTTATTATATCTGTTCCAAGTGAGTCTGTAAGCTTTTTGCAGTTTAGAGATCCTTTCTTTGTTTGCTTCGCGATTCTGTCCAGAAGGTTGGTTGACTTCTCTCAGGTATTTGAATTTAGACACTTCATTATTGTTATTATTATTATTATTATTATTGTTATATGCACCAAACATATATATTAATTCAGTTGTTAATATTTGGATATTTCACGTTATTCTGCGCGATGCTCGTGCAGCTGCACTACAGGTGCAGACTGAGTGGAGTGTCTCTTTGAGTCACCTCAATGAGAGGGAAGCACGAGATAAATGGAAGGGAGGACGGTGTGGTGGTAGGAAAAAAGAGAAGTGGATCACGTCAGCCCCTCGGACAGGTGGGGGGGGGGGGGGGGAGGGGAGACACTTTTGACAGGTCTGATGGCAGTGTTAGGTGTAACTTATATCGCGCTGGAGTGGAGTGGAGTGGAGTGGAGTGGCCGTGTGTGTGTGTACGTGTGACACATGTCCCAGACTGGCGGAGCCAACTGGGATTGTCTGACGTCAAGTTATGATCATTTTCACACTTTTAATGGCATTATCGATAGCATAGGTCGTTTCATTAGCAGTAATGGACAAAACAAAAACGATATAAAAGTAGGTTGAGCGACTTCGGTGGCGTAGTCGGTAGCATGCTGAGCTTCTATGCCCAAGATAGCGGGTTCAAACTCGGCCGAAGCCGTGGGATTTTTTAAGAGCGTTCAAAATCCCTCAGTATGCCTTCCTTCGGAGGGGAAGTAAAGCCGACAGTCCCATGTCATAGATTTATGGCATTTAAAGAACCTTCCACTAATTACACCTGTGTGAAGCTAAATTGTATAGGTTAAGAATGTAAACAACGCTCTTAGGCTTCTACGTTCGTTGCCAAGAGCCGATTGTGGTGGCGTCTAGTAGCTAAGTTCTGAACTAGGCCTAGTAGTCGTTGACGGTGGCGTTTGGCGGCAAAAGTAGGAACTATTTGAAAAATTCAATGTTGCAGTCCTTTCTTGAATTATAAAACAGATAGGCTACACACACTTATACAGCCATCACAATTAACACCGGTTATCAGACACATTCTACACACACCCAAAGTACACGGGGCTACTTGACCGCGTTGTCGCAGCCCCTAAACTAAGGAACCAACCAACCAAAGTTGGTTGGCTCAGGCAAAGAAAGGTATTAGGAACACATTTTCGAAAGCCTTTGTCTGGAGCGTGGTGCTCTATGGAAGTGAAACTTGGACTGCTGGTGCAGCAGAACAGAGGAGAATAGAAGCGTTTGAAATGTGGTGTTACGGGAGAATGATGAAGATCATGTGGGTAGATAGGGTAACAAATGAAGAGTGGGAGAGGAGGTGTTTCTAGCGACTGCTAATGAAGAGAAGAGATAATGATGATAATGATCGTGTAACCTCCGGAGAGGCCGAGTGCAGGTCTTTCTAGATGACGCCCGTGGGCGACCTGGGCGTCGTAATGGGGATGAAGTGATGATGAAGACGGCACATACACCCTGTCCCCGAGCCACGGGAATTAACCCCAGGGGATTAGAATCCCTGATGGCTCGGCCGGGAATCGAACCCTGGACACTTCGGGCCAAAGTCTAGCGTGCTAACCATTTAGCCATGGAGCCGGACAAGAGAAGAGATAGGTTGGTTGGACACACACTAAGACACCCAGAAATAGCCAACATAGTTATGGAAGGAAGGGTCGAGGACAAGAACTGTAGGGGTAGACCAAGGTTAGAATATGTTAAACAGATTGCCTCGGATGTAGGGTGTGGTAGCTATGTAGAGATGAAACGAGTAGCTCACGACAGGGAGGCATAGAGCGCTGCATCAAACCAGTCAAAAGACTGAAGATTCAAACAATAAAAATTAAGAAACCTCTATTCAATTATTGTACGAGGGCAGATCAAAAAGTAAGTTGCACTTCCCAGTTATGGCCATTTATTCCACCACCTATACAACACCAACACGCCTATAATGACATACAATCTAACGTCACTTTTCCACATAGTTTCCAAGAAACTCCAAACATTTCTGCGAGCGCACAACCATCTTGTCGATGCCGGATGCATAGAAAGATCCTCCAGCGTTCTGCAACCACACGGAGACAGCGGCCTCCACCTCCTCATCGGTCTGGAAACGTCAACCACGGAGCTCCGTTTTGAGCTAACCGAACAGATGAAAATCACATGGCGCTAGGTCGGGACTGTAGGGTGGATGGTGCCAGACCTCCCACTTGAAACGCTGCAGCAGTTCGCTCGTTTGGCGGGCCTTGTGAGGTGTTGCGTTATCGTGCAACAAAATCACATCGGCGCTCAACTTCCCCCGGTGCTTTTCTTTAATCGCTTTACGCAACTGGTGCAACGTTTGACAATACGACGCCGCGTTGATCGTCGTTCCTTTCGGCATGAATTTCACGTGCAGCGTCGCGATTTCTCTCAGGTGAATGCGCCGGTTCTGTTTAATGATCGCATTCACAATGTTGACATTTGCACGGGTCCTGGACGTTGCGGGCCTGTCCTCGCGATATTCGTCCTTGATATCCGTGCGTCCGGCTTCGAATTGCTGACATCACTTTACGATCCCTTGCCGCGAAATGGCCCACTCCCCATACACAGCACTAATTTCACGATGAATGTCCGTGCAATTCTTCCTTTTGGCCCATAGGAATCGGATTGTCGCATGCACCTCATATTTGGAGTGAACGTCCAGTCGACGCACCTTGCATTTGGCCGCTATTCACACCATACAAGACGAGACACCACAGCGACCTGCCTAACAGACGTGTGGGCAGCGTCTGTCCCTTTCTCCGCTGTGCCCACGTTTGTGACACACAGCGCGCTGCTGCAGCGCGTTAGTGCAACTAACCTTTTGATCCACCTTCGTATGATACATGTTTCGGTCGACATCTTTAGCAATGTTTATATATTTTAAGTAAAATATAAATAATTAATTTAAACCTAAAGTTGTTAATTAAAATGTAATGCAATAAATGGATATCTATACAAATACACTTGATTTTACTTAAAATACCTAAGAATTGCTGAAGATGGTCTCATCATAGACTCAAAAATGTACAACTCTTGAATAGATGTTCCTTGTTTTGCATTGATTGGTGGATTATCTTTAAGAGTTATCTATATCAATACCGTAAATGTTATCGCTCTTTATAACATAATCTTTCAAATATACTAAATTTCATAAGTATATTTTTTTCATTTCTTCATTATTGAGTTTTTGAATTGCGACATTTTTTTTCTCAGATTTAGCACCAGACATTCTTAATTTAATGAGCTTTAATTTGAGACCTCAAATTATTGATTTCTGAACCTGTCCAAAAAAATCTTTATTATTCAGTAAATGAAGTTTAATGTGCGTCCGATTCCATTTAAATCTTTTTTTTAAACATATTTATGCATGAAAAGAACATTTTCTTAAAGTAGATGGATTAAGCTTTTTTTCTGGAAACGAACAAAGTGCCATTTCACACGTGTATGAATGCCTTAAAGCTGGGCACTGATCGAGCAGAGAAGCAGTGTCGCAATGCTCTATCTTTCTCTAATCCTCACTGCAATTAAAACTTGATCCATCAGCGACTTCATTGATCGCTAATCTTCACTGTTTATCTTCAACAGACCATGACATTTCAAGAGAGTTTCTATTTTACAAGTCACTCTGCCTGCTAAACCATTCCTGTGAGGTTTTGACATTTCATGTTGCTCTCCCGAACGACAAAATACAGCTCTTAAATCATAAATAGCTTAATGTTGTACAGAAGAAACAGTTTGTTCGAGTGCGCTGCTGTTAATGGCCATCTATTTAGCGGAGGATAAGAAAGGAATTGTTTAAAAGTAATGACAATCTGGACGCAAGAAAATGACAAAACTTTAAGAAAGAAAAGGAAAAATGTAAATGAAGAAGTTATAAAAAGAAGAACTAACGATCCCAACTGGAGTGCATTAGGAGATAAACAGTTAGTTAGTACGTTATTGTTGTTTTAAGGGGCGGAACTACGAGGTCATCTGCCCCTCTTAACACAGATTAAATTATAACAATTTGGAATGGAATGTAAAATTTAGAGGTGGACACCTACATTTGAAAAGACCAAAAATTAATAAAACAAACAATTAAATATACCTAATAATTATAATATAAACAAAAACTACGGAAAAACAAAAATTCAACATTCAAAAAAGAACAAGTATTTGAGTCAATATACACTGGAAAATTTAGATTGCTGGCCCTGACCCACTCTCACTTATAAAGCGGATAACGCGATCAGCAGCTACCGCGTCATCGGCTAATATACAGTAATTTTGAGTGTCATCTGCAAACCAGCTTTTTTAAATTAATCTGTGTCCTTGTAGTGCCACGGTGGGTGAGTGGTTAACGTGTCGGTCTACTAACCCCAAGCTTGCAGGTTCGCTCCTAGCCGTGGTAAGTGATTTTTGAAAGGCGGAAAAATTACGACACGCATGTCATACGATGTTGGCATGTCAAATAACCCATTTGAATTCAGTAGGCTGTGTTCATAATGACAAAATTAATCTTGGGAGTTTACGCCAATACAAAGTTCCTCATTTCTCTACTAGAAAGCGCTATAGTGCTTCATGGAACAACGAAATTTGACATGCAAGCTACCCTCTGGGTGTCAAACTACAAAGCTTGCACCCGGCACCCGAGGCCATACGATGTTATTATTATTATTTTTATTCGAGGTATAGTGTTAATATTAACAAGGATTTTAATATAATTATATCATAGTCTTTCTTCCTGCAAATGACGGGTCATGCAACTATAATAATAATAATAATAATAATAATAATATAATCGTGTGGCCTCCGGAGAGGCCTAGTGCAGGTCTTTCTAGTTGACGCCCGTAGGCGACCTGCACGTCGTAATGAGGATGAAGTGATGAGGAAGACGACACATACACTCTGTCCCCGAGCCACGGGAATTAGCCTAACCCCAGGAGATTAAAATCCCTGATGGCCCGGCCGGGAATCGAACCCGGGGAACTTTGGGCCAAAGCCTAGCGCGCTAACCATTGAGCCACAGAGCCGGACAACAATAATAATAATAACTGAACGATTCGCCTCACTCGCACGTAAAAGACGCATGAAATTCTACGGACATATAGCTCGAATGGACAACTCCCGACTGACCAAGAAAATCTTCCTCATAGTCAATGGAAACCGACAAACCAAAGTACGCTGGCTAGCAGACACCCAAAAGGACCTCAGTGAAATCAATATTGACCCACTGACAACGACGCGGACTGCATATAGACAAAAAGTAAATTCGTATAAGTTTCCACCCAAGATCCCTACGGGACAGAATTTGAAACTTAAAGCTGCATGGACACAAGAAAGAAGACAGGCACATAGCGAAAGGATGAGGAAGTTTTGGGAAGATAAGAAGAACAAGAAGACCAATGTTAACTAATGGTTCTACGTGCTCCTTAGAGGGAAGGAAGGAAGGAAGATTGTAGTTTTACGTGACCGTGAATCTTGTGATTATGAGCCACGGGACCTCCTTTTAACGTGGAATCCGAACCACAGGACATGGCATTTCACTTCGAAAATCTCACATGCATTGACCGGGAATCGAACCCGGACTGCCTTGGTGAGAGGCATACAGCTAGACCGCTGAGCCACCACGCTCCTTAGAGGGCCAAACGCATTATATATAATAATAATAATAATAATATAATCGTGTCACCACTGCTCTTCAACCTTGTTCTAGATAAAGTCATTCGAGAATGGGAGAAGGACTTGAATGCCCAGAAGCTCTGGAAACCCATTCAACTTGGACGAAAGAATGATGACATCAAGGTCAGTTGTTTAGCTTTCGCAGACGACCTAGCGATACTAGCAGACAGCGATATTTTAGCGATCAAACAGATTGAAGTCCTCAGGGAATGCGCTGAGAAAACTGGGTTGCAAATCTCATTCGAGAAGACCAAGTTTATTTGCACCAGGTTCGACATCCAGGAACTACAAACAAAATACGGGCACATCAAACGGGTTCCACACTTTAAATATCTCAGTGAGATCCTAGAACCAACAGGATTGGAAAAGGAAGCTCAGAAAGTTCGATTACAAAAACTCAAAAGAGCGTATTGGAGAACCCGTGACATCTGTAACAAGAAATGCATGTCCATACATACAAAAATCAAACACTATAATACGGTGATTAAACCTGAAGTGCTGTATGCAAGTGAAACCTTGGTACTTAATAAGAAAGGTGATCTGGAAAATATCTTAAAGGAGGAAAGAAAGATCTTGAGGAAAATTCTGGGCCCAGAGATAAGTGAAGAACGGTATAGACTCAAATCACGCAAAGCCACGGAAAAACTATCCAACCTCGCCGCAGACATCAGGAAACGAAGACTGAAATTCTATGGACACGTTCACAGACTCTCATCTTCAAGGTTAACTCACAAGATTTTGACATACCCTGGAAAACTGAAGAACGTATCTTGGATACAAGATGTTAAAAATGACCCGTAAAAGGCCCGGATAGAAACGTCAGAAATACTAGACAGAAATGTCTACCGTCAGAAGATAAATAAATGGGTGGTACAGCCAGAGAATGGAGTCCCCAGAAGATCGGGGACTAAGTGGTCAGAAGAAAGGAAACAAGCGCACAGTGAAAGAATGAAAGCAATATGGTCTGTTAGAAAGGCGATTCATAAATGTAATGCGTGATCCAATAGGGCCCATACGCACATAATAATAATAATAATAATAATAATAATAATAATAATAATAATAATAATAATAATAATAATAATAATAATAATAATAAAAAGAATAAGAATAGGATCTTACATCAAGAGCTAACTATAAAATGTGGACTTCTGGATACCAGCGTAGTGTACTACAATTACCAGCCTGCCAACGTGCTTGAAAATGAGTATCATAAAATGTATTGGTATAGATCTATTTTAACGGACTAGAAAATCTTGGCCAATCGACCCGATATTGTCTATCTCAATAATAGAAACCAAAAGGCCTATTTGATAGACGTTGCTGTCCCACTTAGCCCAAATACACTGACCGGCAAAAAAAGTGGAACAGTAATTTAAAAAGTATAAAATTAGCCATGAAAAAGATGTAATCACAATTTAAAAGCTTTCCACGCATTAGGACACACATCTGAAACATCCGTGAATAGAAATTAACATTTCTTAGGGTGGTTTATTACCACCAATTACCCCCAATCTTCGATGAGCCTAACAAGCTGTCATGGACGCTAAGGGTGGAAACACTCGCTTTAGTGACCGGTGTTCCCGTGCAGTGCAGTGCAAACATTAACACTGTTTTGTTTGGCAAAAAAACCAGCCCAACAGAACATTAGTAAAAAATAGAAAATTGTTAGATTTGTGAAATGTAACGAAATTTGTGAGTTAAAGCGTGTTGTAAAACATGTTTCAGTATTTTCTGTTGCCAACCATCTATCATTTACATGAATAATGAAAATATTGGAAAACCGATATATTTTAGTGGAATAAATTAAGAAATTACATAAAAAATTGAAGTGTTCCACTTTTTTGTTGCCGGTCAGGTGTATAGACTATGCTAACTACCCAGGCTAAAAAATCAAACAAGTACGCACCGTTGGCTGAACAAATACGATTTCTATGGGGACTAAAATGCGTGAGAGTTTTGCCAGTGGTGAACTCTTCCACGGAAGTTGTTCCAAAGACGTTGGTAATGTCTTCGAGGTACTGCAAATGAAACACCTGATTGCCAGAATACAGAAGGCAGTGTCATATCGTTAGGTTATGTTTATCTCAGTAAGGTTTACAGGATACTTGATTCTGAAATCCGAATCTTGTAGACTGAGTTGTACCATATTGATGTGGTATTAACGAAAATAATAATAATAAAAATAATAATAATCTTATGAATTTGACAAATAGTTGACAAAGAATAGTGAAGATTGTCTCGTCGCTTTTAGAATATGACTACTAGTTAGTCAAGTTTGTCTCGTCGCATTTAAGTATGTGACATTTAGAATACGATTGGAATAAAGTACAGGGATAGGAGGGTGCTCTACAATCTACACAGAAACCAGACAGCAGTCATTCGAGCTGAAGGACATGAGAGAGAAGCTGGTATTCAGAAAGGTGTAAGGCCAGGCTGCAACTTAACACCCATACTTTTCAATCTTTACATTGAACAAGCAATGAAGGAAATTGGAGAAAAAATTAAAGTGGGAGTGAAGATTTAGGGAGAAATAATTTCAACTCTGTGATTTATCGATGGCATGGTCATCTTGGCCGATACGCCTGAGGATTTGAATGAGTTTTTGATTGGTATGAAAATTAATAAATGTAAAACAAAAATATTGGAATGCAGCCGAAATAAATCAGAATCCTGTATCAAATTGGCAGTTGAAAAACTAAAGGAAGTAGGAGACTTCTGTTGCTTAGGAAGCAAAATAACCAGTGATGGACGAAGCAAAGAGGATATAAAAAGTAGGTTAGCTCAGGCAAGGAAAGCATTTCTCCAGAAAAGGAATCTGTTGACATCGAATATAGATTTAGGTGTTAGGAAGTCATTTTTGAAGGCCTTTGTCTGGAGCGTGGCGCTCTATGGAAGTGAAACTTGGAGTATTGATGTAGCAGAAAAGAGAATTGAAGCGTTTGAAATGTGGTGTCACAGGAGAATGATGAAGATCAGATGGGTAGATAGGGTTACAAACGAGGATGATGATGATGATGATAATTGTTGTTTTAAGGGGCCTAACAAGTAGGTTATCGGCCCCTAATGGTTTGGGTGGCCGTGAAGATGATAATGAAATGTAAACTATAACCAAAACTAACTTATAGATTAGAAGAAGAAATGGAAAACAAAAGAAGAATATAACAAATAAAAGACAGGAGGAAAAGAAATGGCCTCAACCGTCGAAGAATGCGGATTGAAGGACTTGGAAGGAAGGACAGCCATGAAAGGCAGATAGGAAAGTGAAAGAGGAGAGGTTCTGCCCCACAGGTAATGGATAAAAGGGGGAAAACCGGACCCAGCTCAGGAATCCATCCGGGTCGCCAACTCCCGAACTCACCAGCCGTGAGCCCCTGAGGGTGTAGCAATATCTAGGGTGCACCAGAAGTGGTGAGGCTACATACACCCTGCCTCCTTAAGGGCCTAGAGCACCAGACAGGAGGTAAAAGGAAAAGAAAATGAAGGCTGACCCCTCGCAGAAGGAGGGTATCAGAAAAGATGAGACAAGGGCCAATTAAGGCGGGAAAGGAAGAGACTCCCTAGGCCTCGGATACACTAATACCGTCGGGATCGGAAGAGAACAAGAGTTGACCAAGTGAGTTCGACAGGAAAGAAGACGGAGAGGAGCCCGGCACAAGTAAGTGGAAGCAATGCCGGACTCAGCTGGGGCCCCGTGGTCGCCAAACCACGTCCCACTAGATGTGAGCCCCTGGGGGATACAAACGAAAAGGTATTAAGACAAATGGGAGAGGAGAGATGTTTCAGGTGACTGCTGTTGAAGAGAAGAGATAGGTTGGTAGGACACATACTAAGACACCCAGGAATAGCAAGCTTAGTTATGGAAGGAAGGGTCGAGGACAAGAACTGTAGGGGTAGACCAAGGTTAGAATATGTTAAACAGATTGCCTCGGACGTAGGGAGTGGTAGCTATGTAGAGATGAAACGATTAGCTCAGGACTGGGAGGCATGGACAGCTGCATCAAAACAGTCAAAAGACTGACGACTCAAACAACAACAACAACAACAGTTAGTCAAGTTTGTCTCATCGAGGGTACAAAAAGGCAAAAAGGATTTGGAATGAAACAAGAGATATTTGCAGGCAAAAAGTGCTAAAAATGGAAGGATTCCCAGGGAGGAAGGGAAAGAAAACAGGCTCGAAATGGTTTGAGGAAAGGAAGAGGAAACATAGCGAGATGATGAAGGAATATTGGAGGAAGAAGAAGGAACAGCAAAGGACAAAGCTTAGAAATTGGCTCGTGGTTCCTGGACGACCGAAACGACAATCCTAGGTCCAATCAAAGAAAATGGTGAGTTCAGAAGACGACACAATCATGAACTGTACTCTCATGTAGAAAAGACCACGGACACCATTCGTAAGAGAAGGATAGTTTTCTATGGCCACATTGCTCGTATGAGTTCTACAACGTTGAGCAATAGGATCTTCAGTTTTCTTCTTAACAAGAAAACCAAGGCGGCGTGGTTCACCGAGGTAGAAAAAGACCTGCGTGAAGTGGGAATAACCCAGGAGGATATCCAGAAACGTGTTCCACTAAAGTCGAAACTCCAAGAACATCCTGGATTCCAAGAAAAGCCAAAACTAAAAACTGGCAAGACTTTCACTGAAGCGAGGAAGGAACAGCATAGGAAACGAATGTGGGAATACTGGACGAACGTTAAGGCGCAGGCGCAAAGATATGGACAAGGGCAGTTGAAATAGCGTGATCCCTAGATGACCGAAACGACAGCAAGAAGAAGAAAAACAATAAAATGACGATTAAAATTTTACGGGCATAGGCCTATCCTCAGGATGGGCAATCAGAGACTGGCCAATAAGATTCTTCACCTTGCCCTGTCAATGAAAGTTAAAAGCACCTGGCTGCTTGAAGTTTGAAAAGATCTTCAGGAAATGGGCATCACAGATGACATAGTACTAGACAGAGCTAAGTTCAGAGAATTAGTCGATAATCACCGCTTTGCAGACCATCCAAGCGCTATCACCAACAATACCTGGTCAGAAGATCGCAAGAGAAGTCACAGCGAGGAGATGAAGAGATTATGGGAGAAGAGAAAGGCAATGCCATCAGCGAAATAAGTTCAATCGTGCTCCTTAGTCGGACATGGCGAAGAAAGAAGAAGAATAACAATAAAATAACTGGCGGACCCATACGAGAAGTATCCGCCTCGCTTCACTGGTATCAGCCTCGACGTGACACAGTTCTGGCAGGTGCTATTGTCTTCCTTATTTGTTCAACACTTAGAGCGTGGGCGTCGAACTATTACGTTTGAAGGTAAATTTTTAAAACTGCGGCGAGCGTAATATTACGTTGATCGATTTCTCGCGCTTTGTGTTGGAGACGAACCTAATATTACAGCTCTAGCACTCGCTTGTGGGTGCCAGTAAGCATGCAGTTGCACATACTATTGCTAGATAGCACCACGTCACTGTTCAGCGGAAGAATATCGATCTGTTCGAAGGCAAGCGATGCAAGTTCAGGTAGGTCAAATCTGTATTTCTTTCCTTCCTTTGTTTTTTTTTGTCTTTGTGGGCAGATTTTTCTCTCGCAAAAACGTTGAGTTTATTATATGACTAGTATACGAGTATATTCGGGGTTATAATTCGCATTACAGATTCTGACGCAACCGAAGAGACAGTTCTTCCTTCTACATCTGACAGCGCGCCCGCTCTTTCGAGGACGAGAGCGCGCGCAACAGCTGTTTACGGCATTTTTTTAAAATTATATATTTTTTCAATCGTGTCGGATTTTTATTAAATTTGTAGTGTAAGGATTCGGAAATCGAACGGACTCTTCAATTTATTTGTAACTCAAACCACATTCAGTTTGTGCCATTCTGAACATAGCCATAAATTCAGGAAATCAGCCAGCACAGAGGTGAGGAGCAACATTTAAGGCATCAGCAGGGTAAGTGTTAAATGCACTTTTTCAACAAATAATCGATATTTATGAAATCAGAGTATAATTCGTCATTGTAGTCCGTTTCAGTCCTTACTTCATTTCCAAAATCCTTAATAAAACCTGGAAGCGAACCCGGGTTCCACTACATAAGAGGCAAATGTGCTACCCCTACTCCAAGGAGCATGCAAGTTGTAAGACATAAAAGAAGATAAGTTAGTTTTCAATACAATACATTGCCATTCTATTCACGAACGAGAATACAAGTTCCGAATATAGGCCGCTTCAGTGGCCTAGTTGGCAGCATGCTAAGCTTCTATACCAAAGATCGCGGGTTCGAACCCGGACGATGTCGTCGGATTGTTTAAGAACGTTAAATGTCCCTCAGTATGCCTTCCTCTGGAGGGGAAGTAAAGCCGGCGGTCCCATGTCATAGATTTATGGCATGTTAAAGAACCTTCCACTAATTACACCTGTGTGAAACAAAATTGTATAGGTTAAGAATGTAAACAACGTTGTTAGGTTGCTACGTTCGTTGCCAAGAGCCGACTGCGGTGGCGTCTAGTAGCTAAGTTCTGAACTAGGCCTCGTAGTCGTTGACTGTGGCGTTTGGCGGCAAAAGTAAGAACTATTTGAAAAATTCAAAGTTGCAGTCCTTACTTGAATTTTAAAAAAGAGATACACACACTAATACAGTCATCACAATTAACACCGGTTATCAGACACATTCCACACACACCCAAAGTACACGGGGCTACATGACCGCGTTGTCGCAGCCCCTAATCTAAGGAACCAACCAAAAATCACATAACACTCACTAATACAGTCATCACAATTAACACTGGTTATCAGACAGATTCTACACACACCCAAAGTACACGGGGCAACATGACCGCGTTGTTGCAGCCCCTAAAAAGGGAACCAACCAACCAAGTTCCGAATAACTTCAGGAACCACTCGCGATGCTGGGATAGAGCTAAATCTGCAAAATTCTCCTTTAAACATAAATTTGATTTTGATTATATCCCAGCCTTCTCCTAATACGGATACTACGAAAATGTGCGTAGTAAACCACCAACAGATAGTAAATAATTATTTCAAAATTTACTTTAGGTAAATGAGGGTCTTACCTGGTCTAAGAAATTCCACAGTTTCGAATTTGTGCGTTGGTGGTCCTGTGTGAAATGTACATCACTCCATCACCGGGGCTCCCTTAGCACTTACGTAAGCTAAACGCACACATAAACCGCACAACATTCCACTCGCCGAGTATTTATAGATCTCCTCCTACCCTGCCACCTTCGCAGACCTAGAGATTGATGGCTGATGTTCTGCTAATGTCAACACAACTGAAGCTATTGCACATGGTCCATGTAAAGCACTCCGCTGTCTTATGAAATGCTAAGCCAACGCAGTGGGGTTCACTCAGGCTGCCTTGGAGGCCGTCCTTCTGGGGCGGACTCGTCGCGTGGACTGGCCGTTCGCTGGGACGTCGTCAGCTGTTGGCGTTTTGCCCGTCGCCATGGTGACCGCAGCTGCGCCGCACAAGCCTTGGCACATGGGACAGCAATACACGGTGTCATCAAGCCAAGGAGGACTGTCCATGACCTCGAAGGCTGTAAATTAACTAAATGTTCTCTCTAAAGCCCCACGGCCCTTAGAAAATACATTCAATAAAAGTTATCGATTACGAAAAGAGCCAATGATAGCAGATAGAACAAGAAGTTCCGTGAAGAACTATACAGCCTACTTATCATGCCAATGATTATTCTACAGAATATGAACCTATCTAGAATAATGACGAAATTAAGTTGCTAATATCGAAATTTCCAATTAGTTCGAAATACTGTATACCTGGCATAATGTATCCTAATAGAGCACTACAGTTGGCAGCCCTGATGACTGATTATATTCTTAGTTCCGTCTCTTACGGTACTAAATACAAAATTTGGTTGAAGTCCACTGGATAGCATGGACGTTACATGCAGTTAAACATTGGACCTAACAGCGCGCGTAAAATCATGTTGGCAACAATGTCATGCATGTATTGGTCAGAAATAATCGGAAATAATATGATCTATTGTTGTGCCAATTTTGAATGAAATCCATTAGTTAGTATAGAAGTTACATGCATTTTAAAATTGGACCTATCAGCAGGCTTAGAATCATGTTGGCAGCACTGACGTATATTAGTTACTCCAAATTCGTCTAGAATGCCAGGTACTATACGTGTGCAAAGTTTAGAGCTATTGGCTTGCATACTTTCTGATATATTGATATTAGGGTAACAAAAATAGGGACAGCACATATTAACAGTTGGCAGCCCTGGTTGCTCCTTAGAATACGCATAGTCATATCTGTTATGGTACACATAGCACATACGAAATTTGGTTGAAATCCAAATGATAGTATGGAAGTTAAATGTATTTAAAGTTGGACCTGTCAGCAGGCTTAGAATCATGTTGGTAGCACTGACGTATATAAGTTACTCCAAATTAATATAGAATGTCAGGTACTATACGTGTGCATAGTTTAAATCTGTCGGCTTGCATACTTTCTGATATATTGGTATTTGGATAAAATAAATTAGGAGCATTTATTAACAGTTGGCAGCCCTGGTAGGTCTTAAGAATACGCTCAGTCATATCTGGTTATATACACATACAACATACGAAATTTGGTTGAATTCCGCTTGATAGTGTAGAAGTTATATGCATTTAATAATTGGACCTATCAGGAGGCTTATAATCATTTTGGCAACACTGCCATGTTTGGCCTCCTGGAAATTAAACTGAAATATTATGATCTGTACGTGTGCCAATTTTGACATAGCTCCCATTCATACTTTCCAAGATATCCAACATGGAGCTCAAATTTCAATTGCGATTTTTTAGCAGTTGGTAGCACTGACATCATTTTCAAATATGGCCGTGAGATATTCAGGTATAGATCTTTACTCCTACCAAATTTTGTTTCGATTGCTGCAGCCGTTTAGGAGTTGATAGGGGGGGACACACACACACAGCCAGACAGACAGACAGAAGGACAGACAGACAGACAGACAGACGGACAGACAGACAGACAGACAGACAGACACACATTTGCCCGATCTCATAAGTCTACTTTTTCCTCATTTTTGCAAAATGTGAAAAGTAGGCTAAAAATGGACACTGCGACCCAGGGATTCGAACAAAGGGCAGGTAGAGTGTTTTACCACTGTGTTATGCCGAAACGATATTTCTTATTTGCTACTCGAAACTACATCCGCATGGCCGGAGGCTAGTAATGAGCTTTCCACTTCACTTAAGTTGTCGTCCTGCTGCCATGCAGCCACTTATCACGGGGTCGAATTCCCCAGTTGTATGGAGTGGAGAAAACTAGGGATCCATAGACACAATGCATACTCCCACGCAAAGTTAGGTCTGTGTTACATTCTGTTGTATTGGTTAACTAGCAACCCGGCCCGGCTTCGCCCGGGAACAGTTGTGAATGCATTACGTGATAAGCGCTTCTTTACGATGTCAATGAACTACGATCTATATTCGTTTTACGTCTCGGCATGATGGGTTAAAATCACTGACTGGACTATTAACTATATTATCATGGAGATGCATGTGCAACAAATTCTTGTCAGACGTAATTTAAGAATGGCGAGGTGCATGAAACACAAATCACCCTTCCTTCCAATCTGAAAACACTTATAGTGGACGATATATTGAATATAGAGATGTGCTCTTCCGTACGTTTTTGTAGAACTTTTCATGCTGAACAATTCTTACACTCATTGTATATTGATATCGTATTTTTAACGGTTTGCCCAGACGGACGCCAGGATTGTTTTCGACTTTTTCTCTGAAATCGTTACTGCTTGGCTTCCTTTGATCATAAATTATTTTCTAAGGAAACCTTCCACGAGGAATCCTTTACAGAATGGTGAAAACCGCATCAAAATCCATGCAGTGGTTCTCGAGATTACCCGTGACATCCAAGAATCGGGGATTTTTGTCTTATACTAACGAAGTAGAGATTGTCGGGGAGCACATGCACCAAGCGGTACTATGACGTCACACACCTCAGTGCATTCTAGCAATATTTCGTCCCGTCACCGTAACGTAACGCCAGACCCCAGCGTAACGACGAAGTCGACAAGATCATTTAAAATGATAAAAAATATCCAGAAATGCAAAATTGGGGGACTTTGTTTTATACTAAGTAGAGGTTATACGCCAATCAGTATAATTCAATATAATATAATCCCCCTTCCGTCCAATCTTAAATTGACTGTGTTTCACAGGCGAAATGAAGAAAACCCGAGTTGCACTTCCAGGGAAACTCCAAACACAACCACCATTTTCAGAAGTCTTAACTCAAAACGACTCGACGGTTTGCTGCTGGCTGTATCTGGGGCAATAAGTTCGCCCGCTAGCTAGGCTGCAACAGGGATGATAGAATCGCCCTTAGCTAGCTCGTAAACTGTCGCCTCAGTAGTTGAATGGACATAGTTGGAAAAAATTAAAACGTAAAAACACTTATAGTGGACGATGTATTGAAGATAGACATATGCTCTCGCGGACTTTTTTGTAGAACTTTTCATGCTGTACAATTCTTACACTCATAGTATTTAGATATTTTTAACGGTTTACCCAGCGTAAGCTTACAAAACGCTCGGTCGCCAGGGTTTTTTCGACTTTTCCACTGAAATCATTACTGCTCGGCTTCCTTTGATCATTATTAAATTATTTTCTACAGAAATCATCCTCGAGACATCCTTTACAGAATGGTGAAAACCGAATCAAAATCCATCCAGTGGTTCTCGAGTTTACCCGTAACATCCAAGATTTGGGAACTTTGTTTCATACTAAGTAGAGATTGGAGTGCTAAAGTAAGTTGAAACGCCTCTTTCGGTGTCTATATTTGTGGTAGAATACTTCTTTGAGCAGTCACGTGACAATTGATCCCTTCTATCGGTTTTTATATGAAATAAATTTATTTACGTTGACTTTTGAAGAAATGTACCATTTTTCCTGTACTATTGAGATGATTTGTAAAAGTTTGGCACAAACCATACCTTCTAACTACCTCTGGTTTAAGAGCTTGAGTTTTGTGCAACATACACCTTAGTCTTTTATATAACATTCAAAATCATGCAAAGAAGATAGACGTACAGCTGAACGACACAATGAGGACTGTATCAGGAACCATCCAATCTACACCTTTGGAATGGTTAACAGTACTATCCAACATCCCGCCTCTTCATCTTCGAAGACAAAGGGCACTGAAGAGAGAATGGCTTAAATGTTGTGACAACCCTCTCCCGCCAATACATCTAGACTGCTCACCTAAAGATCCCAGGCTGAAATCCCAGAATCCTTCTTGGAGACAAGGAAGGAAGTTGGTCCAAGAACAGTTTCAAATGAATGAAGCTTGGCGCAACGGGTGGCTGACTTCAAATCCAGACAGATTAGGTCTTATCTCGGATCCAGTTAAGCAACCGCCTGGTTTCGACCTTCCCAGGAATATCTGGACGCCGTTGAATCGTATAAAAACTGAACACGGTAGATGTCAGTTCTGGAAGCACAAATGGAAAATTGCCGAGAATACTTTCTGCAACTGTGCAGATGTGCCTCAGACCATCAGTCACATCGCTATGGATTGCCCACTCCGAAAGTTCAATGGCACAATGAAGTAGATTCATCAAGCAAGAGATGAAGCTGTAGAATGGTTTAAGAAATTAGACATCCAGCTCTAGAAACACTGAAGCTATTGCAGATCTAGGTCTCAATCTGTATACAATTACTTGTAAATACTGTATATGTAAATAATTTTATATTATTGCATCTTCATGCCATAAAATATATAGGCTATAATCAAAACCTAAATTAGAATATTATTGTCTTGTCAATTTCTTATCTATTTCGTTCCTTTTTTCGCTATATTTCGTCCTAAATACTCATTTCGTGCTTATAAACTCACTGAAAATATCTTAATTTTTCAATCGATATCCAAAAAGACTAAATCATGGGGTGAGAATATGTCGCGATTACTACATAATAGGGTGGTAGTGAACTGTATGGGATGGGCAAGTGTGAAACTGGTGGATGTGATAGGTAGAGCCCTGCGCGGATAAACAAAATGTTATCCGCATCCGCCCCGCATCCACACGACTGTTATCCGCATCCGCCCCGCATCCACACGACTGTTATCCGCATCCGCCCCGCATCCACACGACTGTTATCCGCATCCGCCCCGCATCCACACGACTGTTATCCGCATCCGCCCCGCATCCACACGACTGTTATCCGCATCCGCCCCGCATCCACACGACTGTTATCCGCATCCGCCCCGCATCCGCATGACTTTTATCCAAATCCGCTGATATTTCAATATTATGTTTAATTTATTAGATCAAGCAACACATTTAGACATTTGAGGAGAAAGTCGTTCCTGACAATTTGTTTCATTGCTAGGAACTTCAAGTTGGCATTCCAAGGGACTTCAAGTTGGATGACAATTCTGGTTCCTTGACCTCCGCTTTAGACAAAAAAATTGGCTATACTTTCTTGGCTACTTTCGCACTTGTGCCTCAGTAAGTTTGATGTGCCCGATTTGTGACCTGAGTATGAATTCACTTTTTTACAGGTAAAATATCACTATATCGTTCACCCTTTCGTTTCCATTGAAAACATAACCAAATGTCTGCCATATCGTTGACTTGAGCTTTGTTTCACGCGCTATTGAATACTCACCTTGTTTTATTTTAATAGATAGTTTATCCATGTTGGTGAAATGATGTTCATACTCACGGTCGCGGTAACATTCACTACGTGAAATTCTCTTTACGCTTGGAGAAAGGGATTGACATTTGGCCGGAAATTCCAAGTCAGTCATCCTCCTTCTGCTTCTGGACCTATCCATGTTCGCATAGTTGATGTCATAGTTGATGTTGCAATATCACAGCCAATGTGCTTCAGTGACAAGTTGGAAATAAATCTACAGATAAACCTGGATCCCGATCTTCCAGGATAGCTTAGATGGCGAAGTAGCTGACATGAGGAATGTTAATGATGTCACCACGATGAACTAACAAGCTTATTGACAGCATTATATCTCGTATGTATAGTAATAATGGCAGTGAGAATTGATTATGATGAGATGTCAAGACCATCTACTACAAACATACGGTACTTAATAAAATGTAGTTGAAAGCATATGAGTAAAATGAGCTTCTCGTGTATAAGTGCAATACGTGCCTGAATATTTCGTACGCAATAGGCTATAGGAGTATTCCTTTTTTAGCCTATTTTCAATTTTGAAAAAATAGGCTTATGAGATCACCTTTTGTCCGTGTGCGTGTGCGTGTGCGTGTGTGTGTGTGTGTGTGTGTGAGGTGTGTGTGTGTGTGTGTGTGTCCCTAATAAAATCTAAACGGCTGGAGCGATCTCAATGAAACTCGGTAAGTTCATAGCCCTATTCCCGACGACCCCGACCGAGCCCTTCAAATTTTGTTATGTCTCACCAATCCAAAATGGCGGCTGTGCAAAATATTTCACCAGCATTCAATATCTCCGAAACTATTCCCTATATCACCCTTGAATTTGTTACTGTCATAAACGGAACTACTAGAAGTTCACCTATGAGTCTTTTGAAAACCTGGTAACTACAAAACCAACATGGCGGCCACGCGAATTTGGGACTTTTAAAAAGACGTTTATCGCAATTTAACCAACCAAACACAATAAAACTTGGTGCAGTATATGTTTATACACATTTTAATGCGCCGACATCTAACTTCGTTCAATTGTTTACATAACCACAAGATGGCGGATGTGCGAAATATTTCACCGGCATTCTATATCTCTGAAACTATTAGCGGTATCACCATGAAAATTTGTACGGAGATATAGGGCACTACTGGAAGTTCATCTATAAGACTTTCAAAAACCGGTTAACTACAAAACGAACATGGCGGTCAAGCGAATTTGAAAATTTTAAATAGACCTTTCTCGCGATTTACTGTTCCAAACGTAATGAAATCTGGTACAGGAAATGTTTATACAAATTGTAATGCACTGGTATCTAATTCACTTCAATTGTTTACATAACCTCAAGATGGCGGCTGTGCGAATTTTAAAATTAAGTTTTTATTTCTTGTGTCGTAATCATGAGATCGAAGTGAAAGTTTGAATAATAAACCTAAGCAATAATTAACCTTTAATGGTACATGACTCTATGGCCTATACATTTAACAATCCAACACGGCGACCATCCGAAATATTTAGACAGCTCTGAATATCTACGAATCTATTATAGCATTCATACTGATTTTTTAGCCTACTTTTCACATTTTGCAAAAATGAGGAAAAAGTAGACTTATGAGATCGGGCAAATGTGTGTCTGTCTGTCTGTCTGTCTGTCTGTCTGTCTGTCCTTCTGTCTGTCTGACTGTGTGTGTGTCCCCCCCCTATCAACTCCTAAACGGCTGCAGCAATCGAAACAAAATTTGGTAGGAGTAAAGATCTATACCTGAATATCTCACGGCCATATTTGAAAATGATGTCAGTGCTACCAACTGCTAAAAAATCGCAATTGAAATTTGAGCTCCATGTTGGATATCTTGGAAAGTATGAATGGGAGCTATTTCAAAATTGGCACACGTACAGATCATAATATTTCAGTTTAATTTCCAGGAGGCCAAACATGGCAGTGTTGCCAAAATGATTATAAGCCTCCTGATAGGTCCAATTTTTAAATGCATATAACTTCTACACTATCAAGCGGAATTCAACCAAATTTCGTATGTTGTATGTGTACATAACCAGATATGACTGAGCGTATTCTCAAGACCTACCAGGGCTGCCAACTGTTAATAAATGCTCCTAATTTATTTTATCCAAATACCAATATATCAGAAAGTATGCAAGCCGACAGCTTTAAACTATGCACACGTATAGTACCTGACATTCTATATTAATTTGGAGTAATTTACATACGTCAGTGCTACCAACATGATTCTAAGCCTGCTGACAGGTCCAACTTTAAATACATGTAACTTCCATACTATCATTTGGATTTCAACCAAATTTCGTATGTGCTATGTGTACCATAACAGATATGACTATGCGTATGCTAAGGAGCAACCAGGGCTGCCAACTGTTAATATGTGCTGTCCCCATTTTTGTTACCCTAATTTCAATATATCAGAAAGTATGCAAGCCAATAGCTCTAAACTTTGCACACGTATAGTACCTGGCATTCTAGACGAATTTGGAGTAACTAATATACGTCAGTGCTGCCAACATGATTCTAAGCCTGCTGATAGGTCCAATTTTAAAATGCATGTAACTTCTATACTAACTAATGGATTTCATTCAAAATTGGCACAACAATAGATCATATTATTTCCGATTATTTCTGACCAATACATGCATGACATTGTTGCCAACATGATTTTACGCGCGCTGTTAGGTCCAATGTTTAACTGCATGTAACGTCCATGCTATCCAGTGGACTTCAACCAAATTTTGTATTTAGTACCGTAAGAGACGGAACTAAGAATATATTCATTCATCAGGGATGCCAACTGTAGTGCTCTATTAGGATACATTATGCCAGGTATACAGTATTTCGACCTAATTGGAAATTTCGATATTAGCAACTTAATTTCGTCATTATTCTAGATAGGTTCATATTCTGTAGAATAATCATTGGCATGAAAAGTAGGCTGTATAGTTCTTAACGGAACTTCTTGTTAATGTTCATATGGGCTATGAACTTAAGTTCACCTATAGGACTTTAAATAACCTGGTGATCACAAATCCAACATGGCGGCGACGCGAATTATAAATATTCACATGGACGTTTCTCGCAATTTAACCATCCGAGTGCAGTGAAACTTGGTACAATAAATCCTTATACGAATGTTAATCCACTGGCATCTAATTTATTTCAATTGTTTCCATAACCACAAGATGGTAGCTGTGCGACATTTTAAAATCTCCTTGTTATTTCTTGTGTCCTAATCATGCTATGGAACTTTGAATGCTACACGTACACAATAATCTTCATATAACAGTACATAACTCTAGGACCTACATATATAAAATCCAACATGGCGACCATCCGAAATATTTAGTCGGTTCTCAATATCTACGAATCTATTACAGCAATCAAACTGAAATTTTGTATGTTGATAGTGGAAGTTAACATAAGTAGGATACATGAAAATAGGCTGTATAGTTCTTGACGGAACTACTTGTTTAAGCATGAAGCTGTAGATTGGCATATCAAATATGTAATATTAACGTAAGTTTGTATTCTAAAGACTATCCGCAAATTTACTCGAAATATTATCCGTAGCGTATGCGCTATCCTCACAGCCATGCACACTATATCCGCGGATATCCGCATCCACGCAGGGCTTTAGTGATGGGTGGTGTCTGACCTGGGACATGCGCCCCACATTGTGACAACAATGATAGTTATTATGATAATGCACCCTTTGATGAAGTAGATATCAATACTGTGTCATGGTTTGATGAAAATCAATAGAAAGCTTATCCGGCCCACTCAAGGCACGAACAAGAACCAAATAACAGGGATAGCCAAATTATTTCAGCTTGTGACTGTGAATGGTTAGAAATCATTTGAATGTTTATATTGAATGTTCATATTGAAAATTATTGTGAGCATAAAAATAAGGATATTTTATGGATTTTAGCAAAATATTGACACCCAAATACAGGATCATTATACAGGGTGTCTTTTATGTACCTTTGGAGGATGATAGGTCGTGTAGGGGACGGGTATATAAGTAATTTGAGAAGGGGGACTTGGGGTCGGAGTGGCCTCCTTAACCCCTAAAATAAGGGTTGCAAATCAACGTGATTTAAACGTAATAACGGACTTAAACAATTTAATGCTACGAAGTGCACAGAGATCGGTTTAATTTACTGAAGGTATCAAGCTTAGAAACCTTACAACTAAAATAACATTAAAAAAATTGCCCAAGCCCGGAATCGAACCCGGGACTACTGGCGTTTCGCACCGCAACGCTACCCGTTATGCCAGCGCTACATGGTGAAATGAATCTTGTCAAGAGTTAAAGGATTGAGAAAGGTAATAGAGACTTGGGTCGGTTGCGTGACTTACAAGGTGGAGGGCCTGAATCAACCCTTATATTAGGGGATAAGGAGGCCGCTCGGACCCCAAGTTCCCTATCTTAAATCACTTCTATACCCGTCCCCTACACGATCTATCATTTTCCAAAGGTACATAAAAGACACCCTGTATATTAGCGCCCCGTTAAACACGGCAAGCTAAGCCGGCTGTGACTGGCGCAGATCGCGGGCGTGCGTACCCGTTTCAGACGGTGTAGGCGCGCACTTTCATACTTTTACCAAACATGTTCAATAATGTGTACTTTCAGTGCTCATAGGCGATGCTGAAAATGTCCTCCCTCTCTTTTAACACACACCTGACATCTTCTGATGAAAGAATGTCTGTCAACTCTTTTATTATTTATGGAGCCTGTTTCCTTGAATCGTTTAGCGAGCCTCCTAATTGTTCTGGCATTAGGCACAGGTCTTCCTGGAAACTTGATTCGAAATTTTCGTCTCGTTTCAGAACAAGGTTTTCTGCTTTTCATAATATTATACGAATTATGGATATACACACGTTCGCGCAATGTGAATTGGTGTCTAGGCATGACCAACAATCACAGTAATCACAACACTCACTAAACGTACAACACTAACGTCTAAGCTTTGCAGATACACGTCCATATGAATGACAAAACACGTGTGAACTACCGATATGAGTTAGCGGAGCGCGCCAACACCGGCTCAACCACGGTTACGTGCCGAGTGCGACCATGCCGGATGCGACCCAGTAAACATCGTGCCGGTAGCGACCCTGCTGCTAGCTTACAGTGCCCCATGCGACCCATTGTTCGAGAGAAGAATTGAAGATCTTATTTTCAAAGTTACGTAAATCCATGAAATGCAAAACTACAGAAATCGCGTTTTTGTTTCTTCGTACTGTATAATTAAATTAGGTATGATTATGAATGTAACGAAATTACATTCATTACTTTTATGCACATCCTGACACTGCGTTTTAAAAATCTCCTATCATTTGAAAATGTGGTAACCGTCTCCTGTAAGTTGGAGTTAGGACGTTATGAAGAGTAGCCTAGAATCAAACCGCACTTCTCCAAAAACATGATTATTCAGAAGAGCCCAAAAACTGATTCCAGATGAACTCAAAGTTAATTAGTGAAACTAATGAGTGTATATTAAAGATTTGACTTGCGGAACACATTTTCAATACCTAAAACCCGATTTTATTGACCTACCTGAATATTTAACGAGATTTAATGTTGGAGAAAGTGCACTTTGTCTCTATGTCATGGATAAAGTGCACTCAGGTGTCATAGAAAATGTAATTTAAGAATATATCACATTTACAAGATGAAATAAGGGATTTTAGACGTAATACATATCTATTTTACTGAAAAAATGCAGACCATTACAAAAAATTAAGGTGAATAAGTGGATTTTCAAACCATTGTAATTAAAATGTAAATTTTTTTTACAACACCTTTCATGGACTCCTTAACGTCATACATTTTGGTGTCCGAACTCACCTTCTTGACAGATGAGTACCTTGACACCAAATCTATGGCGACAAATGGGAGGCTGCCATTGGCTGGCGCTAACTTGGAGTCATTCTGCACTTTATCCGCAGGAGAAAGTGCTATTCGTCTCCAAGCGGTGATTTTCTTACCTATTTTAACATGGATACAGTGCAGTTTGACACCAACTGACCAGATTATTATATTCTTCAGACAATTTCGCATTGAAACATACAATAATCTCATTTTCGATAATTTTGGAGTTATTGGCATAGGCTTTGAGTGGCATTTATGAACATTTAAGTGGTTTGAACACAACAAACACAAACTGACGTTCTACATATTCTTCAAAGTTAGCCATGGCCTTGATTTAACACGTGATGTCCAGAGAGCCATCGGATTGGTCAACGTGGATGTAAGACACATTGGAAATAAATACACGTTGGAGTTACGTCACTCCGCAAATAAACTTAGTTGTTAGATCTCTCTTAATAGGGATATACGACGTATTGCGACTTAACACCTTTGGTACACATTGGAGAACCTATAAACTTGCTTATGAAAGAAAAGAAACCCTGAAAAACCGTCAATTTTTGATTTACGTCACTTTGGAAATAAGGTCTTCAATTTTTACGGCGCCTAACCTAACCTAAACGGAATAGAAATTTCCAGATTCCACCGATACATCAGTGCTTGGGTCGCTAGTGGCACGGGTCACATCCGGCACGGTCGCAACGGGCACGACACCTCAACCACGTACGCGCGCCCGCGATCTGCGCCAGTCACAGCTGGCAAAGCTTGCCGTGTTTTTCGGAGCGCGCATAAAAAATGACCCTGTACCTGGATTCTTGAAAGTTGCAGTTACCGTTATATACCAACATGATAATGAAGTTACCGTTACAGTTTCTTTGTGAAACCGTGGCAGCTACAAATATCGTCACTTTGTGTAAAGATTTACAGTGCCAAATTTGACTGCGATCGAATGGTTATGTCGCGAGAAAAGCCCATTTAAAGATTTAAAATTTCGTGGCTGCCATATTGGACTAGACCATAGAATTATGTACCAGTATACGAAAATTTCACTGTGCTTCATTATACAAACTTTCACTTAAATCGCTTGATTAGACACAAGAAATAAAAACAAATTTTAAAAATTTCGCACAGGCGCCATGTTGGGTTCTTAAACGAAATTGAATTACACTAGTTGCTAGTATATTTGTTCTGCTGAAGGCACATGTAGAAGTAGATATCATACCTTCCAGATTGTAATTGGCTGATAACATCCGGTCGTCGACACGAGTTTATGCCCTCATGGATTGGGCATCAAAGCTTTTTATTCAAGATGGTATTCAAGGGGACTGTTAAAAATGCATAGCTCTAGTCCTTCAGATAAGCAATTCAATGTTGAAAACATCCTTTAATGTCATGTCCATGAACACTATTCCTTTTGGGGATATGGAATTGGTAATTTACGTTGTCGTTTCTTGGGAGGCTCCTCTTCATTCGTAACACTATCATTCGTTGTCTGTCGATCAGTTTGCCTTTTCTACCACTATGAGCGCTAGTGTGAGTCAATGCGGAGTTTCACTTAAGCCTAAATAACTACCTCCTGTGTGAAGATTTTTAAAAAAGTAAAAAAAGTCTGAAGGTATTAAACCAAGGGACACATCAAAGAAAGAATTATGTAAATAAGTTAATTTGGCTAGGATTCAAATCAAAATGAGAACGAATAAAGAAACAAGCGATTTTAGGCTGTTCTTCCAGTACTACATTTAGGCCAGAAGTCAGTTTCAAAAGTTGTTTTCCTTAGTTCGATACAGCTCTCGAAGACTCACAATTTGTTACCTCTGCGGGCTCTTTAGCCCTTCAACATTTTGCACAATTAATTAAGGAAATTGCTTAATTCTAAGATTTTGCTAAAATGGGGACCCATACTTTGTGTTCTAAGAAATGTTGGCAACATTAAAATGATAAGATTAGCATAACTAGGGCAGAGACAACCTTAAAATGATAAAACTGCTGAATTAGGAGGAAGCACCTTATTACTTAGGCAGCTGGCTCGTGAACGTTATCACCACAATTAAGTGTACGACAAAATAAGCAAGCGTACAGCTTCAAGTGACTTAATGTTTAGATTATATTGTAATGCTACTTCTCTTATCTATGTGAGACCCAAACCACCGGACTTTGAAAATCTTTGAATTAGGAGGTATAACTAATATTTTAGACTCAGGTTATGATATACAAGATTTTGAAAAGATCATATTAGTCTCTTTATTCTTTGTTCCGTATTTTGACTTAAAATATATGTTTAAGAAAAAACTTGAGAATCCACCAATTCAAATCAAATGTTTCTTAATGAACAATTGTTTCGAGTCGTTTATTGACTCATCTTCAGCACTTGTGACAATAATATAAACATAACTAGGGCATGTTTATTTGTAAAAATATACAACTTAAAAAAATGCATCTACTATATATTTGTCAAATACCACTCACTCACTCACTCACTCACTCACTCACTCACTCATTCATTCATCACCAAATCTCAGAAACCACCGAAAGGATTGAGATGAAATTTGGTATGCAGCTTCCCCAAGGGCCGTAGGTGCTCGCTAAGAAAGGTTTTCAAAAAATTCACTCGGGATCATGGGCAAACCGCGAAAACCTCGATTATATGAAGCAATGCGGGCTGCATCACGTCGCCCCTACCATTCTTCTGGTGCTTTACAGGCACTGAGCTTACTGTCATAACGTGCACATCATTGTTGTCTGCGCTCCCGACCTTTACCCACTCTCTCTGTTCAAACAGTACTTCAATGCAATTTCTGTTTGTACTTTATACTTTCACCATCACTTTATAATCATCATATTGCATTATATATTAGCCTTTAGTTGAAGTAACCGTAGAGTTCCTTTGTTTGTTGGATTAGGTTCGACGTTTTTCATCATTTCTTGGTAGTACATAGTTAGAGAGCAGAGTACAGGCAGCTGAGATGAGATTCCTGAGAAGTATGGTCCAGAAAACGAGGGAGACAGAGTGAGAAATTAAGATATACGGAAAGAACTGGGAGTACAGAAACTAAATGACAAACTGGAGCAAAACAGATCGAGATGGTTTGGACATGACAAACGGATGAATGAAGTAAGGCTACCAAGACGAGCACTGGAACGATGGATGACAGGGAAGAGAGGACGAGAAAGACCAAGAATGCGTTGGATGGACCCGGAGCAGAATATCATTAGAAAACCGAACCTAGATTGGAACACCATGTCTGAAGAGGAATGGTGGAACGACAGAACAAAGTCGAGAGGAACTATATTTTCCCCCACCCAGTATCAGCTGGAAATGGTGAAATAAAGGAGAAGAAGAAGCAGAAGAAGACATCGTTATAATGAAAAGAAGACTTTGGTAAAAGAAAATTATCTCTACCAACGTTAATTTTGTTAAGTTAGGCTAGGTCTATTCCATTTATCAGGTTTTTAAGTAGAGATTTGTTTTATTACGTTAGGAGAATATCCCTCAACGTCACAACAGCACTCAAGCACCTTTGGAGAAGACCGTGTCTGCCGCTAACTTTTACAGCTTCAGAATATTTGAGCTTGAGGATGATAATTCTTATCTTTAGTTATTTCACAATCTTCTCAATCAGTTTCTGGTTGATATGTATGCAAAGATTGAGACAGAGAGACTACTTTGGATTCGCATCAATCAGAAAAAGTTGAGAAGTGAGGAATATGTGCACCTGAAGGACGCAATGAGTAAAGCTGTCAGCCGTTTGTCAGATATTGGTTAAATGGTCGTGTTGCCGTCGACTTTCGCTGGAGGCCCGCGCTATATGCATGAACGCACTCCGGATGCTATGACTTACGTACGCCATTTTGGACGTCCTGATCTTTTTATAATATTCACCTGCAATCCAAAATGATCCGAAGTAGTCGAGCACCTGAAACAAGGTCAACAACCTCAAGATAGGCATGATTTGGTAGCGCGGGTGTTCCATTTGAAAGTTAAGCACATGATAAGACTTCTTAATAAGGGTTGTATCTTTGGTCATTCAAGGTGTCACATGTATTCCATTGAATGGCAAAAGCGAGGATTACCTCACGTTCAAATACTTCTGTGGCTGGAAGAAAAGCTCAGACCTGAAGACATCGACAAGGTGATCAGTGCTGAGATTCCTAACCCAAATCTTGACCCTGCTCTCCATGAGATTGTCAAGGCAACCATGATCCACGGTGCATGTGGAGTTCTCAACAGGAGTTCGTCTTGCATGGTGGAAGGAGTATGCAACAAGAAGTTCCCCAGACCACTCATCAAGGAACCCCAAACCGGGGAAGATGGGTATCCCAAATATCGCAGGCTGCCCCCTTCGGAGAATGGGGTTTCTATTATTAAAAGGGGAGTGGAAATTGACAATAGCTGGGTGGTACCCTATAACCCCGTCCTATCTCGCACCTTCTCAGCTCATATCAATGTTGATTACTGCAACTCTGTAAAGTCAATAAAATACATTTGCAAGTATGTTAACAAAGGTTCCGACCAAGTTACATTTAGCATCGGAGAGTTTGACGAAGTTGCGAGATATGAATCAGGACGTTATATCAGTGGCTCAGAGGCGGCTTGGCGCATATTCTGCTTCCTCATGCATGAACGCTATCCTTCGGTCATGCTACTTGCCGTCCACCTCGAGAACGGCCAGCGGGTTTACTTTAACGAAGACGATGTTCGTGACCAGTTTAACAGCCCTCCAAACACAACTCTTCTTGCTTTCTTCGAACTATGCCGATCCGATAATTTTGCTTTAACACTTTTATATTGTGAAGTTCCATCCTATTTCGTTTGGAAAGGTAAGAAGTTCTGTAGAAGGAAACAGGGAAAGCCAGTACCAGGCCATCCTGGTGTGAAAAAAGATCAGACCCATGGCTGAGTTTACACCGTTCACCCTGGTAATGCCGAGTGCTACTACCTCCGTCTCCTTTACATAAAATCCCTGGCCCTCAATCTTTTACTGACCTCAAAACCATGGCAAGGGTGGTTCAACCAACATTTCAAGCGGCATGTAAAACACTTGGCTTGCTAGCTTGCGCACTGGGACCGCACACTAGAGGAAGCGTCCTCCACCGACTCTCCCCACAAGATACGCGAGCTGTTTGCCATCTTACTGGTGTTTTGTCAAGTGAGTGATCCCATAATGCTCTTGAAAAAACACAGACAGCCTCGCGGAAGATGTGGTGAGAGACGTTCAGAGGCAGTGTGCTGATGTCAACCTGGTCATGGGTGTTATCTACAACAGGTGTATGGTGCTTCTTGAGGATTTAGTACTAAAATGTCTGGTCAACAACTGGAACGCTTTGGACTTCCGTCGCCTTCTCGAGAAAAAGACTCCGTCGTTGTTCACCGAGAATATGTCAGTGAACTATCTTACGACACAATTAAGTTGTCCAAAGTGGTTGCTGATAATGTTCCAAAATTGAACAACGAGCAGAGATTGGCCTATGACGAAATAGTTCGAAGTGTTGTTTCAGAATGGGGTCAGCCCTTTTTTTCTGGATGCACCAGGCGGAACTGGCAAAACCTTCCTGATTAACCTCCTGCTCAGTACATTTAGAAGTCGACAGAACATTGCCATCGCAGTCGCCTCCTAGGGTATTGCAGCAACCCTACTGGATGGTGGAAGAACAGCGCATTCTGCCTTCAAGCTCCCTCCTAACATCAGTCACGCTGCATCTGCCCTTTGTAACATCTCTGCAGTTTCCTTTGAAAGTCTGCTACACCACGACAATTAACAAGGCTCAGGGGCAGAGCTTAAAAGTAGCTGGCGTGGATCTGAGAAGTGACTGTTTCGCACATGGTCAACTGTACGTGGCATGCTCCAGAGTCAGTTCTTCTGGTGGTTTAGTCATTCTGTAGCCTGAGAGAAAGGCCAGAAATGTAGTTTACCGAGAAGTGCTTAGGCGTTAAAAACACTCTGGATAGACATGGCAGTAGGCTAGGAGACCTGCTTTAAATCAAAGCTCCCCGTCGTATATTGCACCCGATTTCCGATTTCAACGCTCCATGTTGCTGTCATTATCATCCACTACAGGAAAAACTTATGTAACTAATGTTATAACGGGATTCCGAATGTTATTGCGGGCGAAGCCGCGGGGAACAGATAGATATGAATACATTGTTAAAATGTTCTCTTAATCAATGGATTTACTGAATATTAGAATATGTTAACATTTTTTTCATAATGCATTTTTCAAACATAAGTTGTATATTTTTATAAATAAGCATGGCTTAAAGAAGGTATATTAACTTTCACGGCCAGTGAATTAAAACTCGGCAATCTTTCTAGGTTTATGCAGTGTCTTGTGTGGAGCTTCGCCTACGACACCAAGCTGGCTCATCAGCGGGCTCTTGGTTTCCCCGCTCGGACCCCCATAGGAATAGAGAACTGCGCGCCATCTCCATTTTTATGAAGCGCACCAGCGCCTCTTCACTGCGAGAGCTAAAATCAGTCCATATTTTTGGAAGCCTTCATATTGAGGTGAGGACTGCTTGAGGTTTCAGCTCTCGCAGTGAAGAGGCGCAGGTGCGCTTCATAAAAATGGAGATAGCGTGCAGTTCGCTACTCTTGTGGGAGTCCGGGCGGGGGCACCAAGGGCCCGCTGATGAGCCAGCTTGGTGTCCTAGGCGAAACCCCACACAAGACACGGCGTAAACCTAGAAAAATTGCTGAGTTTTATGTCTTAATAATGTTGATATTATTGTCACAAGTGATGAAGATGAGTAGAAAAAACACAAATTGAAACAATTGTTCACTAAGAAACATTATATACAGGGCGAACAAAATATGCCGCACTTGGAGGTCGTCATGCGATTCCTCATCCAATTGCAAGACAAAGTTTCAATAGCAAAATCGGATCGGATGCTGTTTGAATACACAAGTAAGAAAACGAGAAGCTGGCAACACTGTCACATCATGCAGTGCATCGGAATGTACAGAGAAAGCTCCGGCAGAGTGCCGAGTTCCTGCGACCTGCTTTTGGCCACGCTGCATGCACTTACAGCGTTGCCAGAGCCTCGTTTCTTAACACGCATTTCTGTTAAGGTCGCCACGTACTCTTACACGATGAAAAAGTCTATTTTTGTAGCATCACTTTACTCAATATTTTCTGGGTTTATGCTAAAAGTACAGCTATGATTCTTGTCACATATAAGAAGCGGTATATTCTCGGCTGTTTTTGACTATGTAGTGCTACTTTGCTTTTATAGGATGTGTGAAATGAATACAAATTTGGACAGATACATTTTCAAAAAAATGTTGTATAAGTTGCTTCAGGTACACATTTCTCAGTTGTTTTTCAATCAAATATTCTCAAATTTTGTGCTTACACTTAGAATGGATGATGGCAGATGAGTAACCACTTTATTTCGTTATTATTGGGACAAAATGCAAGAAAAAATCCGAACTCTTTCTTTTTAAATTTATTCAAAAATATGTATCAATTTTTCTCTTCCCAATCCATGCCTACTATGTTTTGGAAGTGAAAATAGGTTAACATTCAAGTACTCCGTTAGGCAAGTTAATGTAAAAAAATAGCCCTCTATCTTAACTGGTTTCCTAGTTATTGGTACTTAATCATGAAAAATGAGTATTAACGGAAAAGAGCTGGCAAAGTTAAAAGTGTATTATTCAGAGCATGAGACGCAAATTAAAAAAAAAACGAATTTAAGGTAGTTGTGGACATAAAAACCCCAACAAACTATACATATTTAGATTCAGAAAAGAATGAAGAATTTTATGCGCCAAAATCAAAAAATCGATTTTTTTCATCATGCAAGAGTAAGTGGTGTCCTTAAACCTATTGGCAGGACTAGGTTTTGCAAAATAAACTTTTGTCGTGAATTTAGACGAGGAACTGCATGCCGACCTCCAAGTACGGCATTTGTTGTTCACCCTGTATATTGACTAGGTGGATTCTCTAATATTTTTTTAAAACATATCATGTTATGATAGCACTCGTACTAAAGGGTAGTTTACTTACAGCTGCAAGCCCCAGGAACTCACCTGTGGAGAGAGAAGAATAACATAGTTAGGTCTTTCACATCAGCAAATATTAGAAATTATTAGAAAATGCTAGAATGTGAACAAAATATAGGGAAAATGTTATGAAAATCAGCATGTCAGGAATGAAGCTGATGTCAGTGGGTGAACGTATGTTAGTAGCCTCTGTCAACATACAGCATGTCAGTTTGATTGCTCTAACAGATTCGCAGATATTGAGGACCGACTAAATATTTCGGATGATTGCCATGTCGGATTATGAACCGCCAGATGAAGATTATTGCTTAGGTTAATTATTTAAACTTTCTCTTTGATCGCATGAATAGGACACAAAAAATGAAAACTCTATTTTAAAATTGGGCACAGCTACTATTTATGAACAATTAAATGCAATTAGATTACATCTTGTATCGACATGTAGGGTATTCGGTTTCACTCCCTTCGGTTGATTTAATCTCCAGAAATTGACATTTAAATATTTTAACTTTGCTTGGCTTCCATGTTGGTTTCGTACATAAAATGATTATGTTCAACGGTGTCGAAATATAAACATTATGTGTCAGAAAACTGTATCAAAATGAGGCTCATTATAACACTATTTTTCATTATGAAACAGTTTCTCCCACCAATCAGAGCTCAAGAAACAGTTGTGTGACCAATTAGGTAAGGATACCTTCGCGCATGCGCTCAAAATCCAACATATCTATATAAATTACCGAAAGTGCACCGCCCATATGTTCACGTAAATAAACTGCCAAGCACACAGAGCGCATGCGTCGGTCGGTCAGAGAGCTTGGAAAACAGAGATATCCTACCCAGCGCTGGCACACCAATCACAAAATTCTAGTGACTGAATCTCAACAGATATTTATGAATTTTTATGTTAAAATATATAATAAAGTTATAATTATCAACGAGCATAAACAGTCGTATGCAACTCGCCTATAGTGGTAATTAATTATTAATTATTAATTAATTATTGCCATTATAGGCTCGTTGCATAATGTACTATTTTAAAATCATACAGATAAACTTATCGTAATACTGGAATATTGGCTTTCACGACCAGATAATTAAAACTCAGCAATCTTTCTAGGTTTGTGCTGTGTTTTGTGTGGGGTTTTGCCTTGGACACCAAGCTGGTTCATCAGCGGGCTCTTCGTGTCCCCGCCCGGACCCCCATAAGAGTAGCGAACTGCGCGCTACCTCTCCTTTTATGAAGCGAACCTAACTCTTCACTGCGAGAACTAAAAGCTCAAGCAGACATGGCCACAGTGGATGAGTGGTTATCATGTCGGTCTACCAACCCCAAGCTTGCAGGTTCGCTCCTGGCCATGGTAAGTGATTTTTGAAAGGCAACAAAAATCACTTCACGCATGTCATGCGTTATTGGCATGTTAAATAACCCATTTGAATTCAGTAGGCCGGCTTTTCCCAATTATTTGGGGTCGTCGGGGCCAACCAGGCTCATTTTGGTTTTGGTCGGGGATTTAAGGCCGGATGCCCTTCCTGACACCACGTGATTTTACAGGTGAAAATTCCACCCAACTGTACGCAGACGACTGGGCATTTGCAGTGCAGGACAAATTTATGGAGAATACCGAAGATACGTTGACAGCTGACCTCAACATCTTAGATCAGTATTTTCATAAATGGAGACTTAGGCCAAGTTTGAGTAAAACTGAAGTCACATGTTTCCACCTCAACAACAAACTGGCCCACCGTGAACTTAATGTTAAATTCCAGGACACTAGACTTCACCACAGCAGATACCCAAAATACCTCGGGGTAACCCTTGACAGAACTCTGTCCTTCAAGGAACACCTGAAGAGGACAACAGCCAAACTCCAGACACGGAACAACATCCTCCATAAACTGTGTGGTACCACCTGGGGTTCTTCAGCTTCAACCTTAAGAACTTCAGCTCTTGCCCTTGTCTTCTCAGCTGCAGAATATTGCTCTCCAGTCTGGCTGAACAGCTGTCATACAAAACTGGTTGACTCGCAGCTAAACCATACTTTGCGCATTGTATCAGGAACCATAAAATCTACCCCCACTTCTTGGCTGCCAGTTCTTAGCCATATTCCTCCACCACACTTACGGAGAAAGAATGCCCTGTTGCAAGAGTACCAGAAGTTGTCTAGAAATGCCAATCTGCCAATCCATGGAGACATCCCCAACGCCATGATCAGCAGGCTCCGTTCCAGAAATCCACCAGTTAGGACCGCCAGAAACCTGGTTGATAATTTCAACCTACAGCAGGACTGGATGCAAGAATGGACATCCACAGCTCCACCTGAGTATCGGAACTTTCCCTGCATCACAAGAACACCAACAGGATTTCATCTACCCCGCAGTACCTGGACAACTCTCCATCGCATCAGGACAGGCCATGGCAAGTGCGCTGACTCCCTCCACAAATGGGGCAAACTTTCCTCCCCGGAATGTAGCTGTGGTGCCCCAAAACAAACAGTCCATCACATTGTGGAACAGTGCCCCCTGAGTGCATATCAGGGCAATTCAAAAGACTTCCAAAATCTGAATCCGCCTTGCATAGACTATATTGAGAGCTAGAAGTTAAGAAGGAAGGAAGGAAGCTTGTAGTTTAACGTGACCGTTAATCTCGCGATCATAAGCCACGGGACCTCCGTTTTACGTGGAATCCGAACCACAGGACATGGCATTTCACATCGAAAATCTCACATGCATTGACCGGGAATCGAACCCGATCCGCCTTGGTGAGAGGCATACAGCTTGACCGCTGCGCCACCACGCCCCTAGAAGTTAAGACTGTAACCTACTGTACATAGTGTATATTTAATTTGTGATTGTGTTTCTTAGCATTTTTATGATGTCATACGCTAAATAATAAATCCACCCAACTGTCACCGGGATTCGAACCCTGGCCATCCGGGTGAAAGACGAGCAGCTGAGCCACTGCGCCATCACGCTTCCCTCAGTAGGCCGTGTTCATAATGGCAAAATTAATCTCGGGATTTTCCGCCAACATAAAAACGTTCCTCCTCTCTCTACTAGGAGCTTAGATATCTAACCTCTTTGACTTTCAATGTGCTCAAAGGAACAACAAAATTCGACATGCAAGCTGTCCTCTGGGTGTCAAATAACAAAGCTTGCATCCGGCATCCGAGGTCATACGATATTATTATTATTAGTTCTATCTTATGCCAATGGTACACCTACAGCTTATTTCTGCTATCAACAGGGTGCACCATAATGAGGTCTAGTCAGAGAAACCAAGCAAGGAATTATTTCAGTAGTGGTACAATGTGCTTGTTTGTAGCTTCCACGTGGTTTGATGCTTTCCAAGAGGTAATGGTTTATTTATTTATCCAAGTCCAAAACACATACAAATATATATATATAAATTGCACTAAATTTCATTTCTCCAGTGTTCAACTGTTAGAATGGCACAGTCATTGGCTTCTATCAAGTCCAGCATATCACATGGTCTTGATAACATGCTGCAATTCAGAAGGTGCGCAGGGTCTTGTCTTTCACCACATCTACAAAGTTCTTCAGCACTGTATCCCCACTTCATTAAAGTGCTTTTGCACCGACTTACTCCAGTTCTCAGTCTGTTTAGCGTCTTCCAGGATTCGTATTGTAGAGATGTAACGGAGAACACTGGAAGACAGAGAAATTTGTATGCACAGATGAATAATTATGACTTTTGTCACAGAAGGATTTTAAAATAGAGTGTTAAGTAGGAAGAAATAAGTAGTTCCGTGAAAAAATAAACAGCCTATTTTCACATATCCTACTTAATTGCCTCTATCAACATACAAAATTTCAGTTTGATTGCTGTAATAGATTCGTAGATATTAAGAACCGTCTAAATATTTCGGATGGTCGCCATGCTGGATTTTTATATATGTTGGCCATATAGTTATGTACTATTAAATGAAGATTATTGCATAGGTTCATTATTCAAACGTTCACTTCGATCGCATGATTAATACACAAGAAATAAAAACTTAATTTTAAAATTTCGCACAGCCTCCATCATGAGGTTATGTACAATTGAACTAAATTAGATACCAATGCATTACAATGTGTATAAACATTTTCCGTACCACGTTTCATTGCGTTTGGATGCTTAAATCGCGAGAAACATCTATTTTAAATGGATCAAATTCGCTTGGCCGCCATGTTCGTTTTGTAGTTAACAGGTTTTCAAAAATTCCATAAGTGAACTTTTAGTAGTGCCTTTTATCACCGTACAAAAATTCAGGGTTATATCAGTAATAGTTTAGGGGATATAGTATGCCGGTGAAATCTTTCGCACAGCTGCCACGTTGGATTGGTGAGACGTAATAAAATTTAAAGCGCACGGTCGGGGTCAACCAAAATGGTGGAGGGGGCACATACGCACACACACATGGACAAAATGTGATGTTATAAGCCTATTTTACTTAAATGAAAATAGGCTAAGAATGAAGTAAAATCTGGCTCAAATTCAAGCCGATGAGATTTGGAGAAATGAGCAATGCACAATGCTTTGTAAGGAAACCCTGAATGAAGACATTGCACTGAACTTGCTCCCAAACGTGAAGCAGGAAGAATTCCAGGAGACGGTACCATTGAAATTACACTACTGCATCCTCATGCAAGAAGGCGCACTCCCTTTCATTCCCGCCGTCAATCACAGTTATTTCAGCAGCCTACTATTCCCGTGGTAGGGGATGAGATGCGATACAATTCTATTTGGCGGATGATTTTTACGGACGCCAACATCATGAGAGGAGTTAATGAGAGATGAAATGCATGAAGATGAATGAAACTGGGCAAGGATGTGGAAGGAAGCGGCCGTGGCCTGTCAGAAGTTACCGTCCCAGCATTTGCCTGGAGTTGAAAATGGGAATTCACGGGAAACCATTTCAATGACGGTCGACGGTGGGTTAAAACCCACGTCTTCCTAGTGTGAAAAGAGCTTGGCCCCATGGCCTAGCACAGCGAGCGTAGCTACTGCTGTTGGTTTATTTCAGTGGCCTACAAACAGTAAAATATGATGATGAAGAACGGTAATGATTGAGAGTGACGAATGATGATAGTCTGCTATGAAATATGCTTTACAGTGTCATTACAATGTTATTTGTGTTCTAAATACGAAATGTTTCATATGTTCAGTACAGTAATGTTCTGGTTTATCTCGAATGTTGAATATATTTTATTTTAACAGTGGTACATCCCTTTCATCCTTCCCGGTTGTGCATACTCAACTGAATGTTAATTAACCTAACTGATAGAAAGGAATAAGCTATGCACTTCAATATTTCTCGTGTCTCAAACACAGGATTTTCATCACTCATTTACGTTTAAGGCACTGTATCTCAGAATAAAGAAAATTGGAATGGTATCACTATAAGAATAGCTCTTCTGCTTGTCAAAGAAGTTCAACACACACACCCAACTATACGGGGATGATGACAAAGATGTCCCAAGCCCAACAACAACTCTCATGTGATTAAACCACATGAGCGCGCACTCTGCTATTGTTAATCTCGTTAAGACCACTCAACTTAGATTTAATGATCTCGGAATGGGAGTGCTACTCCGCTCTGATATATGGGCCTATGTATAGCACAGCGCCGTCTTGGATCTAAATTGGAAACCGCTTTAATGTTGCAATAAGTCTGGCAGACGGAGTCACAAGATTACGAGTTGCTGTAATAAAGTGATTGTTGCATTAATTGGCCCGTAAAGGGTCCGGTATAGGAACTGCATCACATATCAATCTCGACGTTGAGAGATACATCGTACTCTCGAGCGCCACGGTGCTCTGGGGGCACATACAGCTTAAGGGGCCACAACAATAACGATTTAATATTCTAACTGTGCCTGTCATAGATCTTGTACAACAATGATATACATTTCCAAGGAAACACACACACCTTGCTATTAGAAGCAAAGTTAAAAATTTTCAAAATTCAAATGCTAATTATTTTTATCAATTTTATCAAAATTTGGTTCTTGTTTTGCGCTGACCTTCACCGTTTCCCTGATATCTCCCGTGTTTATAGGAATTTTTGGAGTTTTCTTTTTTTAATGTGGGTGTTAAACCTTCTGCAACACAATTTCATAGAAAGACTAATTAAAGCCACAACGGTTTTGAGTGAGATTCATTTTGTAGCAGAAGGTTTAACACCCACATAAGAAAAGAAAACTCCAAAAATTCCTATAAACTCGGGAGATATCAGGGAAACGGTGAAGGTCAGCGCAAAAAAAGAACCAAATTTTGAAAAAATTGATAAAAATAATTACCATTTGAATTTTGAAAATGTTTAACCTTGCTTCTAATTGCAAGGTGTGTGTGTTTCCTTGGAAATGTATATCATTGTTGTACAAGGTCTATGACAGGCACAGTTATAATATTAAAATAGTTATTGTTGTGGCTCCTTAAGCTGTATGTTCCCCCTTAATAGTACATTATGCAACGAGCTTATAATGGCAATAATAATTAAGACACGAGTATGTTAATAAAACGAGCGAAGCGGGTTTTATGATTTCCATACGAGTGACTTAATTACCATTATAGGCGATTCGCATACGACTGTTTATGTTCGAGGTTTTAACATTCATAAATGTCTGTCGAGATTCTGTCAGCTGACTTAAGTGAAGAGCGCATACGCTGAATTTCCACTACGGATCAAAGTCCTTCCAAAGCTTTGTTCTCCTTTTCTTGGGAAATATGTGGGCTCATCATTTGCTCTCTACCGAATAACAAATTCGAAAGCTTTGAAATATTGTTTATCCTGAACTAGCACCAACAGATAGCGCCCAGGTACTAGTATGTATGATCATTTTGTTATTTTGGTCAAATAACTCAAAATAGGCTGTTACAGATGCTTTAAAATTAAAATGTATCGTATTATCAACTAGTTATTCTTCAAATTCAATGCGTATAGAATGTCAACGGAAGGCAAATCAATGAGGTCCCAAATGGAACAATCATGACACATGGCGGAAAAGTTTAGTATAAGAAATCCCTTTACTGAACAGAGAGCTGGATTATAATTTTCGTGGATCTATTGCCATACGCCTGCTTCCTCTATGACGTTCTGGTGTGTTTGTGTCAATAACAGCATTCACTAAAATTGTCGGCGAAATCGTAGGAATGCAATACTCTGTGTAGAAATCGGAGTTGCGGATATTAAGGTACAGATCTATTATTTTATTTTGCAATATTTCGCAGTTTGTTTAAGCAAACTTTACGGACGGTGCACACTTTCCATGTCGGTATATAGGCTAGGGTCGAAGGATGTTGTGTTGAAAACACCTGGACGTAGATTCATAAATTTCATGCATATTGCATAGTATTTTCTTGTTACCGTAAAGGTTCGTGCTGATGTTGTCTTTGTGTTTGGGATTGTAACTACAATGGTTGATCAAATATACATTGTCAACTTTCAAATCATGTAATTCATGTCCGACACGTTTGATTTTGAGCGCATGTGCGAAGCTATCAAGTATCTAATTGGTCAATGAATGAGCTCTGATTGATTGGAGAAACTGTATCATAATGAAAAGCAGTACGTTATCGACCACCATTATGATACAGTTTTATGACATAATATTTACATTTCGACATCATCGAACATAAATGCAATTTGGTGCTCCCGTCATATGAGCTAAAACGTGCTCGCGATCACCACGGTGATCTTTAAGTTAAATTTGGTTCTCCCGTCATACGAGCTAAAATGGGCCCGCAACTTCCGTTTTAAAAAGAATATGGAACTCTTCCTAGAAAGTTTGTTAAAATTACACATTAACAAAATCATGAAATATACAGTATAAACTACATTCATTTTTCAAAACGCCTCTGATTAAATAATGCGTTGGAGTCCCTTAAGTGTTTTAAGAAAATTATTATTTATTAACATTTTAACAGATCTGATTTTTCATTTTTTAACTTTTCTGTATTTTTAACAACTTTATGAAAACAGTGTATGACAAATATTGTATCGTCAACTGGATATTTTTGTAATATATGATTTAATGATATAAAAATTTAAGTTTTTACTTAGTCCTATAAGAATATGAATAATTACGCTACTAGATGGTGACACCTTTCATACAAAATATATATACAGTGCTCGTAATTTTATTATTAACCACTTGCCAATTGTTTATGATGTCGAATAAGACCACAATGCACATTAAACAACTTCCAGTGCTTTTGGTGGATCACCCTTAATACCACTGTGTGTTTGTTAGATTAGAAGCGTATCTCTCCATTGAAAGGAACTGGCCATCTCCCAAAGGAAGGAGATGCTTCTTTCTTCCGAATTTGGCCGCCTGTGGACCGCATGGAACCTAAGACTTTCTGGTTAATCTCCTTTTCTCTTCCCAAAACCTCTTCATTCGTTCACTTCTGATCTTTCGCTCCTCCTCGGATATTACCAGTTTGGCTCTAATTTTAGGTGTTTTCTCCTCGAAAATCTTGATGTTGTCAATTCGGTTTCTGAACTCTTTTCTGTTGTGGATCACATCCACTGTGAGTCCACTTTCCTTGGCGTCTCTTTTAACCTCTTCTACCCACTTAGTTGTAGCCTTCAGCTCTGTAATATACTTGAATATCCTCTTAGTCAGTCGGTTCTCGTCCATTCTCACCAAATGTCCGTAGAATTTCAACCTTCGCTTCCGCATTGTGACAGTAATTTTTTCAGTATGTTTATAGAGGTCATCATTCCTTCTGTTCTTCCATGTCCCGTCAGCAGTTTTCTGTGGTCCTAAAATTTTCCGCAAAATTTTCCTCTCCTTTTTTTCCAGTTCCTGAAGGAGATGCACTACAGAGCGCTGGCAAACAGCACCTGTTAGTGAGTCAGCTTTCAATCCCATAAATTACAGTGTTATAATTATCCACTGTGTCAGTTGAGTCGTGCAGTAATTGTTCACATGTGATTACAATCCCAGTGCAAGTGAATGGGCCAGAAAAGTACAATTCTGTGAATATGTGGCAGTAATTTGCGCGGCTAATTGATTTACTGCTGCAATAACAGAGATATTTTATATACTGCATAACGCTATATTCCATTACGAAAATATTATGCATTCGCCTGGCTGAATAGGCCAGCGGTAAAATGTCATCTTCTGTTCGCAAACTCACTGGATTGAATCCGGTCACAGTCAGTTGGCATTTGAGGGTGCTTAAATGCAATGGAGCAATGTCAGTAGATGTACTGTCACATTAAAGATCCCCTTCAGTGAAATTCCAGCAGCCCTTGGTTCTTAAAGCTATTATGGTTAAATTGGAAGTAAATTCATAATACCACTAATAATAATAATAATAATAATAATAATAATAATAATAATAGAGCGGCTTCGATGGCGTAGTTGGTAGCATGCTGAGCTTCTATGTCCAAGATCGCGGGTTCAAATCCGGCCGAAGTGGTCGGATTTTTTAAGAGCGTAAAAATTCCCTCAGTATGCCTTCCTTCGGAGGGCAAGTAAAGCCGGCGATCCCATGTCATAGATTTATGGTATGTAAAAGATCCATCCACTAATTATACTTGTGTGAAGCTAAATTACAGGCTATATTTGACTAACGCTCTTAGGTTCCAACGTTCGTCGCCAGGAGCCAACTGCGGTGCCATCTAGTAACACTGTTTAGAACTACTCGTAGTTGGTCGTTGACGGTGGCCTTTGGTAGCAAAAGTAGGAACTACTGGAAAATTGAATGACTTCAGTCCTTACTTGAATTAAAAACAGATAACACACACTAATACAGCCATCACAATTAACACAGATTCTACACACACCCAAAGTACACGGGGCTACATGACCGCGTTGTCACAGCCCCTAAACTGAGGAACCAACCAACCGAAGTGGTCTAAGGACAGAAAGAAGCAGCATAGTCAAAGAATGAAGAAATATTGGGAAGAACGGAAGAGAAAACAACAAACAGTGAGTAATTGACATTGGCGCGTGGTCCATAGCAGGCCTCATCAGAAAGAAGAAAATTGTTAATTGAATAACTGTATTATTATTAATAATAATAATACAAATAATGTTAATAAATCAAAATTAAGGCGTTTCAACATGGCAATCAAACCCGAGGCACTATACGCCTTTGAAACACTGATCATTGGGGGAGATCACTAATTAAGGATATATAAAAACAAGAAAGAAAAATCTTGATAATGATTTTTGGCCCAGTTTGTGCTGAGGGAATCTGGATGAAGAGGAAATTGCAGGAGCTTTATCAACATTCGGATTATTTATTTATTTATTTAATTGTCGTACGGATTTTATTGCCGGGAGTGTCCGAGGACATGTTCGGCTCGCCAGAGTCTGTAGCTGCTTCAATGCGGACACCTATAGGGTGAGCTACAAGTTTCGTTCAGTTTCAAGTAGTTCCAACTTTCGCTACCAGATGTCAATGATACCTAGTGGTTAACGTTGGAACTTTAATAGAGCGTTCCAACGAAATAAAACCTAGAAATTTAGCTTCACACAAGTTTAGTCCGTGAAAGGATTTTTTACATGCCATAAATTTATGACATGGGAGCGCCGGCTTTACTTCCCCTCTGAAGGAAGGGATACTGAAGGATTTTTAACGCTCTTAAAAAATCCGACGACTTCGGCTGGGTTTGAACCCGCTATTTTGGGCACAGAAGTTCAGCATGCTACCGACTACGCCACCGAAGCCGCTATCAACATTCGGAGAAAATCTCGGACACATTTAGGAAAATTCGTTTGAAATTTAATGGGCATATTCTCAGAATGCGTGTTAACAGGTTGATTAAAAAGAAGCTCTAAATCTTACTCTCTCAAAGAAAGCTAAGAACAACTCGCTGCTTGAAGTTGAAAACGACCTTCAGGAAATAGACATCTCAAGTGATATGGTACTGGACAGATATAAATTCAGAGAACTGGTTTACAATCATCAATTTTCATACCACCCAACAAAACCTGGACGGAGGAGCGCAGAAAGAGCCATAGCGAGAACACGAAGAGATTTGGGGAGCGCTCCTTAGACGGGCATAACGATGTAAAAACAAAGAGTAATAATTGCAAACAATCGATGCAGAAAAGTTTACCTGAAGAAATCCGTATCCATCAATGAGAAATTAAGGCACTATAACGCTGTAATCAAGCCCGAGGTCCAATATGCAGCGCAAACCCTAGCTATGAAAGGGGCAAAACTGATACCGAAACTAGAGGTCTGGGAAAGAATTATCTTGAGGAAGATCTTAGACCCAAGGATCATAAATGGAGAAAGGTATCACAGGCCCAACGATGATCTATAGGCCTACCTAAAGCAAGAACCTCTAATGGACACAATCATCAAGAGACGCCTCCAATTCTACGGACACCTTGAGAGAATGAACGAGTCAAGATTGACCAGTGTAATCCACAGAGCCAGCTCCTGCAAGAAAACATCATCACTGTGGTACCAGCAAGTTAAACAAGATCTGCAAACCTTTAACATCTCTGAATCCGTTATACAAGACAGACACGCTTTCCGGAAAATGTTAAAAGAAGGCCCACAGATTAAACTAAAGAAAGGGCAGAGACCAAAGAGGTCAGAAGCAGGTAAACAACTACAAAGTCATGAAATGAAGGAGATATGGGCTAAGAAGAGACTCTTAAGAACATGAAACCAATCCCAACTCATCAAGCTAAAAACCATTTTGGTTAACCTACGTAGTCCATTGTTGGCTCATTCGAAGAAAGAAGAAAGAAGAAGAAGAATAGTTATTATTGTTTATATCTGACAGGTTTTCGGTGGTAATCTGTCAATGACCGGCTACAAGTAGCAAGGTACACAGGCTTTAGTTTGAATTGTCTGTGTGTTTGATAGTACCCTATGGTCCATTCGTTGCACCAGTTCTTGATGGCTGAAACTGTCCGGACAACGGCACCTTCTGTAGTTGTTGGAATGGACAGCCCTGACCGCCCAAGCTCTCAAGGCCCGTGGGAAGGAGCCTCACGCTTCAGTCAGCATATACGCCGCGCCTCGCTACTATTCCGAGTGCCGCAGGGATGTTCAGCTCTTCCAGCCGTCATGCCTGTGTACGAGGATGTGAGGTACGCTTTCGGAGCCTTGCAGTTCAATCTGGCGGCTGATATTACGCACATTGTCCTCTTATAGTACAACGATTGCATCCACAAAGTTTCAAGATAGGTTTCAACCTGTCTTAGCTGATACTTCCCTTGTAAGCAATGAATTACTATTCAACCATAGATTGACAGGCAATAGTCATAGCACCTTTCGAAACTATCGGATTATAGTTTCGAAAGGTGCTATGACTATTGCCTGTCAATATGGTTCGGCGTTGAAATGGAAAAATGAATTCAATGAATTTTTGTCGCAGTAGGGAAAAGTGGGGCATAACCGGGAAGTCGGGTTCAAACAGGGTACCCCAATTCTGGCTCAGTAATTGCTTCTAACTGGCGGCCGGCAGCCAAACAAAACTACCAAGGCCAAGGTAAAGCTGCGGAGAGCTCACCATTCCGCTGTGGAGATTCGTTCAGTTGTGACGAATGATTTAGTATTTTTGTGATTTCTTGTTTCAACTTTCTGTTAAACTGCATCGATTATTACCGAAGTACTACAGTAGTAACAGTAAAGGCAAGTGCATTCTGTTTAGCTTATTTCTTTAGGCTTACGATGGTATAGGTGTATTTAAGATTCAAATCGATTTTGTTTGGCTATTCCATGTTTTACTTTACAACTACCAGTGGGGTGAAACCGGGTATGACGCGTGGGGCAGGACCGGGTGATGCCCGGTTTTACCCCATCTATTCAGCACTCCACAATAAAAGCTAATAAATAGATTTTTAGCTTACTTTTCTCATTTTGCAAAAATGAGGAAAAAGTAGACTTATGAGATCGATCCGGGAAAATGTGTGTCTGTCTGTCTGTCTGTCTGTCTGTCTGGCTGTGTGTGTGTCCCCCCCCCTATCAACTCCTAAACGGCTGCAGCAATCACAACCAAATTTAGTATGAGTAAAGATGTGCACCGGAATATCTCACGTCCATATTTGAAAATGATGTCAGTGCTACCAACTGCTAAAAAAACGCACTAGAAATTTGAGCTCAATGTTGGATATCTTGTAAGGTATGCATGGGAGCTATTCCAAAATTGGCACACATGTAGATAATATTATTTCAGTTTAATTTCCAGGAGGCCAACCATGACAGTGTTGCCAAAATAATTTTAAGCCTCCTAATAAGTCCAATGTTTAAATGCATATAACTTCTACACTATCAATTGGATTTCAACCAAATTTTATATGTAATATCTGTACATAAACAGATATGACTGAGCGTATTCTTAAGAGCCACCAGGGCTGCCAACTGTTAATAATTGCTCTCTATATTTTTTAAATCAAAATACCAATATATCAGAAAGTATGCAAGCCAACAGCTTTAAACTATGCACACGTATATTCTGACATTTTAGATTAATTTGGAGTAACTTATATACGTCAGTTCTACCAACATGATTATATGCCTGCTGATAATACCAATTTTTAAATACACCTAACTTCTATGCTATCAGTTGGATTACAACCAAATTTCGTATGTGCTATGTGTACCATAACAGATATGACTATAAGTATTTTTAAGAGCAATCAGGGCTGCCAACTGTTAATAAATGCTGTCTATATATTTTTACCCTAATATCAATATATCAGAAAGTATGCAAGCCAACAGCTCTATACTTTGCACACGTATAGCACCTGACATTCTAGATTAATTTGGAGTAATTAATATAAGGCAGTGCTGCCAACATGATTCTATGCCTGCTGATATGTCCAATTTTAAAATACATGTAACTTCTATACTAACAAATGGATTTCATCCAAAATTGGCACAACAAGATATCATAATATTTCAGATTATTTCTGACCAGCACACGCATGGTATTGTTGGCAACATGCTTTTATGCGTGCTGATAGATCCAGTGTCTAACTGCATGTAACGTCCATTGGACTTCAACCAAATTTTGTATTCTGTACCTTAAGAGATGGAACTAAGAATATATTCAGTCACCAGGGCTGCCAACTATAGTGCTCTATGAGGCTACATTATACCAGGTATATTTTGAACTAATTAGATATTTCGATATTACCAACTTAATTTCGTCATTATTCTTGATAGGTTCATATACTGTAGAATAATCATTGGCATGAAAAGTAGGCTGTATAGTTCTTCACGGAACTTCTTGTTAAATAAGAGAGTGTGCGTGTGTGTGTGTGTGTGAGAGAGAGAGAGATAAGTGTTATTATTTGATTTTTAAGTTTTTAATTTGTACAAAAAAAGTTGTGTTGCTAATTTCATTTTCTGCAGTGACTATTATTCTAATTCAAAAGACAAAGAAGGTTCGATACAATGCACAGGTTGCCGGGAATGAGCACACGGAGATTGTTGTCGTTTGGATGAGGAGGACGATGACTTTGTGCAAACTAAAATGATCGTTTAATGTTTTCACACAAGCCAACACAAAAGTCCAATTTTTTACCATAATCAATAATTTTTGTTCACAACTATATTATAATATGTACGCTATTTAGTTGCTAAATAAGACTAGTTATCTCCGTTTACCATTATAAGGTAGGCAATGAAGAAACAAATGTGTTTTCTAATTTTCCATATACTCAACATGTGTACCCGGTTCTACCCCACCGGTGGGGTGAATTGACTTTTTTTGTTATCTTTATAATAATAAACAGAATGACTCTCTCGTTTCTTGATGAAGACTATATTACGAAGTAAAACTATTCAAAGATCATGTATGAGGATTTTAATAGTTATCTGAAAATAAACATACGTTCAGGAAGCCGTCGAAGTCTAGCTACTCGGTTTTACCCCACTTTCCCATATTTATTTATCGAATGGCTTTTAGTGCCGGGACACCTTAGGGTGAGCTACAGGTTCCGTTCAATTTCAAGTAGTTCCAACTTTCGCTACTAGATATCAATGATACCTAGTGGTGAACGTTGGAACTTTGATAGAGCGTTCCGACGAAATCTAACCTAACAATTTAGCTTCACACAAGTTTAGTTTGTGGAAGGATCTTTTACATGCCATACATCTATGACATGGGACCGCCGGCTTTACTTCCCCTCCGAAGGAAGGCATACTGAAGGATTTTTAACGCTCTTAAAAATCCGACGACTTCGGCAGGGTTTGAACTCGCGATATTGGGCACAGTAGTTCAGCATGCTACCAACTACGTCACCGAAGCCGTTTATGTCGCAGTAATGTCCTCAATTAACAATAACCAAGGCAAACTATTGTTCCCTGCTAACATTGTTATTCTGTATATGAAACGCTTCGGTGTATGTTTCACAAAACTCAAGCTCTTAAACCAGAGGGAGTTAGAAGTTGCGTTTTTAAAGGGCAGATTACCTCTTAGTTCCTCCCCTTAAAACAGCAATAACTAACTAAGGTGCGTATTGTACCAAAATTCTGCAAATCATCTTAATAGCACAGGAGATATGTTGCATTTCTTGAAAGGTAAACGCAATAGTACATTATGCAACGAGCCTATAATGGCAATAATTAAGACACGAATATGTTTATAAAACGAGCGTATGCGAGTTTTATAATTTCCATGCGAGTGTCTTAATTACCATTATAGGCGAGTTGCATACGACTGTTTATGTTCGACGATAATTATTATAACTATTTTATGTTCGAACATAAATATTCATAAATATCTGTCGAGATTTCGCCAGTTTTATTTACTGAACATAGCGTATGAGACGCAGAGAATGCCTTGTATTTGACCATGGCCTCCTCGATTACCCTATTATGACACTAGGCAACGCAGTTGAATTAAAATTAAAATGCCGTGGAACTCAGTGCAGGTGCGATGCTCTCGTTATCTAATTGGTCAAACAACTGTGTCTTGAGCTCTGAATGGTGGGAAAAACTGTTTTATAATTAAAAATAGTGTTATAATGAGCCTCGTTATGATACAGTTTTCTGACATATAATAGTCAGGGTCGAACATAAATATTCATAAATATCTGTCGAGATTTCGCCAGTTTTATTTACTGAACAGAGCGTATGAGACGCAGAGAATGCCTTGTATTTGACCATGGCCTCCTCGATTACCCTATTATGACACTAGGCAACGCAGTTGAATTAAAATTAAAATGCCGTGGAACTCAGTGCAGGTGCGATGCTCTCGTTATCTAATTGGTCAAACAACTGTGTCTTGAGCTCTGAATGGTGGGAAAAACTGTTTTATAATTAAAAATAGTGTTATAATGAGCCTCGTTATGATACAGTTTTCTGACATATAATAGTCAGGGTCGAACATAAATAAATTTATTTGTTTATAAAATGCGTTTCAAGGAATAAACAAGACGACATCCCCTGCAAGAACTATGTCTCGTTGAGCCCGCATAACAATAAAGTCAGGGAGGTAGTTTATACTAATGCGAGAGTTCTCGCTTGGGTCCGTAGTTGTTATTATTATTATCATTACTCATTGTTGTTTATCTATAGTCTGGCTATTGTATAGAACATGAGAATTGGAAACTGTATTCTGCTGTGGTGATGAACTGATGTAGGAGCTTGACAGGCTCCAGTCTGTCTTCAATATTTTAAAACTCAACACTCGCCCAAGTTGAAAGAGCCTTCCCTTGTTCTGCGATACGTACAACAACTTTTACATTGGCGTTTGACCCTTCTTTTGTGAGCCAGCTTAGTTTTTGTTTCCTCTATCTGCTGCCAAACATCTCTTTCTCTTTCCATACCCAATCATTGAGGAAACCGCGCGCGGGGGAGGGGGGAGAAGTTACATTTCTGCCAGCCAGAGTCTTCATGATTGCAGCGTGGAATATACCAAAAACAGCTAAAGAGAAATACTCAAAAGATCGTTGTAACAAGTCAATAATAATAATAATAATCATTAGAAAAATCTTAGGAGCAAGATATACCCAAGATGGTTACAGTCTAAAATCGATCAAAACAAGAGACAGTATTGAAACATCGAAATTGATATAAAGAAAAGACGAATGAAGTCTTTTGGTCATCTCACTAGACTACTAGAAAATCGATTGACGAAAAGAAAGGTTGGTTGATTGGTTCCTTAGTTTAGGGCTGCGATAAAGCGGTCATATAGCCCCGTGTACTTTGGGTGTTTGTAGAATATGTCGGATACCGGTGTTAATTGTGATGGCTTTATTAGTGTGTGTTATCTGTTTTAATTCAAGTAAGGACTGCAGACTTTAATTTCAAGCAGTTCCTACTTTTCCTACCAAATGCTACCGTTCACGATACCTAGCTTGCGGATTTGGCTACTAGATGTCATCGCAGACAGCACCCGGCGGCGAACGTTGGAACTTATAGAGCCTTATCAATTTTAACTTACACATTTTGGCTTCACAAAGTGTAGTTAGGGGATGGTTCTTTTTCATGCCATAAATATATGACATGGAACCGCCGGCTTTACTTCCCCTCCGAAGGAAGACATACTGAGGAATTTTAACGCTCTTAAAAACTCCGATGACTTCGGCCGGGTTTGAATCCGCGACCTTGGACAAGGAGCTCAGCATGCTACCAACTACCCCACCGAACCGAAAACAAAAAGGATAATAGATTACGAATCCTCACTCAAGAACTCAACACTTTGAAAGGAGCTCAAAATCGCAAACATAAGTTCAATAGCCATTTCAGAAAGGGACACCTTCAGACACAAATAGGAAGTTACATCAGAGAAACCAAAACAAAAACAGTACAGATCAATGTGGTTGGAAGAACGTAAACAAGCCTTCTCGAGAAGAACGCCTTCCATTTATTGGGAGAATTCGTTTGAAATATAATAATAACCTCTCAGAGTGCATCACGGAAAATGAAACCTATCGTGAATATTGGGATAGTACTATATTAACTATACTAGCAGTAGTGCCCGGCTTCGCCCGGTGGATTTATTTGTTTGATGGATGATAATGAATACTACTACAGAACTGGCACGTGATACTTAAACTAACAGAAAAAAATATTTTAAAAAATATTTTAAAAAAATATTTTACGAATATAAAATATAACTTTTCGTAGTGGTGGTGGTGGTGGTGTTGGTTGTAGTGGGGGTGATAAATACTACCGTATAATGGACGTAACATTCAGGTCATTTTTCCGTAATGATAATAATGATAATTATGAAAAGGGAAACAGCTATTTACTATCTACAGCACTGACACGTGTAATTTACAAACAAATTTTTAAAAAAATATTAGAAAGAGGAGTTAGAAATTTAGAGACCAATAGTGTCGTCTTTTGTCGCATACCGCCGTAGGAAAATAATCAGAACACTTAGGAAAATTTCGGCTGTCCCGAGCTACTGAGGTAGCAATAGTATCATTTATCGCCACATAGCGCTCAACTATAAGTTTCGAAAAAAATTAAGGTAAATTTGAAAGCACCAACGCTTATTGCAGCTCATAACCTCAATGTACTGCACCAACACCATTGCACTTATACAGAGGCATAATATTTTCATGATGATAACTGATTTAAGGGGCGTAAGAAATCTTTTTGAACTAATTACTCCCCGTGACTGCAATTTATAAACAGCGCAAGATTTAACTATTTTCGCAATTCTGCACAGAACACTGGTAGGGGTGACGTGATGCAGCCCGTATTGCCAGTCAACAATAGACTTATTACAATACTCTTACAGTTACACTACTAGGGACATGAATGGTTCTAAGGTCGGAATACGCGGTTTTTAAGTTCATTTTGTCTGTTATTCTAAATGTAGGGAATGGAGAGCGTTGTCCAAAATATCAAGTGGACAGTGTTACCAGCAGGGTTTCAAAGTGTATGTAAAATTTGGTGCAATTAGGAGAAACGGTGTAGATTTGTGATAAAGGGCCTAAATGCAGGGAATGGAGTGGTCGGTCCGAAATTTCAAGCAGACAGTATTAATCGTCGGGTTTCAAAGAGTAAGTATGTAAAATTTGGTTCAGATCGGTGAAACGGTGTATATTTGGGCCAAAGGGCCTAATTACAGGAAATGGAGTGGTCTGTCTAAAATTTCATGCAGACAGTCTTACTCGCGGGGTTCCGAAGAGTAAGTTTACAAATTTTGGTTCAGATCTACACCAAACGGTGTAGATTTGTGCCAAAGGGCCTAAATGCAGGGAATGGAGTGGTCTGTCCGAAATTGCATGTAAACAGTGTTACTCGCAGGGTTCCAAAGGGCAAGTATACAAATTTTGGTTCAGATCGGTGAAAAGGTGTAGATTTGTGCCAAAGGGCCTAAATGCAGGGAATAGACTGGTCTGTCATAAATTTCATGTAGACAGTGTTACTCGCAGGATTCCAAAGGGTAAGTATACAAATTTTGGTTGAGATCGGTGAAACGGTGTACGTATCACTAACCATAACACCAGCTCATGTGGATAGAGCTGTTCGGGAGCCCTTGTTCTACCGACTTACTGAAAAAAAAAATCAATCTTTAAGGTTACCTGAGAGGCGTAGCCTAATGCTACATAGCCTAAACTATTATTCTTGAATCTGGCTATTATCATACTAATATATAAAAATGAGATGGTGTGTGTCTGTCTTTCTGTCTGTCTGTCTGTCTGTCTGTCTGTGTGTTACTCAATAACGCAAGAACCACTGGTCCGATTTAAATGAAATATTGCATGGATGTAGCTGATTTACCATGTTTACATATAGGATACTTTTAATTTCGATATTTTGCACTTTTAAAAAATGGCGACCATTTTAGTGACGTCACTACACCCTTTGGTTTCAAAATTTCATATTTCCATATCAAATAAAAGGAGAACGCTAGGAAATAGAAAACTTTTGATGGCACATACGAGCTTTAAAATTTATCTTCCAATCCGAAAGGTCCTCATCACTTTTCGTGCATCTCCAACGGTTAGCGAGTAAAACCCACATTTTTGACGTCACTACGCCCTTGGGTTTCAAAATTTCATATTTCCATTTCAAATAAAAAGAGAACGCTAAGAAATAGCAAACCTTTGATGGCATATATGAGCTTGAACATTTAATTTTCTATCCGAAAGGTCCTTACCACTTTTCGTGTATCTCCAACGGTTAGCGAGTAAAACCTAAATGTGTGCAATAAAACACGGTCAACACCGAGCGGTGCAGTATATCTCTCTCTATATAAAAATGAAAAGTTTGTCTGTTTTTTTTTTCTGAATTTCTATGGAAATTTGAGTTTTTACGCGTTTCAGACCGTTTTATGATGGATTCGCGCGAATATAATTTTTTGTCTGTCTGTTTGTTTGTTTGTTTGTCTGTGGACAACTTTGTTCCCTTATAACTCGAGAACGGCTGGGTGTATGAACGTAAAATTTGGTACAGTTATCCAAAAGAGGAAAAAAGGAAGCTTGTAGTTTAACGTGACCGTTAATCTCGAGATCATGAGCCACGGGACCTCCTTTTTACGTGGAATCCGAACCACAGGATATGGCATTTCACTGCGAAAATCTCACATGCATTGACCGGGAATCGAACCCGGACCGCCTTGGTGAGAGGCATACAGCTAGACCGCTGAGCCACCACGCCCCTCCAAAAGAGGCACGACACTAATCATTGATGTAACTCTTCTCCGTACCTCTCATAAAAGGAGGCCTACCCCCTTAAAATGCATGCTGAATAGGCGTAGAAGGACGAGACAAAGCTCATTTTCAGCCCCTCAATGTGAGAGACATAACTCGGGGACCCGTCCCCAAAAACCACATTTTAAGGCACTAAAACCAACCGTTTTTTTAGATATTCCCAGAAAACTTATTTCATTTAATAAACTAATGAACGAATGCAAGCCGATAGCCATGGCAACAGATTCTTTGAGGTCCATCTATTGCTGTAAGACGCAATGCAATTCCATTAATTACGGCTAGAAGGTTATCACGGAACCAAATTAAGCCGTAAAATTCATCAATACGTATAATGCGCTTAAGGGGGTCAAGGGGTAATCTAGAATTTTTTCACGCGATTTACACCTGCGGGTGTGGTACGGCAGGTCTATTATATTCATATCCCTATATTATATTATTATTATTAGAATTATATTATGGCGTACAACGACGAGACAAAGCCCCACGATGCCAGAAACAAAACTCGGGGGCCCTAAAGGTTCCTCGAAAACTACATTATAAGGTTCTAAATCCAACAGTTTCTGAAATATTCCCAGAAAATTAATTTAATTTAATTTAACAAACTAATGAAGGAATGCAAATCAGTAACCATGACAACATTATCTCAAGGGGTGGCATCCAACTTTCCATCTATTTCTGTAAGAAGCAATGTCACTCCATTTATTACATTTCTGTGAAAGTTTGCAAATGGCTATAAGGTTACCACGGAACCAACCTAGACTATATAATTCATCAATGCAATTAAGGGTGTCAAGGGGTAATCTAGAATTTTTCATGCAATTTTTACGTTCGACATATAGTACAGAAGGTGTATTATATCTCCAAACAGCAACATTATTTACAAAAATTCCTGAATTGAATCAGCATGTTTTGCGGCTTTTAGGAATTTGGGCCATTTGAGGCTAAGGAACCTGAATTTTCATGCACCACAATCCTTTATAATTTATGAAAGGGGTTTTCCTGTGTATGGGGACCTAACACAACGTAGAGGGTCTGTTTTTATGTGAGGTGTATTGCGTTTCGTCTACAAGGGTTTCAAATCTATTTCACGTCAGGAAGTACACGTTAGGTGAATTTAGTTTGAGAGCACATTTTAACTAACCTTTTTTTTTTTTTCGACATATGGTTTCATCGTAAGGATGATTTTGTTTGATACTGTGTGGTAGATATACCCATATTTGGATATCTGGGTAATATGTTGTAGACAATAGAATTGTCTGTCTGTCTTTCTGTGTATCTTTGTGTACGCCTATAACTCGTGTTCGGATGCTTGGTGCATCGTAAAATTAGGTATGGTAAACATGAGTCAATACACCAATCATTTATGAAACTCTTCACCGTATTTTTCATACAGTAGAAGGGTGGATATAGGGAAAAACTTCTCAAAATACATGCTAAAATAGGCGAAATATAAAAATTATCCTAGAAGGACGAAGAAAGCATATGCTGCGCTTCTCAATGGGGAAAAAAAATGCCCGAGTCTATAAAGGGGCTCCGAAAACCACATTTTAAGGCCTTTAAATTAACAGTGTGTGTGATATTCCCAGAAAACTAACTTCGTTCTGATAAACTTATGAAACAAACCGCTAACCAATGCAACAGTAGCTCAATTTGCCTGTTGTTAACACCGAACGCCGTTCGAAGAACGGGTACTCCTGCTAGTATATACATAAAAAAAGAATTTTTCGAATCGGACTGGTAGTTCCAGGGATTAGCGCGTTTAAGCACACACATACACAAACACACAAACTCTTCAGCGTTATTATATTAGTATAGACTACCGGCCGTGGTAAGTGAGTTTTGAAAGGCGACAAAATTCACGGCAGGCATGTCATACGTTGTTGGCTTGTTAAAGAACCCATTTGAATTCAGTAGCCCGTATTCATAATGCCAAAAATAATCTCGGGATTCTCCGCCATCACAAAAGTTCTTTATTTCTCTACTAGAAAGCGCTATAGTGTCGAGGAGCTTAAATATCTAACCCCCTTGACTTTCATACGTTCCAAGGAACAACAAAATTCGACATGCAAGCTGCCCTCTGGGTGCCAAATAACAAAGCTTGCACCCGGCTCCCGAGGCCATACGATATTATTATTATTATTATACCAATTGTGATATCAAGTACTAACGTTGTATCAAGGAGTCTACTGCAGGGATTGAAATAACTAGATGTTGACAGCAATTTATACAAGGCAATGCAAAAAGTAGTCGTCATCGCGAAAACAAGATTAGTTAGAAAATGCATGGGCTAGAGAAAATGTATTTTTAAAGGTGGTGATAATGCTCTGACTTCTTAAACCTGTATAGTTGCCAGATAATATTCTGAGGGGGAAGTAATAATAATAATAAACTAAGCCAAAACTTCAAGACTGCTCAGGCACAAAAATAATAAAAATAATGCACCGTTGGCAGGATAAATCAGGAAGATGTAACGAGAAAACTCTGTGAGAAGTTTACCATTGGTGATGTCAGAAATGGGAGTAGTTCCAAAAAGGCATACTGAGGGATTTTTAAAGCTCTTAAAAATCTGACGCCTTTGGCCGGGTTTGAACTCGCGACCTTGGGCATAGCAGCTCAGCATGCTACCAACTACGCCACCGAAGCCACCAATGAAACATCTGATCCCCAGAATGCAGACGGCAGTGTTGCTGGGTACACGACACACAGTCCGATTTTATTTATCCCAGTAATTACGTATTAGAAGGTACTTGATTGTAATGTCCGCATCTTGTATGTTGAGATTCACAATACGCATGAGGAAATAAGTAGATAATAATAACAAAAATACGCAGAGGAAAGAGAATAATAATAGAGGAAAATAAAAATTATACAAGTTGTAATTGAACGGTTAATTCCAAGAAAGAGACAAGCCCAAAAATTAAATTGATCAGAATTAAAAACAAGTAGTTCCGTGAAGAACTATACAGCCTATTTTCATGTATCCTACTTATGTTAATTGCCTCTATCAACATACAAAATTTCAGTTTGATTGCTGTAATAGATTCGTAGATATTGAGAACCGACTAAATATTTCGAATGGTCGCCATTTTGCATTTTTATAGATGTAGGCCTTAGAGTTGTGTACTGTTACATGAAGATTATTGTGTACGTGTAGTATTCAAACTTCAATCGCATGATTAGGACACAAGAAGTAAAAACGAGATTTTAAAATTTCGCACAGCCGCCATCTTGAGGTTATGTAAACAATTGAACTAAATTATACACCAGTGCATTACAATGTGTATAAACATTTGCTATACCAAGTTTCATTGCGTTTGGATGATTAAATCGCGAGAAAAGTCTATTTAAAACTTTCAAATTCGCTTGGCCGCCGTGTTCGTTTAGTAGTTAACCGATTTTTTAAAGTCACATAAATGAACTTCTAGTAGTGCCCTTCATCCCCGTACAAAATTTCAAAGTGATACCGGTAATAGTTTCAGAGATATAGAAAGCCGGTGAAATATTTCGTACAGCCGCCATCTTAAGGTTATGTAAACAATTGAACGAAGTTAGATGTCGGTCATTACAATGTGTATAAACATATACTGTACCAAGTTTTATTGCGTTTGGTTGGTTAAATAGCGAGAAACGTCTATTTAAGTCGCAACTTCGCTTGGCCGCCATGATGGTTTTGTACTTACCAGGTTTTCAAAAGTCACATAGGTGAACTTCTAGTAGTTTCCTTTATCACCGTACAAAATTCCAGGGTGATATCCGTAATAGTTTCGGAGATATTGAATGCTGATGAAATATTTCCCACAGCCGCCATGTTGGATTGGAGAGACGTAAAACAATTTGAAGGGCACGGACGGGGTCGTCCAGAATAGTGCTATGAACTTACCGAGTTTCATTGAAATCCCTCCAGCCGTTTATATTTTATTAGTGGGACACACACTCACACACGAATCACACACGCACACACAGACACACGGACAAAAGGTGATCTCATAAGCCTATATTTTTCATAAATGAAAATAGGCTAAAAAGAAGGAACAGAAATAAAAATTGTCTCACTAACATAAAGAATATATATATATTTTTGAGCATAGTTGAGAATACCTAAAAGTAGTCTGTTTTTTGCCGAAATCTTAGCTGAATACAAAAATGAAAAATATTTTAATCCTCAAATACGATTATTTATTATGTAAATTTTAAGAAAGTACAAACCATTATTAAATGCCAAACATTCCAGATGATTAATTATCTTGAAAAACATTGGAAACGCTTGATAGAATAAAGCAACATTGAAAAATGGTTTCTATCACTTCAATTGTCTTATTTTTGTTGAACCCCAATATTTCACATCCGACCTGTCTGCTTTTTGGAGACAGCTATAATATCTATACGTAGGTCTGGCTTTGAAGAGGAAGAGGAAGAAGATGTATTTATCTCAAAAAGACAATTCTTGGGCTTGTCTGGTTTTTTTTGAATGAACCCTTCATGTTATACTCCAGAAATTTCTTCATTAAATAGCAGCTAGAATTGCCGTATAGAATTCAGAACAGGATTCCAAATAGTAGGCCAATACGGGAATACTACATAATTATATGGAAGGAACTAATTCAGGATTTAACAGCCAACCTTTAATCATCAAATTTAGAAATATCCCTCAAGTAGATACATTCAAGTATTTTAGAGATATTATTCAGCCAGAAGAGTCAAATCAGAAAGCCAACAAGGAAATAATATCTTTCTTTCTTTCTTTCTTTCTTTCTTTCTTTCTTTCTTTCTTTGTATTCAGTCACTTATTTTTAATGTATCTTTGGGGTAAGAATCTTCACCTTTCCATTATGGTGCACCATAATAGGTAGGGTTATTGATGGGATTGTTTTTAGTGTTAATCTTTCCAACCACCTATCTTCCTTGATATACCCAATGACCACCAACTGATCATTTATCAAAATAAAGGTATCGATTAGGCGGAACATTTGCCACAACTATTAATAATTTCAAAATTACAAAAAACATATAAAATTACCAACAATAGATATAATAAAAAAGCTATTTCCCTAGACGCAAAATTATGACAGTACAAGACATTAGTCAAACCAGAGGCGATAATTAGGGGCAGGTCACAAATTAAACATATCGAGGAACAATTCCACAGAAATATATTCAGACAAAAAATACAATTGGGGTTCGGATGATAAAAAACCACATGAAATCCATACAATGTATTGAACATATCACAGAATTCATCAGATAAAAGAGACTAAAATTGTATGGTCACATATAGTGAATAAAAGACAATAGCTACGAAGAAATGTTGAACCCATCAGGCCTACTATCTCTGGAAAACCACAACAATTGGATGGTAGAAACAACACCCAAGGTCGCGAGTTCAAACCCGGCCGAAGTCGTCGGATTTTTAAGAGCGTTAAAAACGACTCAGTATGCCTCCCTTCGGAGGGGAAGTAAAGCCGGCGGTCCCAAGTTACAGATTTATGGCGTGATAAAGAACCTTCCACTAATTAAACTTATGTGAAGCTAAATTGTAGGTTAGATTTGACTGACGCTCTTAGGTTCCAATGTTAGTCGCCAGGAGCCGACTGCGGTAGTCGGTAGCAAAATATGGAACTACTTGAAGATTGAATGTCTGCAGTCCTTACTTGAATTAAAAACAGATAACACACACTAATACAGCCATCACAATTAACACCGGTTTTCAGACAGATTCTACACACAACCAAAGTACACGGGGATACATTACCGCGTTGTCGCCGCCCCTAAACTGAGGAACCAACCAACAAGAAACAACATAAGACCTAGAATACAATAGTATCAAGGAAGAAATCATTCATAATATAGCAACATTAATTAGATCTCTAATAAACAGACATAAATTTGCTGAGAAACCTACACGGAATAATACAGGATGGACAGAAGATCCCAAAAGAGAGTGTAGTGAACAGATGAAGAGAGATTGGAACGAAAAGAGGGAACTTTATGTAAAATACGTTATACGCTCTCCTTAGTCGGGCATAACGGATAAGTAATAATAATAATAATAATAATAATAATAATAATAATAATAATAATAATAATGAGGCAACAGCTTGACTTTCACCGTTGATTTTGCTTTCACTATCGGAAAGTCTTGAGATCGCAGCAATCCAGATTAACCTCTTGGAACGAATTGAAAGCCAAACAGTGCTAAGGATCTCAGCAGATAACAAGTAGTTCCGTGAAGAACTATACAGCCTATTTTCATAAATATCCTACTAATGTTAATTGCCTCTATCAACGTACTAAATTTCAGTTTGATTGCTGTAATCGATTCGTAGATATTGAGAACCGTCTAAATATTTCGGAAGGTCGCCATGTTGGACTTTTATATATGTAGGGCTTAGAATTATGTACTGTTACATGAAGATTATTGAGTACGTGTAGTACTAAAACTTCAATCACATGATTAGGACACAAGAAGTAAAAACGAGAATTGCGAGAAACGACCATGTGAATATTTATACTTTGCGTCGCCACCATGTTGGATTTGTGATCACCAGGTTATTGAAAGTCCTGTAGGTGAACATATGTTCATAACCCCTATGAACATAAAAAAAACTGTCGATTGGTGTAGTAGAATCGTAGATATTGAGAACCGTCTAAATATTCCGGATGGTTGCCATGTTGTATTGTTATGTGTATAGGCCATAAGGCCATGTACCATTAAAGGAAAATTATTGCGTAGGTTCATTATTCGAACTTTCACTTCGATCGCATGATTACGACACAAGAAACAAAAAATTAATTTAAAAATTCACACAGCTGCCATCTTGAGGTTATGTAAACAATAGAACTAAATTACGTACCAGTGCATTACAATGTGTATAAACATTTGCTGTACCAAGTACAATTGCGTTTGGATCATTAAATCGCGAGAAAAGTCTATTTAAAACTTTCAACTTCGCTTGGCCACCATGTTGGTTTTGTAGTTAACCGTTTTTTTAAAGTATCATAGATGGACTTCCAGTAGTGCATTTTATCTGCGTGCAAAATTCCAGAGTGTTACCGGTAATAGTTTCAGAGATATAGAATGCCGGTGAAATATTTCGTACAGCCGCCATCTTGAGGTTATGTAAACAATCGAAGTTAAGATGTCGGTGCATTACAATGCATATAAACATATACTGTACATAGTTTTATTGCGTTTGGTTGGTTAAATCGCGAGAAACGTCTATTTAAAAGTCGCAACTTCGCTTTGCCGCCATGTTGGTTTTGTAGTTACCAGGTTTCTGAAAGTCTCATAGATGAAACTTCTAGTAGTCCCCTTTATCACCGTACAAAATTTCAGGGTGATATCGGTAACAGTTTCGGAGATATAGAATGTTGGTGAAATATTTCGCACAGCTGCCATGTTGGATAGGTGAGACGTAACAAAATTTGAAGGGTACGGTCGTGGTCGTCCGGAATAGTGCTATGAAGTTACCGAGTTTCATTGAAATCGATCCAGCCGTTTAGATGTTATTAGGGGGGTGGGTGGGTGGGGAGACACACACACGCACACACAGACAGACACACGGACAAAAGGTGATCTCATAAGCCTTTTTTTTTTCATAAATAACAAGTAGTTCCGTGAAGAACTATACAGCCAATTTTCATATATCCTACTCATGTTAATTGCCTCTATCAACATACAAAATTTAAGTTTGAAGGTTGAGATAGATTCGTAGATATTGCGAACCGTCTAAATATTTCAGATGGTCGCTAGGTTGGATTTTTGTACTGTTACATGAAGATTATTGTGTACATGTGGTATTCAAACTTCAATCGCATGATTAGAACACAAGAAGTAAAAACGAGATTTAAAAATTTCACACAGCTGCCATCTTGTGGTTATGGAAACAATTGAAATAAAATAGATGCCAGTGGATTAACATTTGTATAAGAATATAACGGGCAAAGTTTCACTGCACTCGGATGTTTAAATCGCGATAAACGTCCATTTAAATATTTATGCATCGCGTCGCCGCCATGTTGTATTTGTGCTCACCAGGTTACTGAAAGTCCTATAGGTGAACTTATGTTCATAGCTTCTATGAACATAAAACATTTCAGCTTGATTGCTGTAAAAGAATCGTAGATATTGTGAACCGTCTAAATATTCCGGATGCTCGCCATGTTGGATTGTTATTCGTATAGGCCATAGAGTTATGTACCATTAAAGGAAAATTATTGCGTAGGTTCATTACTCAAACTTTTACTCCGATCGCATGATTACGACTCAAGAAATAAAAACTTAATTTTAAAATTTCGCACAGCCGCCATCTTCAGGTTATGTAAACAATTGGACTAAATTAGATGCCAGTGAATTACAATATGTATAATTATTTACTGTACCACATTTTACTGGACTCAGAGAGTTAAATCACAAGAAAAGTCTATTAAAATGTTTCAAATTCGCTTGCCCGCCATGTTCGTTTTTTACTTTGCAGGTTTATAAATGTTACATAGATAAACTTGTACTAGTCATCTTTATTAGCGTACAAAATTTCAGGGTAATATCTGTAATAGTTTCGGAGATTTAGAATGCCAGTAAAATACTTCGCACATCCGCCATTTTGAGGTTATGTAAACAATTGAACTAAATTAGACGCCATTGCATTACAATGTGTATAGACATTTGCTGTACCAAGTTTCATTACATTTGGATGGTTAAATCACCTGAAAAGTCAATTTAAAAGTCTCCACTTCGCTTGGCCGCCATGTTGGTTTTGTAGTTCCCAGGTTTTTGAAAGTCTCATAGGCGAATTTCTAGTAGTGCCCTTTATCACCGTACACAATTTCAGGGTGATATCGGTAATTGTTTCGGAGATACGGATTGCTGGTGAGAGATTTCGCACAGCCGCCATGTTGGATTGGTGAGACACAATAAAATTTTAAGGGCACGGTCAAGGTCACCCAGAATGGTGCTTTAAACTCACCGAGTTTCATTGAAATAGCTCCAGCCGTTGAGAAGTTATTGGGACACACACACACACACATCACACACACACGCACACACAGACACACGGACAATAGGTGATCTCATAAGCCTATTTCTTTTCAAAAATGAAAATAGGCTAAAATAGGCTAAAAATCATGAACGCGATAGGTCGGATCGAAAAGGTCAAGAAGTTGAAGTACCTTGGTGAGACCATACAGGCAAATGTCACAGTGGGAGATCGTATTGAGGGAGCATATGGCTTGAAAGAGAACATCTACAATAAGAAGTGCTTATCCTGGAATGCCAAAATAAACACTACAACACCGTGAAGAATACAGTATGACTGCCCATGAACTAGGAGCTGGAGAAGTTAGAGGTCTTGGAAAAAAAGAATCCCGAGAAGAACTCCACTAACCAACAGTGAAAATGCTTCACAAACAAAAACAGGCATTTCTAGTTTATTCGAGCATGGGAAACATGAATATGGCATTTAAAATGCTGAGTTAGCTCTGTGTTCTGAGATATAACGATATTTCATTAAACGCTGGAGATTTTGAGGGACTTTGGAAAAATACTAGGGATTTTTTTGTTTAAATAAATTGTAGGTTGACAATCCTTAATACAGGTATTCTGAGTAATTGTCAGCCTAATTGTGTTTAATGTTTGTGAATAACCTTTGTTTTCTTCTTCTTATGGGACAGCAGGGATAGGTCTTCACATTACAACAGAAAGGTCAGGCCTTCTTGGGAACTTTGTGCCCTGTGGAAAAACCGTACATCACAGTCGTCTGGTTGACAGAAAAAAATTCCTTTGCCCCCTTTACTCATCAAATTTGGGCTAATGATGAACTTTGTAAAGCGGATTGATAGGGATGGAGAAGGTTTCAAGCATCTGAGAGCAAAATTCCCAATTCTCAGTGAAGCAAAAGTAAAAGAAGGGATCTTTGTTGGTCCGCAAATTCGTGACCTTATTAAGGATGAAAATTTTGATTGAGCCCTCCAGGGTAGTGAAAAAGCTGCCTGGGAAGCCTTTAGAGATATTGTAAAAGTTTTTTTTTGTGTGAAACAGACGAGATGAAAACTATGTTGAAATTGTAAATAACTTCCTAGAGGAGTATAATACTGTACATTAGGCTGCAATATTCATTCATTCATTCATCTTCATTTCCCCTTTTCCAGTTGATACTGGGTGGGGGCAAATATGGTTCCTCTCCACTTTGCTCTGTCGTTCCACCATTCCTCTTCCGACCCAGTGTTCCAATCCAGGTTCCGTTTTCTAATACAATTCTCCACCGAGTCCATCCAACACATTCTTGGTCTTCCTCTCTTCCCTGTCATCCGTCGTTCCTGTGCTCGTCTTGGTAGCCTTACTTCATTCATCCGTTTGACATGTCCAAACCATCTCAATCTGCTTTGCTCCAGTTTGTCATTTAGTATCTGTACTCCCAGTTCTTTCCGTATATCATCATTTCTCACTCTGTCCCTCCTCGTTTTCTGGACCATACTTCTCAGGGATCCCATCTCAGCTGCTTGTACTCTGCTCTCATCCCTCTTAGTCATTGTCCAAGTTTCTGCTGCATAAGTCATTATAGGAACATAATATGCTTTGTACATAACTTCTTTAGCCTTAATTGGTATATCCTTTTTCCATACTAGTCCCCATACCTGTTGGTAGAAAGCACTCCCGAGTTGTATTCTTCTGCTAATTTCCAAATCTAGTCTTCCATTTTCAGTCAGTTCACTTCCCAAGTATTTGAAGTGTTTCACCACTTCCAATTCCTTATCTCCTACTTTGATTACTCCTTTTCCTGCAATATATTACTCAAAATTCATCTTCTCGATTCTCATCTGGACGTCTTTCCTCCGAATCATAAGTAGTGTATCTAAATCACTAGAGCTAATAAACAAATTCTAAGGTTTTTTCTGACCCAAATTTAGTAAAAAGCTGGTATTTGTTTTGTAAAAGAAGCAAAAAAGTTTTTTTTTGACGGCTAGTGGTATGGGTGCTCTTCTACTGAAAGCTGATGAAAACTTCGGGGCAACAAAGACGTTTACCAGAAGGTGGAAAGGATCTCGAAGACTATGAAGAAAAGAAGACTGGCGTTTCTGGGACATCAATACTGAATGAATGACAATAGATTTACCAAACAGGTAGGCTATTTGACCACTTGTGGAGAAAAGGGACCACTACAGCTAGGATAAAGGGAACAAAGAATTAAATGGAAAGGTTCAACTTATGAAAATCCACAGCCTGTTTCCAGTCGACCGACCGGGTCAGGGAATGGAATGAATGAAGCCCCCATCTAGCGGCGAGGATATGAACTGTGCCGGCTGCCGAAGCCTGTGGCATTCCTCTGGGGCAATGATTAAATGAATGACAGATGAAATGAAATGATAGTGGAGAGTGTTGCTGGAATGAAATTTCCCTGTGGTGCAGTTTTTACAACAGAAGTACATGTATCACAAGTAGTGTAACTGGGGAAGAAGCTAATAAAACTAGAGCTAATAAATAAATTCTAAGGTCATAGTCGGTTTTTCTGACCCAAATTTAGTCAAGAGCTAGTATTTTTTGTAAAAGAAGCAAATACAAAATTGTTTTTGTTGGCTAGTGATATCGGCGCTGTTCCACTGAAAGCTGATGAAAACTTAGGGTTCTTCCCTTCTCATTAGGTACATGTATGAGTGGGTGGATCTTGTATGACCTATCCTTAGCCTAAACAAAATCAATCAATCAATGTCTAAAGGCAATGCCTTGTCGATTCAACCATTGTCTTCTGTCTTCAGCTTGTCTTTTCATCTCACAATAGGAACCACATCTTAAGTTTTGTATCAATGCTTGAAGGAATTGCTTCCTAGGTCGACCTCGTCCCTTCTTTCCTAAGACCTTTCCTTCTAGTAGATTGGTTAGAAAGGTATTATGACGCACGGTGTGTCCAATGAATTTAGCTGTTCTTCTATGTACTGTTACCATCAGCTGTTTCCTTCCCTGGATTTCTCGCAGTATACTTTCGTTTGTTCTTTTTTCAGTTCAACTGACCTTTAGCATTCGCCTCCAGACCAACATCTCAAACGCTTCAAGCCGTTTCCTATCCTGTTCTCGAATTGTCCAAGATTCACATCCATATAAGAGTACGCTCCACATAAATGACATCACAAAATGTTTCCTAATCTCAATATCTAGATGTATATTGGTCAGAAGAGTTCTTTTGTTGCTGAATGCTTGTTTGGCAAGCGCTATTCTTCTTCTTATCTCTTTGCTGCAGCGGTTATCATTTGTGATTAAACTTCCGAGGTACGGGAAACTGGTGACTTGTTCCACTACATTGTTAGCAAGCCTGATGTCGGTGTGATTTCGCTCAGGATGTTTACTTACAACTAATATTTTTGTCTTCTTCGCGTTAATGTTTAGGTATAAATCTACTAAATATGATGACAGTATATTCAGCATCTTGGATAATTCCTTTTCTGAGTCTGCAACCACTGCTATATCATCTGCAAAGCGAATACAATGGATTTGTTGTCCATTTATTCTAATTCCTTTTGTGTTCGTTTTGAACTTATTTATAGCTTTTTCGATGAATACATTGAAGAGGTACGGTGAAAGGGGGCAACCCTGTCTTACTCCCTTCCTGATTTTTATTTCCTGACTGCTTCCTTTGATATCTACTATTGTGGTATGATTTTCATAAAGTCTTAGTATCAGCCTCCTATCCTTCCAGTCTAATCCTGAAGATTTAATAATTTTGAAGAGATGGTCCCAACTTACATTATCAAAGGCCTTTTCAATATCTACAAATGCTATATATGTGTTTCTATTCATCTCCATTCTTCTTTCTAATATTGTTCGTAGAGCCAAGATTGCTTCTCTTGTTCCCATTCCTTTCATGAAACCAAACTGATCTGAATCAATTTGGAAATCAAGTTTGTTATTTATTCTGGCTTTTAGTATTGACAATAAAATTTTAGATGCATGAGAGAGCAGTGTTATGGTTCTGTGTTCAGAGCATTCTGTACTAATTCCTTTCTTTGGTATCATAACTGTTCTGCTTTTGGCGAAGTCTTCAGGAATTTTGCCACTATCATAGCATCTGCAGATTGCATCATAAAGTAGGTCTTTCATTTTCTCACCCATGTTCTTTAGTAGTTCTCCCGGTATGTTATCTGGACCGCAAGCTTTATTGTCACTTATTCTTTCAAGCGCTGATTCAAATTCTCTTCTTGTGATAGCAGGGCCCTTATCATTTTCTTCTATATCATCTTCCAGTTCAATATACCATGTTTTATTAGATACATTCCCATCATATAGTTCTTCAAGATATTCTTTCCACCGCATACTGACTTCATCCGCATCTAATAAGATTTTTCCATTTTTATCCTTTATTATAGAACTTTTCACTTTTGGTTTCTGGTTTAAGGCTCTGATGTGTCTATAAGCCCTGTCAGTTTTTCCCTCAGCAATATCATTTCCAATGTTCTTAGCTATCTCAGCCATCCATTCCTCTTTGGCTCTTCTACAAAGGGTTGTAATTTGATTTTTAACAAGTCTATATTGTTCCTGACTTTTTATGGTATTTTCCCTCCTGTGCTGGTTTCTCTTTACTATCAGATCCAATATTTCTCTTGTAATCCACGGTTTCCTTGGTTCTAAAATTCTTGTTCCCAGTGTTTCACGAGCTATATTTATCAAACCTTCTTTTATATCTTCCCATTTCGATTCTTCAAGTCTTCTAGCCAGTTCATTCGTTTTGTGGGCGAAAATCACTTTATTGTTATTGTCCTTTAGTTTAGTCACATCCAGAGGTTTCGTTTTTCTATGTCGGTTCTTTTTCAGTTGGATATTGCATTTGGCCATGACTAGGCGATGGTCACTGTCAATCTCTGCTCCAGGGTAGCTATGGCTTGATTTAACTTGAGTGCGATATCTTCTCTTGACAAGTATATAATCATTCTGATAACGAGCAGTGTCACCCGGGGCTGTCCAGGTATATCTTCGCCGTAATGGTACTTCAAATAATGTGTTTGTGACGATCATATTGTACTGATCACAGAAGTCAAGTAATCTCTCTCCTCGTTTGTTCCTGAGACCCAGTCCAAACTTCCCAATTCCTTCCCGATCTGGATGACTTCCAACAATAGCGTTAAAATCTCCCATAATTATTACATTATCTGATTCCTTTATCAGACTCCATATTTGGTCAATATGTTCGTACATTTCTTCAATTTCTTCATCTGAACTGTTTGATGTGGGAAAGTACACTTGAATAACAACTATACAAAATAACGGACTCTTTCCGTGACCGGAAAGAGCTCCGACACACAAGAGTTATAAATTAAATAATAATTATATTATGTAGAATAAGGCTTTCATGGCACGGATTACTATTCAAATGATTCATGGTATTTGGGCTAATGCCGTGTGAAAATAACATTAAATACCACCAGTCGTTTGGAAGGAACCTTGCCTCCTTTTTCAATGGAATTAAACAATGTCGCCACAGAAAGTATATCAATGAGATTACAACAACTAGATAAATTCCTCTGTTCGTCACCAGAGAGCAGCTACCAGAAATTACTGTATTGACCATGGTTCAAAAACGCGCCATATTAATAAGAACGGCGGACAGAGTAGTGAGGAAGAGAAGGTAAAGGGGGTGGGTGAGAAATATAGAGACTCCTCGAAGAATGAGAATGTCCAAATAAGGAGAAGTGGGAGGGGTTGATGGATATAAGGAAACAGAAACAAAAGGAAAGTGTATCTGTACAATACCTAACGTCATACAGGCAACGGTAAAAAAAAACAGATGGAAACTCCTCCAGTGACGAACAAAGGATATCAAATCCCGGCTCTGTAGCAATAGAGAAAACAGTACAATTTCAAATAGGTGAAGAACAGAGAGGCTGAGAGGAACTATCTTCCTAGATCTTTAATAACTGGTAGCCAAGTGTCACTTAGCTGATATCCAGTGTCTCTGTTAAAGTTATTGGGGTTTTTACGAATTTCAACTGCCTCCCTTATAATTCTAGAGCCGTTGTGCTTAATAAGCGCATGAGCATCCTTGAAAAATACTGGCGTATCTCGATATACACGATCACGGCTAGTCTATGAGCTTGCTGGGGAACCTTTCCTCATAGAAGATTTGAGATTCAGTCGCCTCCATAGCGTAGCGGTCAGCATGGTTAGCTGCCGCCCCGGAGGTCCTGGCTTCGATTCCCGGCTCTTTTACGAAATTTGAAAAGTGGTATGAGGACTGGAACGGGGTCTACTCGGCCTCGGGTGGTCCAAATGAGCCATCCTCGAAGTGGGTCTTCCGTGGTTTCCCACTTCGTCTTCGGGCAAATGCCAGGATGGTACCTGCTGCAGGACCACGACCGCCTACTTCCCTCTTCCTTGCCTATCCATCCCAATCTTCCCTTCCCTTCCCATCTCTCATGAGGCCCCTGTTCGCTTTGCAGGCGAGGCCAGCTCTAGGACACTGCATGGAAAGGCGGTAGTGGTTTATTTATTTATTTATTTATTTATCGTATGGCTTTAAGTGCCGGGAGTGTCCGAGGACATGTTCGGCTCGCCTGAGTCTGTAGCTGCTTCCAGCGGACACCCTAAAGGGTGAGCTACAAGTTCCGTTCAATTTCAAGTAGTTCCAACTTTCGCCACCAGATATCAATCATACTTAGTGGTGAACGTAGGAACTTTGATAGAGCGTTCCGACGAAATCTAACCTAACAATTTTGCTTTACACAAACTTACTGTGGAAGGATCTTTTACATGCCATAAATCTATGACATGGGACCGCCGGCTTTACTTCCCCTCCAAAGGAAGGCATACTGAAGGATCTTTTACGCTCTTAAAAAATCCGACGACTTCGGCCGGGTTTGAACCCGCTATCTTGGGAACAGCAGTTCAGCATGCTACCGACTACGCCACCGAAGCCATTCGGCGGCAAGGCTAGTAAACTGTAGTTTATAAGCCTTGGTTCGGCGGTAGTGGTGAGTTCCCTCGTTAAGTCCGTGGGAACCACCGATTTGGAGGGTAAAATTGACTTTAAAAAAAGATTTGAGATTCAAGTTTGATCTCCCTTCTACGGATAGCTGGAAGAAATTGTTAGAAGAAAGGGAAAATAAACGAAAGGACATCTGGTTACAGTTCTACTCGACTGAAGCCATGATGAACAGGACATGGTCAGATGCGAACCAGGACCGTCGACACTTCGTTAATTCCATGGCCGTGTATGGCTATCATCATAGAGTTTGCAAGCTCTAGTCTTATCATGCGCCTTCAGCTGATTGTGTTTGTCAGCTGTGTGATCAGCAGCATTGTGAACGGTACCATGTTCAACAATGCGCACAGTGAGCATGCTCCATTATTAATTATTGCGCGATGTGAATATTCGTTTGTTAAAGTGCACAATTTGTTTTTAATAATCATCATCATCATCATCATCTTGCTCAGTTTCCAGCCACTGGCCGGGTCTGTTTGGAACACAAGCCTCTCCAACGCCTTCTGTCTTCCCACCATCTCTCAGCCTCCACCCTTGTCCAGTCTTCTCCTCTCTTCTTCACGCTTTCTTCAGCCACCTGTCTCTCGGTCTCTTTCCTTCCTACTTCGTCTCGTGTATCCTCCTGGGTATCCTCTTCTCCTCCATTCGTTTTACATGTGCATACCATCTAAGTCTAGATTTCTCTATACCATCCTGTAATGGTTCCTCCTTCATTAACCTATGAGGGGTCGCGTCACGGTCTTTTAGACCGGGCGAATACATTTTGTACTCCTCCAAAATAATTTCAAGGCGTAAAGCTTCCTCCCCTCCTATACCTTTCAATGGACTCTTCCACTGCACGTGTCTGCGTTTGCTGTTCCCACCTTCATTCCCAGTCAGTTAGTGGAGAGCTTTATTTCACACGATGTACACGGAAGTGTACGCTGGTAAGCAGCCTCAGGGACCGTTTTCCGTTGATAATTCTGGACTCGCTGTATTTTCAAGGCTAGTTCAACCGATTTGAGGATCTGGAAGATGTTTCGTAAGGAACTTACATGTGTTACCTGGGTGAAATGCACCAATCCTGATGCTGCCCAGGATAATTCCAAGGATAAATAAATCAATAGATTAAGTGGGTTTCATTGATATTTTTTTTCTTCAATAATACAGTACATTGTGTTTTGGTACAAAACCTGGTATTTAGTTTAATGGATATATTTTTCCATAATAATAATATGTGTTTTGCAACAAAAAATTGTATTTTATACACCCCGGTCATAATGACCGTGCGCGACCCATCACGAAACTATTTTGACTCGACCCTTCCCGGGTTAATTCTCTGGTCCTCTCATTTCTTATTCTGTGCATCTTTGTAGCTCCAATACTGCTTTTTCATAACCCAGGTCTCCGAGGCATACGTCAGGATAGGGACATAGTACGTCCGATATATGATCTTTTTGCTGTTTTGAGGGACATTCTTGCTCCATAACATGTTTCTCACACTCCTCCGAAATGCTTCTGCCTGTCTCCCCCGCTCATTTATTTCTCTATCGTTTCTTCCATTATCTTGTATCAGGCTTCCCAGATAATTGAAACTCTCCACTTTCTTCAGCTGTTCCCCACCAATTGTTATTCCCGTTGTGGTTCTTTCCTTCTTCCTTGTTGTGATCACCATCTCACTCTTATTTATGCTAAATTTCATCCCATATCCTTGTATTATTCCTTCCCTCACGTCCAACTGTTCCTGTACCTCCTTGTTTCCCCAAATCATCAAATCATCTGCAAACACCATTGCTTTCATCTTTCTTTCTCCAATTCCTTGTGCCACTCGGGTCATTATGTCATCCATCACCACAATGAAAAGTAACGGTGACAGTGCACTTCCTTGTTTCAGGCCGTTTCTCTGTTCCAACCAGTCTGATCTCTCTCCTCCCACTTTCACACAGCTCACGCTTCGCCTGTACATCTCCTTTATCCTCCTTATAAATTTGTGTTTAATAATGTTATTAATTAATACTATGAAATAAAAGGAATCAACAAATTGGAAATGGCTTACCATCTAAAAAAGACCTCAATAATAAACGACCAGTGTCCTTCAATGCCAAACTCCTTCACTATTGTACCGTTATTCGACCGGAGGCGCTGTTTGCATCAGAATACTTTGCGTTTAATAAGAAAGGAATGGCAGAACAACTGGAAGCCAAAGAGAAGAGGATCTTGAGAAAGATCTTGGGCCCGGTCAAAGAACAAGGAGAGTACCGAAGACGACACAACGATGAACTATATCTTCACGTGGGGGAGATAACGCGCACCATAAGCAAAAGGAGAATCTCTTTCTATGGACACTTGACACGAATGAGCTCTGGAAGACTGTCCAATCGAATCCTGTGCCTACTTTGTGGGAAAGAAACCCAGGGTGGTTGGCTAGTACCTTAGTTTAGGGGCTGTGACAATGCGGTCATGTAGCCCCGTGTACTTTGGGTGTGTGTAGAATTTGTCTGATAACCAGTGTTAATTGTGATGACTGTATTAGTGTGTGTTATCTGTGTTAATTCAAGTAAGGACTGCACACAGTAATTTCAAGTAGTTCCTAATTTTGCTACCTAGCTTGCAGACTTGCCTACTAGATAGCATCGCAGTCAGCACCTGGCTGCGAACGTTGGAACTAATAGAGCGTTATCAATTCTATCCTACAAATTTTGGCTTCACACAAGTGTAGTTAGTGGAAGGTTCTTTTTCATGCCATAAATGTATGACATGGGACCACCGGATTTACTTCCCCTCCGAAGGAAGGCATACCATGGGATATTTATCGCTCTTAAAAAATCCGACGACTTCGGTCGTGTTCGAACTCGCGACCTTGGGCAAGGAAGCTCAGCATGCTACCAACTACGCCACCGAAGCGGCCAAGAGAAGACGGAGGTTGAAAAAGACCTACAAGAACTGGAGTTATCACACGAGGACATCTTGGAACGTGACTCTTTGAAGAAGAAACTTGAGGAAATAAATAATTTTCAGCCAAAACCCAAAATGAAAAAGGACAAGGTGTGGACCGAACAACGGAAGGAAGCTCACCGAAGAAAAATGTGGGAATACTAGGCAAATGTGAGGGACGGAGAGAGAAAGCATGGTCCATGGATGCCCGAAACGAAAGAAAATAATAATAACAACTAGTTCCGTGAAGAACTAAAGTCTATTTTCATATATCCTACTTATGTTAATTGCCTCTATCAACAAAGAAAATTCAGTTTGATTGCAGCAATAGATTCGTAGATATTGAGAACCGACTAAATATTGCGGATGGTCGCCATGTTGGATTTTTATAGTCTATATTGTTTTAGATCCCTTAGTTGGGGGTAGTTAGATCTAAAACGGATGTGTTATTGTGTTGATTTGGAGAGTGATTCCTAGAGGGGGGGGGGGGGCAGCTTCCCGTAGCTGGGTAAGCTGACCAGTGTAGAGTGTTGTTTAGTGTTAGGATGCTAGGGGTGCTCCTATAAAGACGTAAGTGTACCTCGGGGGATGAGCCTCTGCGTACAGGTTAATGTATTAGCCTCTCAGCTGGTTGGAGAGAATTATATAACCGACGTGCGTGCGTCAGCTATGTGTGGGCGGCTCGCTGCTCAGGCAGTCGCGTGTGAGAGACACAATAGAACTTGAGCCGGCGATTACAAGCTACTGTTGTCACGCTTACTCGTGGCGGGAATCAGGAAAGGCGTTAGGACGTAAAGAGGCGTGTAATTAGTAAGACAATTGTAGTATACTGACCAAGTATTTATTGGTCAGTGAATATGGAATTGTAAGTCCCTTTTAGGGGAATGTAATAAATGTTATAAGTTTAAGTGTACAAGTTTGTGGAGTAGGTTACAAAATATAGGATCTCTGAACACTGCTGACTCACCTGATGATAACAGCTAGGGCCTCCGGCTGACACACTGTATGACTGATAATCGAGAGAGCTGTCCTCCTTAAGGCCTTCCTCTTATAGGCTTTGGTGTTGTGCTGTCAGCATTCCACTGGCATAGATGCCCCAGTTAGTTATGTGTAGCTGTTTATGGTGTGATGCAAGTGTTTGGCAAGCCTTCCAGGCTGGTTAGCTGCCCTTGCTGTGTGAAAGTTGTTGTTCTGGACTTATGAGATTTGCCAGTTAGGGATGGTTTTAATAGATAATGGAGGGTGGCTTCCAGGGGGTGCAACCCCCTGGGGGCCTGTACAAGCCTCTTCCTCTGTTTAGTTCGCGTCCCCGCGAACGGGAACGGAACGTGTAGTTGGGGTGTCGTCGTAGTAGGTCGTAGTGGAATCTTCCTGGTGTCTGATCTTCGTTTCTTCTGGTCCGTGTAGAGGTGGTGATGTCGTGTTGATGTAGGGATGTCGTGTAGATGTGAGATCAGCTCGTGTTCAGAGGGGTGGGTTTTGGGATATACATATACATTTGACATTTTGAAACAGTTCATGAGAGAAAAAGAATTTGGCATTTGCAACATATAAAAAGTTCCACAAAAAATACATGGTTTTAAACATTATGTAATATATTGTTGTGCAGGGAGGAAAAAACCCAGGGCTGGACAGGTGATTGTGCCGTCCGCCTCTGTCTTGGGAAAAAAAATTGCTCCCTGCAATGTGAAAGATGGAAGAAGTAGAAAAAATAGGTGTTCCAGGGTATAAGTTAAAGGAAATATTTAAAATATGTTTATTGTGTTGGGATAAAACGGAACACCTTTACAAATTGGGACGTTATAAGAAAGAAAATGAAAGAAACAAATCATAATCATGGTGTACGTGTGTTTGACAAGAATATGTGTGTTCATAATGTGTGGCATCATAATTTTGTGTGTAGTGCCTTTGAACAATATTGCCGTATTCTGTATTACATTATATTACATTATATTACATTATATACTTAAATCTATCTATGTTAATTATTAATTATGCTATACCTAGACGGCCGTGTCTATTGTAACTTGCGTGCACGCTACCTTTTGTATTTAAGTGCCGTCCCACGGCTAATCCTGTCCGGCCATTTCCCGTTGTAGCTTAGTGGTCGTGCCGCTGATATATACCCTTACTTTGTGAACCATTCTCTGTGGGCGAATGCTTTCACACTTGACAGTGAGAGTCGCCACCACAGATCGGTTGCGCCCTCATTGCCGTAGTTTGCGTCGCATCTTTGACGCCTTGTGTTCTTTGTTTATGTTTATCTGTCAGCAAGCCTGATACCCCACAGGTATCAACCCTGCTGTTCAGATTTCTGGAGTGTAGCTGTAAAAAAAATGGAGGTGTATGTGTTGAGTTGTGTGTGAGGATGAATACGAATTGTAAATAAAAATTAGTGAGCAAAGTTGGTACACAATAATATCATGACACAAATAACATGCTGCTGCTGTATGGCAGTGAAATCATGGTCACCAGTGCCATATTCCTGGTGACGACGCCTGAAAAAATGGAGAGGTTAAGAAAACATATGAATATTGCATATCAGCTACTGTGTCAGTGTGTTCACTGGCTGAAGCTCTTTTTCCCCTGAAAAAATAGCATGATTAGTGTTAATCTGTGGCCACTATTACTGTCATGTTCTCTTTACACATGATTGTGATATTTGATGTATGATCGGGCTTACCCTACACGGTGCCGTAATGTTTTTTCTTACTCTCAAAGTGTGTATATTTAGTCTTAATTAACCTAGTTAATCTAACTTAATGTATTATCGGGCTTACCCTGATGACGGATTTGCGTCGCCATCAGGTGCCGAGATCGTTACCTTAATTATGGTAAGTAAAAAAAAAATGGTTGCTATTATTAAGCCGAATGGGTGGCCTTACTCTATTGCCGAAATATGCTGTGCTATTATTTAGCAACAGCGGTTAGTAAATTTGCTTAATCCTAAGTTGCGTGTCAAATGCAACTGTCTTACAGCTAAAATTTTGACCAGGGCGATCGCCTGAGGCAATTTACTTCCTCAGATCACCACCCGTACGTATTCTAGAAACACCGGTTGTCTCTAGAACCGCCGGATTCCGCCCCCTTAATACTAGTTGTCGACGCTTATGCTAATAATTACTAACTAGTATTAATATAGTCGCAGGCGGCTTACGGTGCCTCTAAGCAAACCGTCTAACCCGCTGTATTTATCTGCTCATTGCCGTTGTCTTTGCATATGTTGTCGTTGTTGGGTCTGCCCACTTTAACCCCTGTGAGTTGCTCGCGATGCCCCTCATTTAATGCCCTTGGCTGCCCGATGCGTCACCATTTATGTGGGCATTGGACATCGTCCAATGGCATAATATCATCTTCGCCTTTATTGGCAGTAGTAGTATTCTCTTCGCCTTTATTCGCAGTAATAATAATCTCTTCGCCACTGTTGGCCGCAATAATACTTCACTCCCGCGCATAGGAGTCTCGCTTCTCGCTGTAGAAGCCCTACTTACTTATATTTAACTAAAAGTCTAGTCCTAGTTTGGTCGTCCCTAGGGTCAACTCCTGAGTCCGGCGTGGAGCTGGCTATTTCTCCCACCATCCTCAGAAAGTCTCCCCTGCAGGTCTTGGCTTCGACGACCGTGGCACATAGTGGGTGTAACATCTCTTCGTCCTGGGGGCAGGCTAGGCACACCTAGGATTCCGAAGTTTGCCCGTGCCGGCCATGAATGCCTCGACCTTACGTAGTTCGTCTTTTTGGTCTAGTCGTTAAGTTAACTAGGGTAAGGCTCATCATCGCCTTTTGTATTATATATATATATATATAAATATAGTGTAACCTGTAAATAATTTGCTGTGTATGAAATGTAAAATTTTTCAAGTGTTTTGGGGTTGTGGAAACTTCTAAGTGCATAGCCTACTTCAGGTCTACTTTGCTATGTCGGATTTCCAGCTGTAATGCTTTGTTGATTTTCCTGGAGGCGTTAGTAGGGTTTATGGCGTTTGGTTCCCTGTTATTAGGATATGGGGGTGTTATTCGTTGCATAGGCTTTAAGCAAGGTAGGAGAGGGTTGCGCATCTTTGGGCTTCATGTAAATGGTGGCCTAAAGCCGATGATGCTGCTGGGATGCTTCTACAATGAGTGGACGGGGGTAGGTATTTCCCGGGATTGCAAAAATATAAAAATTCCATGCAGGAGTAATACTAATGATAACCCAGGTGTGTGGGTGGGAGATTACATGCATGTGTCCGGATATGAGGCGTACTCGCACTCATCTAAGGATAGGTATCGGTCAGTGTAAAATAATATTATGTCCCTTTCATGCGGGATTATTTAATTAAAAAAAATGGTTAGTATATGATTTTGGCCTCATCTCTTACTTGGAGATGCGCATTACGCTTAATTGTCGTTTTCCGACACACCCCTAATATTCAGGTGTTAGCATTGATATCCAGGGCGTAGGAAGCCCTCTCTTTAAACGCATGAAGTCTATCAACCCCGATGTATATTTTGTCATGTAGTGTGGCTGTCTTCATCGTGTCTATATGTCTGTGTTGGTTAATGTTGTAATTGGTAAGGTTATGGAAGGGGAGTAGTGTAGTAAGATGGTAGCCTGTGGGTGGTATATTGGTAATCCCGCTGGGATTGTCCACCTATGCTCCTGTCGTCCTCCCTTGGTCCATGTCTGCTTTCTATCTGCTTCTTGGGATAGTAAAGTGTGGTGACGCTGTGACGTCACGGCCTAATCTGGTCTCCCATTTGTAGTGTTAATGTGGCAAGTGGTCGTAGTGTGCCTGGCGATGTCCTGATAGCCTGTAATGATTTTGTAGAAATAAAGTCGAGAAAAGAAGTTATTAGGGGGTGGTCTTGTTCCCTCAGAGCCCCTGTCTGTATTCGCCCCTGATTAGTGAGCGCGTATGTATGGGACTATGTTCCGCTACCCCATGCGGGCGAGAGGCCTGTTATCGGCTAAGTCCTATCGTGTATCGCGTGTCTGAGTGTCAGATGGTGCGTGCAACTTGTCAACATCTTTGTAGATATGTCCCTGTGGCCCTAAGGTAAGTCCGGCTTATTATGTCTGTACGTTGCTAAATGTCACCACTGTTGTAACAGTGCTGAAAAATGTATGGCATTGTAATTGGTCTGTGTTTGTGATTTCATGGTCACTCGATGTTATGTGTACACTGCTTTCGCAAGACTTTGTTTTGTGTAACCATGTGTAATCCATGTCTGGGAAGCCTATTGTGATCCCCTTGGAGGTTACCGATAAAAAACCCTCCTGTGTCTATAGGCATGTGTCTGACCCAGTTATTTACTTATCTGTGGCCAACTTCAGTGTAATTGGGCGTCTTGATTTTTGTTTCCCATGGCGTCCAATTTTTGCTGGGATTCGGACCCGTGATCTCATGTAATTCTCCTTGTTCTATGTCTGCGTTGTGTTTTTGGGATTTAGGTGTCCCCAGTGTGGTTTTTTGATTGTGTCTTTCGTACCAAAAATACCATTGGTTAGTTAGTTTTTGGTACGACTGTGTAGTGTGGTCGTGGGTTCGGACCCGGCTTGCTGTAAGGACTTGGTATGACGATATCTGTGCCGTATATACCATGGCACATGTATCGTGTATTTGAAATGCGCAGATGAACATACACATTCCTGTGAAGAGTTTGTGTGTTTTTGAATTCTCCTCGTAGTGTAATTTGGGGAGTTATAGGGTTTTGGATCTGACGTGAATGATGGCGTTTGTTCCCGTTCAACCTGGAGTGGGCTTAGCCCGTCTGTATGTGTGAAGGTCGCTCAGTCACGAGTGTCTTATCGCTGAGCGCGACAGTATTGAATTACAATGGCGTGTGCACTCACTTGTTAGTTGTCTGGCTTCGTTCATGTTTCCGGCACGTGTATGTGTGTCTGGGCCTGAGTACTATCTATGTAGTTGCGAGTAGGGCTTTCCGTAATATAAAAGAACCTTTCACTGAATACATTTGTGTCCCCAAGTTTTGTGTTAACTGTAAGCGTGGGTCGAGTATATCCCTATTAATGGTACTAAATGTCGTTATGCATGAGTGTCTCCGGGCGGCTAGTCGCGTGTTTGGTGACTAGGTGTCGGAGGTGATTTTGTAGTTTTCTGCTTATGAATATCTGTTAGTGAACTGTCCCTTACTTTCCTATCCTGCAACTGGATAGCTACCCGACCTTACATTCCTGGTATTCAGAAGGTTACGGGTTCGATACCGTCTTTAACCAGAGTAATTATTTCTGGTGCCATTCAGGCTTGTGTCTTCTGGACAGTTCTGTCAAGTGTTAGGGTCGTATCCCGGTGCGGTCAGCGAGGTCCGAAGGCTATTTCTTGGCCTTCTTTCCACGTCTGCCAGTGGGATCACTTCCCTTTCTTTTGCTAGTGTTCCCGCCTGTACGTGTAGGTGTTGTTTGGCGGGTGTGATATGCCTTCATCCGGCGGGCGTGAATAGTGTCTTTAATGAGCTTGCGTCCATGGCGCACGTTAACGATATAGTTTAGGTCAGATACCTTCCTGCAGACTTTGAAGGGCCCTGACCAACGTGGCAAGAGGAACTCAGACACATTTTTCTCACGGGCGGAATTGGAAACCATAACCAATTGCCCGGGTGTGTATTCCACGGTCTTTCTATGCCGATCGTACCGTTCTTTCTGTTTCTTCTGCGCCGCGGCTATGTTCTTTCTAGCGTTCATGCGAGCTATCTGCAAGTGCTCTAGCCGGGCGGCATTGTCTGTGTGAGTGTCCTGGGGGATGCATATGTTGTCAATGGGACTTCTGGGCGTGTATCCGTGCAGTAGGAAGTGTGGAGAGTGTTTTGTAGCCGTGGATATGGAGGTGTTGTAACTAAAAGTTATGGGCTGCAGGTAATCATCCCAGTCTGTCCCTGCGTCCCCTGTGAATTTAGCCAGGGCTATTCCAAGTATTTTATTCATACTCTCCGTGAGTCCGTTGGTTTGCGGGGAAAAACTCGTGGTAGTGTATGCCTTAATCCTGAGTATCTCCAAAAACTGTTGGAGCACTCTCGAGGTGAAAATAGTACCTCGGTCGGATAGTAAGGTTTGGAATAGGCCATATCGTGTAACTATGTCAAATAAGAATTCGGCTATGCTGTTCGTGTCTGCTATGGGAACAGCCTTCGTAATCATGTATCGGGTGAGATACTCGGTGGCGACCAGTATATATTTGTTGCCTTTCTGAGATGTCGTAATAGGACCTTTAACATCTATTCCGACTCTGTGAAATAACTCTCCTACGGGAATTGGGTTGAGTAATCCATGAGGCTTGCCAGGCCTTGTTTTGAATCGCTGGCAAGTGTGACATGTCTTTACGAAGGTGTTTATGTCGGCCTTCATGTTTACCCAATAGTACTTGTCACGGATTCTAAGGTATGTTTTATGCGTACCTAAATGTGCCCCTGCCAGTGGGCTATTGTGGTGTCCGATCATGATATTCTCTTTCAATGACTCCGGAACCGCTATAGATGCGTTATCGTGCATGGCTGTGGGCTTAAATTTCAGTACCCCGTCTTTGTCTAGGAAAAATCGCCTAGACAGCCGTGCTGTCTTGGAGTCCACTTTATCCAAGTTTTCTAGTGCCAATAGAATCTGTTTCATGTGCGGATCACGTTCTTGCTCCTGCTTGACGTTAATCACCGTCAGGGCAAAAGTGGGCATGTCATCCCATTCGTGGTCCTTACTGTCATCCGGGGGATCGGTTACTGGCAGCCTAGACAACCCATCTGCGTCTAGGTGTGTGGCGCCTTTCTTGTGTTTGACCACGAAGTTATATTCATACAGGCGGAATATAAACCTGTTGAGCCGCGAATTTGGGTTTTTAAATTTGTCCCAAAAAGCAAGCTCGCGTGGTCAGTCACTACCGTGAACTGGATACCATAGAGGTATACCCGAAAGTAGTTCACTCCCCATGAAAATGCCAGCATTTCCCGCTGTGTGGTAGAGTATCTAGTCTCAACGGCCGTTAGTTTCCTGCTAGCGAAAGCAACGGGCCGTATGCGCCCTTCTGCATCTTCCTGCAATAAGGCCGCCCCCAGCCCGTACTGACTGGCATCCACGTGTAAGAAGGTGGGACTATCACTATGGAAGTGTTGCAGTAATGGTGGTGAGGTCAATAGTTGCTTCAGTGTGTTGAAGGCATCTATGTGTTCCTGTTTAATGCTGAAGGGCGTCTTTTCCCGTGTGAGCTCAGTTAGGGGGTGGGCGATGTGCGCAAACCTGTGGATATACTTACGATAATACGAGGCCAGCCCAATAAAACTGCGCAATTGTTTCAAATTTGCGGGCATTGGGATGCCCGTTATTGCGTCAGTTTTCGCTGGGTCGGGAATAATGCCCTCTCTGTTTACAATGTGGCCCAATATGTTAATCTGCTGTCTGGCAAATTGACATTTCGCAGGTTTAAGCCTTAACTTGGCCTCTCTGATCCTTGCGAAAGCCTCCTCCAAATGTACGATATGTTCGTCGAAGGTGTTGGAGAAGACCGTTATGTCGTCCACGTAGACTAATACGGAACGCCATTTTAGGCCTGAAAATGTCTTATCCACTAGCTTTTGGAAGGTTTGGCTGGCGTTACGGAGGCCCATTGGTAACCTTGTGTAGGTATATAGCCCGTTCTCTGCAACGAACGCCAGCTTGTGCCTGTCTGGTTCATAGACGGGGATTGAATAGAATCCACTATAACAATCCATCGAACTGAACCAGCTAGCTCCGCCAAGGGCATCCAAATAGGTGTCTGCCCTTGGTAGTGGATAACTATCATTTTCGACTAACTTATTGAGCCTACGGTAATCAGTACAAAATCTGTGGGATCCGTCCCGTTTTTTGGTCAGCAGGACTGGAGAGCTGTAGCATGAAATAACGGGGACAATGACCCCTGCCTCGAGCATCTCCGTGATCTGAGCGTCGATGGCGTGTCTCTCCTTCTGGCTCACCCTGAAGGGAGGCTGGTGTACTGGCCGGTCACTGGTGAGTGTGACGTGGTGTTCGATGAGGTCTGTTACAGCGAGATCCTTCATCGAATGGGCAAAAATATCCCTGTTAGCCTCCAGGAGCTCCGTGATCCTTTTATTTTGCTCCGGAGTCAGGTCCTGTCTGTGGTTCTGGTTGGCCGCCTTATCTGTGCGTGTGTCCGTGTGTTGGCTGATAGTGTGCAGTGCAGAGGCCTGGTGCTCGTGATTTTCTCGCTCCGCTCGAATCCCATCAGTGTTCCTGGTGTATATCATGGGATGTGTGGTGAGCCTCTGGTCGTGCTTTAAAAGCATCTGACCGCTAGCGAAATTTATGCTAGCCTCATATTTAGCGAGGAAATCCATGCCAATTATGGCTGACGCAGAAAGATGTTCTATAACGAACATGGGGTGTGTTGTGGCAAAGTGGTCTAGCCTAAGATGTATGATTGCCACTCCCGCGTTTTCTAGAGTCTGAGCATTGGCCGCTACCAGTCGGATGTCACCCGTGACATCGTGTATCTGGGCTTCGGTAACGTGTCTTCTATTTACACAACTTACCGCTGCCCCAGTGTCAATTAGGGCCTGCACTCTGTGGCCATTCATGGTGGCGTGTATCGTGAGGGCCGATGCCTGAAATCCATTGCCCTGCACCGATGTGTTATGTAGGATGTATGTTGTTGTTGTTGCTACTGGCGTAACATCTGTACTGGGAAGGCATGGAGCTGGCCGCTTATCGTACCTGGAACGCTTGGCCTCTAGGCTTGCTTCCTGTCCCGAGTGCTTTGCCTCGGTCAGCAAAGTGCGCTCACCAAGTACATTGCCAGCTCTCTTAATCGCTCGCGCTGTGGAAATAGAAGTCTGCTGGCGAACGTTTAATGCACTGACCGTTCCCAGCTTTTGTGTAGGCGTACTGTTGTTTCCTTCCTCTTGGGAAGGTGTGTCTGCGAATGTGACTCTGAGCTTGCCCTTGTTACCCCGTTTTTTGTTCCAGGCGGTCGCGAGTTCGACTTCTGTTGCTGGCTTCCCAATGCCGAGCGAGCTCGCGTCCTGCGCCTGTGTGTGGTCACTTCCCATCCTGCATTGTGGTGTAGGGGATATGTTTTTCTGTTTGGAGGGTGTGGGCTTATTCTCAGTCTGTTTGTGCGTAATTATGAGGGGTGTATAATGTCCCGCCTTAGGGTTCCCTGTAAAAAGTATATGCAGGTCCCTGTCAAATCCCGCAGTTGAAAATAGCGGGGGCGAGTGCACGTCAGTGTATACGTGGATATTGGCTTTAAGCACCTTGCCGAGAGCGGTGACCTCTACGGCACTGGCATAGGTGCCGTCCCTACCCATGTATTTTCTGTAATCCGCCCCGGTCTGGAATCGGTTTTCCCGCTCGTCAAACTCAAAGTCCCGGTACTCTTTCCAGTTGGCCAGGATGTGTTTGACCGTTTCCTGCCTGTATTCCTTATGATGGTCCTCGTTATGCCGAACCAGGAAGCTTATAGTCCTAAACAGGCAGTTGCCGTCTCCTTGTACGGGGTGTGTCTGGAAACGGCCCGGGGGCGGATCGTCAGCCTTAGCTTTGGCTGGCTGCTTCTTCCCCTTACTCTTACGAGTTTGCTTGGGGGAAGGGCCTTTCTGGTGTTGTGTTGGGGGAGGAACCTCAGCCGCTTCATCAGCTGGCCGAACCTCCCCGTCTAGGCGTTTTTTTGAAACGTAGGAGTGCGCCTGCCTGTACTGTATGTGCACCCCCCCTCGGGGTGGCTGCGCCAGCTCCCCGCCTGCGGTGTGTGGCTAGGTGTGGGGAGTATTGCCCCCCTGTCTGTCCGGTGGGGTGCCTCATCCCTGAACTCCCTCGGGAGTTCGTCGGGGAGGGGGTAGTGTTCCGGGCCCTTTGCGCATGTGTCTGTATTGTCCCATCCTCTTGTAGGTTTTCTAGCCTGCCGGTTATTGCCCGGTGGTCCGTTTTCCTGTCTCCGCCAGGGTGGGGTGTATGTCTGCTGCTGCGGGGCGGGTTTTCCCGTCGATTCCCCTTTTCCCTGTACCGGGAGGCTGCATACCCCTGTCTGGTCGGGGGTGGGTTTCCTCGACGGTCCCCATTTCCCCTGTACTGTGGGGGTGCATAGCTTTGCCTGCGTGGGGCGGGTTCTCCCGATATTCCCCATTTCCCCTGTACTGCGGGGCTGCATAGCCTTGCCTGCTTGGGGGTGAATTTTCCCGGTACTCCCGGTCTGCCCTGTATTGTGGGGCAGCGTAGGCCTGTCTACTTGGTGGCGGGCTGTTTCGTCGGGGGATGGTGTGCTCGTACTCCTCAGGGTAGTATTCCTGTGTGTACGGGGATGGTGGTCGCCGTGAGGGGTATGTCGGCTCTATGTCCGTGTACGATACCGGTGAATACCGAGGAGGGTAGTGTGGCCTATCCTGTGGGTGAGGTGTTGTTGGCCGCTGTGGAGGGTAGTAATTTTCCTCCCTCCCGTAGTGTCTCCTTTCAGTGTACCCCCTATCCCTTTCAGGATAGTAGCGCTCTTGTGTGTCTACTTGTTCATCCCTTAGCGGTCTCCCGCCTGCTTGGATGGCAGCTATGGTCAGTTTCTCCATTCTGCCCACTAATTCATCCATTTTATGATTAGTGTCGTCTTTTTGTGTCTGGAAGTGTTGATCCACGGCTTTTTCCGTAGCTTTCTCCGTGATCTTTCTCCCTTCCTCTATGGTCTTTATGTTGTTCAACATGTGCTGGACCGTGGGGTTGTTCATAATACACAACTTGTCCACTATGGATGGTCTGAGGCCCTGCATCAACAGCTTGACTTTCTGTTTGTTCGTCATAGCTGCGTTATATTTGTCGCACATTATCAACTTTACGTTGATGTATGCTTGGGCGCTTTCCTTAGGTCCCTGTGACCTCTGTCTGATTTGGTCGTACAGGTCGTCATCATCTGGTATGAGCTGGAATTCACTTTTCAACAATACAGTGATTTCCTCCCATGTGGCAGCTTCTAGTGTGTCCTCATGGAGCTCATACCATGTCATGGCCGCCTTTGTGAGGTATGCAGGAAGGAGCCGTTTTCTGACTTCCTCGCTCCAACCATTGATCCGAGCCGTTCTATTGAAGGCCTTGAGGTATTCCTCGGGATCCTGGCCTTCCCCCGTGAACTTTGTGGGGTGGATCATGGGGTACTCAGCTTGTCTGTTCATCTCGTGTTCAGCTGTCTCTTGTTGGCTGTGTAGTGATTCTGGTCTGTCTATGTTGTTCGCACCGCTATCGTGTGCCGAGGTGTTTGGGCTATTCAGAGGGGAATTAGCCTCGCTTCCCGTGTACGACACTTGTGTTATGTTACCAGGTGGCTCGTCACCTGATATGTCGGTACTGATTGATGGCGTGTTGTCGTACTGTGTGGATTTGACTACGTGTACAGTCCTGTCTAAATCCTGTTTCACAGTTTCCAGAATAGTGTGGATGTCTAGAACTGCTTCTGTCGTGTGATTATCTGACTTAACCGTGTCTGTCTCTAGTAAGTGTGTAATGCGCTCGAGCAGATTACCAGTTTTCTGCTCTGTGATTTGCAGTTGCTGCAACAATAGGGGGTGGAGTGTTGGCAGGCAATCTACTTCACTAGCGCTAGATATTGGTGACTCTTGTCTGTGTTCACAGGCCTGGGATTGTGTAAAGTGTATAACTTGTGCTGCCGCTGCAGGGTGTTGAGCGCGGATCTCTGATGTCTTGAATTCGAGTTCCCTAAGAAGTTGTACTGCAGTCTGGTCAGTTATTAAGTCACTGTTCTTAATTTTTAGCTTCGGCAGGAGTGGAGTTGTACTAGCCGACAAATGGTGCGCAAAGTCTCTTAGTGTGGTTCTAAGTGTGGACATTTAATTTCCACTGACTTTGCACTATGGGGCCAATGGGGGTGGGTGTGATAATACAAACTCCTATGTAACAGAAGAAAAAAAATGTGTGACGTAATATGAAATAAAAAAAAATCTAGTCTCGCTTGGCTGTATGCGGTATGGTAGGGGTCATTTCTACTACGAAGGCTCGTTGTGTGAGACCCACCCTTACTGTGCGTAGTAGAGGCGCCTCCACCAATCTGTTTTAGATCCCTTAGTTGGGGGTAGTTAGATCTAAAACGGATGTGTTCTTGTGTTGATTTGGAGAGTGATTCCTAGAGGGGGGGGCAGCTTCCCGTAGCTGGGTAAGCTGACCAGTGTAGAGTGTTGTTTAGTGTTAGGATGCTAGGGGATGCTCCTATAAAGACGTAAGTGTACCTCGGGGGATGAGCCTCTGCGTACAGGTTAATGTACTAGCCTCTCAGCTGGTTGGAGAGAATTATATAACCGACGTGCGTGCGTCAGCTATGTGTGGGCGGCTCGCTGCTCAGGCAGTCGCGTGTGAGAGACACAATAGAACTTGAGCCGGCGATTACAAGCTACTGTTGTCACGCTTACTCGTGGCGGGAATCAGGAAAGGCGTTAGGACGTAAAGAGGCGTGTAATTAGTAAGACAAGTGTAGTGTACTGACCAAGTATTTATTGGTCAGTGAATATGGAATTGTAAGTCCCTTTTAGGGGAATGTAATAAATGTTATAAGTTTAAGTGTACAAGTTTGTGGAGTAGGTTACAAAATATAGGATCTCTGAACACTGCTGACTCACCTGATGATAACAGCTAGGGCCTCCAGCTGACACACTGTATGACTGATAATCGAGAGAGCTGTCCTCCTTAAGGCCTTCCTCTTATAGGCTTTGGTGTTGTGCTGTCAGCATTCCACTGGCATAGATGCCCCAGATAGTTATGTGTAGCTGTTTATGGTGTGATGCAAGTGTTTGGCAAGCCTTCCAGGCTGGTTAGCTGCCCTTGCTGTGTGAAAGATGTTGTTCTGGACTTATGAGATTTGCCAGTTAGGGATGGTTTTAATAGATGATGGAGGGTGGCTTCCAGGGGGTGCAACCCCCTGGGGGCCTGTACAATATGTAGGTCTTAGAGTTACGTACTGTTACATGATGATTATTGTGTACGTGTACTATTCAAACTTCAATCGCATCATTAGGACACAAGAAGTAAAAATGAGATTTTAAAATTTCGCACAGCTGCCATCTTGTGGTTATGGAAACAATTGAAAAAATTAGATGCCAGTGGATTAACATTTGCATAAGGATTTACTCTACCAAGTGTCACTGCACTCGGATGGTTAAATTTCGCGTCACCGCGATGTTGAATTTGTGATCACCAAGTTATTGAAAGTCCTATAGGTGAACTTATGTTCATAGCCCCTATGATCATTAAAAATCAGTTTGTTTGCTGTAACAGATTCGTAGATATTGCGATCCATCTAAATATTTCGGATGGTCGCCATGTTGGATTGTTATATGTTTAGGCCATAGAGTCTTGTACCATTTAGGGGCCGATATCCAAGATGTTAGGCCCCTAAAAACAATAATTATCATCATCATCATCATGTACCATTAAAGGAAAATTATTGCGTAGGTTCATTATTCAAATTTTCACTTCGATCGCATGATTACGACACAAGAAAAAAAACTTAATTTTAAAATTCGCACAGCCGCCATCTTGAGGTTGTGTAAAGAATAATTGAACTAAATTAGATACCAGTGCATTACAATGTGTATAAACATTTCCTGTACCAAGTTTCATTGCGTTTGGATCATTAAATCGCGAGAAAGGTCTATTTAAAATTTTCAACTTCGTTTGGCCGCCATATTCGTTTTGTAGTTAACCGGTTTTTGAAAGTCTTATAGATGAACTTCCAGTAGTGCCCTTTATTTCCGTACAAAATTTCAGGGTGATACCGCTAATAGTTTCAGAGATGTAGAATGCCGGTGAAATATTTCGCACAGCCGCCATCTTGAGGTTATGTAAACAATTGAACGAAGTTAGATGTCGGTGCATTTCAATGTGCATAAACATATACTGAACCAAGTTTTATTGCGTTTGGTTGCTTAAATCGTGAGAAACGTCTATTTAAATGTCGCAACTTCGCTTGGCCGCCATGTTAATTTTGTAGTTACCAGGTTTTCAAAAGTCACATAGGTGAACTTATAGTAGTTCCCTTTATCACTGTAAAATATTCCAGGGTGATATCGGTAATGGTTTCGGAGTTATTGAAGGATGGTGAAATATTTCGCACAGCCGCCATGTTAGATTGGTGAGACGTAACAAAATTTGATGCGCACGGTCGGAGTCGTCCGGAATAGTGCTATGAACTTACCGAGTTTCATTGAAATCGCTCCGGCCGTTTAGAAGTAATTAGGGGGGGGGGGACACCATCACACACGCACACACAGACAGACACACGGACAAAATGTGATATGATAAGCCTATTTTTAGCCTACTTTCGATTTTTGAAAAAAATGAGAGTAGACTTATGAGATCACTACAGGGCGAAAAAAAGTGTGTCTGTCTGTGTGTGTGTATGTGTGTGTGTGAGTCTGTGTGTGTGTGTGTGTGTGTGTGAGTGTGTGTACTCTGAATGTCTGTTCCCCCCTATCAATTCGAACACGGTGAGCGCAAATTGAACAAAATTTGGTACAAAGGTAGCACTAGCAAAGGACACCTCAGTGTCATGTTTTATATCGCCGCCATCTTGACGGAAACGTAATGGCGGCCACACACATGTTCAAAGCTTCAATCAAATTACGACTAACCTAATCATCCGATCTCTACCAAATTTTGCAACAACATACCTTTATGGGGGCAGCATCCTTTGACCAAACTAATAGGTCATCAGCCTAATAGTTTGAGGATGGCGGCTATCTTTATGTGAAAATAGATTGCCCCAATTAATTCGAACACGGTGAAACCGAATGGAACGAAATTTGGTACAGAGGTAGTACTAGCAAAGAGCACCCCAGTGTCATGTTTTATGTCGCCGCCATCTTGATGGAAACGTAATGGCGGCCACACAAATGTTCAAAGCTTAAATCAAATTACGACTAACCTAATCATCCGATCTCTACCAAAGTTTGCAACAACATACCTTTATGGAGGGAGCATCCTTTGACAAATCTAATAGGTCATTAGCTTAATAGTTTGCGGATGGCGGCCATCTTTGTGTCAAAATCGATTACCCCTATTAATTCAAACACGGTGAAACCGAATGGAATGAAATTTGGTACAGAGGTAGCACTAGCAAAGGGCACCCCAGTGTCATGTTTTATATCTCCGCCATCTTGACGGAAACGTAATGGCGGCTACCCAAATGATCAAAGCTTAAATCAAATTACGACTAACCTAATCATCCGATCTCTATCAAATTTTGCAACAACATACCTTTATGAAGGGAGCATCCTTTGACAATTCTAATAGGTCATTAGCCTAATAGTTTGCGGATGGCGGCCATCTTTGTGTCAAAATCGATTACCCCTATTAATTCGAACACGGTGAAACCGAATGGAATGAAATTTGGTACAGAGATAGCACTAGCAAAGGGCACCTCAGTGTCATGTTTTATATCACCGCCATCTTGACGGAAACGTAATGGCGGCCACACAAATGTTCAAAGCTTAAATCAAATTACGACTAACCTAATCATCCGATCTCCACCAAATTTTGCAACAACATACCTTTATGGAGGAAGCATCCTTTGACAAATCTAATAGGTCATTAGCCTAATAGTTTGCGGATGGCGGCCATCTTTGTGTCAAAATTGATTACCCCTATTAATTCGAACACGTTGAAACCGAATGGAATGAAATTTGGTACAGAGGTAGCACTAGCAAAGGGCACCTCAGTGTCATGTTTTATATCGCCGCCATTTTGACGAAAACGTAATGGCAGCCACACAAATATTCAAAGCTTAAATCAAATTACGATGAACCTAATCATCCGATCTCTACCAAATTTTGCATCAACATACCATTATGGAGGGAGCATCCTTTGACCAAACTAATAGGTCATTAGCCTAATAGTTTGTGGATGGCGGCCATCTTTGTGTGAAAATCGATTCCCCCTATCAATTCGAACACGGTGAAACCGAATGGAACGGAATTTGGTACAGAGGTAGCACTAGAAAAGGCCACCTCAGTGTCATGTTTTATATCACCGCCATCTTGACGGAAACGTAATCGCGGCCACCCAAATGTTAAAGGCTAAAATGTAATTACGACCAACCTAATAATCTAGTCCCTACCAAATTTTGCAACAACAAATCTTTATGTGGGAAGCATATTATGACCAAACTACTAGATCATCAGCCCAATAGTTTGCAGATGGTGGCCAAGTATGTGTGCAAATCGATTCCCCCTATCAATTCAAACACGGTAAAACCGAATTGAACGAAATTTGGTACAGAGGTAGACTAGCAAAAGGCACCTCAGTGTCATGTTTTATATCGCCGCCATCTTGACGGAAACGGAATGACGGCCACCCAAATATTAAAAGCTTAAATTAAATTTCGACCATCCTAATAATTTGATCTCTACCGGATTTTGCAACAACATGCCTTTTTGTGGAAAGCATCTCATGACTGACTACAAGGTCATCAGCCCAATAGTTTGCAAATAGCGGCCATGTATGTGTGCAAATCCATTCCCCAGATCAATTCAAACACGGTGAAACCGAATTGAATGAATTTCTTTACAGAGGTAGCACTAGCAAAGGGCACCTCATATTCATGTTTAATATCCCTATAGCACGTTGTATTTCAACAAGCTACTACAACCAACATTCAATTATACTCCTTGAAAAGGACAAAGGGTTATAACAATACCCATGCATTTAGGAGAAAGTAGGCTATATGTTCTTTACTGAACGTCTTGTTTCATAAATGAAAATAGGCTAAAAATACTACTACTACATTATCAATAATAATAGTACATTAATTACATTTATTTTATTACGCGTTATTGGTGGATTGATACAATAAGGAAGGCAGTTTACGACATAACGTTTAGGTCATCCGTATCCCTACCACCGATGAAATGTATTGTAACAGAACAATGGAGGGTAGCTTAATAGTGGAGTGAATTAATATACTTCAATGTTCCATTCCAAGCGCATGCTGGGACATGGACAGTGCGATGAGTAATACGGCATTCGCAAGAACTAAGCTCTCAGTCGAGAGAGCGCGCGTCGTCACAAGAAGTAATAAAACCAGTCGCGACAGATATCTGAATGGTTTAGCGTCTTAAAAATTATTGTCTATTTGATTAATAAAAAACCGACTGGCCGCGTTGGACGGGCTACCACGTGTGTCGCTGGCATCGGGAGAGCGTGGGTTCGATTCCCACCTAGGTCGTCTTAAAAATGGTTTTCGTTGTTTCCCATTTTCACCACCAGGCATATGCCGGGATGGTTCGTTTCAACAGGTCCACGGCCGATTTCCCTTCAAAATCCCTTCCCTGACCCGTCCTGAAAAGAAAAGTACATGGCCTTTGGCTGCATTAATAAAAACATTTAAAAAATAAAATAAAACAAGAAGTTCCGTGACGAATTAAAGAGCCTACTTTTCTTAAAATATAAGATGACAATGATTAATCTAAATGGATCTATCTAGAATAATGACGAAATTAAGTTGGTAATATCGAAATTTCTAATTAGTTGGAAATACTGTATACCTGGCATAATGTAGCCTAATAGAGCACTACAGTTGGCAGCCCTGGTGACTGAATATATTCTTAGTTCCATCTCTTAAGGTCTAGAATACAAAATTTGGTTGAAGTCCAATCGATAGCGTGGACGTTACATGCAGTTAAACATTGGATTTAACAGCGCGCGTAAACTCATGTTGGCAACAATGACATACATGTATTGGTCAGAAATAATCTGAAATAATATGATCTATTGTTGTGTCAATTTTGAATGAAATCCATTCGTTAGTATAGAAGTTACATGCATTTTAAAATTGGACCTATCAGTAGGCTTAGAATCATGTTGGCAGCACTGGCGTAGGCCTATATTAGTTACTCCAAATTAATATAGAATGCCAGGTACTATACGTGTCAAAGTTTAGAGCTATTGGCTTGCATACTTTCTGATATATTGATATTAGGGTAACAAAAACAGAGACAGTATTTATTTATAATTGTCAGCCCTGGTTACTCTTAAGAATCGGCATAGTCATATCTGTTATGGTACACATATCACACACGAAATTTGGTTGAAATCCAAATGATAGTATAGAAGTTACATATATTTAAATTTGGACCTCTCAGCAGGCTTAGAATCATGTTGGTACCACTGACGTATATAAGTTACTCCAAATTAATATAGAATGTCAGGTACTATACGTGTGCATAGTTTTAAGATGTCGGCTTGCATACTTTCTCGTATATGGGTATTTGGATTTAAAAAAATATTTAGAGCATTTATTAACATTTGGCGGCCCTGGTGGCTCTTAAGAATACGCTCAGTCATATCTGTTTATGTACACATAGCACATACGCAATTTGGTTGAAATCCAATTGATAGTGTAGAAGTTATATGCATTTAAAATTTGGAGCTATCAGCAGGCTTATAATCATTTTGGCAACACTGCCATTTATGGCCTCCTGGAAATTAAACTGCAATATTATTATCTATACGTGTGCCAATTTTGAAATAGCTCCCTTGCATACCTTGCCAGATATTCAACATGGAGCTTAAATTTCAATTGCGATTTTTCAGCGGTTGGTAGCACTGACGTCATTTTCAAATATGGCGATGAGATATTCAGGTATAGATCTTTACTCCTACCAAATTTTGTTTCGATTGCTTCAGCCGTTTAGGAGTTGATAAGGGACACACACACACACACACACACACAGCCAGACAGACATTTGCCTGATCTCATGTCTACTTTTTCTTCATTTTTGCAAAATGTGAAAAGTAGGCTAAAAACCGACGTTAAAATCCGTTGCGGAAAGTCTTGTTTTAAACATGAGAATAATGGTTCAGTCTATTGATAAAATAAGACTGTTTCACATTGACGGGCGATTTAATAGTCCAATGGTCTATGCCTTATTTTCAGGCAGCTTTGTCAGCGGCATAGGCTACTAGTATTTTCTTCATGTAAGGGAGATGAAATCAATTTAATTCAGCCACATAGTTTTAATTACACCAAGTTTTCTTGTATTACTATTTAACAATAAGGCTATCATAAAGACTGAGTTCGAAGGGCAGTTCAATTGGAAGAAAAACACTCACGCTTATAGTCGCCAGTTCTTATAAGACTTCACCGTGCAGTCATGAGCTGTTTTCTGGTATAGCAGAGACTATATCCATCATATTTCATATCTACCTCTTTTGTTCTACGATCTGAATACAATATTTAAATGTTTGTTTTTCTTTTATCGTTATTAATTTATATATTTGATGTTTCGGGAAGACTATTAATATCTGATTCCTTTCTTAACTATGCCATCTGTTGGCAGAAACTTGGTAACTCCTCATATTCCTTTCTCAGGCATAATGGATGCTAAGCGCTGCCGAAATAAATCAGAAACCTCTATGGACATCAAATTGACAGGTGAAAAGCTAAAGGAAGTAGGAAACTTCTGTTACTTAGGAACCAAATAACCAGTGATGGACGAAGCAAAGAGGATATAAAAAGTAGTTTGGCTCAGGCAAGGAAAGCATTTCTAAAAAAAAAGTTATCTGTTGCCATCGAATATAGATTTAGGTATTAGGAAGACATTTTTGAAAGCCTTTGTCTGGAGCGTGGCGCTATATGGAAGTAAAACTTGGACTGTTGGTGCAGCAGAAAAGAGGAGGATTGAAGCGTTTGAAATGTGGTGTTACGGGAGAATGATGAAGATCAGATGGGTAGATAGGGTTACAAACGAGGAGGTATTAAGACGAGTGGGAGAGGAGGGATGTTTCTGGCGATTGCTAATGAAGAGGAGAGATAGGTTGGTAGGACACATACCAAGACTCCCAGGAATATCAAGCTTAGTTATGGAAGGAAGGGTCGAGGATAAGAACTGTAGGGGTAGACCAAGGTTAGAATATGTTAAACAGATTGCCTCGGATGTAGGGTGTGGTAGCTACGTAGAGATGAAACGATTAGCTCAGGACAGGGAGACATCGACAGCTTGCTCTAAACCAGAAAAAAGACTGAAGACTCAAACAACAACGCATTTATGAGAGCTCTCCACTTTTAGGGGGAGCATTTCGCTTCCGACCAAAATATGCTTACATATTGTAATGGGGTGACATATATATGGACTTTGATGTCGTAATATATTTTATGTTCGACCCTCGCTATTATGTGTCAGATAACTGTATCATAATGATGGTCATTATAACACTGTTTTCCATTATGATACAGTTTCTCCAGCCAATCAGAGCTCGTTCATTGACCAATTAGGTAACGATAACTTCGCGCATGCGCTCAAAATCCAACATGTCGGACATAAACACAACATCGAACTATAATAAATCACCGACATGGAATATCCACCGTCCATATGTTCGCGTAAATAAACTGGCGAATATGAGACAAGAAATAGCACTGTACCTTAAAATCACCAACCCTAATTTCTACACAGCGCATTGTCTTCAAATGACTGCGGTGACAATATTACTGAGGGACGGCTGATGTAAACATATGGCTGCATATGGCATTGCAAGCCCACAGAGCGCATGCGTCGGTCGTTCAAAGCTCTTGAAAGACAAAGATATAACACCCAACGCTCGCTCTGCGATCACAAAATTCCAGTAGCTGACTCTCAACAGATATTTATGAATATTTATGTTAAAACATATAATAAAGTTATTTATTATCGTCGAACATAAACAGTCGTATGCAACGAGCCTATAATGGTAATTAAGACACTCGTATGGAAATTATAAAACTCGCATACGCTCGTTTTATAAAAAATACTCGTGTCTTAATTATAGCCATTATAGGCTCGTTGCATAATGTACTATTATGTTCGACCCTGACTATTATATGTCTGAAAACTGTATCATAATGATGGTCATTATAACACTATTTTTCATTATGAAATAGTTTCTCCCACCAATCACAGCTCAAGAAACAGTTGTTTCGCCAATTAGATAAGGATACCTTCGCGCAAGCGCTCAAAATCCAACATGTCTATAGAAATTACTGAAAGTGCACCGTCCATATGTTCGCGTAAATAAACTGGTGAATATCATACATGAAATAGCACAGTACCTTAATATCCCCAAATCCAATTTCTACACAGCGCGTGCCATTTCGGTGACATTTTTACTGAATACTGGTGCTCAATCTGCACATATGGCATTGAAGCACACAGAGCGCATGCGTCGGTCGGTCTGAGAGCTTGGAAATCAGAGATATCCTACACAGCACAGCACCCGTTCACAAAATTCTAGTGACGATCTCAACAGATATTTATGAATATTTATGTTAAAACATATAATGAAGTTTCGTCGAACATAAAGAGCCAACGCGGCCAGTCGTTTTTTTTATTAAGTTTGGAAAGCTTGATATTGGTAGGGCCTTGTAGAACACAATTTTCGAAGCGTTGAGGAATAGTTGCATCAATTCATTGTTATATTGTAAATCAGTTCTAGCTGCAACTCTCTTACACAAATCACATAAACGCAATGAGATTGAAGTAGTAATTCACTTCTAGGTACACAGAGCGGAAAATCTGACCTATGTGTAATTGTAGGTAGTATAATTCGAAACCATGTCGCGGGCCGGATTAGACTAGCTTAAGAGCCGTACTTTGCCCATGACTGGTCTAGACCGTAACAAACTGCGTTATCGCAGGTTCTTTGGAGTATCTGTACTCGTGCGCAAAAATGATAGTTTGATGTATAACATCTTTGTATGACATCTTTGTTAGATAAAGAGGTATAGGAAGTATGCAACTTCTGTTACTTAGGAAGCAAAATAACCAGTGATGGACGAAGCAAAGAGGATATAAAAAGTAGGTGAGCACAGACAAGGAGAGCATTTATACAGAAAAGGAATATGTTGACATCGAATATAGATTTAGGTATTAGGAAGTAATTTTGGGAAGCCTTTGTCTGGAGCATGGTGCTCTATGGAAGTGAAACTTGGACTGTTGGAGCAGCAGAAAAGGGGAGAATTGAAGCGTTTGAAATGTGGTGTTACAGGAGAATGATGAAGATCTGACGGGTAGATAGAGTTACGAATAAAGAGGTATTAAGACGAGTGGAAGAGGAGAGATGTTTCTGGCGACTGCTATTAAAGAGAAGAGATAGGTTGGTAGGACACATACTAAGACACCCAGGAATATGATGATGATGATGATGATGATGATGATAATTGTTGTTTTAAAGGGCCTAACATCTAGGTTATCGGCCCCTGATGGTTTGGGTGATCGTGAAGATGAAAATGAAAAGCGAACTTAAAACTAAAACTAACTACTAACCTACATACTAGAAGAAGAAATGGAAAACTAAAGGAGAATAAGGCAAATAAAAGGACAGAAGGAAAAGAAATGCCCTCAACCCTCGGAGAAGGCGGATTGAGGGACTTGGAAGGAAGGAGAGCCATGAAAGGCATATAGGAAAGTGAAAGAGGAGAGGGTCCGCCCCAAAGGTAAGGGACAAAAGGGGAAAACGGACCCAGCTCAGGAATCCCTCGGGGTCGCCAACTCCCGAACTCACCAGCCGTGAGCCCCTGAGGGTGTAGCATTATCTAGGGTGCACCAGAAGTGGTAGGGCTACATACACCCTGCCTCCTTAAGGGCCTAGAGCACAAGGCAGGAGGTAAAAGGAAGAGAAAAAGAAGGCTGAACCCTCGCAGAAGGAGGGTATCAGAAAAGATGAGACAAGGGCCAATTAAGGCGGGAAAGGTAGAGACTCCCTAGGCCTCGGATACCCTAATACCGTCGGGGTCAGAAACACCCAGGAATAGCAAACTTAGTTATGGAAGGAAGGATCGAGGATAAGAACTGTAGGAGTAGACCTATAGTAATTTCTGATGGTGTAGTATCTCACTAGGGGTCTGGCTTCGATTCACGGCTCTAGGATATAACCTCTCTATGGTGGATATTCTTTGAAAATGGGGCCACCATTGGGATTCGAAACTGAATCCCCTAAATTTTGAAGTCTTCCGTTTCAAATTCTTTTCAGTTATGGCAAGCACTTCTGTGATGTAATTTCTAAGAATCTTAACTATCCAATTCATGTTTAAGATTAAAGTTACATTAGTTGGTTGGCTGGTTGGGCTGCTACAGCGCGGTCATGTAGCCCCGTGTACTTTGGGTGTGTGTAGAATCTGTCTGATAAACAGTGTTAATTGTGATGGCTGTATTAGTGTGTGTTATCTGTGATTTAATTCAAGTAAGGCCTGCAGATATTCGATTTTCAAGTAGTTCCTACTTTTGCTACCAAACGCCACCGCCAACTACAAACTAGTTCTGAACTTCGTTACTAGATGCAACCGTAGTCGGCTCCTGGCGACTAACGTTGGAACCTAAGAGTTTTAGTCAAATATAACCTATACTTTTAGCTTCCATAAGTGTAATTAGTGGAAGGTTCTTTATAATAATACTTTTATTGCAGCCAAATGGCCATAAAAACAAAAGGAAAATTTAATTACAATACACATTATTCGAGTAATTTAAATTTTGCATTCTGGTGCCTTGGTTTGCATATTCTGTAATTGATTGGGTTCTTTTTTTGCACAATTCTATGTGGTAGCGTCCACATGTTTGTCCGCATAAGTTGCACTCACACGTCTCAGCTGGCTCATGATATGATGTGTCCACACAGATGAGATGATGAAATCCGTGTACCGCCGTTCTGGTAAACACGTGCCTCATCTCAAAGCTGGATATGGTCCATGTCCGATCTACCATGGCCCCGTTCCACAAAACTCTGCGGGTATTTCTTCTCTTTTTGCTTTTAATTTTGATAAAAGATTTTCCGAGGCTCGAGTGCTGGGAAGAGTCAAAAGTGTCCTTAGGTCCTCGATAAGGAATGTTTCTCTTGCGAGGAGGTAGACGAGTCTGGAACGTGTAGTCTTTGACACACCTAGTGCTCTTTTTATGTACTGTATAATGCTTTTACCCGTTCTAATATGGATAGGTTCTTTTCGGTGGGATGCGACCATATGGCTTCTATCCCATACGTTAGTATGGGCATTATTTTAGCTCTAAGGAGCATCTTTGCTGTTTCTAAGTTGAGGGATTTAATGTAGCCGATCTCGTGCATCGCCCTTGCTGCTTGCATCGCTTTCTCAGCTATATGTTTCGTGAAACATTTAGCGCTTGTTTGCAGCGTGTTGCCTAAATATTTAAAATCTTTTACGATGTTTATTGTCGTCTTTTTGATGCATATTTCCGCCAATGCTGGAGCCTTTCCTCATGGTCTAAAGACCATCATTTCTGTCTTAGATATATTGATCTCGAACTCATGCTTGGTGCACCATTTCTCTATATCATTTATAGTGTCCTGGAGTTTAATAATGTCTGTTGATCCAACCACTATATCGTCGGCGTACGAGTATGCAACTATGTTCTCTCTTTGGGTTATTCGCATTAGATCTCCTGCTGCTAGAATGAATAGTAGAGGGCTTAGTGGATCTCCCTGCAGTACTTCGTTTGTTTGGAGTATCGGCTCTGAGACTGAAAGATTGCCAGAGGCTCCTACTTTGTTCCATTGGAGTATGGAGCTTATACTTCTGATCCATATAGCCTATTGTTCTTTTATCACCAAATTCCTTTATCTTTATCATGCCATAAATCTATGACATGGGACCGCCGGCTTTACTTCCCCTCCAAAGGAAGGCTCACTAAGGGATTTTTAACGCTCTTAAAAATCCGACGACTTCGTCCGGGTTTGAACCCGCGATCTTGGGCATAGAAGCTCAGCATGTTACCAACTACGCCACCGAAGCCGCTGTAATTAAAGCAGAAGATTTGGAATGGAGCCTCGTCAGTGAACCTGTCTACAACATTTCGCATTAAAGCAAAATCTTCAATAATGTTTTAATAATGATTGGACCAAGGTGATTTGTAGGTGACTTATAGCACAATTCTTAGACTCTTTCATCATGCCTTGGGGCTTTGAGCATGGAATAGTGTTCTCTCACTGGTCTAGCGAGATACCCACTGCTGAATTATCCCATCAAGCCTCATATTTTAAATGGAAGGTGTCATGTACATGAAAATGTTGTATGACATTACCGTGTAACATAGATACCTGGGAGTCGACACCCCCAGCTCAGGACATATAACATTAGCATTCCTACTAACACGGTGCATGTAACAATAGCCCGCGGCTGGGAGCTCATAGAGGGAGGTTCAGTCCATATAGTATTAGTTGTTTCATTTAGAGGCTTGTGATGTCCTCATGTACTTGGGTGTGTGTTAAATCTGTGTTACTGTCGTGTATTTTTCTCCCCGTTTCACAGGATTAGGGATGAGTTGAATACGAGTTTGCAAAATGAAAATGCAAAACTTTCTGGCAATGTGGCAGATTATGAGATTATAACATGAACATGAACAGTATCTTTGGGTTTTGGGGGCTTCGGTGGCGTAGTTGGTAGCATGCTGAGCTTCTGCTGAGCCCAAGGTCGCGGGTTCAAACTCGGCCGAAGTCGTCCGATTTTTTAAGAGCGTTAAAATCCCTCAGTATACCTTCCTTCGGAGGGGAAGTAAAGCCGGCGGTCCTATGTCATAGATTTATGGCCGACACGCCTGAGGATTAGAATGCATTTTTGAATGGTATGACCTCCGTCTTACGGAAAGAATTCATGATGAAAATTAATAAATATAAAACAAAAATACTGGAATTCAGCCGAAATAAATCAGAAACCTCGATGGACATCAAATTGGCAGGGGAAAAGCTGAAGGAAGTAGGAGACTTCTGTTACTTAGGAAACAAAATAACCATTGATGGACAAAACAAAGAGGATATAAAAAGTAGGCTGGCTCAGGCAAGGAAAGCATTTCAACAAAAAATGAATCTGTTGACATCGAATATAGATTTAGGTATTATGAAATCATTTTTGAAAGCCTTATCTGCAGCGTGGCGCTATATGGAAGTGAAACTTGGACTATTGGTGCAGATGAAAAGAGGAGAATTGAAACATTTGAAATATGGTGTTACAGGAGAATGATGAAGATCAGATGGGTAGATAGGGTTACAAACGAAGAGGTATTAAGACTAGTGGGAGAGGAGAGATGTTTCTGGCGACTGCTAATGAAGAGAAGAGATAGGTTAGTAGGACACATACTAAGACACCCAGGAATAACAAGCTTAGTTACGGAAGGAAGGGTTGAGGACAAGAACTGTAGGGGTAGACCAATGTTAGAATATGTTAAACAGATTGCCTCAGATGTAGGGTGTGGTAGCTATGTACAGAAAACGATTAGCTCAGGACAGGGAGGTATGGAGATCTGCATCAAAGCAGTCAAAAGACTGAAGACTCCAACAACAACAACAACAACAACAACAACAACAACAACAACAACAACAACAACAACAACAACAACAAAGAACCTTCCACTAATTACACTTGTGTGAAGCTAAATTATAGGTTAGATTTGACTAACGCTCTTAGGTTCGAACGTTCGTCTCCAGGAGCCGACTGTGGTTGCATCTAGTAACCAAGTCCAGAACTAGTAGTCGTTGACGGTGGTATTTGGTAACAAAATAGGAACTACTTGAAAATTGAATGTCTGCAGTCCTTACTTGAATTAAAAACAGATAACACACACTAATACAGCCATCACAATTAACCCCGGTTATCAGACAGGTTCTACACAAACCCAAAGTACACGGGGCTACATGACCGCGTTGTCGCAGCCCCTAAAGTAGGGAACCAACCAACCAACCTGTTTCACTGGGTTAGGGATGAGTTGAATATGAGTTTGCTAAATGTAAATGCTGGCCTGTTCGCCATCTCTTGATGAATTCAGTACTTTTGCATTTGTCAGTTGGCACAGGCTAGAGTAAAAGGTGGCTTTTCACAGATGTCTCAGTCTCACTCATGGCTGTGATTATATGGAAGCTACTGAGGTATGGGTGGGGCTTAGTAATGGCATTCGAGGCACAGTCAGTGCCTGTGAATGCTGTGAAAGGTTCAACTCATAGGGTTAGGACTACTGTTCTGACTCAGTGAGGAAAGCAATGGCAAACTACCTCACTCCTCTTCTTGCCTAGAACGCCTCAAAATAGTGCTGCCTTGGGTTTTTGTGGGTATCTACTCACATAACGTAATGGCGGTACTTTTTGAGGATCCAACCAGCCTTCGGGCTGACTACCTAACAGACAGACAGACAAATGTAAATGCAATCTTTTCTGGCAATGTGGCAGATTATGAGATTATAACATGATAATGAACAGTATTGTTACGAATGCTAGACAGTTTCGTCGTCCGCGCGTGACTCAGGCCGCCCAAGGCTATTCCAGACTGTGTAACAGGGCTGTAAGGACAAAAGGGCACGGTCTAAAATCTACGCGGCTCACCCAGAAACGGAACTTTCGAGAAACCGTGAACCCTGGTCCGCTCTGGAAATGGTCATTGAGTCACCAGCCCCGCTATATAAGCGACTTGGCCAGCGAGGGGAGCGAGTTTTTGAGGGCAGTGTTCTTGAGCGAGTGCGACAGTAGTTGGTGACGTGCCATGCGAAATTACGAAACCCAAGTGAGGCTGATTCTCTTGACAGCGAAGGACTGTGAATCATACGGAGGGACTGTGTATTTGAGGAGTGTGTGTTTTCCAGTGCGACAGAGGTCATTGTGGTGAATTGCGAAACAGTGTGTAGTACGGTATTCAGAAACAGTGAGTGACAGACTGAGTGCAGTTATTTCCAGCCAGGACACGGGTCCACCTCATTAGCGGGAGGATTAACTGCAAGACCGAGTGAAAGGGTGAGTCGAGCTCCTTAATGGAGGTAGCTTCTGAAAGACAGCTAATTGTTTCTATTGGCTTATTGTACGGTGTATATTTCTGACCTGCAATAAACCTAACATTTCTTTAAAGGAACAATTGCGTTGTGCTTCTACCCACCATAATCCAGTTAACGAACTTGCCACTAGGGGCAACACGTAACAGTATCTTCGTTGAGGAAGTAGTGAATAAACTACAAAGTCATAAAGCAGCTAAATGTGGCCAGGAATGGCTAACATTAGTGGAGAGGCAGGGATGAAATGCTGCCCTGGGATTATAGAGGCATTTCTTTGATAAGTGTCACAGGCAAAGTTTACACATGCATTCTAGAAATGAAAGTTTGATCACAGGCCGAGATTAAGACCGGGGTGACTTTAAACCACAATAGAGATGACAGGATCAAATTTCCAGGATTTTTCCAAGTTATTACAGTAGTAAATGACTAGCATTACCCGTCGCGGCTTCGCCCACGAATATTATAGTTGTAAAGAGTACACTTAGCGAAACCTCAATCATGAATGCTATGACTGATTTATCCTTGGTATGAATAATCAGACTTTATCAATTCGGCTACTGGTGCAGTGGTTAGGGGTTTGTCATTCCTTCATAGGTATATCAGAGCGAAGTTAGTTTTCTGGGAATATCACAGACACTGTTAATTTAAGGGCTTTTAAATGTGGTTTTCGGAGACCCTTTATAGTCGGGTGAAGAAGACCTTTCGTACCACACTCACACGTGAAAATTCAGTGAAAAAATTCTCGAGTGCCCCTCGACTCCCCTTAAGCGCATTATACTGTATGTATTGATGAATGTTACAGCTTAATTTGGTTCAGTGATAACCTTATAACCGTCTGGAAACTTGCACAGTAATGTAATAATTGGAATTGCATTGCGGCGGCTTCGGTGGCGTAGTTGGTAGCATGCTGAGCTTCTATGCCCAAGATAGCGGGTTCAAACCCGGCCGAAGCCGTCGGATTTTTTAAGAGCGTTAAAAATCCCTCAGTATGCCTTCCTTCGGAGGGGAAGTAAAGCCGGCGGTCCCATGTCATAGATTTATGGCATGTTAAAGATCTTTCCACTAATTACACCTGTGTGAAACTAAATTGGATAGGTTAAGAATGTAAACAACGCTCTTAGGTTGCTACGTTCGTTGCCAAGAGCCGACTGCGGTGGCGTCTAGCAGCTAGTTCTGAACTAGGCCTAGTAGTCGTTGACGGTGGCGTTTGGCGGCAAAAGTAGGAACTATTTGAAAATTCAAAGTTGCAGTCTCTACTTGAATTAAAAAACAGATACACACACTAATACAGGCATCACAATTAACACCGGTTATCAGACAGATTCTACACACACCCAAAGTACACGGGGCTACATGACCGCGTTGTCGCAGCCCCTAAACTAAGGAACCAACCAACCAACGGAATTGCATTGCGTCTTACAGAAATAGATGGACCTGTGAGATTCTGTTACCATGGTCACCATGTTGCATTCTTTCATTATTTCATTGTAAATATACATGTTTTAAGGTATTTATTTAATTGTGAGGCATTTGAAGAGTAAGTGAGTGCGTTTCGCTTACGCATTGGGTTGTGCTGAACCGGTAGGTACCCCATATGTGTAGGCTGGTGTTAATGGGACCTTAGCAGAATAATATACTGTAGGGAGAGATACGAGAAAAATATAATTTTGTGGTTGTGTCTTGTAGATCTGGAGTACTGAGCTTCGTGAACGATTACGGTATAGCTACTACGGGTAACTATTGACATCTTCCCAGTGCATCCATCTCATCTACATTAACTTAACCAGAATTATCCAAAATAATGTAATTTCATCTGGTTCCACCACTTCTAACACTATTATTATTCTCTCACTTTAGTTATGCCGATTCAAAGAGCGCGTTAAACTTATTGGTTGGCCTGATGGCTTTCAACTTCATATCCTCCCAAATTTTGGAAACTACACGACAATAACACAGATTTAACATTAACACTGATGCCGTATTCAAGAGGGGCTTCGGATTCTATGGGCATAACTACCTTAGAATTGCCAGCGATAGACTCCCAAAAAACTGTTGATGATGATGATAATTGTTGTTTTAAGGGGCCTACCATCTAGGTTGTCTGGGTGGTAATGAAAGGTGAAGTGAGAGTGAAAACTATAACTACAGACTTACATACTCGAAGAAGAAATAGTAAATAAATAAAGGATAAGGCAAATAAAGGACAGGAAGAAAAGAAATGCCCTAAACCCTCGAAGAATGGGGATTGAGGGACTTGGAAAGAAGGAGAGCCATGAAAGGCAGATAGGAAAGGGAAAGAGGAGAGGGCCCACCCAAAGTTAATGCAAAAAGGGGGACAAAACGGATCCAGCTCAGGAATCCCTCGGTGTCGCCAACTCCCAAACTCACCAGTCGTGAGCCCTTGAGGGTGTAGCGCTATTCAGGGTGAACCAGAAATGGTGGGACTACATACATCCTGCCTCCTTGAGGACCTTGTCCAGAAGGCAGGAGATTTCATGAAAAGAAAAAGAAGGCTGACTTCTCGAAGAATTAGGGTATCAGGAAAGATGAGACAAGGGCCAATTAAGGCGGGGAAATGTAAGACTCCCTAGGCCTCAGATACCCCAATACCGTAGGGGTTGTAAGTGAACAAGAGTTGACCAAGAGAGGTCAACAGGAAAGAAGACAGAGAGGATCCCGGCACAAGTAAGTGGAAGCAATGCCGGAGTCAGCAACCCACGTCCACTAGACGTGAGCCCCTGGGTCGCCCAAAAACTATTTAAGGCAATAAATTCAAAGAAGGTCAATATATACTGGCTAGAAGAAACTATGGCGGACCACTAAGAAATAAATATTACAGACGACATCGTAGAAAATGTGGAGCCTTTAATACCTATACAATAGTAGGCAAGCAAAACTTCGTGAAGGATCCTAAACTCAAAACTGGTAAGAAGTGGTCCGCAGAACGTAAAATGCAACGTTTCTTGAACACCTGTTTTACCTTATCTATAAACTGTGACTCTGGGCCCTACCTAGCTACTTGTATGTTTCTTTTGGTTGAAGAGTTTACATTTCTGTTTGATCCAGAAGCTCTGATCTGACTTGATTTTCTGAATCTTGTCCTTTGTCCTGCATTTATCTAAATCGAACTCCATCTTAACCCTTGAGAAATGATGTGAAACAAGAAGTTCCGTGACGAACTAAAGAGCCTACTTTTATTAAAATTAAGATTCATGCCAATGATTAATCTACAGTATATTAACCTATCTAGAATAATGACGAAATTAAGTTGGTAATATAGAACTGTCTAATTAGTTCGAAATATACCTGGTATAATGTAGCCTAATAGAGCACTTTATTTATTATTTTTATTTAGGCTATCACTCGTGATACGAGTATGATTGTCTTCCAAGTTACATTTATGTAAATCTTCGCTGTAATCCAACATTAGGCCTAATCATATTGCGTGAGTTCTTTGGTGACTGTACAGTCCGATCCGAGAACCACAGACTCTTCCACAATATTGGCACACAAGGTCTTGAGCAGCCAATGGATCTTGGGGGTTGATCATTCTGCGAATCATGCGCTCTTTCCTGGCATTTCTTTTTTCAGCCAGAAGCCTTCTTCTCTCTTGTTCGAAGTACAAGTGGCCTTGATGGACGTTGCGGCGCCACTCTGATCGGTCGGATGCGACAGCTTCCCAGTTACCTGTATCAATTTGACATTTCTTCAAGTTGGTCTTCAGAACATCTTTGTAGCGTTTTTGTTGCCCACCCTGCTTTCTCTGACCGACATTCAGCTGGCAATATAAGATTTGTTTTGGGAGGCGGGACTCAGGCATGCGAACTACATGTCCTGTCCATCGAAGTTGGTGTTTTATAATGAGAGCCTCTATACTAATAGTGCTAGCTTCCTCTAAAACACTTGTGTTAGTGCGCCGGTCTTGCCATTTAATACCAAGAATTCTCCTAAGGCATCGTTGATGGTATTTTTCTAAAGATACGAGGTGCCTTCTGTAAGTAACCCAGGTTTCGCAGCCATAAAGCAGAGTGGGAACTACAACAGCTTGATAAACGTATAATTTTGTTAGAATGCTAATGTCGTGGTTGTCAAACACGCGAACGAGCAAACGACCAAAGGCTGCACTGGCACATTGGAGGCGGTGTTGAATCTCAGCGTCAATGTTCGCATTTGTTGATAGGTGACTACCCAAATAGGGAAAATGATCTATATTCTTTAGTTTATGTCCATCAATCATGATAGCAGGAGCAGTAGCCCTGTCATGTGATGTAGGCTGATGAAGAACCTGTGTTTTATTGGTGTTTATGTCCAGACCAATGCTTCTGTATGCCTCATTGAACACATTCAGGGTGGTTTGAAGATCTTCATCCGAATTTGCTAAGATGACATTGTCATCAGCATATTGGAGATCAAGAACGGATGTAGCTGACACTTTAGTTTTTGCACGTAATCTGTTGAGATTGAATAAACCTCCATCTGTCCTGGATATAATTTCTACACCCTTTGGAATCTTTTCTTGGACCAAATTTAGTACAACACTAACATATATTGAAAAGAGTGTGGGGGCAATCACACATCCCTGTTTGACACCTGTTGTAATCTTGAATGGCTCTCCAGGGCCATTGCTGTTAAGGACCGTGCCATGCATATCATCATGTAGTAATCGAAGAATTTGAATGAATTTTGGGGGGCAGCCAAGTGTGGCAAGAATCCTCCATAGCATTTCTCGATTGACCGAATCAAATGCTTTAACAATATCTATGAAAGCCATATATAGAGGGCGTCCTTGCTCTCTGGATTTCTCCTGCATCTGCCTAGCACAGAAGATCATATCAGTTGTGCTTCGATTAGGTCGAAAGCCACACTGAGTTTCAGGCAGTATTTCTTCGGCCAACGGCTTCAAACGGTTGGATAAAACGTTGGCCAGGATTTTACCAGCAACAGAAAGCAACGATATACCTCGATAATTACCACATTGTGCCCTATCACCTTTCTTAAAGATGGTTATTATCAAGGCATCCCTTAGGTCTTTAGGTATGGTAATGGTAGTCCATATTTTAAGTATGAGTTGGTGTATGTGATGAACTAGAGTAGTGTTCCCTACTTTAAAGAGCTCAGCAGGAATCCCATCCATGCCTGATGCTTTATTGTTTTTGAGCTGATTGATGGCAGATTCAATTTCTGATAGAGGCGGAGGATCATCAAGGTGGTCTTTAGGAGGTCTCTGATGAAGTCGGGTGAAAATGTTATTATCAACCTGTGTGTCCCTGTTGAGTAGCTCTTCAAAATGTTCTTTCCAACGGGAATTAATGGAGTTTGTGTCTCTGAGAAGTTCCGTGCTATCTTTAGACTGCAGAGGATTCAAACCATGATAATGTGGCCCATATATAGTTCTTGTTGCTTTGAAGAAAGCATGAGTATTATTCGTTTCGGCTAGATGCTGCATTTCACGGGATTTGGAGATCCACCATTGATTTTTCAAGACCCGAGTTTTCCTTTGCACTTCAGCCTTTGCATCTTTATACAGTTGCTGTTTGGAGATAGAAGTTGGATTGGCTTGCCATGCATGGAATGCTTTCCTCTTCTTATCAATAAGATTCTGGATTTCTGCATCATTCTCATCAAACCAGTCAGCATGCCTCATCTTGACGAAACCAATCGATTCTTCACACGCTGAGAGTATAGCAGACTTGACTGTTTGCCAATGTTCCTCAACCTTTTCAGGGTAATTATCTGGTAACTTTTCATTCAGAAGTTCATGAAACTTCCTTTTAGCAGTAACGTTTTGTAAACGTTCGGTGTTCACCCTGCGCCTGATGTGCTTTCTCTGTTTTCTGTGCTTTTGGAGAATTTGTAGAGTCATTACAGATCTTATTAATCGATGATCCGTCCAGCAGTCATCAGCACTTGTCAGAGCCCTTGTGAGTAGTACGTCACGCTTGTCTCTTGCTCGCACAATCACGTAATCAAGTAGGTGCCAGTGTTTTGATCTAGGATGCTGCCATGAAGTCTTAAATTTGTCCTTCTGTCGGAATAGTGTGTTTGTGATTACGAGGCTATGTTCAGAACACTTGGATAGAAGGAGTGTCCCATTAGAATTGCATTTCCCAACACCATCTTTTCCAATAACATCAGCCCATAATGCTGCGTCTCTTCCAACGCGAGCATTGAAGTCTCCTAGGAGGATGATTTTATCAGATTGCGGTATATCCTTCAAGATCACATCAAGTTGAGAGTAAAATACTTCCTTCTGTTCATCATCAGAGGTGAGAGTTGGAGCATATGCACTAATTACAGTCGCTCGTCGGCTGTTTTTTAACTTTAGTCGTAGTGTCATAAGCCTTTCATTTATACCATGTGGAAGTTCATCGAGAAGGTTGACAAGCTCGTTCTTAATGGCAAAGCCAACTCCATGAATACGTTGATCTTCAGTGTCTTTCCCTTTCCAGAAGAAAGTGTAGCCACCTCCATGTTCCTTCAGTTGTCCTTCATTGGCTAACCTTGTTTCGCTGAGTGCGGCAATATGAATGTTGAATCTTTTCAGCTCACGGGCAACAATTGCCGTTCGCCTTCGTGGTCGATTATGTGTGTCATTGTCCATCAAAGTACGGACATTCCATGTAGCAAAATTAATTTTCATTGTGGTTCGACCGCTTGTGGTGTACCCTCTGAACGCGGTTATCCAGTCGGGTGATATTAGGCTGACTATTTTTAGGGCACCTTTTTTAGCCCCCTCCCCATTCAGGGTAAGCAGAGTGGATCCTAAACAGGCCTGCTTAGTCACGAATGCAGCATACGAATTGCTCTACAGCCCATCCTCAAGCAAAGCGAAGATCACACATTCGTCGCCTACGTGCCGGTTCATCACTAGGAGCTCCCAGACAACACAATCCTGCTCCCGTCACAACTCCCCGATCGCCGCAGGACTTGTGATTAATTGGCGAATAGATTTTGTATCCTTCCTTCGTTGTTTAGAAGACGCCTGTGCGTGACATCTTTTAATGTGGGCATGTTGTTGCACATCAACAGACACACAGTACTTGACAGATACAGGGCCTTTATCCAGTGGCATAGAAGCTATGACGACTGGTGGTCCTGGACTGTTGCAGCCTTCATCCGCCTTCCCAACCGTTCGGGCAATACTAGTTGCTCATGCGCTTGGTCCACCGTTGAGGTCTTCTATGCCGTTGACCATTATTGGTTCATCCGCCTTAAGAGATAGTTTCCCATCTCAAGGGCAAGAGAGTGCCCTAACCTCAATCTGCTCATCCGCCTTACATAAGCCGTTGGCAGGAGAGAGGGGAACTCCTTATCCCGGGAGTTATTCGGTCGTCAGAGCCTCGTCAGTATGGAGCAGGGTGTACCACGTGCAGGTGAGGATGACGTTTGGATAGAGAGAATCTACCCCTTGCACCCCAATACACTACAGCCCTGGTAACTGAATATATTCTTAGTTCCATCTCTTAAGGTACAGAATACAAAATTAGGTTGAAGTCCAATGGACGTTACATGCAGTTAGACATTGGATATATCAGCACGAATAAAAGCATGTTGGCAACAATGTCATACGTGTGCTGGTCAGAAATAATCTAAAATATTATGATATCTTGTTGTGCCAATTTTGGATGAAATCCATTTGTTAGTATAAAAGTTACATGTATTTTAAAATAGGACCTATCAGCAGGCATAGAATCATGTTGGCAGCACGGACTTATATTAAATACTCCAAATTAATCTAGAATGTTAGGTGCTACACGTGAACAAAGTATAGAGCCGTTGGCTTGCATACATTCTGATATATTGATATTAGGGTAAAAAATATAGACTGCATTTATTAACAGTTGGCAGCCCTGATTGCTCTTAAGAATACTTATAGTCATATCTGTTATGTTACACATAAAACATACGAAATTTGGTTGAAATCCAACTGATAGTATAGAAGTTACATGTATTTAAAAATTGTTCCTATCAGCAGGCTAAGAATCATGTTGGAAGAACTGACCTATATAAGTTACTCCAAATTAATCTAAAATGTCAGGTACTATACGTGTGCATAGTCTAAAGCTGTCGGCTTGCATACTTTCTGATATATTGGTATATGGATAAAAAATATAGAGAGCAATTATTAACAGTTGGCAGCCCTGGTGCTCTTAAGAATACACTCAGTTATATCTGTGTGTAGACACATATTACATACAAAATTTGGTTGAAATCCACTTGATAGTGTAGAAGTTATATTCATTTAAAAATTAGACTTATCAGAAGGCTTAAAATTATTTTGGCAACATTGTCATGTATGACCTCCTGGAAATTAAACTGAAATAGTATTATCTACATGTGTGCCAATTTTAGAATAGCTCCCATGCATACCTTCCAAGATATCCAACATGGAGCTCAAATTTCTAGTGCGTTTTTTCAGCAGTTGGTACAACTGACATCATTTTCAAATATGGGCTTGAGATATTCCAGTATAGATCTTTACTCATACCAAATTTGGTTTCGATTGCTGCAGCCGTTTAGGAGTTGATAGGGGGACACACACACAGCCAGACAGAAGGATAGACAGACAGACAGACACACATTTTCCCGGATCGATCTCACAAGTCTACTTTTTGCAAAATGTGAAAAGTAGGCTAAAAATATAACATGAGGACTGACTCCAGATCATTTTGACCCATAGTGTGTCACTCCATTTTTGTCGTAGTTGTAGGTATTTTAATGAAGTAATTTTACACCTGGTGTCTTCCTATGAACTATTCCCAATTTAAAATGTTTATTTATATTTTTCAAAATTAATATGTAGAGAAATGAAAATAATTTTCGTAACAATGTAATTGACCTTAATAGTGGCGGTAAGGTAGTCATTTTGATTTTTTAAACACAGAAGCTGATGACTATGGATGCACCTAGACCCTAAACATGGATCAACAAGACCGTGACCTATGTGATTAGGCTGCACCAAAATATTTGGGTTATCCCCCTCATTTTTTACAGATTGTCCCGATTAACGTAAGCCAAAAATTGTCACGCAAGGACTGGCGCCATGGGTAAATTTGACCCAGCCGTAAATAATATAAAAATAACTTGAGTGTTGAAAAAGCTATGGACATGTTTTATTTTTTGCAGGGTGAAGTTCAAGGCTAGGAAGGAAGGTACTGTAACCGACAGGAAATAAGGGCTGACCAAAACGAAAATATAGAGCATTATTTAACCATCGGGTCAGAAATACCCACGCGCCACTCCTCGCGGGTTAATGTCCCTGGAAATGTTGTGTACTACATGAATAAGCGCCTGCAGATGTTCCTCTTGAGTAGACTAGTGTAAAGCTTCAAGTCATGAAGATAGAAAAGGTGATTTAACTTATAGGTGCACTCTTTCTCCGTTTGGGTTTGATCATTCGATCGATATTGGGTTAAGTGCAATACGGCACCTTATTGGGATGCTTTCTATTTGTTTCGAGTGACTCTTAACTTTCAGTCGGGTGTTCCATTGTTACATAGCCATGGCAATTACGTACGTTGGCTGTTTTGTTTCAAGTTCCGATGGACTGTATAAAAATACAGACTGACGTACCAAACTAATTTTACTACTAAATGTTTGCTTGTTTTATTCGTATGTCACAATATAATCGCCAAAACGATTGAAACATTTGTCGTATCGTTACACCAGTTTTCCAATGCCCTGGGCAAAACATTCTGTCGCCACTGAGGTGGGTAAGTCTGGACAGTCTCCTGAAGTGTTTCCTTTGGCGAGGCGTTGCCGCCCAACCATACCTTCAATTCTCGAAAATGGTGAAAATCATAGAGTGCTGGTTTGGACTAAACGGCAGATGGTCAAAAACTTCACACTTGAATTCTTTGAAAAAGTCTATCGGAACGTTGCGGTCGTGAATGATTTTCACCTTTTTCGAGAATTGAAGGTATGGTTGGGCGGCAACGCCTCGGCAAAAAGGCAAAACTTCAGGAGACTGTCCAGACCTTCCCACCTCAGTGGCGGCAGAATTCTTTCCCGAGTGTTTGGAAAGTTTGTGTACTGATACGACAAATGTTTCAATCGTTTTGGCGATTATGTTGAGACATAAGAATAAAACAAGCAAACATTTAGTAGTAAAATCAGTTTGGTATGTCAATCTGTTATTTTTATACAGTCTATCGGAACTTGAAAACAAACTAGCCCTCGTATATGATTTCTCGATTACTCTTGTAGAAGCGGCTTCGATGGCGTAGTTGGTAGCAAGCTGAGCTTCTATGCCCAAGATCGCGGGTTCAAACCCAGCCAAAGTCGTCCGATTTTTAAGAACGTTAAAAAACCCTCAGTATGCCTTCCTTCGGAGGGGAAGTAAGGCCGGCGGTCCCATGTCATAGATTTCTGGCATGTTAAAGAACCTTCCACTAATTACGCCGGTGGTAAGCTAAATTATATATTGGTTAAACTTTTGACTAACGTTCATAGGTTCCTACGTACGTCGTCATGAGCCAACTGCGGTGGCATCTGGTAACTAAGTTCTGAACTAGTTGGTCGTTGACGGTGGCGTTTGGCGGCAAAAGTAGGAACTACTTGAAAAAATGTAATGTCTGCAGTCCTTACTTGAATTAAAACAGATACACACACTAATACAGTCATCACAATTAACACCGGTTATCATAGAGTTTCTACACACACCCAAAGTACACGGGGCTACATGACCGCGTTGCCGTAGCCCCTAAACTGAGGAACCAACCAACCAACTCTTGTAGACCTGCATGACCTGAAGTACCCAAAAGTGTGCGACGGACTCAAATCCATTCCTATAGTCAATATAACCTACTGAATAGGCCTATTCAGATTCTGTTTCATTCTAACATGTTCATGCATCACAGCATCACTCCCCATTGAGAATCTCCTACATCCCTTCTGATCTTCAGCCATCATGTCATTCTCAATGAGGTGTCCATAAATTCGGTCTGCCAGTAGAGCTGTCAAAATTTTGTACAGCACTGACAGGCTATAGTCTATAGTTGCTGGGTTCTTCCATGCAACCTGACTTACGCTTCAGATAAGTGATTCCTGTTGTCATGAAATATGGAGGAGGCAGTTTTCTTCTGATAAAGCAATTGAATGCATTATTTAGGGCTTTGTGAACCGATATGAATTTTTTGTACCAGAAGTTACAGATAATATGTTTTAAAATCATCGTTATGCCCTGCTCAGGAGCACGATTGAACTTGCTTATAAGAGTGTTAAAAATCCTTCAGTATGCCTTCCTTCTGATGGGAAGTAAAGCCGGCGGTCCCATGTAATAAATTTATGGCATGTTAAAGAACCTTTCACTAATTACACTTGATGAAGCTAAATTGTATAGGTTAAGAATGTAAACAACGCTCTTAAATTCCTACGTTCTTTGCCAAGAGCCGACTGCGGTGACGTCTGGTAGCTAAGTTCTGAACTAGTAGTCGATGACGGTGGCGTTTGGCGGCAAAAGTAGGAACTACTTGAAAATTGATCGTCTGCAGTCCTTACTTGAATTAAAACAGATACACACACTAATAAAGTCATCACAATTTAACACCGGTTATCAGACAAATTCTACACACACCCAAAGTACACGGGGCTACATAAACGCATTGTCGCATCCCCTAAACTTAAACTTAAGAACCAACCAAACCAACCGAACCTGCTTAACTGATGTGTTGGCCTTCGTTTACTCCCAAATTCTCTTCATCCTCTTGCTGAGCTTCTGTCCAAGTTATAGTGGCTCTGGCGTTGGGTTTGTCGATTTTGGATCTAAATTTACATCTGTCCCGTACACTGTCTTCTGAGATGTTGATTTCCTGGAGATCTGTTTCAATTACACGAAACCAGCTGTTCTTGGTTTTTAATGAAAGGGACAGGTTGAGAATTATTTTAGTTAGTGTGTTATTATTCATTCTGATATTATTATTATTATCATTAATATCATAATTATTCACATACTCATGGGATCGCGTGTGGGATGAGTTTCATAGTGATAATGGTATTTAGGGCCAGGTTCCCTTCCTGACATCAGCCTCATCAGAAGAGGCAACGCGTTTGGAAATAGAGCAAGGCGTAAGAAAGAAGGGACTGAGGTCCTTTAGAAGACAAATTCTCAGTCTCGGTAATTGCCTGAAGATGAAAATTGTAAACCACGGAAATACCATTCAAGGAAGATTCGATGGTAGAGCTCGAACTCACCCGTCTTCTGAGCCCTGAGATATCCTGTTTCCATGGCCTTACGTTAGCTACCCTGAGACAATATCCCTATTAAATGCTCTTGTTCCAAAGACAACGGCGAGTCGTAATTTTAGCATGGAGGATGCTTTAATGAGACAGTAAACTTACTCACATGAGACACCCTCTAATACCACCGACAGTGCTTGGATTCGACGCTGCGAGCTAAAGCACCAGAGACGAGCTCTTAATGGCTCAGCCGACCTATATAACTTGAAACCAAGACATGTAATAGATTTACCGTGACGTTAAAGAAGAAGGAGTTGAGGAGCGAGAGAACTGTGATCTAAATAAAGGAGATACTTCTATTGAAGTGTGTGTAATTCGTTACATTGTCATTGACGTAGTTGATTTTGTATAACCATATAATCATCCCGAACAGACAAATTCGGGATTTTTATCACCATTTTAGAATTTTACCTAACATTAGATATACCACATTTAGCATACACTGACGGTTGCATTACCAACACTGCAACTAAATAATTTTACATATTGTATATATTTTTCACCTGTATTCTCAAACATAGATGCTATAGCCTAAGTGTAATGGATCTGATGATGATCGCTTGACGATCGAAACTGGTCATCCTAGTGTATTCATTAATCTCATGTAATTTATTTCAGGATTAGAGCATAACCCAGCTCTATTTGTGTACATTTATGTTGACCGACTGAAAAGCACCAAACTTTTGATGATGATGATGATGATTATTATTATTATTATTATTATTATTATTATTATTATTGTTATTATTATAGGGACCACGAGACAATTTCAGTGCGTTGTCCTTTGCTGTTCCTTGTTCTTCCTCCAGTATCCCTTCATCATCTCACTATGTCTCCTCTTCCTATCCTCGGACCATTTTGAGCCGGGTTTCTTGGCCTTCCACCGTTGGAATCCTTCCATTTTAGCACTTTTTGCTTAAAAATATCTCTCTGTGGTGTATCTTCTTCTCTGATATTGTTTCTTTCCAAATCCTTTTTGACTTCTTGTACCAAGGTTGTTGTTGTTCACTTCTTGTTCCACAGGAATGTTGTTAACCTACTGTCATCCATCCTGTACAAATGTCCAAACAATAGCAATCTCCTCTTCCGTATTGTTTCTGATATGTTTTCTATTTTTCGATATATTTCATAATTACTTCTTAATTTCCAGAATTCTGCAGTTTTTAAAGGACCGAGTATTTTGCGTATAATTCTTCTATCTACTACTTCTAATTTATCCAATTTAGAGTTCAGTACGAGACATTCACTCGCATACAGGCATTCTGGTTTGACGACGGTGTTGCTGTGATGTATTATAAAATCTTAAGACAAACACGTTTTGTTGTAGGTATTCCTAGTTATGCCATACGCTGTTTACATCTTTCGTATTCTTTCTAAACTAGTGTGAAGCTAAATTGTTAGGTTAGATTTCGTCAGAACGCTCTATCAAAGTTCCAACGTTCACCACTAGGTATCATTGATATCTGGTAGCAAAAGTTGGAAATACTTGAAATTGAATGGAACTTGTAGCTCACCCTAAGGGTGTCCGCTGGAAGCTGCTACAGCCTCTGGCGAGCCAAACAAGTCCTCGGACACTCCCGGCACTTAAAGCCATGCAATAGATAAATAAATAAATAAATAGTTGTAATTATATGCGATAATATAGTATTTCCTTGAAGTGTATTTGGTCTTATTAACACACAATCTTTGTAAAACGGAAACCTGTGAAAACGGAAAAATAAATCCGTAAATATTGCATTCCGCTTTAGGCAGGTTTTACTGTACATATATTGTTACGGACTATTGAAGAAGGAGAAGTCCTTAACAATATATAAACCAGGTGAATCAGCTACCCCTAATGATATTGTTTTATGCAGCCCAACTAGCGTTGTTATCAGGAGGGTCGATATTTCTCTGCCTGCATCCCGTATGGTACTAATGCACTGCAAGCGATACTGAACACTATTATATTCCCTCGATGTGACTACAGGCTAATACGAGATAAATATTGTTATACCTTTAAGAACACTTAGTGACCTTAAGAGATATATCAGCATATATCTATTACCTACACTATCTGACCATCGCCTTACACCCCTTTCGGCCCCATGTCTAAAACAGCACCCCAATAGCCAAGGGGAACCAACAACAAACAGACTTCATTTCTACACCACCCCAGCAGAGACTTCCTATAACTCTTGCTCAAGCATTACACAAACATAAACAAGGATACAGGAACTGCGCCACACAACATCCATGTAGCAAGTTTGCACGGTCACCAATGTGAAACACTTAAAAAGGCACCCCACTAAGAGAGGGGTGTCTGTTGCCTTCCGTGACTCTGCCCAAATCCACAGCGATGACATCGTACCTCAGGTGAGTGTGTCTCTCAGAATCCTTCACATTGTTGTACATCCTGCCCAATTGCCATACCCACTTTACTTGCAAAACACTGCATTAGTGCATTATCCCTACATACAGAGAATCCAGTACATTATTACATAGCCCCTAGTAAATAAGTACATTTTACTACCATCGCCCGATTGTTTGTTATTGTTATCCTCGCCCTGCTTACTGCCTGATTCCCATCTCACACCTCGCACCGTCACCGCACTACCACAGGATTACTGCGCCAGCAGTATTCGTTTGTTTGCTAGTGTCGTCCTTGTCCTCTAAGCACGCACGCTCACCGACCACGATAAGCCACATCAGCAACTCCTTAGTCTTGCTCGCCGCAGCTCTCACTTAGCCCACCCGGTATTACCTTCCTCCCTGAGGCGCAACCCTTGAATCACCACCCCCATCGCGTAGAGCTTCGCCCGTTTCCTCCGACACCTTCCGACATCACGTCCTCAACCCACGGTCTTAAATACACTTTGTACTCCCCCTAATCATCCGCAACCCTCTACACTCACACGCATCCCCTCTATTACCCCGTTTCAGCCCCTCAAAAGGCTAAACAATATAATACTGCTCAGTATCGTTTGCAGGATATGCTTGCAGTGCATTAGCACCATGCGGGATGCACGCAGAGACATATTGTTGCACCCTGGGCTTCCTACATGGTGTAACCACCCCCATCAGTCCCCCGTTCACCACTCTTCACCCCATCTTACACCTAACTCATAAAAAGAAGCAGCAACACCAACAAACCATCTAGCCACTAAAAGTTACACTCAGGTTTGGCAAACCAGTTCCGCGTACATGTTAGAATGTGCCGACCCCATACACAACGTACATCGAACCTACTCAAAGTGGGACAAGAATGTGCTTACTCCTGACACAGCACTAACACTTTTAATAAATACACGCCTGAACCAGGAACCAGGGTCTGTCGCTACCCGTCGTCCGCCGTCCACGCTGGAGGCCCTGCCCGAGCGACCAGCCGTCTATGTGAGTGTACTTCTTAAAGGGTTGATCCCAGATACAATTCCTTCCCTTACCAAACCTATAATTCTGTAATCTTCCATCACTGTACTATTACTTCGCTAAAGTTAAAACTAGCGAATCAGCACACCTTTTCACAATAAGACTACCATTAAATCTATCACATTCTTTAAAAAGTTACTTTGGTGTATTTCTTAAATCCTTATTTATTTTTAACACCGGCCAGACGCCCGCAGTGAGTTTTAGTTCACTACGGTACCTGACTAACTCACGGCCATTGTCTTGTGTGCCACTCTTATAAACAGACGTCAGCATTTAGATTACCCAACACTGCTTGCTAGCAAACCCGCACGCTACCTCTTTCCTTCAGCACTCTCCCTCTCTTCCACACCACGGGTCACACTTGCTTTTCGCCCCTATACAGATGCAACATCGACCATTCTGACAAGACACGTTAGTTGGGCTGCATTATAAAATATTATTAGGGGCAGCTGATTCACCTGGTATACAGTGTGGTCCGCCAGCCCCTTATTTTTTTTGGAGGAAGGCAACCCAACTAACGCGTATATCACAGTCATCCTAAAAACATTAGTACCTGTTCCTTTACGTCCATTGTACAACTTTACCGTTGAGTACATCCTCGCGAATATAGTAGAAATTAATAGTGGCAGTTTTCTTTCAATGACCTCAAATATAATGCATGATTGAAACGATTAGAGCTCCGAATAACACATGCTTACGTTTTGACAGGAAGTGTCTACGAACAGATTTAATGCGTGCCAGCAACATACTATGGCTCTCGGTAGCTATGGTGGCTAAATCAAGAGTAGCGTCAAGGAAGTCGCATTGTAGTAGGTTCGAATCTTGAACTAGTACTATTTTTAATGTCGTTTATTGTGGATGTATTATGGACGCATATCTATCTGTTCCAACGAGTGATTTTTTATTTGGTCCTCAAAAGGACCGTACTTATCCGATGGTACGCAGCCAGATTGGACGACGACATAATGATCTGTAGAATCGAAAGCAAGGTATCCTGTATATTCAAGGTAGCAAGTGTTCGAAATTTTGACCACCTTTGTTTAAAGGAAAACTCCGACTCACTCAGACGACCCACATAACAAATAAATAAATACATCAGACCGAAACTATAATTTCTTTCAACGGCGTCTGTGCGAAAAGCGCTTGCTATACACTTACAGTAATAGTTAGTTAGTGAGGTTTTAAGGGGCGGAACTACGAGGTCATCTGCCCCAAACCTACAGTAAATACAGATAATTATGACATTGTTGGTTTTACGTCCCTTTTAACTGCTCTGGCTTTTAGATACGCGGGGGTGCTGGAATTTTGCTCGGAAGGGGATCTTCAACGTGCCAGTAAATCTACTGACACGGCTCCCTCGCATTTGCGCACCCTCAAATGCCAGCTGATTGCGCCAGGATGCGAACCTGCAACCTTAGGCACAGCAAGCGAGAACGTTACCGCTGAGCCTCGCAGCAAGGCAGTAATTACAGAACGTGTCATATTATTATAAATATTGAACTATTAAAATTCTAATTATCACGAATAGAGTCACCTCCGTTGCATAGTAGTCAGCGTGATTAGCTGCCACCCCCGGACGTCCTGGGTTCGATTCCCGGCTTTTCCATGAAATTTGAAAAGTGGTATGGGGACTGGGACGGGGTCTACTCAGTCTCTGGTGGTCCAAATAAATAGAGGGGGTTCGATTCCCACCTCAGCCATCCTCAAAGTGGTTTTCCGTGGTTTCCCACTTCGCCTTCAGGCAAATGCCGGGATGTTACCTACCGTACGGCCACGGCCGCCTCATTACCTCTTCCTTGCCTATCCCTCCCTATCCTCCCCACCTTTCCCATCCCTCAAGATGTCCCTGTTCGCTTTGCAGGTGAGGCCACCTGGGCGATGTGCTGATCCCACCTCCCCAGTTGTATCCCCAGACGAGATGTTTCAAGCTCCAGGTCAATGCCCGTAGAGGCGGTAATGATGGGATCCCTCGCTGAGTCCGTGGGAAAACCTAACGTGGAGGGTAAAATCGACTAAAAAATTATTAATTATAACGAATAGTATTCATCCATGGTTTAGAACAGTTTTTTTAAAATTTTATTTAGTCAATTTACCCTCTAGGTTGGTGGTTCCCACGGACTCAGCGAGGGAACTCACCACTACCGCCTCGATGGGCAGTGTCCTGGAGCTTGGAACATCTGGTCGGGAGGGATACAACTGGGGAGGTGTGATCAGCACTTCGCCCAGGCGGCCTCACCTGCAAAGCGAACAGGGGCTTCATGAGGGATGGGAAGGGATGGAAGATTGGGATGGATAGGCTAGGAAGAGGGAAGGAGGTGGCCGTGGCCTTACAGTAGGTATCATCCCGGGAATTGCCCGAAGACGAAGTGGGAAACCACGGAAAACCACTTAGAGGATGGCTGAGGTGGGAATCGAACCCCCTCTACTCATTTGAGCCACTCGAGGCTGAGTAGACCCCGTTCCAGTCCTCATACCACTTTTCAAATTTCGTGGCAGAGCCGGGAATCGAACCCAGGACCTCCGGGGCGGCAGCTAACCATGCTGACCGCTACGCTACGGAGGCGACATGGTTTAGAACAGTATTTAGGGAAAATAACCATTTAAATGAGACAAGAAAATAACTTTCCCTAACGTCTTCGTAGATAATGTGAACAAAACCAAGTTGAAATCTTGCTGTACGAGGTAGGGAGGGTATAATAAGATAGTTAAAAAGAATTTAAAAAATCTGCCGTTGGATGGTCTTGAACTCGGGATCTTCGAAAGAGCGAGCGGGCGCAATAACACTTGCACACATTTCCAACACACTCTGGAGGTTTTTATTGCGCTTCTTATTAACGCGTATGGAAAAATATTCAATTATTACAGTTAGATCTTAAATATTGATTGGAATGCATTCGTTCAGTACCTGGCAGGTTTTCTAATTTACTTAAAGCAATTTTCGCGACCACTTTGCGTTAATAAGGCGAAAGAACAGCAGCTAATGCCCTCAAACGACAGCCCTTCGGTTTTATTTCATATAACTTAGCGTCCAAAATGCTAGCGTGTGATACACTTCGGTCATACAAGCAGGTGTACTGACGAAGAGAACAGAATTATATAGGATTTTGTACCAGCGATCACACCAGCTTCCTTGCCAGCGAGTGTCGTGTGATACGGGCCTTAAGATATGCTAAGACTTTTTGTTAAAATTTAATAACAAAACAAGATGTTCGGTAAAGAACGTATAGCCTACTTTCTCCTAAATACATGGGTATGGTTATAACCCTTTGTCCTTTTCAAGGAGTGTAATTGAATGTTGGTTGTAGTAGCTTCTTGAAATACAACGTGCTTTACGGATATTATACATGAATATGATTTGCCCTTTGCTAGTGCTACCTCTATAAAAAAAATCATTCAATTCGGTTTCACCGTGTTTGAATTGATAGGGGGAATCGATTTGCACACAAACATGGCCGCTATCTGCACATTATTGGTCTGATGACCTTGTAGTGTGGTCAACAGATTGTCTATACATAAAGGTATGTCGTTGCAAAATTTGGTAGGGATCAGATTATTAGGTTGGTCATAATTTGATTCAAGCACTTAACATTAGGATGGCCGCCATTACGTTTTCGTCAATATGGCGGCGATATAAAACATGACACTGAGGTGCCCTTTGCTAGTGCTACCTCTGTACCAAATTTCGGTCAATTCGGTTACACCGTGTTTAATTGATAGGGGGAATCAATTTGCACACATACATGACCGCCATCTGCAAACTAATGGGCTGATGACCTTGTAGTTCAGTCAAACGATGCTCGCCATACAAGTATACGTTGTTGCAAAATTTGGTAGAGATAGGATGATTAAGTTAGTCGTAATTTGATTTAAACTTTGAACATTTGGGTGGCCACCATTACGTTTCCGTCAAGATGGTGGCGATATAAAACATGACACTGAGGTGTTCTGCGCTAGTGCTACCTCTGTACCAAATTTCGTTCAATTCGGTTTCACCGTGTTTGAATTGATAGGGGGAATCGATTTGCATACATACTTGGCCGTCATATGCAAACTGTTGGGCTGATGATTTTGTAGTTTGGTCAAAATATGCTTCCCATATAAAGGTATGTTGTTGCAAGATTTTGTAGAGATCAGATTATTAGGTTGGTCGTAATTTGATTCAAGCTCTTAACAATAGGATGGCCGCCATTGCGTTTTCGTCAAGCTGGCGGCGATATAAAACATTACACTGAGGTTTCCTTTACTAGTGCTACCTCTGTACCAAGTATCGTTCAATTCGGTATCACCGTGTTTGAATTGATAGGGGGAATCGATTTGCACACATACATGGCCGCCATCTGCAAACTATTGGTCTGATTACCTTGTAGTGTAGTCAAAAGACGCTCGCCGTATAAATATATGTTGTTGCAAAATTTGGTAGAGATCGGATGATTAGGTTATTCGTAATTTGATTTAAGCTTTGAACATTTGGGTGGCCGCCATTACGTTTCCGTCAAGATGGCTGCGATATAAAACATGACACTGAGGTGCCCTTTGCTAGTTCTACCTCTGTACCAAATTTCGTTCAATTCGGTTCCACCGTGTTCGAATTGATAGGGGGGGGGGGCGGAGGGAGGGGCAGACATTCAGAGTACACACACTCACACACACACACAGACAGACACACGATTTTATGCTATTAATACAATGGGAATTTCTACGGAATACGTATACTTCGATGCAAGCACTGGCGATCAGAATATCCTTCGATATGTTGTTGTTTTGTTTCATTTGAGGGCCTAGAACATTTAGCCATGTTTACTTGGGTGTGTGTGTGTGTAGAATTTGTCTGATAACCTGAGTTATTGCGGGCTTGTAATGATGTGTATATTTGCAATTAAGGATTGGGAAGGAGACGGCCGTGGTCTTAAGATAGAATCCGTCCCGGAATTTGGAAACCACGGAAAACCATTTCCAGGGTGGCTGAGGTGGGAATCGAACCCACTTCTTCTCATATTTGCTCCACGAGGCTATGTGTACCCAATTTCAGCCCTCAGACAAGTATTACATTTCTTGGCAGAGCTGGGAATCAAACCCAGACTTCCGGAGCAACACTTCGAGATGTTATGTTAATATTCATGCCAGTTTTTAAATTTTCTGCCATAACAGGTCACGTGGCATAACGTACCAATTCGATCGTGTTCTCTTTATAAATCATCAAAATTCAACGAACTCTTCACAAAAATTCGTCGTAAGGCAATAAATGTGGCAATGCAGTTACATCCCGACTAAATGGAATGTGGGCTTTCGTTAAAAAAAAAAAAAAAAAAAAAAAAAAAAAAAAAAAAAAAAAAAAAAAAAGAAGGCCTGCTACTGGATTCGAAGCAACATTCTACCCGTTTGCGCCCACCAAGTACGGCCAGGCATTAAACCTCGCAGCCACCAAGACATGGTAAATACCTCACGCTAAACGTGCTTTAGTTACTGTAGCCGTCCCACCTCAAACGTTTAAGTCCATCTCAAAGTCTTCAATCACGGTTTGTGGTGTTGATTTAACTTTCTACTATTACAGATCACGTGGCGTAAGCTATTAATTCGATTGTATTAGGCTATGTGTATGTGTGTTATTTCAAGGAGCAGAAAGTCCTATGTTAGTAGAATGGGCCATAGTATTTGGCGGGGAAAAGTTTAAGGTCGGTTTTTCTTTGCTAGACCCATGAACCAATTATAATGCTGTCACACAGTCAGAACGCAGAGCAATATCGACCATCGGGAGAAATGCTATGTTAGTTGGGTTTCATAAAACTAAATAATAAGGGGCGGGTGGACCACACTGTATACTGTATCTTAGTCACATGGAATATACACCCTCTGTCTGAAAAGTTCGATGAATGGGTCTATAATACGAACGGATTGTTGGCTTACCTGAAACAGCCGTTACTATCCTTCGAAGTAATCCCCGTGGATGGTTATGCACTTCTTAGAACGGCTGTAGAAGTCCTGGCATAGTCTTCCTGAGGGATAGCCTTCAGTTGGGTCGTCACATTACGTTGGATGTCCGAAATGTCCGAAAACCTCTGGCCATTCAGGGTTTTTGGGCGACCCACGACCCCGATACTCCATACTTTGACGCTTCCCTTCGAGGTCGTACCTAAGGCACCAGGTCCCATCACCCGTGACGATGGTTTTCAAGACCATCCCATTCCACGGAACATTCACCCTTCTCACTGCCACCCGTCGAACAGGTGTGCACGTAAGGTTGCATAAATTCACCCTTCTCACTGCCGCCCGTATATCAGGTGTGCAAGGCAGGTTGCATAAATTCACGCTTCTCTCTTGCTTTCAATTTAGAGTTTTGACGACACACACTGAAGGCTATCCCTCAGGAAGACTATGCCAGGACTTATACAGCCATTCTCAGAAGTACATAACCATCCACGGGGATTACTTCGAAGGATAGTAACGGCTGTTTCAGGTAAGCCATCAATCCGTTCGTATTATAGACCCATTCAGCGTACTTTTCAAACAGAGGGTGTATTTCAGGTTATTTTTTGACATATTGATGATGTTGATAATTGATGTCTTAAGGGGCCTAACATCTAGGTTGTCTGTCGCTAACGGTTTGAGTGACAGTGAAACATGAGATGAGAATGAAAACTATAACTAATACTAACTACAGACTTACATACTAGAAGAAGAAATGGTAAATAAATAAAGGATGAGGCAAATAAAGGACAGGAAGAAAAGAAATGTCCTCAACCCTCGAATAATGAGAATTGAGGAACTTGTAAGAAAGGAGAGCCATGAAAGGCAGATAGGAAAGGGAAAGAGGAGAGGGCCCACCCCAAAGTTAGAGGAAAAAGGGGGCAAAATGGACCCAGCTCAGGAATCCTTCGGGCTCAACGACTCCCAAACTCACTAGCCGTGAGTCCTTGAGGGTCTAGCAATATCCAGGTCGCTCCAGATGTCGTGGGGCTACATACACCCTGCCTCCTTGAGGGATTTGTGCTGAAGGCAGGAGATAACATGAAAAGAAAAAGAAGGCTGACCCCTCGAAGAATGAGGGTATCAGGAAAGATGAGACAAGGGCCAATTAAGGAGGGAAAGGAAGATACTCCATAGATCTTGGATACCCTAATACCGTCGGGGTCGGAAGGGAACAAGGGTTGACCAAGAGAGGTCGACAGGAAAGAAGACGGAGATGAGCCCGGCAAAGTGAGAAGTCCATTTGTGGGAGAATTACTACAAAGATGTACATTCTCAAATCAGTATGATGTGTTATCGAAGAATGGACAGCTAATATCACAAATCTGGAAGTACTGCGGCGTATGAACAAAGATCCAGGAATTCTAGAAAAATAGGTTACATTGGTCAATGTATGCTCAATAACAATTAAAATCTGTGCAATTAATATTAATTGAAGGGAAGATTGATTGCATTAGTGGTGCAGGACGTAGAAAATCATCCTGATGAAGGAACTTAAGCCAGTGGCTTGGACTGAATACAGCGTCACTGTTCAGAAAAGCTATGGACAAACAGCAGATCGCCAATATTCTTGGAGGAACATGGACTTAAAGAGGAAGAGGAAAAAGTGTGATGGATATCAAATTCAGCAGAGTAAGAGAAGAACCCACCTAGGAAATATCTGCAACACACTGGCATCTCAAGAACGTCTATTTCTCTTTGTTAGTGTTCTTCTGTAGCTCCATGGTGAACTTTTTACTCCTCCATCACTTTCTGCCAGTTATCCTGATTTTTAGTTTTCCAGTCCCATTTTGCGAAGATCTTTAGAAATTCCATTCGATCACCTGGTTCTTAGTGGACACTGCTATCTTTTTACCTCTCATTTTCTGAAAACTTACTGTTTATGTACTTCTGTGAACACATATCCGTACTTCTCATCATTATTCGGGATTAGTAAAAGTTGCGATACGTAAACAAAATGGTGGCATCCATGATGTTTTAGAAGACACTAAGGATTCAACCATGACCACATAAAAACATACAAGAAATATAGCGACAAAAATATCGTTTGAAAACAGTGGGTATGGGTAAAAATATACTTTCAGACATAAAAGAAAATTGTAACCTAAGTGTAATTGATCTGATGATGATCGCTTGACAATCGAAACTTGTCATCCAAGTGTATTTATTAATCTCATGTTAATGTTTTTCAGGTTTAGGGAATAGCCCATCTCATTTGGATACAATCGTGTTGACCGACTGAAAAGCACCAAACTTTTCTTTAATGAGCAACACTGAAAATGGCTTCAAACGCCATAAAAAACACAAAAATCAAAAAAGGACAAATCCAGAAACCATAAACCAAAAATCAAATTAAAAAAACACAAGAAAATCGAAAACATAAAACAAGAAAAGAAAGACAGAAAACGGAAATGTTAACTTAACCGTAAACTCTTTGTTGGAAAAGTACCACGAAACAGAGTATTTGTGTCATTTACAAGGCTTTGGGTGTGTGCCGCATAAGTGTGATAACCTGTAATGTTGTGGTGTATTTGTAATTGGAGGCAGGCAGCAAGCGTGGCCTTGAGTTAAGTACAGACCTGATATTTTCCTGAAGTAGAAGCGGGGAAGCTACGCGAAAACACTTCTAGGATGGCTGAGGTTTTCCCAGTTGTCCTCACGAAATAGACTGAACCCTTTTCTAACTTTCCAGAATAATGCGGTGTATGTGGAGAAACAGGTTAGAATTCATGGCGGAACCGGGAATCAAACCCCGAAACTCATCTAAGACAGACTCGTGTGCCACAAAACAGAGAAAACTGAGGGATCAATCAAATCCGGGACAGAAACAAAAGGGTCCACGGTAAGAAGGGGAAAATGTAAAATGTTCAGGAAACGAGTTTTAAAGTATCATTACTTATACGTACCGGTCAACTTGGAACGTCATTTTCTCACGACCCTCATTGTTCTTAGCCAGACACAATTGTGCCTTCAATTCGTCGCAAAGAGCCCGACCAGATCGCGCTGATATCTCGATTTTACATTTTGAGTGACATTCCCCTTTCTGATATCGAAGAGGAAAACGCAAGGTAGCTGGTAAGTTAAGCAGCCCCTTTGTTAGTACCATATTTGTGTTTGTCCCCAGATATTGTAATTCCCACACTTGATAATTATTTCCTTGCCAAGCCTATGAGGCTAGTGGATAATGTGCATACGGCTCGTTATTCCATTGTTTGGAGCACACAATACTCGCGCTCATTACGGAGACAAATGAAAGGCGCTCGCTTTGCGGTGTACGTTCGAGGGGACCTGTCACATGTTTGCTGTGAGTCCCAAAGCACCATCTTTAGGCTACTTGGAATCAATAATGTACATGTCACAGGGGCTTTAGAAATAAGAACACACAACAAGGATCATGAAACACTGACGGTTTGTCAATATAACATCGAACTTTCAATGGCCTAGATTCTTCATAATAACACCGGCTTTTTCACACATACATTACTCTTTCGAGTTGGTGCAGTCAGGACCGACGAGAGGGAGGGGCAAACGGGGCTGTAGCCCTGGGGCCCGGTCTTGCCAAGGGGCCCGCGAAAGTAGAAAACCCCACAGTAGACAAATTTACCAAATTTGACATCTTATGATATTCAATGTATCTGAATTAATTGAATAATATGCTACAAAATACTGTAAAGAAAACATGTAAAAAAATATCTTCATATCTTTGCGGCCAGAGAAATAGTAAAGTTTCCTCTGTTTATAGGGAGGAAAGTTTCTAAATTAATAACATTTCAACTAATAGCCGCTAAGCTATATTTATGAACCTTCACAAAGTTTAGAAGGGCTACATAGGATTGTGAAAGGCGTTGAAGTTGTTCTTGTGATGAGAGAGTAAAATTTTCGGTCAGATACAACAGAAACGACATTGCAAATTTACAATGAACAAAATTAGTATGAAAAAAAAAAAGGAATTCATTTCTTTTTAGTGGGCCTTAAAAATAAAAAAGCAAATGTCTTATTTACACTATGTCACGGGTACGAAACAATTTGGAGGGGGCCCGTAAGTCCTAGCCCTCGGGCCCGTACCCGCTCTCCACGGCCCTGGGTGCAGTCGCTGATTTGCGAGTGGTTCTACATTAAGATTTATGTTTTTACCTCAAGACAATGGTTGTCAGACATTCAACAATTCATATAAGTCTCTGTATCAGATCTTTACATACATTATTAGTATCTTATTGAAAATCGAAGACCTATCACTATTTTGTGTAACGGAACAAGATCTAATTTAAAATGTACAGGTTTAGAATCCTGGTTGTTTCTTCTTCAGCGTGTTAGTAACTTCAATTGTTATAAAACTTCAAGCAAAACGATACAATACTCACCTAAATTATAATATCACTTGTCATCAAATTAAATATATCTATATGAAGTTAAATTGAGGACATCCGTACCTACCCAGCACGTATTATTTTTTAGTTTAAGACTTTAAAGCATGAAATAACACGGTAATGTAGACCTAACGTTACATTAAAAAATACAAAGATGATTTTTATTCATTACTAGCAGTATTGCCCGGCTTCACCCGGTGAATTTATTTGTTTTATGGATGATAATGAGTACTACTACAGAATTGGAGCGCTCAAGGATAAGGATCGAAATAAACGAAAGTAAATTTGAAAGCACCAACGCTTATTGCAGCTGATAACCTCAGTATACTGCACCAAAACCATCGCCTTTATACAGACGCATATTATCGTCATGATAACTGTTTTAAGGGGCCTAAGAAATATTTTTGCACTAATTACTCCCCGTGACTGCAATGTATAAGCAGCTTGCAATTCTGCTCCAGAACACTGGTAGGGGCGACGTGATGCTGCCCGCATTGCCAGGCAACAATAGACTTCGGTATTATTGAAGCTGTTCTGGAGCGCCTGTTCTTCCGACTTACAGAACAAAAATCAATCTTCAAGGTTACCTGAGAGGTGCACCCTAATGCTACATAGCCTAAACTATTCCTCTTGAATCAGGCTATCATATACAAAAACAAGAAGTTCTGTAACGAACTTAAGAGCCTACTTTTCTTAAAATTAAGATTCATGCAAATGATTCATCTACAGTATATGAACCTATCTAGAATAATGACGAAATTAAGTTGGTAATATCGAAATGTTTAATTAGTTCGAAATATACCTGGTATAATGTAGCCTAATAGAGCACTACAGTTGGTAGCCCTGGTGACTGAATATATTCTTAGTTCCATCTCTTAAGGTACAGCATACAGAATTTGGTTGAAGTCCAATGGACGTTACATGCAGTTAGACATTGGATCTATCAGCACGCGTAAAAGCACGTTGGCAACAATGTCATGTGCGTGCTGGTCAGAAATAATCTGAAATATTATGATATCTTGTTGTGCCAATTTTGGATGAAATCCATTTGTTAGTATAGAAGTTAAATGTATTTAAAAATTGGACATATCAGCAGGCATAGAATCATGTTGGCAGCTCTGACTTATATGAATTACTCCAAATTAATCTAAAATGTCAGGTACTATACGTGAGCATTGTTTAAAGCTGTCGGCTTGCATACTTTCTGATATATTGGTATTTGGATAAAAAATAGAGAGAGCAATTATTAACAGTTGGCAGCCCTGGTGGCTCTTAAGAATACGCTCAGTCATATGTGTTTATGTACATATATTACATACACAATTTGGTTGAAATCCAATTGATAGTGTAAAAGTTATATGCATTTAAAATTCGAAATATCAGAAGGCTTAAAATTATTTTGGCAACACTGTCATGTATGGTATCCTGCAAATTAAACTAAAATAGTATTATCTACATGTGTGCCAATTTAGGAATAGTTCCGATGCATACCTTCCAAGATATCCAACATGGAGATCAAATTTCTACTGCGATTTTTCAGCGGTTGGTAGCACTGACATCAATTTCAAATATGGGCTTGAGATATTCCGGTATTCATCTTTACTCATACTAAATTTGGTTCCGATTGCTGCAGCCGTTTATGAGTTGATAGGGGGGACACACACAGCCTGACAGACAGACACACATTTTCCCGGATCGATCTCATAAGTCTACTCTTTCCTCATTTTTGCAAAATGTGAAAAGTAGGCTAATAATTTTCCTAATCCGACTGGTAGTTCCAGAGATTAGCGCGTTTAAACACACAAACCCACGAACTCTTAAGCTTTATTATATTAGTATACATTTCTGATTAAAATTCAACACAAAACATAAAACTACAGTATTTTCAACGTCTAGTAAAATACGCGAACACTGACTGCCGTTACAATCTGCTGAGCAAGACGCGTGACATCTAGCTTGCCAACCATTACTGAGTAGGTGGCCAGTAGACAGCAATGATTCTGTCTAATTTGTCCCTACGTAGATCACGTAGAGGCTATGGTGGTGTTGACATCCATCCTATGTATTAACTTGAAATACTCGTACGACTTGCAGTGACAGTGTAACAAATTTGAAATTTATCTGGAAATCAGAAACATCTGGACATTGTTTTACGTTTCGATATTCTGTCACGTATCGATTGCGGTTCCGGCAGTTTGACCGAGTCGCGGCTTTATATGGCGAGAAAGTCATAAATTCAAATGTTGAAAATGTGTGACTGCGGTGGTTCTAGAGAAATTAGACACTCGACAACATTTCAAACAAGTAATTCCACTCGCTGTAAGTAGGGCATTACAAACCAACCCTTGTGGCACTTCAGGCAATGAAGAGCCTTGGCTCACCAAGCGACCACTGCCCAGCCTTTCGACCTACAGATCGTGGGGTAACGCGCCGTTAATATAGGCTCCTGTGACCGGGACGCTGCCTTACTGTGAGACAGCTACTCATCTGTCCTCAAGAGGCTCAGTGCACCTAGTTCCAGCCCTCATCTCAGTTTCTAAAAGTCCTAATGCAGCCCGGAATCGAACTCGGAGCCTCGGAGTGAGAGCTGGCTCACTACCACGGAGCCGGCTAAGAAACGTGTTAATTTATATTTTCTCTGTTCAAGTACAACTTGGGCAGTCATAAAATTAATTTAATATGGAGAATGCGAAAAGCGATGCACTTCAGCTCTGCTCGTTAAATAAATGCGAATTATGAAAGTAGTGGAGTTGCTCTTCAGGAAGGAGAGAAGAAAACCCAGCCCGCTATGTAACTCAATTAGATGTTTTCCACTTCCGCGCACGCGCAATGCTTGTTAAGTGTAGTGAACTGTAGTCTTTATTACCACATGCAAAGAAAGTCTTCCTTCTACAGTATGCACCACCAGCACCACTGAGGTCTGAGGGGTGGAACGGGCCACACGCGACCACGTGAGACAAGACTGAGAAGATTATGATGATAATAAAGGCGTTCGGATGCAAAAGGGGCTTTATTCACTTTTTTTTTTAAATACAGGAAGAGGGAAAAACTTATATAGTTGTGCAATTCTTGATTTCTGTTCACTAACTCATTAACATTTGATGACAAAGGTTAAGCCGGCAATTTTCAGTTACAAAAATCAATAGAAGTTAACAAAAAATGTATTATAAAATGGATAATGTCCCTTTTGATTGGAAATGATGGATTGGATGATATGCATTTCAAAAATAACTTTTATTATAACAATTACAAAATTTGCATTTGAAAACCGAATACAGCATATAACATACACTTTCAAATATTTATAAGAGGAGCAACTTCCGTAGCTTCGAACGTAGTCTCATCTTGGTTCACTGCTGCATGGATAGGCTTGCCATATTTTTGGTGAGTGAAACCGGGTAACATTAATATGGGATGGCCTTACCGGGGGGTTTTAAGCCTTTTTTTTAAAGCTTCGCAAGTGACGGGAGGGGGGAATCCGGCATCGTAAATCGTTAGTTCTACACACCTTTTAAAAATAAAAAAGGAATTTTTGCTACAAAAAAAAATATAATTTTTCCTTTTTAATGGTAATTTTTTTCTGGTCTACCATCTAGAAAGAAGTGTTAATAAAACACAATTTAAAATACTTACAATTTACTAAGTCTTATTATTTTTTGAAAAACTACAACTTTTTGTCTAACTACAAAAACAATTACAAAATAACTTTCTATGTCAAACTAAAAAAAAGAAATGAGTTAACAATGTTAATCATTGCTTTCAAACCACTCATATTTTTGACTTGAATGTACTTTTTTCAAAATGTCTTTCTTAAGCTTGACCTTTTCATAAAAATCATAGCAAGAAAGGCCAAAGTTGATTTTACATACAATCAATGCTCTTGCAGTGACTCGCTCATTAATGAAGAGTAACCGATTCATAAAAGATTCTTAAACACATAAATTCATTACTTTTTACATCTATCAGCCGTTTTCCGGGACATTGATAAAACCTGGCGCGACACCGGGGCAAGAGCATAATGCCGGGACTGTCCCGGTCAAACCGGGACGTATGGCAAGCCTATGCATAGATAATGTCTCTTATGCAGAAAGACGCAATATGCAATGTGTAACTTAACCAGGATAATGTCCGTTTAGACGTAAAATGCTTCTACTAAAAGATGAATATTTAATTCCACAAGATAGCAGTATCAATAACTCTAATTTCACAAAACGTGGATAATGTCCCTTTTGCATCTGAACGCCTCCAGTGGGTTTTAAGTGGCCTAACATCTAGGTCATCGGCCCCTAATGGTTTGGGTGACAGTGGAAATGTAAATGAAATGAAATTAGGCCCTAAACCTAAAACTCACTACATACTTAGGAAATGGAAAACAAGAATAAGAATAAGGGAATCAAGAGACAGGAGGAAAGGAAATGCCCTTAACTCTCAAAGAATGAGAAATAAGGGACTTGGAAGAAAGGAGAGCCAGGAAAGGCAGATAGGAAAGGGCAAGAGGAGAGGAACCACCCCCAAAGGCAATGGAAGAAGGTGAAAATCCGGACCCAGCTCAGGAAGCCCTCAGGGTCGCCAACTCCCGAACTCACCAGACGTGAGCTCTTGAGGGTGTAGCACAATCTAGGGTGCACCATAAGTGGTGGGACTACACACACCCTGCCTCCTTGAGGGCCTTGAGCGGAAGACAAGAGATACAATGAAAAGAGAACAAGAGGTGTGACCCCTCGAAGAATGAGGGATCAGGAAAGATGAGACAAGGACCAATTATGGTGGGAAAGTGAAAGACTCCCTAGGCCTCGGATACCCTAATACCATCGTGGTCGTAGAGGAGTCCAACACAATTAAGTGGAAGCAATGCCGGACTCAGCTGGGGGTCCCGTGGTCGCCAACCCACGTCCCACTAGATGTGAGACCCTGGGGGAAGACTGAGAAGCGGAGTGTTCCTAGAAGTGGCATTCCGTGATTTCCCACATCTACTCCAGAAAAGTAGGGGGCTGCGTGGCGCAGTCGGTAGAGGCGCTGAGCTTCTAACTGAAAGTGAATGGGTACGACCCCCAAACAGATAGTGGATTTTAGAAACAAAACTACCACTTTCGGAAACGCAAATAGCAATGAGGTTCAATCAGCCTACACCTGAAATGAGTACCAGGGTAATTCCTGGGAGCAAAGACGGCCGGGCATGGAGCTGACAACTCCATCCCATCTAGTGCCGATGTCACAAAAAGTGGAAGCCTCTACCTTCCACTACTCCCAGGGCCTCCATGGCCTGTACGGAGTTGGCTTTGCTTTTTTTTTATCATTTTAAATGATCTTGTCGACTTCGTCGTTACGCTGGGGTCTGGCGTTACGTTACGGTGACGGGACGAAATGTACCCAGATGCACTGAGGTGTGTGACGTCATAGTACTGTTTGGTGCATGTGTTCCCCGACAATCCCTATTACGTTAGTATAAGACAAAAATCCCCGATTCTTAGATGTCACGGTAATCTCGAGAGCCACTGGATGGATTTTGATACGGGTTTCACCATTCTGTATCGGATATCTCGAGCAAAGATTCTGTAGAAAATAATGTATGTATGATCAAAGGAAGCCAAGCAGTAACGATTTCAGTGAAAAAAGTCGAAAACAAACTTGGCGTCCGTGCGCTTCTTAAGCTTACGCTGGGCAAACCGTTAAACATATCAATGTACTATGAGCGTAAGAATTGGTCAGTATGAAAAGTTCTAAAATAAAGTCCCCGAGAGCATATCTCTATCTTAAATACATCGCCCACTATAAGTGTTTTTAGACTGGATGGAAGGGGCACGTCCCCGCGCGCCCTGGTGACCGTGACGGCATCCCGCGCGCCTTACCTTTTTTTTGCCCTTGGTTTACACTTGCCGTTCGCGAGTAATTTGAAACAAGGTAAAGTATTATAAAGCAAGATAAGTATTATGCAGATAATTTTCTAACATGTCAAGAGTCTTTGGCTTCGAGCGAAGCGAGAGGCCTCCAGTCTCTCTAGCATTTTTCAGCATTTGTAGCATTAAAAATGATACAAAGTCTAGTCTTTCAGTCTGACTGTCACTTTTTTTTACTCCAGAAAAGTGTCATTATGGTTCCTAAATTATGGCCTCGGTCTCTTCCTACCCAAATCCTCGTCTCAATTACAAATACACAAACTAGTACATTCACCACAATGACATTGGTTACCAGACAGATTTCACTCAGACATCTTGACCACAATGTACTCGTTTAAATTTAAAACTGGAATTTCATTTATTAACCCGTTATAGGGCAGAATAGTACGGTAGTAATTACATTTTATTTGTATTTATTAACATTTAATTATTTTAACCTAATTATAATTATTATTAATTTTAATTTTTGATTTCTTTAACATTTCAATACTTATAATTACATTGACAAATTTACAATTAAGATGGTCAAATTATTAGAAATTTCATTTCTATACGAGGCACGTCCAGAAAGTAAGTTCCGTTTGGTAATAAAATTAAATTGTGTACAGATACAGACACATTATTTATTGCACAACATTCTACACCTCTTAAACTACTTTTCCACATAATTGCCGAACTTTTTCAGGCATTTGTTATAGCGTGGAACAAGTTTTTGGATACCTTCTTCATAGAAGTTTGCCGCCGACCCGTAAACGAGAGTGAAGACTCCCCTGTAAGATATCCTACCCTTTGGCCACAACTGTTAGGCAAATTGCGTATGTGGTAAAAGTAAAGAAAACAAGGATAATAAAAATTAAAATTAAAAATGTATTATTTTAATACTACTTTTAAAATGTTTACTTTTTATATTAATTGTTATTATTAAAAAATAATCTAGCACCGTAGGTCAAGAAGATAAACTAATAATATTTTGTTCACGAAACATTAACACTTGCACAAGAATTATTTGAAATATGAGTGAAAGATTCAACCATCTCAATCTTTGACAATATTAGCTTCCCACGGTGGGTGAGTGGATAGCGTGTCGGTCTACTAACCCCAAGATTGCAGGTTCGCTCCTGCCCGTGGTAAGTGATTTTTGAAAGGCGGCAAAAATACGACACACATGTCATACGATGTTGGCATGTCAAAGAACCCATTTCTATTCAGTAGGCCGTGTTCATAATGGCAAAATTAATCTCGGGAGTTTCCGTCAACACAAAGTTCCTCATTTCTCTACTAGAAAGCGCTACAGTGTTCAAGGAGCTTAGATATCTCACCTCCTTGACTTTCATAGTGATTCAAGGAACAACGAAATTCGACATGCAAGCTACCCTCTGGGTGTCAAATTACAAAGCTTGCATCCGGCACCCGAGGCCCTATGATATTATTTTTAGCCTACTTTTCACATTTTGCAAAAATGAGGAAAAAGTAGACTTATGAGATCGATCAAGGAAAATGTGTGTCTGTCTGTCTGTCTGTCTGTCTGTCTGGCTGTGTGTGTGTCCCCCCCCCTATCAACTCCTAAACGGCTGCAGCAATCGAAACCAAATTTAGTATGAGTAAAGATGTGCACCGGAATATCTCACGTCCATATTTGAAAATGATATCAGTGCTACCAACTGCTGAAAAAACGCACTAGAAATTTGAGCTCCATGTTGGATAACTCGCAAAGTATGCATGGGAGCTATTCCAAAATTGGTACACATGCAGATAATACTATTTCAGTTTATTTTCCAGGAGGCCAACAATGACAGTGTTGCCAAAATAATTTTAAGCCTTCTGATTGGTCCAATGTTTAAATGCATATAACTTCTACACTATCAATTGGATTTCAATCAAATTTTGTATGTAATATCTGTACATAAACAGATATGATTGAGCGTATTCTTACGAGCTACCAGGGCTGCCGACTGTTAATAATTGCTCTCTCTTTTTTTTATCCAAATGCCAATATATCAGAAAGTATGCAAGCCAACAGCTTTAAACTATGCACACGTATATTCTGACATTTTAGATTAATTTGGAGTAACTTATATACGTCAGTTCTACCAACATGATTATAAGCCTGCTGATAGTACCAATTTTTAAATACATGTAACTTCGATACTATCAATTGGATTTCAACCAAATTTCGTATGTGCTATGTGTACCATATCAGATATGACTGTAAGTATTGTTAAGAGCAATCAGGGCTGCCAACTGTTAATACATTCTGTCTATATTTTTTTACCCTAATATCAATATATCAGAAAGTATGCAAGCCAACAGCTCTATACTTTTCACACGTATAGCACCTGACATTCTAGATTAATTTGGAGTAATTAATACAAGGCAGTGCTGCCAACATGATGCTATGCCTGCTGATATGTCCAATTTTAAAATACATGTAACTTATATACTAACAAATGGATTTCATCCGAAATTGGCACAACAAGATATCATAATATTTCAGATTATTTCTAACCAACACACGCATGGTATTGTTGGCAACATGCTTTTACGCGTGCTGATAGATCCAGTGTCTAACTGCATGTAACGTCCATTGGACTTCAACCTAATTTTGTATTTTGTACCTTAAGAGATGGAACTAAGAATATATTCAGTCACCAGGGCTGCCAACTGTAGTGCTCTATTAGGCTACATTATACCAGGTATATTTTGAACTAATTTGATATTTCGATATTACCAACTTAATTTTGTCATTATTCTAGATAGGTTCATATACTGTAGAATAATCATTGGCATGAAAAGTAGGCTGTATAGTTCTTCACGGAACTTCTTGTTATTATTGACAATATTAATTGTGCTTTTGGTAGGTGTTTAATATACTGACCACTAACCTATACTGTAAAGGGTAAAAGGAGGCTAGAATTGGAACCAAGATCTTTCGATCCCTATGTACCCCAAGGCAGCATAAACTCTCTGCTTAGAAACGACCAAAATTTAGGACTGGTGTTAGATATCTTTTTTTTCTTCCACAGGACACTTGACTTATCAAACTCTGGGCATAGTGGATAAGTGGGCGCTATATTTGAGCCTATTCCATCGTTTCAATATTGATTGAGAAGTGAGTCATGTGAGGCTCATTGTTATTCATGAAATTGTAGCGGACCTTGCTCTCATTAGAGCGACAAGCACACGATATGTATCAACTAGTGCGATGTACCCGTTACTCAATGAGTAGCGTTAAGGGTATGATAATGAGATGAACTTTCTTTCCTCCCTCGTAACAATAAGGGTTACTATTATTATTATTATTATTAATTTTGATGTGTAACATTTTTCCACTCGGTTGCTGGATATTTTTGTGGGAGTGATTTTGAAAAATGGAACGGAAGTGGATCGGAACGCTCCAGCTGGCAGTGGTGGATCGAACGGAAGTGTGTAACACGCATTGCCAGCTGATAAGAGGAAACAATGAACGCGTGGTGTCGGAAATTGATACCATGGCGTACTCTCGGCCATGTGGAATGTATATGACATACTGAACGGTAAACGCCCATGCGAACCCTGGTGTCAAGTGATTGAAACACATTGAGACCTGAAACCTGTTTATTATGGAGGTGAGTGATCTAGATCCAGCCTTGGCTTCCTTGAAATTGAGGAAATATCGCTGACCCAATCGTAGATTTCCGACGAAAGACTCAGCATTTGCTCTTTGTTATTCTTGTATTTATATCAGAGTCATTCGGTACTGTCTTTGATCTTCTTAGTAGAGCAAACGGGTATGTCAGCGCCAGAATATCCCAGGTATTAAAAGCTTTCATAGTATTCCTACAGAACTGTTTTGATATCAGTATTTTTTGGTAAGTTCCCATCACATTCTCCTTTATACTTTTGCTGTGGAATGCTTCGAGCATACAATAGGATAGAGAGTGCGCCCGTTATGCTTCTACCGACCGACCGTGGGGCCAAAATAAAATCAGCTGATGTTGGGCAAAACAAAGTTGTCTCACACTACTGTATCATTTTATACGATATTTATCATATCAATATGACTCGTTTTAACAGAATCCATATGAAATTATGTGTTGGTCTGTGAATCAAGAGGTCAGGGAACTGGGCAAGCCTTTCTTGATCTACTGCTGTGCACATTGCATTTACTCGCAAGTTGGTCTTTTTTATAAGGAATTTAAGGTTATGAGCGGTGTCGCGTCTATTAATCTAGTTGATCCATATCGTATTCTCATTTAGGCTAGTGCTGGTGGAAGCAACAAATCATCCAATAAAATGAGTTCCTTATTATAAACTACAATATCTGTAAAACACTCCCTTTTACAATAGATTAATATTTGTGCCAATAATAGTATAAAATACCGGTGTATCAACAATGTCACGTGAGGTTTCCTCTATGTCAGATGTTACACATCATTATGCGACTACTGTAAGGCCCGTATTTTTTATTTTTATTATTATTATTATTATTTATTCAATTTCGCTAATCGGTCAACTAGGGACCACGATAAGCCTCATTTTACATTCTGGCATTTGCTCATTTTTCGTTTGATCCACATTGCCTTCATGAATTCACTGTGTTTAGCGCGACGTTCTTCTGTCCATTTCGCACCAGTTGTCCGTTTTTCGTCCCGGAAAGTCCCAAACGTCTTGATGGGTGCTTTATAAAGATTTCGGTCTTGTGCATCTTCTGCTCGTATCCCCATTTCTTTAAGATCTTTCTGGACGTTAACGTACCATGGCATTGTCGTTTTGGGTTTTGAGTCAAAGACACTGAAGATACGTTTCGTCCAACGGGAATCGTATATGAATTATTATTATTATTATTATTATTATTAAATAAACAAGAAGTAAAATAATCGACAGGAGACGTAGTGAGAATTAATAATTTGTCAGTCAAAGAAAAATATAATTCTACATCCCCGTCCTCTTAAAATACCTCAAAAATTCTCCGTATCCGTATGTTGCTGATATCGCGAAAGAAAGAAGAATATTTTTTGCCAAAAAATGAAAATTGCTATTCATAATTTTTTTCAGAGCTGGGAATCGAACCAATATGTACTTCGAGATCAAACAAGTTTACTGGAACATTATATGTCCGTATCAACTGAGGTTTCTCTATTTTGTTGTGTAATCGTAAAGAGTAAAGGCTATTAAATGCTAAATACACACTTCCTATGACTGGATACGGCGAGCAATAGAAATAACACAATGTTTTAATTCATTGATACACTGAAATACGTCATTGCTCCTCTTCCGCAACGTCACCTCGATAAATATGTTTTTCCTGAATGAGAAATTTTATCACCAACACATTCCTTGCATCTACATAGGGCATATTGGCAACCTCTTGGTGTGGTGGAAAGCATTGTTGGCTTCACCTATGAGGGCCCGTGTTCCTTTAACTGCCAAGATAACAATACTTAAAGTATTGGTATGAACTGGTATCCCGTGGTGGTGGGAGACCAGTGCCTCTTACCCGGAGACCCCGGGTTCGATTCTCAGCTCCGTCAGGGATTTTAGAAACTGACGCGTGGACTGGAACGGGGTGCACTCAATTGAGTAGTTGTCTGAGATTGAGGCAGCGCCCCGGTCATGAAAATCAAGATTAACGGATCAGGGGACCTGATGCGCTGACCACGCATCACGCCAATATCTGCAGGCCAAATGGCTGGGAAGCGGTCGCTTGGTAGGCCTAGGCCCTTCTTGGGCTGCCGAGTGAGAGGCTGGCGCGCAATCCCAACACCACGGGACCGGCATACGTAGAGCATGGTGAAACGAAATTAAATAAAGGGGATGCAGTATAGGTCTTTCAGGCATCTGACAACTGTGTCTTGGGGCATACAACTTGGAGGCTGTTGTTCCTACAGCTCGCCTAAAACCATGCTAGCCACATACCTCAATTTATATTGTTGTATGGCTACTGCTGACGTAAGCGGTCTTCATTATCCGTATCACTATTTGTCCGAGGGAGAATTCACTGACGTCTACTTCTTGGCATTACTTCACCTGTGGATGCAGATGCTGAACATAACATACTTAAACGTTCTACCGGGGACACAAACCTATATCTTTCAAATCATGTTCTTAACAATAAAGCAAAAGCTACTACTCCATATTTATTAAGCTGAGATAGATCACAATACGGTTCGATATGTTTTGTGCGCCGTAACGTAATTCAGTAGGCAACAATTCAGACACCTGTTTGTTGCGGGTTTGTATAACACACACAGTATTGTCTTCATGGAGAATTCTTTTAAAATCGCCTATCCTCCCAGTTCGACTTCACCCACGGACTCCACGAGTGATCATTCCTCTACCGTCGCAAGGATGGAGTCTGAAAGCAGAATAATATTTTTTTTTTGAGGGAAACCGTGGGGAAATCTTCAAAATACAGATTGCAAGCTTCCGGACTTACAACTGTGCAGGATTCCTACCTACTAAAAACCCACAAACCCTATACTTGGCTTAAGACCACCCCGGAACTGCCTGTTCAGCCTTACTTCAGGGTGGAGCCACTGTTACGACCAGAGGTCTCAGTCAATTTCGGTTGGTTGGTTCTTAAGTTTAGGGGCTGCGACAACGCGGTCATGTAGCCCCACAGTCAATTTCATTTTACGGGATGATAATGAAATTACTCATCATCATCTTCACTGTCTTCAGCAACCAATCTTCTCGGTTCCTCTTCTTTTTTGTTTTCAGCAGCTCAGAGATGTAGACTGCAATCTGTGCCCAACATTCTCGGCTGCTGAGCATTTTATCCACCACATTGTCTGGTGTAATGACTCCAACTTTTGTCTCCAAAAGCCTTCGAAGATATCTCCACCTCAAGCATTCAAAGAATGTGTGCTGAACGTCATCCCATTGCTCATCACAATAACGACACCGTGAACCTGGCGAAATTCCCATTCGATGGAGGTATGCTTCATAATAACCATGGCCAGAGAGAAACATGGTAATGTAATAATTAACCTCACCATGTTCCCTCGACAACCATGGCTTCTGTTGCTTGATGAGCCTAGCGGTCCACCTGCCACGATGTTCACGTTCCCATTCTTCCTGCCATTCCAGAAGAGATCTGTCTCTTTCCTCCCTCTTCACGCGTATCTTAGAATGCTCTTCTTTGCGCAAGTATATACGGCGCCTTTCCTTGGCCAGGATGTAAATGGGTATCGCCCCAGCTATTACTAGCACTGCCGGTCCAGACACTGTACGATAGGCAGAAGTTATTCTGAGGGCAGCTCTTCTGTGAACAGAGGTTATCCGCTTCCTATAGATCTCAGAGCCAAGAGCTACTGACCAAATCTCTGCACCATAAAGAATAACTGATTCCGCCACTTTCATCAGCAATTTCCTCTTCAAGGGTGAAGGGCCGCCAATATTAGCCATGAGCCGGGACAAGTTGTTAACAATCCTTGCAGCCCTATCAGCAATCTTGCTGATATGATTCCAGAATGTTAATTTGCTGTCAATCATAACACCCAAATAACGAACAGCAGGAGCTGTTTCTATCACTTGATTATCTACTAGCATTGGAACAACTCGTGGAACTCTCTTTTTAGTAGCAAGGACTAGTTCAGTTTTATGAACTACTAGTTGGAGACCATGTTCATTCATCCAGGTGGAAACTCTCCGCATTACCTGATTAAGTTTAAGTTGCAGACCCTCCATGGAGCGCTCCATAATGAGCACAACAAGATCATCAGCATATCCTACCAAAGAAGTGTCCTCTGGCATCTCCATTCGTAAAATGCTGTCATAATTCACATTCCATAAATCAGGACCAAACACCAAGCCTTGAGCCGCCCCCGCTGTTACATTGCGTCTCGTTTTCTGAAGCATTGTCCTCAGAAATGTAATAGCTGCACTTGAAACAACATTCTTCGCTACTAGGAAAAGTTCTTCAGGAAATAGTCATCACAGATGACATTGTACTAGACAGAGCTAAGTTCAGAGAATTAGTCGATAATCACCGCTTTGCAGACCATCCAACAAAACCTGGTCAGAAGATCGCAAGAGAAGCCACAGCGAGAAGATGAAGAGATTTTGGGAGAAGAGAATGGCAATGCCATCAGCTAAATAAGTTCAATCGCGCTCCTTAGTCGGGCATGACGAAGAAAGAAGATGAATAACGTTATTTGATCTGCATCCCATTTAACTACTAAGGCTTTTAGAGACGCCGGGGTGCCGGAATTATGCCCTGAAGGGGATCATTATCGTGCTAGTTGATCTACTGACACGTCTCCCTCACATTTGCGCACCCACAATGACAACTGGCTGCACCAGGATTCGATCCTGCGACCTTGGTAACAGCAGGCGAGAACGTTACCGCTGCTCCACCTGGCAAGTCATGGGAGCTGAACACACCTTGTCAGCAGATACAACTGGGGATGGTGATAGGCCGACCGCCAACTTGGATCTTGTTAAGGAACGGTCAGGGAAGGGAATTTAGAAGGAAGTCAGCTGTGAAACTGTTATAAGGATCCGTCCCAGCATTTGCCTGGTGGTGAAAATGGGAAACCACAAAAAAATCAGGACAGCCGAGAAGGATTCGAACCCACGCTCTCCCGATGCCAGCAAGGCATGAGCTAGTGCGCTTTCGGCCACCGTGGCCGGTCGTGGAGACTTTACATCACACCAATATTATGGGTTAAATTTGTTCTTTTTCTACTTAGATATTTGGGACACTGTCGTGTACTGCGTGTCATAACGGTGTCTGTACTTGTGGGTAACTTTACAATTGAATCATTTATTTGGAAAGGGACAAGTAGTTAGTTTTACAGAAGGGAATTGCGGGAAATGAGTTAGCGGATCAAGCTGCTAATGAGACGGTATCACTGCCACCTCGACCAATGGACATAACCGATAGTGACATTCGCTCTCAGTTACGCCGACAAGTACTGGCATTTTTGGAAAATCAGTGGCTAGCTGATTCAATGCCCAGTAAACTGAGAGCGATCAAGGGAACTGCTTGCGTATGACGGAGCTCTTTCCGGTCACGGAAGAAGTCCGTCATTTTGTGTAGGCTAAGGATAGGTCACACAGGATGCACCCACTCGTACCACATGAGATGGGAAGACCCCCCCCCCCCACTTTGTATCTGTGGAGCCGTTTTCACCGTGGCCCACATTTTAACCGAGTGGGTGGATCTTGCTGACTTACGATGCTGATGACACTTAAACTTATATTAGCCGATAACTCTGTGGCTGCTCATCGCGTTATCCGTTTTACAGGGTCTTTCATATAAATTAAGAACGGCAAGTAGCAGTTTTGTTATTCGCTGCTACGGTGACCTTGGCCGAGCTTGTGGCGCGCCATGGCCCCCTGCTGTACTATTGAAAGCGCGCGCATACCTTCAATTCTCGAAAAAGGTGAAAATCATTCAGTGCCGGTTTGGACTAAACGGCAGATGATCCAAAACTTCACGTTTGAATTATTTGTAAAAGTATATCGTAACGTTGGTACATTGTGGTCGTGAATGATTTTCACCTTTATCGAGAATTGAAGGTATGGTTGGGCGGCAACGCCTCGCCAAAAAGGAAACACTTCAGGAGACTCTCCAGACGTACCCACCTCAGTGGCGGCAGAATATTTTGCCGAGGGCATTGGAAAGCTGGTGTAACGATACGACAAATGTTTCAATCGTTTTGGCGATTATGTTGAGACATAAGAATAAAACAAGCAAACATTTAGTAGTAAAATCAGTTTGGTATGTCAATCTGTTTTTTTATACAGTCCATCGGAACTTGAAAAATAAAAACAGCCCTCGTATGTACTACGCGCGCGCTTTTAATAGTACAGCAGGGGGTCATGGCGCGCCACAAGCTCGGTCAAGGCCACCGCAGCAGCGAATAACAAAACTGACGCTTGCCGTTCTTACTTTATATGAAAGACCCTGTATAAGTGAGAGTGGGTTAGGGCCAGCAATCTAAATTTTCCAGTGTATATTGACTCAAAGACTTGTTCTTTTTTGAATTTTGAATTTTTGTTTATCCGTAATTTTTGTTTTTATTAAAATTATTAGTTTGATTAACTTTTTGTTTAATTAATTTTCGGTCTTTTAAAATTTAGGTGTACACCTCTAAATTTCAGATTCCATTCCAAATTTGTCTACTTATTCGGTGTTAAGAGGGGCAGATGACCTCATATTTCCACCCCTTAAAACAACAATAACTAACTGAGCCGCGCTACCCATCTGCCGTGAATGTCCCACATCTGGACGTGCCTCTACAGCCCTGTAAGAGATGAGACTTCATTGGGGAAGCCTGCTTATATCATAACCTTTTCAGAGGATATCAGAGGTTTCACTCATGGTAGCTGTCAACGTCTTGAGCGTATCTCGGAATCATACGCACACAGTAAGTATGTGATACTGATAGGCACGATGACTTCAAGAGGATCGCGTATTCCACTTCACCCTGGTTGGTTGGTTCCTCAGATTAGGGGCTGCGACAACACGGTCATGTAGCCCCGTGTACTTTGGGTGTGTGTAGAATCTGTCTGATAACCGGTGTTAATTGTGATGACTGTATTAGTGTGTGTTATCAGTTTTAATTCCAGTAAGAACTGCAGACGATCAATAACAAGTAGTTCCTACCTCCGCTACCAAATGATAACATCAACGACACCTATCCGCGAACTTGGCTACTGGATTCCATCGCAACCGGCACCTGGTGGTAAACGCTGGAAATTTAATAGCGTGTTAATCAAATCTATCCTACAAATTTAGCTTCACACATTTGTAGTTATTGGATGGTTCTTTTACATGCCATAAAACTATCTATCGTATGGCTTTTAGTGCCGGGAGTGTCCGTGGACACGTTCGGCTCGCCAGAGGCTGTAGCTAGGGTGAGCTACAAGTTCCGTTCAACTTCAAGTAGTTCCAACTTTCACTTTCACTACCAGATATCAACGCTACCTAGTGGTGAACGTTGGAACTTTGATAGAGTGTTGCGACGAAATCTAACCAAACAATTTAGCTTTACACAAGTTTAGTCTGTGAAAGGATCTTTTACATGCCATAAATCTATGACATGGGCCCACCGGCTTTACTTCCCCTCCGAAGGAAGGCATACTGAGGAATTTTCAACGCTCTTAAAAAATCCGGCGATCTCGGCCGGGCTTGAACCCGCCATCTTGGGCATAGAAGCTCAGCATGCTACCGACTACGCCACCGAAGCCGCCCCACTTCACTCTGAGACAGAGATATCTAGCGGGAAGAAAGGAATTAGTGTCTGATCGGGTTATCTTGTGATTCTCGACACAGATAACTAAGTTATCTCCTCGCTCTTCCTCGATCAAACAACTTTGGGAGTGAGGTCTCGGCCATGGCGCGGAATGATGAGTGCGTTGCTTACAAAACATTGCTGCAAATGATATATTTGGGAAATATAAACTACTAGCAGAAGTACCCATTCTTCGAAAGGTCTTCGGTATTAATAACCACGCGTTATAAATTGGGCTACTGTTTCAATGGTTAAGGGATTGGAACCTGTTTGTAGACAAAGAAAAATGATTAGTTAAAATGTTCTCTCAAACTAAATTTACCTAACGTGTTCTTCCTGACGTGAAAATAAAATTAAAAACCTCGTAGACGAATCGCAATACACGTCACATACTAACTGACCCTCACCGTTGTGTCAAGTGCCCAACTACAGGAAGACCCCTTTTATAAATTATAAAGGCGCATGAAAATTTAAGTTCTTTAGCCTCCAATGACCCAAATTCCTAAAAGCAGCAAAAAATACTATTTCAAATCAGGAGTTTTTGAAAATAATGTTGCTGTTTGGAGTTATAATAGACCTTCTGTACGACATATCGCACGTGTAAGTCGTGTGAAAATAACCTCGGGTACTCCCTGAACCCCTTAAGCTCATTGATGAATTTTACAGTTTTAGTTTGTTCCGTGATAACCTTATAGCCATTTGCAAACTTTCATAGAAATGTAATAAATGGAGTGGCGTTATTCTTGCAGAAAATGATGGAAAGTTGGATGTCACCTCTTGAGATACTTTCAGTAGCTTAATAAATGAAATTAGTTTTATGGGAATATCTCAATTAAAATGTGGTTTTCCGAGTTTCGTTTCTCACATTGAGGGTCTGAAAATGAGCTTTGTCTTACCCTTCTACGACTATTTCAGCATGTATTTTAAGGGGCTAGGCCCCCTTTTATGAGAGGCATGGAGAAAAGTTACATCAATGATTAGTGTCGTGCCTCTGATGGATATCTGTATCAAATTTTACGTTGATCCATCCAGCCGTTCTCGAGTTATAAGGACACGAAGTTGTCCACAGACAAACAAACAGACATATAGACAGACAAAAATTTTATTTTTGTGCGCATCCGTCACAAAACAGTCTGAAACGCGCAAATATCGCAAATTTCCGTGGAAATTCAGAAAAAAACAGACAATCTTTCATTTTTATATATAGAGAGATAAAAACCGTGATATTGACTCAGTTGTAAGAATTCACTGCTGATGTTTCTGTAATGTGTATTGTTAATATTTGTAAAATTACCCATTTAATATTCATTTGAGACTGTTATGTTGATAAGCGACTCAGGAACATCATTGAGCCTCAGTTAGAAGAAGTGCAATATGGATTTAGGAGTGATAGAACAAGTACTGACCTCATATTTACTGCTGAATTAAGATGAGTATAGAAAAATACTGGGAGAAAGGACGAGATATCGTTTTTGTCTTCTTATTGATAGAACTCGGAAAGGCTTATGACAGCTTGCATAGGGACAAGATATGAGATTGTATATCAAAGAAAAACATACCTGTTAGTTAGTTAGTTATTGTTGTTTTAACGGGCGGAACTATGAGGTCATCTGCCCCTAAAAACATACCAGAATCTCTTATCAGAAAAGTGAAAATGTTGTATAGCCATTGTCAGAGCTGTGTTCATATAGGGAGTAGATATTAAGATTGGTTTGTTACATCAAAGGGAGTGCAACAGGGAAGTGCATTGTGGTCATTGCTGTTCATATCTGTAATGGAGGAAATCATAAAAAGAGTAAAACAACAGCATCTTGAAAAGGATTTCACGGCACTGACCTTCGCGGACGATGTGGTGATTTGAGGTTGCACAGTTGAGAAAGTACAGAAGAAATTAAACAACCAATTTTATGAGTTTGGACTAAAAGTTAGTCCTACTAAGACAGTAGCCATGAAGATTAGTAGACATATGGGTAATTTGAATATCATGTTGGATGGAAGGAACCTGCAAGAAGTTGATCAGTTCCAATACCTTAGCAGCATTATAACTCGAAACGGTCGTTACTCAACGGAAATTACCAATAGGTTTCAGAAGGGAGCTAATTTGTACCACCAAGTCAGGAATCTCCTTTGGGATAGTCAAATTCCTTAAATATCAAAATATCATTTTATAAGGTCTACGTTGTACCAACAACAAAAATGGCCTGGAAACGTGCACCATTAATACAAGGGATAACAGCAGACTTCAGGCTGGGGAAATGACATTTCTGAGGGAAATGCTTCAGAAAACGAGACGTGTTGAGATCAGGAATGAAAAGATCCGTGAAGACATACAAGTGAAACCACTAAAGGAAACTATTGCAACATCAAGGTTGAGATGGATCCAAAGAGAGTAGCACGGAAATGGTTAGATAAGGACATAAAAGGAAAGCGACCTATGGGAAGACCAAGGGCACGATGGATCTCCCAAATGAAAGATGATCTGGAAGATAGAGGAGTGGAATTGTGTAAAGATGAAGAAGAAATTGTACTTGCATAGACTGAAATGGAGAGCGCTCTTACATCGCACCCGGAAATCTGGAGACGGTTAAATGTTGATGATGATGAAGACTGTTTTGCCTTTCAGCGTCCAGTCTATTCCCCGTGTGCGAACGAATAGCTTACAAAATCTCCTATTAGCAGTCAATACTGCAGACAAATAATTAAATAAATAAATAAATAAATAAATGACCGTCTCTTTCCCAAATCCGTACCTCTTTTACAAATAGAGACACTAGTACAATGACATAGGTTATGGTGCATACTCCACTCACACCCACGTACACGGAACTACATGACCACCACGTCAACATCAACGTTGTTAATGTCACATGTCCGGAAATATAATTTTGGTCTGACTGCTGGAACGGGCTCGTGAGACAACAATTATAACTGATGGATTCGATTCTCACCTCCGCCATTCTAGGAGTTGTTTTTCGTAGTTTCGCACTTCCAAACCATGTGAATTCCGGGATGATTTCTATCTTAAGGCCACGGCCGCTTCCTTACCAATTCTTACCTGAATTACAGCCAACACAATAACACAGGTTATCAGACAAAAGTTCCACACTCACCGAAGTACACGGGGCTAAATGAATGATGTCCAAGCCCTTTAAATAATACTATTATCGTATGGCCTCGGGTGCCGGGTGCAAGCTTTGTTGGATGCCCAGAGGGCAGCCTGCATGTCGATTTTTGTCGTTCCTTGGAGCGCCATGTAAGTCAAGGACGTTACATATCTAAGCTCCTTGACACTATAGCGCTTTCTTGTAGAGAAAGGAGGAACTTTGTGTTGGCGGCAAATCCCGAGAATAATTTTGCCATTATGAACACGGCCTAATGAATTCAAATGGGTTCTTTAACATACCAACAACGTATGACATGCGTGCCGTGATTTTTTTCGCCTAAAAAAAACCACACGTACCACGGCCAGGAGCAAACCTGCAAGCTTGGGGTTGGTAGTCCGACACGATAACCACTCACCCAGCTTGGCAAGCTAGCCTCTTAAATGAGACAAGAACAACAATATATAGGCCTATATGATAGCCCTGTAATGAGGGATGTACAAACATATGATCCTAAGATAGTGCAATTAAAAACACATACGGATTTTGGATGACATAGACATGTAATGTTATTGGTTTTACGTCCTTTTGAACTATTGATGCTTGTAGAGATGCAGAGGTGCCGAAATTTTGCCCTGAAGGGGATCATTAACGTGCAATAATATACTGACACGGCTCGCTCGCATTTACGTACCCTAAAAAGCCAGCTGACTGCGTCAGGATTCGATCCTGCAACCTTGAGAACAGCATGCGAGAACGTTACCGGATGACATAGACAGGTTGGTTGGTTGGTTGGTTGGTTCCTTAGTTAATAATAATAATAATAATAATACATGGCCGGGTGCAAGCTTTGTAATTTGACACCCAGAGGGTATATAACTAGAATAAAATAATTATTCTGGTAAATATGGGTCCGCCCAGTCAATATCTTTAATTATAAGTACAACTAGTTTTAATCATTCGCTTCCACACTGGGGCTTGTGCAACACTTAGACTATCACCTTTAATAAGATCACGTAAGTTTTAAAGGGTTTACATTAAAAGGCCCTCTTCTTTATTAAGATCGTAATTATTGTTATTTTTATATTAATTTCATTGGTTTTTTTCTTCATTTCGCAGTTACCAACAATATCTCGGATCTGGCTCATTATACTGTTCCATTCTGCACACTTGCAAACAAAAAACGCATCTTGATAATGGTATAACAGTAAAGGACAATCAAGGCTTAATATTATGAAGCTTAAACAATAGCACATACTTCAAGATTTGTAAACTTCAAGACTTACTCAGCACAGTGTGGACACTCAAGAATTAGAGTTTCACATGACAATGAATAACCGCTTCATGAAAAAACATTTTATCTTAATATGCTGAATTTTATGCATTTTAACGAATTGGGACTTGCTATTGTTACGTGCCACCCCCTAGTGGCACTTTTGTTAACTGGATTACGGTAGGGGTACAAAGCACAACACCAATTACTGCTTAAAGAAATAATTAACTTTATTGTGGCCAGAAAATTACACTAATCAGCAAATACAAGCAATTAGGAGCCTTCTCCAGTTTCCTCAAGTCTCTTCCTTATGCGCTCTTAGCCCCTTTCACTTGCAACAGACCACAGAAGTTAATCCGTCCTAATGAGTCCGGTGGCCTTGGCAGAAGCTACCTGCCCCTCTTCCAGGTACAAAAAATACAGTTACTTACGAGCACTTGATGTACGCTGTCCACAAGCTGGGAGAAACAATGTCACAGGATTTCGTAACTCGCACAGCACTTCGTCACCACACTTCTGTCGCACAAGATAATCGCTCGCACTAGCTCGTAAAACTCAACAACAACTGCTTCACGGGTCACTCTTATATAGCAGGCCGGTGACTCAATAAATGGTTCTAGATCCATCCAGAGTCCACGGCTTCTCGAGGTTTCCACCGCTGGTCCAGTCACGAATCTTCTGGACTATCCCTTTGTCTGTAGTAGCCCTGTTGCATAAGGCGCGCGCAATACAGGAAGCAAGCCGCAGCCCAGCCCCTGGGGCAGTTGTGACTCAAGCGGCGAGCGATGACACAAACTCACAGCCGTAACACCACCCCCTTCCTAAAAAGGCTGATCGTCCCGATCAATCATTGGTCCGTCTGTGTCCCTCCGTAGGCTGCCAGGCGATCTCGATGCACGATCTTCATCTTCGCCCTCGGGCTCCGCTGGATCCTGTAGACGACATCGTTGATCCGTTTCACGACTCGGTACGGGCCCTCCCAGGACTTCTGCAGTTTGGGTGACAGGCCTTTCTTCCGTAATGGGTTGAAGAGCCAGACCAGGTCGTCCTCGTGGAATCCGCCGGCATCCGTCTGCTGGTCGTATCGGGTCTTCATTCTGTCGGTCTCGATCCGCAGTTTCCTCCTCGCGAACGCGTGCACGTCCTCCAGTTGGTCGACCAGTTCTTGACAATACTGGCTTACCGGGATCGGATCATTCCCAGGTCGGCCAAAGGCAAGATCGACAGGTAGACGGAGCTCCCTCCCAAACATGGCCCGGGCTGGTGTGCACCCGGTGGCTTCATGCACGGCGGCGCGGTAGGCCAGGAGAAATAGTGGAAGATGTTTGTCCCAATCCCTCTGGTGCTCGCTGACGACTATTCGAAGATGGTTCTCGATGGTGCGATTGAATCGCTCTACCATCCCGTCGGACTGAGGGTGTAGCGGCGTCGTCCTTGTCTTCCGGATTCCCAGCAGCTGGCATAGGTTCTGGAACACCTGCGACTCGAAGTTCCTCCCTTGGTCGGAGTGCAGCTCCAGGGGTACTCCGTACCGGCTGACGAATTCTTTCACCAGGGTCTCTGCAATCGTCGCGGCTTCTTGGTTAGGGAGCGCATACGCCTCCGGCCATTTGGTAAAGTAGTCGCTGACGACTAATATGTAGCGGTTCCCTGCCTCGCTTAACGGGAATGGCCCAGCAACATCGATGGCCACTCTCTCCATGGGGCCGCCCACGTTGTAGGTCTTCAGTGGACCCCGTCGTCTTCGTCCTGGGCCCTTGCTGGCTGCGCAATCGTGGCACCTCGCGCAGTGGTTCTCCACGTCTGTTCGGCATCCGATCCAGTAGAACCGCTCTCTCAGCTTCTCCAGGGTCTTCTTTATCCCTAGGTGTCCACCAGATGATCCTCCATGAACTTCCTTCAGGACTTCCTCCGTCATAGCCTTTGGAACGACGACTTGTTCCCGAGATGTCTTCCCGTCGGTGCTCTCCCAGGTACTGCAGATGAGGCCATCCCTTACAATCAGCGAGTCCCACTGTGCCCAGTAGGACTTAAACTTTGGGCTGCAGTCACTCACAATGTTCCACCCGGGTCTGGGGACACAGGCCCTCTTCCATTCGGCTATCAGTCCCAGGTCATCATCCTCTGCTTGTGCCCGCGTGAAAGATTCGCGGCTCCAGTTCCCTTGAAGTTCCACAGTAGTCCGTCGGCACAGTATCCCGGTGTTCTCCTCCCTTCGGGCACAGAAGGTGCAGTCTTCGGGGCACGGTCTTCGTGACAGGGCGTCGGCGTTAGAATGCAGTTGGCCTTTCCTGTGCTGAATCTCAAAGTTGTACTGTTGAAGTCTCTCTAACCACCGCGCGAGTTGACCCTCGGGCTGCTTGAAGTTCAGGAGCCACCGCAGGGATGCATGGTCGGTCCTGATGAGAAATTCTTGCCCGTACAGGTACTTGTGGAAGTGTTCAATGGTCTTCACGATGGCGAGCAGCTCCTTCCTGGTGACGCAGTAGTTCCTTTCTGGCTTTGACAAGGCCTTGCTGAAGTAGGCCACTACTCTCTCCTCGCCGTCCACTACTTGCGACAGGATCCCCCCTATGCCAAAGTCGCTGGCATCGGTATCGACGATGAACCTTGTCGGAGGTCTGGGGTAGGCCAGAATAGGCGCGGTGCACAGAGCCTGCTTGAGTTGTTCGAAGGCACTGTGGCATTCTGCTGTCCACGTGAAGAGTTGGTCCTTCTCAGTCAGTCGATGTAAAGGTTTGGCGATGTCGGCGAATCCTCTCACGAAGCGACGATAATAAGTGCAGAGTCCCAGGAAGCTTCGTAGTTGCGACTTGTCCTTCGGAACTGGCCACTCCCTCACAGCAGCGGTCTTCTCTGGGTCGGTGCGCACCCCTTCCTCGGAGACGATATGCCCAAGGTACTGGACCCGCTTCTGGAAGAGCTGACACTTCTTGGGGCTCAACTTCAGCTGGGCAGCCCGTAGCTTCAACAAGATCTCCTTCAGGTTGCTGTAGTGCTCCTCGAAGCTCCTCCCCAGAACGATGACGTCGTCTAGGTAGACCAGGCAGGTCTTCCAGTGTAGTCCCCTCAGAATGGACTCCATTAGCCTTTCGAAGGTCGCAGGGGCGTTGCACAGACCGAATGGCATGACGGTGAACTGCCAGAGCCCGCTGCCCACAGAGAACGCCGTTTTCTCGCGGTCCTTAGGGTGGACCTCCACCTGCCAGTAGCCACTCTTCAAATCCAAGGTGGAGAACCATCTTGACCCTGATATGGTGTCCAGCGTGTCGTCGATCCGGGGTAGAGGGTAGCTGTCCTTCTTCGTGACGTCGTTCACCCGCCTGTAGTCCACGCAGAACCTGGTGGAACCGTCCTTCTTCTTCACAAGCACGACCGGAGAACTCCAAGGACTATGTGATGGCTCGATCACCCCTTGCTCCTTCATCTCTTCTACCATCCGGTCGACTTCGGTTTGCTTGGCGAGCGGGACACGTCGGAATGGGGCCCTAATCGGTGCGCTGTCCCCAACGTCGATTCTGTGCTGGACCAAGCTTGTCCTGCCGAAGTCTTTGCTCCCCACGGAGAAGACATCCTGGAATTCGCGTAGCAGGTCCTGAAGTTGGCGTGATTGCTCTTCGTCTAAATGGTCCTGGGATCCTTGGTACAGTTTCTGTAGTTCTTCTGGCAGGCCGCGTCTTCTTCGGTTGTCCGTCTGCAGGTGTCCGTCCGTCGTTTCTGTGATGCGGGCAATCCAGGTAACGGGCTCGCAGACTCCTAGGTTGGTGTCCCGGTGAACCGTAATATCGTAGTCGTTCAGGTTGGACAGGCGAACGTACGGCCGAGGCGTCGTGTTGATGAGCGTCTTGGCAACTAGCAATCCTTTTGCCTGGATGTCCTCATATTTTGGCTCGATGACAGCAGCCACTCCCTCAGCAGTTCCGTCGACAATTACGGCGGCGCTGACCTCCGTCCTGGCAGGAACGATGACGTCCTCTCTCAGCCTTACTCGTCGTGCGGTGACGGCCTCGTGTGCTGGTTGCAAAGCAAGTTCCTCACCTCCGAAGTGCAGAGTGTTGGTACTCAGATCCAAGATGATGTTGTTCTGGTCCAGGAAGTCCAGTCCAATGATCACTTCATTTGATACGTCGGCCACAAGCACTGGATGCTTTATCGTCCGTCGACCAATGACGAACTCCAGTGATGCTTCGCCATGTACCGGTGCGGTGTCTCCGGTCGCGGTTATTAGCTGGAGGTTCCTTTGTGTGGGTTGAACTCTCCACTTCGGGATCACCGTGGGGCTGACGATGGTCCTCGATGCTCCCGTGTCGATTAGCAGGGGCCAGCTCTCTCCGTTGACGACTCCGTCGACCATCAGGCTGCTATTATCCCTCCGTAACTGCGTCACACGAACTTGGACTGCCGGGGCTTGACGACTGCCACAAGCCAACCTTTGCCCCCCTAGGCTGGCTGATACTTGCTTTCCTGGGCCGCGCGGTTTCCCTACGACTGACTGTCCCGACTGGCGGCGGCGATCACCGCAGTCCTTGCTCAGGTGGCCTCTCTTACGGCAGGTCCAGCAGGTCGGTAGTCCTCTTCCGGGCCGCCTCTCCGGATGTCCTTCGGCTACGTTTATGTTGGTGGTACTGCGATTCATGAAGAAACGGCTTAGCGCCTTCATCAATTCGTCGGCCAGGGGCTTGGTCTCGTTGGTTTTTGCTGGTTCGTCGACGTCCACTTGACGCACCCGCGCGTGCATTCTAGATGCCTGTTTTGCCGTCTCGAATTCAAGTGCGTGGCTCAGCGCATCTGCCAGGGTCTTATTGCGCGCGAGTCGCAGCGCCTGTTGAGTGTCCGAGTCCCGTAGCCCGTCGGTGAAGGTCTGCGTCGCTATCTGCTCCAGAAAGTCGGCCGGCGCTGTTGGGTAGGCAAGCCTTACGAGGCGTGCGATGTCCATCTCGAACTCCTGCAGGGTTTCCGCGTTCTTTTGTACCCGGGTCCGGAGCTGCATCTGGTAGGCCTGCTGAAGATGGCTATCCCCATATCTGGACTCCATATGTGCGATCAGTGAAGCGTAGTCCTGGGATCCGGTCGGGATGGCCTGAAGGACGTTAAGGGCGTCCCCTCTCAGCGCTACAATGAGAGCTGTAGCCTTTTCCGTGCTGTTCCAGTTGTTTATGGAACAGGCTGCCTCGAACTGACGTAAATAGGTGCTCCACGGGACCTTTCCGTCGAAGGTTGGGGGCGTCACTCTGCTCTGTCCCGTTCCTGGTGTCCCCGGTGTACCTGTGGGCGGGCGTCGGCGCAGCTCGGCAACTTCCTCTTGAAGAGCGTTGACTTTCTCTTCCACCCCCGTGAGTGGGCGTTGGCGCAGTTCGGCTACTTCCTCTTGTAGGGCTTTGACTCTCTCATCCACCCCGGTCGGCGGGCGTCGGCGCAGCTCGGCGACTTCCTCTTGTAGGGCTTTGAATCTATCTTCCATCCCTGTCGGCGGGTGTCGGCGCAGCTCAGCAAATTCCTTTTGTAGAGCGTTAAATCTCTCTTCCACCCCCGTCAGCGGGCGTCGGCGTAGCTCAGCAACTTCTTCTTTTAAGGCGTCGAACTTCTTTTCCACTGCCGTGACTTCCTCACGCAGACCCAGTTCTAATTTCTTCAAGTCCTGTGCTAACTTATTCTGCCCGTCTTCCATCTTCTTCTGGCCGTCCTCTATCTTCTTGGTTAAATTCTTCTGGCCATCTTCTAATTTAGCAGTTAGGTCCTCGGCTAACTTCTTCTGGCCGTCCTCCATCTTCTTCTGGCCGTCCTCCATCTTCTTCAGGTCCTCCGCTAACTTATTTTGACCGTCTTCCATCTTCTTCTGGCCGTCTTCTAATTTGCAAGTTAGGTCCTTGGTTAAATTCTTCTGGCCGTCCTCCATCTTGGTTTCCATGCCATTTAACTTTTCTAGCAGTGCTGCCAATTTCTCCTCCATTTTAGTTGTTTGTCTTGTAAAGGGCATGCACTCACAGGAAAATTAGAGAAAATGACCTGCTCGGGTTTTGAAACCAGGACCGTCAGGTGTTGTGCTTGAGTTCGTAATCCGGCTTCTGACACCAGTTGTTACGTGCCACCCCCTAGTGGCACTTTTGTTAACTGGATTACGGTAGGGGTACAAAGCACAATACCAATTACTGCTTAAAGAAATAATTAACTTTATTGTGGCCAGAAAATTACACTAATCAGCAAATACAAGCAATTAGGAGCCTTCTCCAGTTTCCTCAAATCTCTTCCTTATGCGCTCTTGGCCCCTTTCACTTGCAACAGACCACAGAAGTTAATCCGTCCTAATGAGTCCGGTGGCCTTGGCAGAAGCTACCTGCCCCTCTTCCAGGTACAAAAAATACAGTTACTTACGAGCACTTGATGTACGCTGTCCACAAGCTGGGAGAAACAATGTCACAGGATTTCGTAACTCGCACAGCACTTCGTCACCACACTTCTGTCGCACAAGATAATCGCTCGCACTAGCTCGTAAAACTCAACAACAACTGCTTCACGGGTCACTCTTATATAGCAGGCCGGTGACTCAATAAATGGTTCTAGATCCATCCAGAGTCCACGGCTTCTCGAGGTTTCCACCGCTGGTCCAGTCACGAATCTTCTGGACTATCCCTTTGTCTGTAGTAGCCCTGTTGCATAAGGCGCGCGCAATACAGGAAGCAAGCCGCAGCCCAGCCCCTGGGGCAGTTGTGACTCAAGCGGCGAGCGATGACACAAACTCACAGCCGTAACACTATTTTAGCTTTCAGTGTTTTTATCTTTAATGTCATTAACTTTGTGTTTTAACCATGTTTTATCGAGTGTATTAGGTTTTAGTGTCTGCCATATCTTGTCCATATGTTTTCACGCACCACAGATTCCATTTTCATTTTATCACCCTGTTTTAACACATGTTCGCACAAAGGAGCATTATCTTAATTTGTTGGGCCTGTCTTATAAAAGCTGATGAAGGGATCATGATAATTTGGATCCCGAAACATGCACTGTAATTTTAAATATATGTGATCTTTGATTACATTATAATTAAAGGTATTGACTGGGCGGACCCATATTTACAAGAATAATTATTTTATTCTAGTTATATAATCTCGTGAATACGGACCAATGTCAAACGTCAACAACCTTGACGTTAACATGTCTGACCCAGAGGGTAGCTTGCATGTCGAATTTCGTTGTTCCTTGAATCACTATGAAAGTCAAGGAGGTGAGATATCTAAGCTCCTTGAACACTATAGCGCTTTCTAGTAGAGAAATGAGGAACTTTGTGTTGGCAGAAACTGCAGAGATTAATTTTGCCATTATGAACACGGCCTACTGAATTCAAATGGGTTCTTTAACATGCCAACATCGTATGACATGCGTGTCGTATTTTTGGCACCTTTCAAAAAAAAACACTTACCACGGCCAGGAGCGAACCTGCAATCTTGGGGTTAGTAGACCGACACGCTATCCACTCACCCACCGTGGCAAGCTAGGTACCTTAGTTAAGTGGCTGCGACAACGTGGTCATGTAGCCCCGTGTACTTTGGCTGTGTGGAGAATTTATCTGACAACCTGTGTTAATTGTGATGGCTGTATTAGTGTGTGTTTTCTGTGATTCCGGTAGAAGGACTGCAGACGATTAACATTTTCAAGTAGTTCCTACGTTTGCACCCAAATGCTACCATTCACAACACCTAGCCGCGGATGTGGCTACTAAATGCCAACGCAGTCACCACTTGGCGGTGAACGTTGGAAGTAATATAGCGTTATCAAACTAACCTACACATTGTAGCTTCCACAAGTGTAGTTAGTGGAATGTTCTTTTTCATGCCTTAAATGTATGACATGAGACCGCCGGCTTTACTTCCCCTCCAAAGGAAGGCATACTGAGGGATTTTTAACGCTCTTAAAAATTGGAGGACTTCGGCAGGGCTTGAATCCACGACCTTGGGCATACAAGCTCAGCATGCTAGCCACTACCCCATCGAAGCCGCTGGCATAGACAGGGGGAATTCCCATGAGTCACGGAGTGAGACGCCACGAAAAGAAAGACGTGTGTAATTACTTTAGGAGCACTTGGCTCTCCCCTCTCGACTTAAAAGAATCAGTTACACAAGGAGCCCCTCAATCTGCTGTGCAAACAGACAATTTAAAACGGGAGAGGGAGCACTTTTTATCTCTCGTCGTCAGCGCGGGATTTATTTAGCAACTTTCACCTGCGCGAGAAGAAGTTAGATAAACACAGGACCGTGAGAAGACACTGCGCCCTAAATCGCAGTGCGTAGCAGGGGTGAACAGAGGGGAAGCTGTTACTAGAGCCGTGTGGAGATAAACAAATCGTTATCCGCACCCACACGACTGTTATCCACATCCACCCCTCATCCACACGACTGTTATCCACTCCACCCCTCATCCACACGACGGTTATCCACATCCACCCCTCATCCACACGACTGTTATCCACATCCGCCCGGCATCCACCCCACATTTACACAACTGTTATCCACATCCACACGACTGTTATATGCATCCGCGCCGCATCCACACGACTGTTATCCGCATGCGCCCCGCATCCACACGACTGTTATCCGCATGTGCCCCGCATCCACACGACTGTTATACGCATCCGCGCCACATCCACACGACTGTTATCTGCATCCGCGCCACATCCACACGACTGTTATCTGCATCCGCGCCACATCCACACGACTGTTATACGCATCCGCGCCACATCCACACGACTGTTATACGCATCCGCGCCACATCCACACGCCTGTTATCCGCATCCGGACAGGGCTTAAGCTATTACCGTATCACATCACTGTGTCCTGCAAATGGGAGAAGAGCTGGGTGATCTTATGCAGTCCAATCAGAGTGCGTGCTAACTGGCACACACACCCACAAATCTCTCCACTGGTTCAGTCGGTGTCAGGAGCTCCATGGCAGTTACCGGCAGTTAGCTCTGCATTTCCCCATCCCACTCCCCCAGCATACTACTATAGCGTAAAACATTCGCCAGAGTGAGCGTGTATGTGTCTGATTGTCAATGTTCTCAGTTAGGATAGTATTCCACCAGCTGCCCACACCGCTCTACACCCTTATCCTACCACTGAGCTCTCAAAACAATGTGCACAGCTGCGCGCCGGTGTATGTACTTTCGGGTAGCTCGAGCGTTTTTGTTTACAATCGATCCGTACATGATGATACAAACTTAACCCTTTAAGTACTGAGTTCCCATTTGACTGTATGATACCTCTGTGCAGAGTTTCTTCGTTCGTACGTAAATATAAAATGTAGAAGCCACAATTTTTAACTTATCATGGATAGCTTAAAATGTTTATAAATGTTTCTTTACATATCTAAATGCAAGTGCGACTTCGGTGGCGTAGTTGGTAGCATGCTGAGCTTCAAACCCGGCCGAGGTCGTTAAAAATCCCTCAGTATGTCTTCCTTCGTAGGGGAAGTAAAGCCGGCGCTCCCATGTCATAGAGTTATGGCATGTTGAAGAACCTTCCACTAATTACACCTGTGTGAAGCTAAATTATATAGGTTAAGAATGTAAACAACGCTCTTAGGTTCCTACGTTCGTTGCCAGGAGTGGTGGCGTCTAGGAGCTAAGTTCTGAACTAGTAGTCGTTGATGGTGGCGTTTGGCGGCAAAAGTAGGAACTATTTGAAAAATTCAAAGCCTGCAGTCCTTACTTTAATAAAAAGAAAAGATAAGACACACTATTACAGTTATCACAATTAACACCGGTTATCAGACAGATTCTACACTCATCCAAATTACACGGGGATACATGACCGCGTTGTAGCCGCCCCTAAACTGAGGAACCAACCAACCAACCTAAATGCAAATGGAAAATCCTACGTTTATGTTCTATATTTTGGTGAGAGATATGAAAATGTAATTCGTTACACTAAGTAAAGGGCCCAAAATAAAATTATTACACTTTCAAAATCATCGGCTTTTCATCACTTTCCGCTGTGGTTAAAAACTGAAGGATTCTCTGATCCGAAATAACATCGCGACGAAAGCAACTACTTTGTTGTTCCGCCATTGTGTTTGTATCACGGATGCACCGTCTGTAGGTGGACGTAACACTCATCGGGTTAAACTGCTGTTAGCTCTACGAATGAACTAGCTGAGGTAATTTTGAGCGGAGATGAATGGATTGGAGAGGGGAAGAGGGATTAGCAGCTGGCCAGCAGAAGCATGGGGAACTTCACTGCTGGCTCATGTGGTGGCTCATGTAACTAACCCTGCTCTATTGCTTGTTGCACGACTTGATTCGTCAGCTGGCGTTCGGAGATTCAACGTTCCAAACCAGTGTAATCCTGCGTGTATATTTTCCCAGCTATTCCTTACACTCACGCTGAGTGACGGGATAGTTTTATATCTCGAATGCCAGGGCATCAATCCTAACCATACATCTCTTATCGCAATATAACAGTAATATAATGCATTATTGTTTAATATAGTGCTAGAGAAAGTAATCCGAGTTTGGGAAAAAGAACTAAAGTGGATTAATATCGACATGCTAGTTAAAGATAAAATTCAGCTGAAATGTTTCGCCTTTGCAGAAAATCTGGTAATTCTATCGAACAATGGCCAAGAGACTTTATTTAAATTCTTTTTAGCGTATGTCTTTTAGTGCCGTGAGTGTATGAGGACATATTTGGCTCCTGCACGGACACCCATGGGGTGAGCTACAAGTACCGTGACGAGTAGAGTGTTGTCTGGGGAGGAAAGTTTCAATGTAAGGAGGAGGAATTGGAAGGTAGAGGCTGTGGCCTTTTAATTAGGGACCAAGCCAGGCATTTACCTGGATGGAAGATGGGAAACCAAAGGAGACCATCTTCAAGGTTGCCTGCGGGGGTATTCGAACCTACTCGCCTCCCCGATGTGAGTGACTGCCTGCAGCCACGCCGTAACGACCATGGCTAACTTACCCGGTAAGAGGCTATTCATTCCCTGGAAAAAATACTTAATGAAATTGATCGTAAAACTGGACTTAAATTTCATGAGAAAACTCGATACAAGGAAGGATCTCCTTGATGCTCAGACAAGCAAATCCACCTCTGATTACTCAATTTGGAAAAATCCCTCAGGTAAATGGTTTAAAATACTTAAGGGAAATTATACAACCATCTGGATTAAATCATGAAGCAAACAAAGAGAGTTTCTCTAAATTACAAAAAGCCTATGGAATCATCTGGAACAGATACAACAAAAAATCAATATCTCGGAACGAAAAATTAAAACACTGTAGCACGGTAATTCCACCTGAAGCATTATACGCATCAGAAACCCTGCTCATTGGAGGAAAATCACTAATTCAACATTTAGAAAACCAAGAAATGAAAATCTGTAGAAAAATCCCTGGCCCAGCGAGCATAGAGGGAGTGTGGAGTTATACCAACATTCCGAAATTATATCGGGCACTAGTGGAAAAAGACGACTTTATGGACATGTTGAAATAATGGACAATAAAAGACTAACTAAAGATATTTAATCCTGCCTGCTCATTAAAAGCCTACCGACAGCAGTGGCTCAGCTGGCTAAAGCGCAGCGTTAGGTCATGGGACCAAGCTCTCTGCTGACTCGGTAGACGCGTGGGTTCGAGCCCCACCGTCAGCCGTCCTTGAAATGGTTTTCCGTGGTTTCCCATGTTCAACACCAGGCAAATGCTGGGACGGTACCTTCTGATAGGCCACGGCCGATTCCTTCCACATCCTCGCCCAGTTTCATTCATCTTCATCCATTCCATCTCTCATCCCGACACGCAGGTCGCCCACGGGCGTCGAATAGAAAGACCTGCACTGGGCCTCTCAGGAGGCCACACGAAAAAAAAATTAAAAGCCTAGGATAATTTTATTGTAGGACTTGAAAATGACCTTCAAGAGATCAATGTAATAGACGAAATACTATGGCACAGGCCTAGATTCAGATCGTTGGTGAAAAAACATCATTTTGCTGCAAACCCTGGAATAAGAGCCACCATTGTATGGGCAGCAAAAAGGAAGGAAGATCACAGTGAGAGAGTAAAGAGATTTTGCGAAGAGAAGATAGCTAATTCGTATTCACCTATGAAATAAATTCAATCGCGCTTCTTAGTTGGGCATTACGTTGTAAAAAGAATATGAACATCAACATCTATAACCAGAGTGGAGTAGAGGATCTAATAAATCCCGAGTGGCGACGGGGCTTTGACAGATGAGAGCTTCCAATTAGTAGATGCAGACAATGATCGGAGAGAGGCTGCTAAATCAAGAAGTAGAAGGGTCTGGATGTAAGGAGCGATAATGATATATGCTGAAGGGGAGTTAACGCTCGGATTATTACTTAAGATACGAGAATGAAGGGAGCAAATAGCCGTTTTTCCACGACTGCTCCCCAGCTGATGTAACTTTGAGCTTGCATCGGAGCAGAAAAGACAGGGGTGGTCCCCTTGCGAAGCTTGTAACCACAATGTCAAAAGTCTTCCACTTAGTGCCTTAGAACAATACATTGGAAATCTCTCTCTGGTTACAACATAGAGTCGTGCTATCTCGAACTGTAAGCAGTGGCGTATGCTTACCTTAGCTGTGGGGTGCACCATGTAATCACAATGTCACTACTGTCGACCAAAATATTATGTGCACTCGAGTTCGAAGGTTGTTTGTGAAGTAACCAATAGACCTATATAAAAATCCAATAACATCATCATTTTCGTCGTTCTATTTTACGTTAGTTCATGTAGGTTTGGAAGGCGACTTCGGTGGCGTAGTCGGTAGCATGCCGAGCTTCTGTGCCCAAGATCGCGGGTTCAAATCCAGCCAAAGTCGACGGATTTTTTAAGTGCGTTAAAATCCCTCAGTATGCCTTCCTTCGGAGGGGAAGTAAAGCCGGCGGTCCCATGTCATAGATTGATGGCATGTTAAAGAACCGTCCACTAATTACACCTGTGTGAAGCTAAATTCTATAGGTTAAGAATGAAAAACAACGCTCTTAGATTCCTACGTTCGTTGCCAAGAGCCGACTGCAGTGGCGTCTGGTAGCTAAGTTCTGAACTAGTAGTGGTTGACGGTGGCGTTTGGCGGCAAAAGTAGGAACGATTTGAAAAATGCAAAAGTCTTCAGTCCTTACTTGAATTAAGAAACAGATAACACACACTAATACAGTCATCACAATTAACACCGGTTATCAGACAGATTCTACACGCACCCAAAGTACACGGGACTACATGACCGCGTTGTCGCAGCCCCTAAACTTAGGAACCAACCAAACAACTAAGTTTGGAATTTTTAATTTATATATTTTTTTTATCGCAGTTGGAACACAAAAAGTGCCCGTTTTTAAGAGTGTTTCAACCATGAGTCACATTTAAGAATTATTATCTCACAAACACGTCATCCGATCAAATCCAAATTTTAACACCATATGCATTGGAATGTTGTATAACTGGTTTATTAATTTCAAAATTTTGTGTGTTCAAGAACGAAAGCTGTTATCATGTTGGTAAGGTAACTTTTTCTCGCCTCGGGGTCGTTGGAAAATGTAGTTCTTGGTTGCGTTGTAATCCTTATACATCAAAATGTTATGCTGTATGACTGTGAAATACGTAAATTAATTCACTTATTTTATATCGGATTGTATTTGTACGGGGAATCACCAGCTAGCCGCTCCGGGAAATTCTGTACAGCGTTGCTGATATGGAGCCCCTCACTTCCGATCGAGGCGCGCCATGACGCGTGATGGAGTCCATCTTGGCAACGCTGTACAGCATTCACCGGAGCGGCTTGACTTAGCTGCGGGGTGCAACATGTAATCACAATGTCACTTAGTGCCTTAGAACAATACATTGGGTATCTCTCTCTGGTTACAACATGGAGTCATGATATCAGAAGCTGGAAAACAGAAGCTCATCTCAACTGCGGGGTGCAATATGTAAATATAATGACGCTAGCCTTGCACTCGTGCCTGCCGGACATCCAAGGTGACAACCAAGAGTGACAGTCACCACGCCCCAAAGTTGACAGAAAGCTGTTGTTTGAGATTTCTGTCTTTTAACTGGTTTGATAGAGCTCTCCATGCTTCCCTGTCCTGAGCTAATCGTTTCATCTCTATATACTGTAGCTACCACACCCCACATCCTAAGCAATCTGTTTAACATATTCTAGGTCTACCCCTACAGTTCTTGTATTCGACCCTTCCTACCATAACTAAGCTTGCCATTCCTGGGTGTCTTAGTATGTGTCTTACCAACCTATTTCTTCTCTTCACAAGCAGTCACCAGAATCATCTCTCCTCTCCCACTCGTCGTAATACCTCTTCATTTGTTACCATATCTACCCTTCTGATCTTCATCAGTCTCCTGTAACACCACATTTCAAACGCTTCAATTCTCCTCTTTTCTGCTGCACCAATAGTCCAAGTTTCACTTCCATAGAGCACCACGCTCCAGACAAAGGCTTTCAAAAATGACTTCATAATACCTCAATCTATATTCAATGTCAACAGATTCCTTTTTTGTAGAAATGCTTTCCTTGCCCGAGCCAACCTACTTTTTATATCCTCTTTGCTTCGTCCATCACTGGTTATTTTGCTTCTTAAGTAAGAGAAGTGTCCTACTTCCTTTAGCTTGTAGGCCTATTTTCTTTCGAGGATCTTCGTTATGAATGCCAAGAGAAATTGCTTTTTTTTCCATCTCCTTACATTGATGGCTTTGGTGTCGCAGTCGGTAGCATGCTGAACTAATGTGCTCAAGGTTGCGGGTTCAAACCCGGCCGGAGTCATCAGATTTTTAAGAGCGTTAAACCCCCTCAGTATGCCTCCCTTCGGAGGGGAAGTAAAGCCGTCTGGCCCATGTCATGTAAAAGAACTTACCACTGCAATTGGTAGTGTGTAGCAAAATTTGTAGGTTATATTTGGCTGGTTAATTAAACGCTCTATTCTAGTTCCGACGTTCGCCACTAGGTGTTAGTGACAGTGGTATCTGGTAGCCAGAATTGGAACTACTTGAAATTGAACTATCATTCATCTTCATTCATTTCATCTCTCATTAACTCCTCTCGTGAGTTTGGCGTCAGGAAGGGCATCCGGCCGTAGAAACTATCAACCACGTGGCTCATCGCATCTCATCCCCGACCCCGTTGGAAAACGGGACTAATAAGGGGAAGACATAGATAGAATTGATGGCCTTCAGGATCCCACGAGAAAGGAAAGACGAACACGAATAATTACGCTCTTGATTCGTAATGAATGCATGGTTTGATACTGGGAATAGCATTGTTGTTGTTGTTGTTGTTTCATTATCGTGTTGGAAGATATTTTTCAGGATTGCCTTAGTAACCGAAATTGATACTTTTCAGTCAGTTAACTTGATTGTACCCAATTGTAATGGGTGTTGCAATAAACGTGAATGAAATTTACACGAGAATTATAAATAAATTCACTTGGTTGACCAGTTTCGATCGTCAAGCAGTCATCATCTGATCTTTTACACTTACGCCGTTAAATCTATGTCTACAAGTATGGGTTATGGTATTTACAATATGTACGAGGGCAGATCAAAAAATAAGTTGCACTTCCCAGTTATGGCCATTTATTACACCACCTATACAACAGCAACACACCTATAATGACATACAATGTAACGTCACTTTTCCACATAGTTTCCGAAAGACTCCAAAAATTTCTGCAAACGCACAACCAACTTGTCGATGCCGGATGTATAGAAAGTTCCTCCAGCGTTCTGCAACCACACGGAGACAGCGGCCTTCACCTCCTCATCGGTCTGGGAATGTCAACCACCGTTCTGTCTAATGATCGCATTCACACTGTTGACATTTGCACGGGTCCTGGATGATGCGGGCCTGCCCTCGCGATATTCGTCCGTGATATCCGTGCGCCCGGCTTCGAATTGCTGACACCACCTTACGATCCCTTGCCGGGAAATGGCCCGCTCCCCATACACAGCACTAATTGCACGATGAATGTCCCTGCAATTCTTCCTTTTGGCCCATAGGAATCGGATTGTCGCACGCACCTCATATTTGGAGTGAACGTCCAGCCGACACGCCATTGCTTTTGGCCGCTATTCACACCATACAATACGAGACACCACAGCGACCTGCTTAACAGATGTTTGGGCAGAGTCTGTCCCTTTCTCCGCTGTGCCCACGCTTGCTACACACAGCACGCTGCTGCAGCGCGTTAGTGCAACTAACTTATTGATCCACCTTCGTACATGTATTTAGTTACAGTAATTATAATAAACTTACGCAACTTTTCAGGATTTGCTGGTGATATGTAATTATTTGTTAAGATATAGTTAGTGGTGATTGTCCTTGCTTAGTGTGATATCTGTGATAGCTCAGATTGGAATGGAATATGAACTCAGCTTGTTATTTGAGTGATGTGGGATTTGTTCTCGCACAACTGCTTCCACTTCCACTGAAGTAGAACAGATACAGCCTAGCAGGATGTGCAGTCTAAACCCCTGATGTCCCGGCAACTCCTATGCTTTAGCTGTACAGCGGGACGATCGAGTCTAAAGTCGATAGCTGCAGATTAATTCTTTCGAAACTCCTGTTACATTAGGCAACCCAACTTATTGACTTGCATATATCTGTTATACTCCCGCACCACCACCACTGGACTCAATATACGTTTCTGATGTTCGTAGATCCATGTTTCAAATTCCGCTACTTCATCTACACTTCTGAGCGTTCTCCAGTGGAGATTTATACACATTTCAGGAAAATGCTTAGATGGTAACTTATTTCAATCTTCTCTAATCCTTTATCTTATAATAATGGCGTGTGGTCTTATCTCCAAAGTATTATAATCCATGAAGGTGACATCTTAGCTCACATCTTTAATTAATTTTGACCTTAATAACGGTACAACAGTGGCTCTGAATAGCGCCGGTTCATAGTTAAGTTTATTTCAATTCTCGACACAAAGCTACGTCAAAGAATAATTAAAACGTTATGCCATGCCTGATGAAAATCATGGAATGCAGCCGAAGGAAATCAGAAACCCCTACTCACATTCAATTCACAGGTGAAAAGCTTAAGTAGAACACTTTTGCTACTTAGGAAGCCAAATAACTAGTGATGGACGAAGCAAAGGGATTGTAAAAAGTAGGTTAGCTCAGGCAAGGAAATTATATCCACCGAAAACAGCCTACATTTGTTGACATCAATTAGAGATAGGTATTAAAAAGTTATTTTAAAAGCCTTTGTCTGGAGCTTGACACTCTATGGAAGTGAAACTTGGACAGTTGGAGCAGCAGAAAAGAGGAGAATTGAAGTGCTTGAAATGTGGTGTTTCAGGAGAATGATGAAGATCAGATGGGTAGATAGGGTCACAAACGAAGAGGTATTGCGACGAGTGGGAGAGGAGAGATGTTTCTGGCGACTGCTAATGAAGAGAACAGATAGGTTGGTAGGACACATACTAAGACACCCAGAAAGAGCAAACATAGTTATGGAAGGAAGGGTTAGGTACAAGAAGTGTAGGGGTAGACCAAGATTAGAATATGTTAGACAGATTGCCTCGGATGTAAGGAATGGCAGCTATGTAGAGATGAAATGATTAGCTCAGGACAGGGAGCCGTGGAGGGCTGCATCAAACCATTCGAAAGACTGAAAACTCAAACATCAACAACAAGCCATGCACTCTCTCCTGGCAAGTTATGATTCTCAGTAAGAGTTAAGGGAACCGGGGAGCGTGGACCGACAGAAATGTGCAGCTTTTAATATTTGACATTGTATATCCAAAGTATTTGACATATTTCCTTAACTTCCCTGAATTGTTTATAACAATTCTTATGTGTAGTTTTTTTTGCCTCTACACTCCATTTTGTAGGTATTTTCCATCTACGTTGCATTTTGTAGGTTTTTCGATCTAAATTGCATTTTGCGAGTGTTTTCAATCTCAATTGCATTTTGTAAGGATTGACAATCTAAATTGCTTTTTAGTAAGTCTTTCAATATAGGGGCGGAACTTTTGCGAGTATTTTGACTTTCAATTGCATTTTGTATTTTCAACCTAAACTGCTTTTTGCAAGTATTTTCAATCTAAATTGCATTTTGTAAGTATTTTGATTCTGATTGCAGTTTGAGGGTATTTTGAATCTAAATTACATTTCGTAAGTATTTTCAATCTAAATTGCATTTTGTAAGTATTGCCCATCCAATTAAGTAGTTTGAATCTATCATACATTTTGTAAGCCTTTTCAATTTCAATTGCATTTTGTAAGTATTTTGAATTTCAATTGCACTTTATGAGTATTTTGAATCTGAACCGGCCTTTTTCAATCTAAATTGCATTTTCAATTTCAATTGCATTTAGTAAGAATTTTGAACCTCAATTGCTTTTTGTACGTATTTTCACTCTCATTTGCATTTTGTAAGTATTTTGAATTTCACATGCATTTTTTAAGTATTTCGACTGTGCATTGCATTTTGTACGTATTTTGAACTTAACCTACATTTTGTGCGTATTTTTCAATCTATTGCCTTTGTGAGTATTTACGTTCTAAATTCCCTTTTGTAAGTATTACCGCTCTTTTTGACTCTGAGAGTCGCACATTTTTTCCGTATTGACTGAAATATACTGAACCCTTAATAAGCTACGCATATTAATGATTCTAATTATACATTTCATTATATTCTGATTTTACTGCCAGAATCATACAGGAAGGCCAGACTGGATTGCGAAATATCAAGCTTATTTGGAGACAGTGCGTTTGAACGTGCCCAGTCCTGAAACAAAGGAGTGACGAGATCGGAATGTTTGACAGACACTTTATCAGACAAAGGTGTGTTGGGGTCCTGACTCATTTCAGACCGTAATTCTTTGTCACCCTAGCGTTACGAGTAAGATAATTGCTGGATGAGAGTGACGAGAGGAACTTTCAACCAATCATAGGACAGAGGCTTCTGTTCTAAACTGCGATATTGACGTCATGAACTACCAATCAGAGAGGGTCACCAATTTTAGCGCCAAGGGAGCGTCTGACGCCGGCTTGAAGTTGAAAGCGGGAAAGATTGGATTATCGAAATCTATGATCGATTCCAGAGCACGATAGCCCCATTGTGACCTGTATAATATTTCAAACTGTTTGATACCTGTTGCATGCCAATAGTCGCATTATTATAGAAGTTAGTGATAGATTTCCCTCTCCCTCCGTCCTTTTGCTAAATTCACATAAATACTGTCGTCTGAGTGACGACGAGGTTGATTCTTGGTGACACCGTGAGGTGATCACTTATTCTTTTCCATACCGTGAAGATATACTGTGTTAAATTTATCAGAGATAGGGTCATTATTGAAAACATTATAATAAAGTTGTGTGCGCACAGCTGAGTGTGAAATTTGTGTATCGGTAAGATTTTAGTAGTCTCCCACGACTACAACTATTAGGGAAAGTCTACGTTTAATTTTGCACTAGACAAATGGTGAATAAAGTAACTATTGGCAAAATTTAGATAGAAAATTACGTGTGACTATAAATAACATTTTATTTTTTATTCAACGTCAAGATGGAACTCCAGACCCAGAGAAAGACATCGAACCAACGTTTCTACGGTTCCATGTGGTCTGAGATGAGCTAAACACTTTGGAGAGAGAATGTCAGGCGATGTTCGATGAGACGACGAAGAAAGAGGAATGAGTACTGAAATAATTTATTATTTGACAAACTGGTTATGGTTTTGTGGGAACATATTATTTTGTGTAAATATTTTATTTTATTTTTGTCTTCGTGTTTTATTGTAGTTGGTTGGTGGTATTGACACACTTTAGTTTAGTTCATGAGCAACGTGGCATGTATTCTATCTGTGTGAAGATTTTTTTGTTGATGTCAAGTACACGGGGCAAGCGTACTCGAGTGCGTGTCGCTACCGTAAAATGCGCGGCTAAGCGACGCAAATTGGGAACCGATATCATAACAGAAGCGAAACTGAATTAACTAGAGTAGATAATAGAATTGGTGGGAAATCTTCTTATTGTATAGATTTTTATTGTTACACAGGCTTGTGTGTTAATTGCCGTTTGTTGCATTTTTGTTAAGTGAGGGGTCATATGCCCAATGACTTTATTTGTTGATGAAGTTTCTCTTTTAGTGTTATGGTACACAAAATCTATGATATTTGATTGGAGTGTCGGCCCGTGGTAGATTTGTGTTGTGTTCTGCCCTAAATGCTTTGTTGAGTCTGCAAATATATGTTTTATGGGATAGGAGTTTTCGGGAACCCTGGTTCTGTCTGAAGCTATGTCCAGGTTAAGCATTTAATCCTTTCGAGGAAAATGTTGGAATCCCCTTTTACGATGTTCTTGCAATTCTTTGGAATTGGCAGAAGTGTGTGAAATTTTGTGTCGCGATTAACAGGTGGCGTAACGGGACTGTCTAGTCTCTTGTTATAAATAGCATGACTCAAAGCTTCGACAAGGAGGGCTGGTTTTGAACACAGACGTTAATGAGTGGTAAGTGAAGGTATTTCTACCCGGCGCACTCCATCAGATAAGGAGCAAGCTGTGCTCATTAGTATTCACGGACCAGGTCTCCGTTCTTCGTAATTGTTTATCTTATATATTAAAATAAAGCCTGTTTAATGATAAAAGAATTGTAATTGGTAAATGGGTGCTGTTCGCGTTTTGATTGATCGAGTCCCAGCGTGTTAGCGTATCCATGCTTTTATTTCATGTAAATATCATCGGGTTTTAGGCATCTTATTTCTTGTTTATTTATTGTCATGTTCATTGACCTCGGGTGGTCTCGATGTTCGGTCACGTTGTTGTCATGTTTGTGTTGAGCAATATGAGCCATTGGGCAAGCTTCTGTTTTGCTGGGAGTTTCCTGACTCACTGCGATCTCGATGGAGATCAATTAGTTTATAAATTTTAAATGGTTGCGTGTGTCAGTAAAATTATAATTGTTGGTATGTTATTCTACGAGTGTGTCCCATAAAGCCATAATAATGGTTTGCAGTATGGGGGTTTGCAAGCATATTGGCTGTTCCATCTGTGAGCAAATCTCCATCAAAAGTACTTATTTCTTCTCTAGCGTAGTTATACGCGTGCATACATATTAATCAGACAAGTGGAATTTTGATCCACAATTTTAATTCTTAGGAGTGGACCTTTCTAGGCCACTCAGATCTGTGTAAATTCTTGTACAGTGGGAGTAAAGTTCAGGGTGGACTTTGTTTATGTTATATTTTTTATGTTTTGTTGTTTTTATTCAGTTATTAAATGGTGGTAATTTTATTTGTTTTTCACTCATTTCTTGTTTGTAGTTTTGCATATGGTCCTTGTATTTGTAAGCAGCCGTCTGGTATTTGAGCTCTAGTGAAAGCATACCCGGACTGCGCCCCCCGAAGTTTGATTCTCGTATATACGACGCTGTTATATACAAGGGCACAATACTAAGAACAAAGTTCCAACTGGTTCCGCCTCGTCAATACTGTTTATTAAAATGTCGTGATACAATCACCTGTCTTTTAACACATCACATGGTACATGTTTCAACGTCTAACACGTATTGACGTCTTCATCAGCCTAAATATTTGTGCAGCACTTAAAACATTCCCTTTATCTACTGGGTGTAGTTAAAAAATGTACATAAAAACACACATGGATAACTGTAACACATTAAAAGTTGTTAAAACGAATCTGAATGAGATTCATTTCGAAAACAACGTACTCTATGAAACGTTAATCCATTACAAAACAAAATATAAACCACCATAGAAACTAAATCCACAACCGTTGATCCATGTTACCTTCCCCTAAACTTACTCCATACCCCCCCCCCCCCCCTTCCCCACTCCTAACCAAAATACTCCCGAAGTCTCACCCCTCTCCTCTTCCGCCCCTATTGTCTTGCTTGTTGCTTCCATGTTGACACACCGTTTCAGTACAGCACTGTCTCCGTCCGACTCAGCACGGCCCTGTAAGTTCATTGCCGCATTACATCGTAAGTCTTTATATAACATTTAGGGTTTTTAAAGTATTATTTTATCTACTACTTCTTTCTCTCATACACAGTTTCATTTCTTTCCAGTTGGGAATGGTCACCCCTTGCTTGGGCTTTTGGAAGCCAACATTAGATATAAGCCAAGAAAGACTGCCAAGCCCGGCTGCGGATTTTTATTAAGCTTTTAACATAAGAAAATGTTTTAACAACTTTTAATGTGTTACAGTTACCCATGTGTGTTTTTATGTACAATTTTTAACTACACCCAGTAGATAAAGGGAATTTTTTAAGTGCTGCACAAATATTTAGGCTGATGAAGACGTCAATACGTGTTAGACGTTGAAACATGTACCATGTGATGAGTTAAAAGACAGGTGATTGTATCACATTTTAATAAACAGTATTGACGAGGCGGAACCAGTTGGAACTTTGTTCTTAGTATTACCGCTCTCCATTTTGTGAGTAGCTTCAATCTGAGTTTCTTTTTGTAAGTATTTTCATTCTCACTTAATTTTCGTTCTGTTTTCCACTTCATTGACATTTTCGCTATCACCCAGACCATTAGGGGCCGATAACCTAGATGTTAGGCCCCTCAAAACAACCATTATCATCTTTATCATCATTCCTATACTGATTCCTTCTTTTGCTGCTTCTACCACTTCCATTGCTTCCTGTGTTTCAGGTTAGGGCGTGCAAATAGGCTACTTGTTCCCCGCCTAGTGTAATTGGGCACAATATGTGTTGACCGACTGAAAAGCTTTCTTTCATAGAAGAGACTAGCTGAAAAATACCTCGACACACGGAAGTACAAAATAAATAACATTCGAATTTTAAAAAGATGATGAAAATACAGAACACAGAGCAACTTACCTCGCTTAAGATATTCCACTTTCAGTTGGATGCACGTGACCATTATATCAATGGAACTATTTTAGCGACTGCGTGATCTACATTCCACTGTTTATAGAACAATCATCGGAGAACACAACTGCTATTAAACCGAGTACAGCTAAATACTCGCTCATTGCTGGGAACACAATGTATTGCTGGAGGCCGACATCACGGCGTGGGTTCCTCTCGCATACTGAACAGCTTGTCACAGCGTTGGGAAGCACTGGCGTCTTGCCCGTTGCCATGGAAACCACACCCCTGCACCCCACGTGCTAACAGCACAGCACCCCGTTCGAGTGGACAAAACAGATGTGAGGGAAGTGTGAATGACACCGAGTGTAGAGCTTGTAAAAATCCTGTCAGTACAAATTGAAAGCTAACTGGCAGTGAGTGCTCTCTGAAGATGCAGAGCACAAAGGTTTATCTTGAGGCCTTGCAAAGATTTGAGATCATGGATATTGTTACTGCGATGTGGATGTTTCTAGCTGATTGAAGGGATAGAAGCCATTTCTATGCGGAACGACCTCACTGTTCCACCTTCCAGCGCAGGGCAGATCATGCGGCCCCAGGGTACAAATTATGGGAAATATTCTTTCATTAATCATGGTATTAATAATTGGAACTCATTAGCTGCCACAGTCTTAGAGCCTTTCCCCAAACATATTGATGTGTTTAAGAGAAGACTGATATTTTGCCTAAATACTCCGAGGGAGTAGACGTTAGATGTAATAAATAAAAGATTGAGCAATGGGAATTGAAGATAAATGTGGAGAATAGTAAAACAGTGGTGGTGAGTAGAGATAAGAAAGAAGAAAAAGGAGTAATCAAAGTAGGAGATAAGGAATTGGAAGTAGTGAAACACTTCAAATACTTGGGAAGTGAACTGACTGAAGATGGAAGACTAGATTTGGAAATCAGCAGAAGAATACAACTCGGGAGTGCTTTCTACCAACAGATGCTGGGACTAGTATGGAACAAGGATATACCAATTAAGGCTAAAGAAGTTATGTACACAGCATATTATGTTCCTATAATGACATATGCAGCATAAACTTGGACAATGACTAAGAGGGATGAGAGCAGAGTACAGGCAGCTGAGATGAGATTACTGAGAAGTATGGTCCAGAAAACGAGGAGGGACAGAGTGAGAAATGAAGATATACGGAAAGAACTGGGAGTACAGAAACTAAATGACAAACTGGAGCAAAACAGATTGACATGGTTTGGACATATCAAACGGATGAATGAAGTAAGGCTACCAAGACGAGCACTGGAACGACGGACGACAGGGAAGAGAGGACGAGCATTGGATGGACTCGGTGGAGAATAGTATTAGAAAACGGAATCTGGATTGGAACACTGTGTCGGAAGAGGAATGGTGGAACGACAGAACAAAGTGGAGAGGAACCATATTTGCCCCCACCCAGTATCAACTGGAAAAGGGGAAATGAAGATGATGATGATGATGACTCCGAGGGATTATTATAATTTGCAAAAATAGACTTGTGTACATTAACCCTGGAACCCTCCATTGGGGCACCTTTACAGCCTGCAGCCACCATGACTTTTCACTGTCCTTGAGAGTCTTTCAATTACCGTGTTGGTCTCAGTTGTAACGAATCGCTTCTTTGCTACACACCAGTGTAGGATTAGTGTTACGTTTCTTCTTGTGTACTTTTCACGAACCAAGGACACCAAAACCACTATGAAGTTTGCCGAGTGTAAGATGTCTGTACGCAAACGTCATATCGTATCGGTTTGTGTCAATTATAGAGATGACATTCAGTAAAACACTCCAAAATGAGAGGTCTTGCAGAATGTTGTAAAGAAGTCTTTCGATACTTCCTTTTCTTTTACTCTTCTTTTTTGATGTGTGACATCTTTCCGCTCGGTTGCTGGATAGTTTTGTGGGAGTGATTTTGAAAATTGGGGACGGAAGTGGATCGGAACGATCGAGCTGGCAGTGGTGGATCGAACGGAAGTATTCACTGCCCGCTCGATCGATCGAACGGAAGTGTACTAGCTGGCAGTGGTAGAAAACGGAAGTATGCACTGCCTGCTCGATCAATCGAACGGAAGTGTACTAGCTGGCAGTGGGGGAAAACGGAAGTATACACTGCCCGCTCAATCGATCGATCCAGCGGGCAGTGGTCAGACCCAGCTGGCAGCGGTACGAGAAACAATGAGCGTGCGTTGTCGGAAATTGATACCATAACGTACTCTCGGCCATGTGGAATGTATATGACATATTGAACGGAAAACGCTCATGCGAACTCTGGTGTCAAGTGATTGAAATAAATGGCATGGTACATGTTCGAAGTCTTCGTATCAGTATTTAAATGGTAAAATGCCTTAATATCAAACATTGTAAGTAGTCGGCATTGTCGGTATTATGTTTCTGCACAATGGTTATTCAAATATTAACCCACATAACGGTAATGCAGTCATCAATATAATATAATCGTTGTGGTTATACGAGAATTGAGCAAGCCTTCATGAGCTATTACTGAGTACATTCTCTTTACTCACAAGAGGGCCTATTCATAAGGCATTTTAAACTCAATTTCACGCAGGAACATTATCGAAACAAGCAAAATATAAATGAAACTTAATTCCGTAATGCAGTATTATTGGAACGTGGAAATAAGTCACCATCTTGGGCACAAAATTTGCGTAGTCAAAATAGCCGTGGGGTTAGTGCTTATGACTGTGAATCTAGAGATCTTGGGTTCGAATCCCGGACGGGGTAGATATTTTTGCTACCAGATTATCATTTTAAACGATATTTATCATATCAATAAGACTCATTTTAACATAATCCATATGAAATTACGTGTTGGTCTGTGAATTAAGAGGACCTGTTTATAAGGAACTAGCAATAGTGCCCGGCTTCGCCCGGTGGATTTGTTTGGTTTATGGATGATAATGAATACTACTACAGAACTGGCATATAATACTTAAATTAACAGAAACTAATATTTTAAAAATATAACTTTTTGTGGTGGTGGTGAGGTGATAAGTAGTACAGTATAATGGACGTAACATTCAGGTCATTTTCCCATAATGATAATGGCAATAATGAATAGGGAAACGGCTATTTACTAACTACAGCACTGACACAATGTAATTTACAAACGAATTGAAAAATATGATTCGAAAGAGGAGTATGTGACATAAAAGACACTGCCTAGAGCCTATATCTCATTGGCTGTTAGAAAAGTAGAGATCAATGGTGTCGTCTTTTGACGCATAGTGCCATAGGAAAATAATCAGAGCACTCTGGAAAACTAAGGCTGTCCCGTGCTCCTGAAGTAGCAATAGTGCCATTTATCACCACATACCGCTCAAGGATAAGGATCTGAATAAATGAAAGTAAATGTGAAAGCACCAATGCTTATTGCAGCTGATTACCTCTATGTACTGCACCAACACCATCGCACTTATACAGAGGCATAATATTTTCATGACGATAACTGTTTTACGGGGCCTAAGAAATCTTCTTGTAATAATTACTCCCAGTGACTCCAATTTATAAGCAGCGCAATTTGTAAATATTTTCGCAATTCTGGTAGGGGTGACGTGAAGCAGCTCGCATTGACAGCCAACAATTGACTTATTAAAATATTCTTACAGTTACACTATACGGGCAAGAATGGTTCTAGGACCTTAAAACGTAGTTTTCAAGTTCATTTTGTCTGTTGTTCTAAATGTAGGGAATGGAGAGAGTTGTTCAAAATATCAAGGGGATAGTGTTACCCGCAGGGTTTCGAAGGGTAAGTACATTAATTGTGGTTAATATAGGTGAAACGATGTAGACTTGTGCCAAAGGGCCTAAATGCAGGGAATGGAGTGATCTGTCCGAAATTTCACGTAGACAGTGTTACTCGCAGGTTTCCAAAGGGTAAAAATACTCATTTTGGTACAGATCGGTGAAAGGGTGTAGATTTGTGCCAAAGGGCCTAAATGCAGGGAATGGACTAGTCTGTCCGAAATTTCATGTAAACAGTATTACTCTCAGGGTTCCAAAGGGTAAGTATACAAATGTTGGTTCAGATCGGTGAAACGGTGTAGATTTGTATAAATAACAGACAAACCAACATTGAGCTTTATACCTTATTTACACATGCTAGTGCAACAATCACAATAACGCAGGTTATCTCATAAATTCTACACACACACCCATGTACACGGGGAAACATGACCACGATGTCTAAGCTACGATAGCATAGAGAATACTACAGTCCAATACAATCCTTGATTGTCAATCGCTCAATTTTCGCATGTGTCCTTTAGCAAACCCGGACTATCATGATACAGAGTAAATCGTTGTTGCCTAGCGACAACCTGTCCATCAATGGTGCGGAGTTGACTATCGTGATACCGTGTTAGTCGTTGTCGCCTAGCGACAATATGTCCGTCAAGTTATTAGATCGGTGAAACGGTGTAGACTTGTGCAAAAGGGCCTAAATGCGGGGAATGGAGTGGCCTGTCCGAAATTTAACATAGCCTAAACTATTCCTCTTGAGTCAGGCTATCATATACAAAAACAAGAAGTTCCGTGAAGAACTATACAGCCTACTTTTCATGCCAATGATTATTCTACAGTATATGAACCTATCTAGAATAATGACGAAATTAAGTTGGTAATATCGAAATATCTAATTTGTTCAAAATATACCTGGTATAATGTAGCCTAATAGAGCACTACAGTTGGGAGCCCTGGTGACTGAATATATTCTTAGTTCCATCTCTTAAGGTACAGAATACAAAATTTGGTTGAAGTCCAATGGACGTTACATGCAGTTAGACACTGGATCTATCAGCACGCGTAAAAGCATGTTGCCAACAATACCATGCGTGTGCTGGTCAGAAATAATCTGAAATATTATGATATCTTGTTGTGCCAATTTTGGATGAAATCCATTTGTTAGTATAGAAGTTATATGTATTTTAAAATTGGACATATCAGCAGGCATAGAATCATGTTGGCAGCACTGCCTTGTATTAATTACTCCAAATTAATCTAGAATGTCAGGTGCTACACGTGTGCAAAGTATAGAGCTGTTAGCTTGCATACTTTCTGATAAATTGATATTAGGATAAAAAAATATAGACAGCATTTATTAATAGTTGGCAGCCCTGATTGCTCTTAACAATACTTATAGTCATATCTGTTATGGTACACATATCACATACGAAATTTGGTTGAAATCCAACTGATAGTATAGAAGTTACATGTATTTAAAAATTGGTCGTATCAGCAGGCATATAATCATGTTGGTAGAACTGACGTATATAAGTTACTCCAAATTAATCTAAAATGTCAGAATATAAATGTGTATAGATTAAAGCTGTTGGCTTGCATACTTTCTGATATATTGGTATTTTGATTTAAAAAAATAGAGAGAGCAATTATTAACAGTTGGCAGCCCTGGTGGCTCCTAAGAATAAGAATACGCTCGGTCATATCTGTTTATGTACAGATATTACATACAAAATTTGGTTGAAATCCAATTGATAGTGTAGAAGTTATATGCATTTAAACATTGGACCTATCAGAAGGCCTAAAATTATTTTGGCAACACTGTCATGGTTGGCCTCCTGGAAATTAAACTGAAATAGTATTATCTAGATGTGTGCCAATTTTGGAATAGCTCCCATGCATACCTTGCAAGATATCCAACATAGAGCTCAAATTTCTAGTGCGTTTTTCTCAGCAGTTGGTAGCACTGACATCATTTTCAAATATGGACGTGAGATATTCCGGTGCACATGTTTACTCATACTAAATTTGGTTTTGATTGCTGCAGCCGTTTAGGAGTTGATAGGGGGGCACACACACACAGCCAGACAGACAGACAGACAGACAGACAGAAGGACAGACAGACAGACACACATTTTCCCGGATCGATCTCATAAGTCTACTTTTTTCTCATTTTTGCAAATTGTGAAAAGTAGGCTAATAATTTTTCGAATCCGACTGGTAGTTCCAGAGATTAGCGCGTTTAAACACATAAACAAACACTCTTCAGCTTTATTATATTAGTATAGATTCAAGGTTATGAGCGGTGTCGCGTCTATTAATCTAGTTGATCAATATCGTATTCTTTATATAGGCTAGTGCTGGTGGAAGCTTCAAATCATCTAATAAAATGAGTTCCGTATTATAAACTACAATATCTGTAAAACACTCCCTTTTACAATAGATTAATATTTGTGCCAATCTATATATATAAAAATCAATGTAACGTGATAGTTTGTCTGTGGGTGTGTATGTCTCCTATGCGTTCATATACCATTCGTCCGATTGCGATGAAACTTGGGTGAGATGTTGAGTACACTCCAAGGAAGGTTTCTGACTTAGTAAATCCATTTTACAATAGGTAGCGCACGCGTAGATTCGACAAATGAGCGACGATGCGCGAAGCATTTCAACAAAGTCCCGTATGTGTTCATATACCATTCGTCCGATTGCGATGAAACTTGGGTGAGATATTGAGTACACTCCAAGGATGGTTTCTGACTTAGTAAATCCATTTTACAATAGGTAGCGCACGCGTAGATTCAACAAATGAGCGACGATGCGCGAAGCATTTCAACAAAGTCCCGTATGTGTTCATATACCATTCGTCCGATAGCGATGAAACTTGGGTGAGATGTTGAGTACACTCCAAGGAAGGTTTCTGACTTAGTAAATCCATTTTACAATAGGTAGCGCACGCGTAGATTCAAGAAATGAGCGACGATGCGCGAAGCATTTCAACAAAGTCCCGTATGTGTTCATATACCATTCGTCCGATTGCGATGAAACTTGGGTGAGATGTTGAGTACACTCCAAGGATGGTTTCTGACTTAGTAAATCCATTTTACAATAGGTAGCGCACGCGTAGATTCAACAAAAGAGCGACGATGCGCGAAGCATTTCAACAAACTCCCGTATGTGTTCATATACCATTCGTCCGATAGCGATGAAACTTGGGTGAGATGTTGAGTACACTCCAAGGAAGGTTTCTGACTTAAAAAATCCATTTTACAATAGGTAGCGCACGCGTAGATTCAACAAATGAGCGACGATGCGCGAAGCATTTCAACAAAGTCCCGTATGTGTTCATATACCATTCGTCCGATTGCGATGAAACTTGGGTGAGATGTTGAGTACACTCCAAGGAAGGTTTCTGACTTAGTAAATCCATTTTACAATAGGTAGCGCACGCGTAGATTCAACAAATGAGCGACGATGCGCGAAGCATTTCAACAAAGTCACGTTTGCGTTCATATACCATTCGTCCGATAGCGATGAAACTAGGCTGAGATTTTGTGTGCACTCCAGGGAAGGTTTCTAGCTTAGTAAATCCCTTTAAAAATAGGTAGAGCACGAGTAGAATCAACAAATGAGCAACGGCGCGCGAAGCGTTTCAACAAAGTCCCATTTAATTTCATATACCATTCATCCGATAGCGATGAAACTTGGGTGAGATGCTGTGTACACTCCAGGGAAGGTTTCTGGCTTAGTACATACATTTTACAATAGGTAGCGCACCAGTAGATTCAACAAATGAGCGATGACACGCGAAGCGTTTCAACAAAGTCCCGTATAAAGTCATATACCATTCGTCTGATAGTGATAAATGTTTGGTGAATTGTTGTGTACACTCCAGGAAAGGTTTCTGGCTAAGTAAATCCATTTTACAATACGAAGCGCACGTTTATGTTCAACAAATGAGTGACTACGCGCGAAGCGTTTCGACAACGTCCCGTATACGTTCACATACCATTCATCCGATTGCGATGGAACTTGTGTGAGATGTTGTGTACAATCCAGGGAAGGTTTCTGGCTGAGTACATCCATATTACAATATGTAGCGCAAGAGTAGAATCAACAAATGAGCGACGACACGCGAAGCGTTTCAACCAAGTCCCGTATGCATTCATGTACCATTCGTCCGTACCTATGAAACTTGGGTGAGATATTGTGTACACATCATGGAAGGTTTCTGGCTTAGTAAATCCACTATACAATAGGCAGCGCACAAGTAGATTCAACAAATGAGCGATGACACGCGAAGCGTTTCAACCAAGTCCCGTATGCATACATGTACCATTCGTCCGTACCTATGAAACTTGGGTGAGATGTTGTGTACACGTCATGGAAAATTTCTGGCTTAGTAAATCCCCTATACAATATGCAGCGCACAAGTTGATTCAACAAATGAGGGACGACGCGCGAAGCGTTTCAACAAAGTCCCGTATAAGGTCATATACCATTCTGCCGTTAGCGGTGAAACTTGGGTGAAATATGGTTGACACTCCAAGGAAGGTTTCCGGCTTAGTAAATACATTTCACAGTAGGTAGCACACGAGTAGATTCGACAAATGAACGACGATAGCGATGAATCTTGGGTGAGATGTTGTGGACACTTACGTGACGGTTTCTAACTTAGTAAATACATTTTACAGTAGGTAGCGCACGAGTAGATTCAACAAATGAGTGACGGAGTGCGAATCGTTTAAACAAAATCAGGTATGCGTTCATATACTATTCATCCGATTGCGATGAAACATTGATCAGTTATTTTGTACCCGCCAGGGAAGGGGACTTAGTAAATCCATTTCACAATAAGTAGCGCAAGAGTAGATGCAACAAATGGGTGACGACGCGCGAAGCGTTTCAACAAAATTCCCTATTGCGTTCATATAACATTCTTCGATTGCGATGAAACCTTGATGAGTTATTGTGTACACGCCAGGGAAGGGCTTCGACTTAGTAATACATTTCTCAATAGGTAGCGCACGAGTAGATTCAACAAATGAGTGACAGCGCACGAATCGTTTAAACAAAAAACCCTATACGTGCATATACCATTCATCCGATTGCGATGAGTCATTGATGAGTCATTGTGTACACGCCAGGGAAGGGTTTCGACTTAGTAAATCTATTTCACAATAGGTAGCGTACGATTAGATTCAACAAATGAGTGACAGCGATGAAACTTTTTGAAAGTTGTTGTGCACGCTCCCTCGAATGGTTCTAAATTAGAAAATCCATTTTATGATAGCTTAGAGGCAGTTAACATGTTGTGAATCCAAAAGCACTTCAAGAAACAGAATTTCAACGCCAACACTTTCTTTGATTGGCATTGCAACGCATGCCGGGTACAGCTTGTAATAGTATAAAATACAGGTGTATCAACAATTTCACGTGAGGTTTCTTCTATGTCAGATGTTACACATCATATGCGACTACTGCAAGGCTCGTAGTTTTTCTCTATGCTTTCCTTCACCGTATCTATCCACCTCTTTCTGGGCCTTCCTCGTGGTCTTCTTCCTGGTATTTTCTCCATAAATATACTTTTTGATACTCTGTATTCTTCCATTCTCATCATATGTCCGTACCACTTCAGCTTACTGGTTTCTAGCTTGGGAACCCAGTTCTCTCCCTAGTGTCCACATTTCTGATTTTATCCCTCCGTGTGCAGACGTCGCGGAGATAATCAGAGACTCATCAGCGTCACTTATACTATATGCGGACGACATGGCAATTGGCTCAAGTGATAAAGAAGAGCTTCAAGATATCCTAAACAGACTTATCGCATGGGCAGACAGAAATGAACTACAAATCAACCAAAGTAAAACCAAACAAATGACCTTTAGGAGAGGAGGGAAACTTGCTTCAAGAAACACAATAACACTACACAATAAACCTTTAGAAGTAGTCACAAAATTTAAATACCTCGGAGTTACTTTACAAACAACATTATCATCCTTCAACTTCCATGTTACAGAGAGAGCCACTGCTGCAATAAAAGCCATGTATCATATCCAACAACCACAGCGAATCTCAATAGCCACTGCATTAACACTGTTGAAGACTGCTATAGCAGCAATAGCAACCTAGGGGATTAACATCATCTGGGACAAACTAACAATCACAAATCTATCAACAATTGAGAAGGTCAAAGCCCGTTACCTAAAACGGATTCTTGGAGTAGGGAAGTCAGCACCATCGAGGCTAACATGTGTTAACAAAAGAAACGTTCTTCGTTGAGGACATAAGAGCACAATTCTGACTACCAAGTACTAAGGCTTTTGAAAAGACACTACACATGTTAAAAGAGAAAACTAATGCCATATGGCCCGAATTTTATTCAACAGATGCCATGACAACATCGGAATGGAAGCAGACAAATTATGAACTTAGACACATACTGACAAGATTTGCAACGCACGGCTTTCATCACAAGCAATGTCAGAACCTAAGATTTCATCAACCGGAAGAAACCTGCGTGTGTAAATTGTGCAATAAACATTGTGAGCGATATCATGCACAAAACAGCCCAAACAGGACAATCTCAATAATAGGACTCAGGGGTAACGTTCTCGCTTGCTGAGCCCAAGGTTGCAGGTTCGAAACCTGGCGCAGTCAGCTGGCATTTGAGGGTGCGCAAATGCGAGGGAGCCGTGTCAGTAGATTTACGTTAAAGATCCCCTTCGGGGCAAAATTCCGGCACCCCGGCGTCTCTTAAAGCCAGTGTAGTTAAAAGGGACGTAAAACCAATAACATTATTATTATTATTAATAATTTATGTACCATTATGCACATTGTGCGCTTTTCTTAAATAAATATTTCTCTCTCTCTTGATTCCATACAGTAACTTGTTCTTGCATTTAAACATTGGACTTATCAGAAGGCTTAAAATTATTTTGGCACAACTGTCATTGTTGGCCTCCTGGAAATTAAACTGAAATAGTATTATCTGCATGTGTACCAATTTTGGAATAGCTCCCATGCATACCTTGCGAGATATCCAACATGGAGCTCAAATTTCTAGTGCGTTTTTTCAGCAGTTGGTAGCACTGACATCATTTTCAAATATGGACGTGAGATATTCCGGTGCACATCTTTACTCATACTAAATTTGGTTTTGATTGCTGCAGCCGTTTAGGAGTTGATAGGGGGGGGACACACACACACACACAGCCAGACAGACAGACAGACAGACACACATTTTTCCGGATCGATCTCATAAGTCTACTTTTTCCTCATTTTTGCAAAATGTGAAAAGTAGGCTAATAACTTTTCTGTAAGTCTAACATAGCCAAACTACCCAGTTGTTATACTAGATTCAAGAAATATTTGGTTGTAATATGTAAATCAGGCTTAATATTCTTGGAGCACTGAGTGCTCCAGTGTAAGATTAGTGTTTGTAATAAACAACTGTAGGGTATGTTTGATATCATTGTTGTTAATTTTCTGTAATTACACAATTTTCCACCGAGGAATTACCCCCATTTGCAAATAAAGTAAATGAATGACATTGTTTATTTATCGTATGGCTTCTAGTTCCGGGAGTGTCCGAGGACATGTTCGGCTCGCCTGAGTCTGTAGATGCTTCCAGCGGACACCCTTAGGGTGAGCTACAAATTCCGTTCAATTTCAAGTACGAGGGGCGGTTTTTAAGTCATACCCGTTGTGATATTACGCCGTTGCAGCACTGCGGTCGGCATTCCGTACAGGTGCACTGTGTACCTGCATCTATCGGCAAGGCTGAGACGCCATTACGGTAACAGTCGCCGCCCATGTGTGGGTGTGTTGACAAGCTTTTGAAATTGCATCGCCGAACACGGGTACAGCTTACTCGTAGAAAAAAGAGAAAACTCCCCTGTAAAATATGCCGCCATTTGGCCACCACTGTCAGGCAAATTGCTTATAACTCCTAAACATACGGAGTTCTCCTGAGTAAGAACGCAATTTGCCTGACAGTGGTGGCCAAATGGCAGCATATCTTACAGGGGAGTTTTCTCTTTTTTCTACGAGTCTAGTTAGTTAGTTATTGTTGTTTTAAGGGGCGGAACTACGAAGCCATCTGCACCTAAATTTCTACGAGTCTGCGGGACTCGTGATCGGCGATGCCATTTCAAAAGCTTGTCAACACACCCACACATGGGCGGCGACTGTTGCCGTAATGGCGTCTCAGCCTTGCCGATAGATGCAGGTACACAGTGCACCTGCGCGGAATACCGACCACAGTGCTGTAACGGCTTAATATCACAATGGGTATGACTTAATAACCGCCCCTCGTAGTTCCAACTTTCGCTACCAGATAGCAATGATACCTAGTGGTGAACGTTGGAATTTTGATAGAGCGTTCCGACAAAATCTAACCTAACAATTTAGCTTCATACAAGTTTAGTCTGTGGAAGGATCTTTTACATGTCCCATCTATGACATGGGACCGCCGGCTTTACTTCCCCTCCGAAGGAAGGCATACTGAAGGATTTTTGTTGTTGTTTGTTGCTTGAGTCTTCAGTCTTTTGACTGGTTTGATGCAGCACTCCATGCCTCCCTGTCCTGAGCTAATCATTTCATCTCTACATAGTCACTACACCCTACATCCGAGGCAATCTGTTTAACATATTCTAACCGTGGTCTACCCCTACAGTTTTTGTCCTCGACCCTTCCATAACTAAGCTTGCTATTTCTGGGTGTCTTAGTATGTGTCTTACCAACCTATCTCTTCTTTTCATTAGCAGTCGCCAGAAACATGTCTCCTCTCCCACTCGTCTTAATAGCTCATCATTTGTTACCTTATCTACCCATCTGATCTTCATCATTCTTCTGTAACACCACGTTTCAAACGCCTCAATTTTCTTCTTTTCTGCTGCACCAATAGTCCAAGTTTCACTTCCATATAGCGCCACGCTCCAGACAAAAGCTTCCAAAAATGACTTCCTAATACCTAAATCTATATTCGATGTCAACAGATTCCTTTTCTGTAGAAATGCTTTCTTTGCCTGATCCAACCTACTTTTATATCCTCCTTGCTTCGTGCATCACTGGTTATTTTGCTTCCTAAGTAACGGAAGTCTCCTACTTCCTACAGCTTTTCACCTGCCAATTTGATGTCCATAAAGGTTTCTGATTTATTTCGGCTGCATCCCAATATTTTTGTTTTACATTTATTAATTTTCATCATGAATTCTTTCCTCAAGACGGAGTCCATACCGTTCAAATGCTCTTTCAAATCCTCAGGCGTGTCAACCAAGATAACGATGTCATCGGAAAATCTCTGATCTTGGGTACAGCAGTTCAGCCTGCTATCAACTACGCCACCAAAGCCGCTAATGGATGACAAAATGAATATGTTGAACGGCGAGAGGACGAGCTGGGAGTGTTTCATCCCGCGCCCCGAGCTGTCGATCTGTGTTTGTGACACATCATATCACCTCCACCACCCCCACTTCCTACACTGAATACATTAATGAGGTTTCCACCCTCCCACAGTTTCAAAATGTTGCCCCTCATGGCGAGAGGGTATCTTTTGAGTGGACCGCAAACTATGTCTGATTAAAGCCCCGTAGTCTCTCAAATGTAATTTGTGATTTCCGACTGGAAATGCCACGAACCAATCAAACTTCGGGAACAGATAGGTTGTTGGAATTGACTCGACAAATACATCAAGACATGAGGCCTATATCAAGCTAAACATGTTTACCAAAGAAGATATTAATAGTGACTAGAGACGGGTTCGATTCCCACTGTGGACAGACACAACAGGCATGACCACTCCAAGGAGAGCTATGTGTTAAATCCATTTCTATCTCTATACCCATATACTGTAGATTGAATATTACGTGATTGTTTGTATGTTTGATTGTCCCGTATGAGTTATTAGCCTACTTTTCACATTTTGCAAAAATGAGGAAAAAGTAGACTTATGAGATCGATCCGGGAAAATGTGTGTCTGTCTGTCTGTCTGGCTGTGTGTGTGTCCCCCCCCCCCCTATCAACTCCTAAACGGCTGCAGCAATCAAAACCAAATTTAGTACGAGTAAAGATATGCACCGGAATATCTCACGTCCAAATTTGAAAATGATGTCAGTGCTACCAACTGCTGAAAAAACGCACTCGAAATTTGAGATTAATGTTGGATATCTTGCAAGGTATGCATGGGAGCTATTCCAAAATTTGCACACATGTAGATAATATTATTTCAGTTTAATTTCCAGGAGGCCAACCATGACAGTGTTCCCAAATTAATTTTAAGCCTTCTGATAGATCCAATGTTTAAATGCATATAACTTCTACACTATCAATTGGATTTCAACCAAATTTTGTATGTAATATCTGTACATAAACAGATATGACTGAGCGTATTATTAAGAGCCACCAGGGCTGCCAACTGTTAATAATTGCTCTCTATATTTTTTCATCCAAATACCAATATATCAGAAAGTATGCAAGCCAACAGCTTTAAACTATGCACACGTATATTCTGACATTTTAGATTAATTTGGAGTAACTTATATACGTCAGTTCTACCAACATGATTATAAGCCTGCTGATAGTACCAATTTTTAAATACATGTAACTTCTATACTATCAGTTGGATTTCAACCAAATTTCGTATGTGCTATGTGTACCATAAGAGATATGACTATAAGTATTGTTAAGAGCAATCAGGGCTGCCAACTGTTAATAAATGCTGTCTATATGTTTTACCCTAATATCAATATATCAGAAAGTATGCAAGCCAACAGCTCTATACTTTGCACACGTATAGCACCTGACATTCTAGATTAATTTGGAGTAATTAATATTAGGCAGTGCTGCCAACATGATTCTATGCCTGCTGATATGTCCAATTTTAAAATACATGTAACTTCTATACTAACAAATGGATTTCATCCAAAATTGGCACAACAAGATATCATAATATTTCAGATTATTTCTGACCAGCACACGCATGGTATTGTTGGCAACATGCTTTTACGCGTGCTGATAGATCCAGTGTCTAACTGCATGTAACGTCCATTGGACTTCAACCAAATTTTGTATTCTGTACCTTAAGAGGTGGAACTAAGAATATATTCAGTCACCAAGGCTGCCAACTGTAGTGCTCTATTAGGCTACATTATACCATGTATATTTTGAACTAATTAGATATTTCGGTATTACCAACTTAATTTCGTCATTATTCTAGATAGGTTCATAATCTGTAGAATAATCATTGGCATGAAAAGTAGGCTGTATAGTTCTTCACGGAACTTCTTGTTTTTCTTCTTATTTCTTCGATTTGGCCAACTAGGGACCACGTCAGTTCAACTGTCCCTTCACCCAAGGGATTCAACTCCAAAGAGCTGCACTGGCCTCTCCGCAGACACACACCACTATCTATTAACTCTTCAATACTACAGTTTAAAATAAATGATTCACATACAGGTCTATATCGCTTCAGTTGTGCAGAACGTGATCTGTCATAATTATGATTATATTACTTTTCCATAAATCAACTGGTGATTAATAATATTTAAAAACAAACATATCGCGTATCATTAATATACAGTGTTCGTAACAATATCAATAGAGACAATGAGCATGCAAATTAACATAATCTGAGACTTTCCGGTTGGGTTGTTTCAAATGAACATAATGGTAGAGATATCAGTGTAAAATAGATTCACAATTCCATAAATGTACGTCCACAACAGTGCACTTTGTACTGACATTGGGCTGCTTCGGTGGCCATGCTGATCATCTATGCCTAAGGTCGCGGGTTCAAACCCAGCCGAAATCGTTGGATTTTTTAAGAGAGTTAAAAATCCCTCAGTATGCCTTCCTTCGGAGGGGAAATTAAGCCGGCGGGCCCATGTCATAAATGTATGGCATGTAAAAGAACCTTCCACTGACTAAACTAGTGTGAAACAAAATGTGTAGGTTAGGTTTAGTTAGTTATTTATTGTTGTTTAAGTTCGATCCTATTATATGTCAGAAAACTGTACTATAATGAGGCTCATTATAACACTATTTTTCATTATAAAACAGTCTCTCCCACCAATCAGAGCTCAAGAAACAGTTGTTTGACCAATTAGATAATTAGATGCGCTGAGTTTCACGGCCTTCTAATTTAAATTTCACTGCCTGGCCTAGTGTCATAGTAGGGTAATCGAGGAGGCCATGGTCAAATACAAGGCATTCTCTGCGTCTGATGCGCTCTGTTCAGTACATAAAACTGGCAAAATTTCGACAGATAATTATGAATATTTATGTTCGAACATAAAATAGTTATAATAATTATCGTCGAACATAAACAGTCGTATGCAAGTCGCCCATAATGGTAATTAAGACATTCGTATGGAAATTATAAAACTCGCGGGACTCGTGTCTTAATTACCATTATAGGCTCGTTGCAAAATATACTATTAAAGGGGCGGAACTACGGGGGCATCTGCCCCGAAGGTTAGGTTTGATTAAGTTCCAACTTTCGCCACCAGGTGCTGGTTGCGATGGCATCTAGTAGTAGCCAAGTTCACAGCTAGGTGTCGTGGACGGTAGCATTTGGTAGCGAAAGTAGGAACTACTTGAAATTATCTTCTGCAGTCCTTACTTCAATTAAAAGCAGATAACACACATTAATACAGTCAACACAATAATTGACACCGGTTATCAGATTCTACAAACACCCAAAGTACACGGGGCTAATTGACCGCGTTGTCGCAGCCCCTAAACTAACGAACCAACCAACCATGTACTTACATTCATATATTTGATTCAGATACATCTACTAGTACCCCCAGAAGACCGGGTTCGATTCCTGGCTCTGCCAAGATTTTTAGCCTATTTTCAATTTTGAAAAAAAGAAAAAAAAAAAAAAAAAAGACTTATGAGATCACCTTTTGTCCGTGTGTGTGAGAGAGAGGTGTGTGTGTCCCCCTAATAACTTCTAAACGTCTGGAGCGATTTCAATGAAACTCGGTAAGTTCATAGCACAATTCCGGACCACTCCGACCGTGCCCTTGAAATTTCGTTACGACTCACCAATCCAACATGTCGGCTGTGCGAAATATTTCACCAGGATTCAATGTCTCCGAAACTATTCCCGATATCACCCTGGAATTTTTTCGGTAATAAAGGGAACTACTGGAAGTTCACCTATGTGACTTTTGAAAAACTGGTAACTACAAAACCAACGTGGCGGCCACGCGAATTTGCGACTTTTAAATATACATTTCTCGCGATTTAACCAACCAAACGCAATGAACCTTGGTATAGTATATGTTTATACACATTGTAATGCACCGACATCTAACTCCGTTCAATTGTTTACATAACCACAAGATGGCCGATGTGCGAAATATTTACCGCCATTCTATATCTCTGAAACTATTAGCGGTATCACCCTGAAATTTTGTACGGAGATAAAGGGCACTACTGGAAGTTCATCTATAGGACCTTCAAAAAACGGTTAACTACAAAACGAAAATGGCGGCCAAGCGAATTTGAAAATTTTAAATAGACCTTTCTCGCGATTGAATGTTCCAAACGCAATGATATCTGGTACAGGAAATCTTTATACACACTGTAATGCACTGGTATTTAATTTAGTTCAATTGTTTACATAACATCAAGATGGCGGCTGTGCGAATTTTAAAATTAAGTTTTTATTTCTTGTGTCGTAGTCATGCGATCGAAAAGAAAGTTTGAATAATGAACCTACGCAATAATTTTCCTTTAATGGTACATGACTCTATGGCCTATACATTTAACAATCCAACATGGCGACCATCCGAAATATTTAGACGGCTCTGAATATCTACGAATCTATTATAGCAATAAAACTGATTTTTTAATGTTCATAGGGGCTATGAACTTAAGTTCACCTATAGGACTTTAAATAACCTGGTGATCACAAATCCAACATGGCGGCGACGCGAAGTATAAATATTCACATGGACGTTTCTCGCAATTTAACCATCCGAGTGCAGTGAAACTTGGTACAGTAAATCCTTATACGAATGGTAATCCACTGGCATCAAATTTATTTCAATTGTTTCCATAAACACAAGATGGCAGCTGATCGAAATTTTAAAATCTCCTTTTTACTTCTTGTGTCCTAATCATGCGATTGAAGTTTGAATGGTACACGTACACAATAATCTTCATGTAACAGTACATAACTCTAGGACCTACATATATAAAATCCAACATGGCGACCATCCGAAATATTTAGTCGGTTCTCAATATCTACGAATCTATTACAGCAATCAAACTGAAATTTTGTATGTTGATAGAGGCAATTAACATAAGTAGGATATATGGAAATAGGCTGCATATTTCTTCACGGAACTACTTTTTTTTCCGGTCTAAAGGCTGGAGCCTGGTTCACTCAGCCTCCTGAATCAAAACTGGGACCAAGCCGGTTCGATTCCACCTTAGTCATCCTGAGATTTGTGTCCCACAGTTTTCCTACACTCATCAGACATTGCCAACTTATAGGAGATAGTTCGGAATGTCTTCTGAAATTTTGCGTATGCTTGGTTTCGACAATGGTTCTTATATCCCTCCGGTATTTTGTAGACTTGAGAATGTTTGCACTGCTCAATGTGAAGAAAAAGATTTAAATATTGCCAAACATAGTGAGTTTGCTGACGAGAAGTTGGAACAAATCACCAGCTTCTCTTATCTTGGAAGTTTCTTCACTCAAGAACTCATGCTTCTGGCATAGTGTATAACCTAGAGCGACAGGTTCTGGTTCAAAAATTATAGATGATGCACATATTAATTCTTCTTGGATGAATACCATTATTTCGCCACGCAATGATCCAATCATTGTGAAATCTGGCATTGACAACCATTAATATAACCTAGAACTACAGCTTTATAAATCTATGGTTCAGATTCAAAAATTATAGATGGCGTGCATGTTAATTCTTCAGGCATGAATACCCCTAACTCGGCACGCAATGATCCGATGTCTGTGCAATCTGGCATAGTGTACCATTAATATAACCTGGAGCTACAGATATATACATTCATTGATTCAGTTTAAAAATTATAAGTGGCGCGCGGGTCAGTTTTCAGATACAGTGGAACGTGGCTAATTCGAACTTATATAATTCGAATTATTCTTTAATTCGAATTTTTCCCTTGGTCCCTAGCATTTTATATACAATCATTGCTAAAAAATCGTGGTTAATTCGAATTATATTTCGGATAATTCGAAGCTTTTAGTGTAAAAAGCCGATCGGAAGCCAAACAGTTGGGGCAGTTCCCGAAAAAACTGTTCCTAGTGCAGCCCAAGCAACAAACCACATCACAGAACTTAGGTGTTTTTTTTAGTAGAAATGACGTAAGTGATTCTATTTTCCGTTCCTTAAATTTGTTAGATTCTTTTGTGATGGCCAAGAGACTTCATTGTAGAAAACAGGTAAAAATCTCAAACATTTTTGAAATACAGTAGATTTCTCTAAGACTTAACTAGATTTCTGGATTACTACTGTCGTTAAATAGCTGAATAGTACATTTTGGTTTTATTTTTCACTTGAAACTTTTGAGGTTATTCACGATACAGTCATTATAAAGTACCTTTGTCTGTTAATCTGCTTTGTTGAACGAAAATCATTATGTAAACATAATACAATATATTTTCTCTACCCTTTTCAAAGAACTTTCTTAATTCGAATTTTTGGATAATTTGAATTTTTCTACTGGTCCCTTGAGGTTCGAATTATCCAAGTTCCACTGTATATGAATCTACCTAAGTTGTCAAGGAGTGGTCCGATCTCTTAAAACCAATCGTAATGAACCAATGCCATAATCTAAACCTCCAGATACGTAGGTCTATAGGATATTTATTTAGTCCATCACAGTGAATGCCTATTAAGATGGCAGGATAGTTTGGTGTTGTGAGTTTCTGGACACACTGTATGCTGTGCATATAAATAATACTGATGTATCGAATTCTGTGCAACCTGCATGAAACGGAAACTACATACTGTATATTTGTATGGTAATGTATCCTTCTAACGAGTGTATATCCTAGCCCTGATTATAGTTCAACAAGCTACTCCCCACATATTTACAACTAAGAACAAGCTTGCTCGCTGTTTGATCTATGATGTTGGTACTCCTGGCCACCTGAGACCTTCCCGGTCATCGCTATGGCCTGGGTTAATTCGAAATGAGCCCCAGAGGTTCCCTTCATGTTTATGGAACACAGTCCAGCCATAACTCATATCTCTGGAGCTGGTGTGCTCTACAGCCAGGATTTAAAAATAACATATCAGCTTGTGCTGGTCTGGGACGATATTTCACAGCGCAAACTGTGTTCTACATCGCAGGGTTACCAGATGATAATCACAATATAATAATAGTCATAATATTATCAGTGATTCACGCCCACTAAGAAGTGCTAATGACTAGTGCTTCTGCGATGCTTTCCTTCCTCTCCTGTGTGAGCGGTGGTGGGGACCAAGAGTTAACACTATCACAGAATTTGGAACGGTCAAGAATATCACAGTCTAAAATCCCAGCGTTATTCAAGTTTTGTTTCACTTCATTAAGCCACAAGCTGACAGTCTTGTAACAATTAATCAAGTTGAAGATCTTCTTGGTGATTCTCTCGTTCCCATCCGGAAGAGGTGCCCGTAGAATTTCAGTCGTCTCCGTCGCATGATAGCGGTGGCAGGTTCCAACTAGAAAGGCTGGAGGCTTAGCCAAAGACTCTTCACATATTAGAAAATGATCTGCATAATACTTATCTTGCATATCTTGTTTCAAATTACTCGCGAACGGCAAGTGCAAACCAAGGGCAAAGCAAGGTCTGGCGCGCGGGATGCCGTCACGCTCACCACAGTGCGCGGGGACTTGCCCCTTCCATCCAGTCTAAAAACACTTATAGTGGGTGATGTATTGAAGATAGAGATATGCTCTCGCGGACTGTTTTGTAGAACTTTTCATGCTGACTAATTCTTACGCTCATAGTATATTGATATTTTTAACGGTTTGCCCAACGTAAGCTCAAGAAGCGCACGGACGCCAAGTTTGTGTTCGACTTTTTCACTGAAATCGTTACTGTTTGGCTTCCTTTGATCATACATAAATTATTTTCTACAGAATCTTTCCTCGAGATATCCTTTACAGAATGGTGAAAACCGCATCAAAATCCATCCAGTGGTTCTCGTGATTACCCGTGACATCCAAGAATCGGGGATTTTTGTCTTATACTAACGAAGTAGAGATTGTCGGGGAACACATGCACCAAGCGGTTCTATGACGTCACACACCTCAGTGCATCTGAGTACATTTCGTCCCGTCACCGTAACGTAACGCCAGACCCCAGCATAACGACGAAGTCGACAAGATCATTTAAAATGATAAAAACTGTGATAGTCATAATAATAGACTGTGGAAACAAGATAGATTCGTCATCGTTTCTGAGATCATCCGAGCATCAGGAGAGATCCACGGGTCTATAGGGATGTACATGTCATTCGAATATTTGAATATATTCACTACTTGGAATATTCACCAATTCAAAATACGAAAATATTGTTCGATACTTCGAATGATTCAAGCAATCAACGTAGGCCTAATCGAGTATTTTGAATAGCCAATTATTAAAATAAATCCAGTCCCGCTTCACTCTACTAGGAAACACACCCCGTTGGAAACAAGACACAACATAACGATGTAGCCAAGCTAGATACAGCAAGGGATTAATAAGGGAAACATGTTATTGGATCAGGATGTACGATGTACCATTTTCTTCAATAAACCAAGGCTGGTATTAACGGAATTATAAAAGGTATCGGGACATTCTCATTAGACCGGGCAGCGCTTATATGGCTATTAGCTTATGCGTGGCGAGAATTGAGACCAGGTCTTTAATAGTTGAAGATTATCTTGAATACAGTAACATACACCACGTTAGGGAGACTAGACTTGGCCATACACTGTCACATTTGTACGACGAACACAGAAACTTAGGTGTGCTAGAGGGGAAAACCCAGGTATTTAAGAGACCCTGGCCCTCAGGAAGCTCCCCCAGTTCAGTGTAGATAGTGACGAAGACAACTGCTCTCACCAGGACGCGCAAGACTCAATCAGATAAGTAGCCTGCACAATACAACCTGAATTGACCGTTTAAACTACAATCACATAATCACTCTAAGCAAGCAAGTTTGGAGGTCAATCACCACTTTCAGAATTTTAACAAAACATCACATAGAATATAACTAACAAATATTGAGTTGAACTATCTCACCTATTACCGCAACTAAAGAAGTGTACATATTGTAAATACGAGGGCAGATCAAAAAAATAAGTTGCACTTCCCAGTTATGGCCATTTTTACACCACCCATACAACAGCAACACGCCTATAACGATATACAATGTAACGTCACTTTTCCACATAGTTTCCAAGAGACTACAAACATTTCTGCGAACGCACAACCAACTTGTCGATGCCGGATGCATAGAAAGTTCCTCCAGCGTTCTGCAACCACACGGAGACAGCAGCCTTCACTTCCTCATCGGTCTGGGAATGTCGACCACCGAGCTTCGTTCTTAACTTACCGAACAGATGAAAGTCACATAGCGCTAGGTCGGGACTGTAGGGTGGAATTTGCCAGACCTCCCACTTGAAACGTTGCAGTAGTTCGCTCGTTTTGCGGGCCTTGTGAGGTGTTGCGTTATCGTGCAAGAAAATCACCCGGCGCTCAATTTCCCCCGGCGCTTCTCTTTAATCGTGCAATTATTCCTATTGGCCCATAGAAATTGGATTGCCGCACGCACCTCATATTTGGAGTGAACGTCCAGTCGACGCGCCATTGCATTTGGCCGGTATTCACACCATACAAGACGAGACACCACAACGACCTGCCTAACAGAAGTGTGGGCAGTGTCTGTCCCTTACTCCGCTGTGCCCACGTTTGCGACACACAGCGCGCTGCTGCAGCGCGTTAGTGCAACTAACTTTTTGATCCACCTTCGTATTTACACCCATACCTTCAGACATAAACAAATTTCTAGCCTAAGTGTAATGGATCTGATTATGATCGCCTGACGATCGAAACTGGTCATCCAAGTGTATTTATTATTCTCATATTTTTTTCAGGATTAGAGAATAACGTATCTCATTTCGGTATAATCGTGTTGACCGACTGAAAAGCACCAAACTGTTGTTTACTGAGGCAACACTGAAGAATGGCTTCAAAGACCATAAGGAACTTACTTGCAGAACTACAACGTATATTACGACTTCTGCGCAGTGAGATGTTTGTAGGAGTGTAATCTCATAAAGCACTTTGCAATTATCCTGCTGATGATTATAATGAAATACAAGCAGTAGACTGTGTTAAAAACGGAGAATTACATCTCGAGTGTTTGAATCTCAGATTGCGTATTTTTGTGACAGCTGCTAAAACTGTGTTCCATTGCCAAGCGTAATTACACAGGTCTACACGATTTTTCCTTTCTTGGTGTTGATTCTTATTTTACACGTACCTTGTTCACCTGAATTCAGAAGTGCCATTACTTTTGTCCTATCACACAATAATTCTTATAATTGCAGTAATTTTGACTAACAAGATATTGCAATATTTCACAATATCTCTACTGTTGGCTGATAAAACGTGATGTTCCTACTCGAGTGAACAAGAGAAAAAGCAGTATGAAAAGCTTTGCATCCAAGCGGCAATGGTTCTGTTGACTTAACAAGTGAACACAAACTGTTTTTTTTCTCTGATACGTATTTGTTACAATATGTTTTAAGTTAATGTGTTTATTATTTTCATGTACAGTAGAGTCTCGCAAACTCGGCCACCCTTCGGTCTACATTAGGCCAAGTTTGCGAGACTCTACTGTACTAAACTCTGCCTGTTATAATACAATGCAGGGTGGTATATTGACTTTCACGGCCAGTGAATTAAAACTTAGCAATTCTTCTAGGTTCGTGTCGTGACTTGTGTGAGGTTCCGCCTAGAACACCAAGCTGGCTCATCAGCGAGCTCTTGTGTCCCCACCTGGACCCCCACAGGAGTTGGGAACTGCGCGCTACCTCCCTTTATATGAAGGACACCTGCGCCTCTTTACTGCGAGAACTAAATGCTCAACCGCCCTATGAAGGCGGTTATGGCGGTTATGAGGGAGGTTATGGCTGCTTGAGCTTTTAGTTCTCGCAGTAAAGAGGCGCAGGTGCACTTCATATAAAGGGAGACAGCGCGCAGTTCGCTACTCCTGTGGGGGTCTGGGCGGGGACACCTAGAGCCAGTTTGGTGTCCTAGGCGAGAAATCCCACATAAGACAAGACGCGAACCTAGAAAAATTGCTGAGTTTTAATAAAATGCAGATTTTCAAGTTCACGCTCTTTAATGATTTATTTAATATGTAGTTTTTTTTTAAACGTGATGTGATACAGGAACAAAGAAGACATTTGCGTAATTCATAGAATTTCAAATATACAAAATGTGTTATTGAATCCAAAAAAGGTCTCCAAAATATTATTGTGTAGACCTGTGATATTACTATTATTACTCATTGGGTCACACAGCCGTGTAGTAATTGCGAGCTTGCTGATTGCTGATTATGGGAGAGTTACTGCAGCTGAACGAATTAGATACAACGCAATGCGTAGGAGAGAATCAGAAAAATATAACAATAATTGGTTTGTACAATTTGATATACTGCGTTACTAATCATGATACAAGTGATAAATATCAAAACTGATGAGCTAACATTCTGCTAGTCCACACAGACCTGTGGACAGCCTGCAACAATATATTGAAGGGTGTGGTGCAAGAGGGAGATAAATCCGTTTTACCAGCTTTATTCTGGGGAGACAAAACATGATATACATATTTCATATAGCTTGAATAATTCTTAGAGATATATTTTGAAGCACTAAATTTAAGGCGGTAATTCATTGCTACAATTTAGAATTTCAGACCGATTAATATCATTTATATTATTATAAATTTAAAATGGAGTTACATCTGTTATGCACAAAAGCATTAAAAATTATTTAAAATGTCTGTGAATATCTCTTCATTTAAAACAGTAACGTGTCAGATGAATGTCAAAATAAGACTTTATCTCGTATAATACAAGTATACAAACAAAATTAAACAAAAAGTCACCAGACTAAGTGGAATGTTTCATTTAAGTGTTCTCTTCGTCTTCTGCGAGGGAATCGGTTGTCTCACCTGAATTAGCGTAATCTTCAGGGCTTCATGGTACCACATGTTACCATAGCAACCACATCCTGGAAGCACTTCTCGATTGTCCGTTACCCCAAATGCAAGAGGGAGTAATTATTTCAGCACATGTATTCCCGTGAGTTTCTAGCGGATGTAGCTTACCTCATTCTTGCACCAAAGATGCAACTAATTTTATCGCACAGTTAGGTGCAATATACAGTTTTTCGCAAATTTTGGAGAATAACCCCCTCTAGCACCAAACCCAACAATTAGCACCATTCGATTGAATATAAGGGTACTTGTCAAGTCCAATAATACACTTATTATTGTAACTAAAACCACAGCCGATTCGAATCCCTTCAATACAATCTTAACAATTGCTCATCAGACACGTGTTAAGGTGGATCAAAAAGTTAGTTGCACTAACGCGCTGCAGCAGCGCGCTGTGTGTCGCAAACGTGGGCACAGCGGAGAAAGGGACAGACACTGCCCACACATCTGTTAGGCAGGTCGCTGTAGTGTCTCGTCTTGTATGGTGTGAATAGCGGCCAAAAGCAATGGCACGTCGACTGGACGTTCACTCCAAATATGAGGTGCGCGCGACGATCCGATTCCTATGGGCCAAAAGAAGGAATTGCACGGACATTCATCGTGAAATTAGTGCTGTGTATGGAGAGCGGGCCATTTCCCGGCAAGGGATCGTGAAGTGGTGTCAGCAATTCGAAGCCGGACGCACGGATATACTGTATATCACGGACGAATATCGCAAGGGCAGGTCCGCAACGTCCAGGACCCGTGCAAATATCAACAGTGTGAATGCGATCATTAGACAGAACGGTGGTCGACGTTTCCAGACCGATGAGGAGGTGAAGACCGCTGTCTCAGTGAGGATGCAGAACGCTGGAGGAACTTTCTATGCATCCGACATCGACAAGTTGGTTGTGCGTTCGCAGAAATGTTTGGAGTCTCTTGGAAACTATGTGGAAAAGTGACGTTACATTGTTTGTCGTTATAGACATGTTGCTGTTGTATAGGTGGTGTAATAAATGGCCATAACTGGGGAGTGCAACTCATTTTTTGATCTGCCCTAGTAGAACTGCAGTTGAAGGATGCAGTAGCTCCACCTTTTGGTAAAATTCATGTTTTGATGGCTAATCATAGTGAGAGAATCTCAAGATCTTTTGATGCAAGAACGGCGTGGCTCAACGTGTTAATTAGTGCGGCAGGCTGACCAACTGTTTGTTTGTGTGCAAAAACAACGCAGTACGGAGATATACCTTAAAGAAACAACTCTACCAAGGACCCGAGCTCCTGCAACACTGAGATATGCCCTCAAATGGGCAAACATATATTAGTCATCGACTAACCTTCCATTCTACAATGCCATCAGCGCTTTGGAAAATAAAACTGACTTGCATATCACAAATTGAGAATGACTCGCTTTGATGTGTGGTTTTCACGTCTGGAAATAGCAAACAGAAGGGGTATTCAGTGGAAATGTTTTAAAATTCTAACGTATTTCAGTGCAAAACGTGGGTGGCTCCAACATTTGGTTATATTTTAACCCGTGAGGGGTCGCGTCCGCTCGATTAGACCGTATGTATTGTACCCATGTGAGTAATCTCGATGGAAAATATGCTTCCGCCTCCAGCTAGCGTCAGGACTCGGGCGTGTACCGTCTCCCCATTGAGCAGTTGCATATTTTGGATTTGAGGCTAAAAGGTATCAACTCTACAATGATAAGGCACAACTCTATTCTAAAACTTTAATTCAGTAATAAAATTCATGGCTTCAAACAAACAAAACAATCCCCTCAAACATAAACCAAAATCAAATAAAAATTACTTCCATAATCCACTAATATGAACATACTATTATCACAATAAAATCATATCATAACACAAACCTTTACACTTATATCAACTTCACAATGATGCTGCTAGTGCGCTGATGCACATACAACTTCAGAAACAAACTGTACTTTGATTCTTCTGTCATCCAATGTGACTTCATTAATTCTACAAAATTATTTATTCCTTAAACCTTGTCTTAATTTGATAATAATGTGTATCGTGTGTGTGTTTTGATCTTTCTCTTCCCACCAAATGCTTTACATGCATTAGCTTTTTCTGGTGTTGCACAGCAGTCTACATGCAACTCCATAATTATGTAAGCTACCCTTACACTTCCCCTATTTATATAGTTCCACTGCATGCCGTTTGTGATTTCATCTTAAAAACGTTAATTATTTCTGTGTCGGATGGTACAATTAAACTACCCTTGCGCGCGTAGCCTGTGGCATCCAGTAGCCAACTTCTGAAAAGGATGTCAGTGACAGTAAAAATGCAACGTCCAACCCTTCGTTAGATTGCTAAAATTATGAACCATCAGGATGATCTATAATTATCAATGTGTTCTTAAACCACATGGCTTCATTACTCAATATAACAATGTTTCATCTTATGTCATTAACAGGGTCTAAAATCTGTTCTTTTCAATGGGGCGTGGTGGCGCAGCGGTTAAGCTGTTGGCCTCTCACCAAGGTGGACCAGGTTCGATTCCCGGTCAATGCATGTGAGATTTTCGAAGTGAAATGCCATGTCCTGTGGTTCGGATTCCACGTAAAAAGGAGGTCCCGTGGCTCATGATCGCATGATTAACGGTCACGTTAAACTACAAACTACAAGCTTCCTTTTTGTTCTTTTCAAACTTTCTTTCACGGTTCGCTTGACCGTCCCGACCCTCTTCCAAGCGGCCTGTACACAATAGCAGTGGAGTGAGGTCCTACAGTGCCTCGACCCTCGTTTCATGCCATATGTCTTACCTCCCCTAAGCAGTATAAGATTTTAACAGACAAATACCGTGGTCCTAGTGACACACATATCCCAATGGATTTAAACTGAATATTATGCAAACAGGTACTGGATGAGCTTAACATTTACTCCTACCCTGAGGATAATAATAATTGGCACCAAATAGGCCCATTTCAACACGAAGGCACGAGATTCATAAAACATTGGTCTAGTAGGTAACCGGTATCTTTAATAAATGCTGCGGTCAGTCATAACATGCTGCCGTAATACGATTCGCTTCAACGAGCCGAATCACTCAATAATAAGTTCTCGGGCGATCAGATAGAGTGCAGAGATGTCCAACGTTTTCCTCTCACCTATCACGGGATTCAAACCCGGAACCTTCCATATCCATCATCAGAGTTAGGGTCCATTCACTAAATACACTCTGGTACAAAGCACATCTCCAATTATGCCCACGGCATACGAGATTTCATACGAAGAATAGATTACCTGGTCCCTTACCTAATGCTATGATCTTCGTCCTATAATTATTAAGAGAAATCTATCAATTACTCTATAAGCTTTTCACATAAGCTGCAAATTCAATTCACTAAAAAGCTCTTCCATTTCCTGGCATAATTATATTCCCATTAATACAATATATTCTGATATAAAACTCTTTTCTTAATCCCGTAACGTAATCTTACTGTATAATCTTACTGCTTAGATCGATAAGTCTTGCCGTTAGCGTAAATATTTCTTGCTTACAACATTTTTACCTGATGCGTTCATTCATACCTTTATTATTTATTATTATTATTATTATTATTATTCTCACTGACATAAATAACCAAAATCCGACACAACTAATCATCTTAAAAACTCGAACAACCGTGTTCGTTTCATTTACATAACTGATTTGCCATTTTTAATTAATAGTGGTAACGATTAATCCACTCACTGATACAAATTAACATCTCAACTCTATTAAAATCAACACAATAATGATTAAACCTGGAGGGTCTATCTCCTAATCTGATTCTTACTGGCATCTTTATAACTCTGAAATCACATTACATGCAGTGGCCTATACCTCTACTTAAACATAATTTGTGGGGTACTCACATATATCAAGGCTCATCATGGTGGCTCCAACCACTCATATCCTTCAGGGTCGCCTGCCATATGCAGATTTAGTGCGACATTTGCATCTTGAATACACACATTTTATGATACATATCTTCCGTTAACCACACGACACTTTGCATTTCTATAAAGAAGCTATTGCTTCCAAAACACATGACACTTTATAACACTTATTAAACCGTTAATTTAAAAGATATTTCACATATGATTTATACATAACACACGTCACTCTGTACAATTTTCATTGGTTGAAATTCCCTAGCAAAGATATCAAAATTGCAGGTGTCGACGGCATCTCCCGTGCTCCTACCAACTCCTGATTGACAGTCTGGTTCATCTGCCCTCGGAATTCACCAACAGTTTTTCCATACTCCTACGGTAAGCTTCCTGCTTTGCATAAATATGCTTACTTCCGTCCTGAGCGGTACTATTTGGTATTCTTAAGACATTACCAAATGCTTCGTAAAGTTTCTCCCAGCGCATTCCAGCGTAATTAGACATGTATGATCAGTCAATAATTTATACATTGCGCTTAACACTGTACATAACTTTACATAGATTATTATTTACAATAGTTCTGCAACTTATCTCACACGTTGCTTCCTAAGTGAACACACCATTGTTTGTACTGCTGACTACACATGCAGCACGACTGTCTTTAATAAAAGCTTACTAAATGTTTCACTGCACGGCTTCCCAAGTTGAAGTCCAATAATAAAAAAAATGCATTATTATCTTCTCACTTGGTGCATTACGATGTGCGGTGAATATAATGGTTCACTCAAATGTACAAATCTTTGTTTGAGCGTCCTTCCATGAGGCGGACCGCCATACGTTCAGCCTCAACAACTGCTTGACAACTGTGTTCTGACAAAAACTGTGCAGCGACGACTGTCTGCGACTCTCTGTGACAAACTGGGTCCAACTGCGTAAACTGCGTAAGACTGGCTACTCTGCCAAGGGTCGACCCCCTTGTATTGGATTCACACAAAAAGTAGAGCTAAATTTTTCCGCGTTATCTCGACTCCTCTCCCAGCATGATTCTGGTCTCGAAACCATGCTCATCGGGTTCCTTTTTCTTCACTGATCCCAGAACTATCTGCGTGCTGAAGGATCGCTCGGCCTATTAATTAATATTAATTCCTTTCTTCATAGCGTGGGGACGCTGTTTCACTGGGAATCCCTGGCGACCTCGTCAAACTCAGCCGCGAACAACCATAGTCTATGTTCTTCCGCACTCCATTAAATATGCGTCAATTTCGCAGATTAAAGGCTCTAAAATTAGCCTCCTGGCTAAAGATTCACCTGTGTGCAACTCTCATGTCATTGCGTTACTCCAATCACGAGTAATCAATGATTTTCCTTGGGATCTCTCCCCACTCTTCTTCGTCCTATTCTCAGTCGGGGAAAAACTGGGTCATTATTCAAGCCCCCAACCTCTTCCAGACGACATAACGAGGTCAGCAAGATTGACGTGGCTCCAAGGGGCACCTCCCACAATTCTGGGCCTATTAGTAAAACGTCAAACTCTGCACTTTCTGTGCTCCAAGCCCAGCATAGCCTACTCCAAGTAGTTTAATAATGCTGTATTCCGCTCAATTTCCCTGCATTATTTTAATAAATAATGTCATTATCAACTGAAATCACACCAATGATTAAATATACACTTTTCTCTAGGGGTTTTTACAATGAAACTCCCTCAGCAGACCTCGGGTTCGTAACCCCGGTCGTTTTGGCCGTGCGTGACTCCTGACGTGGTTCTATTTACCCGAGCTTTCTACTGAGCACGGTTGTTACAGAAGTACTTTATAGTTAGGCTACATTCCTTCAGTTGACTATTATTGATAATTTGTTAGTACAATGGTATTTAGTTGATAATTCAATTTTACAGTCTTTGGATACTTTGGTCATTAGCCCCGTGTACTTGGGTGTGTGTTGCAATTATGTAGTAATGACATATTGTCTTTAGAACGAGATTGTCATTTAGAAGAAACTATTGAGTTACTAATATAGTTCCACGTCTTTCTGGTGCCGCCGTAGATGTGGACGTTTCATTAGTAAGGAACATTTACGTGCGAAGAATGCGCTAATCTCGATACTGCCCAAGATGCCGTGGATTGGTGAGTCAACAGGTCAACTGAGATTCATGGATATATGATTTGTATTCATGTTACATTGTGATTTGCTTCACAATCTGGCATTTTATTATCCCCGGTTGAATCGACCGTACGCGACCCATCACGTAACATTCTTGACGCAACCTCTCCCTGGTTAAACATATAACTAAATCAGTGAAAACACGCTGTAAAGGAAGGTACACTTCAGTAGTGTGTAAAGTTTACATTTGAATTGTCAGACAGATTTTAACGCTCTTAAAACGACTTCAATTGGTTGGTTGGTTCCCCATTTTAGGGGCTGCGACAACGCGGTAATGTAGCCCCGTGTACTTTGGGTGTGTCTAAAATCTGTCTGATAACTGGTGTTAATTGTGATGTCTGTATTATTGTGTGTATCTGTTTTTTAATTCAAGGAAGGACTGCAACTTTGAATTTATCAAATAGTTCCTAATTTTGCCTCCAAACGCCACCGTCAACGACTACTAGGCCTAGTTCAGAACTTAGCTACTAGACGCCACCGCTGTAGGCTCTTGGCAACGGACGTAGGAACCTACGAGCGTTGTTTACATTCTTAACCTATACAATGTAGCTTCACACAGGTGTAATTAGTGGAAAGTTCTTTAGATACCATAAATCTATGACATGGGACCGCCGGCTTTACTTCCCCTCCGAAGGAAGGCATACTGAGGGATTTATAACGCTCTTAAAATATCCGACGGCTTAGGCCGGGTTTGAACCCGCGATCTTGGGCATAGCAGTTAAGCATGCTACCGACTACGTCACCGAAGCCTCTAATACTTGCTATACGTTTAATTACTGATAATGCAAGTAATATGACGATTGCATTCGCTTCGGACAGAATTTAAATCCATGAAGTACATTCACATTCACATATGAAAATTAGGATATGCTATTAAATATAATTAATTACAATTTAGCCGCTAGGATTTGTGTGCATTCATTATCCAAATGGCTGTGTGTTTATAAAACAAAAACAGTCTGAACACAAATGAAAACGCACTCAGGCGAATGTGCTGATGCTGAGGTGTACGAACGTATCAATGCATGCGTAAAATAGCCTCGGTAATAGACAGCAGTTAATAACTGCATAACTACAACTGGAGCATTGGAGCCATTCTACAGCGTTGCCTCATCAACAATTGATATTGTAACTTCTCATTCAATTATTAGAAGCTATTCAGTCAGTCAACACGAGTGTACATTGGTTAATTTTCTAGTACTATGTGATTCCAAACCGTCTTGTCAAACACTAAAGAACATCGATTAATTACTGCTTAAACGTGCTGCCTGTTCCGATTCAACACGGAGCTGTAAAATGGGTTGCCTACCCACCCGCAATCAGCTTGAAATCTGCTCGCAGCGCGCTAGCGACGGGGCTGAGTTCTATTTGACTGACTGTCGCCTTTTTATGCAGCATTCCAAAAGTATTTTGCTCTTTCAAAATATATTTACACATGCTTCACAATAAGTTTGAACGATTTGTTTCAGAACGTGTTAATTTACGCTTCTGTTAATGGCTTTTGTGTTATTGAGTTAAAAGCAATAACTTGTGTTGTAAATAAAATACAACACGAAAGTGCATTGTGTTGTAATAAACTATGTTGTAAAATAAAATTTTATTACATAGAAATGCTCTGCAAAAGTCATCAACAGAAGCGTAAAATGACAAGTTCTGAAACAGAAGACTGTTTTTCTTGATGGGATCGTCATTTCTAAGTTTTGCAGCATTAACATAAATTGGTCTAGTTTATATTTGTTTCTGATATTTTTTTGTAGATTGTCTATGGGTGTCACTGTAGGTTTGGTAGTGTTTTGTAGAGCCATTTGTCGTGTAAATTTGGACCTGATGATGCTGGCTTGACGAGCGAAACATCTCATCCCTTAGTTTTATCTTTTTTCAATAGTTCATAACAATATACGAGGTGAATTGACTGCCCCTAATAATATTGTTTTATGCAGCCCAACTAACGTGTGTTGTCAGGAAGGTCGATATTTGTCTGCCTGCATCCCGTATGGTACTAATGCATTTCAAGTATATCCTGCAAACGATACTGAACACTATCACTTTTCACTCGATGTGACTACAGACTAATACGAGGGAGAAGCAATAGTGTTCAGTATCGTTTGTGGGATATCCTTGCAGTGCACTAGCACCATACAGGATGCAGGCAGAGAAATATCGACCTTCCTGATAACAATGCTAGATGGGCTGCATAAAAAAATATTATTAGGGGCAGCTGATTCACCTGGTGTATACACTTGATCATATGTAATTTATTTCAGGTTACCATTTCACATATTCTGTCTGTTAGGTAGTCAGCCCGAAGGCTGGTTGGATCCTCAAAAAGTACCGCCGTTAGGTTATGTGGGTAAATACCCACAAAAACCCCAGGCAAGCGCTATATTGAGGCGTACTAGGCAAGATGAGGAGTGAGGTAGTTTGCGATTGCTTTCCTCACTGAGTCAGAACAGCAGTACTAACCCTATGAGTAGAACCTTTCACAGCATCCACAGGCACTGACTGTGCCCTGAATACCATTACTAAGCACCACCCATACCTCAGTAGCTTCCATATAATCACAGCCATAAGATTTTTTTTCGTGTGGTCTCCTCAGAGTCCGAGTGCAGGTCTTTCTATTCGACGCCCATGGGCGACCTGCGCGTCGGGATGATTATGATGGAATTGATTAAGGTGAATGAAATTGGAGAAGGATGTGGAAGGAAGCGGCCATGGCCTGTCAGAAGGTACCGTCCCAGCATTTGCCTGGTGTTGAAAATGGGAAACCACGGAAAACCATTTCAAGGACGACCGACGGTGGGGCTCGAACCCACGCGTCTACCGAGTCAGCAGAGAGCTTGGCCCCATGACCTAACACTGCGCTTTAGCCAGCGTAGCCACTACTGTCGGTACAGCCATAAGTGAGACTGAGACATCGGTGAAAAGCCACATTTTACTCTAGCCTGTGCTAGTGATTGAAATTATTTTGTGTTGACTGACTAAAGAGTCACAATATAAAATTATAACTGGAGCACCTTAAGACTACAAAAATTAGAATCTCCCTTTGCACTGTACTGGTTTCTTGGGAATGCTCCAGACCAGGAGTAACAAAACGACTGGTAGTAATATCCACGCGTCATATCCCACTGGATGGCTTTTTCCAAATGTTTAACATGACAGGAAAAAGTTGTTAAAATATATTTAACAATAATTATTTTGGCGCGATGCACAAAGAATTATTAAAATATTTCATTCCAGAGAAAATGAAAATCTACATCCTGCTTCCAGCCTCCGACCGGGTCAGGAATGGAATGAATGAAGCCCCATCTAGCGACGAGGATATGAACTGTGCCGGCTGTCGAAGCCTGTCGCACTCCCCTGGGGCAATGATGAAATGAATGACAGATGAAATGAAATGATAGTGGAGAGTGTTGCTGGAATAAAATTTGGACAGGGAAAACCGCAGTACCCGGAGAAAATCCTGTCTGCCACCGTTTTGTCCAGCACAGATCTCACATGGAGTGACCGGGATTTGAACCACGGACCCTGCGGTGAGAGGCCGGCGTGCTGTCGCCTAAGCCACGGAGGCTCCTTCTTTCCAGAGACAATACTTTAATTTTATTCACACTGAACGCATTAAAGACACGGCATATGAAAATCCTTCGCACGGTGTTTAAGGGAAGCTTTATCTGGACACCCCTGCTGTACGGAATGCTATAAGCATCCTCCAGCTATGAATAAATGGAGAGAAGAAGACCGTTCTCTATCTTCAATTTGTACAAAAAGAGAAAGGCTTCTTTCCTCCTTGCAGCTTATGAAGAGTACAGAGAATTCTACGTACATACAGCGTCTTTACATTTCCTTATAAAAGGAAGGCAATAAAATGAGAAAAGTAACGAAGACCTTTGAATATTGAGAAGGAACGAGAGATTCTGCTCAGCATCTCGCAGTAATAGGCACATCTTGGAGCCGTAAAGAGATGGAGCGTAGCTATCTGCAAACATGGTAGGCGTGGGTTTGAACCCTCACCGTCGGGCATCCTTGAATAGGTTTTCTGCAAATTTAACCACTTTAAACTCCAGAAAAGTGCTGGGACGGTACCTTCTAATAGGCCACGGTTGCTTCCTTCCATATCCTTGCCCAGATTCATTATCTTCATTCTTATCATTCACTTCGGGGAGGCCTGGTGCAGATCCTTTGAATTAATCTCCACGCCGTGATGAGAATAAAATTAATAATGCTAATGTCATAAACCCCCCGATGGTATCCTTGCCTTGAAGTGGCGGTGGGGCTTGCGTGCTCTGACAACCTCGAGAGCTATGCCGGCGGTAGCTTAGCTACTGGTAGGGCCTCCCATGCCGGACAGGTCTTCGTGAGGTAGGAGCCAGACTAGAAGGGATACCCTGGCCCTCCAGGTTGGGGGTTAGGCGTAAGGCTAACAACCTTACTCTGTAAAAAATCTTCTTGTTCAGAAACGCCAACAGTATGCCTCGGACTCGGACGGAAATAATGGAAACAGACCTAAGCTTGGTATTTCTGATTTGAGATTTGGTTTATGGAATGTAAGAACTCTGGCAACACCAGGAAAATTGGATTTAGTTACCAAGGAACTAGAAAAGTATAACATAGATCTAGTTGGTCTACAAGAGACAAGATGGCCATTAAATGGCCAAATTAACTCCAATAGCTATACCCTGTACTATAGTGGCTGTGATAATGGAAGTTACCATGCGGGTGTAGGAATTGCCATAGCCAAGAAATTTTTAAACACCTTAATTACGTTTGACCCAGTCAATGAAAGAATGTGCTATATGCGATTAAAAGGAAAGTTTCATAATATTTCTATAGTATGTTTTTATGCACCCACTGAGGAGGCAGAGGACGATGCTAAAGACTCTTTCTATGATAGTTTAGACCAACTGATGACAACCCTACCCAGCTATGACATAAAATTGTTTTTGGGAGATGCAAATGCAAAAGTTGGTAATGAAGAAATATGGAAACAGTACACAGGAGGCAACAGCCTTCATAATATTTCCAATGATAATGGACAAAGGCTAATCAGCTTTGCTAGTGCCAAAAACCTTAAAATTATGTCCACTCACTTCCCTCGAAAATATATTCATAAAGCAACATGGGTATCTCCTAATGGCATAACAAAAAATCAAATTGACCATGTTTTAGTGGAAAGTAGACACAAAAGTAGCATCGTAGATGTAAGAAGCAGGAGAGGTGCAGAATGTGGAACAGATCACTACCTAGTCATTTTCAAACTTAGACAAAAACTATGTATAGTTAAAAGAGTGAAACAAACTACAGCTCCAAAAATTAATATCAAAAGGCTTACTGATCAAACTATAAAAAATGATTTTAAACTGAAGCTAACCAACAGATTCCAAATTTTAGATCAACAAGAATCAGAACAAACGGTAGAGGAAAAATGGCAAAAAATAAAGGATTCTATCACAACAATCGCCGAAGAAGTTGTAGGCTATCGAGAGGGTACAAAAGGGAAAAAACCTTGGTTTAATGAGGATTGCCAAAGATTAATAGACGATAGATTAAGAGCAAAAAAGTTGATGCTTACCAAACAAACTCTAACCAACAAACAAAATTACAAACAGATAAATAGGGAGACTAACAAAACATTACGAGCAGCTAAACGGAACTTTGTGAAAGATCAGCTAAGAAAAGCAGAAGAAGATAGCAACAAAAATAATACAAGAGAATTTTTTCGCTTTGTCAGATATTTTAAACAAGGGTACAAGGCAAGATCAGTAGGAGTAAAAGATAGGAATGGCAATGTTGTTTGCAACCAAACAGAAGTGCTAGCAACTTGGAAAAAATACTTTGAAGACCTCTTAAATTGTGAAGAAGTGGCAACAAACATTGAAGAGGAATTGTACCTAAATGTCCAGCCAAAGATTAACCCTCCTACCTATGAAGAAGTTGAAAAGGTAGTTAAAAGTTTAAAAAACAATAAAGTCCCTGGAGAGGATAACATAATAGCAGAACTTCTTAAAGCAGGTGGAAGCCCTTTGCTAAAAAGGTTACATAACTTAATTGTAGAAATCTGGGAGAAGGAAGAAATCCCAGTAGAATGGAAGATGGCAGTAGTAGTTCCGATTCACAAAAAGGGAGATAAATTCGAGTGCAATAATTACCGAGGGATATCATTAATAAGCAGCGCATATAAAGTATTCTCAAGAATAATCTACAACAGACTAGCATGTTATGCAGAAGAAATTCTTGGAGATCACCAAGCAGGATTTAGAAGCCAAAGATCTACAACAGACCAAATTTTTGTCTTAAAGCAAGTAATCTCCAAATATTGGGAGTTTAACAAAACAGCCCATCTTCTTTTTGTAGATTTCAACAAGGCATACGATAGTGTCAATAGGAAACAAATGTGGAAATACATGCAGCGGAATGGAATACCAGAAAAACTTATCACTATGGCAAAACTGTGCACAGAAGGGTCCAAATGCAAAATTAGAATCAATAATGAATATACCGAAGAATTTAATGTCAACACTGGAGTAAGACAGGGAGATGGACTCTCGCCTTTATTATTCAATTTAGCTTTAGAAGAAACATTGAAACGAGTAAACCAGCTCCACCCAGGCCTTGAAGTGGGAACCAAGATAAACATATTAGCTTATGCTGATGACATAACACTCATGGCAGAAAGCGAATACGATCTAAAAATACTCACAGAAACCCTTATTGAAGAAGCCAAGGAGGTAGGTCTAATGATAAATGATCAAAAAACAAAATATCTAGTTGTAGGAAGAAATGCAGCACAAGTACAAAACCCCTTAACAGTTGCTTCATATGCTTTTCACAGATGTACTGAGTTTAGATATCTGGGGATTATCATAGACCAGAATAATATGGAAGAAACAGAAATAAAATCAAGAATTCTCAGTGGCAACAAAAGCTACTGGTCTCTGCAAAATCTCTTAAAGAGTAAAATTATATCTAGAAAAACTAAACTGAGAATTTATAAAAGCATTATACTTCCTGTTGTCAGGTATGGCTCAGAAACCTGGGTATTGTCCAAGCAAACTGAAAGGAAATTAGTAACTTTTGAAAATAGAATACTACGACGCATTTTCGGACCGATAGTAGAAAATGGCCAGTGGAGAATTAGAACAAATAAGGAATTGCGGGATCTCTACAAAGAACCGGATATCGTCGCCCGTGCCAAAAGCCAAAGACTACGCTGGGCTGGTCATGTACATAGAAGAAGTAGAGAATTGAATTTAAGGGCAGTTTTGGAAGGTGTACCCAGAGGAAGGCGACCATTAGGACGACCGAGACTTCGCTGGTGGGACCAAGTTCAAAAAGATATGAGAAAAATCGGAGTCACGGAGGACATAATGGATGATCGAGAAAGATGGCGCCGTGCTGTTGGCGAGGCCAAAAACCTGCTTAGGTTTGAGTGGCCATCTAGGTAAGTAAGGTAATGTCATAAAAGTCCAGTCTTAAAGACAGCGGAATTAACCGTACAAACAGGAATTGAATTCAAGGACTCTGGTTGGTAGGTTCTTTAGTTTAGGGGCTGCGACAACGCAGTCATATAGCCTCGTGTATCTTGGGTGTGCAGGCGCGGATTGAATGGGTGGGGGTCACGGGGGTCATGACCCCCCCAAAACGGAGACCCAATTTTTTTGCAAACTCAAAAAACGAAAACTCAATAACCAGACAAATTAAACTTAACGAATTTTAACTGAAAACAGTTTTATTCATTTTATTCAATACTGAAAATATCTTTATTGCAATTATTATGTTCTGTTACAACTGTACATATTTACAACTTCACACTTGTTATATAAAAACGATTATTTATATAACAAAATCAACTTGTCTATTTTGTTTAGCAAACCTTTTGATTACCGAATCGATGTCTATAGTGATGTCACGATGAATGTGCAGCAATGCACGGATAGGAATTTGGGGCTTTTTTCGCACCAAAAATTTTGCCGACGTCCAAACTGCAAGCTTGGTTGGCAATTTAAGCGGTGACTTTCTCCCTTTGTCGGTACCAACTCGACTTGCCGAAACTGTAACGTACCTTGATACTTTTCTCGAAGCTCGATGTAAAAGTCGCAAAACACGCCGTTGCAATTTGTACGAATATCTTTGGTGCGCTAAAAGCATCAAATTTCTATCCATGTAGCTTGCAAAAAAATTAGTCATCTATTCTGTGACCCCCCCCCCCCCCAAAGCCAAACTCTAGATCCGTGCCTTTGGGTGTGTCTAGAATCTGTCTGATAATCAGTCTTAATTGTGATGGCTGCATTAGTGTGTGTTATCTGTTTTAATTCAAGTAAGGACAGTAGACAATGATTTCAAGTAGTTCCTATTTTTGTTACCAAGAGATGGTATCGCAGTCAGCACCTGGTGGCGATTGTTGGAACTTATAGCGCGTTATCACTTCTAACCAACACATTTGGTTCATTTTCCTGCCATAAATATACGACATGGGACCGCCGGCTTTACTTCCCCTCCGAACGAAGGCATACTGAAGGATTTTTAACGCTCTTAAAAATTCGACGACGCCTCCGTAGCGTAGCGGTCAGCGTGGCTATCTGCCGCCCCGGAGGACCTGGGTTCGATTCCCGGCTCTGCCACGAAATGTGAAAAGTAGTATGAGGACTGGCACGGGGTCTACTCAGCCTCGGGGGGTCCAAATGAGTAGAGGGGATTTGATTCCCACCTCAGCCATCCTCGAAGTGGTTTTCCATGGTTTCCCACTTCGTCTTCGGGCAAATGCCGGGATGGTCCCTACTGTAAGGCCACGGCCGCCTCCTTCCCTCTTCCTTGCCTATCAATCCTAACCTTCCATTCCCTTCCCTCAAGAGGCCCCTGTTCCCTTTGCAGGCGAGGCCGCCTGGGCGAGGTGCTAATCCCACCTCACCAGTTGTATCCACTCCGATTAGATGTTTTCAGCTCTCGGACACTGACTGAAGGGGCGGTAGGAGTGACTTCCCTCGCTGAGTCCATCGAGGGTTAACTCGATTTTAAAAAATCCAACCACTTCGACCAGGTTTGAACTCGCGACCTTGGGCATAGAAGGTCAGTATGATAGAGGACCTCCGGACACAAGGGAAGAGGCCAATCTACTTAGCCACGAAGCCACACTTGGTATTAATATCAAATAACTAATTTAAAGTGACGAAAATTATTTTCTTCCCAACTCCTAAGCCACGTCCAATGGCTCATACAACTAGCATAATTAAAGTTGAATTGCCAGGAAAAGGTATACAATACTGTATCTATTAATACAAGTAACCGGGTGAGTTAGCCGTGGTCGTTACGGCATGGCTGCTGGCAGTCGCTCACATCCGGGAGGCGAGGAGGTTCGAATCTCCCCGCCGGCAACCTTGAAGATGGTCTTCTGTGGTTTCCCATCTTCCTTCCAGGCAAATGCCGGGGTTGGTCCCTAACTATAGGCCACAGCCGCTACCTTCCAAATCCTCGTCCTTACATTCAATCTTTCCTCCCCTGACAACACTCCACACGTGACGGTACTTTTAGCTCACCCCATGGGTGTCCACATAGAAGCAGCTACAAAACTGGTGAGCCGAACATGTCCTCGGACACTCCCGGAACTAAAAGCCATACGCTAAAAAAATACTAGTACAATCAAAGTTGCACTCGAATGAGGATTCCATAACTGTCTAGGCTATCTGTTTGTTTTTATAAGTTCATTTAAAGACCGTGTCCTGTTTTTGCACTGATTGAAGTGGTCAAGTTTGCACTTCTTGCACACCCATTGTTCATTTGCTCGATGATATTTTGTATCTTGACATATTTTATGGTGGAATCCGTGAATCGCGAGTCCTTTGAGTTTGGTTACTGTTGGTCCATTGTCTATTTGCATCGCTTGAAGTTTGCTTCTTTCCATTCTTGGTTGATCATGGCCGGGGTTCGATAGAACTCCGAGTTTATTTCTTCAGGAGTTGTTCCTCAAGGAATTTTGTTGAGACTGGAGTTGATGCCAGGTTGTGGGTAGTCATTACATCTTAAATTAAATATCTAGTACCTGCTAGCTGGTACGCAAGTCGGGTTGGCGCGAATTTGGAAATGCAGAGAGCTCGCTTTACGTATCTGGCCTTGGCTCTGTCGAGAGACTTAGGTTGTTGTGGCTTAGGTGTGGCCATATCATCTCGATAGCATATGACACCACTGGGGCGACTTTTAGTTTAAATAGTGCCATTGCGGTTCTAAGGGAGAGGGTTATCCGGTTTCGGATCTCCATTGTGGCCTTTATCGCGGCGACGGTTCTGTCCTCTATGTGTCTGGTGAAAGTCAGTCCGGAGACCTGTAGAGTCACTCCTAGGTATTTGAACGAGTTTACTATTTCCAACGTTTGATTTCCACAAGTGAAGATGTCCTTGGATGATAGTTTCCCTCCCTTGTGGAACTTCATAATCTTGCTTTTGTCCTGGTTTATGTACATGTCGTTGTCCTGTGACCACTTCTCTAGTTTGATGAGTGCTTCTTGTAATGATGCCCTATTGTTGCTTAGTAAGACCATGTCAGCTGCATAGAGGACCAACTTCACGTCTGGTGTTGTTACAATTTGGGCGACGTCGTGCGTGAACATATTGAACAATATCGGGCTCATGGGGTCACCTTGTAATACGCCGTTCGTTTGGATGATATCCGTTGATTCCAGATAACCATCGCTGATCCTTATTACATTAATTTCCATGATGTTGGCTATGAATCTAAGGAGCTGGTCTTCGGGGCCTAGGACTGCTTTGAGCTTCTGGACGAGTATGTTTCGGTTTATTCCATCAAAGGCTTTTGTGTAGTCAATAAAGGCTTTTGGGTTGCTTATCGAGTTCATTATATACTCCAGCTTGGAAGGGCTTTCATGAACCATCCATAGACTGTGTGTGTGTAATCTGCGGTCTACACTGCCCACCGTATCACCTGATTGAGTGCACACAAAGAACATTACCTCTGTCCCACTCTGCAAAAGACTGAACGGTTGCTATATTGTGTAACATGATCCTACTTACTGTATGGCCATTGGCTGCAATAAATTATATTAGATTTTTTACATCGCTTGATGTTAAACGGGGACTTCTACAGGTTTTACGAAATACTGTATTAGTTTTTGATGCCTTACTACAGATGATAGGTAAGGTCACCTTTCAGTGTTGAAATGAGACTTCTGAAGTCCACACCACGACTGTGCCGAGCTTGTGAAGTCTCCGTGTGATGTTAAATGGAGACATCTGCTACTCTTTGTGCATAATATCAGTGTTGCTTTTGCATTTTTCATTACATTGAATTGCTGTTATTGGAATTATTGCTTTCTGTGTCTCAATGATTCTTACATTGATATTGAACTTCATTTTCTTATTACTATTAAGTTAAGTAGTAGTTCAGTGTTCATACTGAGAATGGCTGGCTGCGTGGCTCAGCGGTAACGTTCTCGTTTGCTGGGCCCAAGATTGCAGGTTCGTATCCTGGCGCAGTCAGCTGGCATTTGAGGGTGCGCAAATGTGAGAGAGCCGTGTCAGTAGATTTACTGACACGTTAAAGATCCCCCTTGGGGCAAAATTCCGTCACTCCGGCGTCTCTAAAAGCCACAGTAGTTAAAAGGGACGTAAAACCAATAGCATTATTATTATTATTATTATTATTATTATTATTAATTGTATATACATTTCAAAAGCAATAACAATACATTTTGTAATTATTTTTGGGTTTCATGTGGAAGTTGGCATTCAGAGTTCCAAAGTTCACTCCATTTGATGAATCGGCTTGCCACGGTGGGTGAGTGGTTGGTCTGCCAACTACCAACTACCAACCCCAAGCTTGCAGGTTCGCTCCTGGACATGGTAAATAATTTTAGAAAGACGAGAAAAATCACGGCACGCATTTCATATGTTGTTGGCATGTTAACGAACCCATTTGAATTCAGTAGGCCGTGTTCATAATGAGAAAATTAATTTCGAGATTTTCTGCCAACACAAAAGTTCATCCTTTCTCTACTAGAAAGCGCTATAGTGTCAAGCAACTTAGATATCTAACCTTCTTGACTTTCATAGCGTTCCAAGGAGGGACTAACTTCGACATACAAGCTGCCCTATGGGCGTGAAATAACAAAGCTTGCACCTGGCACACGATGCCATACGATGAAAACGAAAATCCACAGCCTGTTTCCAGTCAACCAACCGGGTCAGGAATGGAATGAATGAAGCCCCCAATCTAGCGGCGAGGATATGAACCGTGCCAGCTGCCGAAGCCTGTCGCACTCCTCTGGGGCAATGATTAAATGAATGACAGATGAAATGAAATGAAAGTGGAGATTGTTGCTGGAATGAAATATTGACAGGGAAAACCGGAGTATCCGGAGAAAAACCTGTCTGCCTCTGCTTTGTCCAGCCCAAATCTCACATGGAGTGACTGGGATTTGAACCACGGACCCAGCGGTGAGAGGCCGGCGTGCTGCCGCCTAAGCCACGGAGGCCATACGATATTATTATTATTATTTGATGTATCGAGGGGACTTCTGCAATACAAATATTCGTCATTTTTTCATAATCTATGAATTGAATTTTGTATTTTCTTGCACTGAAGTGTGCATAAATATAGGATTCATGCACTGACAGAAGCGTAAAACATTGATCGGTATTTTCCATCACCTGCACAGATCTTTCCTTCTTGTGTAAAATCTAGATAGTATTAGAAGTCCCCTTTCAACATCAAGCGGTTCGGTTATGATGGCGTCCGTTTCGAAGAAATTGGTATCTATCTCTTTCTCCTTTTGTTTCCTTCCTTCTATAACTTCTTTGTAGGAAGCCCTTACATGCAACTACTGTGGATAACACATCAGTAACCCTGGCTACACTAAAACCTAAGAGCTACGCAATAATTTTCTATGAACTCTTACCTTGCGTGATCTGGTATTTTCACAGCGCTGCACTGATGCTAACTGAAGGAGTAGCCGCCAAGAGGGAGGGGATATGAGTAACAACACCAGGTGAGACAGGGGTTGGATAGAATGTGATGGATGACAAAAGGAAGCGAGGGTAACAGGATTGTCGATATTGATTGATGTAGAGAGGGGAGGGAGCAGATCAGATTATTGAATTAGACAGCCTTTATTCCACCTTTCATACATCTTCTTCCCTTTGGATGCAAATGTTGGACAAGAGGGGAGGTGAATCTCACATTGCGTGGAAACTGTCATTATTATTACTATTCATCATCATCATCATCATCATCAAATTCCAGCTCCAGTCGCCCGGGTGCTGTTGACGAGTCCTCGCCACCTTTTCCTGTCCATGAATAATTGATCTTCATGGGTCTATCTCCAGTCTAGCTCTTTGTCTTCGAGATCATCCTTGATTTAGTCCATCCATTTCTTCTTTGGTCTTCCTACTGGTCTCTATCCTGGGATAATCTTGTTGAAGTAAGCTTTAGGTGTCTTCTCGTATCTCATTCTTTGAAGATGCCCATACTATCTTAATCGTTGCTCCTGCGAATAATTTGTAGTACTGATATCTATGCCAGCCGCTGTCCTGTTTGTTTCATGTCTCACTTCGTCTCTCCTTGAACTTTGAAGCATTGTTCGCATAAACTTCATTTCGGATGCCGCGATCCTACTTTCTTCTCTTCTGGACAGGGTGCATGTTTCTACTCCGTAGGTCACAGTAGGGATGTAGTAGGTCTTACACTTCCTTAGCGGCTGGCTGCGTGGTTCAGCGGTAACGTTCTCGCCCAAGGTTGCAGGTTCGTATTTGAGGGTGCGCAAATGCGAAGGAGCTGTGCCAGTAGATTTACTGGCACGTTAAAGATCCCCTTCGGGGCGAAATTCCGGCTCCTCGGCGTCTCTAAAATGCACAGTTGTTAAAAGAGACGTAAAACCAATAACATAATTATTATTACTTCCTGGGCACTTTATTATTATTCTATTTGTTACTTCACTGTTGCTGTTGTTATCCTTATTCAGTGTGCTTCCAAGATATTTAATTTATCAACAATTTGTAGAGGCTGATTATTCAAGTAAATGGTTGCATTCGACATTCCTGTTGTCATCACTACTCTCTTACTTATACTTATTTTCAACCCATACTCCCTGAGCAACTTGTCCCATGCATCAGGTTTTTCTTGCACCTCTCTGGCACTTTCTCCCCAAATCATGACGTCATCCGCGAAGATAAGGGCATTTGTTTCATTACCATTTTCTTCTCTAATTCTCTTCAGGATTATGTCCATCACTGTGATGAATAGCAATGGTGACAGTGAACTTCCTTGTTTTACTCCTTGTTTTGTTGAACCATTTGCTTTCCCCATTACCTACTAAAACTACTATTTTTACTATTTTCACATTTGAACTGAGCCTCTATGGACTGCATATTAGTAGGGGAGTAGTGACAGTTCTTCCCCCCCCCCCCCCCACCACTACTCACAATGCGAGCCGATAACTCCTGAACCCGTTGTCGGAGTTTCACGAATGAAGTGTCGTTGGACTCGGGATGACGGGGGCTTTACCATGGACCGTCGTTATATTTTTGAAAAATATTTTGAATTTTTTTGTTTTCAAAAATAGGCGATAGTTTGAAAACCAAACAGGATAGAACGTTGTGTCATGGCTCAAACGAATGGTCTTTATGACCTTTATTTTCTGTAATAAAACATTTTTATTTTTTATGTTTTTTTGAAAACGCTCGAATTTTGAAAATCCCATATTTTGGAAACTAAGAACTCTACAAAAACAATTGTTTGACGTGAATCAATGGTCCCTACCCCTTCTACCCACAAAATAAATTTCAAGTCTCTAGAATGAAAACCTGTAGTAGTGGTGTAAGGAGAGATCTGCTTCCAAAAGCAAGTGGTGAGCCCCTGCGACCTTGGAATGGAAGGAGTCATGCTAGGAAGGCGTGCTTGGATTCGTTTTTTTCGTCTCGTTGCGCTCTTTACGGAAATGTAGATGTCGAACAGGTGAAATGCTGGAAACACGATTTTTTTTGGGGGGGGGGGGGGGAAACCATGATTTTGAACTTTTTGCTATATCTCGCGAACCAATCATGCTAGAGGTGTGTTCGACAGGTCCAAGTACTCGGGGTGATGCCCTCTTTGCTATGGACCACTCATTGTAATTTTAAAAAAAATTGGGAAACTCGATTCTGGGGTAAACACGTGTTTTTTGTGATTTTTGCCGATATCTCACGAACCAATAACGCTATAGACGTGTACGAGGTGTCCTAGGACTCGGGCTAACGCCCCCTTTCAAATGTGGTAGATATTTTTTCCAATAAGATAATTCACAAAGGGCCTAACGCCATACATGTTGAAATAACGTTTTCGTTTTCTTTACCTGTTTATAATGTTCATGAAGCGTGGCGGTTGAGAGAGACGATACGGCTGAGTGTGTGTGTGTTTCAACGAACCTGTTGCTTAGCACAAGGACCATGCTTAATAGAACAATCGCTATTTCGGCGGGTCGGTGTATGAAAGAGCGAGCGTGCATTTTTCTGATATTTTACCTTTAACGTGTAAACGGTGATGAGAACTTGGTTCATCCGCCTTAAGAGATAGTTTCCCATCTCAAGGGCAAGAGAGTGCCCTAACCTCAATCTGCTCATCCGCCTTACATAAGCCGTTGGCAGGAGAGAGGGGAACTCCTTATCCCGGGAGTTATTCGGTCGTCAGAGCCTCGTCAGTATGGAGCAGGGTGTACCACGTGCATAGAAGACCTCAACGGTGGACCAAGCGCATGAGCAACTAGTATTGCCCGAACGGTTGGGAAGGCGGATGAAGGCTGCAACAGTCCAGGACCACCAGTCGTCATAGCTTCTATGCCACTGGATAAAGGCCCTGTATCTGTCAAGTACTGTGTGTCTGTTGATGTGCAACAACATGCCCACGTTAAAAGATGTCACGCACAGGCGTCTTCTAAACAACGAAGGAAGGATACAAAATCTATTCGCCAATTAATCACAAGTCCTGCGGCGATCGGGGAGTTGTGACGGGAGCAGGATTGTGTTGTCTGGGAGCTCCTAGTGATGAACCGGCACGTAGGCGACGAATGTGTGATCTTCGCTTTGCTTGAGGATGGGCTGTAGAGCAATTCGTATGCTGCATTCGTGACTAAGCAGGCCTGTTTAGGATCCACTCTGCTTACCCTGAATGGGGAGGGGGCTAAAAAAGGTGCCCTAAAAATAGTCAGCCTAATATCACCCGACTGGATAACCGCGTTCAGAGGGTACACCACAAGCGGTCGAACCACAATGAAAATTAATTTTGCTACATGGAATGTCCGTACTTTGATGGACAATGACACACATAATCGACCACAAAGGCGAACGGCAATTGTGGCCAGTGAGCTGAAAAGATTCAACATTCATATTGCCGCACTCAGCGAAACAAGGTTAGCCAATGAAGGACAACTGAAGGAACATGGAGGTGGCTACACTTTCTTCTGGAAAGGGAAAGACACTGAAGATCAACGTATTCATGGAGTTGGCTTTGCCATTAAGAACGAGCTTGTCAACCTTCTCGATGAACTTCCACATGGTATAAATGAAAGGCTTATGACACTACGACTAAAGTTAAAAAACAGCCGACGAGCGACTGTAATTAGTGCATATGCTCCAACTCTCACCTCTGATGATGAACAGAAGGAAGTATTTTACTCTCAACTTGATGTGATCTTGAAGGATATACCGCAATCTGATAAAATCATCCTCCTAGGAGACTTCAATGCTCGCGTTGGAAGAGACGCAGCATTATGGGCTGATGTTATTGGAAAAGATGGTGTTGGGAAATGCAATTCTAATGGGACACTCCATCCAAGTGTTCTGAACATAGCCTCGTAATCACAAACACACTATTCCGACAGAAGGACAAATTTAAGACTTCATGGCAGCATCCTAGATCAAAACACTGGCACCTACTTGATTACGTGATTGTGCGAGCAAGAGACAAGCGTGACGTACTACTCACAAGGGCTCTGACAAGTGCTGATGACTGCTGGACGGATCATCGATTAATAAGATCTGTAATGACTCTACAAATTCTCCAAAAGCACAGAAAACAGAGAAAGCACATCAGGCGCAGGGTGAACACCGAACGTTTACAAAACGTTACTGCTAAAAGGAAATTTCATGAACTTCTGAATGAAAAGTTACCAGATAATTACCCTGAAAAGGTTGAGGAACATTGGCAAACAGTCAAGTCTGCTATACTCTCAGCGTGTGAAGAATCGATTGGTTTCGTCAAGATGAGGCATGCTGACTGGTTTGATGAGAATGATGCAGGAATCCAGAATCTTATTGATAAGAAGAGGAAAGCATTCCATGCATGGCAAGCCAATCCAACTTCTATCTCCAAACAGCAACTGTATAAAGATGCAAAGGCTGAAGTGCAAAGGAAAACTCGGGTCTTGAAAAATCAATGGTGGATCTCCAAATCCCGTGAAATGCAGCATCTAGCCGAAACGAATAATACTCATGCTTTCTTCAAAGCAACAAGAACTATATATGGGCCACATTATCATGGTTTGAATCCTCTGCAGTCTAAAGATAGCACGGAACTTCTTAGAGACACAAACTCCATTAATTCCCGTTGGAAAGAACATTTTGAAGAGCTACTCAACAGGGACACACAGGTTGATAATAACATTTTCACCCAACTTCATCAGAGACCTCCTAAATACCATCTTGATGATCCTCCGCCTCTATCAGAAATTGAATCTGCCATCAATCAGCTCAAAAACAATAAAGCATCAGGCATGGATGGGATTCCTGCTGAGCTCTTTAAAGTAGGGAATACTACTCTAGTTCATCACATACACCAACTCATACTTAAAATATGGACTACCATTACCATACCTAAAGACCTAAGGGATGCCTTGATAATAACCATCTTTAAGAAAGGTGATAGGGCACAATGTGGTAATTATCGAGGTATATCGTTGCTTTCTGTTGCTGGTAAAATCCTGGCCAACGTCTTATCCAACCGTTTGAAGCCGTTGGCCGAAGAAATACTGCCTGAAACTCAGTGTGGCTTTCGACCTAATCGAAGCACAACTGATATGATCTTCTGTGCTAGGCAGATGCAGGAGAAATCCCGAGAGCAAGGACGCCCTCTATATATGGCTTTCATAGATATTGTTAAAGCATTTGATTCGGTCAATCGAGAAATGCTATGGAGGATTCTTGCCACACTTGGCTGCCCCCCAAAATTCATTCAAATTCTTCGATTACTACATGATGATATGAATGGCACGGTCCTTAACAGCAATGGCCCTGGAGAGCCATTTAAGATTACAACGGGTGTCAAACAGGGATGTGTGATTGCCCCCACACTCTTCTCAATATATGTTAGTGTTGTACTAAATTCGGTCCAAGAAAAGATTCCAAAGGGTGTTGAAATTATATCCAGGACAGATGGAGGTTTATTCAATCTCAACAGATTACGTGCAAAAACTAAAGTGTCAGCTACATCCGTTCTTGATCTCCAGTATGCTGATGACAATGTCATCTTAGCAAATTCAGATGAAGATCTTCAAACCACCCTGAATGTGTTCAATGAGGCATACAGAAGCATTGGTCTGGATATAAACACCAATAAAACACAGGTTCTTCATCAGCCTACATCACATGACAGGGCTACTGCTCCTGCTATCATGATTGATGGACATAAACTAAAGAATATAGATAATTTTCCCTATTTGGGTAGTCACCTATCAACAAATGCAAACATTAACGCTGAGATTCAACACCGCCTCCAATGTGCCAGTGCAGCCTTTGGTCGTTTGCTCGTTCGCGTGTTTGACAACCACGACATTAGCATTCTAACAAAATTATACGTTTATCAAGCTGTTGTAGTTCCCACTCTGCTTTATGGCTGCGAAACCTGGGTTACTTACAGAAGGCACCTCGTATCTTTAGAAAAATACCATCAACGATGCCTTAGGAGAATTCTTGGTATTAAATGGCAAGACCGGCGCACTAACACAAGTGTTTTAGAGGAAGCTAGCACTATTAGTATAGAGGCTCTCATTATAAAACACCAACTTCGATGGACAGGACATGTAGTTCGCATGCCTGAGTCCCGCCTCCCAAAACAAATCTTATATTGCCAGCTGAAAGTCGGTCAGAGAAAGCAGGGTGGGCAACAAAAACGCTACAAAGATGTTCTGAAGACCAACTTGAAGAAATGTCAAATTGATACAGGTAACTGGGAAGCTGTCGCATCCGACAGATCAGAGTGGCGCCGCAACGTCCATCAAGGCCACTTGTACTTCGAACAAGAGAGAAGAAGGCTTCTGGCTGAAAAAAGAAATGCCAGGAAAGAGCGCATGATTCGCAGAATGATCAACCCCCAAGATCCATTGGCTGCTCAAGACCTTGTGTGCCAATATTGTGGAAGAGTCTGTGGTTCTCGGATCGGACTGTACAGTCACCAAAGAACTCACGCAATATGATTAGGCCTAATGTTGGATTACAGCGAAGATTTACATAAATGTAACTTGGAAGACAATCATACTCGTATCACGAGTGATAGCCTAAATAAATAAATAAATGATGAGAACTTGGTTCTATGTTGGTCGAAGCGAGTACAGAAAACAAACTTGCCGAGGAGCAGGAGGTGAATGTCATTTGAGCTTATTGGATGGCGTTGATCTGACTTGACAACAGGTGACGCTTGAAGGTGAAATAATATGACCATCGTGGTGGCAGGGGAGTGTGAAATGCATGCACACACATGTGTGAAACCACATGTACGCTAAACAAGTTACATCCTGTTTTGCTTCGTACGTGACAAAATGCAAGTTCATGTGAAATTTGATCTACCACAGGTGTTCGCCTGGGACGTTAGCTGTCCACGTGCGCGATAACTGTTAACAAGTTACATCCTGTTTTGCTTCGTACGTGACAAAATGCAAGTTCATGTGAAATTTGATTCGCCACAGGTGTTCACTTTGGGCGTTAGCTGTCCACGTGACCGATAACAGAATGTTCAAAGCGTGGGAAAAAATGATTATACATGCAACGTAGCATATATAAAGACATGTCGTTATCATTTCCACTCTCACTTGGGTAGACTACCTTTGAACACACTGCGTTGCATGAAACCCCTGGTCTTGTTTAACAGTTTTGGTGTTGGTGGAAAATACTTAACCTTGTTGTGGGGTAGGTATTTATTTATATATTTATTCATTTATACATTTATTGATTAATATATATATATATATATATATTTACAAGCAATTATTTATTGATTAGGTAATTAATGATTTTATTTATTTGTTTGCAGATAACCGGCATACCTTACATGTCTGAGGGAGAAGAAACCATTGTACTTTTGAGCCCACTAGAAGGGAAGAGCAACAAGTCACTGCAAGTAAAGGTGAGATGTTTTTTTTAGACTAAATTGTTTCATTTTTTTGTTTTATGTTTTATTTTATGAAATGTATGTATTAACCTGAATTTAGGTATTTATAGCGGTTTATTTTATTTATTTTTAGAAACTTGTAAAGAATAGCCTTACCGCCGTAGCAGTCGCTGAAAAAATCCAGAAACGCACTAAAGCGAAACCACTGCCAAAGAGTGAACAGTTTAAAACTCAGGTAAGTCCAACTTAAAAATGCTATTCCATTTTACCACTACTGAAAACTCGTAGACAAAAAAAAATTCATTACCTGTACATGACTGGGACAATGATTGCTTTCTTGATTAATGGCTATGTTGTTGTTGTTTACTGGGAAAAGTACAAGGCCATGTTGGATTTTCTAAAAATAAAAATAATACATTTAATTTATGGGTGGTTCCCTATGGACTCAACGAATATCCACAGGTTTGAACATGATAATGTGAACTAAATGACATGACATTCATTTTTGTTTATATATTGGTTAAAGGGAGGGTGGGGGAATGTAAATGACTGTAGCTTTATAAAAAAGAAAATAAGTACATGGGTTACTGTTAGTGCCAACATACAGTTTATTTTAATGGTGTTTTGATATATTAATGCCAATTAACGTTAACGTTTTATTTACAAGTATTGATTGATTGATTGATTGATTGAGTGAGTGATGGGTTATTTTGTTTGCTTTTAGGTGTCGTCATGTGCCATTAACGTAATGAACAGACAGTGAACAAGCATGCATTATGCTTTAAAGTACTCTGTGCTCTTGTGCAATGTTAATAACTTACAATAAGAAAAAGTTTTATTATAACACATGGCGTTAGTACCAAATACAACAAGTGAGCAAGTTGGTTTACCACGTGGGTTAAATTTAAAATCAGAACATGATCGATGGTTAACATTTGAATCCTGGCCTGTAGGTTTTTTGTCGACGCATGAACTTGCAAAAGCCGTTTTTTTTACTTGAACCGAGAAGATGTGGTGCGCTGTGTGTTTTGTCGTATTGAACTTTCACACTGGGAAGAAGGGGATGATCCCTTTAGAGACCATTTGCGATGGTCTCCTCACTGCCCTTACATGCTTGGAAAGCAAGTGGGTAACCTACCCGTGCATTCATTTTACCGAACCACAAGGCCTTTGGCCGCTACTTACGTTGCTGAATCACAAATAAATAATAATAATGATGTATTACCAGCCAACGGTAGTGTCGATATATGTGGTCCATATGCCATAGACAGTGTTGAATTGGCGTGTGCTTTTGAAAAATTGGGAGTTTGCAAGACTAAAGCACTAGCACACCCAGAGTACAGCTCTGTTGAAAAACGTTTCGAATCTTATAAAAATGTTTGGCCATTAATATTAAAACACCTTACCAAACAGCTAAGTGAAGCTGGATTTTTTTATACTGGTGAAGGGGATAAAACAATATGTTTTTATTGTGGATTTGCTTTAAAGGATTGGCAAATGACTGATGACCCTTTTGTGCAACACGCTCGTTGGTTACCAAACTGTAAATACATGGTGTTGCTTAAAGGTCAGGAATTTGTGAACACTATTCGTAAAGAAAAAGTGATTGCAGCACAAGACATAAAAGTGCCTTTAGAGTTAGAGCACGCGGAGCAAATACATAAGGCCGAAAGAAAAGACTTGTGTTACGAACAGATACAAAAGTGTGACCAACAATTATGTAAAATTTGTTATCAAGATGAACTAGGTGTTGTATTTTTACCCTGTGGACACATGATAGCCTGTGTCAAGTGTGCATTAGAACTTAACACTTGTGCTATATGCAGACAAGTAGTATCTGCTACAGTTAGGGCATTTCTTGCATAACTAGTATAATTTATTCGCCATGCATAGTGCAAAATCCCTAATTGCACAATATTATTAAAGCTGTTTTAGAGTGTAATAGATATGCTTTTGTTTTGTTTATAGACTACTACAATGAATGTTTTGAATGCTGTGGGACAATCATGTGGCTCAGAGACAAAGAAGCTCAGCGAATTGCCAACGCATATTCCATTCCGCATTATCAAGATTCGGAAATTGAAAACAGCATATGGTGATCGTGTACTTTGTGTATGTGAAAACTTTGAGACATTTCTGCCTATACGGTTTAATGATATGTCGGAGAGTGTTTTTGAAAAGTCAATAATGCTGTGCAACCTGTACACTTAATTTATGAAGGTTTTAAAAAACAGTAGGTGCATGGTTCGTTTTAATTAAATAAATAAATAATGTGAAATAATAATGGAAAATATAAGTAATGACAATATACTGAAAAAGAAAGAAAATATGTGTATAGAATAGTAATGTTTTAGTGTTTAGTGTTGTCTTTAAAAATATTATGATGAAACCAAAAAAGAAATGTATATAAAGTTTGTAAATAAATGCAAAATGATGTTACAATGCTGTTTTATTTTATACAAAGTTAGTATATTTAACATTGCAGAGTATACATGATTATGACAATAAATGCACACTGAATACAAGCCTTTCTCACTTTACAATAGTCTGTTATAGTTTTAAACACAAGGCTTGTTGTAGATCATTTTATAGCAATGTCCATTCAATGTTGTTTTCGAAAAGTGGGGAAGCCGCAATGGTTGTATTGACATAAAGAACTTATGGTTATTACTATTTAGTCACTTTGATCCCCTTGCAGATCAAGAGCAGATGACCTAGTTGTTCCACTCTTTAAAACGACAACAACAACACTACCTCTTGCATAGTTTGTGATGTTGATGGCTCTTGCGACGTGGAAGATGGATTAAAAATAACTTTGAGAACAGGGGTTAAACGTTGATCATTAAACAATGCACTATTTTGAGTAGCAATATGGTTTTCTTGATTTTTTGTCGACGGCAACTGTGTTTCATGCGGTACACTACATTGATGATCACTGACACTTAAAACCTCACTATTTTTCCTTTTTAGCTCACCACGACAATGTTTGGAACGTTGCTTTGAACAACGCCAAATAACAGTTCCATTTTTATTGGTTCGTTTCACAATATATGAATATCCTTTATTGTATGCGTAAGGCTTACCATACCTAGTCACTGATACTTCCATATCAACTGTCAAGCATAGACTAAGCTCTAGTAAAGTCAACTTGGTAATAAGAATACTAGTTTAATGTAAGAGCAAATATGGATCCAAAGAGTTCAGGTAAAAGTGAAAGCAAATGAGCAAATATTAGAAACAAGAGTTGGGGTAAAAGTGGTCGCAAAGTGGTAGACCCATTACACAATAATTTCAGCACGACGAAGCTCGTGTTCAATTTCTTTGATTTCCCAATCGTGACTGATATGCCCAGCTTGTCGTAAAGCATGCAATTGTCGAAGCCGTTGAATTAGCTTACTGGGTTTGTTCCAGTATACAAATTTAACAAATGGATTTTTAGGTGTAAACAAAGCATTACCATTATCATGATCATTATCATCATCATCATCATCATTATCATCATCATGATCACCATTATCATCATGACCATCATCACTGTTACTATATAGTCCTTTTTGATCCTCTTGCAATACCACTTTATTTATTGTCTGAGTTGATTTTGATAGTGTTGAAGGTTTCTTGGACGTTGACAACTGTCCTAACATGACGTTTTGAGGACATGATAAGTCCTTCTGAACAAACACTGCACTATCTTTGGCCGCAATATCGTTTTCTTGAACTTGCTTTTTAGCATTTTGATAATTGATTGTAAACAGTAAGCGTGGTTCGTTTCGAGCACTACATTGATGAACACTCACACTTAAAACCTTTCCATTTTTACTTTTCAGATTGCCTCGACATTTTGTTGACCTCTCTCTTGAGCATCGCCAGAATATTATTCCGTTCACATTCTGGCGATTATAGTTATAGGAGTAGCCTTGATAGAGTGCACGTAGCCTACCTTTGTTGGTTGTAATAAGTTCCATAGTAGTAACGGACCTGTCAGTACGATGTTCACACTACAAAGGTTACAACTGTTTTGCTGATGGAGTGACCTACCATAAGCTTATATATTGGCTTATGTGTTGGCTTTTTGTGTTGGCTTTTCGTGTTGGCTTTTCGTGTTGGCTTTTCGTGTTGGCTTTTGTGTTGGCTTATGTGTTGGCTTTTTTTGTTGGCTTTTTGTGTTGGCTTTTCGTGTCGGCTTTTTGTGTTGGCTTTTCGTGTTGGAATTTCGTGTTGGCTTTTGTGTTGGCTTTTCGTGTTGGCCTTTCGTGTTGGCTTTTCGTGTTGGCATTTCGTGTTGGCTTTTCGTGTTGGCGTTTTTGTATAGGCCTTTCGTGTTGGCTTTTTGTATTGGCTTTTCGTGTTGGCTTTTTGTGTGGGCTTTTTGTGTTGGCTTTAGTATTGGCTTTTGTATTGGCTTATTTGACAAGTTATTTGTGTCAATGTATTTAGTGGATTTTTTTCTTAGTGTTGGAAAGTAGTTGAAAGAGAGGGAATATTTAAAGACTTAACCTCAGCTCACTAACCTAACCTAACCTAACCTAACTTTACCTAACCTAACCTAACCTTTCAACTCTCAGATGTTAATTAAATTCTGTGCATAGTCGAGTTGGAACCCAAGACCTCAGGGGTAAAAAAAACAATTATGTTTGACGGCTTATTTTGGTAACTTATTTTAATGGCTAACCTAACTTTACCTAACCTAACCTAACCTCAGCTCACTTTGGATATTACTAGTAAGTGTTCATATCCTCTGCTATGTAGCATGCTAGTAGTACAGGTAGTGCTCATATTTACCGCTAGGTAGGGGAAACATACTTTGCATGTTGCATGTGACACTTGTGAAGTTTAACCACATGCAAGACGTGCTTGTATAAGTTCTCTATTTAAACTCAATATACAATTAACCACTAAATGTTCAGAACTAACATGTATAGCCATATTTAGGGTAAATAGGAGACCCTTAGCAAGAAAGGCTGTTTAACCCACGAGTGTACAGCCTTGTCATACGCAGTAAGCACCTGTTGGCAGAAAACAACAACAACAACAATTTGAGAAAGCCAACAAAAAAACTGTCTCCTTTAAATACATTAATGGATATGTTGTTGGCTTTCTCAAATTGTTGTTGTTGTTGTTTTCTGCCAACAGGTGCTTACTGCGTATGACAAGGCTGTAGACTTGTGGGGATAGACAGCCTTTCTTGCTAAGGGTCTCTTATATACCCTAAATATGGCTATATATGTTAGTTCTGAACATTTAGTGGTTAATTGTATATTGAGTTTAAATAGAGAACTTATACAAGCACGTCTTGCATGTGGTTAAACTTCACAAGTGTCACAAGCAACATGCAAAGTATGTTTCCACTACCTAGCAGTAAATATGAGCACTACCTGTACTACTAGCATGCTACCTAGCAGAGGATATGAACACTTACTAGTAATGTCCAAAGTGAGCTGAGGTTAGGTTAGGTTAGGTAAAGTTAGGTTAGCCATTAAAATAAGTTACCAAAATAAGCCGTCAAAAATAATTGTTTTTTTTTACCCCTGAGGTCTTGGGTTCCAACTCGACTATGCACAGAATTTAATTAACATCTGAGAGTTGAAAGGTTAGGTTAGGTTAGGTAAAGTTAGGTTAGGTTAGGTTAGGTTAGTGAGCTGAGGTTAAGTCTTTAAATATTCCCTCTCTTTCAACTACTTTCCAACACTAAGAAAAAAATCCACTAAATACATTGACACAAATAACTTGTCAAATAAGCCAATACAAAAGCCAATACTATAGCCAACACAAAAGGCCCACACAAAAAGCCAACACGAAAAGCCAATACAAAAAGCCAACACGAAAGGCCTATACAAAAAGCCAACACGAAAAGCCAACACGAAATGCCAACACGAAAAGCCAACACAAAAAGCCAACACGAAAAGCCAACACGAAATGCCAACACGAAAAGCCAACACATAAGCCAACACAAAAGCCAACACGAAATGCCAACACGAAAAGCCAACACAAAAAGCCGACACGAAAAGCCAACACGAAAAGCCAACACAAAAACCCAACAAAAAAGCCAACACATAAGCCAACACAAAAGCCAACACGAAAAGCCAACACAAAAAGCCAACACATAAGCCAATATATAAGCTTATGGTAGGTCACTCCATCAGCAAAACAGTTGTAACCTTTGTAGTGTGAACATCGTACTGACAGGTCAGTTACTACTATGGAACTTATTACAACCAACAAAGGTAGGCTACGTGCACTCTATCAAGGCTACTCCTATAACTATAATCGCCAGAATGTGAACGGAATAATATTCTGGCGATGCTCAAAAGAGAGGTCAACAAAATGTCGAGGCAATCTGAAAAGTAAAAATGGAAAGGTTTTAAGTGTGAGTGTTCATCAATGTAGTGCTCGAAACGAACCACGCTTACTGTTTACAAACAATTATCAAAATGCTAAAAAGCAAGTTCAAGAAAACGATATTGCGGCTAAAGATAGTGCAGTGTTTGTTCAAAAGGACTTATCATGTCCTCAAAACGTCATGTTAGGACAGTTGTCAACGTCCAAGAAACCTTCAACACTATCAAAATCAACTCAGACTATAAATAAAGTGGTATTGCAAGAGGATCAAAAAGGACTATATAGTAACAGTGATGATGGTCATGATGATAATGGTGATCATGATGATGATAATGATGATGATGATGATAATGATCATGATAATGGTAATGCTTTGTTTACACCTAAAAATCCATTTGTTAAATTTGTATACTGGAACAAACCCAGTAAGCTAATTCAACGGCTTCGACAATTGCATGCTTTACGACAAGCTGGGCATATCGGTCACGATTGGGAAATCAAAGAAATTGAACAAGAGCTTCGTCGTGCTGAAATTATTGTGTAATGGGTCTACCACTTTGCGACCACTTTTACCCCAACTCTTGTTTCTAATATTTGCTTATTTGCTTTCACTTTTACCTGAACTCTTTGGATCCATATTTGCTCTCACATTAAACTAGTATTCTTATTACCAAGTTGACTTTACTAGAGCTTAGTCTATGCTTGACAGTTGATATGGAAGTATCAGTGACTAGGTATGGTAAGCCTTACGCATACTATAAAGGATATTCATATATTGTGAAACGAACCAATAAAAATGGAACTGTTATTTGGCGTTGTTCAAAGCAACGTTCCAAACATTGTCGTGGTGACCTAAAAAGGAAAAATAGTGAGGTTTTAAGTATCAGTGATCATCAATGTAGTGTACCGCATGAAACACAGTTGCCGTCGACAAAAAATCAAGAAAACCATATTGCTACTCAAAATAGTGCATTGTTTAATGATCAACGTTTAACCCCTGTTCTCAAAGTTATTTTTAATCCATCTTCCACGTCGCAAGAGCCATCAACATCACAAACTATGCAAGAGGTAGTGTTGTTGTTGTCGTTTTAAAGAGTGGAACAACTAGGTCATCTGCTCTTGATCTGCAAGGGGATCAAAGTGACTAAATAGTAATAACCATAAGTTCTTTATGTCAATACAACCATTGCGGCTTCCCCACTTTTCGAAAACAACATTGAATGGACATTGCTATAAAATGATCTACAACAAGCCTTGTGTTTAAAACTATAACAGACTATTGTAAAGTGAGAAAGGCTTGTATTCAGTGTGCATTTATTGTCATAATCATGTATACTCTGCAATGTTAAATATACTAACTTTGTATAAAATAAAACAGCATTGTAACATCATTTTGCATTTATTTACAAACTTTATATACATTTCTTTTTTGGTTTCATCATAATATTTTTAAAGACAACACTAAACACTAAAACATTACTATTCTATACACATATTTTCTTTCTTTTTCAGTATATTGTCATTACTTATATTTTCCATTATTATTTCACATTATTTATTTATTTAATTAAAACGAACCATGCACCTACTGTTTTTTAAAACCTTCATAAATTAAGTGTACAGGTTGCACAGCATTATTGACTTTTCAAAAACACTCTCCGACATATCATTAAACCGTATAGGCAGAAATGTCTCAAAGTTTTCACATACACAAAGTACACGATCACCATATGCTGTTTTCAATTTCCGAATCTTGATAATGCGGAATGGAATATGCGTTGGCAATTCGCTGAGCTTCTTTGTCTCTGAGCCACATGATTGTCCCACAGCATTCAAAACATTCATTGTAGTAGTCTATAAACAAAACAAAAGCATATCTATTACACTCTAAAACAGCTTTAATAATATTGTGCAATTAGGGATTTTGCACTATGCATGGCGAATAAATTATACTAGTTATGCAAGAAATGCCCTAACTGTAGCAGATACTACTTTTCTGCATATAGCACAAGTGTTAAGTTCTAATGCACACTTGACACAGGCTATCATGTGTCCACAGGGTAAAAATACAACACCTAGTTCATCTTGATAACAAATTTTACATAATTGTTGGTCACACTTTTGTATCTGTTCGTAACACAAGTCTTTTCTTTCGGCCTTATGTATTTGCTCCGCGTGCTCTAACCCTAAAGGCACTTTTATGTCTTGTGCTGCAATCACTTTTTCTTTACGAATAGTGTTCACAAATTCCTGACCTTTAAGCAACACCATGTATTTACAGTTTGGTAACCAACGAGCGTGTTGCACAAAAGGGTCATCAGTCATTTGCCAATCCTTTAAAGCAAATCCACAATAAAAACATATTGTTTTATCCCCTTCACCAGTATAAAAAATCCAGCTTCACTTAGCTGTTTGGTAAGGTGTTTTAATATTAATGGCCAAACATTTTTATAAGATTCGAAACGTTTTTCAACAGAGCTGTACTCTGGGTGTGCTAGTGCTTTAGTCTTGCAAACTCCCAATTTTTCAAAAGCACACGCCAATTCAACACTGTCTATGGCATATGGACCACATATATCGACACTACCGTTGGCTGGTAATACATCATTATTATTATTTATTTGTGATTCAGCAACGTAAGTAGCGGCCAAAGGCCTTGTGGTTCGGTAAAATGAATGCACGGGTAGGTTACCCACTTGCTTTCCAAGCATGTAAGGGCAGTGAGGAGACCATCGCAAATGGTCTCTAAAGGGATCATCCCCTTCTTCCCAGTATGAAAGTTCAATACGACAAAACACACAGCGCACCACATCTTCTCGGTTCAAGTAAAAAAACCGGCTTTTGCAAGTTCATGCGTCGACAAAAAACCTACAGGCCAGGATTCAAATGTTAACCATCGATCATGTTCTGATTTTAAATTTAACCCACGTGGTAAACCAACTTGCTCACTTGTTGTATTTGGTACTAACGCCATGTGTTATAATAAAACTTTTTCTTATTGTAAGTTATTAACATTGCACAAGAGCACAGAGTACTTTAAAGCATAATGCATGCTTGTTCACTGTCTGTTCATTACGTTAATGGCACAAGACGACACCTAAAAGCAAACAAAATAACCCATCACTCACTCAATCAATCAATCAATCAATACTTGTAAATAAAACGTTAACGTTAATTGGCATTAATATATCAAAACACCATTAAAATAAACTGTATGTTGGCACTAACAGTAACCCATGTACTTATTTTCTTTTTTATAAAGCTACAGTCATTTACATTCCCCCACCCTCCCTTTAACCAATATATAAACAAAAATGAATGTCATGTCATTTAGTTCACATTATCATGTTCAAACCTGTGGATATTCGTTGAGTCCATAGGGAACCACCCATAAATTTAATTTATTATTTTTATTTTTAGAAAATCCAACATGGCCTTGTACTTTTCCCAGTCAACAACAACAACATAGCCATTAATCAAGAAAGCAATCATTGTCCCAGTCATGTACAGGTAATGATTTTTTTTGTCTACGAGTTTTCAGTAGTGGTAAAATGGAATAGCATTTTTAAGTTGGACTTACCTGAGTTTTAAACTGTTCACTCTTTGGCAGTGGTTTCGCTTTAGTGCGTTTCTGGATTTTTTCAGCGACTGCTACGGCGGTAAGGCTATTCTTTACAAGTTTCTAAAAATAAATAAAATAAACCGCTATAAATACCTAAATTCAGGTTAATACATACATTTCATAAAATAAAACATAAAACAAAAAAATGAAACAATTTAGTTTAAAAAAATCATCTCACCTTTACTTGCAGTGACTTGTTGCTCTTCCCTTCTAGTGGGCTCAAAAGTGCAATGGTTTCTTCTCCCTCAGACATGTAAGGTATGCCGGTTATCTGCAAACAAATAAATAAAATCATTAATTACCTAATCAATAAATAATTGCTTGTAAATATATATATATATATTAATCAATAAATGTATAAATGAATAAATATATAAATAAATACCTACCCCACAACAAGGTTAAGTATTTTCCACCAACACCAAAACTGTTAAACAAGACCAGGGGTTTCATGCAACGCAGTGTGTTCAAAGGTAGTCCACCCAAGTGAGAGTGGAAATGATAACGACATGTCTTTATATATATGCTACGTTGCATGTATAATCATTTTTTCCCACGCTTTGAACATTCTGTTATCGGTCACGTGGACAGCTAACGCCCAAAGTGAACACCTGTGGCGAATCAAATTTCACATGAACTTGCATTTTGTCACGTACGAAGCAAAACAGGATGTAACTTGTTAACAGTTATCGCGCATGTGGACAGCTAACGTCCCAGGCGAACACCTGTGGTAGATCAAATTTCACATGAACTTGCATTTTGTCACGTACGAAGCAAAACAGGATGTAACTTGTTTAGCGTACATGTGGTTTCACACATGTGTGTGCATGCACTTCACACTCCCCGTCCACCACGATGGTCATATTATTTCACCTTCAAGCGTCACCTGTTGTCAAGTCAGATCAACGCCATCCAATAAGCTCAAATGACATTCACCTCCTGCTCCTCGGCAAGTTTGTTTTCTGTACTCGCTTCGACCAACATAGAACCAAGTTCTCATCACCGTTTACACGTTAAAGGTAAAATATCAGAAAAATGCTCGCTCGCTCTTTCATACACCGACCCGCCGAAATAGCGATTGTTCTATTAAGCATGGTCCTTGTGCTAAGCAACAGGTTCGTTGAAACACACACACACACCCAGCCGTATTGTCTCTCTCAACCACCACGCTTCATGAACATTATAAACAGGTAAAGAAAACGAAAACGTTATTTCAACATGTATGGCGTTAGGCCCTTTGTGAATTATCTTTTTGGAAAAAATATCTACCACATTTGAAAGGGGGCGTTAGCCCGAGTCCTAGGACACCTCGTACACGTCTATAGCGTTATTGGTTCGTGAGATATCGGCAAAAATCACAAAAAAACACGTGTTTACCCCAAAATCGAGTTTCCCAAATTCTTAAAATTACAATGAGTGGTCCATAGCAAAGAGGACATCACCCCAAGTACTTGGACCTGTTGAACACACCTCTAGCATGATTGGTTCGCGAGATATAGCAAAAAGTTCAGAATCATGGTTTTCCCCCCAAAAAAACCGTGTTTCCAGCATTTCACCTTTTCGACATTTACATTTCCGTAAAGAGCGCAACGAGACGAAAAAAACGAATCCAAGCACGCCTTCCTAGCATGACTCCTTCCATTCCAAGGTCGCAGGGGCTCACCACTTGCTTTTGGAAGCAGATCTCTCCTTACCCCACTACTACAGGTTTTCATTCTAGAGACTTGAAATTTATTTTGTGGGTAGAAGGGGTAGGGACCATTGATTTACGTCAAACAATTTTTTTTGTAGAGTTCCTAGTTTCCAAAATATAGGATTTTAAAATTCGAGCGTTTCCAAAAAAACATAAAAAATAAAAAAGTTTTATTACAGAAAATAAAGGTGATAAAGACCATTCGTTTGAGCCATGGCACAACGTTCTATCCTGTTTGGTTTTCAAACTATCGCCTATTTTCGAAAACAAAAAAAATCAAAATATTTTTCAAAAATATAACGAGTGGTCCATGGCAAAGCCCCCGTCATCCCGAGTCCAGCGACACTTCATTCGTGAATCTACGACAACGGGTTCGGGAGTTATCGGCTCGCATTCTGAGTAGTGGGGGGGGGGGCAGAACTGTCACTACTCCCCTACTCATATTAACAATCAATTTCATTCGTGTCTAGATCTTGTTCTTCTAACGGCCTTGACACACTCCCAGAATATCTGAGTTTGTGGTAGAGGCTGTCTCCGTGTCCTGAGCTCAGATTACACTTTTAAAATTACGTAACTTTAATAGGACAACCTCGTGGCGCAGTGGCTAGCATTATTGGCTGTCACCCCCAAGGTACCGGGTTCAATCCCCGGCTCTTCTAAGAATTTAAAAATTTCGGTTTGGTCTGGTACGGGGTCTCCCAGCCTCGTGATGCAAAATGGGAACCTGCCGACTGCTATGGCAGGAGGAGAAGTGGAAATGAACTGGCCACCCTACCACTCGCAAACTCCGGCTCGGGATACCTGGTTAGTGATCTAATTCAGGTTGCCTACATACCTGGAGGGGATATGGCACTCTAATTAAAAAAAAAAAACTTCACGAGACTTACAGCAGTCGCATATGATGTGCAACATCTGTCATAGAAGAAACCACACATGAAATTGTTGATACACCGGTAATTTATAACACTAGCGGCCCCGTGCGAGAAATCTCGCATGTTCATAAACCACACTTTCCCCAATAGATTTATAATGAGAGACTTAAGGAGAAAGGTTGTTATGTTTTGATTTCAACCAAATGATTATAGAACACTATTAACGTTTCAGGATAAAGGAAAGACCTCACAATGTTAATATGACATGAAACAGGCGTCACAGCGGCCCGTGGACAGCAATTATGGAGCGTATTTTCCTGCATAAAAGGTGTTTACAAATCGCACACTTCGTACAATTTTTTTAAATTCATTTTTTAAAGAAATTATAGTTATTTATGAAATTATAGTGCAATAAGTCACTGCTAATGTATATTCTCTTTCATTTGAATGCTCATTTGTCACGATCGGTCGCTTGTGAGCGCCGCAGGAGGGATCTATACTACTGAAATAATATATATGATGATTATTGGCACAAATATTAATCTATTGTAAAAGGGAGTTTTTCACATATATTGTAGTTTATAATACGGAACTCATTTTAATAGATGATTTGTAGCTTCCACCAGCACTAGCCTAAATAAAGAATACGATATGGATCAACTAGATTAATAGACACGACACCGCTCATAACCTTAAATTCCTTATAAATAGACCAACTTGAGATTAAATGCAATGTGCACAGCAGTAGACCATTAAAGGCTTGGCCAGTTCCCTGACCTCTCGATTCACAGACCAACACGTAATTTCATATGGATTCTGTTAAAATGAGTCATATTGATATGATTAGCAGCAGAGTATCAAGAAGGCAGTCCGAGAGTAGAAATATCAAGTAGACAGTGAAGAAAAAAAAAAGAGAGTCTTGGAATTGTTATGTATTATTAGACTAGTGTGTAAATAAAAAAGAATTTTGTGTGTTGATGAATGTCCAGGAGGGATACGATCCAGCTGGCAGTGCGTCTTACACACCTCCGTCCCATTTTTCAAAATCACTCCCACAAAAATATCCAGCAACCGAGTAGAAAGATGTACACATAAAAAAACCAACAACTTTAATAGCATTTTCTTGAACAATGCCGTGTGTCAAAATTAAACTGAAGTACATTTTAGAAAAAAAAAAAAAGATCCGTAGAAATATAGCACACCTAAAAAGAAGCTACTTCTAAAATTATCAGCTATGTATCTTGAAAATGTCGAAAATACTCGAAATGTAATGTTTTTCAGTTGGTCAACACGATTGTACCCAATAGTAATGGGTGGTTCTCTAATCCTGAAGAAAAGTTACATGGGGTTAATAAACAAGATGTTCAGTAAAGAACATATAGCCTACTTTCTCCTAAATGCATGGGTATTGTTATAACTCTTTTTCCCTTTCAAGGAGTATAATTGAATGTTGGTTGTAGTAGCTTGTTGAAATACAGCGTATTATACGGATATTTAACATGAATATGAGGTGCCTTTTGCTAGTGCTACCTCTGTACAAAATGTCATTCAATTCGGTTTCACCGTGTTTGAATTGATATGGTGAATCGATTTGCACACATACATGGCTGCTATCTCCAAACTATTGGGCTGCTGATCTTGTATTTCAGTCAAAAGATGCTTCCCACAAAAAGGTATGTTGTTGCAAAATTTGGTAGAGATCAGATTATTAGGTTGGTCGTAATTTGATTTAATCTTTTAACATTTGGGTAGCCGCCATTACGTTTCCGTCAAGATGGCAACGATATAAAACATGACACTGAGTTGCCTTTTGCAAGTGCTACCTCTGTACCGAATTTCGTTCAATTCGGTTTCAACGTGTCTGAATTGATCGGGGGAATCGATTTGCACTTATGCATGGCCGCTATCTGTAAACTATTAGGCTGATGACCTTGTCGTTTGGCCATAAGATGTTTACCACATAAAGGTATGCTGTTGCAAGATTTAGTAGAGGTCAGATGATTAGGGTGGTCGTAATTTGATTTAAGCTTTTAACATTTGGGTGGCCGCCATTACGTTTCCGTCAAGATGGCGGCGATATAAAACATGAATATGAGGTGCCCTGTGCTAGTGCTTCCTCTGTACCATATGTCGTTCAATTTGGTGTCACCGTGTTTGAATAGATAGGGGGAATCGATTAGCACACAAACATGGCCGCCATCCGCAAATTATTGAGCTGATGACCTTGTAGATTGGTCAAAAAATATTTAATATGAAAAGGTATAACGTTGCAAAAATTGGTAGAGATCAGATGATTCGTTTGGTCGTAATTTGATTTAAGCTTTCAACATTTGGGTGGTCGCCATTACGTTTTCGTCAAGATGGCGGCGATATAAAACATGACACTGAGGTGCCCTTTGCTAGTGCTACCTCTGTACCAAATTTCGTTCAATTCGGATTCACCATGCTCGAATTGATAGGGGGGGACAGACATTCAGAGTACACACACTCGCACACACACACACTCACACACACACACACAGACAGACACACATTTTTTCGCCCTGTGTTGATCTCATAAGTCTACTTTCATTTCTTGCAAAAATCGAAAGTAGGCTAATGAGGCCGAGATGAATCGATGAATGCGAAAAGATCTCAGGCAAATTGGTATTCCAGTCCGAGAAATTCCTGACTGGAACACATTTAGAAGACTGGTGAACAACTACGGTACCAAGGTTTTAAAATGGTATCAACTTCCGGAAGACGGAGAGGACCTTTGTCCGAAGAACATAAACAGGCACTCGTCGCTGGGGTCAGAAGATACTGGCAGGAATTCAAAGCCGGAACAAGAACAAGACGTAGACATTAAACTGAAGTTGCTTGTTACCACGCAGTCCATAGACGCTCAACTCGATGTATATATAAAAATACACTTGGATGACCAGTTTCTATTGTCAAGCGATCATCATCTTAGATTTTAGGGCGGTAACACTCCAACACCAGTTTAGCTTTCTTGTTTTTGTTTTTAAATGTCAATTCTCAAATACAGAAGATTTTTTTTAAATACATCGGTGAGTTTAAAATTCAGTCACACGGTTGAGGAAATCGATAAGGAAATTAGCCTCAGATCTGAACCATGAAGAAAATAAATACACCGTTACAAAGGGAATGATCCTCAGATTAATATGACGCTTAAAATGACATTTCGAAATTTTTGAAAATTTTGGCGTGCCGGAGTCTCTTAAATGTAATATTCCCACAGTCTCTCAGTCTGTCATCAGTATCCAGAGCGATTGGAAAGAGTGAAAGCTACGCTTCTGAAAAGAACCCTCTGTGTGTCTAAATAAATACCTTCAAGACTCGTATACGAGTTAACAAGTGAACCGTTTTACGTCAAGGAACTTCGTTCTCGCTTGTTGCTGCCATCTATACTGTGTTATGTGCACTTCGTACAGAGATATATGGAGTGAATTCTACTCCACAGATGCCATGATCTATAAAGCTGTGACATTTGGTTACACACTTCTCCATGCATGGTTTTCACTTTAAGTTGTGCAAAACTAAGAAATTCCTTCAACCAGGTTCAAATTGTGTTTGCGACCGTTGTGGCAAAAGTTGCGAACGGTACCATGCTATGATTTGCAAACTTCAGCTCGAGTCCTTTAGCAGCTTTCTGAAAAGATTAATTTATAGTTTACTCGCAACCCGCCCGGCTTCGCCCGGGAACAGTTATGAATAGATTAAGTGATTAGCGCCTTTTACGTCTCGGCATGATGGGCTAAGCCAGTGGTCGCCAAACCGTAGCTCGCAGGGTAATTTTTGGTAGCTCGCGGGGAAATTTCAGAAGCAGCGCTTGAGTTGGCTAATCTGCACTACTCATCCCCCTGATTCCCGCGGGTCTGTCAGTCAGTGTCTGGTGCGGTGTGGTGTGTGTCCGTCACTGCAGGTTATTTTATTGTCCTTGTATTTTATGCATAGTGCGGACTGTTCTAGCAAAATCATTTTCATGTTGAACGGGTAACTGATTACCTTTTACCCAGGTGAAGGACAAATGTGTGTGATTACTTGGTAATGCAAGTGTAGCAGTTGAGAAGAAAGCAAACGTCGAACGTCATTACAATACCGTTCACTCCAGTATTTAAAAGATTTCCCTTAAAATTCTTCCTTAAGGAAAGAGAAGGTAATACAACTGAAATTTCAATTAAATACTCAACAATCTACTTTTTTCAAGAAATTAGACAGCAACAACGCAGCAACTGAGGCATCTGCTCATTTTTCCAAAAGTATTGCTCAAAATAAAAAACCTAACGAATATGATGAATTAATCAAAGGGGCATTTTTAGAAGCTGCAGATACATTGTTTAACAATTTTAAAAACAAATCTCTGCTATTCAATCTATTCTACTGTCATCAAATACAGTTATGAGAAGAGTTGAACCCATGAGTTGTGATGCAGTTTCACAACTTAAAACTGACTTACACCGCTGCAGTTATTTTTCCCTGCATCTTGACGAATCAACCGATATAGTTGATATAGCTCAGTTGGCCATTCTTATAAGAATGGTTTTTGGTGATTTCTAAGTAAAAGAAGAGCTGGTAAAAGTTTTACCTCTTCAAGGACATATTACGGGACAGGACACATATTCAGCTTTTAAAAACCTTATCGCCTCTGAAAATGAGTCGTCTGGTATCACTATTTTTGCGATTTTGAAATTACGGCTGATTATCAAGTCCTAAATGCCCTCTTTACATGTGGGAAGGGAAAGGTATTCGAAACAGGACACATCATGCTATTTTTAAATGCTGAAGTGGTCGGTTTCAAAATAAGACAAGTAGATGAATGAGAACTAGACACATCTTCGTAGGGTCTATTGTGCATCGATCAGCGCATCAGCTAAAAGGGCGCTCTCTGCGTGCTGCTTATGCAATTGTTTCGTGTTCTGTTAGAGCCGGTGTGTTTACATTTGTATTGGTATGTTAAATCGACTTTATACTTGTGAAGAGTTTTTTTAAATAAGATACAGTACATCCGATTACTGAGTTGCAAAACAAGATACATCAGCAAGTTTTAAATCAAAATAAGACACATCAAATATTAAAACACTTATAGAAAGGAAATAAAACAGCATGAGTTATGAAACTTTTGGGAAATATTTGTCTATATCACTCACAACTTTCAAAAAAGAGGCATATTTATTTCTCAGTAAACAAAGGATTTATTCAGTTTTATGTGTCTCCTGAAATATTTTGTTGAAGTGATGTGTCTTGTTTTGATACCAGACGCCTCAAATATTCCTGTACAAAAGTTGGTGGGCTTGGTAACCGATGGAGCTCCTGCGATGGTAGGTAGCGACAAGGGATTCATTGCCTTATGTCGTAAAGATAACAGGTTTCCAAAATTTCTGTCTTACCAGTAAATAAAGTGAGAGCTCATGCACTTCAAAGGCGTTTGTTCAGTACTCTGACTGAAGAGTTAGAATACCAGTATGGTGATCTATTGCTTCATACAGAAGTTCGTTGGCTTAGCAGAGGCAGGGTTTTGCAACGTTTCAAAGAGTTACTTCCTGCTTTGGTGGACTTTTCGAAAGAGCGAGGGGAATCATTACCTGAGCTAGAAGATCCGGGTTGGATGCAAGGTTTTGTATTTCTTGTAGACATAACCGAAAATCTAATTACCCTTAACTTGCAGCTTCAAGGCAAAGATAAAGAATTTGGTGGAACCATTTCAGATGTGGTCTCGTTCACAAAAGAGCTGGAGCTGTGGTGAACACAAGCACTTTGCCTGTTTGGGCCCTTGACAAGCAAAACCCTTCACAGGCCCCTTACAACAACAAAGAACATGGTATTACAGCTCTTTCAGACTTGAAAAGGGGCTGATGACCTCGTAGTTCCGCCACTTAAAACAACAATAACTAACAATATATAGACTTGAAAAATCAATTTAATCAACGCTTTTAAGACTTCAGAAACATTTCCATTGTAGCACAGTTTGTCACATCCCCTTTTGTAGATATTGATGCTGAAGAATTCTCTATACAATAATTTGAAGAAGACAACGGTGTGGTGGAGATGAAACTGGTTTATTTTCAAAGTGACCTTTCATTAAAATCACTCCCTTCAAGCAAAAATATCCAACTTTGGTTCACGTTTTTTACGAGTGAAGGCAATGTTAGCTCAACATATCTGTGTGAGATTACATTTTCCAGTATGAAATTCATTAAAAACAAGTACAGGAACAAGTTGACTGATGAACATTTGGACAACTGCATTCGAATGGCTGCTACAACATATGAACCTGACATTAAAAAATGTTTGATGACAAAAAATCATGCCTCTCCACACATTAATCTATGTTTCTCTAATGCAAATATTTTGTTATTTAAATTCTTATGCTATTAATTGCATTTAATTAGATTTTTAATATAAACTAGAAATGTATATTTTTATAGGTAATAAACAACTGGGTGATTTAAACAAAAACATGTATTATTTTCGTACTTTGTTGGGTAGCTCTCGGTAAGGTTTATGGCCTGTGAGGTATCACAGTCACTTAAAAGTTTGGCGACCACTGGGCTAAACTCACTGACTGGACTATTAATTATATTATCATGGAGATGCATGTGCAACGAATTCTTGTCAGACCCTAATTTAAGAAAGGCGAGGTGAATGAAACACAAATCCCCCTTCCGTCCAATCTTAACGTGACTGTATATTTTGCGGAAAAATAATTTCACAGGCGAAATGAAGAAAAGCCAAGTAGCACTACCAGGGAAACTCCAAACACAACCACTATTCTCTGAAGACTTAATTCAACACGACAGGACAGTTTGCTGCTCGCTGTATCTGGGGTAATCGACTCGCCCGCTAGCTAGGCTGTAACTGGGATGATAGGCTTGCCCCTAGCTAGCTCATAAATTGTTGCCTCAGTAATTGAATGGAGATTGTTGGAAGAAATGAAAAAGTAACGAGTAGTTCCGTGAAGAACTATACAGCCTATTTTCATATATGCTACTTATGTTAATTGCCTCTATCAACATACGATTTCAGTTTGATTGCTGTAATATATCCGTAGATATTGAGAACCGTCTCATATTTCGGATGGTCGCCATGTTGGATTTTTATATATGTTGGTCTTAGAGTTGTGTTCTGTTACACGAAGATTATTGTGTACGTGTAGTATTCCAACTTCAATCGCATGATAAGGACACAAGAAGTAAAAACGAGATTTTAAAATTTTGCATAGCTGCCATCTTGTGGTTATGGAAACAATTGAAAAAAAAATCCTCTCGGCACGCCGGAAGGCGGAGGTAGATTTCACCGGGCAAACCAGGGGATGGGCTATAATAGGCAAAATATGCAGGTTTTCGTAGAAGGATCAGACCTCATTTACTGCGAGAAAGTATTTTAAAATGTAATTGGAGTTCAATTAACTTTTCTTTCGTCTTACTATGCATATTTTTAACATTTTATTGTCTTAGGGGTACGGTAACCTTCTTGTCATTTGGGGTTCATTTTTATACTTGTGGTCACACCGTCCTTATGCAAGGTTTGGAACTGATGTGTAACTATCTAATAGTCTGTTACTTCTTCACGTCAAATTTTATCTCCCGCAGAGATGTTTGTTGATTCCTCAGTTTAGGGCTTCGACATCGCGGTCATGTAACCCCGTGTACTTTGGGTGTGTGAGAATCTGTCTGATAAACGGTGTTAATTGTGATGGCTGTATTAGTCTGTAATTCAGATTTTTTTATAAGTTAAGGACTGCAGACGGTCAATTTCAAGTAGTAGTTCTTGATGTTGGTACCAAATATACCGTCAACGACACCTAGCTGTGAACTTGGCTTCTAGATGCCACCGCAACCAGTAACTTGCAAAGAACGTGGGACTTCCCCTCTGAAGGAAAGCATACCGAGGGATTTTCAGCGCTCTTTGAAAATCCGACGACTTCGGCCGGCTTTGAACCCGCGACCTTGGGCATAGAAGTTCGGCAGGCTACCAGCGAGGCTACGTCATCGAAGCCGCTTCCCACATAGTCAGATGGAAAACTGAATGTGATCTCGTTGTCATGGCAACGTTAATGGTGGGTTGTATCAAAAATTCTTTCAGACAAACGTTTTAGATAATTATCAGGGGAATATCATCCATTTTTTACGGTTTTGATATTGTGCCTATTAAGAGAGATATGATTAATGTTTCCCGAAAAACCCACTTTTTTCCACCCCATTGGTCAATGGTTGGTGCTATCAAAAACCTTTTTAGACATAACTTTTTGGCACTTATCCGACACATAATATGAACTTTGAACGGATTCGATATTTCATATATTAAGAGAGTTATAGTGATATTTCACGTTTTCGAAAAAAGCCCCCCATTTTTACCCCCTTCGACCGATTTTGCCCATTAACGAACTCGACCGAGATTTTGTAGGGATACAAATTATGTAAAAAATGCAAAGTGATCGGGACAAAATTAGGGCAGTTATCGTGTCCACAAGAAACTGATATATATATACATAAATTATATATAAACTTTTGAACTGATGGTGGTTTTGGGGTCTGGGGGATGTGAAACGCGAAGATATGTTGAAATTTTCCGGAAGTCGAAACATGGTACCCATTGCAATAGTTAGCTTTCTAATGAAATCTACCTAATAGATGCCAGTGGATTAACATTTGTATAAGGATTTACTGTGCCAAGTGTCACTGCACTCGGATGGTTAAATTGCGAGAAACGACCATGTGGATATTTATACTTCGCGTCGCCGCCATGTTGGATTTGTGATCACCAGGTTATTGAAAGTCCTATAGGTGAACTTATGTTCATAGCCCCTACGAACATTAGAAAATTCTGTTTGATTGTTGTAATAGATTCGTAGATATTGAGATCCATCTAAATATTTCGGATGGTTGCCATGTCGGATTGTTATATAAGGTGCGTTCAAAAAGTAACGAGCCGGAGGCTGCAATACGCAAACCGGTGACTGCATCAGCTAATCGTGGCGTGTGTAACGAGGTGTGGTTCCGACCAGAGCGTGGAAGCTCACAGCCCGTCGCTAGAGGGCACGCGTGCACGTCACGTGACGATAAAAAAGCGAGCAGCAGCATGCATCAATCGTCCAACGCTGCCAGTCGCATTGCAAACAGTGACATAGAGGCGTCAACCGAAGAGCAAAGAGGTGTTGTTCGGTTTCTGACAGTGGAAGGAGTAGGGGGAACGGACATTCATCGCCGAATGTCACAAGTGTACGGCGAACACTGCATGTCCCTTGCAAGGGTCAAGGCGTGACACAAGTGCTTCAGGGAAGGACGAGTGTCGTTAGCCGATGATGCCCGGTCTGGGGCACCCCCCCCCCCCCCGCCTGCATTACTGATGACAACGTCCAGCTGGTTGATGCACTCATTAACCAGAACCGGCGAGTGACAGTGAACACCATAGCCACCGTGGTCGCTCCACGACAATGCACGACCTCATACGGCCAAAACAGTCGCGGCACTTCTACAGAAAATCAAATGGGAGGTTCTCGGCCACCCTCCATACAGTCCAGACCTCTCTCCCTGTGATTACGCCATGTTTGGTCCCCTGAAAAGGGCTCTGCGGGGCCAACGATTCACCTCGGACGCCGACGTCCAGCTGTACGTGCGGAACTGTTTCACATCGAAGCCCAGGGAATTTTATGAGACAGCCATTCACCGCCTCGTGTCACAGTGGGACAAGTGCCTCAACAGCCAGGGCCATACAGGTACTAGTTTCTGTAATTATGCCACCGGCTCGTTACTTTTTGAACGCACCTTATATGTATAGGCCATAGAGGCATGTACCATTAAAGGAAAATTATGGCGTAGGTTCATTATTCAAACGTTCTCTTTGATCGCATGATTACGACACAAGAAATAATAAACTTAATTTTAAAATTCGCACAGCCGCCATCTTGAGGTTATGATAACAATTGAACTAAATTAGATACCAGTGCATTACAATGTGTATAAACATTTCCTGTACCAAGTTTCATTGCGTTTGGATCATTAAATCACGAGGAAGGTCTATTTAAAATTTTCAACTTCGCTTGGCCGCCATATTCGTTTTGTAGTTAACCAGGTTTAGAAAGTCTTATAGGTGAACTTCCAGTAGTGCGCTTTATCTCCGTACAAAATTTCAGGGTGATACCGGTAATATTTTCAGAGATATAGAATGGCGGTGAAATATTTCGCCCAGCCGCCATCTTGTGGTTATGTAAACAATTGAACGAAGTTGGATGTTGATGCATTACAATGTGTATAAACATATACTGTACCAAGTTGTATTGCGTTTGGTTGGTTAAATCGGGAGAAACGTCTATTTAAAAGTCAAAACTTCGCTTGACCACCATGTTGGTTCTGTAGATGCCAGGTTTTCAAAAGTCACATAGGTAACTTGTAGTAGTTCCCTTTATCACCGTGAAATATTCCAGGGTGATATCTGTAATAGTTTCGGAGATATTGAATGCTGGGGAAATATTTCGCACAGCCGCCATGTTGGATTGGTGAGACGTAACAAAATTTGAATGGCATGGTCGGGGTCGTCCTAATAGTGCTATAAACTTACCGAGTTTCATTGAAATCGCTCGAGCTGTTTAGAAGTTATTGGTGGGGGGGGGGGGGGCGACACACTCTGGAGAATAACTTCTGCCCTAAAACTTCCCCATACGGGAGAACGGTAACGCATCAGGCGAAAGCCTGGACAAAATAACTACTGTGGTCAAGAAAATTAGACTGAAGCGGTGCGGGGTAGTGGGCATGAAATACGTGACTAGAAAACCAATGTAGGTAGCAATACATTATAAATTTATTATTATAAATAAAAATTGTTAATCAATAAACAAATTGCACTTAAGTGCTTATCACAGAAATGAACAATTATAAATGGAGCAAAAGTGTGAGGGCCTGATGACAGAAACCCAGATTAAGGAAATGTCAATGAAACAAGCTTGTTTAATTGGAGAGAAGTTGAGCTTAACACATAAAAATGCACTTTATAAAAAGAGAGAACCATGAAACTGATTAAGAGTATAAAATGATTAGTATAATTTTAAATGCTTCATAAAATTAAACTTATCTTTGAAGAGCCAGCTCCTTAAAAGTTCCAGCTAGCATAAATGTTGATTTAAAAGTCCTCACGGTTTCTTCAGAAGGAGGCGTACATGGCCTAGAGATATGTACACCATTGGTAAAAATGTCAACTTTCTCTTCTTTTCTTGCGAAGGAATGACATTTATAGCTTCCAAGTGATGATCCAGCAGTATTTCGAAAGACGAATCCAAGTATCCCATCTAAGGTGAAGGTGAAAAGTACAACAGCTGGCAATTATTCTTGCCATCTTGAGCAATACGTCATGGTGCAGATCTTGTGACGTAGCTGCTAGGTAGCGTAGAGACTAGCGATGGTGTCATGAGATGCAGTAGCGGTGACCAGCAGGTTGAAGTGATCAGAAGTGATGATTGATCAGAAGTGGTGAAGAACGCCAGCAAGTGGCGTCTTAAATAGGGATCATGGAACCATCTCGAAGCTGGAGATCGCCCGACCAGACAAAAACCTGCCATTGGTCGAACGAAAGTCAGGGTGACGTCAGTCGACACTACTCAGCGGACAGCGGATCAACCAGTAGATGCCCTGTATGTCGGGAGTGAGGACGCTTGAGGTAGCGAACGACTGGAACACTCAAGGTGAGAACTATAATATCTATGAATAAGTGATTGATAACAAGATTATGCATAAGGTTTAAGCAATTAATACGTTTACAAGGAAATAATTACCATTCGGGGATCTCGGTAACAATAAACAAAATTTGACCGACAAATGGGCCAAGCTAACCATTGAAAGTATCACAAAAGTGATCATGCTCCGAGAACTCCGAATGAAAACAAACAAAAGAATCAGTCAAAGCAAAACATGGATAACAGACGAGGAGACACTAAGACTCGAAAGGCAAAACAGAGATAGCAGAGATGGGTCTAGTATAAAGACCTTTACTAGTTAAAACATCAACAACTCTGACGCGTTTATCACGGCCAAAGTGGCAGTGAATAACTCTGCCTAGGTTCCACACGAGAGGCGGAGATGAGTCTCGAAGAAGAACCATGTCCCCCACTCGTACATCTGGTTGAGGAAGCCGCCATTTCTCACGCCTATTTAGCAAGCTGAGATATTCTAACTTCCATCGGCGCCAAAAAGAACAGCGCAAAGATTCTACTTTTCTCCAAAAGATAGGTAAGTTAGGATCACAGCGTCGAACCAGCAAAGGCGGAGTAGCAGCAAGCGAACAGCCAATCAGGAAGTGACTGGGTGTTAAAGGTAAAAGATCCTTAGGATCGTTTGAAAGAGGGGTCAGAAGTCTGGAATTTACAATACCTTCGACTTGAATAATTAAAGAGTTGAATTCCTCATAAGAAAGTATGGTAGGACCAAGAGTTTTCTTAAGCTGTCTTTTAGTAAGTTTGATGCAGGACTCCCATCGGCCCCCATGATGGGGAGCATAAGGCGGGGTGAAATGCCATTTGAAACCTTTAGAATAGGAAAAGTTGGAATTTTTTTCTTTAGCAGAAGGGGAGCTTAACACTTTTTTTCAGAGATCAGAAGCGCTTACAAAAATTTTTGCATTATCTGAAAAAACTTCAGAAGGAACACCCCTTCTAGCAGCAAATCTAGAAAAGGCGGCCAAAAAGTAAGATACAGAAGCGTTCGTAACCAACTCAAGGTGGATAGCTCCCGTCACCATACATACAAATAACGAGATGTAAAGTTTACCTAAGATTTTGCGCTTAGATGAAGAGGGATTAGTCTGATATACGTAAGGACCTGCGTAATCGATCCCAGTAAGAGCGAAGGGCTTACTAGGTTCTGAACGAAATGGAGGTAAATTACCCATAATCTGCGTGGAGGGCCGTGGCTTAACCTTGAAGCCAGGTATACAGTTTTTGACAACAGAAGATACCTCATGAACGCCATTGATGATCCAGTAGAGTTCACGAATTAGACAGAGCAAGGTGCGAGTGCCAGCTTGAAGGTGTTTATAATGAAACTTTTTTATTATAAGGGTAGTGATAGGATGCTTTGAAGGAAGGATGATGGGATGCTTTTTCCCATCCTCACAACTAGACATAGCTAATCTTCCACCCACAGGTATTATGCCGTCCTGGTCTAGAAAAGGAGTGAGTGGTGAAAGCCTGCTAGACTTGGGTAAATCTTTACCACTTATAAGAGCTTGCTTTTCAGGAGCAAATACTTCCTGCTGAACAAGTAACAAAATCTTGCAAGTAGCAAATTCTAACTCTACTCTGGAGAGAAAGGGTTGAGGCTTCAAAGGTTGATCAATTACTAAATATTTCCATCGGAAGATATAAGACACTACACGAATCAATTTATCAAATGAAGAGTATCTATGAAAAAGGCTAGTAGAAGTAGAAGTAAGATGCGACGTGACAGGGTCATTACGGGCATCAGGTATTTCTTCTGCAAATTGATTAGCTAAGCGAGGCCAGCAAGATGATTCCTGACTTAGCCAAGGAGGACCATTCCAGTACAGGTCTGCAGAAATCAATTTTTTAGGCGTGCAACCACGTGATATTATATCCGCGGGGTTTTCACGGCTAGGAACATGTCTCCATTGTTCAGAATGAGAGACTTCATGAATCTTAGAAACGCGATTTGCCACAAAGGTATTCCAATGAGAAGAAGGCTTGGAAATCCAAGCTAATACAATAGAAGAATCGCTCCAAAAAAATGTGCGGGAAAATTTTAACTTTAAACTGACATTTAGTTTAGTAGCTAATTCTGTTGCCATTAAAGCAGAGCATAATTCTAATCTCGGCAATGATACTGTTTTAAGTGGAGCAACCTTTGATTTAGCGCACACTAAATTAGAAAATCCAGGGAAAGTGGCTGAGGAACGTCCTACTATGTATGCACAACAGCCATAAGCCCGTTCTGAACTATCAGAAAATACATGCTGCTCATACTGCTGGCATAAGAGATTAGAAATTAAAAGGCGGGGTATAGAAACCTTGGAGAGATCCAGCAAACTGCTGCGATACTCTAACCATTCTTCTACAAGAGGAAGGGGGAGATTTTCATCCCAGTCTGATTTTAATGACCAAAGCTTTTGCAAGAACATTTTTGCAACAATAACTATAGGAGCAATATATTGCAAAGGATCAAAGATCTTTGTGATTTCTGACAGCACTTGTCTCTTAGTTACAGGGGGAGATTCTGAGAAATGTACCTGATAAGAGAAGGTATCAGAAGAAGGACACCAAAAACACCCAATGCTTTTACGGCTGCTTCATCAGTAGGAATAGCAACAAATTCATCAGCTGGGACCTCTGATGAAAATTTTGATATAAATTCAGTAGAATTTGAAGTCCATTTATGGAGCGGAAAACCACCTCCTAGGAGCAGGGATTTCAAATCTTCGCACACAATGAGTGCTTCAGAAATATTAGGGAAAGAGCACAAGAAATCGTCAACATAAAATGCCGTTTTTAATGACTCAGAGGCCAAAGGATGATACAGATGACCATCTTGCTCGGCTAACATGTGGAGAGACCGAATCGCAAGAAAGGCTGAAGGCTTCAGGCCATATGTCACAGTCTTCAATCTAAATATCTTTATGGGTTTGGAACTCTCATCGCGCCACAATATTCTTTGCAGATCTTGCTGCTCAGAATTTACGAGAATCTGCCGGTACATCTGCTTAATATCTGAGATTACAGCAATAGGAAACCTTCGAAAATTAAGCAAAACAGAGGTGAGATCTGTTTGAATCGCGGGACCACATTGCAAGGTATCATTTAAAGAGATTCCATTGGAATCTGGTGATGAGCCATTGAAAACTACTCTTATATTGTCTTGTGTTAAGGAATTTTTCCATACCGGGTGATGATTTAGATAAACTATTTCATTTAAAGGATGGTCAATTTCTTCTGATTTAGAAATTACCTCCATGTGATTAGATGATTCGTATTCCTCCATAAAGGAAGCATACTGAGTTTTGACAGAAGCATTTTGTTTGAACCGATTTTCAATAGCAAATAGTGCCCTAAGTGCTCTGGAATGCGAGCCCGTAATGGCGGGAGGATTAGGAATACGTGGAAGAGTTACTATAAATCTGCCATCAGCAGTACGGACAGTGGTTTCCTTGTATAACTTTTCACAAATTTCGTTAGAAGAAGAAGAAGAAGTAGCCTGAACATTCTCAAGATCCCAGAACTTGGTTAGCTCTTGACTCAAATCGGTACCAACAAAATAACAATTCGATACAGTTTGAATAGGATTACGGTATATTTGGCCAGTAGCAATCCAACCAAAATCAGTTTCGCGGAAGAAAACATTAGGAGCAATTTTTACTTTATTGGAATGAAGACATTGCCAAAATACGCTCGAGCTGAAAAGAAGCTCTACGGGCGAAGCTCTGTTGAAATGAGGGTCAGCTAGCTGGACAAAATTCGGGATATTCCAACTTTGAATAGGATAAGAAGTGCCAGGAATATTGTTGCCTATAGACTTGATAATCAAACAATCTAATTGCAACTGCGTACCAAGATTATTAGAGTCCTTCAGATCCACTTTAGCAAAGCTTAAGGATTGCGATTTAGAGCAGTTTATTCCTGTAACCTCTATTGAGGTAGGATGTTTTGGGAGGCCTAACGTTTGTACCAACGATTCATTAATAAAATTGTTGGTAGCGGCATTGTCTAATAATCCCCTGACAGGTACCCATTTCCCGTGAGAATTTTTCAATAGAACCTGCACGGTAGATAATAAAACCTGGACTTTGCCAAGCGAGGTAGAACTTTGAGCATACGACTGCGCACTATTTTGAGAAGTCTCAGAATTAGACTTGATATTGGAACTGCTTGGTCCTGATAACCGTGATCTTTCATGTCTGTGTAAGAGGGAATGGTGTCTAGCCTTACAATGAAAGCATAAACGTTGTGAACGGCAATTGTTTAACATATGCGTTCCTGACAAACAGTTGAAACAATGTTTTTTGTTCGTAATGAACTTTCGTCTTTCATCTACTGATAAAGATTTAAATTCATCACAATTGTATAAATTATGCGATTGCTGACACAGACCGCACGTTTGCATTTGGTTAGGTGACCGAGCATCAACAGGAAGAGCCTGTGATCTTAAAATTCTTTGATTAGAACTGCTAACCTTATCTTTTGAGAAGGCTTTTGAATCTGAACTACTAGTTTTTTGATTAGCTATGGCGGAAAAGACTTGGCTTCTGGCCTTCAAAAAGTTAATAATCGCCTCATAAGTGCATTGCAAATTCTGGGAAAGTTCTGTTTCCCAGGCTTTTAATGTATTTGCATCCAATCTTGCAGAAATGAGGTGAACTAGAAATAAATCCCAGTGATTTACAGGTTGGTTTAAATTGGACAATGCTCTGACGTGTAGCTCTGCAGTGTCAATCAACTTACGAAGTGATAAACTGTTATCTGCTTGCACGTTAGGTAACTCGAATAAGCTTTGTATATGGCGTTGAATAGATAAACGAATGTTCCCATATCTATCCTTAAGAAGATTCAGAGCAACTTCATAATTATCACTGGTCAAAGAAAGTGCTTGAATCAGGTTAAGTGCGTTGCCTTGAACTGCCAGACGCAAGTAGTGAAATTTTTGTATTACTGGTATAGAAGTATTCTCATGTACTAAAGAATTGAATAATTCAAAAAATGGCTCCCATTCTATGTCCTTACCAGTGAATTTGGGTATTTCTAATTTGGGTAATATAATGCGTGAAGAAGGTGTAGAAGATGCTACAGAAGTTTGATCTTCTTGTTTTTCTTTTAAAGTTAAAGCCCTAATAAGCTGTTTAGCTTCAGCAAATCCCTGATAGTATAATTTTTCAACTTCCAACCTATCACTTTGCTGGTCCGGATGCTGAGTTTCTATACTGCATTGTATCTCATCATATTTCTCAAAGGCTTGTTCATAATTCTTAAGCCTCTGCGAAATTATGTCAAGATTACGCTCTTGGGGTTCAAGCTCCGTTAAGAAAGTACGAAACCGTGTGAGCTTGCCCTTACAAGAGGCTCTGGCGTTGCTGAGTTTTTCATCAAGGTTAGGCATATTAAAAGTTGTTTGTTACTCACGTCAATATTGTGACTTCGAGTACTGGAAGACAGAAGATGACAGCTTGCTAGGTACTAAGGTTTAGTCTGATGAGGAAGAAACCGGTTTAGCTTACGTTTCTCTCCTCTTCTGCTGAACATGCGCCTCAAGCTGAAACGTACAATGTGAATTAGTGTTGAAACACAATGAACAAAAATTGTTAATGTAAAATCCAAGATATGAAATTTGTATAGGGATCCAGGGTGCAACAGATATGTTTCCCGGGTTTCGGCACCAAAAATTATGGAGAATAAGTTCTGCCCTAAAACTTCCCCATACGGGAGAACGGTAACGCATCAGGCGAAAGCCTGGACAAAATAACTACTGTGGTCAAGAAAATTAGACTGAAGCGGTGCGGGGTAGTGGGCATGAAATACGTGACTAGAAAACCAATGTAGGTAGCAATACATTAACAATTTTTATTTCTAATAATAAATTTATAATCAATAAACAAATTTCACTTAAGTGCTTATCACAGAAATGAACAATTATAAATGGAGCAAAAGTGTGAGGGCCTGATGACAGAAACCCAGATTAAGGAAATGTCAATGAAACAAGCTTGTTTAATTGGAGAGAAGTTGAGCTTAACACATAAAAATGCACTTTATAAAAAGAGAGAACCATGAAACTGATTAAGAGTATAAAATGATTAGTATAATTTTAAATGCTTCATAAAATTAAACTTATCTTTGAAGAGCCAGCTCCTTAAAAGTTCCAGCTAGCATAAATGTTGATTTAAAAGTCCTCACGGTTTCTTCAGAAGGAGGCGTACATGGCCTAGAGATATGTACACCATTGGTAAAAATGTCAACTTTCTCTTCTTTTCTTGCGAAGGAATGACATTTATAGCTTCCAAGTGATGATCCAGCAGTATTTCGAAAGACGAATCCAAGTATCCCATCTAAGGTGAAGGTGAAAAGTACAACAGCTGGCAATTATTCTTGCCATCTTGAGCAATACGTCATGGTGCAGATCTTGTGACGTAGCTGCTAGGTAGCGTAGAGACTAGCGATGGTGTCATGAGATGCAGTAGCGGTGACCAGCAGGTTGAAGTGATCAGAAGTGATGATTGATCAGAAGTGGTGAAGAACGCCAGCAAGTGGCGTCTTAAATAGGGATCATGGAACCATCTCGAAGCTGGAGATCGCCCGACCAGACAAAAACCTGCCATTGGTCGAACGAAAGTCAGGGTGACGTCAGTCGACACTACTCAGCGGACAGCGGATCAACCAGTAGATGCCCTGTATGTCGGGAGTGAGGACGCTTGAGGTAGCGAACGACTGGAACACTCAAGGTGAGAACTATAATATCTATGAATAAGTGATTGATAACAAGATTATGCATAAGGTTTAAGCAATTAATACGTTTACATGGAAATAATTACCATTCGGGGATGTCGGTAACAATAAACAAAATTTGACCGACAAATGGGCCAAGCTAACCATTGAAAGTATCACAAAAGTGATCACACTCCATCACACACGCACACACACTCAGACACACGGACAAAAGGTGATCTCATAAGCCTATTTTTTCATAAATGAAAATAGGCTAAAAACACTTATAGTGGGTGATGTATTAAAGAAAGAGATAACATGCTGTAGAACTTTTCTTGCTGAACAATTCTTACACTCATAGTATACAGATATTTGCCCAGCGTGTGCTTAAAAAGCGCACAGACGCCAGTTTTTATTTTACTTCTTCACAAAATCGTTATTGCTTGACTTCCTTTGCTCATAAATAAATTAGTTTCTACAAAAACCTTCCTCGAGTTATACTTTATAGAATGGTGAAAGTCGCATCAAAATCCATCCAGTGGTTCTCGAGATTACCCGTTACATCCAAGAATCGGGGACTTGGTTTTATACTAAGTAGAGATGAGTGATCACAAAAGTGTAGTTTCGTAAGTTGGAATTTTCTATGATTCAGCATCTTCGGCCGACCGCCTGAGGATTTGAATGAGTTTTTGAATAGTATGGACTCCGTCTTGAGGAAAGAATTCGTGATGAAAATTAATAAATGTAAAAGAAACTATTGGAATGAAGCCGCAATAAATCAGAAACCTCTATGGACATCAAATTGGCAGGGGAGAAACTAAAGGAAGTAGGTGACTTCTGTTATTTAGGAAGAAAAATAACCAGTGATGGACGAAGCAAAGAGGATATAATAGGTAGGCTGGCTCAGGCAAGGAAAGCATTTCTAGAGAAAAGGAATCTGTTGACATAGAATATAGATTTAGGTATTAGGAAGACATTTTTGAAAACCTTTGACTGGAGCGTGGCGCTCTATGGAAGTGAAAGTTGCACTATTGGTGCACCAGAAAAGAGGAGAATTGAAGCATTTGAAATGTGGTGTTACAGTAGAATGACGAAGATCAGATGGATAGATAGGGTTACAAACGAAGAGGTATTAAGACGCGTGGGAGAGCAGAGATGTTTCTGGCGAATGCTAATGAAGAGAAGAGATAGGTTGGTAGGACACATACTAAGACACCCAGGATTAGCAAGCTTAGTTATGGAAGGAAGTGTCGAGGACAAGAACTGTAGGGGTAGATCAAGGTTAGAATATGTTAAACAGATTGCCTCGGATGTAGGGTGTGGTAGCTATGTAGAGATGAAACGATTAGCTCAGGACAGGGAGACATGGAGGGCTGCAACAAACCAGTCAAAAGACCGAAGACTCAAATAACAACGGTCCCATCCACCTCGAATTAGTAAGACTCTATTGTAATAATAATAATAATACAAGTTTAGGGCTGACTCGGGACTCTAACAGATATAGGGAGCGTGAGAGATTGACCAGAGTCAGAGTATATACTTCAATACGGTAATATTTTTTAAATTCGATTAACTTCATATCAATGGGGAAATATAAGTAGGGTAGAACAGCATAATGTGATGCTACTTACGAAAGTCCGGTGTAACTGTGTTAGATCAATGGTCGGGGACACTCACCTGCAAACAAAAGACACGACTGGTCAGTCAACAAACCTAGTAGTAAGACTCAGCAATTTTGTGCCGTGTCTTGTGTGGGGTTTCGCCTAGGACACCAAGCTGGTTCATGATTGGGCTCTTGGTGTCCCCGCCTGGACCCCTACAGGAGTAGTGAACTTCGTGCTACCTCCCTTTATATGAAGTGCTTCTCCATCCGTAACCTCGCTATGAAGGCTCCCAAATAATGGAACACTGGTTTTCACGGCCAGTGAATTAAAACGCAGCAATTTTTCTAGGTTTTTGCCGTGCGGACACCAAGAGCCTGCTGATGAGCCAGCTTGGTGTCCTAAACGAAACCCCACACAAGACACGGCACAAACCTAGAAAAATTGCTGAGTTTTAATTCACTGGCCGTGAAAGCCAATATAACAAAAGCTAGTAGTTTTTGAGAGAAAATGGTGCTGGGGATTAATATTTTAGGGAGAAACATCAAGGATATCTTCCCCCTTTCTCTCCATGGTGATATTGCGCACATGAGGCCCAGCTCCATATGTTTCAATGAAGCAGTTCCAGGGGCTGCGTAGCCCAGTTGGTAGAGGCGCAGAACGTGTTCGATTCGACCTAAGTAGTGGATTTTAGAAACAAAGACACCACTTCCAGAGACGCACATGTCCCTGCGGTTTACTCAGCTTACCACAGAAATGAGTACCAGCAAACGCGCTGACAACTAAGGGTGCTCCACTGCTCCTAGGGCGTCCATGACCTGTAGGGAATTGGTTTAAATGAAGTATTTGCATCACCATGTGTCTACGACGGACGTTCAGAATATAAGTTTCGTCATGTTATTTCACCGGTAAGGTGTCGCTATGACTGTGGACATTGTCCATGAGGACAGTGAGAGCAGAGGAGCACTGGCGCATGCGCTGAGTACTAAAATATTGAGAGGGGCAGCAGATTGGCGCACGACCTCATTCTAGTACAAACCAGTATTGCAGAAACGTGGAAGTGCATTCTGTCGTACGCTAATGGGACTAATGTTGCCGATATTTATCGGCACTGCAGAGCGTCTATGAAGACAACGTCATGTCATATCATAAGGTTGAGCGCTGGTGTTCAAAGTTAAGCAAAGGAAGGCAGAGTGTAGGCGCTTCTCGATGTCCACAACAGTAAGAAACGTGGACACGTGAGATCTTATTTAAAGTCTGTTTCAATAGTTATAATATAATAGTGCTATGAGAACCTACACATACGGTACACACCTTAAAATGTGCGATGCTTTAAGTTGAAAGAACCAGATGATGCTGAAGGCAAACAAAGGAACAAAGAAGAAATTAAATAAATAGAATCACTAAGCTCCAGAAGGCCTACAGGCTAACTGGGCCCATTACATCAAGAAATGCATTTCGACGAACGCCAAATTACGACGTTATAAAACAATTGTTCTTCCAGAAGCAACATATGCCGCTGAAACCATAGTAATCGATGGTCATTCCAAGATTAGTAACCTGGTAAAGCAGGAGTGACAAATTCTCCGGAAGATCTACGGAGCAATCAACAGAAACGGCATTTGGATGAAGAGACCTAGTACTGAACTCCATCAAAAGACCAATACGATAACAGACGAATTTAGAAAACGCAGAGCCAAAATTAACACTCACATCCACAGGATGGCCACCTCCAGACTGTCAAAGAAACTACTCGGTATCATAACCCAGAGTAAATGCGGCACAGAACGGCTTAAAGAGGTACAGAGAGACTTACAAGTAATTAGCATAGAAAATTTTGAAGACCGAACTGAGTGCCAGACGAAAATCGGGAATGTTAGGTTTGAAGCAAAATCATTACAACCTGGGAAAGATTGGACGGATGAGAGGAAGAGGGAACATTCCGTGAGAATGAAGAGATTTAGGGAGGAGCGGAGGAGACACACCTCCAAATGACATCATGTTATCAAGTTTAATCGCTCTCCTGTAGAGGAATTTTTTCTTAAATAAATAAATAAATAATACATGGAAAATGAAAATCCACAGCCTGCTTCCAGTTTCCAACCGGGTCAGGAATGGAATGAATGAAGCCCCCATCTAGCGGCGAGGATATGAACTGTGCCGGCTGCCAAGGCCTGACGCACTCCTCTGGGGCAATGATTAAATGAATGACAGATGAAATGAAATGATAGTGGAGAGTGTTGCTGGAATGGAATTGTGACAGGGAAAACCGGAGTACCCGGAGAAAAACCTGCCTGCCTCTGTTTTGTCCAGCACAGATCTCACTTGGAGTGACCGGGATTTGAACCACGGACCCAGCGGTGAGAGGGTGGCGTGCTGTCGCCTAAGCCACGGAGGCTTGTAAATAAATAATAAATAAACAAACAAATAAATAAATGACTGTGCTTAATGTGGCATCCGGGCCCGACAAAATCGAGGGGCGCATGAGGCACGTGGAGAATATTACTGGTTTAAATTTTCTTATCAGGAAAAGCCAGCAAAAACATATTAATAATTTTTCTACTCTACATGGGGAAATGCAGTACATTTAAAATCACATTCTCAAAATATTTTAGGATTTCCCAATAAAAAATGTTGCACATTTTAATGCTCCCAACCATTACTAGCAACATTTTAATGCTCCCTACCATTACTAGCAACATTTTAATGCTCCCTACCATTACTAGCAACATCTTAATGCTCCCAACCATTACTAGCAACATTTTAATGCTCCCAACCATTACTAGCAACATTTTAATGCTCCCAACCATTACTAGCAACATTTTAATGCTCCCAACCATTACTAGCAACATTTTAATGCTCCCAACCATTACTAGCAACATTTTAATGCTCCCAACCATTACTAGCAACATTTTAATGCTCCCAACCATTACTAGCAACATCTTAATGCTCCCAACCATTACTAGCAACATTTTAATGCTCCCAACCATTACTAGCAACATTTTAATGCTCCCAACCATTACTAGCAACATTTTAATTCTCCCAACCATTACTAGCAACATTTTAATGCTCCCAACCATTACTAGCAACATCTTAATGCTCCCAACCATTACTAGCAACATCTTAATGCTCCCAACCATTACTAGCAACATTTTAATGCTCCCAACCATTACTGGCAACATTTTAATGCTCCCAACCTTAACTAGCAACATTTTAATGCTCCCAACCATTACTAGCAACATTTTAATGCTCCCAACCATTACTAGCAACATTTTAATGCTCCCAACCATTACTAGCAACATTTTAATGCTCCCAACCATTACTAGCAACATTTTAATGCTCCCAACCATTACTAGCAACATTTTAATTCTCCCAACCATTACTAGCAACATTTTAATGCTCCCAACCATTACTAGCAACATTTTTCCCAAAAATACTTCTATCTTTCTTCGTTGATATGAGTGACCTGTTTAGAGCAACAACTTTTATTGAGAAACAGCGAGGTCATCTACCTCTAGGAAAAATTTAAATAGTTGTGATAATCTAGACATTATGAATAATTTACCGATAACAAGCAGACCCGTGCGAGAAATCTCTCATGTTCATAAACCACACTTTCCCCAATAGGTTTGTAATGAGAGACTTAAAGAGAATGGTTGTTATGTTTTTATTTCAACCAAATGATTATAGAACACTATTTACATTTCAGGACAACGGAAATACCTCAGAATGTAAATATGACATGGAATAGGCGCAACAGTGTTCCGTACAATTTTTTTAAAGTAATTTTTTAAAGAAATTATCGATATTTATGAAATTATAAGGCAATAAGTCACTGCTAATGTCTATTCTCTTTCATTTGAATGCTCATTTGTCACGATCGGTCGCTTGTGAGCGCCGCAGGAGGGATCTATACTACTGAAATAATATATAGGCTATGATGATCAATTAAAATGTACATGATGGGGAGAGAAGAATCGTTCAGAAAAGAAGTATCAACTGGTTTCCAATATACAACATGACACAGAGCTAAGTTCTAATTTATTTTTATGATCTTAAAATAATACATTTACGAGAGAAAACGAAAGTTTACCTTCAGTCAGTATTATTCATGTTTCCAAAATTACCGGTTTCGGTCACAATACAGGGCACCAGGGAATGTTCTCAGCAGTGCTTACTTGCTGTTGGGAGAGCTAGCATCAGCAGTTACGTTGGCAACATGGCTGCAGTTTGTATTAAAACAAACAAACAAACAGTAAACGTTGTACTCACCACAGCCATTCATAACAGATGCTGGAAGTGTTAGAAGACAGACTTCAACAAGTCTACACATTATGTCGAAAACTTTCTTGAGCTAATTTGCGTGTTGATTTACTTGGACTACGCAGCATTATATCGGAGATTTCATGAAGTTTTTCGTCTGTTAAAAGCGTAGGCCGACCTGTTCCCGGTACATCGTGAACTGAGCCGGTCACACGAAATTTACTTAGCAAATCTTGAACGGTATCGCGGTTTGGACACTTTGAATTAGGAAACCTCACCTGAAATTGTAGTTTTATATTTTCTATAAACCAATCGCCTTCGCGAAAGACGTATTCCACCAGAAATGCTCTTTCTTCAGTAGTAAACATTACCATCTGTATACTGATGCACTCTTCCAATAATCTAAATGAACGCTCGCTTACTGCAATACACACTGACGATTTCGTCACCTCACAACCCACACTTGTGGCCTTCACTGTACCGTTGTCCTGTGAAAGACACTGCTGCCAACTTAACTGCTGATGCTACCCCTGGCAGTAGTCGCTGCGGAGAACATTCCCTGGCACCGGTATTTACAAACAGAAACAAGTATGAAGTTGCAAGTTCGAGAAATAATATGATAAAGGTAAGGGGTGACTTCTCCATGACATGGGCACATTCTCGCAGCTCGCATTACGTGGTGTGTGCTGAATCTGTCTGAAAACCTGTGTCATTCTGGTGTCTGTACTAGAAACCCTCGTAGCACCACAGCCCTTGGCCTAACAAGCCATCTGATTTAAAGATGGCGGGGAGACATGTGGTCAGCTCATCGTGTCCCCTCGGCCATAATCTTGATTTTCCTGACCGGGACGCTGCCTCGCTGTCAGAGAGCTACTTAATTGTCCTGAATGACTGAGCCCTCACGTCAGTTTCTAAAATCCCTGATGAAGCCAAGAATTGAACCCGGGGCCTCCGGGAGAGAGCCAGGTGCGCTACCTCCAATGGCTGTATTAGTAGGTGCAGAATAGGGGCTAGAATTGACATTTAAGTTACCATCCCGGCATTCGCCTGGAGTAGATGTGTGGCCACTGTCAGAGCCGAGATTCAAACCTTCAAAACCCTGGCTTCTCGCCGTCGTTGTGCGCTACACTGTGCAGAGGCTATTTCTCCGGTGACCTCGAGTAGCCCAGGACAAACATGACCCCTAAGGTCGGTCCGGTCACCGCCATGGCCAGTGTTAATTCAGCTCGAGTCCCGGGGGCTGTTCACTTCAGGGTCATGGAGTAAACACAGACACACCACACCGTGTCCGATAGCTCAACATAACAATGTTAAACAAAGGCCGTCTGGAGCGCGTGTGTATACATCTGTTTATATGTAAATCTCAATGTTTGTCAATCAGGGAGCCCTAGGAAAGATGAACATATTTGCATATACGAGGAGCGGACTATATTGGTTTACACTTTATTATTTTCTACCCCAATGAAGTACATTACACATCAGTTGTTACGTCCACCTTCTCAACATAATCTCCTTATAACTTTATGCACTTTTCCATCGATATGTCAGTCTCTCCAGACCTTCCTGAAACTATTCTTTCTGAGTGCTGCGTACCTATGCCTTGACAGCTGGGTCCAGTTCAGAAAAACGGGGACCAGGCAGTTGATGATCACTTGGTGCCAAGTTGGGAGAGTATGGTGGGTGTGGCAGCACCGTGAATCACATTTGAACAATGGCAGCGGTGGTTTCTCAGCTAGTGTGGGGGCGGGCATTGCACAGTGGGTCAAAATCGAAATCTAGGGAGACAAAATTATTTTTACGTTTTAATCATGAATTTAGAGTGAAAGCAACGTATATAATTTGTTTACTTCATAATAAACATCAGTTAAGACCATTTTAAGTTACGTCTACACATGCAGGAAATTGTCTATGACTAAGAGTTGGATAGAGCATTCAGTTATCTCTTCAGAACAATTTTCTTCCCCTAATTTACTTTTAACAAAGTCACAAAGTTCCACTTTTGACATAATCGTCGAACCCTGTGCTTCAAATAGTTGTAAACGTGTGAGAACTGGTTGCGCGGCATCTTCTAAAACGTAAAATAACTAAGTAAGTTGCAAGAAGATGCTAAAAATCTTATAACAGGCGTTAACTACAAGACTTTATCTACATTTTAACATTAAGTAGAAAGTGACGCAGAGTGACGCGACATACTAAAAATCTAAGTGAAAATATAATTTTAGAAATAATAGTTAAATATTATATAATGCAGATATAGCTAAAATTTTGTAACAATTACGCCCATTGATAACTGAAACACATTACAAAGATCATACCTTCAGCTGCATGTTCCAACTTAAAGCATCACACTAACCACAAAGACAACCAAACCACAGCCACTTACATTCACCCTCCAATTCAGACTGCTCGAACAGTGGTGACAGATTTACACTAAGATGTGTTTATATCCCGGAATAGTGAGCGGCAATTATATGAGAATGCTGTAGAAGTAATAAATATTGATTTTTTAATTATGAAAATAAATAATTTTGTCCTCCTAGATTTCGATTATGACCCACTGTGCGACGTAAGCGCTCAAGTGCTGCCACGCTGTTGTTAATCTTGGTCCCCAATTCCAGCCAGTCAAACTGCGTTGGACTGCCCCTGTGCTTCCACTGCATGGATTGTTGTATTGTTTGTGGCTCATGGTAATGGAGCCATGTCTCACAAGCCTAGCCATGAAGTCGGCTATGACGAGTGCATTCGTTGACCCCTGTGCGTGTGCTGCTACTAAACGGTGGAACAAGAAACTAGTAACACGTCACCACCTTCAAAAGTGAAATGTGAACCATACCCGGACGTACAAAATATAAACTGTAACCCAATTTAGTACGCCCTTTGTATTTCATTAGGACTGTCCAAAACATTCCTCATGTTACTTAATCACGGGAAAATTCAATTTAACTGGATCGTAGTTATTAAGAAGTGAAAGCCTAGATTATATCATTACTTAAATGTTGTATAAGTTCATCGATATTCGTAACATTGGGTTGATTTCGAGGCTCTGAGTCAGTTATAAACCCTCCCGACCTGACCTGAAACCCGCGACTCGATGTCAGCTCGAAGGCTTTAATTATTTTCATTAATTGGTATTGACCTGACAGGTCTAGTTTTGGGGTGCTGGGTGATTAGCGTATTATCTCAGTTGGCCAGAATGTGACCTGGTGCCCGAGGGCACTTTGAAAAGAAGGTAAAATCTAGTAGTCTAACTGCATGTTGAAAGACGAGAGAGAGAGACAATTCAGTGAAAGAGATGAAGGAGCTTGGTGTGAAAAGAGAAACTATTCAATGAGAATTTTGGGTCGTTTGTGGCGGCACCCAAAGGATACAGTTGGGAAAAACAGTCACAAAATGTATAAGGTACGTTCAAAAAGTAACGAGCCGGAGGCTGTAATGCGCAAACCGGTGACGACATCGGCTAATCGTGGCGTGTGTAACGATGTGGGGTTCCGACCAGACAGTGAAAGGTCAAAGCCCGTCGCTAGAGGGCACGCGTGCACATCACGTGACGATACAATGCGAGCAGCAGCTTGCATAAATCGTCCAACCAAGACCAAGACAGTGGGCCATTCGACATGCTTCCTGGTGTGGTTGACGACTGTGGGGCACCCATTGGGCACACACTTTCCGCAAGTGCAGTCGTTCCTTCATGATGGTCTTCACATTTCCGACGCTCAATCCAACCACGGCGGCTATGGCGTTCACTGTCACTCGGCGGTCCTGGGTAATGAGTGCATCAACCAACTGGACGTTGTCATCGGTAATTCAGGGGGGTGCCCCAGACCGGGCATCATCGGCTAACGACACCCGTCCTTCCCTGAAGCGCTTGTGCCACGGCTTGACGCTTGCAAGGGACATGCAGTGTTCGCCGTACACTTTTGACATTCGGCGATGAATGTCCGTTCCCCCTACTCCTTTCGCTGTCAGAAACCGAACAACACCTCTTTGCTCTTCGTTTGACGCCTCCATGTCACTGTTTGCAATGCGACTGGCAGCGTTGGACGATTGATGCATGCTGCTGCTCGCTTTGTATCGTCACGTGACGTGCACGCGTCTTCCACGCTCTGGTCGGAACCACACCTCGTTACACACGCCACGATTAGCCGATGTCGTCACCGGTTTGCGCATTACAGCCTCCGGCTCGTTACTTTTTGAACGCCCCTAATATTTTTTATACACTCACTCACTCCGTTGGCTTTTCTGGGACGTGACGATCCCGTGCCGCTCTCACTATCTGCCTCCATTTCCTCCTATCCAGCGCAGTATTCTCCCATCCAGTAATACCCATTTGTCTGCATTCAGAGGTCACCTCATCTTGCCATCTACTCCTAGGTCTCGAGCCTTCGATCTTCTTCTCATACACCTGGCGAACTATTCTGGCAGCGTCCATTCTGACAACATGCCCTGCCCATTGCAGCCGTTTCGCTTTCATGACGTCCACTACTCTGGGTTGATTGGCCAACTTGTACAGCTCATGATTTGATCTGAGAACCCATCTTTGTGTTTCCTGGTCAAAGATGGGGCCGAAAATTTTTCTATATATCTTGTTTTCGAAGACTGTAAGTTGGTGTTCCTCCCTTTTGGTCACACTCCATGTTTCGGCTCCGTATAGCAGTACCGGCCTGATGAATGTCCTTCCTTCGGAGGGGAAATAAAGCCGGCGGTCCCATGTCATAGATTTATGGCATATACAAAATTCAAAATACAATAACTGAATCCTCCAAATTGTGTTTTTAAATAACATTGAAAATACTGGACACTTTCAGTAAAGTATGCTTGCAAACCATTGATTTGAAAAATCTTAATGGAATGGAAATATTTTCGCTGGAAGTATTCTGTACTCTGAATTTATTTCAAAATACAAGTTTGTAGTTTATTTTTTATTTTTTATGGTGTTTGAAGCCATTTTCAGTGTTGCCTTAGTAACCGAAAGTTTGGTGGTTTTCATTTGGTCAACACGAATGTTCCCAAATGAGATGGTTTATGCCCTGATCCTGAAATAAATTACATGAGATTAACAAATACACTTGGATTACCAGTTTCGATCGTCAAGCGATCATCATCAGATCCATTACACTTACTGTTGGCTATAAAATCTATGTCTGAAAATACGGGTGAAAATATTTACAATATATACATTTATTTAGTTGCAGTATTGGTGATGCAACTCGTCAGTATTTGTTGGTTGTAGTCTATGTAATGTTAACATATTGTATATATTGTAAATATTTTCACCCATATTTTCAGATATAGATTTTATAGCCTAAGTGTAATGGATCTGATGATGATCACTTGACGATCGAAACTGGTCATCCAAGTGTATTTACTGAATTCATCTCATGTACTTCTTTTCAGGATCAGGGTATAACCCATCTCATTTGGGTACATTCGTGTTGACCGACTGAAAAGCACCAAACTTTTGTTTTGCATTTTGAACGATTCAGTTATTGCATTTTGAATTTTGTTTCGAAAATACATTTCTTGAGTATTTTGGCCAACTCTGCCGTTGGGTGAGTAATTACCCAACATGTGAACTAGAGCGTTGGTGTTGCGTGTTCTTTTATTGTAAAACGAATCTGCCTGTTTCTTAGCTCGGGTGGCGATTTTGGAGAGCTGAGCGTTATGCTTGTACCACGTGGCTCCGTAACGGTCTTTCCTGAATAGCCTGCAATTTACTGCTGCATACCCCCAAACTGGGCAGGCATATTCCATAATGGTCGCACAACGGTGCTGTATGTTAGGAGTTTGGTGAAGTCATCCTGGTTGATCTGGGCCCTGAGTAGGAGGCAGAGTTGCGTTAGAACCTATTTCACACTGTTGGCACGCTGAGCTACTTCCTCTCATTCGCCAGTAGAGTAAATGTTAGCAAAGTAGCGGCTTCGGTGGCGTAGTTGGTAGCATGCTGAACTGCTGTTCCCAAGATAGCGGGTTCAAACCCACCCAAAGTCGTCGGATTTATTATGAGCGTTAAAATCCTTCAGTATGCCTTCCTTCGGAGGGGAAATAAAGCCGGCGGTCCCATGTCATAGATTTATGGCATATAAAAGATCCTTCCACAGACTAAACTTGTGTGAAGCTAAATTTCTAGGTTAGATTTCGTTGGAACGCTATATCAAAGTTCCCACATTCACCACTCGGTATCATTGACATCTGGTAACGAAAGTTGGAACTACTTGAAATTGAACGGAACTTTTAGCTCACCCTATAGGTGTCCGCTGGAAGCAGCTACAGCCTCTGGCGAGCTGAACATGTTGGTTGGTTGGTTCCTAAGTTTAGGGGCTGCGACAACGCGGTTATGTAGGCCCATGTACTTTGGGTGTGTCTAGAATCTGTCTGACAACCGGTGTTAATTGTGATGACTGTATTAGTGTGTGTATCTGTTTTATAATTCAAGTAAGGACTGCAGACTTTGCATTTTTCAAATAGTTCCTACTCTTGCCGCCAAACGTCACCATCAACGAATACTAGTTCAGAACTTAGCTACCAGACGCCACCGCAGTCGGCTCTTGGCAACGAATGTAGGAACCTAAGAGCGTTGTTTACATTCTTAACTTATACAATTTAGCTTCACACAGGTGTAATTCGTGGAAGTTTTTTTAGCATGCCATAAATCTATGACATGGGACCACCGGCTTTACTTCCCCTCCGAAGGATGGCATACTGAGGGATTGTTAACGCTCTTATAAAATCTGACGACTTCGGCCGGATATGACCCCGCGATCTTGGCCACAGTAGCTCAGAATGCCACCATCTACGCCACCGAAGCCGCCCCCTTTTACGTTTCCATTTCTTCCAACAATCTCCATTCAGTGGAAATTTTAGTTATTAGCTTCGGACTGAGCCTATCTCCCCAGTTTCGGCCAGCATCAAACTGTCAAGTCGTGTCGAGTTAGACTTCACAAAAGAGTATATGTGTTTGGAGTTTCGGTGTTTACCTCGGCTTTTCTGAATTGCGTCTGAGTCCTGCCGTCCGTGCGTCATTTAAGCTTACGCTGAGTAAATCGTCAAAGATACGGCGAGAAGCCGGGGTGGGTTGCTAGTATATTCATAATTTGCGAAAGCGATAGTTCTTGACCGTTCGAAGAACAGGCCCTTTGCTAGAGTCTGGTTCATGGTACGTATCATTAACTCCCGTTGCTGGCTAACGGTTGTCCGCTGTATTGAATTAACATGGTCTGATGACGCTAACACGTCAACTGGGAATGGTGGCGACCGAATATCCTTTTGTCCCCTCACCAGCAATGCAATAGTGTATTTCCAAAGTTGATTACAGCAAGTTCCCAATCAGTATCATACACAACAACATGCCAATTTCACAGAGATCAGTATTTGTCAGTTCATGATCTTGGGATTCTCTCATCTGTTTGCGTGGTGGTTTGGCACACTTTAATTCAGACTTCTCTACCGTTGTGCTGTATTATCTTCGGAGAGATTGTTATTGCAAGGTCAGGAATAGGGCCCGGATGTTAATGCCGTAAAACAGTTTAAAAGATGCACTTAAAATTTTTAAAAATGACTGTAATAAATGACCTACAAATTCGAAAACTGCACTAATAAAATGGAGAAATGATCTTATAACAATAAACTCACCAATATTTCAAAAATGACATCTTAAGCTCAAACTGAAAAGTCAATCAAAATAGATTTCTAGCACTTGACAAAAGGTTTATGTTCACTTTAGTCTGAGTTGCACTGCATTAGGAATGTCATTCTGATGTTGTGAAATGTAAATGATCTGCGGTTATCAGCCAACAAGTTTTTACATCTCGAAAAGCTGCGTTCAACATCAACTGATGTGATCGGAGCGTACTTGAAGTGAGGAAGGTCGTTTGCTGCTAAATCCTCCTCAATCCCATCCGTGCAGTAGTTTTCACCAGAAAGAATTTCTGAGATTTTGTATAATGTTTTATACCTCGTGTTTTTGTCCAGCACTTTATTCAGTTATGATGCAACACTCGCAGTAATTTCGCCACGATTGTTTCTAAGACTAGTTTCCACTCATTTGATTAAGGAAATGGAATCAATATTTCAATATTTTAAATTATCTTGTACCAGCTAATAGCTTCTTCTTAACTTTCAGAGACGTAACTCCCTCATATAAAGCTGAGACATATCTAAATTGGGAAAACATGACCTCAAAAGGCCGATTTCTCTAAAATAAGACCAAAAAATCTACCAAACTTAAAAAAATGCTCTTAAAATGGAAAAATAGGGGGGAAAATGCAAAAAGATGCAAAATAAAAATGACATATTTGAAGACGGGGTGGCCCGTCCGGAGTTTCTATGTACTTCAGCATAGTTTTAGACAGCTTAGTAAAAAGATGACATGTCATCAACATCTGGGCCCTAGTCAGGAATATGGCAGCAGGTATATCCCCATCACTAGGTCTTTTAAATACATTTCCAAATCAAATACCTTCATTATATTTGTTATTGCATCACTTCGAATAACGCGACGACGCTTCTTACTCGACCGTTATATCGTAGTGGACTCAAAGGGTGGCTGATTCCTGGTAGTCCGACTTCGCGGTTAAATGGTTAACCGTTTTCTAACTAGAAGCTCTATATGCATCAGAAACCATAACATTGGGAGCCCATTCAAATATTTCAGAAATTGAAAAGCAAGAATTTAAAATTCTTAGAGGTGTTGGCCCTACTCGAGAGACGAACTGAGGACTTCTATAGTCCCACAGACAGTTTCACAAACACTGTACGCAGGTGAAGTTTGAAATTTTTGGGCATTTTTTCAGGATGGACAAAAGGAGACTGTTAAATAAATTATACAAAAAAATACGAGGATAAATTGGCTCGAAAACAAGGGGAGAGGGGGGGGGGGATGACGACGACCAAAACGAGTTGAAGATCGGGGAGAACATAACCGAGGAATCTTCAGAATTTCTGCTTATAAGCACACATCTCGGGTGAAACGTAGCAGCAGTACCTGCACAAGATGTACAGAAGAACGCAAGAGGCAATACAGGGTCTTTCATACAAAGTAAGAACGGAGAGCGGCGGATTTGTTATCCGTTGCTACAGTGGCCTTGGCCGAGCTTGTGGCGCGCCACGGCCCTCTGCTGTAGTATTGAAAGCGCACGTATAATCTCTATATATATAAGAATGAAATTTTGTCTGTTTTTTCTGAATTTCTACGGAAATTTGCGTTATTTACGCGTTTCAGACTGTTTTATGACGGATGCGCGCGAAAATATTTTTTTTGTCTGTCTGTCTGTATGTCTGTCTGTCTGTTTGTCTGTGGACAAGTATGTTCCCTTATAACTAGAAAACGGATGGGTGGACCAACGTAAAATTTGGTACAGATATCCTTCAGAGGCACGACACTAATCATTGATGTAACTCTTCTCTGTAGGCACAATAAAAGGGGGCCTACCCCCTTAAAACCCTTGCTGAAATAGGAGTAGAAGGGCGAGACAAAGCTCATTTTCAGCCCCTCAATGTGAGAAATGAAACTCGGGGGCCCTCCCGAAAACTACCTTTTTAGGCCCTAAAATCAACCGTTTTTGAGATATTCCCAGAAAACTAATTTCATTTAATACAATAATGAAAGAATGCAATCCGGTAACCATGGCAACAGAAACTCACAGGTCCATCTATTGCTGTAAGACACAATACAATTCCATTTATTACATAACTGAGATAGTTTGCAAACGGTTTTAAGGCTATAACGGAACAAAATCACGCTGTAAAATTCATCAATACATAGGGTATAATGCGCTTAAGGTGGTCAAGAGGAACTCTAGAATTTTTACACGCGATTTACACGTGCGGGTGTGGTACGGAAGGTGTATTACTTCCCAATCAACAGTTTCTGATATTCCAAGAAAACCAATTTCATTTAATAAACTAATGAAGGAATGCACGCCAATAGCCATGACAAAAACATCTCAAAAGGTGACATCCAACTTTCCATCTATTTCTGCAGGAAGTGCCACTCCATTTATTAAATTTCTGTGAACGTTTGCAAATGGCAATAAGGTTATCACGGAACAAACTAAAACTGTAAAATTCATCAATGCGCTTAAGGGGGTCAGGGGTTACCATAGATTTTTTTCACACAACTTAAACGTGCGATATGTCGTACAGAAGGTCTATTATATCTCCAAACAGCAACATGACGTGTATTGCGTTTCGTCTACGAGGTTTTCAATTTTATTTTCACGTCAGGAAGTACACGTTAGGTAGGATAAATTTATTTTCTGAGCATATTTTAACTAATCATTTATATTTGTCGACAAACAGGTTCCAAGCCTCTAACCAACGCAGCAGTAGCTCAATTGATTACGTCTGGCTATCAATACCAAAGACCGTTCGAAGAATGGGTACTTCTGCTAGTACAGTATACACTTGAACTTGCAATAAGCGTGCAGGTGTTCACTGTTCAGTCGCCAGTCTGAACCTCAGATGTTAACATGGTGAGACAGTTATCAATACGACATCGTATTTATGTTGTATGTAAAACTTATTTTAAGTACGAGTCGGCTCGGCGGGTACGTGATGCATTTGTTCAGCAATTTCCTGAAGAAGTGCCATCTTCACTAGTACATATTCACGTAAATAAGGTTGACACTACTGGTCCAGTGCTCAATAAAATATATAAAATAAAAGAGCAGAAATATTACAGTCGCAGAACTCACTCGCGTCAGCCAGAATGTGGTCAGCAGATTCAATGCCTGTATAACCCAGGAAGGACGACACTTCCATCATCTTTCATAAGGTAAAATTTTATACAGTATTGTACACACGCTTAAATCAGGGGGCCGTGGTGCGCTACAAGCTCGGCCAACGTCACCATAGCAGCGGATAATAAAACCGCCGCTTGCGATTGTTACTTTATATGAAAGACCCCGTATTGTGACTTTATGAAGAGATTTTGGGAGAAGAGGAAGGCAAAAGTCATCCAGCCAACTTACACGATCCAACGCGCTCTATGAGTGGACATCATGAAAGAAAGAATGAGAGAAAGAAAGAAAGAAAAAAAGAAAGAAAGGAAGAATCTATGAAGTATCATGATAATTATCTTCCTAAAATTATTTAAAAGAAACAGATAGCTTTAAACCCCGACGTAAGAGTCCCCAGTGGGAGTAAAAGCTCACTCTCTGGTAGAGATTGAAATAATAATTCGCTAGGCTTCCTCTTTAGGGTGTCCAGAACTTGGATGCTCTTACAGGAACACAGTAATCTCACTAAAAGCGTTACACTTAGTTTTAGTAGCACAGGAATGCTGGCTTGCAATCTGGGTCCAGAGTAAAAGTGAGGCCAAAATGAAATGAGCACTCTAATAAGGCTAATGCATTGGTACCAACACTACGGCAGAATGTACTGCTCACAAGAAGCTCCGCAGAAAGTTAAGATTTGTCGCTAATACTTATTGTACCGGTAACATTGCAACAACTGTTTCTGACGTTGCAGTCGAGCGAATTCATTACTGCCGCCGTAATCGAACCTATATTTCTCATATACGCATCGCGAGGTTAAGTGTACGTTTCTAATCCACAGACCTACCGACAGCAGTGGCTACGCTGCTAAAGCGCAGCGTTAGGTCATAGGCCCAAGCTCACTGCTTACTCGGTTGACGCATGATTCGAGCCCCACCGTCGGCCGTCTTTGAAATGGTTTTCAGTGGTTTCACATTTTCAACACCAGGCAAATGCTGGAACGGTACCTCCTGACAGGCCACGGCCGCTTCCTTCCACATCCTTGCAAAGTTTCATTCATCTTCATCATTTCAACTCTCATCCCGGCGAGGAGGTCGCCCACGGGCGTTGACTGGCAAGACCTGCACTCGGCCTCTCAGGAGGCCACACGACAAAAGAAAAAGAAAATACTCAGACCTCGAAGAAATTATTATTACGCTGTATTATTAATAGCATTTATTGCAGCCAGTTGGCCATATTACATGTTACAGATATGTACACTTACTAGATACTACAGTTCGCTTCTAGTCCTTACTATCAGCCACTATTGATAAAGTTCTGTTGGGGCATGTCGTGATATGGTTCCTGCCGCATTCGTTCCTACACAGCTCACATATACACCTCTCATCCGGGTCATGAAATGTCTTTCGTGAGCAGACCTTATGGTGGAACCCATGAACTGCGAGTCTCGTCACGACGTGTCTCATTTCGGATATGGGTTGCATCCATCTTTTGTCCACCATGGCATCAGTCGCGTAGAATTCCTTCGGAATGTCAAGCCTTTTGCTTTGCAGATCCTGGAGTAATTTTCTGAAGCTTTCTGTGGAAGGCAGCAGTAAAAGTGACCGAAGGTCCTCTATTAGGAACGTTTCTCTCGCCAGTTCATATACCAGCCGAGATTTGGCTGACTTGGAGACTCCGAGGGCTCTTTTGAGGAACCTAGATTTCACCTTTTCGAGTTCCTCCAGCTGTTTGTAGTTGAGAAACTCCCATGTTAGCTCCAGACCGTATGTTAGTACGGGTATGGCCTTGGCTCGGAAGAGCATCATTGCTGTTTCCAGCGATATTTGGGTAATATGGCTTATGTCGTTTATGGCCTTCACTGCTGCGGCCGCTTTCGCTCTTGTATGTATTCTGAAGCTTCGGCCTGTTACCTGGAGCGTGAGGCCGAGGTATTTGAAATTGTTTACTTTCTTCAGTTCCTTGCCGTTGCATAGCACTTGGTCTGATTCCGCTGACCTGCCCCCGTTCCGGAAGACGACCATCTCAGTCTTGTCCTCGTTGATTGTTAGTTCGTTTTCCAGGGCCCATTCGCTTAGTATGTTGATTGCATCTTGCAAATCCTTTATCTGTTCTGAGGCGATTGCCATGTCGTCTGCGTATATATACAGTTTGGACTCAGTCGATTCCTTTATTTTGTCTCCTGCATCGTGTGAGAGCGCATTGAATAGAATGGGACTGAGGGGGTCCCCTTGAAGTACTCCATTCGTTTGTATCATCCATTTGGTTTGTCCAACTCCGTCCTGCACTTGTATATAGTTTTCTGCCAATATGTTCGATATAAGGGTCGTCAGCCTTGACCTACCTATGAGTGTTTCCAGCTTATGTATTATTATTACTATTATTACCGGGTGAGTTAGCCGTGGTCGTTGCGGCATGACTGCTGGCAGTCGCTCACATCCGGGAGGCGAGGAGGTTCGAATCCCCCCGCCGGCAACCTTGAAGATGGTCTTCTGTGGTTTCCCATCTTCCTTCCAGGCAAATGCCGGGGTTGGTCCCTAACTATAGGCCACAGCCGCTACCTTCCAACTCCTCGTCCTTACATTCAAACTTTCCTCCCCAACGGTACTTGTAGCTCACCCATTGGGTGTCCGTCGCGAAGCAGCTACAAAAACTGGCGAGCCGAACATTTCCTCGGACACTCCCGGCACTAAAAGCCATACGCTAAAATAAATAAATAAATAAATAAATAAATACTATTCTTCTTCTTCTTCTTCCCCTCCTCCTTATTGTTTTTGTTGTTGTTTTAAAAGGTGGAACAGCGAGGTGATAAGGCTCTTGTAACACTGCTTAAAGATACAAAGTTTAGTTCAGTTATAATAATTTAGAGGTGGAAGTGAGAAAGCTTTACATTAATAATAGAAGATAATAAATGAAATGAAACTAATACATACTATTATTAACAAAGCAACATTCTACCGAATACATTTTTTAAATTTCCAAATTCAAAAAAGAACAATTTTTTGAGTCACTTAACAGTTGAAAATTTACTTTGCTGGCCCTAATCTACTCTCACTCACAAAGCAATGACGCGATCAGCAGCCAGCATTCTTCTTATTATTAATATTATTAACAAGCTAATGTAACATTAAATTTGGAATTCTACTATTGTGCATCCTTTTCACGTGTCCAAACCATTGTGATCTTCTTTCTTGAACCACGTGTAGTACATTTTCTTTATCATTTCAAATGATCTTGTCGACTTCGTCATTATGCTTGAGTCTAAAGTTATGCGTTACGGAGACGGTTGCGTTACGGAGACGGAAGTGACGTCATGCAGCCACGCGGGAAGCCTAAGTTAATGGGTAAAGGACGGGGGGTGCGTGACGTCATGCAGCCACGCGGGAAGCCAAAGTTAATGGTTAATGGAGTCTGTTGAAATAGTACTGGGGCGTCGAGAGACCTGGGCTTCGAGCGAAGCAAAAAGAATACAGGGTGACTCCTAAAGAAGTGTACAAGATGCCAGATCATAATACAGGGTGACTCCTAAAGAGATATACAAGATGCCAGATAAGAATACAAGGTGGCTCCTAAAGAGGCGTACAAGATGTCAGAGAAGAATACAGGGTGACTCCTAAAGAGGTGTACAAGATGGCAGAGAAGAATACAGGGTGGCTCCTAAAGAGGTGCACAAGATGTCAGACAAGAATACAGGGTGACTCCTAAAGAGGTGTACACGATATCACACAAGAATACAGGGTGGCTCCTAAAGAGATATACAAAATGCCAGATAAGAATGCAGGGTGACTCCTAAAGAGGTGCACAAGATGGCAGAGAAGAATACAGGGTGGCTCCTAAAGAGGTGCACAAGATGTCAGACAAGAATACAGGGTGACTCCTAAAGAGGTGTACACGATATCACACAAGAATACAGGGTGGCTCCTAAAGAGATATACAAGATGCCAGATAAGAATACAGGGTGCCTCCTAAAGAGGTGTGCAGGATGTCAGAGCAAATTGCAGGGTGACACTTAACAAGGTGTACAGTATGCTAGATTCAATTCAAATACAGGGTGACCCTTAAAGAGGTGTACAAGATGCCAGATCATAATACAGGGTGACTCCTAAAGAGATATACAAGATGCCAGATAAGAATACAAGGTGGCTCCTAAAGAGGCGTACAAGATGTCAGAGAAGAATACAGGGTGACTCCTAAAGAGGTGTACAAGATATCACACAAGAATACAGGGGGACTTCTAAAGAGCTGTGCAGGATGTCAGAGCAAATTGCAGGGTGACACTTAACGAAGTGTACAATATGTTAGATTCAATTCAAATACAGGGTGACCCTTAAAGAGGTTTGCAAGATAACAGATTCAAATAATGGGTGACTCTTAAAGAGTTGTAAAAGATGTTAGAGTCAAATGCAGGGTGACCCTTAAAGAGGTGCCCGCGCGGGAAGCCTAAGTTAATGGGTAATGGAGTCTGTTGAAAGAGTCCTGGGGCTTCAAGCTAAGCGAGAAGCCCTCCTGAGCCTTTCTAACATGTGTAGCATTTGTAGCATGCGTCATTTGAAATGATATAACGTCTAGTCTTTCAGACTGACTGTAATTTTTTACCTACATAATTTATCTGATTCTCGTATTTCTAATTTTATCCAGTCTTGATTTTCTTGCCGCCCTCCTCCAATAATCCATCTCTGTTACTAATGGCTTGTTTGCTTGCTGTCTGTTTAACGTCCAAGTTTCTTCTCAATATAACAAAACACTTTGTACTAATGAACTGTAAACACGTTTCTTAGTTTTGTTTAAAATATTTCTGCTCCATGAAACGGAATTTAATGCTCCAATTGTTTTCTTAGCTCCTCTTATGCTACTCTTTTCTGAAATTTCACATGAAATTGTTCCCCCAGCTTCTATTATTGAACCCAATTATTTAAATTTTGTGACTGTTTGAATTTATGCATTTCCGATCTGTAGTTTCTCACCACCGTTATTGTGAAGGCAAACGGGGTAAACCAAGAGAACAATGAATGGATGGTGTAAAGAGAAGCATAGCTACTAGAGGCTTAAGGTTTTCATCGACCCTTCCATTAGTCATTTTCAAGAAAATTTTCGAATTTTTCTATTGTCTCATTCGATAGTATGTCCTCTCTAGTTTCCAGAAATATAGCCTATAGTTTATACTAGTTTTATTGTTGTTTTGCTCATTTATATTCACTTTAATGATCGGTGTGCACGCTTTTCAACAGCTGTCACTTTGACGCATAGGTGCAGCAGATAAAGCACACATTAATATGACTTTGAAACAGTCTACTCCAGAACTAAAACAATGTAGGAGATACTCACGGGTCAGAGAATACAGAAATTGACCTAAAATCCAAAGAAAAATGCAGTTTATAGGAGTTGAAAAGTAAGACTCTTTACTCTAAATGTGTACCTCAACTTTACGTTACGAATTCTCTCACTTCATTTTTTTTTCAATATTTGTCTTGACTTGGGCAGTTAAAATGTTCACTTAGAATGCAGATATTAGTTTCATTTAAAAACTAAAATATAGACAAATAATGCAGCTATGTTGTAAAGCAAAATGAAGCTGTTCAATTGAAATTAGGGGTCGCGCCCCCCACAATTAATTTATTTTTTCAATCTAAATAACGTAAATTCTAAAACAAAGCTAATATATTTGCCTCAATCAATGATACAAAAACGATTCTGCTATGCAACATTTTGAACATACAGCAGATCAATTTGCAACAGCAATGGCTCGATTAAGTTGAAAAAGAGCGAAGATATCGCGTCCTAAAAAAATGCACGTTATTTTTGTGATTAATCTTTGAAAAAGACCCCCGAAATTCATTATTTTTTTGTGGCAAAAATCCAAAGGTTTATATTCTTGGAATCAGTGATAACAATTTCAAGAAAATGAGATAATTTGTAATGAAATGTCTTCAGTAGTGTCAATGAGTACCTTAACTGAGGAAGATGCTGAAGACTGAAGTTTGTGGAGGATTAGAGTATTTTTGGGTTAAAGGAAAACTACCGTATTGTAGAATATTCCTAATAGAGAAGAATTATTAACAAGGAGTAAATTGCCTGGTTGATTACCATTAGACTGCATTAAACTACGGGAAGATAATATTGAAAGCAGCTCGGCTGTACAAAGCAGAATGCGCTGTTCCTCCACTCTTCCTGTAATAGCCGAGCTAATGCATTGCAGCTGATCTTAATGCTAAGTGAACATGCCATATCTCCATTTCCAGGGCTCGCTCAGCTGTCTGATTCATGCACACTCGCTGCAGCAAGTAAGATATGTGGGAGAGGGGGGAGAGTATTGTCTGCTCACAAACAATGCACGTGCAACGATCATACAAATTACAGTAGCTCGCTTTGCGGTTCCACACGAGACAACAGAAAACAAATCGATTCTCTGATTGTGAGCAGGAAGCGCAACATGTAACCTGCTAATACGACATGAAACCTAAACATCCATTGGCGTGGCTTATCCTGGCGCAATACCACGACATGAAGCTCTCACCTGCTGTGTCCAAGATTGGAGGATCGAATCATGGAAGTTTTGTATTGACATTTGAGGGCAGATGTAGCCAAACAAGTGAATACTCAATCTCTCGCGCGGCTACACCTATATCGTACGAATGTGTATTAATAAATCCATTAGGAAAATTGGATGTATCAAATAGGTGTACGAGGAGAATGCTGTAGGGGAAGTTGCTGAAATAGAAGATTTAGGGGTACCTGTGTGTCACATATTATTATTATTATTATTATTATTATTATTATTATTATTATTATTATTATTATTATTAAATCATTACAAATACACACATTTTACAAAATTCAGAATAACTGTACACATTTTATGAATTTCCTTACACTTCCTACTCATTGTTTAACCTGTAAATTTACAATTATTATTAAATTATATTGTTACAATATGATAAAGACAGGTCGAAATAGGATATCAACAGCATACAGAGCAGGAAGAGATATCACATATGCTATTAAAAGGTGCAACCTTGTGTGTGGCTATTTCAAAAAATTGTACAATGGCTTAGCCGAATAACACGTTCTATGTAAATGATGTATACACTAAAAAATAATGAATAAGAAGGAAAATTGATTTGTGTTTGTAGAAACTTGTAGGCCCAACTAATTTTATTTTCAATTTTAATTTTGTTTTCTCTGAGAAAATGTTTTATATGCATCTTCAGGTTTGCATGATTTCCTTTAAATTCTTTTAATTTAATTGGGTGAATGTTATATAATTTTGTGAGAAATACAGAAATTACGTTTGGCTATACTTAACTTAGGTGGATATAAAATAGAGTGATTCTCTGTAATACTTCTGGTTTCATACCCGTGACTAACAAATTGAATTCTATTTCTATCTTTAAAAATGTATTTATATATTTCAAAAGCATACAATTGTTTAATGTTGAAGACCCTTGTCTCAGCATACAGTCTCAAAGTCGGATATAATCTATCTTTCTTCAACATTATTCGCAGTATGAGATTTTGCACTATCTGAACACTTTTTAGTACATTTTCATAGGCGCCTCCCCAGGCAAGAATACCATATGTAAGAACTGACTGGACTAGAGCATGGTATATGTCTCTTATTAATTTGTAATTGACAATATGTTTTAAATTGTGAAATTGAGAGTAAGAATAAGATGGATGTTAAGAGCGATACACTAATGTGAAGCAGAGTAAGTTAACTTAGTTGATGAACAAGCCTACCAAATGTTTTGAGTAAAAATCTAGAAGTATTTTCAGAGAAGCCAGGATTACGTGTTAAATAAGCAGGGCCTTAGCTTGAGAAACAGGAGTGAAAAAATATATCGAGTCGGCTGCGGTTCTTCAAATGTCGTGGGTGGTGTAAGATGGCGGTGCAGGGAAAGCCCCGTGTCACCTGTCACGGCGCTGACAGAGCCATGTGTTATCGCGAGGGTTGGAGGAACAAAGAATGACGGAGTGAAGGAGGAAGCCGACAGAGACAGAACTTGTCAAGTTTTGGAAGTAGGACAGCGAACCGGACGGAGCACAAATCTAGTCTCGTTTGGAAAAGTCAAGAGTAGAGCGGAAATTTATGTCTTAACTTGGTCTCTTAACTGCGAAAAACAAACAAATAGTTATTTAAAGAGCTGAATGAGTGAAAGCATGGGGCCGAGTGGTAGGGGAGGGCCATGACCCAGGCGCAGGAGCCTAAATCAAAAATAATACTTATTTGTTGGCATATGCCGGTCCCGTAGTTTGGGGTAGCACGTCTGTCTCTCACCCAGGTGGTCCTGGTGTCGTGTTCCGCCTCCATCAGGGATTTTATGATCTGACGCGAGGGCTGGAACGGGAAGCACTCAGCCTCGTGAGGATAATGACAACGATCCTATCAGGAAATACAAGATTAATAATAACGTCACTTCTGTTACTTAGGAAGCAAAATAACCAGTGATGGACGAAGCAAATAGGATATAAAAAGTAGGTTGGCTCAAGCCAGGAAAGCATTTCTACAGAAAAGGAATCTCTTGACATCAAACTATAGATTTAGGCATTAGGGAGTCATTATTGAAAGCCTTTGTTTGGAGCGTGGCGTTCTATGGAAGTGAAACTTGGACTATTGGTGCAGCAGAAAAGAGGAGAATTGAAGCGTTTGAAATGTGGTGTTACAGGAGAATGATGGAGATCAGATGGGTAGATAGGGTTACAAACGAAGATAGCCTATATTAAGACGAGTGGGAGAGGAGAGATATTTCTGGCGACTGCTAATGAAGAGAAGAGATAGGTTGGTAGGGTAATTACTAAAACACCCAGGAATAGCAAGCTTAGTTATGGAAGGAAGGGTCGAGGACAAGAACTGTAGGGGTAGACCAAGGTTACATTATGTTAAACAGATGGCCTCGGCTGTAGGGTGTGGTAGCTATGTAGGGATTGAACAATTAGCTCAGGACAGGGAGACATGGAGGGCTGCATCAAACCAGTCGAAAGACAGTAGACTCATCCAACAACTATCCGCAAGCCAAATGGCTGAGCAAGTGTCGTTTGGTAGGCTAAGGCTTTTCACGAGCTGAGTGCCACGGGTCTTTTGTTTCATTAGCGTTTGTGCTGAATTATTGTGGACTCGTATTGATTTTAATTTATTTGATTCACCCAGAATATATATAATTTTCCAAATATAATAGGCTATATTAAACACCATTCTCATAGATACAAGGCTTGCACCTTGATGTTCCAATTCAATAACTGTTATGGGCTTGGTGATCATAATAAATCTGCTTTATATCGGGTCGGATGCAGGACAAATTCACAGGCGTTTCCTCATCTAACTTTAACTTCCACGTTTAACTGTTTTAAATGATCTTGTCGACTTCATCGTTATGCTTGAGTCTAACGTTATGCGTTACGGAGACGGCGACCGCGTGACGTCATGCAGCCGCGCGGGAAGTCTAAGTTAATGGGTAATGGAAGGCGAGTGCGTGACGTCATGCATCCACGCGGGAAGCCTAAGTTAATGGGTAATAGAGTCTGTTGAACGAGTCCTGGGGCGTCGAGCGACCTGGGGCTTCGAGCGAAGCGAAAAGGCAGCTGTAGCATGCATCATTTGAAATGATATAAAGTCTAGTCTTTCAGGCTGACTGTAACTTTTTGTATTAGCCATACCAGAAAAGCACTTTCACACGAATATGTCGTAGAGAACTGCAACAAAACGATGAGGGCTCTTTTACTGAGGAGAGGAAAATCTTGTTGAATAATAACCCAGAAGCTGTCTAATTCTGACTCTTGGTACTTAAGTTTTAAAGTCTGGTTCTTTTTAGGTTATCCAGTTCCTCCTCTTCGATAAGTTGAATTTCAAAAAAGCTGTAGGGTGCAAAAGGATTTCTTATCCAGTCTTATTGGTTTACATTTAGTGTTGGAAAATACCCATACAGACTAATACGCCGAACGAGGGGAAGCAGGTTTACTACTTTCTCTATGGTTCTTTATTCGTTCTCTGTCCTGAATTTATGAGTACGACGAATCTCACGACACCCTGTCTGGAAAGCTCAGGTGTAGAGACATCTAATGCTGTTGAATTGTTTTCAAAAATTCAAGTTGGCAATAGTTCAATATTTTAAAACCATATGTTTTATTTATGTTCGACCCTGACTATTATATGTCAGAAAACTGTGGACTACTATAATGAGGCTCATTATAACACTATTTTTTCTTTATGAAAGAGTTTCTCCCACCAATCAGAGCTCAAGAAACAGTTGTTTGACCAATTACATAATTATAGCATCGCACTTGCGCTTAGTTCCATGGCCTTCTAATTTAAATTTCAATGCGTGGTCTAGTGTCATCGTAGGTTAATCGAGGAGGCCATGGTCAAATACAAGGCATTCTCTACGTCTCATGCGCTCTGTTAATTACATGAAAATGACGAAATTTCGTCAGATATTTATGAATATTTAAGTTCGAACATAAAATAGTTATAATAATTATCGTCGAACATAAACAGTCGTATGCAACTCGCCTATAATGGTAATTAAGACACTCGTGTCTTAATTATTGCCATTATAGGCTCGTTGCATAATGTACTATTTTCATATCTTATTCAGGCAATTGAAAAGATGCTTCGTATGTTACACTATGATAACAATGGCACTAAATTCTGTATCTTACTTTTCGTAAATCAAAGGAGCTGTGCATTTGACTCTTCTAAAAAATAATTCCGTTGGTTCGTTACAGAAAGATTCCATCTCGTGGGAGGAGTCTTAATCACTGATATTGAAAGCTGTATATTCCTCTAGCACATAACTTCTCATTGTAATGGTGTTAGTGAACAGATAGGTCGAGAACCAAAAGCTATTTAGTATATCACAAGGAAATTCCTTCCCCCCTCCATATTTTATGCCCTCATTGGAGTACTTTAATCAATGCAAATACAATTAAGTCTAACAACGGTATTAGAAGATTAGAGATTCAGCTTCAGCTTCTTCTGCACCCAAAATTTCTTAATTCTATCTCTAACCCGGAGGCCCCGGGTTCGATATCCGGCTCCGTCAGGGATTTTAAAACTGACGTGAGGGTTGGAACGAGGTGCACTCAGCCTCGTGAGGACAATTGAGTAGCTGTCTGACAGTGAGGTAGCGCCCCAATCACGAAAACCAAGATTAACGGCCGAGGGGACCCGATGCGCTGATCACGCGTCACCCCAATATCTGCAGGCCAAATGGCTGGGCAGTGGTCGCTTGATCGGCCTAGACCCTTCAAGAGCTGTATAGTGCCAGGCCAGGGGTTGTTGTTGTTATCTGACCTGGCTGTCCTTTGTTCATCTGTGATGGTGTAGTTTTTTCGTTCAAATGTTGTTAATGTGAATCGTAAGTATTTATTCCTTAATATATTCTTCTCTTCTCTATTATTAGACTACTTTTCACATTTTGCAACAAGAAGTTCCGTGAAGAACTATACAGCCTACTTTTCATGCCAATGATTATTCTACAGTATATGAACCTATCTAGAATAATGACGAAATTAAGTTGGTAATATCGAAATATCTAATTAGTTCAAACTATACCTGGTATAATGTAGCCTAACAGCGCACTACAGTTGGCAGCCCTGGTGACTGAATATATTCTTAGTTCCATCTCTTAAGGTACAGAATACAAAATTTAGTTGAAGTCCAATGGACGTTACATGCAGTTAGACACTGGATCTATCAGCACGCGTAAAAGCATGTTGCCAAAAATACCATGCGTGTGCTGGTCAGAAATAATCTGAACTATTATGATATCTTGTTGTGCCAATTTTGGATGAAATCCATTTGCTAGTATAGAAGTTACATGTATTTTAAAATTGGACATATCAGCAGGCATAGAATCATGTTGGCAGCACTGCCTTGTATTAATTACTCCAAATTAATCTAGAATGTCAGGTGCTATACGTGTGCAAAGTATAGAGCTGTTGGCTAGCATACTTTCTGATATATTGATATTAGGGTAAAAAAATATAGACATCATTTATTAACAGTTGGCAGCCCTGATTGCTCTAAACAATACTTATAGTCATATCTGTTATGGTACACATAGCACATACGAAATTTGTTTGAAATCCAACTGATAGTATAGAAGTTACATGTATTTAAAAATTGGTACTATCAGCAGGCTTATAATCATGTTGGTAGAACTGACGTATATAGGTTACTCCAAATTATTCTAAAATGTCAGAATATACGTGTGCAAAGTTTAAAGCTGTTGGCTTGCATACTTTCTGGTATATTGGTATTTGGATAAAAAAAAGGAGAGCAATTATTAACAGTTGGCAGCCCTGGTGGCTCTTACGAATACGCTCAGTCATATCTGTTTATGTACAGATATAACATACAAAATTTGGTTGAAATCCAATTGATAGTGTAGAAGTTATATGCATTTAAACATTGGACCTATCAAAAGGCTTAAAATTATTTTGGCAACACTGTCATGGTTGGCCTCCTGGAAATTAAACTGAAATAGTGTTATCTACATGTGTGCAAACTTTGGAATAGCTCCCATGCATACCTTGCAAGATATGCAACATGGAGCTCAAATTTCTAGTGCGTTTTTTCAGCAGTTGGTAGCACTGACATCATTTTCAAATATGGACATGAGATATTCCCGTGCACATCTTTACTCATATTAAATTTGGTTTTGATTGCTGCAGCCGTTTAGGAGTTGATAGGGGGGGGGGGGGGCACACACACACAGCCAGACAGACGGAAGGACAGACAGACAGACAGACAGACACATATTTTCCCGGATCGATCTCATAAGTCTACTTTTTCCTCATTTTTGCAAAATGTGAAAAGGAGGCTAAAAATCAGGAAAAAGTAGACTTATGAGATCGATGCGGGAAAATGTGTGTCTGTCTGTCTGTCTGGCTGGCTGTGTGTGTGTCCCCTCCTATCAACTCCTAAACGGCTGCAGCAATCAAAACAAAATTTAGTATCAGTAAAGATGTGCACCGGTATAGCTCACGTCCATATTTGAAAATGATGTCAGTGCTACCATCTGCTGAAAAAACGCACTAGAAATTTGAGCTCCATGTTGGATATCTTGCAAGGTATGCATGGGAGCTATTCCAAAATTGGCACACATGTAGATAATACTATTTCAGTTTAATTTCCAGGAGGCCAACCATGACAGTGTTGCCAAAATAATTTTAAGCCTTCTGATAGGTCAAATGTTTAAATGCATATAACTTCTACACTATCAATTGGATTTCAACCAAATTTTGTATGTAATATCTGTACATAAGCAGATATGACTGAGCGTATTCTTAAGATCCACCAGGGCTGCCAACTGTTAATAATTGATCTCTCTTTTTTTTTCAAATACCAATATATCAGAAAGTATGAAAGCCAGCAGCTTTAAACTATGCACACGTATATTCTGACATTTTAGAGTAATTTGGAGTAACTTATATACGTCAGTTCTACCAACATGATTATAAGCCTGCTGATAGTACCAATTTTTAAATACATGTAACTTCTATATTATCTGTTGGATTTCAACCAAATTTCGTATGTGCTATGTGTACCATAACAGATATGACTACAAGGATTGTTAAGAGCAATCAGGGCTGCCAACTGTTAATAAATGCTGTCTATATTCTTTTTACCCTAATATCAATATATCAGAAAGTATGCAAGCCAACAACTCTATACTTTGCACACGTATAGCACCTGACATTCTAGATTAATTTGGAGTAATTAATACAAGGCAGTGCTGCCAACATGATTCTATGCCTTCTGATATGTCCAATTTTAAAATACATGTAACTTCTATACTAACAAATGGATTTCATCCAAAATTGGCACAACAAGATATCATAATAATTCAGATTATTTCTGACCAGCACACGCATGGTATTGTGGGCAACATGCTTTTACGCGTGCTGATAGATCCAGTGTCTAACTGCATGTAACGTCCCTTGGACTTCAACCAAATTTTGTATTCTGTACCTTAAGAGGTGGAACTAAGAATATATTCAGTCACCAGGGCTGCCAACTGTAGTGCTCTATTAGGCTGCATTATACCAGGTATATTTTGAACTAATTAGATATTTCGATATTACCAACGTAATTTCGTCATTATTCTAGATAGGTTCATATACTGTAGAATAATCATTGGCATGAAAAGTAGGCTGTATAGTTCTTCACGGAACTTCTTGTTAATTTAGAGCAACGTTAAATTTAATTGATCTAAAGCATGCTGGATTGTTTTACTCTTCCAGAAGTAAAGGAAAGGAAGGAAGCTTGTAGTTTAACGTGACCGTCAATCTTGAGATCATGAGCCACGGGACCTCCTTTTTACGTGGAATCCGAACCACAGGACATGGCATTTCACTTCGAAAATCTCACATGCATTGACCGGGAATCGAACCCGGACCGCCTTGGTGAGAGGCATACAGCTAGACCGCTGAGCCACCACGCCCCCGATCTTCCAGAAGTAACTAAACAGCTGTTTTATTAGTCTGGTTTCTGGTAAGCGTGAGATATGGCAGAAAAAATAGATTCTCCTTTTCCGCATTGTATCTATTATTGATTCACTGTCTCTATACACCACTTCATTCGGCAGTAATCTCCATTGGCCATTTACTTGGTGTTTTTTGTTAATAATTTTTTCTGATGATTCTTCTGTCTGCTCTCTGCAGTTTGTCAGTTGTTGATTGATGTTCAACTTGAGAGTATTTCACTACCTTAAGTTGCCTTGGGATCAACAACGGAATCGTAATGCCGAAATTTGGCATTCATTGAGAGAGATTTCCTTTTGTAGGTTGGCCAGGTGATTCGTTCTGCTTGTTTCAGTTTGAATGTTCTACTGTCTATCGATGGTTTCTCGTTTGAGTTCCAGATGAGTATCTCCCCAAGATATTTGAAATTATTCCTTTTAATAAGCTGGAGAATTTTAATGAGAATGAAAAGCAAAGGAAGCTTGTAGTTTAACGTGACCGTTAATCGGTAGATCATGAGCCACGAGACCTCCTTTGTACGTGGAATCCGAACCACGGGACATGGCATTTCACTTCGAAAATCTCACATGCATTGACCGGGAATCGAACCCGGACCGCCTTGGTGAGAGGCATACAGATAATGAGAATGACTAGTAGGATGCATGGAGATAGGTATTAGCTTTTCACGGAACTATTTGTTCTTGTTTTGTAATCACCAGTTGTGATACGACAGGTATTTTACGATCTGACATCGTGCATCGTGGGCCATTGATTTTTACCGTTTATCAAAAAATCCAGTTTCCCGCGATCTTGGAATATTGAGTGCAAACTCCACCGCTGATTCGCCGAGGAAGTGTTCTAATATATAAAATCGAGTAATGAGAAAACAAAATTCCTTTTAGAAGCCCACGTCTTGTCACAGAGCGCAAGCAATTATTCTAATACGCTGTTCATAATGAGCGATGAAGTATAAACTATTACACCTGGCTGATTATCCGACAAAATGGTGATCAATTAATATTTTAGTTCCAGGGCCAGTCCGCGTTCCTTCTCCCTCCATCTTAAGCCTGGAACCTCAAGCTTCTTGAGTCGCTGGCTGGTTGAGAGGGCAGGGCAGCTCCCAGAGTGAAAATAGGATTGTTATCGCCTCAGCCAATAACGAGAACACCTGAAGAATGGGACTCCGAGGCTTGGGCACAAGAACAAAGATACTCACAACTCACTCAACTAAGGTCAACGCTCGCGGACAAAAATGTCAGTGGAGATACCGAGGTCAATTGACTTTCGTATCATATTGGGTTGTTTAAAAATTCACAGTTCTAGTCTTTCAGGCTATAAACTTAACCTTTGAAGTGCTGAGTTTTCTCATTTTACATTAGTTTAAGAAAACATGTACACTAGATATTTTAAGCTCATTACTTCCCTGATAAGTTAAAATTTACGGGTTCTACATTATTTTTAATATGCTAAAAAGTTGTTGTTGTAGCTTCGTTTGATGGACATGAAATTCGTGGTCAACCATCCCCGTGTACTTGTGTGTATGTGGAATTTTTGTCTTATATGTTGTGTTATTGTAGGAAGACGACCAGGTAGGAATCATCCTGACATTTGCCTGGAATAGAAGTGGGTAACCACAGAAAACCACTTCCAAGACGGAAGAGGTAAAAATCGAACCCGGCTTTCTGTCGACTACATTTTCTGGAATCATTTTCCCGCCAATTTTTGAAGTCCTTATTACGTGCTTCCTCTGTTAATTGTCGTATAGGAAGCAACGTGGACGATACTATTTCAGGTCCTTGTATAAGATAGTTATGCAGTGTAGGAGACATGTTGCACCATGGGTATTTCTGAACGAAATATCTAAGTGGAGAAATTGTTCTTCCAAATCACTGGAAGGAGTCAAAATATTGCGAACAGAAGACTTACTTTAATTATTAAGTTGTTTTTGATTCTTTTAGGGTGTTTGCGACATCGTAGTCATGTAGCCCCCAGAATTTGGGTGTGTGTAGAATTTCTATGATAACCTGTGTCACTGTGAAGACTGCACTAGTGTGTGTATTTGTGATTAAGGTAGGATTTGGGTAGGAAGTAGCCGTGGCGTTGGTAGGTACTGTCCCCGTTTACCCGGATAGTAGGCTGTCAGATATCCGCCCCCTCAATCGGATTGCCAATAATCAACCGCACCGGCTCAACTACACCAATGAAAATGGCACTGACAGATACTACCGAGATTTGAGCACAGAAGTTAACAGGAAACTATTGTGGAACACACCAAAATAGACGGGGGTTCATACTTACCTTTACTTACCTCTTAAAAATATCTCGGGGATTGGGTTGACAACAGGATCACTAAAGTATGCTCCCACAATAACCTCCACCATGACATTTAAAAATGAACCAGAACGAAGACAAGAACTTTGAACTGTACAAAAGCTTTTATTTCAAGTAAAAGGAATGACTTTAACACACTCAACAAAATAAATGAGGCTATCAGTAGCCCATGTCAATCTGACTATGTCCTCCTATAGGACTTGCAAAGTTATCATACAACATGTTAGCTCCCACGAGCTCCAAATAACGTAATATTCATAACACAATTGGACTGGATAAGGAAGTCAGGACGAGACACATATACAGAGCATTTGGTTTCTTTTAATAAACATGACACTTGTATTTATAGGCACAAGGCCACAATGTAGACGACTTTGCCCGCTGATAACCAGTTGTCTGGCCAGCTGCGGTCTACCCTTCAACCTGACGCACACCTGTCAAATGGGCTCACTTGTCATGCCACGTTGCGTAAGAATCCAGCTCCCTCTCAAAAGCTTTAAATGTCCGCAAGACAACTCAAATATTGTTACGCAAATCTTTCCTATGCTTTACTCACATACCACTGGATTATTCTGACAATCCCTAAGCTTGTTAAATTATCATCCAAATGTTTAATAAGCATTGTTTAGAGTATAAAACAAACTCTTAAATGTTTATAACAAAAACTCATAAATTATGCATGACAATTAGAAATTGTTTATAATATTGTCGAAGACAATTACAAAAATTTTAAACACGCCTCTAACATTACTTTCGTTCCACATTATTGTCAAAGATATTTACATCATTATTTACAATATTAACATTTAAATTATTCAAATTATTAATTTAAGAAATACATTTAACCACATGTTCATCCGGTTGGTAATTTCATAATCGTGTCAATATAATCGACCAATGAAGGTTAGTTATACATATTAATGTCACAATCTGGTTTAATAAAGGTTTAATAATTATTATAATTATTTGTGACGGTAATCTTCATTCAAAATCTTATCTCAAATTCTTTCAATACTCTTGTAAATTATAACAGTAAATTCACTTGATTAATTTTCAAAGGACTAAGACAATACACTCCGGCGGAAAATACTTCGCTTACAAAAAAATGCACAAAACTGCATTAAAATAGGCCCAGAATTCATCATATATTAATATATATGGCATCAAAATCTTCCACAGAATTCACAAAAACCTCCACTAACAAATTCTTCAACATCATTAATTACTGTGGGAACCTCCTTCATTTATTCAAGGGCATTATACATCAGCGACTTTCAACACGTCCGCTGCACTAGCGATTATACATTCATAGTTCCACTTCAAAAATTCTTATAATCATTAATTGTTTCAAAACTGTTGTCATTTAACCTTCGTGGATTTCATTCATGAATCGAAATGAAATAAAAATTTGCCAATCACAAACAAATTTAATAGTGAATACGCTTATATACGCCTCTCTGGTCTATCAAAATTTAAGATTAACATCTTCAAAGTATTGTAGTATAAAAATACTATCATCAAACAAAGTGCGACTAAACTGCAAAATAGTCGAATAGAATCCAATTAGACTGTGGAATGCAAACATTATTATTTTAAATCTCTAATTGAGAAAAAACTCCTAACAAAAGTTCTTGACTTTAATGCATTCAATAATTCATAATCAAAGTTCATCTTTCACAAAATTGTCTATGATGCAATGGTCGTTCATAACTGACGATAAATGTCTGTGTTGCAATCATTTCAAATAACGACTAGTATTTCCAAGATCGTCGACAACGTAAGAGATTTTAATGCTCTAAAATCATTTAAATGTTCTTCCTTCTTGATGATGACAGAAAATTGGTCAAAGTAATTAACTTGGGTAGAAATTACTTTAATAAAGTGACACGCTGTCTGAATTTAAATCTGCCATGAAAATCATTAACTTATAGTCAAATCGTGACTACAAAAATAAGCAAATTACTGAAATATCTAAATGTCAGTCTCAACTGATCCAAAATCATTTAACTATGCCCATGACATAACAATGTCTTAATAAAGAAACGAAAAAGGCATAACTCATCAAGGTGTACTGAGTACAGGAATCTCAAACAAGAATATAGGGCAAAATACATGAGGACAGAAAATATGGGAAAATGGTTGCTCAGATATCGCTAAAAAGCTCAAATAAAACAATAAACGTTCACGACTACCTTATCTGCCGATTGAAGTTCCAGAGGAAAATTCCCCAAAGAAGACTGCTGATGGATCCATTTCACCATCTTAAAGATGAGCTCCATCCTCGAAACAGGAAACAGCACCCTCGGAGAATCGAACTGCTTCCTCCTCCGGAAATTGCACTGCTCCGTGAAGACGAAAGACATCCTTCCGGCAAAACACCTCTTTGTGAGTCGGGACTACCCTGACCTCTCTTGAAAATCCCTGAAGTTCTTGTAGAAAATCGCCGTGAAGTTTTTGTAGTAATTTCCATCGAAATATTCATATACAGAGAGTATGAAATCGTATCCATTGCTGTTTGATAGTATTCAGCGTTGAGCCACGAAACATGGGTGTAGATGGTTGTTCACCACATGTTCGCTTGTATGGAATGGCAATTAGCGAAGTTCCATGTTGCTATCTTACTCCAACGATGTATGTCCCAATCGCATTAAAGTCCTTTAGCCTTCCATCTTCTCTTCGGTTATGGTAATAGAAGAACAAACTGCCATATTAAACTGCTCCATCATACTGTAGCGTTGTGTCACAATTCAATCTGAAGTCTCCCTGTTATACTAGCAGTGTCAGCCGTGGCGTAGAATCTGACGATACAAAGTGCTTCTCAGGTGGCGAGAAAATCACTTTTGTCAGACGTCTAAAAATGCTAATATCTTCTAAAATAACTCCTTGAAATTGTTCAAAATTTTTATACTCCTTAATGTAGCACTGCACAATAGGATTAGCTTATAGGCAACCGCTAACTGTTCATAGCTAACCTTGTAGACGCGTTATAATGTGCGTTTTAACTTCACCTAGTTTTCACTCACTGTAAACTTGCACTGCTTGTCTGCTCGAATCTCGTTTAATGCGGTGGCTTCACCACGCGTTATAATAACGACTCTTTCTACTAATCTCACTCGACGTCTCACCAAAACGACTATATAAGCACTGAAGATCTGACGATTTGAATATCAGAGGTATCAGCTATGACGATTTGAGACTCCTCTCTTCTGCGCAAGGCCTTTTATAAACTTCATAAGGGGCGTATCCATCCCTTCCATAGCGTGTTACTGCGTCATCGCTAGAAGTTCCAACTTCGTCAATACTTGACGGATTTTCAAAATTCAAAAACTGAAAATAAATCTCACCAAAATTCCAGATCAATGCCACTACTGCAAATGGATTTCCACAATCCTGCATTCCAAAAAGCATTAAAAATATCATAGTTTCAGCAATCTCCGTCTTCCTTCAAACTATCGTTCATTGGTTCGAGCCTCCCCTCCAATAGCATAATTTCTTCCTCAGCACAATTCCACATTTCCTGCGACTGCGTCGTAAATCTCGAATCTTTCTCGAACAAATGCTGACGTCATTGAGAATCTCAGCTCAAGCAGCCTGCTGGTATAACGTCTGCGTCATCCGTGCTTACGTCATGACTATCCACGTCATAACTATGACAGCCATAACTTTCTTCATAATTTCCAAAATAGCCACCGTGGTCTCAACATAATTCAATTTACGTGGGCATTCTCCCCTCACCACGTTTTAAAAACAGTTGCAAATTGTTTTTAAACTCAGTGTTACAAGTATCTCAACTCTCTTGATCACGAAATTGAATTATTATTACTGGCTTACTCTAGTATGATATTTCCTCTATGTTCCTTAATCATAAATCTCTTCTACTCTGGGTTGTGTGTGGTTAAATGCATTCTCTCCTCTCTACTTTCTCTTCTGTCCAGTATTTCTATTTTCTAAGTTCTGCTGGCTTGTCGAAGGTCCAGGATCGATCACAACATCCTGCCTTTTCTTTTGGTTTTCGGCTTCTTTTTCCCGTAACTCCTTCAGGTATTGCTGGCTTTCCCTCTCTCTTTCCTGATACTGATCGGGTGTTATAACCTGACCTTGAGGATTCTGATTTCTATTTTGGTTCTGGTTATTTCTATTATAATTTCAGTTATAACCATTATTGTTGTAGTATCTGCCTCTTCCATTGTTGTAATTTCCTCGATTATAGTTCCAGCCTCTTCTCTGTTGATACGGACGGTAACCTTGCGATCTGTTATTCCGAAACTTATTATTCCTGTGAGGACCTACATTGTCAGTTTTCTCTTCATCTGGCTTGTCAGTTTGCTGGACTTGGTCCATATATACAGTATTTATTTCTTTGAAGTCATGCCTTTGACCTTTCTGTACCACGTTAGGCATTGGACTTGTGTAGTCTAACCTCCTCAGTAATTCATCCATGCTGGTCAAATCCCTGATGTTCGACGAAATGATTAGTCTCCTCACCTCCACAGGCAGCATACGAGAAATCGCATCAATTAATTGCTCCGTTGACAATGGGGGTTGCAAAAATCTCAAGCGGGACAATTGACTCGTAAAGAAATCAGCGTACCGTGTTGGAAGAATACCTGAGTATTTTCTTGAATAAACCTCCGCTCTTAACGAATTCTGCGCTTCGATGGACCAAAATCGTTTGATTAGCGCCTCTGCAAACTCGTCAAAGTTACTGAAAGTATATCTAAATGCGCGAAACCATTCAAGGGGTTCTCCAATCAAAAATCTCTCCACAATCTTCATCTCTCTCTCTCTCTGGGAATGTGAGCTTCGATGAAATAATCTTTGAGGTTCCTGACATATTCTATAGGCGTTAAACTATCAGTGTTGCTGAATTTTTGTGGTTTGTCTTCAAAATTCCTGATGACTGTCACGTTCCTCGGATATGAATCCGGGTAGTTTTTCCCACTATCTCGATAGTTCCACTCAGGTTCCATATTCCTCTCGTCATCTTCCTCCCTGAATCTGGATATACGTTCTTCAGGAGTCACGTCTCTCTCTTCTGGATCTAGGTTATATCTTCTGGCGTAATTCCTATTGGTTTCGCAAGCCAAGCCTTCTGTATCCTTGTCAGTAATCTCCGTTAAGACTTTCTTGATTAACTCTTCTTTGTAGGTCTCCATCAAACTAGCTTCTCCGAGCTTCAAATTTTGCAGTTTACTCGTCGTTTCATTCACATCAGAGACAACTTTATGAATCTGTTCCTCTAATGCAGATTTTAATGCTTGCACATCCTGACCTAATTGTGTTCTATCTTCTACTTGTCTCTCGGATAGCGAATCCATCCTGACGCTTAAATCTTTCCTAATCTGTACTACTTCATTGTTAATATCTATTTGAGTGCTGGCAAGTTTTCTTTCAATACGTTCCTGAATTTGGGTTACATGTTCCCCACTTGACCTATTCCACTCGTCTTTCCATACTGCTACATTTGCCGTTAACATTTCTGCTATGTCTACTTCGATATCTTCTTTAAGTAATCTATTATGGTCTAATACCTGGGTTCTCATGACCTCTACATCAAACTTTAAACCTGCTAAAGACGCTGTCGTTCTAACTGACTCATCAACTAATCTAGTCGTTAATGCACTCATATTACGCGTACAAAGTGTTTTCGAATTTTCTATTTCTTCCCTGACTTTATTTACATCAGTTTGGACTTTAGCAATATCTACGAAAACTGTGTTGACTTCTACTTGAATCTTATTTATATCACTTTGCATCTCATTTACATCCGAATGAATGTTATTAATATCAACCTGAACATTGGACACATCAGTTCTAACATTTTGGATTTCTCTTTGGACTTCCTCAACCTTGTCTTGGACAGTCGCAACATCATTTTTAACAACAACTACTTCAGCCCTAGCACAAGAAATATCACCTCGGACATTAGCAACATCTAAATTCAACATTGTAAGATCTTTCTGTACCTTAGAAACATCAATTTTAACATCAGCAACATCTTTATGCACATTGGACACGTCTGTGCGGATGTCAGTTACAGTATTCTCGATTCCTTGGGTATTAATCTGTAAACGCGACATATTGTCCTCTAAGTTAGCAGAACTGGTCTGGAGAACTTTCATATTCTCCTCCATTCGACTAGAATTCCTAGCATTTTCCTCCATCATCTGCTTCATACTGCTATTCATGCTAGCTTTCATCTCTTCTAACATTATCCTCATACTTTCATCTGCCATTACAATATTATTCAAAAATATAGACTGCTGTAGGGACATACATCAATAGAGCAAAATAACAACATCTGAGCAACACTTTTCAACATATATAAATTTGATCAATTTTCCGTCTTAAATCTAACTTATAACTACCTTATGATCAACCTTCGAAGACACTTCATGTTGAAACAAACTCAAGCACATGTTCAAATTTCCCTGGTCCATTTTAAAATATCCTAACACAAATAATTTACATTTACACTCCAAATAATTTAATTTTATCTTTAATATGACTAAAATATGCCATAAGCCGGTCAAATAAAATAAGATTCCAGATCATAGGCGATTTTTCTAAGTTTCCAGCCTATTTAACCTTTCTCAAGTTGTATAAGATCTGATCTTTTCTGAGTGTAATTTTCCTAATACAATACAACATTTAATTCCTATATAATCACACTCTTAAATACTACAATTGGCCAAGACATCTAACAAAGAATCAACCTCTTTATTTGAGTCTATCGAGCCACACGTTTTAGGTTTGCCAATCCTACTGGCGTTCAACCTGGTGATCCACTTATGTTGAACAAGCCCCATACGTTGACTGCGCCAATCCTTCTGGCGTTCAACCTGGTGATCCAATTATGTTGAACCAGCCCCACGTTTTAGGGTGCCAATCCTTCTGTCCCCGTTTACCCGGATAGTAGGCTGTCAGATATCCGCCCCCTCAATCGGATTGCCAATAATCAACCGCACCGGCTCAGCTACACCAATGAAAATGGCACTGACAGATACTACCGAGATTTGAGCACAGAAGTTAACAGGAAATTATTGTGGAACACACCAAAATAGACGGGGGTTCATACTTACCTTTACTTACCTCTTAAAAATATCTCGGGGATTGGGTTGACAACAGGATCACTAAAGTATGCTCCCACAATAACCTCCACCATGACATTTAAAAATGAACCAGAACGAAGACAAGAACTTTGAACTGTACAAAAGCTTTTATTTCAAGTAAAAGGAATGACTTTAACACACTCAACAAAATAAATGAGGCTATCAGTAGCCCATGTCAATCTGACTATGTCCTCCTATAGGACTTGCAAAGTTATCATACAACATGTTAGCTCCCACGAGCTCCAAATAACGTAATATTCATAACACAATTGGACTGGATAAGGAAGTCAGGACGAGACACATATACAGAGCATTTGGTTTCTTTTAATAAACATGACACTTGTATTTATAGGCACAAGGCCACAATGTAGACGACCTTGCCCGCTGATAACCAGTTGTCTGGCCAGCTGCGGTCTACCCTTCAACCTGACGCACACCTGTCAAATGGGCTCACTTGTCATGCCACGTTGCGTAAGAATCCAGCTCCCTCTCAAAAGCTTTAAATGTCCGCAAGACAACTCAAATATTGTTACGCAAATCTTTCCTATGCTTTACTCACATACCACTGGATTATTCTGACAATCCCTAAGCTTGTTAAATTATCATCCAAATGTTTAATAAGCATTGTTTAGAGTGTAAAACAAACTCTTAAATGTTTATAACAAAAACTCATAAATTATTCATGACATTTAGAAATTGTTTATAATATTGTCGAAGACAATTACAAAAATTTTAAACACGCCTCTAACATTACTTTCGTTCCACATTATTGTCAAAGATATTTACATCATTATTTACAATATTAACATTTAAATTATTCAAATTATTAATTTAAGAAATACATTTAACCACATGTTCATCCGGTTGGTAATTTCATAATCGTGTCAATATAATCGACCAATGAAGGTTAGTTATACATATTAATGTCACAATCTGGTTTAATAAAGGTTTAATAATTATTATAATTATTTGTGACGGTAATCTTCATTCAAAATCTTATCTCAAATTCTTTCAATACTCTTGTTAATTATAACAGTAAATTCACTTGATTAATTGTCAAAGGACTAAGACAATACACTCCGGCGGAAAATACTTCGCTTACAAAAAAAATGCACAAAACTGCATTAAAATAGGCCCAGAATTCATCATATATTAATATATATGGCATCAAAATCTTCCACAGAATTTACAAAAACCTCCACTAACAAATTCTTCAACATCATTAATTACTGTGGGAACCTCCTTCATTTATTCAAGGGCATTATACATCAGCGACTTTCAACACGTCCGCTGCACTAGCGATTATACATTCATAGTTCCACTTCAAAAATTCTTATAATCATTAATTGTTTCAAAACTGTTGTCATTTAACCTTCGTGGATTTCATTCATGAATCGAAATGAAATAAAAATTTGCCAATCACAAACAAATTTAATAGTGAATACGCTTATATACGCCTCTCTGGTCTATCAAAATTTAAGATTAACATCTTCAAAGTATTGTAGTATAAAAATACTATCATCAAACAAAGTGCGACTAAACTGCAAAATAGTCGAATAGAATCCAATTAGACTGTGGAATGCAAACATTATTATTTTAAATCTCTAATTGAGAAAAAACTCCTAACAAAAGTTCATGACTTTAATGCATTCAATAATTCATAATCAAAGTTCATCTTTCACAAAATTGTCTATGATGCAATGGTCGTTCATAACTGACGATAAATGTCTGTGTTGCAATCATTTCAAATAACGACTAGTATTTCCAAGATCGTCGACAACGTAAGAGATTTTAATGCTCTAAAATCATTTAAATGTTCTTCCTTCTTGATGATGACAGAAAATTGGTCAAAGTAATTAACTTGGGTAGAAATTACTTTAATAAAGTGACACGCTGTCTGAATTTAAATCTGCCATGAAAATCATTAACTTATAGTCAAATCGTGACTACAAAAATAAGCAAATTACTGAAATATCTAAATGTCAGTCTCAACTGATCCAAAATCATTTAACTATGCCCATGACATAACAATGTCTTAATAAAGAAACGAAAAAGGCATAACTCATCAAGGTGTACTAAGTACAGGAATCTCAAACAAGAATATAGGGCAAAATACATGAGGACAGAAAATATGGGAAAATGGTTGCTCAGATATCGCTAAAAAGCTCAAATAAAACAATAAACGTTCACGACTACCTTATCTGCCGATTGAAGTTCCAGAGGAAAATTCCCCAAAGAAGACTGCTGATGGATCCATTTCACCAACTTAAAGATGAGCTCCATCCTCGAAACAGGAAACAGCACCCTCGGAGAATCGAACTGCTTCCTCCTCCGGAAATTGCACTGCTCCGTGAAGACGAAATACATCCTTCCGGCAAAACTCTTCTTTGTGAGTCGGGACTACCCTGACCTCTCTTGAAAAATCCCTGAAGTTCTTGTAGAAAATCGCCATGAAGTTTTTGTAGTAATTTCCATCGAAATATTCATATAAAGTGAGTATGAAATCGTATCCATTGCTGTTTGATAGTATTCAGCGTTGAGCCACGAAACATGGGTGTAGATGGTTGTTCACCACATGTTCGCTTGTATGGAATGGCAATTAGCGAAGTTCCATGTTGCTATCTTACTCCAACGATGTATGTCCCAATCGCATTAAAGTCCTTTAGCCTTCCATCTTCTCTTCGGTTATGGTAATAGAAGAACAAACTGCCATATTAAACTGCTCCATCATACTGTAGCGTTGTGTCACAATTCAATCTGAAGTCTCCCTGTTATACTAGCAGTGTCAGCCGTGGCGTAGAATCTGACGATACAAAGTGCTTCTCAGGTGGCGAGAAAATCACTTTTGTCAGACGTCTAAAAATGCTAATATCTTCTAAAATAACTCCTTGAAATTGTTCAAAATTTTTATACTCCTTAATGTAGCACTGCACAATAGGATTAGCTTATAGGCAACCGCTAACTGTTCATAGCTAACCTTGTAGACGCGTTATAATGTGCGTTTTAACTTCACCTAGTTTTCACTCACTGTAAACTTGCACTGCTTGTCTGCTCGAATCTCGTTTAATGCGGTGGCTTCACCACGCGTTATAATAACGACTCTTTCTACTAATCTCACTCGACGTCTCACCAAAACGACTATATAAGCACTGAAGATCTGACGATTTGAATATCAGAGGTATCAGCTATGCCGATTTGAGACTCCTCTCTTCTGCGCAAGGCCTTTTATAAACTTCATAAGGGGCGTATCCATCCCTTCCATAGCGTGTTACTGCGTCATCGCTAGAAGTTCCAACTTCGTCAATACTTGACGGATTTTCAAAATTCAAAAACTGAAAATAAATATCACCAAAATTCCAGATCAATGCCACTACTGCAAATGGATTTCCACAATCCTGCATTCCAAAAAGCATTAAAAATATCATAGTTTCAGCAATCTCCGTCTTCCTTCAAACTATCGTTCATTGGTTCGAGCCTCCCCTCCAATAGCATAATTTCTTCCTCAGCACAATTCCACATTTCCTGCGACTGCGTCGTAAATCTCGAATCTTTCTCGAACAAATGCTGACGTCATTGAGAATCTCAGCTCAAGCAGCCTGCTGGTATAACGTCTGCGTCATCCGTGCTTACGTCATGACTATCCACGTCATAACTATGACAGCCATAACTTTCTTCATAATTTCCAAAATAGCCACCGTGGTCTCAACATAATTCAATTTACGGGGGCAGTACCATCCGAGTATTTGCCTGGTATAGAAGTGAGGAAACCACTGAAAACCACTTCCAGGATGGCTGAGGTAGAAATCGAACCCGTCTCTCCTCAGGCTGAGTGACTTTGTTTATTTAGAGATACATTAATGTGTTTGAAGTCATTTTCAGTGTTGCCTTAGTAAGCGAAAGTTTGATTCTTTTCAGTCGGTCAACATGATTTTTAGCCTACTTTTCACATTTTGCAAAAATGAGGAAACAGTAGATAGACTTATGAGATCGATCCTGGAAAATGTGTCTCTGTCTGTCTGTGGCTGGCTGTGTGTGCCCCCCCCTATCAATTCATAAACGGCTGCAGCAATCGAAACCAAATTTAGTATGAGTAAAGATATATACCGGAATACCTCAAGCCCATATTTGAAAATGATGTCAGTGCTACCAACTGCTGAAAAACGCACTAGAAATTTTTGCTCCGTGTTTGATATCTGGGAAGGTATGCATGGGAGCTATTCCAAACTTGGCACACTTGTAGATACTACTATTTTAGTTTAATTTCCAGGAGGCCACACATGACTGTGTTGCCAAAATAATTGTAAGCCTTCTGATAAATCCAATTTTTAAATGCATATAACTTCTACACTATTAATTGGATCTCAACCAAATTTTGTATGTAATATGTGTACATAAACAGATATAACTGAGCGTATTCTTAAGAGCCACCAGGGCTGATAACTGTTAATAATTGCTCTCTGTATTTTTTTTATCCTAATACTAATATATCAGAAAGTATGCAAAACCAACAGCTCTATACTTTCCACACGTATAGCACCTGACATTCTAGATTAATTTGGAGTAATTAAGATAAGTCAGTGCTGCCAACATGATTCTAATAGGTCCAATTTTAAAATATATGTAACTTCTATACTAACAAATGGATTTCATCCAAAATTGGCACAAAAAGATATCATAATATTTCCGATTATTTCTAACGAGTACACGCATGACATTGTTGCCAACATGCTTTTACGCGTGCTGATAGATCCAATGTCTAACTGCATGTAACGTCCATTGGACTTCAACCAAATTTTGTATTCTGTACCTTAAGAGATGGAACTAAGAATATATTCAGTCACCAGGGCTGCCAACTGTAGTGCTCTATTAGGCTGCATTATACCAGGAATATTTCGAACTAATTGGACATTTCGATATTAACAACTTAATTTCGTAATTATTCTAGATAGGTTCATATACTGTAGATTAATCATTGGCATGAAAAGTAGGCTCTTTAGTTCGTCACGGAACTTCTTGTTTCAAAACGAGATGGTTTATCTCATGTAATTGTTTTCAGGTTTATGGATTATGAATTTCTTGAGAAAAATAGTTTTGACCAACTGAAAAGCATCGAACTTTCGTTATTTAGAGAGATTACCAAAAGCATGATGACTGATTGAATAACACTGTGGTGTTCTGAATCGATCTTAGACCGCGTCTTGTCACGACCATTGTTTACCTAACCTGTTCTCTCCCAGCCCTGGCTTAAAGCTGCTAAATAAATCTTAGTGTGGCGCTGTCTGATAAAGAAGTGTGTGTCAGTTTTAGACTTTTTGTTTGTTCTGCAGATTGAAGTCCAATCGAGCTGGCTTGTACGAGTGACAAGACCGTTCCCAGTTCTTACATTCAATAGAAACTCGGGTTATATCCACTAAAGAAGGGAGGCGATTGCTATTTAAAGGGGAGAAACATCATGAAAATTCAAATGACTATCAACACAAAAATTACAGCAACTACTATAGTAACTAGAAGAAGACATGGACAAAAAATATATGGAAAGGAATAAGGACAAAGAAGTGAGGGTTGACGGACTTAAAGAAAATGGAGCCATGGGAGACGGATAGAAAAGGGAGAGAAGAAAGGATCTGCCCTAAAACCAATAGACGAAGGAAAGGAAACAGAGAGAGCTCTGGTCTCGGGGTCACCGAAGTGACGAACCGTGAACTCATGAGGAGTAGCGCTGTTGTTTGGTGGGACTACACACCCTGCCTACTATAGGGCCTCGTACAGAGGGCAGGAGATACCATGACAGAAAAACAACATGACTTACCCGTCGAAGAATGAGGCACAGTGAAGAGAAAACTAGAGACATCGGATACCCTATTACACTGGGGCGGGAGAATAAAAAAATTGACCAAGGGAGGCGATTGAAAAGATGAATGAGATTAACCCGGCACAAGTAAGTAGAAGTAGTAAACGACGCAGATGGTCCCCAACCCAAAGCCCTCTTCTTGTATGGGGATGATATAACTGTATATAAATCATATTTCATTAAGCGTGATCTGATGATGCTTGTGTGATGAACGAAACATTGCCCCCGCCCTATTATCTGTGTTCTTCCCAAGTGCCATGTTCGGTCCCCCGAACGTTGGCGATCACCATGGCAAAGGCGTTTCTATCTCACACAAGGCGGAACAAATCCCTCACCACTCCTTGATGTTCAGAAGACAGGATATTTGTCTTCTGCCACGTCCTCGTCGGCCATATATTTTGCCTTGTAATATTAGTTGAAGCAGCTGGTTGGTTGGTTCCTCAGTTTAGGGGCTGCAACAACGCGCTCATATAGCCCCGTGTACTTTGGTGTGGGTAGAATGTATCTGATAACCGGTGTTAATTGTGATGGCTGTATTAGTGTGTGTATCTGTTTTAATTCGAGTAAGGACTGCAGACATTCGATTTCAAGTAGTTCCAACTTTTGCTACCAAACGCCACCGTCAACGACCCGCTAGTTCTGAACGTTGTTACTAGATGCCACCGCAATTGGCCCATAGCGACGAACGTTGGAACCTAAAGCGTTAGTCAAATATAATATATAATTTAGCTTCACACCAGTGTAATTAGTGGAAGGTTCTTTATCATGCCATAAATCTATGACATGGGACCGCCGGCTTTACTTCCCCTCCGAAGGAAGGCATACTGAGGGATTTTTAACGCTCTTAAAATATCCGACGACTTCGGCCGAGTTTGAACCCGTGACCTTGGGAATAGAAACTCAGCATGCTACCAACTACGCCTCCGAAGCCGCTGAAGCAGCTAGTACTTTTGGCAGTGTTGCGACAATTAATTGCAGACTTAAGTTGATGATGACTGTTTGCTCTTCTGAGGACATCTTTGTTGGTATCTTTATCTGTCCAGGGTATTTTGAGCAATCTTCGATGGATCCACATTTCGAATGCCGCTAGTTTCGTAATGTTGCAAGCTTTCAAAGTCCAAGCCTCCAAACCAATTAAAAGTCGACCAGACATAAGTTCTAGCCATTCCTTGACGGAACTTCAGATTTATGTTGTTACTGTTGAAGCAAGATCACATTTTTCTATTATTATATGTGTACAAAAATTAATCACATATATATTTTTTCAGTCAGTCTCTTTATTTTCCACCTAATGTAATAGGAAATACAGAGAGTTTGTTTTATATGCGACGGGGACCCTCGCTTGCCCGCTCGCCCGCGTTGCGCGTCTGTCTCCCGCCAGGCACTTTGCCGTTATGCGGCGCTTCCACAGCACTGAGTCATTGAGTATAGGAATTTGTACATACATTTGTACTTCAATGTGATCCTTGACCAATTTTTTGACGAACTGACCTACGGAGAGCGATTGTCAAATTATTTTCAACAAGATTCTGCCACTGCTCACACTGACGAAGCATCCATGACAGAATTGCGTCGCATTTTCGGTACTAGGATTGTAAGTCGGAACGTGTGGCCCCCGCGAAGCCCAGACGTATCACTATGTGACTTTTATCTGTCGGAGGCTCTTAAAAATAGAGTGTATGCGAGAAACCCTCACACTATAAATAAGCTTAAAGGCTATATTACAGCTGAAATACAGTCAATCGATGCTGAGGATCTTCAGAAAGTAAATGACAATTTCATAAAGAGGTGCCAGCGATGTGTAGCAGTGAATGGCGAACATTTTCAGCACCAGCTGTGAACTAGGCAAGTACAAATTCCTATACTCAATAACTCAGTGCCGCGCGAGCGCCGCATAACGGCAAAGTGCCTGGCGGGAGACAGACGCGCAACGCGGGTGAGCGGTCAAGCGAGGGTCCCCGTCGCATATAAAATAAACTCTCTGTATATATCTGTTGGCTGACTGAAATTTATTAAATAATTTCTAATTAGTCAAGACGGAAAATAGCCCAAAAGGATTTTAAGTTCTAGGCTAATTTTTCGATATAATAGACAGCAGCCTACCCAGAACAACAATTTACTGTTTATATGTAGAAGATTCGGGTTATATTCTCAACACTTGTTGCAGGAGGTATAATAATATCGTATGGCCTCGGATGCCGGGTGCAAGCTTTGTTATTTGACACCCAGAGGGTAGGTTGCATGTCAAATTTCGTTGCACTATGAAAGTCAAGGAGGTTGGATATCTAAGCTCCTTGAACACTATAGCGCTTTCTAGTAGAGAAATGAGGAACTTTGTGTTGGCGGAAACTCCCGAGATTAATTTTGCCACTATGAACACGGCGTACTGAATTCAAATGGGTTATTTGACATGCCAACATCCTATGACATGCGTGTCGTAATTTTTTCCGCCTTAAAAAAAATATCACTTACCACGGCCAGGAGCGAACCTGCAAGCTTGGGGTTACTAGACCGACACGTTAACCACTCACCCGCCGTGGCAAGCTTTACAGGAGGTACAGACTTAGTACGCACCCTGGTATGGAATACACAATGCACAATGATTACGAAAGGTGGGATGTGAGTATGCCAACAGTGCTCCATCCAACAGACTTAGTGTAGGTTACTCTAGACCAGTAGTTCCCAACCTTTGTCAGCTGACGCCCCCCCCCCCCCTCCTTTTCAGATACGGGAGTTCATCGCGCCCCCCTCCTCTTCCCCCATCCCCTCCCCCTCCGGCCCACCACTCATTGCATCTATAACCTCTTCGATTGACGCAGAGGATATAGACCTAACCTTATAACACCTCAGTACTTAATGGAATAGGCCTATCTATTAAATACCGTACTAACTTCATTTTAGCAAAATACAAAGAACACACTTTTACAACAAATCCTTAAATTAGCCAACAAATGTCAGTGAGAGGGTTGACACTGTTTTCTCTTGGTAAGATTTGGTATGTTTGGTTTGGTATTTGACACAGCACAGCGGAGATCACTTGCAACATCAAGCCGACAGCGCTGCTTTGTTTCTATGACACTCAGCGTTGAAAATCCTGACTCGCATAAATATGTCTTTGAAAATGGGACAATGACACGCAATGCAAATTTAGCTATTACAGGATACACTGCAAGACAGTTTACCAAAACGTCACCCAGTCCTAATATTTTAGAATCATCTTTTAGCTTTGATTCACACTTCAAATCTATGGCTTATTCCTGAAGCTGGGTTGGCAATGCTTCAATGTCAATGGCAAACGAATTTCTTGTTAATATCCAGGACCATTCCTCCGACGAGATATCAGGAAAGTAGAAGTTGAATTCTTGTGCCAGAGAATTCAAATGTGACTGAATTTGCTCCTAAGTTTATTACGATCACGTTCATTTTCCGGCAAAATTTCATTAAGGTTGTGAAAGGATGAGAAGTTGTTCAACTGAAGCCGGCGTTTCCATGACTGTATTTTTCCAGGAATGCATAATATTGAAGTTTTTCCCTTGGAGCTTTATGTTCAAATTGTTCAAATCTTCAAAGAAATCACAAAGATATGCCAACGAGACGATAATATTGGCATGATTTTGCTCCTTACAACACAGCAAATTCCTTATTTCACCTCCAACCTCGTGGCTCCGCAGAGATTTGTGCCGACAGTAGGCACCAGTGCTTTCGAACGATTGACTTGGTGCGACAATCACTTGGAGAGAATATATTTATTTTACTAAATCCCCAGGTTGGTAACCCCTGCTCTAGACTGTGGGTACGGGTCATGTTGTCGTACCTGTTTCAAATGCATCAAATTTTTATTATATTACGTTATTGTGATGCTTGTTGGATTTCTCTCAGAGAATATGCACTGTAGGAGCCCTGTATATTGGACATTTTGTTCTTGTATTGATGCATACTTTCACCTCCCAAAATATTGGATATTTATTAACATATATGGAAGTGAAACGTGGACTATTGGTGCAGCAGAAAAGAGGAGAATTGAAGCATTTGAAAAGTGGTGTTACAGGAGAATGATGAAGATCAGATGGGTAGATAGGGTTAAAAACGAAGAGGTATTAAGACGAGTGGAGAGGAGAGATGTTTCTGGCGACTGATAATGAAGAGAAGAGATAGGTTAGTAGGACACATACTAAGACACTCAGGAATAGCAAGCTTAGTTATGGAAGGAAGGGTTGAGGACAAGAACTGTAGGGGTAGACCAAGGTTAGCATATGTTAAACAGATTGCCTCGGATGTAGGGTGTGGTAGCTATATAGAGATGAAACGATTAGCTCAGGACAGGGAGGCATGGAGTGCTGCAACAAACCAGTCAAAAGACAGAAGACTCAAAAAACAAACAAAAACATACACACTGAAAGCATTCGAGATGTGCTGATGACGTCGAATGCAAAATAATCAGCTGGTTTGAGAGAACGACGAGCACTGAGGTGCTAAAGATTGTTCAAGTTTGCTTCGTCACATCAGGAAGGGGCAACTTGCACGGCTAGGGCTTGGCAGTCTGCTGATTGACGTGATAGAGGGTAAAATACCTGGGAAACGACCTCGAAGAAGACCGAAAAAGATGTTTGAGGCCTCTCATGACAATGCAGGGCTGCGGAGATATTAAGACGTGAAACTTACTGCACAGGACCGAACTGAACGAAGAAAACTCATTCTAGGGACAAGACTGTTTTACATCCGATGATGATGGTGATACAACAGTAATCATAATGGCACAGGTTATCAGACATATCTTGCCCAGCGAGGTACATGACCATTAAGTCACGAAGCCTGTAAATGATTCAACAGCAACAACATACATTGTTGAAATGTGCCAGTCATCTTTCGGAGATGTGAAGAACAAATAGTGAAAATCGGCCTCATATCACTTGATATTCTACCATTCCCCCTTAACCGCTAAATTTGTTTAGATCAGTGTTGTAAGATACAAGCAGTAGAAATGAAATTTTTAAGAACTTCAGCGAAAAAGACAAGAAGGGATAGAATTCAACATATTAAAATCAGAGAAGAGTTAAATATGGAACCGTTAAATCAGAAGATACAGAAAGCAAGGTTACGTTGGTTCGGACATGTAAATGGGTAGAGAAAGAGTAGCAAGAAGGGAATTAGAAAGATAAGTCAAGGGAAAGAGACCAGTTGGAAGTTTGAGAAGAAGGTGGTTGGACCAAATTTTGAAGGACATTGGAGAAGCTGGATTGGATGTGGCAGAAGTGATGGAACAGGAAAAATGGAAGGACAGAAAGGAGTGGAGGAGGATTGAAAACCACACCCGGGTGACCTGAGTGGGACTTTGATGATAATGATGATGATGATGAGTGTTGTCCAGGTACAGTCGCATCGTCCTCCAGCTCATTGTGTTCTTGTCGAGAGCACAGTTCTCTTGTTACAATGGAACTCATGAGCAGAGAAACAAACGTGAATGTTTTTTCAGTTATAAGCAAAAAGTTGAAATGTGGTCGACAACAACTGGCACTTTAATAATTAAACTCTCTGTGATGAATGTGGGTTGTCCCAATTCTCCAGAGCGCGTGCGGTAATCACAGTCTGAACCTCGACACACTGGCAACGCAGCGCCATCCAGCATATTGGTCACTTTTTGTGTACAAAAGCCAAGGAAGTTGATAAGCGCAACTCAGCTTGAATGGTTATAAACTGTACTTCCTAGCATGTCAAGAAATGAGATTCCTCCACGATATCCAATCGTCAGATTTTAGAATCGTCCAACCTCTACCTGGTCCTTAACAGGTTGGATAGCCTCCCACTATCCCTGCGTTCATCTGGTGGCAGCCTTTTAATCTCTGTTTTAGAGGGGGGGGGGGGGGTTGTTCCTCATCTCCTCTGTGTAGAATATGCCATGCAAGATGCAATCTTCACTCGGACAGAATTATATCAAATCACTGAAATCAATCATTTTCAATACGTCTTCACTCGTAATGTGATTACGATATGTTTTCTCAGAAAGAAAAACAATGGGAGTTCACTTCGCAGAGGTTTTCTACGTTTTAGAGGTAGAGATAGATAGATAATAACCATTGGAAGAACAATCAATGTATAATATGCCGTTTTGTGGACGTGGTAACTGAAGGCGATAAGTTATGCCGTGCATTTGTCGACACACTGCAGAGATATCTCCAGTTCACCGATTGATGGTAACTGTTTTACATTTGCATGTTCCATTTTGGTGCACACTGTTTCATGAATGTACTTAGTTGTTTTTATTCTCGACTTATCCATATATTATCTTTGACTTATCAATGTCCAAGTATTTCATACAACCTATAAATATACTTGGCTAACTTGAGATATGTTATGGTTTACCCATTTAGACAGCTAGTTCCACAGAGCTGGTTTATTCGAAGTTAGTTGATTTTACCATTTATAAAAAAATACGGTGTTCGACCATCTGGAAACAACATATTGCAAGCGACAAATAGGTTCAACAGGATTCTTTTCAAGGTTAGATGACTTCAACTTTTAAAATATGTTTACGCATTGTTCCATATCATTATACCTGGCTGGAAGCAACATCCCATAGCACACAGCAGCCACGTCCGATTCACTACATCGTTGAACCATATTGATGAAATATAATATAGGCTGTCCCTTAACCGGCAATTTGGATTCAACTGAAGCGCTTTTCAAGGTTAGAGGATTTTGTCAGTCAAAAATTGTTACGCATTTCACCACTTCTTTATACATAAAAAAAAAGTCAACCCCTGGCACTATACAACCCATGACGGGCTAAGGCCGACCAAGCGACCGCTGCCCAGCCATTCGGCCTGCAGATATCGGGATGACGCGTGATCAGTGCGTCGGGTCCCCTCGGCCGTTAATCTTGGTTTTCGTGATCGGGGTGCTGTCTCACTGTCAGACAGCTACTCAATTGTCCTCACGAGGCTGAGTGCACCCCGTTCCAACCCTCACGTCAGTTTTAAAATCCCTGACGGAGCCGGGAATCGAACCCGGGGCTTCCGGGTGAGAGGCAGGCGCGCTACCCCAACACCACGGGGCCGGCACTTCTTTATACATGGAAACAACATCTTTTTGCACTCAACAGGAGGTCCGATTCATTATAATATGGAACCATATTAAAGAAGTGTAATATGGACAGTCTCTTAAGGTAAATTTATATTAACGTTAATCTCGTTTCTTTTATGTATTTTCTAATTTTTCTTTTTGTGACTTTTCATTTTATTTAAATTCTAATGGTTCATTGTAAGGATATTCATTTTCTCTTTGCTATTTGTTAACATAGTTTTAGATTCCTTTATTCCTCAATCTACGCTGACGAGGGTATCATTGTATACCGAAACATGTACGTATTAATTTAATTATTAAACTCCTTTCTACTGTCGACCAAAATATTATGTGCACTCGAGTTTGAAGGTTGTTTGTGAAGTAACCAATAGACCTACATTAAATCCAATAACATCATCATTTTCTTCGTTTTATTTTACGTTAGTTCATGTAGGTTTGGATTTTTTAAAATCGCAGTTGGAACACAAAAAATGCACGTTTTTAAGCGTGTTTCAACCATGCGTCACATTTAAGATTTATTATGACAAAACTCTGTCATCAGATCGAATCCAAATTTTAACACAATATACATTGGAATGTTGTATAACTGGTTTATTAATTTCACAATTTTGTGTGTCCAAGAAACAAAGTTGTTATCATTTTTGTAAGGTAAATTTTTCTCGGCTCGGGGTGGTTGGAAAATTTAGTTCTTGGTCGCGTTATAATCCTTATACATCAAAAGGTCATGCTGTATGACTGTGAAATACGTGAATTAACTCACTTATTTTAGATCGGTTTATAATTGTACGGGGAAATAACACATGGTTCACCAGCTAGAAGCTCCGGGAAAAGCTGTACAGCGTTGTTGAGATGGAGTCCATCACTTCCGAGCGAGGCGCGTCATGATGCGTGATGGGCCCCATTTCGGCAACGCTGTACAGCTTTCGCCGGAGCGGCTAGCAGGTGAATCATGTCTTATTTCCCCCTACAAATACAAACTGATAAAAAAATAAGTGAATTAATTTACGTATTTCACAGTCATACAACATAACTTTACGATGTATAAGGATTACAACGCGACCAAGAACTATATTTTCCAACCACCCAGAGCCGAGAAAAATTTACCTTACAAAAATGATAACAGCTTTGTTTCTTGGACACACAAAATTTTGAAATTAATAAACCTGTTATACAACATTCCAATGTATATAGTGTGCCCAACTGGTCACGGCAGAATGGCATCGAACTCAGGTCCTATCTGAGAAGACCAGGCACATGATTCTAACTAGAATCGAACCATTGATCTCTGAGGAGGAACAGTTTTAGGGAACCCGAAGAGCAATGTGTTAAAATATGACATATAATAATGTAGCATGATTTCACGACCAGTATGTGAATATCATAGCAGTTTTAAGGTAAAGAATTGCAAGCAAATGCAAGCAAATATACGTTTTCGAAGCCTACAGGAACGAGAGCAGGCCAGTTGACGTTTTATTAATTGCAGTTGGAAAATGGGTGGAGACCGAAGGCGCCAAGGGACCTACTTTCGTCTGGAGCGAGGAGACAGCTCAAAATTAATGACCCGGGTATTCACCGCCTGACAACGATGGAACCTAGGGTAGGGATGACTATCCACGGAAATTAATTAATTACAGCCAAGTGGAGCATTAAAATGGAGTGAAATGTACACCCAGGTGAATATATTTTAGGAGAGATAATTTAGGAATGATTTTACACCTAAATTAAAGCCTATATCTCCAAATGAACGCGTTACTACTGAGCCTACGCTCGAGAGGAGTGATTTGGTGACCAGTCAAGGGGGAATCACCATTGTGGCGTCCTGACGCGCTGGACTAAGGCAATTAATTGTAATTAATTGGCCGAAGCGATCGCCGGCACGCGAACGTTTATGAAACCTCCACACCTGAATAAACAAGGTGTATAAGTCATTTCGGCTGAAAACGTATTATTTCAAGGAAGGAGTCGCAGCCACATGTCCGGTGGACTAGTTTTTACGAGAAACCTTTATAAGGAGGGAGCAGTGCAGACCAAGCGAGTTGTCTTGTTGTCTTCAGCCTGTTCTCAAGTATACACGTAACTAATACGCTGCCAGTAAGAGCGCGAAATGTTAAAGTATCGACGCCCAGCCGTCGAAGAACAATAGAAGCAAGTCTTACAGCTTCATAAGTAATTATGAAGTGCGTCGAAGTTAATTTAATACAGATATCTATCTATTATCTGACGCAAATATAAAGTCGCCACAGCGAAAGAGGAACTTATAATGTTTTTGAACATTACATATACCGGGAGGTATTGTCAGAATTGTATATGACATTATCATCAGGATCACTACAATGATGGGAGCTTGGGAAACATCGCCACTTAATCTTGACAGTGAGCTGAACGATATTGCAGGTGACGAGGATCGAACGTCCGTAAACGCTGTTAAACTTTCACGGAGACCAGCGGTTGGCGTAATTGCATCGCATCTCTGAGATCAGGCGTAGGAAGAGTCCGAGTAAGGATCAACCTGTGAAATAGTGAATAAGTGTACATAAATTGTGTAATAGTGATTTAAAAGTGTTCATGTGTATAGTGATTAATATGCATTGTGTAAAAGTACAAGAGGCCACTGATAAGAGTATGTTTATCATGTGGGAAATGTGTGAAATTAAGTGTTGTGAAAAATATAACATGATGGCTTAAATCAAGCGTCATGGTAGGCCTGAAGCTAAAAGGCTGGTGCCATCCAGCGAAAATAAAAAGTGAGTACCAATTTACAATGTTATTGTAACTAAATAGTTCACCATATAACGATTTATCACTTTGAGACTAAGATGTAACAGTCACTTATTGAACGAGTTTTCACCACTCGTCTTGAATAGAATATGGCTTGGAAGGTGATTTGTTTAGGGCCATTCAGGCCGAAAAAGTGATGAATGTAACGATAACGTTAAATGATAATAATAATAATAATAATCTGGGGTCGGCAACAGTAAAGTAATAGGCATTTTTGGCCTAAATAATGTTCAAGATGTGTCATGTCTAATATAAAGATACTGTATTTTGGTAAACAGTAAGAAAGTAACGTGGAATATAGCGAGATACGAGAGTTTTTCAGTGTCAATGATGTGTGGAATGAATATTTGATATGGTCAATCCTTAGGATTATATTCGAGGACCATTAAAGTAAAGTAAGCCAGTAAATTTATACATTGTTATTAGGAGCTATTTAAAGCTTTGGCTTAAGTGTTATTACAGAGAGAACGCGGGTGCCTTAATAATTGAGTCATCTATGTGAAGTATTGTTTGAGCCGCATATAAGCGTGCAGAAATAACGTAGAATCCAGTGATTTACGTAAATAAATATTGCGGGGACCAATCTAATATAGCTTGCGCGTTAGGTGAGAAGTTGGCTAATCTACGAGTAGTATCGTCCTTGTGCATACTCTATTATTCGCAGCGAATTGGACAGAGCCTGCCTGTATCCAACGCTTGCATGAATTATGGCCACGAATGATGTCCGTTGAGACTCCGTGAGCATGTGTATAAATGATCTACCCTGAGAGGTAAGGATCATATTCGTCGTTTCGGAAACGCAGATTTCCTCATGTTATAATTGTGACCGCTGCTGGTGAGAATCCTGTGTTCTCATTATGATGCGCGTCCAAAAGCCACTAGTAGTCACCATAGAACGGCAAGGCTATCACAGGAATCCATCCCCAGCCATGAATGTTAATAAGGAGCCAGTTGAGCCCGATACACTCTAATTATAGGTGTTAAATAATTAAATGACTCAATTGCTTAGGAACAACACTTAGCGTATCCCTGCTGTAATGAAATTGTAAACAAACTCGACCTTGACAGCAGATGAGAGAAGTGGGTTGGCCCACTGAGTCGAGCAGCCATCTTGTGCCGTGGCCGGAACTAATTTTTATTGCCTGCTAGGGAAGGGGACATCGGCCCGCCAGTCCTTTAAATTATGGTCATAGTAGGACACTGAAGAATCTCGATATTTCAATATGCAATTAAGATATGAGTGTAATGATGATGCCAATTGAATTAAAAGATGTGTTGCAACACACATACATTGTTGAATCAAAGAAATCGGATAATATTTGGCACAGTTATTCTCTGAAGAGGAACACTGAACCAAATAAAGTGTTAGGCATCCTTTCAGAATGCATTTTAGCCAGTTCACGCTAATTTATGCAGACGGGTATGTGATTTCTAAGAACATGACACATTTGTAACGATAATAATCCCGACAAGACCCAGAAAATCGTTGTATGGTGAAACTATAAATATTTCTATCCATGTTTATTTTGGAAGGGAAGTGTACCACTTTTTAAGCGTTACATTTTGATGGAAGGAAGGAGGATGATTCACACGACACAACAAATATTTGTTAATTAAGACATAAAATAATGAATTTATGCTAATCAAAGTAAATGCCATAAGAAACGGAGTAATGTTTTATTAATGTCATTTTGATGTGATATGTGACTTTTGTGTTATGATACTCCAGTTAAGTAAAATTGTGTCACATGATGAACACTATGGAAACCCATGGAAGTCTGAAAGTATCAATGATAGGATGCTAGAAATAGATTTGAGTGCAGTGTAGCACTATTTTAAGAAGGAGACTCACAAAATAACCCTGATTTTATTTGTGGGAATTAAATATAATTTGTCCTTTATTTGTATTTGTTGTATAGCCATGATTTTATACCAGTAAATATTTTATTTTAGGAATATGTTGTGTATTTCATGTAGAGTAGTTACCTGGTAGACTCAAATCCTGAGCATGTGGTCGTATGGTGGGCAGGAACGCCCCATACCTCGAAAGACCGTGAGTTAGCTGGGATACGAACACATGTTCCACATGATGACAGTTGGGTACAATAGTACTAGCTGATTAACCCGGCGTTGCCCGGGAGGTGTATTTACTTGTTATAGAAAGATAAATGCCAATATATTTCGCAAAGTATATTCACTTTGCCTCTAAGTGAGTTTAAAACATAGTTATCCAGGGCTCTGAAGTTAATCAAGTGCAATATTAACTCACTGTAAATCTAGGCGAAAAGTACTGTGGAGTACAATAACGTAGTAGAGAATGCATTAATAACAAAAAAGGGCTGTATATGCACATTTCTCAAGGATCTAGTCTGACAATTACAGTGCTTTCCTGATAGTCTTTATTTGTGTTGTAATGGGTGTAACTTAGACGTTTTGTTCACATAGAGCTCTTTAATTTTTAAATTATTGCATCCACTTTTTTGAAAGGAAACAATATTTAAATTATTCAATGTTTGGAATATAAAGTCATCATTCTGGAGTCAAATATACTTACTATTTTTAACCCCGCACAAATGGTGTGATTAATGAGAAATGGCTTATTCATGTACATAAGTCAGTGTGTAGGCTACTATATCTGCATATTAGGGAACAGTATTGCTGTATTTAATTATCTCATTTTGGGCGGCTTTGGTGACGTATTTGGTAGCATGCTGAGTTTCTATACCTAAGGTCACGGGTTCAAACCCGGCCAAAGTCATCGGATTTTTGAAGAGCGTTAAAAATCCCTCAGTATGCCTTTCTTCGGAGGGGAAGTAAAGCCAGTGGGCCCATGTCATAGACTTATGTGGTGTAAAAGAACCTTCCATTAACTACACTCGTGTGAAGGTAAAATTTGTAGTTTAAAATTGATTAACGCTATTAAGTTCCAACGTTCACCGTCAGGTTGTGGTAGCGGTGGTACCATTTAACCAAGTTTGCAGCTAGGTGTCGTTGACGGTAGCATTTGGTAGCAAAAGTAGGAACTACTTAAAACTGACTATCTGTAGTCCTTACCTGAATTACATATAACACACAATAATACAGCCATCACAATTAACACTGGTTATCAGGCAGATTCTACACACATCCAAAGTACACGGGGCTGCATGACCGCGTTGTCTCAGCCCCTAAACAAACAGAGGAGCCATCCAACCTAACTCACCTAGTTAAAGTAAATGCAACAACGTTTAATCCCAGTTTAATGTTAAATACGATGCATTGATTGAGAACACATTGGGCTTCTTTAGCCCCTAAAATATTTCGTAAGATAAGAAATATATTCTCTAAATCCATACCGTAATGATCACTAAAATGCAATAGCGGAGTTCAGGGAATTCGTGATAACTACACCATTACACAATATCATTCGTCAGTAAGCACTAAAATGGCTAAGACATAGGAAATCAGCAAAATGTGGGATGAACACCCATTTTATTTGAAGAAATAATAGATCATATATATGTACAAAGAACAGCACTCGTTTGTCAATAACCCAAGTGTTGTCATGGCTACCGCTAGCCTTAGTCAACACTTTATTTATATCCTCTTTGGTCAACACTAATATCTTTGGATTGTCTCTGTACATTGCGGTACCTGGTGTCATTCTGTGTTACCACTGCCACATCAGTTCTAGTGGCAAATTGTGTTACTACCGCCGTAGCTACTGTTTGGTCCTTATCATCCAAAATCTAATCACAAAGAAAATAATGCTACTTTAAGAATAATCTGCAATAGTATGTCGAATGCAGGGTTTGCCAATGTATTTCTTTTTTAATTTCATTTCCCTATTACGACCCCTGTTGATAAAAGAGATACGGTTTCAGATTTGTATTGCGTTCAGATTTCTAATGTTTTTTTAATCGTACTTTAGATAATAAATGGTGTGGCCACTGCCTGCTGGATTGCATCCCTCCTGGCTGCTTTAAACTGACTGCCCATTAAAAAATATTACAGTATTGGTTTATGCGTACAACCTCGTTTCCATATATAGGCGCTGTGTTCGCAGTTTTTTCAAGTCACTGTTACAGACATTTGTTTTGTATTGATGTTAATGGTGAAGTTGCGTTTTGTATTTTTTGATGGCGTATTGATGTGTGTGCTTTTGTAAATCAGAACAGGTCAAGTTTGAATGCCGAGGAATCTCATTTCATGAGTTACCATCGGACAATTCACTGGACTTATAAATAAATACACACTAATACAGCCATCACAATAAGACGGGTTATCAGACAAATTCAACACACAGCCAAGTACACGGGGCTACATGAGTACGATGTTCCAAAGCCCCTAAATTAATCAACATCCCTTTCTTCGGCGGCCGGAGGCATTTCTTTTTCCTGTCTTTTATTTCCCTTATTTTTTTCTTTTCATATCGTCTAGTATGTAAGTTAAATTTAAATTATTTGGAAGTACTTGTATTTTTTTAATCATCCCTATCGTATAATTACGGGAAAATGAGCTAGACATTTCGCTCCTTGAAAACAATCACCTCCACCACCATGTATGTTTCGCTTTCCTTTAAATTGAAAATTTGCCCGTAAGTATGTGTCTAAATTAATATCATGTTTGCAACCGCATTGCCCACCAACAGCTGAAAGTGACCTTCTGCCAGCAAAGAGTTAAGCACAAATTCAGCCCTAGTATCTGGCATCACCTTGGACCGTTCCTTAACCTTCAAGAAACACTTGGAATACACAGGCCAAAAACTCAATTCGCGGAACAATATCATGAAGAAATTGGCTGGCACATCATGGGGTGCTGATGCAACTTCACTACGCACGACAGCCCTCTCCATGGTTTATCCTGTAGCAGAGTATTGTGCCCCAGTGTGGCACGGTAGTGCTCATACTAAAAAGATCGATGTTCATCTGAATGAAAGTATGAGGGTCATAACAGGTACACTGAGATCCACCCCCAACTCCCTGGCTAAACACTATCAGTATCATATCACCTCCAGACCTAAGACGACAGGAAGCAACAGTACGTGAGTGGAGAAAGGTACATCAACAAAATCACCTACAGGATTTCCCAATTCATGAAATGCTTAATGATCTTTCCTCCAGTCGTCTTAGATCAAGGAACCAAATATGGCATAACATACCTGACATTAATTGCACGGAACAATGGCGCCAAAACTGGAAGTCTGCTCCTGTGAGACATTAAGGTATTCTAGATCCTACTATAAGACTTCCGGGATTTAACCTGAAGAGGAACCAGTGGGTAAAGTTAAATCGCCTAAGAACAGGTCACGCCAGATGTAACGCCATGCTACATAAATGGGGACTTCATGATTCTCCTGCCTGTGACTGCGGAGCTCCTCTTCAAACCGTAGAGCATATTATTCAATAATGTCCGATGAGGAAGTATGCTGGCTCACCTCAAGATGTTATTTCTGCTGCATCTCCCTTCCTGGACTGGCGTCAACAACTGGACATCTCGTTGTGAATGCGAACGCAACCTATGTTCTTGTGATTTATATATTGTACATATGATTTACTTATTTATATACACATTTATTATATTGTAATTCATCTAGTTGCTAGCCATACGTTAAATAATAAATAATTATCATATTATCCATAATGTACAATTTTGAGCTTAAGCCGTGTTTTATTTAATCAAACTCGACGCGTTTCAAAAGAAACCATGTCTTTCTTCGTCGGGAATAAACGGAAATACGACTAAATTGTTGCTAAGGGAAAGCAAAAAAGAAACTAAAAAGGTGCCCTAAGATGGACGCCATTATAGCCCCATGTTAGGGGCAGCGAAAAGCTTGTGAATGCGAACGCAACCTATATTCTTGTGATTTATATACTGTACATAATATTTACTTATTTATATATACATTTGTTATATTGTAATTCATCTAGTTGCTAGCCACACGATAAATAATAAATAAATATCATATTGTCCATAATGTAGAATTTTGAGCTTATGCCGTGTTTTATTTAATCAAACTCGACTCGTTTCGAACGAAACTATGTCTTTCTTTATCAGGAATAAACGGAAATACGACTAAATTGTTGCTAAGAGAAAGCAACAAAGAAACTAATAAAGGTGCCCTAAGATGGACGCCATTTTAGCCCCATGTTAGGGACAACGAAAAGCAGCAGTGTATTACTTTCTAAGGGTTCTGATAATAGGTAGCCAGGACACACTGAGAATGTAGCCGGTGTCGCGGTTGAAATTATCTGGGTGTTTACGTATTACAACCGCCTCCCTGATGATTCTGGGACGATATTGCTTTATACGGGCAAGAACATCAACTCCTTGGGACATGACATCATGGCCAGGTGTTAAAGCATGATCAGCAACAGCTGATTTATCAGGTTGAATGAGCCTGATACATCTATTATGTTCCTTAATGCGAGTACATATCGTTCTCGAAGTCTGCCCGATATAAGCCTTGTCACAAGTACAGGGACCTCTGTAGATACCCACTGCTGCTTTTCGTTGTCCCTAACATGGGGCTATAATGGCGTCTATCTTAAGGCACCTTTTTTAGTTTCTTTGTTGCTTTATCTTAGCAACAATTTAGTCGTATTTCCATTTATTCCTGATAAAGACAAACATGGTTTCTTTCAAAACTCGTCGAGTTTGATTAAATAAAACACGGCATGAGCCCAAAATTCTACATTATCGATTGTGTCACGGGCCGTGAACGTCTAAATGATAAATATCATATTCTTTATGCTGATTGAATAACAAAAGAACTAACATAGTGCCATGTTTTCACGTTTTTTCAATCTCGATATTAAGCCTCAAAACTTAAAAACCCTTCGTATTGTATTTATTTTCCTTTATACTGAAAATTTGCTTGTAAGTATGTGTCTGAATTAATAGCATATACTTTATGCTGATTGAATAACAAAAGAACTAACCTAGTGCCATGTTTTCGCGTTTTTTCGATCTCGATATTAAGCCTCCAAAGTTAAAAACCCTTCGTTTCAGGTATCGTCCCCTTAAAAAGCCGTGGAAGGTTGGCGCTGAAACCTAGAGGTGAATTAATATACAGTATATCCAGTACGCGTCTGAGTGTTGAATGGGCAGGCAGTTTAAAGCAGCCAGGAGGGATGCGATCCAGCTGGCAGTGAAAATGCCGCGGCGATCACAGTGGGTTGATGCTGCAACCTATCTTGTGCTAAATGGACAGGCAGTTTAAAGCAGCTTTGAGGGATGGGATCTAGCTGGCAGTGGGTGTAGCATGGTCTCTCACCGAAATAGATAGAAACTTGGTGGCCCCGTCTTGAGCTAGTGTTGCCATGGAGATGGCCAGCCTTGCCATTATTTTATCAGTATATTTTCTGACTTTATTTGCCTTTACTCAAGTGCAAAAAGTCCGAAATCAGAAGAATGAGAAAGACTATAGAAAATTCATGTAGCCAGCGGTTCCTTCTGGGTCCTAAACTATGTGTATGCAAAATATGGTTGAGATTGGTGGAACGGTGTAGATTTGTATACGGAACCAACCCACATACATACATACATACATACATACATACTGTGCCTAACTCTAGGAATGGGTATTCCAAGATTCAGACACCTAGATATCAAGGGAAAGGCTACAGCCGCTTTTGAAAGTTGATATATTTGAATATCGCGCTCCATTACTTCTAGAATGGAATGGAAACTTTGTGCAGCCAAGAGCATGTTAAGTGACGTAGCGAGTAGTAGCAGAGGTCGAGACTATTTGTTGATTAAATAGTTAGCCATGGAGTAGAGACTTGAGACTTGGATCAGATTACTGGCACGGCCAAATGAAAGAGAATGCACTTAGTCTCAAGTGAATCGGACCAGAGACACCGGAGATATGAGGATTTCCAGATTTCAGCGTGATCCAGCGTGGACCCGACCGTTTTGAATAAAAGCCGACCGGCCCAAGCATCATCAGCTCACTTCGAACCAAGCTCTTGCATGACAAGGTGCTGCTGCTACGTTGAGCCAAGGCACATGGTTGCCGGATCTACGCAGAAGATATCTTTAAATTGTGATAGTCACAAAAGTACTACGATACGTGTGGAACATAGTAAGTTTCCGGCAGAGGGAATCACTAAGGTGATCGTTATTTTTCTACGGACACTGGTGAAATACTTTATTTCTATATGGACGCATGCTAGACTTTGTGTAGAAAGTACTTTGTCACAGTCCAGTAATAATAATTGAATACTTGGATATTTTAATCCAATTAGTCAGTTTCATAAATTGTAACTTGATAACCACTCCGATCTTTCAGTATATTGAAGGCCAGTCTATCACGGTGTTGTTCATTAGCCGACAAAGGGAAACTATAAGTTGCTTCGCGCATGATAGATGGTGATAAACTATGCCCAGGGAACGATCTTCAGAACAGCCGTTGATTGATTTAGACTGTCAGTGTTTTCTTGTACTGAAAAGATTACCGTGAGTTATGTTACAACTGACGTATTTGAGAATAGATCATTTAGATCTGACCCCATTTAAGCGAACTGCTATGGATTTAATTGAAGCCAATATTAAAATGGATCAGCAGTTACTTCAAACTTCAAGAAATATTTCCACTATATCGTGCTAGACAGATTGTGGGTATATAATGGCGGCCGATACAAGGATTAGACGTGCGTGTCCAATAGGGCATGTATCTGGATAAATCTGGTACAGACCAGGTTCACTACGCTTCAAGACCAACGAGAAATGTGAGCCACATTTGACTTTATATTATGCCTAGCTAATTGGAACAAACTCATTTTCTGCAGATGACCAACACATTTGTTTTTCTTCGTATTTAAATCTTGCAATGATTTACGCAAGACATATTAGAGTTATTCTGAGTATTTTCAGCACTCAGAACAGTTTAGGATCGATGACCGAGCATAACGAGCATTTATTTGAATGTTTCATATTTTTTTGATAATCACGGTAATCTAGTGATTAACTGTAAAAGTTAATAATTATTTTTGTTGAGAAATGGATATTTTATCCATATTCGAAGAATCGAACATGTGGATTCTCACATAATGAAATAATAATTAAACACATTTACAATAATATAACTAATAATAATAATAATAATAATCCACTAATAATAATAATGATTTTCATAACTTTTCTAAATAATTCTTGGATCTTACTTTTTCTAATAATCACATTCATTGAGAGAGAGCTTATGAAGTAGTTTAATCATTTCTAGTTTGGAACAGGTGATTTTCCGAAGGATAGTGGTTAGCGCAAGCCCGCATTCAACCAACATTACAGTTCTGGTTGAACAGTTAATATTTGCAATGAGCAAAGTATATTTTTCAGATAACACGGAGAGGCATGAAACGGGAAGCAAATGATATTTGTATCAATTAGGATATTTTTGTATTTATATAAAATCATGACGTAGATACACATTCGAAAGTGAAATAGAGAGTATCATAAGTGTGGTAACTTCACGGTTTGAACTGAATGGTAAAATAAAATAAACTTGTAAGTTTATAAATCTTCCAGTGTTGATAATAAGCAGAGGCTTGATTTATTGTATAAATTTTGGGAAGAAAATTTATGTGTGTGGAGTAGTTGAAAGCCATTCCCAGGTGCGCACGTTTAAGTCGCAGGAATGAGGAGGTTTTTATTTGAGCATCAATCAAATAGCAGGTTCGATGACTCTGTGTTAAAGAAGGAGTATTGGAACTACACATTGCGTCGTATGAATGACCCAAAGGTTATTTCTTAAAAACCATCAGTTCTTATTTCAACCTTGTTTACGGATTCCATTACGACTTTGATTTTGCTAGAATCCGGATTTGTCATGATAGTATTTTATTCTTCTTCAGAGGAAGACCTTTGCCGTTGTTGTTGGAATATTGTGTTCTTATAAAAATAATAGAATGGGCCACTGCCAATTAAAAATAATTCTATAACCACGAATAATTTGAAGGATGTTTTTAATCCTAGTGTCATGAACTAAATGAATTTATTATGAAGCTACAATTCTTATTTCCGCATTCTGTTCAAGAATTGCAAGTTGTGAAAGTTACTAAAATGGCCACAAATATAAATATTTTTCTTAATAATGATTCCAAGTGGAAAATCGAATAGTTGAATGGTCCAACAATTTATTGATCAAGTTGATGATTCAGAAATCATATATTTTGTTAGGAACTTGAAGTTCATAATCGAGTCACTTCTCGAAACGTTTAATGTCAGAAGAACAATTAATTTTGTTGTGCTTCGCACAGTTCTTCGATGCTATGCTCAAGGGTCAGATACTTTTCAGATGTTGTTATTAATATGTGTACATAATTTGTGTTGATTCAGAGATAATAATATTTTTTGACAATATTTTTTGAAACTGGAAAAATAAGTGAAAGTTAAAAATTCTATGAACAATTATTCTACGAGTGTTAATATTTTGTAAAAATTCAACCAGTGAACTACAGTATTTCCAGTAAAGACAATTAAATTTTGAATTGGATTTAATCATAAATAATGGATATAATTTTGGAACACAGTCTACAGGACTGATAATCAGACTTGTGTCTCCAAAGATAATTGTCCAATGTGTTGGAAAATTTCTGTACATTGTGTAAATAGTAATGTGGGTCGCCACACATGAATGATGATGCTTTGAGCATTTTATTTTGCAGTCAATTTTAAATTCAGAATAAAATGAGATAATTTTACATGATGTGTTATGCCCAGTTGAATCTCCTTCTATCCTTATTGTTGCATTGAGCCAAAAATCAGTAAAGCATTTTTTGTCATTTGATGTCGTTTTTGCGATTAGCTTTAACCCATCTGGCGCTCCCGGATATTTTGACTCTCGTGCTGACTGATTCTTGGTAAAATGCATATGTGGTCGTGCGGACTCCGGTCTAAACGGGCACAATACATACATACATACATACATACAGACTTTCACTTTTATATATTAGATTAAAATTTGGATTCGATCTGATGACGGGTTTTTGAGATAATAATTCTTAAATGTGATGCATGGTTGAAACACGCATAAAAACGTGCACGTTTTGTGTTCCAACTTCGATAAAAAATATTAAAATATAAAGTAAAAATTCCAAATCTGCATGAACTAACGTAAAATAGAACGACGAAAATGTTGATGGCATTAGATTTTATGTAGGTCTATTGCTTACTTCACAAACAACCTTCAAACTCGAGAGCACATAATATTTTGGTCGACAGTAGCAGTTTGACAAGGCGACTTTTATAATATTTGAGATTGTATATTTCTCTCACATGACGAATGCATTTATTTTTGTATTTATTTATTTGTTTATTTATTTATGTACCGGTATTCATTGTCATTTGGGCAGATGCTCCCTTGATTACCTGATAACCCCATATTTTCAACGAAGGAAGGGAGCGAGGTAGGCCTAGGAGTTCTTTAACTTGTTTTAATTTACGGATTAAGGGTTTAAAGGCATCCTGGATATCAGAATGAATAAACTGTCTGTGTGGAATAAGTTATCGTGATTTTATTCCAGTGTGCTTCCTCGCAAACAATCAAAGGAATGGCATGTCCACCACATCGCAGCAAGGGTGCGCTGTCGGCTCGCTCAGTGGGGTAATTCTTCAATCCCTTTTTCCACCCCACACCCTATACTCATTAATGTGAGCACTAATTAAAACTTGCAAGCACTCACTGATGATCTTAAATCTCGTTCAGTTCACATCACAATCCACTGCTTATAGAAGGTCTCGCGATGTAATTAATATATAACAAGTAGTTCCGTAAAGAACAATGCAGCCTATTTTCATACAATCTACTTATGTTAACTTCCACTATCAACATACAAAATTTCAGTTTGATTGCTGTAATAGATTCGTTGATATTGAGAACCGACTAAATATTGCGGATGGTCGCCATGTTGGATTGTATATATGTAGGTCCTAGAGTTATGTACTGTTACATGAAGATTATTGTGTACGTGTACCATGATTAGGACACAAGAAGTAACAAGGAGATTTTAAAATTTCGCACAGCTGCCATCTTGTGGTTATGGAAACAATTGAAATAAGTTAGATGCCAGTGGATTAACATTCGTATAAGGATTTACTCTACCAAATTTCACAGCACTCGGATGGTCAAATTGCGAGAAACGTCCATGTGAATATTTTATTTCGCGTCGCCGCCATGTTGGATTTGTGATCACCAGGTCATTGAAAGTCCTATAGGTGAACTTATGTTCATAGCCTCTATGAACATTAAACAAGTAGTTCCGTGAAGAACTATACAGCCTATTTTCATATATCCTGCTTATGTTAATTGCCACTATCAACATACGCAATTTCAGTTTGATTGCTGTAATAGATTCGTAGATATTGAGAATGTTGGATTTTATATATGTAGGTCCTAGAGTTATGTACTGTTACATGCAGATTATTGTGTACGTGTAGTGTTCAAATTTCAATCTCATAATTAGGACACAAGAAGTAACAAGGAGATTTTAAAATTTCGCACAGCTGCCATCGTGAGGTTATGGAAACAATTGAAATAAATTAGATGCCAGTGGATTAGCATTCCTATAAGGATTTACTGCACCAAGTTTCACTGCACTCGGATGGTTAAATTGAGAGAAACGTCCATGTGAATATTTATACTTCGCGTCGCCGCCATGTTGGATTTGTGATCACCAGGTTATTTGATGTCCTATAGGTGAACTTAAGTTCATAGCCCCTATGGACAATAAAAAATTCAGTTTGATTGCTGTAATAGATTCGTAGATATTCAGAGCCGTCTAAATATTTCGGATGGTCGCCATGTTGGATTGTTAAATGTATAGGCCATAGAGTCATGTACCATTAAAGGAAAATTATTGCGTAGGTTCATTATTCAAACTTTCACTTCGATCGCATGATTACGACACAAGGAATAAAAACTTAATTTTAAAATTCACACAGCCGCCATCTTGAGGTTATATAAACAATTGAACTAAATTAGATACCCGTGCATTACAATGTGTATAAACATTTCCTTTACCAAGTTTCATTGCGTTTGGAACATTACATTGCGAGAAAGGTCTATTTAAAATTTTCTAATTCGCTTGGCCGCCATGTTGGTTTTGTAGTTAACCGGTTTTTAAACGTCTTATAGATGAACTTCTAGTAGTGCCCTTCATCTCCGTACAAAATTTCAGGGTGATACCGCTAATAGTTTCAGGGATATAGAATGCCGGTGAAATATTTCGCACATCCGCCATCTTGTGGTTATGTAAACAATTGAACGAAGTGAGATGTCGGTGCATTACAATGTGTATAAACATATACTGTACCAAGTTTTATTGGGTTTGGTTGGTTAAATCGCGAGAAACTTCTATTTAAAAGTAGAATATTCGTGTGGCCGCCATGTTGGTTTTGTAGTTACCAGTTTTTCAAAGGTCACATAGGTGAACTTCTAGTAGTTCCCTTTATCACCGTGAAAAATTCCAGGCTGATATCGGGAATAGTTTCGGAGATATTGAATGCTGGTGAAATATTTCGCACAGCCGCCATGTTGGATTCGTGAGACGTAACAAAATTTGGAGTGCACGGTCGGGGTCGTCCGGAATAGTGCTATGACCTTACCGAGTTTCATTGAAATCGCTCCAGCCGTTTAGAATTTATTAGGGGACACACACACACACTTCACACACACACACACACACACACACACACACGCACACACGGACAAAAGGTGATCTCATAAGCGAAAATAGACTAAAAATAACCAGAATATTTATGGCGAAGGAATATTTTGTATCTGCTTTACGAATAGGGTATTGTAAGTTAATTATTTTTATTAGGAGTTGGAGACACCTTGGTCATCAGCCACGTGTATTTCCAGTGCATGGTCAATTTGTCTGATAACGTGTGTTTCTGTTTTAATAATGTGCTGCTACCAGAGGATTTGAAAGAGTTCCTAAATGGTATAGATTTTGTCCTGATGAAACATGCATGATGAAAATTAATAAATGTAAAACAAAAATATTGGAATGTAGTCGAAAGAAATCAGAAACCCCTAAGGATGTCGAGTTGGCAGGTGAAAAGCTAAAGGAAGTAGGAGAATTCTGTTACTTAGGAAGCAAAATAACAAGTGATGGACGAAGCAAAGAGAATATAAAAAGTAGGTTAGCTCAGGCAAAAATAGCATTTCTACAGAAAAGGAATCAGTTGACATCGAACATAGATTTAGGTATTAGGGAGTCATTTTTGAAAGTCTTTTTCTGGAGCGTGCCGCTCTATGGAAGTGAAACTTGGACTGTTGGAGCAGCAGAAAAGAGGAGAATTGAATCATTTGAAACGTGGTGTTACAGGAGAATTGTGAAGATTCAATGGGTGGATAGGGTTACGAATGAAGAGGTATTAAGGCGAGTGGGAGAGGGGAGATGTTTCTGGTGACTGCTAATGAAGAGAAGAGATAGATTAGTAGGACACATACTAAGACACCCAGGAATAGCAAACTTAGTTATAGAAGGAAGGGTCGAGGATATGAACAGTAGGGGTAGACCAAGGTTAGAAGAAGAAAGAAGTCATCAAGCCAACTAACAAGTTCCAACGCGGTTTATGATTGGACATAACGAGCAAAGAAAGATAGAAAGGAAGAAAGAAAGAAAGAAAGAAAGAAAGAAAAAAATGAAATAACAATCTATATATTTAAAACAGTAAGGTGATTTTTGTTACCACGAGATTGAGAGAACGACAGAACCGATTTACTTCGTAGAGCACTCTAACGAAAGCTCTTGGCCTCTAGATTTGCAGAGTGTCTCTAAAATAAACAAATATATTACGGTATATTTTTAAATTAATATAGAAAATAGCAGAATTCCTGGCACTCACGCATGCGCACAATCCGCCTGGGGTCATGACAAAATGGCGGTGAGAAGTCCATTAAAATATAAGTTATTTAATAAGCTTGCATGTAATTGAAAACATACATTAACCAAGTTCTGACAATAAAATATAATAACAGTATGAACGTATGCGAATGTGCAACATTGATTTATTTGGATAATGAAATGGATTATTTCCTTCAGACAGCGGCTTTAAATGATAAAGAACGGCTGCGTCTGCTACTGACCAAAAGTGCGCGAGTAGCTATATGGTTAAGGCGACAGACTCTGGTTCCAAGGTTCACCGGTTCGATCCCAGCACTCGCCGATATTTTTTTTACCACTGAAATATTGTTTAATCAAGTAGTATTAGTAAGGTTTTATGTCTGTTAAAGATACATATTTCTACATTCCCTCTCGGTATATTTTTGAATTAATATAGAAAATAGCAGAATTCTTGACCCTCACGCATGCGCACAATTCGCCTGAGGTCATGAAAAAATGGCGGTGAGAATTCCATTAAAATGTAAGTTATTTAATAAGCTTCCATGTAATTGAAAACATACATTAACCAAGTTCTGGCAATAAAATATAATAACAGTATGAACGTATACGAATGTGCAACATTGATTTATTTGGATAATGAAATGGATTATTTCCTTCAGGCAGCAGCTTTTAAAGATAATGAATGGCTGCGTCTGCTGCCGATCAAGGTTGCTCGAGTAGCTATGTGGTTAAGGCGACAGACTGTGATTCCTAGGTTCGCCGGTTCGATCCCAGCCCTCGCCGATATATGTTTTTTTTTACCATTGAAATATTGTTTAATCAAGGAGTATTAGTAAGGTTTTATGTCTGTAAAAGATACATATTTCTACATTCCCTCTCAATACGATTTATTTCCGTTTTACCATTGCATTACAGCATGTGAACCAAACAGCAAACTGTTGTCCTCAGTACGCCGTTTAAATATCTGCAATCAGTTCCTATAACTGACAACAGATGGCAGTACATCGCCCATATAGTTCCAGTAACTAACAGCAGATGGCAGCACCGCTGCATCGATATATTTAAAACCCAAGACATGGCACCTTTTCACGTGATGGAGAATTATAAAGGAGGAGAATATTTAAGAAGGGAAATTTTGAGGAACATTAACCGACAGTTGAATTTGTAGGCTATGTTGTTTATGTACCATAATATTGCAATTTCTTCCCAATGCTTCGGTGGTCAAGTTATTAGCGTCCTAGACTAAAAGTTATAATTGTGCATCGTCGATATACTCTTAAATTATTAAAGAAAAAAGTAGTTTTCCAGGCACTCGCGCGTGTCCACAATTGCTTTCGCCATAAGAGACACTTGGCAAACATAATTCGTTTGAAGGGCTCCGACATTGTGGTCACTCAGCCCCGTGTACTTGGGTGTGTATGTGTGAAATTTTCTCTCATAACCTGTGTTATTGTGATGACTGCATTACTGTGTGTATTTGTAATTAAGGTGGTAAATGGCAAGGAGACGGCCAAGGCATTAAGTTAGGAACCATCCCGGTATTTGCCTTAGGTGGAAGTGGGAAACCACGGAAAACCACATCCAAGATTGTCGAGGTGGGAATTAAACCTTCCTCTTCTTAGTTATACCTCAAGAGACTGAATGTGCCCCGTTTTTGCCCTCAGACCAGAATTCAATTTCTTGGCAGAGCAGGAAATGTAACCCGGGTCTCCGGGGCGATAGACAAGAATAGGTGGGCCTCCATGTGTTAATACGATTTTTGACATGCACGGGACATATAATTCAAAAACTGCCTCCATTAGGGTGACTGCCGAAGTGAGTATTGAGTATAGGCCTATGGTCGTTCCAGTAGTTGGCGAAGTGATTCTATGTTCCCCTGCAAAATGTACTGTCATAACCTATAACAGGTGATGGAAATTGCTTATTTAGAGCAGTTTCGTACTGTTTATAACAAAATGAAGAACGTCATTCTGAGCTGCATTTTCAAGCTATCGCAAAAAAAATTCGCTGGCAGGAACAATTATAAGGAATTTATTTTAAGCGATCAGTCTCATCGCATTCTCCTCACCAACCAACTTGAGTATGAAAGTCTCTGGACGGTCATGTTGAACTTCATTGTATAAGACAATTGTTTAATGATTATTTGTTTAGAGTACTGAGTCTAACTACGCAGTTGATTTCGGCAATGGAAATATTATTTGCCATGTAATATTTAGCGGCTCCGTTATTGCAGGACACTATAGTGTTATCGAATAATACGAAGCCACATTTAAAATCCAATATAAATAGGCCATTTCAGAAACAATTCCAGATATTATGCAGTACAGTGTACTGAAAGGTCTTTGACGATCAAATGTAAACATTGTTCTACATTGTACTTCTCTTGCGTAAAATCTATGCGTGGTTACTTTGGTCTTTACTGTTGTGAGGGTAAAATTGATCTGCTAGAATATAAAATATTTGCCAACCTGCAACAATGTAATGATATTAATTTAAAAGTCATTGAACTTATATCCAGTAGTTCAAACACATACATCAGCGTTAACAGATTGGATACTGAAGATGAAAGCCAGCTACTTAATTTCCCTATTATTGAATTTTTCAATTCCTTGGAATTAAGTGATTCGCCTCCACATACTCCGAACGTTTGAGCCATAGTTATGCTCCTTAGAAATCTGAACGTTTCCCAAGGACTCATATATGGTAATATATTAATTGTAAGAAATATGTAAGAAATTGCTTGGATTCGGATATAATAGGTGCAGTAATATTAGGCAGAGATCTCAAATCCTACGACTTGATTTAACACCTTCCGATAAAACACTTGCAGGTACAGTACATTTTCTTTTAATAGGCAACAATGTCCTATTCGCTCGGCCTACTTTATCACAATCAATCAAGCTCAAGGAGAAACTCTTGAACGTATTGGGCTATTTACCTCATCACGTTTTAAGTCATGACCAGCAGGATAGTGAAGGTACAAAAAAGGTCCTGTATGGGATGGTAAAGAATAAGAGGCGGAAGGATCCTACGGATTATGTCAGAATGGTGAACAAAAGGGGACAAGGGATAGAAAATAGGGAAGAACTGAAGAAAATGTGGAAAGAATATTTTGAAGAACTCCTGAACCCAAATGGAAACCACGGCGAGGAAGAAGAAATCGGGGAAGAGGTACAGTAGATGAACTGCAAACCGAAAAGGACTTAACATGGAAAGAAGTGGAAGATGCAGTGAGGAAGATGTAAGGAGGGAAGGCACCGGGTGTGGATGAGTTGAGTGTGGAGATGGTGAGAGCAGCAGGAGAGGTGGGGATACAAAGGTTGTACCGAGTGATGAAGGCAGCATGGAAGGAAAGGAAGACCCCAGAGGACTGGAAAAAGGGAATAATTGTCCCAATCTTCAAGAAAGGTAGTAGAACAGAATGCAGAAATTATCGGGGAATAACACTGATGAGTCATTGTGCAAAGATGTTTGAGAAAGTTTTAGAAAGGAGAATTAGGACAAGGATAGAAGGAGGGATGAGGGAAGAACAACATGGCTTCAGAGCAGGAAGGTCCACAGTGGATTTGATTTTTGCTGTAAGTCAGTTACAAGAACAGCACTATGAGTATGGAACAGATCTACTGATGGCCTTCCTGGACATTGAGAAAGCATATGACAGTGTATGCAGAAACAAAGTATGGAAGTCCCTGGGGGATAGAGGAGTAGAAAAATGGACTATAAGGAGGATAAAAGAGATGTACAAGGGAAGCGTGAGCTGTGTGAAAGTGGGAGGAGAGAGATCGGACTGGGTGGAACAGAGAAACGGCCTGAAACAAAGAAGTGCACTGTCACCGTTACTTTTCATTGTGGTGATGGATGACATAATGACCCGAGTGGCACAAGTAATTGGGGACGGAAAGATGAAAGCAATGGTGTTTGCAGATGATTTGATGATTTGGGGAAACAAGGAGGAGGAGGTACAGGAACAGTTGGACGTGTGGGAAGGAATAATACAAGGATATGGGATGAAATTTAGCATAAATAAGAGTGAGATGGTGATCACAACAAGGAAGAAGGAAAGAACCACAACGGAAATAACAATTGGTGGGGAACAGCTGAAGAAAGTGGAGAGTTTCAAGTATCTGGGAAGCCTGATACAAGAGAATGGAAGAAACGGTAGAGAAATAAATGAGCGGGGGAGACAGGCAGAAGCATTCCGGAGGAGTGTGAGAAGCATGTTATGGAGCAGGGATGTCCCTCAGAACAGCAAGTAGATCATATATCGTACTATGTCCCTATCCTGACGTATGCCTCGGAGACCTGGGTTATGAAAGGAAGGGAGAAGAGCAAAATACAGGCCAGTGAGATGAGGTTCTTGAGAAGCAGTATTGGAGCTACAAAGAGGGACAGAATAAGAAATGAGAGGACCAGAGAATTAATGAAGGAGGAACCATTACAGGATGGTATAGAGAAATCTAGACTTAGATGGTATGGACATGTAAAACGAATGGAGGAGAAGAGGATACCCAGGAGGATACACGAGACGAAGTGGGAAGGAAAGAGACCAAGAGGGAGACCGAGATACAGGTGGCTGAAGGGGGTGGAAGAAAGCGTGAAGAAGAGAGGAGAAGACTGGACAAGGGTGGAGGCTGAGAGATGGTGGGAAGACAGAAGACGTTGGAGAGGCTTGTGTTCCAAACAGACCCGGCCAGTGGCTGGAAACTGTGCAAGATGATGATGACCTCATCACGTTTTCAGTCATGACCAGCAATATGTTGCAATGCTGAGAGTGCTATCTTTTGACGCCCTTAAAGTTGCAATAGTGCTAAAAAGTAATCGTACAAAGAATGTAACTTATATAAGAAGCTTCTTCAGTAAATTTGTTTTCCATTGTCCGTCATGTTTTGACGGGTTTCATCTAGTAATATTATTAACTAGCATTACCCGTCGCGGCTTCGCCCGCGAATATTCTAGTTGTAAAGAGTACACTTAGCAAAATCTCAATCATGAATGCTGATTTATCCTTGGTTTGAATAATCAGACTTTATCGATTCAGCTACTGGTGCAATGGTTAGGGGTTTCTCATTCCTTCATAGGTATATCAGAGCGAAGTTAGTTTTTTGGGAATATCACAGACACTGTTAATTAAAGGCCTTTAAATGTGGTTTTCGAGGACCCTTTATAGTCGGGTGAAAAGACCTTTCGTACCACACACTCACACGTGAAAATTGCTTGAAAGAAATTCTAGAGTGCCCCTTGACCCCCTTAAGTGCATTATACTGTATGTATTGATGAATTTTACAGCTTAATTTTGTTCAGTGATAACCTTATAACAGACTGGAAACTTTCACAGTAATGTAATAATTGGAATTGCATTGGACCTGTGAGATTCTGTTACCATGGTTACCGTGTTGCATTCTTTCATTATTTCATTGTAAATATACAAGTTTTAAGGTATTTATTTAATTGTGAGGCATTTAAAGAGTAAGTGAGTGCGTTTCGCTTACGCATTGGGTTATGCTGAACCTGTAGGTACCCCACATGTGTAGGTTGGGGCTAATGGGACCTTATTTTCGGTACAAAACTGGAATGGGACCTTAGCAGTATAAGGAGGGATAATAATAGTAATATCCGCAGAGAGCTATATCATAAATCTGAAAGAATCACCGACACATTCAGGAAAAGGCGATTAAAGTTCTATGGCCACATTTTTCGCATGACCGATGAAAGACTGTCGAAGAGAATATTCTCAACCTTGCTCTCTCAATGAAAGTCAAGGGAATCGGACGTCGCTGCCATAATCGAACTACACACATCAAAAAAAGTTTTGCATCACCTCGGTTCCCAGATCTCCGGCATATAGACGTTGACTGTGTATATTGTATCAAAGATACAGTCCCTGTGACTGTTCATAGATGTCACTAAAACTGCTCAAAGATGTAAACAACCATGCATGAGCAGGGCCTATTAGACGGAGGGGGTACGACAGCCGATCAGTTCCAGTCATTCCACCAGGACGAAGGTACGCTGCTCATGTTGTCTGTAGTTCTACCATGCCTAGAAGGTCAATACCGCAGTTCGATCGCGTCCGCATTGTTACTTTGTGTCAAGAAGGGCTCTCAACAAGGGAAGTTTCCAGGCGTCTCAGAGTGAACCAAAGCGATGTTGTTCGGACATGGAGGAGGTACAGAGATACAGGAACTGTCGATGACAGGCCTCGCTCAGGCCGCCCAAGGGCTACTACTGTAGTGGATGACCGCTACTTACGGATTGCCGCTCGGAGGAACCCTGACAGCAATGCCACCATGTTGAATAATGCGTTTCGTTCAGCCACAGGACGTCGTGTTTCAACTCAAACTGTGCGCAATAGGCTGCATGATGCGCAACTTCACTCCCGACGTCCATGGCGAGGTCCAGCTTTGCAACCCCGACACCATGCAGCGCGGTACAGATGGGCCCAACAACATGCTGAATGGACCCCACAGAATTGGCATCACGTTCTCTTCACCGATGAGTGTCGCATATGCCTTCAACCAGACAATCGTCGGAGACGTGTTTGGAGGCACCCTGGTCAGGCTGAACGTCTTAGACACACTGTCCAGCGAGTGCAGCAAGGTGGTGGTTCCCTGATGTTTTGGGGTGGCATTATGTGGGGCCGACGTACGCCACTGGTGGTCATGGAAGGCTCCGAAACGGCTTTACGATACCTGAATGACATACTCCGACCCATAGTGCACCCATATCGGCAGAATATTGGAGAGGCATTTGTCTTCATGGACGACAATTCTCGACCTCATCGTGCACATCTTGTGAATGCGTTCCTTCAAGATAACGACATCGCTCGACTACAGTGGCCAGCATGTTCGCCAGACATGAACCCTATCGAACATGCCTGGGATATGTTGAAAAGGGCTGTTTATGGACGTCTTGACCCACCAACCACTCTGAGAGATTTACGCCGAATTGTCGTTGAGGAGTGGGACAATTTGGACCAACAGTGTCTTGATGAACTTGTGGATAGTATGCCACGACGAATACAGGCATGCATCAATGCAAGAGGACGTGCTACTGGGTATTAGAGGTAGTGGTGTGTACTGCAATCTGGACCACAAATGCTGAAAGTCTAGCTGTATGATGGTACAACATGCAATGTGTGGGTCTCATGAGCAATAAAACGAGCTGAAATGTTGTTTGTGTTGATCTCTATTCCCTTTGTATTTAAAGGTTCCGGAACTCTTGGAACCGAGGTGATGCAAAACTTTTTTTGATGTGTGTATATTATAGATTAACAAGCAGTCCTTTCATTATATTCTTATTTATTCATATGTTTTCTAATTCTATTTGTGGGGTTTCTTTTTATTTAAATTTCTGAATGTGTTTTGAAAGGATATCCATTTTCTCTTTTGTCTTTGTAAACTTAGTTTTGAGATCATTTTTATATTCAATCCACGCTGACGAGGGTGTCATTGAACACCAAAACATGTACGTTTAAGCAGTAATGAAACTACATTATTTAGGACCATTCTACACGAGCGGGTAAACTTCCGCGTTTCACCCGCCTCCTACCGCGCCAAAATGTTTCAATCTACACGTGACCGTCAAAACGCAGCGTGTGACCCGCCTAGTGCGGACCGCGCAAAAATTGTGCAATCTCACGTGGCGTGTGAGCAGAAGCGCCTTGTATTCTATTCTATCGAAGTGCAAAATGACATACTGGATTTGAGCAGCGGCGTTCAAACCATAGTTTATAATTTACCCCAGCATTTTACAATTTCATCAGCGAACACTCAAACAACGTAGGAATTCAGTAAGTTAATACCGACTACTTCCAATAATAGAAATTGAAACAAAACTTCCTTGTTCTAAACGTATCACAGTGAGAAACACACTGCACAGCTGTTTACTAATCGCGCCTATACATTGGCGGGGGATGCGCTCTATCGGCAACTAGAGGAAATTTTCCAATTAAACGTTATGCATGGGTTCTAACTAGGAATGTCAAGGCCGGTATAGAGCGCAGCTCGCATCCTGTCGGCCGTGAGGTTACTGACGCGTGTAAACTGCTTGCAAAACGCCACGTGTAGTTTACTACGCGGGTCTCCCGCTAGTGGGACGCCTCCAGAGGCGTGCTTCCCGCCCGAAGCGTCTCGAACGCCTCCTCCCGCGACCGGCAAAAAGCTCGTGTAGACAGACCAATTCATTACTGTGGGTTCTGTCCGATGGCGCGGTGGATAGCGGGCGAATCGCGGCAGTTTACCCGCTCGTGTATAATGGCCCTAGTGCTCGACAAGGCGGGTTTTGAATTACATAGTAGCATAACATTAGCCATGAGAAAGAGGAGACTTATCTTCTACGGTCACATAATTAGAATGGACAACGAGAGACTGATCTCAAAAATCGTCAACACCATTTCCAGAGGGAAGGGCACAAATGTCAAATAGACGAGACTTCTTTAATAGGACCTCAATTTTTTAGAAATTGACCCCAAGATAAGTTTTGAATGCGCATCAGAACATCCGATACTCTCCAGTCATTGACTATAACATTGCGTCCTGGAGTGGGAGCGAAGTGGACTCAACCAACCCACAGTGGAAGGATGAAGGAATACTGGGCTCACCAGAGTTAGGAACCACGTGGTCCAAGGGGCCTCAACGAACCAACAAAAGGAGGAAGAAAAATATTAATAACTGTCATCATTACTTAAGGTGTGAGCCTCCGTGGCTCAGGCGGCAGCACGCCGGCCTCTCACCGCTGGGTCCATGGTTCAAATCCCGGTCACTCCATGTGAGATCTGTGCTGGACAAAACGGAGGCAGACAGGTTTTTCTCCGGGTACTCCGGTTTTCCCTGTCAAAATTTCATTCCAGCAACACTCTCCACTATCATTTCATTTCTTCTGTCATTCATTTAATCATTGCCCCAGAGGAGTGTGTCAGGCCTCGGCAGCCGGCACAGTTCATATCCTCGCCGCTAGATGGGGGCTTCATTCATTCCATTCCTGACCCGGTCGGAGACTGGAAGCAGGCTGTGGATTTTTCATTTTCATCATTACTTAAGGTGGACCCATCTAGGCAATCTACTCTCGAATTTTCTCTCTCATTTCTGCAGAGGTACCTAGCAGAGAATCTGGAACTGTGGCTGAGATTCGACTTTGCACAAGATGTATTCTGCAAGCCGAGATCGTAAGTGCTTAGGGGCTGTGACAACGCGGTCATGTAGCCCCGTATACTTTGGGTGTGTGTAGAATCTGTCTGATATCAGGTGTTAATTGTGATGGCAGTATTAGTGTGTGTTATCTGTTTTTAATTCAAGTAGGGACTGCAGATATTCAATTTTCAAGTGCAGATCTGTTCAAATGATTAAACTCAACACACAAATTCTCGCCATTTTATAATTAATGTAATTTCAGAATGGCTGTTAATGAAAGTTTTTTTGGTAAGATTGTTGGTGCAATTTGGAATAAGAGATCCCACTACATTTACGGCTTCATCCAAGATGTTGGAAACGCTGTTTTGACTTTTTTTGAGGCCGTGTTACTCGCTGCTCTGTGACTGAAAGTAACTGCTGGAATCTTACTTCAAGCAACAATGAAAATGGGAGATTATGGTCATTGTTGGTCGATTGTTATTAGGTAGTTTCTCGGGAAGTTAACATATCTTTTTGGGGCAGATAACCTCGCTGTTTCTCCCCTTGAAATCGTAATAACTAACTACATATATTTTTCCGTTAATTTCGAAGTGTTACTATAGAACATAATTAAATCAGTCGTTTCCTTCGATCATTTAGCGCTATGTGCAGTTACATCGGATTGTTTCTAGTTATTAGGGAACGGCAGAGACATTGCCCCAGATAAAGTTGCAGTTGTTAGTTCTCAGTTGGATGAAAGAAGATTTAATAAAAATAAGATCTAGAGTCTAATAATTTGAACACATCTGTAGTTCCTAATTTTGCTACCAAACGCCATCGTCAATGACAACTAGTTTTGAACTAGATGCTACTGCAGTCGGCTCCTGGCGACAAATGTTGGAACCTAAGAGCGTTAGTCAAATCTAACCTATAATTTAGCTTCACACAAGTGTAATTAGTGGAAGGTTCATTTTCATGCCATAAATCTATGACATGGGACCACCGTCTTTACTTCCCCTCTGAAGGAAGGCATACTGAGGGATTTTAAAACTCTTACAAATCCGACGACTTCGACCGGGTTTGAACCCGTGACCTTGGGCATAGAAGCTCACCTTGCTGCCAGCTACACCACCGAAGCCGCTTGATCATAAGTCTACTGCTGGGAGTGCGGTGGATATTTGACACTACTTTTGAATTTCAACTTCTTTGGTCGGTAATCGAACTGAAGAATCTTCGAGTCCCACCTGTTAGCCAGCAGCCTGCAGACTCTTTTGTACTCCACTCCCTTCCTGCGCTCTTATCAGCTCTCATGCTCAACTTCATTGTTCAAGGCAACTTCTCACTCAGTGGAAATAAATGCTCGCGAGTCGGTGAATAGAAGAGAAACTGAGTTAATTAATATACACAATGCGGCTAGAATTACATTAAACAGTATCAGAGACTCTCTAACTTGAGAAGGTAGCTAATTACTGGATGTGTTTTCACGCTCAAGCCAACACGTTAATTGACGTAACAATAATTCTGGAGAGTTTTTGTTGTTGGCTCATTTAGGGGCATTGCAAAATCGTGGTTCTTTAGCCCCGTGCACTTGTGTGTGGCAATTGCTCTGATAACCTGTATTATTATGATGGCTTTATTAGTGAGTGTATAGGGATGGGCCTTAAATTACACTCCATCACAGCATTTTCCAGGATTATTATTAAGCGCATGGCATACAATAATATTGAATACTGGCATTACCCGTCGCGGCTTCGCCCACGAATATTCTAGTTGTAAAGAGTTGTTGTTGTTATTGAATCATCAATCCTTTGATTGGTTTCATGCAGCTCTCCATGTCTCCCTGTCTTGAGCTAATCGTTTCATCTCTACATAGCTACCACACCCTACATCCGAAGCAATCTGTTTAACATATTCTAACCTTGGTCTACCCCTACAGTTCTTGTCCTCGACCCTTTCTTCCATAACTAAGCTTGCTATTCCTGGGTGTCTTAGTATGTGTCCTACTAACCTATTTCATCTCTTCATTAGCAGTCGCCAGAAACATCTCTCCTCTCCCACTCGTCTTAATACCTCTTCGTTTGTCACCCTATCTACCCATCTGATATTCATCATTCTCCTGTAACACCACATTTCAAATGCTTCAATTCTCCTCTTTTCTGCTGCACCAATAGTCCAAGTTTCACTTCCACTGAGCGCCACGCTCCAGACAAAGGTTTTCAAAAATGACTTCCTAATACCTAAATCTATATTCGATGTCAACAGATTCCTTTTTTGTAGAAAGGCTTTCCTTGCCTGAGCCAACCTACTTTTTATATCCTCTTTGCTTCGTCCATCACTGGTTATTTTGCTTCCTAAATAACAGAAGTCTCCTACTTCCTTCAGCTTTTCACCTGCCAATTTGATGTCCATAGAGGTTTCTGATTTACACTTATCAAAATCTCAATCATGAATGCTATGACTGATTTATCCTTGGTATGAATAATCAGACTTTATCAATTCAGTTACTGGCGCAGTGGTTAGGGGTTTGTCATTCCTTCATAGGTATATCAGAGCGAAGTTAGTTTTCTGGGAATATCACAGACACTGTTAATTTAAGGGCCTTTAAATGTGGTTTTCGGAGACCCTTTATAGTCGGGTGAAAAATACCTTTCGTACCACACACTCACACGTGAAAATTGCTTGAAAGAAATTCTAGAGTGCCCCTTGACCCCCTTAAGCGCATTATACTGTATGTATTGATGAATTTTACAGCTTAATTTTGTTCAGTGATAACCTTATAACAGACTGGAAACTTTCACAGTAATGTAATAATTGGAATTGCATTGGACCTGTGAGATTCTGTTACCATGGTTACCGTGTTGCATTCTTTCATTATTGCATTGTAAATATACATGTTTTAAGGTATTTATTTAATTGTGAGGCATATAAAAAGTAAGTGAGTGCGTTTCGCTTACGCATTGGGTTATGCTGAACCTGCAGGTACCCCATATGTGAAGGTTGGGGCTAATGGGTCCTTAGCAGAATAATATAGGGAGGGATCACAAAAGAACAACATATTTACAAATTATTCCAAGATTCTCAAATTATCCACTGAATCTGGAGTCACACGCACAAAATCTCGGAGGTCGCCTGGATATGCTCTCAGAGGACAATCACGTACAATGTGGGAGATAGTCTGTCTCTCATCATTACAATCACATGCACGAGTGGAAGAGGGAAACCAAGAAAAAACACTTGAGGGGTGACCTAATCCTTTAAGGATAAAAATTTGTCATTTTTAAATTTATTTTTCTATATTTATTGATCCTTCCTCTTCAAATCACTGTAACAATTTTTAGCCTACTTTCGATTTTTGCAAAAAATGAAAGTAGACTTATGAGATCACTACAGGGCCAAAAATTGTGTGTCTGTCTGTGTGTGTGTATGTGTGTGTGTGTGAGTCTGTGTGTGTGTGAGAGAGAGTGTGTGTACTCTGAATGTCTGTCCCCCCCCCCCCTATCAATTCGAACACGGTGAAACCGAATTGAACGAAATTTGATACAGAGGTAGAACAAGCAAAGGGCACCTCAGTGTCTTGTTTTATATTGCCGCCATCTTTACCAAAACTGAATGGCGGCCACTCAAACGTTCAAAACGTAAAATCAAATAGCGACTAACCAAATTATCCGATCTCTACCAAATTTGGTAACAACATACCTTCATATAGGACGCGTCTTGTGACCAAACTACAAGGTCATCCGCCGTACCATTTCAGGATGGCGGCCGTGCGAATTATTTAAACTTTATAATCCATATCATGGGACCCACCAGTTCCGATTATCGAGCCGAGAATAGATTTAACTGTTCTAAAGGAAGAGGCACGTTCGAAATTAAAAGTTTATTTTGTAATACTATAGTGCAGAAGTGATTTTAAAAAGCTGAGCCGTCTCGGTAAGAAGACAAGATGGCAGCGGATATCTTGTGCCTGACGTATATTTCACTAATTTGAGTATTGCATGCAATCTAGCGTACTGATACAAAATAAATAAACTTTGTATGAAATGCTTTATAAATAAATAATATACTCCACTGATGAAATCGTTTAGTCTAAATCATTATTTGCTAACAAGTTATATCTAAGTCATTTTATATAGAACGATGTTCGTTGGCACAAATGGCTCCGTGGTAAAGCGTTGGCCTATCACTCATATGCCTATGGTTCAAAACCCCATCAGAGCTTGTTTTTTTTTGCTTGAAATTTTATATATTTATTGTTTTGTAATGATTCAGACGTTTTAAAATTAAGCGTTATATTGTGCATATAACGGTGGAAAATATATATGTAATTAAAACATAATTCACCAGCAGATTTGCTCGAGACATCTAGCAGCCCAAAAAGGCAACTGCACGCCGGCCTACTTATTAACTCCAAGATTTTATTGAAAAGTTTCTTCTTATGGCCACTAGAATTCACTCGCCCTCTTAGGGTTATATTGTTCGATACTTCTCCACTAGATGTCACGTCTGGTCTACGTGGGACTCCATTGGTTAGTACCGTATACCATTGGCCTTCTATGCGCACCGAACTTGAAGAATGGCAATATGATACTACGATACATTTTTACTTTTTATTTTAAAGGGTTTGTAACAGCCAATTGTGCGTTATTTGGAAATGTTATTTGAAGTAAAGAACAAAACGATTTCACATAGTAACTGAATTCTAGCCGTTGGTGCTAGTTCAGGTTATTAATTAATACTTTTATTTCAGGCAAATAACAATCGAAAATATCCACATAGTTTGTATTTACACGTCTCTGTAGGGTCATGGAAAGATTTGTTAATTCAATTAGGGTTGTGAAAGCCTTGCACAACCAGACGTGTAAAGACATGCCTCAACTCAAAGTTGGATGTTGCCCACGGCAGGTCGATTATGTAATAATAACAATAATAATAATGTTATTTGTTTTACGTCCCTTTTAACTACTGCTGCTTTTAGATACGCCGGGGTGCCGAAATTTTGGCCCGAAGGGGATCTTTAACGTGCCAGTAAATCTACTGACACGGCTCCCTCGCATTTGTGCACCCTCAAATGCCAGCTGACTGCGCCAGGGTACGAACCTGCAACCTAGGGCCCAGCAAGCGAGAACGTTACCGCTGAGCCACGCAGCCAGTCCGGTCGATTATGTCTCCAGATCCATAACATTCTTGAGATACTTCTTATCTTTCTTCAATGATGGTAGTAGTTTTTTTCTAGGTTGTGGTGTTTGGTAGAGGTAACTAGTTTCTAAGGTCTTCAACCAAGAAATGATTCTATTATACTCTTTGATAATAACAACGAGTTATAACTATACTGATACATTTAGGAGAAAGTAGGCTATATGTTCTTTACTGAACATCTTGTTTGATATGTGCAATACTTTTGAAGTTATGACCAAAAACGTGCCGGGGAGTTTTAGATGTTTTCCTAAACATTGGTAACTTTGTTGCTCGTTTTCCGGAGCTATGGATTTTCAAATCCGTTTCCTTAGTAACTGCCAAAGTTTTCAAGATAATGAAGTGAAATTTAGTATACACATGTGTCGTATAGAGGAGAACAATATGACCTATAACTGTTGCTGTACATGTCATAGTTTCGTATTTTTGTTAAATATTCAGAGAAAAAAACTTGCAAAAAAGTTACACTTTAATATAAGCTTTAAGAAAAATATTTTTCTTTATAGATTCCAATGATTCTAGGTCAATCTGTAGCTACTGCATTAGTAAATACAATGAAAAAAGAATTTTTGAAAAACAATGATATTTGTGTAAAATATTAGGGAAACGGTGGGTCAGTGCACAATATGCAGCCGCCATTTTAAATGCCTAATTTCCTGAAATGCATTCGCCGTACGACTTGTAAATACACGAACATATTGGCAAAGCATAGTGTGATTGGCAGACCAAATTACAATTCCTTAGTATTTTCTGTTGCTGAGGAACAAAAATAAAATTACGTGATTTTTGTATCCTTATAGGTGTAGGTCCCCCCCTTAAAGGGTGACAGTTGGTGATCAAACCCACCTCTTCTCTGTTGTGCCTCACGAGGCTGAGTGTACCCCGCTCCAGTACTCAAACATGAATTAAATTAAAACTCAGCAATTTTTCTAGGTTTGTGTCGTGTCTTGTGTGGGGTTTCGCCTAGGACACCAAGCTAGCTCATCAGCGCACAGTGGGTCAAAATCGAACTCTAGGAGGACAAAATGATTTATTTTCATAATTTAAAATATCAAAATTTATTACTTCTACTGCATTCTCATACAATTGCCACTCACTATTCTGGGATATAAACGCATCTTAGTGTAAATCTGTCACCACTGTTCGAGCGGTCTGAATTGGAGGGTGAATGTAAGTGGCTGTGGTTTGGTTGTCTTTGTGGTTAGTGTGATGCTTTAAGATGGAACATGCACCTGATGGTATGATCTTTGTAACGTGTTTCAGTTATTAATGGGCGTAATTGTTACGTAATTTTAGCTATATTTGCATTATATAATATTTAATTATTATTTTTAAAATTATATTTTCATTAGATTTTTAGTATGTTGCGTCACTCTGCGTCACTTTCTACTTAATGTTAAAATGTAGATAGAGTCTTGTAGTTTACGCCCGTTATAAGATTTTTTGCATCTTTTTGCAACTTACTTAGTTATTTTACGTTTTTGAAGATGCCCCGCAACCAGTTCTCACACGTTTACAACTGTTTGAAGCACTGGGTTCGACGATTATGTCAAAAGTGGAACTTTGTGACTTTGTTAAAAGTAAATTAGGGGTTGAAAATTGTTCTTAAGAGATAATTGAATGCTCTTTCCAACTCTTAGTCACAGACAATTTCTTGCATGTGTAGACGTAGCTTAAAAAAGTTTTTATGAAGTAAACAAATTATATACGTTGCTTTCACTCTAAATTCATGATTAAAACGTAAAATTAATTTTGTCCCCCTAGATTTTGATTTTGACCCACTGTGCAGCAGGCTCTTGATATCCCCGTCCCATGAGGGGGCAAAAATGCTAGTCACTACGCCTACTAGCCACTACTACCACGTAACCTCTGACCGAGGACATAAGTCCATGGCAGACAGAGTGAAGCAAGGACGTGCCCATAAGCACACCGTGTACAATGTAGCTCGAATCCCTGGCATATGATACGGCGACAAAGCTGTGCTCGCTGAAGGATTTTAACCCACAAGAATTGGAAATAAGACACTTAACATATCTTGTCCGAGGAAAGCAGTTTCAAACCAGAGAGCAATTGCCACTGTCCATGAATATTTTACTGAATATTCTTTGGTCCTGGGTCTAATTAAGCATATTTCCTTAAAATTAGTATTCTCTCCAATTTTTTTCTGGAGTGAAATTCAGAGGCAAAGTTGTTTTCCTAAATATTTCAAATGAAACTCATAATGACTTACGAAAGTATAATAAATTGTTACATGGATTAATTTACACCTTGTAACTCAGACAGTCGAAATCACCAACTGGAATGTGATGGCTAAACCACGATGAAAAAAGAAAGATCTTGCTAAATCTTATTGACATTATTTTCTAATATATTTGCCAAAATTTGCTATTATGTTTAGAAACTACAATACGTTCGAAATATGCATTTACATATGTTTATTTGTTATTTCATAAATCATTGGTCCTATTTATAAAATTTATCCGGCCCGTATGGTACGGGTACCTATATGCACGACTGTGAGCATTGGGTTATTTCGTGGTGCCCGACTCCAAATTTCCATTTTAGGTGGTTCTCCTAACCATATTCGTTCATAACTTGCTTCTGGAAGAAACGTCCCTGTTCAGCCATAAAGAGGTGTTTCAAATATTCGTATATCGCACTTGCAAAAACAAACCTTCATTCATTTATGAAACAAGATGTTCAGTAAAGAACATATAGCCTACTTTCTCCTAAATGCATATGTATTATTATAACTCTTTGTCCTTTTCAAGGAGTTTAATTGAATGTTGGTTGTAGTAGCTTGTTGAAATACAACGTATTATACGAATATTAAACATGAATATGAGGTGCCCTTTGCTAGTGCTACCTCTGTACAAAATTTCATGCAATTCGGTTTCACCGCGTTTGAATTTATATGGTGAATCGATTTGCACACATACATGGCTCCTATCTGCAAAATATTGGGCTGATGACCTTGTAGTGCAGTCAAAAGATGCTTCCCACAAAAAGGTATGTTGTTGCAAAATTTGGTAGAGATCAGATTATTAGGTTGTTCGTAATATGATTTTATCTTTAACATTTGGGTGGCCGCCATTACGTTTCCGTCAAGATGGCGACGATATAAAACATGACACTGAGTTGCCTTTTGCAAGTGCTACCTCTGTACCAAATTTCGTTCAATTCGGTTTCACCGTGTCGGAATTGATAGGGGGATTCGATTTGCACACATACAGTACATGGCCGCTATATGTAAACTATTGGGCTGAAGACCTTGTCGTTTGTTCAGAAGATGCTTACCACATAAAGGTATGCTGTTGCAAGATTTAATAGAGATCAGATGTTTAGGGTTGTTGTAATTTGATTTAAACATTTAACATTTGAGTGGCCGCCATTACGTTTCCGTCAAGATGGCGGCAATATAAAACATGACAATGAGGTGGCCTTTGCTAGTGCTACCTCTGTACCAAATTTTGTTCAATGCGTTTTCACCGTGTTTGAATAGATAGGGGGAATCGATTTGCACACAAGCATTGCCACCATCCGCAAATTATTGGGCTGATGACCTTGTAGAATGGTCAAAAGATTCTCCATATGCAAAGGTATACTGTTGCAAAAATTGGTAGAGATCAGATGATTCGATTGGTCGTAATTTGATTTAAGCTTTAAAAATTTGGGTGGCCGCCATTTCGTTTCCGTCAAGATGGCGGCAATATAAAAGATGACACTGAGGTGCCCTTTGTTAGTGCTACCTCTGTACCAAATTTCGTTCAATTCGGATTCACCGTGTTCGAATTGATAGGGGGGGGGGGGGGGGACAGACATTCAGAGTACACACACTCACACACAGACTCACACACACACACACACACACACACAGACACACAATTTTTCGACCTGTGTTGATCTCATAAGTCTACTTTCATTTTTTGCAAAAATCGAAAGTAGGCTAAAAATAGGATTATGAGATCACCTTTTGTCTGTGTGTGTTTGTGTGTGCCCCTCCTAATAACTTCTAAACGGCTGGAGCGATTTCAATGAAACTCGGTGAGGTCATAGTACAATTTTGGCCGACTTTGAACGTGCTCTTAAAATTGTACTACGTCTCATCAATCCAACATGGCGGCTGTGCGAAATATTGTACTGGCATTCTATATTTCCAAAACCATTACTCATATCAACATGAAATTTTGTACGGTGATAAAGAGCCCTACTAGACGTTCACCTAAGTAACTTCCAAAAAAACTGTTAACGACAAAACGAACATGGCGGCCAAGAGAATTTGAAACATTTAAATAGACTATTCTCGTGATTTAGCCATACGAACGCAGTGGAGGGACAGAAAATGACTAAACAAATTGCAGTGCACTGACAATTAATTTAGTACAATTGTTTACATAACCTCAGGATGGCGGCTTACGAAATCTCAAAATTAAATTCTTGTGTTCTAACCATGCTATTGAAATCAACGTTTGAATATTGAACGTTCACAATAATCTTCATCGAATAGTACATAACGCTATGGCCTACATATATTAAAATCCAACTTAGCGACCATCCGAAATATTTAGAAGGTTCTCAATATCTATTAATCTAGACAGCAATCTGAAATTTTGTATGTACAGTGTCGTCGAAAAATAATGCCAGCATTTCAAAACATGATAGCACCGAAACCCTTTATGTTAAACGTGTAATTCTTTCACTGAACGCCAGCTGGTTAAAGTAAGTTGTGTTTTGGAGGGGACGTGACCTTGCTATGCGCACACTAGATGCGCAGTAGCCAAGGTCAGCCGGGGGCACGCGCGCCAATGACTGCACCGCCCGACAAACTGCACCTGATTACAAAGCTGTCATTCGATGGTTTAATCAGTTTAAAGAAACAGGGACTGTAGAGAAAAAATCTAGGCCAGCCGACCACCAACATCAGCAGTGAACGCACGCTCTCCCAATGGCTGGATTGGTACGTGCAAACATTTCAGGAGTAACTGTCAAGATGGCGGCAGAAATTCGCTCCCGCAGGTGCTCCAAATCCCGATTTTTTTCTGCATACACAATGTTTTTAATGTACCCCCAGAAAAAATCCAAAGGGGGTGAGGTCAGGATTTCATTGGCGTGCGCGCCCCCGGCCGACCTTGACTACTGCGCATCAAGTGTGCGCATAGCAAGGTCACGTCCCCTCCATAACAAAACTTACTTTAACCAGCTGGCGTTCAGTGAAAGAATTACACGTTTAACAGAAAGGGTTTCGGTGCTATCCTGTTTTTAAATGTTGGCATTATTGTTCGATGACCCTGTATTTAGAGGCTATAAACATAAGTTCACCTATGGGACGTTCAATAACCTGGTGAGCACAAGTCCAACATGGCGGCGACGTGAAATTTAAATATTCAAATGGACGATTCTCGCGATTTAACCATCTGAGCGCAATGAAACTTGGTACGGTATAAGGTATGCTTATATACATTTTAATCCACTGGTATCTAATTCATTTAAATTATTTGCATAACCACAAGATGGTGGCTGAGCGAAATTTTAAAATATTGTTTTTATTTCTTGTGTCCTAATCATGCGATTGAAGTTTGAATAAAACACATACACAACAATCTTCATGTAATAGTACATAACTCAAAAGCCTATATATAAAAATCCAACATGGCGACCATCAAAAATATCTAGACGGTTCTCAATATTTGCGAATCTATGACAGCAATCAAAATGAAATTTTGTAAATTGATAGAGGCAATTAATATAAGTAGCAGAGACCTTAATTTTTATCTAAAAATTAGACTTCTGAGATGCTATGTCTTCCCCACCTTGTTCTATGGAGTTGAGACCTGGACCATAAAGAAAAGAGAAATGGACAGATTAGAGGCATTTGAGCTATAGACGTACAGAAGGATACTGAGGCTGAGTTGGAAAGATAAGGTCACCAACGATGAGGTGATGAGGCGGATGGGAAAGAGAAAGGAAATATTAAATACTGTCAAAATTAGAAAACTGCAGTATCTGGGTCATGTGATGAGAGGAGAGAAATATCATCTGCTGCAGCTGGTCATTCAAGGGAAGTAACAAGGCAAAATACGACCTGGAAGAAGACGCTTTTCTTAGATCGATAATCTGAAAACTTGGTTCAATTATTCCACTATTAAGCTGTTTGGTGCTGCATCATCTTCTAAAGCAAGAGTCTCTATGATGGTTGACAACCTCCTGAGAGGAGATGGCACTCAAAGAAGAAGAAAAATATATGAAAATAGGCTTTAGTTCTTCACGGAACTACTTGTTTACAGTGAGAGATAGAATCTGTAAATTTTCATAAAAAGTACAATTACGTAAATAAATTTAATTATTATAAAATTATAACCCAGCTCTTTCGGGTAAATTGGTGTTGACCGACTGAAAAGCACTAAACTCTTGTTTACTAAGGCAACACTGAAAAATGGCTTCAAACCACACAATGCAATATTATAAAATATCTAAAATATTTAACAATAAAATGTAATTATATGATAGCTAAGGTTCTAATTCGAGAACATTCCTCATTTTTAGTTTTGTATAATCAAAGGTACAGAATTCAAAATGATTGTCGGGGTTTCGTGAATTTTTGTAGAAACAGTGGACAACATACCATTGTTATTGTTGCAGTAACTGTTACACTAACTCTCAAAGTTTTGTTCTACATCGATTTAGTACCATGTATAACCACCAGATGGCAGTAACAGCAGTATCTGGCAAAATGGCGGTCAGCGGTAAAGAGAAGGCGTTTTGTACTCTCGAATTTCATCAAACCGGTCCATTACCAGAGTCCGGCGCCATTTTCCTACGACGTTCGGGAAAGACCCTCCCTCCGACAAATCTATTCGCAGATGGTATGCGCAATTCGTGAATACCGGTTGCTTGTTTAAAGGGAAAAGCCTTGGCCGTCCCCGCGTGTCAGAAGCAGACGTGAATCGGATCAAGGATGTTTATCTCCGTAGTCCTAAGAAATCGACTACAAGAGGCAGCAGGGAACTGCATGTTAGAGCATTTTTACATCAATATCTTCCAGGACGATGGATTGGACGTGGGATGGAACATGATCAGATGCTCTTATCCTGGCCACCAAGGTCACCAGACTTAACACCGCGTGGCTTCTTCCTGTGGGGGTATGTCAAAGATCAGGTATTTGTTCCTCCTCTACCAGCGAATATTCTGCAACTGAAACAGTGTATCTGAGCCGCCTTCGACACCATCTCCAATGACATGTTGGGGCGTGTGTGAGAAGAGATGGACTTTCGAGTTGATGTGTGTAGAGTGACCAGAGGCGCACATAACGAGCATTTGTAATGCATGTAAAACCACTTTTTGAGTTACAGTACACAATAAAACACGATTCATTTTCCTACGTCAATTGCACTGTATGTTATGAATTTTTGTAACCCCGATAATCATTTTGAATAACCCTGTATTTACATAGAAATCCTTGCCCTACAATGAGGCTTGTATTAGCCGCGTATTCCCTCCTCATTGCTTCCTTCACTTCATCTTAATGCTGCTTCTGATAATATACCATTTACTGTTGAGTCCCTGGGCGATACCTTTCACACCTTAATGGACGAGGTGCAGTGGAAGCAGCACGCAGTGCAGACGTGCAGCAAGTTTACCCCACTAATTAACTGCTGTATATAAATAAAAGCAGGGTGTTCTAATATTAGTTTATTTTTAATTTGAATGTAAATAGAAATTCACCCTGGGGAAAATTCGTATCTCGTTACAAGTTGGCGAAGTTATCCGAGTAGTGTCCCCTCGAGCAACAGCTGGGTGAAGGGTCTTCCAGCGCTGTTAGGGGATGTGAATGAAATCAGTCAATCATCAACACGTTACTCTCAGATAAAGAACAACTTAACGGAACATGAAGAGTCACATTCCAGGATTGCAGAGCATAGCCATAACAGGTAAAGTGTTCAGAGCATCGCACCTCAACTCTTAAAGAGGACAGGTTATCTCACACACCCAAATACACGATGTTGCAGCCCCTAAAATAAGCAAGAGCAACAACATCTCCTTGTGTTTCTGTAACGGCTAGAATCCTTGGCAGTTTGATTCCCGACTCTACCAAGAAATGTAATTCTGATCTGAGGTCTGGAACGGTGTCCACTCAGCCTCGTGAGGAAGACCTGAGAAGAGGCAGGTTCGATTCCCTACTCAGCCATCCTGAAAGTGATGATCCGTGGTTTCCTCAAGTGAATGTCGGGATGGTTATTAACGTACGGCCAAGGCTGACTCCTTCCCAATCCTCAGCTGAATTACAAATAAACACACTAATACAGCCATTACAGTAACACATATTATCGGACAAAATCCCAAACTCACCAAAGTCACAGGAATGTCCAAGCCCCTTAAGTGAAACAACAATCGTTTCTCAGCAGGAGAATACTATTTTAAGTTCCTCCCTTCTCCTACTTAAAATGTGATAAGATAAGACAAGACAAGACAAGACAAGGCAAGGCAAGGCAAGGCAAGACAAGACAAGGCAAGGCAAGACAAGACAAGACAAGACAAGGCAAGGCAAGACAATACAAGACAAGACAAGACAAGACAAGGCAAGTCAAGGCAAGGCAAGTCAAGTCAAGGCAAGGCAAGTCAAGGCAAGACAAGACAAGACAAGGCAAGGCAAGACAAGACAAGACAAGGCAAGGCAAGACAAGACAAGACAAGACAAGACAAGGCAAGGCAAGACAAGACAAGACAAGACAAGTCAAGGCAAGTCAAGGCAAGGCAAGTCAAGTCAAGTCAAGTCAAGTCAAGTCGAGGCGAGGCAAGACGAGGCAAGGCAAGACAAGATCATTGATGGGCATGAGCCTCCTACTGGGGTGGTTCAAATAGTATCCCAAGAGAAGTCAGTTATTTCCTAAATACACATTAATAGGATGTTTGTTATGTTTCCCTACTTAGTAAAATATTTTCTAAGTCGTGTGAAAGCCGCATAAAGGAGTTATATGATCTCGGAGATATTTAAATATACAGTATACGCCTTTAACTAATAGAAAGAACATCACCAGGAGGCACGTGGTGTCTTTTGAATCCCGGGAATGTCTTACCACCGTAGACAAGAAAATATCTCAATAATTCTGTCATGGGTGACCTTAAAGGATGCGGTGAGAATCAAACAAAACACCAGCGTGCAGATACCGTCGGTGTTCATTCACACCCTTGAGATTAATAAGCACGTTACACCAACTGTGGTATTTACGACCTGCCCGGTATAATCTCTCCTCTCTAGCCCGTACAGTAAGCGTGAGGACCATCGTGCCTCTAATTGCACAACCTTGTGCAATCACTTGAGCAGTTTACACCCCACACTCAAGTGCGCGTCCCAGGAAGCCAAGTGGCTGTTTGAATACAACAACCGCCATATGGGCAGAGCACCATTCGGAGCTTTCCATTTATTAAAATGTTTCTCCCATAACCAAAAACCAAAGAGTACCCACTTGTTGCTACGGTCTTCAGCCCTTAAACGGGTTTAATGCAGCTCTCAGAAACTCCCTGTCCTGAGCTAATCGTTGCATATCTATATAGCTACTACATTCTACTTCCGAGGCATTATTCCAAACTTGGTCTACTGCTACAGCTCTTGTCCTCTACCCTTATTTCCGTAAAATGGCCTCCGTGTTCCTGGGTATCTTAGCATGCGTCGTGCAAGCCTACCTCTTCTGAAATTAAAATGATTTTCAGTCGCACAACTCGATTGTTAAAGGGTGTTTACACCTGATAACAAATTATAAGGTGCGTTCAAAAAGTAACGAGCCGGAGGCATAATTACAGAAACCAATATCTGTATGTTAGAAGCATTGGCCCTAGCTGTTGAGGCACTTGTCCCACTGTGACACGAGGCGGTGAATGTCTGTCTCATAAAATTCTCTGGGCTGCGTTGTGAACCAGTTCCGCACGTACAGCTGGACGTCGGCGACCGAGGTGAATCGTTGGCCCCGCAGAGCCCTTTTCAGGGGACCAAACATGGCGTAGTCACAGGGAGAGAGGTATGGACTGTATGGAGGGTGGCCGAGAACCTCCCATTTGAAATTCTGCAGGAGTGCCGCGACTGTGTTGGCCGTATGAGGTCGTGTATTGTCGTGGAGCAACCACGGCGGCTATGGCGTTCACTGACACAGGGCGGTCCTGGGTAATGAGTGCATCAACCAGCTGGACGTTGTCATCGGTAATGCAGGGGGGTGCCACAGGCCGGGCATCATCGGCTAACGACACCCGTCCTTCCCTGAAGCGCTTGTGCTACGCCTTGACCCCTTCAAGGGACATGCAGTGTTCGCCATACACTTGTGACATTCGGCGATGAATGTCCGTTCCCCCTACTCCTTCCGCTGTCAGAAACCGAACAACACCTCTTTGCCGGTTGACGCCTCCATGTCACTGTTTGCAATGCGACTCACAGCGTTGGACGATTGATGCATGCTGCTGCTTGCTTTGTATCGTCACGTGACGTGCACGCGTGCCTTCTAGCGACGAGCTGTGAACTTCCACGCTCTGATCGGAACCACACCTCGTTACACACGCCACGATTAGCCGATGTCGTCACCGGTTTGCGCATTCCAGCCTCCGGCTCGTTACTTTTTGAACGCATCTTATACATGATATTGATGAATGCACTTGGATGACTAGTTGCGATCGTCATCGGATCCTTTACATTCACTCTCCGATATGAACCGATATGAATTGTGACAGAAGCTGAACGAGAAAGGACACCACATCGCCCAAATAACCAGCTAAGTCCTTCATTTCACGTTAGAACAGCCGCCTGTCCATTTACTAACCATCACAGATTATCCCACTAAACAAGATAACTTCAAGGTCAATAGCCACTATCATTATCAAAACAAACAAACAATCAGTTCCGTGAAGAACTAAGCAGAATATTTCCATATATCCAATTAGTCTTTTCCATTAAAACTCTCTTGCCTATTAAAATGATTCTGGTTGGTCGGTTCCTCAGTTTAGAGGCTGCGACAACGCTGTCATGTAGCCCCGTGTACTTTGGGTGTGTGTAGAATCTGTCTGATAACCGGTGTTAATTGTGATGACTGTATTAGTGTGTGTTATCTGTCTTTAAATCAAGTAAGGACTGCAGACGATAATTTCAGGTAGTTACTACTTTCGCTACCAACTGCTACCGTCCACGACACCTAGCTGTGGACTTCACTACTATTAGACGCCATCGCAACCAGAGCCTGGTGACGAACTTTGGAACTTAAGAGCATTAATCAAACCTAACCTAAAAATTTTAGCTTCATTCAAGCGTAGTTAGTGGAAGCTTCTTTTTCATACCATAAATCTATGACATGGGACCGCCGGCTTCACTTCCCCACCGAAGGAAGGCAACCTGAGGGATTTTTAACGCTCTTAAATCAATCCGACGACTTCGGCTGTGTTTGAACCCGCGACCTTGGGCATAGACGCTCAGTATGCTACCAACTACGCTACCGAAGCCACCTAAAAGAATTTTTCTATGTCTTCACCAACACCATTAAAATAAGAAGTTATGTGCAAGAATATATAGTTTTGAACATCCGTCATTAAAACTCTTCTGGCGAGAGGCATCTTTCTGTAACAAACCACGGGGAGTAATTTTTAGAACAATCCAATGCACGGCTTCTTTGATATACGAAAAGTAAGCTACGGAATTTAGTGCCACCACATAATAATTGTTATCATAGCCTAGCATACGAATCATATTTTCAATCACATGTATATGACACGAGAAATATAAAATAAGGTTTCAACATTTCAAACTGATGCCAATTTTTTAAAACAATTGAACATCATTATATGTGTCTACACAAAGCTCTGAAAAGAGATTCGCTGCATCAAGTTTCATTGCACTCGGGTGATTAAATCACCAGAAGAGTTACTTTTAATATTTAAAAATCACTTGCCCGCCCTGCAGAACCACATGCATCTAAATTCGCAAAATTGTCTGACGTGACGTTCCATGCCTTCTTGAAACAATAGACCATATTTTACAGATCATACATACACAATATCTTATATAATAATTTTATTAATGCATCCAATAGCTAGTTTTGACTAGTCTCGCATTACCCACCGGACTATAGTAATATTAATATCGTATGACCTTGGGTGCCGCGTGCAAGCTTTGTTATTTGACGCCCAGAGGACAGCTTGCATGTCAAATTTTGTTGTTCTTCGCAACGCTTTGAAAGTCAAGGAGGTTAGATATCTAAGCTCTTTGGCACTATAGCGCTTTCTAGTAGAGAGGGGAGGAACTTTTGTGTTGGCGGAAAATCCCGAGATTAATTTTGCCATTACGAACACGGTCTACTGGATTCAAATGGGTTATTTTACATGCCAACTTCGTATGACATGCGTGCCGTGATTTTTGCCGCCTTTCACAAATCAATTACCATGGCCAGGAGCAAACCTGCAAACTTGGAGTTGGTAGTGCGACACGATAACCACTCACCCACCGTGGCAAGCACCCACCGGACTGCTTCGATACTACTTTTTTAGTAACCTGTTCTATGAAGTTAATCATTGACCCTAATCGACGTATTACCAAAGAAACTTCTGGTGTTTGAAATATGGACGTACCGCAGAACATTAAGGATGCCATGGACAGAGAAAGTCACAAATGTGGAAGTGCTGCGGCGTATGAACAAGGATTCAAAAAAGTCTCAATGTCATTAAAAGGAGGAAACTATCATATTTTATTCATTTCATTCGCAACAACAAATATAACTTGTTGCAATTAATTATCCAAGGGAAGATATACCGCATTATACAGCTCAGATCACTCTGAGATAAGTTGGTTGGTTCCTCAGTTTAGGGGCTGCGACAACGCGGTCATGTAGCCCCGTGTACTTTCGGTGTGTGAAGAATCTGTCTGATAACCGGTGTTAATTGTGATGGCTGTATTAGTGTGTGTTATCTGCTTTTAATACAAGTAAGGACTGCACACATTCAATTTTCATGTAGTTCCAACTTTTGCTAGCAAACGCCACCATCAACGACCAACTAGTTCTGAAATTGGTTACTAGATGCCACCGCAGTCAGCTCCTAGCGACAAACGTTGGAACCTAAGAACGTTAGTCCAATCTAACCTATAATTTATCCTCACACTAGTGTAATTAGTGGAAGGTTCTTTATCATGCCATAAATCTATGACATGGGATCGCCGGCTTTACTTCCCCTCCGAAGGAAGATATACTGAAGGATTTTTAACGCTCTTAAAAATCCAACGACTTCGTCCGGGGTTGGACCCGTGACCTTGGGCATATAAGCTCAGCATGCTACCCACTACGCCACCGAAGCCGCCCTCTCAGAATAGCAGACAAGATTTCGTGCAGTAGTGGTGTCACTTACCTGATCAGTAACGTTCAACAATTTCACATACGATCTTGTGGGCATTTAAATCACCCCACCATTTATGAACTATTTCCACTCGTAAATACCCTATCTTTCACCCACTGAAACACTTTATTCACTGGAAGATCTGGAGACTTTGAGGAACACACTCAAACCTGGTCATAGTAGTCAGCAAATCGCCAGTATACTTCATCCAGCACGTAATCTGGTTTACAAACCGAGGGCATCACGCGAGACCATCATAAAGCCACCGCCACTTCGCACATTGCGCTGGCAGCAGCTGTTGGCGTCTTGCCCGTCGCCATGGTAACCAGGCCTGCGCCCCTCCGATAATAGCGCTACGTTCGAATGAGTGAGGAGGCCTTTGCGTACAGTACACTATATTGACACTCAGTGGCTGAAGAGATTTCGGAGACCCTTCGTGTTTGCAGAGCGAGACGACCAATTGCTTGAGCACACGGACTCTTGCTGGTGGTCTCTTTGTGCGAGCCGCTACTGAGTCTCTTGCAAATAAACATACACGGCTATGTTGTCAGCAGCCAAATTACTATTGCCAATTAATACATTACAAACATACTTATGATATTATCCACAGTATTCTCGTGCAAAAACGTATGGGAAGAGTAACATCATCAATTAAAAACTAACATAGCTTGATTCGTCATTTAAAAGCTAACAGAGCTATCTTCATCAATTAGAAACTAACAGAACCTGGAGCTACGAAGGCAGATCAAAAAATAAGTTTCACTTCCCAGTTATGACCATTTATTACACCACCTATACAACAGCAACACGCCTATAACGACATACAATGTAACGTCACTTTTACACGTAGTTTCTAAGAGACTCCAAACATTTCTACGAACGCACAACCAACTTGTCGATGCCGGATACATAGAAAGTTCCTCCAGCTTTCTGCAACCACACGTAGACAGCGGCCTTCACCTCTTCATCGGTCTGGGAATGTCGACCACCGTTCTGTCTAATGACCGCATTCACACTGTTGACATTTGCACGGGTCCTGGACGTTGCGGGCCTGCCCTCGCGATATTCGTCCGTGATATCCGTGCGTCCGGCTTCGAATCGCTGACACCATTTTAAGATCCCTTGCCGGGAAATGGCCCACTGCCCAAACACAGCACTAATATCACGATGAGTGTCCGTGCAATTCTTCCTTTTGGCCCATAGGAATCGGATTGTAGCACGCACCTCATATTTGGAGTGAACGTCCAGTCGACGCGCCATTGCTTTTGGCCGCTATTCACATTATACAAGACGAGACACCACAGCGACCTGCCTAACAGATATGTGGGCAGTGTCTGTCCCTTTCTCCGCTGTGCCCACGTTTGCGATACACAGCGCGCAGCTGCAGCACGTTAATGCAACTAACTTTTTGATCCACCTTCGTATTAGAGCTTGGTTCATCCATTAAAAACTAACAGAGATCGGTTCATCCATAATGACGAACAGAGCTTGATTCATCAATTTATTAAGAACTAACAGAGCTTCAAAATCCATTTTAAAACTAACAAAGCTTGGGTTTTAAGAATTCGTGTTCCAATTTAGTTCACTAATGTAATTATATTAATTTTTACATTATTTATTTACATATTTTACGGGCACGTGGGAGCATTTACATCAAAGTTCCATGGACCTCTTTGAACCAATTGTTCTTGATTTTTAATACATTCTAGTGCAATTGATTCACTAGCTATATTTCTTGTTATTATCATTTTCTGCATTGTTCAGATTATTGATTCACTTTCCGGGTGTGCCACTGCGTTAGGCAACAATTCCTGTTGTCTGTCTAATTGGTGTTATTGTTGACGATTTGGTGTGTTGACTCTTCTGTTTGCCTTCTTTATTTATCGTAATAATGAGACACCTGTTAATATTTAAGTGTTTAATGAAATATGTCTTGAAACCTTCACGTACCATCTTCTCGCTACCTGCACACTACCAACACATCACACGTTAAAATCTCCCGCATTTCGTCACCACTGCACAGTGGGCCAAAATCGAAATCTAGGAGGACAAAATCATTTATTTTCATAATTAAAATATCAACATTTATTACTTCTACAGCGTGTTGGGGTTGCCGGAGCCAACCAGGTTCATTTTTGGTTTTGGCCGGGGATTTAAGGCCGGATGCCCTTCCTGACGCCACGTGATTTCTCAGGTGAAAATTCCACCCCGCTGTCACCGGGATTCGAACCCCGGCCGTCCAGGTGAAAGAGGAGCAGCTAAGCCACTGCGCCATCACGCTCCCCTTATTACTTCTACAGCATTCTCATACAAATGCCACTCACTATTCTGGGATATAAACGCATCTTGGTGTAAATCAGTCACCACTGTTCGAGCAGTCTGAATTGGAGGGTATGGTATGATCTTTGTAACGTGTTTCAGTTATTAATGGGCGTAATTGTTACGTAATTTTAGCTATATTTGCATTATATAATATTTAACTATTATTTTTTAAATTATATTTTCACTTAGATTTTTAGTATGTCGCGTCACTCTGCGTCACTTTCTACTTAATGTTAAAATGTAGATCAAGTCTTGTAGTTTACGCCTGTTATAAGATTGTTTGCATCTTTTTGCAAATTACTTAGTTATTTTACGTTTTAGAAGATGCCGCGCAACCAGTTCTCACACGTTTGCAACTGTTTGAAGCACTGGGTTCGGTGATTATGTCAAAAGTGGAATTTTGTGACTTTGTTAAAGGTATATTAGGGGTAGAAAATTGTTCTTAAGAGATAACTGAATGCTCTATCCAACTTCTAGTCATAGACAATTTCTTGCATGTGTAGACGTAGCTTAAAAAAAGGTCTTAACTGTTGTTTACTACGAAGTAAACAAATTATATACTTTGCTTTCACTCTAAATTCACGATTGAAACGTAAAACTAATTTTGTCCCTCTAGATTTCGAGTTTGACCCACTGTGCACTGTTTAGAGTACGTACGTCACTGAACGATCACCGGATGTCCCATATCCCCTAAAGGTTTGTTGACATTCCATGCCATTCACTTGTGTATGTGATCCGCACGGTATTCCTTGAAGACGTACGGCAAGAGTTCTTAGAAGATGTGCCACAGCATGTACGTCAAAACATGTGGTTTCAGCACGGTGGCGCACCACCTCATTTTTCACTTGTGGTACGAGATCATCTGCACCACAGATTTGGGCCAAGAGTGGATAGGTCGTGCTTGGCCTGTGTTCACCCAACTTGACACCGCTAGACTGCTACCTGTGGGGTCACATAAAACCTTGATTTACGAGACCCCAGTGAAATTCGAGAAAAATCTAGAAAATCGAACTCTGTGCTGGAAGGAATGTCTGAGCAAAAATGGCTTGAAACTTAACATAGGGAAAACTGAATACTTACAATGTGGTACACAGACCAACGGTACCATCAGCATTGAAGAGCATCATCTCACTAAAACTACAAACTTTAAATATCTCGGTTCCCTTATCATTTCAGATGGCGAAACGCTTCTCGATGCTGGAGCACGAGTTAACACTGCGTGGATGAAGTGGTGCCAAGTCACAGTAGTGCTGTGCGATAAGAAAGTACCTATCCCTTTGAAAGGGAAAGTTTACAAGTCCATGATACGACCAGTGGCACTTTACGGCACAGAATGTTGACCAGCTTCAACCAAGCATGAACAAGCCCTACATGGCTTGGATATGAAAATGTTACGTTGGTCCATGGGTGTTACACGGCTTGATCATGTCAGGAATGAGCATATCCGGAAACATATGGGAGTTGCAGCCATTACTGATAAAATGAGAGAAGCACGGCTTCGGTGGTTTGGGCATGTCACTAGAAGTGATGAGAACTCTGTGGCAAGAACAGCTCTCCAATACGATCCGGGAGGAAATCGACCCCGTGGACGTCCAAAGAAAAGATGGCTGGACAGAATCAAGGAAGACTTGGTGATGTGTGGACTTAAACCTGAAGATGCCCTTGACAGGAAGAAGTGGCGAACAGCAACCAAACAAGCGGACCCTGCACCATCGCGGGACACACGCTAGGAAAGAAGAAGTGGAATCCGGGGAAGACTTACTGGCACGGGTTATGGCTGCGGAGGATGTTGGAGGACCAGACATTGGTGATGGTGTGTACCACAACATGGTACTGTACCCGATTTCAGCAGTGCCGTGAATGCCACAATCCAAGAAAACAGCGGATCAAGAATCAACGGCAGTACCCCGGCTAAAAATACATACCGTAATATCCGGCATCACACACTCTGAAATCGTGGACACATATCAGGTGATATATTATATAACATGCAATGGAAAATCCTCCACAGGATCAGCGACAACACACACGCACACACACACACACACACACACACACATGAGCGCAAGACTCTCATTCACTCGGGCGTAACAGGGACAAAGGAATGGATAAAATGATTCAAGCCGCTATAATAACCATGGCATGTTCCTATCCTCCACACTATCTATAAAAACAACGCAAGAGTAAATTGAAAATGGAATGAGCATACGCAAATGCGTGCCCAAATTTTATTCAGAACAGAGAAGACGCCGCAAAAATGGATATAATAAAATTGAAAATCCATAACTGAATGTAATTACAATTGATGTCTTATGGCACACACTCTGACATAACGTCAGCTAAATTACACCAAAAAAAATTACTTAAAGATCAACAACAAATTGGCAACCTATCGCAATGCCTTTTCAATCAGGATTAATAAATAAAAAAAATTATAAAGAGCGAAGAAAATAAAAATAAAACAACCCCCTTAATAGAATTAAATAGTGACGGCCTCTCACTATTTACAGTATCAAATATTACTCTATACATAGATCCTGATTTTTATTCTTCATTGGATTACCGAAATATCTTTTAATTCTAATTACAAAAATTTAAGAAATACCTAATTATAATCATATATGTGTCATTCTAGGACAGTATCTACACCAATGTTCCTCCACTAATCTACATAGACCTATTATTCATCAATATTTACTGACGGTGATCAACATCGAGGTTAACGAGCAAACAATGGTTTAGCGTTCCGACCAATAAAGGTGAGAATGCTATCCACTGAGCCCCTGTTCTATCCAGTCTTCAAAACAATAACAATAATCATATAACTGAATTAGCTTCAACGTCTTGAATACCCTACTTATGGAGCCCCCGGTATCGCCAACCCAGCTGATCTACAAGAACGCGACAGTCTGCCAAACAGACAACAAACGCAACCAAAATGGTCCTAACAATACGAATATAAAGCAATACTGTCTTCAAACACAGTAAAAGAGATCTAACGGCAGTCAAAATAAACTCCACCAACCCTAATAAATACGACGTTCCAACGAACGGCATACGCAGCTAACAGCTGACTCACAAGACTGCAATCCTAATCATCTACACCACGCAGCCCAAATAAACAACACCAACCATTGACAGAGGAAAGGTTCCCAGGACATAACGTCCCTTACAGGGGTCGACCTTCGAAATACCAACAACAACAAAAAACAATTGGTATTTTCGCACACCTCTTCAATGTAAACACCACCATCCCACACTATTCTATCAAAATGACCATCTCTCCCTCACGTTATGTAATTCAAAGACGTTGATACTAATTTTAAATATGCTTCATAAGCGATAACTGGTATAGATCGAATGACAATCTCCCAGTGCGTGTTAACAAAGCACGATATAATTCTGACTGTAATCAGTTTCAAGTTACATTTATTGTGAGTGTCAACTCAAAAACATTTTCCACTAATGTGTGCACTATATTCAGTAAACCTTTAAATAAATAATTATGTATATACACTGTGTCACACAATAACAACAGTCGAGAATAATACTCGAATCAACATTACATTTTATAATTCAAAATTGTTTTCGAAAGAACTCTTCATCTGAACGATCAGAATAGCAACCAACTTTAAATCAACGAGGCATTTTCTAAAAGTCAAAACTGAAAATTAACTATACTTTCAAAGAAAGAAAAAAAAATCTTGTTGGAAAATCTCAAGTCAGGATTGAAGTCCCAAAATTCTCAAAATCAAAATTGATCGGGATTTTCTGAAAATCCGAGGAAATATTTGACTCAAATTCCAATATCTAAAAGAAATAAATTTTCAGAGTTAAAAATTTCAAAATCCAAAATAATTCAAAATTGAAAATTCCGAAAATAATTCAAATGGTAAAGTCAGATAATAGTGCCACAACACAATATGAAAAGAATCATCAAAGATCAAATAGCTAAATCTCAAAATTCAAAATAATTCAAAATCTAATTTTCAAAACAATTTTTCAAAAACTAACTCCTCTGAAGCTGCGAAGTGGCAACCGCGCAGAAATAAGAAAAATGCAAAGAAGAAAGTGCGCAAGAAACTGTTCATCCCGGAACACTCTTAGATCCGAAAATAATTTAAATGCGAAACCACGAGGTCGAAAAAAATATCTAATCTGAGGAAGAAAATCTTACAATTGGAAAAGCCAGCGATAAACATCGAAACGAGAACTCCACTAACCCAAGCACGGTCAGCAAGCAGATAACTCGCCTGCAAATATCCCCAAACATGCTGGAACTGAGGCTCACAAGCCCACTAAAAGCACACCGTAACTTGCTTCGATGAAAAAAAATTACTGACCACAAGATCCAAACCAACTACTTAACAAAATCACTACTGAAATAAAATGATCACGCAAAGCATCTACGAGAACATAGAACTACGAACTGGGGCTACAAATATTGAAAGACTTGTCTTACATTCTGCTGAATCGGAGACGAACAATGTGTAGATCCAATTCACGTTCAGAACAGGCGCTGGTTTCCATTTCACTCGGCTGACAGCTGGGTAGCCTCGCTTCAAACCACGATCCTTCTTCCCTGGTCCGCCTAGAAGCTGCTCGTTCCCTGCCATCGGCCATCCGAATTCTTGATAAGGGCTGACTGCCACGGCAATCGGATCGCCCCCTGACAGACACCTCGTTCGATCCCTGGTCTTCGTCCTGGCGTTTTCTTCTTCTCGTCCCTCCAGAAAATCGTGTAGTCTCCTTCCATAATTGCGTTGGCCATAATTCATAATGTTCTCTAGTAGATTGTGCATTTTTGAAGTGGCTGCGTGAACTTTGCTTTTCCGCATGTCGTTCTAAGTGACTCCACTCGAAGGAATTCTCACTTTCATGATGTAGGCCGCATTTCCCTCAGCATAATTTAACACAATACCATAACTTCCTCTGATAAATCACATTCTCCTTCCGGCCACGTGTCCATAATGTTCTCCATTTTATTGCCGACCACTACCTTCTCGAACATATCGTTCCGAAGTAACGTGTCTCAAGGCGTTTCCTTACAACATGCACGTTCAATACTTTTCAAAAAGTACATTCACATTTCCCTATTCTCCACGACTACGTTACACAGTACTGACTGACAATTTATTGTCTCCCCATGCCACCGGTCTTTACTGTGGAATAATCCAAAACTCACTCAAAATCACACAGACTTCCTTGCTTCAAAATACATTAGCATATTTAGACACGATGTTTCACACGTTCATATCACTTCCTTAAACATCACACACCAACAACCACTGTCGTAATGCCTTTCCGCAGCACACTGCTCCCCTCGCTCTGCTCAAGTAGACTCTCCCTCACGTCACCTGGCATACTCTGACGTCATCCTTCTCTCGCCTTCTCGAACATCTGTTCCTTACTCAATGCTGCTTACCGAAACTCGGACATGAATATCCACAGAAGACATTTCCTGATTATAACTTAATTAATGTCTTCCATTTATTTCCCAAGGTCAATGCTTCCAAATGCATTAAGTAGCCTACTAGACAAAATAAAACATTCCATTTCTAAATTCGCTCACGGGATCTTCCAATCCCGTTCCTTTTTCTTCAAGAACCGGCTATGGTCTATCTCGAATGGATGGTCCAATCAAATCCGCCCTTTCTAGAAGAAGATTACATTCAGCCAACAAGCTTCTTGTTGAGCAATACTTCATAACATAAAGCTTGTATAATGGACCTGTTCCAAAATTCATTCTTCCAAAATTAATTAAATGCTCTCCTTTTTTTTTAGAGTTGCCTTTCATATCAATTCCTCGTATCTCTTTATACGAATTCGGGGACAGTACGGAGGAGGTCGTCACATCAAGCCCCACCTGTAATTGTATCCAGACGACAAGCACGAGGAGTCCGACAGAGCACCGAAAATGCGAGAGCTGTGAACGTGCGTAATGGTATTCTCTTGTGGATAGCGGGAAGATGGTACGTTCCTATGCTAAACGTAACCATCTTAGTCCCCACTACAAGCCCTCAAATTCTTTAATGGGAATTTAGAAACACTCTGTATCTCAATATTTTAAGAAAACAATAAATGTTTAAAACCGAATAGAATTTGTTATATTTTACACAAGAATAGTTCCTTGACTCATGACTCAAAACGTAAGTTATTACAGCACATACTTTATATTATTATTAATAATAATAATAATAATACAGATAACGCACAATGTGCAGATTTCATACATTAACCTCGACAGAAGTCAGTTAGGGAGGTTTTTCTTTTGTCACAGTAAAGGACGTGGTATCTATCACTAAGTTTGTAACACAGATTACAAATGCACTGGTCTTCTGATTGGTGGTAGCTCTTGTTCTGGCACATAAGGTGGTGAGTCGCGTCATCATATGTCTGAGCTCGTAGTCGCCTCGCATCCAGTTTCTATATGTCATTGCGTCTGTAGTATAAAAGTCCATCCAGATTTCTTCCATTTTCGCTTGTCGTTCACTTAAGAGTCGTATATATGCTGACGTAGATGGCAGTGCCAGTTGATGACGCAGTTCTTCAATGGAAAATGTTTGTCTTGTCAGTACATACACAAGTCTCGATTTTGTAGTTTTTGAGAGGCATAGTACTCGCTTCAGGAAATTTGCTTTTATTCTTTCTATATCTTCTAGGTTACTTTTTGTCAGCTGTTCCCATGTTACGTCTAGTCTGTACGTCACGATTGGCATTGTAACACTGATGGCGGGTCAGTGAGGTCGTGTGGAGGTGTGCTCCGTGAAAATTATGCTATTGAAGTGAAATAATACGTTGAATGAATACAGACTCGATCGACGTGCGCAGTAAGTAATAGCAATTTCAAGTTCAATATTGTTTTGTTGTTAAATTGAACTGGTAAAAGAAACTGAACGTTTTTATATGAGATTAGATTGCAGAAAATAAAGAACTGTTTGGGCTTATTGTAGTACTGCCAACTTAAGAACTTGAAGGATTGCATCATACTCTCGGACCTTCACCTCTCGATATTCGCAATAATGGGTGTTTGCAAGGCATGCAATAAACCAGTTACGAAGCAGGATGCATCAAAAATCCAATGTAGTGAATGTCAGTTTTGGTTTCATGTGAAGTGTGTGAAATTAAATGAAAGTGATGTTAAACATTCGAAAGTCAATGTGCGTGACTGGCGATGTGGTGACTGTGTGGTGCTGACACCTGACGGTGTGGAGCGGCAACTAACAGGTAAAAGAGCACTGCCGTCCATGCGGGAACTGTATGAACTGATAATGAGCATCAAATCTGACATTGTGGAAATGAAAGGAGATATTGCCAACATGAAGGAAAGAAATTACCAGACCGAAAAGGACATGGGAAAGTCTTTAGACCTGACCCATGAAAAATTGGATGAAAATAGTAGACTGATTAAGGATCAGAGTGAGCAAATCAGGGCTTGTATGAACCAAATGGACGCTTTGAAGGAAGAAACGTCAGCACTGAGAAGGCAACTGAAAGACACGCAGCGGGAAGTCGAAGATCTCAATCAGTACGGAAGAAGAAATACGGTCGAGATTTTTGGACTCCCAGAGACACCTAACGAGGATACCTACGAATTAGTTAGGAGAGTTGGACAAGCACTAGATGTCGCAATTGATGTTGACAAGATTGATATCTGCCACCGCTTGAAGAAATCCCCACAAAATCAACAAGACACCCCGGCGGGCGTAGTTGTGAAATTCGTCAGGCGAGCAGATAAGGAAACATTCATCCAGAAAAGGAAAGTAAAACGCAACCTAAATACAACACATCTAGGTTATACTGTTAACAACCCCATTTATGTTAACCAGAGTTTGACACCACTCAGAAGGCAGGTGTTTAGCCTAGCTAGAAAAGTCAAACGTGAAAGAGGCTATGCGTTCCTGTGGATAGATAACTCTGGTGCCATTAAACTGAGGAAAAGAGAAGGAGATAGATTTGTACATGAACTGAAATGCATTGAAGACGTGAACAACTTAGGCCTAATGTAAAAATGAATAATTCTAATCAGTTTCTTTCAATTTATTACCAAAATGTTAGGGGATTGAACACAAAAACTCATAATTTCTATACGAGCATATTGAGTAATAGGCATGATGTCGTGCTCGTGACAGAGACTTGGCTTTCGGAATCAGTATACAACGCGGAGCTGTTTGACGACTACTACAATGTCATTAGGCAAGACAGAGTAGGGAAAAGAGGCGGTGGAGTTTTAATTGCAGTGAGACATGACATAAATTATAATGAAATTTACTCTGAGCATGGAAATTATGAAGCGTTAGGTATTAGAGTGCTGATGATTAATAAGGCTTATTATATTTTTAATGTTTATTTTCCACCAAATTCTTGTCTTGATACTTATAATAAATTTTATATTAATATAGGGGAACATTACAATGTTATTGGTAGCAATATTATAATCGCAGGTGACTTTAATATTCCCACAGTGAGGGGTGCTAATCAAGATCTTCTGAATGGTGATTCCCAAGAAAGAGCCTTATTCAATTTTATGTCACTACATAACCTACTTTCTCTAAATGATATCCAGAACATAAATTCCAGAACTCTAGACTTGGTACTCACTAACTTACCCAAGGTCGTGTCGATCAGTAGGGGATGCATCCCCTTAGTAGGAGAGGATAACCACCATCCCGCATTGTCTATTGAGCTAAGTCTAACTAATGTACGCATTGGTTCTAGTAAGGCCACTTCTACTATGATTTATAATTTTAAACGAGCAGATTTCAATAAAATGTATAGGTTATTGAATGAAACTAACTGGGAATATCTTGATACATTTCATGACATTGATAGGGCAGTTGAGTATTTCTATGACAAAATTTATGCAGTATTTAATGACACTGTACCTTTCATAAAAACGCATAGAAAACGTTCATACCCTAGTTGGTTTAATTTAGATATTATCAAAAATTTGAAATTGAAGGAATATCATAGAAAGAAAATGAAATCATCTTCATTCCACAAGGAAAATTTTATCAGATTAAGAAAGATAACCAAGGCTTTGATTGACACTGAATATAAGAAATATATAAATGACTCTGAAAATTTAATGCAGGAAGATCCCAAACAATTCTGGAATTATATTAAAAATAGAAAGGTAAAAACTAGGGCGAATTATCAACAGATGAAACTTGGCCAAAACTTGTTAAAAACGAATAAGGAAATTTCAGATGGATTTGCAGATTTTTTTAAAGCAGTATATGAAGGTAAAACAACATCTTATGCACTCGATGAACATACAACAATGATCCCAACTATCACCTCTCATTCATTATTCATAAAAGCCATAACCATAAAAGAAGTTGAAACTGCCATCAAGAAATTGAAGCATAAAAAGTGCAGTGGTCCGGATAATATACCTCAATATATTATAAAGGCCTGTGTTGATGTCATAAAATATCCACTGTTTCTCTTGTTCAATATCATTCTAAGACATAGCACATTTCCAGCAATATGGAAATTATCCAGAGCATGTCCCATCTTCAAATCCGGTGACTCCTCTCAAATTGAGAATTACAGACAAATAACGATCATCTCTGTACCTGCCAAGGTTTTCGAACAAATTATTTATTGTAGAATTCTCAATCATGTAAAGCCATATATAAGTAATTTTCAACATGGCTTCGTTCCAAACCGATCTACAACTACAAATCTGTGTAACTTTGTACAGTTTGTCTCGAATGCATTAGATTCTCGATATCAAGTTGATGCCATCTACACCGATTTTTCAAAAGCCTTTGACAATATTAATCATGGTATATTATTACGGAAATTATCAGCCTTAGGATTCTCGAATCAAATGTTAGAATTAGTGGCATCTTACTTATCAAACAGAAAACAGTATGTGTCCTATAGTGAAGCTAATTCCTACACCTACATTGCTAAGTCTGGCGTGCCACAAGGCTCAAATTTGGGTCCGTTATTTTTTGTGATTTTTATAAATGATCTTCACATTTCTATTAAAGAATCAAAATGTATCCTATATGCTGATGATCTAAAAGTGTACAGAGTTATTAAAAATGAGCAGGATGTCCAGAAATTGCAAAATGATATAGATAACATTCACAAATGGAGCCTAGACAATGACTTATTGTTTAATATAAAAAAATGTAATTTCATCATCTTCAGTCGGAAAAGACAATGCTTGGAATCTAGCTACAGAATGGATGGAAATCTTTTAACTAGACTGAATACGGTCAAGGATCTAGGGTTGTATATAAATCATGATTTGAGTTTCAAATATCATATTGATAAGGTAGTGAATGATGCACTTAGAAGTCTGGGATTTATTTTTAGAAGTTCCAAGGAGTTGACGAATGCAAAGACAATCATTACGCTCTTCAATGCATATGTGAGAAGTAAGCTGGAGTTTAATGCGGTAGTCTGGTCTCCAATGTACGAGTCACATATAAAAAACATAGAAAGGCTGCAAAAGAAACGGTTACGCTTCCTATATTACAAGAAGTACTCTGTAACAGCCATCCGTTGTAGAATTCCTTACTCTAACTTGTTGTCAGAATTCCAAATGACTAAACTTTCAACACGCAGGCTTATTGCTCAGCAGATATATTTATATAAAATTATCAATGGTATCTCAGACACGAGTGAAACTTTAGAGCAAATAAATTTCAATGTGAGAAAGAAATGTCTCCGAAAACGAGAACTCTTAATAGTTAAAAAATCTAATACAAATTTCCATAAAAATTCACCGATATTGAATATGTGCTGTACTTACAACAGGCTCTCAGCTGACAACAATTTAGATTTTGGAATGTCCTTGCTAAATTATAGAAGGCAATTACACGTAGTTTTAGATGTCAAATGATTCATTATAACGTAGATATTAAATTTAGGTTTCACTTTCTTACCATCTTCCATTGCTATTGTATTAGTACCTTAAGATATGTATCTAGTTTTACATTATGTGACCAAATATTAAAAATCATGCTTTATTTACTGTTATTGTGACTTGAACTTGTGTATATTCCTTGTTAACAATTTCTTTTTTTTAAATTTAAGGTTTAATTTTTAATCTTCAATTTTTAATTTTCATTTTTTATTTTGTATTCTAATGTATTTTTTTTATCTTGTATCTTAATGTATTTTCATGTAATATATGTGTGTAAACAATTGTTTAATTGTTTGCTACTGTAATTGGGGCACTGCCCTGTTGTGGCAATAAATAAATAAATAAATAAATAAATAAATAAATAAATCAATGGATAGCTTATGAATATTTTGTATACTATTTGACGCAATGGTTGCTGCTGCCGCTCTTTCCTTTGTGTGCTTTCTGAATGCCGTAGGGTGATCCCAAGGTATTTAAACTGTTGTGTACATGCCAGTGGAATACCTTGGTATAATATGTTGTCAGTATCTACTGGATTTCCTCCTTTCCTGAAAGTCATCTTTACTGTTTACTTTATAATATTAATATCGTGTGGCCTCGGGTGCCAGGTGCAAGCTTTGTTATTTGACACCCAAAGGGCAGCTTGCATGTCGAATTTTGTTGTTCCTTGAAGCACAATGAAAGTCAAGGAGGTTAGATATCTAAGCTCCATGACACTATAGCGCTTTCTAGTAGAGAAATGAGGAACTTTGTGTTGGCGGAAAATCCCGAGATTAATTTTGCCATTATGAACACAGCCTACTGAATTCAAATGGGTTCTTTAACATGCCAACATCGTATAAAATGTATAACATGCGTGTCGTGATTTTTGCTGCCTTCAAAAAAAAAACACTTACCACGGCCAGGACCGAACCTGCAAGCTTGGGGTTAGTAATCCTACACGAAAAGCACTCACCCACCGTGGCAAGCTATACTTTATAACTAAACCATACTACTAAGACGAACTAACTTCTTTATTTAACGCTGACACGAATTTTAAATAAGAGCCCGTGTTGCATTTTGTAGGCACCACAATATCAGGTCTGGCGGCTTAACTTAAAGAAAGAAAATTTTTATGCTCCACACGTTGAGGTTATAATCAATTCTATGATTTGTTGCACCATTGACATATTTTAGACACTTATCTGGTCAACAAAGGTTTGCCAATATCTTGCCCTAACCTGTAAACTTTTGAGAGATAAAATGTATTTAAAAATGATCTAAGAATTCATCAAATCAACGAATATCAGTGAAGATAAATAATGAAACTCAAGAATGTCTTAAATTTCTCCGTCATAACCCGGAGTCGAATAGTGGGTAAGCTACCGTACAAACGTGAAAAGGAAACTATTAACGTTTCTCCCATCTTTCCTCTGTCTTATCTGCCTTTCATGGCTCTACTTCTTTAAGTCTCCCTCAGTCCTCATGCATTGAGGGATGAGGACATTTGTTCTCCCTTCCTTGTACTGCTCGGGTCCAAGCGCTGTGAACTTGCGGGGTGAGGAGAAAGAGCAAGGAAGGATCAGGCGAGAAGAGAAGGGTCTGTCAACAGCCCGCCGTGATATCTGGTATTCCTTTCTATTCCAATACTGCTAACATAGGACCGCTGCTCAAACCACTGTGGTGTTACGTATGAGTGAGAGTGTCACCAACCAATGTATTTGGTTCTGTACTATGCTCGGACCGAAAAACCTCATCACTCGTCAACACCACTGCTCATAATCCGCGATGCACATTCCTCTCAGATTCGCGCAGCTTAGACCCGAGCAATACTTGGTCCAGTACGACAGCCTGTAATTGTGGTAAATCTCTACATAGTATAAAATTGTGAAATTCAACATTATAAAACAGTAGTCTTGCCTGCAGCCCTTTATGCAGCCGAGACACTTAATCTGCAACAAAAAACAATGAGAAATGAATTGGAAATTAAGGAACGCAAAATCATGCGAAACATTTTGGGACCAAGAATTAAAGATGGAATTCACCTTCCGAAACCTAATGCTGACGTCTATTTGAAAATTACTAAAATCACAGACACAATCCGTATGAGAAGGATCCAATTCATGGGACATTTGGACAGAATGAACCCAACTAGGTTAACAAATAAAATCTGTACGTTTTTGCAGAAAAAGGCAACAAGGTCCAATTGGTACAAACAGGAGGAAAAGGACTTGGCTGAATTAGGTTTTCCCAATCTCAAGGATCGAGAGGAAATTAGGAAAATTACTCATACACTGGGTTTTGAGGCAGAAGAGAGAAGACCTACCAGACACGTCTGGTCGCAGCAACGAAGACTAGCTCAATCGTTGCGCATGAAGAGTTATTGGGCAAACATCAAGGCCAAGAAGTGTTGATTCCGCGTGGTCCTAGGAGACCCATTCGCGCAGAAGAAGAAGTATAAAACGAAGTCCCTGATTCTTGGATGTTACGGGTATTCTCGAGAACCACTGGATGGATTTTGACGCGGTTTTCACAGTTCTGTAAAGGATTTCTTGAGGAAGGTTTCTGTAGAATAACATTCACTTATGACCAAAGAAAGCCGAGCAGTAACAATTTCAGTCAATTGAGTCGAAGAAAAACCTGTCGTCCGTGCGCATTTTCATCTTACGCTGGGTAAACCGTTAAAAATATCTATATACTATGACAGTAAGAATTGCTCAGCAGGAAATGTTCTACAAAAACATCCGCGACAGCATATCTGTATCTTTAATACATCGCCCACTATAAGAGTTTTTACTTTTTCATTTCTTCCAACAATCTCCATTCAGTGGAAATTTAAATTACTAGCTGCGGAGCGAGTTAACAAGATAGGGAGCGAGCCTTTCGCCCCAGCTTCGGCCAGCATTAAACTGTCGAGTCGTTTCGATTTAAGACTTCAGAGAAGAGTGTATGTGTTTTCGCTGTTCACTTCGGCTTTTCTGAATTGCGTGTGAGACTTTCCGTCCGTGCGCCTTTTAAGCTTACGCTGGGTAATCCATTGAGGATACCAGGCGAAGCCGGGGCAGGTTACTAGTCTTTAAATAAAACAGACTGGACTTGCATTTATACGCTTAAATTAAACTACAAGATTAATGATATCACACTATACCCTAAGGCTAATTCGTTCCTTGGTGTTGGCAGTGAACTCAACAAGGACTGAACATGGCATGTTGAATCATCGAATCAATAATTGAAGTAGTGTCCTTCGGGCCAATACAAACATGACGTGCGTGATTGGTGAAGTACATCCTAAACACTAAGAACAAACAAAGTTGAGGCCAGCCAGCGCGAGCCATGACTCTTCGCTTCATATTTATGAAGACCATTACTCACATCCACAGCCTCGCTCTCGATAACTGGGAGTTAAACATACCGTCACTGGGCGGAGAGGAAACATACACACTGACAGATGTTGCTACATTATTAGAATGTCTATGTTAGTTTCCCAGAGAGAGAAGGTAATAACCAGGGCTATGATATCTAATATACTTACATATTTCTTTATTACACAATTTTAGCCTATTTTCATTTATGAAAAAAAAAAGAGGCTTACACACCTTTTGTCCCTGTGTGTGTGTCTATCCCCCCACCCTCCCTAATAAAATCTAAACGGCTGCAGCAATTTCAATGAAACTCAAATAGGCCATAGCACCATTTTGGCCGACCACGACCTTACCCTTCAAATTTTGTTACGTCTCACCAATCCAATATGGCGGCTGTGCGAAATATTTCACCGGCATACTATATCTCAGAAACTGTTACTGATATCACCTTGATATATTGCACGGTGATTAAGGGCACTACTAGAAGTTCATCTATGAGACTTCCAAACCTGTTAACTACAAAACGAAGATGGTGGCCAAGCAAGGCTGAAACATTTAAATAGACTTTTCTCGCGATTTAACCATCCGAGCCCAGTGATACTTGGTACAGTAAATGATTGTACACATTGTAATGCACTCGCATCTAATTTGGTTCAAATGTTTACATAACCTCAAGATGGCACTTGTGAAATTTTCACATTAAGTTTGTATTTCTGGTGTATTAATCATGTCATCAAAGTGAACGTTTGAATAATGAAAGTACGCAATAATCGTCATCTAATAGTACATAATTATATGGCCTACATATATATAAAAATCCAACATGGCGACCATCCGAAATATTTAGACCGTTCTCAATATCTATTAATCTATGACAGCAATCAAACTGAAATTTTGTTTATTGATAGAAGCTATAAGCATAAGTTCACCTATGAGACTTTCAATAACCCGGTGAGCAGAAATCCAACATGGCGGTGACGCGAAATATAAATATTTAAATGAACATTTCTCGCGATTTAACCTTCTAAGCGCAGTGAAACTTGGTACAATAAATGCTTATACAAATTTTAATCCACTGGCATCTAATTTATTTCAATTGTTTTCATAACCACAAGATGGCAGCTGTGCGAAATTTTAAAATCTGGATTCCATTTCCTGTGTCCTAATCATGCGATTGTAGTTTGAACACTACACCTACACATTAATCTTCATGTAATAGCATATAACTCTCAGACCTACATATATAAACATCCAACACGGCGAGCATCCGAAATATGTAGATGGTTCTCAATATCTACGAATCTATTACAGCTATCAAACTGAAATTTTGTATGTTGATAGAGGCAATTGGGATAAGTGGGATATATCAAAATAGGCTGTATAGTTCTTCATGGAACTACTTGTTTTAGTATATGTAAATCCTAGCTCTTGTAATATTTCTGACGCAGTCTGTTAACGATTCATTTTCATACCGATAGATTTTGATTAAACACTTATACCTATGAATAGGTAAATACTGCAAATGCTGATCCGCATTACAGTCAATAATGTATTTAAACAAATTATAATGTGATACAAGTCTTGTTATATGCTCAAAATCACGGGATCAAACCCAGCCGAAGTCATCGGATTTTTTCAGAGCAATTTGCAGCAATGTTTTGTAAGCAACGCACCCATCGTTCCGCGCCATGGCCGAGACCTCACTCCCAAAGTTGTTTGATCGAGGAAGAGCGAGGAGATAACTAAGTTATCTGCGTCGAGAATCACAAGATAACCCGATCAGACACTAATTCTTTTCTTCCCGCTAGATGGCACTGCGTATCTCTGCCTCAGGGTGAAGAGGGGCGGCTTCGGTGGCGCAGTTGGTAGCATGCTGAGCTTCTATGCGCCAGATCGCGGGTTCAAATCCAGCCGAAATCGGAGTTTTTAAAAGCGTTAAAAATTCCTCAGTATGCCTACCTTCGGAGGGGAAGTAAATTCGGCGGGCCCAAGTCATACATTTATGGCATGTAAAATAACCTTCCACTAACTACAACTGTGTGAAGCAAAATGTGTAGGTTAGATTTGATTAATGCTCTTAAGTTCCAACGTTTGTCGCCAGGTGCTGGTTTCGATGGCATCTAGTAGGCAAGTTTGCAGCTACGTGTCGAGGACGGTAGAATTTTGTAGCAAAAGTAGTATTAGTGCGGCTACGAGGGTCATAAATGATATCAGACAGTTGAAAAAAACTCTCCGTCAAAACAGCCTTGAAACTCTTCCAGCTCAAGGTTACACCCGTTGTAACATATCAATTAAAGAATATCTGGTCGCACCACAAACTGAAACGCCTGGAAAAGTTGGAAAAACTAGAAGCGACTTTTTAAAGAAGGATCTGTGTATTTCAAAATACACGCCTTCAAGACTAGTCTAAGAATATTAACACGTGAAATACATTATGTGGAAGAGCTCCGCCTCCAACTGTCGCTACCGTCTACACCAGCATACGTGCAACTCATGGAGAACCTGCAATCGAAGAAGAGAGACGTATGGTGGGATTTCTACATCACTGACGCAATGACCTGCAATGATTGGAAACGGGAAGGCTACGAACTAAGACATACTGTTTGTTACACGCTTTGCCATACATGGCTTTCACAATAAGCTGTGCAAGTTAAAGACGTTTCTGGAGCCAGACGCAGACTGTGTATGTGAACGTTGCGGCAAATGTTGCGAAATATATCATGCGATGTACTGTACATATTGACTTGAATCTCTGACGTCCTTCTGTTGTAATGAATAGTTTATTAGTGCTCATAAGGTATCCTATGTATGTTTTATTTTGTCTGTGTCATTCCTTTGGCTATTAGCTGCAATACATATTTTTTTTTAGCAATCCTTACTTGAATTAAAAACAGATAACACACACCAATACAGTCATCACAATTAACATCGGTTATCAGACAGATTCTCCACACACCCAAAGTATACGGGGCTACATGACTGCGTTGTCACAGCCCCTAAACTCAGGAACCAACCTTCTTCAGTTATGATAAAGTAATTTATTAAATTAAGCGCATTAAACAATGATGAGCAATAAAAATCATAATCGAAATCATAGCGCCGAATGTATTTGATGATAATAACATTTGAATACATAAGGAACGTCTCTTCGCTACCATTTTCCTACTCCATAGAAGCAGATTTCTCTATTTCGGAATCTTAAGATCTTTTATAAGGAATTTAAAGCAATTTTACATTATATTCTTCCATATTTATAACGATTTCCTCCAAATTAGGTAATATTTTCGATTACAATTAACAGTATTTACAATAGAATTTTCAATATTTTGGAAGATTAGTCTACAATTACTGTGGATTTTGTTTGATAGTGAACATCCCACCCAGAGACAGAAAACATTAAATCACAAAACATCAGGTCAATTCCACAACGCCGCGCCGTGGAAATTCCTGTACTCTGACTGAATATTTCAACCTACTGTTGACTTTGCCATAAATGCGCGAATTAGGTTATTTACCATGCACTGAGTTGCAGCTATGCCCTGAGATTCAGAATCAGCTAATAACTCAATGTCATAAAAAACGTCATTCCTGTGATCATTCATGCAAATACTTTTTAAAGAATTGCCAGTTTCCAGTCTAAACTGGAACAGGCCTATCTCCTAAGCTATTTTTAGCTTTTATTTTTACAATTTCCGAAAAGTGACGGCTCCACATTATAATAGGATAGTCCTGTTGTGCCATGGCCTAGTTTCATTAATATCCACTAGCTGTGTCCAGTTTTAATTGTTTTTTAGCGTATGGCTTTTAGTGCCGGGAGTGTCCGAGGACATGTTCGGCTCACCAGTTTTGTAGCTGCTTCGAGACGGACACCCAATGGGTGAGCTACAAGTACCGTTGGGGAGGAACGTTGGAATGGAAGGACGAGGAGTTGGAAGGTAGCGGCTGTGGCCTATAGTTAGGGACCAACCCCGGCATTTGCTTGGAAGGAAGATGGGAAACCACAGAAGACCATCTTCAAGGTTGCCGGCGGGGGGATTCGAACCTCCTCGCCTCCCGGATGTGAGCGACTGCCAACAGTCATGCCGTAACGACCACTGCTAACTCACCCGGTAGGTTTAATTGTAATACATTAGTATTACCAATCCCCGCAGAGCCGTGTAATGAGGGCAGCAGAAAACACATCTGATTCCCAGTGTAAGTCATTATCATTTGGGTTCGAGCAAAGGCAGTGAGCAAAAATACAGCGATAATTCATACACCAGGGTTGATTTATGGTTTTAATATTTATGGAACAATAATATGGACGCACTTTATATGCGCTGCTACGTTATAACTGTGTACGGATTATTTTATATTCCCCGGTGACAAGCACAAACCAGACAGTACATTAGGTTGAACGTGAAATCTATGTAGTCACAGCCAGGGGTTTTTAATAAATGTACTACATAACGCGTGGTCAAAAAGTTTCCGTTTGAGCAAATTCGTGTTGACCGACTGAAAAGCTCCAACTGATATTATATTTTCATCACAATCGTTCTTCATACACACTGAACTAATCTGCAGAATGTTCTCCATTCTCAAAGAGCGCAATCAATTAATTTTTTATGTTCGACCCTAACTATTATGTTTCAGAAAACTGTATCATAATGAGGCTCATTATAACACTATTGTTCATTATGAAACAGTTTCTCCCACCAAACAGAGCTCAAGAAACAGTTGTGTGACCAATTAGATAAGGATACCTTCGCGCATGCGCTCAAAATCCATCATGTCTATATAAATTACCGAAAGTGCACCGTCCATATGTTCGCGTAAATAAACTGGTGAATATGAGACCAGAAATAGCACTGTACCTCAATATCCCCAAAACCAATTTCTTCACAGCGCGTGGTTTTGAAACTACTTCGGTGACGGTTTTACTGAATACACAATCTGAACATATGGTATTGAAGCACACAGAGCGAATGCGTCGGTTGCCCAGAGAGCTTGGAAAATAGAGATATACTACCCATCGCAGCACCCGATCACAACATTCTAGTGACTGAACAGATATTTATGAATATTTATGTTAAAACATATAATAAAGTTACAATTATCGTCGAACATAAACAGTCGTATGCAACTCACCTATAATGGTAATTAAGACACTCGCGTACGCTCGTTTTATAAAAATACTCGTGTCTTAATTATAGCCATTATTGGCTCGTTGCATAATGTACTAATACATAACTAGTACAGTAATTTATTGATTCATTTATTCATTTATTTATTCATGTACTCATTTATTTATTTATTTAGACTGTATATTTGTTTAATTATTCATTTATGTATTTATTCACTTATTCATTTATTTAGTTATTCATTTATTAATTGATTTGTTAATGTATTAATTAATCAATTTATGAATTTATTTACGTATTTATTCAAATATTTATTTATTCATATACTTATTTATTAATTCATTTATTCATTTAATCATTTATTTATTTATTTATTCATTTAATTATTTATTTATTCATATATTTATTTATTCATGCATTCATTTAATCATTTATGAATTCATTTATTCATTTATTTATTCATTTATTCATTTCTTCATTTATTTATTTATTTATTTATTTATTCATACATTTATTTATTTATTCATTTATTCTTTTGTTGAATTATTTATTTATGTATTCATTTATTTATTTATTCATTTATTTATTTATTCATTTATTTATTCATTTATTTATTCATTTATTTCTTTATTCATATATTCATTTATTTATTTATTCATTTATTTATTAATTCATTTATTCATTTATTCATTTGTTGAATTATTTATTCATGTATTTATTTATTTATTTATTTATTCATTTATTTATTTATTCATTTATTTATTTATTTATTTATTAATTCATTTATTCATTTATTCATTATTTATACTATATATTTATTCATCTATTCATTTATTCATTTAGTTATTTATTCATGTATTCTTTTATTTATTTGTTTATTTCTCTATTTCTTTATATATATTTAGTTATGCATTTAATCATTTATTCATTTATTTGTTTATTTGATTGTTTATGTGCTTATTTGTTTATTTGTTTAATTATTTACATATTTATTTATATATTTATTGGGCACAGAGTGTCCCAGTGAGCTGGTAGCTCAAGGGGGGACATACCTTAAATATTCATTAATAACTGCATGTTTAAGCAATGGCACTTATTCTAGCCACTGGACTTTCCACTTTTCTTGTACACGTAAGCATAGCAAACTACTGATATTACCATAACTCAATAAATCCATAAACTCTTACCTTAAATGTTAGTTCGTAACACAAGGCACGGACAATATACAAAAGTCAAGGAAATACTGTACATTATGAAACTAGTAAACACTGTTCTATTATTACATCCAACGAACAATCGGTAGCGGTAATGGTAGAAATGCATGTGCTGAGAGCCCGTGAAGCTCGCGCCGTGTCGAGGCCACCCGCAGATCAGAACAGACAGTGCAGGCTGCCTATCCGAGAAGGGAAGGCGTGGAAAGCTTTGAGGCAGTTCCTGCCTCTTGAAGAGTTTTGACTGTACCTTCATAGAACTAAAGAAGGGGCGTTTATATTTGTCCCACACAATAACAAAGCACAAACCGTTATTTCGTGTTCTGCCTGTTTTGTTTACACACCATTGAAAATTAGCCACAAGTAATTTCAAGACACTACTATTTAATGAAATGTGGAGTGGATTATAAATAATGTGGGAAGTTAGATCACAGCCAGAAGATAAATTCCCCGTTATAAAGCAACCATCGTAAAATCAATTAAAAGAGTTTCATTTTATATCTTGTTCATCAGATTTTCCCCGTAAGCTACGGTATAATTGAAATAGTAGCAGTATGTTTGATGTTTGCAGCTCACGGAAACCTAATGCAAGAGTTTTGCGTTCGAGTCTCGATAGCGGTGTTATTTTCAATTCTCACTCTGCAAATTATGAGTGTTAGGTCCTGGAGGGACATCGATGGTATGTTGAAGAAGAGAAAATTGAAACAAATTCGATGTCAAAGAAGTGAGGAATTGAGTATTAAAGTACCAAGAAAAGGGAGAAATGTTAGAAGATAATAGATAATTAATAATAGATAATAGAGAATAGATTTTTTGTCATGTGACCTCCTGAGAGGCCGAGTGCAGGTCGACGCCCGTGGGCAACCTGCGCGTCAGGATGAGAGATGGAATGGAGGAAGATGAATGAAACTACGCAAGGATGTGGAAGGAAGCGGCCGTGGCCTGTCAGAAGGTACCGTCCCAGCATTTGACTGGTGTTAAAAATGGGGAAACCATGGAAAACCATTTCAAGGACGGCCGACGGTGGGGATCGAACCTACTTGTCTGCCGAGTCAGCAGAGAGCTTGGCCCCATGGCCATGCGCTTTAGCGAGCGTAGCTACTGCTGTCGGTCGAGAGAGAATAGATAATGAATAATAGATCATAAATGATTTTTTTAAACTCATCTGTGGTGATATAGTAATTTGAATAGGATCTTTGAAAGCAATGAACTTTTCAATTTCGATCTTCTGTTTAACACTATCTTTGACTGACATGTCTTTGATTTTGTTATATGAACACCTATTATGTGATACGAGAGATCATTTTCGAGCCGTCAGCGTGCGACTCGGTGTGCCTTGGATTTATGCGTCCTTCAAAAATCCGCGTTTCTCGGGCGGAAATTGAACTTACGATCTTGGAATCAGGAGGAAAACACTCTATCATTAACACACTAAGGAAGCTTGGGAAATTTATTTATATACTAGGTCTTGGTTATACCATCGGTATAGGAGGAGAACAACAATTATCCAAGGAAGATCAAGAGGAAATTGAAAATAAGTAACCTGGTAGCAATGCCAAACTCAGTGGGCCATGGCTGTCAATCCACAAGTTGTGAGTTTCTGGGGCGAGAGGGGGGTTAGAATTACTGTTTGTGGTTTCAATATTTATCAGAATCGACCTCACACTGAGACCGAAAGACGTGCGCCAAGCAGCATTCTATTGTTCTCTAGTTAATTACTGTGAATCATAAAAGCAATGGAGTTGCACTTTAGTTAATTTACATTAAGAGAAAGAGAAGTATTTTTACTTGTCCACAACTCAATTAGCGGGATCGTTCTGCCGTCAGGGGAATGAAGCCGCTCTCGGTCCTGGCGCAGCAAGTTCATCGGGACACAGGTGCAGAGAAAAGCATATAACATGTAGAATAAACACTGAACGATTCAAGTACGATGAATTTAAATGAAAGTCACAGTACCTGGTCAATTTATTAGAATTGGCACCAGAGAATATCCATTTCTGAATTAAAGTGCGACGGAGATAGGTCCTGGAACATTCTCATATTCCTTTCATCAATAGGCTACATTTATGAGCCACCGTGGCTTAGGCGGCAGCATGCCGGCCTCTCACTGCTGGGTCCGTGGTTCAAATCCCGGTCACTCCATGTGATATTTGTGCTGGACAAAGCGAGGATAGACAGGATTTTCTCCGGGTACTCCGGTTTTCCCTGTCACAATTTCATTCCAGCAACACTCTCCACTATCATTTCATTTCTTAATCATTGCCCCAGGGGAGTGCGACAGGCTTCGGCAGCCGGCACATTTCATATCCTTGTCGCTAGATGGGGGCTTTATTCATTCCATTCCCTGACCCGGTCAGTCGACTGGAAGCAGGCTGTGGATTTTCATTTTTCAATAGGCTACATTTATATTTGTTCCATTTAAAACAAAAACCTTAAATTTGCTATTGTTATCACACATTTTAATATAAATCCCAAACATAGCGTTTTTATTGTTGATTCTTTAGAGGCTTTGTGAGATCATGGTCATGTTGCCCGTGTACTTGGGTGTCTGTAGAAATTGTCTGATGACCTGTGCCACTATGATGGCTGTACTTGTGTGATTGTAATTGAGGTAGGATTTGGGTAGGAAGTGGCCGTGGCCTTAAGTTAGGTACCATCCCGGCATTTCCGTGGAGTAGAAGTGGGAAACCACGGAAAACCACTTCCAGGTTGGCTGAGGTAAGAATCGTACACACCTCTTCTCACTTTAGCTACACGAGGTTCAGTGCACCCTGCTTTAGCCCTCAAACCAGTCTTAATTTTCTTGGTAGAGTCGGGAAACGAACCTGGATCTCCGCGGTGACAGGCAAGAATGATAGCCACTACGCTAAGAAAATTACCCCCTTCTTTGTAGAATATGTGTTAATTAGGTGATAAATATCTTATGTAATAATTCAAATTGATGTCGTTGTTAATTCATTTTAGGTACTTGGGACACCCTTGTCATCTGCCCCGTGCAGTTGGGTGCAAAGACCAAATGAGAAGATGCCGGTGATATCTTAGGATCTGGCGTATAAAAAGAGTCTGACCGTTGGCTCTCGCAGCAGCTAGATATATGGATCGAGGCAATCGTTGTGTTATGGCCTTTGAATATAAGATTAGAACCAGAAAAAGCGAACAGAGTGTGATAGGAGGGCAGTGAACGGAGACCACGATAAAATGGGAAGCGGATAAGATTATTGCTTCAGATACGATGGAGAAGGGAGGAATATAGCCCCTTATTCCACAACTGTAGGGGTAGCCTTCCCATCGGATGCAAATGGTCCACGTAACTTATACGGGTAATGGGTCGAGAGGCACGCAGGGGCTCCCCCTACAGTGCGGGTTGCGTAGCAACAGTACAACACGTGAAGACGCTGTGTTTTTGGTAATACAAATATTCTGTACTGAAACCAGACAGCAGTTATTCGAGCTGAAGGTTGGTTGGTTCTTCAGTTTAGGGGCTGCGACAACGCGGTGATGAAGTCCCGTGTACTTTGGATGTGTGTAGAACTTGTTTGATAACCGGTGTTAATTGTGATGGCTGTATTAGTGTGTGTTATCTGTTTCAAATTCAAGTAAGGACTGCAGACATTCAATTTTCAAGTAGTTCCTACTTTTGCTGCCAAGCGCCACCGTCAACGACAACTAGTTCTGAAATTGGTTACTAGATGACACCGCAGTCGGCTCCTGCCCACGAACGTTAGAACCTAAGAGCGTTAGTCAAATATAACCTATAATTAACCTCACACAAGTGCAATTAGTGGAAGGATCTTTGACATGCCATAAATCTATGACATGGGACCGCCAAAGGCCATAAAACAGAAGCTGGTATTTAGAAAGGTATAAGGCAAGGCTGAAACTTATCACCCATGCTTTTTAATCTGTGCATTGAACAAGCAATGGAGTAAATTGGAGACAAATTTTAAATAGTAGTAAAGATTCAAGGAGTAATAATTTTATCTCTGCGTTTTGCTGATGACAATGTCATTTTAGCCGACACACCAGAGGATTTGAACGTGTTTTTAAATGGTATGGACTCTGTCTTGAAGAAAATTTAATGTTGAAATCTATAAATGCAAAACAGAAAAGATGGAATGCAGCCGAAAGAAATCAGAAACCCTTATTGGAAAGCTAAAGGAAGTAGGAGACTTCTGCTATTTAGGAAGCAAAATAACCAGTGATGGACGAAGCAAAGAAGGTAATTAAAACGTAGGTTGGCTCAGGCAAGGAAGGCGTTTCTACAGAAAAGGAATCTTTTTACATCCAATATAGATTTAGGTATTGGATTGTAATCTTTGAGAGTCTTTGTCTGGAACCTGTCGCTCTATGGAAGTGAAACTTGGACTGTTGGAACTGCAGAAGAGAGGAGAATAGAAGCCTTTGAAATGTAGTGTTACAGGAGAATGATGAAGATCAGATGGGTAGATAGGGTTACAAACAAAGAGGTATTAGGACGAGTGGAAGAGGAGAGATGTTTCTGGCGACTGCTAATGAAGAGAAGAGATAGGTTGGTAGGACACATACTAGCCCGGTCAAGTTAGACATGCAAGGTTACAAAAATTCGCATAGAGCTGAAAATTTGTACTAACGGTCTAAACACCATTATAAATGAAATGTGAAAAGTCCCCATCGATCCCACAACGGCAAAAAAAAAATATTCGAGGTCAAAGTTGGCAAATATGTTTTTTTTGCGATTTTCAGCCAAACGGTAAGTTTTATCATAAAAATAGATCAGACTAAACTTGTAGATCATGCAATTATCTATACAAATTATAACAGCACTTTTCTGCTAAGAGTTACTGTTTTTGAGATATAACGATTCAAAAAGTTGAAAAAGTTGTATTCTTCATAATATGCACACGGTTCCATGCTACCTGTGAGGTAGTGTACTTGGTGCGTTTTTTTTAACGTGGTTTCCCTGGTAGGCCTATCCACTATCTATTGTGATCCTGTTTAATTCAAAAATATTAAAAATAAAAAATGGTACTGTTGGAAATGATGAAAGCGGTGTGAATTTTAAGAAATTGAGGAAAATTATTCGGAATCATCAAATATTTCTGCTTCCTCATGTTCATGTTCTTCTTTTTATTCTTGTTCCTCTTCTTCTTGTTCTTCGTCTTCTTGCTCTTCTTCTTCTTCTTCTTGCTGGGTGCGGGTAAATTGTCCTAACAGCGATGAATCACATGTCTCCTCGCTGATATCGTATGAACACTCTTCTAGCTTGCCACGGTGGGTGAGTGCAGTTGGTCACTAGTCGTGGCCGAGTGAGGTACGTGTGTGCGCGCTGTGTGACCGCATTGGAAGAGTGTACGTTTCCTAATACCGGTGCTTCCGATAGTTCCACGGGTGTACTGACCTTCCGTGTGTCATTCGGACAATACTTTTTCAAGTAGTGTTCCAGATAGGACAACAAAACCAGAAACCCAGAAAACCCCGCTGAAAATCATGTCCGGATACCAGAGGAAAAACACCGTACACTGCCAATGGGACAGGGAGAGTTCTCGCCCCACACCAGGAGAAATTCACCGCTGGATTAGCGATACCCTCCGGTTGACTGTCGACCAAGTAGAAGCCATCCAGTTAAATGCGCAAGAAAGAACCATGTACATCAAGGTAATCAGCATATCTACTTATCAGAAATTGCTAAATACTTTTGCAGATCCCATTAAATTTCAGTATGACTCAGGCGAAATGACAAATGTTAAGCTCTCCACAGCGGATTCCAATTTTACCACAGTGGGTATATTTAATGTCCCACTCGAAGTTCCCCCTGAAATTTTCAAATCCGTCCTGTCGAAATATGGCACTGTGAGTGACGTCAGGAAAGAACAATGGTCTTCTGCTTATCAGTTCCCGGTGTATAATGGAATACGTGCAGTCACTATGGAAATCAAACAAGATAACCCCTCCACTGAGACTTTTGGTGGCCATTCTGGCTATATATCGTATAATGGACAGAAACAGACCTGTTTAATTTGCAAGGCTAACACACATCTACGTATCAACTGCCCAAAGTAAATGATTCCCCTCGGTATAACTCCTACACAACAACGACGTGTCCAATACTCGGAAGTTGTGACACAGCAAACGTCACATGAAAACATGCTTATTGATCAGTCAGCTGGGACAACACCAGAAGTGGCCTCGGACACACATGGCGCAGAACTGGTACTTTGCACTGACCAGATCAGCGAGCCACAGAGTGCCCCTGTGCTATCGGCAACCTGTATCGCAGCCTTAGAACCACCTATGCCGTCACTACAGGCTGCCACAGAAATTTTGTCTTCACTGCCCCCACCTTCTCTGGTACCTACCGACTCACTTAAGCAGGTTGATCGGGGATCCGAGAACGTATCTAAGAAGATTAAAACAAATGTCTCGATTGCCGTACCAGCCCCGAAGAATCAGACTGGCTCTACAAACGTTCCCGCAGCTGTGAAAAAGAAACAAAATCTTCATTCTACGTCATCTAGGGACCCACGAACACTCTCAAACGCTGACAGCCGGCCTATGAATGGCAATCATAAGGAACTATCTCAACCTAATTTGACATAGTGCACCAGTATATTTCTCACCTGTGTCTTTTTTTTTTCCTTTTTTTTCCCTCGAATCCACCTTCCAGTATGTCTAGCACAGCTTTTATACTTCTCTTAATGGCGCAATTTCTCACTGTGGCCACTGTGAATATCAATGTAATAGAATGCCCTCTGAAATTTCAAATGTTGGAGAGATTCCTTCGAGATGCAGACATTGACATTGCCTTCATTCAAGAAGTTGCTATACCCTGTTTGCCCATATCTGCCTTCTACAAACAATACATCAATACCGGTAATACGAATAGAGGGACCGGATTCCTCATAAGACATGATATCCCACTCGAAGGTGTGCTATGTCATCCATCAGGACGCATAATATCTGGACACATAAACAATACCACCCTGATAAATTTATATGCCCCATCCGGGTCCAATAAACGTGTGGAACGGAAAATGTTCTTTCAACAGAGTATACTGCCTCATCTGCACGACGTTAAGGAAAAACTTATTCTTGCAGGGGATTTCAATTGTATTCAACGCCCAGAGGATTCCACTAGTCCATACCAAGGTATCAACCCGGCTCTCAGGACCCTTCTTACCTCCCTACACCTCATTGATGCTGTGGATAGTTTAAGGGTGCCCCTGCCCCATTACACCTGTATAAGTCACAACTCCTCATCACGAATTGACCGCATCTACTTTTCACAGGAACTTATCCAGCCTAGACGATATGAAGTGATACCTGCCAATTTCACTAACCATCATGCTGTCGTATGTACAATCTCTTACCCCCATCCCATATTTCACGTAGGAAGAGGTTATTGGAAACTGAATTGCTCGCTGTTACTGGAGGAGGAATGCCAAGATATTTTCAGACAACACTGGACTCGATGGGTCCAACAAAAACGCAAATTTCGCGACTGCGCAGACTGGTGGGATATTTTAGTTAAACCAGGGATCCGCCGCGTCTTTAAGAACATATCCTACCAACGAGGTCGGGAAAGACGGGATACAGTTGAATTTTACTATCGAGTTCTTTGCCAGCTCCAGCAAAGATCTGATGCTGGGGAGCGTATATATGACCAGATTCGGGAAGTTAAAACCAAACTCCTGTCTCTACAGCAACGAACGCTCGCTCATATAAACGTGGCTTTAAAAGATCGTACAGTGCTCCCGGACGAAAGTGCAAGTGTATACCATATCGCCAAAGGACAACGTGAGCGGCAACGTAAATATATCCACCGCCTCCACACCAGTACTGGAAGTGTCGTCACCTCCCCTGACGCTATACGTAGTGAAATATCATTATTTTATCAACGGTTCTACGCTAAGGCTCCAATTGATCCACAGCAGGTGACCCTATTGCTTTCATCTTGCAGTACCCATCTATCTCCGGACAACAAAACTCGGCTCACCACGGATATTACGGATGAAGAGATTCACTCTGTGGTTAAGCACCTCCCAAACAACCGCTCACCTGGCATTGATGGACTGCCATATGAAATGTATAAACACTTCTGGCCTCTCATTGGCAAAGAATTTTGTCATGTCCTGCGTACCATTCTCCAACGTCGTGCTCTTTGTCAATCACATCACGAGGGTACCATAGTCCTCATGCCAAAAACATCCTCTCCCATGGCAGTTGATGACTTCCGACCAGTTACTCTGCTCTGCAGTGATTATAAAGTCTTTACCAAAGTACTTGCATGCCGATTGAAGACTGTTCTACATGATATCATTGGTGATGAACAATGTTGCAGTATTCCTGGAAGAACTCTGTTAACAAACTTAGCGATACTACGGGACCTACACCTAAAAGCCGAAATGCTCCCCACTGAGCCAATGAGTTTTCTCACCTTAGATCTTGATAAAGCTTTCGACCGCATCAGTCATGAATACTTGTACATGGTCTTGCAACACTTTGAATTTCCTGAAATCCTTATTGACTACATTCGTACGATAAATTGTAATGCTACGTCTCGAGTGCTCGTCAACGGTTTTCTTTCCCCTCTGATTCCAATACAACGATCAGTTAGGCAAGGATGTCCCCTTTCCATGCTACTTTTTGTCATTGGCCTTGAACCGTTCATTCGGACTACCCAGGTGAAGCTACAGGGTTACAAACTGTCCACACATGTTTTTGGCATGTGCGCCTATGCTGATGACGTATCAATATTGATCCGCAATAATGAAGACATCTCCCACATCGATAGCGTCCTTCAGCTCTACCATATCGCCTCTGGAGCACAATCGAACCCCCAGAAAACTGCTTTGCTTCCGCTCAATACTAACTCAGTGATTACCCAACAGCCCTGGTTCCGGATAGTAAATGAGGTGAAAATTCTTGGCATTACCTGGAAGCAATCGCTTCTGGACACAGTGCAAGCAAACTGGACTAAGGTCATTGCCAAAGTTAGGGGAGTGCTGATCCAATTTGGTCAAAGAAACCTTAATATAGTGCAACGGGTCATGGTCCTCAACGTGTTTGCGCTCTCTAAAATATGGTATGTCACACAACTTTTCCCACTTCCCAAAATGTTTTAGAGCCAATTTGCAAAATATACAGGTTGGTTTATATGGCAAGGATTTTTGTTCCGAGTACAACGGGAACAGTTGTATCTCCCATCCCGGCAAGGCGGGCTAGGGCTAACAGCTCATGGCATGAAATGCCGTGCACTCCTCTGCAAGAACGATATCACCATTCTTTCCCAACATGACACTTTTACGAAAGCGCTATACAAAGATATTCGAAACACAGCCCGTGGTTGTGATAGAGCTTTGCCGAAGATATTTAGGGACCATCAACAGCACCTTCTGGAAACTGTTCGCCAAATGCCTTCAGGGACTGTTCCAACGACGAAAAGTATTTATAACATGTTGCGGCAAGTGGTACACTCCAAACCGCGAATCGAGGCCACCACCCTCTACGTCCATTGGCCCACTGTTTGGAAAAATTTTGGGGCTATGACCATTTCTTCTGCTGTACACTCCCAGGTTTTTATCTTCCTCAACGATCTCATCCCAACCGCTCTACGGCGATATACCATCCGTCTTGAAGCTTACCCATGGTGTACTATATGTGGTCAAACTGATACGGCGATACACCGCTTCACATCATGCACGCGAGTTGCCTCCACGTGGCTGTGGTGTAAGGGAAAAGTATGTCAACTATTAAATGTGCCCACGGATGACCTTGATGACAGGAAGTTGATTCGTTTGTCGGTGACCGCCTTCCCCCAAATTAAACAGACTGCCATTGTGTGGATAATGGGCCAATATGTACACTTCGTGATGGACAATGATCAACATTTCTCGTTCCTGGATCTCAGGTATCACCTGCAGAAAGAGCGTTGGAAGCTTAGTGAAAGTGGACAATTGTACGATAAATATGGACACTATCTGGATTTCTTGTGATGTAATAGTATGGTATTTATCATATCTGAAAATTCTGTAATTCTGTAAAGAGCTAATAAAAAAAAAACAAGTGGATAGCGTGTCGGTCTACTAACCCCAAGATTGCAGGTTCGCCCCTGACCGTGGTAAGTGATTTTTGAAAGAAAGCAAAAATACGATACGCATGTCATACGATGCTTGCATGTCAAAGAACCCATTTGAATTCAGTAGGCCGAGTTCATAATGGCAAAATTCATCTCGGGAGTTTCCGCCAGCACAAAGTTCCTCATTTCTCTACTAGAAAAGCGCTATTGTGTTCAAGGAGGTTAGATATCTAACATCTAACCTCATTAACTTTCATAGTCAAGGAACTACGAAATTCGACATGCAAGCTACCCTCTGGGTGTCAAATAGCAAAGCTTGCACCAGGCTCCCGAGGCCATACGATATTATTATTATAACACTCTTCTGATGGCAAATCAACATTGGAGCAGGACTGGCCTTGACAACTGGTAAATGCTAATGAACAATATAATCCAACGTTTTTTCAGCCGCATTTAGCATTACATCCCTGTGTATAACGATTCAAAAAGTTGTGTTGAATTTGACGGTCCGGGAGGAACAACTGTAAGCAGTGGTAGGAAGGAACTTATCCATAGCAAAAGATTGCAAATCAACGCAGTGAAAACAACTGAACTCGTTCACTTATTACTATGTATCGGAAATATTCTTGAAGAAGCGTGTAGGTTTTACTGAATCGGGAATGTTGCAGAGGGATTGGCTGTAATGCCATCTGCCGTATACAATTGAATAACCGAAATGAATCTATCGGTGTCACCATCTGCCGTGCGTGAGAGTAATTAATTTAACGTATTTCACAGCCGTCTCGATCCTATAAGAGAATTGAGACGGCGGTGACTTATTTCATTTCAAGACATTAAGGGGGCTCATACGAGGGGTGTTCAAATGAAAAGGTGCAAACGATACTGGGGGCACAATTTATTCGTTATTCAAAAGTAATCACCACAGGCCTGTGCACAGGTGTCCCATTGCTTCACTAGCCGCAGGGTTCCCTGTTCCCAGAAGTCTTGTGGTTGTGACAGGAGCCAATCCTGTACGGTGTCCTTAGTTCGTCGTCCAATTGGAAACGTTTACCCTTGACACGAACCATTAACAGTGACGTGTATTGTGCGACACTCCGTAGCCTACGCAAGTCCTGGATTGCTCACGAAGGGAGTGTTTCTGCGCCATGATACCGCTCGCCCGCACGTCTCTAACGTCACACAAGGTGTATTGGCCACGTCCAAGTGGGAGCAACTTGAGCATCCGCCCTACAGTCCCAGACTTCTCACCTTACGACTTCCATCCGATTGATCCGTTAAATAAACAATACATTTAACAAAAAACTATTTTTGAAAGACAAATTAAATATTAAAAAAGCATAGTCTACTATTGACAATATAAAATTAATGGTGATTCATCCTCGGTATACAGTAATTTTTGTGTTGGTTGTGTTGGTTTATCCTAATATCTCGCGGCACCCTAAGATTCCGGGGCACACTGGTTGGGAACCACTGGTGTGTCAATAGTAATGTGTAGTCTACCACTAATTTCAGGAATGTTCTGTAAGGTATTCAGCTTGGAGGCTGGTTGGATCCTCCAAACGCACTTCTATAATGACGCATACTAAGCACAGGCTTGCCTGCCTAATTTTATACCGTAAAACGAACAATAATCCAAAAAAGTAGCAATGTGTAACCTTTACATTGGTAAGTACGTTTAGCAGGATAACTTCTTCAGAAATATGTTTTCTATCACCAGTTGAATGAAAGTAATTTTATTTCAATTACGCCGGCTCGTTTTCCGTGTCGTTAATCACAAGTAGGACCAAGTTACTTCTCCTCTGCGATATGCCACACATTTCTTGAGCGACTTCAACTTGCATAAAATGCTTTCTATTGTGAGTTGTTATTTAGAGTTGTTGACAAAGAAAACTTTTAAAGGTATTGTCCTCTTCATCACCAGAAATTGCTGCCCGCTTTAAGTTTACACTTTGTTCTTGTGTTGCTCTTCGTGATTAGTTATGATACGGGAGAGGAAAGTTCATTGTCTGCCGCGCGGAGCAACTTTGCACCTATTCTCTCCCCTCTAGCGCTGCTGCCAACTTTAGTGACATTCCACTAAATAGAGGGGAGTTTGACGACAAATGTTATGAAAGATACTATTGATTACTCTTGAGGCCTTGTAGAGAGAGACTGGAAATGTTTGTTCGGATTACAGTATGTTCAACACCTAAACACAAAATTAACAAGAAAGTTGGTTGGTTCTTTAGTTTAGGGGCTGCGACAACGCGGTCATGTAGCCCCGTGTACTTTGGGTGTGTGTAGAATTTGTCCGATAACCGGTGTCAATTGTGATGGATGTATTAGTGTGTTTTTTGAGATTCAGGTAGAAGGTCTGCAGACTATTAAATTTTTCAAGTAGTTCCTACTTTTGCTACCAAATGCTACCGTCCACGACACCTAGCTGCGGACGTGGCAACTAAAGGCCATCGCAGTCAGCACCGGAGGGCGAACGTTGGAACTAATATAGCGTTATTAAAGTAATGAAATGCAGATTAAAGTTGAAGAAACTGAAGAAAAGTCAAAAGCCAAAAAGGTGGCCAATAGACAGACTGAAAGTAAAGGATGTAAACGAAAGATTCAAGAAGAGTATAAAGGAAGGACTAATGAAAACCCCTAAATCAACTTCAATTGCAGACGAATGGGCACTTTTGAAGAATGAAATAACAAAATCCGCAGAAGAAAACATTGGTAGGAAAGAAAGAATAGTTAGAAAACCATGGATCACTCAGGATATACTAGAATATTGATGGATGAAAGGCGGAAACACAAGAATGTAAGAGATGAAAAGGGGAAAGCAGAATACAGACGTCTGAGAAATGAGGTTAACAAGAAGTGCAAGGAAGCGAAAGAAGAATGGTTGAAAGAGAAATGTGCAGGTATAGAAAATTGTCTGAAATTAGGAAAAGTAGACACAGCTTATCGAAGGATTAAGAATACTTTTGGGGAAAGAACACTAAGTGCTGTAATATTAAGGACACAAATGGAAAACCTCTAACAGATAGGGAAGAAAAGGTTGAGAGATGGAAAGCTTACATAGAGTGTTTGTATAAGGGAAAGGAGATTGAGAATCGTGTAATGGAAAGGGAGGAGGAAATTGATGAGGATGCAAAAGGAGATTTAATATTGAGATCAGAATTTGACAGAGCATTGGAAGCAGGAACAAAGCACCAGGCATAGATGATATACCGATTGAGTTGCTACGCTGCATAGGAGATGAAGGTCTGATCAGGTTATTTCACTTGGTGTGCAGGATTTATGAGACAGGTGAGGTACCCCCTGATTTCAAGAAGAATGTTATCATCCCTATACCGAAGAAAGTGGGAGCTGACAGATGTGAAGATTACCGTACACTCAGCTTGGTTACTCATGCTTCAAAGATCCTGTCTCGAATAATTTACAAGAGAATTGGAAGCCAGATAGAATCGGAGTTGGGTGAAGACCAGTTTGGTTTCAGGAGAAATGTAGGAACGAGGGAAGCTGTACTAAGTCATAGGCTGATTTTGGAAGGTAGAATAAGAAAAGATAAGAGAACGTCCATGGCATTTGTAGACTTAGAAAAGGCTTTTGATAACGCTGATTGGACTTAATTGTTTGACATTTTGAAATCTATTGGAATAAAGTACAGGGCTAGGAGGGTGATATAAAATCTATACAGAAACCAGACGGCAGTCATTCGAGCTGAAGGACATGAGAGAGAAGCTGGTATTCAGAAAGATGTAAGGCAAGGCTGCAACTTATCACCCATACTATTCAATCTTTACATTGAACAAGCAATGAAGGAAATAGGAGAAAAATTTAAAGTGGGAGTGAAGATTCAAGGAGAAATAATTTCAACTCTGAGATTTGCTGATGACATCGTCATCTTGGCCGACAAGCCTGAGGATTTGAATGAGTTTTTAACTGGTATGGACTCCGTCTTACGGAAAGAATTCATGATGAAAATTAACAAATGTTAAACAAAAATACTGGAATGCAGCCGAAATAAATCAGAAACCTCTATGGAGATCAAATTGGCAGGTGACAATCTGAAGGAAGTAGGAGACTTCTGTTACTTTGGAAGCAGAATAACCAGTGATGGACGAAGCAAAGAGGATATAAAAAGTAGGTTGGCTCAGGCAAGGAAAGCATTTCTACAAAAAAAGAATCTGTTGACATCGAATATAGATTTAGGTATTAGGAAGTCATTTTTGAAAGCCTTTGTCTGGAGCGTGGCGCTCTATGGAAGTGAAACTTGGACTATTGGTGCAGCAGAAAAGAGGAGAATTGAAGCATTTGAAATGTGGTGTTACAGGAGAATGATGAAGATCAGATGGGTAGATAGGGTTACAAACGAAGAGATATTAAGACGAGTGGGAGAGGAGAGATGTTTCTGGCGACTGCTAATGAAGAGAAGAGATAGGTTGGTAGGACACATACTAAGACACCCAGGAGTAGCAATCTTAGTTATGGAAGGAAGGATCGAGGACAAGAACTGTAGGGGTAGACCAAGGTTAGAATATGTTAAACAGATTGCCTCGGATGTAGGGTGTGGTAGCTATGTAGAGATGAAACGATTAGCTCAGGACAGAAGGCATGGAGCGCTGCATCAAACCAGTCAAAAAACTGAAGACTCAAACATCATCAGTAGGTTATTGCTATTCAAAATACTAAACCCTATATTTTTAGGCATATTAGATAAGGTGAGGAGTGAGGTTGTTTGCTGGGGCTTTCCTCTCTCAGTCAGTACAGTAATACTAACTCTCTGAGTAGCTCCTTTTACAGCATCCATCCGTAGGCACTCACTGAGCCTCAGAGTGAATGAGCACTAAGTAGCTTCCAAATCATGAGATGATAATCCACAGCCTGCTTCCAGTCGACCGACTGGGTCAGGAATGGGATGAATGAAGCCCCCAACTAGCGGCGAGGATATGAACTCTGCTGGCTGCAGAAGTCTGTCGCACTCCCCTGGGGAAATGATTAAATGAATGACAGATGAAATGAAATTAAAGTGGAGAGTGTTGCTGGAATGGAATTGTGACAGGGAAAACCTGAGTACGCGGAGAAAAACCTGTCTGCGTCCGCTTTGTTCAGCACAAATCTCACATGGAGTGAACGAATTTTGAACCATGGACCCAGCGGTGAGAGGCCGGCGTGCTGCCGCCTAAGCCACGGAGGCTGCTTCCATATAATCAGAGGCATAAAAGGGACTGAGTCACTGTGAAGCCAAACAGAGACACGATATAATAGACGACTCTGTACAAGCTTCGTACGCATGGCTCAGTCTCCTCAGTGATCAGTAAAAAGACCTTGAGAACTGACGCTAACATCATTGTCTTTGACTCTGATAAGAGCCAGTCGTTGATGATTTACACTACTGTACTTACGTAAATTACGTATACTAAATAATGTAGAGTATTATAAAATACGTTAAGTTCATCCGACAAAACACTCAAGCTCCTGAACCAGAAGGAGTTAGAAGGTGCGTTTTTGTGCCAAAATCTTCCAAATCGTCTCAATAGTACAGGAATAATCTTACGTTTAGTGAAAAGTCAACGGAAATATATTTATTTGTTTAGAGAAGAGTGTTTAAACAAATAAACACGATGATAGACCCTGTGTGTAGCATCCAGCCCGCATAACACTAGAGCCGGGCGGGTAGTCTGTACACATGGGGCGCACACAACCCATTGTGCATTCAAAAGAAGATTCAAATGGATTTCATAAAATAATATTGACAATTGTTTAAAAATTGCGTTTAAACAAATAAACATATTTTTAGAAGCCCGCATAACAGTAAAGCAGGACGGGTGGTTGACTGAACATGCGAGATTTCTCGCACAGGTCCCCTTGTTAACTATAATACTGTAATAACATAATTATTGAAAAAATAATAATAAAGCAATTACTTTGAATAGTTAGGGGAAATTATACAACCATCTGTGTTAAATCGTGAAGCTAACAAAGAGAGAATATCTAAATTACAAAAGCCTATAGAATCATCTGGAACAGATACAACAAAAAATCAATATCTCGGAAAGTAAAAATAAAACCCTATGGCACGGTAATTCAACCTGAAACATTATACGCATCAGAAACCCTGATCATTGGAGCCAGATCACTCACTAAACATTCAGAAAATCAAGAAAGAAAAATCATTAGGAAAATCTCTGGCCCAGTGTGCATAGAGGCACATTCCGAGAAAATATCAGACACTATTAGAAAAAGACTACTGAAATTTTATTGACATACTCAAATAATGGGCAAAAACTGACTTACCAAAATTATATTTAATCATGCCTCCTCATTAACCCTTTATAGGGCAGAATCATTATTAATAAATTGTATTTGTATTTATTTAATATTTTATCCTAATTTCAATGTATTAGTTTCATTTAATTTTTAGCCTACTTTTCACATTTTGCAAAATTGAGGAAAAAGTAGACTTATGAAATCGGGCAAATGTGTGTCTGTCTGTCTGTCTGTCCTCCTGTCTGTCTCTCTGGCTGTGTGTGTGAGTCCCCCCCCCCCTTATGAACTCCTAAACGGCTGGAGCAATCGAAACAATATTTGGTAGGAGTAAAGATCTATACCTGAATATCTCACGGGGATATTTGAAAATGATGTCAGTGCTACCAACTGCTGAAAAATCGCAATTGAAATTTGAGCTCCATGTTGGATATCTTGGAAGGTATGAATGCGAGCTATTTCAAAATTGGCACACGTATAGATAATAATATTGCAATTTAATTTCCATGAGGTCATGCATGGCAGTGTTGCCAAAGTGATTATAAGCCTCCTGATAGGTCCAAATTTTAAATGCATGTAACATCTACACTATCAATTGGATTTCAACCAAATTTCGTATGTGCTATGTGTACATAAACAGATTTGACTGAGCATATTCTTAAGAGCCACCAGGGCTGCCAACTGTTAATAAATGCTCTCAATTTTTTAAATCCAAATACCCATATATCAGAAAGTATGCAAGCCGACAGCTTTAAACTATGCACACGTATAGTACCTGATATTCTATATTAATTTGGAGTAACTTATATACGTCAGTGCTACCAACATGATTCTAAGCCTGCTGAGAGGTCCAAATTTAAATACATGTAACTTCTATACTATCATTTGGATTTCAACCAAATTTCGTGTGTGCTATGTGTACCATAACAGACATGAATATGCGTATTCTTAAGAGCAACCAGGGCTGCCAACTGTTAATAAATACTGTCTCTATTTTTGTTACCCTAATATCAATATATCAGAAAGTATGCAAGCCAATAGCTCTAAACTTTGCACACGTATAGTACCTGGCTTTCTAGATTAATTTGGAATAACTAATATAGGCCTACGCCAGTGCTGCCAACATGATTCTAAGCCTGCTGATAGGTCCAAATTTAAAATGCATGTAACTTCTATACTAACTAATGGATTTCATTCAAAATTGACACAACAATAGATCATATTATTTCAAATTATTTCTGACCAATACATGTATGTCATTGTTGCCAACATGATTTTACGGGCGCTGTTAGATCCAATGTTTAACTGCATGTAACGTCCATGCTATCCATTGGACTTCAACCAAATTTTGTATTCTGGAGGAGATGGAACTAAGAATATATTCAGTCACCAGGGCTGCCAACTGTAGTTCTCTATTAGGCTACATTATGCCAGGTATACAGTGTTTCGAACTAATTCGAAATTTCGATATTATCAACTTAATTTCGTCATTATTCTAGATAGATCCATATGATTAATCGTTGGCATGAATCTTGAATTTTAAGAAAAGTAGGCTCTTTAGTTCGTCACGGAACTTCTTGTTATGTTAATATATTCTAATAATTTTATATTGGTGTAATGCTAATGATTTTATTTTTATAATTCTAATTTTATAAGATCCTTCACTTTTAATTGTAATTTTATAAGATTATTAATTTTTAATTTTTACAAGCATATTTATTTCCAATATTATCTTTTTTTCAACATATTTTATTTTAACAAATGTGTGGTGCTTTTCAGTCGGTCAACACGAATGCACCCAAAAGGAGCTGGGTTGTGCCCTAATCCTGAAATAAATTACATGAGATTAATAAAAACACTAGGATGACCAGTTTCGATCGTCAAGCGATCATCATCAGATCAATTACACTTAGGCTATAACATCTACGTTTGAGAATACAGGTGAAAAATATTTACAATATGTACAATTATTTAGTTGCAGTATTGTTAATGCAACTGTCGGTGTATGCTAAATGTAGTATATCTAATGTTAGGTGAATTGCTAAAATGGTGATAAAAATCCGGAGTTTGTCTGTTTGGGGTGATTATATGGTTATACAAAATCAACTATGGTTATACTGTAATAATACAGGCTGGTACTTATCCGGTTGTCTTCCTGACTGGAACTTTGAGTAGTTTCGTGTTCACTCTGGCACCAGTTTTGGTCGACTAACCCGGGTGTTAACTGGACGAAAGGAAAATCATTAGGAAAACCATTGTCCCAGCGTGGATAAAGGGTGTGTAGGGTTATACCAACATTCCGAGAAAATATCTGACACTCTTAGAAACAGACTACTGAAGTTGTATGGACATACTCAAATAATGGGCAATAACTGACTTACAAAAATTATATTTAATCATGCCTCCTCATTAAAAGCCAAGAATAACTGGATAATCCGAATTGAAAATTGAAAATTCAAGAAATGAACGTAACATACGAAATTTAATGACGAACAAATATCACTCTGCTCTAAACCCCCGGATGAGAACCACCACTGCATGGCCAGCAGAAAGGAAGAAAAGACACAGTGAGATTTTGGGATGAGCGGAAAGCAAATAACCGCCTCTCCCAGTATGGCCTATGCTTGAATGTGAAAAAGACTGAGTATCTATCGTTAAACCCAAGCGACGGTACCATTCAAGTCGCTGGTCAAAATCTAGTCAAGACAGAATGCTTGAGGTACCTTGGATCTCGTCTTCAGAGTGATGGCAACTTGAATGATGAAGTAAGAGCCAGGGTAAACGCAACCTGGTTACGGTGGAAGGAGGTAACGGGTGTGCTTTGTGACAAGAAAATGCCACTTCCTCTCAAATCGAAGATATATCGGACAGTGGTACGGCCAGTTGCGCTGTATGGAGTTGAATGTCGACCAGCCGACAACATTTCAGAACGTCGCCTGCACGCCATGGAAATGAGAATGCTCCGTTGGACAATGGGCATCACCCTTATTGACCATGTCACAAACGACAAAATTCGGGAGCAAATGGGTGTCGCCCCAATTGTGGACAAGATGAGGGAGAGACGGCTCCGATGGTATGGCCATGCCCTGCGTGCAGCGCCTGATACTGTTACTAACACTGTCCTTCATTTTGAGGTTGAAGGCCTGCGCCCCAGAGGACGGCCGAAGCAGCGTTGGCAAGACACAATAAATGGTGACTTGAAGGTTACCGGCCTAAATCCAGCTGACGCACGATACCAGACAAAATGGAGGTCAATGACCAAAAAAGCGGACCCTGCACCAGCGGGACAACGCTAAGAAGAAGAAGAAGAAGAAGAAGAAGAAGAAGAAGAAGAAGAGCAAATTCATATTCATCTGCTAAATAGGTGCAATCGCGATCCGTACTTAGGTATGGCGTTGTAGATTTCATTTAATGGTCATTTTGCGACTTTCTACACTGAAGTAGGGATTTAGAGGTAACTACTGTTGGCAACGCTGCAGAGGAGAAACCCTCATTCACTCACCGCCTGTCAGTGTGTCTGTCTGTCTGCCTCTATCTCTCTCACCAGAATTAGCACAGCAAGTGCTTCTGCTATTCATTGTACTCTGCATGTCGGGTGCAGATTGCGCTGGCGGGGACTCGGGCTGTTCACTATATTCACCCTCCCGCCTCTTGCCACTTGAATTTGTCGTCAGAGGTAGCTGATTCATCTTTCTAATTTTACCACTTTGTAATTATTTATTTGGTGAATAGCGAGCAGGTATGCGGGGCTGCATGTCCCGCTTCAAAGGAGCAATCTCCGTCAAGCCTGGTGATGTACACGCAGCCCGTTACTCTATTGTTTGCTGGCGAACAATGCACGGGAATCGGCCGCACTCATTAAGAAGACAAATGAAAATCGTGCTTTTACTTGCAGCTACGGCTACCAAGGTTAAAATGAAATAATAAAACATGAAGAACATTCCACATAAAAAGGCTGTATTTTTCTTAGAATTAAGGGAACAAACGTAAAATATAATGCATTTCATGTATTAGAAGCCAATTTCAGAGTTGTCTAATACAATTGAAGAATGCTATCCAGTCGGTCAACATACATTTTGATGAATTACATTTATGTATACACCCTAACCTGAAAGAAGTATTACATAAGAAACAACTACAGATGGCGCGGACACCACTTAGACGTAGCGTTTAGTAACACAGTCCACAGAATGACAGTAGGTGGCACTACTACTGTTGAACTAGGAAGCTAACGGAGCTCGCAGCAACCAGTCCGAGGTGAGCAGTGAGCAAGAACGGACGCTGTACAGGACTCGGGGTCAAATACCGGTTAAGTTTACATAACCTTATGCTACTCCAGTGTTAGTTAGTTAGTTAGTTGGTTATTGTTGTTTTAACGTGCAGAACTACGAGGTCATCTGCACCTATTCTACTGTAATTTGTGTATTCGTCACATTGACAAGATAACCACATTACAATCGGTCACCAGTTTTAATATGAACGGTTGAATTAGAATCATAAATAAGAAAAGAGTAGCGGCTTCGGTGGCGTTGTTGGTAGCATGCTGAACTGCTGTGCCCAAGATAGCGGGTTCAAACCCGGCCAAACTCGTCGGAAATTTAAGAGCGTTAAAAATCCTTCAGTATGCCTTCCTTCGGAGGGGAAGTAAAGCCGACGGTCCCATGTCATAGATTTATGGCATGTAAAAGATCCTCTCACAGACTAAACTTGTCTAAAGCTAAATTGTTAGGTCAGATTTCGTCGGAACGCTCTATCAAAGTTCCAACATTCACCATTAGGTATCATTGATATCTGGTAGCGAATGTTGGAACTACTTGAAATTGAACGGAACCTGTAGCTCACCCTAAGGGTGTCCGCTGGAAGCAGCTACAGACTCAGGTGAGCCGAACATGTCCTCGGACACTCCCTGCACTAAAAGCCATACGATAAATAAATAAATAAATAATGAATAAGAAAACAGTGTCGATAACATAGCTCCTTAAGTTAGCCACAATAATAATTCAATAGATCGCAGATTAACTTACTTAAACTGCATTAATAATAACGCAACAACTACACAAGTGAGCAATAAGATTGACACGTTACAAAAGTTTTTACCTACTTCTATAATCTAAATTATAATACATAAACATCGCACATTAAAGGCTCGGCCACACAGGAGCGCGGAGTGTCCGCGCGAACGGAACGACCGCAGTCCGCCGAGGACTAGAGTGGTCAAATAGAATGCGGACAAGTCAAGGCGAACCAGTGTGAAAGCACTCGCGATCAAGTGCGCATTACATTGTTTTCTGCTCGTGGTATTTTAATTAACATTTTAATTCAGCATGTCCAGCAGTTCCTGTGACAAAGAAGAATTGCTTCTTCTGTTGGCATTGAGACGAAAGAGAGTATGGATTCACGAAATTAATGAGAAAAGAGAGGAATATGGGGAGTTTCACAGATTGTGCCGGGAACTGTTCTCGTTTGAAGACAGTTTCTTCATGTATTTTCGAATGTCTCGAGAACAATTTGAGACATTAAGTATGCTCCTAGAACCAACCATTTCCAAGCAAACCATTAACTGGAGGAGACCCATTTGTGCGAATGAAAGGCTAGCCATCGGTTTAAGGTAAGTACTAATAAAGCATAATAATTATTTTTCACACATATTTATTTTTCAAGAAAACAAATATACTTGTGCGGTCTCCTGTGAAATTCATATTGTACTGACAAAAGTAAGATGTAGCCTACAACTAAAAATTAGACTAAACATAACATGCAATAAAAGGGACTTAATTATCAAAAATAATTTATTTTAAGGTAAGAAAGACTCGCCCGTAAAAATCAATTAATTTTTCTGTTTCTTCTGCCATGTTTTCTGTTTTGTCCTCTACAGACCGCCGCGAACTTTGTAAGAAAACACAACTGGTTCGCCGACCGCCCCGGACCAGACTGATCCGCGTCGGCAGGCCGCGTTCGGTTTGGCCAGGGTGATGCAATATTTAACAATACAGATTTCGCGGCGGTAGACCGCTCCGCGTGCGCGAACAGTCCGCGCTCCTGTGTGGCCGAGCCTTAATTAAGCCTAGGTGAGCAGAATCTGATGATGGTTGCTTGGCGATCGAAACATGTCATCCAATTAAGTCCCCCCCCCCCATTTTTGTTCATAATAAAGTGTTATTTTGTGATAAATATCTTATGTAATATTTCTCTCAGGTTAGGGTGTATAAATACTTCTTCCCCACCTAATGTAATTGGGCATTATTTGTGTTGTGTTGACCGATTGTAAAGCTTTCTTTAATAAACGGAGTGAGTAAGTAATTTACAGTTAGACAGCAATAAACATGAAGGAAAGGTTCATCCATAGTCCTGGCCGGAGGCAGCGTGTGTATGGACTCACTCCTCGGTCCGTGTGGTGCAAATGTGGACATCTTTAACAAGATACATAACCTTCAAAAGGAATAATACGTGTACAGCTGTGGAGTGGCAAAATCTATGAGTTGTTGAATTTAAAAATGACTTCTCCAAAGAAACTAAAATCAATAAATGCTTTTGTTGGGAAATAAACTATAACGCGTTTGGCTGATTTGCTTTTTATTATGTAATTATAATCAAGGGGAAGGGGTTTAGTGGATGGCTAAAACGTAATATCTACGTTAATATTAGTCAAATCAAAATTCTTTATGTTATAAATGTAGAGAAAATCGTCACCCACTCTTCATGTTGACAATTCTAGATGTGCATGGACCTAGCGTACTGATGTCCAGAGAATTCCCCACGGGATGGTGCCGTATAACTGATTCTCTCGTCCCAGCGAAAGGAAATTGTGTGCAGACAGTATACAGAAACACGGTCCCTGTTTTGAAAAGGAGAAATATCCCCAGTTACAGCAACGGGCAAGCGTCAACTTCTATCGAAAATTTGCTTGAGAACCGTTTCAGATGTTTATTCAAGTGTACCATCAGCATAGAGGCTATGAAACATCGACTTCGTTGGACAGGTCATGTCGTTCGTATGCCTGATTTTCGCCTTCCAAAGCAAATTATTTACGCTCAAATGAAGGATGGCCGTCGGCACCAGGGTGGACAACAAAAAGGTTCAGGGACGTCCTAAAGTCAGACATGAAGAATTGCCACATCAACACCACTAACTGGAAAACAAAAGCAGCTAACCGCCTGGTATGGCGTCGTCTACCCCACGAAGTTCCTAAGAACTTTCAACGACAACGTTGGAGATTTGAAACTGAGAAGTGGATTGCTCAGAAAGAGCGGGCGTTCCTCAGGCTGAATAGCCCACAACAACTGGATCTCAACGCTGGCAATTTTTGTCAGCACTGTGGTTCGAGGATTGGCCTGCATAGTCATATAAGAAATCAGGGACGGTGCGTCATTAAGGGCCGAATGGACCCTGCCCACCCAGGGCCGTTAGGCAGCATGGCAAATAATTTGTTTAAATAATGTTTTTTAAATTACTTTATATTGCAGAGAGTGTTGTACCCCTAGGGTACGCCACCCTCATCCCCTAATAATAAAATCCCCGACAAATCCAAATTCCAAGCAATTACTTTAGAAACCTACAAATACAATTACAAAATTATAAGACCAATAAGTTATCACCTATATGAACTCAAGTAGCCTCGTGTCCCAGGCAACGACTCTAGAAAGGACTATGACTTAGGAGGAATGTACGGATTCCGCAGACGTAGCACGAGAAGCCTGTAAGAACCCCGGGAGGCCATGCACCCGGGATAGGTCTGTCTAAGTGCTACCGACGTGACGAACCGCTGCTGTTAGCTGAAGGGTAAGTGACTCAAGCGATCACTACACGCACAATCACACTACACTCCCATCCCCCTGTGCTTGGACTGTAATAATTATTTATCTCCATCATTTGAACTGCTATTTGCAAGCGTACCTCAAAATCGAGGTACACATTAAATTTAAAAGTAATAGAAGCCACTGGTCTTATCCTTTATTTAATTAGCTGATAAGATCCTACCCTCTTAGCTTCCCCATTAGGTAGGATCTAGAATTAGCTTTACTGTTTACTGTTTAATTGCTTCGTGACGCCAGCCGAGTGCTACCGCACAGCGCTGACACAAGCAGGTTCCCGGTTACCTCGCCTGCTTACGACTTGATTTAGACCGCTGGATCCCGCTAGCGCACACAGAGTAATAATTAAATTACCTCTCCAAACACACCCTCACCCAGAACTACCCCGTCAAGCAGTACACTGGGGAGTTCTCCTTGTTGATCGCACGGATGATCGCATATCACTAAATAATCCATACCTCTTACAGCAATTGCCAAGCTCGCCCCTAATCACACTAATTTCATCCCTTAGGTTAATTCTTTGTACAGGCAACCCTCACAGGTACCTAACAAATGGTGGAGCCGATAGGTACCGCGACGTTGTCTTAAAACAACGCCTACAGGAATACAGACAACGTATTCCGCGGAAAAGACCCCTAGAACCTAAAACTTCTGTCTAGCCAAGCAAACGCCACCCAAAATAAGGATTTATTTGAAATAAGGGTCACATAAGATTTTTATACCCACCCAGACCCGCCCTAATAGAGATACGTTCATTAACGCCACCCTTAAATAAGAATCAGCCACCCAAAACCCCAAATTTGCTACGCCTACATTATATAATTAATAAGGGACACATTATTTAGTTGCCCACCCAGTTCGGTCCCCGGTACCTTATATAGTATTGTAATAGTAATATTTCATTTACTACCCCCTTTTACACCATGGCACCTCATGCCGAAACACCTAATTCACATGGGAGGGTGTCCTATAGTCACAAGAATAGGAATTCCGAACTATTCTTTTTTCTCTTACGAAGCCGGCAGCGCCGAATGCTAAAGGTGCAATTCCGCATACAAGCAATGCAGGCAAGGGTAAGTGCGGCCCAGATTAAGTACATCCGCACCCCCACCGATAGGCGTAAGACACTCCTCGCCCGGGCACACCGAAACCTACACACGATCCACAGGGCACTACAGGAAAAACACACAAAAACACTGAGGATACATACCAAGATGGATAGGGTCTATGGTCACCTCAATCATACCGCAAACCTCCAACACATTAGGGAGCAATATGCGAGGTTGGATAACCATTTCGCACGGCTCATTGCCGAATATAGGCGGCTGAGCGCCCAGTTAATACAAATATACCAAATTACATCCCAATAGGAAATACAGCGAGCATAATCGGTAAAAAAAATTGCCACACACAATAACGTGCTCAGCATAAACCAATAGCTGCATACATTTGCGCCCCCGTGGACAAATAGTTAAATCCACGCAGCTATACTGCCCCTTATCACACCTTAAAGTGACTACTGCCACCGCGACAGTAACGGAACAGGCCAGGGCATTCACCCGGCAATACGCCGCAATATGGCACCGTTTCCGTCAGCTCCAGGCACACTTTATTACATTTGAGCTGTTCACACATCCACCTACCCCAATGGAAGCGGTCAATACAGGCAATGCACAAAATTAGCCAACACATCCATTCCCCTATTACCCACTCCTATTAGGAAGGGGACTGCCGTGGCCATGCCACATCCGCAGCTCGCCATGGGGAACGAGACACACGCAAACACAGTCCCTACGTCGCGTAGTAACATTTACATCCCCACGCTTCCATTATGCCCTAGGACCTTAGCGCCTATTCCGGCCAGCAACAGTCCTAAGGTACGCCGAAAAGCCATATTAATTCACCGCCCCATTCCGATCACAATCCCGAAAATAGAAGGTAGACTACACAAACCTAAGATTACCATTCTCCAAACGCCTCGCACGGAAAATGCATCCCTTGAGTGGACACCAGGTGCAAAAGCCGCCTTGGCAATCCGAGGGAGACGGTGCCATTATTTGCGATAGATAGAATTCGAAAGTGCCAATTTAGAACACGTTATTTTTACATAATTGGTGGTACACTGAATTATAATACCAGTAAACCAGACCACGAAATAGCCTTACGCATAATATAACTCGCTTCCATAGCCAATTTTCCTTTCACACACAACATTTAGGTGTAAGTAGAGAATAAGAAATGTCGAGGTAAGCTCCGCTTGCAGCAGTCCCACGTAGGCTATCTCCACGTTTCCCCAGTTCCCAGAGCCATAGGAAACGAAAGCATTAAATCACTAGTATCAGGGAGTAAAACTATATTTTTCCCACACATAGCTCAAACCCAGGACCATATGAATCAAACAAGCGCCATATGCACTATGACTTATAGTAGCCATGCTCACAACTAGCAGTCACCGACAGTTCCCCACAGTGCATGATACGAAGCTTAATTATATGTTGCATGTTTAGTTATAAATGATATAATAATGTGTACCAGGTTATATTTCTTGTGTCCTATGTCTCTCTAGGATTATGAATTCTGTTCACACACACTAATTTCAGACTGACCAAGGCTAGATATATATTTAGTAGCACATATGCCTCACATTCCCCTTAAATCCCCATGAACACGGTACGCCAAATAAGCATTGGCAATAGCGCCAATTGCACTATGGCATCTAGTAATGACAGTCTGAAATAGAGGTCAACACCAATCCCAATTTGGCCCCACACCATAAGTAGTCTTCAGTTGCAGAATTTGAAATAGGAGAAACCGACTTAACATTATTTATAGTAGTTCCACACTTATAATATGTAAAGTGCATAAATGTTTTTGCATGTAATATAATGTAGACAAGGTCTTGCAATGTAATACACAGTGCACAGCAAGCGAGGTCAATCCTCTGTCCCAACATACGGAAGTAACGAGAGCCGTAATGCTCAATCAGCGATACACGACGCATGCATAGCAACAGCCTTTTCCGCCCAGTCACGTAAACTACCACGCTCATACATGGCCGTGCGTAACACGGGTCATTCACACACATGGAGGACACATAGCAAACCACGGAAAGATTCCTTTACCATAGAAAGATATTTAAACACTTTATATTCATACAAGCTTATACACAACGCACATTTTAACCTACTTAACCGCACATAGATTTCCATACACGGTCACGAGCATTAGGCGACCGACTGAAGATCAACTTACCTGTCATAAGGGACAATACAGTGACGTGCCCTTCCCACATAAATATAATCACAGAACACAGTTGAGGAGCACCAATATATAACTTAATTGTTTATATATGTATATACCTTCGGCAGCGACCGATAACAAATTCCGTCAAATGTGATAAATGATAGGCGCTTACATACATTTCCCATAACACTAGAGGGACAAACACTCCCATAGCTAATGACCAAATTTAGGAGATTAACACACAACATTTTTACTTGGACAACTTTAGGAAGTGCACGGATTCCAACAATCCCCCCATATTAAGGCGGGATGACAGGCCAATACGATACATTATCACATAATAGGCCAATAAGTTGTTACATAGGGCCAAATATAATACATTACGGAACATACAATACAATTTCTATATCGAACGCCATTAGTCCAGCAGTAGCGAAAGCACATACAGAGCTACAGACAACACAAGAACACAGGTTAGCGGCATTTCGCCAATGGAACGCAATACTCATACACTAACGCAGATTAGCGACCTTTCGCAAAGGCATAGGAGTAGACATAAAACAACACAGGTTAGCGGCTTTCCCTATAGGCCAAAGCAGATTAACACTCATGACAGGATATAGCGACACTTGGTATAATTCCACACGCAATTGCGCTAGCACACAGGTAGATTACTACCACCTCAGCCAGTAGTATGTGGCACAATCACACAGGTTGTCATACCGTCTCCGTGTCAGCATATACTGGTCAGCTGAACAAACAGTTAGGAAACACTGGGAATAAGGTTGACTTATACTTACACATATTACAAATCCCATACACTGCAATCCAAGAGATGTTCTTTAATACATATAAAATCACTTCACATACTAAGTAATGCAAACTGCACACAGACAGTGAGTCGCGCTCTGCATGCAATGACGGATGCGAGAAATGCGCACACAGATTCTCGACACCCGAGACGCCAGAACGCCAAGACTCACAAGTGATATATAGCACTCATGACGTTAACACATACTCCTTTCCATATATTTTTTCTCCTCACAGGGGATCTTTTAAAATTTATTATCTAGATCACAGTGGCATTGAGCACCAAGTACCGTCATAAAGACAGACAAAATGAACAGTTTTCACACGAGGCGACTCTCCATCTTAGTCGACGGAGTAGGGCCCTCATTTAAATTACAATTATAATTATAATCATCTCATCCTAGCCGACGACCGATTGGACTCCTAGAAATGTCTAGGGGATGGGGGTATCCCCCTAACAGTCGACTTAAGGCACCATTTATCATCCTTAAGCGAAGTACAAACTGTTCATATTGATCTACTAAATGACGAAATGATATTCGTAATTTCATAAGTAATTTCATAATTTCATAAGTGCCACAAGGCTCCAACAGGACCACAAATCCTTATATAGATCCCCTTTAATTCATTTCTACACATTAGATACACACTTAGCATTACAATCATAAGTTGGCCACATTAAACTTACATATTTTCGTTTTGAGGCAACGTGACACGACATGGCACATACCTATATATATGTCCATTAATATCACAAGAACGCCATGGCCCATAAATGTCCTACAGTCGACCTAAGGCGTTCTTAAGGCAAAGGCAGGTTAAGTCCTACTTTCCTGGGTCAATACACTATAGGATGAGTATCAGCCATGAGCGCATAGATATAAATATATTCGGCAACCAATAAGTTAATGGTCCATAGCTATTCTACGTTTTCCTAAGGCGTAAATCAAGTCAAGAGCAGGTTATAGCCTACCCTCCTGGGATCACGATAAGGAATAAGTATCGACCATAGACATAGTCATGCCGAATTTTATAGATAACGATTAACAAAGGACCGATGATTTTATTTAATATATAAAGACTAAATATCCACTTGATTCCACAAGCATTAGATACGAAATAGGAATACATCATCTCCACAACAACACATTCAGTTAGGAGAATACAGTATATAGATCTCACTTCCATACAGCAGGATGCCCGGTAAATGTTGCCCATTATGCTACTCCACGGACAATCCAACATGCGGAATACAACATTTACTTTAAATATTACTACACCCCGCCTTATATTTTCATTTTCCCGGAGTAGACGGGAGTAAACCACGGAAACACTTTTCCTACAGGGTGACACCCAATATTGCTACACCCACATGGAATCGCTACACGCGTCCACACATTCCCAGTACAGGATAATACAATTTATAAATTAAGTACAGAATAACTCAATATTTTTTATAGACACCATTTTCCATTTTCCCGTAGGAAGTGGAAATAGAACATAGAAACATTTGTCTATAGATGGACACCCAGCATATTACCGCACCCCGCATTACTTTTCATTTTCCCGAAGTAGGCGGGAGTAAACCACTGAAACACTTTTTTACAGTATGCCAAATAGCATTTTTGCAGCCACATGAAGTCGCCATATGCTTCCGGAGATGCATAATACACTCCAGCATATTCCATAGACTTAAGTGCAAAATCAAGACGGAATGTATCATAGATAACTTATTGCTTATTCAAATGGGACTGCATCGTAGATAATTTAGTGCTAGTTAGAGAGGGACTGATTGAAGATAGTTTAGAGCTAGTTTTCGAGGGAACTGCATCGTAAGATAGTTTACTGCTAGTCCGAGAGGGACTGCATCGTAGATAGTTTAGTGCAAGTTCGAGAGGAACTGCATCGCTGATAGTTTAGTGCTAGTTTGAGAGGAACTGCATCGTAGATAGTTTAGTGGTTAATCTAGAGGGCCTGCATCGTAGATCGTTAACTACTAGTCCGAGAGGGACTGCATCGAAGGTAGTTTAGGGCCATGTGGTGGAGGGTCTGTATCGTCGATAGTTTATTGCTAGTTCGAGAGGAACTGCATAGTAGACAGTTTACTGCTTGTCGGAGAGGGACTGCATCGTAGTTAGTTTGGTGCAAAATCGGGACGGAATGTATCGTAGATAGCTTAGTGCTAAATCAAAAGGGACTGCATCGTAGATAATTTAGTGCTAATTCAAGAGGGACTGCATCGGAGATTGTTTAGTGCTAGTTCACATAAATGTGCTGCTCGCCTCGCCAGTATACGAAATGTTATGGACTGAACGATCTAGTATCAGACGCAGATTCTCTTATGAATACACTCGTATAAAACACTGTTACAAACGTCAAAAACCAATTCCCGTCTACACAATCCTCCTTATTTACCTTAATACAGCCGAAATGAAACAATTTCTCACTTAGTGCAATTTTGCATACGTCCCCCTTAAATTGCATTTTGTGACAATTTTGAATCTAAATTACATTTTGTAAGTATTTTCTATCTAAATTGCATTTTGTAAATATTGTCAATTCAAATAAAAGTACAGTAAGTATGTAGTTAGTTTTAGTTGGAAGTAGGTAGTTAGTTTGTCTATTAGATATTTGTAATTGTTCTATTAGACTGTGGTGTGTGAGTGTGTCTGGTAGCAGTTGCATTGTTTATTAGTTATAGTTCATTGTTTCAGTAGACTGTGATGTGTGAGGGGGCATGTGAGTGTGCCTGTTGACAGACTGTTTTAGTGGTAGTATTTGTTGTTGGTGGAACTTAAGTTTTTTGTTAGTAGAGTTTTGGTATTTAATTGTTAGTATGGTAGAAGGTTAGTATTTTTGTTAGTAGAATTGCTCTTTACTTATTCTGAAAGGGAGTAGCAGCCTTTCAGAATAAATCAATTCTTTACTAGTCTTATAGACGGTTAAGATATTGATAATATAAGCCAATAATGGCTACACTGCGTCCTGCTGCACGGCTGAAAGCAACGGGAAACTACAGCCGTATGCTATTCCCGAGGATATGCACCTCTCTATGCATAATTACATGTGATGATGGCCTCCTCCCTTGTAAAATTTCAATCCGGAGGTAAACTAGTCCCCCGTTCGGATCTCCGGGTGGGGACTACTCGAGAGGGGGTTAACATCACAGAAGTGACAAAGAGGAAATCTGACATTCTACGGATCGGAGCGTGGAATGTTAGAAGTCTGCTAGGAAGTGGAAGGTTAGAAAACTTAGAAAGGGAAATGGATAGGTTGAGGTTGGATTTGGTTGGGATTAGTGAAATGCGCTGGCAGGAAGAACAGGACTTTTGGTCAGGAGACTATAGGGTCATTAGCACTAAATCAAACAATGGCCAAGCAGGGTTTGGCCTCATATTGAGTAGGAAACTTGGACAGCGGGTGGAATATTATGAGCAATATAGTGAACGGATTATTGTAGCAAAAATCAATACAAAACCTACCTGCACTACAGTGGTACAAGTCTATATGCCTACCAGTCAAGCTGATGATGAGGATGTTGAAAAGGTCTACGAAGAAATAGACGAAATTCTGAGGTATATCAAGGGTGATGAAAATGTTATAGTAATGGGAGATTGGAATGCTGTGGTAGGAAAAGGGAGAGAAGGGAAGATAGTAGGAGATTTCGGATTAGGTGAAAGGAATGATCGAGGAAGCAGGCTGGTAGAACTCTGCACCGAGCATGAATTGGTCATAGCTAACACCTTATTTAATAACCACAATAGAAGAATATACACATGGATGAGACCAGGAGATACAGGGCGTTACCAAATCGACTTCATTATGGTCAAGCAGAGGTTTCGAAACCAGATTTTGGATTGTAAAACATATCCTGGTGCTGACATAAACTCGGATCACAATCTGGTTGTAATGAAATGCAGATTAAAGTTGAAGAAACTGAAGAAAAATCAAAAGCCAAAAAGGTGGGCAATGGACAGACTGAAAGAGAAGGATGTAAACGAAAGATTCAAGCAGAGTATAAAGGAAGGACTAATGAAAAACCCTAAACAAACTTCAATTGCAGACGAATGGGCACTTTTGAAGAATGAAATAACAAAATCCGCAGAAGAAAACATTGGTAGGAAAGAAAGAATAGGTAGAAAACCGTGGATCACTCAGGATATACTAGAATTGATGGATGAAAGGCGGAAACACAAGAATCTAAGAGATGAAACGGGGAAAGCAGAATACAGACGTCTGAGAAATGAGGTTAACAAGAAGTGCAATGAAGCGAAAGAAGAATGGTTGAAAGAGAAATGTGCAGGTATAGAAAATTGTCTGAAATTAGGAAAAGTAGACACAGCTTATCGAAGGATTAAGAATACTTTTGGGGAAAAGAAGACTAAGTGCTGTAATATTAAGGACACAAATGGAAAGCCTCTAACAGATAGGGAAGAAAAGGTTGAGAGATGGAAAGCTTACATAGAGAGTTTGTATAAGGGAAAGGAGATTGAGAATCATGTAATGGAAAGGGAGGAGGAAATTGATGAGGATGCGAAAGGAGATTTAATATTGAGATCAGAATTTGATAGAGCTTTGGAAGACTTAAGCAGGAACAAAGCACCAGGCATAGATGATATACCTATTGAGCTGCTACGCTGCATAGGATATGAAAGTCTGATCAGGTTATTTCACTTGGTGTGTAGGATTTATGAGACAGGTGAGGTACCCCCAGATTTCAAGAAGAATGTAATCATCCCTATACCAAAGAAAGAGGGAGCTGACAGATGTCAAGATTAACGTACAATCAGCTTGATTACTCATGCTTGAAAGATCCTGTCTAGAATAATTTACAAGAGGATTGAAAGCCAGATAGAAACGGAGTTGGGTGAAGACCAGTTTGGTTTCAGGAGAAATGTAGGAACAAGGGAAGCTGTACTAAGTCTTAGGCTGATTTTAGAAGGTAGAATAAGGAAAGATAAGAGAACGTTCATGGCTTTTGTAGACTTAGAAAAGGCTTTTGATAACGTAGATTGAACTAAATTGTTTGACATTTTGAAATCAATTGGAATAAAGTACAGGGATAGGAGGGTGATATACAATCTGTACAGAAACCAGACAGCAGTCATTCGAGTTGAAGGACTTGAGAGAGAAGCTGGTATTCAGAAAGGTGTAAGGCAAGGCTGCAACTTATCACCCATACTTTTCAATCTTTACATTGAACAAGCAATGAAGGAAATTAGAGAAAAATTTAAAGTGGGAGTGAAGATTCAAGGAGAAATAATTTCAACTCTGAGATTTGCTGATGACATCGTCATCTTGGCCGACAAGCCTGAGGATTTGAATGAGTTTTTGAATGCTATGGACTCCGTCTTACGGAAAGAATTCATGATGAAAATAAATAAATGTAAAACAAAAATATTGGAATGCAGCCGAAATAAATCAGAAACCTCTATGGAGATCAAATTGGCAGGTGAAAAGCTGAAGGAAGTAGGAGACTTCTGTTACTTAGGAAGCAGAATAACCAGTGATGGACGAAGCAAAGAGGATATTAAAAGTAGGTTGGCTCAGGCAAAGAAAGCATTTCTACAAAAAAGGAATCTACTGACATCGAATATAGATTTAGGTATTAGGAAGTCATTTTTGAAAGCCTTTGTCTGGAGGGTGGCGCTCTATGGAAGTGAAACTTGGACTATTGGTGCAGCAGAAAAGAGGAGAATTGAAGCATTTGAAATGTGGTGTTACAGGAGAATGATGAAGATCTGATGGGTAGATAGGGTTACAAACCAAGAGGTATTAAGACGATTGGGAGAGGAGAGATGTTTCTGGCGACTGCTAATGAAGAGAAGAGATAGGTTGGTAGGACACATACTAAGACACCCAGGAATAGCAAGCTTAGTTATGGAAGGAAGGGTCGAGGACAAAAACTGTAGGGGTAGACCAAGGTTAGAATATGTTAAACAGATTGCCTCCGATGTAGGGTGTCGGAGCTATGTAGAGATGAAACGATTAGCTCAGGACAGGGAGGCATGGAGAGCTGCATCAAACCAGTCAAAAGACTGAAGACTCAAACAACAAAACAACATATTCCATAAATGGTATACAAGAAGCACAGTAGTTATATATATCATTTGCCACATTTAAGTACGCTATGAGGACAGCGTAATCCCATTAAAATTCCCCAACAGAAGGACATGAGTATCTTCCCGATACACAGACGGGCAGTCAATAGCCTACACCCAGATTACATAATACACAGGCTGTATAGCATTTGACGATGCATAATTGACGACCACTCCATTTGACACATAACATGTGCTTACGACAGTTCATTTACTGTATAATATCAAAGCGCCGTGCTTGACACCCACCCTTAGAGCTCAGGTCCAATCAGAATAGCGCCACGATAAACATGAACTACTACAGTCCGCCAGCCAATCAACACTCTAGGTACCGCCTCGCAGTAGCGATATCTGATACCTTCCGTATACACACGTTATCACAGGCCACACCTCTCACGTGACGAGTAACTAGCAGGCAGCCATAATTGATATACTCTCGCGCGCTGAATTCAAACGACAGTAAGGGCGAGACATATAATTTTCGGAATATACCATACACAGCAGGGTCACCAGATATTTTTCTTTTAGTTCACCCCCTTTATCCCTCAATACTTAATACCGGGACAGCATATTTCACGGCATAAAGCCAGTATTATCGGTGATATTCACACAGCGCCGCGTCACACAAATACACCGTATTTTATCTTTCAGCGGGCTTTAATATACTTTTGCCCTCGAATACCCCCTTATATAGACACACCATCCAACATAGGAAAACACGAGCATGTCTCCGTGACCCTACAAATATATAAATCTACTTCCCAATTAGGTGGTTTTAATTTATTTTATTCGCGGTACAGCGATATTGAACAATATATTCTCTTCCAGATTCGGACGAGAAAACTTATTTACAGCGATACCGCATTAATATCCCCCCCCCCCCCGCGCATTTTACCCCTCTTGAACTCCATAATTAAAACGCCACATTTAATGGAATTTCTAGCCCCACTTACCACATAGATGGCATTCACATATACCATCCCCCCAACTAATAGAATGGCAATACATACTTATGGATCCCCCACATTTCCGTAGGACGGATAGAATATTTTTTGCAACATTAAGCCCCCCTATAGGGAGGACTTAGGCCACACATATAGTACGCTGAAATGTAACCTGGTTTTGAATATATATATACATATAAGACAGTATCTCTAAGTTAAGGGATCATATTATATAATAATCCTAGATGACCAGTTTTAAAATTTAGGCTTTATAATATATAAGTCTAGAGTATATATTTTACCAGTATAGACAGCAGTCTCATATTATTATTATGGCCCCAGATGCCATATATTGCGACTAGTGCGTCCAAGCGTCAAAGCACATCTCCCTCTCAAGATACATATTAACACTCTACAGTTACACACTTGTACCATTGTTCCCTATTAATGCACGGCACTTGGTAATCATGCAATTACCAGGGTGTACGCCATGATTTATCGCTCGTGGCTATATGTTAATCCACATTCGGAACTTTAAAGCTAACAGTTTAGCGTCCCAAGCATAACCCGCTAACACCAGTGCATGCATTGTTTTAATTTTATAACCAACATTTTTACCCTGCATGACAGTTTTAAGCATAAATGCTACCCTAACTCCTTCAGCACGGTAACTAACAACCACGCTGAACACCCAGGTCCTAACCAATAAAATCCTCACCCACACCGATCGAATAATCCTACCACTTAACGTTTCCCAACATCCCCATAGGACCGTGATTCCTTGGACCTATCTTACCATCCATTTACCTGATACTTACAAAATGCTAACATACTTACAACTGCCCATTAACATGGGAATACCCTTCACATCCTTCACTTACCCACTAACATGTGAGAGGAAATAATACGCAGCTGACCTTAGCTGGATATCCGACAAGCCAGGCGCAACTAAAGTGCACTGTGCTACCACAGTTATCCCCCCCCCCGTATAATTATGACAACCCCACACAACACAATACCGCTTGACACTATCTTTTCATGGTTTGTGCACGGAGGTGCACTATGATAGATGTGACCCTATTTTCCAGGGGAAAATAGGTATTGGTAAATTGTACCCAGGACTGACGGCAAGGATAGCCCAGGACCTGACAGGATATGACTTCGACGTTGACGACCGACGGGAGGTCATAGTGGTGACGTGTTAGGGCGGGCAAGCACCTGTGTTAGAGGACGTACCTAGCCTGTCTCCCCTACCACAGGGTCCGTTATACCCATTTTTATGACCTAACGTCGTCTAAGCTATACCTGCGGATGGAGGCTTGATGGTTCGATAAGGGAACTAACTACCCCCACATCGGACAGGATACATCCTCCTTCCCAAGACGACCCCTATGACTTGACGTTAGTTATCATGTAAGGCTAAGTAAATGCTTTATCACGGAAGCAAGACCTGCAGCGGCAAGTAAAGATGAATAACGATGAATAATACTGAATAATGATGAAATTGATTAATGAATTAAGGGAATAAGGAAATAATGAAGTAAGGAAATAGTGACAGAATATAGTAATGAAATGGGATAATGAAGTAAGGAAATAGTGACAGAATATAGTAATGAAATGGTGTAATGAGATAAGGGAATAATGAAATAAGGAAGGAATGAAATGATAAAATAATGACATGAAATAATGAAATAATGAATATATGATCCCCGGGCCGAGGTATCTAACACCGATGTTCTCCTCTGTTGGTACCCCCAGAGGGTATCACCCATGATACTTGATACTTGAAATATACGACGAAACTACGGTTCTCTCCCTGGTCGAGGTTACAACTACCATTGTGCCCCAGGGGAGGAATATATTGATATTGCCTAGGTGGCAATATATGAGCGCCAAATGCGGTCTTACGCAGATGCGTAAGCCCGATAGGAACGGTCCATACCGTTCACGTGATTGTCCTTCAATGGAAGGGACGATAGCATATTGGAACGGTCCATACCGTTCACGTGATTGTCCTTCAATGGAAGGGACGATAGCATATTGGAACGGTCCATACCGTTCACATGATTGTCCTTCAATGGAAGGGACGATAGCATATTGGAACGGTCCATACCATTCACATGAGTATCCTTCAATGGAAGGGCCGATAGCACAAAGAAATACTAAGGCATAGCCAATAATGAATGAAGGATAAAGTAGCACAATGATACAGGACAGAAATGAATAGGAATAAAGTAAAGTGAAGTTATAGGAAATAATGAGTAAGAAGGAATAAAGAAATACAAAGGTATATACAATAATGAATAAAGGATGAAGTAGCACAATGATATAGAACAGAAATGAATATGAATAAAGTAAAGTGAAGTTATAGGAAATAATGAATAAGAAGGAATAAAGAAATACAAAGATATAGCCAATAAGGAATAAAGGATGAAGTAGAACCAGGATATAGGAAAAGGATGAATAAGAATAAGGAAATGCAAAGGTATAGGAAATAAGGACTAATGTATAAAACAAACAGGAAGGTATATGAAAGTATAAAATAACAAATGGCCAGTAGTACTTATGAGTCTATATTTTATGCTTATATTTCTGTATTAATTTTTCAGCGCAGGTTGAAAACCTGAGGCACCGAATCCTGACACAACGCACATAGTGGTGCATACTTTGCGCATATGCATCGGGAGTAGCTCCATTTTGGGCACTCGCCGAGATCACAGATTAAAGTAACATAATGTGATATATTTGCAGGATGAAATGTTTTTCTGTATACCTCCACACGTTCATCCCACAGATGCCGAGGGTAGATACCCTCTATTATGATTTTATATGTCTTTTTGGTCCCAACAGTTGGCGACGTGATATATGCAATAATAATATGTATTTTCACTACACAAATTTCCCGCCCCCACATTTCACACTCACACGGCCAATACACAATCCCCCCCACACACATGATATATGTTTACAGGCGTACATCCGAACCACGGTGGAGATATACCTGTGGGATATCCCCCCACTGGAGGTCGGATCAACAATAAACAATTTGACACCTGTAATGAGAGGTGCACTACGGCCACACAGCTCGCGCCTATTTCTGTAAAGGACGAGTTGTGCTGCCAAGATGACTTCGCTTTCCCACAGGGAGCGAGTCATACTATAGGCATACTATAGACATGTAGTACATAGCCTGCAGGTCTTAGATAGTAGTTTGCACATAGGTATTAAGTAAGAGTGCACTCGAAGTAGTGTTAGCATCCATAGAGTACGGTATTTTGTAAATGAAAGAATATAACAGGAATATAGTTGCGCAACTTCGGTATTAGTAGAATATGGGTATAGTTAATAGAGTTTTGTTTTAAATGATTACATATGCTATTGTTGCGTTGAGATTATTGTTGCAAGCATTTAAGATTATTATGATTGATGGTATTGTTCAAATAAGGTTAAGATTGCGAATGTATAAAGGTATTATGATTGTTTTTTGTTACACATTGTTTTTCCTCTCTATTCTTTTAAACTCCCCGTTGTAAAAATGTCGTATTTCTTCCCCACAATAAAACACTTATAACTATATTCCCTTAAAATACACCCTGCGACATTTATTTGATTTTTTTCTCTCCACTCTATCTCTTTTACACACGTGCAGGGCACGCGAGGGCAGTTTTTCATCCGCACCGGAGGTACGTTACTTGTATATCCTCCCCCCACCCCTAGGATGTTTTTTTCCTCTCGTTGTGTTCCTGCACCCTTTTAGTTGATTTGATATTGATATGTTTTATGTTTATGATGTATTTACTGTTTTGTTTATGAATGTATTTTGTAATTTGTTAAACATGCCAATAGGGACACATGTTGTATACCGCCCGTTTAATAATGTTATCATTAGAAGGAACATTAACAAACCCTACATATAAGCTTCACGACCCAATGTTGCATTTTTTTGAAAATCACTGTAAAGAAATATTGTTCCCCTCACCATACACACTTACACATAATCGCTGAGCACTTCCCGGAGGCACACTCTATAGAAGGCACTTATACACAGCCTTCAACCTTCGACGATTACTCCTATATTACAAATTTCATATCTACCCCCTTCCTCACCCCTATCTTCCGCGATGCTACCCACACACCCCCGACGACGCCATCCATACATTTACGGACTAAATTAAAAGAAGAAAAGAAGATAGAAGAATTCCAAGAAAGAAGGAGATGCCCTATTTTACAAAAACCACCCCCACGTCTTCGTCCAGTTATCGAGGACGATTACTAACCCTACAAAGGGGGTTGTTGTACGCCTAGGGTACGCCACCCTCATCCCCTAATAATAAAATCCCCGACAAATCCAGATTCCAAGCAATTACTTTAGAAACCTACAAATACAATTACAAAATTATAAGACCAATAAGTTATCACCTATATGAACTCAAGTATCCTCGTGTCCCAGGCAACGACCCTAGAAAGGACTATGACTTAGGAGGAATGTACGGATTCCGCAGACGTAGCACGAGAAGCCTATAAGAACCCCGGGAGGTCATGCACCCGGGATCAGTCTGTCTAAGTGCTACCGACGTGACGAACCACTGCTGTTAGCTGAAGGGTAAGTGATTCAAGCGATCACTACACGCACAATCACACTATACTCCCATCCCCCTGTGCTTGGACTGTAATAATTATTTTTCTCTATCATTTGAACTGCTATTTGCAAGCGTACCTCAAAATCGAGGTACACATTAAATTTAAAAGTAATAGAAGCCACTGGTTATTTAATTAGCTGATAAGATCCTACCCTCTTAGCTTCCCCATTAGGTAGGATCTAGAATTAGCTTTACTGTTTACTGTTTAATTGCTTCGTGACGCCAGCCGAGTGCTACCGCACAGCGCTGACACAAGCAGGTTCCCGGTTAGCTCGCCTGCTTACGACTTGCTTTAGACCGCTGGGTCCCGCTAGCGCACACAGAGTAATAATTAAATTACCTCTCCAAACACACCCTCACCCAGAACTACCCCATCAAGCAGTACATTGGGGAGTTCTCCTTGTTGATCGCACGGATGATCGCATATCACTAAATAATCCATACCTCTTACAGCAATTGCCAAGCTCGCCCCCTAATCACACTAATTTCATCCCTTAGGTTAATTCTTTGCACAGGCAACCCTCAAAGGTACCTTACAATAGTCAACTTAAAATTAGTGTTTACCCTTCTAGAATCTCTTAAGAGAATTCATTATAATAACTCATCCCTATCTTAAGATGCTGACAGTCTCGTAAGGTGTATCGTCATAGTGAGGGCCGGTCCAGAGAAAGTCCCTTGTAAAGTATATGGCTTGATGGGCCAGGTGAAGAAACAGTGGACATAGCACTGACTTGCACGCGAATTCCACAGTGCTATGAAGGGAATTTTCTCTCTCTTCAAGGGCCAGCAGATTGCGCCCATAGCGTTGCTTTGAAGCGAAACAGAAGATCTCTTCATTTCACTTCCTGCTTCTGTCTGTTAAATACGAGATAAGCGTCCACCCCACCCCACGCCCTTAAACAGTTATTCAGCTATTGTTCACGGCTATCTGGCATTAGACAAAACTATATTTATACATTTTCAGTAGTCTGAAGTTAATTTCTACTGTATAAATGTGTTTTTAACTTTTGTGGCACGGTACGTAGTTATTTAATATGTCGATTGTATGCGACATAGGAAATGAAAGTGGAATATTTATTAACAAATCCATTTTCTTCTATAGCTCTGAACACAAAGTTAGAAATTAAATAATTATGACCTCATCTACCAAGGTGATAAATTTGCTTCATCCAAGCACAGGAGAGAATATATTTATAAATACAAGCCATGTGAGTACAGTTTTTAATGCATCAACTATATATCAACTGTTTCAAATGTTGTGTTGTGTGGAATGATGACAATGCCAAGGTTGGCAACAATGGTATAAAACAATATTTAATATGAAACAACAATAGTATCATCTGGCCCACCCTTAAAATATGATCAGGAGCCGCCCCTGTAAGAAATCATAGACTCACAAATAACATCGGAGGAAGACAATCATACTCGTCAGCGAGTGATAGCCTATCAATCAATCAATCACGGTGATGATGCCATGGGCCAGAGTGCTGTGTTTGGGACGCACCAAGGGAGTGATGGTCTGGAGGATGGTAAGCCAAGTACTCAATTACAAACTGAGTGCGAGATCAAAGCGTAGTGCATTCCAATAACTGCCATCGGTAGATGATCTTGCATGGTCAGAACTCGACAAAGGGAATAGCACAGTCGAAAAGATACGTAGATGATGTCTACGACACTGAATTTGTAAACGAATAAACTATTCTCCAAGCCATCAATAGTCTACACTACTCCATTAAATTTACTATGGATCCCGAAACTAATCGAATATTATCTTGGCATAACGATCGGACCTAAAGATAACGAACTATCATACTTAATCTTCCGCAAACCTACACAAACAACGTATGCAATTGACAATTACTCGAACCATCCTAGCACGCACAAGCTTCAATTCAGTGGTGCACGGGGAATTAAATATACCAATGTAAATAACTACAATTAGGAAACCAGAATATTCAAGCTAATAGCTAACGAGAATAATTTCCCAACCAGCAAAATATATCAAATTGTAGCCAAACGTGGAAATAAAACAACTCAATAGTCAGACAATAATGAGAACGAATTCACGCAGTTTAATTACGTGAATTTTAATACTTACAAAATCACCAATTTGTTCAAAGCACAAGGCATCAAAATAGCATACACAACAAATAATACAACCAGCAATCATCTGCACAAAAGTAATTTAAATAAATGAGACCCGTACTCAAAGTCAAGGGTATACTCAAAAGCGAGCCAAGATACAGTGTCAAGAAAATTATATTAGCCAAAGTGGTAGAAGAATGGGCACAAGATTACAAAGAACACAGAAATGCGATAAAATACGGGACACAAGTGGCCGTATGTGAACATGTGTACGACGCGGGATACAGATTCACTAACATTGAAACTTACTTAAAAAATCAAACATACGAACCGGAAGGAAGAGCCCTAGACATAAAGGAAGCAATCGAGATATACTTTGCTAAAATAAACAACCCTACTAAACGAACACCCACTCACAGAGAATTCACCTCCCATTAGACTACTATAAAACACCCCCGTAGGAAACAAAAACAACATACGGATGCTAGATAAGAGGGCAATAAGGGAAACATATTAATAGATTAGGATGTACTTTGCACCATATCTTCAATAAACCGAGGCTGGCGTTAACGGGAGTATTAAAGAATCCAAGACATTCCCAAATGTCCAGGTGCGCCTAGAGAGAGCTCTTTAACTTAGGCGTGGCAAGATTGAAAATTGGTCTTAAGTAGTTGAAGATGTCCAGAATACAGTAACATACTCCATATTAGGATGATCTAGACTTGGCAGCACACATATTGAACCCAACGGGGTTAGGCTGACTGGTGTCGAACGTGGATCTCAGAGATAATTGAGCTCAGAATAAAGGTTCCACCAAGGAACGAACACGAGATCTTTTGAGGGAGTTGAAGTTATAAAAACCCCTAGAGAAAATACATATTAAATCACTGTTGTGATATGCACTAATGCTGACATTATTTATTAATATAATGCAGGGAATATTAGTAGAATACGGCATTATTGGGCTGTATGGAGCATACTATTCTGGACTTGAGCACAGAAGTTGGAGCGCTTGACGTTTGTCTAATGACTCTAGAAAAAGGGGAGGAGATTCATGGAGCCGTGCCACTCAATGTGACCTACTTAAGTCGTCTGGAGCAGGTCAGGAGGCTAATTTATCGGCAAGTTCTTCCCCGTTTCAGAATAGAAAGGCTAGTGGAAGGGGAAGATACCAGTGTTAATTAATGATTACTCGTGATTGGAGCAACGCAGTGACATGAGGGTTGCACATATGTTAATGTTTAGCCGGGAGGCTAATTATCAAGCCGTTAAACAGTGAAATCGAGGCATATTTAATGGAACGCGCGGGGACACAGTAATCTCGGTGTTAGCGGCGAGATATGACTAGGTCTCCGGGGATTTTTAGGTGACGCGGCGTGCCCACGCCATGGCAAAGGCAATTAATATTAATTAATTGGCCGATCGATCCTCGAGCACGCATACAGATATGTGTCCAGCAAGGAAAAAGGAACCATATAAACGTTATTTCAAGACCAGAATCATACTGTGAGAGAATTTGACGCTGCAGGGGAATTCTCGGTTTACTTTTTCTCTCCAAACGGATATAAGGGGTGGACACAGGGCAGAGGCGGTTAGTTAGTGGAGACAGGTGGAGTCAGTGCAGTCAGTCGATCCATACTTTAGAGCAGGGAGCACGTCACCCGAAGCTCAGAGAAGAAAGGCGCGGACTTTAACATTCTAAGCGCAGCAATATATAATCATGCATTAAGTCATGAATTAATCACGAGTGACATAATCAGTTGAACCGCAGTTTAGCGCGAAGTGCGTGTTACCGAAGTCGAGAAGGGATACTCGGACTTCAACATGAAGAGCCGCGCAGTAAGACATTTATTAATACCATTTATTAAGGACAGTCGTACCATATTTGTATAGTAGGCATTACGAGCGATTGTCATTGTGCACGTATGACAAGTGAGAGTGATAATTTGTACAAGTACAATGTACAATGGTTGAGCGCAGTATGTAAACTAGTGGTTAGACAGAGCATAGGCTGTTGGACTGCGCAGAGTTAAACTTTTTTATGCGATTGGTGAAATTTCATATGAACGCCAATATAAGTTACGCTCAGGACGATATGCAAGCATATTTATGCGATAGCAGGAAGTTCATCGAAGGATAGAGATTGATAGACAGTTGGGAGAATCGATAGGAATCCGTAGGCAGATAATCGAGACTTTCAATCAGGATGCGGATAGCAGCGAGGAAAATTCAACCAGTAAGAAATGTAAATAGTGATGTGTGAGTGTAGTGATGATCTGTTAAATATCTTTAAAATTAATATTGTAACAAGTGCTATAAAATGTTATGTGTATAAGGAAGCAATAGCTTCAATATGGAAAGGAAAAGTGCCGTGTGTCTTGTGAGGCAAAAGCTATATAAAATGTGTGTTATCAGTGTAAGAATGCCTTGCTAATTATGCAAATGGCAGGCATTACTGGAAGAAATGAGTGGTTGGAGCCACCAGACTAGCCGATGTAAGTACCCAAAAACCATGATTTTGTAGCAGTTGTAGTCCGCTGTATGTTGTGTGATTTCAAAATTATAAAATATGCCAATAAGAGTCAATTTTAGGAGAGAGAACCTCAAGGTAGTATTGTTGTGTTGATTTTAGTAAAGTTGAGACGTTTTTGTACATCATTGAGTGGATAAATCGTTACCACTATTGTAAAATGGCAAATCAGTTATATAAAAACTTAACGTAACGAACACGGACGTTCGATTATTAAAATGGTTACGTTGTGTCGGGTTATGGTAATTCATGTCAGTAATAATAATAATAATACTAATAAAAAGGAATAAATGAATACAAATCAGGGAAATATGGTTGTAAGCAAAAAAATATATGCTCATTGGAATATTTATCTATCCAAGCAGTAATATTATACATGAAGGGCTAAGAAAAGCATGTTTATATCAGAATAATGGGAATAAAATATGCAAGAGTCTGGGGAATGGAAGAGTTTAATAGTGAATTGAATTTGCAGCTTGTGAATAAGCTTGTAGAGTAATTGATAGATTTATCTTACTAAGTAAAGGACGGGATCATAGCATTATGGTCAGGGAGCCAGGTAGTCTATCGACGTGTGAAATCTCGTATAGCCTAGGGCGTACAGAGATATTTATTATTTGCCAGAGTGTATTTAGTGATGTACCCTAACTCTGAGGATGGATATGGAATGTTCCGGGTTCGAATCCTGTGGTGCATAAGAGGATAACGATGGAAACCTCTGCATGATACCTGATCGACCGAGAACTAGTTATTGAAATGATTCAGCTCCTGAGAAGCGAATCTAATTGGCGGCAGCATGTGCCTGACCGTAGCATTTAATAAGATACCGGCTAGCCAGTTCGACCAGTGTTTGATGAATCTCGTTCCTTCATATAATGAAATGGACCTATTGAGGCCAGTTATTAATATCCTAAGGTTAGGAATAAATGTTTAAAATCGCCCATAACCTAAAGTGCATACCATTCAGTTTAAATCATATGGGATATGCGGGTCATTGAGACTATACTATTGTATTTAAAGTTACAAGTTACTGCTTGGAGGTAAAGAGAGAAGGGAAAGTGAGACGGAGCTAGTAGAGGACGGAACGAGTGTTTCGTTACCGCCCGCCTCAGCCCATTATGCAGGAAGAACCCAGGGGGAGACGTTAAACGACCCTTGAAGGTTGACATTTAAAAGGGACAGACTTTGAAGCCCTGTTTGTAATAAAAAAGAGTCGTTGTTGTATTGTATAATGTATTTGTGTGGTTTGAAACACATTGGTAATTATGGATCATCCTGATGGTTTAATATTTAGCAAACTTATGAATTGTTGGAAGTTGCATTTTATACTGACACTGTCACTCAGTTATGAAGGCCGACACTTGATGCCATAGGCTACGCCCACGCAAGGGTAGCATAATATACCATCCGACGCAGCGGTAACGGAAATTTTGAAATTGAAATCACAACGGCATACAGTGGAACTGTAGGAAAGGGAACTGCAGAATTGGTTAGTGCATGGTAAAGCATTTTGGTGGGAAGAGAGATACAAAACACAAAGGCACACATAATGTAAATTAAGATGTTGAGAGTAAACAACTAAACTTGTGAAATGAAAGAGGTCACAACAGGTGACGTAAGAATATAAGTACAGTTTTTGTGTAAATTACTTGTGCATCAGAGCACTTGAGATGAATTTTGATGTCAATCTCAGGGTAAATGAATGTATAATCAGCTGGAGTTGCAAGGATAAAAATGTGAATAATTAGTGGATTGTAGGAGTAATTGTGCTTTGTTTGTATGATATTTGTTGGGATTGTGTTTTTATGTGTTTGAAGCCATGATTTAGAACTGAATTAAAGTCTTTAGAATAGAGTTGTGCTTTATCATTGTAGAGTTGATACCTTTTAGTCTCAGATCAAAAATATGCAACTGCTCAGTGGGTGGACGGTACACGCCTGAGAACTGATGCTAGCTGGAGGCAGAAGCATGTTTTCCTTGGAAATTACTCACATGGGTACAATATGTTACATTGAGGGACGAACATCGACAGTTTGGAATGTGGGGAACGGCTAAGTAGGGTAAGAGGTGACGAGATGGCACAGGAAATTCCTTCCAGTTCAGTGTAGACGGTGGTTGGTAGCAGGTGCTTGAGAACGCTCAAACAATCAGCTAAGTTAACAATCCACTTTAACCTGACTATTCAATAATAATCACAGATACCATACTTGAAGCTCGATCACCATTAGCAATATCTTAACAAAAAATACATATAACTAACAAATCTTGGCAAATTGCGCAACTAAATGAGTGTATATATTGTAAATACCATTACCCATGCTTTTTAACAATAATTATACAACCGCCTTAATCAATACATAAACGAAAATAATAATTATTAGAGTTGCACCTGTTACATGTTTCAGGGATTAATTAACATTTTTTTATCCCCTTCATCAGCCAATTGTAAAACATAAAGAAAATTATGAAGTAGCGTGGCACTTAAATATAAATGGTTATTAGACTTAATATGGTGCACCATACAGGGTGTATTTGATATCATGGAAGTCCATTACACTGGTGATAGAAGAGACTTTTCTAAGCACATACCTTCATGAAATTTAGGCGTATCTTTATTAGTGTAGGATGAATTAAATCACAAAAATTGTCGGTCAATATCTTAGAAAAGGTCTTAGGCTGCGTTGCCCTCAGCAGCACAACTGACTTTTCCCCGTCGCCCTCCCCTCCTACGCTGAGGAATGTTGACAAGAGTCTGAAGTCGAATGATCTACTCGCCTTGTCTGCCAATGGCATTGAAATATACAAACTGAGCCTATGAACAGCTGATTCACACCTTCATGGGGAGTGGCTACATGACTACAGTAGTGATGGTGGATCTGTCTAGGATTTTGCCAGCCTCATGGACTATGCATAGAAAATAGAAATCCTAAAGATTTGGTAAATTAATTTAAGGAACTGTTGGTCTATCTTTGTGTGAAGATAGTGCAACAACTGTAATAAAATATTAATAATACTAATAATAGTAATAATAGGCTTTTAGACACACTAACTTCTTTCATGTTTCTTTTTGGTATGTCGAGTTGCCAGACTTTAATGTACGTAGGATTTCTTGTATGTGCCATGAAATCCATGGATATGATCGTATTAGATCCCATTCATTTACTACATGACTGAACGTAGATCGCACCCTCGGGAAGGTTAGCACTCTACCTCTAGAACTACACATGCTGACTCTTATTATTATGATTATTATTAGACTATTATTATTAGACTATTATTATTATTATTATTATTATTATTATTATTATTATTTTTATAGCACTGTATTATAACAATGTATTTGTATTTGATTTTCATTTTCGTGTATTTTCATATGTATGTACATTGTTGATTGACCAATAAATCAACACCCCCCTCTCCAGTTTATGGCTAGAGCCCTGCGCGGATGAACAAAACGTTATCCGCATCCGCCCCGCATCCGCACGACTGTTATCCGCATCCACCTCGCATCCGCACGACTGTTATCCGCATCCGCCTCGCAACCGCACGACCTGTTATCCGCATCCACCTCGCAACCGCACGACTGTTATCCGCAACCGCCCCGCATCCGCACGACTGTTATCCGCATCCGCCCCGCATCCGCATTACTGTTATCAACATCCGCCCCGCATCCGCATGACTTTAATCCAAAACCGCTGATATTTCAATATTATTTTTGATTTATTAGATAAAGCATAAAGTGTTGATGTCATAACTCTCTGCGTTGCAATAATTATCACAGTCAAGGTGTGTCGGCGCCAAGTTAGAAATAAATCTACAGATAAACCTGGAACAGATCTTCCAGGATAGCTTAGACCGCGAAGTAGCTGACTTGAGGAATGTTAATGATGTCACCACGATGAACTAACAGGCTTATTGACAGCATGATATCTCGTACGTATAGTAATAATGGCAGTGAGAATCGATGAGATGTCAAGACCATCTACTACAAACATACGGTACTTAATAAAATGTAGTTGAAAGCATATGAGTAAAATATTCTCCCTGTGTATAAGAACAATACGTGCCTGACTATTTCGTACGCATTAGACTATACAGTATAATATTATCGCAAGTTCCACATTGTATTCTAAAAACTATCCGTAAATTTACTCGAAACATTATCCGCAGCGTATCCGCTATCCGCACAGCCATGCAAACTATATCCGCGTGGCGAAAAATTTAGCGGATATCCGCGGGTTTATCCGCGGGTTTATCCGCGGATATCCGCATCCGCGCAGGGCTTTATTTATGGCCACCCCAGGGCTGGAGATGGGATGGGACAATTCACAATATGTACATGTGGTACCGTACTAGTATTAAATCTTGTAAGTAGTTTTCCATGGGTTCCCACTTCTACCCCAGGCAAATGCCGGGATTGTTCCTAACTTAAGGTCACGGCCGCCTTCTTCTCAATAACCATAACTAAAGCCCTGCGCGGATGCGGATATCCGCGGATAAACCCGCGGATATCCGCAGCATTTTTCGCCACGCGGATATAGTTTGCATGGCTGTGCGGATAGCGGATACGCTGCGGATAATGTTTGGAGTAAATTTGCGGATAGTTTTTAGAATACTATGTGGAACTTTCGATAATATTACATATTTGATATGCCAATCTACAGCTTCATGCTTAAAAGAGGAATACTCATATAGCCTATTGCGTACGAAATATTCGGGTACGTTTTGCAGTTATACATGATAAGATTATTTTACTCATATGGTTTCAACTACATTTTATTAAGTACTGTACCCGTTCGTCCTGGGGATGCGATGACCCATCTGCTATAACATCGCATTCCTGGAGTTCCAGGACAGAGCGGAGTTAAATGAACCTCTAGTCAAATAAGGAATGTGTCGGAAATTCAGCTGAGTTATCGAAAAAGCAGTGGGTATCACGAGACAAAGTATCTCTAGGGTCGTTACGGGCTTAAGTTTAATAGAAATAATGCAAATATAAATGGGCGCCATCAACTGAATTCCTAGCAAACCACTTCCTTTCCGGATAAGCCTTACTCAAGACAAGGAAAGGAAAAGGAACATCACACCATCATCAGATTACAACTAAGATAAAAACAAATTTATTTTACTTTGATAGTCAGACAGACATTGTAAATATAATTCCTACCTAAGAGTATGGTCGAATGCCAAAGTTAAATTGTCATTGTCCAAAAATCGAACCATCTCTTTTCTAATCCAAAATTAATTTTTATCCACATAACAAGAAAAATTTATAAAGTTCTCTTGGGTTCTCAGGATCACTGTAGCACTATGTCTTTCGTCACTGACATTTGTGAAACCTGAGACCTAATTTCTCTTTAATTTAACATCAATGTGGATTTAAAAATGTTATTAAGCTGTCTAAACATACACATATAATAATCACACATATTAAATATCACGTAAATTATGGTTTGCATGGCATAATTTGAATGTTGAACATGTTAATCAACTGCTCCTAAACATTGAATAATTAATTTACACTATTTACATCGTCATTCACAATCACTTATCTGTGAATTACAGATAATTCAAATTCTCATTGGTCATCATCATCGTCATCATCAAAATTAAATATTTCTCACATTAATTCTCACTTCAAAATTCTACATATTCCTGTCAGAATCCTTAATTCATCACCATTACATCATTTAAATTCTCAACTCAAGTTGCAATTCCTTCAAATTATCTCTCAATTAAATTTATTTAATTCCATGTAAATTCATTAATCATCAGCTCCTTTAATTAATTATCACCTTCTAACTCAGTTATTCATCATCATTACAATCGTCTATTAATTTATTTCAATCAGTTTATTTATTCAATCTTTAATTCATCCATTTATTTAATTCATCGATTTATTCCAAAATTTAATTTATCAAATTATTTAAATTTCAATCATTTGGTTATTCAGTTTTTCATTATTTCATCCAGTCATTCTGATTTTTATTTCATTAGGTCAGATCGTTAATATGCTTAATTTTCAGATTATTATTTCATTAATTATTATTTTCAGAAAATCTTGTATTATCAACTTTATTTATTTGTTTAATTTCCTAACAAATTGTTTAATATGGTTTATAGAACATTGTCTTACAGTTTTATTACTTCCAAGTTATATCTCGTATTTAATTTATCATGCCAAAAAATATTATTGCCTCCACGACATCACGTTGGATCAAACTATCCACAACGACATTACATTTCTTCAATACTTTAAATATCACATTTGAATACAAGAATTATTCCACAAAACTCCCTAAATATTCAGCACATACAGCATGAATCTCAACAATTACGCTAGACTGGGTACGACGACCTCATGTCTGCTTCAAAATACATTAGCAACATTGCTACTATCACGTGGCAACTTCCACAAAATGCCTATCACAAACTCCACTTAACCATGTTGCATGATCTACAAAAAAAATATATAACTGGCTTCAAATTATCAACGCACACAATCTCCAATAACTGTAATTACTCTGATCACATCTAGACAACTTCTTAAACAATTGGAAAAATATTACTTCAGTAATTTATGATCTGCTTTCAAATAGCATAAATTCTCTTACAATTTTCATAATTCACATCGCAGAAAAACACCAATGTGCTATAATCTCTCACATCAAAATCTGCAATACTGATCTCCCTTAAAATAAATCTGACCATTAATGATTAATCTTACAAGATTCAATTACTTTAAATCCTTCTCAAAGGTATCAAACACAATTATAAAAATCATCAAAGCATCAGCTGCAACAGCTGTTAAACTGAAATTACTCTCAAAAGAGTATAGCAACAAAATATTGGATTGGCAAACAAGAATTACTAAATGCAATCCTGTTGACATTTATCGTTACTTTATTTAACAAAATTTCGACTGATATGTGACTAGTAGTTCCGTGTTTGATTCACTTACATCTCGTGTACACTCGGATGATAAAAATGAGTCCCTCAATGGCGAGTAAGATGTGTAACCACCGTACAGTCGTATAAATACGAAAGACCTCGCCCCGTCGACTTGGATGATAGTTCCCTGAACGATGGGTAAGGTGAGTAGCCACCATACAATCGTATAAATACGAAGGACCCCATCTCGTAGGCTATATGAGTGAATGTACCAGATAGGAATCAACAAGTTTCTAGTTGTCATATAAAAGCGATGTTCATTCACTAAAGTGAATAACTTCTTAATATCTCCGAGCAATCCAATGGAAAAAAATCCCTACTGATGAATAATACACACTCGCTAGTATGCAATGAACTGACGAAGTAATTTTAAATAATCAATTGCAGATCACGAGTTCGAAATACTCGTTACACAACAAAAAAAACTATTCATGAAAAATATCCTAGCTGGAAAAATGTCTAAAAGACCAAATATCTGCATAATAAAGCCAATCAATGGTGAGAATTTCGTATAATGATGCCTGCCATATCATATGGTCACTCCATATTCTAGCAAATTCGAAGTATAAAAAGTCAAACCATGTTTTAATAATCATATCACTCCTATTAGAAAAATATACATGTGTGCCCAGTATTCATGAAAATAATCGTATCAGGTAGTTATGACTCTTACAGTACCTTTCATAATCAGCTGTAATTAAATTTCCAAGATCGTCGATTTTCCCTACATAAAGAATTTCTCGAAAGATCGGCGTTAATATCATTCCATCCATGAAATGACGATTGCCTTCGAAATCCCAAGTGAATCAGCTGGTGGACTCCTCTCGTCAGGAATCGAATCCATCGCTCTGCGGTGCCATCTTGTCTCTATTTGCGTCTACTCGGACATGTTGAACTTCGGATTACCCATAGCGGATATTGTCCAACTCCTTCTCGAAAAAGTTCATGGAAACAGCGGACCCCCTACTCCTCTTCTAAGATACGCCACTGTTCCGTTAAATGTTCAGTTTGAGTATTGTAAGTTCAATCTCAAATGACTGCTAAGTCCCACATTCGTAACATGAAATTTTACTTGAGAGTGTTCAAGATTACGAAACACCCTGTATTTGTCTGTATTGGTAATTCATGAAAACTGCATAAGAAATAAATCTGATTAATGCACGATCTAATGTTCATCGGTGCCTATGCTAACAACATTCCGTTTACTTGAAATAGTTAAAGTAGCTTTGAATGCGTTATAGAACAGCATAGCCATAAAGTCATTCGTAAAAGCTATGTTCAAACTGCGTTGAAATGTCGCTTGAAATAAAGCCTTCAACTACTTGCAGTGCGGTTCTGACATATCCCGGCCGTCTGTAATTGCTTCCTCGGCCAGCCCGCCTGGATCAATGACCCGCCTGGCCTTCGCTGCTCGGCGATGCAGGAACTGTCGCCTACACTTTTGCCGTGACAGTTTCTGTATGTTACGTGACCTTCACTGTGCGTCTCGCTTGCGCTATAGAGCTGCTCCTACCTGCTCGTCTGACTGAGATCAACTGAATCTGCTGGCACTGTCTTCTTGCTTATGTGCTCGGCGCAGGCACGTGGTGTAGTCCCCCACCACTGTGCTCTCGCGTCACGATCATAGTCTCGAACCCAGATCATCTCGGCTATTCAGTTATAAAATAACTTAAGGGTTATCTGACTTCCATAAAATTATTTCCACATATAATGCATGTTATATATCCTCTTCTAAGATGTTTAATTGCTATAATTCCATAAATATCTCAATAAAGCTTCACATCTCTATCCATAATTCCATCTTCTTACAGATATCAATGCCTCCTTGATTCTAGACCTCCTACGTCATCTTGACATTCTTCTTGACGCGATCGGTGCGCTATCTTTTCCTCACTCTTCCCAAAACCTCAACTACAGCTTAATGTCTGCTGGCGTAGCCGATAGCCTAAACTAGGTATCGGGTACAGTACCGTACCGTATGTTTGTAGTAGAAGGTCTTGACATCTCATCATCATCATCAATTTCTCGCTGTCATTATCCACGAGATATAATGCTGTCAATAAGTTTGTTAGTTCATCGTGGTGACATCATTAACATTTCTCAAGTCAGCTACTTCGCTATCTAAGCTATCCTGAAAGATCTGGCTCCAGGTTTATCTGTATATTTATTTCCATCTTGGCACTGAAACGCGTGGGCTGTGATATTGCAACGGAGACAGTTATTACATCATCTATGCGAACATTGATGGGTCAAGAGGCAGAAGTATGATGACTGACTTGAAAGTTCCGGCCAAATGTCAATCCCTTTCTCCAAGCTTAAAGAGAAGTTCACTTAGTAAATGTTACCGAGACCGGGAGGATGAACATCATTTAACCAACATTGATAAAATATCTATTAAAACAAAACAAGGTGTATATTCAATAGTGCGTGAAACAAAGCTCAAGTCAAGGATAAGGCAGATATTTGGTTACGTTTTCTATGGAACCAAAGAGGTGAACGATATAGTACGATGTTTTACATTTAAAACAGTGTATTCATCCTCAGGACAGAGATCAGGCACATCAAACCTACTGCGGCCCAAGTGCGATAGTAGCCAAAGAAGTATAGCCAACCAGTTTTTTTTGTCTAATGCGGAGGTCAGGAAACCAGAATTGAAGTATCAGCGGATTTTTATACAAGTCTTGCGGATGCGGGGTGGATGCGGATAACAGTCTTGCGGATGCGGGGCGGATGCGGATAACAGTCGTGCGGATGCGGGGCGGATGTGGATAACAGTCATGCGGATGCGGGGCGGATGTGGATAACAGTCGTGCGGATGCGGGGCGGATGCGGATAACAGTCGTGCGGATGCGGGGCGGATGCGGATAACAGTCGTGCGGATGCGGGGCGGATGCGGATAACAGTCATGCGGATGCGGGGCGGATGCGGATAACAGTCGTGCGGATGCGGGGCGGATGCGGATAACAGTCGTGCGGATGCGGGGCGGATGCGGATAACAGTCGTGCGGATGCGGGGCGGATGTGGATAACAGTCTTGCGGATGCGGGGCGGATGCGGATAACAGTCGTGCGGATGCGGGGCGGATGTGGATAACAGTCATGCGGATGCGGGGCGGATGTGGATAACAGTCGTGCGGATGCGGGGCGGATGTGGATAACAGTCGTGCGGATGCGGGGCGGATGCGGATAACAGTCGTGCGGATGCGGATAACAGTCTTGCGGATGCGGGGCGGATGCGGATAACAGTCTTGCGGATGCGGGGCGGATGCGGATAACAGTCGTGCGGATGCGGGGCGGATGCGGATAACAGTCGTGCGGATGCGGGGCGGATGCGGATAACAGTCGTGCGGATGCGGGGTGGATGCGGATAACAGTCGTGCGGATGCGGGGTGGATGCGGATAACAGTCGTGCGGATGCGGGGCGGATGCGGATAACAGTCGTGCGGATGCGGGGCGGATGCGGATAACAGTCGTGCGGATGCGGGGCGGATGCGGATAACAGTCGTGCGGATGCGGGGCGGATGCGGATAACAGTCGTGCGGATGCGGGGCGGATGCGGATAACAGTCTCGCGGATGCGGGGCGGATGCGGATAACAGTCGTGCGGATGCGGGGCGGATGCGGATAACGTTTTGTTTATCCGCGCAGGGCTCTAACCATAACCACTGGCAGTGCAGCCCATGAAGGGCCTAGGCCTACCAAGCGACCGCTGTCCAGCCATTTGGCCTGCAGATATTAGGGTGACGCGTGGTCAGTGCATCGGGTCCCCTCGGCCATTAATCTTGATTTTCCCTGACTGGGGCACTGCCTCACTGTCAGACAGCTACTCAATTTCCCTCACGAGGCTTAGTGCACCGCGTTCCAGCCCTCACGTCAGTTTCTAATATCCCTGATGGAGCCCTGCCCCAACACCACAGGGCCGGCGCATTCTTCCGAATCCTCACCTGAATTAAAAATACCCACATTACTACAGAAACCACAAAAACACAGGTTATCACACAAATTCTACCCACACCCTGCTACATGGGGCTAAATGACCAAAATCGCCAAGCCTCTCAAACAAAACATCAAGTATTTTACTTCCGTCTTAAATGCCTAGTTCTGAACAGACTACGGGATGTCGGAATTTTGTCACACTGTATTTCATTAAGTGAATGTATTTAGTATTTTCAGAAACTAGTCAACAGAAGGTCCGACACGGACGCCAATGATACACCAGGGCTGAGTATCGAAATTATTTTACCATGAACATCAATCAATGAATTCCACACTTACAAAGTAGGCTACATAATACTACCGGTCCTAACGTCCCAAGCCATTGCGTGCGTTGTCAACAACAACAACAACAAGAACAATGGCAATGCACATTTTCTTACGAGACGGTACCGCTTATCCGCATAACAGCTGATAGCCTACCTCCCCTCAAGTCAACCGGTAAGGTCAATGCTCTGATTACGTAACAACTTCCCCTCTGCGCGTCGTCACACCTGGCTCCGCCTCGTTTCCCCCAGCCTGCCGCACCACTTTCTGCTTGATTAGTTTCTCAAAAAACTAAAAACATTGACTTTTTAATGATTAATTATCAATTTCAAGATAGGAGACAATTTTTTTTTTACCTAGGAAGCTTAGAATAGTCTCTTCTATCACCAGTGTAACGGACTTCCATCATATCAATTACACCCTGTATATAAGTTATACCAAACAAAGGTAGAATGTCAGGTACTATACGTGTGCAATGTTTAGAGCTGTTGGCTTACATACTTTCTGATATATTGATATTAGGGTTAAAACATAGAGAGAGCATTTATTGACAGTTTGCAGCCCCGGTGGCTCTTAAGAATACGCACAGTCATATTTGTTGTAGCACACATAGTACATACAAAATTTAGTTGAAATCCGATCGGTAGTATAGAAGTTACATGTATTTAGAGATTGGACTTATCAGCAGGCTTAGAATCATGTTGGCAACACTGGTATGGACTTCTGAAAATTAATCTGGAAAGTTATCTATATGTGTGCCAATTTTGGAATAGTTCGCATGCAAAATTTTGAGATATCCAATATAGAGCTCGAATTTTGATTGCGATTTTTCAGCAGTTGGTTGCTCTGACGTCAATTTCAAATATGGCAGAGAGATATTCAGGTATAGATCTTAACTCTTACCAAATTTGGTTTCGATAGCTGCAGCTGTTTATGAGTTGATAGAGGGGGGGAGAGACACACACAGACAGACAGAAGGACAGACAGGCACACATTTTCCCGGATCGATCTCATAAGTCTACTTATTCCTAATTTTTGCAAAATGAGAAAAGTAGGCTAATAAAGGAATAAGAGGAATACATGACAGGGGAAGAGAAACGTCCTCACCCTAGAAGAATGAGGTTTGTTTGACTTGTAAGTAAATAAAGTCATAAAAGGCAGATAGAAAAGGGAAAGAGGAAACACCCGGCTCATAAATCCCTTGAGGTCACCAACTCCCGAACTCACTAGCTGTGAGTTCTTGAGGGTGTGGCACCATCCAGCGGCGCATTGCTTTTGGTGTTACCTCGTTTTGGGCCTCTAAAGGTACCATTTGGCTGCACACGACAGAGACAAGCGACCGAGACAGACGACAGCGACGCGAGACGGGGACAAGTCAACGTGTCGCCGCTCACGTAATTTGATGACGACCGAGACTGACGACACGCCTAGACATACTGTACAGTAGGTGTTTATTGGGATGTGCGTGCATATATTCTTCGAAAAATGGTTAAGAAAAAAGATATTCTAATGACAAGGTTGCTCGAAGAGGAAGAAGACGATGATGTGTTGCTAAAGAAACCAAGAAAACCTATGAGTTCAATATTCAAAATCAGACGCGAAGAAGGATCTTTCTGTTTGATAATAAAGAATCATTTATCTTTAGAAGAAGAAAAGTTCAGGAGTTACTTTAGATTAAATCGTAAGCAGTTTGATTACGAACATTTTATTTCCGACATTTTATCACTTCATAAAACACGTGCTGCGTCCGCTTGTCGCGAGACACTACTGCTCTGAGAGCGGTCTCTTACGGTTCATCTCGGTCGCCGATCTGTGTCGCCTGTCTCCGTGTGGTGCTCTCAAATGTACTTCATGTGGTTGAATGGGGAGCAGATCGAAAGCGACCTGTCTCCGTCTCGCAACTCTGTCGTCTGTCTCGGTCGCTTGTCTCTGTCGTGTGCAGCCAAATGGTACCTTAAGAGAATGTTGGATGTACCGTGTAAACAAAAGAAAATAGGTCTCATACCTTCAGAAGGAGGGTATCAAGGAAGAAGATAAGGCCTGCCAACCGAGCTCAGATACCCTAATATTGTTGGGATCAGAAGCAAACTAGAGTTGACCAAGGGAGTTGTGAACCCTTGGGGGGATGGTAAAACAATTGTAATGTTGTTCTACTGTATGTGGGGTTCTGATTACTGATTTATGAATCCAAGGCAGCTGATTTACTGTTTATGCCTGTCAATATACCGCGATTACATAGTTATTATTGTCGTAGGCGCTTCTTATGTGATAAGCTGCTAGCCTCAATTTGCATCGATCCGTATACGGAAATTGGTAATGCGTTTCTTGTCACAGACCATTAGGCCTTGTGATGGGCATATGGCAACACCTGCCAACAACCGTATACCTTGGTAGTTAGGTCCGTTAAAATACCGTAACAATATTCATAATCATTAGCGAACATATTTTGCATCTTCTTTCTTCTATGCACATAGTCAATAGAATATACAGCGTCTTAAAATATGTTACGGAACGTTTATAGCCATAGTTTTCCCAATAATGTAAGTCAGAATACTTCATCTATTGTTCCCAAAAATGTTCGGTTAATCGACAATGACATCAGCTTCATTCTCTTATGACATGTGACTCGATGCAATAGATTCGGAACAAAGCATTCGCGCTGAAGTCGACTAATACGAAGGTTGGGTCGTAAGTCATGAGAACTATTTTTTCCCCCTCACATCTGCATGGTAGTACCATGAAATGGTCTTATGCCGGGAAAGCTTGACATCCATTGGACATGGACACAACAAAATATAGCGGTACTTTGGATAGTACTTTCTGGACGATGGGACTTCAGTACTGAGTCAGGCTTCGTGCAAAATAGACGTAACGGGGTGAGACAGCGTGTTTAACCCTTATAGTAAAGAAGGTAGACACTCAGCTCAACATAGCCATGAGAACCATCTCCGGTTGTACAGGGCAATTCTTTTGCTGGAGCGGGCCGGGCAACCGGCTGCCGGGCGCGCGCGCCTTCCGCCTGCCAACCGAGCTCGCACCGCGCGGATTGTGTGCAGGTGGAAACCGTAACAAAGTACATTAATTAATGGTAAATTCACCAGTAAAAAAAAGACTAAAGAACTTACCTTTTCACAGAAGATGCTGAAAATTTTCTTCTTCAACTGACAGGCAGGCGTTGTGCCGTGTAAATAAATTAGCGTTTACACGTTGTAATTACCTTTTATTGTGGTGGATATCTGCTGCCGTATATTGTTCTCCAGCTCCACTAGAGTGCGGATAATTGATCTGTACACTTTGAATGTTAAATTAACCCACAATTGAACAACAACCGGGCTTGGGTCCGTGCTTCGATTAATTATAGTAAACACTCAGGGGGTGGGGCAGGTCCAGCGATATAATGTAACGATGTCTGTCTGTCAGCTGAAGGAGAACATTCTTAGTATCTTCTCTGAAAAGATAAGTTCTAACCTTTAACTGGTGACATGAGGTCATCCAGAGTCCCAAGAAATAAAAGAACACCTGTGCTTCTTGAATTAAAACATGCAGCTGTTGTTTATGCTACCTTCTTCTCTGTGCGCTGACACTACACTACTCCCTGACACTACTCGTTGATGAAAGTTTAGTGACTTAATGGACTTTAATTACCCTGGTTAGCTTGCCTCCGCCTCGCCTTGAACAACCGCGACATATATGGAAGACTATTAACCGCATCCGTACAGGACATGGAGTTGTGCATACAACCTGCACAGATGGGGAAAGTGGCTAAACCCCTGCTGTGATTGCGGTGCATCGAACTAGACCATCAGGCACATTGTCAAAGATTGCAAAATAAGAGCGTACTTAGGTGACCCTAACGACTTTTTCAGTGCTACACCATCGAGCCTGGACTGGATAAATAGACTGGACATAAGGTTATAATAAGCTCGATATCTGTGCTTGTAGGAATTGTTATCATTATTATCATTAGTTTTGTTAGTATTATTGTGTTTCATGTGTAATGCCATACGCTAAACAAATAAGTGCCGAGGGGATGACATATTGGCCAGTGCAGCTTCTACTTCGACATACAAGCTACCCTCTGGGTGTCAAATTACAAAGCTTACACCCAGCACCCGAGGCCATACGATATTATTATTATTATTATTATTCTATTACTAGCTGAAGTACCCGTTCTTCGAACGGCTTTTAGTACTTGCTGGCCTAAATCATTAATATATATAATCACACATTCCTAATGTAGTTATGCTATTTCCATGTTACCAACTACATGTGTAGACTACATGCATTTTCACTCACCAAATTATTAATCAGAGGTAGGAAAGTGAAAATCCACAGCCTGCTTTCAGTCGACCGACCGGGTCAAGGAATGGAATGAATGAAATCCCCATCTAACAGCGAGGATATGAACTGTGCCGGCTGCCGAAGCCTGTCGCAATCCCCTGGGGCAATTATTAAATGAATGACGCTTGAAATGAAATGATAGTGGAGATTGTTGCTGGAATAAAATTGTGACTGGGAAAACCGGAGTACCCGGAGAAAAGCCTGTTGCCTCCGCTTTGTAGGTGAGAAAGTGCGTTTAAATATTGGAAATAAATATCAGCTTCTATGTAGTAAAAGTTAAATAACCTGTCTTAAATATTGAACACCTATCGTTTAACTTCTTCATACTATATTTATACATATACACATTATGCTCAAAATACATCAAACTTGATATCAATTATCATATCCGCAATAAGTAATATTGCGGAAAGTACGTACCGTCATGATAAAGAGTAACAGCAACGGAACAAACTTCAGTCATCCCAAGTAATAATAACAAAAACAAATTGATCACAGAAAATTTTTCTAAGTTTATGCCGTGACTTGTGCGAGATTACGCCTAGTAACTCCGAGATGGTTCATCAGCGGGCCTTGTGGTCTATTTGCGGACTACCAAAGGAGTAGCAAACTGTGCGATACCTCAATTCTTATTAAGAACACCTCAGCCACTTTACTGCGAGTGCTAAAGGTTAAAACAGACTTTCACCTCCCTATAAAGGCTTCCAAAATGATTGTATATTCAATTTCAGGGCCAAGCAATTAAAACTCAGCAACTTTTCTAGGTTTACACCGTCCTTCGTGCGGGTTTTTTAATTGGCCGCCAAAGTCAAATTATCTACTTTATTGAAATAAATTTGCCCAGTTCTGCAGTAAGATTAATATGAACAATAAATAAACTAATGTGACAGTCAATAGTCTTCGACACATTCGTCTGTGAATTTGGGTTTCTGATCATGGTAAAAAACTACAAAAAGCAGATAAATATTGGCCAACTGAAATATTCATTTAAGGAAAAACAAGTCGATAAAAAGGATGAAAGCATACCGTGCAAAGTAGAAAGCCCTATAACATTGTGAGACAGCGTAAAGATCCAAATACTCACATACAATAACCCGCACAAAGAGTATAAAATTAGACACAAAATCACGTCTAGTTTCGGACCCAAAAAACTACCTCTATAAATAAAACAGTTCATGTAAAGACCAACATAGACTAACATCGCTCGGCGTTGACCGTGTTTTATAAGAGATATTTAGGTTTTACTCGCTAACCGTTGGAGATGCACGAAAATTGGTAAGGACCTTTCGGATAGAAAATTAAATTCTAAAGCTCGTAGTGTCATCAAAAGTTTGCTATTTCTTAGCGTTCTCTTTTTATTTGTAATGGAAGTATGAAAATAGTCGCCATTTTTAAATAGTGCAAAACATCGAAATCAAAAGTAGCCTATATGTAAGCCTGGTAAATCAGCTACGTCCATGCAACATTTCATTTAAATCGAACCAGTAGTTCTTGTGTTATTGAGTAACACAGGGACAGACAGACAGATAGACAGACAGACAGACAGGAAGACACACACCATCTCATTTTTAGCCTATTTTCAATTTTGAAAAAAAAAAAATAGGCTTATGAGATCACCTTTTGTCCGTGTGTGTGTGCGTGTGTGTGTGTTTGTGTGAGGAGTGTGTGTGTGTGTCCCTAATAAATTCTAAACGGCTAGAGCGATTTCAATGAAACTCGGTAAGAACATAGCACTATTCTGGCCGACCACGACCGTGCCCTTCAAATTTTAATGTGTCTCACCAATACAACATGGCGGCTATGAGAAATATTTCACCAGCATTCAGTATCTCCGAAACTATTACCGATATCACCCTGAAATTTTATACGGTGATAAAGGAAACTACTAAAAGTTCACCTATGAGTCTTTCAAAAACCTGGTAACTACAAAACCAACATGGCGGCTATGCGAATTTGATACGTTTAAATAGACTTTTCTCGCGATGTAACCCTCCAAACTTAATAAAACATGGTACAGAAAATGTTTATACACATTGTAATGCACTGGCGTCTAATTTAGTTCAATTGTTTACATAACCTCAAAATGGCGGCTGTACGAAATATTTCACTGACATTCTATATCTCCGAAACAATTACAGGTATCACCCTGAAATTTTGCACGATGATAAAGGGCTTTGCTTCAAGTTTATCTATGTAACTTTCAAAAATCTGTCAAGTACAAAACGAACATGGCGGCCAAGCGAATTTGAAACATTTTCATAGACTTTTCTTGTGAATTAACCTTCTGAGCGCAGTGAAGCGTGGTACAGTAAATTATTTTACATATTATAATGCACTGACATCAAATTTAGTTCAATTGTTTACATAATTTCAAGATGGCGGCTGAGCCAAATTTTAAAATTTATGTTTTTATTTCTTCTGTTGCAATCATGAGATCGAAGTGAAAGTTTGAATAATGAAGCTACGCAATAATTTTGCTTTAATGGCTCATAACTCTATGGCCTATACATATAACAATCCAAAATGGCGATCATCCGAAATATTTTGACGGTTCTCAATATCAACGAATCTTTTACTGCAATCAAACTGAATTTTTTAATGTTCTTAGAGGCTATGAACATAAGTTCACCTATATGTTTTTCTGTAACCTGGTGACCACAAATCCAACATGGCGGCGACGCGAAGTATAAATATTTAAATGGACGTTTCTCGCGATTTAACCAACTGAGTGCAGTGAAACTTTGCACGTTAATGCTTATACAAATGTTAATCCACTGATATCTAATTTATTTGAATTGTTTTCATAACCACAAGATGGCAGCTGTGCGAAATTTTAAAATCTCGTTTGTACTTCTTGTGTCCTATCATGCGATTGAAGTCTGAAAAACACACGTGCACAATAATCTTCATGTAATAGTACATAAATTAAAATTCAACCTGGCTACCATCTGCAATATTTAGTCGGTTCTCAGTATCTACGAATCTAACATAGCAATCAAACTGAAATTTTGTATGTTGATAGAGGCAATTAATATGAGTAGGATATATGAAAATAGGCTGTATAGTTCTTCACGGAACTACTTGTTATATATTAGTATGATTTCCAACCAAGCAGTGCTATTACTGTTGTAACCAAGACAACGTGAGAGTTGTTCTCTCTCTGGATATGTCGATTTGTTTATGTTCCGAGAATAACTCTAAATCGTAATAGTTATTTGCAGTCAGCTGACTTCCCACGCGTATTATCTTTTGTAGCGGTGTTTGTTTACCTTCTTGCTCGGAGACAATTTAAGGTACGCGATGATAAATATGGCAAGCTCTTGCATCGAAGAGGAAATAAGTAATGTTTTAACGCTGAGTGAAATGTGTGTGAGTGAACTTTCGACTGATGTCTTCTTTGATTCTGCAGACAACCAATTCTTTTAAATGTTTAAAATACTTTCAATTAACTCAGCAATTTTTCTAGGTTAATGCCATGTCTTGTGTGGGGTTGCGCCTATGAACACAAAGCTGGCTCATCAGCAGGCTCTTGATGGCCGTGAAAGCCAATATACAATACTTTCAATTAAATTAATAAAACAAAGTATTAATTTTTAGCAACTAATACGTTTAAAATACAGTATATTAACCCGTTGCAAAAATCAATTTTTAGCCTATTTTCATTTATGATAAAAAAAGTCCTCTCGGCACGCCGGAAAGCAGAGGTAGATTTCACCGGGAAAACTAGGGGTAGGCTATATAATAGGCAGAATATGCAGGTTTTCGTAGGAGGATCCCACCTCATTTATTGCGAGAAAGTATTTTTCAATTGGAGCTTAATTAACATTTTTTTCGTCTTTCCATGCATATTTTTAAAATTTTATTGTCTAATGGGGATGGTTTCCTTCTTGTCATTTGGGGTTCATGTTTGTACTTGTTATCACACTGTCCTTATGGAAGGTTTGGAACTAATGTGTAACTATCTAAGAGTCTGTTACTTCTTCACTCAAAATTTTATCTCCCGCTGAGATGTTGGTTGGTTCCTCAGTTTAGGGGTTGCGACAACGTGGTCATGTAACCCCGTGTACATTGGGTGTGTGTAGAATCTGTCTGATAAACGGTGTTAATTGTGATGACTGTATTAGTCAGTAATTCAGGTAAGGTCTGCAGAGGTCAATTTTAAGTAGTAGTTCCTAATTTTGTACCAAATACTAACGTCAACGACACTTAGCTGTGAACTTGGCTACTAGATGCCACCGCAACTTGCAACGAACGTTGGAACTTCCCCTCCGAAAGAAAGCATGCTGAGGGATTTTTAGCGCTCTTAGAAAATCCGACGACTTTGGCCGGCTTTGAACCAGCGACCTTGGGCATAGAAGTTCAGCATGCTACCAGTTGGCCGCTTCCCACTCCCATAGAGTCAGATTGAACAAGAAGTTCTGTGACGAACTAAAGAGCCTACTTTCCATGCCAATGATTATTCTACAGTAAGTTATATGAACCTATCTAGAAAAATGACGAAATTAAGTTGGTAATATCGAAATGTCTAATTAGTTCGAAATATACCTGGTATAATGTAGCCTAATAGAGCATTACAGTTGGCAGCCCTGGTGACTGAATATATTCTTAGTTCCATCTTTAAGGTACAGAATAAAAAAAATTGGTTGAAGTCCAATGGACGTTACATGCAGTTAGACATTGGATCTATCAGCACGCGTAAAAGCATGTTGGCAACAATATCATGCGTGTGCTGGTCAGAAATAGTCTAATCTGAAATATTGTGATATCTTGTTGTGCAAATTTTGGACGAAATCCATTTGTTAGTATAGAAGTTACATATATTTTAAAATTGGACCTATCAGCAGGCATAGAATCATGTTGGCAGCAATGACTTATATTAATTACTCCAAATTAATCTAGAATGGCAGGTGCTATACGTGTGCAAAGTATAGGGCTGTTGGCTTGCATACTTCCTGATATATTGATATTAGGTTAAAAAAATATAGACTTACATTGCCATACATCTATGACATGGGACCGCCGGCTTTACTTCCCCTCCGAAAGAAGGCATACTGAGGAATTTTTAACGTTCTTAAAAATCCGATGACTTCGGCCGGGTTTGAATCCGTGATCTTGGGCATAGAAGCTCAGCATGCTACCCACTACGCCACCGAAGCCGCTGAGATAGAGAAGTAACGGGTTGGAATAAGTGTTACGAGGTGAGGTTATGAATGGGCAAGAAATGTATACATTTACATGTCCTAAATTACGCTGAGGAAGGTCACAAACCGGAACAAGTACAATATATATTGACATATGGTTATATACAATTTTATTATATTTAACATACAATGCACAAAGGCTAATACATTAGAGTATACACTCGAAAACATTGCTGGTTCTAAGTATCCATTGCCTGACTGATGACCTCATTGTCCTCCCCCTTAAGCTCCACAATCCCAACCGCCACTGTTCCCCGTACGGTCCGCACTGCATGCAGATAACGAGGAACGATTCTCAATAATGTATGGCTGTCATGGGGTACGCTGCAGGATCCCTACAATGAGTGAGTAACCATGGCAACGATACAGGTATGGACTTCATAATGTCGATTATTAAGGTCCGTATTGACGTAACTATAACTTTGAAAGAATAATAAAATTTCCGCCTTTCAATACTGTTTATTGCTATTACTTACAGGGACATGTTTCGGGGGCTAATACTCCCCATTCATCAGCCTGTCCAACAAAAATTTCACATGTGTTTTGTATGTGCTTATATAAGGAAAGTTTTTCCTTTGTGAAGTTTTGTTGGATAGGCTGATAAAGGGGGAGTATTAGCCCCCGAAACATGTCACTGTAAGTAATAGCAATAAACAGTATTGAAAGGCGGAAATTTTATTATTCTTTCAAAAGTATGGACTTATTATTAACAAGAAAAGTGCGCTCGAGTTGGGCATTAATTTACACATATTGAAGCACATCTAAAATAACAGATTATTCTTTGCTATATTCTGTAAGCGAGTTTGTCCTCTTGACGCATGTCAATAAGTGATATTTGTCACAGGTCTGCCCGCACAGCACACAGTGACAATCTTCAGTCGGTTTATGGTATGTTTTGATATTGCATATCTTGTGATGTAATCCGTGTATTGCAGTTCTTGTGATAACATGTCTCTGGGACTGGCATTCCTTCTTCCATCCGTCAACTATAATTGCTGTCTCCACTTTCTTTTTTTCTCTAATGTTAACCAGATCCTGGTAGGGTCCTATAGATGGCAGCAATTGGTGTAGTCTAACATCCTCTATAAAGTAGGTCTCCCTCAGTAGTTCATAAACTAGCCGTGATGGCGCAGTTTTTGCAACTCCCAATACTCGTTTCATGAACAATGTCTTGACTTTTTCAAGTCTTTTCTAGTCGCTTATCTTGAGTTTTTCCCAAATTAATGCAATTCCATATGTAACGACTGGCGCCACTACCGTTTTAAATAACTGCATCGCTGTGTTCGTCGATAAATTTGTTATGTTCGGAATATTGTAAGAGGCTCTGCTGCTCTCTCCTGGATGTGCATACTGAAGGAAGTTATAGTTGTAAGTATGTACTCCTAGGTATTTATAGTGTCCTACGACCCGAAGAGTTTTATTGAAAATAGTAAGAGCGTTTTAGCTGTTGTTTTTCCACAATTCCGAAATGTCATTTGTATTGTCTTCTCTTTATTTATGTCCATGTCATTTATCCTCTCTTCCGGGCACCAGTCAACTCTTGGATGATCACGGAGCCTGTCCGTAAACAGTCAGCACCTTTGTAAGTGTGGCATTGAATAAAGTGAAGGTCAAATGACATCTAATACGGGAATATCATATATTCACTGCATGTGATGTCGGTAAGGGACAATCACAAGCCGGGTGGGATGAGCTAAATTGCAGCAGTTGGAGTGGTACATGGCCTGAATATTATCTCAGGTAATAGTATGAGAGAGAATTGTGTAGTGATGAGACAGTATCAATATTTATTATTATTATTATTATTATTATTATTACTTTAGTGGACCCTGCTCCAAAGCGGGACAAACGCTAGGAAGATGATTATTATTATTACTTATTTATTTACAGCGTATTTTCCCAATATTGGAAAGCATTAAGTAACTTGACTCAATTCTTGACGTTCTTCTTATTTTGCCAATATTGTTTCATTCTGTTGGAGAATGCCAATTTTCTTTCGTCACACCATTGAGGTCTGTAAGGTGTAGGTTTTGGTTGCTCTGGTTGGACTTCCCAGTTTTTCACTTTGTTACGGAAGGAGGCGCTGTCTGATGTGTCTTATGTTAGCAGTTCGCATGCCTTTTGTACTTCTATCATCCATGGTGTTGTGCTTTTGAGTGATGATATGTAATCTAGTAGGCCTATTCTTTTGGTTAGTCGGGTATTAGGCAGTCTACTTATGTGCCCGAAGAATTTTTGCCTAAATAAATTATTTTTACCTAAAGTCAATATTTACTACATTGGAACCGTACCGGTTTCGGTAACATTATGACCATCTTCAGCTGGTATATGATGAGTAACTGAGTAGTACCATACCAACAGTTCTCAGAGAAAAATTTTCAAAAAAAAAAAAACAGATCTGTTCCATAAAATTCTTGAGGGATGTCTTCTGTTTTTCTTCAATGATGTTAGTAGCCTTTCCGAGGCTCTGGTGTTTGGAAGAGGTAAAAAGTTCATAAGGTCTCCTATACTAATGATTCTAGTGCCATTAGGTAGACGAATCGTGACCTGGTAGTTCTTGACACTTCGATTGCTTTCTTTATGAATAATGCCTTCACTCTTTCTAGTGAGGAAAGGTTCTTTTCTGTAAGGTGTTGACAAATGATTTTAATGCCATATATTAGAATAGCCATGATTTTTTTATATTTCTGAAATGAGCCATTGCTGTCTCTAAGCTGAGGGTTCTCAAGTATCTAATCTCATGCATTGCCCGTACCACATGCGTTGATCTCTCTATCACATGATATGTGAAACATGTAGCACTAGTTTGGAGCGTGATACCCAGATATTTGAATTCCTTTACGATGTTAATTTTCCTCCTCTTGATGAAAATTTCTGTCGCTGCTGGAACCTTCCTTCGTTATTGAAACTTTGATTTCAAACTTGTGATCGGGGAACAATTTTTCCATTCCTGTTAATGTGTTCAGGAGTTTTGTGACGTCTTTAGTTCCAATCACTATGTCCTTAATATACTCACTGTATGTTGTCTGGTCCTGATGTTTTGAACCTCGTTTGTGGTCAGTGGGGTCCAATCTTTGTTGAATGTAGGCCGGTTTCTTGGGTGTTTTGCTGAACCGGTACATCCTTCATTTAATCTTTGTTTAGCATACTGCTACAGTTTGAATAGGGTATATAAGCCGGTTCTGGGCCAGGGGCTAATGCGCAAGATGGCCGCCGCGCGCAACTCCCCCATGCTATTCTTATGGAGGGAGAGTCATAGCTGGGCCAGGGGCTAATGCGCAAGATGGCCGCCATACCCCGAGGCAGTAGGATGACGTCATAAATAATGTTTACGAGGAGACTGATGACCTAGTATATTTGAATATTTTAAAGCAATGACTAACAAGTGATGTAACCGTGTCTTACAGAGTTATGGCCTACCGTACCTACAACCCTCTGACAGAGGACTGACAAACAACTAGTCAGAGCTTGTTCAATCAGACAGTTAATTTCCTGTTTGTATAACAATTAAACTTTCGCTAGACGGTGTTGATAACAGATCCTGTATTCTATGTCAATGTTACATTCATTGTAATGGCGAGCGAGCACTGCAAGCCTCAGACCTTGAGAAGAAAGAGAGAGAGCGAGTGTGCTTTGGGATGCGTGCGACATACTTGTTAGAAGGGAAGGGAGGAGGAAGAATCCATTTAACGTTGTTGTTGCTGTTGCATTTGAAAGGTTTGGACAATGTGATCATTTAGCCCCGTGTACTTGAGTGTGGAATTATGTCAGATAGGTACCATTCCAGTCTTTACCTTGAAAACCATGTCCTGGATGGCTGAGGTAGGAATTGAACCCACCTCTCTTCAGTTTACCATTACGACTTTGAGTGTAGGTGTAGAGATGTAGCCAGTACTCTACAACCCTCTGTGAGGGGTTTAACACCTACCAGTCAAAGCTCGAGTATGGCATGATTATGTATACTTAACTATAATGCGTGGTGCCCTTTACGAAGGGAGAGTAGACCTTTGAGGTGTATTCGTCATCCAAGTTTGCAAAGCTTGTTGATACACCTGTGATAAGAGTTTACGTATAGCATTGATAGTTAACTTACAGGAGTTACATCATCATGGCATACTCGAGCTTTGACTGGTTGATGTTAAACCCCTCACAGAGGGTTGTAGAGTACTGGCTACATCTCTACACCTACACTCAAAGTCGTAATGGTAAACTCAACAGAGGTGGGTTCAATTCCTACCTCAGCCATCCAGGACATGGTTTTCAAGGTAAATACTGGAATCGTACCTATCTGACATAATTCCACACTCAAGTACACGGGGCTAAATGATCACATTGTCCAAACCTTTCAAATGCAACAACAACGTTTAACGGGTTCTTCCTCCTCCCTTCCTTTCTAACAAGTATGTCGCATGCATACCAAAGCACACTCGCTCTCTCTCTCTCTTTCTTCTCAAGGTCTGAGACTTGCAGTGTTCGCTCGCCATTACAATGAATGTAACATTGACATAGTATTTCAGGTGGGAAATTATGTCGCTGATTTTCGTATTTGGAGAGGGGGCAGGTTGTCAAAATATATAGGAGTTAATGACACACACTTCCCGCATGTTGAATCAGCCATTCGTCGAGATTGATCACTTTGTTTGTGGATATTATTTTTTAATGACCAACCGTGACAATGCGGCGGGGAAGCTAGCTTTCACCGTCATTTAAAAAAACACTCCGAAACGTGCGATCAGCTCTTGTTTGCTTTGTTTTTTTGAAGTTAGGCACTTGTCAAGTAAATTTGGAGATCCGGAGGCTATATTGGTCCTCACTTTATGTTGTGTTTCAAATTATTTCGTCGTGAGGGTTACACGAGTTGGAGCCTTAATGCATAGGCCTATCATTTTTGTGTGGTTATATTGGTGTTCGTTAGCTTTGTGTTTTTTGGCAAGTTTTTGTTTACCTCGGGGAGTTGCAACTATCGATTGATATTATGGGTTTGTTGTGAACCCATGTTCTTAGGTTTGTCACTTTGGTAACTATTTTTGTGAAGTAAACGCATTGCTCATTGCGAATTTCTTGTATCACGAATATTTTTTTAAATATTGGCGGATGTGACATGGCATATTTCATTATGCCGATATTGGTAATGCTTTCATGATAGAGGCACGTGAGTTGTAGTGTTTCTAGCACTGAGCCAACGGCATGGTTAAGGTTCCTGACATCTGTGCTGGCTTGAAATGGACCTGGCAAATGGTTATCATCACAGTTTCACAGAAGAAGATCCTTACATCAACGACGAAACAACTGACGTATCGATGTTAGAACAATTTACGTCAACGCAGAAAGATTAAGAAGGAAAAGAAGATAAAGAAGATGGTAGAAGAGAAGAACAAGAACAAGAACGAGAAGAGGAAGAGTTTGAATGAGAAGTAAAACAGACCGTGGAATAGGCCTACTGGGGAAACCACGTTAAAAAAAACGCGTCAAGTACACTACCTCATGGGTGGCGTGGAAACGTGTGCATATTATGGGGAATACAACTTTAGTAAATGTTAGAATCGCTTTTACTCAGAAATAGTGAATATCTTAAGGGAAAACGTGTAAGGACAATTTTTGTAGATAATTGCATGATCTGCAATATTTGTCTGATCTATTAGCCTACTTTCGATTTTTGCAAAAAATGAAAGCAGACTTATGAGATCACTACAGGGCCAAAATAGTGTGAGTGTCTGTCAGTGTGAGTGTGTGTGTGATTGTGTGTACTGTAAATGTCTCCCCCCCCCCCCCCTATCAATTCGAACACGGTGAAACCGAATTGAACGGAATTTGGTACAGAGGTAGAACTAGCAAAGGGCACCTCAGTGTTATGATTTATATCGCCGCCATCTTGATGGAAACGTAATGGTGGCCACCCAAATGTTCAAAGCTTGAATCAAATTACGACTAACCTAATCATCCGTTCTCTACTAAAATTTTGCAATAACACACCCTTGTATGGCGGGCGTCTTTTGACTAAACTACAAGGTCATTAACCCAATAATTTACAGATGGCGGCCATGTATGTGTGCAAATCGATTTCCCCTATCAATTTAAACACGATGAAACCGACTGAACTAAATGTGGTACAGAGGTAGCACTAGCAAAGGACACTTTGGTGTCATGATTTATATCGCTGCCATCTTGACGGAAACGTAATGGCGGCCACCCAAATGTTAAAAGCATAAATCAAATTACGACCAACCTAATCATCTGATCTCTACCAAATTTAGCAGTTTTATACCCTTAATTAAGAAGAATAGTTTGACCAAACTGCAAGGTCATCAGCCCAATATTTTTTGGATGGCGGCAATGTATGTGTGCAAATCTATTCAAACACGGTGAAATCGAATTGAACAAAATTTGGTACAGAGGTAGCACTAGCAAAGGGCACCTCAGTGTTATGTTTTATATCGCCACCATCTTGATGGAAACGTAATGGCGGCCACCCAAATGTTAAACGGTTAAATCAAATTACGACCAACCTAACAATGTGATCTCTACCAAATTTTGCAAAAACATACCCTCATGTGGGAAGCATATTGTGACCAAACTACAAGATCATCAGCCTAATTAATAGTGTGCAGATGGCGGCCATGTATGTGTGTAAATGGATTTCCTCTGTCAGTTCAAACACGGTGAAACTGAATTGAACGAAATTTGGTACAGAGGTAGCACTAGCAAAGAGCACCACAGTATTATGTTTTATATCGCCGCCATCTTGACCCAAACATATTGGCGCTCACCCAAATATTCAAAGCTTAAATCACATTACGACTAACCTATTCATCCGATCTCTACCAAATTTTGCAACAATATATATTCATATAGTGAGCGTCTTTTGAGTAAACTACAAGGTCATCAGCCCAATAGTTTGCAGAAAGCGGCCAAGTATGTATGCAAATCGATTCCCCATGTCAATTCAAACACAGTGAAACCGAATTGATGTTTTTTTTTTACAGAGGTAGCAGTAGCAAAGGGCACCTCAAATTCCAGTTTAATATCCGTATATCACGTTGTATTTCAACAAGCTACTACAACCAACATTCAATTATACTCCTTGAAAAGGACAAAGAATTATAACAATACCCATGCATTTAGGAGGAAGTAGGCTATAATTATGTTCTTTACTGAACACCTTGTTTTTATCACAAAACTAATTTATGTTCGACCCTGACTATTATGTGTCTGAAAACTGTATCATAATGATGGTCATTATAACACTATTTTTCATTATGAAACAGTTTCTCCCTCCAATCACAGCTCAAGAAACAGTTGTTTGACCAATTTAGATAAGGATACCTTCGCGCATGCGCTCAAAAACCAACATGTCTATATAAATTACCGAAAGTGCACCGTCCATATGTTCGCGTAAATAAACTGGTGAATATGAGACAAGAAATAGCACTGTACCTTAATATACCCAAACCCAATTTCTACACAGCGCGTTGATTTCAAACGACTACGGTGGCAGTTTTACTGAATACCGGTTTACGATCTGCACATATGGCATTCAAGCACGCAGAGCGCATGCGTCGGTCGGCCAGAGAGCTTGGAACACGGAGATATGCTACCTAGAGCACCACCCGATCACAATATTCTAGTTACTGAACAGATATTTATGAATATTTATGTTAAAACATGTAATAAAGTTATAATTATCGTCGAACATAAACAGTCGTATGCAACTCGCCTATAATGGTAATTAAGACACTCGTATGGAAATTATAAAACTCGCTAAAGCTCGTTTTATAAACATACTCGTGTCTTAATTATAGCCATTATAGGCTCGTTGCAGTGGTGAATGTCTATTTTGAACGGACCCCATGACTTGTTCCATCTACGACCTCACCAGGACGCCAGGATGCCGCCGCCATTGGGCGTCACTCTACATCCAAATCCACTCCTTGGACTATTCCGCGCCAAGGTCAGGCGTCTTTTTTCGTGACCACGGCCGCCCCACTCCATCGTCATCTGTCCAAGGCTTGGTTTGCCGGACAACTGAACCATGGTTGTTGGTCTCATCGCAGTGTGATATCCCAGTGTGGTGGTTATATCAACTATCCTACAAGATAGCGCGACGTTGCCAGACCGTCTCAAATTGCAATGTTGTGTATCATTATTATTATGGAGTTAGAAGCCATTTTGCAGTGTTGCCTTAGAAAACAAAAGTTTGATGCTTTTCAGTTGGTCAACACGAGTGTACCCAAATGAGATGGGGTATTCCCTAAACCTTAAAAAAATTACGTGAGATTAATAATACACTGGGATGACCATTTTCGATCGTCAAGCGATCATCAGATCCATTACACTTAGGCCATAGCGTATAGAAGAGAAAGTGACGCGACTTGTGGAGTTTGTATGGTCCAGCCGCTAGGTGGCTCTAGCGTCGGCTAGCGCTGAGTGAGGACGGTATCAATTCAAGCAGTTGAATGTTACTTTTCAGTAACTGAATGTGATCAGCTTACACTACGTTGTATTAGACAAGATGATCCAAATATAAAATTCTCCGCACTGAGTATATACAACGCTAACGTCCGTTGTGTTAATTATGAAACATCAGATTGCGTCATAGTTTCATATAATAAGGAAATAAAACATTCTGACGGGGGTCAAAATGTAACTGAATGTGTGAAAATCGTAAAGCTACAGACCATTCACTACTGCACAAATGAAGTAAATATAATATAATACAGTATAATGACAAACTCACCCATATAACTTATAGCTCTCAGTTGTCCGAAGCTTTGGACAGCTTACGCGATGATTTTCCAGACTTAGAAGTTGACTGCTCTTTCCTAATTTCTTTCGTACGAAAGAAAAAGCGCACTTCATGAAATGAAAAACGAGTTTTCCAATAAGGTCCAGTTTATGTTCCATACACCATCAAAAAATCACGGCCCTAAAACAATCTCATCAATGCTGTCCTAACACTCATAAAATATATCAACCCACAAATTTGAAAGGGAAGATAATTCCATTTCAACGACTACTTCGACCTGTAAAAGAATGTTGAAGACACTGTCAGACGGTTGAGTTAGGTAACTAAGGGCATTTATTGTGCCAAAGTCCTTTATATTAGTGAAAGTTGCAGCTGTTGTGTCCGACGGCCTTTTCACTTTGAAGGGTTGTTGCACACTTCGCACAGCTGATCCCTTTCCTAAGTTGCTTGACAATATACCCGGCTAGATAGTGTGGGACTGCACCAGGCTTCAAACTCCATCTCATTCTCGCCATTTCGACTGTCTTTCCTTCTATAATGAAAGTGTCCGTTTTTATAAGGAAATTATCGGAGCAATGTTTGTCACATAGCCTGCATATGACTTACTTGACAATTTAATGTCTTTCCTCGGAAAGGCCTTAGCCCATTTAAATAAATCATCTTCGGCATTTGGAGGTCTAAAAAGTGCCTACCTGTTGCAGATGACTTGTCGTATCCAGATCGGCACCCGGGAACAAAACAACACGGCATATTCACTTACACAGTTTTGTTTGACGAATCTTACCAGGTTATAATTCACTCGACAGCACAAACCTAAAGAAATAAGTGTAAAGGCTTACAAATACTAAACACACCAGTGTCATAACGTATGTATTATTTCACTATCGCCTCTTGATCGCATACACTTTTCAACACCAAGAAATAAGGACTAAATACGGCAGCATTTCCATGTTTTCAAACTCGCGAGCGCTTAGAAAGTGTCTCCAGCCAGCCACAACCAACCGCTGCGCAGTCTACCGGCGGGCGCAGCAACTACCCATACTAAAGATACGGCAAACTCGGGAGTCGGCACACTTTCTCTTCTAAACGCTATGCTTAGGCTATAAAATCTATGAACAGGGTTATTATGTGTGTGCGCGCCAGTATTCACGGCAAGCTGGGCCGGCTGTGACTAGAGCAGATCACGGCAGCGCGCACCCGGTGCAGCCGGTGCAATAACCCGCTCCGCTGACTCATATCGTTAGTTCACACGTGTTTTGTCATTTTTATGGACGTGTATCTGCAAAGCTTAGACGTTAGTGTTGTACGTTTAGTGAGTATTGTGATTACTGTGATTGTTGGTCAAGCCTAGACACCAATTCACATTGCGCGAATGTGTGTATATCCATAATTCATTCATTCATTTCGTATAGGCCATCTATGGACCGCGTCATTCCAACTGTCTCCTACTGGCTTTGATGTTTGCCCAGTACGCCCGCATTCGTTCTCGGTGGACTTCCTTCCGTTCCTGGGTCCAAATCTTTCCCGTTTTCAGCTTCGGTTTTTCTTGGAAACCTTTGCAACCTTGAAGTTTCCTTTTGAGTGCGGCGTTGGTGTAATCCTCACTTCTTTCAGATCTTTATCCAGTTCAATGAACCAGGCCCATTTTGTTTTCCTCTCCTGAAAGGAAGTTATGTTGCGGTTGGTCAGTCTCGCTGGGCTCATTCGTTTCACATGTCCAAAAAATGTTATCCTTCTCTTCCGGATGACGTCACATCTTCTCCACATGAGTATATAGTTCATGGTTATGCTGTCTTCTGTATTCCTCATTGTTTTTGATGAGACCCAATATCTTTCTCAAAATTTTCCTTTCTCTGGCCTCCAGTTTTTCGACCAAGCCTTTTTTGTTCATCCTGAGGCATTCAGAAGCTTACAAGACCTCCGGACGGATGACTCTGCAGTAATGTTTTAGTTTTGCGTTGAAGGATATTGACTTTTTCTTATAGATGTCCTTAGTTAAGGGACACTGGGACTTGAGTTTTAAGCATATTTTATTAAAAAATTCAAATTTTCGATTTTGATATATTATTGTACCCCTGACCATAACGGATCAATTAGCGGTATCATTTTCCACAATCCGCCATTTTTTGAGGCACGGCGAGACGTTTAAATGCCGGCCGCACTGCTATTTAAACGCCCCTTTCTCTTGGTACATTATCGTATACACACATCTATGCATTTTTTTTATCGGAGTAGTTTGAATACGGATTTGAAATTCCCTCTGTACTACTGGCTTTGCATTGTGCTACTATATACCTATGAATATTGACACTATTTACTACGTAAGCTTTACAAATACTTCAAATGAATGAAAATAAATAAATATCTCAAACGGTCGCCATGATGAATTTTGCATTTATATTGTATTTTCCAATATCATGAGAGTTTCTAGTCGCTTATAGAATGACAGTAGATGCACAATTTATCTATATTTGATATTTGTGTGGACTTTTGAAGTGTACGCATGGTCTACCTCTGTTTATAAACAATTTATTGGACGCTAGGCTGGTACTTTTTCGAAATTTATTGTGTTTGTGAAGTTATTAGGGGGGGGGGACACACACACACATCACAAAATACCAAGGGCACAAGGATGAAGAAGGAGGCTGCAAAACAGAAGAAGGAGAGTTCTAATGGGTAAGTTGAGTGGAAATATTAAAATATATGCAAGTTCTTAGAAAAATGCAGTTTTCTCAGTTTCACATTTTCTGATGTATAAAATCTAGTACGCGTTACAGATGTAATGAAAATTTCTTGTAAATTAGCATGCATGTTCCTTAGTACTTTATCTACAAACATGTGCATTACTTTTTGGATTGAAGTTCTGGTTTGCCTGTAAAAAAAAATAAACCTTCAAACTTCAAGAATTTTACAAAAAATAAACTTCATTGGGGAAAAAATTATATCTTCGTAGTAAACAATACAATCTCAAATTCGATGCACTATTTTATTTGTATAAGAATAAGGTACTAGAAAAATAAAAATAAATTGTGCTATCTACATCAGTTTGACGCGCTTGACATTTTGAATATTTGAATAATTTACAGATAAATATTGGAAAATAATTAAATTTCTATGCAGCTAGTGAATCTACATTGAACAAATTTGGCACACATGTTTATACTACCGCATACTACCAGCAAACAAAATATCAAGATTGTACCTTAATATTTACAGGAATTAGAAAAAGGAAGGAAGGAAGATTGTAGTTTTACGTGACCGTGAATCTTGTGATTATGAGCCACGGGACCTCCTTTTTACGTGGAATCCGAACCACAGGACATGGCATTTCACTTCGAAAATCTCACATGCATTGACCGGGAATCGAACCCGGACCGCCTTGGTGAGAGGCATACAGCTAGACCGCTGAGCCACCACGCCCCCGACAGGAATTAGAAAACTCGGTCCCAGTGTCCCTTAAATGGTAGGCCATTTCCATTTTGCTCATGCGTGATGTGAATGCTTCTTTCTCTGATACATTAAGTGTTATAATTTCTCCCAGGTACTTAAACTTTGCAACTCGCTTAATTTTCCTTGTTCCACAGCAAGGTGTTTCGGTGCCGGTACGATATTAGTTATGGACACAATCTTCTCAAAGGAGATCTGGAGTCCTGCCTTCACTGCGTTTGCACTAAGCTGATTAATCTGTTCCGTGGCTGTCTTTAATGAATCAGAAATGATTGCAAGATCATCGGCAAAGGCTAGACAGTCAATTGTGATGTTCCGGCTTCTGTATCCCAGTCTGACTCCACTTGCAACTCCTTGTTTATCGATTTCTTTACGCCACTCATGGATAACCTTCTCGAGGACACAGTTGAAGAGTATTGGTAAGAGACCATCTCCTTGCCATACTCCTGTCTTGATTTCAAAGGTGTCTGATAATTCGCCCCTAAACTTCACCTTCGAGGTGGTTTTGGTCAGCGATTGTTGGATGATCGCTCTGAGTTTATTGCCCAGGCCAAATTATTTTAGGATTCAGATCAGGGTGTTGCGATCAATAGAATCATAGGCCTTCTTAAAGTCTACGAAGGTCACCACAAATTTCTTATTCCTGATCTCCAAATAGGAGAGGGTAGATTTGAGGTTTATAATCTGTTCGACGCATGATCACCCTTTCCGGAAACCGGCTTGATATTTCCCAGTTGCGGATCTAGTTGTTTCTCTGCTCTAGTCAGAAGAGATTTCGAGAGAATATTATAGGTTATCAGAAGGAGGAAAATGCCACGGTAGTCATTTACGTCTATTTTATCCCCTTTCTTATGAAGGGGGTGAATCAAGGCAGAATTCCAGCCGTTGGGGAGTCTCTCTGTTTCCCAAATTTCGCAGATAATTTCCAATAGTTTATCTAGCGTCTTGTCACCAGCATATTTCCAAAGTTCGGCGATTATAGAGTCTTCGCCTGGTGCCTTGTAGTCCTTCAGCGATTGAATAATTTGTTTGATCGTAGGTGGTAATGAATCTGGATGAACTTTCACGATGTCTGCAAAAGTAAAAGTGGACTTTGGAACTTCGCAGTTGAGATGTGCCCCAAAATAATTCGCTAGAATGTGATGGTTGTCATTATCCATAATTCGTATATGAAAAGCAGAAAATCTTGTTCTGAAAGAAGACGAAATTTCTGAATCAAGTTTCATGGAAGACCTGTGTCTAATGCCAGTACAATTCGGAGGCTCGCTCAACGATTCAAGGAAACAGGCTCCGTAAATAATAAAAGAGTTGAGAGACATTCTTTCATCAGAAGATGTCAGGTGTGTGTTACAAGAGAGGGAGGACATTTTCAGCATCGTCTATGAGCACTGTAAGTACACATTATTGAACATGTTTGGTAAAAGTGTGAAAGTGCGCGTCAAACACCGGCTGAACCAGGTACGCGCGGCCGCTATCTGCGCTAGTCACGGCCGACTTAGCGCACACACATAATAAACCTGAAGGTGAAAATATTCACAATATGTACACTTATTTAGTTGCAGTTATTAGTTGAGATAATGCAACTCGTCAATACTCCTTAGTTGTGGTCAATGTGATGTCTTGTTAAGATACTGGAAGTGGTGAAGGACCTCCGGAATTTGCCTGTTTGGAGTGAATATGTGGTTGTTGTAAATGGTCAATTCAGATTGTATTGCACAGGCTACTGATCTGGTTAGGGTCTTGCGTGGTCCTGTTGAGAGCAATTCACTTGGACACTTATAGACTCGACTGACTGGGCATTCCTGTGTGTGAGGGTCTGTAATTTTTCTGGGCTGCTCCCCCTCCCCGCTGTGTACTCCTGTTGCAAATGTAGGCTACCTTTCACCTAAAGAGCGTCTCTACCTTAAAATACAGTATGGAATTAAATGTAGTATTTGCCTCTCACTCTCACTCCTATGTCCTGCAATTAGCTTCGTCATCTTCCACCCCGGCGATGTTGCCATTTCCCAATAATTGAAAGTGACAAATCTAAGAAACTGTTCGGGTGGTCTTATAGAGAATTCTCCGCTCTTTATGATGGTGTAAAAATATAAAGCCATAAATAATCAACACATGGCCCAATTTTCACAATTACGATACTTTTGCGCGATTCTAAATTTTTGCACATACAAAACTTATCATGCCATAGATAATGAAATAATGATCGCAACAGATCAAAAATTTATATTTAGATTGCCTGATGTTGGTAGAAGATACTCTATTTCTCAGGGCAGTAATTATCTTCAAAGTAAGAAAGTTATGATTTTTTTTTCTTAAATGTTACTTGAAAAATCTGAGATGGTATCACAGGAAAGTTACGTAGTGACAAACCTTTTTTAGGTAGATTTCATTAGAAAGCTAACTATTGCAATGGGTGCCATGTTTCGACTTCCGGAAAACTTCGACATATCTTCGCGTTTCACATCCCCCAGACCCCAAAACCACCGTCAGTTCAAAAGTTTATATGTAATTTATGTATATATACAGGGTATAATTGATATGATTGAAGTCCGTTACACTGGTGATAGAAGAGACTATTGTAAGCTTCCTAGGTAAAAAAATTGTCACCTATCTTTAAATTGAAAATGTATAATTAAAATGTCAATTTTTTTAGTTTTTTCCAAAATTCTTCAAACAAAAGGTGAGGCAGCAGGCTGGGGGAAACGAGGCGGAGCGAGGCGGGACGATGCGCGGAGAAGTTGTTACGTAATCGGAGCGTTGACCTTACTAGTTGAGGGGTGGTATCCGATGTTACGAGGAAAGCGAGCGATACCCGTCTCGTAAGAAAAGAAAATTTGTATTGCTGTTGTTGTTGTTGCTGTTGTTGTTGTTGAAATTGCACGCAATGTCTTGGGACGTTATGACCGGTAGTATTGTTTAGCCTACTTTGTGTCATTGCCGTCCGGCACTTTAATGAAATACAATGTGACAAAATTCCGACATTCCGTATTCTGTTCAGAACCAGCATTTAAGACGGATGGAATATACTTGATGTTTTATTTGAGAGGCTTGGCAATTTTGGTCATTTAGCCCCATGTGTTTGAGTGTGGGGAAAAATTTGTCTGATAACCTGTGTTTTTGTGTGTTTTTTTAGTAATGTGGGTATTTGAAATTCAGGTGAGGATTGGGAAGGAGGCGGCCTTAAGTTAGGAACCATCCCAGCATTTTCCTGGGGTAGAAGTGGGAAACCATGGAAAACTACTTCCAAGATTTAATACTAGTATGGTACCACATGTAGCCTACATAGTAATAATAATAATAAAATAATAATAATAATAATAAACTGATAAGTTTGACAGAGACAAGCTAAGGAGCAACCAAGAATTCACCCACAAGTTGGAAACTTTAAATCCAGAAAATTGGGAACAATTACAAGAGGCTATAGTCAGAACTGCAAAGGAGACTGTCCCACTCACAAAATCAAGAAAGCATCCTTGGTGGGATCATGAATGTGATACAGCAGTTCAGCTAAGACAGGTTGCGTGGCAGAAATGGAATTGCCACAAAAATGAAGAGAATAGGGTCAACTTCCTAAACGCGAGAAAATCTGCATCAAAAACCATCCGTGGCGTGAAACGTACATTTAATAGGGAACAGTTGGTACAGATTGAGCAAGACTTCCAGAAAAATAACACACGTAACTTCTATAAAACCTTCAAGCACAGTCTGAACAAATACAACCCCCCAAGTCTACAGTTTAAAGATTCCAACGGGAAATTGGCTCACAATGATAAAGATAATTGTCAGATTCTAGCAAGTTATTTTGAAAATCTCCTCAACTGTGAGGCTCCAGTGACCCCTTTCGTTTATGAAATAAATCCAATCATCCACCCCGATTCGTCCCCACCTACAAAGGCTGAAATCACGAAGATAATCCAAGAGCTGAAAGACAACAAGGCACCGGGTGAAGATTTGATAATTGCTGAACTGTGGAAACATGCAGGGGAAAATGCAATCGACAAGCTTGTTGCAATTATTCAAGAGATCTGGGAGAGCGAAAAACTCCCAAGTGGATGGACCTCTGCCGTAATTCATCCACTACATAAGAAAGGGGAGAAAACCGATGTGAACAATTACCGTGGCATCTCTCTTCTGTCAATAACTTACAAGATCCTCTCAAAAGCTCTACAAAATAGGGTGGAACAACAAATCGATCCACAACTGGGGGAATACCAAGGGGGATTCAGAAAGGGACGGTCATGTGCTGAGCAGATTATGAATCTGAAGTCCATCCTCTCATATCTGAAACTCAGGAACAGGGAATTCGTGGTGACCTTTGTTGATTTTAGAAAAGCGTACGACTCAATTGATCGAACCACCCTATTGCAAATCCTTGAAGAGTTTGGCTTAGATAACAAGACACAATCAATTATCCAGCAAACCCTGACCAACACCACCTCCAAAGTGAAGTTTAGAGGAGAGATGTCCGATGCCTTTGAAATCAGGACAGGAGTGAGGCAAGGAGACGGACTCTCACCTCTACTCTTCAACTGTGTTTTAGAAAAGGTCATCCGAGAATGGCGGAAGGAAATTAAAAATTCAAGGGTAGAAAATGGGGTAAGGCTAGGGTACAAGTATATGAATCTTACAATCGACTGTCTAGCCTTTGCAGATGATCTAGTGATCTTTTCAGATTCCATTGATACGGCAGAAGAACAACTTAACCAACTGAAAAATCAAGCACTGAAGGCTGGGCTTCAAATCTCCTTTGAGAAGACACAATTCATGACAAACATAAAATCAGCGCCCAGGGAACTGGAGGTCGGACTAGGAAAAGTTCAGAAGGCAGAAAAGTTTAAATACCTCGGTGAATGGATAGAGCCTAACCTATCAGAGAAAGAAGCCTTCGTGTCACGCATTAATAAAATGGAAATGGCATACAACCTGACTAAAGACATCTACAATAAGAGATCGATATCCTTAAACGCCAAAATTAGACATTACTGCACTGTTATTCGACCAGAGTCTCTGTATGCGGCAGAGACTCTAACAATGAACAAGAAAGGTCTAATGGAAAAACTAGAGGCGAAAGAAAGGAAGATTTTGAGGAAAATCCTGGGTCCTATCAAAGAAAACAGCGAATACAGAAGGCGTCACAACCACGAATTATACAAGCACGTGGAGAAGATCAGTGACACGATTCGAAAAAGAAGGATTGCCTTTTATAGCCACGTGACACGAATGAGTCCAGGCAGGATATCAAAACGGATATTGACGTACTTTCAGGATAAGAAAACCAAAGGGGCATGGTTCACGGAAGTTGAGAAAGATCTACGTGAAATGGAAATTTCCCCTGAAGATATCCAGGAGCGTGTTCCACTTCAGGAAAAACTACGTACGCACAAAGGTTTTCAGGAAAAGCCGAAGCTGAAGACAGGGAAGGTGTGGTCCCAAGAGAGAAAAGAACAACACCGGAGACGAATGCGGGAACACTGGGCGGTAGTTAAAGCTCGGAAGAAGAGACAGTTGAACTGACGTGGTCCCTAGTTGGCCGAATCGAAGAAAGAATAATAATAATAATAATAATAATAATAGCCGGCCTTGTGGTGTTGGGGTAGTGCGCCTGCCTCTCACCCGTAGGCCACGTGTTCGATTCCCGGCCCCGTCAGGGAATTTAGAAACTGACGTGAGGGCTGGAACGGGGTGCACTCGGCCTCGTGAGGACAATTGCGTAGCGGTCTGACAGTGAGGCAGCGCCCCGATCACGAAAACCAAGATTAACGACCGAAGGGACCCCTTTGCGCTGATCACGCGTCATCCCAATATCTGAAGGCCAAATGGCTGGGTAGCGGTTACTTGGTAGGCCTAGGCCCTTCACAGGCTGTAGTGCCAGGGGTTATTTATTATTTTAATAATAATAATAATAATAACATTAAAGCAAATATAGCGATTTGGTTGGCCCTATCAAAAGGCAATGGCATTTACAACGGGTAAAGACCATACCTATTATTGTCTCAAATACGGGCGTGATCCCAAGTACCTTGCTCCATACCTTGAAGAACTGGTTCTGGATATTCAAATGGACAAACTAATGCAGAAGGCAGTAGTTCCCTCAACAACCTGAATCGTCTGGAAATTCATGGGTAGCGATTTCGACTTTCCAGCTTAGAAGTGGCTGTTTCAGTAGCAATACTTTGGTTCCTTGAAGCCCGTTTAGTTATGTTGTGATGTACCAGCAATGGGTTATATGTACTGTATAAAACAATAATAATAATTAAATTATGGTGAGGCTGTGAGCTCAGGTATTATAGTGCTAACCTTCTCGAGGGTTCGATCTAGTCTGAGTCATGTATTACATGAAGTTGAACAAATACGGCAGCCTTATGCCGATGGATGTAATGGCACGTACATGAAATTCTGTGAACACAACATACCGGAATCTCGACAACCCCGCCAAAAATAAAAATAGTGTGCCCAACAACATATTATTATTATTATTATTACCGTATTATTATTATTATTGCTATTATTATTATTCTTTCTTCTTTAATCGTATCGGCCAACTAAGGACCACGTTATTTCAACTGGCTTCTCTGGGCTTTGATGTTTGCCCAGTGTTCCTTCATACGTTGCCGGTGTTGCTCTTTTCTTTCTTCCGTCCACATCTTTCTCGTCTTCAACTTCGGTTTTTCTTGAAAACCCTGGTGGTCGTGTAGTTTCTTCCTGAGGGGATTGCGTTCTTGAATATCCTCACAGGTAATTTCCATCTCTTGCAGGTCACTTTCCACCTCTTCGAACCAGGCTGGCTTGGTCTTCTTATTTTTAAAATAGTTAAAGATCCGGTTTGTCAATCGTGTGGGTTTCATTCTAAGCAAGTGGCCATAAAATGCAATCCTCCTTTTCCTCATTACATCAGAGATCTTCTGGACATGAATATACAGCTCATAGTTATGCCGTCGTCTATATTCACCGTTGTCTTTAATCGGGCCAAGAATTTTCCTCAAGATCTTTCTTTCCTTGATCTCCAATTTTTCTACCAGGCCTTTCTTGTTCATGGTGAGGCATTCCGCTGCGTACAGAGCCTCTGGTCGTATGACAGTGCAATAATGCCTAAGTTTTGCGTTCAGGGATATTGACTTTTTGTTGTAAACGTCCTTGGTGAGTTGGTACGCCATTTCCATTTTGTTCATGCGCGAAGTGAAGGTTTCTTTCTCACATACGTTGGGTTCTATCCACTCGCCAAGATATTTAAACTTATCTGTCCGTTTGATTTTCCCCTGGTTTACTTTTAGCTCCCTTGGTGCTGGCTTGATGTTAGTTATGAAGTGTGTTTTCTCCAAAGAGATCTGAAGACCAACTTTTGTTGCCTGTACCTGCAGCTGGTTAATTTGTTTTGTGGCCATGTCTAAAGAGTCGGAGAAAATTGCAAGATCATCTGCAAAAGCGAGGCAATCAATAGAAAGGTTCATGTTCTTGTAACCCAGTCGTACTCCATTTTGGACCCCATCGTTCATTTCTTTGCGCCACTCGCGGATGACCTTTTCCAGTGCACAGTTGAAGAGCAGGGGTGAAAGCCCATCTCCCTGCCTAACTCCTGTCTTAATTTCGAAAGAGTCCGAAATTTCTCCTCTGAACTTGACTCTGGAGGTGGTGTTAGCTAAGGTCTGTTGAATGATTGCCCTGGTTTTATTATCCAATCCAAATTCCTTTAGAATTTGAATAAGAGCTATTCTATCAATCGAATCATAGGCCTTCTTGAAGTCGACGAAGGTTACCACAAATTTCTTGTTCCTTTGCTTCAGATAGAAAAGGATGGATTTCAGATTCATAATTTGTTCTGCACATGAGCGCTCTTTCCTGAACCCTCCTTGGTACTCTCCTAATTGTGGATCAAGTTGTTGTTCTGCCCTAATCTGCAGAGCTTTTGAAATAATTTTGTAAGTTATCAGTAGGAGGGAAATGCCGCGGTAGTTGTTAACGTCCGTTTTGTCACCTTTCTTATGCAGGGGATGAATCAAGGCAGAAGTCCAGTCACGTGGAAGTTTCTCAGTTTCCCAAATCTCCTTGATAATGTCAGTCAATTTATCAATCATCTTTTCACCAGCATACTTCCACAATTCGGCGATTATCGAGTCCTCACCTGGTGCCTTGTTGTTCTTAAGTGACTGGATAATCTGTTTGATTTCTTCTTTCGTTGGAGGGGATGAATCTGGGTGGACTTGTACGTTGTCTTCAAATGAGAAAGTGGATTTGGGAGTCTCACAATTAAGGAGGGATTCAAAGTATTTCGCTAGAATCTGGCAATTTTCTCTCTCACTGTAAGCTAGTCTCCCATTTGAGTCTTTGAACTGTAGACTCGGAGGATTGTATTTGCTTAGATTGCGTTTGAAGGTTCTGTAGAAGTCCCTTGTGTTGTTCCTCTGAAAGTCTAGCTCAATTTGAGTTAGTTGGCTCTTGTTGTAGGCACGTTTTACATTGCGGATGATTTTTGCAGCGCGTTGTCTCTCGTTCACGAAGTTTTCCCAATTTTCTTGGTTCTTTCCCGAGTTCCATTTCTGCCAGGCAAGTTGTCTTTGCTTTACCACTGAATCACATGCATTATTCCACCACGCATGTTTCTTTGACTTCGTCAGTGGAACTGTCTCCTGTGCTGTTGTGACCAAGGCCTGTTGTAGTTCATCCCAGTTTTCGGGATTCCAAGATTCTAGTTTTTGAGTAAATTTAGGGCACAATCGTAGTTTTTCCGTATCAAATCGATTGATCTTTTTTAAGACGGCCTTTCTGGTGTTTCTCGGAATCAGCTTAACTTTGATTTTGGATAGATAGTGATCCGAATCTAGATTGGCATTTCTTAGAACCTTCACATTCTGTATTTCTCTCTGAGCTTTACGTGCAATAGCGACGTGATCAATTTGAAATTCGCCGAGATTTGGATTCGGAGATGTCCAAGTCTTCTGTTTTCTCGGAAGGTGTTTGAACGCTGTGGATTTTATTACAAGATTGAAAGCCTTACATAGTTCTACGAGCCTCTCACCATTGCGATTTGTTCTCTGGTGAGCTGGATAGTTTCCGATAATGTTTTGGAACTTTCTTTCCTTACCCAGCTGTGCATTGAAATCTCCAAGAAGCATAATCGTGTGTTTGTCTGGAATCTTACAGAGAACATCTTCAAGGTCTTCCCAGAATCTATCCGTTCCTTCCGGGTCTCTCTTATTCGCTTGATTGATTGGCGCATGGACATTCACAACAGTATAAACTTTGTTTGTGCTCCGGAAGGAGAGAGTTGAAACTCGACTGCTAGGCGAGTTGAAGCCAATTATTGAATCCAAAATCTTCCTACTGACGATGAATCCTGTGCCAAGGTTGGGAACTGTTTTTATTACACGTTTACCAGTTTTACCTTTAAAAATTCTGTAGCCTTCTGACTCAAAGGCTTGTTCATCTGTGAATCTCGTTTCTTGAATTGCTGCAATCAGGATTTGATGTTGGGATAAGGAATCAGTTAGTTGTTTCAATTTACCAATCTTCCGAAGGGAATTCGTGTTAAAGGTAGCAAAGAAATTCCGGCGTTTGTGTTGGATCTTTCCTGGAGTCTCCGATACCTCCATGCATGTCGGCGCAGGCTCCCCAGATTCCGAAGGCCTGCATGCTTCGCTCAAGGCGAAGGTGGATTGGTTACCACCTGGGGTAGTAGCTTTTGCTGAACTTTCCTCCATGCTTTGAACAGTTGAAAAACTGTAGTTTGGGGTCAGTGATGTTTCACACCGACCAGGGCACTACCAAGGTTGTGAGCCTTGGAGCCCCCAGCACTGATCGGCTCGCCGACCCAGTTTCCCGCTGGGATTGGTTACCCAACCTTCCACTGAGTTGCTCGGCTTAACAGGGGCACCTCTTGTAGGTTATGTGCCGGAGTTGGAGTGAAAGAGGCTAGTTGGATTCTCTTGCTGAATCCAATATGTTATGGTTGCAGATGACAGGCAACGACGCATTTCACTCCCATTTGCCCAGAGCCACATGGACTCCTCCCAGGTTAATTCCTGGGACCGCTATTATTATTATTATTATTATTATTATTATTATTATTATTATTACTGTATACACATTATAAGACTATATCTTTACTGAATGTTATTTTATCATTTTAAATGATCTTGTCGACTACGTCGTTATGCTGGGGTCTGGCGTTACGTTACGGTGACGGACGAAATGTACTCAGATGCACTGAGGTGTGTGACGTCATAGTACCGCTCGGTGCATGTGTACCCCGACAATCTGTACTTCGTTAGTATGACAAACATCCCCGATTCTTGGATGTAACGGGTATTCTCGAGAACCACTGGATGGATTTTGATGCGGTTTTCACCATTCTGTAAAGGATATCTCGAGGAAAGATTCTGTAGAAAATAATTTATGTATGAGCATAGGAAACCAAGCAGTAACGATTTCAGTGAAAAAGTCGAAAACAAACTTGGCGTCCGTGCGCTTCTTAAGCTTACGCTGGGCAAACCGTTAAAAATATCAATATACTATGAGCGTAAGAATTGGTCAGCATGAAAAGTTGTACAAAAAAGTCCGCGAGAGCATACGTCTATCTTCAATACATCGCCCACTATAAGTGTTTTTAGACTGGATGGAAGGGGCACGTCCCCGTGTGCTCTGGTGAGCGGCATCCCCCGCGCTTAACCTTGCTTTGCCCTTGGTTTGCACTTGCCGTTCGCGAGTAATTTGAAACAAGATAAGCAAGATAATTATTATGCAGATATTTTTCTAACATGTCAAGAGTCTTTGGCTTCGAGCGAAGCGAGAAGCCTCCAACCTTTCTAGCATTTTTCAGCATTTGTAGCATTTAAAATGATACAAAGTCTAGTCTTTCAGACCGACTGTCACTTTTTTTAGTAGGGTTCCAATTGTTTAGGACGTTCAGTAGGCCTAAATAAATATTTTTGGTAACAATGATGATGGAAGAGACTTGAAAGCTTGTTGTGATGGTTGTTAATTCATTTTAGGGGCTTGGGACATTTGTTTATCAGCCCCGTGTAGTTTGGTGAGTGTTGGATTTGTCTGATAAACTGTGTTTCTGTGGTGACTGTGGTAGTGTGTGTAGCTGTAGTTATTAGGGTCGTGAATGAGGTTGGTGCTCCGGGACTCCAAGTACCATACTATCCCGGCATGTGGTTGGAAAGCGCGTGGAAGAATCCAGGGAAATCCAAACTCAGGATAGCCACTGTCGGTGCTGAGTGGACCTCCAATCACCGGACTTGCTGCGATCGTGGTGTACGATTAAATGCGCATGCCTACACCACGGGGGGTTGGAAAGAAAGCAGCCGTGGTCTTATGAAGGGACATTCCAACTTTGGGCTCGTGGGATGCCACGAGAAATCATCTTGTGGCTGCAGATGGTGTGAAGTTAGGAAGCTTGTGGTTTTACATGACCGTAAATTTCGTGATCATGAGCTACTGGACCTCCTTTTCATGTTGAATCTGAACCACAGGACATGGCATTTCACTCCGAAAATCTCACATTCATTGACCGGGAATCAAACCCGGTCCGCCGTGGTGAGAGGCCAACAGCTAGACCGCTGCGCATTCACGCCCCGACTTGCGTATCGGCCGGTGATGATAAGCTGCCTCAATACTAGCACCCCTACAGATAGAATAGTAAGTAAAGGCGATTGATGAGAAATGAAAAGATAACTCACACAGAAGGAATTAATATTTATTAAGCTGTAAATATAATTGAGTATATCTTTGTTATAGAACTGAGGGAAAGAAATAACAGGATGTAGGATAGTAATCACCGGTGTAGGAAAATAGTATTTTTTTACCATTACCACAGGACAGTTATCGTATTAGGGATGCGGACGTCCTTGTGTAATTGTTATTTAATCTGTGTCCCGTTTGCTGAGGTCTGTGCTCCTCCACAACATTCGTTTCAAAATTCTAATAGTACTTCCTTCCATTCGGCATTTGCTGTTCGCTTGTCTTTTGGTTCTATTTGAACTTTGACGTCATGAAAGGATTTTGCTCGCGATAGTGCGGCATACAGTAAAGTTGTCCGTGGCTAAACATTGGTTGAGGTAAATAAATGCCTACTGATCTAGTGTTTGACCTTGAGCTTTATTGATAGTTATACAAAAAGTCAAACGTACTGGAAACTGCCTCCTTTTGAAGGAAAATGACATAAGAAATATCTGATGGCGTAAGGTCAAGGCGAGGGAGTTGGACATTGTTTCCAACTTTTACGCCAGTAATAATTTCCAGGTGTAAGCAATTGTCATGCATCTTCCAAACCAACAGTCTCGTACCGTTCAACAGACCTTGGGTAACATTAATATTTTTCAACAGAATCACAATTGAGCCTTCTTTTAGTCGAAGGATATGAGCTGGCAATCCACTTATGCCTATGCTGTCTAAAAATTCTATTGGGAATTGTAGAAGATCACTCTCATCTTCAGTAATCAAATTATTCACACTGATGTAAGTTCTCGATCATCCTGGGATTAGGTCTAAAACTTTGTCATTGATTTCTTTTCAATGTTAATTTTTAGGAGCTAAAGTCGCTATTTTTGAAAAGCGTGAAATATTTTTCAGCGTGGGACTAATTCTGAATTTTCTCCATAGACGTGAGGGTATTCACCGTTACCAATTTGCAAGTCACGTTGATCTGTATCTGCTCGCATATTTTTGTTGGGTTTAAAAATTTTGAATAATGGCCACAAAGGAGAGAACCTGTTTTATTAATCTCATGTAATTTATTTCAGGATTAGGGCATAACCCATCTCTTTTGGGTACATTCGTGTTGACCGACTGAAAAGCACTAAACTCTTGGAGAGAACCTTACTGACATTTGGACTGATGCTGCTTTAGATGCGTGAGGCACAACAGGCAATACCAGCCTAAAATCTCCACTTAGATTATATGTTTCCCTCCGAAAGGCACGTCGTTATTCATGATGTCCTTGAGCAACTGATTTACACACATCAACGCGTGATTATTAGCCTTACGGGCTTCATCCCAGATGATAAGTTTTGCTGAACGAATATAAGAAGCTTCCTTGCTGTTAACTTTTATTCCTGATACAGAACTTTCATGTAAATGTAGAGGTAACTTGAACTGGCTGTGTACAGTGCGCCCCTGAGGTAGCAACATTGCTGCAATACCAGTACATGCAACAGAAACTACATTTAACCCCAAATTTGTGCAACTGTGAATCAAGCATTGGTAAAGAAATGTTTTCCCGGTGCCCCCTGGACAGTCAATGAAATATGCATTACTCATCCTTTCTGCCTTGGGTTTTTGTGGGTATCTACTCACATAACGTAACGGCGGTGCTTTTTTTCGGGCTGACTACCTAACAGACAGACATTGCTGTTTTGTACTAACCCCAAAATTTCTGTAATTATAGCCGTTTGGTTTCCATTTGCTTGGTTTATCATCCGACTTAATTGATCCTCATTAAGTTTTGGATAATTCATTGGTAAATTTGTCTGAGGGAAATTATCAATAATAGCTGGCAATTCGAGAGAAGTAATGGGAAGACCATGGAGCTTTAATGTATTAGAAATATGTATAAGAGTGAACTGATATGCAATGTTAGGTTCGTGAAACTGCAGATAATATTCTGATAATGTATTCTTGAAAATGTCCCATAACTATCTTACATTTGAAGGGGTCTGAAAGATACATATGTAAGAAAACAGTTGTCGTAACTGAGAAGGCATCTGAAATTGTGACGCTTCTGGAAAACAACGCTGCCATTCAGAATCGTCAATCAGCAAACCTCGCTCCTTTGCTGTTTCTTTAAAAGTGGAATAGACAACTGCTTTGTATGTTCATAGATCCTGGAAGCTGGTAGCACCTATGACGTGAAGCAATAACAGGCGTAAATAATACCTTTCTGTTGCTGTAGGCGAAACATTATACATTCTGCCTATAGTTTTTGAAACGTTTTTTTTTCCTTTTTTGCCACTGGCAGTTGCTCTTATTCCAGACGTAATGTACTGGTGTTTCAGGATATATATACGGACTTCTGGCTTGCGAATCTTGATTTAACTTGAACCAAGCTTGTAATTCCGTGTTGTGTAACTGTGCTTGAAGTAAAATATCAGGAGCGTTATCATTTTAAAAATAGATATTTTGCAAGTTTGGCAAGTGAACTGGTAATCGCACGATAGGATGTGACTGTTCAAGCATGTGAAATGAAAATATCCTGAATGCGGCTTCTATTGGACCAACATATCTAGCATTTAGGAAAGAAGTAATTTCATCGTAGTTCACCGTTTCGCCTTCAGGACATATTTTAACAATGCAGCAGACATGACCTTTATACACATACTTGTGGATTTTACTATATAAGATATTTGTGAATGTATTTAACACTCCGAACACTTGGGCATATTTCAACATTAATATGAGCTTGCAATAAAGTAAAAGAAATGGATTGTAGGGAACAATGAATCGACTTTCAATGACAATGCCTCGAATTGTTTTTATAATAATCCGTCCATTATTTCTTCTCCTATACGAAGGATAACCATTGGCATTATCTTTGGTCTCTTCCTGAAACTGTTTAGGGAAATCTTTCTTACATACGCCATCTTTCATACAGACCGAAGAAGGATTCAAAGATCCGCGAGGACCATGTACCATATGACGCTTTACCAACTCGTATAGCGCTTCATCCTCGAGATCTGGTATTTCGGCTGACACCACACTGTCAATGTCAGAAATTTCTCGAAACTTACAATCTTCCGTTAATGTTAAGAGTAAATGGACGTTCGGGAGACCTCGTTTTGGAAATTCCACTGTATATAGGTATGCTTTTACCGAAAATTTCCTTAACATTAATCGATCGTAGCAATTCCTTTACTTTGCAATGAAAAACTCTCACTTCAATATCAGGCCTATTATTAGCCGTTTCCCAGAGATGAATGCTGTTAAGTATTTCTGGCCAGCCCGCATTATAGGTGAACGTAATGAATAAATCTGGCTTTCCAAACTTCCTCACTATCGCCATCGCATCCTGATAATTTTGCAATATTTTCCTTGGGCTACCTGTAAAAGAAGATGGCAAAACTACAATACGACCGACTCGGAGATTTTCATTTTCTGCTCGTACATGCAAGGCGTCTGCTAAACTGGCATATGTATCAACTCGTAACTTCGTTTGTTGATGACGTATATATTTTAACCGGACACCTTCCATACGACAGTAGTAATCCACGAATAAATATCCATTTTGCAAACTTGAGCAGCGACAACTAACTCAACATGACCTCCATGACTACAATTCATAGGCATTATATTTTGTAATCATCGCTCGTATTGATAGCAGTTTCGTACATATCGCTGTTGCCAACAATAAAGGAAGAATAATTATTCCACTTGTCTGTAGCATGTTCTACAATTCGCTTTCTAACCTGTGTAAATAAACTCTGATTGTTGTACTCACAATATGCCAATGACCTGAACAGACAATTACCGTCACCTTTAATTTTTATAACATTTGTAATTGAGTGTCGCCTCTCATTCATCATACTAATATGATTCATTGTATTGATTGAGCACACAGCCTATAAGGACGAATGATGAAACGAAAAGAAGGCAGTTTGTAGCTGGTGAGACCAAAGACTATATAACAGAAAGATCGGATACACAATACAAAATGGCGGTTCCAACATTCGACTGTAGCGGCATCTTCGTGAAATTAGTTGTCTTTCATATACAGTATTTGTTGTCATTCAAAGAGATGTTGACATGACAGTGTCATTAGCAAAATGACTGCTGATTGTGCATAAGCATTTCAGTATCAAAGTAATCCAATCTTCGAGAAGTTTTAATTAAATGATGTGCACAGAATCCCCTTCTACTTATTGTATGGATACATTCGACATTAGCGCCCGAGTGGAACGGGTAGAAGTTAACGATATCGTGTATGGATACATGCGACATTAGCGCCCGAGTGGAGTAGGTAGAAGTTAACGATATCATGACGTAATTAGGGAACTCTGTTAATATCAAGTTAGATTTATTATTGGGGCGGCGTTGAATATCATGATACAGTTTTAGTCGTTGTCGCCTAGCGACAATATGTCCGTCAAGTCATTCGATTCTATTTTCGTGAGACCTTGAAGGAAGTAATATTCGCAATTATTTTAATATTCGAATGAGATAATCAAGTAATGTGGGTATTAATCGACGGTGCTTGACGGGCATTACATTTTAAGACAACAAACATCGTCGTAGCGCAAAAGTTCCCGAGATATTTCAGTTTTAGTAAAGGGTGATTTTTTTTAAAAACTATTTTAATATATAAGATTATTAGTACAGTAGTAGTAGTCTAGTATAATAATAATAGTATTATTAATATTTTTGTTACAGTTGTTGCACTATCTTCACACAAAAATAGACCAACAGTTTCTTAAATTAATTTACCAAATCTTTTGGATTTCAATTTTCTATGCATAGGCCATGAGGATGGCAAAACCCTAAACAGATCCACCATCACTAGTCATGTAGCCACTCCCCATGAAGGTGTGAAACAGCTGTTCATAGGCTCGATTTGTGTATTTCAATGTCATTGGCAGACAATACGAGGAGGCCACTCAACTTCAGACTCTTGTCAACATTCCTTAGCGTTGGAGGGGAGGGTGACGGGGAGTAGTCAGCTGTGCTGCTGAGGGGAACGAAGTGTAAGCCCGTTTCCAAGACATTGGCCGACGATTTTTGTGATTTAATTCCACCTACACTAATTAAGATCCGACTGAATTTCATGAAGATATTTGCTTAGAATACCATGATCTATCACCAGTGTAACAGACTTCCATCATATCAAATACATACAGCGTGTAATTGATATAATGGAAGTCCGTTACACTGGTCATCGAACAGACAATTCTATGCAAATATCTTCATGAAATTTAGTCGGATCTTAATTAGTGTAAGTGGAATTAAATCACAATAATCGTCAGTCAATGTCTTGGAAAAGGGCTTAGACTACGTTCCCCTCAGCAGTACAGCTGACTTCTCCCCGTCGCCCTCCCCTCCAACGCTAAAGAATGTTGACAAGATTCTGAAGTTGAGTGACCTCCTCGTCGTGTCTGCCAATGGCATTGAAATACTGTACACAAACCGAGCCTATGAACAGCTGATTCACACCTTCATAGGGAGTGGCTACATGACTAGTGAAGGTGGATCTATTTAGTATTTAGCCATCCTCATGGCCTATGAATAGAAAATGGAAACCCTAGAGATTTGGTAAGTTAATTTAAGGAACAGTTTGTCTATCTTTGTGCGAAGACAGTGCAACGACTGTAATAAAAATATTATTAATATTATTATTATAGTAGGCTGCTACTACCAATAATAGTAATACTAGACTTTTAAACACACTAACATCTATTATGGTTTTTGTTTATTTTGTTTATTTTTTATTTTTTATTTTTTATGTCGAGTTGCCAGACTTTATGTAGCAGGATTCCTTGCATGTGCCATGAAATCCATGGACATGTTCGTAATAGCACATTCATTTGCTACATGACTGAACGTAGATCGCACCTTCGGGAAGTTAAGCACTCTACCACCATAGCTACACATGCTGACTCTTATTATTATTATTAGACTATTATTATTATTATTTTGTATCATCATCCACATGTGGAGCTAGTGTTGAGACAGCTTACCCTTACTGGCCGATATGCAAGTCGGGTCGTGATAGCGCAGCGGTCCAGCCGTTGGCCTCTCACCACAGCGGACCGTGTTTGATTCCCGGTCGATGCATGTGAGATTTTCGAAGTCAAATGCCATGTCCTGTGCTTCGGATTCCACATAAAAAGTTGCTCATGGTTACGATATTTACGGTCATGTAAAACCACAAACTTCCTTGCTTCCCACCATCGCCAGTCACAAGATGATTTCCCTTGGCTTCCCACGTGGCCAAAGTTGGGATGTCCCTTCATAAGAACACGACTGCTTTCTTTCCTACCCGCGCGGTGTAGGCATGCGCATTAAATCATACACCACGATCGCAGCAAGTCCGGGGATTGGAGGTCCGAACTCAGCACCGACAGTGGCCATCGTGAGTTTGGATGATTTCCCCGGATTCTTCCACGCGCTTTCCAAGCACATGCCGGGATAGTATGGTACTTGGAGTCCCAGGGCACCAAACTCATTTACGACCCTAATAACTACAGGTACACATACTATTACAGTCACCACACAAACACAGTTTATCGGACAAATCTAACACTCACCCATCTACACGGGGCTGATAAACAAATGTCCCAAGCCCCTAAAATGTATTAACAACAACCATCACAAGAAGCTTGCAAGTGTCTTCCATCATCATTGTTACCAAAAACATTTATTTACTAAACGTCCTAAACAATTGGATCCCTACTTAAAAATAAATATCATTCAGTAAAGATATAATGTCTTGTAATGAGTTTAGTAGTCTAATAATAATAATAATAATAATAATAATAATAATAATAATAATAATATCATGTTGTTAGACACACTATTTTTTTCTTTCGGGGATGTCAGATTCCGGAATGTTGTGTTCACAGAATTTCATGTAGGCTACGTGCCATTACATCCATCGGCATAAGGCTGTCGTATTTGTTCACCTTCATTTATTACATGACTGAACCTTGATCGAACCCTCGAGAAGGATAGCAGTCTACTACCCGAGATACACAGCATCGCTATCATTTAACTATTATTATTGTTTTATTCAGTACATATAACACATTGCTGGTACATCACAACATAACAATACGGGCTTCAGGGAACCTAAGTATAGTTATTGAAACAGCCATTTCTAAGCTGGAAAGTCAAAATTGCTACCCATGAGCTTCCAGGCGATTCGGGTTGTTGAGAGAACTACTGCCTTCTGCATTAGTTTGTACAGTTGAGTATCCAGATCTAGTTCTTTAAGGCCTTGGAGCAAGGTACTTGCGTTCACGCCCGTACTTGAGACAATGATAGGTATGGTCTTTACCCGTTCTACATGCCATTGCGTTTGGATAGGGCCAACCTACTCACTATATTTGCTTTATTGTTATTATTATTATTATTATTATGTACACGTGGTACCGTTCTAGTATGAAATCTTGGAAGTAGTTTTCCATGGTTTCGCACTTCTACCCCAGGCAAATACCGGAATGGTTCCTAACTTAGGGCCACGACCGCCTTCCTCCCAATCCTCACCTGAATTACAAATACCCACATTACTACAGAAACCACGAAAACACAGGTTATCAGACAAATTCTACCCACGATGACCAAAATCGCAAAGCCTCTCAAACAAAACATCAAGTATTTTACTTCTGTCTTAAATGCTAGTTCTGAACACACTACGGGATGTCGGAATTTAGTTCTACTGTATTTCATTAACGTGCCGGGCGTCAATGACACACCGGGGCTGATGAACGAGATTAGTTTATACTTACACCTACAAAGTAGGCTACACAATACTACCGGTCCTAACGCCCCAAGCTATTGCGTGCAATTTCAACAACATCAACAAAAACAACAACGTCAATACAAATTTTCTTACGAGACGGGTATCGCTTCCTCATAACAGCTGATACCACCCCTTAACCGGTAAGGTCATTGCTCCGATTACGTAACAACTTCCCCTCCGCGCGTCGCCCCGCCTCGCCCCGCCTCGTATCCCCCAGACTGCTTTTCCAACTTCTGCTTGAAGAGTTTCTGGAAAACCAAAAACATTGACTTTTTAATGATTTTTAATTTTCAATTTGAAGATAGGTGACAAATTTTGTACCTAGGAAGCTTAGAATAGTCTCTTCTATCATCAGTGTAACGGACTTCCATTATATCAATTACACCCTGTATAAGTAGGTTGTAGAAAATATTTTAAAGTATAGAGCACTTACTTAATAGTGCACCATATTAAGTCTAATAACCATTTATATTTAAGTGCCACGCTACTTCATAATTTTTTTATGTTTTACAATTGGCTGACGAAGGGGATAAAATAATGTTAATTAATCCCTGAAACATGTACCAGGTGCAACTCTAATAATACTTCTTTTCGTTTATGTATTGATTAAGGCGGTTGTATAATTATTGTTAAAAACTATTTGGTACATCAATACGGAACCATCATGAGTAATTTAAATAATAGAATAACCCATGCTTGTAGACATATTTAAGAGCCAAAGTGTAAAGGACCTGATGATGATCGCTTGACGATCGAAACTAGTCATTCAAGTGGATATATTCATCTTATGTAATTCTTTTCAGCATAAGGGAAACACCCATTTGAATTGGCTACATTTGTGTTGACCGACTGAAAAGCATTGACTTTTGATTATTAAAGCAACACCGAAAAATAGCTTCCAACATGATGATAAATAAATAAGTAAATAAATAAACGAATAAATAAACTTAATAAATGCTGAGTCCGGTGATCGCGAATTTCTTCATGGAACAATTTGAACAAATAGCACTAGAGACCGCACCTTTGAAACCTAAAGTGTGGCTACGATACGTGGACGATACTTTTGTAATATGGGGCCATGGTAAAGATCAATTAAATCTGTTTTTACAACATCTTAACAGCCAGAACTCTAACATTCAGTTTACCATGGAGTTAGAAAATGAACAGAAAATCGCTTTTCTCGACGTTATGGTAACGAAGACCGCTGATCTAACCTTGGGACATACAGTTTACCGTAAGCCGACCCATACTGACCGATATCTACATAAGACGTCCAACCACCACCCACGACAGAAATACGGAGTGATAAAAACACTGGCTGACCGCGCGAAAAGAATTTGTGCAAAGCAGTGCCTAAAACAAGAAACTGTACACCTCAACGAGGCCTTTCGCGCTAATGAGTACAGCCAGAAAGATATCCAGCGAGCACTCCATCCGAGAAGTCCAACTACAAGGGTAATTGGAGACAAGCAGCCCCTGGCTAGAGCTTTTCTTCCATATATAAAAAAGGTCATGGACAGAATAGGGAGGCTACTCGAGTCCCATGATATAAAGACCATATACAGGCCTACACGAAAAATTAAGGATATGTTTAAGTCCGCTAAAGATAAGCGACATCCTCATACCGCGGCAGGGATTTATAAAATCCCGTGTGATTGTGGCCAAGTATATATTGGAACAACGAAAAGAAGTATTGCCACTCGCCTCACGGAGCACGAACGACACAGCCGGCTGGGACAAACAGATAAATCCACTGTAGCAGCACACTCGCTACTCGCAGGTCACGATATAAGATATGGAGACACCGAAGTTCTGTCCACCACGGTGTCTTATCATGCCAGGCTACAAAGAGAGGCCATTGGAATCCTGAAACATAGTAACAGCTTCAATCTTAAGGAGGAAGCAGAACGTGTGAACAGAGCTTGGCTTCCAGTCCTTAATCTCCTCAAGCCTGCCCTCATTGACCGTCGTAGACGAGAAGATGCAACAGAAGAGCAGCCATGACCTTGATGCATTACTGTTATGTGGTACGCCGTTGCTATGGTAGCCTCTATGTGTGGGTTGTTGACTATTTATATATCTTCTGTTTACTTGTTTTACCTCGCTTAATGTAACCTGTGAACATGCTGAACGCAGTATTCAGCGAAACGTCAGGACGACAAAATGTCCTTGGAACACGGCCTATAAGCCCGCGAAACAGAGATTCCTATTTTAATAAATGCTGCCTATTCCAAATGGAGCGACACTACAGTACTGTCTGCCATTTGAACTCGTGATGAAGAATGAGCCAGAGGGGATTTAGCCGCCACTCTTTTAATTATTGCGGATGATAAAAGTAGTTGAGACAATCTCGTAGCACTTCATTTCATATAAATCAGAGAAGAAGTTAACCCTCTACAGGACTCGAGTCATCTTAATTAGTGGAATAGCCCGCAGAGCAATCCGGGCCAGTGAGCTTCAGAGCTGTTGACCTGCCTCAAAGATAAAAGACACGGATAGTCAGTCTGAAAGACTGGACTTTATATCATTTTAAATGCTAGCAGTCGAGTACCAAGAAGGCAGTGCGAGAACAGAGTTTCAAGATTCTATTTTGTTTCCTCACTGCCTACTTGATTGTTCTCTCAGTACCTTCTTGAAACTCTGTTCTCGCACTGCCTTCTTGGTACTCGGCTGCTACATCGTACTGTGACGTCACACACCTCAGTGCATTCTAGGTACATTTTGTCCCGTTACCGTAACGTAACGCCAGACGTCAGCGTTAGGCCCTTAAAACAACAATTATCATCATCATCATCGTCGTAACGACGAAGTCGACAAGATCATTTAAAATGATAAAAACACTGCTTTGTTATACGATCGTATAGCCTACACCAAGGGTCCAGTGAACTTCAGTGTCTCTGACTTTAAAGAAAGAAACATCTCCTCGTATAGCTGTTTATAAGATTTTATACACCAAGGAACCATTGCATTTCAGTGTCTCTGACCTTACAGATAGAAACATCTCTTCATATACTCGTAGCTTCTTATAAGATCTTATACACCAAAGAACCAGTGAACGTCTGTGTCCATGACCTCAAAGATCGGGACATTGTTTGGTATAGCTATTTGAAAATGAAAATCCACAGCCTGCTTCCAGTCTCCAACCGGGTCAGGAATGGAATAAATGAAGCCCCCATCTAGCGGCGAGGATACGGATTGTGCCGGCGGCCGAGGCCTGACGCACTCCTCTGGGGCAATGTTTAAATGAATGACAGATGAAAGGATAGAGGAGAGTGTTGTAGGATTTTTTCTTTTTTCGTGTAGCCTCCTGAGAGGCCGAGTGCAGGTCTTTCTAGTCGACGCCCGTGGGCGACCTGCGCGTCGGGATGATATGATATTTTGACAGGGAAAACCGGAGTACGCGGAGAAAAACCTGTCTGCCTCCGTTTTGTCCTGCACAGAGCTCACATGGAGTGACCGGGATTTGAACCACGGACCCAGCGGTGAGAGGCCGGCGTGCTGCCGCCTAAGCCACAGAGGCTCACTGGTATAGCTATTAATGAGATCTTATACACCAAGGGACCATTGAACTTCAGTGTCCATGTCCTCAAAAATAAGAACATTGTTTGGTATGATCTTTGGTCATCGAAATTTGCTGCGAATGGTTTGCACTCAAACCCTTACTTACGTTTATCAATATCATGTAGCCTACCTTGCACCGTTAGTGCAAGAGCAGCAATACACATGCTAGGTGGTATCCTATTCCAAGTCCCGAGACAAATATCTCAATAATAGACCCTATTAGCCCAGGAATTTTAGGTTTTAACCTTGAAACATTTTTAGTAAAGCTGAAAATTGGTACAGTTGTCCTATTTTATGTTCTTAACAACATATTAAAAGTCCCCGGTCTTCCTGTGTCGGATTCCTGGATTTCTAGCCGTTTGAACTCCTGGAATGCTGGAGAAGTTGGTTGGGTCGCTGGAACGATTTGTCTTACAGTGCTCGAACATGGCTTAAATTAAAGGAGAAAAAATAAGATATAAGTTAATTTATGGGTTGGCATGCTAGCGATACTTTCGGTCTAACAGGAAACGAAAAACTGCCGCGAAATTTAAAAAAAAAGTGCCACGTTTTTCTCTTTTTGTTATTTGTTGGCAAACTATCACTAATATCGCAGACAAGTCTTCTATAAAAGTTGTTAGCGACAAAATAAGCTTTCATTTGATGTATTTATAATCGATGTCCGAATAATAGTTGCCGAGCTATAGTGGTATAAACAAAAGATTGTTACGTCATTCTCTTCTCCGTCTGCGCTACACACACACTGCGACCGGGACGCACTCAGATTTTGCATGTTACATCCGACAGGAGCTTCCTTTTTCTCTATGATAAATGAAGTGCTTCCCCTCTTTTCAAAATATTAAACCCACCCCTCTCAAAAAAAATCCCCTCCTCCCCCCTCCCCCCTCACCCCCTCCCCCGGAAATTGATTTAACAAAAATTTGAGTGTTTTTCATGGAAATCACCCTTTTTGTACATCTGCTCCAAATAGTGAAAATAATTCAATTTCGCATTTTGAGTCCCCCCCCCCCCCCTCTCCATCAATCGACATCTCTTCATTCTATAAGGTGAACTCGGTGCGTTTTTTTACGTGCTTTATTGAGCTAGGCAAACAAAATTAATGTTTTAATATGTAAAATATGTAACCATTTGTGACTTGGCGATCATAAATTATTATTTTAATGCCATTTTTAGGACAGCAAACATTTTAAGTAAAGAGTAGTGCGAATATCGGAGTAGATATATCTGCTTAAAACTAATACAGTTTATAATGTATTATTTATCAAATAATTCAAATAATTTTTGTTAGAAACCAATTTGTAAACAAATGAGAATGCTAATTTTATCACAGCAAAGTAAAATGGTGTAACAACATACTAAAAATAATGTATACCTGCAAATATGTACGCAGTGAATGCTGCCGGCATGCGTCGGACGTTGGCGGCAAAGTGGCCAAATCGAACGAAGCAGTAACAGTCTGTCTTGCAATAGTCCTTCCTTACAGATGCACACGAAGCTCGTTTAGAGAATTGAAGCCCTTTCCGTTGAACAACTCCAGGGCAAGTTTTTCTCCAGCTATCTTGATATCTTCATTGGATGCGCCAGGCTGATTGAAAACTTCGACAGTTTTCCGAAGATCTTCGTTGTTTTTGAGAATGTCCCATGGACTCTTCTTCCCTTTGCTAAAAAAAATAGCCGAAGTTGTGTCACATCCGCTCACGGCATGTGCAAATAGCACACAACTTCCCATCTCGCCGATATCTTCCTGAATGTTTGTGATAGGGAAAATCTTTCCAAGAGATTTTGAGTTTCCAGGACTGTAAAAATGGATGTTGTTGTTCTCTCTTGCTTTTGCCAACAACATGCATAGGACATCAGTGTCTGACGCTATAACAGTTACAGCATGATCTTCGGCATCTAGAGACAACGCTAAGTCGACAATTAGTGTATGTGCGTTCCCTGTCGCCTGACGAACAGCAACTCCAGCATTTCTAAGCTCCTTTGTCAACGTAGAGATGAACTGTGCCTTGTTTTTGTTGTTACTTAGAAAGTTTTCCTGAGAAGTGGAAACCATTGTGTAGGAATCGAAGACGATGTCTATGGACGTCCGCTCCCCCAAACGCCGTGCCTGCTCCTGGTCCTTCGTGCTTGGAGTCTGATCGTAGTTGTCAAACACAATGGTAACGTTTGAAGGATAGTGCTTGCTTATGTACAACTTGTAGGACTGGATTATGTCACCAAAGGTTGCAGGTCTTGGCCATACAACGGTATGCAAAAGCAGGCCTCCATCAACGACTACTTTGCGTTGTTCTTCAAAATCTTTGGGGGCTTCTGAAGATTTGAAAAGGTGTTGAAGTGCTGACTTGGCTATTTTTCTCAATAAGGATGAATCGAAGGGAGCTGGAGGCGTCGGTGCAAGCTCGTACTTCAAGAACTCCACGATATCCTCTTCCAATTTCATCACACATATGAATCGCATGAAAAGTTAGTGCGGGTGACCGGGACGATGTCATCACGAAATTTTAGTTGGCATCCAACAACTGACAAAGGGACTACGTGGCTTTTTCTTGCGAACTTGAGCCCCTCAAAACTTTTCCCCACCATTTGTTGTATTGCTACTTCACCAACTTCTCGAGCCTTGTCGCAGTTGATGCTGTAGTCTGCAACTACGCCAGTGGAAAGCGATTGAAGACTTTCTTTATTTAAATCCCACGGAGAGCGATCTTCTACCCACGAGCGAAACACTTCAGCGTGACGGTTCTCCAGCTTCCGCCGCGAGTCTCTCAACCCAACGTGCTGTTCCGAGGATTTTGTCTTTATACCAGACATATTTTCTACAGCTTCACAGATCGGGATGCACAGTGGAAACGCTGACACAAAGTGAGTCAGCGAGCTATCGTCCACTCCTCGTCCTCTTGTTAAACCTCCACGTGATTTCATATGCCGCATAAGATCCTGTTCTATGGCCATATCTGACCATATTCCAGCCCAAAAATCATTCGAGCATCGGATGGAAAAGTATCCGTTGTTCGTGAAGTTGGTGTACTCGTCCACGGGCAACTTCTGAGCTAACTTAAGCATTTGATTCAGGTACAAGTAGGCTGACATAGCGTAGTGTAGCGTGTAGGTATTTCAACATCTTCGATACGCAGTACAAACGGAGGTTCCAATTTGATGTTCTTTCTGCCCGAATAAACAGCCGAACGATTTCCACTTGCCTGTAGTACTTCGCCCACAGCTTCGCTGTCCGGCTAGCTTCTGACAGAGTCTTCATCCTGTCTTCCATGTACTCCATGACATGAGTTACAACTTGATCTTTGCAAAGGCCTACTTCTTGCAGCGTTAGTTTTCCTTCTAAAACATTTTAAAACACAAACAACGCCCATCGGATCGTCGAGTGGCTTCTTACACAAAATGCAGTCTTCAAAACTAATTTTTTGACAACACAATAAATAACATTTATACGGCATAACACCAACTGTTTAAAATTCAGAAACAAAAGAAAACAAGACGCTCCGCCAATTCGACGCATCAATGCTGCGGGCGAACGCGTCAGTTGGCTGCTGAGAAACAACGCAAACACGGGCTGTTTCAGGTCGCGCGCCATTGTTTAAATCTCTGTAGCTCGGCAACTATTACTTGCACATCAATTACAAATACATAAAATGAAAGCTTATTTTGTCGCCAACAATTTTTATAGAAGACTTGTCTGCGATATTCGTGACAGTTTGCCAACAAACGTCAAAAAAAAAAAAAAAAAAAAAAGTGGCACTTTTTTTTAAATTTCGCGGCATTTCTTCGTTTCCTGTTAGACCGGAAGTATCGCTTACATACCAACCCATGAATTAACTTATCGCTTATTTTTCTACTTTAATTTAAGCCATGTTAGAGCACTAATCCAAATCGTTCTCTTACAATGCGCATTCCAGCGACACCACCTACTTCTCCAGCATTCCAGGAGTTCAAACGGCTGGAAATCCAGGAAGCCGGGAAGACCGGGGACTTTTAATATGTTGTTAAGAACATCAAATAGGACAACTGTACCAATTTTCAGCGTTACTAAAATTTTTTCAAGGTTTTAACCGTTTTTAGACTAAAATTCCTGGGCTATATTAATTATACAGTCGCCACAGAAATATACGTTATACGGAAAATTCAACACACACACTCATGCACACGGGGAAGATGACCAAGTTGTCGCTAAACTGAAATAATAATAACAAGAAGAATACCATCGCATATATGCATAGTCTTGATCCACACTGGATATAGGTGTTCCGGAAACGACAATATCTAGAACCCGAAGTAATAAAAATCTTCAAGTGAGCCTGTAGGAAGGGGGTGATGATTCTCTAAGTAAAATTCGAAAGTTCTAAACTATCAAAATTATATTTTTGAAATGTATACCAAAAAAAGGGATATCATACCAGAAGACCTTTTTAATTTGTTTCATTATTGCCTCGGATGTAGGGTGTGGTAGCTATGTAGAGATGAAACAATTAGCTCAGAACAAGGAATCATAGAGGGCTGCATAAACCAGTCAAAAGACTGAAGACTCAAACAACAACAACAACAGCATTCGGCCTGTAAGTAGTTAAAATAGTACATTATGCAACGAGCCTATAATGGCAATAATTAAGACACGAGTATGTTTATAAAACTAGCCTAAGCGAGTTTTATAATTTTCATACGAGTGTCTAAATTACCATTATAGGCGAGTTGCATACCGACTGTTTATGTTCGACGATAATTATAACTTTATTATATGTTTTAACATACATATTCAAAAATATCATTCATAATGTTGAATTTTGGGCTTATGCCGTGTTTTATTATATTGCAATTCGACGCGTTTCGAAAGAAACCATGTCTTTCATCGTCAGGAATAATCTGGAATACGACAATGTTGCTAAGAGAAAGCAACGAAGAACATATAGAAGGTGCCCAAAGATGGACGCCATTATAGCCCCATGTTAGGGACAACGGTAAGCAGCAGTGAATTACTTTCTCAGGGTTCTGATAATAGGTAGCCAGGATTCACTGAGATTGTAGCCGGTGGCGCGGTTGAAATTATCTGGGTGTTTACGTATTTCAACCGCCTCCCTGATGATTCTGGGACGATATTGCTTTATACGGGCAAGAACATCCACCCCTTGGAACATGACATCATGGCCAGGTGTTAAAGCATGATCGGCAACAGCTGATTTATCAGGTTGAATGAGCCTGATACATCTATTATGTTCCTTAATGCGAGTGCATATTGTTCTCGAAGTCTGCCCGATGTAAACCTTGCCACAAGTACAGGGAACTCTGTAGATACCCGGTTGTTGCAATTTAGGCAAACTGTCCTTAGTTGGTCGCAGGAGTTGCCTAATCTTAACAGAAGTTCCAAATACAGTCCGTATGTTGTGTTATGTATGTACGGAAGGTAAGCAGTTCCTCTTACATCTCTTTTCTCAACTGACGTCCTATTATTATTTGTTGGTTTCAGAACCGTAGAAATCAAAGCCTTGCTATAACCGTTGCTCTCAAAGGTGGTTCGCAGGGTGTTAATTTCTTCTTGTAAAGAAGACACTTCACAAATCCTCCTAGCCCTGGTAGTTAGAGTTGTAAGGATACCATGTTTCTGTGCAGGGTGATGGTGAGAACTTGCGTGGAGATATCTATTGGTGTGTGTTGGCTTACGAAAAACGCTGTGTCCTAAAGATCCATCCTCTTTCTTGGTGACGAGAACATCTAAAAAAGGTATTTTGCCGTCAGATTCCTTTTCCAAGGTGAAACAAATAGAAGGGTGCTGGAGATTAAGGTGATCCAGGAAATGGCTAAGATTTTCCTCACCTTCCGTCCAAACAACGAACGTGTCATCCACATAACGCCACCAGATCTTCGGTTTGAAAGGAGCCGACGACAAAGCTTTCTCTTCAAAGTTCTCCATGAAGAAATTAGCCACAACAGGAGAGAGAGGACTACCCATGGCCACACCATCAGTCTGCTCATAAAAATTCCCATTCCATAGAAAGTAGGAGGAGGTCATGCAGTGATAAAAAAGTCTTGTGATGTCTTCAGGAAAAAAGCCATTAATGAGAGACATAACACCATCAATAGGTACTCTCGTAAACAGAGACACTACGTCGAGACTCACTAGAATATCACCCGGCTGAAGTGTTATAGCTTTTAACTTTTCCACGAAGTGTGTGGAATCCTTAATGTACGAAGGCGTGTTACCCAGAAGCGGCTGAAGTAGTCTACCTAAGTATTTGGAAAGGGCATATGTAGGAGAACCAATCGTACTAACAATAGCCCCTAAGTGATACCCAACAGGCAGTTCTCGCTAAAGGTCTCAATTTTGCTGTAGCGCCTAGAAGAATTCCTATTGAAGAACTTATCACATCCGTAGAATCCTCAGTACATCACCTCACACCTGAAGAGGCCGAGGAAGCCAGGCAAGAATGTTCCCGAGTTCTCAAGACAGCTAAGCCACCTAACACCAACTTAAAACAAGGTGAAAGCCGGGCACTTAAAGATCTAAGGGACAATTCTGATATTATCGTTCTCCCCGCTGACAAGGGTAACGCGACAGTGGTATTGGATAAGGTTGATTATGATTCCAAGATCTCGTCTTTGTTATCAGATCCTGTATATAGGATTAATAGTCGTGATCCTACTACTCGCTACTCAAATGTCACCGTCAAATTGATCAAGCAATCATCTATTCCAGCGGATGCAGCGAAGACTCTCCTTCCAGGGGATGCTATTCCTCCGAGACTCTATGGTCTTCCTAAAATACATAAGGAAGATGTTCCTCTTAGACCTATTGTTAGTACGATTGGTTCTCCTACATATGCCCTTTCCAAATACTTAGGTAGACTACTTCAGCCGCTTCTGGGTAACACGCCTTCGTACATTAAGGATTCCACACACTTCGTGGAAAAGTTAAAAGCTATAACACTTCAGCCGGGTGATATTCTAGTGAGTCTCGACGTAGTGTCTCTGTTTACGAGAGTACCTATTGATGGTGTTATGTCTCTCATTAATGGCTTTTTTCCTGAAGACATCACAAGACTTTTTTATCACTGCATGACCTCCTCCTACTTTCTATGGAATGGGAATTTTTATGAGCAGACTGATGGTGTGGCCATGGGTAGTCCTCTCTCTCCTGTTGTGGCTAATTTCTTCATGGAGAACTTTGAAGAGAAAGCTTTGTCGTCGGCTCCTTTTAAACCGAAGATCTGGTGGCGTTATGTGGATGACACGTTCGTTGTTTGGACGGAAGGTGAGGAAAATCTTAGCCATTTCCTGGATCACCTTAATCTCCAGCACCCTTCTATTTGTTTCACCATGGAAAAGGAATCTGACGGCAAAATACCTTTTTTAGATGTTCTCGTCACCAAGAAAGAGGATGGATCTTTAGGACACAGCGTTTTTCGTAAGCCAACACACACCAATAGATATCTCCACGCAAGTTCTCACCATCACCCTGCCCAGAAACATGGTATCCTTACAACTCTAACTACCAGGGCTAGGAGGATTTGTGAAGTGTCTTCTTTACAAGAAGAAATTAACACCCTGCGAACCACCTTTGAGAGCAACGGTTATAGCAAGGCTTTGATTTCTACGGTTCTGAAACCAACAAATAATAATAGGACGTCAGTTGAGAAAAGAGATGTAAGAGGAACTGCTTACCTTCCGTACATACATAACACAACATACGGACTGTATTTGGAACTTCTGTTAAGATTAGGCAACTCCTGCGACCAACTAAGGACAGTTTGCCTAAATTGCAACAACCGGGTATCTACAGAGTTCCCTGTACTTGTGGCAAGGTTTACATCGGGCAGACTTCGAGAACAATATGCACTCGCATTAAGGAACATAATAGATGTATCAGGCTCATTCAACCTGATAAATCAGCTGTTGCCGATCATGCTTTAACACCAGGCCATGATGTCATGTTCCAAGGGGTGGATGTTCTTGCCCGTATAAAGCAATATCGTCCCAGAATCATCAGGGAGGCGGTTGAAATACGTAAACACCCAGATAATTTCAACCGCGACACCGGCTACAATCTCAGTGAATCCTGGCTACCTATTATCAGAACCCTGAGAAAGTAATTCACTGCTGCTTTCCGTTGTCCCTAACATGGGGCTATAATGGCGTCCATCTTTGGGCACCTTCTATATGTTCTTCGTTGCTTTCTCTTAGCAACATTGTCGTATTCCAGATTATTCCTGACGATGAAAGACATGGTTTCTTTCGAAACGCGTCGAATTGCAATATAATAAAACACGGCATAAGCCCAAAATTCAACATTATGAATAATAACACGGGCCGTGAAAGTCTAAATGACAATATTTCATAAATATCGTTTGAGAGTATGATATCTCTGTTTTTCAAGTTCTCTGACTGACTGACGCATGCACTCTGTGTGCTTGCAATGCCATATGCAGGCCATATGTTTACAGCCTGCCGTCCAGCTCTATAGCATTCACTAATATTGCCACCGAAGTCGTTTGAAAGCAATGCGCTCTGTAGACATTGGAGTAGGGGACATTAAGGTACAGTGCTATTACTTGTCTCATATTCGCCAGTTTATTTACGCGAACGTATGGACGGTGCGTATTTCATGTCGGTAATTTATATAGAAAGATGCTGTGTTTATGTCCGACATGTTGGATTTAGAGCGCATGCGCGAAGGTATCCTTTCCTAATTGGTCACAGAATGAGCTCTGATAGGCTGGAGAAACTGTATCGTAATGAAAAACAGTCTTATAATGACCGTCATTATGATACAGTTTTCTGACACATATTGTTTACATTTCGACGTCGTCGAACATAAACTAAAGTATTTTAAGGGGGCACGTGTACAAACACTTCCCTTTTGTTTCCGTTTCCTTATATCCATCAAATCCTCCCCCCTCCCCCTTTCTCCTTATTTGTGACATCTTCATTGTTCGATGAGTCTCTATATTTCTCCCCCACCCTCTTTACCTTCCCTTCCTTACTACTCTGCCCGCTGTTCTTATTAATATGGTGCGTTTTTCTACCATGGTCAATACAGTAATTTCTGGCAGCAGCTCTCTGGTGACGAACAGAGGAATTTATCTAGTTTTTTTTGTAATCTCATTGATATATTTTCTTTGGCCACATTGTTTAATTCCATTGAAAATGGAGGCAAGGTTCCTTCGAAACGTCTGGTGGTATTTAATTTTATTTTCACACGGCTTAGCCCAAAAACCATGAATTATTTGAATATAAAACTTAATGAATTTCTCTATCTTTTGGTGTAACAATAATGGAATTATCTTTATTACAGCCCGAGCTATTACAAATCAAAATTAAGGCCACCTTCTTCGATGACGCTGTATTAGCTAAAAGCTAGTGAGGGATCAAGGTTCATCACTCCCAAGGAACTACTGTTTTTAATATGTCTAAGTTAGTTTATTTGGTCATATCACAAATGCGTATCTTCATTTACGTTATTCTCATCATTAAAATCTTAAACATTTATGCCTTTCAAATTTACAAAAATCAACATCAAAAATTGATATAAGAATATTATTGATACATCAAATTAAAGCTAATTAATGTAGAAATGCTTTGAATGAGGGATTTTTGGATACTTTGAAACCTTTAGACACCTTGTTTAGTTTAAGCAATAATAAAATAGCATTTGTTTTGAAAAATGAATTAAAAACTCCTACATTCTGTCTGTTGCAGATATCTGCACGATTGTAGTTCAGAACATTATATGCGTCAAATAGAAGAATCCAGTAAAAGAAATTTGAGGTTTGAATAATATTTAGCTATTTTAGGGCATATTGAAAAATTGACATTTTTTATTCTGTTTTTCAAAACGTCAGATAACTGAAAACAGAAAGGAAACTTTCTGATACAAACAATTGATGGATGGGTATGGTATGTGGTAAACGTTTCAGAGGAATCTGTTCAAAAATGTAGATTTTTTTTCTAAACGTATTTACAGGCCTTAACATCAGGCACAACTCTTGATTCCGAAGCCATAATGCCTGCTGCCGAACTATTTCAGTGAAGTATGTTAAGAGGTGCTCAGTTAAAAGGTGAATTTCAAGCTGATTGACCCGGGCCGGGAGAAAGACATTTGTTGGCAGACAGCTCATTAAAGCGAGCATTGGAAAAGCCTTGGGGATCAGGGAACAGGCAATTAGCCGCACACTTTGACCTGCTAATGGGAGAACAAAATAAGAAAGACCTATTTGTACATCCCTTGTTAGCTGAAGAATCAAGTGTTACGGCAGACAGGTAGACTTTCACAGGGTGCATTACAATTTTCTAATCACTATATTCCGTAACTTGAAAATTTCCTTTAACCCTTAATGGGATAGTGGTCTCTATATTAACCACCCGTCAAAAGAACAGTTTATGCTTTCAAAGATGCTGATAGTTGAATCTTTCAGGAAATTTCGGAGAATTTTCGTGCCGAAGTGCTAGTATTTCTAAAAATCAAATATTATATACGTACCTACATAGAATTTAATAAAAATAAAACTAAAATCATTAGCAATTAAAGTGTATCAATTTATTTATTTATGTATTTATTTATCGTATGGCTTTTAGTGCCGGGAGTGTCCGAGGACATGTTCGGCTCACCTGAGTCTGTAGCTGCTTCCAGCGGACACCCTAAAGGATGAGCTACAAGTTCCGTTCAATTTCAAGTAGTTCCAACTTTCGCCACCAGATATCAATGATACCTAGTGGTGAACGTTGGAACTTTGATAGAGCGTTCTGACGAATCAATAAAACATGAATATGGAAATAAAAATAAAATTACAATAATAAACGAAATATACAAATTATAATAATAAATATGACGATAAACAATAATTATGAAATAGTACATTATTCAACGAGCCTATAATGGCAATAATTAAGACACGAGTATGTTTATAAAACGAGCGTATGCGAGTTTTATAGTTTCCATACGAGTGCCTTAATGAACATTATAGGGAGTAGCATACGACTGTTTATGTTCGACGATAATTATTGTAACTATTTTATGTTCGAACATAAATATTCATAAATATCTGACGAGATTTCGCCAGTTTTATGTACTGAACAGAGCGCATGGGACGCAGATAATGCCTTGTATTTGACCATGGCCTCCTTGATTACCCTACTATGACACTAGGCCAGGCAGAGAAATTTAAATTAGAAGGCCGTGGATTCTATCCTTATCTAATTGGTCAAACAACTGTTTCTTGAGCTCTGATTGGTGAGAGAAACTGTTTCATAATGAACAATAGTGTTATAATGACCTTCATTATGATACAGTTTTCCGACATATAATAGTCAGGGTCGAACATAAATAATTGTAAGAATCAATTCAGTTAAATAAAAGAACCATAATTAATCTATAAGAACATAAATTAAGAATTAAAAATAAATATATGAACATTAGCATTTGAGAAACAAAAATATATCATTAATTAATAATTATTAAAATAAATTACAAAGTAAAACACATAAAAATAAAGAAATAGTTTTGCCCTATAAAGGATTAAAATGCGCATTTTATTTCCGTTGTCCCCGTAACACAGTTTCCGTTTAATGATGGGAATTTAACACGTTTTTCACACCGTAGTTCACGGGACAGACATTTTTTATGTTTAAGACAAGTTTCCGAATGTTAATAAAGGGTCCGTAAAGACAGGTTTTCCTGCACTTTTCTTGGCCATCTGTCCCATATCACATGGTGAAACAACTCATTGGCATTTTGTGCTTGGCCTCGAGTACATCTTTCTAAAAGTGCAGTAGAGGCCAGTTTGAGGTATAATGACATCATTACCAATGCAATATTTACAGACAACTGCACTTTTCTTCTTGAATGTGTATCAACGCACCTTTCTGCAGCGTGCCTGTTGATTCAGCACCAAGAATCCATCTCCCTTGAACATGTTTCATGTTGTGGTTCTCATCACTTGAATTAACCCTAACAATACCAATGGGGGGGGATTTCGTGCCCACTACTTCCATTTTTTACGATTTATTCATGGTATTCCTTTTTACGCTTACTGTATGGAAATGTATTGTCTATTTTGAATCCGGTTAACTAACCACACACTTTTTTAAATTTATATTCTTAAATAGGATATTAACAATTTTCTTTTGGTGGGCACGGAACCCCCCCCCCCCCCCTTCCCGTTGGTAGTCCGTGTGCCTCGTCATACTGTGCACTGTGATAAGGGCAAAAGTACAACAAAGTTCACAATACCACCATAATTTGTTCTGGTTCCAAGAGGTACATATGCGAAAAACACAGCAAAGAACAGTCGTATGTTCCACGATTTTTAAAGATGGAGAAGAGTGAATAATTTACTCTCTAAACTTCTTTTTTCATGATTATTTGATTTTGTTTGCAACTGTTGTTAAATAAGTTATGTTTTTGCCATTTAAGGTTCGTATGGCCTCGGGTGCCGGGTGCAAGCTTTGTTATTTGACACCCAAAGGGTAGCTTGCATGTCGAATTTCGTTGTTTCTTGAAGCACTATGAAAGTCAAGGAGGTTAGATATCTAAGCTCCTTGAACACTATAGCGCTTTCTAGTAGAGAAATGAGGAACTTTGTGTTGGCGGTAAATCCCGAGATTAATTTTGACATTATGAACACGGCCTACTAAATTCAAATGGGTTCTTTGACATGCCAACATCGTATGGCATGGTGTCGCATTTTTACAGCCTTTCAAAAATCACTTACCACAGCCAGGAGCGAACCTGCAAACATGGGGTTAGTAGACCGACACGTTTACCACTCACCCACGTTAATGTAGTGCCTCAATGACTTTAAGAATGGGGTTGCGATTTGGCGATGCAATATTTTGATACCCCCCAGGGGCTCACATCTAGTGGGTTGTGGGTTGGCGACCACGGGGCCCCAGCTGAGTCCGGCATTGCTTCCACTTACTTGTACCGGGCTCCTCTGTTTCTTCTTTCCTGTCGACCTCCCTTGGTCAACTCTTGTTCTCTTCCGACCCCGACGGTATTAGGGTACCCGAGGCCTAGGGAGTCTCTTCCTTTCCCGCCTTAATTGGCCCTTGTCTCATCTTTTCTGATACCCTCCTTCTGCGAGGGGTCAGCCTTCTTTTTCTCTTCCTTTTACCTCCTGCCTTGTGCTCTAGGCCTTTAAGGAGGCAGGGTGTATGTAGCCCCACCACTTCTGGTGCACCCTAGTTAATGCTACCCCCTCAGGGGCTCACGGCTGGTGAGTTCGGGAGTTGGCGACCCCGAGGGATTCCTGAGCTGGGTCCGTTTTCCCCTTTTGTCCCTTACGTTTGGGGTGGACCCTCTCCTCTTTAACGTTCCTATATGCCTTTCATGGCTCTCCTTCCTTCCAAGTCCCTCAATCCGCATTCTTCGAGGATTGAGGGCATTTCTTTTCCTCCTGTCCTTCATTTGCCTTATTCTCCTTTAGTTTTCTATTTCTTCTTCTAGTATGTAGTTTATTAGTTAGTTTTAGTTTTAAGTTCGCTTTTCATTTTCATCTTCACGATCACCCAAACCATCAGGGGCCGATAACCTAGATGTTAGGCCCCTTAAAACAACAATTATCATCATCATCAATATTTTGATAGATGAAGTCCTGAAGTATTTTATGACATCAAAATCAAAATGTTAAAGTTTTCATCTATCATTTCGAAAATTCACTCATGGGTTACCGAGCACATCACAAAGGGCAGGATGTACCCACAGGGAAAACAACAAGTTAGCAATTCACTCTCCGATGACTGTGTTTCCTCCCTTGCACACCACATGTAAACAAGGGTGTGTTTAGGGGAGGAGAGCGTCATGGCAACGAGATGAGGCAACAAATTGCTCGGGGGGAAAATATGAATGGTAACAACAATTAATCCCCCTTCAGCTGTTAACTTCTTCAGTTGGAGCCGCACACGTGCGTCACAATAATTATTGCTGTCACTATTCAAATGTCAGCAGCTACTACCGTTCAATCCTGAGTACCTCAGTTGCACAGTGCTTATAATTATTATACTAGCAACCCGTCCCGGCTTTGCCCGGGAACAGTTATGAATCCATTACGTGCCAACTCGTAAACTGTCACCTCAGTAATTGAATGGAGATTGTTGGAGGACATGAATACGTAAAAACACTTATAGTGGGCGATGTATTGAAGATAGAGATATGCTCTCGCAGACGTTTTTGTACAACTTTTCATACTGAACAATTCTTAAACTCATACTATATTGATATTTGTAACGGTTTGCCCAGCGTAAGCTTAAAAAGCGCACGGACGCCAGGTTTAATTTACGACTTTTTTACTGAAATCGTTACTGCTAGGGTTCCGTTTGATCGTAAAAAAAATATTTTCTACAGAAACCTTCGTCGAGATATCCTTTACATAATGGTGGAAACCGCATCAAAACTCTTCCAGTGGTTCTCGAGATCACCCGTGACCTCCAAGAATCGGGGAATTTGTTTTATACTAAGTAGAGATGGTGACACGAGGGTAAGGCAGTAAGTTTCAGCCATAGTGATTGTTCACTCCAAACTACCTCAATTGCCTTCCTTCGGAGGGGAAGTAAAGTCGGCAGTCCTATGTCATAGATTTATGGCATGTAAAAGAACCTTCCACTAACTACACTTGAGGAAGCTAAAATTTGTATGTTAGTTTGATAACGCTATATTCGGTCTAACGTTCACCACCAGGTGCTTGCTGCGATGGCATCTAGTAGCCAATTCCGCAGCTAGGTGTCGTGGACGGTAACAATTGGTAGCAAAAGGCATCGCAATCAACACCGGTTATCAGACAAATTCTACACATGCCTAAAGTACACGGGGCTACATGACCGCGTTGTCGCAGCCCCTAAACTAAAGAACCAACCAACCAACCTCAGTTCCACAGTGCAAGTATTATGAGGCGATACGAGGGTACTCGACGTATTTCACATTATTTTCAGAATTACCAATCTAAAAATATTACATATGCTATGACCCTTTAATTTAAGCGCGTGGTAAAACTGACATGCAACATGCCTCATGTTCGACGATATCGAAATATAAATATGATATGTCAGAAAACTGTATCATAATGAGGGTCATTATAACACTATTTTTCGTTATTAAACAGTTTCTCCTACCAATCAGAGCTCAAGAAACAGTTGTGTGACCAATTAGGTAAGAATAGCATCGCATCTGCACTGACTTTCACGGCCTTCTATTTTAAATTTCACTGCGTGGCTAGTGTCATAGTGGGGTATTTGAGGAGGCCATGGTCAAATACAAGGTATTCTCTGCGTCCCATGCGCTCTGTTGAGTACATAAAACTGGCAAAATCTCGACAGATATTTATGAATATTTATGTTCGAACATAAGTTATAATTATCGTGGAACATAAACAGTCGTATGCAACTCGCCTATAATGGTAATTAAGACACTCGTGTGAAAATTATAAAACTCGCTTCGCTTGTTTTATAAACATACTCGTGTCTTAATTATTGCCATTATAGGCTCGTTGCATAAGTACTATTATTCCATTAATGATAAGCATTTATCATTGAACTAAAATCTCAATGCGCAATGAAGCACGCGGTACGGTCTAGTAAGCTAGGAAGCAGGAATGATGTGGTCACGTCACCAATGAATAAATTAGCTACACACTGATTGGAGGATTCCAACCATACACTGTTACTACTTTGAACTGCGGATGAATAGGAAACTCTGTATTTAATATCAACAGCATGCATTCATTACGACTTGCAGAATGAAGCTGACAGTACATTTGGCTGACGTCATCTACGCACTACATTTACTCTGTGAAGCGAATATTTCATTGTTCAATGGAGAATAGAACAGCACGTGTTATGAATAATTCTTATTCAAACACGACTGCAACGAGAATCTCAGTAAATGAATAAAATGGGAAATAGAGCAGGAGAGAGCTCAAAGGTCAGTCATTGTTTAACGTACAGGGGAGTTGGTTAGATATTCCCGAGTACAATACGCCAGAGTTCTGTGTTCAGTGCAGAGTCAAAGAGCTCCAGAGTTACACGTTGAACTTTCATATTAGTAAGAGAAGGCAACACATATACATCCCTTGATACCTGTTTTCTTACCGTTGGATTGATATTCTGTCAAAATTATTAGTAAAATATAATCAAAAATAATAATACATCGCAGCATTGGCATGAAACCTATTGACATAATGAAAAATCAACTCAGTTTACCAACGAAATATAATGAAAGTTTCATATTCAATAAAGAAACAAAGTTTATAATTCCTGATATTGTACGAATAAGGAAAATCCCAAGACATTTTACGACAGGATACACGCATAATTGGAGTACGGAATTATTTAACATTTACAAAGTTCAACATAAGCCTCCGTGGCTTAGGCGGCAGCACGCTGGCCTCCTTACCGCTTTCCGTGGGTCAAATCCTGGTCACTCCATGTGAGATTTGTGCTGGACAAAGCGGAGGCAGACAGGTATTTATCCGGGTACTCTGGTTTTCCCTGTCACAAATATTTCATTCCACCAACACTCTCCACTGTAATTTCATTTCATATGTCATTCATTTAATCATTTCCCCAGAGGAGTGCGACAAGTTTTGGCAGCCGGCACAGTTCATATTCTCGCCGCTAGATGGGGGCTTCATTCATTCCATTCATGACCCGGTAGGTCGACTGGAAGCAGGCTGTGGATTTTCATTTTTCAAAGTTCGAAAAATAATCCTCAAACATATCATTTACATGATTATAAAAATTCACCAATATTTGGAGAGTTTTACGACGAAGAATTTAAAAAAAGGCCTAACATTTACTTAAGGGGGAACATACAGCTTAAGGAGCCAAAACAATAACGCTTTTTATATTATAACTGTGGTTGTCATAAACCTTCTACAACAATTATATACATTTCCAAGGAAGCACACACATCTTGCTATTAAAAGAAAATATTTAAATGTTAAAAATTCAAATCATAATTATTTTAATCCATTTTTTTAGCCTATTTTCATTTATGAAAAAATAGGCTCATGAGATCCGTGTGTTTGTCTGTGTGTGCGTGTTTGATGGTGTGTGTCCCCCCTAATAAATTCTAAACGGCAGAAGCGATTTCAATGAAACTCGGTAAGTTCATAGCACTATTCCGGTCAACCCTGACCGTACCCTTCACATTTTGTTAGGTCTCACCACTCCAACATAGCGTCCAAGGGAAGTTGCGACATTTAAATAGACGTTTCTCGCGATATTACCAACCAAACGCAATAAAACTTGGTACAGTATATGTTTATACACATTGTAATTCACCGACATCTAACTTCGTTCAATTGTTTACATAACCTCAAGATGGCGGCTGTGCGGAATATTTGACCGGTATTCTATATCTCTGGAACTATTAGCGGTATCACCCTGAAATTTTGTTTGGAGATAAATGGCACTGCTTGAAGTTCATATATAAGACTTTCAAAAACCGGTTGACTACAAAACGAATATGGCGGCCAAGGGAATTTCAAAACTTTAAATAGACCTTTCTCGCGATTTAATGATCCAAACGCAATGAAACTTGGTACAGCAAATGTTTATACACATTGTAATGCACTGTTATCTGATTTAATTCAATTGTTTACATAACCTCAAGATGGCGGCTGTGCAAAATTTTAAAATCTCGTTTTTACTTCTTGTGTCCTAATCATGCGATTGAAGTTTGAATACTACACGTACACAGTGATCTTCATGTAACAGTACATAACTCTAAGACCTACATATATAAAATCCAACATATCGATCATCCGCAATATTTAGTCGGTTCTCAATATCTACGAATCTATTACAGCAATCAAACTGAAATTTTGCATGTTGATAAAGGCAATTAACATCAGTAGGATATATGAAAATAGGCTGTATAGTTCTTTGTGGAACTACTTGTTAAAATTTGCTCCTTGCTTTCACCGTTTCCCTCTTCCCTCCCATGTTTGTTTAGTTGCAGCAGTAAATACTTGAACAAACTAATTGCTGCTGCAACTAAATAAGTTAATGTATTGTATATATATTACTAGCAGAAGTGCCCGTTCTTCGAACGGTGTTCGTTGTTAACACCAGACATTATCAATTGAGCTACTGTTGCAATGGTTAGCAGTTTGTCATTCCTTCAAGTTTATCAGAACGAAGTTAGTTTTCTGGGAATATCACACACACTGTGAATTTAAGGGCCTTAAAATGTGGTTTTCGGAGGCCCTTTATAGACTCCCGAATTTTGTGTCTCGCATTGAGAAGCGCAACATATGCTTTGGTCGTCCTTCTAGGATAATTTTCATATTTCTCCTATTTTAGCATGTAATTTGAGAAGTTTTTCCCTGTATCCACCCTTCTATTGTATGAATAGTACGGAGACGAGTTTTATAAATGATTGGTGTATTGACTCTCATGGTTACCATACCTAATTTTACGATGCACCAAGCATCCGAACACGAGTTATGGGCGTACATAATGATACACAGAAAGACAGACAGACAATTCTATTGTCTACAACATATCACCCAGATATCCAAATATGGGTATATCTACCATACAGTATCAAACAAATTCATCCTTCGATGAACCCTTATGTCGCAAAAAAAAAAAAAGATTAGTTAAAATGTGCTCTCAAACTAAATTCACCTAACGTGTACTTCCTGACGTGAAATAGAATTGAAAGCCTTGTAGACGAAACGCAATACACGTCACATAAACACTGACCCTCTACGTTGTGTTAGGTCCCCATACACAGGAAGACCCCTTTCATAAATTATAAAGGCTTGTGGTGCATGAAATTTCAGGTTCTTTAGCCTCAAATAGCCCAAATTCCTAAAATCCGCAAAAAATGCTGATTCAATTCAGGAATTTTTGAAAATAATGTTGCTGTTTGGAGATATAATAGACCTTCTGTACTATATGTCGCACGTGAAAATTGCATGAAAACATTCTAGGTTACCCCTTGACCCCCTTAATTGCATTTATTAATTTTACAGTCTACGTTGGTTCCGTAATAACCTTATAGCCATTTGCAAACTTTCACAGAAATGTAATAAATGGAGTGGCATTGCTTCTTACAAAAATAGATGGAAAGTTGGATGCCACCCCTTGTGGTAATGTTGTCATGGTTACCGAATTGCATTCCTTCATTAATTTGTTAAATTAAATTGCATTAGTTTTCTAGGAATATTTCAGAAACTGTTGGTTTTAGAGCCATATAATGTAGTTTTCGAGGGCCCTAAGGCCCCGGAGTTTTGTTTCTGGCACCGAGGGGCTTTGTCTCGTTGTTGTACGCCATAATATAACACTAATAATAATAATAATAATAATAATAATAATATAATATAAGGATAGGAATATAATAGACCTGCCGTACCACACCTGCAGGTGTAAATCGGAGGAAAAAATCTAGAGTACCCCTTGGTCGCCTTAAGCGCATTATACGTATTGATGAATTGTACAGCTTAATTTGGTTCCGTGATAACCTTCTAGCCGTTTGCAAACTTTCACACTAATGTAATTAATGGAATTGCAGCAATAGACGGACCTCTGATAATCTGTTGCCATGGTTACCGGCTTGCATTCGTTCATTAGTTTATTAAATGAAATTAGTTTTCTGGGAATATTAAAAAAACGGTTGGTTTTAGGCTTCCCGAGTTTTGTCTCTCACATTGAGGGGCTGAAAATGAGCTTTGTCTCGTCTTTCTACGCCTATTTCAGCATGTATTAATTGGGTAGGCCCCCTTTTATGAGAGGTACGGAGAAAAGTTACATCAATGTCTCTGATGGATAACTGTACCAGATTTTACGTTGATACACCCAGCCGTTCTCGAGTTATAAGGGAATCAAGTTGTCCACAGACAAACAAACAGACATACAGACAGACAGACAGACAGACAGACAGACAGACAAAAAAATTATTTTCGCGCGCATCCATCATAAAACAGTCTGAAACGCGTAAATAACTTAAATTTCCGTAGAAATTCAGAAAAATACCAGACAAATTTCATTTTTATATATATATATTGTGCCCTTGCAGCAAGAAATATGCAAATCACAGTATGCCAGCATTGCTCAATTCGGGATTTATCGGGGCTGCGGTAAGTTCTCCCACTCTGTGACTTACATATTTTGGATTAAATAGAGGATACACTTGCAAAAATAACAACAAAATCAACTCCTATTTTAACACATTTAATTAATCAAAAATTATGGCGCTACAAACAAATAAACACATAAACTACTGACCAATATCATTCTACTTGTCCAAAGTGAACAAGGAATAGCATAAAAATAAAACAAATATTAGATTAAAACACATGGTTTTCTTTAAAACCAACAATTCACGATTATTTTCACTTCCATAAAGTACTTATCTTAAAGTTCCAAATAACTACGAGCTTCTTTGGCTCGATACTTTCCCATAATAATGGTGTCATATTTTTGTACACCTCAAGAATTATTTTTATCTTTTCTTATCATCAAAACAAATATATAATTACATTTAAAATTACATGTTAATTATTCACTTCAATATTTGGGCATATCACATGTTCTCCGTATTTACTATCTCTCTCAAGTTTTGCAAATTCACTACGGTGATCGGGAAAACTATTTGTGTACTCCAGAGTTATAAAGATTACTTGACAAAGTCAAAAACTATGATCACTCCCGAAACCTAGTTATCTTCACAAAACTCGTGGATTCCTTCTTTTCCATACAATATTACAATAGGGATTTTATTTAATTCATTTGTCTTATATGACCATTATCACATAAGAAAACTACGATCTGAATTGGCAAGCGATAATATCAATCTACAAGGACCTCGGTTCAACGCCCGGGTCATTAACAACTTTAAACACTCACGGTGTATTTAACACATCTTACAAGACGGTTTTTACCCACCCTCGCTCTATGAGGGTCAGGCCATTATACTCGGGCGTGATTTATGACAAGGAAAGCGACTCTCTGCCTAACCTACGGTGGCAGCTCTCTTCAATGCTTTAAAACAAACCTTCACATTATTCTCAGTTCTGTGGAGAGACCTGGCTTTTACTTCACTTATTTCCATTCAACAATATTCTTTGGCTCATAAACCACTTTCGTAACCTTGGCATTTATTAATTATGAGAGGGTCCTCATTGATTGGGAAGATTAATACACATTCTACGACGAATAATTAGGGGCTTTAACAACAAAAGGATTCTAGGTTCGAATCTCTTAACATGCCTCGGGAACATTTCCACATTTGGAGGACTTATACAAGACGCGATTTAAAGTCGGCCGTGGCCTACATGACATACGCTCAATAATACCATACATTAGCTCCCTTTTAAATAATACACACATGGCCTCGTGATCTACGTCACAATTAGAGGACTTACAACATATCTCAATTCACTGCAATCAACTACCCTCCATAAGTAATTTACCAAGTACTTTAACTTTTACGCGTTCCTAGCGTGACTTTTTATTTAATTGCGTTCCATTACGCTACACATTACGTTACGGCCGAATGTCTTCCAAAGAACTGATAAATTTCATAGTAACAATTGATACATATCTTAATTCTTATATTAATCTTTTCCGTTGACAATAAATCGCTCCCTTTTTAACAACATGCATTCGCATCATGTCTTATACATTTGTTAAGGCTTCAACGCTCTATATTTTTATATCATTCAATTTAATCCTTATTTAGATTTCTTTACCTTGTTATTCACATCATGTTTTCATTCCTTACAAAAGCTCAAAAGCTATTTCTTTCATATAATTCAAATTTACCTTTATGTAAACATCTTTGTTATAATTATTATTATCACGCTTGCTTTTATAACATTCATTAAATACTGACATTTTATTCCATGCATTTCCTCTACAGGATTTATTATTTCACATAATTATTTATTATTTCTTAAAACTTTATTTTCGTTCAGATCGCGTTCTTATTTAGTTATTATTCATTTAAAAACATCCCTTGTACTCAAAACTCCGGTGGAATTGTACACAAAATATTTCCCGACACCAAAACATAATGAAAATCTTTACTTACATGTTTAAGGTCGCTTTCTGACCTTTATTCTCGTTTGATGTGACATTTTGGCCCACCTTCTTGACCTACTCCATATTGTACAATCTCATCTTATGTACAGAAATTTCTTGACACATATTCACTATATTTAACACTGACAACATTTTTTTATACACTGGTGTATCCGTTTTGAACACACATTAAAACACTAAAAAATATTACTCTGGTACATATTATAACACATATCACTGTGCATAAAACGCTTTCACTTTACCTAAAACACTTAAAATGATACTCTTATTTCTTTTCTTACAATATTTACACTTCACTCCTATCACACGGGTGTATCTCAACGATTTTTACAATTTCTGTCGGCTGTTGATGATCCCTGATGTGAATCCTATCGACCTGCATTGGACGTGTGATTTTACTCGTTCAAAGTTTCTCTCTCCTACAATGGAAACTACTGGTTTCAGTCTCTCAAAACCGCTTCTATTGTCTATTACTCGGCTTTACTTTATCTGCTTTAACTAGGTGATAAATGTCTTTTCTTTGCCATCACCTCTATTTATATATGGTGGTCTATCGCACCCTTTAGTTTCTATATCTTGGCCTCCCTTCGAGGACCGTATACTGTCTATCGTACCCTATAGTTTCTATATCTTGGCCTCCCTTCGAGGACCGTATACTGTCTATCGTATATTTTTGACGTTTTCTCACTAGAGTACGTTTTCCCTCTGGTTTCGAACCTAAGTTCCTAAGTTCCTTTCGCTTGAACTTCTATCTTTCGCGATCGTAATTACTATTTAGTTCCTTTACCGGACTTAATGTCTTTAACAATGTATTTACTAGACGCAACGCCGTTTATTTGTTGGAGTTCTTATAACTTCGTAACTGTATTGAACTAGTATTCTTCTGGAACTCGAAGTTCCGTACTGATCGCTGTGTCTTACTTTGGCGATATTGCTTTAAAGTCCGTATATTTAATGTTCTTTATAATTTAGGACTCTTCAAAGTCTCGAACTGCTAACCCTCAGCGTAGCGTACTTATATCGTAACTGGTCTACACTCGGTGAACTTGTAGCATAGCCTCCCACAGGCTCTGGATCGATGTCTGATACAGCTTAACGTCCCCCTCACGGGCTCTTGAATACTGCGTATACGATGTGGTGCAGCACTTCCGCTCACGGAATGCTCGTAGACTGATGATTATGATGCTCCAGCGTAACGCCCCCCTGGACGGACTAATACTGCATGTACTGATACAGCGTGACGTTCCCCTCATGGGCTCTCGTAGACTGCATGCACTGATGCAGAGTAACACCCCCTCACGGGCTGTCAGAATAACTGCATGTTTGGTCTGGCTCTGCCAGGAGCTTTATACTATTCAGCCACAAAAAGATAAAATCCTAGTCCTTTTCGTGACCAACTTCTGAACTAATTGTCGCACAATTATAAAAATTATATATCCAGAAAGCTCGTCTTCCAAACGTAAAATAATCTTCCTGTGCATGGAAATCGATCGTACATTTCCGAGATATTAATTAATTTCTCGTCCTCAACTGTGTGGGTGGTGCTGTTCTTTTTTTATTCTCCCACTCCTTAGGTCTCGGTGAACCCCCAATGACGTCTACTTGCGTTTGCAGTTTTCTCCTGTGCAATTTTTACAAGGTTTTTCTTTACACAAAAATCTCTAATCCAAATTGATTCACCGTACTGTATCTGTTTACTTATTTTTATACTCGTAAACGGGTTAAATTTAATTATTCCTGTTCTGACTCAGCAGCGAGGTTGCCATATTCCTGCAACGTAAGAGCAATTTCCGAGTCCAGCTTCTTCGTCTTACAGTCAAAACTTTCCACTCGTTCTAATAATATCCATGACTGGCTCCTTATAAATGTCAAGAGGCATGCGCTCATCTAAGGAACACTTGCAACTTGCACTTGCACAATGTTAGGCTATAATCCTGGCTTGAAATCTCTCTCCGTTCCCTTAGAGACTGTATGATTCTTTCATTCCTTTCTCAAAGTACATGGATTCGACCCTCTTTGAGGCCATGGTACATGGGTTCAATATAGAGATATACTTCACCGCTCGGTGTTGACCGTGTTTTATTGCACAAATTTAGGTTTTACTCGCTAACCGTTGGAGATACACGAAATGTGATAAGGACCTTTCGGATAGGAAATTAAATTTTATAGATCGCATGTGCCATCAAATGTTTGCTATTTCTTAGCGTTCTCTTTTTATTTGATATGGAAATATGAAATTTTGAAACCAAAGGGTGTAGTGACGTCACTAAAATGGTCGCCATTTTTAATAGTGCAAAATATCGGAATCAAGAGTATCCTATATGTAAACCTAGTAAATCAGCTACATCCATGCAAAATTTCATTTTAATCGGACCAGTGGTTCTTGCGTTATTGAGTAACACACACACAGACAGACACACACCATCTCATTTTTATATATTAGTATGATTATGATAACCCATATATGAAGACATAGATTTAATAGCCTAATAGCAAAATTAGTCGTCCAAGTGTATACTATTTATTATTGTCATTTTTTTTAAAATAAGGAAACCACCCGTTACGGGTACAATCGTGTTGACCGTGAGTAGTTTCCCATTATGTCCCAGCTCCACCGGTATTCATAAAGACAATAGCAATGCTTAAATCCTTCCCTCCTTATCTATTACCCCTCCAATATGTACACTGCCAGTCTACCAAGGAACTAACCAAGAGAAAAGTGCGCTGGATTGGCTCTGTGTACACAGCTGTCTGGCTCTGTTCTATAAGAATCAGTCTTTTAGCTAATTGAAGTTAATATAGATTTATCAAATGGTGATTGGTCGATTTAATTATTGCATAAATTAAAGATGACGTTTGTGCTTAGTACTAAATTAAATATGACAATTTTTAATTTGAGTATGGTTTTATTACCGGTGCATTGTGAGTTGCCAATTATAATGCATTAATATTATTTATGTTCGACCCTGACTATTATGTGTCTGAAAACTGTATCATAATGATGGTCATTATAACACTATTATTCATTATGAAACAGTTTCTCCCACCAATCACAGCTCAAGAAACAATTTTTTTGACCAATTAGATAAGGATACCTTCGCGCATGCTCTCAAAATCCAACATGTCTATATAAATTACCGAAAGTGCACCGTCCAAATGTTCGCGTAAATAAACTGGTGAATATGAGACAAGAAATAGCACTGTACCTTAATATACCTAAATCCAATTTCTACTCGGCGCGTTGATTTCAAACGACTACGGTGACAGTTTTGCTGAATACTGGTTCACGATCCGCACATCTGGCATTGAATCACACAGAGCGCATGCGTCGGCCGGCCAGAGAGCTTGGAACAGGGAGATGTGCTACCTAGCGCACCACCCGATCACAAAATTCTAGTTACTGAACAGATATTTATGAATATTTATGTTAAAACATGTAATAAAGTTATAATTATCGTCGAACATAAACAGTCGTATGCAACTCGCCTATAATGGTAATTAAGACACTCGTATGGAAATTATAAAACTCGCTAAAGCTCGTTTTATAAAGACACTCGTGTCTTAATTATAGCCATTAGGCCTATAGGCTCGTTGCATAATGTACTATTATGTTCGATCTGGCTATTATATGTCAGAAAACAGTAACATAATGAGGCTCATTATAACACTATTTTTCATTATGAAACAGTTTCTCCCACCAATCACAGCTCAAGAAACAGTTGTTTGAGCAATTAGATTAGGATAGCATCGCACCTGCGCTGAATTCCACGGCCTTCTAATTTAAATTTCACTGCGTGGCCTAGTGTCATAGTAGGGCAATAGAGGAGGCCATGATCAAATACAAGGCATTCTCCGCGTCCCATGCGCTCCGTTCATTACATAAAACTGGCGTAATCTCGACAGATATTTGTGAATATTTATGTTCGAACATAAAATAGTTATAATAATTATCGTCGAACATAAACAGTCGTATGCAACTCGCTTATAATGGTAATTATGACACTCGTATGAGTCTTAATTATTGCCATTATAGGCTCGTTGCAAGACTCCGTGGCTTAAGCGGCAGCACGCCGGCCTCTCACCGCTGGGTACGTGGTTCAAATCCCGGTCACTCCATGTGAGATCTGTGCTGGACAAAACGGAAGCAGACAGGTTTTTCTCCGGGTACTCCGGTTTTCCCTGTCAAAATTTCATTCCAGCAACACTCTCCACTATCATTTCATTTCATCTGTCATTCATTTAATCATTGCCCCAGTGGAGTGCGTCAGGCCTCGGCAACCGGCACATTCATATCCTCGCCGCTAGATGGGGTCTTCATTCATTCCATTCCTGACCCGGTCGGAGACTGGAATCAGGCTGTATATTTTCATTTTCATAGGCTCGTTGCATAATGTACTATTACCCACCGCCATCTGGTAAGTACAGTGTGTCTGAAAATTCTCTCCGCAGAGCGTGTCTCGCCTTGCAAGACTTGTTGGGTTGGCAGTATATTCATGTTAATTTGTTACAAGTGAAACGCACAGGCACTCACTGTCGGCAATAATGAATAATGCACCGGTATTCCCCACCCTATCACTCGAGTTGAAGGTCAACACGGAACAAGTGCATGCTTGTGCCAACCGCTAAGGTGAGACTTTGCGTATACAGCGATATGAAGATGCTGCCAACCTAACACGTCCCGCAAGGCGAGATCCGCGTAGCTCTCCGCTGCGGAGAGACTTTGTGGACGTTCGGTATAAGGCAATGGACACATGACCTCGCCGTTTCGCCATTTAAGACAACAATAACTAATTAACTGAAGTATATGGCTGATGATAATAATATGGATTTCTGCTCTGTGGCATCTCAAGATTATTAATGTTCGTGAAATGTATTTGTGATCCGATTATTGGTTTAGCCAGTAGTTGACTTGGATACTGAAAGCTTAAGATGGAGGCAATACACCAAGTCAATCAGCAGCCCCTTATAATATAGTTTTATGCAGCCCAATTAGCGTTGTTATCAGGAAGGTCGATATTTCTCTGTTTGCATACCGTATGGTACTACCTCTCTAAAAGTCCACCCCTCTTAAAGACCGATTTTTCTTGGAACCGATTTAAAACCTCATAAGGTCAATGTATTTGTTACCTCTATTTAAGGACCACACCTGTCCCCGACCAAAGACCAGGAATTTTCTCAGTCTGACCTCTTTCAAAAGACCACTTCTTGTCTGCCTTCCCATTGGAGATGGTGATGAGGGTGATTATGTAAACAATGGTTCTGTTGGTACAGAACTGCATCAGCATACAATGTCATTAGAAAAAGTGTTAGGTAACGCATACAAATGACAAGAAAACGGTTCTCCTAGAAGATTGTTCGAACCCAGAACAAATTAATGGAATTTCGAACTCATTCAGAGATATTCTAGAAAGTAAAATTGTTAAAAAGAAGATGTGCTAATCTGAAACAGATTAATTCGTAACTTTTTTAAATGACAGAAATCAGAAAATAACTAATTGTACGTAATTAATTTGTAGGAAATGTGAACCAATGCAGATAAATTGTAGTCAAGTCTGTGTTCCAACTGTACTTTATTAAGAATGCAGTATAAAATTATTTTTTATGCCTACCCCTATTAAGAGACCACCCCTCTAAAAGACCAGTTTCCTGGAACCGTCACTGGTCTCTTTATCGAGGTTTCACTGTAATGCAGTGCAAGCATATCCTGCAAATGATACTGAACACTATTGTTTTCCCCTCGATATGACTACTTGACTTACTTGACTTAATTCCTATGTCTCCTCTCAGAGCAAAGGGCCTGCAACAAAATTCCTCCACTGATTTCTTCTCCCAGCCAGCCTCTGCAGGTCTGTCCAGGATTTGCCAGTCGCCTTCCTCTCCTCCTCAACACTTCTTCTCCATGTATTTCTTGGCCTACCCCTTCCTCGGGTGCCCTGGGGGTTCCAACTAAGTGCTTCTTTTTCAATGGCGTCCTGCTTTCTCAGACAATAGCCTATCCAACTCCATTTTCTACGTTTTATTTCTAGATGTATTGGCCTTTCGTTTGTTCTCTTCAGAAGTTCCTCATTTGAAATGGTTTCTGGCCAATAGATGCGTAGAATCCTTCTGAGGCAACGGTTAGTGAAGACTTGGAGACTCCTGGTGATCTGAGTTGTAACTTTCCAAGTTTCACTTCCATACTACGAAAGATTCGCAGTTCCGTCCTGGTCGATATGACTACTGAATAATACGAAAGAAAAGCAAGTAGTTCCGAGAATAACTAAATAACCTACTTTCATATACGGTATCCTACTTACGTTATTAATCAACATACACAATTTCAGTTTGAATGCTGTAATAGATTCGTTGATCTTGAGAACCGTTTAAGTATTTTGGATGGCCACCATACTGGATTTTTAAATATGTAGGCCATAGAGTTACTGTATGTACTATTAGATGATGATTATTTCGTAGGCTTATTATCCAAACTTCAATCGCATGATTAGGACACAAGAAATAAAAAGTTAATTTTATAATTTTGCATAGCCGCCATCTTGAGGTTATGTAAACAATTGAACTAAATTAGATGTCGGTGCGTTACAATGTGTATAAACATTTGCTGTGCCAAGTTTCATTGCGCTCAGATGGTTAAATCGCGAGAAAATTCTCTTTAAATGTTTCAAATTCACTTGGCTGTCATGTTCGTTTTCTACTTAGTAACTGGTTTTCGAACGTAACATAGATAAACTTTTAGTAGTACCAATTGTCTGTACAAATTTCTAGGATGATATCAGTAATTGTTTCGGAGATGTAGAATGCCGGTTGAATTGGTGACACATAATAAAATTTGAAGGAACGATCAAGGTCAGACAAAAATAGTACTATGACCAGACCGAGTTTCATTGAATCTCTCCAGCGGTTTAGATTTTATTAAGGGGACACACAAACACAGACACGCACGCATACGCACACAAACACACACGGACAAAATGTGATATATTTTTAGCCTATTTTCATTTATGAAACAATAGGCTTATGAGATCACCTTTTGTCCGTGTGTCTGTGTGTGTGTGATGGTGCGTGTGATAGTGTGTGTCTCCCCAAATAACTTCTAAATGGATGGAGTGATTTCAATGAAACTCGGTGAGTTCATAGCACTATTCCGGTCGACCCCGACCGTGCCCTTCAAATATTGTTTGGTTTCACCATTCGAACTTGGCGGCTGTGCGAAATATTTCACCAGCATTCAATATCTCCGAAACTATTATCGATATAACCCTGGAATTTTGTACGGTGATAAATGGAACTACTAGAAGTTCACCTATGTGACTTTTGAAAACCTGGTAACTACAAAACCAACATGGCGGCCAAGCGAAGTTACGACTTTTAAATAAACGTTTCTCGCAATTTAACCAACCAAACACAATAAAATTTGGTACAGTATATTTTTATACACATTGTAATGCACCGACATCTAACTTCGTTCAATTGTTTACATATCCTCAAGATGGCAGCTGTGCGAAATATTTAACCGGCATTCTATATCTCGGAAACTATTCGCGGTATTACCCTGACATTTTGTACGGAGATAAAAGACACTACTGGAAGTTCATCTATAGGACTTACAAAAACCGGTTAACTACAAAACGAATATGGCGGCCAAGCAAAGTTGAAAATTTTAAATAGACCTTTCTCGCGATTTAGTGTTCCAAACGCAATGAAACTTGGTACAAGAAATGATTACACACATTGTAATGCACTGGTATTTAATTTAGTTCAATTGTTTACATAACCTCAAGATGGCGGCTGTGCGAATTTTAAAATTAAATCTTCATTACTTGTGTCGTAATCATGCGATCGAATTGAAAGTTTGAATAATGAACCTACGCAATAAATTTCCTTTAATAGTACATGACTCTATGGCCTATACATGTAACAATCCAACATGGCGGCTATCGGAAATATTTAGATGGATCTCAATATCTACGAATCTATTACAGCAATCAAACTGAATTTTTTAATGTTCATAAGGGCTATGGGACTTTCTATAACCTGGTGATCACAAATCCAACATGGCCGCGATACGAAGTATAAATATTCACATGGACGTTTCTAGCAATTTAACCATCCGAGTGCAGTGACACTTGGTACAGTAAATCCTTATACAAATGTTAATCCACTGGCATCTATTTTTTTCAATTGTTTCCATAACCACAAGATGGCAGCTGTGCGAAATTTTAAAATCTCTTTTTTTACTTCTTGTGTCCTAATCATGCGATTGAAGTTTGAATACTACACGTACACAATAATCTTCATGTAACAGTTCATAACTCTAAGACCTGCATATATAAAAATCCAACATGGCGACCATCCGCAATATTGAGTCGGTTCTCAATATCTACTAATCTATTACAGCAATCAAACTGAAATTTTGTATGTTTATAGAGGCAATTAACATGAGTAAGATATATGAAAATAGGCTATTTAGTTCTTCACGGAACTACTTGTTTCATAAATGAAAATAAGGTAACAATAGTGTTCAGTATCGTTTGCAGGATATGCTTGCAGTTCATTTGTACCATACGGCATGCAAGCAGAGAATTACCGACCTTTCTGACAACACGTGTTAGTCGGGCTGCATAAAGCAACAATATTAGGGGCAGCGGATTCACCTGGTATAGCTGATGTACCAGGTGAGGTTATTTCTCCATCACAAGTTTTATTCAATTCGGTTTGTGCGATTACGAATTGATAAACGTAGTTTCCATCCCAATAGAAATGAGTGGCAGAGGGAAATGGGCAAACCCTGTCAAAGATGGGCAGTATATAAACACCCTAGTGCAACACGCTAATAGTCATGGGGTGCATCCCTCCTCTGCCCTGAGTCTAGGGACAGAAAATTGTATTTTAAAACGTCCTTGGAGACCCTAATCCATTCCACGGAAAATATGGTTTAGCTGCATTACTGTAGTTATTTTCTTATTTATATGTAAATAGAGTAACACCCAAACGAATTGGCGATGGAGCCTGTTCGGTTTAACGCGTTTAGTTCATAATTAATATAATCAGGCTTATAATGCTCCTATAATTCACAAACAAAAATTAAGATATTTCTAATAACATTGTTGATGTCCAAAGAAAATTTTTACAAATGGCGAGATTTACTGAATGGTTGAGGCATGGGAAAATAGGCCTATTATAAAGCAAATGCTTAGAAGGTCATGGCCAACTCTATCATACAAGCGTATGCTCAGTTGTCGTAATGGGCAGTGTTATTTTTGTATTATCTTCATCATATGAAATACTAGGCTCATGAGATCTGTTTTAGTCCGTGTGTGTGTGCATATGTGTATAGGCCTATATGTGTGTGTCTCTAATAAAATCTAAACGGTGGGAGCGATATCATTGAAAGTCGGTAAGAAAATAATGCTATTTTATTTGACGCCGACCATGCCGTTAACATTTTAATACGTTTTACCAACATGGCAGCCGCGCGAAATATTTCACCGGTATTCTACAAGGTCTTTATATTTGCTTGGCAAGGACATTCACGCTCACGCGCTCCGCCAGTGACAGCTCAGTTGCCGGCTACCGCGCGTGCGTATGTACGGCAGAGTACGGTACTTAAAATCAGTATCACGCATTTTTAGTCACCATATTGACAGTAGATGATGAACATGTTCCCCATCCGCTGCCAAACGTAGTCGGCATCTCCTTATGAAGCTTACGGTTACTCCGGTTAATTTCGCTTCAGTAAGGAAATAACGACCTTTACGTCTATTTTTATTGTTTACTGAACCTGTACGTTTGAATCTCTTAGCCAATTGTTTTATTGTCCGATTTATAGGAATGGGTCTCCCAGGAAATTTCATTCGAAACTTTTGTCTTGTTCTAGTACGCGATTTCCAACACTTTATGTACGTATTGTGCAGATATACACGTTCACGTAACGAATATTTCACATAATAGGCCAGTCACCGTAGACACAACAAGTAGTTCCGTGAAGAACTATAGAGCCTATTTTCATATATCCCAGTAATGTTAATTGCCTCTATCAACATACTAAATTTCAGTTTAATTGCTGTAATAGATTCGTAGAAATTGAGAACCGTCTAAATATTTCGGATGGTTGCCATGTTGGACTTTTATATATGTAGGGCTTAGAGTTATGTACTGTTACATGAAGATTGTGTACGTATAGTACTCAAACTTCAATCACATGATTTAAAATTTCGCACAGCTGCCATCTTGTGGTATGGAAACTATTGAAATAAATTAGATGCCAGTGGATTAACATTCCTATAAGGATATTCTGTACCAAGTTTCACTGCACTTGGATGGTTAAATTACGAGAAACGACCATGAGAATATTTATACTTCGCGTCGCCACCATGTTGGATTTTTGATCACCAGGTTATTGAAAGTCTTATAGGTGAACTTATGTTCATAACCCCTATGAACGTAAAAAAATCAGTTTGATTGTTTAGTAGATTCTAAATATTCCTGATGGTCGCCATGTTGGATTGTTATAAGTATAGGCCATAGAGTCATGTACCTTTAAAGGAAAATTATAGCGTATGTTCATTATTCAAACTTTCACTTCGATCGCATGATTACGACACGAGAAATAAAAACTTAATTTAAAAATTCGCACAGCCGCCATCTTGAGTTTATGTAAACAATTGAACTAAATTACATAAAAGTGCATTACAATGTGTATAAACATTTGCTGCACCAAGTTTCATTGCGTTTGGATCATTAAATAGCGAGAAAACTCTATTTAAAACTTTCAACTTCACTTGGCCGCCATGTTCGTTTTGTAGTTAACCGGTATTTTAAGGTCTCATATATGAACTTCCAGTAGTGCCCTTTACCTTTGTGCAAAATTTCAGGGTGATACCGGTAATAGTTTCAGAGATATAGAATGCTGGTGAAATATTTCGCACAGCCGCCATATTGAGGTTATGTAAACAATGGAACGAAGTTAGATGTAGGTGCATTACTATGTATATAAAAATATACTGTACCAAGTTTCATTGCGTTTGGATGGTAAATTCGCGAGAAACGTCTATTTAAAAGTCTCAATTTCGCATGGCCACCATGTTGGTTTTGTAGTTACCAGGTTCTCAAAAGTCACATACGTGAACTTCTAGTAGTTCCCTTTATGACCATACAAAATTCCAAGATGATATCGGTAATAGTTTCGGAGTTATTGAATGCTGGTGAAATTTTTCGCACAGCCGCCATGTTGGATTGGTGAGACGTAACATAATTTGAAGGGCACGGTCGGGGTCGCCCGGAATAGTGCTATGAACTTCCCGAGTTTCATTGAAATCTCTCCAGCCGTTTAGATTTTATTAGGGGGGGACACACACACGAATCACACAAACACACACGGACAAAAGGTGATCTCATAGGCCTATTTTTTTTTTCAAAATTGAAAATAGGCTAAAAATCGCGTTAGGTCGCAAAAAATTGCAAGGTTCTAATTTTTTGGTATGCTTTTGGGATAGATACCAATATTGTGAAACCAAGTTTGCAACCTGTGCTAACTTCGTGGTGCTCGAAAAACCTCGAAATTTTCAGACGTTTTTCGGTTTTTGGCTTACAACTTCCAAAATATGCCATCTATGGCAAAGTCACCCATTACACGTTTAAAGAAGAGAAAATTACCGACAATTTGAGCTCAACTCCAGCTCTGTATGTCTTATAGATCTCGAGATACAACACTTCAAACATGGGCCATTTTTTCCAAAAAGTTCGAAATTTGTAGTAAGCTAGTTTTTCGAACAAAATACCTTCTAAAATACTCATTCTACGAGGAAAGGCAAGGGAAGTAAAGTTGTAGAACAGTTATTTACCTTTACTTTAAGCAGTCGCAAAACGCCGTAAGACTAATAGTTCTCTTGTTATCAGGTAAAAACAAAATAAGGAAATCGGATATTTCTAAAAACAGGGCTTCGAATGTACATTGTTATCAATATTGCACACTTATCTATTAATGTCATGGAGAGCGTGATAGTGGAGTGGCCTAGCTGCTCGTCTTTCACCCGGACGGTCGTGGTTCGAATCCCTATGACAGCGGGGTGGAATTTTCAACTGATAAATCACGTGGTGTCAGGAAGGGCATCCGGCCTTAAAACACCGGCCTAAACCAAAATTAGCCTGGTTTTCTCCGGCGACCCCAATTAATTGGGAAAAGCCGAAGAAAGTTTCTTTTGTCTATTAATGTAATATTTTTTTGTGGGTAGGTGCCTGGAAGAAATCGCTCTTAGCGATAAGACCGCCCATTGCAGTCAATGTTATACCTACTCTTTGAGTAAAACTCGCTGTAACTTACTTTTACTTAGGACTTTTGTTGTAGTGGACGGAGGATACTTGCTCCATGAGGTTATATGGCAACGGAACAGCTCAGTGAGGGAAAACCGTTTTGGAAAAAATGTCTCAGTAGTATTCGATGGCTATCCAGAAGAGGGGACAGCTAAGAGCACAAAAACAGCAGAACGGCTACGACGTTATGCAGCCTCAGCGGGCAGACATATCTTTTTTGAAGAATCGACACTGATCGAAGTGCCCCAAGAACTTTTTTTGTCCAACCCAAAAAACAAGCAGCGCCTGATCAACTTAATGTGTACTGGACTGGATATACAAGGGATCGAAACAAAGCAAGTTTCAGAGGACGCCGACTGCCTCATTGTGAGGACAGCATTGGAGAAGAGCGAGGAGTACAAGCACGTCATAATCGCTGGAGAAGATATCGACCTCTTGGTGCTCCTAAATGGATTGGGCGCCAACAAGCAAAATGTTTCCTTCCAGAAAAGTGCCAGGGGTGGAACAGGTTGCAAGCAGTTATTGCCAACATCATTCATTCGAGGAGATCCCTCACTCCCCCCTGGAATAGAGTTGTTCCTCCACGCCTTCAGTGGTTGCGACACACCTCTGCCCTTTTCGGGCAAGGGAAAACGAAGATGTTGAGCGTCCTTTCAAAACAGCCTGACCTTCTTGACGCGGCTACCGCTTTTCTGAACAATAACGCCACCCATGAGCAGATAGCCTCTGCTGGCAACAAATGCCTCGTGGCGTTGTATTGCGGTGGAAAAGACGATTCTCTCCACGCCTTGCGTTACGGGATATTTGTCCGATCTGCTGCCAGCGCTACAGTCAACCACGCTCGTCTGCCCCCCAACCGAAGAGGCTGCTGCCCAACATTCCTACAGAACCTACCACCAGGTGCAGCAGTGGTTGGGGGTTGAGAAAGAGCCCACAAAGTGGGGATGGACAAGGAGTCAGCAGGGGCTGACACCGGTGACCTCACACAAGGAACCAGCGCCGCAAACTCTGCTCAAACTCCTGTCATGCAGGTAAGGTAATCCATTCGTATTAGGTAGGTTCTAGTCAATGTCCAATGCTGGACATAGGTACTTTTTCTGATTAGAATTAAAACATTTGAATCTGTTGTAACCTGGAGTATTTATATCTGCTGAAATTCTTGTCATACAGGTGCCTGAAAGAGTGCGGAGCAGGGCGATGCTCTGCTCTCGGTAAAATTTGTCGGGGGAAGACCTGCCTTAATTCTCCTACCCTAGAAATGACTGAGTCAGACGAAGAAGACGACTTCGACGACCCCCTTTTACATCCAGATCCAAATACATAGGAGTCTCCGGAGCCCCAAGAAGAGCCGTATGAAGAACCTGGGCCTTCCAAACAAATACTACTGTCTCGCTGAGTGCAGGTAAGCCTAACATTATATACCTGCCCTTTTGTTGTAATTTATTAATAAATAGTAGGTAATTGATGAGTTGCGTGTTTCTGTCGCAGGTGTTAGCTGAGGTCCCTCCATCACTTCGCCACTGTGACATCAATATTGATAAAAAATTACTCATTATCATTAATTGTGTTCAATTTCATTTTGCATGAAAAACAATTTTCCACTGATTGATGTCTTTCTTATCCTTAAAAAAGTCCTACAATTCGTCAGGCTACATTTTTTGAAAAATCCAATTTCCTATTTTTGTGTTTTACCTGGTAACAAGAGAACAATTGGTCTTAATAGCGTTTTGCTAGTGCTTAAATTAAAACTAAATAACTGCTCAACAACTTTACTTTTGATGACTTTCCTCGTAGAAGGAGTATTTTAGACGGTAATTTGTTCGAAGGACTAGCTTACTACGAATTTCGAACATTTTGGAAAAAATTGCCAATTTTCGAAGTGTTGTATCTCGATATCTATAAGACATACAGAGCTGGAGTTGCGCTCAAATTGTCAGTAATTTTGTCTTCTTTAATTTTTTTTCGTGTGGCTTCCTGAGAGGCGGAGTGCAGGTCTTTCTATTCGACGCCCGTGGGCGACCTGCGCGCCGGGATGAGAGATGGAATGGGTGAAGTTGAACTAAACTGGGCAAGGATGTGGAAGGAATCGGCCGTGGCCTATCGGAAGGTACCGTCCCAGCATTTGCCTGGTGTTGAAAATGGGAAACCACGGAAAACCATTTCAAGGACGGCCGACGGTGGGGCTCGAACCCACGCGTCTACCGAGTCAGCAGAGAGCTTGGTCCCATGACCTAACGCAGCGCTTTAGCCAGCTGAGCCAATGCTGTCGGTTCTTCTTTAAAAATGTAATGGGTGACTTTGCCATAGAATGCATAGTTTGGAAGTTATAAGTCAAAAACCGAAAAACGTCTGAAAATTTCCAGGTTTTTCGAGCACCATGAAGTTAGCACAGGTCTTTCGAGGTTGCAAACTTGGTTTTACACTATTGGTATCTATCCTAACAATATCCCAAAAAAATCAGAACCTTGCCATTTTTTGCGACCTAGAATGTCTTAGATGACTGGCCTATAAGGCTTTACAGCACTATACACAATCACAATGAAACACTATAAAAACAATATACAGTACACAGTAGCTTTATAAAATACCGTTCCCAATTAGCTCGGAGCTCACACTTCAACCACAGGATCTCCGAAACTGTTATTGATATCACTCTCAAGTTTTTTTATGGTGATAGAGAATACGTTCTGTTATGTGACACTTTAAAACCTGTTAAGTACAATGGCCATGCGAAGTTGAAGTATTTAATAGTAGCCTACATTATGCAACGAGCCTATAATGGCATTAATTAAGACACGAGTATGTTTATAAAACGAGCGTAAGCGAGTTTTATAATTTTCATACGAGTGTCTTAGGCTAATTACCATTATAGGCGATTTGCATACGACTGTTTATGTTCGACGATAATTATAACTTTATTATATGTTTTAAAATAAATATTCATAAATATCTGTTGAGATTCAGTCACTAGAATGTTGTGATCGGAGTGAGAGCGCTGGGTAGGATATCTCTGTTTTCCAAGCTCTATGACCGACCGACGCATGCGCTCTGTATGCTTGGGAATTTATTTACGCAAACATATGGACGGTGCACCTTCGGTAATTTTTATAGACATGGTGGATTTTGAGCGCATGCGCGAAGGTATCCTTACCTAATTGGTCACACAACTGTTTCTTGAGCTCTGATTGGTGGCAGAAACTGTGTAACGTGTTTTTCGAGGGGTTTTTATGCCACTGGCATAAGTCAGTAGGAAGCCAGTCTATATTTATTTACGCTGCAAATTGTTCAGCCAAGAGAATTTTTCATGTTAATTTATTATTATTATTAATTTATTATTATTATTATTATTATTAAGATATTTTTCGGAGCATTTTATAAAAATTATGAGCATACAGATAGGTTTTCTATGTCTTAGAAAACGCTATCAAGCAAATTATTACGAACGACAATATCATAGAAAATTATGAGATTACGGAATTTTACGGAGTTTTGTCAGTTAGGATATTATGAGAGACATGACTCACTGGAAATTCAGATACGGGCTGATTCTTGTCAAGAAGTATTACGCAAGCTTGGGTTGCAGCGTCAAGAAAAGGCGGATAGTTGGAACGGAGATCGACTTCATCATCCGCGCGCCGTGTGTAATGAGCCAGAGAAGGGGAAGTAGCGGGGTGGCAGAGCCAATCAGTGGAGACCACGTAAGCTGGAAGTCGGTACCGAGGTGGGGAGCCGACGGGTAGATATATCGTTCGGCGCGCCGTGGAGGGACAACAATCTGTGTAGAACTTAACGAGTACGGTTGCACGCGGGAGTCGCTCCGATGTTCCGTGCAGTGGAGGACTAACTTTTGTAAAACTTAACCAGTGTGGTTGTACGAGTGTTTGGGTCCGATGTACGGACCATAGAATTATCTAATCTACCAGAATATCATCAAATATCGACAAAGATGACGACGTCCAGGAGACTGTGAGAAGCTCACAGCATCATCCAGTACGAGGGAAAGGCTTCGGCCATTTCCAGTGGTAAGCGCGAATGACGCAGAAATACGCAATCTCTCGTTTCTCTTTGTTTTATATTCAATATTTCAGTAACTTCATAGCTTGGGAATAAGAATAAAATCAATAATTTATCAGACTCCGTTTTCACGTAATTTTCTATCGGTAATATTAAAATCGCAACGCTCCAATTTAAATTTTAAACTTATTATTATTATTAATTTTGCAATACTTGTTTTATATAATAAATTCATTTCTTTTACAATGCAATCTTTGCTTTCAGTAGGTAGCATTAGATATAGACCAATTCCTTCTCCTGATACAATGGTTTGTTGGGTTAATGATCAAATCATACCACGTTCTGAGTGAATAGATTCTTGAAGGTGTTCTACCAGAGCTAGACGTTGTTAAATACAAATTTAGATTTTAACATTGCGTTGAGGTCTTGGCGCCCATTAAAACAACATAGCTTAGGCAAAGGTAAACAGTTACATTTATCACCCAACAGTTAGGGGCAGTCAAACCGTTACACTTGTCGTTCAACGTGTGGGCTAGCGAAACTGCTACATTTGTCGCTACCAACATGGGGCATTAATAAACGCTACAACTGTTTCACAATGAAAAATAGTGTTATAATGAGCCTCATTATGATACAGTTTTCTGACGCATAATGTTTACATTTCGACATCGTCGAACATAAAATACATTTTCTCGCAACTTAATCATCTGAGAGCAGTGAAAATTGGTACGTTATATTGCTTAAACATGATTTAATAAACTGGCGCCTAATTTAATTCAGTATTTATGAGAACCTAAACTGGTGGCTATGCAAAATATTATATAATTTCGTTTTAATTTCTCGTGTCCGAAACAAGCAATATAAATAATGAGGCACAATTATAATATTCATCTGCTGGCATTTAATTCTATAGCATTATAAAACAATCCATGCCATATTTTTCACCAGTTCTAAATATCTCCGAAACTATTTAAGCAATCAAACTGACATTTTGCTGTTAGGGAACTGTTATGTAAGGAAACATGTGTGACTTTCCAAATCATGAGAAATACGAAAAAAAAAACCATGGCAGTCAAGGGGTTTTCAAATATTCAAAATGACTTTTCTGCCGATGTAATTACCCGAGTGCAATGGAATTTGCTAGAGGAGCTCGTCACAAGTAACTGGAAATAATGCCGGACTCAGCTGGGGTCCCGTGGTTAACAACCCACGTCCCACTAGTTGTGAGACCCTGGGGGAGATAACTTTCTATAGTTGAAGTAATAATTAATATCGTATGGCCTCGGGTACCGGGTGCAAGCTTTGTTATTTGACACCCAGAGGGCAGCTTGCATGTCAGATTTTGTTGTTCCATGAAACGCTATGAAAGTCCAGGAGGTTAGATATCCAAGCTCCTTGTCACTATAGCGCTGTCTAGCAGAAAAAGGAGGAACTTTTGTATTGGCGGAAAATCCCGAGATTAATTTTGCCATTATTAACATGGCCTACTGAATTCAAATGGGTTCTTTAACATGCCAACTTCGTATGACATGCGTGTCGTGATTTTTTCCGCCTTTCAAACATCACATACCATGGCCAGGAGCAAACCTGCAAGCTTGGGGTTAGTAGTCCGACACGATAACCACTCATCCACTCTGGCAAGCTTACATTTGAAGTGAATTACCACTAAACACCACCACTAGAAAGGCTGAAGTAAACTTAAACCTAGCCTTTTTCACGATGCTGAGTACATCATCTTCTGACTATTATTAAATTTCTTAGCCAAGTCCGGAATTGAACCCAATACAGTTGTAACAGGAACCTCAATAGCCTATATAACTCTTGACCAAGAAATGTGACCTCTTGTACCTAAAGACAAGTGAGACAGGCCAGGCACTGCATTAATTTGACACGAAACAAGCCTGGGAAACTGAGATTGCGAATACCAACTTGGTCAATAATGTAATAGGCTATTCCATTATCGTTATAGAGCTGCCGGCGGGGTCACATTGATTGACAAGCAGACAGCCTCTTCGTGCATGCTACCCCGTGCCCCGCCCGCAGCTGTTTGGTATCTTGCCCGTTACCATGGCGACCGGACGCGCGCCCCCGGCGATCACAGCGCTATGTTAAAATGGACAAGGAGACCTCTATTCACTCTGCAGTACCAATGATGTCACTGTGTGAACAAGCGCAACTATGGACGGCCAGTAGAGGAACTGTGGATTTTAACCTAGTGAAACATTTGGGCTCTGGATTATTAGCGTCCACAGTTTAGCGCGCAGCGGCTTCGGTGGCGTAGTTGATAGCATGCTGAGCTTCTATGCCCAAGATAGCCGGTTCAAACCCGGCCGAAGTCGTCGGATCTTTTAAGAGCGTTAAAAATCCCTCAGAATGCCTTCCTTCGGAGGGGAAGTAAAGCCGGCGGTCCCATGTCATAGATTTATGGCATGTTAAAGAACTTTCCACTAATTATACCTGTGTGAAACTAAATTGTATAGGTTAGGAATGTAAACAACGCTCTAAGATTGCTACGTTCGTTGCCAAGAGCCGACTGCGGTGGCGTCTAGTAGCTAAGTTCTGAACTAAGCATAGTAGTTGTTGACGGTGGCGTTTGGCGGCAAAAGTAGGAACTATTTGAAAAATTCAAAGTTGCAGTCGTTACTTGAATTTAAAGAACAGACACACACACTAAGACAGTCATTACAATTTACACCGGTTATCAGACAGATTCTACACACACCCAAAGTACACGGGGCTAAATGACCGGTTGTCGCAGCCCCCTAAACTAAGGAACCAACCAAAAACTTTAGCGCGGCCAAATTTCCAACACCTACAGAAGTTTCTATGGCAACGAGTAGAAACACACTTATCTCATTCGTTGAAGCGTGTTGCGACAAGAAGCTTTCGACACCTAGTTACCATGACAACGAGTGCAATTGCACTTAGTTCCTACTTATTGAAGTGAGCGAGATTCTTACAGTACAGTATAATACTAACAGACGAATAGAAACACCATTCCATCTTTTGATTTTGCAACACCATTACTTTATCTTATTTGAGCTTATTTTCATCACATGAAAAGGCTTATGTGATCAACATTTCCGAGTGTGTTTGCCTATGTATGTGTCTGTCCTAAAGTATGTGTGTGTGTGTAGGTGGGTATATACTGATTGGTTGGAGCGATTTCAATGACACGAGGTGAGAATTTTCTACTACCTCGTCCAACATGGCTGCCGTGCGAAATATTTAACAAATACTCAATACATCAGAAATATATGAACAATCAAAATGACATTTCGTATTTGGATAGGATTATAAAATAAGTTCATATCCGTAACTTGATAATCACTTAACTAGTGGCCACGTAACGTTCAAAAATTTAAATGGACTTTGCTGGTCACTTATGCATTGGTTTCAATGTTTTAAAACTTAGAAAATGACGATCCCATTAACAAAACAGGCTTTCTCCCCAACTAGAGTATAATGGTGTAGCTACTGTTGCTGTGATGCACTTAAGCAGTAAGCCATAAACACAGGCGCGGATCTAGAGTTTGGCTTTGGGGTGGGGTCATAGAATCGAAATTGTTAAGAAAAATGGTATCACCAAAAACGCAATCACAAAATAAACAAACGTACAAAACCAGACTAATTTTTTTGCAAGCTACATGGATAGAAATTTGATGCGTTTAGCGCACCAAAAATATTCGTACAAATTGCAACGGCGTGTTTTGCGACTTTTACATCGAGCTACGAGAAAAGTATCAAGGTACGTTACAGTTTCGGCAAGTCGAGTTGGTACCGACAAAGGGAGAAAGTCACAGCTTAAATTGCCAACCAAGCTTGCAGTTTGGACGTCGGCAAAATTTTCTTGGTGCGAAAAAATCCCCAAATTCCTCTCCGTGCGTTGCTGCACATTCATCGTGACATCACTATAAACATCGATTCGGTAATCACAAGGTTTGCTAAACAAAATAGACGAATTGATTTTGTTATATAAATAACCGTTTTTATATAACAGGTATGAAGTTGTAAATATGTACAGTTGTAACAGAACATAATAATTGCAATAAAGATATTTTCAGTATTGAATAAAATGAAAACAAAAACTGTTTTCAGTTAAAATTCATTAAGTTTTATTTGTCTGGTTATTGTGTTTTCGTTTTTTGAGTTTACTAAAAAAATCTGGTCTCCGTTTGGGGGATGGGTCATGACCCCCGTGCCCCCCCCCCTCCTTGAATCCGCACCCGCCTACACTAATATATATATATATATATAAATAGCCTACGAGTACTCTGCTGTGATGATATGATACGAAAGGCAAAACACTGTATCACGATCATTCAATTGAAGCAGAACCTGAAGAAGAACCAAAAGAATTGAGGTTGGCAACTGGAACATGATACCAATATATAGCCAATCCTTGGTCTATGCAGATGACATTCTGATTTTGGCTCGAAAGGAAGAGGATCCCCAACAAGCTCTTACTGAATGGGCTTATGCCTTCCAGGACCGTGTGATGGCACTGAACGCTATCAAAACCAGGGTAATGCAGGTCACCAAAGGAGAAATAGTACAGCTTCAGATCAAGTGTAACAACGAAGATATTGAGCAAGTAGAACAAATTGAATACTTGGGCACCATCTTCAGAGAGGATGGAAAATTAGAGGCAGAAATAAACAACAGAATTAGAAAAGCTAATCAAGCTAAGAAATAACCAGAAACACAAAAATGCGGGTATATCATGCTGTGTACATGCCAACCCTCCTGTATGGTGCAGAGAGTTGGACAGTTCATAAAAACTGGAGAGTTGTTTGGTCGCCGCTGAGACAGGAAAGTTGCCGAGAAAACTCGAAGAGACCATATTAGAAATTCCACAGTGAGAGATGAGCTTTAGCAGGAGCCAATAAGGGATGCCATTGAGAGGAGAGGTTTGGGCTGGATTGGTCACCTAGAAAGAATGGAAGATGAAAGGAAAGCGAAGCGGAGTGGCGAACTAGAAGAACACGAGGAAGACCACGGATTGAATGGGAGGAGTACATCTTGGGACTGATCAGGAAGCGAGGGAAGACCTTGGGTGATGTTCAGAGAATGGCACACGACAGAAGAAACTTTAATAAATGGCTGAAACGTCCCGACACCTAACGGTACAAAGGGAAAGAAGAAGAAGAGGAAGAAGAAGAAGAAGAAGTCGCTCCACTGTTAGCGTTGTGAGAATTGGGTATTATGTGCACGAGGCCTCGGACCTCGTGTCCGCGACGATATGGTAGTTTCGACTACCAAGTGATTACAACTATTAATCTGAAGTTATGTTCTACACTATGTGAATTTTGGATGGGGAATCTTATGTAATTGGCTGGCGGCATTCCCTTGCTATTGTCGCTCTGGTCATTGCATTGTTAGCGTGCCTGCTGCATTCTGGCCGTTTTAGTCCTAAGATTTCAGCTTCCTCATTGCTTCTTGTGCAATGCCTTATTTAATTACGAGCCATTTGGTACTCTAGCTATTTATTTCATTTGAATTTCTGATAAATTCTGGCACTAGTTTTGTATCATGTGTTCGTGATATTTCACGTAACTTTAGTGTCTTCACATTCAACGTTACCGTCCGCTTGTTGCCCATCAGCCATATTATTAGTAAATTCCTTCTTTTGGTACAAAGGGAAAGAAGAAGAAGCATTATACGCATCAGAAACCCTGAACATTGGAGGCAGATCACTAACTACACATTTAGGAAAACAAGAAAGCATAATCCTCAGGAAAATATTTTGTCCAGTGTGCATGGAGGGAGTGTGGAGGTCTCTCGAGTTATACGTTTTCCCAACATTCCGAGAATATAACAACCACTATTAGAAAAATACTATTCATCATGATTAGGGACCAGACATGTATGCACTGATAACGATTAAAAGATGCATGCAATTATGCACAAACAATGCATTACATACTACGGGAGAATTTCAATACGACGGTTGCATTAAAGCGGAAAATACATAACCTAACACTGTTTAGCAAATTTAAAGGGGAATATCTGATACCTTAATTCCATTTCAAGAATCCCGTTTTTTAATTATCTTCTAAACTTTTTGGATAAATATTAGAATTGCCACATATCCACATTGGGCATTCCAACTCAAATTCTTATACGAATTTCCGAATTTCTCCATCCCATACAACAAGGTTAATTCATGTCATCGTAATACTGGTTGGCACCAATTCAAAATTGTTAATAAACTCCATATTGAAGAGGATTCCACTTATTTAATCAAGCGCCGAACTGAATTATTTAATTGATTTTCTAAATTATTTTGTGTATATTTTGATTTAAAAAATTTAAGCTTAACATTTGTACACTCGCCGTTAATAGTTCATATTTTCTAACTATTTTTTTTAAATTATTGTAAAAAGACCAATCTTATATTTATTTAATTAATACTGCATTTGTGAGGATCCATTTTATTACTATATTTTATTTATTACAATTAATATCATTAATTTTTCATTTCTAATTTAGTTTTAAGTCATATATGGTATTTTAGTTTTCAATTCTTAATTTATTTTCTTTTGAAGCTGAAAATGACCTCATTGATGGTCGAAACATGTCCCTATATATATTTGTTTATGTATTGATTTGGCGTATAATTTTAAACATTTAAGTTTAACACAAATAATTTAGAAAATATGCTTCAAAAATGAAAAATATGCACGTAACAATAAGCCAATCTTATTAACTCACTTTATACATGTATCAATCACTGCAAAAGAAACATCACAATAGATAATTCCATGTTTTGCAATGTTTTCAGGTGTACAGGCCCGGGGGGCTGTACCCCCTGAGAGCCACCCCCCATCTTCTACTAAAACCCACCCCAACTGGCAAACATCACAAGACCAGAACATCACTTTTACACGGCAAGAGGCGACCACCCAGCTCGGGAGGTTAGCCAACCACTTGCAACACATTCATAAACATTAACACTACAACTAACTGGGGCAGCTACGTCAATGGAATGCTGACTAAGCAACGGCAGGACCTATAAGAAGAGAGGCCTTTTGGGAGCATTATCTGTCATACAGTGTGTGTCGCCGAAGGCCCTGCTCCAGCTACCATCATCAGGTGAGACTCAGCAAGTGTTCAGATATCCTTCACTTTGTAAACACCCATCCACAATCTTGTACACTTAACTTGTATCAGTACTTACATTCCCCTAAGAGGGACTTGCAATTTCATACTCACTGACCAATAAACACATGATCAGTAAATTACACTTGTCTTGATAATTACACGCCTCTTTACATCCTCATACCCTTCCTGACTCTCGTCACGATTGACCGTGACCATAGTAGCCAGTTATTGCTTGCTCAGGTTTCATTGTGCTTCCCGTAGGCGACTCGACTGCATAGCAGCGAGCCGCTGACATAAGCACGTCTGTTATATCACTCACTCCGTCCAGCTGACAGACAAGGCACAGCAGTCTGCAGCCAGAGGACCATCCCCTAACATATACTTACGTCTTTATAGGAGCACCCCCTAGCATTCAAACACTAAACAACACACTACACTGGTAAGCCCACCCAGCTACGGGAAACTACCCTCTCCTAGGAATCACCTTCCAAATTAGTACAATAACATAAGTGTTTTAGCCCTAACTACCCCCCCCCCCCCCAACTAAGGGATCTAAAACACAGGAGACAAATTACGTCTATTTTAATCGTTTTCCGTGCATAAATGTCCGGTCCCCAAGCAATCGGTTTAATAATCACAATTACCTGACACCCACAGTTTTAATAAATACTTTATGTTCGACCCTGAATATTATATGTCAGAAAACTGTGTCATAATGATGGTCATTATAACACTATTTTTTATTATGAAACAGTTTCTCCCACCAATCAGAGCCCAAGAAACAATTGTTTGACCAATTAGATAACGAGTTCCACCGTCTTCTAATTTACATTTCACTGCCTGGCCTAGTGTCATAGTGGGGGTAATCGAGGAAACCATGGTCAAATACAAGGTATTCTGTGCGTCCCATGCGCTCTGTTCAGTACATAAAAGTGGTGAAATCTCGACAGATATTTATGAATATTTATGTTCAAACATAACATAGCTATAATAATTATCGTTGAACAAAAACAGTCGTATGCAACTCGCCTATAATGGTAATTAAGACACTCGTATGGAAATTATAAAAGTCGCAAACGCTCGTTTTATAAACATACTTGTGTCTTAATTATTGCCATGATAGGCTCGTTGCATAATGTACAATTCTGCTGCTCTTCTCTTCAGGCATTTTGAGTTAAGGATATGCAGACTGAGAATAAAGTTACACATTAACTGAAGAAACTCCTCACTAAACTAACCCCAGGTTACTGGCTATCGTGAAAGGAATATTCCCCCCCCCAATTCTCTTCTTCAAATAGCCAGGGAACTTTGCGTAAAGTACGAGTACTGTCATCTCGTTACCTGTTTCTCAGAAAGTTGCTACAAGGGATGTCCAACACGCAGGCGAAAACTATTTTGTTCAAGATGTTTTAAATTATTGATGTGTAACAAGAGTTTAGTGCTTTTCAGTCGGTCAACACGAATGTACCCAAAAGAGATGGGTTATGCCCTAATCCTGAAATAAATTACATGAGATTAATTAAACACTAGGATGACCAGTTTCGATCGTCAAGCGATCATCATCAGATCCATTACACTTAGGCTACAAAATCTATGTTTGAAATACAGGTGAAAATATTTACAATATGTACAATTATTTAGTTGCAGTAATGCTACTGCAACTGTCAGTGTATGCTAAATGCAGTATATATGTTAGGTGAAATGCTAAATGGTGATAGCTATCCGTAGATTGTACTTTAGAGAGATTATATGGTTGTAAACTATTGTTAAACTATAAAATTTTAGGCTAACTACTTATCTGATTGTCTTCCGTACAACAGCTACTCGCAGTTTTCGTGCTCACTGGAACTCACTGTGCGGTCGACTGCGGTGGTTATCTTAACGACAGGTTTTTCCCTGCTTTCTCCCCCCTGCCCCTACGTGCTGTGGAAGGTGATAGCGATGTGTTTATGTGAGGTGTTGCCAACCTAGATAAGATGTATTGTGCCCAACTCTAGGAATGGGTATTCCAAGATTCAGACACCTAGATATCAAGGGAAAGGCTACAGCCGCTTTTGAAAGTTGAGATATTTGAATATCGCGCTCCATTGCTTCTAGAAGCAATTGGAAAGAATATACCGCTAAGAGCATGTCAAGTGACGTAGCGAGTAATAGCAGAGGTCGAGGCTATTTATTGATTAAATAGTTAGCCATGGAGTAGAGACTTGAGACTTGGATCAGATTACTGGCACGGCCAAATGAAAGAGAATGCAATTAGTATCATGTAAATCGGACCAGGGATACCAGAGATATGAGGATATCCATATTTCAGCTGATTCAGCGTGACCCTGACCGTTTTGAATAAAAGCCGGCCGGCTCAGGCATCATTAGCTCACTTCGAATCAAGCACTTGCCTAGCAAGGTGCCACTACGCTGAGCCAAGGCACATGGTTGCCGGATCTACGCAGAAGTTATTTTCAAAATTGTGATAGTCACAAAAGTGCTGCGCTACGAGTGGAACTTAGTAAGTTTCCGGCAGGGAGAATCACTAAGGTGATAGTTATTTTTCTACAGACACTGGAGAAATATTTTTATTTCTACATGGACATATGCTAGACTTTGTCTAGAAAAGAACTTTGTCACAGTCCAGTAATAACCTAATACTTGGATAGTTTAGTCCAATTCAGTCAGTTTCATATTTGTAACCTGATAAACACTTCGATCTTTCAGTATATTGAAGGCCAGTCTATCACGGTGTTGTTCATTAGCCAACGCAGGGAAACTACATGTTGCTTCGCGCATGGTAGATGGTGTGAAGCCATGCCCAGGGAACGATCTTCAGAACAGCCGTTGATTGGTTTAGACTGTCAGTGTTTTCTTGTACTGAAACGATTACCGTGAGTTACGTTACAACTGACATATTTGAGAATAGATCATTTAGATCTGACCCCATTTAAGCAAACTGTTATGGCGTTAACAGAAGCTAATATTAAAATGGATCAACAGTTACTTCAAACGTCAAGAGATATTACCAATATGTCTTGTTAGACGGATTGTGGGTATATAAAGGCGGCCGATACAAGGATTATACGTGCTTGTCCGATAGGGCATGTTTATGGATAAATCTGGTACAGACCAGGTTCGCTACGCTTCAAGACCATCAAGAAATGTAAGCCACATTTTGACTTTATACTATGCCTAGCTAATTGGAACAAACTCATTTTCTGCAGATGACCAACACATTTATTTTTCTTCGTATTTAAATCTTGCAATGATTTACGCAAGACATATTAGAGTTAGTATGAGTATATTCAGCACTCAGAACAGTTTAGGATCGATGACCGAGCATATCGAGCATTTATTTGAATATTTCATATTTTTGGGAAGTCACGGAAAACCGTCGATGTAACTGTAAAAGTTAAAATATTTTGTTGTTGAGGAATGGATATTTTTTCCATATTCGAAGGTTCGAACATGTGGATTCTCACATAATGAGATAATAATTAAATATATTTAAAATAATATAACTAATAATAATAATAATAATCCACTAATAATAATAATAATGATTTTTATAATTTTTCTAAATAATTCTTGGATATTATATTTTCTAATAATCATATGTATTGAGAGAGAGCCTATGAAGTAGTTTAATCATTTCTAGTTTGGAAGAGGAGATTTTCCGAAGGAGAGTGGTTAGCGCAAGCCCGCATTCAACCAACATTTCAGTTCTGGTTGAACAGTTAATATTTGCAATGAGCAAAGTATATTTTTCAGATAACACGGAGAGGCATGAAACGGGAAGCAAATGATATTTGTATCAAATAGGATATTTTTGTATTTATATAAAATCATGACGTAAATACACTCGAAAGTGAAATAAAGATTATCATAAGTATGGTAAATTCACGGGTTGAACTGAATGGTAAAATAAAATAAACTTGTAAGTTTATTAATCTTCCAGTGTTGATAACAAGCAGAGGCTTGATTTATTGTATACATTTTGGGAAGAAAATTTATGTGTGTGGAGTAGTTGAAATGCCATTCCCAGGTGCGCATGTTTAAGTCGCAGGAATGAGGAGGTTTTTTCGAGCATCAGTCAAATAGCAGGTTCGATGGCTCAGGTTTATAGAAGGAGTATTGGAACTACACATTTCGTCGTATGAATGACCCGAAGGTTATTTCTTAAAAAACATCAGTTCTTATTTCAACCTTGTTTACGGATTCCATTTAGACTTTGATTTTGATAGAACCCGGATTTGTCATGATAGTAGTTTATTCTTCTTCAGAGGAAGACCTTTACCGTTGTTGTTGTAATATTGTGTTCTTATAAAAATAATAGAATGGGCCACTGCCAATTAAAAATAATTCTATAACCACGAATAATTTGAAGGATATTTTCAATCCTAGTGCCATGAACTAAATGAATTTATTATGAAGCTACAATTCTTATTTCCGCATTCTGTCGAAGAATTGCAAGTTGTGAAAATTGCTAAAATGGCCATGAATATAAATATTTTTCTTAATAATGATTCCAAGTGGAAAATCAAATAGTTGAATGGTTCAACAATTTATTGATCAAGTTGATGATTCAGAAATCATGTATTTTGTTAGGAACTTGAAGTTCATAATCGAGTCACGTCTCGAAATGTTTAATGTCAGAAGAACAATTAATTTTTGTTGTGCTTCGCACAGTTCTTCGATGCTATGCTCAAGGTCAAATACTTTTCAGATGATGTTATTAATATGTGTACATAATTTGTGTTGATTCAGAAATAATAATATTTTTTGACAATATATTTTTGAAACTGGAAAAATAAGTGAAAGTTAAAATTCTATGAACATTTATTCTACGAGTGTTAATATTATGTGAAATTCAAACAGTGAACTACGATATTTCCAGTAGAGACAATTAAATTTGAACTGGATTTAATCATAAATAATTTTGGAACACAGTCTACAGGACTAATAATCAGACTTGTGTTTCCAAAAAATAATTGTCCAATGTGTTTGGAAAACTTCTGTACATTTGTGTAAATAGGAGTGTGGGTCGCCACACGTGAATGATGCTGCTTTGAGCATTTTTGCAGTCAATTTTAAATTCAAAATAAAATGAGATAATTTTACATGATGTGTTATGCCCAGTTGAATCTCCTTCTATCCTTATTGTTGCATTGAGCCAAGAATCAGTAAAGCTTTTTTTTCATTTGATGTCGTTTTTGCGATTAGCTTTAACCCATCTGGCGTCCCGGGATATTTTGACTCTCGTGCTGACTGATTCTTGGTAAAATGCATATGTGGTCGTGCGGACTCCGGTCTAAACGGGCACAGTATGTTATTGAATGAGGTGGGTCTACAACTATTAAAGACCGTGGATTAGCCCTCGCCACGCGTGGAGCATAACCCATTCGAACTAAGCGTTGACGGTCTTATGAGGACGTCCCGGCACCATTAATACTGCCGGGAATATGGGCCTTGGTTTATTGCAGAAGAAAAGTACATCGTACACCTGATCCAGATATCATTGTTATGTTCGTGTTGACCGACTGAAAAGCACTAAACTCTTGTTTACTAAGGCAACACTGAAAATATGGCTTCAAACACCACAATGATGTGTAACATCTTTCCAGTCGGTATCTGGATATTTTTGTGGCACTCGGTAGCTGGACATTTTTGTGGGAGTGATTTTGGAAAAGGGACGGAAATGGATGGGACGGAAGTGCACGGGACGGAATCAATGAGCGTGCGTGGAGGTACAACGACGTACTGTAAGCCATGTGGCTATGGGGAATGTATATCGCATTGCAAAATGCACAATCTGTTATCAATCGATTAAGATACGACGTCTTAGCAAATAACAATTATGATTTATTACGGTCAGGATTAGGCACTGGAGTTTTACAAGTAGTTATTTCAATGACCAACAGAGTTCACTGTTAACAGGGGATTTGCGCTCCCGAGACACACATAGTAGGATAACATGTCACATGTTACACATCATATGCGACTACTGTAATGTTTACAACTGTATATGCTAAAATATCCTGTTATGTTCAGAATATGCAAAACATCCAATACACACTCAAAATACGCATTTAAAATTACACGCAGATCCATTACACTTAGGCTATCACATCTATATTTGAGAATATAGGTGAACAATATTTACAATATACAATTATTTAGTTGCAGTATTGGTAGTGCAAATGTCGGTGTATGCTAAATGTAGTATATCTAATGTTAGGTGAAAAATTCAAAAATGGTGATAGAAATCCGGAGTTTGCCTGTTTGGGGTGATTATATGGTTGTAAAAAGTCAGCTATGGTTATACTGTTTTTTTTTTTTTTTTTTGTGGCCTCCTGAGAGGCCGAGTGCAGGTCTTTCTAGGTGACGCCCGTGGGCGACCTGCGCGTCGGGATGAGAGATGGAATTGATGAAGGCGAATGAAACTGGGCAAGGATGTGGAAGGAAGCGGCCGTGGCCTGTCAGTAGGTACCGTCCCAGCATTTGCCTGGTGTTGAAAATGGGAAACCACGGAAAACCATTTCAAGGACGGCCGACGGTGGGGCTCGAACCCACACGTCTACCGAGTCAGCAGAGAGCTTGGCCCCATGACCTAACGCTGCGCTATACTGTAATAGTACAGGCTGATACTTATCCGGTTGTCTTCCTCGCTGGGACTTCGAGCAATGGATCTGATGATGATCGCTTGACGATCGAAACTGGTCATCCTAGTGTATTTATTAATCTCTTGTAATTTATTTCAGGATTAGGGCAATAACCCAGCTCTTTTTGGGTACATTCGTGTTGAGCGACTGAAAAGCACCAAACTTTTGTTTTGTTAGAAGAATTTCACTTCATCCAAGCACAAGAGAGGGGAATAAATTTACAAATAAGGAGCCATGTCAGTAGACTACAGTTTTTAATGCATGAACTATTTATTAAAATTTCCTTCAAATGTTCTGTAATTGTCGAATTATGATAATGGAATTATTGACAACAATAATTGTCAAATATAAATCAATCATAAACATGAAACAACAAGAATATGAACTAGACGATCCTAACATTTTAGTCAGGTGCCGCCCCTGATTATATCAGAGCAAAGTATATTATTTTCAGGAACTTCAGGGGCAAACTAGGGTTCCTAACCTCAACTCTCTCAAACCCGATACAATCATAAGAGTTACATCTTATTGAGAAAACGCTGGGATTGTGGAAACAGCTAACTTAGCCCTCCCCATGTTTAAACAAGTTTGGACGCAGGGGCTTGGAGAGGCGCATAAAGGGGAGAATGGTATGTGACAACCTGAATACAAATTGCATGGTTGGGAGAATTTGAATGCTCGCATAAATAATTCCCTGCGTTCTCATTATCCCGCTCCTCAAAACTTCTTAATTTGGAGCACCACGTGACACAGTCATTATTACCGCTATTATTAAAGCGAGCGCTCCAAGTTAACGATCTCCATGAACCTAACATAGGCACACATACTCACATATACCGGTACGATGGCTAGTGGTAGCATGCTGAGCTTCTATATCCAAGGTCGTGGGTTCAAACCCGGCCGATGTCATCAGATTAAGATCATTAACAATCCCTCAGTATGCCTTCCATCGGAGGGGAAGTTAAGCCGGCGTTCCCATGTCATAGATTTATGGCATGAAAAGGAACCTACCACTAACTACACTTGTATGAAGCCAAAATTTGTAGGTTAGAATTGATAACGCTCTATTAGTTCCAATGTTTGCCACCAGGTGCTGACTGCGATGCCATCTAGTAGCCAAGTCCGCAAGCTAGGTGTGGTGGACTGTAGTATTTGGTACAAGGGTAGCAACTACTTGGAATTACTGTCTGCAGTCCTTATTAATAATAATAAAAAGAAGAAAACAGATAAGACGCACTAATACAGCCAACACAATAATTAACACCGCTTATCAGACAGATTGAAGCCTCCGTGGCTTAGGCGGCAGCACGCCGGCCTCTCACCGCTGGGTCCGTGGTTCAAATCCCGGTCACTCCATGTGAGATCTGTGCTGGACAAAACGGAGGCAGACTGGTTTTTCTCCGGGTACTCCGGTTTTCCCTGTCAAAATTTCATTCCAGCAACACTCTCCACTATCATTTCATTTCATCTGTCATTCATTTAATCATTGCCCCGGAGGGGTGCGTCAGGCCTCGGCAGCCGGCACAGTCCATATCCTCGCCGCTAGATGGGGGCTTCATTCATTCCATTCCTGACCCGGTCGGAGACTGGAAGCAGGCTGTGGATTTTTTTCAGACAGATTGTACACACACCCAAATTACACGGCGCTACATGACCGCTTTGTCGCAGCCCCTAAACTAAGGAACCAACCGATACACGCAACTTTCCAAAAATAACGATTAGAGTAGGGTAAGTCTTTCTTAAAAAGTAACCACATCAGCGTTACTTACCATAAATAAAGTTAATACCGGCTGAGTTATCCGTGGTCGTTACGGCGTGGCTGTCGGCAGTTGGTCACATCCGAGAGGTGAGGAGGTTTGAATCCCCCCCAAAGGCAACCTTTAAGATGGTCTTCTGTGGTTTCCCACCTTCCTTCCAGGCAAATGCCGGGGTTGGTCCCTAACTATAGGCCACAGCCGCTACCTTCCAATTCCTCATCCTTACATTCACACTTTCCTCCCCAGACAACATTCCACACGCGACAGTAATTGTAGCTCACCCCATGGGTGTCCGCACAGACGCAGCTACAAAATCTGCCGAACCGAACATGCCGGGTTACCTGCGATCTTGGGCATAGCTGTTCAGCATGACACCAATTACGCCTCCAAAGCCGCTGTCCTTAGGGTAAATGTGAGACATCGGTCAAAAGCGAAAGCATTCAAAGATAATCGCCACTTAAATGGAAAAAGCAGCGCATCGATGCGGTTCTCATCAGGAGTTTAACTACTGAAAAATGAAAATCCACAGCCTGCTTCCAGTCGACCGACCGGGTCAGGGAATGGAATGAACGAAGCCCCTATCTAGTGGCGAGAATATGAACTGTGCCGGCTGCCGAAGCCTGTCGCACTCCCCTAGGGCAATGAGTAAATGAATGACAGATGAAATGAAATGATAGTGGAGAGTGTTGCTGGAATGAAATTGTGACAGGGAAAACCGGAGTACCCGGGGAAAAACCTGTCTGCATCCACGTTGTCCAGCACAAACCTCACATGTAGTGACCGGGATTTGAACCACGGACCCAGTGGTGAGAGGCCGCCTAAGCCACGGAGGCTCTAGGAGTTTAACTACTACTGCACCTAAATAAGCGTCCAGTACATACAGTATTGTAAATACCATCACCCATACTTCTAAACATAGTTTAAAGGATCTGATGATGCTCGCTTGACGATCGAAATTGGTCATCCAAGTGTATTTAGTAACCTCATGGTTTTGTTTTTTGGAGTGGGGGTGGGCAGATGGCTTCGCCGTTCCACCCCTTAAAACTCTCGGGGGTCCGGGCGGGACAACAAGAGCCCGCCGATGAGCCAGCTTGGTGTCCTAGGCGAAACCCCACACAAGACACGGCACAAACCTAGAAGAATTGCAGAGTTATAATTCACCGGCCGTGAAAGCCAATATACCATCTTTTTGGAAGCCTTCATAGAGAGGTTCAGGCTGCTTGAGCTTTTAGTTCTCGCAGTCAAGTAGTGCAGTTGCACTCTATATAAAGGGAGGTAGCGCGCAGTTCGTTACTCCGGTGGGGGTCCGGGCGGGAACACCAAGAGCTCGCCGATGAGCCAGCTTGGTGTCCAAAGCGAAACCCCACCCAAGACACGGCACAAACCTAGAAGAATTGCAGAGTTTTAATTCACCGGTCGTGAAAGCCAATATACCATCTTTTTGGAAGCCTTCATAGAGAGGTTCAGGCTGCTTGAGCTTTTAGTTCTCGCAGTCACGTAGTGCAGTTGCACTCTATATAAAGGGAGGTAGCGCGCAGTTCGTTACTCCCGTGGGGGTCCGGGCGGGGACATCAAGAGCCCGCCGATAAGCCAGCTTGGTGTCCTAGGCGAAACCCCACACAAGACACAGCACAAACCTAGAAGAATTGCTGAGTTTATTTCACCGGCCGTGAATGTCAATACACCATCTTTTTGGAAGCCTTCATAGAGAGGTTCAGGCTGCTTGAGCTTTTAGTTCTCGCAGTCAAGTAGTGCAGTTGCACTCTATATAAAGGGAGGTAGCACGCAGTTCGTTACTCCGGTGGGGGTCCGGGCGGGAACACCAAGAGCTCGCCGATGAGCCAGCTTGGTGTCCAAGGCGAAACTCCACCCAAGACACGGCACAAACCTAGAAGAATTGCTGAGTTTTAATTCACCGGTCGCGAAAGCCAATATACCATCTTTTTGGAAGCCTTCATAGAGAGGTTCAGGCTGCTTGAGCTTTTAGTTCTCGCAGTCAAGTAGTGCAGTTGCACTTTATATAAAGGGAGGTAGCGCGCAGTTTGTTACTCCTGTGGGGGTCCGGGCGGGGACACAAAGAGACCGCCGATGAGCCAGCTGGTGTCCTAAGCGAAACCCCACACAAGACCCGGCACAAACCTAGAGGAATTGCTGAGTTTTAATTCACTAGCCGTGAAAGCCAATGTACCATCTTTTTGGAAGCCTTCATAGAGAGGTTCAGACTGCTTGAACTTTTAGTTCTCGCAGTCAAGTAGTGCATTTGCACTCTATATAAAGGGAGGTAGCACGCAGTTCGTTACTCCTGAGGGGGTCCGAGTGGGGACACCAAGAACCCGGCGATGAGCCAGCTTGGTGTCCTAGGCGAAACCCCACACAAGACACGGCACAAACCTAGAAGAATTGCTGAGTTTTAATTCACCGGCCGTGAAAGCCAATATACCATCTTTTTGGAAGCCTTCATAGAGAGGTTCAGGCTGCTTGAGCTTTTAGTTCTCGCAGTCAAGTAGTGCAGTTGCACTCTATATAAAGGGAGGTAGCCGGCAGTTTGTTACTCCTGTGGGGGTCCGGGCGGGGACACCAAGAGCCCACCGATGAGCCAGCTTGGTGTCCTAGGCGAAACCCCACACAAGACACGGCACAAACCTAGAAGAATTGCTGAGTTTTAATTCACCGGCCTTGAAAGCCAATGTACCATCTTTTTGGAAGCCTTCAGAGAGAGGTTCAGGCTGCTTGAGCTTTTAGTTCTCGCAGTCAAGTAGCGCAGTTGCACTCTATATAAAGGGAGGTAGCCGGCAGTTTGTTACTCCTGTGGGGGTCTGGGTGGGGACACCAAGAGCCCGCCGATGAGCCAGCTGGTGTCCTAAGCGAAACCCCACACAAGACCCGGCACAAACCTAGAAGAATTGCTGAGTTTTAATTCACTGGCCGTGAAAGCCAATGTACCATCTTTTTGGAAGCCTTCATAGAGAGGTTCAGGCTGCTTGAGCTTTTAGTTCTCGCAGTCAAGTAGTGCAGTTGCACTCTATATAAAGGGAGGTAGCGCGCAGTTTGTTACTCCTGTGGGGGTCCGAGTAAGGACACCAAGAGCCCGCCGATGAGCCAGCTTGGTGTCCAAGGCGAAACCCCACACAAGACAGGGCACAAACCTAGAAGAATTGCTGAGTTTTAATTCACCGGCTGTGAAAGCTAATATAGCCTACCATCTTTCTAATAACTAACTTTTTTTCTTCATGATTAGGGAAGCAACCATTTCAATTGGGAACAATCGTGTTGACCGTCTGGTAACGCCGTTACAGGTTATTCTGGAACTATCCCGAAGGTTGATGCTCCTCACGCAGCAAGTGGCTAGCGTTGTTTATCTTAATTAACTGGAGCAGTGACTAATCACCGGGTCCCTCTCGTCTGTCTCAGTTTTAATTTCCTCATCTCTGTTACAATTAGGATCATCGCTCGCAAAATAAACGAGTGCACTTTTTGCATGGCACTGTGTGTGCGGTCAACAGAGATGTCCCCAGCGCCTGGGTAATTAAACTTTCCGCACTGCAGCTCGCGTGATTAACGGGGCTTTCTGAATTCTATAGGGATTCCAAACTTCACCATGTCAAAATACATAACTTGTTGTCTTCAGTCATTACACTGGTTTGATGCCTGTAGGGGTCATGGATAGTGCTACAATCTCAAGGACTCACAGCAGATGAACTCGGGAGTTGGCGACCCCGAAGGGTTCCTGAGCCGGATCTGTCACGCCCCAGCACTTTGAGGTGGACACTCCCGCTATACCGGACTGTAGTCCTCGTTCTTCACGCCCCAGCACTTTGAGGTGGACACTCCCGCTATACCGGACTGTAGTCCTCGTTCTTCATGCCCCAGCACTTTGAGGTGGACACTCCCGCTCTACCGGACTGTAGTCCTCGTTCTTCACGCCCCAGCACTTTGAGGTGGACACTCCCGCTATACCGGACTGTAGTCCTCGTTCTTCACGCCCCAGCACTTTGAGGTGGACACTCCCGCTATACCGGACTGTAGTCCTCGTTCTTCGAATGTTGAGGGTGTTTCTCTTCAACTGACTTTTACTTCCATTGTTCTTTTGTTTTGTTATGTCCTTTCCTTCTTTGATGTTTGAGTCTTCTGCCTTTTGACTGGTTTGATGCAGCTCTCCATGCTTACCTGATTTGAGCTGATCGTTTCATCTCTACATAGCTACCACACCCTACATCCGAGGCAATCTGATTAACATACTCTAATTTTGTTCTACACCTACAGTTCTTGTCCCCGACCCTTCCTTCCATAATTAAGCTTGCTATTCCTGAGTGTCTTATTATGTGTACTACCAACCTATCTCTTCTCTTCATTAGCAGTCGCCAGAAATATCTCTCCTCTCCCACTCGTCTTAATGCCCCCCTATCTACCCATCTGATCTTCAACATTCTCCTGTAACACCACATTTCAAACGCTTCTATTCTCCTAATTTCTGCTGCTCCAGCAGTCCAAGTTTCACTTCTATAGAGCGCCACGCTCCAAACAAAGGCTTTCAAAAATTACTTCCTATTACCCAAAACTATATTCGATGTCAACAGATTCCTTCTTTGTAGAAATGCTTTCCTTGTCTAAGTCAACCAACTTTTTATATCCTCTTTGCTTCGTCCATCACTGGTTATTTTGCTTCCTAAGTAGCATATGTCTCCTACTTCCCTTAGTTTTTTCTCCTGCCAGTTTGATGTCCATAGAGGTTTCTGATTTATTTCGGCCGCGCTAAGCATTTAATATGACTGAGAAAGGAATATGAGGAGTTACCACGTGTCTGCCAACAAATGGCATAGTTAAGAAAGGAATCAGATATTAATTGTAGTGTCACAAATAGCCTTCCTGAAACATCAAATATATGAATTATAACAATAAAAGAAAGAAACATTTTAATATTGTATTCAGATCGTAGAACGAAAGAGATAGATATGAAATTTGATGGAAATAGTCTCTGTTAAACAAAAAAAAAACAAAAAAAGCAGCTGAAGACCGCACAGTGAAGTCTTATAAGAACTGGCGACTATAAAGCGCCCCATACACGATCAAACAATTTGTGCAAACTTCTGTTGCACAACGCGAGTGTTGTACAACACAACACGCACGCACAGCCCACACACCCTGCAACAGATTTGCGCCAACATTAGTTGTTCGATTGTACTGTGATGTGAAGATGTCCGAAGCGCCTTGTGTAGCTATTATAATTGCGTGTGCTTCCGGTGGAAATAGTAACAAAATTAGTAAAGGCAATAAACGGAGAAGGGGACGTGGCATCTGGATGAAGGAGTGGTTGAGAAAGAGACATGATTTTAGCCACGAAAATCTCCTAAAAGAACTACAAGTGTCTGCGCCGCTCGACTACCAGAACTATTTACATGCCCAGCTAACTTTGGTGAACTATTAGATTTGTTCACCCCTTTAATAGAAAAGGAAACCACTGCCATGAGAGACCCTATATCACCCAAACAAAGACTGTTTACTACCTTACGTAGCCTTTGAGGCCTTGAAGTTTGAAACTGCAATTTTAGCGCAAACACTTAGGAAAATTTTAATGGAGAAATCCGAAGCGATCATCAAGGTTCTCAAAGGAAACTTACAGCTAAATATGTCTATTAATCTATTATTTTTATTCAAAATGATATTGCTTTAAAAGTTTATGTTAGAATTTAGCTTTGTTTATAAGACTTCACAATACTTCATAATACTGACGATCGTTAAAACACTCCAGTGGGCGCGCGGAGTACACAGTACAGGTGTCCTCCAGTGATTTTGTTTTGCGTGACTACAAGGGTTGGTAACACTCGTGTCCTTGAGCGGCCATATACCTTTCTCCCTACTCACCCTCAACCTGTCAGTGCATTGTCAGCTTTTATGGTCGCTAGTTGTCGCCGTCACCTCGTGTTTATTTGCGCTGTGCAGTAGTGGAGGACATCATTCTGTCCATCGCGCGCCCACTGGCGTTACAGTTTTCTCGGATATTGCTAAGTCTTTTTTTCTTTTATTTAATAGTTTTGAACGTCATAACGTTTTAATTGAATTAGTTTATGCGTGAAAACAATAATGACAAGTGAAAGTGACCATGATCAGGGTACGCCGTTGGCTAGATGAGACTGAGGATATCGAGAGTATTCTAGCTCTAGAGGATGAAGATGAACGAGAAGAAGACCACTTGGAATACCACATAGAGAGTAGAGAAAATGAAATCAATGCAGAAGAAGGCCCGGCTGATATTCCTGACGACTCTGAGGAAATGGAAGTGGTAGAAGAAGCAGCCCCTCATGTCCCTTTCGTCAACCCAGAGTTTTATTTGGGAAAAGATCGCACATCAAGGTGGTACTTGGAACCTCAATTTGTCCAGACTTCTCGTACACCCAGACATAACATTATGTCAGTTTTTCATCGCCCAGGACCTCATGGGTCTGCAAAAAATGCTCTCTCTCCAGAAGCTGCTTTAAAGAAGTGTTTTATTGATGATGAAATGGTAAAAAAATACTTGATTGTACTAACATTTACATAATTAAAATTCGCCGTCAGTTTGTCCGAGAACAGGATGCCAGGCCCACTGATTCCCGAGAAATTCGTCCATTGATTGGTATATTATATCTTGCTGGGGCTTTGAAGACTAGACGATGAAATGTACTTGGAATGCAGGATAATTCACACGGCACGGAAGTAGAGGCTGTTTATGTAGCCTAACCATGAGCGGAAAGATGTATCGATTTCTTTTACGTTGTCTGAGAATTGATAACGTACTCAACAGAGATCAAAGAAAATCTGTTGACAAACTAGCTGCTTTTAGAGAAATATTGGAGATGTTCGTGATCAATTGCAAGAATGCATACAAACCAACCACATTGATGAACAGCTAGTTGCAATTAGAGGAAACTGTCGTTTCCGGGTGTATAGGCCTACTACGCCTTTGCTATGGTTTCCACAACAACGTTCTATGCCACAAACCTTGAAGTGTATGCAGAGAAGCAACCAAACGACCCTTTCAGAAGAAGCAACAACACGAAGCACTTAGTTTTGAGTTTGGTGCAGCCTATTTCAGGAACCAATATGAATATTACCTGTGACAATTGGTTCGCATCTGTGCCCTTGGCAATTAAGCTACTGGAAGAAAAAGTAACAATGATTGCTACTCTGAGAAAGAATAAAGCCCGCAGTTTCCCCAAATTTTCTACCTGATAAGTCAAGAGAAGTCCAAAGCAGTTTGTTTAGCTTTCAAAAGAGCTGTACATTGGTATATTACGTACCGAAGAAGAACAAGGCTGTGTTGGTAATATCGAATATGCATGAAAACATGGCAATCGATCCAGATGCAGGCGATTAGCGGACACCCATGATGATTACTTTTCAAACTAGAAAGTAATAACATTTATATTTTTTTATTTATAACATGAAACGTATATACTTATACACGTTTTTGTAACATTTATAACATAGCTTACCAAACTTATACAGGTTTTTGTTTGATTTAACATAATTGTATAGTTCCTACTTAATATTTCGTAGAATACACTTTTTTTTAATGAAAAATGTGTTTAATATATTCCTACCTAACCCAAAACAAAAATCATGATCGCTAAATATACATTTCATAGGGTAAAATGGCAAAACAAAGTGGAGGACACGGCAAACCGCGCGCCCACTGGAGTGTTAAGAAGGTCTGATACTGAAGTGTATCTCACACTTTCTTCACTAGTGGGAAGTTCAATAACAGTCTGGGTTACGGGTGACATGGGCGTGTAATTGTAATTTCCGGTTGATGAAGCTCGACTAGATTGTGTACAGTAGGCCTACGGCGAAGGTGTATGCCTGGGTTGAGAATGTTCTAGATTGTGTAGAGTAGGCCTACGGCGAAGGTGTATGCCTGGGTTGAGAATGTTCTAGATTGTGTACAGTAGGCCTACGGCGAAGGTGTATGCCTGGGTTGAGAATGTTCTTGGTTGATTGAAACTGAACATCTGTGTCCTTCAATAAGTATGTAATTTATAGCGTAATGTATAGCTTTTTGGACCAAAATTGTTGATCTTGATTCAATTTCATGAAATCGAGAGCCCAGGCTTTTGCCAGAATTTCAGCTTCGCTGTTGTTGTTGTTGCGGAGATAATTGCACGCCATATCGAATAGCTTGTTCCTCTTGTCCTTGTCCTCTTCCTTATCACATACGATTTCCCTTTTCTTTGCTGTCTTTCCTATCATTGTAGAGGTAGAGATAGATGGTCCTGCTTGAGAGTCTTCGTTAATTACACGTATGGGCTCCTACAAAGGAAGAATGATTCAATATTGGCCTGAATATGTAGCATAGGCCTACTACATAGCGCCTGGGAATGTTATACATGCAGCATGTAAACGCTGCGGAGAACATTCCCTGGCACCCAGTATTTTATTGAAATTACAGTCAATGGCCATAGCGGGGTATTTCAATTCAACGCCACTAGGCTCCCCATCAAGTTCAATTTAAAGTACTGTTCCACTGTCACTGACGCCTGGCGGTGAACGTTGTAACTTGATAGAGCGTTTCTATCCAAATATAACCCACAAATTTGGCTACGCACTACAATTGTAGTATGTAACATACGGTATATCTAGAGACGGTGATCTTTAGTACAGAGAAGGTACATACATGTCATCAGTTCCAGAGCCGGTTTTCTTACTGTCTTTATTTTTTTCAACTCCCGGCGGTAAGCTGTTCTAAGTCCATTGATATTTTTATGAATTATTTCCCTGTTAGCGTCCTTGTCAATTTCTTTCAATTTCTGCACTAGCACATCGTAACCAGCGTTTTTTCAAGTTACGATTCTTATAGTTGTCACTTTTCACTTGCCACAACTGCGGAAGAGACTGATATGCTCGGGTCTAAGCTCTGTGAACTTGCGGGATGAAGGGCAGAGGTAGGGAAGGAGCAGGCGAGAATTGAGAAGCCTGTCGACAGCCCGCCGTGTTACCTGACATTCTCGTCTACTCCAATACTCCTAACAAAGGGTATCTTCTGAAACCAGTGCACAGTGGGTCGAAATCGAAATCTAGGGGGACAAAATTATTTTTACGTTTTAATCATGAATTAAGAGTGAAAGCAACGTATATAATTTGTTTACTTCATAACAAACAAGAGTTAAACCTTTTTTAAACTACGTCTACACATGCAAGAAATTGTCTATGACTAGGAGTTGGATAGAGCATTCAGTTATATCTTCAAATCAATTTTCTACCTCTAATGTACTGTTACGTGCCACCCCCTAGTGGCAATTCCGTTAACTGGATTACGGTGGGTAGAAAGCACAACACCAATTACTGCATTAAAGAGAAATTAGCTTTATTGCTTGCAGGTCAGAAATATACACCGTACAATAAGCAGATAGAAACAATTAGCTGTCTTACAGAAGCTCCCTCAGCATGGGGCTTGACTCACCCTTTCAATTGTCAATGAGCCACAGATGTTAATCCTTCCTAATGAGTCCGGTCCCGTACACTGGCTGGAAATAGCTGCACTAAGTCTGTCACTCACTGTTTTGCAACTCACCACAATGACCTCTGTCGCACTAGGTAAGCACACACTCTTCAATACCCAGCCTCCTTCACACTCCTGATGATTCACACTCCTTCACTGGCAAGAGAATCAGCTTCACTAGGGGTTTCGCAAGTTACGTCACAACACTTCTGTCACTCAGGATAAACGCTCGCACTAGCTCGAAAAACACACACACACTGGTTGAGAGGTCGCTCTTATATAGCAGGCCGGTGACTCAATAAATGCTTCTAGACCCATCCAGGGTGCACGGCTTCTCGAGGCTTCCTTCACTGGCCGAGTCACGAATATTCTGGACCATCCCTTTGTCCTAGTAGTCCTGTTGCATAAGGCGCACGCAATACACTGAGGCAGAGCAGCCCAGCCCTGGGGCAGTTGTGACTCATGCGGCGAGCGATGAAACGAACTCACAGCCGTAACAGTACTTTTAACAAAGTCACAATGTTCCACTTTTGACATAATCGTCGAACTCAGTGCTTCAAACAGTTGTAAACGTGTGAGAACTGGTTGCGCGGCATCTTCCAAAACGTAAAATAACAAAGTAAGTTGCAAAAAGATGCAAACAATCTTATAACAGGCGTAAACTACAAGACTTTATCTACATTTTAACATTATAAGTAGAAAGTGACGCAGAATGACGCGACATTCTAAAAATCTAAGTGAAAATATAATTTTAAAAATAATAGTTAAATATTGTATAATGCAAATATAGCTAAAATTACATAACAATTAGGCCCATTAATAACTGAAACACGTTACAAAGATCATACCTTCAGCTGCATGTTCCATCTTAAAGCATCACACTAACCACAAAGACAACCAAACCACAGCCACTTACATTCACCCTCCAATTCAGACTGCTCGAACAATGGTGACAGATTTACTCTAAGATGCGTTTATATCCCAGAAAAGTGAGCGGCAATTATATGAGAATGCTGTAGAAGTAATAAATTTTGATTTTTAATTATGAAAATAAATAAGTTTGTCCTCCTAGATTTCGAATTTGAACCACTGTGCGGTGTGGCGTTGGATATGAGTGAGTGAGTCACCGACTAATGTATTTGCTTCTGTTACTACGCAAGGACCGAGAAACCTCATCACTCGTCACCACCACTTCTTATATTCCACGATACACATTCCTCTCAGGTTCACGCAGCTTGGACCCGAGCAGTAAATGAATGAAATCCCTCCAGAATTCTCTATTGGAAGTAGTTAATGCCATGATATTACCGATACGAGAGCTCTACCTTCACTGGCATGTTTGCGCAACACTTATCAAACACGTCCACACACGCTGACAACTGTTGCACAACGCTATGTGTTGCACAAATTATTTCAAAAGATTTTGAATTCACACCACAGCCTTCAAACAGTTGCACAACACGTCAAACTCCCCCATACACAATCAATCAGTTTGTACAACAGTCCCTGTTGCGCAAATTGTTTGATCGTGTATGGGGCGCTTAAGTTTGAGTAATATTCCCTCCAATCGTGCAGAGCTCAGCTACACGCCGACTATAAATATCTCGACCATCAGTCAGAGAATTCATCGACAGGCAGTGAAAGTGTAGGTGCAGGAGACATGATATAGGTAGCTGTGAATAATAAGCAAAGAAACTAAGTACAGTTGAAAAGAACGAACATATAGTTAGCATACTCTATGGAGATATACTGATTGTTCGGTTGAAATAAGTGATTGAAATAAAAATAAATAGAGTATCTATAAATTGGTGACCCTGACGTGATTCGAGAAATGACTGAAAATAGTGATAATGAAGCGCGAACGTCTAATGGCGCTACCAGTGAAGTTGAGGTTAGTATAGTGTCTGTTAAAATTCCATCGTTCTGGGCCGATAAACCAGAAATTTGTTTTTACCAGATCGAAACACAATTGGCGATTGACAGGATGACCTCTGAAGAGACTAAATTTAATTACTTGGTTTCGCAATAAGAACCGAACTATGTGGAAAACATATGGGATATCATTAGTTGTGATAACTCCCGTAAATATGCCGCGGCAAAAGAAAGATTTTTCAACATCTTCCAAGAAAGTGAAGATAAGAAAATAAAGCGATTCATAACAGGAATTGACTTAGGGGACCTCAAACCAAGTCAGCTGCTGCGCAAAATGCAATCCCTGGCAGGCGCAGATATTTCAAGCAAAGTCTTAAGGACACTATGGCTAGACAAACTTCCAAACTCAGTAAAAAACATATTGCTAGTTTGTGATAAGGAATTGGAGAACATTGCAATAATGGCAAATAAAATACTGGAAATGAATCCACGTACTGAACTGCATATTGCCACAAAACCCCCAAGTCAGTGCTCTTCGAGTAGCAGTGCAACACTGGATGAAATCGTAGCGAAAATCACCGAATTGGAACAACAAATAGCAGCTATCCCAATCGGAAGACATCACTCACGAGCAACACATCGTAGCCCCAGGCGAACTAGAAGTCTCAGCCGCTCAACCAGAAAATTCAATCCAGGTGGAACATTGTGTTACTATCATTTGAAATTTGGCTCAAGATGCTACCCAGATAAATGAAAACATCCGTGCGGATGGAAGAATCCGGAAAACGAGAAACAGCAGTAGAATTAGCGGTAAGTTCTGCTGCTGAAGGTCACGAGTTTTGCCGCAGATCCCGGTTATTTGTGAGAGATAAAGGAACGGGAGTGCAGTTCCTTGTAGACAGTCGAGCGGATGTTTCAATTTGGCCAGCAACACAGCATGACAATGTAGATAGTTCCTATAAACTGTATGCAGCCAACAATACAGAAATACCAACCTATGGTATCAAAATATTGACTGTGAACTTGGGACTAAGGCGAAAATTCCAGTGGCCATTTGTGGTAGCTAAAATAAACAAAGGTATAATTGGAGCAGATTTTCTTAAACAGTTCCATTTACTTGTGGACCTGCATAATAAACAATTAATTGACGGTGTAACTCAGCTTGGTGTTAAGGGCGAAGTTACAGTCATTCCAGAATGCGATGTTATTAGCTCTATGAATACAAATTTCAAATATAGTGACATTCTTGCACAATATCCAAGATTAACAACACCAAACTTAACCCCTACCCTGATAACACATGATATTAAACATCAAATAGTTACCAACGGTCAACCGGTATTCTCAAAAGCCAGACAGTTAAATCCGAAAAGGCTCCAGATTGCCAAACAAGAATTTCAGTTCCTGCTGAATAACGGAATAGTTCGACCATCAAAATCTCAATGGGCGAGGTCACTGCACATGGCTAGTAAGAAGGATGGGTCGTTACGACCTTGTGGTGACTATAGAAGACTAGCTGAAGTACCCGTGCTTCGCTACGCGTCATAAATAAATTAAAATGTGAAGGTGACAGTTAAAACAGGGGATAGGCGAGGTGCTGCGCAGAGGGAGATTAAGGATGGAACATTTTGTCCAACTACACCGCTCGGCGTTGACCGTGTTTTATAGCACAAATTTAGGTTTTACTCGCTAACGGTTGGAGATACCTTTCGGATAGAAAATGTAATTTTAAACCTAGTATATACCATCAAACGTTTGCTATTTCTTAGCGTTCTCTTTTTTATTTGAAATGGAAATATGAAAGTTTTAAACCAAAGGGTGTAGTGACGTCACTAAAATGGTCGACATCTTTAAATAGTGCAAAGTATTGAAATCAAAAGTAACCTATATGTTAACTAGGTAAATCAGCTACTTCCATGCAAAATTCATGTAAATCGGACCAGTGGTACTTGCATGATTGAGTAATACACAGACACACACCATCTCATTTTTAGCCTCGCTTCGCTCGCGTCATAGTCGTGTCATATTGTTATTCAATGAAATGCAGGTTTAACCCCGTTAACACCCTTTTAGAACCTGAATATCCAAAAATCCCTCCTTAGTAGACGTTTTCGACACACAACAAACATATCCCCAAAATATCATTCTTGTAACTTTAATAGTTTGGGTTGGTCGATGAGAGTGAACATCCAAAAATCCTTCCTTAGTGGACGTTTTTCTTCCAGAATTTCACCCTTCCCCATAGGCCCCTTAAATTGAATTTATGAAAAAAAAACCGTTCGAACACCTATTTATTTTATTTATTTATTTATTTATTTATTTATTTATTTATGTATTTTTAAGCTGATTGATTTCCTCCGAGTTTCAAACTCCTCGCCTATGTCGTTTAAGAGATACACGCTCCGTTAAGAATCTTTCAACCCCCACTTTTCATCCATTTCACCTCATAATATAACTACACCGAAAAACCATTAGACATGTTGTGCCCAACTCTAGGAATGGGTATTCCAAGTTTCAGACACCTAGATATCAAGGGAAAGGCTGTAGCCGCTTTTGAAAGTTGAGATATTTGAATATCGCGCTACATTGCTTCGAGAAGCATTTAGAAGAATTTTACCGATAGTTGGATGTCAAGTGACGTAGCGAGTAACAGCAGAGGTGGAGGCTATTTATTGATTAAATAGTTAACTATGGAGTAGAGACTTGAGACTGGGATCAGATTACTGGCACGGCCAAATGAAAGAGAACGCAATTAGTATCAAGTAAATCGGACCAGGGATTCAAGAGATATGAGGATTTATAGATATCAGGTGATGACGCGTGACCCTGACCGTTTTGAATAAAAGCCAGCTGGAGCAGGCATGGTTAGCTCATTCTAACACAAGCACTTGGCAAGCAAGATGCGTCTACGCTGAGCCAAGGCACATGGTTGCCGTATCTACGCAGAAGTTCTTTTCAAATCGTGATAGTCACGAGAAGTGCTGCGCAACGAGTTGGAACTTAGTAAGTTTCTGGTGAGGAGAATCACTGAGGTGATTGTTTTTCTACAGACATTGGTGGAAATATTTATATTTCTGCAAGGACATATGCTAGACTATGTCTAGGAAATAGTATTTTGTCACAGTCCAGTAGTAACTTAATACTTGGATGTTTAAATCCATTTCAAGTCAGTTTTCATTTTTGTAACTAGTTAACCACTTCGATCTGTCAGTACACTGAAGACTAGTCTATAACGGTGGCGTTCATTAGTCTACGCAAGGGAAACTGCAGGTTGTCTAGCGCATGGCAGATGGTGATAAACAAACCATGCCCAGGGAACGATCTTCAGAACAGCCGTTAATTGCTTAGACTGTCAATGTTTTTCTTGTACTGATAAGATTACAGTGAGTTATGTTACAACTGACATATCTAAGAAGAGATCACTTAGATCTGACCCTATTTAAACAAACTATTATGGCTTTGATAGAAGCCCATATTAAAATGGAACCACAGTTTATTCAAACGTCGAAAGATACTACCACTATGTCTGACTAGACGAATTGTGGGTCTACAATGGCGGCCGATACAAGGATTATACGTGCTTGTCCGATAGGGCATGTCTATGGATAAATCTGGTACAGACCAGGTTTACTACACTTCAAGACCATCAAGAAATGTAAGCCACATTTGAATTATATTATGCCTAGCTAATTGGAACAAACTATTTTTCTGCAGATGACCAACACATTTTTTTCGTCGTATTTAAAGCTTGCAATGATTTACGCAAGACTTATTTGAGTTATTCTGAGCATTTTCAGCACTCAGAACAGTTTAGGATCGATGACCGAGCATTTCGAGCATTTATTTGAATTTTTCATATTTTAAGGAAACCACGGAAAACCCCCGATGTAACTGTAAAAGTTAAATTTATTTTTGTTGAGGAATTGATATTTTTTCCATATTCGAAGGTTCGAACATGTGGATTCTCACATAATGAGATGATAATTAAACATATAACAAATAATAATAATAATAATAATCCACTAATAATAATAATAATAATTTTCATAATTTTTCTAAATAATTCTTGGATATTATATTTTATAATAATCATATGTATTGAGAAAGAGCCTATGAAGTAGTTTAATCATTTCTAGTCTGGAACAGGAGATTTTCCGAAGGAGAGTGGTTAGCGCAAGCCCGCATTCAACCAACATTTCAGTTCTGGTTGAACAGTTGATATTTGCAATGAGCAAAGTATATGTTTCAGATAACACGGAGAGGCATGAAACGGGAAGCAATTGATATTTGTATCAAATAGGATATTTTTGTATTTATATAAAATCATGACGTAAATACACTCGAAAGTGAAATAAAGATTTTCATAAGTATGGTAAATTCACGGGTTGAACTGAATGGTAAAATAAAATAAACTTGTAAGTTTATTAATCTTCCAGTGTTGATAACAAGCAGAGGCTTGATTTATTGTATAAATTTTGGGAAGAAAATTTATGTGTGTGAAGTAGTTGAAATGCCATTCCCAGGTGCGCATGTTAAGTCGCAGGAATGAAGAGGTTTTTTCGAGCATCAATCAAATAGCAGGTTCGATGGCTCAGGTTTATAGTAGGAGTATTGGAACTACACATTTCGTCGTATGAATAACCCGAAGGTTATTTCTTGAAAACCATCAGTTCTTATTTCAACCTTGTTTACGAATTCCATTTAGACTTTGATTTTGCTAGAACCCGGATTTGTCATGATAGTAGTTTATTCTTCTTCAGAGGAAGACCTTTGCCGTTGTTGTTATTGTAATATTGTGTTCTTACACAAATAGTAGAATGGGCCACTGCCAATTAAAATAATTCTTTAACCACGAATAATTTGAAGGATATTTTCAATCCTAGTGCCATGAACTAAATGAATTCATTATGAAACTACAATTCTTATTTCCGCATTCTGTCGAAGAATTGCAAGTTGTGAAAGTTACTAGAAATGGCCATAAATATAAATATTTTTATAATAATGATTCCAAGTGGGAAATCTAATAGTTGAATGGTTCAACCATTTATTGATCAAGTTGATGATTCAGAAATCATGTATTTTGTTTGGAACTTGAAGTTCATAATCGAGTCACTTCTCGAATGTTTAATGTCAGAAGAACAATTAATTGTTGTTGTGCTTCGCACAGTTCTTCGATGCTATGCTCAAGGTCAAATACTTTTCAGATGTTATTAATATGTGTTAATAATTTGTGTTGCTACGATGATAATAATATTTTTCGACGATATATTTTTGAAACTGGAAAAACAAGTGAAAGTCTAAAAAAAAATTCTATGAACATTTATTCTACGAGTGTTAATATCATGTAAATAGTCAAACAGTGATCTACGTTATTTCCAGTATAGACAATTAATTTTGAACTGGAATTAAATATTAATAATTTTGGAACACAGTCCACAGGACTATTAATCGGACTTGTGTTTCCAAAAAGATTGTCAAATGTGTTTGGAAAATTTCTGTATATTGTGTGTAAATAAGAGTGTGGATCGCCACACGTGGATGCTGCTGCTTTGAGCATCCTTGCAATCAGATTTTAACTTCAAAATAAACTGAGATAATTTTACCAGATGTGTTTCTCCCAATTAAATCTCCTTCTATCCTTATTGTTGCATTGAGCCAAAAATCAGTAAAGCATTTTTTTAATTTGATGTCGTTTTTGCGATTTGCTTTAACCCATCTGGCGCTCCGGGATATTTTGACTCTCGTGCTGACTGATTATTGGTAAAATGCATATGTGGTCGTGCGGACTCCGGTCTAAACGGGCACAATGTGTCAGCTTATTTTTAATGATTAGTATATATGCCAAGTATCACATCCCCAAATGAAACCACTCGTGAGATATTGTTATTCAATGAAATGCACGTTTACCCCCATTAACACCTATTTAGAACCTGAATATTCAAAACTCTTTCCTTAGTGGACGTTTTCGACATACAACGAACATATCCCCAAAATTTCATGTTTCTAACTTCAATAATTTTGGCTGGGCGATGATGAGTGTGTGAGTCAGTCAGGACATTTTCTTTCATTTAATTTTGATAATTTCACCCCTCCCCATGAACCCCTTAAATTGGATTTATGAAACAAAGGGTCGAACACCTATTTACTTATTTAAAGCTGTTTTCCCCCTGAGTTTGATGAGTAAGTGAGTCAATCAGTTAGGACACTTTCTTTCCTTTTTTTCCCCCCAGAATTTCACCCCTCTCAAAGGGCCCCGTAAATTGGATTTATGAAAAAAAACGGTTGAACACCTATTTACTTGTATTTAAAGCTGTTTTTGCCCGCCGAATTTCAAACTTCTCGCCTATGTCGTTTAAGAGATACACACTCCGTTAAGAATCCCTCAACCCCCAATTTTCATCCCCTTTCACCTCATAATATACACCACATCGATAAACCCTTAGACATATGTCTGATTATTTTTAATGATTAGTTTATATACCGAATATCACATCCCCAAAGAAACAACTCAAGAGATATCGTTATTCAATGAAATGCACGTTTACCCCCTTAACACCTCTTTAAAACCCGAATAAACAAAAATCGTTCCTTAGTTGACGTTTTCGACATACAGCGAACATATTCCCAAAATTTCATTTTTCCAACTTTAATAGTTTTCGCTGGGCGTGATGAGTGAGTGAGTCAGACAGGATATTTTCTTTCAATTATTTTTACCAGAATTTCACCCCTCCCCATGGGCCCCTTAAATTGGATTGATGAAAAAACGCTTGAACACCTATTAACTTATTTTTTAAGCTGTCTTTTTCCCCTGAGTTTGGTGAGTGAGTGAGTTAGTCAGTCAGTTAGAACACTTTCTCTCCTTTTTCCCCCAGAATTTTACCCCACCCCATTGGCCCCTTAAATTAATTTATGAAAAAACGGTCGAACACCGATTTACTTATATTTTAAGCTGATTTTTTTTTCGCTGAGTTTCAAATTTCTCGCCTATGCCGTTTAAGAGATAGGCTTACACGCTCCGTTAGGAATCCTTCAACACCAACTATTCACCCCTTTCACCTCATAATAATACACCACATCGAAAAACCCTTGGACACATGCCTGCTTATTTTTAATGATTAGTTTATATGCCGAGTATCACATCCACAAATGAAACCACTCGTGAGATATTGTTATTCAATGAAATGCAGGTTTAACCCCCTTAAGACCCCTTTAGAGCCTAAATATCCAAAAATCCTCCCTTAGTGTACGGTTTTGACATACAACGAACATATCCCCAAACTGTCATGTTTCCAACTTCAATATTTTTGGCTGGGCGATGATGAGTGAGTGAATGAGTCAGGACATTTTTTTTCCTTCAGAATTTCACCCCTCCCGATGAACCCCTTCAATTTGATTGATCAAAAAGAACTGTCGAAGAGCTATTTACTTACTTTAAAGCAGTTTTCCCCCCTGAGTTTGATGAGTGAGTCAGTCAATCAGTTAGGACACTTTCTTTCCTGTTCCCCCACCCCCCAGAATTTCACCCCTCCCCATGGGCCCCGTAAATTGGATTTATGAAAAAACGGTCAAACACATATTTACTTTTTTTATGCTGATTTTTTCCCCGCTGTTTCAAACTTCTAGCCTATGTCGTTTAAGAGATACACGCTCCGTTAGGAATCTTTCAATCCCTACTTTTCACCCCTTTCACCTCATAATATACACCACATCGAAAAACCCTCAGACACGTGTCTTCTTACTTTTTAATGATGAGTTTATATGCCATGTATCACATCCCCCAATGAAACCAATCGGGAGATATTGTTATTCAATGAAATGAAGGTTTAACCCCCTTAAGACCTCTTTAGAACCTGAATATACGAAAATCCTCCCTTAGTAGACGGTTTTGACGTACAATGAACATATCCCCAAACTGTCATGTTTCTAACTTCAATAATTTTGGCTGGGCGATGATGAGTGAGTGAGTGAGTGAGTGAGTCAGGACATTTTCTTTCAATTTTCTTTTTTCAGAATTTCACCCCTCCCCATGAACCCCTTAAATTTGATTTATGAAAAAAAAAAACCTGTCGAACAGCTATTTACTTACTTTAAAGCAGTTTTTCCCCCTGAGTTTGATGAGTGAGTCAGTCAGTCAATCAGTTAGGACACTTTCTTTCCTATTCACCCGCCCCCCCCCCCCCCCGAGAATTTCACCCCTCCCCATGGGCCCCTTAAATTGGATTTATGAAAAAACGGTGAAACACATATTTACTTATTTCTTATGCTGATTTTTTCCGCTGAGTTTCAAACTCCTCGCCTATATCGTTTAAGAGATACACGCTCCATTAGGAATCTTTCAATCCCCACTTTTCACCCCCTTTCACCTCATAATATACACCACATCGAAAAACCTTCAGACTCGTGTCTTCTTATTTTTAGCCTATTTTCAATTTTGAAAAAATAGGCTTATGAGATCACCTTTTGTCCGTGTGTGTGTGCGTGTGTGTGTGTGTGTGTGTGTGTGTGAGGTGTGTGTGTGTGTCCCTAATAAAATCTAAACGGCCGGAGCGACGTCAATGAAACTCGGTAAGTTCATAGCACTATTCCCGGCGACCTCGACCGTGCCCTTCAAATTTTGTTACGTCTCACCAATCCAGCATGGCGGCTGAGCGAAATATTTCACTAGAATTCAATATCTCCGAAACTATTACAGATATCACCCTGCAATTGTGTACGGTGATAAAGGGTACTGATACAAGTTTACCTATGTATATTTCATAAACCTGTAAAGTACAAAAAGAACAAGGCGACCAAGCGAATTTGAAATATTTTGATAGACTTTTCTCGTGATTTAACTCTCTGAGCGCTGTGAAATGTGGTACAGTAAATGATTTTGTAGATTGTAATGCACTGCCATCTAATTTAATTCAATTGTTTACATAACCTTAATTTTAAAATTAAGTTTTTATTTCTTGTGTCGTAATCATGCGATCGAAGTGAAAGTTTGAATAATGAACCTAGGCAATAATTGTCCTTGAATGGTACATAACTCTTTGGCCTATACTTATATCAATCCTAAATGGCGAGCTTCCGAAATATTTAGACGGTTCTCAATATCTATGAATCTTTTACAGCAACCAAACTGAAATTTTTTATGTTCATAGAGACTATGAACATATGTTCACCTATAGGACTTTCAGTAACCTGGTGAGCACAAATCCAACATGGCGGCGACGCGAAATATAAATATTTAAATGGACGTTTCTCGCGAATTAACTATCCGAGTGCCATGAAACGTTGCACGTTAAATGCTTATACAAGTGTTGATCCACTGCCATCTAATTTATTTCAATTGTTTGCATAATCACAAGATGGCTGCTGTGCGTAATTTTAGAATCTCGTTTTTACTTCTTGTGTTCTAATCATGCGATTGCAGTTTGAATACCACACGTACACAATAATCTTAATGTAATAGTACAAAAATAAAAATCCAACCTGGCGACCATCTGAAATATTTATACGGTTCTCAATATCTACGAATCTGTTACAGCAATTAAACTGAAATTTTGTATGTTGATAGAGGCAATTAACATGAGCAGGATATATGAAAATAGGCCGTATAGTTCTTCACAGAACTGCTTGTTAATGATGAGTTTATGTGCCGAGTATCACATCCCCCAATGAAACCAATCGGGTGATATTGCTATTCAATGAAATGTAGGTCTACCCCCTTAACACCCCTTTAGAACCTGAATATCCAAAAATCCTCTCTTAGTGGGCATTTGCGGCCCTTGGGGAAGCTGCATACCAAATTTCATTCCAATCCGTTCGGTGGTTTCTGAGATTTCGTGATGAATGAATGAATGAATGAGTGAGTGAGTGAGTGGTATTTGACAAATATATAGTAGAAGATAGTGTTGTGGCGGAGACATCTAGCGGGAATAACGTTTACTTGCACCGGTATATGTTTTATCTCTGACGAAAAGAGAACCTTTACGTGTATATATTTTATCTCTGACTTTTTCTTATTTTTTTATTATTATTGGTCTCCTAGTCAGATTTCCTCACTAGTTCGTCTTATAAAATGTGTATTTTATTCCCTCATAATAAAGGAGTCAAACAAATGTGAGTACAGCATCATTAAAACCACAGTGGTGACCCCGACGTGATATTTGAGTGGATGTTAAATTATCGTGTAATAAAATAACGACATTGACCATGCCTCGCACGGACAACACACCAACCGATGCGACGCTAGCAGGTATGCCTACATCTCATAACGAACCTGAAATTTCACGAGTGTCAATTAAAATCACACCAATTTGGCGTAAAAATGTTAAGGTTTGGCTACTGCAGATCGAGGCCCAATTTGCTACAGCTAACATCACACAAGAGCTTACGTACGAAGTTCAACCATGTTATCGGCTCACTGGAGCCAGACGTTGCCGAACTTATAAGTGATTTGTTAGTAAGACCACGTTCGAATACGCCTTTCTTAGACCTGAAAGCCCGGTTAATAGCTGAATTTGAAGAATCAGAAGGACGGAAAGTGACGAAATTACTCACAGAGCTTGACTTAGGAGACTAAAAGCCAAGCCAGCGTTTACGAGAAATGCGCGCCCTTGCGGGGACACAGGTCAAGGATGATTTTCTACACTCAATCTTTCTGCAACGACTCCCAGTTAATTTAAGATCGATACTAGCATCCTGCAACGATACTCTAGACAACATGGCCGCATTAGCTGATAGAATTCTAGATTTCTCAAACCCCTCGCAATTTCTATCGGTGATTCAATCTCGCCAACCCGCCGCAGAACCTCCTACGCAGCAGGTGGACATGATTTTCAGACTAGAGTCACAATTAGAACAACTTACGTTATCTATAAACAGTCTGATTTCGAACCCACATACAACCCGTCATCGAACGAGAGCTCGATCTAGACCTAGATCACCTTATCGCCAATATCGACCAGATAGTTCATTACGTTGGTACCATTTCACATACCAAGACAAAGCTAGGAAGTGTGCCAACTCATGCTCATATAACACAGCCTCCTCTGCTTGGGGAAATGCTCAGAAACCCTCGCTAGACGCGGCACATAGTGATGTAGGCCAAGGAAATTATCGCCGTGTATTTGTAACAGACCGTTCCTCTGGTACACGATTCCTGGTTGATACAGGAGCAGATGTGTCGGTCCTACCGCCCACTGCACATGACAGATAGTAGACATGTAAACGCATACTTTATGTGGCTAACGGCACACCAATTAAAACCTACGGCGAGCGTTTAATGCAACTTAACCTCAATCTAAGACGTCCATTTTGCTGGCCATTCATCATCGCTGATGTCCAACACGCTATCATTGGTGCTGATTTCCTCAACAACTATGAACTGCGTATCGATGTCAAACATCTTATCGATAGCACCACCAGTATGTCCACCTCTGCAGTGCCAGTGAAACGTCTAATTTCAGAGAGCATCCATTTACTTGACCCTCAGAATAAGTATCCAGAACTATTGGGAAATTATCCAAATATATTTCGTGACAATCCCAATTATTGTGCGCCCGATATCACATTCTTTCATACCATTTCAACGATAGGCCCTCCAGTTTCGGCCAAGGCTAGACGACTATCCCCAGATAAGCTAGCACAAGCAAAGATGGAGTTTCAGAAAATGATAAATCTAGGTATATGTAGACCTTCCAAGAGCCCTTGATCCAGCCCACTCCATTTAGTTCCTAAAAGTGATGGTTCCTGGCGACCTTGTGGAGACTACAGGGCCCTAAATGCAAAAACTATTCCAGACCGCTACCCTATTCCACATCTACAGGACTTCAACAGCCGCTTATGTGGCAAAACAGTTTTCTCCAAAATAGATTTGATTCGAGCTTTTCACCTCATTCCAGTCGCTGAAGAGGATATACCTAAAACTGCTGTCATCACTCCTTTCGGCCTCTTTGAATTTCTTAAACTTCCATTTGGGCTTTGCAATGCAGCACAATCATTTCAAAGGTATATCGACGTCATTTTGAGAGATTTAGACTTTGTTTTCTGCTACCTTGATGACATTCTCATAGCGTCTGTTGATGAGCAGGAGCATGAGATTCACCTGAAATTGCTTCTGGAACACCTAGATAAATATTCTATCAATGTAAACCTGTACAAATGTATTTTTGGGGCCTCTGAAATTTCCTTTTTAGGGTACTCTGTTACGTCTACAGGAATCAAACCATTACCTGATCGAGTTGAAGCTATTCTTTCATATCCACAACCTAGTACAATCGTTGATCTAAGACGATTCCTAGGATTGGTAAACTTTTATCGTCGGTCACTTCCCAATGCGGCAAAGACCCAGCAGAGCCTCTTCAGGATATGTAAGGACACACGCAAGCGTGACCGCAGAGCAGTTAAATGGACACCAGAGGCTGTTCAAGCTTATAACAACGCCAAGAAACAAATTGCTGATGCTACCCTACTTGCACATCCCTCAAGTGATCTACCATTGGCATTGACGGTTGACGCTTCCGACTTTTCGATTGGAGCCTCACTACATCAAATCCGTGATGGTACAGCAGAACCTCTTGCATTTTTCTCAAAGACTCTAAATGACACACAAAAAGGGTACAGCACTTATGATCGTGAGCTTCTCGCTGCCTATTCTGCAATAAAGTACTTCCGCCATTTATTGGAAGGTAGAAATTTTACACTTTTTACAGACCACAAACCTCTGACGTTCGCATTTCAGCAGCGCCTAGATAAAGCATCTCCACGGCAACTCCGACAGTTGGATTTTATAGGCCAATTTACAACTGACTTGAAGTATCTTCCGGGAAAGGATAACATTCCGGCAGATTTTTTCTCCCGCATCTCATCTATCTTCATTACATCTCAATTGTCATTTGATGATGTAGCTAAAGCACAGGCATCCGACGAAGACCTAAAAGCTCTGCTAAAATCAACTGCCACATCTCTTCAATTCAAGACCATCAATTTACCATCCGGAGAAGAACTAGTCACTGATGTTTCAACAGGAGAGGTGCGGCCATATTTACCTATCCAATTCCGCAAGCTTGCATTTGAAATGCTTCTTAATATGACGCACCCAGGGATTAAAGCATCTACCACACTTCTACAGAAAAGATATGTATGGCCATCACTCAAGGCAGATGTCAAACTGTGGACAAGATGCTGCATAGCCTGCCAGCGCTCCAAGGTTACCAGACATACCAACAGTGCAATTAATACATATGATCCAGTGAAACGACGCTTCTTTCACATACATGCGGATATTGTTGGCCCCCTTCCACCATCTGAAGGATATACATATATCCTTACAATCATCGATCGATTTTCAAGTTGGCCAGAGGCTATACCATTAAAGGACATAACATCAGAATCAGTAGCTCATGCCATCCTATACTTTTGGATAGCTAGATTTGGTGTACCAGCCGTCATCACAACTGACCGTGGCAAGCAGTTTGACTGCTCGTTATTCAGTCATCTGATGAAAATACTGGGCATACACCACATTAAATCGACAGCTTACCATCCTGCAGCAAATGGGAAAATAGAACGTTGGCACCGCCAGCTCAAAGGCGCACTTCGGACTCAGTTAACCAACAGCTGGGTACCCCAACTTCCAACAGTCCTGCTAGGCCTCAGATCACTCATCATACCTCACCTAAATTCCTCCTCAGCTGCAGTCATTTATGGAGAGCCTATTCGCCTACCAGCAGACTTCTTTGAAGAATCACCACCGACAGACCTTCCTGCTTTCGTCCTCAAGCTCAAACAGCATGTTCAGTCCTTACGCCCAGTCCAACCAAAACATCATGCTGTTAAAAGAACATTTATACATCCTGAACTGTTGCGTTCTTCTCATGTGTTCATCCGGCATGACTCTCATCGTAAACACTTGCAGCCAATCTACGATGGACCATTCCGTGTAATATCTCGCTCCGACAAACACTTTGTGGTTATTACCAACCATGGTGAAGAGACTATTTGTATTGATAGACTTAAACCAGCATTTCTACTAAATAGTGAATACACTGGCACAGCTACCACAACTTGTGCCAGTAGCCAACAGCAGATTCATAGGGACATCTGCATCCCACAGACTCAACTGAAAGAGTCCTACACCCGTTCTGGAAGAACTGTTCGATTCCCATCACGATATCTCTCCGTTGTCACTGGGGAGGGAGTATGTGGCGGAGGCATCTAGCGGGAATAACGTTTACTTGTACCGGTATATGTTTTATCTCTGACGAAAAGAGAACCTTTACGTGTATATATTTTATCTCTGACTTTTTATTATTTTTCATTATTGTTGGTCTCCTAGTCAGATTTCCTCACTAGTTCGTTTTATAAAATGTGTATTTTATTCCCTCATAATAAAGGAGTCAAACAAATGTGAGTACAGCATCATTAAAACCACAGTGCCAAGTCTTTGTTATGCTAAACTCGGTTGACAGTGCTGTGTGAGTAGTTGAGTAACTAACGGGATTTCAAGTAAAGATCCTCATTTTCTATACCGGTAGTGCAGAGCGCAACTGGCATACAGTCGGCCGTGTCTCGACTTGAGCTATGTTGCCATGGAAACTATTTGCCTTGCCATTCCTTCATGAGTATATTTTATGATTTGATTAGCCTGTGCTTGAGTGCAAAAGGGCTGAAATCAGAAGAATGAGAAAGACTATCGAAAATTCATGTAGCCAGCGGTTCCTTCTGGGTCCTAAACTACGTGTATGCAAAATTTGGTTGACATTGGTGGAACGGTGTAGATTTGTATACCGAACCAACCCATCCACATACACACAGACTTTCACTTTTATATATAAGATTGAACGAGAGGACAATTCCAGATCGCTACCCAGTACCCAGAATATAAGATTTTCAACACATCTTGAAAGGAAAAACTGTTTTGTCGAAAATCTACTTATTTAAAGCATATTACCAAATCCCAATCGCCGAAGAGGATAAGTGCAAAACTGCAATAATAACTCCTTTCGGATTGAATGAGTTCAATTTCATGAGTTTTGGGTTAAGAAATGCTCCATCCACCTTCCAGAGATTCATAAATGAAGTTTTCAGAGGTTTGGATTTCACATTTCCTTACTTGGACGACATTCTGATAGCCTCCGCATCATTTGAAGAGCATAAGAACCATCTTAAGTTGGTTATGGACAAGTTAAACAAGTATGGCCTTCGAATAAATACCTCCAAATCAGTGATGGGCGTAGACAGAATAGAGTTTCTAGGGTACCTCATTACAGCTGAGGGTATTAGACCTCTTCCTGAAAAGGTTCAAACAATCTTGAATTATAAACTGCCAGAAACAGTGCATGAACTCCGCACGTTTCTCTGCATGGTTAACTTTTACCGCCGCTACCTCAAAGATGCTGCCAAAACACAAGCAGTGCTCCATGAATACCTAAAAGGAGCAAGAAAGAGAGACCGCAGAAAAGTTCAATGGACTGAAGAAGCGAAGCAGTTGTTTGAAAAATGTAAACAAAACTATTCCTAACCCAGACAATCTATTAGGCCTGTTTACAGACGCCTCTGACATTGCCATTGGATCTGTGTTGCAACAATATGAAAATGATGGTTGGAGACCCATTGCCTTCTACTCAAAGAAACTGAGCAAAACACAGAAATCTTACAGCACATATGACAGAGAGCTTTTAGGCATTTACCTATCAGTGAAACAGATCAAACATTTTTTGTAGGGAAGATATTTCACCATCTTCACGGATCACAAGCCGCTAACCTATGCATTTATACAAAAGAACGAGGAAGCATCACCAAGACAATTGCGACACCTCCATTATATTTCTTAATTTACTACCAATATTCAACATGTTAGTGGTAAACACAACATTGTAGCCGACACTCTATCTCGGACGGAAGAAATCTCTGTGATTGATTACGATGAAATTGCAAGAGAGCAACTGCAAGATGAAGAATTAAAACGGCTGATGGAAGAGAGTAAATCACTGACATTCAAGAAGTGCGCATTAACAGCGGGTAAGGCATTGTGGTGCGACATCTCAACGAATAATGCAAGACCATTTATCTCAGAGTCATTCCGCAAACAGATGTTTCAACAGATCCATAACTTATCACACTCAGGTGTAAAATCGTCAGTGAAGCAGATGACAACTAGGTTCATTTGGCCGAATAAGAAATCTGATGTTCGAAAATGGGCCCAAGCGTGCATCCACTGCCAGAGAAACAAAGTAACAAGACACACACAGTCTAAGTTAACTTCATTTCCAGAACCTGATGAAAGGTTTAGTGTTGTACATATGGACTTAGTTGGCCCACTGCCACCATCAGATGGGAACATTTATTGTTTAACATGCATCGACCGCTATACCTCTTGGATGGAAGTCATCCCAATGCAAAATATCACAGCAGACACAGTTGCTAAATCATTCTACTCCAACTGGATTGCTAGATTTGGAGTCCCGAGTGTAATTATCACAGACCGTGGACCACAATTTGAATCCAAACTTTTCAAGAAATTAGCAGTGTTGTGTGGTGTTAAACTGAAGCACACTACAATCTACCACCCACAATGTAATGGAAAGATTGAACGACTACACCGCACCTTAAAAACTGCCATCAGAGCACATAATTCCCATAAATGGACAGAGGTTTTGCCTACAATGCTTCTTGGGTTGCGTGCAGCCATAAAAAGCAATTCTGACTATTCTATTGCACAGATGGTCTATGGTAAGACGATTAAGCTACCTGGAGAGTTTTTTGAAATGCCATCAACAACAACTGACCCAGACACCTTCGTCTCCCACTTACAAAAAAAAAGATGACAGCACTTAAGCCTATTACATCTTATCATAAAACAACCAGAAGTGTATTTGTTCATAGAGACCTCAAGTCATGTACTCATGTCTTCTTGAGGAATGACAAAGTAAAGAAGCCATTGACACCACCTTATGATGGTCCTTTTCCTGTTGAGAAGAGATATGAGAAATTCTTCACACTACTAATTAAAGGAAAACAAGTAAATGTATCGATAGACAGAATAAAACCAGACTACATCTTGGCACCAGATGAAGAGACCCCAGATCCTTCTCCTGTTTCAAGCCCAGCCAACCATCAACAAGACACTGCAGTACCACCTCATGCCATGGCGAATAAAAAGGACACTACTATAATCAAGACATCACACTCTGGACGTACTGTGAGATTGCCAGTTCGTTTTCAGTAGTGCTTACAGTTATATCAGTGTATGGTAAAAGTTTTACTCCTGCTTGAACAAGCGTAACTATGTTACTGGTGGGGGAGTGGTGTAGGTGCAGGAGACATGATATAGGTAGCTGTGGACATGATATAGGTAGCTGTGAATAATAAACAAAGAAAATAAGAACAGTTGAAAAGAACGAACATATAGTTAGCATACTCGATGGAGATATACTGATTGTTCGGTTGAAATAAGTGATTGAAATAAAAATAAATTGAGTATCTATAAAAGTATTCAGAACAGCTACACTCAGCACCAACCCTCTCATCGACAGTTTGGGTGATAACCAAGCAAGGGGGAGCCCCCATAAGCGCTCCCGAATTATTATAGAATAACTCTTCCTCATGCTACTGTAGCACTCTTTTACTTCTCTCTCGAAATTACTATCTTTAAAATTCTTTTCACTTTCTAATTTTCGTTTCCCGAACGTCTCACTTCTACTATCCTTTACAAACTTCTGAATTTCCAATGTCTCAGTGCATCAGGTCATATTCTGGCCAATTCGATTCACGGTAATCACCCAAACCTCCCTCATTCAATTGTAGTCGGTCGTATACCGTATATTGGTTATAGTTCTCAAGGCCTTCGGGCTGATAGGCTAGAATTAAACGCAACTAAACCGGCTTCGATTACGAAGGTCAGGTCAGGTCCAGTCATGCATGCCTTCCCTAATACACAGTTTTGAGGTAAGCTTTGTGTGTTGCCTTATTGGCAAACAGTATTAGAAGAAAACTTGTAGTGTAATTAAAACTACGCGGCTGAATAAAATTGGTTACATCTTCCTTAAAGTTGACAACCAATAATTTTGTTGGCGATCTGTTCAGTTTCAATTTTTGATTCTTGCAGGGTTGATGTCAAAACTCGTAGCATTTTACTTAGTTCCCTCAAGGAGGCAGGGTGCATGTAGCCCCACCACTTCTGCTGCACCCTGGATAGTGTTACATCCTCAAGGGATCACGTCTGGTGAGTTCGGGAGTTGGCAACCCCGAGCGATTCTTGAGCTGGGTCACGTGTTCCCCCCTTTTCCATTGCCTTTGGGGCGGACCCTCTCATCTTTCCCTTTCCTCGCTGCCTTTCTTGGCTCTCCTGCCTTCCAAGTCCCACAAGTTCCACACAAGACACGGCACAAACCTAGAAGAAATGCTGAGTTTTAATTCACCGGCAGTGAAAGCCAATACACCATCTTTTTGGAAGCCTTCATTGGGAGGTTGAGGCTGCTTGAGCTTTTGGTTGACGCAGTCAGGTAGTGCAGTTGCACTCTATAGGAGGTAGTGCGCAGTTCGTTACTCCTGTGGGGGGTCCTGTTGGGGACACCAAGAGACCGCCGATCAGCCAGTCTGGTGTCCTAGGCGAAACCCCACACAAGACACGGCACAAACCTAGAGGAATTGCTGAGTCTCCTCCTTTTTGTTTCCCATTTCCTGTTCTAGTTTGTAAGTGAGCAGTTAGTTTTAGTTGTAAGTTTCATTTGATCATCTATTATTTTCACTATTACCCAAACCATTAGCGGCCGATAACCAAGATGTTAGGCCCCTTTAAACAACAATTATCATCAACGTACTTAGTTCCCTCTCTGAATCTACAATTAATTCAATGGCATCAGAAAATCTTATATAATGGATTTCTTGTTAGTCTACTTTTCACATTTTGCAAAAATGAGGAAAAAGTAGACTTATGAGATCGATCCGGGCAAATGTGTGTCTGCCTGTCCTTCTGTCTGTCTGTCTGTCTGTCTGTCTGGCTGTGTGTGTGTGTGTGTGTCCACTATCAACTCCAAAACGGCTGCAGCAATCGAAACAAAATTTGGTAGGAGTAAAGATCTATACCTGAATATCTCAATGCCGTATTTGAAAATGATGTCAGTGCTACCAACTGCTGAAAAATTGCAATTGAAATTTGAGCTCCATTTTGGATATCATGGAAGGTATGAATGGGAGCAATTTCAAAATTGGCACACGTATAGATAATAATATTTTAGTTTAATTTCCAGGAGGTCATACATGGAAGTGTTGCCAAAATGATTATAAGCCTGCTGAGAGGTCCAAATTTTAAATGCATATAACTTCTACACTATCAATTGGAATTCAACCAAAGTTCGTATGTGCTATATGTGCATAAATAGATATGACTGAGTGTATTCATAAGAGCCATCAGATGCTCTCAATTTATTTTATTCAAATACCAATATATCAGAAAGTATGCAAGCCGACAGCTTTAAACTATGCACACGTATAGTACTTGGCATTCTATATTAATTTGGGGTAACTTATATACGTCAGTGCTACCAACATGGTTCTAAGCCTGCTGAGATGTCCAAATTTAAATACTTGTAACTTCTATACTATCATTTGGGTTTCTACCAAATTTCGTATGTGCTATGTGTACCATAACAGATATGACTATGCGTATTCTTAAGAGCAACCAGGGCTGCCAACTGTTAATAAATACTGTCTCTATTTTTTTTTACCCTAATATCAATATATCAGAAAGTATGCAAGGCAACAGCTTTAAACTTTGCATACGTATAGTACCTGACATTCTAGATTAATTTGGCGTAACTAATATACGTCAGTGCTGCCAATATGATTCCAACCTTCTAATAGGTCCAATTTTAAAATACACGTACCTTCTGTACTAACAAATTGATTTCATCCATTATTGGCACAACAATAGATGCTAATATTTCAGATTATTTCTGACCAATACATGCATGACATTGTTGACAACATGATTTTACGCGCGCTGTTAGATCCAATGTTTAACTGCATGTAACGTCCAGTCCATGTTATGCATTGGACTTGAACCAAATTTTGTATTCAGTATCTTAAGAGACGGAACTAAGAATATATTCAATCACCAGGCTGCCAAATGTAGTGCTTTATTAGGGTACATTATACTAGGTATATTTCGGACTAATTATAAATTTCGATACTACCAAATTAATTTCGTCAGTATTCTAGATAGATCCATATATATTAATCATTGGCATGCATCCTTAATTTTAAAGAAAGTAGGCTCTTTAGTTCGTCACGGAACTTCTTGTCCCTTACTTTTAATTCCTTTGGTCTTTGGTTTAAATTTTGATACGGCTTTCTATATGAACATGTTGAACAAATGTGGAGATAATGCACAACCTTGTTTCACTTTCCTTCTAATGGATACTATCTCTACTATTCCAATTATTCTAGATGTTTTGCTCTTTAAATAAACAATCACCACTCAAAATCACATTAATCTGGGGCTCTCAGTATAACTCTGCAATAAATTGTTATATTTTATCATTTTAAATGATCTTGTCGACTTCGTCGTTACGCTGGGGTCTGGCGTTACGTTACGGTGACGGGACGAAATGTACCCAGATGCACTGAGGTGTGTGACGTCGTAGTACCGCTTGGTGCATGTGTTCCCCGACAATCTCTACTTCGTTAGTATAAGACAAAAATCCCCGATTCTTGGATGTCACGGGTAATCTCGAGAACCACTGGATGGATTTTGATGCGGTTTTCACCATTCTGTAAAGGATATCTCGAGGAAAAATTATGTAGTAAATAATTTATATATGATCAATGGAAGCCAAGCAGTAACGATTTCAGTGAAAAAGTCGAAAACAAACTTGGCATCCGGGCGCTTCTTAAGCTTACGCTGGGCTAACCGATAAAAATATCAATATACTATGAGCGTAAGAATTGGTCAGCATGAAAAGTTCTACAAAAAGTCCGCGAGAGCATATCTCTATCTTCAATACATCGCCCACTATAGGCTAAGTGTTTTTAGACTGGATGGAAGGGACACGTCCCCGCGCGGTTGACCTTGTTTTGCCCTTGGTTTGCACTTGCCGTTCGCGAGTAATTTGAATCAAGATAAGCAAGATAAGTACTAAGCAGATAATTTTCTAACATGTCAAGGGTCTTTGGCTTCGAGCGAAGCGAGAAGCCTCCAGCCTTTCTAGCATTTTTCAGCATTTGTAGCATTTAAAATGATACAAAGTCTAGTCTTTCAGACTGACTGTCACTTTTTGTAGTGCATTTATTTCAGAGGCTTGGACGTCGTGGTCATTTAGCCCTGTGTTGTTGGGTGTGAGCGTGTGTATAATTTGTCTGAGAAGCTGTGTTCGTATGTATATGAGGATTGGGAAGGACGTGGCCGTGACCTTAAGTTAAGTACTTTTTGGCATTCGCCTGGAGTAGAAGAGGGAAACCATGGACGACCACTTCCAGGATGGCTGAGATGGGAATCGAACCCAGCTCTCCTCAGTTTTACTTCACGAGGAAGAGTGTATCTCGGTTTAGTCCTCAGGCCAGATAGAAATTTCTTGGGAATCGAACACGACAGTCAAGAATGCTAGCAACTATACCACGAGGTGGTACAAAAATTTGATCTATCACCACTTGAATCATGGGTAGTATGCTGAGTTTCTATGCCCAAGTTCGCGGGTTCAAATCTGGCCAAAATCGTCGGATCTTTTTAAGAGAGTTAAAAATCCGTCAGTATGCCTTCCTTCGGAGGGTAGTAAAGCCGGCGGTCCCATGTCATAGATTTATGGCATGTAAAAGAACCTTCCACTAATTACACTAGTGTGAAGCTAAATTATAGGTTAGATTTGACTAACGCACTTAGGTTACAACGTTTGTCGTCAGGAGCCGACTGCGGTGGCACCTAGTAACCAAGTTTAGAACTAGTTGTCGTTGACGGTATCGATTGGTAGCAAAAGTGGGAATTACTTGAAAATTGAATGTCTGCAGTCCTTACTTGAATTAAAAACAGATTAGACACACTAATACAGCCATCAGAATTAACACTGGTTATCAGAGAGATTCTACACACACCCAAAGTACACGGGGCTACATGACCACGTTGTCGCAGCCCCTGAACTGAGGAACCAACCAACCACTTGAATGGAAGTATATCAAATCAAACCCACCCTGAATGATAATCTAATTAGAAAATGACGCCCACATACTTACATGGTATAAATCTCTTTCCTTTTCTCGTGCGATTATCACATTCTGAAAGGGAAGCACAGTCATAAACATACCGCTATAATCAATTCATTTCCCTGATTTCCTGCCAATACGCAGTTACGATCAGTAGACATATGAATCCCACTCCTGGTGTGCATTTCCAACATTACTACTCGTAAGAGACGCGCGGATGGATGGCGCTATGCTGTTTTACGATTTTCAGCTAAAGGGGGTGATGGATGGAATAAAGGGGAGAGGCTAACAAGATGGGTGATAATGATTGATGAAGGAGAGGGGTGAACATGGGACATGACAAAATGCGAAGCGAGTGAGATTATAGCTCCTGATAGGTGCAGAGAGGAAATAGCCTTTTTACGATATCTGATATTTCTGCGCTCCCATTTGATGCAAATATCGTAAGCGAGTCTCAGTGGACCAGCTGAAAGGAGATCTGTTTCAAGTTCCCAAGTCTACGGGTTCAATCCCAGCCGTAACCATTGCATTTTTAAATGTAATAATACCATGCTTATTAATGTTGAACATACTTCAATGTACAGTGTGCATTCACTCCTCATTGTCCACATCACTAACTTTTCCACTCACCCACATTACCATGTGTAAACAGTACAATGCACATACGCCACTCTAAATTGAGAATCCTCATTTGGGTTAAATACATATAACTTATTTGCAAACTAGCAACCCGACCCGGCTTCGCCCGGGAACAGTTATGAATGCATTACGTGATAAGCGCTTTTTTTTTCAATGTCAATGAACAACGACCAATATACGTTTTACGTCTCGGCATGATGGGTTAAAATCACTGACTGGACTATTAATTATATTATCATGGAGATGCATGTGCAACAAATTCTTGTCCGACGTAATTTAAGAATGGCGAGGTGCATGAAACACAAATCCCCCTTCCGTCCAATCTTAAAAGCCGAGTTGAACTTCCAGGGAAACTCCAAACACAACCACTCTTCTCTAAAGTTTTTAACTCAACACGACTCGACAGTTTGCTGCTGGCTGTATCTGGGGCAATAAGCTCGTCCGCTAGCTAAGCTGTAACTGGGGTTATAGACTCGCCCCTAGCTAGCTCGTAAACTGTCGCCTCAGTAGTTGAATGGACATGGTTGGGAGAAATTAAAACGTAAAAACACTTATAGTGGGCGATGTATTGAAGATAGACATATGCTCTCCCGGACTTTTTTGTAGCATTTTTAATTCTGAACAATTCTTTCAATCAAAGTATTTAGGTATTTTTAACGATTTGCCCAGCGTAAACTTACAAATGGCTCGAACGCCAGGTTTGTTTTCGACTTTTCCACTGAAATCGTTGCTACTTGGCTTCCTTTGATCATAAATAAATTATGTTCTACAGAAATCATCCTCGAGATATCCTTTATAGAATGATAACCGCATGAAAATCCATCCAGTGGTTCTCGAGTATACCCGTAACATCCAAGAATCGGGGACTTTGTTTTATACTAAGTAGAGGTGTGGACGCTGTCCATGGTGTCAAATTACAATAATTAAACAAAACAGTTCATTCATACAACCACAACAATTTTAGAAAATAAGGATTTATTAGAAAATAAGTATTAGGCCTAATTGCTAAAAGAAGATACCGGTAATCATAATAATAATTATTTTAATAATAGAAAAAAATAAGCATTACAATACAGCCATAAAACCGGAAGCCGCATACGCAGCAGAAACATTATTCCATCTAAATGAGCATTCTAAAAACGACAGATTACAGAAGATCGAAAGGCGAATTGGAAGAACTTGTATCAATAAAGTTATAAAAATATTGTCTACATCATCCTAGAACCCATTACTGATACCATGCGAGGGAAAAGACTAGGATTCTTTGGGCACATCATGAGAATGCCAGATTTACGTCTTCTAAGGCAACTAGTACAGTGCAATCATGCTTGAAAAAACACAACAACTGGATGCCGATGGTTAAAAGAAATCAGAGAGGACTATAACAACAGAAGATGCTACACATAAGAAAAGTTAACTAAAGCACTTAAAAATATGAATTTTCATTTTCCACTCATAAAAAAGTAAACTCCAACAAGAATATTTTCCGCCCAAGAAAGGACATGACGATCAATACGCATGAAGAAGAACTGGGAGGACCGCAATGCTCGTACAGTTCCTACAATGGTTGGTTAAAGTGATCCTTTGTGGTCTCAAAAGGCGAAGTAGAAGAAGAATAGCAATAATCATAAAATAATAATAATAACTTACAGTTTCTTTCATGCTTCAACTCGTGCACCGTACATCACTGTCGCCTGATCTGGCTTCCTTACCAGCTCCTTGAATTTACCAACATCGGAAGGCAAACGGCTGAAAATGTCCCCTGGCAAACTGTTCCATTCTACTTTCCCTCTCCCAATGAACGAATAATTTCCCCAGTTACTATTCCACTGACTTAATTTTAATTTACAAGAATTACTATATTTGCCCTAGGGCAGCCTTTAAGTATCGCGCTTTGACTTTTTCAAGGGATCTGAGATCGCCCGTGCTTAATTTATCCTAGACTATACTTACATTTCTGAAAAGTAGTATCATACTTTTAACCAAGTAACTGGAGGGACTAGCACCAGTGAAATATAAATGATATGAAAAATCCACAGCCTGCTTCCAGTCTCCGACCGGGTCAGGAATGGAATGAATGAAGCCCCTATCTAGCGGCGAGGATATGAACTGTGCCGGCTGCCGAGGCCTGACGCACTCCTCTGGGGCAATGATTAAATGAATGACAGATGAAATGAAATGATAGTGGAGAGTGTTGCTGGAATGAAATTTTGACAGGGAAAACCGGAGTACCCGGAGAAAAACCTGTCTGCCTCCGTTCTGTCCAGCACAGATCTCACATGGAGTGACCGGGATTTGAACCACGGACTCAGCGGTGAGAGGCCGGCGTGCTGCCGCCTGAGCCACGGAGGCTCGAAATATAAATGATATAAATGATATAAATGATCATTCGTTAATCTAAAATGTACGATATCTACACTATACAAGAAGTTCCGTGACGAACTAAAGAGCCTACTTTTCTAAAAATTAAGATTCATGCCAATGATTAATCTATATGGATCTATCTATAATAATGACGAAATAAAGTTGGTAATTTCGAAATTTCTAAATTCTTAGAAATACTGTATACCTGGCATAATGTATCCTACAGCACTACAGTTGACAGCCCAGGTGACTAATATATCTTAGTTCCATCTCTTAAGGTACAGAACACAAAATTTGGTTGAAGTTCAATGGATAGCATGGACGTTACATGCAGTTAAATATTGGATTTAACAGCGCGCGTAAAATTATGTTGGCAACAATGTCATGCATGTATTGTTCAGAAATAATCTGAAATAATATGATCTATTGTTGTGCCAATTTTGAATGAAATCCATTAGTTAGTATAGAAGTTACATGCATTTTAAAATTGGTCCTATCAGCAGGCTTAGAATCAAGTTGGAAGCACTGACGTATATTAGTTACTCCAAATTAATCTAGAATGTCAGGTACTATACGTGTGCATAGTTTGAATCTGTCGGCTTGCATACTTTATGAAATATTGATATTAGGGTAAATAAGAAGAGATAGCATTTATTAACAATTGTGGCTGTTACGAATACGCTCAGTCATATCTGTTTATGTACACATAGTACATACGAAATTTGGTTGAAATCCAATTGATAGCGTAGAAATCACATGCATTTAAAGTTGGACATAATCAGCAGGCTTAGAATCATTTTGGCTACACTGGCATGTATGGCGTCCTGGAAATTAAACTGAAATATTAGTACCTATACGTGTGCCAATTTTGAAATAGCTCCCATTCATACCTTCCAAGATATCCAACATGGAGCTCAAATTTCAATTGCGATTTTTCAGCAGTTGGTAGCACTGACATCATTTTCAAATACGGCATAGTGATATTCAGGTATAGATAGATCTTTACTCCTACCAAATTTTCTTTCGATTGCTGCAGCCGTTTAGGAGTTGATAGGGGAGGGACAGACAGACAGACAGACAGACAGACAGACAGAAGGACAGACAGACACACATTTGCCCGGATCGATCTCATAACTCTACTTTTAACTCATTTTTGCAAAATGTGAAAAGTAGGCTAAAAATTGGGGCGCATAACCTTGGTGCTCCAATCCTTAAACAATTTCCACCTCCATCACTACGATGGAAAATTACATGCTATGATATTGAACATTCAGTATAAGATAGGTAAATATTTTTTAATGTAAATACATATTTTGAGAATTTTTCTATAAATACATAAATTCCTGCTTTTCATTTATTAGCACATAAAAAGACATAATATTTACATTTTTTTAAAATCAGTATGCTAGATCTTTGAGTGTATTGCATTTTTGTTCTGTTTTTCTTCAACGGGGAAGAGCCTGTGAATTATCTAATCTTCATACAGGGCGTATGTCAGCTTGCAACTGTGTCATTCGACTTGTCGCCCCGTGCCACTCACTGTGTAAGCCGGGAATTTCCTTATACATAGCCATATTGCACCTCGTGCTAGACACCCTCCCCCAGCTACCTGGAACCAGTGTCACTCACATGCAGATAATTTCTGGTACAGTGAAGTGTAAGGCAGTTCTACGATGCCTAAAGTAAAAACAACTACAAGTTATCGTCTGTTGCAGAATTTAAAGAAGATTGTATTTCTGATGGGGACGTTCTGATCTGCCGACGATGTGGGAAAGCAATCATGGCTGAACTGGGATCTCAAGTTGCACAACACCTCAAGGGTGCCTTCAGAATAAGTGTTTCGCGATGATCGTCGGTCATTTGTGATGGACAACCTGAAGATCTATCTCGTTGTGTATTGTAATGCTTCAGCAGTCAGTGAGATATAAAATAAATTGCATTCATGAGTACTGCATATTGTTTATATTCACATTAATAAACTAAATTATAATTAAATATTTTTACTTTTTCGTCACAAATTTCAGGTATTTTTAATACATAAAAAATAAATATTTTCCCAATTTTTAGCACCTAAAAATCCGAGCCCTAGTTATGACTCCTCCCACGTGTCTTTAAGGACAGTAGACTCCAATACCACAACAACCCTTGCCGTCTCTCTCCCTAACCCCTACCCTCACATGAGTTCCGCCCCGAGCATAAACACGAACCGTGGTTTGGATCAGGGACAAGAGGCTATATTTAAGACGTCCCCTCGGGTAACCTAATAAACTCAAGTCCATCCAACTAACAAAATAAATAATGTTAAAGCTGTTTAAAATTAGTTTGGCTTTTAATTTGTATGTAAATAATAATTTGTTCCCGGGAGAGAGTCAGGAAAGTTTGTGAAGTAATCAAGGGGAGTGTCCCCTCCACTGCTCTGAGACCCAGGGCAAGGTCTGTCTGATCTCACTTGTGCTTATCTTCAGTCAAAGACCGAGGGCATCGTCCTTCATAGTGAACAAGTAGTTCCGTGAAGAACTATACAGCCTATTTTCATATAATCTACTTATGTTAATTGACTCTATCAACATACAAAATTTCAGTTTGATTGCTGTAATAGATTCGTACATATTGAGAACCGACTAAATATTTTGGATGGTCGCCATGTTGGATTTTTATATATGTAGGTCCTAGAGTTATGTACTGTTACAGGAAGATTATTGTATACGTGTAGCATTCAAACTTCAATCGCATGTTTAGGACACAAGAAGTAAAAACGAGATTTTAAAATTTCGCTCAGCTGCCATCTTGTGGTTATGAAAACAATTGAAAAAATTATATGCCAGTGGATTAGCATTTGTATAAGGATTAACTGTACCAAGTTTCACTGCACTCGGATGGTTAATTTGCGAGAAACGTCCATGTGAATATTTCTACTTCGCGTCACCGCCATGTTGGATTTCTGATCACCAGGTTATTGAAAGTCCTATAGGTGAACGTATGTTCATAGACCCTATGAACATTAAAAATTCAGTTTAATTGCTATAATAGATTCGTAGATATTCAGAGCCATCTAAATATTTCGGATGGTCGCCATGTTGGATTGTTATATGTATAGGCCATAGAGTCAAGTACCATTAAAGGAAAATTATTGCGTGGGTTCATTATTAAAACTTTCACTTCGATCGCATGATTACGACGCAAGAATAAAGTAAAAGTTTGAATAATGAACCTAGGCAATAATTGTCCTTGAATGGTACATAACTCTTTGGCCTATACATATAAAGATTCTAAATGGCGAGGTTCCGAAATATTTAGACGGTTCTCAATATCTATGAATCTTTTACAGCAACCAAACTGATTTTTTTTTATGTTCATAGAGACATGAACATATGTTCACCTATAGGACTTCAGTAACCTGGTGAGCACAAATCCAACATGGCGGCGACGCAAAGTATGAATATTTAAATGGACGTTTCTCGCGAATTAACTATCCGAGTGTCGTGAAACGTTGCACGTTAAATGCTTATACAAATGTTGATCCACTGGCATCTAATTTATTTCAATTGTTTGCATAATCACAAGATGGCTGCTGTGCGTAATTTTAAAATCTCTTTTTTACTTCTTGTGTTCTAATCATGCGATTGAAGTTTGAATACCACACGTACACAATAATATTAATGTAATAGAACAAAAATAAAAATCCAACCTGGCGACAATCTGAAATATTTAGACGGTTCTCAATATCTACGAATCTGTTACAGCAATTAAACTGAAATTTTGTATGTTGATAGTGGCAATTAACATGAGTAGGATATATGAAAATAGGCTGTATAGTTCTTCACGGAACTACTTGTTTTTATATGACCCACCATTACGCCAAGGGATCAGAAAAATGATTTCGGAATTAAAGAAAATGCCAAGTGCCATCAGAGGTTACCATGACAACGCTTCTAAATTGATGAGGGATGAGCTATCAGAGGTTGCCAAGACAACGCCATTGACGAGATCACATTCATTTTTAGCCTACTTTTCACACTTTGCAAAAATGAGGAAAACGTAGGCTTATGAGATTGATCCGGGAAAATGTCTGTCTGTCTGTCCATCTGTCTGTGTGTGTGTCCCCCCCCTATCAACTCCTAAACGGCTGCAGCAATCGAAACCAAATTTAGTATGAGTAAATATGTATACCGGAATATCTCAGGCCCATATTTGAAAAAGATGTCAGTGCTACCAACTGCTAAAAAAACGCACTAGAAATGTGAGCTCCATGTTGGATATCTTGGAAGGTATAAATGGGAGCTATTTCAAAATTGGCACACATGTAGATAATACTATTTCAATTTAATTTCCAGGAGGCCATACATGACAGTGTTGCCAAAATAATTTTAAGCCTTCTGATAGGTCCAATTTTTAAATGCATATAACTTCTACACTATCAATTGGGTTTTAACCAAATTTTGTATGTAATATGTATACATAAGCAGATATGACTGAGTGTATTCTTAAGAGCCACCAGGGCTGCCAACTGTTAATAATTGCTCTCTCTATTTTTTTAAATCCAAATACCAATATATCAGAAAGTATGCAAGCCGACAGCTTTAAACTATGCACACGTATATTACCTGACATTTTACATTAATTTGGAGTAACTTATATACGTCAGTTCTACCAACATGATTCTAAGCCTGCTGATAGGACCAATTTTTAAATACATTTAACTTCTATACTGTCAGTTGGATTTCAACCAAATTTCGTATGTGCTATGTGTAACATAACAGATATGACTATGAGTATTCTTAAGAGCAATCAGGGCTGCCCACTGTTAATAAATGGTGTCTATATTTTTTACCCTTATATCAATATATCAGAAAGTAAGCAAGCCAACAGCTCTATACTTTGCACACGTATAGCAGCTGACATTCTAGATTAATTTGGAGTAATTAATATAAGCCAGTGCTGCCAGCATGATTCTATGCCTGATGATAGCTCCAATTTTAAAATAAATGTAACTTCTATACCAACAAATGGATTTCATCCAAAATTGGCACAAAAAGATATAATAATATTTCAGATTATTTCTGATCAGCACTCGCATGACATTGTTGCCAACATGCTTTTACGTGTACTAATAGATCCAATGTCTAACTCCATGTAACGTCCTTTGGACTTCAATCACATTTTGTATTCTGTACCTTACGAGATGGAATTAAGAATATATTCAGTCACCAGGGCTGCCAACTGTATTGCTCTATTAGGCTACATTATGCCTAGTATACAGTATTTCGAACTAATTAAGACATTTCGATATTACCAACTTAATTTCGTCATTATTCTAGATAGGTTCATATACTGTAGATTAATCATTGGCATGAATCTTAATTTTAAGAAAAGTAGGCTCTTTAGTTCGTCACGGAACTTCTTGTTCCATCTGACTATGAGGGAAGCGGCTAACTGGTAGCATGCTGAACTTCTATGCCCAAGGTCGCTGGTTCAAAGCCGGCCAAAGTAGCCGGATTTTCTAAGAGCGCTAAAAATCCCTCAGCATGCTTTCCTTCGGAGGGGAAGTTACAACGTTCGTTGCAAGTTGCTGGTTTCGGTGGCATCTAGCAGCCAAGTTCACAGCTAGGTGTCGTTGACGGTAGTATTTGGTACAAAATTAGGTACTACTACTTAAAATTGACCGTCTGCAGACCTTACCTGAATTACAGACTAATACAGTCATCACAATTAACACCGTTTATCAGACAGATTCTACACACACCCAATGTACACGGGGTTACATGACCACGTTGTCGCAGCCCCTAAACTGAGGAACCAACCAACATCTATGCGGGAGATAAAATTTTGCGTGAAGAAGTAACATACTGTTAGATAGTTACACATTAGTTCCAAACCTTGCATAAGGACAGTGTGATCACAAGTATAATAAAAATGAACCCCAAATGACAAGGTTACCATCCCCATAAGACAATAAAATGTTAAAAATATGCATAGAAAGACGAAAAAAAGTTAATTAACCGCCAATTTAAAATACTTTCTCGCAATAAATGAGGTCTCATCCTCCTACGAAAACCTGCTTATTTTGCCTATTATAGCCTATCCCCTAGTTTGCCCGGTGAAATCTACCTCCACCTTCCGGCGTGCCGAGAGGACTTTTAGGTAGATTTCATTAGAAAGCTAACTATTACAATGGGTCCCATGTTTCGACTTCCGGAAAATTTCGACATATCCTCGCGTTTCACATCCCCCAGACCCCAAAACCACCGTCAGTTCAAAAGTTTATATATAATTTATGTATATATATATGTATATATATATGTATATCAGTTTCTTGTGGACACGATAACTGCCGTAATTTTGCACCAATTACTTCGAATTTTTTACCGAAGATGTATACCTATAAAATCTCGGTCGAGTTCGTTACTGGGCTAAATCGGTCGAAGGGGGTGAAAATGGGGGGCTTTTTTCGAAAAAGTGAAATTTCGCTATAACTCTCTTAATACGTGCAATATCGAATCCATTCAAAGTTCATAATATGTGTCGGATAAGTGCCAAAAATTTATGTCAAATAAGATTTTTGATAGCACCAACCATTGACCAAAGGGGTGGAAAAAAGTGGGTTTTTCGGGAAACATTAATCATATCTCTCTTAATAGGCACAATATCAAAACCGTACAAAATGGACAATATTCCCCTAATAATTACCTAAAACTTTTGTCTGAAAGAATTTTTGATATGACCCACCATTACGCCAAGGGACGAGAAAAATGATTTCGGAATTATAAGAAAATGCCAAGAGCTATCAGTGGTTGCCATGGCAACACTACTAAATTGATGAGGCATGGACCATCAGACGTTGCCATGACAACGCACTTGCACGAGATCAGATTCAGTATTTCCATCTGATTAAGTGGTTGGTTGGTTGGTTCTTAAGTTTAGGGGCTGCGACAACGCGGTCATGTAGCCCCGTGTACTTTGGGTGTGTGTAGAATCTGTCTGATAACCGGTGTTAATTGTGATGACTGTATTAGTGTGTGTTATCTGTTTGTTAATTTATTTAAGTACTGCAACTAACAATTTTTCAGATAGTTCCTACTTTTGCCGCCAAGCGCCACTGTCAACGACTACGAGGCCAAGTTCAGAACTGAGCTACTAGACGCCGCCGCAGTCGGCTCTTGGCAACGAACATAGAAACCTAAGAGCGTTGTATACATTCTTAACCTATCCAATTTAGCTTCACACAGGTGCAATTAGTGGAAGGATCTTTAACATGCCATAAATCTATGACATGGGACCGCCGGCTTTACTTCCCCTCCGAAGGAAGGCATACTGAGGGATATTTAACGCTCTTAAAAAATCCGACGGCTTCGGCCGGGTTTGAACCCGGTATCTTGGGCATAGAAGCTCAGCATGTTACCGACTACGCCACCAAAGCCGCCTGATAAAGTGGGAAGCGGCTTCGGTGACGTAACTGGTAGCATGCTGAATGTCTATGCCCAATGTCGCGGTTTCAAAGCCGGCCGAAGTCGTCGGATTTTCTAAGAGCACTAGAATCCCTCAGTATGCTTTCCTTTGGAGGGGAAGTTCCAACGTTCGTTGCGAGTTGATGGTTGGGGTGGCATCTAGTAGCCAAGTTCACAGCTAGGTGTCGTTGACGGTTGTACCTGGTAGCAACATTAGGAACTACTGCTTGAAATTGACCGTCTGCAGTACTTACATGAATTAAGACTAATACAGCCATTACAATTCACACCGTGTATCAGACAGATTCTACACTCACCCAAAGTACACGGGGTTAGATGACCGCGTTGTCGCAGCCCCTAAACTGAGGAACCAACCAGAGGTAGATTTCGTTAGAAAGCTAACTATTGCAATGGGTACCATGTTTCGACTTCCGGAAAATTTCGACATATCTTCGCGTTTCACATCCCCAGGCCCCAAAACCACCGTCAGTTCAAAAGTTATATATAATTTATGTATGTATATGTATATCAGTTTATTGTGGACACGATAACTGCCGTAATTTTGTACCAATCACTTTGAATTTTTTACCGAATACGTATACCTATAAAATCTCGGTCGAGTTCGTTACTGGGCTAAATCGGTCGTTGGGGGGTGAAAATGGGGGGCTTTTTTTTCGAAAAAGTGAAATATTGCTATAACTCTCTTAATATGTGAAATATCGAATCCGTTCAACATTCATACTATGTGTCGGATAAAGCCCAAAAATGTATGTTTGAAGAGTTTTTTTTATAGCACCAACCATTGACCAAAGGGGTGGGAAAATGTGGGTTTTTCGGGAAACATTAATCATATCTCTCTTAATAGGCACAATATCAAAACCGTACAAAATGGACAATATTCCCATAATAATTACCTAAAACTTTTGTCTGAAAGAATTTTTGATATAACCCACCATTATGCCAAGGGATGAGAAAAATAATTTCGGAATTATAAGAAAATGCCAAGAGCTATCAGTGGTTGCCATGGCAACACTACTAAATTGATGAGGGATGAGCCATCAGACGTTGCCAAGATAACGCACTTGCACGAGATCAGATTCAGATTTCCATCTAAGTGTGAAGCGGCTTCGGTGACGTAACTGGTAGCATGCTGAATGTTTATGCCCAAGGTCGCGAGTTCAAAGCCGGCAGAAGTCGTCGGATTTTCTAAGAGCGCCAAAAATCCCTCAGTATGCTTTCCTTTGGAGGGGAAGTTCCAACGTTCGTTGCGAGTTGCTGGTTGCGGTGGCATCTAGTAGCCAAGTTCACAGCTAGGTGTCGTTGACGGTAGTACCTGGTAGCAACATTAGTAACTACTGCTTGAAATTGACCGTCTGCAGTCCTTACCTGAATTACAGACTAATACAGCCATCCCAAAGTACACGGGGTTACATGACCGCGTTGTCGCAGCCCCTAAACTGAGGAACCAACCAAAATCTCTGCGGTAGATATAATTTTGCGTGAAGAAGTAACAGACCGTTACATAGTTGCACATCAGTGTCGAAACCTAGCATAAGGACAGTGTGACCACAAGTATAAAAATGGACCCCAAATGACAAGAAGGTTACCGTTCCCATAAGACAATAAAATGTTTAAAATAAGCATAAAATGACGAAAAACAAAGTTAATTAAGCTCCAATTATAAAATACCTTCTCGCATTAAATGAGGTCTGATCCTTCTACGAAAATCTGCATATTCTGCCTATTTTCGCCTATCCCCAAGTTTGTCCGGTGAAATCTACCTCCGCCTTCCGGCGTGCCGAGAGGACTTTTTTTCATATGATGTAGCTTCCTACCAACGTACGTTTTCCATCAACATCTCAATTTCGTTTTTTTTTTTTTGGATTTAGTATCTTTTGGAAATAAGTTTCTCAAGGGGTTTTATGGACATCAGATGCCATAACAAGGTTCTTGGTTCCCAAAACGCCATGCAGTTACATGGGAAAACAACCAAGACCGAGAGTTTTGTGGAGATGGCTGAGCAGTGTATGAGCCAGCTTAAGGCAAGTTTAAATGAAAAATTAACCTCAAAAGCAGGTATTATGTTTTATTATTACTTCCTAGGTAGAAAGCTCCTGTCCATGTCCTGAGTTCATGAATTCTGGTTACGCCCCTGTTTTATGGTCCTGAAATATAAACTTTGTTCGTTTCTGTGTGGATCCACCCCGGATCATATGGCACAAGAAGAAATAGAATTCATATTGGAACCTGTATAGAAACACAATCTGTTGGAATGTCCGTCACGTAAGCTGCATTGAAGGTGAGATATACCGCAATCTCGGTCGGCTCAAGACACGCCTGGTCTGTCCCCAGAGGGATGCCCGCCGCCCACCACCGGAACCTCTCCTGAGTGATACAAACTCGCCTGCCAAATCTATTTCCGTCGCAGAAACAGCAACTACAGCCCATACAGAAAACATTTATCCCAGGTCTCCTGAGCCGGAGGGTTACAATAAACCTGTGGTTCACCAGGCACGTTTGGAACGATCATTCTTTAATAAGCAAAATGATACAGTTTATATTAAACTGCGAAGTTGAACAGATCAGAGACACAATACAAACAAGTAGTTACGAGAAGAACTATACAGCCTATTTTCATATATCCTACTTATGTTAACTGCAACTATCATCATACAAAATTTCAGTTTGATTCCTGTAATAGATTCGTAGATATTGAGAACTGACTAAATATTTTGGATGGTCGCCATGTTGGATTGTTAAATGTATAGGCCATAGAGTCATGTACCATTAAAGGAAAATTATTACGTACGTTCATTATTCAAACTTTCACTTCGATCGCATGATTACGACACAAGAAATAAAAACTTAATTTTAAAATTCGCACAGCCGCCATCTTGAGGTTATGTAAACAATTGAACTAAATTAGAAACCAGTGCATTACAATGTGTATCAAAATTTCCTGTACCAGTTTTCATTGCGTTTGGAACATTAAATCGCGAGAAAGGTCTATTTAAATTCGCTTGGCCGCCATGTTCGTTTTGTAGCTAACCGGTTTTTGAAAGTCTTATAGATGAACTTCCAGTAGTGCCCTTTATCTCCGTACAAAATTTCAGGGTGATACCGCTAATAGTTTCAGAGATATAGAATGCCGGTGAAATATTTCGCACATCCGCTATCTTGTGGTTATGTAAACAATTGAACGAAGTTAGATGTCGGTGCATTACAATGTGTATGAACATATACTGTACCAAGTTTTATTGCGATTGGTTGGTTAAATCGCGAGAAACGTCTATTTAAATGTCGCAAATTCGCGTGGCCGTCATGTTGGTTTTGTAGTTACCAGATTTTCAAAAGTCACATAGGTGAACTTGTAGTAGTTCCCTTTATCACCGTAATACATTCCAAGGTGGTATCGGGAATAGTTTCGGAGATATTGAATGCTGGTGAAATATTTCGCACTGCCGCCATGTTGGATTGGTGAGACGTAACAAAATTTGAAGGGCACGGTCGGGGTCGCCCGGAATAGTGCTATGAACTTAGCGAGTTTCATTGAAATCGCTCCAGCCGTTTAGAAGTTATCAGGGACACACACACACACGCACACACACACGGACAAAAGTGATCTCAGAAGCCAATTTTTTCAAAATTGAAAATAGGCTAAAAGAAAGCTGACATTCTATGGTCACCTGGTAAGAATGGACGAAATACGATTGACCAAGAAAATCTTCCGATATATTATGGGATTAAAGGCCACCTCTAAGTGGGTAGATGAGGTCAAGAGGGGTGCAGCAGAGATTGGAATTACTCCAGAGATAATTCGTGATAGAAGTGCGTTTGAAAGAAGATTAAATGATTTCAAATCAAAGAGAAACCGCTTAGGCTTTCACGGCCGGCGTTCATAATTAAGTACAAGTTTTTCGGGCTTGTAGGCCGTGGTCCAGACAGGATATCTCCCGACGTTTCACTGGAAACTGCGTCCGGCATTATCAAGGGTTCCGCTCCTTTCCTTGGTCAGCAGTGGAATGAGGAAGAGGCTTGAAATAATGGGTAACGGTTTGTAGTGGGGTATTGTTGTTTGAATATGACTGTTGGTTGGGTGGATCTTGGCGATGAACTAACGGCTGGAAGGTAGTTTTGGATCTTCAAATTAGCATGGTGAGCCGAGCGTTCTCTTCGCATTCCGGCTGGACCGTCTGATCTCACGTACATGTTGCGGGGTGCGGTGCGTGCTCCGGTTTCGGCGACCGAGCTTGTGAGGGTCAGGTGTTCCCTGGGCGACTGCCGGGCTGTAGCGGGAAGGTTCTTCAGGTTGACGTGTGAGTGATTTCTTGGCCTTGGTGATCCTAAGAGCCGGGATCCAGATCCAAAACTACCTTCCAGCCGTTAGTTCATCGCCAAGATCCACCCAACCAACAGTCATATTCAAACAACAATACCCCACTACAAACCGTTACCCATTATTTCAAGCCTCTTCCTCATTCCACTGCTGACCAAGGAAAGGATCGGAACCCTTGATAATGCCGGACGCAATTTCCGGTGAAACGTCGGGAGATATCCTGTCTGGACCACGGCCTACAAGCCCGAAAAACTTGTACTCAATTACAAAGAGAAACCACTTCCAAGGATCATTTCCGAGGAGGTGGAGAGTAGGATGAGAAGCGAAAGGATAACGAGGTCCGGGAAGAGAAGATGATGATGATAATAATGGTTGTTTTTAGGGGTCTAACATCAAGGCTATCGGCCCCTAATGGTATGTGTGACTGTGAAAATGAAACTACAACTAAAACTAACTACAAAACTTACGGGATAGAAGAAGATAAGGACAAAAGAAAGGAATGAGAGCAATTCATGACAGGAGGAAAGGAAAAGCCCTTAACCCTCGAAAAATGAGAATTGAGGGACTTGGAAGGAAGGAGTGGCAGATAGGAAAGGGAGAGCGGAGAGAACCCGCCCAAAAGGCAATAGAAAAGGGGGAAAATCCGGACCTAGCTCAGGAATCACTCGGGGTCACCAACTCCCAAGCCATGAGCCCCTGAGGGTGTAGCACCATCCAGAGTGCACCGTAAGTGGTGGGGCTACACACACCCTGGCTCCTTGAGGGCCTTGAGCAGAAGGCAGGAGATACAATGAAAAGAAAACAAGAGGTCTGACCCCTCGAAGAATGAGGAAGCAGGAAAGATGAGAGAAGGGCCAATTAAGGCGGGAAAGTGAAAGACTCCCTAGGTCTCGGTTACCCTAATACTGTCGGGGTCGGAAGAGAACAAGAGTTGACCAAGAGAGGGCGACAGGAAAGATAACAGAGAGGTTGGTTGGTTGGTTCCTCAGTTTAGGGGCTGTGACAACGCGGTTATGTAGCCCCGTGTACTTTGGGTGTGTGTAGAATCTGTCTGATAACCGGTGTTAATTGTGATGGCTGTATTAGTGTGTGTATCTAATTTAATTCAAGTAATGACTGCAACTTAGAATGTTATCAAATAGTTCCTACTTTTGACGCCAAACGGCACCGTAAACGATGACTAGGCCTAGTTCAGAACTTAGCTACTAGACGCCACCGCAGTCGGCTCTTGGCAACGAACTTAGGTACCTAAGAGCGTTCCTTACATTCCTAATCTATACAATTTAGCTTCACACAGGTGTAATCAGTGGAAGGTTCTTTAACAAGCCATAAATCTATGACATGGGACCGCCGGCTTTACTTCCCCTCCGAAGGAGCCTGGCACAAGTAAGCGGAAGCAATACCGGACTCAGCCAGGGTCCCGTAGTCACCAACGCACGTCCCACTACCCATGAGCCCCGGGGGGTAGGGGGGGGGGGGGAGGGAGAGAAGAGAAGAAAGACCAGGAAGTCCTAAGTTTCATGCGTTCCAAAGTTGGCCACATTCGGAGAAAGAAGAAACTGTGAAGTGCTTTTAGGCTGTAAACTCGCAGGAGAGGGCTATATGTAATTCTTATTGTATAATTGGAAACTTCTAATATGTACCCAACATTAAAGTTGATACTTACACATTTTGGAGCAACTTAGGAATCTGAACCCTCACCGAAAATATCTCGATAGTAATCAAATACGAAGGTTAACCTTCTATGGTCGCATCGCCAGAATACCACCTGAAAGCATTTCTCAAACATTTGATATCGTACTTCTGAGGCCTTAAAATGGCCCCCTTCTTGGCTGGTGGGAGTCAATAAAGACCTTTCAAATATGGAATATTAGAATTATATATTCGTCTCCAAATCAAACACTCGTGGCTTTTGATCTCGAGATTAACGGTCACGTAAAACTACAATCATCCTTTTCCTAATATAACTGCGAGATATCAGAAAGGTTCATCATGAAGAAATCATAACTGACCGAAGTGAATGAATGGAGGAAAGTTCACTCAGGAGGAATGAAATAAGACCAGAAATACATTTCCTGGCAGAGCCTGGAATCAAACCCGGACCTCCAGGGCGACAACAAAGAACATTAGACGCTACACTATGAGGTGGACTATATTCTTTAGACCCAGTTAAAATAGGTTGGTGGTGACTCGAGACTATTGATTCTTTCGTTTTATTCAACATATCAATATTCCGCTCTCATTTTTATGAATGGTGCTGAGGGGCTCATAGATGAATATTTTAAAATTCCAGCCGCACTTTCCGGTGAAATGTCAAAATACGGCCTGACAACCCCAAAATGCGCTCTGACGATACAGTGAATTGTGAACTGACGAGTTCTTAGATATTAAGGGAACCGGGTAGTAGTATGTAAAATGCGTGGACATTAACTATTATGAATGAGGTATAGCTATTATCCGTGTTGACTGTTTTTATTTTTTTTTATTTTTTTCGAGGGAAACCGTGGGGAAATCTTCAAAAGACAGATTGCAAGCTTCCGGACTTACAACTGTGCAGGATTCTTACCTACTAAAAACCCACAAACCCTATACTAGGCTTAAGGCCACCCCGGAACTGCCTGTTCAGCCTTACTTCAGGGTGGAGCCACTGTTACGACCAGAGGTCTCAGTCAATTCCATTTAACGTGATGATAATGAAATCACTCATCATCATCTTCACTGTCTTCAGTAACTAATCTTCTCGGTTCCTCCTCTTTTAGGTAGATTTCTTTAGAAAGCTAACTATTGCAATGGGTCCCATGTTTCGACTTCCGGAAAATTTCGACATATCTTCGCGTTTCACATCCCCCAGACCCCAAAACCACCGTCAGTTCAAAAGTTTATATATAATTTATGTATATATGTATATATATATATATATATATATATATATATATATATATATATATATATCAGTTTCTTGTGGACACGATAACTGCCGTAATTTTGCACCAATCACTTTGAATTTTTTACATAATATGTATCCCTATAAAATCTCGGTCGAGTTCGTTAATGGGCAAAATCGGTCAAAGGGGGTAAAAATGGGGGGCTTTTTTTTTCGAAAAAGTGAAATATCGCTATAACTCTCTTAATACATGAAATATCGAATCCCTTCAAAGTTCATAATATGTGTCGGATAAGTACCAAAAATTTATGTCAAATAAGTTTTTTGATAGCACCAACCATTGACCAAAGGGGTGGGAAAAAGTGGGTTTTTCGGGAAACATTAATCATATCTCTGTTAATAGGCACAATATCAAAACCGCACAAAATGGACAATATTCCTCCAATAATTACCTAAAACTTTTGTCTGAAAGAAATTTTGATATGACCCACCATTACGCCACGGGGTGAACAAAATGATTTAAATTATAAGAAAATGCCAAGTGCCAAGAGAGGTTGCCGTGACAACTTTACTTTTAATTGATAAGGGATGACCATCAGCAGTTGCTATGACAACGCCACTGCACGAGATCACATTCAGTTTTCATATGTCAGTGGGAAGCGACTTCGGTATCGGAACTGGTAGCATGCTGAACTTCTATGCCCAAGGTCGCGGGTTCAAACCCGGCTGAAGTCGTCGGATTTACTAAGAGCGCTAAAAAACCTGAGTTTGCTTTCCTTCGGAGGGGAAGTTCCAACGTTCGTTGCGAGTTGCTGATTGAGGTGGCATCTAGTAGCCAAGTTCACAGCTAGGTGTCGTTGACGGCAGTATTTTAGGTAGATTTCATTAGAAAGCTAACTATTGCAATGGGTACCATGTTTCGATTTCCGGAAAATTTCGACATATCTTCGCGTTTCACATCCCCCAGACCCCAAAACCACCGTCAGTTCAAAAGTTTATATATAATTTATGTAATATATGTATATATATATGTATATCAGTTTCTTGTGGACACGATAACTGCCGTAATTTTGCACCAATCACTTTGAATTTTTTACCGAATATGTATACCCATAAAATCTCGGACGAGTTCGTTACTGGGCTAAATCGGTCGAAGGGGATGAAAATGGGGGACTTTTTTTTTTTCGAAAAAATTATATATTGCTATAACTCTCTTAATATGTGAAATATCGAATCCGTTCAAAGTTCATACTATGTGTCGGATAAAGCTCAGAAATTTATGTTTGAAACGTTTTTTTTATAGCACCAACCATTGACCAAAGGGGTGGGAAAAAGTGTTTTTTTCGGGAAACATTAATCATATCTCTGTTAATAGGCACAATATCAAAACCGTACAAAATGGACAATATTCCCCTAATAATTACCTAAAACTTTTGTCTGAAAGAATTTTTGATATGAGCCACATTTACGCCAAGGGATGAGAAAAATGATTTCGGAATTGTAAGAAAATGCCAAGAGCTATCAGTGGTTGACATGGCAACACTACTAAATTGATGAGGGATGAGCCATCAGACGTTGCCATGACAACGCACTTGCGCGAGATCAGATTCAGATTTCCATCTGACTAAGTGTGATGCGGCTTCGGTGACTTAACTGGTAGCATGCTGAACTCCTATGCCCAAGGTCGCGGGTTCAAAGCCGGCCAAAGTCGTCAGATTTTCTAAGAGCGCTAAAAATCCCTCAGCATGCTTTCCTTTGGAGGGGAAGTTCCAACGTTCGTTGCGAGTTGCTGATTGCGGTGGTATCTAGTAGCCAAGTTCACAGCTAGGTGTCGTTGACGGTAGTATCTGGTAGCAACATTAGGAACTACTGCTTGAAATTGAGCGTCTGCATTCCTTACCTGAATTACAGAGTAATACAGCTATCACAATTCACACCGTTTATCAGACAGATTCTACACTCACCCAAAGTACACGGGGTTACATGACCACGTTGTCGCAGCCCCTAAACTGAGGAACCAACCAACATCTCTGCGGGAGATATAATTTTGCGTGAAGAAGTAACAGACCGTTACATAGTTACACATCAGTGTCGAAACTTTGCATAAGGACAGTGTGACCACAAGTATAAAAATGGACTCCAAATGACAAGAAGGTTACCGTCATCATAAGACAATAGAATGTTTAAAATATGCATAAAATGACGAAAAACAAAGTTAATTAATCTCCAATTATAAAATACTTTCACGCAATAAATGTGGTCTGATCCTTCTACGAAAACCTGCATATTCTGCCTATTTTCGACTATCCCCAAGTTTGTCCGGTGAAATCTACCTCCGCCTTCCGGCGTGCCGAGAGGACTTTTTTTTTATTTTCATCAGCTCAGAGATGTAGACAGAAATCTGTCCCCAACTTTCTCTGCTGCTGGGCATTTTATCCACTACATTGTCTGGTGTAATGACTCCAACTTTTGTCTCCAGAAGCCTTCGAAGATTTCTCCACCTCAAGCATTCAAAGAACGTGTGCTGAACGTCATCCCATTGATCATCCCAATAACGACACCATGAACTCGGTGAAATTCCCATTCGATGGACGTATGCTTCATAATAACCATGGCCAGAAAGAAACATGGTAATGTTATAATTCTCTCGACAACCATGGCTTCAGTTGCATGATGAGCCTAGCGGCCCACCTGCCACGATGTTCACGTTCCTATTCTTCCTGCCATTCCAGAAGAGATCTGTCTCTTTCCTCCCTCTTCACTCGTATCTTAGAATTTTCTTCTTTGCGTAAGTACATACGGCACCTTTCCTTGGCCAGGATGTAAATGGGTATCGCCCCAGCTATTACTAGCACTGCCGGTCCAGACACTGTACGATCGGGAGAAGTTATTCTGAGGGCAGCTCTCCTGTGAACAGAGGATATCCGCTTCCTATACATCTCAGAGCCAAGAGCTACTGACCAAACCTCTGCACCATAAAGAATAACTGATTCCGCCACTCTCATCAGCAATTTCCTCTTCAAGGTTGAAGGGCCTCCAATATTAGCCATGAGCCGCGACAAGTTGTTAACAATCCTTGCAGCCTTATCAGCAATCTTGCTGATACGATTCCAGAATGTTAACTTCCTGTCAATCATCACACCCAAGTAACGAACAGCAGGAGCTGTTTCTATCACTTGATTAAGGACTAGCATTGGTACAACTCGTGGAACTCTCTTCTTAGTAGCTATATAATATAAGATCCGCCTTGTCAAACAGTAGAAGGTAGTTTACTAATTAAAATATACTTACATGTTCCGTTATTACATTGATAACTGCTTCAACGTGAGGAAATCTTAGAAAATTATATCAACAAAGAACCAAAATAAAATGGATATCCTCACAGAAATGCATTAATTTAAAATAATTGAATGAACACAAAATGGAGTAATAATAATAACATAATATTAATTGATTTATAAGGAATAATATTAATTGAATTATAATATTATGTTTATGTTCGACCCTGATTATTATATATCAGAAAACTGTACTATAATGAGGCTCATTATAACACTATTTTTCATTATGAAACAGTTTCTCCCTCCAATCAGTACTCAAGAAACAGTTGTTTGACCAATTATATAAGGATAGCATCGCACCTGCACTGAGTTCCACGGCCTTCTAATTTAAATTTCACTGCGTGGCCTAGTGTCATAATGAGGTAATCGAGGAGGCCATGGTAAAATACAAGGCATTCTCTGCGTCCCATGTGCCCTGTTCAGTACCTAAAACTGGAGAAATCTCGACAGATATTGATGAATATGTATGTTCGAACATAAAATGGTTATAAGACATTTTACTTCTATTTGCCCACTATGCTAGCCCTTAACTATGGATGTACATTTTCAGTGACATCAACATGGACGTGAGGTCACAGAGACCGCATCAGAATTAATGCGGCTAATGAAGGGAGGGTTAATGAGATAAATTGCTAGCTGTTTTCATTTGAATAATTACACTTTATTCGACCCAAAACCACAACAATAGTTTTCATTTGTTAATTTGTAGAACCCTCATACCTTCAGATTACAGTCGCAGCAATTTTCGTTACTAAGAATGCACTGTTCCATTTGAACACACATATCATTTACACTATCAACCAAAATGTACCCTAGCTTGGGTATTAGAGCTGTTTGATAACCACTGCATTGAAAATTAACCACACATGAGACTGATCGCTTGTTGGGGTGGAAATTGCAAGCACTGAACTTGACCCTCAATGTTACTCTCACTCAACACATTCGTAGCAGATCATTCTTGTACACTGCAAGCATACTGGTTTTTCACATCTATAGCATTTGTAATATGTTTTCCTCTTCTTTGCTGGTGGGTACTGTACCCAATCGTCATCATATGGAACATGTGTTCGTATCCCAGCTAACTCACGGTCTTTCGAGGTATGGGACATTCATGCCCACCATACGATCACGTGCTCAGAATTTTGTCTGTCAGGTGACTACTCTACTTGAAAGAAACAACATATTCCTAAATATAACATTTAATGATAGAATATAATGGCAATACAACATAAAACACAAACAAAAGATACTTTTCATTTACTTCCCACAACAAAATCAAAGTTATCTGTGAGTCTCTCCTTAAAATTAGTGCTTCACCGCACTCAAGTCTATTCCAAACATCCTATTATTGATACTCTCTGACATTTGCGAGTGTCCATAGTGTTCTTCACGTGGCACAATTTAACACAAACTGGAATATCACAACACAATAAACACAAATTATCTTATATGACATTAAATCTGCAATTATTACACATTTATCCGTTTTTCACGGGGCATTTACTTTCAGTAACATTAATTCATTATCTTATGCCTTAATTAACAAGTGTTGTGTCGCGCAACTCATATTCTTTTTCCCATAAATTTGAAACGCTGAAGTAGTACACTTTCCCTTCCAAAATACACATGGATAGATATATTTTATAGCTTCACCATACAACAATTTTCTGGGTCTGGTCAAAACATTATCGTTACAAACGTGTCATGTCATTGAAATTACTCTACCCGTATGAATAAATTAGTGTAAACAGGGCAAATACACTTTACAAAGATGCCTATATTTATTTGGTGCAGTTTTCCTCCTCAGAGAATAACTGGGCCAAATATTATCCGATCATAGCGTTCCAACATGGTATGTGTGTGTAAATAAAGCATTTAATTCAATTGGCATCATCACAACAATCATATCTTAATTACTTTTCGAAATATCGAGATTCTTCCGTGTCCCTCTACGCATTTAAAATAAAAGGATCAGGTCAACAGACCTCCTTTCCAAGCGGACAATAAATTAGTTTCGGCTGCCTAAGAAAAATGGCCACCGGTCTAGTGGCCTTCTTGCCACCCCATCTGGCTTCTCGCCAGGTCAAGTTTGTTTACTGGTGCAGATACACTGGAGGTACCCTGAGTGTTGACCCTAGTAATTGAGTCATTCTAATTATTTAACCCCTACATTTAGAGTATAATGGGCTCAACTCGGCTCCTAATTAATATTCATGGCAGGGGATGGATCACGGATAGCTTTGCCGTTCTGCGGCGACATTAGCGGCTCTGGCGCGCATCTCAAGTGAGTATCAAAGTTCTCTCACTGGTGCAGCTGCCTATAACAAGAGTAAATCGGCGTTTCCTATACGACGAACCATTAGTCTTACCTCTAAGGGCAGATCAATTAATACATGGGCTCACATAGGGTCTCTAATAGTTATTCCTAGTGGCAACAATTCTGCAAACGGTGGATACAGACAGCCTCTGTCCCACTTCGCTGCTAATAATACAAGTATGCTCCAAGGCGATACTATCTCGTAGATATCGAAGATTAGCCGACTAGATTCGCCTAACGCGCAAGCAATGTTTGGATGATCCCCGCAACTTATTGCCGTAAATCTCTTGATTCTACGTTACTTGCTCGCTGTACGCGGCTCAAACAATACTTCTCATAGATGACTCAATTATTAAAGCACTCACGTCCTCTCTGCAATTACTCTTAAGCCAAAGCTTTATGTAGCTCCCAAAACAAGTATCGATTTACTGGCTTACATTAACTACCTTAATGGTTCTCAAATACAACCCTGTAGAATTTACCATAATATACATTCATTCAACAATTCAATGACACTGAAAAAGTCTCATTATCTCGATATTTTACGTTTCTTTCTTACTGTTTACAATAACACAGTACTCTTACGTTAGACATGACACTCTTTGCACGTACTCTAGGCCTGACATGCCCATTATTTTATTCCTTACTGTTACCGACCCCAGATTATTATTATTATTATTATTATTATTATTTAACGTTACCGTTACTTTCATCATTGTCTTACGCCGAAATGGCCGTAAACAAATCATCCTCCAAGCCATATTTTACCAAAATACGAGGGATGTGAGCTCGTACATAAATGAATGTTAATTCTTAGTCTTAGAGTGATGCTTCGTCGTATGGTGAGCTATTTAATCATATCAACATATTAAATTTGTACTCACTTTCATTTTTGCTGGGTTAGTCCAGCACGCCAGCCACGAGCCTACCATGATGCTTAGCTTAAGCCATCATGATATCTATCACACGACACATGGTATACACTTCACACATGATAATCATATTTTCCATCACTGGCTTTTCTCACTTTGACACAATACATATTTTACCACATACATAAACACTTTTAAAAATCACTATAATATTACTTTATATACAATTCCCGCACTATTTCACACATGGATCCTTGATTGGACTCCAACTATCGCCTGACCTCAGAGATGCGATGCAGCTAGCTCCTGACAACCGCTGGTATCCATGAAAGTCTGTCTTGCGTGTGCGTGCGTTCGATTCCCGTCACTTACAGTTTATATCACCTCTACTGCAATTCTGTTCAATCCTCTGTCACGACTATTTGTGACGCCTTCCAGGCTCCCGTAACTGTAGTGATCCTGTCAATAATGTGTCATTTTTAGCCTATTTTCAATTTTGAAAAAATAGGCTTATGAGATCACCTTTTGTCCGTGTGTGTGTGTGTGCGCGTGTGTGTGTCCCCCCCTAATAAAATCTAAACGGCAGGAGCGATTTCAATGAAACTCGGAAAGTTCATAGCACTGTTCCCGGCGACCTCGACCGTGCCCTTCAAATTTTGTTACGACTCACCAATCCAACATGGCGGCTGTGCGAAATATTTCACCAGCATTCAATATCTACGAAACTATTACCGATATTACCCTGACATTTTCTATGGTGATAGAGGTAACTACTATAAGTTCACTTATGTGACTTTTGAAAACCTGGTAACTACAAAATCAACATGACGGCCAAGCGAATTTGCGACTTTTAAATAGAAGTTTCTGGCGATTTGACCAACCAAACGCAATGAAACTTGGTACAGTATATGTTTATACACATTGTAATGCACCGACATCTAACTTCGTTCAATTGTTTACATAATCACAAGATGGCGGATGTGCGAAATATTTCACCGGCATTCTATATCTCTGAAACTATTAGCGGTATCTCCCTAAACTTTTGTACGGAGATAAAAGGCACTACTGGAAGTCCATCTATAAGATTTTCAAAAACCGGTTAACTACAAAACGGACATGGCGGCCAAGCGAATTTAAACATTTTAAATAGACCTTTCTCGCGATTTAATGTTCCAAGCGCACTGAAACCTGGTACAGGAAATATTTATACACATTGTAATCCACTGGTATCTAATTTAGTTCAATTGTTTACATAACCTCAAGATGGCGGCAGTGCGAATTTTAAAATTAAGTTTTTATTTCTTGTGATGTAGTCATACGATCGAAGTGAAGGTTTGAATAATGAACCTACGCAATAATTTTCCTTTAATGGTACATGACTCTATGGCCTATACATTTAACAATCCAACATGGCGACCATCCGAAATATTTAGACGATACTGAATATCTACGAATCTATTTTAGCAATCAAACTGCATTTTTTAAAGTTCATAGGGGCTATGAACTTAAGTTCACCTATAGGACTTTAAATAACCTGCTGATCACAAATCCAACATGGCGGTGACGCGAATTATAAATATTCACATGGACGTTTCTCGCAATTTAACCTTCCGCGTGCAGTGAAACTTGGTACAGTAAATCTTAATCCGAATGTTAATCTCCTGGCATCTAATTTATTTCAATTGTTTCCATAACCTCAAGATGGCAGTTGTGAATTTTTTTTAAATCTCCTTGTTTTTTCTTGTGTCCTAATTATGCGATTGAAGTTTGAATACAATACGTTCACAATAATCTGCATGTAACAGTACATAACTCTAGGACCTACATATATAAAATCCAACATGGCGACCATCCGAAATATTTAGTCGGTTCTCAATATCTACGAATCTATTACAGCAATCAAACTGAAATTGTGTATGATGATAGTGGCAATTAACATAAGTAGGATACATGAAAATAGGCTGTATAGTTCTTCACGGAACTACTTGTTAACTATGACAACACCTCCTGGTATGTTAGTTGTCTATAAACATCCTAAATTATCCCTACGCTGTAATGAATTTATACTCGCGTATGTTATTGGTTAAACGTATGCTGTAGACTAAATCTCACACGATGCATAATTACTGTTGTGAAGCTGCATGATGCGCTTCCATTGTTCTCCAAATACATTTGAGCGTCGATACTTTATAAATTCGCGCACTTTCTTGCGTGATCTGGCAGCATGTTAGTTCACGTGTTGAGTCAAGACGAACTGAAGACGAACTAACTTCCCTGCGAAGCTTCTCCTATATAAGGCTTTCTTGTGAAACATAGTCAACTGGACATTCAGGACCGACCCCCTTCTTGAGATAATATATTTCCAGACAAAGTGAAGTATAACTCTCGTTTGTCTAGGTGTGGAGGTCCCAAAATCACTCGCGTGCAAGCGATCGCTTCGGCTAATTAATTACAATTAATTGCCTCCTTCCATGGCGTCATGACGCTATCCTGGTAATTCCCCCTCTACTGATCTCCAAAACCTTCCTCCCGAGCGGAAGCAGTGGTGCAGAGGCTCGTTTATAGATGTAGGCTTTAATTTAGGCGTGAGAACACTCCTAAATTATCTTTCCTAGAATATATTCACCTGGGTGTAAGTTTTATTTCATTTCAATGCTCCAATTGGCTGTAATCAATTAATTTCTGTGGGCGACTGCCCCCTCTCTACTCTTATGCCTTGTGAGCCGGTGGATCTCAGAGTCATTAATCTTGAGCTGTTCCTGCGGTCCAGACGAAAATTAGTTCCTTGGCGTCACCTAAAAACGCCCCTTCACTAACTACGGTTAGTCAACTGTCAAGCTGGTTTGCTTTCTAGCATTCAGGCTTCTAAAACGTACATGGGCTTTGTATTTTCTTGCAAAGATCCACCTTAAAAGCTATGATATTCCCATTTTAGCCGTGAAATCCTGCTATTATGATTATATGCAGATATAACTCATTGCTCTTCGGGTTCCCTGTAGCTGTTCCCCCTCAGAGATCAATGATTCGATTCTGGGCAGAATCATGGGCCTGGTCTTCTTTGATAAGACCCGAGTTCGATGCCAGTCTGCCATGTCTAATTGGGCACAGTACAGACGACAAGTTATCCATTTTTCAAGCTTTTCAAGCTTCTCCTCAGCAATGTTGATACGCTCCTCCACTGCTTCAACCGTGGAAGTGCGGTCACCCAGGCCGCCTCGAAACTCATCAGCTTCTTATCGCGGCTGCATGGTTATTAGTGACGGATAAGGTAAGTGCAGTGGAGAGGTCTTCTTGACAAAGAAAGGTACTGCAAGCAAATATACTGGGAGGGCGATAATCGAGGTATGGCACGTGTTTATTTTTCCACCGCAGTCATGTTGATCGCACGTCCATATTTAAGGGCTAGCATTAAAAATATAGTAATATGCTATACTGGTATCTATAAATCTGTATATTTGTCATAAAAGTGAACTAACTACTTTTTAAAGATCTGATTCATTGTTAGTTAGTTAGTTATTGTTGTTTTAAGGGGAGGAACTACGAGGTCATCTGCCCCATGATTAATTGTTAAAGGGAACTAAGTCATAAATTTCTTTTTCTATTTTCTCCGTTTTTTAATGGATAAATCCATTCAAATAGACCTCTCTAGAACAGTATTATTGCGGGCAATGGTACTTACACGTGACAGCAACTATGCTTTACAATTAAGTGAGAGAAACAGTTTTTGTCAATTATCTCAATTCTTACAAAAATGACTTAGTGCCTTCTCACAATGACCGATTCAATTATAGATTAGTGTAGGTTAACCAATAATGCAATTACTTATTAAAAACTTCAATATTAGGTAACCATGGCAACTAGATACTTCAAATTATTTCAGGGTTTCTGAGTAAAATTAATTTCCGTGTGTTAACATCATCATCATCATTATCATCATCATCATCATCACCCAGCTGAACCAGGGAATGCGTATCATTACAGGGTGCATCCGACCTACTAACACACACTGGCTTCCCACCCTAAGCCACATACCACCTCCATCCCTAACAAGATCACAGTCACTGCTTAACTTATGGAAGAAAATAGAAAACAGTCCTCACCTCCCTATTCATTCTGATATAGCAGCTTCTCCAACCAAACGACTGAAATCCGGACACCCTTCTTGGCGTACTGCAATGATTCTACAGGACACCTCCTTTAATGTATCGGACGCCTGGAAAGAACAATGGCATCTGCAATCCTCGTTACCAAATCATCACATCATTAAGAACCCCTGCAAGTGCCCTGATGTATTTTTCCTTCCCAGACGACAGTGGAGGACGCTAAACCGTATTAGGACCGGCCAAGGTAGATGTGGAGCCACTCTCTTCAAATGGGGATGGAAGGCATCACCTCAATGTGACTGCGGAGAAGAGGAACAGACAGTGGACCACATTACATTTGAGTGTCCTTTACGTGCATACAGAGGCTCTATAGAAGACTTACACTGTGTCTCAAGCGAAGCCCTTCTCTGGCTCTCAACTTTAAACATGGAACTTTAGTTATGAACTTGAGATGGTAGTTTTACTGTACATATTGTATAAAATATTGTATTCATCATACGCTAAATAAAATAAAATCATCATATATGGAACGCTAAGGTGTATGTTTCACAAAACTGAAGTTCATAAACCAGAGGGAGTTAGAAAGAGTGGTTTGTACCAAAATCTTCCAAATCGTCTCAATAGTACACGAAAAATCTTAAATTTCTTTATAAACAAACGGAAACATATTTATTTATTAAAAAGGTATATTTTAAGATATGAACAAGACGATAGTTAAAAATCCATCAGTATGCCTTCCTTCGGAGGGGAAGTAAAGCCGGCGGTCCCATGTCATAGATTTATGGCATGTTAAAGAACCTTCAACTAATTACACCTGTGTGAAGTTAAATTGGATAGGTTAAAAATGTAAACAACGCTCTTAGGTTTCTACGTTCGTTGCCAAAAGCTGACTGCGGTGGCGTCTAGTAGCTAAGTTCTGAACTTGGACTAGTAGTCGTTGACGGTGGCGCTTGGCGGCAAAAGTAGGAACTATTTGAAAAATTCTAAGATGCAGTCTGTATTTAAATTAAAAAACAGATAACACACACTAATACAGTCATCACAATTAACACCGGTTATCAGACAGATTCTACACACACCCAAAGTACACGGGGCTACATGACCGCGTTGTCGCAGCCCCTAAACTTAAGAAGCAACCAACTAACGATAGTGTGTCGCGTCCAGCCCGCACAAGAGTAGAGCCTGGCAAGTGGGGCGCTAACAAGTAATCCACCGTGCATTCAAAATAAACAGAATTAGCGCCAACAAATACGATTTGCACTCTGATTTCATACGTACGTAAATATCGACAATTTGTTTAGACAATAAACAAGAAGCCCGCATAACAGTAAAGCCAGGCAAGTGGTATATGCACAGGTCCCCTAGTGAATTTATAATATAGTTGAATAAATATACATGTAAAATAGTACATTATGCAACGAGTCTATAATGGCAATAATTAAGACACGAGTATGTTTATAAAACGAGCGTATGTGAGTTTTATAATTTCCATTCGAGTGCCTTAATTACCATTATAGGCGAGTTACATACGACTGTTTATGTTCGACGATAATTATTATAACTATTTAACCGTCTTAGAGCCAAGCCATTTCCTGAAATACTTGCCAAGAATGCCAAGCCATTTTCAATGGCCATGCAGACTATTCAAAATAAAAACATAAATGCCGTATTTCCAATGATAGAATAATTACTTCTGTTTTGCATTATAACCGATAACTCATTGTTACGAAACGAAATTGTAACTATCGAAAGCCTAACCGGCGTATAGGTTCTTTTATAATTCCGTACTGGCACTTATTTAATTTTCAATAAATCAAAGCAGACAATGATCAGCCATGTCCTTCTAAACAGACCACAGCGATAATAATACAGAGCCCGCTTGGAATATAAAGAAAAACAAAGAGTAGTGACCAAAGTCCTTCACCCTCTTGAAAGATATAACAGTCCTCAACACACTCCCACCTTGAGACATTTGTCTCAACACACATTATTTACAGTTCACTCCGGAAACCTTGATGGCACTTTTATTTTTCTTCCACATCTTGTCTTCACCATGGAATAGCCGACTACAGGTATCTCCTCAGCTATTGGTTCCAACGGTGACTGGTCTCATACAGGTAGGGTCGACTGGTTACCACTTCACCAAGCTCCAGATGAGATCTCTAAAGGACAAAGTCTTTGGACTGGCCGAATCAGAGTTCCAGATGACGTCTTCAGCCGTGCTACTCTTTCAACTCCATCCTTCCCTGGGATAAGTTCCTGTACAATAGCAATAGGCCAATCAATTTTCTTGCTGTTGTGTGAGCCTATTAGAACAACTTCCCCAGTCATCAGGTTGTGCTTCTGATTCTTGGAAGTAAGTTTGAGTTGACCAAGATACTCAGTTCTGAACCGTTGCCTCAAGCTTTCGATTAATTGTTGTTAATATCGTAGTCCTTTTCCTAAATCACTGGCATAAGCAGTATCACAACAGGGTGATCCAGCTTGTGTGAATACAAGCTGAAACTGCAGATCTCTGTTCCTCTGCCTGAGCTGCTCAACCTCCTGATGTAAGCTAGCCACCATAATTTGATGTTGTTCTTGTAAGAACCTGATGTTCTGTTCAAGCTGCGCTATGCGTAGCAAGGGATCAGATGTTGGAATCACCATCAGGCCTTCAGAACGGCCAATCGCCGCCAGTTCTGGGCCTTTCTTGCTCACGATCCTGTTAAATCTTGAAAAGTAGGAGTAGTACCAATCACCATCACCATTCTCGCACAGCAAAGATATAACACCCCTTTTCTTTTCCACAATGACTTCTTCTTCATCCATCTGGATCTCTTGTACTGGCCACATATCTCGTGCAAGTTGTAACCATTCCGGTCCTTTCCACCATTTTAACGTAACAAACTTCCTAATAGGACACCCTCTGCTAGGAAGATCAGCTGGATTTTCTTTTCCAGGTATATGTCTCCATGCTTCTTTTGGTGTAAGTTTCCTAATTTCATGCACTCGATTACTCACAAAGGTTTTCCATTGTTTCTCTCGTTTGATCCATGCTATAACGGTAGACGAGTCGCTCCAGAAGAACAGCTGAAGACCTTTAAATTCCATCTCTTGTAGTATGGAAGTGGTCAGTCGCGCACCAATAACTGCTGCAAGCAATTCAAGCCTTGGAATACTGGTGTCTTTTATCGGTGCCACGCGAGATTTGGCTTGAATGAGCTGAATCCATACCCCAGATCTGTTCTGTAATCTAATAAACACTGCAGCAGCATAGGCTTCCTGACTGGCATCACAAAAACAAAGGATAGAACTCAAAGTATTATCACTGTCTACCAATGTTATCCACCTTGGAATTTTAATATCATTCAGAAGTGGTAAGTCTGCCATCCAAGCCATGAAAGACTGTTTGAGGTTCTCTTCCAGCTCTTCATCCCAACCCTTTTTTTGTTATCCAAGACTTTTGGAGGAGAATCTTGGGGAAAAGTGTCACTGGACATAAAAACCCAATGGGATCCAATAACCTATGTGCTAAAGATAATACTGATCTTCTAGTGATCCTGTTCATGTCTTCACTTTCCCAGAAATCAGTATTCACAAACAAGATATATTCTTTCTTGTCCCAAAGAAGACCTAAAACTGAAGTAGGTTTAATGCCTTTCAATGGAAGTTCAGGATTGGTAAACTTCCACCCTCTTAAATCAAACTTGCCCTTTATGAAGCAATCTAGCTCCGTTTCATCACGAACACTTGCTACTCAATTATTCACATAGAACGACTTCAGCAGTGTAGTAATAGTATTTGAGGAATGGGAAGAACTTCCATCATTTCTGGGCATCGAACAGATCTTTAGATGGTGTTCTAAAACAGCACACAACAGAAAAGGACTGCAAGTCACACCGAACACTACTCGGGTGTGTCGAAATATTCTCAAGTTACCCGACTTGTCAAACCACAAAAATCTTAGAAAGTCTCTGTCCTCTCTAGCAATACTGATCTGCAAGAAAGCCTTTTTTATATCTGCTATCACTCCTATCTCATGAAGTCGGAAGCGAAGCAAAAGTGGTGGAATTAACTCGATCAAGTTAGTACCTTTGGCAATGCATTGGTTTAGAGATGGGCACCCTTGCTCTCTTGCTGAAGCATCGAAGACTGGCCGAATGGGGGTTGTACTATTTTCTTTAAAAACAGGCCTATGAGGAAGATAATGTCCATTGTCCCACTCATCTCTTGGTATTTCTTCTATAACATCATCCCTTTACCAGTCAACACAGCATCATAACGCTCAAAAGAATTACTGCCCGCCATCTTCTTCACTGTCGAGTCCAATCTGCGCTTTGCCAGGTTGAAATTCCCCGGAAGGGGTGGGTGATCTTCTAACCAGGGCTACTGAACCTCATACCTTCCATCTTCATTTACACAAACAGTTTTCTCAAAATGGTCTTTGGCTAGGCGTTTCATCTCAGCCTTGCTGGTTCTCATTATTGGATCCTCAATTCCTAATACATCTAAGTCCCACAAGGTAGTTAATGACTTCTCAGTGGGCAACATTGGCAAGACCATCATTGAACGGTTAATGTTCCCTGAGCTTTCATTTTTGTTCTTCCCCATGATTGTCCATCCCAAGTGTGTTTCGATAGCCACAAGACCACAATTAGGATTCTTCTTCTTACCAGTCAACAGCTTACCACAAACATCTGCTCCAATCAACACATCGATAGGATCCCCATTATCATTAGTAAGCTTTATTCCTTCGTCTTCCAGTTCGCTCAACAATGGACCTTCTCGAGCAGTGGGCACATTTGAACAAATAACGTCCTGATCCAAAGCATCAAAGTAGCATGCATATTTCCCATCCATACTACCTAACCTTAATTTGTAACACTGGTGTTCATATGGCTTAGAATGGGAACCACCAAAGAGTGCATGTATCACACTATCACTGCCTATAGACTGGTATTCCATCTGTTTGGCTAAGTCACTCCTAACATAGGATATCTGAGAACCGTCATCGAACAGAACACGTATTGGTTTTTCAGCAACACCCTTAATTACAGCAGTCAAAGTTTTCTAAAGAACTTGTCCACAATTCACATTTGACAAATTGTTCTCGACTGAAGGAATATCGATTTTGTCAGATTTGACAGACACGCTGGCTTTGTTACACATGAGAGGTACGTGCCTACCCTCACAAACAATGCATTTTAAAAAAGTTTTACATTTCTTACTAGTATGGTTGGGTTTCAAGCATCCGAAACAGCATCTTTTATCTCTGACAACTTTCCTCTTCTCTTCCAAACTAAACATAAGAGCTTTGTAACAGTCCATGCTGTTATGAGCTCAATCACAGAAGATACATACGGGTTTGGAAGATTTAACATTAATTAGACAGGCCGCAGTTGGTAACTTATTTCACTAACATTCTTGCCTTTTGAATCTAAATGAAATCCTTCTATAGCCATAGATATCCTTTCCTCACTTTCCACTTCCTGCTTCAAAAATGCCATCAAGTTACACAGCTTTGAATTTTGTGCTGACTCCCTCGAGGTGAATGAACTCCTCTGCCAAGCACGTAACAGATCCACTGACAGGCACGATTCCACAAGAGGAAAAAGCATTGCGGCATACTTCTCTGATGTCACTCCTAGCGTCTCTAAAGCACGAAGTTGTGTTTCTATGCGATCATACATGGACGAAAGATCAGGTTTATCGCTACTGGTGGTTAAATAAAGGGTTAGTTTCAGAAGCTCCCTAACATATACTTCAACAAGTAATTCATCACGCCCGAATCTAGACTTCAAACTATCGAGAGCCTTTTGATAGTTTTCACTAATTGGTGGGAAACTTTCAACTATCTCGCGGGCGCGAGAGTTAGGTAATGTTGATTGTAAAAAGTACTGAAACTTATCTTCCTGGGCTATATCAGGATCTTCATGTATTTTTCGGAACTGTCCCCAGAACGCCAACCATTTCCTTACATCCCCTCCAAACTTCTTAAATTCTAACAAGGGTAATTTAAACTTGCATTTTGCACGGGCTTCGTTTGAAGGCGTCAGGTCAGATGAAGCATTTAACATGTCAGCTATCTTACTTTTCATGTAGTTTTCATATTTTACTTCCAATAGTTTGGCCTTACTTGCATATTCGTCCGCAGAAGTCATTTCCTTTTCCAGATCTGCAGTTGCGTAGTCTTCTGTTAGCATAAGATCTATAATTTCTTCATCCAGTTTTGCTAGATCTCTGGCTTTGTTCTTGAACACCGCTAGGTTTGCCTCCACAAGCATCTCATCAGCATTCTTCGTTATATCATTGTCCACGTTGTTGTATATTCGCGTAAATGAACTCCGAATAATACTTCTTTTCTTCATTAAAGAATCCATTTTTTCTTTTATCCTGACAGGGTCGCCACAATGTTACGAAACGAAATTGTAACTATCGAAAGCCTAACCGGCGTATATGTTCCTTTTATAATATCGTACTGATACTTATTTTATTTTCAAAGCAGACAATGATCAGTTATGTCCCGCAAACAGACCACAGAGATAATAATACTGTTACGTGCCACCCCCTAGTGGCACTTTTGTTAACTGGATTACGGTGGGGGTACAAAGCATAACACCAATTACTGCTTAAAGAAATAATTAACTTTATTGTGGCCAGAAAATTACACTAGTCAGCAAATACAAGCAATTAGGAGCCTTATTCCAGTTTCCTCAAGTCTCTTCCTTATGCGCTCTTGGCCCCTTTCACTTGCAACAGACCACAGAAGTTAATCCGTCCTAATGAGTCCGGTGGCCTTGGCAGAAGCTACCTGCCCCTCTTCCTCAGGTACAACAAATACAGTTACTTACAAGCACTTGATGTACGCTGTTCACAAGCTGGGAGAAACAATGTCACAGGATTTCGTAACTCGCACAGCACTTCGTCACCACACTTCTGTCGCACAAGATAATCGCTCGCACTAGCTCGTAAAACACAACAACAACTGCTTCACGGGTCACTCTTATATAGCCGGCCGGTGACTCAATAAATGCTTCTAGATCCATCCAGAGTCCACGGCTTCTCGAGGTTTCCAGCGCTGGTCCAGTCACGAATGTTCTGGACTATCCCTTTGTCCTAGTAGCCCTGTTGCATAAGGCGCGCGCAATACAGGAGGCAGGGCACAGCCCAGCCCTGGGGCAGTTGTGACTCACGCGGCGAGTGATGACACAAACTCACAGCCGTAACACCACCCCCTTCCTAAAAAGGCTGATCGTCCCGATCAATCATTGGTCCGTCTGTGTCCCTCCGTAGGCTGCCAGGCGATCTCGATGCACGATCTTCATCTTCGCCCTCGGGCTCAGCTGGATCCTGTAGACGACATCGTTGATTCGTTTCACGACTCGGTACGGGCCCTCCCAGGACTTCTGCAGTTTGGGTGACAGGCCTTTCTTCCGTAATGGGTTGAAGAGCCAAACCAGGTCGTTCTCGTGGAATCCTCCGGCATCCGTCTGCTGGTCGTATCGGGTCTTCATTCGGTCGGTCTCGATCCGCAGTTTCCTCCTCGCGAACGCGTGCACGTCCTCCAGTTGGTCGACCAGTTCTTGACAATACTGGCTTACCGGGATCGGATCATTCCCAGGTCGGCCGAAGGCAAGATCGACAGGTAGGAGGAGCTCCCTCCCAAACATGGCCCGGGCTGGTGTGCACCCGGTGGCTTCATGCACGGCGGCGCGGTAGGCCAGGAGAAATAGTGGAAGATGCTTGTCCCAATCCCTCTGGTGCTCGCTGACGACTATTCGGAGATGGTTCTCGACGGTGCGATTGAATCGCTCTACCATCCCGTCGGACTGAGGGTGTAGCGGCGTTGTCCTTGTCTTCCGGATCCCCAGCAGCTGGCATAGGTTCTGGAACACCTGCGACTCGAAGTTCCTCCCTTGGTCGGAGTGCAGCTCCAGGGGTACTCCGTACCGGCTGACGAATTCCTTCACCAGGGTCTCTGCGATCGTCGCGGCTTCTTGGTTAGGGAGCGCATAGGCCTCCGGCCATTTGGTAAAGTAGTCGCTGACGACTAATATGTAGCAGTTCCCTGCCTCGCTTAACGGGAATGGCCCAGCAACATCGATGGCCACTCTCTCCATGGGGCCGCCCACGTTGTAGGTCTTCAATGGACCCCGTCGTCTTCGTCCTGGGCCCTTGCTGGCTGCGCAATCGTGGCACCTCGCGCAGTGGTTCTCCACGTCTGTTCGGCATCCGATCCAGTAGAACCGCTCTCTCAGCTTCTCCAGGGTCTTCTTTATCCCTAGGTGTCCACCAGATGATCCTCCATGAACTTCCTTCAGGACTTCCTCCGTCATAGCCTTTGGAATGACGACTTGTTCCCGAGATGTCTTCCCGTCGGTGCTCTCCCAGGTACGGCAGATGAGGCCATCCCTTACAATCAGCGAGTCCCACTGCGCCCAGTAGGACTTAAACTTTGGGCTGCAGACACTCACAATGTTCCACCCGGGTCTGGGGACACAGGCCCTCTTCCATTCGGCTATCAGTCCCAGGTCATCATCTTCTGCTTGCGCCCGCGTGAAAGATTCGGGGCTCCAGCTCCCTTGAAGTTCCACGGTAGTCCTTCGGCACTGTATCCCGGTGTTCTCCTCCCTTCGGGCACAGAAGGTGCAGTCTTCGGGGCACGGTCTTCGTGACAGGGCGTCGGCGTTAGAATGCAGTTGGCCTTTCCTGTGCTGAATCTCAAAGTTGTACTGTTGAAGCCTCTCTAACCACCGCGCGAGTTGACCCTCGGGCTGCTTGAAGTTCAGGAGCCACCGCAGGGATGCATGGTCGGTCCTGATGAGAAATTCTTGCCCGTACAGATACTTGTGGAAGTGTTCAATGGTCTTCACGATGGCGAGCAGCTCCTTCCTGGTGACGCAGTAGTTCCTTTCTGGCTTTGATAAGGCCTTGCTGAAGTAGGCCACTACTCTCTCCTCGCCGTCCACTACTTGCGACAGGATTCCCCCTATGCCAAAGTCACTGGCATCGGTATCGACGATGAACCTTGTTCCCGGTCTGGGGTAGGCCAGAATAGGCGCGGTGCACAGAGCTTGCTTGAGTTGTTCGAAGGCACTGTGGCATTCTGCTGTCCACGTGAAGAGTTGGTCCTTCTCAGTCAGTCGATGTAAAGGTTTGGCGATGTCGGCGAATCCTCTCACGAAGCGACGGTAATAAGTGCAGAGTCCCAGGAAGCTTCGTAGTTGGGACTTGTCCTTCGGGACTGGCCACTCCCTCACAGCTGCGGTCTTCTCTGGGTCGGTGCGCACCCCTTCCTCGGAGACGATATGCCCAAGGTACTGGACCCGCTTCTGGAAGAGTTGACACTTCTTGGGGATCAACTTCAGCTGGGCAGCCCGTAGCTTCAACAAGATCTCCTTCAGGTTGCTGTAGTGCTCCTCGAAGCTCCTCCCCAGAACGATGACGTCGTCTAGGCAGACCAGGCAGGTCTTCCAGTGTAGTCCCCTCAGAATGGACTCCATTAGCCTTTCGAAGGTCGCAGGGGCGTTGCACAGACCGAATGGCATGACGGTGAACTGCCAGAGCCCGCTGCCCTCAGAGAACGCCATTTTCTCGCGGTCCTTAGAGTGGACTTCCACCTGCCAGTAGCCACTCTTCAAATCCAAGGTGGAGAACCATCTTGACCCTGATATGGTGTCCAGCGTGTCGTCGATCCGGGGTAGAGGGTAGCTGTCCTTCTTCGTGACGTCGTTCACCCGCCTGTAGTCCACGCAGAACCTGGTGGAACCGTCCTTCTTCTTCACAAGCACGACCGGAGAACTCCAAGGACTATGTGATGGCTCGATCACCCCTTGCTCCTTCATCTCTTCTGCCATCCGGTCGACTTCGGCTTGCTTGGCGAGTGGGACACGTCGGAATGGGGCCCTAATCGGTGTGCTGTCCCCAACGTCGATTCTGTGCTGGACCAAGCTTGTCCTGCCGAAGTCTTTGCTCCCCACGGAGAAGACATCCTGGAATTCGCGTAGCAGGTCCTGAAGTTGGCGTGATTGTTCCTCGTCTAAATGGTCCTGGGATCCTTGGCACAGCTTCTGTAGTTCTTCTGGCAGTGTGCGTCGTCTTCGGTTGTCCGTCTGCAGGTGTCCGTCCGTCGTGTCGGTGATGCGGGCAATCCAGGTAACGGGCTCGCAGACTCCTAGGTTGTTGTCTCGGTGAACCGTAATGTCGTAGTCGTTCAGGTTGGACAGGCGGACGTACGGCCGAGACGTCGTGTTGATGAGTGTCTTGGCAACTAGCAACCCTTTTGTCTGGATGTCCTCATATTTCGGCTCGATGACAGCCGCCACTCCCTCAGCAGTTCCGTCGACAATTACGGCAGCGCTGACTTCCGTCCTGGCCGGAACGATGACGTCTTCTCTCAGCCTTACTCGTCGTGCGGTGATGGACTCGTGCGCAGGTTGCAAAGCAAGTTCCTCACCTCCGAAGTGCAGAGTGTTGGTACTCAGATCCATGATGATGTTGTTCTGGTCCAGGAAGTCCAGTCCGATGATCACTTCATTTGATACGTCAGCCACAAGCACTGGATGCTTTATCGCCCGTCGACCAATGACGAACTCCAGTGATGCTTCGCCATGTACTGGTACGGTCTCTCCGGTCGCGGTTATTAGCTGGAGGTTCCTTTGTGTGGGTTGCACTCTCCACTTCGGGATCACGGTGGGATTGACGATGGTCCTCGATGCTCCCGTGTCGATCAGCAGGGGCCAGCTCTCTCCGTTGACGACTCCGTCGACCATCAGGCTGCTATTATCCCTCCGTAACTTCGTCACACGAACTTGGACTGCCGGGTCTTGACGACTGTCACAAGCCAACCTTTGCCCCCCTAAGCTGGCTGATACTTGCTTTCCTGGGCCGCGCGGTTTCTCTACGACTGACTGTCCCGACGGAAACCCTTGGCGGCGGCGATCACCGCAGTCCTTGCTCAGGTGGCCTCTCTTACGGCAGGTCCAGCAGGTCGGTAGTCCTCTTCCAGGCCGCCTCTCCGGATGTCCTTCGGCTACGTTTTTGTTGGTGGTACTGCGATTCTTGAAGAAACGGCTTAGCGCCTCCATCAACTCGTCGGCCAGGGGCTTGGTCTCGTTGGTTTTTACTGGTTCGTCGACGTCCACTTGACGCACCCGCGCGCGCATTCTAGATACCTGCTTTGCCGTCTCGAACTCAAGTGCGTGGCTCAGCGCATCTGCCAGGGTCTTATTGCGCGCGAGTCGCAGCGCCTGTTGAGTGTCCGAGTCCCGTAGCCCGTCGGTGAAAGTCTGCGTCGCTATCTGCTCCAGAAAGTCGGCCGGCGCTGTTGGGTAGGCGAGCCTTACGAGGCGTGCGATGTCCATCTCGAACTCCTGCAGGGTTTCCGCGTTCTTCTGTACCCGGGTCCGGAGCTGCATCTGGTAGGCCTGCTGAAGATGGCTATCTCCATATCGGGACTCCATATGGGCGATCAGTGCAGCGTAGTCCTGGGATCCAGTCGGGATGGCCTGAAGGACGTTAAGGGCGTCACCTCTCAGCGCTACAATGAGAGCTGTAGCCTTTTCTGTGTTGTTCCAGTTATTTATGGAACAGGCCGCATCGAACTGACGTAAGTAGGTGCTCCACGGGACCTTTCCGTCGAAGGTTGGGGGCGTCACTCTGCTATGTCCCGTTCCTGATATTCCCGGTGTAACGGTGGGCGGGCGTTGGCGCAGCTCGGCAACTTCCTCTTGTAGGGCTTTGACTCTCTCATCCACCCCGGTCGGCGGGCGTCGGCGCAGCTCGGCGACTTCCTCTTGTAGGGCTTTGAATCTATCTTCCATCCCTGTCGGCGGGAGTCGGCGCAGCTCAGCAAATTCCTTTTGTAGAGCGTTGAATCTCTCTTCCACCCCCATCAGCGGTCGTTGGCACAGCTCGGCAACTTCCACTTGCAAGGCGTTGAATTTCTCCTCCACCCCCATCAGCGGGCGTTGGCGCAGCTCGGCAACTTCCACTTGCAAGGTGTTGAACTTCTCCTCCACTGCCGCGACTTCCTCACGTAGGCCCTGTTCTAATTTCCTTTGGCTCTCCTCTAATTTCGTCAGCAGACACTCTTCCAGATTTTTCTGGCCATCCAGAAATTTGGCGGTTAGGTCCTCTGCTAACTTATTCTGGCTGTCTTCCATCTGCTTCAGGTCCTCCGCTAACTTATTTTGGCCTTCTTCTAATTTGGAAGTTAGGTCCTCTGCTAACTTATTTTGGCTGTCCTTCAGGTCCTCTGCTAACTTCTTCTGGCCATCCTCCATCTTCTTCTGGCCATCCTCCATCTTCTTCTGGCCGTCTTCCATTTTGGTTTCCATGCCATTTAACTTTTCTAGCAGTGCTGCCAATTTCTCCTCCATTTTAGTTGTTTGTCTTGTAAAGGGCATGCACTCACAGGAAAATTAGAGAAAATGACCTGCTCGGGTTTTGAAACCAGGACCGTCAGGTGTTGTGCTTGAGTTCGTAATCCCACTTCTGACACCAGTTGTTACGTGCCACCCCCTAGTGGCACTTTTGTTAACTGGATTACGGTGGGGGTACAAAGCATAACACCAATTACTGCTTAAAGAAATAATTAACTTTATTGTGGCCAGAAAATTACACTAGTCAGCAAATACAAGCAATTAGGAGTCTTCTCCAGTTTCCTCAAGTCTCTTCCTTATGCGCTCTTGGCCCCTTTCACTTGCAACAGACCACAGAAGTTAATCCGTCCTATTGAGTCCGGTGGCCTTGGCAGAAGCTACCTGCCCCTCTTCCTCAGGTACAACAAATACAGTTACTTACGAGCACTTGATGTACGCTGTTCACAAGCTGGGAGAAACAATGTCACAGGATTTCGTAACTCGCACAGCACTTCGTCACCACACTTCTGTCGCACAAGATAATCGCTCGCACTAGCTCGTAAAACACAACAACAACTACTTCACGGGTCACTCTTATATAGCCGGCCGGTGACTCAATAAATGCTTCTAGATCCATCCAGAGTCCACGGCTTCTCGAGGTTTCCAGCGCTGGTCCAGTCACGAATGTTCTGGACTATCCCTTTGTCCTAGTAGCCCTGTTGCATAAGGCGCGCGCAATACAGGAGGCAGGGCACAGCCCAGCCCTGGGGCAGTTGTGACTCACGCGGCGAGTGATGACACAAACTCACAGCCGTAACAATACTGAGCCCGCTTGGAATATAAAGAAAAACAAAGAGTAGTGACCAAAGTCCTTCACCCTCTTGAAAGATATAACAGTCCTAAACACTCATTCTTTCATACACTATGTTCATAGAAGTAAATACGGCATCTAAACCTTTTTAATTGAGGTTATTCTGATAATTGTACAATTTTTCAATTTTGTTTTTGAAAAAAAAAAAAAAAGTTTGACCCTAAATTAAGGACACCTAAGAGCCATATTCGAAGAAACACTACGTTTACAGCCGTAGAAAGTTCTTAGATACATCTATAGGCAGAAAACTTCAACAAGAAGAAAACAACTGCACCTCAATGTTGGCGGGAACGCACGTGATTGGGGGAGAGCAAAGGGATGGCGTGAATACAAACTCAAACCTATCGCGTAACGGACATCGAAAGAAAGAAGTAACAGTATGAAATAATATCGGACATATGCCTACAGAAATCTACAAATATAAGATAAACAGCGCTCCGACTGAATCGGCTTTGGCACTTTTGGCGCGAGTAGCGAGAGCCGATCTGATCGGCACGTGGCACTGAGAGGGTGTTCGAACATAAATATTCATAAATATCTGTCGAGATTTCGCCAGTTTTATGTAATGAAGTGAGCGCATGAGACGCAGAGAATGACTTGTATTTGACCATGGCCTCCTCGATTACCCTATTATGACACTAGGCCAGGCAGAGAAATTTAAATTATAAGGCCGTGGAACTCAGCGCATCTAATTATCTAATTGGTCAAATAACTGTTTCTTGAGCTCTGATTGGTGGGAGAAACTTTTTCCTAATTAAAAATAGTGTTATAATGACCATCATTATGATACAGTTTTCTAACATATAATAGTCAGGGTCGAACTTAAAAGGCTTTTTTAAACTTACTCCTTGTTATGTACCTTTTCCTATATTGCTACTGTGCATAATTTGATGAAAGCTATGATACAGTAAAACCTGCCTAAACCGGACCCTTTATGTACCGGAAACATGGACAAACAGAAAACAAAGTTTGGAACGGAGGTATTTCCTATGTAAAACGACACTGTAAACCGTAAAACTCCCTAACGCGGAAATGGAAAGAAATTCCGGAACTGTAGGCGTAAATAACCTGACAAAGACGGATTACCATATCCATAATACAAAGCTATGCACTAAATTTTGAACGCGACTGTACTTGCACCAAAGTTCTAGGAAACATTAACTCTAATTTTTCCTCAAGGATGCAGCAGGTTTGCTACATTTCACAACATCTGTACCATTACTTCGTTTGGTTGGTTGGTTCCTAAGTTTAGGGGCTGCGACAACGTGGTTATGTAGCCTCGTGTACTTTGGGTGTGTGTAGAATCTGTCCTGACAACCGGTGTTAATTGTGATGACTGTATTAGTGTGTGTATCTGTTTTAATTCAAGTAAGTACTGCAGACGATCAATTTTCAAGTAGTTCCAACTTTTGCCACCAAACGCCACCGTCAACGACTACTAGTTCAGAACTTAGCTACCAGACGTCACCGCAGCCGGCTCTTGGCAACGAACGTAGGAACCTAAGAGCGTTGTTTACATTCTTAACTTATACAATTTAGCTTCACATGGGACCGCCGGCTTAACTTCCCCTCCGAAGGAAGGCATACTGAGGGAATTTTAACGCTCCTAAAAAGTCCGACGACTTCAGCCAGATTTGAACCCGCGATCTAGGGCATAGAAGCTCAGCATGCTACTGACTACGCCACCGAAGCCGCCTTACCATTACTTCCTCCACCCTCTTGTAATACACACAGTTTCCTCCTGACAAATGAGAGTACAAGTGCGAGTAGAAGAAAACGGTGAACTGATGTGATCTTTAAAGGTGTTGTTTTTACTGTTTACTGCATTTATTTACGTACTGTAATTCAGTGACAATGACTTCTAAACTTAAGACACACTGGAGGAGAGTTATTGAAGAACACGAGAAAAACATGTTTCCGACTAAAGAATTAACTGTGTTGTTTAAAGTGGGAAAATTATTTAATAGTAATCCCATACGATAACACAGCATTTCCCTGTAGTGTATTTTGTTTTATTAAAACTCAGCCCTTTGTAAAACGGAAACCTGTGAAAACGGAAATATAAATCCGGAACGATTGTGTTCTCAGGTTTTATTGTATAATGTTCATGCTATAAAGCTGGTAAAGCAAACTAATTGTTGATAGAACTTTAGGTGTACACCAAGTATAGAATATGTAAAACAGATTGTGTCGGATGTAAGGTGAGGTTGGTATGTAGAGATTAAACGATATGTTCATGACAGGGAGGCATGGAGGGCTGAATCAAACCAGTCAAAAGACTGAAGACTCAAACACACAATATATTAACTTATCTCCATCTTCCCGGAAGACGTTACGCAATGCAATTAAGAAATTCTTACTATATAGATGTAATGAAATAGGGCTGTTTGTTCAGAGTGTTCGTAATCAACTACTGTAGCAACAGCAATAATGAAAGTTCAGATGCATCGTACGTAACCTGTCGCTGCTCAGTTTCATAGCAATATTCATTTCCTGTCACTGTGTTTACTTGAGACACCGTGAATGCAAGTTATAATTTCGACCTTCTGATGACGTCAATGTGGACTGTTCTGTGCATATATTTTATCACTGTAGCACGCCTCAAGTGGTCATTAATGTCAGTGTGATAAACGAGATGTGGGAGTTAATTCTTCAAGTCCAATATCTTACGCTACTAAAAGGGACCACACCCTTCTTTGTGTTGCTAAGAGCAATAATTTCCTGTGTTCTTTAGCAGTCGGCCATCAATGGCAAGTGATCGCTGGTAATTCTTGCTTGGCATGTGCAGAGGGGAATTGTGAGGGGAGGGGGACTGCGGTTTTTATAATCTCTCAAGTATTGCATCAACTGACCGGAGTAACTACACACGTTGCCATGGATACTGGATATCTCCAAGCGTGTAGAACAGTTAGTTTGAACCTAACCATCCGGGAATTGTTTGATAGTCATTTATTTCCAGACAAGCAATTAAGAGGAGTCAGCCACCCCTATACTGCCTACGTTAAAACATGAACAATGATACCCGGCAACTAACAAACACATAAGAATGAAAACTTTACAGATATTAGCATGCACCTATTTTATTTACTCTACTAGATTAGTTAATGTACAGCTGATAGATAACCAACTATATTTTTTTGAAATTTTAGGTTATTTTTGGGGGGAAATGTTTTGCACTTGAAGGACATCTATATATATAAAGCTCAATGTTTGTCTGTCTGTCTGTCTGTCTGTCTGTCTGTCTGTCTGTTATGTATACAAATCCACACCGTTTCACCGATCTGAACCAAAATTTGTATACTTACCCTTCGGAACCCTGCGGGTAACCCTGTCCACTTGAAATTTCCGACAGACCACCCCATTCCCTGCATTTAGGCCCTTTGGCCCAAATCTACACCGTTTCACCGATCTCAACCAAAATGTGTATACATACCCTTTGGAACCCTGCGAGTAACACTGTCCACTTAAAATTTCGGACAGACCACCCCATTTCCTGCATTTAGGCCCTTTGGCAAACATCTACACCGTTTCACCGATCTCAACCAAAATTTGTATACATACCCTTTGGAACCCTGTGAATAACACTGTCCACTTAAAATTTCGGACAGACCACCCCATTTCCTGCATTTAGGCCCTTTGGCAAACATCTACACCGTTTCACCAATCCGAACCTAAATTTGTATACTTACCCTTTGCAACCCTGCGGGTAACCCTGTCCACTTGAAATTTCGGACAGACCACCCCATTCTCTGCATTTAGGCCCTTTGGCCCAAATCCACACCGTTTCACCGATCAGAACCAAAATTTGTATATTTACCCTTTGGTACCCTGCGAGTAACACTGTCTGCTTGAAATTGCGGACAGACCACTCCATTCCCTGCATTTAGGCCCTTTGTCCCAAATCTACACCGTTTCACAGATCTCAACCAAAATTTGTTATTTACCGTCTGGAACCCTGCGAGTAACACTGTCCACTTGAAATTTCGGACAGACCACTCCATTCCCTGCATTTAGGCACTTTGACACAAATCTACACCGTTTCACCGATCAGAACCAAAATTTGTATACTTACCCTTTGGTACCCTGCAAGTAACACTGTTTGCTTGAAATTGCGGACAGACCACTCCATTCCCCGCATTTAGGCCCCTTGGCTCAAATCTACACCGTTTCACCGATCTGAACCAAAATGTGTATACTTACCCTTTGTAACCCTGTGATTATCACTGTCCACCTAAAATTTCGGACAGACCACCCCATTTCCTGCATTTAGGCCCTTTGCCAAAAATCTATATCGTTTCACCGATCCGGACCAAAATTTGTATACTTACCCTTTCGAACCCTGCGGGTAACCCTGTCCACTTGAAATTGCGGACAGATCACCCCATTCCCTGCATTTTGGCACTTTGGCACAAATCTACACCGTTTCACCGATCAGAACCAAAATTTGTATACTTACCCTTTGGTACCCTGCGAGTAACACTGTCTGCTTGAAATTGCGGACAGACCACTCTATTCTCGGAAAGAGGACAGGGTCCGTCCCAAAGGCAATGAAAAAAAGGGGTAAAACCGGACCCGCTCAGGAAACCCTCAGGGTTGCCAGCTCCCGAACTCACCAGCCATGAGCCCTTGAGTGTAGCACTATCCAGGGTGCACCAGAAGTGGTGGGGCTACACACACCCTGCCTCCTTGAGGGTCTTGAGCAGAAGACATGAGATATTAAGAAAATAAAAAGAAGAATGAGGCTATCAGGAATGATTAGACAAGGGCCAATTAAGGCGGGAAAGTGAAAGAGTCGCTAGGCCTCGGATACCCTGATACCATCGGGGTCGGAAGAGAACAAGAGTTTGACCAAGGGAGGCTGACTGGAAAGAGAACTGAAAGGAGCCCGGCACCAGTAAGTAGAAGCAATGCCGGACTCAGCTGGGGTCCCGTGGTCGCACACCCATATCCCACAAGTTGTGAGACCCTGGTGGGTGGAGGGGGGAGGAGGGGGCAGGTGTGAGAATAGCTTGCTGATTCATCGTGAGGTGACATGAGAGAAATGTCCAGACCCCGCCGTGTTACCTGGTATTGCTATGCTGATGTTCTTACAGGGTCTTCACTCAAACCACTGTAGTGTTACGAAAGAATGAGTGATTCACCGGTCAATGTGAATAGGACCGGGAACCCCCCCCCCCCCCTTGAACGTCTGTCATCATATATCGTCATCATCTGCGATATTCTCAGGTTCGTGCAGCTTGGACCCGAGCAGTACTCGATAAGCTGTTTCACTACACGCATCGAGTATAGGCCTAAGCCAGAAAATAACGTTCAGACTTTGGAAGACATCGAAGGTAGAAATCTGAATTACCTATATCAGATTTAAAATTACACCAAGTTCGTTTAGTAGTCATTTTTCATTACCTTATTATTATCATCATAAGGGCAAATGACCTAGATGTTACGCCCATTATACCACTAATCACCACACACAATAAGTCTTTATCGCCTGTGAATTTTGAAATATTTCTATCACGGTAGTTTGTAAGTTTGTCGTGTCAATTCAACAGTAGTATTCATTACCATCCTCATCAAAAGGGCAAATGACCTAGATGTTACGTCCATTATACTACTAAGTAACACCACAGTCTTCATTGCCTGTGATTTTTAAAATTTGTATTTCCATTAGTTTGTAAGTTTGATATACCCGTTCAGTAGTAATCGTCTTCATTATCATCCTCATCAAAGGGGCAAATGACCTAGATGTTACGTCCATTATACTACTAAGCAACACCAGAGTCTACCTAGGCTGTGATTTTAAAAATATGTATTTCCATTAGTTTGTAAGTTTGATATACCCGTTCAGTAGTAGTCGTCTTCATTATCATCCTCATCAAAGGGGCAAATGACCTACAGTAGATGTTACGTCCATTATACTACTAAGCAACACCAGAGTCTACCTAGCCTGTGATTTTAAAAATACGTATTTCCATTAGTTTGTAAGTTTGATATACCCGTTCAGAAGTAGTAGTAGTCTTCATTGTCATCCTCATCAAAAGGGCAAATGACCTCTCATTCCTTTAAAGTACGGTATCAATTTTTCCCATTCGTTGATAAGTTAAATGTGCCAGTAGTCGCTTCTATGTTCATCATCACTATGTAGAAGATGTTTTGCGTCAGAAGAAAAGACAACTGGATGCTCAGGAACGTTAACGATATATCGACTGCGAAATCTGGAAGCTTCTCTTTGAGGAATTGCTTCAGACATTTATCGTACAGTTTAAACCTTAACATGACGAAACTTTTAACCAGATAGCGATCTAAGTGGGAGCTCTTTGGCAAAAAATAATCAAGTCTTTCCCGAAATGTGAGTCCTAAAAATAACTTTTTCTATTATTTTCTAAGTTTCATATGTCAGTTATGTAGTAATTTTCAATATCATCCTGATCAGCAGGGCAAATTACCTAGATGTTACGCCCTCAACGTCATTGGGGGCAAATGACCTAGAATTTAAGTCCATTATATTTCTAATCACCACCACATAAAGTCTTCTACGACTGAGATGTCACGAATTCTGGGACCGCTAACGACATATCTCGACTCGGACTGAAGACAAATATCACGAGAATGATCATTATTTTACAGAGCCTTCCCATAGTGACTTAAGTATAAACATTGTCACTGGGTTTGATAATGTAAGAAATGAATACATAAATAAATATAATTTATGACGTTGAGTGTTAAGGAGACTGGAATATTATCATCATTCCACCGGGCGAAGCCGGGTACTACTGCTAGTTTTAAATGATATTTTACACTCATCAGATTGTTTTTGTAGGAAACAACAGACACAGCATGATAGAGATATGATGAACATTTCAAGTCTCTATCTCAATTACCGGTACTTCCTGAGAAAGTAGGTCAAGTGTGCAGAAATATTATATTCTTCAGATGTTGGATTCAGAAGTTAAACTCACTCGCAACAAACACATGTACTCTTCCTTTATGTATTTGCTCTATAAAACTAAAACAATCCCAGGCTTCTGCACTAAATAATTTTGGAAATATAATTTTTAAAGTAAAAGTGTGCAAGTGAGATGACAAGTATTAATTCAAATGTGTTTTTAACGTCTTAGAATTACAAAAGACTAATGTAAAATACATTATTTTGTTCAGAAAATATCAGAGATTGTTTTAACCCCATGGAACTGACTCCCCTTAAGTCCGTGGGAAGAAAAAGTACAACGGAATTCTTGGAAAAACTTGGACAGTTTCTCACACATCATTATGTCCAAGAGGTTGTAGGTTTTTCTCATACTGAAAGAGGTATCGATCCCCTTCCCATTAACTGACTTAGTGGAATCACTTCTACTTGGAAGTGTAGAGGTTTTGCAGCGTGCTCTCCACCCAGTTCTGTTCTGAGCGCGACTCTAGAAGACCAACCGCTCTTCCTCGTCGTGAGAGATTAGCAATGGCATGAAGTAAGGGATAGCGTGTTGGGGTGAGGTACAGTGGGGACTCGGAGTGCTTTGAAAGCGACAGAGTCGCTGTGAGGGTCTTGCAGGATCCCTGAAAATGACGCCAAACTGTGATCTGGTGAAGTCCTATACGACCGATAGGATTCGGTACGGCATAACCCGCTGTCGTGGGGACTCCAAACGTTACGGGAGGCACCGCTCTCCCCAGGACTAGGATGCGACTGAATTGCCCTTTGTTTACGGTGACCATATTATTGACAGTCAAAATCGCGACAGCCTTGTTAGGGGGGATTGTTGGAGGATAGAGAGATTATAATTTGACTCTAACATAGAGTCTTTTAAGTTGTAGCCTCTTACAAAATTTAATTTTAAGAAATTCCACAAAAATCAATCCACCAAAACTCCAATATAGAGGGTAAAATGAATACAAAGTGTATTTTAGTGTTTTTCTTTTATTTATGCAAGTACCTTACAAGTTTTGGGAGAAAATAAAAAACATTAGTAAGTTTATTTTTAGGTTTCTTACTTTTCGTCTTCTTCTTCTTCTTTTTCTACTTCGGATGCCTATCCATTAATGGATGTTAACGATCACATGATGCATATTGTTACGTGTTAGCTCTAGTAGCACGTTCGTTAAATTGGATCACAGTAGGTAGAAAGCACAACACAATTGGCCCTTAAAGAAATATAAGATTTAATGCAGGTCTAACAAGTTACAGTACACACACAATAAACACTCAGAAACCAATTAGCAGTCCTAGTCAAGTTCGCTCCCTTATGCAGTACACTCACTCTTTCACTCACTCACGGAAGTTAATCCCTCCTAATGAGGTAGTCCCGCGCGCTGACCAGAAATAACTGTACCCTTCCTCTTGCCAATAAGCCACAGTCTGACACTCACTTGTTCTTGAGTACACACTACAGTTAGGCCACTTACGAGTCTGCTACACACTGCTCTGCAGGCTCGGAAAGAATCTCACTGAGTTTCGCAATTCACACCGCACTTCACTACAATAATCTCTGTCGCACTGGTATACACACTCGCTCAAAACACTGTCCTCAAAAACTCTTTCCCCTCGCTGGCCAGGTCGATTATATAGCGGGGATGGAGACTCAATGGATGTTTCCAGAGCAGTCCAGGATTCACAGCTTCTCGAGAATTCCATCACTAGTTAGGTCACGAACATTCTGGACGGTCTCTTTTGTTCCCGCTGCGCAAGCAGCCGGCCGGGGGTAGCCTCGGGTGGCTGTGAGTCACGCGCAAGGGAATGAAGTAACCTCGCAGCCGTAACAATATTTTGCTTATGAACCGCGATGTGGAATAATTTATCGATGCTGGGTAATCCTGTCCATTGTTTTATGTTATCCACCCAGGATATCCTTCTTCGGCTCCTTCTTCTTTGACCTTCGATCTTTCCTTCCAGTATCAACTTGAGAAGTCGATATTTGGTGTTCCTCAAGATATGTCCCATATTTTTCGTCTTTTAAAGGTGCATGATAAGTTTCGTTGTCTGTTCATTCTATGCAGTACTTCAATATTAGTTATTGTTGCAGTCCATGGTATATTCAGCATTCTGCGGTAAATCCACATTTCAATGACCTCTATCTTCTTTGTTGTTGCCGCATTTATTGTCCAATCTTATGATTACAAAAACAACAAAAATATTCTTACTGAGTCTTTACAAGCACCTGAAGTATTTACGAACTAGGACAGGGTTGTGGATATTTCAAAACAAAACGTATTTTTCGTATAATTACACATTTATATCAGAGAATAATTATTATTTTGTTCAATCTTAAAAATCGAGACACTTTTATTAATATTGGGGATGCCAGGACATGCTCCTTTAAATCGGGACTGTCCTGATATTTCCGGGACGTTTGGTCACCGTACCTTTGTTACAAGCGAAATGCTCTGGACGTTTTTCTACTCCGTTATTCGTTATCGTCTTACCCTCCAGGGTTGTCTTTTCCCACGGACTAAGCGAGGGATCCCACCTCTACCGCCACCAAGGGCAGTGTCCTGGAGCTTGAGACTCTGAGAGGGGGATACAACTGGGGAGTGTAACTAGCACTTCGTCCAGGCGGTCTCACCTACAAAGCGAACAGGGGCCTCATGGGGGGGGGGGGGGGATGAGGGGAAGTGATAGAGAAGGAAGAGGGAAGGAGGCAGCCGTGGTCTAACGTTAGGTATCATTCCGGCATTTGCCCGAAGACGAAGTGTGAAACCATGGAAAACCACCTCGAGGATGGCTGAGGTGAGAATCGAATACCCTCTACTCATTTGAACCACCCGAGGCTGAGTAGACCCCGTTCCAGTCCTCATACCACTTTTCAAATTTTGTGGCAGAGCCAGGAATCCAACCGCGGACCTCCGGGGTGGCAGGTAAGCATGATGACCACTACACCACGGAGGCGACCTATTCCGTTATTAATTGTTGCTTTAATGATTGAATTTCACAAGAATTTTGGACCATTTTTTTGTTTTGTTTTATCGTTTTGGAAGCCATTTTACAGTATATCCTTTGTAATAAAGATTTAACGCGTTTCAGTCGGTCAACACGACTGTACCCTATCGAAATGGGTGTTTCCCTAACCCTGAAAAGATTTATATTAGATTAATAAATTCACTTGGATGAACAGTTTCAATCGTCTAGCCATCATCATCAGATCCTTTACAGGCCGTTATATCTACAAGTACAGTAGCCTATGTGGGTGATGGTATTAACAATATAGGACACATAGTTACAGCAGTTATTTTACACTTGTCAAGATTTTTTAAGTTATATGCGACTTTTTTAAAGATATTGTTAGTGGTTATTAACGTCCCTCTTCGACCAATTGTTAGCACAATAGGTTCTCCAACTTACTCTCTTACACAATATCTCAGCAAGTTGCTTCAGCCGCACTTGGGGCACACTCAGTCTTACTTTAGGGATTCAACCCATTTCGTCGAAAAATTGTCTACCATCGCCGTTCAACCAAATGCTATTTTGGAGAGTTTTGATGCAGAGTCCTTGTTCACCAGAGTGCTGGTGGACTCGGTCATGTCCCTCATCAAGAATTTGTTTCCTGAGGACATTGCCCGATTATTCTACCACTGCTTGTGTTCCAGTTATTTCTTGTGGGATAGTAAATTTTACGAGCAGACTGAAATTGTACTTTTCCCCTCTATGGCTATAGAGCCGGGATTTGATCTCCTTTGTTCGTCACTGGAGGATTTTCCATCTGTTTTTTCGCCGTTGCTTGTATGACGTTAGGTATTGTACAGATACACTTCCCTTTTGTTTATGTTTCCTTGTATCCATCTAACCCTCCCACCTCCCCCTCCCCCTCCTTCCCCCCTTTCTTTTGGAAATCCTCATTCTTCGAGGAGTTTCTATATTTTCACCCCGCCCCCTTTACCTCCTCCTTACTTACTACTCTGTCCGCCGTTCTACCATGGTCCATACAGTAATTTCTGGCAGCTGCTCTCTGGTGACGAACAGAGGAATTTATCTATATTTTTGGTAATCTCATTGATATACCTTCTTTGGCCACATTGTTTGATTCCATTGAAAAAGGAGGCAAGGTTTCCCCGAAACGTATGGTTCTAATTTAAATACACACGGCATTAGCCCAAAAACATGAATTATTTATATCGTAATCCGGGCCGTGAAAGCCTTAATATACATATCTGTGATTGTTAGGGAATGGTTAGGTTGGTGTTTGTATAAGAATGGATTGAGAATTTAGCTGGTTGTTCGAGTGATATTTCTACAACCTTTGTCCGAAAAGTTCGGTGAGTGACGTTATGCTGCTCACGGTAGAAAGAGTGCGCCACTTTTGAACCCGCGCCAGAGAGGTCAAGGCATGTCCGAACAAGTTCCCGAGCGTTGGCACTGTGCGTGTGCTTTTCGTGTGTAAACAAGAGGGTCCATGAATGTAAGTACCTAGGATCGCTTTTCACGGAGAACTCATCATGTGAGGCAGAAATCAACGCCAGGTTCCAAGCAGGAAACTGAACTCTCTACAGCTTAACACAGCTTCTTCGGTCCAAATGTCTCTCCAGACAGTTCGAAATTCGTCTGTATAAAACTCTGATCCAACCCGTTGTACTATATGGATGTGAGACATGGAGTATCCGAAAACAGGACTTTCATTAACTACTCGTGTTTTGAGAGAAAAGTTCTTCGGAAGATCTTCGGACTGGTGAGGGATGTACACACGGGTGAATGGAGGATTAGACACAATCATGAAGTAGAAGACCTGTACCATGATGCCAACATAGCTGGAACCATCAAAACCAGAAGACTGCAGTGGGCTGGACATGTAGCCCGGATGGAAGACCACCGATGGCCACGGATGCTACTGGATTTCATCCCCACAGGAAGAAGATCATCAGGGAGACCAAGGAAGCGGTGGAGTGATGGACTCCATGAAGATCAGCAACAGGCAGCGATACGTGTGGACAGTTGACGGATGGCAGCTATGGATAGGAGACGATGGAGATGAAAACTTGTAGCAGCGCGCGGTCCACTGGGCCTGATCGCGTAGAATAAGAAGAAGAAGAAGAAACAGCTCATTTTAAAGTGAGAGTTCAGTGCGTGCGGTCAAAACTCTGAATTGCACACCTGTTTGATGGGCGGCATTGAGAAGGGTGAATTTATGCAACCTGCCATGCACATCTGTTCGATGGGTAGTAGTGCGAAGGTGAATTTACGCAATCTGCCATGCACACCTGTTCGACGGGTGGCGGTGAGAAGGGTGCATGTTCCGTGGAATGGAATGGTCCTGAAAACCATCGTCACGGGCGACGAGACCTACTACCCAGAAGGCAAGCGTCAAAGTATGAAGTGGCGGGGTCCAGGGTCGCCGAACAGCAAAAGGTGCGCACTGAGAGATCCCGCATCAAGACAATGCTGGTGGTGTTCTTTGACTCTGAGGGTCTCATACATAAAGAATTCCGTCCTGAGGGCACCACGTTAAATGTCACTACGTACGTGGTAATATTGAAACGTCTGCTGCGACGGATCAAGTGGGTACACCCCCAGTACGCCAACCAAGGTGACTGGACCCGGCTCCATGACAATGCCCGACCACACAGTGCCTTACTGGTGCGGCAGTTCCTGGCCAACAGGGGAATTGCCACTCATTTATCCACCCTACTCCCCAGACTTGTCTCCTCCAGACTTTTTCTTGTTCCCTAAATTGAAATCCGCCCTGAAGGCCCAGTGGTTTCTGGACATTTTGGACATCCAACGCTATCCAACGACCTAACTGAAGGCTATCCCTAAAGAAGAACTATGCTAGGAGTTTCCAGGAATTGTTGGTTTGTTGGTTCTTAAGTTTAGGGGCTGCGACAACGTGGTCATGTAGCCCCGTGTACTTTGGGTGTGTGTAGAATCTGTCTGATAACCGGTGTTAATTGTGATGACTGTATTAGTCCAGGACTTGTACAGCCGTTCTAAGAAGTGCATAACCATCCACGGGGATTACTTCGAAGGACAGTAACTGCTGTTTCAGGTAAGCCAACAATTCGTTCGTAATATAGACTTTTCAGACGGAGGTTGTATATTCAGCGAATAATTAGAAGTTTTACATCCTGGAATTCAATTTCTGTGATAGTGTTGGAAGATTTACATCGTTCAGTTTCCAACGAAATCTTCACATTCAATTTCTATAATCGTAATTCCAGAAGAGATGTAAACTGATCGTAGAATTGTCTGTGAATTTGCAGCCCTCATTTGATGACGGATTGTGATGGTCCGATCTCTAGATTACTCACTAGATGGTACACATAATTCATTGACAGCAATAATCAGCAATTGCTGAATACATGATGGAAATTCTAATCCGCAATTACTTTGATCGAATATTTGTTCAGCATGTCGCCGCTGTCAATTAAATCCAAGTTAACACCAATAGTATTGAGATTATGGCAGATAAAGCTGTCGGGAATCAATTAACTGTACATACCATTCCTTTGCACTTTTGATGGATATTTATATTATGATGTTGTTGGTTCATTTAGGGCTTGGTAAATCATGGTCACTAAGCCATGTGTGTTGATTCTGTCTGATAACCTGTGTCATTTGGATAGCTGTAGTAGTGCGTGCATTTGTAATTAAGGCTAAGGGGCTAAGATTTGGATAGAAGGTGCCCGTTGTCTTCATTTAGGTACCATCCCAGTATTCGCTTGGAAGAGAAGTGGGGAAACCACGAAAACGTACTTCTACGGTGACTGAAATGGGAATCGAACCCATTCTTCTCAAATCTGCCTCACTAGGCTGAGTGAACCCCGTTTTAGCCCTTAGTTGTTGTTTGAGTCTTCAGTCATTTGACTGTTTTGAGGCAGCTCTCCATGCCTCCATGTCTTGAGCTAATCGTTTCATCTGTACATAGCTACCACACCCTACATCTGAGGCAATCTGTTTAACATATTATAAACTTGGTCTTCCACTACAGTTCTTCACCTTGGCACTTCCTTCCATAACTAAGCATGCTATTCTTGGGTGTCTTGGTATGTGTCCTACCAACCTATTTCTTCTCGTCATTAGCAGTCACCAGAAAACATCTCTCCTCTCCCACTCGTCTTAATACCTCTTCGTTTGTAACCCTATCTACCCATCTGATCTTCATCATTCTCCTGTAACACCACATTTCAAACGCTTCAATTCTCCTCTTTTCTGCTGCACCAATAATCCAAGTTTCACTTCCACAGAGCGCCACGCTCCAGACAAAGGCCTTCAAAAATGACTTCCTAATACCTAAATCTATATTCGATGTCAGCAGATTTAATTTTTGTAGAAATGCTTCCTTTGTTTGAGCCAACCTACTATTTATATCCTCTTTGCTTCGTCTATCACTGGTTATTTTGCTTTCTAAGTAACAGAAGACTCCTACTTCCTTTAGTTTTCCCCCTGCCAATTTGATGTCCATAGAGGTTTCTGATTTTATTTCGGCTGCATTCCAATATTTTTGTTTTACATTTATTAATTTTCATCATGAATTTGTTCCTCAAGACGGTGTCCATACCATTCAAAAACTCATTCAAATCCTCAGGCGTATCGGCCAAGATTACGATGTCATCGGCAAATCTCAGAGTTCAAATTATATATTTCTCTTTGTATCTTCACTCCCACGTCAAATTTTTCTCCAATTTCCTTCAATGTTTGTTCAAGAATTGAAAAGTATGGGTGATAAGTTGCAGCCTTGCCGTACACCTTTCTGAATACCAGCTTCTCTCTCATGTTCTTCAGCTCGAATGACTGCTGTCTGGTTTCTGTATAGATTGTAGATCACCCTCCTAGCTCTAAGACAGGAATTACATTTCTTGGCAGACTCAGATAGGGCGGCTTCGGTGGCGTAGTTGGTAGCATGCTGAGCTTCTATGCCCAAGATCGCGGGTTCAAACCCGGCCGATGTCGTCGGATTTTTTAAGAGCGTTAAAAATCCCTCAGTATGCCTTCCTTCGGAGGAGAAGTAAAGCCTACGGTCCCATGTTATAGATTTATGGCATGTTAAAGAACCTTCCACTAATTACACCTGTGTGAAGCTAAATTGTATAGGTTAGGAATGTAAACAACGCTCTTAGGCTCCTACGTTCGTTTCTAAGAGCCGACTGCGGTGACGTCTGGTAACTAAGTTCTGAACTAGTAGTCGTTGACGGTGGTGTTTGGCGGCAAAAGTAGGAACTATTTGAAAACTGATCGTCTGTAGTCCTTACTTGAATTAAAACAGATACACTCACTAATACAGTCGTCACAATTGACACCGGTTATCAGACAGATTCTACACACACCCAAAGTTCATGGGGCTACATGACCGCGTTGTCGCAGCCCCTAAACTTAAGAACCAACCAACCAGACTCGGGTATCAAATCCGGATCGTTATGGCGACAGCTATGAATGCTGGCCCCTACGCCACGCCACGAGATGGACTATATCGGCCATCATTGTGGTTCTTGGTTCAGTTAGGGACTTTGCGACATCGCAGTCATTAGCTCCGTGCACTTGGGTGTGTGTATGGAATTTGTCTGCAACTGGGATATTGTAATGTCTGTAATTGTTTGTGTATATTTTGTAAATGAGGCGAGGATTGATATGGTGGAGAACGTGGCCTAAGTTAGGTGCCATCCCGACATGTGCCAGAAGTACAAGTAGAAAACCACTGAAAACCTCTTTTAGAGTGACTAAGGTCGGAATCTAACCCACCCATTCCCAACACTATCTCACGAGGCTGAGTAAACCCCGATTCTGCCCTCAGACAAGAATTAAATTTCTTGCAGAGCCGGGAATCGAACCCGCACTTCAGGGATGACTGCGCCAGGAGGTTATATGAGTAACATCTGAATACACAGGTTTTCAACCAAGCTTTAAAACACTCAGAAATGGAAACAGTTCGCGTTCAAATGGTTCCTTATGTCGAATTACACTTGACACTGAGATCATAGTTGGAATAATAAACTGAATCTCCTCTTCAACTAATACTTATCGATCAGTCCTGGTCGTGGTGGGCACATGGTAGTGTGCCTATAAAGCAGGAGACTCTGGTTCAAATCCTACCTCGGGTCTCAATTTCAAGTGTTACTCAACAGTTTGTGCGATTATATCTAATCTGTACGTCCAGAGCCCATATTCCTCTTTAAATTACTGTAGATTAGTCACACACAATACTCGCACTCAACATCTGGTTATCTAATTATTCAATGTGTTGTTTGGTGTTCATTGTCTATTTATTTATTTATTTCAAATATTTATTTATTTATTTATTTATTAATTTGTTCTATTAATTCTTCATTTATTTATGTATTTATTTATATTGTAGTAAATAAATTTATTCCCTTTCTATTCTGCTCTGGGCCTTAATTGGCTGTTACATGCAATAAATGATGATGATGATGATGATGATGATGATTTATTTACTTATTTATTTATTTATTTATTTTTTATGTTATTTTCAAAGAATGTTCGTTTACTATTGTGTTTGCTTTCTTCTTCTCATAAAGTTGGCTTGAGTTTTATTCCTGGCCACATAAAGCGTATGTTTTGTTTACCTCTCGAAAGGAAATGATCCTGCATAGTCGCCACACGCCTTCTCATGGACTGAGAGTATTATTCAATAACCCGTGATTTGCCCATTTTTTATGCACCGATGAGCCAAATGTAATCCTATTCGTAGCGGATAATTAGGAATAACGCTGTGTTCTATTACATTCTGAATTATAATTGTTAATGTAGAATCGGTTAGCTTTTAGAGAACAATATTAAATATAATCTCCGCACACATCGTTTTTATTATTAGACTGTCAGATGAGCTCACAACTTGATGGCTGAATTAAACATGGTTGCATGTGATAACCATCACGCAACATACGGCTTTATTCCAACAGAAATGAAGCGAGTGTTTGCCGCCATCAGCCAATGATGGCTTATCGTATTCATTATAAATGTAGAGCTCTAGATTACTGACTGCATGCCACTTAGTCCTAAATGAAGGTAATCCCCATCAAATGGTTCGGTACAAATTGTGACTTATAAACCACAGATGCTTCCAATATTTGCATCCTATGTAGTTAAATTCAGTTCAGCTTATTAAGCCATAGATCATAGAAATATGAAACTGTATAAATGTGTATTAAGGTAATTATTTACCAGAGTTAAAACAAATGTTGCTTATTAATGTTCGTTATTAATTTTAATTAATATTGTTTTTGTTGTTGTTATTTGAGTCTTCAGTCTTTTGGCTGGTTTGATGCAGCCCTCCATACATCCCAGTCCTGATCTAATCGTTTCATCTCTACATAGCTACCACTCCCTACATCCGAGGCAATCTTGGTCTACCCCTACAGTTCTTATCCTCGACCCTTCCTTCCTTAAGTAACTATGCTGTTTCTGAGTGTCTTAGTATGTGTCCTACAAGTCTATTTCTTCTCTTCATTAGCAGTCGTCAGAAACATCTCTCCTCTCCCACTCGTCTTAATACCTCTTCATTTGTAACCCTATCTACCCATCGGATCTTCATCATTCTCCTGTAACACCACATTTCAAACGCTTCAATTCTCCTCTTCTCTGCTGCACCAAAAGTCCAAGTTTCACTTCCATAGAGTGTCACTCTAATTTAAGAAAGTTCAAAATAATATTTTTTCATCTATTTCTAAAACAGGTTGAAAGAAATCACAGTTTGAATCTCTGTTCGTGTCTCTACAGGACATAACATCAACTTGGACACTGCCAAAGTTAAAAAGAACAAAGAAACTTATACTCTGTGAGCTTCCAGAAAGGGATTGAGAGTTCTCGCTTCGCTATGTGGTCTGAGAACGAGGTTGCCAAACTGTACAAGCCAGAGATACAACTGACCAGGCACTGAAGCACGAGGGCTTTAATATTGCAACGCGAGTCTTATGACATCAACTATGCGAACATGGATTGGTCAAGAGGCAGAGGGGTGATGACTGACGTGGAAGTTCAGGCCAAATGTCAGTACCATTCTGGCAGCTCACAGAGTATAATTAACTACCATTCCAGGTCACGGAAGCTATAGTGTTACAGTGCTTTTTGTTTTTAATTGACTTAAGGGGCCTTTGTCATCTTGATCATCAATTCCATGTAGTTTGGTGATTGTTGAACTTGGATGATAACCTGTATTGCTGTGTTGACTATGGTAGTGTGTGTAGTGACAGGGTGAGGTAGACGCCCTCAGATTTGAAATAAGGTGCTATTCCACCATTGGCCTGAAGGTATTGTGGAATATCCTGCGGAGAAACCACACTTAGGATAGTCGCTGTCAGCAGCAGGATTTGAACCCACGATCTCCGAACTTGTTGCAACTGCCCTCGTGGCCGTGGTGCACGATATAACAATAACTCAAATTTATCAGCTATGGTTGGTTGCTTGGTTCCTCAGTTTAGGGGCTGCGATAACGCGGTCATGAAGTCCCGTGTACTATGTTTGGGTGTGTGAGGAATCTGTCTGATAACCGGTGTTAATTGTGTTGGCTGTATTAGTGTGTTTTATATGTTTTTAATTCAAGTAAGGACTGCAGACATTCAATTTTCAAGTAGTTACAACTTTTGCTATCAAACGCCACCGTCAATGTCCAACTAGTTCTGAATTTGGTTACGAGATGCCACCGCAGTCGACTCCTGGCTACGAACGTTGGAACCTAGGAGCGTTAGTCAAATCTAACATATAATTTAGCTTCACAGAAGTGTAATATTAGTTGAAGGTTTTTTTATCATGCCCTAAATCTATGACATGGGACCGCCGGCTTTACTTCCCCTCCGAAGGAAGGCATACTGAGGGATGTTTAACACTCTTTTATCTGCTATATTATGCACACATATATTATAGCTGACTAATTTGAGTTATTGTGGTGTTTATAAAAGTAAGTGAAGTTTCCATAGGAGGAAGGATTTTGGAGGAGACAGTCGTGATGTGGAGTCAGGTGCCATATCATCATTTGTCTTGACTAGAAAAGAAAAGGGGCGTTCATCCGAAATATTTAGACGGTTCCCAATATCTGAGAATCTATTACAGCAATCAAGCTGAAATTGTGTATGTTGATAGAGGTTATTAACGTAAGTTCACTAATGGGCCTTCTCAGTTAGCTATGTACTTGTCTAGCAGCCTGTTGTGTTGCTTTCTTAGCACCACCCGGAGGGCACGTGTAGGGCACTTTTAGGTGAAGGATCATGTCAGGCAATGCCATGCATCAGTGAGACAGTTCCTGGGTTTGATCAAACTCGCAAGGCAGGGGCGTATATAGAGTTTTATTTCGGGGGGTGCCCAAGCAGGAGCTAGGGGGCATGGTATATGCCTGAATGAATAGGGGGTCCGGAGTTCTCCCCGGGAAACTTTAGTATAATTTGGTGTAAAATGATGAGTTTTAAGGCTGTCTGGCATCACTTTATCAACCAATTTGTTGTGATGTTTTATGTTTGGTTAATGTCAAACACAACTAAGACCATTTTATGATACTCTTTATTAATACAATCATCTTGATAGTGTTTAAATGGAAAGAATTAATGTTACTGTTTTGATTTACAACTCACACTATTATATAAAGTCAAGGTTTCTTGAAGCATTACCAAATCGGTTCATGACTTCATCGTCAGTGAGATGTATGTCTCTCTGAATAGATGACAATACTAGACCACTGAGTCTGTTTTCAGAAGTAGACTCTCTCAAGTATGTTTTCAACCAACTCAAACTCCGTTCGGCAGTATCAGTAGCTACAGAGAAGGGCGAATTTGACAAAAGTTTGATAAGGGTATAAAAGTTAGGGAAAAAACTTTTGTCACACGCTTCAAGGGCACTTGTTGCTGTTCTTGGTTCGTTCATAAGACCGAAGGCACTGGAGAGTAATAAGATGATGATGATGATAATTGTTGTTTTAAGGGGCCTAACATCTAGGTTATCGGCCCAGAGTAATAATAGGTTATGTTGTTACACATAAGATCAGAGCAAACTTATTGTCACACTGTTTACATCGATCTACCTCCGCCTTGCTTTGCGACGTTGCCATACGTCGCTTAGTAACAATAGTACATGATTATATTGCTTTTCAAAGCTTTAATTCATAAACAAATAATACGGTATATGTGACAAAAATTTCGGGGGGGGGGGTCGCCCCCCCCCCCCTTATATACGCCCCTGTCGCAAGATATGGTCAATGCTCAACCGCCTTAGGACGGGACATGGAAGATGCGGGGATTCACTTTTTAAATGGCGAATGTTGTCCTCACCAGTATGCGACTGTGGTGTGCCGCGACAGACTGTTGAGCACATCAGGGAGGTCTGCAGCATCAGAGCTTACGGAGGGCGATTTGAAGACTTCTTGTTGGCAACCCCAAAATGTATTGAGTATATACAAGGTCTAGATGTTTGTTTGTAGTTCAGTTCATTGGTAATTATTGTTAATTTGTATGCCGTACGCCAAATAAATAAATACCTATGGGCCTTTCAATAACTTGATGAACACAAATTCAACATGGCAGTGACACAAAATTTCAATATTTATATGGATTTTTCTCACAACTTAATTATCCGAGCACAGTGAAACTTAGCACGGAAAATCTTCAAATAAAGCTCAATATACTGTTTTAATGGAAAGGTCAAGTGCGTTATATGAAAATAGGCTATTTAGTTCTTCACGGAACTACTTTTTATCTTTTTTATCTTTTATCTTTTTATTGTTAGCTTACTTCTTTGCTCAATTTCTAACGATGATAACAGGGCAAGGTGCAGTCCCTAAATACGTATGTTCTTATTACAGTATTACAGTGCGCCTTGATCTGACAGTCTGAACGCTGCATCTTGGATATACCGTACTTCGTCAAGAGAGTTTACGAGACAGTGAAGGTAATAAGTTGAATGAGTCCAGTGCAAGGATAATTACATTGGGTTGATCAAAGTGGTTACTGACTGAAGGCTGATGTTTCCGACACTGACAGTTAATATCAGAATGTTTTATTAGATCGCCAGCGAGCCAAAAGAGATGAGTCATCTCGTCCCTATTTCTGGACCGTGATCTCTCCTCCCACAAATTATAAGAGTAAATACTTACGTCAGAGGGCGTGTTGCTCTAACGATTCTCCGCAATTTGGCAGCTAACGTAACAAACACTGTACTAAATTTAAACAGCTGTAGTATATTCCTCGCCTGAGCTTAAGTCACGCTATATTAGTTTGTGAAATATGCCGTGAAAACAATCTGAATTGCCCCTGACGAGCACGTCTTATTGCAGAGGGCCTGCGTTTAAATTGTGAGTTTCTTTGGCCTGAACACAGTAAAATAGGAAATAGGAAAATTAGAGCTTCGCAAATGATGCAAAAATTGGGAGTTAGTCTTAGCTGTCGCTCCTCACATAAGGAGGAACCAGTTCCAGTTTACGTTTCTCGCCTAGAAAACTAGTTCCAGTTTACGTTTCTCACCAGAAAAGAACCAGTTCCAGTTTACGTTCCTCATAAAAAGAGCCAGTTCCAGTTTACGTTCCTCATAAAAAGAACCAGTTCCAGTTTACGTTCCTCGCCAAGAAAACTAGTTCCAGTTTACGTTTCTCACCAGAAAAGAGCCAGTTACAGTTTACATACCTCACAAAAAATAGCTAGTTCCATTTTACGTTCCTCACAAAAGAATAACGAGTTCCAGTTCACTTTAACGTGATGTTGGTATAGTATGGAGAAATTTGACCACCCAATATTACTGTACAGAAGATTGAAATTAAATCATGAATATCGAAGAACGTAGGCAGTGTATTCTTTAAGAAACATCTTGTCCAATCATGTATTATCAGTTTTAGTTTCTAGGTTGTAAGTTAAATATTGAAAACAGCTACTAGGGTCCAACCCTCCCTCAGAAATGGCGTCCGCACATCTGATACAACTACTGGATCATTGGATCGTTACCGACAGTAGTGGCTACGCTGGCTAAAGCACTGCGTTAGGCCATGGGGCCAAGCTCTCTGCTGACTCGGTAGACGCGTGGGTTCGAGCCCCACCGTCGGCTGTCCTTGAAATGGTTTTCCGTGGTTTCCCCATTTTCAACACCAGGCAAATGCTGGGACAGTACCTTCTGACAGGCCACGGCCGCTTCCTTCCACATCCTTGCCCAGTTTCATTCATCTTCATCCATTCCATCTCTCATCCCGACGTGCAGGTCGCCCACGGGCGTCGAATAGAAAGACCTGCACTCGGCCTCTCAGGAGGCCACACGACAAAACAAAATGGATCGTTCAAGTGGTTTGTTATCATAATAACGAGGGGGTATCGACGTTGCTATTTAAGGGGGATCATACAGTTCAAGGAGCTAAATCAATAAATATTTTACTATCATAACCGTGCCTCTCATTGATCTTGTACAACAATACATTTCCAAGAGCGGCTTCGATGGCATAGTTGTTAGCATGCTGAGCTTCTATGCCCAAGATCGCGGGTTCAAACCCGGCCGAAGTCGTTGGATGTTTAGGAGCGTTAAAAATACCTCAGTATGCCTTCCTACGGAGGGGAAGTAGAGCTGGCGGTCCCATGTCATAGATTTATGACATGTTAAAGAACCTTCCACTAATTACACACGTGTGAAGCTAAATCATAATTAAACATTTGACATACGCTGTTACGTTCCTAAGTTCGTCGGCAGGAGCCGACTGCGGTGGCGTCTGGCAACCAAGTTCTGAACTAGTAGTCGTTGACGGTGGCGTTTCGCGGCAAAAGTAGGAACTACTTGAAAAAAAATGTCTGTAGTCCTTACTTGAATTGAAAACAGAAACACACACTACTAAAGCCAGCACAATTAACACTGGTTATCAGACAGATTCTACACACACCCAAAGTACACGGGGCTTCATGACCGCGTTGTCGCAGCCCCTAAACTAAGGAACCAACCAAAATCCATTTCCAAGGAAACACAGACATCGTTGCTGTTAGAAGCAAAGTTTAAACTATCAAAATTGAAATCGTAACAATATTTTCCTTTTTTCAGAACTTCAGTCTTGCTTTGTGCTGAGGTACACCGTTTCCTTCTAATCTCCCATGTTTATAGGAAGTGTTGGAATGTTCTCTTTTTAAGAGGGTGTTAAACATTCTGCTACAGAATGAAACCCACTCAGACCTTGTGGCTTGAAGTAGTTTTCCTACAAAATGTTAAAAATAATTTTTGGAGTTTGCCCAGAATAATTACGAAATAATAATGCTTAATGAATTAGCGGAAGCAATGTAAGCAAACATTTCAGCTCGTCTTTAGCATTCGTTTAGTAATTGTAATGTAAATTTCACTAATTTGACCCGGTAGGTGGAATGAACACAATTTACACACAATATTAGAACCACAATATACAGTCAGAAAAGTCGTCATGGAAACCGCTTGCCTCAGTGAAAGATGATGTCTTTGGCCTTTTTTTGTCTCTGCACGTAAGAGCCACCTGATCGCAACTTGTGCAACTACTGCCATAACATACACTCCGCCCGTGGCGGAAAGTTGTGTTTTGTACCAAAGGTGGCAGTGATGTCGAATTCTACTAAAACTCAGCAATTCTTCTAGGTTTGTGCCGTGCCTTGTGTGGGGTTTCGCCAAGGACACCAAGCTGGCTCATCGGCGGACTCTTGGTGTCCCCGCCCGGAACCCCACTGGAGTAGCGAACTACGCGCTACCTCCCTTTATATAGACTGCAGCTGCACTACTTGACTGCGAGAACTAAAAGCTCAAGCAGCCTGAACCTCCCTATGAAGGCTTCCAAAAAGATGGTATATAGGCGAAACCCCACACAAGACACGGCACAAACCTAGAAGAATTGCTGAGTTTTAATTCACCGGCCGTAAAAGCCAAAATACCATCTTTTTGGAAGCCTTCATAGGGAGGTTCAGGCTGCTTGAGCTTTTAGTTCTCGCAGTCAAGTAGTGCAGTTGCACTCTATATAAAGGGAGGTAGCGCGCATTTCGTTACTCCTGTGGGGGTCCGGGCAGGGTCACCAATAGCCCGCCGATCAGCCAGCTTGGTGTTCTAGGCGAAACCCCACACAAGACACGGCACAAACCTAGAAGAATTGCTGAGTTTTAATTCACTGGCCGTGAAAGCCAATATACCATCGAATTCTACTGTTTGCCTCTGCACGTTAGAGCGTTTCAAAGTCCCGTAAGCGTTCATATACCATTCATCCGATTGCGATGAAACTTCGGTGAGATATTGAGTGCACTCCAGGGAAGGTGTTTGGCTTAGTAAATCCATTTGACAATAGATAGCGCACGAATAGATTCAACAAATGAACAACGACGCGCGAAGCGTTTCAAAAAGGGCCCGTATGCGTTCAAACACCATTCGTCCGATAGCGATGAAACTTGGGTGAGATGTTGTGTACACTTACTTGAGGTTTCTAACATAGTAAATCCATTTCACAGGAGGTTGCGCAGGAGTAGATTCAACAAATGAGCGACGACATGCGAAGCGTTCCAACAAAATCCCGTATGCGTTCATATACCTTTCATCGATTGCGATGAAACTTTGATGAGTTGTTGTGTACACTTATGTGAAGTTTTCTAACTTAGTAAATCCATTTCAGAGTTGGTTGAGCACGAGTAGATTCAACAAATGAGTGACGGCACGCGAATCATTTCAACAAAGTACCGTGTGCGTCCATATACCATTTATCCGATTGCGATGGAATGTTTCTAGATTAGTTAATTCATTTCACGATAGTTTAGAGGCAGTTAATAGAAACTGAAAAAAATATTGTGTATCCAAAAGCACTTCAAGAAACAAAGTTACAACACTTTCTTTGATTGGCAGGACAATGTCTGCCGGGTCAGCTAGTTTAAATATAATTTTCCAAAACACTCTGGAGAAGGATTTTCCAATCTGGTCAATGGAGCCGTGATGAATGGTTGTGAAATTGAAAAGGTGCGGAATTAAGACTTCCACTCCAGACATCTAATGTACCAAATTAAAAGCCACAATCACCAGCCTATTCTCGTTGTAGTCGTTCATAAAATGCTATACAGAGTGTTACTAAGTATGTGAGAATGTTCCGGGGATTCTATCGAGGACCTGACAACAAGCAAAACATGTCCTGTAAACATAATTATGGTGTATTAGCGTTCGTTGCCGTGTTACAAGCATTGTCTTTGGTGTGCATGACACAGATGGCGACACGCATGTGGTGCATGTATGATGGAGCACCGACTCATTTTGCTCTTGCTGCTAGATCAATTTTACATCAGCGATTCCCATACAAATGGATAGGGCGTCACGGACGAATACTGTGGCCTGCTTGTTCTCCCGATCTCAACCCATTAGACTTCTACTTATGGGGTAATTTAAAGGCCATTGTGTATGTCACACTTATTCATAACGTGGTCGTGCTGCGTCAGCGAATAGAGCAAGGATGTCAGTAGATACGACAGACGCCGGGAATATGGGAACGTGTGAGACAGTCAATGATGCGGTGCATAGACGTCTGCATTACAGCTCGTGGTAGCCATCGAGCACACTCTGTAGAGAACTGTAAGTTGTAACGTACACTTTATCAACACAAATGATCAACCTGCGTAGTGAAGCGGTTTGTGTTATGTACACCACAACAGTGCGTGTTACACGGAAACGAAAGCAAATACTGTACACCATAATGTTTACAGTACATGTTCTGCTTGTTGTTCGTCCACTATCAAATCCCCGGAACTTTCCCACATATTTAGTTACACCCTGTGTGTGTTGTGTTGGGATATTGCGACTGCCTCTCACCCGGAGGCCCCGGGTTCGATTCCCGGCTACGTCACGGATTTTAGAAATTGACGTGAGGGCTGGAACGGGGTGCGCTCAGCCTCGTGAGGACAATTGAGTAGCTGTCTGACCGTGAGGCAGTGCCCCGATCACGAAAACCAAGATTAACGGCCGAGGGGATTCGATGCGCTGATCACGCGTCACTCCAATATCTGTAGACCAAATGGCTGGGCAGCGGTCGCTTGGTAGGCTAGGCCCTTCATGTGCTGTAGTGCCAGGGGTTATATTATTATTATTATTAGCTCTATATCATACGGATCTAATCATTCTGTGCTGTTATCCGAATGATTCTCTATATTATAGATTAACGCCTTGCGAGCGCTTGTGCGATTTCACAGAGCGCGAGTGGATGAAGGTTGTTGCTGTTTGAGCCTTCAGTCCTTTGACTGGTTTGATGCTGCTCTTCACGCCTTCCTGTCCTGAGCTAATCGTTTCGTCTCTACATAGCTACCTCACCCTACATCCGAGGCAATCTGTTTAACATATTCTAACTTGGTCTACCCATACAGTTCTTGTCCTCGACCCTTCCTTCCATAACCAAGCTTGCTATTCCTGGGTGTCTTAGTATGTGTTCTACCAACCTATCTCTTCTCTTCATTAGCAGTCGCCAGAAACATCTCTCCTCTCCCATTTGTCTTAATACCTCTTCGTTTGTAACCCTATCTACCCATCTGATCTTCATCATTCTCCTGTAACACCACATTTCAAACGCTTTAATTCTCCTCTTTTCTGCTGCACCAATAGTCCAAGTTTCACTTCCATAGAGCGCCACGCTCCAGACAAAGGCTTTCAAAAATGCCTTCCTAATACCTAAATATAACCGGGTGAGTTAGCCGAGGTCGTTGCGGCATAACTGTTGGCAGTCGCTCACATCCGGGAGGCGAGGAGGTTCGAATCCCCCCGCCGGCAACCTTGAAGATGGTCTTCTGTGGTTTCCCATCTTCCTTCCAGGCAAATGCCGGGGTTGGTCCCTAACTATAGGCCACAGCCGCTACCTTCCAACTCCTCGACCCTCCCATCCAACATTCCTCCCCAACGGTACTTGTAGCTCACCCATTGGGTGTCCGTCTCGAAGCAGCTACAAAACTGGCGAGCCGAACATGTCCTCGGACACTCCCGGCACTAATAGCCATACGCTAAAAAACCTAAATATATATTCGATGTCTCTATTTAAAGCAAACATACTGCCAATATTGACGTATGGCTTAGAAATTATCTGGCCGTATCTCTCAATGAAAAACCTCTCCACATTAGAAAGAGTAAAAGCAGTAGCCAATACATTAAGAAACCAATTGGAGTTTCAAAGACAACAAGATCCAGATTAGTTTATCTCCTGGCAAGAGAATCCTTCTTCATAGAAGATCTTAGGACACAAATACATCTACCCAACACAAATGCATCAGAGAACCTATTGGCAACACTCATCCAAAAGCGAGAAGACGTTAATCTGGAGTTTTTTGCATCTGGCGCCATGATTGATCGATCATGGACGAAAGCAAACTTTGAAATGCGTCACGTCTATACAAGAATGGCAGTACACGGCTTCCTTCGCATCATTTGTCACAACAAGACGTATCATGAGTCTTCAATTACATGCAAGTGTCAACTGTGTGGACATGCATGCGATCACTATGACCACTTGGAAATCTGTACAAAAAGGACAATCAGTGATTATGCGAAGCAAAAGAAATTAAGTTTTTGTAAATAGTATTTTTGTAAACCTATGGCCACTTGGCTGCATTTAATGTTTTATATTCGATATCAACAGATTCCTTTTTTTGTAGAAATGCTTTCCTTGCCTGAGCCAACCTACTTTTTATATCCTCTTTGCTTCGTCTATCACTGGTTATTTTGGTTCCTAAGTAATAGAAGTCTCCTACATCCTTCAGCTTTTCACCTGACAATTTTATGTCCATAGATGTTTCTTATTTATTTCGGCAGCATTCCAATAGTTTTGTTGTACTTTTATTAATTTTCATCATGAATTCTTTCCTCAAAACTGAGTCCATACTATCCAATAACTCATGAAGGTTAAATTCCGATAATGGAAAATGACGATGCATTACTTTTGGCACGAAGTAACTGTACCAGCCATCCCTGGCTCCTTGTACACCGCTTCTGGCTGCACACAATAATTCACCACGACCATAAGAGACAGATAAATTAGCCCCTCTGTTTGAGCTAATCCTCATTGAAGCACTTCTCATTAGCATTCCATTTTCTCGTCACAATGCATGTAAATGAGCATCCAAAGTGCGAGTTTCATTAGCGAATGGAGCAAGCAAGGCAGGGAATCAATCAGGTAATGGTCCCGAGTGAATCAGCGCCATCGACCAGCCTCCTTTGAGTCCACCGTGACGTCAGAGAGGGCAAGAAAGTTCTTGCTACGTCCCGGAGCCAGAAGCTTAATCAATATTAATTAATTATGATACTCAGTATGTGGGCGAACAGTGTGGTAAGCCAGAGGGGATGATATATTAAAACTACATGCCGAGGTAACGTAAGGGATGAGCTAGAACACCTTCAGTAATTCCTGTTTCTCTTCTCTCACTCAGCTATTCTTCATTACTTCCTCTCTGAGTCCCTTCACGTAGCTATTCTTCTTTACTTCCTGTCTGTGCTAATTTACTTAGCTATTCTTCATTACTTCCTGTCTGTGTTCCTTCACGTAGCTATTCTTAATTACTTCCTCTCTGTGTTGCTTCACGTAGCTATTCATCATTACTTCCTGCCTGTGTACTTTCACGTAGCTATTATTCATTACTTCCTACCTGTGTTCATTCACTTAGCTATTCTTCTATACTTCCTGTCTGTGTTCATTCACGTAGCTATTCTTCTTTACTTCCTGTCTGTGTTCTTTCACGTAGCTATTCTTCATTACTTCCTATCTGTGTTCGTTCACTTAGCTATTATTTTTTACATCCTGTCTGTGTTCTTTCACGTAGGTAGTCTGTGTTCTTTCACGTAGGTATTCATCATTACTTCCTGTCTGTGTTCATTCACTTAGCTATTCTTCATTACTTCCTGTTTCTTTTCTCTCAGTTAGCTAATCTTCTTTACTTCCTGTCTGTGTTCTCTCACTCAGCTATTCTTCATTACTTTCTGTCTATGTTAATTCACTCAGCTATTCTTCTTGACTTCCTGTCTGTGTCCATTCACTCAGCTATTCTTGATTACTTTCTGTCTATGTTAATTCACTCAGCTATTCTTCTTGACTTCCTGTCTGTGTTCTTTCACGTAGCTATTCTTCTTTACTTCCTGTCTGTGTTCATTTACTTAGCTATTCTTCATTACTTCCTGTCTGTGTTCATTCACTCAGCTATTCTTCATTACTTCCTATCTGTGTACTTTCGCGTAGCTATTCATTACTTCCTGTCTGTGTTCATTCACTTAGCTATTCTTCTTTACTTCCTATCTGTGTTCTTTCACGTAGCTATTCTTCATTACTTCCTGTCTGTGTTCATTCACTTAGCTATTCTTCTTTACTTCCTGTCTGTGTTCTTTCACGTAGCTATTCATCATTACTTCCTATCTGTGTTCATTCACTTAGCTATTCTTCTTTACTTCCTGTCTGTGTTCTTTCACGTAGCTATTCATCATTACTTCCTGTCTGTGTTCATTCACTTAGCTATTTTTCATTACTTCCTGTTTCTATTCTCTCAGTTAGCTAATCTTCTTTACTTCCTGTCTGTGTTCTCTCACTCAGCTATTCTTCATTACTTTCTGTCTATGTTAATTCACTCAGCTATTCTTCTTGACGTCCATTCTGTGTTCATTCACTCAGCTATTCTTCATTACATTCTGTCTATGTTAATTCACTCAGCTATTCTTCTTGACTTCCTGTCTGTGTTCTTTCACGTAGCTATTCTTCATTACTTCCTGTCTGTGTTCTCTCACTCAGCTATTCTTCATTACTTTCTGTCTATGTTAATTCACTCAGCTATTCTTCTTGACTTCCTGTCTGTGTCCATTCACTCAGCTATTCTTGATTACTTTCTGTCTATGTTAATTCACTCAGCTATTCTTCTTGACTTCCTGTCTGTGTTCTTTCACGTAGCTATCCTTCTTTACTTCCTGTCTGTGTTCATTTACTTAGCTATTCTTCATTACTTCCTGTCTGTGTTCATTCACTCAGCTATTCTTCATTACTTCCTATCTGTGTACTTTCGCGTAGCTATTCATTACTTCCTGTCTGTGTTCATTCACTTAGCTATTCTTCTTTACTTCCTATCTGTGTTCTTTCACGCAGCTATTCTTCATTACTTCCTGTCTGTGTTCATTCACTTAGCTATTCTTCTTTACTTCCTCTCTGTGTTCTTTCACGTATCTATTCTTCTTTACTTCCTGTCTGTGTTCATTCACTTAGTTATTCTTCATTACTTGCTGTATATGTTCATTCACTTAGCTATTCTTCTTTACTTCATGTCCGTGTTCTTTCTCTTAGCTATTCTTCATTACTTCCTGTCTATGTGAATTCACTCAGCTATTCTTCATTACTTCCTGTCTGTGTTCATTCACTCAGCTATTCTTCATTTCTTCCTGTCTATGTTCATTCACTCAGCTATTGTTCATTACTTCCTGTCTATGTTAATTCACTTAGCTATTCTTCTTGAGTTCCTGTCTGTGTTCATTCACTTAGCTATTCTTCTTTACTTCCAATCTGTGTTCATTCACTTAGCTATTCTTCTTTACTTCCTATCTGTGTTCTTTCGCGTAGCTATTCATTACTTCCTGTCTGTGTTCATTCACTTAGCTATTCTTCTTTACTTCCTATCTGTGTTCTTTCACGTAGCTATTCTTCATTACTTCCTGTCTGTGTTCATTCACTTAGCTATTCTTCTTTACTTCCTATCTGTGTTCTTTCACGTAGCTATTCTTCATTACTTACTGTCTGTGTTCAATCACTTAGCTATTCTTCTTTACTTCCTGTCTGTGTTCTTTCACATAGCTATTCTTCTTGACTTCCTGTCTGTGTTCTTTCACTTAGCTATTCTTCTTTACTTCCTGTCTGTGTTCTTTCACTTAGCTATTCTTCTTTACTTCCTGTCAGTGTTCATTCACTTAGCTATTCTTCTTTACTTCCTGTCTGTGTTCATTCACTTAGCTATTCTTCTCTACTTCCTGTCTGTGTTCATTCACTTAGCTATTCTTCTTTACTTCCTGTCTGTGTTCATTCTCTTACCTATTCTTCATTACTACTTGTCTGCGTTCTTTGGCGTAGCTAGTTTAGAAGCGTGTTTGGATATTGTGATATACTCTCTGCCAGGAAGAGGCAACAAATGCAACGACAGGTTTTGCGAGTCCATGAGAAAAGCATTAATCCAAGCACAAGTGAAAGTATAGGGAATAATAATAATAATAGCTGCCAGTAAACCAAACCTCATTGTCACAGACAAAGAGCACAAGAACACATGGCTCATAGACATTGCGATTGCAAACTGGAGGTACGCAGCTGAACCTGACACCACTAGGATCAGTTCTAAAAACCAGATAACTTGACATAACTCAATTTCTTCCAGTGCATTTGTGTATTTTTGTAACTTTGAATTCGCCACGCGAGACATTGCAATACTATTAGGCCAATGGTTTAAATATGAACGGTTGATTTAGAACATCAATAACGCAATAGTGTAGACAACTTCAATACTGAAATTATTCATAATAACAATTCAACAGACACCAGGATACATACCGTACGTAATCCACATTAATTATAATAATGTATGGCCATTGGTTACATACAATTTATTATTATGATTATAATAATAACGTAACAACTATAGACGTGATTTATACTGTTTGTAAATAGTTGAACGTTACGCATGTTTATACAAACGTATGTAATATAAATATCGTATCTATTTATTTGTGTTTAATTGTGATTCATAAACATCATACACTAGTTAAGGCTAAGTGAACATGACCTGAGGATGAGCGCGTGACGCTCGAAACGTGTCATCCAATTAAGTAGGTATTTGTACATAAAGAGTGTGTTAGCTTGTAGGTTATGTAAATACTTGTTTCCCGCCTAATGTTATTGAGAACAATTAATGATGACCGACTGAAAGGTTTTCTTTATTAGAATTAGACAACACTGGCAAATGGCTTCTATCAGTATAATACCAAACATCAGAACTAAGACCCACGAAAAATGCAGCAAATACATGGACTTTCTGAAAGAAAAAAAGGTGGCCGTGCAGCAGCAGACGACAACTTGCAATATGAAGAGGACAAAGTGGAAATAGTAAATGTAGTTATGGAATCACTTTACATACTACTGGGACATTCAGATTTCACATCCAACACAGAGCAGTGGCTTGCATGAAAGGTGTCTTCCTGATTGCGGTCATTCCAGATTGCGTTCACCTCATTAGCAGTCCAGATTGCGATCACTTTCATTTTAGGGAAGAGCTATAAACATTCCAGCGTCCAGATTGCGATGACTTTTGTTGGTAGACCGGTCCGGTTGTAAATCCCCTGGGGATTTCCTCACCTTTCACTTCCATCCCTCTTGCCAATGTTGAGGTACATGTAATGTGTCAGTTCTCTTTGGTCCTGATACAGTACATTAGCTGCAACTATAGTGTTCAACTTTTCTCTTTACTAACCGTGTTCTCTAGCGTTATGGACTTTATTGAAGCGGAGAAGGGTAAGTCGTGTGTTTTACTGAATGGTTATAGTTACCACCAATACAAAACGAGTAAACGTGATGTTTTTACATGGCTTTGTTTGAAGGAGAAATAAAAAAACGCAGAACAAATTACTTTTACGAGACGAATTTTTCGAGGTAATGAAAATAATGTTTTTCACGATATACAGTACCTATTATAAAAATCGATATCTCCCGCCTCAAATGGAAGTGGAGGGGCAAAAATTAGAAATTATACCCTGTAAGTATACAATTTCCCGTTACAACAATTTTGTTGAAAGTGAAGATCGTTGATTCCGATCCTGAAACGTTTCTATTCTTAAGACTGAAAATGTTATAATCATTGCTTTACGAGGTGCTGTCAGATTGGGAGGGGACTTGATTTTTTCAAGTGAAGTTTTATGGGGTGTGCTCAGCTGAACACTGAACTGTATTCTTTGGTTAGATAGTGAAATATCAGTTTCCCCTTGTTATCCACAAAACTTACGGAAGGTATGAGTCAGTCGGGAAGAACTAAGGACCGGTCTCCCAAGAAAAGTGATCGCAAACTGGACGCTGGAATGTTCATATTTCTTCCCTAAAATGAAAGTGACCGCAATGTGGACTGCTAATGAGGTGAACGCAATCTGGAATGACCGCTAACAGGACACAACCGCATGAAAGCCATGTACGATATTAATTATCTAAAGCAGCTATCTTTAAAGACAGCTATGTATCTGTTTTACGCAAAGATCCTACCAATTCTCACTTACGGGATCCACTCGACATGGGACCGTCGAACGAAGAGAGATATGGCCACCATCGAAAGAGTTAAAACCCAATTTCTGAAAACCTTAATGGGCATCTAAAAATACACGCACTCCCGTCTAACATATTGAACCCTTGCAAAGAAGCATATGAGACTCAGATTCGGGGCGTAACAGGTCATATTCGTAAGTTGCTGTCAGGGCGCTTCATTAACTTGCAGGGTAACATATAACAAAATAACATGCAGGAAAGAGTGAAGCCAGGGTTAAAACAACTGAATTTAATAACAAATCACCATATTTACATAAACAATTAACAACAAAAACTCCCACCTGACTCCCGCTTAATAAAAATGCCAAAAACTTAGGCGATATCTCTGGAGAGATTAATTACCTGGACCAAGTGTCCTTAAATAAAACGATACAAAAGAATGACCATATAAGTGCGTACGCCGTTCTACATGCACCACGATGTGTACTTTGAATGCGTGATTCGTTATCATCCAGAATGACCCTTCAGACAACGAATCCGCATTTCCTAGAGCTAGACCGACACAAGGGAACACAACTACAATACTTAAATTAAACCGACACTTCCTAAATCTACTATAAACAAACACAAAATTTCCGTGTGAAATTGGACTTAAATTGCCGTAGCAACATTTACTGCCTAAAAACTTAGGACTTCTCACACAAATCAACACAAGTACATTAACACGTGACCAATAGAAAAATACTCAAATGACCGCTGTCAAAATTTACAAATACTCTACCACTACACCACACGGGTGTGACAAACAAAATTACATGAAATCGAGTCATCAACAAAGCAATAGGCAAACAGCCAACATTTACGTTAATCACAATATTCTTATCCATACAAGGTACAACAATCCGTTACACACATGGCGAACTCCCCAATTAATTATGGCTTAAAAATTAGCCATCACAATGAACAGGTTTGCTATATGAAAGCTTACAGGGTTCAGTCGGACAAATAGGACTGCCTATCAAAATAAGTCACAGGCAAAACGGGCGGTTTGTGGAACTCTGCATGTCTGTCAACCCACGTGTCAATAACCTCGACCTCCCAGAACATGGGGTCGAACCTCGAAGAAATGTGCCCCAAAGCACAATAATACGTGTGTGTCAGAAAAACAATATGGACAAGAATCAGCAGTTTCCCAAGAGCACTCTGTCTTTCCATCTAAAAATACAACAGCAGCAAAAATATATAAGGGCGGTAGGACAACTACCCCCTCCTCACGTAGAATCAACACACACTAGACACATCAACACACACTGAATCACACGTATGGGTTGTGACAGATCCTGAAATAAAAGACACAAATAATATCCACATGCTGGCGCCATCGTTCTATGCCGTGACTAGTCACCTGAAAAGGACTCAAGAAAAATCTATCAAAATTAGAACGAAGGTGTTCTACAATTACTTTTAAGTTGGTGCACTCGGCTACCCTAACATGAATAATAACCTGTTCAGCAAAATGTTTTACAATCATCTCCTCCCATTCCTATTTCAAATATTAACGTTAATAAAGCACCATTTATCGAATGTAACGGGTTCCGCAATTGCAAGGATAAAAATCACGCACGCACGCCGCGTACATTACATATGACTCAAGAAAAAAAATCAAAATATCAACAAACACATTGGCCACGCGCCAACGGACATTTAAACATATAGTGTCGGTACAAGAAAAACAGCTAAAAACAAGAAAGAAAAACATGACTATTTACAAAGTTCCCCGGCCAAATCTAACTACATAATTGAAATAATCCAATTTTAGTACATCACCGCTTCTGCATGTAGGACTAAGGACATCCTTCTCAACCCATTGCCCTATGGACAATTTAGCACTCCATAGTAGTCGTCTGCGTTGATTTCTTGAAGCTCATCCCAACTTCAAACCACGTGCTGATCATCTTGGTCTCGACTCCTTGGCAGAAAAGTTCAATGTTAAATATTTGCCTATCTATAATCGCTTGCAGGCTACTCAGTTCACCCACAATTGTCCTACTGCGATTAATAGCGAAGACTGGCCCTAATTATATCGCACATACGCACTATAAAAACACACATACAATACACACAATTTATACATAAAATATACATCTCGAGTCCGCGCCACTGGCTCGTTAACAAGTTCAAAATCCTGGCTGCACTCGCAGTCGCTATCTCGTCTGGTATTTCCGTCCCGTCTTGGACTTCGGTTCTGGTAAGCGCTAATTAGGGTGATACGATACTTTCCCCTTAAAGTTGAACTCGTCGTCTTTAAAAGAATGTTACAGTTTATCACGCGCTGGCGTGAAATATTTAGATCACACAATTTAGTTGATTTTAGAACAAAATGTATTATAGCTTATAAAATTCGGTACTGCCAACGCTGCGACTTTAGCTCCCCAGAGCTCATAAAATAAATTAGCTTCACTGATTTTAGAGCGTAAAATTCACACTTCAAACTGGCGTGGAGTATGCCTCTGAAGGCTCCACAAGATAAGTACTTCGATAAATTCGAGCGTCAAAATCACACTTCAAACTGGCGTGGAGTATACCTCTGAAGGCTCCACAAGATAAGTACTTCGATAAATTCGAGCGTCAAAAATCACACTTCAAACTGGCGTGGAGTATGCCTCTGAAGGCTCCACAAGATAAGTACTCAGATAGGCGTCAGGCCAGACTATTTATGAGAAACTGACAAGGGCGGTGGAGTGGGGCAAAGTCGGATAAAAACTTCCAGAGTTTTTGTCTCACAAAGATGGGGCTAGTGTCATTCTTCTCCAAATAAATCCAACGTCTCAAATTACTCGAGCGGAGATTAATCCGTTCGGCGGTTCCTTAGATACACACTTCCGCGCGCTTTTTACTACTGACGCCGTCCACCTCGTGGTCACGGCTTGGTCTCTTGCGATTGGCTGATTCAATCGTATGTTCGTTGAGAGGACCTCGTGATTCTTCCTTTATGTCTCCAATTTTGGTACAGTAGTTGCACAATTTGGCCTTGAACTCGACTAATTCTGGCCGTCCCCCAGGAATAGCTACCAACTCAGCTTCTGTTGCAACCATTACGAAATACTGGCCTCCCTAATATCCAAGTCGACTTCCTTATGTGCTGCCTGGGCCGTAGTAATAATAATAATAAATATGAATACTTATTTATCGAAGATCAATAAGGGTTCAATATGAATTGGCACGGGAACCCTTCCTCGTCGAAGAAATAAGAACAACATTACAGCCTCCATCCTCAAAGAAAGCTGAAGCGCTCCTAGCAGAGAGAAGAGAGAAGAGAGAAGACATCCCGCTAGAACTTTACAGCATGGATGCAATGATAAACCGGAACTGGACCAAAGCCAATCAGAAACTAAGACATGTGGTGATAAAGTTAGCAGTGCATGGGTACCAGTATAAAATATGTAAGATCATGTCCTACCACGCCCCAAATGAACTCTGCGTGTGCTCGTTATATGACGAGTTGTGTGATATATATCACATCACACGATGTAAAAATAACCAAAAATCACTGTGTGATTATGGCAAGGACTAAAATAGTGTAAATCTATGTTATGCACATTCGAGCGCTTTTCTGTTAATAATGTATGGACTTGACAACAGAAATAGAAGAAAAATCAGTCAATGTCATCCCAATTGTAATCTCTGCCACTACACAAACAGCTTTACACCAAATGAACGTACCATTCAACATTCATCAGAAATGCAGATGGCAGCGATACTGGACAACTGTAATATGGTCAGAAAATTCTTGAATAGTGATTGAGAACTAGCAAAGCTTCTTGTGTACGACCACCGAAAAGACCAGGATAACTGTGTTGAATGAACAATTTGTGATATAATAATTGCTCTGGTGGCAGCATATAGCTTTAGGTCAGCCATATACAAGAGATGGTTGAGCTTTGCAAGCTCCCTGGAGTAGTTGTTGTTGTTCTTCTTCTTATTATTTTTATTATAATCATCATTATTAACAAAAAATCATGGGTAGTGTGTATACAAGCTGATAAAATAGGTATTGATATTTTAGGAGGTGATTTTATTTGCAGTATGGCTTTCTGAGAGGCCGAGTGCAGGTCTTTCTAGTCGACGCCCGTGGGCGACCTACTCTCCGGGATGAGAGATGGAATTGATAAAGATGAATGATAATAATAATAATAATAATAATAATAATAATAATAATAATAATAATAATAATAATAATAATAATAATATCGTATGGCCTTGGTGCCGGGTGCAAGCTTTGTTAATTGACGTCCTGAAGGCTGCTTGCATGTCGAATTTTTTCTCTCCTTGGAACGCTATGAAAGTCAAGGAGGTGCGATATCTTAGCTCCTTGACACTATAGCGGTTTCTAGTAGAGAAAGGTGGAACTTTTGTGTTGGAGGAAAATCCCGAGATTAACCTTACCATTATGAACACGGCCTACTGAATTCAAATGGGTTCTTTAACATGCCCACAACGTATGACAGTCGTGCCGTGGTTTTTGTCGCCTTTCAAAAATCACTTATCATGGCCAGGAGCGAACCTGCAAGCTTGAGGTTGGTAGTCCGACACGATAACCACTCACCCATCGTGACAAATGAATGATGCTGGGCAAGGATGTGGAAGGAAGCAGCCGTGACCTGTCAGAAGGTACCGTCCCAGCATTTGCCTGGTGTGGAAAATGTGAAACCACGGAAAACCATTTCAAGGACGGCTGACGGTGGGGCTTGAACCCACGCGTCTACTGAGTCCGCAGAGAAAATTGCCCCATGACCTAACGCTGAGCTTTAGCGAGCGTAGCCACCGCTGCCGGATAGAAGGTGATAATATTCATCAAAACAAGAATAGAATGTAAATACGCATTCTACAGCGCCTACTTTCTCAGATCTGAACACTCGTTTGCAGACCACCAGATTACACTGCCCATCGATGAAACTGTTTCGGGCTCAAAAATAGCTTCCTCTCATATAGTTCCACCTGCTGAACTCAGAAATCACCGATTAGCTAATGTTTTGGAGATATAGTGACACGTTGGGAGAAATGTTGATATGACCGAAATGAAAGAAGTCTGGCACCAGAGACGTCAACACCCAATTTGCATAATGGCAATTATTTAATGGTTAGGATTGTGCATTCCAGAATTTGTAATAAGTTCTATTATTCGTGAGCACGTACAGTATTTGATTTCTTGGACTCGTTAGCTAGGATGTTGAACTCAATCCAGCAGGTCTGCAGGAAGAAACAGCCCATTCCACGTGAGGATCATTTCCCACAGTCTGGCTTTACAGCCTCCGCCAATGGAGTCTAATGATATCCTGGAGGAGCCTGTGTGAAATTACAGTATATTCGTACAGCAAGGAGGTGTTCGTCACTAACAACAGTTTCCCGTATTCCTCAGTAGCGGAGGTATTAAATGAAGGCAGTATATAAGCTCCATTTGACAGAAATGGAGTCGCTGTAATTCATTCATTTATTCCTTTACTCATTTACTCATTCATTCATACATTTATCCATTTATTCGTTCATTTATTCCTTTATCAATTTATTCCTTTATTCCTTTATCCATTTATTCATTTATTCCTTTATCCATTTATTCATTTATTCCTTTATCCATTTATTCCTTTATTCATTTATTCCTTTATTCATTTATTCCTTTATCGATTTATTCATTTATTCCTTTATCCATTTATTCATTTATTCCTTTATCCATTTATTCCTTTATCCATTTATTCCTTTATCCATTTATCCATTTATTCCCTTATTCATTTATTCCTTTATTCATTTATTCCTTTATCCATTTATTCCTTTATCCATTTATTATTTTATTCATTTATTCCTTTATCCATTTATTCCTTTATTCATTTATTCCTTTATCCATTTATCCATTTATTCCCTTATTCATTTATTCATTTATTCCTTTATCCATTTATTATTTTATTCATTTATTCCTTTATCCATTTATTCCTTTATTCATTTATTCCTTTATCCATTTATTCCTTTATCCATTTATTCCTTTATTCATTTATTCCTTTATCCATTTATTCTTTTATTCATTTATTCATTTATTCCTTTGTCCATTTATTCTTTTATTCATTTATTCCTTTATCCATTTATTCCTTTATCCATTTATTCCTTTATTCATTTATTCCTTTATCCATTTATTCCTTTATCCATTTATTCATTTATTCCTTTATTCATTTATTCCTTTATTCATTTATTCCCTTATTCATTTATTACATTATTCACTTATTCCTTTATTCATTTGTTCCTTTATCCATTTATTCCTTTATCCATTTATTCATTTATTCCTTTATTCATTTATTCCTTTATTCATTTATTCCTTTATTCATTTATCCCTTTATCCATTTATTCCCTTATTCATTTATTCCTTTATTCATTTATTCCTTTATCCATTTATTCATTTATTCCTTTATCCATTTATTATTTTATTCATTTATTCCTTTATCCATTTATTCCTTTATTCATTTATTCCTTTATCCATTTATCCATTTATTCCCTTATTCATTTATTCATTTATTCCTTTATCCATTTATTATTTTATTCATTTATTCCTTTATCCATTTATTCCTTTATTCATTTATTCCTTTATCCATTTATTCCTTTATCCATTTATTCCTTTATTCATTTATTCCTTTATCCATTTATTCTTTTATTCATTTATTCATTTATTCCTTTGTCCATTTATTCTTTTATTCATTTATTCCTTTATCCATTTATTCCTTTATCCATTTATTCCTTTATTCATTTATTCCTTTATCCATTTATCCCTTTATCCATTTATTCCTTTATTCATTTTTTCATTTACTTATTAATGTGTTTGAAGCCATTTCCAGTGTTGCCTTAGTAAACGAAATGTTGATTCTTTTCAGTCGGTCAACACGAGTTTCTCCCAAAAGTGGTGGGCTATTCCCTAATCCTGAAAAATAAATTGCATTATATTAATAAATTATTATTTATAAATTATAAAAGTATCAATCTCATGTAATTTAATACATTATTATTAATACATTATTAATTATAAATTATCTATATATATATATATATATATAAATCAATGTAACGTGATAGTTTGTCTGTCTGTGGGTAAGTATGTCTCCTATGCGTTCATATACCATTCGTCCGATAGCGATGAAACTAGGCTGAGATGTTGAGTACACTCCAAGGAAGGTTTCTGACTTAGTAAATCCATTTTACAATAGGTAGCGCACGCGTAGATTCAACAAATGAGCGACGATGCGCGAAGCATTTCAACAAAGTCCCGTATGTGTTCATATACCATTCGTCCGATAGCGATGAAACTAGGCTGAGATGTTGTGTACACTTACGTGAAGGTTTCAAAATTAGTGAATACATTTCACAGTAGATAGCGCACAAGTAGATTCAACAAATGAGCGACGACACGCAATGCGTTTCAACAAAGTCCCGTATGCATTCATATACCATTCGTCCGATAGCTATGAAACTTGCGTAAAATGTTGTGTACACTGCAGGGAAATTTTCTGGCTTAGTACATCCACTTTACAATAGGCAGCGCACGAGTAGATTCAACAAATGAGCTACGACGCGCGAAGCATTTCAACAAAGTCACGTTTGCGTTCATATACCATTCGTCCGATAGCGATGAAACTAGGCTGAGATTTTGTGTGCACTCCAGGGAAGGTTTCTAGCTTAGTAAATCCCTTTAAAAATAGGTAGAGCACGAGTAGAATCAACAAATGAGCAACGGCGCGCGAAGCGTTTCATCAAAGTTCCATATAATTTCATATACCATTCATCCGATAGCGATGAAACTTGGGTGAGATGTTGTGTACACTCCAGGAAAGGTTTCTGGCTAAGTAAATCCATTTTACAATACGAAGCGTACGTTTATATTCAACAAATGAGTGACTACGCGCGAAGCGTTTCGACAACGTCCCGTATACGTTCACATACCATTCATCCGATTGTGACGAAACTTGGGTGAGATGTTGTGTACACTCCAGGGAAGGTTTCTGGCTGAGTACATCCATATTACAATATGTAGCGCAAGAGTAGAATCAACAAATGAGCGACGACACGCGAAGCGTTTCAACCAAGTCCCGTCTGCATTCATGTACCATTCGTCCGTAGCTATGAAACTTGGGTGAGATGTTGTGTACACGTCATGGAAAATTTCTGGCTTAGTAAATCCACTATACAATATGCAGCGCACAAGTTGATTCAACAAATGAGGGACGACGCGCGAAGCGTTTCAACAAAGTCCCGTATAAGGTCATATACCATTCTGCCGTTAGCGGTGAAACTTGGGTGAAATATGGTGGACACTCTAAGGAAGGTTTCTGGCTTAGAAAATACATTTCACAGTAGGTAGCACACGAGTAGATTCGACAAATGTACGACGACATGCGGAGCGTTTCAATACAGTCCCCTATGTCTTCATATCCCATTAGTCCGATAGCGATGAAACTTGGGTGAAATGTTGTGGACACTTACGTGATGGTTTCTAACTTAGTAAATACATTTTACAGTAGGTAGCGCACGAGTAGATTCAACAAATGAGTGACGGAGCGCGAATCGTTTAAACAAAATCAGGTATGCGTTCATATACTATTCATCCGATTGCGATGAAACATTGATCAGTTATTGTGTACCCGCCAGGGAAGGGGACTTAGTAAATCCATTTCACAATAAGTAGCGCAAGAGTAGATGCAACAAATGGGTGATGACGCGCGAAGCGTTTCAACAAAATCCCCTATTGCGTTCATATAACATTCTTCGATTGCGATGAAACCTTGATGAGTTATTGTGTACACGCCAGGGAAGGGCTTCGACTTAGTAATACATTTCTCAATAGGTAGCGCACGAGTAGATTCAACAAATGAGTGACAGCACACGAATCGTTTAAACAAAACCCCATATACGTGCATATACAATTCATCCGATTGCGATGAATCATTGATGAGTTATTGTGTACACGCCAGGGAAGGGTTTCGACTTAGTAAATCCATTTCACAACAGGTAGCGTACGAGTAGATTCAACAAATGAGTGACAGCGATGAAACTTTTGAAAGTTGTTGTGCACGCTTCCACGAATGGTTCTAAATTAGAAAATCCATTTTACGATAGCTTAGACGCAGTTAACATGTTGTGTATCCAAAAGCACTTCAAGAAACAGAATTTCAACGTCAACACTTTCTTTGATTGGCATTGCAACGCATGCCGGGTACAGCTTGTACATTTATAAATCTCATGTAATCCTTTTTAGGATTAGGGAATAACCTATCTCTCTTGGGAAAAACTCATGTTGACCAACTGAAAAGCATCAATTTTTTTAAATTTATTTATTCATTCAGTCATTTATTTATTTAACTATTTATTTATTTATTTATTTGACGATATAGAGGTTTACAAGCAAAAGCTGCAATACGTACCTTCTTTACAAGCCTAATTTACAATATAAATTGTTCAAAGTGAACGAACATTATGGTCATAGCAGGGTAGGCTCCCGTCAAATTCTAATTTCAAGTAGTTCCAACTTAGGCTACAAGATGCCTCTGTCACTGACACCTAATGGTGAACGTTGGAACTGATAGAGCCTTTCTAACCAATGCCAAACATGACCTACAAATTTGGCTACACACTACCAATTGTAGTGGTAGGTTCTTTTACCTGCCATAAATCTATGACATGGGCCCGCAGGCTTTACTTCCCCTCCGAAGGAAGGCATACTGAGGGATTTTAACGCTCTTAAAAATCCGGCGACTTCTGCCGGGTTTGGACCCACGATCTTTCATAACATTTCATCATGCTACTGACTACGCCACTGTTGATATGATTCAGCAATTAGCCTCCGAATGAGAATGCTGCCTACTTGCGCCCTCAAACCCTAAATACACCGGCAGTCCCATGTCATAGATTTAGGGCATGTTAAAGAACCTTCCACTAATTACAACTGTGTGAAGCTAAATTGGATAGGTTAAGAATGTAAACAACGCTCTTAGGTTTTTACGTTCGTTGCCAAGAGCCGACTGCGGTGGCGTCTAGTAGCTAAGTTCTGAACTTGGCCTGGAAGTCGTTGATGGTGGCGCTTGGTGGAAAAAGTAGGAACTATTTGAAAAATTCTAAGTTGCAGTCTGTACTTTAATTAAAAAACAGATAACACACACTAATACAGTCATCACAATTAACACCGGTTATCCGACAGATTCTACACTCACCCAAAGTACACGGAGCTACATGACCGCGTTGTCGCATCCCCAAATATTAGGAACCAACCAACCAAACCCTAAATACACAGGAGTAGAGTTTTGTAAAATGGACCTGAGTGTCTGTAATATTTTCAATTTGAATATTCGGTTCCTTTCTACAACATAATTTTCAGGAGAACTTCTTAACGTAGGTCGAACACGCCGGCAATTTTTCATCCACTCTCAGAGAAACAAATGACGTACCGTTGTAGCGCTTAATTTCTTAATAATGGCCTTAAAAATATATTTCCTTCTTTCTTAAATCAAGAGATGAACAAAGTTTAAAGTTACTCCTCCAACGCCCGGAGGGAGGATCAGGGGGAAGGGTAGGGCAACCAGCAAGGCACAGTACAGTAATAGTCATTAGTAGCTCAGGCTGTTATTGCCCCAATTAGGGCATATGATAACCTGTGTTATTCTACTGCAGTAATGTCTAAGAAATTGTAACTATCAGGGCTTAAGATTTTCGCTGGTGCCTTAGAACGTGAAATAAGGTAAGTTGAATGTTGATAAACTCAGGATGGACACTGAGAACTCAGGATTTCCAATCTCCGATCCGAAATTACCCATTGCAGTTGTGGAGCGTCACTTCACGCACTTGACTACACTGTTTGGTAGATAGCTTAGGTGTTGGGGCAATGACAGAAGTTAAGTCGTCAGTATATTGCGATTTGTCGGCAGTCATCATCATCTGGGAGAGTTATTGTTTTCTTAAGGGATGGAACTGCGAAGCCAGGTGCCCCAAGAGATACTCTCATAATTATATGATATTTTTTCCCTTTTTGCCACCTGGTGTGTACATGACCGCATGAGCAAGCCTCATTTGTTGAAACGACTCCTGCCCCACCTATTATAAAATGGATTTATTATAACAGAAAACGTTGTGGAAGTGTGCTCTTCAACTTATCGCATTCCGATGAATTGTGTATGAACGCATGCGGGATAAACAGGCATTCAGACTATCAAGAAACATTAATTTTTTATATAGAGATGAATGTAATTCTTTAAAATAATGCAGCTAATCACCATTTATTGATGTGTAACATCTCTCCACTTGGTTGCTGGATATTTTTGTGGGAGTGATTTTGAAAAATGGGACGGAAGTGGATCGGACGGAAGTGTGTAAGACGTACTGCCAGCTGGATCGTATCCCTCCTGGCTGCTGTGGATTCTGACGGTAAACGCTCATGCGAACTCTGATGTCAACTGATTGAAACACAAAGCACATAGAACATGGTCGAAGTCTTCGTATTAGTATTTGAATGATGATATGCTTTAATGTGAAACATTGTAAGTAGTCGGCAATGCTGATATTATGTTTCTGCACAATGTCTATTCGAATATTAACCCACATAACGGTAATGCAGTCATCAATATAATATATATCGTTGTGTTTATACGGGAACTAGGCAAGCCTTCATGACTTATTGCTGAACACATTCTCTTTACTCACAAGAGGGCCTATTCATAAGGCATTTTAAACTCAATTTCACGCAGGAACATTATCGAAACAAGCAAAATATAAATTAAACATAATTCCGTAATGCAGTATTATTGGAACGTGAAAATAAGTCACCTTCTTATGCAAAAAAATTGAGTCGTTGAAATAGCCGTTGTGTTAGTGCCTTTGACTGTGGATTTAGAGATCTTGGGTTCGAATTCCGGACGGGATAAATATTTTTGCTACCAGATTATCGTTTTAAACGATATTTATCATATAAATATGACTCATTTTAACAGAATCCATATTAAATTACGTGTTGGTCTGTGAATCAAGAGGTCCGGGAACTGGGCAAGCCTTCCATGATCTACTGCTGTGCACATTGCATTTACTCGCAAGTTGGCCTGTTTATAAGGAATTTAAGGTTATGAGCGGTGTCGCGTCTATTAATCTAGTTGATCCATATCGTATTCCTTATTTAGGCTAGTGCTGGTGGAAGCTACAAATCATCTAATAAAATGAGTTCCGTATTATAAACTACAATAACTGTAAAAAACTCCCTTTTACAATAGATTAATATTTGTGCCAATAATAGTATAAAATACCGGTGTATCAACAGTTTCACATCAGGTTTCTTCTATGTCAGATGTTACACATCATATGCGATTACTGTAAGGCTCGTAAAGTTTTTATTTTATTTTGATGGTGGGATTTTGGAAGGAAATCGGCCGTGGCCCTATAGAAAGGAACCATCGTGGTATTTGCCTGGTGGTGAAAATGGGAAACCACAAAATACATTTTCTGGACGGCCGAAGTGAGATTCGACCCCACGCTCTCCCGATGCTAGCGAGGCGTTGTCGGCTGCCGCGGTTGTAATGTTTAAGACCCAGTTAACGTCAATTTAAAATCTGCAAAACAGATTTGACGACTGTACTTGTAGAAATCGTCTGCTATTCCTTGTAAGAGCAGTGAAACAACATCGTGCTCATAAGAAGAGTTCTTTCCTCTTATTGCATGCTTTTGTAAACCTTGTTTCCAAGTTGTATTATCCCTTCATATTAATGTTGAATTGAAACTATAAACCTCATCGTAACCCCATTTCCTAGCTTGGAGACTCGAGTCTGCCAGAATCTTCGTCTGTTGCCACTGGAGATTGAACTACTTCTCATTCCGACACTCAGGTTTCATTCCCAAATAAACATTTCATTGATCGTGATATGATTGTTGGAGACCACCTCGTGGTGTAGTGACTAGCTTTCTTGGCTGTCATCTCTGACGTCCGGATTGAATTCCTGGTTCTGCCAAGAAATTTAGTTATATTTAAAGCCCTGCGCAGATGAGGATAACCGGCGGATAAACCCGCGAATACCCGTTTTTTTCGTCGTGCGGATTTCATTTTGCATGGCTGTGCGGATAGCGGCTAAACTGTGCGGATAATGTTTGGAGTAAATTTGAAGATAGCTTTTAGAATACAATCTGAACTTGTTTAATATTAAGCAGTGCAGAGGCGCGTACGTGGACTGAAAACTCTCGTATCGAGCACACTCTCACCTTACGAACTAGATGGAGAAAATAACTATGGAATAAAAACACCTTTCAAGTAAAGGTTGTAAAATAACACAAAAAATATATAACAAGATATAACAAAGAGGGAATGTGAGGGGCGCATGAAAATGGAGAATTAGGATGATAACGGGGCTGAAATAAAATATACATATTATCAAAAGTAAAACACAAGTATAAAAATAAAAAAATAAACAAGGTTAAAAGAAGAGAAGAAGATCGTGACGTCGAGAAGCCTAATGCGTTGAAAGATTGGAGATCTTTCGGAAATAACTCAATTTAAAGGCAGGGGAAGATAAGTTAATAAAATAAAATATAAATAATTAAAATAACTAAAACTCAGCAATTCTTCTAGGTTTGTGCCGTGTCTTGTGTGAGGTTTCGCCTAGGATACCAAGCTGGCTCATCGGCGGGCTGTTGATGACCCCGCCCGGACAAACCTAGAAGAATTGCTGAGTTTTAATTCACCGACCGTGAAAGCCAATATACCATCTTTTTAGAAGCCTTCATAGGGAGGTTATGGCTGCTTGAGGTTTTAGTTCTCGCAGTCAAGGAGTGCAGTTGCACTCTATATAAAGGGAGGTAGCGCGCAGTTCGTTACTCCTGTGGGGGTCCGGGCGGGGTCACCAAGAGCCCACCGATGAGCCAACTTGGTGTCCTAGGCGAAACCCCACACAAGACACGGCACAAACCTAGAAGAATTGCTGAGTTTTAATTCACCGGCCGTGAAAGCCAATATATCAATTAAAATAATACTTTCGCTCCACCACTGGCTAACTACATGGAACGTAGTCAGAAGAAATAATCTAAGGAGCTTAGGAAGCCATGTATCCCATGAACTGTCTATCCAGCCACCCTTAATTAAATGTATGTCAGACCAAAACAAGAAACCCATAAAAACACAACAGAAAAGGAAACGACAACCACTCAAGAACATAACCAACACGAACGCACACTACATTAAATGAACATGAGGTGACATACAAAACCCTTTAAGAAATATAGAGCAGTTCAGTATGAATCGCGAAAGGAACAGAAGACCAAACGAACTAATAAAACAACGAACAAATGATTTCATCAACTTCAAAATAAACCTTCTTTCCGAAGGAAAGTACAATACTCGGTTATCTAACGGGAAGCCAGATGAGCATCAATTGCAGCTTCCGGACAGATGCAAGAAACACATACGTCACCACTCGAAAGAATAACCAATATATCTCATTGAATAAACGCAATAAGTTCACGTGTTGTTTCTTGACTGAAAGCAACACAAATAAGAACAGAACTAAAATGACCCTCGCCTTTCAGTCAAGCCTCACTTTAACAAATAACATTAGCCCTCCCTTAAAATGACGTCCATAACCGTAATTATAAAATGAAACGTATTTCCGGCACAAACATAGGTGATGTCTGCCCAGTCACTAGGAAAGGAGAAAATCTAAGCGGCATTCGTAGAGTGCACAGATGACAGACATCAAGAAACAAACAACCCTTAAAACGTAAAATAAATTGGTGTGCATTCCAACCATATAGAAATATCTTCTAAAGCAATGAACGCACACCCTTCCCCGTCAGGACACAAAATACGCGAACTAAAATACAAAGATTACCAGCCCCTAATAACCCTTAAAAGATCCCATACTCTCAAAATAAATTAGGAGTCAGTAAGAAACACTTCTCATAATTATAATCACGTTTCATGACAAACACACGCAAAAGACACAAAACAACAACGACAGGAAACCCTTAAGACATTAAACCCCAAAACAACAACACGATTCATCACCACGTACGTCTACATAAAAAGGGGAGGAACATGAACAATATACAAGATAACCTCAAATAAATAAACGATCTCCAATCAAATTTTAATATTCGAAAGATACTCAGGACACATTAACAATGAAGAGATTGGAGGGCATAGCGTTATTACCCAAATTGCTCGTTATACTTCCATGCATGAAGATACTTTTCAAATAAATATAAACAAGATGAGACTTGTCCATTCCAGAGATGTTCTGAAGTTCACAGGCGACAGCTTCAAAATGCATATCATACTGAAAATTGGTTTCCTTCCAAGATAACGACTATACGGAGATACAATCGGGAACGATAAGACACAACAAGACAAATTTAAACATCGATTCAAAATACATTAGATAGGTATAATGCTGCTTCTTTCATCATCATGGCTCTCCTCTCTCTCTCTTCAACTCTTTTCTCGTAACAATCAATACCTCACATTCTTGACCTACACAGCGTTCCTTAATTCATCATCTCTAAGATTACGGAGCGGGTGCGTTTTGATAGCCTAAGATACGATGTCAGTTTAAACATTGGTCGGTAAATGGCAGTCTTTCCAATATTGCTAAATCTTCGCGACCATTTTATAATAGAAACGGGTAAAATATCATTATTAGGACCCGGATGTTTATTATGACATATCATATTTTTAGCCTATTTTCATTTATGAAAAAATAGGCTTATGAAATCACCTTTTGTCCGTGTGTCTGTCTGTGTGTGCATGTGTGATTCCTCTAATAAAATCTAAATGGCTGGAGAGACTTCAATGAAACTCGGTAAGTTCATAGCACTATTCCGGACGACCCCGACCGAACTCTTCAAATTTTCTTACGTCACAACAATCCAACATGGCGGCTGTGCGAAATATTTCACCAGCATTCAATATCTCCGAAAATATTACCGATATCACCCTGGAATTTTTTACGGTGATAAAGGGAACTACTAGAATTTCACCTATGTGACCCTTGAAAACCTGGTAACTACAAAACCAACATGGCAGCCAAGCGAAGTTGCAACTTCTAAATATACGTTTCTCGCGATTTAACCAACCAAACGCTATGAAACTTGGTACAGTATATGTTTATATACATTGTAATGCACCGAAATCTAACTTCGTTCAATTGTTTACATAACCTCGAGATGGCGGCTGTGCGAAATATTTCACCGGCATTCTATATCTCAGAAACTATTACCGATATCACCCTGAAATTTTGTACGGAGATAAAGGGAACTACTGGAAGTCCATCTATGAGACTTTCAAACACCGGTTAACTACAAGACGAACATGGCGGCCAAGCGAAGATGAAAGTTTTAAATAGACCTTTGTCGTGATTTAATGATCCAAACGCAATGAAACTTGGTACAGCCAATTTTTATACACATTGTAATCCACTGGTATCTAATTTAGTTCAATGGTTTACATAACCTCAAGATGGCGGCTGTGCGAATTTTAAAATTAAGTTTTTATTTCTTGAGTCGTGATCATGCGATCGAAGTGAAAGTTTTTATAATGAACCTACGCAATAATTGTCCTTTAATGGTACATAACTCTAAGACCTACATATATAAAAATCAATATGGCGACTATCCGAAATATTTAGTCGGTTCTCAAATTTACGAATCTATTACAGCAATCAAACTGAAATTTTGTATGTTGATATTGGCAATTAACATAAGTAGGCTTGCCACGGTGGGTGAGTGGTTATAGTGTCGGACTACCAACCCCAAGATTGCAGGTTCGCCCCTGGCCATGGTAAGTGATTTTTGAAGGCGACAAAAATCACGATACTCATGTCATACGTTGTTGGCATGTTAAAGAACCCATTTGAATTCAGTAGGCCGTGTTCAATGGCAAAATTAATCTCGGGATTTTCCGCCAACACAAAGTTCCTCCATTCTCTACTTGAAAGCGCTGTAGTGTCAAGGAGTTTAGATATCTAACCTCCTTGACTTTCATAGCGTTCAAAGGAACGACGAAATTCGACATGCAAGCTACGCTCTGGGTGTCAATTAACAAAGCTTGCACCCGGCATCCGAGGCCATACGATATTATTATTATAACATAAGTAGGATATATGAAATAGGTTTTAATCTTCACGGAACTACTTGCTCCGTTATGTTTCATTCATAACAAATGTAAGATGATGATTTAAGCTAATCTCATTCAAATTATGTCATTAAGCATAATGAACACTCCGAATTGAAGAGGGTTGCAATTCGGGCTGTTTAACATTCATTTTAAACATAGCACATGACATACAAAGCCTAGGAAAACGACTTTCTCCTCAAACGTCTGAATGAGTTGCTCTAATACTTAATGCTTTATCTAGTTAAAAATGTTATTTTTATGCCAGTAGATTCGGATAATAGTCGTGAGGATGCGGGGCTGTTACGGATAACGTTTTGTTTATCCGCGTAGTGCTCTAGTTATAGTATAAATTCCCCCAGGGGTTCACATCTAGTGGGACGTGCGTTGGCGACCACGGGGCCCCAGCTGAGTCCGGCATTGCTTCCACTTACTTGTGCAGGGCTCCTCTCTGTCTTCTTTCCTGTCGACCTCACTTGGTCAACTCTTGTTGTCTTCCGACCCCGACGGTATTAGGGTGTCCGAGGCCTAGGGAGTCTCTTCTTTTCCCGCCTTAATTGGCCCTTGTCTCATCTTTTCTGGTCAATGCATGTGAGATTTTCGATGTAAAATGCCATGTCCTGTGGTTCGGATTCCACGTAAAACGGAGGCCCCGTGGCTTATGATCGCGAGATTAACGGTCACGTTAAACTACAAGCTTCCTTCATCTTTTCTGATTCCCTCCTTGTGCGAGGGGTCATCCTTCTTTTTCTTTTCATGTTATCTCCTGCCTTCTGCTCAAGGCCCTCAAGGAGGCTGGGTGTATGTAGCCCCACCACGTTTGGTGCACCCTGGATATTGCTACACCCTCAGGGGCTCACGGCTGGTGAGTTCGGGAGTTGGCGACCCCGAGGGATTCCTGAGCTGGGTCCGTTTTCCCCTTTTGTCCCTTACCTTTGGGGCGGACCCTCTCCTCTTTCAATTTAATATCTGCCTTTCATGGCTCTCCTTCCTTCCAAGTCCCTCAATCCCCATTCTTCGAGGGTTGAGGGCATTTATTTTCCTCCTGTCCTTTATTTGCCTTATTCTCCTTTAGTTTTCCATTTCTCCTTCTAGTATGTAGGTTAGTAGTTATATTTAGTTTTAAGTTTGCATTTCATTTTCATCTTCACGATCACCCAAACCATCAGGGGTCGATAACCTAGATGATAGGCCCCTTAAAACAACAATTATCATCATCATCATCATCATAGTATAAAGACGGTAACGGCGTAACTCAGCCTTGTGAGGTATACTGATAAAATGGTGGATCTGATTCCCACCGTAATAATTATACTAGAAGTAATTTTCTGTCGTTTCTCACTTCAACTGAAGGTAAACGCTGGGAAGGACTTTATGTCACGTCCACCTTCTTCAAAATCCACTACTCAAAACAAACAGTACACAAACACAGGTTATCAGACAATGTATTTATACAAGTACACGGGATTGAAATGATCACGATGTCTAAGCCCCTAAATGGAACGACGACGCCAACAACAACAATTGAAGCGTGTTAGGGGAAAGCAAGGAATGTCCAACGAATGCATGTTTGAGAAATAATAAATTCAGGATTACAAGTCTGCCGCTTTGTCCCAATGGGCTGATTTTGAAATCTCTATAATCGCGTGACCTCTCTCGTTTTCTAACTGAACTAACAGACCACTGTGAAGTACACAAAGATTGCTACCAGATGGCGTCATAACCTTTAAAATGTCAATTTTGTGACATTCCTTGTTTTCTCCTGACACCCTTCAATTATATCCAAAAACCACTTCAATAAAAAAATTACAACACTAACACTTTTTTCATTGAATGGCATCGCAAAGCATGCCGGGTACAGCTAGTTTGGTAATAATAATCACCAGCCTAAAATAGAATATAACCTAACTCGAACATTTAAGGAACACCGCACCGTTTACTAATTATTACTAACCAATCCGCGATTGGGCCAAGAGATCCGTGCGTATCCAAGGATGACTGCCACCCGGCTCTTAGCCTATGGATTATGCGGGTAGTGCGGTTGGCGTGACGGCACCCTCAGCCACATTACTTTGGTTTGAGGCCATGACCTTTCAAGGCAAGCAGCTACACAATAATTGTCCTTGCTTAAGATTTTACATAATAATGTTATTGGTTTTACGTCCCTTTTAACTACTCTGGCTTTTAGAGACTCCGGGGTGCCACAGTTTTGCCCCCAAGGGGATCTTTAACGTGCCAGTAAATCTACTGACACGGCTCTCTCACATTTGCGCACCCGCAAATGCCAGCTGACTGCCCCAGGATTCGATCCTGTAGTCTTGGGCTCAGGAAGCGAGTCAGATTTTACATTTCTAATGCAGTCGAAATTCGAACCCTGGGTTTGCTGGGTAAGAGGTAAGCGTTCTACCCCTACTTATATAATATATTCCGATTTCACTTTTCTAGCTGAAGCTTGCCAGACGTAGTGTTCTTTAATGTTGTTATAATGCTGGATCCTGTTCTAATTCTCTTATGAAATTCTTCCGTACAGAAAGCTACTATACTTACCACTGACCATGCATTTGATTTCCTGAACAGGAAGTGCTGTGTAGGAGTATTTACCCAACTACCCTCGTGCAAGTTGAGCTTTTACTGAAATGGAGAAATTATCCTTCAAGACAAAAAATATTACTCCAATTTGGAAATTTCCATCCAGGAAGACGACTATGGGCAACAACCCTTCGTGTGCGAACCCTCGTGATCCATCATTGTGGGCGGTCTCTTAGTCTGTAAATACGCTGAAATAAATGAGGGGGATGAGAGAGTGCTTGGGCTATGAATCAGGCAGAGCTGTCGTCAAGTGAGACGTACCGAGAGCAAACACTTCAGTGGAGCATCTCTATCTTCTCTCAGAACTACGGTACATTAATATTCTTGCAACAAACGTGAACCCTTTATAAGAAAGACTATTGTTTTCTTATGTTTACTTTTTTTAAAATTTCATTTCAGCTCTAATTATTATTTTGTTTTTAAAATATTCAATATTATTATTTTTTAAATAAATTTTAAAAATTATCTATTTATTTATAATTTTAATTTTTAATTTTATAATCATAATTTTATTTTATTTTTTGTGTGTTTTATGATTTAATTTAATTATTACTGTGTATTATGTTAATTTGTATATTTATGTTTTATTTTAGTGTTTAATTTTAATATTTTTGATTGTATTTACTAGTTGAAATTTTTCCCAGCACCATAAATCTAGACAGATACAACATTTGCTTATCAGAAATATTACATCTACAAGAAATTTTGTTGTAATTAGGCTGAAAGTTTCAACTATTAGCACCTTTGATAATAGCATACAAAAGAGTAGAGCTGGCATAGTAATTACAAATAGGGATAATAGACGCTTTACTTATTGAACAGTTATCAGATGAAGATATTGTTGTCATGCAAATAATATACGGGAAATTTCAGTTCTTCACAGCAAGTGTATATTTAGATTATAGTCTTCCATTAGAAGAAGAATTAAAGAAAATAGATCAGCTTTTAAAATTTACTAACGGAGCCGGGGTCATTATAGCTATGGACAGTAATGCCAGATCAACAACATGGCACGATGTGCTAACGAATTCAAGAGGTAGAATACTAGAAGAATATATTGCTAGTAAATCACTTCATTTAATTAATGAAGATAGTGAAAGAACTACATTTCAAAGCAGCAGAGGTTCTAGCAATAATGATCTTACTATAGTTAATGATCAACTTCTGGCAGTAATGCAGGCATGGAATATTAGCGAAGAAGAGAGTTGTTCAGATCATAACATTATAAAATTTGAAATCAGGACTGAAATACCGATACGTAACAAGCAAGAGTGTAGTTTTCAAGGTGTAAGGTTCAAATTGCAAGGCGATAAATATTGTTTTAGATCCCTTAGTTGGGGGTAGTTAGATCTAAATCGGATGTGTTATTGTGTTGATTTAGAGAGTGATTCCTAGAGGGGGGGGGGGGGCAGCTTCCCGTAGCTGGGCAGGCTGACCAGTGTAGAGTGTTGTTTAGTGTTAGGATGCTAGGGGATGCTCCTATAAAGACGTAAGTGTACCTCGGGGGATGATCCTTCGAGCCAGGTTAATGTACTAGCCTGTCAGCTGGTTGGAGAGAGTTATATAACCGACGTGCGTGCGTCAGCTATGTGTGGGCGGCTCGCTTGTGAGAGACACAATAGAACTTGAGCCGGCGATTACAAGCTACTGTTGTCACGCTTACTCGTGGCGGGAATCAGGAAAGGCGTTAGGACGTAAAGAGGCGTGTAATTAGTAAGACAAGTGTAGTGTACTGACCAAGTATTTATTGGTCAGTGATGTATGAAATTGTATGTCCCTTTTAGGGGAATGTAATAAATGTTATAAGTTTAAGTGTACAAGTTTGTGGAGTAGGTTACAAAATATAGGAACTCTGAACCCTTCACTGATACTCACCAGGTGATAGCAGCCTGCAGCAGAGCCTTCGGCGACACACGGTATGACTGATAATCGAGAGAGCTGTCCTCCTTAAGGCCCTCCTCTTATAGGCTTTGGTGTTGTGCTGTCAGCATTCCACTGGCATAGATGCCCCAGTTATGTGTAGCTGTTTATGGTGTGATGCAAGTGTTTGGCAAGCCTTCTCGGCTGGTTAGCTGTCCTTGCTGTGTGAAAGATGTTGTTCTGGACTTATGAGATTTGCCAGTTAGGGATGGTTTTAATAGATGATGGAGGGTGGCTTCCAGGGGGTGCAACCCCCTGGGGGCCTGTACAAGCCTCTTCCTCTGTTTAGTTCGCGTCCCCACGAACGGGAACGGAACGTGTAGTTGGGGTGTCGTCGTAATAGGTCGTAGTGGAATCTTCCTGGTGTCTGATCTTCGTTTCTTCTGTTCCGTGTAGAGGTGGTGATGTCGTGTTGATGTAGGGGTGTCGTGTAGATGTGAGATCAGCTCGTGTTCAGAGGGGTGGGTTTTGGGATATACATATACATTTGACATTTTGAAACAGTGCATGAGGAAAAAAATTTGGCATTTGCATTATATAAAAAGTTCCACAAAAAATGGTTTTAAACCTTATGTAATATATTGTTGTGCAGGGAGGAAAAAACCCAGGGCTGGACGGTTGATTGTGCCGTCCGCCTCTGTCTTGGGGAAAAAATTGCTCCCTGCAATGTGAAAGATGGAAGAAGTAGAAAAAATAGGTGTTCCAGGGTATAAGTTAAAGGAAATAGTTAAAATATGTTTATTGTGTTGGGATAAAACGGAACACCTTTACAAATTGGGACGTTAGAAGAAAGAAAATGAAAGAAACAAATCATAATCATGGTGTACATGTGCTTGACAAGAATATGTGTGTTCACAATGTGTGGCATCATAATTTTGTGTGTAGTGCCTTTGAACAATATAGCCGTATTTTGTATTACATTATATTACATTATATACTTAAATCTATCTATGTTAATTATTAATTATGCTATATCTAGACGGCCGTATCTATTATAACTTGCGTGCACGCTACCTTTTGTATTTAAGTGCCGTCCCACGGCTAATCCTGTCCGGCCGTTTCCCGGTGTAGCTTAGTGGTCGTGCCGCTGATATATACCTTTACTTTGTGAACCATTCTCTGTGGGCGAATGCTTTCACACTTGACAGTGAGAGTCGCCACCACAGATCGGTTGCGCCCTCATTGCCATATTTTGCGTCGCATCTTTGACGCCTTGTGTTCTTTGTTTATGTTTATCTGTCAGCAAGCCTGATACCCCACAGGTATCAACCCTGCTGTTCAGATTTCTGGAGTGTAGCTGTAAAAAAATGGAGGTGTATGTGTTGAGTTGTGTGTGAGGATGAATACGAATTGTAAATACAAATTATTGCGCAAAGTTGGTACATAATAATATCATGGCACAAATACATGCTGCTGCTGCTGTATGGCAGTGAAATCATAGTCACCAGTGCCATATTCCTGGTGACGACGCCTGAAAAAAATGGAGAGGTTAAGAAAACATATGAATATTGCATATCGGCTACTGTGTCAGTGTGTTCACTGGCTGAAGCTCTTTTTCCCCTGAAAAAATAGCATGATTAGTGTTAATCTGTGGCCACTATTACTGTCATGTTCTCTTTACACATGATTGTGTTATTTGATGTATGATCGGGCTTACCCTACGTAATGTTTTTTCTTACTCTCAAAGTGTGTATATTTAGTCTTAATTAACCTAGTTAATCTAACTTAATGTATTATTGGGCTTACCCTGATGACGGATTTGCGTCGCCATCAGGTGCCGAGATTTTATCTTAATCTACCTTATTCTAGTGTGTTATCGGGCTTACCCTGATGACGGATTTGCGTCGCCATCAGGTGCCGAGATCGTTACCTTAATTATGGTAAGTAAAAATAAATGGTTGCTATTATTAAGCCGAATGGGTGGCCTTACTCTATTGCCGAAATGTGCTGTGCTATTATTTAGCAACAGCGGTTAGTAAATTTGCTTAATCCTAAGTTGCGTGTCAAATGCAACTGTCTTACAGCTAAAATTTTGACCAGGGCGATCGCCTGAGGCAATTTACTTCCTCAGATCACCACCCGTACGTATTCTAGAAACACCGGTTGTCTCTAGAACCGCCGGATTCCGCCCCCTTAATACTAGTTGTCGACGCTTATGCTAATGATTACTAACTAGTATTAATATAGTCACAGGCGGCTTACGGTGCCTCTAAGCAAACCGTCTCACCCGCTGTATTTATCTGCTCATTGCCGTTGTCTTTGCATATGTTGTCGTTGTTGGGTCTACCCACTTTAACCCCTGTGAGTTGCTCGCGATGCCCCTCATTTAATGCCCTTGGCTGCCCGATGCGTCACCATTTATGTGGGCATTGGACATCGTCCAATGGCATAATATCATCTTCGCCTTTATTGGCAGTAGTAGTATTCTGTTCGCCCTTATTCGCAGTAATAATAATCTCTTCGCCACTGTTGGCCGCAATAATACTTCACTCCCGCGCATAGGAGTCTCGCTTCTCGCTGTAGAAGCCCTACTTACTTATATTTAACTAAAAAGTCTAGTCCTAGTTTGGTCGTCCCTAGGGTCAACTCCTGGGTCCGGCGTGGAGCTGGCTATTTCTCCCACCATCCTCAGAAAGTCTCCCCTGCAGGTCTTGGCTTCGACGACCGTGGCACGTAGTGGGTGTAACATCTCTTCGTCCTGGTGGCAGGCTAGGCACACCTAGGATTCCGAAGTTTGCCCGTGCTAGGCCATGAATGCCTCGACCTTACGTAGTTCGTCTGTTAATGGTCTAGTCGTTAAGTTAACTAGGGTAAGGCTCATCATCGCCTTACCCGCTCTGCTCCAGTGTGGTGCCTCTGGCCTTCTGCTTGTGTCGTTATCACCAATCAGCGTGTTATCAGATTCCTTTTTATGTAAAAAATATAAGTGTACTGTGTAAATAATTTATTGTTTATAAAATGTAAAATTTTTCAAGTGTTTTGGGGTTGTAGAAACTTCTAAGTGCATAGCTTACTTCAGGTCTACTTTGCTAGGTCGGATTTCCATCTGTAATGCTTTGTTAACTTTCATGGAGGCGTTAGTAGGGTTTATAGCGTTAGGTTCCCTGTTATTAGGATACGGGGGCGTTATTCGTTGAATAGGCTTAAAGCAAGGTAGGAGAGGGTTGCGCATCTTTGGGCTTCATGTAAATGGTGGCCTAAAGCCGGTGATGCTGCTGGGATGCTTCTACAATGAGTGGACGGGGGTAGGTATTTCCCGGGATTGCAAAAATATAAAAATTCCATGCAGGCGTAATACTAATGATAACCCAGGTGTGTGGGTGGGATCTTCCATGCATGTATCTGGATATGAGGCGTATCCGCACTCATCTAAGGATAGGTATCGGTCAGTGTATAATAGTACTATTTCCCTTTCATGCGGGATTATTTAATAAAATAAAAAAATGGTTAGTATATGATTTTGGCCTCATCTCTACTTGGAGATGCGCATTACGCTTAATTGTCGTTTTCCGACACACCCCTAATATTCAGGTGTTAGCATTGAGATCCAGGGCGTAGGAAGCCCTCTCTTTAAACGCATGAAGTCTATCAACCCCGATGTATATTTTGTCATGTAGTGTAGCTGTCTTTATCGTGTCTGTATGTCTGTGTTGGTTAATGTTGTAATTGGGAAGGTTATGGAAGGGGAGTAGTGTAGTTGGTAGCCTGTGGGTGGTATATTGGTAATCCCGCTGGGATTGTCCACCTATGCTCCTGTCGTCCTCCCTTGGTCCATGTCTGCTTTCTATCCGCTTATTGGGATAGTAAAGTGTGGTGACGCTGTGACGTCACGGCCTAATCTGGTCTCCCATTTGTAGTGTTAATGTAGCAAGTGATCGTGGTGTGCCTGGCCATGTCCTGATAGCCTGTAATGATTTTTTTAAATAAAGTCGAGAAAAGAAGTTATTAGGGGGAGGTCTTGTTCCCTCAGAGCCCCTGTCTGTATTCGCCCCTGGTTAGTGAGCGCGTATGTATGGGACTATGTTCCGCTACCCCATGCGGGCGGGAGGCCTGTTATCGGCTAAGTCCTATCGTGTATCGCGTGTCTGAGTGTCAAATGGTGTGTGCAACTTGTCAACATCTTTGTAGATATGTCCCTGTGGCCCTAATGTAAGTCCGGCTTATTATGTCTGTATGTTGCTAAATGTCACCACTGTTGTAACAGTGCTGAAAAATGTATGGCATTATAATTGGTCTGTGTTTGTGATTTCATGGTCACTGCCGATATAACAATAGTGTCTGTCGGCAGCAGTGTTGCAATGCGGCGAAATCTGCAAGTCAGTATTTTCGTCATGTTGTGCTTTCATTTGTTTGTGTGCATGAAGTCTCTGACATTGCGTAGGTCGGCTGTCGGAACGTGAATTTTTGCGAACGTCGGCATGTTGTTATTGCTTGAGATTCCGTGAGTGCCAGTGTGCTAATCTGTCCCGCTTTTGTTAATCGATGTTATGTGTACACTGTTTTCGCAAGACTTTGTTTTGTATAACCATGTGTAATCCATGTCTGGGAAGTCTATTGTGATCCCCTTGGAGGTTACCGATAAAAAAGAAACCATCCTGTGTCTATAGGCATGTGTCTGACCCAGTTATTTACTTATCTGTGGCCAACTTCAGTGTAATTGGACGTCTGGATTTTTGTTTCCCATGGCGTCCAATTTTTGCTGGGATTCGGACCCGTGATCATGTAATTCTCTGTGTTCTATGTCTGCGTTGTGTTTTTGGGATTTAGGTGTCCCCAGTGTGGTTTTTGATTGTGTCTTTTGTACCAAAAATACCATTGGTTAGTTAGTTTTTGGTACGAGTGTGGTGTGTGGTTATGAGTTCGGACCCGGCTTGCTGTATGGACCTGGTATGACGATATCTATGCCGTATATACCATGGCACATGTATCGTGTATTTGAAATGCGCAGATTAGAATACGCATTCCTGTGAAGAGTTTGTGTGTTTTTGAATTCTCCTCGTAGTGTAATTTGGGGAGTTATAAGGTTTTGGATCTGACGTGAATGATGGCGTTTGTTCCCGTTCAACCTGGAGTGGGCTTAGTCTGTCTGTATGTGTGAAGGTCGCCCAGTCACGAGTGTCTTATTGATGATGATAATTGTTGTTTTAAGGGGCCTAACATCTAGGTTATCGGCCCGAGTGTCTTATTGCTGAGCGCGACAGTATTGAATTACAATGGCGTGTGCACTCACTTGTGAGTTGTCTGGCTTCGTTTATGTTTCCGGCACGTGTATGTGTGTCTGGGCCTGAGTACTATCTCTGTAGTTGCGAGTAGGGCTTTCCGCAATGTAAAAGAACCTTCCGCTAAGTTCATTTGTGTTAACTGTTTTGTGTTAACTGTAAGCGTGGGTCGAGTATATCCCCATTAATGGTACTAAATGTCGTTATGCATGAGTGTCTCCGGGCCGCTAGTCGCGTGTTTGGTGACTAGGTGTCGGAGGTGATTTTGTTGTTTTCCGCTTATGAATATCTATTAGTGTAACTGTCCCTTACTTTCCTATCCTGCAACTGGATAGCTACCCGACCTTACATTCCTGGTATTCAGAAGGTTACGGGTTCGAGACCGTCTTTAACCAGAGTAATTGTTTCTGGTGCCATTCTAGGCTGTGTCTCCGGGACAGTTCTGTTAGCGTAACTTGTTATGTGGCAATGTGAATTGGCTGTGTGTCATCCAAAAATATGTAGGCTTTCCCAAAGTATAGGATCTTCACCCTATGGTGTTTGTGTTTTAGCTTGCGTGTTGTTATGGAGGTGAGAAAAAGTCATGTTATAGGCAGTGTAATGTGTCACGTATGCCTGTGGATTAAATGCATACAGTTCAACTTGGCTAACTTTCCTTTCCCGGGATTAATGAATGCGGCAGAAAAAAATGAGTTATGCAACGCTCCGAATTAAGAGAGCACTTTGAAAAGAGTATAGAAAATATATTGTATCTCGCCTGCATACTGCTTTATGCTTATTAAAGCGGGTTGACAGGCGGCGGTAGTCTGTAAAAATTGTGTCGTAAACAATATCAAAAATGTTTAAAAATGAGAAGTAGGGCCTGAGTGTACTATCCACCTATTTGGTGACGTTAGTACGACAGTAATCTAGTTACGTCTCAGGGGAATCTACCATTTTTGAAAAATAGTTTGAGATTCTTAATTCTTGCTACGATTAGGGCTCTCGCCCGTCACAAGAGAATCTATCAAACTGTGGAACCGGAACATAGAACATTTAGTCATTTCTACCTAGAAAGACCCGCCTAAGCTCTATGCTGTGATTTGATGCTTAAGCTGTGTTCAGAATAGCTCTTTCCGGCCTTAAGCCGCGTGGCTCGCCTGATTGGCTTCCGCTTGGCTTTGCATATTAAAAACTTTACGTTATCCAAGTTATAATGTGGACCAACTATGATCAATAACCATTGATGGCCTGAGAAAAAAAATGCTAGGGGCCTATGAAAAACCAAGAAGAATTTTGAATTATACACTTTTGGTTTAGCCATGTTGCACTGCATATACATGAAAAAATGAGCAGTTTATGTTTGTGAGTCTCTGTGTGTCTATTGTCGTATTTCTCACGTGTAAACGAGCTTACGTGTATCTATAATATTGGTGCAAGTGATATTAGTTTATTTTTGTGTCCCTGGTGGAAGTCGTTATTCCCGTCCGAGCGTCCTTGGTCCGAAAGGTGAATACTTTCGCCCTGTTACTAGGGCATAGGCCCCTGAAACCCATTGAGGCGCTCCTTTGCCATTTTCTGGCGGTTTTTCTAGCAAAGTAAGCCTGGGCCTACTTTCACCGTAGCGTCTGGCTGTTGGCCTGAATGTGGTTGTGTTCGAGGGACTACTTGCGCTCTGCGCTACCCTAGTAGAGTTTACGGGGGTGTGTGTATTTTTGACTGACCGGTCTCGTGGGGTAGGTAATAGGACCTTTCTTATGCCCCGTGTAGTGTGTGTTAGCGCCTGGTCAGAGTGTGCGGGTGTGTGTTGTGCACCCTGAGGGCCTGAATGCAACACCCTCTTATGCATTCGCACCTGTGGTACAAATGCTGGTGCCCGCTTCCATTCTGGCAAAATTGCCCTCTGAACTAGCGGTAGGGGCCGCTTAATTGCCTGTTTTTGCCCTAACAATGTATTTGAGCGTAGTCTGGCCGATCTCTGGCCTATGGACACGGTAGACTCCTGCCCTTGTGTTTGCCTATTTGTGTAGGTGTGTGTAGGCTTAATGTGCTGTAGGGCGGGCTCTACGTCCTCAGCCCATGACGTAGTTACCTCCCGTTTTCTCCCTGTTATGTCATGTGTGACCGAGAGTCCTTGCGTCAACTCCCTCTCGTTCGTCCGTTCCGAGGGGGTTGGCGTAGGTTCTGCTCCTCGGTTTGGCAAAATTGCCCTCCGAACCGGAGCTAAGGGATGTGTAATGGTGTAACTTGGGTCCCGCAGTGTGTTGGAGCCTAACCTGGCCGTCTTCTGGACTGTGGCCACGGTGAACTCCTTCCCTGGTGTGGCAGTACATGGCGAGAGGGACATCCTCGCAAATTGCCGAGTTAGCGTATCTACGCTTATGTCCTCTCTCGGCTGGGCTGGTGGCCCTGCCATGAACTCGAAAATGGCCTTGTTATCCTGGAGCTCGCGGTACTCGTCCCAAATTTGGGTGTACTGCCTGTTGAGGCTCATGGCCTGCTCAGCGACTTTTGTGCCATTAGTCCCTATGCGTTGGTGTTCCCTAATGAGTGTCTCCCAATGCTGGAACATGAACTCGTGTCGGCAGTGTAATTGCCAGTGTGCCTTAATGATTTGTGTACGGAGGGTGGGGATTTTCGCCCGAATCTTGCGATTCTTAGCGCTGCGGAGTGGCCGGACAAGTGCTCTTATGATCCGCATATACTGGGCGTGCAGGAGCTGCTGAAACCTTCTGAGGTAGTCCTGCCTAGTTTCAAAGACCTTGTGCCAGGCAATTAATTCCTGGTACTCCCCAATGCTCCTCAGCACAGCTAGGCGGTATAGGGGGGCCATGCTGAATGAAGTGTATGCGTCTTCTAATAAAAAAAAACTGTGCGTGTTTTGGCAGTGTATCTTGTGTCTCTCTGATTCTTTCTGGGGGCTGGGGGGTTGGTTTAACAAAAATTTCCCCTGTGTAGGTAGTGCGAAGCAAAAAAGCTGCCTTCTGTCTGAGAAGAAAAAAAATTTTTTTTTCAGTCTCGCTTGGCTGTGTGCGGTACGGTAGGGGTCGTTTCTACTACGAGGGCTCGTTGTGTGAGACCCACCCTTACTGTGCGTAGTAGAGGCGCCTCCACCAATCTGTTTTAGATCCCTTAGTTGGGGGTAGTTAGATCTAAAACGGATGTGTTATTGTGTTGATTTAGAGAGTGATTCCTAGAGGGGGGGGGGGGCAGCTTCCCGTAGCTGGGCAGGCTGACCAGTGTAGAGTGTTGTTTAGTGTTAGGATGCTAGGGGATGCTCCTATAAAGACGTAAGTGTACCTCGGGGGATGATCCTTTGAGCCAGGTTAATGTACTAGCCTGTCAGCTGGTTGGGGAGAGTTATATAACCGACGTGCGTGCGTCAGCTATGTGTGGGCGGCTCGCTTGTGAGAGACACCATAGAACTTGAGCCGGCGATTACAAGCTACTGTTGTCACGCTTACTCGTGGCGGGAATCAGGAAAGGCGTTAGGACGTAAAGAGGCGTGTAATTAGTAAGACAAGTGTAGTGTACTGACCAAGTATTTATTGGTCAGTGATGTATGAAATTGTATGTCCCTTTTAGGGGAATTTAATAAATGTTATAAGTTTAAGTGTACAAGTTTGTGGAGTAGGTTACAAAATATAGGAACTCTGAACCCTTCACTGATACTCACCAGGTGATAGCAGCCTGCAGCAGAGCCTTCGGCGACACACGGTATGACTGATAATCGAGAGGGCTGTCCTCCTTAAGGCCCTCCTCTTATAGGCTTTGGTGTTGTGCTGTCAGCATTCCACTGGCATAGATGCCCCAGTTATGTGTAGCTGTTTATGGTGTGATGCAAATGTTTGGCAAGCCTTCCCGGCTGGTTAGCTGCCCTTGCTGTGTGAAAGATGTTGTTCTGGACTTATGAGATTTGCCAGTTAGGGATGGTTTTAATAGATGATGGAGGGTGGCTTCCAGGGGGTGCAACCCCCTGGGGGCCTGTACAATATCAAGAATTTGATAATAACCTCGCCAAAAATCTTTCTAGAAATGTTAACAAGGCTAATTATATTGGAGACATGAAGAAATTAGATCAGTTTCTGTCCCAGAGTGTGGAAAGAGAAGTAGAATTAGAATCTATTGTTAACAAATTTGCTGAGATATTACAGTCAACTTGTAGGCAAACATTTATAACACTTAAGGGACCAAATATGTCAGAAAGGAAGAAATTAGTTCCATGGTGGACTGACGCCCTTACTATACTTAGGAAAAGAACGGCAGCCTTAAGACGGAGATTCCAAAAAACCAAAAATAATGACGAACTCAGAGAGATCCGTAAGCAAGCGTATTTTGTTGAGAAAAGGAAGTACCAAGCGGCTATCAGAAAAGAGAAATTTGACTCCTGGAAACAATACTGTAACACAACATCATCTGTAAATCCGTAGAATGAAGTGTATAAACTGGCTTCAGGAAAAATAAGGAACAACATTCTCATGTCAACTCTTCAGAAACCTAACGGAACGACAATATTAAATATGGAAGACACTATAGAATATATTATGGATTATCTTATTCCGGAAGATAGAGAAGAAGAAGATACAGATCACCATAAAACATAAGGAGGTTAATTAATGAATTAATTAATACTTGCGATGATAGATATTTCACCAAGGAGGAGATTCGTCAAACCATTAGTAGCTTCAATCCAAAGAAAGCACCAGGCGAAGACGGAATAACTATGGAAATACTCCTACGAACTTTCAATAATTTTCCTAAGTTTTTAACGTCAATATATAATGAATGTCTCAAAAGAGGATGCTTCCCTAAAATTTGGAAGAGAGCAAAAATAATTCTCATACTTAAACCAGGAAAAGAAAAGAGTACAGATCCATCGAAATTTAGACCAATTAGCTCGTTGAATCTAGCGGGCAAGGTACTGGAGAAGTTATTGATTAGTAGAATAATGCATCATATGAACAAAAATAAATTAATGAATAATAAACAATTTGGATTTACACCACAGAAGAGCACAACCGACGCAGCAATGGAAGCGAAGCAATTTATAGAACCGGAATTAGAAAAAGGGAACGTAATAATTATGACCAGCTTGGACGTTAAAGGTGCTTTTAACGCCGCTTGGTGGCCTGCTATTCTAAAAGGACTGAAAGATATGGATTGCCCTAGAAATCTATACAAACTCTCTCAAGACTATTTCCAAGGAAGAACAGCTTTCATGTCCATTAATAGCAACAACACTGAGAGAAGATTTACTAAAGGTTGTCCGCAAGGTTCAAGCTGTGGTCCTGGTTTTTGGAATATACAATATAATTCTCTTCTTACATTGCAGTATACAAATCGCACGAAGGTAGTTGCATTTGCAGATGACGTATTACTGCTTGTTAAAGCAACATCTATTAAAGACGCAGAAAATTATACTAATATAGAAATGGACAAAATTTCAATTTGGGCTAAACTCAATAAGATCAGATTTAATGAACAGAAATCAAAAGTTATGGTCTTGTCGAGAAGAAAAAGAAAAGAAGAAAAAGAGATTAAAATTTATCTTAATTACAAAAGCTTAGATCAGGTGGACACCGCTAAATATCTTGGAATTATTTTCGACCACAAACTTACATCTAGAGAGCACATTAACTATATGACTGAAAAATGTAGGAAAATGATATTTAGTCTCTCAAGATTTGCAAAGCTAAACTGGGGTTTAAAGCATACAGCTCTGAAGGTAATATACAAAGGTGGAATCTTACCTCGCATTTTGTATGGAGCACCGGTATGGAGAAAGGTTATAGAGAAAACTTGCTATAGAGTAAAATTGATAAGAGTCCAAAGGCTGATAAGTATGAGAATAGCTAAAGCTTATCGCACTGTATCTAATGAAGCTCTCTGTGTGATAACAGGATTAATTCCAATTAATATTCAAATTGAGGAGACGGTAGCATACTACGATCTTATTAAAGTTAATAGTAAAGAAGATCGCTCAATTGACATGGACATGGAAGTAAATCAATGGTCTCACCCTGCTGACATTGTTAAAATTATTGACGAAAATTATGAACAGATGCATTCTTTACAATGATGGAAGTAAAAGTGAGGATGGAGTAAGATCTGGAATTGCCATATACAATGGAAACGAGTTCATTCAACAGCTGCAATATAAACTAGACAAACGATGTTCTAATAATCAAGCAGAACAGCTAGCTATCGTTAAGGCATTGCAACATCTAGAATCCATGGACACGGAGCAGAGAACCGCACTCATTTTCACAGACAGCCAAATTACAATAGATGCACTTAAAAACTACAAAAACCATACATTTCTCATAGAGGAAATTAGAAGGAAAGCAATTGAAATGGAGAAACAGAATTGGGTGATTGTCTTCAGTTGGGTTAAGGCGCATAACGGAAATGAGGGAAATGAATTAGTGGACCAGCTGGCTAAAGAAGCAGCACAAAGCGGTTTAAGTGAGTGCTATAATAGAATTCCAAAAAGTAATATGCTAAAAGAATTAAGTGTGTTTAGTTTGAGAAAGTGGCAGAATGAATGGGACAATACATCCAAGGGCGAAATTACAAAATCATTTTTCCCCAGTGTACAGGACAGACTAAAATTGAAAATGAACATAACGCCCAATTTTACAGTTATGACAACAGGACACGGCAATATTAAATCATACTTATACAGATTTAAAATTATAGATAGTCCAACTTGTATATGCAATATCGGTCACCAGACTGTAGATCACTTACTATATGAGTGTAAGTTATTAGGGAAAGAAAGAGATATATTAATAGCACATGTTTTAAGATTAGGCAACTGGCCTATAAAGAAACTTGAAATTGTTAGAAACTACCTTAGGGAATTCTTTACTTTTGCAAACTCTATCTCATTTGAAATACTAAATAGATAATTTTTATTTATATTTTCTTAACTGTTTATCATTTTCGTGACACAAATTTCATTTAACAGGCCATAGATATAAAATATTTATAATATAAATTGTATAGTTTTAATCTGAAATGATTAATAAGTAATAATTAAGCATGTAGTATTAATGGGGCATGCTGTAAATAAAATTAAAAAAATTCAAACTCCTTTTATAGTAGGTGGTTAACATATAGACCAGTATCCTATAAGGGGTTGAAGCCACTTGGATTAAATCCAGCTTAATAGCCTACACGCGTTTCTTGCATTATAGTATCTGAGTAAGTTGTACTGTATGTATGAGAAATTTAAGATAGTAATAATAATAATGGACTCAGATTTCTATTGATCTTCATCTGAGCCTGGCACGTTCAGGAAATGTAATTTCCAATTTTCCCTTCCTGTGCGCGGTCACCTAGCAGAGCAACTGGAACACTTTAGGGTGACCTTTGGTTGAGATCACCTAATGTGATATTTGAGCCGACATAATACAGCACAATGGAAAATATTAACTGATTAAAGGCAAAGTTAATTGCTGAAAACTGGGGTCGTTTTCACTAACTTTTTATTAACGATTAGTTAGTTGATTCCGTTTCAGTTTTCCGCTATCGTTTTACCCTCCAGGGTTGGCTTTTCACGGACTAAGCGAGGGATCCCACCTCTACCTCCACTGAGGGCAGTGTCCTGGAGCTTGAGACTCTGAGTCGGGGATACAACTGGGAAGTGGGACTAGCACTTCGCCCAGATGGCCTCACCTGCAAAGCGAACTGGGGCCTTATGAAGGGATGGGAAGAGTGGGAGGGTTAGGCAAGGAAGAGGAAAGGAGGTGGCCGTGGCCTTACGTGAGGTACCATCCCGGCATTTGCCCGAAGACGAAGTGGGAAACCACTTCGTGGATGGCTTAGGTGGGAATCGAACTTCCTCTACTCATTTGGACCACCCGAGGCTGAGTATACCCCGTTCCAGTCCTATACCACATTTCAAATTTCGTGGCAGAGCCAGGAATCGAACCGCGCACCTATAGGGTGGCAGCTTATGGTGCTGACTACTTCACCACGGAGGCGATTTAGTTAATTCCTATTTACCTTAAATAGGAGAGTTAATGCATGATTATCGTTGATGAATTTCACGTGGCGATTCGGGTCCGTAATTACTTAAATACCCTTTACAAGCTCTCGCGAATACGTAAACTTCACCCTCGTGAAACATGGCGGACAGATCAAGAAGCGTGTAGCACTCATCGTTGTTTGCGATGCTTCTTTGAGATTTTCTGGAGCATAATTATAAAGAAAGGCAAATACAGAAGACCTTATTTCTGTTAAAAGCTTAAAATGATATGAAGCAAGTATTTAGGAAAGCTGGCAGTTATGTGGATACATTGTTTACTTAGCTAAATAGGACACGCTTCCTCTGTTATCTTATAGCGTAAGTGGTTGCGTTGCACACTATGAGTTCATTATGAAGAGCTGGAAGGAGTTTGAATCTCACTTCGGATATGTTTTCTTTCATTTCCGTATTCTTCACTCTTTGTTTTAGTAACATGTATGATCTTTTATAATTTCATTGTCATAGACCTATTTATAGCCTACAGTATGTACGAAAGTTGGTGTGAAACTCGGAAACGAACCAATTTTTCCGCCATTACAACCAGGCCCGACGAGAGGGGGGGACATGCAGGGCTGGTGCCCCGGGGCCCGACCCTCCCAGGGGGCCCAACCCTCCCAGGGGGCCCGGTGTCCTAGGAGGTTGTGCAAAGCACTTTTTTCAGGACGCGAAGAGATATTTTCCCTTGCGAATCAAACCCTTACGTGATACGCTATAACGTCTCAGTACCGTTAATCATAAAATTAATTGCTCTCTTTATCTACGACTTAGAAATGACTCCGGTTCCTGACGAAGCCGCGGCAGGAATGCAGGATTTGGCTTCCCGACTGCGGTGTTATTCGTAGTCTTACTCAACAGTTTATAAAAAGGCCTGTTTGTCGTTACAGATGTTAATTCATTTAGGGGCTTGCAACATTCAACCCGTGTACTTGGTAGCTAGTATGTCTAGTATCACTGGCGGGCAGTGGACCATTGGCGCTCGGTTGTGGATGGTTTGCATCAAATAGTACTGTAGATATATTTCAGTATTTGCTGTTGCGTTAGTTTTACGGTTTGTTTCTGACGGCCTCCACGTTATTGAATGAAGTTGACGGTAAAACAGTAGTTTTCACAAATATTAATGAAGCTAACAAAATAGAAAACCAAAAAATGTGCGAATTGTGTAGACTGAAGGGGAGGCTAGTGGTTGTTGTATAATAAGTGAGGTGTATTGGCAACATTTTTGTAACTATTTGCCTTGGAGAGTAGAAACTTAGACCCTCTTAAAACCATCAACTGCTGGACGAAAAGCAGTGTATACACTGTGCTGTGCTATGGCCTCTGTGACATGATCAATCGCATGCCGTATTCTCATTTGCCGACTGGTAATGCGTTGGCCGTCGCGACTATTACTGTAATTATTAGGGTTAAGAGTAGGGTTGGCGTCCCTGGAATTGAAGTAAGGTACTGCCCCGGCATTGGTCTGGAGGGAGTGTGAAAAACCACATTCAGGATAGCCGCTGTCAGCGCCCCGATTCGAACCTTCGATCTGTAGACTTGCTGTAGGACCCCATCACGGCAATTGGTGAGCTACACCGCGGGGTCTTACTTGAAGATGTGAGAGCTTTTACTTCAATATCGGATAGTCTTTTCTATAGCCACTAAATGTCAATGGTCACCAAATGTTTACTTCAAAATATCCCAAAAATAATTACCCAAATGGCCTATCCTATAACTCAATAATTTGGACCTAATTTTTGCAAACTTTTCCGGAGGAAGGCCCCCGGACCCCTCTCGGAGCTTGGTGATATTCCATACCCCAAGATTTCCGGTGTGTCGACTCCCCCATAATCTTGGCTTAAATCCGCTCATGATGGTCACCAGTCATAGATAGGATTGAGGATGTTTAGGAGAACCTGGCTCTAGTTTTGCTTATTGCAAAGCAATATTAAATTATAAGAAATCCACTGACTGCCAATTACAAAATATAGTTCAATTTCACATTTTCTTCTATTGTGAAAACAATCACTGATCAGCTGCAATCTACTGATAGCACATAATAACGTGTGTTAAGTATGAGTACTGTATACCTGTGGTTAATTATGAAAATATATTTTGCTTTATTAATGTACAAAGATGTGTGATCGCCGTTCAACCAAAACACTTATCAGTGTTTAGGCTTAGACCCAAGGGTGTGACTCTTCAAGGGCAGCAAATTTTAAGAATGTCAACTTAAAAACACTCTATGTAAAACGTATTTTAAAATACTTCTTGACTTTGTGTAAAAATCATGTTTCCATTATGAAAAGAGATAACGCCATGTATCACAGGGGCCGTAGTACTGCACAGTGTACAGTATACCCTTTCCACCTCTTTTAACATGCAGTTCAGTGAGATGAACTTCATGTTGATTAATTTTTGGGTCTTATGGCGTAGGGATGGAATTGAGGAGGAAATGAATGTACGGGTTAAAACGATGAATCATGGAAAATAAGCATAGAATCACCGTCGTTGGAATTCCAACCCACCTGTTTCCTAGTTCATGGACAACAGCTTTTTTCAATGTGAGTATTTTCCCAAAGTTAAATGCTGTAAAACCGATGCAGTTTCTGGTCCGGTAAATGCAACTTTTTCCAAATTTGTGTACGACAAACGAGCATGTTGATTTTATAAGTATCACTGAAGTTCTAAAATTATTGATATCAAAGAGGATCTGTAGAACTTTAAATCTGAACACTGTGCAAGCTTACAGCATTACCTCATCGAGACAAATTTAGATTTGTCAAACGCCAAAACAGTATAGTGAATTTAATGAAAATTATTACGGTACCTAGATTTCGATGGCTTTAATCTGATATTAATTTTTGTTAATTGGAAATAATGCATTAGTACGCGCTTGTCAGGTATAAACATTGAATTTGCAAATAATTTTGGATGCATTCCGCCACTTAAAATGTTGTATATTTTACATGCCAGCATTAACTTATTTATATTGATAGTAATTCACGCTCTGCTTATGATAATCCATATAGCCTGGATTTAGTGGTATATAATTGAAATATTATTATTATATATACATTGCAGCCAATGGTCATATCAGGACATCTCAATTGAACGCCCGTAGGCTCCACAACAAGTTCAATTTCAAGTAGTTCCAACTTTGGCTACCAGACGCCACTCTCACTGACACCCAGTGGAGAACGTTGGAACTTGATAGAGCGTTTCTAACCAAATAACCCACACATTTTGTCTACACACTGCCAGTTGTATTGGTAGATTCTTTTACGAGACATAAATCTATGACAAGGGCCCGCCAGCTTTACTTCCTCTCCGAATAAAGGCATACTGAAGGATTTTAACGCTCTTAAAAATCCGACGACTTCGGCCAGGTTTAAACCCGCGATCTTGGGCATTGCAGTTCAGCATGCTACAATTATTATTATTATTACTATTGCTTGCTTGGCTCTTTATCTTCTTGTAATTGATTTCGTGATGAACATTTAGTGCAAATAAAAATTGTTCAAAATCAGTTTGTGCAAATTTGCGAAGATTTTACAGTATTTGGTATTAGAGTGGGGCCCGGGAGATTCCAGCCCCAGGGCCCGTCGCCGCTCTCCACGGCCATGATTACAACATGTACGAGGTAGAGTTGAGCTGTTTTCCTCCATTTTAACGATGCTTTAGAGAGTTGAGCGGTCAGATTTGGCCATTTAACGCAATTGCTTGTTAATGGTAAGTTAAGGAGCGTTTCTGTTTGAAGAAATGCTCGTGCAAAGTTAACCTTTAATGTTCAATTAAGGGATTATTGACGTTGGTGAAAACAGCCCTAAGTTAATAAAAATATTAAGTGATTAAAGTTAACACTTAAAATAAGAGAGAAAAAATCAGTAAAACAACATCGGAGAGGTAAAAATTTTCGGCAGTATTTTGTTAAAGACAAAAAATTACAAACAAATGGACGACATTTAGTTGGTTGGTTCCTTAGGGGCTGCGACAACGTGGTCATGTAGCCCCGTGTACTTTGGGTTTGTGTAGAATCTGTCTGATAACCGGTGTTAATTGTGATGACTGTATTAGTGTGTGTTTCTGTTTCTTAATTCAAGTAAGGACAGCATACTTTGAACTTTTCAAGTAGTTCCTACTTTTGCCGCCAAACGCCACCGTCAACAACTACTAGTTCAGAACATGGCTTTTAGACGCCACCGCAGTCGGCTCCTGGCGACGAACGTAGGAACCTGAGCGTTCTTTACATTTTTAACCTAAGTTAGCTTCACACAGGTGTAATTAGTGGAAGGTCCTATAACATGCCATAAATCTATGAAATGGGACCACCGGCTTTACTTCCCCTCCTAAGGAAGGCATATTGAGGGATTTTTAACGCTCTTAAAAATCCGACGACTTCGGCCGGGTTTGAACCCGCGATCTTTGGCATAGAAGCTCAGCATGCTACCAACTACGCCACCGAAGCCCCAAAACGACATTTAGAAGTCTTAATTACAGTAATATTACGAATAGTTAATTGAGTTGTTAGCCTAATTATCTTGTAGTCTAGTGTCGCAATACTTTACCAAGAACCAGGAGTAAGATGTGGATTGGATTTTAGTTTTGCAAACATGTAAAATGCAATTGGTATTCTCCCCAAATGCAGGTCCGAGGATCCGAAGAGGCTATCCTCAGCCGGAGCTTACGTGCGGTAGGGTGGCCAGTGCCTTTCCGCTCCTCGTTATGTTTGCCAACAGCGCGCAGTGCCTAGAACAGGCATGCCATCCAAGTTCCGACCACGCCCAATGCTCCTTAACTGAGGAGTTCTCATGGGATCCGGTGCTTTAACATGGCCAGGCCACTGACTTTGCAAGCATATATGCAAATAAACTAACACTCACTCAAAGACACATGGCAATTGCTGAAAGAGCAAGCAAAGTCGCACACACAAACAAACAAGCCACTAAATCAATGTTTACAAAGAAGAGGATAACGTAAATCTTTTGCAGTTTCAGCAACACTTCTATTAATCATATTTAGTGACACTGCCATCAAACACTGAAGTCAAGCAAGATCTTGACTATAAAACGTTACCGTAATTAGTTCTGAAAGTAAATCTCTAATTTAAAGTTACCCATGTTTCCAATGTTTAATTACAAGTTTTGTAATATTGTTAAATGAAAACTCCAGCCGCAAACCCTAAGTCAGTTGGTTACGCGCAATACAAAAAGAAACCCACAGTTGCTCATCTGGACACCCCTGGTCTTGGCCGCTCGGCAAATCTTGCGGAAGAAGAAACCTGATTGTAAACATTATTCATTGTTTAGAAATAACGTACTGGAAATCTTTCTCACTTTCTGCAACATGTAAATTATTATCCCTGAAACCAGTGAACTGTATGTTTACCATTCGTGGATATTGTGTTGTGCAAGAAAGCCGACGGCTCCCCGGGGCAAAGCGTCTACCACAAGCCTGGCCACACACACCGCTATTTACATGCAGATCGCGCCAGCGCAGAAACAGGGGCTCTTCACACAAGAACGGGGGGATGATGGTTATGTGGAGAATGAGTGAAAAGGAGCACAGGGAAACACACAGCTTGCTAACATAACGCCATCTTATTTAACTCCAAAGAACTTATGTACAGATATGAACACTTTACACTATATACACAAAGTACAACACACACAAAGTTATGTCAGTCCTTCACATCCTCCCCACCCTGCTCGACCTCTAGAGGTATGACCAGCTGAATTGGACGCGTTATCCGGTTCCTGTCTGGCGTGCGAAGGATGACGGTCCTGAGTATTCCGTCTCGTCCAGGTCGTAGTTCCTCGATTACGCCTCTGCCCCATACGTGGCGAGGACGGTTGTCTTCTTGCAGCATGATGTGGTAGATAGTACACAGAAGTTGCTCGGTTGTCTGGGTTCAACATCTCTACTTGGCCTTGGATGATGTAGTCGAGCATTCTTTCGTTGTACATAGCGTTATAGTCTCTATTTCGTTGCAGTTTCTTCGTCAAGGCTTGGAATCGTCTCTCAGCGTTAGTGCGGTTATTCGATGCAAATTCCTGGTTTTTCTTTGGCAAAAAAAAACTCTCCGTCCATCTTGAATGCAGTGAGATTCATGAAAGTTTTTGAGGATATCGAGATCCTTGGAGCTCATCGTGTGGGATCTTGATTCATCTTCCTTGATTCCAATTGCTTCAAGGTTCCAGAAGTTACGGACTTGGTGCTCGAGAAGTGAAGGGTCATTCTGCAGTGTTATTTTGTTAACGGTTAGCTGGTTGACGGTGACTCCGGATCTATTGCCACTGAGTACCCATCCGAAAAGTGAAGGAATGAGTACCAAAGACGGAGATATGCGAACAGGTTGTGTGTCCTCGATCAACTTCCAGTAGTGATCTCCTCCAACTAGAAGTTCAATTGGGAGATCGTGTAAGTCATCCTTAGGGTCAGCTAATAATAACTTGCGTATGGACTTCAGGGAAGAGACGTCTTGTGGCACTGTAGGGTGCATTGAGTAAGTGTTTGCACTTTCGAGTGCGGTGATGCCTATTGACGCGTTGGTCTGGGTGCCCTGTAACTGGAAACTAACCAGACGACGCTTTTGAGGGATAGTTGTGTCAGATTCGAACGCTGCTATAGATACGTTTCGTTCCGTGACAGTAGGAAGCTTCAACATGTCTACAATAGACTTGCTTATGAATGTAGACTGGCTGCCTCCATCGAAGATGCAACGTGTCGTTTTACATAAGCCAGTTAGTCCAACAATTCGAATACGCGCAGTTTGTAAGTGAGTATAGTCAGGAGTCTGAGAGTGGATTGTGTTGACTGAAGTGGAGGTTACATCATTGCTTGAGCAAATGGAGTAGTGATGGGACTGCTTACCTTTTGAACAAGATGCTCTCCCCCGTCTACTGCAATTCTTCGAATTATGCCCTCGATTCAGGCAGAGGAAACAGCGATTATTCGTCTTTAGCTTCTCAATTCGGTCATGAACAGTTTTCACCTTCCTACAATCTTGCGCCCAGTGGCCTCGTTGGTCGCAAAATGCACAGAATGGTTCTGTTTGCTTCTTTGTTTGCTGTAATGGTTTTTAAAACTTAGCGTTTAATTGAAATGCGGCTGTCGTGGGAACGAGACTGGTTGAAAGCACTGGGTCACCTCTGATCTTCTGGGTGACTAGCGCTCCATCGACTTCTTCATCAAGAAATTCCATCAGTTTCAGAATGTCACCTTCCGATATATTATTCCGTTTGGTGTGTATTATCCAGCGTCTACAGATATCGTCAGGGAAGGTTCGGAGTATCTTGGGAGCAAGTACCCGCCCATATGCGTTTACATCTTCGCCTAGGGCCTGTAATGCCTGGATACGGCGGTTGCATTCAATGTATGTCGTGTTTAGCGATTCTGGACAAACAGTGTTGATAGGTCGGATATCTTCTAGATAATCGATATGCGCCTGTATTATCCGATTCCGATCTCCGTATTTGGCCTTTAAAATGTTCTTAGTGTCCTCGTAGGTAGAAGCAGTCACGGCAATTCCGTCAACCAGATGTTTCGGTTCACCTTCGAGATACCCGCGTAAAAAGACATGTTTATGTATTGTCGGTAGTGACTTGTCTTTGTCAATGGATGCTTCAAATTGTTCCCAAAATCTCATCCAGCTTTCGATATTGCCGGAGAATGGTTCCAGTTTCACTGGCCGTAATTTAACAGAATGGGTGAACGTTGAAATGGGAGTGATGGGACTCTCGTTTATGGTCATGTTTGAGGTAGCAGAAGAAAGTTTAATTTTTGCCCCTCGTGTGGCTTTCTGTAAACCACGTTTTGCTTTATCTATGTATTCTTCGCAACTTTGAATATCGGTGTTGTATTCTGTGTCTGGAAGAAGATCGTGAATTGAGTCATCTAATTGGATTAGTCTAGTTAATGTTTCCTGAAGTCGGTCTCCATAATACTTGTAGTCTTCAATACTAGTGTTTTCAGTAAAACTTTCAATAGTGTTTAGAAACCGTGTCGCATTGTTTCTCTCTCTTGTTCGACTTCTTTTCAATTTGTGTAGTCGAGCTGCAAGGTCCTCTTGGGTTGCCATAATGAGGGGGCAATAAATCTTAGGATTAGCTGACAGTCAGGTAGCCTCCCGTCTTGGTGTGTAGGAACGTCTTTCAGTGTAGATATTAGTTCCTTTGGCAGAGTGCGTGTTTAGTCAAGACTCCAAAGTTGGCTAACAGAATGCTCTAGTGGGGTAGTTAAACGTGACAATTTTATAGTTCGGGAAGTAACTGACAGGTGCGCATGCACTGTGCAGAGGTGCATGCAGTTCCAATGATTGCAGATAGATCACGCTACTAGTTATGTGTCAGTAACGTACTGTACAAATATTGGTATTTATTGAAGTAATTAAAGTAGATCTCATGCAGGTAATAATCATGTGTACTGGAAAATACTCAGATGAAAGATATTTCTGGTGGCGTTGACGAAGGATTAGTGGTGTCTTTTTCTCGCTGACAAATAGAGATTGCAGGGTGCAAGCCAGGGGGTGTCAACCAGATAGGGATTATTTGGTACCATCGGTGTAGTAGCGCGGCCAGACGTAAGGAGCGGATTAAGCGCTGTATATCGTCTTGCCAACATATGCATGATACACGTTTTAATTGAATTGCAAATATATCCCTATATTTAGTCAATAAATATACACATAATTCCTAATTGACATTTCCTTGGAATTATCTTGCTCACCGACGATAATTACGGCACTTATCATTAAATAAACATTATTTCTACTGGGTTGGCGGCATTGACCAACATGGACGCTCTGTTTATGTCGTGCTTGCTGTGAACAATATTGGCCGTATATTAATATTTTATAATAAGCTAATGTTGTGTTCTTTCTCATCTTTCTTTCATCAAATCGTCTTCTTGGTAATGAGAAGTGAACAGTTCTTCTTCTGCTACGCCAAGTAAGTACGCTTATTTTAAGAGTTTAAGTGAAAACTTGTTTCTGTAGTGCCTGTGAAAAATATACCGTACCGGTAGCCTAGTTTTGAATTGATATTAGACGCAGTGTACAGGTGATATTCTACTTGACATATTAATTACACTTTCACTATTATTTATTCCACAGGTAGGCCTACCAAATTCTGTGAACAAACAAATCGTAAATTGCTGTTCTCGAAATAGCAGATGAATGTGGCAATTTGGCCTACTCTCCTGAGAAATGACCAGGTAAGACTCTATGTTACCGTAATGTTTTCAACTTGATTACATCTTGCAGAGATACATACAGTACCATGAGCCTATTGCATGTGTGTACTCAAGTTCTTGAGGAGTGTTAATAATTCATTTTACATTGCGGTAGATTAAAAATGTCATGGCTCATGGCAACGTGTCTAAGCTTTAATATTTTCCCCTTCCTTGAATTTCAAATTATTGGTACCGTATTCAAAAAAGATCAGTTCTTGCACATGTTAGTTACTGGTACAGTGGCAAGTATTCAGTTGGTCGAATATGTAGTAATGCCATTACTGATGTAGAACTGTCATTACAGGTTCTAAAATCTTAACACACACTGGTCCTATGGGTGGCTGTGTGCTCTTGTTCTGTGGAGCAAAGTCCAACATTAACATTTATTTCAGAGGTCCAAATATACAAATGAACGAAGCACCAAATGGTGAACGCATTTGTACTCTGAATTTGAAGCATATTAAGTTCATCAGAATGGTTTCATTTTATGCGTATGTTATTTTAGAATAGGCTATATTTATTTTTCTTCCCATCATTATATAATTATTTTTAGAAAATTCAGCAGCTACAGCACTGTATTCATGCGTTGCAAAACTATTTCTCCTCTGGCAGAGGATTAAGAATAGAATTAGAAACGATGAGACATCTTTCAGAAGGGTGATACCTGCAGAAGCAGTAACAAAACCACTCACCAGACACATCAAAAATCTAGAAGATATGCTGGAGTTACCCTTAATTGTTGTGTAATAGAAACACACGTGGATTAGTTACATTAATCGCAGAATTAAAATTTTAGTTATTTTCTGAAAGGTGAGAGAGGCAATCTTATGGGTTTCATCAATAATAGATGTCTATTACATTAATAAATAAGCTTCTGTGTCCAACTAAAATAAATCCTCATCAGTTTTGATGTGGTGTTAACTCATAAAACAGTGTAAAGAAGATAGGTTAATATGTTTATGTTCGACACTGGCGAAATGTAAATATTATGTCAGAAAACTGTACTATAATGAGGCTCATTATAGTACAAGTTTTCATTATGATACAGTTTCTCCCACCAATCAGAGCTCAAGAAACAGTTGTGTGACCAATTAGGTGAGGATAGCATCGCACCTGCGCTCACTTCCATGGCCCCCTATTTTAAATTTCACTGCGTGGCGAGTGTCATAGTGAGGTATTCCAGGAGGCCATGGTCAAATACAAGGTATTCTCTGCATCCCATGCGCTCTGTTCAGTATATAAAACTGGTGAAATCTCGACAGATATTTATGAATATTTATGTTCGAACATAAAATAGTTATAATTATCGTCGAACATAAACAGTCGTATGCAACTCGTCTATAATTGTAATTAAGACACTCGTATGAAAATTATAAAACTCGTGTCTTAATTATTGTCATTATAGGCTCGTTGCATAATGTACAATTAAGTTACTAGGTGCACATATAATAAGCCACTACAACAGAGATCTGAGTGAAATCACATGAAATTTTATTAACAAATAGGTGCAGGATAGAACTATTACCACTGTGTTGTATTGTTTCTTCCAGTATCACAGTAAACAATTTGTTTTAAAGGACACTTCACCTTGTATTATGTTATATCGTGGGATAGATAGATACAAGATAAATATAATTCATTTATTATATGCCAATGTAATGGTTGACATACCTATAGGTAGTATTTTATTCCTACACGTTACTTACAATATTTTTCAACACGTAGGATGCTAATGTCTAAGCCAGTCACAGCTCGTGCTCAGTAGCGGCTGGTGTAGAAAATTAGTTGTGTGTAGAGATGGGCAGCAGTCAACTGAAAACAGTCGAATTAGTCGATAGTTAAAACAATCGACTTATTCAACTGCTTTTAAAAAACAGTCGAATGAATTCAACGACTACTCACCGTATCATAAACAAGTCGTTTGCAAACGACTGATCTCAAAACAATCGTTGGAAATCATTGGAATGAAACAAGTCGTTGGCAAACGACTAATTCCAAGCGAATGGAATCATTCGAATTGAAGTAGTCGTTGTAAACGACTAATCCCAAAGCAATCGTTGGAAATCATTGGAATGAAACAAGTCGTTGGCAAACGACTAATTCCAAGCGAATGGAATCATTCGAATTTAAGTAGTCGTTCTAATCAAACGACTTCTTCAGGATAACTTCATGCTATACAATTCATTGTGCTGTATGTTTATTGTAGAGCTTTAATTAATAAGTTAAGTATACCTGTAGGTGCCTATAGTTTTATACAGTTCGTTGATTCTTTCAATGAAATAGCCTAAATCCAGTTGTCCAAGTTATTGGAAATGTTAAGCATTCAACATTTAGGTTATGCTTGAACTCCCGGTTTTCTGGCCCATCATCCCAGGCAAGCCTCCCAGTCAGATGGATCATTTGGCTGTAATTTTGAATTAGAGTAAGGTTGTAGTATGCGTGGTCAGATTTAGACAATAGCCTACTCCATGAAGGGGTCATGGTTACGCCTTCTATGTTTGTTTATTGAATAGAGTAACTGAAATGAGGGATGTATACTGATTTTAAGATTTGTGGAATGAGTTTATGAATTTTTAATAGAATTTAATGAAGTCTTCAGTAAAGTTGAAGGAGACATGATCGTGTTTAGACAATAGCCTACTCCATGAAGGGGTCATGACTATGCTTTCTATGTCTGTTTAAGGTGTAGTGTGGCTGAAATGAGGGAGGTTTACTGATTTTGGTGTTTGTGGAGTAGTTTTTTCGTTTATAATTTAGGTTTTGTGAAGCTCGTTGCGGAGTTGTTTTATGGATTTTATTGCTCTGCAAATGAAGTGTATTAGGGGGTTCTGGGTTTGGCTTAGCTGTAGTTTACAGGGTTATGGCTGAGAGTTGTTGTAGCAGGCCTAACAACTGTGTCAGAGCAGTGGCGTGCTGTGTGTGGGGGGGGTTAGTGGCAAAGACATGAGGGCAGGGATGGAAGAGTTTATGTGTTCCCTCACAGTTGGCGCATTTAGGCTTATCTCGAGGTACCGTACAGATAGAGTGGTGATGTAAATCTCCAGCGGGTACTGTGAGGACAGCTTGACGGCTGTAGGTGCCTATAGTTTTATACAGTTTCTTGTTCGTAGATTCTTTCAATGAAGTAGCCTACGTCCAGTTGTCCAAATACAGGGTCTTTCATATAAAGTAAGAACGCCAAGTGGCGGGTTTGTTATCCGCTAGTGTGGTGGCCTTGACCGAGCTTGTGGCGAAACGTGGCCCCCTGCTCTAAGCGTGTGTACAATCCTCTATGAAATATTACCTTATAAAAGTTGCTGGAAGTGTCGTCCTTCCTGGGTTATAGAGGCATTGTATCTGGAAACCACATTTTGGCTGACGAGAGTGATTCATGCCACTGTATTTTTTCTGATTTTTTATTTTGTGTTTTTTATTGAGACTGAACCAGTAGTGTCAAAGTTATTTACAATTACGTGAATCTGTGCTAGTGAAGGTGGCACTTCATCCGGAAATTGCTGAACAAATGCATCACGTACCCGCCGAGTCGAATCGTAATTAAAATAAATTTTACATACAAAAATACGATGTTGCAATGATAACTGTCTCAACATGTTAGCAGCTGTGGTTCAGACTGGCGACTGACAACACCTGCACGCTTATTGCAAGGTCAAGTTTGTACTATGCGCGCGCCTTCAATACTACAGCAGGGGGCCGTGGCGCGTCACAAGCTCGGCCAAGCCGGCTTCAGCAGCGAATGACAAAACCGCCGGTTGCCGTTCTTACTTTATATGAAAGACCCTGTATATATGTATGTCATTTCATTGGAAATGTTAAGCATTCAATATTTAGGTTATGTCTGAACTCCTTAACACAGTCTATACACTTTTAATGAGAATTGGGTGCATTCTTGAATTATTACACAACTTGAACATGGGCTTACCAATTATGGCTTAGAGTTCTATTTATTTTATGATTGAATTTCATTCATTTATTCTACAGCATGATAAATGAATTACAAGAAAATGATTATGAAATTCTCCCCATAGCGTGATGGTAATGATCGATGCAAACATAGAATAGATTTTCCAGGAAAATTAAATCAGAAAATATTTTATATTGGGATCCAATATTAATAGCATTTTAGCAAGTCGGAGGGTGTGTACGCTCAAATTGATTCTGGTTGTCAATTGGTTTGTAGAGATGGGCATCAGCAGTCGACTGACAAAAGTTAAAACCATCGACTTGTTTGACTGCTTTTAGAAAACAGTCGAATGAATTCAACGACTACTCACCGTAACATAAACAAGTCGTTCGCAAACGACTGAACTGATCCCAATTGTTTTAACATGCTCTGAGCACTGGCATAGTTTTACGTTCTGGTCATAAATTGTTTGTATTCACATGGTTGCCAACATCTCCACTGAAAGTTCGCTCTCGTTACTGTTCTAAAGTGCTCTATTGTCGTGTCTCGTGTGTATTTATTCTAGGCTGTCGTGTTCTTGTTCAAGTTGTATTTCAACTCTACACTCTTAGTACGGTATTTTCTGCAAAACAACTAAGAAATAAAAGGCACGTCACAATTTTGGCTATGGAATTGTTACCGGTACTTTCAGTTCTCGTAATTTAATTAAGTATTGCTCTATTGCTTCACTTATTCAGAGTACATACAGGTAATGTGTCCTATACCAATATCGGGGAACATTTACTCATTGCAACATTGGATATAATGGCTGCACTATACACAACGCCGCAACCTCCATTCGAAGCACAGTAAAAATAAATAACTTGGATCAATTTCAATTTCTTTTTAGTACATATTATTCTTAAAAATAAATGAGACCAACCAGGTGGTATAGTTCTTGGTTGACACTTCTGGGGTCCATGTTTGATTGCTGAATGTCAAGAAATCTAATTCTAGTCTGAGGGTAAGAACAGGGTACACACAGCCTAGTGAGGTAAACCGGGAAATGTTGGGTTTGATTCTCCACTTAGCCACCCAGCAAGTGGTTTATCATGGGTTCCCACACATACAGATAACATACACATAACAGCAAATTCAAGTTCTCCATTTCAAGCATTACACATTTATTAAGTTAACTGTTTCAACATACAAACTTGCATGTGTTGTAGGAATTTGCGGTTCATCGGTGTCAGCCATGGCGTCAAGGAGGTAATAGGTCCATTATCATGTGCTGTAGCCTACCGTTATACCTTGGCAAGAAAGAAGAACATGCCTCAACACATACTTTTAAAAGGACCAGATTTGATTACTGTATTTTTGCTAAGTTTGATTTTGGCTCTCCCTGTTATTTTTTCTTAGTTGACAAACTTTTTAAATAAAACATGATGATTTATAGCAGTATTGAGTGTGTTTCTTGTTTTTCATTGAAAGTCCTATTTCTCCTTTCCCCTTCACAGCATGTCATAGAATTTACTGTATTAGTGTGCCATGAAATTTGTTTATGTACATGTACTTACTGTATTTCACCCTTCAAAATTGGTGGACTGGATATATTTTAAAGGTGTGATATCCAATTATTTTTCTGAAACTAATGAATTTGGCATTAATTACAATAACAATTTTAGTGTGATGAGGATCAGGTTACACCACCTATTTCCTTAGTATTCTCTCTTAAAATTTTCCTGTTATTGCGAACAGCATCAAGCATTTTAAGATATGAATATTCTCCCTTCCCAGTACTTTTCCTTTCTAGTTTAATCTCGGAACTAATCGGTTATAATTGGGCCTACAGTGGTTAATTGGAAGGGACCATTTTTTAAAATTGAGTAATAATGTGCTGCAGACCTTATAGTAGCCTAATTCTTGTCAATGCAATATGCTCCAATTGCAACTGAAAGAAATGTAAACATGTAAATTATTGATGAGGTCATGTCCTAAATGCTGTGATTGCTCATTTCAGAGTTCCGGAATTCACAATTTCCCACTTTGGTATTATTAAAAAAAACTGTTATTGCTATTTTGAATGTGATTTATTTCGTGTAGATCATATTATTATCTCCACACTTAAAAACGTGTGCTATAAGTATTGGGAAGATTGTGATTTTCGGAACATTGAAGTGGGCAGAGCAGTTAGGACGAGAATATTTAGCGGAACTAGGGGAAGGGGAGGGGTAGGCTACCCGCACGGCCGTGCTCAACTAGTACCGCGGTCATACACCAGGCAGCGCTGAAGTCTTAGGTGCCAAGAATTAGCATGGCTGTCGGCTATCTGTAGTAGTAGGTAATCTGTGGTGCAAGCTTAATTGTTTACAATACGGAGTTCCCTGTTGCTCCGATAGATGGCGGATGCGTCACTTCTGGGATCGCATTTAATGAAATTATCCTATCTGTAGGTTTCAAAAGTATTTTCCAGCTGATGAACAGCATGCATTAAGTTACTATAATAAAGAGGATGTCAATTTGTGAGGTTTGACTTATCTGAAGTGGATTAGTTGGCAGTAAGAACTCTTGAAGCGTGTTGTAGTTGATGGCGTGGCGTGCTTTAAGCTGACGTGATGTCTTCTCGGTAGTGTATAATGTTCTCGGCGTCGAGTGTCCTTCCGTAGTGTAGAAGGCGACAAAAAAGCATTAGCACTGTTCACTAACACTAGTAAATATACATGTCATTGGTTTTGTACGAGTTTTCGGCATCATAATGTGGAGAATGAGTGAAAAGGAGCACAGGGAAACACACAGCTTGCTAACATAACGCCATCTTATTTAACTCCAAAGAACTTATGTACAGATATGAACACTTTACACTATATACACAAAGTACAACACACACAAAGATATGTCAGTACTTCACAGGTTACAGGGCAGGGCATTGGTGTATGAGGTTGAGAAATTTCGCAGATCGTAATAGTAAATTATGCAACGAGCCTATAATGGCTATAATTAAGACACGAGTATGTTTATAAAACGAGCCAATGCGAGTTTTATAATCTCCATACGAGTGTCTTAATTACCATTATAGGCGAGTTGCATACGACTGTTTATGTTCGACGATAATTACCGGTATAACTTTATTATATGTTTTAACATAAATATTCATAAATATCTGTTGAGATTGTCACTAGAATTTTGTGATCGGGTGCTGCGCTGGGTAGGATATCTCTGATTTCCAAGCTATCTGACCGACCGACTTATGCGCTCTGTGTGCTTCAATGCCATATCATGGAACAAGAATATTATTCTTCCATGGCCATATGTGCAGATTGAGCACCAGTATTCAGTAAAAATGTCACCGAATGCGTTTGAAAACAACTAGCTGTGTAGAAATTGGATTTGAGGATATTAAGGTACAGTGCTATTTCTTGTCTCATATTCACCAGTTCATTTACGCGAACATATGGACGGTGCACATTCGGTAATTTATATAGACATGTTGGATTTTGATCGCATGCGCGAAGGTATCCTTATCTAATTGGTCAAACAACTGTTTCTTGAGCTGTGAATGGTGGGAGAAACTGTTTCATAATGAAAAATAGTGTTATAATGACCATCATTATGATACAGTTTTCAGACATATAATAGTCAGGGTCGAACATAAAAATAATAACATGTTGATTGTTCGTGGTTCCAATGAATACTAGACACTAGGCCCCTTAAAACAGTAATCACTCATCATCACCAATTTCAACAAATAAAATCCAACTTGATTACAACTGAGATACGAATAATACCATAGATTACGACACAACCGATTTTAATCAAGGATATTTAAACATTTTGTATCACTGCAAAATTCCCATTAGAGCAAGAACATAAATACATATTCCAAGCCAGGGACGTAAAACACGGGGAGGGTAAGGGGGGAGCTTTAGGTGCAAGCCAAAATTTTTAAGTACCAGAGTCATGTACCCAGCCCAGCGACTCACTTAATATTCATAACCGACCTGCGTCTTCCACTAATTTTGGCTTTTAAATGTAATTTTGTTATTATTATTATTATTCGCTGGAAACGCAAGGATTGTATTCTGTTAAAGCTTCAAATACACAGAACTACTTCCTTGAGCAATTACTGGCCTCACACGTCTAGAGCAGGTAGCCAGGCCAAGCCCAAGGTACGTCATAAGCCCACTGAAACTAAAATCATGTAGTACACTCTCAAAACAAAGCTTTGATAGCGAGTTCCAGGAAAGTCAGTCTGGCGCTAGTAATTGGTAAGCAACCCTGGGAAGCAACTCTCCTTGTCCACTCATATTTTCTTAGAATCAGTGTTTTTGAGTAAATCAGACAGGTGCTAGTAAAATACGCCCATAGCCAGCGCCCCAAAGGACATATTGTCATCGGCTGTTGCTCTCTCCTACCACAGCCTTATTTCTTACTGGTTATTAACTAATTAGATGTATTCCTTATTGGTGAATCTTATTCGGATGACCTCGACTATGTTCGGCTCATCTCCCCACCAAACTAACTTAATATTTAAGCTTATGTAATGGTCACTCCGGCCTCTTCAACAAACGTACTGCTAGCTATGTCGGAACTGTGTACGCTCTGCCAGAGGCAAGCAAGCTAGGCTTCATATCATTGTATATATTGTAAAGTAAATGGTGTTGGTTAACCAATAAATAACTACTTTTCAACGTCTTCATTCTTTGGTATATATAATAACTCAGACGCGAGGAGAAATTGAAACAAGTAGATTCTCACTCAAGTAACTTAGCAACAAATATAAATGTGATAAGTTGATCATTCTTCACCTAGACAACCGGCTGGAGATCTACAAACTTATCTCCTTAAGAAATGGAAGTAAGATAACCCGAAACTATTCTGTAAATGATTTTATACTAGGTTATGTGGAAAGTTAAAAAAGTCACCTTGTCTTGCTTAGTCGTCATTTCTTTATTCTACCGACCAAACAGTTTGTATTTTATCCCTCCCCCGTTTCCCGCCAAGGTGCTCTTGAGCATTGTCCCCTTACCACGACAATTCGAAAAGGTCCATTTTGGAATTAATATTTCTGAGCGCCGGTTAACAGTGAAACTGAGGTAAGTCGGTGCTCGGGTCTTTTGCTAGACGTTGACCAAAAATGTTTTATATTCATATTCTGATTGTATTTTGCATTTTAATTAGAAATGATTAAAAATCATCTTTGTGTTTTCTTAATAAAGCGTTAGGCCTACATTAATGAGTTATTTCAAGTTTTGAAACTAAAAAAATAAAATAAAAAAACATTACCTGGTAGAGGTAGGGCATCGCATTTTATAAATGTGACCCCTCCCCACGTTCGCGAGGAGTTTCACGCCCCTGTATCCAAGCTAAGTGCTCCACTCCACAAAAAGCGCACTGGACACTCTGTTGAACATCTCAAGATATTAAACAAAAAGATTAGACAAGAGGCCAATCTGAATATGGCTTTTCCCCACTTTACCCCCACCACACCATGCGACATCTCTGGCAAGACACCTTGTAAATTCCAAGAGCATTTCCAATATAGGTCACGTGTTCCTGTGAGTTACAAATTGCATTACGCATTGCCTTGGCGATGACAGTTGTGACGAGAACAAAAAGGAAATAGCTAAATTAATTAAGCTTTACAATATGTTACTTTGTGAAGAAGTAGTTTGAGCGTCAGGAAGGAGTTTCTATTGTTCCCCGATCAGACAAAAGCTCTCTGGCTGTGGTCAAGGGGGAGGCTGATAAGGCTTCCTTCTGAGCGTTACCACTTCGCTGAGGTTTTATTGTCTTCTATTCCATGGCCTCATTCCACTTCTCTTTCTTCACTTCCGTACATCTTCTTTCACTCACTGATTACAGTTCTCAGTTTAGTGAAAGTCTAACATCTCTTATTGCCCCTCTATTACTAATTCCTTCCATTCAAATCATCGCCAGAAGATTATTTTGTCACTGGGAGTTGTCGACGAAATTGGAGCTCAGGATTGTACGCGTAGTTCATTTAGAGCTTTGCGACATTGTGATCATTTAGCCCCGTGTGTTTGGGTGTGTGAATGTGGAATATGTCTGTTTCTTGTATAATTGTGATGGCTGAACTATTGTCTGTCTAGAGTAAAGACTGTTTTACGGATCTTATGGCGCAGGTATCGTACAGCACTGATTTGAGGCGCAATAATAATGGATGGTTGACTTCTTGCTTGGTGACAAGAAAGGACACTTCAGAGCCTCAGCTCGAACTTTAACCACGGAGGTTCTTGAAGTGCCGCATGCTTCTGCGGTTTCTTTCGCAAACCAATCCACATCTTCCTTCTGGTTCTTGGGACACTACAAGACAGTTGTTTTTCTGTAAGTGTGATATGCCTCAGAAACCATCTCCCTTGTTGGTGACTCTAAAACTACAGAAATTGAAGAGAAATAAAGGAAAATTCTCTGGAAAATGTAAGATCCCTCGAGATAATATGGACTGTGGTTTAAGAGAAGAACAGGGGACCTTAACTGACAGGTTCACTGATATCGTACTCACGAAGCGCTTGAGATTCTATGGCCATATCTATAGAATGGGCAGTCACAGACTCACAAATTACTATCTAAAATAGTCAACTCGAAGAAGATCAAAATAAACTGGCTAGAAGAAAGATGATGTTAATGATGATGATAATTGAAGCGTTTGGTGAAAGATGGGTGTAAGACCAAAAATTCGTGGAAAACTGTTTATTCCACCTAATTGTGCATTAAAATTAGTTGCATCTTTGGTGCAAGAATGAGGCAGATTACGTATTTACTTCCTCTTGCATTTGGGACAATAGAGAGGCACCTACAGGATGTAGCCGCTATTCAAACCCGCAAAAATAAAAGTCGCGATGACATTGGTGGCATGAAGCCCCGAAGAGTATCTCCCAAGCAGAAGATGAAGACAAATCTTCAATTATTTATAAGTTATATTCAACTTACTATGTTGACTTTTTGATGTGTAACATCTTTCCACTCGGTTGCTGGATATTTTTGTGGGGGTGATTTTGAAAAATGGGACGGAAGTGGATCGGACGGAAGTGTGTAAGACGCACTGCCAGCTGGATCGTATCCCTCCTGGACATTCATCAACACACAAAAATATTTTTTATTTACACACTAACAATACATAACAATTCCAAGACTGTCTTTTTTCTTCTTCACTGCCTACTTGATATTTCTACTCTCTTGATTGTTCTAGCACTGCCTTCTTGATACTCTGCTGCTCATCATATCAATATGACTCATTTTAACAGAATTCATATGAAATTATGTATTGGTCTGTGAATCAAGAGGTCCGGGAACTAGGCAAGCCTTTCATGATCCACTGCTGTGCACATTGCATTTACTCGCAAGTTGGCCTATTTATAGGGAACTTAAGGTTATGAGTGGTGTCGCGTCTATTAATCTAGTTGATCCATATCGTATTCTTTATTTAGGCTAGTGCTGGTGGAAGCTACAAATCATCTAATAAAATGAGCTCCGTATTATACACTACAATATCTGTAAAACACTCCCTTTTACAATAGATTAATATTTGTGCCAATAATATTATAAAATACCGGTGTATCAACAATGTGAGGTTTCTTCTATGTCAGATGTTACACATCATATGCGACTACTGTAAGGCTCGGGAAGTTTTTTTGTTAATGTTGCTTGCTTTATAAGAGCAAAGTCTTATTCTACATTCGCTTTATCGACTGACACGTTACTGTTTTAAATGAAGAGACATTCTCAGATATTTTAAATTATTTTTAATATTTTGGTGCAAGAGAGATGTAACTCCATTTTAAATGTATATTAATATTTAAAGAAATTCAACGGTCTGAACTTATAAATTGTAGCCATGCATTACCACCTGAAATTAACCGCTTCAAAATATATCTGTTAGAACTGTTCAAGCTATATGAAATATGATAATCATTTTTATGTTACCCCCTTCTCCATCTTCAATTGTTGTCTTAAGGGGCTCAAATCTGGGTTATCATCCCGTAAAGAAGAAACTAAAGTTGACTTCCAAGAAATAAACATTACAGTTGGTTGGTTGGTTCCTTAGTTTAGGGGCTGCGACAACGCGGGCATGCAGCCCCGTGAACTTTGGGTGTGTGTAGAATCTGTCTGATAACCGGTGTTAATTGTGATGACTGTATTAGTGTGTGTATCTGTTTTTTTTTTAAAATTCAAGTAAGGACTGCAACTTTGAATTTTTCAAATAGTTCCTACTTTGGCCGCCAAACGCCACCGTCAACGGCTACTAGGCCTAGTTCAGAACTTAGCTACTAGACGCCACCACAGTCGGCTCTTGGCAACGAACGTAGCAACCTAAGAGCGTTGTTTACATTCTTAACCTATACAATTTACTTTCACACAGGTGTAATTGGTGGAAAGTTCTTTAACATGCCATAAATCTATGACATGGGACCGCCGGCTTTACTTCCCCTCCGAAGGAAGGCATACTGAGGGATTTTTAACGCTGTTAAAAAATCCGACGGCTTCGGCCGTGTTTGAACCCGCTATCTTGGGCATAGAAGCTCAGCATGCTACCGACTACGCCACCGAAGTCGCTAACATCACAGATTACATCATTGGAAATCCTGGAGTCGTTAGTACAAAAGAAACATAAAAGGATATCTGGTCGGAAGTGGTCCACAGAACGCAAGATGCAATACAGTCAGAGTTGGGCAAAATACTTTTAAAAATATGCATTTTCGATACAAAATACAACTGAATCGTTCATAGTTTAATAATGCATTTTAAAATAGATCTGAAAATACCCAATACTTCCAGCGAAGAAGATCTCCATTCTATTAAGATTTCTCAAATCAAGCAAACTTTTCAGAATGTATTTTCAATTTCATTTTAATACACAATTTTGTATTTTGCATTTTCAAGAAGTTTTCATTTTGTTTCTAAAATACCTTTTGCTTGTATTTTACCCGACACGTGCATTCATGAAGAGATTTTGAGAGAATAAGAAGTCGAAAGTCATCAAAGCAACCAACAAGTTTAACGCGTACCTTCAATGGCATAGCTTATAATATAATAATAACAATTAGCGGACCCATGCGAACACGCCATTGGCATGCGGGCTCGACGCAACACAGTTATGGCAGGGTCTATCGTATTGTGTGTTTGTTGAAAATCACTTTTTATGAAAATTGTCGATATTTATGAAGTCAGAGTGGAATTCGCTAATGCTCTGGATAATTATCTTTTTTTTTTGAAATGCGCATTTTTACGATCGGCTACTTGTAAGTGCCCCTTGTGTATATACCACCCGCATGGATTTATAGTCTTGCGGGCTCGACACGACACAGTTCTGGATGGATCTACCGTCTTGTTTAAATACACTTTACAAACAAATAAATATATTTTCATTGAATTTCCAAGAAATGCAAGATTTGTCCTGCACTATCAAGACTGTTCGAAGGATTTTGGTGCAAACAACACCTTCTAATTCCCTTGAGATTTGCAAACCATACACCTTAGCGTTTTAGATAAGGTATTCTTCTTCTTCTTCTTCTTCTTCTCCTCCTCCTCCTCCTCCTCCTTCTCCTCCTTCTCCTCCTCCTCCTCCTCCTCCTCCTCCGTTATCCCCTTTCAAGAGCGCATTTGAACTTCTTAGTCGGTTTGATGGTTTTCGCCCTCTTAACTCCCAAAAACTCTTCATGAAAGCACTGTGTTGCATCTTGCGTTCTGTGAACCATTTCCTACCAATTCTCTTTTTAGGTTTCTCCATGAATTTGTGCTTGTCTGCTGTTGTACTAAAGGCTCCACTATTTTCTATGATGTTTATTTCTTGGTGATCCACCATAGTTTCTTCTAGCCAGTTTATATTGGCCATATTTGAGTTGAATACTTTAAATAACCTCTTGGTTTGTCTGTCGCTGTCCATTCTATAGATATGGCCATAGGATTTCAGACGTCCCTTGCGTACGACATCAGTGAACCTGTCAAAAAGAGAGGCCCACTGATATTGCTGTTATTATTATTATTATAATTCTTCTTCTTTCTTTCTTTCTTGCTTTCTTCGTCATGTCCGACTAAGGAGCGTGATTGAACTTATTTAGCTGATGGCATTGCCTTTACCTTTTCCCAAAATCTCTTCATCGTCTCGCTATGGCTTCTCTTGCGATCTTCTGACCAGGTTTTGTTGGTGATAGTGCTTGGATGGTCTGCAAAGCGGTGATTATCGACTAATTCTCTGAACCTACCTCTATCTAGTAGGCCTACAATGTCATCTGTGATGCCTAATTCCTGAAGATCTTTTCCAACTTCAAGCAATCAGGTGTTTTAACTTTCATTGACAGGGCAGGGTTAAGAATTCTTTTGGGGAGTCACTGATTGCCCATCCTGAGGATATGCCCGTAAAATTTCAATCGTCTTTTCCTAAATGTGTCTGAGATTTTCTCCGAGTGCTGGTATAAGTCTTGAGATTTTCTTTTCATCCAGATTCCCCCTGTACAGACTGGTCAAAACATCTTCCTTTCTTGTTTTTCCACATGTTTATTTAATGATATCTGCCCCCAATAATCAGCGTTTCAGGCTTGATCACAGTGTTGTAATGCCGTAATTTTGTATTTCTGAATATTGATTTTTTTATTATATTATTATTATAATTATTACTACGGTATTTATGTATCATTCATCAAAATGGAAGTATGGAAGGCCTAGTAAAACGGGCAAGTCCTACACATACATTTAGCTTCACTGGCACAACTTACATCTACATTTTATTTTTACAATATTTACATGTTCTCCTAATCCACATTCCATATTTTCCTCTCGTTGGACCATAAATATTCTGGAGAATTTTCCGTTTCTGCTTTCTTATTTCTATAATTTTGGAGTGATTACCGAGAGATGTGGTTTCTGAAGCTTTTAAGGCTTCCGATAAAACAACTGTCTTCTAGTGCCGTAATTTTGCAACACGCGTTATGTTATATTATTATTATTATGTTACTCCGCCGGGGAATACGCAAGCCCAGTATGGTACAAATCCAGTGGTAGATGTTGCACTTAACGATATTTGTCGTATTATTACTGGTTGCCTCAAGCCCACTTCGCTGGACAAGCTGTACACCCTTGCTGGTATCGCACCCCTTGACATTCGCCGAGAGGTAGCGACAAAAAATGAGAGAGAGAGAAGAAAAGGGCAGAAACTTCTGAAGCCCATCCTCCGTTTGTACATCGATCTGCAAAACCCCGACTAAATTCTAGGAAAAGCTTCCTCAGAACAACAGAAGCTCTTGTCGGGACTTCACAACAATCTCGAACCAATTTGTAGCGTGCAAGGTTCTGCAGTCCTGGACAATGGTTTTCACCCTCGGAAAAACTACCAGCCAATTTCACAGAGAAATGGGGTACATGGAGATCACTCAACAGACTTCGGTCGGGTGTCACAAGATGCAAAAGCAACTTAATGAGACGGGGTTTCCATGTGGAGTCACCGTTTTGTGAATGTGGAACAACGCAGACGTCCTACCATCTGCCTCAGTGCAGTCAGTGCCCAACAACATGGACACTAGAAGACCTGTTACATGCAACACCTAATGCCATAGAGGTCGCCAACTTCAGGGCGGCTATAGTTTGAACAAATTGGAATTTAAAATTTTGCATATGAGTCGTCGAGTTGCAAAACTCGTTTAATCCACTTGTGAAAAAGAATCATTTTCATGACAAACGTTTCTCCGGACTTCGCCTCACGTATCTTCTGTGTTTGTTGTTTTCTACTTTTTGCTTTGTGTTTTTGGGTTTTGGTTTTGTGTTTGCTTTGTGCTTTTTATTTTTTTGAATTTTGCTTTGTGTTCCTAGTTTTTTGTTTACTGCTTTTGTTTTTGAATTTCGCTTTTTGCTTCGTGTTTTTTTTTGTTTGTTTTGTGTTTGTTTTCTGGAAAATCAAAATAAAACAAAAATAAATTTAAAAAAGAATAAACAAAACAAAATCAAAATAAAAGCAAAATAAAATAAAACAAAATAAACAAAACAAAAGCAAAAAACAATACAAAAAATTAAACAAAACAATTTAAAATAAAACAAAACAAAATCAAAAAACACAACAAAATAAAATTACATTAAACAAAGAAAAACAAAATAAAATAAAATTAAAAAAATAAAGTAAAATAAAATGAAATAATTGAATAAATAATTTCACGACATGATTCTTATTCACAAGTGGATTAAATGAGTTTTGCAACTGGACGACCACATAATATTATGTATTTATTGTATATTCAATTTCACACTGTAAAAGTTTCTGACACGAATGAATGAATGAATTGTTATTACATCACACAGTAACAATAATAATGAATTTGTTGCACGATGTGTAGAAGGGAACAACTTATCAAAAGGAATGGCGTTGCCGCTACGGAGAGCTGTGCTCTGAAAAGGATAGCAGATTCCTCCATCCGTCACGGAAATTGAATTCGTCTTGCAATCTTTGCCTGGAATAATGCGATCTTCTCCGCGCGCTGTCGCTGAGCCGAGCCCAACGCTCACACATTGTTGACCAGCCCAGGACTGACAAGGAAATACAATCATGAAATGTAACCTCCAAGTTAAGTGATTAATGATTTTGTTAATTCATATTCATGTTTAGAGACATCCTGATCATCAGCCCCGTGTACTTGGGGTTTATTTAATCTTTCTGATAACCTTTGTTTCTGTGGTGACCATAGCGGTGAGTGTAAATGTAATTTTCTGGGTCTAGGATTTTTGGATACGTGCCTCAAGACTTGAAACAAGGTACTATCCTGCATGCGTTTGCTCGTTTACTTTAGTTAGTTAGTGTTGTATTAAGGGCAGGAACAGCGAGGTCATCATGCCCTCTAAATGTGAAATGTTATTCAACATAAAGGGTGGGTGCGGTAATGTTAGGCACCCAGGAACATACGATTCGTCTTGCCAGGAAGAACGTGCTAAACCAATAGCAAAAGGTGTATGGAAAAGCACGTCTAATTCAGCTTGTAAGTCTGAGAGTGCATACGTGTGAGTCATAATTCTGCGCAAAGTGAAACATTCACCAGCCTGCCTCACTCTCTCCCCTCGCTGGAGAAGCAAACGTAAAAGCAAACACACAAACACCAAACATACTATAAAAAACCAACACTCGCGCAAAAAAAAAAACACTCAAACACACATAAAAACTAAAACATACACGATAAGAAAAACATGCACACACACACACTAACACAACAAGAACCCGACACACACAAGGAAACACTAAAACAAAGAAAAACCAAACACATACACGCACAAGCACCAACACAAACGCCAGAAACAAAGAAACACTCAAACAAACATATATACCCCCAAACGCACAACAAAACAAACACACTCGCAAAAAGATTAATAATGTTATTGGTTTTACGTCCCTTTTAACTACACTGGCTTTTAGAGACGCCGGGGTGCCGGAATTTTGCCCCGAAGGGGATCTTTAACGTGCCAGTAAATCTACGGACACGGCTCCCTCGCATTTGCGCACCCTCAAATGCCAGCTGACTGCGCCAGGATACGAACCTGCGACTTTGGGCCCAGCAAGCGAGAACGTTACCCCTGAGCCACGCAGCCAGCCAATCGCAAAAAGAAGAACGACAATCACACACACTCACAAAAAAAAAAAAAGCACAGAAGCAAACAAACAGACAAACAAGAAATATGAACTCCTTGATTCAGTCTGAAGCACACATTTTGCTAAATAAACGAATGCATGGACAAGGAATCCCTGGCAGGTTAACACATAGGTCCATCAAGCTGTGCGCTACGGCTGCACGCACTGAGCGGACATCGAAGATTTGAATCTTGGTGCTAATGATGACATCCTGAGAAAGGTTTTGATGGATTTGTCCACGTCCCCACCAGATCAATGGCCAGTTTGTAGGCTACTTTATTTCAAAACTGGAGGCATTTACCCAACTTCTAGACCCAAAAAATTACTGACACACACTCCACAAAAGCACAGGTTATCAGACAACTTCGACACTCTCCCAAGAACATGGACTGTTGATTAGGATGTCGCAAGGTCATAAAATAGATTTAGAGATTTCGGTGACAGGTCTCTGTCCCATGTTAAGTAAGTTAGTAACTTCCTGAGAATTGAATTCTGTGGAGTTAATGAGCATGGCTCTGCCCTCAGGCTGCTATGCTCTTCGGAATCTTACACTCTGGTTGCTAACCTGAGACGTAGCTCGCTACACCTTTGGGATGAGAAGCTTCTCAAATAATCTAGCACTATAGCACTAATTAACATTTGCATTCGAACAAGAAGTTAATATACGCTGTGAAATACAACCCATGAACACTGTAATATTCACGAGTTGTTGGTAAGCTCTCTTTGCATGCTAAACTTCTATGCCCAAGGTTGAAGGATCAAATCGGGCTGAAGTCGTCGGATTTTTCAAGAGCGTTAAAAATCCCTTTATATGCCTTCCTTTGGAGGGGAAGTAATGCCGGCGGTCCCATGTCATAGATTTATGGCATGTAATAAAACCTTCCACTAAATACACTTGTGTGAAGCTAAATTATAGGCTAGGCTTGACTAACACTCTTAGGTTCCAACGTTCGTCACCGGGAGCCGACTGCGGTGGCATCTAGCAGCCAAGTTCAGAACTAGTTGTCGTTGACGGTAGCGTTTGGTAATAAAAGTAGGAACTACTTGAAAATTAAATATCTGCAGTACTTACCTGAATTAAAAACAGATAACACACACTAATGCAGCCATCACAATTAACACCGGTTATCAGACAGATTCCACACGCACCCAAAGTACACGGGGCTACATGACCGCGTAGAAACCAACCAACCAACCAACCTTGGTAAACTCTGAACAGAATGTTTAAACAGTGCTACATTTGACATAAATTTAACTATTATTAAATAAATATTTCCAGTGAGCCTCCGTGGCTTAGGCGGCAGCACGCCGGCCTCTCACCGCTGGGTCCGTGGTTCAAATCCCGGTCATTCCATGTGAGATCTGTGCTGGACAAAACGGAGGCAGACAAGTTTTTCTCCGGGTACTCCGGTTTTCCCTGTAAAAATTTCATTCCAGCAACACTCTCCACTACCATTTCATTTCATCTGTCATTCATTTAATCATTGCCCAAGAGGATTGCGACAGGCTTCGGCAGCCGGCACAGTTCATATCCTCGCCACTAGATGGGGGCTTCATTCATTCCATTCCTGACCCAGTCGGAGACTGGAAGCAGGCAGTGGATTTTCATTTCAAAGAAAGCTTTTCAGTCGGTCAACACAAAATGTACCCAATTACATTTGGCGGGAAAGAAGTATTTACATGCCCCAACCAGAAAGAAACGATATACGAACGCACAAACATTTTTTCACAAAAAGACTTCAAAGTTAACAAAACCAAACAAATTTCAAATGAAGTCACTAACTTTATCAACACATTTCTGACATCGTGGTACCAGTTTCAATATGTCCTGTTCGTAGAAGTCCATTTGGTTTGAGTATAGCCATATGCGGATTGCTGATTTTACTTCCACATCTGTCGCAAAGTGTTGTCCGGCCAGGAATTTCTTCATGGGATTCTGCTAGCGCCAATGAAAATCCACAGCTTGCTTCCAGTCGACCGACCGGGTCAGGTATGGAATGAATGAAGACCCATCTAGCGGTGAGGATATGAACTGTGCCAGCTGAAGAAGCCTGTCGCACTCCTCTGAATCAATGATTAAATGAATGACAGATGAAATGAAATGATAGTGGAGAGGGTTGCTAGAATGAAAGATTGACAGGGAAAACCGGAGTAACCGGAGAAAAACCTGTCTGCCACCGTTTTGTGCACTGACTGGGATTTGAACCACGGTCCCAGCGGTGAGAGGCCGGCGTGCTGCCGCCTAAGCCACGGAGGCTTGGTTTGCTAGCGCCAATACCCTGCTCAATACGCGGCAAGCCACAGTGCCCCGGCCACCAGGCACTGTCGTTCGCAACATACGAGTAAGTGGGTATGGTATAGACTCAATCTATGTGTTGTCTCTCTCTTATAATTTCCGCTCCACAGGAGTTGAGGGTGAGAAGGGTGTTTTATATCACGGCTAAATGTTCTACCTGTCCCCATATCAAGAGAGGAGTTAAAGAAGAAAGAATGAAACTGGGCAAGAAATTTGCTGAGGCTTGTTGCAAGATACTGTCCACGCATACGTCTGGAGTTGATAATGGGAAACCAAGGGCGTCCATTAGTTTGGGGGTTCGAACACACGCGTGCACCGGTTCTGGAGATAATTTGACCCCATGTCTTGTGCTTACGAGCTTAGCTAGAGTGGTTGAAAGAAAGTGCCATGTAAAAACAAAATTTCTAATGTCCCGCAAGAGTTTCAAACCACTATTCTTGCTAGTCCTATAAAGATTACTTGAGCTCTTACAATATACGTACTGTATGATACATTTATATCGGCAGTCCACCATTTATTACAGTTGCAATGTCGAAACGCAACAAATAATTAGCCGATGTAGTCTCACATAATAGGTTTTCTGTGCACAAGGAACAAAATAAACGTCTCCGTACGGTCAAGATGGTGGATGGGCGTACATTTCTAATGATTCAATCAATTCTTCTGAATAAAAATAGCGGAATTACAATGAAACTTAATAAATGGGCAGCATTATGTAGGATACAACAGTTAACGTGAATCGCAAGGACATTCAATTACTCCTTGATAAGGACAAAGGACCCATACATTTAGTAGAAAGTAGGCTATATGTTCTTTACTGAGCATCTTGTTATCTACCGTATAATAAAATTATTACCCAAATACAAATATCTCATTTTCGTTTACAATAAATTTTAATATCGTTAATTTAAACTTGTTAATATATTTTAGAGTCATCAGCTCCATACAGTTGAGTGTACATTGAATTGGTTTATAAATAAATAATACAACGAAATGGGTAGAAAAGTCGAGAAAGACGCTGTTGAAATTGGAATTACTGTTGCAGAGATCCACAATAGGAAGATGATTTGAAGTTGCATTGACAGCGTTAAGACATTTAAGGAGAATTCACCAAAATGTTGGCCTAAATTGCTAATTTCTGCAGAGCAGCGGAGGATTCGAAGTGAAAGAATGAAGTGGTTTTGGTAGGAAAAGAAGAGATTGACCAGAAACCTTAGGTTCTATGCGATCCACAGTTGGCCAAATTCGGACACAAAAATTAAATAAAAATTATTGGGAGTGTGCAACTACAATGCGCGACGATATTTGAGCCTGACAACGTATTCTTGGACTGATTTGTTTAAACTGTCGCTCTTGCGAAGTTTCAGCTTCGTATGTTTTTAATTATGTACTTTGCGGAACGGAAAGTTCACAGGCGAAATGAAGAAAAGCTGAGTTGCACTTCCAGGGAAACTCCAAACAGAACCACTCTTCTGTGAAGTTTTAACTCAACACGACTTGACAGTTTCCGGCTGGCGCTATCTGGGGTAATATGTTCGCCCGCTAGCTAGGCTGTAACGGGGATGATAGACTCGCAACTAGCCCTCGTAAACTGTCTCAAAGCTAGTAATTGAATGGAGATTGTTGGAAGAAATGAAAACGTAAAAACACTTTTAGTGGGCGATGTATAGAAAATAGAGATATGCTCTCATGGACTTTTTGTAGAACTTATCATGCTGAACAATTCTGAACAATAAGATATTTTTTAACGGTTTGCCCAGCGTAAGCTTAAAAAAAGCACGGACTCCATGTGGTTTTTTTTTCGACTTTTTCACTGAAATCGTTACTGCTCGGCTTCTTTTGACCATAAATAAATTATTTTCTACATAAATCTTCCTCGAGATATTCTTTACCGAATGGTGAACACCGCATCAAAATCCAACCGGAGGTTCACCCGTGACATCCAAAGACGACAGTAGCGATACTCGAGTGCAGCAACACAAGAGAGTGAGCGTTGCAGCAGAAGAAGGATAAAACGATATCATCACCTTTCCCTGTAACACTTTTTCACGAACGTCGCTGTATTCCAACAATTCATTTGACGTAGTCACGTCAATAAGTATGTCGCCATCAACAAAACACAGTTTATCAGCAGCGTCAGAGCTGCGCTCGACTCAATCCCACTGGGGGAGACAGTAGTACTCCTTCAAATACCTAGGGGAATGGATAACACCAAACATCAATGAAGACCTGACCATTAACGACAGATGCACCAAAATGGAGAGAGCCTACCACTTATGGAAGAATATGTACAAATACAAATCCCTCTCTACAGCACTGTAGTGAGACAATCAGTAGGCCTACTACATGCCTCAGAATGCCTAAATAGAGTCAGAAAAGGACAACTCCGGAAATTTGAGCTGAAGGACTGGCAGATTCTGCAAAAATCATGGGCCCTATTCAAGCGGAAGTCACGTATAGAATCAGGCACAACAATGAACTCTATGAACAAGTGGAGAGCATTACAACAGCTATGAGGAAGAGGAGGCTGATCTTCTATGGTCATATTGTGAGAATGGATAATCAGAGGCTCACCTCCAGAATTTTCTACACTGTCTCAAGAGAGAAAGCAACTAACGCCAAGTGGACGAAACTAGTCAGGAAAGACCTTGCAAAATTGGATATCGGCCCCAGTAACATCTACGACAGGAATACATACAGAACTTTGATCCGAATATCAGACTCTCTCCAGTCACTATCAGCAGGAGTGGGTGTGAAATGAACTCAGGAGCGGAAGGACATTCACAGAGCCAGGATGATGGAATGCTGGGCTAAGATAAGAACCACGTGGTCCACAGCCGGCTCAAACAGAACTAAAAATGTATGTGGACATTCTCAGTATCATCAAAAGGAGAAAACTAGAATACTTTGGTCATTTCATGCGCAACAACAAATACCATCTCTTGCAATTAATTATCCAAGGGAAGATTCATGGCTTTAGGGTTCTAGGACGCAGACGAATATTCTGGCTATAGAACTTATGCCAGTGGTTTGGACTTAATACAGTGCAACTGTTTAGAACAGCTATGGACAAACAGCAGATCATGTTACTGATCGCCAATGTTCTTGGAGGACGAGGCACTTGAAGAACAAGAAGATGCTAGGTTTCCCAAATTTCAACCAGAATTTTATAAACATCCATGGTTATGGATTCCACAGTTCAGTGTCTCAAATTAACTAAGAGGTGGATTTGGCTATAAGATCAGGTAGAAGTATTGTATGTGGCTGATGTATGATTAACAAAACAAAAACCAAGATAATGAAATGTAGTCAGAACAGTAATGTATGGTTGGAAGGAGAAAGATTGGCTCAAGTAAATCTTTTCAAGTACCTGGGAAGCTCTATTACTTCTGATGGGAGATGTGAAAAGGATATTCGCTCTCGTATAGCCCAGGCTAAAGAGGCTTTCAACAAGAAGAGAAATCTCCTGACATCGAAAGCACTTCATTAAAAGCTACATTTGGAGCATTGCGACCTATGGTTGCGAAACCTGGACACTATTGAAGGCCGACAAGAAACGATTATGTGCATTTGAAATGTGGTGTGTGGCCGATAACCTAGATGTTAGGCCCCTTAAAACAACAACGAAATGTGGTGCTGGCGACGAATGCTACGGATACCTTGGACCCTAAGGCTAACTAATGAAGAGGTTCTAAGAAGATTAGAAGAAACCATCAATCTGACAGAAACAATCAAAAAAAGAAGAAATAATTGGATAGGCCACCTACTCCGGCATTCACCATGGTGCATCACACTGCTTGAAGGGAAAATGGAAGGCAAGGCGGGAAGAGGACGACCGAGAGCAGAGTTCTTTGATGACATCGAAGGAGGATGTACGTACCACCTGATAAAACAGCGGGCTGAGGACAGAAGACCTTTGGACGAAGGCATTCATGCTACCTACCAACCGCCAGGTTGAGGAGAGAAAGAAGAAGATATCGAGGTATTGTCTGAGATTGCACATTACCAGAGATTAGCAGCAATACATAGGTAATAACGTTGTTTGGTTATATCCAGTCCAATAGTTGGGTATCCCTTAGCTACCCAGTGGACCATATCGACCATATGAAGACACACATGTCACCGAGGTAATATATTGGAATACTTGCGACATTGCGAGGCGGATTGGGTCGATACGCGTGCTGGGGTGGAAGAAACGCTATCTTGCTCATTGCACGACCTCTGTTTAACGTTCGCAATTAGCGAACAGGAAGCCCCGTCAACTGCAAGATGGATATGGAACCACAGCGAGAAATAAACCGTTTGATTTAAGAGCGGAGGGGAACAGCCCTCACTGATAGTATGACACAGCTGCAGTCAGTCGCAAAGGAAGCGAAATGGCAAGCAGCAGAATGTTACTAGTCTCAACGGTTGTAATTAATATTTATACTGAAGCCAAATAGCCATATGTATAATACGGAGGATAGTATTAACATAATTATGGTATTCGTGTAATTTGTATACTCGGTTATTGATTTTGTCCTTTTAATACATAATTCCAGATGATATCGTTGCAAAATTATACCTTTATGTTTGAAGAATCTTTCGAACAAACTATAAGGTCATCAGCACAATAATTTTCAGATAGCGGCCATGTATGTGTGCAAATCGATTCCCCCTATCTATTCAAACACGGTGAAACCGAATTGAACGAAATTTGGTACAGAGATAGCATTAGCAAAGGGCACCTCAGTGTCATGGTTTATATCACCGCCATATTGACGGAAAAGTTATGGCGGCCACCCAAATCTTCAAAGCTTAAATCAAATTACAACCAACCTAATCATCTGATCTCTATCAATTTTTGCAACATTACACCTTTACGTATGAATAATCTTTTGACCAAACCACAAGGTCATCAGCACAATAATTTGCAGATGGCGGCCATGTATGTGTGCAAATCGATTCTCTCTATCTATTTAAACACGGTGAAACCGAATTGAACGAAATTTGGCACAGAGGTAGCACTATCAAAGACCACCTTAGTTTCATGTTTTATATCGCAGCCATCTTGACGGATACGTAATGGCTGCCACCCAAATGTTAAAAGCTTAAATCAAATTAAAACCAACCTAATCATCTGATCTCTACTAAATTTTGCAACAACATACCTTTATGTGGTAAGCATCTTTGGACCAAACTGCAAGGTTATCAGCCCAACAGTTTGCAGATAGCGGCCATGAATGTCCTCAAATCAATTCACCATATCAATTCAAACACGGAGAAACCGAATTGAATGAAATTTTGTACAGAGGTAGCACTAGCAATGGGCACCTCATATTCATGTTTAATATCCGTATAACACGTCGTATTTCAAGAAGCTACTACAACCAACATTCAATTATACTCCTTGAAAAGGACAAAGAGTTATAACAATACCCATGCATTTAGGAGAAAGTAGGCTATATGTTCTTTACTGAACATCTTGTTTTTACAGATGAGATGGTGGAAACCATACCATCCTCGTAAATACATGTCTGATTTCAAAATAAAACTCAGTCCAGGTCTGGTCTACCATAGCACCGTTGCCATAACATTCCGGCCGTATCTCTTCTCATCGTTTTTGTAGGGATATCAGTAAATCCTCAGAGCCTTTGGTGTTCTTGATGTTATTACAATATAATATTCGGAAACTGGCACAACAAATTCTGCAGTCTCACGTTGCCAAGAACAACGACAGCGTACAGCGGTGTGCAAATGATTAGACTCGACGCCAGTCTCACAAAATTACTTTTATACTTTTCACGGCTCAATGCACTGAATATGTTTACAAGGCGGTGACATTACTTCAAATGTTTAACCAAGAGGGTTAATTATATTTTCTTTTAAGAAACTCAATATAAAATGAATTTTTAGAATTTCCACTAACAGAGGAGCTTTTCAACTGCAACATGCCACACGTTTTGTTTTGATTCCTTCGCTGTATTTTTCGTGTGAATTTAGAACTATTCAAAGATTCATGAACTAAGGATTTAAATCACCTGACTTAGGGCCAGGTTCACCATGGTTCGTTAAAATGTTAACAAACCAATTAAGGCCGTTGACGGATGATTACCGAAATGTTGTGGTTCACCAAACTTTAACAATCCATTAGCTTCTCTAACAAGCCGTCAAAACTAATTGCTCTATCAACATGGAATTAACGACTTGACGGTCGATTTACGCAGCAATCAAATCCAAAATGGCGTGCGACGAAAGCTGGAATAGTCGTGCATTAAACTTTATTCTCAACGATGACGATGTTTTTGAAGACATGCTAGATTTTCTTCGACCACTAACTTATAAATAACGAAGGAATTACTTGATTGCATGCGACGACACATAATTTATCATGAGATTTCGGTTGTCAAAACCTTCTATGTTGATGAATGTTCTACACATGACAGAACCTAAGCTGGAATTCCCATCTGATAAGTAAGATAGCCTGGGCCTATGTACCATTCCTTATTTATGTGTAATATCGTGTGATGCATTACGGTGTAGCACATGTAGTTAATTTAACAAAAGACTCCCTAGACGTCTCAACATCATTCCTCTTATTTCTTTTTACGTGTAATACATTACTTTATAAAACATCCTAGTTAATTTAATTTAATAAAAGACTACCTAAACGTTACAGCATCAGTCCTCTTATTTTCAACGATTTCAGGGTGCTCATCCACCGAGTAGATAAGGATGGATAATTATGTTTCTTTCATTTAACGAAAATGTCACAGTCCCCGGCTCTTCTTGCTCTTTTCCTCACCAGCCATGTTTGTTTTTAACCAAGGAGTATGTAACTTTTAAGCTTTGTCAGTTAACGGCCTGCTCGATTACACCAAAGAATAAACAAATACCGCCTCAATCATCACCTTTCAATGAGTTTTGTACAGCCCTTCAACATAACGCTTCGTTTGCTAATGCCAATCGTTGAATGTGCTGGTGAGACGCCAACGAGCTTAATGCCGATGTTAAAGTTAACAACGCTTTTACTGACGGCCTGTTAACGCTGTGTTGGTGAACCCGGCCCTTAGAGGGTATATTCCAAATTCAACGGGCCAAGCTCAGGTATCCCTCGGAATACCCAATTCTGAAAAGTTTCCACACACAATTCCTTATGGGAAAAGGTGTAGGTCGACAAGGCAGAACACATTACTAAGTAGGGTTACAAAGGATGGCAGCGGATTGTCGATAAAATGAGTTTGAATAAGAAATTGTGACTGATTTAAATCTTTACTTGATTCAAATAATTTGTACGCCTCTGTATTATCAATTAATATGATAAAATTGGTCCGGCCAGATCAAACATAAAATGCCAGCATTTCGCCCCAGTGTGCCGTTGGGCTCGTCAGTTGGTACAGACACACCTAACCAATATGTTTGATCAGGCCAGACCAATTTTATCATATTAATTGATAATTTATCTGATCAAACTGAAATAACATCATATTCCCGTTTGGGAATATTCATAACCTATATGGATTGCCAAGGTAAGGTTTTTGTTTTATGAAAGGGAGCTTGACTTCCGTAGCACATTGGCATCACTCGTGACATCAATACTACTTGTATTTTGTGTCTTGTGATGGCCTTCTCAGTATGTGCTAGCCACGTTCCTCTTTGCTACTACTTTTCTTTTAACCTGGACTTCAGGAATAACAGCAGAGAATGCTAGTCGGTACACCACACGGTGGTGCTCGATGCTTGCTGTAGATCTCCATTGCTGTCATGTTGCAAGAATTAACGCCAATGCCTTAGCTGCTCAATGCTCGCTTTTTAATGATGATGATATTGTCGTTTAAAGGGGCTTAACATCTGGGTTATCGGCCCCTAATGGTTTGGGTGATGTGAAAATGTAAATGTAACTAAACCTAAAACCAACTACAAACTTACAAACTAGAAGAAGAAACGGGGGGAGGGGGGGGGGGGGGTATAATAATAAAAATATATAAAAATAATAAGAATAAGGGAAACAAAAGACAGGAGGAAAGGAAATGCCCTCAACCCTCGAAGAATGAGAATTTAGGGACTTGGAAGAAAGGAGAACCAGAAAAGGCAGACAGGAAAGGTAAAGAGGAGAAGGACCGGCCCAAAGACAATGGAAGAAGGAGAGAAACCGGACCCTGCTCAGGAAGCGCTCGGGGTTGCCAACTCCCGAACTCACCAAACACGAACCCTTGAGGGTGTAGCGCAATCTGGGGTGCACCATAAGTGATGGGACTACACACACCCTAACTCCTTGAGGGCCTTGAACAGAAGGCAGGAGACACAATGAAATGAAAACAAAAGGTGTGACCCCTCGAAGAATGAGGGATCAGGAAAGATGAGGCATGGGTCAATTAAGGCGGGAAAGTGAAACACTTCCTAGGCCTCGGAAACCCTAATACCGTCGGAGTCAGAAACGAACAAGAGTTGACCAAGGGAGGTCGACAGGGAAGACAACAGAGAGGAGCCCGGCACAAGTAAGTGGAAGCAATGGCGGACTCAGCTGGGGTCCCGTGGTCGCCAACCCACGTCTCACTAGACGTGAGCCACTAGGGGGGCTCGTTTTTAAGTCAGTCCTTGAAATAATAAAGTAAATAGTAAAGAATTAGCCATTAAGGGTATGTGGGAGGTGGGGGTAATGGTCTTATTACATTGTGGGACATTGAAGTAACAGCACAGTGTAGCAAGTGGAGCGTCACGCAGCCATTTGGACTCCTGCTTCGTGGAATTGAACCGCCGTAAAGTGGAAATGAGTACGAGCCGCAGATGGGCGCGTCTACAGAAGACCCGACCCGGCTTTAAGCGCAATAGGGGCTATAAAACGTGCTCCCCGGGGAACAGCTACTACAGCAGGGAGGTTTTACAAAGGGTCACGGCTTGTCTCCCGGACCTGGAGCACTGGCAATGCATCAAGGCGAGCAGTCTGCGTTCACCTTGTGGACTGGTTTGGACTTCAAGTAATTGCGCAACATTTAACACTCATAGGGGTGCAGCACCCAGCCCTACAACGATATATTTGAGCATCATGACCCAGTATAAACAGTAATATTACAATTCAAGTTGAAAAAAACTAAATTAAAAATTAAATATTCAAAATTAAAAATTTAAAATAAAAATTAAAATTAAAAATCGAAAATTAAAAATTAAAAATAAATAGTTAAAATGAAAGGAATAAAAATTGAAAAAATACAGAATTAAAGTTAAAAATTAAAAACAGTTAAATTTAATGTTTTAAATTTAAAATTTAGAAATTAAAAATTTAGAAATTTAAAATTTAGAAATTAAAATTTAGAAATTAAAAATTAAAAATTAAAAATTAAAAATTAAAAATTAAAAATTAAAAATTAAAAATTAAAAATTAAAAATTAAAAATTAAAAATTAAAAATTAAAAATTAAAAATTAAAAATTAAAAATTAAAAATTAAAAATTAAAAATTAAAAATTAAAAATTAAAAATTAAAATTTAAGAACTGAGAATTAGAATTTAAATTTCAAATTCCAAAATTAAATGTGAAATTAAAAATTAAAATTACTCTAAAAATGGATATGAAAATTAAAACAAAACGATTAAATTAAATGAAATTACTCATAATTGAGAATTTTATAAATGAAATTAATAATATAAACAATAGGCTACAAATGGACATAGAGGTAAATTAATAAATTAATTACTTAATCAATTAATTAGTTAATTTATAAAAAGTAAACAATTAAATAAATATGAATAAATTAATTATTATCATGGTGGCTGGTTTTTTGGAAAGTCAATGATTTTATGCTTTGACCATTGTTGGTTTTGTCTGACGATGACTACGTTTACCAGTCGAAACGTCACATTAGTTTTATTATTGAACCAATCATACAGTATTGACTAAGCTGGATAATTACATGTTCTTATTCAACTGGGAATATTTAAACTTCGTTCAGAAGTTAGAACAAACTGCATAATCACTACGAAAAGCGACTTCAGTATTGAATCCTGTTTCAGCACAAACTGAAAGTTACATCTTTTAACGAATATCGTACTGGACACGAAAAATATTTAAATCGTTTTGAGTTCGACAGGTAAATGTGCAAATTCTTACTCCACACCACTATAGCGTGGCAAGTTAGACCTGGCCTGTCATGGCGGAGTCTCGTCTAGGAGGGGAAGTGGTGGGATCACTAGGCGCAAATTCGATTTCCCCTCTTTGGTGCAACAGCTGTTTGGAGCTGCTCGCTGCTCGTCGTGGTTATATTATGCAAGCATAAAGTATCCAATAGGAGCATTCTCAGTGACTTAGCATTGGTATTGGTGGTAATGAACTGAGAGCGCGCCCACTTCACACACTCCTGACAGCAAGCTTGTTGCCGTGCTTGTCAAAACAGACCCGCTCAGTCTTGCTTCGCATGCCTTGACAGCATCTGTACCCTTCCAAGGTTCTGGGAATAATGACTACTTGGCAACATCTAACCAGCGCGTGTTGAAGTATGTGCTCACTGGTTGACAAAGAATCCAGGCGGGGGGATGACGTAATGCACCTGGACGCACATGCGCATCGGAAGGTTCAGATCTAACTTGTTCCGTTATACTTTGACCTGTGTCTCAAAGATCCTAGGTTCGATTACGTCTCAGTGACGTTACATTTGCAGGAGAGGTATTTAAATGCGAGAATGAAATATGTATTGCAGCCAATGGTCATGAAACCGTACAAATTACAAATCTATGTATTATGTTCTCTGTCAAGGACATTACTCTTTTCTTGCATGTTCTGGCATGGTACCACTCACAAATGGTCCCACACAGCTCACAGAAGAAAGTCATATCGGGTTCATGGTATATCTTGTTAAGGCACAGGTTATGGTGAAAGACGTGAACGGCAAACCGGGTCATGGTGTGCCTTAGCTCATATCCTGGTCTCTTCCATTCCGACGTCAACATTGCGTCTGTCGTGTAGAAGTCCTGTCATATATCCGCTTTCTTGGCGTGAAGTTCCTGCAGAAGGTCCTGGTATGGTCACGTGGACGGTAGCATCAATTTCAGTCGAATCCCCTCTACATAGAATGACTGATGTGTGAGCTCATAGGTTGGTCTAGATGGTGCAGTTTTGGATAGGCACTAAGCCTTCTTGAAATATGTGGCCTTTACTATCTTCAGCTCCTTTAGATCGGTTTTGAAGAGATGATCCCATATAAGGTCTACTGAGTATGTCATGGTTGGGGAGATTTTTATATGAAACAGTGTAATTGCGGTCTCAGAGGAAAGTTGGCGTAATTTTGGTATATCGATCATGGCTATTATTTCTGTGGTAACTTTTTCTTTTCTGTGCTTCGAAAAGCCCCTTCCATAATCTGCATAGTTTGTAGATTTATTAGCTTCTTTAAATCCACAACTGTTAAACGCAGGGGTTCCCAACATAGGGGGCGTGGAGTTTTATCAGGGGGGTGAAGCGATATCCATTTCTTTTATAACTTGAAAATTACAATTTTGTATAATGAACATTTTTCAAATCTCTCCAAGTGATTATCGCGCCAGGTCAATGGTTAACCAACTTCGGTTCAAATATCCTACAAACTGGAAACATCCCACTTTTGATGAAGAAAACAAAAATAATAGCCATACTGAAACCAAACAAAGATCCCACAATAATTTAGTAGAAAACTATCGTCCAATATCACTTTTAAGTGTTAGATACAAACTCTTTGAACGTCTGATTTATAATAGAATTTTTGAAACAATCAATAACCACTTTCCTATAGAGCAAGCAGGATTCAGGCCTGGAAGAAGTTGTAACTATCAGGTACTGTCTCTTACTACGTACACTGAAAATGGATTTGAGAAGAAATCTGTAAGTGTGGCTGCTTTTTTGGATCTATCAGCTGCCTATGATACTGTTTGGCGAGAAGGTCTCCTATTGAAATTCATGAGTGATATCCCATGTCGTAAACTTACGGCCTTACTTAACAATATACTATACAATAGATATTTTCAGATCTACTCTGACAATGGCTGAAGCAGAGTGTTTAAACTAAAGGATGGTTTACCTCAAGGATCTGTCTTGGCTCCCCTCCTTTACAGTCTGTACTTACACGACTTACCTGAAACATCTTCAAGAAAATACAGTTATGCAGATGCTCCTTCAGAATTAACAACTCATGGAAAATGACTCAGTGCTCTGTCTTTTCTGAAGCTGAAACTAATTTATCCACTGATCTGGATGCCTTGGTGCCTCCACCTAAACTCTCAGAAAACAGTTGTATCTGCATTCCATCTAAGCAATTGGCAATCAAATTACAAACCAGAAGCCAAATTCAGAGGCCAACTGTTACCGTACTGCAGTATACCAAGATACTTGGGAATAACACTAGATAGGACTCTGACTTTCAAGCAGCATCTCTCAAATACGGCTGCAAAAATCAAAACCGAAAATAATATTCTTCATAAACTTGCTGGTACATCATGGGGAGCAAATACTCAAGTTCTAAGATCCACTGCCTGAGATTTATCATATTCTGTTGCTGAATATTGCTGTCCAACCTGGATCAATAGTGTTCACACTAAAAAATAGAAGTGCAACTCAATTAAGCAATGCGAATAATCACGGGTTGTATTCGGAGCACGAACACACTTTGGCTGTCTGTTCTCAGCAACATTCCACCTCCAGTCTTAAGAAGATCAGAAGCTCTCCTAAAGGTATGGAAAAACATTCGGCAAGAATCCCCAGGTACCCACATTCACCAAGATCTTGCACGAGCAGAACATCGACGCTTTAAATCAAGGAAACCACGATGGCGAACAGCAGTCAACCTTGAAAGATGCTCCTTCCAAGTTTACAACTCATGGAAAATCCAATGGGAGCAGTCTTCAGTGGTAAATAAACATCTAGTTGACAACCCTTTGAAAGATCTTTACATCAGATGAAGCAGTTGAATGGGTCAATGAAACTAGACCTAGAGTTGTAAGATCGTTCGAACTTGTGACTATGCACATTTGTTCAGAAAGTATATATATTGTATATATGTACATACGTTCTTCATACGATAAATGAATAAATGGTTCAAATGCACTGATAATTGCCAACTGTCGCGAGGTTGAAGGAGAAATGAGGAATTTGCTGTGTTGTAAGGAGTAAAATCAAACCTGAGAGCATCTGCGCGAACAAGACCATTCAACGCACGTTTAATTGCACACTTTGTGGGCCTACTTGTGTGAAAGTAAACTATGGCCATACGCGACATGTTTCATCTCATCAATGATGTAGTAGTATTTGCTTTCATTTTCCAGAATTATTGTTACAGACAAGGTTTTATAATTTTATAATTATTCCACTGTGTAGTGTTATGAGGTTAGGTCTACGAGTATATTCTCCACGTACGTTTATCGAAGAGGTTATTGAAGCGTCGAGGGAGTGCGGGGGGCGGGGGAGCGATGACCACCCGTATCTGAAAACGGGGGCTTTAGCTGGCAAAGGTTGGGAACCACTGAGTTAAAGGAAACGTTAAAACAGCGTAATTATAATAATAAAATATTCCACACAACAAAAATACGATGCTCTTACTCCTAGTTTGTCCTTATGCCTGGATGTCGTGAAGAGTAGTGAAGTAGTATCACGTAGTGTACAGTGCACAAACTAAGTCTGTCTGAGGATCACACAACACACGTGTGACAGTGACACGTGTACACTTTACGATGACACGTGCTGCTCCCAGCTGGACGCTCGTAAACATGTCCACTTCAGTTCGTATAACGAGCAGACATGACGTACGGCCATCACACAAAACTCCTCTGTTTTACTGTTAGGCCGTGTGGCTAAACAAAACATCCCTTTCCGCTCGACAGTTCCATGGATTATCTCCACTAGATTCTGATAATAATTCGGCAATACACTAACGTTCGTAGTAGTGTGAAACAGAATCATTAGTTCTCTTTTATTCCACCTGTGATTATAATTATTACATGCTATTATTATTATTATTATTTTATGAAATGAAAATCCACATCCTGCTTCCAGTCTCCGACCGGGTCAGGAATGGAATGAATGAAGCCCCCATCTAGCGGCGAGGATATGGACTGTGCCGGCTGCCGAGGCCTGACGCACTCCACTGGGGCAATGATTAAATGAATGACAGATGAAATGAAATGATAGTGGAGAGTGTTGCTGGAATGAAATTTTGACAGGGAAAACCGGAGTACCCGGAGAAAAACCTGTCTGCCTCCGTTTTGTCCAGCACAGATCTCACATGGAGTGACCGGGATTTGAACCACGGACCCAGCGGTGAGAGGCCAGCGTGCTGCCGCCTAAGCCACGGAGGCTCCTTTTATTATTTTATCATTATTATTATTATTTTATTATTATTATTTTTCTTTTTATCGAGTTTACCCTCCAGGGTGGTGGCTCCCACGGACTCAGCGAGGGAACTCACCCCTACCGCCATTTTTCAGGCAGTGTCCTAGAGCTGGGAACATCTGATCGGAGTGGATACAACTGGTGAGGTGTGATTGGTACCTCGCCCAGGCGGCCTTACCTGCAAAGCGAACATAGGCCTCATGAGGGAAGGGAATCGAAGGTAGGATGGATAAGCAAGGAAGAGGGAAGGAGGCGGCCGTGGCCTTACAGTAGGGACCATCCCGGCATTTGCCCGTAGACGAAGTGGGAAACTACGGAAAACCACTTTGAGGATGGCTGAGGTGGGAATCGAACCCCCTCTACTCATTTGGACCACCAGAGGCTGAGTAGACCCCATGCCAGTTCTCATACCACTTTCCAAATTTCGTGGCAGAGCCGGGAATCGAACCCAGGACCTCCGGGGCGGCAGCATCATTATTTATTATATTTATTTCGCCAGACGTGTGGGTGCATACCAATATCATGTCGGCGTTATTTGCAAGATGATACGATAACTTCGTTTAGGATGGTTCATTGAGAAGCGAACGAACCAAGGAACAGATCTCCGGGATGATAAAGACGATACCGGTAGAAGAGCTGACTCTAGGCAGCACCACTGCACTTTCCTGTCTCCACATTTGCCGTAGGCTATTTCCACAGCCAACTGCAGATACTTGGTAATTTTCTCACAGGAATGCAGCCGAAATAAATCAGAAACTTTTATGGACATCAAATTGGCAGGTGAAGAGCTGAAGGAAGTAGGAGACTTATGTTACTTAGGAAGCAAAATAACCAGTGATGGATGAAGCAAAGAGGATGTAAAAAGTAGGTTGGCTCAGGCAAGGAAACTATTTCTACAAAAAAGGAACATGTTGACATCGAATATAGATTTAGGTATTAGGAAGAGATTTTTGAAAACCTTGGTCTGGAGCGTCGCGCTCTATGGAAGTGAAACTTGGACTAATGGTGCAGCAGAAAAGAGGAGAATTGAAACGTTTGAAATGTGGTGTTACAGGAGAATAATGAAGATCAGATGGGTAGATAGGGTTACAAACGAAGAGGTATTAAGACGAGTAGGAGAGGAGAGATGTTTCTGGCGAATGCTAATGAAGAGAAGAGATAGGTTGGTAGGACACATACTAAGACACCCAGGAATAGCAAGCTTTGTTATGGAAGGAAGAGTCGAGGACTAGAACTGTAGGGGTAGACCAAGGTTAGAATATGTTAAACAGATTGCCTCGGATGTAGGGTGTGGTAGCTATGTAGAGATGAAACCATTAGCTCAGTACAGGGAGGCGTGGAGGGCTGCATCAAACCAGTCAAATGACTGAAGACTCAAACAACAACAACAACAACAACAACAACACGATTGTACCCAAATGAGATGGGTTACTCCCTAATCTAGAAAAAAATTACATGATATTAATAAATACCCTTGCATGACCAGTTTCAATCTTTAAGAGATCATCATCAGATCCATTAAACTTAGGCTACAACATTTTCTTTTCAGACATAACGAGCGAAACTGGTCATCCAAGTGTATTTATTGATCTCAAGTAAATTATTTCCAGGATTAGGGAATACCCCATCTCATTTGGGTACAATGCTGTTGACCGATTGAATAGCATCGGACTTTTGTTTAGTAATCAATATTTAATTATTTTCAGTCGGTCAACACGATTGTATCCAATTGTAATGGGCGTTTCCCTAAACCAGATTTTGTTTTTACTTCTCCTTCTTCTTCTTCTGCTTCTTTATTAGGAATATTTTACAATGCAGTAGTTTTCCTTCAACCCAAAAATATGCCACTCCTGCAAACATTTCGGTCTTCAGCATCTTCCTCAGTTAACCCTCTGGTAGCCATGCTTCTCTTTACACCATCCCCCCCCCCCCCCAGGGGCTCACATCTAGTGGGTTGTGGGTTGGCGACCACGGGGCCCCAGCTGAGTCCGGCATTGCTTCCACTTACTTGTGCCGGGCTCCTCTCTTCCTTCTTTCCTGTCGACCTCCCTTGGTCAACTCTTGTTCTCTTCCGACCCCGACGGTATTAGGTTATCTGAGGCCTAGGGAGTCTTTCACTTTCCCGCCCTTGTCTCATCTTTCCTGATACCCTCCTTCTGTGAGGGGTCAGCCTTCTTTTTGTTTTCCTTTTACCTCCTGCCTTGTGCTCAAGGCCCTTAAGGAGGCAGGGTGTATGTAGCCCCACCACTTCTGGTGCACCGTAGATAATGCTACACCCTCAGGGGCTCACGGCTGGTGAGTTCGGGAGTTGGCGACCCCGAGGGATTCCCGAGCTGGGTCCGTTTTCCCCTTATGTCCCTTACCTTTGGGGCGGACCCTCTCCTCTTTCACTTTCCTATCTGCCTTTCATGGCTCTCCTTCCTTCCAAGTCCCTCAATCCGCCTTCTTCGAGGGTTGAGGGCATTTCTTTTCCTCCTGTCCTTTATTTGCCTTATTCTCCTTTAGTTTACCATTTCTTCTTCTAGTATGTAGGTTAGTAGTTAGGTTTAGTTTTAAGTTCGCTTTACATTTTCATCTTCACGGTCACCCAAACCATCAGGGGCCGATAGCCTAGATGTTAGGCCCCTTAAAACAACAATTATCATCATCATCTTTACACCATCCACCCATTGTTCTCTCTGTTGGCCTTCACCTTGCCAATGTAACATTAGATTTGGAATTCTACTATTCTGCATCCTTTTCACATAACCAAAGCATTGTAATCTTCCTTCTTCAACCACTTTCGTACATTTTCTCTACCTGCATAATTTCTCTCATTCTTGTGTTTCAAATTGTATCCAATCTTGATTTTCTTACCGCCCTCCTCCAATAATCCTTATCTATTACTAATAATTTGTTTGCTTGCTGGCTGTTTAACGTCCAAGTTTCTGCTCCATATAACAAAATACTTTGTACCAATCAACTGTAAATAAGTTTCTTAGTTTTGTTTAAAACACTTCTGCTCCATAAAACGGAATTTAATGCTCCATTTATTCTCCTAGCCTCACTTACTCTTTTCTCAATTTCACATGAACTTGTTCCCCCAGCTTCTATTATTGAACCCAAATATTTAAATTTAGTGACTGAATTTCTGCATTTCCAATCTTTAGTTTCTTACCACGATTATTCTCTAATGTGAGATATTTTGTTTTGTTGTAATTGATAGACTATTTAGTCCCCACATTTGTTTTTACATGACATTAAACAAGCCACGAGCCCAGATGAAGAAGACTTGGTGGTTGGTGGTAGAGCTGGCAATAAGACATCTTCGGTTAATCATCATCGTCATAAATATAGATCCCTCCTGCGGCACTCACAAGCGACCAATCGTGACAAATGGGCATTCAAATGAAAGAGAATAGACATTAGCAGTGACGTATTGCACTCTAATTTCATAAATATCTATAATTTCTTTTAAAAAAAAGACTTTAAGAGAAATGTACGAAGTGTGCGATTTGCAGATACTGTTGCTGTACGAATATACGCTCCACGTCACATTTTGACCGCTGTGACGCCTGCTTCATGTCATTTTAACATTCTGAAGTCTTTCCTTTATCATTTTGCATGGATTACAGAAACAGTAAATCAAAGGAATGAGTACTCAAATCGTATAATTTCATAAATATCGAATAACTGGTGAGTGTTATGATGATCCAATTTTCAGTGATTGCCTTCTTAAGTTAGGGAACGTAGAAGTTGGAATTCTAACTGAAATGTAGGCTAAATAGTGTTCTATAATAATTTGGTTTAAATAAAAACATAACAACGTTTCTCCTTAAGTCTCTGAATATAAACATATTAGGGAAAGTGTGGTTTATGAACATGCGAGATTTCTCGCACGGGTCCGCCAGTCGATTAATAATTAATTGATTTACCGAACATCGCTTATGAGAAGCTCGAACTAGTACCGGCCACTTCGGCCACGCTATCCTGCTGTCTGTTGCCTGCCACAAGCTCCACCCTTAAGGGAGACCTACGCTGCGGTCAGACGGGTCAAAGGTGTGTCAGGGAATTGCAGGCTAGATATGTTTGTTGCTTCATTTGAGGGGATTGCACATCGCTGTCAATACTTCCCGTGTAATTGCGTATGTGTAAAATTTTGTCTGATAACCTGCGTCATTGTGATGACAGTATTAATGTATTTGTTAAAGGATGTAAGCAGCTGTGGTCTTGGGTTAACAACCGTCCTGCCACTGAATAGAAGTGGGAAATCACGGAAAACAACTTTCTAAATGTTTGAGGTGGGAATCTAACCCACTCTTCTCAGTTTTGTCTCACGAGGCTGAGTGGACCCCGTTCCAGCCCTCAGACCAGAATTTAATTTCTTGGCGGAGCTGAGATATGTTCGTATTCACGCTTTATAAACTACTAGCTGAAGTACCCGTGCTTCGCTACGCGTCATAAATAAATTAAAATGTGAAGGTGAGAGTTAAAACAGGGGATAGGCGAGGTGCTGCGCAGAGGGAGATTAAGGATGGAACATTTTTTCCAACTACACCGCTCGGCGTTGACCGTGTTTTATAGCACAAATTAAGGTTTTACTCGCTAACCGTTGGAGATACCTTTCGGATAGAAAATGTAATTTTAAACCTTGTATGTGCCATCAAAAGTTTGCTATTTCTTAGTGTTCTCTTTTTATTTGAAATGGAAATATGAACGTTTGAAACCAAAGGTTGTAGTGACGTCACTAAAATGGTCGCCATCTTTAAATAGTGCAAAGTATTGAAATCAAAAGTAACCTATATGTTAACCAGGTAAATCAGCTACTTCCATGTAAAATTCATGTAAATCGGACCAGTGGTACTTGCGTGATTGAGTAATACACAGACACACACCATCTCATTTTTAGCCTCGCTTCGCTCGCGTCATAGTCGTGTCATATTGTTATTCAATGAAATGTAGGTTTAACCCCGTTAACACCCCTTTAGAACCGGAATATCCAAAATTCCCTCCTTAGTAGACGTTTTCGACACACAACAAACATATCCCCAAAATATTATTCCTCTAACTTTAATAGTATTGGTTGGTCGATGAGAGTGAACATCCAAAAATCCTTCCTTAGTGGACGTTTTTCTTCCAGAATTTCACCCCTCCCCATAGGCCCCTTAAATTGCATTTATGAAAAAATAACGGTCGAACACCTATTTTATTTATGTATTTATTTATTTTTAAGCTGATTGATTTCCTCTGAGTTTCAAACTCCTCGCCTATGTCGTTTAAGAGATACACGCTCCGTTACGAATCTTTCAACCCCCACTTTTCATCCCTTTCACCTCATAATATACACTACATCGAAAAACCATTAGACATGTGTCAGCTTATTTTTAATGATTAGTATATATGCCAAGTATCACATCCCCAAATGAAACCACTCGTGTGATATTGTTATTCAATGAAATGCATGTTCACGCCCTTAACACCTCTTTAGAACCTGAATATCCAAAACTCTTTCCTTAGTGGACGTTTTCGACATACAACGAACATATCCCCAAAATTTCATGTTTCTAACTTCAATAATTTTGGCTGGGCGATGATGAGTGAGTGAGTCAGTCAGGACATTTTCTTTCATTTATTTTTGATAATTTCACCCCTCCCTATGAACCCCTTAAATTGGATTTATGAAACAAAGGGTCGAACACCTATTTACTTATTTAAAGCTGTTTTCCCCCTGAATTTGATGACTAAGTGAGTCAATCAGTTAGGACACTTTCTTTCCTGTTTTTTTTTCTCCAGAAATTCACCCCTCTCCAAGGGCCCCTTAAATTGGATTTATGAAACAACGGTCGAACACCTATTTACTTGTATTTTATGCTGTTTTTCCCGCCGAATTTCAAACTTCTCGCGTATGTCGTTTCAAAGATACACGCTCCGTTAAGAATCCCTCAACCCCCAATTTTCACCCCTTTCACCTCATAATACACACCACATCGATAAACCCTTAGACATATGTCTGATTATTTTTAATGATTAGTTTATATACCGAATATCACATCCCCAAAGAAACAACTCATGAGACATCGTTATTCAATGAAATGCAGGTTTACCCCCTTAACACCTCTTTAAAACCCGAATAAACAAAAATCATTCCTTAGTTGACGTTTTCGACATACAGCGAACATATTCCCAAAATTTCATGTTTCCAACTTTAATAGTTTTCGCTGGGCGTGATGAGTGAGTGAGTCAGACAGGACATTTTCTTTCAATTATTCCAACCAGCCTTCGGGCTGACTACCTAAGAGACAGACATTTTTACCAGAATTTCACCCCTCCCCATGGGCCCCTTAAATTGGATTGATGAAAAAAGGCATGATCACCTATTGACTTATTTTTATAAGCTGTCTCTTTCCCCTGAGTTTGATGAGTGAGTGAGTTAGTCAGTCAGTTAGGACACTTTCTCTCCTTTCCCCCCCCCCTGAATTTCACCCCACCCCATTGGCCCCTTAAATTAATTTATGAAAAAACGGTCGAACACCGATTTACTTACATTTTAAGCTGATTTTTTTCGCTGAGTTTCCAATTTCTCGCCTATGTCGTTTAAGAGATAGGCCTACACGCTCCGTTAGGAATCCTTCAACCCCCCACTTTTCACCCCTTTCACCTCATAATAATACACCACTTCGAAAAAACCCTTAGACACATGTCTGCTTATTTTTAATGATTAGTTTACATGCCGAGTATCACATCCACAAACGAAACCAATCGTGAGATATTGTTATTCAATGAAATGCAGGTTTAACCCCCTTAAGACCCCTTTAGAACCTGAATATCCAAAAATCCTCCCTTAGTGTACGGTTTTGACATACAACGAACATATCCCCGAAATGCCATGTTTCCAACTTCAATATTTCTGGCTGGGCGATGATGAGTGAGTGAATGAGTCAGGACATTTTCTTTCAATTTTTTTTCTTCAGAATTTCACCCCTCCCGATGAACCCCTTCAATTTGATTGATCAAAAAAACAAAACTGTCGAAAAGCTATTTACTTACTTTAAAGCAGTTTCTCCCCCTGAGTTTGATGAGTGAGTCAGTCAATCAATCAGTTAGGACACATTCTTTCCGGTTTCTTCCCCCCACCCCAGAATTTCACCCCTCCCCATGGACCCCTTAAATTGAATTTATGAAAAAAAACGGTCAAACACATATTTACTTCTTTTTATGTTGCTTTTTTTCGCTGAGTTTCAAACTCCTCGCCTATGTCGTTTAAGAGATACACGCTCCGTTAGGAATCTTTCAATCCCCACTTTTCACCCCTTTCACCTCATAATATACACCACATCGAAAAACCCTCAGACACGTGTCTTCTTACTTTTTAGCCTACTTTCGATTTTTGCAAAAAATGAAAGTAGACTTATGAGATCAACACAGGGCGAAAAAAGTGTGTCTATCTGTGTGTGTGTATGTGTGTGTGTGAGTCTGTGTGTGTGTGTATGTGTGTGTGTGAGTCTGTGTGTGTATGTGTGTGTGTGTGTCTGAGTGTGTGTGAGTGTGTGTACTCTGAATGTCTGTCCCCCCCTATCAATTCGAACACGGTGAAACCGAATTGAACGAAATTTGGTACAGAGGTAGCACTAGTAAAGGACACCTCAGTGTCATACTTTATATCGCCGCCATCTTTACCAAAACAGAATGGCGGCCACTCAAATGTTCAAAACGTAAAATCAAATTACAGCTAAACTAATCATCCGATCTCTACCAAATTTGGTGACAACATACCTTTATATAGGACGCGTCTTTCACCCAAAATTCAAGGTCATCGGCCATGCCATTGCAGGATGGCGGCCGTGTGAATTATGCAACCATTTTAATAAATAGCTTAAGACCCACCAATTCCGATTATCGAGCCTAGGGGGGTTTAAGCTATCCTGAAGGTCGTGATCCGTTATTTATTATAATTTAATATTATAATATTATACAGTATGAGTGGCTTAAAAGAGCTGAGCCGTTTGTGTCACACGACAAGATGGCAGCTGTCCTCATGTGCCTGTCTTATATTTCAGTAGTTTTAGTATGTTGTATGTGATATACCGTACTGATACAATAATATAAACTTTGTATGAAATGATCTTTAATGAAGATGTACTGCAGTGAAGAAATCGTTTATTTAAAGTCATTATTTGCCAACAGTTTGTATCTAATATGTCAGTTAAGAACACCTGACGTCATGGATACGGTTAGCTCTGGGCTAGCATGTTAGTCTGAGACGCAGTTGACTGGGGATCGAATACTGCTACAGGTAGGTTTTTTTTTCTTGAATTCTTTTACAAATGATGTGCACGAGCTTTTCCCACAGATACTGAATAAAATGTCATTTAGCTCAAAGGAGAGGATAAAGTATACACTCGTATATTAATAAAATCACAGTCCCAGCATCGCACATAAACAGACGACATTAGAAAAAGGAGAATAGAAGAACTAGATACACGTTGTCATTAACCACAGCCTTCTTAATGCCTCTGTACGGTGCTGTCCTCTTGTGGGTTATGTGGGTAATATTGTTCCAAACATAACGCTGTGTAAATGCCTGAGCTGGCCTCCTGAAGTATGGCAATTTTGTAATACTGGTAGTTCAACTATTAGCCACGATCGCGCTCCGAATACCTTTAAACACTGCCAGCTGGATCGCCTCCCTCTTGGCTACTTTAAACTGCCTACTCATTCAACACCCATAGAACACTGCCATCGTCGTACATTACGATGGCAGTGCATAGGCGTACAAGATAAAGATTAATTCACTGATAGGTCGCAGCACCACCTACTGTGATTGGGGCGGAAGATGATTGGGGCGGAAGATTCTTAATTTTGCAGGCTGGCTTAATATAGAGATTAACGGACGTGAATGCATTACAATAAGTTAGTAGTTTTGTTATTCAATCATCATAAAGTATATAATATTGATCTTGACACTTACTGGCTTATTATCAATATAAAAGAAAACAAACAATACATTGTGGTAGGGGTGATTGTTTTAGGGACGAGGACAAAGAGTCATAAAGATACCCATACATTTAGGAGAAAGTAGGCTATATGTTCTTTGCTGAACATCTTGTTAATGTTGAGTTTATATGCCGTGTATCACATCCCCCAATGAATCCAATCGGGAGATATTGTTATTCAATGAAATGCAGGTTTAACCCCCTTAAGACCCCTTTAGAACCTGAATATCCGAAAATCCTCCCTTAGTAGACGGTTTTGGCATACAATGAACATATCCCCAAACTGTGATGTTTCTAACTTCAATAAATTTGGCTGGGCGATGATGAGTGAGTGAGTCTTTTCCCCCTGAGTTTGATGAGTGAGTTAGTCAGTCAATCAGTTAGGACACTTTCTTTCCTGTTCCCCCCCCCCCTGAATTTCACCCCTCCCCATGGGCCCCTTAAATTGGATTTATGAAAAAACGGTCAAACACATATTTACTTCTTTTTTATGTTGATTTGTTTTCGCTGAGTTTCAAACTCCTCGCCTATGTCGTTTAAGAGATACACGCTCCGTTAGGAATCTTTCAATCCCCACTTTTCACCCTTTTCACTTCATAATATACACCACATCGAAAAACCCTCAGACACGTGTCTTCTTTTTTTTTCAATGATGAGTTTATATGCCGAGTATCACATCCCCCAATGAAACCAATCGAGAGATATTGCTATTCAATGAAATGCAGATCTACCCCTTAACACCCCTTTAGAACCTGAATATCCAAAAATCCTCTCCTAGTGGGCATTTGCGGCCCTTGAGGAAGCTGCATACCAAATTTCATTCCAATCCGTTCGGTGGTTTCTGAGATTTCGTGATGAATGAATGAGTGAGTGAGTGGTATTTGACAAATATATAGTAGATAGTGTCAAGTCTTTGTTATGCTAAACTCGGTTGACAGTGCTGTGTGAGCAGTTGAGTAACTAACGGGATTTCAAGTAAATATCCTCATTTTCTATACCGGTAGTGCAGAGCGCAACTCGAATCCAGTCGGCCGTGTCTCGATTCCTTCATGAGTATATTTTATGATTTGATTAGCCTGTGCTTAAGTGCAAAAGGGCCGAAATCAGAAGAATGAGAAAGACTATCGGAAATTCATGTAGCCAGCGGTTCCTTCTGGGTCCTAAATTATGTGTATGCAAAATTTGTTTGAGATTGGTGGAACGGTGTAGATTTGTATACGGAACAGACAAACCCACCCACTACATACAGACTTTCACTTTTATACACACATCAAAAAAGGTTTTGCATCACCTCGGTTCCAAGAGTTCCGGAACCGTTGAATACAAAGGGAATAGAGATCAACACAAACAACATTTCAGCTCGTTTTATTGCTCATGAGACCCACACATTGCATGTTGTACCATCATACAGCTAGACTTTCAGCATTTGTGGTCCAGATTGCAGTACACACCACTACCTCTAATACCCAGTAGCACGTCCTCTTGCATTGATGCATGCCTGTATCCGCCGTGGCATACTATCCACAAGTTCATCAAGACACTGTTGGTCCAAATTGTCCCACTCCTCAACGACAATTCGGCGTAAATCTCTCAGAGTGGTTGGTGGGTCAAGACGTCCATAAACAGCCCCTTTCAACATATCCCAGGCATGTTCGATAGGGTTCATGTCTGGCGAACATGCTGGCCACTGTAGTCGAGCGATGTCGTTATCTTGAAGGAACGCATTCACAAGATGTGCACGATGAGGTCGAGAATTGTCGTCCATGAAGACAAATGCCTCTCCAATATTCTGCCGATATGGTTGCACTATGGGTCGGAGGATGTCATTCAGGTATCGTAAAGCCGTTTCGGAGCCTTCCATGACCACCAGTGGCGTACGTCGGCCCCACATAATGCCACCCCAAAACATCAGGGAACCACCACCTTGCTGCACTCGCTGGACAGTGTGTCTAAGACGTTCAGCCTGACCAGGGTGCCTCCAAACACGTCTCCGACGATTGTCTGGTTGAAGGCATATGCGACACTCATCGGTGAAGAGAACGTGATGCCAATTCCGTGGGGTCCATTCAGCATGTTGTTGGGCCCATCTGTACCGCGCTGCATGGTGTCGGGGTTGCAAAGCTGGACCTCGCCATGGACGTCGGGAGTGAAGTTGCGCATCATGCAGCCTATTGCGCACAGTTTGAGTTGAAACACGACGTCCTGTGGCTGAACGAAACGCATTATTCAACATGGTGGCATTGCTGTCAGGGTTCCTCCGAGCGGCAATCCGTAAGTAGCGGTCATCCACTACAGTAGTAGCCCTTGGGCGGCCTGAGCGAGGCCTGTCATCGACAGTTCCTGTATCTCTGTACCTCCTCCATGTCCGAACAACATCGCTTTGGTTCACTCTGAGACGCCTGGAAACTTCCCTTGTTGAGAGCCCTTCTTGACACAAAGTAACAATGCGGACGCGATCGAACTGCGGTATTGACCTTCTAGGCATGGTAGAACTACAGACAACATGAGCAGCGTACCTTCGTCCTGATGGAATGACTGGAACTGATCGGCTGTCGTACCCCCTCCGTCTAATAGGCCCTGCTCATGCATGGTTGTTTACATCTTTGAGCAGTTTTAGTGACATCTATGAACAGTCAAAGGGACTGTATCTTGGATACAATATACACAGTCAACGTCTATATGCCGGAGATCTGGGAACCGAGGTGATGCAAAACTTTTTTTGATGTGTGTATATAAGATTTCCGACTGATAACCTTCTATAGCTACAAACGATGGAATAACCTCGTATATGTACCTCTGGATTTTTCACGCACAGTGGAAATTGTCACGCACCTCGCGTGGTGGTGTATTTTAAATTAAACAAGTTGGCAACACTACCGTGACGTCAATGTGTCGTCATGTGTCCGCCTAGGCAACAGTTGAATAGACTTCATGCGCTTGATGAACATGGCTGCAATCGTTCAATGAGCAAACACAAACACACATATTTACGTAATTTAGGACATATTTCCAGTGCAGTAGTGATAATGGACGGCAATTTCAATTGGTATTGTCCCCGAGAAAGTTATGGCAATCCTATACAGGGTCTTTATATTTGCTTGGCAAGGACATTCTCGCTCACGCGCTCCGCCAGTGACGGCTCAGTTCCCGGCTGCCGCGCGCGCGTATAAACGGTAGAATACGGTGATTAAAATCAGTATCATGCATTTTTACTCACCATGTTTACAGCAGATGCTAAAAATGTTCCCCATCCGCTGCCAAACAAAACCGGCATCTCCTTATGAAGTTTCCGGTTACTCACGTTAATTTAGCTTTAGTAAGGAAATAACGACATTTACGTCTATTTTTATTGTTTACTGAACCTGTACATTTGAATCTCTTAGCCAGTTGATTTATTGTCCGATTTATAGGAATGGGTCTCCCTGGAAACGTCATTCGAAACTTTTGTCTTGTTCTAGCGCACGTTATTGTGCAGACCTTCGCTCGACCATGGCCGCCTGTCCCCGGCCAGGTTGGCGCGTGGTCTCCAGCCGTATTGCCCGAGTATTCCCTCGCTCTTCTGTAAACGTGTGAACTCTGAGCTAATTGGGTGTTTCAGTCTTTCAGGGGTTTATAAAGCTACTGTGTACCGGTACTGTATATCGTATTGAGTAGTGTTTTATCATTTCAAATGATCTTGTCGACTTCGTCGTTATGGTTGGGGTCCATCGTTATTCGTTACGGACACGGACACAGAGACGGACGTGACGTCATGCAGCCGCGCGGGAAGTGACGTCATGCAGCTGCGCGGGAACGTGACGTCATGCTCACGCGGGGAGCGAGAAGCAGACGCTAATGATTATTGGAGTCTGTTGAAAGAGGCCTGGCGTCGAGCGACCTGGGGCTTTGAGCGAAGCGAACACAAGAATACAGGGTGACTTCTAAAGAGATATACAAGATGCCATATAAGAATACAGGGTGCCTCCTAAAGAGGTGTGCAGGATGTCAGAGCAAAATACAGGCGAAGCGAACACAAGAATACAGGGTGACTTCTAAAGAGATATACAAGATGCCATATAAGAATAAGAATACAGGGTGCCTCACCAAGAGGTGTGCAGGATGTCAGAGCAAAGCATCGAACCAGTCCCAATATTCCATCCCTACTCTCACTCAAAATAGCCCCCCCCCCTAATGTTCAGCCCGCCACTGCTCGCTCCCAGGTTCTACAACTCATCTCCCAACTCTCTACACCGTTACACTAGTCTAGCCAGATCGAACAGAGGCCTGCCTGGGGCAAAAACACTCATTTTCAGAGATATAACAACTCCGCAACAAGCTTCACGAAAACCCAAATTAAGATCGAAAATTACATTCTACAAACACCAAATTCAGTTAACTTCCCTCATTTCAGTTACTCTATACTTTAAACAGACACAGAAGGCAAAGTCATGACTCCTTCATGGAGTAGGCTATTGTCTAATCATGTTCACATCTCCTTCACCTTTACCATAAATTTCATAAACTCTATTTAAAAATCAGAAACTCACTCCACAAATCTGTAAATCAGTATTTTTCCCTTATTTCAGATACACTATTCATTAAACAAACATATAAGGCATAGTCATGACCCCTTCATGGAGTAGGCTATTGTTTAAATCTGGGCACTCATACTACATCCTTACACTAATTCAAATTTACGGCCAAATGATCCTTCTGACAGGGAGGCAAAGGTTTCCGCTGGCTTGCCTGGGATGATGGGCCATAAAACCGCTATCAAAAAGTACACAATTTACGCTTTATTCAACCAAACACATCTCTAATACAAGTACAAGAAACACATTTCTTCCCGTGACCCTTAAAGAGGTTCTCGCGCGGGAAGCCAAAGTTAATGGGTAATGCAGTCTGTTGAAAGAGTCCTGAGCCTTTCTAACATGTGTTGCATTTGTAGCATGTGTCATTTGAAATGATACAACGTCTAGTCTTTCAGACTGACTGTGATTTTTTAATTGTGATTGTGTGTAGTGCTGTAATGCCTTATGTAAAATATTCGTTACGTTAACGTGTATATCTGCACAATACGTACATAAAGTGCAGGAAATCGTGCGCTAGAACAAGACAAAAGTTTCGAATGAGATTTCCAGGGAGATCCATTCCTATAAATCGGACAATAAGACAACTGGCTAAGAGATTCAAACGTACAGGTTCAGTAAACAATAAAAATAGACATGAAGATTTCCTCACTGAAGTTAAATTAAAAGGAGTAACCGGAAACTTCGTAAGGAGATGCCGATTATGTTTGGCAGTGGATGGGGAACATTTTAAGCTTCTGCTGTAAACATGGTGAGTAAAAATGCATGATAGTGATTTATTTAGGCTATTTTCAATTTTGAAAAAATATGCTTATGAGATCACCTTTTGTCCGTGTGTGTGTGTGTGTGATTCGTGTGTGTGTCCCCCCCTAATAAAATCTAAACGGCAGGAGCGATTTCAATGAAACTCGGAAAGTTCATAGCACTATTCCCGGCGACCTCGACCGTGCCCTTCAAATTTTGTTACGACTCACCAATCCAACATGGCGGCTGTGCGAAATATTTCACCAGCATTCAATATCTCCGAAACTATTACCGATATTACCCTGACCTTTTCTAATGTGATAGAGGGATCTACCATAAGTTCACTTATGTGACTTTTGAAAACCTGGTAACTACAAAACCAACATGGAGGCCAAGCGAATTTGCGACTTTTAAATAGACGTTTCTCGCGATTTGACCAACCAAACGCAATGAAACTTGGTACTGTATATGTTTATATACATTGTAATGCACCGACATCTAACTTCGTTCAATTATTCACATAATCACAAGATGGCGGATGTGCGAAATATTTCACCGGCATTCTATATCTCTGAAACTATTAGCGGTATCTCCCTAAAGGGCACTACTGGAAGTCCATCTATAAGACTTTCAAAAACCGGTTAACTACAAAATGAACATGGCTGCCAAGCGAATTTGAAAATTTTAAATAGACCTTTCTCGCGATTTAATGTTCCAAGCGCACTGAAACCTGGTGCAGAAAATATTTATACACATTGTAATCCACTGGTATCTAATTTAGTTCAATTGTTTACATAACCTCAAGATGGCGGCAGTGCGAATTTTAAAATTAAGTTTTTATTTCTTGTGATGTAGTCATGGGATCGAAGTGAAAGTTTGAATAATGAACCTACGCAATAATTTTCCTTTAATGGTACATGACTCTATGGCCTATACATTTAACAATCCAACATGGCGACCATCCGAAGTATTTAGACGATACTGAATATCTACGAATCTATTTTAGCAATCAAACTGAATTTTTTAATGTTCATAAGGGCTATGAACTTAAGTTCACCTATAGGACCTTAAATAACCTGGTGATCACAAATCCAACATGGCGGTGACGCGAATTATAAATATTCACATGGACTTTTCTCGCAATTTAACCATCCGCATGCAGTGAAACTTGGTACAGTAAATCCTTATAAGAATGTTAATCCACTGGCATCTAATTTATTTCAATTGTTTCCATAACCTCAAGATGGCAGCTGTGCAAAATTTTAAAATCTCCTTGTTTTTTCTTGTGTCCTAATTATGCGATTGAAGTTTGAATACTACACGTTCACAATCATATGCATGTAACAGTACATAACTCTAGGACCTACATATATAAAATCCAACATGGCGACCATCCGAAATATTTAGTCGGTTCTCAATATCTACGAATCTATTACAGCAATCAAACTGAAATTGTGTATGTTGACAGTGGCAATTAACATAAGTAGGATATATGAAAATAGGCTGTATAGTTCTTCACGGAACTACTTGTTATCACCGTATTCTGTCGTATATTCACGCGCGCGGCAGCCGGGAACTGAGCTGTCACTGGCGGAGCGCGTGAGCGAGAATGTCCTTGCCAAGCAAAAATAATGACCCAGTATTATCCGTATTAACGAAGTTGTGCGTGTCAAAGGATGGCTCTTCTCTCCTTCACAGTTAACCAACTTAAATATGCGACATGACGGAAGTATTACTGACTTCTGCATTATTTAACAAGTAGTTCCGTGGCGAACTAAAGATCCTACGTTTCTTTAAATTTAAGATTCATACCAACGATTAACCTATATAGACCTTACTAGAATACTGACAAGATGAAGTTGGTAATACTAACATTTGTAATCAGTTTGAAATATACCTGAAATAGTGTAGCCTAATAGAGCAGTACAGTTGGCAGCCCTAGTGACTCTGAATATATTCTTAGTTCCATCTCTAAGGGTACAGAATGCAAAAACAAAATTTGGTTGAAGTCCAATAAATAGTATGGATGTTACATGCTGTTAGACATTGGATCTATCAGAGTGCGTAAAATCACATTCGCAACAATGCCATGTATGTGTTGCTCGGAATTACAGTAATCTAAAATATTACCATATATTACAGTGTCAATTTTGGATAAAATCCATTTCTTAGTATAGAAGTTACTGTACATGCTTTTAAAAATTTCACCTATCAGCAGGCTTAGTATCATGTTGGCAGCACTGACGTTTATTTGTTACTCCAAATTATTCTAGAACGTCAGGTACTGTACGTGTGCAAAGTTTAGAGCTGTTGACTTGCATACTTTCTGATATATCGGTATTAGGATAAGAAAAATTGAGAGGCCATTTATTAACAGTTGGCAGCCCTGGTGGCTCTTAAAAGTAGACTACTTATAGTCATATCTGTTTTGGTACACATGGCACACATGAAATTTGATTGAAATCCAATTGATAGTATAGAAGTTACATGCATTTAAGAATTGAACTTATCAGTTGGCACAACTGTCATACATGGGCTCCTGAAAATTAATCTGGATTGTTATTATCTATCTGTGTGCCAATGTTGGAGCGGTTCGCCTTCATAACTTCTAAGATAGCCAACATAGAGCTCAAATTACAATTGTTTTTTTTCAGCAATTGGTAGCACCGACGCCATTTTAAAACATGACCGTGAGATATTCAGGTATAGATCTTTACTCATACCGAATTTAGATACGATAGCTGCAGCCGTTGAGGAATTGACATTTCTAATCAGTTTGAAATATACCTGAAATAGTGTAGCCTAATAGAGCAGTACAGTTGGCAGCCCTAGTGATTCTGAATATATTCTTAGTTCCATCTCTGCCCGGGTGAACTCATACGATTACTTTTTCATTTTTTTCTTTTCAAAAATTTGAAAAGTAGGCTAGGAACACCTGCCTGGGTCGAACTTTAATTCTGAGAGGGATTCCATTAAGTTGTTTGGAATCAGTGCAGATGATCTTAGGAACTGTCTAGAAAGCCCTCTGTACTGTGAAAGCTTTTTAACATAATTCCCACATCTATGAAGGTGGTGTCAACAAGAACCTGATCAGGTCTGTTGTGCATGGCTGATTGGTCTGTCAATACAGTTCGATCCCTGTACAAGGAAAAATTGTCATTTACTCTTGACACAGCAGTTGAAGGCATATAAATTCTTTGATAATACATTTTCAAATGTCAACACCCACTATCAAAGTTTGAACTTCTCCCCTTTGGCATAATTTTGGGATTTGTTCCATTAACCCGGGAGCTTGGAAAATACACACACACACCCTGGGTTGGGTTTCACTTCACCCGGAATGGGATACCATTTACGTCATTGCAGACAGCGAGACGAGCCTGGGGACTTAAAGGAGAAGACACCATCACTCAGCCTCCGCCATATTTCACACCACGACTGTCAAAGTCCGGGGATCATAGGTTTGATAGCCAGCGTTGGCAGCGTCTATAATGACTGTCGTTTTTCTCGTTTCTTTAACATTTCCTCTGAGGTGGTCGCTTAATACAAGCACCGCGGTATCTAGGGAGGACGGGATGGAGGAAGGAAGGAAGGAAGGAAGGAAGGAAGGATGGAAGGAAGGACTGAAGGACTAAACTACAATGTCATCAGCTCAATAGTTTGCAGATGGCGGCCATGTATGTGTGCAAATCGATTCCCCCCATCTATTCAAACGCGGTGAAACTGATTTAAACGAAATTTGATACAGAGGTAGCACTAGCAAAGGGCACCTCAGCGTCATGTTTTATATCGCCGCGCATCTTGACGGAAACGGAATGGCGCCCACCCAAATATCAAAAGCGTAAATCAAATTAAGACCAACCTAATTATTTGATTGCTACCAAATTTTGCAACAACATACCATTTTGTGGGAAGCATCTTTTGACTGAACTACAAGGTCATCAGCCCAATAGTTTGCAGATAGCGGCCGTGTATGTGTGCAAATCGATTCACCATATCAATTCAAACACAGTGAAACCGAATTGAATGAAATTTTGTACAGAGGTAGCACTAGCAAAGGGCACCTCATATTCATGTTTGATATCCGTATAACACGTTGTATTTAAACAAGCTACTACAACTTACATTCAATTATAATCCTTGAAAAGGACAAAGAGTTATAACAATACCCATGCGTTTAGGAGAAAGTAGGCTATATGGTCGTTACTGAACATCTTGTTTTGACTATTCATTTATTTATTTATTTCGAATTTGGAATATTTGGTATGGGTGTCACTAATTTTGATTGTTTTCTTTTTGTATTTTGATTAATTTGTATTTGTTTATTGAACTTATTGAGAATTTTAGGCTAATTTTGACTTTTTGTTTTGTATTTTGACTAATTTAGATTTTTTATACTTTTATAGATTTTAAGTATGCCTGCGTTTTTAGGTTTCTTACTTTAACTTTATTTGACAAATATTGACTAATTTTGAATGTTTTTGGGAGTTTCATGGATTTTGACTTTGATTTTTGTGTGTTTTTTGTTGATTGTAACTTATTTGCTTCCTATTTTAGAGCTGTCAAATACTGGTGGGGTGGGGAGAAGTGGAGGAAGCATCCCATTTTTGCCGAGGAGACGAATGGTACCATTCAAGGGTTAAAGAAAGAATTATGTAAATAAGTTCATTTGGCTAGGTTTTGAATCAAAATGAAAATGAGTAAAGAAACAAGTGATTTTGGGCTTTTTTTTTCGGAACTGCATTTTAGTTTGATAGAGCTCTCCAAAACTCACAATTTGAAACATTTCCCTTCAATGTTCGGCACAATTGAGGACATTGCTATGATGGGGACCCCTACTTTGTCTGCTATGAAATGTTTTCCACATTAATAAACAACAGTCATCATCATCATCTTCATTTCCCCTTTTCCAGTTGAAATTGAGTGGGGGCAAATATGGTTCCTCTCCACTTTGTTCTGTCGTTCCACCATTCCTCTTCCCACACAGTGTTACAATCCTGGTTCCATTTTCTAATGCTATTCTCTACCGAGTCCATCCAACGCATTCTTGGTCTTCCTCGTCCTCTCTTCCCTGTTATCCGTCGTTCCAGTGATCGTCTTGGTAGCCTTACTTCATTCATCCGTTTGACATGTCCAAACCATCTCAATCTGTTTTGCTCCAGTTTGTCATTTAGTTTCTGTACTCCCAGTTCTTTCCGTATATCTTCATTTCTCACTCTGTCCCTCCTCGTTTTCTGGACCATACTTCTCAGGAATCTCATCTCAGCAGCTTGTACTCTGCTCTCATCCCTCTTAGTTATTGTCCAAGTTTCTGCTGCATATGCCATTATAGGAAAATAATATGCTTTGTACATAACTTCTTTAGCCTTAATTGGTATATCCTTGTTCCATACTAGTCCCCGTACCTGTACCTGTTGGTAGAAAGCACTCCAAAGTTGTATTCTTCTGCTAATTTCCAAATCTAGTCTTCCATCTTCAGTCAGTTCACTTCCCAAGTATTTGAAGTGTTTCACCACTTCCAATTCCTTATCTCCTAATTTGATTACTCCTTTTCCTTCTTTCTTATCTCTACTCATCACAGGGGCGTGGTGGCTCAGCGGTCTAGCTGTATGCCTCTCACCAAAGCGGTCCGGGTTCGATTCTCGGTCAATGCATGTGAGATTTTCAAAGTGAAATGCCATGTTCTGTGGTTCGGATTCCACGTAAAAAGGAGGTCCAGTGGCTCATGATCTCAAGATTAACGGTCACGTTAAACTACAAGCTTCCTTCCTTCCTTCCTTCTACTCATCACCACTGTTTTACTCTTCTCCACATTTGTCTTCAATCCCCATTGCTCAATCGTTTCATTTATTACGTCTATCTGTATCCCATGTAAAATGGGCGGACTTTTTCTTTTACTGTGAGCTGTGTTACCGTCAGTTTTGGAAACGTATCGTTTATCGAGCATGGATCTGTTCCCGGATTCACAATGAGCACTGGACTGGAATTAGAAAGGAAGGCCTCGTGGTATAAACACAGTGAAAGCAGAGCAGCTCCAAGTCTCAAGGTGCGGTGAACTATGCTCTGCTGTCAGTATATCACAGTGGCCACTTTAATGCCACCCGCGACTGTACAGCTAGGACCTATATTTCTATTCGAGTCAAGTTTTATTCCCGTCCTCAGCCGCTATTGCTTCCCGCCACACGTTTTATCACCGTCCTTTCTCCAGGGTTTCATGCTGACCGAGTTGTGGGCTCTCTGACTGGGCCGCCGTAACTCACATTCAAGAGTCCGAGCCTTGTAAGACCATGATCTCAGATTTACCACTTGTATCTTGATGTTCCTCTATCAAGATAAATGAAGAAATTCACTGCTGAATACTATTTTCCCCCACAAATTGCCATAGTGAATGATAGTCTGCGTCTTCATAAATAAGTTACTAACAATGAAACCTTATAAATAAGTTACTAACAATGTAATCTAAAAAAATTCTAACAACGTAACCTTACATATGATTTACTAACAATGTAATTTTATAAGTTACTAACAGTGTAACTTTACAAATAAGTAACTAACAATGTAATCTTATAAATAAGTTACTAATAGTGTAACCTAACAAATATATATATTACTCATGCTTCAAAGATCCTGTCTAGAATAATTTACAAGAGGATTGAAAGCCAGATAGAAACGGAGTTGGGTGAAGACCAGTTTGGTTTCAGGAGAAATGTAGGAACAAGGGAAGCTGTACTAAGTCTTAGGCTGATTTTGGAAGGTAGAATAAGGAAAGATAAGAGAACGTTCATGGCTTTTGTAGACTTAGAAAAGGCTTTTGATAACGTTGATTGGACTAAATTGTTTGACGTTTTGAAATCGATTGGAATAAAGTACAGGGATAGGAGGGTGATATACAATCTGTACAGAAACCAGACAGCAGTCATTCGAGTTGAAGGACATGAGAGAGAAGCTGGTATTCAGAAAGGTGTAAGGCAAGGCTGCAACTTATCACCCATACTTTTCAATCTTTACATTGAACAAGCAATGAAGGAAATTAGAGAAAAAATTAAAGTGGGAGTGAAGATTCAAGGAGAAATAATTTCAACTCTGAGATTTGTTGATGACATCGTCATCTTGGCCGACAAGCCTGAGGATTTGAATGAGTTTTTGAATGGTATGGACTCCGTCTTACGGAAAGAATTCATGATGAAAATTAATAAATGTAAAACAAAAATACTGGAATGCAGCCGAAATAAATCAGAAACCTCTATGGAGATCAAATTGGCAGGTGAAAAGCTGAAGGAAGCAGGAGACTTCTGTTACTTAGGAAGCAGAATAACCAGTGATGGACGAAGCAAAGAGGATATAAAAAGTAGGTTGGCTCAGGCAAAGAAAGCATTTCTACAAAAAAGGAATCTGCTGACATCGAATATAGATTTAGGTATTAGGAAGTCATTTTTGAAAGCCTTTGTCTGGAGCGTGGCGCTCTATGGAAGTGAAACTTGGACTATTGGTGTAGCAGAAAAGAGGAGAATTGAAGCATTTGAAATGTGGTGTTACAGGAGAATGATGAAGATCAGATGGGTAGATAGGGTAACAAACAAAGAGGTATTAAGCCGAGTGGGAGAGGAGAGATGTTTCTGGCGACTGCTATTGAAGAGAAGAGATAGGTTGGTAGGACACATACTAAGACATCCAGGAATAGCAAGCTTAGTTATGGAAGGAAGGGTCGAGGACAAGAACTGTAGGGGTAGACCAAGGTTAGAATATGTTAAACAGATTGCCTCCGATGTGGGGTGTGGTAGCTATGTAGAGATGAAACGATTAGCTCAGGACAGGGAGGCATGGAGTGCTGCATCAAACCAGTCAAAAGACTGAAGACTCAAACAAACAACAACAAATATATTACTGACAATGTGATCTTGAAAATAAGTTACTAACAATCTCACCTTACAAATAAGTTACTAACAGTGTAACCTTATATATAAGTTACTAACAATGTAACCTTATAAATAAGTTACTAACAGTGTAACCTTACAAATTAGTAAATAACAATTTAACCTTACAAATAAGTTACTAACATATAACCTTATATAGAAGTTACTAACAGTGTAACCTTATAAATATTTACTAACAGTTTACCCTTAAAAATAAGTTACTAACAGTGTAACCTTATACATAAGTTACTAACAATGCAACCTTAAAAATATGTTACTAACAATGTAACGTTATCAATAAGTTACTAACAATGTCATCTTATATGCAAGTTACTAACAGTAACCTTACCTTTCGACCTCCATCAAACAGTATAGTGTACATTCCTACTGTTGCGTTGTATTCACTGTTGCCAACCATGTTACAAAGTCCTAATATGTGCAGACACTGGAACTGGCGCTTTTAATGCAGCTTTAAAGTTGGCAGCATGAACTGTTCATCGCCTGTACCTGTGCTAATATTCACATCGCTAGCCAGATAACATAACCTATAAAGTAACCCCTAGTGAAGAGTACTGATACAGTTTCACTCCATATTCTTTCTACTTCGTATGATTGACACCTGTAATGTTTTTACACAATGACTTTACGACGATTACGCCAGTAAATATCAATATTGGCAGCTTTGTCTTGGACGAGAAATTGTTTATTGGTGGTTAAAATAAGATTACTCCGACTAGGAAGACGTCCCAATAACTGATCAGTGCTCTCCACTTGTCCGTGGCTCATCATGAGTAGATTAGCTTCCTTCGTACTTTCCTACCTTCGTACTTTCTAAGCATGCCCTCCATTCAGCTACTTTATGAGGATTTCATTTAAAAAGTAACAGTTGGTGATATAAGAAGCTCATGGCACATAAAATACCCCTGATAGGGAAACATTCTGTAACCCTGGATTCTCTCAAAAACCAACAATAGATAACATGGTTGCTAGATACATTATCCCGTAATGGGGCACGTTCCAACACGTCTGCAATACCTAGTCTGTGTGATGCAACCCGCGAAGCACTGAGACATGGATTTATACTGCACGCATTGCATTACCCGGAACGGAGTGTAACCGATTTAACCAGAAACATTGTAATAGTATCTATTGACCGGGGGCATTATTACCTTTTATGCTGAGGAGACGAATGTTCTCCTGAATACACAAGCCACGCCAAAAGGTGCATTTGGCCTTAAATCATGATTATTTATCGTAGGGCCTTCAGTGCCGGGAGTGTCCGAGGACATATGTCACTGTTACCTAGTGGTGAACGTTGGAACTTTGATAGAGCGTTCCAACGAAATCTAAACTAGAAATTTAGCTTCACAGTATAGTCCGTGGAAGGATCTTTTACATGCCATAAATCTGTGACTTGGGACCGCCGGCTTTACTTCCCCTCCGAAGGAAGGCATACTGAAGGATTTTAACGCTCTTACAAAGTCCGACGACTTCGGCCGGGTTTGAACCCGCTATCTTGGCCACAGCAGTTCAGCATGCTACCAACTACACTACCGAAGCCGTGTAAAAATAAATAATAAGTCAGTTTGTTTTCGGTGTCCTCAATGAATTGAACCACAATCATTAGATTAATGTTCACTGATGTGGGAGCACTTCTACGTACTTCGTGCTGCTCAATATTAGACATTACAAAATAACCATGTTACACTGTTATTTCATTCTTGTTCAATAATAGTGAATCAGCACTAGAGTAATACCAAGGTTGCGGGTTCGAATCTCAGTCAAATAAATCAGATCATTTTAAAGACGATGAGAGTCCACGAATCTCAAAGCCTTTTGATGCCATTCTTAAAAGACCTCTCATAAAATACTTGATAATTTAAAGACAAAAGGAATTGCAATGAGATAATGGTAACTCTTTAGAGTTCACTACTAGGTGGCAGTGTAAGAACAATCAACTGTTGCACAAAAAGTAAATTGCGGTATACCTATACAACGTTTCAGAAATTATTCACATGCCTTTCCATGGTCTGACGAATGTGCACACACGCTCGCTGCAAGGGCTGTCAATTCACCGTCATTCCCAGAACTGAGAGAAGTCAGGGTTCTAACCCCCACCGAGAGTGGACTTTCTATCATGAGTGACAGCAACTGATCGCCAATAACCTGAACAAACTTAGGGGTTCGTGGATTTTGTACAAGAGAAGATTGAGCTATTTTAACATAAAACTGCAAATCATTTAATAATTTATTACAGCTACACTTAAGACAACTATTCGTACATTATGGAATGTTTACACACCATGTTGATATAATTATTATTAATAGTAATAATAATAATCAATCGCCAGATTAATAATTTCAAATACCTAAAGGAAACTATACAACCAACTGTATTAAATTGTAAACCAAACATAGAGTGGATCACGCAAACGGACATTGCAATATAATTAAATGTTGCTCCCGGGAATCCTGTTTCTTGTATGTGTATATTTGTACTTGTATGTATCCAACTTGTTGCCATACGCTAAATAAATAAATAAATAATAATTTAAAGCAAACAAAGAGATAATCACAAAATTACAAACAATCTATAGTCACTTGGAATAGGAACAACAAAAAATCAACATCTCACAATGCAGAATTAAAACACTATAAGACGGTAACTGAACCTGAAGTTTTATACGCATCAGTAGCCCTGATCAATGAAGACAGATCAATAACTACAAATTTATAAAATCAGAAAAAGGAAAATCCTCAGGAAATCTTTGGCCCTGTGTGGATGGGAGGAAGAGTGGGGTTATACCAACATTCCGACAAAATATCAGGCACTAGTATAAAAAGACAATTGAAATTTTATGGAAATATTCAGGGAGTTGACAATGAAAGACTTAAGGATATTTCATCGTGCCTCCTCAATGGATAATTGAAATTGAAAATGTCCTTCAAGAAATCAACGTAACAGAGGAACTGGGAGAAGCCTTCAGAACGTTGGTGAACAAACATTACCACTGCATGGACAGGAGAAAGGAAGAAAGATCACAGTGAGAGAGTGGCGATATTTTGGGAAGAAAAGAAAGCTAATTCATATCATCTGTAAGATGGGTGCAACAGCGTCCCTGAGTTGGGCATAACATCGTAAGAAAATAATGATTGTCTTATGTAGACGGTTATTGCCGGTCTGTCAATTTGACGACCATGGGTAACTTACCTATCGTGATGAGGATGAAATAAATTATACATATATTACAAACATCCAGTCTTCGACACAGAGGAATTAACTCAACCAGGTAAAATTATCGAGACCCGGCCGGATATCGAACCCTTGGTTAGTCCCAAGAAATAATAAAAGCAAAAATTATAATCTATATACATATAGCACAAAGTTTGTCTGTCTGTTTGTCTGTCTGTTATGTATACAAATCTACCCCATTTCATCGATCTGAACCAAAATGTGTATACTTACCCTTTGGAAACCTGCGGGTAACCCTGTCCACTTGAAATTTCGGACAGACCACTCCATTCCCTGCATTTAGGCTCTTTGGCATAAATCTACGCCGTTTCATCGATCTGAACCAATATTTGTATACTTACACTTTAGAACCCTACGAATAACACTGTCCACTTAAAATTTCGGACTGACCACCCCATTCCCTGCATTTAGGCCCTTTGGCACAAATCTACACCGTTTCAGCGATCTGAACCAAATTTGTATACTTACCCTTTGGAAACTTGCTAGTAACACTGTCCACTTAAAATTTCGGACAGACCACCCTATTCCCTGCATTTAGGCCCTTTGGCACAAATCTACACCGTTTCACCGATCAAAACCAAAATTCGTATACTTACCCTTTGGTACCTTGCGAGTAACACTGTCTGCTTGAAATTGCGGACAGACCACTCCATTCCCTGCATTTAGGTCCTTTGGCCCAGAACACCGTTTCACTGATCTCAACCAAAATTTGTATATTTACCCTTCGGAACCCTGCGACTAACACTGTCTGCTTGAAATTGCGGAGAGACCACTGCATCCCCTGCATTTAGGCCGTTTGGTACAAATGTACACCGTTTCACCGATCTGACTCAAATTTTACATACTTACCATTTGGAACCCGACAAGTAACACTGTTCACTTAGAATTTCGGACCGACCACACTATTCCATGCATTTAGGCCCTTTGGCACAAAACTACACCGTTTCACCATTCTGAACCAAATTTTACATAATTACCCTTTGGAACCCACTTAAAACTTTGGACAGAAACTCCATTCCCTGCATTTAGGCACTTTGGCAAAAATCAACACTGTTTCACCGATCTGAACCAAATTTTACATACTTACCCTTTGGAACCCGACGAGTAACACTGTCTAAATGAAATTTCGGATAGACCACTCCATTTACTGCATTTAGGCTCTTGGGCGGAAATCTACATCGTTTCACCCATCTCAACCAATCTTTATGTAGTTACCCTTCGGAACACGACGAGTAACAGTGTCTGCTTGAAATTTCGGACAGATCACTCCATTCCCTGTATTTAGGCCCTTTGGCACAAATCTACATCGTTTCACCAATCTGAACCAAAATGTGTATACTTACTTTTTGGAACCCAACGAGTATCACTGTCCACTTTAAATTTCGGACAGACCACTCCATTCCCTGCATTTAGGCCCTCTGGCACAAATCTACACGGTTTCACCGATCTGAACCAACTTTTACATACTTACCCTTTGGAACCCGACGAGTAACACTGTCCACTTGAAATTTCCGATATACCACTCCATTCCCTGCATTTAGGCCCTTTGGCACAAATCTACATCGTTTCACCGATCTGAACCAAAATTTGTATACTTACCATTTGGGACCCGACGAGTCATACTATCTGCTTGAAATTTTGCACTTTGGCCCTTTAGCACAAATCTACACCGTTTCACCCATCGAAAACTTACCCTTTTGAACCCGAAGAGTAACACTGTCTGCTTGAAATTTCGGACAGACCACTCCATCCCCTGCATTTAGGCCTTTGGCACAAATCTAAACCGTTTCACCGATTTGAACCAAATTTCAAATACTTACCCTTTGAGTCCCGACGAGTAACACTGTCTGCTTGAAATTTTAGACAGACCACTCCATTCCCCGTATTTAAGCCCTTTGGCACAAATATACGCTGTTTCACCGATCTGAACCAAATTGTACATACTTTCCCTTTGGAAGCCGACGAGTAACACTGTCTACATGAAATTTCGGACCGAACACTCTATTCCCTGCATTTAGGCCCCTTAGGACAAATTTACACCGTTTCACCTAATTGCACCGAATTTTAGATACTTACCCTTTGAAACCCTGCTGGTAACACTGTCCACTTGATGTTTTGGACAACCCTCTCCGTTCCTCATATTTAGAATAACAGACAAATGGAACTTAACAAGTAGTTCCGTGAAGAACTATACAGCCTATTTTCATATATCCTACTTATGTTAATTGCCACTATCAACATACACAATTTCTGTTTGATTGCTGTAATAGATTCGTAGATATTAAGAACCGACTAAATATTTCGGATGGCCGCCATGTTGGATTTTATATATGTAGGTCCTAGAGTTATGTACTGTTGCATGCAGATTATTGTGAACGTGTAGTATTCAAACTTCAATCGCAAAATTAGGACACAAGAAAAAACAAGGAGATTTTAAAATTTTTCACAGCTGCCATCTTGAGGTTATGGAAAAAATTGAAATAAATTAGATGCCAGTGGATTAACATTCGTATAAGGATTTACTGTACCAAGTTTCACTGCACTCGGTTGGTTAAATTGCGAGAAACGTCCATGTGAATATTTATAATTCGCGTCACCGCCATGTTGGTTTTGTGATCACCAGGTTATTTAAAGTCCTATAGGTGAACTTAAGTTCATAGCCCCTATGAACATTAAAAAATGCAGTTTGATTGCTAAAATAGATTCGTAGATATTCAGTATCGTCTAAATATTTCGGATGGTCGCCATGTTGGATTGTTAAATGTATAGGTCATAGAGTCATGTACCATTAAAGGAAAATTATTGCGTAGGTTCATTATTCAAACTTTCACTTCGATCGCATGACTACATCACAAGAAATAAAAACTTAATTTTAAAATTCGCACTGCCGCCATCTTGAGGTTATGTAAACAATTGAACTAAATTAGATACCAGTGGATTACAATGTGTATAAATATTTCCTGTACCAGGTTTCAGTGCGCTTGGAACATTAAATCGCGAGAAAGGTCTATTTAAAATTTTCAAATTCGCTTGGCCGCCATGTTCGTTTTGTAGTTAACCGGTTTTTGAAAGTCTTATAGATGGACTTCCAGTAGTGCCCTTTATCTCCGTACAAAATTTTAGGGAGATACCGCTAATAGTTTCAGAGATATAGAATGCCGGTGAAATATTTCGCACATCCGCCATCTTGTGATTATGTAAACAATTGAACGAAGTTAGATGTCGGTGCATTACAATGTATATAAACATATACTGTACCAAGTTTCATTGCGTTTGGTTGGTCAAATCACGAGAAACGTCTATTTAAAAGTCGCAAATTCGCTTGGCCTCCATGTTGGTTTTGTAGTTACCAGGTTTTCAAAAGTCACATAAGTGAACTTATAGCGGTTCCCTCTATCACCATAGAAAATGTCAGGGTAATATCGGTAATAGTTTCCGAGATATTGAATGCTGGTGAAATATTTCGCACAGCCGCCATGTTGGATTGGTGAGTCGTAACAAAATTTGAAGGGCACGGTCGAGGTCGCCGGGAATAGTGCTATGAACTTTCCGAGTTTCATTGAAATCGCTCCTGCCGTTTAGATTTTATTAGGGGGGGACACACACACGAATCACACACACACACACACACGCACACACACACGGACAAAAGGTGATCTCATAAGCCTATTTTTTCAAAATTGAAAATAGGCTAAAAACCACGTTTTAAGGCGCTAGAACTATTCATGTCCGTAGTAGTGTAACTGTAAGAATATTTTAATAAGTCTATTGTTTCCTGGCAATACGGGCTGCAACACCTCACCCCTACCAGTGTTCTGGTGCAGAATTGTGAAAATAGTCACATCTTGCGCTGCTTATAATTGGCAGTCACGGGGACTAATAAGTGCAAAACGATTTCTTAGGCCCTTAGAACTGTTATCATCTTGAAAATATTATGCCTCGGTATACGTGCCATAGTGTTGGTGCAGTACATTGAGGTTATCAGCGGCAATAAGCGTTGATGATTTCAAATTTACTTTCATTTATTTCGAACCTTATCGTTGAGCGCTATGTGACGATAAATGACACTTTTGCTACCTCAGGTGCTAGGGACAGCCGAAGTTTTCCAAATTGCTTCGCATATTTTTCTACGGCTCTATGCGACAAAAGTCGACACTATTGGTGTCTATTTTTCTAACAGCCAATGAGATATAGGCCCTAGGCAGTGTCTCTTAGTTCACTGGCTCCTCTTTCTAATCATATTTTTCAATTAGATTGTAAATTACATGGGTCCGTACTGTAGTTAGTAAATAGCCGTTTCCATATTCATTATTATCATTATTACGGAAAAACGACCTGAATGTCACGTCAATTATACTGTAGACTACTACTTTTCTCCCCCACTACCACCACCACAAAAAGTTATATATTTCTTTTTCTGTTAGTTTTAATATCATTTGCCAGTTCTGTAGTAGTATTCATTATCACCCATAAAACAAATAAATCCACCGGGCAAAGCCGGGCACTACTGCTAGTATTAATAATAATACTGGTAATAATAATAATAATAATAATAATTATTATTATTATTATTATTATAAAAGATCGATGATAAAAATGCCTGTACGCCAGCGAATACATTTCAATGAAGTACAAGCTAGAGATGTTGGAAGTCCTGGAAAGGAGAATCCCGCGGAAAATCATGATCCCAATCCAGACTGAAGCCGGATGGAAACTTAGGAGCAACAACGGATTGTACAAGAATGTTGGAAACAGTATACACGATGTGGAAGGGTTTCAAGATAAGATAAGTACTAGAAATACCGGAAGAGCTTGGACGGAAAACCAATGGCAGCAGCACAGCGAACGTATGAAGGAGTAGCCTACTGAAGGCAGAGGAAATTACTTACAAAGCAAAAATAGTGAAATTGTAGCGTGAACCTAAGTGGACAATTCGCGAATAAAAAAATAAAAATACGATCGAAGAGCAAGAAAAGCAATGGAAAAGGAAAGATAGGGACGCCAATGTTTAATAATAGTACATTATGCAACGAGCCTATAATGGCAATAATTAAGACACGAGTATGTTTATAAAACGAGCGTTTTATTACCATTACCATTATAGGCGAGTTGCATATAACTGTTTATATTCGACGATAATTATAACTATTTTATGTTCGAACATAAATATTCATAAATATCTGTCGAGATTTCACCAGTTTTATGTACTGAACAGAGCGCATGGGACTCAGAGAATACCTTGTATTTGACCATGGCCTCCTGGAATACCTCACTATGACACTCGCCACGCAGTGAAATTTATTTGAAAATAAGTCATAAATCCTCCCATCTATAACACTATGTGCTTGATGTTAATCATCATCTGTTGGTGCTGAAGTTTGTAATTAGATGAATATTACTTATCTATGTCTTAATTGGTGGAATAATAGTACAGGCAACACTAAAATTAATCTATGATTGAGTCACGTGTTCACCAGACCGTAGGTAAAATCTACCAGCAATTCAAGCTGGATGATCTGAAGTACTGCGGACGCTGAGCACAAGAGAACAAGAAAAAAGCGGTATTCTCCTGGGATTGTGTACATGCAACAGAAACAGTCGTGCGGACGTTTTACAACTTGTAACGAGAAATGGGACAAGACAGAGAGCATTTAGAACTCAGAGCAATGCAATCAATTCCAGTTTCACACATGATTGGGTCGCGCTGTCTTGGAGAGCAAACACAGGGAGACGAGCGCGCTAGTATTAGTGACACATCTGTTCCGAGAGTTCTCTGGAACAATGGGGGATTGCTTTCCATCTTTCCAGTCGGTCAATACCTTTACAATCCCAATTATTGGGAAATGTTATACAATCTGAAAAAAATACATGTAATTTAAAGTTAGGCCTATTGCACAGATTACAAGAAGAGGGGGGAGGGGGGGGGGGGGGAGAGGGGATTAAAATACAACATGTTTCGCTTGTGAAGCGAGCATCGTCAGATTTCAAATTCAAATCTCTTACATAATTGATATTAACCCTCTGATGCCAAGTTATTACCATTGGCTAGGTCAAAATGCCAAGTAAAGTTTAGAAAAATAACAAGATTTTATAAAAAATTATCTCATACCAATATTTTAAGATAGAATCTTGATATTTTCATTATATTTAATAGAAATCCCTCCCTATATTATTCTGCTAAGGTCCCATTCCAGTTTTGTACCGAAAATAAGGCGCCATTTACACCAACCTACACATATGGGGTACCTGCAGGTTCAGCATAACCCAATGCGTAAGCGAAATGCACTCACTTACTCTTTAAATGCCTCACAATTAAATGCAACGAAATAATGAAAGAATGCAATACGGTAACCATAGTAACATAATCTCACAGGTCCATCTATTTCTGTAAGACGCAATGCAATTCTAATTATTATTACATTACTGTGAAAGTTTCCAGACGGTTATAAGGTTATCACTGAACCAAATCAAGCTGTAAAATTCATCAATACATACAGTATAATGCGCTTAAGGGGGTCAAGGGGCACTCTAGAATATTTTCACGTGTGAGTGTGGTACGAAAGGTCTTTTTCACCCGACTATAAAGGGTCTCCGAAAACCGCATTTAAAGGCCCTTAAATTAACAGTGTCTGTGATATTCCCAGAAAACTTACTTCGCTCCGATATACCTATGAAGGAATGACAAACCCCTAACCACTGCACCAGTAGCTGAATTGATAAAGTCTGATTATTCATACCAAGGATAAATCAGTCATAGGATTCATGATTGAGATTTTGCTAAGTGTACTCTTTACAACTAGAATATTCGCGACGGGTAATGCTAGTATATAATATAAGATGATAAATAATTAATACTTTCGTAAAAATTCTTTTTTTAAATGTTAACAGGAAATATAATTTTGACAGCCTACATACTCTAAATAAAGGTTATGTTATTTTGTTATTTGATTGTTAATACTTTTGAATGTCCCGAGTTTAGAGTAATTCTATCAGGTATCATGTACGATCAATTTCTACAAACAAACACGGCTTCAAAGATCACACGTGCGAGAAGACAGTTGAGTGCAACATGTTCATAGAACACTTATTATGAATCCACTCATCCACTTATTCATGGAACTTTAACACGTCGATAATTATATCCAGAGAGAGAATGTTGTCTTGGTTACAACAGTGTTAGCTCTGCGTGGCTGAAATATAAGGGTTAAGGCGGCACTAAGACATGGCTTCAAAGCTTTCGGTATAATGAAGGATGTCAAGATAATTTTTTTTATCATTTTAAATGACCTTGTCGACTTCGTCGTTACATGCGGTTTTCACCATTCTGTAAATGATATCTCGAGGAAAGATTCTGTAGAACATACACACATCAAAAAATGTTTTGCATCACCTCGGTTCCCAGATCTCCGGCATATAGACGTTGACTGTGTATATTGTATCCAAGATACAGTCACTTTGACTGTTCATAGATGTCACTAAAACTGCTCAAAGATGTAAACAACCATGCATGAGCAGGGCCTATTAGACGGAGGGGGTACGACAGCCGATCAGTTCCAGTCATTCCACCAGGACGAAGGTACGCTGCTCATGTTGTCTGTAGTTCTACCATGCCTAGAAGGTCAATACCGCAGTTCGATCGCGTCCGCATTGTTACTTTGTGTCAAGAAGGGCTCTCAACAAGGGAAGTTTCCAGGCGTCTCAGAGTGAACCAAAGCGATGTTGTTCGGACATGGAGGAGGTACAGAGATACAGGAACTGTCGATGACAGGCCTCGCTCAGGCCGCCCAAGGGCTACTACTGTAGTGGATGACTGCTACTTACGGATTGCCGCTCGGAGGAACCCTGACAGCAATGCCACCATGTTGAATAATGCGTTTCGTTCAGCCACAGGACGTCGTGTTTCAACTCAAACTGTGCGCAATAGGCTGCATGATGCGCAACTTCACCCCCGACGTCCATGGCGAGGTCCAGCTTTGCAACCCCGACACCATGCAGCGCGGTACAGATGGGCCCAACAACATGCTGAATGGACCCCACAGAATTGGCATCACGTTCTCTTCACCGATGAGTGTCGCATATGCCTTCAACCAGACAATCGTCGGAGACGTGTTTGGAGGCACCCTGGTCAGGCTGAACGTCTTAGACACACTGTCCAGCGAGTGCAGCAAGGTGGTGGTTCCCTGATGTTTTGGGGTGGCATTATGTGGGGCCGACGTACGCCACTGGTGGTCATGGAAGGCTCCGAAACGGCTTTACGATACCTGAATGACATCCTCCGACCCATAGTGCACCCATATCGGCAGAATATTGGAGAGGCATTTGTCTTCATGGACGACAATTCTCGACCTCATCGTGCACATCTTGTGAATGCGTTCCTTCAAGATAACGACATCGCTCGACTACAGTGGCCAGCATGTTCGCCAGACATGAACCCTATCGAACATGCCTGGGATATGTTGAAAAGGGCTGTTTATGGACGTCTTGACCCACCAACCACTCTGAGAGATTTACGCCGAATTGTCGTTGAGGAGTGGGACAATTTGGACCAACAGTGTCTTGATGAACTTGTGGATAGTATGCCACGACGAATACAGGCATGCATCAATGCAAGAGGACGTGCTACTGGGTATTAGAGGTAGTGGTGTGTACTGCAATCTGGACCACAAATGCTGAAAGTCTAGCTGTATGATGGTACAACATGCAATGTGTGGGTCTCATGAGCAATAAAACGAGCTGAAATGTTGTTTGTGTTGATCTCTATTCCCTTTGTATTTAAAGGTTCCGGAACTCTTGGAACCGAGGTGATGCAAAACTTTTTTTGATGTGTGTAATTTATGTATGATCAAAGGAAGCCAAGCAGTAACGATTTCAGTGAAAAAGTCGAAAACAAACTTGGCGTCCGTGCGCTTCTTAAGCTTACGCTGGACAAACCGTTAAAAATATCAATATACATGGGTTGGTTTTTTAGTTTTGGCACCTTAGTTATAACTGGATTAGTAACTCACTTAGATGGTTCCAAGTTTCACAGGCCCTCGATGTAGTCCCCACCGTCGCGTACAACGTGATCCCAGCGATGCGGAAGTCGTTGGATCCCGTTGGCTCTGCCCAATCTATTGATGGTACGAAGACAGCGCTAGGCAGCCTGCTTAACGTCTTCAATGGTACGGAAACGCTCTCCGCGCATTGTCATCTTCATCTTTGGGATGAGATCCTAGTCGCAGGGACTGATGTCGGGAGAATATGGGGGGTCATAGAGGACCTCCCAGCCCCAGCGATCCAACAATGCCGACACAACGCCTGCTGTGTGTGCCCTAGCATTGTCATGCAGAACGATGGGCGGTGTAACCATGTGGTGGCGCCGTTTCCTTCTCAGAGCTCCTCGGAGATGGTCTTGCAGAAACGAACAATAGTACGCCGCATTAACGGTTTGCCCTCGGGGAACAGTATGGTGAATGATCACACCATTCCAATCATAGGCAAGAATCAACATTACCTTCACATTGGTGGGGGTTGGTCGAACTGTTTGTTTCCGTGGTGATCCGTGGTACCGCCACTCGTTCGATTGGCGTTTTAACTGTGGCTCATAAGATCTGGCCCACGTCTCGTCAATGGTTATGATACGCCGTAAGAAGGCCTCTCCTTCGCGCTCATAACGCTGCAAGTGCATACGACAAGCGTCATATCGCAGCCATTTGTGCATGTCGGTTAAGTCATGCGGAACCCATTTGGACGCAATCTTCCCCATTTTCAGTAAGTCCTTCAGGATGTGGAGGACAGTTGAATGCGCCAGTCCAGTATCTTGCTCTAATTGACGAATCGTTACGTTCCGATCCACCTCTACTAACGCGGACACCATCTGTACATTGTCATCACTTACCATATCGAGGCATGTGCTCCACACGTTCGCGCCCATCTCGAAAGGCTGCAACCCATCTTGCTACCGTTCTGAATGGTAACGCAGCTGCACCGCTCGCTTCCTGCAATCCTCGGTGACACTGTTTAGCACTGCGACCCCTAGCACACTGAATTTTTATCCACGTTCTCTGCTCTGCTTAGAAAACATTGCGACTGCCTTTCGCGAGCGCTGGTCTCACACTACTCATCTAACAGGCGCGACTGCGCACGAGCGGTGGTGAGGACGGGCGAGGTCATGTGCTCTGAGGGAGGGGATGCAGGGCAGCAACCGTCGGTAAAAGTGGCAGCACCCAACATTGTTGCAACTTGGCACTGAAGCATTGGTGCCAAAACTAAAAATCAACCCATGTACTATGAGCGTAAGAATTGGTCAGCATGAAAAGTTCTACAAAAAAGTCCCCGAGAGCATATCTCTATCTTCAATACATCGCCCACTATAAGTGTTTTTAGACTGGATGGAAGGGGCACGTCCCCGCGCGCTCTGGTGAGCGTGTGGCATCCCGCGCGCTTGACCTTGCTTTGCCCTTGGTTTTCACTTGCCGTTCGCGAGTAATTTAAAACAAGATAAGCAAGTTAAGTATTATGCAGATAATTTTCTAACATGTCGAGCTTTTCTAGTATTTTTCAGCATTTGTAGCATTTAAAATGATTCAAAGTCTAGTCTTTCAGACTGACTGACACTTTTTTGTTTCAAGGAGACTAACATCCAGGTTGTTGGCCCTTAATTCTTTGGATGATAGTAAAAATGATAATTGAGAGAACAAAAGCAACTAACTACTGACTCACAACTTACTTACGTATCAAAAGATGAAATGGACAAAATGGAAGGAATAAGGGAAATAATAGAGAGGAAAGGAAATGTCCTCACCCCATGAAGAAAGAGGACCGAGGGACTCAGAAAGAAGTAGAGCTATGAAAGGCAGATTGAAAAGAGGAGACTTTCCAACCCAAAAACAAGGGAAAAGAAAAAAAAACGGTTCCAGCTCAGAAATCCATCGGGTTTGTCACCGGCAGTGAGTTCAGGGTGTAGCGCTATCTAGGGTGGGGCTGTACACACCCTGCCTTTCTCAAGACTTGAGCAGAAGGCAGGAGATACCATGGAAACCAAATAAGAGGTCTGGCCCCTCGAATAATGAGGATACCAGGTAAGATGCGTCAAGGACTTAGTAAGACGGGAAAATGACAGACTCCCAAGGCCATGGGTACCCTAATACCGTCGGGGTCCGAAGAGAACAAGACTTGACAAAGGGAGGTCGACAGGAAGGAAGTACAGAGGTTTGCAAATTATTAGACTCAACGTCGCGGCTTCGGTGGCGCAGTTGGTAGCATGCTGAGCTTCTATGCCCAAGATCGTGGGTTCAAACCTGGCCGAAGTCATCTGATTTTTAAGAACGTTAAAAATCCCGCAGTATGCCTTCTTTCGGAGGGAAAGTAAAGCAGGCGGTCCCATGTCATAGATTTATGGCATGTTAAAGAACCTTCCACTAATTACACCTGTGTGAAGCTAAATTATATGCAGGTTAAACATTTGACTAACGTTCTTAGGTTCCTACGTTCGTCGTCAAGAGCCGATTGCGGTCGCATCTGGTAACTAATTTCTGAACTAGTTGGTCGTTGACTGTGACGTTTGGCGGCAAAAGTAGGAACTACTTGTAAAAATTGAATGTCTGCAGCCCTTACTTGAATTAAATCAGATTTACACACTAATACAGTCATCACAATTAACACAGGTTATCAGACAGATTGTACATACACCCAAAGTACACGGGGCTACATGACTGCGCTGTCGCAGCCCTTAAACTGAGGAACCAACCAACCAAGACTCGACGTCAGATTTCCAAAATTGCATTTATACTTTTCACGGCTCAATGCACTAAATATGTTTGCAAGGCGGTGAAATTACATCAAATGTTTACCCAAGAGTCTCAATTATAATTTCTTTTTAAGAAACTCAAAGTAAAATGATTTTTTAGAATTTCCACTAACAAAGGAGCCTTTGCTATTGCAAAATGCCACACGTTTTGTTTAGATTACTTCATTCTATGTTTCGTGTGAATTTAGAGCTGAGGGTTTTGGAGTCATTTCACTGATCAGCTCTTGAGTCCTTCCTCTACCTTGGAAGTATAGTCACAAATTATGGGGGAGCAGAGGAAGATGTTCGAAGCCGTACCAGGAAGGCAAATGGTGCGTTTGTCCAGCTCTACCCCATCTGAAGAAATAGAAACATTTCCAGGAAGACCAAGTTCCGCCTTTTCAATAGCAACGTAAAGTTGATTCTTCTCTATGGCTGTGACACATGGAAAGTCACAAAACCGATCAACAACCAGCTACTGATGTTCATTAATAGATGTCTGTGTCGCATCATGAATGTGAGGTGGCCGGACATAATCTAAAATGAAGATCTTTGGACCATCACCAATCAACAACCGATTAGCATCCAGATCAAGGAGAGGAAATGGCGCTGGATTGGTCACACACTAAGGAAGCCGGACGGAGCTATTGAGAGGGCGGCGCTAGACTGGAATCCTCAAAGCGCCAGGAAGCGAGGTCGACCTAAGAAGACCTGGAAGAGGGCGATCGAAAATGAAATTGCAGAGGTGGACAAGAACTGGAGTCAAGTGAAGAGAATGGACAGAAACCGTACTGCGTGGAGAAATTTCGCCAAGGCCCTATGCTCCGGAAGGAGCGACAGGAATTAAGTGAAGTGAGTAAGTGCTCTTCAACTATTCAAAGATTCATGAATCATGGATTGAAATCACATGACTTAGAGGGTACATACCAAAGTCAATGAGAAAATGAAAACGGACTCAGGTATCCCTCGGAATCCCCAATTCTGAAAATTTCCAGTCCTTATGGGGAAATGTATAGGTCGATAATGGAGAAAACATTACTAAGTAGGGTTACAAACGATACTAGCAGTTGGTCAGTAAAATGATTTTGAATAAACAATTGTGACGGGTTTTAATTCATTATTTGATTCTAATAATTTGCACGCCTCTGTACGAAAGAAGTCGGGCAAGGGTAAGTGGAAACAATGGGAAGGGGAAGGGGCAGATGACCTCGCTGTTCCGCCCCTTAAAACAACAATCAAACAATCCCTCAGCTGGAATCCCGTGGTCTCCATATCAAGACTCCATACTGATACAAGAAGCACGCTAATTGTTTTATAATGCTCCTAACAGATTAAAACCCAACTCACACGTGCCCCCTCAAGGTATGCACTGATACTCTGAAACCAGTCGACCGGGCTCCGACTCCCGGCTCGGCCAAGATATATCATTCCGATCTGAGGGCCTGATCGCGGTACACTCGGCCTCGTGATGCAACGCTGAGAAGACATAGTGGAATAATAATAATGTTATTGGTTTTACGTCCCTTTTAACTACTGTGGCTTTTAGAGACGCCAGGGAGCCGGAATTTTGCCTCGAAGGGGATCTTTAACGTGCCAGTAAATCTATTGACACGGCTCCCTCGCATTTGTGCACCCTCAAATGCCAGCTGACTGCACCAGGATACAAACCTGCAACCTAGGGCCCAGCAAACAAGAACGTTACCGCTGAGCCACGCAGCTAGTCCCCTACTAATGGATTTCCTTGGATTTTGCACTTCTCCTCCAGGCAAATACTGGGATAGTTTGCAAGTTGAGACCACGGACGCCTTATTCCCATTCATAGTCTCAGTTAAATATACATTGATAACACAGGTTGCCAGAGATGTCCTACACACACCCAAACTTACAGAGTGAGATCAGATTCTGCGTACACATAGTTTTTTTTAAATAGTCTTTGGTGATGTGGAGAGACAGGATATCGAACACAAGGGTTCTCGACACCCTGAACCAACGGAGATCAATCCTACGCACAATCCGTAAACGTCGTCTCGCATGGTGGGGTCACACAATGCGCCACTCCAATTAAATGAGAACTGTGGCCAAAGGGTTAATTGAGGGAAAAAATCCACGAGGAAGACCTAGAAATACCTTCCTTAAACAAATTCTAAACGACATCCAAGCTCAGAATTATAATTCAATTAAGGAAGCGGGAAATGACAGGGCGATCTGGACATGTTTTTATGGCAACTGACCAGTCTTAGGACTGCAAACCAATGATGATGATGATGATGATAGACTTTGGTTGCTAATTACGACAGCAAATTTCTAAGCGCAACGAGCACAAGGAAAAAAGAATATTTATGCACTTGGGAAGTCAAGAGAGAGATGTGATAGCTGGCACCATGGTGTAACTACAATGGTGAGGCGGATCGCTCCCTCTCTCTTGTGCGGATGACGTCACAACGGGGGCATTGCGTTCGGTGACACAGCACGAAGTACATGTATTTGACACGGCTCTGGTCTTAAGTTGAAGGCATAATTAATAAATAAAATGTATTATAACACTCAACATACTTTGTATTGTGAACTCTGATAATAATGTTGGTAATTATGAATGCGCCGTACCTCTAAAATATATAACGAGATCAACTAAGTTTTCTTACATTGATGAATTTACACATTTTGCGATTCAATTTTCTCTGTGAATTGCCGAAAATTATTTTTCTGTTTAAGCCAAGCAACCTAATATATGCTCGGGTTCGAGTTAAACAGTGAATAACCTCATATGCAATATTAATATGAGGCAATTTTTACAAGGTCCTGCTGGTTACTTCATTGAATATAAACATACCATTTGATAGCGAAATGTCATGAAATTTATGAAACTCAGCGTCCATTGTTGTTTCAACTTCCATATGTTCATTATAGGGATACAAACGATTTCCCCTTGAAATAAACTGGAGCCAATCTGGGCCTTCATTACTGGGTTAATGTTCTTGAGATACAAAGTACACGGGACTACATTACCGCGTTGTCGCAGCGCCTAAACTGAGGAACCAACCAATGTTCTTGAGATAATGTTCGCAAATTTTTGTACTTATCCCTGAATCTATGTGCTACATATCCTGTACTGTATTTTAAACCTTCATGGTTCATTTCATCTTTAAAATCTGAGACATCAAATTCATCCAACAATTCATTCTGATGATCGGTCATTTTAAACAAACTCATATTCATTTCCACAGTTTCCTAATTTGATTCAATAAATAAACTGGAAACTAGTTTTTCTTAGTCAGGAGCATCCACGATATCAGGCAACATTCACTAACGGAGTCTGCGAGAAACAGGTAGGCCTATCGGTTTCTGTTTCCATTGGTTTAATCAGACACTTTTCTACAATATCCTCCTCCTCTGTGTTTATATTTAAAGTAAACACTGAAGCAGAGGGCTTGTCCAAAATGAACCATCTCAACCTACAGTTTACTTAATATCCAGAGGATATGGGTGATCATTGGAGCCTCCCATTCCTCTAATATATGTGAGAAGGTTCTCCAAAATATCTTGATTTAGACGATAAGTTATTATGTACTCGACTTGGTACATCGGCTTCAAGCATCTAAAAAGGTTAACTAGAAACGTGTTGCTGAGTAGAATTCCTTTTCGAAATGGGAGCAAGGCTTTATGTCGGTCAACTTTCATGGACGTTATCAACTCATTGACATTATTTAGCACACTGATTTGCTTGTCAAAATCAGTACCAAATGCATTTCCTTCAGAATGATGATGATGATAATAATTGTTGTTTTAAGGGGTCTAACATCTAGGTTATCGGCCCCTAATGGTTTGGGTGATAGTGAAATATGAGATGAGAATGAAAACCATAACTAATACAAACTAGACTTACATACTAAACGAAGAAATGGTAAACAAACGAAGGATAAGGCAATTAAAGGACAGGAAGAAAAGAAATGACCTCAACCCACGAATAATGAGGATTGAAGGACTTGGAAGGAAGGAGAGCCATGAAAGGCGGATAGAAAAGAGGAGAGGGCCCATCCCAAAGTCAGTGGTAAAAGGGGACAAAACGGACCCAGCTCAGGAATCCCTCGGGATCGCCAACTCCCGAACTCACCAGCCGTAAGCCCCTGAGGGTGTAGCAATATCCAGGATGCACCTGAAGTGGTGGGGCTACATACACCCTGCCTCCTTGAGGGCCTTGAGCAGAAGGCAGGAGATAACATGAAAAGAAAAAGAAGGCTGACCCCTCGCAGAAGGAAGGTATCAGGAAAGATGAGACAAGGGCCAATTGAGGCGGAAAAGGAAGAGACTCCCTAGGCCTCGGAAAACCGTCGGGGTCGGAAGAGAACAAGAGTTGACCAAGAGAGGTTGACAGGAAAGAAGACGAAGAGGAGCCCGGCATAAGTAAGTGGAAGCAATGCCGGACTCAGCTGGGATCCCGTGGTCACCAACCCACGTCCCACAAGTTATGATCCCCTGGGGGCTTTCAGAATGACTCCCAATTTTTTTTTTAGCATTAAGTAAGCCAAACCAGTCATTTATTAATTTTATACATCTAGCAGCTTCTTCTTAGTCAATGTTTTTCATCAAACCTTTCCCTCCACACCATTCAAGAGCCTTTGATACCTGGTTTGAAAGTACTTGAGCTGCAGGCCGAAATTTGTGTCTCTCTGGTCCCTTTAAGTCTAAAAGATATCTGCTAATTTTGTGCGCAGTAGTGAGTTCAGAAGAAGACATACAAATTAGTAGTTCCAAAACATTCCTTGCTCACCTTTTTCCCATTGAGCAGTACACATCCCTGATCTAACTACGGACAAATCTAACAAATGATTTCTCACAAGTTTCAATAAATGAGGAATGTTTGCAAACACAAACACCTTTAACGAACCGTTGCTTGGATGATTGAAGACACATTCCTTATTATGCCGTTGACAGAGATTGAAATACAATACTTTCACTAGCAACGTACACACCTGTCAACATTAACATCATTATTTCAATCGACTGCAGATTCACGCGCCTGACTCCCGCCTTTAGCCACAAGTCACGGCTGCTCCCGTTGTGTCGTCATCCGCACGAGAGAGAGGGAGCGATCCGCCTCACCATTGTAGTTACACCATGGCTGGCACGTGTAGAAAACTGGTTCTTAAACCATGAGTACTCATAGGTTATTTCCATTCTTCGTCATCGTCTTCTAATGGAGTTTGTCAGATCATTGAGTCGATTCTAGTCTTAAGACATGAATTTGTTACTTGGGTGAAGGGCTGATGACCTTGCTGTTATTCCCTTAAATCAATTCAAAAATCACCTTCTCTGGTGGAACTCTAATATCTTTGTTTTTTAAATTAACTCTAAACTAGAAATTTCTTATACTCGTATATTTTATTTTCAATTACACTATTGTTTGAATGTAACCTTGGATACGGTTTTTCGTTCTTACGTAATCTGAAAATTTCTCAAGAGATAACAGATTTTACAAAAGCTACTCAAATTCAAACAAATTCAAACAATATATTTTATTTACATCAGAAAAATGGTTGTCTGGGCAACCTGTACACAATTCACAATTTCAACTCTGGGATTTGCTGATGACATCGTCATCTTAGCCGACATATCAGAGGATTTGAATGAGTGTTTGAATGGTATGGATTCTGTCTTGAGGAATGAATTCATGATGGAAATTAATAAAAATATTGGAATTCAGTCGAAAGAAATCTGAAACCCGTATGGATGTCGAATTGGCAGGTTAAAAGCTTAAGGAAGTAGGTAACTTCTGTTACTCCGGAAGCAAAATAACCAGTGATGGACGGAGCAAAGAGGATATAAAAAGTAGGTTAGCACAGGCAAGGAAAGCATTTCTAGAGGAAATGAATCTGTTGACATAGAATATAGATTTTGGTATTCGGATGTCATTTCTGAAGGCCTTTGTCTGGAGCGTGGCGCTCTATTGAAGTGAAACTTGGACTGTTGGAGCAGCAGAAAAGAGGAGAATTGAAGCGTTTGAAATGTGGTGTTACAGGAGAATGATGAAGATCAGATGGGTAGATAGGGTTACAAATAAAGAGGTATTAAGACGAGTCGGGGAGGAGAGATGTTTCTGGCGACTGCTAATGAAGAGAAGAGATAGGTTGGTAGGACACATCCTAAGACATCCAGGAATAGCAAACTTATTTATAGAAGGAAGGGTTGAGGATAAGAACTGTAGTGGTAGACCAAGGTTAGATTGCCTCGGATGTAGGGTGTGGTAGCAATGTAGAGATGAAATGATTAACTCAGGACTGGGAGGCATGGAGAGCTGCATCAAACCAGTCGAAAGACTGAAGACTCAAACAACAACACATTCATAGACAAAGACTATTTCGTATGTAGGAGTATTAGCTTTTTACTATCATCACAGCCGAGGTCATTGTAGGTTATTCCACACATTAGTTTACAATTCTACTGTGGTTTAAGGAGTATTGCTTACTGCTCGAGTCCAAGCTCTATGAACTTGCGGGGTGAAGAGAAAGAGCAGTGAAGGGTCGGGCGTGAAGAGAAGGATCTGTCAACAGCCCACCGTGATATATGGTATTCCTTTCTATTCCAATACTGCTAACATTCGGCCGTTGCTCAAACCACTGCGGTGTAAGGAATGACTGAGTGAGTCACGGACCAATGTATTTGGTTCTGTACTATGCACGGACCGAGACACCTCATCACTCGTCAACACCACTACTCATAGTCCGCGATGCACATTCCTCTCAGGTTCACGCAGCTTAGACTCGAGCAGTAAGTGTACCACAGAGATTGTAGCTACACGTTCATAGGTTAATTGGAGAGGAACATAAATGAGAATGAAACATGTAAAAACCATACAATTTCTTAAGGAGGAAGAATTAAGAGACAGTCAGTCTGGGCTTCGACCAAGCGCGGTACTATGACGTCACACACCTCAGTGCATTCTCGGTACATTTCGTGACGTTGCCGGAACGTAACGCCAGAGCTCACCAGTGAACTCAGTACACATGCACAAAGCGGTACTATGACGTCACACCCCTCAGTGCATTCTCGGTACATTTCGTGACGTTGCCGTAACGTAACGCCAGAGCTCACCAGTGAACTCAGTACACATGCACCAAGCGGTACTATGACGTCACACACCTCAGTGCATTCTCGGTACATTTCGTGACATTGCCGTAACGTAACGCCAGAGCTCACCAGTGAACTCAGTACACATGCACCAAGCGGTACTATGACGTCACACACCTCAGAGCATTCTCGGTACATCTCGTGACATTGCCGTAACGTAACGCCAGAGCTCACCAGTGAACTCAGTACACATGCACCAAGCGGTACTATGACGTCACACACCTCAGTGCATTCTCGGTACATCTCGTGACTTTGCCGTAACGTAACGCCAGAGCTCACCAGTGAACTCAGTACACATGCACCAAGCGGTACTATGACGTCACACACCTCAGTGCATTCTCGGTACATCTCGTGACGTTGCCGTAACGTAACGCCAGAGCTCACCAGTGAACTCAGTACACATGCACCAAGTGGTACTATGGCGACACACACCTCAGTGCATTCTCGGTACATCTCGTGACTTTGCCGTAACGTAACGCCAGAGCTCACCAGTGAACTCAGTACACATGCACCAAGCGGTACTATGACGTCACACACCTCAGTGCATTCTCGGTACATCTCGTGACTTTGCCGGAACGTAACGCCAGAGCTCACCAGTGAACTCAGTACACATGCACCAAGCGGTACTATGACGTCACACACCTCAGATCATTCTCGGTACATTTCGTGACGTTGCCGTAACGTAACGCCAGAGCTCACCAGTGAACTCAGTACACATGCACCAAGGGTACTATGACGTCACACACCTCAGTGCATTCTCGGTACATTTCGTGACGTTGCCGGAACGTAACGCCAGAGCTCACCAGTGAACTCAGTACACATGCACCAAGCGGTACTATGACGTCACACACCTCAGTGCATTCTCGGTACATTTCGTGACCTTGCCGGAACGTAACGCCAGAGCTCACCAGTGAACTCAGTACACATGCACCAAGCGGTACTATGACGTCACACACCTCAGTGCATTCTCGGTACATTTCGTGACGTTGCCGGAACGTAACGCCAGAGCTCACCAGTGAACTCAGTACACATGCACCAAGTGGTACTATGGCGCCACACACCTCAGTGCATTCTCGGTACATCTCGTGACTTTGCCATAACGTAACGCCAGAGCTCACCAGTGAACTCAGTACACATGCACCAAGTGGTACTATGACGTCACACACCTCAGTGCATTCTCGGTACATCTCGTGACGTTGCCGTAACGTAACGCCAGAGCTCACCAGTGAACTCAGTACACATGCACCAAGCGGTACTATGACGTCACACACCTCAGTTCATTCTCGGTACATTTCGTGACGTTGCCGGAACGTAACGCCAGAGCTCACCAGTGAACTCAGTACACATGCACCAAGCGGTACTATGACGTCACACACCTCAGTGCATTCTCGGTACATCTCGTGACTTTGCCGTAACGTAACGCCAGAGCTCACCAGTGAACTCAGTACACATGCACCAAGCGGTACTATGGCGTCACACACCTCAGTGCATTCTCGGTACATCTCGTGACTTTGAAGTAACGTAACGACAGAGCTCACCAGTGAACTCAGTACACATGCACCAAGTGGTACTATGACGTCACACACCTCAGTGCATTCTCGGTACATCTCGTGACTTTGCCGTAACGTAACGCCAGAGCTCACCAGTGAACTCAGTACACATGCACCAAGCGGTACTATGACGTCACACACCTCAGTGCATTCTCGGTACATCTCGTGACATTGCCGGAACGTAATGCCAGAGCTCACCAGTGAACTCAGTACACATGCACCAAGCGGTACTATGACGTCACACACCTCAGTGCATTCTCGGTACATTTCGTGACGTTGCCGTAACGTAACGCCAGAGCTCACCAGTGAACTCAGTACACATGCACCAAGCGGTACTATGACGTCACACACCTCAGTGCATTCTCGGTACATCTCGTGACATTGCCGTAACGTAACGCCAGAACTCACCAGTGAACACAGTACACATGCACCCAGCGGTACTATGACGTCACACACCTCAGTGCATTCTCGGTACATTTCGTGACGTTGCCGGAACGTAACGCCAGAGCTCACCAGTGAACTCAGTACACATGCACCAAGCGGAACTATGACGTCACACACCTCAGTGCATTCTCGGTACATCTCGTGATTTTGCCGTAACGTAACGCCAGAGCTCACCAGTGAACTCAGTACACATGCACCAAGTGGTACTATGACGTCATACACTTCAGTTCATTCACGGTACGTTTCGTGACGTTGCCGTAACGTAACGCCAGAGCTCACCAGTGAATTCAGTACACATGCACCAAGCGGTACTATGACGTCACACACCTCAGTGCATTCTCGGTACATTTCGTGACATTGCCGGAACGTAACGCCAGAGCTCACCAGTGAACTCAGTACACATGCACCAAGCGGTACTATGACGTCACACACCTCAGTGCATTCTCGGTACATCTCGTGACATTGCCGTAACGTAACGCCAGAGCTCACCAGTGAACTCAGTACACATGCACCAAGCGGTACTATGACGTCACACACCTCAGTGCATTCTCGGTACATTTCGTGACATTGCCGGAACGTAACGCCAGAGCTCACCAGTGAACTCAGTACACATGCACCAAGCGGTACTATGACGTCACACACCTCAGTGCATTCTCGGTACATTTCGTGACGTTGCCGTAACGTAACGCCAGAGATCACCAGTGAACTCAGTACACATGCACCAAGCGCGGTACTATGACGTCACACACCTCAGTGCATTCTCGGTACATTTCGTGACATTGCCGGAACGTAACGCCAGAGCTCACCAGTGAACTCAGTACACATGCACCAAGCGGTACTATGACGTCACACACCTCAGTGCATTCTCGGTACATTTCGTGACGTTGCCGGAACGTAACGCCAGAGCTCACCAGTGAACTCAGTACACATGCACCAAGCGCGGTACTATGACGTCACACACCTCAGTGCATTCTCGGTACATTTCGTGACGTTGCCGGAACGTAACGCCAGAGCTCACCAGTGAACTCAGTACACATGCACCAAGCGGTACTATGACGTCACACACCTCAGTTCATTCTCGGTACATTTCGTGACGTTGCCGGAACGTATCGCCAGAGCTCACCAGTGAACTCAGTACACATGCACCAAGCGGTACTATGACGTCACACACCTCAGTGCATTCTCGGTACATTTCGTGACGTTGCCGGAACGTAACGCCAGAGCTCACCAGTGAACTCAGTACACATGCACCAAGCGCGGTACTATGACGTCACACACCTCAGTGCATTCTCGGTACATTTCGTGACGTTGCCGGAACGTAACGCCAGAGCTCACCAGTGAACTCAGTACACATGCACCAAGCGGTACTATGACGTCACACACCTCAGTTCATTCTCGGTACATTTCGTGACGTTGCCGGAACGTAACGCCAGAACTCACCAGTGAACTCAGTACACATGCACCAAGCGGTACTATGACGTCACACACCTCAGTGCATTCTCGGTACATCTCGTGACGTTGCCGGAACGTAACGCCAGAGCTCACCAGTGAACTCAGTACACATGCACCAAGCGGTACTATGACGTCACACACCTCAGTGCATTCTCGGTATATTTCGTGACGTTGCCGTAACGTAACGCCAGAGCTCACCAGTGAACTCAGTACACATGCACCAAGCCGTACTATGACGTCACACACCTCAGTTCATTCTCGGTACATTTCGTGACGTTGCCGTAACGTAACGCCAGAGCTCACCAGTGAACTCAGTACACATGCACCAAGCGGTACTATGGCGTCACACACCTCAGTGCATTCTCGGTACATCTCGTGACTTTGCCGTAACGTAACGCCAGAGCTCACCAGTGAACTCAGTACACATGCACCAAGCGGTACTATGACGTCACACACCTCAGTGCATTCTCGGTATATTTCGTGACGTTGCCGTAACGTAACGCCAGATCTCACCAGTGAACTCAGTACACATGCACCAAGCGGTACTATGACGTCACACACCTCAGTTCATTCTCGGTACATTTCGTGACGTTGCCGTAACGTAACGCCAGAGCTCACCAGTGAACTCAGTACACATGCACCAAGCGGTACTATGACGTCACACACCTCAGTGCATTCTCGGTACATTTCGTGACATTGCCGGAACGTAACGCCAGAGCTCACCAGTGAACTCAGTACACATGCACCAAGCGGTACTATGACGTCACACACCTCAGTGCATTCTCGGTATATTTCGTGACGTTGCCGTAACGTAACGCCAGAGCTCACCAGTGAACTCAGTACACATGCACCAAGCGGTACTATGACGTCACACACCTCAGAGCATTCTCGGTACATTTCGTGACGTTGCCGGAACGTAACGCCAGAGCTCACCAGTGAACTCAGTACACATGCACCAAGCGGTACTATGACGTCACACACCTCAGTGCATTCTCGGTACATTTCGTGACGTTGCCGGAACGTAACGCCAGAGCTCACCAGTGAACTCAGTACACATGCACCAAGCGGTACTATGACGTCACCCACCTCCGTTCATTCTCGGTACATCTCGTGACTTTGCCGGAACGTAACGCCAGAGCTCACCAGTGAACTCAGTACACATGCACCAAGTGGTACTATGGCGTCACACACCTCAGTGCATTCTCGGTACATTTCGTGACATTGCCGTAACGTAACGCCAGAGCTCACCAGTGAACTCAGTACACATGCACCAAGCGGTACTATGACGTCACACACCTCAGTTCATTCTCGGTACATCTCGTGACTTTGCCGTAACGTAACGCCAGAGCTCACCAGTGAACTCAGTACACATGCACCAAGTGGTACTATGGCGTCACACACCTCAGTTCATTCTCGGTACATTTCGTGACATTGCCGTAACGTAACGCCAGAGCTCACCAGTGAACTCAGTACACATGCACCAAGCGGTACTATGACGTCACACACCTCAGTTCATTCTCGGTACATTTCGTGACGTTGCCGGAACGTAACGCCAGAGCTCACCAGTGAACTCAGTACACATGCACCAAGCGGTACTATGACGTCACACACCTCAGTTCATTCTCGGTACATTTCGTGACGTTGCCGGAACGTAACGCCAGAGCTCACCAGTGAACTCAGTACACATGCACCAAGCGGTACTATGACGTCACACACCTCAGTGCATTCTCGGTACATCTCGTGACGTTGCCGTAACGTAATGCCAGAGCTCACCAGTGAACTCAGTACACATGCACCAAGCGGTACTATGACGTCACACACCTCAGTGCATTCTCGGTACATCTCGTGACTTTGCCGTAACGTAACGCCAGAGCTCACCAGTGAACTCAGTACACATGCACCAAGCGGTACTATGACGTCACACACCTCAGTGCATTCTCGGTACATTTCGTGACATTGCCGGAACATAACGCCAGAGCTCACCAGTGAACTCAGTACACATGCACCAAGTGGTACTATGGCGACACACACCTCAGTGCATTCTCGGTACATCTCGTGACTTTGCCGTAACGTAACGCCAGAGCTCACCAGTGAACTCAGTACACATGCACCAAGCGGTACTATGACGTCACACACCTCAGTGCATTCTCGGTACATCTCGTGACTTTGCCGGAACGTAACGCCAGAGCTCACCAGTGAACTCAGTACACATGCACCAAGCGGTACTATGACGTCACACACCTCAGTTCATTCTCGGTACATTTCGTGACGTTGCCGGAACGTAACGCCAGAGCTCACCAGTGAACTCAGTACACATGCACCAAGCGGTACTATGATGTCACACACCTCAGTTCATTCTCGGTACATCTCGTGACTTTGCCGTAACGTAACGCCAGAGCTCACCAGTGAACTCAGTACACATGCACCAAGCGGTACTATGGCGTCACACACCTCAGTGCATTCTCGGTACATCTCGTGACTTTGAAGTGACGTAACGACAGAGCTCACCAGTGAACTCAGTACACATGCACCAAGTGGAACTATGACGTCACACACCTCAGTGCATTCTCGGTACATCTCGTGACTTTGCCGTAACGTAACGCCAGAGCTCACCAGTGAACTCAGTACACATGCACCAAGCGGTACTATGACGTCACACACCTCAGTGCATTCTCGGTACATCTCGTGACATTGCCGGAACGTAATGCCAGAGCTCACCAGTGAACTCAGTACACATGCACCAAGCGGTACTATGACGTCACACACCTCAGTGCATTCTCGGTACATTTCGTGACGTTGCCGTAACGTAACGCCAGAGCTCACCAGTGAACTCAGTACACATGCACCAAGCGGTACTATGACGTCACACACCTCAGTGCATTCTCGGTACATCTCGTGACATTGCCGTAACGTAACGCCAGAACTCACCAGTGAACACAGTACACATGCACCCAGCGGTACTATGACGTCACACACCTCAGTGCATTCTCGGTACATTTCGTGACGTTGCCGGAACGTAACGCCAGAGCTCACCAGTCAACTCAGTACACATGCACCAAGTGGTACTATGACGTCACACACCTCAGTGCATTCTCGGTACATCTCGTGACTTTGCCGTAACGTAACGCCAGAGCTCACCAGTGAACTCAGTACACATGCACCAAGCGGTACTATGACGTCACACACCTCAGTGCATTCTCGGTACATCTCGTGACATTGCCGGAACGTAATGCCAGAGCTCACCAGTGAACTCAGTACACATGCACCAAGCGGTACTATGACGTCACACACCTCAGTGCATTCTCGGTACATTTCGTGACGTTGCCGTAACGTAACGCCAGAGCTCACCAGTGAACTCAGTACACATGCACCAAGCGGTACTATGACGTCACACACCTCAGTGCATTCTCGGTACATCTCGTGACATTGCCGTAACGTAACGCCAGAACTCACCAGTGAACACAGTACACATGCACCCAGCGGTACTATGACGTCACACACCTCAGTGCATTCTCGGTACATTTCGTGACGTTGCCGGAACGTAACGCCAGAGCTCACCAGTGAACTCAGTACACATGCACCAAGCGGAACTATGACGTCACACACCTCAGTGCATTCTCGGTACATCTCGTGATTTTGCCGTAACGTAACGCCAGAGCTCACCAGTGAACTCAGTACACATGCACCAAGTGGTACTATGACGTCATACACTTCAGTTCATTCACGGTACATTTCGTGACGTTGCCGTAACGTAACGCCAGAGCTCACCAGTGAATTCAGTACACATGCACCAAGCGGTACTATGACGTCACACACCTCAGTGCATTCTCGGTACATTTCGTGACATTGCCGGAACGTAACGCCAGAGCTCACCAGTGAACTCAGTACACATGCACCAAGCGGTACTATGACGTCACACACCTCAGTGCATTCTCGGTACATCTCGTGACATTGCCGTAACGTAACGCCAGAGCTCACCAGTGAACTCAGTACACATGCACCAAGCGGTACTATGACGTCACACACCTCAGTGCATTCTCGGTACATTTCGTGACATTGCCGGAACGTAACGCCAGAGCTCACCAGTGAACTCAGTACACATGCACCAAGCGGTACTATGACGTCACACACCTCAGTGCATTCTCGGTACATTTCGTGACGTTGCCGTAACGTAACGCCAGAGATCACCAGTGAACTCAGTACACATGCACCAAGCGCGGTACTATGACGTCACACACCTCAGTGCATTCTCGGTACATTTCGTGACATTGCCGGAACGTAACGCCAGAGCTCACCAGTGAACTCAGTACACATGCACCAAGCGGTACTATGACGTCACACACCTCAGTGCATTCTCGGTACATTTCGTGACGTTGCCGGAACGTAACGCCAGAGCTCACCAGTGAACTCAGTACACATGCACCAAGCGCGGTACTATGACGTCACACACCTCAGTGCATTCTCGGTACATTTCGTGACGTTGCCGGAACGTAACGCCAGAGCTCACCAGTGAACTCAGTACACATGCACCAAGCGGTACTATGACGTCACACACCTCAGTTCATTCTCGGTACATTTCGTGACGTTGCCGGAACGTAACGCCAGAACTCACCAGTGAACTCAGTACACATGCACCAAGCGGTACTATGACGTCACACACCTCAGTGCATTCTCGGTACATCTCGTGACGTTGCCGGAACGTAACGCCAGAGCTCACCAGTGAACTCAGTACACATGCACCAAGCGGTACTATGACGTCACACACCTCAGTGCATTCTCGGTATATTTCGTGACGTTGCCGTAACGTAACGCCAGAGCTCACCAGTGAACTCAGTACACATGCACCAAGCGGTACTATGACGTCACACACCTCAGTTCATTCTCGGTACATTTCGTGACGTTGCCGTAACGTAACGCCAGAGCTCACCAGTGAACTCAGTACACATGCACCAAGCGGTACTATGGCGTCACACACCTCAGTGCATTCTCGGTACATCTCGTGACTTTGCCGTAACGTAACGCCAGAGCTCACCAGTGAACTCAGTACACATGCACCAAGCGGTACTATGACGTCACACACCTCAGTGCATTCTCGGTATATTTCGTGACGTTGCCGTAACGTAACGCCAGATCTCACCAGTGAACTCAGTACACATGCACCAAGCGGTACTATGACGTCACACACCTCAGTTCATTCTCGGTTCATTTCGTGACGTTGCCGTAACGTAACGCCAGAGCTCACCAGTGAACTCAGTACACATGCACCAAGCGGTACTATGACGTCACACACCTCAGTGCATTCTCGGTACATTTCGTGACATTGCCGGAACGTAACGCCAGAGCTCACCAGTGAACTCAGTACACATGCACCAAGCGGTACTATGACGTCACACACCTCAGTGCATTCTCGGTATATTTCGTGACGTTGCCGTAACGTAACGCCAGAGCTCACCAGTGAACTCAGTACACATGCACCAAGCGGTACTATGACGTCACACACCTCAGAGCATTCTCGGTACATTTCGTGACGTTGCCGGAACGTAACGCCAGAGCTCACCAGTGAACTCAGTACACATGCACCAAGCGGTACTATGACGTCACACACCTCAGTGCATTCTCGGTACATTTCGTGACGTTGCCGGAACGTAACGCCAGAGCTCACCAGTGAACTCAGTACACATGCACCAAGCGGTACTATGACGTCACCCACCTCAGTTCATTCTCGGTACATCTCGTGACTTTGCCGGAACGTAACGCCAGAGCTCACCAGTGAACTCAGTACACATGCACCAAGTGGTACTATGGCGTCACACACCTCAGTGCATTCTCGGTACATTTCGTGACATTGCCGTAACGTAACGCCAGAGCTCACCAGTGAACTCAGTACACATGCACCAAGCGGTACTATGACGTCACACACCTCAGTTCATTCTCGGTACATCTCGTGACTTTGCCGTAACGTAACGCCAGAGCTCACCAGTGAACTCAGTACACATGCAGCAAGTGGTACTATGGCGTCACACACCTCAGTGCATTCTCGGTACATTTCGTGACATTGCCGTAACGTAACGCCAGAGCTCACCAGTGAACTCAGTACACATGCACCAAGCGGTACTATGACGTCACACACCTCAGTTCATTCTCGGTACATTTCGTGACGTTGCCGGAACGTAACGCCAGAGCTCACCAGTGAACTCAGTACACATGCACCAAGCGGTACTATGACGTCACACACCTCAGTTCATTCTCGGTACATTTCGTGACGTTGCCGGAACGTAACGCCAGAGCTCACCAGTGAACTCAGTACACATGCACCAAGCGGTACTATGACGTCACACACCTCAGTGCATTCTCGGTACATCTCGTGACGTTGCCGTAACGTAATGCCAGAGCTCACCAGTGAACTCAGTACACATGCACCAAGCGGTACTATGACGTCACACACCTCAGTGCATTCTCGGTACATCTCGTGACTTTGCCGTAACGTAACGCCAGAGCTCACCAGTGAACTCAGTACACATGCACCAAGCGGTACTATGACGTCACACACCTCAGTGCATTCTCGGTACATTTCGTGACATTGCCGGAACATAACGCCAGAGCTCACCAGTGAACTCAGTACACATGCACCAAGCGGTACTATGACGTCACACACCTCAGTGCATTCTCGGTACATTTCGTGACGTTGCCGTAACGTAACGCCAGAGCTCACCAGTGAACTCAGTACACATGCACCAAGCGGTACTATGACGTCACACACCTCAGTGCATTCTCGGTACATCTCGTGATTTTGCCGTAACGTAACGCCAGAGCTCACCAGTGAACTCAGTACACATGCACCAAGCGGTACTATGACGTCACACACCTCAGTGCATTCTCGGTACATTTCGTGACGTTGCCGGAACGTAACGCCAGAGCTCACCAGTGAACTCAGTACACATGCACCAAGCGGTACTATGACGTCACACACCTCAGTGCATTCTCGGTACATTTCGTGACATTGTCGTAACGTAACGCCAGAGCTCACCAGTGAACTCAGTACACATGCACCAAGCGGTACTATGACGTCACACACCGCAGTGCATTCTCGGTACATTTCGTGACGTTGCCGGAACGTAACGCCAGAGCTCACCAGTTAACTCAGTACACATGCACCAAGCGGTACTATGACGTCTCACACCTCAGTGCATTCTCGGTACATTTCATGACGTTGCCGTAACGTAACGCCAGAGCTCACCAGTGAACTCAGTACACATGCACCAAGCGATACTATGACGTCACACACCTCAGTGCATTCTCGGTACATTTCGTGACGTTGCCGGAACGTAACGCCAGAGCTCACCAGTGAACTCAGTACACATGCACCAAGTGGTACTATGGCGTCACACACCTCAGTGCATTCTCGGTACATCTCGTGACTTTGCCATAACGTAACGCCAGAGCTCACCAGTGAACTCAGTACACATGCACCAAGTGGTACTATGACGTCACAAACCTCAGTGCATTCTCGGTACATCTCGTGACGTTGCCGTAACGTAACGCCAGAGCTCACCAGTGAACTCAGTACACATGCACCAAGCGGTACTATGACGTCACACACCTCAGTTCATTCTCGGTACATTTCGTGACGTTGCCGGAACGTAACGCCAGAGCTCACCAGTGAACTCAGTACACATGCACCAAGCGGTACTATGATGTCACACACCTCAGTGCATTCTCGGTACATCTCGTGACTTTGCCGTAACGTAACGCCAGAGCTCACCAGTGAACTCAGTACACATGCACCAAGCGGTACTATGGCGTCACACACCTCAGTGCATTCTCGGTACATCTCGTGACTTTGAAGTAACGTAACGACAGAGCTCACCAGTGAACTCAGTACACATGCACCAAGTGGAACTATGACGTCACACACCTCAGTGCATTCTCGGTACATCTCGTGACTTTGCCGTAACGTAACGCCAGAGCTCACCAGTGAACTCAGTACACATGCACCAAGCGGTACTATGACGTCACACACCTCAGTGCATTCTCGGTACATCTCGTGACATTGCCGGAACGTAATGCCAGAGCTCACCAGTGAACTCAGTACACATGCACCAAGCGGTACTATGACGTCACACACCTCAGTGCATTCTCGGTACATTTCGTGACGTTGCCGTAACGTAACGCCAGAGCTCACCAGTGAACTTAGTACACATGCACCAAGCGGTACTATGACGTCACACACCTCAGTGCATTCTCGGTACATCTCGTGACATTGCCGTAACGTAACGCCAGAACTCACCAGTGAACACAGTACACATGCACCCAGCGGTACTATGACGTCACACACCTCAGTGCATTCTCGGTACATTTCGTGACGTTGCCGGAACGTAACGCCAGAGCTCACCAGTGAACTCAGTACACATGCACCAAGCGGAACTATGACGTCACACACCTCAGTGCATTCTCGGTACATCTCGTGATTTTGCCGTAACGTAACGCCAGAGCTCACCAGTGAACTCAGTACACATGCACCAAGTGGTACTATGACGTCATACACTTCAGTTCATTCACGGTACATTTCGTGACGTTGCCGTAACGTAACGCCAGAGCTCACCAGTGAATTCAGTACACATGCACCAAGCGGTACTATGACGTCACACACCTCAGTGCATTCTCGGTACATCTCGTGACATTGCCGTAACGTAACGCCAGAGCTCACCAGTGAACTCAGTACACATGCACCAAGCGGTACTATGACGTCACACACCTCAGTGCATTCTCGGTACATTTCGTGACATTGCCGGAACGTAACGCCAGAGCTCACCAGTGAAATCAGTACACATGCACCAAGCGGTACTATGACGTCACACACCTCAGTGCATTCTCGGTACATTTCGTGACGTTGCCGTAACGTAACGCCAGAGATCACCAGTGAACTCAGTACACATGCACCAAGCGCGGTACTATGACGTCACACACCTCAGTGCATTCTCGGTACATTTCGTGACATTGCCGGAACGTAACGCCAGAGCTCACCAGTGAACTCAGTACACATGCACCAAGCGGTACTATGACGTCACACACCTCAGTGCATTCACGGTACATTTCGTGACGTTGCCGGAACGTAACGCCAGAGCTCACCAGTGAACTCAGTACACATGCACCAAGCGGTACTATGACGTCACACACCTCAGTTCATTCTCGGTACATTTCGTGACGTTGCCGGAACGTAACGCCAGAACTCACCAGTGAACTCAGTACACATGCACCAAGCGGTACTATGACGTCACACACCTCAGTGGATTCTCGGTACATCTCGTGACGTTGCCGGAACGTAACGCCAGAGCTCACCAGTGAACTCAGTACACATGCACCAAGCGGTACTATGACGTCACACACCTCAGTTCATTCTCGGTACATTTCGTGACGTTGCCGTAACGTAACGCCAGAGCTCACCAGTGAACTCAGTACACATGCACCAAGCGGTACTATGACGTCACACACCTCAGTGCATTCTCGGTACATCTCGTGACTTTGCCGTAACGTAACGCCAGAGCTCACCAGTGAACTCAGTACACATGCACCAAGCGGTACTATGACGTCACACACCTCAGTGCATTCTCGGTATATTTCGTGACGTTGCCGTAACGTAACGCCAGATCTCACCAGTGAACTCAGTACACATGCACCAAGCGGTACTATGACGTCACACACCTCAGTGCATTCTCGGTACATTTCGTGACGTTGCCGTCACGTAACGCCAGAGCTCACCAGTGAACTCAGTACACATGCACCAAGCGGTACTATGACGTCACACACCTCAGTGCATTCTCGGTACATTTCGTGACATTGCCGGAACGTAACGCCAGAGGTCACCAGTGAACTCAGTACACATGCACCAAGCGGTACTATGACGTCACACACCTCAGTGCATTCTCGGTATATTTCGTGACGTTGCCGTAACGTAACGCCAGAGCTCACCAGTGAACTCAGTACACATGCACCAAGCGGTACTATGACGTCACACACCTCAGTGCATTCTCGGTACATTTCGTGACGTTGCCGGAACGTAACGCCAGAGCTCACCAGTGAACTCAGTACACATGCACCAAGCGGTACTATGACGTCACACACCTCAGTTCATTCTCGGTACATCTCGTGACTTTGCCGTAACGTAACGCCAGAGCTCACCAGTGAACTCAGTACACATGCACCAAGTGGTACTATGGCGTCACACACCTCAGTTCATTCTCGGTACATTTCGTGACATTGCCGTAACGTAACGCCAGAGCTCACCAGTGAACTCAGTACACATGCACCAAGCGGTACTATGACGTCACACACCTCAGTTCGTTCTCGGTACATTTCGTGACGTTGCCGGAACGTAACGCCAGAGCTCACCAGTGAACTCAGTACACATGCACCAAGCGGTACTATGACGTCACACACCTCAGTTCATTCTCGGTACATTTCGTGACGTTGCCGGAACGTAACGCCAGAGCTCACCAGTGAACTCAGTACACACGCACCAAGCGGTACTATGACGTCACACACCTCAGTGCATTCTCGGTACATCTCGTGACGTTGCCGTAACGTAATGCCAGAGCTCACCAGTGAACTCAGTACACATGCACCAAGCGGTACTATGACGTCACACACCTCAGTGCATTCTCGGTACATCTCGTGACTTTGCCGTAACGTAACGCCAGAGCTCACCAGTGAACTCAGTACACATGCACCAAGCGGTACTATGACGTCACACACCTCAGTGCATTCTCGGTACATTTCGTGACATTGCCGGAACGTAACGCCAGAGCTCACCAGTGAACTCAGTACACATGCACCAAGCGGTACTATGACGTCACACACCTCAGTGCATTCTCGGTACATTTCGTGACGTTGCCGTAACGTAACGCCAGAGCTCACCAGTGAACTCAGTACACATGCACCAAGCGGTACTATGACGTCACACACCTCAGTGCATTCTCGGTACATCTCGTGATTTTGCCGTAACGTAACGCCAGAGCTCACCAGTGAACTCAGTACACATGCACCAAGCGGTACTATGACGTCACACACCTCAGTGCATTCTCGGTACATTTCGTGACGTTGCCGGAACGTAACGCCAGAGCTCACCAGTGAACTCAGTACACATGCACCAAGCGGTACTATGACGTCACACACCTCAGTGCATTCTCGGTACATTTCGTGACATTGTCGTAACGTAACGCCAGAGCTCACCAGTGAACTCAGTACACATGCACCAAGCGGTACTATGACGTCACACACCGCAGTGCATTCTCGGTACATTTCGTGACGTTGCCGGAACGTAACGCCAGAGCTCACCAGTTAACTCAGTACACATGCACCAAGCGGTACTATGACGTCACACACCTCAGTGCATTCTCGGTACATTTCGTGACGTTGCCGTAACGTAACGCCAGAGCTCACCAGTGAACTCAGTACACATGCACCAAGCGATACTATGACGTCACACACCTCAGTGCATTCTCGGTACATTTCGTGACGTTGCCGGAACATAACGCCAGAGCTCACCAGTGAACTCAGTACACATGCACCAAGCGGTACTATTACGTCACACACCTCAGTGCATTCTCGGTACATCTCGTGATTTTGCCGTAACGTAACGCCAGAGCTCACCAGTGAACTCAGTACACATGCACCAAGCGGTACTATGACATCACACACCTCAGTGCATTCTCGGTACATTTCGTGACGTTGCCGTAACGTAACGCCAGAGCTCACCAGTGAACTCAGTACACATGCACCAAGCGGTACTATGACGTCACACACCTCAGTGCATTCACGGTACATTTCGTGACGTTGCCGGAACGTAACGCCAGAGCTCACCAGTGAACTCAGTACACATGCACCAAGCGGTACTATGACGTCACACACCTCAGTGCATTCTCGGTACATTTCGTGACGTTGCCGGAACGTAACGCCAGAGCTCACCAGTGAACTCAGTACACATGCACCAAGCGGTACTATGACGTCACCCACCTCAGTTCATTCTCGGTACATCTCGTGACTTTGCCGGAACGTAACGCCAGAGCTCACCAGTGAACTCAGTACACATGCACCAAGTGGTACTATGGCGTCACACACCTCAGTGCATTCTCGGTACATTTCGTGACATTGCCGTAACGTAACGCCAGAGCTCACCAGTGAACTCAGTACACATGCACCAAGCGGTACTATGACGTCACACACCTCAGTTCATTCTCGGTACATCTCGTGACTTTGCCGTAACGTAACGCCAGAGCTCACCAGTGAACTCAGTACACATGCACCAAGTGGTACTATGGCGTCACACACCTCAGTTCATTCTCGGTACATTTCGTGACATTGCCGTAACGTAACGCCAGAGCTCACCAGTGAACTCAGTACACATGCACCAAGCGGTACTATGACGTCACACACCTCAGTTCATTCTCGGTACATTTCGTGACGTTGCCGGAACGTAACGCCAGAGCTCACCAGTGAACTCAGTACACATGCACCAAGCGGTACTATGACGTCACACACCTCAGTTCATTCTCGGTACATTTCGTGACGTTGCCGGAACGTAACGCCAGAGCTCACCAGTGAACTCAGTACACATGCACCAAGCGGTACTATGACGTCACACACCTCAGTGCATTCTCGGTACATCTCGTGACGTTGCCGTAACGTAATGCCAGAGCTCACCAGTGAACTCAGTACACATGCACCAAGCGGTACTATGACGTCACACACCTCAGTGCATTCTCGGTACATCTCGTGACTTTGCCGTAACGTAACGCCAGAGCTCACCAGTGAACTCAGTACACATGCACCAAGCGGTACTATGACGTCACACACCTCAGTGCATTCTCGGTACATTTCGTGACATTGCCGGAACATAACGCCAGAGCTCACCAGTGAACTCAGTACACATGCACCAAGCGGTACTATGACGTCACACACCTCAGTGCATTCTCGGTACATTTCGTGACGTTGCCGTAACGTAACGCCAGAGCTCACCAGTGAACTCAGTACACATGCACCAAGCGGTACTATGACGTCACACACCTCAGTGCATTCTCGGTACATCTCGTGATTTTGCCGTAACGTAACGCCAGAGCTCACCAGTGAACTCAGTACACATGCACCAAGCGGTACTATGACGTCACACACCTCAGTGCATTCTCGGTACATTTCGTGACGTTGCCGGAACGTAACGCCAGAGCTCACCAGTGAACTCAGTACACATGCACCAAGCGGTACTATGACGTCACACACCTCAGTGCATTCTCGGTACATTTCGTGACATTGTCGTAACGTAACGCCAGAGCTCACCAGTGAACTCAGTACACATGCACCAAGCGGTACTATGACGTCACACACCGCAGTGCATTCTCGGTACATTTCGTGACGTTGCCGGAACGTAACGCCAGAGCTCACCAGTTAACTCAGTACACATGCACCAAGCGGTACTATGACGTCTCACACCTCAGTGCATTCTCGGTACATTTCGTGACGTTGCCGTAACGTAACGCCAGAGCTCACCAGTGAACTCAGTACACATGCACCAAGCGATACTATGACGTCACACACCTCAGTGCATTCTCGGTACATTTCGTGACGTTGCCGGAACGTAACGCCAGAGCTCACCAGTGAACTCAGTACACATGCACCAAGTGGTACTATGGCGTCACACACCTCAGTGCATTCTCGGTACATCTCGTGACTTTGCCATAACGTAACGCCAGAGCTCACCAGTGAACTCAGTACACATGCACCAAGTGGTACTATGACGTCACACACCTCAGTGCATTCTCGGTACATCTCGTGACGTTGCCGTAACGTAACGCCAGAGCTCACCAGTGAACTCAGTACACATGCACCAAGCGGTACTATGACGTCACACACCTCAGTTCATTCTCGGTACATTTCGTGACGTTGCCGGAACGTAACGCCAGAGCTCACCAGTGAACTCAGTACACATGCACCAAGCGGTACTATGATGTCACACACCTCAGTGCATTCTCGGTACATCTCGTGACTTTGCCGTAACGTAACGCCAGAGCTCACCAGTGAACTCAGTACACATGCACCAAGCGGTACTATGGCGTCACACACCTCAGTGCATTCTCGGTACATCTCGTGACTTTGAAGTAACGTAACGACAGAGCTCACCAGTGAACTCAGTACACATGCACCAAGTGGAACTATGACGTCACACACCTCAGTGCATTCTCGGTACATCTCGTGACTTTGCCGTAACGTAACGCCAGAGCTCACCAGTGAACTCAGTACACATGCACCAAGCGGTACTATGACGTCACACACCTCAGTGCATTCTCGGTACATCTCGTGACATTGCCGGAACGTAATGCCAGAGCTCACCAGTGAACTCAGTACACATGCACCAAGCGGTACTATGACGTCACACACCTCAGTGCATTCTCGGTACATTTCGTGACGTTGCCGTAACGTAACGCCAGAGCTCACCAGTGAACTCAGTACACATGCACCAAGCGGTACTATGACGTCACACACCTCAGTGCATTCTCGGTACATCTCGTGACATTGCCGTAACGTAACGCCAGAACTCACCAGTGAACACAGTACACATGCACCCAGCGGTACTATGACGTCACACACCTCAGTGCATTCTCGGTACATTTCGTGACGTTGCCGGAACGTAACGCCAGAGCTCACCAGTGAACTCAGTACACATGCACCAAGTGGTACTATGACGTCACACACCTCAGTGCATTCTCGGTACATCTCGTGACTTTGCCGTAACGTAACGCCAGAGCTCACCAGTGAACTCAGTACACATGCACCAAGCGGTACTATGACGTCACACACCTCAGTGCATTCTCGGTACATCTCGTGACATTGCCGGAACGTAATGCCAGAGCTCACCAGTGAACTCAGTACACATGCACCAAGCGGTACTATGACGTCACACACCTCAGTGCATTCTCGGTACATTTCGTGACGTTGCCGTAACGTAACGCCAGAGCTCACCAGTGAACTCAGTACACATGCACCAAGCGGTACTATGACGTCACACACCTCAGTGCATTCTCGGTACATCTCGTGACATTGCCGTAACGTAACGCCAGAACTCACCAGTGAACACAGTACACATGCACCCAGCGGTACTATGACGTCACACACCTCAGTGCATTCTCGGTACATTTCGTGACGTTGCCGGAACGTAACGCCAGAGCTCACCAGTGAACTCAGTACACATGCACCAAGCGGAACTATGACGTCACACACCTCAGTGCATTCTCGGTACATCTCGTGATTTTGCCGTAACGTAACGCCAGAGCTCACCATTGAACTCAGTACACATGCACCAAGTGGTACTATGACGTCATACACTTCAGTTCATTCACGGTACATTTCGTGACGTTGCCGTAACGTAACGCCAGAGCTCACCAGTGAATTCAGTACACATGCACCAAGCGGTACTATGACGTCACACACCTCAGTGCATTCTCGGTACATTTCGTGACATTGCCGGAACGTAACGCCAGAGCTCACCAGTGAACTCAGTACACATGCACCAAGCGGTACTATGACGTCACACACCTCAGTGCATTCTCGGTACATCTCGTGACATTGCCGTAACGTAACGCCAGAGCTCACCAGTGAACTCAGTACACATGCACCAAGCGGTACTATGACGTCACACACCTCAGTGCATTCTCGGTACATTTCGTGACATTGCCGGAACGTAACGCCAGAGCTCACCAGTGAACTCAGTACACATGCACCAAGCGGTACTATGACGTCACACACCTCAGTGCATTCTCGGTACATTTCGTGACGTTGCCGTAACGTAACGCCAGAGATCACCAGTGAACTCAGTACACATGCACCAAGCGCGGTACTATGACGTCACACACCTCAGTGCATTCTCGGTACATTTCGTGACATTGCCGGAACGTAACGCCAGAGCTCACCAGTGAACTCAGTACACATGCACCAAGCGGTACTATGACGTCACACACCTCAGTGCATTCTCGGTACATTTCGTGACGTTGCCGGAACGTATCGCCAGAGCTCACCAGTGAACTCAGTACACATGCACCAAGCGGTACTATGACGTCACACACCTCAGTGCATTCTCGGTACATTTCGTGACGTTGCCGGAACGTAACGCCAGAGCTCACCAGTGAACTCAGTACACATGCACCAAGCGCGGTACTATGACGTCACACACCTCAGTGCATTCTCGGTACATTTCGTGACGTTGCCGGAACGTAACGCCAGAGCTCACCAGTGAACTCAGTACACATGCACCAAGCGGTACTATGACGTCACACACCTCAGTTCATTCTCGGTACATTTCGTGACGTTGCCGGAACGTAACGCCAGAACTCACCAGTGAACTCAGTACACATGCACCAAGCGGTACTATGACGTCACACACCTCAGTGCATTCTCGGTACATCTCGTGACGTTGCCGGAACGTAACGCCAGAGCTCACCAGTGAACTCAGTACACATGCACCAAGCGGTACTATGACGTCACACACCTCAGTGCATTCTCGGTATATTTCGTGACGTTGCCGTAACGTAACACCAGAGCTCACCAGTGAACTCAGTACACATGCACCAAGCGGTACTATGACGTCACACACCTCAGTTCATTCTCGGTACATTTCGTGACGTTGCCGTAACGTAACGCCAGAGCTCACCAGTGAACTCAGTACACATGCACCAAGCGGTACTATGGCGTCACACACCTCAGTGCATTCTCGGTACATCTCGTGACTTTGCCGTAACGTAACGCCAGAGCTCACCAGTGAACTCAGTACACATGCACCAAGCGGTACTATGACGTCACACACCTCAGTGCATTCTCGGTATATTTCGTGACGTTGCCGTAACGTAACGCCAGATCTCACCAGTGAACTCAGTACATATGCACCAAGCGGTACTATGACGTCACACACCTCAGTTCATTCTCGGTACATTTCGTGACGTTGCCGTAACGTAACGCCAGAGCTCAACAGTGAACTCAGTACACATGCACCAAGCGGTACTATGACGTCACACACCTCAGTGCATTCTCGGTACATTTCGTGACATTGCCGGAACGTAACTCCAGAGCTCACCAGTGAACTCAGTACACATGCACCAAGCGGTACTATGACGTCACACACATCAGTGCATTCTCGGTATATTTCGTGACGTTGCCGTAACGTAACGCCAGAGCTCACCAGTGAACTCAGTACACATGCACCAAGCGGTACTATGACGTCACACACCTCAGAGCATTCTCGGTACATTTCGTGACGTTGCCGGAACGTAACGCCAGAGCTCACCAGTGAACTCAGTACACATGCACCAAGCGGTACTATGACGTCACACACCTCAGTGCATTCTCGGTACATTTCGTGACGTTGCCGGAACGTAACGCCAGAGCTCACCAGTGAACTCAGTACACATGCACCAAGCGGTACTATGACGTCACCCACCTCAGTTCATTCTCGGTACATCTCGTGACTTTGCCGGAACGTAACGCCAGAGCTCACCAGTGAACTCAGTACACATGCACCAAGTGGTACTATGGCGTCACACACCTCAGTGCATTCTCGGTACATTTCGTGACATTGCCGTAACGTAACGCCAGAGCTCACCAGTGAACTCAGTACACATGCACCAAGCGGTACTATGACGTCACACACCTCAGTTCATTCTCGGTACATCTCGTGACTTTGCCGTAACGTAACGCCAGAGCTCACCAGTGAACTCAGTACACATGCACCAAGTGGTACTATAGCGTCACACACCTCAGTTCATTCTCGGTACATTTCGTGACATTGCCGTAACGTAACGCCAGAGCTCACCAGTGAACTCAGTACACATGCACCAAGCGGTACTATGACGTCACACACCTCAGTGCATTCTCGGTACATTTCGTGACGTTGCCGGAACGTAACGCCAGAGCTCACCAGTGAACTCAGTACACATGCACCAAGCGGTACTATGACGTCACACACCTCAGTTCATTCTCGGTACATTTCGTGACGTTGCCGGAACGTAACGCCAGAGCTCACCAGTGAACTCAGTACACATGCACCAAGCGGTACTATGACGTCACACACCTCAGTGCATTCTCGGTACATCTCGTGACGTTGCCGTAACGTAATGCCAGAGCTCACCAGTGAACTCAGTACACATGCACCAAGCGGTACTATGACGTCACACACCTCAGTGCATTCTCGGTACATCTCGTGACTTTGCCGTAACGTAACGCCAGAGCTCACCAGTGAACTCAGTACACATGCACCAAGCGGTACTATGACGTCACACACCTCAGTGCATTCTCGGTACATCTCGTGATTTTGCCGTAACGAAACGCCAGAGCTCACCAGTGAACTCAGTACACATGCACCAAGCGGTACTATGACGTCACACACCTCAGTGCATTCTCGGTACATTTCGTGACGTTGCCGGAACGTAACGCCAGAGCTCACCAGTGAACTCAGTACACATGCACCAAGCGGTACTATGACGTCACACACCTCAGTGCATTCTCGGTACATTTCGTGACATTGTCGTAACGTAACGCCAGAGCTCACCAGTGAACTCAGTACACATGCACCAAGCGGTACTATGACGTCACACACCGCAGTGCATTCTCGGTACATTTCGTGACATTGCCGTAACGTAACGCCAGAGCTCACCAGTGAACTCAGTACACATGCACCAAGCGGTAATATGACGTCACCCACCTCAGTTCATTCTCGGTACATCTCGTGACTTTGCCGGAACGTAACGCCAGAGCTCACCAGTGAACTCAGTACACATGCACCAAGTGGTACTATGGCGTCACACACCTCAGTGCATTCTCGGTACATTTCGTGACATTGCCGTAACGTAACGCCAGAGCTCACCAGTGAACTCAGTACACATGCACCAAGCGGTACTATGACGTCACACACCTCAGTTCATTCTCGGTACATCTCGTGACTTTGCCGTAACGTAACGCCAGAGCTCACCAGTGAACTCAGTACACATGCACCAAGTGGTACTATGGCGTCACACACCTCAGTTCATTCTCGGTACATTTCGTGACATTGCCGTAACGTAACGCCAGAGCTCACCAGTGAACTCAGTACACATGCACCAAGCGTTACTATGACGTCACACACCTCAGTTCATTCTCGGTACATTTCGTGACGTTGCCGGAACGTAACGCCAGAGCTCACCAGTGAACTCAGTACACATGCACCAAGCGGTACTATGACGTCACACACCTCAGTTCATTCTCGGTACATTTCGTGACGTTGCCGGAACGTAACGCCAGAGCTCACCAGTGAACTCAGTACACATGCACCAAGCGGTACTATGACGTCACACACCTCAGTGCATTCTCGGTACATCTCGTGACGTTGCCGTAACGTAATGCCAGAGCTCACCAGTGAACTCAGTACACATGCACCAAGCGGTACTATGACGTCACACACCTCAGTGCATTCTCGGTACATCTCGTGACTTTGCCGTAACGTAACGCCAGAGCTCACCAGTGAACTCAGTACACATGCACCAAGCGGTACTATGACGTCACACACCTCAGTGCATTCTCGGTACATTTCGTGACATTGCCGGAACATAACGCCAGAGCCCACCAGTGAACTCAGTACACATGCACCAAGCGGTACTATGACGTCACACACCTCAGTGCATTCTCGGTACATGTCGTGACGTTGCCGTAACGTAACGCCAGAGCTCACCAGTGAACTCAGTACACATGCACCAAGCGGTACTATGACGTCACACACCTCAGTGCATTCTCGGTACATCTCGTGATTTTGCCGTAACGAAACGCCAGAGCTCACCAGTGAACTCAGTACACATGCACCAAGCGGTACTATGACGTCACACACCTCAGTGCATTCTCGGTACATTTCGTGACGTTGCCGGAACGTAACGCCAGAGCTCACCAGTGAACTCAGTACACATGCACCAAGCGGTACTATGACGTCACACACCTCAGTGCATTCTCGGTACATTTCGTGACATTGTCGTAACGTAACGCAAGAGCTCACCAGTGAACTCAGTACACATGCACCAAGCGGTACTATGACGTCACACACCGCAGTGCATTCTCGGTACATTTCGTGACGTTGCCGGAACGTAACGCCAGAGCTCACCAGTTAACTCAGTACACATGCACCAAGCGGTACTATGACGTCTCACACCTCAGTGCATTCTCGGTACATTTCGTGACGTTGCCGTAACGTAACGCCAGAGCTCACCAGTGAACTCAGTACACATGCACCAAGCGATACTATGACGTCACACACCTCAGTGCATTCTCGGTACATTTCGTGACGTTGACGGAACGTAACGCCAGAGCTCACCAGTGAACTCAGTACACATGCACCAAGTGGTACTATGGCGTCACACACCTCAGTGCATTCTCGGTACATCTCGTGACTTTGCCATAACGTAACGCCAGAGCTCACCAGTGAACTCAGTACACATGCACCAAGTGGTACTATGACGTCACACACCTCAGTGCATTCTCGGTACATCTCGTGACGTTGCCGTAACGTAACGCCAGAGCTCACCAGTGAACTCAGTACACATGCACCAAGCGGTACTATGACGTCACACACCTCAGTTCATTCTCGGTACATTTCGTGACGTTGCCGGAACGTAACGCCAGAGCTCACCAGTGAACTCAGTACACATGCACCAAGCGGTACTATGATGTCACACACCTCAGTGCATTCTCGGTACATCTCGTGACTTTGCCGTAACGTAACGCCAGAGCTCACCAGTGAACTCGGTACACATGCACCAAGCGGTACTATGGCGTCACACACCTCAGTGCATTCTCGGTACATCTCGTGACTTTGAAGTAACGTAACGACAGAGCTCACCAGTGAACTCAGTACACATGCACCAAGTGGAACTATGACGTCACACACCTCAGTGCATTCTCGGTACATCTCGTGACTTTGCCGTAACGTAACGCCAGAGCTCACCAGTGAACTCAGTACACATGCACCAAGCGGTACTATGACGTCACACACCTCAGTGCATTCTCGGTACATCTCGTGACATTGCCGGAACGTAATGCCAGAGCTCACCAGTGAACTCAGTACACATGCACCAAGCGGTACTATGACGTCACACACCTCAGTGCATTCTCGGTACATTTCGTGACGTTGCCGTAACGTAACGCCAGAGCTCACCAGTGAACTCAGTACACATGCACCAAGCGGTACTATGACGTCACACACCTCAGTGCATTCTCGGTACATCTCGTGACATTGCCGTAACGTAACGCCAGAACTCACCAGTGAACACAGTACACATGCACCCAGCGGTACTATGACGTCACACACCTCAGTGCAATCTCGGTACATTTCGTGACGTTGCCGGAACGTAACGCCAGAGCTCACCAGTGAACTCAGTACACATGCACCAAGCGGAACTATGACATCACACACCTCAGTTCATTCTCGGTACATTTCGTGACGTTGCCGTAACGTAACGCCAGAGCTCACCAGTGAACTCAGTACACATGCACCAAGCGGTACTATGGCGTCACACACCTCAGTGCATTCTCGGTACATCTCGTGACTTTGCCGTAACGTAACGCCAGAGCTCACCAGTGAACTCAGTACACATGCACCAAGCGGTACTATGACGTCACACACCTCAGTGCATTCTCGGTATATTTCGTGACGTTGCCGTAACGTAACGCCAGATCTCACCAGTGAACTCAGTACACATGCACCAAGCGGTACTATGACGTCACACACCTCAGTTCATTCTCGGTACATTTCGTGACGTTGCCGTAACGTAACGCCAGAGCTCAACAGTGAACTCAGTACACATGCACCAAGCGGTACTATGACGTCACACACCTCAGTGCATTCTCGGTACATTTCGTGACATTGCCGGAACGTAACGCCAGAGCTCACCAGTGAACTCAGTACACATGCACCAAGCGGTACTATGACGTCACACACATCAGTGCATTCTCGGTATATTTCGTGACGTTGCCGTAACGTAACGCCAGAGCTCACCAGTGAACTCAGTACACATGCACCAAGCGGTACTATGACGTCACACACCTCAGAGCATTCTCGGTACATTTCGTGACGTTGCCGGAACGTAACGCCAGAGCTCACCAGTGAACTCAGTACACATGCACCAAGCGGTACTATGACGTCACACACCTCAGTGCATTCTCGGTACATTTCGTGACGTTGCCGGAACGTAACGCCAGAGCTCACCAGTGAACTCAGTACACATGCACCAAGCGGTACTATGACGTCACCCACCTCAGTTCATTCTCGGTACATCTCGTGACTTTGCCGGAACGTAACGCCAGAGCTCACCAGTGAACTCAGTACACATGCACCAAGTGGTACTATGACGTCATACACTTCAGTTCATTCACGGTACATTTCGTGACGTTGCCGTAACGTAACGCCAGAGCTCACCAGTGAATTCAGTACACATGCACCAAGCGGTACTATGACGTCACACACCTCAGTGCATTCTCGGTACATTTCGTGACATTGCCGGAACGTAACGCCAGAGCTCACCAGTGAACTCAGTACACATGCACCAAGCGGTACTATGACGTCACACACCTCAGTGCATTCTCGGTACATCTCGTGACATTGCCGTAACGTAACGCCAGAGCTCACCAGTGAACTCAGTACACATGCACCAAGCGGTACTATGACGTCACACACCTCAGTGCATTCTCGGTACATTTCGTGACATTGCCGGAACGTAACGCCAGAGCTCACCAGTGAACTCAGTACACATGCACCAAGCGGTACTATGACGTCACACACCTCAGTGCATTCTCGGTACATTTCGTGACGTTGCCGTAACGTAACGCCAGAGATCACCAGTGAACTCAGTACACATGCACCAAGCGCGGTACTATGACGTCACACACCTCAGTGCATTCTCGGTACATTTCGTGACATTGCCGGAACGTAACGCCAGAGCTCACCAGTGAACTCAGTACACATGCACCAAGCGGTACTATGACGTCACACACCTCAGTGCATTCTCGGTACATTTCGTGACGTTGCCGGAACGTATCGCCAGAGCTCACCAGTGAACTCAGTACACATGCACCAAGCGGTACTATGACGTCACACACCTCAGTGCATTCTCGGTACATTTCGTGACGTTGCCGGAACGTAACGCCAGAGCTCACCAGTGAACTCAGTACACATGCACCAAGCGCGGTACTATGACGTCACACACCTCAGTGCATTCTCGGTACATTTCGTGACGTTGCCGGAACGTAACGCCAGAGCTCACCAGTGAACTCAGTACACATGCACCAAGCGGTACTATGACGTCACACACCTCAGTTCATTCTCGGTACATTTCGTGACGTTGCCGGAACGTAACGCCAGAACTCACCAGTGAACTCAGTACACATGCACCAAGCGGTACTATGACGTCACACACCTCAGTGCATTCTCGGTACATCTCGTGACGTTGCCGGAACGTAACGCCAGAGCTCACCAGTGAACTCAGTACACATGCACCAAGCGGTACTATGACGTCACACACCTCAGTGCATTCTCGGTATATTTCGTGACGTTGCCGTAACGTAACACCAGAGCTCACCAGTGAACTCAGTACACATGCACCAAGCGGTACTATGACGTCACACACCTCAGTTCATTCTCGGTACATTTCGTGACGTTGCCGTAACGTAACGCCAGAGCTCACCAGTGAACTCAGTACACATGCACCAAGCGGTACTATGGCGTCACACACCTCAGTGCATTCTCGGTACATCTCGTGACTTTGCCGTAACGTAACGCCAGAGCTCACCAGTGAACTCAGTACACATGCACCAAGCGGTACTATGACGTCACACACCTCAGTGCATTCTCGGTATATTTCGTGACGTTGCCGTAACGTAACGCCAGATCTCACCAGTGAACTCAGTACATATGCACCAAGCGGTACTATGACGTCACACACCTCAGTTCATTCTCGGTACATTTCGTGACGTTGCCGTAACGTAACGCCAGAGCTCAACAGTGAACTCAGTACACATGCACCAAGCGGTACTATGACGTCACACACCTCAGTGCATTCTCGGTACATTTCGTGACATTGCCGGAACGTAACTCCAGAGCTCACCAGTGAACTCAGTACACATGCACCAAGCGGTACTATGACGTCACACACATCAGTGCATTCTCGGTATATTTCGTGACGTTGCCGTAACGTAACGCCAGAGCTCACCAGTGAACTCAGTACACATGCACCAAGCGGTACTATGACGTCACACACCTCAGAGCATTCTCGGTACATTTCGTGACGTTGCCGGAACGTAACGCCAGAGCTCACCAGTGAACTCAGTACACATGCACCAAGCGGTACTATGACGTCACACACCTCAGTGCATTCTCGGTACATTTCGTGACGTTGCCGGAACGTAACGCCAGAGCTCACCAGTGAACTCAGTACACATGCACCAAGCGGTACTATGACGTCACCCACCTCAGTTCATTCTCGGTACATCTCGTGACTTTGCCGGAACGTAACGCCAGAGCTCACCAGTGAACTCAGTACACATGCACCAAGTGGTACTATGGCGTCACACACCTCAGTGCATTCTCGGTACATTTCGTGACATTGCCGTAACGTAACGCCAGAGCTCACCAGTGAACTCAGTACACATGCACCAAGCGGTACTATGACGTCACACACCTCAGTTCATTCTCGGTACATCTCGTGACTTTGCCGTAACGTAACGCCAGAGCTCACCAGTGAACTCAGTACACATGCACCAAGTGGTACTATAGCGTCACACACCTCAGTTCATTCTCGGTACATTTCGTGACATTGCCGTAACGTAACGCCAGAGCTCACCAGTGAACTCAGTACACATGCACCAAGCGGTACTATGACGTCACACACCTCAGTGCATTCTCGGTACATTTCGTGACGTTGCCGGAACGTAACGCCAGAGCTCACCAGTGAACTCAGTACACATGCACCAAGCGGTACTATGACGTCACACACCTCAGTTCATTCTCGGTACATTTCGTGACGTTGCCGGAACGTAACGCCAGAGCTCACCAGTGAACTCAGTACACATGCACCAAGCGGTACTATGACGTCACACACCTCAGTGCATTCTCGGTACATCTCGTGACGTTGCCGTAACGTAATGCCAGAGCTCACCAGTGAACTCAGTACACATGCACCAAGCGGTACTATGACGTCACACACCTCAGTGCATTCTCGGTACATCTCGTGACTTTGCCGTAACGTAACGCCAGAGCTCACCAGTGAACTCAGTACACATGCACCAAGCGGTACTATGACGTCACACACCTCAGTGCATTCTCGGTACATCTCGTGATTTTGCCGTAACGAAACGCCAGAGCTCACCAGTGAACTCAGTACACATGCACCAAGCGGTACTATGACGTCACACACCTCAGTGCATTCTCGGTACATTTCGTGACGTTGCCGGAACGTAACGCCAGAGCTCACCAGTGAACTCAGTACACATGCACCAAGCGGTACTATGACGTCACACACCTCAGTGCATTCTCGGTACATTTCGTGACATTGTCGTAACGTAACGCCAGAGCTCACCAGTGAACTCAGTACACATGCACCAAGCGGTACTATGACGTCACACACCGCAGTGCATTCTCGGTACATTTCGTGACATTGCCGTAACGTAACGCCAGAGCTCACCAGTGAACTCAGTACACATGCACCAAGCGGTAATATGACGTCACCCACCTCAGTTCATTCTCGGTACATCTCGTGACTTTGCCGGAACGTAACGCCAGAGCTCACCAGTGAACTCAGTACACATGCACCAAGTGGTACTATGGCGTCACACACCTCAGTGCATTCTCGGTACATTTCGTGACATTGCCGTAACGTAACGCCAGAGCTCACCAGTGAACTCAGTACACATGCACCAAGCGGTACTATGACGTCACACACCTCAGTTCATTCTCGGTACATCTCGTGACTTTGCCGTAACGTAACGCCAGAGCTCACCAGTGAACTCAGTACACATGCACCAAGTGGTACTATGGCGTCACACACCTCAGTTCATTCTCGGTACATTTCGTGACATTGCCGTAACGTAACGCCAGAGCTCACCAGTGAACTCAGTACACATGCACCAAGCGTTACTATGACGTCACACACCTCAGTTCATTCTCGGTACATTTCGTGACGTTGCCGGAACGTAACGCCAGAGCTCACCAGTGAACTCAGTACACATGCACCAAGCGGTACTATGACGTCACACACCTCAGTTCATTCTCGGTACATTTCGTGACGTTGCCGGAACGTAACGCCAGAGCTCACCAGTGAACTCAGTACACATGCACCAAGCGGTACTATGACGTCACACACCTCAGTGCATTCTCGGTACATCTCGTGACGTTGCCGTAACGTAATGCCAGAGCTCACCAGTGAACTCAGTACACATGCACCAAGCGGTACTATGACGTCACACACCTCAGTGCATTCTCGGTACATCTCGTGACTTTGCCGTAACGTAACGCCAGAGCTCACCAGTGAACTCAGTACACATGCACCAAGCGGTACTATGACGTCACACACCTCAGTGCATTCTCGGTACATTTCGTGACATTGCCGGAACATAACGCCAGAGCCCACCAGTGAACTCAGTACACATGCACCAAGCGGTACTATGACGTCACACACCTCAGTGCATTCTCGGTACATGTCGTGACGTTGCCGTAACGTAACGCCAGAGCTCACCAGTGAACTCAGTACACATGCACCAAGCGGTACTATGACGTCACACACCTCAGTGCATTCTCGGTACATCTCGTGATTTTGCCGTAACGAAACGCCAGAGCTCACCAGTGAACTCAGTACACATGCACCAAGCGGTACTATGACGTCACACACCTCAGTGCATTCTCGGTACATTTCGTGACGTTGCCGGAACGTAACGCCAGAGCTCACCAGTGAACTCAGTACACATGCACCAAGCGGTACTATGACGTCACACACCTCAGTGCATTCTCGGTACATTTCGTGACATTGTCGTAACGTAACGCCAGAGCTCACCAGTGAACTCAGTACACATGCACCAAGCGGTACTATGACGTCACACACCGCAGTGCATTCTCGGTACATTTCGTGACGTTGCCGGAACGTAACGCCAGAGCTCACCAGTTAACTCAGTACACATGCACCAAGCGGTACTATGACGTCTCACACCTCAGTGCATTCTCGGTACATTTCGTGACGTTGCCGTAACGTAACGCCAGAGCTCACCAGTGAACTCAGTACACATGCACCAAGCGATACTATGACGTCACACACCTCAGTGCATTCTCGGTACATTTCGTGACGTTGACGGAACGTAACGCCAGAGCTCACCAGTGAACTCAGTACACATGCACCAAGTGGTACTATGGCGTCACACACCTCAGTGCATTCTCGGTACATCTCGTGACTTTGCCATAACGTAACGCCAGAGCTCACCAGTGAACTCAGTACACATGCACCAAGTGGTACTATGACGTCACACACCTCAGTGCATTCTCGGTACATCTCGTGACGTTGCCGTAACGTAACGCCAGAGCTCACCAGTGAACTCAGTACACATGCACCAAGCGGTACTATGACGTCACACACCTCAGTTCATTCTCGGTACATTTCGTGACGTTGCCGGAACGTAACGCCAGAGCTCACCAGTGAACTCAGTACACATGCACCAAGCGGTACTATGATGTCACACACCTCAGTGCATTCTCGGTACATCTCGTGACTTTGCCGTAACGTAACGCCAGAGCTCACCAGTGAACTCGGTACACATGCACCAAGCGGTACTATGGCGTCACACACCTCAGTGCATTCTCGGTACATCTCGTGACTTTGAAGTAACGTAACGACAGAGCTCACCAGTGAACTCAGTACACATGCACCAAGTGGAACTATGACGTCACACACCTCAGTGCATTCTCGGTACATCTCGTGACTTTGCCGTAACGTAACGCCAGAGCTCACCAGTGAACTCAGTACACATGCACCAAGCGGTACTATGACGTCACACACCTCAGTGCATTCTCGGTACATCTCGTGACATTGCCGGAACGTAATGCCAGAGCTCACCAGTGAACTCAGTACACATGCACCAAGCGGTACTATGACGTCACACACCTCAGTGCATTCTCGGTACATTTCGTGACGTTGCCGTAACGTAACGCCAGAGCTCACCAGTGAACTCAGTACACATGCACCAAGCGGTACTATGACGTCACACACCTCAGTGCATTCTCGGTACATCTCGTGACATTGCCGTAACGTAACGCCAGAACTCACCAGTGAACACAGTACACATGCACCCAGCGGTACTATGACGTCACACACCTCAGTGCAATCTCGGTACATTTCGTGACGTTGCCGGAACGTAACGCCAGAGCTCACCAGTGAACTCAGTACACATGCACCAAGCGGAACTATGACATCACACACCTCAGTTCATTCTCGGTACATTTCGTGACGTTGCCGTAACGTAACGCCAGAGCTCACCAGTGAACTCAGTACACATGCACCAAGCGGTACTATGGCGTCACACACCTCAGTGCATTCTCGGTACATCTCGTGACTTTGCCGTAACGTAACGCCAGAGCTCACCAGTGAACTCAGTACACATGCACCAAGCGGTACTATGACGTCACACACCTCAGTGCATTCTCGGTATATTTCGTGACGTTGCCGTAACGTAACGCCAGATCTCACCAGTGAACTCAGTACACATGCACCAAGCGGTACTATGACGTCACACACCTCAGTTCATTCTCGGTACATTTCGTGACGTTGCCGTAACGTAACGCCAGAGCTCAACAGTGAACTCAGTACACATGCACCAAGCGGTACTATGACGTCACACACCTCAGTGCATTCTCGGTACATTTCGTGACATTGCCGGAACGTAACGCCAGAGCTCACCAGTGAACTCAGTACACATGCACCAAGCGGTACTATGACGTCACACACATCAGTGCATTCTCGGTATATTTCGTGACGTTGCCGTAACGTAACGCCAGAGCTCACCAGTGAACTCAGTACACATGCACCAAGCGGTACTATGACGTCACACACCTCAGAGCATTCTCGGTACATTTCGTGACGTTGCCGGAACGTAACGCCAGAGCTCACCAGTGAACTCAGTACACATGCACCAAGCGGTACTATGACGTCACACACCTCAGTGCATTCTCGGTACATTTCGTGACGTTGCCGGAACGTAACGCCAGAGCTCACCAGTGAACTCAGTACACATGCACCAAGCGGTACTATGACGTCACCCACCTCAGTTCATTCTCGGTACATCTCGTGACTTTGCCGGAACGTAACGCCAGAGCTCACCAGTGAACTCAGTACACATGCACCAAGTGGTACTATGGCGTCACACACCTCAGTGCATTCTCGGTACATTTCGTGACATTGCCGTAACGTAACGCCAGAGCTCACCAGTGAACTCAGTACACATGCACCAAGCGGTACTATGACGTCACACACCTCAGTTCATTCTCGGTACATCTCGTGACTTTGCCGTAACGTAACGCCAGAGCTCACCAGTGAACTCAGTACACATGCACCAAGTGGTACTATGGCGTCACACACCTCAGTTCATTCTCGGTACATTTCGTGACATTGCCGTAACGTAACGCCAGAGCTCACCAGTGAACTCAGTACACATGCACCAAGCGGTACTATGACGTCACACACCTCAGTGCATTCTCGGTACATTTCGTGACGTTGCCGGAACGTAACGCCAGAGCTCACCAGTGAACTCAGTACACATGCACCAAGCGGTACTATGACGTCACACACCTCAGTTCATTCTCGGTACATTTCGTGACGTTGACGGAACGTAACGCCAGAGCTCACCAGTGAACTCAGTACACATGCACCAAGCGGTACTATGACGTCACACACCTCAGTGCATTCTCGGTACATCTCGTGACGTTGCCGTAACGTAATGCCAGAGCTCACCAGTGAACTCAGTACACATGCACCAAGCGGTACTATGACGTCACACACCTCAGTGCATTCTCGGTACATCTCGTGACTTTGCCGTAACGTAACGCCAGAGCTCACCAGTGAACTCAGTACACATGCACCAAGCGGTACTATGACGTCACACACCTCAGTGCATTCTCGGTACATTTCGTGACATTGCCGGAACATAACGCCAGAGCTCACCAGTGAACTCAGTACACATGCACCAAGCGGTACTATGACGTCACACACCTCAGTGCATTCTCGGTACATTTCGTGACGTTGCCGTAACGTAACGCCAGAGCTCACCAGTGAACTCAGTACACATGCACCAAGCGGTACTATGACGTCACACACCTCAGTGCATTCTCGGTACATCTCGTGATTTTGCCGTAACGAAACGCCAGAGCTCACCAGTGAACTCAGTACACATGCACCAAGCGGTACTATGACGTCACACACCTCAGTGCATTCTCGGTACATTTCGTGACGTTGCCGGAACGTAACGCCAGAGCTCACCAGTGAACTCAGTACACATGCACCAAGCGGTACTATGACGTCACACACCTCAGTGCATTCTCGGTACATTTCGTGACATTGTCGTAACGTAACGCCAGAGCTCACCAGTGAACTCAGTACACATGCACCAAGCGGTACTATGACGTCACACACCGCAGTGCATTCTCGGTACATTTCGTGACATTGCCGTAACGTAACGCCAGAGCTCACCAGTGAACTCAGTACACATGCACCAAGCGGTACTATGACGTCACCCACCTCAGTTCATTCTCGGTACATCTCGTGACTTTGCCGGAACGTAACGCCAGAGCTCACCAGTGAACTCAGTACACATGCACCAAGTGGTACTATGGCGTCACACACCTCAGTGCATTCTCGGTACATTTCGTGACATTGCCGTAACGTAACGCCAGAGCTCACCAGTGAACTCAGTACACATGCACCAAGCGGTACTATGACGTCACACACCTCAGTTCATTCTCGGTACATCTCGTGACTTTGCCGTAACGTAACGCCAGAGCTCACCAGTGAACTCAGTACACATGCACCAAGTGGTACTATGGCGTCACACACCTCAGTTCATTCTCGGTACATTTCGTGACATTGCCGTAACGTAACGCCAGAGCTCACCAGTGAACTCAGTACACATGCACCAAGCGGTACTATGACGTCACACACCTCAGTTCATTCTCAGTACATTTCGTGACGTTGCCGGAACGTAACGCCAGAGCTCACCAGTGAACTCAGTACACATGCACCAAGCGGTACTATGACGTCACACACCTCAGTTCATTCTCGGTACATTTCGTGACGTTGCCGGAACGTAACGCCAGAGCTCACCAGTGAACTCAGTACACATGCACCAAGCGGTACTATGACGTCACACACCTCAGTGCATTCTCGGTACATCTCGTGACGTTGCCGTAACGTAATGCCAGAGCTCACCAGTGAACTCAGTACACATGCACCAAGCGGTACTATGACGTCACACACCTCAGTGCATTCTCGGTACATCTCGTGACTTTGCCGTAACGTAACGCCAGAGCTCACCAGTGAACTCAGTACACATGCACCAAGCGGTACTATGACGTCACACACCTCAGTGCATTCTCGGTACATTTCGTGACATTGCCGGAACATAACGCCAGAGCTCACCAGTGAACTCAGTACACATGCACCAAGCGGTACTATGATGTCACACACCTCAGTGCATTCTCGGTACATGTCGTGACGTTGCCGTAACGTAACGCCAGAGCTCACCAGTGAACTCAGTACACATGCACCAAGCGGTACTATGACGTCACACACCTCAGTGCATTCTCGGTACATCTCGTGATTTTGCCGTAACGAAACGCCAGAGCTCACCAGTGAACTCAGTACACATGCACCAAGCGGTACTATGACGTCACACACCTCAGTGCATTCTCGGTACATTTCGTGACGTTGCCGGAACGTAACGCCAGAGCTCACCAGTGAACTCAGTACACATGCACCAAGCGGTACTATGACGTCACACACCTCAGTGCATTCTCGGTACATTTCGTGACATTGTCGTAACGTAACGCCAGAGCTCACCAGTGAACTCAGTACACATGCACCAAGCGGTACTATGACGTCACACACCGCAGTGCATTCTCGGTACATTTCGTGACGTTGCCGGAACGTAACGCCAGAGCTCACCAGTTAACTCAGTACACATGCACCAAGCGGTACTATGACGTCTCACACCTCAGTGCATTCTCGGTACATTTCGTGACGTTGCCGTAACGTAACGCCAGAGCTCACCAGTGAACTCAGTACACATGCACCAAGCGATACTATGACGTCACACACCTCAGTGCATTCTCGGTACATTTCGTGACGTTGACGGAACGTAACGCCAGAGCTCACCAGTGAACTCAGTACACATGCACCAAGTGGTACTATGGCGTCACACACCTCAGTGCATTCTCGGTACATCTCGTGACTTTGCCATAACGTAACGCCAGAGCTCACCAGTGAACTCAGTACACATGCACCAAGTGGTACTATGACGTCACACACCTCAGTGCATTCTCGGTACATCTCGTGACGTTGCCGTAACGTAACGCCAGAGCTCACCAGTGAACTCAGTACACATGCACCAAGCGGTACTATGACGTCACACACCTCAGTTCATTCTCGGTACATTTCGTGACGTTGCCGGAACGTAACGCCAGAGCTCACCAGTGAACTCAGTACACATGCACCAAGCGGTACTATGATGTCACACACCTCAGTGCATTCTCGGTACATCTCGTGACTTTGCCGTAACGTAACGCCAGAGCTCACCAGTGAACTCAGTACACATGCACCAAGCGGTACTATGGCGTCACACACCTCAGTGCATTCTCGGTACATCTCGTGACTTTGAAGTAACGTAACGACAGAGCTCACCAGTGAACTCAGTACACATGCACCAAGTGGAACTATGACGTCACACACCTCAGTGCATTCTCGGTACATCTCGTGACTTTGCCGTAACGTAACGCCAGAGCTCACCAGTGAACTCAGTACACATGCACCAAGCGGTACTATGACGTCACACACCTCAGTGCATTCTCGGTACATCTCGTGACATTGCCGGAACGTAATGCCAGAGCTCACCAGTGAACTCAGTACACATGCACCAAGCGGTACTATGACGTCACACACCTCAGTGCATTCTCGGTACATTTCGTGACGTTGCCGTAACGTAACGCCAGAGCTCACCAGTGAACTCAGTACACATGCACCAAGCGGTACTATGACGTCACACACCTCAGTGCATTCTCGGTACATCTCGTGACATTGCCGTAACGTAACGCCAGAACTCACCAGTGAACACAGTACACATGCACCCAGCGGTACTATGACGTCACACACCTCAGTGCAATCTCGGTACATTTCGTGACGTTGCCGGAACTTAACGCCAGAGCTCACCAGTGAACTCAGTACACATGCACCAAGCGGAACTATGACGTCACACACCTCAGTGCATTCTCGGTACATCTCGTGATTTTGCCGTAACGTAACGCCAGAGCTCACCAGTGAACTCAGTACACATGCACCAAGTGGTACTATGACGTCATACACTTCAGTTCATTCACGGTACATTTCGTGACGTTGCCGTAACGTAACGCCAGAGCTCACCAGTGAATTCAGTACACATGCACCAAGCGGTACTATGACGTCACACACCTCAGTGCATTCTCGGTACATTTCGTGACATTGCCGGAACGTAACGCCAGAGCTCACCAATGAACTCAGTACACATGCACCAAGCGGTACTATGACGTCACACACCTCAGTGCATTCTCGGTACATCTCGTGACATTGCCGTAACGTAACGCCAGAGCTCACCAGTGAACTCAGTACACATGCACCAAGCGGTACTATGACGTCACACACCTCAGTGCATTCTCGGTACATTTCGTGACATTGCCGGAACGTAACGCCAGAGCTCACCAGTGAAATCAGTACACATGCACCAAGCGGTACTATGACGTCACACACCTCAGTGCATTCTCGGTACATTTCGTGACGTTGCCGTAACGTAACGCCAGAGATCACCAGTGAACTCAGTACACATGCACCAAGCGCGGTACTATGACGTCACACACCTCAGTGCATTCTCGGTACATTTCGTGACATTGCCGGAACGTAACGCCAGAGCTCACCAGTGAACTCAGTACACATGCACCAAGCGGTACTATGACGTCACACACCTCAGTGCATTCACGGTACATTTCGTGACGTTGCCGGAACGTAACGCCAGAGCTCACCAGTGAACTCAGTACACATGCACCAAGCGGTACTATGACGTCACACACCTCAGTTCATTCTCGGTACATTTCGTGACGTTGCCGGAACGTAACGCCAGAACTCACCAGTGAACTCAGTACACATGCACCAAGCGGTACTATGACGTCACACACCTCAGTGCATTCTCGGTACATCTCGTGACGTTGCCGGAACGTAACGCCAGAGCTCACCAGTGAACTCAGTACACATGCACCAAGCGGTACTATGACGTCACACACCTCAGTTCATTCTCGGTACATTTCGTGACGTTGCCGTAACGTAACGCCAGAGCTCACCAGTGAACTCAGTACACATGCACCAAGCGGTACTATGACGTCACACACCTCAGTGCATTCTCGGTACATCTCGTGACTTTGCCGTAACGTAACGCCAGAGCTCACCAGTGAACTCAGTACACATGCACCAAGCGGTACTATGACGTCACACACCTCAGTGCATTCTCGGTATATTTCGTGACGTTGCCGTAACGTAACGCCAGATCTCACCAGTGAACTCAGTACACATGCACCAAGCGGTACTATGACGTCACACACCTCAGTGCATTCTCGGTACATTTCGTGACGTTGCCGTCACGTAACGCCAGAGCTCACCAGTGAACTCAGTACACATGCACCAAGCGGTACTATGACGTCACACACCTCAGTGCATTCTCGGTACATTTCGTGACATTGCCGGAACGTAACGCCAGAGGTCACCAGTGAACTCAGTACACATGCACCAAGCGGTACTATGACGTCACACACCTCAGTGCATTCTCGGTATATTTCGTGACGTTGCCGTAACGTAACGCCAGAGCTCACCAGTGAACTCAGTACACATGCACCAAGCGGTACTATGACGTCACACACCTCAGTGCATTCTCGGTACATTTCGTGACGTTGCCGGAACGTAACGCCAGAGCTCACCAGTGAACTCAGTACACATGCACCAAGCGGTACTATGACGTCACACACCTCAGTTCATTCTCGGTACATCTCGTGACTTTGCCGTAACGTAACGCCAGAGCTCACCAGTGAACTCAGTACACATGCACCAAGTGGTACTATGGCGTCACACACCTCAGTTCATTCTCGGTACATTTCGTGACATTGCCGTAACGTAACGCCAGAGCTCACCAGTGAACTCAGTACACATGCACCAAGCGGTACTATGACGTCACACACCTCAGTTCATTCTCGGTACATTTCGTGACGTTGCCGGAACGTAACGCCAGAGCTCACCAGTGAACTCAGTACACATGCACCAAGCGGTACTATGACGTCACACACCTCAGTTCATTCTCGGTACATTTCGTGACGTTGCCGGAACGTAACGCCAGAGCTCACCAGTGAACTCAGTACACATGCACCAAGCGGTACTATGACGTCACACACCTCAGTGCATTCTCGGTACATCTCGTGACGTTGCCGTAACGTAATGCCAGAGCTCACCAGTGAACTCAGTACACATGCACCAAGCGGTACTATGACGTCACACACCTCAGTGCATTCTCGGTACATCTCGTGACTTTGCCGTAACGTAACGCCAGAGCTCACCAGTGAACTCAGTACACATGCACCAAGCGGTACTATGACGTCACACACCTCAGTGAATTCTCGGTACATCTCGTGATTTTGCCGTAACGTAACGCCAGAGCTCACCAGTGAACTCAGTACACATGCACCAAGCGGTACTATGACGTCACACACCTCAGTGCATTCTCGGTACATTTCGTGACGTTGCCGGAACGTAACGCCAGAGCTCACCAGTGAACTCAGTACACATGCACCAAGCGGTACTATGACGTCACACACCTCAGTGCATTCTCGGTACATTTCGTGACATTGTCGTAACGTAACGCCAGAGCTCACCAGTGAACTCAGTACACATGCACCAAGCGGTACTATGACGTCACACACCGCAGTGCATTCTCGGTACATTTCGTGACGTTGCCGGAACGTAACGCCAGAGCTCACCAGTTAACTCAGTACACATGCACCAAGCGGTACTATGACGTCACACACCTCAGTGCATTCTCGGTACATTTCGTGACGTTGCCGTAACGTAACGCCAGAGCTCACCAGTGAACTCAGTACACATGCACCAAGCGATACTATGACGTCACACACCTCAGTGCATTCTCGGTACATTTCGTGACGTTGCCGGAACATAACGCCAGAGCTCACCAGTGAACTCAGTACACATGCACCAAGCGGTACTATTACGTCACACACCTCAGTGCATTCTCGGTACATCTCGTGATTTTGCCGTAACGTAACGCCAGAGCTCACCAGTGAACTCAGTACACATGCACCAAGCGGTACTATGACGTCACACACCTCAGTGCATTCTCGGTACATTTCGTGACGTTGCCGTAACGTAACGCCAGAGCTCACCAGTGAACTCAGTACACATGCACCAAGCGGTACTATGACGTCACACACCTCAGTGCATTCACGGTACATTTCGTGACGTTGCCGGAACGTAACGCCAGAGCTTACCAGTGAACTCAGTACACATGCACCAAGCGGTACTATGACGTCACACACCTCAGTGCATTCTCGGTACATTTCGTGACGTTGCCGGAACATAACGCCAGAGCTCACCAGTGAACTCAGTACACATGCACCAAGCGGTACTATGACGTCACACACCTCAGTGCATTCTCGGTACATCTCGTGATTTTGCCGTAACGTAACGCCAGAGCTCACCAGTGAACTCAGTACACATGCACCAAGCGGTACTATGACGTCACACACCTCAGTGCATTCTCGGTACATTTCGTGACGTTGCCGTAACGTAACGCCAGAGCTCACCAGTGAACTCAGTACACATGCACCAAGCGGTACTATGACGTCACACACCGCAGTGCATTCTCGGTACATTTCGTGACGTTGCCGGAACGTAACGCCAGATCTCACCAGTTAACTCAGTACACATGCACCAAGCGGTACTATGACGTCACACACCTCAGTGCATTCTCGGTACATTTCGTGACGTTGCCGTAACGTAACGCCAGAGCTCACCAGTGAACTCAGTACACATGCACCAAGCGATACTATGACGTCACACACCTCAGTGCATTCTCGGTACATTTCGTGACGTTGCCGGAACATAACGCCAGAGCTCACCAGTGAACTCAGTACACATGCACCAAGCGGTACTATGACGTCACACACCTCAGTGCATTCTCGGTACATCTCGTGATTTTGCCGTAACGTAACGCCAGAGCTCACCAGTGAACTCAGTACACATGCACAAAGCGGTACTATGACGTCACACACCTCAGTGCATTCTCGGTACATTTCGTGACGTTGCCGTAACGTAACGCCAGAGCTCACCAGTGAACTCAGTACACATGCACCAAGCGGTACTATGACGTCACACACCTCAGTGCATTCACGGTACATTTCGTGACGTTGCCGGAACGTAACGCCAGAGCTCACCAGTGAACTCAGTACACATGCACCAAGCGGTACTATGACGTCACACACCTCAGTGCATTCTCGGTACATCTCGTGATTTTGCCGTAACGTAACGCCAGAGCTCACCAGTGAACTCAGTACACATGCACCAAGCGGTACTATGACGTCACACACCTCAGTGCATTCTCGGTACATTTCGTGACGTTGCCGTAACGTAACGCCAGAGCTCACCAGTGAACTCAGTACACATGCACCCAGCGGTACTATGACGTCACACACCTCAGTGCATTCACGGTACATTTCGTGACGTTGCCGGAACGTAACGCCAGAGCTCACCAGTGAACTCAGTACACATGCACCAAGCGGTACTATGACGTCACACACCTCAGTGCATTCTCGGTACATTTCGTGACGTTGCCGGAACGTAACGCCAGAGCTCACCAGTGAACTCAGTACACATGCACCAAGCGGTACTATGACGTCACACACCTCAGTTCATTCTCGGTACATCTCGTGACTTTGCCGTAACGTAACGCCAGAGCTCACCAGTGAACTCAGTACACATGCACCAAGTGGTACTATGGCGTCACACACCTCAGTTCATTCTCGGTACATTTCGTGACATTGCCGTAACGTAACGCCAGAGCTCACCAGTGAACTCAGTACACATGCACCAAGCGGTACTATGACGTCACACACCTCAGTTCATTCTCGGTACATTTCGTGACGTTGCCGGAACGTAACGCCAGAGCTCACCAGTGAACTCAGTACACATGCACCAAGCGGTACTATGACGTCACACACCTCAGTTCATTCTCGGTACATTTCGTGACGTTGCCGGAACGTAACGCCAGAGCTCACCAGTGAACTCAGTACACATGCACCAAGCGGTACTATGACGTCACACACCTCAGTGCATTCTCGGTACATCTCGTGACGTTGCCGTAACGTAATGCCAGAGCTCACCAGTGAACTCAGTACACATGCACCAAGCGGTACTTTGACGTCACACACCTCAGTGCATTCTCGGTACATCTCGTGACTTTGCCGTAACGTAACGCCAGAGCTCACCAGTGAACTCAGTACACATGCACCAAGCGGTACTATGACGTCACACACCTCAGTGCCTTCTCGGTACATTTCGTGACATTGCCGGAACGTAACGCCAGAGCTCACCAGTGAACTCAGTACACATGCACCAAGCGGTACTATGACGTCACACACCTCAGTGCATTCTCGGTACATTTCGTGACGTTGCCGTAACGTAACGCCAGAGCTCACCAGTGAACTCAGTACACATGCACCAAGCGGTACTATGACGTCACACACCTCAGTGCATTCTCGGTACATCTCGTGATTTTGCCGTAACGTAACGCCAGAGCTCACCAGTGAACTCAGTACACATGCACCAAGCGGTACTATGACGTCACACACCTCAGTGCATTCTCGGTACATTTCGTGACGTTGCCGGAACGTAACGCCAGAGCTCACCAGTGAACTCAGTACACATGCACCAAGCGGTACTATGACGTCACACACCTCAGTGCATTCTCGGTACATTTCGTGACATTGTCGTAACGTAACGCCAGAGCTCACCAGTGAACTCAGTACACATGCACCAAGCGGTACTATGACGTCACACACCTCAGTGCATTCTCGGTACATTTCGTGACGTTGCCGGAACGTAACGCCAGAGCTCACCAGTTAACTCAGTACACATGCACCAAGCGGTACTATGACGTCACACACCTCAGTGCATTCTCGGTACATTTCGTGACGTTGCCGTAACGTAACGCCAGAGCTCACCAGTGAACTCAGTACACATGCACCAAGTGATACTATGACGTCACACACCTCAGTGCATTCTCGGTACATTTCGTGACGTTGCCGGAACATAACGCCAGAGCTCACCAGTGAACTCAGTACACATGCACCAAGCGGTACTATGACGTCACACACCTCAGTGCATTCTCGGTACATCTCGTGATTTTGCCGTAACGTAACGCCAGAGCTCACCAGTGAACTCAGTACACATGCACCAAGCGGTACTATGACGTCACACACCTCAGTGCATTCTCGGTACATTTCGTGACGTTGCCGTAACGTAACGCCAGAGCTCACCAGTGAACTCAGTACACATGCACCAAGCGGTACTATGACGTCACACACCTCAGTGCATTCACGGTACATCTCGTGATTTTGCCGGAACGTAACGCCAGAGCTCACCAGTGAACTCAGTACACATGCACCAAGCGGTACTATGACGTCACACACCTCAGTGCATTCTCGGTACATCTCGTGATTTTGCCGTAACGTAACGCCAGAGCTCACCAGTGAACTCAGTTCACATGCACCAAGCGGTAGTATGACGTCACACACCTCAGTGCATTCACGGTACATTTCGTGACGTTGCCGGAACGTAACGCCAGAGCTCACCAGTGAACTCAGTACACATGCACCAAGCGGTACTATGACGTCACACACCTCAGTGCATTCACGGTACATTTCGTGACGTTGCCGTAAGGTAACGCCAGAGCTCACCAGTGAACTCAGTACACATGCACCAAGCGATACTATGACGTCACACACCTCAGTGCATTCTCGGTACATTTCGTGACGTTGCCGGAACATAACGCCAGAGCTCACCAGTGAACTCAGTACACATGCACCAAGCGGTACTATGACGTCACACACCTCAGTGCATTCTCGGTACATCTCGTGATTTTGCCGTAACGTAACGCCAGAGCTCACCAGTGAACTCAGTACACATGCACAAAGCGGTACTATGACGTCACACACCTCAGTGCATTCTCGGTACATTTCGTGACGTTGCCGTAACGTAACGCCAGAGCTCACCAGTGAACTCAGTACACATGCACCAAGCGGTACTATGACGTCACACACCTCAGTGCATTCACGGTACATTTCGTGACGTTGCCGGAACGTAACGCCAGAGCTCACCAGTGAACTCAGTACACATGCACCAAGCGGTACTATGACGTCACACACCTCAGTGCATTCTCGGTACATTTCGTGACGTTGCCGGAACATAACGCCAGAGCTCACCAGTGAACTCAGTACACATGCACCAAGCGGTACTATGACGTCACACACCTCAGTGCATTCTCGGTACATCTCGTGATTTTGCCGTAACGTAACGCCAGAGCTCACCAGTGAACTCAGTACACATGCACCAAGCGGTACTATGACGTCACACACCTCAGTGCATTCTCGGTACATTTCGTGACGTTGCCGTAACGTAACGCCAGAGCTCACCAGTGAACTCAGTACACATGCACCCAGCGGTACTATGACGTCACACACCTCAGTGCATTCACGGTACATTTCGTGACGTTGCCGGAACGTAACGCCAGAGCTCACCAGTGAACTCAGTACACATGCACCAAGCGGTACTATGACGTCACACACCTCAGTGCATTCTCGGTACATTTCGTGACGATGCCGGAACGTAACGCCAGAGCTCACCAGTGCACTCAGTACACATGCACCAAGCGGTACTATGACGTCACACACCTCAGTTCATTCTCGGTACATCTCGTTACATTGCCGTAACGTAACGCCAGAGCTCACCAGTGAACTCAGTACACATGCACCAAGTGGTACTATGGCGTCACACACCTCAGTTCATTCTCGGTACATTTCGTGACATTGCCGTAACGTAACGCCAGAGCTCACCAGTGAACTCAGTACACATGCACCAAGCGGTACTATGACGTCACACACCTCAGTTCATTCTCGGTACATTTCGTGACGTTGCCGGAACGTAACGCCAGAGCTCACCAGTGAACTCAGTACACATGCACCAAGCGGTACTATGACGTCACACACCTCAGTTCATTCTCGGTACATTTCGTGACGTTGCCGGAACGTAACGCCAGAGCTCACCAGTGAACTCAGTACACATGCACCAAGCGGTACTATGACGTCACACACCTCAGTGCATTCTCGGTACATCTCGTGACGTTGCCGTAACGTAATGCCAGAGCTCACCAGTGAACTCAGTACACATGCACCAAGCGGTACTTTGACGTCACACACCTCAGTGCATTCTCGGTACATCTCGTGACTTTGCCGTAACGTAACGCCAGAGCTCACCAGTGAACTCAGTACACATGCACCAAGCGGTACTATGACGTCACACACCTCAGTGCATTCTCGGTACATTTCGTGACATTGCCGGAACGTAACGCCAGAGCTCACCAGTGAACTCAGTACACATGCACCAAGCGGTACTATGACGTCACACACCTCAGTGCATTCTCGGTACATTTCGTGACGTTGCCGTAACGTAACGCCAGAGCTCACCAGTGAACTCAGTACACATGCACCAAGCGGTACTATGACGTCACACACCTCAGTGCATTCTCGGTACATCTCGTGATTTTGCCGTAACGTAACGCCAGAGCTCACCAGTGAACTCAGTACACATGCACCAAGCGGTACTATGACGTCACACACCTCAGTGCATTCTCGGTACATTTCGTGACGTTGCCGGAACGTAACGCCAGAGCTCACCAGTGAACTCAGTACACATGCACCAAGCGGTACTATGACGTCACACACCTCAGTGCATTCTCGGTACATTTCGTGACATTGTCGTAACGTAACGCCAGAGCTCACCAGTGAACTCAGTACACATGCACCAAGCGGTACTATGACGTCACACACCTCAGTGCATTCTCGGTACATCTCGTGATTTTGCCGTAACGTAACGCCAGAGCTCACCAGTGAACTCAGTTCACATGCACCAAGCGGTACTATGACGTCACACACCTCAGTGCATTCACGGTACATTTCGTGACGTTGCCGGAACGTAACGCCAGAGCTCACCAGTGAACTCAGTACACATGCACCAAGCGGTACTATGACGTCACACACCTCAGTGCATTCACGGTACATTTCGTGACGTTGCCGGAACGTAACGCCAGAGCTCACCAGTGAACTCAGTACACATGCACCAAGCGGTACTATGACGTCACACACCTCAGATCATTCTCGGTACATTTCGTGACGTTGCCGGAACGTAACGCCAGAGCTCGCCAGTGAACTCAGTACACATGCACCAAGCGGTACTATGACGTCACACACCTCAGTGCATTCTCGGTACATCTCGTGACATTGCCGTAACGTAACACCAGAGCTCACCAGTGAACTCAGTACACATGCACCAAGCGGTACTATGACGTCACACACCTCAGTGCATTCTCGGTACATTTCGTGACGATGTAACGTAACGCCAGAGCTCACCAGTGAACTCAGTACACATGCACCAAGCGGTACTATGACGTCACACACCTCAGTGCATTCTCGGTACATTTCGTGACGTTGCCGGAGCGTAACGCCAGAGCTCACCAGTGAACTCAGTACACATGCACCAAGCGGTACTATGACGTCACACACCTCAGTGCATTCTCGGTACATTTCGTGACGTTGCCGGAACGTAACGCCGAAGTCGACTGGATCATTTAAAATGATAAAAAGGTGAAACCTTCTTCCAAATACACCACGAAAATGGGAGTGAGAATCTTTCTCTCCTTTGAATTGTGCCCTGGATATTGAACGAGTCGCTCATATTTCCTGAAATCGCTGAACGATGAATTTCACCAGGATGGTTTCCCCGAATGTCGGTGGAGGAAGAGCCAAAGAGTTATTCGTTCTTATGACAATTCGCTTTTACACTTTGTAATACATCCATCGTGTGAAGTAAAGTGACGAAACTTATATCAGGAGCGCCATACACTGTTCGTCATACTCACAGTTCTTCTCGGCAAGCAGTGACCGCAGGAACTCACCTGTCAACAAGAGAACAAGTGTTAAAATTACCTACAAGAGAGATATCAGCTTACAGATTGCGGGGTTTCTAAAATGAATCGCATTCTCTTGCTTCGGTTGAATTGAATGTATTTTAGTCCAGCATTGACTCGTTTACAGTTTACAGAGAGCTTTGAATTCATTCTTCAGTCGACCAACAGAGTGTTATCCCAATTAATGGGACGTGTGAGAGATAACCTGAAACACATTACATTTAATTTTAAACAAGAAGTTCCGTGAAGAACTATACAGCCTACTTTTCATGCCAATGATTATTCTACAGAATATGAACCTATCTAGAATAATGACGAAATTAAGTTGGTAATATCGAAATATCTAATTAGTTCAAAATATACCTGGTATAATGTAGTCTAATAGAGCACTACAGTTGGCAGCCCTGGTGACTGAATATATTCTTAGTTCCATCTCTTAAGGTACTGTGCCCTTGCAGCAAGAAATATGCAAATCACAGTATGCCAGCATTGCTCAATTCGGGATTTTTCGGGGCTGCGGTAAGTTCTCCCACTCTGTGACTTACATATTTTGGATTAAATAGAGGATACACTTGCAAAAATAACAACAAAATCAACTCCTATTTTAACACATTTAATTAATCAAAAATTATGGCGCTACAAACAAATAAACACATAAACTACTGACCCTTATCATTCTACTTGTCCAAAGTGAACAAGGAATAGCATAAAAATAAAACAAATATTAGATTAAAACACATGGTTTTCTTTAAAACCAACAATTCACGATTATTTTCACTTCCATAAAGTACTTATCTTAAAGTTCCAAATAACTACGAGCTTCTTTGGCTCGATACTTTCCCATAATAATGGTGTCATATTTTTGTACACCTCAAGAATTATTTTTATCTTTTCTTATCATCAAAACAAATATATAATTACATTTAAAATTACATGTTAATTATTCACTTCAATATTTGGGCATATCACATGTTCTCCATATTTACTATCTCTCTCAAGTTTTGCAAATTCACTACGGTGATCGGGAAAACTATTTGTGTACTCCAGAGTTATAAAGATTACTTGACAAAGTCAAAAACTATGATCACTCCCGAAACCTAGTTATCTTCACAAAACTCGTGGATTCCTTTTTTTCCATACAATATTACAATAGGGATTTTATTTAATTCATTTGTCTTATAAGACCATTATCACATAAGAAAACTACGATCTGAATTGGCAAGCGATAATATCAATCTACAAGGACCTCGGTCCAACGCCCGGGTCATTAACAACTTTAAAACACTCACGGTGTATTTAACACATCTTACAAGACGGTTTTTACCCACCCTCGCTCTATGAGGGTCAGGCCATTATACTCGGGCGTGATTTATGACAAGGAAAGCGAATCTCTGCCTAACCTACGGTGGCAGCTCTCTTCAATGCTTTAAAACAAACCTTCACATTATTCTCAGTTCTGTGGAGAGACCTGGCTTTTACTTCACTTATTTCCATTCAACAATATTCTTTGGCTCATAAACCACTTTCGTAACCTTGGCATTTATTAATTATGAGAGGGTCCTCATTGATTGGGAAGATTAATACACATTCTACGACGAATAATTAGGGGCTTTAACAACAAGAGGATTCAAGGTTCGAATCTCTTAACATGCCTCGGGAACATTTCCACATCAGAGGACTTATACAAAACGCGATTTAGGGTCAAGCCGTAGCTTACAGGACCTACGCTCAATAATACCATACATTAGCTCCCTTTTAAATAATACACACATGGCCTCGTGATCTACGTCACAGTTAGAGGACTTACAACATATCTCAATTCACTGCAATCAACTACCCTCCATAAGTAATTTACCAAGTACTTTAAATTTTACGCGTTCCTAGCGTGACTTTTTATTTAATTGCGTTCCATTACGCTACACGGCCGAATGTCTTCCAAAGAACTGATAAATTTCACATTATTCTTATATTAATCTTTTCCGTTGACAATAAATCGCTCCCTTTTTAAGAACAGGCATTCGCGTCATGTCTTATACATTTGTTAAGGCTTCAACGCTCTATATTTTTATATCATTCAATTTAATCTTTATTTAGATTTCTTTACCTTGTTATTCACATCATGTTTTCATTCCTTACAAAAGCTTAAAAGCTATTTCTTTCATATAATTCAAATTTACCTTTATGTAAATATCTTTGTTATAATTATTATTATCACGCTTGCTTTTATAACATTCATTAAATACTGACATTTTATTCCATGCATTTCCTCTACAGGATTTATTATTTCACATAATTATTTATTATTTCTTAAAACTTTATTTTCGTTCAGATCGCGTTCTTATTTAGTTATTATTCATTTAAAAACATCCCTTCTACTCAAAACTCCGGTGGAATTGTACACAAAATTTTTCCCGACACCAAAACATAATGAAAATCTTTACTTACATGTTTAAGGTCGCTTTCTGACCTTTATTCTCGTTTGATGTGACATTTTGGCCCACCTTCTTGACCTACTCCATATTGTACAATCTCATCTTATGTACAGAAATTTCTTGACACATATTCACTATATTTAACACTGACAACATTTTTTTAATACACTGGTGTATCCGTTTTGAACACACATTAAAACACTAAAAAATATTACTCTGGTACATATTATAACACATATCACTGTGCATAAAACGCTTTCACTTTACCTAAAACACTTAAAATGATACTCTTATTTCTTTTCTTACAATATTTACACTTCACTCCTATCACACGGGCGTATCTCAACGATTTTGACAATTTCTGTCGGCTGTTGATGATCCCTGATGTGAATCCTATCGACCTGCATTGGACGTGTGATTTTACTCGTTCAAAGTTTCTCTCTCCTACAATGGAAACTACTGGTTTCAGTCTCTCAAAACCGCTTCTATTGTCTATTACTCGGCTTTACTTTATCTGCTTTAACTAGGCGATAAATGTCTTTTCTTTGCCGTCACCTCTATTTATATATGGTGGTCTATCGCACCCTATAGTTTCTATATCTTGGCCTCCCTTCGAGGACCGTATACTGTCTATCGTACCCTATAGTTTCTATATCTTGGCCTCCCTTCGAGGACCGTATACTGTCTATCGTATATTTTTGACGTTTTCTCACTAGAGTACGTTTCCCTCTGGTTTCGAAGCTAAGTTCCTAAGTTCCTTTCGCTTGAACTTCTATCTTTCGCGATCGTAATTACTGTTTATTCTTGTCCTTTACAGGACTTAATGTCTTTAACAATGTCTTTACTAGACGTAACGCCGTTTATTTGTTGGAGTTCGTATAACTTCGTAACTGTATTGAACTAGTGTTCTTCTGGAACTCGAAGTTCCCTACTGATCGCTGTGTCTTACTTTGGCAATATTGCTTTAAAGTCCGTATATTTAATGTTCTTTATAATTTTGGACTCTTCAAAGTCTCGAACTGCTAACCCTCAGCGTAGCGTACTTATATCGTAACTGGTCTACACTCGGTGAACTTGTAGCATAGCCTCCCACAGGCTCTGGATCAATGTCTGATACAGCTTAACGTCCCCCTCACGGGCTCTTGAATACTGCGTATACGATGTGGTGCAGCACTTCCGCTCACGGAATGCTCGTAGACTGATGATTATGATGCTCCAGCGTAACGCCCCCCTGGATGGACTAATACTGCATGTACTGATACAGCGTGACGTTCCCCTCACGGGCTCTTGAATACTGCGTATACGATGTGGTGCAGCACTTCCGCTCACGGAATGCTCGTAGACTGATGATTATGATGCTCCAGCGTAACGCCCCCCTGGATGGACTAATACTGCATGTACTGATACAGCGTGACGTTCCCCTCACGGGCTCTCGTAGACTGCCTGCACTGATGCAGAGTAACACCCCCTCACGGGCTGTCAGAATAACTGCATGATTGGCTTGGTGAGGCCAGGAGTTTTATACCTTTCAGTCACAAAAAGATAAAATCCTAGTCCTTTTCGTGACCACTTTTGAACTAATTGTCGCACAATTATAAAAATCGTATCTCCAGACAGCTCGTCTTCCAAACGTAAAATAATCTTCCTGTGCATGGAAATCGATCGTGCATTTCCGAGATATTAATTAATTTCTCGTCCTCAACTGTGTGGGTGGTGCTGTTCTTTTTTTATTCTCCCACTCCTTGGGTCTCGGTGAACCCCCAATGACGTCTACTTGCGTTTGCAGTTTTCTCCTGTGCAATTTTTACAAGGTTTTTCTTTACACAAAAATCTCTAATCCAAATTGATTCACCGTACTGTATCTGTTTACTTATTTTTATACTCGTAAACGGGTTAAATTTAATTATTCCTGTTCTGACTCAGCAGCGAGGTTGCCATATTCCTGCAACGTAAGAGCAATTTCCGAGTCCAGCTTCTTCGTCTTACAGTCAAAACTTTCCACTCGTTCTAATAATATCCATGACTGGATCCTTATAAATGTCAAGAGGCATGAGCTCATCTAAGGAACACCTGGCCCTAGCGCTTGCACAATGTTAGGCTATAATCCTGGCTTGAAATCTCTCTCCGTTCCCTTAGAAACTGTATGATTCTTTCATTCTTTTCTCAAAGTACATGGATTCGACTCTCTTTGAGGCCATGGTACATGGGTTCATCTCTCCCCTCCTTAGGTAAATAAATTTTCGAAGAATTTTGAGGAAATTTATTTTAATTATCAAAAAAAATCTTATTTTTCCTTTTTAACTGTCGAAGCCATCATAACGTTATCCGTACCTTCTGATTTTTCTTCCTTAAAAATCCCACGATTTTTTTTTTTCATCTTTTTAAGTCATATCCGGTAATTGTGTCGGTTGGGTACGCTCTGTCCCTACCCTTTCTTTCTCCTTTTTATTTGTCTGGATATCAGGTTTCCAGAACCTCATTCTTCTTTACGGGTGTGGTCTATCCCTACCCGTTCCCTTATTTCATCATTCTCCTTCCTTAAATTGAAATTTTCTTCTTCAATAAAATCAATTATTTCTTTTATTTCCCAATATAATTTCTCCAATTCACATTCGCACTCGAATGTTTGAGCTCTGTTTCCTTTTTCTATCTCATTCTCGTTTCTATCAAAATTGGATTCTTCATTTCTAAATGTTTCCATAACCAGGGCTTGTTCATTGGCTTCATCGAAGTCTTCGGGAGGGTAATACACTTTTAAATTTGCTGAATTCATGGTCACTTCATGATTCGTTTCACAGTACCGAATTCTATAGGCATTATTTCTCAAATCCCTTATTATTTGATACGGTCCGTGGTACATTTTCTGGAACTTTTTGTACACGCGGTTCCCTGGATCCGAAATGGCGGGTCTTTTTACTAACACCATTTCCTCTGCTAATAATGGCCGATGATACCTCTTGTGCCTATTTTTTCTTTGTCTCCTGTCGGCTTGAGCTTTTAGATGCTCAAAGGCTCTTCTTATACGTACATCTCTTCCAGGCTGAGCGTCTGCTGGCCTAGGAATTACCAGACTCCAAGGTCTCTCTGGTTGCTCATTCCGATGTAACGTTATTGGTATCTCTCCCGTAGATTCATGGATTGTATTGTTTATACAAAATTCGATAATATCCAAGATATCTATCCACTTCAATTTTCTTCGGCACAGTGTATCCTACAATACTTGGCCGTCTCCCTCATCACTCTTTCTACAGGATTTGCCTCAGGATGGCGAATACTTGACAAAATCTGACGTATTCCAAGTCTTTCTAATTCTTGTCTGAACTCTACACTGGTGAAACAACTACCGTGATCCGACAACAAATTCTCAGGTTTTCCCAGAATCGGTATCACTTTTTCTTTGAGTCGTTTTAACACCTGTTTGGTACTAGTCTTCTGTATGGGAGCAAGGACAACCATTTTAGTGAAGACATCCATAGCCACCATTATGTGTCGTTTTCCTCTTCTTGCCTTTGGCAAAGGTCCGAAGTTATCAATAGATATGATTTGACCTGGCCTTTCGGGCAACAATGGTATAGGCTTTTGTCTCATCAGAAATGCATTTGGTTTGATCCTTTGACATAAATCACATGTCTTTAGCGTGTCCCTTACAGTTTCTCTCAGTCTCGGCCATACAAATGCTTCTTTCAGCATCGAGACTGTTTTGTCGACTCCCATATGTCCGAACGATCTATGGGCTAGCCATACTATTTTCCTCTGCAAAATTGCAGGTACAATAATCCTTAATCGTGTATGGTCAGAGTCCACAAACTTATATAATAATCCATTATAAAATGTGTAATCTTGAGCTATCTTATTAGCTTCTGTGTACGCTGGTGTTCCCCTTATCAAACTTCCCTCAAGGAAGGATATGAGCATGTTCATCCATGGATTCTCACGTTGCCGTTGACTAATGCTCCTTAACTCATTTAGAGTACGCTGATCCCTGTCTTCCAAATCAATAGCCATTACTTCCTCTTCTGTGGACTCTGGCTGTCTACTTAAGTAGTCTGGAACTATATTTTCTTTTCCTGGGCAGTATTCTATCTTTACATCAAACTGTTGAATGTATAAAGCCCAACGCATCAACCTTTGACTGGATAAATCAGTTTTCATCAAAAAGGTTAAGGCTTTATGATCCGTTCTTAGAATGACCTGAAACCCATATACGATCTTTCGCCAATATTGCAGCGCGTGCAATATCGCTAACAGCTCGATTTCGCTGATCGTATAATTTTTCTCGTGTGGTTTCAGTCTCCGACTTGTGAAAGCTAGATAAATTTTCTTATCAGGGTTATCCGGGTTTTCCTGATATAGCATTGCCCCTATTCCAATCTGGGATGCATCTGTTTGAATTATAAATTTCTGATTAAAATCAGGATATCCTAGCTTCATATAGTTTAAGAGCATTTCCTTGGCCTCCACGAATGCTTTTTCTGTTTCCTCCGTCCATTTCCACTGGCCCCCCTTCTTCAGAAGGTCCTGTAGTGGTGCAACAGTTTTTGTGTATGATGGACAATGTCCTGAGAAGAACCCAATCAATCCCAAAAACTGGCGAACGTTCTTCACCTTCAAAGGCCTTGGAAAATCCCTTATCGATTCCAATTTGCATGGATTTGGTTTAACACCATCCTTATCAATCACATGCCCTAAAAGTGTTACTTGCCTTTGACAAAAATTTGACTTCTTTAAATTGATTTTAAAATTTGCCCTTCTTAAGTCTTCCAATAATTTCTTCAACTTTTCTAAATGTTCCTCGATATTCTCCGAGGTAAGCAAAATATCATCCACATAAAGGATAGTGCACTCTTTCACTTCCTCTGACAGGTTTCGATCAAGCGCTCTTATTAAGGCAGATCCCGCGGTCTTCAATCCAAACGGACATCTCCTAAAACAATAGGTTTGTTGGTCGAACTGAAATCCAGTCAACAAGCTGGTTTTCTCTTCCAGTTCGAGATGATGATACGAAGAAGTCATGTCAATATTTGTGAAAATCTTCTTGCCTTTAAACTTCCTCAGTATTTCTTTTATGGGTGGTGCCGAATTATTTTCTGGTATGATTTTTGCATTTAAATTTCTGGCATCTAGACACACCCTTACTGAGCCATCCGGTTTGCTCACAATCACTAATGGACTAACATATGGTGTCGCCATCTTTTCTATAACACCTGAATTCATCATCTCCTGCAGTGTTTTCTTAGTTTGTGGGTAATGTTTTTCCGCAACCGGGTATGGTTTTTGTCTGAACGGTGCCCAATCTTTGACTTGGAACGCGTATTTAAAATTTTCAATCTTCCCTGGCTTGGAATCAAATACGTCCCTAAAATTCAATAATAATTCCTTTAATTGTTCCTTGTTTTCGAGGTTAACTTTAGCTTCCTCTACTTTTCCTGACAGGTTGGTCTCGAACTCGGTTTCCAAATCATCTTCGAGTTCTATGTTGAGGACCTCAAATATCCTTTCTATGTCCTTACAACCTTCTTCCGTTACTTCTTCCACATGCCATACCTGTTCTCCTATTTTCACATCCTGTTCCTGTAGGTTAATGTTTTGTTCATCCACATCCTCTCTTTGGATTCTAATGCAGTTTTGCGCTAGGTCTATGATGACCTTGTTCTCACGGATAAAATCAATACCTAATATGACATTATACGGTAATTGATTTACCAGCAAAAAGCATTGCGAAATTTCAGCGTTACCCATGATCAGATCAATGTATACCTGAAATTTGCATGTTAAAGATTTTTCAGGGATAATTCCCTTAATCTTTACACTTGATGTGGGGATTTTTAATACGCGGCCTCTTGTTTCCAATTCATTCAGAAGGGTTTGCGTAATTAAACTTATTGTTGATCCTGTATCAATCAATGCCCTGACCAGTAATCCTTCTATTCTTAGCATAATTATGGGTAATTCTCTTTTGATAGGTGGGATTCCTTCCACATCCTCATTAATTAGCTCATCTGGTCTTGCTATCCAATTCACAATTTCTACCTCCTCCCAGCTCCTGGTATGTTTCCACTTTTGACGATTTAAATTAGGAGGTTTTTTTTTATCCTGAGGGCTCCCTTTTCCCTCATTCTTTAACTGAGCTTGTAGTTCCAAGCTTTGAGCTCCATCTAGTCGGTCGGGTGATTTCCGGTTCTTGATTGCCTCACTCCAACGGACTTTTTGCCTTTCAGGTTCGTCTGGTCGTTCGTTCATGTAACGAAGACTTTCCTGATATCTTTCCTCTATTTCGGCCCGATATTCATCATCCCTATCCTCTGGCCTTACGTTCCTTCTGGGATAATTCTCCCATTTCTTTCTGTTTTCTTGCCTCTGATGGTTATTGTTATAGGGTCGGCTCTCTTGTTGCCTATAACCCGTATTCCTAGGATTTCTTCCTCGATATCCTCCTCTGTGGTATGGCTGTATTCCTCTAGGCTCTTGGTGCCCATACTCTCGACCTAGTCCTTGAGTATCAGTGCTGGTGGACTGATTCCTGGTCGATGGTTTTTCGCTGGTTTCCTGACTGCTGGCCATGTGTACCTGTTCAGTCTGTCTTTGGTGCCTAGGAGTTACGTGTGACGTCGTCATGTCTAATTGACGTAATACTCTCTCCACTTCCACAGCACTTCTGGCTTTGGATGAGATTAACAGCCTCTGAATCTCATATGGAAGTTGTCTTGCAATGGCGGCACACAGGTCGTTCTCAGCTGGAGCAATGTCAAGTTCGCGGAATTTACACAGCTGAGCGGTAAAAAATTCCGAGTACTTAGTTGGTGCATTTGTGCTGTACTTCCTAGAGTACAGATCTAGCCTCAAATTCTCCTGGACGTCTGCTGCCCAATATCGTTTAAAAAGGCTTCTCTAAAGCCTTCCACCGTATCAAAGGTGTACCTGAAGCTTCTGAGCCAGGTGAGACAATCACCTGCCAACAACTTCTCAATAGCTCTCAGTCTCCGATCCTGAGGAACCTTCATTTCGTTTAAGTACTCTGCGACTTCCTTTAGCCAGTATTTTGGAGTAATTGACATGTTATTACCCGTAAATTTTACCGGTCTGTCCTCATTCGATTTGATAATGTTTATTATCTGACCATTTGTCTGGTTCATGTATGGGGTTGACATCGCCATCGGATATCCTGGGTTCTTGTAAGGGCTCTCCCCTCCTAAGTCCCTATCGGTATCTGTGCCTTGTTCACGGGAATCTACCCATCCTGTCTTTGGAAACTCCTCCTGATTCTCAAATTCTAATTTCCTTTCCCTTCGGGCACTTTCTTCATTAGCCATGAGTTGGATTTCCATTTGACTGTTCTTATGTTCAGTCCTCTCCAACCGGGATCCTAATTCATTTTGAATTCTTTCCTGATTTTTCTTACTGGTTTCCAGTTCTTGTTTGAGTTGGTTTTTGTCGTTCCTGAAGCTATTCCTGATTTCATTTAAGTGTTCTTCTACCTCTTTCTTGATGACCATGACCTGTTCTGTTATAATTTCTGGTTTAACGTCACCTCTGGTATCTAGGTCTTCTCGTATTTCCTTTATCTTTTTCTCCATCTCTCTTTGGCCTTTGACCATATTTACTTTAATTCCTTCCAGTTTTTCCTCAGTTTTCCCTTGACTCTTATATAATATCATCAAGTCATTTTGGATCTGGCCTACTTCCCTATGAGTTTTTCCTACTTCGACCTTTAATGTTCCGATGGTTCCCTGAACATCATTAATACCCTGACTTATTTCATCTATCTTATGGGTACTTTCCTTATTTTCGTCCTCTCGTTGTTTTCTTTCACTCTGGAGATGCCCCTCGTATATACCTAATCTTCGATTTATTTCACCCTCATACTTCTTTAAGTTATCATCTACCTGCCCGGTAAACGGCTCAAATTGACTTTTCATATCCCGCGCATCCTTTTGATTTTGATTTTTCATCTCAGTTACTTCGGTCTGAACTACACCGATTTTATTCTCGAGGGTCCCTACTTTCTCCTCAACCTTTCCAAATCGGGTTCCTAGCTCATTCACACTTTGTTTTATTTCATCCCGGGATGTTTTACAGATATCGCTGTTAGATTTTATCTGAGCTTCTAATTTTTTCTGCACACCTTGGATCTGGGTTACAAGTTTCTTTTCACATTCCTCTACATTTTCTTTACATGCTTTTTCCATGCTATTTAATTTAGTTTCTATAGTACCAAAATTATCCTCTAAAATTTTAAAATTTTCTCGGCATTCATTTTGTGATTCTCCCATATTTTTGTTCATAGTATTTATTTGGCCTTGCAATTCTGACTGAAATACTTTATTTTCCCTTTGAATTTCACTTGCGATTTTCCCTTTTAAATCATTTAATTTGTCCCCAAACTTAGTGTCAAAATCTTGAAATTTGGTATTCATTGTTTCTTCTAAAACCTTGGACCCCTCTTTCATTTCCTTAATTTCAACCTTCAGTTCCTTATCCATTTTTATACAATTAGCTTCGATAGCTTCTAATTTAGTTCCCATGTTATCACTTTTAGCTTCGATATCTACTAATTTAGTTCCCATATTAGCACTATCAGTTTTTAGTGACTCTAAACTTTGATTCATGGATCCTAACTTTTGGTTATTTTCCTCCTGTTGGCTGTCCAGCTTATTCAAACTCTCATTTATGGATTCTAAATCCCTTTTATTTTCACTCTGTTGGCTATCCAATTGATTCAAACTCTTATTTATGGATTCGAACTCTTTTTTATTTTCATCCTTTTGGAGGCCCAGTGTATTGTCTATTGTTCCCAATTTATTGTTTATGGCCTCCAACTTTTCTTTGCTATCGGCTTTTATAGCCTCCAAAAGCCGTTGCATCTCTTCACTCAATGCCATCTTATTAGAATACAGTGGGCTACCCATGCCACATCGCTAGAACATGCTTGAGAGATAGTAATCTGAACCATTGTGTCCCAATTTCTTTAAAAATTTTACTTTGGTACGGGTTTTTACTACACCGTACCCTTTTGATACTCTTCTTCAAACTCAAAGACCTTTATGGAAGTATTTAAAATTCAAAATTTCAAAAAACCATAAAAAAATGAAAATTTTGATTTTTCGAGAAAACTCGGTTTTTTCCTAGGAAAACTCATCCCTGCGTACTGGGCGCCATGAAAGAGATTTAGGGTTTTTTTACATCCAGGGCTGCTCGGTGTGAGTTTCTAGGGACCCAATGCGGTCAGTTAACTTTATACGTTGTAGCTACTCCTATCATTACTTTACTTTTACATGAATCGACCGTCTTTAGTGTTCCTCTAATTATTAATCCAAGCACAGTACTTCTATTCACCCCCCTGTGCCCTTGCAGCAAGAAATATACAAATCACAGTATGCCAGCATAGCTCAATTCGGGATTTTTCGGGGCTGCGGTAAGTTCTCCCACTCTGTGACTTACATATTTTGGATTAAATAGAGGATACACTTGCAAAAATAACAACAAAATCAACTCCTATTTTAACACATTTAATTAATCAAAAATTATGGCGCTACAAACAAATAAACACATAAACTACTGACCCATATCATTCTACTTGTCCAAAGTGAACAAGGAATAGCATAAAAATAAAACAAATATTAGATTAAAACACATGGTTTTCTTTAAAACCAACAATTCACGATTATTTTCACTTCCATAAAGTACTTATCTTAAAGTTCCAAATAACTACGAGCTTCTTTGGCTCGATACTTTCCCGTAATAATGGTGTCATATTTTTGTACACCTCAAGAATTATTTTTATCTTTTCTTATCATCAAAACAAATATATAATTACATTTAAAATTACATGTTAATTATTCACTTCAATATTTGGGCATATCACATGTTCTCCATATTTACTATCTCTCTCAAGTTTTGCAAATTCACTACGGTGATCGGGAAAACTATTTGTGTACTCCAGAGTTATAAAGATTACTTGACAAAGTCAAAAACTATGATCAATCCCGAAACCTAGTTATCTTCACAAAACTCGTGGATTCCTTTCTTTCCATACAATATTACAATAGGGATTTTATTTAATTCATTTGTCTTATAAGACCATTATCACATAAGAAAACTACGATCTGAATTGGCAAGCGATAATATCAATCTACAAGGACCTCGGTTCAACGCCCGGGTCATTAACAACTTTAAAACACTCACGGTGTATTTAACACATCTTACAAGACGGTTTTTACCCACCCTCGCTCTATGAGGGTCAGGCCATTATACTCGGGCGTGATTTATGACAAGGAAAGCGAATCTCAGCCTAACCTACGGTGGCAGCTCTCTTCAATGCTTTAAAACAAACCTTCACATTATTCTCAGTTCTGTGGAGAGACCTGGCTTTTACTTCACTTATTTCCATTCAACAATATTCTTTGGCTCATAAACCACTTTCGTAACCTTGGCATTTATTAATTATGAGAGGGTCCTCATTGATTGGGAAGATTAATACACATTCTACGACGAATAATTAGGGGCATTAACAACAAGAGGATTCTAGGTTCGAATCTCTTAACATGCCTCGGGAACATTTCCACATCAGAGGACTTAAACAAAACGCGATTTAGGTTCAAGCCGTAGCTTACAGGACCTACGCTCAATAATACCATACATTAGCTCCCTTTTAAATAATACACACATGGCCTCGTGATCTACGTCACAATTAGAGGACTTACAACATATCTCAATTCACTGCAATCAACTACCCTCCATAAGTAATTTACCAAGTACTTTAACTTTTACGCGTTCCTAGCGTGACTTTTTATTTAATTGCGTTCCATTACGCTACACGGCCGAATGTCTTACAAAGAACTGATAAATTTCATATTATTCTTATATTAATCTTTTCCGTTGACAATAAATCGCTCCCTTTTTAAGAACAGGCATTCGCGTCACTTCTTATACATTTGTTAAGGCTTCAACGCTCTATATTTTTATATCATTCAATTTAATCTTTATTTAGATTTCTTTACCTTGTTATTCACATCATGTTTTCATTCTTTACAAAAGCTCAAAAGCTATTTCTTTCATATAATTCAAATTTACCTTTATGTAAATATCTTTGTTATAATTATTATTATCACGCTTGCTTTTATAACATTCATTAAATACTGACATTTTATTCCATGCATTTCCTCTACAGGATTTATTATTTCACATAATTATTTATTATTTCTTAAAACTTTATTTTCGTTCAGATCGCGTTCTTATTTAGTTATTATTCATTTAAAAACATCCCTTCTACTCAAAACTCCGGTGGAATTGTACACAAAATTTTTCCCGACACCAAAACATAATGAAAATCTTTACTTACATGTTTAAGGTCGCTTTCTGACCTTTATTCTCGTTTGATGTGACATTTTGGCCCACCTTCTTGACCTACTCCATATTGTACAATCTCATCTTATGTACAGAAATTTCTTGACACATATTCACTATATTTAACACTGACAACATTTTTTTAATACACTGGTGTATCCGTTTTGAACACACATTAAAACACTAAAAAATATTACTCTGGTACATATTATGACACATATCACTGTGCATAAAACGCTTTCACTTTACCTAAAACACTTAAAATGATACTCTTATTTCTTTTCTTACAATATTTACACTTCACTCCTATCACACGGGCGTATCTCAACGATTTTGACAATTTCTGTCGGCTGTTGATGATCCCTGATGTGAATCCTATCGACCTGCATTGGACGTGTGATTTTACTCGTTCAAAGTTTCTCTCTCCTACAATGGAAACTACTGGTTTCAGTCTCTCAAAACCGCTTCTATTGTCTATTACTCGGCTTTACTTTATCTGCTTTAACTAGGCGATAAATGTCTTTTCTTTGCCGTCACCTCTATTTATATATGGTGGTCTATCGCACCCTATAGTTTCTATATCTTGGCCTCCCTTCGAGGACCGTATACTGTCTATCGTACCCTATAGTTTCTATATCTTGGCCTCCCTTCGAGGACCGTATACTGTCTATCGTATATTTTTGACGTTTTCTCACTAGAGTACGTTTCCCTCTGGTTTCGAAGCTAAGTTCCTAAGTTCCTTTCGCTTGAACTTCTATCTTTCGCGATCGTAATTACTGTTTATTCTTGTCATTTACAGGACTTAATGTCTTTAACAATGTCTTTACTAGACGTAACGCCGTTTATTTGTTGGAGTTCGTATAACTTCGTAACTGTATTGAACTAGTGTTCTTCTGGAACTCGAAGTTCCCTACTGATCGCTGTGTCTTACTTTGGCGATATTGCTTTAAAGTCCGTATATTTAATGTTCTTTATAATTTAGGACTCTTCAAAGTCTCGAACTGCTAACCCTCAGCGTAGCGTACTTATATCGTAACTGGTCTACACTCGGTGAACTTGTAGCATAGCCTCCCACAGGCTCTGGATCAATGTCTGATACAGCTTAACGTCCCCCTCACGGGCTCTTGAATACTGCGTATACGATGTGGTGCAGCACTTCCGCTCACGGAATGCTCGTAGACTGATGATTATGATGCTCCAGCGTAACGCCCCCCTGGATGGACTAATACTGCATGTACTGATACAGCGTGACGTTCCCCTCACGGGCTCTCGTAGACTGCCTGCACTGATGCAGAGTAACACCCCCTCACGGGCTGTCAGAATAACTGCATGATTGGCTTGGTGAGGCCAGGAGTTTTATACCTTTCAGTCACAAAAAGATAAAATCCTAGTCCTTTTCGTGACCACTTTTGAACTAATTGTCGCACAATTATAAAAATCGTATCTCCAGACAGCTCGTCTTCCAAACGTAAAATAATCTTCCTGTGCATGGAAATCGATCGTGCATTTCCGAGATATTAATTAATTTCTCGTCCTCAACTGTGTGGGTGGTGCTGTTCTTTTTTTATTCTCCCACTCCTTGGGTCTCGGTGAACCCCCAATGACGTCTACTTGCGTTTGCAGTTTTCTCCTGTGCAATTTTTACAAGGTTTTTCTTTACACAAAAATCTCTAATCCAAATTGATTCACCGTACTGTATCTGTTTACTTATTTTTATACTCGTAAACGGGTTAAATTTAATTATTCCTGTTCTGACTCAGCAGCGAGGTTGCCATATTCCTGCAACGTAAGAGCAATTTCCGAGTCCAGCTTCTTCGTCTTACAGTCAAAACTTTCCACTCGTTCTAATAATATCCATGACTGGCTCCTTATAAATGTCAAGAGGCATGAGCTCATCTAAGGAACACCTGGCCCTAGCGCTTGCACAATGTTAGGCTATAATCCTGGCTTGAAATCTCTCTCCGTTCCCTTAGAAACTGTATGATTCTTTCATTCTTTTCTCAAAGTACATGGATTCGACTCTCTTTGAGGCCATGGTACATGGGTTCAGTACAGAATACAAAATTTGGTTGAAGTCCAAAGGACGTTACATGCAGTTAGACACTGGATCTATCAGCACGCGTAAAAATATGTTGCCAACAATGTCATGCGTGTGCTGGTCAGAAATAATCTGAAATATTATGATATCTTGTTGTGCCAATTTTGGATGAAATCCATTTGTTAGTATAGAAGTTACATGTATTTTAAAATCGGACATATCAGCAGGCATAGATTCATGTTGGCAGCACTACCTTGTATTAATTACTCCAAATTAATGTAGAATGTCAGGTGCTATACGTGTGCAAAGTATAGAGCCGTTGGCTTGCATACTTTCTGATATATTGATATTAGGGTAAAAAATATAGACAGCATTTATTAACATTTGGCAGCCCTGATTGCTCTTAACAATACTTATAGTCATATCTGTTATGGTACACATAGCACATACGAAATTTGGTTGAAATCCAACTGATAGTATAGAAGTTACATGTATTTAAAAATTGGTACTATCAGCAGGCTTATAATCATGTTGGTAGAACTGACGTATATAAGTTACTCCAAATTAATCTAAAATGTCAGGTACTATACCCGTCATGGAGGAATGCAGCCACTTCCCGTCTGGTGAACTAGCTCAGAGATATCGTGCACGGCCCGCGTGTTCCTTGAAACGAGTCATTTGATAGCGGTTCGAATCAGAGCCAGCGCATGTTTTTTCTTACTGCTATTTTCTTACCACTGACCTATTTCGCGAGATCCTCCGCGGCTGATACGAAACGGGAATATTATAAAAAGTCGCACTTTCTCGGCGCGGTGTTGCCGATTTGCCTCGTAAAAAGTTAAACGTCGCACAGATTTTTAACTGTTCGTTTCTGGCCATAAGTGTCCTATCACAAGCTGCTTCAGATAAGGGCCGGAACCTCGGGTTTCAGTTTGTTGACGTAATTTTGCGACACCCTGTATATTTTAATCACATTTAATGTTCTTCAGGTTACTTTTCGTATGTCCCAGTAATTGGGATTATATCGACTGAAATGATGTATTATCAATTACCATTAACACTGTCATACAAGTAACAGCCCCAGAGACCTACGAAACTAGATGGATAAAATTAACCTCGCTGGAATTAGATTTGGCCGTAACATAAATGCAGCCAGACAAAGTTCATGGTCATCTCTGATAGGACTACCTATTGAAACAATTTACTTTCAAGCGGGCTGACACAGCTCAAATTGTCAAACAATCAACAATAATAAATTCAGAAACCACCAAATTTTCTAGGTTCTTGCCGTGTGTTTTGATGAGATTCGCTTAAATGCACCTGGTCAGGCTCTTCAGCAGGTTACTGGTACACTCTGCCCAGACCATCGCTAGGGTAGTGGACCAAGCACTACGTCCCATATACGTAAGGCACATTGCACTTGTTTTTGCGGGAACTGTGAGCTCCCATTTCCATATGGTCGGAGATTCCAGCACAATCGTCACAATTGCTTCCCCTAATGAACCATCTCCATATGGTCGATTATTCCAGCACAATCGTCACAATTGCTTCCCCTAATGAACCTTCTCCATATGGTCTATTATTCCATCACAATCGTCACAATTGCTTCCATTAATGAACCATCTCCATATGGTCGATTATTCCAGCACAATCGTCACAATTGCCTCCCCTAATGAACCATCTCCATATGGTCGATTATTCCAGCACAATCGTCACAATTGCTTCCCCTAATGAACCATCTCCATATGGTCGATTATTCCAGCACAATCGGTCCCACTAATGAACCATCTCCATATGGTTGATTATTCAACCACAATCGTCACAATTGGTCCCAGTAATGAACCATCTCCATATGGTCGATTATTCCAGCACAATCGTCACAATTGCTTCCACTAATGAACCATCTCCATATGGTCGATTATTCCAGCACAATCGTCACAATTGCTTCCCCTAATGAACCATCTCCATATGGTTGATTATTCCAGCACAATTGGTCCCACTAATGAACCATCTCCATATGGTCGATTATTCCAGCACAATCGTCACAATTGCTTCCACTAATGAACCATCTCCATATGGTCGATTATTCCAGCACAATCGTCACAATTGCTTCTCCTAATGAACCATCTCCATATGGTCGATTATTCCAGCACAATCGTCACAATTGCTTCCCCTAAAGAACCATCTCCACATGGTCGATTATTCCAGCACAATCGTCACAATTGCTTCCACTAATGAACCATCTCCATATGGTCGATTATTCCAGCACAATCGTCACAATTGCTTCCACTAATGAACCATCTCCATATGGTCGATTATTCCAGCACAATCGTCACAATTGCTTCCCCTAATGAACCATCTCCATATGGTCGATTATTCCAGCACAATCGTCACAATTGCTTCCCCTAATGAACCATCTCCATATGGTCGATTATTCCAGCACAATCGTCACAATTGCTTCCCCTAATGAACCATCTCCATATGGTTGATTATTCCAGCACAATTGGTCCCACTAATGAACCATCTCCATATGGTCGATTATTCCAGCACAATCGTCACAATTGGTCCCAGTAATGAACCATCTCCATATGGTTGATTATTCCAGCACAATTGGTCCCACTAATGAACCATCTCCATATGGTTGATTATTCCAGCACAATTGGTCCCACTAATGAACCATCTCCATATGGTTGATTATTCCAGCACAATTGGTCCCACTAATGAACCATCTCCATATGGTTGATTATTCCAGCACAATCATCACAATTGTTTCCCCTAATCAAGGGAAAGAGGAGAGGGCCTGCCCAAAAGTCAGAGGAAAAAGGGGAAAAAACGGACCCAGCTCAGGAATCCCTCGGGGTTGCCATCTCCCAAACTCACCAGCCGTGAGCCCTTGAGGGTGTAGCACTATCGAGGGTGCACCAGAAGTGGTGGGACTACATACGCCCTGCCTCCTTGAGGGCCTTGAGCAGAATGCAAGAGATAAGGTGGAAAGAAAAAGAAGGATGCGCCCTTGAAGAATGAGGATATCAGGAAAGATGAGACAAGGGCCAATTAAGGCGGGAAAGTGAATCACTCCCTATGCCTCGGATACTCTACTACCATCGGGGTCGGAAGAGAACAAGAGTTGACCAAGGGAGGTCGAGAGGAAAGAAGATGGAGAGGACCCCGGCACAAGTAAGAGGAAGCAATATCGGACTCAGCTGTGGTCCTGTGGTCACCAACCCACGTCCCACTAGATGTGAGTCCCTGGGAAGGGGGTGAACCACACACCTTTGCGTTCTATATACAGGGTCATCGAAAATAATGCCAACATTTCAAAAACTTATAGCACCGAAACCCTTTATGTTAAGCGTGTAATTCTTTCACTGAACGCCAGCTGGTTAAAGTAAGTTTTGTTTTGGAGGGGACGTGACCTTGCTATGCGCACACTAGATGCGCAGTAGCCAAGGTCGGCCGGGGGCGCGCGCGCCAATGAAGTCCCGACCTCACCCCTATAGATTATTTTTTTCTGAGGGTACATTAAAAACATTGTGTATGAAGAAAAAATTCGGGATTTGGAGCACCTGCGGGAGCGAATTTTTTGCCGCCATCTTGACAGTTACTCCTGAAATGATTGCACGTACCAATCCAGCCATTGGGAAAGCGTGCGTTCATTGCTGATGTTGGTGGTCGGCCTGGCCTAGATTTTTTCTCTACAGTCCCTGTTTCCTTAAACTGATTAGACCATCGAATTACAGCTTTGTAATCAGGTGCAGTTTGTCGGGTGGTGCAGTCATTGGTGCACGCGCCCCTGGCTGACCTTGGCTACTGCGCATCTAGTGTGCACATAGCAAGGTCACGTCCCCTCCAAAACACAACTTACTTTAACCAGCTGGCGTTCAGTGAAAGAATTACACGCTTAACATAAAGGGTTTCGGTGCTATAATTTTTTGAAATGTTGGCATTCTTTTTCGATGACCCTGTGTATATGATAAGAATAATAATAGGCCTCATGTCTCATGACATACGGGAGTTTGCTTTGGTTGGGCACACAGAGCGTGCACCAGCGCTGCAGTACGTAGCTCGCATTCCTGGCGCGGCATCTTAATTAACTCGTGACTATGCGGTCTCTGTGTTAACTGGCCTGGATATAATGTCCCTGGGCAAATATGCTCCAGGCTTGAACTCAAAACTATGTTCCGGTGAGAGTCACCAGTTCGTGCACTGGAGAGAAGCTTTCCTGTACTTTAAGTCAAAGAGGCTACAACCTTGTCTGCACCAGCAACAGTCATGGGTCACCCGAGGGCTTCAGTTCGGTTCCTCTGCCATACACCTCCCCAAATACTCCATTCAGTGCCTTAAGAGATACAAAGCAGGTATTTCTATGAGAGCAAAATCCCACAATATGAGTAAAGAATCATACCTCCATTTGAGAACGACTATAGAGGACCACTAATTAAATAGGAAGTTCATCAACTAATTAATTAAAATTTGAACCCTGTAGTTGGTAGCTGAGCTTCTATGCCCAAGAGCGCGGGTTCAAACCCGGCTGAAGTCGTCGGATCTTTTAAGAGTGTCAAAAATCCCTCGGGATGCCTTCCTTCGGAGGAGAAGTAAAGCCGGCGGGCCCATGTCATAGATTTATGGCATGTAAAAGAACCTTCTACTAACTACAATTAATTGTGTTAAGCTAAATTTGTAGGTTAGATACCAACATCAACCTTGAAGCTTGGAGTGATTTAATTGGAGATAGCGCTGCACCCGGTTTTGACCTGCCAAGAAGAACGTGGACTGCCCTCAATAGGATCCGGACTAACCACGGAGTCTGTGCTGAATCATTCTTCAAATGGGGTAAATTTCCTTCTCCCCAATGTGACTGCGATGCTCCTTCAAAGTCAGTTCACCACATTATTCATGAATGCCATAGAAGAGCATATCAGGGTAATCGGTCTGACTTCCTGTTGGCAACACATACAGCATTGCAATGGATTTATTTATTTATCCGAGTCCAAAACACATACATATATACATATAAATTGCACTAAATGTCATTACTCCAGTATTCAACTGTTAGAATGGCACAGTCATTAGCTTCTATAAAGTCCTGCATAGTACATGGTCTTGATAACATGCTGCAATTCAGAAGGTGCTCAGGGTCTTGTCTTTCACCACATCTACAAAGTTCTTCAGCACTGTGTCCCCACTTCATTAAATTGCATTTGCACCGACTCACACCAGCTCTCAGTCGGTTTAGCGTCTTCCAGGATTCGTATTGTAGGTGGTAGCCAGCTGCCGGCTTCTCCTTCATTTTCCACGATCCTCCTGGTGATTTTGCATTCCAAAGTTCAATTCGGCGAGCTTCAGCTGAGGAATGAATTGATATTGTTGTTTGGAGGAAGCTCTTTCTTGATTTTAGCCTAGGTGGATGGATATCAAGTCCATACATTGGATGTCTTGGATCTGTTTCTTGCTTTTTCTTCTCTACTTCTGCCGCTACTTGTCTTCTAACTTCTGGAGGTGCTACTCCCATAAGCGGAAAGATCTTATCGACAGAAGTTGGGCGTAGACAGCCTGTCACAATGCGGCCTGTCTCATGGAGGGCAACATCTACTTGGTTGGCACAAGCAGAGTTCCTCCAGACTGGGGCAGCATATTCTGCAGCAGAGAAACTCAGAGCAAGGGCAGTTGTACGCTGCGCTCCCTATCTGGTGTTTGTGAGCTTCCGAACGATGTTGTTCCTGGTGCATACCTTCCGTTTGGATAAGGAATTTAGATTTCAAGATAAAGCCTGCCTTGTCATGTGCCCCTGTAAATACTGTATATATATATCAATGTATATGTATGTATATATTTATCTTGCATACTTTTTGTCTGTATGTCATACGATAAATAAATAATAAATGAAGGTTACATTATGACTAACGCTCTAGTAGTTCCAACTATCGTCGCCAGGTGATGGTTGTGGTGGAATCTAGTAGCCAAGTTCACATCTAGGTGTCGTTGACAGTAGTATTTGGTAGCAAAAGTAAGAACTACGAGAAATTGATCATCTGCAGTTCTTACCTGAATTACAGATAACACACTAATACAACCATCACAATTAACACCGGTTATCAGACTGATTCTACACACACCCAAAGTACACGGGGCTACATAACCGCGTTGTCGCAGCCCCTAAACTGAGGAACCAACCTAAATATAAACCCAAATGTTTAACTGACTTTCTGGTTTTCAATTTAAAATTGAAACAAAGAGGGGGTTTAATTGTTAATATAAATATCATCTAAGTTTATTTGGAGTGATAAAGTATGTGTTGTTGTTGTTGAGTCATTTACGTGGCTTGGGATACCTTAGTCATCAGCCCCGTGTAGTTGACTGTATGTTAAACTAGTCTGGTAATCTGTTTTGATGTGAGGACAGTGTAGTAGTGTGTGTAATGGACAGGGATGGGGTAGGCGCCCCAAGACTTGAGGTAAGGTACTATCCCGGCATTTGCTTGGAGGGAGTGTGGAAAACCCACGAAACACCACACTCAGGATAACCGCTGTCAGCGTCAGAATTTGAACCTCAGATCTCCGGACAAGAAGCAGCTGCCCACGTGGCTGTGGTGCACGATTTAACGAATGGGAACTAAGTGCCCATGCACTTGTTGCTATGTTAATTTGTCCTCGCAAAATTGTGCACGTTAATTTCAGATAGACCTCGAGTCCAAAAACATAACGAGTTAGTAACTCTATCTCCTGTGTTTTTAATTTAGTTAAAATAATAATATCGTATGGCCTCGGGTGACGGGTGCACGCTTTTGTTATTTGACGCCCAAAGGGCAGCTTTCATGTCGAATATTGTCGTTCTTTGGATCACTATGAAAGTCAAGGAGGTTAGATATCTAAGCTCCTTGGCACTATAGCGCTTTCTAGCAGAGAAAGGAGGAACTTTGTGTTGGCGGAAAACCCCGAGATTAATTTTGCCATTATGAGCACGGACTACTGAATTCAAATGGGTTCTTTAGCATGCTACAATGTATGACATGCTTCCGTGATGTTTGTCGCCTCTCAAATTTTATTTATTTGTCGTATGGCTTTTAGTGCCGGGAGTGTCCGAGGACATGTTCGGCTCACCTGAGTCAGTAGCTGCTTCCACCGGACACCCTTAGGGTGAGCTACAAGTCCCGCTCAATTTCAAGTAGTTCCAACTTTCGGCACCAGATATCAATGATACCTACTGGTGAACGTTGGAACTTTGATAGAGCGTTCTGACGAAATCTAACCTAAAATTTTAGCTTCACAGAAGTTAAGTCTGTGGAAGGATCTTTTACATGCCATAAATCTATGACATGGGACCGCCGGCTTTACTTCCCCTCCGAAGGAAGGCATACTGAAGGATTTTAAAGCTCTTAAAAAATCCGACGACTTTGGTCAGGTTTGAACCCGCTATCTTGGGTACAGCAGTTCAGCATGCTACCAACTACGCCACCGAAGTCACCTTTCAACAAGTAGTTCCGTGAAGAACTATACAGCCTATTTTCATATATCCTACTCATGTTAATTGCCTCTATCAACATACAAAATTTCAATTTGATTGCTATATTAGATTCGTAGATATTGAGAACCGACTAAATATTGCAGATGGTAGCCAGGTTGAATTTTAGGTAGATTTCATTAGAAAGCTAACTATTGCAATGGATCCCATGTTTCGACTTCCGGAAAATTCCGACAAATCTTCGCGTTTCACATCCCCCAGATCCCAAAATCACCGTCAGTTCAAAAGTTTATATAAAATTTATGTATGTATGTATGTATATATATGTATATATATATACAATATATATATATATATATATGTATATCAGTTTCTTGTGGACACGATAACTGCCATAATTTTGCACCAATCACTTTGAATTTTCTACCGAATATGTATACCTATAAAATCTCGGTCGAGTTCGTTACTGGGTTAAATCGGTCGAAGGGGGTGAAAACGTTTTTTTTTTTTTAGAAAAAGTGAAATATTGCTATAACTCTCTTAATATGTGAAATATCGAATCCGTTCAAAGTTCATACTATGTGTCGGATAAAACCCAAAAATTTATGTTTAAAGAGCTTTTTATAGCACCAACCATTGACCAAAGGGGTGGGAAAAAGTGGGGTTTTCGGGAAACATTAATCATATCTCTCTTAATAGGCACAATATCAAAACCGCACAAAATGGACAATATTCCCCTAATAATTACCTAAAACTTTTGTCTGAAAGAATTTTTAATATGACCCACCATTACGCCAAGGGATGAGAAAAATGATTTCTGAATTATAAGAAAATGCCAAGAGCTATCAGAGGTTGCCATGGCAACACTACTAAATTGATGAGGGATGAGCCATCAGACGTTGCCATGACAACGCACTTGCACGAGATCAGATTCAGTATTTTCATCTAAGTGGGAAGCGGCTTCGGTGACGTAACTAGTAGCATGCAGAATGTCTATGCCCAAGGTCGCGGTTTCAAAGCCGGCCGAAGTCGTCGGATTTTCTAAGAGCGCTAAACATCCCTCAGTATGCTTCCCTTCGGAGGGGAAGTTCCAACGTTCGTTGCGAGTTGCTGGTTGCGGTGGCATCTAGTAGCCAAGTTCACAGCTAGGTGTCGTTGACGGTAGTATCTGGTAGCAACATTAGGAACTACTGCTTGAAATTGACCGTCTGCAGTCCTTACCTGAATTACAGACTAATACAGCCGTCACAATTCACACCGTTTATCAGAGAGATTCTACACTCACCCAAAGTACACGGGGTTACATGACCACGTTGTCGCAGCCCCTAAACTGAGGAACCAACTAAAATCTCTGCGGGAGATAAAATTTTGCGCGAAGAAGTAACAGACAGTTACCTAGTTACACATCAGTGTCGAAACCTTGCAAAAGGACAGTGTGACCACAAGTATAAAAATGGACCCCAAATGACAAGAAGGTTACCGTCCCCATAAGACAATAAAATGTTTAAAATATGCATAAAATGACGAAATACAAAGTTAATTATGCTCCAATTATAAAAAACTTTCTCGCTATCAATGAGGTCTGATCCTTCTACGATCCTTCTGCCTATTTTCGCCTATCCCCATGTTTTCCCGGTGAAATCTACCTCCGCCTTCCGGCATGCCGAGAGGACTTTTTATTTATGTACTATTACATGAAGATTATTGTGTACGTGTGGTTTTCAGACTTCAATCGCATGAATAGGACACAAGAAGTAAAAACGAGATTTAAAAATTTCGCACAGCTGCCATCTTGTGGTTATGAAAACAATTGAAATAAATTAGATACCAGTGGATTAACAATTGTATAAGCATTCACGTGCAAAGTTTCACTGCACTCAGATGTATAAATCGCGAGAAACGTCCATTTAAATATTTATACTTCGCGTCACCGCCATGTTGGATTTGTGCTCACCAGGTTACTGAAAGTCATATAGGTGAACTTATGTTCATAGCCTCTATGAACATTAAAAAGATCAGTTTGATTGCTTAAAAAGATTCTTAGATATTGAGAACCGTCAATATATATCGGATGCTCGCCATTTTGGATTGTTATATGTATAGGCCATAGAGTTATGTACCATTAAAGGAAAATTATTGCGTAGCTTCATTATTTAAACTTTCACTTCGATCGAATGATTACGACATAAGAATAAAAAATTAATTTTAAAATTTCGCACAGCCACCATCTTCAGTTTATGTAAACAATTGAACTAAATTAGATGCCAGTGAATGACAATATGTATAATAATTTTTTGTACCACATTTCATTGCGCTCATATGATTAAATCACGAGAAAAATGTATTTGAATGTGTCAACTTCTCTTGGCCGCCATGTTCGTTTCGTAGTTTACATAGATAAACGTGTAGCAGTGCTCTTTATCACCGTACAAAATTTCAGGTTGATATTATAAATAGTTTCGGAGATATTGAATGCCTGTGAAATATTTCGCACAGCCGCCATTTTGAGGTTATATAAACAATTGAACGAAGTTAGATGTCGGTGCATTACAATGTATATAAACATATACTGTGCCAAGTTTCATTGCGTTTGGTTGGTTAAATCGCGAGAAACGTCCATTTAAAAGTCGCAACTTCGCTTGGCCGCCATGTTGGTTTTGTAGTTACCAGGTTTTCAAAGGTCACATAAGTGAATTTCTAGTAGTTCCCTTTATCATCATACAAAATTCCTGGGTGATATCGGTAATAGTTTCGGAGATACTGAATGCTGGTGAAATAATTCGCACAGCCGCCATATTGGATTGGTGAGACGTAACAAAATTTGAATGGCACGGTCAGGGTCGCCCGGAATAGAGCTATGAACTTACCGAGTTTCATTGAAATCTTTCCAGCCGTTTAGATTTTATTAGGGGGGTGGGGGACACCCACACGAATCACACGCTCATACGCACACACACACGGACAAAAGGTGATCTCATAAGCCTATTTTTTTCAAAATTGAAAATAGGCTAAAATCATTTACCACGGCCAGGAGCGAACCTGTAAACTGGGGGGATTGGAAGTCCAACACGATAACCACTCACCCAGATAATTTAGTTGATTTCTTTGAGGAAAATTCCCTGTAGTGATTATACTTTTCCTGGGTGAAGCCCCCACAAGAGTTAGACGTACAAAAGAAATATAATGTTGTCTCGCATTTGTTGGGTTTCATTCTGGATAAGCAAAGACCATCATTTCCCTAGTGAACGAGAGAAAGCCTGGATGCACAGTATTTATGGTAGGACTGGCGGAGGCGCATGCCGACCCTAGCGTCATGTCACGTCGTCTTGCGTCTTCCCCTCCGCACCCCTCTTTATCAAAGTATTCCCTGCGCTTTATTACCCTCTTCAAACTCAGCGGCAGCGCTTGGGTCATTTCTTGCTGTCTGTCGTGTAGTAGAGGCCGGTAAATCCCCTGGATTATGCGTTGGGAGCAGGTGTTAGACCTTGCCACGTGTTGATGACGGCTGACACGTGAGATCTTACTTCAAGTCTGCTTTCAATAGTTATCCAGTGCTATGAGAACCGACACATACGGTATACAGCCTATAATGTTGGCAGAACCAGACGATACTTAAGGCACACAAAGGAATAAGAAAATAAATAATTAAATAGATGGATACCTACGTACGGCAAGCAACGGAATAATAAATAATAAAAAAATAAAATAGATAGATAAATAAGTGAATAAATATACAAACAAACAAATAAGTAACAAACAAAAAAATAAATAAATAAATAAACAAACAAACAACAAAAGAAATAAAAAAACAAATAAATAAATAAACAAACAAACGAACAAATAAATAAATAAACTAACAAACAAATAAACAAACAAATAAATAAACAAACAAATAAACAAACAAATAAATAATAAACAAACAAACAACAAAATAAATAAACAAACAAATAAACAAACAAACGAACAAATAAATAAATAAACAAACAAATAAACAAACAAACAAACAAATAAACAAACAAATAATTAATAAACAAACAAACAACAAAATAAATAAATAAACAAATAAATAAATAAACAAATAAATAAATAAATATACAAACAAATAAGTAAATAAATAAACAAACAACTAAATAAACAAACAAACAACTAAATAAATAAATAAATAAACAAAAAATAAATGAATATACAAACTTACTAATAAGATAATAAAATAAAAAAACAAATACGTAAATAAACATACAAAAAACAAAGATATAAACAAACAAATAACTTAATAAACAAATAAATAAATCATTAATAAACAAAGAAACAATTAAATAAATAAACAAACTAATAAATAATAAATGAATAAATGAATAAAAAATTAAAAAATATAAATGAAAAAATAAATACAAAATGTGAGGGGATTGGGAAGAAAATCAGGCGTATTTTTATAAGCTTTACATATTCAACTTTTGGACAGTAGAGGTTTTTAAGAGAAACCATCGTAGCCATCGTAGCCATCTTAGCATTGTCAAATTTATCATCTATGGCGCAGCTTTTCTAAAGAACTATAGGTCTTATAACTCTCTTCCTAATATGGCTACTCTGTAATATGTATACCCCTGAGTGCTTTCCCACAGAATTTCGGGAATATTTCGTCTTTATTTCGAAATAATAAAGTTCTTTTCACCTGTAATTAATTTTTCATATTTTCATCTTTCAAAAGAAATCGAAAAATCATAAAATCTAAAAAGAACCTCATGCTGGAATGTAGTTGAATATCATAATGTTCTGTCTGAATCACTGATAGTTTCTGAGAAAAGGCGCCCTAAATATCAGGAAAGTAAGCTTTCAGAGAACTTAGTTTAAAGAGAATCGCGTACGCTAATTTTTCACATCAGTTACGTGTCTGTTGCTTTTGAAGTAGACTTGCCTTATCACACTTTTTTGTTGTCGTGTGGCCTCCTGAGAGACCGAGTGCAGGTCTTTCTAGTCGACACCCGTGGGCGACCTGCGCGTCAGGATGAGAGATGGAGTGGGTGAAGATGAATGAAACTGGTCAAGGATGTGGAAGGAAGCGGCCGTGGCCTATCAGAAGGTACCGTCCCAGCATTTGCCTAGTGTTGAAAATGGGAAACCACGGAAAACCATTTCAAGGATGGCCGACGGTGGGGATCGAACCCACGGGTCTACCGAGTCATCAGAGAGCTAGTCCCCATGACTTAACGCTGCGCTTTAGCCAGCGTAGCCACTACTGTCGGTCTTATCACACTAAGGAAGTGGAAAAGAAAGTGCATCATTGTTTCATGGGAGTGAGATTAGTTGTGACAGTGGGATGGAACATCCAGGTCATATGCCATCAGCCTTTGACCGACGTGACTTAAAAAATAATTTCATAAGCTATTGAATTTGGATTCTGCATCCCTCAATACCTAAGCAGTCATTTCAGGTACAGTCTTATTACTATTAAACGTTTAAAGTTATACGCCAAATCAATACATAAACAACTATATATTTTATATATTGGGACATGTTTCGACCTTCAAGGAGGTCATCTTCAGCTTAAAAAGAAAAACAATTAAGAATTGAAAACTAAAATATCATATATGACTTAAAACTAAATTAGAAATGAAAAATTAATGATAATAATTGTACTAAATAAAATATAGTAATGAAATGGATATCCTCACAAATGCAGTATTAATTAAATAAATATAAGATTGGTCTTTTTACAATAATTTTAAAAGAGTAGTAAGAAAGAAAGAACTATTAAAGGTGAGTGTAAAAATGTTAAGCTTTAAAATTTTTAATCAAAATATACAAAAAACAATTTAGAAAATCAATTTCTAAAATCAATAAAATAATTCAGTTCGATGCTAGATTAAATAAGTTGAATCCTCTTCAATACGGAGTTTATTAACAATTTTGAATATTTGCCAATCAGTATTAGGATGACATGAATTAACCTAACGGATAGGAAAATAAAACATGTCAGAAAAAAAATATATAAATAAACGAAACATAATTAGCCAGAATATGAAACTGATAAAATCTACTTTATTTGATTTGTTATCACCTACCGTGTTGTATGGGATGGAGAAATTAACATTTTTACACTCACCGTTAATAGTTCTTATTTTCTAACTACTTTTTTAAAATTATTGTAAGAAGACCAATCCTATATTTATTTAATTAATACTGCATCTGTAAGGATATCCATTTTATAACTATATTTTATTTATTACAATTATTATCATTAATTTTTCATTTCTAATTTAGATTTAAGTCATATATGCTATTTTAGTTTTCAACTCTTAATTGATTTTCTGTTTAAGCTGAAGATGACCTCATTGAAGGTAGAAACATGTCCCAATATATAAAATATATATTTGTTTATGTATTGATTTGGCGTATAGCTTTCAACGTTTAATTCTAACTTCAATACGGATATTTATAATCATTTGTTTTCAATGGCAAATGTGTTTGCACTCTTTATTACTGTTATGAACTTTGCAAATTTTGATGTTTTCTTGATTTCCTTTTCGAAATTACAAAACAAAAATGACGTGATACAGAAAGTCTGAACACAGATATGGATTCAGGGCACTTTACTTAACAAGAATCAGTAATATTTACCCTTGTAGCAGAATAATTAATTGACATGTACAATAATCCACCTGGTCCTGCAAAGTAAACGAGAAGTAACGTCTGGTCCACTGAAATTAGCCCACACGTGATGAAACATTGTTATTAGCAAAGGAGCTTATTTTTGCTTGAAAACTGAGCATTAGAGACTATCATTTATTGCCGCTGTGGAGGGCAAACAAAATCGGAGATCGGTGGACGATAAACTAGCCGGGCTCTCGGCGAGGTTTTTCCCTTTGAATCTTTGTATCGAATTCCAATATCTGGAAGGCTTTCCGCTGCAGGCTTCAGAGCGGCTGGGAGTGTGGGGGATGTGAAGGGGGAGGGGTCTGTTGGCAAAAATCAAACCTCTTTATTCAGGGCACGTTTAAGCTGCAAGGTGTTGGACGTCCGTGTCGTGGCGGTTGCAAGCCAACCAGGCGTACAGTCAAGATGTATCGCTCCTGTACACAAGAGTTCTCCTTTCATCAGTTCAAATGTACTCTCACGGGAGAAGGAAATACAGCAACGGCATACGAACCAGTCACAAACTTACAGTAACAGGAACAGTGATAAATTTGACCTCATAATATTTTCAAGGAGAATGGAACTGGGTCAGTTATGTTTCACCCAGTACACGTGCTGTTTGAAATGATATCCGTCATTTATATGCTGTAAATGTTGTTGCTAATTCATTTAAAGCCACGATCTGCGGTGTTGGGGTCGTATTGAAACTATGAAAGAGGTTTGACACCCGGTTGGCTCTGCCAGGAAAATCTAGTCTCAAGGCTGGAATCGGGTATACTCTGCTTCATGAGGCAAAGCTGGCTTAATTCCCATCTCAATCGTTCTAGAAGTAGTCTTCTTCAGTTTTCCACTCCTACTCCAGTCAAATGCTATGAGAATTCCTAAATTAATTCTACTTTCGAAATCATAGCCTCAAATGAAAATGCACACACTACCGCAGCCATCGCAATGACACAGGTTATCAGACGGATTCCATACACACCAAAGTACATGGCCACAATGTTTAAGAGCCCCAATTGAATCAAATGCTATCCACTTAAAGAGATTGGGATACCTTGTTCACGGGCCCTGTGTACTTGGGTGTGTAGTGATGTTGTCTGATAACCTGTGATTCTGTGTTGACTGTAGAAATACACTGTTAGAAATCTTAGGAGTTGACAAACGAAGACTTAAGTTATTAGGTCAAATAATGCTTAGTCCAAGCTACATTATTTCAATGACGCATGGTGGTTCCGTATTGATATGCTAGAATAGTTATTAACAAGAAATGTACATCCGCTTGAATCAATACTATAAAGGAAAATATTATTATTTAACTTGTTTTCAGTACATGTTCCGAGGATTAATTACATTTTATCCCCTTCATCAGCTATTGAAATAAACAAAATAAAGCGTAGCACAGTAATAAGATACGTATTTAAACCTAATATGGTGCACCATAAAATTTAGGTTATAAGAACAGAATAAAATGAAATGAAATAGAAGGTGACGGTGATCAGCTTGCAGGTGCTCATGACAAATAGTAGTTCCGTATTGAAGCTTGAAATGGTAGATATGGAACACCAATACTTCACCAATCCGTGTAGGTCTATAATAAAAGAAGAGCCTGTATGCTTAAAGATCCAATTTTAGCCTTTTCAAAACAATGCGGCTTCAAGAAACCCGACGTGATGGACTGTGATCTCTTTAGAAAATGTAAATGTAACATTGTCCTAACCTCATACACCATATGCTTTGAACTAACCTCTCTTTACCAAGATATCACATTCCATCACGTCGGATTTCTTGAAGCCGCTTTGTTTTGAAAAGGCTAAAATTGGATCTTTAAGCATACAGGCTTTTCATTTATTATACACCTACACGGATTGGTGAAGTATTGGTGTTTACATATCTACCATTTCAAGCTTCAATACGGAACTACTATTTGTCATGAGCAGCTGATCACCATCACCTTCTATTTCATTTCATTTTATTCTGTTCTTATAACCTAAATTTTATGGTGCACCATATTAGGTTTAAATACGTATCTTATTACTGTGCTACGCTTTTTTTTCAATAGCTGATGAAGGGGATAAAATGTAATTAATCCTCGAAACATGTACTGAAAACAAGTTAAATAATTATTTTTTCTTTATAGTATTGATTCAGGCGGATGCACTTTTCTTGTTAATAACTAGTCCAAGGTAGGTAGATAGAACACCGTCAAGCAACGGCATGACTATTGGATGGGGCATATTGCAAATATACTTCATCACACTTTACTGGAAGGTTCGGCAGACTGTAAGAATGCTGGTGGCAGACCAAGAAGAATGTGTACAGATCAAACTAAGGATGACCTAGGCTGCAAATCAACAGTGAACTAAAACGAATGACACAGGGACGAAGTGTGTGGAAAAGGAAATCTTCTACAAACCAATCCTTGCATTGAAAACTAAACACGAAGGTACAGTAGATGAAGGATGATATATCTGACCCTTGTGGAATTCGCACCCACCCTTTATAAGGCTGTTAGCCAGCATATTCCAGGGTGAAATCTAAACACTGAAGCTCTCTCAGCAAGTGGCGGACAAGATGCCACAATCTTAGAGAATGGTTTGTCTTAACCCTTTAAGTGCTGAGTTACCCAGTTAGTTCTTTGCTGCCTCAGTGCTAAATTCTTCAATTGCATAAAAAACGTAGAAGTCGTAATCTTTAAATCATCATGTCTATAGCTTCCGGGCCTTAATTAATCCAAAAGGGGCGTGGTGGCGCAGCGGTCAAGCTGTATGCCTCTCACCAAGGCGGACCGGGTTCGATTCCCGGTCACTGCATGTGAGATTTTCGATGTGAAATGCCATGTCCTGTGGTTCGGATTCCACGTAAAACTGAGGTCCCGTGGCTTATGATCGCGAGATTAACGGTCACGTTAAACTACAATCTTCCTTCCTTAATTAATCCAAATGTAAATTCAAAATTCTACGTTTATAGTAATTTTTATTTGGAACAATTCAAAATTAAACTTTAATGCCCACGCTTCCATTATTTCAATACCAGGCAAAGAGCCCAAAATAATATAATATCCCAAAATCTGTAGGCAACTAGTACTTGTTGATCCTTACTAGTACAACAATTGATATTCTTTGATCCGAAATCACAGTGAGACGAGAAGAATTTGCTTCTTTGCCCGCCATGCTTTTTTGCATCTCTGATGATGAACTTCAATTGTAGACAACAAACGTCTACAAAATTCTCTATTAGTTACTTCGGGAAGCAAAGAATACAAAGTCAACTAGTACTCCATAATGCCCGACATATGGCAAAACATTCCGGAGATCGACTCAGCACTCGAAAAGGAAAGGGCAATATGAAAAATAAATAAGTTCTTGTGCACGGTCTATAGACGGGAGAAGCACTCAATGGGTTAAAGAAAGAGCTTCCACCTGGAGTGGGCAAGATGGAAGGCTCTAAACAAGACAAACGTTCCTGTAAAGTGTGCCACATGCACTCTGGAAGAAAGCGACACCTAATACACTCGACGTTGCCAAATTCTGGTCATCCAAAACATGAAACTTATAATGTATATGTTACAGGGAAAGCCGATTCTCCAGTAAGGATTGACTCTCCCTAGGTCAAGTCCACTCTTACTGGTCTGTTCAGTAAAAGTTTATTAAAAGCAGTAAGTGTTCAATTTCGATCAACATTTACTAGTCAGGGTTGACCATACTAGGGAAAGTATACTCTCACTGTATTGAGGTACTAACAGTTGACTATTTGCAAGAAAACGGTACTTGCTAATAAAGAACAAATGAAAAGGAAAACCCAACACAAAAAGAGATAGAAATGTTAATCATTCATTATACCAAGGTAAAGATTGTGACACTCTGAGTTGAAAACCACACTTTTCTTCTTAGGTGGTTGGTTCCTCAGTTTAGGGGATGCGACAATGCGGTCATGTAGTCCCGTGTACTTTGGGTGTGTGTAGAATCTGTGAGCCGTCCGGCCTTTCGCAGATACCCTAGTATTCCATACAAAAGCCACATATCCGCACTCACACACAAGAAATATTAATCCGTGACTCACCTTGATGGATCCAGCTTATTCGACATCACGAAATAGAACAAAAATAAACTAAACACACGTATCTACGCGCACCTTTAAATAAATAACTAAGAAAAGGGGAGAAAACCGAAATAAAGAAAGGCATCTCGAATACGAGAGCGGGAACACAAACAAAAAGGTCCTACCAGGATAGAAAAAAAACTGAAGACTGCTCGAGAGGGTAACAAAGGGCTGTTACAGGTGACAGAAAAGAGAAAGTAAAAGGAAAGAGGTGTCACTGATCACGATTCGGCATAGTATGAAATCACTATAACGAACCTTAATCAGCAATTATAGAAATGTCCACTGATCTGCTCGGTTACCCTGGCCAGTAATAACCCAGAAGAAAAGAGAACAATTCCGATATTTGACACGCCGAAGAAAAGAGAAAAAAGGGAAGACTACAGGAGGAAAAGAAAAACGGTTCATCTGTCTGATAACCGGTGTTAATTGTGATGACTGTATTAGTGTGTGTATCTGTTTCTTAATTCAAGTAAGGACTGCAACTCTGAATTTTTCAAATAGTTCCTACTTTTGCCGCCAAACGCCACCGTCAACGACTACTAGGCCTAGTTCATAACTTAGCTACTAGACGTCACCGCAGCCGGCTCTTGGCAACGAAAGTAGAAACCTAAGATCGTTGTTTATATTCCTAACCTATACAATTTAGCTTCACACAGGTGTAATTAGTGGAAGGTTCTTTAACATGCCATAAATCTATGACATGGGACCGCCGGCTTTACTTCCCCTCCTAAGGAAGGCATACTGAGGGATTTTAACGCTCTTAAAAAATCCGACGACTTCGGCCGGGTTTGAACCCGCTATCTTGGGCATAGAAGGTCAACATGCTACCGACAACGCCACCGAAGCCGCCACTTATCTTCTTACACATGCACTACACGGATTCGCATTTAGTGTTGCAAGAGCATTTGAGAAAACCTTGTCCATTTCCAAGTGATTGTGAAGTTCCAACAGTCCTCACAGCTATTTTTTATCCATAGGAACTTCATTGTCTTGGATAATGTTCGTAGGACATTTACTGAATTGAGACCCGAAAAAATACCATCATTGAAATCTGAACAATGTAATTCTATGGGCAGCGAGAGAGAGATATATCTCTTACTTTAGCTTTGAAGACTTACCTTGAGAAAAGCTGCTTTTGAATTCCATTTCTCGTTCCAATTCAATAAAATCCATCATCGACAACCTCAAGTACCACGCCAATGATAGATCGAGCATCCCTCTACCGCGGTCCACATCGGGGACAGGAATTCGAACTGATGTTCCTTTTTCTACTGGCGGATAAATGTGAACTGAGTTTTGTTTCATGCGTTATCTTGTTGTTCTAGACAGTAGAAACCGTCATTTCTCTGTCTCTTGATGTCCTCAGCAGACTTGTCTAGGTAAGTGAGGAGATAATCACTATTATCTATGAGCTTTTCACCACTTGATAAATTAAGGTTTGTTTCATTTTCATCGGGATTTCCATTCCCGTTACTTTGAATTTCGTTTTCTTGTTGTTGCTTAATTTGATCAATTGCGCATTGAAGATCATTTTCTGTTTCTAAATTTGCCAGTACCTCAGTTGGTAGTTTTGAACTAGACGTGTCTCTGGGGTGACCAAACATTGCCTCATACGGGGATATTTTTATCCCATTATGCAATCCATTGTTTTTCATGAGTTGAATAAGCTTTAAGCCTTCGCTCCATTTTGATGTGTTGTGGTCTTGCATCAGAGCAGCATCTGCGAATCAACTTTTACTAAACCACAGCAGGCATAGTAAACTCTTCATAGGAAAAATTGATCGGCTTGTTTTCAATCAACTGTTACTGATAATTTCAGTAAGAGTTGAGTCTGCCTCGGGAGAGTCAACTCTTACTAGGAATCTAAGTTCCTTGTAAAATATACATTGATTTGCGTTTGACCTTTAAATTTCTGGCAAGACAAAAAAAATCGACATAAAAGACAATGGGTAGAAAAACTTGAAACATGCAAATTAAATAAAGCAAAAGCGAGAAAAAAAAGTCAAATCCGATAACAACATAAAGCAATACATTATACATAGTTCTGTAAACAATGGATGATATAAAAAATAGATGATAGATAATACAGATAATAGATAATAGATGAATATATTTACTCGTATATACAGGATATACAGTCTATTGATATGTAGATATGTTGATATGTAGATAAATAGATGAAAAGATAAATAAATAAGAGATAATATATAGTAGATAATTGATAATACTCTATATAGACCAGTAGATAATAGATAATAGATAAATGAATGGATGGAGATGACACTGGTTTATTTCCAATGTTACGCAAGTGCACCTATACAGTTTGTAGGACTTGATATCCTGAGTGATAAATATTCGTCTTAGTAATAACCTTTGTCTGAATCATGCCTGTGATTGGTCATTATGATGTATGCTCCATGTTTTGTGGTTAGGGTTGTTCTCTTCCATCCTGGAGTTTTGAGTACGGTTCCTTCCTCTTATCCTTTCCTTTCATTTCCTTCTCTTTTCTCCACTATTTCGCTTTCCATTCATTTCCTTGTCTTTTCTCCACTATTTCGCTTTCCGTTCATTTCCTTCTCTTTTCTCCCCTCTTTCGCTTTCCTTTCATTTCCCTCCCTCTTACCCTTTCATTCCCTCTATCCATTTCTTTCTCTCTTTCCCTTTCAATCCCTCTTTCCTGTTCATTCCCTGTTTCCTGTTCCTTTTCTCTTTCCCTCTACTTCCCGCTTTCCCTCTACTTCCCGCTTTCCCTCTCATTGCTTTTTACCCTCTGATTCCCTCTTTCCCTCTTCTTCCCCCTTTTCCTCTCCCGCTTTTCCTCTCATTCCCACATTCCCTCTTCTTCCCGCTTTCTCTCTCATTCCCACTTTCCCTCTTCTTCCCTCTTTTGCTCTCATTCCCGCTTTCTCTCTCATTCCCACTTTCCCTCTTCTTCCCGCTTTTGCTCTCATTCCCGCTTTCCCTCTCATTCCCATTTTCCCTCTTCTTCCCGCTTTTGCTCTCATTCCCACTTTCCCTCTCATTCTATTTTTTCTCTCATTCCCGCTTTCCCTCTCCTTCCCGCTTTTGCTCTCATTCCCGCTTTCCCTCTCATTCTCTTTTTTCTCTCATTCCCGCTTTCCCTCGTATTCCCTCGCATTCCCTCTTTCCCTTTTCTTCCCTTCCTTCCCTCTCCTTTCCTCTTCCCGTCTCCTTGCTCCCACATACTGACCACCATTGTTCTACATGTTACAGACCGCAGTTTATTCATTTGTCGAGCGAACATTTTCACCACAGCCGCTCCCGACTGAGAAGGAAAGTTTAAAAGTGAATTACACTTTGTTTATTGCGCCCAGTTTTAATAATATATCTGGCTAAGCTTAACCGGGAGTTATAGTAACCACCGAGCGTAATTACTGCTCTAACATGTGTGCTGCAATGGAGATACCGTATTTGTGCAGATTATTGTTGTTTAAACTATCCTTGTGTACCCACCATTGACGCGTTCATTATATGGGAACAAAATATAATATACTCATCTAGTTTAACAAAATATATAGTGTTCTCATCTTGTCTCAGCGCTACCGAGATTGATAGAAGCAGGAAAGCCTGTTCCAGTGAGATGAGAGATCTGTTATTATGTGTTCTAAGGAGCTGTGTTGTGACAGATTCATGGCAGGAAGGTACCTTCTATAGAAGGTCCCAGGTTGAATTCCTGGCTCCGTTAAGGATTTTAAAAGTGACGTGAGGGCAGGAAAGGTTTCTCCTCAGCCTCGGAAGACCAATTGAGTAAATGTCTGGTCCAAAAAGCAAAGCTCTTGGTCAGGAAAAGAAAAAAAAAATATTGAGGGGATCTGTACAGTAAACCACCTTCAAATTTTGACATTTCTTTTAATCTCAGCTCCTAATACGAGACACGTCCAGAAAGTAAGTTACGTTTGGTAATAAAATTTAATTGTGTACAGATACAGAAAAATTATTTATTGCACAGCATTCTACACCTCTTAAACTACTTTTACACATAACTGACGAACTTTTTCAGGCATTTGTCATAGCGTGGCACAAGTTTTTGGATACCTTCTTCATAGAAGTTTGCCGCCTGTGTCTTCAACCAGTTGGAAACATCTTCTTTCAGATCGTCGTCATTGTTGAAGTGTTGACCGCCAAGGAAAGACTTGAGATGTGTGAACAGATGAAAGTCGCTAGGAGCGAGGTCAGGGCTGTACGGAGGGTGGTCAAACACGTCCCAGCCAAATCCCTGTAGGAGGTTTTTCGTCACATTTGCAGTGTGTGGTCGTGCGTTGTCGTGAAGAATAACAACACCTTTTGACAACAACCCTCGGCGCTTATTCTGTATTGCGCGGCGCAATTTCCTAAGTGTCTCGCAGTAAGCATCTGCGTTGATTGTTTGACCACGCGGTAAGAAATCAATGAGTAAGATGTCTTTCCAGTCCCAGAACGCTGTGCACATCATTTTCTGAGGTGTCAAGATTTGTTTCGGCTTAACCTTTGCTGGGGATGAAGTGTGCCTCCATTCCATTGATTGCCGCTTACTTTCAGGGATGTCGTAAGAAACCCAAGTTTCATCTCCTGTGACTATCTGTGTCAGAAATCCTTCGCCGCCTTCATTGTAACGGGTCAAAAACTGAAGTGCACTACCCATCCGTTTTGTTTTGTGTTGCTCCGTAAGAATCTTTGGTACCCAACGTCGGCAAAGTTTACGAAAGTTCAGTTTTTCGGTAACAATTTCATGAATTAGTGATCGTGAGATTTGGGGAAATTCCATAGCGAGAGCACTAATTGTAAACCTGCGGTTTTCCCGGATCTTGTCATCAATCGTGTGAACCAGTTCTTCTGTAACCAAAGATGGACGCCCACTTCGTTCTTCATCGTGCACTTCACTACGTCCTTCAGTGAACCGTTGGACCCATCTTCTCACCATTGTATCACTCATCGCATTTTGTCCACACACTTCGCAAATTTGCCGATAAATTTCAATTGGTTTCACTTTCCTAGCATTCAGAAAACGTATCACAGATCTGATTTCACAAGCGGCGGGATTTTCAATCAACACCGACATTGTACGAGTAAACATGCACAACAACGCGTACGTGGCTGACAGCGCTCTCCAAATGGCGCAAGTTTCTTCTCCTTGTTACAGAGCGTCCATCGCGCATATGCGGAAATGCGCTGCAGCGGAACGTACAACTAGTTGAAGACACAGGCGGCACACGTCTATGAAGAAGGTATACAAAAGCTCGTGCCACGCTACGACAAATGCCTGCAACATTTCGGCAGTTATGTGGAAAAGTAGTTTAAGGGTTGTAGAATTTCGTGCAATAAATAAATTTTCGGTATCTGTACACAATTTAATGTTATTACCAAACGGAACTTACTTTCTGGACGTACTTCGTATATGTACAGGAATGAAATTTCCTAAATAAAGCATCCTATGTATTTACTAGTAAGCACCTATCTCAGAATTGATTTTAGCATTATAAAACTTGCAATTAATTATTCGAAATGGTTGCTGTTTGCGTGTCGGTGCTCGGCGATTTGTTCATAGCTGCACCATTTAACAATATATTAGTGTTCTGTTGAAAGTTAAGCTACAAATCTGACCACTTCCACAATGATATGTTCAAAATTAGTGTTTATAATTTTGTGTTACTTAAAAATTGCATATTTTGGTCAATTTTTGGGTTGTAAATAATTTTTTATCCGTGTAATTATCAACCCTAGAAACATGAGTTTGGCCAGTTTTGTAGTCTCTTACACTTAGAACATTAGAGAGAAGTATCATTCCAATGCAACGCATAATTTAGGAGTTACAAGTAAAACGGATTTGAAAAATATAGTTTTGAGAAAATGAACCGCAAAGTACCGCAATGTCTAGCATTTTAAATCATTACTCCGAAACTATTGCAGATATATAAATAATTCCTTCACCAAAATGAACTAGAAAAAAATTACAGTCAGTCTGAAGGACTAGACGTTATATCATTTCAAATGACGCATGCTACAAATGCTACACATGTTAGAAAGGCTCAGGAGGGTTTCTCGCTTCGCTCGAAGCCCCAGGACTCTTTCAACAGACTCCATTACCCATTAACATAGGCTTCCCGCACGGGCACCTCTTTAAGGGTCGCCCTGTATTTGAGTCTGACATCTTTTACAACTCTTTAAGAGTCACCCATTATTGGAATCTGATATCTCGCAAACGTCTTTAAGGGTCACCCTGTATTTGAATTGAATCTAACATACTGTACACCTCGTTAAGTGTCACCCTGTAATTTGCTCTGACATCCTGCACACCTCTTTAGGAGGCACCCTGTGTTCTTAACTGGCATCTTGTATATCTCTTTATGAGTCACCCTGAATTCTTATCTGGCATCTTGTACTGCATTTTGCTCTGACATCCAGCACACCTCTTTAGGAGCCACCCTGTATTCTTTTCTGACATCTTGTGCACCTCTTTAGGAGTCACCCTGTATTCTTCTCTGCCATTTTGTACACCTCTTTAAGAGTCACCTTGTATTCTTATCTGGCATCTTGTATATCTCTTTAGGAGTCACCCTGTATTGTTATCTGGCATCTTGTACTGTATTTTGCTCTGACATCCTGCACACCTCTTTAGAAGGCACCCTGTATTCTTATATGGCATCTTATATATCTCTTTAGAAGTCACCCTGTATTCTTGTGTTCGCTTCGCTCAAAGCCCCAGGTCGCTCGACGCCCCAGGACTCTTTCAACAGACTCCAATAACCATTAGCTTCTGCTTCCCGCGAGGCTGCATGACGTCACGCACTCGCTTCCCGCGCGGCCGCATGACGTCACTTCCCGCGCGGCTGCATGACGTCACTTCCGTCTCCGTCTCCGTAACGCATAACGTTGGACCCAAGCATAACGACGAAGACGACAAGATCATTTGAAATGATAAAAGTGGGGCTGTAAATAGAAATATACATTGAAGAATCAAAATTTTGAAGGTGATTTACTGCACCAGGCCCCTTAAAGGCCGAATGGACACTTCACGCTGACCATGCGTCATCCCATTCATTATCTTCTGTCCTTATGTCTGAGCAGCGGTCGCTTGGTGTGTCAAAGCCCTTAATGGGCTGTGGAGCCAGAGGATAGAGTATCTATAAGCTTTCTGTCTGAACATTTTTATTTTTGGCCAAAAGTTGGTGTTTATCCCGAATGAGGAGAATGTTATAATGTCCAAATATGTCCCTAGTTTATTGTTTATCTGTTTGTATCTTTGCTAGGGAGTTGGCGACAAAAACTACTGAGCCATTGGAATAAAGAATCGTGTTTATGTAGAAGACACTAGGCTACAAAGTGTTTATATTACACGAAGGGTTAATAGAAAGCATCCAATTCTGTCAGTAAGGCAATTACGTAATTCACATTAATCTCTTGAGATGATGCCGTAGGCTCGGCCATGATTCCTTATTACGCGCTTGGAGATGTCTGCGAATCCCTCCGCACTCTCGTGATATGGCGAGGGGCACATCCTTCTGACATGCATCATGTGTCTCAAGCTGTTCACTTCGCACGGACCGTGACGCGAGTCCATACAGAAGTTACCTAAACGTATTTTATTTTACTATTTTATCATATTATACCAACCTAAAACTGGTTCCATAATACATTAGAATACATATAATGTTAAATAGATCAACAAGGATATAATATAAGTAATTCTACTTTGTTTATAGGAGATAAGAAGTAATGGTTAAGAGGTCAAGGATAAGAGATAAGAGATAAGAGGTAAAGGATAATAGACAATAGATAAGACGTAAGGGACAAGAGATATAGGGTAATAGATAATAGATAAGACGTAAGGGATAAGAGGTAAAGAATAATAGATAATAGATAAGTCGTAAGGGATAAGGGATAAGAAGTAAAGAATAATCGATAATAGATAAGACGTAAGGGATAAGAGGTAAAGGATAATATATAATAGATTAGAGGTAAGGGATAAGAGATAAGATGTAATGGATAATAGATAAGGGATAATAGATAAACGATAATAGATAAGACGTAAGGGATAAGGGATAAGAGGTAAGAGATAAGAGAAAAGGGATAGCGGATAAGAGATAAGAGATGAGGGAGATGATAAGAGTTAAGAGGTGATAAGCGATAAGACGTAAGGGATAATAGATAAAGGATGAGAGTAAGAGGAAAGGGATACGAGGTAAGGGGTAAGGGATAAAGGATAAGATATAAGAGATAAGAGGTAAGGGATAAGGGATAATATATAACAGATAAGAGGTAAGAGATAAGAGATAAAAGGTAAGATATACGAGATAAGACGAAAGGGATAAGGGGTAAGATATAAGAGAATAAGAGGCAAGGGACAAGGGATAAGATATGAGAGATATGAAGTAAGGGATAAGGGATAATAGATATGATTTGATATATTATTTTAGTTTTGACGAAATGTGTCGTATTTTTCTACCTTTTATATCAATATTTGTTTTTATGTTTATAAGCCCTGATCCTGACGAATGTTGGGCACTAACGTAAAGGAGCTCTTACGCTCAAAGTGTAGTCGTGGAAATTAAATCAATCAACCTCCTACCTCGAGTAGGGGTGAAGGATTCTCTTCAGAGCTATTTTATAATTATTGCTGCTCCACACAAAGTCCACTGGTTGGTTATCGGCAAAGAAAGTGCTAATATTCATTTTTCTGCAGATTGCAATGCTACTTATTATTTCATTCTTCGGGGGAAAATCGAGTTAGTGTGATTTACTCCATTGAATGAGGCTGTCCTTCATTTCTCTATCATAGAACGTTTATTTCTCTTCTTCGGTGGTAGGGACATGACCTAGAAGTTATCGTCACAAAGCACTGTCCTCTCTTGACCCATTCAAAGACGGTATCCAGTGAGAAAGGCATCACCACCATTATACAAACTCTTGATCTTCTGTGTCACATCTCTGCTTGATGCTTTTCGTATTGACTTTTATATTCTTCAATTCTATCTCCTTCGCATCTGGCGTCACTTGGTTCCTTTGAATTAAACATGACATCAAAGGAAGATACGATTTTGAGCTTCGCACGGGTTTGACAGTCATTGGGGAGTCACAGTTCACACGAAACATGATAGCAATATCCTGTGGCGGTTCTCACAATATCCAACCCCGGGATCTTCTTCAAATGTCCTTATCCGTTGCTGCGGAGGCCTGGGTTAGATTCCCGGTGCCACCAAAAAAAATAATTCTGGTCCGAGGACTGGAACGGGGTGCATTCAGCCTCGTGAGTCAAAACTGAGAAGAGGTGGGTTCGATTCCTCTCACAGCCATCTTGGAAGTGGTCTTCCGTGGTTTCCCACGGTTGCCCACTTGTACTCCAGGCAAATGCTAGGATTGTACCTAACGTAAGGCCACGGCCACTTCCTACGCAAATCCTACCTCAATTACAAGTACAGACACTACTACAAGCATCACAGTGACACAGGTTATCAGATATCTTCTACGCACACCCAAGTAGACGGGGCTACACAAAGCCCCTAAAACCCTTATCCGTTTCAATTCTTTATGTGAGACCCAATACAGTATTAATTGAGTTTTATTTGTTGTTGTTGTTGATTGTTTTGTTTTGCCTCACATTTATGTTTCTCGCCTGTTTTGATTTTTGCGTTTTCCGAGTTTGAATTTTCGTTTATTGTTTTAGTTTGCATTTTTTGTTGGTTGGTGTTTTGTTTAGCTTCTCGTTTCTGCTTTGGGGTTTTGTTTCCGGTTATTGTTTTTGTTCTTTCTGTTTTGTTCATTATTTTCTGTTTTTCTTCTTCTGTTTCCGTTTTTGTGTTTAACTTCAATTTATCCATTAGTTTATGCATTATGCATTTTGTTTGTTGTTTACTTTCCTTTTTATTTTGCATTTTGTGATTTACGTTTTGTTATTTTACGTGATTTGGTTTTCATTTTTGTGTTTTGGTTTTAGGCTTTTACATATTTATTGTTTTGGTGTGATTTCTTTTCTTTTCGTATTGCATTTTGTTTGTAGTCTTTTTGTTTTATTGTTGATTTGTTATTGTTTTGAATTTCGTTAGATAAGTATTTTTTGTGTTTATGTGTTTTGTTGCTAGTTTTCTTTTATGTTGGTGTTTGTTCTTTGTTTTGTATTCTGCTTCCACGTTTCTTTAGTTTTGTGTTTAAGAGTTGTTGTTTTTTTCGTTTGTTTTTTAACCATTATTTTTCTGAGTATTGCTTTTCGTTTTTCTAATTTGATAATTTCTTGTAGGTTTTTAATTTAGGGTTTATTTGAATATTATCGGCAGTGTAGCTAAGTGGTCTAATGCAGACTCCACAAGATAGCTGGCGTATGAAGGGTCGACTATTGGTGCCGTGGTTATCCCCGCTCACTCCAGAGGAAGATGATTTCCAGGCAATGAACTCCAACTTGGCCCTCAGGACCCCCAATAGCGGCTCTGAACACTGTTTACCACTAGCAGCAGCTGACAATGAGAGAATGGAACTTTAAAAGTGAATTACTCTAGTTTATTACGGCAGAGTTTTATTAATAAAAAGTATTAACATAGAGTTATAGTAACCAGCAAGGTTGGTTGGTAGTACTGTAATTACTGGTGCCAGCAAGTTATAAAATATGAGGCTTGCAGATAATTAGCGAGTTTGTGGAGCGGGGACACTGCGGCTAATTGTCACAGGGAGGGTTGCAAGTCCAAGTTGAAAAGTGTTTCGTAAAAGGAAATCGACTTACTCTGGGACATCCAGTGAATAATTTCAATTTTCAGGCGCTCAGCAGAAATCAGAGTTCATTGTATCAAATAGTCTGCAATGCAAATCAAATATGGTTCTTGCGTTTACCAGACATTACTCTGAGCAAATGATACAGTAACATTATATTTTGACGGGAATTATTGGTCACTTATAGCCAGTGGTGAGTGAACACTGCGAACAAGCACCGTGAGCTGTTGGGGAGCTCAATAGACCAGATGATTCGTGTTAGGTGAGCGCTACGAACCGGACCATCATTTCTCTGTCCAGTATTTGTATGGGGCTGTAAAACTTCCATCGATATGGTTGGAATGTAGCAGAAAAGTGCCGTTTGTGAATTCAGAATCACGTTATGCAGCATATAAAGTAAAGGAAAAAAATAATGTTGGTACATACTGTTCTATTTACATTTTTGGATAAAAATATATTATTTATGTTACATTTGTATTGCATTCTTAATAATAAAATATTTATTTACTTTTCCAATTATATTTTCAAAGGATAATTAGGCTACATAGCCTATGTTAAATACATACGATATAAACAAGCAAGACTTACACTAACATAAATAAATTCCACCAGGTTGTAAAAGAGGCTGCATGTGTCTAACTATACGTACGTTCCGGGTTAAGGTTATCAGCACTCAATGAAAAACAGAAAGAAAGAAAGACGAGAAGAAAGAAAGAAAGAGAGACTGGAAGAAGGCAAGAAAGTAAGAAAGACCGGAAGAAGGAAAGCAATAAATTAATAAAGAAAGAATGAAAGGAAGAGAGAAAGGCAGGAAGAAAGAAAGAAAGAAGAAAGAACGAAAGAAAGAGAGAAAGAGAGAACGGAAGAAAGCAATAAAGTAAGAAAGACCGCAAGAAATAAAGCAATAAATTAATAAAGAAAGACAGAAAGGAAGAAAGAAAGGTAGGAAAAAAGAAAGAAGAAAGAAGGAAAGAAAGAAAGAAAGAAAGAAAGAAAGAATGAAAGAAAGAAAGAAAGAGAGACCGCAAGAAAGCAAGAAAGTAAGAAAGACCGGAAGAAAGAAAGCAATGAATTAATAATGAAGGACAGAAAGGAAGAAAGAAAGGCAGGAAGAAAGAGAGAAGAAAGAAGAAATAAATAAATAAAGAAAGAAAGAAAGAAAGAAAAAATGAAATGAAGAAAGAAAGAAATAAAGAAAGAAGGAATGAGGAAGGTAGATGGAGAGAAGAAAATTAAATGAATAAAAAATAATTGATTGATTGAATGAATAAACAAACATTGTTTTGATATACGGGCACAAAACAAGTAGGCGTATGCTCTAATAGAGACACGTCGAGGAAAAAACAGTAGAAGAGGTGTGTTAATTCATTTTACGGGCTTGGGACATCTTGGTCATAAGCTCCAGGCTCTTGCCAGTGATGACTGTAGAAGTGTGTGTAGCTGTGGTGGGGACATGAATGATGTGGAAACCTCGGAACATGAAATAAGGTGATATCCCAGCTTTTACCTGAAGAGAGTCTGGAAAACTACGCACAGAATTAGCCACTGTTAGCGCTAATATTCGAACCTCCAATCATCGGACTTGGTGCGGCTTCTTTTGGTGGCCGTTGTGACTACCTTACCAAGTTATTTTAAGTTCTAGAACTTCCCGAACTGTTCGGACGACCAACTAAAATAAAGTTAAGATCTACCCAGCAATTCTTCTAGGTTTGTGCCGTGTCTTGTGTGGGGTTTCACCTAGGACGTCAAGCTGGCTCATCGGCGGGCTCTTGGTGTCCCCGCCCGGCCGTCAAAGCCAATATACCATCTTTTTGGAAGCCTTCATAGGGAGGTTGAGGCTGCTTGAACTTTTAGTTCTCGCAGTCAAGTAGTGCAGTTGCACTCTATATAAACGGAGGTAGCGCACAGTTCGTTACTCCTGTGGGGGTCCGGGCGGGGACACCAAGAGCCCGCCGATGAGCCAGCTTGGTATCCTAAGCGAATCCCCACACAAGACACGGCACAAACCTAGAAGAATTGCTGAGTTTAAATTCACCGGCCGTGAAAGCAAATATACCATCTTTTTTAAGATCTACCATTTACACAAAGTCGCTCAGAGAAAATGAGATAAGAACGGGATGGATGGGATGGGGCGGGATAGGGTGGGGTGGGGTGTGTATGGACGGACGGATGGAGGGAGGGAGGTAGGGATGGATGGATGGATGGATGGATGGATGAATTGGAGTGGATTGCATTGGATTAGATGGATGGATGGATGGATGGATGGATGGAAGGATGGATGAATTGGATTGCATTGGATTGGATGGATGGATGGATGGATGGATGGATTGACGGACGAAAGACATGCAAATTGGATTAGATATAAATAATTTTGCCTATCATGGTGTCGTACCTATACAGTAATTCTAGATCACTAGTGGTAATAAAATATCAATTTCGTGCTCAAATTAGCGAATCAAACTGAAATTCCAGACAGTCCGTCGCATGTGGAGGTAATTCCTCGCCCTATTTGCATTCGAGTTGGTGTCAGTTCTGACATAATTTTCACTCCACATTACATCCCAATTGTGACGCAGTAATTCAATGAAATACCGGTACGTAACACTTGATAGATAGATGAATATTTCATGGAAATGTTAATCTACTCCCTGGGATGCTGATTCATGTTTCAATTTCTGTGTAATACGATGGCGCATGAGTACTGTATAATTAAACGTGCGCGCACTCGATGTTCCCGCGTCATCGACATTAACTATGTGGTCCTGAGCTCAAAAGAAGCATTAGATCTATGAATAGGTCCTGAGTATACATGTTTGTTTGCTTGCATACTAGTTCATAGTGGCCATCTCGTAGCGCAGTGGCTAGCATTGTTGGCTGTCACCTCCGAGGTACTGGGTTTGATCCCCGACTCGGCCAAGAATTTAAAAGGCTTGGTAGTGTCTGGTACGGGGTCACCCCGCCTCGTGATGCAAAATGGGAACCTGCCGGATGCTATGGCAGGAGGAAGAGTGGAAAGGAACTGGCCACCCTACCACACGCAAACTTCGGCTCTGGATGCCTAGTTAGTGATCCTTTGACGAAGTCAACGGCTCTAAATCAGGTCGCCTAAGTCCCTGGAAGGGATATAGCACTCTACTTTATTTATACTAGTTCATAATAAGAAAACGCAATATTTACCCGAGTAGTGCAACAAATGAACAGTTCTTTTACAACTGGAATAATCGAGGCAATGTTGTAGTCAAGCCACACATTGATGACTTAATTTGTCAATCTTCACTCTACTTTAAGTGGATCCTGCTTGTGACTTACCAACCAAGATTAAATACTCCTTAGGCAAGATAAGTTCTTAGCAATTCTGTTTGTTACTTGTCGAAACACATAGTCCTAGATATTTATAAGGCCTTTTTCAACCAACGCCAGCTTATTACAAAACTTCTTTCAGCCTTAAAGTATCCCATTGTTCTCACTCTTCTTTCCGTGTGTCGGTCTAGCATCTAAACTTCGTCACTATTTTCATGTTCATATCAACATTAAGGGGATAGAAGAGGTATGCAGCCTGGCTGGATACAAAATTTTTACAACAAAATCGTAGAAAGGTCTAAGACAGTGGCAGCATGTGCTGTGGACTTTGTGTATGAAGATCAAAAGTATAGAAAGCCTCCAAGTCAATTTCAAGTGTAATCTTATTAACTCTTCAGTCGGTCAACACAAGTACAAACCTAATTGGAAATGTGATACAACCTGTGATTAAAAGTTATTGCACAGATTACAGGAGGAGGGGTGTTTCACTAATACTTCTGCAAAACACTACCAAAACGCACAATATCGACCATGTACACGTAAGTATCTCACAGCAGTACCTGCCGCACTTTATTAACATTTTGTTGCTTCTTGGAGGGTCGCGTCCATTCACCGATCTGACGATGCTCCCTTAACGCGCGAAACATGTCTTTCTCTTAACTCCCTCTCTTATAATCCGTGAAAATGCTCCTTATTTACATGGAATCTTCACAGGTTGTATTATATTGGCCTATGTTGACAGACAGAACAATTACAATAGCAATTGAACTTAAAAGTACTGTAGAGACACACAAACATGTAGTGGACTTTATACCCACGTCAGTGTGTAATTATTCTTGTTATTTTAGGTTGCGACATGTAGCTCCGTGTACTTGGGTGTGGGTAGAATTTGTCTGATAACCTGTGCGCTACAGGTAAATGATGAAGATCAGATGGGTCGATAGAGTAACAAATGAAGGGGTTATAAGACGAGTGGGTGAGGAGAGATTTTCCTGGAGACTGCTAATGAAGGGAAGATATAAGTTGGTAGGACACATACTAAGACACCCAGGAATAGCAAACTTAATTATGGAAGGAAGATTCAAGGAAAAGAATTGTTACACAGATTGCCATGGATGTAGGGTGTGGTAGCTATGTAGAGATGAAACGATTAGCTCAGGACAGAAAGGCATGGAGAGCTGCATCAAACCAGTCAGAAGACTGAAGACACAATCAATAACAACATCAACAACAGGAGGGTTATTCTAATGTCTGTATTAGTGTGTGTATCTGTTTTAATTCAAGTAAGGACTCCAGACGATCAATTTTCAAGTAGTTCCTACTTTTGCAACCAAACGCCATCGTCAACGACCAACTAGTTCAGAAATTAGTTACCAGATGCCACCGCAGTCGGCTCCTGACGACGAACGTAGGAACCTAAGAACGTTAGTCAAATGTTTAACCTATATTAATTTAGCTTCACACAGGTGTAATCAGTGGAAGGTTCTTTAACATGCCATAAATCTATGACATGGGACCGGCGCGCCGGCTTTACTTCCCCTCCGAAGGAAGTCATACCGAACCCTTTATCCACAGGCTGTATAAAGGATTCTAATAATTATTCATCATCGTTTGATACATTTCTACAGACAGCAGATATGAGAGCCAGACGGTGTTGGGAAATATTGAGAAATCAGTGGCCGAGAGGACACAATGGTTTAAGCTCCTGTGGTATTTTAGGAAGTAGCATAAATATTCTTGACACATAGGACAGGTGCAACTTTTATCGTGGAGACGGCTTGGGTACGCACAATATGGCCTGTTGCTATGAATGTTGGCGCCAAGATGAAAATCGAATGCTACGATGTAATTGGTCAATCATCATTTTAACCACTCCCTACGGCAGAAATACATGTAAAAGCGCGCAAAGATATATAAGAGTCTGGACCAATAATATCAAGACACCTTGTTTTAGCGGCAACTCGGCTTGGTAACGCACCCTGGTAAATTAACGCGGGAGTTATCTATGGATTAATTCCACGATCGATTCGAGCCAGCTACAGCATAATCGTAACCTCCACTCTCCTACGAACTCAATGATACCAATCGAATGCTAGTCTGATAATTATTATGGAATATTTTTTCATAAATCCCCTTCCACACCTACCCTAGTCAGTTTCATTTATAAGGATCCAGAAAGCTTCGAGAGACTACTTGATTTTGTGCGTCTGAGGACGTAACGTAACACTTTATTTGGTGCGTCTGAGGACGTAACAGACACTCTTTATTTTGTGCGTCTGAGGACGTGACATTGATTTTATTTGAGCATTTGAGGACATAAGGTGTCCGAGGACACGAGGCATACTCTGCATATTTTCATGTTATTGAACATGGAACATTTTCGTCGAGTTATAAGTGTAACTTCAGTGATTTATTTGTAGTCCCAGCGCTATCAGTAGGACCAGTTCATCGAAATAATTCACCAAATAGACTGTCAAGAAATTTAGTACTTGATAGGTGAATGTAGTAGGAAATATATCGTGTGTGTATCTGACAAAACTTTATTTAATTCAGCTCGAGATGACGTCAAGGAACGAGACCGGATCTTGGAACCAGCAGGACATTTGCCAGAAGATGTCGATGACGAGATAAACATCTTAAAGGAGATGGCTGCAGATGTTTCCTTGGCGCTGTTTTAAAGGAATGAGTACAAATGAATTTATTTATTTATTAAATCAGCTATGGTATTATGGGACATTTTTTGTAGATATTTGTTTGCTTGTTTGGTAATGTAGATTCTTAGTTTTGTTTTATTGACACATTAAATCTGGGACAAGCCGAGCGTTGTGTAATTTGTAAATATTGTGATTTGTGTTTTGTTCAACTATACGGGGCGGCGTGCAGCTCGTGCTCGCGTTCGCTTGCGTAAACCGCGGTCAAGCATGATTATTCGGAGGTATGCCTTATAACAGAAATGGAACTGAATTAATTTTGAGATTAAAAATAGAATTTGGAGGGCAAAGATTATTTGTGAGTAGAATTTTATGACGGATCAGGATTATTTTGATAGTTGCTTTTTCAGCAGATCTGAACGGGATGGCACTTTGCACCCGAGTTTTGTTGTGTATTTTTTTAATGTGTCAATGGACGCAATATTGTTGATCTGTTTGGAGCCGACCCAGTGGTATGTGTATGAGAGTCAGTCCAAGCTTTTGGTGCGTAGTGTGATTTTTATGATGTGCTAGCGAGAATATATCATGGTGATTATTCTGACTTGCTCCACGTCAGCCCAGTTCATGACCTCGCGAGGCTGGACTTGTGGTATATATTTGTGTTTTCTTGCCATCCAGGGGATGAGTGAGATATGTTCGCGTTTCCAGAGGGAAACTGCCCCTAGCTTGTGGGACTGAGAGAGATAATTGAGGCAGCGATGACTCATACAAGAGGGGCGCGCTCAAATCAGATAACGCGACTTGTCATTAGTATCAGGCCAGGATCCTGTACTTCAATTTTAGACGTTGTTTTAAATTCACAAAACCTGATCGGTTATAATGAGTATTTGATTGATTAAATGGGTGTTGTCCATGTTGTAAGGTGGCTTCCGAAACTCCTGTTTGTCTGGCGTTTTATATAAATGTAAACATAGTTTTTCAGCCGTTAGGCTTCTATTTTGTTGCTTTTGCTTTAATTCTTTTGTGTTCATTTTACGCGTTCAATGACCCGTGTGGCATTTGGGTGTGCGAGGCTATGTTCCCAAGTTATGATGAGAGCGTTTTGGCCTATTTCTGGCATGCTCTTTTTGTTCAGTTATGTGCTCTGGCACCAGCTAGAATCTCAGGGAGATTCTTCATCTTTTTATATTATTAAATCTTGCATGTGTCAGTAGTAATTATAGTGTATTAATTAAGGGTGGGTCCCATAGCCGTAGTGTGATTTAAAAGATGCAACTCCGTGAGCAACATGACTGTTTCAGTTGTAAACGGACTCGCATCAGTACTCAGTTTCTTATTAACGAGCAGTACACCACACATTATATAACTTCTTGACCAGGAAAACTGGACTTGTATCCATATGTTGACGAGCGAGTTCTTACAGCTCAAAGTTTATGTTATGATTAATTATTTTGTGTGAAGCTGTATTCACATTGTCTTGTTGTGACGAGCGAGTTCCTACCGCTCACTGTTATATTTATTTTATTAGGGAGTATAAGTCAGGGAGGATTTCTTTTATTTACTATTATTATTATGCACATAATTTTCAGTCATTAAATTTCTTTTATTCTACTTGTTATTCCTTTTATTTCTAGTATAGCCTCTGTCATGGTCCTTTCTATTCATATTAGAGCATGTTGTTTTTATGCGAACTTTGCTGTGTAACGCAGTCTGGACTGAACACGACCCCGTAGATGAATCTTGAGAAAAACCATGTTTTATTAAAGGGTGCATAGACAAGCTGGCGTTACCCTACGTGGGGCGTTTCGCTTTTTTGGGCTTTTCTAGTGGATCATAGACAAACTGTTACCCTACATGTGGTATTTCACTGTTTGGGACTGTTTGAAATCACCGGAAGTGATATTTTGTTAACGTAATTACGGCGAAGAGAAATGAAATTGGAATATACAGTAGAATCACGAGTTTGCAATTTAAAATACGATTCACGTTTTTGTTTATTGATGTAATTAGTAAAGTAATGTACGTGAAATCGGGCGCCCATTGATTAAATATAAAATTAGATTTGTTTAGTAAATCAAACTCATGAATATGTTAGGAGGATGGTAGCCTTAAATGACAATTAATACTTTGTTAATTTGTCAGTGTTAACATCAGATCTGGATAGTGATTTTATGACTGAATATGTGCGGGGTTAACAAATTTATTAAGTAAAATTAGAACCATTCAGTGATGATTGATTTGCGGGAGTAAAGGGAATAAGTTTAAATGAACTGAAAGTGGTCAAATGAAGTAAATGTATGTCAAGAATTATATATGTGTGTGTCAGGGAGACATTTGCATGCCATCCTCCTGTTTTCTCTGTGATATATATTTTTGTGTGTGATAATGGCAACAGTAGCGGAGATCCAGGCGATCATAGAAAGTGCCACGGCACGAACCCAGAAACTATTAAAGGTTCAGAGTGAAAAGTTAGATATTAAGTTATCCGAACAGTCAGACGAGTTTAAAACACAACTATCTGAACAAAATGAGTCATTCCAGACTCAAATGAATGACACTATAACTAAACAATTAAACGAACAGTCAGGCGAGTTTAAAACACAATTAGCCGAACAGAGTGAAAATTAGACGCTAAGATATCTGAACAGAGTGAGTCATTAGAAATTAAATTAATTGAACAAGATAACTCATTACAAGCGCAAGTAAATGAAAATATAAACAAACAATTAGAAGCACAAGAAAGTAGAAATACGAGTCAGTTAGCCACATTATCAGCAGAGATGAAAGAGTACACTACACAGCAAATGGTTCATTTCGCGCTTGATATAAGTAAGAATAAAGACAAACAGCTAGGTCAGATACAAAAATTAGAGGACACCTTCAACCGTAAATTAAATGATTTGGACGAAACTGTATTAGCAAAACTAGCTCAGATAGAATTAGCATGCACGGTAAATAACAGTGATGTTAAAACGGCACAGGATGGTCTTGAAAAGCGATTTGATAAAATGGAGGAGGATTCTATGTTTATCCAGGGACAATTGTCAGCAGTAAATGAAAGTATTACGGGCCATGGATACATTAGAAATACAATCAGCAGAGCGATGGCGAAACATAGAATCGGACCAGGATAATTTAAAGAGTACGATAGATGAGAATAATCTACGTCTAGAAGACAGGCTTGAGAAGATAGAATCGAATAAGGAGGACACGAAACAGCAGATTGAAGAAAAACTGGGAGCAATTAAAGATAGCATCAGAAAGGATTGGCGTAAGATGAGCAGCGACTCTAAAGAAGAACGGTTAACAATCATAAAGACCGTAGGTGATAACCATACACGCATTAAAGCACTTGAGGAAGAAATCAAGAATAAAATGAAAGAACAGTCGGACAGAATCATAAAAGCAGAGTTGCGTTCACTAGGACAGAACACGTTATTTCAGACAGAGCACGCAAAGATAAGGAAGTTGACTCAACAAGCCAGGGGGGCAATTAGCGCGGAGAGTAGCCACGGACTGACAGGCAGCCCATTAACAACTAACACGGAGGGATTTCACAACAACGTTGGTGGAACCTCTACTCCTCAACATGGCTATCAGCACCCTCAAGTCGTACAAGTAATTCGATCAAATGAATTTAAACCTAATAAATTCACAAAAAATTCTGGTGTCACACCGAAGGCGTATCTCAAAGAGATGGATGACTATTTTAATGATAATAATATACCGCCCGCGCGTCGTTTAAGACTGATGGAACGATTTCTTTCGGAAAATGTACTTACGTGGTTCTTGAGCTTCAAGTATACTTTCGGAGGGATGGACGAGTTCAAGGACGCGTTCCTTAGAAAGTATTGGTCGGCTTATCTACAACAAAGCCTTAGAATGGAACTTTATTCGAGAAAATATCAGTCAACTCAGCAGACGAAATACTCAGATTTCTTTTCGCTACAATTGTTGAAATTCCGGGATCATGATCACCCTTTAGAAGAATCGGACCTGGTTATGAAGATTGCACGGCAGTTACCAGTCAATGCTCAGCAGGTGTTAGTAGCAGCATACGTGGACACAGCGGTTCGAGCCGAACAGATCTTACGTCAGATTGACGAGACAACATCTCACTTGCAGCAGAGAGGGGGACGAGAGCTGGAACTTGTAAACACAACGGAGGTGGTTAAACCCACTCAAGTACACACCAGGTCGCAGGCCACAAATACAAGTGTGTCAACAACACCAAGACGAGGTCAGGAGGGCGACGAAAATAGGTCATACCAGCGACATGAAAATAATATTGATAGGCAGAACCAGGGCAACAATAGGTATCAGCAGCGAGGATACCAACAATGGAGAAATAATAGGAGAAATGAGGGACCCTACAGACGTTACGAAACGAACAATAATGAGAATCGACAGTGGCGTGAAAGAAGATATCCGAACCAGGGGGACTATCAAAATTATAGGAAAGAATGGAACGACAGGCACGCCGAATCGCAGCGCTACCTGGAAGAATTACACGCTAATGGAGAGGACGAACAAGGACATTGGGAACGTGCCATTAATAGGAGGTCAAATCCTGACACTTTTAAGGAAGAAATTGGAGAGGAAGCAAATATACCAGCCAGCCAGGAAGACGAACGAAGCTTGCCGGTACGGAGTACGAGAGAACGTAGCCCGGTAGGGAAGAGAAACACCGGTGTGATACGGAAAACGAGTCAATACTAGAAGAAGACGACAGCGAGGAGGAGAAGGAGAGGATGGTAGCAGAACGGAGGAGAAGAAGAAGATGGCAGCACGGAGAAATGGAGAGGACCCTTCTGTATTGTACGTAATCTTGGTAACAACGCATACAGAGTGAAAGAATTGAGTACAGGTACAATGTCTGTCTACAATGCGGCGAATTTAAATTGTATTTTACTAGCAAACCTTGGGAACGCAGAAATAATGCTGCAAATTAAATATATGGAAGTACTTTTGCACATCCAACTATACGTGGGTCAGTGAGTACGTCAGCTGAACGAAGAAGTTGGGAGCAGCCTGCTGTGGTTAGACACTAATGAGCTCTGACGATCATGACACAGCGAGCGATCGAGCGAGAGAGATAAGGATACTGGACGGGAGAGGTACTAGCCTTAGGCGATCAGACAAGCAGGCAGGCTTGGCATATCTGAATGAATGAAGAAGCTGCAAATAAACACGAGTGCGTGTCGACACTACAACGACAGTGGCGGCTAGACGAGACTTATGAGAGGGGATTTCTCTAGGATTGGCAGAAATGGATTACAGATATTATGTGTTTAAAAAAAATCGACTATATTCTATGTTCGATTTTTTCCATGCAGGAGGATTGTGAACCCTTTATCCACAGGCTGTATAAAGGATTCTAATAATTATTCATCATCTTTTGATACATTTCTACAGACAGCAGATATGAGAGCCGGACGGTGTTGGGAAATATTGAGAAATCAGTGGCCGAGAGGACACAATGGTTTAAGCTCCTGTGGTATTTTAGGAAGTAGCATAAATATTCTTGACACATAGGACAGGTGCAACTTTTATCGCGGAGACGGCTTGGGTACGCACAATATGGCCTGTTGCTATGAATGTTGGCGCCAAGAAGAAAATCGAATGCTACGATGTAATTGGTCAATCATCATGTTAACCACTCCCTACGGCAGAAATACATGTAAAAGCGCGCAAAGACATACAAGAGTCTGGACCAATAATATCAAGACACCTTGTTTTAGCGGCAACTCGGCTTGTAACGCACCCTGGTAAATTAACGCGGGAGTTATCTATGGATTAATTCCACGATCGATTCGAGCCAGCTACAGCATAATCGTAACCTCCACACTGCTACGAACTCAAAGATACCGATCGCATGCTAGTCTGATAATTATTATGGAATATTTTTTCATAAATCCCCTTCCACACCTACCCTAGTCAGTTTCATTTATAAGGATCCAGAATGCTTCGAGAGACTACTTGATTTTGTGCGTCTGAGGACGTAACGTAACACTTTATTTGGTGCGTCTGAGGACGTAACAGACACTCTTTATTTTGTGCGTCTGAGGACGTAACGTTGATTTTATTTGAGCATTTGAGGACATAAGCTGTCCGAGGACACGAGGTATACTCTGCATATTTTCATGTTATTGAACATGGAACATTTTCGTCGAGTTATAAGTGTAACTTCAGTGATTTATTTGTAGTCCCAGCACTACCAGTAGGACCAGTTCATCGAAATAATTCACCAAATAGACTGTCAAGGAATTTAGTACTTGATAGGTGAATGTAGTAGGAAATATATCGTGTGTGTATCTGACAAAACTTTATTTAATTCAGCTCGAGATGACGTCTAGGAACGAGACCGGTTCTTGGAACCAGCAGGACATTTGCCCGAAGATGTCGATGACGAGATAAACATCTTAAAGGAGATGGCTGCAGATGTTTCCTTGACGCTGTTTTAAAGGAATGAGTACAAATGAATATATTTATTTATTAAATCAGCTATGGTATTATGGGACATTTTTTGTAGATATTTGTTTGCTTGTTTGGTAATGTAGATTCTTAGTTTTGTTTTATTGACACATTAAATCTGGGACAAGCCGAGCGTTGTGTAATTTGTAAATATTGTGATTTGTGTTTTGTTCAACTATACGGGGCGGCGTGCAGCTCGTGCTCGCGTTCGCTTGCGTAAACCGCGGTCAAGCATGATTATTCGGAGGTATGCCTTATAACAGAAATGGAACTGAATTAATTTTGAGATTAAAAATAGAATTTGGAGGGCAAAGATTATTTGTGAGTAGAATTTTATGACGGATCAGGATTATTTTGATAGTTGCTTTTTCAGCAGATCTGAACGGGATGGCATTTTGCACCCGAGTTTGTTGTGTATTTTTTTTAATGTGTTAATGGACGCAATATTGTTGATCTGTTTTGAGCCGACCCAGTGGTATGTGTTTGAGAGTCAGTCCAAGCTTTTGGTGCGTAGTGTGATTTTTATGATGTGCTAGCGAGAATATATTATGGTGATTATTCTGACTTGCTCCACGTCAGCCCAGTTCATGACCTCGCGAGGCTGGACTTGTGGTATATATTTGTGTTTTCTTGCCATCCAGGGGATGAGTGAGATATGTTCGCGTTTCCAGAGGGAAACTGCCCCTAGCTTGTGGGACTGAGAGAGATAATTGAGGCAGCGATGACTCATACAAGAGGGGTGCGCTCAAATCAGATAACGCGACTTGTCATTAGTATCAGGCCAGGATCCTGTACTTCAATTTTAGACGTTGTTTTAAATTCACAAAACCTGAACGGTTATAATGAGTATTTGATTGATTAAATGGATACTGTCCATGTTGTAAGGTGGCTTCCGAAACTCCTGTTTGTCTGGCGTTTTATATAAATGTAAACACAGTTTTACAGCCGTTAGGCTTCTATTTTGTTGCTTTTGCTTTAATTCTTGTGTGTTCATTTTACGCGTTCAATGACCCGTATGGCATTTGGGTGTGCGAGGCTATGTTCCCAAGTTATGATGAGAGCGTTTTGGCCTATTTCTGGCATGCTCTTTTTGTTCAGTTATGTGCTCTGGCATCAGCTAGAATTTCAGGGAGATTCTTCATCTTTTTATATTATTAAATCTTGCATGTGTCAGTAGTAATTATAGTGTATTAATTAAGGGTGGGTCCCATAGCCGTATTGTGATTTAAAAGATGCAACTCCGTGAGCAACATGACTGTTTCAGTTGTAAATGGGCTCGCATCGGTACTCAGTTTCTTATTAACGAGCAGTACACCACACATTATATAAATTCTTGACCAGGAAAAATGGACTTGTGTCCATATGTTGACGAGCGAGTTCTTACAGCTCAAAGTTTATGTTATGATTAATTATTTTGTGTGAGGCTGTATTCACATTGTCTTGTTGTGACGAGCAAGTCCCTACCGCTCAGTGTTATGTTTATTTTATTAGGGAGTAAAAGCCGGGGAGGATTTCTTTTATTTATTATTATTATTATTATGCACATAATTTTCAGTCATTAAATTTCTTTTATTCTACTTGTTATTCCTTTTATTTCTAGTATAGCCTCTGTCATGGACCTTTCTATTCATTAGAGCATGTTGTTTTTATGCGAACTTGGCTGTGTAACGCAGTCTGGACTGAACACGACCCCATAGATGAATCTTGAGAAAAACCATGTTTTATTAAAGGGTGCAATACTGAGGGATTTTTAACGTTCTTAAAAAATCCGACGACTTCAGCCGGGTTTGGATTGGTGAGGAGACATTTGTGGAAACAAGTTAGGAACCATCCTGACATTTGCCTGGAATTGAAGTGGAAAACCGCTTCCATTATGACTGATATGGGTATCGAACCCTCCTCTTCTCAGTGTTGCCTCACCAGGCTGAGTCTACTCTGTTCCAGCCCTCAGATCATAATAAAAATATATTTGCCAAGCCGGGAATCGAACCCGTACCTCCGGGGAGACAGCCAAGAATGCTAGTGGCCACACTATGATGTGGTCTAGTTTGTAGCTGGCACATACAAAATAAATACCAACAAATATAGTTGTTGAAGGAAGATAAATACAGTTCAATATTGAATTTTAAATCAGAGACAAAGAATAAACAAGCAGATTACTACTACGTATTCGTTGTTGTTTGTGTCTTCAGTCTTCTGACTGGCTTCATGCAGCTCTCCATGCTTCCCTGTCCTGATCTAATCGTTTCATCTCTACATAGCAACCACACCCTACATCCGAGACAATCTATTAACATAATCAAATCTTCTTATCCTCGACCTCTCCCCCCATAACTAACTTTGCTATTCCTGGGAGTCTTAGTTTGTGTCCTACCAACCTATCTCTCCTTAGCAGTCGCCACAGCATCTGTCATCTCCCTATCGTCTTAATACCTCTTCGTTTGAAACCCTATCTACCCATCTGATCTTCATCCTTCTCCTGTAACACCACATTTCAAACGCTTCAATTCTCCTCTTTTCTGCTGCACCATTTGTCCAAGTTTCACTTCCATAGAGCGCCACGCTTCAGACAAAGGCTTTCAAAAATGACTTCCTAAGACCTAAATCTATATTCGATGTCAACAGATTCCTTTTGTACAGAAATACTTTCCTTGCCTGTGCTAAACTACGTTTTATATCCACTTTGCTTCGTCCATCACTGGTTATTTTGCTTCCTAAGTAACAGAAGTCTCATACTTCCTTTAGCTTTTCACCTGCCAATTCGACGTCCATAGGGGTTTCTGATTTATTTCGACTGCATTCCAAAAAATTTGTTTTACATTTATTAATTTTCATCATTTGTAACTCACTGCGAATACACACACACACACACACACACACAGTGGCTTGATGTGATCCCACCAGGGTGGTTTCACCGGGACAATACTTCATTACATTCCACTAACACCACATTTTATTTCATGTATCCGATTTATTTTGAGGTTATTATATCTTGCACAGTAAAATATTTCATTGCGAATGGTAATCCCCAGTCGTGGTCGTATACCAGGATTATATTCGCAGCCGGTGCTGTACTGCACACATACCCCACATTTTGTGAGTATTTGCAGTGTAGGTTAATGAATATCGTAAACTTTTGATAATGCAGAAGCATCTTGATTTTTATGCCAATATGCGAAGAACTTCGTCAGATCATCCCCTAGTGACTTTTGCGACGGGTGTCTCTCATGCAATACTCTCCCTGCACCATACTTTAAGGGAATTGTTCAATTACATCCTGATTCAATTATTTTACTGTTTAAATGGCACGCACGATCACCATCTTGACTCTAATGATGTCGTTGCTCTTGTGCCGTCAGCTGAAATAAACTTTTCTGAAACTCTTTCTTTCTGCTAAGTTTAAAAACTCAAAGATGACGGGTTATAGACTTTAATATTGTATATATATTTAAGATGGCGGATGCACATAATATTCATTATGATTACTTTGTTACTCTGGAAAATTATAATTATATGATGCAACTTCTTGATTCCCAATTTATGTGACCATTGCTCTATGGAATGAGAGTTATCGACTGTAACGCGTGAAAAGTACGCACTTTGGAACTAATTAACCATGGAACAGTACTGCGCTCGGATGATTAAAACGCAAGAAACGTCCATTTGAATATATAAAATTCGCGTCGCCGCCATGTTGGATTTGTGCTAGCCAGGTTATTGAACGTCCCATAGGTGAACTTATGCTTATAGCCTCTATACACTTGCAAAATCAATTTGATTGCTGTCATAGATTAATAGATATTGAGAACCGTCTAAATATTTCGGATGGTCGCCATGTTGGATTTTAATATATGTAGGCCATAGAGTTATGTACTATTAGATGATGATTATTGTGTACGTTCATTATGCAATTGTTGATTTTGATCGCATGATTGGAACACAAGAAATAGTCACTTAATTTTCGAAATTCGCACAGCCGCCATCTTGAGGTTACGTAAATAATTGAACTAAATTAGATACCAGTGCATTACAATGTGTATAAACATTTGCCGTAGGCTACGAGGTTTCATTGCGTTTGGATCATTAAATCGCCAGAGAAGTCTATTTAAAACTTTCAACTTCGCTTGGTCGCCATGTTCGTTTTGTAGTTAACCGGTTTTAGAAAGTCTCATAGTGAACTTCCAGTAGTGCCCTTTATCTCCGTAGAAAATTTCATGGTGATACCGGTAAGAGTTTCAGAGATATAGAATGCCGGTGAAATATTTCGCACAGCCGCCATCTTGAGGTTATGTGGACAATTGAACGAAGTTCGATGTTGGTGCATTACAATGTGTACAAACATTTACTGTACCAAGTTTCATTGCGTTTGGTTGGTTAAAACGCGAGAAACGTCTATTAAAAAATCGCAAATTCGCTTGGCCGCCATGTTGGTTTTGTAGTTACCAGGTTTTCAAAAGTCACATAGGTGAACTTCTAGTAGTTTCCTTTATCAACGTACAAAATTCCAGGGTGATATCGGTAATATTTTCGGAGATATTGAATACTGGTTAAATATTTCGCACAGCCGCCATGTTGGATTGGTGAGACGTAACAAAATTTGAAGGGCACATAGTATAGCATGCGACCTGCCTCTGCCCGGCCCGGTCGAACCAATCTAAACACAAACTCGCATTTTGCGAGTTTGATTTGGGCAAAAAACAGATATTTTGGTGGCTTATTCTACTAATTCGATGTCGCTCTTTCGATAGGTCATGTCAAAAACCGATTTGGGCAAAAAAGTGCCAAAACCGTGCCACAATAAGTTGATTTGCGCGCTATGCGTGAACTTCACACAAAAACCAACGAAACAAAGGTTTTAGAGCTTGAAAAGTACTTTCCAAAGCAAGTGTCAACATTACAATATCTTGAAAAACAAACGAGTTACAGCACAAAGTAGGGCTTGCTGCGAACACCTGTATACTAGGGCATTCGATAGGTAATGGCAACACTGCTATAGCATCACAAAGAATATTATTTGGTTAATTTGGACATTACAAACTTCATTTATAGTCTCCTGGCCATGTCAAAAATACGTTGCCAAATCATTGAAAGACGACCCACTCTATCTGCAGCACCTCTTCTGGATATCTCTTTCACTGAACGATCTATAGCTCTCTGGATGTCAACTATTGATTGAAATCAAACGCCTCGTAGTGGTCCTTTGATCTTTGAGAACAAGTCGTAATCACAAGGGCACATGTCAGGGGACTTTGCTAGAGGTTATTCACAAATATAAGCTGTTTCGAGACTTTGAATATTGCAGATTTATACAACACTGACTGCTCAACATTATACTACAATATTACAATTTTAATTGTTATTCTTAGAGCTTGTCTTATACTTAGTAAATATGTTTATATTCGACCATGCCGAAATATAAATATTATATGCCAGAAAACTGCATCTCAAAGAGGCTCATTATAGTTCAAGTTTCCTTATGATACAGGTTCTACACCAATCAGAGCTCAAGATCTTCATTACGATACAGCTGTTTGACCAATCAGGCCTAGGCAAGGATAGCATCGCACCTGCGCTGATTTCCACGGTCTCCTATTTTAAATTTCACTGCGTGCCTAGCGCCATAGTGGGGCATTCGAGGATGCCGTGGTCTCTGCGTCCCATGCGCTCTGTTCAGTAAACGAAGCTGATGGAATCTCGACAGATAAATGAAAATCCACAGCCTGCTTCCAGTCTCCGACCGGGTCAGGAATGGAATGAATGAAGCCCCCATCTAGCGGCGAGGATATGAACTGTGCCGGCTGCCGAGGCCTGACGCACTCCTCTGGGGCAATGATTGAATGAATGACAGATGAAATGAAATGATAGTGGAGAGTGTTGCTGGAATGAAATTGTGACAGGGAAAACCGGAGTACCTGGAGAAAAACCTGTCTGCCTCCGTTTTGTCCAGCACAGATCTCACATGGAGTGACCGGGATTTGAACCACGGACCCAGCGGTGAGAGGCCGGCGTGCTGCCGCCTAAGCCACGGAGGCTTCGAATCTCGACAGATATGTATGAATATTTATGTTCGTATATAAAATAAAGTTATAATTATCGTTGAACATAAACAGTCGTATGCTACTCGCCTATAGGCTAATAATGTACTATTATCACTTTATTCCCTACTAGCAGTAGTGCCCGGCTTCGCCAGGGGGATTTATTTGTTTTACAGAATTGGAGCGCTCAAGGATAAGGATCGGAATAAATGAAAGTAAATTTGAAAGCACCAACGCTTATTGCAGCTGATAACCTCAGTATACTGCACCAACACCATCGCCCTTGTACAGAGGCATATTATCGTCATGATGATAACTGTTTTAAGGGGCCTAAGAAATCTTTTTGCAATAATTACTCCCCGTGACTGCAATTTATAAGCAGCTTGCAATGCTGTACCAGAACATTAGTAGAGGCGACGTGATGCAGCCGGCATTAAATGGAAACAATAGACTTCGGTATTATTGAAGCCGTTCTGGAGCGCTTGTTCTTCCGACTTACTGAACAAAAAGCAATCTTTAAGATTACCTGAGAGGTGTAGCCTAATGTTACATAGCCTAAACTATTCCTCTTGAATCAGGCTATCATATACAAAAATATTTTTTCGAATCTGACTCGTAGTTCCATAGATTAGCGCGTTTAAACACATAAACACACAAACTCTTCAGCTTTATTATATTAGTATAGATGTAAGTCAGATTAGAGGAAACTACCCATGCTGAAGATGAGCCCAATGCGGTTCCGAAACAGGTGTCATCATTATGTTTCATAATTATAGACTACCTGGTAAAACAAATGCTTCTCAGTTGGTCAACACGATAATGTCCCTTATTAAATTGAACAGGACATTGGACATTTATACTCCTAGTAATGGTGTCTCTTCTTCTTCTTTTAAATCCCCTAGGGGCTCACAACTTGTGGGACGTGGGTTGGCGACCACGGGACCCCAGCTGAGTCCGGCATTGCTTCCACTTACTTGTGCCGGGCTCCTCTCCGTTTTCTTTCCTGTCGACCTCTCTTGGTCAACTATTGTTCTCTTCCGACCCCGACGGTATTGGGATATCCGAGGCTTAGGGAGTCCTTTACTTTCCTGCATTAATTGGCCCTTGTCTCATCTTTGCTGATCCCTCATTCTTCGAGGGGTCAGACCTCTTCTATTCTCTTCATACCCCCTGCATTCTGCTCAAGGCCCTTAAGGAGGCAGGGTGTGTGTAGCCCCAGCACTTCTGGTGCACCCTGGATAGTGCTACACCCTCAAGGGCTCACGGCTGGTGAGTTTGGGAGTTGGCAACCCCTAGGGATTCCTGAGCTGGGTCGGGTTTTATCCCCTTTTTCCATTGCCTCTGGGGCGTATCTTCTCATCTTTCCCTTTCCTATCTGCCTTTCATGGCTCTCCTTCCTTCAAAGTCCTCATTCTTCGAGGGTTGAGGGCATCTCTTTTCATCCTGTCTTTTATTTGCCTTATCCTTTATTTGTTTACCATTTCTTCTTCTAGTATGTAAGTCTGTAGTTAGTATTAGTCATAGTTTTCATTCTCATCTCATCTTTCACTATCACCCAAGCAATTGGGGGCCGATAACCTAGATGTTAGGCCCCTTAAAACAATAAATTGTCCTCACGAGGCTGAGGCTGGCTCATGCCAGTTCTAAACTTCCACATGGCGCCAGGAATGGCACCCGGTATCTCCTAGTGTTACTCCTCCAGGATGGGGTCGATAGGGGTACGAGTACATTGCCATATTGAGGTAAAATGGCTCGAGTCTGGAAGCTGTACTCTGGGGAGCATTAAAGATAGATGGGAATGAAGTGAGAGTAGCTCGGAACATAAAACAACCTAGCGTTCGCTCTTGAATTAAGAACGTGGCAAATCTAATTTCAAATTTCTCACGTATTTCCCATTCCCAACTCTGGCCTTTTCTTCTCCAGCATCTCTTTCCCAAACACTGGCCCTGGAGCCCGAGCAGACTAGCCCAGTTTCCTCCTTGATTCAACCCCACGGAATGAAAACAGAACAAACCTCAGGAAAGAATCAATACAGGGATCATTTGTGTCGTAATTTCGCCTCGACAGTCCCAAATTTTCCCTTGCGCCAAAAGCATCAATAATAATAATGTTATTGGTTTTACGTCCCTCTTTACTACTCTGGCTTTTAGAAACGCCAGAGTGCCAGGCTTTTGCCCCAGAAGGGATCTTTAACGTGCCAGTAAATAATCTACTGATACGGCTCCCTCACATTCGCGCACCCTCAAATGCCAGCTGACTGCGCCAGGATACGAACATGCAACCTTGGGCCCGGCAAGCGAGAACGTTACCGCTGAGCCACGCAGCCAGCCGCCAAAAGTATCGGTTGATTCTTATTCTACCCCAGAGGCTCACAACTAGTCATACGTGGGTTGGCGACCACGGGACTTCAGCTGAGTCCAGCATTGCTTCCACTTTTTTGCTCCCTTCTTTCATATTTTCAGTTGACTTCCTTTGGTCAACGCTACCTCTACCAACATAGATAAAAATGTACCCACACTGTTTGTATACCCCTTATTATTCCCGTTTGAACGGGGATGAGATGCGATGAAATTCTATATGGCGGATGGTCTTTACGACCGGATGCCCTCCCTGACGCTAACCTCATGAGAGGAGTTAATGAGAGATGAAGTGAATGCGTGGGCATGGCCTGGCAGAAGGTACCGCCCCAGCATTTGCCTGGAATTGAAAATGGGGAAACCACCGAAACCCTTTCAAGGGTGGGTCGAACCCACATCTACTGAGTCCTCAGGGAGCTTAGCCCCAAGGCCTAGCACTGTGCGTTAGCGAGCGTATCTACCGCTGTCGGTAGACGTGTACCCACAATGTTTACAAAAAACTGCCGTCAACGGAATCGTATGGAACAGCAATTATTTCCGTTAAAGATAAGTTTCCGGCTAACGAAGGCATGGATATGCTGAGAAAAAATAAAATGGTGTACCGTATAGTTACAATTTTCTGCTACAGTACTGCATCACTTTTACACTCGTGTTAAGATCAACCAAAGCTCTTACTTTCGACGCTATAATGACTGCTGCCCAGTTAAGATTGTACTAGGATTCGTTGTATCTTAATAGTACATTATGCAACGAGCATATAATGGCAATGATTAAGACACGAGTATGTTTATAAAACGAGCGTATGCGAGTGTCTTAATTACCATTATAGGCGAGTTGCATACGACTGTTTATGTTCGACGATAATTATTATAACTATTTTATGTTCGAATATAAATATTCATAAATATCTGTCGAGATTTCACCAGTTTTATGTACTGAACTGAGCGCATGAGACGCAGAGAATGCCTTGTATTTGACCATGGCCTCCTCGATTACCCTACTATGACACTAGGCCAGGCAGTGAAATTTAAATTAGAAGGCCGTGGAGCTCAGCGCATCTAATTATCTAATTGGTCAAACAACAGTTACTTGAGCTCTGATTGGTGGGAGAAACTGTTTCATAATGAAAAATAGTGTTATTATTAGCCTCATTATAGTACAGTTTTCTGGCATATAATAGTCAGGTCGAACATAAAAACGGTTTATAAATCTTCCGTTTCTTATGTTTAAAGTCTTCAGACTGTTCAGAACGTACTTCTAACTGCACAGTGGGATCGATTATAAAGCCCGACGGGTTGGTATTGTGAATTGAAATGATGTCAACTCTTCACCCATTTTCCTCGCTCCTTCAAAACGTTCACAACTTAATGCGACAAATAACATTGTTACATCTATCTAACCACTGCGGCTGTAAGGCCGAAAAAGGATCTGAATTTTGCTCTGAGGGAGGATTTTTAACGTGCCTATAAATATACAAAGGGAAAGGAAGCTTGCAGTTTAACGTGACCGTTAATCTCGTGATCATGAGCCACGGGACCTCCTTTTTACGTGGAATCCGAACCACAGGACATAGCATTTCACTTCGAAAATTTCACATGCAGTGACCGGGAATCGAACCCGCTGTGCCACCACGCCCCCTATAAATATACTGACCTCGCTCCCTCACATTTAAACACCCTCCAAATGTCAACTAAGTGTGATCGGAACAAGTAGATAGATAAATAAATGGTTGTATCCTCAAAAAGCACCACCATAGGTTATGTGGGTGGATACCCATAAAACCGAGGCAGCACTATCATGGTGCGTACTAGGCAAGGTGTGGAGTGAGGTAGTTTGCCATTGCTTTCCTCACTGAGTCTGAACAGCAGCACTGACCCTATGAGCAGAACCTTTCACGACATCCACAGGCACTGGCTGTGCCCTGAGTCCATTACTCAGCACCACTCAAGGCATATAATCACAGCCATGCATGTGACTGAGACATCGGTGAAAAGCCACATTTTACTCCAGCCTGTGCCTACAGACAAATGCAAATGTACTATATTCTTCAAGAGATGGTAAACAGGCAAAAATAAAATAAAAATAAATAAATAAGCCAATAAATATATATAAATAAATAAATAAGCCAATAAATATATAAGCCAATAAATATATATATATATATATATAAATATATAAGCCAATAAATGTACAAGGATTGGGGCAAAAGTCATGGCAACTATTTTTTCTTGAAGATATCAGTCTGGTTGGAAAATTTGACATATACAGACGAAAGGACAAGGTGTTAACTACATGTGTGGACAATGAATAGCACTGAAATATCGTAACACACTCATTTATTCCGGTATTATACAGGGCAATATGGCCTTCACGGTGCAAAATTATGACAACACAGTACACATACAGTTGACATGACAAACCTGGGCCTAAAGACCCTCAAAGTAGTCCCATGCTACTGTCACCACACGCTGCCAACGATGTGGGAGGCGCTGAATACCATCTGCCTCAGCATTTGCCGCACCATGTGTGAATCGGGTCACCTGTTGGCGCACAGCATTAGAAATGTCCTCTCGTGTTGCAAACCGCCTACCTCGTAGTGGTTCCTTAATCTTCCGAATGAGATGAAAGTCACAGGGCGAAATGTCGGGAGTTTACGGTGGGTGCTCCAATTCTTCCCATTCCCAACGTCACAGTAGCTGCCCTACACACTCTGCTTTGTGTGGTTCTGCATTGTCGTGCAGGATTATTGCACTGTCCACAAGATCCGGACGTTTCTCCCGAACGCCACGTCGTACCTGTCGCACCAGGAAGTCCCTGTAGTACTGTGCGATCACTGTTCTGCCTTGTGGAACAAAGTGGCAAACACTGACACCCCGGACGTCATACGCGACAATCACCATCAATTTGACTGACGGAACTTCTGCCTCCTTGGTGATCCAGCATGTCGCCACCCCGCGGACTGACGTTTCAGTTCTGGTTCGTATGCCCTGGCCCAAAATTCATCGATGGCGACTATTCGTGACAAGAATTGATCGCCGTCCTGCTGCCAGCGTGCAATGTGGTCGGAGCATATTGCAATAACGCACCCACCTTTGAACTTCTGTCTGTGCATGCGGTACCCACCCCGATGCGATTTTGCGCAGTTGCAGCTCATTACGCAATATCCTGTGGACATGCGTTTCTCGATGCCACTTGCCCTCTCTAAGTCCAGTAGCGTCCATCGTCTGTCTTCATCCAGGAGCTGCTCGATGACGGCACGTGCCACGTCGGACAGCACACTGGCAGGTCGTCCCGAACGTTTCTCATCACTGGTTGACACACGTCCTTGCTGAAACTTTCCTACCCACCGTGCTACTGTATGGTATGGTAGGGCATTATTCCCAAGGGCTTCCACTAATTCACTGTGACATTGCATCGCATTTCTCCCTCGGAGGACGGCTATTTTGATGTAAGCGCGCTGCTCAACACGGGTTACTTCCATCTCGCACGACACTCACCAGCCATCGCTTCGCTACTACCAGCTATCACAGAGCCATCCATCTCTTGTTCTGCATACACACTATGCCTGCGGACCTTCCACACGACACATACACGTTTGTGATCCGTTCACATATCTACAAGAAAAAAATAGTTGCCATGACCTTTGCCCCCAACCCTCGTATATATAAATAAATATATAAGCCAATAAATATATATATGAATAAATAAATAAGCCAATAAATATATATATATAAATAAATATATAAGCCAATAAATATATATATATGAATAAATAAATAAGCCAATATATATATATATATATATATATATATATATATATGAATAAATAAATAAATAAGCCAATAAATATATATATATATAAATATATAAACAATAAATAAGCAAATTGAGAAGGATCTTGCCGAACTTAATATTCTGTAGGACACTAAGTTAAACGACAGGAGTCGCTACCGTCTGACAGTTGAAACCACGCCTTTCCTCACATCCATTACAGAAGTTCACCACAGCGCGTCCAGGAAATAGTCCGAGGAACGTAAGATAGAGTTCAGCAAGAAAATGAAAGAAAGACTCAACATTTCAGCACAAAAGCAGCCGCCAAAGAATTCACCAAAAACACCCGAAGCGGCAGACAACAAGCACCGTGGTCCATAGGTGGCCCAAACGACCGAAGAAGAAATTAATAAATTAATACATAATAGTACATTATGCAACGAGCCTATAATGGCAATAATTAAGACACGAGTTTGTTTATAAAAGAGCGTATGCGAGTGTCTTAATTACCATTATAGGCAAGTTGCATAGGCCTACGACTGTTTATGTTCGACGATAATATTATTATAACTATTTTATGTTCGAACATCATCATCATCATCTTGTACAGTTTCCAGCCCCAGGCTGGGTCTGTTTGCCATAAATATTCATAGATATCTGTCGAGATTTCGCCAGTTTTATGTACTGAACAGAGCACATGAGACGCAGAGAATGCCTTGTATTTGACCATGCCCTCCTCGATTACCCTACTATGACACTAGGCCACGCAGTGAAATTTAAATTAGAAGGCCGTGGAACTCAGTACAGGTGCGATGCTATCCTTATCTAATTGGTCAAACAACTGTTTCTTGAGCTCTGATTGGTGGGAGAAACTGTTTCATAATGAAAAATAGTGTTATAATGAGCCTAATTATAGTACAGTTTTCTGACATATAATAGTCAAGGTCGAACATAAATAAATAAATAAATACATAATTCATCCATTCGTTAAATACGAGTATAAATGAATGCATCCACTGTACTGTATAAATGATGCAGTTAAAATTTGGTCGGTACGAATTCATTTTTAAGCCAGAGTGCACTATAGATTCGGAAATTAACCGGGGTGATCACTTTATGAAGATGTCTCCACTTTTTCATCAGAATGTACATAACCGAAATGCAATTCTAATTTCCGCTGCGCATTTAGCCGCAGATTCCCCCACCCTCACTTCAGGTTTGAAGTATGGATTCATAAAGTTGGTACTTTAAAACTTTTCTGGTTGGTTGTTTTGTTCTTGCTAAATTAGTGTATATTACACCGCAATGGAGTGTTACTGAGGGGAGCGATAATTAACTGTGGAGGGGAGGGGGCCCAGGTGCGGAGTCTGTACGTGACGCTAACTGCCCGTCACAAACTACAACTGCTCAAGGCCTTACAGATAAAATGGTTTGCGGAAATATAATGAAATGGAAAACCAGGCGCGAACATTTGCTGAACGTTAGTTGGATCGTTCGTTTGGCGCGTAGCTAATTAGTAGGGTTCGAAAGTTCAAGACCTGAAGAAGTACAAAATATGCAAGCAAATATGCCCTAAAAACTAGCCAAATGACATGAATTTTTGGGATAATTACTTCTGAGATAACTATATCTACTGGAGTGACATCCTGTTGAAAGGCGGAAGCACACTATCGTCATGTTCCGTGACCTCATGCGTACAGTGTCGCAATCTAACTTGTCCACAAAGATGTGCTAACAGACGTCCGTAGAGAAGCGCCTTCTTGGAATCAGGTCTTCTATACCTGCTATATGTCTGTTCCGGGAATAGAAATAAAAATATATCTACTACACTATTCGGAAATCCTGTGTTTGGAACTCGAGGCAGATAACACGTACCATATTAACGACGCCTCAATTTAAACACAAATGCTGACATTATAACCAAATATGACCTTATATCACTAAAATATGACCAAATATGACCAAAACAATCAAAATGGCCAAAATATACATTTATAGGCAACATCAAACTGCTTAAAACATGGTCAGGGACCCGTCATTCAAACTTATTTTTCATATTTCGGGTAAAATGAGCTCAGGAAAAAAATATGACTTTTCCATGACATCCGAGCCTTACTAATTAATGTATCATTTCCATTGGAAGGCTGCCATTAGGCAAAGTGTGAGTACAGTAGCACTCGAATACATATGTTTCACAAATAAATTGACAAGGAATTATTTTCAAACAGCTTGCCACGGTGGATGAGTGCATTCCATGCATGGCAAGCCAATCCAACTTCTATCTCCAAACAACAACTGTATAAAGATGCAAAGGCTGAAGTGCAAAGGAAAACTCGGGTCTTGAAAAATCAATGGTGGATCTCCAAATCCCGTGAAATGCAGCATCTAGCCGAAACGAATAATACTCATGCTTTCTTCAAAGCAACAAGAACTATATATGGGCCACATTATCATGGTTTGAATCCTCTGCAGTCTAACGATAGCACGGAACTTCTTAGAGATACAAATTCCATTAATTCCCGTTGGAAAGAACATTTTGAAGAACTACTCAACAGGGACACACAGGTTAATAATAACATTTTCACCCGACATCATCACAGACCTCCTCAAGACCACCTTGATGATCCTCCGCCTCTATCAAAAATTGAAACTGCCATCAATCAGCTCAAAAACAATAAAGCATCAGGCATGGATGGGATTCCTGCTGAGCTCTTTAAAGTAGGGAATACTACTCTAGTTCATCACATACACCAACTCATACTTAAAATGTGGACTACCATTACCATACCTAAAGACCTAAGGGATGCCTTGATAATAACGATCTTTAAGAAAGGTGATAGAGCACAATGTGGTAATTACCGCGGTATATCGTTGCTTTCTGTTGCTGGTAAAATCCTGGCCAACGTCTTATCCAACCGTTTGAAGCCGTTGGCCGAAGAAATACTGCCTGAAACTCAGTGTGGCTTTCGACCTAATCGAAGCACAACTGATATGATCTTCTGTGCTAGGCAGATGCAGGAGAAATCCAGAGAGGAAGGACGCCCTCTATTTATGGCTTTCATAGATATTGTTAAAGCATTTGATTCGATCAATCGAGAAATGCTATGGAGGATTCTTGCCACACTTGGCTGCCCCCCACAATTCATTCAGTTTCTTCGATTACTACATGATGATATGAATGGCACGGTCCTTAACAGCAATGGCCCTGGAGAGCCATTTAAGATCACAACGGGTGTCAAACAGGGATGTGTGATTGCCCCCACACTCTTTTCAATATATGTTAGTGTTGTACTAAATTTGGTCCAAGAAAAGATTCCAAAGGGTGTAGAAATTATATCCAGGACAGATGGAGGTTTATTCAATCTCAACAGATTACGTGCAAAAACTAAAGTGTCAACTACATCTGTTCTTGATCTCCAGTATGCTGATGACAATGTCATCTTAGCAAATTCAGATGAAGATCTTCAAACCACCCTGAATGTGTTCAATGAGGCATACAGAAGCATTGGTCTGGACATAAACACCAATAAAACACAGGTTCTTCATCAGCCTACATCACATGACAGGGCTACTGCTCCTGCTATCATGATTGATGGACATAAACTAAAGAATATAAATCATTTTCCCTATTTGGGTAGTCACCTATCAACAAATACGAACATTGACGCTGAGATTCAACACCGCCTCCAATGTGCCAGTGCAGCCTTTGGTCGTTTGCTCGTTCGCGTGTTTGACAACCACGACATTAGCATTCTAACAAAATTATACGTTTATCAAGCTGTTGTAGTTCCCACTCTGCTTTATGGCTGCGAAACCTGGGTTACTTACAGAAGGCACCTCGTATCTTTAGAAAAATACCATCAACGATGCCTTAGAAGAATTCTTGGTATTAAATGGCAAGACCGGCGCACTAACACAAGTGTTTTAGAGGAAGCTAGCACTATTAGTATAGAGGCTCTCATTATAAAACACCAACTTCGATGGACAGGACATGTAGTTCGCATGCCTGAGTCCCGCCTCCCAAAACAAATCTTATATTGGCAGCTGAATGTCGGTCAGAAAAAGCAGAGTGGGCAACAAAAACGCTACAAAAATGTTCTGAAGACCAACTTGAAGAAATGTCAAATTGATACAGGTAACTGGGAGGCTGTCGCATCCGACCGATCCGAGTGGCGCCGCAACGTCCATCAAGGCCACTTGCTTTTCGAACAAGAGAGAAGAAGGCTTCAGGCTGAAAAAAGAAATGCCAGAAAAGAGCGCATGATTCGCAGAATGATCAACCCCCAAGATCCATTGGCTGCTCAAGACCTTGTGTGCCAATATTGTGGAAGAGTCTGTGGTTCTCGGATAGGACTGTACAGTCACCAAAGAACTCACGCAATATGATTAGGCCTAATGTTGGATTACAGCGAAGATTTACATAAATGTAACTTGGAAGACAATCATACTCGTATAACGAGTGATATCCTAAATAATAATAACAAATCCCAAGCTTGCAGATTCGCTCCTGGCCGTGGCCAGTGATTTTTGAAAGGCGACAAAAATCACAGTACGCATGGCATACGTTGTTGGCATGTTAAATAACCTATTTGAATTCAGTAGGCCGTGTTCATAATGGCAAAATTAATTTCGGCATTTTCCGCCAACACAAAGTTCCTCCTTCCTCTACTAGAAAGCGCTATAATGTCATCTTAGATAATATCTAACCTTGACTTTCATAGCGTCCCAAGGAACGATAAAATTCGACATGCAAGCTGCCGTCTGGGTGTCAAATAACAAAGCTTCCACCTGTCACCCGAGGCCTTACGATATTATTATTATTATTATTATTATTATTATTTTCAAACAAAGTACAAAAATAAAAGCTACATAATTAAGGAACCATTGCATAATTCAATGAAAAAGCAACATATACACTCGAACAACGACAAAATGCTAGCAAGATAAGACAGTACTAAACAGAACCTATATTCTGAAAAACTCCTACTATATCCAAAAGTTAAAGGAACTACAGATAATAAGGGGCAGATAACTCGATGTTCCTCCCCTTAAAACAACAATAACTAACTAACTACACAGGTGGCCAAATTATTATGGTAACGATGAATAGACCTAAATTCTTTGTTACTTGGTTCATAGAACCTTCAACAATGATGAAGAGAGTGTGTTTTTGTGGCATCTTAACCAGTTCAGTCTTAGCCACCAATTAGCTTAAACACGGCGCGAAATTAATTAAATTAATGACTTCCAATCGATGATTTTCAGTGAAATAATTCTTTCTATTTAAGGTATTCATATGCAATACATTTCCCGTAAAAAAAAGAAGAAACGGCGAGAGATTTGGTAAGTTCCGACACCACGCCGTTTTGCTTTCCTAAAGATTGGCCTTTTAATGTCAATTGCATGTTATAAAATAAAATAAATGCAGTTTAAAGTTAAACGCATAAAATATGTGTTAATGCTGGATCATAAAGGATCTCTTGTAACACATTTGGTGAGTACATGACAAAATACAACAAGAAGTTCCGTGACGAACTAAAGAGCCTCCTTTTCTTAAAATTTAAGATTCATGCCAATAATTAATCTATATGGAACTATCTAGAATAATGACGAAATTAAGTTGGTAATATCGAAATTTCTAATTAGTTCGAAATACTGTATAGCTGGCATAATGTAGCCTAATAGAGAACTACAGTTGGCAGCACTGGTGACTGAATATATTCTTAGTTCCATCTCTTAAGGTACAGAATACGAAATTTGGTTGAAGTCCAATGGATAGCATGGACGTTACATGTAGTTAAACATTGGATCTAACAGCGTGTGTAAAATCATGTTGGCTACAATGACATACATGTATTGGTCAGAAATAATCTCAAATAATATGTTCTATGGTTGTGTCAATTTTGAATGAAATCCATTAGTTAGTATAGAAGTTACATGCATTTTAAAATTGGACCTATAAGCAGGCTTAGAATCATGTTGGCAGCACTGCCGTAGGCCTATATAAGTTACTCCAAATTAATCTAGAATGCCAGGTACTATACGTGTGCAAAGTTCAGAGCTATTGGCTTGCATACTTTCTGATATATTGATATTAGGGTAACAAAAATAGAGAAAGTATTTATTAACAGTTGGCAGCCCTGGTTACTATTAAGAATCGGCATAGTCATATCTGTTTATGTACACAGAGCACATACGAAATTTGGTTGAAATCCAATTGATAGTGAAGAAGTTATATGCATTTAAGATTTGGACTTATCAGCAGGCTTATAATCATTTTGGCAACACTGCCATGTATGGCCTCCTGGAAATTAAACTGCAATATTATTATCTATACGTGTGCCAATTTTGAAATAGCTCCCATTCATACGTTCCAAGATATCCAACATGGAGCTCAAATTTCAATTGCGATTTTTCAGCAGTTGGTAGCACTGACATCATTTTCAAATATGTCCGTGAGATATTCAGGTATAGATCTTTACTCCTACCAAATTTTGTTTCGATTGCTGCAGCGGTTTAGGAGTTAATAGGGGGACACACACACACTCAGCCAGCCAGACAAACAGAAGGACAGACAGAAGGACAGACAGACAGACAGACAGACAGACACACATTTGCCCGAACTCATAAGTCTACTTTTTCCTCATTTTTGCAAAATGTGAAAAGTAGGCTAACAAAAAAGGTCCTGCAACGTAGACTTGGCCTCATATGAAGTGCTCAATTGCAATGCATCTTATCTTAATGCGTAATAAAGAATTTGGTTCTATTCACCTTTGGCATAATAATTTGGCCACCTGTGTATCTACAACTAATAGATGTTATTGATATCGTATAAAGAAGATTTCTAACGATAAAACAAGAAGTTCCGTGACGAACTAAAGAGCCTACTTTTCTTAACATTTAAGATTCATGCCAATGATTAATCTATATGGATCTATCTAGAATAATGACGAAATTAAGTTGGTAATATCGAAATTTCTAATTAGTTCGAAATACTGTATAACTGGCATAATGTAGCCTAATAGAGAACTACAGTTGGCAGCCCTGGTGACTGAATATATTCTTAGTTCCAACTCTTAAGGTACAGAATACAAAATTTGGTTGAAGTCCAATGGATAGCATGGACGTTACATGCAGTTAAACATTGGATCTAACAGCGGGCGTAAAATCATGTTGGCAACAATGACATACATGTATTGGTCAGAAATAATCTGAAATAATATGATCTATTGTTGTGTCAATTTTGAATGAAATCCATTAGTTAGTATAGAAGTTACATGCATTTTAAAGTTGGACCTCTCAGCAGGCTTAGAATCATGTTGGTAGCACTGACGTATATAAGTTACCCCAAATTAATATAGAATGTCAGGTACTATAAGTGTGCAAAGTTTAAAGCTGTCGGCTTGCATACATTCTGATATATTGGTATTTGGATAAAATAAATTGAGAGCATTTATTAACAGTTGGCAGCCCTAGTGGATCTTAAGAATACGTTCAGTCATATCTGTCTATGCACACATAGCACATACGAAATTTGGTTGAAATTCAGTTGATAGTGTAGAAGTTATATGCATTTAAAATTTGGACCTATCAGCAGGCTTATAATCATTTTGGCAACACTGCGATGTATGGCCTCCTGGAAATTAAACTGCAATATTAGTATCTATACGTGTGCCAATTTTGAAATAGCTCCCATTCATACCTTCCAAGATATCCAACATGGAGCTCAAATTTCAATTGCGATTTTTAAGAAGTTGGTAGCACTGACATTATTTTCAAATATGGCCGTGAGATATTCAGGTATAGATCTTTATTCCTACCAAATTTTGTTTCGATTGCTGCAGCCGTTTAGGAGTTGATATGGGGGGACACACACACAGCCAGACAGACAGACAGACAGACACACATTTGCCCGATCTCATATGTCTACTTTTTCCTCATTTTTGCAAAATGTGAAAAGTAGGCTAATAAGGTAAGGTAGGGAAAGTAGGTTGGCTCAAGCAAGTAAAGTATTTCTACAGAAAAGAAATGTGTTGACATCAAATATAGATTTAGGTATTAGGAAGTCATTTTTGAAATTCTCGGTTTGGAACGTCGCACTATATGGAAGTGAAACTTGGACCATTGGCGCAGCAGAAAAGAGAAATATAGAAGCATTTGAAATGTGATGTTACAGGAGAATGATGAAGATCAGATGAACTGGTGTTTCTGGTGACTGCTAATGAAGAGAAGAGATGGGTTGGTAGGGCACATACTATAGGACACCCAGGAATATCAAACTTAGTTAAGGAACGTAGTTTGATGTTTTTCGGTCGGTCAACACGACTGTACTCAATTGTGATGGGTTATTCTCTAATCCTGAAAACATTTACATGAGATTAATAAATACAGTTGGATGACCCGTTTTGATCGTCAAGCGATCATCATCAGATGCATTACATTTAGGCTATAAAACTATGGGTGAAAGCATTTACAATGTATACACTTATTCAGTTGCAGTATTAGTTAAGATAATGCAACTCGTCAATATTTGTTAGTTATGGTCTATATGACGTTTTGTTAAGATGCTGGAATTGGTGATTGACTTCCACTATTTTAACAAAACATCACATAGACCATAACGAATTGCATTATCTCAACTAATACTGCATCTAAATAAGGGTATGTATTGTAAATACTTCCACCCATAGTTTTGAGACATTTCCGGGACAAAAAACGGACAACTGGTGTGAAATGGACAGAAGAACGTCGTGCTAAACACAGTGAGCTCATGAAGACAATGTGGATCAAGCCAAAAATGAACAAATGCCAGAACGTAAAATGAGGCTTATCGTGGTCCCTAGTTGGCCGATTAGCGTAATTCAATGAAGGCTGCGAATTTAATACATTATAAAACGGTAGTCTTTCCGGAAGCCTTATACGCATCAGAAACCACAAGCACCAAGGGAATGGCCAAAGTTAAAGACATTGAAAAACAAGAAAGGACAATTCTGAGAAAAGTTTACGGCTCTGTTTCCAGAGATAATTTCTGGCAAAAAAAAAAAAAAAAAAGACCAACGGAAGATTTATACATAAATACTGAATGTATCACGACACTCATCAGAAAACGCAGAGTGAAGTTCCTTACACACATCGCCAGAATGAACGACACCAGACTGACTGAAAGAATATTAAACATAATTTATACGTCGAAATTGGGTACTTCTTGGTACAAAGAAAGTATGGAAGACTTAAAACAATTACATATCACCATACAAGACATTCACGACCGCAGCATTTATAGAGAAACAAGTAGTTCCGTGCAGAACTATACAGCCTATTTTCATATATCCTACTTATGTTAATGGCCTCTATCAACATACAAAATTTTAGTTTGATTACTGTAATAGATTCGTAGATATTGAGAACCGAAAGTAGATTCGTAGATATTGAGATCCATTTAATTATTTTGGATGGTCGCCGTGTTGGATTGTTATATGTCATGTACCATTAAAGGAAAATTATTGCGTAGGTTTATCATTCAAACTTTCACTTCGATCACTTGATTACGACACAAGAAATAAAAAGTTAATTTTAAAATTCGCACAGCCTCCATCTTGGATTGGTGAGACGTAACAATATTTGAAGGGCACGGTCGGGGTCGTCCAGAATAGTGCTATGAACTTACTGAGTTTCATTGAAATCGCTCCAGCCGTTTAGAAGTTATTAGGGGGGGGCAACACCATCACACACAGACAGACATACGGACAAAAGGTTATCTCATAAGCCTTTTTTTTTCATAAATGAAAATAGGCTAAAAATCAGAAACCAGAAATTTGAATTTAGATCACAATCTAACAGAAATACAGTAGGCGTAAATGGACAGATGAAGAGAAGAAGGCGCACAGTGAACGGAAGAAAGGTGTTTGGGAAGATAAAAAGAGGAATAGAGCCGCCACCAAAAGCTAGATTTTTGTTTTTTTAGGGCTCTCCTTAAAGGGGAACGTACGCAAATTATAATACTATGAGAAGAAGCAGAAAGGAAGGAGAATTGTATAATCTCTAACGTAACAATGAGAAACGGAAGCTGTCAGATATTAATTAAGTCGCGTAATGTACAAATAGTCAAGCCATTGCCTAAAGATGGAAGTTAGAGAACTGAACTGTTTGGCGCATGCGGGATTCAACCCCGTGACCTCGGGCTTTGTACGACTTTATTTTTACCTGTGAGCTATTAGGGGTTACTTGGCTGTGAGTCTATCATACTGAGATTGTTGTTGTATGTTCATTGCAAGAATTGGAATCCTACGATCGGAATGATTACACATGACGCTCTCCGATACGTTATTGGACTATAATGATGATGAAAACGATATATAGTATCATATCTTAGCAGACCTACTGGGGTGTGCAAATTATTAGCTCAACGTAGATTTCTACAGGTTTCACAACTTGCTGTTTGTAATAACAAATAGCAAAACTGTTTTACAAGGATATACAATCATCCAAGGGTGTTTCTCACAGCTTTTGATCCCTTTTCTATTAATTAATTGGTGAACCGGGTGGGTTAGCCGTGGTCGTTACGGCATGACTGCTGGCAGTCGCTCACATCCGGGAGGCGAGGGGGTTCGAATCCCCCCGCCGGCAACCTTGAAGATGGTCTTCTGTGGTTTCCCATCTTCCTTCCAGGCAAATGTCGGGGTTCGTCCCTAACTATAGGCCACAGCCGCTACCATCCAACTCCTCGTCCTTACATTCCAACTTCCCTCCCCAACGGTACTTGTAGCTCACCCATTGGGTGTCCGTCTCGAAGCAGCTACAAACCTGGCGAGCCGAACATGTCCTCGGACACTCCCGGCACTAAAAGCCATACGCTAAAAAAAATGGTGAAAGCGGTTGGTTTTCAGAATTTACACGAAAAGAAGCAATTATTGTTCACAATGGTACTCCTGTCATTTTGACTAATCAATTTAATATTGTGTGTTGGTTGTTTGGTTCCTCAGTTTAGGCGCTGCGACGACGTGGTCATGTAGCTCCGTGTACTTTAGGTGTGTGTAGAATCTGTCTGATAACCGGTGTTAATTGTGATGACTGTATTAGTGTGTGTTATCTGTTTTATAATTCAAGTAAGGACTGCAGGCTTTTGCATTTTTCAAATAGTTCCTACTTTTGCCGCCAAACACCACCGTCAACGACTACTAGTTTAGAACTTAGCCACCAGACGCCACCGCAGTTGGCTCTTGGCAACGAATGTAGGAACCTAAGAGCGTTGTTTACATTCTTAACCTATACAATTTAGCTTCACACAGGTGTAATTAGTGAAAGGTTCTTTAACATGCCATAAATCTATGACATGGGACCGCCGGCTTTACTTCCCCTCCGAAGGAAGGCATACTGAATATTGTGTGTGTGTATTTAGAGCTTGAAGCTCTCTGTCTTGAAGACCATTTATTACATGCTGGAACAATGGTTAGGTACGAGTTGAAGAGGGTCCCTACGAAATCTTAGAAAAGCAGATTAAATGAACCCAGCTCAGATACCCCTAGGAGCAGCCATATCCCGAAATAGCCAGATACGTTGTTACATTACTGATTAGACTGATTAGATCAAATAGACTGATAGAAATTGTCACGAGTATGTCCAAAAAACAAAAAGCAAAAATAAAAATAAAAAAAGGAAACTTTTGAAGATTGTTTCCAATCGTCTCTTTGAGTCTAATAATAATGTGTGTTTATGCCTTGGAATCATAACCATCTGGTAATTGAGATGGATGGACATGAAAAACTTGGGAAGTAGATGAGACTGCGTTTTTGCTTCTTCTAACAAAATAACTGTGGTTGTTCGGGTAGAAGTGTGTATAGCCCTTGAGAACTGGCGCCGGGTCATTTTGACCCATAGTGTGTCACTCCCTTTTTGTCGTTGTCGTGCGGATTGCAATGAATAAATTTTACACCTATGAACTCTTCCCAATATAGAAAATGAAAATCCACAGCCTGCTTCCAGTCTCCGATCGGGTCAGGAATGGAATGAATGAATCCCCCATCTAGCGGCGAGGATATGAACTGTGCCGGCTGCCGAGGCCTGACGCACTCCTCTGGGGCAATGATTTAATGCATGACAGATGAAATGAAATGATAGTGGAGAGTGTTGCTGGAATGAAATTTTGACAGGGAAACCCGGAGTACCCGGAGAAAAACCTGTCTGCCTCCGCTTTGTCCAGCACAGATCTCACATGGAGTGACCGGGATTTGAACCACGGACCCAGCGGTGAGAGGCCGGCGTGCTGCCACCTAAGCCACGGAGGCTCCATTCCCAATATAGAATGAGGTTTATTTATATTTTTCAAATTTAACATGCAGAGAAGCATTTTTGTAACAGTATAATTGACCTTGATAGTGGCGGTAAAGCAGTCATCTCGATTTTTTCGATCAAAGGAGCTGATGACAAAGGTGTCCCTAGACCCTAAACATGGATCAACGAGAACGTGAGCTATGTGATTGACCTTCACCAAAATATTTCGATCTTTCTCCTTATTTTCTTCAGATTGTCCCGACTAACGTAAGCCGAAAATTGTCACGTGAGGACTGGCGCCTTGGGTGAATCTAACCCGGCCGTAAATAATAGAGAAATAACTTGAGTGTTCAAAAAGCTATGGACATGTTTCTTTTGCAGGGTGAAGTTCAAGGCCAGGAAGGAAGGTGCTGTAAGCGACAGGAAATAAGGGCTGACCAAAACGAAAATATAGAGCATAATTTAAACCTCAGGTCATAACTACCCACGCGCCAGTCCTCGTGCGTTAAGGGCCTCCAGGATGCCGAATATGTTTACATTTTATAAATAACATGTTATACGTCATATTAAGCTACGGACCCTTGGCTTTCAAACGGTACGGTACCGGTATATCTATTGCTTTCATGGCTCATTTTAAGACTACCTTCCCTGCCCTTTCCCAAAATCGTGTGCCCTAACAGTAAACAAAAGAGTACATTTTTATTAACCCCTTTATTTTTCCCCAGAGGTCTCTCTAGATTCCTATTTTGTTCTCTATTAGACATTAGACATAAAAAAACATTTTAAGAAAGCCAAACGGGTGTTGCGGTGTCGGAGTGCACCATGTCCTAAAACAAAAACTGCCGTAGTTTCCTCAGCTGGCGGAAACAAACTTTGATTCCAGTTTATTGCTAAAATGCATTTCTTAATGTAAAAATTCCCTTTTTTCCGCAACTTTAAAACATGCAAAATAAAAGTTTTAGAAGCAATTCCTCCTAATAACTGTAATATGTTAATACAGCCGATATTGAAAATGTACCTTAGCGAAATTTTATTAGTTATTTATTAATTGTGCAAATTGCAAAAGATATTGATAAGTTAGTGCAGAAGTCAATAATGGATTTTCCACGACTTGTGCAGTTAATCACAGGGTAGCGTTCACAATTCTGGTTACAGAATTCACAGATGCACATCGGGTGGGTTTGTGGAAGCATTTCGTCTTGCACATGAAGTTCTGGTAGCCATGCACCAAGAGTGAATTGACAAAATGTCGTAAGTCTTGGTTCGCTTCTGTCCTGGTTCTATTCTTCATGGCCTCTGTTGAGTAAAACTCCATGAAAATATTATCTCTTTTTAAGGTGCGGTCTTCTATTGACCTCTTCCAGGTGTCCGTAGATGGCAGCAAGAACTTGTATCTCAAGTCCTCAAAGGGCTAAGGAGGGCTCTCTAGCAAGTTCGTATTCCAGCCTTGAGCGGGTGTATTTGGAAACCTTCTCAAGTGTTAGGAAATCTCCAACGCTTAGTTTGTGCCAAACCTCCTCAATCCCAAAGTGGGTATTGGTCTAATTTTGGCGTCAAACAGTCAAACCGTAGCATAATTTGCCTCATGGAAATGTTCTGGAAAATTCTTTTTAAATTACACCATTTTAAATAATCCATGATAAATCAAAACTTATTTCTCTCATTTTCAAAATGCGTGGGTTAAAGTAACATATCAAGAAACATCTCAGAATAAATTCAATTAATTCTTGTTAATTACTTTTGCAAAAACAGTAAACAAAAAGTTGAAAATTAACCTGGACAGCCTCGGACATTCCAGCTCCCCTTAATTTACTCATGAAACAGGCACCTGGAACCATTAGTTCACTGCCAATGTTTTTTGATAGTGTTCGTTTCAATTTGTACACAGAATAAAAGGGCCGGCCTCTGGCGTTTTTTCTAAATATCATTCTATGCGGAGTGTTTACTTGTAAGCCCCCAGTGCCATTGCTTTAGAATATGCAGTACACTCGATGAATGGGCCAGATTTATTTCAACAAACTTGAGTTCTCTCAATGGCTGTCTGTTACATCCTTTCAGTAACTTTGTCAACTTTCCATTCAACCACGCTGTCTCAACGATAAGGCTCGCTACTAAAGAGATCGCTTCTTTGTCTGTTCCGGCAAAACGAGCAAAGGGAAGCGTCACGTTACCTCCTCACTGGCTCCGTCATTGTGCGAGACTTTCTCTTGTGCTGCGAATAAACCTGCTCGTGTGTGAATCAGACAATAAGCTGTATCGACTTAGACAGCTTACACTGTCCACACGTCCAGGGAACATTCATTTCTTTTAGCCTAACAAGCCTATATCCTTCTAGGCCTAATAGATTTCACGTATTAGCTTTCTTCTAGGTTTTTGTCTTGTCTTTTTAGAGGGTTTGTGTATTACTATTATCATTAGGGTTCGGGAGTTTAAGACCTAAAGAAGTACAAAATACGCAAGCAAATATGCCCTAAAAACTAGCTAAATATGCCCTAAAACTAGCTAAATATGCCCTAAAACTAGCTAAATATGCCCTAAAAACTAGCTAAATATGCCCTAAAAACTAGCTAAATATGCCCTAAAACTAGCTAAATATGCCCTAAAAACTAGCTAAATATGCCCTAAAAACTAGCTAAATATGCCATAAAAACTAGCTAAATATGCCCTAAAAACTAGCTAAATATGCCCTAAAAACTAGCTAAATATGCCCTAAAAACTAGCTAAATATGCCCTAAAAACTAGCTAAATATGCCCTAAAACCTAGCTAAATATGCCCTAAAAACTAGCTAAATATGCCCTAAAAACTAGCTAAATATGCCACAAAAACTAGCCAAATATGCCCTAAATCCTAGCTAAATATTCCCTAAAAACTAGCTAAATATGCCCAAAAACTAGCTAAATATGCCCTAAAAACTAGCTAAATATGCCCTAAAAACTAGCTAAATATGCCCAAAAACTAGCTAAATATGCCCTAAAAACTAGCTAAATATGCCCTAAAAACTAGCTAAATATGCCCTAAAAACTAGCTAAATATGCCCTAAAACCTAGCTAAATATGCCCTAAAAACTAGCTAAATATGCCCTAAAAACTAGCTAAATATGCCACAAAAACTAGCTAAATATGCCCTAAATCCTAGCTAAATATTCCCTAAAAACTAGCTAAATATGCCCAAAAACTAGCTAAATATGCCCTAAAAACTAGCTAAATATGCCCTAAAAACTAGCTAAATATGCCCTAAAAACTAGCTAAATATGCCCTAAAACTAGCTAAATATGCCCTAAAAACTAGCTAAATATGCCCTAAAAACTAGCTAAATATGCCCTAAAAACTAGCTAAATATGCCCTAAAAACTAGCTAAATATGCCCTAAAAACTAGCTAAATATGACCTAAAAACTAGCTAAATATGCCCTAAAAACTAGCTAAATATGCCCTAAAACTAGCTAAATATGCCCTAAAAACTAGCTAAATATGACCTCAAAACTATAAAATATGACCTAAAACTATAAAATATGACCTAATAAACTATGAAATATGACATGAATTTTTGGGATAGGTAGAGTATCACAGTAAACATCTTAAGTGCCAAAACGTGATCAGCGATAATACACCAGACACATTTATACATACACACTGACAGGGAGCTAGAGTACATTAAAATTTCCAACATTCATTCAGTATCATAGCCTTGAGATGAAGTTCTTGCTCGGTGTTCCTAAAAGAAAACAAAAAGAAAACGAAGTATTAGCATTCTTGGAATCAGGTCTTCTAAACCTGCTATCTGCCTGTTCCGGGAAAAGAAAGAAAAATATATCTACTACACTATTCGGAAATCCTGTGTTGAAACTCGACACAGATAACACGTACCTTGTTACCGATGCCTCAATTTAAACAAAAATGCTGAAATTATAACCAAATATGACCTTATATTTATTTATTTATTTATTTATTTATTTATTTATGTATTTTGCAGTGGCGAAGTTAGGGCTCGTGGCCCTCTCTTACACTTAACAACATAGCTATAATAAAATACACAAATACTACCATTGAATAAGATACGTAAACTAGAAATTAAGTTAGAATAATACAGGACATAAAAAATAAAGATAGCAATGCACATCAAACAAAGAAACATATAAAACAGTTACGTGAAACAATACTACTACTACTACTACTACTAATAATAATAATAATAATAATATAATAGTAATAAGTGATAGTGTTAGATCTAGTAAATAACTGGGTATTTTAATTTTAAAGCGACAAAGTTCTACCATAATGGCTCAATCATGCTGTCTATCATCCATCACCAGTCACACGAAACATTCAGCGGTGTTCAAAAGGAAATCTCTGCAAGCAGTCTTAAATTTTGTATAGGTCTTGCATTTCCTTACGTCAGCTGGGAGTGTATTCCAAAGTCGCGACCCAGTCACAACGAAGGATTTATTGTACTTGGAAGAGTGGTTAACGGGAATAGCGAGGGAAGATTCCAGATCTAGTATTAATATTATGAAATGAGGACAGGAAATGAAATTTCGAAGAAATATACAGTGGGAGATTTTCGTCTAGGGTTCGATATACCGACGTCAAAATATGAAAATTTCGACGCCCTTCAGGTTTCAGCCAAGAAAGAGCTTTGTAGCTAGGGGTTACGTAAGAATCGTAATTCAAGTTGAAAGCAAACCGAAGACTAGAGTTCAATGCTCGTTGCAGTTTTTTAGTTTGTTCGCTAGTTCCATCAACAAGGACCACGTCGCAATAGTCAAGTATTGGTAGTATCAGAGTCTCAATAAGTTTTATCCTCACGTCTTGTGGTAAAATGTCCCTATGCCGTTTGAGTGGATGTAGCGTCGCATACATCTTCCTGCAAGTATTACTTACATGTGCAGACCAGTCAAGAGTTTCAGTCCGAGTCATACCGAGGGTTTTCACTGTTTTACTAAACGGGATTACGGTTGCATTTAAAGTCGCAGGAGGGATAGTGTAGTTTTTATACATGAAAGTCAATAATCCCTGCGAGCCGTTTATAATAACTTGGGTCTTTTTGGGGTTGAGAAGGAGAGCGTTATCACTAAAATATGACCAAATATGACCAAAACAATAAAAATTGCCAAAATATGCATTTATAGGCATCATCAAATTGCATTAAACGTGGTCAGGGAACCGTCATTCAAACTTATTTTTCAGATTAAAAAATATGACTTTTCCTGAACATCCGAACCTTAATTATCATTATTGTTAATTTTACGCATGCGCTTACATATTATCAGCATATTTGCTGGAAAGAAAACGTTTACGATCCCAGTTTATACAACATAAGGAGCAAATTCTTAACTCTCTCGGTGACTGTAAGCTGTAGTAGCATTACTCTTCTCTCTCACTCGTTCAGGCCTGATTACCCAAGAACAGCCTCACTAAATGGCACGTCGAATGCATGACTTTCTTCTGCATACGCTTAAAAAGGCCTAGGTCAATGTTCACATCTGCGAGAGATTCCTTTATGTTGTTCGGAATCACGCTACTTCTGCAGATGAACAAGAAGTTCCGTGACGAACGAAAGAGTCTACTTTTCATGCCAATGATTAATCTACAGTATATGAACCTATCTAGAATAATGACGAAATTAAGTTGGTAATATCGAAATGTCTAATTAGTTCGAAATATTCCTGCTATAATGTAGCCTAATAGAGCACTACAGTTGGCAGCCCTGGTGACTGAATATATTCTTAGTTCCATCTCTTAAGGTACAGAATAAAAAATGTGGTTGAAGCCCAATGGACGTTACATGTAGTTAGACATTGGATCTATCAGCACGCGTAAAAGCATGTTGGCAACAATGTCATGCGTGTGCTGGTTAGAAATAATCGGAAAAATCTTGTTGTGCCAATTTTGGATGAAATCCATTTGTTAGTATAGAAGTTACATGTATTTTAAAATTGGACCTATCAGCAAGCATAGAATCATGTTGGCAGCACTGACTTATATTAATTACTCCAAATTAATCTAGAATGTCAGGTGCTATACGTGTGCAAAGTATAGAGCTGTTGGCTTGCATACTTTCTGATATATTGATATTAGGGTGAAAATATATAGACAGCATTTATTAACAGTTGGCAGCCCTGATTGCTCTTAACAATACTTATAGTCGTATGTTATGTTACACATACAACATACGAAATTTGGTTGAAATCCAACCGATAGTATAGAAGTTACATGTATTTAAAAATTGGTTCTATCAGCAAGCTTATAATCATGTTGGTAGAACTGACGTATATAAGTTACTCCAAATTAATCTAAAATGTCAGGTACTATACGTATGAATAGTTTAAAAGCTGTCGGCTTGCATACTTTCTGATATATTGGTATTTGGATTTTTTTAAATAGAGAGAGAGAGAGCACAATTATTAACTGTCGGCAGCCATGGTGGCTCTTAAGAATACGCTCAGTCATATATATTTATGTGCACATATTACGTACAAAATTTGGTTGAAATCCAATTGATAGTGTAGAAGTTATATGCATTTAAAAATTGGACCTATCAGAAGGCTTAAAATTATTTTGGCAACACTGTCATGTATGGCCTCCTGGAAATTAAACTGAAATAGTATTATCTACATGTGTGCCAATTTTGGAATAGCTCCCATACATACCTTCCAAATTTCTAGTGAGTTTTTTCGGCAGTTGGTAGCACGGACATCATTTTCAAATATGGACGTGAGATATTCCGGTATACATCTTTACTCATACTAAATTTGGTCTCGATTGCTGCAGCCGTTTAGGAGTTGATATGGGACACACACACACAGATAGACAGACAGACAGACAGAAGGACAGACAGACAGACAGGCAGACAGACAGACAGGCAGACAGACAGACATTTTCCCGGATCGATCTCATAAGTCTAATTTTTCCTCATTTTTGCAAAATGTGAAAAGTAGGCTAAAAAATTAGGAACTGTCCTGACTTGTGCCATGTGCCATTGCTTCCTGATCAGTTCTGAAAGATCTTTAAACGTTGACAGCTTTGTTAGTATGTCGCCACTGTTTGGGATTGCCACATGTATGAAGGTGATGTGCTTCTTGCATTTGTCAACAAGAACCGGATCAGGTCTGCTGTGCTCGGCTGAACTGATCTCTAATTACAGTATGATCTGAGTACCGTACAAGGTAATAAATAGTACATTATGCAACGAGCCTATAATGGCTATAATTAAGACACGAGTATTTTTTATAAAACGAGCGTCTTAATTACCATTATAGGTGAGTTGCATACGACTGTTTATGTTCGACGATAATTACAACTTTATTATATGTTTTAACATATATATTCATAAATATCTGTTGAGATTGTCACTAGAATTTTGCGATCGGGTGCTGCGCAGGGTAGGATATCTCTGATGTCCAAGCTCACTCACCGACCGACGCATGTGCTCTGTGAGCTTCAATGCCATATGTGCAGTATTCAGTAAAAATGTCACCGAAATCGTTTGAAAACAACCCGCTGTGTAGAAATTGGATTTAAGGATATTAAGGTACAGTGTCTCATATTCACCAGTTTATTTACGAGAACATTATGGACGGTGCACTTTCGGTAATTTATATAGACATGTTGGATTTTGAGCGCATGCGCGAAGGTATGCTTATCTAATTGGTCAAACAACTGTTTCTTGAGCTGTGATTGGTGGGAGAAACTGTTTCATAACGATTTTGGTCATCTTTGGACCGCGTAAGATAACCCATTGCATTCACTGTCTCTTTCCTTTATCCTTTCTTGCCTTCCAGTAGTTCTTCATTACGTCACTTTGTCTCTTTCTTCTCTCTTCCGTCCAGATGTTAACCCGCTTCTTCTATTCCTTCTCCTGAAAACCCTTGAAATTTTTGATCATATTTCTGAAAAGTGGTCTGTTACTTGTTACTTCCATCTCTTCCATATCCCTTCTTATACCTTGTACCCATTGATTACCATTCTTGTTTTTGTATACATGACTGAAAATTTGTTTTGTCAGCCTGGTATTATTCATCCTCATTACGTGTCCAAAGAAATTAACCCTTCTTTTCTTGATCGTATCGTAGATTTTTTCAATTTCTTTATTATTTTTGTAGAGGTCGTCATTTTTTCTGTATCTGAACTCTCCACTTTCTGTTTTTAACGGTCGCAATATTTTTCTAAGTATCCTTCTTTCCTTTTTCTCTAGCTCTTCTTTTTCGCCTTTTTTTAAATAGAAAACATACATTCTGAAGCATAGGGACTTTCCGGCTTAATTACCGTATTGTAATGTCGGATTTTGGTTGCAATAGAAAGTCTCACTGTCGCGAAGTGTTTCACCTCCTCGTCTGAAGTGAATTGTTGACCTCCTCGGTGTTCCTTCAAGTGAGGAAACAGGTGAACGTCGCTCGGAGTAATGTCCGAGCTGCAAGGAGTGTGGTCAATGATATCCCAGCGAAACTCCTTCAACAGCGTCGTGGTCTTCTGGGCTGTATGAGGTTGCACGTTGTCATGGAGGAACATGACGTCCTCACTGAGAATTCCTAACCATGGTTACATGTTTCGTCCACAGAAATCGAATAACTGAGCGGTATCACTTCGCGAGACCAGTTTTATAAACGAGTCGACATTGTTTGTTTACCTTCAACTAGTGCTGTAGGTGGCAGGTGGCTGAAACACTGCACAGTTATCAACCGTATGCATTCGAATTACCTCACTCTACTAATTTCCCTGTAACGGACAAAACTCCAGAAATATCGGCCATCTAACCTTAGTTATTGATCACCTCTCGTACATCAATTGTTCCATTTGGCCTGCGAATTCAAGAGGAAATCTTTACATGCTCGTTTGAAAGTTGTACAATTTCTAACGACACGAGGACAATTATTCCAAATTCTACTTCCCGACACGGGGAAAGAGTTACTGAAGGCAGATGCATGATGTAGAGGAATTGCAATTGGTAGATCCAATTAGCGTGTGTCGATCATGAAAAGAAGAAAGAAAACGGTAATTACAAGAGAGATAGTGAGGTGTACTTTCATTGAGTAGTCGATAGATAAGTGTACATGTATGCAGATTTCTTTGTTTTTCTACTTTTAACCAGGACAGAAGGCACGTGTGCACCAATTGAACCGCATCAGTGGGATCTTGGTTCACCCATGCCGGACCGTCACTTGGATAGAGGAACTTGCACTACGTCATCGCACTTAACTGCTGCGGGGTTTGAGATCTCCCAGAGCATTATCTCCTCCCTACGGAGGCACCAGAAAAAGGCATGGTCCTCTGCTCTAGCGATGGTCCAGGCAGGATGAACCAAGATCTCGCTAATGAGCTCGACTCGGTGCATCTAAGCAAAATCGCACAAGAACACGGCAAAATTCTGGAAAAATTGCTGGATTTTATTTTCATATTTTTTATTTTCTTTGTGTGTCCTTAACAATTCTTCAATCTTTTCTTTTTAACGAGCATAATTTGCATTCAATTTCACAGCTGAAAATAAGAGAATAGAATGTTTTTTCTCAGCAAATATTTTAGGACCTTGGGAGGAAGCTGAAAACCTGGCAGCTGAGAGAAAACTTGTTGCCTGATATGCTACCTAGCATCGGAGGAACTAAGTCTAAGTAGGTAAGTCTATGTCTGATAAGTGGTTTCACCTCGGTTTACTCAAGAGCAGATGGCTGGTACACTTGTATCCTGACCCCTCGAGGACAGCAAACTGCGTGCTACATCGCAGCTTTTGAAGCACTTTTGCACGACCTTGTGGCTAAAGAAGTTGAGAGCTCCTGCATTTTTAGCCTATTTTCAATTTTGAAAAAATAGGCTTATGAGATCACCTTTTGTCCGTGTGTGTGTGTGTGATTCGTGTGTGTGTGTCCCCCTAATAAAATCTAAACGGCTGGAGCGATTTCAATGAAACTCGGTAAGTTCATAGCACTATTCCGGGCGACATCGACCGTGCCCTTCAAATTTTGTTACGACTCACCAATCCAACATGGCGGCTGTGCGAAATATTTCACCAGCATTCAATATCTCCGAAACGATTACCGATATTACCCTGACATCATGTATGGTGATAAAGGGAACTACTATAAGTTCACTTATGTGATCTTTGAAACCTGGTAACTAAAAAACCAACATGGCGGCCAAGCGAAGTTGCGACTTTTAAATAGACGTTTCTCGCGATTTAACCAACCAAACGCAATGAAACGTGATACAGTATATGTTTATATACATTGTAATGCACCGACAACTAACTTCGTTCATTTGTTTACATAACCACAAGATGGCGGATGTGCGAAATATTTCACCGCCATTCTGTATCTCTCAAACTATTAGCGGTATCTCCCTGAAGTTTTGTACAGATATAAAGGGCACTACTGGAAGTCCATTTATACGACTAAAAAAAAAAAACGGTTACATACAAAACAAACATGGCGGCCAAGCGAATTAGGAAATTTGAAATAGACCTTTCTCGCGATTTAATGCTCCAAACGCACTGAAATCTGGTACAGGAAATATTTACACACATTGTAATGCACTGGTATCTAATTTAGTTCAATTGTTTACATAACCTCAAGATGGCGGCTGTGCGAATTTTAAAATTAAGTTTTAATTTCTTGTGATGTAGTCATGCGATCGAAGTGAAAGTTTGAATAATGAACCTACCCAATAATTTTCCTATAATGGTACATGACTCTATGGCCTATACATTTAACAATCTAACATGGCGACCATCCGAAATATTTTGACGGCTCTCAATATCTACGAATCTATTGTAGCAATCAAACTGAATTTTTTACTGTTCATAGGGGCTATGAACTCAAGTTCACTTATAGGACATTAAATAACCTGGTGATCACAAATCCAACATGGCGGCGACGCGAAGTATAAATATTCACATGGACGTTTATCGCAATTTAACCATCCGAGAGCAGTGAAACTTGGTACAGTAAATCCTTATACGAATGGTAATCCACTAGCCTCTAATTTATTTCAATTGTTTCCATAACCTAAAGATGGCAGCTGTGCGAAATTTTAAAATCTCCTTGTAAATTCTAGTGTCCTAATTATGCGATTGAAGTTTGAATACTACACGTACACAATAATCTGCATGTAACAGTACATAACTCTAGGACCTACATATATAAAATCCAACATGGCGACCATCCGAATTATTTAGTCGGTTCTCAATATCTACGAATCTATTACAGCAATCAAACTGAAAATGTGTATGTTGATAGTTGCAATAAGTGGGCTATATGAAAATAGGCTGTATAGTTCTTCACGGAACTACTTGTTATTTACTAAAATCATGCATTTAATCGGTGTCTGGAGTGTCAAAGCCTATCACAGTTTATCCCCGTTGCTGTTCATAGAGAGCGTTTAAGTTACAGATTGGTTATTTGTTGCTTTCCTCTAGATTTAGCGGCTTCGGTGGTGTAGTCGGTAGCATGCTGAGCTTCTATGCCCAAGATCGTGGGTTCAAACCCGGCCGAAGTCGTCGGATTTTTTAAGAGCGTCAAAATCCCTCAGTATGCCTTCCTTCGGAGGGGAAGTAAAGCCGGCGGTCCCATGTCATAGATTTACGGCATGAAAAAAAAATCCATTAACTACACTTGTGGAAGGTAAAATTTGTAGGGTAGTTTGATAACGCTATGTTAGTTCCAACGTTCCCCACCAGGATCTGATGGCGATGGCATTTAGTAGCCACGTCCGCAGCTAGGTGTCGTGGACGGTAGCAATTGGTAGCAAAAGTAGGAACTACTTGAAAAAAATAATCGTCTGCAGTCCTTCTACCTGAATCACAGAAAACACACACTAATACAGCCATCACAATTAACACAGGTTATCATACAGATTCTACACACACCCAAAGTACACGGGGCTACATGACCGCGTTGTCGCAGCCCCTAAACTAAGGAACCAACCAACCAACCATCTCTAGATTTCTACAGCTGGGACGAGCAGTCGCGATACAGTTCAAGACACAATGTCGTCATCCTGTGGCTCTAGGGAGGGCCAGAAACTGAGAGAGGCCCTTTGGGAGATATTTAAAGGCCAGCTAAGCAAGTTGAGTCAAGAGCAGTTGATAAATGGCTCAAGGTCTACTGTTGAAAACTCTTGTTGTTGATGATTCATTTAGGGGCTAGTGACTTAATGATTATTTTAGCCCCGGGTATGATAACCTATGCCATTCTGATGACTATACTACAATAGTGTGCAAGTTTCCAGTCGGTCAACACAATATAATCCAAATTACTAGGACATTCCAAACAAGTAGTTCCGAGAAGAACTATACAGCCTATTTTCATATATCCTACTTATGTTAATTGCCACTATCAACAAACAAAATTTCAGTTTGATTGGTGTAATAGATTCGTAGATATTGGTCGCCATGTTGGATGGTTATATGTATAGGCCATAGAGGCATGTACCATTAAAGGAAAATTATTGCGCAGGTTCATTATTCAAATTTTTACTTCGATCGCATGATTACGACACAAGAAATAAAAATAATAATTTTAAAATTCGCACGGCCGCCATCTTGAGGTTATGTAAACAATTGAACTAAATTAGATACCAGTGCATTACAATGTGTATAAACATTTCATGGACCAAGTTTCATTGCGTTTGGATCATTAAATCAAGAGGAAAGTCTATTAAAACTTTCAACTTCGCTTGGCCGCCATGTTTGTTTTGTAGTTAACCGGTTTTTGAAAGTCTCATAGATGAACTTCCAGTAGTGCCCTTTATTTCCGTACAAAATTTCAGGGTGATAACGTTAATAGTTTCAGAGATATAGAATGCCGGTAACATATTTCGCACAGCCGCCATCTTGAGGTTGTGTAAACAATTGAACGAAGTTAGATGTCGGTGCATTACAATGTGTATAAACATATACTGTACCGAGTTTCATTGCGTTTGGTTGGTTAAATCACGAGAAACGTCTATTTAAACGTCGCAACTTCGCGTGGCCCCCATGTTGGTTTTGTAGTTACCAGGTTATCAAAGGTCACATAGGTGAACTTCCAGTAGTTCTCTTTAGCACCGTACAAAATTCCAGGGTGATATCGGGAAAAATTTCGGAGGTATTGAATGCTGTTGAAATTTTTCGCACAGCCGCCATGTTGGATTGGTGAGACGTAAAAAAATTTGAACGGCACGGTCGGGGTTGTCCGGAATAGTGCTATGAACTTACCGAGTTTCATTGAAATCGCTCCAGTCGTTAAGATTTTATTAAGGGGAGACACACACACACACACACGAATCACACACGCACACACAGACAGACACACGGACGAATGGTGATCTCCATAAGCCTATTTTGTTTTCATAAATGAAAATAGGCCAAAATACTGATAAACATTACATGCAATACTAGATGGCTCATTTCCCCGTACAATATGTGTCCCGCATGTACTAATGATGAACGGGAGGTCTAGTAACTGAATTCCTAAGGGCTATCCTTTAATGCAAGCAGGTTACGTCAGAAAGCCAAGAGTAAACACCCAGACGGCCGCTCGCTACACGTTTCTCAGTGCTCTCGTCTAATGCGCCCCATTGCGTTATGAAACCTCGAACTTCCAAGGTTATACGACCAGCTTTTCCATAGATCAGTATGATGCCCGTGTACTCGAGTACACTTGCCATTGTCAATATGTTGCCTGCAACTGTCGTGTTGTTGAACCTCATAAGAGCCTATTTCGCTTTCAAATGCGAGGTTCCATAACGGAATGGGGTGCATTTTACAGGTAGCGCTCAGGAACATGTAGCGAGTGACCGTCCGGTTGTTATTCTTTCTTATTCTGACGTAATCTGCCCGCATGCAGTGTGACCCCTGTGGAAATCAGTTATTAGACAACCCATACAGCAGTAGTGTGTGTGGGACACTTATAGGTTAGCTTGTACGGGGCAAATGAGCCACCTGGTAATACTTGTTATCAGCTACAGAAGTGGGAGGAAACTAAAGGGTGGCATGTTCCGCTCGTCAAGCGAGCATCATCAGATCAAAATCTATATATTGTGCCCTTCCAGCAAGAAATATGCAAATCACAGTATGCCAGCAAAGCTCAAATCGGGATTTTCGGGGTTTTGGTATGTTCTCCCACTCTGTGACTTACACATTTTGGATTAAATAGAGGATACACTTTCAAAATAAAAACAAATTCAACTCCTATTTTAACACATTTAATTAACCAAATTTATGGCGCTACAAACAAATAAAATAAATAAACTATTGACCACTCCTTCTACTTGTCCAAAGTGAACAAGAAATATATCAAAAACAAACTATTATTATATTAAAATAATGGTTGCATTCCAACCAACAACTCAAAATTATTTTCACTTCCATAACGTATCTATCTTTAAGTCCAATATAATCACGAGCTCTAATGGCTCGATACTTTTCAATAATGACGGTGTCCTTCTTTTACACACCTCATTAACTATTTTATGAGTTTCCTTTCATCAAACAAATATATAATCATATTTAAAGTACATATTACTTCTACTTAAATGTTTGGGCATTCCACAATATTCTCAACATTACCATCCCTCTCAAGTTTTACAAATCCACTACAGTGATCGGGAAAATACTTGTGTACTCCAGAGTTATAAAAGATTACTTGACAAAGTCAAAAACTATGATTACTCACGGAATCTAGTTATCTTCATTGAACTCATGGAATCCTACCTCCATACAACATTACATTAGGGATTTTTATTTGTTTATTTGTCTTATAAGACCATTATCACATAAGAAAGCTAACGATCTGAACAAGCAAGCGGTACTTTCATCTACAAGGACCTCGGTTCAAATCCCGGGTCATTTACAACTTTAAAACACTCACGGTGTATATTTACTTCTCTCAGACGGTCTTTATCCCGACCTTGGACACTTACAATAACAAGGGTAGACCGTAATCACTTGGGCGAGATTTATGACTAAGAGGGGACCCTCTTGCCTAGCAAGCGTGGCAGCTCTATTCAATGCTTTTAAAACAGATCTTTCTTTCTTCAATTCTCTGGAGAGACCTAGCGTTTCTTTCATACACTTTCAACAAACATTATTAGGTTCATAAACCACTTTCATAACCTTGGCATTGATTAATTACGAAGGGTCCTCATTGATTGGTAAGATTAATTCACATTAAAAAAAAGAATTAATTGGTATTCTGCCCGAAGGCAGGTCCGAGCCTCCGAAGAGGCTACCCCCAGCCGGAGTTTGCTTGCGGTAGGGTGGCCAGGGCCTTTCCGCTCCTCCTTATGTTCACCAACAGCACGCAGTACCTAGAACCGGCACTCCATCCAAGTTCCGACTCCGCCCGATGTTGCTTAACTGCGGAGTTCTCATGGGATCCGGTGTTTCAACATGGCTAGGCCGTTGGCTAATTCACATACAACGACGAATATTTAGGGGCTTCAACAACTTGACGAGTCTGGGTTCGACTCTCATTAACATGCCTCGGGAACCATTCCCATACTTGAGGACTTATATAAATGCGACTAGGGTCGGCCATGGCCTCCATTACCTGCGCTCATAATACCATACATTTGCTCCCTATTACAATAACATAACACACATAGCCTCGTGATCTACGTCACTATTAGAGGACTTACAACAATAGCTCAATTACCACAATCAACTACCCCTCGTAAGTAATTTACCAAGTACATTTCGATTCTACGCGTTCCTAGCGTGACAATTTACTTTAATGCGCTACATTGCGCTCTACATTATTTTTAAGCCTAGCGTCTTCCAAAGAACTGATAAATTCCACATTTACAATTGATCCATATCTCAAATTTTACATTAATCCTTCCCCTTGACAATACTCGCTATATTTTAAGAACATGCATTAACACCATGTCTTTATACTTTTATTAAGGCTCAAGCGCTCTTACTTTCATATCATTCAATTTAATCTTTATTTATATTTCTTTTCATTGTTATTATTATTATTATTTATATATTCATATCATGTCTTCATCCCTTACAAAAGCTCAAAAGCTATTTCTTTCATATAATTCATATTTATCTTTATTTATATATCTTTCATGATGATTATTATTATTACGCTTGCTTTTACAGTATTTGTCAAACACACTGACATTTTATTTCATACATTTCCTCTACAGGATTTCACATAATTATTTATAATTTCTCAAATTTTTATTCGTTCAGACCGCGCTCTTACTCTGTTATTTGTTAATTAGAAATATCCCTCTATCTCAAAACTCCGGTGGATTGTACACAAACACTTTCCCAACACAAACATAATGAAAATCTTTACTCACATGTTATAGGTCTTCCTGACCTTCTTTTTCCTGCGATGCTTCATTTTTTGCCCACTCTTTTAAAATTACTCCATTTTGTACAAATTCATTTCATGTACTGACATATCTTGACACACACTTAATTCGTATATATTTAACACTGATAACATTTTTAAATACACTGGTGTATTCCTTCAGAATACACGACAAAAACACTGAAATTATTACTTTTAACACAAATTTTATATATATTTACACTTCACAGATTCTAATCACTAAGGCCGCTATTTAGCCTTCACACGTGATTTCTTGACCTCCCGTCTCCAAGGGTGAAATTTAGTAAATGTCGGCTTCCTATCCTGTCAGAATGTGAAAGTCTCGAACCACCTACTTCTTCCCTGGAATAATTCTCCTTCAAATCCCGTTCCTGACGATCTGCTATTTTCTCTGACTCGAACGGCTCCCTTTTAGACCCTATTGGTTGGTCTAGCGAAAGCCTATTCCGTCCACGGTCCCCCAGAAAATCTATTGGTGACCTCGTGATTTCTAGCAACTAATACTCCTCGTATCGTAGTGCTTTTTGAATAGTTCGACTGCTTTCTTGAAGCAATGTCTAGAGTTTCCTTCTCCTTTCCGTTTATTCGGTTCTCGAATTCCTATCTCTCAGGAATACCTTGCGAACCTCGTTCTGTCCGTCCCTACACGGGTTCTTTACAGTTGAAGAATGTTTATCTCGCTGTTACGTTACTTCAATACGTTATGATACTTTGGGTCGTCTAATTTAAGACCTATCGCCCTGAGTTCTAAGTTCGCAGCCTGCTTTGACTGTAATTTATGAACTTTTCACTGTAAACTTTATACTGTCGGAACTAAATCCTGTAACTAGGATTTTCCTAATTCTCCACACGGCGATACTGTATTAATACTTATTGGCTACTCCTTATGGATGCTCGTTGGTTATATATACCGCGACGCTCTTGGCTGTCGGATAATGTATATGCGGTGATACAGCGTTTCCCCTCGAGGAATACTTGTAGAGTCTTCGGCGTGATGTGGCACTATGACGCCCCCTGGGCTATCGGAAACTGCCTGACGTGTTGTAGCATCTCCCCTCAAGGAGTCTGTCGTGAACTGCATTTACTGATACAGCGTGACGCCCCCTCTCGGGCTGTCGGAATACTGCATTCGATGTGATACAGCGTTACGCCCCCTCACGGGCTCTCGGAATAACTGCATGATTGGTCTGGCTTGGCCTGGACTTTTATACTATTTAGTCAAAAATAAATAAAATCCTAGTCCTTTTCGTGACCAACTTTTAAAATAATTGTCGCACAATTATAAAAATTATATCTCCAGAAAGCTCGTCTTCCAAACGTAAAATGACCTCACTGCGCATGGAAATCGATCGTGCATTTCCGAGATATTAAATAATTTTTTAGTCTTCAGCTGTGTGGGTGTTGCTGTTGATTTTTATTTCCCACTCCTTGGGCTTCGGTAATTCCCCTATGACGTATGGCCAAGTTTGCATTTCTTTCCTGGACTATTATTAAAAGCTTATTCTCCACACAAAAATCTCTAATCCGAAATGATTCACAATGCTGTATTTATTTACTTACTTTTATTCCTGCAAATGGGTTAAATTTAATTATTCTTCTTCTAGCACAGTTGCGGTGCTGCCGTTTTAATGCAAGGTAAGGTTGATTTCCGAGTCGTGCTTCTCTGTCATACAGTCGAAACTTTCCACTCAGTCTATTTATACTCGTGACTGGTTCCTTATCAATGAGTCAAGCATGATGTAATTTGCTGGCCACCTGGGTTAACTTCTTGCACAACGTTAGGCTAGCATCCTTGCTTGAAATCTTTCTATATGTTCCATTGGACTGTATATTTCTTTCCTTCCTTTTACAAAAATTACATGGATTCGAGCTCCTTTGAGCCAATGGTACATGGGTTCAATATATAACAAGTAGTTCCGTGAAGAACTATACAGCCTATTTTCATATATCCTGCTCATGTTAATTGCCTCTATCAACATACAAAATTTCAGTTTAATTGCTGTAACAGATTCGTAGATATTGAGAACCGTCTAAATATTTCAGATGGTCGCCAGGTTGGATTTTTATTTTTGTACTATTACATTAAGATTATTGTGTACGTGTGGTATTCAAACTTCAATCGAATGATTAGAACACAAGAAGTAAAAACGAGATTTTAAAATTACGCACATCAGCCATCTTGTGATTATGCAAACAATTTAAATAAATTAGATGCCAGTGGATCAACATTTGTATAAGCATTTAACGTGCAACGTTTCACGGCAATCGGATAGTTAATTCGCGAGAAAAGTTCATTTAAATATTTATAAATCGCGTCGCCGCCATATTGGATTTGTGCTCCCCAGGTTACTGAAAGTCCTATAGGTGAACATATGTTCATAGTTTCTGTGAACATAAAAAATTCAGTTTGGTTGCTGTAAAAGATTCATAGATATTGAGAACCGTCTAAATATTTCGGAAGCTCGCCATTTAGGATTGTTATATGTATAGGCCATAGAGTTATGTACCATTCAAGGACAATTATTGCCTAGGTTCATTATTCAAACTTTCACTTCGATCGCATGATTACGACACAAGAAATAAAAACTTAATTTTAAAATTTCGCACAGCCGCCATCTTGAGGTTATGTAAACAATTGAATTAAATTAGATGGCAGTGCATTCCAATCTGCGAAATCATTTACTGTACCACATTTCACTGCGCTCAGAGAGTTAAATCACGAGAAAAGTCTATTAAAATATTTCAAATTCGCTTGGTCGCCATGTTCGTTTTGTACTTTACAGGTTTGTGAAATATACATAGGTAAACTTGCATCAGTACCCTTTATCACCGTACAAAATTGCAGGGTGATATCTGTAATAGTTTCGGAGATATAGAATGTCAGTGAAATATTTCGCACAGCCGCCATTTTGAGGTTATATAAACAATTGAACTAAATTATACTCCAGTGCATTACAATGTGTATAAACATTTGCTGTACCAAGTTTCATTACATTTGGATAGTTAAATCGCGAGAAAAGTCAATTTAAATGTCTCAAATTCGCTTGACCGCCATGTTGGTTTTTTAGTCACCAGGTTCTTGAAAGTCTCATAGGTGAACTTTCAGTAGTGCCCTTTATCACCGCACACAATTTCAGGGCGATATCTGTAATAGTTTAGGAGATATTGAATGTTAGTGAAATATTTCGCACAGCCGCCATGTTGGATTGGTGATACGTAACAAAATTTGAAGGGCACGGTCGAGGTCGCCGGGAATAGTGCTATGAACTTACCGCTCCAGCCGTTTAGATTTTATTAGGGTGGGGGGGGGGAGACACACACACCTCACACACACACACACACACACACACACACACACACACACGCACACACACACACGGACAAAAGGTGATCTCATAAGCCTATTTTTTCAAAATTGAAAATAGGCTAAAAATCAATGTAACGTGATGGTTTGACTGTGGGTATGTCTGTGGGTATGTCTCCTATACGTTTATATACCTTTCGTCCGATTGCGATGAAACTTGGGTGAGATGTTGAGTACACTCCAAGGAAAGTTGCTTACTTAGTAAATCCATTTTACAATAGGTAGCGCACGCGTAGATTCAACAAATGAGCGACGATGCGCGAAGCATTTCAACAAAGTCCCGTATGTGTTCATATACCATTAGTCCGATAGCGATGAAACTTGGGTGAGATATTGTGTACACTTACGTGAAGGTTTCAAAATTAGTGAATACATTTCACAGTAGATAGCGCACGAGTAGATTCAACAAATGAGCGACGACACGCAAAGCGTTTCAACAAAGTCCCGTATGCATTCATATACCATTCGTCCGATAGCTATGAAACTTGCGTAAAATGTTGTGTACACTGCAGGGAAATTTTCTGGCTTAGTGCATCCACTTTACAATAGGCAGCGCACGAGTAGATTCAACAAATGAGCTACGACGCGCGAAGCATTTGAACAAAGTCACGTTTGCGTTCATATACCATTCGTCCGATAGCGATGAAACTAGGCTGAGATTTTGTGTGCACTCCAGGGAAGGTTTCTAGCTTAGTAAATCCCTTTAAAAATAGGTAGAGCACGAGTAGAATCAACAAATGAGCGACGACGCGCGAAGCGTTTCAACAAAGTCCCATATAATTTCATATACCATTCATCCGATAGCGATAAAACTTGGGTGAGATGTTGTGTACACTCCAGGGAAGGTTTCTGGCTTAGTACATACATTTTACAATAGGTAGCGCACCAGTAGATTCAACAAATGAGCGATGACACGCGAAGCGTTTCAACAAAGTCCCGTATAAAGTCATATACCATTCGTCTGATAGTGATAAATGTTTGTTGAATTGTTGTGTACACTCCAGGAAAGGTTTCTGGCTAAGTAAATCCATTTTACAATACGAAGCGCACGTTTATGTTCAACAAATGAGTGACTACGCGCGAAGCGTTTCGACAACGTCCCGTATACGTTCACATACCATTCATCCGATTACGATGAAACTTGGGTGAGATGTTGTGTACACTCCAGGGAAGGTTTCTGGCTGAGTACATCCATATTACAATATGTAGCTCAAGAGTAGAATCAACAAATGAGCGACGACACGCGAAGCGTTTCAACCAAGTCTCGTATGCATACATGTACCATTCGTCCGTAGCTATGAAACTTGGGTGAGATGTTGTGTACACGTCATGGAAAATTTCTGGCTTAGTAAATCCCCTATACAATATGCAGCGCACAAGTTGATTCAACAAATGAGGGACGACGCGCGAAGCGTTTCAACAAAGTCCCGTATAAGGTCATATACCATTCTGCCGTTAGCGGTGAAACTTGGGTGAAATATGGTGGACACTCCAAGGAAGGTTTCTGGCTTAGTAAATACATTTCACAGTAGGTAGCACACGAGTAGATTCGACAAATGAACGACGGCGTTTGTGTACCCGCCAGGGAAGGGGACTTAGTAAATCCATTTCACAATAAGTAGGGCAAGAGTAGATGCAACAAATGGGTGACGACGCGCGAAGCGTTTCAACAAAATCCCCTATTGCGTTCATATAACATTCTTCGATTGCGATGAAACCTTGATGAGTTATTGTGTACACGCCAGGGAAGGGCTTCGACTTAGTAATACATTTCTCAATAGGTAGCGCACGAGTAGATTCAACAAATGAGTGACAGCGCACGAATCGTTTAAACAAAAACCCCTATACGTGCATATACCATTCATCCGATTGCGATGAATCATTGATGAGTTATTGTGTACACGCCAGGGAAGGATTTCGACTTAGTAAATCCATTTCACAATAGGTAGCGTACGAATAGATTCAACAAATGAGTGACAGCGATGAAACTTTTGAAAGTTGTTGTGCACGCTCCCACGAATGGTTCTAAATTAGAAAATCTATTTTACGATAGCTTGAGGCAGTTAACATGTTGTGTATCCAAAAGCACTTCAAGAAACAGAATTTCAACGCCAACACATTCTTTGATTGGCATTGCAACGCATGCCGGGTACAGCTTGTTTAGAATAAAAATAAGTCTACAAAACACTACCAAACACACAAATAGTCTCTTCCCTCCAAAAAAAACAAAACAAAGAAGTACGTCGAAAAGTTAGAAAGTGTGGCAACCCCGATAAGTACCGTAATAAAGCATTAAATACCCGAATAAAAATATATTCATTTTAATATCCACATTGTTGCAAGACTGAGAATTGATCATTCCATCTAAAAACAGTCTCTTTCCAAATTAGTTTATAATTCTGGATTGGGGATTATTGTTTAAGCCTTAAGGTAAACGTTTGAAATGACATTATTAACCAAAAATTCATTTCTTTTCTCATTGTAAATGGATGCCTTATTTGTCTGTTTCAAATTTCATGTCGATATTGCAAATGTAAGTAGTTAAAATCTATTTTAAGGGGGCTCGTATGCATAGGTCTAGGGGGCTGGCTCCACAGCATCTTACTTGCAACTAAATATCCTGGAATAACAAATAAGGTATGAAAATCATGAAGCTGACATGTATTAGCTAAGTGAAAGTGTGGGATCCAGGTTCATCCCACCCAAAGAACTCCCATTTTTAATATGTCTCAGTTAGTTTTTTTGCTCATATCACAAATATGTAACTTCATTTACTTTATTCTCAGAATGAAAATTAACAAAATCAACTTCAAAAATTCACACCGGAATATTATTGATACATCAAATTAATGCTAATGAATGTAGAAATGCTGTGACCTAGGGATTTTTAGCCTATTTTCATTTATGAAAAAAAAATAGGCTAATGAGATCACCCTTTGTCCGTATTGTGCCCAAATCTAGGAATGGGTATTCCAAGTTTCAGACACCTAGATATCAAGGGAAAGGCTGTAGCAGCTTTTGAAAGTTCGGATATTTGAATATCGCGCTACATTGCTTCTCGAAGCCTTTCGAAGGAAATTACCGATAGTTGGATGGTAAATGACGTAGCAAGTAACAGCAGAGGTGGAGACTATTTATTGATTAAATAGTTAACTGTGGAGCAGAGACTTGAGACTGGGATCAGATTACTGGCACGGCCAAATGAAAGAGAATGCAATTAGTATCAAGTAAATCGGACCAGGGATTCAAGAGATATGAGGATTTCTAGATATCAGGCGATGACGCGTGACCCTGACCGTTTTTGTATAAAAGCAAGCTGGAACAGGCTTAGTTAGCTCACTTCATCACAAGCACTTGGCGAACAAGTTGCGTCTACGCTGAGCCAAGGCACATGGTTGCCACGTCTACGAAGAAGTACTTTTCAAATCGTGATAGTCACGAGAAGTGCTGCGCAAACGAGTTGGAACTTAGTAAGTTTCTGGTGAGGAGAATCACTGAGGTGATTGTATTTCTACAGACATTGGTGGAAATATTTATATTTCCAAAAGGACATATGCTAGACTTGGTCTAGAAAATTAGTATTTGTCACAGTCCAATAGTAAATTAATACTTGGATGTTTAGATCCATTTGAAGTCAGTTTTCATATTTTGTAACTATTTAACCACTTCGATCCGTCAGTACATTGAAGAATAGTCTATAACGGTGGCGTTCATTAGTCTACGCAAGGGAAACTGCAAGTTGTCTAGCGCATGGCAGATGGTGATATTAATAAACCATGCCCAGGGAACGATCTTCAGAACAGCCGTTAACTGCTTAGACTGTCAACGTTTTTCTTGTACTGATGAGATTACAGTGTGTTATGTTACAACTGACATATTCAAGAAGGGATCGCTTAGATCTGACCCTTTTCAAACAAACTGTTATGGCTTTGTTAGAAGCCCATATTAAAATGGAACCACAGTCATTTAAAACGTCGAAGGATACCACCACTATGTCTGACTAGACGATTTGTGGGTCTACAATGGCGGCCGATACAAGGATTATACGTGCTTGTCCGCTAGGGCATGTCTACGGATAAATCTGGTATAGACCAGGTTTACGACACTTCAAGAACATCAAGAAATGTAAGCCACATTGGAATTATTTTATGCCTAGCTAATTGGAACAAACTATTTTTTCTGCAGATGACCAACACATTTTTTTCGTCGTATTTAAAGCTTGTAATGATTTACGCAAGACTTATTAGATTTATTCTGAGCATTTTCAGCACTCAGAACAGTTTAGGATCGATGACCGAGCATTTTGAGCATTTATTTAAATTTTTCATATGTTTGGGAAATCACGGTAATCAGCCGATGTAACTGTAAAAGTTAAATTTATTTTTGTTGAGGAATGGATATTTTTTCCATATTCGAAGGTTCGAACATGTGGATTCTCACATAATGAGATGATAATTAAACATATTTGAAATAATAATAATAATTATAATAATCCACTAATAATAATAATAATTATAATAATCCACTAATAATAATAATAATAATTTTCATAATTTTTCTAAATAATTCTTGGATATTATATTTTATAATAATCATATGTATTGAGAGAAAGAGCCTATGAAGTAGTTGAAACATTTCTAGTATGGAACAGGAGATTTTACGAAGGAGAGTGGTTAGCGCAAGCCCGCATTCAACCTACATTTCAGTTCTGGTTGAACAGTTGATATTTGCTATGAGCAAAGTATATGTTTCATATAACACGGAGAGGCATGAAACGGGAAGCAATTGATATTTGTATCAAATAGGATATTTTGTATTTATATAAAATCATGACGTAAATACACTTCGAAAGTGAAATGAAGCTTTTCATAAGTATGGTAAATTCACGGGTTGAACTGAATGGTAAAATAAAATAAACTTGTAAGTTTATTAATCTTCCAGTGTTGATAACAAGCAGAGGCTTGATTTATTGTATACATTTTGGGAAGATAATTTATGTGTGTGGAGTAGTTGAATGCCATTCCCAGGTGCGCATGTTAAGTCGCAGGAATGAAGGTTTTTTCGAGCATCAATCAAATAGCAGGTTCGATGGCTCAGGTTTATTGTAGGAGTATTGGAGCCACACATTTCGTCGTATAAATAACCCGAAGGTTATTTCTTTGAAACCATCAGTTCTTATTTCAACCTTGTTTACGAATTCCATTTAGACTTTGATTTTGCTAGAACCCGGATTTGTCATGATAGTAGTTTATTCTTCTTCAGAGGAAGACCTTTGCCGTTGTTGTTGTTGTTATAATATTGTGTTCTTACACAAATAGTAGAATGGGCCACTGCCAATTTAAAATAATTCTTTAACCACGAATAATTTGAAGGATATTTTCAAATCCTAATGCCATGAACTAAATGAATTCATTATAAGACTACAATTCTAATTTCCGCATTCTGTCGAAGAATTGCAAGTTGTGAAAGTTGCTAAAAATGGCCATAAATATAAATATTTTTATAATATTGTTCCCAAGTGGAAAATCTAATAGTTGAATGGTTCAACCATTTATTGATCAAGTTAATGATTCAGAAATCATATATTTTGTTTGGAACTTGAAGTTCATAATCGAGTCACTTCTCGAATGTTTAATGTCAGAAGAACAATTAATTGTTGTTGTGCTTCGCACAGTTCTTCGACGCTATGCTCAATGGTCAAATATTTTTCAGATGTTGTTAATATGTGTTAATAATTTGTGTTGCTACGATGATAATATTTTCAACGATATATTCTTGAAAACTGGAAAACAAATGAAAGTCTAAGAAATTCTATAAACATTTATTCTACGAGTGTTAATATCATGTAAATAGTCAAACAGTGATCTACGTTATTTCCAGTATGGACAATTCATTTTGCACTGGAATAAAATGTTAATAATTTTGGAACACAGTCCACAGGACTAACAATCGGACTTGTGTTTTCAAAAAGATTGTCAAATGTGTTTGGAAGATTTCTGTATATTGTGTGTATATAAGAGTGTGGATCGCCACACGTGGATGATGCTGCTTTGAGCATTATTCTTGCAGTCAGATTTTAACTTTAAATAAACTGAGATAATTTTACCAGATGTGTTTCACCCAATTAAATCTCCTTCTATCCTTATTGTTGCATTGAGCTAAAAATCAGCAAAGCATTTTTATAAATTTGATGTCGTTTTTGCGATTTGCTTTAACCCATCTGGCGCTCCGGGATATTTTGATTCTCGTGCTGACTGATTATTGGTGAAATGCATATGTGGTCGTGCGGACTCCGGTCTAAACGGGCACATAAAATAAGATAGAGAGAGAAATGGCTTCGAACGTGGGTCTCGATTTAGACATGGTCAATCGCATGCCGATTTGAAATTGTGATAATTTTTATAGAAATATTTTGGGAGTTGAGAGATGTCTGGTTTGGATGAATAAATTAGTAGGAAACCCAATTAGTGGGGAAAATTAAAAATTTAACTGGTTAATAATTAGAATGTGTTTGATTATTTTTGATAATGGCTTAACCATTAGGGCGTCAAGTAAATTCAGTAGTAAACGTTCGATGACTGGAGATACACATTATTAGAATCCAGGTGGAGGATATTTGAGAACTTGCATATTTTTCTTGTGATATTATGGTAAATGTAATTCGTAAAAGTAGAGAATTTTGTTTTTCCATCACGTCGATATTAGGACAAATCTCATTTTATTATAGTGTTCCAATTAGCTATTCATATTTCTTGTTCTAGTTATAAGCTTGTGTTTGCCACTGTTGTATACCCCTAAGTTTTGAATAATTGAAATTATGGAAGAAATGATGAGGATGATGAGGAGTTTGGAGGAGAGTTCGAAACAGGCTGGACTGCGTGTAGCAGCCATTATGAAAGAAAATACTGAGGCTTTAGAAAAGAAACTTAAAGAAAATTCTGATTCTTTAGAGAATAAACTTAAAGAAAATTTGAATGATAAACTTAAAGAAAATTCTGATTCTTTAGAGAATAAACTTAAAGAAAATTTGGATGATAAACTTAAAGAAAATTCTGATTCTTTAGAAAATAAACTTAAAGAAAATTCTGAGTCTTTAGAAAATAAACTTAAAGAAAGTTCTGATAAACTCAAAGAAAATTCCGATTTGTTAGAAAGTAGGTTAAAAGATAACTTAAAGGAAATTTTAAACAGTAAATTTAATTCAATGGAAAGTAAATTTAAAGAGAATTCTGAAATTTTGAAAATGACACTTGAAAGTAAAATGAATAAATTATGCGATAAAACACATGAGCTCGAAACTTCATTAGCTACTAACGCTAGTGTAATGGACGATAAATTTCGCGATGCCGATCTTCGATCCCAAAGCTTAGCTGATAGGATAGAACATGGTCTTAGGAAAGTTGGTGAAGACATGGTCAACCTGGAAGTCAGAGTGAAGAAGGAGAGAAACGAGATGGGAATACTAGTTGTTCAACGTTTAACGGAACAATTCAAGGAACTTGTCATGGGAGAAATAAGAGAAGGAGTGATTCATGAATTGCAAACTGAGATTAAAACTACAGTTGTCAATGAAATTAAAGACACACTCAAGCTGGAGAATCAAGAGGGAATCAAGGAGATTAGGGAATCTTTGTCATCCCACATTGAAGTAATTGCCAAGGATATTCAAGCAACTCAGAAGGACATATCAGATATGACAGGGTCATTGAAAAGTCATGAGGCTGTTATGAACCAGATATCCATTGATGTTAAAGACAATTGTAAAGAGACTGAAGCAATCAAGAAGATGGCAGAAGAAAACCAGAAAGAACTTGAGGCTATGAAAACTCAAATAAAGGATGAGAAACAGTCTGATCATCTGTTGAAAATGCCGAATGTAAAAGGAAAGGAACAGATACAGATAAATCTAGGAGGAGCTAGAGAGACTGATAGACAGGATGAGGTTAGGACAGTATTTCAATCCAACCCCATAACTGTATTTAAGAATATAGAAGACAAGCCTTCTAAATTTTCAGGGCGAGATTCTGTAACACCCGTGGAATTTCTGAGAGAAGCAGGTGATTATCTGAAAGATTCTAAGATCCCTAAAGAAAGACAGATCAGGGTAATAGGGAAGTTCTTGGAAGGTCCCGCACTTTTGTGGTTTAGAGCATTTAGATCCACTCTAAATACTTTTGAGGAGTTTTCTCGTGGGCTATTGAAGAAGTTTTGGTCCCCTGAAACCCAACAGCAAGTTAGAGCAGAGTTGTATTCGAAGAGATACTCGACGTCACAACCTACTCGATACTCTACATACTTTTCTGGACAGCTGTCTAAACTCCAACATTTAGATCCGCCAATGCCAGATAACGAGTTGATTACTGCTTTGATACGACAATTTCCAGCAGACGTCCAGAGGACTTTGATCGCTGCTGACATCTACAATATGGAACAGTTTGATGAAGTATTGCAAAAGCTGGATCATACAAACGCTCAATTCTTTCATCAGAAGGGAGTAAAGAGTAATAACGCTGTGTATGCTGTTATGGCTGACAGTTATTCTCAGACACCTCGAGAGATTCGAGAGGAGCGAGAAGAGAAATCGCCGAGGGAAGATTCCAATACGAGAGGATGGAACCAATACCGTAACAGATACAGTTACAAACCATATGCAAGACCGGATGGTGGTAATCGATACAACACTCGATGGAGAAGACCACGTGATACTCAAGGAAGGTACCAGGAAAGGAGATCCTATGGTAATAACTATAATAACAGAGGGAATGTAGATACTCGTCAGTCCAACGAAGAATTTAACAAGGAAACGAGGAAAAACTTGGAAGCAAGACACCAAGATAACTTACAATTTGTGGAGCAGAGGCCCAATGATCCAGGTCCATCGGGAACACAACAATCCCGGGGGAATGGTAAAATTAAGGATTTTGAATATTGTGGAAGTAAACAATAATGGAAGCTATGAAGTAGCTAATACACGAACTGGTAACATCGTGGGAACTTATAATGCTTCGAATTTGAAGATCTATTATTCAAGAACCAGATAATTTAATGTGTATATAGGAAAAATAAAAATTTTTCAATTTTTATTTTTTGCTAGGTGTGGGGTGGATGTGCCCAAATCTAGGAATGGGTATTCCAAGTTTCAGACACCTAGATATCAAGGGAAAGGCTGTAGCAGCTTTTGAAAGTTCGGATATTTGAATATCGCGCTACATTGCTTCTCGAAGCCTTTCGAAGGAAATTACCGATAGTTGGATGGTAAATGACGTAGCAAGTAACAGCAGAGGTGGAGACTATTTATTGATTAAATAGTTAACTATGGAGCAGAGACTTGAGACTGGGATCAGATTACTGGCACGGCCAAATGAAAGAGAATGCAATTAGTATCAAGTAAATCGGACCAGGGATTCAAGAGATATGAGGATTTCTAGATATCAGGCGATGACGCGTGACCCTGACCGTTTTTGTATAAAAGCAAGCTGGAACAGGCTTAGTTAGCTCACTTCATCACAAGCACTTGGCGAACAAGTTGCGTCTACGCTGAGCCAAGGCACATGGTTGCCACGTCTACGAAGAAGTACTTTTCAAATCGTGATAGTCACGAGAAGTGCTGCGCAAACGAGTTGGAACTTAGTAAGTTTCTGGTGAGGAGAATCACTGAGGTGATTGTATTTCTACAGACATTGGTGGAAATATTTATATTTCCAAAAGGACATATGCTAGACTTGGTCTAGAAAATTAGTATTTGTCACAGTCCAATAGTAAATTAATACTTGGATGTTTAGATCCATTTGAAGTCAGTTTTCATATTTTGTAACTATTTAACCACTTCGATCCGTCAGTACATTGAAGAATAGTCTATAACGGTGGCGTTCATTAGTCTACGCAAGGGAAACTGCAAGTTGTCTAGCGCATGGCAGATGGTGATATTAATAAACCATGCCCAGGGAACGATCTTCAGAACAGCCGTTAACTGCTTAGACTGTCAACGTTTTTCTTGTACTGATGAGATTACAGTGTGTTATGTTACAACTGACATATTCAAGAAGGGATCGCTTAGATCTGACCCTTTTCAAACAAACTGTTATGGCTTTGTTAGAAGCCCATATTAAAATGGAACCACAGTCATTTAAAACGTCGAAGGATACCACCACTATGTCTGACTAGACGATTTGTGGGTCTACAATGGCGGCCGATACAAGGATTATACGTGCTTGTCCGCTAGGGCATGTCTACGGATAAATCTGGTATAGACCAGGTTTACGACACTTCAAGAACATCAAGAAATGTAAGCCACATTGGAATTATTTTATGCCTAGCTAATTGGAACAAACTATTTTTTCTGCAGATGACCAACACATTTTTTTCGTCGTATTTAAAGCTTGTAATGATTTACGCAAGACTTATTAGATTTATTCTGAGCATTTTCAGCACTCAGAACAGTTTAGGATCGATGACCGAGCATTTTGAGCATTTATTTAAATTTTTCATATTTTTGGGAAATCACGGTAATCAGCCGATGTAACTGTAAAAGTTAAATTTATTTTTGTTGAGGAATGGATATTTTTTCCATATTCGAAGGTTCGAACATGTGGATTCTCACATAATGAGATGATAATTAAACATATTTGAAATAATAATAATAATTATAATAATCCACTAATAATAATAATAATTATAATAATCCACTAATAATAATAATAATAATTTTCATAATTTTTCTAAATAATTCTTGGATATTATATTTTATAATAATCATATGTATTGAGAGAAAGAGCCTATGAAGTAGTTGAAACATTTCTAGTATGGAACAGGAGATTTTACGAAGGAGAGTGGTTAGCTCAAGCCCGCATTCAACCTACATTTCAGTTCTGGTTGAACAGTTGATATTTGCTATGAGCAAAGTATATGTTTCATATAACACGGAGAGGCATGAAACGGGAAGCAATTGATATTTGTATCAAATAGGATATTTTGTATTTATATAAAATCATGACGTAAATACACTTCGAAAGTGAAATGAAGCTTTTCATAAGTATGGTAAATTCACGGGTTGAACTGAATGGTAAAATAAAATAAACTTGTAAGTTTATTAATCTTCCAGTGTTGATAACAAGCAGAGGCTTGATTTATTGTATAAATTTTGGGAAGATAATTTATGTGTGTGGAGTAGTTGAATGCCATTCCCAGGTGCGCATGTTAAGTCGCAGGAATGAAGGTTTTTTCGAGCATCAATCAAATAGCAGGTTCGATGGCTCAGGTTTATTGTAGGAGTATTGGAGCCACACATTTCGTCGTATAAATAACCCGAAGGTTATTTCTTTGAAACCATCAGTTCTTATTTCAACCTTGTTTACGAATTCCATTTAGACTTTGATTTTGCTAGAACCCGGATTTGTCATGATAGTAGTTTATTCTTCTTCAGAGGAAGACCTTTGCCGTTGTTGTTGTTGTTATAATATTGTGTTCTTACACAAATAGTAGAATGGGCCACTGCCAATTTAAAATAATTCTTTAACCACGAATAATTTGAAGGATATTTTCAAATCCTAATGCCATGAACTAAATGAATTCATTATAAGACTACAATTCTAATTTCCGCATTCTGTCGAAGAATTGCAAGTTGTGAAAGTTGCTAAAAATGGCCATAAATATAAATATTTTTATAATATTGTTCCCAAGTGGAAAATCTAATAGTTGAATGGTTCAACCATTTATTGATCAAGTTAATGATTCAGAAATCATATATTTTGTTTGGAACTTGAAGTTCATAATCGAGTCACTTCTCGAATGTTTAATGTCAGAAGAACAATTAATTGTTGTTGTGCTTCGCACAGTTCTTCGACGCTATGCTCAATGGTCAAATATTTTTCAGATGTTGTTAATATGTGTTAATAATTTGTGTTGCTACGATGATAATATTTTCAACGATATATTCTTGAAAACTGGAAAACAAATGAAAGTCTAAGAAATTCTACAAACATTTATTCTACGAGTGTTAATATCATGTAAATAGTCAAACAGTGATCTACGTTATTTCCAGTATGGACAATTCATTTTGCACTGGAATAAAATGTTAATAATTTTGGAACACAGTCCACAGGACTAACAATCGGACTTGTGTTTTCAAAAAGATTGTCAAATGTGTTTGGAAGATTTCTGTATATTGTGTGTATATAAGAGTGTGGATCGCCACACGTGGATGATGCTGCTTTGAGCATTATTCTTGCAGTCAGATTTTAACTTTAAATAAACTGAGATAATTTTACCAGATGTGTTTCACCCAATTAAATCTCCTTCTATCCTTATTGTTGCATTGAGCTAAAAATCAGCAAAGCATTTTTATAAATTTGATGTCGTTTTTGCGATTTGCTTTAACCCATCTGGCGCTCCGGGATATTTTGATTCTCGTGCTGACTGATTACTGGTGAAATGCATATGTGGTCGTGCGGACTCCGGTCTAAACGGGCACATAAAGTCTGTGTGTGTGCGTGTGTGTGTGCGTGTGAGGATTTTTGTGTGTCCCCCCCTAATAATTTCTGAAAGGCTGGAGCGATTTCAGTGGAACTCGGTACGTTCATAGCACTATTCCGGGTCGACCCCGAACGTGCCCTTCAAATTTTGTAACGTCTCACCAATCCAACATGGCGGCTGTGCGAAATATTTCACCAGCATTCAATATCTCCGAAACTATTACAGATATCACCCTGGAATTGTGTACGGTGATAAAGGGAACTACTAAAAGTTCACCCATGTGACGTCAGAAAACCTGGTAACTACAAAACTAACATGGCGGCCAAGCGAAGTAGCGACTTTTAAATATACGTTTCTTGCGATTTAACCAACCAAACACAATGAAACTTGGTATAGTATATGTTTATACACATTGTAATGCACCGACATCTAACTTCGTTCAATTGTTTACATAACCTCAAGATGGCGACTGTGCGAAATATTTCACCGGCATTCTATATCTCTGAAACTATTACCGGTATCATCATGAAATTTTGTACGGAGATAAAGGGCCCTACTGGAAGTTCATCTATGAGAACTTTGAATTCCGGTTAACTAAAAAACAAACATGGCGGCCAAGCGAATTTGAAAGTTTTAAATAGTCTTTTCTCGCGATTTAATGATCCGAACGCAATGAAACTTCGTACATAAAATGTGTATACACATTGTAATGCAATGGTATCTAATTTAGATCAATTGTTTACGTAATCTCAAGATGGCGGCTGTGCGAATTTCAAACATGAAGTTTTTATTTCTTGTGTTCTAATCATGCGATCACAATCAACATTTGCATAATGAACCTACACAATAATCATCATCTAATAGTACATAACTCTATGGTCTACATTTATTAAAATCCAACATGGCAACCATCGGAAATATTTAGACGGTTCTCAATATCTATTAATCTATGACAGCAATCAAACTGAAATTTTGTAAGTGTATAGAGGCTATAAGCATAAGTTCACCTATGGACGTTCAATAATCTGGCAAGTACACAACCAAAATGGCGGCGACGCGAAATTTAAATATTCAAATGGACGTTTCATGCTTTTTAACCATCCGAGCACAGTGAAACTTGATACGGTATATGCTTATACAAATTTTAATCGACTGGCATCTAATTCACTTAAATTATTTTCATAACCACAAGATGTCGGCTGAGCGAAATTTTAAAATCCCGCTATTTTTTTTGTTGTGTCCTAATCATGCGATTGAAGTTTGAATATAACATCTACAAAATAATCTTCATGTTACTTAATAGTACATAAATCTAAGGCCTATAATATAAAAATCCAACATGGTGACCATTCAAAATATTTAGACGGTTCTCAATATCTACGAATCTATTACAGCCATCAAACTGACAATTTGTATGTTGATAGAGGCAATTAATATTAGTAGGATACATGAAAATAGGCTGTTTAGTTCTTCACGGAACTACTTGTTGGATATTGAAACATTTAGCCACCTTGTTTGTTTTAAGCAATGATACAATTGCATTTCTTTTTTGAAAAATTAATAAAAAACTTCTACACTCTGTCTGTTGAGGATAACTGCACGATTTTCGTTCAGAATATTTTATGCGTTAAATAGAAGAACTTCAGTGAAAGAAATGTGATGATTGAATAACATTTAGTAATCTTACGGCATTTTGAAATATTGTCTGTTTTATTCTTTTCTTTACAAAGTTCTGAGAACAGAGAACAGAAAACAAAGTTTTTCTGATACAAAAAAAATATGGTAGGGCGTCATGTGTGATGTGGTAACGTCATTGTTTCAGAAGTATCGGTTCAAAATGTGGATTTTCTTCCTAAACGAACATACTACGTACATACCGGTACCTTAAGTGTATCACGTCAGTAGTAGTTACACCTTCACAGATTCCTTGGTAGAGGGAGACTGGGATCCTCATTTCTCGGCAGCAAAGAGAAACAGGTAAGATGATGATATTTCTAACAACACTTACACGTAGAAGGAAATTCTAAGCCAACATGTTGTTAATGCTAATGCAATGGGCAAGAAACCTAAAAATGGTGACCTTTTTTCTTAGCCATCTAGCCATCGTGGCCCGTGTTCGACTATTTGCTTTACGAGTTAGCTGTACTTAATGTTTTATAAATGTAATTGGGGGTTAGGGATAACTTGATCATCAGCTCCGTGAACTTGGGTATTTGTTGGATTTGTCAGATAACCTGTATTTCTGTGTTGTTTGTATTAGTGTGCGTATTTGTAATTCTGGTGAGGATTGGGAAGGAGGCGGCCGTCCCCTTATGTTAGGAAACATCCCAGCATTTTCTTGGAGTAAAAGTGAGAAATCCGGGGAAAACACTTCCAGGATGGCTGAGATGGGAATTGAACCCCCATCTTCTCAGTTTTGCCTCACAATGTGGAGTGTACCCTGTTCAAGCCCTCAGATCAGAGTTAAATTTCTTGGAAGATCCTAGAATTGAACGCGGACCTTTGAGGCGACCGCCAAGAATGGTTCCCACTACACCAGGAATTGCACCATACAATTGAAATCCCCCCATTTTTGTGAGAAGTGTTTTATTAAGTGTATAAATAATTCATATATTTAATTCTGGCATAACGAAATTATTTGCTACTAATTATGCGCAGTCGTGTTGACCGACTGAAAAGCAAATCAACTAACTTATGTTGTTTAGATACAAGGAATATTTACACTTTAACATGCAGAGCACACTTTTTAAAGGTGTTATTTATTTCCACAGATTGAGGCTCACAAAATGCCTGTGTTGCTGTTCGCTAAACTCGCACAGTATCTTGAAGATAACGCAGACGACAAGAGAAGTCTGTTCCTTGTTATTTGTAACAAATCGAGCAATGCAAAGTTTCCTTTCCACAGCGTGGTGTAGTGTGGCGGAATGTATTCAAGATGTGGAGAAACCGCTGCAGGACTTCAGAGCACAGCACCTCCTATGTGGCTGCCGATCTGGACACAGCTGGGACCTCTCGATTGCTAGGGAGGCAGTATCGAAAAGGCCACGAGATAAGAGAAACAGTTTTTATCTTTGGGCAACCAGGGAGATGATAATTATGTTAGAGATGCTTTGGATTCTATGGCCATTGACATAAACTATGAGGAAAATTCGTAAATGACTGCAGACATCCTAACAAAGCCTAAACACATTTTTATGTAAGGACTTAAGTTTAAGGATGTTTGTTGAAATATGTGAAAATATGTGACCGTGGATTGTAATGGTATAAACCTGGTATAAACGCCTCAACATAAAGATCAATTAAAACACCTTTTAATCAAATATTATGGATCAACACTGGAACCCTGTCTCACCAATCTATTTACTGGAAAGACAGATACCACGTATGGTGTTCGCTATGAGGATAATGGTTTTAAAATTAGGGATGCATCCATTAAATTTGCTCATACTAGTGCTGTCATAAAAAACAACTGTCAATTAACACCAGGTCTGTTAAAGTTGCTATTCTCGCGTACCCCCTCTTCCCATGATTATACCACAACAGGACCTTGTGAAATATAAATCCATTTTACCCTTGCCCACAAAAGACAGTATGATCCCTCGCAACAAGTCAATGCCAATATATCTAAAAAATATACATCCATCATTGCAAAAATATTTCCAACCTGTCAAAGTGCACGTCGTAAAGTGTCCGCTTCGGGAGTGTCATTTAACCCATTAAAACCCCTTGTGGATGTTACCTACTGGTATAATCCCAGTTAGCTCGTCCAGCGGCTAGAGCTGTTAAATGCTTCACGTCAAGCCGGCCATACCGGTCACGATTGGGAAATTCAAGAAATTGAAGAAGAACTTCGAAATGCCAAAATTATTGTTTAAGCATTCACCCATTAAAGCGGGCATCGCTCATGAGTTGCATCGCCCAGCTAGACGTCACTGTCAGTGACTCAAGGTGATTTCACGGAGTGTGGATGAACATTGGCAATCCGATTTGGTGGAAATGATTCCCTATGCTAGCGTTAACGATGGTGTACGCTATATGTTTACGGTCATTGATGTGTATTCCAAAATGGCCTTTGTTCAACCCGTGAGTCGCAAGTCTGGCCTGCTAGTTACCAAGGCCTTTAAACATATTATTCAACAACCCAAACGTCAACCCCAGTTGTTACAAAACGACCAGGGAACAGAATTTTTCAACAAGGACTTCTCCAGTTTTCTCAAATCTTTGGATATTCACCACTATACCACGTACAGCTATCTCAAAGCCAGTGTGGTCGAGCGGTTTAACCTAACATTGAAAACTCATATGTGGAAAGCTCAAGGCTCAAATCGCTGGCTGAACTTGTTACCCGAGCTAGTGTCACGTTACAATTACACCAAACACAGAACCATTGGGATCAAGCCACGACTTGTGACCAAAAATATTCCACGACTGGGTAAACTGTTTAACCCTATAAAAACAGCAGACCCTAAACGTCATCGCCTTAAAATTGGGGACCATGTTCGTGTGAGCAAATTCAAGTCTGTCTTCGACAAGGGCTACACACGTAATTGGGGGACCGAACTATTTCGAATTTCGAATTCGTCAAGTCAACCTGAACAGCCCAGTCACCTATTTACTCGAGGACCTCAACCATCAACCCATAAAAGGCAGGTTTTATCTCCAAGAACTCCAAAAGACAGCGTTTCCAAAACATTAACTAATGAACAAAGTGTTGAAACAAAAAGGAAATAAACTATATGTAAAATGGTTGGGATTTAGCTCAGCCTTTAATTCTTGGATTAGTAAATTACAGGTTGTGTGAACCCATGTGCCTTTTAATTATTTATTCACTTATTTATTTATTCACTTATGTTGTACACCACTTTTAGCTCTATGTGTACAGTCCTCAGCTCCACATGTATTATGAGCAACACATATTTATTTCTCTCTCCGCCTGTATTCTCTCTTACACCGCCCCTCCCCCTACCCTCTCCCCTCTTTCACCTCCCACCATTGCTGTCCACAGCTCTCGGCTAGATATTGGCTGTTTCATCATTCCTACACGTGCATTATATTTTTACTGACTCAGCAATTTACACACTTGCACATCCTGTTATCTGGCGCGTGTACAGCTAACGTCCAAGGTGAACACGTGTGTCAGTTCAAATTACACATGAACTTGCATGTTCTCACGTGCGAACCAAAACAGGATATGACTTGTTAGTTTACATGTTGTTTCACAAGGGGTCGGCAATAATGTCATCTCACACGTGTAGACATGTATTTCGTCACTTTCCTTTCATATCGTTAACAAATTGTAATAGTGAGGACTGGCGAGCAACGTCAGTTCATCACACTGCTTTACACACGGACCAGGTCTGCCTCTGATTATCCGCTACTGGCTAAAATAGTTACTCCATAATGAATTCAAAAAATATCGATAAATGTGCAGTTAGGCCCTTGTCAAAATTTCAAAAAATACATTCAAAAAGGGGGCGTCATCCCAAGTCCTACAATATCTCATACAAGACCCTAGCCTTATTGGTTCGTGAGATATTAACAAAAGTGTAGTCAGGCGCTTTGTCAAAATTTCAAAAATTGATTAAAAAAGGGGGCATCTGCCTGAGTCCAACGATTCCTCATAGGTAACAACGAAGTAAAAGAGTTAGCATTGGAAAACAAAAAATCATATGATCACATCCAAGAAAAACTTGAAGAACTATCTGATAACCTCATGAAGAAAATGACCTTAATTCTCGAGACACAACTGCAACAAGCAGATATACTAGCAAAACAGCAAGTCTCGCGCTACTCAAAAATTCAAGACACTACCGAAAAACCAACAACAGCAACGCCGCTGCACCCCCCAACCATCAAACCACAATCACCAGACACACAAACCACCACAGCAGAGTCAACAAATAAACACAACTATCGATACAAAACCAGATCACTATCAAGCATAGAATGGCCGGGACTACCCAACAAAATTATCAACCGTGACACTACAACACAAGGTGAGACGAGAAGACCAGACAATACAGAAAAAATATATCAGCAACAGAATCAACCACGAAATAGTCAGCAATACCGATCACCATCTAACACAGTAATCGGCACTGGAACAGAGAACGACGATCTACAAGCGGAAGGGAAAACGGCATGGCTATTTATTGGGAAGCTGAAGAAAGAAACGACCTCGGAGACGGTAATAAACTATCTAAGAAAGAAAGGAATCCGAGGGGACGTCAGCTGCGAAGAGACCGCCATAAGAGGAGACTCCAAAGCGTACAAAGTTGGCATCCCTTTTGACTGCCTAGAAATGACATCCAACCCCGAATTTTGGCCAAATAGAGTAATTGTGCGTCGATTTCGATTTCGCCTCCGCAGAAGAAGCGAAGGCGCATCTCTCGAATAACTGCATTAACATGCTCCTGTGGAACGTAGAAGGGTTTAAAGGACTACTGAAACTAACCCCAGGAAACACATTTGAAACATCTGACATACTAATCTTCACAGAGACATTCCTAACGACACCTATTGATATAGAAGGTTTCTACTCCATACACTCTCTAGCAAGAAAACCTACAGAAGGAAGGCCATCAGGAGGTGTATCTATCCTCTATAAACCATGGATAGGACCCTTAAAGACCTTACATATAGAAGAAAACCTCATAATAGCGAAAGCAAACAACTTCACGATAATAGGCACTTATGTACGCCCCAACACTGATACCGAGGAAATAATGGAACTCCTCACGCTCTCACTACGGAAAGTTGCAAACCCAGAAGAAACCATAATACTAGCAGGAGATATGAACTGTAGACTAGACAAACCCGATACGAAATGTAAAACTGTCCTTACATTCCTTACAGAAGAACATTTCAAAATAGTAAATGACCCAAGACGCAAAACTTACTTTGCCCATAATGGCAGTAGCACAATTGACCTCGTGTTCCACAAAGGAAACGATATTGAAATTTTAGAACAAAAGAGACTATGGACTTCACCAGTAACCCCACTAAGAAAACACATCCCAATACAGACCAAATTCTTACTCAAAACTCCAAAGAAAGTTGTTCCGAATTGCGTCAAGACCATCATATCCAGACACCTTAACATGGCAGCACTACAGCGACAACTAGGAAAATTACCTGAAGCAGAAAAGACAATCAAGGCAAACGACCTAAATTCAGCCCTAACAAGAATTAACAAGATACTAGGAGCAAGTATAACCCACAAACAGATTTCAAGGAAAGCTCAACCGTGGTTTGATAAGGAATGTTATGCAGAAAGACAAACTACACTAAAGGCGCTACATATAGCTAGAATCACGTCAACACCAGAGGACCTAAGAGTATATGGGGAAACACGGAGATATTACAAGAATCTCCTAAAACGTAAACGCTTTCAATACATAGAAAAAGAAGGTGAGAGGATCGCCAAAGAAGCAATGAATGATCCATACATAGCCATCAGACCAAGAAGATCGTCAAAATCTAGCAACGTAGAAATAGGAATATGGGAATCGCACTTCACTCTCATCCTCAACGGTACAGGTCAACAAGCGGCATATGAAATTGAATGTAGAGATCAACACGAAGAAATACTCCCCATCACTAAAACAGAGGTTTTGGACATAATCAATGCTACGAAATGTAACAAGGCTGCAGGACCAGACGGGTTTTTCAACGAACATCTAAAGGAATCGGCACAATACCTATCAGAACTATGGTCCAAGCTCTTTACCAAATGCCTAGAAACAGGAAATATTCCCGAAGAATGGAGAAAATCGACCATTAAAACTCTCTATAAAGGAAAAGGTGAAACCAACGACCCCAACTCGTACAGAGGAATTGCACTGGAAAGCAACACCTTCAAGTTACTGACAAGAATTCTAACCAACAGGATAGTATATGAAGTCGACTCCAAGATACCGGAGGAACAATTCGGCTTTAGACGAGGAAGAGGAACCTTGCACGCAATTCAAAATCTGTTAAATGACATAGAGGAAGCAAAACGACTCCAAAAGGGAAAGTTTTATGCAGTCTTTATAGACTATACAAAGGCCTTCGACCTAATTGACAGAAGAAAGCTCACATCGAAACTTCAAAATATCATCGGAAATCACAATCCTTTAACAATCTTAGTAAAAAATATCCTGGCATACAACCAGATCACCATAGATGACGCAGTAAGCAAAACAAAGGAAATCACCCAAACTAATGGAGTGTTGCAAGGCGACCCCCTCAGTCCCATACTGTTCAATATTGCCACAGCCGATGTAACAACAGCAATCCGAGAGAAATCAAAGGACGCAGTGATCTACATATATGCGGACGACATGGTCCTAGGATCACCAAATAAGGAAGAACTCCAACACGCCTTCTCAGCACTGGTAGAATGGGCAGGAAATAACAGTCTGAAAATAAACTGGACAAAAACCCAACAGATGGTTTTTCGGAAAGGTGGGCGTGTAGCAGCAAACGACAACTTGCAATATGAAGAGGTCAAAGTGGAAATAGTGAATGCAGTTAAATACCTTGGGATCACTTTACAGACTACCGGAACATTCAGACTACACATCCAAGACAGTGCAGTGGCTTGCTTGAAAGCCATGTACGACATTACCAATCTACAGCAGCTATCCTTAAAAACAGCTATGCATCTGTTTGACGCAAAGATCCTACCAATTCTCACGTACGGGATCCACTTGATATGGGACCGACTAACGAAGAGAGATCTGGCCACCATCGAAAGAGTTAAAGCCCAATTCCTGAAAACCTTAATGGGCATCTCAAAATACACGCGCTCCCGCCTAACATATGAATTAGCACGGGAACCCTTCCTCGTCGAAGAAATAAGAACAAAATTACAGCTTCCATCAACAAAGAATGCTGAAGCGCACCTAGCAGAGAGAAGAGATAAGAGAAAAGGCATTCCGCTAGAATTTTACAGCACGGATGCCATGATCAACCGGAACTGGACCAGCGCCAATCAGAAACTAAGACATGTGGTGATAAAGTTAGCAGTGCATGGGTACCACCATAAAATATGTAAAAACATGTCCTACCACGCCCCAAATGAACTCTGCGTGTGCTCGTTATGTGACCAGTTCTGTGACACATATCACATCACACGATGTAAAAATAACCAGAAATCACTCTGTGATTATAGCAAGGACATATTTAAAATGAACAAAGCATCATACAGTGTTGCTCTATTTCACAAATAACATTCAATTCACAATATAATGACTGGTCATGAATGAATGCTTTAATGCACACATTCCTGATTGATTACTGGATCATGATGTTTTTCACATCAATTAACTCTTTATAGCATGTTTGTTTCACTAGTGTAAATCTATGTTATGCACATTCGTGCGCTTTTCTGTTAATAATAATAGGTTCTGAAAATATCAACAAAAGTGTAGTAAGCCCTTTGGCAGAATGCCAAAAATAGATTCAAAAAGGGGGCATCTGCCCGAGTTCAAAAAATACCTCACAGGTCAAAATCCCATTACGGGTTCAGGAAATATCAACAAAAGTGTAGTTAGGCCTTTGTCAAAGGTTAAGTTAAGCTACAGCCGCCATCTTGTTAGATTAGGCTAGGTTATGTTAACCTACAGCCGCCATCTTGTTAGGTTAGGCTAGGTTGAGTTAAGCTACGGCCGCCATCTTGTGTGGTGGAGCGGTGGCGGTGGTCACAGAACCATCCAAAAATCACTACTCTGGCGAAATGATTCTATGCTCCCCTTCATAATTTTGTTGTTTGTTGAGTATTCAGTCTTTCGGCTGGTCTTATGCAGCCCTCCATGCTTCCCTGTCCTGAGCTAATCGTTTTATCTCTGCATAGCTACCACACCCTACATCTGAGGCAATCTGTTTAACATATTCTAACCTTGGTCTACCCCTACAGTTCTTATCCTCGACCCTTCCTTCTATAACTAAGTTTGCTATTCCTGGGTGTCTTAGTATGTGTCCTACCAACCAATCTCTTCTCTTCATTAGCAGTCGCCAGAAACATCTCTCCTCTCCCACTCGTCTTAATACCTCTTCATTCGTAACCCTATCTACCCATCTGATCTTCATCATTCTCCTGTAACATCACATTTCAAGTGCTTAAATTCTCATCTTCTCTGCCTCTCCACCAGTATAAGTTTCACTTCCATAGAGTGTCACGCTCCAGACAAAGGCTTTCAAAAATGACTTCCTAATACATAAATCTATATTCGATGTTAACAGATTCCTTTTCTGTACAAATGCTTTCCTTGCCTCCGCTAACCTACTTTCTATATCCTCTTTGCTTCGTCCATCACTGGTTATTTTGCTTCCTAAGTAACAGAAGTCTCCTACTTCCTTTAGCGTTCCACCTGACAATTCGACGGCCATAGGGGTCTCTGATTTCTTTCGGCTGCATTCCAAACTTTTTGTTACATTTATTAATTTTCATCATGAATTCTTTCCTCTGGAAATACTCATTCAAATCCTCTGGTGTGTCGGCTAAGATGACGATGTCATCAGCAAACCTCAGAGTTTAAATTACTTCTCCTTGTACATTTACTCCTACTTTGAATTTGATCAGAGGCTGTCGCGGACTTTGCTCACGGAGTGGTTTAAGGACCAATATCCTGCATGACACCGGAAGGCTAGCTGGGGAGCTAACATTTTGATCTTCATTCAACTGCATCGTACGAGTGTCAGAGAAACTTACCCGTGACCAAGATTCCGCACGGCATTGTACACGCTGAAAGGGAATGCTTGTTGATACACTTCAATCACCTGGTGGGCTGCGATCCTGAGATGTCATCTTGGAGTAATGTGTGAAAACATGTTTATTTGGACGAGTTTCGTTAAATGCCATTCTTGAATTTATATTCACACTCTTAAAATGTAATTTTCAAGTAAATTCAGTCAGTTGTTAAGTTGCCAGAATACAAACATAATTTCAAATCTTACATCATTAAATACCTGTAGCTAGTAGTCCCTCACTTCTTCATTTTAGGGGGTTTCAAAACGTCCTGAGCACCAGCCAGTACGTTTAATATTCCTGCACTCATCCGGATATCAAGAAGAGTTTTCATAAATTTAATATTCAGTTTTCTTTGTTAATTGAAAAATGAAAATCCACAGCCTGCTTCCAGTTTCCGACCGGGTCAGGAATGGAATGAATGAAGCCCCCATCTAGCGGCGAGGATATGAACTGTGCCGGCTGCCGAGGCCTGACGCACTCCTCTGGGGCAATGATTAAATGAATGACAGATGAAATGAAATGATAGTGGAGAGTGTTGCTGGAATGAAATTTTGACAGGGAAAACCGGAGTACCCGGAGAAAAACCTGTCTGCCTCCGTTTTGTCCAGCACAGATCTCACATGGAGTCACCGGGATTTGAACCACGGACCCAGCGGTGATAGGCCGGCGTGCTGCCGCCAAAGCCACGGAGGCTTCCCTTTGTTAATTAATTTTTGTAATTAATTTTAAATTACAGGTTACGCAGGAACAATGGGCAATGCCCGAAGCTTTCTTGAAGATATTATCAATTTAAAATAGTGAGTGAACAGCCATTCGATTGATAAACAATTTGACAATACATTTTCTAACCACAGCACCTTCTGTCGAATGAACATAACACGACTCCATGGAGCAGAAGCAACACCTCTTCAGGAGAAATAGACAACACTGAAATACTAGATCCAGACTAAAATGGTCCAAATGTTCTGTTTACAATAAATTGTAGGTCTTCTGTGTGTGTGCTTACAAGATAAACAATTCAAATACCGAATTTCGTATCAAGATAACTTTAACGTTTATACTTACGGAAATATTGAAATAACACTTCATAAGACAAAAGACTGATGGTATAAAATTAATTAATGTTTTGCTCATTAGAAAGAGATAGGGACAGAAGGATAGGAATGTGGAAATGTTTAAATGGGCGTGGATTATAGTTTTTATAATACGGGGTGGGAAATTGTTTTCCCACTTGCCGTACCCGACAGCAAGATTTTGTGTGTGGGCAATAGTAGGATAACAAATAATGTTGTCACTGTGCTTATCACTCAATAATATGATTCATGAAAACTCCAATATTTTATGACGTGCAACATGGCAATATTGATTATTTCCTTGATACTATGCGTGCAAGGCTTACTTTGTAATAACCGAGAGATAATGGATCTAGCGTACATATCAGTAGTAAATTATTCATAATGAGCTAAATACAGCTAGGTGAACCATCATTGCCATTTATTTGAATATTCCACTCAAACAGAAAATAATAACGTAGGAAACGCTACACTATCCGATAAGTAGAGGTTTTTGAACCACACAAAACACACCACTAGCAGACCAAATTGAAAAAAGAACACATTTTCTTTCGGATAGGATTCTATCAGTAGTAGTAATCTTTCATACTGAGCTATAGCTGAATTATCTCCAATTATTTTAATATTCAACTCGAACAGGAAAGAATAACACAGAAAACGCTGGTTTTATGCTCAAATTATGATGTTCATATTATAGGTCACACAAGATTCGCCATTGACAAACCCATATAGACAAAAGAACATAAAGACAGTAACGCTCCGAGAAGTCGAACGTTTTGAACCAATCGCAATCTAGAAATATACAGTATATGTGAGTATATTTACCAAACTGTTATCATGACATTACGGAATCCAAATTTACTCAAAGAAACTGTTCTTTCTCGGTTCAGCAACGATATCTGGTGTACTGTTATTGATATACTTTTTCAGAAAATGTGGGTGAATTTTCCTTTAATTTTCCTTTAACACGTTTACAGCGTATTAGTAGAGCATGACATATCCACCAAACTGGGCGAGATATTTGCGTGGAACTCTTTAAAAGCCGTAATGATTGGAGATTTTATCATCGGTAAGACGGGTTCTACCGAGCTTATCCTACTTATCTTACTCACGCTGTTGCGTCATCTGCAAATACAAGGGCGTTTGGTTCACTGTCAGCTTCTTAACAGATTTAAGGATCCAATCCATTAAAATGGTGATAAAAGTTGTGATATGGCACTTCCTTGTTGGACTCCTTTCTGTGTTTCAACCCACAAAAATTATTAAACCAAAAAATAAATTACCCCCTTAAGGATACAAGAGCACCATTGAGAGCACCAGTCCCTACTACGAGACATCATAATTTTGATGGCGTCTCCAAGTTTGAGATAACTCTGATAATACTTACTTTCATAATATTCTTTTCTTTTCAGTGTTACTGGCCTGCGGTAATCCACCGACAGAAGTGTGGACAGATATTTACATACGCTAATTCAGCACCGGTCAAACTACTCTAGGTATTGGTGAACACCTTTCGAACATGCGAAGCCACACTTACATCCTCTTATCACTAATGTTGGCTACAGAATGTTCAAAACTACTCCAACTTCCAGCACTTTATGAAGTACCAGTACACCACCTTAAGGCATGTCTTCAGAACATTATTGACAGTTTCTTCATTCAAAAAGAGGCTCTTCTAATTTGTATGGATCCCTCAGAATCATCATTTATTGATCCATTCATTCAAAACTATCACTCATATACTGGCGCAGTCTCGTATTGTAGGAATGGAAAGTTAGAGAAACATGAGAGACATCATGTAGATAATGTACTAATACTCTTACATCATAGTGAAGAGAGGAATCCATTTCTCATGCAAATTGAAACTTTGGACCTAATTTACATTTGGAATTCTAGTGCTCGGTTTATTATTGTTGTCGTGAACCCTGTGGAGAAGAAGGACGAATTGGAAGCGGTTAGCCGTATCGTGGAGGTGATGTGGAAGATGTACGTGCTGAACTTCATCGTGCTTGTCTTCTCACAAGGAACTGATAGCATGGCCCTCTTTCTAAAGATATACATGTGGTTTCCTTTCAGTGAATCGGGAAATTGTGGAAGGAATTTCAAGGAAGTTACTGTTATAGGAGAGTGGAAAATAGAACAAGAATATCACTGCAATGGCAACAGGGAACTATTTCCAACAACAGTGCCCCAAACATTCAACAATTGTCCTATTACTGTGGTAACATTTGATAATAAACCTTTCGTCATTAAAGAGGAATCAAAGGATAATTGGTTTGGAAGTGGCATCGAGGTGAAGATATTTTTTGCAGTGACAGATTACCACAAACTCAAAGTTCGATTTGACGATCCTACTTTTACAAACACCTCGCTCGATGGATGGGGTGGTGTTCTTGCCAATGGAACGTGGATAGGTAGCTTGGGTGACGTAGTAAATGGAAGAGCTGATTTATCATTTGCTGGATTCTATCCAGATGTGACGCGATGGGCAGCATTGGATATGAGTGTCCCACATGTTAATGATGGAGTGTTATGGTACATCTCAAGAGCTAAAAAGATATCCAACTGGGAAGCGTTCACGACCATTTTCAGCTCTGATATTTGGATTCTGCTCATTATTTCATACGTATTGGTATCAGTCGTCGATAACTTGCTATCTGCTAAGGGTAACATGACTGTCTCTGCACTCAACACGTGGTCTGTGTTGATAGCGATCACATTAAAAAACCTCCCCGAACTCTCAAGATCACGGATATTCTTTGTGATTTGGGTATACTACAGTCTAGTCGTGAATTCAGGGTATAAATCCTTTCTCGTTGGTGTTCTTACATACCCTGGCCATGAAAAGCAAGTCCTAAGTCTTGAAGACTTGATGCATTCTAAACTAAATCGGGGAGCCCAATCGTTCTTTAAGAACTTGTTATACGACGGTGAAGGAACTCATAGTGAGTTGCATAAAAGCACAGAATTTTGCGACGTGGTAGAACATTGTTTCACCAGATTTGTGGAGGAAGACAATTTCGCAGTATTTAGTCCCCGTACTTCAATTATCACATTTTTCAAATCCATAAAAGGAGAACGCAAAGTTTATGTTCCTTTGACAGGTGGAGAGGTTTCCTTTCCTATTTCATTTTATCTTAGAAGGAATAGTCCATATACCGATAAATTGAATACTATAATAACAAGGATAAAGGAGTCAGGAATTTTGTCTAATTGGTTTTCTGTTGAAAATAAGGAGCTGAATTTTCAAGACATCAGGAAACGAGAGAGAATGGAAAGGAAACACATTGTAGTATTTACTTTAGAACATTTAGAAGGGGCATTTGCCGTCCTATTGTTCGGAGCAAGCATTTCAATAATAGTATTCATGGTGGAAATTATCTGTGGAAAGCGTCTCTGTCAAAGAACAATTTTTCGATAGCAAAATAGTAAATTGTTGGGATTATAATCACAACAGGATACTACTTTATGTTCGACGGTGTCGAAACGTGAACATTATGTGTCAGAAAACTGTATCATAATGAGGCTCATTATAACACTATTTTTAGCCTACTTTTCACATTTTGCAAAAATGAGGAAAAAGTAGACTTATGAGGTCGGGCAAATGTGTGTCTGGCTGTCTGTCCTTCTGTCTGTCTGTCTGGCTGTGTGTGTGTGTCCCCCCTTATCAACTCCTAAACGGCTGCAGCAATCGAAACAAAATTTGGTAGGAGTAAAGATCTATACCTGAATATCTCACGGCCATATTTAAAAATGATGTCAGTGATACCAACTGCTGAAATATCGCAATTGAAATTTGAGCTCCATGTTGGATATCTTGGAAGGTATGAATGGTAGCTACTTCAAATTTGGCACACATACAGATAGTAATATTGCAGTTTAATTTCCAGGAGGCCATACATGGTAGTGTTGCCAAAATGATTATAAGCCTGCTGATAGGTCCAAATTTTAAATGCATATAACTTCTACAGTATCAATTGGATTTCAACCAAATTTCATATGTGCTATGTGTACAAGAGTGGATATGACTGAGCGTATTCTTAAGAGCCACCAGGGCTATCAACTGTTAATAAATGCTCTATTTTTTTATTCAAATAGCCATATATCAGAAAGTATGCAAGCCGACAGCTTTAAACTATGCACACGTATAGTACCTGACATTCTATATTAATTTGGAGTAACGTATATACGCCAGTGCTGCCAACATGATTCTAAGCCTGCTGAGAGGTCCAACTTAAAATACATGTCACTTCTATACTATCATTTGAATTTCAACGAAATTGTGTGTGTGCTATGTGTACAATAACAGATATGACTATGCCGATTCTTAAGAGTAAGCAGGGCTGCCAACTGTTAATAAATACTGTCTCTATTTTTGTTATCCTAATATCAATATATCAGAAAGTATGCAAGCCAATAGCACTAAACTTTGCACACGTATAGTACCTGGCATTCTAGATTAATTTAGAGTAACAAATATAGGCCTACGCCAGTGCTGCCATCATGATTCTAAGCCTGCTGATAGGTCCAATTTTAAAATGCATGTAACTTCTATACTAACCAATAGATTTCATTCAAAATTGACACAACAATAGATCATATTATTTCAGATTATTTCTGACCAATACATGTATGTCATTGTTGCCAACATGATTTTACGCGCGCTTTTAACTGCACGTAACTTCCATGCTATCCATCGGACTTCAACCAAATTTTGTATTCTGTACCTTAAGAGATGGAATTAAGAATATATTCAGTCACCGGGGCTGCCAACTGTAGTTCTCTATTATTACCAACTTAATTTCATCATTATTCTAGATAGATCCATATAGATTAATCATTGGCATGGATCTTAAATTTTAAGAAAAGTAGGCTCTATAGTTCGTCACGGAACTTCTTGTTATGAAACAGTTTCTCCCACCAATCACAGCTCAAGAAACAGTTGTTTGACCAATTAGGTAAGGATACCTTCGCGCATGCGCTCATAATCCAACATGTCTATATAAATTACCGAAAGTGCACCGTGCATATGTTCGCGTAAATAAACTAACGAATATGAGACTAGAAATAGCTCTGTATATACCTTAATATCCCCAACTCCAATTTCAACACAGCGCATTGCTTTCAAACGACTTCAGTGACAGTTTGACTGAATGCAGATGCACATCAGCAGGCTGTAAACATTGCCAAGCACACAGAGCGCATGCGTCGGTCGGTCAGAGCATTTGGAAAACAGAGATATCCTACCCAGCGCTTGCATTCTGATCACAAAATTCTAGTGACTGAATCTCAACAGATATTTATGAATATTTATGTTAAAACATTTAATCAAGTAATAATTATCGTCGAACATAAACAGACGTATGCAACTCGCCTATAATGGTAATTAAGACACTCGTATGGAAATTATGAAACTCGCCTACTCTCGTTTTATAAACATACTCGTGTCATAATTATTGCCATTATAGGCTCGTTGCATAATGAACTATTATGCTTCTCCAAGGGGTAAAACTTGTCCCTGTAAATTGATGAAAGCAAACTTCTAGCTAGACTAACTTCGAGAGACAAATTTCTTGAAAACATCAATTATTGAAATAAATGGTATTTTTTTTAAATTAAATTTGAATGATTGCACAAGGGCCAATAAAATCAGTGGTCATCCTAACATTTCTGTTTTGATCAAATAATATGTTCATGCAATAACACCAAATAACTCAATATAAGTTGTAATCGATGGAGATTTGACAAGAAGTCAAAATTGTAGAGATTTACAGATTGCATTGTGCTGCCAAGTTTTGAGGTTATAGCTGTATCTAGGACTGTTAATAAAGGGCAAATATGTGTCTTTCCAAATCCTGAGAAACACGAAAGCTTCATGGCGACCAAGTGATTTACAAATATTTAAAATAACTTTTAATAGTGGTAATGCTATTGGTTTTACGTCCCATTTAACTACTGCGGCTATTAGAGACGCCGGGGTGCCGGAATTTTGCCCCGAAGGGGATCTTTAACGTGCCAGTAAATCTACTGACACGTCTCCCTCGCATTTGCACACCCTCAAATGACAACTGGCTGCGCCAGGATTCGATCCTGCAACCTTGGGCATAGCAAGCAAGAACGTAACCTCTGAGCCACGGAGCGAGTCGAAGTAACTTTTCTGACAGCCTAATCACCCGAGTGAATTCAAACGTGGCACAGCGAATCTTTATCCACAGCTTAGTGTAGAGACATCTAATGATGTTCGATTGTTTTCAAAACAGTACGACATTTTAAAACCATTTTTAGCCTATTTTCAATTTTGAAAAAAATAGGCTTATGAGATCACATTTTGTCCGTGTGTGCGCGCGCGCGTGTGTGTGTGTGTGTGCGTGTGTGTGTGAGAGAGAGAGAGGTGTGTGTGTGTCCGCATAATAACTTCAAAACGGCTAGAGCGATTTCAATGAAACTCGGTAAGTTCATAGCACTATTTAGGATGACCCCGACCGTGCCCTTCAAATTTTGTTACGTCTCACCAATCCAACATGGCGGCTGTGCGAAATATTTCACCAGCATTCAATATCTCCGAAACTATTACCGATATCACCGTGGAATTTTTTACAGTGATAAAGGGAACTACTAGAAGTTCACCTATGTGACGTTTGAAAACTGGTAACTACAAAACCAACATGGCCACGCGAATTTGCGACTATAAATAGACGTTTCTCGCGATTTAACCAACCAAACGCAATACAACTTGGTACAGTATGTATTTATACACATTGTAAAGCACCGACATCTAACTTCGTTCAATTGTTTACATAACCACAAGATGGTGGATGTGCGAAATATATCACCGGCATTCTATATCTCTGAAACTATTAGCGGTATCACCTTGAAATTTTGTACGGAGATAAAGGGTACTACTGGAAGTTCATCTATAATACTTTCAAAAACCGGTTAACTACCAAACGAACATGGCGGCCAAGCGAATTTTAAAATTTTAAAAAGACCTTTCTCGCGATTTAATGTTCTAAACGCAATGAAATCTGGCACAGGAAATGTTTACACACATTGTAATGCACTGGTATCTAATTTAGTTCAATTGTTTACATAAACTCAAGATGAATAATGAACGTACGCAATAATTTTCCTTTTTTGGACCATGACTCTATGGCCTATACATTTAACAATCCAACATGGCGACAATCCGAAATATTTGGTCGGCTCTGAATATCTACAACTTTATTATAGCAATCAAACTGAATTTTTTAATGTTCATAGGGGCTATGAACTTAAGTTCACCTATATGACTTTAAATAACCTGGTGATCACAAATCCAACATGGCGGCGACGTGAATTTTATACACATGGACGTTTCTCGCAATTTAACCATCCGAGTGCAGTAAAACTTGGTACAGTAAATCCTTATACGAATGTTAATCCACTGGCATTTAATTTATTTCAATTGTTTCCATAACCACAAGATGGCAACTGTGCGAAATTTTAAAATCTCCTGGTTATTTTATTTATCGTATGATGAAAGGAGGAATATGTACAAAAATATATACAACAAGATACACATGATCTCATGTTTGTAAAATTAAGAGTTCAATTTTAAGTTGTTTGCTGTAAAGAACCTCCTGGATGACATAGACGATACCTTACGGTTACCAAGAGGAAAGCTCCATTGTGTTTTCGTTGATTACTCCAAAGCCTTTGACATGATCGACAGAAAACTCCTAGTGTCAAAATTAGAACAGCTCACCGGAGAAGAACACCCGCTGACCAATATAATAAAGGACATCTTAACTTACAACAAGTTCTCGATTGATGACTCTGTATCTACAACATACGACCTAATCCAGACCAATGGCGTACTACAAGGGGACCCCCTCAGCCCGCTTTTATTCAACGTAGCTACAATCGACATCATTAAGACAATAAAACGGGCAACGAAGTCTACTTCACTTTATATGTATGCCGACGATATGGTTCTCGCATCGACCAACATTCAGGACATCCAGCTTTCCCTCAACGCGTTAGCACTATGGACAAATGAAAACAGCTTCACAGTAAACGAGAAGAAAACCCAACAAATGACCTTCCGAAAAGCGGGAAAACTCGCAGAGGAAGACATACTTTACTACAAGGACACTCCATTGGAAAGAGTAAATGCGTTCCGGTACTTAGGCATCACACTTCAGACTACGACGACATCGTTTCGGCTACATATAAAGGAAAGAGTGACGGCAGCAATAAAAGCTTTTTATGGAATCAAAGACATAAGAAGTTTATCCATACATACAGCAATGGCTCTCTTCAAAGCAAAGATTATACCAATCTTAACCTATGGTTTGGACCTCATTTGGCTTAAACTGACGATAAAAGACCTATCAGCAATAGAAAAGGTGAAAGCCCGCTACTTGAAAGCAGCCTTAGGGTTATCAAGGTTCACGCTCTCAAGGCTCGTCTATGTGCTGGCAAGAGAGTCTTTCCTTATAGAGGACTTACGTCTACACTACGAACTTCAATCAACCGATGCGACCAGGAATTTAATGGAGGAGAGAGAGAAGAAACGACGAGAAATATGGCCGGAGTTCTTCTCTACAGATGCCATGCTAGACCGAACGTGGATGGGACCCAACCAAAAACTACGACACGTGCTGACCCGGTTGGCGGTGCACGGCTACCACCACTTGATCTGCGTAAAGACTCACTTTCATGAGCCAGACGATACTTGCGTGTGCAGCCTGTGCCATTCAGTGTGTGATAGATACCATATCACCTTATGCAAGCAAAGACAAATTTCTCTCACTGAGTATAGTGAAATGTGAACTAAATTACAGGGTTTATGATATTTATGTATTTATGTATTTTGTGAATGCACTTTCGTGCGCAATTATACTATTATTAATTTTAAGTTGTTGAATCCAATCGATGGCTTCTTGATTAAGCTGGTGGAGTTCCTGTATTGTCCCTTTGAATGCTCTGAGAGGACATTCGAAAGCTACGTGGTCCATAGTTTGCCGATCTTCTCCACAGACACATTCAGGGGAGGACTTCCAGCCCCATTGATTCAGTATCGCTGCACACCTGCCTTGGCCCGTTCTTATTCGGTTCAGTGTGCACCATTGACGTCGAGGTAAACGAAAACCAGCAGGTCGTTCCCAAGGAGTCACAATTAGATGGTGATGTGTCAGGGAAGTTTGTTCCTGCCATTGATTGTTCCAGGCATCTAGAATGTTGAAGTGATTATCCTGCAGGTTGACTGCTGTTCGCCATGATGGTTGTCTGGACTTCAGACGCTGCGGTAAAGGTACTGCGAGCTCAGAGTGTATTGGCAGCGATGGGTTGTTTTCAATTCTCTTCCATGTGTTCAGCAATGATTGAAGTCTTCTCAGGGGTGGAGGTGGAATGTTACTTGTTACTTCTTATGTCCTTATCATGCGAATGAAGTTTGAATGCTACACGTACACAATAATCTTCATGTAAGAGTACATAACTCTAGGACCTTCATATAGACTATAAAATCCAACATGGCGACCATCCGAAATATTTAGTCGGTTCTCAATATCTACGAATCTATTACAGCAATCAAACTGAAATTTTGTATGTTGATAATGGCAATTAACATAAGTAGGATATATGAAAATAGGCTATTTCTCGTATCTTATTCAGGTGATTAAAAAGACGATTCGTTTAATGGGCTATGATAACAATCAATATATAATGCTTATTCCTGCACGTGGTGCCTCTGCATAGGTACCTGGATTAGACTTTCCAGTACTGAACTGAGCATCAGCATTCCAGAAGTACAAACAAAGATGATGACATCTGTTCCACAAAGGCTTTTTTCAAGGCTAACTCTAATTACGTTTAATACAGAGGGACTTTCATCCCCAAAAGAAGAGCTCCTGAGTGAAATATGTCGAAGTAACAACTGTGACATACTGTACTTTGCATACAAGAGACCCACAGAGACAATCAGAAACGACGTCCCAAAATTGATAGCTTGAGACTTATTGCCGAGAGACCTCACAGATAGTACGGAAGTGCTTTATTCGTTCGACCTGCTCTTCAAATCATGTCCACTTCCATCTCTGAACTCGAGGATATAGAAATATTAACTGCTGAGCTGAGTAATTGCACCGTATCTTCTGTATATAAACAGCCAGGTCCTGCTTTTTCCTTTGCTACCCCTGATAGTTTCCATAAACATAGTGGCAATTTTGTACTTGGTGACTTTAACAGTCACAGTACAGTATGGGGTTATTCTCAAGACGATGATAATGGAGAAGAGGTGTTAAAATGGGCCGATACCTTCCAATTAACCCTCATACATGACAGTAAACTTCCTCCATCCTTCAATAGTGGGCGTTGGCATCGTGGATACAATCCAGATCTGATCTTTGCCAGTGAGCCCATCAACCAACAATGCATGAAGACAGTAGTCTGTCTGCTCCCCAGTTCCTAACTCTCAACATCTGCCTGTGATGTGCCAAGTTACTGCTTTAGCCCGACCGATTACTATACCCTACCATAGAAGATTCAACTTCCGGAAACCTAATTGGGAGAAATTTAGTTCTACTTTGGACAGTTTTGTAGCTGATATCCAGCCAACACCAGAAGAATACGATACATTTGTGAATGCAGTGAAGATGGCTTCATGGTTATCGATGCCTCAAGGGTGCAGGACACAATACTTCCATGGCTTAACACCTAAAACAGCTGATCTGATGAGTAATTATCTTTCACTCTTCGAAGATAATCCATTTAGTGACGAAACAATTTCATCAGGAATTGAGCTAATATCCACCATAGCACAGAACAAGAGAGAAAGATGGCTGAAACTTATGGAGGAAACTGACTTCTCTGTTAATAGTCAGAAGGCTTGGAGGCTGCTAAAGAAATTAAATAATGATCCAACTAAGAGTTCCACACATGCAAACATCACTGCCAGTAAAATCGCATCACAGCTCATAAATAATAGCACACCAAGATCATCATTTAGAAACTCAGATTTCAAACTTGAGGATAAGGAACTAGAAGCTGCCGTCCGTACATGTCGGAATGGCAAGGCAGCAAGACTGGATGGTATTTGTGTTGAACAAATTTAACATTTTGGCAATGTCACGAAAATTCGGCTTCTAAATCCTTATAATCACTGCATTGCATTTTTCAAGATCCCAAAATTATGGCACATGGCTCGTGTAATAGCTGTTTTAAAGCCTGGTAAAGTACCAAATGATCCTAAAAGTTTCAGACCAATTTCTCTTCTTTGTCATCTGTATAAGATCCTAGAGAGAATGATCCTGAATCGTTTAACTTCTGTAGTTGATCCTCTTCTAATCCCTCAACAAGCTGGATTCACACCCGGCAAAAATTGCACTTCTCAAGTCCTACACCTTACTCAGTTCATAGAAGATGGTTTTGAAAGGAAAAAGATCACAGGTGTCTCTCTGCTGCATATGACACCGTAAACCACAGAATGCTGTTACATGAACTCTATAACATAACGAACAACTATGGATTCACTAACATGATAGCTACACTTCTTCAGGATCACCGGTTCTTCCTTGACTTCCAAGGACATCGCAGCCGATGGAGAACTCAGAGGAATGGATTGCCCCAGGGAAGTATATTGTCTCCTATTTTATTTAATGTGTACACCAATGATCAACCACATCCTCAAGGGTGTAAAAGCTTCATTTGCGCTGACAACCTTGTTCTTTCTTCCCAATCAGAACAGTTTGAAGTGTAGAGCATACACTCAGTCGTGCTCTCAAACAGCTTGGTACTTACTATGAAAGGAACCAACTCATGCCCAATCCTAATAAGACTCAAGTATGTGCCTTCCACCTGAAACATAAACAACTAGTCGGAAACTTGAAGTATTCTGGAATGGTATGTTATTGGATCATTGCTTCCATCCCAAATATCTATGTGTCACCTTGGACCGTACACTCACATTCAAGGAGCAGTGCTTTAAGCTAAAACAGAAGATCTCTTCGAGGAACAGCCTCCTCCGTAGACTGGCAGGGACTAACTGGGGCACCCATCCCCAAACGTTAAGGACAACTGCATTGACCTTATGCTATTCCGCAGGAGAATATGCCAGTCCAGTGTGGTACAAGTCAGCCCATGCAAAGCAGGTGGATGTAGCCTTAAATGAGATCTGCAGGATTATTACAGGTTGTTTGAGGCCAACTCTCATCAGTAAAGTGCTCTATCTTGCAGGGATTGCTCCGCCTGATATCAGAAGAGAAGTGGCTGCAAGCAACGAAAGAAGTAAATCATCTGCTATGACCTCACACCCACTCTTCGGATATCAACCTGCTGAGAGAGATTAAAATCGAGAAAGAGCTTCCTACAACTACTCAACCATTACAAGGAACAGCAGCAACAGCTCGAGTTGCCGTGTGCAAGGAGAGGACCAGCTATCTGTCTGAATGGATGGAGCCAAAGGAATCTCTACCTCCTGGTCACACAGAGAACTGGCTAATCTGGAAGTCCCTGAACAGAATGCGGGTGGAAGTTGCAAGATCCAGGGACAACTTATATAAGTGGCATTTTCCGACCAAGACAGTCCTATGTGTTTGTGGCGCAACCCAGACAACACAACACCTCTTCTCCTGTCCATTGTGCCCGTACAGCTGCACAATGAATGACTTGACTGAAGCTAATTCAAGTGCTATCGAAGTGGCTAAGTTCTGGGCAGAAATCGTTTGAAGTCGTCTGTTCAACACGTACTTTGTACTTCTGACACGAATAATTAAATAATAAATCTAATGGCAATAAATTCTAGAGCTTACTTTTCGTAAATCAAAGAAGCCGTGCTTTTCACTTTTCTAAAATTGAATTCCCGTGATTCGTTACAGCTGGATACCATCACGCGGGAGGCTATATATTCTAGCTCGTACCCAGGCACGGATCCAGGGGGGGTCACGGGGTCATGACCCCCCCCCCCCCCACGGGAAACCATTTTTTTTTGCAAACTCAAAAATCAAAAACACAAGAACCAGACAAATGAAACTTAACGAATTTTAACTGAAGAAAAAAGTGTTTTTCATTTTATTCAATACTGAAAATTTCTTTATTGCAATTATTATGTTCTGTAACAACTGCACATATTTACAACTTCATACCTGTTATATAAAAACAATTATTTATATAACAAAATCACCTCGTCTATTTTGTTTAGCAAACCTTGTGATTACCGAATCGATGTTTATAGTGATGTCACGATGAATGTGCAGCAATGCAAGGATAGGAATTTGGGGCTTTTTTTGCACCAAAATTTTTTGCCGACGTTCAAACTGCAAGCCTAGTTGGCAATTTAAGCAGTGACTTTCCCCCTTTGTCGGTACCAACTCGACTTGCCGAAACTGTAACGTACCTTGATACTTTTCTCGAAGCTTGATGTAAAAGTCGCAAAACACGCCGTTGCAATTTGTACGAATATTTTTGGTGCGCAAAACGCATCAAATTTCTATCCATGTAGCTTGCAAAAAAATTGGTCTGGTTTTGTACGTATGGTTATTTTGTGATTGCGTTTTTAGTGATACCATTTTTCTTAACAATTTCGATTTTCTGACTCCCCCCCCCCCAAAGCCAAACTCTAGATCCACGCCTGCTCGTACCTCATTGTAATCTTGTCGGTGGAGACATACTGTAGGTCAAACCTATAGAGCTTACACTAATTTTCGTTCTTTCGCGTGCCATAGAGCGCTCCATCGGCGTATGGTTATGAATAAGCAGCTTTCGGTTTAGTCAGGTAATGGAAGCTAAGGGATCTGTGTACTACAATTTTCCTTGCATGTAACTGAGCACATTGTTGTTGTTAGAAAAGATTTAAATTGTACAAAGCACCAAGAATTATATGATTTGCTGCTGTGTACAATGAGAAAGTTCTACTTGTGTTTATTCCTTATGTATTGATGATGCAAATTGTCAGCTAACATTGTGTCGCTTACAAAACTCGTCGTCTGTAATTGTTGCAAATTTTCGGTCAATTTACTACAGATTGAAAATGAAAATCCACAGCCTGCTTACAGTCGACCGACCGGGTCAGGCATGGAATGAATGAAGCCCCCATCTAGCGGCGAGGATATGAACTGTGCCGACTGCCAAAGCCTGTCGCACTCCCCTGGGGCAATGATTAAATGAATGACAGATGAAATGAAATGATAGTGGAACGTGTTGCTGGAATGAAATTTGTAACAGGGAAAACCAGAGTACCCGGAAAAAACCTGTCTGCCTCCGCTTTGTCCAGCACAAATCTCACATGGAGTGACCGGGATTTGAACCACGGATCCAGCGGTGAGAGGCCGGCGTGCTGCCGCCTAAGCCACGGAGGCTCAATTTACTACAGATTATGTTTGAAAAATAAATTAAGAACGTAACGAAGAAAGGTTGGTTGGTTGGTTGGTTGGTTGGTTGGTTCTTAAGTTTAGGGGCTGGGAGAACGCGGTCATGTAGCCCCGTGTACTTTGGGTGTGTGCAGAATCTGTCTGATAACCGGTGTTAATTGTGATGACTGTATTAGTGTGCGTTATCTGTTATTTAATTCATGTAAGGACAGCAGACTTTTGAATTTTTTAAATAGTTCCTACTTTAGCTGCCAAACGCCACCGTCAACGACTACTAGTTCAGAACTTAGCTACCAGACGCCACCGCAGTCGGCTCTTGGCAACGAACGTAGGAAGCTAAGAGCGTTGTTTACATTCTTAACCTATACAATTTAGCTTCACACAGGTGTAATTAGTGGAAGGTTCTTTAACATGCCATAAATCTATGACATGGGACCACCGGCTTTACTTCCCCTCCAAAGGGAGGCATGCTGAGGGATTTTAACGCTCTTAAAAATCCGACGACTTCAGCCGGATTTGAACCCGCGATTTTGGGCATAGAAGCTCAGCATGCTACCAACTACGCCACCGAAGCCGCGTACAGGCCGGACGTTTGTTTTAGACGATTGCCCTTGGCATTGAAGCCTGCGGGTGAGCCTGTACACAGTCACTCTCTCACCCTATCGCTTCAAACTTGTCACCACCGATCTGATGTAATGGAATTTCAGACTTGAACACGTGGTGACACCGTCCCGCTGACAGTACAGTCCATGTCGAAGTATTGTGTGACACGGAAGTACACGTTACGTAGTTACGAACAGAACGCCATTATATTTGCCAATGACTGTACTTCAGCATAGTGTGAGACAGCTTTGTCAATCATCGTACCGCTTGGGAGAGCTGATAACAACACAGGTACTGCAGTAACTCGCCTCCAGGCTACCATTAAGATTTTTCACTCGTCTAAAACAAACGTCTGGCCTGTAACGAAGAAAGTTTTTCTCCAAATGGAAGACTAAATGCACGTCGTACAATCTTGGCACGGTTTCTTAAGAGCAACTTTACACCGTAATGAGCACGTGGGTTTTAGCCTACTTTCATTTATGAAAAAATTGGCATATGAGATCACCTATTGTCCGTGTGTCTGTCTGTGTGTGCGTGTGTGATGGTGTGTGTGATGGCTGGAGCGATTTCAATAAAACTCGGTAATTTCATAGCACTATTCCGGACGACTCCGACCCCGACCGTAGCCTTCAAATTTTTGTTACGTCTCACCACTCCAACATGGCGGCTGTGCATTCTCCCAGTCTTGCACTGAAGCTTTGCATAGTCATTGAGCTTCAACTGCTGGACAATAACGATTTAATACGGATGAAAATGCAAATCGAAACGCAATATTCATCTCACTGTTCGATCAGACATTTGCAAAGCAGCAGCTTGTTTACGAGCCGGCCGCCGTGGACTGGTTTCCACAGCTTGTCTCACTCGCTCAACATTTTCTGGTGTCCTGGCTGACCTTGGACGGCCTGTCGACGTACGTTTTAAGGCTGAACCTGTGGCTCTAAAATTACTTACCCCTAACAAAATTGTGTTACGAGATGGAACGCGTCCTCTTCGTCTCGCTCAGCCGTACAACGACATAAACCGTCAGATCTTTTTGCCGCATGGCAAAATATGGGTATCATTTGAATGACGTTATCTTCAAATCTTAAAAGTTAAAATCTATTGTTTTTTCATGTTTTCCATTAATTGACATGTACACCTTGCTGTTATAAGTAATAAAATAGTTTGTATCATTTAAAATGTTTGTGTTGTTGTGATTTAAAAAACATCAGATCTTTTTGCCACTCCCTGTATTTCACCAGCTTTCAATATCTCCGAAAATATTACCGATATCACCCTGGAATGTTATACGGTGATAAGGAAAACTACTAGAAGTTCACCTATGTGACTTTTGAAAACCTGGTATCTACAAAACCAACATAGCAGCCAAGCGAAGTTGCGACTTTTAAATAGACGTTTCTCGCGATTTAACCAACCAAACACAATACAACTTGGTACAGTATATGTTCATACACATTGTAATGTACCGACATCTAACTTCGTTCAATTGTTTACATAACCTCAAGATGGCGGCTGTGCGAAATATATTACCGGCATTCTATATCTCTGAAAATATTAGCGGTATCACCCTGAAATTTTGTACGGAAATAAAGGGCACTACTGGAAGTATATCTATAAGATTTTCAAAAACCGGTTAAATACAAAACGAATATGGCGGCCAAGCGAAGTTGAAAATTTTAAATAGACCTTTCTCGCGATTTATTGATCCAAACGCACTAAAACTTGGTACAGGAAATGTTTATACACATTGAAATGCACTGGTATCTAATTTAGTTCAATTGCTTACATAACCTCAAGATGGCAGCTGTGCGAATTTTAAAATTAGGTTTTTATTTCTTGTGTCGTAATCATGCGATCGAAGTGAAAGTTTGAATAATGAACATACGTAATAATTTTCCTTTAATGATACATGACTCTATGGCCTATACATTCAGGGTGATACCGCTAATATTTTCAGAGATATAGAATGCCGGTAATATATTTCGCACAGCCGCCATCTTGAGGTTATGTAAACAATCCAACATGGGGACCATCCGAAATATTTAGATGGATCTCAATATCTACGAATCTATTACAGCAATCAAACTGAATTTATTAATGTTCATAGTGGCTATGAACATAAGTTCACCTATAGGACTTTAAATAACCTGGTGATCAAAAATCCAACATGGCGGCGACGCGAAATATACATATTCACATGGTCGTTTCTCGCAATTTAACCATCCGAGTGCAGTGAAACTTGGTACAGTAAATCCTTATACAAATGTTAATCCACTGGCATCTATTTTTTTCAACTGTTTCCATAACCACAAGCTCGCAGCTGTTTGAAATTTTAAAATCTCGTTTTTATATCTTGTGTCCTAATCATGCGATTGAAGTTTGAATACTACACCTACACAATAATCTTCATGTAACAGTACATAACTCTAAGACCTACATATATAATAATCCAACATGGGGACCATCCGCAATATTTAGTCGGTTCTCAATATCTACGAATCTATTACAGCAATCAAACTGAAATTGTGTATGTTGATAGAGGCAATTAACATAAGTAGGATATATGAAAATAGGCTGTATAGTTCTGCACGGAACTACTTGTTTGATGTGTAACATATTTCCACTCGGTTGCTGGATATTTCTTGTGGGAGTGATTTTGGAAAAGGGAAGGAAATGGGACGGAAATGTGTAAGAGGAAACATTGCATACGGTTTACTTCAAGGTTTGGAGGCCTCAAGTAAAAATTCAGACTTTCACGACCGGCGTTGAAATAGGAATGTCTGTTTTGTTGTCCTTAGAACACGGCCTATAAGTCCGCGATGCAGACATTCCTATTTGGAGGCCTCATTAAAGATATTCCTACAAAAATCATCTTCAAGTTGTCGTTCTTTGGTGTGAAAATATTCGTTATATCATATTTGCTGAAAACAATTTTGATTTATTAAATCTTCATACTATTGATGTATTCTTATTTAATGTAAGCATTCGAGATACTGTCGGCCACGGAAATGGGACGGAAATGTGTAAGTGGAAACATCACATACGGTTTACTTCAAGGTTTGGAGGCCCCATTAAATTTATTCCTAACATAAATCATCTTCAAGTTGTCGTTCTTTGGTGTGAAAATAGACATTATATCATGTTTGCTGAAAACAATTATGATTTATTAAATCTTCATACTTTTGCTGTAAATGTATATCGCATACGGTTTACTTCAAGGTTTGGAGGCCTCATTAAAGATATTCCTACAATAAATCTTTGTTACCGTGAAGTACCTCGCGCATGCCCACCGGTCAGGATTTATCACTGGAGTTTTACAAGTAGTTATTTCAATGACCGACAGAGTTAACAAGGGATTTGCGCTCCCAGCAAAACTAATAGGTCATCGGCTTTTTAATATCTCGCGAACCAAAAATGTTAGGGACTATATGAGGTGTCCTAGGACTCGGGGTGACACCCCCCATTTTCCAATAGCCCCCTTAATTTGACCAAAGGACTCAAAACTAATAGGTCACCGGCTTTTTAATATCTCGCGAAAAAAAAATGCTAGGGACTTGTATGAGGTGTCCTAGGACTCGGGGTGAAGCCCCCTGTTTCCCTATAGTCCCCTTAATTTAAACAAAGGACCCAAAACTAATAGGTCATCAGCTTTTTAATAGCTCGTGAACCAATAATGCTAGGGACTTGTATGAGATGTCCTGGGACTCGGAGTGACACCCCCCGTTTTCCTATAACCCCCTTAATTTAACCAAAGGCTTTTTAATATCTCGCAAAACAAATAATGCTTGGGACTTGTATGAGGTGTCCTAGGACTCGGGGTGACGCCCCCTGCTTTCCTATAGCCCCCGTAATTTAACCAAGGGACCCAAAACTAACAAGTCATCGGCTTTTTTATATCTAGCGAACCAATAATGCTAGGGACTTGTATGAGGTGTCCTAGGAGTCGGGGTGACACCCCCCGTTTTTCTATCCCCCTATTAATTTAACAAAAGGACCCAAAACAAAAGGGTGATCGGCTTTTTAATATTTTGCGTACCAATGCTGTATGAGGTGCTGTAGGACTTGGCGTGACGCCCCCTTTTTTCATGATTTTGTGATTTGCAGAGATGGGTAAATCCAGAGCAGAATATATGCGAAATTGTCGACAAAGGAAACGTGAGTAAAATATAAACTGGAGGAGTACAGCCGAAAAAAATTGACTGCACATATATTTTATCTCAATTTCATAGTAGGATAACATGTCAAATGTTACACATCATATATGCGACTACTGTAAGAATCGTGATTTTTGTAATTAGTTTTCTGGCAACTTGTCCTAAATTATTGACTAAAATATTTCTAAAGACAGGCAATCAATACCTACATTAGAAGGTTTCGGTCTACATAATTAATGCAAAATGAGGTTTATAGTTTATGTAAAATTTCAGTGATTACCTTATGGTACTTTACATAGACTAGGGTGAAGAAGTAAATGATTATTTTAAATTTTTATTCCCAATTTTTTGCCTTTTGGTCTAGTAGCATACAATTTCCCTTGTTTTCCGTACTAAAAACAAGATGTTCAGTAAAGAACATATAGCCTACTTTCCCCTAAATAGGCATTGTTATAACTCTTTGTCCTGTTCAAGGAGTATAATTGAATGTTGGTTGTAGTAGCTTGTTGACATACAACGTGTTATACGGATATTAAACATGAATATGTGGTGCCCTTTGCTAGTGCTACCTCTGTACAAAATTTCATTCAATTCGGTTTTAACGTGTGTGAATTGATAGGAGGAATCGATTTGCTCACATACATGGCCGCCATAGGCAAACTATTGGGCTGATAATCCAGTAATTTGGTTAAAGAACGCTTCTCACATAGAGGTATGTTGTTACAAAATTTGGTAGGGATCAGATGATTAGGTTCGTCGTAGTTTGATTCAAGCTTTTAACATTTTGATGGCCGCCATTACGTTTCCGTCAGGATGGTGACAATATAAAACATGACACTGAGTTGCCTTTTGCAAGTGCTACCTCTGTACCAAATAACGTTCAATTCGGTTTCATCGTGTTTGAATTGATAGGGGGAATCGATTTGCCCACATACATGGCCACTATCTGCAAACTACTAGGCTGATGACCTTTTCGTTTGGTCAAAAGATGCTTCCCACATAAAGGTATGTTGTTGCAAAATTTAGTAGAGATTAGATGATTAGGTTGGTCGTAATTTGATTTTATGCTTTTAACATTTGGGTGGCCGGCATTATATTTCCGTCAAGATGGCGCCGATATAAAATATGGCACTGAGGTGCCCTTTGCTAGTGCTACCTCTGTGCCGAATGTTGTTCAATTCGGTTTTACCGTGTTTGAATAGTTAGGGGGAATCGATTTGCACAAATACATGGCCGCCATCCGCAAACTATTGGGCTGATGACCTTGTACTTCGGTCAAAAGATTCTTCGTACATAAAGGTATAATATTGCAAATTTTGGTAGAGATCAGATGATTAGGTTGGTCGTAATTTGATTTAAGCTTCTAACATTTGGGTGGCCGCCATTACGTTTTCGTCAAGATGGCGGCGATATAAAACATGACACTGGGGTGCACTTTGCTAGTGCTATCTCTGTACCAAATTTTGTTCACTTCGGTTTCACAGGGTTTGAATAGATAGGGGGAATCGATTTGCACACAAGCATGGCCGCCATGCGCAAATTATCGGGCTGACGACCTTGTAGTTTGTTCAAAAGATTCTTCGTACATAACGCTATATTGTTGCAAACATTGGTAGATCAGATGATTAGGTTGGTTGTAATTTGATTTAAGCTTTTAACATTTCGCTTCCCGACATTACGTTTTCATCAAGATGGCGGCGATATAAAACTAGACACTGAGGTGCCCTTTGCTAGTGCTACCTCTGTACCAAATTTCGTTCAATTCGGTTTCACCGTGTTCGAATTGATAGGTGGGGACAGACTTTCAGAGTACACACACACACACACAGACACACAATGTTTAGCCTACTTTCGATTTTTGCAAAAAATGAAAGTAGACTAATGAGATCAACACAGGGCGAAAAATTGTGTGTCTGTGTGTGTGTGTGTGTGTGTATGAGTCTGTGTGTGTGTGTGAGTGTGTGTACTCTGAATGTCTGCCCCTCCCCCTATCAATTCGAACACGGTGAACCCGAATTGAACGAAATTTGGTACAAAGGTAGCACTAGCAAAGGACACCTCATTGTCATGTTTTATATCACCGCCATCTTCACTGAAACGTAATGGCGGCCTCCCAAATGTTCAAAGCTAAAATCAAATTACGACTAACCTAATCATCCGATATCTACCAAATTTTGCAACAACATACCTATATGGGGGGGGGGGGGGGGGGGAGCATCCTTTGACCAAACTAGTTGGTCATCAGCCTAATAGTTTGCGGATGGCGGCCATCTTTGTGTGAAAATCGATTCCCCCTATTAATTCGAACACGGTGAAACCGAATGGAACGAAATTTGGTACAGAGGTAGTACTAGCAAAGGGCACCTCAGCGTCATCTTTTATATTGCTGCCATCTTGACGGAAACGTAATGGTCGCCACACAAATGTTCAAAGGTTAAATCAAATTACGACTAACCTAATCATCCGAGGGGCCGATAACCTCGATGTTAGGCCCCTTAAAACAACAATTATCATCATCATCTAATCATCCGATCTCTACCAAATTTTGCAACAACATACCATTATGGAGGAAGCATCCTTTGACCAAATTAATGGGGCATTAGCCTAATAGTTTGCGGATGGCAGCCATCTTTGTGTCAAAATCGATTCCCCCTATTAATTCCAACACGGTGAAATCGAATAGAACGAAATTTGGTACAGAGATAGCACTAGCAAAGGGCACCTCAGTGTCATGTTTTATATCGCCGCCATCTTGGCGGAAACGTAAAGGCGGCCACAAAAATGTTCAAAGCTTAAATCAAACTACGATTAACTTAATCATCCGATCTCTACCAAATTTTGCAACAACATACCTTTATGAGGGGAGCATCGTTTGACCAAACTAGTAGGTCATCAGCCTAATAGTTTGCGGATGGCGGCCATCTTTGTGTGAAAACAGATTCCCCCTATTAATTCGAACACGGTGAAGCCGAATGGAACGAAATTTGGTACAGAGGTAGCACTAGCAAAGGGTACCTCAGAGTCATGTTTTTAATCGCCGCCATCTTGACAGAAACGTAATGGCGGCCACACAAATGTTCAAAGCTTAAATCAAATTACGACTAACATAATCATCCGATCTCTACCAAATTTTGCAACAACATACCTTTATGGAGGGAGCATCCTTTGACCAAACTGATTGGTCATTAGCCTAATAGTTTGCGGATGGCGGCCACCTCTGTGTCAAAATCGATTCCCCCTATTAATTCGAACACGGTGAAACCGAATGGAACGAAATTTGGTACAGTGGTAGCACTAGCAAAGGGCACCTCAGTGTCATGTTTCATATCGACGCCATCTTGAAGGAAACGTAATGGTGGCCACACAAATGTTCAAAGCTTAAATCAAATTACGGCTAACACAATCATCTGATCTCTACCAAATTTTGCAACAACATACTTTTATAGAGGGAGCATCCTTTGACCAAACTAATTGGTCATTAGCCTAATAGTTTACGGATGGCGGCCATCTTTGTGTGAAAATCGATTCCCCCTATTAATTCGAACACGGTGAAACCGAATGGAACGAAAATTGGTACAGAGGTAGCACTAGCAAAGGGCACCTCAGTGCCATGTTTTATATCGCCGCCATCTTGACGGAAACGTAATCGCGGCCACCCAAATGTTAAAAGCTTAAATCTAATTACGACCAACCTAGTAATCTAGTCTCTACCAAATTTTGCAACAACATACCTTTATGTGTGAAGCATATTCTGGCCATACTGCAAGATCATCAGCCCAATAGTTTGCATATGGTGGCCAAGTATGTGTGCAAATCGATTCCCCCTATCAATTCAAACACGGTGAAGCTGAATTGAACGAAATTTGGTACAGAGGTAGCAGTAGCAAAGGGCACCTCAGTGTCATGTTTTATATCGCCGCCATCTTGACGGAAACGGAATGACGGCCACCCAAATGTTAAAAGCTTAAATCAAATTACGACCATCCTAATCATTTGATCTCTACCAGATTTTGCAACAACATGCCTTTTTGTGGGAAGCACCTTATGACTGACTACAAGGTCATCAGCCCAATAGTTTGCAAATAGAGGCCATGTATGTGTGCAAATCTATTCCCCCATATCAATTCAAACTCGGTGAAACCGAATTGAATGAATTTTTTTACAGAGGTAGCACTAGCAAAGGGCACCTCATATTCATGTTTAATATCCGTATAGCACGTTGTATTTCAACAAGCTACTACAACCAACATTCAATTATACTCCTTGAAAAGGACAAAGAGTTATAACAATACCAATGCATTTAGGAGAAAGTAGGCTATATGTTCTTTACTGAACATCTTGTTCGCCCTGTGTTGATCTCATAAGTCTACTTTCATTTTTTGAAAAAATCAAAAGTAGGCTAACTAGGCACGGTTGGATTTTAGGATGAACCGCACGAGCTATCAAATATCGCTTTCTTTCAATACCTGGAATAGGTAAATAATTATAGGATTATCATTGGTTAAATGAGTGTTAATACATATTATAATATTATAACAGTACATTATGCAACGAGCCTATAATGGCGATAATTAAGACACGAGTATGTTTATAAAACGAGCATATGCGTGATAGACTGCTTGTTATGAACTGTGAATTTCGTTATACAGTAGAACGTCGTTTATCCGGACGTCAAACAACCGGAACCTCAATTATCCGGACGAGCAAAAAAAAAAAAAAAAAAAAAAAAGCTTAAGCGGATGTACAAGAAGGATGTTTTACGTCGTTTACTGTTGGCAGAAAATGAGGAGAGTGTGATATATTTTTAAAAAATGCTTTCTCTTAAGGACTACTATTACTTGATAGCTGATGGATGGAACACTCTAACACCACATAATATTCGAAATGCATTGAATAAATGGGTAGGACAACAAGAGACCGTTAAGACCACAGACACTGTTGATGAAGATTTGGATGCAGCGACAAATGAGTTATTCCCCCAAGTTGCAGGATTTTCCGACTGTGATAGAGAAGGTGCACAAGCTTGGTTGGAAAGTGACAGTGACTCAGGTTTTCAAATCTTGATGATGATGAAATTGCTTCTCTGGTGCAAGAAGTACGTGGGGAAGACGAAAAGGATGAAAGCCTAGATGAGAAAGATGAAGAAGGACCAAGTCATGGAGAAGCTTTTACTGCGCTAGAAACTGCGCTATTGTAGTATGGTTGTACTATGAGATAAACACATGTTCGATTATCCGGAAAAATCGTTATCCGGAATACTTTCGGTCCCAATTAATCCGGATAAACGACGTTCCACTGTATATCGAAATCAACATGTGCGCAACCAGAACCTCGTTACTGGGTATAGAGAAGCTGTGAGGAAGTCTAAACTATGTGGATTGGCGATTCGAGATGGAAAAAGTCTTGGGATTCAAAGATATGTGGAGCTGTATAGTTCGCTCCCCGAGGAAGATACAACTGCTGCGAATAAAGTGAAAAATGAGAGTCGGGCTATGGCAATACTTAACCTCATGGAGGAGAAATCCATTTTTCCAATCGTCACGCCTTGTAAGACCGCAAAAGAAGTTTGGGATGCTCTTGAGAAGGCCTACTCACATAAAGGAGTGAAGCGCGGATCCGTGTCTTGAAGAAAATGTGCAATGTTAAATTAAAGCACTATAAGACGATGGAAGAGAATGTTAGGAGGATTGTGGGACTCGCTCTGCAACTTGCCTCTATAACTCTGGGCGACGAGTTTGTGGCAGCTCTTATGCTGAAAGTTAAACCAGATGAGTTTTAGCCTATGATTATGGCTCTGGAAAACCCCGTGTTCACCTTACCGGAGACAGTGTTCGAACCAAGTTGCTGCAGGATACAACTTGGAGCGGAAAATGTGCTTCCAAGACATCCGAGGAGTCTGCTTTGTTTTCGCGAGAAGACAAATCAAAGAAGAAGAGCCCTTCTGCAGGAAGCCAGGACGCTGCAGGAAAGAGGATATGAAGAGCTCAACCCAAGAGAAGTCGAAGAAATACAAGATGATGCATTAATGTGCAGACAGTTGTTAATTCATTTGCGAGGCTTAGACATCGTGGTCATGATGCCCCTTGTACATGGGTGTGTGTGTGTAGAATGTTTGTGATAACCTGCGTTATTTTGATTGTTGTACTAGCATGAGCAAATTGGAGATAGGATATGGTATTTGAAGCCATTTTTCAGTGTTGATCAATGATTTAATGGACTGTAGCCTTCTCTATCCTATCGTGTGCACAGTTAATACTGTATTTCATTTTCGGGGCTTAGACATCGTAGTTATGTTGCCCCGTGTACATGGGTGTGTGTGTAGTTTTTTTGTGATAACCTGCGTTATTGTGATTGTTGCACTAGCATGTGTAAATCTATATATATATAAAGCTCAATGTTTGTCTGTCTGTCTGTTTGTCTGTCTGTTATTTATACAAAACTACACCGTTTCACCGATCTGAACCAAAATTTGTACACTTAACTTTTGGAACCCTGCGGGTAACCCCGTCTACATTAAATTTCGGATAGACCACTCCATTCCCTGCATTTAGGCCCTTGGTCAAAAATCTACACCGTTTCACCGATCTGAACCAAAATTTGTATACTTACCCTTTGGAACCCTGCGGGTAACCCTGTCAACGTTAAATTTCGGACAGACCACTCCATTCCCTGCATTTAGGCCCTTTGTCAAAAATCTACACCGTTTCGCCGATCTGAACCAAAATTTGTATACTTACACTTTAGAACCCGACGGGTAACACTGCCTACTTTAAATTTTGAACAGACCCCACCATTCCCTGCATTTAGGCCCTTTGGAAAATCTACACCGTTTCGCCGATCTGAACCAAAATATGTATACTTACACTTTAGAATCCGACGAGTAACACTGTCTACTTTAAATTTCAAACAGACCACACCGTTCCCTGTATTTAGGCCCTTTGGCACAAATCTGCACCGTTTCACCGATTTGAACCAAATTTTACATACTTACCCTTGGGAACCCGAAGAGTAACACTGTCTGCTTGATATTTCAGACAGACCACTCTATTCTCTGCATTTAGGCCTTTGACAAAAATCTACACCGTTTCAGCGATCTGAACCAAATTGTGCATACTTACCCATTGGAACCCAACGAATAACACTCACTACTGGAAATTTTGGACAGACCACTCCATTCCCTGCATTTAGGCCCTTTGGCACAAATCTACACCGTTTCACCAATCTCCACCAAATTGTGTATACTTACCCCTTGGAACCCAACGAGTACTTCGGTGAAACTGAGCGGGACCAGAGAATCACGTTTTAAGTCCCTTGAACCAATCGTGTCAGAAGTTAAGCAACACCACATTCTTCCCCGCCTGTGATTTTTAAAGTATGTCTTTCTATTAGCTTCTAAGTTTGATGAACCAGTTCAGTAGTAGTAGTCATCTCACCACATTAAGTCTTGCACAATAGTGGTAGTGTATGTATGTCCTCTATGCGTTCATAAACCATTAATCCGATTGCGAAGAAACTTGGGTGAGTTGTTGTGTGGATTGTAGGGATGGTTTCGAGCTACAAATTATTTGAGTAACACAAAAGGGTGAGAGACCTAACAGGTAGTTTTAAATACCATTGTAACCCAATTGCACTATGTCGTGGATTCCAGGGAAGGTTTCTAGCAACAAATTATTTATGTAACACAAAAGGGTGAGAGACTTAACAGAAAGTTTTAAATACCATTGTAACCCAATTGTAAAATGCCAGTTGTGATGATGATGATAATTGTTGTCTTAAGGGGCCTAACATCGAGGTTATCGGCCACTAATGGTTTGGCGGATCGTGAAACTGAAACTACAACTAAAATTAACTACAAAACTTACGGGCTAGAAGAAGATAAGGACAAAAGAAAGTTATAAGGGAAACGAAAGACAGGAGGAAAGGAAATTCCCTCAACCCTGAATAAATGAGAATTGAGGGACTTGGAAGGAAGGAGAGCCACGAAAGGCAGATAGGAAGAGGAAAGAGGAGAGGGTCCGCCCCAAAGGCAATGGAAAAAGGTGTAAAACCGGACCCAGCTCAGGAATCCCTCGGGGTTTCCAGCTCCCGAACTCACCAGCCATGAGCCCTTGACGGCGTAGCACTATCTAGGGTGCACCAAAAGTGGTGGGGCTACACACACCCTGCATCCTTGAGAGCCTTGAACAGAAGACAGGAGATATTATGAAAAGAGAAAGAAAGCTAACCCCTCGAAGAATGAGGGTATCAGGAAAGATGAGACAAGGGCCAATTAAGGCGGGAAAGTGAAAGGATACCCTAATACTGTCGGGGTCGGAAGAGAACAAGAGTTGACCAAGGGAGGCCGACAGGAAAGAGAACTGAAAGGAGCCCGGCACCTGTAAGTAGAAGCAATGTCGGATTTAGCTGGGTCCCGTGGTCACTAACCCACGTCCCACAAGTTGTGAGACCCTGGGGGGAGAATGAGGGGGAGGGGCAGTTGCTGATTTATCGCGAGGTGACATGAGAAGACTGTCCAGAGCCCACCGTCTTATCTGGTATTGCTGACTATGCTGATGTCCATACAGTAGCCCAGTCAATAAAGGTAAAAATATACGCTTTGTCGCAACTAATTAGAGGAAAGCTGAATTTTTGCAGGATGTTGGTATACAAAGTAAATAGCCAAAAATTACAAAGTCCCGACCCCCACCCGTCTTGCTTCCCCCCCCCCCCCCCCCCACCCCCTCCTATACCTTGATAGAGCAGTACTATGGTTAAATGCTTACAGCTCGAGAACTAATAAAGCTACAGACGTGATTGTTTTTTATTTTACTCCTTACAATATTTTTAACAATTTATTTAAGAATAAATTTTTATGTAGACAACCTATTATCGCCATAATACATTAATATATGCAGAAAACTGTCATTGCAAAAAACAAAAAGTAATTTATACTAATTATAACTATTTACCCTTATGTCGTAGAAAAAATATGTTCGATTAAAATGTTTAGCTATTGTTATTATCTTTAACGTTAAGGGTCTACAAAATATATTTGTTAACATGATGGCCTCACAGAGCGATGAACAGTAGCGGACACCGCGCATCACGCCGGGCAGCCGCGTATAGCGTGGTGTGGTGACTCGGCCGCTTGACTGTCTGCATGAGTCAGACTGCACGTTGCAACTTGTTTGTTTACTGCCCTCTTATCTCTACTACGCTGCTTATTGAGTCCTTTTCGTTATTAGTGGGCCTTGCCTGTTTAGTGTTCGGTTAACCATGGCATTGTGCGGTTCGTTGCATTTTGTGTTTCGTGATAGTTTTACTTTTTGTACAGAAATACAAGTTGTTGTGTTGTGCCAAGTGCAGTGAAATGCTGATAGTTTTGCTATTGTTATGTATTGTTGAGCGAGATAAGCAAGATAAAAGGTAACCCTTAAAAATAGTAAACACTTGTTAAATCTGAACTGTTACCCCACAAACTTTACAGCTAGGCGCTCTTTATTATCAACAGTTTTCAATAATGACTGGTTTTACCATTATATGCGTAATATGTAATGAGGAAGTGAAAGATGCCGGGGTAACAGTCACTAAAGGTATAAACACTTTAATAAAATGTAGTATTGAGAGAAAAGACGAAATCCATAGGTTACTTGTTAACGTCGATGTAATAAAAGTGCATACTGTATGCAGGCAAAATTATACCAGACCTAGCAATATTAAAGCAGCATTAAAAGCTCAAAATTCGGAATCTTCCACCTCGCAGCGCCTTCTCAGAAAATTAGACACCAAATTTGATTTCAAGCATGACTGTTTGTTATGTGAAAAAAATGCTGTGTTTGACCCAAAACTTCCTTCTCAATACAGAACCTAAAATTCATGAGGTTTCAACAATTGAAATAAAGCAAACTCTCCTTAATGCTCGTGATAATAGGAATGATGATCGGGCCTGTAAAGTTAAGTCCAGGCTTTTAGATGTGATTGATTTAGTTGCGGCCGAAGCCCGTTATCATGGGCAATGTTATAGGGACTTTTGTAAATATAAACCTCATGAACAAAAGGTAGGACGTCCATTATTAGCCGAGTCTGTAGATAAATTTAATTTGCTTACCTATTACCTTGAGAGCGACAATGAGTGCCAGTATTCACTAAAAGAATTAAGAGAGATAGTAGTGGGGTTATGTGGTTCTGATATAGACTATAGTGATTATTATCTCAAGTCAAAACTTGTAGATATTTTCAATGATCGGCTAGTTGTACATAATTTATCTGGAAAGAGAAGTATTTTATGTATGTCACATACTAGTCACAAGGTATTAGATTCGTGGCACAAAAACAGAGAAACAACTACTGAAGACGAACGTAAAAGAATTGTTAAAACAGCAGCAGAAATCGTTAGGGAAGATATACAAAAAATGAATTATGACTGTGGAAAATACGCAAGTGAAAAGGAAGTGAGTACTGTAACAAATGATTTGATTCCTGAAACATTCGCACTACAGCGGAAGGATATGGTTACAACACAGGCAAGTTTCAAGTCTATCAAAGTGAGATCTAAAGAAGTTTCAATTAACTCCCAGCAAATATTCAATCGAATTTTATGCATCTGTGACAGCCCCGTTAAGTTGAAATCTTATTTTGAGTTCGAATTAGCATCTCACCCACCATCACTATTTGACGAGGCATCAATACGTAAAGGTACGAAAGCATCGTTTATGAAATTATTTGAAGATGGAATTGTTGAAGAAAGATTCAAGGCAAATGAAGATGTTTTTGTGATGGATGGTGGAAATTTGTTACATGCTGTGGTTTGGAGAAAAACCAGCACTTTGAAGGAAATAATAGATTCTTATTTAAGCTCTATACTTTGTAAATACGGAAATAAAGTTACAGTGGTATTCGACGGTTATCCCAACTTTCCAACCACAAAACAGCAAGAACAAGAGAGAAGAGCATCAAAGAAATCTTCTCACACAATTTTTTTTATGAAAGTACAGTTTGCACAACACAACAAGCAGACTTTCTAGCAAACCCTCATAACAAAAAGAGGTTGATAGAAGCAATTACAACACGTTGTGTGACTGAGGATATTAACGTTTTGTCTGCGGAAGGTGACGCTGACACTGTCATTGTCGACCAGGCAATTAAATATGTGCAAACTAATAATACTACAGTTGTTGTCGTGGGAACTGATACAGATCTCTTGGTTTTACTCGTAGCATTAGCTCCCCAGCAAGACGCCAAACTTTTCTTCTTAAAGCCTTCGTCGTCAATGTCCAAACTGTACTCTTTCGATTTTCTTATAAATCAACATGTCAAGCAGCAAACTTTACTGCCTTTTTTCTCATTCAATGACTGGTTGTGATACGATGTCTGCTTTGTATGGGCTAGGGAAGTAAAAAGCAGCCGACATGATACGTAAATCAACTGAAGCTAGATCTCAGGCTGAGCTTTTCACAAAACAAGACATTACAAAAGATATCCTTCTAGAAAGTGGAGAACAGTTTATCCTAAGCATGTACAACTTATCAAAGTTCAAAACCCTCAATGACGCCAGGTACTTTAAGTTCAAGCAATTAGCCGCAAAAATGTCTCTCAAGTCTAATTTTGATTTAGCAAAACTTCCACCAACTTCAGATGCTGCTCATCAACATATTTTGAGGGTTTACCACCAGATTCAAACTTGGTTAGGTTGTAAAAATCCGGCAGAAGAATGGGGTTGGCAGTATACATCAAATAACAGACTGATACCTAAGCCCATGATGAATCCTGCTGCTCCAAGTGAACTTCTTCTACTGATATCTTGTAATTGCAAAACATTGTGTGTTACAAACTGTAGTTGTCGTAAAGCTGGGTTCGATTGCACATCTATGTGTGTGAACTGCAGGGGAATGTATTGTAAAAATTCTTCAGACCAAACCGATGAAACATTAGAAAATGATCCTTTACACTAAAAAAAAAGGAAAAACATAAACGTTGTTTATTATTAGGCCGTGTTAGTTGTGCAGGAATTAATAAGTTATCAAAAATACTATACAATGATACTTTATTATTTGTCAGCTATAAAAGTGTACTAAGCACAGGATTTTGGTAATGAAAAGTTGAAGTTAAAGTTTTTATATTTCATCATCATAAACTAAATGACTATTCAAGATTAAGGATATGAGTACATACAGCGGTGCCCTTCAGCATCGAGTGACAACGGCGCGGCGCTGCTTCGTCTGGCGCGGCGACGCGGTGGCCATTACTGTTCATCGCTCTCTTTGAAGCCATCATTTGAACGGTAAGCATTATAGTAGACACATATTTTTAAAGCTAATTAAATTGTCTATAAGTTTTGTACAAAACATTTCATTGTATGACGGAAGGATAAAAAGGTACAATAGGTTGAAGTTACTTTTTGTGTTTTGTAGTGGCAGTTTTCTGCATATATTGGAGTATTACGGTGAAATTACGTTATCTACATAAAAAGTTTATATGACATAATTTGTTTAGAATAATGTTAGGCGTAAGATCATTAAAAATCGCGTTTGTAACTTCATTAGTTCTTCAACTGTAAGCATTAAACCAGAGTACTCCTCTTGTAAGGTTGGGGAGGGGGTGGGGGTGGAAGCAAGGGGGGTGGGGGTTGGACATTGTGGTTTTTTACTTTATACTTTATATACTAACATCCTGAAAAAAATCAGCTTTCCTCTAATTAGTTGCAACACTAAACCTTTATTGACTGGGCTACAGGGCCGTTGCTCAAACCACTGTGGTGTTACAAAGAGTGAGTGATTCATCGGTACGATCCTCTCAGGTCCGTGCAGTTGGGACCAGAGCAGTACGTCATAAGCTCTTTCAATATAGTGCGTCTCTGCCTTAAAAGACAGTATGGAATTAAATGTAGTATTTGCCTCTCACTCGCAATCCTATGTCCTGCAATTAGCTTCGTCCTTTTCTACCCCAGCGATGTTGCCATTTCCCAATGATTGAAAGTGACAAATCTAAGAAAATGTTTCCGTAGTCTTATAGAGAATTTTTCGAAGGCACTATGCGACAAAAGACGACACTATTGATCTCTACTTTTCTAACAGTCAATGAGATATAGTCTCTAGGCAGTGTTTGCTGTTTCACATACTCCTCATTCTAATCATATTTTTCAATTCGTTTTTAAATTACATGTGTCAGTAGTGTAGTTAATAAATAGCCGTTTCCCTATTCATTATTATTACGGGAAAATTAATGTTATGTCAATTATACTGTACTACTTATCACCCCTACTACCACCACCACAAAAAGTTATGTTTTTAAATATTTTTTTTCTTTTAGTTTAAGTATCATGTGCCAGTTCTGTAGTACTATTCATTATCATCCATAAATCAAGTAAATCTACCGGGGGAAGCCGGGCACTACTGCTAGTCTATATTATATCAAACTCAATGTTGGTTTTTCTGTCTGTCTATTATTTATACAAATCTACACTGTTTCACCGATCTGAACCAAAATTTGTATACTTACCATTTGGAACCCTGCGAGTGAGACTGTCTACATGAAATTTCGGACAGACCACTCCATTCCCTGCATTTAGGCCCTTTGGCACAAATCTACACCGTTTCACCTATCTCAACCAAATGTTGGATAGTTATCCTTTGGAACCCTGCGAGTAACACCGTCTACATTAAATTTCGGACAGACCACTCCATTCCCTGCATTTAGGCCCTTTGGCACAAATCTACTGTACACCGTTTCACCTATATGAACCAAACTTTATGTATTTACCCTTTGGAACCCGACAAGTAACAATGTCTACTTGAAATTTCGGACAGACCACTCCATTTCCTGCATTTAGGCCTTTTGGCACAAATCTAAACCGTTTCATCTAATTACAACGAATTTTACATACCGTTTGAAACTCTGCTGGTAACAATGTCCATTTGATAATTTGGACAACCCTCTCCATTCTCTATATTTAGAATAACAGACAAAAGGAACTTGAGAAACACGTTTTAAGGCCCTAGAACCATTCATGTATGTAGTAGTGTAACTGGAAGAATATTTTAATAAGTCAATTGTTGACTGACAAAGCGGGCTACATCACGCCGCCCCTACCCGTGTTCTGGTGCAGAATTGCGAAAATAGTGTTGCATCATGCGCTGCTTATAAATTGCAGTCACGGGGTGTAATTAGTTTTAAAAAAATTCTTAGGCCCCTGAAAAAAGTTATTATCATGAATATATTATGCCTCTGTGTAAGTGCGATGGTGTTGGTGCAGTACGTTGAGGTGTAGATCAGCTGTAATAAGCGTTGGTGCTTTCAAATTTACTTTCATTTATTCAGATCCTTATCCTTCAGCGCTATGTGGCGCTAAATGACACTGTTGTTACCCGAGGAGCTCGGGACAGCCAAAGTTTTCCAAAGTGCTCTGATTATTTTCCTACAGCGCTATGCGACAACAGACTACACTATTGGTCTCTAAGTTTCTAACAGCCAATGAGATATATGCCTTAGCATGTGTCTTTTATTTCACTTACTCCTCTTTCTAATCATATTTTTCCATTCGTTTGTAAATTACATGTGTCTTTTATTTCACTTACTCCTCCTTCTAATCATATTTTTCCATTCGTTTGTAAATTACATTGTGTCAGTGCTGTAGTTAGTAAATAGCCGTTTCCCTAATCATTATTATCATTATCATTACGGGAAAATGACGTGAATGTTTGTCCATTATACCGTACTACGTATCACCCCCACTACCACCACAAAAATTTATATTTTTACATTTGTTTTTTTTTCTGTTAGTTTATGTATAATGCGTCAGTTCGGTAGTAGTATTCAATATCATCCATAAAACATATAAATCCACCGGGCGAAGCCGGGCACTACAACTAGTTTTCTTATAATTCCAAACTCGTTTTGCTCATCCCTTGGCGTAATGGTGGGTCTTACCAAAAATTCTTTCAGACAAAAGTTTTAGGATATTATTATGGGAATATTGCCCATTCTATACGGTTTTGATATTGTGCCTATTAAGAGAGATTTGATTTTTGTTTCCCGATAAACCCACGTTTTCACATCCCTTTGGTCAATGGTTGGTGCTATCATAAAAATTTTCAATCATAAATGTTGGCCCTTATTCGACAAATAGTATGAACGTTGAATGGATTCGATATTCAAATATTAAGAGAAAGGGGGGGGGGGGATAGCGGTGGTTATAGGTAAATGTTATTTGGATCAGGTGTACTATGTACTTTTTTCTGCAATAAACCTAGGCCGTTACGAGTGGCAGTATTACAGGTGCCGGGACGTCTTCAATAGACCGTGTACCGCTTAGTTTGAATGGCTTTTTAGTCCACGCGTAGCGAAGATAGTTCCACGGTCTTTAATATTTGTAGATCTTCCTGTATTCAATAACGTACATTCTTATCTAGATTTGGCAACGGCACACAAATACACATGGCACTGACCTCAGAAAGAACATAGGAAAACAAGATGTTCAGTAAAGAACATATAGCCTACTTTCTCCTAAATGCATGGGTATTGTTATAACTCTTTGTCCTTTTCAAGGAGTATAATTGAATGTTGGTTGTAGTAGCTTGTTGAAATACAACGTGCTATAGGGATATTAAACATGAATATGAGCTGCCCTTTGCTAGTGCTACCTCTGTACCAAATTTCGTTCAATTCGGTTTCACCGTGTTTGAATTGATAGGGGGAATCGATTTGCACACATACTTGGCCACCATCTGCAAACTATTGGGCTGATGTTCTTGCAGTATGGTCTGAATATGTTTCCCACATTAAGATATGGTGTTGCAAAATTTGGTAGAGACTGGATTATTAGGTTGGTCGTAATTACATTTTAGCTTTTAACATTTGGGTGGCCGCGATTACGTTTCCGTCAAGATAGCGGTGATATAAAACATGACACTGAGGTGCCCTTTGCTAGTGCTACCTCTGTACCAAATTTAGTTCATTCGGTTCCACCGTGTTCGAATTAATAGGGGGAATCAATTTTGACATAAAGATGGCCACCATCCGCAAATTATTAGGCTAATGGCCTATTAGATTGGTCAAAGGATGCTCCCTCCATAAAGGTATGTTGTTGCAAAGTTTGGTAGAGATCGGATGGTTATGTTAGTCGTTATTTGATTTAAGCTTTAAACATTTGTGTGGCCGCCATTACGTTTCTGTCAATATGGCGGCGATATAAATCATGACCCTGAGATGCCCTTTGCTAGTGCTACCTCTGTACCAAATTTCGTTCCATTCGGTTCCACCGTGTTCGAATTAATAGGGGGATCAATGTTGATATAAAGATGGCCGCCACCCGCAAACTATTAGGCTAATAACCTATTAGATTGGTCAAAGGATGCTCCCTCCATAAAGGAATGTTGTTGCAAAGTTTGGTAGAGATCGGATGGTTATGATAGTCGTAATTTAACTTAAGCTTTGAACATTTGTGTGGCCGCCATTTTCTGTCAAGATGGCGGCAATATAAAACATGACACTGAGGTGCCCTTTGCTAGTGCTACCTCTGTACCAAATTTCGTTCATTCGGTTCCACCGTGTTCGAATTAATAGGGGGAATCAATTTTGACATAAATATGGCCGCCATCCGCAAACTATTAGGCTAATAACCTAGTAGATTGGTCAAAGGATGCTCCCTCCATAAAGAAATGTTGTTGCAATGTTTGGTAGAGATCGGATGGTTATGTTAGTCGTAATTTAACTTAAGCTTTGAACATTTGTGTGGCCGCCATTACGTTTGTGTCAATATGGCGGCGATATAAAACATGACACTGAGATGCCCTTTGCTAGTGCTACCTCTGTACCAAATTTCGTTCTATTCGGTTTCACCGTGTTTGAATTAATAGGGGGAATCGATTTTCACACAAAGATGGCCGCCATCCGCAAACTATTACGCTGATGACCTATTAGTTTGGTCAAAGGATGCTCCCCCCATAAAGGTATGCTGTTGAAAAATTTGGTAGAGATCGGATGATTAGGTTAGTCGTAATTTGAATTAAGCTTTGAACATTTGTGTGGCCGCCATTACGTTTCCGTCAAGATGGCGGCGTTATAAAACATGATACTAAGGTGCCTTTTGTTAGTACTACCTCTGTACCAAATTTCGTTCCATTCGGTTGCACCGTGTTTGAATTAATAGGGGGAATCTGTTTTCACACAAAGATGGCCGCCATCCGCAAACTATTACGCTGCTGGCCTATTGGTTTGGTCAAAGGATGCTCCCCCCATAAAGGTATGTTGTTGCAAAATTTGGTAGAGATCGGATGATTAGGTTAGTCGTAATTTGATTTAAGCTTTGACCATTTGTGTGGCCGCCATTACGTTTCCCTCAAGATGGCGGCGATATAAAACATGACACTGAGGTGTCCTTTGCTAGTGCTACCTTTGTACCAAATTTCGTTCAATTCGCATTCACCGTGTTCGAATTGATAGGGGGGGGGGGACAGACATTCAGAGTACACAGACACACACACACACACACAGACACACACACAGACTCACACACATACACACACACAGACAGACACACTTTTTTCGCCCTGTGTTGATCTCATAAGTCTACTTTCATTTTTTGCAAAAATCGAAAGTAGGCTAAAAAGGGGGAGAAAGGGAAAAACCAGTTCCGCCCAGTTAACACCTGGGTTAGTCGACCATAACTGGGGCCAGAGTGAAAACGCAACTGCTTGAAGTTCCAGTGAGGGAGACTACCGGATAAGTATCAGCCTGTATTATTACAGTATAACCATAATTGATTTTGTATAACCATATAATCACCCCAAACAGACAAATTCCGGATTTGTATCACCATTTTAGAATTTCGCCTAACATTAGATATACTACATTTAGCATACACCGACAGTTGTATTACCAACACTGCAACTAAATAATTGTACATATTGTATATATTTTTCACCGGTAATCTCAAACATAGATGTTATAGCCTAAGTGTAATGGATCTGATGATGATCGCTTGACGATCGAAACTGGTCATCCTAATGTATTTATTAATCTCATGTAATTTATTTCAGGATTAGGGCATAACCCAGCTCTATTTGGGTACATTCGTGTTGACCGACTGAAAAGCACCAAACTTTTGGTTACTAAGGCAACACTGAAAAATGGCTTCAAACCTCACAATTAAGAGAGTTATAGGGATATTTCACTTTTTCGAAAAAGCCCCCATTTTCACCCTTTTCGACCGATTTTGCCCATTAACGAACTCGACAGAGATTTTAAGGGGATATAATTATATTATGTCAAATATTCAAAATGATTGGTGCAGAATTGCGGTCGTTATCGCATCCACAAAAAAGTGATGTAGGCTATATATATACCGTATTTACAGGCTTAAATTATAGCTTATATAAACCTTTGAACTGACGGTAGTTTGGGGGTCTGGGGAATGTGAAACGCGATAATATGACGAAACTTTCCGTAAGTCGATACATGGTACCCATTGCAATAGTTAGCCAGAGGTTGAACCTGCAATTCATTTTGTCATGGTAATTGCATTGACATTTTATAAGGGAAACAGTTTAAATAAAATCTGTGAGTTCAGTCCGTATTTGAGCCCGAATCTCCTTCTCACCCGCCTGGCGTGCCAAGCCACTTATCTACCCGTACCAGGAGGTAAATAAACTATATTTTAAGTCTTAGATTGGGAGGATTTAATGTAAACACTTCTAGAATTTCGTGGAAATATAAGTAACGTTCTTGAAAACGCACTACTGCCATCTGTGCGCAAAAGTTTGAAGTACTCTCTCGGGGAGTGTGGAGCCGCAGTGGCTTCACAACCCGTCATTCACCCACACAGCGAGGAGGAATTTGCACCTGAAAAATCACGTGGCATCATGAAGGGCATCCGGCCAACACCCAAATGAGCCTAGTTGACTACGGTGAAAGAAAAAAAAATTGCGATAAGTCACGAGCCACGCAGCAGTGTAGAGTGCATTGGTACAGGAACTATCAGGATTCAGCTAAGTCTGCATTAGCAATCAAGTGTTTGCTCAAGTGACTGGCCATGGTCAAGAAAATGTTTTTGTTTGTTTGTTTGTTTCCCATTTACACGAACTGCACCCGCTTTTACAAAGCTTAATAAAATAAAATATTTATTGCAGCTTATAGACAAAGGAATGATACTGACAAAATGAAACGTACATAGGAATAAACTATTCATTACAACTGAAGGACGTCAGAGATATGTACAGTACATCGCATGATATCTCCGAACCTACTGTCAAAAACAACAACCGCTGGCACTATACAGCCCATGAAGGGCCTAGGCCGACCAAGCGACCGCTGCCCAGCCATTTGGCCTGCAGATATTAGGGTGACGCGTGATCAGCGCATCGGGTCCCCTCGGCCGTTAATCTTGGTTTTCGTGATCGGGGCCGCTGCCTCACTGTCAGACAGCTACTCAATTGTCCTCACGAGGCTGAGTGCACCCCGTTCCAACCCTCACGTCAGTTTTAAAATCCCTGGCGGAGCCGGGAATCGAACTCGGAGCCTCCGGGTGAGAGGCAGGCGCGCAACCCCAACACCACGGGGCCGGCTGTACCTACTGTAACTGTTGGGAACTGCACTCAGAGGTTGGCAGTGGTCTAATGCATTGTGCTGTCCCCAGACGGCGCTGATGCTGTGTTCTCCGTGAATGTTTTGGAGGAACGGCGCTGTGGTTGTTTATTCTTGTTCGTTGTTGTAAAAATGATGTGGAGAAAACTACGAGAGAAGATCGGACGTTTTGCCTCGCGGTGATAATACGGTGGGAGCACACTACATAGCTAAAACAATTCCTACATAGGTTACAGAGCCTGTGAAGTAAGCAAGTGTACCTAAGATATGTTAAATCTTACAAGGATGTTCGTTAGTTCGTCTTTTATGCGTTCATAAACCATTCATCCGATTGCGATCAAATTTTGGTGAGTTGTTGTGAACACTTCCGAAATCATTATAGGCATAGTCAATCCAATTTACAATGGACAGCGCGCAAGTATTTTAAACAAATGAGTGTTGCCGATGCGTTCATATAGCATACAATTCATCCAATTGCGACCAAATTTGGTGGGTTGTTTGGCACACTTCCGGGATGGTTATAGGCATAGTTAATTCATTTTACAATAGATAGCGCGCCAGTAGTTAAAAATGAGTTTTGGCGATGCGTTCATATACAATTCATCCGATTGCGATAAAAGTTTGGTGAGTTTTTGTGCATACGCCAGGAAAAAGTTATAGGCATAGTGGATCCAATTTACAATAGATGGCGTGCGTGTAACTTCAACAAAATGGCGTGCGTTTGTTTCAACAAATTCCCACATGCGTTCATATACCATTCACCCCAATGCGATGAAACTTGGGTGAGATGATGTGTACACTTCAGGGAAGGTTACTGGCTTAGTAAATCCACTTAACAATAGGTAGCGCACGAGTAGAATCAACAAATGAGCGACGACACGCAAAGCTTTTCAACCAAGTCCCGTATGCGTTCATATACCATTCGTCCGATAGCGATGAAACTTGGTTAAGAGAATGTGTACACTCCAGGCAACGTTTCTGGCTTAGTAAATCCATGTTACAATAGATAGCGCACGAATGGATTCAACAAATGAGCGAGGACTCGCGAAGCGATTCAACAAAGTCCCGTATGCGTTCATATACCATTCATCCGAGTGTGATAAAACTTTGGAGAGCTGAGTACGGTCCTGCGAAGGTTTATGAATTAGTAAATCCGTTTTTCAATGGGTGGCGCACAATAATATTCAACAAATGAGTGACGGCGCGAATCGTTTAAACAAAATCCCGTATGCGTTCATATGCCATTCATCCGATTGCGATGAAACTTTGATGAGTTGTTGTGTACACGCCAGGAAAGGTTTTCGACTTAGTAAATCCATTTTACATTAGGTAGCGTACGAGTATATTCAACAAATGGGTGACGGCGCTCGAATCGTTTCAACAGTCCCGTATGCGTTCATATACCATTCATTTCATTGCGATGAAACTTTTGAGTTGTTGAGCACGCACCCTCGAATGTTTCTGAGATAGTATATCAATTTTATAATAGTTTAGAGGTAATTAACGGAAAAAGAAGAAAATATTGTGAATCCAAAAGCACTTCAACTAACAAAATCACAACGCCAACACTTTCTTTGATTGGCATTGCAACGCATGCCAGGTACAGCTAGTATACTATAATTTTCAGTGTTCATATAAGCCACAGAGATCCAACGATAGCATACCAGCATACAGTCCACTTCCATCATTACCTCACGTATTTCCCAGTCCCGAACAGTACCATATGTATAATGAGAGCAAGAAAAGGACATTCTGGGAAGCGGAAGGAAAAAGAATCGTGGAAGAGGCCAAGAATGACCCATACATCGCACTACGCCCTAGGAAACAGGCACAGACACACTATATCAATATGCAAGAATGGACGACACACTTTAACGATCTACTCAACAGGGCAGGAATAACAAACATACCGGAAAACATAAATGGAACTGACCAAACAATGACATTGGAATGGACTCCACTAACAACAAAAGAAGTTCAAAATATAATCGCAAGCATAAAGAAAAGCAAAGCTGCTGGACCAGACAACATATTCGGTGAATACATAAAAGACACGGCACACCTTCTATTACCAATATGGCCGAAATTATATAATAAATGCATCGAGACGGCATCAATACCAGAGAGATGGAGACAGTCTACCATAAAAGTTCTCTATAAAGGCAAAGGTGACCCATATGATACAAATATGTACAGAGGCATCGCACTGGAGAACATTCCGTTCAAGATATTCACTAAATTAATAACAGAAAGAATCACAGAAGAAATAGATGTACAACTACCAGAAACACAATTTGGATTCAGGAAAGGAAGGTCAACTCTTACTGCAATAAAACTATTATTAAATAACATTTGGCAAGTCATGGAAAGAAAAGAAAAATTTTACGCAGTATTTATAGACTTCACAAAAGCATTTGATCGCATAAACCGTGATCTTGTGAAAGTGAAGCTGGAAAAAGCTCTAGATAGAGATAATGTATGGACAAGAATTATACATACGGTACTACATTGGAACAACATAAGAATCTCGGATAATATATCACTCTCTGATCCGATAATTCAAACGAATGGAGTACTACAGGGTGACCCAATCAGCCCTTTGCTCTTCATCCTAGCAGCGGAAGACATAATGATAATAACTCAAAAGACAGATATTGTATCATATGCGTACGCTGATGACATTGTGATTGGATCACATAACATCATAAAACTACAAAACATTCTAAAAGACAAGGAGGAATGGTGCACTGAATATAATCTTGACATCAACACATCTAAGACACAAATGATGGTGTTTCGACAAGGAGGAAAGGTACCGACCGGAACAGAAATTTTCATACAGAAAAAAAGAATAAATATAGTTAAAGAATTCAAATACCTAGGCATCACTCTACAAACAAGTGCAAAATGCTTTACAAAACATGTGACAGAAAAAATTACACAAGCGGTTCGGGCGATGCACGATATAAGATATATAAGAACACTCAACCTCGAGACAGCAATGGCATTATTTAAAAATAAAATAATGCCAATATTGACATACGGAATAGAAATCATATGGCCTTTCCTCACTGAAAAGAATCTATCATCACTTGAAAGTGTTAACGCATTATACATTAAAAAAAGCTATTGGAGTTTCCAAGACGACCAAATCTCGGCTAGTCTACCTCCTCGCGCGAGAAACATTCCTAATTGAAGACTTTAGAACGCTTCTAGTATTACCTAGCACAATAGGTGCGGAAAACCTATTAACGACTCTCAGAAGGAAGAGAGAAGAAATCCCACTGGAATTTTATGGAATGGGGGTCATGGTTGACCGGGCGTGGACATCTGCTAGCTTTGAGATGAGGCACATGTTCACACACCTGTCAGTTCATGGTTTTCACCATTTGATTTGTACAAACAAAGCATACCATGATCCGGATGACACATGTGTATGTCAACTATGCGGACACACATGTGAACGCTACCATATTGAACAAGTAGTTCCGCGAAGAACTTTACAGCCTATTTTCAGTTATCCTACTCATGTTAAATGCCTCTATCAACATACCAAATTTCTGTTTGATTGTTGTGATAGATTCGTAGATATTGAGAACCGTCTAAATATTTCAGATGGTCGCCAGGTTGGATTTTTATTTATGTACTATTACATGAAGATTATTTTGTACGTGTGGTATTCAGACTTCAATCGCATGATTAGGACACAAGAAGTAAAAACGAGATCTTAACATTTCGCACAGCTGCCATCATGTGGTTATGAAAACAATTTAAATAAATTAGATGCCAGTGGATTAACAATTGTTTAAGCATTTAACGAGCAAATTTTCACTGCACTCAGATGGTAAAATCACGAGAAACGCCCATTTAAATATTTATATTTCGCGTCGCCGCCATGTTGGATTTGTGCTCACCAGATTACTGAAAGTCATATAGGCAAACTTATGTTCATAGCCTCTATGAACATAAAACATTTCAGTTTGATTGCTGTAAAAGATTCGTAGATATTGAGAACCGTCAAAATATTTCGGATACTCGCCATTTTGGATTGTTATATGTATAGGTCATAGAGTTATGTACCATTAAAGGAAAATTATTGCGTAGCTTTAATTTTCAAACTTTCCCTTCGATCGCATGATTACGACAAAGGAAATAAAATTTAATTTTAAAATTTGGCACAGCCGCCATATTATGTAAACAATTGAACTAAATTAGATGCCAGTGCATTACAATATGTATAAACATTTGCTGTACCATGTGTCATTACGTTTGGATGGTTAAATCGCGAGAAAAGTCTATTCAAAAGTCTCAAATCCGCTTGGCCGCCATGTTGGTTTTGTAGTTACCAGGTTTTTGAAAGTCTCATATGTGAACTTCCAGTAGTTCCCTTTATCACCGTACACAATTTCAGGGTGATATCGGTAATAGTTTCGGAGATACTGAATGCTGGTGAAATATTTCGCACAGCCGCCATGTTGGATTGGTGAGACACAATAAAATTTGAAGGGCGCGGTCGATGTCGGCCAGAATGGGGCTATGATCTTACCGAGATTGATTGAAATCGATCCAGTCGTTTAGAATTTATTAGGGGGGACACACACACACCTCACACACACACACACACACACACACACACACACGCACACACACACACGGACAAAAGGTGATCTCATAAGCCTATTTTTTCAAAATTGAAAATAGGCTAAAAATGCAGCAAAAGAATAAAGTCCATAAAAGACTATGCTACCCAAGGCGCAGGTGCGCAGACATAGTGTATTTAAATGTATTTAATGGCTGTTTAGCTGCAAAAAAAAGTATTATTATTATAATGTGAGCAACAGCTGACCGCACGAGGGCAGCGTTAGACAAATAAGGTTTTAGGGGTCGTGGAAGAATACTTGAATTTTAGAGGAAGAGAACAAGATTTACTTATTTACTTATTTATTTACTTATTTATATATTTATTTTCTTATTTATTTAATTACTTATTTATTTATTTATTTACTTATTTATTTATTTACTTATTTACTTATTTACTTATTTACTTATTTATTTATTTACATATTTATTTACTTATTTACTTATTTATTTATTTACATATTTATTTACTTATTTATTTACTTATTTATTTACTTATTTACTTATTTATTTACTTATTTATTTACTTATTTATTTATTTACTTATTTATTTATTAATTTATTAATTAATTTATTTATTTATTTACTTACTTATTTACTTATTTATTTATTTATTTACTTATTTATTTATTTATTAATTTATTTATTCACTTATTTATTTACTTATTTATTTACTTATTTATTTACTTATTTATTTATTTACTTATTTATTTATTTATTATTTATTTCCACGGCTGCACTTACAGCTTACGAGCTCCTTTACAGTAGTGCCATACATACAATAAGATTAGGGCTTATAAAAATAAAACATTTCACTAACATTCACAATATAAATAACAATAGTCTAACAACGATAGTAACAAAAATACAGTAATAATAAAATAATAACAACAATGGAAACAAGTAGTTCCATGAAGAAAAAAATAGCCTATTTTCATATATCCTACTTATGATAATTGCCTTTATCAAGATACAAATTTTCAGTTTGTTTGTTGAAATAGATTCGTAGATATTGAAAACGGTCTAAATATTTTCGATCGTCATCATGTTGGATTTTTAGCCTATTTTCAATTTTGAAAAAAATAGGCTTATGAGATCACCTTTTGTCCGTGTGTGTGTGCGTGTGTGTGTGTGTGTGTGTGTGTGTGTGTGAGGTGTGTGTGTGTCCCCCCCTAATGAAATCGAAACGGCTGGAGCGATTTCGATGAAACTCGGTAAGTTCATAGCACTATTCCCGGCGACCTCGACCGTGCCTTCAAATTTTGTTACGTCTCACCAATCCAACATGGCGGCTGTGTGAAATATTTCACTAGCATTCAATATCTCCGAAACTATTATCGATATCGCCCTGAAATTGAGTAGGATGATAAAGGGCACTACTGGAAGTTCACCTATGAGACTTTCAAACACCTTCTGACTACAAAACCAACATGGCGGTCAAGCGAAGTTGAGACTTTTAAATAGACTTTTCTCGCGATTTTACTATCCAAACGTACTGAAACTTGGTACAGCAAATGTTTATACACATTGTAATGCACTGGAGTCTAATTTAGTTCAATTGTTTACATAACCTCAAAATGGCGGCTGTGCGAAATATTTCACTGACATTCTATATCTCCGAAACTATTACAGATATCACCCTGAAATTTTGTACGATGATAAAGGGTACTGATACAAGTTTACCTATGTATATTTAATAAACCTGTCAAGTACAAAACGAACATGGCGACCAAGCGAATTTGAAATATTTTAATAGACTTTTCTCGTGATTTAACTCTCTGAGCGCAGTGAAATGTGGTACAGTAAATGATTTTGCAGATTGTAATGCACAGCCATCTAATTTAATTCAATTGTTTACATAACCTCAAGATGGCGGCTGTGCGAAATTTTAAAATTAAGTTCTTATTTCTTGTGTCGTAATCATGCGATCGAAGTGAAAGTTTCAATCATGAACCTAGGCAATAATCGTTCTTGAATGGTAGATAACTCTATGGCCTATAGGCCTACATACATTATAACAATCCTAAATGGCGAGCTTCCGAAATATTTAACGGTTCTCAATATCTATGAATCTTTTACAGCAACCAAACTGATTTTTTTATGTTCATAGAGACTATGAACATATGTCCACCTATAGGACTTTCAGTAACCTGGTGAGCACAAATCCAACATGGCGGCGACGCGAAGTATAAATATTTAAATGGACGTTTCTCGCGAATTAACTATCCGAGTGCCATGAAATGTTGCATGTTAAATGCTTATAGAAATGTTGATCCACTGGCATCTAATTTATTTCAATTGTGTGCATAATCACAAGATGGCTGCTGTGCGTAATTTTAAAATCTCGTTTTTACTTCTTGTGTCCTAATCATGCGATTGAAGTTTGAATACCACACGTACACAATAATCTTAATGTAATAGTACAAAAATAAAAATCCAACCTGGCGACCATCTGAAATATTTCGACGGTTCTCAATATCTACGAATCTGTTACAGCAATTAAACTGAAATTTTGTATGTTGTTAGAGGCAATTAACATGAGCAGTATATATGAAAATAGGCTGTATAGTTCTTCACGGAACTACTTGTTATATATTGGCCTTAGAGTTATGTACTATTACATGAAGATTATTGTATAGGTGTTTATTCTATGATTTATTTTATGATTAGGACACAAGAAATAAAAACAAGATTTTAAAATTTCGCTCAGCCGCCATCTTGTGGTTATGAAAATAATTTAAATCAATTAGATGCCAGTGGTTTAAAATTTATATAAGCAAAACCGTACCAAGTTTCACTGAGCTCGGATGGTTTAATCACGAGAAACGTCCATTTGAATATTTAAATTTCGCGTCACCGCAACGTTGGATTTGTGCTCACCAGGTTATTGAAAGTCCTATTGGTGAACTTATGTTTATTGCCTCTATCAACATACAAAATTTCAGTTTGATTGCTGTCACAGATTAATAGATATCGTACTGAGAACCTTCTAAATATTTCTGATGGTCGCCATGTTGGATTTTAATATATGTAGGCCATAGAGTTATGTAGGCCTACTATTAGATGAGGAAAATTGTGTACGTTCATTATTCAAACGTCGATTTTGATCGCATGATTAGAACACAAGAAAAGTGAAACTTAATTTTAGGATTTCACACAGCCACCATCTCGAGGTTATGTAAACAATTGAACCAAATTAGATGCCAGTGCATTGAAATTTGTATAGTAATTTGCTGTACCAAGTTTTACTGCTTTCGGATGGTTAAATCGCGTGAAAAGTATATTTAACTTCGCTTGGCCGCCATGTTCGTTTTGTAGTTAACAGTTAGTAGTCACATAGGTGAACGACTAGTTCTGTCCTTTATTACCGAACAAAATTTCAGGGTCATATAAGAAATAGTTTCGGAGACATAGAATGCCGGTGAAATGTTTCGCACAGCCACCATGTTGGATTGGTGAGACGTAATAAGAATAAGGGCATAGTCGGGGTCAGCCAAAATAGTACTATGACTTTACCGAGTTTCATTGAAATCGCTCCAGCCGTTTAAAAGTTATTGGGGGAACATACACGCATGGACGCACACACACATACACACACACGCACGGACAAAAGATGATCTCATAAGTCTATTTTTTTTTTCATAAATGAAAATAGGCTAAAAATGTATACAAAAGAGTGCATACAGACAAAGTATTAGCCTGAAAATCAACCACATTATACAAGAAGAGAGAGGTTGTTAGCCCTTATCCTGATGTTATAATTGAACTAAGAAATAGCATTTTAGCATAATGCAGTAATCAGATGTGAGAGGTATACTGCTCCAAGAAGCAGGATGATAGAGAGAGCTGCAGTGCTTGCAATGTTGACAAACTTATATAAATCGTAGGTGTTGAAGAAGCGACTGGTTTGATGCAGATCTCCATGCCACCCTGTCATGAGATAATCATTTCATCTCTACATAGCTACCACACCATACCTCCGAGGCAATCTGTTTACTATATCCTAACCTTGGTCTGCTTGCCACGGTGGGTGTATGGTCAACGTGCAGGTTCGCTCCTGGCCGTGGTAAGTGATTTTTGAAAGGCTGCAAAAATTACGACACCATGTCATACGATGTTGGCATGTTAAAGAACTCATTTGAATTCAGTAGGCCTAGTTCATAATGGCAAAATTAATCTCGGGAGTTTTCCCAACAAAAAGTTCCTCATTTCTCTACTAGAAGGCTCTATAATGTTCAAGGAGCTTAGATACCTAACCTCCTTGACTTTCATAGTGCTTCAAGGAACAACGAAATTCAACATGCATGCTACCCTTTAGGTGTCAAATAACAAAGCTTGCACCCGGCACTCGAGGCCATACAATATTATTATTTTTACCTTGGTCCACCCCTACAGTTCTTGTCTACGGCACTTCCTTTCATAACTAAGTATTCTATTCCTGGGTGACTTAGTATGTCTCCTACCAACCTATCTCTTCTCTTCATTAGCAGTCGTCAGAAACATCTCTCCTCTCCCACTCGTCTTTATACCGCCTCATTTCTTACTCTATCTACGCATCTGATCTTCATCATTCTCCAATTCTTCACTTGTTATGTAGGATTTATGGGACAGGTGAGGTACCCACTGATTTTAAGAAGAATGTCATTATCCCCATACCGAAGAAAGCAGCAACAGACAGATGTGATCAGCTCGATCAGTTATGCTTCAAAGATCCTGGCTAAAATATAAGGTGCGTTCAAAAAGTAACGAGCCGCAGGCTGGTATGCGCAAACCGGTGACGACATCGGCTAATCGTGGCGTGTGTAACGAGGTGTGGTTCCGACCAGAGCGTGGAAGGTCACATCCCGTCGCTAGAGCACACGCGTGCACGTCACGTGACGATACAAAGCGAGCATCAGCATGCATCAATCGTCCAACATTGCCAGTCGCATTGCAAACAGTGACATGGAGGCGTCAAACGAAGAGCAAAGAAGTGTCGTTCGGTTTCTGACAGCGGAAGGAGTAGGGGGAACGGACATTCATCGCCGAATGTCACAAGTGTACGGCGAACACTGCTTGTCCCTTGCAAGGGTCAAGGCGTGGCACAAGCGCTTCAGGGAAGGACGGGTGTCGTTAGCCGATGATGCCCGGTCTGGGGCACCCCCTTGCATTACCGATGGCAACGTCCAGCTGGTTGATGCACTCATTAACCAGGACCGCCGAGTGACAGTCAACGCCATAGCCGCCGTGGTCGGATTGAGCGTCGGAAGTGTGCACACTATCATGAAGGAACGACTGCACTTGTGCCCAATGGGTGCCTCACAGTCTTCAACCACACCAGGAAGCATATCGAATGGCCTACTGTCTTGGTCTTGGTTGAACGATTGATGCATGCTGGTGCTCGCTTTGTATCGTCACATGACGTGCACGCGTGCCCTCTAGCGACGGGCTGTGACCTTCCACGCTCTGGTCGGAACCACACCTCGTTACACACGCCACGATTAGCCGATGTCGTCACCGGTTTGCGCATACCAGCCTCCGGCTCGTTACTTTTTGAACGCACCTAATATTTGTTCAATGAAAAAACAAAGTTGAGTGAAGACCAGTTTGGAAGCTGTTCTAAACCTTAGGCTGATCTTGGAAGGTACAATAAGAAATTATAGGCGAACGTTCATGGCATTTGTTGACTTAGAAAAGACTTTTGATAACATTGATTGAGTAAATTGTTTGACATATTAAAAAGGATTAGAATAAGTTACAGAGATGACACGGTGATCTACAATCTGTACAAATACCAGACGGCAGTTATCCAAGCCGAAGGCCATGCGAGAAAAACTGCTATTCAGGAAAGTGTAAGCCAAGACTGCAACTTACTACCTATACTTTTCAATCTGTACATTGAACAGGCAATGAAGGAAATTAGAGAAAAATGTAAACTGGGACAAAGAATTCTAGGAGAAATAATTTCAACTCTGCGATTTGCTGATGGCATCGTCATCATAGCCGACACAACCAGAGGATTTGAACGAGTTTTTAAATGGTATGGACTCCATTTTGAGAAAAGAATTCATAATGAAAATCAATAAATGAAAAACAAATATAATGGAACGCAGCTGAAAGAAATCAAATTGGCAGCTGAAAAGCCAAAGGACGTATGAGACTTCTGTTGCTTAGGAAGCAAAATAACCAGTGATGGACGAAGCAATGAGGATATGAAAATTAAGTTGCCTCGCGCAAGAAAAGCATTTCTTCACAAAATAAAGTTGATGACATCAAATAATATAGATATTGGTATTACGAATTCATTTTTGAAGGACTTTTTCTGGAGCGTTGCGCTCTATGGAAGTGAAACTTGGACTGTTGTCGCAACAGAAAAGAGGATAATAAGCGTTTAAATTGTGGCGTTACAGAAGAATGATGAAGATCAGATGGGTAGATAGGGTAACAAAAAAGTGACAGTCAGTCTGAAAGACTAGACTTTGTATCATTTTAAATGCTACAAATGCTGAAAAATGCTAGAAAGGCTGGAGGCTTCTCGCTTCGCTTGAAGCCAAAGACTCTTGACATGTTAGAAAATTATCTGCATAATACTTATCTTGCGTATCTTGTTTCAAATTACTCGCGAACGGCAAGTGAAAACCAAGGGCAAAGCAAGGTCAAGCGCGCGGGATGCCGTCACGTTCACCAGAATGTGCGGAAACGAGCTCATTTCATCCAGTCTAAAAACACTTATAGTGGGCGATGCATTGAAGATAGAGATATGCTCTCGCGGACTTTTTTGTAGAACTTTTCAAGCTGACCAATTCTTACGCTCATAGAATATTGATATTTTTAACGGTTTGCCCAGCGTAAGCTTAAGAAGCATACGGACGCCAAGTTTGTTTTCGACTTTTTCACTGAATTCGTTACTGCTTGGCTTCCTTTGATCATACATAAATTATTTTCTACAGAATCTTTCCTCGAGATATCCTTTACAGAATGGTGAAAACCGCATCAAATCCATCCGGTGGTTCTCGAGATTACCCGTGACATCCAAGAATCGGGGATTTTTTTTCTTATACTAACGAAGTAGAGATTGTCGGGGAACACATGCAACAAGCGGTACTATGACGTCACACACCTCAATGCATTCTAGCAACATTTCGTCCCGTCACCGTAACGTAACGCCAGACCCCAGCGTAACGACGAAGTAGACAAGATCATTTAAAATGATAAAATGGAGATGTATTAAGACGAGTGGGAGAGGAGAGATATTTCTGGCGACTGCTAATGAAGAGAAGATATAGGTTGTAGGACACTTACTAAGACCCACAGGAATAGCAAACTTAGTTATGGAAGGAAGTGTCGTAGACAAGAACTGTAGGGGTAGACCAAGGTTAGAATATGTTAAACAGAGGTAAGGTGTGGTAGCTATGTAGAGATGTAACGATTATCTCATGGCAGGGAGGCATGAAGAGCTGCATCAAACCAGTCAAACGACGGATGACTCAAACAACATCAACAACATGTTTTATAGTAATGAGGTTTAGCTGTATAACAGGAAGACTAACAGTCATCATGTGATTACTGTGACAGTAAGACCACCACGGGGTGCCGGCCCCAAATGAGCTTTTTGATTGCGATCACAGTCACAGCGCTGTGGTCCGGCCAATTAGCGAAAACAAGGGCACGTTCAATTAACTGGGAGAATTGTGTTACTCCGTAACTTACATCAAGTGTGTTAGCTTACATGATTAGTAACAGGCCGCAAAACTACTTTGCGAATTTTCATGTTGCTATTATCCAATCATATCATCCCACTGTGTAGCCGTGAGTGTTAATTCCAGCACCACGACTGCGATGGGGAGCCCGTAGCTTTGGTGAACCTTTTGAGTACAATTCTTTCCATGCCTCAATCAGAGTAGATCACCCTTGTTTCTCTGTACTTGGGTAATAGGCCTATGCTTCTAAATTGAATTTGCTATTATTAGTACCATAAGCAATTTAAAACTAGACCAATGACGGTGAGCTGAATTCATGTCTCTCTAATTATTTGAATGGTTTGTGTGAGGGGTCAGAACTCTTCTTTTGTTTTCATCGTACCACCTGATGATACTTTAACTCTTCAGATCTAGGGTGCACATTATGTGCACTTTCAGCTTTTAATACATTTTCTCAGCAACAGTTGGTATGGTGTGATTTCTGAACTAATTCTACCCCTTAATATTCTCATCTCTATAGGGTTGGTGGGTCAAGAGAGATTGTAGAAGGTTTTTACGTTCGGATGCTCTTCCCGACACCTAGCTCTTCAGGGGTGTTACTGAGACATAAAAATGAGTGGACATGAACTTAACTGGGCTAGAAGTTGGAAGGAAGCAGTCGTGGCCTGCTAGAAGGTACTGTCCCAGTTCCAGCCGGATTTGAAAACGAGAAGCATGGGAAACCTTTTCAAGAATGTCCGACTGGGGGATTCGAACCCATTTGTTCTTCCAGTCCAGAGATAGTCTGGCCTTATGGCTACTACTTGGTGCTCGTAACTTCGCCAGTCGACAATTGTGATGCGTAATTTTTCTATTTTATTAAAATATGTCTTTTTTCTTTGAATATGTTAAATGTGCCGATATTTGATAAGAATGAGAGAACCAGAAAAAAATACAAATTTCGTCTTGGGTCTGAAGAGGTTTAGGTGGTTTTGTAAGCAATGAGTCAAGAACGTGATCTTGGTCATGTCCAGTGAATAAACACTAGTACAGGACTTGAAGGCAGCGGTGATTTTTGTTCTTTATTCCATGATTATCTTGACAATCAGCTGCCCATGAAATTAGAGAAATTGTTATATTCTCTGGCTCTTACACAATTCAAAATAGGAATCTGTCTGTGGAATTCCTTACCATTTTGTTAATGTTGAGAAGAGATTTAATCAGAGTGCCCGATATGGAAATGATTTACACAACCTAAATGGATCTTACCATCTTGCCAGAACGTCAAAGTTTATGTTTCCAACCCTAGAATGTGTCTGTACTCCAGATATAAGTTAACGAGTGCATATGCTGTCCATATTACTTTTCAATGCTTTAGTTCCCATTATCACGAACTATTAATAGGAATTAGTTGCATTTTTAGGGATGTTCATTGATGCTCTCCTGAGGATGTGAGAAATGATCAAGGAGGCTGTGGTTTGTAGGACGAGTCCTCTTTCCATTTGTATTTCTTTGGTTGATAAGAGGAAGCAGGAGTTAAATATATAACATGGAAGTGAGCTTTTCAAGGTGATTATAGATTGTAATTGTACGAAGAAAAGGAAACGTGAAGGTTGAGGAAAATAATTTCTACATAAAAAAAAAAAACGAACCTGAATAACAAATTGAACACAGGCTTTTTGAAAATAAAAAAATGTTTTTTTTTTTTTTGTGTTTTCTTTATTGAAGTAATTTCAAGAGCATATTCATGAACAATTCCATTCTTCATCTTCAAGTAACATGTTCCGTCCCCCGAAGGTTGGCGATCAACATGGTAAAGGCACCTCTGTCCACCGCAAGCCGGAACAATTCTTCAACAGATCGAATCCGAGACCACTCCTTGATATTCTGAAGCCAGGACATCTGTCTTGCCACGCCATCGTCTGCCATCTATTTTGCCTTGTAGTATTCGTCGAAGCAACTGATATTTTTGGCCTCTAAGTGCATGACCAAAATAGGCAGTTTTTCGATACTTAATGGTAGACAAAAGCTAAAGAACACATTTTGCTCTTCTGAGGACATCTCTGTTAGTAACTCTATCAGTCCAAGGTATTTTAAGCATTGGTCTATGAATCCACATTTGGAATCTCTGTTAGTAACTCTTATCAGTCCAAGGTATTTTAAGCATTCGTCTATGAATCCACATTTGGAATCTCTGTTAGTAACTCTATCAGTCCAAGGTATTTAAAGCATTCGTCTATGAATCCACATTTCGAAGGCCTCTAATCATTTCATGGTGTTGACCTTCAAAGACCTAACCTCCATACTATACAAGAGTTCGAGCCAATCTTTGGCGGAGCTTCAGATTTAATTTGTCGTTGTTGAAGCACGAGGATATTTTCACACATACACTGCGCGCCATTTCAATGTGACTTCTGATTTCAACGTCGGGATTTAAATCGTCAATGATGATACTCCCTAGATTTTTAAAATTGTGAACAAAAGTAAATTTGGAAAACTGCTGTGCTAAAATATAACACACGCAAGGAGGAATTACGTACTTCTAAACCTTTCAGCTATGCATTGTACCCTTCAATGTTTTCTAGGATGCCGACTCTAGCTCGGGTAGTGGTCTGTTCGGGGTGGCTCTAACTTATTCTAAACATCCTAGGAATATCGTCAAGGAACACAGGAGGCTTAAATTAAAATCAGTATGTCAGAGAACTCCTAATATAAAATAATTTTATTCACAAAACATCATCTCCCATTTACTCCCATCCATAGACAATAAAACAACAAAATATACTCCCTTAAATTATTCTAATCAACAAAATCAAAAAAATGCAAAAGGTAAATTAATCACACTGGCTGAAACCAGGAAAAGAAAAACAATCTATTTCACTGCAGTCCACTGCTTCAAGTACAAAAATAAAACGTCAACAGACTTAATTCATCAAAACTATGGCCTTAATAACCCAGCCATTCTATCAAAAAAATATGCGCACTCATGTTTATAACTTGCAAAATTGGTTTCTGGGGTTCGGACATGTTTTCTCGTACAATCATCATCCTTCCTCACAAGAGTCAGACAATGAAGGCAATAGACTTATTCTAGGCCACAGGCATGTGTGCACGTTCTAGCTTATAAACAATTAATTCACTCAGAGCCATGACTCTGCTAATTATGGTAAAACAAACAAGTCAACATACATGAAACATCAAATAAACACATCTCGGTGGCCGATGCCCCGTTACTCTTAATAAATAAACAACTATAATGAATGCACTCAAAATGACAATACAAGACGTCGCTTCCTGAAGCGGTACAAAAAAGAAACCCTGGGAAGCCAGACTACCTTCCCTCAAAAGACAACAATACCATCCCTCGACCTTGTGACAGACATTCTCACACCACACTAACCAGCTGGTCGGGCAATAACCTTCATTGCTACTTTCAGAATTCAGACGGCCGGCCGCAGTCTTATACCTGCTCCCTCAGACTACCTTGGGTTCGAGCTGTACAGTTACCTTTCCGACGGAGCTATAGCGCACTCTCATCAGACAATGAATTCAATCATTTCACTTACCGTTTTATATCATCGTAGAACACGGGAATACCACCTCCGTTATTAATTTCAGCTCAACCCAGGATCAACTCTCAACCTTTCCTGAATATTATATTATCATCCAGCCATTTTGTCTTACCTTTCTTTACCTTGGTGTGATTATCAATTACCATACTTACTGTTCACATAATTTCAGTGTCACTACTGGTCTTTGTCACAATATCGAGCTGTCCTCCCCATATTAGCTTTTACGTTAATATCGTGCGAAAGCACTATCAACCCAATTATTCCCTTAATTGTGCATTCAGCAAAGTTTCTGACACCCTCAAACAAAACACATTTAAACAAAATCTTCGATGCTCATATACTCATTTACGTTCTAAAAACACACAAAAAATAATCATAACTGACAAATACACACAAATCTACACAAAACATGCCTGCTATGCCCAAAATATTTATTTTATCATAATTGCTTATGATCGAGATAAACTTATCCGATTCCCATGATGGGATACGCTATGGCAAACATGCCCCATACAATATCTACTTATCTCGTATACATCCTGATGGTAATGCTCTGGTCCTTGATATCAGTCTTCTGGATCAGTTGGTTCATCTTGCAAGGAGGATAATTTACACACGGTTTCCAAAAATTCACCAAAGCAAAGGTCCACTGTGAATTATTATTATTATTATCACAATGCACGGTTCTCGCGTATGTAGCTCCTACCTCCTACAGCTATCATCAACCTACTCAATTCAGCTGATAGTTAAATAGCTTCCTAGATCACTGACTTAGCTACTAATAGCTCGTACGGCTATCTCTATCAAATAACTGTGTCGTACTGTCACGGTATGCACTGTTCTAATTCGCACTCGCGAATACTTAGCGATATTCAAATGTCCAAACATAGAACTGCTTCTACTTATAAAACTTGTAAAAATTATTACTTTTCTTAAGGCTACGGGCGTGGGCTTTCGCCTCATGCAGCGCCCGAATACGAACTTATAAAACTTGTAAAATTGTTACTTTTCTTAGTGCTACGGACTTGGGCTTACGCCTCACGCAGCGCCTGGATACGAACTGTTTTCGCTGAGCCTCCAGCTATTATTTATATGATTTCTCGTAAGAGTACTTGGAGTGGGGAGCTTTTAGAATTTATTTCCATAATAACACTCGCATGAATATGCAAATTAGCTCCTTTGAACGTCCTCATTTCTAATGTCTCAATGACTTCTTTTTATTCAAAATCCGATCGTTGGATCCTTATATAATGAGCTCCGTAATTGCTTTCATTGTTCCTTAATTTCGGCGGGATTTGGTCGCGTCTCGCGTCCCTCGCTGCTAATGGTAGTTTTAAATCCACCCCCTGATTTCATTTTAATTCTGGCAAAAATCACAGAATGATCCAATTTAAATTTTGACGATACTTCTGAGAGGCTGAGATTGTCCCCTATACGATGGTGTAATTCCTGTTTCTGTATTTTAATTACTGCTCCAATTTCTCTCAATTGGGCGGGGTTTATCTAGTGAGTGATCGTTGAAATTTTCGTTTTTACCCGCTTAGTTGAAACACCGTTTCGCGTTGTCTGAGCGCATGTGGCTTCCAGATGTTGGCTTTCTCTTCCTACCGCCATTGTCCGCGCTGGGTGAAAGTTCCAGTAAAGCACGTACGGGCCTCCTTTTGTTGTGCCCTGGTCCACAAGCAACGTCTTTTCTCACACCAGCTTTGAAACATGAATAAAATCTTGTTGAAATAAATATGTAGAATTTATGCAATCACAGATGCATAAAGGTTACAGCATGTTGATACGTTGTGGAGAAAGGGGAATTTTGACATTAAGAATTTTATATTTTAGCAAACAAACTGGAATCATTCCATATTCTTGTTAGACTAGACAGTGCTTACAGGCTTAGTGTACCGATATCAGCTTTAGAATAGACAGTGTGCTAGTCGAATAGGCTGGGCTGAATGCAGTAACTGTCGGTTGTTCATTGAATGTCTCTGAACAGGCGTTTTATCTCTCTGCTGCTGCAGCTGGAGTAGTTCCTTTGTCTCCGTCATCTCTTCCGACAGAAGTGAGAAGCATTCTCGCTGCCAATTCATTCGCGTCGTATTCTTTGGATATCTCGATGGTGTTCTGCTCCTCTTCCGACAGAATTGACGAGCATTATCATCTCATGATATATCAACCTTTGTCCCCTGCACCTGTGAGGAGCTTTCTACCTGCCAATTAATTCTCATATTTTTAGCCTACTTTTCACATTTTGCAAAAATGAGGAAAAAGTAGACTTAAGGGATCGATCCGTGCAAATGTCTGTCTGTCTATCTGCCGGTCTGTCCTTCTGTATGTCTGGCTGTGTGTGCCCCCCCCTATCAACTCCTAAACGGCTGCAACAATCGAATCCAAATTTGGTAGGAGTAAAGATCTATACCTGAATATCTCAAGCCCATATTTGAAAATTATATCAGTGCTACCAACTGCTGAAATACCGCAATTGAAATTTGAGCTCCATGTTGAATATCTTGGAAGGTATACATGGGAGCTATTCCAAAATTGGCACACGTATAGATAATAATATTTCAGTTTAATTTCCAGGAGGCCATGCATGGCAGTGTTGCAAAAATGATTCTACGCCTGCTGATTGGTCCAATTTTAAATGCATATAACTTCTACACTATTAATTGGATTTCTATCAGATTTGGTATGTACTATGTGTTCATAAACAGATATGATTGAGCGTATTCTTAAGAGCCACCAGGGCTGCCAACTGTTAATAAATGCTCTCATTTTTTAAAATCCAATTACCCATGTATCAGAAAGTATGCAAGCCGACAGCTTTAAACTATGCACACGTATAGAACCTAACATTCTATATTAATTTGGAGTAACTTATATACGTCAGTGCTACCAACATGATTCTAAGCCTGCTGATAGGACACATTTTTAAATACATGTAACTTCTATACTATCAATTGGATTCTAACCAAATTTCGTATGTGCTATGTGTACCATACCAGATATGACTATGATTATTCTTAAGAGCAACCAGGGCTGCCAACCGTTAATAAATGCTGTCTGTGTTTTTACCTTAATTTTAATGTAAGCCAACAGATTTAAAATTTGCACACGTATAGTACGGTACCTGACATTCTAGATTAATTTGGGGAAACTAATATAAGTTAGTGCTGCCAACATGACTCTAAGCCTGCTGATAGGTCCAATTTAAAAATACATGTAACTTCTATACTAACAAATGGATTTCAACCAAAATTGGCACAACAATAGATCATATTATTTCAGATTATTTCTGACCAGCACATGCATGACATTGTTGCCAACATGATTTTACGCACGCTGATATATCCAATGTCTAAATGCATGTAACGTCCATGCCATCCATTGGACATCAACCAAATTTTGTATTCTGTACCTTAAGAGATGGAACTAACAATATATTCAGTCACCAGGGCTGCCAACTGTAGGGTTCTATTAGGCTACATTATACCTGGTATATTTCGAACTAAGTAGAAATTTCGTCATTATTCTGGATAGGTCTATACATATTGGCATGAATCTTAATTTTTAAGAAAAGTAGGCTCTTTAGTTCGTCACGGAACGTCTTGTTTTATACACACATCAAAAAAAGTTTTGCATCACCTCGGTTCCCAGATCTCCGGCATATAGACGTTGACTGTGTATATTGTATCAAAGATACAGTCCCTTTGACTGTTCATAGATGTCACTAAAACTGCTCAAAGATGTAAACAACCATGCATGAGCAGGGCCTATTAGACGGAGGGGGTACGACAGCCGATCAGTTCCAGTCATTCCACCAGGACGAAGGTACGCTGCTCATGTTGTCTGTAGTTCTACCATGCCTAGAAGGTCAATACCGCAGTTCGATCGCGTCCGCATTGTTACTTTGTGTCAAGAAGGGCTCTCAACAAGGGAAGTTTCCAGGGGTCTCAGAGTGAACCAAAGCGATGTTGTTCTGACATGGAGGAGGTACAGAGATACAGGAACTGTCGATGACAGGCCTCGCTCAGGCCGCCCAAGGGCTACTACTGTAGTGGATGACCGCTACTTACGGATTGCCGCTCGGAGGAATCCTGACAGCAATGCCACCATGTTGAATAATGCGTTTCGTTCAGCCACAGGACGTCGTGTTTCAACTCAAACTGTGCGCAATAGGCTGCATGATGCGCAACTTCACTCCCGACGTCCATGGCGAGGTCCAGCTTTGCAACCCCGACACCATGCAGCGCGGTACAGATGGGCCCAACAACATGCTGAATGGACCCCACAGAATTGGCATCACGTTCTCTTCACCGATGAGTGTCGCATATGCCTTCAACCAGACAATCGTCGGAGACGTGTTTGGAGGCACCCTGGTCAGGCTGAACGTCTTAGACACACTGTCCAGCGAGTGCAGCAAGGTGGTGGTTCCCTGATGTTTTGGGGTGGCATTATGTGGGGCCGACGTACGCCACTGGTGGTCATGGAAGGCTCCGAAACGGCTTTACGATACCTGAATGACATCCTCCGACCCATAGTGCACCCATATCGGCAGAATATTGGAGAGGCATTTGTCTTCATGGACGACAATTCTCGACCTCATCGTGCACATCTTGTGAATGCGTTCCTTCAAGATAACGACATCGCTCGACTATAGTGGCCAGCATGTTCGCCAGACATGAACCCTATCGAACATGCCTGGGATATGTTGAAAAGGGCTTTTTATGGACGTCTTGACCCACCAACCACTCTGAGAGATTTACGCCGAATTGTCGTTGAGGAGTGGGACAATTTGGACCAACAGTGTCTTGATGAACTTGTGGATAGTATGCCACGACGAATACAGGCATGCATCAATGCAAGAGGACGTGCTACTGGGTATTAGAGGTAGTGGTGTGTACTGCAATCTGGACCACAAATGCTGAAAGTCTAGCTGTATGATGGTACAACATGCAATGTGTGGGTCTCATGAGCAATAAAACGAGCTGAAATGTTGTTTGTGTTGATCTCTATTCCCTTTGTATTTAAAGGTTCCGGAACTCTTGGAACCGAGGTGATGCAAAACTTTTTTTGATGTGTGTATTTATTGATACACCTCCAATGCAATATGCGTTGAGCGGTCAGGTTAGACCAAGGCAAAGACAGATTATAATATGGAATGACATTTAACCAATATTTCCATATTAAATATCGAGCAGAATGGATTTTTATCGATTTTTATACCATGACTTTGCGATCTGTCAGTAGTATAATTTATAGTTGTGGCTGCATTAGAGCAGCTCCATGACGTATCCATTAGCGTAAAATCGCACCACGACAGCTAGTTCGGAGATCGAGGGTTCGATTGCCGGCCTTGACAGCGGCCAGCATGTGTGTGGCATTCTCCATATCTTATACTTATACGTTAAGCTCTCTTCAAGTAAATGCTACGATGGTAACTTATTTCAAGTACCAAGGTATCCACCCCCATTCTAGGACCAAAGATTGCAGTAAAACAAAGTAATCCAATCATTAGAGCTTGCCACAGTGGGTGAGTGGTTATCGTATCGGATTACTAACCCCAAGATTGCAGGTTCGCTCTAGACCGTGGCAAGTGATGTTTGAAAGGCGGCAAAAATCACGACACGCATGTCATACGATGTTGGCATGTTAAAGAACCCATTTGAATTCAGTAGGCCGTGTTCATAATGACAAGTAATCTCGGGACTTTCCGCCAAAACAAAGTTTCTCATTTCTCTACTAGAAAGCGCTATAGTGTTCAAGGAGCTTAGATATCTAATCTCCTTGACTTTCATAGCGCTTCAAGGAACAACTAAATTCGATATGCAAGCTGCCCTCTGGGTGTCAAATAACAAAGCTTGCATCTGGCTCCCGAGCCCATACGATATTATTATTAATTAAAACTAGAGACACACATGTTACGGACAAATGCGATACACGTCAAGTACATGAGCTGATGACCAGGATGCACAAGGCCAAAAGAGAACCAACAGCAACAACATTATAGTATCTAAATGAAATACCAATTGGTATTTAATCAATTTATTCTACCTTAGTTAATAAAACTGTATTAATATACCGGTACATTAATTTTAACAATTTCGGCCATGATTTGTTGACTGCAGGTTTGCCCCATCGCTCTTCACAATACATCTTCCCTTCACAACTCTTCATTGAAGATAAAAGAAATCCGTGCTATCCCCATTTCGGCGACATGCTCGTATGTTTCCAAGATTGCAGCAATCTGGTAGCAGTGCGCGAGTAGGCCTAATTTTACATAGCTGAGAAACGCAGTTAGTCTACTCAAATCTCAATGATTTCGTCTCCAAGCATCGTATTGCGTTAAAATTATTTTAAACGAGGGACAGGTTCTTCTTCTCCTTTCGAATAACCCGTTTGGAGGGGACGATGAATCAACTTTGGCTATTGTCCATTGTATTCAATTTCGTTTGTTTCCGAATTTCCTTCATCGTTCTAGAGTGCGGAGGGGAAGTAAAGCCGGCGGTCCCATGTCATAGATTTATGGCATGTTAAAGAACATTCCACTAATTACACCTGTGTGAAGCTTAATTAATTATAGGTTAAACATTTGACAAACGCTCTTAGGTTCCGACGTTCGTCGCCAGGAGCCGACTGCGGTGGCATCTGGTAACCAAGTTCTGAACTAGTAGTCGTTGACGGTGGCGTTTGGTGGCAAAAGTAGGAACTACTTGAAAAAATGCAATGTCTGCAGTCCTTACTTGAATTGAAAACAGATAACACGCACTAATACAGCCATCAAAATTAACACCGGTTATCAGACAGATTCTACACACAGCCAAAGTACACGTGGCTACATGACTGCGTTGTCGCAGCCCCTAAACTGAGGAACCAACCAACTTCTAGAGTGTCGATCTTTCTCCTCTTGAGTCCACTTTCTTCGAGTTGATTGTATGCTTCTTCCTTCCTTTCTTTCTTTCTTTCTTTCTTTCTTTCCTTCTTCTTTCTTCTTTCTTTCTCTTTCTTTCTTTCTTTCTTTCTTTCTTTCTTTCTTTCTTTCCTTCTTCTTTCTTCTTTCTTTCTCGTTCTCTCTTTTTTTCTTTCTTTCTTTCTCTCTCCTAGGCGGCTTCGGTGGCGTAATTGGTAGCATGCTGAGCTTCTATGCCCAAGATAGCGGGTTCAAACCCGGCCGAAGCCGTCGGATTTTTTAAGAGCGTTAAAAATCCCTCAGTATGCCCTCCTTCGGAGGGGAAGTAGAGCCGGCGGTCCCATGTCATAGATTTATGGCATGTTAAAGATCTTTCCACTAATTACACCTGTGTGAAACTAAATTGGATAGGTTAAGAATGTAAACAACGCTCTTAGGTTGCTACGTTCGTTGCCAAGAGCCGACTGCGGTGGCGTCTAGTAGCTCAGTTCTGAACTAGGCCTAGTAGTCGTTGACGGTGGCGTTTGAAGGCAAAAGTAGGAACTATTTGAAAATTCAAAGTTGCAGTCCCTACTTGAATTAAAAAAACAGATACACACACTAATACAGTCATCACAATTAACACCGGTTATCAGACAAATTCTACACACACCCAAAGTAGACGGGGCTACATGACCGCGTTGTCGCAGCCCCTAAACTAAGGAACCAACCAACCTTTCTTTCTCTCTTTCTTATTTTCTTTCTTTCTTTCTCTCTATCTTTCTGTCTTTCTTTCTGTCTCTCATTCTTTCTTTCTCTCTTTCTTTCTTTCTTTCTCTCTTTCTTTCTTTCTCTCTTTCTTATTTTCTTTCTTTCTTTCTGTCTTTCTTTCTTTCTGTCTCTCATTCTTTCTTTCTTTCTTTCTTTCTTTCTTTCTTTCTTTCTTTCTGTCTTCCTTTCTTCTTTCTTTCTTTCTCTCTTTCTTTCTTTCTTATTTTCTTTCTTTCTTTCTTTCTTTCTTTCTCTCCTTTCTTTCTTTCTTTCTTTCTTTCTTTCTCTCTCTTTCTTTCTTTCTTTCTTTCTTCTTTCTTTCTTTCTCTCTTTCTTTCTTTCTTTCTTTCTTCTTTCTTTCTTTCTCTCTTTCTTTCTTTCTTTCTTTCTTTCTTTCTTCTTTCTTTCTTTCTCTCTTTCTTTCTCTCTTTCTTTCTTTCTTTCTCTCTTTTTCTCTTTCTTTTTTCTCTCTTTCTTTCTTTCTCTCTTTCTTTCTTTCTTTCTTTCTTTCTCTCTTTCTCTCTTTCTTTCTTTCTTTCTTTCTTTCTTTCTTGAATAGCTTCTCTGATGAGTGATCTGTTTGCTATTGTGTGTGTCTGAATTCTAGCGTTTGCTCAATCTTTGTCAACTTCAATGAACCATGTGAGTTTGGATTCGTAACTATTCAGTAAGTTGAAGATCTGTTTAGTTTATCTACTATTTTCCATTCTATACATGTGCCCGAAAAACGTTAATCTTCTCTTATTTTATATAGCGGGATGATTTGTTGCTGAAGAATTACTACTCTTGGAGACCCACGAATTAACCGCAAAGCGAATTATCCACAAGCGAATTATCCACACGCGAATTATCGGGAGTATAGGCCTACTGTACATCACAAACGACCCACATCTAAATGTAACTAATTTATCAACTCATGGCGTAAGGGCTGAACCTATGAAGCACTGTACGGTCTGTCTTCTGGCCCAAAATAACAGGTGAATATTGATAGTAATGCAGTGCTACGAGTATATTTAACACTAGTGTTTGTCGGCTATTATCAGCTGTGGTCCACTGTGCAGGACCGGTTAATTGCGCCGTGTATCTGAACAGCACTGCTAATCCCATTACGGGTCGTGGAATAGCCGATTGAGCTGGCATTGACACGCTCTTCCCCAGGGAAAATGGATGCTAAGCGTTCCAAATCTAATTTTTTCTCGTAACTACGACCAAACACCACAGCAAACACAGGGCCTCGTGATACAAGTACATGATCCAACACCGCTCCAAAATCTCAATACATATCTCGAGACTACATCAGGCGGCAGGCGTGAAGCCAAATGACGTGATTTATCAAGACAGGATCTTAGCATAAAAGGAGTAGGATTAGCATGACAACACCGCAAGGAAGAAAGATTCTGGATGCTCGCCAGATCCGTTGAGATGGCGCTTCAATCTGGTCTCACAATGTGAGGTGGAACCTCTCTGCTAATCAAACATTCGGATGTAATTATCTAATCTTAGGTCACTTCCAGAATGTAGCATGCTGAGTTTCGATGCAAAAGGTCGCGGGTTCAAACCCGGCCAAAGCCGTCGGATTTTTTAAGAGCGTTCAAATCCCTCAGTATGCCTTTCTTCGGAATGGAAGTAAAGCCGGCGGTCCCATGTCATAGATTTATGGCATGAAAATGGACCTTCCACTAACTAAACTTGGGTGAAGCCAAAATTTGTAGGTTAGGGTTGATTAATGCTCTTAAGTTCCAACATTCGTCACCGGGCGCTGGTTGCGATGGCATCTAGTAGTTGCAAAGTTCACTGCTAGCTGTCGTTGACGGTAGCATTTGGTAGCGAAAGTAGGAACTAATTGAAATTATCGTCTGCCGTCCTTACTTGAATTAAAAACGAATAAAACACACTAATACAGCCATCACAATTAACACCGGTTATCAAGACAGATTATACACACACCCAAAGTACACGGGGATACTTGACCGCGTTGCCGTGGTCTCTAAACTAAGGAACCAACCAAACAACATACTTTCAGTATTGTCCATGGGTATTTCTAAGAACTTACATACAAGAATAATGCACATAAGTAACATTCAAGGGCACACAAACGGCTTGAAAATAACTAGAAATACTCTGAAGATCGTAATTGTTGATGTTGTGTTTTAAGGGGCCAAACATCTAGGTTATCGACCCCTAATGGTTTGGGTGATCGTGAAGATGATAATGAAATGTAAACTATAACTAAAACTAACTACTAACTTATAATATACTAGAAGAAGAAATGGAAAACAAAAGGAGAATAAGTCAAATAAAGGACAGGAGGAAAAGAAATGCCTTCGACCCTCGAAGAATGTGGATTGAGGGACCTGGAAAGAAGGAGAGCCATAAAAGGCAGATAGGAAAGTGAAAGAGGGGAGGGTCCGCCCCACAGGTAATTGATAAAAGGGCGAAAACCGGACCCAGCTCAGGAATCCCTTGGGGTCGCCAACTCCCGAACTCACCAGCCGTGAGCCCCTGAGGGTGTAGCAACATCCAGGGTGCACCAGAAGTGGTGGGGCTACATACACCCTGCCTCCTTGAGGGCCTTAAGCAGAAGGCAGGAAATAATAGGAAAAGAAAAAGATGGCTGACCCCTCGCAGAAGGAGGGTATCAGAAAAGATGAGACAAGAGCCAATTAAGGCGAGAAAGGAAGAGATTCCCTAGGCCTCGGACACCCTAATACCGTCGGGGTCGGAAGAGAACAAGAGTTGACCAAGTGAGGTCGACAGGAAAGAAGAAGGAGAGGAGCCCGGCACAAGTAAGTGAAAGCAATGCCGGACTCAGCTGGGGCCCCGTGGTCACCAATCCACGCCCCACTAGATGTGAGCCGCTGGGGGAAAGATCGTAATTGCCTTATGCTCTTATATTTGAAGATGTTTACATGTCGGCTATTTAGAATATTTCCAATAAATTGTATTTATGACTCAGTGGTTTCCACTTGTACAAGCAACTTACAATATTTGTAGTGATAGAAGCCATTGTACAGTGTTGCCATATTCTATTAACACAAATAATAATCAACTTAAAATGTTAATAACCAATTCCTTCCGACATAATATTTAGAACAATTATAAGGTATGCATCAGAAACACTTCATTTCCGAGTTATAATAGTACATTATGCAACGAGCCTATAATGGCAATAATTAAGACACGAGTATGTTTATAAAACGAGCGTATACGAGTTTTATAATTTCCATACGAGTGTCTTAATTACCATGGTAGGCGAGTTGCATACGACTGTTTATGTTCGACGATAATTATTATAACTATTTTATGTTCGAACATAAATATTCATAAATATCTGTCGAGATTTCGCCAGATTTATGTACTGAACAGAGTGCATGGGACGCACAGAATACCTTGTATTTGACCATGACCTCCTCGATTGCCCCACTATGACACTAGTAGGCCAGGCAGTGAAATTTAAATTAGAAGGCCTTGGGACTCAGTGCAGGTGCGTTGCTATCCTCACCTAATTGGTCAAACAACCGTTTCTTGAGCTCTGATTGGTGGGAGAAACTGTTTCATAATGAAAAATAGTGTTATAATGACCATCATTATGATACAGTTTTCTGACATATAATAGTGAAGGTCGAACATAATAGTACATTATGCAACGAGTCTATAATGCCAATAATTAAGACACGAGTATGTTTATAAAACGAGCGTATGCAAGTTTTATAATTTCCATACAAGTGTCTTAATTACCATTATAGGCGAGTTGCATACGACTGTTTATGTTCGACGATAATTATAACTTTATTGTATGTTTTAACATAAATATTCATAAATATCTGTGGGATTCAGTTAGTGAAGAGGGCACGCTGGCTTTGCTGACTGAATAGAGCTCATTCGTGGGTCACGGCACTCCGAACGCAGAGACCATTCACTCTGCTTGCCAACACAGAACACCTATTGTTTACAGCAGATTTTGAATGCATACTCGAACGTATCCTTACCTGATTGGTCACACAACTGTTTCTTGAGCTCTGATTGGTTGGAGAAACTATTTCATAATGATAAATAGTAGAATTTTTCTTTGCGTTCAACCCCTAAATACCACTCCACCTTTATAGCTTGAATTGCTGCATTACTTTCCATTCTGACATTTTAAGTAAACATTTCACGGGCATTACACATTATAAAATCTTTTCCTTTATACTTTCGTCTGATATGACACATCTTCCCTTCGTTTCTGTGCCATATTTCATGCAAATTGTGCTGTAGTTATTGATATATTTGCGATTCAGTGAGAAGGTATGCGAGTGAATGTCTACAAGGTAGCAAAAATTGCGGGTTTCTCTAGTGTTTGGTAGTGAATATGACTGATTTGACTCACCTGGACCTGATGATGTCGGCTTAAGGAGTGAAATGTTATCTCTATAACCCCGCTCTCTCTTGCAGTATGTGCAATTAATATTAATCACATGTAAGTACAGTAAGCCGGCTCCGTGGTGTTGAGGTAGCGCGCCTGCCTCTCACCCGGAGGCCCCGGGTTCGATTCTCGGCTCCGTCAGAGTTTTTAGAAACTGACGTGGGGGCTGGAGCGGGGTGCACTCAGCTTCGTGACGATAATTGAGTAGCTGTCTGACTGTGAGGCAGTGCCCCGGTCACGAAAACCAAGATTAATGGCCGAGGGGACGGGATGCACTGACCATGCGTCACCCCAATATCAGGAGGCCAAATGGCTGGGTACAACCAAAATGAGGTTCAAACCCGGGCGAAGCGGTCGGATTTTTAAGAGCGTTAAAATTCCCTCAGTATGCCTTCCTTCAGAGGGGAAGTAAAACAGGCGGTCCTATGTCATAGATTTATGGCATGTTAACGAACCTTCCACTAATTACACCTGTGTGAAGGTAAATTGTATAGGTTAAGAATGTAAACAACGCTCTTAGGATCCTACGTTCGTTGCCAAGAGCCGACTGCGGTGGCGTCTAGTAACTAAGTTCTGAACTAGGCCTAGTAGTCGTTGACGGTGGCGTTTGGAGGCAAAAGTAGGAACTACTGTATTTGAAAAATTCAAAGTTGCAGTCCTTACTTGAATTAAAAAACAGATACACACACTAATACAGCCATCACAATTAACACCGGGTTATCAGACACATTCTCCACACCCCCAAAGTACACGGGGCTACATGACCGCGTTGTCGCAGCCCCTAAACTGAGGAACCAACCAACCAACAACCAAAATTACATTAGCTTGTAATATTATCCAATGTTACCATGATCGCAGTTTGTATGCTAGTAGTCTACTTGTCACCCGTTCGAGTAAAACGTGGCTTTCCATCGATGTCTGAGTTTCATTTCTGATTGAGATTATACTCCTTTGGAAGATACTGAGCTCTGAGTGCAGTGAAAATGAAATTATCTTCAGCTATCTCATAAGAAGGAAGGTAGTGCACAGTTCGCTACTCGTGTGGGGGTCTGGCGCGGAACTTCAAGAGCCCGCTGATGAGCCAGCTTGGTGTTCCTGGGTGAAACCCCACACAAGACACGGCATAAAACTAGAAAAATTGCTGAGTTTTATTAATCTTCTCGGTGTTTGCTATGTTCGGAGGATTTGCAAGAATATAATTACTTGCACGTGAAACCAATATTACATCGTTTGGTTCTCATCACACGAGCCAAAATAAGCTCCATTCTGAGATCCATTCTTCAATTCAAATGCTGTTGCGCGAACCAGAATAATAGTGTTTCTATTGCAAGTTTTGACAGTCAGAAATTCTATCATCTTGTGAAATGGTATTTTAAATATATAGTAAGAATAATAATTGAATATCCCTGTTTTATGAGTAACATGAAAGATGCTGTCGTTTGACCAAACGACTAGGTCATCAACCCAATAGTTTGCAGATGGCGGCCATTTATGAGTGCAAATCGATTCCCCCTATCCATTCAAACACGGAGAAACCGAATTGAACGAAATGTGGTACAAAGGTAGCACTAGCAAAGAGCAACTCAGTGTCATGTTTTTTTATTGCCGCCATCTTGACGGAAACGTAATGGCGGCCACCCAAATATACAAAGTTTTAGTTAAATTACGACTACCCTAATCATCTGATCTCTACCAAGTTTTGCAACAATACACACGTATGTGGGAAGCGTCTTTTGACCGAACAACAAGGTCATCAGCCCAATCGTTTGCAGATGGCGCCCATGTATGTGTGCAAATCGTTTCCCCGTATCCTTTTAAACACGGTGAAACCTAACTGACCGACATTTGCTACAGAGGTAGCATGTATGTACAGCAGATGTAGATGTATCTTATCATTTAGACTTTCACGGCCCTGTACTTGTGGCAAGGTTTACATCGGGCAGACTTCGAGAACAATATGCACTCGCATCAAGGAACATAAAAGATGTATCAAGCTCATTCAACCTGATAAATCAGCTGTTGCTGATCATGTATTGACCCCTGGCCATGATGTCATGTTCCAAGGAGTGGATGTTCTTGCCCGTATAAAGCAATATCGTCCCAGAATCTTCAGGGAGACGGTTGAAATACGTAAACACCCAGATCATTTCAACCGCGACACCTGCTACAATCTCAGTGAATCCTGGCTACCTATTATCTATCAGAACCCTCAGAAAGTAATACACTGCTGATTTTCGTTGTCCCTACATAGGGCTATAATGGCGTCCATCTTTTGGCACCTTTTATATGTTCTTTGTCACTTTCTCTTAGCAATCATTTGTCGTATTTCAGATTATTCCTGACGAAGAAAGACATGGTTTCTTTCGAAACGCGTCGAATTTTAATATAATAAAACACGGCGTAAGCCCAAAATTCAACATTATGAATAAATGTATCTTATCTTCTTTGCACGAGTCATGCAAGCAGTTGTAGCATGGCTAATGAGCGGTGAATTCCTAGCCTTGTCAGCACTTCAGAGGGACGAAGAGAGAGATATATGAAAAGGAATGAGAGGCGCAAGCCTGTTACATTGTTCTTTGGTCGTTTGGGCCACCTATGGACCACGGTGCATGTGCTTTAGCTGCTGTCTGCCGCTTCTGGTATTTTTGGTGGATTGTTTGGTGGCTGCTATTGTTAAAATGTTGACCCTTTCTATTAGACCAGTACTCTTTAATTTTCTTGGTGAACTCTATCTTCCGTCGGTTCATTTCCTGGACGCCTTGTGGTGCATGTGAGGAAAGATCCTTCTCAATTTGTTTGATCCACAAGGACCCAGTGGCTTTACCCTTCTTGGCTACCTTGAAGATCTTAGAAGACATCCTGTTGTGCTCCATTCTGTACAGCGAGCCGTAGGTTTTCCTGATGTTTGTACTGATGCATTATTATTATTGAATTTTTAGCCTATTTTCATTTATGAAACAATAGGCTTATGAGATCACCTTTTGTCCGTCAGTCTGTCTGTGTTTGCGTGTGTGTGTGTGTGATGGTGTGTGTCCCCCCTAATAACTTCTAAACGGCTGGAGCGATTTCAATGAAACTCGGTAAGTTCATGGCACTATTCAGGGCAACCCCGACCGTTCCCTTCAAATGTTGTTACCTCTCACTAATCCAACATGGCGGCTGTGCGAAATATTTAACCAGCATTCAATATCTCCGAAACTATTATCGATATCACCCTGGAATTTTGTACGGTGATAAAGGAAGCTACTAGAAGTTCATCTATGTGACTTTTGAAAATCTGGTAACTACAAAACCAACATGGCGGTAAAGCGAATTTGCGATTTTAAATAGATGTTTCTCGCGATTTAACCAACCAATCGCAATGAAACTTGGTAGAGTATATGTTTGTACAAATTGTAATGCACCGACCATGTAACTTTGTTCAATTTTTACATAACCGCGAAATATTTCACCGGCATTCTATATCTCAGAAACTAATACCGGTATCACCATGAAATTTTGTACGGAGATAAAGGGCACTACTGGAAGTTAATCTGTGAGGCTTTCAAAAACCGGTTAACTACAATACGAACATGGCGGCCAAGCGAAGTTGACGGTTTTAAATAGACTTTTCTCGTTATTTATTGATTCAAACGCAATGAAAAACTTCGTACAGGATATGTTTATACACATTGTAATGCACTGGTATCAAATTTAGTTCAATTGTTTACGTAACCTCAAGATGGCGGCTGTGCAAATTTCGAAAATTAAGTTTTCATTTCTTGGGTTCTAATCATGGGATCGAAATCAACATTTGCATAATGAACGTACACAATGATCATCATCGAATAGTACATAACTCTATGGCCTACATATATTAAAATCCAACATGGCGGCCAACCGAAATATTTAGACGGTTCTCAATATCTATTAATCTACTACAGCAATCACACTGAAATTTTGTAAGTGTATAGAGGCTATAAGCATAAGTTCACCTATGGGACGTTCAATAACTTGGCGAGCACAAATCTAACATGGCGGCTACGCGAAATTTAAATATTCAAATGGAAGTTTCTTGCGTTTTAACCATCCGAGCGCAGTGAAACTTGATACGGTATATGCTTATACAAATTATAATCGACTGGCATCTAATTCATTGAAATTTATTTCATAACCACAAGATGGCGGCTGAGCGAAATTTTAAAATCCCGCTTTTATATCTTGTGTCATAATCATGCGATTGAAGTTTGAATAAAACACTTACACAATAATCTTCATGTATTAGTACTTAAATCTAAGGCCTATAATATAAAATCCAGCATGGTGACCATCCAAAATATTTAAACGGTTCTCAATATTTACGAATATATTACAGCAATCAAACTGACAATTTGTATGTTGATAGAGGAAATTATTATTAGTAGGATATATGAAAATAGGCTAATTAGTTCTTACGGAACTACTTGCTTTTTTAATCGCTATGCACAACTACGGAGCGCGCTTGAACTTATTTTGCATAATGTTCCTTCTTTTTTCTTCCCAATATCTCTTCATTCGTTCACTGTGTTCCTTTCTGCGAGCTTCTGTCCAGCCTGTATTTCTCCTTTTAGGTTTCTCTGCAAATTTATGTTTGTTTACTAGGCTTCTAAGTTTTACTCTATCGTGAATGGTTTTCTCAGCAATACCCATTTCTATTAGATCTTCAATTGTTGCGGATTTTCAGGGTTAGCGCTGGATTTGGAATTCTCTGTGTCAGCCTGTCGTTATCCATTCAGTGAAGGTGTCCGTAGAATTTTTAATCGCCGTTTTCTGATAGAACCTGTGATTCTTTTCTGCGGATTGAAAAATTTCATGTGGTTTCTTTTTCATCCAAATTCCATTTTCGAACTTTGGTCCTAGGGTTTTTCTGAGAATTTTCCTCTCTTGTTTCTCGATGCTTTTCATTTGTGACCTGCCCCCAGTGTTTCGGCTGAATACGTTGCTTCCAGGTGTCGGAAAACGCGTTTCGCATTGGAAATCATTGGCGAGTGTCGGAAAACGTTGCATTTGTTGAATACGTTGCTTCCAGGTGTCGGAAAACGCTTTTCGCATTGGAAATCATTGGCGAGTGACGGAAATCGTTCCATTTGCTGAATACGTTGCTTCCAGGTGTCGGAAAACGCGTTTCGCATTGGTAATCATTGGCGAGTGTTGTAGTGTCGTAATTTTGTTTTCTGTTAGATACATGTTTTGTTGTATCTGCTCCATGTGATGTTGTAAGCCCTTTGCAATTTAGCAGTTCTTTCTTTGTTAGCTTCCTGATTTAACCCTGCTGGCTGAATAATTTCGCCTAGATACTTGAATTTGTCTACTTGGGAAATTACTCCGTATATGGTGATTAGTGGATGATTGTCAAATCTTGATTTAGTAGCCTTCCATAAACTGCGTCTTTTCAAATGATATTTGGAGTCCGGTTCTTGCGGCTATTGCATGAATTTTTTCTATGGAGTGGCTTGCTTCTTGTCTGATGTTTGAAAGGACTGCAAGGTCATCTGCGAAAGCTAAGCAATCAAGGTGAATTCTGTCCTTAAACCCCTTCTTCTTTCTTTAATCGTATCGGCCTACTAAAGACCACGTCATTTCAACTGTGTTCTCTGGGCTTTGATCTTTGCCCAGTGCTGATGCACAGGCTCAGTAAGGTAGGCTACCACACTCCCCCACCTTACTCATTACGCCTCATTATAGTACTGTCTTGGTTTTATGTTAATTTCCACCCAGATAATCTGTGGCAGTGCTCTATTAGGTTCCGATTGACTACGTACAAAGGACAATGAAAGACCGAATCTCAGCTGATATTAAACGAGTATATTAGACTAGCAACACACTAAATTATGAACCTTTTCTCTCAACCCACTTAAGAGAAAAGGTACAGGTCTGTTCAAGTTATTAGACTCAACAGATAAATTTCCACCATTTTTCCCTATTTTCATTTATGAAAGAGAAAAAAGGCTGTTTGTGTGTGTGCATATGTGTGTGTGTCCCCCTAATAAAATCTAAACGGCTGGAGTGAAATACAATTAAACTCAATTGTTTTGAAAGCCGCAAGATGGCGGCTGTGTGAAATTTTAAAATCTCATTTTTATTTCTTGTGTCCTAATCATGCGTTTGAATAAACCTACGCAATAATCTTCATTTAATAGTACATAACTCTATGGCCTACACATATAAAATGAATGTCTGAGACAGGGTCACAATCTCACCAAATGCAGAGTATCCAAAATAAAGATGTTTTATAAAGGGAAAGGAGACGCAGGCAACCCCAGGCATTGCTTTGAAAAATACCTTACTGATGGTACTGACAAAAATATTGACACAGAGGCTAACACAACAAGTAGACTCAATGATTCCAGAGTTCCAATTTAGATTTAGAGCTGGAAGATCTACATTACAAGCAGTCAAATGTCTAAAAGAAGACATAAAAGATGCTCTGCGTCACAAAAGAGGCAAACTGTACACAGTTTTCCGTGATTATACCAAAGCGTTTGATCTACTAAACTAAGGAATAAGGAAAGCAACAGCTTGAGACAACAATGAAGATTTGAGGTTATGGTTCTTGTTGGTGCAATATATTGTTAGTATGGAGTTGCTATGGAGGTGTAGCTTTTACTCAGCGTTAATTTCGAAATGTTCTTATACAATATAATTGAAATATTCTGTGTTTGTAAATCTCACTGAAGATTTTCACTGTCTCCCCATCTGAGTTCAACTCTAATAGTTTTTTCCTTCTAACTTTAGCGCCGTGCACAGTAAAACTGATTTGTTTTGGTAAAACTTCGGGAGTGATGAACCAAGTACAAAAACTACTTAAATTAACCGAAATACCTTGTTTAGTGGTGAATAATAATTGTGGAAACGATGTCCCAATTGATGTTTTCCCAGTCCGCTGTGTATAACCCACCCACCATCCCCTTTTTCGAACACGACTTATATAGTGATATTCCAGATGTGTCGGCAATTGTGGGCGTGATTTACAGGATAAATAAAATGTTGTCAACCCCACACACAGGCCTACGGAACTGTGTGGTGTTTGTTTTATGCTGCGATCGATCTATTCGTTCACTTCATTGTGTTTCTATACTAAAAAGGCTTAAATAAAATGCGTAAACATCGACCATTATGGCAATGGTAATAATTAATAACCATGTTGACTCATACTATTATCTTATTAAAACCGCCCAGTCAAACACTAAAAAACGTTTAATTACATTATTAATCGTACATGTTTCGGCATTTCATTGATACCTTCCTCAGCGTGATTGATATTAAAACTTAAAACTAGTTAACAAAGCCAAAAATAAATGGATATCCTTACAATAATCGTTTAAAATAAAAAATGGAAAAGCTTGCGAATAATTAAATGCCATGTATTACAAAATGACAGTAAAATGATGCTATTAAAATAAGAGATCTACCTTATAAACTGCCTACGTCAATACTCCAATAATTTTGATCGAAAACTGTAGTGACCGAAGATGTCGCTGTCAGAAGAATGAAGAAGCGCAAAGGATGTAGGTCAAATTGTCGCCTCAAACAGAACAAAAATTTTGTAATACAGTCCTCCAACTTAAAACTTCAGTCGATTCCCAACTTAATGGCCCACTCTGTTGTTTTAGTTGCTTAATGGGTAACGCAATGTTCAGGCTATTTACCAAACACAGCCATCAAGCATATTACACAGTGTCGTCTTCAGGTGGAATACTGTTACGAGAAACGTAATAGTTTATGGTATTATCTTCTCCTGAACTTCGATGACTCAGTTGGCTTTACATACAAAAATAACCCTAACCTGGGGATAACTCCCCAGACCCACTTGCTTGTAGTACAAGCAGTAATTTTCGGCCTGACAGAAGCCAATAGTATCTCGCTTCGCTTCGTAAGCCAATAGTTTATCGCAGATCTCGTCACGCATGATCTGTGTCGTGCATTTAGTGTGCCATACATTGGCAACAAGTTCCGCCCCTTAAAACAACAATAACTAACTAACTAACATACATTGGCAACAGTGAAATGACGTCTCGGTAACAGATGAACACACCTAATGCGCCTCTTCCAGTAGCAGTTGAGCAACGACAAACCATTTTGCCGTCGTCAAATGAACAATTAATGACGACTAAAATCACATATTTACGTAATTTAGCACATATTTCCTGAGCAGTAGTGATACTGTAATGGACAGTAATTTCAATTGGTAATGAATTCCGGAATATCAAATAAGGTATGTGTTGTAAATGTAGATAAGATTGAAAAAATTAACAATCCGTTATTTATTCACAGATCTACTTAGAACAAAACAAATCCAACTACATTATTGTGATTTCTCTCCGAATAAACTAATAGTACGACTGTTTATGATCGACGATAATTGATGTTGGCATGTCAAAGAACCCATTTGAATTCAGTAGGCCGAGTTCATAATGGCAAAATAAATCTCGGAAGTTTCCGCCAGCACAAAGTTCTTCATTTCTCTACTAGAAAGCGCTATAATGTTCAAGGAACTTAGATATCTATTATCTAACCTCCTTGACTTTCATAGTGATTCAAGGAACAACGAAATTCGACATGCAAGCTACCCTCTGGGTGTCAAATTACAAAGCTTGCACCAGGCACCCGAGGCCATACGATATGATATTATTATTATTATTATTATTATAACTATTTTATGTTCGAACATAAATATCCATAAATATCTGTCGAGATTTCGCCAGTTTTATGTACTGAACACAGCGCATGTAACGCAGAGAATGCCTTCTGTTTGACCATGGCCTCCTCGATTACCCCACTATGACACTAGGCAAGGCAGTGAAATTTAAATTAGAAGGCCTTGTAACTCAGTGCAGGTGCGATGATATCCTTATCTAATTGGTTAAACAACTGTTTCTTGAGCTGTGATTGGTGGGAGAAACTGTTTCATAATGAAAAATAGTGTTATAATGACCATCATTATGATACAGTTTTCTGACATATAATAGTCAGGGTTGAACATAAACAATATAGTAGGCTCTTTTATTGACGATCCGGTTCTTGTTTATAATAACACCACTACAAAACTAAGCCGTAGCAGCCATCTTACACGTCATAGTAAGGTCTGTTGGGCATCCATGATGATACCTTCTCATAGTTTCTTTACTCCAATACTATCATATCAGGGAGCAGAAAATAAGATACTAATACAAGTACAACTATGAATGTTGTTAGGAATGTTGCTTACAGATGTCCTTCATGTGTCCTAAACAGTACGAAAATCATAACAAGAAGTTCCGTGATGAATTAAAGAGACTACTTTTCTTAAAATTTAAGATTCATGCCTATCTATTATGCCCATCTGGGATCGGCACAAGATCGAACTCCTGACCAGTTATAGGGATATTTTAAAACTTTATAAAGATTGCAAGAAAAGACGAGAGAAAGCCCACTGTAGAACGACCACAGGAACACCACAAGGGGATGCAGATGGTCAAGCTCAGGCACATAAACTCCATTAGTTTGGCAGGTTAAAAGGAAAAAGCCATTAACAGAGCTATTAAAACGTTAGGGTGAGTCAAAGTCAAGAGGCAATAAATACTGCTCGAAATTCCTATGAATAAGCAACTTCACCAAAATTATTATGTTTCAAGTGGACAGCTGAAGGGGAACTATTTCTCGAAAGGCTCTTAAAAGACTTAACCCAGGAATTTGTAAGTCATCAGTTTTCACACGCAAAGAGAAAGGGGCTTTACCACATTAAACTTAACAAAATAAACCCACCAGAATTATTAAACCTAGAGTGAGGAAAAACACAGGGACGAGAAAAATCAGTGATTTGGCAGGCCCGAATAAGGTACTTGAGATACTGCAAGCTAAGAGAAACGTCATCATAATTCAGCGGAAGGCTATTCACGGACCTGAAGGGGACTAGAGGCTGGCCCCGCAAAAGGGATATTAACTAATTTAATTAATTAAAAATAAACTAGCGAAAGATTTTCATTCCGCCAGCCGGCAATCAAAATATATTTATAAAATACACTTTAGATTAAATTATGAAAAAGATTAGACCAGGGAATCAGAAATTCAGTTCCAAAATTTGAAAAGACCTAATTTCTAGACAGAAACGAATAAATAGGGAGCAGTCGAGGGAAGAAGTAGTCATTTTCATTCAGTATCATTCAGTATTCAGTCGACAGAAGTCTCACCAGTCGAGAGGAGCTGTGCAGAGGTGCACGTCGCATCAGATTCAGTCTACCAGATATAAAGTACAGTCACGTTATAATGACAGTTTATCAGTCGAAAGATAGACTTTGTTAGAGGCAAGTTATAGAAGAATCTTCAAAAGACCACAGTTCGAGTGCGATACGCAGTTAGCTAATTTGTTAACAGCCTTTGTATAGGAATGTTACTTAAAAATTAATAAGTACGAACGAGTTAGGTCTAGCCTCGGGAACGAAATGCGCAAGTCAGCAAGAACATCGTAAGAACTACATTCAGAGACACTATAGTTCGAGTCTTACAAGAGACAAATACAAATCAAGTGCGATAAACAGTAAATAATCAAACGAAGTTAGCAAGTAGCGTTGGTTCGAAACCAAGCCGCGCTCAGGCAAAGTAAAGGCAGAAGACGCGATAGCATTTTATGAACAATTAAGAACGAAGTGCGAAAAATAGGAGGACAGTATAGGAGGTAGGAACTCCTAACATAGAATGTAGAGAGGGAAGTTATAGCGCGCAGGAAAAGACAGTTAAATTGAAGAACATTTTCATACAATCTACAGGGAAGATTACAGTAGGAAGAGAACTATAAATTGCGATAGGCCATGATAGAGGAAACGTAAAGCGCAACTGGAGAAGGACAGATATAGCATTAATTAGAGAGAAAAGCTATCTAGAAGGAGGTTCAAGAAAAATACAATTACGACCTCGGGAACTATAGGAAGAGAGAGACTTACCGAAGGGAGGAATAGGAGAATCACACGTTCAAAGCTGTACAGGGAGAAACCATCTAGGCTGTTTTCAACCATTTTGTACGCTGAGAATTGGTCCGTGTTCGATTGTAAATAGTGAAATAAGTGAATTTTTATTTATGTTAACAAATGTTAAAAGTGAAATTAAGAAAATGTATCAATGTATTGTCGTGTGTCGATATGATGACCAAATGTTAGAAAAGGTCTATTATGGTATGAAGATGATTGGCTGAAGAAATTATGTGGATGAAATCATCCAGAAATCACGTCATGAGCTGAGATGTGGGTGAGTCAAACATGTTTATATTATTAAAGTGAATGTATGATATGCTATTTCAGTGATCTTATGTATAAAAATATATGCACAATGAGTAATCAAATGATATTAAGAGGTTATAAGGCAACCGCCAAGACGGTTTGCAACAATGTTAAAAATAATGATAAAAGTGCAAAAAGGATGATAATAATAATAATAATCACTACCACACAGTCATCCTCCCAGAGGCACTCTATGAGATTGAGACGTCATCGTTAACCATCAACATCAAATACATTGAGAAGATAAAAAGACAAATACTGAGAAAAATCTTTGGACCAAAGCTTCAGGACGGTATCTGGATGAGGAAAAGCTCAGACGAACTGTATTCACGGACTGAACGATTCGCCTCACTCGCACGTAAAAGACGCATGAAATTCTACGGACATATAGCTCGAATGGACAACTCCCGACTGACCAAGAAAATCTTCCTCATAGTCAATGGAAACCGACAAACCAAAGTACGCTGGCTAGCAGACACCCAAAAGGACCTCACTGAAATCAATATTGACCCACTGACAACGACGCGGACTGCATATAGACAAAAAGTAAATTCGTATAAGTTTCCACCCAAGATCCCTACGGGACAGAATTTGAAACTTCAAGCTGCATGGACACAAGAAAGAAGACAGGCACATAGCGAAAGGATGAGGAAGTTTTGGGAAGATAAGCACAACAAGAAGACCAATGTTAACTAATGGTTCTACGTGCTCCTTAGAGGGCCAAACGCATTATATATATATATATATATATATATATAATGTCGAAAGCCCGTAAAAATGGTTAAATAACAATGAATTAATGATCTAAAAGGAGGAATCGAATTTAATAACGTAAATGGCAAATAAAATTTATGCCAAATAAGTGAAAGTAACGTAAATGAAACAAGCACCGTTGAATAATAATAATAATAATAAATATTGAGTTTTATACTCCAAAATGAGAAATGATGAGTTTTATACTCCGAGATGTTAATCTTATAGTAAACAAATTTCAGTCCGCGAATTAATAATGAATTAATGAATGTTGATAAAAATGATGATAATAATAAACTCAAGTTGAATGGTGTCGGTCTACTAACCCCAAGATTGCAGGTTCGCCCCTGATCGTGGTAAGTGATTTTTGAAAGGCGGCAAAAATACGATACGCATGTCATACGATGTTGGCATGTCAAAGAACCCATTTGAATTCAGTAGGCCGAGTTCATAATGGCAAAATTAATCTCGGGAGTTTCCGCCAACACAAGGTTCCTCATTTCTCTACTAGAAAGCGCTATTGTGTTCAAGGAGATTAGATATCTAACATCTAACCTCCTTGACTTTCATAGTCAAGGAACTACGAAATTTGACATGCAAGCTACCCTCTGGGTGTCAAATAGCAAAGCTTGCACCAGGCACCCGAGGCCATACGATATTATTATTATTATTATTATTATTAAAATACGTGAGATAATAAAAATAATTGAAGGATCATTGGGATACCTTAATATGATAATAAAATAACGCTATTCAGCAAGTAATAAAAGTAATAACAGATGGTAATCGAACACCAAATAAATAATTTATGAAGTTATAAGCGATTGAGCTACGGTAAAGTAAATACTAATAAGGGCAAATTTGTTATAGATACGATTACGATCCAAGGTATATAAAAGTTGTGAGCTGAAATAAGGCCTATAAAGAATAAATAAAATAAATGCTAGTGAATGAAGTGAATATATCCTGTGACGTGCATAAGTTTGGAGATAAAAGGTATAATTGTCGGAAGTCGTCGATATTGTTTGCGCCTGGTCGAACAGGGATTCGAGCCAAAGGCATTATTGTGTTGCAATCTAAGTCCCGCAGGGCAATTGCCAAGTATGAATATGGAGAGTACTAGTGCTTCTACGATATGTGATTTCGACAGGAGGGCCACCGAGTGTCCCTGAGCCTAGATTCACATGGCCTGTACTGTACCAACGACGCTATGTTAACCGACCAAATATTGTTTGTGCCTGGTCGAACAGGGATTCGAGCCAGAGGCCTTATTGTGTTGCAATCTAAGTCCCGCAGGGCAATTGCTAAGTATAAATTATGTGAAATGAAAGGTAATGAGTTATGATCTCAAACTATAGCACGGGTCACACGGAAAATGAAATAAATATGAGTCAGTAAGGGATACTGTTAATGAAGTAATGTGGTCGCTTGGATCATCATACGTTTTGTCTTAAAGGGAGTGAAACAGTAGAAATTTTAAAGTCAGTGAATGGAGCGCGAAGTAGGTAGTAAATCACGTTAAACGAGGAAGGGCGAGCGACCGGCCGTCCGTTCCTAAACGCGAGGGTGGAATAAAATGGAGCTTTGTATACAAAAAGTAAGGTTTGCTGAATGGATATTAAAGCGTGTAGTGCAACATGCAGATTTTTAAATAAGAGGTGCTGTGTAATTGTGAATTAAATAATTGAATTAGTGGGTTTTTAAAAATCATCCCCACATTAAGTTTGAGAAAATCGGATAATATTTAACCATAAAAAGTCAGAAATAAGTTGATCATTAAATATTCGATTCCTACCTTAAGATGCATGTAAGATATAAAACGGGTTAACTCAAATTTGAGTTTATAAGGTAACTGAAAAATGTAAAGTGATAGCATGTGATACACCACTTATAAACCACCCTACTGCATGGAAATGATTGTGATGGGACGTGAATTCAAGGATGGGCATACATTTGTTTTAAAAGTGTAGATTTGTTATGAAGACTAAGGCTTACTAATAAAAGTAACAGAACTTTAATGAATAATTATAAAGAGATTTAAAGTAAATAAAATATGAATGAAGCCCAGAAGGGATGTTAATAACACAGTTAAATATCCGCAAAAGCCTTAGATAAAAATAACATAAAGTTATAGGCATGCTCTAAGTCTAAGTAAATAAAATGTTGTGGAAAGAAATATAGATAAAGATTCAATGATAAAGGATACCTAAGCAAGGTAACGCGATAATATAAGGTTATAAAAATTTATTATGTATTTAATGTTTTGAATTTTGGATTTTTCCAAAATGTAAGTGTTTGTAAATTATGTGTAATATTTCCTGGGAGTTTTATATAATAAACTCATGACTTTTGAAACATGTTTGTTTTCAATCTAGTCTTGTAGATCCTATAAAAAAGTGCTATCATATCCAATGTGAAATCACGGAGTGGGTTGGACGTAACACGCCCCGAACCACACAGCTAGCCAGCACGTGATTGAGCATTTCCATATGAGATGGGTACACTATATAGACCTATCTAGAAAAATAGCGAAATTTAGTTGGTAATATCGAAATTTCTAAATAGTTCGAAATATACCTGGTATAGTGTAGCCTAATAGAGCACTACAGTTGGCAGCCCTGGTGAATATATTGTAAGTTCCATTTCAAAAGGTACAGAATACAATATTTGATTGAAGTCCAATGGAGAGCATGGACGTTACATGCAGTTAGACATTGGATCTATCAGCGCGCGTAAAATCATGTTGGCAACAATGTCATACATGCGTTGGTCAGAAATAATATGAAATATTATGATGGCTTGTTGTGCCAATTTTGGATGAAATCCATTTGTTAGTATAGAAGTTACATGTATTTTAAAATTGGACCTATCTATAGGCTTAGATTCATGTTGGCAGCACTGATGTATATTGGTTTCTCCGAATTAATCTAGAATGTTAGGTACTATACGTGTGCAAATTTTAAAGCTGTTGGCTTACATACTTTCTGATATATTAATATTTGGGTAAAAAAATAGAGACCGCATTTATTAACAGTTGGCAGCCATGGTTACTCTTAAGAATAAGCAAAGTCATACCTGTTATGGTACACATAGCACATACGAAATTTGGTTGAAATCCAATTGATAGTATAGAAGTTACATGTATTTAGAAATTGATCCTATTAGGAGGCTTAGAATCATGTTGGTAGCACTGACGTACATAAGTTACTCCACATTAATCTAGAATGTCAGGTACTATACGTGTGCATAGTTTAAAGCTGTCGGCTTGCATACTTTCTGATATATTGATATTTGGATAAAAGAATAGGGAGACAGTTGGCAACCCTGTTGGCTCTTAAGAATACGTTCAGTCATATCTGTTTATGTACACATATTGCTTACAAAATTTGGTTGAAATCCAATTGATAGTATAGAAGTTATATGCATCTAAAAATTGGACCTATCAGCAGGATTAGAATAATTTTGGCAACACTGCCATGCATGACCTCCTGGAAATTAAACTGGAATAGTATTATCTATTCGTGTGCCAATTTTGAAATAGCTCCCATGCATATCTTCCAAGATACCCAACATGGAGCTCAAATTTCAATTGCGGTTTTCAGCAGTTGGTATCACTGAAATCATTTTCAAATATGGGCATGAGATATTCAGATTTAGATCTTTACTCATATCAAATTTGGATTCGATTGCTGCAGCCGTTTAGGAGTTGATAGGGGGGACACACACACACACAGCCAGACAGACAGACAGACAGACAGACAGACAGAAATTTGCCCGGATCGATCTCATACGTCTACTTTTCCCTCATTTTTGCAAAATGTGAAAAGTAGGCAAAAAATTACATATATTAGCTAAGTGAAAGTGTAGGATCCTGGTTCATCACTCCCGAAGAATTATATCTTCCCGTAAAGTTGAATTTGTTAACGGTCAGCTCGATGAAGGAACATTTGAACGCTTGAGTCTAATAACTTGAACAGAGCTGGACTATAAACTAGCTGGAGATAGAGTGGTGTGTCTGCAGGTGACTGATGGACTCAGTGGGTACTGTTCCAGACAGGAGGATGTCCCCCATCCCTCTCCGTAACGATAAGTGATGCGCGAATACAGGTGCTGGGCAGGTGGATACACTGTACAGTATCTATCTGGGGACCAGTTTAAAGCTAGGGGATGGTCTTGCAAGAAACACAAAAAATGGAATAGATTCAGTATAATCTCTATACATAACAAGTAGTTCCCTGAAGAACTATTTTCATATATCCTACTTATGTTAATTGCCTCCATCAGCATACAAAATTTCAGTTTGATTGCTGTAATAGATTCGTAGATATTGAGAAGCGTCTAAAAATTTCGGATGGTCGCCTTGTTGGATTTTTCTGCTTCTTCTTTCTTCGATTCGGCCAACTAGGGACCACGTCAGTTCAACTATCTCTTCTTCCGAGCTTTAACTACCGCCCAGTGTTCCCGCATTCGTCTCCGGTGTTGTTCTTTTCTCTCTTGGGACCACACCTTCCCTGTCTTCAGCTTCGGCTTTTCCTGGAAACCTTTGTGCTTACGTAGTTTTTCCTGAAGTGGAACACGCTCCTGGATATCTTCAGGGGAAATTTCCATTTCACGTAGATCTTTCTCAACTTCCGTGAACCATGCCCCTTTGGTTTTCTTATCCAGAAAGTACGTCAATATCCGTTTTGATATCCTGCCTGGGCTCATTCGTGTCACGTGGCTATAAAAGGCAATCCTTCTTTTTCGAATCGTGTCACTGATCTTCTCCACGTGCTTGTATAATTCGTGGCCTTCTGTACTAGCTCATGTTGGATTTTTATTATTTATTTATTTATTTGTTTATTTATTAAATTATTTATCGTATGGCTTTTATTGCCGGGAGTGTCCAAGGACATGTTCGGCTCGCCTGAGTCTGTAGCTGCTTCCAGCGGACACCTTTGGTGAGCTACAAGTTCCGTTCAATTTCAACTAGTTCCAACTTTCACTACCAGATATCAATGATACCTAGTGATGAACGTTGGAACTTTGATAGAGCGTTCCGACGGAATCTAATCTAACAATTTAGCTTCACACATGTTTAGTCTGTGAAAGGATCTTTTACATGCCATAAAGCTATGGCATGGGACCGCCGGCTTTACTTCCCCTCCGAAGGAAGGCATACTGAATGATTTTTAACGCTCTTAAAAAATCCGACGACTTCGGCCGGGTTTGAACCCGCTATCTTGGGAGCAGCAGTTCAGTGTGCTACCAACTACGCCACCCAAGCCACTTGGATTTTTATATTATTATGTAGGCCTTACAGTTATGTACTATTACATGAAGATTATTGTGTAGGTGCTTTATTCAAACTTTAATCGCATAATTATGACAAAAAAGATAAAAACGGGATTTTTAAATTTCGCTCAGACACCATCCTGTGGTTATGAAAATCATTTAAATTAATTAGTGTTGTCAGTGGATTAAAATTTATATTGGCATATACCGTACATCGTTTCACTGCGCTCGGACGGTTGAATCTCAAGAAACGTCCATTTGAATACTTAAAGTTTACGTAGCCGCCATATTGGATTTGTGCTCACCAGGTTATTGAACGTCCCATAGGTGAACTTATGTTTATAGCCTCTATACACATAGAAAAACAGTTTGATTGCTGTCTTTGATTAATAGATATTGACAAGGGTCGAAATATTTCCGATGGTCACCATATTGAATTTTAATATATGTAGACCATCGAGTTATGTACTGTAAAATGAGGATTATTGTGTACGTTCATTATTCAAACGTTGATTTAGATCGCATGATTGGAATAAAATCTTATTTTAAAATTTCACACAGCCGCCATCTTGTGGGAATGTAAACAATTGAACTAAATTAGATGTCAGTGCATTGCAATTCGTACAGTCAATTTTTGTACCAAGTTTCACTGCGTTGGATTGGTTAAATTGCGTGAAAAAAATATTTCAATGTTTCAACTTAGCTTGGCCACCACGTTCATTTGGTTGTTAACAGGTTTCCGAAAGTCACATAGCTGAACGTCTATTATTGCTCTTTATCACCATACAAAATTTCAGGGTGATATGAGTAATAGTTTCGGAGATATAGAATGCCGGTGAAATATTTCGTACAGCCGCCATGTTGTATTTGTGAGACGTAATAAAATTTGAAGGACACGGTCGGGGTCTGCCAAAATAGTACTATGACCTTACAGAGGTTCATTGAAATCGCTCTTGCCGTTTAGTAGGGGAGACACACACACGGACACACATAACACACACACACACACACACACACACACAGACTAAAGGTGAACTCATAAGTCTATTGTTTCATAAATGAAAATAGGTTAAAAAAATGAATGTTTCGTGATTGTCTGTCTGACTGTCTGTGGGTGTGTGTGTGTCCTTAATGCGTTCATATACCATTCATCCGATTGCGATGAAACTTGGGTGAGTTGTTTTTTACACTCCAGGGAAGGTTTCTGGCTTAGTAAATCCATTTTACAATAGCGCATGAGTAGATTAAACAAATGAGTGACGGCGCGCGAATCGTTTCAACAAAGTTCCGCCTGCGTTCATATAACTTACCATTCATCCGATTGCGATGAATCTTGGGTGAGTTGTTATGAAAACTGCAGGGAAGGTTTCTGACTTAATAAATCCATTTTAAAGTAAGTAGCGCACGAGTAGTTTCAACAAATGAGTAACGGCGCGCGAATCGTTTCAACAAAGTTCCTTCTGCGTTCATATAGGCCTATCATTCATTCGATTGCGATGAGACTTGGGTGAGTTGTTTTGTACACTCCAGGGAAGGTTTCTGACTTAGTAAATCCATTTTGCAACAGGTAGCGCACGAGTACATTTAACAAATGTGTGACGGCGTGCGAATTGTTTTAACAAAGTTCCTTCTGCGTTCATATACCATTCATCTGATTGCGATGAAACTTGGGTGAGTAGTGTCAACAAATGAATAACGATGCGCGAATCTTTTAAACAAAGTTCGATCTGAGTTCATATACCATTCACTCCAGGGAAGGTTTCTGGCTTAGTAAATTCATTTTACAATAGATAGTGCATGAGCAGATGAACAAATGAGTGATGGCGCACGAATCGTTTCAACAAAGTTCCGTCTGCGTTCATATACCATTCACTCCAGGGAAGGTTTCTGACTTAGTAAATCCATTTTGCAACAGGTAGCGCACGAGTACCGTTAACAAATGTGTGACGGCGTGCGAATTGTTTTATGTCTGCGTTCATATACCATTCATACGATTGCGAAGAATCTTGGGTGAGTTGTTATGAACACTGCAGGGAAGGTTTCTGACTTAATAAATCCATTTTAAAATAAGTAGCGCACGAGTAGTTTCAACAAATGAGTAACGGCACGCGAATCGTTTCAATAAAGTTCCTTCTGCGTTCATATAGGCGATGAAACGTTTGTGAGTTGTTGTGCACGCTCCCACGATTTTGTTTTGTATTAGTCATTCCATTTTACAATAGTTTTGAGGCACTCAACGGAAAAAGAAAACAAATATTGCGTTTCCAAAAGCACTTCGACAAACAAAATTACAACGCCCTTACTTTCTTCGATTAGCATCGCAAATCATGCTGGGTACAGCTTGTATAAATTACAGGATCATCGAAAAATAATGCCTAGTTTTCAAATAATTGCTATAAGAATCTATTATAGGCAATGTAATGGTTTTAGCCTAAAATGCGTGGAAAATATAATATTTTGTTTTTATATCTTAGTAAGTTTCAATGTGAGCTCCGTAAGTTGCTCTGCCGAATGACGTCATTGTGTGGTGCGGGTTACTTCATGACCAAGTTTTTGGACCTTTCTTTTCGCTGAAAAGAGAATTACAAGTCTAATTTACCTCGACATGCTTGAACAGTTTGTGTTCGCTCAAACAGAAGACATCGGACAACAGACTGGACAGCGTGTCATTTTTATGCAAGGTCGGGCTCCACCTCACTACCTTCGCGCAGTAGGCGATACACTCAACGCTCGTCTGCAGAGCAACACACGGAGCTCACATTCAAACTTACTGAAATGAAAATGTAAATCCACAGCCTGCTCCCAGTCGACCGACCGGGTCAGGGAATGGAATGAATGAAACCCCCGTCTAGCGGCGAGGATATGAACTGTGCCGGCTGCCAAAGCTTGTCGCACTCCCCTGGGGCAATGATTAAGTGAATGACAGATGCAATGAAATTATGGTGGGGAGTGTTGCAAGAATTAAATTGTTGACAGGGAAAACCGGAGTACCCGGAGAAAAACCTGTCTGCCTCCGTTTTGTCCAGCACAAATCTCACATGGAGTGACCGGGATTTGAACCACGGACCCAGCGGTGAGAGGCCGGCGTGTTTCAGCCTAAGCCACGGAGGCTTAATACATTCAAACTTACTAATTGTAAGGTATGAAAAATAATGTGGGAACCGGATGAGGATCAAGAAGGCCGAGTATGGGATCTAGCGGGCGCAGGAGTAAGCTCAGTGCCATTGTCTGAATAAAAAGAAGAGAAGCAATATTCCGAGTTCCGATGAGCCGCGAAACACATTCCCTTAATTCTCTACTGTATTTAAATCAGTTTCATTGTTTTAATAAATAATTCAGTTCTATATTCGATGCTTGTGAGTGTCATGATCTGGATACCGTTTCCCACAAATGGGGGCTCGTCCGGGATGGACTGAAACAACGAGTTACGACGCAATCCACGACACGAAGTACGACGCAAAATACTACTCTGTTTTCGACGAAGTGAACGTCTAAACATATTTGTTGCTGTTGCCTACGACGCTGACGACGAGACGACGTGCAGTTTTGTGAGTCCACGACGAGCGAATCTACGACGAGGATTCATAGGCTAGCAAAATTTGTTCTTCAGTTTCAGTGACAATTAGTGGTGCCGTGACGACGACGACGACGAGGGTCGGAATCTAAACGACGACAGAGGATTGTGGATGTGGTAAGAGGATAGCGACTCGCCAGAGAGAAATGACCGGAAGCGGTATTCAACGATATCACCTACAAATATCACCGGTTTGGTGAATGAGGTTAAACAGGTTTGATAGCGAGGTTTTGAGGAAGCGATATTGACGGAAATCTACTTGATAGACGTGAGTAAACAAATAAGATGACTACACTCGGTGCAATAGAGAAAATAAATAAGAACATAAGTGATGCTCCGGTCAAAGCAATCAAAGTTTTACATAACCTCATTTTCGAGCATATACCAGACGACAGGAAGAATCGAAAGCGACTGCGAGAGTTTCCTGGATTCGATTTTGACGAAAATTCCATTGAAGAGGAAGCTAAGAAGAAATTTATCGAAGAAACATTTTCTAAGGCTGATCTGTTGCGTGTTTCTGAGATTCTTAATACCGAGATCGGGACAAAGGAGGTAATGATTAACACCATTTGTTATTACTTGAGAAATTAGGATGAACTCGCAACTAATATAGACGATGATGACGAAGATGAAGAAGACTAAGAAGACGAAGAGAGCGAAGGGGAAGACCAGCACAGAAGGTATAGAGAACAACATAAGTTTTCATTGTCGTTCCGCGACGTAGAGGGCGCTATGAAAACATTTAACGGTAAGGATGGTTACCCAGTGAAGAAATGGATCGCAGATTTTGAGGAGACGTCAATCTTGATGGGATGGAGTGAGCTGCAAAAGTTTATTTTCGCTAAGAAATCACTCGATGGTTTAGCTAAGCTTTTTATTCAAGGTGAGAAAGGACTGACGTCCTGGACTGCACTGAAGAAGGCCTTGAAAGAGGAGTTTGACGTGGCGGCCAGCAGTGCAGAAATTCACAAGTTGTTAACCCAGCGACGAAAATAGCGCGACGAATCTCTACAGGAGTACTTTCTTGTGATGAAGGAAATCGCCAGTAGAGGTGATGTTGAGCAAGTTTCTCTGTGTCAGTACGTGATTGATGGGATCGAGGACGATTCAGGATCAAAACTTCTTCTCTATGGAGCAAAAAATTCCAAGGATTTCAAGGAGAAAATGAAAAGTTATGAGATGGCAGTGAAGTCTTTGCCAAAGAAAAGCACAAAGTATAATAACAGTAATTTTCAAGGAAGTGCCAAGAGTGCCAACGAGAAGGACGGAAAGTGCTGGGGCAGTACAAAGAAGAAAGAGGCGAGTAGTGGAGATAGATGTTATAATTGCGGTGGATCTGGTCATAGTTCAAAGGAATGTGAGCACAAGAATAAAGGCAAGAGATGTTTCAACTGCAATGAGTTTGGCCACATTTCATCCGAGTGCAAAAAAGAGAGGAAGAAAGATAAGAGGAATAATCAAGGTATCAATCTTATTGATGAAAAGAAAAGCTGCCTCAAGTTCAAAGAGGTTAGTTTGGGTCAGCAGAAACTTCAGGCACTTATCGACTGTGGCAGTCCTTATAACCTACTGCGACAAAACATCCATAAGACCATGGGTTCTCCAGGATTGAAGAGCACGGATCTTGTTTTGAAAGGATTCGGTAATGGTTTTGTTGCTCCTCAAGGTTACTTCACAACAGTCGTTGAAGTAGACGAGCTGGAGTTCCAAACCAACGTCTATGTTGTTTCTGATGATACTATGGAGTGGGACATGGTTATTGGTAACGATCTATTGGATCAGGGTGAGGTCATCCTGAGCAAGCAAGGAGTTACCATCAAGAAACTAGAGGTCCCAATGATGGTGATCAGGGTAGCCGACGAACAGGAATTTGATATCGAGAACTGCGTTGATGAGGAAAAAAGGGAACAGATCCAGGATTTGGTAGCGAGATATGTACCAAAGAAGATGAAATCTACTGATGTCAAGATGAAGATCACATTGAAAGAAGAAAAACCGATATTTAGCAGGCCCAGACGAATGGCACCGCTTGAGAACGAGTTTGTCGATGAGCAAGTCGAGGCGTGGCTGGAGGAAGATATCATAGAACCGAGTCAATCAGAATATACATGCCAAGTGGTGGTAGTCAAAAAGAAAAATGGAAAAAAGCGACTTTGTATTGATTTTCGTCCAGTGAACTCAATCGTTGTTAGGGATCTATTTCCCATGCCAGTTATAGAGGATCTTCTGGACAAGTTACAGGATGCTACGGTGTTCTGCACCTTGGATCTCAGGAACGGATTCTTTCACGTGGAAGTCGAAGAAGGAAGTCGACGATATTTGTCATTCGTAACGCGTTCTGGACAGTACCAGTACAAAAAAGTTCCATTTGGATTTACCAACTCACCTGCAGTCTTCCAACGCTTTATTAAAGCTGTGTTCTGGGAGTTAATCCGAGAGAACATAGTGTTTACCTATATGGATGACTTAATCATCCCAGCGAAGGATGACGACGAGGCACTCCTTCGATTGAGACGAGTGTTGGAATTAGCTGCAGAGTACGGGCTGGAAATCAACTTCGAGAAGTGCCAGTTTCTGAAGAGGAGGGTACAGTTCCTTGGATACACTATTCAACGTGGACAGATTCAACCCGCCACTGAGAAGGTTCTTTCTGTACAAAACTTCCCGGAGCCAAAGACGATCGCTGCGCTGCAGAGCTTTCTCGGATTGGCTGGCTATTTTAGAAAATTTATCCCAAATTTCTCGATTGTAGCCAAACTACTGAGCGATCTGTTGAGAGGTAAGCCGGAGTTCAAGTTTGGCGAGGAACAACGACGTACATTTGTTGAGCTCAAACGTCTTCTCGCTTCAGAACCTGTGTTGAAGATATACAACCCGAAATACGAGACGGAGCTGCACACTGACGCCAGCAAGAGTGGGTATGGCGCTGTGTTGTTGCAAAAGTACCCAGAGGACAACAAACTACATCCAGTCTCATACATGAGTAAAAAGACGACGATACAGGAAGAAAAATACAGCAGTTACGAGCTCGAGATCTTAGCTGTGGTGAATGCATTAAAAAAGTATAGGGTGTAATTGCTTGGAATTCCGTTCAAGATCGTGACTGACTGTATGGCATTCCAAAAGACAATGCACAAAAGGGACCTGGTCCCACGAGTAGCTAGATGGGCTATGGCCTTGGAGGAGTTTGACTATACCATCGAACACCGAACTTCAACCAGGATGAAACATGTCGACGCCTTGAGCCGATGCCCAGCAGTGATGTTTGGATTCCCTGATGACCTTGCAGCGAGGATCAAAATCACCCAGAGAAAAGACGAAGGATTGACAGCGATAAAAGCGACACTGGAGAAAGGGCCTTACGAAAACTTCATCGTCAGAGATGGACTGCTATTTAAATTTGTTGACGGGCGAGAGACGTTGGTGGTCCCGCGAGCAATGCACCATGAAATCATCAGAGATGCACATGAGAAGGGACACTACGCTGTTAAAAGGACTGAAGAAGACGTGAAGCAGGAATATTATATTCCAGACTTGGCCAACAAGGTGAAACGAGTCATAGCCAACTGTGTGAAGTGTCTGGTGGTTAACAGGAAGGCAGGCAAGAAAGAAGGTTGGTTACATCCGATGTTCAAGGAGAGTGTGCCATTGCACACCTACCACATGGATCACATTGGACCACTTAAGTCTACACACAAGGGATATGAACACATCTTCTGTGTGATAGACGCCTTCACGAAGTTCACCTGGCTGTAATCTGCGAAAACTACCAAATCGGCCCAGACGATTGAAAAGATGGAGTTTCAGAGGACGAACTTTGGAAACCCAGTTCAAGTGATCACCGACAGGGGGCCATCGTTCACCTCCCATGAGTTCCAGAACTACTGTAAATCGCAGAGTATCAAGCACGTCTTGATCACAGCTGGACTGCCAAGAGCCAATGGTCAAATCGAGAGAGTCAACTCAACAGTGACCAAGATCATCGCTAAACTTAGCATTGACGATCCAACAAAATGGTACAAGGTTGTACCATCTGTCCAACGAGCTATCAACTCTACGTTCCAGAGGAACATCGGAATGTCACCTTTCGAGCTGCTGACAGGAGTCAGAATGCACAACCAAAATGATCTACGTATAGTGCAACTCATCGAAGAGGAGCTGATCGATTCGTTCAACGAAAAACGTGATCAGATGAGAGAAGATGCAAAAAAGCAGATAGAAAAAGTACAATCTGAAAATCGTGCTGAATTCAACCGACGACGTAAGGAGCCTAAGAAGTATCAGGTCGACGACCTGGTTGCCATCAAACGCACTCAGATCGGTCCACATCTGAAACTAAAAACCAAAAGTCTAGGACCTTATCGAGTGACTCGAGTAAAACTCAACGACACATATGACGTCAGCAGAGAAGGAGACCATGCTGGACCAAGAATCACATCGTCCTGTGCGGAGTTCATGAGGCCCTGGCCGGGCGGATTTTCTTCATCCGGGTCGGATGAGGATCAGGACGGCCGAGTGTGGGAACCGGATGAGGATCAAGAAGGCCGAGTATGGGATCTAGCGGGCGCAGGAGTAAGCTCAGCGCCATTGTCTGGATAAAAAGAAGAGAAGCAATATTCCGAGTTCCGATGAGCCGCGAAACACATTCCCTTAATTCTCTACTGTATTTTAATCAGTTTCATTGTTTTAATAAATAATTCAGTTCTATATTCGATGCTTGTGAGTGTCATGATCTGGATACCGTTTCCCACAATAATATATTATCTTTTCCACGCATTTTAGGGCTAAAACCATTACATTACCTATAATAGTCTTTTTTATAGCAATTATTTAAAATTTAGGCATTATTCTTCGATGATCCTGTAGAATTGGTTTTATGTCCCTTTTAACCACTGTGGCATTTAGAGATGCCAGGGTGCCGGAATTTTTCCCTGAAGGGTTTCTTTAACGTGCCAATAAATCTACCGACTTGGCTCCTCACATCTAAGATTAAGAGGTAAAATATGCGCTTTAATCTTAATGAGAACATTGGTATGTGTCTCTCAAACGGTATCCAGTACGCAAAAACAATAAATAATTACGTTGCTAATCTGTAACGTAATTCGTCAAGCTATCAAGTGGAATAATTGGACTACAATAAGTTTAATAAGAGTGTTAATGTCTTAACATTCTACTTGTGAGGCGGTATTTCTCTGACGTATATTGTGAGGTGAGGTCTGAGTGACCGGCGATTAATCTTGCTTGTTCACAGGCACACACAATAAAACTATTTTTTTGAATTTGTCATGTTGGCACTTCAAATACTGTAACACACGACACAAATACAAACATTTCTTAAAATCAACGTGTAGGTCTTTCGTACTCATATTACTTTTGTAATGCGAAAAAATATATTTTTCTCTGATCACTAGCTTTAATAAATTTAAAAAATGAAGACCTAACAAAATATCATTATACAATTATTGTTTAGAAACAAATATACATGGTTGACACAATGAAACATTCTTCTTCAGCTGAAAGTGTATCTCGCGCATGCATGGTGACGTGAGGTCACTGATATCGTTCGAAAACTTGACAACGCAATCTCCCCCACGTAACAGTAGCTGCACTGAGCTAAGCAGTGACTCAAGACCATGTGCTGAGCAGGAGTTGAATGGAGCCCATCACTTCCGAGCGAGGCACGCCATGATGCGTGATGGGCTCCATTTCGGCAACGCTGTACAGTTTTTCCTGGAGCGGGTAGCTCGTGAACGATGTGTTATTTCCGCCTACAAATACAAAACGATATAAAATAAGTGAGTTAATTTACATATTTCGCAGTCATACAGCATAACGTTTTGATGTATAAGGATTACATCGCGCCCAAGAACTACATTTTCTAACCACCCCGAGCCGCGAAAAAGTTACCTTACAAAAATGATAACAACTTTTTTTTCTTGTACACGTAAAATTTTGAAATTAATAAACCAGTTATACAACATTCCAATGTATATTGTGTTAAAATTTGGATTCGATCTGCTGACGGGTTTTTGAGATAATAATTCTTAAATGTGACGCATGGTTGAAACACTCTTAAAAACGTGCACTTTTTGTGCTCCAACTGCGACAAAAATATTAAAATATAAATTAAAAATTCCAAACCTACATGAGCTAACGTACAATAGAACGACGAAAATGATGATGTTATTGGATTTTATGTAGGTCTATTGGTTACTTCACAAACAGCCTTCAAACTCGAGAGCACATAATACTTTGGTCGACAGTAAGCGTGGCGGGTTTCACATGAGTGACTTCCTTGTTCGATGTAGCAGCTGATGGGGGTAGGTAGTCTACGTAGCCTTCCCAGGGTCCGGAGCCTTCGCGTGGTGGTGAGCAGTACGAGCTGTTCCAGTCCCAGCAATCTCAATTTCCATATCGTCATGTTTGCAGAGTCAGTTACATTAGTCAGTGGGTCCGTCGGGGGCGGATCCCGAACATGTGGTGTGGGATTATCCTACAGAAGTTCAAGACTCGCAGGCGCAATTATGTCAGCTGTTGTGACCATGCCTGAAATCCCGTCAGTATTTTCTGCTGGTGGTGGGACTGTTAAATCGCTAACCTTACTGTCCGGTTTTCGACGTTTGTGTGTGCTTTCATCAAGTGTTGTGAAGTCTGAGTGATCAACAGCGTGCTTAGGTGCTGGAGCTAATGGCGGGACGACGCACAGTGTGTCGAATCGCAATTCTAGGTGAAAAAATTAATAACTTCGTTAATACTGGTGGGATTCTATTAAAAGTTGGCAATATACCGTTTTCGAGGTCGGTTAATTCATTTATGGCATCGTCTGAAGTGTACGATCTTCGGGGGGTAAATATATAGGGGTGAGGGGGTAAGGGGAGGTGTAAAATATGACCGAAAGCAACAAAGGATCGTCCATTTTCGGTAGTAAAAATCACGATATGGATGTTTACATTATAGTTTATGACATTGGAAAACATACTCTTTAAAACTGGATAAAATACGAATAACGATGAGACTTGCAGTCCAGAATTTTTGTTCACCTTATTTGAGGGAATAGACGAAGTCACTGTATGTAAAATCATCCAGATTAAAAACGTATGTTAAATGGTTAAATTGTTCTTTTGAAATCTTGCTGAATTTGTTTTTTCCTTTGTTCAAATTCTCCCCTTATTTGTGAACGAACCTGCCATACCTTAAATAGAATTCTGTAACCGATGTTTTTTTTAGAATGGCTTTATCCACGAATGTAATGTCGATAAACCATACACGTAGTTATTGACATTAACACTTCTAGACAGCATTGAGTTCATTTCGCTAGGCTTCGCGCCACAAATATAGCAAACATGAGAGCCTGGGGTATATGTCTAATTATTGCACATTTTTTCATCTACCATGGTTTGAAGAAAGCTGTGAATTACAGTCCAATTTCCAGCCAGAGATGGCGTCAGCTCTTTTATTTGGTTTTCAATTAACTAAACTTCACGTTTGACCATTTCAGATGTTTCCTTCCCAAAACGAAATGTTATTGGCCGGCAATAACGCATTGACGAAGGCCTGGGATTTGTCCAAATTTTATTGACATCATTCAGGTGCAGTTTTAAAGGAACAAAACAGATTACAAACAAATACGCATCTGTGTTACTTTGGTCCTTAAATCTCTGTTTGTACAAACTGTGACCTGAACTTCCGTCACATCCCCATTTACTGATAAGGGTGGCAGAGGAGTCAGTACATTGCACAGGCAATGTGTCAACTAAGCGTTTTACCGTTAGATCAAATATTGCCTGTAACTTTACAGTAACTGAGGTATCGCTAATAGTCATATCTTCCTCCACAGGATAACACGCAGCTTTAGCTTTCTTTAGAGCGTAATATGAGGGTTAAATGAAATGTCCTAAATCCATGGCACGTTTCCTCATTAATTTATAACCGTACGAGATAGACTTGGTGTCAACGTACAGTATAACGCTAACGCTTCATACGGTGTAAATGGACGCTTTTCCTGCTCCTTTTTGTGAGCAAATAGAGCCTTCTTAATTTTTGTGCCTCTTGTTGGGGGAGGAATAAAGCTCTTTCACGATATTTGCTGCATCTCTTTTCCCGTTTGATCGAAAAGAATCTTCAGCAGCAAACGCTACTTCCTCCAAACTACGCGATTCGGTATTATCACAAACGTTTTGCTTCTTTGTCTTGGCGGAACAGTCCTTAAATTCCTTCGAGACACAATTTGTTTTCGGATCATACGCTGGATCGATGTCTTCTTGTTCACTGGAAACGATGAAATCCGCCCCATTTAACCAATAACCAAATTTTTCCCGGAATCCCTGTACTCTTCTTCCTGCACTCTCCCATTTTTTTTGTTAATATTATGGGATATCAACTTAATTTTTTTTCTTACCTCCTGAACCTGAGTGTCGGTAAGAGATGTAGGATCAAATTTATACGTAACATATTGAAATATGACGTCTGTACGCCCCTCTTTACGACAGGACCGCAACGCGTTGAAAAATTCTTCTCGCGGTAAAGCCCACATAGTCACTGAAAATAAGAAAATAAACCATGATGCACATTCGTGCGCAACCAAACCACTACAGATCCTGAATCTACATTAAATTTCCTATCGAATGACGTTCAAAGTAAAATGGCACTTTGAGGCACTCATAAAGTAAATAATTTAATTAATGCAGGAAGCTTGTATTAAGCATAAATTTGAGAACACATACCTCTTTTTACTATTCCATGAGCAGCAGAAGACAACACCTCATTGAACTCACAAGAAACACAACGTTCGGTTCACTCCGATACCTCCTATCAAATGAACTGATAACTGCCAGGAAGACCTTTCAGCACCAAACCCTTCCTCCTGCGCACCAGACAGCGGAAAAGAAGACCGAAGGACACCTTCTAGTTTGTTCACTATCGAATGAACCAGCTTTCGCTTTCATTTGCGGCAGTGAATTTTTTCCACCTACATATGGGATTCGACTCACTGTGCGACGTGTTCCGGGGCCCATGCTTGGGTTGGGTGACTCACGGTTAATGGGTTCACAATAACCGGCAGGGTGATATTTACTGGTTCAATAGTATCAGGTTCTACCGAACGCTAGTCGATAGCGCGTGCTCGTCGCAGGGGACACTGGGATTGTTACGAACAGAAACGTCACTTCGTACTTATTTGGGAAAATGAAAGAAATTTATTTACAAGAAAATGCACACACATTACAAATAACACTCAAAAGACTCCATCTTGGATGCACTGTTCTTTGTCCGTCTTTTCTAATAAAAAAAAATAACTGTTGCCAACTGTCTGTCACATCCTCCCACCGTTGAGGAAAGACATCCTCAACTACTCCACATATCTTGCAGGAACATTGATAGTTCTACCCGAACGTGTGGTCTTTGGGGGTTGAACACCAGTTCCAGTCGGCTCTCCTAAAGCAGTAACTGTTTTCTTATTCAAGCCAGTCCTCAAAGGTGTGCTGTCTTCATCAGGTACTTCTAGTGGGTAGAGTCGCTGTATCGGTCTCAAGAGTTCTCCTTTAGATGTAACAACCCTTGCAAGTCTTGTATTACCATCAGTTCCAGGGAACAAGTCCACAATTTTTCCAAGGGGCCAATCTATCCTCTTATGCCATCTGATCCAACTAGGACAATGTCACCTCTCTTGAACAAAAGAGTTGGTTTACAACTCGGTTTACCGAGTGCCAAAAGTCCCAAATATTCCTGCCGGAATCTTTTCCTCAATGCCATTCTTAGGTTCAGAAGATGACGGTTTCTTTGATTCAGGGTTATAGCATCCAATGCATCACATTCTGGAACTCCAGTTGTCTTAATTTCTTGTAGAAAGCAGGCAGGGGTGAGTGGACTTATATCTTCACATCCATCGGTCAGATATGTTAGCGGTCTTGCATTTATGGTGGCTTCTATACTGCAGAGAAGGGTACGCATTTCTTGGTAAGTTAGACAGGCTTTCCCCAAAACTCGTTTCAGAAGCTGTTTAATTAGACGTATTAACCTTTCCCAGAAGCCTCCCTACCAAGGAGCACTAGGGGGATTAAATCTCCACGTAATACGTTCAACCGAATAGTGTTTTGGAAATATTCTCCCAGTCAACACTTTGAAACGCGTTATCTGTACCCGTGAAATTTGTACCATTGTCTGAGTAAATCACAGAGGGGCGTCCTCTTCTTGCTACAAACCGCCGGAACGCTTGCACAAACGCCTCTGTGGAGCGAGAAGTAACCATTTCGAGATGAACAGCGCGATACACCGCACATGTGAAAACTACAATCCAAGCTTTACTTTCATCCCTCAGGAACACCGGACCTGCCAAGTCCACTCCTATCACTTCAAATACACAGGCTTCCCGTATGCGGTCCAGGGGCAGAGGGGCCTGGGCGATTTCGGTATGTTGTCCATCATGCCTCCGGCACTTGACACATTTTCTTATAATTTTTCTAACTGTCCTCCTTCCACCGATGATCCAGAAGCGTTGTCTCAGATGATTAAGAAGAAGTTGTACTCCAAAGTGATTTTCTTTCACGTGCTCATCCATAATCAAGCGAGAGGTGATGACATGGTTTGCCGGGAGAATCATTGGGAACCTGAATTGCTTCAAATCTTCTCGCAGTAGTAGTCTCGTTTTAACCCTGAGAACACCATCTTCCAGGAATGGATGTAGTGAAGATAGACGTTTATCAACTAATCCGTGGAAGATTTCCCGTTGAATTATAGAAATGAGTCTAATTTCAGCCCTTTCTAACTCTTCAACTTGCAGATTTTCTTGCGAGACCCTCTCACGTCTAAGACAATTCTTACAGAAACGAAGAATCCATGCGATTAGATGAACTATTCTGTGATAGCTGGAAAAATACCTGGTATACCAGAGAGGACCTTCATTGGTTACAGTCATAGAATTCACAGAGTTTTTCTTGATTTCCTTTGCGATACTATCTTCGTCATACACCACTTTTGTTTGAGGCCAACAATCTGGAGATTCGTACAACCAGGCAGGTCCCTCCCACCATCGAGAAGCTACTAATTGCGAAGCAGAACAGCCACGTGACGTTAATCATCTGGATTCAATGAACCTGCAACATGTCGCCAGCAGTTTAAATTGGTCAAATTCCTGATCTCATCCACACGATTGCGGACAAACACCGACCAGTTCTCAGTCCTGCAGATCCAAGCTAGAACTGTGGACGAGTCAGACCAGAGAAAAAACTCATGAACTTCCAGTGAAATAGATTCGAACACACATTTAAGCAACCGTGCACCAATTGTAGCAGCCAGCAATTCCAATCTGGGGATTGTCCCTTCCTTGAGGGGGGGGGGGGGGCACACGAGATCTTGCATCACATAACTGTGCACTCACTTGATTGTTGGAATCGCATCTTATGAAGACTACTGCTGCGTATGCAAGTTGGCTGGCATCACAGAAGACATGAATTTGCACATGGTCACTTCTTCCAAACCATCGAGGAATCTTGATTTCTACCAGGTGAGGTAGATCCTTTACCCAGGCCAGAAACTCGTCTCTGGACTTCTCATCAACTGCACTATCCCATCTTATATGAGTCTTTCAGGTCCTTTGAATCAACAGTTTAACACAAAGGGTGACAGTACATGTCACACCAACTGGATCAAAAATTCGATGTGCGAGTGACAGAATTGTCCTTTTCGTCACTTCTCCCACCTGAATACTATTCAACCAAATGCAAATTTAAAGTAAGTGTATCCTCCTGTCGATCCCATAACAGTCCCAAAACAGATGAAAGGGTAGCAGACTGGTCATCATCCTGAGAGAACTGCCATCCCCTCAAATTAAAACTGCCTTCTGATAATACGCTACTAGCTTGATTGATAAACTCGCCCACCTCGGATTCCCTGTCAAGGCTAGTGACAACGTTGTCCACGTAGAAGCTCTGTAGAAGTCTCTTGATGAATAGGGGATTGAATTGCGGGTTTTCCAAGTACTTCTTCAGGTGATAATCCAAGACAGCCACCAGGAGAAACGGACTACAAGTTAAGCCGAAAACCAGCCTGTCATGCTTGAAGATCTTGTAATTATTCCCAACGTCCTGCCACATCAGGAAGCAGATATAGTTTCGATCTTCTTTCCGTATGCTTATCTGAAGGAAGGCCTTCTCAATGTCTGCAATAATTCCTACTTTCCTCTCTCGGAATCTAAGAAGAATAGCAGGGATTAGCTCAATCAGGTTGGGGCCATCATACAAACAATCGTTCAAAGCAGGGGTTCCCGCTTCCTTCGCTGAGGCGTCAAATACAGGACGAATAGGTGTCGTTGAACTACTTTCCTTCACAACAGCTCGATGCGGTAGATAGTGTCTGAAGTTTTCATCCTCCTGAACCGGTTCAATAACACCACTCCTTTCCCACTCGGTGAAAATATTTTCATACGTCTCGCCTAGTCCAAAATTTTCCATTTTCTTCCTTGTGTTTTAGATCCCTTATTTGGGGGTGGTAGGATCTAAAAGGAAAGAGTTATTGTGTTAATTTATAAAGCTGTGCCTAAAAGGGGTAGCTTCCTTTGGCAGGGTAAGCTGACCAGTGTAGAGTGTTGTTGTGTGTTAGGAACTAGGGGGCGCTCCTATAAATAATGTAGTAGTGTTTTAGGGGATGTGACTCAATGCAAGGGTCACTGCGCTGGTCGCTCAGCTGACTGCTTATTATGTAACTGAATCTGCTTGTATCAGCTAAGTGGCATGCGCTGCTCTCTAGCAGCCGGGCCGCCACGAGGAACACAATGATATCTGAGCTAGCACTATCAGACTACCGTATGTCACGTCTTACCGTGACGGGAATAAGGAAGGGCGTTGGGATGTAAAGAGGCGTATAAACAGTAAGGCGAGTGTAGAGTGTGGACCAAGTGTTTATTGGTCTTGTGATGTTATAGTATGAGTCCCTTGTAGGGAATGTAACAATGTAACAATGTGAAAGTACAAGTTGTGGATTAAGGTTACAAAAGTAGGAACTCTGAACACGACTGACTCACCTCTGATGACACCAGCGTAGCCTTCGGCCGTAACGTTGAAGCACTGATAATGGAGAGATCCCTTGACCTGATTACGACGCCTTCTTATACCCTTCGGCGCTATGCTGTCAGCAATGTGTTGGCATAGCTGCCCCAGTTTATAATATGTCACTGTGTGTAACAATTGTGCAAGGACTGAGCTGTTTTCTAGAGTGGCAAGCTGTCCTTGTGGTATTAATGGATGTTGGTCTGGCTTTCCAAGGTTTGCCAGTTAGGAGATTTAGCCAGATGATGGGGGGATGGTCTCCAAGGGGTGCATACCCCTGGGAGGCTGTACAAGCGTCTTCCTTCATTTGTTCGCGTCCTCGCGAACGGGAACGGAATTGGAGGTTGGGATGCTGATGAAGTCGTTCGTGAGGCCCCCTCGTATCGTCTGGCGGTGTCTTCCTCGCTGTCGTGTAGAATGGGTGATGTCGTGAAGTGTAGGTGTGAGATCAGCCCGTGTTCAGAGGGGAGGGTTATGGGATGTACAGATATATATATACACTGATATTGGCATTTTGAAAATGGAAATTAACAAAACAAAAAAAAATTGACATTGCGAAAAATTTGACATCGAGAAAAAAATTGACATTGAAAGGAATTGACATTGGAGAAAAATTTGACATTAAAAGAAATTTGACATGGAAAAAAAAATGCCCTTGCTATTGCTGGCATATTGCTAGTTTCAAAAAGAAAAAAAACATGGTTTTGATAGTTACATAGTTGTGCAGGGAGGAAAAACCCAGCTAGACGAGGAATTGTGCCGTCTGGCTTTATATTGGGGAAAAAGTGCTCCCTGCGAAGAGAAAGATAGAAGAGAATAGAAAAAAATGGGTGTTCCAGGGTATAATTTAAGGGAAATATTCAAAGTATTTATTTGTTTGGGAAAAAACGGAACACCCTGACAAATTTGGGCGTTAGTAGAGTAGAAAGGAAAAAACAAAACCGTATATCCAGTGTTGCCATTATGGCAGTGTTGGGTGGCGTGACATATTGTTGCCATGTACTTTACAAGCATGCTATTTTATATATATAAACCTTTAATTTACAAGCATGATATAATGTATATATAAACCTTTAATTTACAAGCATGATATAATGTATATATAAACCTTTAATTTACAAGCATGATATAATGTATATATATAAACCTTTAATTTACAAGCATGATATAATGTATATATATAAATAAGAATCTTATTGTTAAACCGGTTTGCTCATGAGCCTGGTACCTTTCATTTCGTAGAGCTCTTTACCTGACCTTTGGATACCATTCGCTGATTCTTTCCTGGCCATTTTCCACTCAGCCGTTTTATCGTAGTTTAGTGGCTAGGCCGCTAATTCCTTCTCCATTGAGCTTATGTCCTAGTGGTTTTCCCGCCGTGGGTTGGGAAATTCCACCTTGGCGTCGAAGGTTCGGTCCTTACAATATTTGTGCCGCCCTTAGACGCCGAAGTCACGCCTTATTTGCGTGTGATCTGGTTTTCGGCGCTCATCGATGCCCAGTATCCCACGGATACTGTGCTTCGGTGGTCGCTACGCTGTCACCTTTAGGAGGTGCAACGGAAATTAAAAAAGAGTGTATTTGTCTGTACAAGAACGTGTGGTATTTTTTTTTTGTGTTGGGATATATATATATATATATACAACAGGTTTGTGTATAATCCTCGTTATCTGCAAAACAAAATGTGTTAATGGCCATATATCTGGAAACATGTACATTCAATCGCTTCCTTGCTTTCCTGCAAATAGAGTGTATTAATACATACAGCAGTTCCGTCGCTGCGCATATTATATAAGATCAATTATGTTGCCACTTAAGTCTAACTTAATCTAGGTTAGCCTATGTTATTCTAGTTTATCCTAAGTATGGTCGGGCTTACCTCGGTAACGGATTTTTAGTTACCGAGTGCCGAGATATTCTACTGTAATCTATATATATATAATTAAAAAAAAAATTTGCCTTGAATGTAGGCTTATGCTATCTTACGACGAATTATCATGACTTATCATGAGTTGTCGGACTTACCCTGATGCCGGGTTTCTGGGTCATCAGGCGCCGAACGGCGTTACTTAGTGCTATCTATCTTAATTATGGTCTAATAAAAAAAAATGCTATTTCTAAGCCGAAAGGGTTGCCTTAATCTACTGCCGAAATGTGCTGTGCCATACCTGGCAACAGCGGTGAATAAATTTGCTTAATCCTAGGTTGCGTGTCAAATGCAACCGTCTTACAGCTAAATTTGGCCTAGAACGATCGCCTGGGGCAATTTACTTCCCCAGGACACCACCCGCACGAGTCCTAGAAACACCGGTTGTCTCTAGGATCGCTGGATTCCGTTCCCTTAATTCTAGGTGTCGACGTCTATTACTAGTACTAATCTAGTCACAGGCGGCTTACGGTGCCACTAAGCAAACCGTTTCGCCTGCTGTACTTGTCATTTCTTTGCCGTTGCCATTGCGTGTGTAGTCGTAGCTGGGCCGCCCACGTAACCCTTATGAGGCGCTCGCAATGCTCCTCTCTTTATGCCCATTGGCTGCCCGATGCATCGCCATTTATGTGGGCATTGGACATTGTCGTCCAATGGCATAATATTCTCTTCGCCTTTGTCGGCAATCGCAATCTGCTTTTCGCAGTAATCTTCGCCTGTATCGGCCGCAGTAGTGTGCTTGTCGCATTGTAGGAATCTCTTCGCCATTGTCGGCCGTAGTATTATGTATTTCGGAGTAACATTTCACTCCAACGCATAGGAGTTTTGCTTCCCGCAATGGAAGCCGTGCCTACTTAAATTTAAACTTAACTAGGAGTCTAGTCATAATGGGGTCGTCTCTAGGGATAGCTCCCGAGTCCGGCGCAGAGGGAGCTATTTCTCCCGCCATTCTCAGAAAGTCTCCCTGCAGGTCTTGGCTTCGACGACCGTGGCACGAAGTGGGTGTAGCATCCCTTCCTCCCAGGGGCGGTTTATGCGCACCTAGGATTCCAGAGCTTGCCCGGCCAGGCCGCGAATGCTTTGACCTTACGTGGTTCGTCTGTTTAGTCTAGTCGTTAAGTTAAGTGAGGTCGCTGCGCTGTCGAGCCAACTGGGGTAAGGGTCCACATCGCCTTCCCCAGCTCTGCTCCAGTGTGGTCCCTCCGACCTTCGGCTTACGCCGTTGTCATCAATCAGAGCGTATCAGATTCCTTTGCACAAAAAAAAAATGTGAGCGTAACCTGTGTAAATAGTTTAATCTCTGTGTAAAATGTAAAATATTTCCAGTGTTGTGGGGTTGTAGATCTTCTAAGTACATAGGCTACTTCTGGTCTACCATTGCTACGTCAGCTTTCCAGCAATAATGCTTTCTTTACCTTAATGGAGGTGTTAGTAGGGTCTGTGGCGTCAGGTACCCTGTTATTATGATCTGGGGGTAGTTATTTGTTGAGTGGGCTTAAAGTATGGTAGGAAGGGGTTGCGCACCTTTGGGTTCCACGTTAGTGGTGGCCTGGAACCGGTGATGCCGCTGGGATGCTCCTATAGTGAGTGGACTGGGGAGGCAATTCCCGGGATTGCAAAGATACGAAAATTCCATGCAGGTTTGATATTAATATCCCGGGTGAATGGATGGGATAGTCATGCATGTGTCTGGATATGAGGCATCTGCACTCATATAAGGATAGGTGTAGGTTGAGGCATAATATCAATATATTCCTGTCATGCGGGAGTATTTAATTAATAAAGAATGGTTAGTATATATATCTATGGCCTCATCTCTCATTTGGAGATGCGCATTATGCTTATTTAATTTTTGCCGACCCACCCCTAATACTCAGGTGGTAGCATCGTGGTCCTAGGCGTAGCATGCCTGCTCTTTAGACGCATGAAGTCCATCAACCCCTTGTGTGTACTCTGTAAAGTAGTGTATCTGTTTTGATCGTGTTCATGTGTCTGCGTTGGTTTATGTTGGACGTGAGAGGGTTACTGGAAGGGAATTGGGTATTAACCATGGTAGCCTGCTGTAGTATGTCGGTAATCCCTCTTGGATTATCCCCCTATGGTTTGTCATCCTCCCTTGGTCCATGCTTGCTTTCTATCCGCGCCTTGGGATAGTAAAGCTTCACGACCTAATCTGGTCTGCCATTTGTAGTGTAAATGTGGCCAGTGGTCGTAGTGCGACTGGCTATGTCCTAGTCATCTGTAATGACTCCTATGCCTTACGATCGATAAAAGAAGTTATTAGGGGGGAGATCTTGTCTGTGTTTGCTCCTAATTGTTGAGTGCATGTGCGTGTGTGTGACTATGTTCCGCTACACCACGCGGACGGTTGGTCTGTTGCAGGCTAAGTCGTAATATGTATCGCATGTATGGGCGGGAGGCGCCCGTGGCCTGTCAACGTCTTGTCCATTGCCAAGTGCTTTTGCGGTGTAATAAAAAAAATGTATGTTGTTATGATTGTTTTGCGTTTTTGATTTCATTGTCAATGCCGGTAAACAATAGTGCCCTGTCATGAGCAGTATTGCAGTATGACTAGTCTGCAAGTCAGCAGTTGGTATGTGTAATGTCAGGCTGGGATGTTATTGTTTGTCATCCGCTGGCATGTGCTTTCCTGCACGTAGGCAAGTGTGGTCATTGTTTTAGATTCCTGGCGGACTAATGTAGCAATTCATCCTAGTTAGGTAATGACGTTGTGTGGCCATTATTTCCTAAGACTTGTGTCTTGCAAAATTTTCCTACCTGTGTTTGGGAAATGTATTCTCTATGTCTGGTGTAATTCGAAATTTTATGTCTGGCTTTTGGTGGGAGGAAATGTAGTATTCCCTGTTCATGCATTTGTATGGGCCAATTTCGGTGTGGTTGGGAGCCTGGATAACTGCTTTCCCTTGTGTCTAATTTTTACTGGGACTCAGACCCGTGACCTTATGTCATTCTCTGTGTTCTATGTCTGCGTTGTGTTTCAGGGCTTGAGGCGTCGCCAGTGCGGTTTTTGCTTGTGTTTCTCGTACCAAAAATACCGTTGTTTAGTTAGTTTTTGGTACGAGCGTGTTGTGTGTGGTCATGGGTTCGGAGCCGGTTGCCTGTAAAGATTTGGTGTGATCATTTCCGTGCCGCATATATTATGGCACGTTCCCGTGGATGTGCAATGCGCAAATGAAAGCATGCATACCTGTGTAGAGTTTTTATGTTTTTGATTTCCCCTCGTAGTGTAATTTTGGAAGATATAGGGTCTCTAAATCGGGCGTGAATGATGCGTTTGTTCCTGTCCACTTGGAACAGGCTTAGTTCGTCTGTGTGCGTGAAGGTCAACCAGCCCTGCGCGCCTTATCGCTTCTCGATAGTGTCCAATTTCATTCACGTGTGCATTATCTTGTTACATGCTTGACAATGCTCTGTGACTGTATGTCTGTGTCTCTCGGTCTGAATGCTATCTCTGTAATTGTGAGTGGGGCGGTCCGCCATACAAAAGAACCTCTCAATAACTACATGTGTGTCCCCAAATTTTGCGTTAACTGTATCGTGGTTCAGGTATATTCCTTTCCGTGGTACAAAATGTCGTTGTACGCGAGTGTCTCCGGGGCGCTAGTCGCGTGTTTAGTGACTATGTGCCGGTGAGAAAAAGTCATGTTAGAGGCAGTGTTATGTGTAACGGATGCCTATGTATTAAATATATATATAGTTTAACTTGGCCACCTACCTTTCTCGGGCCGTATGCGTGAGGCAAAAAAAAAAATGTTAGCCCCGCTCTGAATTAAGAGAGCACTTTGAAAGAAAATAATAGAAAGATTATGCTGTATCTCGTTAGCACCCTGCTTTATGTTGATTAAAGCGGGTTGCCCGATGGCGATAGTCTGCCAAAATTGTGTCGTAACCACTATGAAAAAAAAAAATGCTTGAAAATGGTAAGTAGGTCCCGATCGTACTATTCACCTAGTAGGTGACGTTAGCACTATAGTAATCTGGTTACATCTCAGGGGAATCTACCGACACTGTCTAGTACACATTGGGAAGGCCATTGCAAGACGTATTTGATACATGTGTATCCACGTCACGAGCAAAGCCAGTGCACTATGGGAGTCGAAACTCCACTCCAAAGCAATTATAACCTTACCTTGGCATTGAATATATATTTTTCAAAAGTAAAATATGTATTGTCCGTTGAGCCATTATATATTTATACACAAATTGTGCTAAATGTTCCGGCATAACTCAACAAAATGACAGTGTCTTGCCCCGGTGTGCAATTGGGCTTTTCAGTTGGTTAAAGCACACCTCACCAAATTTTTGAAAACTGGTTTGCGATTCTTAATTCTTGCCACGCTTATGGCTTTTGCCCGCTATGGAGAATCTATCCAACTGTTGAACCGGAACATAGAACATTTAGTCATTTCTGCTTAGAAAGACTCGCTTAAGCTCTATGCTGTGATTTGATGCTTAAGCTATGTTCAAAATATCTCTTTCCGGCTTTAAGCCGCGTAGCTCACCTGATGGGCTTCTACTTGGCTTTGGATATTAGAAACTTTACGTTATCCAATTTATGGTGATAACCACTCCGACCAATAATCATTGATGGCCTGGGAGAAAAAATGTCAGGGCCAAACAAAAAAAAACAAGGATTTTGAGTCATGCACTTCTGATTTAGCCAAGTTGCACTGCATATACGTGAAAGAAGGCAGATAGAGAAAGAGAGAAAAAAAAAATGTGCAGTTTGTGTTTGTGAGTACCTGTTTGTCTATTCCTACTGTAGGTTCAAGTGATGTTAGATTGTTTCTGTGTTCCTGGTGGAAGTCGTTACTCCGGTCCGAGCGTCCTTGCTCGGAAAGATGAAGGGTTCTGCCCTGTTATGAGATTATAGGCCCCTGAAATCCACTGAGGCGCTTCTTTGCCATTTTTCGGGGGATTTTGTAGTAAAGTAAGCCTGGGCGTACTTCCACCGTAGCGCGTGTCTGTAGGTTTGAGCGTGCCTGTTTGCGAGGGCCTAAATGCGCTCCGCGCTATCCTAGTAGAGTTTACGGGGGTGTGTGTGTTTTCGACCGATCTGTTCTGTGGGGTAGGTAATAACACTTTTCCTAATCCCCGTGTACTGTGTGGTAGTGCCCGGTCAAAATGTGCGTGCGTGTATCGTGCATCCTGAGGGACTAATACCGGTGTTCTCCTTCGTTCTGGCAAATTTGCCCTTTGAACTGGCGGTAAAGGTCGCTTAATGGCTTGTGTCTGGCCTAGCAATGTGGTGGCGTGTAGCCTGACCGCTTTCTGGCCCGTGGCCACGGCAGACTCCTGCCGTTGCGTTAGCCTATCTGTGTGGGTGTATGTAGGCTTTATGTGTAGTGGGACGGGTTCTATGTCGTCTGCCCATGACGTCGTTACGTCCCGTTGTCTCCCTGTCATGCTATGTGTGTTTGAGAGTCCTGGCTTCAACTCCCTCTCGTCCCTTTGTTCCGAGGGGGTTGTTCTAGGCTCTGCCCCTCGGTTTGGCAAAATTGCCTTCCGATCCGGAGCTGAAGGACATGTGTTTATGTAACCTTGTATTTGTAGCCTATTGGAGCCTAACCTGGCCGTCTCCTGGACTGTGGCCATGGTGACCTCCTTCCCATGTGTGGCAGTACCTGGCGAGAGGGACATCCTCGCAAATTGTTGAGTTAGCGTATCTACGCTTATGTCCTCTCTCGGCTGGGCTGGTGGCCCTGCCAACGGTGTGTGGTCGTGTACGTGTACCGGGTGTGAATCTCGGTATGTGTCCACGTCTGCACTTGCACTCGTGGCCCTGGCGCTGAATTAGCCATTGCATGCTTAGCCAGGTCCGTGTGCCTAGTGTACCTATATGCCCTATCGTGATGTTGTAGCGTGGATGTCCAAATGTTATGTTCGTTTCGCCGACGATCGCGGGTTTCATCCCTTATCGGAGCATGTGCTCCTTCTGTCGGTCTAGTTGGGTCTCTATAATCCCGGTAGTGTGTTTGTCTGTAGGCTCTCGCTCGCTCTTCCCTCCTGTGTCTTCCCTTGTCCCCCCCTGTTGTTTGTTTGTCTGTTGTTTGACGTGGCGTCGGGGTGGGTAGCCCCGTTCTTCCCTGTATTGGTGTGGGAGGGATATGTCCCCGGCTTCGCCTGTTCTCTGTTTTGTTAGGCTTCCGGGCCGGTTCCTGGAATTGGTGGCATGTGTGTGTGTGTCCCCGCATTGTACTGGAGGGTGGTCTATCCGTCTTTCGGCCTGTGGCCATGGTAGACTCCCGCCCTTGGGTTGCGGTACATGCTGAGAGAGACGTTTTCGCAAATTGCTGCGCTAATGCGTCTACAGAGATGTCGTTTGAGTGGTTCTTGAGTTTTTCCTCTGAACGCTCCCAATGGATGTTCCTCAGCATGGCCTTTCGTGCGGGCGCATACATCTTCATATATGTGTTGAGAAAAGAAAAAAAATGACTTTGACTGGGGTTGTTTTACTAAGAATTTCTCCTGTGTAGCTGGTTTGGAGCAAAAATTGTGTTTTTTGTCTGGGGAAAAAATTTTCACTATTTGCTTGGCTTTTTTTTGCGGTACGGAAGGGGTCGTTTTAACTACGAGGGCTCGTTGGTTGAGTCCCGTTCTCTATGCGTAGTACCCCGCCTCCACCAGTGTTTTAGATCCCTTATTTGGGGGTGGTAGGATCTAAAAGGAAAGAGTTATTGTGTTAATTTATAAAGCTGTGCCTAAAAGGGGTAGCTTCCTTTGGCAGGGTAAGCTGACCAGTGTAGAGTGTTGTTGTGTGTTAGGAACTAGGGGGCGCTCCTATAAATAATGTAGTAGTGTTTTAGGGGATGTGACTCAATGCAAGGGTCACTGCGCTGGTCGCTCAGCTGACTGCTTATTATGTAACTGAATCTGCTTGTATCAGCTAAGTGGCATGCGCTGCTCTCTAGCAGCCGGGCCGCCACGAGGAACACAATGATATCTGAGCTAGCACTATCAGACTACCGTATGTCACGTCTTACCGTGACGGGAATAAGGAAGGGCGTTGGGATGTAAAGAGGCGTATAAACAGTAAGGCGAGTGTAGAGTGTGGACCAAGTGTTTATTGGTCTTGTGATGTTATAGTATGAGTCCCTTGTAGGGAATGTAACAATGTAACAATGTGAAAGTACAAGTTGTGGATTAAGGTTACAAAAGTAGGAACTCTGAACACGACTGACTCACCTCTGATGACACCAGCGTAGCCTTCGGCCGTAACGTTGAAGCACTGATAATGGAGAGATCCCTTGACCTGATTACGACGCCTTCTTATACCCTTCGGCGCTATGCTGTCAGCAATGTGTTGGCATAGCTGCCCCAGTTTATAATATGTCACTGTGTGTAACAATTGTGCAAGGACTGAGCTGTTTTCTAGAGTGGCAAGCTGTCCTTGTGGTATTAATGGATGTTGGTCTGGCTTTCCAAGGTTTGCCAGTTAGGAGATTTAGCCAGATGATGGGGGGATGGTCTCCAAGGGGTGCATACCCCTGGGAGGCTGTACACTTGTGTTGACTAACCTCTTCTCAGCCATGACCCTGTTAGATACAAGAAATGATTTGTTTTCTTTCCAGGGTAAATGGACTTCATACCTAAATTCTCCATTAATAGACACGGTTTTCTGAAAGTGCTCCATTGTTGCAAAGTTTTCTTCAGTTTTAGTTTTCCTTACGGCAGGATCGCTGATACCTAGCACGTCCAGTTCCCACAGATTTTCAACTGAAGCATCTCTGATAAAGAGAGAAGTGACGAGGTTGGTCATGCTTGATTGATCTCCGGAAACTACTTTACCCATCACAGTCCACCCCAGGCAGAGTCTCAATACATACAAGACCATTGCTTAGTGTACACGTTTGTCCAGTCATTAACTTTCCAGCTACATCAGCGCCTATTGATAGTTCAATGGGACCTTCAGTATCATAATTCTGTATCCCTTTTGCTCTTAGTTCTTGCAACCATGGGCCCTTTAACATAGTATTGTACCCTGTAATTACTTGTTGCCCTAAGACTTCAAAATTGCAGGCATAAGGCTTTCCTAAACTCTCTATGTAGATCCTATAGCACATATGCTGGCTCTCTTCTGTGACTACCCCACCAAATAGTGAATGGCGTAGCATTTCTGTGCGATGACTAGTGTAACCTAACTTCTGCGCAACTGATTCAAGCATATAAGTTCTCTGACTGCCAGTATCCAATAGAGCCCTTACCTCCATTGCAGAGGATTCTCCAATGACCTTCACCTTTAATGTTTGCAAAATAACACCTTGCATACCACTACGTTCTTCATTTTAAATCAAAGAATGAGACTGAAGTTTCTCATTGGTAGCTTCAGTGGAATGTGTTGGACCTAGACATATTAGGCTGTTATGTTTTTTGCTACAGGAATCACATTTTATCTGACTTCTGCACATCTTTGAAACATGTCCTTTCTTCAGACAGAGAAAGCATGCTCTCTTATTCTTCACAATTGAGACTCTCTCCTTTAAAGCCATCTGCTTTGCCACGGAGCAGTTAGAGCTAGCATGGGACCTATCACAAAATATACAGTTTAGTTTAAGATTACAATCCACAAGTGCAGCTGCAGTAGGTGGCGATTCACTGTAAATGTCAATTTTCTTCGTACCTTTTGACTTGTCAGGATTCACATTGATGTTACCTTTACTTGGGATGGCCAGTTTGATCCTTTCCTCACTCTCTACTTCATTCTCCAGGAATTTCATCAACACTTTAAGACGTTCACTAGGTTCACATTCCTTCCCACCGCCACTCCTCTGCCAGGCACGTAACACATCTATAGACAAGCATGATTCAATCATAGGAAATAACATTGCTGCATTTTCTCGGAAGTTACACCTAGGCTCTCCAAAGCACCAAGTTGAGTTTCGAGTCTGTCATATAATGATGAGATGTCAAGACTACTACAAGAATTCATCATTGTCAATAGTTCTCTAGTGTAGACTTCCACCAACAAAGAATCTGTGCCAAAACGTGATTTAAGTTTCTGTATTGCTTTAGGGTAATTTCCACTTGTGGCTGGAAAACTATCAACGATGTCGCGAGCTTTGGAGTTCGGCAATGTTGCTTGGATAAGATATTCGTATTTATCGGCATTATCTAACTCTTCATCTTCATTAATCTCTTGAAATTGATTCCAGAAACCTAACCAATCTCGTAGATTTCCACCAAATTTTCCGAATTCGATATTTGGAAGGCGATATTTACTTTTTAGGTTATGAGTGTTACTGGTGCTTACTGTTGATTGGACTTCTTCTTCACGTTTTCTCTCCATTGCAAGAGCATCGGAAACAGCCGCTGCTAACATATGAAACTTGCGTTTATAGTCATCTATTCCGTCTACTTCAGATCAAACTTCCAATATCGCTCATTTTCCTTTCTATATCCTGTCACGGTCGCCAGATGTTACGAACAGAAACGTCACTTCGTACTTATTTGGGAAAATGAAAGATATTTATTTACAAGAAAATGCACACGCATTACAAATAACACTCAAACGACTCCATCTTGGATGCACTGTTCCTTGTCTTTCTTTTCTCACAAAAAACAAAAATAACTGTCGCCAACTGTCTGTCACAGGGATCGTAAATGGTTCGTTGAATTACACGCTAGTGTTTTAATCCCTTGGTTGGGGGTAGTTGGGATAAAACACGGTTGTGTCTGTGTGCTAATTTAGAAGGCTATTTCTGGATGAGAGTAGCTTCCCGTGGTTGGGAGAGACTACTGGTGTAGTGTGTTGGTGTTAGTGTTTAATCTCTTGGGGGCGTCCCTGCAAGATGCAAGTATCTGCTAGGGGATGGATCTCTAAGTGCAAGCTACTAAACCGGCCTGCCAGCTGAGCGGAATGAGTAATTCAATAAATGTGTAGAGTCAGCGGCTCGACGCTATGCAGTCGAGTCGCGTGCCGTGAGTACAATGGAGTCTGACGAAGCAATTACTGACCGCTACGGTCAGGGGCACTTAAGGCTAAGGTCAGGTGGGGTATGAAGACGTGAAGTGGAGTGTAATCAGTAATACAAGTGTAGCTTACTGACCAAGTATTTAATGGCCAGTCGATGTAATGTTATGTCCCTCTTGGGGAGTGTGAACAGATATAAATGTAGTACAAAGTGTCAGGGTAGGTGTTTTACAAAATAAAGGATTCTGAGCACAACTAGATTCTCACCTGGTGATGAACGGACGGGCAGGGCCGCTGGCGAAGAGCACTACAGAACAGATAATCCTTCCCTTGTGGGCTCTGTTCTTATACGTTGCGGCGCTGCTTGGTCAGCATTGCGTCAATGCAGCTGCTCCAGATAGTTGTTAGTGTAAATGTTTGTGTATGTTTTGCAAGTAGTTGGCTAACCTCCTAGGCTTAGGCGGCCGCCGCTTGCTGTGTAGAGATATGTCCTGGAGTTATGGTGATTCCAGTTGGGGTGGTATTGGCGAAAGATGGGGGGCGGGGGTGGCTCTCAGGGAGTACTGCCCCCCCGGGCTGTACAAGTCCCCCTCATCGATTAGTTCGCGTCCTCGCGAACGGGAAACAGAGTGGGCGTGTCGTTGTGATGATTTCTTCTTGTTTTCTCCTCGTACCTCTTCTTCTTTGTCTTCCGGGTCGATGTCGTGGTGATGTGAGTCTAGCGTGTGCTCAGAGGGGTAGGTTTTGGGTGTATACATAGTTTATAGTTCATCGGGAATTGATCATCGTAAAAAGTTGACATTTAAAATAAGTACATACAAAATTCTTGAAGTTAATGCTGTTTTAACGAAATCAGGGAGAAAAACATAGATGTATGTATTGGTGCTATGCAGGAAGGAAAAAAACCATGGCTGGACGGGTGGTTGTGCCGTCCTGTGCTGTGTGGAAAAAAATTGCTCCCTGCAAGGCATTGTATAAAAGATGGAAGAAAATAGAAAAAACAGGTGCCCCAGGGTATAAGTTAAAGGAATATATATTAAATGGTTTATTGTGTTGGGGTGAAACGGGACACCTTCACAAATTTTGTCGTTATTAGGATAGAAAGGAAAGAGACAAAGAAACAAAAGTGTTTTACAGTGTGGATGGTGTTAGAATGTTGCAGTATTTTGTGTGTATTCTCCATATTTCTTATGCTGTGATGGTTTTATAATTTGTTACAATTTTTATTTCAATCCTTATGTTCTAGCCTTAACTATATTAGTATTATTACGAAACCTTTTCTGCTCATGAGTACCTTGTATGCATGTGGCCGTAGCGCTTTCCATTCTTGGCCACCTTTACTTTGTGCCATTCATCTGTGGCATTTTGACCTGCCACCGTGGTTTAGTGGCTAAACCATTCACCTGTTGTCGTGAATTTCCATTCGTGGGTGGGAGAATTCACCTTGATGGCTAGATTTGGCACTTACAAAGTTGTACCATTCCTGGCCATCGCATATCGCTCATTATTTAAGCGGTTTCATATCTGCAATTGCGTCAGCATCGCTCGGTGCCCACGGTCACCTTACGTTGCTGGCCGCGGCGTCGTCACCTTTAGGGGTGCGACTGAAAAATGACGAAGATCAGTGGGTTTATGTGTGGGAGATAAGTAGTGTAATTCATTGTTGGAAATATATTTACAATAGACATGTTTATGCTCCTCGTCCTCTGTAAAATAAAATGCATTAATGCATTAATGGCCATTTCATATGTGGTTCTGTGCATGCCGTTGCTTCCTGGCTTTCTGGCATTCCTGAAAGTGGATTATCTTATTATGATTACAGTACATGTATATATATCATTTCCCTCGCTGCGCTCATTATATAGACTACGTCTAACGCCCCTTAAGTCTAATTTAGTCTAGTTTAGCCTAGTTTTAAGTCTAGCTTAACCTAATTTTAGTCCAGCTTAGCCTGAGTCGGCTGGATCTTACCATCCTGTCTGTATCCTTCCTCTTTTCTCCGTGTTTTTGTGTGTGTAGCCCGCTATAGGGCGGTGTAGTGTATCAAATCTGTTGCGGCTGTGACCCTGGTCTTTGACGATCTCTGCCTATCGATGGAGCTCTTTCTCTGAAATTCAAATACATATTTCATGAAATACCCTTGGCCATAAATTTTCTCTCGCACCGCTGTGACCGGTCAGCCTTGGTTGCTGTGCCGAGCTGTCGCATATATCGCTTTTGTATGGGTCGGTTGGCTCCTGTGCCACCGCCCTTGGTGCGCCTATCGTGCTGTCGCCTATTTTCATTAAAATTATTGTTGCTATTGTTATCGCTTTATCGGACTTTTCCTGGCAACGTCTAGCCGCTAGGTGACGAACGCTGTGTGTCGCGTTCGCGTTGCATGTCGTTCGGACTTACCCTATAAGGTGCCGAACGCCATATGTCGCGTTCGCGTCGCATGTTCGCGTTTACGCGATGTATTGTCAACTTACTTTAATGTGTTGTCGGACTTACCCTGGTAACGAATTTAGTTGCCAGGAGCCGAACGCTTTATCTTAACTCTATTTATCCTATGTATTGTCGGGCTTACCCTGGTAACGGATTTTAGTTACCAGGTGCCGAACGCTCTTATCTTAATTTAAAAAAAATGTTTGACCTAAATTATATTAATTAATACTAAATGAAAAAATATCCTGTATATACATGCCGAGTTGGACCTTAACCTAGTGCCGAAATGTGCTGTAGCTACTGTTTTGCAACAGTGCTTATTAAATTTGCTTAAATCTAAGTTGCCTTTTAAATGGCACTGTAACCTATACGCTAGAATTTTGATCGAGGCTCGTCCGGTCGATTTCTCTTCCGGGGGCCCTTGTAACCTATTGCTGGGACCGGAACCCAGCAATGGCTCGTAGTCCCCTCTGTCTTAATACTAATTGTCGACATTATCTTATTAATAATTAGTATAGGCCTGCGCGAGGGCATTGCGAAGGAGCAGACGCCTCGCTCGGATATCCTTTTCGTCGCTGTTATACCTGCCTGTGTTGGCATTATCCTTCATTTATCATCTGTTTATATTTATTGCTGGGTTGCCCACGAGACCCCTTTTGGCAGCCCGTTGCATACCTATTTAATATCTCTGGCCGCCCGGTGCGTGACTATTTATGTGGGCACGGGACCGAATGATCGCATTCATTCCATATGCATTATATATTATTCATTTACTATCATTTATTTGTTAGATCGTCTTCACCTTGTCTCGCGGGGCAAGGACTTCGCGGATCTAGGATTGGTCCCGCTGAATCCTGAGATCCTTCTTCACTTCCGCGAAATGGAAGACTAACTTCCCGCCATAGAAGCTCTACTTAGGTTACATGCTAACTAGAAGTCTAGTCCTAGTGTGGTCGTCTCTAGGTTCGTCTGTCAGTCATTCAGTCAACTGGGTCAGGCCACATCATCGCCTTCTCCAGCTCTGTTCTTGTGTGGCGCTCTGCCTTCCATTTACATTCTCATCACCATCCAGTGTGATATCAGATTCCTTGTTTAAAATTTAAAAAAAAATAAGTGTGCTATGTAAATAATTTACCATGTAATTATGTAAAATTTTAAGTGTTCTGGGGTTGTAGGATCATCTAATTGCATAGCCTACTTTAGGCTTGTAATCGCCATGTCGGTTTTCCAGCGGTAATGCCTTGGTAATTTCCTGGAGGCGTTAGTGGGTTTGTAGGGCGTTGGGTCCCTGTTATGAGGATCCGGGGGTGTTATTTGCTGAATGGGCTTAAAGCGTGGTAGGAGAGGGTCGTGCATCGTTGGTCTCCATGTTAATGGTGGCCAGGAGCCGGTGATGCTGTTGGGAGGTCGTTACAGTCAGTGGATGGGGTAGGTTTTTCACAAGTGTGCAAAAATTTTTAAAAGTGCCATGCAGGTGTAATAGTAATAAACCCTGGTATGTGGATAGGACATTCCATGCATGGGGATGGATATGAGGCGTATCCGCTCTCACTTGAGGATAAAGCATGGGTCGAGGTATAATAATTCTATGTCCCTTGCATGCGGGATTAGTTAATAAAAAAATAGTTGTTAGTGTAAATGTGGCCTCATCTCTTTACATAGAGATGTGCATTACGCTTGATATTGTTTCCGACTCACCCCTAATACTCGGGTGTAGGCATTTGGGGCCAAGGTGTAGCATATCTGAGTTTGTTTAAACGCATGAAGTCTATAACCTCGATGTATAATTTGAAATGTAGTGTATCTGTTTTTGTGTTTATGTGTTTGTGTTGGATAGCGTTGTAAGTGACAGGGTATGTAGGGAGAAGGGTGTTGGAATGGTAGCCCGTAGCTGGTACCATAGCCATCCTGATGGCACTATCCATCTCTGATCCTGTCGTGGTGTGTGATCCTCTCTTGGTCACGATGTGCTCTCTATCTTTCCTTGGTATGTACACTGGTGAAATTGAGATGCCATAAAGCATCTACTGTATTCTAGAATACCAGTCTGTGGAATGCCTGTGGGTCTGTGATACCCACGTTGTGTAGAAATGTTTGTGTCTGTGGGCCCCGCCCTCAGGCTGCCCTTAGGAGGTTGGAGTGCAGTGACGCTGTGACGTCACGGCCTAATCTGGTTTCCTATTCATAACGTTAGAGTAGCATCTGATTGTAAGTGTGAATTGTTATGGCCTGATTGCCTGTAATGATTTAAATAAAAAGAAAGCGAGGAAGAGAAGTTATTAGTTAATGGGGGTGGGGGGTTGTTCCCTCATGGACGCTGTCTGTATCCGCTCCTGAGTGTTGGGCGCGTATAGGCAGGAGGTGCCCGTGGCTTTAGTTAGCGCGGCTGCGTGTGTGAGGTCGCTTAACGCTGGCGCACGCTGGCGCGTGGGACGTTATCGGATAAGTCTTATCTTGTGTCGCGTGCTGAGTGTTATCACCCTTGTAGACATGTTCCTGTATTCGTGAGATGAATCCGGCCCATAGTATTTGTGTGTTAGTGGATGCAAGGCCTATTGTAATGCCGCTGAATCCTGTGTCAACATCCTTGTTACTGTATGTCGTTATGTTATTATTATTGTGCTAATGTCATAATGTCTGCATTTCATTGTCACTTCCGTTATAACAAGAGTGTCTACCGTCGGCAGTGTTGCAACTCGCTGGAATTTGCTTATCCGCAACGCAGTGCTTTTACGTGTTTTTGTTTTTGTGTCCTTGTTTGTAGGAAGTCTCTAATGTTATGTATGAAGGCTAACGAAACGTGACTTTTGCCATTGTCCGTATGTTGACATTGTTTTGCATTCTAGGCGGGCCAATGTGTTAACCTGTCATGTTTTCCCTACCAATCTTGTGTGGACTTTTCTTGCGCAAAACGTCTACTCTGTGTAGTTATCTATAGTTTGTGTCCAGCAAGTCTATCGCCTATGTTCGGGGTAATCCAAATTTGCCATGATTTTTGGCCTTAGAAATGTGGTGTTACCTGTTTTGTGTCTGTGAGAGTGGCGTCCCCCGTATTCAGGTGTCGGGCACTATGGTTCAAAAAGAAAATGTCTTGTGGTCCCCGTAGAAGTCTGGCGTTCTCTGGTATGTCCGCTATTGGCAGTCCCGGGGTCGCTAATGCCCTAAGTAGGCTGTTGTAGCGATTACCTTGGAACGAATCTACGCCCCTGTATCTATGTTAAAGAACCTTCCCGTGTTCATGATTGTGTGGCTCAATCGTTTATGTGCTTGTATATGGCACTATTGCAATGCATTTGCCACCTCTAGTGTATGTTTAAAGCTTGTACGCTGTAATAATATGCAATTTATATACATATAATTTAAACATTCTAATGCCTATTTTCACTGTTGGCTATACTCTATGGGGTACAGTGTCTGTATGGGACCCTATGGTTTTTTCTGTGGGGGATGGTGTATGCCTGCTGTTTGTGCGATGCTGCCCGTGTAATTGTCTGTTCCCATGTCCATATTCCTGTTCTAATTTGGACGTACTTGCGGATTGTCTTAATTTTGGCCAATTTCCGTCTAGGTGGGAATGAATTTTCCCCTGTGAATGGGTCTATCCGGTGTCTGGCCGCGCTGGCTGGGTTTTCTGACTTTCTATGTTGAAAAAAACCCGTGTGATGTATGTAAGTGATCTTTCGTCCGTCGACAATTTTTTGTTTTTTACGGCGTCCGATTTTACTGGGTATTCGGACCCGCGATCCCGTGTAGCGCTCCGTGTTTTGTGACTCATGGCGTGTATTGTATGTTTTAAACACGCATGTGCAAATGTACGCTAGTGTGCGTGTTTTGTGTGTTTCGGAACGTCCCTCGTATTTTAACTTCGGGAGTTTTCCGGCTTTGAAAGTGGCGTGAATGATTGTGTGTGTACCTTCCGAAGCGAAAAGTGCTTCTAGGCTGTCTGCTGCTGGTGAAGGTCGGCTGTCCCATTACGTCTTATCGCTGACTGCGATAGTGTCAAGTTTCACTGACGTGGGCATTGCCTGCTACTGGTCTGGCGGTCTGCATGTGTTTAAGCACGTGTGTGTGGGTTTGGTGACACGCTCGTCTATTGTGAGCATATATGATGTGCCTTCGGCTTCCCGTCATGGAAAAGAACCTACCTCTGTTCATATATTGTCCCCAAATTTTGTGATATTGTATACCTGATGCGAATATATTCCTGTTAGTGTGACTGTCCCTTATCGCTGTATCCTTCAATTGGATGGCTACCCGACCTTGCGCTCCTGGTATTCAGAAGGTCGCGGGTTTGAGACCGTCTTAGTTCAGGATAATTATTCCTGGTGCCTTTTGGGGCTGAGTCTCTGGGACAGTTTTGTCAGTGTTAGGTTCGTATCCCGGTGAGATCCTCGGGGTTCGAAGCCTATCTTTTGGCTTTCTTTTCACGCCTGCCAGTGGAATCATTTCCTTTCCTTTTGGCAGTGTTCCCACCCTTACGTGTAGGTGTTGTTTTCCGGGTGTGATATGCCTTCATACGGCGGGCGTGTTTAGTGTCCTTGATGAGTTTGCGTCCATGGCGCACGTTTACTATATAGTTTAGGTCAGATACCTTCCTGCAGACTTTGAAGGGACCTGTCCAACGTGGTAGGAGGAACTCGGACACATTTTTCTTGCGGGCGGAATTGGAAACCATAACCAGTTGCCCGGGTGTGTATTCTACGGTCTTCCTTTGCCGATCGTACCGTTCTTTTTGTTTTTTCTGTGCCGCGGCTATGTTCTTTCTGGCGTCCATGCGAGCTATCTGCAAGTGCTCTAGCCGGGCTGCGTTGTCTGGGTGTCCTGTGGGATGCATATGTTATCTATGGGACTTCTAGGCGTATATCCGTGCAACAGAAAGTGTGGAGAATGTTTTGTGGCCGTGGATATAGAAGTATTGTAGCTGAATGTAATGGGCTGCAAATAGTTATCCCAGTCTGTCTCTGTGTCCCCCGTGAACTTGGCTAACGCTATTCCAATTATTTTATTCATACTTTCCGTGAGTCCATTGGTTTGTGGGGAAAAACTCGTGGTCGTGTATGACCTTATCCTTAGTACCTCCAAAAACTGTTGGAGCACTCTCGAGGTGAAATAGTCCCTCTATCGGATAGTAGGGTTTGGAATAGGCCATATCGCGTGACTATGTCAAATAGGAATTCGACTATGCTGTTCGTGTCTGCTTTGGGAACAGCCTTTGTAATCATATACCGGGTGAGGTACTCTGTGGCCACAAGCATATATTTATTACCTTTTTCAGATGTAGTGATGGGGCCTTTCATATCTATTCCGACTCTATGGAATAGCTCTCCTACGGGAATAGGGTTGAGTAATCCATGAAGCTTGCCAGGTGTTGCTTTAAATCGCTAGCAAGTGTGACATGCCTTTACGAAGGTGTCTATGTCGGCCTTCATGTTTACCCAGTAATACTTGTCCCGGATTCTATGGTATGTTTTATGCGTACCCAAATATGCCCCTGCCATTGGGCTATTATGGTGTCCGGTCATGATACTCTCTTTCAATGAATCCGGAACCACTATAGGTGCATTATCGTGCATGGCTGTGGGTTTAAATTTCAGTACCCCGTCTTGGAATCTACCTTATCCAAGTTTTCTAGTGCCAGTAGAATCTGTTTCAAGTATGGATCACGCTCTTGCTCCTGCTTTATGTTAACCACCGTCAGGGCAAAAGTGGGCATGTCGTCCCATTCGTCGTCCTTACTGTCATCTGGGGGATCGGCTACTGGCAGCCTAGACAACCCATCTGCATCTAGGTGTGTGGCGCCTTTCTTGTGCTTGACCACGAAGTTATATTCATACAGGCGGAATATAAACCTATTGAGTCGCGAATTTGGGTTTTTGAATTTGTCCCAAAAAAGCAGGCTCGCGTGGTCAGTCACTACCGTGAACTGGATACCATAGAGGTATACCCGGAAATAGTTCACTCCCCATGAAAATGACAGCATTTCCCGCTCTGTGGCAGAGTATCTAGTTTCGACGGCCGTTAATTTTCTGCTAGCATAAGCTATTGGCCGTATGCGCCCTTCTGCATCTTCCTGTAATAGGGCCGCTCCCAGCCCGTACTGGCTTGCGTCCACGTGTAAAAATGTGGGCCTATCACTATGGAAGTGTTGCAATAATGGTGGGGTGGTCAATAGTTGCTTCAGTGTGTTGAAGGCATCTATATGTTCCTGTTTAATGTTGAAGGGCGTCTTCTCACGTGTGAGTTCGGTTAGGGGGTGGGCGATGTGCGCGAACCTGTGGATGTACTTTCTGTAATAAGAGGCGAGACCAATGAAGCTGCGCAATTGTTTCAAATTTGTGGGCATTTTGGATGCCCGTTATTGCGTCAGTCTTCGCTGGGTCGGGAATAATGCCCTCTCTGTTGACAATATGGCCCAATATGTTAATCTGCTGTCTGGCGAATTGACATTTCGCAGGTTTAAGCCTTAATTTGGCCTCTCTGATCCTTGGGAAAGCCTCCTCCACATGTACGAGATGCTCGTCAAAGGTGTTGGAGAAGACCGTTATGTCGTCCACGTAGACTAGCACTGATCGCCATTTTAGCCCCGAAAATGTCTTATCCACTAGCTTTTGGAAGGTCTGGCTGGCGTTACGGAGGCCCATTGGTAATCTAGTATAGGTATAGAGGCCGTTTTCTGTAACGAACGCCAGCTTGTGCCTGTCTGGTTCATAAACGGGGATTGAATAGAATCCACTGTAGCAATCCATCGAACTGAACCAGCTAGCCCCACCGAGGGCATCCAAATAGGTGTCGGCCCGTGGTAGTGGATAACTGTCATTTTCGACTAACTTATTGAGCCTACGGTAATCAGTACAGAACCTGTGGGAACCATCCCGTTTCTTGGTCAGCAAGACGGGAGCACTGTAGTTCGATATCACTGGCACTATGAACCCCGCCTCGAGCATCTCTGTGATCTGTGTGTCGATGGCGTGCCTCTCCTTCTGACTCACCCTGAAGGGGGGCTGGTGGACTGGCCGGTCACTGGTGAGTGTGACATGATGCTCGATAAGGTCTGTCACTGCGAGATCCTTCAGTGAATGGGCAAAGATATCCCTATTGGCTTCCAGGAGCTCCGCGAGCCTTCTATTTTGCTCCGGTGTCAGGTCCTGTCTGTGAATCTGATTGACCGTCTTATCTGTGTGTGTGTCTGTGTGTTTGCTGATTGTGTTCAATGTAGAGGCCTGGTGCTCGTGGATTTCTCGCTCCGCTCGAATCCCATCTGTGTTTCTGGTGTATATCATGGGATGTGTGGTGAGCCTTTGGTCATGCATTAAAAGTATCTTGCCGCTAGCAAAATTTATGCTAGCCTCATACTTGGCGAGGAAATCCATGACAATTATTGCTGACGCCGAAAGATGTTCTATAACGAACATGGGGTGTGTTGTGGCAAAATGGTCTAGCCTGAGGTGTACATTTGCAACCCCCGTGTTTTCTAGCGTCTGAGCATTGGCCGCTACCAGCCGGATGTCACCCGTGACACTGTGTATCTGCCCTTCGGTAACGTGTTTTCTGTTGACACAGCTTACCGCTGCGTCAGTGTCAACTAGGGCTTGCACCCTGTGGCCGTTTATGCTGGCGTGTACTGTCAGTGCCGATAACTGGAGTCCTTCCCCCTGTAAAGATGTATTGTAGAGGGTGTATGTTGTTGTTGTTGTTGCTACTGGCGTAATGTCCTTGTCACTGTGTGCGCCAGTGTTGATGCCCTGCGTAACATTTGTGCTGAAAAGGCATGGAGCTGGCCGCTTATTGTACTTGGCACGCTTGGCCTCTCGGCTTACTTCCTGGCTCGAGTTCTTTGTCTCGGTCAGCGAAATGTGCTCATTCAGTACACTGCCTGCTCTCTTCACTGCCCGCGCTGTGAAAATAGAGGGATTCTGGCGAGCGTTTAATGTGTTGACAGTTCCCAGTTTCTGTGTAGGTGTGTTGTTCCTTCCTTCCTCCTGAGAGTGTGTGTCTGCAAACCTAACCCTACGTTTGCACTTGTGGCCTTGTCTTTTGTTCCAGGCGGTCGCGAGTATGTTCGTTTCAAGTACCTTGCCGAGAGCGGTCACCTCTACGGCGCCGGCATAGGTACCATCCCTACACATGTATCTTTGGTAGTCTGTCCCGGTCTGGAATGGGTTTTCCCGCTCGTCCGACACAAAATCCCGGTACTCTTTCCAGTTGGCCAGGATATGTTGGACCGTTTTCCGTCTGTAGTCCCTGTGGTGATCCTCGGTATGCCGGACTAAAAAGCTAATGGCCCTGAACAGACAGTTGCCGTCCCCTTGTACGGGGTGTGTTTGGAAACGGTCCGGGGGCGGATCGTCAGCCTTGGCCATAGTGGGCTGCTTCTTCCCCTTGCTCTTACGAGTCTGTTTAGGTGAGGGTCCTCTCTGGTGTTGTGTTAGGGGAGGAACCTCCGCCGCTTTTTTTTAGCTGGCCAAACCTCCCCGTCTAGGCGTTTTATGGAAACGTTGGTGTTCGTCTCCCCGTGCTGTATGTATGCCCCCCTCGGGGTGGCTGCGCCAACTCCCCGCTTGTGGTGGGTAACTGGGTGTGGGAAGTATTGCCCCCCTGTCTGGCCGGCGGTGTGCCTCATCCCTAAACTCCCTCGGGTGTTCGTCGGGGAGTGGATAGTGTTCTGGTCCCTTCGTGTATGTGTCCTTGGTTTCCCGTCCTCTTCGTGGGATTGTTGTCTTGCGGTTATTGCCCGGCGGTCTGTTTTCTTGTTTCCGCCAGGGTGGGGTGTACGTCTGCTGCTGCGTGGGCGGGTTTTCCCGGCGATTCCCCTTTTCCCTGTACTGGGAGGGTGCATATCCCTGTCTGCCTGGGGGTGGGTTCTCCCGGTACCCCCCGTTTCCCCTGTTTTGTGGGGATGCATAATCTCGCCTTATTGGGGGTAGGTTTCCCCGATAGTCCCCATTTCCCCTATCCTGTGGGGATGCATAGCCTTTCCTGCGTGGGGGCGGGTTTTCCCGATATTCCCCATTGTCCCTATATTGTGGGGCTGCATAGCCTTGCCTGCTTGGGGGCGGGTTTTCCCGATACTCCCCGTTTCCCCTGTATTGTGGGGCAGCATATCCCTGTCTGCTCGGTGGCGGGCTGCTTCGCCGGGGGATGCTGTGGTCGTACTCTTCAGGGTAGTACTCCGGTGTGTATGGGGATGATGGTCGCCGTGAGGGGTATGTTGGCTCTACGTGTGAGTATGATACCGGTGAGTACCGCGGAGGGTAGTGTGGCCTGTACTGTGTATGTGGTGTTGTTGGCCGCTGTGGAGGGTAGTGTGTTGTCTCCCGCTCGTAGTGTCTCCTTTCCGTGTAACCCCCTGTCCCTTTCGGGATAATAGCGTTCTTCCGTGTCCGTGTGTTCATCCCTAAGCGGTCTCCCGCCTGCTTGGATGGCAGCTATCGTTAGCTTTTCCATCCTGTCCACTAATTCATCCATATTCTGACTGGTATCGTCCTTTTGTGGATGAAAATGCTGATTCACGGCTTTCTCCGTAGTTTGTTCCGTGATCTTTTTCCCTGCCTCTATAGTTTTAATATTGTTTAGCATGTGTTGGACCGTGGAGTTATTCATTATGCATAACTTGTCCACGATGGATGGTCGAAGGCCCTGCATTAGCAACTTAACTTTTTGCTTATTCGTCATAGCTGCGTTATATTTGTCGCACATCAGCAGTTTTGCGTTTACGTACGACTGTGCGCTCTCTTTAGGTCCCTGTGACCTCTGTCTAATTTGGTCATACAGGTCCTCATCATCTGGTATGAGCTGGAATTCACTTTTCATCAGCAAAGTGATTTCCTCCCATGTGGCATCTTCTAGATTGTCCTCATGGAGCTCGTACCATGTCATGGCCGCCTTCGTGAGGTATGCAGGGAGGAGCCGTTTCCTGACTTTGTCGCTCCAGCCATTGATCCGAGCCGTTCTATTGAAGGCCTTGAGGTATTCCTCGGGATTCTGGCCTTCCCCCGTGAACTTTGTAGGGTGGATCATGGGATATTCTGTGTGCCTATTCATTTCCAGTTCGTTTATCTCTCGTTGGCCGTGTAAGGATTCTAATCCGTTTACGCTGTTCGCACTGCTATCGTGTGACAAGGTGTTTGTGTTGTTTTGAGGGGAATTAGCCTCACTCCCCGTGTATGACACGTGTGTTACGTTACCAGGTGGATCGTCATCTGATATATCGTCACTGACCGAAGGTGTGATGTCGTACTGTGTGGACTTCACTACTTCTACTGTCCTGTCTAGATCCTGTTTCACTGTTTCCAAAATAGTGTGTATATCTAGGACTGCCTCTGTCGTGTGATTGTCTGCCTTAACAGCGGCTGTATCCAGTAACTGTGTGATGCGCGCGAGCAGATTATTAGTCTTCTGCTCTGTGATTTGCAGCTGCTGCAGCAATAGGGGGTGGAGTGTTGGCAAGCAATCTGCTTCACTAGCGCTAGATATTGGTGATTCTTGTCCGTGCGCACTGGCCTGGGATCGTGTAAAATGCGTGACTTGTGCTGCCGCTGCAGGGTGTCGAGCGCGGATTTCTAATGCCTTTAATTCGAGTTCCTTAAGGAGTTGTATCGCAGTCTGTTCAGTTATCAAGTCGCTCTTCTTAATTTTTAACTTCGGCAGGAGTGGAGTTGTGCTAGCCGACAAATGGTGCGCAAAGTCCCTTAGTGTGGTTCTAAACGTGGTCATTTAATTTCCACCGACCTTGCACTATAGGGAGGATGGGAGTGGGTGTAATAATACAAATCCCCGTGTGATAAAAGGGGGTAGATGAAAAGAAAAAGCGTGGGACGTATTTTGGGAGAAAAAAAATTAGTCTCGCTTGGCTATTTGCGGTACGGATCGCACTACCACGGGGGCTAGTTGTTTGAGTCCCTACCCTTATTGTGCGTGGTAGCAGCGCCTCCACCAAATATGTTTTAATCCCTTGGTTGGGGGTAGTTGGGATAAAACACGGTTGTGTCTGTGTGCTAATTTAGAAGGCTATTTCTGGATGAGAGTAGCTTCCCGTGGTTGGGAGATACTACTGGTGTAGTGTCTTGGTGTTAGTGTTTAATCTCTTGGGGGCGTCCCTGCAAGATGCAAGTATCTGCTAGGGGATGGATCTCTAAGTGCAAGCTACTAAACTGGCCTGCCAGCTGAGCGGAATGAGTAATTCAATAAATGTGTAGAGTCAGCGGCTCGACGCTATGCAGTCGAGTCGCGTGCCGTGAGTACAATGGAGTCTGACGAAGCAATTACTGACCGCTACGGTCAGGGGCACTTAAGGCTAAGGTCAGGTGGGGTATGAGGACGTGAAGTGGAGTGTAATCAGTAATAGAAGTGTAGCTTACTGACCAAGTATTTAATGGCCAGTTGATGTAATGTTATGTCCCTCTTGGGGAGTGTGAACAGATATAAATGTAGTACAAAGTGTCCGGGTAGGTGTTTTACAAAATAAAGGATTCTGAGCACAACTAGATTCTCACCTGGTGATGAACGGATGGGCAGGGCCGCTGGCGAAGAGCACTACAGAACAGATAATCCTTCCCTTGTGGGCTCTGTTCTTATACGTTGCGGCGCTGCTTGGTCAGCATTGCGTCAATGTAGCTGCCCCAGATAGTTGTTAGTGTAAATGTTTGTGTATGTTTTGCAAGTAGTTGGCTAACCTCCTAGGCTTAGGCGGCCGCCGCTTGCTGTGTAGAGATATGTCCTGGAATTATGGTGTTTCCAGTTGGGGTGGTTTTGGCGAAAGATGGGGGGGGGGGGTGGCTCTCAGGGGGTACTGCCCCCCCCCCCCCGGGCTGTACACTAGGTAAGTTCGCATTTGACCATCGTAAACAATCTGTGCACGATAGCCTTCAATGGAAATGAACAAGGGGATGGCTTCCTTCAAGTCCACGCGCACTGCGCGTATGCCATTCTGAACTCGAAATGGGAATTGCTCTGACCATTCTTCATTTTTATGCTCAGTGACTTTGCCATATTTGCTAAGGATACTTATTATGGAACTGATGGGGACTTCCGGGGGAACATTTGGAATACGAACTGTTTTGATTACACTGTCAGCAGCAGTAATTTGCACAATCCCTATTCGACCATCTGTCAAAGAAATTTTCTGTTGGCCCGCATGTATACTTAACAACCTCTCAAACAGTACTTGGGAAATTACCTTTAAATATACGACGTTGTCCAAATTGTCTAGTTGTATCATGTCTATCAGGTCAGCAGTGACCTTCAAACAAGTGGAGATCCAATTGTGCTCCTCACATGCGCTGGGCCTGTTTTCGCGTTCAAAGACACATTTTAAAGTGAGCTTGCGCACAAATTTAGTAACAATGGCGTTTTCTTTACTAGTACAAGAAGAGATTTATGTGAAAATTTACCGCGCACAGAACACGGTCACGCTATATTCAGTGGTTAGAGAGCAGATATACGCACAGAATAAACAAGCGCCGTGCCGGTACCTGACGTGAGTCAGACGCGACCGCAATCGACCAAAGCTGCCGAGCAACTCTCCTATTCCAAACAAAGCTATTTATTCTTTGCAATTTACAGTCCACATAGGGAGACTTTCTCCAATTACTCTTTTGAGACTTAACTGATTTTAGTAGAGTGATGGATATCTATGCAAAAGTGTAATGGCGGATAGGTTGTGATATCCAACCAAAATTATTAGCTACGGTATATAAATGTGAAATTTAATTCAATCCAGTACTTGCCTTCACGTATGGCGATGCAGCACTATAAATTTCAACTTATGTCACTTAAATATTCTTAATGTATTTGCGATAAAACACATATATTGATTATTCTTTACGCAGCGATCATCTAGGCTTGATATCTTACCACGGCCCCCTATATTGTTTTGCAAAAAAAGGCGGAAAGTAACAATAGAAGGGATAAAAATAACACTTTAAAATATCTTGAATTAGAGTGGAGTGTTTTGAGCGTTCAACGGTTAACCGCCAACCGGGTGTCTATTCGGGATTTGTACAAGGTTTAAACGAAGCAAGGCACCCCCGTGTAATCAGAAAGAGAGGTCAAAAAGAGGCTGATCCTGAAGATTAATTAGGAACAACAGTAATATAGGTAATTAATAGCTATATTCCTACTTTAAAAATCTGTGCCATCAACAGTGTAATTAGTGGTTTTTGAATATCGATCACTTAAATAAGAAACTCGCGTTGACGAGCAATTCTCAAATTAAACGACATATCGCAGAGAACGCACACGAAGGTACCGTGACCCGTAAGAAGTAGTGCCATATTACAACCTTAAACGTCGCCTGCGCTCACTGGAAGGAGTTCTTCCTCGCATGAAGTAGTGCCATATTACAACCTTAAACGTCACATGCGCTCACTGGAAGGAGTTCTTCCCCGCATGAAGTAGTGCCCTATTACAACCTTAAACGTCGCCTGCGCTCACTGGAAGGAGTTCTTCCCCGCATGAAGTAGTGTCATATTACAACCTTAAACGTCGCCTGCGCTCACTGGAAGGAGTTCTTCCCCGCATGAAGTAGTGCCATATTACAACCTTAAACGTCGCCTGCGCTCACTGGAAGGAGTTCTTCCTCGCATGAAGTAGTGCCATATTACAACCTTAAACGTCGCCTGCGCTCACTGGAAGGAGTTCTTCCTCGCATGAAGTAGTGTCATATTACAACCTTAAACGTCGCCTGCGCTCACTGGAAGGAGTTCTTCCCCACATGAAGTAGTGTCATATTACAACCTTAAACGTCGCCTGCGCTCACTGGAAGGAGTTCTTCCCCGCATGAAGTAGTGCCATATTACAACCTTAAACGTCACATGCGCTCACTGGAAGGAGTTCTTCCCCGCATGAAGTAGTGTCATATTACAACCTTAAACGTCGCCTGCGCTCACTGGAAGGAGTTCTTCCCCGCATGAAGTAGTGTCATATTACAACCTTAAACGTCGCCTGCGCTCACTGGAAGGAGTTCTTCCCCGCATGAAGTAGTGCCATATTACAACCTTAAACGTCGCCTGCGCTCACTGGAAGGAGTTCTTCCCCGCATGAAGTAGTGCCATATTACAACCTTAAACGTCGCCTGCGCTCACTGGAAGGAGTTCTTCCCCGCATGAAGTAGTGTCATATTACAACCTTAAACGTCGCCTGCGCTCACTGGAAGGAGTTCTTCCTCGCATGAAGTAGTGTCATATTACAACCTTAAACGTCGCCTGCGTTCACTGAAAGAAGGAGTTCTTCCCCGCATGAAGTAGTGCCATATTACAACCTTAAACGTCGCCTGCGTTCACTGAAAGAAGGAGTTCTTCCTCGCATGAAGTAGTGCCATATTACAACCTTAAACGTCGCCTGCGCTCACTGGAAGGAGTTCTTCCCCGCATGAAGTAGTGTCATATTACAACCTTAAACGTCGCCTGCGCTCACTGGAAGGAGTTCTTCCCCGCATGAAGTAGTGTCATATTACAACCTTAAACGTCGCCTGCGCTCACTGGAAGGAGTTCTTCCCCGCATGAAGTAGTGCCATATTACAACCTTAAACGTCGCCTGCGTTCACTGAAAGGAGTTCTTCCCCGCATGAAGTAGTGCCATATTACAACCTTAAACGTCGCCTGCGCTCACTGGAAGGAGTTCTTCCCCGCATGAAGTAGTGTCATATTACAACCTTAAACGTCGCCTGCGCTCACTGGAAGGAGTTCTTCCCCGCATGAAGTAGTGCCATATTACAACCTTAAACGTCGCCTGCGCTCACTGGAAGAAGTTCTTCCCCGTAAGAAGTAGTGCCATATTACAACCTTAAACGTCGCCTGCGCTCACTGGAAGGAGTTCTTCCCCGCATGAAGTAGTGCCATATTACAACCTTAAACGTCGCCTGCGCTCACTAGAAGGAGTTCTTCCCCGCATGAAGTAGTGTCATATTACAACCTTAAACGTCGCCTGCGCTCACTGGAAGGAGTTCTTCCCCGCATGAAGTAGTGCCATATTACAACCTTAAACGTCGCCTGCGCTCACTGGAAGGAGTTCTTCCCCGCATGAAGTAGTGCCATATTACAACCTTAAACGTCGCCTGCGCTCACTGGAAGGAGTTCTTCCCCGCATGAAGTAGTGTCATATTACAACCTTAAACGTCGCCTGCGCTCACTGGAAGGAGTTCTTCCCCGCATGAAGTAGTGTCATATTACAACCTTAAACGTCGCCTGCGCTCACTGGAAGGAGTTCTTCCCCGCATGAAGTAGTGTCATATTACAACCTTAAACGTCGCCTGCGCTCACTGGAAGGAGTTCTTCCTCGCATGAAGTAGTGTCATATTACAACCTTAAACGTCGCCTGCGCTCACTGGAAGGAGTTCTTCCCCGCATGAAGTAGTGTCATATTACAACCTTAAACGTCGCCTGCGCTCACTGGAAGGAGTTCTTCCCCGCATGAAGTAGTGTCATATTACAACCTTAAACGTCGCCTGCGTTCACTGGAAGGAGTTCTTCCCCGCATGAAGTAGTGTCATATTACAACCTTAAACGTCGCCTGCGCTCACTGGAAGGAGTTCTTCCTCGCATGAAGTAGTGTCATATTACAACCTTAAACGTCGCCTGCGTTCACTGAAAGAAGGAGTTCTTCCCCGCATGAAGTAGTGCCATATTACAACCTTAAACGTCGCCTGCGTTCACTGAAAGAAGGAGTTCTTCCCCGCATGAAGTAGTGTCATATTACAACCTTAAACGTCGCCTGCGCTCACTGGAAGGAGTTCTTCCCCGCATGAAGTAGTGTCATATTACAACCTTAAACGTCGCCTGCGCTCACTGGAAGGAGTTCTTCCCCGCATGAAGTAGTGCCATATTACAACCTTAAACGTCGCCTGCGTTCACTGAAAGGAGTTCTTCCCCGCATGAAGTAGTGTCATATTACAACCTTAAACGTCGCCTGCGCTCACTGGAAGGAGTTCTTCCCCGCATGAAGTAGTGTCATATTACAACCTTAAACGTCGCCTGCGCTCACTGGAAGGAGTTCTTCCCCGCATGAAGTAGTGCCATATTACAACCTTAAACGTCGCCTGCGCTCACTGGAAGGAGTTCTTCCTCGCATGAAGTAGTGCCATATTACAACCTTAAACGTCGCCTGCGCTCACTGGAAGGAGTTCTTCCCCGTAAGAAGTAGTGCCATATTACAACCTTAAACGTCGCCTGCGCTCACTGGAAGAAGTTCTTCCCCGCATGAAGTAGTGCCATATTACAACCTTAAACGTCGCCTGCGCTCACTGGAAGGAGTTCTTCCTCGCATGAAGTAGTGTCATATTACAACCTTAAACGTCGCCTGCACTCACTGGAAGGAGTTCTTCCCCGCATGAAGTAGTGTCATATTACAACCTTAAACGTCGCCTGCGCTCACTGGAAGGAGTTCTTCCTCGCATGAAGTAGTGTCATATTACAACCTTAAACGTCGCCTGCACTCACTGGAAGGAGTTCTTCCCCGCATGAAGTAGTGCCCTATTACAACCTTAAACGTCGCCTGCGCTCACTGGAAGGAGTTCTTCCCCGCATGAAGTAGTGTCATATTACAACCTTAAACGTCGCCTGCGTTCACTGAAAGAAGGAGTTCTTCCCCGCATGAAGTAGTGCCATATTACAACCTTAAACGTCGCCTGCGTTCACTGAAAGAAGGAGTTCTTCCCCGCATGAAGTAGTGTCATATTACAACCTTAAACGTCGCCTGCGCTCACTGGAAGGAGTTCTTCCCCGCATGAAGTAGTGCCATATTACAACCTTAAACGTCGCCTGCGTTCACTGAAAGGAGTTCTTCCCCGCATGAAGTAGTGTCATATTACAACCTTAAACGTCGCATGCGCTCACTGGAAGGAATTCTTCCCCGCATGAAGTAGTGTCATATTACAACCTTAAACGTCGCCTGCGCTCACTGGAAGTAGTTCTTCCCCGCATGAAGTAGTGTCATATTACAACCTTAAACGTCGCCTGCGCTCACTGAAAGGAGTTCTTCCTCGCATGAAGTAGTGTCATATTACAACCTTAAACGTCGCCTGCGCTCACTGGAAGAAGTTCTTCCCCGCATGAAGTAGTGCCATATTACAACCTTAAACGTCGCCTGCGCTCACTGGAAGGAGTTCTTCCCCGCATGAAGTAGTGTCATATTACAACCTTAAACGTCGCCTGCGCTCACTGGAAGAAGTTCTTCCCCGCATGAAGTAGTGTCATATTACAACCTTAAACGTCGCCTGCGCTCACTGGAAGGAGTTCTTCCCCGCATGAAGTAGTGTCATATTACAACCTTAAACGTCGCCTGCACTCACTGGAAGGAGTTCTTCCCCGCATGAAGTAGTGCCATATTACAACCTTAAACGTCGCCTGCGCTCACTGGAAGAAGGAGTTCTTCCCCACATGAAGTAGTGTCATATTACAACCTTAAACGTCACATGCGCTCACTGGAAGGAGTTCTTCCCCGCATGAAGTAGTGTCATATTACAACCTTAAACGTCGCCTGCGCTCACTGAAAGGAGTTCTTCCTCGCATGAAGTAGTGCCATATTACAACCTTAAACGTCACATGCGCTCACTGGAAGGAGTTCTTCCTCGCATGAAGTAGTGTCATATTACAACCTTAAACGTCACATGCGCTCACTGGAAGGAGTTCTTCCCCGCATGAAGTAGTGTCATATTACAACCTTAAACGTCGCCTGCGCTCACTGGAAGGAGTTCTTCCCCGCATGAAGTAGTGTCATATTACAACCTTAAACGTCGCCTGCGTTCACTGAAAGAAGGAGTTCTTCAACCGAAAGTGACCCGCATGAAGTAGTGTCATATTACAACCTTAAACATCGCCTGCGCTCACTGGAAGAAGGAGTTCTTCAACCGAACATTACACGAAAAGAAATACCTGTATCTGCGGTTCGTACAAAATCATTTCTGCTACCAAATAACATACATAGAACAAATAATTTTGGCGGACGAAGCAGAAACACGGATTGAATTCGCTCTGAAAGCAATAGAGAATATCACGGAAACCGGTGGTTACCTGAAAAAAGAAGCTAAAGAGGATCTGAAACAGGCGGTAAATGACATTAGAGAATGTTTAAGAACAGTCAAAAACGCATTAATGAAACATTATTCCAAAAAGAACACAAAAAATCACATTAAAGGAGACCAAAATTCACCAATACGTAACGAAGAAGACATCACCCATACAGGGATGGTGCCGACTCCTGTCGATGCCGACGCAGACATTCGAGCACCAAACGGTCCTAGACAAGAAACACCACGTAGAGAGATCTAACTACTAACGAGCTGTGGTGGTCAAACGCGGGAGCAAATTCCAAAACCGGTCCCCCAACACGAGAGCCCAAAGGGAAACGAACGTCAGTGTGAAGGTAACGACACAGCAGCTAACGAAGAGGTAAATCTTGAAAACATAAGAGCACACATAGAAAACATAATGGATTTTCTAAGAAATGAGCTAGACACGGTAATCGAAAACAAAATCAACCAGAAACTGAACAAAATACCGAAGGAAACAGAAACAACGGACGCACAAGAAACCCCAAATAATGCTGAGCTTCTATGCCCAAGATATCGGGTTCAAACCCGGCCGAAGCCGTCGGATTTTTTAAGAGCGTTAAAATCCCTCAGTATGCCTTCCTTCGGAGGGGAAGTAAAGCCGGCGGTCCCATGTCATAGATTTATGGCATGTTAAAGATCTTTCCACTAATTACACCTGTGTGAAACTAAATTGGATAGGTTAAGAATGTAAACAATGCTCTTAGGTTGCTACGTTCGTTGCCAAGAGCCGACTGCGGTGGCGTCTAGTAGCTAGTTCTGAACTAGGCCTAGTTGTCGTTGACGGTGGCGTTTGGCGGCAAAAGTAGGAACTATTTGAAGATTCAAAGTTGCAGTCCCTACTTGAATTAAAAAAAAAAACAGATACACACACTAATACAGTCATCACAATTAACACCGGTTATCAGACAGATTCTACACACACCCAAAGTACACGGGGCTACATGACCGCGTTGTCGCAGCCCCTAAACTAAGGAACCAACCAACCAACCAAACCCCAAATAGGAGTGGAGAATGTTTTCCAGAAGTAGATACAGGAAATGAAAACCTTATTCCAAGGGAGGAATGGAGGGAAGTGGTATTGAGGCCAAGTAAAGAAAGTAAGATGATCAATACGAGGGAGGAAGGAAATGTACCCAACAGAGCTTTCCACCATACAAACAAAGGTAGTGGTCTGCGAACAGCTCCGAGAAAAGGATTCCCGCCTCCGAAAACAGGCACAGGAGCCAAAACAGACAGACTGAAACCAACCAAGAAACTCAAATGGACGTCCATTGGAAGATTGGATGAATCTACTACGGTAGAAGATATCACAGGGTATATGAAAGACAAGGGTATAAAGTCAGTAAGTGCCTGTGAAGAGATAAGAACCAGAAGCCGATCAAAGGCGTTTAGAATAGGAGTAACAGAGGATGAGGCAAACAAGCTAGACTCGGAAGATTTCTGGCCAGAGGAGGTCACTTCTCGCCCCTATCTCTTTCAATAAACAAAGTGAAGTACAAATCCAAACAATAGAACTAACAATATGGAATGTAGAAGGAATTAAACCAGCCCTGAGCATACTGCCAAACAACACACTATTTATGCAAGACGTAATAATATTTTGTGAAACTTTCTTAACTGAACCCTTGAACATCACGGGATACTATGCGACTCACGCATTAGCAAAGCATCCCGGAAACGGGCGCCCCTCAGGCGGGATCACCTGCTTCTATAAGGCATCACTAGGACAGCCTATACAAACCCAAGTTACCGAAGATTCAGTTACAGTTCACCTCAAGGACATCACAATAATAGGAGTATACCTTCGCCCCCAGATATCATCCAAGGAAACGGTCGTAAGCATCACCAGAATTTTAGAACATGTCGGCCAGGAAAAGTCAACCATAATTGCAGGTGACTTCAACTGCCGTCTGGACATACCAAACAGAAAAGGAAGAGCCCTAACGGAACTTATGCAAGAAGAGGGCTTCCAACTAATCAACAAGGAAGAAAGTCCCACATACATTGCACACAACGGAACCAGCACCATCGACTTAATTTTCTATCGCGGAAGAAAGATAAAGCTAAAGGGACACCCAGTGCTGGGAAAGGATTCCTGGGATACTACCAGGAAACACTTACCAGTAAGAGCAACCTTCCAACTCCAAAAGAACCCAGGACGAGAGCCCAAGGAAACGCGAAGATGGACACCCAGAATATTAGACACAGAATCCCTCAACCAGACCCTTGAACATGGCCAGGTCATGAAACTCATAGAAGAAGGAGAACTGGACACCGCCATGCGAATACTTCAGGACTGTCTATTGGAAGCAAATCCAGGCCCACCTCCAATAAGGAGAAGCAAGCCGTGGTTCGACACAGAATGCTATGAAATAAGAAATAACGTTCTAGGAAGACTTCATAACCTAAAGTCAGGAAAATCGAGAAAAGTATAATCAGGAAAGAAGGACTTATGTTAACCTACTTCGCGCAAAGAGGAAAGAATACGCACTCCGAAAAGAGCAGCAGCTACAGAGAGAAACGGAAAATAAACCGTATAGAGTCCTAGCTGCAAGAAGAAGCACCTTGGTGCCAAACATTCCACTGGAGACATGGGAAGCCCACTTTACAGAACTCCTACAACTGACAGTCTTCGAGCAACAAGACGGACCAAGAGAGCTTACGGAAGGGGAAATACCACCAACCATAACAGAAGCAGAAGTCTGGTCAGTAATACAGAGAAGCAAGCCTGGAAAAGCAGCAGGACCGGACAACATTTCAAATGAAATCATCAAGGCATCACTCCCATACACAATACGAATATGGACAGCCCTATACAACAAATGTATAGAACTCCGAAATATACCGAACTCCTGGAGAAAATCAACAATCAAGATAATATACAAAGGCAGGGGACCACATGATGCACCCGACTCATACAGGGGGATTGCGCGAGAATGTGCAGGCTTCAAGATGTTAGCCAACGTCATACGAGAAAGACTCTTCGAGCGATTAATGGAGGAGACACCAGAGGAACAACACGGATTCATACCAGGAAGATCGACAATCCAAGCAATACAGAAAGTACTAGGATACATAGGTGAAGCACTAAGTCAACCCAAAGGCAGCGCATACGCGACCTTAGTAGATTATCAAAAAGCTTTTGATGGAGTGAACAGGAACATTCTCATCCAAAAACTGAAGACAGTTCTAGGACCAGAAGACCCTTTCCTTAGCCTCATAACAAGCATACTGCACAGCAACGTAATAAGCATATGTGACGGTCAGCTAGAATCAAGGAACATAAATCAGTCAAATGGAGTTCTACAAGGTGACCCTCTAAGCCCGATACTTTTCAACATGCTCACAAACGACGTAGTCCAAAAGATCACAACGGAAGGGGAAGTTGATATGGTGATCCTAAGCAAAAACAGGGAAGCTATCAATAGGTTAGAGCAGGGGTCTCCAAACTACGGCATACTTGAAAACTCCTTTTAGAGAACATATTTTTTATAGCAAATTAAATTTAGTTTACTGAAGTATTCTAATTTTATGTTGAATAATTATTAATATGACATCTACATTGATATGGTCATGGGCTAACTACTCATAACATTGTTGTAGGCTTATTGTTATTGTTTTTGTGATAAGTTGGATAAAGAAACACAGAATTGTAATGAGTAAAGACATGTATAACATGCAGACATATGAAATACTAATGAGATTTATGTAATTGAGATTTTCCACTGACAATAGTTTGTAGTTGTGGACTAATTTTACTTGTACCAATTATTAAAAGAGATTTAAGATGCTCATCAGTTAATTTAGATCTGTAAATATTTTTTGTGTACTTAATTTTGGAGAAGGTCTTCTCACACAAATAAGTAGTACCAAAAACAGAAAACAGCCCACGAGCAAATTTATGCAAATTATCAAATTGTGTCAGTGGAAGACTCCTATAAAATTCCAACAAAGATGAGTTTTGATATTTGTTCTTAATTATATCACTGCACTGTAGTTCAATCATTTACATTTGAAGTTCCGGGGCTAGGGTTTCAATGTCAGTATCAAAAGGATCCTGAAAAATCTTAATTTGATTCGCAAAGGCATCGAAGTCCGAGAAACGAGTATCAAAATTTATTTTCAAAGCACTCAAAGTTTCGATTGCAAAATCGATAGGAAACTCAGTCTCAGTGGTGTGGCTGAATATTTCACATGTTTTAAAATGTGAAAAACATTTACTTCGTAGTTGTGATTGAAACAGTATCAATTTCTTCCGGAACGATTTGATATTAGTGTATAAATCAGGAAGATGCTAGTTTTCTCCGTGCAATCTCAAATTCAGTTCGTTCACATGTTTTGTCAAATCAACATAGAATGCTAACTTCCACAGCCATTCAAAAAAATTTCGATCACTGCTCGAAGTTCAAAAAAGCGCTGAAGGACTTTCCCACAACTAAGCCAACGTACGGCAGTATGATAAGGTAAGTCATTTTCTCCAATCTCTTCAATAAATTGTCGGAATTGTCGGTGATTCAGCCCGAAAGATCTCATAAAATTAACAGTTGATATGACTGGTTTCAGAACTTCAGACATATCCAAACATTTTCCGCACAAAGACTGTTGATGAATGATACAATGTAAGACTAATGGGTTTGAACCACCGTCATTTTCTACAGCCTTTGACACAAAAGCGACCACTCCTTTATCTTTCCCACTCATGTTTTTGCCTCCATCAGTTGTAATACATTTCAAGTTTTTCCATCGAAGGTTCTTTTGATTAATGGCCATTTCAACTCCTTTAAAAATATCTGTACCAGTAGTTGTGCCATGAATACTATACATATCAAGAAGTTCTTCATGCACTTCATAGCTTTTATCTACTCCTCGAATATAAATCAACACCTGAGCTGTATCTGACACATCCGTTGACTCATCCAAGGCCAAAGAAAACCACTCAACATCTCCATTTTTGTCGAACAGTTGAGAGGATATATTTTCAGCGATGTTTTCTACCCTTCGAGCCACAGTGTTTGCTGACATACTGACAGTTTTTAACAAATTTACCTTTTCAGGGCACATTTCTTCGGCTGCTGCAATTATGCATTCTTTGATCATTTCTCCATCGGTGAATGGTTTTCCACGTTTTGCAATTTCAAGAGCCACACGAAAGCTGGCACGAGTTGCAGCCTCTTGTTCGGTTTTGAGTTTTGTAAATGAAGATTGCTGCGATTTCAATCCGCGCTTCATAGCTTCGAATTTTTCTGTCCGCAAACTTCCTGTATATTTTGAGTAATTTTGAAAATGTTTTGTTTCATAATGACGTTTAATGTTATATTCCTTGAGAACGGCTATGCTTTCGTTGCAAATCAAACATAGCGCCTTGTTACTGGACTCAATTACGAAATACTGAATGTTCCACTCATCTTTGAATTTTCTGCATTCACTATCAATTTTTCGCTTCTTTTCCATACTAGTAAATCACACACAAAAGCAACAATTCAAATCAAAATACTGTTACAAAGATGTCTTAAACTTAAACACGCACAAACACGTTTTAAGGAGGTACGCACTATTTTATTTCACAACAGTGTCATAGGAACTGACTTGTGGTTGCGCAACTAGCCTTCTTATATATTCCAATTACTGCCATCTAGAAGTGAGTGGAAGACACCAGAACTCTCTCGAACCAACGAGATTACTCTGTACGTGCTATTAGCGCCATCTGTTAGCGATAGAAGGTACTACCTATTCCCGCTTGTGTCCACCAGATGTCGTGTCACGTTACTCCTCATGGCTCGTACTCTACGACTAATCTAGAAATTACAGATAATGACAGGAAAATTAACAATATGCAGTGTTGCCGTTTTGCGGACTTTAGTCCGATTTGCAGGCTTTTTTCAACGTTGCGTACTTTTTCGGACTTTTTTTTTCATCAGTGGACTATTTCACTTTTTACCACCGGCAACAATGAAAATATGGTTTTGGCCCTCGGAACTTACTGGAGTAATCAGTATGGCCCTAAGGCTGGAAAGTTTGGAGACCCCTGGGTTAGAGGAATGGACGAAAGAAAACGAACTTAAAATAAACCAGAACAAGACAAAAGTAATGAAGTTTCGCAAAGGCGGACGAATATCCTCGAAGGATGTCTTCACATGTGGGGATCACACTTTAGGCATAGCGAAGGCGTACAAATATTTAGGGGTAACTCTGCAGGTCACCGGATTCACCTTCACAAGACATGTTGAGGAAAGATCAATCTCCGCAATAAAAGCCACATTGGAAATCAAAAGACTTCATAGCCTCTCACTAAAAACATCAATTTCACTGTTCAACCTGAAAATCGCCCCAATAGCATCATACGCAATTGAAATAATTTGGCCACACTTGAACTACAAAAACATCAAAGACCTGGATAGAGTTAAAGCCAGATACCTCAAGAAAACACTGTGCGTATCGAAGTACGCCCCAACCAGATTAGTTTATCAACTGGTGGGAACAAAAACATTTATAGAAGACCTAATATTAAAACACAACCTGATTCAAACACAAGCATGCACCAAGTTCCTGGAAGAAAGAGCCCAGAAATCAACAGAAATAGACCCCGAATTCTACCGCACCCCAGCCATGAAGGAGAAGGAACGGAGATCAGCCGGCTATGAACTACGACACCTCTACACCCGAGGAGCAATACACGGCTTCCAGCATAAAATCTGCAACAGGAAAGGTTACCCCAACGCCGACAGTCAATGCGGCTGTGAACTCTGCAACCAATGCTGCACACAGTATCACCTATTTGAATGTACAAAAAGAACAATGCCAATCTCGCACTATCCAAAGGACGAATGTCAATGATATCTGTTATTAATAATTCTGTACACATTGTGTTTAATTCCAATAATAAAAATATTCTTGCGGTCACCTAGACCACACCTCACACGTAGAGGGTTAATTTTCAAATTTCATAGCTCCCACAATTAAATATTGTATCGTGAAAGATTGAATTGCCATCAAATCTTGTTGAAAGTTCATTGTTTGCATAACTAATCTCTCGTGAACGTTTATTAGGCTACATTTTAATTCCGTTTGTAGGTAAAATGCTGCGCCTAGTATTAAAAAACGTACAGTAGCACACATTTCCTTTCGAAGTCAAAAGTAGAATGAACTATCTGAAACAAATGACATGAATTATTTATACATTTAAATTCAACACTTATCACACAATTGGGGGGGGGCTAAATTGGATGACTAGTTTCGGTCATCAAGTGAACATCATCAGATCATGCTTAATTGTGGATATGTATAAAACACTTACGTACAACAGTATTTACAATTATCAAGGTACGGAAGTGTTAATGAAACGTTGCAACGTGTATTAAAATCTCCTGTAGCTTAATAATAATTGCAAACACTGATACATATCCACTGAACCTAAATGAAGCCTAAGCGCTGGGTTCACCAACGCAGCGTTAACAGGCCGTCAGTAAATGCCTCGTTAATTTTAACATCTGGATTAAACTCGTTGGCATATTCGCCAATTGCCATTAACAAACGAATCGTTATATTTAATGGCTGTACAAAAATCATGATGATTTTGACTTTCATAAACCTACAGTAATTATTAGCACAAGGTGGGATCTATCTTACTATACTGTCAAGATCACTTGAATATTTACCCCAGCCAGCTTTATTAAATTCCAGCGTGTAAGTGCTGAAGATCTAATGATTGGTATCTGAATACCTATTTCAAGAAGAATAGGTATATGTTGGCTGTGTGGGAAGTTATGGAGCATTATGCGAAATACTGGCAAACTATGTCCCAGAAGATCATTAGAAACAAAGCACAAATCAGGATTGGTTTCTGTGTTCCAACTCCCTAATTTGAAAGTACATCTATCTTTAGGATCATAAATTAGCTGCATGTTGTTTAGATCATCCCACTCTGTGAGTCTTTCACCACTTTTATAATTAGTCCGATATCTCCATAGAGTATGATGGCTGTTAAAACCACCCACATATACTTCAGGATGAGGATAGTTTGGAAGAACTGAGTCAGGCCACAGGACTCTTGGTGGTTTATAGATGTTCACAATTTTCACATTATTGATCTCTATTATGATGGTAAAAACTTCATCATCAACATTTGTTGAGATTAGATGAGCATTGGTAACAGAGTTACGAACATACGTTGCAGTGCCGTAAGACTGATGGAAAGTAGCTCCAATTAACCTGAAGGAATGGATTTGCCCCTTCAGTGCAGTTGTGAACCAACAGAAGTGTGAGTTTCTTGAATACATACTACATCAATATTGTTCTCTAGTAACAATTTGGACAGGAAATCACTCTAGGCTTTACTTATCCCCTCAATGTTGATCTCGAGGATTCTTAGAATTTGTCCCAATGGCTTTGTCGATTGGCTCTGAAAAGAGCTAAGTTGTATCGGTTTGTGTGTCATGCGAGGAGATCTTAAGAAAGATAGTCTGACAACCAAATGCTGACGTTTAGTTCGGTAATGGAAATTAAATTCCAACTACCTTAGCAGGGGCACCACGGGTGGTATGTGTATATTCTATGGTATAATCAAGCAGGCCGTGAATTGCAAAAAAACGTAAAAGTTATATACTCCTTGGTTAAATACAAACGTGGCTGATGAGGAAGAGAGGAAGAAGAAGATGATGATAATTGTTGTTTTAAGGGGTTTTAGGGTTATCGGCCCCTAATGGTTTGGGTGATGTGGAAATGTAAATGAAATTTAACTAAACCTAAACCTAACTACATACTTACAAACCAGAAGAGGATATGGAAAACAACAATAAGAATAAGGGAAACAAAAGGCAGGAGGAAAGGAAATGCCCTAAACCCACGAAGAATGAGAATTAAGAGACTTGGAAGAAAGGAGAACCAGGAAAGGTAAAGAGGTGAGGGACCGCCCCAAAGGCAATGGAAGAAGGAGAAAAACCGAACCCAGCTCAGGGAGCCCTCGGGGTTCAGCAAAGAAAGTTAGTTAGTTATTGTTGTTTTAAGGGGCGGAACAACGAGGTCATCTGCCCCACAGCAAAAATATCCTCCAACATTGTTTGGAATAGAAATTAAGGATTTCAAAACTAGTGATCATTGTACAAAAGTGCAGTGCAAATGTAATACGCAGATCGCCAGAACTTAACATTATATCTCATTGAGTGCACACGCAGTGATGAATATATTTACCTCATCATAGGTGTTCAAACGAGCACGAGCAGTCAATAAAGCGTCAGAGAGAAAGCAATCACTTTGTGAGAGAGTGAGGTGTGTAATTGACCTGCGACTGCTACAGACAGCAGAATGTCCGCAATTTCTCACCGGAACGAGAGTTATGTGGAACAGATTCATCGCTGTCAGAGTGTGCATTCTTACGGGAACATGGCAATTTAAAGGAACGAAAGAGACAAGAAACGACTTTAAATACAATATACAAGTTGTACTAAGTGAAACAATTGAATATACTGTATATTAGAAGACATGCAAGTCACTTCTTCAGGGTTGTCAGAATATAGAATCTTAACCATCTGTTAAGATATCTTAATTGCACTTAATATTTATGTAACATGTTTTTCAATTGAACAACAAACCAGTTTGTTAATCACACCATCTCTATCTCTCTCTATATATATAAATGAAAGTTTGCTGTTTTTTCGGAATTTCTACGGAAATTTGCGTTATTTACGCGTTTCAGACTGTTTTATGACGGATGCGCGCGAAAATAAAAAAAATGTCTGTCTGTCTATCTATCTGTCTGTTTGTTTGTTTGTTTGTCTGTCTGTGGACAACTTTGTTCCCTTATAACTAGAGAACGGCTGGGTGGAGCAACGTAAAATTTGGTACAGATATTCTTCAGAGGCACGACACTAATCATTGATGTAACTCTTCTCTGTACCTCTCATAAAAGAGGGCCTACCCCTTTAAAACCCTTGCTGAAATAGGCGTAGAAGGGCGAGACAAAGCTCATTTTAGCCCCTCAATGTGAGAAAACCACCTTACTTAGCCCCTAAAACTAACAGTTTTTGAGATATTCCCAGAAAACTAATTTCATTTAATACAATAATGAAAGAACGCAAGCCGGTAACCATGGCAACAGAACCTCACAGGTCCATCTATTGCTGTAAGACGCAATACAATTCAATTTGTTACATTACTGAGATAGTTTGCAAACGGCTATAAGTTTAGGCTATAACGGAACCAAATTAAGCTGTAAAATTCATCAATACATATATTGCGCTTAAGGGGGTCAAGGGGTAATCTAGATTTTTTTTCACGTAATTTACACGTGCTGGTGTGGTACGGAAGGTCTATTAGGTCCCTATCCCTACATTGTTATATTATTATTATTATTATTATTATTATTATTATTATTATTATTATACTACGGCCTACAACGACGATACAAAGCTTATTTTCTGTCTCTTGGAGTCAGAAAAAAAACTCGGGGACCCTCAATAGCCTTAAAGGGTCCCCTAAAACTACATTTTAAGGCTCTAAAACCAACAGTTTCTGATATTCCCAGAAAACCAATTTCATTTAATAAACTAATGAAGGAATGGACGCCATTAGACATGACAAAAGCATCACAAAAGGTGACATCCAGCTTTCCATCTACTTCTGCAAGAAGTAATGCCACTCCATTTATTAAATTTCTGTGAACGTTTGCAAATGGCTATTAGGTTATCACAGAACCAACTAAAACTGTAAAATTCATCAATGCGCTCAAGGGGGTCAAGGGTTACCGTAGATTTTTTTCACACGATTTAAACGTGCGATATGTCGTACAGAAGGTCTATTATATTTCCACACAGCAACATTATTTTCAAAAATTCATGAATTGAAATTGTATTTTTTATTGCTTTTAGGAATTTGAGCCATTGGTGGCTATAAAACCTGAATTTTCATGCACCACAAGTCTTTATAATATATTAAAGGGGTCTTCCTCTGAATGGGGACTTGACACAACAGTGAGGGTTAGTTTTTATGTGCCGTGTATTGCGTTTCGTCTACGAGGTTTTCAATTTTATTTTCACGTCAGGAAGTACACGTTAGGTAAATTTAGTTTCAGAGCATATTTTAACTTATCATACTTCTTTGCCGACAAACAGGTTCCAAGCTCCTAACCATTGCAACAGTAGCTCAATTGATTACGTCTGGCTATTAACACCGAAGACCGTTCGAAGAATGGATACTTCTGCTAGTTCACATATATATTCCAATATATATAATCTTGGAACGAAGCCTTCACTTTATAGGTTATTGCCATAGAATTTCACAAAAAAAAAAGCATTTTTCAGGAACATCTCAAGAAACACGATAATATCCATTTACCGCTCGTCTCATAACGAATCTTGATTTATTCGGCAGAAATAACAGTCTATTTTAATTCAAGATATTAATTCAACGGGAGGTTTCATTTCGTAGGAGAACATGCTTCTTTTACCTCATGCCTTAATAATGACCAACTTATATCAACCTACAACCAGATTGTGCATCTAGACAAGTTCTTATTCATCTTACGCCATCTCCACGCATTAATACATAAAACTAAGTCCCGATTCTTGGATGTAAGGGGTAATCTCGAGAACCACAGGATAGATTTTGGTAGGGTTTTCACCATTCTATAATGAATTTTTCGAGGAAGGTATCTGCAGGAAAACATACTTTTATAACCAAAGGAAACCGAGCAGTAACGATTTCAGTGAATCGAGTCGAAGGAAAACCTTCCGTCCGTGTGCCTTTTAAGGTCGATTCACACTATACGCTACGTAACCTTTCCGTTTCCTTTCCATACCCGTTGCGTTAAAAGTTGCTGTATTCACACCATACTGTACCGTTCCTTGCCACGACGATATGTTTACGGAAGGAATGCGGACACTTATTGACAGAGTGCACTAGCAACCATTTCCATTCCGTGTTTAGAAGGCGTGTTTTGGCGCTCCCTTTGGTTTTAACCTGGGTTAGGTTTGGTTACAGTTTGCGGTAACCGCAAAATCGCCAAAACGAAACAGGTTATAAGAAAATTTAGCAATTTCAGGACTTATTAGTGACAGAATGTGGTCCAGAAAAAAATTACTTCTATGTGCTATTAATTTTAGACGAGGAGGAGCGTAGTACAAGAAAGAGGAAACGAAGAAAATTGGTTCATGATATATTAAAAGAGCGAAATACAGAAGGAGATTATGTTACTTTATTCCAAGAGCCATTGCGATATTTTTGAAATAGTGTCGCCCTCTATATATTGTAGGAAACACATCTGGTCAACATCATGATCATTATTTATTCACCATATCAATTCCAATACCATTATTTATTCACCATATCAAATCCAATACATCTTTCGTCGCCATATTGCTAACTTTTCTTATAGCCTATTTCGTTTTGGCGAGTGTAACCACAGACTGTAACCTAACCCAGGTTAATGCCAGTGAATAATCACAGAGCGCCAAAACACGCTTTCTAGACACGGAATGGAAATGGTTGCTAGTGCTCACTGTCAATAAGTGTCCGCATACGTTCCGTAAACATTGCTGCGAAACAATCCTGTCGGGAAACGGAAGGCTCACGGAAGGTGTATGCAATGTGCTTGAGTGCATGTACTCATTTAAACTACAGTAAACTTTCATGTACGGTGATGTGATGGAAAGGAAACGGAAAGGTTACGTAACGTATAGTGTGAATCGACCTTTAAGCTTACGCTGGGTAAACCGTTGAAAATATCTACAGTATATACTATGAGTGTAAGAACTGTACAGCATGAAAGGCATAATCATCTCTATCTTTAACACATCGCCCACTATAAGTGTTTTTACGTTTAAATTTCTTCCAACAATCTCCGTTCAGTGGAAATTTAAATTACTAGCTTCGGAGCGAGTTTACGACCTAGCAAGCAAGACTAGCACCCCAGCTTCGGCCAGAATTATATTGTCGTTTCGTGTCAAGTTAGGAATTCAGAGAAGAGTACATATGTTTGGAGTTTCGCTGTTCACCTTGGATTGTCTGAATTGTGTATGGGACCTGCCGTCCGTGCGACTTTTAAGCATAAGCTGGGTAAAGAGTTAACGATACCGGGCGAAGCCGGGGAGGATTGCTAGTTTATATACAGTTATATTAGATTATTCTTTAAGGATCTCGATACTTACAATTAGTCTACTTATACCTATATTACTTTAGCATTTTCCAAATTTACTCCGACATTTGAAACATTACTTATCCGCAATGTCTAATAGGATCCCTCCCTATTTTATTCTGCTAAGGTCCCATTCCAGTTTTGTACTCAAAATAAGGTCCCATTAACACCAGCCTACACATATGGGGTATCTGCAGGTTCAGCATAACCAAATGCGTAAGCGAAACGCACTCACTTACTCTTTAAATGCCTCACAATTAAATAAATACCTTAAAACATTTATATTTACAATGAAATAATGAAAGAATGCAACACGGTAACCATGGTAACAGAATCTCACTGGTCCAACTATTTCTGTAAGACGCAATGCAATTCCAATTATTACATTACTGTGAAAGTTTCCAGACGGTTATAAGGTTATCACTGAACCAAATTAAGCTGTAATATTCATCAATACATACAGTATAATGCGCTTAAGGGGGTCAAGGGGCACTCTAGAATTTTTTCACGCAATTTTCACGTTTGAGTGTGGTACGAAAGGTCTTTTTCACCCGACTATAAAGGGTCTCCGAAATCCACATTTAAAGGCCCTTAAATTAACTGTGTCTGTGATATTCCCAGGAAACTAACGTCGCTCTGATATACCTATGAAGGAATGACAAACCCCTAACCACTGCCCGAGTAGCTGAATTGATAAAGTCTGATTATTCATACCAAGGATAAATCAGTCATAGCATTCATGATTGAGATTTTGCTAAGTGCACTCTTTACCACTAGAATATTCACGGGCGAAGCCGCGACGGGTAATGCTAGTTTACAATTATTACTACAAAGTTAAAATTTGCTTCACCATTTGTAACAGATATGTTTTTATGTTTTTTTGCTTTTAAAGATATTTTCCTAGGTTATTAGATTTTTAGCATCGTTAATAGTATACAAGTAAATTATTAATATTTAAGCTTTGTTATGTTTTTCGTTAGCAATTTCCGTTTCATTGGACAATATACCAACTTATTGACAATATTACTCCTTATTTATATTGAACCCAACGGGGTTAGGCTGACCGGTGTCGAACGTGGATCTCAGAGATAGATGAGCTCAGAATTGAGATTCCAGCAAGGAACGAACACGAGATATTTTGAGGGAGTTTAAGTTATTAAAAACCCCTAGAGAAAATACATATTAAATCACTCTTGTGATATGAACTAATGCTGACATTATTTATTAATATAATGCAGGGAATATTAGTAGAATACGGCATTATTGGGCTGTATGAGGCATACAATTCTGGACTTGAGCACAGAAGTTGGAGCGCTTGACAGTTGTCTAATGACTCTGGAAAAGGGGCGTTGTTTCTTGGAGCCGTGTCACTCTATGTGACCTACTTAAGTCTTCTGGAGCAGGCCAGGAGGGTAAATTATTGTCAAGTTAATCCCCGTTTCAGAATAGAGAGGCTAGTGGAGTGAGAAGATACCAGTGTAATTTAATGATTACTCGTGATTGGAGCAACTCAGAGACATGAGGTTTGCACCTAGGTGAATGTATAGCCGGGAGGCTAATTATCAAGCCATTAAACATTGAAATCGAGGCAGATTTAATGGAACGCGCAGGGACACAGTAGTCTCGGTGTTAGCGGCGAGATCTGACCAGGTCGCCGGGGATTTTTAGGTGACGCCGCGTGGGCACACGCTGGCAAAGGCAATTAATATTAATTAATTGGCCGATCGATCCTCGAGCACGCATACAGATCTGTGATCAGCGAGGAAAAAGGAACCATATAAACGATAATCCATGACCAGAATCATACTGTGAGAGAAGATGACACTGCAGGGAAATTCTCGGTCTACTTTTTCTCTCCAAACGAATATAAGGGCTGAACGAATGACAGAGGCAGTCAGTCGAACCATACTTGAGTGCAGGGAGCACGTCACCCGAAGCCCAGAGAAGGGACGCGCAGACTTTAACATTCTAACTGCAGCAACATATAATCATGCAGTAAGTCATGAATTAATAACGAGTAATGTAGTCAGCTGAACCGCAGTCTAGTGCGAAGTGCACGTTACCGAATTCGAGAAGGGATGCTCGGACTTCAACATGAAGAGCCGTGCAGTAAGACATTTATATATACCATTTATTAAGGACAGTCGTGCCATATTTGTATAGTCGGCATTACGAGCGATTGTTGTTGTGCACGTAGGAAATGTACCGTGTGATATACAAGGTAGGACAATTGAGAATGATAATTTGTACAAGTACAATGTACAATGGTTGAGCGCAGTATGTAAACTATTGGTTAGACATATCATAGGATGTCGGACAGCGCAGATATAAACTGTGTTATACGATTGGTGAAATTTCATAGGAATACTAATGTAATTAATGCTTAGGACGATATGCAAGCATATTTATGCGATATCAGGAAATTTTTCTAAGGATAGAAGTTCATAGACAGATGGGGGACTGATAGGAATCCTTAGGCAGAGAATCGAGACTTTCAATCAGGATGCGGATAGCAGTGAGGAGGAGATCTTCAACGTCTGCATTTCTGATATCTTGCCAGGAAAAGTCAACCAGTAAGAAATGTAAATAGTGAGCGTGTGATTGTAGTGATGATCTGTTTAGTATATGCAAAATTAATATTGTAACAAGTGCTATAACGTGTTGTGTGTGAATAAGGAAGCGATAGCTTCAATATGGAAAGGAAAAGTGCCGTGTGTTTTGGAAGGCAAAAGTTATGTAAAATGTGTGTTAGAAGTATAAGAATGCCTTGCTAATTTTGCAAATAATGGCGGGCATTACTGGAAGAAATGCGTGGTTGGAGCCACCAGATTAGCCGATGTAAGTACCCAAAAACCATGATTTTGTAGCAATTATAGTCCACTGTATGTTGAGTGATTTCAAAATTTATAGAATATGCCAATAAGAGTCAATATTTGGAGGTAGAACCTCAAGGTATTATTGTTGTGTTGATTTTAGTCAAGTTGAGATGTCTTTGTGCCTCCTTAAGTGGATAAATCGATACCACTATTGTAAAAGGGCAATTCAGTTATATAGAAACGTAAAGTAACGAACCCGGATGTTCGGTTATTGAAAAGGGTTACGTTGTGTCGGGTGATTGTAATTCATGTCAGTAATAATAATAATAATAATAATAATAATATTAATAAGAATAAACGGATACACATCAGGGAAAAAATGGCTGTAAGAAAAATATATATGCTAATTGGAATATTTATCTATCCAAGCAGTAATATTATACATGAAGGGCTAAGCAAAGCAATTTAATATCAGAGTATATTATGATAATGGAAATAAATATGCAAGAATCTAGGAAATGGAAGAGTTTAATAGAGAATTGAATTTGCAGCTTGTGAATGAGCTTGTAAGAGTAATTGATAGATTTATCTTACTAATTAAAGGACGAGATCATAGCACAATGGTCACGGAAGCCAAGTAATCTATTCGACGTGTGAAATCTCGTATAGTCTAGGGTATACAGAGATATTTATTATGGCCAGAGGGTACATAGTGACTGACCCTAGCTCTGTGGATTGCCATGAAATGTCCCGGGTTCGAATCCAGTGGTGTATGGGAGGACAACATTGGAAACCTCAACATGACACCTGATCTCGACCGAGAACTAGCTATTGAAATAATTCAGCTCCTGGGAAGTGAATTTAATTGGCGGCAGGATGTGCCTGACCGTAGCATTTAATAAGATGCCGGCTAGCCAGTTCGACCAGTGATTGATGAATCTCGTTCCTTCATATAATGAAATGGACCTGTTGAAGCCAGTTATTCATATCCTAAGGTTAGGAATAAATGTTTAAATACGTCCATCACCTATCTTGCATACAGTTTAAGTTAAATCATATGGGATGTGTAGATCCATGAGACTGCACTATTGTGTTTAAAATCACTTGTTACTGCTTGGAGATAAAGCAAGAGGGAGTCAGGAAGAGACAGAGCACGTGTTTTGTGACCGCCTGACTCAGTCCTATTGTATATAAGTAGAACCGAGAGGGGAGATTTTTAAACGACCTTTGAAGGTTGACATTTAGAATGGACAGACTTTGAAACCCTGTTTGTAATGAAAGGAGTCGTTGTTGTATTGTATAATGAATTTGTGTGGTTTGAAACACATTGTTAATTAAGGATCGTTCTGATGATTTAATATTTAGCAAACGTATGAGTTGTTGGAAGTTGCATTTTTATACTGACATTGTCGCTTAGTTCTAAAGGTCGACACTAGATGCCATAGGCTATGCCCACGCAAGGGTAGAATAATATACCATCCGACACAGCGGTAACGGATTTTTTGAAATTGTAATCACAACGGCATACAGTGGAACTGTAGAAAAGGGGACTGCAGAAGGGAACTGCAGAACGGGGTATGATAACATATAATTGTGGAAGTTGCAAGTAAATTTGATGTGCAACCCATAAATTTGGTTAATGCACGGTAAAGCATTTTGGTGGGAAGAGAGATACAAAACACAAGGGTACGCATAATGTAAATTAAGAGGTGTTGAGAGTAAACAATTGAGATAGTGAAATTAAAGAGGTCACAACAGGTGACATAAGATTATAAGTACAGTTTATGTGTAATTTACATGTCCATCAGCGCACTTGAGAATGAATTGTGATGTCAATCTCATGGTAAATGAATGAATAATCATCTGGATTTACAAGGATAAAGTGTGAATATTAGTGGATTGCAGGAGTAATTTTGCATTGTTTTGTGTTATATTGTTGGGATTGTGTTTTTGTGTGTTTGAAGCCATGATTTAGAGCTGAATTAAAGTCTTTAGAATAGAGTTGTGCTTTATCATTGTAGAGTTGATACCTTTTAGTCTCAGATCAAAATATGCAACTGCTCAGTGGGTGGACGGTACACGCCTGAGGACTGATGCTGGCTGGAGGCAGAAGTATGTTTTACATGGAAATTACTCACATGGGTACAATATTAAACATGTGAATGTTAACATTAGTTTCCAATTTGTTGTCGAACATTGGTATCAATGCTTGCTCGCATGTGGCTTAACGTGTTAAGGTCCCCCCAAAGCTGAAGATAGCCACAATGTGGCCCAAACTGGTACTTATGAATTTATTTATTTATTATTAATTATAATTAATGATTAAGGTGGAATACATATATTGAATACCATTTGGTATTTCCAGATATGATTGACATTTTTAGAATCTATGTAAAATGCTCTTTAATCGGTCAATACGTAATATGGAAGTCCATTTATATTTGGTAGTTGAACACACAAATACTTGAAACAAAAAATCGTTAAACAAACTGCACCCTTCACTACCTAAAATAATTAGGGGGCACAACATATTTCGTTCACCAAGCAAACATCGTCAGATTATAGAGTCAATTATTATTTTTCAATACCATTTTACATAGATGGATATGTACAGTATAACCCCTCAACTCCGAACTAATTGGGGCTGTAGCCTATTAGGATGTCAATTTGTTCGGATTAGCCGAAAGATATCCACAACATAATGACCAGCCCTCGTTACAGTATAGGACTGTAGCCTACATTGAGCGAGGCAGGTTGGTTTGGCGCAAACAGCGAACATAAAATAGTGAATCTGGTCCAAAGTCAACATGACGGCAATGTAGCTAATGACAGGGAGGAAGAAGAAACTTCGGCAGACAATGTGACTTATACTGAAGCTGCATCTGCATTGCGCTTCGTAGGACAACACGCAGCAGCCACGCCAAACGATGTCATCTTAGTGCGAGAAGGTTTTCGTCACTCCTACAATATTGAAGATAACTGATTTCAAGTGAAAGATTAAGTGATATTTTGTGTGTTTATATTGCTATTTCATTGTTTTAGCAAAGTGATTACCTACGGAATAATAATAACCAACGTTTCCGTTTCTCAATCCTGGTTGGGTTAAGTAGTCTATGTAGGCACTTTTACACTATGCTAACTATACTTCTTGTTAATTTTTCTACTAATTATGTAAAATGCGGTCATAATGCAGAATATATGATTGATTTATGACTAAATAAATACGTTTCTCTTTTTAGGGCGTATTTTTTCAAACTTCAAATTGTCGAAAGATCCTCGTTCGGATTACCCGGGATTTCGGATTTCCGGGGTTCGGATATGAGGGGTTTCACGTACAGAACTAATTCTCGTGTCTGAAGGGTTCCTCGTCTCGTCGTGTTAACGGCTATGTCGATGCTACGCATGAGGCCTGCAAAATGGTCAGATTCTGTTGTGCTCGGAAGAATCGTACCACAACGCCGAGCCTATGTTCCCGATGATAACAATTACAAATCGCTAAGGCTGTCAGAATACATCATTACTGCGTCTCACTCCGCTCAACCTTCTCGCCTTGCACAGTCAATGCTGCACTTTCCAGGCACGTGGCTCTTCACAGCGCTATAACACTTGTTGAGGCCATGTTTCATAATTTTATTATTATTATTATTATTATTATTATTATTATTATTATTATTATTATTATTATTATTATTTTCGTTTGGGCCTAGTGAGGACCACGGGGCTTGTTTTGACTTCTTGTGAGGAATTTATGTTTCTTCTTAGCCCAGGCAGCTTTCATCTTCTGGCTGTGTGTCTGCTTTCTTTCCTGTGTCCACTTCGGTCTGGTAGTCCCTGTACTCTTCCTGCTGGTGAAAGACACTGGAGAGACACCATGTTGAATCATCTGTCGGAATTGTGATTGATCCTGTATGTTTTTGATGAAATTCCAAGTTGCTCTAGGTCTGACTTCACTGTGGTGATCCATTTGTTTTTGGACGCTTTCACTCTTCCTGTCGTGGTGAAGATCTGGCTGGTAAGTCTATCTGCACCCATGCATGTCAGATGTCCGTAGAAAGCTAATCGTTTCTTCCTCATGGATGTGACGATATCTTCTTGATGATCATAGAGCTCATTGTTGTGCCTGATCCTGTAAGTACCACCCTCTTCCCTTATTGGTCCTAAAATCCTTCTAAGTATTTTCCGTTATTTGAGCTCTAGTTTCCTCAGTGGGCCTTTCCGGTTCATCAGGAGACACGCAGAGGCATATAGAACGGAGGTTCTTACTAATGAGTTGTAATGTAGAAGTTTAAGGTTCTTAGAGAGGCACTTGGATGTGTAGATGCTCTTACAGGAGTGGTAGACCCTTTCCAGTTTCGTGCATCTAGTGTCTATTGCAAAGTATTATTATTATTATTATTAATGATCGTTCGAAGGAGCATTACAGTCTCCATGTTGATATGTTCACTGTAGTCTGTTCTCCTAGGTCAGTATATTATATGATAGCGCTCACGGGTATTGTCACATAGGATGCAAACTCAGTCTTCAGTTGGTTTCAAAATTTAAATTATACGCTAATCAATACTTTCACAAATATATCTATTATATATTGTACATGTTTCGACCTGAGATTGAGGTCTTCTTCAACTCAATTAAGAATAAAATCAATTAAGAAAAAAAATACTAGAGATGTACTTAAGTCTAATGTTTATTTGATATGAAAATTGTTTATGATATATATTGTGATTAAAAGAATGAAATAAAACAATAATAACAAGTAGTTCCGTGAAGAACTAAAGCCTATTTTCATATATCCTACTTATGTTAATTGCCACTATCAACATACAAAATTTCAGGGTGATTGCTGTAATAGATTCGTAGATATTGAGAACCGTTTAAATTTTTCGGATGGTCGCCATGTTGGATTTTTATATATGTAGGTCTTAGAGTTATGTACTGTTTCATGAAGATTATTGTGTACGTGTAGTATACAAACTTCAATCGCAAGATTAGGGCACAAGACGTAAAACGAGATTTTAAAATTTCGCACAGCTGCCATCTTCTGGTTATGGAAAAAATTGAAATAAATTGGATGCCAGTGGATTAACATCTGAATAAGGATTTACTGTGCCAAGTTTCACTGCACTCGGATGGTTAAATTGCGAGAAACGTCCATGTGAATACTTATAATTCGCGTCGCCGTCATGTTGGATTTGTGATCACCAGGTTATTAAAAGTCCTATAGGTGTACTTATGTTCATAGCCCTTATGAACATAAACAAATTCAGTTTGATTTGCTGTAATAGATTCGTAGATATTGAGAACCGTCTAAATATTTCGGATGGTCGCCATGTTGGATTGTTATATGTATAGGCCATAGAGTCATGTACCATTAAAGGAAAATCATTGCGTAGGTTCATTATTCAAACTTTCTATCCGATCGCATGATTATGACACAAGAAATAAAAACTTAATTTAAAAATTCGCACAGCCGCCATCTTGAGGTTATGTAAACAATTGAACTAAATTATATACCAGTGCATTACAATTTGTATAAGCATTTGCTGTACCATGTTTCATTGCGTTTTGATAATTAAATCGCGAGAAAAGTCTATTTAAAACTATCAATTTCGCTTGGCCGCGATGTTCGTTTTGTAGTTAACCGGTTTTTGAAAGTCCCATAGATGAACTTCCCGTAGTGCCCTTTACCTCCGTACAAAATTTTAAGGTGATACCGGTAATAGTTTCCGAGATATAGAATGCCGGTGGAATATTTCGCACAGCCGCCATCTTGAGGTTATGTAAACAATTGAACGAAGTTAGATGTCGGTACATTACAATGTGTATAAACATATACTCTACCAAGTTTCATTGCGTTTGGTTGGTTAAATCACGACAAACGTCTATTTAAAAGTCGCAAGTTCGCTTGCCGCCATGTTGGTTTTGTAGTTACCAGGTTTTCATAAATCACATAGGTGAACTTCTAGTCGTCCCCTTTATCACCGTAAAAAATTCCAGGGTGATATCGATAATAGTTTCGGAGATATTGAATGCTGGTTGAATATGTCGCACAGCCACCATGTTGGATTGGTGAGACTTAACAAAATTTCGAGGACACGGTTGGGGTCGGCCGGAATAGTGCTATGAACTTACCGAGTTTCATTGACATAGCTCCAGCCGTTTAGACTTTATTAGGGACACACACACACACACACGCACACACAGACAGACACACGGACAAAAGGTGATCTCAAAAGCCTATTTTTTTTATAAATGAAAATAGGCTAGAAATGGCTATACTTACAATGTAATATTAACTGTAAATAAATAAAATATAATATTAGGCTTCACATTAAATTTTTCAAAATACAGCTAGAAAAGCAAGACATTTTGTAATAGTGTGTAAATAAAATATTGGTAGCCTATTTTTATTAAAATTTCAAAAATATGGAAAATTAAATAATTTAGAGAAACAAGTCCCGAATATCAACCAATATTTTAACTCATTGCCTGAAATTAGTAAAACTAAATCATCTTCCGATGAAATATGTTCGGTGAAAACCATGAATCACGCATCATTTAATAGTGTGTGTCTGCGTCTGGCTCTCTTTGGACCAGTTTCTCTCCACCATTTCACCAGCGTTGTAGAAGAACGTATCTGTTTCCGTCCGTTCTCTGTTTCTGTCTTCTAGCAGTTTAACGTATGGGCCTACAGATGGAAAAAGTAACTTTGTTCTAATGTCTTGTAAAACATTCTCCTGGCAGGTATCTACGGCCGCTCTGCGCGGTTATGGAACACACTGCCAGGGGATGCCAAGAACTTGTCTCTTCGTAAATTGAAGAGCTTAGTTCCAAAGTGCCGTAAATCCAAAATTGACGGTTTTTCAGTTTTTTCTTTCATAAGCAAGTTTATAGATTCTCTCAACGTATAGCAAATGTTTTAGATCGCAATACGTCGTATATCCCATATTAGCACAGAGATCTAAAAACTAAGTTTATTTGCGGAGTGACGTAACTCCAACGTTGTGAGGTTTGAAGCCATTTTTCAGTGTTGCCTAAGTAAACAAAAGTTTGGTGCTTTTCAGTCGGTCAACACGAATGTACCCAAAAAGAGCTGGGTTATGCCCTAATCCTGAAATAAATTACATGAGATTAATAAATACATTAGGATGACCAGTTTCGATCGTCAAGCGATCATCATCAGATCCATTACACTTAGGCTATAGCATCTATGTTTGAGAATACAGGTGAAAAATATATATAATATGTACAATTATTTTGTTGCAGTGTTGGTAATGCAACTGTCGGTGTATGCTAAATGTAGTATATCTAATGTTAGGTGAAATTCTAAAATGGTGATAAAAATCCGGAATTCGTCTCTTTGGGGTGATTATATGGTTGTAAAAACACAACTAAGGTTATACTGTAATAATACAGGCTGATACTTATCCGGTTGTCTTCCTGACTGGAACTTCGAGTAGTTTCGTGTTCACTCTGACACCAGTTATAGTCGACTAACCCGGGTGTTAACTGGGCGGAACTGGTTTTCCCTTTCTCCCCTTTTTTCCTATGTTCTTTCTGAGGTCAGTGCCATGTTTATTTGTGTGACGTTGCCAAATCTAGATAAGAAAGTATGTTATTGAATACAGGAAATCTACAACTATTAAAGACCGTGGAACTATCTTCGCCACGCGTGGACTAAAAAGCCATTCAAACTAAGCGGTACACGGTAACTCCAACGTGTATTTATTTCCAATGTGTCACATCCACGTTGACCAATCCGAGGGTTCTCTGAATATCACGTGATAGCACGTGATAAATCAAGGCCAAGGCTAAGTTTGAAGAATATGTAGAGCATCAGTTTGTGTTTGCTGTGTTCAAACCATTTAAATGTTCATAAATGTCGCTCAATGCGTATGTCAATACATGATTTATTTCCAATACGTCCTAACTCCAACTCACAGGAGACGATTACCACAATTTCCAATGATAGGACATTTTTAAAACACTGTGTCAGGATGTGCATAAAAGTATTGAATGAAATTAGATCTTATTCATAATCATATCTGAATGTAATTATACAAAGAAACAATACGCGATTTCTGAAGTTTTGCATTTCATGGATTTACGTCGTTTTGGAAATATGCTCTTCAATTCAGATCGTACATATAAGTATATTTCGTAAATTGATTTCTGTTAGTGACTGATTGTCTCTCTGAATGAATGAATGAATGAATGAATGAATGCATGTATGAATAAATGAATGAATGTAATGAGTGATTGAGGATACGAGAGTACGTACGGGAGAGAAGAGTGAGTTAACAGGATAAAACTTATTATATTGATCTTATTATTATTATTATTAATATGTAAAAACAGCAAATATGTTTGTAAAACATGTAACCTGTAGAATGTAGTATGGCCATAGCGAGTTTCATTGAAATCGCTTCAGCCGTTAAGAGTTTTTTAGGTACACACACGCGCGAGCAAAAGGTGATCTCATAAGCCTACTTTTTCATCAGATGAAAATAGGCTAAAATGAATACTGTTGCATTTACGATCTGAGGAACATTAGTGGACTTAACATAAGATGGGAACTTCGGGCCATCAACCTTCATCGACTCCCGACAGTCAGGGAAAGATGGCCTGCAAATGACTAACGAGGCACGGACTAGTAGAAAACTTGCAAAGAACACGGACAATGATCAGGAGGATGAAGGACCAAACAGCAAGGAAAATGATGAGGAGGTTGAAGGATAAGAGGAGTATGGGGCGGGATGGTTCTAAACTTGAATAGGGATGTAGCGGGAGAAAGTTCGCGCCAGATAGCGCTCGTGTAGTACTGGGTAAGCGCAAGGCGATCGTCATATGTTTCTCCCAGTCAGCTGCGACGAATGTGTAAATTGTGACCGAGTTCTCTAAGCTAAAGTAAATTATATCTTCTCTAATTTTACTCCAATACTATATTAATTAATTCTATAGGTATATCTCCTAATATATGATAAACGATTTTCAGCGTTTAAGCGTTAAACAGCTGCAAAATGAGCTACGGACTAGAGGCACTAAAACCAGCGGGAGGAAGGAAGAATTAATTGCATACAGCGGTAATAATAAAATTCTAACACGCTTTATTATTCAAATAATGAATATGAGTCAGCATGCTTTCTCCTAAAGAGTATTGTAGGCCTATATTGATAAATATATCTCCAAAAGACTTAAATCATAAATTGAGATTTAAATATTCACTTGTTCCCCCTGTTTACAGACTTCGATTCATGTATTTTTTAGGTTGATAGCTTACATGAAACTGTCGTGTTTTAAGGTAAACATAATCAAAGAAAGTTGATACCGGTAATTAAATGTGTACCTCGAAAATGCATCGCAACGTTTGGTTCTTATGTAATTTTGTCAATTTCGCAATAAGAATCGTTCCCTTACCCCTGGGAATGGACTTGAGGGTTCAATTTTTTTAAAGTTTGAGAATCCCTTCTTTAGGGCCACGAACTGTTTCCATTCATCTGACTATGCCTCAAGAATGTAGAAGTCAGTCGCTACCACATTCTCCGTCAGGCAGATGGAAATTGACGATTAATTCCGATTTCAAGAAACCAACCATAATACGTTTGTGACTGTTAATGTTCCGACATTTATTCTTGAAGTATTTGACCGAGTAGCCTATTGATGTCTTTGAAATGGGAGTCAGAAATGTTACTTTCATTTCTTCGTGTATATTGACGATTTCTTCCCGTACTTCAATGGAGATGATTTCTGAAGATTCCGATATTGTAGGCTTATCGTGATAATCCGGAAATTTTCTTGTGTATGGCCTCTTCCTAAATAATTATTTTTGTTGTGTTCGTGGTCCACGGAAAAAGCGGTAGAACAGCGCCCGGTTTTAGGTAGATTTCATTAGAAAGCTAACTATTGCAATGGGTACCATGTTTCGACTTCCAGAAAATTTCGACATATCTTCGCGTTTCACATCCCCCAGACCCCAAAACCACCGTCAGTTCAAATGTTTATATATAATTTATGTATATATGTATCTATCTATCTATCTATCTATCTATCTATCTATATATATATATATCAGTTTCTTGTGGACGCGATTACTGCCGTAATTTTGCACCAATCACTTTGATTTTTTTACATAATATGTATCCCTGTAAAATCTCGGTCGAGTTCGTTAATGGGCAAAATCGGTCGAAGGGGGTGAAAATGAGGGGCTTTTTTCGAAAAAGTGAAATTTTGCTATAACTCTCTTAATACGTGAAATATCGAATCCATTCAAAGTTCATAATATGTGTCGGATAAGTGCCAAAAATTTATGTCAAATAAGTTTTTTGATAGCACCAACCATTGACCAAAGGGGTGGAAAAAAGTGGGTTTTTCGGGAAACATTAATCATATCTCTCTTAATAGGCACAATATCAAAACCGTACAAAATGGAAAATATTCCCCTAATAATTACCTAAAACTTTTGTCTGAAAGCATTTTTGATATGACCCACCATTACGCCAAGGGATGAGAAAAATGATTTCGGAATTTTAAAAAATGCCAAGTGCCATCAGAGGTTACCATAACAACGCTTTTAAATTGATAAGGGATGATCTATCAGAGGTTGCCAAGACAACGCCATTGACGAGATCACATTCATTTTAGCCTACTTTTCACACTTTTCAAAAATGAGGAAAAAGTAGACTTACAAGATATATCCGGGAAAATGTGTCTGTCCTTCTGTCTGTCTGTCTGTCTGTCTGTCTGTCCTTCTGTCTGTCTGGCTGTGTGTGTGTCCCCCCCCCCCTATCAACTCCTAAACGGCTGCAGCAATCGAAACCAAATTTAGTATGAGTAAAGATGTATACCGGAATATCTCAGGCCCATATTTGAAAAAGATGCCAGTGCTACCAACTGCTAAAATAACGCACTAGAAATTTGAGCTCCATGTTGGATATCTTGGAAGGTATACATGGGAGCTATTCTAAAATTGGCACACATGTAGATAATACTATTTCAGTTTGATTTCCAGGTGGCCATACATGACAGCGTTGCCAAAATAATTTTAAGCCTTCTGATAAGTCCAATTTTTAAATACATATAACTTCTACACTATCAATTGGATTTCAACCAAATTTTGTATGTAATATGTGTACATAAACATATATGACTGAGTGTATTCTTAAGAGCCACCAGGGCTGCCAACTGTTAATAATTGCTCTCTATTTTGTATCCAAATATATCAGAAAGTATGCAAGCCGACAGCTTTAAACTATGCACACGTAAATTACCCGACATTTTACATTAATTTGGAGTAACTTATATACGTCAGTTCTACCAACATGATTCTAAGCCTGCTGATAGGACCAATTTTTAAATACATGTAACTTCTATGCCAACAAATGGATTTCATCCAAAATTGGCACAAGAATATATAATATTTCAGATTATTTCTGACCATCACTCGCATGACATTGTTGCCAACATGCTTTTACGTGTACTAATAGATCCAATGTCTAAATCCATGTAACGTCCTTTGGACTTCAACCACATTTTTTATTCTGTACCTTAGGAGATGGAAGTAAGAATATATTCAGTCACCAGGGCTGCCAACTGTATTGCTCCATTAGGCTACATTATGCCTAGTATACCTTATTTCGAACTAATTAAGACATTTCGATATTACCAACTTAATTTCGTCATTATTCTAGATAGGTTCATATACTGTAGATTAATCATTGGCATGAATCTTAATTTTAAGAAAAGTAGGCTCTTTAGTTCGTCACGGAACTTCTTGTTCCATCTGACTATGAGGGAAGCGGCTAACTGGTAGCATGCTGAACTTCTATGCCCAAGGTGCTGGTTCAAAGCCGGCCAAAGTCGCCGGATTTTCTAAGAGCGCTAAAAATCCGTCAGCATGCTTTCCTTCGGAGGGGAAGTTACAACGTTCGTTGCAAGTTGCTGGTTGCGGTGGCATCTAGCAGCCAAGTTCACAGCTAGGTGTCGACGTTAGTATTTGGTACAAAATTAGGTACTACTACTTAAAATTGACCGTCTGCACACCTTACCTGAATTACAGACTAATACAGTCATCACAAATAACACCGTTTATCAGACAGATTCTACACACACCCAATGTACACGGGGTTACATGACCACCTTGTCGCAGCCCCTAAACTGAGGAACCAACATCTCTGCGGGAGATAAAATTTTGCGTGAAGAAGTAACATACTGTTAGATAGTTACACATTAGTTCCAAACCTTGCATAAGGACAGTGTGATCACAAGTATAAAAATTAACCCCAAATGACAAGAAGGTTACCATCCCCATAAGACAGTAAAATAAGTATGCATAGAAAGACGAAAAAATGTTAACTAACCTCCAATTGTAAAATACTTTCTCGCAATAAATGAGGTCTGATCCTCCTACGAAAACCTGCATATTTTGCCTATTATAGCCTATCCCCTAGTTTGCCCGGTGAAATCTACCTCCGCCTTCCGGCGTGCCGAGAGGAATTTTTTATCTTGCTCTCTCACCTTCAAATAGGCCTACAAACGCATAAATTCAGTGGATGTTACCAAAATGTCTAATCAGATTATAGGTACAAAATAGGAATTATTTTCCATTGTAAGTCACACTTATCGAACACTGTTTTCGTTAAGTCATCGGGTTGTAAATGATGGAAACACACTTTAATATATTCGGTCAGATTTTTCTCACCGAAATGTTTCCTTCTAAAAGCATGTGACCATTTCTTTATTTTGTGGAAATTGGTGAAACGAAAACGGGCTTCCCTGATTTTTGTAAAGAGGAACACTGCAATAGCTCGGCATAGTTACGAAAATAACAATTTAAACAACTTAAATTCGTGGATATTAGCGGCATGAGAACATAGGAGACAAATGAAGAGCGCCTTGCGCTTACCCAGTACAACAGCAGTGCACTCTATCGGTGCTAGTTCTATACATCCCTATTATCTGAGTTTATATTCTAAAGTTCTAAAGTTTAAAATATACGCTAAACAATACTTGATTGGCGTGCATTTTAAACTTTAGAATACCGGTACATCTATCAATACGGATATCAACAAACATTTTTCAATTATGGCAAAGGTATTTGCATTCTATGAGTTTATTTTTGTGGCAAATTTCTTTCTCTGTTTACCAGAAATTTAAAATTATATCCTTAAGCTTCATTTTTCTCATAATCTATTAATGATACAGTAATAAAATTTAGCAATAATACTTATCATCTTCATACCTTCCTCCTGTAGTAAATGCATAATACTCGAAAAATACCACTCCATTAAAATGGCATATTATTGTGCAAATGTTGTTGTAAAAAGGTGCACAAAAATTCAATTCATTTCTTTATATTAAATATATACTAAAATTAATAAATCTAGTAAGGGGTATAGGTGTGGATGTATTAAGCAAATTCACTGAGTTTCATTGTAAAATCATAATTATATTTTGAGAAACGTGTACCTAAATAACATATATGCATCTGTTACAGCAGTCTATTGTGTAAGCAGTATTATGTGTTAGTAAACAATTATGAGCATAAAATCTTCCACATTAGTGCTCAATATGCTTTACAATGTTTGTATTAATTTCCAGAGCACTAGATGCTTTAGAACGAAAATAACATGCTGAGGAATCTCTATATAAAATGCATTACGTTCACGTCTAGGTCCCCGTAAGAGAATAGACGTATCCAAATTCACAAGAACGTGTTTCATTTAATCCTATTTCCTCACCATCATCTACGTTCTTCTTTCCACCTTAATAGTTATCTAAATTGTCTGCCTTTCTCTGACTTAGTAAATTTTCTGTAAATAATTCAATTATACATCCTCCCTCTTCACATAGGAATTTCTCCCACTCAGTTTTGTATTCGTGGCCATACCTGCCTTCACACGCACCCTCCTAATTCCCTCCCTCCCCCAAACTCACCCTAGCTCTTCCCTTTCTTCAAACACTGTGTGCTATTCACATCCTAATGGTCTTTGTTCCACATTTAGCTCTTTGAACACGTACCTCAGGTCTCAGAAGGGTCTCACCTAAATGTCGTCAGGTGCATATTCTTCAGTGTTTCTGAAGATATTTCTAACATACAGGCAAACAAAATCACTGAAATTAAATTGAATATGTATTTAATCACTTCCTACTTCATCTGAGTTAAATTGAATGTTTCTTCAATAATATTAAGCGCACGGAGAGAACAGCGATTAGCCTATGTATTCAGTGTTCATGTTTATAAGGAATTAAATAAATTAAATAAATAAATAAATTCAAATTAAATAATATTAAGAAAAGAAATAACTGTAATGAACGAAAGAAATGAATAGAAGGAAAGAAACAGAGCGAGATTCAAATATAGCAACAAAGAAAGAATTAAAGAAAGAATGACAGAAAATAAAAGAGAGAAGAAAAGAAAGAATGGAAGATAGCGTAGAAGAAAGACTTAAAGGAAGAATTATAGAAAGAAAGAACAGAAGAAAAAATTAAAGAATGAATTATAGAAAGAATGAAAGAAAGAACAGAAGAAAGAATTAAAGAAAGAACAGAAGAAAGAAAGAATAAAAAAAGAATAAAACGATGAATGAAAGCATGAATATAAAGAAGAATTAAAGAAAAAATAAATGAAATAAGAAAGAATAAATGAAAGGATTAAAGAAGGATTAAAAGAAAGAAGTAAAGAGAGAATAAAAGGAATAATGAAAGAAAGAATAAAGGAAAGAAGTGAAATAAGAATAAAAGAATTAATAATAATAAGAATGAAAGAATAAAAGAACGAAGTAAAGAAAGAATAAAAGAAGAGATTACAAATGATTGGAAGAAGTAAAGAAAGAATTAAAGTAAGAATAAAGGAAGAATGAAAGAATGAAGTACAGAAAGAATAAAAGAAAGAATAAAAGAAAAAATGAATGAATAAAAGAAAGAAGTAAAGAATGAATAAAGAAAGGATTAAAGGAAGATTGAAAGAATGAAGTACAGAAAGAATAAAAGAAAAAATGAAAGAATGAATAACATAAAGGATTAAAGTAAAGAAAGAATGAAGGAAAGAATAAAAGTAAGAATAAAAGTGAGAATAAAATAAAGAATGAAAGAATAAAAGTAATAATAAAGGGAAGAATGAAAGAAAGAATAAATGAAAAATGTAAAGAAAGAATAAAAGGAAGGATTAAAGGACGATTAAAAAGAAGGAAGAGATAAAGAAAGAATGAAAGAAAGATTAAAAGAAAGAATTAAAGGTAGGAATAAAGAAAGATTAACAGAAAGAATTAAAGGTAGGAACAAAGAAAGATTAACAGAAAGAATTAAAGGTAGGAATAAAGAAAGATTAACAGAAAGAATTAAAGGTAGGAATAAAGAAAGATTAACAGAAAGAATTAAAGGTAGGAATAAAGAAAGATTAACAGAAAGAAGTAAAGGTAGGAATAAAGAAAGATTAACAGAAAGAATTAAAGGTAGGAATAAAGAAAGATTAACAGAAAGAATAAAAGGTAGGAATAAAGAAAGATTAACAGAAAGAATTAAAGGTAGGAATAAATAAAGATTAACAGAAAGAATTAAAGGTAGTAACAAAGAAAGATTAACAGAAAGAAGTAACGAAAGAATAAAAGAAAGAATGAAAGAATGTAGAAGAAAGAATAAAGGAAAGAACGAAAGAAAGAATAGAAGATATAACGAAAGTAAGAATAAAAGATAGAATGAATGTAAGAATGAAAGAAAGAATTAAAATAAAAATAATATTGAAATAACTTATTCACTGGGCTGATTACCTCACTGTTTCGCCTCTTAAAACAACAATAACATAGTGACTAATTGATTTAAAAAATTAGGCCTAATTACTCTTTACAAAGGAGTGCTAATTGTATTCAATATTATTACAAATCGATATTCAAAGTATAAACGGTACATGTCTTTCTTAATGACAGTTTATCAATTTTCGTTTATACGATATTCAATTATACAGTAGTTAACAAAATGACTACATTTATCGTCGCCTTACTTGTAGAGAAATCGCTTTTTACTCGGCCAACATGAGTGTAGGCTACCCAATTAGATTGGGCGGTAATTAACAAGTAATTTCTTAGTGCCTATAATGCATTACATGAATTATGTATACACTTAGTAAAACACTTCTTAAATAAGGCGGCTTCGGTGGCATAGTCGGTAGCATGCTGAGCTTCTATGCCCAAGATAGCGGGTTCAAACCCGGCCGAAGCCTCGGATATTTTAAGAGCGTTAAAATCCCTCAGTATGCCTTCCTTCGGAGGGGAAGTAAAGCCGGCGGGCCCATGTCATAGATTTATGGCATGTTAAAGAACCTTCCACTAATTACACCTGTGTGAAGCTAAATTGGATAGGTTAAGAATGTAAACAACGCTCTTAGGTTTCTACGTACGTTGCCAAGAGCCGACTGCGATGACGTCTAGTAGCTAAGTTCTGAACTAGGCCTCGTAGTCGTTGACGGTGGCGTTTGGCGGCTAAAGTAGGAACTATTTGAAAAATTCTAAGTTGCAGTCTGTACTTAAATTATAAAAACAGATACACACACTAATACAGCCATCACAATTAACACCGGTTATCGGACAGATTCTACACACAGCCAAAGTACACGGGGCTACATGACCACGTTGTCGCAGCCCCTAAACTGAGGAACCAACCAACCAACCAACCTTCTTAAATAATTTTACACAACTAACTTATATACAAATTTCTTATACATATTTCAGGCAGTAAGAAATTAACTGTTAATCGCCAGCCAATCTAATTGGGTGCTGTCGTGTTTACCGACTGTAAAGCTTCTACTAATAGATTACTCAGACCACACTGAAAATGTACTTCCAATATTTCAATAATTTACAGAAATAATTTTATTTATAAAACGCGCCCTGCATAAATAAGATAAAAATATTCTTGGTGTTACATCCCTTTTAACAACTGCAGCTCGCCGGGGTGCCAGAATTTTGTCCCGAAGGGGATCTTTAACGTGTCAGTAAATCTACAGACACTGCTCTCTTGCATTTGCACACCCTTAAATTCCAACTGACTGCGCCGGGATTCAATCCTGCAATCTTGGGTACAGCAGGTAAGGACGTTACCGCTGAGCCACGTAGTCAGTCAGTGATTTTTTTAAATGAGGAAAAGCATTTTGGTAATCTGCCACTAAATACAGTACTAGGATGATAGTAAGAATTAATTTGAAAATGGAAACAACAACTACTGACTTATATCTAACTTCGACCTTCTCGTGGTGTAGTGGCTAGCATTCTTAGTTGTCTGCTCCTAAGGTACCGGTTCGATTCCCACCTCAGTCATTCTATAGGGTTTTTTTTCTATGGTTTCCGGCAATTCCTTTCCAGGGAAATGCAGAGATTATTTCTAACTTACCTCTATTACAAATTCAGACACTACAATAATACAGGCTGTAAGACAAGTTCTACACACACCCTAGTACACGTGACTGAAATTACTACGATGTTCAAGTCCCTTAATGAACTAACATATACTAGAAGAGTAAAATGGACAAAAACATTAAAGAGAACGAAAATGAATGAATGATAAGGATTGAGAGAATCAGAAAAGAGTAGGGCCAGAAAGGGAAAGATGGAAGGGTCCATCCCAAAGTCACTTGAGAAAAAGAACTACACCGGACCCAATTCAGGAATCCTTTGGGATCACCCAAACCCTGGTTCGCCCGCCGTGAACCTCGAGTGAGTCGTGACGATGTATCACTATCGAGGTACACCGTGCGTAGTGGGGCTACATATACTGTGTCCTTCAAGGCCTCATACAGAAAGTATAAGGTGCGTTCAAAAAGTAACGAGCCGGAGGCTGGAATGCGCAAACCGGTGACGACATCGGCTAATCGTGGCGTGTGTAACGAGGTGTGGTTCCGACCAGAGCGTGGAAGGTCACAGCCCGTCGCTAGAGGGCACGCGTGTACGTCACGTGACGATGCAAAGTGAGCAGCAGCATGCATCAATCGTCCAACGCTGCCTGTCTCATTGCAAACAGTGACATGGAGGCGTCAAACGAAGAGCAAAGAGGTGTTGTTCGGTTTCTGACAGCGGAAGGAGTAGGGGGAACGGACAATCATCGCCGAATGTCACAAGTGTACGGCGAACACTGCATGTCCCTTGCAAGGGTCAAGGCGTGGCACAAGCGCTTCAGGGAAGGACGGGTGTCGTTAGCCGATGATGCCCTGTCTGGGGCACCCCCCCCCCCCCCCCCTGCATTACCGATGACAACGTCCAGCTGTTTCATGCACTCATTACCCAGGACCGCCGAGTGACAGTGAACGCCATAGCCGCCGTGGTCGGATTTAGCATCGGAAGTGTGCACACCATCATGAAGGAACGACTGCACTTGCGGGAGGTGTGTGCCCAATGGTGCCCCACAGTCTTCAACCACACCAGGAAGCATGTCGAATGGCCGACTCTCTTGGTCTTGGTTGGACGATTGATGCATGCTGCTGCTCACTTTGTATCGTCACGTGACGTGCACGCGTGCCCTCTAGCGACGGGCTGTGACCTTCCACGCTCTGGTCGGAACCACACTTCCTTACACACGACACGATTAGCCGATGTCGTCACCGGTTTGCGCATTACATCCTCCGGCTCGTTACTTTTTAAACGCACCTTATAGATTATCCCATAGAAAAAAGCAGAGAGAAGTTCTGACCCTTCTAAGAATAATGGTATCAAGAGAGAAGATGAAATAAAGGCGGGTCAATGAAAGACACCCTGGGCGATGGATACCCTAATACCGGCGCGGTCGTAAGAGAACAAGAATTAATGTTGACCTACACAGGTTGAGATGAAGGACGAAGAAAGGAGACCAGCGCAAGTAATGCCAGACTCAGCTGTGGTCTCGTGGTCACCAATCTGTGTCCGACTAGTCATGAACCCCTGCGGAATCTTCTGTAATGTGCAATGATGCGGGTGACGCTGAGCATGGTGGCTTTCAGCTATTTACCTGCGAGGACTGGCGCATGGGTATTTTTGACCCGAGGTTTGATGTTCTATATTTTGGTTTTGGTCAGCCCTTATTTCCTGTCGCTTACTGTACCTTCCTTCCTAGCCTTGAACTTCATCCTGCAAAAGAAACATGTCCATTGCTTTTTGAACACTCAAGTTATTTCTATATTATTTACGGTCGGGTCAGATTTACCCATGGTGCCAGTCCTCGCGTGACAATTTTCGGTTTAAGTTATTCGGGACAATCTGTAAAAAAAATAAGGTGGAAAATCCACCTACACACATCAAAAAAAGTTTTGCATCACCTCGGTTCCAAGAGTTCCGGAACCGTTAAATACAAAGGGAATAGAGATCAACACAAACAACATTTCAGCTCGTTTTATTGCTCATGAGACCCACACATTGCATGTTGTACCATCATACAGCTAGACTTTCAGCATTTGTGGTCCAGATTGCAGTACACACCACTACCTCTAATACCCAGTAGCACGTCCTCTTGCATTGATGCATGCCTGTATTCGTCGTGGCATACTATCCACAAGTTCATCAAGACACTGTTGGTCCAAATTGTCCCACTCCTCAACGACAATTCGGCGTAAATCTCTCAGAGTGGTTGGTGGGTCAAGACGTCCATAAACAGCCCTTTTCAACATATCCCAGGCATGTTCGATAGGGTTCATGTCTGGCGAACATGCTGGCCACTGTAGTCGAGCGATGTCGTTATCTTGAAGGAACGCATTCACAAGATGTGCACGATGAGGTCGAGAATTGTCGTCCATGAAGACAAATGCCTCTCCAATATTCTGCCGATATGGTTGCACTATGGGTCGGAGGATGTCATTCAGGTATCGTAAAGCCGTTTCGGAGCCTTCCATGACCACCAGTGGCGTACGTCGGCCCCACATAATGCCACCCCAAAACATCAGGGAACCACCACCTTGCTGCACTCGCTGGACAGTGTGTCTAAGACGTTCAGCCTGACCAGGGTGCCTCCAAACACGTCTCCGACGATTGTCTGGTTGAAGGCATATGCGACACTCATCGGTGAAGAGAACGTGATGCCAATTCCGTGGGGTCCATTCATCATGTTGTTGGGCCCATCTGTACCGCGCTGCATGGTGTCGGGGTTGCAAAGCTGGACCTCGCCATGGACGTCGGGAGTGAAGTTGCGCATCATGCAGCCTATTGCGCACAGTTTGAGTTGAAACACGACGTCCTGTGGCTGAACGAAACGCATTATTCAACATGGTGGCATTGCTGTCAGGGTTCCTCCGAGCGGCAATCCGTAAGTAGCGGTCATCCACTACAGTAGTAGCCCTTGGGCGGCCTGAGCGAGGCCTGTCATCGACAGTTCCTGTATCTCTGTACCTCCTCCATGTCCGAACAACATCGCTTTGGTTCACTCTGAGACGCCTGGAAACTTCCCTTGTTGAGAGCCCTTCTTGACACAAAGTAACAATGCGGACGCAATCGAACTGCGGTATTGACCTTCTAGGCATGGTAGAACTACAGACAACATGAGCAGCGTACCTTCGTCCTGGTGGAATGACTGGAACTGATCGGCTGTCGTACCCCCTCCGTCTAATAGGCCCTGCTCATGCATGGTTGTTTACATCTTTGAGCAGTTTTAGTGGCATCTATGAACAGTCAAAGGGACTGTATCTTGGATACAATATACACAGTCAACGTCTATATGCCGGAGATCTGGGAACCGAGGTGATGCAAAACTTTTTTTGATGTGTGTATTTTGGTGCAGTACAATCATATAGCTCACGTTCTGGTGATCCACGTTTAGGGTCTAGGGACACCTTGGTCATCAGCTCATTTGTTCGAAAAAGTTGAGATGAGTGCTTTGCCGCTATTATCTAGGCTAATTATACTGTTTCGAAAATTATTCTCATTTCTCTGCATGATAAATTTGAAAAATATAAATAAACCTCATTTTATATTGGGAATAGTTCATAGGAAGACACCAGATGTAAAAATACTTAATTAAAATCCGTACGACTACGACAAAAAAGGAGCGGCACACTATGTGTCAAAATGACCCGACGCCAGTCCTCGTGTTATATTTTTCACGCCTGTTCTCAAGGGTTAAGGAGTTTTAAGGAGGTAAAGCAATAACGATTTTAATAGTGCCTATCATAGATCTTGTACAACAGTTATTCACATTTCCATCTTGCTATTACAGTATAGGCAATGTTTTAATTTACAAAATTCAAATTTTAACTCTTTTTATTTACTTACTTACTTACTTACTCCTTGGCGCTACAGCCTTGGCCTCCCGGACAATCTCCACCCATTCTTCCCTGTTGACTGCTTTGGTTCTCCATCTTCTGACTCCCATCCTTCTCTGATCCTCCTCCACGTTGTCCAGCCATCTGGTCCTAGATCTTCCCCTCACACGCCGTCCTCCTGGCTTCCCATTGAAGACCTTCCTTACCACCCTGTTCTCTGTCATTCTTTCTACATGTCCCAACCAACGCAGTCGACTACTCTTTATTTCCACTACTATATCTGGCTTACCATACAACTCTCTTATCTCCATATTATTTCTGATTCACTAGAATTCACCCTCTTTTACTGCTCCATATACTTTCCTGAGTATTTTCCTTTCCCATCTCCTTAACAATTCCTCATCACCTTGTGTCATGGTCCAAGTCTCCGAACCACAGGTCTCACTACCGTACGATATACAGTCAGCTTCAGATTTCTGCTAAGACTTCTTGATTTAAAAACTTTGCTTAAAGCATAGTAACTCCTATTTCCAGCTGCTATCCTTGCATGTATTTCTTCTCTCATATCATTGTTTTCAGCAATCATTGACGGTAAATTTTTCAAATTTTTACAGCGTTCATATTCTTTCTCATTCAGTTTCACATTATTCTCTAATTCATTATATTTTCTCCTAGATGTTAGCATATACATCGTTTTTGACTGATTAACCGTCAATCCAATCTTTGCCCCGTATTTCTCTAATTTCCTTAGCTTCTCTTCCAAATCCTGTTTCCTCTTAGATAATAAATCAATATCATCTGCATAAGCACTCGGAATGAAATGAAAGGAATGAAATTATAATGCTTAATTAATTAATAATTTGGAAATGAGGGAGATTCATTTTCTAGCTGATGGTTTAATACCCACTTTACAAAAAGAAATATCCAAATATTTCTATGAACATGAGAGATATGAGGAAAACGATGAAGATCAACACAAAAGAAGAACCAATTTTGAAAAATGGATAAAATTAGTTACGATTTTGAATTTTGAAAATTTGAAACTTTATTCTTAACTAGCATTACCCGTCGTGGCTTCGCACTTAGCAAAATCTCAATCATGAATGCTATGACTGATTTATCCTTGGTATGAATAATCAGACATTATCAATTCAGTTACTGGTGCAGTGGTTAGGGGTTTGTCATTCCTTCATAGGTATATCAGAGCGAAGTTAGTTTTCTGGGAATATAACAGACACAGTTAATTTAAGGGCCTTTAAATGTGATTTTAGGAGACCCTTTATAGTCGGGTGAAAAAAGACCTTTAGCTCCACACTCACACGCGAAAATTGCGTGAAAATATTCTAGAGTGCCCCTTGACCCCCTTAAGCGCATTATACTCTATGTATTGATGAATTTTACAGCTTAATTTGGTTCAGTGATTACCTTATAACCGTCTGGAAATTTTCACAGTACGGTAATGTAATAATTTGAATTGCATTGCGTCTTACAGAAATAGATGGACCTGTGAGATTCTGTTACCATGGTTACCGTGTTGCATTCTTTCATTATTTCATTGTAAAAATACATGTTTTAAGGTATTTATTTAATTGTGAGGCATTTAAAGAGTAAGTGAGTGCGTTTCGCTTACGCATTGGGATATGCTGAACCTGTAGGTACCCCATACTGTATGTGTAGGTTGGTGTTAATGGGACCTTATTTTCGGTACAAAACTTGAATGGGACCTTAGCAGAATAATATAGGGAGGGATTTCGGTAAAAAACTGGAATGGGACCTTAGCAGAATAATATAGGGAGGGATAGCAATATGCGTGTTTCCTTGGAAATGTAAATAATTGGTGTACAAATCAATAACAGGCACAGGTATAATATTAAATCCATTATTGGTTTGGCTCCTTAAACTATATGCTCCCCCTTAAGTTCTTTAGTGCACATAAGCAAACTAAAGGATTTATGGTATTCATATACATTTGAAATAGCTTACTTGGATGGGATTTTCACCTTTTCTTGTTTCCAGATGTACAGTATGCTTAATGATTTCTTCTACTTTAAAAAGATGTATGTTTTTTACATGTTTCATGCATAAATATTCTTAAAAAATTGATTTAAATGGACCAGAACGCATGTGTTTAATAATTATGCAAAACTTTAAACTATTACTCATTAACTAAGAATTATGTTATTTTACAGGTTCATAAGTAGGGAGGCTGAGGGGGTTTTGAACCAAATACCGTTATTTATGCAAATTAGGGGGGCGTGGCAAGGTCAATGACCTTGAGGTAGGTCATGCTCAATGACCTTGAGGTAGGTCATTGACCCCCAAGATCGCCGGGACCCCAGAAGGTAAACAAACCTTGGAGGGTCCAGGAACCGGTTTGAGGGGGGTGTGGGTGGAGGGGAGGGGTGGGGGGGGAGGGGGAGGGTGGGGGGGGAGGGGGAGGGTGGGGGAGGGGGGGAGGGGGAGGGAAGGGGGGGAGGGGGAGGGAAGGGGGGGGGGGACGAGGGGGGGAAGGATGGAAGAGGGTCTGCACGAGACCCTCCTCGACCCAGTCTCTCTCTTGGACTGAGCGCCTTCTCTGTTATTATCCTGGGCAATATAGCTTTGCTTTGAGCCCGATGAGATCCGAGTGTTGCCGAAGGTTTCCGAATCCTTGGTTGTGAATGAATTGTCAGAGAATTGAACGGTCAACTGGTGTGTGTGTGTGTGACGTCACAGCAGATTACGGGATGTGGGGTAGGTCATGAACGGGAGTGTTTTGAATGGAAAACATTAGTGTAACTGGTGTGTGTGACGTCACAGCAGAATACGGGATGTGAGGTAGGTCATGAACGGGAGTGTTTTGAATGGAAAACATTAGTGTAACTGGTGTGTGTGTGACGTCACAGCAGATTACGGGATGTGGGGTAGATCATGAACGGGAGTGTATTGAATGGAAAACATGAATGGCGGTGGATGGTGGTGGTTGTTGAACCCTGACGTGGTAGGTTGGTTAAGCTTTGTGTTGTAGCCGATTGGTTCCGAATGCAGCCGAGGGAATCCGATTCTCCATTTGTGCTGACCCGGGAGATTTGAATGGCTTACATTCACGTGTCAGAATAATCAGATTTGAATGGTCAACCGGTGTGTGACGTCACAGCGGAGTTGACCCCTGAGCTAATTTTCAAATTTGCCTTTATTATTATCATCACCATGTTGTTTGTGGGAGAGGGGTTGAATGACCTCAAAGGTAAACAAACATGACTGATGCTGGACTGGGTTTTATTGAATCTAATGAACAGGGATGTGGAACTATGTGGTAATTGAACTAATAAGCCGGAGCCGGCACAGGGGCTAATGGGCAAGATGGCCGCTATACATGGTCTCTTATGGAACTAACTCTTGGGAGCTGGCACATGGGCTAGTGGGCAAGATGGCCACTGCGCGCAACTCTAGAGGACTTGAGATGACTGGTACAGAGGCTATTGAACAAGATGGCTGCCAGGTGAAACTCCCTTATGTTGGAGAACTTGACGAGGCTGGCTGGATGCCCTTCACTACCTATGTTCTTTCCAATCGCCTACTTTCATGAAACTGGGGCAATGTTTTATAGACAACTCCCTTATGTTAGAGGACTTGAGCAGGCTGGCCGGATGCCCATAACCTCCTATGCTCTCCCCAATTTCCTACTGTAATAGGCAAATCCTCCTACCATTATGCTAGCGGTTATGTTGGTTAACACTATACGTGAGAGTACATACTTCAAGCCGACCAGGACGTTAGAAGGTAGAAACCGCCATTAACATCACAGCAAGGGTTGGAGCCTTGTCTTATGGAGATGTAGCCAGTACTCTACTACCCTCTGTGAGGGCTCTAACATCAAACCAGTCAAAGCTTGGGGTATGCCCTTGAAGTCAAACTCCAGTAAGTTAACTAAAAATGCTATACGTAAACTCTCATCATTGACATATCAACGAGGTTTGCAAGCTCGAATGATGAATATGTCTCAGAGGTCTACTCTCCCTTCGTGAAGGGCACCGCGCATTATAGTTCAGCTTAAGGAGCAAGTTCTGGATGTAGAAAAAACTCCGCCATGACACGGTCATTTGAAAAACTATAAAATAGAAAAAATGTCTATCAATGTCATTAGAATACCCAATCTAGCGGCGAGGATATAAACTGTCTTGATGTTTGTGTCAGGGAAAATTAAAGTACACAGAAGAAAACCTCCTAAGTTATGGAGGCATACTCCTTGCACTTCTCTGCATCAATGATTAAATGACAGGCAGAAGGTAGGAAATAATGGGAAAAGAAGACTGGCCTCTTGCAGAAGGAGGGAATCAGAAAAGATGTGGCAAGGGCCTTGGATACTCTAATACTGTTGGAGTTGGAAGAGAACAAGAGTTGACCAAGCGAGGTTGATAGGAAAGAAGACAGAGAGGAGCTTGACACAAGTAAGTGGAAGCAATGCTGAACTCGGCTGTCACCTCTGTAGTTGTAAAATCCGCGTTCTGCTATATGTAAGCTTTTGGAAGCTGAGTTTAAAAAATGTTTTGCAAGAAGAGAATAATACTGTTAATTTTGTTATCTTTAATTCAACCTTCTTGATTACTCATGCTTCAAAGATCCTGTCCAGAATGATTTACAAGAGGATTGAAAGCCAAATAGAAACAGAGTTGGGTGAAGATCAGTTTGGTTTCAGGAGAAATGTAGGAACAAGGGAAGCTGTACTAAGTCTTAGGCTGATTTTAGAAGATAGAATAAGGAAAGACAAGAGAACGTTCATGGCTTTTGTAGATTTAGAAAATGCTTTTGATAAAGTTGATTGGACTAAATTGTTTGACATTTTGAAATCATAAATCAGAAACCTCTATGGAGATCAAATTGACAGGTGAAAAGCTGAAGGAAGTAGGAGACTTCTGTTACTTAGGAAGCAGAATAACCAGTGATGGACGAAGCAAGTAGGTTGGCTCAGACAAAGAAAGCATTTCTACAAAAAAGGAATCTGCTGACATCGAATATAGATTTAGGTATTAGGAAGTCATTTTTGAAAGCCTTTGTCTGGAGCGTGGCGCTCTATGGAAGTGAAACTTGGACTATTGGTGCAGCAGAAAAGAGGAGAATAGAAGCATTTGAAATGTGGTGTTACAGGAGAATGATGATCAGATGGGTAGATAGGGTTACAAACAAAGAGGTATTAAGACGAGTGGGAGAGGAGAGATGTTTCTGGCGACTGCTAATGAAGAGAAGAGATAGGTTGGTAGGACACATACTAAGACACCCAGGAATAGCAAGCTTAGTTATGGAAGGAAGGGTCGAGGACAAGAACTGTAGGGGTAGACCAAGGTTAGAATATGTTAAACAGATTGCCTCCGATGTAGGGATGTTGGAGCTATGTAGAGATGAAACGATTAGCTCAGGACAGGGAGACATGGAGAGCTGCATCAAACCAGTCAAAAGACTGAAGACTCAAACAACAACAATTCAACTTTTGCGGTACCATACACAGATCTCACATGAAGTAAGTGAGATTTAAACTGCAGATAAGCGGTGAGAGCCGGTATACTACTGCTAATTTACATAACAGCCCAACACAATTTTAATGATACTGTCACAATTCTAAGATATTGAAAGCCTGTTTGACATTAGACTGGTATCAAGATTGAGGATGTAGGCTATTAACTTTTATTTTTGTTAAAGCAGTATGTCTTGGCAATAAATTTAACAGGTCTTCAACCGGTAATACAATTTGCATTAAATTACAATAAATTAGTCATGTTTCTTAAGTGGGACTGGGAGAAAAAAAAAAAGTTTTTTTTCCAACTAGTCTGTAGCGCAACATTAGGTCACGGTCCAAGCTCTCTGCTGACCCGGTAGACGCGTGGGTTCGAGTCCCACCGTCGGCCGTCCTTGAAATGGTTTTCCGTGGTTTCCCATTTTCAACACCAGGCAAATGCTGGGACGGTACCTTCTGATAGGCCGCGGTCGATTCCTTCCACATGTAAATGCTGGGACGGTACCTTCTGATAGGCCACGGCCGATTCCTTCCACATCCTTGCCCAGTTTCATCTTCATATACTCCATAGCGACGCGCAGGTCACCCACGGACGTCGAATAGAAAGACCTGCACTCGGCCTCTGAGTAGGTCACACGACAAAAAAAACTAGCTATGAAATTCAATTAAAAGCTTGTCAGGACGGACTCGGTAGACGCGTGGGTTCAAACCCCACCGTCGGCCGTCCTTGAAATGGTTTTCCGTGGTTTCCCATTTTCAACACCAGGCAAATGCTGGGACGGTACCTTCTGATAGGCCACGGCCGTTTCCTTCCACATGCAAATGCTGGGACGGTACCTTCTGATAGGCCACGGCCGATTCCTTCCACATGCAAATGCTGGGACGGTACCTTCTGATAGGCCACGGCCGATTCCTTCCACATCCTTGCCCAGTTTCATTGATTGATAACCTGTGTTATTGTGATGGTATTATTAGTGTGTGTGTGTTGCTCACAAGGTCAAGTACACCCCGTTCTAACCCTCAGACTAGAATTACATTTCTTGGCAGATTCTGAAATCAAACCTTGACTTCCAGGATAGATCCTATGTTAAATAGTCTGTTTATAACCACCTTGAGGTTTAGCGGCTAGTATAATTGGCACTCGCCTCTTAGATACGGGTTTGATAATTATTGGGATCATTCATCCTTGTGTACTTGGGTGTGTTACAGTTTTGTTTGATAACCTGTGTTATTGTGTTGGTTGTATTAGTGTGTGTGGTTTACAAGTTTGTGTGTACCCTGTTCTAATCCTCAGACTGAAATTACATTTCTTGACAAACAGTACATTCAGCCTTGCGAGGAAAACTGAGAAGAGGTGGGTTCATTCCACTCCTCATCTATTCTGGAACTGATTTTCCATGGTTTCACATTTCTACGCCAAGCGAATGCTAGGATGGTTTCCAACTTTAGGTTATCACTGTTTCTTTTTTCTCTAATCCCAAGTTACAAATACACACACTACTACAGACACCAGAGTAACACATGCTACCAATAATATAGGACATACAGTACATCATTTAGACCTAAATGCTAATGAGATAAGATAATTAAGTGCAATAACTTGTAAATGTTAGTCATTAGTACAATAACATGTGTTATCATGCAAATAAATTACAAACACCCAAGTACACAAGGGTGAGTGAACATGATATGGCACTGGGGTACACTCAGCCTCGTAAGGCAAAAACTGTGTAGATGTGGGTTTGATTACCATTTAGGCTGGCTGTATGGCTCAGCGGTAATGTTCTTGCTTGTTGGGCCCAAGGTTGCAGGTTCGTATTCTGGTGCAGCCAGCTGGCATTTGAGGGTGCGCAAATGCGAGGGAACCGTGTCTATAGATTTACAAGCACGTTAAAGATCCCCTGTGGGGTGAAATTCCGGCACCCCGGCGTCGCTCAAAGCCCAATAACATTATTATTAGATATATTTTAATACTGTATAGCCTTGGGTGTCGGGTCCAAACTTTTTTATTTGACGCCCAAAGGGCAGCTTGCATGTCGAAGTTTGTTGTTCCTTGGAGCGCTCTGAAAGTTATAGAGATTAGATATATAAGCTCCTAGACACTATAACGCTTTCTAGTAGAGAAAGGAGGAATTTTTTGTGTTGGCGGAAAATCCCAAGATTAGTTAGTTAGTTATTGTTGTTTTAAGGGGCGGAAAAACGAGGTCATCTGCCCCTAAAATCCCGAGATTAATGTTGCCTTTATGAACATGGCCTACTGAATTCAAATGGGTTTTTTAACATGCCAACAACGTATAAGGAGAGAAACTGCAAGCTTGGGGTTGGTAGCCAGATACGGTAACCACTCACCCACCGTGGCAATTATTAGATTATCTTTATCCTAAAATGCGTTCTTAAGTATTTGCCAACCTCCTAGTGTAGCGGTTAGCATTATTGGCTGTCGCCCGCAGAGGTCTGGGTTCAATTACCCGCTGTGCCAAGAAATTAATTCTGTTTTGAGGGCTGGAACGGGACAGCCTCGTGAAGCAAAACTGAGAAGAGGTTGGTTCGATTCCCACCGCAGCAATCCTCGAAATGGTTTTCTGTGGCCTCCCCACTCCTACTCGAGGCAAATGCTGGATTGGTTCCTAACTTAAGGCCACGGCCGTCTCCTTCCCAATCCTCTCTCAAATTACAAATACACACAATAACATAGGTTTACAAATACACACAATAACATAGGTTATCAGACAAACACGCACACTCGCACGTCTAAAATACACAGGGCTAAATAACCACTTGTGTCCAAGCCACTAAAATGAATTAACAACTGAAGTATTTTGGCTGAAACATAGTCATGTATAAATGTATTGTCTGTTCTGAATCGTTTTTAATGTAGGAGGAGGAAGTTGTTGTTGTTGTTTCACTGAGGGGCTAGGATATTGTGGTCATTTCAGACTTGTGTGTACTTTGTGTGTGTGTAGATTTTGTCTCATAACCTGTGTTATAGTGGTTTCTGTAGTAGTGAGTGTCCACGTTGTGTAGCGGCTAGCATTCCTGGTTGTCGCCCCGTAGGTCCAGATTCTATTCCTGACTCTGCCAAAAAATTTAATTCTGATCTGAGGGCTGGAACGGGGTGCACTCAGCCTCATGAGGAAACATAAGAAGATGTGGGTTTGATTTCCCTTCATCCATCCTGGAAGTGGTTTTCTTTTGTTTCCCACTTCTACTTCAGGCAAATGCCGGGGTAGTTTCAAACTTGAGTGCATGGCCGTCTCCTTCCTAATCGTCCCTGAAATTACAAATACACACACTACTACTACTACTGCAGATTCCATAATAACACGGGTTACCAGACAAATTAAAATACAGGAAAAAAGTCTCCTTGTTGCGTAGTGGCTAGTATTCTTGGCTGTCATTGTGGAGGTGAGGGTTCAATTGGCTCTGCCAAGAGATTTTAATTCTGATCTGACAGCTGGAATGGGGTTTGATTCCTACCTTTGCCATCCTGGAAGTGGTTTTCTGTGATTTCCCACTTCAACTCCAGGCAAATACAAGGGTGGTACCTATCGTAAGGCCACGGACGATTCCTACCCAAATCCTTCCTGAATTACAAATATACAAACTAGTACATACATCACGGTAACACATGTTATCAGACAACTTCTACAAAATCAAGCACACAGGGCTACATGACCACGATACCCAAGGCCCTCAAATGAAACAACAACATAAAACAAATAGCTGAAATTCTTCATTTGTATAATTTGTGTTCGTGAAAAGCCATTTCTTGGATTACAGAATAATTGTGTAAATTAAGAAGTTGTTAGTGGCTTATTTCAGCAGCTTTGGTGGCGTAGTTGGTCGCGGATTCAAACCCGACCGAAGTCGTCAGATTTTTTAAGAGCGTTAAAAATCTCTTGGTGTGCCTTCCTTCGGAGGAGAAGTAAATGTCAGAGATGTATGGCATAATAAAGAACCTTCCACTAATTACACTTGTGTGAAAATAAATTATAGGTTATATTTGACTAACGTTCATAGGTTCCAACATTTGTAGCCAGAAGCCGTTTGCGGTGGCATCTAGTAACGACGTTCAGAACTAGTTGGTTGTTGACGGTGGAGTTTGGTAGTAAAAGTTAGAACTACTTGAAAATCTAATGTCTGCAGTCCTTGCATGAATTAAAAACAGATACACACACTAATACAGACATCACAATTAACACCGGTTATCAGACAGATTCCACACACACCCAAAGTACACGGAGCTATATGACCGCGTTGTCGCAGCCCCTAATCTGAGGAACCAACCAACCAACCATGACTTCTGCAGGTCATTACTATATTTATCGATGTTGGTGAAAGTTGGAACTACATAAAATTGAACTGAACATGTAACTCACCGTTTGCGTGTCCGGCTGGAAGCAGCTACAGACTCCGGCGAGCCAAAAATGTCCTTGGACACTCCAGGCAGTAAGCCATACAATACATAATAAACTGCATCACTTGATGGCCCACACGAACAAGCAATTACCCACTTACTCGCTGTAGAATGCCTGAAGGCATCACGCGCAGACCTTGGCGCTTACTCTCAATTGATGAGTACAACCATCTCTGATGCGTTCGAACTGGTCCACACAACTGATTCTATGCAACAAGGATGTTGCTATTTATACTACTTTTAAAGCGGGTAACGCCCAGCTAACGTCTAGTGAAGGGTAAACAACTTTCATTTTCTCAAGGGTATGTCAATGTATAAAAGATTGTCTACCGCTAACCATCATTCGCCAACTCATCAACCGTCAACATATGCACATTTGATCACACTAAAAGAAATATGTTGACCGCCTCATGGTGTAGTGATTAGCAAAACTTTGAAACCTAAGAGCGTTAGTCAAATATAACCTATAATTTAACTTCACACAAGTGTAATTAGTGGAAGGTTTTTATCATGCCATAAATATAGTAATGACCTGAAGGAAGTCATGGTTGGTTGGTTGGTTCCTCAGATTAGGGGCTGCGACAACGCGGTCATATAGCTCCGTGTACTTTGGGTGTGTGTGGAATCTGTCTGATAACCGGTGTTAATTGTGATGTCTGTATTAGTGTGTGTATCTGTTTTTAATTCATGCAAGGACTGCAGACATTAGATTTTCAAGTAGTTCTAACTTTTACTACCAAACTCCACCGTCAACAACCAACTAGTTCTGAACGTCGTTACTAGATGCCACCGCAAACGGCTTCTGGCTACAAATGTTGGAACCTATGAACGTTAGTCAAATATAACCTATAATTTATTTTCACACAAGTGTAATTAGTGGAAGGTTCTTTATTATGCCATACATCTCTGACATTTACTTCTCCTCCGAAGGAAGGCACACCAAGAGATTTTTAACGCTCTTAAAAAATCTGACGACTTCGGTCGGGTTTGAATCCGCGACCAACTACGCCACCAAAGCTGCTGAAATAAGCCACTAACAACTTCTTAATTTACACAATTATTCTGTAATCCAAGAAATGGCTTTTCACGAACACAAATTATACAAATGAAGAATTTCAGCTATTTGTTTTATGTTGTTGTTTCATTTGAGGGCCTTGGGTATCGTGGTCATGTAGCCCTGTGTGCTTGATTTTGTAGAAGTTGTCTGATAACATGTGTTACCGTGATGTATGTACTAGTTTGTATATTTGTAATTCAGGAAGGATTTGGGTAGGAATCGTCCGTGGCCTTACGATAGGTACCACCCTTGTATTTGCCTGGAGTTGAAGTGGGAAATCACAGAAAACCACTTCCAGGATGGCAAAGGTAGGAATCAAACCCCATTCCAGCTGTCAGATCAGAATTAAAATCTCTTGGCAGAGCCAATTGAACCCTCACCTCCACAATGACAGCCAAGAATACTAGCCACTACGCAACAAGGAGACTTTTTTCCTGTATTTTAATTTGTCTGGTAACCCGTGTTATTATGGAATCTGCAGTAGTAGTAGTAGTGTGTGTATTTGTAATTTCAGGGACGATTAGGAAGGAGACGGCCATGCACTCAAGTTTGAAACTACCCCGGCATTTGCCTGAAGTAGAAGTGGGAAACAAAAGAAAACCACTTCCAGGATGGATGAAGGGAAATCAAACCCACATCTTCTTATGTTTCCTCATGAGGCTGAGTGCACCCCGTTCCAGCCCTCAGATCAGAATTAAATTTTTTGGCAGAGTCAGGAATAGAATCTGGACCTACGGGGCGACAACCAGGAATGCTAGCCGCTACACAACGTGGACACTCACTACTACAGAAACCACTATAACACAGGTTATGAGACAAAATCTACACACACACAAAGTACACACAAGTCTGAAATGACCACAATATCCTAGCCCCTCAGTGAAACAACAACAACAACTTCCTCCTCCTACATTAAAAACGATTCAGAACAGACAATACATTTATACATGACTATGTTTCAGCCAAAATACTTCAGTTGTTAATTCATTTTAGTGGCTTGGACACAAGTGGTTATTTAGCCCTGTGTATTTTAGACGTGCGAGTGTGCGTGTTTGTCTGATAACCTATGTTATTGTGTGTATTTGTAAACCTATGTTATTGTGTGTATTTGTAATTTGAGAGAGGATTGGGAAGGAGACGGCCGTGGCCTTAAGTTAGGAACCAATCCAGCATTTGCCTCGAGTAGGAGTGGGGAGGCCACAGAAAACCATTTCGAGGATTGCTGCGGTGGGAATCGAACCAACCTCTTCTCAGTTTTGCTTCACGAGGCTGTCCCGTTCCAGCCCTCAAAACAGAATTAATTTCTTGGCACAGCGGGTAATTGAACCCAGACCTCTGCGGGCGACAGCCAATAATGCTAACCGCTACACTAGGAGGTTGGCAAATACTTAAGAACGCATTTTAGGATAAAGATAATCTAATAATTGCCACGGTGGGTGAGTGGTTACCGTATCTGGCTACCAACCCCAAGCTTGCAGATTCTCTCCTTATACGTTGTTGGCATGTTAAAAAACCCATTTGAATTCAGTAGGCCATGTTCATAATGGCAACATTAATCTCGGGATTTTAGGGGCAGATGACCTCGTTTTTCCGCCCCTTAAAACAACAATAACTAACTAACTAATCTTGGGATTTTCCGCCAACACAAAAAATTCCTCCTTTCTCTACTAGAAAGCGTTATAGTGTCTAGGAGCTTATATATCTAATCTCTATAACTTTCAGAGCGCTCCAAGGAACAACAAACTTCGACATGCAAGCTGCCCTTTGGGCGTCAAATAAAAAAGTTTGGACCCGACACCCAAGGCTATACAGTATTAAAATATATCTAATAATAATGTTATTGGGCTTTGAGCGACGCCGGGGTGCCGGAATTTCACCCCACAGGGGATCTTTAACGTGCTTGTAAATCTATAGACACGGTTCCCTCGCATTTGCGCACCCTCAAATGCCAGCTGGCTGCACCAGAATACGAACCTGCAACCTTGGGCCCAACAAGCAAGAACATTACCGCTGAGCCATACAGCCAGCCTAAATGGTAATCAAACCCACATCTACACAGTTTTTGCCTTACGAGGCTGAGTGTACCCCAGTGCCATATCATGTTCACTCACCCTTGTGTACTTGGGTGTTTGTAATTTATTTGCATGATAACACATGTTATTGTACTAATGACTAACATTTACAAGTTATTGCACTTAATTATCTTATCTCATTAGCATTTAGGTCTAAATGATGTACTGTATGTCCTATATTATTGGTAGCATGTGTTACTCTGGTGTCTGTAGTAGTGTGTGTATTTGTAACTTGGGATTAGAGAAAAAAGAAACAGTGATAACCTAAAGTTGGAAACCATCCTAGCATTCGCTTGGCGTAGAAATGTGAAACCATGGAAAATCAGTTCCAGAATAGATGAGGAGTGGAATGAACCCACCTCTTCTCAGTTTTCCTCGCAAGGCTGAATGTACTGTTTGTCAAGAAATGTAATTTCAGTCTGAGGATTAGAACAGGGTACACACAAACTTGTAAACCACACACACTAATACAACCAACACAATAACACAGGTTATCAAACAAAACTGTAACACACCCAAGTACACAAGGATGAATGATCCCAATAATTATCAAACCCGTATCTAAGAGGCGAGTGCCAATTATACTAGCCGCTAAACCTCAAGGTGGTTATAAACAGACTATTTAACATAGGATCTATCCTGGAAGTCAAGGTTTGATTTCAGAATCTGCCAAGAAATGTAATTCTAGTCTGAGGGTTAGAACGGGGTGTACTTGACCTTGTGAGCAACACACACACACTAATAATACCATCACAATAACACAGGTTATCAATCAATGAAACTGGGCAAGGATGTGGAAGGAATCGGCCGTGGCCTATCAGAAGGTACCGTCCCAGCATTTGCATGTGGAAGGAATCGGCCGTGGCCTATCAGAAGGTACCGTCCCAGCATTTGCATGTGGAAGGAATCGGCCGCGGCCTATCAGAAGGTACCGTCCCAGCATTTGCCTGGTGTTGAAAATGGGAAACCACGGAAAACCATTTCAAGGACGGCCGACGGTGGGACTCGAACCCACGCGTCTACCGGGTCAGCAGAGAGCTTGGACCGTGACCTAATGTTGCGCTACAGACTAGTTGGAAGAAGATGAAACTGGGCAAGGATGTGGAAGGAATCGGCCGTGGCCTATCAGAAGGTACCGTCCCAGCATTTGCATGTGGAAGGAATCGGCCGTGGCCTATCAGAAGGTACCGTCCCAGCATTTGCATGTGGAAGGAATCGACCGCGGCCTATCAGAAGGTACCGTCCCAGCATTTGCATGTGGAAGGAATCGGCCGCGGCCTATCAGAAGGTACCGTCCCAGCATTTGCCTGGTGTTGAAAATGGGAAACCACGGAAAACCATTTCAAGGACGGCCGACGGTGGGACTCGAACCCACGCGTCTACCGGGTCAGCAGAGAGCTTGGACCGTGACCTAATGTTGCGCTACAGACTAGTTGGAAGAAGATGAAACTGGGCAAGGATGTGGAAGGAATCGGCCGTGGCCTATCAGAAGGTACCGTCCCAGCATTTGCATGTGGAAGGAATCGGCCGTGGCCTATCAGAAGGTACCGTCCCAGCATTTGCCTGGTGTTGAAAATGGGAAACCACGGAAAACCATTTCAAGGACGGCCGACGGTGGGGTTTGAACCCACGCGTCTACCGAGTCCGTCCTGACAAGCTTTTAATTGAATTTCATAGCTAGTTTTTTTTGTCGTGTGACCTACTCAGAGGCCGAGTGCAGGTCTTTCTATTCGACGTCCGTGGGTGACCTGCGCGTCGCTATGGAGTATATGAAGATGAAACTGGGCAAGGATGTGGAAGGAATCGGCCGTGGCCTATCAGAAGGTACCGTCCCAGCATTTACATGTGGAAGGAATCGACCGCGGCCTATCAGAAGGTACCGTCCCAGCATTTGCCTGGTGTTGAAAATGGGAAACCACGGAAAACCATTTCAAGGACGGCCGACGGTGGGACTCGAACCCACGCGTCTACCGGGTCAGCAGAGAGCTTGGACCGTGACCTAATGTTGCGCTACAGACTAGTTGGAAAAAAAACTTTTTTTTTTCTCCCAGTCCCACTTAAGAAACATGACTAATTTATTGTAATTTAATGCAAATTGTATTACCGGTTGAAGACCTGTTAAATTTATTGCCAAGACATACTGCTTTAACAAAAATAAAAGTTAATAGCCTACATCCTCAATCTTGATACCAGTCTAATGTCAAACAGGCTTTCAATATCTTAGAATTGTGACAGTATCATTAAAATTGTGTTGGGCTGTTATGTAAATTAGCAGTAGTATACCGGCTCTCACCGCTTATCTGCAGTTTAAATCTCACTTACTTCATGTGAGATCTGTGTATGGTACCGCAAAAGTTGAATTGTTGTTGTTTGAGTCTTCAGTCTTTTGACTGGTTTGATGCAGCTCTCCATGTCTCCCTGTCCTGAGCTAATCGTTTCATCTCTACATAGCTCCAACATCCCTACATCGGAGGCAATCTGTTTAACATATTCTAACCTTGGTCTACCCCTACAGTTCTTGTCCTCGACCCTTCCTTCCATAACTAAGCTTGCTATTCCTGGGTGTCTTAGTATGTGTCCTACCAACCTATCTCTTCTCTTCATTAGCAGTCGCCAGAAACATCTCTCCTCTCCCACTCGTCTTAATACCTCTTTGTTTGTAACCCTATCTACCCATCTGATCATCATTCTCCTGTAACACCACATTTCAAATGCTTCTATTCTCCTCTTTTCTGCTGCACCAATAGTCCAAGTTTCACTTCCATAGAGCGCCACGCTCCAGACAAAGGCTTTCAAAAATGACTTCCTAATACCTAAATCTATATTCGATGTCAGCAGATTCCTTTTTTGTAGAAATGCTTTCTTTGTCTGAGCCAACCTACTTGCTTCGTCCATCACTGGTTATTCTGCTTCCTAAGTAACAGAAGTCTCCTACTTCCTTCAGCTTTTCACCTGTCAATTTGATCTCCATAGAGGTTTCTGATTTATGATTTCAAAATGTCAAACAATTTAGTCCAATCAACTTTATCAAAAGCATTTTCTAAATCTACAAAAGCCATGAACGTTCTCTTGTCTTTCCTTATTCTATCTTCTAAAATCAGCCTAAGACTTAGTACAGCTTCCCTTGTTCCTACATTTCTCCTGAAACCAAACTGATCTTCACCCAACTCTGTTTCTATTTGGCTTTCAATCCTCTTGTAAATCATTCTGGACAGGATCTTTGAAGCATGAGTAATCAAGAAGGTTGAATTAAGGATAACAAAATTAACAGTATTATTCTCTTCTTGCAAAACATTTTTTAAACTCAGCTTCCAAAAGCTTACATATAGCAGAACGCGGATTTTACAACTACAGAGGTGACAGCCGAGTTCAGCATTGCTTCCACTTACTTGTGTCAAGCTCCTCTCTGTCTTCTTTCCTATCAACCTCGCTTGGTCAACTCTTGTTCTCTTCCAACTCCAACAGTATTAGAGTATCCAAGGCCCTTGCCACATCTTTTCTGATTCCCTCCTTCTGCAAGAGGCCAGTCTTCTTTTCCCATTATTTCCTACCTTCTGCCTGTCATTTAATCATTGATGCAGAGAAGTGCAAGGAGTATGCCTCCATAACTTAGGAGGTTTTCTTCTGTGTACTTTAATTTTCCCTGACACAAACATCAAGACAGTTTATATCCTCGCCGCTAGATTGGGTATTCTAATGACATTGATAGACATTTTTTCTATTTTATAGTTTTTCAAATGACCGTGTCATGGCGGAGTTTTTTCTACATCCAGAACTTGCTCCTTAAGCTGAACTATAATGCGCGGTGCCCTTCACGAAGGGAGAGTAGACCTCTGAGACATATTCATCATTCGAGCTTGCAAACCTCGTTGATATGTCAATGATGAGAGTTTACGTATAGCATTTTTAGTTAACTTACTGGAGTTTTCGTTTTTTTTTTTTTTTTTTTTTTTTAAGATTTAGCTTCTGTATACTTAACTATAATGCGCGGTGCCCTTTACGAAGGGAGAGTAGACCTTTGAGGTGTATTCGTCATCCAAGTTTGCAAAGCTTGTTGATACACCTGTGATAAGAGTTTACGTATAGCATTTGTAGTTAACTTACAGGAGTTTGACTTCAAGGGCATACCCCAAGCTTTGACTGGTTTGATGTTAGAGCCCTCACAGAGGGTAGTAGAGTACTGGCTACATCTCCATAAGACAAGGCTCCAACCCTTGCTGTGATGTTAATGGCGGTTTCTACCTTCTAACGTCCTGGTCGGCTTGAAGTATGTACTCTCACGTATAGTGTTAACCAACATAACCGCTAGCATAATGGTAGGAGGATTTGCCTATTACAGTAGGAAATTGGGGAGAGCATAGGAGGTTATGGGCATCCGGCCAGCCTGCTCAAGTCCTCTAACATAAGGGAGTTGTCTATAAAACATTGCCCCAGTTTCATGAAAGTAGGCGATTGGAAAGAACATAGGTAGTGAAGGGCATCCAGCCAGCCTCGTCAAGTTCTCCAACATAAGGGAGTTTCACCTGGCAGCCATCTTGCTCAATAGCCTCTGTACCAGTCATCTCAAGTCCTCTAGAGTTGCGCGCAGTGGCCATCTTGCCCACTAGCCCATGTGCCAGCTCCCAAGAGTTAGTTCCATAAGAGACCATGTATAGCGGCCATCTTGCCCATTAGCCCCTGTGCCGGCTCCGGCTTATTAGTTCAATTACCACATAGTTCCACATCCCTGTTCATTAGATTCAATAAAACCCAGTCCAGCATCAGTCATGTTTGTTTACCTTTGAGGTCATTCAACCCCTCTCCCACAAACAACATGGTGATGATAATAATAAAGGCAAATTTGAAAATTAGCTCAGGGGTCAACTCCGCTGTGACGTCACACACCGGTTGACCATTCAAATCTGATTATTCTGACACGTGAATGTAAGCCATTCAAATCTCCCGGGTCAGCACAAATGGAGAATCGGATTCCCTCGGCTGCATTCGGAACCAATCGGCTACAACACAAAGCTTAACCAACCTACCACGTCAGGGTTCAACAACCACCACCATCCACCGCCATTCATGTTTTCCATTCAATACACTCCCGTTCATGATCTACCCCACATCCCGTAATCTGCTGTGACGTCACACACACACCAGTTACACTAATGTTTTCCATTCAAAACACTCCCGTTCATGACCTACCTCACATCCCGTATTCTGCTGTGACGTCACACACACCAGTTACACTAATGTTTTCCATTCAAAACACTCCCGTTCATGACCTACCCCACATCCCGTAATCTGCTGTGACGTCACACACACACACACCAGTTGACCGTTCAATTCTCTGACAATTCATTCACAACCAAGGATTCGGAAACCTTCGGCAACACTCGGATCTCATCGGGCTCAAAGCAAAGCTATATAGCCCAGGATAATAACAGAGAAGGCGCTCAGTCCAAGAGAGAGACTGGGTCGAGGAGGGTCTCGTGCAGACCCTCTTCCATCCTTCCCCCCCTCGTCCCCCCCGCCCTTCCCTCCCCCTCCCCCTCCCTCCCCCTCCCCCCCCCTCCCCCACCCTCCCCCTCCCCCCCCACCCCTCCCCTCCACCCACACCCCCCTCAAACCGGTTCCTGGACCCTCCAAGGTTTGTTTACCTTCTGGGGTCCCGGCGATCTTGGGGGTCAATGACCTACCTCAAGGTCATTGAGCATGACCTACCTCAAGGTCATTGACCTTGCCACGCCCCCCTAATTTGCATAAATAACGGTATTTGGTTCAAAACCCCCTCAGCCTCCCTACTTTCATAAATCAATAAGTCTATGTTCTAATTCAGCTATCAACCTCAACAACGTCTGAAATTGAAGACCATTAAATCAGAAATGTCCTGTACTAAAACTGAAAATAAATAATCGTGTCCCCATTCAAAAGCTTAATATAAAGAAATGAAAGAAATATTGTGGAAATTTTGCATTTTTGAAGAAATATGTTACATTTCTTGGTATGATAGTGATAAATTAATACATTAAGTAGGAGACATCAACAACACTAATGTTAATAGTTATATGAAAGAAAATTTTAAATAAATTCATTGTGGCAGTTGCTAGGTGACCTCAAAAAATGTCCATTGTATTTACAAAAACGATTTTGGACACCCCTGAAGCTGTAAATTGACCATTCTTATGCAATAACTGTCTTTCTTTACATTCTAGTTAACCACTAAAAGAATTTCAAAAGATTTGGTTTAAAATTAGGGATATATTCTTAAAACGTATATGAATACCTTAAATGACATAATGTGTGCAGGATTCAAACTGGCAACCTCTTGGTTTGGCTGCCAATGATTATTGCATATCACAAGCATTTATGGCCATTTTAACTGGATTGCTAGTTTCCAAAACTACTCAAGGAAGGTACTGCTACAGGCCTGTGAAAGAGTCCAATATCGTCGCCAATCGATATGTTGTTACACCACTTGAATTCGGTGTGGAAGGAGAGTTCTTTTGTTCGCTGCTGAGAGCCGAGGAAGTGTCCTCTCATACATATAGGTCTAGAGGTTCCCGATCACACAGAAATACTTTCAACTCCGATACATTACTCATGGGCAGTACTTGAGGAGCAATCCCTATTCCTTGATCAATTCTCCAAGAGTCCTCGTTCATTCGCTTAGAACTTTGTGGCCATGTATCCTATAGTAGTCTTTATGTTCGACCCTGACTATTATATATCAGAAAACTGTACTCTAATGAGGCTCATTATAACACTATTTTTCATTATGAAACAGTTTCTCCCACCAATCAGGGCTCAAGAAACAGTTGTTTGACCAATTAGATAATTAGATGCGCTGAGTCCTACGTCATTCTGATTTAAATTTCACTGCGTGACCCAGAGTCATAGTAGGGTAATCGAGGAGGCCATGATCAAATACAAGGCATGCTCTGCGTCTCATGCGCTCTGTTCATTACATAAAACTGGCAAAATCTCGACAGATATTTATGAATATTTATGTTCGAACATAAAATAGTTATAATAATTATCGTCGAACATAAACAGTCGTATGCAACTCGCCTATAATGGTAATTAAGACACCCGTATGGAAATTATAAAACTAGCATACGCTCGTTTTATAAACATACTCGTGTCTTAATTATTGCCATTATAGGCGAGTTGCATAATGTACTATTATAAGGTAGTTACAGGGTCAGGGTGAGGTAGGTGCCTCGGGCACTTTCCCAGCATTTGCCTGGGGTTAAACAGGAGAAAATCACACTCTGGATAGACACAGTTAGGGTCGCAATTCCGCTAATAGAATGGAACTATTCCCTTGTCAGGGGATTCGGTGGGGTAGTTGGTAGTATGCTGAACTGCTGTGCCCAAGATCGCGGGCTCAAACCCGGCCGAATCATCAGATTTTTAAGAGCGTTAAAATCCTTCAGTATGCCTTCCTTCGGGGGGGGGGGGGGGGAAGTAAAGCCGAGGGTCTCATGTCATATATATTTATGGCATGTAAAAGATCCTACCACTAACTAAACTTGTTGTTTGAGTCTTCAGACTTTTGACTGGTTTGATGCAGCCCCCCATGCCTCCCTGTCCTGAGCTAATCGTTTCATATCTACATAGCTACCACACCCTACATACGAGGCAATCTGTTTAACATATTCTAACCTTACTCTACCCCTACAGTTCTTGTCCTCGACACTTCCTTCCATAACTAAGCTTGCTATTCCGGGGTGTCTTAGTATGTGCCCTACCAACTATCTCTTCTCTCCATTAGCATTCGCCAGAAACTTCTCTCCTTTCCCACTCTTCCTAATACCTCTTCGTTTGTAACCCTATCTACCCATCTGATCTTCATCATTCTCCTGTAACACCACATTTCAAGCGCTTCAATTCTCCTCTTTTCTGCTGCACCAATAGTCCAAGTTTCACTTCCAGAGAGTGCGACGCTCCAGACAAAAGTTTTCCAAAAATGTCTTCCTAATACCTAAATCTATATTCGATGTCATCAGGTTCCTTTTCTGTAGAAATGCTTTCCTTGCCTGAGCCAACCTACTTTTTATATTCTCTTTGCTTCGTCCATCACTGTTATTTTGCTTCCTAAGTAACAGAAGACTCCTACTTCCTTTAGTTTCTCCCCTACCAATTTGATTTCCATAGAGGTTTCTGATTTATTGCGGCTGCATTCCAATATTTTTGTTTTATATTTATTAATTTTCATCATGTGAGTCGTGTGGTTTCAAAAACCCCTATCTCCAAGTTTCACGAAAATGGAGATAAATGCCGTTTGGATTTTTCTGTGGACATGTCTACCGCTGTGTACTACTAGTGCGCATCAAAAACCGCTCTAACCGTTCGAAATTCAATGTCAAAGTTGAGGGTTATTTTCATGTTCCGCCATCTCCAATGCTTTGCGCTCGGACATAAATAACATAACCCGCCATCTCCAACTGCCAATAGGAAGGCAATACGCGGCCATGTGACTGGCAGGCAAGGAGCTCTTGGCGCGACTGTGAGAGGTAGCATTTGTGTTTACAGAGTGCCGTGTAGATGTATATTACTAATGGATTCATCTCATAAATGTATTGAGAAGTATAGCCCTGGCAAGGGTAGGAAGAAGTTACGTAATGAGCAGCAGTGGAAATGCAATGAAGCAAAAATATCAAGGTATGTTTTCTTATAGTAACATTATGTTATTACGTTCTCTTGTCAGCGTAATTGTAGTACTGTATCAGAAAGTGCAGTTTAAAAAAAAGCTTTAGAAAACATGCACTGTTGCATGAAGTCAGCGTGTGGTGTTGTGCCGGATCGGTTGTTCTCATCTCACAGAGGTGACAGCAGTTCGAATCTCGGCCAGTGCACATTCGATTTCCTAAAGCCCGTACCATTGTTGGTGGCATTATGCAGCTTCTGATAATTATTACCTTCTATGGTCACGTTGAGAAGGCAACATCCCTTTCTTTCCCGATGCAGGCCATTCATGCAGGCCATTCATAAATAGCTGTGATTTAGTAAGCATACACAATCTCGTAAGTGCCAAGGGTGTTTATTACGCAGGTACTCGCCGGCTGGATCCCCTGTCACACCAAAGTGCGGCCATAAATCCAAGGCTTATAAGTGCGGAGATATTTCTTTGTTGGATGTGAAGAAGTTTCACTCAGTATTCTACTCTACATCATCAAAACTGCAGCAGGATAGTTTCATTATCAAGCATGTTTCTTGTATACCAGTGGCGAAACGCAGGCCGGCTAATAATATCAGATCCGGAAAAGCGCACACATTCAAGTACACTATTCGGAAACGGGATGGTACGATGGTGCCAGTTTGCCGAGAAACATTTATGGGAGCTCTCCTATTGAAGAAGGACAGAATTCGAGGGGTAATAAAGCGTCATTTAGTATATGGGGGAATGCCTGTGGAGAGAAGAGGGGGAGACAGAAGACCCTATGCCAATAGATCAAAACGTGCGGCCATCTGTAAATTTATTGAATCGTTTCGTGCTAAAGAGCCGCACTACTGCCGTACCAAGTCAGCGGCACGAATGTACCTGCCATGTGACCTAAATATAAAAAAAAACTTTGGAGACAATACAATACCACTGTTGAAACTGAACTGCAAGCAAACCACTCCTTCAGAAAGATCTTCAATCGAAACTACAATATTGGCTTTGGAAGTCTTAAAGACTGATGTTTGTTCAACTTGCTCACAACTAGACGAGGAACTGAAAAATTGCACATCAGAAAGTGCAAAAGTTGATTTTCAGACCAAGAAACGAGTCAACAAGTTAAAATACCGGCATTCTATGAATATTTAAGAGAGGAAGATGAGTCTATTCAGACTGTTTCCTTTGATTGACAGAAGAACATGCTATTGCCCAAGCTAAATGACCAAAGTGCTTACTTCAGCAGGCAAATAAATGTGTATAACTTCACCGTAGTTTTTGGAAGCTCTAAGACGTCGCTGACGCCCGAAAATGTGATGATCTATTCGTGGAATGAAGCTGAATTTCGTAGAGGTGCAAATGAAAATGCAAGTTGTTTGTTTCATGCTCTTAACAGTATCGATCTGTCAAAAAAGAAAACCGTGCGTCTATTTGCAGATGGATGCGGTGGACAGAATAAGAACAGTATTCTTGTATGGTTAGTAAATGGCTTCCATCTGCACCAGTGAATGTGAATAAAATTGAAATTTACTTTCCTGTAGTTGGACATTCCTTTTTACCACCCGACAGGGTGTTCGCACGTATAGAGAAAGTTGTGCGAAAAAGAGAGGCTATCCTTAAGCCGGAGGTATACAATGAGATTTTCAGCGGACATGGTAAGCTTTTCCAGCCTGGTTGTGAAGTGTCAATATATGACTGGAAGGTTCGAGATGTTTTCAAACCTGTCGGCTCGTGGCATTTTCAATTCAGTCCTGCGAAAAGAATTTTTCTAAAAAGGAGCAAAAACAACATATTGGTACAAGGAGAAGTTGCTTACCGTTGCACATTTGGCCTGCCAAAGAGTCTGTTAAAGAGAGCCAAAACCTTTTCCGGACTGGTTCCACGGTTAATGGAAAAAGGTAAGGTTCCTTTAAACAATGCAAAAGTGAAGGATGTCAGCAGATTGGTTGAGAAACATTACAGGGCTAAATGGAGGGAGCTTGCAGATCTCCAGTTTTATGTTTCACTGGAAACGCGTCAGGCTGAACATTGTCAGAGTATGACAGAAGAGCAGGAGGAAGAAGAATACTGTGAACCAAGGAATGATTCCTTATCCTTGTTATATTAGATTGGAACAATCATAATATTTTTATTTTTCATCAGGCAAATACATTGCATATTCTCAACGAACATTTAAACATTTAATATTATTTCATGTTTGCAATTCGTTTTCCATCTCAGTGTGCTACATAGAAGTTCGTAAGTGAAGTAAAAGTAGTTTCTTTGAGCATTAGAGAGTACGAGTGTGTTTTCAATATCCATGTTTACTTCCAAACCCCGCCATGTCCACCTGTGACTTTCAAAACCCCCTATGTTCAAGACAAATATTGCCCTAGCACAAAAATGTAGAGATGAAACTGCATAAATATTGTATGTATTATTCAGTATGAGCTAATTTAAATAAACGTAAAGAAAATTTTAAAATAGAATGTAAAATGCAGTCATGGCAGTTTTTTGCCCTTCCTGAAAAATTGATTTACTTGGAGATAGGGGTGTTTGAAAATACACGACTCATGTATTCCTTCCTCAAGACGGAGTCCATACCATTCAAAAACTCATTCAAATCCTCAGGCGTGTCGGCCAAGATGACGATGTCATCAGCAAATCTCAGAGTAGAAATTATTTCTCCTTGAATCTTCACTCCCACTTTAAACTTTTGTCCAATTTCCTTCATTGCTTGTTCAATGTAAAGATTGAAAAGTAACCCTTGCAGCCTTGCCTTACACCTTTCTGAATACCATTTTCTCTCTCATGTCCTTCAGCTCGAATGACTGCTGTCTGGTTTCTGTACAGATTGTAGATCACCCTCTTATCCCTGTACTTTATTCCAAACTAAACTTGTGTGAAGCTAAATTTCTAGGTTAGATTTCGTTGAAACGCTCTATCAAATTTCCAACGTTCACCACTAGGTGTCAGTGACATCTGACAGCGAAAGGTGGAACTACTTGAAATTGGACGGAACTTGTAGCTTCCCCTGGGTGTCCGCTTGAAGCAGCAACAGCCTCTGGCGAGCCGAACATGTCCTCGGACACTCCCGGCATTATAAGTCATACGCTAAATAAATAAACAGTCCTTTGTCACAGAATTGGAAAGAATTTTCTATCATTGGAGATCAATAAAATAATATCCACTTCATTTGAATTCTTGTTTCTTTTATTTGTTTGCTAAACAGCTTCAATTAGCTCCGGTAAAGAAAATCCTCTTTTCTCCCTCATTATGAAAACAGGCAACATTCAACGACTCGTTGTGTAAGCTTTGTACACTAATTGAATTACTTGTTTTGCTTTGTGCAAAAAACTATTGATCGGGGTGGCTACAATTTCCAAGGTGCTAGATTATGAGTCTAGGCTATCTCTGAACTCGAACGACGAAGTGATTCGAACCTCCCAGACGATGGCCTTTCAGTGCTTTCATATTTTGCCTATGTTCCTTTATGAAAAAGAATACGCTTATGAGATCACCTTTTGTCCGTGTGTGTGTGTGTGCAAGTATGCATCCGCGTGTGTGCCCCACCCCCTCTCCCCTAATCAAATCCAAACGGCTGGAGCGATTTCAATGAAGCCCGGTAAGGTCATAGTACTATTTCTTTAGACCCCGACCGTGCCCTTCAAATTGTATTACATCTCACCAATCCAACATGACGCCTGTGCGAAATATTTCACTGGGATCCTATATCTCCGAAACTCTTACTGATATCATGCTGAATTTTTTTACGGTGATAAAGGGCACTACTAAAAGTTCACTTATGTATTTTTCAAAAACCTGTTAACTATAAAACGAACATGGTGGCCATGCGAAGTTGAAACAGTTAAATAGAATTTTCTCGCGATTTAACCATCCAAACGCAGTAAAACATGTTACAGCAAATGTTTATGCACATTGTAATTCACTAACATCTATCTTAGTTAAATTACATAACTTCAAGATGGTGGCTGTGCGAAATTTTAAAATCTCGTTTTTTATTTGTTGGGTGCTAATCATGCGATTGAAGTTTGAATAATACATCTACACAATAATCTTAATGTAATATTTCATAACTCTAAGGACTACATATATAAAAATCCAACATGGCGACCATTCGAAATATTTAGACGTTTCTCAATATCTAAGAATCTATTACAGCTGAAATTTTGTACGTTAATACAGGCAATTAACAAAAGTAGGATATATGAAAATAGGCTATATAGTTCTTCACGGAACTACTTGTTCAAAGTTGCAGGCAAATGCCGGGATAGAACCAACTAATATCCCACAGATGCTTCTTTCTAACTCCTTCATTTCCTAGTAAGGGATGAATATTTGACACTTATGATTGGTGAAATCGAACGCTTTTGATCCAGTCAACACGATTGTATTTGTAACCAAATGCTAATGGATGTTATTCCCTAAACTTGTGCACCTGAGTAGCCGCGCTTCAAGCATTATCCTCAAAATTTAACACAAGCAACAAAGTTTAAGATGTTAAGCAAACATGCATCGATGACACAACTAAAGAAGATCCCGTAAAAAGAACAAGAAAGATATCTAGATAATAATCTGTTCGCAGGAATACTCTCGAAAACGAAATAAAAATCCACACAGTTGTAACCTTTCAGGGAACCAACTCAATGTCAAAACCATTCTTTAACAGGTACTGTAGTTCCGTGACGAACTAAAGAGTATACTTTCCTTAAAACTTAAGATTCATGCCAACCTATATAGACCTATCTAGGATAATGACGAAATCAAATTGGTAATACTAACATTTCTTAGTACTGCAATTTGAAATACACCTGTGATATTGTAGTCAAATAGCGTAACTTACTACAGTTGGCAGCCTTGGTGACTCTGAATATATTCTTAGTTCCATCTCTTAAGGTATATAATGCACATACACATTTTGGTTGAAGTCTAATGGATAGTATGGACGTTACATGCTGTTTGGTATTGGATTTATCAGTGCGCCTAAAATCATGTTGGGGACTATGTCATGTATGTGATACTCAGAATTAATCTGAATATTACGATCTATTAAGGGGGTATGTAACCGAAAATGCATACCTGGCTTTAAAAAGTGACAAAATGGCACCAGTACAGTCACTGCAAAAAGTTTGTTACATCCTCTTATTTAGGTACACTTATATACACTAAGCTTTTTACTAGTTTCAATATATGTCACTATCTCTCACTTAATGTAGAATTATCCAAATACCGTGAAAAGGTTCTTATTTATGGTCATTTGAATTTTGGATTCTATAAACCTCAGTGAAAATATGAATGTAAATGCATGCAAATTCTACAAATGGTTAAATAGAAGTATAATTCTAGACAAATATGTGTATAATCACTCAATAAACAATCCCAGAGAAAAGTGTACCTATGTGGTGGAAAAATTAATATTGGGAAAACAACATCTGAAAGTTGGATATGTTCTTCTACACACATTAAAGAACTTTTTCTATAGGCATGCAGCATCAGATAAATATGTATTTTAAAAATACTTCCAGTTGAGTAATGAGCTTGGAATTGTTACACACAGTATAAGATAGGCCATACATACAAAAAACACATAATTCAAAATGTTGATATTTTGACCCCTCATCGGTTACATCCTCCCTTAAGGTCCCCGCGTACTCTTACACGATGAAAAAGTCTATTTTTGTGGCATCACTTTACTAAGTATTTTCAGGGTTTATGCTGAAGGTTCAGCTATGATTCTTGTCACATATAAGAAGCGATATATTCTGAGCTATTTTTGACCATGCAGTGCTACTTTGCTTTTATAGGATGTATTAAATGAATACAAATTTGGAGAGATACATTTTCATAAAAAATGTTGTGTAAGTTGCTTCAGGTACACATTTCTCAGTTGTTTTTCAATCAAATATTCTCAAATTTTGTTCACATACTTGGAATGGATCATGGCAGATGAGAAACCACTTTGTTTCATTATTATTGGGACAGAATGCAAGAAAAAAATCCGAGCTCTTTCTTTATAAATTTATTCAAAAATATGTATCAATTTTTCTCTTCCCAATCCATGCCTACTATGTTTTGGAAGTGAAAATAGGTTAACATTCAAGTACTCCATTAGGCAAGTTAATGTAAAAAAGTAGTACCGTGAAGAACTTTACAGCCTATTTTCATATATCCTACTCATGTTAATTGCCTCTATCGGTGGCGTAGTCGGTAGCATGCTGAACTGCTGCGCCCAAGATAGCGGGTTCAAACCCGGCCGAAGTCGTCGGATTTTTTAAGAGCGTTAAAAATCCTTCAGTATGCCTTCCTTCGGAGGGGAAGTAAAGCCGGCGGTCCCATGTCATAGATTTATGGCATGTAAAATATCCTTTCACAGACTAAACTTGCGTAAAGCAAAATTTGTTAGGTTAGATTACGTCGGAACGCTCTATCAAAGTTCCAACGTTCGCCACTAGGTATCATTGATACCTGGTGGCGAAAGTTGGAACTACTTGAAATTGAACGGAACTTGTATCTCACCCTTTACGGTATCCGCTGGAAGCAGCTACAGACTCAGGCGAGCCGAACATGTCCTCGGACACTCCCGGCATAAAAGCCATACGATAAATAATAAATAAATAAATAATCAACATACAAAATTTCAATTTGAAGGTTGTGATAGATTCGTAGATATTGAGAACCGTCTAAATATTTCAGATGGTCGCCAGGCTGGATTTTTATTTTTGTACTATTACATTAAGATTATTGTGTACGTGTGGTATTCAAACTTCAATCGCATGATTAGAACAAAAGAAGTAAAAACGAGATTTTAAAATTTTGCACAGCTGCCATATTGGAGTTATGCAAACAATTGATATAAATTAGATGCCAGTAGATTAACATTTGTATAAGCATTTAACGTGCAACGTTTCACTGCACTCGGATAGTTAAATCACGAGAAACGTCCATTTAAATATTTATATTTCGCGTCGCCGCCATTTTGGATTTGTGCTCACCAGGTTACTGAAAGTCCTATAGGTGAACATATGTTCATAGCCTCTATGAACATAAACAATTTCAGTTTGATTGCTGTAAAAGATTCGTAGATATTGAGAACCGTCTAAATATTTCGGATGCTCGCCATTTTCGATTGTTATATGTACAGGCCATGGAGTTATGTACCATTCAAGGAAAATTATTGCCTAGGTTCATTATTCAAACTTTCACTTCGATCGCATGATTACGACACGAGAAATATAAACTTAATTTTAAAATTTCGCACAGCCGCCATCTTGAGGTTATGTAAACAATTGAACTAAATTAGATGCCACTGCATTACAATATGTATTATTATTTACTGTACCACATTTCACTGCGCTCAGAGAGTTAAATCACGAGAAAAGTCTATTAAAATGTTTCAACTTTGCTTGGCCGCCATGTGCGTTTTGTACTTTACAGGTTTATGAAAGTTCCATAGATAAACTTGTATCAGTACACTTTATCACCGTACAAAATTTCAGGGTGATATCTCTAAGAGTTTCGGAGATATAGAATGTCAGTGGAATATTTCGCACAGCCGCCATTTGGAGGTTATGTAAACAATTGAACTAAATTAGACTCCAGTGGAATACCATGCTTATAAACATTTGCTGTACCAAGTTTCATTACATTTGGATGGTTAAATCGCGAGAAAAGTCTATTTAAAAGTCTCAACTTCGCTTGGCTGCCATGTTGGTTTTGTAGTTACCAGGTTTTTGAAAGTCTCATAGGTGAACTATTAGTAGACCCTTCATCATCGTACAACATTTCAGGGCGATATCCGTAATAGTTTCGGAGATACTGAATGCTGGTGAAATAATTCGCACAGCCGCCATGTTGGATTGATGAGTCACAATAAAATTTGAAGGGCACGGTCGGGGTCGGCCAGAATGGTGCTATGATCTTACCGAGTTTCATTGTAATCGCTCCAGTCGTTTAGAAGTTATTAGGGGAGACACACACACACCATCACACACACACACGCACACACACGCACACACAGACACACGGACAAAAGGTGATCTCATAAGCCTTTTTTTTTTCATAAAATGAAAATAGGCTAAAAAATATTGCCCTCTATCTTAAATGGTTTCCTAGTTATTGGTACCTAAACATGAAAAATGAGTATTAACGGAAAACAGCTGGGAAAGTTAAAAGTGTAGTATTCAGAGCATGGGACGCTAATTTAAAAAAACGAATTTAAGGTAGTTGTAGACATCAAAACCCCAACAAACTATATATATTTGGAATAAGGAAAGAATGAAGAATTTTATGGCGCCAAAATAAAAAAAATCGATTTTTTTCATCATGCAAGAGTAGCCTACGTGGTGTCCTTAAAGTGCCAATTTTGGATAAAATTCATTTGTTAGTATAGAAGTCTATTTAAAAGTCTCAGCTTCGCTTGGCTGCCATGTTGGTTTTGTAGTTACCAGGTTTTTGAAAGTCTCATAGCTGAACTTTTAGTAGAGCCCTTCATTATCGTACAACATTTCAGGGCGATATCGGTAATAGTTTCGGAGATACTGAATGCTGGTGAAATAATTGGCTAATTAAAAATTGAATCTATCAGAAAGCTTAGAATCATATTGGCAGCACTGAGGTATATTAGTTATTCCTAATTAATCTAGAATATCAGGTACTATACGTGTGCACAGTTTAGAGCTGATGGCTTGCATACTTTCTGATATATTGATAATAGGATTAAACTAATAGAGAGACCATTTATTAACAGTCACCCTGAAGAATAAGAAAAGCCGATGGAGGAACCAAAAGAATGGCCTCCCACAGGGAAGTGTGCTAGCTCCGTTATTATAAAATACCAGCTGAAGTACCCGTGCTTCGCTACGCGTGATAAATAAATTAAAATGTGAAGGTTACAGTTAAATCAGAGGATAGGCGAGGAGCTGCACAGAGGGAGATTAAGGATGGAACATTTTGTCCAACTACACCGCTCGGCGTTGACCGTGTTTTATAGCACAAATTAAGGTTTTACTCGCTAACCTTTAGAGATACCTTTCGGATAGAAAATGTTATTTTAAACCTCGTATATGGCATCAAAAGTTTGCTAATTCTTAGCGTTCTATTTTTATTTGAAATGGAAATATGAAAGTTTGAAACCAAATGGTGTAGTGACGTCACTAAAATGGTCGCCATCTTTAAATAGTGCAAAGCATTGAAATCAAAAGTGACCTATATGTTAACCAGGTAAATCAGCTACTTCCATGTACAATTCATGTAAATCGGACCAGTGGTACTAGCGTGATTGAGTAATACACAGACACACACCATCTCATTTTAGCCTCGCTTCGCTCGCGTCATAGTCGTGCCATATTGCTGTTCAATGAAATGCAGGTTTAACCCCGTTAACACCCCTTTAGAACCTGAATACCCCAAAATTTCTCCTTAGTAGACGTTTTCGACACACAACCAACATATCCCCAAAATATCATTATTCTAACTTTAATAGTTTTGGTTGGTCGATGAGAGTGAACATCCAAAAATCCTTCCTTAGTGGACGTTTTTCTTCCAGAATTTACCCCTCCCCATAGGCCCCTTAAATTGCATTTATGAAAAAACGGTCGAACATCTATTTTATTTATTTATTTATTTATTTATTTATTTATTTTTAAGCTGATTGATTTCCTCCGAGTTTCAAACTCCTCGCCTATGTCGTTTAAGAGATACACGCTCCGTTAGGAATCTTTCAACCTCCATTTTTCATCCCTTTCACCTCATAATATACACTACATCGAAAAAACATTAGACAAGTGTCAGCTTATTTTTAATGATTAGTATATATGCCAAGTATCACATCCCCAAATGAAACCACTCGTGAGATATTGTTATTCAATGAAATGCACGTTTACCCTCTTAACACCTCTTTAGAACCTGAATATCCAAAACTCTTTCCTTAGTGGATGTTTTCGACGTACAACGATCATATTCCCAAAATTTCATGTTTCTAACTTTAATAATTTTGGCTTGGCGATGATGAGTGAGTGAGTGAGTCAGGACATTTTCTTTCATTTATTTTTGATAATTTCACCCCTCCCCATGAACCCCTTAAATTAGATTTATGAAACAAACGGTCGAACACCTATTTACTTACTTAAAGCTGTTTTCCCCCTGAGTTTGATGAGTGAGTGAGTCAATCAGTTAGGACACTTTCTTTCCTGTTTTTTCCCCCAGAATTTCACCCCTCTCCAAGGGCCCCTTAAATTGGATTTATGCAAAAACGGTCGAACAGCTATTTACTTGTATTTTAAGCTGTTTTTTTCCGCCGAATTTCAAACTTCTCGCCTATTTCGTTTCAGAGATACACGCTCCGTTAAGAATTCCTCAACACCCAATTTTCACCCCTTTCACCTTATAATATACACCATATCGATAAACCCTTAGACATTTGTCTGATTATTTTTAATGATTAGTTTATATACCGAATATCACATCCCCAAAGAAACAACTCATGAAATATCGTTATTCAATGAAATGCACGTTTACCCCCTTAACACCTCTTTAAAACCCGAATAAACAAAAATCATTCCTTAGTTGACGTTTTCGACATACAGCGAACATATTCCCAAAATTTCATGTTTCCAACTTTAATATTTTTCGCTGGGCGTGATGAGCGAGTGAGTCAGACAGGACATTTTCTTTCAATTATTTTTACCAGAATTTCACCCCTCCCCATGGGCCCCTTAAATTGGATTGATGAAAAAACGCTTGAACACCTATTAACTTATTTTTTAAGCTGTCTTTTTCCCCTGAGTTTGATGAGTGAGTTAGTCAGTCAGTTAGGACACTTTCTCTCCTTTTTCCCCCCTAGAATTTCACCCCACCCCATTGGCCCCTTAAATTAATTTAAGAAAAAACGGTCAACACCGATTTAGTTACTTTTTAAGCTGATATTTTTTTTTCGCTGAGTTTCATATTTCTCGCCTATGTCGTTTAAGAGATAGGCCTACACGCTCCGTTAGGAATCCTTCAACCCCCACTTTTCACCCCTTTCACCTCATAATAATACACCACATCGAAAAACCCTTAGACACATGTCTGCTTATTTTTAATGATTAGTTTATATGCTAAGTATCACATCCACAAACGAAACCACTCGTGAGATATTGTTATTCAATGAAATGCAGGTTTAACCCCCTTAAGACCCTTTTAGAACCTGAATATCCTAAAGTCCTCCCTTAGTATACGGTTTTGACATACAACGGACTTATCCCCGAAATGGCATGATTCCAACTACAATATTTTTGGCTGGGCGATGATGAGTGTGTGAATGAGTCAAGACATTTTCTTTCAATACTTTTAGCCTACTTTTCACATTTTGCAAAAATGAGGAAAAAGTACACTTATGAGATCGGGCAAATGTGTGTCTGTCTGTCTGTCTGTCTGTCTGTCTGTCCTTCTGTCTGTCTGGCTGTGTGTGTGTCCCCCCCTCCCCCTATCAACTCCTAAACGGCTGCAGCAATCGAAACAAAATTTGGTAGGAGTAAAGATCTATACCTGAATATCTCAAGGCCATATTTGAAAATGATGTCAGTGCTACCAACTGCTAAAAAATCGCAATTGAAATTTGAGCTCCATGTTGGATATCATGGAAAGTATGAATGGGAGCTATTTCAAAATTGGCACACGTACAGATCTTAATATTTCAGTTTAATTTCCAGGAGGCCAAACATGGCAGTGTTGCCAAAATGATTATAAGCCTCCTGATAGGTCCAATTTTTAAATGCATATAACTTCTACACTATCAATTTGAATTCAACCAAATTTCGTATGTTGTATGTGTACATAACCAGATATGACTGAGCGTATTCTTAAGACCTACCAGGGCTGCCAACTGTTAATAAATGCTCCTAATTTATTTTATCCAAATACCAATATATCAGTAAGTATGCAAGCCGACAGCTTTAAACTATGCACACGTATAGTACCTGACATTCTATATTAATTTGGAGTAACTTATATACGTCAGTGCTACCAACATGATTCTAAGCCTGCTGACAGGTCCAACTTTAAATACATGTAACTTCCATACTATCAATTGGATTTCAACCAAATTTCGTATGTGCTATGTGTACCATAACAGATATGACTATGCGTATTCTAAGGAGCAACCAGGGCTGCCAACTGTTAATATGTGCTGTCCCTATTTTTGTTACCCTAATATCAATATATCAGAAAGTATGCAAGCCAATAGCTCTAAACTTTGCACACGTATAGTACCTGGCATTCTAGATGAATTTGGAGTAACTAATATACGTCAGTGCTGCCAACATGATTCTAAGCCTGCTGATAGGCCCAATTTTAAAATGCATGTAACTTCTATACTCTCTAATGGATTTCATTCAAAATTGGCACAACAATAGATCATATTATTTCAGATTATTTCTGACCAATACATGCATGACATTGTTGCCAACATGATTTTACGTGCGCTGTTAGATCCAATGTTTAACTGCATGTAACGTCCATGCTATTCATTGGACTTCAACCAAATTTTGTATTATGTACCTTAAGAGATGGATCTAAGAATATATTCAGTCATCAGGTCTGCCAACTGTAGTGCTCTATTAGGATACATTATGCCAGGTATACAGTATTTCGAACTAATTGGAAATTTCGATACTAGCAACTTAATTTCGTCATTATTCAAGATAGGTTCATATTCTGTAAAATAATCATTGGTATGAAAAGTAGGCTGTATAGTTCTTCACGGAACTTCTTGTTTTCTTCTGAATTTCACCCCTCCCGATGAACCCCTTCAATTTGATTGATAAAAAAAACTGTCGAAAAGCTATTTACTTTCTTTAAAGCAGTTTTTTCCCCTGAGTTTGATGAGTGAGTCAGTCAGTCAATCAGTTAGGACACTTTCTTTCCTGTTCCCCCCCCCCAGAATTTCACCCCTCCCCATGGGCCCCTTAAATTGGATTTATGAAAAAAACGGTCAAACACATATTTACTTATTTTTTATGCTGATTTTTTTCCGCTGAGTTTCAAACTCCTCGCCTATGTCTTTTAAGAGATACACGCTCGGTTAGGAATCTTTCAATCCCCACTTTTCACCCCTTTCACCTCATAATATACACCACATCCAAAAACCCTCAGACACGTGTCTTCTTAATTTTTAATGATGAGTTTATATGCCGTATATCATATCCCCCAATGAAACCAATTGGGAGATATTGTTATTCAATGAAATGCAGGTTTAACCCCCTTAAGACCCCTTTAGAACCTGAATATCCGAAAATCCTCCCTTAGTAGACGGTTTTGACATACAATGAACATATCCCCAAACTGTCATGTTTCTAACTTCAATAATTTTGGCGGGGCGATGATGGGTGAATGAGTGAGTGAGTGAGTGAGCCAGGATATTTTATTTCAGTTTTCTTTTTTAGAATTTCACCCCTCCCCATGGGCCCATTAAATTGGATTTATGAAAAAACGGTCTAACACATATTTACTTCTTTTTATGTTGATTTTTTTCGCCGAGTTTCAAACTCCTCGCCTATGTCGTTTAAGAGATACACGCTCCGTTAGGAATCTTTCAATCCCCACTTTTCACTCCTTTCACCTCATAATATACACCACATCGAAAAACCCTCAGACACGTTTCTTCTTATTTTTAATGATGAGCTTATATGCCGAGTATCACTTCCCCCAATGAAACCAATTGGGAGATATTGCTATTCAATGAAATGCAGGTCTACCCCCTTAACACCCCTTTAGAACCTGAATATCCAAAAATCCTCTCTTAGTGGGCAATTACGGCCCTTAAGGAAGCTGCATACCAAATTTCATTCCAATCCGTTCGGTGGTTTCTGAGATTTCGTGATGAATGAATGAGTGAGTGAGTGAGTGGTATTTGACAAATATCTAGTAGATAGTGTCAAGTGTTTGTTATGCTAAACTCGGTTGACAGTGCTGTGTGAGCAGTTGAATATCTAACGGGATTTCAAGTAAAGATCCTCATTTTCTATACCGGTAGTGCAGAGCGCAACTGGCATACAGTCGGCCGTGTCTCGACTTGAGCTATGTTGCCATGGAAACTATCTGCCTTGCCATTCCTTCATGAGTATATTTTATGATTTGATTAGCTTGTGCTTGAGTGCAAAAGGGTCGAAATCAGAAGAATGAGAAAGACTATCGAAAATTCATGTAGCCAGCGGTTCTTTCTGGGTCCTAAACTATGTGTATGCAAAATTTGGTTGAGATTGGTGGAACGGTGTAGATTTGTATACGGAACAGACCCACATACCCACATACAGACTAGGGGCAGATGACCTCGTAGTTCCGCCCCTTAAAACAACAATAACTAACTATAACCACATACAGACTTGCACTTTTATATATAAGATCTATAGTAACGACCAGCCACTTAACAATAGAACCAGAGCATTCATCTACACAGATGACACTGGTGTTGCTGCTCAAGGATCAACGTTTCAAGAGGTAGAGTTAAAGCTGGCATCTGCTCTTGAAGAATTAGCCATCTACTACAATGATAACTACTTGAAACCCTACCCAGAGAAAACCCGAATATGCGCGTTTCACCTGCGCAATAGGGAGGCAAGAAGGCAGCTCAATGTCACCTGGGAAGGTCACAATCTGAAACATTGTGTTCACCTAAATACTTAGGAGTAAAGCTGGATCGCGCGCTAACCTATAAACAGCATTGCATGGACACCAAACGGAAGGTATGCACCAGGAACAACATCGTTCGGAAGCTCACTAACACCAGATGGGGAGCGCAGCCTAGTGTCCTGCGTACAACTGCCCTTGCTCTGAGTTTCTCTGCTGCAGAATATGCTGCCCCAGTCTGGAGGAACTCTGCTCATGCCAACCAAGTAGATGTTGCCCTCCATGAGACAGGCCGCATTGTGACAGGCTGTCTACGTCCAACTTCTGTCGATAAGATCTTTCCGCTTATGAGAGTAGCGCCTCCAGAAGTTAGAAGACAAGTAGCGGCAGAAATAGAGAAGAAAAAGCAAGAAACAGATCCAAGACATCCAATGTTTGAACTTGATGTCCATCCACCTAGGGTAAAATTAAGAAAGAGCTTCCTCCAAACAACAATATCCATTCCTTCCTCAGCTGAAGCGCGCCAAATTGAACTTTGGAAAACAAAATCACCGGGAGGATCGTGGGAAATGAAGGAGAAGCTGAGATCAGGCTACCATTTACAATACGAATCTTGGAAGACGCTAAACAGACTGAGAACTGGTGTGAGTCGGTACAAAGGCAATTTAATGAAGTGGGGATACACTACGTACTGAAGAACTTTGTAGATGTGGTGAAAGACAAGATCCTGAGCACCTTCTGAATTTGTGCATGTTATCAAGACCATGTGATATGCAGGACTTGATAGAAGCCAATGACTGTGCCATTCTAACAGTTGAACACTGGAGAAATGAAATTTAGTGACATTTATATGTATATTTGTATGTGTTCTGGACTCGGATAAATCAGACAAATGTCAGACACACTCAAGTACATGGGACTTCATGACCACGATGTCTTAAAGCCCCTAAATAAACCAACAACCACAATAGTTCAGTGACGGACACACTGCGATGATCCATGGAGACATTCCACTATTATGATGGAAATATTCCTTTGATACTGAATTGAAATATAATTTCTATCATTGGGGCTCAATAAATTTCCACTCTAAGAGGATTCTTGCCCTTTCATCCTTCCACTGTAAGCTGTGCTCTCCTCCCCTTGTTTGCCAAAGAGCTTTAATTAACTCCAGTGAAGAAACTCCTCTTTTTTTCTCCCTCTCTCATAATGAAGGCAGACAACTGATCTAAACAACTGCTTGTGTGTCTTGGAAATTAAACGAATTACTTGCTTTAATTGGTGTCAAAACTCTTTAACGCAATCGAACTGCTCTAGCTTCAATGTTTTTGTAACTAACTCGTGTTTCAAAGTTAAACATAGAAGATTTATTATGTAAGCTAAGCGGATTAACACGCCAGAGACTGTCGTTGTGGCGCACAAGTCTTCAAGTGTAAAACAAGTTATTCTCAGTAATTGGAGCTTCCAAGCTGCGACTCTTATTATGTCTCAACAGGTTTATATAAGTAGCCTATTTTGAAGGTGGCAATGCTTTCGAGAGCAACACTGGAGAACAAACAAACGATGTTTGTTAATTCATGAGGAGTTTGGAACATCTTAATGATGAGACTCATGCTCTTGTATGATTATAGAGTTTTCCTTACGGAAGAAAGGCAAAAACAAATAATAGAAAGCCACATAGGAGGAACTAAATTAAAGTTGTGGCAACAGCCCAAGTTTCACTTCCATAGAGCACCCCGCTCCAGACAAACGCTTTCAAAAATGACTTCCTTATACCTAATCTATACCAGATGGCTCATTTGACCCTTACAAGTTAACTATTAGTAGGCTATTCCCCATACACTACTGCTGTGTGTGGTGTCTGATAACTGATTTCCACAGGGGTTACACTGCATGCTAGCAGATTACGTCAGAATACGAAGGAATAACAACCAGACGGCCGCTCGCTACATGTTCCTCAGTACTAATGCACCCCATTGCGTTATGAAACCTTGCATTCGAGAGCGTAATAGGCTCATATGTTGTACAACAACACGATAGTTTCTGGCAAAATATCTACAATGGCTGGTGTACACGAGTACACGGACATCATACAAATGCATGGAGAAACTGGTCATAAAACCGTCGAAGCTCGAGGTTTCATAACGCGATGTGGTGTGAGAGAACTGAGGAACATGTAGCGAGTGGCCGTCTGATTATTGTCTCTTGGCATTCTGACTTAACCTGCTAGCATTAAAGGATACCCCTTAGGAATTCAGTTGTTAAGCCACCCGTTCATCATTAGTACATGCGGGACACCTAAAAGTAGATTGTATGGGACAAATGAGCCACCTGGTATTTTATACGAGGCATGTCCAGAAAGTAAGTTCCGTTTGGTAATAAAATAAAATTAAATTAAACTCCTAAACATACGCAGTTCTCCTGGTAAGCACGCAATTTGCCTAGCAGTGGTGGCCAAACGACAGGGTATCTTACAGGGGAGTTTTCTCTCTCGTTTACGGGTCGGCGGCAAACTTCTATGAAGAAGGTATCCAAAAACTTGTGCCACGCTATGACAAATGCCAGCAAAAGTTCGGCAGTTATGTGGAAAAGTAGTTTAAGAGGTGTAGAATGTTGTGCAATAAATAATTAGGTAGATTTCATTAGAAAGCTAACTATTGCAATGGGTCCCATGTTTCGACTTCCGGAAAATTTCGACACATCTTCGCGTTTCACATCCCCCAGACCCCAAAACCACCGTCAGTTCAAAAGTTTATATATAATTTATGTATGTATATATATATGTATATAGACTCATTGAACTGTGCCAACAGAACAACTTGAAGATAATGTCCACCTCTCTGAGGAAGCACCCTCGAAAACAGAAGACTTGGCGATCACCTGTGCAATCTCTTGGAGAATATCAGATCGACCATGTGGCCATCACACATCCTTTACAGAAAGAAATTCATGATGTGCAAGTTCGAAGAGGAGCCAATATTGACTCCGACCATTATCTAGTGCGAATCAAAGTGAAATTTACCCCGAAAAGAATCCACCCCAAGAAATCTCATCTTCAGAAATTTGACACGAAAAAGATAAAGGAAAGTAACATAACAGAGGAATGGGAAAAGGAAAAGGCAAGCACCTGGAAGCAGTTCCATGACAAGATCATTACGAGAGCTAAAGAGATTATTCCAGTGAAGAAGAATACGAAACACCCGTGGTGGAATTCTGCATGTGAAAAAGTACTGGAAATGAGAAAGAGAGCTTTTCAGAAATACAACAGTAAGAAGTCACTCGAGACTCAACAACACAATCTTCAGACCAGGAAGGAAGTGTCAAAAGTAATCAGACAAACTAAGAGGAAACACATGAAGGACCAATTGGAATCTATAGATCAAGACTTCCGAGATCACAAAACGCGAGATTTCTACAGGACGTTCGCAGGAAGAATCCGAGGATACACCCCACAGAACTTGTGTTTCCGAAAACAAGACGGAAACCTCGCGTTGTCCAACCGGGATAATTGTAGTGAACTGGCTCGGTATTTCTCTGAGTTACTCAATTGCGAGGAGCCAACATCACGATGGCCCAAAGAGACTCCCGTACATGTAAACCCTGAATCCCCACCACCTACTAAAGAAGAAATCCAGATACACATTTTCAGACTCAAAAGTAACAGGGCGTCTGGAGAAGATGGCATAGTTGCAGAACTATTAAAGAACATAGGCCCAAATACACTTGAGGAGCTCACACTAATCATCATGGATATTTGGAAAACAGAAAAGCTACCTGAAGAATGGGAATGTGCACTCATCCATCCGTTATACAAGAAAGGTGACAGAACGGATGTGAATAACTACAGAGGGATTTCTCTCCTTCAAGTCACCTACAAGATTCTCTCCGCGTGTCTACTTCAAAGAGTACAAGAACAGCTTGAACACAAAATTGGTGAATATCAAGCTGGTTTCCGACCTGAGCGTTCTTGTGTTGAACAAATTTTTAACTTGAAGACGATATTGAAATATAGAGCGACACGAAGCTCTCCGATCATTTGTAGTTTCGTCGACTTTAAGAAGGCGTACGATTCGGTCGATCGACAGTCTCTCTTTAACATCTTAGAAGAACTAGGACTTGATCCAAAGACATTAAGACTCATCAAGGAAACACTCACGGACACGAAGTCAAAAGTAAAATGTCTGGCTGAATTATCAGAGCCCTTTGCGATTAAGACCGGCGTGCGACAGGGTGACGGATTGTCACCACTGCTCTTCAACCTTGTTCTAGATAAAGTCGTTCGAGAATGGGAGAAGGACTTGAATGCCCAGAAGCTCTGGAAACCCATTCAACTTGGACGAAAGAATGATGACATCAAGGTCAGTTGTTTAGCTTTCGCAGACGACCTAGCGATACTAGCAGACAGCGATATTTTAGCGATCAAACAGATTGAAGTCCTCAAGGAATGCGCTGAGAAAACTGGGTTGCAAATCTCATTCGAGAAGACCAAGTTTATTTGCACTAGGTTCGACATCCAGGAACTACAAACAAAATACGGGCACATCAAACGGGTTCCACACTTTAAATATCTCGGTGAGATCCTAGAACCAACAGGATTGGAAAAGTAAGCTCAGAAAGTTCGATTACAAAAACTCAAAAGAGCGTATTGGAGAACCCGTGACATCTATAACAAGAAATGCATGTCCATACATACAAAAATCAAACACTATAATACTGTGATTAAACCTGAAGTGCTGTATGCAAGTGAAACCTTGGTGCTTAATAAGAAAGGTGATCTGGAAAATATCTTGAAGGAGGAAAGAAAGATCTTGAGGAAAATTCTGGGCCCAGAGAAAAGTGAAGAAGGGTATAGACTCAAATCACGCAAAGCCACGGAAAAACTATCCAACCTCGCCGCAGACATCAGGAAACGAAGACTGAAATTCTATGGACACGTTCACAAGATTTTGACATACTCTGGAAAACTGAAGAACGTATCTTGGATACAAGATGTTAAAAATGACCTGGAAAAGGCCCGGATAGAAACGTCAGAAATACTAGACAGAAATGTCTACCGTCAGAAGGTAAATAAATGGGTGGTACAGCCAGAGAATGAAGTCCCCAGAAGATCGGGGACTAAGTGGTCAGAAGAAAGGAAACAAGCGCACAGTGAAAGAATGAAAGCAATATGGTCTGTTAGAAAGGCGAATCATAAATGTAATGCGTGATCCAATAGGGTCCATACGCACATAATAATAATAATATATATGTATATATGTATATATATATGTATATCAGATTCTTGTGAACACGATAACTGCCGTAATTTTGCACCAATCACTTTGAATTTTTTACATAATATGTATCCCCTTAAAATCTCGGTCGAGTACGTTAATGGGCTAAATCGGTCAAAGGGGGTGAATATGGGAGGTTTTTTTTTAAATTGAAATATCGCTATAACTCCCTTAATATCTGAAATATTGAATCCATTTTAAGTTCATACTATGTGTCGGATAAGGCCCTAAAATTTATGTTTGGAAAGTTTTTAATAGCACCAACCATTGACCAAAGGGGTGGGAAAAAGTGGGTTTTTCGGGAAACATTAATCATATCTCTGTTAATAGGCACAATATCAAAACCGTACAAAATGGACAATATTCCTCCAATAATTACCTAAAATTTTTGTCTGAAAGAATTTTCGATATGACCCACCATTACGCCACGGGGTGAGCAAAATGATTTAAATTATAAGAAAATGCCAAGTGCCAAGAGAGGTTGCCATGACAACTTTACTTTTAATTGATATGGGATGAGCCATCAGCAGTTGCTATGACAACGCCACTGCACGAGATCACATTCAGTTTTCATATGTCTGTGGGAAGCGACTTCGGTATCGGAACTGGTAGCATGCTGAACTTCTATGCCCCAGGTCGCGGGTTCAAACCCGGCTGAAGTCGTCGGATTACTAAGAGTGCTAAAAAAACCTGAGTATGCTTTCCTTCGGAGGGGAAGTTCCAACGTTCCTTGCGAGTTGATGGTTCCGGTGGCATCTAGTAACCAAGTTCACAGCTAGGTGTCGTTGATGGTAGTATTTTTAATTATGTAGCCTATTTTAGGTAGATTTCATCAGAAAGCTAACTATTGCAATGGGTGCCATGTTTCGACTTCCGGAAAATTTCGACATATCTCCGCGTTTCACATCCCCCAGACCCCCAAACCACCGTCAGTTCAAAAGTTTATATATATATATATGTGTGTATATACATGCATATATATCAGTTTCTTGTGGACACGATAACTGCCGTAATTTTGCACCAATCACTTTGAATGTTTAACATAATATGTAACCCCTTAAAATATCGGTCGAGTTCGTTAATGGGCAAAATCGGTTGAAGGGGGTGAAAATGGGGGGACTTTTTTTTATCTCGAAAAAGTGAAATATCGCTATAACTCTCTTAATACGTGAAATATCGAATCCATTCAAAGTTCATAATATGTGTCGGATAAGTGCCAAAAATTTATGTTTGAAAAGTTTTTGATGGCACCAAACATTGACCAAAGGGGTGGAAAAAGTTTTTTTTTCGGGAAACATTAATCATATCTCTCTTAATAGGCACAATATAAAAACCGCACAAAATGGAAAATATTCCGCTAATAATTACCTAAAACGTTGTCTGAAAGAATTTTTGATCTGACCTACCATTACGCCAAGGGATGAGAAAAATGATTTCGGAATTAAAGAACATGCCAAGTGCCATCAGAGGTTACCATGACAACGCTTCTAAATTGATGAGGGATGAGCTATTAGAGGTTGCCAAGACAACGCCATTGCACGAGATCACATTAATTTTTCCATATGACTGTGGGAAGCGGCTAACTGGTAGCATGCTGAACTTATGCGGTGGCATCTAGTAGCCAAGTTCACAGCTAGGTGTCGTTGACGTTAGTATATGGTACAAAATTAGGAACTACTACTTAAAATTGACCGTCTGCAGACCTTACCTGAATTACAGACTAATACAGTCATCACAATTAAGACCGTCTATCAGATTCTACATACACCTAATGTACACGGGGTTACATGACCACGTTGTCGCAGCCCCTAAACTGAGGAACCAACAAAAATCTCTGCGGGAGATAAAATTTTGCGTGAAGAAGTAACAGAATGTCAGATAGTTACACATATGTTCCAAACCTTGCATAAGGACAGTGCGATCACAAGTATAAAAATGAACCCCAAATGACAAGAAGGTTACCATCCCCATAAGACAGTAAAATGATAAAAATATGCATACAAAAACGAAAAAAAAAGTTAATTAACCTCTAAATGTAAAATACTTTCTTGCAATTAAAGAGGTCTGATCCTCCTACGAAAACCTGCATATTTTTCCTATTATAGCCTATCCCATAGTTTGCCCGGTGAAATCTACCTCCGCCTTCCGGCGTGCCGAGAGGAATTTTTTTTAGCGTTTGGCTTTTAGTGCCGGGAGTGTCCGAGGACATGTTCGGCTCGCCATAGTTTTTGTAATTGCTTCTATACGGACACCCATTGGGTGAGCTACAAGTAACGTCACGTCTGGGGAGGAAAGTGATAATGTAAGAACAAGGAATTGGAAGGTAGCGGCTGTGGCCTATAGTTAGGGACCAACCCCGGCATTTGCTTGGAAGGAAGATGGGAAATCACAGAAAACCATATTCAGGGTTGCCGGCGGGGGGGGGGGGATTCGAACCTTCTCGCCTCCCGGGTGTAAGCGACTGCCTGCAGCCACGCCGTAACGACCTCGGCTAATTCACCCGGTTGAATTCCACTGAAAACCTGTGATATTAATATCTTTTATGAACATTTTCCGTTTTGAATATTATCAATGCACTAAATCTTTTTTCCACTATGCAACACAACTTACTTTGTTTGAGGCGTTATGTCCTCTTCGGGTACATGTTTCGGACCTCTAACGGTCCTTCTTCAGCCCGGTTCAGCAAAATCTTATTCTAGTATTTTCACCATTTTGGTGAACTGCGTAAACATTGACCATTATGACAATGGTAATAATTAATATCCGTGTTGACTGACAGTACTATCTTATTACAAACCACTTTGTCAAACACTAAACAATGTGGTTTAATCACTGCTTAAACGTACATGTTTCGGTGTTCAATGACACCTTCGTCAGCGTAGATTGAATTAAAATAATCTTAAAACTAAGTTTACAAAGATAAAAGAGAAAATGGATATCGTTAGAAAACACTATTAAACTTTAAATAAAAACAAAGCTCACAAAAAGAATTAAAAAACATAAGAATGGTTCGATTGCAGTGAATCGGATGTCGCTGCTTCTGAAAATTTTAAGGTTAGACCACATCAATGTGATAGAGACTGTCGTATCCATTAAGGTTGATTTGTAGACATATTACGTCCGATCGTGATATAACTGGAAGATACATCATATAGCAGCGACGTCCGATTCACTGTAATCGAACCATTCTTATGTTTTCTAATTCTTTTTGTGAGCTTTGTTTTTATTTAAATTTCGAATAGAGTTTTGTAAGGATATCCATTTTCTCTTTTATCTTTGTAAACTGAGTCTTACGATTATTATCATTTTAAATGAATTTGTCGACTTCGTCGTTACGCTGGGGTCTGGCGTTACGTTACGGTGACGGGACCAATGTACCAGATGCACTGAGGTGTGTGACGTCATAGTAGGCTACCGCTTGGTGCATGTGTACCCCGACAATCTCTACTTCGTTAGTATAAGACAAAAATCCCCGATTCTTGGATGTCACGGGTAATCTCGAGAACCACTGGATGGATTTTGATACGGTTTTCACCATTCTGTAAAGGATATCTCGAGGAAAGATTCTGTAGAAAATAATTTATGTATGATCAAAGAAAGCCAAGCAGTAACTATTTCAGTGAAAAAGTCGGAAACAAACTTGGCATCCGTGCGCTTCTTAAGCTTACGCTGGGCAAACCGTTAAAAATATCAACTATGAGCATAAGAATTGGACAGCATGAAAAGTTCTACAAAAACGTCCATGAGAGCATATGTCTATCTTCAATACATCGCCCACTATAAGTGTTTTTAGACTGGATGGAAAGGGCAAGTCCCCGCGCGCTCTGGTGAGCGTGCGGCATCCCGCGCGCTCGACCTTGCTTTGCCCTTGGTTTGCACTTGCCGTTCGCGAGTAATTTGAAACAAAATAAGCAAGATAAGTATTATGCAGATAATTTTTTTAACATGTCAAGAGTCTTCGGTTTCGAGCGAAGCGGGAAGTCTCCAGCCTTTCTAGCATTTTTCAGCATTTGTAGCATTTAAAATGAAACAAAGTCTAGTCTTACAGACTGACTGTTACTTTTTTTAACTCTATATGGCTGACGATGGTGTAATTGAACACCGAAACATGTACGTTTAAGCAGTAATTAAACCACATTTTTAGTGTTTGACAAGGCGGTTTGAATAAGATAGTATTTTGGTGGTCGTCATTATAAAACGATAAAAACCTATTAAAATACATAAAATGTATGGAGATGAAAATGACACTGAAAAGATGGATGAATAAAACTTTTAAAAGTTTCAAAAAGTTTTTTAAAGACAGATTAAAACGTTATGATGATCTTAGCTGCGTTGTTCCATTTTTGTTATTCCCTATTGACCTCAGTGCTCCTGGATGTTGTTCAAATGTTCACCTTGTATTCCTGAATCATGTCAGAGCTACCACAGTTTGTTGCAACATTCCTTCCTTTCACCCTCCTTCATTCAGACAACTCCATGATACAGGATGTCACAGATATCCTATGTAAACACAACCAAGTACACGGAGCTAAGTGACCACGATATTAGAAAATCCATAAAAAATGTTATAAAGAACAGCAGCAATAAATTTCACAAGTGTGTCCTTCCTCAAAACCAGTTTTGTCATTTGTGAACAAGAGATAAATATTTTGCGGCTTCGGTGACGTAGTTGATAGCATACTGAGCTTCTATGCCCAAGATCGCGGGTTCAAACCCAGCCAAAGTCTTCGGATTTTTTAAGAGCGTTAAAAATACCTCAGTATGCCTTCCTTCGGATGGAAAGTAAAGCCGGCGGTCCCATGTCATAGATTTATGGCATGAAAAAGAACGCTCCACTAATTACACCTTTGGAAGCAAAAATGTGTAGGTTAGTGTGATAACGCTCTATTAGTTCCAAAGTTCGCCGCCAGGTGCTGACTGCGATGGCATTTAGTAGCCACGCCCACAGCTAGGTGCCGTGGATAGTAGCATTTGGTAGCAAAAGTAGGAACTACTTGAAAAAATAATCGTCTGCATTCCTTCTACCTGAATCACAGATAACACACATTAATACAGCCAGTTAACAAACAAATTCTACACCAGTGGTTCCCAACCTGGGGGGGGGGGGGGGGGGTCGGGCGTTATCAAGGGGGGCGTGAAGTTATTTCCGAATTAAGTTTTTTTTAAACTCGAATATTACAATTTTGTAAAATAAACACTTTTCGAATCTCACCAAGTGATTGTCGCGCCAAGTCAATCGTTCAAAAGCACTGGCAATTGCCAACTGTCGGAGCCGCGAGGTTGGAGGTGAAATAAGGAATTTGCTGTGTTGTAAGGAGAAAAATTATGCCAATTTTATCGTCTCGTTGGCATATCTTTGTGATTTCTTTGAAGCTTAGAACAGTTTGAAGTTACATTTTCAAAGACATATTTATGCAAGTCAGGATTTTCAACGCTGAGTGTCATAGAAACAAAGCAGCGCTGTCGGCTTGATGTTGCAAGTGATCTCCGCTGTGCTCTGTCAAATATCAAACCGAACATACCGAATCTTACCAAGAGAAAACAGTGTCAACCCACTCACTGATATTTGTTGGCTAATTGAAGGATTTGTTGTAAAAGTGTGTTCTTAGTATTGTGCTAAAATGAAGTTATTATGTAGTCTAATAGATAGGCCTATTCCATTAAGTACTGAGGTGTTATAAGGTTAGGTTTATATACTCTACGCTACGTCAATCGAATAGGTTATAGAAGCGATGAGTGAGGGAGGGGGGGGGGATGGAGGATGGGGGCGCGATGAACTCCCGTATCTGAAAAAGGGGGCATCAGCTGACAAAGGTTGGGAACCACTGTTCTACACACACCCAAAGTACACGGGGTTACATGACCGCGTTGTCGCAGCCCCTAAACTAAGGAACCAACCAACCAGAGAAATATTCTCCATCACTTGCAAGTACAGAGACTGCTGGACGATCGTTCTTGTCGAACAGGCGGCTGTGTGTAATCTGATCGCCCTGCTCCGGCCACTAAAGGTTTTCTGGTTTCTCCTTCCGAATGAATGTTCGTCTTTTGTGTTGGAAACAGACCGCTATTGACCTGCTGCTGAATGATGGGGCTGAATGCTCATTCGATCCTGGTTCCATTTATCCGCAGTAGTTTAGATCTACTATGGAGAACCTTTGATCCCGTATTGGAATCAGTGAAGTATGTCTGCAATTGTAATCCTGCTGTTCAGTGACTTCTACCTCCATTTCAAACGTTTATCGCCATACTTCTACCGTTCGCTATCTAAAGTAGCGGAACAGAAAACAAACGATTCCTCTCAATGCTTTCGAGGACAGAGATAGCAATAGTTTCTGAAAGAAACAGTGTAAAGCTTCTTCTTAAGGTGCCTGTACACTGGAGAGTGATTTTCATGGAGCAAGTCTAGCTAGACCACTCTAGCTAAACTGAGTGCGTGTACACTGTAGAGTAATTTTCCCTAGGTAGAGCATTCGTAGAGCGGAGATAGACAAATCTGCCTAGAGCACTCTCTGAGCCTGTGTACAATACACTGTCAAACGTAAATGCACCAGGTGGAGCAGCGCTAAAACATTCTGAGAGCAGTGTGCGTCTAGTTTTTATGCGCTGTGTTGTGAAGTTAAAATGTCTTCAAGAGAGCTTTTAGCATCTGTGGTGGTTGTGTGTGCCTTGTTAAACAAGAAAACTATGAAGAGGAAAAGAAGTTTGTGGGTGAGGAATTGGATATCAAAAAGAGAATACGAGGGAATGCACGCTAAATTATTGCAAGAATTATGTTCAGAAGATTCTGAAGCGTACAAGAACTTTTTAAGAATGAGCAAAATTGACTATCATTATATTTTGGCCAAAATTACCCCTAGGATCAGCAAAAGGGTTCACCCGAAACCACTGTGCCTTCAAATTTCTGTCTCTGTATTCTTTCCGAGTACAATTCCAAGTTTCTGGATGGGCTTCAGTATTTTCAATTAATGTTATTGTTTTTTCGCGACTCCACACAAATTCTGCCATATTCAAACACTATAATTAACAACAAACAAATAACCCCAGCAATCCACCACTGACTCTACATAGAGCACTTTCCAATATTCAACCGAACGAATAGCTAGGGCACCCAAATACTGTTTACACCGTCGAGTCAGCCGGCCCTAGCTAGAGCTTAGAGCGGTCTCCGCTAGGGTTCTCTACCACCTGTGTACACTAGAGAGGAGCTTAGAGTGCCCTAGCTAGAGCTTAGAGCGGTCTCCGCTAGGGTTCCCTACCACCTGTGTACACTAGAGAGGAGCTTAGAGTGCCCTAGCTAGAGCTTAGAGCGGTCTCCGCTAGGGTTCTCTACCACCTGTGTACTCTAGAGAGGAGCTTAGAGTGCCCTAGTTAGAGCTTAGAGCGGTCTCCGCTAGGGTTCTCTACCACCTGTGTTCACTAGAGAGGAGCTTAGAGTGCCCTAGCTAGAGCTTAGAGCGGTCTCCGCTAGGGTTCCCTACCACCTGAGTACACTAGAGAGGAGCTTAGAGTGCCCTAGCTAGAGCTTAGAGCGGTCTCCGCTAGGGTTCTCTACCACCTGAGTACACTAGAGAGGAGCTTAGAGTGCCCTAGCTAGAGCTTAGAGCGGTCTCCGCTAGGGTTCTCTACCACCTGTGTACACTAGAGAGGAGCTTAGAGTGCCCTAGCTAGAGCTTAGAGCGGTCTCCGCTAGGGTTCTCCACCACCTGTGTTCACTAGAGAGGAGCTTAGAGTGCCCTAGCTAGAGCTTAGAGCGGTCTCCGCTAGGGTTCCCTACCACCTGTGTACACTAGAGAGGAGCTTAGAGTGTCCTAGCTAGAGCTTAGAGCGGTCTCCGCTAGGGTTCCCTACCACCTGTGTACACTAGAGAGGAGCTTAGAGTGCCCTAGCTAGAGCTTAGAGCGGTCTCCGCTAGGGTTCTCTACCACCTGTGTACACTAGAGAGGAGCTTAGAGTGCCCTAGCTAGAGCTTAGAGCGGTCTCCGCTAGGGTTCCCTACCACCTGTGTTCACTAGAGAGGAGCTTAGAGTGCCCTAGCTAGAGCTTTGAGCGGTCTCCGCTAGGGTTCTCTACCACCTGAGTACACTAGAGAGGAGCTTAGAGTGCCCTAGCTAGAGCTTAGAGCGGTCTCCGCTAGGGTTCTCTACCACCTGTGTTCACTAGAGAGGAGCTTAGAGTGCCCTAGCTAGAGCTTAGAGCCGTCTCCGCTAGGGTTCTCTACCACCTGTGTACACTAGAGAGGAGCTTAGAGTGCCCTAGCTAGAGCTTAGAGCGGTCTCCGCTAGGGTTCTCTACCACCTGTGTTCACTAGAGAGGAGCTTAGAGTGCCCTAGCTAGAGCTTAGAGCGGTCTCCGCTAGGGTTCTCTACCACCTGTGTACACTAGAGAGGAGCTCAGAATGCCCTAGCTAGAGCTTAGAGCGGTCTCCGCTAGGGTTCTCTACCACCTGTGTTCACTAGAGAGGAGCTCAGAATGCCCTAGCTAGAGCTTAGAGCGGTCTCCGCTAGGGTTCTCTACCACCTGTGTTCACTAGAGAGGAGCTTAGAGTGCCCTAGCTAGAGCTTAGAGCGGTCTCCGCTAGGGTTCTCTACCACCTGAGTACACTAGAGAGGAGCTTAGAGTGCCCTAGCTAGAGCTTAGAGCGGTCTCCGCTAGGGTTCCCTACCACCTGTGTACACTAGAGAGGAGCTTAGAGTGCTCTAGCTAGGGCAAAAGCTCTCCAGTGTACAGGCACCTTTTATAGTTGGTAACATATTTATTAGCAGAGAAAGTAGGGGTCCAATCTTACCAAAAATGTTAAAAAAGTTGAAAGACTGAAGAGCCTTAAAAGGTTTCAAATTGTGAGTCTTGAAGAGCTCTATCTAACTAAAACAACGAATTTCGAAAATAAATTCCGGCCTCATTGCTGTTCCCGAAAAATAGCCTGAAATCGCTTGTTTCTTTCCCCGTTTTCTAATTTGATTCAAATCCTAGCCAAATTAACTTATTTACATAATTGTTTCTGTCCTGAAAATTAAAATACATGGCCATTGGCCGCATTAATAAAACATTATAATTGTTTCTGTAATATGTTCCTTGGCTCAATACCCTCACGTATTTTTTGATTTTTGGAAGAATCTTCAAACACCGGAAGCAGTTATTAGGGCTTGAGTGAAACTCTGCATTGACACTAGCGCTCGTAGTGAAAGAAAAGGCAAATTGATGATCTAATGCAGCGGTTCCCAACCTTTTTTTCTTCCCGTACCCTTTATACATATTTATCTAAAATAGTACCCCTAAAACGGAAACTTTTAAAACGATCAATATTTTAGGGCAATATGTACATAACTTAATAAAAAGACACGGATAGTCAGCCTGAAAGACTGGACTTTATATCATTTTAAATGCTAGCAGCCGAGTACCAAGAAGGCAGTGCGAGAACAGAGTTTCAAAATTCTATTTTGTTTCTTCACTGCCTACTTGATTGTTCTCTCACTGCCTTCTTGAAACTCTGTTCTCGTACTGCCTTCTTGGTACTCGGCTGCTACATCGTACTATGACGTCACACGCCTTAGTGCATTCTCGGTACATTTCGTCCCGTCACCGTAACGTAACGCCAGATCCCGGATAAAGTCGACAAGATCATTTAAAATGATAAAACATTATTAATAAAAATAACTTACAGCTATTTATAACTTATTTTTTGAATACCTTATAACTAATATTTTAGGTAGATTTCATTAGAAAGCTAACTATTGCAATAGGTACCATGTTTCGACTTCTGGAAAATGTCAACATATCTTCACGTTTCACATCCCCCAGACCCCAAAACCACCGTCAGTTCAAAAGTTTATACATAATTTATGTATATATATACATATATATATATATATATGTGTGTGTGTATATATGTATATCAGTTTCTTGTGGACACGATAACTGCCGTAATTTTGCACCAATCACTTTGCTGTATCTGCGAGTATACATCTCAGCTCTGATGCTCTGCTGGATGAACTTCGACCAATACGTTCTTAATAAAGCCTCTTTAAAGTCCTGATAGCCTGTAAACGAATATCTGAATGCTCTAAACCAGGTGCTGGCTTGCCCCTCTAGCAAACGCTCTATAACCCTGAGTTCCCTCTCCGGAGTTACCATAGTGTCTCTCAAGTAGCTTTCGACGTTGGCTAGGAATTCAACTGGAGTAACACCACTTCCAGTTCCTGAGAAGCGAGCTGGTTGCTCCTCTCTCGAACGAATTATAGTGACATTTCCCTGCGTATGCGCGGGTCTAAATGTATTCTGCATGTAGTTATGCGTAGGTGTGTTAGTCTCATGACTAAGTCGATTGGGTGCTGGTTGAAAAGTATGGGCGTCAAAGTTCAAAGTCTGACTTTGCGCTGAACCAGTGAATTGTGATGGTTGCGATTCCATAGGTGCGCTGGGTTGAAAATGGGTAGGCATCATTCCTGCGGATTGAGATACTGGTGTTTCCTGAGAGTCTCCCATCTGTGGGTGTAAGTGTCTCTCTCTAGGAAGCGTCTCAAGTCTGTCAAGACGTATTTCTATGACTTCAAGTCCTGGAATGGTTCTGGCTGCGACTTTATTGCCTAAGTCGTTCAGTTGTAGCTCGATCCTATCGACTTTTCCCTTGAGAGTAGTAGGGTTTACTTCCCTTTGGATATTGCATCATCATGACCAGAAATTGCGTAATCCTGATGACGTCATGGGTCCTTAGAGCGAGCACGTGGTCCAGGTGGGATCAGGTGAATGGCTAATGGTTAGGATGACCGCCATGCCTTGTGTTCGCATGGAGAGGACAGCAGAGGTTAGTTGTGTATCATGGCTATTAATTATTGATTGATTATTGAATTATATTTTGGTAATTGTTAAAGGAAGTGTAGAGAGTCTTGGGTGTCATAACTTTTGAATGAGAGTGTACGGTGAGGCGCTCGACATAGCCGGCTCGCTACCAGACATGTGGTGTGCAGCTGTTCCGTTTTTGCTCGCGCCGTGCGGCAAGCCATGAGACCAGCCAGCGCTCCCCACACATGTGGTGCATGGTTGTTAAAGTTTTTGCTCGCGCTTGCTAAATAAGTAAACTGATGTTGTAAAGCTACACTCTGTTTAAGTACGGCATATATTACCAGAGCGTGGGAGTGGAGTTGTGTTACTCCTTGTCGCTATGTTATGTCTGTTTAATTTAAATGATGTTAACATTTTTTGTGTTCTGGCTTGCTTCATGATCTCAATCTGGTTAAAGTGTTTTATATGACATGTATAACTTTGAGTGTGTGAAATGAATTTCGATCTGTTTGTTTTTAGATTCCCAGACGTCATTAGTCAAGTCTGTAATTTTTAATGCGAGAACGAGATTGGATGTCGGTTCCCAGAGCTTCATGTGAAATGTTTTAAAGAGCTTTTTTGACGCTCTAACTTCTTAATATATAAGAGGAGATTGCTGTGGAGCAGTAGTTAGATATCACAATCAACATGAGTCTGTGTGAGAGCCTAGTACAAAAGTTGAGGAAACTGCAAGGAATCAAGTCATTGGCAAATAGCGCCAGAATCCAAGGATTGAATTTCGTTGTCAGTGCCACGAAAGTGGAGGAGGTAGCGTGGTATGATACGCTGTCAGCAACTGAAAAAGAGATTTTTAGTTGCGAGATTTTAGAGTTGGTGAGAGACCCGCGCCACGTTGAAGAGATTACTTTTAACGGGGTGACGGAACATAATTTAAATATAATAATTGAAAAACTTAGAGCGATTGGGTTAAGCTCGCTCAACCTGCATGATCTTCCTCCCAACGCGTTTGATCCTACATTGGCGGAAGAGCTAATGGCCGTGTTTGAACGGCCATTAGAGGAAGAGCATATGGAAGAAGTGGAAGAAGAAGAAGAACATCGAATGGAAGAAGAAGAACATCGAGTGGAAGGAGAAGAAGAAGAAGAAGACCAACAAGAAGAAGAAGAAGAAGAAGAAGATGATGATGATGATGATGATGTTCAAATTTTAAATTAAATTCAATGGACGGTGGACAGTGGATTGAAATGTGCAGTGTAAATTTTTTTTTTTTAATATATTTATTTGATCATTTGTGGTTTACATTAATTATATAATATGAAATAGTGAAAAATGATATGATCTTCGTTCTTAAAGTGGTAAGTAGTTCTTTTTCCAACAAGCTGCGGAGAATTGAAGATGCTGTGTTGTTTGCAGAGTTGAAATATGCTGGTCTTGTGCACGGGTAAGTACAATCATTCTTTTCTTTCTTGCGTGTGTTGGTTTTAGTGAGCTGAAAAATATATAGAGACTCATTAATAATAATAATAATAATAATAATAATAATATTTTTGCGAGGTATAAAAAAAACTTACACTGTTGTAATTAGAAGATATTTTTGTTGGGGATCCATGAGTTGTGAGTTGAATCGAATCCAAGCCAAGATACGAAGGCTCGGGTTCCTTTTCTACGTAGTACTTTGTCGACTAAGTAAATATTAGGATATTTTGTTCGTTGTAACTCTGCTTCATAGAACGCTCCGAATATCTGCAAATTTTTATTATCTTTTAAAAGATATGTTCGTGGATTAGTATTTTGAACTTTATAAATTGTAAATAATTCTGTTGTCCAATTAGCCTCGTACCCCTTAGTGAAGTGTTTCTTGATTTTTGATATTCTTACAATGTCACCGATTTTATATTTTGGTTTTCTTAAAGTTTCATTATATTGTGTTGGCAAGCTGGGTGGATTGTTTCTTTTCACATCAATAGGTTTCATGCCGATGCTGCGATGTATTTTGTGATTATACTTTACTAGTAACTCAGGCAAAATATGTACCCATCGGTAAGAACCTCGTGTTGTGAATTCTTTCCACATCGATTCCTTAAGAGTTCGATTAAATCTTTCTACCACACTCGCTTTAATGGAGCTGCCAGTGGAATAATGCTTTAGATTTTGTTTCTGAGACCATGTTTTGAATTCACTGTTATAAAATTCCGTTCCTCGATCGGTGTGAAAATAATTCGGCAATCTTTTACTTTGAGAATAAACAAATTTTAAGCTTTTTACAATCTCACTTCCTTTTTTGGTTTTAAGAGGAATTGCCCATGCATATTTCGAGTAAACGTCAATAATGGTTAATAAATATTTAAATCCATTATTCCATTTTGCAAGTTTGGACATGTCCACAAGGTCAGCTTCGTGGAGGTCATCGATTCCTTTGCTAATAACATGACGTCTTTTAAACTTTTTTCTAAGCGGTGCGTGAAGTTCTTTTGCAATTTCTCGTCTGATTTCGTTCATAGTTATTTTCCAAACAATGTTTTATAACATACTGTGCATTGTTTTACAAACGTTGGAATTTTTATTCAATATATCCAGCATTTCTTAGTTCTTCTTCAATTGCAAAGATTTCGCTGTCTAGTCCTGTGTGACCTGCAGCTTTCGATGCAATTAATTTTTTAAGTCTTGATACCAATTTGTTTGGTTCATTCCAGTGAACGAATTCAATATTGTTTCCGCCTTCAAATTTCCAAATGGCTTGTGGCGCGATGTGTTTTTTTTGACCATATCCAGTATGCATCGTAGTATTTGCTTCTTCTTCATTTTCATCTGCTGTTTTTATAATTCTATCTATGTCTTCAGTGAGAAGGGGTTCAATTATATGTCTATACTTATAAGATTGCGTCCCTCTTGGAGCTGCATTGCTTGTATAATTTCTTTTGTGCACGTTTGAAACATTTAATAATTTCAAATATGAAGTTAAATCACTCCTATCTATTAGAGTGGGGTCTGGTACTTTCCTTTGAATCAATTCAAGTAGACCTTCTGTTATAGGAAATTTTTCACCACCAACTTTTATCCACTTTTTATCAAAGAAAACTCGTTCGCGTCCCAAGTATTGTTTATCATTTCTTATCGTTATACCAAATGTTCTATCCACGTTTTGTTTAATGAACGGATCAAAGTAGCGGTTAAGTAGTGAAATTATTTTGATGCTATCTCCATTTTCTTCGTCTGAAGTAGCAGTGGATTCAGAATCATCATATTTTCCTTTTCTTTTTCGATTTTCTTTATTTTGAGTTGATGTATTAGCAATAGCTACAAGTTGATTTAATGACGTTGTTACTGGTTTAAAGTTAGTCTCTATATCTAATTCTTTTCGTCTAACATCATTTTGAAGTGAAAGATACTTGTCTTTAACATCTTTTTTTAAGCGAGAAAGTTTATCCTTTACTCGACTTTCAGCTTTAATCTTCGAGCTCTTCTCCATGACTAAACGGAAATTGTGGTTGTTTTACTTATTTATAGTATATTCAAAATCGATTTGAAGAGGAAGATCATCAGTTTTATGTGTTTTAGGGTCTCTAAGTCGAAACTGAATTTCATCTTGCTCTTCAACAACAATATCACTGCCATCCAGTTCAATCTCTTGACGTATATTTAAAATTGCATACACAATTGGAGATCTTGGTGAAACAAAAATTGGTTTTAATACACCTTTGTAGGGAAGTTGATACTGTATGTTATGATTATGAAGCGTGTATACTGGTGAATGGATTGATGGTGTGTTGGAGAATTTCAGAATAAATTTCGATATGTTCTTTTTCTTTACTTCATCTTTTAATATACCATATTCTTCTTTGGATGCAGTAAAACTTTCGAGTGGTTCTTTGTTAACCATTTGCTCAATTTTTTCTAATTCAGTTTTTAACTTGTTATATTCTTCTTTGGATTCAGCAGCATAACTTTCAAGATCTTCTTTTTTAACAATATTGAGATTGTTAGCAACACCCTCAATACGAGTTTGTAAATTGCTTAAAATTTCTTTTAGTTGATTAACTTCAGTTCGTGAAGCAGCATAGTGTTCTACAAACCGTTTATTTGTCACATCTTGGTCGTTAACAGGAAACTCAACATTTGTTTGTTTTTGATGTTGTAGATTGTTTACAGTTTGTTTCAATTGATCAAATTCACGTCGGGAAGCGGCAAATTGTTCAACAAACGTCTTATTTGCAACATCGTTATCGTATATGGGATTGTTTACGTGAGTAATTCGTTTACTCATCATATCTAAAGTTCCACCATCGTCTACGTTTAAAAAGTTTTGTTTATTAAATTTAGTGATTAAGTCTTCTAGATCTTATCGCGAGGCGGCAAAGTTTTCTAAGTAATATTTGTTTATTGCATCTAACGAATCGATTGGTTGAGATATGTTTGTTATTCTTCTATTTAACATATCTACAGTTTCATCATCTCTGATTATATTCAAAAGAGATTTTTTAATTTCATCGAGTTCATTTGTTACATGAGTTTTAAGAAAAGAATACGTTACAGCATCTTGATTTTGAATTGGATCTTTAACATTTCTTATTCTTTTGTTACCCAAGTCGAGAGTATCTTGATCATACGGAAAGTGATCTTCTGAAAATTCTCGCACTAAACCATGAATGAATTCTACTCGTTGTAACACTTTGGTTATTCGGGTCTCAATATATGTTTTTATATTCGATGTATGTTGCTGCATTGCAATAAGGTTTACTGCATCATTTGCAGATGATGGTAAAGCTAAGCCCGCGAGACGTTTGTTTTGAAAGTCAAGTTCTTTTTTCTCAATTTTACAAATTGAAAAAATTAAACCTTTAAGGTCGTTAAAGTTTCGTTGTATGTCTTCTTTAGACTCGATTTTATTTAGCTCATTTAATAACTTCAGTACATAACCTTTGTTGCATGCATCTTCAACATGTATTGGCGTTCCAACATTTTTTAACCGTTTGCCGTTAATACTTAGATGTCCGTCGCTTGTTGTTGTTGTTAGTTGAATTCCATATTGCAGTAGCTTATCATCAACATATGCTTTAGTTGCAATATCATGTCGTGAAGTCGGTCGTCCGATAGACACATTATTGGTTTTGTTAAACGATGTCATAGTTAAGTTGTTAACCACGCAAAAGCAATAACACGAATGGCCATTTAGCTCTTTTTGAAGTCATATTTATAACTGAAAATAAACATCAAATCCATTGCGATATCGACCATTTTGTAACTCGCTATCTTTATCGATAACCAAAAAGCCAAACTTAGAGTTTTGCCAACAATACGAACAAATATCAAAGAACTGTTCATAGCTCATAACTGTATTTACATGATCGTTATATACATGGCGCAAGTTTGTTCCGTCTTGTTTAAAAAGAATTAAAAATTAGCGTTATCTCTAATTAGATGTTTAGGTATACAAGAATATGTTTGACAAAGATAAAATACGTCAACGTCGTGATGACGACCTCTACTGAAATAATCTTTCATGTGTTGTTGTTTATTGCTGGCTACATCATCAAAAACAAATATAGAGTTTTTCTAGCCATTTCTGGAGGCATTACTTCATCATTATCGGAAAAAATCACTTTTTATTTCTTTTATGGAGTCCAAAAACTTTTTTAATTCAACATATTTACTTTGAGCAAGTGATTTAGAATAAATATAAACGTTTTCAAAACGAACTCCATTTTTATGACACAATAAATTTAGCATTACGTTTGTTTTGCCACAGTTCGATGGACCGCAAATGATACATCGAATTGTGTTCGGTAGTAAAACACCATGCTTTCTTTTTTCACTTTTACTCTGGTTTTCAGCATTAGTAAATGAAATTACTGGTAGAGTGTTTGACTGCTTAACAAACTTCAACATGTCTACGTTTACGTCTGAGAATGCACACTGCACAAAAAATCACATCACATCAACATATATTGCTTCCACACGTATCATAACTTGTATTATATGGAATAATAGTAGGATTTTCAGGATTTAAATCAACGTTGCCGACGTAAAACCCTCTCAAATATGGACAATATGGCGCCCATTTTTCATGATCATTTAAAGGATTATCGTTTTCCCTCCAATTTTCAATTTCAATCTTACAGAATATACATTTCACCTTATCACCATGACCAGTATAATAAAATCCTGCTGATGCTAAACAAAATTCGTTTGGACAGGGAAGAGGCCAATTTTGAAAAGTTTTAAGTCTTACATATTCACATTTCAATTCTATGCTAGGAGAAATATTGTTTACGTAGGGGCAAGAAAAAGCCCATTTCTTATGTTCTTCAAACGGATCATCATCTTCTTCCCAATAACTAAGTTGCAGATTACAGAAAGCACACCTAACCATATCCTTATATCCAAAATAGTAAAATCCTGCCGCTGCTAACCATGCAGTGTTCGTAAAACTGTCTGAAGACCAGGTCTTAAATGTTTTTAGCCGATCTCTTTCAGATTTTAAATTCATTTCTTTTTGACTCAATATCATTTGCATTAACTGTTTTTTGGAATACTTTACACAATTAAAATACTTCATGATGCTGGTTTACTTCACAAAGAAAAAGATGTTCACCACACAAAGCTAAATGCGAACTGAGATGAATCAACAAAACACGTTGGCTAATATGCTTGATTTGCATGTGTTGGGTTGGCCGAGCGGTCTAAGGCGTTAGACTTAAGATCTAATTTTCAGAAATTGAAAGCGAGGGTTCGAATCCCTCACCCGACAATATTATTATTATTTTATTTACATGTAGAGTGAGGAGGTAATTGATCATTAATAAGAACTTTATTATGAAATGATACAAAAGACCTTTTCTTCTTTATTCATTTAGAATTACAATTAATACAATTTTATTTGTCTTGAAGTAATCTCATTTTTTTTAGTTGTCCAGTTGAGTGTGGGTGTGTTGAGATGATCTTCTCCTTCTTCTTCTTCTTTTTAGTTGTCCAGATGATTATTTTCTGTAGACAAAAAATATACACAGTGTTAAAAAGCAAACTAAAACAAAATATGTATAGCGGTCAACGACACTAGTAGATTTAATTAACCACCTTTTATAGATAGCGATTACAGTTGTCACATTTGCAGCGAAGATGAAACAGTTGAAATTTCCTCTTTAGATGATCTGGTAGATGTTCCCACTCTAGACGAATTCGTTGTGGTTCATATATAGTCAGTACGTTTATAGGAAAGTAGTTCCAATCAAACTTATTAAAACCTCGAAGTCCATTGTTTAGAAACTTGTTTATTATCGAACACACGATTTTCATGATGCCATCAGAAGAATTTAACCAATGTTGAACAGCATTGACATTGAATTTAGCACAACTATTGCTTCCCATTGCTAGAGATGGTAAATGTTTTGGACAATCTGTAGGTAAACGATGGCTATGCCTCAACATTAGGTCTGACATTCCATCAATCGTATTAAGATCGAATAATGAGTCGGGGGAAAGTGCTTTTAGTGCAAACAAAGAAAATTCCTGTGGCAAATTATATACAACTAAATAGTCATATTTATTCTTAATAGACTCAAAAAAAGAAGAAAGAGTTTTTTCACAATATGCTGCAACCCATGTGATCACGGGGCTGAATGAAGGTATATTGTCGTTATTTAACATACAGTAAGCAAGTTCCAAACTGCCGTTTGGTAGCTTGCGAATGTCTGCAACTATTGGTTGCTTCTTATTCCACGTGCCAGCATCAGTAGAAGGAGAGTTTGTTGTTGTCAATTCCATGATTGCAACTAAAGTGAGAATACTTGTTTACTTGCTTGCTTATAACTTAGCAAATATTGGTTTAGATAATTACTTCATTTGTTAATGGTCTGTAAGATATTTGACGATCATGAATAAGAACACAATAAAGAGTTGTATCTTCAGGTATATTCTCACTTGTCTCGATTTCAATTCGCACATCGACTGAAGATGTCTTCACTGCTTCCACTTGTTCGAGACAATTAATTACAATAATCGGACAAAGAGACTTAAATTCATCTCGTGAAACTAGAGTCTCTGAACGAACATCATTGATCTGATAATATACATTACGAAATTTAACAAACATGTCATACAATTCGCTGTAGTCATTTATGGCAATTGCAGAAGTTGGCATTTCATAGGGATAAAAAATTGAATTTAAAAAAACTCTTATAGATTTAATGTTACAATGGTCGAAATAGGAAGAGCATGTGTTTAGTAAATTTCTTCTAGTTTGAAAACCTAATAAAAATTGACGTGGTTTTTGAGTTTCAGAAGTTGTCATTACAGTCCAACTATATTTAGTTGTTCTAGGAAGAGAAGGCAAGACATGAACATCCCATGATCGAAAACCAACCTGAATGGGAATATTTTTCTGCATTAGTTTTAATCTTTTAATTTGTTCTTCGTCCGATAATAATAAAACGGGAATTTTTAGATAAACTTTAAATAACTTGACCTTAGAAAGATCGTTTTCGGTTGTCGATTGCAACGCACGTGCGTCACTTGACGATCGGAGAAGTATTACCTCATGCTTGCAGTTTAAAATCGGCTTTCTGTAATCCTCTGCTAAACCTAACAGGTTGCTTAAAGGAAGTATTATATGAAAACGTTTTGTGTTACTATCAACAATATTTGCTTCACTTGCTGGTGTTGTTAAAGAGGGAAAATAACCAGCATTTTGTAAAGCTGTATATTCGTTTTTTGAATATGATGCAAAGGTTTTTATAGAACTTGTTATACCTAGATGGCGTGTACGATCAATTTCTTTACCATTTAACGTGATGCGAATTTCGCTAAAAAGATTAGCCCCAAAATTTTGGTCAGGATGTGCTGTAGTAGAAGCAGCCGGATTTATGTTAGAAGTAATAATTTGACCTTCTAAGTGAAGAACACCTTCTGATAATAAAACTATGTTTTCTTCATTTTGAATCAGTATTCGAATTTCATCATTATTTTCGAATTTATTAGCTGAATAAGGTTGATAAACTCTTTCTTCTCGTCGCACAACTCTGTTGTCAACCTCTCTTTTATCTGTTATGTTAAACATGCTAAACATGTTAACAGCTTCAACTATAGATAGAAACTAAATAAGATTAACAATTGCATATATATTTATATTGAAATTAAAGTACGCGATAGCCTAAAGACTGTAAGAAATGTTTGTTGTTACTCGATAACTGTTTTTTAGATTTCAAGGTGCGATGTCGTTGTTGTTTTTTTTTACAAATTTTAGCTGATTGATTTATATTATTTTTTCGAATCAGAGTTGACTTCTTTTTTTCAAACTTTGAGTATTATATAGTATAACCATATTTGTGATTGTTTTCTAGTATGCTTACTCAAGTAGAATGAAAACATAACAGTATTTCATTACTTTATATAGCAAGATATCGTGCTGGACGAATAATTAATTCTACAGTTAAATCTTCATCTTGCAAATCAATGAGCTGTTGAAGATGATCTTCAAGTTGCACAGATACGTGTTGAATAACCTTGGTGTTCATAGGCAAAAAATTAATCGTTGTTGGTTGTACAACAATCGGGTAACCAGCAGGAACATGAGCTTTAAAATTATATAAAGAGTGTGTTGGTTTATGGTTCAAATAAGAACTCGTACCAAGCACAAGGTTGCAACATACTCGAATACTATTAACAGTGTTAATTTTAATCATATATTCAGAATGATGAGTTGTGTTTGCCTTGAACTTTCTATGAGAAAATCCTAACAAATCTGCAATAGAATCTGCAACACCAAAATCTATAGCAAACACTTTCGAATGTAGTTTACAATGATAAAAGACTTTATCATAATTAATATAAAATGATGGGAATTTGTCTTTGTCACCTAATAAATGTTCAACTAATAATTCATTAATCTTTTCACTTAATTGTTTTAACGTATAGCTAGCATTGGGTATTATTAAATTCGCTCTATCCGATTCGTTCAACTTTATAGCCAAAACGTTATTATTCTCGTTAATTGCTACTTCATAATCGATTCTATTTCGATGAATTTCAATTTCTCTTTTATTCTCTTTAGGGTAAACTTTCTTTTCAATACCTAAAGGCCCTGCTACACTGTTGGCTACAGTGAAATCAATATTAAACGGAGAAGACAAAACGAGGCGGTTGTCTCTTTTTCCATCTATATCCTCTTCCAAATACATTTTTGTTTTTTCTAAATGTTTTGGTATAAGTTTCGACAATGAGTGATAACTAAGTAAATCATCAAAAGTTGAGGCTAGATCTTCAAATTCATAAATACCCGGTGGTACCACTAAATCAATTGATAAAAAATTAGTAAAATGAATGCGAAATTTATTATTTCTGTTGGTAACATTTCGAATAGAATTAGATGTATACAATCCTGCAAGTCCTATTTCAAAAAACTCTGCTCCTACAAGATGAATCGGGTTCTCCAATGTAACATCAATCTTCGAGCCTTTACCTTCAAGAGTTATCCGTCTTTCGAAAGCCATCATTGAAATGTTTAAAGACGGTCTGTGTTTCCCTTATTTATACAATACAAGAAGACTAAACATAAATGTCCACAAATCGAAGAAGTAATCGATTGATATGAATGAAAATTATATTGTAGATAGCAATTTTTAAGATATGTTAAAATTTCTAATGGTGGTCTTAAATTACCAATACTATCAAAATAATGCACATATTTACCACGTTTACTGAAAGCCACCCAATGTGAACCGGATTTATCCATCGGTTCAAGGTTAACAATACAGTTTTCATTTTTTCGAGGATATCTTGGTAACGTATCTCGCATAAAGACTCCTCTAAAATTTGGAATCTGTAATTGATGTGCGTATTTAGCTAAATCGAAATTACTTAATGCTTTATTTGGTATTTGGTTAATTATCTTTTGTATGCAGGAGGATTTAAATAAATGCCTTGACCTCCTTTTCCTCGCATTGCTTCTATCATTCGATTGTGTCTTTTCATTTCTTTTAGTTCTTCTTGAGCAGCTTTCGCCTTGTTTATAGCAGACGCCACCCCTGCTGCTCCGCCTGCTAGACCCCCCAAGCCCGACAAGGCTGCAAATATCGGAAGTAGGGGTAAAATACCACCTTGCTTTTTCGATGTTCTTCTTTTTTTTAATCTTTTCTTGTTTTTTTTTATTATTTAAATTTCGCTTACCTCCTCCAATTTTAGACTTAGCTTTCATGATGCCACCCACTGTTAGTGCAGCCGCTCTCTCTCCAAATGATACGTCACGGGATTTTACACGAGACCAAGCTTTTGAAGCTAAAATTTCATCAGCCTCTCTTCTTTTGTTTGAATCTTTATGCTTTGCGTAAGCAATGTCGTGCTCTTTGCACGCTTTATCTAATATATTTATTCCTGGATCACCACGGCTCAATCGCTTTTCTAATTTTGTTCCTGGTCCACAATATTCATATCCCGGGATGTGTAATTCCACGGGTAAATTATCAAGAGTTTTATTAAGTACACGACTAATTAATGATCCACTTCCTGTTCGTTTATATTGAGTGGTAGAGTTGCTCCTCTTACAACGCACCATTACTAAATGATATGTAATATAAAGTAATTATACATATATATTTCCGGAAAATGGGAATGGTGGGGGGAGGTGTTTTTTTTTAATAATACACACAAAATTTGGGTTATTATTTATTCTTTTTTTTTCATAAGCATAGGAACACACAAAAAATTAGTAATATTAACAGCATAAAAGTGTGTGTGTGTGAAAGAAATAAAGTAAGTGAGATGAACTGCTTTAATCTCAATTTGTTTCAAATCATTTTTCAGAGAAAAATGACCAAACGGTAAAGTATCAATTCCGTTTTCAGTTATGTGTCTTTTATCTTCGTTTGATGAAATTGCCAACTTATTTTGCCGAACAGTAAATACAGAATGAGATTTTGAAATTATACAAACTTGAACTTTGTTGACTTTTTCTCTGTTATAAAGACACTTTCGATACTCATCAATATTCATACTTTTACTCACACTCTTCTTAATGCCTTTAGCCTTACACAAGCTATTCATTTCATCACACAATTTTAATGCATACATTTTGGGTCGTAACCCCACAAATTCTTCAACAATCCTTCCAGCATTTTCATCTTTCATTAAACCAATTTCACCTTTATTTTGTCTCACAATGCCAAAAGGATTGTTTGTTTCATAGTTTCCAGTATCAAACAAATTTGAATGCTGTTTCATGAACTCATAAATATCATAATAGAATATATACATAAAACTATCGGTGTCTGTGTATAACAACCTCACATTTGATTCAGGATTTGCTAAAATAACATTGTAATGAAAGTCATTCATTTTACATTTAGACAAATCTAATATAGATGCACCAACATATACTGGTTGATTGTGAAAAATCTTTAGTCTACTCATCTCGATGACCATACATTGTTCATCGAATATAATTCTATGTTTAAAATTAGCCTTAGCTATTAAAGACCTAGCACCACGAGCTCCATGCCATTTGGTGACCCATTTGATGTCCCTTAACTTCCTCACATTCATCAGTGAACGACCAAAAATTGCATTATTCATCAATTTATAAAAATTCTTTTCAAAATCATTTTTGGCGTGTTTTCGTTTCTCTGTGTTCACATCAATATATGGTTTTAGCCATTGGCTCTGATTGAATTCAATCATTCTGTGAATACGATCTAATTTCATTCCTAGTTGAATACATTGCTTTAACAATCTATAATGCAAAACATAACGTTCTTTATTATCTAGGGTAGCCATTAGCTTTGTCAACTTTTCGGGACATAGAGGGTAATCTGAATGTTTGTCATGTAACTCTTGAGGATAAGTCAAATCTACTTCCAAAATATATCCAATTTCTGAAGTATCATCAATAGTTAAAACATCAAAGCCTTCAACATTTGCAACCCATTTAAAGCCACCCGTTGGAAGATATTCCATCATCGCATATCCATATAAATTATTAACGTCAAAGTACATTATGTAGGAGTCTTGCTTTTTCTCATCATAAGTTTTCATATACTTATTATTAGCAATCGCATGTCGTGTTATACACTGAACATTTCCTCCTCGAATAGATCGTTCAAAAAAGTGTAACATATCAATATCTTGAAGCAATTCAAGTTGAACGTTGGTTATCTTTTTCATAGCACACCAAGACATAGATGGCGCAGTGTAAAAATGAGCTGCATCAATGCCATAAGTTTCCATACCATTCGATCTAAAATTTTCAAAGACATCCGCCAAAAGAAGTGTGTCAACTTTTAAATACAAATCGGCGTATTCTCCTAATGTTTGACATGTAAACGTTTCCCACACCGATTGAGCAAACTCATACTCTTCATTCGATATTGTTTGATCATTAAGGCTGCTATAAAACTTGGATATTTCAGGTAATTTAGTTTCGTTAAGTACATCCATACTCGTGACGTATTCATAGGGAAACACGCCTTTTCTCGCAGTAAGTCGAAACTGTGCATCATCATTAAAATAACGTCGTGTTATTTGCTTTGAATCTTCGCTTAACGAAGATGAACATTGATCTAGTGAACAGGACAAGAAATTATATGTATCGAAAAATCTTAACTGAATGAATCCATTCTTAGCCCGTACATACTTTGTAAACCCTTTATAACGTTCCATATTCACCGCTAACAAACTTATATGACCAGGATTATGTAACACCTCTCCATCTTGTTTCTCACAAATTTCTTTAATTATAAAATGTCCATCATATGCTGTTAGATTATGAAATGCTATAGGCAAAACCTTTGTTACTTTGTAATTTAAATTACAACTATTGTGTGCGCTTCCTCAATATTTTCCAGTTAAGTGACAATGATCGCGTACTTTGAGTTCATTAACTGCAATCGGTTTCTCGCAAATGTGACACATTTTACTTGACAAAAATAATCTTTCTTCATTTTCGGTCATCTTTAACATTGGCTTAACCGATGAGTAATATGTTTGAAGTTTATCCACAATACTATAAAGTTCCTTTACAAACAATTCAATGCAATTATTTCCCCTAAAGAGCTTGAAACTGCACAAATCACTATCAAAATTACAATGAAGGTATAAAGAAATGCTGTAAGGAATATGTTTATGTGTTAAAGTAGAGTTATGAATGTCACTATTTGGAAAACAGGAGGAAATTGGAGACAAGACGCATTCAGTGTCTGCATATATTATAAATGGAACTGTATCTTTAACTCGGAATTCTGTAAAATTAACAAATCTTTGTTCATCAGTCGGCATTATGCTTTTTGCAACAGGAAACTGTTTACAGTCTGCAAAGTGAACATTTAACTCATCCTCAAGAAAATAATATGACAAACATCGTCTACATATATAAATCCTTCTGCGAGTGCTAGTGACGCTTGAACGCACAAGGCGAGCAAGATTTCTAATTAAACAAAAGTGATAACTTTCACTGTTTCCAATCTGCAACATCAATAAGTCTACACTCCTTTCATATACTTTATCTGATACATACAAAGGTACAATAGTAAAAGTTTTTTTTCCTTTTACTTCGTTTGTTCCCATACATACCCAATTGTTTTCATCATATTGTGCTCCATACACATTTACAGAAATATTGTTTTGGTTTTCAAACTTGTTTAAATATTTCATTTCCATCGGAATTGGAATACCATCTAAATTTAAAACATCTCTGTAATTAGGATAGGAAGAAAGATGATTCACGTTTCGAGTTTTTGGATACAAACCAGCAACCACACTCCACGCAAAACAAGCTTCCTTTGTATCATACAAATTTAGCACTGCATGTTTATTGACTATTACATCAGGCAATCTACTAGTATTGGACATTCCTACTCGAAATCCAACATATTTATTTATATTAATTCTCAAACTATGAATTTTTTCTAAAGCCCACCCGGAACCATTTGCTTCAAATTCGCTCATTTTTGTCAATGTACCTTCAATGATATTCTTATTATAAAATTCATTTAAATCAGTATACTCGAAAACTACCTCATTTTTGATAGCAAAATATTTTGTTTCTGATATGTCGCGAAGCACATATTGTGCACACAAAACTGATTTCACCTTTAAAGCTTGCACAGTTAACGCTTTCTTAACATACTTTGTAAACCAAATATTAGCATTCGCTAAAAATTCGCGAGGATCCAAAAACTCATTCTTAACATTTGATACTGCAAGTGTGTACACTCTAGAATTGAATGCCGTTTCAATTAACTCACAGCTCAAGAAAGATTCATCCTTTATTTGAATTGTAATTTCTTCGAAATTCACAGCTTGTTGCAATATGTGCTCACTAATAACTCTCCAACATTCAATCAACTCATCACTGTTCTCAATCAACTCGGTTTGAGTGTTTTCCCCGATTTGGTATGATACTGAAATAGCACCGTTTAGTTCACTTCGAAAATTAGAAACACTTTCAAATGCATCGTCCAATTGGTTTCTTATATTTTCACTGTTATTATGTATTACAATATCGACCTTTCTACGTTTGCTAGGAGGCGAGGTCATTGTTGGTGTTGTCTAAGCAATTGTCCAATTTGCACTAAAGTTAATACACCACCAACACTTGGTGTACCATCACTGATGTCTAAGCATACGTCCAATTTGCACTATTGTTAATACACCACCAGCAGTTGCTGTAACATCGGTTTACCATAAACCTATAATCTTTTAAAGTATATTCAAGCCATTGTGATAAATTACTGCCTGTAATCTCCAATGAACAATGAACAGCCTCAAAAGGAAATTCATCCTGAAGTTTACCAAGCAAATTGTTTCTATACACATTCAATTTTGTTACATCGTAACACGTCATGGAAAATTCGATTTTGAAAACTTCATCAAATGTATTGTATCCGAAGAAACAAATAAAATGTTCATCTTCACATAATTCTTTCAATAGATATCTTAGAACTGTTTCTGTCACCTCTCGCTGACTATCATCTGATTTGCTAACATTGGTAACGTAGACTGAAAATGTTGAAATTCTGCTTGAAAATGTCCATTTGTTAAAACAAGCTTCTTTCTCATTACGACTCACCTCGTTATCATCTTCTTCCGGTTGTTGAAAGCATACACCATGATACTCTATTAGCGGGTGCGATCGATGTTCAGTTCCACTCAGGAAATTAACAGTTTTCCACTTCATTATGCTGGTTGTTTTATTAGTTTTTTAGATAATCTGAAAAATTAAACAAATTAAGAAATAATTAGCAACTAAATATATCAATCGTTATATCAATCAATACATAATATATATATATATAATCCAATACTCACCAAAACATGTCTATGTGAGCGGTTCTTCAACCCAAAATACACCGTCATCAGTTTGCCTTCGAGTACTGTTTCAAAATGACTTGATGTGAGCGGTTCTTCACCCCGAAATACACCAGCATCAGTGTGCCTGCCATTGAGTTTAGTTCATCGATCTCTGATGCGCTTAATTTTGAAAATACTGCTGGTAGAAATACACTTGTTACTTCATCTTCAATGTTAATATCCACCACTATTTTTCTTCCAAACCTCGTCTGTACGGGGCGAATAATTTGGACCACATATGGTAAATCAATGACTAGTTCTGCTAGTTTCTTATTAGAATACTCAGTACAAGATGATAAGTTATTGAACTTCGTTAGAGCTTCCATCACACAATTTGTTCCTCGTCGTTGACTTTCTTTATTTCTTTCACACACACACACACTCTTCGCGCAAAAGTAAAAGTTAAACTCTTCCATGCACTCATCCATTTATATATCCTTCACCCCCACCCACACTCCAGAAACCATATGCTGCAAACTAGCTTCTAACGCAAACATTTCTTTTTTTCCACTATTGCTTAAAGAAGTCAAAGATTACATTCTTAGCCAATGACGTTAAAGGTCAACTCTGTCTCACGCGAACACAGCAGACGAGATCAATCACACTGCTGCACATGGTCAAACTTGCACGGGTGTCAAATGACGGTTAGCATCCAAAGCAAAAAACAATAACAGCTGCACACCACATGTGTGGATGGGAACCGCCTCTCCGCTCAGCCAACCCGACGCGGACAAAAAAAACATAACAGCTGCACACCACATGTGTGGATTGCTGATAGTAGCACACATGCTCACACTCGCATGGGTGTCAGATGACGGTTAACATCCTAATAAACAACCCCCATGACATCAACACCCATTAACTTTTTATCATCATCGCACAAACAAGCCAAAAGGTCAACCCCTTCCCACGCTAACACGTGCACTGCGCATGCTCGCTCCTGGACCATGTGCTCGCTCTAAGGACCCATGACGTCATCCCATGACGTCATCAGGATTACGCAATTTCTGGTCATGATGATGCAATATCCAAAGGGAAGTAAACCCTACTACTCTTGAGGTTCGTGTCTACTTCGCGTATAGCCGTCCTGAGGTTATAGCTGAGGTCTAACCTCTCGGTTACCGCGACTTCCTCAAATAGTTTTTGTAAGGAATCGATCTCTCCTTCAACTCTCGACACGTTCTCTTGGATCTTCCCAACATCGTCTCTGACCTCGGCTACCTTAGCCTCCACTGTGGTCTTGTGTTCGTTGAGGTCACCCCTCAATAACATGAGATCGATTTTGTGTTCCTCACGATGAACATCAACTGTTTCACGTAGGCTTGCTACGGTTTCCGTCAACTCAGTAATGTTTCTCCTGTTGGTGTTTAGTTCGTCTTTGACTTCCATCATGCCATCAACGATCGTCTTTACGTTGTTATTAACAGCATTGGCAGCACCTCTCATCAAGATCAATCCAATGTTCATGGTTGCCATGTCCTTTTTCACATTGTCCATAAATCCCTCGACGTGATTCAATCGAGTCCCAAATTCTTCCCGAGTGTGCTCCAGGTCGGCTCTCATATCTATCTGGACTCTATTTATGGTCGTTTGAATTTGAGCTGTGTGCTCCTCCAATCGGGTCTGCACATCCTCCCTAGCTTTATTCATCTGGTCGGTTAAGCAATCTACGCGCTGGTTAGCCTCCTGATGGTGTCGTATGACATCAACCCTAACAGCTGCTAAACCTACCGTAAGATCATTTCTAGCTTCGACTCTATATGCGTCCATGTCGGCCCTGACTTGAGTTAAATCAGTCCTAACATTATTAACTTCTAGCCTAACTTGGTCCACATGACCACTGACATTGTTTATAGACTGGGAGTTGACTTCTAAGTCCTCTCTAACATTGTTTATAGATCTGGTGTTAACCTCTAAGTCCTGTCTTACTTGGTCTACATGACCACTCACAGTATTGACAGCTTGAGTATTCTGACCTAAGTCAGCAGTAATCTGTTGAAGATTAGCATTCACACCTGCCATCATCTCTCCAAACACTCGACGAATAGTATCCTCATCCATTGACAAGAAATATATATGAGAAAGTGAGGGATCAATCTCTACTGGAACTTACAGCTATGATTAGTTTCTTGGTGGTATAAAGCTTGTTTCATTTATATAAATATCACGAGTACAGCTGGAGTATGCAAACTAAGTGCTTCTACATTTACAAAGCCAACGGTGAGCAAAGCAAAGTATTACATTTACTCAGGATGAGGCATCATCAAAGAAAATCCTATCCTTCATTTATCTAACACTAAAGCCTCACCCCATGGACTTCTATCAAACATGAATGCCATGCGGTCAATTGATCTGCAGTACGACATTCTAAGTTCGTCCCAGTCCTGTCAATTTACCATTAATCAACATTAAGATCCTCCAAAATAACATGGAACTGAGGGTCACCACGTTAACGTCGGCACATGAGTTGGTCGCCATTTTATGCGACCGTTGGTGGAGCTGCCAGGATAGCCAACAACCGCAATGACTTCCCTAACATCTCACCCGTCGGGCATAAACCAAAATTGCCGTGAGGATCAGGTGAACTTCCAAATAGGCTAAAGCGGCACGAGAGTCCATAATCCACAGGGATCGTGGTACATGGTGACGATGGTCATAGACTGCCTAAGGAAAGGTTCACCTTAAAAACTAGACTGAGAAAATAAACATCCAGACTTATGTAAAACACCGTGAAAATTTATTGATAAAATTCACAAGCTCCTAGCCTAGTTCGGAGGGTTACAATCGGCTAGTCCGCAAGCTAATAAACAAACAAAAATAAAGAGCAGGTCCCTACCTGAGAAGTTACGGAAAACCCTCGCGAAAGATCTAACTCACAATAATAAAGCAACAACAGCAACACTAGGAAAATGGTACGACGCAAGTCCCTAGGTCAAGCTACAAGATCAAGCTAATATCTGAATTTACATTTAACAGGGTAGCAAAACAAATCTAAGTTAGGATGATACCATCTCCACATTTACATTTAACGTTAATTCACCTAGCTAAGTCCTATCAATTAATAACAAAGTTTACGGCGATGACGTCAGTAACAGAAAACAATTACATTGAAAAGCTAAGTGTACAGCCATGAAAAAAAAACCATTTAATTATACTTAGAAACTAGGTGCTAACAGCACACAATAAGGTAACATGTAGGATTTGTACACTTGTACATCATAAAGAAGTAATGAAATAGACAATGGTTTTATTAAAATGCCTGCCTGCACCTTGGTTTACTCTTTGTAAGCCATAGTCATCTAATATGTGTAGTTACGGTGACGACTGCGTAGTTACGACTACGTCTAACATCGCATGGCCTGCGCTCCACAAGCTACGAACTCAAGGTTCGAGCATGCTTCAGGTCGCTACTATAGTGTCAGCTGTCCTAGTCATTTCCACAAAAGGAAAATAATACCTTCATCTGCACGGCTATGTCAACAGGTTCAAAATGCAAAAGAACAAAGTTAGATAGAAAGAATTCGTTAGTTAGCTTTTGTTTTACCAAAATTATGCGTTTTATTATTAAGGTGTCGGTTTAGGTTTATCGTTGGTTTATGGCGAATAATACTGACAATAGCCTGGGCACGGAGTGTCTCCACTGAGATCATTCTCCACCAAAAAGCCTCGACTCAACAGTCGGAATATAATCAACGAGCAATAACAACTCGGACACACAATAACACAAGTTACCAGCGGCACAAAGCTCGCGTTCAATAACTCTGGGACGGGCCTGCACACTACAGTTACCCTCCAATAACATCTGGTCAACGGGAACAATCCCGGACAAGGCATACACAAAATACCTTCATACAATAACTTCCTGCTATAACAGGGTAGTCTTCAACGTACTATAGAAAACCTGACATAACTGTACACGTCAAACGACGGTACACGCAACAGTGCGTTTAACTAACAAAAACAATCTATAAAACATGTGATCAGATACAAGGATGGACACTGAGTTCCATAAGCTAAATTGCAATGAAAGGAAAAGCGAATACAAAAAGTATTCTGTCTCTTGTCAAAGTAGTTCTGTCTCACAATATAACAGGCGTGCTTTCAAGGGCACTGGGTCACAAACCAGTTTATGTCGCTGGCAGGCTTCAACATTCCTGCGCTCCACTGACACAACACATTGACTATCAAGGCCGGCGATTTAAACAAAATAAAACTATACATCTGGCCTATTCATAAAAAACTTTACCACAGGTTTATAAACCTCGAAGAATACGTGTATAAAAAACACGCTATAAATCTGAATACAATAATATAATTCCGTCTTCCAAACCAAAGACGTCTAAATGATAGTAATGTCACTATTACTGGAGCGCTTTGCTCTCAAAAATATAATTCAGTAGTTGCTTGTACAACATCAAGTAAATCGTGTCTTCACATGACACTAACAAAGTAATAATTGTGGCGCAGATTCCACACTCTGGATCTGCTTAATGATACGCTGGGAACTGGGTTCGATGCTTGACAACGAAACATTCCTTCTACCTATTAGGTCCACACTTGACCAAGAATAGCTTCTGAGCTTATTCAAAATGAAATATAATGCAGTTACAAAACTGGTAATTACAGTCGATTACCTAACTGATACGACTGTTCTAACGAAAGTCAGGGGTGTAACAAAGAATGGCTGCAAAGAATGCAGTTAAAGAAACCATGGCATCTGATTGCCATAACTAAAGTCAGCAAATACTTGAAAAATCACCCCAAATAGGGTTGAACAAAGTAACCTCAAATGACTACGGTCACGTTCAGCAAAAGATAGGCTTTGACGTTCTACGACGTTCATCAGGCTGCACCAGGGCTGACCAAAATGTCTGACCCAAGGGTGTCTCATTCTAACTGAAATAAATGACATCTAATTAAACTAGTTACATTCCCTACCTATAAATATGGCTGACACTGAGTTCGGTTGGTTCACAAACTACATTAAACCTACTATACCACCAGAAACTAGAACAAGAAAGGGGTGTCCAAAAACTCACGAAATGGAGAAGCTCTCACTCAGCCCTCTATTCAACAACAAGGGTTGTACAAAATCATCTCTGGCTCTCTGGAACGGTATCATCCTCATCAGGATTCCCATCTGGACTCCTCCAAAGACCAGGGTTCGATCTGTCCCTGTCGACAACTTCGTGGATGTACTGGATATGCCTGGAAATGGCATCCTGGGTTCCTTCCTTCTCGTTCGCTGTTCTGGAAGTTCCACCATCATGCTGGTTCCCGTAGAAACATCACCCTAATACCATGATGATATTAGCCCATGATGACGGTCTCAAACATGGTGTAGAATAGTCTGATCACGTGGGTGGTGAAATAAATTATGTGGTAATTCATTCTTTCACTTTCAGAAATATAATGCTCGTCGTAATTGTTATAGGATTCAATTGCAGTAGATGACACAGCCTTTATTTCGTAGATGTGAATTAATATGTGAGCTAGCACTGTTTTATGATTCTTCACGTGTTAGTGACGTCACTTTTATATCACGTAGCATCCGTGAATTATGCGTCGTTTTTGAATTGAAATATTCACTTTGGCAATTTAAATATGTTATACAATCATAATCACACTTATTCAAGATAGTTCTAACACGATTACCTGAATATTTTCCACTAGGCACTTGGCCCTCCACAAACACGTGGGTACAAAAATGTGGTGTTACGGAAATGTTATGCAATTCACTATACTTGCCAATTATTATTTCCCGATATGCTTCTGGTAGCTCACTGTGCTTAAACAACAGTGAATTTTAGTATTCTCGTGCTCGATGGCACCTGATAATCACTTTCAACGCTCAACAGCGGATATTCTCTACGTCTTGTAGGACAGATACAATTCCACGCCTACACGGGGTGGATTCTCCAGACGTAGTGCAAGGCACTGAGTTCCTCCAGGAAGTAGGTCGTCAAAACGAAGTCGTTGAGCGACTACTTACGTTCCTGTTTGCGTATCTGCAAGGGTATTATCTTACCTTAAGCGAAAATAACATTCTCCAAAATGTTTTAATAATGCAGCATGACGAAATGGAATATTCTGAGTCTTGTGGAAAGATAAAATTAATTAATAAGAACTCAGATAAATAATTAGCAGATTTCACCAAAGTCAAAAGTGCGATTCACCGCTACTTCAAAGAGTATAGCGTGATCTCTCAGCTCCACGTGGCTTTCTGGGTGTGTTCAAAGGTACAACATCCCATCACAAATGTTCTGTTATAAAAAAATATCACATGAACCTTAGCTCAGCGGGTTCAGTATGTTATCACTTAATGGCTTGAATATTAATTTATTCATTGAATATGGGCTAAGGTAAGTACAAAACTATATATTTTTGATTCTTCAAGTTGTGCAAATATCTTTCTTTGACGATTATGGTAAATAGTATACTTAATATGAATAATGTCGTCCCGTGTAATGTTATTAACTTACACTTTTATTTTTGTTTTCAGATGCTGTAAGCGATCTAAAACGATTATTTGATGGGGAAGAAACTTAAGTGCTATTTTACTACTTTGGAAATAATTAGCTTTCATTTTAATTGTAGAATTCGAATCATATTTGCGGAAGCTTGTAGTCAGTAGTCCACCAAGCTTGTTTCTGGGTTATGGAAATAATTGCTGTCAGCAGTTTGAAGACGAATTCCTACCTAATGTGCGGCAATTGTGCTTTTAATTATTTAAATTAAGGCAGCAAATGTTCACATTACTTCACGGCCTTGGCCTATGCCATTCGTAAATTATAATTAACTTAATTGTGGTGAAGAGACATGACAACATGATCATCATAATGGACAAACTGAAATTAACTCATTTACCTAAGAGAATGAGAGGAATTGTTATCCCCATCGTCAGAACTGGTATTGTTAAAGCATTCAGTCCTGAACCCGTAAGTATATAAACAATAGGCTATCATTTAAGACCTTGGCAAATAGCCTTAGTAGGCAGGCTGGAACATAAAGAGTAGGCTACCAGTATTGTACTATGCTTTCATATTGAACTAATGAGGGAAGTTAATGTTACATGTAATACTGTGCCCGTTTAGACCGGAGTCCGCACGACCACATATGCATTTTACCAATAATCAGTCAGCACGAGAGTCAAAATATCCCGGAGCGCCAGATGGGTTAAAGCAAATCGCAAAAACGACATCAAATAAAAAAAAATGCTTTACTGATTTTTGGCTCAATGCAACAATAAGGATAGAAGGAGATTCAATTGGGTATAACACATCAAGTAAAATTATCTCAGTTTATTTTGAATTTAAAATTGACTGCAAAGATGCTCAAAGCAGCATCACTCACGTGTGGCGATCCACACTCCTATTTACACAATATACAGAAATGTTCCAAACACATTTGACAATTATTTTTTGGAAACACAAGTCTGATTGTCAGTCCTGTAGACTGTGTTCCAAAATTATTTATGATTAAATCCAGTTCAAATTTAATTGTCTCTACTGGAAATATCGTAGTTCACAGTTTGAATTTTTACATAATATTAACACTCGTAGAATAAATGTTCATAGAATTTTTAACTTTCACTTATTTTTCCAGTTTCAAAAATATTGTCGAAAAATATTGTTATCATTGAATCAACACAAATTATTTACACATATTAATAACATCTGAAAAGTATTTGACCATTGAGCATAGCATTGAAGAACTGTGCGAAGCACAACAAAAATTAATCGTTCTTCTGACATTAAACATTCGAGAAGTGACTCGATTATGAACTTCCAAGTTCCTAACAAAATATATGATTTCTGAATCATCAACTTGATCAATAAATTGTTGAACCATTCAACTATTCAATTTTCCACTTGGAATCATTATTATAAAAAAATATTTATATTCATGGCCATTTTAGTAACTTTCACAACTTGCAATTCTTCGACAGAATGCGGAAATAAGAATTGTAGCTTCATAAGAAATTCATTTAGTTCATGGCACTAGGATTGAAATTATCCTTCAAATTATTCGTGTTTATAGAATTATTTTTAATTGGCAGTGGCCCATTCTATTATTTGTGTAAGAACACAATATTACAACAACAACGGCAAAGGTCTTCCTCTGAAGAAGAATAAACTACTATCATGACAAATCCGGGTTCTAGCAAAATCAAAGTCTAAATGGAATTCGTAAACAAGGTTGAAATAAGAGCTGATGGTTTCTAAGAAATAACCTTCGGGTCATTCATACGGCGAAATGTGTAGTTCCAATACTCCTTCTATAAACCTGAGCCATCGAACCTGCTATTTGATTGATGCTCGAAAAAACCTCCTGATTCCTGCGACTTAAACATGCGCACCTGGGAATGGCATTTCAACTACTCCACACATATAAATTTTCTTCCCAAAATTTATACAATAAATCAAGCCTCTGCTTGTTATCAACACTGGAAGATTAATAAACTCACAAGTTTATTTTATTTTACCATTCAGTTCAACCCGTGAATTTACCATACTTATGAAAATCTTTATTTCACTTTCGAGTGTATTTACGTCATGATTTTATATAAATACAAAAATATCCTATTTGACACAAATATCATTTGCTTCCCGTTTCATGCCTCTCCGTGTTATCTGAAAAATATACTTTGCTCATTGCAAATATCAACTGTTCCAACCAGAACTGAAATGTTGGTTGAATGCGGGCTTGCGCTAACCACTCTCCTTCGGAAAATCTCCTGTTCCAGACTAGAAATGATTAAACTACTTCATAGGCTCTCTCTCAATACATATGATTATTAGAAAATATAATATCCAAGAATTATTTAGAAAAATTATAAAAATTATTATTATTATCATTAGTGGATTATTATTATTATTATTTGTTATATTATTTTAAATATGTTTAACTATCATCTCATTATGTGAGAATCCACATGTTCGAACCTTCGAATATGGAAAAAATATCCATTCCTCAACAAAAATAATTATTAACTTTTACAGTTACATCGGCTGATTACCGTGATTTCCCAAAAATATGAAATATTCAAATAAATGCTCGAAATGCTCGGTCATCGATCCTAAACTGTTCTGAGTGCTGAAAATACTCAGAATAACTATAACAAGTCTTGCGTAAATCATTGCAAGATTTAAATACGAAGAAAAATAAATAAATGTGTTGGTCATCTGCAGAAAAATAGTTTGTTCCAATTAGCTAGGCATAATATAATTCAAATGTGTCTTACATTTCTTGATGGTCTTGAAGCGTAGTGAACCTGGTCTGTACCAGATTTATCCATAGACATGCCCTATCGGACAAGCATGTATAATCCTTGTATCGGCCGCCATTATATACCCACAATCCGTCTAGTAAGACATAGTGGTAGTATCTCTTGACGTTTGAATTAACTGTTGTTCCATTTTAATATGGGCTTCTATCAAAGCCATAACAGTTTGTTTAAATGGGGTCAGATCTAAGTGATCTATTCTTAGATATGTCAGTTGTAACATAACTCACGGTAATCTTATCAATACAAGAAGACACTGACAGTCTAACCAATCAACGGCTGTTCTGAAGATCGTTCCCTGGGCATGGCTTCTCGCCATCTACCATGCGCTAAGCAACCTGTAGTTTCCCTTGCGTAGACTAATGAACACCACCGTGACAGACTGGTCTTCAGTGTACTGATAGATCGAAGTGGTTAACAAGTTACCAATATGAAAACTGACTGAAATGGACTTAAACATCCAAGTATTAGGTTATTACTGGACTGTGACAAAGTACTAATTCTAGACAAAGTCTAGCATATGTCCATGTAGAAACATAAATATTTCCACTAATGTCTGTAGAAAAAAAAAATCAATCACCTCAGTGATTCTCCTCGCCGGAAACTTACTAAGTTCCACTTCGTAGCGCAGCACTTTTTGTGACTATCACAACTTTGAAAATTACTTCTGCGTAGATCCGGCAACCATGTGCCTTGGCTCAGCGTAGCAGCAACTTGCTCGGCAAATGCTTGTGTTGGAATGAGCTAACCATGCCTGCGCCAGCCGGCTTTTATTCAAAACTGCCAGGGTCACGCGTCATCAGCTGATATCTGGAAACCCTCATATCTCTGGTATCCCTGGTCCGATTTACTTGATACTCATTGCATTCTCTTTCATTTGGCCGTGCCAGTAATCTGATCCAAGTCTCAAGTCTCTACTCCATGGTTAACTATTTAATCAATAAATAGCCTCGACCTCTGCTATTACTCGCTACGTCAGTTGACATGCAAGTATCGGTAAATTCTTTCCAATTGCTTCGAGAAGCAATGTAGCGCGATATTCAAATATCTCAACTTTCAAAAGCGGCTGTAGCCTTTCCCTTGATATCTAGGTGTCTGAATCTTGGAATACCCATTCCTAGCGTTGGGCACATCCACCCCACACGTAGCAAAAAATAAAAATTGAAAAAAAAAATATTTTTCCTATCTACACATTAAATCATCTGGTTCTTGAATAATAAATCTTCAAATTCGATGCATTATAAGTTCCCACGATGTTACCAGTTCGTGTATTGGCGACTTCATAGCTTCCATTGTTGTTTACTTCCACAATATCGATATTAAAAAATCCTTAATTTCACCAGGTTTAATATCAAAAATATCGTGATACTCTTCCAAAATTTGCCCTAGCTCTGGGGAGTCCTCCTCAGTGTAGACTTCTCTTCCTTCAGCTTCATGAAAAATCAGAGACCATTGAGCATCTCCCTCGATGTCTTCCTCTTCTTTTCCCTCGAAGTTAATCTCTTCGGTATTCTTGAATCTGATCGTCTCTGTCTTCATGTCTATCACTGCTTGATATTTCTGAATGAAATCCGCTCCCAATATCATGTCAAAAGCCATGTCCTTCATTACTACAAACACATGTCGGAAATCATGTCCTCCAATAGTAATACATAAGTATAATTGTGTTTTACACAGAGATATTTTATTGGGTATTATTCCTTGGATCTTAATTCCTGATACTGGAATCTCCTCTAAATTCTCTTTGAGCTTCCACAGAATATAAAGCTTCTCACTCACAAGACATAGCATAGCCCCAGTATCAATCAAAGTATCGACAGGCATACCGAATACTTCGCATGATATGATTGGCATTCTAATTCTTGTACCCATTTCTTTCCGTTCGTCATTCTGTTGAATTAAGTCATCATCCTCTGCTTGCCATTTAATAATTCTGGAAGTGAAAGTGTTCAAAATTCTATCTTCTACTGTGAATTCGAAGTGTTTTTTTTTCGTTTCCATTCCCTCGGGATTGTTGTGTTCCCGATGGACCTGGTTCATTGGGCCTCTGCTCCATAAACTGCAAGTTATCTTGGTGTCTTGCTTCTAAGTTTTTCCTCGTCTCCTTGTTGAACTCTTCATTGGACTGACGAGTATCCACATTCCCTCTGTTATTGTAGTTGTTTCGACCATAGTATCTTCTTTCCTGGTATCTTCCTTGACTATCTCGTGGCCTTCTCCATCGAGTATTGTATCGATTTCCACCATCTGGTCTCGCATAAGGCTTGTAACTGTATCTGTTACTGTACTGATTCCATCCTCTCTTATTTGAATCTTCTCTCGGCGTTTTCTCTTCTCGCCCCTCTCGAATCTCTCGAGGTGTTTGAGAACAACTATCAGCCATAACAGCGTACACAGCGTTGTTACTCTTTCCTCCCTTCTGATGGAAGAATTGAGCGTTCGTATGATCCAGCTTCTGTAATACCTCGTCAAATTGCTCCATATTATATATGTCAGCAGCTATACAAAGTCCTCTGGACGTCTGCTGGAAACTGACGTATTAACGCAGTAATCAATTCGTTATCTGGCATCGGCGGATCTAAATGTTGAAGTTTAGAAAGCTGTCCAGAAAAGTACGTAGAGTATCGAGTAGGCTGTGACGTCGAGAATCTCTTAGAATATAATTCTGCTCTGACTTGCTGTTGGGTTTCCGGGGACCAAAACTTTTTCAATAACCCACGAGAAAACTCCTCAAAAGTGGTTAGAGTGGATCTAAAGGCTCTAAACCAAAGAAGTGCAGGACCTTCCAAAAATTTCCCTATCACTCGGATCTGTCTTTCTTTAGGGATCTTGGAATCTTTCAGGTAATCCCCTGCTCCTCTCAAAAATTCCACGGGTGTCACAGAATCTCGCCCTGAAAATTTAGAAGGCTTATCTTCTACATTCTTAAATACAGTTATGGGGTTGGATTGAAATACTGTCCTGACCTCGTCCTGTCTTTGACTATTCGTTTCTCTAGCTGCTCCTAGATTTATATGTATCTGTTCCTTTCCCCTTACATTTGGCATTTTCAACAGATGGTCAGACAGTTTCTCGTCCTTGATTTGAGTTTTCATAGCCTCAAGTTCCTTCTGGTTTCTTCTGCCATTTTCTTAATTGCTTCAGTTTCTTTACAATTCTCCTTAACATCAATGGATATCTGGTTCATCACAGCCTCGTGACTTTTCAATGACCCTGTCATATCTGATATGTCCTTCTGAGTTGCTTGGATATCTTTGGAAATTACTTGAATATGGGATGACAAAGATTCCCTAATCTCCTTGATTCCCTCTTGATTCTCCAGCTTGAGTGTGTCTTTAATTTCATTGACAACTGTGGTTTTAATTTCTGTTTGCAATTCATTAATCACACCTTCTCTTATTTCTCCCATTACAAGTTCTTTGAATTGTTCTGTCAACCGTTGAACAACTAGAATTCCCATCCCATTACTCTCCTTCTTCACTCTGACTTCTAGGTTGATCATGTCTTCACCAACTTTCCTAAGACCATGTTCTACCCTATCAGCTAAGCTTTGAGATCGAAGATCGGCATCGCGAAATTTATCGTCCATTAAACTTGCGTTAGTAGCTAATGAAGTTTCGAGCTCATGTGTTTTTTCGCATAATTTGTTCATTTTACTCTCAAGTGTCATTTTCAAAATTTCGGAATTCTCTTTAAATTTACTCTCCATAGAATTAAATTTACTGTTTACATTTTCTTTCAAATTATCTTTTAAAGAATCAGAACTTTCTTTAAGTTTATCACTTAAACTTTCTTTAAGTTTATTTTCTAAAGAATCAGAATTTTCTTTAAGTTTATTTTCAAAAGAATCAGAATTTTCTTTAAGTATATTTTCTAAAGAATCAGAATTTTCCTTAAGTTTTTCATCTAAACTTTCTTTCAAGTTATCTTTTAACCTGCTTTCTAAAGAATCAGAATTGTCTTTAAGTTTATTTTCTAAAGAATCAGAATTTTCTTTAAGTTTATTTTCTAAAGAATCAGAATTTTCTTTAAGTTTATCGTTTAAACTTTCTTTAAGTTTATCAGAATTTTCTTTAAGTTTCCTTTCCAAAGCCTCAGTATTTTCTTTCATAATTGCTGCTACACGCAGTCCAGCTTCTTTTGAACTCTCCTCCAAACTCCTCATCATTCTCATCATTTCTTCCATAATTTCAATTATTATTCAAAGCTTAGGGGTATACAATATCGGCAAACACAAGCTTATAACTAGAACAAGAAATATGTTTAGCTAATTGGAACACTCTAATAAAATGAGATTTGTCCTAATGTCGACGTGATGGAAAAACAAAATTCTCTACTTTTACGAATTACATTTACCACAATATCACAAGAAAAAATATGCAAGTTCTCAAATATCCTCCACCTGGATTCTAATAATGCGTATGTCCAGTCATCGAACGTTTACTACTGAATTTACTGACGCCCTAATGGTTAAGCCATTATCAAAAATAATCAAACCCATTCTAATTACTAATCCAGTTAAATTTTTAATTTTCCCCACTAATTGGGTTTCCTACTAATTTATTCATCCAAACCAGACATCTCTCAACTCCCAAAATATTTCTATAAAAATTATCACAATTTAAATCGGCATGCGATTGACCATGTCTAAATCGAGACACACGTTCGAAGCCATTTCTCTCTCTATCTTATTTTATGTGCCCGTTTAGACCGGAGTCCGCACGACCACATATGCATTTTACCAATAATCAGTCAGCACGAGAGTCAAAATATCCCGGAGCGCCAGATGGGTTAAAGCAAATCGCAAAAACGACATCAAATAAAAAAAATGCTTTACTGATTTTTGGCTCAATGCAACAATAAGGATAGAAGGAGATTCAATTGGGTATAACACATCAAGTAAAATTATCTCAGTTTATTTTGAATTTAAAATTGACTGCAAAGATGCTCAAAGCAGCATCACTCACGTGTGGCGATCCACACTCCTATTTACACAATATACAGAAATTTTCCAAACACATTTGACAATTATTTTTTGGAAACACAAGTCTGATTGTCAGTCCTGTAGACTGTGTTCCAAAATTATTTATGATTAAATCCAGTTCAAATTTAATTGTCTCTACTGGAAATATCGTAGTTCACTGTTTGAATTTTTACATAATATTAACACTCGTAGAATAAATGTTCATAGAATTTTTAACTTTCACTTATTTTTCCAGTTTCAAAAATATTGTCGAAAAATATTGTTATCATTGAATCAACACAAATTATTTACACATATTAATAACATCTGAAAAGTATTTGACCATTGAGCATAGCATTGAAGAACTGTGCGAAGCACAACAAAAATTAATCGTTCTTCTGACATTAAACATTCGAGAAGTGACTCGATTATGAACTTCCAAGTTCCTAACAAAATATATGATTTCTGAATCATCAACTTGATCAATAAATTGTTGAACCATTCAACTATTCAATTTTCCACTTGGAATCATTATTATAAAAAAAATATTTATATTCATGGCCATTTTAGTAACTTTCACAACTTGCAATTCTTCGACAGAATGCGGAAATAAGAATTGTAGCTTCATAAGAAATTCATTTAGTTCATGGCACTAGGATTGAAATTATCCTTCAAATTATTCGTGTTTATAGAATTATTTTAATTGGCAGTGGCCCATTCTATTATTTGTGTAAGAACACAATATTACAACAACAACGGCAAAGGTCTTCCTCTGAAGAAGAATAAACTACTATCATGACAAATCCGGGTTCTAGCAAAATCAAAGTCTAAATGGAATTCGTAAACAAGGTTGAAATAAGAGCTGATGGTTTCTAAGAAATAACCTTCGGGTCATTCATACGGCGAAATGTGTAGTTCCAATACTCCTTCTATAAACCTGAGCCATCGAACCTGCTATTTGATTGATGCTCGAAAAAACCTCCTGATTCCTGCGACTTAAACATGCGCACCTGGGAATGGCATTTCAACTACTCCACACATATAAATTTTCTTCCCAAAATGTATACAATAAATCAAGCCTCTGCTTGTTATCAACACTGGAAGATTAATAAACTCACAAGTTTATTTTATTTTACCATTCAGTTCAACCCGTGAATTTACCATACTTATGAAAATCTTTATTTCACTTTCGAGTGTATTTACGTCATGATTTTATATAAATACAAAAATATCCTATTTGACACAAATATCATTTGCTTCCCGTTTCATGCCTCTCCGTGTTATCTGAAAAATATACTTTGCTCATTGCAAATATCAACTGTTCCAACCAGAACTGAAATGTTGGTTGAATGCGGGCTTGCGCTAACCACTCTCCTTCGGAAAATCTCCTGTTCCAGACTAGAAATGATTAAACTACTTCATAGGCTCTCTCTCAATACATATGATTATTAGAAAATATAATATCCAAGAATTATTTAGAAAAATTATAAAAATTATTATTATTATCATTAGTGGATTATTATTATTATTATTTGTTATATTATTTTAAATATGTTTAACTATCATCTCATTATGTGAGAATCCACATGTTCGAACCTTCGAATATGGAAAAAATATCCATTCCTCAACAAAAATAATTATTAACTTTTACAGTTACATCGGCTGATTACCGTGATTTCCCAAAAATATGAAATATTCAAATAAATGCTCGAAATGCTCGGTCATCGATCCTAAACTGTTCTGAGTGCTGAAAATACTCAGAATAACTATAACAAGTCTTGCGTAAATCATTGCAAGATTTAAATACGAAGAAAAATAAATAAATGTGTTGGTCATCTGCAGAAAAATAGTTTGTTCCAATTAGCTAGGCATAATATAATTCAAATGTGGCTTACATTTCTTGATGGTCTTGAAGCGTAGTGAACCTGGTCTGTACCAGATTTATCCATAGACATGCCCTATCGGACAAGCATGTATAATCCTTGTATCGGCCGCCATTATATACCCACAATCCGTCTAGTAAGACATAGTGGTAGTATCTCTTGACGTTTGAATTAACTGTTGTTCCATTTTAATATAGGCTTCTATCAAAGCCATAACAGTTTGTTTAAATGGGGTCAGATCTAAGTGATCTATTCTTAGATATATCAGTTGTAACATAACTCACGGTAATCTTATCAATACAAGAAGACACTGACAGTCTAACCAATCAACGGCTGTTCTGAAGATCGTTCCCTGGGCATGGCTTCTCGCCATCTACCATGCGCTAAGCAACCTGTAGTTTCCCTTGCGTAGACTAATGAACACCACCGTGACAGACTGGTCTTCAGTGTACTGATAGATCGAAGTGGTTAACAAGTTACCAATATGAAAACTGACTGAAATGGACTTAAACATCCAAGTATTAGGTTATTACTGGACTGTGACAAAGTACTAATTCTAGACAAAGTCTAGCATATGTCCATGTAGAAACATAAATATTTCCACTAATGTCTGTGGAAAAAAAAATTCAATCACCTCAGTGATTCTCCTCGCCGGAAACTTACTAAGTTCCACTTCGTAGCGCAGCACTTTTTGTGACTATCACAACTTTGAAAATTACTTCTGCGTAGATCCGGCAACCATGTGCCTTGGCTCAGCGTAGCAGCAACTTGCTCGGAAAATGCTTGTGTTGGAATGAGCTAACCATGCCTGCGCCAGCCGGCTTTTATTCAAAACTGCCAGGGTCACGCGTCATCAGCTGATATCTGGAAATCCTCATATCTCTGGTATCCCTGGTCCGATTTACTTGGGCCGATAGCCTAGATGTTAGGCCCCTTAAAACAACAATTATCATCATCATCGATTTACTTGATACTAATTGCATTCTCTTTCATTTGGCCGTGCCAGTAATCTGATCCAAGTCTCAAGTCTCTACTCCATGGTTAACTATTTAATCAATAAATAGCCTCGACCTCTGCTATTACTCGCTACGTCACTTGACATGCAAGTATCGGTAAATTCTTTCCAATTGCTTCGAGAAGCAATGTAGCGCGATATTCAAATATCTCAACTTTCAAAAGCGGCTGTAGCCTTTCCCTTGATATCTAGGTGTCTGAATCTTGGAATACCCATTCCTAGAGTTGGGCACAATACATGCAGTCGATTAACAGTGTAGGGGAACTAAAGTTTGTGGTCAGTCTGCTTGTCAAGTTGTCATTGTGAAGGGAGGACTTTCATGTAAAAGATTACTTTGCATGCTTCAGCTGGACACTAAAACCTTAGCACTGGATACACGTAGTTGCTCACAGTTTTAATAACCTGGTATGACACAGCTCGCTCATCTAAATGGATCAGATGAGAAAGAAAAATCACAACATGGTGCTTTGGGAGTTTAGGTCTAACATAAAGGTACGTTAATTTTCTTCATTTCATTGTGTTATCATTTGAGAACTAATTACATGCAGCAAGGCGTAAAGCTTTCCAAGAGTGGAGTTTACCTGAACCGAAGTAAAAAATTCTTAAACTACTGAAATTAGTCAAAATACCTGCAGTAATGGTATCTTGAGACAATATAGTAATAGATGTTTACTTCTCCGCTGTCTGAAACCCACCCAGCCATCCCAAATAGGATCACGACTTATATAGATGAAATTCCAGCTGACTCGGCCATTTTTAGCACGATGTACAGTATTGCCAACCACACGCATTCAAGATTATCTGGATGGTTTTCCATACTTTAAGGTCCGTATTGACGTGTACAAATCAATTTAATGGGAATAAGGCTGAGATCCCCTATTCCCATTAAATTGATTTTTCACACGCATTCGATACTATATCGCATCCGGCAGACCAATGGTTTTCGCCTAGACCAATAAGGTTCATCTATACCTTGCGATGCACTGGCGTTTAGGGGAATTCTTAGTTACCTTGATGACGTAGTTGATGACGTGATGGTATTGGAGTTCTTTTTTCACATAATTACAAAGAGTGTCATGTGGTGCATTTTGTATCGGACATGTTGGCAACGTAATATGACGTCAATTTGTCGGCCACAAACACCTGCCGTCATTGACAAAGCTACAAATAAAAACCTTCATTTAAGCAATATTAGTGAAATTTGACAGTATATTAGTGATATTTGACAATATTTTTATTGTGCAGCAGTGATAGTTATTGGTGTTTTAAGGGGTGGAACTACGAGGTCATTTGCCCTCACATCTCTAATGAACTGGTACTGCGGAGAGCAAATTCTAAGTCGGAGCTGATGATTACCAACAAATGTAGGAAAATTGCATACCTGGGTCATGTGTTATGTGGTGCAAAATACGCAATATTACACCTTATTTTAAAGGGCAAAATTTCTCGGCATCAAATAGCGTCTGAAATTAAGCTAAAATAACTTTTCTCTCCTACCGATGAGCTCTCAAAGTCACGTGTACAGCTAAACGCCTGAATTTTTATGGTGCGTTTTGTAATAGTCATCATCATCATCATCTTCATCATCATCTTCATTTCCCCTTTTCCAGTTGACACTGGGTGGGGGCAAATATGGTTCCTCTCCACTTTGTTCTGTCGTTCCGCCATTCCTCTTCCGACACAGTGTTCCAATCCAGGTTCAGTTTTCTAATACTATTCTCCACCGAGTCCATCCTACGCATTCTTGGTCTTCCTCGTCCTCTCTTCTCCCTGTCATCCGTCGTTCCAGTGCTCGTCTTGGTAGCTTTACTTCATTCATCCGTTTGACATGTCCAAACCATCTCAATCTGTTTTGCTCCAGTTTGTCATTTAGTTTCTGTACTCCCAGTTCTTTCCGTATATCTTCATTTCTCACTCTGTCCCTCCTTGTTTTCTGGACCATACTTCTCAGGAATCTCATCTCAGCTGCCTGTACTCTGCTCTCATCCCTCTTAGTCATTGTCCAAGTTTCTGCTGCATATGTCATTATAGGAACATAATATGCTTTGTAGATAACTTCTTTAGCCTGAATTGGTATATCCTTGTTCCATACTAGTCCCCGTACCTGTTGGTAGAAAGCACTCCCGAGTTGTATTCTTCTGCTAATTTCCAAATCTAGTCTTCCATCTTCAGTCAGTTCACTTCCCAAGTATTTGAAGTGTTTCACTACTTCCAATTCCTGGTATCTCCTACTTGGATTACTCCGTTTCCTTCTTTCTTTTCTCTATTCATCACTACTGTTTTACTCTTCTCCATATTTATCTTCAATCCCCATTGCTCAATCTGATCATTTATTACGTGTAACTGTACTTGTACCTCCCTCTCATCCTCACCCCAGATCACAACGTCGTCTGCAAACAACATTACCTTCATCTTTGCCCTACTATATTCTTTCATTGCTGCCTTCATGATGTCATCCATCACCACACTTCCTTGCTTTAGTCCAGTGTCAATTTTAAACCATTCCGATGTCCCGACTCTAGTCTTCACACTACTGTAGCACTCCATGCACATTCCTTTTATCATGTCTCTCAGTTCCTTGCCTATCCCCCTATTTGTTTAGCTTCCCCAAACTTTTGTTCTATGGATGCTATCATAGGCCTTTTCTAGATCAATAAAAGTCATTTGTAATAGTATTTTTTTCATGTAGACCAATGGCTTTTGCCTGGGCCAATAATTATTAGGTGGGAGGCTGCGTTAGCCATTTACACGAATACACCCCTGGTTTTTGTCTCGCACAGTAATGTTTGTTGTGCACTGCTGTAATTAATGTTTTTTGTGAGAGTGAAATTTCTCGAATCCACTCCAATGGGCTTTGCCTATACCAATAATTGCTAGATATCCGCTAGCCATATATACACACCTGGTTTCTGTCATGCATAGTGGGGTAATCGTGCATCAATAATCTTTATCCAGACTAGGCCTGAGTGGTGTATTTTGTATTCCACATGTTGGCAACTGTGGTGCTAGTTTAAAATTTGAAATACACTTATCTTCCGTCTAGTCAATACTTTTTTGTGTTTATTTACGCCCTAGGATATTGACTAGACGGAACATCAGTGTATTAAAAATTTTAAACTATCATTCATCAATACGGACCAATCGTGAACAATGTTAACCCCAACCTGTGGTGATGTCAATGTGTGCGCCTTATTAACAGTTGAAGGGACCTCATGCACTGTCGAACATGGCTGCCATCGTTGAATGAGCAATAAATATTAACACATATTTCTGGTGCTGTAGTGACCGTGGTTAGTAATATCAGTTGGCAATGTCCCCCAGATAACGAAAGAATGCATGAAAATCCTACAGTGTGCGCACTAAGTCCGTATACCCCTACTCATTATTAGACTATTTATTTCTATTGTCAGTACATATACATTTGTACTGTACTTACATCTTAGGAATTTAAAACATCCCATTTGTCCGTCCATGGTCTCTGCACAGCTGAAGAAATCAAGCGAACCCACCTCACGTCATGGTGCAAACGCATCTGTTTGAACCATATTTTTCTGATCGTTCTAATGACTGGCTTATCCCGCAGCTGAAAAATTTGAGAATCTTAAACAGTGTTTGCTTTCAACACGATAGGGTGACGGCTCACTTCGCAGTGGCTGTTCAACAACGTCTGAACACAGTCTTTGGGAATCGCCGTTTCATATCACATGCAACACCATCATTCTGTGACTAAGCACTTGGTAGGGTATTCTTAACGAGAGGTATGACACGTCAGCTGTTCGCTTATGTCAACGACTTGATTATTCTGACTCTCAAACACCGGTCTATCATGCGCAATACGAGGTTCATTTGGGGGCTTTTATATGCTGGTCTACCAAATTAATATACACTTGTATTATTTGCTGGGTAACTTTATTTTATTTTTAGTAGTGATCGAAATGACAGACTACATCAAGGTCATCTGCCTGACTGGGTAATAAATGATATAATTAATCTGTAAACTGAAGATGGTTGACATGAGGTTAGGCTTTCCTTAGTGTGTTGTCCATTTGTGACGATTGAGTCTAATAAGTGATTGCATTTATTGGTCTTGCAGTTTTCTCATTTATTGAGAGTATTTCCAGACACTTTCCAGCAAGGAAATTTAGCAAAATACTACACAAGACTGCTCCTCAAAGGAAATAAAAGAAAAAAAAACATTATTATTTAAAATAATTATTCTTGTTTTCGCACAAGAATGTAGCCGGATTAAATTGTTTTGTTACACTATAATGGCTAACTTGAGTTTAAGAATGTAGCATATAGGCTACACGAGCACATCTCCAGGTCATGATACAAAATTAATCTAGAAATTTGTTTATATTTTTTTGTCACAGTACTGGTAACAATATAAGGGATTGATTTTCAATTTTCCAGGATTCTCTGCCAAAAAAATCTGTGATACACCTTCCAGTGACATGGTTTGAATGAGAAGACGAAGAAAGAAACTGAATTTGATTATCTCTACAATGGGACACATTCCACAGGTGCATTGCTGTGCAAACTGCTGTATTTTCAAATGTTTAATTTTATGTTATAAATTAACTGTTCTATTTGAATAATCATTTGTTAAAGAAAACATTGCGTATGATTTGAGCCTTGCTTCATGAATTGCTGCAACCCTAACACCAACTGATCCCACCAGTAGGCATTCCTCCTAATTCACGAGGTTTGGGTTTACCTCCTTTATGTCCTTATGAAGATTGTGCAATTAGAAAGTAGACTTTTTCATACTACTGTATGTGATAAGAATGTCAAGAATTCAGGTGAGAGTTATGTTATCCACATAATATTTCTATGTAGTTAGTCTTATCTCATTCCCAGTAGTAGTAGTATTTAGGGACAAGGTGTTGCCTGTGGGGACATGCTAGGGATGGATCAACCCCTGCCCCCTACTCCCCAGAGATTTCTTAATCTGCATGGTGCTGATACAATACTCTGTTTCCTCTCTCCCCCTTCCTTCATGTAATAATACATTGAGTGTGTGGATCAACGGTCATACTCTTAGTTGAGTGCCTCCTCCCTTCTGTGTAGAATCTCGGAGGAGCATCTAGTCATTGTGATTGCCATGCCCTAGGGCCATATAGAGACGAAGGGAGAAGGGATTAGGCTAGGTAAAATATATTGAATTTAAAAGAAGGCTAATAAATAACTTCATCTGAAGAAAACTGGAATAAATTCCATTAAGTGGTAAATATTGCTAAAATGTAGAATGTAGTTTTATTCTAGGATAAGAAGTTAGAAGCACATCAATAGCCTACTGATACTTCCTTTCTACTAATTTGCAAACGTGTAACTTAACATTTAGACCTATCGTACGCAACAGTCCTAGACTTATAAATTGACGGGTGTAACGGATTCTATGGTTAGTTCCAGTGGCATGAGCTGCTCTTCATCATTCCAGGTGCAACGGATCCACATAATGCACCCATACTCCACTCCTTTCTGATCAAAGTTCTTAATGTGAGAAGTACCTTTAAGGAGAACAATAATAAACTGCAGTCTAAATGATCCTGATCTTAGCTTCCTACAATTTCCATGGACCTCTTGCCACCTCAGTTTTACCTGCAGGGCACTTGCTCTGGTGTATTATTGAAGGCTGGTATTACGATGGATCATTAAATCACTCTTTGACTTTCTTGGCTGCAGCCAGAGGAGCAATGTGGTGTTCTGACTAGAACCGATGATTTCATATTAACACTACACTAGGCCTATCGCGAAGAAAAACTGGAATACTAGATTGGACCATCGCCCCCCATTAACTTCTATTGTGTTACTGCCCAAAGAGTTAATACCTCATTCTTGGAGATTTTTGAGCATTATTCTAAATTTATACACCTATTCTTAACGGTATTGTCGTTCATGTGTTAAACTGCTCTCAGTAGTCAATTAGGTCTAGGCCTACAGGTAGGCCTAAGTTGCCCAATAGCTTACTGGCCACATAAAACATTTATCTTAACTTAGGTTTCTGATACAGTTCATGTTGTAATAAACCAGACAACACACTACTTGATTCCTACTAAACTAAATGAATATTTATGTGGACAGGCGAGCCTCCGTGGCTTAGGCGGCAGCACGCCGGCCTCTCACCGCTGGGTCCGTGGTTCAAATCCCGGTCACTCCATGTGAGATCTGTGCTGGACAAAACGGAGGCAGACAGGTTTTTCTCCGGTTACTCCGGTTTTCCCTGTCAAACTTTCATTCCAGCAACACTCTCCACTATCATTTCATTTCATCTGTCATTCATTTAATCATTGCCCCAGAGGAGTGCGTCAGGCCTCGGCAGCCGGCACAGTTCATGTCCTCGCCGCTAGATGGGGGCTTCATTCATTCCATTCCTGACCCGGTCGGAGACTGGAAGCAGGCTGTGGATTTTTCATGTGGACAGGCAATGTAATTTCGCTTCGGAAGGGAGTTGGGTGTATAAGGTTGACATGATCCGTTGAATACTATAAATAAGATACCGGTACTCCGAAATAAAATAAGGTATTAATTAAGGCAACAGCTAAAGAAAACCCTAACTGAAATAGATATTCATGTGAACAGACAGCGTAAATGTTTTTGCAAATGGGGTTAGGTGTATCTTATCAGGTTGACGTAATCCGTATGAATGGTCAATGCATACGATAAATAAAACACCATAATAGGTGAAAGTATGGGTTAAGGCAATATGGAACATAGGAAATAGTTTAAAAAAATAATGATACAAACTAATTGCGATATCGAATGGTACGAAATACGTTGAAATACCGCGCCAATCGATTTACCCGTCATCTAGTGGAAGGATTTCGTACTAAGAAGATGGCTAAGAAATCCTGATTCTGAACTCGTAACAAGCGTCATAACAAGGTGCCTTACAGAAAACCACTTTGAGCCTCGCTAGCCATTTGTTGTTATGCCTATGGTTACGATTCCGTCGTATCCATGTTGGTGGGTTGTTAAGGAGTGAAGTTACAGAATCGGGGTGCAGGTGACTCAGCTTCCCCTAACAATATAGTTTTATGCAGCCCAACTAGCGTTCTTGTCAGGAAGGTCGATATTTCTCTGCTTGCATCCCATATGGTACTAATGCACTTAAAGTATATCCTGCAAACGAAACTAACACTATTACTTCTCACTCGATGTGACTACAGACTAATACGAGGGGAAAAAAGGAGTTCCGTGAAGAACTAAAGCCTATTTTCATATATCCTACTTATGTTAATTACCTCTACCAACATACAAAAATTCTGTTTGATTGCTGTAATAGATTCGTAGATATTGAGAACCGACGAAATATTTCGGATGGTCACCATGTTGGATTTTTATATATGTAGACCATAGAGCTATGTACTATTATATGAAGATTATTGTGTACGTGTAACATTCAAACTTCAATCGCATGATTAGGACACAAGAAGTAAAAACGAGATTTTAAAATTTCGCACAGTTGCCATCTAGTGGTTATGGAAACAATTGAAATAAATTAGATGCCAGTGGATTAACATTCGTATAAGGATTTACTGTACCATGTGTCACTGCACTCGGATGGTTAAATTGCGAGAAACGTCCATGTGAATATGTATACTTCGCGTCGCCGCCATGTTGGATTTGTGATCACCAGATTATTGAAAGTCCTATAGGTGAACTTATGTACATAGCCCCTATGAACATAAAAAATCAGTTTGATTGCTATAATAGATTCGTAGATATTCAGAGCCGTCTAAATATTTCGGATGGTTGCCATGTTGGAGTGTTATATGTATAGGCCATAGAGTCATGTACCATTAAAGGAAAATTATTGCGTAGGTTCATTATTCAAACTTTCACTTTGATCGCATGATTACGACACAAGATATAAAAACATAATTTTAAAATTTGCACAGCCGCCATCTTGAGGTTATGTAAACAATTGAACTAAATTAGATACCAGTGCATTACAATGTGTATAATCATTTCCTGTACCAAGTTTCATTGCGATTGGATCATTAAATCGCGAGAAAGGTCTATTTAACATTTCCAACTTCGCTTGGCCGCCATGTTCGTTTTGTAGTTTTGGAAAGTCTTATAGATCAACTTCCAGATTTGCCCTTTATCAATGTAAAAAAAATTCAGGGTCATACCGCTAATTGTTTCATAGATACAGAATGCCGGTGAAATATTTCGCACAGCCGCCATCTTGAGGTTATGTAAACGATTGGACGAAGTTAGATGTCTGGCATTACAATATGTATAAACATATACTGTACCAGATTTTATTGCGTTTGGTTGGTAACATCGCGAGAAGCGTCTATTTAAAAGTCGCAACTTCACTTGGCCGCCATGTTTGTTTTGTAGTTACCAGGTTTTCAAAGGTCACATAAGTGAACTTATAGTAGTTCCCTTTATCACCGTAAAAAATCCAGGGTGATATCGGTAATAGTTTGGGAGATATTGAATGCTGGTGAAATATTTCGCACAGCAGCCATGTTGGATTGGTGAGACGTAACAAAGGGCACGGTTGGGGTCGTCGGGAATAGTGCTATGAACTTACCGAGTTTCATTGAAATCGCTCCAGCCGTTTAAAGTTATTAAGGGGGGACACACACAACCCATCACACACACACACATGCACAGACAGACACACGGCCAAAAGGTGATCGCATAGCCTATTTTTTCATAAATGAAAATAGGCTAAAATAGTGTGCAGTATCGTTTGCGGGATATGTTGCATTAGCACCATACGAGATTTAGGTGACAACACGCGTTATTTGGGCTGCATAATACCATATTTTTAGGGCAACTGATTCATCTGGTGTATATCACGTCATGTAGATACGGTAACTACCGTCATTTTGCACGAATCCGTTTACATTTTATTATTATTATTATTATTATCATCATCGATTTTCCCCCTTTGGGAGAGCGTGCGAACTTGAGCCAATCACAGCTTCACTTCCTTTTCCTCTTCTCTTTTCTTCCCAAAACCACTTCATTAATTCACTGTGTTTTTCCTTCATTTTCTCTGTCAATTTTTCCCCTATTGTTTCTTTTCTTGAGGCTTGTTCATATTTCTTGTTTCTGATTTTATTTCTGAATTGATTTCTGTCCTTAATATCGTCTTCAGAGATTTTGTGCCGTTCCAGGTCCTCCTGTGTTTCTCTCATCCAACTGGTCTTCAATTTACTTGTATTATAATAAGCTATTTATGTTCGACCCTCACTATTATGTGTCAGAAAACTGTATCATAATGATGGTCATTATAACACTGTTTATCATTATGATACAGTTTCTCCAGCCAATCAGAGCTCGTTCATTGACCAATCAAGTAACGATACCTTCGCGCATGCGCTCAAAATCCAACATGTCGGACATAAACACAACATCGAACTATAATAAATTACCGACATGGATTACGCCCTGTCCATATGTTCGCGTAAATAAACTGGCAAATATGAGACAAGAAATAGCACTGTACCTTAATATCATCAACTCTAATTCCTACACAGCGCATTGTCTTGAAACGACTCCGGTGACAATATTACTGAGGGGCGGCAGATGTATACATATGGCCTGCATATGGCATTGCAAGCACACAGAGCGCATGCGTCTGTCGTTCAGAGATCTTGAAAGACAGATATATCATACTTAGCGCTCACTCTCCAATCACAAAATTCAAGTGGCTGACTCTCAACAGATATTTATGAATATTTATGTTAAAACATATAATAAAGTTATAATTATCGTGGAACATAAACAGTCGTATCCAACTCGCCTATAATGGTAATTAAGACACTCGTATGGAAATTATAAAACTCGCATACGCTCGTTTTATAAAAATACTCGTGTCTTAATTATAGCCATTATAAGCTCGTTGCATAATGTACTATTATTGCAGCCAATGGCCATGAGGCAATATAAAAATAATAAAAACCCAAAATATCCAAGATTACATTCAATTCTCATTGACAACAAAAGTTAGTAAGTGACTCCACTCTTTGGCGGCTACCTTTCACAGGCACTTTCACACAATACAAATGCATTCTATACTGGGCTCATGATACCCGTCCATTTTGCAGAGCTTGAAATGAAAGCCATGTATTGCGAAACGAGTGATTGTATGTCTCAGGTCGTAACATGGACCCTTCCACTCATCGGACGTCATTGCGGCTGTTAAATAAAAGTCACTCCATATTTACATCCTCTTCGATTTGAGCTCTTTTAGAAGGTTCTCGTACTGAGCGGTAGTTGGGAGCAATAATTGACACCTCAAATCTTCGATGTAGAAGGTCTCTCGTGGCATTTCATAGCACAGTCGCGATGATCGCCGTAGAGTTCTTTTGTAGGTCGTCTGATCCAAGTTCCGTCTCGGAGAACAGCGCCGTTTACATTTATACATAAAATATAATAATTCAAATTCTCGTTCGGGCTCGTGAATAATGGGCAAACTCGGACAAAGGATGGGAAAAGGGGGTGTTTTTTCGATAAAGTGAAATATCGCCATAACGTTCTTATTAAGTACCGGTATATGAAAAATCGAATCCATTGTAAGTTCGTACTAATCTCCCGATAAGGGCCAAAATATGTTATCTCTGTAAAGTTTTCTGATAGCACTAACCATTGACCATTGGGTGGGAAAATTGGAGTTTTGAGGGGGAAAACCATACCTCCCTTAATAGACACAATATCAAAACCGTTCAAAATGGCCAATAGTCCTCCGGCATTTCGGGACATCATAAAGATCTTTCTAGAATAACATAATGATAGGTACTTGTGACTTAAGGTATTCACCGACCCTTCATTAGTCATTTTCAAGAAATTTTCGATCTTTTTATTGTCTCATTTGAAAGTATGTCCTCTCTAGTTTCCAGAAATATATACAGTAGTTTATAGTAGTTTTATTGTTGTTTAGCTCATTTCTATTCACTTTAATGATCGGCGTGCACGCTTTACAGCAGCTGTCACTTTGACGCATAGGTACAGCAGATAAAGCACACATTAATCTGGCTTCGAAACAGTCTACTCCAGAACTAAAGCAATCTAGGAGATACTCATGGGTCGGTGAATGCAGATGATTGACCTAAAATCCAAAAAAAAGGCATTTTTAGCAGTGGAAAAGTAAGACTCTTCCTACTCTAAATGTGTACCTCAACTTTAAGTTACGTTTTCTCTCACTTCATTTTTTTTCAATATTTGTCTTGACTTGGGCAGTTAAAATGTCCACTTAGAATGCAGATATTAGTTTCATTTAAAAACTAAAATATAAACAAATAATGCAGCTATGTTGTAAATCAGAATGAAGCTGTTAAATTGAAATTAGGGTTCGCGCCCCCCACAATTAATTTATTTTTTCAATCAAAATAACGTAAATTGTAAAACAAAGCTAATGTATTTGCCTCAATCAATGATGCACAGATTCGGCTATACAACATTCTGAACGTACAGCAGACCAATTTGAAACAACAATGAGTCAGTTAAATTGAAAAAGAGCGAAGATATCGAGTCCTAAAAATGCACGTTATTTTTGTGATTAATCTTTGAAAAAGACCCCCCAAATTTTTTTCTTTTCTTTTTTGACAAAAATCCACTAGTTTATATTCTTGGAATCAGTGATAACAATTTCAAGAAAATAAGATAACTTGTAATGAAATGTCTTCAGTAGTATCGATGAGTACCTTAATGAAGTGAAACAAGTCTTGAATAACGCTGGGATTGTAGACTGTGATATTCTTGACCGTTCCAAATTTTGTGATAGTGTTAACTCTTGGTCCCCACCACCCAAAGTGAGACTGACCCTCACACAGGAGAGGAAGGACAAGTTATTGGCTGGACTGAGGAGATATTGGAAAACAAGGAAAGCATCGCAGAAGCACTATCACTCCTTAGTGGGCTTAAATCACTAATCTCTACTTAGTATAAAACAAAGTCCCCGATTCTTGGATGTTAAAGGTAAACTCGAGAACCACTGGATGTATTTTGATGCGGTTTTCACCATTCTGTAAAGGATATCTCGAGGATGATTTCTGTAGAAAATAATTTATTTGTGATCAAAGGAAGCCGAGTAGTATCGATTTCAGTGGAAAAGTCGAAGAAAAACTTAGCGTCCGGGCGCTTTGTAAGCTTACGCTGGGCAAACCGTTAAAAATATCTAAATACTATGAGTGTACGAATTGTTCAGCATGAAAAGTTCTACAAAAATATCCGGGAGAGCATATGCCTATCTTCAATACATCGCCCACTAAAAATGTTTTTACGTTTTGATTTCTTTCAACCATGTCCATTCAACTACTGAGGCGACAGTTTACGAGCTAGCTAAGGGCGAGTCTATCATCCCTGTTACAGCCTTCCTAGCGGGCGAAGCTATAGCCCCAGATACAGCCAGCAGCAAAATGTCGAGTCGTGTTGAGATAATAAATTTAGAGAAGAGTGGTTGCGTTTGGAGTTTCCCTGGAAGTGCAACTCGGCTTTTTTTCATTTCTCCTGTGAACTTTTCGTTCCGCAAAATTCACAGTCAAGTTAAGATTGGACGGAAGGGGGATTTGTGTTTCATGCCCCTCGCCATTCTTAAATTACGTCTGACAAGAATTTTTTGCACATGCATCTCCATGATAATATAATTAATAGTCCAGTCAGTGATTTTAACCCACATGCCGAGGCGTAAAACGGATATTTTTCGTTGTGTATTGACATTGAAAAACAAAAGCGCTTATCACGGGCGAAGCCGGGGCTGGTTGCTAGTAATGAATGATTATATTGAAGGCTCTACGATATGTACACTATGATACACCTTACAAATGATTGTATAGCATGTCAATTGAGGCTCTCGATATGCTAAAGCAGATTTTTCAAGATAATTGGAATGCGTTTTGTGTGTACCGACTGAAAACTACAATATTGATCATTTTAAACAAATTTAGTGAATTCGAATTATTTTTCTTTGCCCGGTGAAATGAACCTCAGCCTTCCGGAGTGCTGGGAGGGATTTTTAGCCTACTTTTCACATTTTGCAAAAGTGAGGAAAAAGTAGACTTATGAGATCGATCCGGGAAAATGTGAGTCTGTCTGTCCATCTATCTGTCTGTCCTTCTGTCTGTCAGTCTGTCTGTCTGTGTGTGTCCCCCCTCCTATCAACTCCTAAACGGCTGCAGCAATCGAAACCAAATTTGGTATGAGTAAAGACCTATACCTGAATATCTCATGCCCATATGAGGGCCTTACATGCAAATGCCAGCAAGTCCACATTGACAAAATTTTCAGAAATTGAGAAAAACGTACCTCTGCTTTACAATTTGTACTTATCGTGTGTGTATTGGACAATTGATATGTAAGGGGTTTGGGAGTAAATTGAGCAAAGAAAAATATACGTATCCTATTATTTACGCTGTAAATGTGGATTTTATTTTGGACTTGGAGGGTGTTGGTTGGAACATTATCAATTCAAAATTCAGTCATGTAGATGAATGAAAACCTAAGTCTGTGGAATCAAGTTTTTTGCGTTAACAATGAAATATTTCAATAACAACAAGTAGTTCCGTGAAGAACTATACAGCCTATTTTCATATATCCTACTTAAGTTAACTGCCACTATCAACATACAAAATATCAGTTTGATTGCTGTAATGCATTCGAAGATATTGAGAACCGACTAAATATTTCGGATGGTCGCCATGTTGGATTTTATATATGTAGGTCCTACAGTTATGTAATGTTACATGAAGATTATTGTGTACGTGTGGCGTTCAAACTGCAATCGCATGATTAGGACACAAGAAGTAAAAACGAGATTTTAAAATTTCGCACAGCTGCAATCTCGTGGTTATGGAAACAATTGAAATAAATTAGATGCCAGTGGATTAACATTTGTATAAGGATTTACTGTTTCAAGTTTCACTGCACTCGGATGGTTAAATTGCGAGAAACGTCCATGTGAATATTTATTCTTCGCGTCGCCGCCATGTTGGATTTGTGATCACCAGGTTATTTAAAATCCTATAGGTTAACTTAAGTTTATAGCCCCTATGAACATAAAACAAGTTCAGTTTAATTGCTATAATAGATTCGTAGATATTCAGAGCCGTCTAAATATTTCAGATGGTCGCCATGTTGGATTGTTTAATGTATAGGCCATCGAGTCATGCACCATTAAAGGAAAATTATTGCGTAGGTTCATTATTCAAACTTTCACTTCGATCGCATGATTACGACACAAGAAATAAAAACATAATTTTAAAATTCGCACAGCCGCCATCTTGAGGTTATGTAAACAATTGAACTAAATTAGATACCAGTGCATTGCAATGTGTATAAACATTTCCTGTATCAGATTTCATTGCGTTTGGAACATTAAATCGCGAGAAAGGTCTATTTAAATTTTTCAAATTCGCTTGGCCGCCATGTTCCATTTGTAGTTAACCGGTTTTTGAAAGTCTTACAGATGAACTTCCAGTAGTATCCTTTATCTACGTACAAAATTTCAGGGTGATACCGCTAATATTTTCCGAGATATAGAATGCCGGTGAAATATTTCGCACATCCGCCATCTTGTGGTTATGTAAACAATTCAACGAAGTTAGATGTCGGTGCATTACAATGTGTATAAACTTATACTGTACCAAGTTGTATTACGTTTGGTTGGTTAAATCGCGAGAAACGTCTATTTATATGTCGCAAATTCGCGTGGCCGCCATGTTGGTTTTGTAGTTATCAGTTTTTCACAAGTCACATAGGTGAACTTCTAGTTGTTCCCTTTATCACGGTGAAAAATTCCAGGGTGAGATCGGGAATAGTTTCGGAGATATTGAATGCTGGTGAAATATTTCGCACAACCGCCATGTTGGATTGGTGATACGTAACAAAATGTCAAGGGCACGGTCGGGGTCGCCCGGAATAGTGCTATGAACTTACTGAGTTTCATTGAAATGCTCCAGCCGTTTAGAAGTTATTGGGGGGGACACACACACACACGCACACACAGACACACGGACAAAAGGTGATCTCATAAGCCTATTTTTTCAAAATTGAAAATAGGCTAAAAATCATTCTTACAAATGTAAATTGAAGAATAATAGTCAATTGAATTAGTTATGGTTATGCAGAAAAAAGACATGAACTATGTCACATGAGACGGATGAGCAGTTTCATTGGCTCCTGTGGATTTGGCGGTTATTGCTTGAAACTGCAAATTTCTACATGCATTTGTAACAAAAATTGGCGGGTTTTGCTTATCTATTATATATAATCCAAAATTGACTCATCACCGCAGGGCTCAAACCACTAGACCTAGAAAGCTGAAATTTTGCATGTCGGTTGATCCGAGTATGTAGAGGCTCACTAAGAAACGGTTTTTGAAAATTCAATTTGTAAGTGACTTTTTTCGGCCCTTTGGCATTGACCATCCAAAATTGACTCATCGACGCAGGGTTCAAACCACTAGACCTAGAAAGATGAAAGTTTGCATGTTGGTTGATCCGAGTATGTAGAGGCCCTCTGAGAAACGGTTTTTGAAAATTCTATTTGTAAGTTACTTTTTTCGGCCCTTTGGCACTGAGGAAGGACAGTCGGTACAAAGGTCGGATTTAGCTCATTTTAAGCCGGCAGATACGAGAAACAATACTCGGAGGTCCTGTAGGGTCTCCGAAACACACTTTTTAAGTTCCTAAAATGAACGGTTTCGGAGATATTCCCAAATAACTGTGTTCCCTCTGAGAAACAGATCAACGTTACTATGGCAACCGCTGAAATTTCCCAGACCGGGGATAGTTTTCTGGCAATATCTCGAAAACCGTTCGTTTTAGGGCCTTAAAACGCTGGGTTCGGTTCCCACTTCTAACCACGAACATTGCTCCTCGCATTGATACGCGTAAAATGAGATATATTTTATTTATAGTGATGGCTTTTGGGGTCGAATACGATCGTTATTTTGAGTCTAATTTTATACTCTTTGAGCTGGTTATTGTAAGCGAGCTTTCAGATCTTTACTCTAATTTACAATATTAAGATTCTTTCTATTTTGCACGGTATGCTTTCATTTTCTTTATAATTTTTTTTTTGTTAACTGAATATTTTTGTTTGCCAATTTTGATCTGCTCTTTTTCGTTTTTTACCATGATCAGCAACCCATAATCACAATCGAATGAGTCGTATTCTACCGGCTGTGACGTTAATTATTATTTTTTCTTAATTACTCTTACTGAGGAATAATGTTGGTATTTTGTCTTTCACGGCCATTGAATACCCGCACAAGGCACTGCTAAAACCTAGAAAAGTTGTTGAGTTGGACTAATGTACTAATGGTGCAGCAGAAAAGAGGAGAATTGAAGCTTTTGAAATGTGGTGATACAGGAGAATGATGATCAGATGGGTAGATAGGGTAACAAAGGAGGAGGTATTAAGACGAGTGGGAGAGGAGAGATGATTCTGGCGACTGCTAATGAAGAGAAGAGATAGCAGGGTAGGACACATATTAAGACACCCAGGAATAGCAAGCTTAGTTATGGATGGGAGGGTCGCGGACTAGAACTGTAGGGGTAAACCAGGGTTAAACAGATTGCCTCGGATGTAGGGTGTGGTAGCTATGTAGAGATGAAACGATTAGCTCAGGAGAGGGAGACATGGAGGGATGCATCAAACCAGTTAAGAAACTGAAGACTCAAACAACAACAACAATCAGGAATTTTAATTACTTAGAGAGGCATGTGAGGCAAAAGGGTGGTTGGAGATTTCAATCCCTGGGATGTAACACTGGAAGAGACTGCATAATGTACATCAGCGGCCAAGGTGAGAGTTATTTAACTATAGGTCTATTAATAGCGATATGATGACGTTCAAATCATCAATAAGTATAGCCAAATTACATCCAGAATAGCTTAAGTAAGAATACTTTTATTTCCCCATATTCCGATAGATTTGCCATTCCAGTGTGCAAGAGTGCAGTTCCCTCTTCAAACAATATTCGCAATTTCTTCAACAAAGCGCAATAACACACACTTAACAGTAGCACGTGTACATTTAGACAAAAACCATTTTTTCCCATGGCCAACAGTATGTGGCGTGCTCGCGAGCGTCCGGACAACAAAATCGTTATGTCTCAGCAGAAGATGGCAAAACAAAGAACGTAATTTTAAAATGTGTTAACATCATGTAATATCGAACCCTGCAGACATTCACAACTCTATAAAATTCCCACTTTGCTGATCATATCAATATACATGTATCAGAATATTCAGACTTAGAATGGACCCACCTATAGCCGCGATTGCTGTAATAGAATAGACCAATTATCAGCAATAATGCATCGTCCCCATTGTCTTGATCGCGGGCGAAGCCGCGGGTACCTGCTAGTGGCTAATAAAATATAACCAAAGAATTCTTCATTGCGCACATAATGGCGTAAACAGCTTAAAAATGACAGATATTGGACTTGGCGGGTTTTGCATGTAAGGTCCTCATATTTGAAAATGATGTCAATGCTACCAACTGCTGAAAATCCGCAATTGAAATTTCAGCTCCTTGTTGGATATCATGGAAAGTATGCATGGGAGCTTTTCCAAAATTGACAGACATATGGGTAATAATATTTCAGTTTAATTTCCTGGAGGCCATACATGCCAGTGTTGCCAACATGATTCTAAGCCTGTTGATAAGACCAATTTTTAAATGCACGTAACTTCTATACAATCAATTGGATTTCAACCCAAATTGGCGCAACAAGAGATCATAATATTTCAGATTATTTTTCACCGACACATGCATGACATTGTTGCCAACATTATTTTACGGTCGCTGATAGATCCAATGTCTAACTGCATGTAACGTCCCTGCTATCCATTGGACTTCAACCAAATGTTGTATTCTGTAGCTTAAAAGATGGAACTTGAATATATTCAGTCACCAGGGCTGCCAACTGTAGTGCTCTATTAGACTACTGTACATTATACCAGGTATATTTCGAACTAATTCGAAATTTCGATATTACCAACTTTATTTCGTCATTATTGTAGATTAATCATCGGCATGAATCTTAAATTTTAAGAAAAGTAGTCTCTTTAGTTCGTCACGGAACTTCTTGTTAACCGGGTTGTCGTAACTATTTAGGGTGGAAAATAGATCATCCGAGGTTATTTAATCCAGTAGACACTTTTTGCGTGATTTATTTATTTATTTATTTATCTATGGCATACATGAAAATTATTTACAATTTGACATCAAGTTCCGAAACGTAATGAAGTGCCTGTGGTGTCCCTAGGAAGAAGTCACTGAAGTCACCACTGTATGATGTTTGTGGGCATTCCTGAACTAAGTACCGAACAGTATGTCTTTCAGCACCGCAATCGCAACATGACGAAAACTTTTGCCTCCACTGGTACAGGAGATCGCCACATACACCGTGATTGGTCCGGATTCTATTTAATTTTGACCAGGTCTTTCTAGGCTGAGTGAACCCTGGCACCTGCTCAGTTATGCATGCCATTACTGAACTCTCTGGAGGGGCAAACGAATTCCAATCAGAAGACCATCTCTCAGTCAGGTTGAATTTGTTAGTTGCAAGATTCTTCACTGTGCAGATAGGTGGATGTCTTGAACGTATTCGTTTCACATGTAGATCACCAATGTCTCCATGGATTGGTAGTTGTTTTTTGGACTGGAGCTTTCTATATTCTCTTATCAAAATGTTGCATCGCCGCAAATGAGGTGGTGGGATGTGGCTGAGAATAGGAAGCCATTGTGTAGGAGTTGACATAATTGTTCCTGTTATCATGCGCATGGTGTTATTCAATTGTACATCTATTAATCTTACATGCGGACTATTTATCCACACAGGAGCGCAATACTCAGCAACAGAATAAACTAAACCTAGAGCTGAGCAACGGAGAGTAGTTGTATTGGCACCCCAAGTGGTGCCACATAATTTCCGTAAGATGTTGTTTCTTGTCTTCATTTTGGCAGAAGTTATTCGTAGGTGTTCTTTGAATGACAATGTTCTATCCAGTGTTATACCCAAATACTTGGGATGTCTGTTATGGCGAAGGAGGATGTTATTGAAGTAAACCGTAAGTTCCCTGCGTGATAATCCCTGGGTATATCGGGAAAGTAGGGGTCACTCACCCCAACATAGCACCCTCTTGCTCTTAAGAGCGCTGATAACGCTCAAATTTAAATTAAACTAACTATATTCCGAACCGCAAGAGCTAAACCATCCCTTCCCCTTAATTTTTCGTCTATTTCCTTAAATTAAATTTCAGGAAATGTAACTTTTGAAGAATTTCCATAAGCCAATTGGAATATATGATAAGCGCCTGATTGGACGCCGTCCCGCTCCCCACAGCAGCAAAGCGAGGATCTCAAATGTAATATCCGTTCTCCGAGACGTAAGAGCCGGCAATATTTTCTGCTATCACCACGTCGTCTTCTATGGAAGTCTCAACAAACAAAGAAAAATGAATGCTATCGAATTTGATCACAATAAACTCCTTCAGTATTATGGGCGTAATTCCGTGGAGGTGCTATTGGAGGTTATCGTTTATAATTAGTGTGTGTATTGTTACAAAGATATCGACAGCGGTAGCTATCCTTGCAAAAGTGCAGCGCTAGGCATTCGGGCCAAGCTCTCGGATGACTTGGTAGACGTGGGTTCGAGCCCAACCGTCGGCCGTCCTTGAAATGGTTCTCCCTGTTTTCCCATTTTCAACTCCAAGCAAATGCTGGGACGGTACCTTCTGACAGGCCACGGCCGCGTCCTTCCACATCCTTGCCCAGTTTCATTCATCTTCATTCATTTCATCTCTCACTAAGTCCACTTATGAGGGTGGCGTCAGGAAGGGCATCCGGCCGTAAAACCATCCGCCACATAGTATTTCATCGCCTTCCATCCCCTTCCCCGTTGGAAACGGGAATAATAAGGGTAGACATGCATTGTTACAAAGATGTACCGCACAGTACGTGTGTTTGAGTTTTCAGTGTTGAGACTGGTTTTGATGCAGCCCACCATGCCTCCCTGTTTTGCGCACAATGGAGGAGGTATTATGAAAGGAAATAAGAGGCTGGGTCCCAATAAAATGAGGGCATTTGAAAATAATAGACGGTGTCTAATGAAAGATACCCCATACTTCAATACCGTCGGGATAGGAAGAGAAGTTGACAGGAAAGTTAAAAGAGACGAGCTTAGCAACATGAAGTAGAAGCAAAGCTGGACTCAGCTGGAATCCCGTGGTCGCCAGCCCACGTCTCTCTAGCTGTTCATTCATTCATGCATTCGTGTCAGAAACACTTACAGTGTGAAATTGAATATACAATAAATAGACTACATAATATTTTATACAAAATTACATTTCAATTTGTTCAAACTATAGCCGCCCAGAAGTTGGGGAAGTAGGTGTTGTATGTAACAGGTCTTCTAGTGTACATGTTGTTGGGCACTGACTGCACTGAAGCAGAAGGTAGGACGTCTGCGTTGTTCCACATTCACAAAACGGTGATTCCACATGGGAACCCCATCTCATTAAGTTGCTTTTGCATCTTGTGACACCCGACCGAAGTCTGTTGAGTGATCTCCATGTACTCCATTTCTCTGTGAAACCGGCTGGTAGTTTTACAGAGGGTGGAAACCATTGTCCAGGACTGTAGAACCTTGCACGCCACAAATTGTTGTGAAGTCTCGACAAGAGCTTCTATTGTTCTGAGGAAGCTTTTCCTATATTTTAGTCGGGGTCTTGCAGGTCGATGTCCAAACAGAGGATGAGCCTCAGAAGTTTCTGCCCTTTTTGTTTCTTATTTTTCACCGCTACCTCTCGGCAGATGTCAGGGGGTGCGATACCAGCAAGGGTGTACAGCTTGTCCAGCGAAGTGGGCTTAAGGCACCCAGTAATAATACAAAATGTATCGTTAAGTGCAACATCTACCACTGGATTTGTACCATACTGGGCTTGCGTATTCCCCGGCGGAGTAACATAACGCAAGGGAAGAGGTTCTCACAGTTCTAGGAAGTGCCCCCCATGTTGTGCCTGTTAACTTCCTGATGATGTAGTTTCATCTCTAGCTGTGAGATCTCGAGAGACACGGAGATTTGCATCAAACCAGTCAAAGGACTGAAGACTCAAACACAAGATACAAAGGAATTCTGATGTCACTGAAATACATATTTTTCAACAAAAACGATTTGGACAACCATATTCCACTACTGTCCATGTGAAACAATAACGGAAGAGCAATATTATATTATGATATTTTGTAATAATTCCCATCCCAGGGATTAAAGTTCTGACTGTGGTATACTGAAAATGATAACAAATGTTGATTCGCTCCATCAATATGTGACAATTTTGGAGGGGACTCCTCTCTGAATTAACTCCCAAAGGTTCGCAATCAGTTTTGAGACCAAGAGAGTTGCGAGGTCAGTCCATAACTTTTATTATGTAGTCGTTAAAGAACTTGTCACTCTACATAGCCTTGTTACTAACAGTGCCAACCTTACCACTTGTCCCCCATCATGACAAACATGTTGTTGGGTTGAAACTGGGCTGCTACGCATTTTTCAAAGCCATCATGTTTTTATTCACTGGAAATTTTCTTTATAACGTAACTTGAAGGGTGGCAGCCATGTGCTGATTCTCGTCTAATGTGTGACTTTATTCCATGTTTGCCAATCTTCACACCTAGCCAGATAGCAGCAAACAAAATAACCTACAAAGTGGTAGTGGTTAAAGTAATGTGGCGATGTACAGAGTCGAGCATGAATATAACTATTCACGGAAACAGTCGTCCTTCGAGAACCTTAATATGATTCATATTACTTTGAGTAATACTGTACACCAGTATCTCCAATGAAATCCCTCACAATAACATATGAATTTATCATTTCACTGTGCCACATAATCCATGATAAATGACACATATCTCACGGCAAATTCATCAGCGAAATGTGGCATAATTGGTGTAGTTTCTATTATTGGCCTGAGTTTACAATATTGAGAGTCTAAAAGTAGGATTGATTGTTCAAGATACTCACAGAAAAGTGTGTGGACTTATTAATACCCAACAATGTGTGTTTGAGTCTTCAGTCTTTTGACTGGTTTGATGCAGCTCTCCATTCCTCCTTGTCCTGAGCTAATAGTATCATCACTACATAGCTACCACACTGAACATCCAAGACAATCTGTTTAACATTTTCTAACCTTTGTCTACCCCTACAGTTCTTGTCCTCGACTCTTCCTTCCGTAACTAAGTTTACTATTCCTGGATGTCTTAGAATGTGTTCTACCAACCTATCTCTTCTCTTCATTAACAGTCACCAGAAACATCTATCCTCTCCCACTCGTCTTAATGCCCCTTCATTTGTTATTCTATCTACCCATCTGATCGAAATGATTCTCCTGTAACACCACATTTCAAACGCTTCCATTCTCGTCTTTTCAGCTGCGCAAACAGCCCACGTTTCACTTCCATACAGCGCCAGGCTCTAGACAAAGACTATCAAAAATTACTTCCTAATACCTAAATCTATATTCCATGTCAACAGATTTTTTTTCTTTCAGCAGAAATGCTTTTCGTCTATCACTGGCAATGTTGCTTCCTTATTAACACCTACACAACAATCTTCATGTAATAGTACATAACTCTAAGGCCTATAGGCTATATGAAAATCCAACATGGTGATCATCCGAAATATTTAGACGTTTCTCAATATCTACGAATCTATTACAGTAATCAAAAATTTCTATGTTGATAGTGGCAATTAATATAAGTAGGATATATGAAAATAGGCTGTATAGTTCTTAATGGAACTACTTGTTCAGTGTTGCTTTAGTTATTGAAATTTTATGTTTTTCGGGCAGTCAACACGATTGCACCAAATTGTAACGGGTGGTTCCCTAATCCTGAAAAAGAAAATTACATGAGATTAATTAATACACTTGGATGACCAGTTTCGATCGTCAAGCGATCATCATCAGATCCTTTTCACTATACACCTACTTCCTTTATCATATCACCTGCCAATTTTACATTCATGAGGGTTTCTGAATTATTTCGGCTGCATTCCAATATATTTGCTTTACATTTGTTGATTTTCATCATAAATCCATTCTTAAAGACATAGTCCATACCATTTGTAATCTCATTCAAATCCTACGGTGTGTCGGTCAAGATGCGAATGTCATCAGCAAATCTCAGAGATGAAATGCGGGTACAAACCCGGACGAAATCGTCGGATATTTTAAGAGCGTTAATATCCTTCAGTATGCCTTCCTTCGGAGGTGAAGTAAAGCCGGAGGTTCAATGTCATAGATTTACGGCATGTAAACGATCCTTCCACAGACTAAACTTGTGAGAAGCTAAATTTCTAGGTTAGATTTCGTTGGAACGCACTATCAAAGTTCCAACGTTCACCACTAGGTATCATTGACATCTGGTAGCGAAAGTAGGAACTACTTGAAATTGAACGGAACTTGTAACTCACCCCATGGGTGCCCACTAGAAGTAGCTACAACCTCAGGCGAGCCAAACATATCCTCGGACACTCCCGGCACTAAACGCCATACGATAAATAAATAAATAAATAAATAAATAAATAAATAAATCTACTTTAAATATTTCTCTAATTTCCTTCATTGCTTGTTCAATGTTCCCAACAATAATAAGAAATAATTAAAAAATACAGTTAGACTAGACATAATAAATGAAAGGATTGAGCAATGGGCATTGAAGATAAATGTGGAGAAGAGTAAAACAGTGGTGATGAGTAGAGATAAGAAAAAAAAGGAGTAATCAAAGTAGGAGATAAGGAATTGGAAGTGGTGAAACACTTCAAATACTTGGGAAGTGAACTGACTGAAGATGGAAGACTAGATTTGGAAATTAGCAGAAGAATACAACTTGGGAGTGCTTTCTACCAACAGGTACGGGGACTAGTATGGATCATGGATAGACCAATTAAGGCTAAAGAAGTTATGTACAAAGCATATTATGTTCCTATAATGGCATATGCAGCAGAAACTTGGACAATGACTAAGAGGGATGAGAGCAGAGTATAGGCAGCTGAGATGAGATTCCTGAGAAGTATGGTCCAGAAAACGAAGAGAGACAGAGTGTGAAATGAAGATTATGGAAAGAACTGGGAGTACAGAAACTAAATGACAAACTGGAGCAAAACAGATTGAGATGGTTTGGACATGTCAAACGGATGACTGAAGTAAGGCTACCAAGACGAGCACTGGAACGACGGATGACTGGGAAGAGAGGATGAGGAAGACCAAGAATGTGTTGGATGGAGTCGGCGGAGAATAGCATTAGAAAACGGAACCTGGATTGGAACACCGTGTCGGAAGAGGAATGGTGGAACGACAGAACAAAGTGGAGAGGAACCATATTTACTCCCACCCAGTGTCAGCTGGAAAAGGGGAAATGAAGATGATGATTATGAATTAAAAAATACAAACACCAGAGTAATGATCCAAAGACGAATTCTACAATTTTCACCTAGCTGCCCCGACAGTATGAGCACCCAATGTATCTTAGTAAATGCCCCAGAAATGGCGGCTGAGGACTCTTTAGAGGACGCCCTGTGAGGTAAAGCGAATGTCTCCTGCTACGGATATAAGACGAGGGTTTTGAAAAATTGTGATGACAGGATCTGAGGAGGGTGAGAGGGAGGGGGAGAGGTAGCCGTGTTCCAGTCAGTGAGCTTGACCAAAGAGAAGTTGCTGGAGATAAAGCTTCCGGTGCAGTGATCCTATAATCCCTCTCAGAGGGAGAACTTTGGACACAGCGTACAACTTGTAAGTGGTATTTGTCGAACAAGTCTGTGGACTGGGGTGGGTTAACTAGATAAATGAGCTAACAACTTCGTCAAGTGTTTGAGGTCACTAACTCAGCTTTTACGCTTGACAAAGTGTTAGATCGTTAACACGTCCATTAGCAGCAGAATCGCCAGCACCTTGTAGGAGCACGCTGACCGTGGGTCATACCAAGTGTTACTGGACACCTCAAATAGACCTGTCTATTCAATTGAAACTTCGTTGGTCTATTTCTGTCTTCCTTTCTGTCTTCCTTTCTTTCTTCTTTCTTTCTTTCTTTCTTTCTTCCTTTCTTTCTTCCTTTCTTTCTTTCTTTCTTCCTTTCTGTCTCCCTTTCTTTCTTTCTTTCTTTCTTTCTTTCTTTCTTTCTTTCTCCCTTTCTTTATATCTTTCTTTCTTTCTTCCGTTCTTTCTTCCATTCTTTCTTTCTTTCTTTCTTTCTTTCTTCTTTTCTTTCTTCCTTTCTGTCTCCCTTTCTTTCTTCATTTCTTTCTTCCTTTCTTCCTTCCTTTCTTTCTTTCTTTCTTTCTTTCTTTCTTCCTTTCTGTCTTTCTTTCTTTCTTTCTTTCTTTCTTCCTTTCTTTCTTCCTTTCTTTCTTTCTTTCTTTCTTTCTTCCTGTCTTTCTTCCTTTCTTTCTTTCTTTCTTTCTTCCTTTCTGTCTTCCTTTCTTTCTTCCTTTCTGTCTTTCTCCCTCTCTTTATATCTTTATTTCTTTCTTTCTTTCTTTCTTTCTTTCTTTCTTTCTTCCGTTCTTTCTTTCTTTCTTTCTTTCTTTCTTTCTTTCTCCTTTCTTTCTTTCTCCCTCTCTTTATATCTTTCTTTCTTTCTTCCGTTCTTTCTTCCATTCTTTCTTTCTTTCGTCCTTTCTTTCTTCCTTTCTGTCTTTCTCCCTCTCTTTATATCTTTCTTCCTTTCTTTCTTCCTTTCTGTCTTTCTCCCTCTCTTTCTTTCTTTCTTTCTTTCTTTCTTTCTTTCTCCGTTCTTTCTTCCATTCTTTCTTTCTTTCTTTCTTTCTTTCTTTCTTCCTTTCTTTCTTCCTTTTTTCTGTCTTCCTTTCTTTCTTCCTTTCTGGCTTCCTTTCTTTCTTCCTTTCTGTCTTTCTTTCTTCCTTTCGTTCTTCCTTTCTTTCTTCCTTTCTTTCTTCCTTTTCCCTTTCTTCCTTTCTTTATTCATTTCTTTCTTTCTTCCTGTCTTTCTTTCTTCCTTTCTGTCTTTCTTTCTTTCTTTCTTTCTTTCTTTCTTCCTTCCTTTCTTTCTTCCTTCCTTTCTGTCTGTCTTTCCTCCCTTCTTTCTTTCTTTCTTTCTTCCTTTCTTTCTTTCTTTCTTTCTTTCTTTCTTTCAGCCTTTCTTTCTTTCTTTCTTCCTTTCTGTCTTTCTTTCTTTCTGTCTTTCTTCCTTCCTTTCTGTCTCTCTCTCTCTTTCTTTCTTTCTTTCTGTCTTTCTTCCTTCCTTTCTGTCTTCCTTTCTTTCTTCCTTTCTTTCTTTCTGTCTTCCTTTCTTTCTTTCTTTCTTTCTTTCTTCCTTTCTGTCTTCCTTTCTTTCTTTCTTTCTTTCTTTCTTTCGTCCTTTCTTTCTTCCTTCCTTTCTGTCTTTCTTTCTTCCTTTCTGTCTGTCTTTCTTCCTTTCTGTCTTTCTTTCTTTTTTCTTTCTTTCGTCCTTTCTTTCTTCATTCCTTTCTGTCTTTCTTTCTTCCTTTCTGTCTTTCTTTCTTCCTTCCTTTCTTCCTTCCTTTCTGTCTTCCTTTCTGTCTTCCTTTCTTTCTTCCTGTCTTCCTTTCTTTCTTCCTTTCTGTCATTCTTTCGTTCTTTCTTTCTGTCTTTCTTTCTTTCTTTCTTTTATTCTGTCTTCCAAGTGTTCCTGTGGAAAGTGAACGCAACTTTCACTCAGTACGTACATAGAGTTGTTGTTAATCGTTTTGAAGGTCTTGGTACATTTGGTGGCCAGTTTGCATCTCTTGATGAATGCAGTACATTTGCATTTGTCTGTTGGCACAGGCTAGAGTAAAATGTGACTTTTCACCCATGTCTCAGTCTCACTCATGGCTGTGATCATATGGAAGCTATTGAGGTATGGGTGGTGCTGAGTAATGGCCTTCAGGGCACAGTCAGTGTCTGTGGATGCTGTGAAAAGTTCAACTGCTGTACTGACTCAGTGAGGAAAGCAATGACAAACTACCTCACTCCTCTTCTTGCTTAGTACGCCTCAATATAGCGCTGTCTTGGGTTCTTGTGGGTATTTACCCACATAACCTAACGGTGGTACTGTTTGAGCATCCAACCAGCCTTCGGGCTGACTACCTAACAGACGGACAGGTACATTTGGGTCATCATACTGCACTGTGCCAACGTTACGATAGACTTTCTCAAAGAATTAAAGTTGGATGTTTACGACCATCTACGGTTTAGTCCAAACCAGCACTGAATGATTTTCACCTCTTTAGAGAATTGAAGGTATGATTGAGTGGCAAGGCCTCGCCAAACAGGAGATTCTCCAGACGTGCCCACCTCAGTGGCGGTAGAATTCTTTGCAGAGGGCATTGGAAAGCTGGCGTAACGATACGACGAATGTTTCAATAGTTTTGGCGATTATCTTGAAACGTAAGTACAAAACAAGCAAATATTTGGTAGTAAAATGAGTTTGGTATGCCAATCTGTTATTTTTATACAGCCCATAGGATGTAGAAAAGAAGCAGCCCTTGTATAATTATATTCTCTTCGTTTGTAGTCATCTAAACATCTCTTAATACTTCTTCATTTGTTACCCTATCAACCCATCTGATCTTCATCAATCTCCTGCAACAATACATTTCAAATGATTCTCTTCTCTTCTTTGCAACCCCGCCAACAGTCTACGTTTCACTTCCATAGAGCGCCACGCTCCATACAAATGAATTTAACACTGATTTCCTAATACCTAATTCTGCATTTGATGTCAACAGTTTTATTTTCTGTAGAAATGTTTTCCTTGTCTGAGCCAACCTACTTTTTATATCCTCTTTGCTTCGTTCATCACTGGTTATTTTGCTTCCTAAGTAACAGACGCCTCTAACTTAAACTTTTCACCTGCCAATTTGACATCCATAGGGGTTTCTGATTTATTTCAGCTCCATTCCAATATAGTTGTTTTACATTCATCGAATTTCGTCATGAATTCTTACCTCAAGATAGAGTTAATACCATTTAAAAATTCATTCAAATCCTCTGGCGTTTCGGCTAAGATGAGAATGTCATCAATAAATCTCAGTGTTGAAATTATTTCTCCTTGAATCTTTACTCTGACTTAAAATTTTCTCTAATTTCCTTCATTGCTTGTTCAATGTAGGCTACATATTGTTACAGGCGCGGGGTTGGTTCATTCCCTCGCGCGTGACTCACAGCCTCCCGAGGCTACCCCCGAGCTATGTGTCGGCCGGCCGCTTGCGCAGCGAGAACAAAAGGCATGGACCAGAATGTTCGTGGCCCAACTAGTGTTGGAAATCTCGAGAAGGTCTGAGAGTAGCTGTGAACCCTGGTTCACTCTAGAAACATCTATGAGTCGTCATCCCCGATATATAAAGAGCGACCCTGGCCAGTGTCAGTGAGTGTGTTTATACCTGTGCGAAAGAGGTAATGCGGTGACGTGTGAATTGCGAAACAGTGTGTAGTATTCAAGAACAGTGAGTGTCAGACTGTGGCTTGTGAACTTGTGGAAGAGTTGTTGTTATTTCTAGCGAGGACATCGGTCTCATTAGTGAGGGATTAACTGCTTGAGCAAGTGAAAGGGTGAGTGTTCTCCATAAGGGAGAAAACTTGAGTAAGACAGCTAATGGTTTATGTGCCTATTGTGTGGTAAATATTTCAGACCTGCAATAAAGCTAATATTTCTTTAAAGGGCCATTTGTGTTGTGCTTTAGCTACTTTGATCCAATTAACGAACTTGCTACGAGGGGTAGCACGTATCAATAAATTGCAGCCATGCCTTACACTTTTCTGAATACCATCTCCTCTCTCATGTCCTTCGGCTCTAATGACTGCCATCTGGTATTTGTACAGATTCTATCTTATAATAAACCCTGCCACTACAGCCCGTGAGGGCCTAGGCCTACCAAGCGACCGCTGCCCAGCCATTTGGCCTGCAGATATTGGGGTGATGCATGATCAGCGCATCGGGTCCCCTCGGCCGTTTATCTTGGTTTTCGTGATCGGGGCGCTGCCTCACTGTCAGACAGCTACTCAATTGTCCTCACGAGACTGAGTTCACCCCGTTCCAGCCCTCAAGTCAGTTTCTAAAATCTCCGACGGAGCCGGGAATCGAACCCGGGGCCTCCGAATGAGAGGCAGGCGCGCTACCCCAACACCACGGGGCCGACACAGATTCTAGCTTACCAAACATTAAAAGTATTAGTTTGAGAAAGATTTGAAGAAACTTTTCAGCTCTCTACTGAAGTCGTGGTGCACGGCTACGCTGCTCTCAGCACATATCGCTGATAATTACTCGGAGTTGAGACTCCCTTTAATAATGTGGCTACTTTAGTGCTTGTCTGGAGGGTAAATACACGAAACTTAATTACCTTCAAATATTACTAATAGCATGGTTTACTTAGACTTGCCACCACACTAAACTCCCTTATTATGTGTAGGAGACAACACTCGCTAAATCTGATAATCGCTGCATGGCAAACAATCCAGCGTCGTAAAGGCTTATTGCAACATTCTCACCCTAAGTTGCGAGCAAGTGAAACAGGGGTATTGTAAATTAATAAGATACAGAACTGTATATAGTATAAGCAGGGCGAATAGAGTAATAAGTGGTGGAACTTCGGTAGTTGACCATTCCCGCCTCTAGAAGGTACTAGCGTTATTTGGCCTGGACATGCAGGTGGACGGTCAGTCTATCTCGTTGTTTATTAAAAGAAGTATTGCACTAAATACGAAGTAAGTTGTGAATAACAGAAACAAATCTTCAAGAAAATATGAACATATTAAAATACTATCCAGAATCAACTAAAATACAAGGGTTGGAACTTAAGTAGTGGCAACTATTTACAGTATTATCAAGAGGAACAAAAGTGGTACATGTTAGCAACCTTTACAGTCCTTCAAAGTAGTCACCAGCGTGGTGTAGAACCCGTTGCCAGCGATGTGGAAGTCGTAGTTTACCTTTCGTCGAGTCCGTTCTGTCGATGGTGTACATGAAGCGGTCAACAGCCTGTTGAATCTCTGCAACAGTCCGGAAGCGAGTGCCACGAAGTGGTTCCTTCATCTTAGGGATTAAATCGGTGTCACCATGACTTAAGTCAGGGGAGTATGGTGGATGGTATAGTACTTCCCAGCCCCATCGACCGAACAAATCTGCCACAACTCGCGCTGTATGCGCCCGAGCATTGTCGTGCAACATGATGGGTGGTTGCCGCAGAAAGTGTGTCCGCTTCTTTCGCAATGCTGGGCGCAGGTGGTGCTCCAAAAACGAACAGTAATACTGTGCATTGACGGTCTGATGTGGAGGAACGTAATGCATTAGGATCACGCCATCACGAATGGCGGCATCATGGGTCACCCCGAAAGTCGTAAGTCCGTCAGACCCCCAGTGCGGTGAAGGTGATGGTGATCCTCGTGTACGAGATGAAGGAACCACTTCGTGGCACTCGCTTCCGGACTGTTGCAGAGATTCGACAGGCTGTAGACCACTCCATGTACACCATCGACAGAACGGACTCGACGAAAGGTAAACTACGACTTCCACATTGCGGGCAAAGGGTCCTACACCACAATGGTGACTAGTTTGAAGGACTGTAAAGGTTGCTAACATGTACCACTTTTGTACCTCTTGATAATAAATAGTTGTCATTACTTATGTTCCTACCTTCGTACATTTCTAAGAAGAGTAGAGCCTACCTCTAAACAGAAGAAACCTTCATTATTTTTCTCGATGATTTTGAAGACGATCTGGATCTCAGTTCCCTGGACATTTCTTTTGCTCGGAAAATGAACCGGCATTTAATGTAATAAAACACTATCCCAGGGAAGTACTGTATAATAACAGGTGATCCTCTGAGCAGCACACATTTTGGAACACAGGAAGTTCACAGATCATATCAACACAATCTGAAAATATATCGCCCCACAACGCGCCTTCTTGCTCCAACGTTGCCTCCACTACTACATCTACACGTTTCTTCACGTTAAAAAAGATAATGACGGGTATTTGAGAAATTTAGATTCACTTCCGCCAAAGTCTCTCAGTTTGGTGAGGATACATACATCACTAACAGCATTAAATGTTTCGGAGTCACTTTCCAATGACCTAATGAAGGAAGTACATTTCACAACCTTCTTTGCTGCTGTGTGCATCTGGTAGCCACACAAATGATAAACAATGTTATCGCCTGCTCTCTCAGAACTTTCATCTTTAACTTACAGGTTTATGGAATCCAGTTCGGGTTCAATATCTGTCAGTGCAATCGTTTTTTTAATCTGTTGACAAATGTTATTCTTCACCTCTCTGCTCTTACGCATTTCATTTCTCGTCATTGACCGTATTCATTAAGGGAAGAAAGCTCATTGGCACTTTTTATTATTTTTTTAGCGTATGGCTTTTAGTGCCGGGAGTGTCCGAGGACATGTTCGACTCGCCAGTTTTGTAGCTGCTTCGAGACGGACACCCAATGGGTGAGTTACAAGTGCCGTTGGGGAGGAAAGTTGGAAGGGAAGGACGAGGAGTTGGAAGGTAGCGGCTGTGGCCTATAGTTAGGGACCAACCCTGGCATTTGCCTGGAAGGAAGATGGGAAACCACAGGAGACCATCTTCAAGGTTGCCGGTGGGGGGATTCGAACCTCCTTGCCTCCCGGATGTGAGCGACTGCCAGCAGTCATGCCGTAACGACCACGGCTAACTCACCCGGTTCATTGTCATTAACGTCCTCACAATTAGCTTGAGAAGAAGGGACTCCTTTCACTGGTATGTACTGTATATAGACTGAAGAAAATTCAGTTGAAAAACGTCGGTGAAGTAGGATGATCGTCACTGCGTAAACCTCGTATAAGTCCAAAATGCCTCTCAGCAGGGTCTTGATTTACTTTTTCAGTTAAAACTCACTTGTGTTGTAAGTACAATTTGCGCGCGGTAATGTATCACTGCTTGACTGCCGTCATCTGCTGAGACTACACGCTAGACGCAGCGCGTGGTGCTGAAATTTAGAAATACTTCTTCTTAACCAATGAGTCATAAGGAAGTTGCACCACTTATTACTTTATTCGCCCTGGTACATGGTAAACAAGTAATCAAATATGTTAGATCTGAAGATGTCCACCTCGCCTCCGTAGCGTAGCGGTCAGCATGGTTAGCTGCCACCCCGGAGGTCCTGGGTTCGATTCCTGGCTCTGTCACGAAATTTGAAAAGTGGAATAAGGACTGGAACGGGGTCTACTCAGCCTCGGGTGGTCCAAATGAGTAGAAGGTATTCGATTCCCACCTCAGCCATCCTCGAAGTGGTTTTCCGTGGTTTCCCACTTCGTCTTCGGGCAAATGCCACGATGGTCCCTAATGTAAGGTCACGGCCGCCTCCTTCCCTCTTCCTTGCCTATCCATCCCAATCTTCCCTTCCCTTCCCATCCCTCATGAGGTCCCTGTTCGTTTTGCAGGTGAGGCCGCCTGGGCGAAGTGCTGATCACACCTCCCCAGTTGTATCCAATCCGACCAAGTGTTCCCAGCTCTAGGATACGGTCTGAAAAGGCGGTAGGTAAGAGTTCTCTTGCTGAAACCGTGGGAACCATCAACCTGGAGGGTAAAATTGACTAAGAAAAAAAGATGTCCAAATAATGAATGAAACATACCCTCCATTTCAATATGCGTGGGAAGTTCCGAAAATTAGTCTTGTCATTTGTTTCCCAGACACTCTCTATCGCCAAACTGACATACACCATGGCATCGTGAACTATACACCTTGCACTATTCTTCGACATTGTTGCCACCGACATTGAGACACTTGTCATATCGTGCAAGCGGTGAATATCGGTGGCCTGTGATGCACATCTTACTCCCGTGTCAGATTTCTCAGTACCCATCTTGTGGACACTTTTTGCTAACTCAACCAATACGCAGTGTGTCCGCCACCGATATGCGCCTGTCCGCTAACATCATGTCCTGTACTCGAGCAATGTTGTTTTCATTCGTGGATGTGGAGGGACGCCCACTTCGATCTTCATCCTCCTCACTCTGGCGTCCTTCACTGAACATGCAACACCAGCGACCGACCGAATAATATCGAACACGCCAGTCTGCTGCTCCTTCCTGCGTTCAACCAGCCACGGGTGTGGTTTATCTCGGTTGCACAATATTGCTCAATAATGACCAGCTGCGCAATTGCCTAAGATGTTGAAAGACGAAGTTACCAAGAAGGACAAGGAAGTTAATTGAATCGTGTGAACAAGCGAATGCTTTATTATCTTCCGGAGTCTGCGAGACTCCACGTCAGTAGCTAAGGTTTAAAACAACGAAGTATCGTCAGCGAAGAGAGATAATATACCCTTAAAGTGGCATAAAGTAATATCATTTATATATATGAGGAAGTGAATTTTCCCTAGAATAGAACCCTGGGGTACACCGTGCGACACCTTTTGTAGCTTACTTCCATTAGTTCCATTGCTGTAATGTTAGTGATCATGAGAATAGTCAATAATAAAGTGGATCTGAGCCAGGTATTACGGCACAACGCCCAAGCTGTGTGAGATTGAGTCTATAAAGTGTGGAGATGTGTACTCTTGTGCTTACGAGACTGGATTACCCAAGGCGGATCGTTGTTTCGCACATGGTAGTAAGTTAGACTAATCCCCTATCAGAATGCAGGTCCGTACACATAAAGAGCAGGCTCACCTCTCCCTCTTCCAATTCTCGACTACGAGGGGTGAACGATATCCCTTGTTCATGAGCGTTACTTTCTATGTAAGGTGTGGCTTGTGATTTTTTCCGTAAATTCATTTTATGTTCGACGATGTCGAAATGTAAATATTATACGTCAGAAAACTGTATCATAATGATGGTCATTATAGTACTGTTTTTCATTATGAGACAGTTTCTCCAGCCAATCAGACCCCATTCATTGACCAATTAGGTAAGGATACCTTCGCGCATGCGCTCAAAATCCATCATGCCGTACATTAATTACATGATTTGAAAGTTCAAATTGGATATCGGATCAACCATTGTAGTTACAATCCCAAACACAAATACAAAATCTGCACGAACCTTTACGGTAACAAGGAAATACTATGACATAAGCAAGAAATTTATGAATCTACGTCCAGAAGTTAGCAACACAGCATCCTTCTATATAAATTACCGACATGGAAAGTGCACCGTCCATATGTTCGCGTAAATAATCTGGCGAATATGAGCCAAGAAATAGCACTGTACCTTAATATCCCCAACTAAAATTTTTACACAGTGCATTGCTTTCAAACGACTTCAGTGACAATATTAGTGAATGCTAGAGCTGGACAGCAGGCTGTAAACAATAGCATTGCCAAGCAAAGTAACTAATCTCTGCTTTCGAAGTGCTTTGACACACGCATGCGCTCTGTTCAGTCAGCAAAGCTAGCGCACCCTGTTCTCTAACTGAAGTAACTGAATCCTACAGATATTTGTGAATATTTATGTTAAAACATATAATAAAGTAATAATTATCGTCGAACATAAACAGTCGTATGCAACTCGCCTATAATGGTAATTAAGACACTGGTATGGAAATTATAAAACTGACTACGCTCGTTTCATAAACATACTCGTGTCTTATTATTACCATTATAGGCTCGTTGCATAATATACTATTATGGGTTTGTCTTGGCCATCAGCCCCGTATAGTTGGGCGTGTGTTGAAAATATCTGATAACCTGTATTTAAGTGTGTCCGCCTTGTTGCGTAGTGGCTAGCATCCTTGGCTGTCACAGTGGAGGCCCATGTTCGATTCTTAACTCTGCCAAGAAATTTAATTCTGACCTGGCGGCTGGAGTGGGGTACACCTAGCCTCGAGAGGTCGAACTGAGAAAAGGTGGCCTCGATTCCCACCTTAGCCATTTTGAAAGTGGTTTTCCCTGATTCCCCACTTTTAATCCAAGCAAATGCCAGGATGGTTCCTAACTTAAGGCCACCACTGCCTCCTTCCCAATCCTCACCCGCATTACATAAGCACACTACTACTACTACTACTACTACTACTACTACTACTACATACACCACAATAACACAGGTTATCAGACACTACACACACACACACACACGCACACCAAAGTACATGAGTTATATTCCTCGTCAGGAATAGAAACCTCGACTACCAATATTAATGGATTCAGCTTCTAAAAGCTATATTATTATCATTAATTATTATTATTATTACTGCATGAGTGTCAGCCAAGTTACAACAGACAGTATGTATGTTAATTGATTCGAGCTGTGTATAATTCAATAACAACTCGAAGTCCAAATGACACATAACCTCGTGCCTGGCAAGCTATGAATAATTTCTCTGTATAATTACAATAACAACTCAGGGTTCAGATGAGGCAGAACCTCGTGCCTGGCAGAGTCCAGCCAAATGTTTCCGTGACGTATTTTCCCTACTCCCGACCATCAGAAGTCCCTTCCACATATGCCCCCCTCTACCCTGGTAACTAGCCAGTAAGATTGTACTGTATCCCACCTAGAGGGATTGACATGTGACTTCTTTAATTCCTATAAACCCTGGACTCACAGAGCTCCAGTCTCTTGTAACTTAGTAATCTTAAGACTAACCAACTGAACTGGTTGGCAGTCGGGCTTCATGCCTCGGCACTTGTAAATAACTTCAAATGTATTAGTGACTAGTCGAAACAATAAATAACAAAGTTGAACTATTCGCTTCATTTGAAATAGATATCACTCAGACTCGTGGAGAACCTGTGAGGACCTAGCTTAGCATGCTAGCAACGAACAATAAGCGACTAACTTAACTCATGGGCCTAAATGACCACGATGTCACAAAGCCCCTAAATGAATTAACAACCTGTATTTATGTGTGTAACTGTATTTGAGACATAGATGAGATAGGCGCCCCGGGACTTGAAGTAAGGTACTATCCTAGCATTTTCCTGAGTGACTGTGGGGGGGAAGATTCGGAGAAATACCACATTTGGGAAAGCCACTGCCAGTGATGGGATTCTAACCTACGAACTTGCTTCAGCTGCCATCGCGGCCGTGGTGCACAATTTAACGAGCATGGATACACCGCGGGACGTTTAACAATTGAAGCTCCTTGATGGTGGCGGCAAAGCAGTTTTTTTTTTAGCAAAGGAGCTGATGACGAACGTGTCCCTGGAGCTAAATATGGATCAACAAGAACGTGAGCTATGTGATTGTGCTGCTCCAAAATAGGTGGATTTTCCCCCTTATTATTTACAGATTGTCCCGCCTAACGTACAAGCCGACAATTGTCACGGGAGGACTGGCGCCATGGGTAAATCTGACCCGATCGTTAATAATATAGAAATTACTTGAGAGTTAGCTTGCCACGGTGGGTGAGTGGTTAACGTGTCGGTCTACTAACCCCAAGTTTGCAGGTTCGCTCCTGGCCACGCTAAGAGATTTTTGAAAGGCGGCAAAAATTACGACACCATGTCATACGATGTTGGCATGTCAAAGAACCCATTTGAATTCAGTAGGCCATGCTCATAATGGCGAAATTAATCTCGGGAGTTTCCGCCAGCACAAAGTTCCTAATTTCTCTACTAGAAAGCGCTAAAGTGTTCAAGGAGCTTAGATATCTAACCTCCTTGACTTTCATAGTGATTCAAGGAACAACGAAATTCGACATGCAAGCTACGCTCTGGGTGTCAAATTACGAAGCTTGCACCCGGCATCCGAAGCCATACGAGATTATTATTATTACTATTATTATTAATTTAAGGACTGCAGACGATAATTTCAAGTAGTTCCTACTTTCGCTACCAAATCCTACAGTCCACGACACCTAGCTGTGAACTTCGCTACAACTAGATGCCATCGCAACCAGCGCCCGGTGACGAACGTTGGAACTTAACAGCATTAATAAAACTTAACTTACAAATTTTGGCTTCACACAACTGTAGTTAGTGGAAGGTCCTTTTCATGCCATAAATCTATGACATGGGCCCACCGACTTTACTTCCCCTCTGAAGGAAGGCATTCTGAGGGATTTTTGTACGTTGAGTGTAGTCTGTGTATATCGAATCTGACATTATACGAAAAAGAAACTGCTGTTTGAACTTGCATTACATTTGAATTGTTCAGCTTCATTTCACACCACAGACCGAGCCATAGCCATGAAGGTTATTCCACAAATACCTTATTTTGCTCATTGTGCATCTCAGGAGTTCCATTTACCGCAAATTATGCAGAACCGCCTCGCACGAGTGTATGGTGTGTTGCATACTTCGTCTAGTAATGTAAGTGATACAGAATTCATTTTGTAGCGAGGGAAGGAATGTTTTACCGGTGTTTATCAGCACCAGAGGCATTGGACTACAACCATAAACATCTAGAACGTTTGGTGCTTTTCAGTCGGTCAACACGAGTTTTTCCCAAAAGAGATGGGTCATTCCCTAATCCCCCCAGTTGAGAGTAGATAATGACCAAGATAACTGCTCTCAGTAGGACAGCGCAAGACACCATCTGATAAGTAGCCGGTACAATACAACCAGTGTTGCCAATTTGGTGTTTTTAGCACCAGACCTGGTGTTTCTGAAGTTCGTCTGGTGCCAGAAATGTTCTAATAGCGCCATAGCAATATACTGGTGTTATTTCAATAAAACCAGTGCCAAATCTGGTGCTTAACGGGATTTTCCATGAAATTGTCTCCTATGACAAGTAAGTAAATCCTGAAAGCCAGGTAATAGTTTTAATAAAGTTAATGAATTAAGATAGGCAATGTTCAGTCTAATACGTGTCAAGGTCAACACTCATTCTCGTGCATAAGTGCTAATTAAGCGAAACATGCAGGGCTCAGTGCAAGTGCACTTGTACAAAGAATCCACCTATCATCTATTTTCTTCCCAGCTCCCAGGGAATTCCCCAGTTTCATGCGAAGGCAGTTTATGTACTTTCGCTCCCTCACTCTAATGCAGATGTAGGGAAAGTGTTTAGCCAAGTTTAATTGGTGAAAACAAAGCAAAGATATCGAATGAACGTTCAAAAATTGCATTTCATTCTGCGTGTGCGATTTGGACTAAAAACAGAGGGAAAATGCTATCACGACTACGATCTTCCAAAGGATATAATAATGGCCAATGCAGAGCTACAGCAGAACTACACCTTCCTCCTCTAAATATGTAATAGCGGTAGCAGGCTCCGTAAGTGAAGAAGACGATTTTTAATGAAAGAAATGTAAGTAAAAAACAGTTTATATATTTATAATTGTTGGTGTTTTTCTGGTGTTTTAAACCGTAGGGTTTAGTTCTTCCCCATTTCAAGATTTGGCAACATTGAATACAACCTGTATTGACCATTTAACTACAATCACATTTTCACTCCAAACAGCAAGTTTGGAGATCAATCACCACTTTTAGTATTTTAACAAAACATCACATAATTTTGATTTTAATTTGAATTTGAATTCATTATTTCTCTTATACAGGCCACTGAGGCTACAAAGCCTCTTTATGCTCTCTTCATTTAGAGGGTGGTTGAATACAGTAATATAAATAAATAAATAAAGAAAGAAAGAAAGAAAGAAAGAAAGAAAGAAAAAATACTTAACCTATTTCTTTTAGCGTATGGCTTTTAGTGCCGGGAGTGTCCGAGGACATGTTCGGCTCGCCAGTTTTGTAGCTGCTTCGAGACGGACACCCAATGGGTGAGCTACAAGTACCGTTGGGGAGGAAAGTTGGAACGTAAGGACGAGGAGTTGGAAGGTAGCGGCTCTGGCCTATAGTTAGGGACCAACCCCGACATTTGCCTGGAAGGAAGATGGGAAACCACATAAGACCATCTTCAAGGTTGCCGGCGGGGGGATTCAAACCTCCTCACCTCCCGGATGTGAGCGACTGCCAGCAGTCATGCCGTAACGACCACGGCTAACTCACCCGGTTTAACCTAAATATTCAGTTGACAATAGTAGTTATCGTTAATACATCTGTTCACCTTGATCATGAGTATTGCATAGCTGATAGATTACCATGAAGGGAGTGTTTTATCGCTCTGATGGGAAATCCTGAATAGCCTACTGGTGCAATTTATATTTATTCCAGGGAATACCAGCTGAAATACTGAATGAACCTTTGCATTTTTCGGTTCTATGATGAGGTACCTGGAGCATTTGTGCAGTGTGTCTATTCGCACGGTTATGCACTGACTGCATGGGAGTTAGTGTGCAGTAAATATAAGACGGAATTTTGAATTTTAGAATTTTTATCACAGTCAGCGCCATGGCATATTGTCTTTGTTCATTAATTTTAGTCATCCAATCTGGACGTAAAATTGAGTTATGATTCTCTTGGTACATTGACAACAAACCGCAAGCAAGCATTTTGCATTCTTTGCAATTTTGTATTGAGGACCTCTCCTAGATCATGGTAAATAATAGATCCATAGTCAAAGATTGGTAATATCAAACTCTGTATCAGTCTCTTCCGTACATTTTGCGGCAAATAGAAGCAAGTTCACCGAATATGATATAATGACGATGCAACCCTTTTCAGAATCATGTTTGTGTGATCCTGCCACGTTAATCGAGAGTCAAAAGTAACTTCCAGATTTCTTTCTGCTGACTAGTACGGAACGGTTTGAGATGCAAGCTGTAAAGGTGGCACTGGGTCGGGTAGAGAATTGAGTAATTTGGTATAGCCGATGATGATGGGTTGTGCCTTTTGAGGTTAAGTATTAGATTATGATCGAGTGCGTACTGAGATAGGCTTTGAATGTCACGGTTAATTAGGGCTACGTTCAAATGAATGGATTTCAGATCCGTATGTACATATAGCCGTAGGTCATCTATATACACGGGGAACAGGAGTGGACCAAGGACCGAACCCTGCGGCAAACCTGTTGTTACTTCACACCATTCTGAAACATTCTCGTCTGCTAGGACTACTCTCTGACATATGCCTGTTAGGTAAGACCTAAACCAGTTCGTTACTGACTTTGAAAGGTCTAGATTCTTTAATTTAACTAGTAGTATCTCATGGTGAACTCTGTCAAAAGCTTTTCTGAAATAGTATGGAGATAATATAGTTGCTTACTTCCGGTCCATTGCCTGACAAATGTCGTCTGTGACTTTGATAAGAGCTGTCAGAGTACTATGTTTTGATTTATATCCAGACTGATTCGGGTTTAGGATATTGTTGGAATTTATATATCCATAAAACTGATCAAAAACATTCCGTTCTATCGCTCTCCCAATTGCACACCATATAATTATTGGTCTAAAGTCACTACAGTTTAAGGCGTTCGTGAATTTTGGTATTGCTTTGATGTTGGCTTTTTTCCATTGTGTCGGATAAATGCCCAACTGCAAGCTATAGTTAAATATATGCAATAAAACTGGCATGAGGAGGTCCATATTACTTTTCTATAGCGTAATAGATTATATGATCTAGGCCTGTTGCTTTGAAGTTATCCTAAATATGGATAAATTAATTTCCTCTGGATATATATGGCCAAAATGAAATTCTTCATCCGAGCAGTAAAATTTTCCCTGTATTGAGCAACAGTTGACAGAACTCTATTGCTGTCTACAACAGTTGGCACGCTTATTAAGCTCATCGGCGCTTATTGATGGGTTATTGCTTTTGTGTCTGGATTTTCCAACACCGAGAGTTCTTACAGCTCTCCACAAAGCCTAAAAGTTTTTTGCTGAATTAATTAGCGAATAAGTGTAACGTATCTTTGTATTACGAATAACTTGCTGGGTTCTGTTGCGTAAGCTTTTGAATTCTACAATGTCCTCGGGTTTCTGTGTTCTGTTGCACTTTTTACTGGCTCTATTTCGAGATTTTATGAGCTCTTTTAATTCTGTGTTAATCCAGGCAGCTGGTGCGTGCCTCACATTAGCCGAGCGCACTGTAACATGGCGGTCATATAAATCAATTAAAAATGTGTTGAAAGTTTCGACCTTTTGATCTGTATTTTGCTGCTCGAGGACAGTGTGCCATGGAACTGAGATGGCATCAGCCTTAAACCTTTCATAATTACACCTGCTGAAGTCTCGAAAAGTTCGAATACTGGGCTTATATTTTGGAGTTGACAGGGTATATACTGCGTATAAGAGATCATGTGCTGAGAAGCCAGAAGTTTGGCCAAACTCAATCACGTGTCCATTGCAGTTGGATGCTATTAGATCCAGAGTAGAGGAGGAGGTTGCAGTGTGATGTGTATCTTGATACGGGAGCCTCGACTGATTGCAAGTATTTAGAGTTTCGTTGCAAATGTATCCGACCCAAATTGGGCATTGATATCGCCAGCTAATATTACATATTTATAACTAAAAATGTGTGTAAGCATGTCATTTATTAGTAACTCCATGAAAGCGACTTTGGGTGCTCTATAAACACAAATAAATAGTACCTTAGTATCCTTAAGGCAAATCTGTACGAAGAGGTACTCAGGTCTGAAATTCTCATTATTTGGGGATTTGCAGATAATCCGGCACTTAATGTGCTGTTGAACATACACTTCTATTCCACCCCCTTCTCTACGTTGTCTGTCATTGCAGTAGATATTATATGCTGGCAAGGTTACAGATGAATCAGTAATTGTCTTATTGAACCATGTTTCACTAACAGCGATTACATCAATACCGGAGTTAACAAATGTGTATTCAAATTCTGCGAAATGTTCTAGCATTTTAAATGACTGCGTGTTCAGGTGAGTTACTTTAAAATCATTGGGTAATCTATCAGCTATATCACAAAGATGGGCATGCGTATCATACTCATAGGTACTACTATCCATGCAAACGATCGCGTTATCTGCTTTATAAGTGAGAGTGGGTTAGGGCCAGCAATCTAAATTTTCCAGTATTAATTGACTCAACGACTTGTTCGTTTTTGAATGATAAATTTTTTGTTTTTCCATAATTTTTGTTAATGTTTATAATTATTATTCTTATTTATTTTTTGTTTTATTATTTTAGTTCTTTTCAAATTTAGGTGCCCACCTCTAAATTTTAAATTCAATTCCAAATGTGTATTCTTTAATCTGTGTTCAGAGGGGCAGATGACCTCGTAGTTCCGCCCCTTAAAACAACAATAACTAACTAACTATTCATACAAACGTTAATTGAAAGTTATTGTAGAATTGTGTACAAGAAACATCAAAAACAAAATCTAAACCTTAAGCTATTTTCTAAATATTAATTAATAATATCGGCTTGAATTTTGGCTCGACACTGTAGTTAAAGTTCCACCAGTAACCATATTACATGTGTGTGCAAGTAACAAATAAGTGTACATATTGTAAATATTTTCGCCCATACTATCTGACATAAATTTTAGGGCCTAAGTGTAATGGATCTGATGATGATCGCTTGGCGATCGAAACTGGTAATTGTTATTCAATAACCCACCTCTTTTGGGAAAAACTCGTGTTGACCGACTGAAAAGCATCAAACTTTAGTCCACTAAGGCAACACTGGAAATGGCTTCAAATACCATAATAAACATCTAGACTGAGTCCTTCCATTGTTCTAAAAAATGGTCATCATGAGCTAGGTCTAATTTGCCTGATGTGATGTTTCACACTCTCCACAAAATGTCCATCCTATCTTTCTAAACGTGCATAACACTTTATGAACCAAAGATCAGAGTGGTGCCACTATCACCAGCTCTCAGTACTGACAATGAATATATTAAAAGCCTTTTATGCAGATTTCTATTGAGCATTGGAATGTCACCAGATAATGTAATGCCATGGAAACTTGAGTCTTCTAACAGAAATCATATGATAAACTGGAATGAGTTACCAGATAATGTGATGCCATGGTAGCTTGAATCTTCAAAGAGAAATCATATATTATAAACTGCAATGAGTTACCAGGTAATGCAATGACATGGGAGTTAGAGAGATAAATCATACGATACATGAGCAGTGGAATGAATATCTGCAATACCATAGATATTTCTATCGGAACCTTTCGTTCATTTTATTCCTTGCATCACCTATACCTTAAAATTCTTAAGTCATATTTTCACCTTACTTAAGAACTAGACAATATTATGCAAGTAAACTAGTTATATCTGGCAAGGGATTCATAGTTATTATGCCACCAATATATATTAAACGATTAGGTAAGTATTCAGTGGACGCTATCTTGGTCCACATTCTATTAATTCCAAATTTGACTGACTCTAAAGATCAATAGTAATCAATTCATTTCTTAGCCTGAATCCGAGAAGTCTGAAGGAAGTTAGATGTGGTCTGTTGATAGATCTATTAGTATAAAGTACAGTTGCAAATTGTGAGAAGCTCAGAGCAAAAATAGTAACAAAACATTTAAGAACATTAGTTTCGCAACCGGTTAGACATTACTTATTTATTTATTTATTTATTTATTTATTTTATTTTATGTCTTCGGTAGTGGCGAAGTTAGGGCTCATTATCTTACAGTTAACCACGAAATATGGTACCAGTACATAACTTATGACAATTTCGAAAATACAAAAATTATGATGATGATAAATAAGGAGTAAATTAATTATGCTAATACTAATATTAGTGAAAATGACACATTAATAATGATAGTAACAATTATAATAATACAAATAATAATAATAATAATAATAATAATAATAATAATAATAATAATAATAATAATAATCACAATGTCACAGACCTTTCTATAATATCCTAGATATAATCCTAGCTCAGTCATACGTCCTATCATCCATCACCATTCACACGGGGCAATCAGCAGTATTCAACAGGATATCTCGGCATGCGGCCTTAAATTTATTTATTGTTGTGGAATTTCTGATATCGGGAGTTGTTGAATTCCATAGTGGAGACCGAGCTACAGCAAAAGAGCGGTTAAACATGGATGAGTGGCTGATGGGGATGGCGAGGGAAGAGCCAGATCGAGTGCTTCGATTATGATATGAGGACTAGTAACTAAATTTTGATGACATGTACGTGGGACTGTTTTCATGCAGAAATCGATAGATGGATGTCAGCAAGTGAAATTTACGGCGTTCATCAGGTTTAAGCCATGAAAGAGCACGGTAGCTTGGGGTTATGTGAGCATCGTATCTTAGATTGAAAGCAAACCGAAGACAAGAGTTCAATGCTTGTTGGAGTTTCATTGTTTGTCCATGAGTCGCGTCAACGAGAACGATGTCGCAGTAGTCTAAAATTGGTAGTATTAGTGTCTGGATGAGTTTAATCTTAATGTGCAGTGGTAAAATGTTCTTATGGCGCAATAATTATCAATAATTATGTTGAGAAAATGAACTCATCAAGTTGATGACTGATCATTTTGATGTTCATTTACCCAAAATACAGCATAATTAGATCATTAGTTCCGTATATAGAAGGAATGGGGTAGGCAATGAGTCTATAGTAGTGACGAAATAAGAATAATCATACAATAGTTGAATTTTTAAAATATTCGAATCAATTTTCATTACGATAGTAATAAAATCTTTTGTGTTCCTGAGCACAAATTTGAAACCCTGCTATTAAAACTTCTCTACAAAAAGATCTGATCACGAAACACAATGTCCGAATTTTCCAAAGCTAAAATGTGTCATATTTAGGTACACTTTGTAGACAAAAGAACAACTGGAATATCTTTAAACAATCATGGATGTAAGGTATTACATGTTGAACAATATCATGCAGACTTAATACATTAGCGTTCATGAGGTCTAAGATGCAAGTTAAACAATATGTGATTCATTTCTTCATGATAAATGCCAAATTTTCTGTGCTTGTCATTCAAAAATTTTCACTTCTACGCAACAGATTGTCATAAATGTGCACTATTTTCATTTTTTGTGTATGGAGAGAAAGTTGTGTAAGTTTCATTCCTATAGATATCTTAATTTTCAAGAGACATGTTCCTAAAACTTAGGAAATCACTTTCAGCTTCAATTTAACAAATTTAACAAATGAAAATTCTGTGTTATCTTCACAGATAGGGGTGACCTTCCACGCACACACTGGAAGAAAAACACTGTCTTAATTTTTTGAAGCAAATGTTGAAATCAGGCTAAATAATAGACTAAATCACTGGTATGACCTCTCTAGGCTACAAGGTTCCCTTAAATTAAACCACGTCTAAGCGCGATTTTCTACAATAACAAAGCGGAAGTGGAAATTTAACGACATTTTAGCAACTGAATATAAAACGTCCCAAGTGGGAGGAAAAGGACATTAGTAATTTGTTCTTCAGGACAAATCAGTTCCTCTTTGAATTAAAAGCAATGTTTCAAAATACAAAAATACAATCAGAATAATATGCATTACATATTTATTATTTTAATGTATTTTATGATGTCGTACATTTTAAAACATTATGTCCTAAATCCCGAAAAAATCATGGGGAACTAAAGAGTCTTACCTTGTTTAGGAGTCTTCAAATACTGGCAGCAAACCTCTCCTTCATTGTTTATATTTCAATCCAGAAGTATGTCTTTCATGTCACGCAAAACACACTGGCATGAAATCCACATCGCACGTTCCTATATTTATAAAGTACAACACTCTCCGAGATTAGCTTTCGTTCTCAAAAGTTCCCTCCCAATTTGTGTCAACACAGTATTTTACTTGGTTGTGTAATATAATGTCCACGCCGTACAGTCGGGTTATAAAATACGGACCACCAACAAGGGACCATCCTCCCCTAGTGATCTTCTCGTTCACACTAGTCTGTTCGGTGCGACGTTGAGTGTTGCTGTTGGCGTCCTGAGGGTTGCCATAGTAACGGAGCCTGCGCCCGCTTGTCTGCAATAAGGGGGCCTTGGATACACGGAATACTGTCAGGCAGGTTATGACTGAGTCATCGGAAGGGACACGCATGAACCACAAGTTATAAAAGTGTACTTAATGCAAACCCACGAAACTTCCTTGTGGGGGAAAACATCCTGTGTGGAAATGTTGTTTCACTTCAGGCCAGTCACAAGCTGCCTGCTGCGTGTAGATATACTCTCTCAAGTCATGTACTTTCTGGAATGTTTGTTTGGTGGGGAAACGAATCCTCAAATCTATGGGTACAAATAGACAATCACCAGCGTCCTAACTCTTTAAATATATCTTTGTTTAGTAAAATAATTCTCTAAACTGTAGCCTACGCTAAAAAACTATTGCTGTTGCACGCTATATTCGTCAACATACGCAACAGTATCCTGGGGAGTTATTAAATTCCTCACGTGTATATGTAATTATGTATCTACGAGTAAATACACGTTTTTATGTTAATGTTTTACACATAATCCGTATTTAGTGTGATTTTGAACTCATATTCAATAAATTTTCAATGTTCTCCTTTAATTAACGTCTCGTTATTTATAATAATAATAATAATAATAATAATAATAATAATAATAATAATAATAATAATAATAATAATAATAATAATAATAATGGTGACGCCGGGACGTCCTCAAAAGACCGGGCAGCGCTTAGTTTGAATGGCTTATGGTCCACGCGTGGCGGGGAATGATCCACGGTCTTTAATACTTATAGACCCACCTCATTCAATAACATAACATCCTATCTAGGTTGGCAACACCCCACATAAACACATCACACTGACTCCGCACAGCACATATGAACAGGCGGGAGAAAGGAAAAAACCAGTGTCGTTGAGATAACAGCCCCTCACAGTCGACCACACCTGGGGTAACAGTGAACATGAAAACTGCGCGCAGCTCCAGCAAGGAAGACTACCAGATAAGTAGTAGCCTTCAATAATACAGTTTAACCATAGTTGATTTAGGTAGATTTCATTAGAAAGCTAACTATTGCAATGGGTCCCATGTTTCGACTTCCGGAAAATTTCGACATATCTTCGCGTGTCACATCCCCCAGACCCCAAAACCACCGTCAGTTCAAAAGTTTATACATAATTTATGTATGTATATATGTGTATATATCTTTATATATATAATTCTTCGACACGTGTGTATGTGACTGAACTCCTCCTAAACGACTGAACCGATTTTGATGGAATTAAGTATGTATATTAGGGTGGGCCCATGTATAGTTTAGATTCACAATCTGACCCGGTAGGTGGAATGAACACAATTTTAGAACCACAATTTACACACAATTTTAGAACCACAATATACAGTCAAAAACAGTCGTCATGGAAACCACTAGCCTTGGCCTTCGTGAAAGCTGATGTCTTTGGACTGTTTGTCTCTGCACGTTAGAGCCACCTGGTCGCATGCTGTGCAACTACCGCCATTACATGCACTCCGCCCGTGGCGAAAAGTTGTGTTTTATACCAAAGGTGGCAGTGATGTCGAATTCTACTGTTTGTCTCTGCACGTTACAGCGTTTCAAAGTCCCGTATGCGTTCATATACCATTCATCCGATTGCGATGAAACTTGGGTGATATGTTGAGTGAGTAGTAGGTAATCTGAGGCTCCAGGGAAGGTGTTTGGCTTAGTAAAACCATTTTACAATAGATAGCGCACGAATAGATTCAACTAATGAGGGACGACGCGCGAAGCGTTTCAAAAAGGTCCCGTATGATTTCAAATACCATTCGTCCGATAGCGATGAAAATTGGGTGAGATGTTGTGTACACTCCAGGGAAGGCTTCTGGCTTAGTAAATCAATTTCACATTAGGTAGCGCACGACTAGATTCAACAAATGAGTGACGACGCGCGAAGCGTTTCAACAAAATCCGGTATAAGTTTATATCCCATTCATAGATTGAGATGAAACTTTGATCAGTTGTTGTGCACACTTAAGTGAATGCTTCTAACTTAGTAATCAATTTCACAGGAGGTTGCGCACAAGTAGATTCAACAAATGAGCGGCGACGTGCGAAGCGTTTCAACAAAGTCCCGTATGCGTTCAAATACCATTCGTCCGATAACGATGAAACTTGGGTGAGATATTGTGTACACTTACGTGAGGGTTTTTAACTTAGAAAATACATTTTACAATAGGTAGCTCACGAGTATATTCAACTAATGAGCAACGACGAGCGAACTTTTAATAAAAGTCCCGTATGCGTTCATATACCATTCATCCGATTGCAATGAAACTTGGGTGAGATGTTGTGTACACTTACGTGAGGGTTTCTAACTTAGTAAATACATTTCACAGGAGGTTTCGCACGAGTAGATTCAACAAATGAGCGACGACGCACGAAGCGTTTCAATAAGGTCCCGTATGCGTTCAAATACCATTCGTCCGATTACGATGAAACTTGGGTGAGATATTGTGTACACCCTACGGAAGGTTTCTGGCTTAATAAATCCATTCTAAAATAGGTAGCGCACGAGTAAATTCAACAAATGTGTGCTGGCACGTGAATCATTTCAACAAAGTACCGTACGCGGCCATATACCATTCATCAGATTGCGATGAAACTTTGGTGAATTGTTGTGTACACCCTAGGAAATGTTTCTGTCTTAGTAAATCCAGTTTTTAATAAGTAGCGCACGAGTAGATTCAACAAATGAACGACGGCGCGCGAATCGTTTCCACAATGTCCCGTATGCGGTCATATATCATTCATCCGATTGAGATCAAACCTTGGTGAATCATTGAGTACACGCCAGAGAAGGTTTCAGGCTTAGTAAATCCTTTTACAATAGGTAGCGCATGAGTAGATTCAACAAATGAGTGACGGCACGCGAATCGTTTAAAGAAAATCACTTATGCGTTCATATGTCATTCATCTGATTCCGATGAAACTTTGATGAGTTGTTGTGTACACGCCAGGGAAGGTGTTCAACTTGGTAAATCCATTTTCCAATATTGGTAGTGCACGAGTATATGTAACAAATGAGTGACGACGCGCGAAGCGTTCCCACAAAATCCTATATGCGTTCACATACTATTCATCGATTGCGATGAAACTTTGATGAGTTGTTGTGTACACTTACGTGAAGCTTTCTAACTTAGTAAATCCATTTCACAGTTGGTAGAGCACGAGTAGATTCAACAAATGAGTGACAGCGCACGAATCATTTAAACCAAATCCCGTAACGGTATGCGTTAAATGCCATTTATCCGTTTGCGATGAAACTTTGGAGAGTTGTTGTGCACGCTCCAACGAATGTTTCTAAATTAGTTAATTCAATTCACGATAGTTTAGAGGCAGTTAACAGAAATTGAAAAAAAAATTGTTTATCCAAAAGCACTTCAAGAAACAAAGTTACAACACTTTCTTTGATTGGGAGGACAACGTCTGCCGGGTCAGCTTGTATATATATGTATATCAGTTTCTTGTGGACACGATAACTGCCGTAATTTTGCACCAATCACTTTGAATTTTTTACCGAATATGTATACCTATAAAATCTCGGTCGAGTTCGTTACTGGGCTAAATCGGTCGAAGGGGGTGAATATAGGGGGCTTTTTTTTTCTTCGAAAAAGTGAAATATTGCTATAACTCTCTTAATATGTGAAATATCGAATCCGTTCAACGTTCATACTATGTGTCGGATAAAGCCCAAAAATTTATGTTTGAAGAGTTTTTTTTATAGTACCAACCATTGACCAAAGGGGTGGGAAAAAGTGGGTTTTTCGGGAAACATTAATCATATCTCTCTTAATAGGCACAATATCAAAACCGTACAAAATGGACAATATTTCCCTAATAATTACCTAAAACTTTTGTCTGAAAGAATTTTTGATATGACCCACCATTACGCCAAGGGACGAGAAAAATGATTTCGGAATTATAAGAAAATGCCAAGCGCTATCAGTGGTTGCCATGGCAACACTACTAAATTGACGAGGCATGAGCCATCAGACGTTGCCATGACAACGCACTTGCACGAGATCAGATTCAGTATTTCCATCTGACTAAGTGGTTGGTTGGTTCTTAAGTTTAGGGGCTGCGACAACGCGGTCATGTAGCCCCTTGTACTTTGGGTGTGTGTAGAATCTGTCTGATAACCGGTGTTAATTGTGATGACTGTATTAGTGTGTGTTATCTGTTTGTTAATTTAAGTATTGCAACTAACAATTTTTTTGATAGTTCCTACTTTTGCCGCCAAGCGCCACTGTCAACGACTACGTGGCCAAGTTCAGAACTGAGCTACTAGACGCCGCCGCAGTCGGCTCTTGGCAACGAACATAGAAACCTAAGAGCGTTGTATACATTCTTAACCTATCCAATTTAGCTTCACACAGGTGCAATTAGTGGAAGGATCTTTAACATGCCATAAATCTATGACATGGGACCGCCGGCTTTACTTCCCCTCCGAAGGAAGGCATACTGAGGGATTTTTAACGCTCTTAAAAAATCCGATGGCTTCGGCCGGGTTTGAACCCGTTATCTTGGGCATAGAAGCTCAGCATGCTACCGACTACGCCACCGAAGCCGCCTGACAAAGTGGGAAGCGGCTTCGGTGACGTAACTGGTAGCATGCTGAACTTCTATGCCCAATGTCGCGGTTTCAAAGCCGGCCGAAGTCGTCGGATTTTCTAAGAGCGCTAAAAATCCCTCAGTATGCTTTCCTTTGGAGGGGAAGTTCCAACGTTCGTTGCGAGTTGCTGGTTGCGGTGGCATCTAGTAGCCAAGTTCACAGCTAGGTGTTGTTGACGGTAGTACCTGTAGCAACATTAGGAACTACTGCTTGAAATTGACCGTCTGCAGTCCTTAGCTGAATTACAGACTAATACAGCCATCCCAAAGTACACGGGGTTTCATGACCGCGTTGTCGCAGCCCCTAAACTGAGGAACCAACCAAAATCTCTGCGGGAGATATAATTTTGCGTGAAGAAGTAACAGACCGTTACATAGTCACACATCAGTGTCGAAACCTTGCATAAGGATAGTGTGACCACAAGTATAAAAATGGACCCCAAATGACAAGAAGGTTACCGTTCCCATAAGACAATAAAATGTTTAAAATAAGCATAAAATGACGAAAAACAAAGTTAATTAAGCTCCAATTATAAAATACCTTCTCGCAATAAATGAGGTCTGATCCTTCTACAGAAATCTGCATATTCTGCCTATTATAGCCTATTCCCAAGTTTGTCCGGTGAAATCTACCTCCGCCTTCCAGCGTGCCGAGAGGACTTTTTTTACAACCATATAATCACTCCAAATTACAAACTCTGGATATCTATCACCATTTAGCATTTCACCTAACATCATATATACTGCATTTAGCATACACTGACAGTTGCAGTACCAATACTGCAACTAAATATTTGTACATATTGTAAATATTTTCACCTGTATTTCCAAACATAGATTTTATAGCCTAAGTGTAATGGATCTGATGATGATCGCCTGACAATCGAAACTGGTCATCCTAGTGTATGTATTAATCACATGTAATCTCATGTAATTTATTTCAGGATTAGGGCATAACCCAGCTCATTTGGGTACATTCGTGTTGACCGACTGAAAAGCCCTAAACTCTTGTTTACTAAGGCAACACTGAAAAAATGGCTTCAAACCCCACAATGCAGGTTTTATGCCAGGGACTCCGTACTTGGCTGGCGAACTCGAGCTTGGACCTCACCATGGCAATATGAAGGTTTATGCAGCTACTGGTCCTAATGATTGGCTTACAAGGGAACGGATTGGGGTGTAACATTCAAATCTGTTTGAAATTTAGTACACAATATTCCTAAAAATTTGTACAATGACGTACTGAAAACCGCACGGGCCACTTTCAATTTTGAACGTCAATATTGAACGCCGAAAACCTGGCGGGTGTCAGCATGAGTGACGAGGTGGGAAGAGGTAAAGCAAGCAATGGCTGGCGGCCACCAGGAGCGCCCTGACGTGCTGCGTTACATTCCCCACCTTCCACCTTCCCCTCATCCAGTCACTCCTTTATCAGTTCGCATCCACTATTGCTAGGGTTACAAAGAGTCCAGAATAATTTAGATGAGGATGGAACGCCAGATAGAAACGGAGTTGGGTGAAGACCAGTTTGGTTTCAGGAGAAATGTAGGAACAAGGGAAGCTGTACTAAGTCTTAGACTGATTTTGGAAGGTAGAATACGGAAGGATAAGAGAAAGTTCATGGCTTTTGTAGACTTAGAAAAGGCTTTTGATAACGATGATTGGACTAAATTGTTTGACATTTTGAAAACGATTGGAATAAAGTACAGGGATAGGAATCTACAATCTATACAGAAACCAGAAAGCAGTCATTCGAGCTGAAGGACATGACAGAGAAGCTGGTATTCAGAAAGGTGTAAGGCAAGGCTGCAACTTATCACCCATACTTTTCAATCTTTACATTGAACAAGCAATGAAGGAAATTAAAGAAAAATTTAAAGTGGGAGTGAAGATTCAAGGAGAAATAGTTTCAACACTGAGATTTGCTGATGGCATCGACATCTTGGCCGACACGCCTGAGGATTTGAATGAGTTTTTAAATGGTATGGACTCCGTCTTACGGAAAGAATTCATGTTGAAAACTAATAAATATAAAACAAAAATATTGGAATGCAACCGAAATAAATCAGAAAACTCTATGGACGTCAAATTGGCAGGTGAAAAGCTCAAGGAAGTAGGAGACTTCTGTTACTTAGGAAGCATAATAGCCAGTGATGGACGAAGCAAAGAGGACATAAAATGTAGGCTGGCTCAGGCATGGAAAGCATTTCTACAGAAATGGAATCTGTTGACTTCGAATATAGATTTAGGTATTCGGAAGTCATTTTTGAAAGCCTTTGTATGGAGCGTGGCGCTCTATGGAAGTGAAACTTGGACTATTGGTGCAGCAGAAAAGAGGAGAATTGAAGCGTTTGAAAAATGTGGTGTTACAGGAGACTGATGAAGATCAGCTGGGTAGATAGGGTTACAAACGAAGAGGTATTAAGACGAGTGGGAGAGGGGAGATGTTTCTGGCGACTGCTAATGAAGAGAAGAGATAGGTTGGTAGGGCACATACTAAGACACCCGGGAATAGCAAGCTTTGTTATGGAAGGAAGGGTCGAGGACAAAACTGTAGGGGTAGACCAAGGTTAGAATATGTTAAACAGATTGCATCGGATGTAGGGTGTGGTAGCTATGTAGAGATGAAACGATTAGCTCAGGACAGGGAGGCATGGAGAGATGCATCAAACCAGTCAAAAGACTGAAGAATCAAACAACAACAACAACAACAACAACAACAAAGAGTAAAAGAGGAAAACAATGAAAGGTCATTTTATTTATTTGCAGTATGGCCAACCACAAAACATCACATTATGTTGCATTTTATACTCTAATCGAGAGGGTAGAATAGTGAGGGGAATGTTTATGGTGAGGAATGTAACGCAGCACGGCAGGGCGCTGACTGGTGGCCGGGAGCCATCGCGTGCTTTACCTCTTCCCACCTCGTCGTTCATGCCGTCGCCCAAGAGGTTTTCGACGTTCAATATTGAAAGTGGCCCGTGAGGTTATCACTGCGTCATTTTACAACTTTTAGCATTTTAAATGATCTTGTCGACTTCGTCGTTACGCTGGGGTCTGGCGTTACGATACGGTGACGGGACGAAATGTATCCAGATGCACTGAGGTGTGTGACGTCATAGTAATGCTAGGTGCTTGTGTTCCCCTACAATCTCTACTTCGTTAGTATAAGACAAAAATCCACGATTCTTGGATGTCACGTGTAATCTCGAGAACCACTGGATGGATTTTGATGCGGTCTTCACCATTCTGTAAAGGATTTCTCGAGGAAAGATCCTGTTGAAAATAATTTATGTATGATGAAAGGAAGCCTAGCAGTGACGATTTCAGTGAAAAAGTCGAAAACAAACTTGGCGTCCGTGCGCTTCTTAAGCTTAGCCTACGCTGGGCAAATCGTTAAAAATATCAATATTCTATGAGCGTAAGAATTGGTCAGCAAGAAAAGTTCTACAAAAAAGGCCACGAGAGCATATCTCTATCTTCAATACATCGCCCACGATAAGTGTTTTTAGACTGGATGGAAGTGGCCCGTCCCCGCGCGCTCTGGTGAGCGTGACGGCATCCCGCGCTCTTGACCTTGCTTTGCCCTTGGTTTGCACTTGCCGTTCGCGAGTAATTTGAAACATGATAAGCAAGATAAGTATTATGCAGATAATTTTCTAACATGTCAAGAGTCTTTTGCTTCGAGCGAGGCGAGAAACCTCCAGCCTATTTTTTGGCATTTTTCAGCATTTGTAGCATTTAAAATAATACAAAGTCTAGTCTTTCAGACTGACTGTCACTTTTTTAGGAATATTGTGTACTAAATTTCAACCAGATTAGAATCTTACACCGCAATCCGTGCCCTTGTTAGTGTTTTATTATTATAAATCCTAACATGCGGTAAGCGTCCCCAAATGTCTTGTTGACTTGTTAGCTAAAATAACTCACGCATATTTATGAATTCTATAATCTTCGAATAATCGTTACACTTTGTGTCAGTCGCTCTATCCTAATAATTTGTTTCCATTGGTTTTACTTTGAAATAAATATTTAAAGGGAAGGTAGATGACATTAGGGGTCCAGTACGTAGAGAAATATATTGGCTAAAGAACTTAAGCTTGTGGTTTGGACTGAGCAGCCATGGACTTACAACAGATCGTCAATGTTGTAGGAGGAACAGGGACTTGAAGAGGAAGAGAAAGATTGTACTTTCATTCATTAAGTTCTGGACAGTTCCCTTTCTCCAGTGAATGTAGCTTGGATCGTTTATTTTGATTCGTTGTATAAGGTGCGTTCAAAAAGTAACGAGCCGGAGGCTGTAATTCGCACACCGGTGACGACATCGGCTAATAGTGGCGTGTGTAACGAGGTGTGGTTCCGACCAGAGCGTGGAAAGTCACAGCCCGTCGCTAGAGGGTACGCGTGCACGTCACGTGACGATACAAAGCGACCACCAGCTTGCATCAATCGTCCAACGAAGACCAAGACAGTAGGCCATTCGACATGCTTCCTGGTGTGGTTGAAGACTCTGGGGCATCCATTGGGCACACACTTTCCGCAAGTGCAGTCGTTCCTTCATGATGGTGTGCACACTTCCGACGCTCAATCCGACCACGGCGGCTATGGCATTCACTGTCACTCGGCGGTCCTGGGTAATGAGTGTATCAACCAGCTGGACGTTGTAATCGGTAATGCAGGGAGGTGCCCCAGACCGGGCATCATGGGCTACCGACACCCATCCTTCCCTGAAGCACTTGTGCCACGCCTTGACCCTTGAAAGGGACATGCAGTGTTCGCCGTACACTTGTGACATTCGGCGATGAATGTCTGTTCCCCCTACTCCTTACGCTGTCAGAAACCGAACAACACCTCTTTGCTCTTCGTTTGACGCCTCCATGTCACTGTTTGCAATGTGACCGGCAGCGTTGTACGATTGATGCATGCTGCTGCTCGCTTTGTATCGTCACGTGACGTGCACGCGTGCCCTCTAGCGATGGGCTGTGACCTTCCACGCTCTGGTCTGAACCACACCTCGTTACACACGCCACGATTAGCCGATGTCGTCACCGGTTTGCGCATTACAGCCTCCGGCTCGTTACTTTTTGAACGCACCTTATAGTTTCCCCAGTATGACCTTCAACCCAACGAGGCTGTTTGAAAGTTCTTCGGATTGCTCTCGTACCAAGGCGTCTCTTTACTCCCGAGAGACGTTTACGTTCCATTCGATAGCTTCACCCGAGCATAAAGAGAATCTTTTTTCCTGTGGTTGTTTGAAGAATTATTCATTCTGCTAATCTTCATTAATACCTGTTCTTCCTGTCATTTTTTTTTAAGTGGTTTTATTTACATAGTAATCACTTTACACACATAGAAAGGAATTGTAAGTGCACAATGTGAATAGTTAATACAGAAAATAAAAGTCGCTGCACCATTGTTTATAAAGCAACACAGAAGCAAATTGTCACTGCACCTTTGTAAAGGTCAACACAGAAAGTAATCGTCACTGCACCATTTTAAAGTCACAAGCACTTATACGCATTAAACACTCCAGGCTGACGATACGAACTCGTGGCTGTCCAATTCAAAACATACATAACAGCCGTCCAAACGCTGCAGTCAGTGTTCCAAGTTTGGCGGATTTCCATCTCTCCCTGCGGAGGTGGTCCAAGAACCCCACCAGTGTGTGGTCCCGAGACCTGTGGCGGGAGAGGTTGTAATGAATCGCTCCCGCCGTGAACCAGAGGATGGCGTTACGCTTTTCCCCAGTGGAATGTGTTACTGCAAAACGTAGCACCTTCATGCCATCGGACACGTCCAGCGGCCGTCCGCAGATTCCAGATACTGCCTGGAGGGTCCAAGTCCAGACGACTGTCGCATTCCCACACGTAGTGACCCGATGGTCTAATGTGTCAGTGCGACCACAGGCGTCACACAGGTCGACATCACTCTGCCCATGCCGAGACAGTTTTTCTCTGGTCGGCACAATTTCATTGATGTACTCATACAATGTCGATCGCCATTCCAGTGGAATCCAGGGATTCCACAGGTTCTCCCAAATAGTCGACCAGGTTCGCGTAGGATATTTCATCTGTATATAGGGGGTGAAGAGTCTTTCGGCGAGCAGAAACCTATAAAGCACCTTGGTAGGGAGGGCGGTGAAGGGTGTGGAGACACTGGATTTCAGACGGTTAAGAATTGCGAGTTCCTTCTTGAAAACATTGGCTGGGATGAGCATCTGGGGATTCGCACCTGGGACAAGTGACTGGATGCAGACAGTGTCAAAGGGGTCCCCCATATGGTGTTGCGCTCGAAAAAGCTGTGCGGCCAGCAAAGCGGCACATTTGTGTTCAACTGCCACAAGTTGCAGTCCGCCTCTTCGGAGTGGCAGGTTCATTTGATCTCGACGAATCCGATAGCGGTATCCAGACCAGAGGAAATACCCGATGGCCATTTCCATTCGTTGGCAGAGAACGTGCGGAGCTGGGATTGCTTGTGCCAGAAACCATACTTTGGACAGGGCAAAGGTATTAATAAACCACACTTTCTGTATCAGGTTCAATCTTCTCGTCAGTTCTTCCTTTAATTGAAATCTCAGCGTATTTAGCCTCCGGTTCCAGTTGTAGCTGACAGTTTCTGCAAAATCGGGGAAGAAAGTTATCCCCAAGATTGTACACCTGTCAACTATGGGAATGGCTAGGTCGTGCGGAGTCCTGATTGTTGTAGGCAAGCAGATGGGCATGAGCGATGACTTCGCAGCATTGATGCGTGCATCTGATGCTAGGGCGTAGGTGTCCATGATGCTATTCGTAGACGTAAGTTCTGACTCATCAGTGATAAAGACGGTCACGTCATCGGCATATGCCCGCAGGGTGATATGGGCACCATGCAGATCGATACCTTGGAGTTTCTCGTCCAGACTGCGGATCAGGGGTTCAATAGCCAAAACAAAGAGCACCATCGACAATGGGCAGCCCTGCCTGATGGATTTATGGACGGGAATTGGACGGGATAAAAATCCATTTATCAACACTCTGGATGAAGCGGATGCGTAGAGTCGTTGGAGGCAGTGTATGACGCCCAGAGGAATGTGAAAGTGACGCAAAGTTTGCCAAAGATATGCGTGGGCGACCCTATCAAAGGCTTTGTTCAGGTCAATATTCAGCAAGGCAGCCGCGTGATTTCCATTACCTGAAGCATAAAGAATGAGGTCTCGGATAGCAAGAATGCTATGCAGAATGGTCTTCTGGGGTATCGTGCAGGTTTGACCAGGGCCTATCAGGCTGTGCAGCACACTTTTGAGCCGAAGTGCTAGGATTTTGGCCAGCAACTTGTAATCCGTGTTGAGAATAGTTAATGGTCTGTAGTCAGCAATACCACGCACACCATTAATCTTGGGAATCAAAAGGATAACGCCTTCCGTAAAGCCATGGGGTACTTCATGTGTGAATAGGTAGTTGAGGACTTGGGTGACCTCATCCCCAACAAGGTGCCAGAAGTGTTTGTACCATTCATACGGTAGAGCATCTATTCCCGGAGTCTTGTTATTGGCTGTGTTTCGTAGAGCATAGTCGATCTCTGCCTTCATGATTGGGGCGCCAAGTTGACGCATGCAGTCGTTGTCCAGGTGCCGGTCCGTAGACGTCAAGAGTTGGTTACCTGCCGATTCCGAGACTGGTTCCTCAGCCAGCATCTCCCGAAAATAGCGTTCACCTTCTGCAAGTAGTTCCTCACGGGTCGTTAATATGCCCCCATCCGGTCCCGTCCACTGACGAATACACTGACGCCCTTGCGAGCGGCGGAGACGGCCAAGCTGATAAACAGACATCTTTTCCCTGTCAATCAAGGAATATTTCTTGACATGCTGCTGCAGGGTGGCTAAATTGCTTTCTCGGACATGGCAGATGGTTGTCTTAATTGTGCGTAGTGCCACCGACACATTTTCCCCTAGTTGTTCTCGATGGTGGAGGTCCTGTAACACGGTGTCATAGAAGTCCAGTTTCCGATATAAACGTTGATTACGTTCAAAGGTTATGGCTTTGGCGACTGCCCGAATGGCCGGCTTCACTTTTTCTAACCACCAGTCAGCCACATTGTTGTAACGGTGTTTCAGCCGTTGACACTGCCGATACACAGCCTCAAAACGCTGTGAATCCTCTTCCCTTTCAAAGCAGTTGGTATTCATTTTCCACGTGCCTCGCCCTTGTATTGTGTGTGCAGGGACGGCACTTCGCGCCGTAAATAAAAAGCCATTGTGATCACTAAAGGCGACAGGGATTATCCGACAGCCGCGTACACGTGAGGCAAGCGTACTGGACATATACGCCCGATCAATCCTGGATTTAGAGGCGCCACGGCAAAATGTATATTGGATCTGGTTGCCATGTATGTGTGGCCATATATCTATTAGTTGCATGCTCTGGGTGAGTCCCTGTAACCCTGGACAGAAATTGAAGGAACCCGTCTGATCCTGGGGGCGTAAGGTGCAGTTGAAATCCCCCATCAATAGAATGGGGTGATTCGTTACCAGGTGGGGTAAGATGTCTTGCCTAAATAAAACGTTTCTCTCAGATTTATAATTGGAGCCAGATGGACTGTAAACATTTATGATCCTGACACCATGTACCGTAGCAGACGTTATACGCCCTGAAGGATCCATCACCACATCAGTTACTAGGGTGCCTTTACGGTAGATAATGGCCGTACCCCTAGCAGTGGTGCCCATGTTAACTATATAGTCATGGTCATAGAGGAAGCCAATGTTGCATTCGCTGACTTCTTGCAGAAAAAGAATGTCAACATCATATTCACGCAGAAAACGGCTTAACAGCGCCTGAGTGGCCGGATTCCTCAAGCCAGGAACATTTACTGTGGCATAGGTCTTCAAATGTGAATTATGGTCCATAGTTGATATCGGCTAAGAGGGGAGCTAACTGTTGATCCAAATCCTGCAGTGCCTCCTGGGACTGCTCACTATATTTAGCCCGCATCTTGCTAACGAACTCGGGGACTCCCTCATGCTGACCCATTTGAGCGCACTTGCGTAGAAGTGAAAGAATGGGTCCGGGGCTAGGAAGGGTTGCCATATGACACAGGTCCGACATCATTTGCTGAACCTCAAGGGCTTCGCCGGTAGTAAGGCTCGCAGCAGGTGAGGCCTCTGTTGGACAACTTCTGGGGGTTTCCGGCACTCGGAAACGGGGGTCTATCTCACTGACACGTATTTCACCTTTCTTCAGCTGCTTAGGCTTGTTCTGTGCTCTACGGGTTTTAACAAGTTCGGTGGCGAGCGAAGCATCGGATTCATCGGAAGTAGGGTTAACCTTGCGCTTAGGTTTACGATTTTTCACGACTGGGGTTGCGAGCGAAGCATCTGAGTCATCAGAAGTATGCCCACGGCTAACGAGCATGCTTTCCTCAATGTCCTCAGACCAGGTGGTCGTTTTGCGTATCCCCGAATTTTCCTGTGCCGAGCCTTCTCCTTGGGGGGAACTATGGGTAGGTTTGGCAACTGGAGGGGGTGACCGGTCAGCATCCACGGGTTGCTGTGAAGACTCTTCCTGGTGCAAGACCACAGACTCTGGATACATGTCAGGCACACCTATGTTGCCAGCCAGTGTGACCGGCTCCTTCTCCATTGGAGGCGTGCTGTCCAGCGGGGGAAAGGCTGTATCGTAGCGTGCTTGAGTATCGCCTGGGCTGTGAAGCGGGGAGTCGTCTATAAGGCGGCTGGAACTAGGGGTGACCATAGCCGCAAGGCTAGTTGTCCGTGTGTCGCGTTCAAGGCGCGTCATGGCCGAGTATCGGCGCGGACAGTCGATACGCAGATGGTCCATAGCTTGACATATGGCACATGTTTTAACTTGCCCTTCATAGCTAACCTGTCCACGGTGCCCATCAATCATGATAAAGGACGGAATTTGCTTTTTTAAATCTATTTGTATTTGTCGGATTCCATTTGCAACTGGTAACTTGTAATACTGGGACCAACTTTCATTTGTGATGGATTTTACTGTACCATATTTTGCAAAATGGGTGCGTATTGTATCATTTGTTAATTCAGGCGGAATATTAAAGAGCCTTACCCGAGTGGCTTCCATGCCGGCAGCGGCAATTTCTACCGAAACAGACTCCCCATTAAACAAAGTAAGCCTGTGTGTTCCCGCAAATTTACTCAAAAGTTTGTCCATAATAGATTGAGAGATTACCTTGATAAAAACAGAGTTGGACGGTGCGTCAAGTTGCAGGGTCTCCAGTTGGTCGACGGTGAGTTTCAGCATCTCCGCCACAAAGGTGTGAATTTCCGCTGCCGACGGACGCGTGGTGTTCCGTTGGAAGGAGCATTTCAACGTATTTTTCCTGATGGTTTGCATTTTCTTCCTGGGGTTCTATACAATTGACAAAGAGCCTGTACTAAGCGTAGGCGAAGCTATTCGGCGCACTTAACTGTTGTGTGTTGGCTGCACTCTCACTGCTCAGATGCACCAGACATGCGTGACCTTACTCGTTCGTGGCTAGAGCCACACTGTCATTTCAGACATGTGGAGGGTGCAACAATCACATACAGACCAGTAAGCTGGGCTGCCTAGAGTCATAGAAACTACGGGGAAGCATATTTGTAGCCTGAACCTCTGACATATCGGTAAATTCTCTGCTTTAGTTGTGTAGCGAGACGATACAGTCCACTGACGAAAGCCTTAGATTTAGTCACTAGAAGCTTTTGCCTTCAGACTCGATCGTTTCGCTGCACACATTGAGGAGAGAAGTTGCCAGTATGTCGGGGGTTTATAGTACAGATCTGCTTTTCAGAAGCCCCTATTACGTAGGCAGCCCAACTTACTGAGCTGTATGCATGTCTTACACACTGAACAAGAATACGTCATTGTGTACCAGGTGGACTGATAAAACATGAGCAGCTCGAGGTGGCTTGACGCAGGTTTGCATCAAAGACCGCCGGGGATGACGGTTTGAATAATGAAGCGAGTTGACTAAGTGCAGCTGTTTCACAATAGAGTTATTCACAAGCAAAGCAGGATCATTCATGTGTACTCTAAGTAGCAACCTGCGAGATACAACTCCTTCATTATTCCATTAGTGCTCTGTATATCTTCTCCCTAGAGCCTCCGTGGCTTAGGCGGCAGCACGCCGGCCTCTCAGCGCTGGATCCGTGGTTCAAATCCCGGTCACTCCATGTGAGATTTGTGCTGGACAAAGCAGAGGCAGACAGGTTTTTCTCCCGGTACTCGGGTTTTCCCTGTCACCATTTCATTCCAGCAACACTCTCCACTGCCATTTGATTTCATCTGTCATTCATTTCATCCTTGCCTCAAAGGAGTGCGACAGGCTTCGGCTGCCGGCAGTGTTCATATCCTCGCCGCTAGATGGGGGCTTCATTCATTCCATTCCTGACCCGGTCGGAGACTGGAAGCAGGCTGTGGATTTTCATTTTCATACCTGCTCCCTGCTGCCAAGGATGGGCGATAAAACATTTTCCAAGGATGTTGTTAAGAAGACATGCAATATATTGTAACCAATGTACGAGGTGCATCCATAAAGTACAAAATATTAGACTAAATTAATGGATTGAAGTTGGTAACAATTCTTCATTTGAATTCTTTTTATTTTATTTTATTTTTATTACCCTAATTAGTGTTATTTTTTCCCATTAGGACTTAGAATATTTCCATAAGGAATTGCGTGGAGAAATTTTCAAAATTGAAGATTCTGAGATACTCCTGAGATCTTTTTTCATTGTATCAGATGATTTTAATCCATGGTCCAAGAATCTTTGAATAGTTTGAGAGAAGACAATCAGTAATAAAAGACTTTGAATCCTTCAGTACCAAATTCACTAGAAAACTCGAATAATGAATGAAAAGCAAACAGAACGTCTGACATTCTGAATTAGTAAGGACCCTCAATCAGTAGAAATTCTAAAGAAATCATTTTACTGTCAGTTTCCTAAGAGAAAATGTAATTAACACTATTGATTAATCATTTGAAAAAAAATCCACGCAAACGTATTTGCTGCATTATGTCTTAAAAGGAAAAGACAAAAGTCTAATAATTTGCTCACCTCTGTAAGTTTCCCTATTAAAAAGTTTCCGTGAAGAACTAAATAGCCTATTTTCATATATATATTACCTACCTATTTTAATTGCCTCTATCAACATAAAAAGTTCAGTTTGATTGCTGTAATAGTAGATATTGAGAACCGTCTAAATAATTCGAATAGTAGTCATGTTGGATTTGCATATAATATGTAGGCCATAGAGTTATGTAATATTAGATGATCATTGCTGCATAAGTTCATTATTCAAACATTGACTTCAATCGCTTGATTAGGACACAAGAAATAGAAAGTTAAATTTAGCATTTAGCTCAGCCGCCATCTTGATGTTATGTATAAAATTGAACTAAATTAGATGTCAGTGCATTATAATGCGTACAAACATTTGCTGTACCATTTTTCACTGTGATTGGATGGTTAAATCGTGAGAAACGTATATTTAAATGTTTCAAGTTTGCTTGGCCACCATGTTCATTTTGTACCTAAGAGGTTTTTGAGATTCAAATAGATGAACGCCATTTATCACCCTACAAAATTTCTGGGTGATATCAGTAATAGTTTCGGAGGTACAGAATGCCGGTGAAATATTTCGCACAGACGCCATGTTGGATTGGTGAGACGTAATAAATTTTGAAGGGCACGGTCGGGGCGGCCAACATAGTACTATGACCTTACCGAGTTTTATTGAAATTTCTCCAGCTGTTTAGATTTTATTAGGGAGAACACACACAGGGACAAAAGGTGATTTCATAAGCCTATTTTTTTTATAAATGAAAATAGGCTAAAAAGGAGAACATATTGTCAACAGGTACAGCAATATGTCACCTATTTGTAGGCATAGGCACCAAACGAATTGAGACACATGTCATAGCGTGTTAACAACTTCTGTAGTCCTGTGTCATTGAAGTCTGCCGGCCGCGAATGGATCCACCTTGTGCTATTCGTCTTCAGCTCTTCGTCACTGTGAAAATGCTGACCGGAGAACACAAATTGTTTGAGGAACAAGGAAAGATGTAAATCGCTGGGAGCAAGATCAGGACAGCAACTGATCTGCAGCGGATTCGGTGTCGTAGTTGGTAGCATGGTAGAGTAACGGTCACGTAAAACTACAAGTTTCTCTATTAGGTAGATTTCATTAGAAAGCTAACTATTGCAACGAGTAAAAGAAAGGAAAATATTGAGGAAAATGCTTGGGCCAGTCTGCTCAGAAGGAATCTGGTTGAAATAGAAGTCTCCGGAGCTTTATGAGCATGCTGAATAGATCACCGACACCTTCAGGAAAAAGCGTTTGAAGTTCTCCGGACACATCAGAAAGAACAATGACAGGTTCACCAAAATGATTCTCAACCTTGCTCTCCCAATGGGAGTCAAGAACAACTGACTCAGTGAAATAGGAAGAGACCTTCAAGAAATTGGATTTACGGAGGAAATTTTACAACATCGACTCCAGTTTAGAACATTAATCAATAACTATCATTTTTTCTGAGAAAATCGCTACCAGGACCAAGAAATCCTGGACGGAAGATCGGAGGAAGGTTTTTAGTGCCCAGATGAACTGATTTTGGGAAAAGAAAAACATCGTTAGCAAAATAAGTTCCATCGCTCTCCATAGATTGACATAACCATGTAAAAAATTCGTTTGTGACATCTGTGTTCACCACAGTTTCTACGCGATGAATATGGGGGATATGCATTATTCTCTCTGCTGCTCACAGAACAGGATCGTTAAATTAATAAATTCCTCGTATCCATATTTAGGGAGATTCAGTCTTTGTGTCGCAGTATCACCTCTGAACTTTAGCGTAATTGAGCGTCTCTCTTGTGGTTTACGTGTGGAGTGTCTCACTTTCATTAACTTTGAATGCACCTGCTTTAAACTTGGCTTGCGAGAGTATTAATTAGCTCAGTATTAACCCAGCTCTTATTTCAATTAAACCTCGTTAAGCGTGGGGCTAACAGAGATACCCACACAGGTGTTCACAAACTTGCTCTAGTATCAAGAGGTGTTCTAGAAGGAATCTATAATAAATGGTTTAAATTCCACAGTTAATAGTACCTTATGCAACGAGCCTATAATGGCAATAATTAAGACACGAGTATGTTTATAAAACGAGCGTATGCGAGTTTTATAATTTCCATACGAGTGTCTTAATTACCATTATAGGCGAGTTGCATACGACTGCTTATGTTCGACGATAATTATTACAACTATTTTATGTTTGAACATAAATATTCATAAATATCTGTCGAGATTTCGCCAGTTTTATGTACTGAAGAGAGCACAGGAGACGCAGAGAATGCCTTGTATTTGGCCATGGCCTCCTCGATTATCCTACTATGACACTAGGCCAGGCAGTGAAATGTAAATTAGAAGGCCGTGGAACTCGTTATCTAATTGGTCAAACAACTGTTTCTTGAGCTCTGATTGGTGGGAGAAACTGTTTCATAATGAAAAATAGTGTTATAATGATCATCATTATGATTCAGTTTTCTAACATATAATAGTCAGAGTCGAACATAAATATTTTAATCCATTTGGATGGATCAATCATAACTTTTAAAAAAGATTTAAAAAATAAAATAAGAAATTGAAAAAAAAATGAATTAAACAAGAAGTTCCGTGACGAACTAAAGAGCCTACTTTTCATGCCAATGACTATTCTACAGTATATGAACCTATCTATAATAATGAAGAAATTAAGTTGGTAATATCGAAATGTCTGATTAGTTCGAAATATTCCTGGTATAATGTAGCCTAATAGAGCACTACAGTTGGCAGCCCTGGTGACTGAATTATTCTTAGTTCCATCTCTTAAGGTACAGAATACAACATTTGGTTGAAGTCCAATGGACGTTACATGCAGTTAGACATTGGATCTATCAGCACGCGTAAAAGCATGTTGGCAACAATGTCATGCGTGTGCTGGTTAGAAATAATCGGAAAAATCTTGTTGTGCCAATTTTGGATAAAATCCATTTGTTAGTATAGAAGTTACATGTATTTTAAAATTGAACCTATCAGCAAGCATAGAATCATGTTGGCAGCACTGACTTATATTAATTACTCCAAATTAATCTAGAGTGTCAGGTGCTATACGTGTGGAAAGTATAGAGCTGTTGGCTTGCATACTTTCTGATATATTGATATTAGGGTAAAACAAATATAGACAGCATTTATTAACAGTTGGCAGCCCTGATTGCTCTTAAGAATACTTATAGTCATATCCGTTATGCTACACATAGCACATACGAAATTTGGTTGTATACAACTGATAGTATAGAAGTTACATGTATTTAAAAATTGGTCCTATCAGCAGGCTTAGAATCATGTTGGTAGAACTGAAGTATATAACTTACTCCAAATTAATCTAAAATGTCAGGTACTATACGTGTGCATAGTTTAAAGCTGTTGGCTTGCATACTTTCAGATATATTGGTATTTGGATGAAGAAAATAGAGAGAGAGCAATTATTTACAGTTGGCAGCCCTGGTGGCTCTTAACATTACACTCAGTCATATTTGTTTATGTACACATATTACATACAAAATTTGGTTGAAATCCAATTAATAGTGTAGATGTTATATGCATTTAAAAATTGGACCTATCAGAAGGCTTAAAATTATTTTGGCAACACTCTCATGTATGGCCTCCTGGAAATGAAACTGTAATAGTATTATCTACATGGTGCCAATTTTGGAATAGCTCTCAAGCATACCTTCCATGATATCCAACATGGAGCTCAAATTTTTAGTGCGTTTTTTCAACAGTTGGTAGCACTGACATCAATTTAAAATATGGGCTTGAGATATTCCCGTATACATCTTTACTCATACGAAATTTGGTTTCGATTTTTGCAGCCATTTAGGAGTTGATAGGGGGGACACACACACAGCCAGACAGACCGAAAGACACACAGAAAGACACACATTTTCCCGGATCGATCTCATAAGTCTACTTTTTCCTCATTTTTGCAAAATGTGAAAAGTAGGCTAAAAATACAGAAAAAAACAGAAATTAGAAGAAAAAGGAAAATAGAAATTACAACATAGAGAGCTGCCTACTAGAGAAAGTCATTCGTGAATGGACGAAATCTCTAACAGACAACTCGGGGTTGAGAATTGGTTTCAAGAAGGACAACGTAATCATCAATTGTCTGGCCTTCGCAGATTATCTCACACTCCTTGCATCCAGTATGTAGGAAGTTACGCACCAACTTTCCTCCCATAGTCAAATAGTAGCTAAAGTAGGGTTGAGGATTACCATTAACAAAACGAAGTTTATCACCAACATCAGAGACTCACCCAACTCAATCCCACACGCGGATACAGTAATAAAGAAGATCAACTCCTACCGGAACAAATGCCTCGGAGAATGGATAACCCTGAATGTTAGTGAGGATCTAGCCATGAAAAATAGGTATACCAAACTGGAGAGAGGTTATCATCTCTGTAAGAACTTTTACAAGTCCAAATCCCTTTCCCTTCGCCTCAAACTTAGACACCACGAAACCGTAGTAATACTTTTAGTACTGTATGCCTCAGATTGCTTGAACATGCTCAAAAAGGAACAACTTAGGTATTTGAAACTCAAAGAACGTAAATCTTGAGAAAAAAAAGAGGGGGGTGAATACGGAATCAGGCATAACAATGAGCGTTGAGAGAGCATAACATCAGCCATGAGAAAGAGGAGACTTATCTTCTATGGTAACATAATTAGAATGGATAACAAGAGACTGACCTAAGAGTCTTCAACATCACCTCTAGAGGGAAGGCACAAATGCCAAATGGACGAGACTTGTTCGAAAAGACATCGAATTTTTAGAAACTGACCCCAGGGATAAATTCAACAGGGATAAATGTAGAATGCTGATCAGAACATTCGACACTCTCCAGTCGTTGACAACTAAAAAAGTGACAGTCAATCTGAAGGACTAGACTTTGTATCATTTTAAATGCTACAAATGCGGGAAAATGCTAAGACTCTTGACATGTTAGAAAATTATCTGCATAATACTCATATTGCTTTATAATACTTTACCTTGTTTCAAATTACTCGCGAACGGCAAGTGAAAACCAAGGGCAAAGCAAGGTCAAGCGCGCGGAGGGAGATGGCTGGATGACGTGCCCCTTCCATCCAGTCTAAAAACACTTATAGTGGGCGATGTATTGAAGATAGAGATATGCTCTCGCGGACATTTTTGTAGAACTTTTCATGCTGACCAATTCTTACGCTCATAGTATATTGATATTTTTAACGGTTTGCCCAGAGTATGCTTAAGAAGTGCACGGACGCCAAGTTTGTTTTCGACTTTTTCACTGAAATCGTTAGTGCTTGGCTTCCATTGATCATACATAAATTATTTTCTACAGAATCTTTCCACGAGATACCCTTTACAGAATGGTGAAATCCGCATCAAAATCCATCCAGTGGTTTTTGTGATTACCCGTGACATCCAAGAATCGGGGATTTTTGTCTTATACTATCGAAATAGAGATTGTCGGGGAACACATGCACCAAGCGGTACTATGACGTCACACACCTCAGTGCATCTAGGTAGATTTCGTCCCGTCACCGTAACGTAACGCCAGACCCCAGCGTAACGACGAAGTCGACAAGATCATTAAAAATGATAACATTGCATCCTGGAGTGGGACTCAACCAGGCCATAGGGCAAGGATGAAGGAATACTGGGCTAAGAAGAAAGTACGCCAGAGTTAGGAACCACGTGGTGCAAGGGGCCTCAACGAACCAAGACGGAAATAGGAAATAAATGTGATTTGAGGGTGCTTGACTGCTGGAGTAGACTACACCGTTATACACCATAATCTTTCACCAACAAATACAACTTACTAGGATGGCTTCGGTGGTGTACATGGTAGCATGCTGAGCTTCTATGCCCAAGGTTGCGGGTTCAAACCCTGACGAAGTCATCCGATTTATTAACAGCGTTAAAATCCCTCAGTATGCCTTCCTTCGGAGGGGAAGTAAACCCAGCGGGCCCATGTCATAGATTTATGTCATGCAAAAGAACCTTCCACTAATTAAATTTGTGTGAGCAAAATATGTAGGTTAGGTTTGATTAATGCCCTTAAGTTCCAACGTTCATCACCAGGCGCTGGTTGCGATGGTATCCAGTAGTAGCCAAGTTCACAGCTAGGTGTCGTGGACGGTAGCATTTGATAGTGAAAGTAGGAACTACTTGAAATTACTGTCTGCAGTCCTTACTTGAATTAAAAACAGATAACACACACTAATACAGCCATCACAATTAACACCGGTTATCAGACAGATTCTACACACACCCAAAGTACACGGGTCTACATGACCGCGTTGTCGCAGCCGCTGAACTAAGGAACGAACCAACCAACATACTAGATGAGAAATCTCAAGATTTCTACAACTACACACTTGCCTCTGTTTTGGAAAATGAGCACCGCCAAGTGTACTGGGTCAGACCTGTCGTCACTCAGAAGACCATAAATGCGAAACGAAACGTTCTCTAAGATGACGAAAATGGAAAATGTGTGGAAAACGTTGTTGCACCTGACGATTCTCGTCAAACTCGTAGACAGTAACACAGAGATAAGTATGAATATACCAATCTGTATGTAATGTAATAATCTTTAACTAGCATTACCCGTCGCGGCTTCGCCCGCGAATATTCTAGTTGTAAAGAGTACACTTAGCAAAATCTCAATCATGAATGCTATGACTGATTTATCCTTGGTATGAATAATCAGACTTTATCAATTCAGCTACTGGTGCAGTGGTTAGGGGTTTGTCATTCCTTTATAGGTATATCAGAGGGAAGTTAGTTTTCTGGTAATATCACAGACACTGTTAATTTAAGGGCCTTTAAATGTGGTCTTCGGAGACCCTTTATAGCCGGGTGAAAAAGACCTTTGGTACCACATTCACACGTGAAAATTGCGTGTAAAAATTCTAGAGTGCCCCTTGACCCCCTTGAGCGCATTATACTGTATGTATTGATGTATTTTACAGCTTAATTTGGTTCTGTGATAACCTTATAACAGTCTGGAAACTAGGGGCAGATGACCTCGTAGTTACGCCCCTTAAATCAACAATAACTAACTAACTAACGTCTGGAAACTTTCACCGTAATGTAATTGCGTCTTACAGAAATAAATCGTCCTGTGATATTCTGTTACCATGGTTACCGTGTTACATTATTTCATTGTAAATATACATGTTTTAAGGTATTTATTTAATTGTGAGTCATTTAAAGAGTAAGTGAGTGCGTTTCGCTTACACATTGAGTTATGCTGAACCTGTAGGTACCCCATATGTGTAGGCTGGTGTTAATGGGACCTTATTTTCGGTACAAAACTGGAATGGGACCTTAGCAGAATAATATAGGGAGAGATTTTGGAAAGCATACTATTTTATGTGGGACGCACTGATTTAACGTTATGCCCCCAAAACTAAAAAAAAGGACCGTTGAGCCAGCCCCTCTACACCTGCCGCGGTATTTGAAATCGATAGGGCTTTATTAGGGACTGTTGAAGGAACCTCCCCATGCTCGTTCCTGAAGAATTTAGAACTACATGATTTAATGCAGCAAGAAATCCTAATTTGACTGGGCTAAATGAACTTTTGTAGTTGGTTAGGTAACAAACACTGAGGTTCTGATGATGATCGCTTGACGATCGAAACTGGTCATCCAAGTGTATTTATTAATCTCATGTATTTTTTCAGGTTTAGGGAACATCCACTAAAATTCGGTACAATCGTGTTGACCGACTGAAAAGCATTGAATTTCGATGTAGGCTATAGCACAGCGACAATACTCCTCAATGCCCAGCTGTCTTCATCATCCACATGGAATGAGTTGAGCTCACGTTGGGACGAGCTGTGGAGACCTCGTATTTAATCTTCCTTGGAGCTGTCCTCCTTGAATTACGTACGGCAGTTAATTTCGCACATTCCTGCTTGCTTCTTGAGATATGTTAACACTCGAACTTGTGCGTTGCTTCAGAACTATGTGAAGCGCCAAGAACTCATAAGTGGAAGAGTTAAAGACGAGACTGCACGCGCAATTCTGGAATGAGAGTCACAAAATCCACCTTTCACAAAATAATTATCTCTACATTATATAGTTACTATCATTCTGAAATAAATGATGACAGTTTGTGCGATTGGATAAATTTGACTGATTAATTTTGAGGGTGCCGCCTGTTTGTGGATATTTAATTCTGTAAAATACGACATGGCTTGCTCCAATTGAGATATAGGGTTTGCTCTCCCAGTGAGTGTCTGTGAAACAGTAGACATCACCCAATCAGGTCACTGATTGCACATGGCTTAAGGACGTTGGATACATGAACGAGGAAGCACATGGCCTATCGGATTCGTTGATATTATTGCGTGCAAAGACGCAGAGAGTTCTGCATTCATTATTGACCCGGCAATCAGGTTCGAGCAACCCACTGAAGTGAACGAGGAGAAAAAGCGAGTGTACAATCCAACCATTCCTTATCACCATCAAATATACCGTATAAACTTAAGAATATTGAAGTTATTGGTCTAATGGTTGGCGCGAGGGGTACCAGAGCACCTCACATCAAAAGTACCATTCAGAGGATGCACTTACCCAACAGTTTAATGAAAAATGTAGCCCTTTAAAGAATCTACAGCATTTCTTAGACATCACCTGCACCAACAATAACTTCGTCCCTTGTGGGCTTTTCCATCATGTTACTCTCTATTGTCGGAAATAAGTATGGCAATTATGTCAAATGTATTGAATTTTGTGTGTGTAACTGATAATTTAATATTGGATGTATTGCACTTTGTCCAATGCGGCATCTCCTTAGTATAGAAATACATAGATGTATAGATGGATAGATTGATAATTAATTAATTGATGAAACACTTAAATAAACGACTAGGCTATATCAAAATACAAATAATTGATTGATAAACAAATCAACAAACACAATCAATAAATCAACAAACAAAAGTAGATAAATCTCTACTTAGTATAAAACAAAGTCCTCGATTTGTGTTTGTTACGGGTAAACTCGTGAACCACTGGATGGATTTTGATGCGATTTCCACCATTCTGTAAAGGATATCTCGAGGATTATTTCTGTAGAAAATAATTTATTTTTGATCAAAGGAAGCTGAGCAGTAACGATTTCAGTGGAAAAGTCGAAAGAAAACTGGCGTCCGAGCGCTTTGTAAGCTTACGCTCGGCAAACCGTTAATAATAGCTCAATACTATGAGTGTAAGAATTGTTCAGCATGAAAAGTTCTACAAAAAAGTCCGGGAGAGTATATGTCTATCTTCCAAACATCGCCCACTATAAGTGTTTTTACGTTTTAATTTCTTCCAAACGTGTCCATGCAACTACTGAGGCGACAGAGTACGAGCTAGCTAAGGGCGAGTCTATCATCTCTGTTACAGCCTAGCTAGCGGGCGAACCTAATGCCCCAGATAGAAGCCAGCAGCAAACCGTCCAGTCATGTTGAGCTAATACTCCTGAGAAGGGTGGTTGTGGTTGGAGTTTCCCTGGAAGTGTAACTCGGGTTTTCTTCATTTCGCCTGTGAAACACAGTCAAGTTAAGATTGGACGGAAGGGGGATTTGAGTTTCATTCACCTCGCCATTCCCTGGAAGTGCAACTCTCATTTCGCCTGTGAACTTTTGGTTCCGCAAAATTCACAGTCAATTTAGATTGGACGGATGGAGGAATATATTATATTAAATTATACTGATTGGCGTATAATCTCTACTTAGTATAAAACTAAGTCCCCGATTCTTGGATGTTACGGGCAAACTCGAGAACCACTGGATGGATTTTCATGCGGTTTTCACCATTCTGTAAAGGATATCTCGAGGATGATTTCTGTAGAAAATAATTTATTTATGATCAAATAAAGCCGAGGAGTAACGATTTCGGTGGAAAAGTAAAAAAAAACTGGCGTCCGAACGCTTTGTAAGCTTACGCTGGGCAAACTGTTAAAAATATCTAAATCCTATGAGTGTAAGAATTGTTCAGCATGAAAAGTTCTACAAAAAAGTCCGCGAGAGCATATGTCTATCTTCAATACATCGCCCACTATGAGTGTTTTTACGTTTTAATTTCTTCCAACCATGTCCATTCAAATACTGACGCAACAGTTTACGAGCTATCTAAGGGCGAATCTATCATCCCTGTTACTGCCTAGCTAGCGGACGAACCTATTGCCCCAGATACAGCCAGCAGCAAACCGTTGAGTCGTGTTGAGTTAAGACTTCTGAGAAGGGTGGTTGTGTTTGGAGTTTCCCTGGAAGTGCAACTCGAGTTTTCTTCATTTCGCCTGTGAACTTTTCGTTTAGCAAAATTCACAGTCAAGTTAAGATTGGACGGAAGGGGGATTTGTGTTTCATGCACGTCGCCATTCTTAAATTACGTCTGACAAGAATTTGTTGCACATGCATCTCCATGATAATATAACTAATAGTCCAGTCAGTGATTTTAACCCATCATGCCGAGACGTTCAACTGTTATTGGTCGTTGTTCATTGACACTGGAGAAAAAAAAGCGCTTATCACGTAATGCATTCTCCCGGGCGAAGCCGGGTCGGGTTGCTAGTCAATAAATAAATAAACCAACAAATCAAAACAAAACTCAAAACTAAAACCTAAAACTCAAATTCCAAAACCCAAAACCCAAAACCCGAAACTAAAAACTAAAACTCAAAATTCAAAACCCAAAACTCAACACAAAACTCAAAACCCGATACTCAAGACTAAAACTCCAAGTTCCCAACCCAAAACTCATAATCCAAAACCTAAAACCAAAACTCAAAACTTAAAATCCAAAACCCAAAACACAGAACAAAGTAAAGCAAAACCCGAAACTCAAACTCCAAAACCAAGAACCCAAAACTAAAAACTAAAACTAAAAATCCAAAACTCATAGTCCATAACCCTATACACAATTCAAAATAAAACCAAAACCTGAATATCAAAACTCTAAACTTAAAATCAAAAACTCAAAACCCAAACCCCAAAACTCAAAACCTAAAACAAAATAAAACCAGAATACAGAACTCAAATTCCAACACAACCAAAACGCAAAACAAAATAAAACAAAAAACAAAAACTCAAAACCGAAAACTTAACACAACCAAACGCTAAAACACAAAACCTAAAAATGAATATCCAAAACCTAAAACTCGCAATCCAAAATCTAAAACTAAAAACTAAAACTCAAAACTGAAAATCCCAATACCCAACACAAAAATCAAATAAAACCTTAACACAAAACAAACCCAAAACAAAAACTCGAAACAAACCCAAAAACTATAACTCAAAATCCAACACAAAACAAACCCAAAGAACAAATCTCAAAACTCAAATCCTTACACAAAACAAACACAAAACAAGAAAACTCAAAACCTGTACACCGAAACCCAACAAATCAACACAAAACCAGAACCAAAGAACCAAACTAACCACATCAATAAATAGATAATACGTTGTATTATCAATTGTTATTTCGCTTAATTACCTCATCCCTCAGTATGCCTTCCTTCGGAGGGTAAGTAAAGCCGGCGGTCCCTTGTTATAGATTAATGGCATGTAAAATAACCTTCCACTAATTAAACTTCTGTGAAGCTAAATTTGCAGGTTAGATTTCGTTGAAACGCTCTAACAATGTTTGAACGTTCACCACTAGGCATCAGTGATATCTGGTAGAGAAAGCTGGAACTACTTGAAATTGAACGGAACTTGTAGCTCACCACATGGGTGTCCGCATTGAAGCAGCTACAGTCTCTGGCAAGCCGAAAATGACCTCGGACACTCCCGGCACTAAAAGCCATACGATAAAATAATAAACCTCTTCCTAATAACAAATGTGCAACAATGACGTTAAGTATCACCAATAATATGAAGTGCCTTCAATAATGATTGGTCCAATTTTTGTTCAATAGCAGGTTAATTATGAAAAGGACAGTCTCATACTATTCGTATTTTAGGTGAACAAGGAAAAAAAATGTTTCAGTTGGTCACATGACGACACATTCCAAGTGCGATACGCATTGAGATATGGAGAGAAAGAGATACAAATACTCTGGAGGCGAGAAGACAGTTGCGTAAGACGAAAAGAATCTGGAAGGAAGAGAATGGTAAAAAGAAAAGAGTTTGGCAGCAAAGGAGGGAATAGAAGCTAAAGTACTGACGGGCGTTGAAATGTTAACTTTAAACACAATTCCTGAAGGGAAGTTAGCCAACCTCGTAATTTATCTTCCAACCTGGAGGAGGGAAGCGCTTAATTTCTTAATAATGCTTTTAAAATATCTCTCTCCAGGCAAGAAGAAAGTTCAGTACAAGTTGTTCTCTTCCTGAGGGAAACAGGAGCATCTTATTTACACCGCAAGTAACATCATTTAGCGTCTTTATGAGAACACTCGCTAACTTATTACACACTGATAAGGGATATGCACGTCCCCGGTACAATGAGTTCACAACTCATGATGCACAGTACTTGTATATTAGAGAGACCTAACATCTAGGTTATCTGCCCCCAAAGATGAGGATGAGGTCTTTGAGTCTTTGCTTGATACAGTGCTCCATGTCCCCTTGTCCTGAGCTAATTGTTTCATATTTACATAGCTACTAGCATTACCCGCAAATATTGTAGTTGTAAAGAGTACATTTAACAGCGTCTCAATCATGAATGCTATGACTTATTAATCATTTAGTTTTGAATAAGAAATAATAATTTGGTTTTCAAGTATATGAAAAAAAATGATTAACCTGTTGTGTATCATTGGTCGTCAAATGTTACCATTCCTGAAAATGTGTCAGTTATTAGACTGGCGTCAGATGCATTCGGCGAGTAATAACCTATAAGAACTGCACCTCGAATCATTGAACATGTACAAGATATTTCACTCAAAGCGGGGCCGGCCCAGCAATCCAGGTAGAACGTGAAGCTAAAGGTCAGACGAGCATATCGCAGCGCGCTGTTGTGATAGCAAATGTCATAAGATATTAAAAGAAGTGCTGTTGGATTGATGAAATTAATGCTTCGGAGCAGTGCGGGACTTCGCGGTGCTGGAACAGTTGCAACGCAGTGTTTGCCGAGTAAAGTTGACTTTGTTGGTTTGTTTATAGCCTATTTTAAGTTATAAGTGTTATAATTTTATAAGGTGTGTACGTGTTAGTGGATATTGTTTAATTGCTATTGTGTTACAAAATTTTATAACGTGTTCTTGCTAAGTGTTAAAGCCTATTGGTTCAATAATACATCAACCTGCGTACACATTAGCACAAAATATCACGAGAGATATTTAGGCTATCTCGGTAGATGAAATAGAGCGTGTGAATGAAAATTTCCTTAGACGATGCCAGAAATGTGTAGATGCAGGTGGATGACATTTTCAACATTTTTTGTGACAAGGCTTTTTTTTCGCACATAAGGATAATAGGAATAAAATGTCTACCAAATGGTGGGGGTCAATGCTAGGAAAAATGGCGACCCATTTTTTTTTATCAGGAGGCCACGTGTGACAAGGTGAGCAATTATTTTACTTTGATTGTGTGTTATATTATGTACTCGTTATTTGCATGCGATTCGTACTGGTACTCTCTCGACCCCAGGCTCAGAGATCTGCCATGTTCTCGTCCGACCCTCTACGCGCCGCGCTGCCCACTTTGAGTGGAAGACCCTGTAGAATGCCGTATTTAATTTCCATAGAATTTCGCACCGAAAGAAAAGAATTTCAAAGGCTAGATGTAATCTCAAGTCCAAACGAATATAGCCTACAGAGATTTTCCCTGACTTTGGAACAGTGGACAAAACTAATGATTGGAAGAAATGTATTTCAGATGTACTGCGATCACCCGTACAATGGCACTTTGTTTTGAATCCCTGTAAATGGTTCTTCTTTAAAGTAAATCGCAAGTAAATTGCAATGAAACCACTCGTGAGATATAGTTATTTAATGAAATGGAGGTTTAACCCACTTTAGAACCTGGATATACAAAAATCCTTCCTTAGTGGACGTCTTTGACATACAACGAACATATCCCCAAAATTTCATGTTTCCAGCTTCAATAGTTTTGGCTGGGCGATGATGAGTGAGTCTTAGTTAGAAAAACTCTATCAACTTCAAACGTTCGCCGCTAAGTGTCAGTGGCATCTGGTAGCCAAAGTTGGAACTACTTGAAATTGAACATGCTCATTCATTTCATCTCATCCACATACGACGGTACTTGTAGCTCATCCCATGGGTGTCCACATAGAAGCAGTTACAAACTCTGGTGAGCCGAACATGTCCACGGACACTCCCTGCACTGAAAGCTACACGCTAAATAAATAAAGGAAGTAGAGTCTTTTCAGTCGGTCAACACGAGTGTACCCAATTAGGGCCTGAAATAAATTACATTAATAAAACACTTCTGACATTGAGGGTTAATTGTATGACTAGTTTCGTTCGGGAAGTGAACATCGTTAGACCGTACTCACTTAGGTTCAGTGGATACGTATATAACACGTATATACAGCAGTACAGCAAAACCTGCCTAAGTCGGACCCTTTATATACCAGAAACCTGGACAAAGGGAAACAAAATTCTGAACGGAGGTATTTCCTATGTAAAATGACACTGTAAACCAGAAACTGCCTAACGCGGAAACGGAAAGAAATTCCGGAACTGTAGGCGTAAATAACCTGACTAAGACGGATTATCTTATCCACAATACAAAGCTATGCACTAAATTTTGATCGCGACTGTACTTGCACCAAAGTTCAAGGAAACATTAACTCTAATTTTTCCTCAAGGACGCAGCAGATATGCTACATTTCACAACATCTGTACCATTCCTTCCTCCAACCCTCTTGTGATACACACAGTTTCCTTCTGGAGCAATCTTTAAAGGTGCTCTTTTTACTGTGCACTGCATTTATTAACGTACTGTAATTCAATGACAATGACTTATAAACATAAGACACTTACACTGGAGCACAAAATTAAAGGTATTGAAGAACACGAGAAAAACAAACGTCCGTCTAAAGAATTAACTGTGTTGTTTAAAGTGGGAAAAATTCAAATTATTTCAAGTAGTCCTGTGCGATAACACAGTATTTCCTTGTAGTGTATTTTGTCCTATTAAAACTCAAACCTTTGTAAAACAGAAAAATAAATCCGGAACGATTACGTTCCGCTTTAGACAGGTTTCACCGTATTAAGCTACACAAGGTTTTAGTTATTGTAGCGAGCTGGATGTTTAGCCTACTTTTCACATTTAGCAAAAATGAGTAAAAAGTAGACTTATGAGATCGATCCGGGCAAATGTGTGTCTGTCTGTCTGGCTGGCTGTGTGTGTCCCCCTCCCCCCCCCCTCTATCAACTCCTATATGGCTGGAGCAATCGGAAAACAATTTGGTAGGAGTAAAGATCTATACCTGAATATCTCACGGCCATATTTGAAAATGACGTCAGTGCTACCAACTGCTGAAAAATTGCAATTGAAATTTGAGCTCCATTTTGGATATCTTGGAAGGTATGAATGGGAGCTATTTCAAAATTGGCACACGTATAGATAATATAATAATATTGCAGTTTAATTTCCAGGAGGCCATACATGGCAGTGTTGCCAAAATGATTATAAGCCTGCTGATAGGTCCAATTTTCAAATGCATATAACATCTACACTATCAATTGGAATTCAACCAAATTTCGTGTGTGCTATGTGTACCATAACAGATATGACTATGCCGATTCTTAAGAGTAACCAGGGCTACCAACTGTTAATAAATGCTGTCTCTATTTTTCTTACCCTAATATGAATATATCAGAAAGTATGCAAGCCAATAGCTCTAAACTTTGCACCCGTATAGTACCTGGCATTCTAGATTAATTAGGAGTAACTAATATAGGCCTACGCCAGTGCTGCCAACATGATTCTAAGCCTGCTGATAGGTCCAATTTTAAAATGCACGTAACTTCTATACTAACTAATGGATGTCATTCAAAATTGACACAACAATAGATCATATTATTTAAGATTATTTCTGACCAATACATGTATGCCATTGTTGCCAACATGATTTTACGCGCGCTGTTAGATCCAATGTTTAACAGTATGTAACGTCCATGCTATCCATTGGATTTCAACGAAATCTCGTATTCTGTACCTTAAGAGATGGAACTAAGTATATATTCAGTCACCAGGGCTGCCAACTGTAGTTCTCTACTAGGCTACATTATGCCAGGTATACAGTATTTCGAACTAATTAGAAATGTCGATATTACCAACTTAATTTCGTCATTATTCTAGATAGATCCATATAGATTAATCATTGACATGAATCTTAAATTTTAAGAAAAGTAGGCTCTTTAGTTCGTCACGGAACTTCTTGTTAACAAGTAATTTTGTTAATACGTTAGTTTATTCCACTTAAGTGTTGCGTTTATTGTTAGTCATTTTCATGTGTATGAATGTGAACTTTTAATCGTTTACTTCTACCGTAGCGGGCTTTTGAAGTGATTGTGTTCTAGGCTGTTTTGTTATTAACCGTTACTTTTTAAATTACTTATTTACGTAATGAGCATTGTAATTGGTTAGTTAGGTTAAAAACTTAAGCACTTAAATGTGACTGAGCTGTCTCTGTGTTTTAGACTTAGCTGATTTGCGGATATTCCTGAACTGTTTTGGTACCAGTATTTTTAAAGCTTGTAGCAAGTTCCTGTTCAATTTTTTTTAACTTTCATAATGTGTCTTGTTATGATGAGGAATGTATTGCATCACACAATACAATAATATGCAATACAAAACTCTTTATTTTTCAGAACCTGCATCTACAGAATTGGATAAGTCACACAACATACTCACAGTTAAATTTACATATTTACAACTTCTTTTACATAACTAAACAGTTACATGTTTCATTAAAATTCACTTAATGAATACAACATTTTCTGGGCTAGGTATATCTTGAGAGACATTCTGAACCCAGCTCCAGTCAAAGGTTTGGTGGTTTAGTAGCTTATTGGGATACGATAGCTCCTTTTTTGAAAAGATCCTTTTCTGCATTTTGTTTATTTACCATCTTTTGAAAATAGTAATTCTGCCCTCTGGTTTCATGATTGTTGATTGTGACAACTTTGTGTTGATTTTCCCTTAGAAGCAAGATAACTTTGAAAATATACAATGAAAATATTGTTAAAATATTATGCTTCTTAAATGCAATTCTGCATGATTCTCTCGATTTCAACCGAAACAATTATCGTATCACTCGTTTCTGCAGTTTAAATATTCTCTCCATATTCCTATTTGCTGCCCCACTCCATATCTCAATACCGTATGATATCTGTGAATGTATTACTCCATAGTAGACTGTTAATTGGTATTCGCTGCTTAAGTATAGGCTATTGAAATTCTCTTTAAAATCAAATGAATTTGCAATTTATTAAAGACAACACACACATTCATGCCTGTGATCGGATTCAAACAGGCAGCCAAGTGCGACCACAGTTTAAGACTAGCACACCGCCAGTATGAAATAAATAAATAAATAAATAAATAAATAAATAAATAAATAAATATATAAAGAAAGAAAGGAGCTAATTAGAACACATGTACAGTACTTATACATATATCATATTTATCTCACTTTCAGTAAGCCTCCGTGGCTTAGGCGGCAGCACGCTGGCCTCTCACCGCTGGGTCCGTGGTTCAAATCCCGGTCACTCCATGTGAGATCTGTGCTGGACAGGACGGAGGCAGACAGGTTTTTCTCCGGGTACTCCGGTTTTCCCTGTCAAAATTTCATTCCAGCAACACTCTCCACTATCATTTCATTTCATCTGTCATTCATTTAATCATTGCCCCAGAGGAGTGCGTCAGGCCTCGGCAGCCAGCACAGTTCATATCCTCGCCGCTAGATGGGGGCTTCATTCATTCCATTCCTGCCCCGGTCGGAGACTGGAAGCAGGCTGTGGATTTTTCATCTCACTTTCACATGTCGTGATGTGCTGATGTATTTGCGTGTGTGCGTGCGTGTGTAGTATTTTTCTGATAACCTTCGTAATTATGGTGTCTGTATTACTGTGTGTATTTGTAATTCATATCAAGATTGGGAAGGAAGTGGCCGTGGCCACCATGGAAACCATCACGGCATTTGCCTGGAGTAGAAGTGGGAAACAATGGAAAACCACTCCGAGGATGGCTGAGGTGGAAACTGTGTCCACCTCTTCTTAGTTATTGCTTTACGAGGCTGAGAGTACACTTTTCTAACCCTCAGACCAGAATTAAATTTCTTGGCAGAGCCGGAAACCGAACTCGAACCTCCGGGGCGACAGCCACTACACCACATAAATAAGCCACGTGCAGCTGTTTCGTTGAGGAAACCTATAAATGAGGTTGTTCAGCCGTGAGATAAAAGTTTGAGAGGCAATCGTTCTTGCTCTCTTTTCCAATTCCCTTGGATTTCTGTTTGTTCTGCGTGCTCCGCCTCAAGCTAGGAAATATGATTACTGTCAAGTCAATCGGAAGATGAGCAAGAGAGACGGATAAACGAGGTTATAATACTTGAAGTCATTCATAACTCAGAAATGGAGCAGACAGTTCCGGAAGAGATCCGCGGTTTAAGAAGAATAAAAACATTCACTTCTTCGTCTTTACCTCAACAATGAATTATTTTTGTACGATGGTGGGCAGCCGGGAAAATTAGATTCCTGAGGTCGCGAGAGCACCAAATACTATTCTTGTCTAAGTTTTACTTTAATTTTTTATATTTTTATTTTCATTTCAGCTCTATTTTTATTTTGAATTTAAAGATTCAATATTAATTTTTTTAAATAAATTTTTAAAATTATCTATTTATTTATAATTTTTAATTTATAATCTTAATTTTATTTCAATTTTAGTGTGTTTTATTTTAATTTGTATATGTATGTTTTATTTTATTGTTTAATATTAATATTTTTTATTATATTTACCAGTTGAAATTTTATCCAGCGCCATAAAACTAGACTGATATAATATTTGCTGATCAGAAATATTACATCTACAAGAAACGTTCTTGTAATTAGGTTGAAAGTTTCAACTGTTAACACCTTTGATAATAACCTACAAACTCTTTTTATAGTAGGTGGTTAATATATAGACCACTCTCTTTTAAAGGGTTAATAATGATAATGATTGTTTTAAGAGAAGAAACAGTGAAGTCATCTGCCTCTAAACTGGTTTTGTTGCATTATTGAAACCATAATCACACGTCATTTTACTTGGTGTTAGTGCAGCATCACTACTGTCAACCACCAAAGTATTATGTGCACTCGAGTTTGAAGGTTGTTTGTGAAGTAACCAATAGACCTACATAAAATCCAATAACTTCATCATTTTCGTCATTCTATTTTACGTTAGTTCATGTAGGTTTGAAATTTTTAATTTATATTGTAATATTCTTATCGCAGTTGGAACACAAAACGTGCACATGCGTGTTTCAACCATGCGTCACATTTAAGAATTATTATCTCAAAAGCCCGTCATCAAATCGAATCCAAATTTTAAGAAAATATACATTGGAATGTTGTATAACTGGTTTATTAATTTCAACATTTTGTGTGTCCAAGAAACAAAGTTGTTATCATTTTTGTAAGGTAACTTTTTCTCGTCTCAGGGTGGTTGGAAAATGTAGTTCTTGGTCGCGTTGTAATTCTTATATTTCGAAAGTTATGCTGTATGACTGCGATATACGTAAATTAATTCATATATTTTATATCAGTTTTTATTTGTAGGGGTAAAAAATACATGGTTCACCAGCTAGCCGCTCCGGGGCAAGCTGTACATCGTTGCCGAAATGGAGGCCACACGCATCATGGCGCGCCTCGCTCGGATGTGGTGGGCTCCATCTCAGCAATGCTGTACAGCTTTGTCCGGAGCGGCTAGTGGTGAACCATGTGTTATTTCCCTGACATATGGTACCTTAATTTGTATCCCTTAGTGAGCAATTTGAACAAACAAAGGTAATCTGAATTCAGAAACTTGTAAGGTGTAAGGTGTAAACGTGTAAGCAGTATAATGGAAATGTATATGACGATTCTCTGTGCACAGAATTAGAACGAAATCAGTGATTAATTACAGAAATCTAAGATCTCAGTTCCATGAAGGATCTCTGTCCTGGAATATAAGAACAAAGTGAAAATTTCTGTTCTTTGGTTTCAAATATAGTGGAGAAATTCCTGTTTAATTTGATATATGATTTGTATGGAATATATTTTTGAACTCATGTCTAGAACAGACAAAAGTTTATATTGCCTTAATTAAGGACATATAACCTGGATATTCCATCCTTTGAAACAAGAAGCCCCACTCCTGTGTGATAATGATGCATCTTAAGCTTCCATATTCAGTTCCTCAGTTACGGTATTGAAGTTTTATGCCTTCTCCATTATGACACTAATTCATGGAACTGTTTAACGAAATTGACATTTTTATCTTATAACGAATTAGTTATTTCTTTAGTTTTGTAAGTAAGTTTGTTTAAAATATATATATAAACTTGCCTACGCTACTAAATAAATTTTAAGGCACTGTATGTTCTCTCTGTTCTGTATAGCGATAGAACTTTCATTACGGTAATAATGATACTTTTATTGCAGCCAAATTGGCAACTCCAGCTATCTGATTTGACATCTAGCGGTAAAAATGAGAAACATACCAAGTAGGGTACATTTGTCACGTGGTGACTGTTTGTATTTGGTTTCTTGTAGTGTTAAGCAGATTGTGGTAAATTCTTCGTGTCTTTATACAAAAGTAATAAGTTTTACTCGTTCATAGAGTGCAAAATGAGTAAAAGCAAAGTATATTGCTCAGTTTACGGTTGTAAGTCGATGTATAAGAGGGCTGCAGATATAAGTTTTCATCACTTTCCAAAAGATGTAAATAGCAATAGCCGAAAGGTGACTATACCAAATAAATACGGGCAACAGGAGCGGGTTGGACCACTCACCACTACGTACCAAGACAGCCAAGCCTACACCAGCCGAGGACAGCCAAGCTTCATCAGTCAGGTATCCTTCCCCGCTCCCTAGTCATTTCCAATAACCCTACCAACAGCCATCACCTCGCTCTGCGATATCCGAGCCATTCCACTACGAGTCATATAGGCCTAATTTGACTTCGGAGGGTAAATATCTACTCTGCGAGAACCTACTACCAGTCCGATATTCAACACAAACCCACCTGCTAACCATCCAAATCAAGCAATTCCGAGTTTTAATACAAGTTAAACTCATCCCTTCGCCCTACCAAGCAGCAAATAATTTCTAGAGTCTATGGTACAGTGAGCAAACTCAAATATAGCTTTTAAACATAACAGCGCCATGACTCAAACTGCTCAAATTATGCAATTAACACATAAAATCCAGTGGAAAACACACATTACATCACGTGCATCGCCCAGTTATACATATTTGCAATTAAAAATAACACTGTCATTATTTTAGGGACCACAATTACTGATTATAACCGAAAAATAAAAAGTGTTCCATATCAAACGCGTGTTATTGAGTATTTTTACCCTACTTATCCAGACCGACCGCAGCGCCCCAAGTGTTAGTTTGAGTTGCCAATAAAGTATAAACACGTACACTAAAATTGCGCTCTGGCACTTTGAGTTGCCTAGTCTTTGATTGATTTTTCCTTTTCTTACAGAGCTCTAAGTGGTAGCGAGCACGTGCTTCTCTAAATAGTTGGCAAACACACGTCACTGTGGGTTCATGGAATTGTTTGTTAAGGTGGTGGACCGTCAGACGTGTAAACACATGCCTCAACTCAATGTTGGCTGTTTTCTACGTCCGGTCCATCATGCCTCCGGTTCCATAAAAAAACTTGAGATATGTTTTCTCGTTTTTTCTCCAATGATGTTAGTAGTTTTTCTGAGGCTCTGGTGTTTGGTAGAGGTAAATAGTTGCTAAGGCCTTCAATAAAAAATAAATCTCGGGCCAGGCGGTAGAAGAACCGTACCTGGTATTGAACCCAACGGGGTTAGGCTGACTGGTGTCGAACGTGGATCTCTGAGATAAGTTGAGCTCAGAATAGAGGTTCCAGCTAGGAACGAACACAAGATCTTTTGAGGGAGTTTAAGCTATAAAAACCCCTAGAGAAAATACATATTAAATCACTGTTGTGATATGAACTAATTCTGACATTATGTGTTAATATAAGACAGGGAATAATAGCAGAATACTGCATTTATGGGCTGTATGGAGTATACTATTCTGGACTTGAGCACAGGAAGTTTGAGCGCTTGACAGTTGTCAAATGACTCTGGAATAGGGGCGTGTTTTCTTGGAGCCGTGTCACTCTTTGTGACCTACTTAAGTCGTCTGGAGCAGGTCAGGAGGGTAAAATATTGTCAAGGTATTCCCCGTATGAGAATAGAGAGGCCAGTGGAGTGAGAAGATACCAGCGTAATTTAATGATTACTCGTGATTGGAGTAACTCAGAGACATGAGATTTGCACCTATGTGAATGTATAGCCGAGAGGCTAATTATCAAGCCATTAAACATTGAAATCGAGGCAGATTTAATGGAACGCGCAGTAACACAGTAGGTTTGTGGTTAGCGACGAGATCTGACCAGGTCGCTGGGGATTTTTAGGTGACGCCGCGTGGGCACGCGCTGGCAAAGGCAATTAATATTGATTAATTGGCCGATCGATCCTCGAGCACGCATACAGATCTGTGTTCAGCGAGGAAAAAGGAACCATATAAATGTTATTTCAAGACCAGAATCATACTGAGAGAGAAAATGACGCTGCAGGGAAATTGTCGGTCTACTTTTTCTCTCCCAACGGATATAAGGGTTGGATGCAGGACAGAGGCAGTCAGTTGAACCATACTTGAGCGCAGGGAGCACGTCACCCGAGCTCAGAGAACAGACGCGCGAACTCTAACAGCTTAAGTGCAGCAACATAATAATCAAGCAGTAAGCCATGAATTAATAACGATTAATGTAGTCAGTTAAATCGCAGTCTAATGCGAAGTGCACGTTACCGAATTCAGAGTAGGGACGCGCGGACTTTAATATGAAGAGCCATGCAGTAAGGCATTAATTAATCACAATTATTAAGGACAATCGTGCCATACATTTATAGTCGGCATTACGAGGGACTACTACCGAGCACGCGGGAAAGGTGGGTAGATTATTGGCTGAGGAATAACCCACCCACCAAGGGAAGATGATTAAGAAAAGGAGATGGGTTTCGGACTGGAGAAAAAGGATAGAGAAATGGGATGAGAGTCCCACAAAAGTTATAAATTTAGCTGTAAATACACTCAGAGGCGGTAGCCACCGCAAATCCGCTCTCGGATACCTAAAGTGGGTAAGAGCTTGGTCCAAGCTGACGGGAAACACAGCTAGGACTTGGGCGGTTTGCCAGAGAAAGGCTTTAGTGTATTTCCTCCCAAGCATGCATAAAAGTACTATGGGGAAGGGTGATGGTCTGGCCAGACAAATAGTAGCAGAATTGTTCTGTATTAACGATGGCATAAACTTTGGAAGAGTCAGGGAAGACAGACTCTTGCTTAACCGTGGTATTTGAGAAATGATAAATCCAAAACCAAATATTTAATTTATTTAACAATTCAAAGAAGCGTAACTTTAACATGTATATAATTTCAATCTTATTAACAATTTGGGGTCGCAGACCTCCGACAACATTTAGAAATTGCTCCAGGCAAATAACAATTTATGAGGTTTTGAACCTTATATATATACTAAAATCTTTGTAAGATTTGAAAAAGACAAATGAAATGCTTAAAGTTTAAACATCAAATTGAGTACAAGGAGTGTACTTTAAAGAATTTACAAGTAATTAATTTAGAAAAGGTTACAGCTTCGAAAATAACAAAAAAAAAAGGAAGTGAGTAAATGATGAAGAAGTTCCTATTACTTCTTATGCTTATGCAGAATTAACGTTAGTTATTATGCAAATAAGGGCAGGTCACTTACTGTGAAACCTGACGAAAAGATCAACAAGGAAGGTTCTAGACTTCCTGTATTTAGATAGGAATCACGAAACAAATGGAGCAGTTTCCATTTCGTGAGACCTAGAAATAACCCACTCAAGAGTTGAAAGTATTGTATTCTCTCATTAGAAGGGAGAAACAATGTAAGTTTAAAACGTGTGCTAGACACGTAGTTATGCAGAAGTTAATTAATTACACATAAGAAAAAATGGGAGGGCACATCTATAGATTGACACCTCGTTGAAACAGACCTGAATTTAAAAGTTTATTACGGATTGTTAGTAAGAGGTTTAGGAAAGAGAAATTGGGATTGAGCAAAAATGTTCATGGCCTTATTTAAATGTAACCGGACGATCGCGACGCGGAAGAAATGCTGAGAGAACACTGTTTATCACTATAGTTCGTTGAATAGATGAAAAGTTCACTATAGATACACGAAAGTTTATGGCAAAGAAAGTTATTTCAATTTGTAAAAATGACTGGTTGCACTAGATGAGCAAAAGTCTATTGCTGGAGAAAATGGTGTATTACAATCAAATGCGCCATAGAACATCCAACGGTGGAAGGAAATTCACTATTGAGCTTTAATTCAGAAGTGAGATTCTTCAATTTAAATAGTATTCTCACAAGTTAGTGAAAATTACATGAGGCAGGACGTGTGGATAAATACAAGATCTGGAAGGTTCCAGAACGATCTTAGTAGAAGAATGGGGCCAAAAATTAATCCAGCGGTGGAGCGAGCTTAGTATTTTATAGACAGCGGGTATCAGATAATATCCCACGTAGTGAGAAGATTTCTCAATTAAATAGCTTAAGAAAGGCTACTTTCTATTAAGGTTGGCTTAGACAGACAAAAGCTCAACATGGCAAATCCCACGAAGAATGATTTTTGCCCCAAAATAAGTAATCTCACGCTGTCTATAAAATATTAGTTAAAAGCATGTAGAAGTTAAAACCATGAAGATGAGGTTAAAACTTGAAGTTTGTACTTAACATGATTTCATGTCGAAGGTGAAGTTCCCCTTGACGATATCTAATGTGCCAACATGGCGTAGAACGTAGAGAGTGTCTCTTGGTTAGAGGAGACGGGCTCGAGTTGAGCCTTAACTGACCGAGTCAACTGCCGACTTAGAAGTGAGACTTGCTCAGCGGAGCACGGAGGGTCCAAGGAAGGGAAAAGAGTGGGGGTAGGAGACAAAAGGAGAACATATAAACATTGCCAACATTATAACAAAAAAATGATTTTCTCTTGATGAGCTGGTCTTCAAAGAGTTGATAGTAGGCGATACTAGCGCAGCATGGTGAGTGAAAAAGTAGACGTAGTCCTGTTGCTCAAGGAGAAAATAGCTGGCGATGGTAACAAGATCTGGTGGCGAGATAGATAAGTAAGTCTTCTTGCACCAGGAAGAGTTGAAGAGCTTCAGAGATTCGCTGCTAGATAACGCAAGGTGGGTCACAGAAGATATATATCTAGAACAGACTCATAAAAGATATAAGAGACCTGATCAACAAAGAGAAAATAGAAGATCACGGTTGGTGTTTGATAAGAAAGGAAGAAATAGACATGCAAAGAGCATTAAAAATTAGATTCTCACGTACCGTGTATTCAAAGAATACATCATACTGGGAGGGATTAACACCAACAGAGAACAAATAAGCAGTTAAACATTTAAAGGTAATGGAGCGATCAAAGACAGGGGTCTAGTGATCGGACCATTAGTAGTCAAGATTTTGGCCACCCTGACTCTCCCATCTCTTCCAGGATAACACTCGGTCACTCTACCAGAGATCCATACTAGGGGGGGTAAAACATCCCTAACTAAGACCGAGTCCCCCACTTTAATGTCGGGACTGAAAAGAAACCACTTCTGTCTCCGTTGCAAAGAAGTTAAATATTCCAAGTTCCACCTCTTCCAAAAGGAATTGCGGAGGGCTTCAAGTTTACGCCAAACGATAGGTAAATCAGAATCCCTGAAAGAATTAGGAAGGGGAGGATGGGCAGAGAGAGAAGTGCGTGTAAGAAAGTGACCAGATGTGATTGGAAGCAGGTCATCAGGGCCATTGGAAAGCGGAGTTAAAAAACGAGAATTAACGACATCTTCAATCACAAAATAACTAGAAGCTGAGGGAAATAAAGCACTAGTAAAGATTGCGATACGATGAGAAAGAAGAATTGACAAGTTTAAACAAAGCGTATAGAAACAGGTACATCTATTCAGGATAAGAATATACCAAATAAACAAAGAAACTATGCGAGTAGAAAGCAAGAACGCCATAGGTAACAAACGAGTAGCCATAAACAATGACCTTAAGTTACAATAAGCATCAAAGGGGTTACTCAGAAAAATACTTAAGTCAGCGAGAAACGTGACATAACAAGTATAAATGCAAAAACACTTCGAATGTAGCGACGAGAAAAAACAAGTTTGTTCATCAATGAACAATAAGATCGCAAAATATGTAAGCAAAGTGCAATACATAAGCGCGTAAAGGATATGCAACGATGTTACGAGACAAGAATCGAAGCAATTGTAGAATACGAGCGTGAGTAAGTGAGAGACATAAGCAAGCGCGGCCTTGACCCACATAGTACAACGAGATAAGGAATTTAAATAGCTGAAAGAGTCCTTAACCGGAACAAGTTTATTTTGGGAAGTAGGTGAGCGGCTTCCGAGCTTACAGAAGCAACTCGCAAGACGACAGTTGGCAATCAGCCAGAGTTGAGAGAAAGGAATCTTGCTTTGACCTTTGGCAAGCATACAGGAAATAAACGATAACTTGGCCTTCCTCAAACTTGTATACAAACAAGTTTGACAAACAAGCAGTTCAAAGTACACAAACAACACTAGTTGAATCAGCTTTGACTTAAAGCGTAGCGAGTAACACGACATGTAGTCATCCGTAGCTTGGACGTGAAAAAACAATTTAAAGACGTATGAAACAGAGAAAGAAATCAATTTCGCATAATTTTGAGGATCACGAAATCCGACAACTTTCGACAGAAAAAAGCTTAATTCTTCCGAACAGAGAAGAAAAGCTGGGACATTGAGAAGGAGGTTATGCATAAGAATAGTTATTCTAGATGTTAGAGAATTCAGATTTTCAAGCGGTTTCAAAAGCGGCTTCCAATTGTGAGGAAGGAGGAGGGAGCCGGCCGTGGCCATCCTTCTAAATAGCGAAAGAAGTGAAACATAGCTTACAGCGAAGTGATGGTGACTGATAGCCATGGTTTTACACAAGGGGAAGATAGTTTTCGAGAGAGAGTTTAAGCAATTACCTGATATAAAAATGACATAAGAAGGTAGACGAAGTAACACAAAGCAAGGCGAACTTGAATTGCCATCTTGTGCGGGAAGAAGGAAAAACCATTTAAACAACTTAAAGAGGTAGCGTAGTTGTTCACGATAAGACATCGTTTCGGCAAGTGTTTTTCAAAAATATTGAGATCTGAAACATGAGCGTTCTCTTTTTCAGAAATGGGATTTATGTCAGCTGTAACGAAATGACATTGCGATTTGGTTTGAAGACTGGGTTGTTGGATTTCACCAGTAATAACCCAACCTAAATCGGTGTCTCTGGCGACCACGGTTGAAGATAACTTACGTGTTTGTTTGCGAAGGCACTTCCAAAAAACATTGGCACTGAAAAGTACATCAATGGGACCTTGAGCATTAAACTGAGGATCAGCTAACCTTAAGTGCGAAGGAATCTTTAAACCGGAGGTATTAATACAGCTGCTAGGAGTGTCCTTGCCAATACTGGTAAGAATGAGACAGTTTAAGTTAAGATTGGTGTTTCTTTGGCAAACGTCTCTGATTTTCAATTTTGAAGACTGCAAGACTTGAGTTTTCAAATTGTCAATGCCAGATACATTGATGGGAGTATGCGATGACGAAAGACCTAGTTTTTTAATTAATGATTGCGAAACAAAGTTGTGCGTTGAAGCAGAATCGAGAAGACCACGGGTTCGAACCCAATTTCCAAAGTTATCTTGGATTTCGAATTGTACAGTGGTCAAAAGGGTTTGCGCACTGTGAGAAGTTTCGGCGTTAGAAATGCAGGAAGAAGCATTAGTTTGTTCGGAGCGGCTCTGCAAGGAGCTGGAAGAGGCGGGTGCTGGTGACCTCGATTTATCATGAACGTGCAATAAAGAGTGGTGCGTTTTTTTACAATGAAAACAAAGATTGGAAGGCGTGCAGTTTGAAGAAGAATGCTTAGGTGACAAACAGTTGAAAGAATTTTTGCTATTCAAGACAAACTTCCTTCGATCTTCGACAGACAATTCTTTAAAGGATTTGCACAAATACAATGTGTGAAGCTTTTTACAGAGCGTGCATTTTAAAGATTTGTTAAGCGGCCTGATATGTTCTCTTGAATGATTGAAAGAAGAACGGGTTTGCTTGTTCTCGACAGATGGGGGCTGATGTCCCTTTGAAGAAGCAATTTTTTTTTCAAAAATTTGACACTGATGATTCGTTTCGACCTTTTCGCACTGAAATGCGAGTGCTGTAAGGACTTGGCATCGGCTGTTGAGAAACGAGATTAAGTGTTCGAACGAAAATTCCTCCTTGCGAGCGAGTTCAATTTCCCAAGCCTTTAAAGTTGAAAAATCGAATCTTGATGTAGCCAGATGAATAAGAATAGTGTCCCATGTTTGGACGGGCTGCTTAAGTTGATATAATGCTCTCACGTTCAATTGAATAGAGTCTAACAGGTCTCTTAAAGAGGTGACGTCATTAGGTTTGACGGCTGGCAGGTTGAAGAGACAGCGTATGTGGCGAGCTATACACAAACGCAAACTGCCATATCTCTCTTTAGGGAGATTAAAGGCGATGTGGTAGTTGTCTGCGCTTAAAGGCAGTGACTCCACCAAGGCCAAGGCCTCGCATTCCAAAGACGTACGGAGGAAGTAGAATTTATGAATATCAGGAATTTCATTTTTGTCATGAATGAGTGAACAGTAAAGTTCGTAAAAAGAATACCATTCACCTTCCTGGCCTGAGAAGTGCGGTAGGCTTATCTTAGGAAGTAACGGTTTCGGTTTGTTCTTGTGAACTGAAGCGGGTGCGGACTGGGCCGCATTGATGACCCTAGTGTCCGGTTCTAAGATATTGCGGATCAGTTGGTGGGCCTTTGCAATCCCTTCAAAGTACAAGGGTTCGATCTCGTCCCGATCCGATTGAAGTTCTGGGCAAACGGATTCAATCTCGGTTTGAATTTGATCGTAATAATCATAAGACCGTTCGTACAACTTAAGGCGTTGTGTTAGGATGTCTAAATCACACTCGGCGGGATTTAATTTGTTGACGAAATTTCTGAATTTGGTGAGTTGCCCTTTATAGGAAGAACGTCTGGCAATGAGAGTTTCATATTTTTCAGTAGGAGCCATGACAAAGAGAATAAATTGAAATACAACTCACGAAACTGTAGAACCTTGGAGATGCTGTCAAGTTTGCAGCAGCGAATGGGTAGAAAGAACGGGACACACCAAAGGAGACAGGAGCGGCCTCTTTCCCCTTCACAGGCTTTGCACGACGTAGATATAGCTGAAAGATTCAAAGCAGATATTAATAATTTGCAGAGTATTGTTAAATGACACTTTTAAAAAGAATAAAAATAGAAAATGGACTCTCCCGGGTTTCTGGTACCAACTTTTGGGTAGATTATTGGCTGAGGAATAACCCACCCACCAAGGGAAGATGATTAAGAAAAGGAGATGGGTTTCGGACTGGAGAAAAAGGATAGAGAAATGGGATGAGAGTCCCACAAAAGTTATAAATTTAGCTGTCAATACACTCAGAGGCGGTAGCCACCGCAAATCCGCTCTCGGATACCTAAAGTGGGTAAGAGCTTGGTCCAAGCTGACGGGAAACACAGCTAGGACTTGGGCGGTTTGCCAGAGAAAGGCTTTAGTGTATTTCCTCCCAAGCATGCATAAAAGTACTATGGGGAAGGGTGATGGTCTGGCCAGACAAATAGTAGCAGAATTGTTCTGTATTAACGATGGCGTAAACATTGGAAGAGTCAGGGAAGACAGACTCTTGCTTAACCGTGGTATTTGAGAAATGATAAATCCAAAACCAAATATTTAATTTATTTAACAATTCAAAGAAGCGTAACTTTAACATGTATATAATTTCAATCTTATTAACAATTTGGGGTCGCAGACCTCCGACAACATTTAGAAATTGCTCCAGGCAAATAACAATTTATGAGGTTTTGAACCTTATATATATACTAAAATCTTTGTAAGATTTGAAAAAGACAAATGAAATGCTTAAAGTTTAAACATCAAATTGAGTACAAGGAGTGTACTTTAAAGAATTTACAAGTAATTATTTTAGAAAAGGTTACTACTTCGAAAATAACAAAAAAAAAGGAAGTGAGTAAATGATAAAGAAGTTCCTATTACTTCTTATGCTTATGCAGAATTAACGTTAGTTATTATGCAAATAAGGGCAGGTCACATACTGTGAAACCTGACGAAAAGATCAACAAGGAAGGTTCTAGACTTCCTGTATTTAGATAGATATCACGAAACAAATGGAGCAGTTTCCATTTCGTGAGACTTAGAAATAACCCACTCAAGAGTTGAAAGTATTGTATTCTCTCATTAGAAGGGAGAAACAATGTAAGTTTAAAACGTGTGCTAGACACGTAGTTATGCAGAAGTTAATTGATTACACATAAGAAAAAATGGGAGGGCACATCTATAGATTGACACCTCGTTGAAACAGACCTGAATTTAAAAGTTTATTACGGATTGTTAGTAAGAGGTTTAGGAAAGAGAAATTGGGATTGAGCAAAAATGTTCATGGCCTTATTTAAATGTAACCGGACGATCGCGACGCGGAAGAAATGCTGAGAGAACACTGTTTATCACTATAGTTCGTTGAATAGATGAAAAGTTCACTATAGAAACACGAAAGTTTATGGCAAAGAAAGTTATTTCAATTTGTAAAAATGACTGGTTGCACTAGATGAGCAAAAGTCTATTGCTGGAGAAAATGGTGTATTACAATCAAATGCGCCATAGAACATCCAACGGTGGAAGGAAATTCACTATTGAGCTTTAATTCAGAAGTGAGATTCTTCAATTTAAATAGTATTCTCACAAGTTAGTGAAAATTACATGACGGCAGGACGTGTAGATAAATACAAGATCTGGAAGGTTCCAGAACGATCTTAGTAGAAGAATGGGGCCAAAAATTAATCCAACGGTGGAGCGAGCTTAGTATTTTATAGACAGCGGGTATCAGATAATATCCCACGTAGTGAGAAGATTTCTCAATTAAATAGCTTAAGAAAGGCTACTTTCTATTAAGGTTGGCTTAGACAGACAAAAGCTCAACATGGCAAATCCCACGAAGAATGATTTTTGCCCCAAAATAAGTAATCTCACGCTGTCTATAAAATATTAGTTAAAAGCATGTAGAAGTTAAAACCATGAAGATGAGGTTAAAACTTGAAGTTTGTACTTAACTTGATTTCATGTCGAAGGTGAAGTTCCCCTTGACGATATCTAATGTGCCAACATGGCGTAGAACGTAGAGAGTGTCTCTTGGTTTGAGGAGACGGGCTCGAGTTGAGCCTTAACTGACCGAGTCAACTGCCGACTTAGAAGTGAGACCTGCTCAGCGGAGCACGGAGGGTCCAAGGAAGGGAAAAGAGTGGGGGGTAGGAGACAAAAGGAGAACATATGAACATTGCCAACATTATAACAAAAAATTATTTTCTCTTGATGAGCTGGTCTTCAAAAAGTTGATAGTAGGCGATACTAGCGCTGCATGGTGAGTGAAAAAGTAGACGTAGTCCTGTTGCTCAAGGAGAAAATAGCTGGCGATGGTAACAAGATCTGGTGGCGAGATAGATAAGTAAGTCTTCTTGCACCAGGAAGAGTTGAAGAGCTTCAGAGAATCTCTGCTAGATAACGCTAGGTGGGTCACAGAAGATATATATCTAGAACAGACTCATAAAAGATATAAGAGACCTGATCAACAAAGATAAAATAGAAGATCACTGTTGGTGTTTGATAAGAAAGGAATAAATAGACATGCAAAGAGCATTAAAAATTAGAATACACCAAAAGTTACCATGTGATATACAACGTAGGACAATTGACAGTGGTAATCTGTACAAATACAATGTACAATGGTTGAGCGCAGTATGTAAACTATTGGTTAGACATATCTTAGGATGTCGGATTGCGCAGATATAAACTTTGTTATGCGATCGGTGAAATTTCGCAGGGATACCACTGTAATTAATGCTCAGGACGATATGCAAGCATATTTATGCGATATCCGGAAATTTTTCTAAGGATAGAAATTGATAGACAGTGGGGGACCGATAGGAATCCTTAGGCAGAGAATCGAGACTTTCAGACGAGATGCGGGAGAGTATTGGAGGAGAGATCTTCAACTTCTGCATTTCTGATATTTTGCCAGGAAAAGTCAACCACTAAGAAATGTAAATAGTGATCGTCTGATTTTAGTGATGATCATTTAAATATATGTAAAATCAATAGTGTAACAAGTGCTATAAAGTGTGGTGTGAATAAGGAAGCGACAGCTTCAACATGGAAAAGAAAAATGCCGTGTGTTTTGTAAGGCAAAAGTTATGTATAATGTGTGTGAGAAGTGTAAGAATGCCTCGCTAATTTGCATATAATGGCGGGCATTACTGGAGGAAATGAGTGGCTGGAGCCACCAGATTAGCCGATGTAAGTACCCAAAAACCATGATTTTGTAGCAATTATAGTCCACTGTATGTTGAGTGATTTCACAATTTATAGTATATGCCAATAAGAGTCAATTTTAGGAGGTAGAGCCTCAAATTATTATTGTTGTGTTGATTTTAATCATGTTGAGATGTCTTTGTGCATCATTGAGTGGATAAATCGTTACCACTATTGTAAAATGGCAATTCAGTCATATAAAAACTTAACGTAACGAACACGGATGTTCGGTTATTAAAATGGCTACGTTGTATCGGGTGATGGTAATTCATGTCAGTAATAATAATAATAACAATAAGAAGAATAAACGAATACACATCAGGGAAAAATGGTTGTAAGCAAAACATATATGCTAATTGGAATATTTATCTATCCAAGCAGTAATATTATACATGAAGGGCTAAACAAAAGCAATTTAATATCAGAGTATATTATGATAATGGAAATAAATATGCAAGAATCAATGAAATGGAAGAGTTTAATAGAGAATTGAATTTGCAGCTTGTGAATAAGCTTGTTAGAGTAATTATTAGATTTATCTTACTAACTAGCAGAAGTACCCGTTCTTCGAACGGTGTTCGTTGTTAACACCAGACATTATCAATTGAGCTACTGTTGCAATGGTTAGCGGTTTGTCATTCCTTCAAGTTTATCAGAACGAAGTTAGTTTACTGGGAATATCACACACACTGTTAATTTACGGCCCATAAAATGTAGTTTTCGGAGATCCTTTATAGATTCCCGAATTTTGTGTCTCACATTGAGACATTGCTTTGGTCGTCCTTCTAGGATAATTTTTATATTTCGCCTATTTTAGCATATATTGAGAAGTTTTTCTCTATATCCACCCTTCTACTGTATGAAAAGTACGGTGAAGAGTTTTATAAACGATTGGTGTATTGACTCTCATGGTTACCATACCTAATTTTACGATGCACCAAGCATCCGAACACGAGGTATAGGCGTATATAAAGATATACAGAAAGACATGCAGACAATTCTATTGTCTACAACATATTACCCAGATATCCAAATATGGGTATATCTACCACACAGTATCAAGTGAAATCATCCTTAAGATGAACCCGTGTGTCGACAAAAAAAAGATTAGTTAAAATGTGCTCTCAAACTAAATTCACCTAACGTGTACTTCCTGACGTGAAATACAATTGAAAGCCTTGTAGACGAAACGCAATACACGTCACATAAAAACTGACCCTCTACGTTGTGCTAGGTGCCCATACACAGGAAGACCCCTTTCATACATTATAAAGGCTTGTGATGCATGAAAATTCAGGTTCTTTAGCCTCAAATTGCCCAAATTCCTCAAAGCCGCAATTCATGAATTTTTGAAAATAATGTTGCTGTTTGGAGATATAATAGACCTTCTGTACTATATGTCGAACGTGAAAATTGCATGAAAAAATTCTAGGTTACCCCTCCACCCCCTTAATTGCATTGATGAATTATACGGTCTACATTAGTTCCGTGATAACCTTATAGCCATTTGCAAACTTTCACAGAAATGTAATAAATGGAGTGACATTGCTTCTTACAGAAATTCTGAAGATGGAAAGTTGGATGCCACCCCTTGAGATAATGTTGTCATGGTTACCGATTTGCATTCCTTCATTAGTTTGTTAAATTAAATTAAATTAGTTTTCTGGGAATATTTCAGAAACTGTTGGATTTAGAGCCTTATAATGTAGTTTTCGAGGACCCTTTAGGGCCCCCGAGTTTTGTTGCTGGCACCGAGGGGATTTGTCTCGTCGTTGTACGCCATAATATAATACTAATAATAATATAATATAGGGAGAAATTATAACACATATTTTTTATATTTTTAATTCAGCCAATGGCCATGTACTTTTCTTTTCAGGACGGGTCAGGGAAGGGATATTATCAGAGAAAGAAACATTCACATCACGCATGAGCAGAATGGAAATGGCCTACCATTTAACTAAGGACATCTATAAGAAAAGGTCAATATCCTTCAACACATAACTGCAGTGTCATACGTCCGGTGGTCTTGCATGCTTCTGAATACCTCACGATGAACAAAAATGGCTTGGTCGAGAAACTGGAGGCCAAAGAAAGGAAAATTTTGAGAAAGATATCGGGTTCCTTCAAAGACTATGGGGAATAGAGAAGACGGCATAACCATGACTTATATACTCATGTGAAGAAGATAAGCAATGTCATCCGGAAGAGAAGGTAACCATTTTTTGGGCATGTGAAACGAATGAGCCAAGCGAGACTGACCAACCGCAACATAACTTACTTTCAGGAGAGGAAAACAAAATTGGCCTGGTTCATTGAACTGGATAAAGATCTGAAAGAAGTGGGGATTACACCAACAGACATTCAGGAGCGCGCCCCACTCAAAAGGAAACTTCATGCTTATAAAGGTTTCCAAGAAAAACCGAAGCTGAAAAAGGGAAAGATTTGGACCCAGGAACGGAAGGAAGTCAACCGAGAACGAATGCGGGCGTACAGGGCAAACATCAAAGCCAGTAGGAGACGGTTGGAATGACACGGCCCATAGATGGCCTATACGAAATGAATGAATGAATGAATGAATGAATGAATAATATGGGGATAGGAATATAATAGACCTGCCGTACCACACCCACAGGTGTAAATCGCGTGAAAAAATTCTAGAGTACCCCTTGATCCCCTTAAGCGCATTATACGTATTGATGAATTTTACGGCTTAATTTGGTTCCGTGATAACCTTCTAGCCGTTTGCAAACTTTCACACTAATGTAATTAATGGAATTGCATTGCGTCTTACAGCAATAGATGGACATCTGAGAATCCGTTGGCATGGTTACTGGCTTGCATTCGTTCATTAGTTTATTAAATAAAATTAGTTTTCTGGGAATATCTCAAAAACGGTTGGTCTTCGGTCCTTAAAATGTGGTTTTCGGGGACCCGAGTTTTGTCTGTCACATTGAGGGGCTGAAAATGAGTTTTGTCTCGTCCTTCTACGCCTATTTCAGCATGTATTTTAAGGGGGTAGGCCCCCTTTTATGAGAGGTACGGAGAAGAGTTACATCAATGATTAGTGTCGTGCCTCTGATGGACATCTGTACCAAATTTTACGTTGATACACCCAGCCGTTCTCGAGTTATAAGGGAACAAATTTGTCCACAGACAAACAAACAGACAGACAGACAAAAAAATTATTTTCACGCGCATCCATCATAAAACAGTCTGAAACGCGTAAACAACTCAAATTTCCGTAGAAATTCAGAGAAAAACACACGAATTTTCATTTTTATATATAGAGAGATATACTGCACCGCTCGGTGTTGACCGTGTTTTATTGCACAGATTTAGGTTTTACTCGCTAACCGTTGGAGATATACGAAAAGTGATAAGGACCTTTCGGATAGAAAATTAAATATTAAAGCTCATGTATACCATCAAAAGTTTGCTATTTCTTAGCGTTCTCTTTTTATTTGAAAAGGAAATATTAAATTTTGAAACCAAAGGGTGTAGTGACGTCACAAATGTCGGTTTTACTCGCTAACTGTTGGAGATACACGAAAAGTGATTAGGACCTTTCAGATAGAAAATTAACTTTCAAAGCTCGTATGTGCCATTAAAAGTTTGCTATTTCCTACCGTTCTCTTTTTATTTGATATGGAAATATGAAATTTTGAAACCATAGGGTCTAGTGACGTCACTAAAATGGTCGCCATTTTTTAATAGTGCAAAATTTCGAAATCGCAAGTATCCTATATGTAAACCTGGTAAATCAGCTACATCCATGCAAAATTTCATTTAAATCGGACCAGTGGTTCTTGCGTTATTGAGTAACAGACAGACAGACACACACCATCTCATTTTTATATATTAGTATGATTAAAGGACGAGATCATAGCACAATGGTCAGGGAAGCCAGGTAATCTGTTTGACGTGTGAAATCTCGTATAGCCTAGGGCGTACAGAGATATTTATTATGGCCAGAGCGTATTTTAGTGATTGACCCTAGCTCTGTGGATTGCCATGAAATGTTCCATGTTCGAATCCAGAGGTGTATGGGAGGATAACAGTGGAAACCTCAACATGACACCTGATGTCGACCGAGAACTAGCTATAGAAATAATTCAGCTCCTGGGAAGTGAATTTAATTGACGGCAGGATGTGCCTGACCGTAGCATTTAATAAGATGCCGGCTAGCCAGTTCGACCAGTGATTGATGAATCTCGTTCCTTCATATAATATCTATGGACCTGTTGAGGCCAGTTATTAATATCCTAAGGTTAGGAATAAATGTTTAAACACGCCCATAACCTATCTTGAATACAATTTAGTTTAAATCATATGGGATATGTGGGTCATTGAGACTGCACTATTGTATTTAAAGTCACCAGTTACTGCTTGGAGATAAAGCAAGAGGGAGTCAGGAAGAGACAGAGCACGTGGTTTTGTGACCGCCTGACTCAGTCCCATTGTATACAAGTAGAACCGAGGGGAGATGTTAAACTAACGTCAGTTTGAAATCACGCTGGTACGTTCTGTTGCTGTGTGTTTCCATTCCATGATTAATGTGATTTGAAGAGAAGTAATAAAATGAGCTCTAACATGGAAATTAAGCGTTTCCGGACACATATCCACATATCATATTTTCTTTCTTTGTGTGTGAGGAATGTTTCCTGAAAGTTTGGCCGTACCTTTTTGTAACACCCTATATATATATATATAATTCGTTGAGGCCATCTAGGACCACGTTAAGTCTTGCTACACTTGGCAATTTGTTTCGCCTTCCTCTGAGCCCAGAATTCCCTCATTCTCTGTGAGTGGGCCATCTTGCGCTCCGCTGTCCAGGTGGTACCTTGTCTTCTTTTCGGGTTCGATGTCTCGTCTCGGGTTAGCCCATTAGTCAGTATCTTTTTGCGGAAGAGATCTCTATTGAAGGCTCGAACTGCAAGTAAAAACTGTTTAGTTTTTAATTTTCAGGCATATTAACTAACGTCAGTTGGTTATGGATTAGCGCACAAGGCTCAGTACGGCTGAGCCTTTAAGGGGGTCGATCTAAACACCATCAAAAGTTTACAATAATATGCAAATTTATGTAATGTTAATTTATATCATGGTTAAAAATATTACAGCGGCTTCGGTAGCGTAGTTGGTAGCATGCTGAGCTTCTATGCCCAAGAACGCGGATTCAAACCCGGCCGAAATCGTCGGATCTTAAAGAGCGTTAAAAATCCCTCAGTATGCCTTCTTTCGGAGGGGAAGTAAAGCCGACGGTCTCATGTCATAGATTTATGACATGTTAAAGAACCTTCCACTAAATACACCTGTGTGAAGCGAAATTAAGTTAGGTTAAACATTTGACAAACGCTCTTAGATTCCGACGTTCGTCACCAGGGGCCGACTGCGGTGGCATCTGGTGACCAGGTTCTGAACTAGTAGTCGCTGTCGGTGTCGGTTGGCGGCATGAGTAGGAACTACTTGAAAAAACGCAATGACTGCAGCCTTTACTTGATTGAAAACAGATAATGCACACTAATACAGTCACCACATATAACACCGGTTATCAGACAGATTCTACACACACCCAAAGTACACGGGGCTACATGACCGCGTTGTCGCAGCCCCTAAACGGAGGAACCAACCAAGCAAAAATATTACATTTAATAACAGAGTTATAAAAGAGGCCAGCATTGTAGCAAAGCAACCTCCGACTAATAGAGTAAAACTAGGCTAATAAGTGTTTGACTTTTCAGGGAAACGGTGAAACCCGACATCATAACAGTCACCATTTTGAATTTGTTTAAACATGTTTGTGTACTTGGCGTTGCTATCAGGAATGTCGATATTATTCTGCTGCATCCCGTATGGTACTAACGCACTTACCACCCCCTAATCTGCGAAGGAAAGTCGCTTTGATCAGAGAATACAACACGATCTTAGCAAACCCTGGACTGCCGGTACACTCCGACATCTCACACCTCAGGATCAACAGACTCCGTTCGAGACTCCACTTCTTGCACTTGTCAGTAACGTCATCGGATTCAACACCACCGATTCCTGGAGGAGAGAATGGACCCAAACTGCTCCAGCTACATGCTACGCATTGCCATGCATCAGTGAGACAGTTCCTGGGTTTGATCAACCTCGAAAGGTATGGTCAATGCTCAACCACCTTAGGGCGGGACATGGAAGATGCGGGGATTCACTTTTTAAATGGCGAATGTTCTCCTCACCAGTATGCGACTGTGGTGCACCGCGACACACTGTTGAGCACATCAGGGAGGTCTGTAGAATCAGAGCATGCGGAGGGCGATTTGAAGAATTCTTGTTGGCAACCCCAAAATGCATTGAGTATATAAGGTCTGGATGTTTGTTTGTAGTTTAGTTCATCCCTCCCTATATTATTCTGCTAAGGTCCCATTAACACCAACCTACACATATGGGGTACCTACAGGTTCAGCATAAACCAATGCGTAAGCGAAACGCACTCACTTTCCATTTAAATGCCTCACAATTAAATAAATACCTTAAAACATGTATATTTACAATGAAATAATGAAAGAATGCAACACGGTAACCATGGTAACAGAATCGCACAGGTCCATCTATTTCTGTAAGACGCAATGCAATTCCAATTATTACATTTCTGTGAAAGTTTCCAGACGGTTATAAGGTTATCACTGAACCAAATTAAGCTGTAAAATTCATCAATACATACAGTATAATGCGCTTAAGGGGGTCAAGGGGCACTCTAGAATTTTTTCACGCAATTTTCACGTGTGAGTGTGGTACGAAAGGTATTTTTCACCCAACTATAAAGGGTCTCCGAAAACCATATTTAAAGGCCCTTAAATTAACAGTGTCTGTGATATTCCCAGAAAAATAACTTCGCTCTGATATACCTATGAAGGAATGACAAACCTCTAACCACTGCACCAGTAACTGAATTGGTAAAGTCTTATTATTCATACCGAGGATAAATCAGTCATAGCATTCATGATTGAGATTTTGCTAAGTGTACTCTTTACAACTAGAATATTCGCGGGCGAAGCCGCGAAGGAAATGCTAGTTGATAATTATTGTTCATTTGTGATAATGTATGTATTTGTATGCCGTACGCCAAATAAATAAATACTAACGTACTGGAGCACATTCCACAAACGATACTAAACACCATTATTTTCCTTCGATGTGACTGCAGACTAATACGAGTGAGAAATAATAGTGTTTAGTATCGTTTCTTTGCCTAAAAAAAATTAGAATTATTAAAGCACTAGTCTACATATGGTTGCGAAAGCTGGACCATAAGGAAACGGGATAGAAAGTATATTGATGCTCTTGAGCTCTGGTGTTGGAGAAGGAGACTGCGTATGAATATCTAAGACTTTAGTCATTATTCTAGATTTTCCCGCATTGATTATGATATATTACACCAATATCCACTTTACAATACAAAAATGTTTTATATGATGTCCTTACACTCTTAGATACATGATTCGGCTCTGTGAGCCTTCTTCAGTCAAACACATTAATGATTCTCATATGACAGTCTATGTGTTGATCTTGTTAAGAAACGTTAAACAAATATTTTTACAATTGTCAAAGTTATTTAAAAATGGACATAAAATGCTTACAGAATTCGACTATATGCAGAAGTTCAGGTCATAGGGCCTTTGTCGTTGAAATCCCAATTCAAACAAAGGACCCCTTTGTACAAGTGTTTTGTAAAAAAATCGTGTATGAAAAATCCTTGTGGCTATGGGTGAACGGAAGTTACTTACTTAAAACTTTGTCATTTTGGATCAACAACCGTAGATTTGTAGACGCTGGAGATAACACCTCTCTATTTGAAGGATATACAACAGATGTGTTGTTGTTGGTCTGATTTGATCACTGGCATACTGCGTATTTCTTGAACAGCCAAGATGACAAATGTATGGGTGATTCAAAAAATCAAACCAGATCTGTCTCTTGAAGCACTGATAACAAGATTATAGCTGTCATATTTTGGACACATTATGAGACGTTCTGATCCGTTGGAAAAGACAATTATGCTTGGAAAGGTGGAAGGGTCTCGGAGACGAGGGCGGCCAGCATTGAGATGGATCGACTCCATCAAATCCAACATGAATATGTCAGTGAAGGATCTGAAGTATATGGCTGAAGACCGAATCATATGGAGACAGTCCATCCATGCCGTCGCTAGGAGTCGACACCGACTTGATGGCACCTGATCATCTTTATCATCGTTCCCTGTTAACACGTGTTAGTTGGGTTCCATAATACAATATTATTAGGGGCAGCTGATTCACCTGGTATAAGAATTGAAAACAATGTCTGATAACCTGTGTTATTGTGTTACCTAGATTTGTATGTGTGTTCGTAATTGAGGCGGGGATTGAAATGGAGGTGGCCATGGCCTTAAGTTAGGAACCATCCACTTACAGGTTGGCCGACATTGGAATCAAACTTTGCTCTCTTCAGTTTTGCCTCACAAGGCCGAAGTTATCCCGTTCAAGCCCTAAAACAGGATTAAATTTCTTGGCAGAGCCGGGAATCGAACCCGAACATCTGGGGCGACAGTCAAGAATTGTAGCTGCTACACCACGTGGAGACCGTGTAACCAAAATGGGACTGGACTTTGGTAGACAATCTAACTTTTAATGCCTATTTTCTGTCTACTTCTACCATTTAATGCCCATTTTCACAACAATAATTATATCTTCTAATATATAAAAGTGAAAGTCTGTATGTATGTATGTATGTATGTATGTATGTATATATGTTGGTTCCGTATACAAATCTACACCGTTCCACCAATCTCAACCATATTTTGCATACACATAGTTTAGGAACCAGAAGGAACCGCTGGCTACATGAATTTTCGATAGTCTTTCTCATTCTGATTTCGGCCCTTTTTCACTCAAAAACAGGCTAATCAAATCATAAAATATACTCATGAAGGAATGGCAAGGCAGATAGTTTCCATGGCAACATAGCTCAAGTCGAGACACGGCCGACTTGATGCCAATTGCGCTCAGCACTACCGGTATAGAAAATGAGGATCTTTACTTGAAATCCCATTAGTTACTCTATAGCTCACACAGCACTGTCAACCGAGTTTAGCATAACAAAGACTTGACACTATCTTCTTTCTACTATATATTTGTCAAATACCACTCACTCACTCACTCACTCAATCATTTATTCATCACGAAATCTCAGAAACCACCGAACGGATTGGAATGAAATCTGAATGCAGCTTCCTCACGGGCCGCAAATGCCCCCTAAGAGAGAAATTTTGGCTATTCAGGTTCTAAAGGGGTGTTAAGGGGGTAGACCTGCATTTAATTGAATAGCAATATCTCCCGATTGGTTTCATGGGGGGATGTGATACTCGGCATATAAACTCATCATTAAAAATAAGAAGACATGTGTCTGAGGGCTTTTCGATGTGGTGTATATTATGATATTATGAGGTGAAAGGGGTGAAAAGTGGGGATTAAAAGATTCTTAACGGAGCGTGTGTCTCTTAAACGACATAGGCGAGGAGTTTGAAACACAGCGAAAAAAAACAACATAAAAAAGAAGTAAATATGTGTTTGACAGTTTTTTCATAAATCCAATTTAAGGGGCCCATGGGGAGAGATGAAATTCTGGGGGGGGGGACAGGAAAGAAAGTGTCCTAACTGATTGACTGACTGGCTCACTCATCAAACTCAGGGGGAAAAACTGCATTAAATTAAGTAAATAGCTGTTCGACAGATTTTTTTTCATAAATCAAATTTAAGGAGTTCATGGGGAGGGGTGAAATTCTGAAAAAAGAAAATTGAAAGAAAATGTCCAGACTCACTCACTTAATCACTCACTCATCATCGCCTAGCCAAAATTATTGAAGTTAGAAACATGACAGTTTGGGGATATGTTCATTGTATGTCAAAACCGTCTACTAAGGGAGGTTTTTCGGATATTCAGGTTCTAAAGGGGTCTTAAGGGGGTTAAACCTGCATTTCATTGAATAACAATATCTCCCGATTGGTTTCATTGGGGGATGTGATACACGGCATATAAACTTATCATTAAAAAGTAAGGAGACACGTGTCTGAGGGTTTTTCGATGTGTTTATGAGGTTAAAGGGGTGAAAAGTGGGGATTGAAAGATTCCTAACGGAGCGTGTATCTCTTAAACGACATAGGCGAGGAGTTTGAAATTCAGCGGGAAAAAAATCAGCATAAAATAAGTAAATATGTGTTTGACCGCTCTTCCATAAATCCAATTTAAGGGGCCCATGGGGAGGGGTGAAATTCGGGGGGGGGGACAGGAAAGGACGTGTCCTAACTGATTGACTGACTGACTCACTCATCAAACTCAGGGGGAAAAACTGCTTTAAAGTAAGTAAATAGCTTTTCGACAGTTTGTTTTTCAATCAAATTGAAGGGGTTCATCGGGAGGGGTGAAATTCTGAAGAAAAAAAAATTGAAAGGAAATGTCCTGACTCATTCACTCACTCATCATCGCCCAGCCAAAAATAGTGAAGTTGGAAACTTGACATTTCGGGGATATGTTCGTTGTATGTCAAAACCGTACACTAAGGGAGGTTTTTTGGATATTCGGGTTCTAAAGGGGTCTTAAGGGGGTTAAACCTGCATTTCATTGAATATCAATATCTCACGAGTGGTTTCATTTGTGGATGTGATACTCGGCATATAAACTAATCATTAAAAATACGCAGACATGTGTCTAAGCGTTTTTCGATGTGGTGTATTATTATGAGGTAAAAGGGCTGAAAAGTGAGGGTTGAAGGATTCCTAATGGAGCGTGTAGGCCTATCTCTTAAACGACATAGGCGAGAAATTTGAAACTCAGCGAAAAAAAATCAGCTTAAAAAGTAAGTAAATCGGTTTTCGACTGTTTTTTCATAAATTAATTTAAGGGGCCAATGGGGTGGGGTGAAATTCTGGGGATAAAAAGGAGAGAAAGTGTCCTAACCGACTGACTCAGGGGAAAAAGACAGCTTAAGAAATAAGTTAATAGGTGTTCAAGCGATTTTTAATCAATCCAATTTAAGGGGCCCATGGGGAGGGGTGAAATTCTGGTAAAATAAATGAAAGAAAATGTCCTGTCTGACTCACTCACTCATCACGCCCAGCGAAAACTATTTAAGTTGGAAACATGAAATTTTGGGAATATGTTCGCTGTATGTCGAAAACGTTAACTAAGGAATGATTTGTGTTTATTCGGGTTTTAGAGACGTGTCAAGGGGGTAAACGTGCATTTCATTGAATAACGATATCTCATGAGTTGTTTGTTTGGGGATGTGATATTCGGTATATAAACTAATCATTAAAAATAATCAGACATATGTCTAAGGGTTTATCGATGTGGTGTATATTATGAGGTGAAAGGGGTGAAAATTGGGGGTTGAGGGATTCTTGACGGAGCGTGTATTTCTGAAACGACATAGGAGTGAAGTTTGAAATTCGGTGGGAAAAAACAGCTTAAAATACAAGTAAATAGGTGTTCGAACGTTTTTTCATAAATCCAATTTAAGGGGCCCTTGGAGAGGGGTGAAATTATGGGGGAAAAGACAGGAAAGAAAGTGTCCTAACTGATTGACTCACTTACTCACTCATCAAACTCAGGGGGAAAACAGCTTTAAATAAGTAAATAGGTGTTTGACCGTTTGTTTCATAAATCCAATTTAGGGGGTTCATGGGGACGGGTGAAATTATCAAAAATAAATGAAAGAAAATGTCCTGACTGACTCACTCACTCATCATCGCCCAACCAAAATTATTGGAGTTAGAAACATGAAATTTTGGGGATATGTTCGTTGTATGTCGAAAACGTCCACTAAGGAAAGAGTTTTGGATATTCAGGTTCTAAAGAGGTGTTAAGGGGGTAAACGTGCTTTCCATTGAATAACAATATCTCACGAGTGGTTTCATTTGGGGATGTGATACTTGGCACATATACTAAATCATTAAAAATAAGCTGACACATGTCTAATGGTTTTTCGATGTAGTGTATATTATGAGGTGAAAGGGATGAAAAGTGGGGGTTGAAAGATTCCTAACTGAGCGTGTATCTCTTAAACGACATAGGGAGGAGTCTGAAACTCGGAGGAAATCTATCAGCTTAAAAATAAATAAATAAATGAATAAATAAAATAAATAGGTGTTCGACCGTGTTTTCATAAATGCAATTTAAGGGGCATATGGGGAGGGGTGAACTTCTGGAAGACAAACGTCCACTAAGGAAGGATTTTTGGATGTTTGCTCTCATCGACCAACCAAAACTATTAAAGTTAGTTGAATGATATTTTGGGGATATGTTTGTCGAGTGTCGAAAACGTCTACTAAGGAGGGATTTTTGTGTATTCAGGTTCTAAAGGGGTGTTAACGGGGTTAAACCTGCATTTCATTGAAAAACAATATGATACGACTATGACGTGAGCGATGCGAGGCTAAAATTGAGATGGTGTGTGTCTGTGTATTACTCAATCTCGCAAGTACCACTGGTCCGATTTACGTGAATTTTACATGGATGTAGCTGATTTTCCTGGTTAACATATAGGTTACTTTTGATTTCAATACTTTGCACTATTTAAAATGGCGACCATTTTAGTGACGTCACTACACCCTTTGGTTTCAAACTTTCATATTTCCATTTCAAATAAAAAGAGAACGCTAAGAAATAGCAAACTTTTGATGGCATATGCGAGGTTTAAAACTACATTTCCTATCCGAAAGGTATCTGCAACTGTTAGCGAGTAAAACCTAAATTTGTGCTATAAAACACGGTCAACGCCGAGCGGTGTAGTTGGACAAAATGTTCCATCCTTAATCTCCCTCTGCGCAGCACCTCGCCTATCCCCTGTTTTAACTGTCACCTTCACATTTTAATTTATTTATGACGCGTAGCGAAGCACGGGTACTTCAGCTAGTAAACATATAAATATATACCAACAGCGGTAGCTACGCTCGATAACGCGCAGCTCTAGGCCATGGGACCCAGCTCTCTGCAAAGTCTGCAGACGTTGGTTCGACCTCCACCATCAGCCGTCCTTGATATGGTTTTCAAATCCAGTAAAATGCTGGGATGGTACCTCCTAACAGGCCAAAGCCACTTCTTTCCATTTCCTTGCCCAGTTTCATTCATTTCACCTCTCATTAGAGCCTCTCATGAGGTTGGCGTCAGGAAGAGCATCCGGACGTCAATTCCATCCGCTACATAGAATTTCATCCCCACCCTCGTTGGAAACGAGAATAATAAGGGGTAGACATACTGTACATACATTATAATTATCATAAATATAGGCCTATATTACTTCCTGGGAGAAAAATATCATCTGGAGTAATTTATATCAAAATATTAATTTATTTAAGGACATCACAACTGAATTAAGGGTTTCCTAGCTTATGCAATGAAACACAACACAGATATATTGGTTGGGAGTATTTCCGTCTGAGGTTCAAATTCCATTTAAAGCCCAATATTTCATTCCAAGCTACAGCAAGCGATACACGGCAATTACCAGTGCAGCGCATATATCATAGCGCCACTAATTTCCAAGGATTGCACGGAATAAAGCAGAACCCTCTTTGACTTAATTTATGTCTTGTATAGCGAAGCCCCAGGTGCGACTGGAATGAGTATTGCTTACGCAACACCTGGTCCCAGTAGCAATTCTGGTCTCTTACGACATCTGTCGTATTCTTAAACGATATCATTTGTTGTCAAATCTCTATAAAGTAACCCCAAAGATATGACGCAACATTTTATTCCAGTTGGTACAGAGATGTGCAAATTAGACTCAAGACCTGTTCTCATGACTTAAGTAAGGGCAGTAAAATGGGATGCAAGATAAGGAAATTCTTGCAAAAGTAAACTACTCCTCCGGGGCTACATGACCGCGTTGTCACAGCCCCTAAAGTGAGGAACCAACCAAACTACTCCTCTTTTTAAAGAAATTGGTACGAGAATATTGATTTTTATGAATTTTTACATGGAGAGTTATTCAAATGATACTTAGACTGATGTTCAGAAACAAACACTTTCTTTTCGGAACGGCTATTCGAGTTGTTACTCCTTCTCTATATCTGACGAAAAAGCGCACAAAAGATAAGATATCTGGATGGAGATGGTCTATTGGCTTTCACGGCCAGTGAATTAAAACTCAGCAATTTTTGTAGGTTTACGCCGTGTCTTGTGTGGGGCTTCGCCTAGGAATACCAAGCTGGCTCATCAGCGGGCTATTGGTGTCCACGCCCGGACCCCCACAGGAGTAGCGAACTGTGAACTACCTCCCTTCACCTCCATATACCGGGTGAGTTAGCCGTGGTCGTTACGGCGTGGCTGCTGGCAGTCGCTCACATCCGGGAGGCGAGGAGGTTCGAATCCCCCCGCCGGCAACCTTGAAGATGGTCTTCTGTGGTTTCCCATCTTCCTTCCAGGCAAATGCCTGGGTTGGTCCCTAACTATAGGCCACAGCCGCTACCTTCCAACTCCTCGTCCTTACATTCAAACTTTTCTCCCCTGACAATACTCCACAAGCCACGGTACGTGTAGCTCACCCAATGGGTGTCCGCTTAGAAGCAGCTACAAACTGGCGAGCCGAACATGTCCTCAGACACTCCCGGCACTAAAAGCCATACGCTAAAAAAAACTCCCTATAAAGGCTTACGGAAAGAATATATGATGAAAATTAATAAATATAAAACAAAGATACTGGAATGCAGCCGAAATAAATCAGAAACCTCTACTGACATTAAACTGGCAGGTGAAAAGCTGAAGGAAGAAGGAGACTTCTGTTACTTAGGAAGCAAAATAACCAGTGATGGACGAAGCAAAGAGGATATAACAAGTAGGTTGGCTCAGGCAAGGAAAGCATTTCTACAAAAAAGGAATCTGTTGACATCGAATATAGATTTAGGTATTAGGAAGTCATTTTTGAAAGCCTTTGTCTGGAGCGTGGCGCTCTATGGAAGTGAAACCTGGACTATTGGTGCAGCAGAAAAGAGGAGAATTGAAGCATTTGAAATGTGGTGTTACAGAAGAATGATGAAGATCAGATGGGTAGATAGGGTTACAAACGAAGAGGTATTAAGACGAGTGGAAGAGGAGAGATGTTTCTGGCGACTGCTAATGAAGAGAAGATATAGGTTAGTAGGACACATACTAAGACACCCAGGAATAGCAAGCTTAGTTATGGAAAAAAGGGTTGAGGACAAGAACTGTAGGGGGAGACCAAGGTTACAATATGTTAAACAGAGTGCCTCGGAAGTAGGGTGTGGTAACTATGTAGACATGAAACGATTAGCTCAGGACAGGGAGGCATGGAGTGCTGCATCAAACCAGTCAAAAGACTGAAGACTCAAACAACAACAAAGGCTTCCAAAAAAGATGATATATTGGATGGAGTTCTACAGGACAGAAGCCACGACAATCAGAGCCTGAACTGAAGCTAACCAGGATCTCCGTCATTTCGTAACCTCGATGGCTGTATGATACGGCCCATCCTTCGATATGGCCTTCCTGCCTGGAATCTCACTACTGAGGAAGGAAAATATGAGGAAGTTAAGTGCAGTCTAACGTCGAGCAGAGCGACTCATTTACAAACAGGGCAATAAAGTTTTAACAAAACCATTAACTTCCATTAATGACATACAGTATGTAACCAAATAGATCTCACCTTTCTTCGGAAATCACTGGCTGGCACCGTTAAACTGTTCCCATTTCACCGCCGTCAGCTTACATATCGCCCAGAGCGCAGAGCACAAGGTGTCACTCTCTTTCCTTCATTTACTAGAACAGCAGATTATCAATCAGGGTTCTACAATCGCTCTGCTCGACTCTGGAATGCCCTGCCTCAGACTACTAAAGACCTTCCTCTACGCCACTTTGCCGCAAAGTAAAGGCTTTAAAGGATATGTAAATTATGTGTATGTGTTTGAGTGAGTAAACATATACATTGTAAATATGAAACATATATTGTTTTGAATTAGCTATAATTTAAGAACGGAGATGGAGACACTGCAGTGTATGTGCGGCTTGCCCTTTCTCTATCTGCTGTCGGTATATTGTAGACACAACGTTAGGAAAATATACTCCCTTACTGAAAAGAAGTGTAATCCGGAAACGGAGAATAACATTCTATGTCCACCTCCTCAGAATGCCAGTCAGTAGATTCTCCAACCGTCTATTATCATTCTTCCGAGGTTTAAAGGTGCTGCCTCTTTGGCTGGTGGAAGTGGATAAGGACTTGTTAAAGTTTGCTCAGAACCCCATTGAAACAAAAACTCCGTCAGGTTCATCAAGAGGAATTAAAACCCAGCAAGAGATATGTTCACTCGGATGAATGGACGATATCCCATTCCGAAAAGATGAAGGCGCAGTGGACTAACAAGAAGAAAATCAGTTGAGATCTCGTGGTTCCTAGTGGCCATTACTATAGAAGTAAAGTAAGTAATAGTAATAATAATAATGGCTACCACCAAGACGAAAGGTTACTATGACCCCAACCTGATGTGCGAACAAAAATGTGACAGAAATCATGGGCTTCACTGCAAAAAAAAAAAAACGTGGGAAGTCAATAGACTTAGGCACAAATTATAGAATAGACGTCTTCCTACATCCTTTATTGTATCTTAAAAATGTTAATGTTCGACGATGTCGAAATGTAAATATTGTTGTTGTTTGAGTCTTCAGTCTCTTGACTGGTTTGATGCAGCTCTCCATGCCTCCCTGTCCTGAGCTAATCGTTTCATCTCTACATAGCTACCACACCCTACATCCGAGGCAATCTGTTTAACATATTCTAACCTTGGTCTACCCCTACAGTTCTTGTCCTCGACCCTTCCTTCCATAACTAAGCTTGCTATTCCTGGGTGTCTTAGTATGTGTCCTACCAACCTATCTCTTCTCTTCATTAGCAGTCGCCAGAAACATCTCTCCTCTCCCACTCGCCTTAATACCTCTTCGTTTGTAACCCTATCTACCCATCTGATCTTCATCATTCTCCTGTAACACCACATTTCAAATGCTTCAATTCTCCTCTTTTCTGCTGCACCAATAGTCCAAGTTTCACTTCCATAGAGCGCCACGCTCCAGACAAAGGCTTTCAAAAATGACTTCCTAATACCTAAATCTATATTCGATGTCAACAGATTCCTTTTTTGTAGGAAGGCTTTCCTTGCCTGAGCCAACCGACTTTTTATATCCTCTTTGCTTCGTCCATCACTGGTTATTCTGCTTCCTAAGTAACAGAAGTCTCCTACTTCCTTCAGCTTTTCACCTGCCAGTTTGATCTCCATAGAAGTTTCTGATTTATTTCGGCTGCATTCCAGTATTTTTGTTTTACATTTATTAATTTTCATCATGTATTCATTCTGTAAGACGGAGTCCATACCATTCAAAAACTGATTCAAATCCTCAGGTCGTTTCGGCCAAGATGACGATGTCATCAGCAAATCTCAGAGTTGAAATTATTTCTCCTTGAATCTTCACTCCCACTTTAAATTTTTCTCCAATTTCCTTCATTGCTTGTTCAATGTAAAGATTGAAAAGTATGGCTGATAAGTTGCAGCCTTGCCTTACACCTTTCTGAATACCAGCTTCTCTCTCATGTCCTTCAGCTCGAATGACTGCTGTCTGGTTTCTGTATAGATTGTATATCACCCTCCTATCCCTGTACTTTATTCCAATAGATTTCAAAATGTCAAACAATTTAGTCCAAGCCTTTTCTAAGTCTACAAAAGCCATGAACGTTCTCTTACCTTTCCTTATTCTACCTTCCAAAATCAGCCTAAGACTTAGTACAGCTTCCCTTGTTCCTACATTTCTCCTGAAACCAAATATTATATATCAGAAAACTTTATCACAGTGAGGGTCATTATAACACTATTTTTCATTATGAAACAGTTTCTCCCACCAATCAGACCTCAAGAAACAGTTGTGTGACCAATTACAGTTGGTAGAGATAGCATCGCACCTGCGCTCACTTCCACGGCCTTCTATTTTAAATTTCACTGCGTGGCTTCTAGTGTAATAGTGGGGTATTCCAGGAGGTCATGGTATTCTCTGCGTCCCATGCGCTCTGCTCAGTACATAAAACTGGCGAAATCTCGACAGATATTTATGAATATTATGTTCGAATTTACAATAGTTATAATTATCGTCGAACATAATCAGTCGTCTGCAACTCGCTTACAATGGTAATTAAGACACTGGTATGGAAAATATAGAACTCGCTTTCGCTCGTTTTATAAACATACTCGTGTCTTAATTATTGCCAATATAGGCTCGTTGCATAATGTACTAGTGTGCGTTTGTAATTAATAACGTTTCACGGATGACATTTTCAAATACTGTACTTGTTCTGAATCAATCGACAGGATTGTTTTTAGTCGGTGAACAAAGCTGTGATTCCTAGTGGTTCCGCAGAGGACAGTTGTTGTCAGAGCATCCTGAAGACAGTTCACAATTCAGATGCGTTCCCCTATCACAACATTAGTAAACAAACTCTGCCTATTTCTATTAACAGTTTAAGCTTTTTACCATTATTTCAACAGTGTACCCTTTGGTCATTTCTGCTTATTTATTTACAGTTCTACAGGGAATTTCACTCCAAGTGCGGCACGTGGAGGGTCTGACGAGCACATGGCAACTCCCTGAGCTTGGGGTCAATAGTGCGCCCGTACGATAACAAGCACACTTAATAACACATAATCAAAGTAAAATCATCACTCAACTTGTCACAGAAGATGTTGAGAATGTCCTCCACCTGCATCTACACATTTCTGACATCTTCTAAGGAAATTTCCATTCACACGCATTAGTTCATCCACCGAGATAGCCTCAATTTCTCTCGTGATATTGTGACAGATCTTGGATCTGCACAGACACTCATCATTGTTTATTGTCATGTATAATTGTATCTGATGTAAATTTAATCGGAAAGTGCCTAGTGGTAGTATGGAAGTAAGTATCCAGTCTGTTGCATGAAGGCCTTGTGTTCTTAGGAGCGACACGGTAAAACGTCGTACTGACGCATTGTTTAGTAACTGACTAGGATCTAGGTGGCGGTGACTAGATATACACACACTTTGGTAAATATTCTTTTATTATTGTTGTTTGGTATCGAATGGATGCTGTTATAAAATACGACGAGATTCTACATGTCCTAGTGAATGTAATTATTTAATAGAGAAGATTCACATCTCTTTCTTTCTTTCTTTATCGTTTAGGCCTACTTAGGACCACGGGGCTCGTATCTACTCTTCGGTAAAGTTGTTTCTTTCTTCCTCTTCCAAAAGTCCCTCATTTTCTGACAATGGGTCAGTCTTCTTTCTTCTATCCACTTAGCTCCAGTAGTCTTCTTACTTGTAAGGGACGTTGGGAAAACGCCCTGTTGGATGACCTGACGGAACATCAGTCGGTCACGAGTTTGTTCCAGTGGGATATCTATTTGTTCCATGTCTGACTTAACTGACGCAATCCATTTGTTCTTAAAAGCCTTGCCTCTTCCTGTTACTGTGAATAAATATCCTTTTGCTGAGTCTTTCAGAATCCAGACGTGCCAAGTGTCCATAAAAGGCCAGGCGTCTTTTCCTTATAGACGTGATGATGCCCTCCTGGTGTTCATACAATTCAACATTATGACGGATTCTGTAAATGCCTCCTTCCTCTCTAATTGGACCTAATATCCTCCTCAGGATCTTCCTCTCTTTTAACTCCAGTTTTCTGAGTGGTCCCTTTCTGGTCATTACAAGGCACTCAGAAGCATACAGAACAGATGGCTTGACGACGGAGTTATAGTGTCTGAGTTTGAGGTTCTTGGAGAGTCACTTAGATAAATAGATACTATGACAGGAATTATAAGCCCTTTCAAACTTGGTACATCTGGCATCTATGGCTAGGTTCTCGCTCTGATTCGCAGAAATCCATTCTCCCAAGTACTTAACTGCAGGTACCTTTCGTATGGTAGTGTTTGTGAGAGGAATATTAGAAGGGGCCTCTTTGATATTGGTCATAAATTCAGTCTTCTGGATGTTGATCTTCAAACCAGTCTTAACTGCTACACTATAAAGACTCTGTAGGTTGTAGGTAGCCTCCTCTATGTTATTTGCCAGTAGAATGAGGTCATCAGCAAAGGCTAGGCAAGGGACGAAGAGGTTGTCTCTCTTGTAACCAAGCTTCAGTCCAGCTCCCGGTGGTAGCATCGTTCTCCATTCTCTAATGATCTTTTCCAGTACACAGTTGAAGAGAATACAGGAGAGACCATCACCCTGTCTAACTCCTGTTCTGATTGGAGAGCTTTCGGAGAGTTCACCTCTGAATCTGACCTTGGACGTCGTGTTTCTCAGAGTGGCTTGGACTAATCGTAGTGTCTTCCCATCCAGACCAAATTCCCGTAGAATGAAGAAAAGGGTATCTCTATCCACAGAGTCATAAGCTTTCTGAAAATCTACTAGAACCACCACCCATGGATGGCCACCTCGGTTCGTGTAGGTGAGAACTGTCTTAAGATTGTGTATCTGTTCCGGGCAAGATCTGGTCATACGGAAACCACCCTGGTATTCACCTATTCTGAGTCTAGCTGTGCAGTCACTCTATTGAGCAAGGCTACAGAGAGGATCTTGTAGGTAATTGGTAACAAGGAAATACCCCTATAATTGTTGAGGTCTGTCTTACTTCCCTTCTTGTGGAGGAGATAAATTACAGCAGACGTCCAACCTTCGGGTAGGGACTCTGTTGCCCATATGTCCTTTATGATTTGATAGATGTTCTGTAAGGACTGGTCATCTGCATGTTTCCACATCTCGGCTACTATGCCGTCTTCACCTGGAGCCTTGTTGTTCTTGAGACCATTCGAAATGATGTTCATTATTTCTTCTATTGTAGGCGGTTGAGAATCAGGGTTCCTGTGCGGAGGCTCATCGAAAATAAGCTTTTCATTAGGTGCCTCTGCGTTTAGTAGCTTTTGGAAGTAATCTGCAAGAGTTTTAGTGCAGTCTTTATTGTTTAGTTGAAGTTTCCCATCCGGCCCGCGGAGGATGAGGGCAGGAGCTGCATACATCTCTATATATATATATATAACAAGTAGTTCCGTGAAGAACTATACAGCCTATTTTCATATATCCTGGTCAATGCATGTGAGATTTTCGAAGTGAAATGCCATGTCCTGTGGTTCGGATTCCACGTAAAAAGGAGGTCCCGTGGCTCATAATCACAAGATTCACGGTCACGTAAAATTACAATCTTCCTTCCTTCATATATCCTGATCATGTTAATTGCCTCTATCAACATACACAATTTAAGTTTAATTGCTGTAACAGATTCGTAGATATTGAGAACCGTCTAAATATTTCAGATGGTCACCAGGTTGGATTTTTATTTTTGTACTATTACATTAAGATTATTGTGTACGTGTGGTATTCAAACTTCAATCGCATGATTAGAACACAAGAAGTAAAAGCGAGATTTTAAAATTACGCACAGCAGCCATCTTGTGATTATGCAAACTATAGAAATAAATAAGATGCCAGTGGATCAACATTTGTATCAGAATTTAAAGAGCAACGTTTCACGGCACTCAGATAGTTTATTCGCAAGAAACGTCCATTTAAATATTTATACTTCGCGTCGCCGCCATGTTGGATTTGTGCTCACCACGTTACTGAAAGTTATAGGTGAACATATGTTCATAGTCTCTATGAACATAAAAAAAATCAGTTTGGTTGCTGTAAAAGATTCATAGATATTGAGAACCTTCTAAATATTTCGGAAGCTCCCCATTTAGGATTGTTATATGTATAGGCCATAGAGTTATGTACCATTCAAGGACAATTATTGCCTAGGTTCATTATTCAAACTTTCACTTCGATCGCATGTTTACGACACAATAAATTAAAACTTAATTTTAAAATTTCGCACAGCCGCCATCTTGAGGTTATGTAAACAATTGAATTAAATTAGATGGCAGTGCATTACAATCTGCAAAATCATTTACTGTAGCACATTTCACTGCGCTCAGAGAGTTAAATCACGAGAAAAGTCTATTCAAATATTTTAAATTCGCTTGGTCGCCATGTTCGTTTTGTACTATACAGATTTATGAAATATACATCGGTAAACTTGTATCAGTACCCTTTATCACCGTACAAAATTGCAGGGTGATATCTGTAATAGTTTCTGGGGTATAGAATGTCGGTGAAATATTTCGCTCAGCCGCCATTTTGAGGTTATGTAAACAATTGAACTAAATTAGAATCCAGTGCATTACAATGTGTATAAACCTTTGCTATACCAAGTTTCATTACATTTGGATAGTTAAATCGCGAGAAAAGTCTATTTAAAAGTCTCAAATTCGCTTGGCCGCCATGTTGGTTTTGTAGTAACCAGGTTTTTGAAAGTCTCATAGGTGAACTTCTAGTAGTGCCCTTTATCACCGTACACAATTTCAGGGCGATATCAGTAATAGTTTCGGAGATATTGAATGCTAGTGAAATATTTCGCACAGCCGCCATGTTGGATTGGTGACACGTAACAAAATTTGAAGGGCACGGTCGAGGTCGCCGGGAATAGTGCTATGAACTTACCGAGTTTCATTGAAATCGCTCCAGCCGTTTAGATTTTATTAGGGGGGACACACACACACCTCACACACACACACACACGCACACGCACACACACACGGACAAAAGGTGATCTCATAAGCCTATTTTTTCAAAATTGAAAATAGGCTAAAAATGAAAGTTTGTCTGTTTTTTTCTGAATTTCCACGGAAATTTGTGATATTTGCGCGTTTCAGACTGTTTTATGATGGATGCGCGCAAAAATAATTTTTTTGTCTGTCTGTCTGTCTGTTTGTTTGTTTGTTTGTTTGTTTGTTTGTTTGTTTGTGGACAATTTTTTGTGTCCTTATAACTCGAGAACGGCTGAGTGGATGAACGTAAAATTTGATACAGATATCCTTCAGAGGCACGACACCAATCATTGATGTAACTCTTCTCCGTACCTCTCATAAAAGGGACCCTACCCCCTTAAAATACATGCTGAAATAGGCGTAGAAGGGTGAAACAAAGCTCATTTTCAGCCCCTCAATGTGAGAAACGAAACTCGGGGGCCCGAAAGGGACCCCGAAAACCACATTTCAAGGCCTAAAACCAACAGTTTTTGAGATATTCTCAGAAAACTAATTTCACTTAATAAATTAATGAAAGAATGCATGCCGGTAACCATGGCAACAGAATCTCAGAGGTCCATCTATTTCTGTAAGACGCAATGCAATTCCATTTATTACATTACTGTGAAGGTTTGCAAACGGCTATAAGGTTATAACGGATCCAAATTAAGCTGAAATATTCATCAATACATACAATGCTCTTAAGGGGTCAAGGGGTACTCTAGAATTTTTTCACGCGATTTATACGTGCGGGTGTGGTACGGAAGGTCTATTATATCCCTTCTCTATTATATAACAAGATGTTCAGTAAAGAACATATAGCCTACTTTCTCCTAAATGCATGGGCATTGTTATAACTCTTTGTCCTTTTCAAGGAGTATGATTGAATGTTGGTTGTAGGAGCTTGTTGAAATACAACGTGCTATAGGGATATTAAACATGAATATGAGGTGCCCTTTGCTAGTGCTACCTCTGTACCAAATTTCGTTCAATTCGGTTTCACCGTGTTTGAATTGATAGGGGGAATCGATTTGCACACATACTTGGCCACCATCTGCAAACTATTGGGCTGATGTTCTTGCAGTTTGGTCAGAATATGTTTCCCACATAAAGATATGGTGTTGCAAAATTAGGTAGAGACTAGATTATTAGGTTGGTCGTAATTACATTTTAGCTTTTAACATTTGGGTGGCCGCGATTACGTTTCCATCAAGATAGCGGTGATATAAAACATGACACTGCGGTGCCCTTTTCTAGTGCTACCTCTATACCAAATTTCGTTCCATTTGGTTTCAGCGTGTTTGAATTAATAGGGGGAATCGATTCTGACACAAAGATGGCCGCCATCCGCAAACTATTAGGCGAATGACCTATTAGATTGGTCAAAGGATGCTCCCTCCATAAAGGTATGTAGTTGCAAAATTTGGTAGAGATCGGATGATTAGGTTAATCGTAATTTGATTTAAGCTTTGAACATTCGTGTGGCCGCCATTACGTTTCAGTCAAGATGGCGGCGATATAAAACATGACACTGAGGTGCCCTTTGCTAGTACTACCTCTGTACCAAATTTCGTTCCATTCGGTTCCACCGTGTTCGAATTAATAGGGGGAATCAATTTTGACATAAAGATGGCCTCCATCCGCAAACTATTAGGTGAATGACCTATTAGATTGGTCAAAGGATGCTCCCTCCATAAAGGTATGTAGTTGCAAAATTTGGTAGAGATCGGATGATTAGGTTAATCGTAATTTGATTTAAGCTTTGAACATTCGTGTGGCCGCCACTACGTTTCAGTCAAGATGGCGACGATATAAAACATGACACTGAGGTGCCCTTTGCTAGTGCTACCTCTGTACCAAATTTCGTTCCATTCGGTTCCACCGTGTTCGAATTAATAGGGGGAATCAATTTTGACATAAAGATGGCCGCCATCCGCAAACTATCAGGTGAATGACCTATTAGATTGGTCAAAGGATGCTCCCTCCATAAAGGTATGTAGTTGCAAAATTTGGTAGAGATCGGATGATTAGGTTAATCGTAATTTGATTTAAGCTTTGAACATTCGTGTGGCCGCCATTACGTTTCAGTCAAGATGGCGACGATATAAAACATGACACTGAGGTGCCCTTTGCTAGTGCTACCTCTGTACCAAATTTCGTTCCATTCGGTTCCACCGTGTTCGAATTAATAGGGGGAATCGATTTTCACACAAAGATGGCCGCCATCCGCAAACTATTACGCTGATGACCTATTGGTTTGGTCAAAGGATGCTCCCCCCATAAAGGTATGTAGTTGCAAAATTTGGTAGAGATCGGATGATTAGGTTAGTCGTAATTTGATTTAAGCTTTGAACATTTGTGTGGCCGCCATTACGTTTCCGTCAAGATGGCGGCGATATAAAACATGACACTGAAGTGTCCTTCGTTAGTGCTACCTTTGTACCAAATTTCGTTCAATTCGCATTCACCGTGTTCGAATTGATAGGGGGGGACAGACATTCAGAGTACACACACTCACACACACACAGACACACAGACACACACACACACAGACTCACACACACACATACACACACACAGACAGACACACTTTTTTCGCCCTGTGTTGATCTCATAAGTCTACTTTCATTTTTTGCAAAAATCGAAAGTAGGCTAATCATTTTTTGCAAAAATCGAAAGTAGGCTAAAAATGAATGTTCGTCTGTTTTTTCTGCATTTCCACGGAAATTTGACATATTTGCCCGTTTCAGACTGTTTTGTGACGGAAGCACGCAAAAATAATATTTGTCTGTCTGTCTGTCTGTCTGTCTGTCTGTCTGTCTGTCTGTTTGTCTGTGTCCTTATAACTCGAGAACGGCTGAGTGGATTAACGTAAAATTTGATACAGATATCCTTCAGAGCCACGACACTAATCATTGATGTAACTCTTCTCCGTACTTCTCATAACAGGGGGCCTACCCCCTTAAAATACAAGCTGAAATAAGCATAGAAGGGTGAGACAAAGCTCATTTTCATCCCCTCAATGTGAGAAACGAAACTCGGGGGCCCTAAAAGAACCCCGAAAACCACATTTTAAGGCCCTAAAACCAACATTTTTCGAGATATTCCCAAAAAACTAATTTCACTTAATAAATTAATGAAGGAATGCAGGCCGGTAACAATGGCAACAGAATCTCAGAAGTCCATCTATTTCTGTAAGACGCAATGCAATTCCATTTAATATATTACTGTGAAGGTTTGCAAACAACAATAAGGTTATAACGGGTCCAAATTAGGCTGAAATATTCATCAATGCATATAATACGCTTAAGGGGTCAAGGGGTACTCTAGATTTATTTTACATGATTTACACGTGCGGGTATGGTACGGAAGGTCTATTATATCCCTATCCCTATATTGTTATATTATTATTATTATTACTATTATTTTAATTATTATCATTATTATGGCGTACAACGACGAGACAAACTCATTTTCAAACCCTTGGTGTCAGAAACAAAACTCGGGGCCCCTCAAAAGCCGTAAAGAGTCCCCGAAAACTATATTTTAAGGCTCTAAACCCAACAGTTTCTTAGATATTCCCAGAAAACTAATTTCATTTAATAAACTAAAGAAGGAATGCAAGCCACTAACCATGACAAAAGTATCTCAAGAGGTGGCATCCAACTTTCCATCTGTTTCTGGGATAAATAATGCCACTCCATTTATTACATTTCTGTGAAAGGTTGAAAATGGCTATAAGGTTATCACGGAACCAACTAAAACTGTAAAATTCATCAATGCGCTTAAGGGGTTCAAGGAGTACCCTAGATTTTTTTCACACGACTTACACGTGCGATAAGTCGTATAGAAGGTATATTATATCTCCAAACAGCAACATTATTTTCAAAAATTCCTGATTTGAAATAGTAGTTAGTTTTTTGCTGATCTTAGGAATTTGGGCCATTGGAGGCTAAAGGAAACTGAATGTTCATGCACCACAAGCCTTTATAATTTATAAAAGGGGTCTTCCTGTAGTTGGGCACTTGACACAACGGTTAGGGTCAGTTCGTATGTGACGTGCATTGCGATTCGTCTACGAGGTTTTCAATTTTATTTTCACGCCAGGAAGAACACGTTAGGTAAATTTAGTTTGAGAGCACATATTAGCTAATCATTTTTCTTTGCCAACAAACAGGTTCCAAGCCCCTAAACTTTGCAACAGTAGATCAATTGGTAACATCTGGTTGACAATAGCGAAGACCGTTCGAAGAATGGGTACTTCTGCTAGTCTTTAAATAACAGAGAAGTATCCGTGATATGCTCCTTTATAAGATGAACTAGAAATGTCGCAAGTTGCGGAAAATAAAGAACACCTGAATACGTTATAACCCAAATCTCAAGTAAGCTTAGGTGGCTAATAGAATATGCAAAGCACGGCACTTTTCGGTTAGTTATACAAAGATTGATTCATTAAATATTATACTTTCTTTGCTATCATTATACTCAGTAGTGGTTATTTGGTCATTTCCATATTTACTCTTTACATATATTATTTCTACGAGAGGGGGGGGGGAGAGTGTTTTGCCATAAGCAAGCTTATTGTCCTTCTGCCCGGGAGGAGAGTCTTATGTGTTCTGTATTTCTTTCTCATTGTGGAAATGAATGGCGCCCAATAGAATATGTTTACTGATTTAAGAACTCTCACAATATTTAGTTTGATATCATCTAGAGTGTGAGGGTGTGTTGCATAAACCTTACTTTTCAATTTTCCCTATAAATAAAAATGCATTTAGCAATAACACGTTATAACATTTTGAAACACAATAACAATTATACCATAACCATGGACACACGTTATAAACATATAACACTTAGGCTATATCTTACAATAGGCTATAAAAGAAATAACCAAGTCTACTCTACTCGTCAAATCCTGCGTCACAACTGTCTCAGCTCCGTGTTGCAATGTGCTCGTCTGACCTTTGGCTCGACCTTCTACCTGCAGCGCTGCGCCAGCCCCACTTTGAGTCAAATACCATGTAGTTTGGGGCTTAATGCTTAAGTTTATCACAGCAATAGAAGCTACACCTTCACAGATTAGTTGTTCGAGGGTGGGTGAGTTTGACATTTATCAGTCTTGTAAAATTGTGGATATTAAAATAAAATGGGCACCCTTGTATTTACCGACTGAAGAGCTACACTCAGTTATTATCTGTGGAACTTTCTTCGAACATTTACTCAAACATTTAGAGACCCAGCACCGTATCCGAGCATATTATGTCACCCTAAACGGAGCGACACGTTCGGATTTCGAGGCTCGAATCTCTAGGTTTATGCCGTGTCTTATGTGGGATTTCACCTAGAACACCAAGCTGGCTCATCAGCAGGCTCTTGGTGTCCGCACAAAACAAGGCATAAACCTTGAAAAATTACTGAATTTTAATTCACTGGCCGTGAAGCCAATATACCATCGTTTTGGAAGCCTTCATAGCGAGGTTAAAGCTCCTCGAGCTTCTTGCTCTGGCAGTTAAGAGGCTCAGGTGCGCTTCATCAAAAGGGAGGTAGCGCGCAGTTCGCTACTCCTGTGGGGTACGGTCGTGGACACCTTAAACCCGCTGATGAGCCAGCTTGGTGTCCTAAGCGAAACCCCACACAAGACATGGCATAAACCTAGAATTAATATTGCTGACTTCTAATGCACTGGCCGTGAAAGCCAATATACCATATATAAAAGTATCCGAGGCTGATGAACAAGACGTCCCAAACCTTGATTAATTACCAACAACACAATACCCTCCTTCACCTGCTATTCCCAAGGTTGCAGGATCAAATCCTGGCGCAGACAGTTGCCACTTGAGGGTGCTCAAATCCGAGGGAGCTGGGTTGGTAGATTTACCGGCAGGCAAAAGATATATTACGGGGCAAAATTTCTGCATCGCGGCGTCTCAAAAAGCCGCAGTAGTTCAAAGAAACATAAACCAGTGATGATGATCGTGTAGACTCCGGAGAGGCCGAGTGCAGGTCTTTCTAGATGACGCCCGTGGGCGACCTGTGCGTCGTAATGAGGATGAAGTGATGATGAAGACGTCACATACACCCAGTCCCCGAGCCACGGGAAGTAACCCCAGGAGATTAAAATCCCTGATGGATCGGCCAGGAATCGAACCCGGGGCACTTTGGGCCAAAGTGTAGCACGCTAACCATTTAGTCACGGAGCCGGACACGTAAACCAGTAACATTATTATTACTATTATTATTTTTATAATCACTCGTGTGCATTTCAGTGTCATTTTGTCATACTAGCAAGGGTATTGCCAAAGGGGCTCCCCTGATTGGTCTGCAACACACCGAGCATACAAGAAGTATGGTTGCACTGTGACGAAGAGACCACAGTCTACCTCGTCATTTAGAGTTCAGGGTTGCATACTCTGAGTAAGAGTAATGTGCTCGCTGTCTGAGAGAATAGGCCCATGAGAACAGGACCAGCTGTTATTTGGATAAGAAACGAGCGCACCAGAGACTCGAACTGCTCAACTTCTCAAGTTTGCTTCGAAGGAGCGATGTTTACCAAAATAAACAACGCATTATTCAGTGGACTGTCTTACGTTCATTACTGAACTTCTAAGTCGTCATGCAATACAAATAGACCATGAAAACAATATTAACGGTTGTTAACACGGAGACTGCTCTTATAATAAGTGTAATTATAATCTAAACATTATGATGGTCATGATAATTGTTGTTTTAAGGAAACACACATGCAGCTTTGTACACGTTGTCCATGCTAGGATGCTAGGATGACATCCTGTCTGCACCAACGTGTACAAAGATACGAACACCGGCTGACTGTTACACACCCTTGTAGGTTTTTGGTTCATATGGATGTAGATTGTTGAGTAATGCCATTCGGGGCACAGTCAGTGCGTGTGGATGCTGTGAAAGGTTCTACTCATAGGGTTAGTACTTCTGTTCTGACGCAGTGAGGAAAGCAATGGCAAACTACCTCACTCCTAATCTTGCCTAGTACGCCTTGGGTTTTTGTGGGTATCTACCCACATAACCTAACGGCGGTACTTTTTGAGGATCCAATCAAACTTCGGGCTGACTACCTAACAGACATGGATGTAGATGATAATAATAATAATAATATCGTATGGCCTCGGGTGCCGGGTGCAAGCTTTGTTAATTGACACCCAGAGGGCAGCTTGCATGTCGAATTTCGTCGTTCCTTTGAACGCTACGAAAGACAAGGAGGTTTGATATCTAAGCACCTTGGCACTACAGCGCTTTCTAGTAGAGAATGGAGGAACTTTGTGTAGGCGGAAAATCCCGAGATTAATTTTGCCATTGAACACGGCCTACTGAATTCAAATGGGTTCTTTAACATGCCAACAACGCATGACATCCATGTCGTGATTTTTGTCGCCTTTCAAAAAGCACTTACCACGGCCAGGGGCGAACCTGCAAGCTTGGGGTTGGTAATCCGACACGTTAAACACTCACCCACCGTGCCGAGCGATGTAGATGATGACAAAATGAATATTAATACACTGTGAACAATAACTACAAGAAGAAATAAAGGACAACTAATAGGGAAAGATATAGCTTGGCAAGTTAATTTGTATCCTCAGAGAATATGCGAACATCTAAACTACCCTCGTCCGTCTACTTCCCATGTTACACCTCTTAACAAAAATCAATCTGAGATACCGGAATTATTATCTACACGTGTGCACACTTGGAAACAGTTCCCATGCATACCTACTGACAATGGAAGTATCAGGTAAAATAGGTCGAAACCTATCTTGAAACGTTGTGCACGCAATGGTTGTACTATTACAAGACAACATGCGGAAACTCATCTGCCAGATTGAACTGCAAGGCTCCGAAATAATGTGGTGAATATCCTATATAAATCAAAGGGAAGTAGCGAGTACCGTACATGTTGGAATGGACTGCCCTAACCGCCCAAGCACTCAAGGCCAGTGGGAAGGAGTCGCATGCTCTAGTCAGCATATACGCCCCACCTCGCTACTACTCCGAGTGCCACAGGGATGTCCAGCTCCTCCAGCCGTCACGCCTGCGTACCAGGATGTCAGGTACGATTTCGGAGCCTTGCAGTTCAATCTGGCAGTTGATTTTCCACACATTGTCCTCTTATAGTACAACCATTGTGTCCACAAAGTGTCAAGATAGGTTTCGACCTGTCTTACCTGATACTTGCCTTGTAAGATATGAATCACAGAACTCAAATTTCAATTGTGTTCTTTTAGCCGTTGGTAACGCTGACGTCATTTTCAAGTAAGACCGTAAGATATCCTGGTATAGATCTTTACTTATGGCAAAATTTGATTTCGGTAGCTGTAGCCGTTTAGGAGTTGACGAAGGACAGCCAGAAGTATAACATAACAAGTGACAGTCAGTCTGAAAGACAAGACTTTGTATCATTTTAAATGCTACAAATGCTGAAAAATGCTAGAAAGGCTGGAGGCTTCTCGCTTCACTCAAAGCCAAAGATTCTTGACATGTTAGAAAATTTTCTGCATAATATTTATCTTGCTTATCTTGTTTCAAATTACTCGCGAACGGCAAGTGCAAACCAAGGGCAAAGCAATGGCAAGCGCGCGGGATGCCGCACGCTCACTAGAGCGCGCGGGGACATGCACCTTCCATCCAGTCTAAAAACACTTATAGTGGGCGATGTATTGAAGATAGAGATATGCTCTCGGGGACTTATTTGTAGAACTTTTCATGCTGACCAATTCTTACGCTCATAGTATATTGATATTTTTAACGGTTTGCCCAGCGTAAGCTTAAAAAGCGCACGGACGCCAAGTTTGTTTTCGACTTTTTCACTGAAATCGTTACTGCTTGGCTTCCTTTGATCATATATAAATTATTTTCTACAGAATCTTTCCTCGAGATATCCTTTACAGAATGGTGAAAACCGCATCAATATACATCCAGTGGTTCTCGAGATTAACCGTGACATCCAAGAATCGGGGATTTTTGTCTTATACTAACGAAGAAGAGATTGCCTGTGAACACATGCACCAAGCAGTTCTATGACGTCACACACCTCAGTGCATCTGGGTACATTTCGTCCCGTCACCGTAACGTAACGCCAGACCCCAGCGTAACGACGAAGTCGACAACTTCATTTAAAATGATAAAAAGTTTCTACAATATTTAGCTTAGAGGCGGAGTCTGTGGTGTGACAGTCGCTGTAGTGGCATCTATGCTTCTTCTCTTGCTTACAAAAGGACACTGAAAAACCCTAGAACATTACTTCCTGAGTATTGGTCTAATTTATATTTCGTGCGGCACAGTAAGAATAATAAACAACTTTGTACTTAAATTATATTTCATTAACTGTTAAGTCCCTTGGTATATATCTCTTGCATCACCATTGTAGGATCTTATAGAGCGGCTGAGAGGACCCGTTGCAATGACCACGCGTCACCCAACAATCTGTAGGGCAAATGGCCGGTCAGCAGCAACTTGGTAGGCCAAGTGCCCTTTATGGGCTGTGATGTCACGGGGTTTGTTATGACTGTCAGTGCTACGGTCGCAGAAGGAAAGTCTTTCTTCTACAGTATTAGTAGACAAGGTCTGTGCGGAACCAATCCAGGCCAAATCAATGATCTGTGGTGATTCTTAACACACTGGGGTCAAGAACTGTTTCCATTCATCTGACCATGTCTCAAGAATGTACTTAGCCACTAGATTATCAGCCGTATAGATGGGAGAATGTCTCGAAGGAAGACTACTGACATGAGATGTTCGATATCTCTGTGAATGGGTGATGGTTGGTTATTTGTTGCTGTTGATTCTAGAGGCTTCGCGACATCATGGTCATGCAGCCCCGTGTGCGCGGGTGTGTGTAATTTTAATTAAGGTAGTATTTGGTTAGGAAGCAGCCGTGGCCTTAAGTTACGTACCATTCGAGCATTTGCCTGGAGTAGAAGTGGGAAACCACGGAAACCCACTTCCAGGATGGATAATGTAGAAATCAAATCAGTCTCTTCTCAGTTTTACATCATGAGGCTGAGTGTACCCCGTTCCAGCCCTCAGTGTGTGTGTTTAACTCTTCAGCTTTTCGACTGGTTTGATGCAGCCCTCAATTCCCCTGTCCTGAGCTAATCGTTTCATCTCTACATAGCTACCACACCCTACATCCAAGACAATCTGTTTAACATATTCTAACCTTGGTCTACCCCTACAGTTCTTGTCCTCGACCTTCCTTCCATAACTAAGTTTGCTTTTCCTGGGTGTCTTAGTAAGTGTCCTACCAACCTATCTCTCCTCTTCATTAGCAGTCGCCAGAAACATCTCTCCTCTCCCACTCGTCTTAATATCTCTTCACTTGTTACTCTATCTACACATATAATCTTCATTCTCCAGTAACACCACATTTCAAACGCTTCAATTCTCCTCTTTTCTGCTGCACCAATAGTCCAAGTTTCACTTCCATAGAGCGCCACGCTCCAGACAAAGGCTTTCAAAAATGATTTCCTAATATCTAAATCTATATTTGATTTCAACATTTTCCTTTTCTTTATAAATGCTTTCCTTGCCTGTGCTAACCTACTTTTTATACCCTGTTTGCTTCGTACATCACTGGTTATTTTGCTTCCTAAGTAACAGAAGTCTCCTACTTCCTTTAGCCCTAAGACCAGAATTAAATTTCTTGGTAGGAGCCGGGATTTAAACCCGAGCCTCGGCGGTGACAGCCAAGAATGCTAGCCACTACGCAATGAGGCAGACTGGTGATTTATAATACTCCCGAGTTAAGGGATTGATTGTTAATAAGAATAGTTAGTGCAGTTGTCACACCACATGATGATGGCAGGACAATCGATGCTCATATCCCAGTGAGTAAATGGCTAATAACACAAATATTACATGCACGCTATTTTTGCAAACAACAACAGCAATAGTTATGTTCGTTTTTTCACAGTGGAAATTAATAACAATATCCGGCGTGTTTCCAACATCACGCTGATATTATTCTATTGGCTTTCACAGTACGACGCTTATAAGCAGGCCGGACCAAACAGCAGTCGCACCCTAGTCGTTTTAGAACGCTCTACATCAGTGTTTCCCAAACTTTTGTGTGTGTGTGTACCACTTTAAGAGATGGGAATCTCTCGCGTACCACCGAACGATTGAGAGATATAGTAACTATAGCCCCCCACCACCACTATGTACTAGACCAAAAGATGTATTATAAATTGTGTTTGTTAGAGTTAGACTGTAGGAGTTGAACTTCATATTGCACCCTTCAATAAAGCATGGTTTTGTCGAGAGTCGTCTACGGGGTCGTGTCCAGTCCTGACTGCGTTACACAGCAAAGTTCGCTTAAAACAACATGCTCTAATGAATAGAAAGGTTCATGACAGAGGCTATACTAGAAATAAAATGAATAACAAGAAGAATAAAAGAAATTTAATGACTGAAAAGGTATGTGCATAATAATAATAATAATAAAAAGAAATCCCCCCTGACTTTCGCCCCCTTAATAAATAAAAAAATCCTCTCGGCACGCCGGAAGGCGGAGGTAGATTTCACCGGGCAAACTAGGGGATTGGCTATAATAGGCAAAATATGCAGGTTTTCGTAGGAGGATCAGACCTCATTGATTGCAAGAAAGTATTTTACATTTGGAGGTTAAAAATCAACTTTTTTTCGTTTTTGTATGCATATTTTTATCATTTTATTGTCTTATGGGGATGGTAACCTTCTTGTCATTCGGGGTTCATTTTTATACTTCTGATCACACTGTCCTTATGCAATGTTTGGAACTGATGTGTAACTATCAGACAGTCTGTTACTTCTTCTCGCAAAATTTTATCTCCCGCAGAGATTTTTGTTGGTTCCTCAGTTTAGGGGCTGCGACAACGTGGTCATGTAACCCCGGGTGTGTAGAATCTGATAAACGGTGTTAATTGTGATGACTGTTTTAGTCTGTAATTCAGGTAAGGTCTGCAGACGGTCAATTTTAAGTAGTAATTCCTAATTTTGTACCATATCCTAACGTGAACGACACCTAGCTGTGAACTTGGCTACTAGATGCCACCGCAACCAGCAACTTGCAACGAACGTTGGAACTTCTCCTCCAACGGAAAGCATGCTGAGGGTTTTTTAGCGCTCTTGGAAAATCCGACGACTTTGGCCGGCTTTGAACCAGCGACCTTGGGCATATAAGTTCAGCATGCTACCAGTTAGCCGCTTCCCACAGTCAGATGGAAAAATGAATGTGATCTCGTGCAATGGCGTTGTCTTGGCAACCTCTGATAGCTCATTTCTCGTCAATTTAGAAGCGTTGTCACGGTAACCTCTGATGGCACTTGGCATGTTCTTTAATTCCGAAATCATTTTTCTCTTCCCTTGGCGTAATGGTAGGTCAGATCAAAAATTCTTTCAGACAAAGTTTTAGGTAATTATTAGGGGAATATTTTCCATTATGTACGGGTTTGATATTGTGCCTATTAAGAGAGTTATGATTAATGTTTCCCGAAAAAAACACTTTTTTCCACCCCTTTGGTCAATGGTTGGTGCTATCAAAAAACCTATTTGACATAAATTTTTTGCACTTATCCGACAAATATTATGAACTTTGAATTGATTCGATATTTCACGTATTAAGAGAGTTATAGCGACATTTCACTTTTTCGAAAAAAAAGCCCCCCCCCCCCCATTTACCCCCCCCCCCTTTAACCGATTTTGCCCATTAACGAACTCGACCGATTTTTTAAGGGGTTACATATTATGTAAAACATTAAAGTGATTGGTGCAAAATTACGGCAGTTATCGTGTCTACAAGAAACTGATATATATGCATATATATACACACACATATATATAAACTTTTGAACTGACGGTGGTTTGGGGTCTGGGGGATGTGAAACGCGAAGATATGTCGAAATTTTCCGGAAGTCGAAACATGGCACCCATTGCAATAGTTAGCTTTCTGATGAAATCTACCTAAAATAGGCTACATAATTTAAAATACTACCATCAACGACACCTACCTGTGAACTTGGCCACTAGATGCCACCGGAACCATCAACTCGCAACGAACGTTGGAACTTCCCCTCCGAAGGAAAGCATACTCAGGGTTTTTGGCGCTCTTAGTAAATCCGAAGACTTCAGCCGGGTTTGAACCCGCTACCTTGGGCATAGAAGTTCAGCATGCTACCAGTTCCGATACCGAAGTCGCTTCCCACAGACATATGAAAACAGAATGTGATCTCGTGCAGTGGCGTTGTCATAGCAACTGCTGATGGCTCAACCCGTATCAATTAAAAGTAAAGTTGTCATGGCAACCACTCTTGGCACTTGGAATTTTCTTATAATTTAAATCATTTTGCTCACTCCGTGGCGTAATGGTGGGTCATATCAGAAATTCTTTCAGACAAAAGTTTTAGGTAATTATTGGAGGAATATTGTCCATTTTGTACGGTTTTGATATTGTGCCTATTAAGAGAGATATGATTAATGTTTCCCGAAAAACCCACTTTTTTCCACCCCTTTGGTCAATGGTTGGTGCTATCAAAAAACTTATTTGACATAAATTTTTGGCACTTATCCGACACATATTATGAACTTTGAATGGATTCGATATTTCACGTATTAAGAGATTTATAGCGAAATTTCACTTTTTCGAAAAAAAAGCCCCCCATTTTCACCCCCTTCGACCGATTTTGCCCATTAACGACCTCGACCGAGATTTTATAGGGATACATGTTATGTAAAAAATTCAAAGTGATTGGTTCAAAATTACGGCAGTTATCGTGTCCACAAGAAACTGATATATATATATATATATATAGATACATATATACATAAATTATATATAAACTTTTGAACTGACGGTGGTTTTGGAGTCTGGGGGATGTGAAACGCGAAGATATGTCGAAATTTTCCGGAAGTCGAAACATGGTACCCATTGCAATAGTTAGCTTTCTAATGAAATCTACCTAAAACACTGAGCGGTAGGAACTCGCTCGTCACCACAAGACAATGTGAATGCAGCTTCACATAAATGAAAAAATCATAACATAAGCATTTGAGCGGTAAGAACTCACTCGTCACACATATGGATACAAGTCCATTATTTTCTGGTCAAGAAGTTATATAATGTGTGGTGTACTGTTCGTTAATAAGAAATTGAGTACTGATGCGAGTCCGTTTACAACTGAAACAGATATGTTGCTTACGGAGTTGCATCTTTTAAATCACACTACGGCTATGGGACCCACCCTTAATTAATACACTATAACTACTACTGACACATGCAAGATCTAATAATATAAACAGAATGAAGAATCTCCCTGAGATTCTTACTGGTGCCGGAGCACATAATGAACACTAAAGAGCATGCCAGAACTAGGCCAAAAAAAACGCTCTCATCATAACTAGGGAACATAGCTTCGCGCACCCTAACTTGACACGGGTCAAGGACGCGTAAAAATAAACTCACCAAAAATTGAACCAACAACAACAAAATACAAGCCTAACGGCTGAAAAACTATGTTTACATTTATATGAAACGCCAGACAAACACGAATTTCGGTGGTTACCTTACAATTATGGACAGCTCCCATTTAATCAATCAGTACTCATTATAACCGATCAGGTTTTTGTGAATTTAAACAACATCTTAAATTGCAGTACAGGAAGCAAGCCTGTTCTAATGACAAGACACGTTATCTGATTGAGCGCTCCCCTACTTGTATGAGTCACGCTGCCCTTCAAATACCTCACTCAGTCTGGCAAGCTAGGTGCAGGTTTCCCACTGGAAACGTCAACAGATTTCGCCCATCCCCTTGGATGACGAGAAACACAAATATATACCACAAGTCCAGCCTCGCGAGGACATGAACTGAGTTGACGTGGAGCAAGTCAGAATAATCGCCATGATATATTCTCGCTAGCACATAATAAAAAAATCACATTACGCACCCATAGCTTGGACTGACTCTCAAACACACACACTGGGACGGCTCAAAACAGATCAACGATACTGCGTCCATTGACACATTAACAAAAAATACACAACAAAAACTCGGGTGCCAAGTGCCATCCCGTCCAAATCTGCTGGAAAGCAACTATCAAAATGATCCTGATCCGTCATAAAATTCTACTCACAAATAATCTTTTACCCTCCAAATTCTATTTTTAATCTCAAAATTAATTCAGTTCCATTTTTGTTGTAAGGCAGACCTCCGAATAATAATGCTTGACCGCGATTTACGCAAGCGAAAGCGAGCATCGGCTGCGCGTCCCCGCGTAAAGTTAAACCAAATACAATCACAAAATATATAAATTACGCAACGCTCGGCTAGTCCCATATTTAATGTGTCAGTAAAACAAAAACTAATAATCTACATTACCAAGCAAGCAAACAAATATTTACAAAAAGTATCCCATAACACCCCGTAGCTGATTTAATAAATAAATAAATTTATTTGGTACTCAATCCTTTAAACAGCGCCAGGAATACGTCTGCATCCATCTCCTTTAAGATGTTTATCTGGTCATTGACATCTTCAGGCAAATGTCCTGCTGGTTCCCAGATCCATTCTCGTTCTTAGACGTCATCACGTGCTGAATTAAATAAAGTTTTGTCAGATACACACACGATATAATTCCTACTATATTCACCTATCAAGTACTATATTCCTTGACAGTCTATTTGGTGAATTACTTCGATGAACTGGTCCTACTGATAGTGCTGGGACTATAAATAAATCACTGAAGTTACACTTATAATTTGACGACGCTGTTCCATGTTCACTAACATGAAATATGCAGAGTATGAACCTTACGTCCACAGACGTACAAAAATGAGTGGTCTGTGTTACGTCCTCAGACGCACAGAAATAAGTAATGAGTAATTGAACGTTACGCCCTCAGACGTACAAAATAAGTGGTGATCCTCGAAGCATCTTGGATCCTTATAAATGAAACTGACTAGGGTAGGTGTGGAAGGGGATATATTAAAAAATATTCCATAATAACTATCAGACTAGCATGCGATCGGTATCATAGAGTTCGTAGCAGTGTGGAGGTTACGATTATGCTGTAGCCGGCTTGAATCGATCGTGGAATTAATCTGTAGATAACTCCCGCGTTAATTTACCAGTGTGCGTTACCAAGCCGAGTTCCCGCTAAGACAAGGCGTCTTGATATTATTGGCCCAGGCTGTTGTATGTCTTTGCGCGCTTTTACATATTTTCCAGCAGTAGGGAGTGGTTAACATGATGATAGACCAATTGCTTCGTAGCATTCGATTTCCTTCTTGGCGCCAATCTTCCTAGCAACAGGTCATAATGTGCGTCCCCACGCCAACATTCGCGCTAAAAGTTGCACCTGTCCTATGTCCCAAGAATATATATGCTTCTTCCTAAAATACCACAGGAGCTTAAACCATTGTGTCCTCTCGGCCACTGATTTCTCAATATTTTCCCAACACCGTCTGGCTCTCATATCTGTTGTCTGTATAAATGTATCAAAAGATGATGAATAATTATTAGAATCCTTTATATAGCCTGTGGATAAAGGGTTCACAACCCCCCTGCATGGAAAAAATCGAACATAACAAATAGTCGTTTTTTTTACAAACACATAACGTCGGTAATCCATTCCTGCCAATCCTAGAGAAATCTCCCTCTCATCAGTCTAGTCTAGCCGCCACTGTCGTTGGAGTCACAACACGTGCTCGTGTTTACATCCAGCTTCCTCATTCATTCAGACATTCCGCAAACCAGCCTGCTTGACTGATCGCCTATGGCTAGTATCTCCCCTTTCCAATGTCCTTATCGCTCTCGCTCTGTCAACACCGTCAGAGCTCATTAGTGTCTGACCACAGCAGACTGTTCTCTACTTTCTCGTTCCATTGACGTACTCACTGACCCACTTAAAGTTGGATGTGCAAAAAGGACGTCCATATATTTAATTTGCAGCATTATTTCTGTGTTCCCACGGTTCGCTAGTAAAATACAATTTTAAATTCGCCGCGTTATAGACAGACATTGTACCTGTACTCAATTCTTTCACTCTGTATGCGTTGTTACCGAGATTCCGTACAATATAGAAGGGTCCTCTCCATTTCTCCGTGCTGCCATCCTCTTCTTCTCCTCCGTTCTGCTACCATCCTCTTCTTCTCCTCCTCGCTGTCGTCTTCTTCTAGTATTGACTCGTTTTCCGTATCGCACCGGTGTTTCTCCTCCCTACCGGGCTACGTTCTCTCATACTCCGTACTGTCAAGCTTCGTTCGTCTTCCTGGCTGGCTGGTATATTTTCTTCCACTCCAATTTCTTCTTTAAAGGTGTCAGGATTCGACCTCCTATTAATTGCACGTTTCCAATGTCATTGTCCGTCCCCTCCATTAGCGTGTAACTCTTCCAGGTAGGCTGCGATTCGGCGTGCCTGTCATTCCAATCATTTCTATAATTCTGATAGTCCCCCTGGTTCTGATATCTTCTTTCACGCCACTGTCGATTATCATTATTGTTATTTTCATAACGTCTGTAGGGTCCCTCATTTCTCCTATTATTTCTCCATTGTTGGTATCCTCGCTGCTGATACCTATTGTTGCCCTGTGTCTGTCTATCATTGTTATTTTCATGACGCTGGTGTGACCTATTTTCGTCATCCTCCTGACCTCGTCTTGGTGTTGTTGACACACTTGTATTTGTGGCCTGCGACCTGGTGTGTATTTGAGCGGGTTTAACCACCTCCGTTGTGTTTACAAGTTCCAGCTGTCGTCCCCCTCTTTGCTGCAAGTGAGATGTTGTCTCGTCAATCTGACGTAAGATTTGTTCGGCTCGAACCGCTGTGTCCACGTTTGCTGCTACTAAAACCTGCTGAACATTTACTGGCAACTGCCGTGAAATCGTCAAAACCAGATCTGATTCTTCTAAAGGGTGATCCAGATCCCGAAATTTTAACAATTGTAGCGAAAAGAAATCTGAATATTTTGTCTGCTGAGTCGACTGATATTTTTTCGAATAAAGTTCCATTCTGAGACTTTGTTGTAGAGAAGCCGACCAGTACTTTTTAAGGAACGCAATCTTGAAATCATCCATCCCTCCGAAAGTGTACTTGAAGCTCAAGAACCACGTAAGTACATTTCCCGAAAGAAATCGTTCCATCAGTCTTAAACGATGCGCGGGTGGTATATTATTATCATTAAAATAGTGATCCATCTCTTTAAGATACGCCTTCGGTGTGACACCAGAATTTTCTGTGAATTTATTAGGTTTAAATTCATTTGATCGAATTACTTGTACGACTTGAGGGTGCTGATAGCCATGTTGAGGGGTAGAGGTTCCACCAATGTTGTTGTGAAATCCTTCTGTGTTAGTCGTTAATGGGCTGCCTGTCAGTCCGTGGCCACTTTCCGCGCTAATTGCCCCCTGGCTCGTTGTGTCAACTCCCTTATCTTTAGTGTGCTCTGTCTGAAATAACGTGTTCTGTCCTAATGAGCGCAACTCTGCCTTTATGATTCTGTCCGACTGTTCCTTCATTTTATTCTTGATTTCTTCCTCAAGTGCTTTAATGCGCGTATGATTTTCACCTACGGTCTTTATAATAGTTAACCATTCTTCTTTAGAGTCGCAGCTCATCTTGCGCCAATCCTTTCTGATGCTATCTTTAATCGCTCCCAATTTTTCTTCCATCTGCTGTTTCGTGTCCTCTTGATTCGCTTCTATCTTCTCAAGCCTGTCTTCAAGACGTAGATTATTCTCATCTATCGTACTCTTTATATTATCCTGGTCCGATTCTAGGTTTTGCCATCGCTCTGCTGATTGTATTTCTAATTTATCCATGTCCTTTATTAGGCCCGTGATGCTTTCATTTACTGCTGACAATTGTCCCTGGATAAACGTAGAATCCTCCTCCATTTTATCAAATCGCTTTTCAAGACCATCCTGTGCCGTTTTAACCTCACTGTTATTTACCGTGCATGCTAATTCTATCTGAGCTAATACAGTTTCGTCCAAATCATTTAATTTACGGTTGAAGGTATCCTCTAATTTTTGTATCTGACCTAGCTGTTTGTCATTATTCTTACTTACATCAAGCGCGAATTGAACCATCTGCTGTGTAGTGTATTCTTTCATCTCCGCAGATAATGTGGCTAACTGACTCATATTTCTACTTTCTTGCTCCTCTAACTGTTTATTTATATTTCCATTTACTTGCGCTTGTAATGATTTACCCTGTTCAATTAATTTAATTTCTAATGACTCACTCTGTTCAATTAATTGTGCCTTCTGTTCAGATAATTGTGATTTTATAGTGTCATTCATTTGAGTCTGGAATGACTCATTCTGTTCAGATAATTGTATTTTTATAGTGTCATTCATTTGAGTCTGGAATGACTCATTCTGTTCCGCTAATTGTGCATTCTGTTCAGATAATTTACTGTCTAATCTTTCACTTTGTTCTTTTAATAGATTCTGGGTTCGTGCCGTAGCACTTTCAATTATCGCCTGGATCTCTGCGACTGTCGCCATTTTCACACACAAATATATATATATATATATATCACTGAGAAAACAGGAGTATGGCATGCAAACGTCCCCCTGACGCACACATATATAATTCTTGACATACATTTACTTCATTTGACCACATTCAGTTCATTTACACTTATTCCCTTTACTCCCGCAAATCAATCATCACTGAATGGTTCTAACTTTACTTAATAATTTTTTTAACCCCGCACATATTCAGTCATAAATTACTATCCCGATCTGATGTTAACACTGACTAATTAACAAGGTATTAATTGTCATTTATTGTCATTCAAGGCTACCAGCCTCCTAACATATTCATGAGTTTGACTTTCTAAACAAATCTAATTTTATATTTAATCAATGTGCGCCCGATTTCACGTACATTACTTTACTAATTACATCAATAAACAAAACGTGAATCGTATTTTAACTTGCAAACTCGTGATTCTACTGTATATTCCATTTTCTTGGCGGTACTTCTCTTCGCCGTATTTACGTTAACAAAATATCACTTCCGGTGATCTCAAACAGTCAAAAACAGCGAAACACCACATGTAGGATAACAGCTTGTTTATGATTCGCTAGAAAAGCCCAAAACAACGAAACGCTCCACGGTATGACACCAGCTTATCTATGTTGTCTATCCCCCGTGTTCTAGCAGTTAACTAGCAACGAACTAGCCCCACTTGGCGCGCCAGCTTGTCTATGCACCCTTCAATAAAGCATGGTTTTGTCGAGAGTCGTCTAAGGGTCGTGTTCAGTCCTGACTGCGTTACACAACAAAGTTCGCTTAAAACAACATGCTCTAATGAATAAGGTTCATGACAGAGGCTATACTAGAAATAAAATGAATAACAAGTAGAATAAAAGAAATTTAATGACTGAAAAGGTATGTGCATAATAATAATAATAATAATAATAATAAAAAGAAATCCACCCTGACTTTCGCCCCCTTAATAAATATAAACACTGAGCGGTAGGAACTCGCTCGTCACCACAAGACAATGTGAATGCAGCTTCACATAAATGAAAAAATCATAACAAAAGCATTTGAGCGGTAAGAACTCACTCGTCACACATATGGATACAAGTCCATTATTTTCTGGTCAAGAAGTTATATAATGTGTGGTGAACTGTTCGTTAATAAGAAATTGAGTACTGATGCGAGTCCGTTTACAACTGAAACAGATATGTTGCTTACGGAGTTGCATCTTTTAAATCACACTACGGCTATGGGACCCACCCTTAATTAATACACTATAACTACTACTGACACATGCAAGATCTAATAATATAAACAGAATGAAGAATCTCCCTTAGATTCTTACTGGTGCCGGAGCTCATAATGAACACTAAAGAGCATGCCAGAACTAGGCCCAAAAAAACGCTCTCATCATAACTTGGGAACATAGCTTCGCGCACCCTAACTTGACACGGGTCAAGGACGCGTAAAAATAAACTCACCAAAAATTGAACCAACAACAACAAAATACAAGCCTAACGGCTGAAAAACTATGTTTATATTTATATGAAACGCCAGACAAACACGAATTTCGGTGGTTACCTTACAATTATGGACAGCTCCCATTTAATCAATCAGTACTCATTATAACCGATCAGGTTTTTGTGAATTTAAACAACATCTTAAATTGCAGTACAGGAAGCAAGCTTGTTCTAATGACAAGACACGTTATCTGATTGAGCGCTCCCCTACTTGTATGAGTCACGCTGCCCTTCAAATACCTCATTCAGTCTGGCAAGCTAGGTACAGGTTTCCCACTGGAAACGTCAACAGATTTCGCCCATCCCCTTGGATGACGAGAAACACAAATATATACCACAAGTCCAGCCTCGCGAGGACATGAACTGGGTTGACGTGGAGCAAGTCAGAATAATCGCCATGATATATTCTCGCTAACACATAATAAAAAAATCACATTACGCACCCATAGCTTGGACTGACTCTCAAACACACACACTGGGTCGGCTCAAAACAGATCAACGACACTGCGTCCATTGACACATTAACAAAAAATACACAACAAAAACTCGGGTGCAAAGTGCCATCCCGTCCAAATCTGCTGGAAAGCAACTATCAAAATGATCCTGATCCGTCATAAAATTCTACTCACAAATAATCTTTTACCCTCCAAATTCTATTTTTAATCTCAAAATTAATTCAGTTCCATTTTTGTTGTAAGGCAGACCTCCGAATAATAATGCTTGACCGCGATTTACGCAAGCGAAAGCGAGCATCGGCTGCGCGTCCCCGCGTAAAGTTAAACCAAATACAATCACAAAATATATAAATTACGCAACGCTCGGCTAGTCCCATATTTAATGTGTCAGTAAAACAAAAACTAATAATCTACATTACCAAGCAAGCAAACAAATATTTACAAAAAGTATCCCATAACACCCCGTAGCTGATTTAATAAATAAATAAATTTATTTGGTACTCAATCCTTTAAACAGCGCCAGGAATACGTCTGCATCCATCTCCTTTAAGATGTTTATCTGGTCATTGACATCTTCAGGCAAATGTCCTGCTGGTTCCCAGATCCATTCTCGTTCTTAGACGTCATCACGTGCTGAATTAAATAAAGTTTTGTCAGATACACACACGATATAATTCCTACTATATTCACCTATCAAGTACTATATTCCTTGACAGTCTATTTGGTGAATTACTTCGATGAACTGGTCCTACTGATAGTGCTGGGACTATAAATAAATCACTGAAGTTACACTTATAATTTGACGACGCTGTTCCATGTTCACTAACATGAAATATGCAGAGTATGAACCTTACGTCCACAGACGTACAAAAATGAGTGGTCTGTGTTACGTCCTCAGACGCACAGAAATAAGTAATGAGTAATTGAACGTTACGCCCTCAGACGTACAAAATAAGTGGTGATCCTCGAAGCATCTTGGATCCTTATAAATGAAACTGACTAGGTTAGGTGTGGAAGGGGATATATTAAAAAATATTCCATAATAACTATCAGACTAGCATGCGATCGGTATCATAGAGTTCGTAGCAGTGTGGAGGTTACGATTATGCTGTAGCCGGCTTGAATCGATCGTGGAATTAATCTGTAGATAACTCCCGCGTTAATTTACCAGTGTGCGTTACCAAGCCGAGTTCCCGCTAAGACAAGGCGTCTTGATATTATTGGCCCAGGCTGTTGTATGTCTTTGCGCGCTTTTACATATTTTCCAGCAGTAGGGAGTGGTTAACATGATGATAGACCAATTGCTTCGTAGCATTCGATTTCCTTCTTGGCGCCAATCTTCCTAGCAACAGGCCATAATGTGCGTCCCCACGCCAACATTCGCGCTAAAAGTTGCACCTGTCCTATGTCCCAAGAATATATATGCTTCTTCCTAAAATACCACAGGAGCTTAAACCATTGTGTCCTCTCGGCCACTGATTTCTCAATATTTTCCCAACACCGTCTGGCTCTCATATCTGTTGTCTGTATAAATGTATCAAAAGATGATGAATAATTATTAGAATCCTTTATATAGCCTGTGGATAAAGGGTTCAATTTAATATAATAAAAAGTGTGTCCACTTGTTTTATTATTTATTACAATAATTATTCAATAGAAACATCAGAAATGACACTGTACAAATAATATTAATGAAGAACTCTTAATAATTAAAAATAAAAACCAAACTTCATCCAAGAACTTCAATGTGAAGGGTGAGCTTGAAGATTAGAAGCTAACTTAGGAATGTCTGAGTCTCAAACGAAGATAGTTTTCCACTGTAGGAGCCTATTCCGGTTTTTATTTTTCAGATAAAAAGTGAAGAAAATGCAGTCTCACACAAGTACGAAGTAGTGAACGGCAGTACAAATCTAACTGCTATGTCTGCACAGTCTGCCCACCTCTCACCCAAAAGTTCACAAGAGCCATTTTTGAAAAAAATTGCCTTATTTCTGAATCACAATTCAATTCATAAAACTGCTCGTATCTTTCGTCTTGAAGTCCTCCGGCAACATATCAATGTTTTTATATGTTTATATATTTTGTAACGTATCTAATATTTTTAGCCTACTTTCGATTTTTGCAAAAAATGAAAGTAGACTTATGAGATCAACACAGGGCGAAAAAAGTGTGTCTGTCTGTGTGTGTATGTGTGTGTATATGTGTGTGAGTGTGTGAGTCTGTGTGTGAGTGAGTGTACTCTGAATGTCTGTCTCCCCCTATCAATTCGAACACGCTGAAAGCGAATTGAACGAAATTTGGTACAAAGGTAGCACTAGCAAAGGACACCTCAGTGTCATGTTTTATATCGCTGCCATCTTGACGGGAACGTAATGGCGGCCACACAAATGTTCAGAGCTTAAATCATATTACGACTAACCTAATCATCCGATCTCTACCAAATTTTGCAACAACATACCTTTATGGGGGGAGCATCCTTTGACCAAACTAATAGGTCATCAGCCTAATAGTTGGCGGATGGCGGCCATCTTTGTGTCAAAATCGATTCCCCTCATTAATTCGAACACGGTAAAACCGAATGGAACGAAATTTGGTACAGAGTTAGCACTAGCAAAGGGCACCTCAGTGTCATGTTTTATATCGCCGCCATCTTGACGGAAACGTAATGGCGGCCACACAAATGTTCAAAGCTTAAATCAAATTACGATTAACCTAATCATCCGATCTCTACCAAATTTTGCAACAACATACATTTTTAGAGGGAGCATCCTTTGACCAAACTAATAGGTCATTAGCCTAATATTTTGCGGATGGCGGCCATCTTTGTGTGAAAATCGATTCCCCCTATTAATTCGAACACGGTGAAACCGAATGGAACGAAATTTGGTACAGAGGTAGCACTAGCATAGGGCACCTCAGTGTCATGTTTTATATCACCGCCATCTTGACGGAAACGTAATCGCGGCCACCCAAATGTTAAAAGCTAAAATGTAATTACGACCAACCTAATAATCTAGTCTCTACCAAATTTTGCAACAACATATCTTTATGTGGGAAGCATATTCTGACCAAACTGCAAGCTCATCAGCCCAATAGTTTGCAGATGGTGGCCAGTATGTGTGCAAATCGATTCCCCCTGTCAATTAAATTACGGTGAAACGGAATTGCACGAAATTTGGTACAGAAGTAGCACTAGCAAAGGGCACCTCAGTGTCATGTTTTATATCGCCGCCATCATGACGGAAACGGAATGACGGCCACCCAAATGTTAAAAGCTTAAATCAAATTACGACCATCCTAATAATTTGATCTCTACCAGATTTTGCAACAACATGCTTTTTTGTGGAAAGCAGCTTATGACTGACTACAAGGTCATCAGCCCAATAGTTTGCAAATAGCGGCCATGTATGTGTGCAAATCCATTCCCCATATCAATTCAAACACGGTGCAACCGAATTGAATGACATTTTTTTCAGAGGTAGCATTAGCAAAGGGCACCTCATATTCATGTTTAATATCCCTATAGCACGTTGTATTTCAACAAGCTACTACAACCAACATTCAATTATACTCCTTGAAAAGGACAAAGTGTTATAACAATACCAATGCATTTAGGAGAAAGTAGGCTATATGTTCTTTATTGAACATCTTGTTTATATCTTTCGTAACATCACCGCGTACCACCAGTGGTACGCGAACCACAGTTTGGGAAACGCTGCTCTAGATGGTGTTGTACTGATGGAAGACGGTCATGTGACCCGGTCAGAGAAGTAGTGTGTCAGTCTTCAATGTGTTTTCTAAGTTGTGAAACATTATAATAAATAGTTCTTTGTCGGTGCTTAATGCCTTAATATTTATCACAACCACACTTACTAAGTTTTCTGACAGATTTTGTTGTATCTTGTTTCTGGGAGGCAGAGGCGGTCTGTGGGTGTCACTGTAGGTTTGGTAGTGTTTTGTAGAGCTGCTTGTCTTGAATAATAGGATCTGATGATGTTCGCTTGATGAGCGAAACATGACACTTCTTCTTTTCCTTTCCCTTTTCCTTTTCCGTTTCCTTTTTCTTATGGTTTTTCTTAATCTTTTTCATATTCTTATTTCTCTTCTTAATCTTTTTCATATTTTTTTCCTTATTGTTCTTCTTTTCCTTATTATTTTCCTTATTATTTTTCTTTTTCTTTTTCTTTTTCTTTTTCTGATTCTCATTCTGATTCTGATTCTTATTCTTATTCTTATCCTTCAACAGTCCGTAGCAATATATAACAGAGACTTTCTTTATTTCGAACTATCCCTAATTTCGCAACAACATATTGATACGTGCTACAGCTAGTAGCAAGTTCGTTAATTGGATCAAAGTAGGTAAAGCACAACACAAATGGTCCTTTAAAGAAATATTAGCTTTATTGAAGGTCTGAAAGTTACACCACACAATAAGCAAATAGAAACAATTAGCTGTCTTTCTTCGTGTTTGCTCCCTTATGGAGGACACTCACCCTGTCACTTGCTTACGCAGTTAATCCCTCACTAATTAGACAGGTGTCCTCGGTAGAAATACCTGCAACACTTTCTTGAGTGCACAAGCTACAGTTATTTACGATAGTTTGGCACTCACCACTAAATGCTTGAATACCGCACACTGCTTCGCTGTCCGCAGGCTAGGGAACATTCCACTGGGTTTCGCAATTCACACAGCACTTTTCCACAATAATCTCTGTCACACAGTGAAACACACTCGCTCAGAAACACAGTCCCGTAGTCACCGGCCAGGATTGCTCTTGATATATCGGGGCTGATGACTCACAGAGGTATCTAGAGTAGACCAGGGTTCACACCTTCTCGAGATTTCCAATTCTAGGTGGGCCACGAACCTTCTGGACCATGTCCTTGTTCTTGCAGCCCCGTTCCGTAAGGCGTTGGTAACACTCAGTCGGGGATAGCCTTGGGCGGCCTGAGTCACGCGTGAGGCAACGAAGCTGTCTAGCACTCGTAACAATATTACCTTCTTGGTAGGAAGTCGGGAACAGTAATTTCAAGCAGTTCAACGATTTTACAACAGATGGTAGCATCCCTGATATTATAACGTCGCTGTTTGATATTGCCATCTGACGAGGAATTTCTGTACCAAGAATTTTGGTCTTTGCTTGTGGAAACAAATTCACTGCGAAATTAGGCAATAATACTGTATATCACATATAATTTATCCAGGTTATGTTTCATATTCCAGTAATTGGAATTATTTTGTGTGGGCCGACTGAAAGTTAAAATATTAATAGCTCAGACAATTGACAGTCGCCGACTGGAGGGTGGAATGTGGTCCAACAAGTCACCCTCTTGTCTGTTTTAAAGGGTAGTGAATGCACCAATGAAGAGTTTAACCCAGTGGTGGTTCAGAAGTGAATCGGATGATGGCGCGCCGATATACGCGAACAAATTTAATGAGAATAATATGTAGGCTATGCTTCCACGGACACATAGTTCAAACTGTTTTCTTTTAGGTATTTCACCAATGTTTCAATACTCATTTTTTTCTATTCCTTATCTTTGAATATTGATCTGTCAATTCCAGCAAGTACCAGGCTCTTCATCTATGCCGACGACATAGCAGTAGCTGCTCAGTGATCATCCTTTGAAGAAGTGGAAGGAAAGCTGACTTCAGCGATGGACGAACTCTCCAAGTACCATGATGCCAACCATCTGAAGCCGAACCCTAATAAGATACAAGTGTGTGCGTTCCATCTACGAAACAGGGAAGCACGGCAACAGCTGGATATCACATGGCGAGGGGAGCAACTGAAACATTGCCCAACACCAGTTTACCTAAGTGTCACACTAGACCGTGCTCTAACGTACAGACAGCTATGTCTGAACACAAAACAGAAGGTCAGTGCTCGCAATGGCATACCCAAAAAGCTGATCGGCAGCACCTGGGGAGCCACCCCGCACATCCTGAGGACTTCCGGACTTGCACTGTGTATGTCAGCCGCTCTTGTGTGGAACGCTACAGCACATGCTAAGCAGGTTGATACTGCTGTCAACGACACTGCAAGCATAATCTCGGGATGCCTGAAACCAACACCAGCGCACAAACTATACCCTATTGTCGGAAAAGCCCCATCCAACATCCGAGGGCCATTGCAGCGGACGCTGAGAGAATAAAGCAGGAGAATGACCATCGACATCCACTATATGGTCACCAGGCAGCAAGGTCTCGCCTCAGAGTTTCCTTGCTAGGACTGCCGCTGGAGAGAACTCCAGAGATAACTCGTCTCAACAGATGGAGGAGCTCATTTCCCTCAGACTTGTCACCAATGGAAGAACTGGCTCCTGGCGCCGACCTACCTTATCCTGCGTGGAGGTCCCTCAACCGCTTAAGAGTGGGTGTCCCTCGATGCAAGACCAACCTGCAAAACTGGGGGATCCTTCCAGCAGACGCAGACACCTCTTGTGAACGTGGAGCTGAACAAGACCCAAGCCACCTACTTATCTGCCCCCTCCTGGACAACCCTTGCACAACGGAAGATGTTTTTAGAGGAAGTAACAAGGCCATCGCAGCTGCAGTTTTTTGGAAATGTTGACCGGACACAGAAATGAATGAATGAATCTTGGAATATCAAAATGTAAAACATATTACACAGGCAACACGTCGCTATCTAACATACGAACTGCACGTGCAGCGGGCACAGCAACTGTTAAAGTACAAAATTGCTTTAAGTGAGAGCAATGTGGATGAGCAATCACTAGTGAGAGACGACTCGCCTGCTGGCTGAATTCGCATCACAGAACTCCTGTTGCCATGGTTACCGCCGACTTCCGTTCCCCTTCCGGGCTTACTCAATCACCAAGGCAGAGAGAGACGTTCTTGCCATCACATCATGTCGCATCAGGCTAGTTGAGCAACGCGGCAGTAGATTCGCCACCGTGCCGTGTCGTTTGAAGGTCGATGTTCATGGTCTAATAGGTAACATCTAATGAGTAAAAATCATGTTTAAAAATCCTAATAAATGTCGAAATATTTATTTGTAAATCATTACTTATTTTGTAATAAAGCAGGGGACGCAGCGATTGAAACGCTTCAATGGAAAAAACCCATGTTCTTTAACCCCCTGTATGGGAAGAAAGTAGTTTAAGCTCTTTAATGTCTTGGAGGGTGTTTATATTACCATGGCTCAGGCTCACTCATTCACGGAGAATATTAACCAAGATCAGAACAACATCAGAAAAAAGGGCACAATGTTATGGATACAGTACAAGCATAGGATGAACGAAGACTGACAAAGAAGATTTTTAATATAGTTATGACCAGTACACTGAAACCAATCGGGTAAGGGAAACCATGGAGGACCTCAAGAAACTAAACTTCTCTTCAGAAGACATGACAGACAGACAAATATTGTAAGGTACCTGTGAGGGATGCCTGTACAAATAATAAATCTAGGGGATGAAATTAGTCTAAAATGGGGGTTGAGCTTGGCGAAAACTGTAAGAGGTAAGGAATGTTTTATGAATGGAGATCGATCGTGCGATCATCCAGGAGAACTCCCCAATGTACTGTTTGACGGGGTAGTTCTAGGTAAAGGGGTAGTTTGCAAGAGCTATTAAGTTATAAACCAAAGCGCAACGACTGCGCCACGCGGTTTGCAGTGAGCCGTAAGCACGCGAGTAAGTGGAGAGTTCGCTGTGGTCAGCGCGGAGCAAGGACGCTCAGTTGAATACAAGCAGCAATTAAGCAAGTACGCAATAAGGCTATTTCTAAGTCCTACCTAAAGTGGAATCTATTAGGGTAGGAACTTACTAACTAAATAAATAAAAGAGTGAGACCAGTGGCTTCTATTATTTAGGAGTTTAATGTGTATCTCTATCTGGAGATACACTGATAGAGCTAGCAGTTCAAAATAATCATTAATAAGAAATAAATACAGTCCAAGCACAGGGGGAGGGGAGTGTGTGGTGTAGTGGTTAGTGTGTAGATCGCTAAGACACTTACCCGGCCTGTAGACAGCAGAGGTTCAACACGTCGGTGCACTGAGTGAGGACTGAATGATTGATGATCCCGGCACTTGACCTCTGGGGTTCTTATAGCTTTGGTGTGCTCGCTCGGCGGAATCCTTACATTCCTACCGAGTCGTGCACCTCTTCCAGGTCATTGCCTGTGGTACGAGGCTACCCGATTTCCTGTATGTGCTAATTGTTCTTCATGTAATTTGTAGGTGGTATTTTATAAGGATTTTAGATCAGAAGTTTGTAGTTTTGGGATTTTATAGATTTTCCTTAGGGGATGGGGGTAGCGTACCCTAGGGGTACAACAATATACAGAGAAAAAAGTCAGAAAACACGAATTTGAGCAAACGCCCAAAGTGAAAAATACAGGAAAGAAGTGAACAGAAGGGAGAAAGGGGAAACACGGTGTATATATGAAACGCTTTTGGGAAGAAAGAGACAGAAAAAAAACATGAAAATTGATTGTGTTTTAACGTTCTCCTTAAGGGGGAATTAACGGAAATAATAATTATAATAATAATAATAACCACGAATTGTACAAGCACGTGGAGAAGATCAGTGATACGATTCGAAAAAGAAGGATTGCCTTTTATAGCCACGTGACACGAAAGAGCCCAGGCAGGATATCAAAACGGATATTGACATACTTTCAAGATAAGAAAACCACAGGGGCATGGTTTACAGAAGTTGAGAAAGATCTACGTGAAATGGAAATTTCCCCTAAAGATATCCAGGAGCGTGTTCCACTTCAGGAAAAACTACGTACGCGCAAATGTTTCCAGGAAAAGCCGAAGCTGAAGACAGGGAAGACGTGGTCCCAAGACAGAAAAGAACAACACCGGAGACGAATGCGGGAACACTGGGCGGTTGTTAGAGCTCTGAAGTAGAGACAGTTGAACTGACGTGGTCCCTAGTTGGCCGAATCGAAGAAATAGGAATAATAATAATAAAAATGTGATAATAATAATTATATTGGTTTTACGCCCTTTTAACTATGAGATTTTTAGAAACACTTGGGTGCCGGAATTTTACCTCAAGGGGGGTCTTTAACGTTCCAGTAAATCTACTGATAAGGTATCCTCGCAACTCGTGCCTCACTGACATCGGGAGAGCTTGGGATCAAATCCCACCTCGGCCGTCCAGAAAACAAAATAAATTGCCATTTTCTGCATTAATAAAGTTATTATATGTCCACTGACTGCAACCTTGGGCACAGCAGGTGAGAACGTTACCACTGCGCCATGCAGCCAGACTACAACTATTGTCTGGGGGCCAACTTCCACATAAATCCCCTAACCTACATAACCCCCCTCCCGGGTGAGTGAGAAACATTTTTATCAAGCTTCGGATCAATCGCCTGGGACTCCTTTGGCCGTCACGAGTAAACAGATAGGACATATGTACGTTAGTAATAAGCAGGAATTGTCGACCCACTCATGTGGTATCGATAGTTGTGTGTGGGTCGAGCTGTGGAGAAATATGACCCTCACAGCTGATTTATTTGTGTCGAAGGTCACGCCCCCACGTAACTTGCTAGAATCAACAGCTTAAGATTTATCGACCTATAAATCTACTGCAAACGTCTACTAGCGAGGAGCCTTATTTCCATACTAGAGAGAAGTAACGTTAACTAAAAGAATAATCCACCAATGACTTAAGGTACTGTGCACAATCTTAGTTTAGAAAGCGCAGGCATTCTGACAAATAGCGGTGCAGATCTTCATGTTGTGCCAGTTCACTGATCAAAGCTTGCTCCCAGAGTGACGTATTGTTTTAAGGTGGTCAAATAATAATTGGTAACCTTTCTCTCGGTCAGCACATATTCATACACAATAAAACCTCCCTGAGAAAAAAATACCAGTGACTAATTATTTGTGCAAATCATAAGTAAGGAAGAAAGCTTTTTAGTTTTACGTGACCGTTAATCATGCGATCTTGAGTCACAGGACCTCCTGTATACGTGGAATCCGAACCTCAGGATATGCCATTTCACTTCTAAAATATCACCTGTAATGACCGGGAATCGAACTCGGTCCACCTTAACAGCTGCCCCCACCACGTGCCTCAAATTACAAGTGATTAAATATGTGTACAAATCGCAAGTGATTAATTAATTGCACAAATTAAAAGTGATTAAATAAGTGTAAAAATCGCAAGTGATTAATTATTTGTACAAATTACAAGTAATTAAATATGTGTACAAATCGCAAGTGATTAATTATTTGTACAAATTACAAGTAATTAAATATGTGTACAAATCACAAGTGATTAATTATTTGTACAAATTACAAGTAATTACATATGTGTACAAATCGCAAGTGATTAATTATTTGTACAAATAACAAGTGATTAAATATGTGTACAAATCACAAGTGATTAATTATTTGTACAAATAACAAGTGATTAAATATGTGTACAAATCACAAGTGATTAATTATTTGTACACATTACAAGTGATTAAATATATGTACAAATCACAAGTGATTAATTATTTGTACACATTACAAGTGATTAAATATGTGTACAAATCACAAGTGATTAATTATTTGTACAAATAACAATTGATTAAATATCAGTACAAATCGCAAGTGATTAAATATGTGTACAAATCACAAGTGATTAAATATGTGTACAAATCACAACTGATTAATTATTTGTACACATTACAAGTGATTAAATAAGTGTACAAATCACAAGTGATTAATTATTTGTACAAATTATAAGTAATTAAATTTGTGTACAAATCGCAAGTGATTAATTATTTGTACAAATAACAAGTGATCAAATATGTGTACAAATCACAACTGATTAATTATTTGTACACATTACAAGTGATTAAATAAGTGTACAAATCACAAGTGATTAATTATTTGTACAAATTATAAGTAATTAAATATGTGTACAAATCGCAAGTAATTAATTATTTGTACAAATAACAAGTGATCAAATATGTGTACATATCACAAGTGATTAATTATTTGTACAAATAACAATTGATTAAATGTGTACAAATCACAAGTGATTAATTATTTGTACACATTACAAGTGATTAAATATGTGTACAAATCACAAGTGATTAATTAATTGTACAAATTGCAAGTGATTAAATATGTGTACAAATCACAAGTGTTTAATTATTTGTACAAATTACAAGTGATTAAATATCAGTACAAATCGCAAGTGATTAATTATTTGTACAAATTACAAGTGATTAAATATGTGTACAAATCACATGTGATTAATTATTTGTACAAATTACAAGTGATTAAATATGTGTACAGATCGCAAGTGATTAATTATTTGTACAAATAACAAGTGATTAAATATGTGTACAAATCACAAGTGATTAATTATTTGTACAAATAATAATTGATTAAATATGTGTACAAATCACAAGTGATTAATTATTTGTACAAATTACAAGTGATTAAACATGTGTACAAATCACAAGTGATTAATTATTTGTACAAATTACAAGTGATTAAATATCAGAACAAATCGCAAGTGATTAATTATTTGTACAAATTACAAGTGATTAAATATGTGTACAAATCACATATGATTAATTAATTGTTCAAATTACAAGTGATTAAATATGTGTACAAATCACATGTGATTAATTAATTGTACAAATTACAAGTGATTAAACATGTGTACAAATCACAAGTGATTAATTATTTGTACAAATTACAAGTGATTAAATATCAGTACAAATCGCAAGTGGTTAATTATTTGTACAAATTACAAGTGATTAAATATGTGTACAAATCACATGTGATTAATTATTTGTACAAATTACAAGTGATTAAATATGTGTACAGATCGCAAGTGATTAATTATTTGTACAAATAACAAGTGATTATATATGTGTACAAATCACAAGTGATTAATTATTTGTACAAATAACAATTGATTAAATATGTGTACAAATCACAAGTGATTAATTATTTGTACAAGTTACAAGTGATTAAACATGTGTACAAATCACAAGTGATTAATTATTTGTACAAATTACAAGTGATTAAATATCAGTACAAATCGCAAGTGCTTAATTATTTGTACAAATTACAAGTGATTAAATATGTGTTCAAATCACAAGTGATTAATTAATTGTACAAATTACAAGTGATTAAATGTGTGTACAGATCACATGTGATTAATTAATTGTACAAATTACAAGTGATTAAACATGTGTACAAATCACAAGTGATTAATTATTTGTACAAATTACAAGTGATTAAATATGAGTACAAATCACTTTCACAAGTGATTTGTACAAATTACAAGTGATTAAATATGTGTACAAATCACATGTGATTAATTATTTGTACAAATTGCAAGAGATTAAATATGATTTCAAATCACAAGTGATTAATTATTTGTACAAATTACAAGTGATTAAATATGTGTAGAAATCAAAAGTGATTAATTATTTGTACAAATTACAAGTGATTAATTATGTGTACAAATCAAAGTGATTAATTATTTGTACAAATTACAGGTGATTAAATATGAGTACAAATCACAAGTGATTAATTATTTGTACACATTACAAGTGATTAAATATGAGTACAAATCACAAGTGATTAATTATTTGTAAAAATTACAAGTGATTAAATATGATTTCAAATCACAAGTGATTAATTATTTGTACAAATTACAAGTGATTAAATATGAGTACAAATCACTTTCACAAGTGATTTGTACAAATTACAAGTGATTAAATATGTGTACAAATCACAAGTGATTAATTATTTGTACAAATTACAAGTGATTAAATATGTGTACAAATCACAAGTGATTAATTATTTGTACAAATTACAAGTGATTAAATATAAGTACAAATCACAAGTGATTAATTATCTGTACAAATTACAAGTGATTAAATATGAGTACAAATCACAAGTGATTAATTATTTGTACAAATTACAAGTGATTAAATAAGTGTACAAATCACAAGTGATTAATTATTTGTACAAATTATAAGTAATTACATTTGTGTACACATCGCAAGTGATTAATTATTTGTACAAATAACAAGTGATCAAATATGTGTACAAATCACAACTGATTAATTATTTGTACACATTACAAGTGATTAAATAAGTGTACAAATCACAAGTGATTAATTATTTGTACAAATTATAAGTAATTAAATATGTGTACAAATCGCAAGTAATTAATTATTTGTACAAATAACAAGTGAGTCAAATATGTGTATATATCACAAGTGATTAATTATTTTTACAAATAACAATTGATTAAATATGTGTACAAATCACAAGTGATTAATTATTTGTACACATTACAAGTGATTAAATATGTGTACAAATCACAAGTGATTAATTAATTGTACAAATTGCAAGTGATTAAATATGTGTACAAATCACAAGTGTTTAATTATTTGTACAAATTACAAGTGATTAAATATCAGTACAAATCGCAAGTGATTAATTATTTGTACAAATTACAAGTGATTAAATATGTGTACAAATCACATGTGATTAATTATTTGTACAAATTACAAGTGATTAAATATGTGTACAGATCGCAAGTGATTAATTATTTGTTCAAATAACAAGTGATTAAATATGTGTACAAATCACAAGTGATTAATTATTTGTACAAATAATAATTGATTAAATATGTGTACAAATCACAAGTGATTAATTATTTGTACAAATTACAAGTGATTAAACATGTGTACAAATCACAAGTGATTAATTATTTGTACAAATTACAAGTGATTAAATATCAGAACAAATCGCAAGTGATTAATTATTTGTACAAATTACAAGTGATTAAATATGTGTACAAATCACATATGATTAATTAATTGTACAAATTACAAGTGATTAAATATGTGTACAAATCACATGTGATTAATTAATTGTACAAATTACAAGTGATTAAACATGTGTACAAATCACAAGTGATTAATTATTTGTACAAATTACAAGTGATTAAATATCAGTACAAATCGCAAGTGATTAATTATTTGTACAAATTACCAGTGATTAAATATGTGTACAAATCACATGTGATTAATTATTTGTACAAAAAACAAGTGATTAAATATGTGTACAGATCGCAAGTGATTAATTATTTGTACAAATAACAAGTGATTATATATGTGTTCAAATCACGAGTGATTAATTATTTGTACAAATAACAATTGATAAAATATGTGTACAAATCACAGGTGATTAATTATTTGTACAAATTACAAGTGATTAAACATGTGTACAAATCACAAGTGATTAATTATTTGTACAAATTACAAGTGATTAAATATCAGTACAAATCGCAAGTGCTTAATTATTTGTACAAATTACAAGTAATTAAATATGTGTTCAAATCACAAGTGATTAATTAATTGTACAAATTACAAGTGATTAAATATGTGTACAGATCACATGTGATTAATTAATTGCACAAATTACAAGTGATTAAACATGTGTACAAATCACAAGTGATTAATTATTTGTACAAATTACAAGTGATTAAATATCAGTACAAATCGCAAGTGATTAATTATTTGTACAAATTACAAGTGATTAAATATGTGTACAAATCACATGTGATTATTTATTTGTACAAATTGCAAGAGATTAAATATGATTTCAAATCACAAGTGATTAATTATTTGTACAAATTACAAGTGATTAAATATGTGTAGAAATCACAAGTGATTAATTATTTGTACAAATTGCAAGAGATTAAATATGATTTCAAATCACAAGTGATTAATTATTTGTACAAATTACAAGTGATTAAATATGTGTAGAAATCACAAGTGATTAATTATTTGTACAAATTACAAGTGATTAATTATGTATACAAATCACAAGTGATTAATTATTTGTACAAATTACAGGTGATTAAATATGAGTACAAATCACAAGTGATTAATTATTTGTACACATTACAAGTGATTAAATATGAGTACAAATCACAAGTGATTAATTATTTGTACAAATTACATGTGATTAAATATGTGTACAAATCACAAGTAATTAATTATTTGTACAAATTACAAGTGATTAAATATGAGTACAAATCACAAGTGATTAATTATCTGTACAAATTACAAGTGATTAAATATGAGTACAAATCACAAGTGATTAATTATTTGTACAAATTGCAAGTGATTAAATATGTGTACAAATCACAAGTGATTAATTATTTGTACAAATTACAAGTGATTAAATATGAGTACAAATCACAAGTGATTAATTATTTTTACAAATTACACGTGATTAAATATGAGTACAAATCACAAGTGATTAATTATTTGTACAAATTAGAGGTGATTAAATATTAGTACAAATCACAAGTGATTAATTATTTGTACACATTTCAAGTGATTAAATATGAGTACAAATCACAAGTGATTAATTATTTGTACAAATTACAAGTGATTAAATATGATTTCAAATCACAAGTGATTAATTATTTGTACAAATTACAAGTGATTAAATATGAGTACAAATCACTTTCACAAGTGATTTGTACAAATTACAAGTGTTTAAATATGTGTACAAATCACAAGTGATTAATTATTTGTACAAATTACAAGTGATTAAATATGTGTACAAATCACAAGTGATTAATTATTTGTACAAATTACAAGTGATTAAATATGAGTACAAATCACAAGTGATTAATTATTTGAACAAATTACAAGTGATTAAATATCAGTACAAATCACAAGTGATTAATTATTTGTACAAATTACAAGTGATTAAATATGTGTACAAATCACAAGTGATTAATTATTTGTGCAAATTACAAGTGATTAAATATGAGTACAAATCACAAGTGATTAATTATTTTTACAAATTACACGTGATTAAATATGAGTACAAATCACAAGTGATTAATTATTTGTACAAATTACAAGTGAATAAATATGTTTACAAATCACAAGTGATTAATTAATTTTCACGTAAAGTTTGGGCTTAAAAATAAAAAGAATGCATGTCATGAATATTCGCCTCCAATCATAAGCCAAGAGACTTCGAGTTTTGCCAGGGACTGCTAAATTGGTTATGATTCATATTACACAAGCATGAGTAAATTTGATAATTTCCACACAACATGGAATACTAATTTTACATGACGTTTAACGTTACGTAAACAGTGCGCAGACAATGTAGCGTGAGCCAGGCTGAGGGCTGTGACGTGTGCACAATGAGGCCATGACAAGCATTCAGCAGAATATCATAGCGCACGCTGACTACCAGTATCACTACTCCAAGTAACAATATCTTACTGATTGCATGCCTGCGGGTTTCCAAACTGGCACATTCAACTGTCTCTCATTGTTAGAGTCTGTCATTATAGCATGCATATTGCAGAATAACTAAACAATTAAATTATTAAATAAATAAATAAATAAACAATGAAATAAAAAATTAAATAATGAATTTCTATTCAGAAGAGAAAATATATGACAAACATCCTCGTTGGACCTGAATGGATGATCACAAATCTTGGAAAAATCGGTCGAGTCACAAATTTCAGATATCTCGGTGAAGTCATCCATCAGAATGGATTAGAAGAGGAAGCAGTTAATGTCAGGATGAGGAAGTTTGACCAGGCATACCAAATGACAAAGAATATCTATAACTAAAAGTCTATTATAGGGGCCAAGTTCCGACACTACACCACAGTTGTAAAACCTGAGGGATTATATGCGTCCCAAACTTTGACCATGAATAATAAAGGTCAAGATGACCAACTGGAAAAAAGAGAGCGCAGGATATTAAGACAAATCCTTGGTAATAGATGGGTTGATGGACAGTGGCGAATGAGAGCAAAAAAGGACTTGTACAACAAAATAGATCCTATCACAGCATCAATTAAGAAGAGACGGCTACTATTTTACGGTCACCTCTTGAGGATGACTGATGATCGATTAACGAAAAGAATATGGAGATAGCCTACATTAAGTCTAAGGCAACAAGACCTGGATGGTTCGAGGAATGCGAAAAAGATCTCATGAAAATTGGTATTCCAGACCGAGAAATTCCTGACTGGAACACATTTAGAAGATTGGTGAACAACTACCAAGGTTTTAAAATGGTATCAACTTCCGGAAGACGGAGAGGACCTTTGTCCGAAGAACATAAACAGGCACTCGTCGCTGGGGTCAGACGATACTGGCAGGAATTCAAAGCCGGAACAAGAACAGGACCTAGACACTAAAGTGAAGTTGGTTGTTACCACACAGTCCATAGAGGCTCAACTCGATGTATATAAAAAAATGAATAACATAATTTAATAGATAATTAAATAATAAATAAATATTCAAATAAAGAACTAAAATCGTAGATGATGAGCACCAATAGGAACTACATGGAGAAAACAGTGAAGACGAAATATGGGCGGGTAAAGGTCACGAAATAGTTTAAATACCTCGAAGAGGTCATCAGCAACAATGGAATGGGCAAAGAGGCAATAGAAAACAGAAGACTTAAACTAGAAAAACTAAACTCCGCCACCAAATACAGTATATATACGAGTACAACCAAAGGAACCTATCCATTAACGGAAAGTATTACAGTGCTGTGGTAAAACCAGTGATCCTATATGGTCTATAAACGGCCAACCTGCAAAAGCTCCTGAAGATTGAAAGGAGAATACGGAGAAGGATTTACGGCCCAAGTGTGGTTCAGGGAGAGATCAAACCAGGAGACGTGGAAACAACGATCACGAAAATACGACTGAGTTTCTATGGACATGGTCAGAATGGATCCAGCAAGGATAAATAAACAAATTCTTGATAAAATGTACAATCTGAAGAGCCAGGGGAGGGGGCTACACCAAGCTAGGAATCACAGATGTTGACTGTCAAGACGGAAAAAAAATCGGAGACAGACTTTGTAACATAAAGGTTCTGGTGGAAGAAAATAGCGTAGAGGAGGAGGTTGGACAGAAGAGAGAAAAGTGCAACACTCTGAAAGAATGAAGGAAATGTGGAGGCAGAGAAAGGAAGAAAGGACAATGAGAAGAAAATGAAGTGATATTTGCGTTGTCCATAGTTTTGGCCGGTTCGCGAGGGTAAATAAAGAGCTAAATAAATAAATAAATAAATAAATAAATAAATAAATAAATAAATAAATAAAGTGGTGGAAACTTTTAATGTTTTAAAGAGGTAATTTTGAAATCGTATTCCTCTAAAATTAAATCTGTGATTTTTGTTTCTTTTATATACTGTATACTGTATTTGTATAAGATCCCTAATGTTTTAAGAGAATTGTGTTTACTCATGTAGAACTGCAAGTAGAGAATATTTGTTTAGTTGGGTTTTGTGATATAATTATCCGCTTCGTGTTCCTGAGGTGTCTCTTCTCATCTGAGGTATCTTAATGCTTGAGGTTAGAGGTAATTTAGTCAACTGATTTGTGGTCAACGTATAGATGTGAATTAAGCCTTGGCAAATGCACGGAGGGCTTCAAGGCACGTGGTGGAGAATATTCACTGCAGTTGGTCTCCTGTTAAAAAACAGTATTTAAGTGGATGTGAGCAGAAATGACATTTGAGATCGCTTGTTTCGCTGGAGACATCAGTGCTGTGATAAACTCCGGACCATCACGACATTCCAAACTCGAATTTCTGTCAGCCACGCTTTTGAGCAAAATTCGCCTCTAGAAGGATCGCAGGTACATCAGCAACCAAGGGATTACATTATCTGTTTTGAGGACACAGAGATACTGTAGGACAGAGGTCTCCGAACATTTTAGCGAGTCACATCATGAGTAAATGTAAATAATCTTAGCCTTAAACTTCACGAATTATTTCTTGGTTTATGCCGTGTCTTGTGTGGGGTTTCGCTTAGGAACGCCAAGCTGGCTCATCAGCGGGCTCTTGGTGTCTGTCCCCGGTCCTCCACAGGACTAGCGAACTGTGCACTACCTCCCTTCTTATTAAGCACACCTGCGTTTCTTTACTGCAAGAGCTAAAAGCTCAAACAGCCTTTCACCTCCCTATAAAGCCTTCCCACACAAGACATGGTATAAACCTAGAAAAATTGATGAGTTTTAATTCACTGGCCGTGAAAGCCAATATACCATCTTTTTGGAAGCCTTTATAGGGAGATCAAAGAAATTGCAGAAGGAATCTGTTTAAAAAAAATCGAAATGTAGATATGTTTCGTCATCTGTGGCGTATTTGGATCTAGTTTTGAGAGCGTCTTTTCGGAGGAAAATATCTATGCATTCTCTTCCTCCAGTCACACATACGCTCTTCTATTATCACTTTTGTGCCTCAAAATATGGTTAGTTTATTTAAGTACTTGAATTTTACAGTTAATTCTAATGATCGTCATGGTACACCTTTCCTCAATTGGGGGTATCAGGATATTATTAGGCCTATTATTATTAAACACAATGTGTACAAAAAGAATAAAATGTAATTATTAAATTAATAAGAAAACCTTGTGGTGTTTGAAGCCGTTTTTCAGTGTTGCCTTAGTAAACAAAAGTTTGATGCTTTTCAGTTGGTCAACACGATTGTATCCAAATGAGATGGGTTATTCCCTAATCCTGAAAAAAGTTACATGGGATTATTACTCTCATATAATTTTTCATCCATTCCATTAAATATTACTCTCATGTATTTTTTCATCCATCCTATTAATTATTACTCTCATGTAATTTTTTCATCCATCCTATTAATTATTACTCTCATGTAATTTTTCATCCATCCCATTAATTATTACTCTCTTGTAATTTTTCATCCATCCCATTAATTATTACTCTCATGTAATTTTTTCATCCATCCCATTAATTATTAATCTCATGTAATTTTTCATCCATTCCATTAATTATTACTCTTATGTAATTTTTTCATCCATCCCATTAATTATTACTCTCATGTAATTTTTCATCCATCCCATTAATTATTGCTCTCGTGTAATTTTTCATCCATTCCATTAATTATTACTCTCATGTAAATTTTCATCCATCCCATTAATTATTATTCTCATGTAATTTTTCCTCCATCCCATTAATTATTACTCACATGTAATTTTTCATCCATCTCATTAATTATTATTCTCATGCATTTTTTCATTCATCTCATTAATTATTACTCTCATGCATTTTTTCATCCATCACATTAATTATTACTCTCATGCATTTTTTCATCCATCTCATTAATTATTCCTCTCATGCATTTTTCATCATCTCATTAATTATTAATCTCATGCATTTTTTCATCCATCACATTAATTATTACTCTCATGTAATTTTTCATCATCTCATTAATTATTACTCTCATGTAATGTTTCATCCATCACATTACTTATTACTCTCTGTAATTTTTCATCATCCCATTAATTATTACTCTCATGTAATGTTTCATCCATCTCATTAATTATTTCTCTCATGTAATGTTTCATCCATCTCATTAATTATTACTCTCATGCATTTTTTCATCCATCACATTAATTATTACTCTCATGTAATTTTTCATCATCACATTAATTATTACTCTCATGTAATTTTTCATCATCCTATTAATTATTACTCTCATGTAATGTTTCATCCATCTCATTAATTATAACTCTCATGTAATGTTTCATCCATCTCATTAATTATTACTCTCATGTAATTTTTCATCATCCCATTAATTATTACTCTCATGTAATGTTTCATCCATCCCATTAATTATTACTCTCATGTAATGTTTCATCCATCTCATTAATTATTACTCTCATGTAATGTTTCATCCATCTCATTAATTATTACTCTCATGTAATGTTTCATCCATCTCATTAATTATTACTCTCATGTAATGTTTCATCCATCTCATTAATTATTACTCTCATGTAATTTTTTATCCATTCCATTAATTATTACTCTTATGTAATTTTTTCATCCATCCCATTAATTATTACTCTCATGTAATTTTTCATCCATCCCATTAATTATTGCTCTCGTGTAATTTTTCATCCATTCCATTAATTATTACTCTCATGTAATTTTTCATCCATCCCATTAATTATTATTCTCATGTAATTTTTCCTCCATCCCATTAATTATTACTCACATGTAATTTTTCATCCATCTCATTAATTATTGTTCTCATGCATTTTTTCATTCATCTCATTAATTATTACTCTCATGCATTTTTACATCCATCACATTAATTATTACTCTCATGTAATGTTTCATCCATCCCATTAATTATCACTCCCCTGTAATGTTTCATCATCTCATTAATTATTACTCTCATTTAATTTTTCATCATCTCATTAATTATTACTCTCATGTAATGTTTCATCCATCCCATTAATTATTACTCTCATGTAATGTTTCATCCATCCCATTAATTATTACTCTCATGTAATTTTTCATCATCCCTTTAATTATTACTGTCATGTAATTTTTCATCATCTCATTAATTATTACTCTCATGCATTTTTTCATCATCTCATTAATTATTACTCTCATGCATTGTTTCCTCCTTCACATTAATTATTACTCTCATGTAATTTTTCATCATCCCATTAATTATTACTCTCATGTAATGTTTCATCCATCACATTAATTATTACTCTCATGTAATTTTTCATCATCCCATTAATTATTACTCTCATGTAATGTTTCATCCATCTCATTAATTATTACTCTCATGTAATGTTTCATCCATCACATTAATTATTACTCTCTGTAATTTTTCATCATCCCATTAATTATTACTCTCATGAAATGTTTCATCCATCTCATTAATTATTACTCTCATGTAATGTTTCATCCATCTCATTAATTATTACTCTCATGTAATTTTTCATCATCCCATTAATTATTACTCTCATGTAATGTTTCATCCATCCCTTAATTATTACTCTCATGTAATGTTTCATCCATCTCATTAATTATTACTCTCATGTAATGTTTCATCCATCATATTAATTATTACTCTCATGTAATGTTTCATCCATCTCATTAATTATTACTCTCATGTAATGTTTCATCCATCTCATTAATTATTACTCTCATGTAATGTTTCATCCATCCCATTAATTATTACTCTCATGTAATGTTTCATCCATCTCATTAATTATTACTCTCATGTAATGTTTCATCCATCTCATTAATTATTACTCTCATGTAATGTTTCATCCATCTCATTAATTATTACTCTCATGTAATGTTTCATCCATCTCATTAATTATTACTCTCATGTAATGTTTCATCCATCTCATCAATTATTACTCTCATGTAATGTTTCATCCATCTCATTAATAATTACTCTCATGTAATGTTTCATCCATCTCATTAATTATTACTCTCATGTAATGTTTCATCCATCTCATTAATTATTATTCTCATGCATTTTTTCATTCATCTCATTAATTATTACTCTCATGCATTTTTTCATCCATCACATTAATTATTACTCTCATGCATTTTTTCATCCATCTCATTAATTATTCCTCTCATGCATTTTTCATCATCTCATTAATTATTAATCTCATGCATTTTTTCATCCATCACATTAATTATTACTCTCATGTAATTTTTCATCATCTCATTAATTATTACTCTCATGTAATGTTTCATCCATCACATTATTTATTACTCTCTGTAATTTTTCATCATCCCATTAATTATTACTCTCATGTAATGTTTCATCCATCCCATTAATTATTTCTCTCGTGTAATGTTTCATCCATCTCATTAATTATTACTCTCATGTAATGTTTCATCCATCACATTAATTATTACTCTCAAGTAGTGTTTCATCCATCTCATTAATTATTACTCTCATGTAATGTTTCATCCATCTCATTAATTATTACTCTCATGTAATGTTTCATCCATCTCATTAATTATTACTCTCATGTAATGTTTCATCCATCTCATTAATTATTACTCTCATGTAATGTTTCATCCATCTCATCAATTATTACTCTCATGTAATGTTTCATCCATCTCATTAATAATTACTCTCATGTAATGTTTCATCCGTCTCATTAATTATTACTCTCATGTAATGTTTCATCCATCTCATTAATTATTACTCTCATGTAATTTTTTCATCCATCCCATTAATTATTAATCTCATGTAATTTTTCATCCATTCCATTAATTATTACTCTTATGTAATTTTTTCATCCATCCCATTAATTATTACTCTCATGTAATTTTTCATCCATCCCATTAATTATTGCTCTCATGTAATTTTTCATCCATTCCATTAATTATTACTCTCATGTAATTTTTCATCAATCCCATTAATTATTATTCTCATGTAATTTTTCCTCCATCCCATTAATTATTACTCACATGTAATTTTTCATCCATCTCATTAATTATTATTCTCATGCATTTTTTCATTCATCTCATTAATTATTACTCTCATGCATTTTTCATCCATCACATTAATTATTACTCTCATGCATTTTTTTCATCCATCTCATTAATTATTACTCTCATGCATTTTTTCATCATCTCATTAATTATTACTCTCATGCATTTTTTCATCCATCACATTAATTATTACTCTCATGTAATTTTTCATCATCTCATTAATTATTACTCTCATGTAATGTTTCATCCATCCCATTAATAATTACTCTCATTTAATTTTTCATCATCTCATTAATTATTACTCTCATTTAATTTTTCATCATCTCATTAATTATTACTCTCATGTAATGTTTCATCCATCCCATTAATTATTACTCTCATGTAATGTTTCATCCATCCCATTAATTATTACTCTCATGTAATTTTTCATCATCCCATTAATTATTACTCTCATGTAATTTTTCATCATCTCATTAATTATTACTCTCATGCATTTTTCATCATCTCATTAATTATTACTCTCATGCATTTTTTCATCCGTCACATTAATTATTACTCTCATGTAATTTTTCATCATCCCATTAATTATTACTCTCATGTAATGTTTCATCCATCACATTAATTATTACTCTCATGTAATTTTTCATCATCCCATTAATTATTACTCTCATGTAATGTTTCATCCATCTCATTAATTATTACTCTCATGTAATGTTTCATCCATCACATTAATTATTACTCTCTGTAATTTTTCATCATCCCATTAATTATTACTCTCATGTAATGTTTCATCCATCTCATTAATTATTACTCTCATGTAATGTTTCATCCATCTCATTAATTATTACTCTCATGTAATTTTTCATCATCCCATTAATTATTACTCTCATGTAATGTTTCATCCATCCCATTAATTATTTCTCTCGTGTAATGTTTCATCCATCTCATTAATTATTACTCTCATGTAATGTTTCATCCATCACATTAATTATTACTCTCAAGTAGTGTTTCATCCATCTCATTAATTATTACTCTCATGTAATGTTTCATCCATCTCATTAATTATTACTCTCATGTAATGTTTCATCCATCTCATTAATTATTACTCTCATGTAATGTTTCATCCATCTCATTAATTATTACTCTCATGTAATGTTTCATCCATCCCATTAATTATTATACTCTCATGTAATGTTTCATCCATCTCATTAATTATTACTCTCATGTAATGTTTCATCCATCTCATTAATTATTACTCTCATGTAATGTTTCATCCATCTCATTAATTATTAATCTCATGTAATGTTTCATCCATCTCATTAATTATTACTCTCATGTAATGTTTCATCCATCTCATTAATTGTTACTCTCATGTAATTTTTCATCCATTCCATTAATTATTACTCTTATGTAATTTTTTCATCCATCCCATTAATTATTACTCTCATGTAATTTTTCATCCATCCCATTAATTATTGCTCTCGTGTAATTTTTCATCCATTCCATTAATTATTACTCTCATGTAATTTTTCATCCATCCCATTAATTATTATTCTCATGTAATTTTTCCTCCATCCCATTAATTATTACTCACATGTAATTTTTCATCCATCTCATTAATTATTATTCACATGCATTTTTTCATTCATCTCATTAATTATTACTCTCATGCATTTTTTCATCCATCACATTAATTATTACTCTCATGCATTTTTTCATCCATCTCATTAATTATTACTCTCATGCATTTTTTCATCATCTCATTAATTATTACTCTCATGCATTTTTTCATACATCACATTAATTATTACTCTCATGTAATTTTTCATCATCTCATTAATTATTACTCTCATGTAATGTTTCATCCATCCCATTAATTATTACTCTCATGTAATGTTTCATCATCTCATTAATTATTACTCTCATGCATTTTTTCATCCATCACATTAATTATTACTCTCATGTAATTTTTCATCATCCCATTAATTATTACTCTCATGTAATGTTTCATCCATCACATTAATTATTACTCTCATGTAATTTTTCATCATCCCATTAATTATTACTCTCATGTAATGTTTCATCCATCACATTAATTATTACTCTCATGTAATGTTTCATCCATCACATTAATTATTACTCTCTGTAATTTTTCATCATCCCATTAATTATTACTCTCATGTAATGTTTCATCCATCTCATTAATTATTACTCTCATGCATATTTTCATCCATCACATTAATTATTACTCTCATGTAATTTTTCATCATCCCATTAATTATGACTCTCATGTAATGTTTCATCCATCACATTAATTATTACTCTCATGTAATTTTTCATCATCCCATTAATTATTACTCTCATGTAATGTTTCATCCATATCATTAATTATTACTCTCATGTAATGTTTCATCCATCACATTAATTATTACTCTCTGTAATTTTTCATCATCCCATTAATTATTACTCTCATGTAATGTTTCATCCATCTCATTAATTATTACTCTCATGTAATGTTTCATCCATCTCATTAATTATTACTCTCATGCATTTTTTCATCCATCACATTAATTATTACTCTCATGTAATTTTTCATCATCCCATTAATTATTACTCTCATGTAATGTTTCATCCATCACATTAATTATTACTCTCATGTAATTTTTCATCATCCTATTAATTATTACTCTCATGTAATGTTTCATCCATCTCATTAATTATAACTCTCATGTAATGTTTCATCCATCTCATTAATTATTACTCTCATGTAATTTTTCATCATCCCATTAATTATTACTCTCATGTAATGTTTCATCCATCCCATTAATTATTACTCTCATGTAATGTTTCATCCATCTCATTAATTATTACTCTCATGTAATGTTTCATCCATCACATTAATTATAACTCTCATGTAATGTTTCATCCATCTCATTAATTATTACTCTCATGTAATGTTTCATCCACCTCATTAATTATTACTCTCATGTAATGTTTCATCCATCTCATTAATTATTACTCTCATGTAATGTTTCATCCATCTCATTAATTATTACTCTCATGTAATGGTTCATCCATCCCATTAATTATTACTCTCATGTAATGTTTCATCCATCTCATTAATTATTACTCTCATGTAATGTTTCATCCATCTCATTAATTATTACTCTCATGTAATGTTTCATCCATCTCATTAATTATTAATCTCATGTAATGTTTCATCCATCTCATTAATTATTACTTTCATGTAATGTTTCATCCATCTCATTAATTATTACTCTCATGTAATTTTTCATCCATTCCATTAATTATTACTCTTATGTAATTTTTTCATCCATCCCATTAATTATTACTCTCATGTAATTTTTCATCCATCCCATTAATTATTGCTCTCGTGTAATTTTTCATCCATTCCATTAATTATTACTCTCATGTAATTTTTCATCCATCCCATTAATTATTATTCTCATGTAATTTTTCCTCCATCCCATTAATTATTACTCACATGTAATTTTTCATCCATCTCATTAATTATTATTCTCATGCATTTTTTCATTCATCTCATTAATTATTACTCTCATGCATTTTTTCATCCATCACATTAATTATTACTCTCATGCATTTTTTCATCCATCTCATTAATTATTACTCTCATGCATTTTTTCATCATCTCATTAATTATTACTCTCATGCATTTTTTCATCCATCACATTAATTATTACTCTCATGTAATTTTTCATCATCTCATTAATTATTACTCTCATGTAATGTTTCATCCATCCCATTAATTATTACTCTCATGTAATGTTTCATCATCTCATTAATTATTACTCTCATGCATTTTTTCATCCATCACATTAATTATTACTCTCATGTAATTTTTCATCATCCCATTAATTATTACTCTCATGTAATGTTTCATCCATCACATTAATTATTACTCTCATGTAATTTTTCATCATCCCATTAATTATTACTCTCATGTAATGTTTCATCCATCACATTAATTATTACTCTCATGTAATGTTTCATCCATCACATTAATTATTACTCTCTGTAATTTTTCATCATCCCATTAATTATTACTCTCATGTAATGTTTCATCCATCTCATTAATTATTACTCTCATGCATTTTTTCATCCATCACATTAATTATTACTCTCATGTAATTTTTCATCATCCCATTAATTATTACTCTCATGTAATGTTTCATCCATCACATTAATTATTACTCTCATGTAATTTTTCATCATCCCATTAATTATTACTCTCATGTAATGTTTCATCCATCTCATTAATTATTACTCTCATGTAATTTTTCATCCATCACATGAATTATTACTCTCTGTAATTTTTCATCATCCCATTAATTATTACTCTCATGTAATGTTTCATCCATCTCATTAATTATTACTCTCATGTAATGTTTCATCCATCTCATTAATTATTACTCTCATGCATTTTTTCATCCATCACATTAATTATTACTCTCATGTAATTTTTCATCATCCCATTAATTATTACTCTCATGTAATGTTTCATCCATCACATTAATTATTACTCTCATGTAATTTTTCATCATCCGATTAATTATTACTCTCATGTAATGTTTCATCCATCTCATTAATTATAACTCTCATGTAATGTTTCATCCATCTCATTAATTATTACTCTCATGTAATTTTTCATCATCCCATTAATTATTACTCTCATGTAATGTTTCATCCATCCCATTAATTATTACTCTCATGTAATGTTTCATCCATCTCATTAATTATTACTCTCATGTAATGTTTCATCCATCACATTAATTATTACTCTCATGTAATGTTTCATCCATCTCATTAATTATTACTCTCATGTAATGTTTCATCCACCTCATTAATTATTACTCTCATGTAATGTTTCATCCATCTCATTAATTATTACTCTCATGTAATGTTTCATCCATCTCATTAATTATTACTCTCATGTAATGTTTCATCCATCCCATTAATTATTACTCTCATGTAATGTTTCATCCATCTCATTAATTATTACTCTCATGTAATGTTTCATCCATCTCATTAATTATTACTCTCATGTAATGTTTCATCCATCTCATTAATTATTAATCTCATGTAATGTTTCATCCATCTCATTAATTATTACTTTCATGTAATGTTTCATCCATCTCATTAATTATTACTCTCATGTAATTTTTCATCCATTCCATTAATTATTACTCTTATGTAATTTTTTCATCCATCCCATTAATTATTACTCTCATGTAATTTTTCATCCATCCCATTAATTATTGCTCTCGTGTAATTTTTCATCCATTCCATTAATTATTACTCTCATGTAATTTTTCATCCATCCCATTAATTATTATTCTCATGTAATTTTTCCTCCATCCCATTAATTATTACTCACATGTAATTTTTCATCCATCTCATTAATTATTATTCTCATGCATTTTTTCATTCATCTCATTAATTATTACTCTCATGCATTTTTTCATCCATCACATTAATTATTACTCTCATGCATTTTTTCATCCATCTCATTAATTATTACTCTCATGCATTTTTTCATCATCTCATTAATTATTACTCTCATGCATTTTTTCATCCATCACATTAATTATTACTCTCATGTAATTTTTCATCATCTCATTAATTATTACTCTCATGTAATGTTTCATCCATCCCATTAATTATTACTCTCATGTAATGTTTCATCATCTCATTAATTATTACTCTCATGCATTTTTTCATCCATCACATTAATTATTACTCTCATGTAATTTTTCATCATCCCATTAATTATTACTCTCATGTAATGTTTCATCCATCACATTAATTATTACTCTCATGTAATTTTTCATCATCCCATTAATTATTACTCTCATGTAATGTTTCATCCATCACATTAATTATTACTCTCATGTAATGTTTCATCCATCACATTAATTATTACTCTCTGTAATTTTTCATCATCCCATTAATTATTACTCTCATGTAATGTTTCATCCATCTCATTAATTATTACTCTCATGCATTTTTTCATCCATCACATTAATTATTACTCTCATGTAATTTTTCATCATCCCATTAATTATTACTCTCATGTAATGTTTCATCCATCACATTAATTATTACTCTCATGTAATTTTTCATCATCCCATTAATTATTACTCTCATGTAATGTTTCATCCATCTCATTAATTATTACTCTCATGTAATTTTTCATCCATCACATTAATTATTACTCTCTGTAATTTTTCATCATCCCATTAATTATTACTCTCATGTAATGTTTCATCCATCTCATTAATTATTACTCTCATGTAATGTTTCATCCATCTCATTAATTATTACTCTCATGCATTTTTTCATCCATCACATTAATTATTACTCTCATGTAATTTTTCATCATCCCATTAATTATTACTCTCATGTAATGTTTCATCCATCACATTAATTATTACTCTCATGTAATTTTTCATCATCCGATTAATTATTACTCTCATGTAATGTTTCATCCATCTCATTAATTATAACTCTCATGTAATGTTTCATCCATCTCATTAATTATTACTCTCATGTAATTTTTCATAATCCCATTAATTATTACTCTCATGTAATGTTTCATCCATCCCATTAATTATTACTCTCATGTAATGTTTCATCCATCTCATTAATTATTACTCTCATGTAATGTTTCATCCATCACATTAATTATTACTCTCATGTAATGTTTCATCCATCTCATTAATTATTACTCTCACGTAATGTTTCATCCACCTCATTAATTATTACTCTCATGTAATGTTTCATCCATCTCATTAATTATTACTCTCATGTAATTTTTCATCATCCCATTAATTATTACTCTCATGTAATGTTTCATCCATCCCATTAATTATTACTCTCATGTAATGTTTCATCCATCTCATTAATTATTACTCTCATGTAATGTTTCATCCATCTCATTAATTATTACTCTCATGTAATGTTTCATCCATCTCATTAATTATTAATCTCATGTAATGTTTCATCCATCTCATTAATTATTACTTTCATGTAATGTTTCATCCATCTCATTAATTATTACTCTCATGTAATTTTTCATCCATTCCATTAATTATTACTCTTATGTAATTTTTTCATCCATCCCATTAATTATTACTCTCATGTAATTTTTCATCCATCCCATTAATTATTGCTCTCGTGTAATTTTTCATCCATTCCATTAATTATTACTCTCATGTAATTTTTCATCCATCCCATTAATTATTATTCTCATGTAATTTTCCCTCCATCCCATTAATTATTACTCACATGTAATTTTTCATCCATCTCATTAATTATTATTCTCATGCATTTTTTCATTCATCTCATTAATTATTACTCTCATGCATTTTTTCATCCATCACATTAATTATTACTCTCATGCATTTTTTCATCCATCTCATTAATTATTACTCTCATGCATTTTTTCATCATCTCATTAATTATTACTCTCATGCATTTTTTCATCCATCACATTAATTATTACTCTCATGTAATTTTTCATCATCTCATTAATTATTACTCTCATGTAATGTTTCATCCATCCCATTAATTATTACTCTCATGTAATGTTTCATCATCTCATTAATTATTACTCTCATGCATTTTTTCATCCATCACATTAATTATTACTCTCATGTAATTTTTCATCATCCCATTAATTATTACTCTCATGTAATGTTTCATCCATCACATTAATTATTACTCTCATGTAATTTTTCATCATCCCATTAATTATTACTCTCATGTAATGTTTCATCCATCACATTAATTATTACTCTCATGTAATGTTTCATCCATCACATTAATTATTACTCTCTGTAATTTTTCATCATCCCATTAATTATTACTCTCATGTAATGTTTCATCCATCTCATTAATTATTACTCTCATGCATTTTTTCATCCATCACATTAATTATTACTCTCATGTAATTTTTCATCATCCCATTAATTATTACTCTCATGTAATGTTTCATCCATCACATTAATTATTACTCTCATGTAATTTTTCATCATCCCATTAATTATTACTCTCATGTAATGTTTCATCCATCTCATTAATTATTACTCTCATGTAATGTTTCATCCATCACATTAATTATTACTCTCTGTAATTTTTCATCATCCCATTAATTATTACTCTCATGTAATGTTTCATCCATCTCATTAATTATTACTCTCATGTAATGTTTCATCCATCTCATTAATTATTACTCTCATGCATTTTTTCATCCATCACATTAATTATTACTCTCATGTAATTTTTCATCATCCCATTAATTATTACTCTCATGTAATGTTTCATCCATCACATTAATTATTACTCTCATGTAATTTTTCATCATCCCATTAATTATTACTCTCATGTAATGTTTCATCCATCTCATTAATTATTACTCTCATGTAATGTTTCATCCATCACATTAATTATTACTCTCATGTAATGTTTCATCCATCTCATTAATTATTACTCTCATGCATTTTTTCATCCATCACATTAATTATTACTCTCATGTAATTTTTCATCATCCCATTAATTATTACTCTCATGTAATGTTTCATCCATATCATTAATTATTACTCTCATGTAATGTTTCATCCATCACATTAATTATTACTCTCTGTAATTTTCCATCATCCCATTAATTATTACTCTCATGTAATGTTTCATCCATCTCATTAATTATTACTCTCATGTAATGTTTCATCCATCTCATTAATTATTACTCTCATGCATTTTTTCATCCATCACATTAATTATTACTCTCATGTAATTTTTCATCATCCCGTTAATTATTACTCTCATGTAATGTTTCATCCATCACATTAATTATTACTCTCATGTAATTTTTCATCATCCTATTAATTATTACTCTCATGTAATGTTTCATCCATCTCATTAATTATAACTCTCATGTAATGTTTCATCCATCTCATTAATTATTACTCTCATGTAATGTTTCATCCATCTCATTAATTATTACTCTCATGTAATGGTTCATCCATCCCATTAATTATTACTCTCATGTAATGTTTCATCCATCTCATTAATTATTACTCTCATGTAATGTTTCATCCATCTCATTAATTATTACTCTCATGTAATGTTTCATCCATCTCATTAATTATTAATCTCATGTAATGTTTCATCCATCTCATTAATTATTACTTTCATGTAATGTTTCATCCATCTCATTAATTATTACTCTCATGTAATTTTTCATCCATTCCATTAATTATTACTCTTATGTAATTTTTTCATCCATCCCATTAATTATTACTCTCATGTAATTTTTCATCCATCCCATTAATTATTGCTCTCGTGTAATTTTTCATCCATTCCATTAATTATTACTCTCATGTAATTTTTCATCCATCCCATTAATTATTATTCTCATGTAATTTTTCCTCCATCCCATTAATTATTACTCACATGTAATTTTTCATCCATCTCATTAATTATTATTCTCATGCATTTTTTCATTCATCTCATTAATTATTACTCTCATGCATTTTTTCATCCATCACATTAATTATTACTCTCATGCATTTTTTCATCCATCTCATTAATTATTACTCTCATGCATTTTTTCATCATCTCATTAATTATTACTCTCATGCATTTTTTCATCCATCACATTAATTATTACTCTCATGTAATTTTTCATCATCTCATTAATTATTACTCTCATGTAATGTTTCATCCATCCCATTAATTATTACTCTCATGTAATGTTTCATCATCTCATTAATTATTACTCTCATGCATTTTTTCATCCATCACATTAATTATTACTCTCATGTAATTTTTCATCATCCCATTAATTATTACTCTCATGTAATGTTTCATCCATCACATTAATTATTACTCTCATGTAATTTTTCATCATCCCATTAATTATTACTCTCATGTAATGTTTCATCCATCACATTAATTATTACTCTCATGTAATGTTTCATCCATCACATTAATTATTACTCTCTGTAATTTTTCATCATCCCATTAATTATTACTCTCATGTAATGTTTCATCCATCTCATTAATTATTACTCTCATGCATTTTTTCATCCATCACATTAATTATTACTCTCATGTAATTTTTCATCATCCCATTAATTATTACTCTCATGTAATGTTTCATCCATCACATTAATTATTACTCTCATGTAATTTTTCATCATCCCATTAATTATTACTCTCATGTAATGTTTCATCCATCTCATTAATTATTACTCTCATGTAATTTTTCATCCATCACATGAATTATTACTCTCTGTAATTTTTCATCATCCCATTAATTATTACTCTCATGTAATGTTTCATCCATCTCATTAATTATTACTCTCATGTAATGTTTCATCCATCTCATTAATTATTACTCTCATGCATTTTTTCATCCATCACATTAATTATTACTCTCATGTAATTTTTCATCATCCCATTAATTATTACTCTCATGTAATGTTTCATCCATCACATTAATTATTACTCTCATGTAATTTTTCATCATCCGATTAATTATTACTCTCATGTAATGTTTCATCCATCTCATTAATTATAACTCTCATGTAATGTTTCATCCATCTCATTAATTATTACTCTCATGTAATTTTTCATCATCCCATTAATTATTACTCTCATGTAATGTTTCATCCATCCCATTAATTATTACTCTCATGTAATGTTTCATCCATCTCATTAATTATTACTCTCATGTAATGTTTCATCCATCACATTAATTATTACTCTCATGTAATGTTTCATCCATCTCATTAATTATTACTCTCATGTAATGTTTCATCCACCTCATTAATTATTACTCTCATGTAATGTTTCATCCATCTCATTAATTATTACTCTCATGTAATGTTTCATCCATCTCATTAATTATTACTCTCATGTAATGTTTCATCCATCCCATTAATTATTACTCTCATGTAATGTTTCATCCATCTCATTAATTATTACTCTCATGTAATGTTTCATCCATCTCATTAATTATTACTCTCATGTAATGTTTCATCCATCTCATTAATTATTAATCTCATGTAATGTTTCATCCATCTCATTAATTATTACTTTCATGTAATGTTTCATCCATCTCATTAATTATTACTCTCATGTAATTTTTCATCCATTCCATTAATTATTACTCTTATGTAATTTTTTCATCCATCCCATTAATTATTACTCTCATGTAATTTTTCATCCATCCCATTAATTATTGCTCTCGTGTAATTTTTCATCCATTCCATTAATTATTACTCTCATGTAATTTTTCATCCATCCCATTAATTATTATTCTCATGTAATTTTTCCTCCATCCCATTAATTATTACTCACATGTAATTTTTCATCCATCTCATTAATTATTATTCTCATGCATTTTTTCATTCATCTCATTAATTATTACTCTCATGCATTTTTTCATCCATCACATTAATTATTACTCTCATGCATTTTTTCATCCATCTCATTAATTATTACTCTCATGCATTTTTTCATCATCTCATTAATTATTACTCTCATGCATTTTTTCATCCATCACATTAATTATTACTCTCATGTAATTTTTCATCATCTCATTAATTATTACTCTCATGTAATGTTTCATCCATCCCATTAATTATTACTCTCATGTAATGTTTCATCATCTCATTAATTATTACTCTCATGCATTTTTTCATCCATCACATTAATTATTACTCTCATGTAATTTTTCATCATCCCATTAATTATTACTCTCATGTAATGTTTCATCCATCACATTAATTATTACTCTCATGTAATTTTTCATCATCCCATTAATTATTACTCTCATGTAATGTTTCATCCATCACATTAATTATTACTCTCATGTAATGTTTCATCCATCACATTAATTATTACTCTCTGTAATTTTTCATCATCCCATTAATTATTACTCTCATGTAATGTTTCATCCATCTCATTAATTATTACTCTCATGCATTTTTTCATCCATCACATTAATTATTACTCTCATGTAATTTTTCATCATCCCATTAATTATTACTCTCATGTAATGTTTCATCCATCACATTAATTATTACTCTCATGTAATTTTTCATCATCCCATTAATTATTACTCTCATGTAATGTTTCATCCATCTCATTAATTATTACTCTCATGTAATTTTTCATCCATCACATTAATTATTACTCTCTGTAATTTTTCATCATCCCATTAATTATTACTCTCATGTAATGTTTCATCCATCTCATTAATTATTACTCTCATGTAATGTTTCATCCATCTCATTAATTATTACTCTCATGCATTTTTTCATCCATCACATTAATTATTACTCTCATGTAATTTTTCATCATCCCATTAATTATTACTCTCATGTAATGTTTCATCCATCACATTAATTATTACTCTCATGTAATTTTTCATCATCCGATTAATTATTACTCTCATGTAATGTTTCATCCATCTCATTAATTATAACTCTCATGTAATGTTTCATCCATCTCATTAATTATTACTCTCATGTAATTTTTCATAATCCCATTAATTATTACTCTCATGTAATGTTTCATCCATCCCATTAATTATTACTCTCATGTAATGTTTCATCCATCTCATTAATTATTACTCTCATGTAATGTTTCATCCATCACATTAATTATTACTCTCATGTAATGTTTCATCCATCTCATTAATTATTACTCTCACGTAATGTTTCATCCACCTCATTAATTATTACTCTCATGTAATGTTTCATCCATCTCATTAATTATTACTCTCATGTAATTTTTCATCATCCCATTAATTATTACTCTCATGTAATGTTTCATCCATCCCATTAATTATTACTCTCATGTAATGTTTCATCCATCTCATTAATTATTACTCTCATGTAATGTTTCATCCATCTCATTAATTATTACTCTCATGTAATGTTTCATCCATCTCATTAATTATTAATCTCATGTAATGTTTCATCCATCTCATTAATTATTACTTTCATGTAATGTTTCATCCATCTCATTAATTATTACTCTCATGTAATTTTTCATCCATTCCATTAATTATTACTCTTATGTAATTTTTTCATCCATCCCATTAATTATTACTCTCATGTAATTTTTCATCCATCCCATTAATTATTGCTCTCGTGTAATTTTTCATCCATTCCATTAATTATTACTCTCATGTAATTTTTCATCCATCCCATTAATTATTATTCTCATGTAATTTTCCCTCCATCCCATTAATTATTACTCACATGTAATTTTTCATCCATCTCATTAATTATTATTCTCATGCATTTTTTCATTCATCTCATTAATTATTACTCTCATGCATTTTTTCATCCATCACATTAATTATTACTCTCATGCATTTTTTCATCCATCTCATTAATTATTACTCTCATGCATTTTTTCATCATCTCATTAATTATTACTCTCATGCATTTTTTCATCCATCACATTAATTATTACTCTCATGTAATTTTTCATCATCTCATTAATTATTACTCTCATGTAATGTTTCATCCATCCCATTAATTATTACTCTCATGTAATGTTTCATCATCTCATTAATTATTACTCTCATGCATTTTTTCATCCATCACATTAATTATTACTCTCATGTAATTTTTCATCATCCCATTAATTATTACTCTCATGTAATGTTTCATCCATCACATTAATTATTACTCTCATGTAATTTTTCATCATCCCATTAATTATTACTCTCATGTAATGTTTCATCCATCACATTAATTATTACTCTCATGTAATGTTTCATCCATCACATTAATTATTACTCTCTGTAATTTTTCATCATCCCATTAATTATTACTCTCATGTAATGTTTCATCCATCTCATTAATTATTACTCTCATGCATTTTTTCATCCATCACATTAATTATTACTCTCATGTAATTTTTCATCATCCCATTAATTATTACTCTCATGTAATGTTTCATCCATCACATTAATTATTACTCTCATGTAATTTTTCATCATCCCATTAATTATTACTCTCATGTAATGTTTCATCCATCTCATTAATTATTACTCTCATGTAATGTTTCATCCATCACATTAATTATTACTCTCTGTAATTTTTCATCATCCCATTAATTATTACTCTCATGTAATGTTTCATCCATCTCATTAATTATTACTCTCATGTAATGTTTCATCCATCTCATTAATTATTACTCTCATGCATTTTTTCATCCATCACATTAATTATTACTCTCATGTAATTTTTCATCATCCCATTAATTATTACTCTCATGTAATGTTTCATCCATCACATTAATTATTACTCTCATGTAATTTTTCATCATCCCATTAATTATTACTCTCATGTAATGTTTCATCCATCTCATTAATTATTACTCTCATGTAATGTTTCATCCATCACATTAATTATTACTCTCATGTAATGTTTCATCCATCTCATTAATTATTACTCTCATGCATTTTTTCATCCATCACATTAATTATTACTCTCATGTAATTTTTCATCATCCCATTAATTATTACTCTCATGTAATGTTTCATCCATATCATTAATTATTACTCTCATGTAATGTTTCATCCATCACATTAATTATTACTCTCTGTAATTTTCCATCATCCCATTAATTATTACTCTCATGTAATGTTTCATCCATCTCATTAATTATTACTCTCATGTAATGTTTCATCCATCTCATTAATTATTACTCTCATGCATTTTTTCATCCATCACATTAATTATTACTCTCATGTAATTTTTCATCATCCCGTTAATTATTACTCTCATGTAATGTTTCATCCATCACATTAATTATTACTCTCATGTAATTTTTCATCATCCTATTAATTATTACTCTCATGTAATGTTTCATCCATCTCATTAATTATAACTCTCATGTAATGTTTCATCCATCTCATTAATTATTACTCTCATGTAATTTTTCATCATCCCATTAATTATTACTCTCATGTAATGTTTCATCCATCCCATTAATTATTACTCTCATGTAATGTTTCATCCATCTCATTAATTATTACTCTCATGTAATGTTTCATCCATCACATTAATTATAACTCTCATGTAATGTTTCATCCATCTCATTAATTATTACTCTCATGTAATGTTTCATCCACCTCATTAATTATTACTCTCATGTAATGTTTCATCCATCTCATTAATTATTACTCTCATGTAATGTTTCATCCATCTCATTAATTATTACTCTCATGTAATGGTTCATCCATCCCATTAATTATTACTCTCATGTAATGTTTCATCCATCTCATTAATTATTACTCTCATGTAATGTTTCATCCATCTCATTAATTATTACTCTCATGTAATGTTTCATCCATCTCATTAATTATTAATCTCATGTAATGTTTCATCCATCTCATTAATTATTACTTTCATGTAATGTTTCATCCATCTCATTAATTATTACTCTCATGTAATTTTTCATCCATTCCATTAATTATTACTCTTATGTAATTTTTTCATCCATCCCATTAATTATTACTCTCATGTAATTTTTCATCCATCCCATTAATTATTGCTCTCGTGTAATTTTTCATCCATTCCATTAATTATTACTCTCATGTAATTTTTCATCCATCCCATTAATTATTATTCTCATGTAATTTTTCCTCCATCCCATTAATTATTACTCACATGTAATTTTTCATCCATCTCATTAATTATTATTCTCATGCATTTTTTCATTCATCTCATTAATTATTACTCTCATGCATTTTTTCATCCATCACATTAATTATTACTCTCATGCATTTTTTCATCCATCTCATTAATTATTACTCTCATGCATTTTTTCATCATCTCATTAATTATTACTCTCATGCATTTTTTCATCCATCACATTAATTATTACTCTCATGTAATTTTTCATCATCTCATTAATTATTACTCTCATGTAATGTTTCATCCATCCCATTAATTATTACTCTCATGTAATGTTTCATCATCTCATTAATTATTACTCTCATGCATTTTTTCATCCATCACATTAATTATTACTCTCATGTAATTTTTCATCATCCCATTAATTATTACTCTCATGTAATGTTTCATCCATCACATTAATTATTACTCTCATGTAATTTTTCATCATCCCATTAATTATTACTCTCATGTAATGTTTCATCCATCACATTAATTATTACTCTCATGTAATGTTTCATCCATCACATTAATTATTACTCTCTGTAATTTTTCATCATCCCATTAATTATTACTCTCATGTAATGTTTCATCCATCTCATTAATTATTACTCTCATGCATTTTTTCATCCATCACATTAATTATTACTCTCATGTAATTTTTCATCATCCCATTAATTATTACTCTCATGTAATGTTTCATCCATCACATTAATTATTACTCTCATGTAATTTTTCATCATCCCATTAATTATTACTCTCATGTAATGTTTCATCCATCTCATTAATTATTACTCTCATGTAATTTTTCATCCATCACATTAATTATTACTCTCTGTAATTTTTCATCATCCCATTAATTATTACTCTCATGTAATGTTTCATCCATCTCATTAATTATTACTCTCATGTAATGTTTCATCCATCTCATTAATTATTACTCTCATGCATTTTTTCATCCATCACATTAATTATTACTCTCATGTAATTTTTCATCATCCCATTAATTATTACTCTCATGTAATGTTTCATCCATCACATTAATTATTACTCTCATGTAATTTTTCATCATCCGATTAATTATTACTCTCATGTAATGTTTCATCCGTCTCATTAATTATAACTCTCATGTAATGTTTCATCCATCTCATTAATTATTACTCTCATGTAATTTTTCATCATCCCATTAATTATTACTCTCATGTAATGTTTCATCCATCCCATTAATTATTACTCTCATGTAATGTTTCATCCATCTCATTAATTATTACTCTCATGTAATGTTTCATCCATCACATTAATTATTACTCTCATGTAATGTTTCATCCATCTCATTAATTATTACTCTCATGTAATGTTTCATCCAACTCATTAATTATTACTCTCATGTAATGTTTCATCCATCTCATTAATTATTACTCTCATGTAATGTTTCATCCATCTCATTAATTATTACTCTCATGTAATGTTTCATCCATCCCATTAATTATTACTCTCATGTAATGTTTCATCCATCTCATTAATTATTACTCTCATGTAATGTTTCATCCATCTCATTAATTATTACTCTCATGTAATGTTTCATCCATCTCATTAATTATTAATCTCATGTAATGTTTCATCCATCTCATTAATTATTACTTTCATGTAATGTTTCATCCATCTCATTAATTATTACTCTCATGTAATTTTTCATCCATTCCATTAATTATTACTCTTATGTAATTTTTTCATCCATCCCATTAATTATTACTCTCATGTAATTTTTCATCCATCCCATTAATTATTGCTCTCGTGTAATTTTTCATCCATTCCATTAATTATTACTCTCATGTAATTTTTCATCCATCCCATTAATTATTATTCTCATGTAATTTTTCCTCCATCCCATTAATTATTACTCACATGTAATTTTTCATCCATCTCATTAATTATTATTCTCATGCATTTTTTCATTCATCTCATTAATTATTACTCTCATGCATTTTTTCATCCATCACATTAATTATTACTCTCATGCATTTTTTCATCCATCTCATTAATTATTACTCTCATGCATTTTTTCATCATCTCATTAATTATTACTCTCATGCATTTTTTCATCCATCACATTAATTATTACTCTCATGTAATTTTTCATCATCTCATTAATTATTCCTCTCATGTAATGTTTCATCCATCCCATTAATTATTACTCTCATGTAATGTTTCATCATCTCATTAATTATTACTCTCATGCATTTTTTCATCCATCACATTAATTATTACTCTCATGTAATTTTTCATCATCCCATTAATTATTACTCTCATGTAATGTTTCATCCATCACATTAATTATTACTCTCATGTAATTTTTCATCATCCCATTAATTATTACTCTCATGTAATGTTTCATCCATCACATTAATTATTACTCTCATGTAATGTTTCATCCATCACATTAATTATTACTCTCTGTAATTTTTCATCATCCCATTAATTATTACTCTCATGTAATGTTTCATCCATCTCATTAATTATTACTCTCATGCATTTTTTCATCCATCACATTAATTATTACTCTCATGTAATTTTTCATCATCCCATTAATTATTACTCTCATGTAATGTTTCAACCATCACATTAATTATTACTCTCATGTAATTTTTCATCATCCCATTAATTATTACTCTCATGTAATGTTTCATCCATCTCATTAATTATTACTCTCATGTAATGTTTCATCCATCACATTAATTATTACTCTCTGTAATTTTTCATCATCCCATTAATTATTACTCTCATGTAATGTTTCATCCATCTCATTAATTATTACTCTCATGTAATGTTTCATCCATCTCATTAATTATTACTCTCATGCATTTTTTCATCCATCACATTAATTATTACTCTCATGTAATTTTTCATCATCCCATTAATTATTACTCTCATGTAATGTTTCATCCATCACATTAATTATTACTCTCATGTAATTTTTCATCATCCTATTAATTATTACTCTCATGTAATGTTTCATCCATCTCATTAATTATAACTCTCATGTAATATTTCATCCATCTCATTAATTATTACTCTCATGTAATTTTTCATCATCCCATTAATTATTACTCTCATGTAATGTTTCATCCATCCCATTAATTATTACTCTCATGTAATGTTTCATCCATCTCATTAATTATTACTCTCATGTAATGTTTCATCCATCACATTAATTATTACTCCCATGTAATGTTTCATCCATCTCATTAATTATTACTCTCATGTAATGTTTCATCCACCTCATTAATTATTACTCTCATGTAATGTTTCATCCATCTCATTAATTATTACTCTCATGTAATGTTTCATCCATCTCATTAATTATTACTCTCATGTAATGTTTCATCCATCCCATTAATTATTACTCTCATGTAATGTTTCATCCATCTCATTAATTATTACTCTTATGTAATGTTTCATCCATCTCATTAATTATTACTCTCATGTAATATTTCATCCATCTCATTAATTATTAATCTCATGTAATGTTTCATCCATCTCATTAATTATTACTTTCATGTAATGTTTCATTCATCTCATTAATTATTACTCTCATGTAATGTTTCATCCATCTCATTAATTATTACTCTCATGTAATGTTTCATCCATCTCATTAATTATTACTCTCATGTAATGTTTCATCCATCTCATTAATTATTACTCACATGTAATTTTTCATCCATCTCATTAATTATTATTCTCATGCATTTTTTCATTCATCTCATTAATTATTACTCTCATGCATTTTTTCATCCATCACATTAATAATTACTCTCATGCATTTTTTCATCCATCTCATTAATTATTACTCTCATGCATTTTTTCATCATCTCATTAATTATTACTCTCATGCATTTTCTCATCCATCACATTAATTATTACTCTCATGTAATTTTTCATCATCTCATTAATTATTACTCTCATGTAAGGTTTCATCCATCCCATTAATTATTACTCTCATGTAATGTTTCATCATCTCATTAATTATTACTCTCATTTAATTTTTCTCATCTCATTAATTATTACTCTCATGTAATGTTTCATCCATCCTATTAATTATTACTCTCATGTAATGTTTCATCCATCCCATTAATTATTACTCTCATGTAATTTTTCATCATCCCATTAATTATTACTCTCATGTAATTTTTCATCATCTCATTAATTCTTACTCTCATGCACTGTTTCATCCATCACATTAATTATTACTCTCATGCATTTTTCATCCATCACATTAATTATTACTCTCATGTAATTTTTCATCATCTCATTAATTATTACTCTCATGTAAGGTTTCATCCATCCCATTAATTATTACTCTCATGTAATGTTTCATCATCTCATTAATTATTACTCTCATTTAATTTTTCTCATCTCATTAATTATTACTCTCATGTAATGTTTCATCCATCCTATTAATTATTACTCTCATGTAATGTTTCATCCATCCCATTAATTATTACTCTCATGTAATTTTTCATCATCCCATTAATTATTACTCTCATGTAATTTTTCATCATCTCATTAATTCTTACTCTCATGCATTTTTTCATCATCTCATTAATTATTACTCTCATGCACTGTTTCATCCATCACATTAATTATTACTCTCATGTAATTTTTCATCATCCCATTAATTATTACTCTCATGTAATATTTCATCCATCACATTAATTATTACTCTCATGTAATTTTTCATCATCCCATTAATTATTACTCTCATGTAATGTTTCATCCATCTCATTAATTATTACTCTCATGTAATGTTTCATCCATCACATTAATTATTACCCTCTGTAATTTTTCATCATCCCATTAATTATTACTCTCATGTAATGTTTCATCCATCTCATTAATTATTACTCTCATGTAATGTTTCATCCATCTCATTAATGATTACTCTCATGTAATTTTTCATCATCCCATTAATTATTACTCTCATGTAATGTTTCATCCATCCCATTAATTATTACCCTCATGTAATGTTTCATCCATCTCATTAATTATTACTCTCATGTAATGTTTCATCCATCTCATTAATTATTACTCTCATGTAATGTTTCATCCATCTCATTAATTATTACTCTCATGTAATGTTTCATCCATCTCATTAATTATTACTCTCATGCATTTTTTCATTATCTCATTAATTATTACTCTCATGCATTGTTTCATCCATCACATTTATTATTACTCTCATGCAATTTTTCATCATCCCATTAATTATTACTCTCATGTAATGTTTCATCCATCTCATTAATTATTACTCTCATGTAATTTTTCATCATCCCATTAATTATTACTCTCATGTAATGTTTCATCCATCTCATTAATTATTACTCTCATGTAATGTTTCATCCATCTCATTAATTATTACTCTCATGTAATGTTTCATCCATCTCATTAATTATTACTCTCATGTAATTTTTCATCCATCTCATTAATTATTACTCTCATGCAATTTTTCATCCATCTCATTAATTATTACTCTCATGCAATGTTTCATCCATCTCATTAATTATTACTCTCATGTAATGATTCATCCATCTCATTAATTATTACTCTCATGTAATGTTTCATCCATCTCATTAATTATTACTCTCATGTAATGTTTCATCCATCTCATTAATTACTACTCTCATGTATTGTTTCATCCATCTCATTAATTATTACTCTCATGTAATGTTTCACCCATCTCATTAATTATTACTCTCATGTAATTTTTCTTCCATCTCATTAATTATTACTCTCATGCAATTTTTCATCCATCTCATTAATTATTACTCTCATGCAATTTTTCATCCATCTCATTAATTATTACTCTCATGCAATTTTTCATCCATCTCATTAATTATTACTCTCATGTAATGTTTCATCCATCTTATTAATTATTACTCGCATGCAATTTTTCATCCATCTCATTACTTATTACTCTCATGCAATTTTTCATCCATCTCATTAATTATTACTCTCATGTAATGTTTCATCCATCTCATTAATTATTATTCTCATGTAATGTTTCACCCATCTCATTAATTATTACTCTCATGTAATGTTTCATCCATCTCATTAATTATTACTCTCATGCAATTTTTCATCCATCTCATTAATTATTACCCTCAGGCAATGTTTCATCCATCTCATTAATTATTACTCTCATGTAATATTTCATCGATCTCATTAATTATTACTCTCATGTAATGTTTCATCCATCTCATTAATTAGTACTCTCATGTAATGTTTCATCCATCTCATTAATTATTACTCTCATGTATTGTTTCATCAATCTCATTAATTATTACTCTCATGTAATGTTTCACCCAACTCATTAATTATTACTCTCATGTAATTTTTCATCCATCTCATTAATTATTACTCTCATGCAATTTTTCATCCATCTCATTAATTATTACTCTCATGCAATTTTTCATCCATCTCATAAATTATTACTCTCATGCAATTTTTCATCCATCTCATTAATTATTACTCTCATGTTATGTTTCATCCATCTCATTAATTATTACTCTCATGCAATTTTTCATCCATCTCATTAATTATTACTCTCATGTAATGTTTCATCCATCTCATTAATTATTACTCTCATGCAATTTTTCATCCATCTCATTAATTATTACTCTCATGCAATTTTTCATCCATCTCATTAATTATTACTCTCATGTAATATTTCATCCATCTCATTAATTATTACTCTTATGTAAAGTTCATCCATCACATTAATTATTACTCTCTGTAATTTTTCATCATCCCATTAATTATTACTCTCATGTAATGTTTCATCCATCTCATTAATTATTACTCTCATGTAATGTTTCATCCATCTCATTAATTATTACTCTCATGTAATTTTTCATCATCCCATTAATTATTACTCTCATGTAATTTTTCATCATCTCATTAATTATTACTCTCATGCATTTTTTCATCATCTCATTAATTATTACTCTCATGCATTTTTTCATCCGTCACATTAATTATAACTCTCATGTAATTTTTCATCATCCCATTAATTATTACTCTCATGTAATGTTTCATCCATCACATTAATTATTACTCTCATGTAATTTTTCATCATCCCATTAATTATTACTCTCATGTAATGTTTCATCCATCTCATTAATTATTACTCTCATGTAATGTTTCATCCATCACATTAATTATTACTCTCTGTAATTTTCCATCATCCCATTAATTATTACTCTCATGTAATGTTTCATCCATCTCATTAATTAATACTCTCATGTAATGTTTCATCCATCTCATTAATTATTACTCTCATGTAATTTTTCATCATCCCATTAATTATTACTCTCATGTAATGTTTCATCCATCCCATTAATTATTCCTCTCATGTAATTTTTCATCCATCTCATTAATTATTACTCTCATGTAATGTTTCATCCATCACATTAATTATTACTCTCATGTAATGTTTCATCCATCTCATTAATTATTACTCTCATGTAATGTTTCATCCATCTCATTAATTATTACTCTCATGTAATGTTTCATCCATCTCATTAATTATTACTCTCATGTAATGTTTCATCCATCTCATTAATTATTACTCTCATGTAATGTTTCATCCATCCCATTAATTATTACTCTCATGTAATGTTTCATCCATCCCATTAATTATTACTCTCATGTAATGTTTCATCCATCTCATTAATTATTACTCTCATGTAATGTTTCATCCATCTCATTAATTATTAATCTCATGTAATGTTTCATCCATCTCATTAATTATTACTCTCATGTAATGTTTCATCCATCTCATTAATTATTACTCTCATGTAATTTTTCATCCATTCCATTAATTATTACTCTTATGTAATTTTTTCATCCATCCCATTAATTATTACTCTCATGTAATTTTTCATCCATCCCATTAATTATTGCTCTCGTGTAATTTTTCATCCATTCCATTAATTATTACTCACATGTAATTTTTCATCCATCCCATTAATTATTATTCTCATGTAATTTTTCCTCCATCCCATTAATTATTACTCACATGTAATTTTTCATCCATCTCATTAATTATTATTCTCATGCATTTTTTCATTCATCTCATTAATTATTACTCTCATGCATTTTTTCATCCATCACATTAATTATTACTCTCATGCATTTTTTCATCCATCTCATTAATTATTACTCTCATGCATTTTTTCATCATCTCATTAATTATTACTCTCATGCATTTTTCATCCATCACATTAATTATTACTCTCATGTAATTTTTCATCATCTCATTAATTATTACTCTCATGTAATGTTTCATCCATCCCATTAATTATTACTCTCATGTAATGTTTCATCATCTCATTAATTATTACTCTCATGCATTTTTTCATCCATCACATTAATTATTACTCTCATGTAATTTTTCATCATCCCATTAATTATTACTCTCATGTAATGTTTCATCCATCACATTAATTATTACTCTCATGTAATTTTTCATCATCCCATTAATTATTACTCTCATGTAATGTTTCATCCATCTCATTAATTATTACTCTCATGTAATGTTTCATCCATCACATTAATTATTACTCTCTGTAATTTTTCATCATCCCTTTAATTATTACTCTCATGTAATGTTTCATCCATCTCATTAATTATTACTCTCATGTAATGTTTCATCCATCTCATTAATTATTACTCTCATGCATTTTTTCATCCATCACATTAATTATTACTCTCATGTAATATTTCATCATCCCATTAATTATTACTCTCATGTAATGTTTCATCTATCACATTAATTATTACTCTCATGTAATTTTTCATCATCCCATTAATTATTACTCTCATGTAATGTTTCATCCATCTCATTAATTATTACTCTCATGTAATGTTTCATCCATCACATTAATTATTACTCTCTGTAATTTTTCATCATCCCATTAATTATTACTCTCATGTAATGTTTCATCCATCTCATTAATTATTACTCTCATGTAATGTTTCATCCATCTCATTAATTATTACTCTCATGCATTTTTTCATCCATCACATTAATTATTACTCTCATGTAATTTTTCATCATCCCATTAATTATTACTCTCATGTAATGTTTCATCCATCACATTAATTATTACTCTCATGTAATTTTTCATCATCCCATTAATTATTACTCTCATGTAATGTTTCATCCATCTCTTTAATTATAACTCTCATGTAATGTTTCATCCATCTCATTAATTATTACTCTCATGTAATTTTTCATCATCCCATTAATTATTACTCTCATGTACTGTTTCATCCATCCCATTAATTATTACTCTCATGTAATGTTTCATCCATCTCATTAATTATTACTCTCATGTAATGTTTCATCCATCACATTAGTTATTACTCTCATGTAATGTTTCATCCATCTCATTAATTATTACTCTCATGTAATGTTTCATCCATCTCATTAATTATTACTCTCATGTAATGTTTCATCCATCTCATTAATTATTACTCTCATGTAATGTTTCATCCATCTCATTAATTATTACTCTCATGTAATTTTTCATCCATTCCATTAATTATTACTCTTATGTAATTTTTTCATCCATCCCATTAATTATTACTCTCATGTAATTTTTCATCCATCCCATTAATTATTGCTCTCGTGTAATTTTTCATCCATTCCATTAATTATTACTCTCATGTAATTTTTCATCCATCCCATAAATTATTATTCTCATGTAATTTTTCCTCCATCCCATTAATTATTACTCACATGTAATTTTTCATCCATCTCATTAATTATTATTCTCATGCATTTTTTCATTCATCTCATTAATTATTACTCTCATGCATTTTTTCATCCATCTCATTAATTATTACTCTCATGTAATGTTTCATCCATCTCATTAATTATTACTCTCATGCATTTTTTCATCCATCACATTAATTATTACTCTCATGTAATTTTTCATCATCCCATTAATTATTACTCTCATGTAATGTTTCATCCATCACATTAATTATTACTCTCATGTAATTTTTCATCATCCCATTAATTATTACTCTCATGTAATGTTTCATCCATCTCATTAATTATTACTCTCATGTAATGTTTCATCCATCTCATTAATTATTACTCTCATAAAATTTTTCATCATCCCATTAATTATTACTCTCATGCAATGTTTCATCCATCCCATTAATTATTACTCTCATGTAATGTTTCATCCATCTCATTAATTATTACTCTCATGTAATGTTTCATCCATCTCATTAATTACTACTCTCATGTATTGTTTCATCCATCTCATTAATTATTACTCTCATGAAATGTTTCACCCATCTCATTAATTATTACTCTCATGTAATTTTTCATCCATCTCATTAATTATTACTCTCATGTAATTTTTCATCCATCTCATTAATTATTACTCTCATGCAATTTTTCATCCATCTCATTAATTATTACTCTCATGCAATTTTTCATCCATCTCATTAATTATTACTCTCATGTAATGTTTCATCCATCTTATTAATTATTACTCTCATGCAATTTTTCATCCATCTCATTACTTATTACTCTCATGCAATTTTTCACCCATCTCATTAATTATTACTCTCATGTAATGTTTCATCCATCTCATTAATTATTACTCTCATGTAATGTTTCACCCATCTCATTAATTATTACTCTCATGTAATGTTTCACCCATCTCATTAATTATTACTCTCATGCAATTTTTCATCCATCTCATTAATTATTACTCTCAGGCAATGTTTCATCCATCTCATTAATTATTACTCTCATGTAATGTTTCATCCATCTCATTAATTATTACTCTCATGTAATGTTTCAGCCATCTCATTAATTAGTACTCTCATGAAATGTTTCATCCATCTCATTAATTATTACTCTCATGTATTGTTTCATCCATCTCATTAATTATTACTCTCATGTAATGTTTCACCCAACTCATTAATTATTACTCTCATGTAATTTTTCATCCATCTCATTAATTATTACTCTCATGCAATTTTTCATCCATCTCATTAATTATTACTCTCATGCAATTTTTCATCCATCTCATTAATTATTACTCTCATGCAATTTTTCATCCATCTCATTAATTATTACTCTCATGTAATGTTTCATCCATCTCATTAATTATTACTCTCATGCAATTTTTCATCCATCTCATTAATTATTACTCTCATGTAATGTTTCATCCATCTCATTAATTATTACTCTCATGCAATTTTTCATCCATCTCATTAATTATTACTCTCATGTAATTTTTCATCATCCCATTAATTATTACTCTCATGTAATGTTTCATCCATCCCATTAATTATTCCTCTCATGTAATTTTTCATCCATCTCATTAATTATTACTCTCATGTAATGTTTCATCCATCACATTAATTATTACTCTCATGTAATGTTTCATCCATCTCATTAATTATTACTCTCATGTAATGTTTCATCCATCTCATTAATTATTACTCTCATGCAATGTTTCATCCATCTCATTAATTATTACTCTCATGTAATGTTTCATCCATCTCATTAATTATTACTCTCATGTAATGTTTCATCCATCCCATTAATTATTACTCTCATGTAATGTTTCATCCATCCCATTAATTATTACTCTCATGTAATGTTTCATCCATCTCATTAATTATTACTCTCATGTAATGTTTCATCCATCTCATTAATTATTAATCTCATGTAATGTTTCATCCATCTCATTAATTATTACTCTCATGTAATGTTTCATCCATCTCATTAATTATTACTCTCATGTAATTTTTCATCCATTCCATTAATTATTACTCTTATGTAATTTTTTCATCCATCCCATTAATTATTACTCTCATGTAATTTTTCATCCATCCCATTAATTATTGCTCTCGTGTAATTTTTCATCCATCACATTAATTATTACTCTCATGTAATTTTTCATCATCCCATTAATTATTACTCTCATGTAATGTTTCATCCATCACATTAATTATTACTCTCATGTAATTTTTCATCATCCCATTAATTATTACTCTCATGTAATGTTTCATCCATCTCCTTAATTATTACTCTCATGTAATGTTTCATCCATCTCATTAATTATTACTCTCATGTAATTTTTCATCATCCCATTAATTATTACTCTCATGTACTGTTTCATCCATCCCATTAATTATTACTCTCATGTAATGTTTCATCCATCTCATTAATTATTACTCTCATGTAATGTTTCATCCATCACATTAGTTATTACTCTCATGTAATGTTTCATCCATCTCATTAATTATTACTCTCATGTAATGTTTCATCCATCTCATTAATTATTACTCTCATGTAATGTTTCATCCATCTCATTAATTATTACTCTCATGTAATGTTTCATCCATCTCATTAATTATTACTCTCATGTAATTTTTCATCCATTCCATTAATTATTACTCTTATGTAATTTTTTCATCCATCCCATTAATTATTACTCTCATGTAATTTTTCATCCATCCCATTAATTATTGCTCTCGTGTAATTTTTCATCCATTCCATTAATTATTACTCTCATGTAATTTTTCATCCATCCCATAAATTATTATTCTCATGTAATTTTTCCACCATCCCATTAATTATTACTCACATGTAATTTTTCATCCATCTCATTAATTATTATTCTCATGCATTTTTTCATTCATCTCATTAATTATTACTCTCATGCATTTTTTCATCCATCTCATTAATTATTACTCTCATGTAATGTTTCATCCATCTCATTAATTATTACTCTCATGCATTTTTTCATCCATCACATTAATTATTACTCTCATGTAATTTTTCATCATCCCATTAATTATTACTCTCATGTAATGTTTCATCCATCACATTAATTATTACTCTCATGTAATTTTTCATCATCCCATTAATTATTACTCTCATGTAATGTTTCATCCATCTCATTAATTATTACTCTCATGTAATGTTTCATCCATCTCATTAATTATTACTCTCATGTAATTTTTCATCATCCCATTAATTATTACTCTCATGTAATGTTTCATCCATCCCATTAATTATTACTCTCATGTAATGTTTCATCCATCTCATTAATTATTACTCTCATGTAATGTTTCATCCATCACATTAATTATTACTCTCATGTAATGTTTCATCCATCTCAGTAATTATTACTCTCATGTAATGTTTCATCCATCTCATTAATTACTACTCTCATGTATTGTTTCATCCATCTCATTAATTATTACTCTCATGTAATGTTTCACCCATCTCATTAATTATTACTCTCATGTAATTTTTCATCCATCTCATTAATTATTACTCTCATGCAATTTTTCATCCATCTCATTAATTATTACTCTCATGCAATTTTTCATCCATCTCATTAATTATTACTCTCATGCAATTTTTCATCCATCTCATTAATTATTACTCTCATGTAATGTTTCATCCATCTTATTAATTATTACTCTCATGCAATTTTTCATCCATCTCATTACTTATTACTCTCATGCAATTTTTCATCCATCTCATTAATTATTACTCTCATGTAATGTTTCATCCATCTCATTAATTATTACTCTCATGTAATGTTTCACCCATCTCATTAATTATTACTCTCATGTAATGTTTCACCCATCTCATTAATTATTACTCTCATGCAATTTTTCATCCATCTCATTAATTATTACTCTCAGGCAATGTTTCATCCATCTCATTAATTATTACTCTCATGTAATGTTTCATCCATCTCATTAATTATTACTCTCATGTAATGTTTCAGCCATCTCATTAATTAGTACTCTCATGAAATGTTTCATCCATCTCATTAATTATTACTCTCATGTATTGTTTCATCCATCTCATTAATTATTACTCTCATGTAATGTTTCACCCAACTCATTAATTATTACTCTCATGTAATTTTTCATCCATCTCATTAATTATTACTCTCATGCAATTTTTCATCCATCTCATTAATTATTACTCTCATGCAATTTTTCATCCATCTCATTAATTATTACTCTCATGCAATTTTTCATCCATCTCATTAATTATTACTCTCATGTAATGTTTCATCCATCTCATTAATTATTACTCTCATGCAATTTTTCATCCATCTCATTAATTATTACTCTCATGTAATGTTTCATCCATCTCATTAATTATTACTCTCATGCAATTTTTCATCCATCTCATTAATTATTACTCTCATGTAATTTTTCATCATCCCATTAATTATTACTCTCATGTAATGTTTCATCCATCCCATTAATTATTCCTCTCATGTAATTTTTCATCCATCTCATTAATTATTACTCTCATGTAATGTTTCATCCATCACATTAATTATTACTCTCATGTAATGTTTCATCCATCTCATTAATTATTACTCTCATGTAATGTTTCATCCATCTCATTAATTATTACTCTCATGTAATGTTTCATCCATCTCATTAATTATTACTCTCATGTAATGTTTCATCCATCTCATTAATTATTACTCTCATGTAATGTTTCATCCATCCCATTAATTATTACTCTCATGTAATGTTTCATCCATCCCATTAATTATTACTCTCATGTAATGTTTCATCCATCTCATTAATTATTACTCTCATGTAATGTTTCATCCATCTCATTAATTATTAATCTCATGTAATGTTTCATCCATCTCATTAATTATTACTCTCATGTAATGTTTCATCCATCTCATTAATTATTACTCTCATGTAATTTTTCATCCATTCCATTAATTATTACTCTTATGTAATTTTTTCATCCATCCCATTAATTATTACTCTCATGTAATTTTTCATCCATCCCATTAATTATTGCTCTCGTGTAATTTTTCATCCATTCCATTAATTATTACTCACATGTAATTTTTCATCCATCCCATTAATTATTATTCTCATGTAATTTTTCCTCCATCCCATTAATTATTACTCACATGTAATTTTTCATCCATCTCATTAATTATTATTCTCATGCATTTTTTCATTCATCTCATTAATTATTACTCTCATGCATTTTTTCATCCATCACATTAATTATTACTCTCATGCATTTTTTCATCCATCTCATTAATTATTACTCTCATGCATTTTTTCATCATCTCATTAATTATTACTCTCATGCATTTTTTCATCCATCACATTAATTATTACTCTCATGTAATTTTTCATCATCTCATTAATTATTACTCTCATGTAATGTTTCATCCATCCCATTAATTATTACTCTCATGTAATGTTTCATCATCTCATTAATTATTACTCTCATGCATTTTTTCATCCATCACATTAATTATTACTCTCATGTAATTTTTCATCATCCCATTAATTATTACTCTCATGTAATGTTTCATCCATCACATTAATTATTACTCTCATGTAATTTTTCATCATCCCATTAATTATTACTCTCATGTAATGTTTCATCCATCTCATTAATTATTACTCTCATGTAATGTTTCATCCATCACATTAATTATTACTCTCTGTAATTTTTCATCATCCCATTAATTATTACTCTCATGTAATGTTTCATCCATCTCATTAATTATTACTCTCATGTAATGTTTCATCCATCTCATTAATTATTACTCTCATGCATTTTTTCATCCATCACTTTAATTATTACTCTCATGTAATATTTCATCATCCCATTAATTATTACTCTCATGTAATGTTTCATCTATCACATTAATTATTACTCTCATGTAATTTTTCATCATCCCATTAATTATTACTCTCATGTAATGTTTCATCCATCTCATTAATTATTACTCTCATGTAATGTTTCATCCATCACATTAATTATTACTCTCTGTAATTTTTCATCATCCCATTAATTATTACTCTCATGTAATGTTTCATCCATCTCATTAATTATTACTCTCATGTAATGTTTCATCCATCTCATTAATTATTACTCTCATGCATTTTTTCATCCATCACATTAATTATTACTCTCATGTAATTTTTCATCATCCCATTAATTATTACTCTCATGTAATGTTTCATCCATCACATTAATTATTACTCTCATGTAATTTTTCATCATCCCATTAATTATTACTCTCATGTAATGTTTCATCCATCTCCTTAATTATTACTCTCATTTAATGTTTCATCCATCTCATTAATTATTACTCTCATGTAATTTTTCATCATCCCATTAATTATTACTCTCATGTACTGTTTCATCCATCCCATTAATTATTACTCTCATGTAATGTTTCATCCATCTCATTAATTATTACTCTCATGTAATGTTTCATCCATCACATTAGTTATTACTCTCATGTAATGTTTCATCCATCTCATTAATTATTACTCTCATGTAATGTTTCATCCATCTCATTAATTATTACTCTCATGTAATGTTTCATCCATCTCATTAATTATTACTCTCATGTAATGTTTCATCCATCTCATTAATTATTACTCTCATGTAATTTTTCATCCATTCCATTAATTATTACTCTTATGTAATTTTTTCATCCATCCCATTAATTATTACTCTCATGTAATTTTTCATCCATCCCATTAATTATTGCTCTCGTGTAATTTTTCATCCATTCCATTAATTATTACTCTCATGTAATTTTTCATCCATCCCATAAATTATTATTCTCATGTAATTTTTCCTCCATCCCATTAATTATTACTCACATGTAATTTTTCATCCATCTCATTAATTATTATTCTCATGCATTTTTTCATTCATCTCATTAATTATTACTCTCATGCATTTTTTCATCCATCTCATTAATTATTACTCTCATGTAATGTTTCATCCATCTCATTAATTATTACTCTCATGCATTTTTTCATCCATCACATTAATTATTACTCTCATGTAATTTTTCATCATCCCATTAATTATTACTCTCATGTAATGTTTCATCCATCACATTAATTATTACTCTCATGTAATTTTTCATCATCCCATTAATTATTACTCTCATGTAATGTTTCATCCATCTCATTAATTATTACTCTCATGTAATGTTTCATCCATCTCATTAATTATTACTCTCATGTAATGTTTCATCCATCTCATTAATTATTACTCTCATGCAATTTTTCATCCATCTCATTAATTATTACTCTCATGTAATGTTTCATCCATCTCATTAATTATTACTCTCATGCAATTTTTCATCCATCTCATTAATTATTACTCTCATGTAATTTTTCATCATCCCATTAATTATTACTCTCATGTAATGTTTCATCCATCCCATTAATTATTCCTCTCATGTAATTTTTCATCCATCTCATTAATTATTACTCTCATGTAATGTTTCATCCATCACATTAATTATTACTCTCATGTAATGTTTCATCCATCTCATTAATTATTACTCTCATGTAATGTTTCATCCATCTCATTAATTATTACTCTCATGCAATGTTTCATCCATCTCATTAATTATTACTCTCATGTAATGTTTCATCCATCTCATTAATTATTACTCTCATGTAATGTTTCATCCATCCCATTAATTATTACTCTCATGTAATGTTTCATCCATCCCATTAATTATTACTCTCATGTAATGTTTCATCCATCTCATTAATTATTACTCTCATGTAATGTTTCATCCATCTCATTAATTATTAATCTCATGTAATGTTTCATCCATCTCATTAATTATTACTCTCATGTAATGTTTCATCCATCTCATTAATTATTACTCTCATGTAATTTTTCATCCATTCCATTAATTATTACTCTTATGTAATTTTTTCATCCATCCCATTAATTATTACTCTCATGTAATTTTTCATCCATCCCATTAATTATTGCTCTCGTGTAATTTTTCATCCATCACATTAATTATTACTCTCATGTAATTTTTCATCATCCCATTAATTATTACTCTCATGTAATGTTTCATCCATCACATTAATTATTACTCTCATGTAATTTTTCATCATCCCATTAATTATTACTCTCATGTAATGTTTCATCCATCTCCTTAATTATTACTCTCATGTAATGTTTCATCCATCTCATTAATTATTACTCTCATGTAATTTTTCATCATCCCATTAATTATTACTCTCATGTACTGTTTCATCCATCCCATTAATTATTACTCTCATGTAATGTTTCATCCATCTCATTAATTATTACTCTCATGTAATGTTTCATCCATCACATTAGTTATTACTCTCATGTAATGTTTCATCCATCTCATTAATTATTACTCTCATGTAATGTTTCATCCATCTCATTAATTATTACTCTCATGTAATGTTTCATCCATCTCATTAATTATTACTCTCATGTAATGTTTCATCCATCTCATTAATTATTACTCTCATGTAATTTTTCATCCATTCCATTAATTATTACTCTTATGTAATTTTTTCATCCATCCCATTAATTATTACTCTCATGTAATTTTTCATCCATCCCATTAATTATTGCTCTCGTGTAATTTTTCATCCATTCCATTAATTATTACTCTCATGTAATTTTTCATCCATCCCATAAATTATTATTCTCATGTAATTTTTCCACCATCCCATTAATTATTACTCACATGTAATTTTTCATCCATCTCATTAATTATTATTCTCATGCATTTTTTCATTCATCTCATTAATTATTACTCTCATGCATTTTTTCATCCATCTCATTAATTATTACTCTCATGTAATGTTTCATCCATCTCATTAATTATTACTCTCATGCATTTTTTCATCCATCACATTAATTATTACTCTCATGTAATTTTCATCATCCCATTAATTATTACTCTCATGTAATGTTTCATCCATCACATTAATTATTACTCTCATGTAATTTTTCATCATCCCATTAATTATTACTCTCATGTAATGTTTCATCCATCTCATTAATTATTACTCTCATGTAATGTTTCATCCATCTCATTAATTATTACTCTCATGTAATTTTTCATCATCCCATTAATTATTACACTCATGTAATGTTTCATCCATCCCATTAATTATTACTCTCATGTAATGTTTCATCCATCTCATTAATTATTACTCTCATGTAATGTTTCATCCATCACATTAATTATTACTCTCATGTAATGTTTCATCCATCTCATTAATTATTACTCTCATGTAATGTTTCATCCATCTCATTAATTACTACTCTCATGTATTGTTTCATCCATCTCATTAATTATTACTCTCATGTAATGTTTCACCCATCTCATTAATTATTACTCTCATGTAATTTTTCATCCATCTCATTAATTATTACTCTCATGCAATTTTTCATCCATCTCATTAATTATTACTCTCATGCAATTTTTCATCCATCTCATTAATTATTACTCTCATGCAATTTTTCATCCATCTCATTAATTATTACTCTCATGTAATGTTTCATCCATCTTATTAATTATTACTCTCATGCAATTTTTCATCCATCTCATTACTTATTACTCTCATGCAATTTTTCATCCATCTCATTAATTATTACTCTCATGTAATGTTTCATCCATCTCATTAATTATTACTCTCATGTAATGTTTCACCCATCTCATTAATTATTACTCTCATGTAATGTTTCACCCATCTCATTAATTATTACTCTCATGCAATTTTTCATCCATCCCATTAATTATTACTCTCCGGCAATGTTTCATCCATCTCATTAATTATTACTCTCATGTAATGTTTCATCCATCTCATTAATTATTACTCTCATGTAATGTTTCAGCCATCTCATTAATTAGTACTCTCATGAAATGTTTCATCCATCTCATTAATTATTACTCTCATGTATTGTTTCATCCATCTCATTAATTATTACTCTCATGTAATGTTTCACCCAACTCATTAATTATTACTCTCATGTAATTTTTCATCCATCTCATTAATTATTACTCTCATGCAATTTTTCATCCATCTCATTAATTATTACTCTCATGCAATTTTTCATCCATCTCATTAATTATTACTCTCATGCAATTTTTCATCCATCTCATTAATTATTACTCTCATGTAATGTTTCATCCATCTCATTAATTATTACTCTCATGCAATTTTTCATCCATCTCATTAATTATTACTCTCATGTAATGTTTCATCCATCTCATTAATTATTACTCTCATGCAATTTTTCATCCATCTCATTAATTATTACTCTCATGTAATTTTTCATCATCCCATTAATTATTACTCTCATGTAATGTTTCATCCATCCCATTAATTATTCCTCTCATGTAATTTTTCATCCATCTCATTAATTATTACTCTCATGTAATGTTTCATCCATCACATTAATTATTACTCTCATGTAATGTTTCATCCATCTCATTAATTATTACTCTCATGTAATGTTTCATCCATCTCATTAATTATTACTCTCATGTAATGTTTCATCCATCTCATTAATTATTACTCTCATGTAATGTTTCATCCATCTCATTAATTATTACTCTCATGTAATGTTTCATCCATCCCATTAATTATTACTCTCATGTAATGTTTCATCCATCCCATTAATTATTACTCTCATGTAATGTTTCATCCATCTCATTAATTATTACTCTCATGTAATGTTTCATCCATCTCATTAATTATTAATCTCATGTAATGTTTCATCCATCTCATTAATTATTACTCTCATGTAATGTTTCATCCATCTCATTAATTATTACTCCCATGTAATTTTTCATCCATTCCATTAATTATTACTCTTATGTAATTTTTTCATCCATCCCATTAATTATTACTCTCATGTAATTTTTCATCCATCCCATTAATTATTGCTCTCGTGTAATTTTTCATCCATTCCATTAATTATTACTCAAATGTAATTTTTCATCCATCCCATTAATTATTATTCTCATGTAATTTTTCCTCCATCCCATTAATTATTACTCACATGTAATTTTTCATCCATCTCATTAATTATTATTCTCATGCATTTTTTCATTCATCTCATTAATTATTACTCTCATGCATTTTTTCATCCATCACATTAATTATTACTCTCATGCATTTTTTCATCCATCTCATTAATTATTACTCTCATGCATTTTTTCATCATCTCATTAATTATTACTCTCATGCATTTTTTCATCCATCACATTAATTATTACTCTCATGTAATTTTTCATCATCTCATTAATTATTACTCTCATGTAATGTTTCATCCATCCCATTAATTATTACTCTCATGTAATGTTTCATCATCTCATTAATTATTACTCTCATGCATTTTTTCATCCATCACATTAATTATTACTCTCATGTAATTTTTCATCATCCCATTAATTATTACTCTCATGTAATGTTTCATCCATCACATTAATTATTACTCTCATGTAATTTTTCATCATCCCATTAATTATTACTCTCATGTAATGTTTCATCCATCTCATTAATTATTACTCTCATGTAATGTTTCATCCATCACATTAATTATTACTCTCTGTAATTTTTCATCATCCCATTAATTATTACTCTCATGTAATGTTTCATCCATCTCATTAATTATTACTCTCATGTAATGTTTCATCCATCTCATTAATTATTACTCTCATGCATTTTTTCATCCATCACTTTAATTATTACTCTCATGTAATATTTCATCATCCCATTAATTATTACTCTCATGTAATGTTTCATCTATCACATTAATTATTACTCTCATGTAATTTTTCATCATCCCATTAATTATTACTCTCATGTAATGTTTCATCCATCTCATTAATTATTACTCTCATGTAATGTTTCATCCATCACATTAATTATTACTCTCTGTAATTTTTCATCATCCCATTAATTATTACTCTCATGTAATGTTTCATCCATCTCATTAATTATTACTCTCATGTAATGTTTCATCCATCTCATTAATTATTACTCTCATGCATTTTTTCATCCATCACATTAATTATTACTCTCATGTAATTTTTCATCATCCCATTAATTATTACTCTCATGTAATGTTTCATCCATCACATTAATTATTACTCTCATGTAATTTTTTATCATCCCATTAATTATTACTCTCATGTAATGTTTCATCCATCTCCTTAATTATTACTCTCATGTAATGTTTCATCCATCTCATTAATTATTACTCTCATGTAATTTTTCATCATCCCATTAATTATTACTCTCATGTACTGTTTCATCCATCCCATTAATTATTACTCTCATGTAATGTTTCATCCATCTCATTAATTATTACTCTCATGTAATGTTTCATCCATCACATTAGTTATTACTCTCATGTAATGTTTCATCCATCTCATTAATTATTACTCTCATGTAATGTTTCATCCATCTCATTAATTATTACTCTCATGTAATGTTTCATCCATCTCATTAATTATTACTCTCATGTAATGTTTCATCCATCTCATTAATTATTACTCTCATGTAATTTTTCATCCATTCCATTAATTATTACTCTTATGTAATTTTTTCATCAATCCCATTAATTATTACTCTCATGTAATTTTTCATCCATCCCATTAATTATTGCTCTCGTGTAATTTTTCATCCATTCCATTAATTATTACTCTCATGTAATTTTTCATCCATCCCATAAATTATTATTCTCATGTAATTTTTCCTCCATCCCATTAATTATTACTCACATGTAATTTTTCATCCATCTCATTAATTATTATTCTCATGCATTTTTTCATTCATCTCATTAATTATTACTCTCATGCATTTTTTCATCCATCTCATTAATTATTACTCTCATGTAATGTTTCATCCATCTCATTAATTATTACTCTCATGCATTTTTTCATCCATCACATTAATTATTACTCTCATGTAATTTTTCATCATCCCATTAATTATTACTCTCATGTAATGTTTCATCCATCACATTAATTATTACTCTCATGTAATTTTTCATCATCCCATTAATTATTACTCTCATGTAATGTTTCATCCATCTCATTAATTATTACTCTCATGTAATGTTTCATCCATCTCATTAATTATTACTCTCATGTAATTTTTCATCATCCCATTAATTATTACTCTCATGTAATGTTTCATCCATCCCATTAATTATTACTCTCATGTAATGTTTCATCCATCTCATTAATTATTACTCTCATGTAATGTTTCATCCATCACATTAATTATTACTCTCATGTAATGTTTCATCCATCTCATTAATTATTACTCTCATGTAATGTTTCATCCATCTCATTAATTACTACTCTCATGTATTGTTTCATCCATCTCATTAATTATTACTCTCATGTAATGTTTCACCCATCTCATTAATTATTACTCTCATGCAATTTTTCATCCATCTCATTAATTATTACTCTCATGTAATGTTTCATCCATCTTATTAATTATTACTCTCATGCAATTTTTCATCCATCTCATTACTTATTACTCTCATGCAATTTTTCATCCATCTCATTAATTATTACTCTCATGTAATGTTTCATCCATCTCATTAATTATTACTCTCATGTAATGTTTCACCCATCTCATTAATTATTACTCTCATGTAATGTTTCACCCATCTCATTAATTATTACTCTCATGCAATTTTTCATCCATCTCATTAATTATTACTCTCAGGCAATGTTTCATCCATCTCATTAATTATTACTCTCATGTAATGTTTCATCCATCTCATTAATTATTACTCTCATGTAATGTTTCAGCCATCTCATTAATTAGTACTCTCATGAAATGTTTCATCCATCTCATTAATTATTACTCTCATGTATTGTTTCATCCATCTCATTAATTATTACTCTCATGTAATGTTTCACCCAACTCATTAATTATTACTCTCATGTAATTTTTCATCCATCTCATTAATTATTACTCTCATGCAATTTTTCATCCATCTCATTAATTATTACTCTCATGCAATTTTTCATCCATCTCATTAATTATTACTCTCATGCAATTTTTCATCCATCTCATTAATTATTACTCTCATGTAATGTTTCATCCATCTCATTAATTATTACTCTCATGCAATTTTTCATCCATCTCATTAATTATTACTCTCATGTAATGTTTCATCCATCTCATTAATTATTACTCTCATGCAATTTTTCATCCATCTCATTAATTATTACTCTCATGTAATGTTTCATCCATCTCATTAAGTATTACTCTCATGTAATGTTTCATCCATCTCATTAATTACTACTCTCATGTATTGTTTCATCCATCTCATTAATTATTACTCTCATGTAATGTTTCACCCATCTCATTAATTATTACTCTCATGTAATTTTTCATCCATCTCATTAATTATTACTCTCATGCAATTTTTCATCCATCTCATTAATTATTACTCTCATGCAATTTTTCATCCATCTCATTAATTATTACTCTCATGCAATTTTTCATCCATCTCATTAATTATTACTCTCATGTAATGTTTCATCCATCTTATTAATTATTACTCTCATGCAATTTTTCATCCATCTCATTACTTATTACTCTCATGCAATTTTTCATCCATCTCATTAATTATTACTCTCATGTAATGTTTCATCCATCTCATTAATTATTACTCTCATGTAATGTTTCACCCATCTCATTAATTATTACTCTCATGTAATGTTTCATCCATCTCATTAATTATTACTCTCATGTAATGTTTCATCCATCTCATTAATTATTACTCTCATGCAATTTTTCATCCATCTCATTAATTATTACTCTCAGGCAATGTTTCATCCATCTCATTAATTATTACTCTCATGTAATGTTTCATCCATCTCATTAATTATTACTCTCATGTAATGTTTCATCCATCTCATTAATTAGTACTCTCATGTAATGTTTCATCCATCTCATTAATTATTACTCTCATGTAATGTTTCATCCATCTCATTAATTATTACTCTCATGTATTGTTTCATCCATCTCATTAATTATTACTCTCATGTAATGTTTCATCCATCTCATTAATTATTACTCTCATGTAATGTTTCATCCATCTCATTAATTATTACTCTCATGTAATTTTTCATCCATCTCATTAATTATTACTCTCATGCAATTTTTCATCCATCTCATTAATTATTACTCTCATGCAATTTTTCATCCATCTCATTAATTATTACTCTCATGCAATTTTTCATCCATCTCATTAATTATTACTCTCATGCAATTTTTCATCCATCTCAGTAATTATTACTCTCATGCAATTTTTCATCCATCTCATTAATTATTACTCTCATGTAATGTTTCATCCATCTCATTAATTATTACTCTCATGCAATTTTTCATCCATCTCATTAATTATTACTCTCATGCAATTTTTCATCCATCTCATTACTTATTACTCTCATGCAATTTTTCATCCATCTCATTAATTATTACTCTCATGTAATGTTTCATCCATCTCATTAATTATTACTCTCATGCAATTTTTCATCCATCTCATTAATTATTACTCTCATGCAATTTTTCATCCATCTCATTAATTATAACTCTCATGTAATTTTTCATCCATCTCATTACTTATTACTCTCATGCAATTTTTCATCCATCTCATTAATTATTACTCTCATGCAATTTTTCATCCATCTCATTAATTATTACTCTCATGCAATTTTTCATCCATCTCATTAATTATTACTCTCATGTAATGTTTCATCCATCTCATTAATTATTACTCTCATGTAATGTTTCATCCATCTCATTAATTACTACTCTCATGTATTGTTTCATCCATCTCATTAATTATTACTCTCATGTAATGTTTCACCCATCTCATTAATTATTACTCTCATGTAATTTTTCATCCATCTCATTAATTATTACTCTCATGCAATTTTTCATCCATCTCATTAATTATTACTCTCATGCAATTTTTCATCCATCTCATTAATTATTACTCTCATGCAATTTTTCATCCATCTCATTAATTATTACTCTCATGTAATGTTTCATCCATCTTATTAATTATTACTCACATGCAATTTTTCATCCATCTCATTACTTATTACTCTCATGCAATTTTTCATCCATCTCATTAATTATTACTCTCATGTAATGTTTCATCCATCTCATTAATTATTACTCTCATGCAATTTTTCATCCATCTCATTAATTATTACTCTCATGTAATGTTTCATCCATCTCATTAATTATTACTCTCATGTAATGTTTCATCCATCTCATTAATTATTACTCTCATGTAATGTTTCATCCATCTCATTAATTATTACTCTCATGTAATGTTTCATCCATCTCATTAATTATTACTCTCATGTAGTGTTTCATCCATCTCATTAATTATTACTCTCATGTAATGTTTCACCCATCTCATTAATTATTACTCTCATGTAATTTTTCATCCATCTCATTTATTATTACTCTCATGCAATTTTTCATCCATCTCATTAATTATTACTCTCATGAAATGTTTCATCCATCTCATTAATTATTACTCTCATGTAATGTTTCATCCATCTCATTAATTATTACTCTCATGTAATGTTTCATCCATCTCATTAATTATTACTCTCATGTAATGTTTCATCCATCTCATTAATTATTACTCTCATGTAATTTTTCATCCATCTCATTTGGGTACCATCGTGTCGACCGACTGAAAGCCATCAAACTTTTGTTTAATAAGAAAACACTGATTTGTTAAAAAATCCTTCAGTATGCCTTCCTTCGGAGGGAAAGTAAAGCCGGCTGTCCCTGTCATAGATTTATGGCATGTAAAAGATCCTTTCACAGACTAAACTTGTGTAAAGCAAAATTTGTTAGGTTGGATTTCATCAGAACGCTCTATCAAAGTTCCAACGTTCACCACTAGGTATCATTAATATCTGGTGGCGAAAGTTGCAATTACTTGAAATTGAATGGAACTTGTAGCTGAACCTTTAGGGTGTCCGCTTGAAGCAGCTACAGACTCAGGCGAGCCGGACACTCCCGGCACTAGAAGCCATACGATAAATAATAAATAAATACTACTGATTTGTATCAGGCTTTAGCATATATGCTGATCGGTTGTGATCTTTCAGCACAGTTTCCAAGATGGTACCGAGAGCGTAGCTCCCCACATAGGCGATATGTGCACTTTTCTGTTGGTTTGTGAAATCTCGTTATTGTACATACTGCATTTAACTATGAAAACCATGTGCAGCGTAACGCGTGAAGACGTGACGTAACTTGATTCTTCATTGCTTGAGTATCAGAAAATTATCTTGGAATTTGACGTACCTTTGTTTTCCTCTCTTCCATGACCGCGTCCAAGGCAGCCGTGTTGGATAGCTTGAAGGGCGATTTGATATCTTCCAGAAAGAATGTTTCATTGCCAAGAAGGTATGCTATTCGATTTTCCGACAACTTGGATATCTGCAGAATGCGTTTTAAGTATTTAGTTTTTATATTTTGGGTTTCAGGATAGCCTTCACGTTAGACGTGCCATTGTTGAGCAAACATTCGAATGTAGGTTGCGTAATGAATTCGCAGGACAGTATTGAAGAAGTTACTGTCTATTCTAACTTATTGAAGTGTGGATTTAAATTCAAGTTTAATAGTGTGGTTTTTGATGTTGCAAATATTTTACTGTTCTATTTTTTATTAGAAGTCAAATTTGGTTTGTAAAATACACTGGCTGGCAAAAAAGAAAGGATCACTTGAAAAATTCAACATTACCTTCATTTAAATCCTAAATATGAACGCTCTAGGCCTACCTAGTACATAACTTACTGTTTATAGCATGGAAGTGAGGTTAATGTTTTCCAGGATGTATTATCGTTCTTCATGTCATTGTTACACTTAACAATAGCGATTCATTGACATGACGCTGTTTCCCGCGGGGAGATGTGCGCGCCACCATTTTCGATCAGAGCCACTGCCCTGGCGACATCTTCAGGCCTCGAGTGCATATTCGTTTCTGAATTGCACAAGAACAACTGAGGTTATGGCTGTATTGATCTTTTCCTATGCCAACAAGTGGCAAAGTGCATTGTTGACGATAGCGATGGCGCGCACATCTTTTGGCGGGAAACAGCATCATATCAAAGAATCGCTATTGTTAAGTGTAACAATGACATGAAGAATGGTAATGCATCCAGGAAAACAATTAACCTTACTTCCATGCTATAACTACATTATGTACTGTACTAGGTATATACCGCACATATTTTAAGATTTAACTGAAATTAATGTTGAACTTTTCAAGAGATCGTCTTTTCTTTTTGCCGGTCAGTGTATATTCCCATTACTATTCTGTTCATTTGTCATTTATGACTGAATATCTAGCATTCAACACTACACCAATAGCATGGGGCCGCCAAACCCTGCGCGACTAATGCCGCTTGCCTAACGGAGGGTTAAGGGACACTAGGGCTGAGTTTTTCAACTTCCACATTTGTTATCAGAATGAGTTGAAATTTAAACTGCATACTTAGAATGGTAACACTAAGTCACATACCAAATTTGAAAACAATTGGATGAAATGTAATTGTTTTTTTACTAATTATATTTTTAAAATATATCGTGTAATCAAAATGCTCCATGCGCATTAGAAATTGTGTAAAACGCTTTATATTTTCATTACATATACAATAGACTATTCTTAATATTATAACATTGAGACATTTCAGGAAAGTGATACATGTATGCTGTCAGATTAATTGTTTCTTGATGTGCAATCATGTTTTATGAATTTTGATAATTTTTCATAGTTTATTATTTTTTTCGTATGTAATTTAAAAAGTGACTGGAGATATCGCAATGTTATCTTACAACACATGTGTTTCTGAATATCCAGTGATTATTTTAGTAGAATTGGTGAATATCGCATGCACATGGAGCATTTTGATTACCTAAAAATGTTGTTTGGAGATAAAAGCATTTTTATAAAACCGCATGCTATATTAACCAGTTTGGCTCACCCAATGAAACTTTTTTTGGAAAAAAAATCTGAAGAATACAATGTTCTGTTGTAGAGATGAAGAGCATGGAGACCTTTCGATTGAGTTAACCTACGACTTTCTAGGATTTCTATTTTTAAAAGTATAGCCTACTTTCTATGATTTGCCTTCCATCTTCTTTTTACGCAGAGGATATTTAAAAATGTCGCTGAGCCTTTAAAAATGGCAGTGCATGAAACCTTTTTTACTGAAATGATCCACAGGGGTCCTTAAGATATACACACATCAAAAAAAGTTTTGCATCACCTCGGTTCCCAGATCTCCGGCATATAGACGTTGACTGTGTATATTGTATCAAAGATACAGTCCCTTTGACTGTTCATAGATGTCACTAAAACTGCTCAAAGATGTAAACAACCATGCATGAGCAGGGCCTATTAGACGGAGGGGGTACGACAGCCGATCAGTTCCAGTCATTCCACCAGGACGATGGTACGCTGCTCATGTTGTCTGTAGTTCTACCATACCTAGAAGGTCAATACCGCAGTTCGATCGCGTCCGCATTGTTACTTTGTGTCAAGAAGGGCTCTCAACAAGGGAAGTTTCCAGGCGTCTCAGAGTGAACCAAAGCGATGTTGTTCGGACATGGAGGAGGTACAGAGATACAGGAACTGTCGATGACAGGCCTCGCTCAGGCCGCCCAACGGCTACTACTGTAGTGGATGACCGCTACTTACGGATTGCCGCTCGGAGGAACCCTGACAGCAATGCCACCATGTTGAATAATGCGTTTCGTTCAGCCACAGGACGTCGTGTTTCAACTCAAACTGTGCGCAATAGGCTGCATGATGCGCAACTTCACTCCCGACGTCCATGGCGAGGTCCAGCTTTGCAACCCCGACACCATGCAGCGCGGTACAGATGGGCCCAACAACATGCTGAATGGACCCCACAGAATTGGCATCACGTTCTCTTCACCGATGAGTGTCGCATATGCCTTCAACCAGACAATCGTCGGAGACGTGTTTGGAGGCACCCTGGTCAGGCTGAACGTCTTAGACACACTGTCCAGCGAGTGCAGCAAGGTGGTGGTTCCCTGATGTTTTGGGGTGGCATTATGTGGGGCCGACGTACGCCACTGGTGGTCATGGAAGGCTCCGAAACGGCTTTACGATACCTGAATGACATCCTCCGACCCATAGTGCACCCATATCGGCAGAATATTGGAGAGGCATTTGTCTTCATGGACGACAATTCTCGACCTCATCGTGCACATCTTGTGAATGCGTTCCTTCAAGATAACGACATCGCTCGACTACAGTGGCCAGCATGTTCGCCAGACATGAACCCTATCGAACATGCCTGGGATATGTTGAAAAGGGCTGTTTATGGACGTCTTGACCCACCAACCACTCTGAGAGATTTACGCCGAATTGTCGTTGAGGAGTGGGACAATTTGGACCAACAGTGTCTTGATGAACTTGTGGATAGTATGCCACGACGAATACAGGCATGCATCAATGCAAGAGGACGTGCTACTGGGTATTAGAGGTAGTGGTGTGTACTGCAATCTGGACCACAAATGCTGAAAGTCTAGCTGTATGATGGTACAACATGCAATGTGTGGGTCTCATGAGCAATAAAACGAGCTGAAATGTTGTTTGTGTTGATCTCTATTCCCTTTGTATTTAAAGGTTCCGGAACTCTTGGAACCGAGGTGATGCAAAACTTTTTTTGATGTGTGGTATATATGGGAAAAACAAAATACAGTTATTTTGTCTTTTTTGCCTAAAAACTCAACCCTAGTGTCCCTTATCTAGCATTCAACACTACACCAATAGCATGGGGCCGCCAAACCCAGCGCGACTAATGCCGCGCGCCTAACGGAGGGTTAAGGAGAACCTTCTGGCGCTGTGCATTCGCTTTATAGTAGGGCTTGTTGAATAATTCATGGTCTACTTGCAGTAGGTCGCACGTTAATATTGCAGTGGTTTGCAAGTGGAGACGTCTTATCTACGAGTTACAGATGTGTGCACTGTTCTGTATGTTATGCTTACAAGCCTCAACGTATCGCGCTCAATTATTGATGGCTGTCACCTCCGTAGCGCGCCGGAGTGATACAGTAGGTGCTCGTAACCTCGAGCGCTACTCACGCTGACTAGAAAGGCAAGGTAAACTCGACCGCCATTTTGGTTCCATGCTGCAATCCGTTCTATTGACTATTCCAGGCGGCTTCAGGGGCGTAGTTGGTAGATTGCTGAGCATGTATTCCCACCGTCGCGGGTTTCAACCCGGCCAAAGTCGTCGGATTTTTAAAGGAGTTAAAAATCCATGAATATGCCTTTCCTCGGAGGGAAAGTAAAGCCGTCCCCAAGTCATAGATTTATGACATGTAAAAGAACCTTCCACTAACTAAACTTGTGTGAAGCAAAATTTGTAGGTAAGGTTTGATTAATGCTCTTAAGTTCCAACGTTCGTCACGGGGCGCTGTTTGCGATGGCATCTAATAGTAGCCAAGTTCACAGCTAGGTGTCGTGGACGGTAGCATTTGGTAGCGAAAGTAGAAACTACAAATTGTATCGTCTGCAGTCCTTACATGAATTTAAAACAGATAACACACACTAATTCAGCTATCAAAATCAACACCAGTTATCAGACAGATTCTACACACAACCAAAGTACACGGGGCTACATGACCGCGTTGTCGCGTAAGAATTTTATTTAAATCAGCCAATTATAGGACTCTATTTTATTAATATTAATTTAACCGGCGAGATATATCATACCTTTCTTTCTCACTTACCGCCAATGTTTTGTTCACAAAGGAGTAGTAGTTTCATGCTCCGTTTTATTGATTACTTCACAGAAGTTGGAACATTGGTACTTATAGAAGCACAAACCTATAAATGGCAAACCGTGATGATTTCGAGCAATAAACTGTCTGTCAAGCAATGCACTGTAAAGGATAATCTAAGTTCCTTGTTGTTTCGCATGTTAGCTTTGGAATCTTAACGTCATTCTATCCAAAGAAGTTAAAAAACTAATACTACGCTCAGCAATTTTTCTAGGTTTTTGCCGTCTCTTGTGTGGGGTTTCGCCTAGGACACCAAGCTGGCTCATCGGTGGGCTCTTGGTGTCCCCGCCTTGACCCCCGCAGGAGTAGCAAACTGCGCGCTACCTCCCTTTTTATGAAGTGCACCTGAGCCACTTTACTGCGAGAACTAAAAGTTCAAGCAGCCATAACCTTCGTATGAAAGCCAATATATCATATTTTTGGAAGCCTTCATAGGGGCGGGGACCCCCAGAGACCGCTGATGAGCCAGCTTGGTGTCTTAGGTAAAACCCCACACAAGACACGGCACAAACCTAGAAAAAATGCTGAGTTTTAATTCACTGGCCGTGAAAACCAACATACTATAATACTACGCTGATGATCATCAAGTTGGTTTCAGAACATTGACGCCATTGGAGTATGTTATTGATGATTCTTGGACAGCTTACCCCACGATACTAGTGCCGAGAATAACTCTAGTATTAGTAGTATACCAAGCTCTTTGGATATATGCTTTTGTTGGCAACCCTTTTCAACAGTATTTTGTTTACCATGATGGAGCCATAGGCTGCGTGTTTCTGAATAAACGAAGAGCACGATAATGTGAAATACACTGTAATATACGCGTGAACACGTAAGAGGCTCCGGGAAATTCTGCACTGACCATGCTAATTTTCAACTATTTATTTACCTAGGGGCTGATAACCTAGATGTTAGGCCCCTTAAAACAAGTATCATCATCATCATATTTATTTAAATATTATTAAAGGAATCACTCAAAATTTTCTGGGATGTTCTTCTAGACTCTTTCCTTACACTAACAGAGGCTTTTTGAAGATTTTATTTTATTTTTCATGGCTCTCTTTAAATGTCATAATTTTAACGGCACTTTAATGAACATTTCCTCCCCCTAATATTAAACTGAATTAAATTGTAAGAAACGTACGCGATAAAATATAACACATACAAGTAGGAATTACTTCTAAAAATTGCAGATTTGTACTTTGGAAAGTTCCGTAAGAAAACTGAATTTTTGTATTAAGATACATTTTAGCGGGAAATTGGAATCAAAACTTTTTCCTGCTTTTAACCTATTTTCCCTTATGAAAGAATAGGCTTATGAGATCACCTTTGGTCTATGCGTATGTGTGTGTGTGTGTGTGTGTGTGTGTGTGTGTGTGTCATAATACAATCTAAACGGCTGAAGAGATTTCAATGAAACTCGGTAAGGTAATAGTACTATTTTGGCTGACCCCGACCATTCCCTTTAAATTTTATTACGTCTCACCAATCCAACATGGCGGCTGTGCGAAATATCTCACCGGCATTGTATATCTCCGAAACTATTACTGATATCACCCTGAACTTTTGTACGGTGACAAAAAGCTCTACTAAAAGTTTATCTTTGTAACTTTCAGAAACCTGTTAACTAATAAACCAACATGGCTGCCAAGCGTATTGGAAACATTTAAATAGGCTCTTCTCGCGATTTAACCAACCTAACGCAGTGAAACTTGGTACAGTAAATGTTTATACACATTGTAATGCACTAACATGTAATTTAGTTCAATGGTTTACATAATCTCAAAATGGTGGCTGTGCAAAAAATTTAATTAAGTTTTTATTTCTTGTGTCCCAAACATGCGATCGAAGTCAACGTGCCAATAGTGAACCTACGCAATAAACGTAATCTAATAGAACATTAGGCTAGTCTATGGCCTACATATATAAAAATGCAATATATCGACCATCCGAAATATTTAGATGGTTCTCAATATCTATCACAGCAATCATACTGAAATTTTGTAAGTTGATAGAGGTAATTAACATGAGTAGGATATATGAATAAAGGTTGTATAGTTCTTCACGGAACTACTTGTTAGAACATGCCATTACCATAGGATTCCTTTTCTTCCATTTGAAGCACTAACATGAATTTTGCTGTTCTTCCATATCCCTTGTCCTTGCTTAACGCATCCACTTTTTTTAAATATTTTTTGTCTATTGTCTAATAGAAATAAAATTTTAAATGTACGTTGCAGGGTTTATTATTAGGACGCACTGTGTGGGAAAGTATAGGGAAAGTAATCACTACTTCAGTCATCACAATATCACAGGTTAACACACGCTCAAGCACACGGGGCTCAGTTTAAGCGTTGAATGTTATTCTAATGAAAATAATTTCTTCAATCCTAAATCCTAAACCGTTTTAGCCTGTTGTTGTTGTTGTTGTTGTTGTTGTTTGAGTCTTCAGTCTTTTGCCTGGTTTGATGCAGCACTCCACGCCTCCCTGTCCTGAGGTAATCGTTTCATCTCTACATAGCTACCACACCCTACCTCTGAGGCAATCTGTTTAACATATTCTAACCTTGGTCCACCCCTCTTGCCCTCGACCCTTCCTTCCATAACTAAGCTTGCTATTCCTGGGTGTCTTAGTATGTGTCCTACCAACCTATACGCCTAGAAATTGTGGTCAGTGAAATAAAAATGATTTTTCTTAAATAATGTTGAGGGGAGCTTCCTCTCCTTGCCGTGAAATCGCTACCTGTCGACCGCGGTTCGTCCAACACTGCAGATAAAGCCTACCTTGGCCAGTAATTAAGTCCTTACGGTTTATTACCCTCGTCTTCAAAGGGATGGGATTTAAAACAGCGCCGCAGTCTCAATTACGGAGCGTAAAGGGAAGAGCATCACTGAGGTTTCTCTCGTCTTTAATTATTCACGTTGAGACCCAGATTACTTCTGTCGTTCGCCTATTGGCGGGAGACCACTCGTTGTCTTCTAATACTAGAGACTGCGGTGAGGGTCCCCATGATGCGCACAGACACTGATTGTTGATGAAAATTAAATTTCACCAGTTTCAAGAGCGAATTCTGTTAAGAATTACAAAAAATCCCAGTTGTAGCCCATCAGGCTGCGAACTAAATGTTGTGAACATGACTTGGGAATCGAGATCGAACGATAACAAAAAAGAGAAGAAATAATAAACTTTACATCAGTATAATATAACCATGGCAGCCCTTGTCTTTATTGACGAAGTTCAAATATTCCGTAAGTTGAAACCTTGAATCAATAACCAGTTGTACTTTAATCACAGTACACATTGTGGCCGCCTTCAGCGTTATATAAAATACGAAAAGAAGCAAGATGAACAGTACAGTACATACAAAAATGTCCTTATCAAGAGTTGTTATCAAAATAATTACTTAAATTACTTAAAGGCTGCAAAAACGTTTTTTAAACAGATCTGTTACACTGGGTTACAAAATGAAAGATATAAATCTTGATTAAAATAAGCTTGTCGTTAAAACAGCTATGTGGTTATTATGTTGTTATACCCTGATGTCCCTACAGGGTATGCCTACCCCCCTATCAACCCCTACTCAGTACTCTTCACCCCAATCTCACACCTAAAACATAGAGGAAGCAACAACAACAACCTTCTACAATTATAATCAACCTGCACATGTTGCTATCCTCGAAGCACTTCCGAAAGGTAAACGACACAAGGAATGTGTCGACTTCCTTACAACTTCACTAAGTAGCTCAGGAATTTGCTGATGTCCTGACGCTGCACCAACAATCCTAATAATTAGTCCGCCACCCCAGGAGCCGGGATCACTGTCTCGTCGCTGCGCCACACCGAAGTGCCAGACCGCCCAGCAGGAGCGGTGAGTCTACCTTTAGGGTTTCCTAAAACAGCTCCTTTCTAACATCCTAACTTCTAAAACTTGTAATCGCCACATTCATTATTATAATTTTACTCCGCTACGATTCAAAAACAACAAACACTACATTAAAAGCATTCACATTCCTTCAGATTGATTCATTGTATTTCTTTAAACCTTGTTTGAACACTGGCCCTCAGCCTGTGAATCCTAAACCACTACGCCATACTGACCGATTAAGGTACGGTCATTGTCCTCCAACGTTATAAGCGCACGTCAGCGCTAAGCTCGGGCTGACACTCGCTGGCAGTATCTTGCCTGCACTCTCTTGCTTTTCTATTCATATTATTATTTGCGCTGAGGAAGGCCACAATAAAAAGTACAAATTAATATTGACTTAAGGTTTTATCATTTTAAATAAAAATTATTATCATTATTATTATTATTAGCAGCCTCCGTGGCTTAGGTGGCAGCACGCCAGCCTCTCACCGCTGAGTCCGTGGTTCAAATCCCGGCCACTCCATGTGAGATCTGTGCTGGACAAAACGGAGGCAGACAGGTTTTTCTCCGGGTACTCCGGTTTTCCCTGTCAACATTTCATTCCAGCAACACTCTCCGCTTTCATTTCATTTCATCTGTCATTCATTTAATCATTGCCCCGGAGGAGTGCGTCAGGCCTCGGCAGCCGGCACAGTCCATATCCTCGCCGCTAGATGGGGGCTTCATTCATTCCATTCCTGACCCGGTCGGAGACTGGAAGCAGGCTGTGGATTTTCATTTTCATCATTATTATTATTATTATCATTTTAAATGATTATGTCGACTTCGCTGGGGTCTGGCGTTACGTTACGGTGTCGTGACGAAATGAACCGAGAATGCACTGTGGTGTGTGACGTCATAGTACTGCTTGAGCTTCCTCCTTTCCCCGCGCGCCACGGTGAGCGTGACGTCATCCAGCCAGCTACCTCCTTTGACCTTGGTTTGCACTTGCTAACGTACTTTGAGTTCACGCAGCATTTGTAGCATTTAAAATGATATAAAGTCCAGTCTTTCAGACTGATTAACAGTCTCCTTGTTAATCATCAGGGCTTACTATTCACACATTACTAAAGAGAGCATTACAACACACGTTATCAGACGATTTTTACATACACCCAAGTACCTGGAGGTGAATGACCACGACTTCTCAAGCCCTCTGTTGAAACAATAATTACAGAGGTATGCAAATTCTTAGAAAAGACACCAGTTTTCCAAAATTGCCATTTTTACTTTTCACGGCTTAATCAACTAAATATGTTTGCAAGGCGCTGAAATTACTTCAAATGTTAAACGAAGAGTCTGAATTATATTTTCTTTTAAGGCAATCAAAGGATAATGATTTTTTAGATTTTCCACTAACAGAGGAGCCTTGCTAATGCTAAATGCCACACGTTTTGTTTAGATTACTTCACTCTACTTTTCGTGTGAATTTAGAGCTGAGGATTTTGGAGTAATTTTACTAAAGATCCGCTCTTCAACTATTCATAGATTCATTAAGTCAATGAAAACAAGATGTTCAGTAAAGAACATATAGCCTACTTTCTCAAAAGATATAAACTATAGATGTTACGAAAATATATTTATTTACGAGCAAAAATACCGGCCATATTGACAACGAGACAGCACGGGCCCACAACGATATGGCACGGTAAGCCTGACCTGTTAGTCACTTCTACGGTTACATATTCTATTATAATATACTAATATCCTACCGTTCACTTCTTCGAGGACAGATTAAACCTCCCTATGTACGATAAGCTGAATTGTTGAGGCCAGGCCTTGTTTAATCGTAAGTTACGGTTAGGCTATAATACTTGCATGATTCATACATCCACTACCTTGAAGCTATTAGGCTGATGACCTTGTAATTTGGTCAAAAGATGTTCCTCACATAACGGTATGTCGTTGCAAAATTTGGTATAGATCAGTTGATTCAGTTAGTCGTAATTTGATTTAAGCTTTGAACATTTGGGTGGCCACCATTACGTTTCCGTCAATATGGCGGCAATATAAAACATGACACTATGGTGCCCTATGCCAGTGCTACCTCTGTACCAAAGTTCGTTCAAATCGGTTTCATCGTGTTCGAATTGATAGGGGGGACATACATTCAGAGTACACACACTCACACACACACACACACACACAATTTTTGGCCCTGTGTTGATCTCATAAGTTTACTTTCATTTTTTGCAAAAATCGAAAGTGGGCTAAACAAATAGAAAACGAACCCAGATCAAGTATCCCTCTGAATCCCCAATTCTGAAAGTTTCCATACGCAATTCCTTATGGGAGAAAGTTCAAGTCCACGGGGGAGAAAACATTACAAAGTAGGGTTACAAAATATGCCAGCAGTTTGTTAATAGAATGATTTTGAATACAAAATTCTTTATTTGATTCTAATAATTTGCACAGCTCTGTACAACAAAATCGTCCGATCACTCAGCAATGGCTCATGTTTCCACTCATTACCCATTAACAACATAAGATACAGGCGATGTAATAGAATCTGAGATATTTAATTGTAGCTGTCATTTCACGAGCCAGTGTGCCGGGATGAGACATATCAGTTTACCAGGTAATTAGGGAGTGCCAGGGTGGATGAACCCCGCGGGCTGCAGTGCTCTGCCCCTGGAGAGCCTGTTTTAATGAAGCTCTGCAAGTTGGAGGAGCGATGAACTTGCGACAAAATGTCAGAGCGTAGAAACACTCCATGTGTAGTGCCTACGTGTTGCCTTCATCTCCTGCTGAGTGTACACTCATAAGTAGGGGGCGGATTTCTAAGACTAGTCATATTTTCCCTTAACATTATATTTTATAGCCTTGTATTTACAACACGTTTCCAAGCATGATAATCAAAATTAAACAGGTTTTATTGGGCATATAAATGCATATTTAGGCTTTCTTATACTTTATGGCATATTTTGAACAAAATATCATTATAAACGGCATATTTTGGTAATTTTCATTTGAATTTCGTTTTATAAAAATCAGAATAAGCTCTAGAATTATTGTTCAGGATAGACTGGAATATACTACTGAAGAAACATTCTAAAGTAGTGTATGGACTATTTCTAACAGGTAGGAGCAATTGTTTGCTAGCTGGGTCAATTCCCGGAAACCGGGCTATTGTTTGCATGGAAGCAGAGGTAATTCCGCAGTTATTTGTCATCGTTCTTATCTCTCTCCTTCGCCCTTCCCTCTTCCACCTTCAACACACTGAATGACCTTGGTCACTCATTAGAGAGCTTCAGTCATTCAGTTCCTTTCAATATGCCTGAAACGAAAGTCTCAATTTGTGGGAAGTTGCGAAGTTTTGTTCACGAGTTAGGTGAAAACATATTCAGTACGGATGGAGTAATAAAAGTGTTTCTATGTAACGTAGATGCTATTCATTAAGTCATATTTTGAATTTTATAGGTCATATTTTTATGTTTTTAGGTCATAAATGAATACATATTTCATACATTTTTAGGTCATTGAAATCCGCCCCCTACTCATAAGTATAGCTGTCTTTAGGGAAGTGAATTGAGTAGCCTACAGGTGCAGTGCGCCTGCGCAATGGCCCAGGCTAGTAGTTGGTTTACCTTTCTATCAGAAACTATTTACGGCAACAAATGGATTCTTTTCAAATGTGTTTTTCAAGACTCTGTTCTTTTATTTGGCCCAGACGTTTAAATATAAATGAAACCCCACGGAAAGAACGGAGTAAGTCCATTCTTTCCGAAAATTATTTTATGGCGCATTCTGGTGGCCAACCGACGTCACCACGGATAAAGTTGAATTTAATTTCAAATAAAGCAGAAATGTCAAAGAGATACAGAGGTTATTATTTTTAGAGGAAACGGAAAGAACGTCCCATATGAGGCACTTTTTCATAATGCAACTTTAGTTCTTATTTGCATTACTGAATTTGGCAAAGAGAACTAAATTGCTTACCCTCAATTGGGGTGTTTTAAGTATTTATTTTTTGTGTTGAAAGTTTAAATTCTCTCTCCTGAAAAATGTACAGAATGGGACTTACCCCGTTTTTCCCGTGGAGTCTGCAAATGTATTTTTAAGCCTATTTTCATTTATGAAAACATTGGCTTGAGATCACCTTTTGTCCGTGTGACTTTGTGTGTGTGTGTGTCTCCCACTAATAAGATCTAAACGACTGGAGCGATTTCAATGAAACTCGGTAAGTTCATAGCACTATTCCGGACGACCCCGACCGTGCCCTTCAAATTTTGTTGTCTCAATAATCCAACATTGCGGCTGTGCGAAATATTTCACCAGCGTTCAATATCTCCTAAACTATTGCCGATATCACCCTGAAATTTTGTACGGTGATAACGGGAACTACTAGACGTTCACCTAAGTGACTTTTGAAAACGTGGTAACTACAAATCCAACATGGCGACCAAGCGAAGTTGCGACTTTAAAATACACAGTTCTCTCGATTTAACCAACCAAATGCAATGCAACTTGGTACAGTATATGTTTATACATATTGTAATGCATCGATATCTAACTTCGTTCAATTGCTTACATAACCTCAAGATGGCGGCATTCTACATCTCTGAAACTATTAGCGGCATCACCCTGAAATTTTGAACGGAGATAAAGGGCAATACTCGAAGTTCATCAATGAGACATTAAGAAACCGGTTAACTACAAAACGAACATGGCGACCAAGCGAATTTGAAAGTTTTAAATATACTTCTCTCGCGATTTTATGATCCAAACGCAATGAAACTTGGTACAGCAAATGTTTATACACATTGTAATGCACTGGTATCTAGTTTAGTTCAATTGTTTACATAACCTCAAGATGGCGGCTGTGCGAATTTTAAAATTAGTAAGTTTTTATTTCTTGTGTCGTAATCATACGATCGAAGTGAAAGTTTGAATAATGAACCTACGCAATAATTTTCCTTTAATGGTAGATGACTCTATGGCCTATACATATAAAATCCAACATGGCGACCATCCGCAATATTTAGTCGGTTCTCAATATCTACGAATCTATTACAGTAATCAAACTGAAATGTTGTATGTTGATAGTGATAGTTAACATAAGTAGGATATATGAAAATAGGCTGTATAGTTCTTCACGGTACTACTTGTTGAATTTGCATCAATCCTTTTAAAATTGCTTCATTTTAACACGTCTTTCATAAACATTTACATTTGACAAAATTAAACTAAAGTACATTTCGAAAGGAAACCAGAAAATTTACAATACCTCATCGACAGAGTTGGACATTCTGCAGCCTATCTGGACATTTCGAGAAAGAAAGCATACCTTTTATTTAATATTTTTCCTTATACATACATGGATATGTCAAACATACATGATAGTGTATCGAAAGGTATCTTGTCTTCAGATATTTCAAGTCATCTCCTCTTAGGAATGTCTATCAATATAATGATAGAAGCCATTTGTCAGTGTTGCGTAACCGATAGCGGTAGCTACGCTCGCTAACGCGCAGCACTAGGCCAAGGGCCCAAGCTCTCTGCGGACTCGGTAGACGTAGGTTCGAGCCCCACCGTCGGCCGTCCTTGAAATGGTTGTCCGTGGTTTCCCATTTTCAATTCCGGGTAAATGCTGGGACAGACCACTGCCGCTTCCTTCCACATCCTTGCCCAAATTCATTCATTCATTTCATACCTCATTCCAGCGCGCAGGTCGCGCATGGGTGTCGACTAGAAAGAAAAAAACGAAGTGTTTCCTTCTTCAAAAAAAGAAAGCTTTACAGTTAGTCAACACAAATTGTGCCCAATTATCACAAAATAACATATCTGTGTACATAAAAGCGTATTATTTGTCGTAAATATCTTATGTGGTGATTTTGATGTTAGGACATATAAATACTTGTTTTCCCGCCAAATGTAATGGGAGTTTTGTAAATCGTTAGAAAAGCACAAAAAAACTTAACTCTAAATTTCAGAATAATTTGTAATATCATGTTGTCGGAAAACTTTAAAAAATTGAAAAGCGTTTTTCTCTGATTCTAAGTATTTTAAAGAAAAGTTAAAAAAAATGTAGAGGACATTGTCACCTACAATTTGTCTCATTGAGGTCGTGTCATTCGTGTTGAAATGCAGAAGCTAGGTGGCACCAAAGTTTCAAAAAAAGTGTTTTTTCACTTTTTGTCCTAGAAAAAAATGGGGTTTTCACAAAAGAGTGAATCAGAAATTTTTTCCTCTAAAAATTGTCTGCAAAATTTATTTAAACGTTTGTTTTCTCCGGCTTACCGTTCCAAATTTATAGCGCAGCAAATGCAACGCTGCGTAGTCAAGGCTACGATTGTTACTGCGGAGAGAGCGGTGGGCAAAGTTTAGACCGGGACCGGTGTCGGACAATTTTCACACTTCGGCAGACCATAACATTGGAACGGTAAGTCGGAGGAAAAACATTTTTCAATAAATGTTGTAGACAATTTTGAGAGGAACAAATTTCTGATTCGCTCTTTTGTGAACAAAACATTTTTTTCTAGGACAAAAAGTGAAAAAACACTTTTTTGGAAACTTTGGCGCCACCTAGCTTCTGCATTTTAAAACGTATGACATGACCTCAATGAGACAAATTGTAGGTGACAATGCCCTCTATATTTTTTGTTTAAATAATAATAATATGTCGATTCAGAGAAAACCGCTTCTCAAAATTGTTTTCAGTTTTCCGACAAAATGATCGTGCAAATTATTCTGAAATTTAGAGTTAAGCTTTTCTTGTGCTTTTCTAACGATTTACTAAAAGCCAACCATAGCACGGTTTTTGGAACAAAAGGGGTTTCTTCTGTGCAGCAGTACTGTACTAGCCTATACGGCCAGCGTGTTGAGAGTCAGCCTGGCCTTACCGATCTGTTACGATAATTGCCGACCGCTAACGAGCCTGTGCTGTTAGTGCTGTCAACAACCAAGCACCTGCTCTAAAATTTGTCAGTCTATATTTTGTGACTTGTGCTAGGTATCAATGTACTCCTATTATTTGTGCTTTGTGTTTTGAACATGTTGTGTTAGCAGGAGCCACTAATGGTGGAGTATCCAGATCAGATGTTATAATGTGGTATCCCAGAGATGGAAACAGGAGCAGAGGACGTCTGTCAGTCTCAAGTCACTTGTATCCTCCGTCAGGAAGTTCTTTAAATACACTATTTTATATATTCGGTAATGCTGCTGGAACGGTACTTTCTGACAGGCCACGGCCGCTTGCTTCCACATCATAGTCCAGTTTCATTCATTTCATCTCTCATTAACTCCTTCATGAGTTGGAGTCAGGAAGGGCATCCGTCCGTAAAAACCACCCGCCACATTGACTTTCATCGCATTTCATCCCCGACCTCGTTGAAAACGGGAAAGGTTGGTTGGTTCCTAAGTTTAGGGGCTGCGACAACGCGGTCATGTAACCCCGTGTACTTTGGGTGTGTGTAGAATCTGTCTGATAACCGGTGTTAATTGTGATGACTGTATTAGTGTGTGTATCTGTTTTAAATCAAGTAAGGACTGCAGACGATCAATTTTCAAGTAGTTCCTACTTTTGCCGCCAAACGCCACCGACAACGACTACTAGTTCAGAACTTAGCTACCAGACGTCACCGCAGTCGGCTCTTGGGAACGAACGTAGAAAACTAAGAGTCTTGTTTATATTCTTAACCTATACAATTTAGCTTCACACAGGTGTAATTAGTGGAAGGTTTTTTAACATGCCATAAAGCAATGACATGGGACCTCCGGCTTTACTTCCCCTCCGAAGGAAGGCATACTGAGGGATTTTTAACGCTTTTAAAAAATCCGATGACTTCGGCCGGATTTGAACCCGCGATCTTGGGCATTGAAGCTCAGCATGCTAACGACTACGCCACCACTTTCAAAACATTCAATTGACCAGTGAACTGCACGAGTTTACTACCGCAATATCCAGTACACCCAATTTTACTTTACCAAGAGAATGGAAAGTTGGAACAGGGATCAGATACTCTTCCTGGCGTGGAAATTGATGACTGCAGGAATATTTAATTAAAAAAGAAGGGGCATGTTGTTTCCAGTCGGAATTCCCTTTTGTTTTCAATGTTTATCAGCGGTTTCGTCGCGCTGCCATCCCTCAGCGCTGGAGGAACGGGAAACCGAGTTGAATGGAGATGCTCAGCAGTAGATAGGCCACGCGTCGCTGTCATGGCGAGGTTTCAGAAGGGAGAAACGGGAAGCCGTCAAAAGCGCTATGAGATACACGCACCTGTCCGACCACCTCAAACAATAGCAGCTGGAAAACTGACACGGGCAAAAGTTTGGTATTTATTTAGCGTATGATATTACACACGAAACACAATAATAACAATAATAATAATAATAATAATAATAATAATAAAGTACACCCAAGCACAGATATCGACCTTATCCAGTCTATTTATCCAGTCCTGGCTCAATGGCGTAGCACTGAAAATGTCTTTAGGGTCACCTAAGTACGTTCTTATTTTGCAATCTTTGACAATGGGCCTGATGGTCTGATTCGATGTACTACAATCACATCTGGGGTCTGGCCGCTTCCCCCATTTGTGCAGGTTGTATGTCTTACAGTACATAGGTCAGTGGTGGTATCTTATATAGTATAGGCACTACCAAGTGTGCCTGTATAACCTACAGTGTTACAACATAGAAGAGTAACACCTCTTTAAAAATCCTTGGTCCAGCTGGCCCGGCTGGTAGTACCTTGTAAGGGTCCCTTGCCAGGGTTACGGTGAAGTCCTCAACGGTACCTGCAGTGTAAGAGGTGAACTCTGGCACAGTGTGGTTGGCGGAAGGGGCAGCCTATTGCTCAGGTTTAATAGGGCAAACTATTGTCCACAGTTATGATGGGCAGGTTTTGGCCCAAAGGCAAAATGAGCGGAGGAGGAGCCAATCACTCTCATGGCTCCCAACGGTCATAGAGGCGGAAGAGGTCAGGCCAGACGGACTGGCTGTAAAGGCGCACCTCAGTAGTACTTGAGTATGCGGTGGTTCGTTGCAGTCTCTGTGTTTGGTCCTGCATGTCTCATTCTGTGTGGGCCGCAGGATAAGGCTCAGAGATCATAGTGTGTGGGTCTCGTCCTGGATAGCAGAGATCCATCCTAAACAAATTCACGCCAGTGGCATTTCTTCCATACGTCACTTACTTTCAATGTCCAACGGCGATGGGATATGGATGGTGGGGGCAGGTTATGGGTGTAACTGGAAGCCCCTAGTTCGGACCTGCACGTTGGCAGCAGATGTGTGATGGCCATCTTCCGGAGACCCTGTGACTACTCAGGAATTCGGTCTTGCATCTGTGTTTGGGCAAGCCTATTTAGGATCACCGCTGCCCACCCCACATGGGGAAGGCCCTAGAAAAGGTGGGCTAAACACCGGAAGTCACAATCTTGGTCCGGCTGGGCAACCGCAATCAGCAGGTCACCCCTCGTGCGGTCGAAACTCAAAAACAGTAAAGAATCACAAATTGATTATTGGATCATGGAACATCAGAACTTTGCTTGATATGGGCAATAACGTTAGATCTGAGAGAAGGTCTGCTCTCGTAACCCATGAGTTATCAAGACTCAACGTTGACATTGCTGCTCTCAGTGAAACTAGGCTGTCTTCTGATGGCAAGATTACTGAATCCGGAACAGGATATACCATCTTATGGAAAGGAAAGGAGGAGGGTGAATGTCGAATTCATGGCGTGGGCTTCGCTGTGAAGACCAAACTGACGAATTATCACCAACTTACTCCCATTGCAATCAGCGAAAGGCTCATGACTCTCCGCATACCACTCTCAGGAGGTTCCTTTATGACGCTCATCTCTGCCTATGCTCCTACCCTAGATTCCGATGATGAAGTAAAGGCTCAATTCTATGATCAGCTAAGTGAAATCATCTCCAAGGTACCATCTGCAGATAAACTCTTGCTCCTCGGTGATTTCAATGCCAGACTTGGGAAAGATCACAGACTATGGAATCATGTGATGGGCAAACAGGGACTTGGAAAATGTAATCCCAATGGACTATTGCGTCTTGGTCTTTGTGAAGAACACGAACTTTTCATTACCAACACGCAGTTCCGGTTACCTAACCGTTTCAAAACCACGCGGATTCATCCTCGTTCCAAACATTGGCACATTCTTGATTATATCATTACCCGGCAATGTGATAAGGACACTCTTATTACCAGAACAGCAATGAATATAAACGATTGTTGGACAGATCATAAACTTCTTATATGTAAGCTCAGAATATCCATCAGATCTAAACCACCTAGGAACATCAGAAATTTGCCAAGAAGGAAGTTTAATACATCCAAACTTCAGGATGAATCCACCTATAAAAATTTTGGAAACAGGATCGTCACCCAGTTATCAGAAAACCCAGTAACGAATGGCATTCAGCAATAATGGGCCACACTACAGAAGATTGTCACACAGTCAGCTGAGGAAACCATTGGTATTATAGTGCGGAAAAGACAAGATGGTTTGATGACTACAATGAAGAAATTCTGTCTCTCATCAATGCCAAAAGGAATGCCTTTCTTGCCAATCTTCAAGACCCAACTTCCAACACAAAGAGAGATAAACTACTGGAACTCAAGGGTAAATGTCAGATGCAGATAAGGCAGATTAAAAATACTTGGTGGCAACAGAAGGCTCAGGAACTGCAGAGTCTAGCGGATGCTCGAGACTTGAGGAACTTCTATGTAGTACTCAAGGAAATATATGGACCATCTCGCTCATCATCAGGTACACTGAAAAGCGCTGATAATTCTACTACCTTTACTGATAGTCAAGAAATCTTGGAGCGCTGGAAGGAGCACTTCTCCAATCTCCTAAATCGTCCATCAGCAGCTGCTAAAGACTTCCTCTGTGATGTGCCGCAACAACCTGAACTACTGTGGTTGGCAGTACCTCCTACTTATCATGAATTCGGTGCATCTCTCACCCAATTGAAACCCAGAAAGGCACCTGGCCCAGATAACATCCATCTGGAACTAATTCAAGCCGGAGGTCATTCCCTCAAAACAAGGATTTTCGTTCTTATCCTCAGAATATGGGAATCAAGAAAGGTACCTGGAGACCTAACGAATGCCACTATCATCACTATCTTTAAAATGGATGATCGCAGTGTTTGTGGCAACTACCGTGGTATATCACTGCTATCAATTGTGGGGAAGATTCTTGCAAGAATTCTACTTAACCGCCTCAAGGTTATCTCTGAGAAGATCCTCCCAGCGTCACACTGCGGATTTAGAGCTTCCAGTAGCACAATTGACTTGATTTTCTGTGTGAGACAGCTGCAAGAAAAATGTATAGAACAACAGAATCCACTCTTCTTAGTCTTTTATGACTTGGAAATGGCATTTGATTAGGTTCCAAGACCAGCCATTTGGGCGGTGCTGAAGCGGTTTGGTTGCCCTCAGCGTTTTGTTGATCTTATCAAGGCTCTCCATGATGGCATGGCAGGTCGGGTTTGCCATCAGAATAAGATATCCGATGAATTTCCTATTACCCATGGACTGAAACAAGGATGTGTACTGGCTCCAACGCTATTCGCGCTGTACTAGGCTGCAATGCTTTATGATTCACCCACAAACATCCCAGGTGTGGAGGTGAAGTATCGTTTTGTCGGAGGGCTCTTCAACCTAACTCGTCTCCGCTCCGTGAGGAAAACTCAGGTTACTAAGGTTACTAACATGTTGTATGCAGATGATGCTGCGTCGCCAACTCTCACACCAGAAGAGCTGCAAGAGTCAGTTAATTGTTACAAAAGTGCATGTGATCACTTTGGTCTTACCATAAATGTCAATAAGACTAAAGTCTTGGCACAACCTTCACCAGGCACACCTCTTCCTCAGTTCAATATCTCCATCTCAAATTTGCCATTAGAACAGGTAGACCACTTCTCGTACCTGGGCAGTACCATTTCTGTGAGCTGTACCTGTGAGCAGGATGTGGATAAGAGAATTGGCGCAGCCCATGCAGCATATGGACGATTAGCGCACCGGGTCTTCATGAATACAGATCTGTCCATGAGTACAAATTTTATGGTGTACAAAGCAGTAGTCATTTCTACATTGTTGTATGGCTGTGAAACGTGGACCCTTTACCGACGTGATCTTAGGAAGCTTGAGAGCTTCCTCCTACAAAAACTTCGATCAATCCTGAGGATTAAATGGGTAGACCGCATTACCAATATTGCAGTTCTTGAAAAGGCTCTAATCAACAGCATTGAATCCATATTAGGTCGCCAATTTAGATGGATTGGTCATGTCCATCGGATGGATGATGTGAGATTACGTCATCAAATGCTATATGGTGAGCTATGCTATGGCACCAGACCTCATGGTGGTCCTAAGAGGCGCTACAAGGACCAATTTAAGCAGATCCTGAAATTGACAGATCTTGATTCACAAACCTGGGACTTGCTGGCTGAATACCGCTCAACTTGGCGCCGTACCATCTCGGATACTGTAAAAACGTTTGAAAGGGGTTGACGCACACATGAAGAGGCCAAGCGTCAAGCTAGGAAACTTCGAGCAGCCCAACCACGTTCTCTTCCAGCAATACTATGTGACTTGTGTGGACGCTTGTTCTATGCCAGGATTGGACTCTTTAGTAACCGTAAACACATCCACAAACTGGACTGAAGGAAGAAGATTTATACCCGGATTCGAGTTAAAGCCGATGATGATGATGCACAAACTCATATTGACAGTATAGACGGTTTTAGAACAAGAGGCAAAATACCTGGATACGATGTAATCGGTGCAACATATCATCATATATACGGCTGTGTAACGTATATTTGAAGCAACATAGAAAATACCTGTCTAATAAGTATTAACACCCACAATGAGATTCAGAAAATCAGCATAAAAGTTGACGAGTTCACAGTCACAAATGTGTTCAATCCTCCTCTAGTCCAGTGGTCAACTGAAGTTCTGCCTCCACTTCCTCATCCAGCCATCTATGTGGGTGATTTCAACAGCCATCACACGATGTGAAAATACAATATCAGTGATCAGAATGGAACTGCCCTTGTAGAATGGGCAGAAGGTAACAGCTTAAGTCTGGTTTTTGATGCAAAAGGCAAGGGTACATTCTGGTCTGCGGAATGGAACAGAGAATACAACCCAAATCTCTGCTTCTCAACACATAATTTACAAAAAGTTTGGTAACTAAAAGTATACTCCACTTCCCTCCGTTGGTCACGTGAATTACTATTGTAATCCAGGTTGATTTATATCTGCGAACATAATACACTACTGTCGACCAAAATATTATGAGTACTCGAGTTTGAAGGCTGTTTGTGAAATAACCAATAGACCTACATGAAATCCAATAACATCATCATTTTCGTCGTTCTATTTTACGTTAGTTCATTTAGGTTTGGAATTTTTAGTTTATATTGTAATATTTTTATCGCAGTTGGAACACAAAAAGTGCCCGTTTTTAAGCGTGTTTCAACCATGCGTCACATTTAAGAATTATTATCTCACAAAGCCGTCATCAGATCGAATCCAATTTTTAAAACAATATACATTGTAATATTGTATAACTGGTTTATTAATTTTAAAATTGTGTGTGTCCAAGAAACAAAGTTGTTATCATTTTTGTAAGGTAACTTTTTCTCGGCTCTGGGTGGTTTGAAAATGTAGTTCTTGGTCGCGTTGTAATTCTTATACATCAAAAAGGTATGCTGTGATTGTGAAATACGTAAATTAATTCGCTTATTTTATATCGGTTTGTATTTGTACGGTGAATTAAGACATGGTTCACCAGATAGCCGATCCGGTGAAAGCTGTACAGCGTTGCCAAGATGGGCTCCATCACGTGCCATGGCGTGCCTCGCTCGGAAGTGATGGGCTCCATATCAGCAACGCTGTACAGCATTTTCCGGAGCGGCTAGCTGGTGAACCATGTCTTAATTCCATGTACAAATACAAACCGATATAAAATAAGTGAATTAATTTACGTATTTCACAGTCATACAGCATAACTTTTTGATGTATAAGGATTACAACGCAACCAAGAACTGCATTTTCCAACGACCCCGAGCCAAGAAAAAGTTACCTTACAAAAAGTATAACAACTTTCGTTCTTGAACACACAAAGTTTCTAAATTCATAAACCAGTCATAGCCTACAACATTCCAATATATACTGTGTTAAAATATGGATTCGATCTGATGAAGGGTTTGTGAGATAATAATTCTTAATTGTGACGCATTGTTGAAACACGCTTAAAAACCGGCACTTTTTGTGTCTCAACTGCGACAAAAAATATTAAAATATAAATTAAAAATTCCAAACCTACATGAACTAACGTAAAATAGAAGATGAAAATGATGATGTTATTGGATTTTATGTAGGTCTATTGGTTACTTCACAAACAACCTTCAAAATCGAGTGCACATAAAATTTTGGTCGACAGTAGATATTGATACATAACCTTTCGTAGAAGGTCTCCCCACTACAATCACCGTGAAATATTACATCAATGACCACTAGTGCTTCAGTGGCGTACCAAAGAGTTAACGTGGATTACAACTGCACTCGACGCGACTATTTACGCTTGAACTGCGTTGGTTTGCTTGTACAGAGTTGGGAAACTGAATATATTATCTGTTTGCAAATATGTCATGTTTTTACTCAATACGGGAAATATTACCATTTTTTTTTTCAAAAGTTCAAGTTAAATAAATTTTCATGCTGTGTCAAAAGGTTTCGTATTTCATATATTTGCCTATGATTAGTATATTTATCACACTCCAATCTTCTTATAAAATCGAAAATCAGAATTTGAAACCAAACAAGTAGTTACGTGAAGAACTATACAGCCTATTTTCATATATCCTACTTATGTTAATTGCCTCTATCTACATAAAAAAAATTCAGTTTGATTGCTGTAATAGATTCGTAGATATTGAGAACCGACTAAATATTTCGGATGGTCGCCATGTTGGATTTTATATATGTAGGTCCTAGAGTTATGTACTGTTACATGAATATTATTGTGTACGTGTAGCATTCAAACTTCAATCGCATGATTAGGACACAAGAAGTAACAAGGGGATTTTAATATTTCGCACTGCTGCCATCTTGTGGTAATGGAAACAATTGAAATAAATTAGATACCAGTGGATTAACATTCGTATGAGGATTTACTGTACCAAGTTTCACTGCACTCGGATGGTTAAATTGCGAGAAACGTCCATGTGAATATTTATACTGTATTTCGCGTCGCCGCCATGCAGGATTTGTGATTACCAGGTTATTTAAAGTCCTATAGGTGAACTTAAGTTCATAGCCCCTATGAACATAAAAAGATTCAGTTTGATTGCTATAATAGATTCGTGCATATTTAGAGCCGTCTAAATATTTCGGATGGCCGCAATGTTGAAATGTTAAATGTATAGGTCATAGAGTCATGTACCATTAAAGGAAAATTATTGCATAACTTCATTATTCAAAGTTTCACTTCGATCGCATGATTACCGCACAAGAAATAAAAGCTTAATTTTAAAATTTCTCACAGTCGCCATCTTGAGGTTATGTAAACAATTGAACTAAATTAGATGCCAGTGCATTACATTATGTATAATCATTTACTGTACTACATTTCACTGCGTTCAGAGAGTTAAATCACGAGAAAAGTCTATTAAAATGTTTCAGCTTCGCTTGGCCGCCATGCTCGTTTTGTACTTTACAGGTTTATGAAAGTTACATAGATAAACTTGTATCAGTTCCCTTTATCACCGGGGCCGATAACCTAGATGTTAGGCCCCTTAAAACAGCAATTATCATCATCATTATACCTTTATCGCCGTACAAAATTTCAGGGTGATATCTGTAATAGTTTCGGAGATATAGAATGTCAGTGAAATATTTCGCACAGCCGCCATTTTGAGGTTATGCAGACAATTGAACTAAATTAGACTCCAGTGCAATACAATGTGTATAAACATTTGCTGTAACAAGTTTCATTACATTTGGATGGTTACTGTAAATCGCGAGAAATTTATATTTAAAAGTCCAAATTCGCTTGGCCGCCATGTTGGGTTGGTAGTGACCAGGTTTTTGAAAGTCTCATAGGTGAACTTCTAATAGTGCCCTTTATCACCGCACACATTTTCAAGGCGATATCGGTAATAGTTTCCGAGATACTGAATGCTGGTGAAATATTTTGCACAGCCGCCATGTTTGATTGGTGAGTCGTAACAAAATTTGAAGGACACGGTCGGAGTCGGCCGGAATAGTGCTATGAACTTACCGGGTTTCATTGAAATCGCTCCAGCCGTTTAGAAGTTATTAGGGGACACACACACACACACACACACACGGACCAAAGGTGATCTCATAAGCCTATTTTTTTCAAAATTGAAAATAGGCTAAAAATAGCCTAGCCATTGGCTTACAATTGTAATCCACATGACAACTGGTGTTACCACTGGAGGGCTAACATAGAAGATGCCCGGACGTCATGACGCCATCTGCCTCTACATCCAATAAACTGCACGTACGTGGTGCACTCAATTAATTTAACATTTCCGTGATCTGTCGGATTGTAAAGTAATAATGATGTTTATGTTCGACCATGTCGGAATGTAAATATTATATATCAGAAAACTGTATCATAATGGGGGTCATTAAAGTACCACTTTTCATTATGATACAGTTTCTCCAACCAATCAGAGCTCAATATTTTCATTCATTGACCAAATGGGTAAGGATAGCTTCGCACATGTACTCAAAATTCAGCATGTTGGGCATGTTGGACATGAATTACATGTTTATGGTGGAAATATGAAATACCTTCTAGACCTCGATACCCTAATACCATCTAAGTCGCCAGAGAACAAACTTTCACTGCCAGATATTGATGGGAACTCTTGAGAGTCATTGGCTAAAAATAGCCTACTGTGCTAGCGCACTCGCCTGTGAGCTAGGTCTCAGATCACCTCCCGACTATCCATATCCCCTCCTTTGAATCTCGCTTCGCCCCTACTTGCAGGAATGTCTGCCACTTGCTGTGAACGTCAGGAAATGGTTCTGGTTATCTCTGAGAATATTTCTCGCTCAAGGTACAAGCAGAGAGCAAGCAAATGGTTCAGCATATTTTTGCGCATCCCATTTAAGAGCAGATGTTTCTTTTGTTGGCGCCTGGAACGATTTATCATCGAGTGTCGTTGAGAGTCAAATACATCGATTACTGGCCCTAATCGACTCCAGGGAGATGCGTCATTAACTTTTGTGGAGCGCTGATTTATCTTCTGAACCCCAACGTCCTACGCTTAAGTGGTTATTGAGGGACAAGTTGGAGTGGACTCGTGGAGTCTTTGTCGAATGTTCATCTTCTGGACCTAGAACATTCATTGTAGTCCCGGGTACCATGTTATAAATTTATATTAGTCCCGAGTACCTTGTTACATATTTATAAAAATCCCGGGTTCTTTGTTAAATGTTTATACTAGTTCCGGGTACTTTGTTAAATATTTATACCAGTTCCGGGTTCATTGTTAAATATTTATATTAGTACCCGGTTCTTCATTAATTATTTATATTAGTTCCGGGTTCTTTGTTAAATATTTATATTAGTTCCCGGATCTTCGTTAATTATTTATATTAGTTCCGGGTTCTTTGTTAAATATTTATATTAGTTCCCGGTTCTTCGTTAATTATTTATATTAGTTCCGGGTTCTTTGTTAAATATTTATATTGGTTCCCGGTTCTTCGTTAATTATTTATATTAGTTCCGGGTTCTTTGTTAAATATTTATATTAATTCCTGGTTCTTTGTTAATTATTTATATTAGTTCCGGGTTCTTTGTTAAATATTTATATTAGTTCCCGGTTCTTCGTTAATTATTTATATTAGTTCCGGGTTCTTTGTTAAATATTTATATTAGTTCCCGGTTCTTCGTTAATTATTTATATTAGTTCCGGGTTCTTTGTTAAATATTTATATTAGTTCCCGGTTCTTTGTTAAATATTTATATTATTTCCCGGTTCTTCGTTAATTATTTATATTAGTTCCGGGTTCTTAGTTAATTATTTATATTAGTTCCTGGTTCTTTGTTAAATATTTTCACTGTAGTTGTGCGTTCTTTTTTTCAATTTTTGTTGTTGTGTGTTCTTTTTCAAATATGTATTGTTCTGTGTATGTGTGATTATATCCATAGGGCAATTTGAATAACACAGCATCATCGGACGTGTGAAGCAGTTTCCTTACGGTGGAATATATCGCGCGACAGACCTGTACTGCTGATAAATTGAATTTCGTCGAGTTGTATACCCAAACCGGTCAGTGCACTCACACCAGCCTTGCTAACTCAATGAAGCAGTATCGACTTTCCGCCTTCACATGTTAAATAATTCATCCATTCACGGCCAGATTCCGCCACCCATTTGTCTCATTACCGTGATGTATGCTCCTCGCGGTGATCCATCACAGGCCACACCGTCATTAGCGGTGTCATGTGTTAATGTCATATTCAGTGCAAGAGGATGGAATAAATACCGCCTATTCTAAATAGTAAACACACACGGGCAATGGAAATACTTGTCGTTTAAGAGCTAATCAACCCCTGTAGTTGGGTGTTTGTTGGAATTGAGAAACACATGATCTCACTGTTCAACCCCTTTGATCACTGGGGTTGGATTTGTTGTTCTCTTTGTTAATTCATTGTAGGCAGGCCCAAATTTAGGGGTCCCTGGGCAAAAAAAAGAGACGTTGCTGCCCCCGACTTAGAATATATATTATTGAAGATTCCTTAACACATTCATCATCTGTGTGTGTATTTAACAAAGAGTGGCAAACACTATAAATGTGTGTTTACTATAATTACAAATAGAAAGAGAACTATACAAAGAATTTACATTGAATGTTAACGGATACCATACACAACCAATGGCCAAATCATCAATTATTTAATTAACGAGGGGTCTTGGCATTTGCAAGCTAGTTTAGGACTTCATCATTAGCACAATTTCACATTCAAGTCAGATTCAACAGCAAGAAAACCAAGATGTTTAAGACGATCCTTTTTTGTATGTCCTTAAATAATCAGCATTGCCATTGGGCGACAATAATATTCCCTTGTGGGGGTATTTAAAATTTAAATAACTTTACATTTAATGCCCAAGTGGTTTTGTACAGTTTGCCAGAAATTTTGCCGCCCCTAAAACTTGGCGCCTGGGCAATTGCCCAGTTTGTCCCCCCGTAAATATGGGTCTGATTGTAGGGCTAGGGACATTTTGGTCGTCAGCCACTTATAATTGAATGTGTGTCCAATTAGTGTGATAAACTGTGTTATTGTAATGACTAAGGTTTGAAAGTTAAGGAAATATTATTGGGGTCCTTATTTCGTCCAAAATTTGAAAAATGAGTGTGAATTATCTGTCCCTGGCCTCGTTTAGAGCAATTATATTTGCCCTTTAAATGCCAATTTTGACCATTTTTATGGGTTTCGTCATATTTTGTTCATTTTAGGAATACAAAGACATATTTGGTTATATTTTGAGCAATTTTGTTGACCATATGACAAGGTACATGTTATGTGGGTGGAGTTTCGTTAGTTAGTAATTGATGTTTTAAGGGGCTGAACTACGAGGTCATCAGCCACTATGGGTGGAGTTTCTAACACGGGATTCCAAAAGGTGCAGTAGATATGATTTTCTCTGTATTCCCAAAACAAGCAGGTTTAGAAGGCCTAATTCCGAGAAAATATTGGAATGCAGCCGAAATAAATCAGAACCCTCTTTGGACATCAAATTGGCAGGCGAAAAGCTAAAGGAAGTAGGTGACTTCTGTTAGTTAGGAAGGAAAATAACCAACGATGGACGAACCAAAGAGGATATAAAAATTCCTCTCGGCACGCCGGAAGGCGGAGGTAGATTTCACCGGGCAAACTAGGGGATAGGCTATAATAGGCAAAATATGCAGGTTTTCGTAGGAGGATCAGACCTCATTTATTGCGAGAAAGTATTTTACAATTTAATTGGAGCTCAATTAACTTTTCTTTCGCCTTACTATGCATATTTTTAACATTTTATTGTCTTAGGGGTACGATAACCTTCTTGTCATTTGGGGTCCATTTTTATACTTGTGGTCACACCGTCCTTATGCAAGGTTTGGAACTGATGTGTAACTATCTAACAGTCTGTTACTTCTTCACGTCAAATTTTATCTCCCGCAGAGATGTTGGTTGATTCCTCAGTTTAGGGCTGCGACAACGCGGTCATGTAACCCCGTGTACTTTGGGTGTGTGTAGAATCTGTCTGATAAACGGTGTTAATTTTGATGGTTGTATTAGTCTGTAATTCAGGTAAGGGCTGCAGACGGTCAATTTCAATTAGTAGTTCTTAATGTTGGTACCAAATATACCGTCAACGACACCTAGCTGAGAACTTGGCTACTAGATGCCACCACAACCAGTAACTTGCAACGAACGTTGGACTTCCCCTCTGAAGGAAAGCATACTGAGGGATTTTCAGCGCTCTTTGAAAATCCGACGACTTTGGCCGGCTTTGAACCCGCGACCTTAGGCATAGAAGTTCAGCATGCTACCAGCTAGGCTACGTCACCGAAGCCGCTTCCCACATAGATGGAAAACTGAATGTGATCTCGTTGTCATGGCAACCTCCGATAGCTCATTCCACATCAATTTAGAAGCGTTGCCATGGTAACCTCTGATGGCTCTTGGCATTTTCTTCTAATTCCGAAATCATTTTTCTCATCCCTTGGCGTAATGGTGGGTTGTATCAAATATTCTTTCAGACAAAATTGTTAGGTAATTATTAGGGGAATATCGCCCATTTTGTACGGTTGTGATATTGTGCCTATTAAGAGAAATATGATTAATGTTTCCCGAAAAAAACACTTTTTTCCACCCCACTGGTCAATGGTTGGTGCTATCAAAAAACTTTTTAAACATACACTTTTGGCACTTATCCGACACATAATATGAACTTTGAAGGGATTCGATATTTCACATATTAAGAGAGTTATAGTGATATTTCACTTTTTTTGAAGAAAAAAAAAGCCCCCCATTTCTACCCCCTTTTGACCGATTTTGCCCATTAACAAGCTCGACCGAGATTTTATAGGGATACATATTATGTAAAAAATTCAAAGTGATTAGTGCAAAATTACGGCAGTTATCGTGTCCACTAGAAACTGATATCTATATATCTATATATAGATTAGGAAATCATTTTTGAAAGCCTTTGTATGGAGCGTGGCGCTCTGTGGAAGTGAAACTTGGACTATTGGTGCAGCAGAAAAGAGGAGAATTGAAGCGTTTGAAATGTGGTGTTACAGGAGAATGATGAAGATCAGATGGGTAGATAGGGTTACAAACGAATAGGTATTAATACGAGTGGGAGATGAGCGATGTTTCTGACGACTGCTAATGGAGAGAAGAGATAGGTTGGTAGGACACGCACTAAGACACCCAGGAATAGCAAGGAAGGAAAGGTCGAGGACAAGAAATGTAGGGGTAGACCAAGGTTAGGATATGTTAAACAGATTGCCTCGGATGTAGGGTGTGGTAGCTATGAGGAGATGAAACGATTAGCTCAGGACAGGGAGGCGTGGAAAGCAGCATCAAACCGGTGAAATACTGAAGATTCAAACAAGAACAACAACTCCAAGAAAACCTTCTGTACGGATGTCTCGTTGAGTAAGATGCCAGAGCAATCAGTAAACACGGCAACTTACTCTTATCTCACGCCCAGTTCAGCCTTGACGGTTCGCGTTACAGCCCCTTTTTTCCGTATCACAACCAGCGTTCGTCACATATCAGTGAAGTTCATGTCTGTTGATGACGATGATTAGGGGCCGGATGTTGATGCCATAAAAATGCATTTAAAATTTTCAAAAAGAAGTTCCGTGACGAACTAAAGAGCCTACTTTTCATGCCAATGATTATTCCACACTATATGAACCTATCTAGAATAATGACGAAATTAAGTTGGTAATATCGAAATGTCTAATTAGTTCGAAATATTCCTGGTATAATGTAGCCTAATAGAGCATTACTGTTGGCAGCCCTGGTTCCATCTCTTAAGGTACAGAATTAAAAAAATGGTTGAAGTCCAAAGGACGTTACATGCAGTTAGACATTGGATATATCAGCACGCGTAAAAGTATGTTGGCAACAATGTCATGCGTGTGCTGGTCAGAAAGAGCCTAATCTGAAATATTATGATATCTTGTTGTGCCAATTTTGGACGAAATCCATTTGTTAGTATAGAAGTTACATGTATTTTAAAATTGGACCTATCAGCAGGCATAGAATCATGTTGGCAGCGCTGACTTACATTAATTATTCCAAATTAACCTGGAATGTCAAGTGCTATACGTGTGCAAAGTCTACAGCTGTTGGCTTGCATACTTCCTGATATATTGATATTAGGTTAAAACAAATATACACAGCATTTATTAACAGTTGGCAGCCCGGATTACTCTTAAGAATACTTATAGCCATATCTGTTATGTTACACATAGCACATACGAAATTTTGTTTAAATCCAACTGACATTATAGAAGTTACATGTATTTAAAAATTGGCCCTTTCAGCAGGCCTAGAATCTTTTTGGTAGAACTGAAGTATATAAGTTACTCCAAAATTAATGTAAAATGTCAGGTACTATACGTGTGCATAGTTAAAACTGTCGGCTTGCATACTTTCTGATATATTGGTACTTGGATAAAAGAATAGAGAGAGCAATTATTAAAAGTTGGCAGCCCTGGTAGCTCTTAAGAATACGCTCAGTCATATCTGTTTATGTACACATATCACATACAAAATTGGTTTGAAATCCAATTGATAGTGTAGAAGTTATAGGCATTTAAAAATTGGACCTATCAGAAGGCTTAAAATTATTTTGGCAACACTGTCATGTATGGCCTCCTGGAAATTAAACTGAAATAGTGTTATCTACATGCGAGCCAATTTTGGAATAGCTCCCATGCATACCTTCCATGATATCCAACATGGAGCTCAAAATAGTAGTGCGTTTTCTCAGCAGTTGGTTGCTCTGATATAATTTTCAAATATGGACGTGAGATATTCCGGTATACATCTTTACTCATACAAAATTTGGTTTCGATTTCTGTAGCCATTTAGGAGTTGATAGCGGGACACACACACAGCCAGACAGACCGAAAGACACACAGACAGACACACATTTTCCCGGATCGATCTCATAAGTCTACTTTTACCCCATTTTTGCAATATGTGAAAAGTAGGCTAAAAATGACTGTAATAAATGACCTAAAAATTCGAAAAATGCACTATAAAATGGAGAAAATGATCTTATAATAATAAACTCAGCAATATTTCAAAAATGACATCTTAAACTCAAACTGAAAAGTCAATCAAAATAGATTCTAGCACTTAACAAAAGGTTTATGTTCATTTTAGTCCGAGTTGCAGTGCACTACGAATGCCATTCTGATGTTGTCAAATGTTAATGATCTGCGGTTATCAGCCAACAAGTTTTGAAATGCCAAAAAGCTGCGTTCAACATCAACTGATGTGATCAGAGCGTACTTAAAGTGAGGAAGGTCGTTTGCTTCTAAATCCCCCTCAATCCCATCCAGAAAGAATGTCTATGACTTTGCATTATGTTTTATACCAGGTGTTTTTGTCCAGCACTTTTTTTAGTTTTGATGCAATAACCGCAGCAATTTTGCCTCGATTGTTGCAAAGACTAGCTTCCACCCGGTTGATTAATCAATATTTCATTTTAATTATCTTGTATCAGCTACTAGCTTCTTCTTAGCTCTGAGAGACGTAACTCCCTCATATACAGCTGTGACTTGACTAAATCGGAAAAAATGACCTTATAAGGCCTATTTCTCTAAAAATAAGACCAAAAAAATCTACCAAACTTAATGAAATGCTCTTAAAATGGAAAAATAGGAAAAAATGCAAAATTATGCAAAACAAGATGTCCAGTAAAGAACATATAGCCTGCTTTCTCCTAAATGCATGGGTATTGTTACAACTCTTTGTCCTTTCCAAGGAGTATAATTGAATGTTGGTTGAAGTAGCTTGTTGAAATAAGTGTCATACGGATATTAAACATGAATATGAGGTGCCCTATGCTAGTGCTACCTCTGTACCAAATTTCGTTCAATTCGGTTTCACCGTGTTTGAATAGATAGGGGGAATCGATTGGCACACATACATAGCCGCCAGCCACAAATTATTGGGCAGAAGACCTAGTAGTTTGGTCAAAAGATTCTTCATACATAAAGTTATAACGTTGCAAAATTTGGTAGAGATCAGTTGATCAGGTTGGTCGTAATATTATTTAAGCTTTTAACATTTGGGTGACCGCCATTACGTTTTCGTCAAGATGGCGGAGATATAAAACATGACACTGAGATGCCCTTTGCTAGTGTTACCTCTGTACCATACTTCGTTCAATTCGGATTCACCGTGTTTGAAAAGATAGGGGGAATCAATTTTTACACAAACATGGCCGCCATCTGCAAATTATTGGGCAGATGACCTCGTAGTTTGGTCAAAAGATTCCTCATACACAAATGTATAATGTTACAAAATTTGGTAGATATCAGATAAATAGGTTGGTCGTAATTTGATTTAAGCTTTGAATATTTGGGTGGTCGCCATTACGTTTCCGTCAAGATGGCAGCGATATAAAACATGACACTGAGGTGCCCTTTGCTAGTGCTACCTCTGTACCAAATTTCGTTCAATTTGGTTTCACCGTGTTTGAAAAGATAGGGGAATCGATTTGCACACAAATATGGCCACCATCCGCAAATTATTAGGCAGATGACCTCGTTGTTTGGTCAAAGGATTCTTCATACTTAGAGGTATAATGTTACAACATTTGGTAGAGATCAGATGAATAGGTTGCTCGTAATTTTGTTTAAGCTCTGAACATTTGGGTGGCCGCCATTACGTTTACGTCAAGATGGCGGCGATATAAAACATAGCACTGAGGTGCCCTTTGCCAATGCTACCTCTGTACCAAATGTCGTTCAATTCGGATTCACCGTGTTCGAATTGATAGGGGGGGGGGGGGGGGGGACAGACATACAGAGTACACACACTCACACACACACACACACACACACACACACACATACAGGCACACAATTTTTGGCCCTGTTGTGATCTCATAAGTCTACTTTCATTTTTGCAAAAGTAGGCTAATAAAAATGACATATTTGAAGACGGGATGGCACGTCCGGAGTTTCTATGTACTTCAGCATTGTTTTAGACAGCTCAGTAAAAAGATGACATGTCATCAAAATCCGGGCCTTAGTGATGATAATTGATGTTTTAAGGGGTCTAACATCTGGGTTATCGGCCCCTAATGGTTTGGGTGATAGTGAAAGATGAGATGTAATGTAAACTGTAACTCGAACTACACTTACAATTACTAGAACTTCACACGAAGAAAAGGAAAACAAAAGGAGAACAAGGCAGAGAGAGAGGACAGGAGGAAAAGAAATGCCCTCAAACCTCGAAGAATGAGGATTGAGGCACTTGGATGGAAGGAGAGCCATGAAAGGTAGATAGTAAAAGGAAAGAGGAAAGGGTCCGCACCAAAGGCAATGGAAAAACTGGACCCAGGTCAGGAATCCCTTCAGGTCGCCAACTCCCGAACCCACCAGCCGTGAGCCCTTGAGGGTGTAGCACTATCGAGAGTGCACCAGGGCTAAACACACCCTGCCTCCTTGAGCAGAAGGCAGGATATATGATGAGAACAGAAGAGGTCTGACCCCTCGAAGAATGAGGGATCAGAAAAGATGCGACATGGGACCATTAAGACGGGAAAGTGGAAGACTCCGTAGGCCTCGTATACCCTAATACCGTCGGGGTCGTAAAAGAACAAGAGTGGACCAAGTGAGGTCGACAGGAAAGAAGACGGAGGGGAGCCTGGCACAAGTAAGTGGAAGTATTGCCGAACTCAACTGGAGCTCATTGGTCGCCAACCCACGCCCACTAGTCATGAGTTCATTTCAAACGTGAATAGCTGTACCTATTAGACATTGTCTTCTAACTTACGCCAACAGATCGTGCTAATACTTCGTTTCCTAGTTAATTTTTAGAAAAAGCGAGTAAGAACACCGACCCAAGGCTATGTGAATGAATATTTAAAGGTTAAATGTAGGTAATGTAGCTCTATGTGTCATCGCGTTTTAAGTTGGTACTACTCCAATACTTGCCTGCTTGTCCCACTTCTACTCCAAGCTAATGCTACGGCCACCTCATAGCAAAATCCCACCCCACAATGAAAATATACTCACTTATATATGACACATGTTATTAGTAGACAGCGGATTTTAGACAAATGTCTATCTATTTCCTTAACATGACTCACCTGTGCATGTTTCATGAACGTTTAAGTCCATATAAAGCAGTTTTATAGTGCCTAAAATTGCCTATTTTGACGTTAGTGCCTATTTTCCATTCTAAGTGTATTTGTAGTGCCAATTTTCCAGTTTGACCCATTTTTAGCCTACTTTTTATATTTTGCAAAAATGAGGAAAAAGTAGACTTATGAGATCGATCCGGGCAAATGTGTGTCTGTCTGGCTGTGTGTGTGTGTGTCCCCCTATCAACTCCTAAACGGCTGCAGCAATCGAAACAAAATTTGGTAGGAGTCTATACCTGAATATCTCAATGCCGTATTTGAAAATGATGTCAGTGCTACCAACTGCTGAAAAATCGCAATTGAAATTTGAGCTCCATGTTGGATATCTTGGAAGGTATGAATGGGAGCTATTTCAAAATTGGCACACTATGGATAATAATATTTTTGTTTAATTTCCAGGAGGCCATACATGGCAGTGCTGCCAAAATGATTATAAGCGTGCTGATAAGTCCAATGTTTAAATGCTTATAACTTCTACACTATCAATTGCAATTCAACCAAATTTTGTATGTGCTATGTGTACATAAACAGATATGACTGAGCATATTCTTAAGTCCACCAGGGCTGCCAACTGTTAATAAATGCTCTCAATTTATTTTACCCAAATACCAATATAGCAGAAAGTATGCAAGCCGACTGCTTTAAACTATGCACACGTATAGTACCTGGCATTCTATATTAATGTGGAGTAACTTATATACGTCAGTGCTACCAACATGATTCTAAGCCTGCTGATAGGTCCAATTTTAAAACGCATGTAACTTCTATACTAACTAATGGATTTCATTCAAAATTGGCACAACAATAGATCGTATTATTTCAGATTATTTCTGACCAATACATACATGGCATTGTTGCCAACATGATAATACGCGCGCTTTTAGATCCAGTGTTTAACTGCATGTAACGTCCATCCTATACATTGGACTTCAACCAAATATTGTAATCTGTACCTTAAGAGATGGAACAAAGAATATATTCAGTCACCAGGGCTACATTAGGCTACATTACGCCAGGTATACAGTATTTCGAACTAATTTGTAATTTGTAATTTATTTATTAGCAACTTAATTTCGTCATTATTCTAGATAGATCCATATAGATTAATCATTGGCATGCATCTTAAATTTTAATAAAGGTAGGCTCTTTAGTTCGTCACAGAACTTGTTGTTCCCTTGTTAGATTTGAATTTCTCTTTAAATTTTGATATTTTACACTATTCATAATAATGGTCTACTCTAATGTACCATTCTTTTTAAAGGTAAACTGTGATTCACGGCCGGTGAATTCAAGCCGTTCGTTACTCCTCTGGGCAGGGACACCAAGAGCCCGCCGATGAGCCAGCTTGGTGTCCTAGGCAAAAGCCCACACAAGACACGGCACAAACCTAGAAGAATTGCTGAGTTTTAATTCACTAGCCGTGAAAGCCAATATACCACCTTTTGGAAGCCTTCATAGGGAGGTTGAGGCTGCTTGAGCTTTTAGTTCTCGCAGTTTTTGAATGGCATGGAATCCGTCTTGAGGAAAGAATTGATGATGGAAAATAAATGTAAAACTCATTCAAATCCTCATGAAATCTCAGAGTTGAAATTATATCTCATTTTTGAAGGCATTTGTCTCGAGCGTGGCGCACTGTGGAATTGAAACTTGGACTATTGGTGCAGAAGAAAAGAGGAGAATTGAAGCGTTTGAAATGTGGTGTTACAGGAGAATGATGAAGATCAGATGGGTAGATAGGGTTACAAACGAAGAGGTATTAAAACTAGTGGGAGAGGTGAGATGTTTCTGGCGACTGCTAATGAAGAGAAAAGATAGGTTGGTAGGACACATACTAAGACACCCAGGAATAACAAGTTTAGTTAAGGAAGGAAGGGTCGAGGACAAGAACTGTAGGGGTAGATCAAGATTAGAATATGTTAAACAGATTGCCTCGGATGTAGGGTGTGGTAGCTATGTAGAGATGAAACGATTAGCTCAGGAGAGGGAGGCATGGAGTTCTGCATCAAACCAGTCAAAAGACTGAAGACTCAAGCAACAACAATCTATACACACATGTATTGCCCCCACTATCACTAAGTTGGAAACTGTTGTGTGTGCCACAGTGATCCTGTGGAAACCTCTGATGATGATAATTGTTGTTTTAAGGGGCCTAACATCAAGGTTATCGGCCCCTAGTGGTCTGGGTGAGAGCAAAAATGTAATGGGAACCATAACGAAAATTAAGCTGGACTGAAAATACTTACAAAATGGAACTCACATTGAAATGACTCACAGAATGTAGAGTGGAAATACTGCAGTGGCCCCATTCCTATACAAGGGTTGCGCCCACACATATACCTAAAGGATTATAGAAGCTACAAAATGCCGACATAGATACAAAAACATGTCAGGTCATAGACCCAAGACCGCCAGCTTAGCAAAGTAAGGAGGAAACCCAGGACATTACACTCCACATTCCGCTGATCCAGGGTGATTCCACGCTTTCAGCCTATAAGTAAGGGGTACAAGCACGCGCCGACCTATATTGCTCTCTTGCTCTTGGGCTCAGGTTCTCGGGCTCTCTGCCTCGCGGGCTCTCTTACGTGATCGACCAGTCTTTTACGCTCTTTTCGGGCAGTGCTACGCTAAGGACCCCTCGGGGCGCTGCCCCGATGGAGTTCCAACATGACATCGCGGACATCGGGTAACAACGGTAGGGTGAGTACTGAATTCCTTTTCCCTCTAACAAGCCTCCCCCCCCCCCCTATTAGCTTAACCCAAACACCAACATTAGATAATAAACCCTTTCTACACAGTCTAATGCTTCATCTTATTATTTTACTTAGTTTAAGAAGCCTTTCCCTTTAGATTAGAAGTTAGGATAAGATCTACACTGAACGCTGTCTAGCAGTAGGCGCGGTGTAGCAAGTGCTTAGCTTGCTAAGGCTCCCCAGGTAAGTCTTCTGGTGAATATGGCCCCATAGCTCTTTGCACGTCCCTTTGGAATAGTGGTTGGGCACTATTCCAATCCCCTACACTTGAACATAAGGCCCCCGGTGAAACTCAGTAAATACCGCAGACGCCGACACTAGTTTCACACCACATTCTCATACCCAACAAAAAGGGTATAGGCACCGGGTAAATTCAAATTACGGAAGGCAACCTTCCCCCCATCCACATACCCAACAAAAATGGTAAAGGCGCCGGGTAAAACTCAGTAGACACCGGAAATGCCGACCAGGTTAGTTTCACATACCCAACAAAAATGGTAGAGGCGCCAGGTAACTACGTTTTTGAGGGAACTCATACAACGAGCTTCCGTAGTTAGATCGCCAGTGCAATAAACCTCTTAAGCCAAGTGAGTTGCGAAATTTTTTTTTAGAAGCACGATGTAGAACATAATGTTTGCTCTCCACACTAGCTGGGTAACTACGTTTTTGAGGGAACTCATACAACGAGCTTCCTTAGTTAGATCGCCATTGCAATAAACCTCTTAAGCCAAGCCAAGCGAGTTGCGCAATTTTTTTTAGAAGCACAATGTAGATGATAATTTTTGCTCCCCACAATAAATTTATCATCCCTTCCCCCATTAGTAATTCGCAACAGAAACCTCTCACTTCCGAGCATTTTACATATTCTAAACTACAATTAAATAAGTAAATAGGACTATTTAAGAAAACCTAGTATGAAGATGCATAGATAACTACCCTACTCTATTAAGAAAATCGCTCATTATTTAAGATTAACCCCCCCCCCCAAAAAAATAACGCTCTATTAAGATACCTATGACAAGATTATGATATCCCATAGGATAAGTTGGAATAAGTAAGTAATTGTGTATTTTATTACAGCAGTGCAATTATATCTTATATATTGTTATAGGCTATAAAATTTTCTTTTGAATAACTATTTGCATAGCTTAGTGAAAGATAGTATTGACAGAGTGCATACATTAAATTAGGTGACCTTGCAATTACATTTCCACATACACTTCCACAAGGTATCACATTAATTAGTTTGTACACACACAAAGTCATAACACGCTACAGTTTCTTTCGCTATGCAAGCAGACCTCAGAGGGAATGCTTATTTGTAACTTACAACACAATCAGCTGTGACACATGGCAAACGCGTGCTGAACACTCCGACCGCCCAGCGAGGAGGTTGAACTCGACACCCTGTAGCAACTCAGCGAAACCACGCACGCGAACGGAAGTGCGCTATCATAGATATTACTAACACGCCAGATGACTTTGCATAGCCTTGCCTTTTATATTTTTGTTTTACATACACCCCTTAACGTATTGCGAAGCGTGCGATAGCAAATAACGCACTAACAATTTTAATTATGTGATCATAGAATACACACATAATGTAGAATTCTTTTTCCAGCAGTGCATTTCAGTTAGCAATTGAGAAACCGTTCTCCCACGAAGAAGTAGGAAGGATAGAACGAATAGTCAGGTAGGAATTCATGCAGTAGCCAACAGATGAACGGCAATGATAACATAGCATACCGGCGTAACCACAAGATTGGGCACAGCAGGGCAATATGGCAATATAATTCAGTTGTTATCAAGAGTATCAGCGTTATCATATTATTAATAGAGTATCGAGTATCTCGCGGCAGGTACAAGGGTTCACCTAGCCTTCAGATAAGCAATAATGAGAGTATTGTTGAGGAAGTTGAAGAAGTATTTTATTAATGAAGTATCGAGTATCTCGCGGCAGGTACAAGGGTTCACCTAGCCTTGAGATCAGCAGTAATGAGAGTATTTTGAGGAAGTTGAGGAAGTATATTATTAATAAGTATCGAGTATCTCGCGGCAGGTACAAGGGTTCACCTAGCCTTGAGATCAGCAGTAATGAGAGTATTTTGAGGAAGTTGAGGAAGTATATTATTAATAAGTATCGAGTATCTTGTGGTGGGGACAATAGGTCACCTAGCCTTGAGATAGGGAAGAAAGGAAGAGATATAGGAGATATTGTTAACATAGCTACGTTGATAACCATTGCCATTTAGGAATAGGATTATTGCTCACACCATGCCAAAAGCCTACGTTTTACGCAAGCCAGATGCTAAAATAGGAACGTCACGCCAAGAAGTAATAAATTAGTAAATTCGCAGAAAAACAGTAGGGTCCGGCGGCGATGGCGTAACGTGGGCAAACATTGAGAGCTCGTTAGAGGTAGCTTCCCTCTCGTCTCGGATCTGGTTCCACCCACTATGCGTTACGGTCAGCAAAGTCAGAATCATACTGACAACCGGACGCCGAGAGCTATAATTTCAATTTTCTGGAAATAGCCACCCCACGGAAGGCGGAAGGAAGCTAGCGGCGCTCCATTCACCCTAATACATGATGATTGTAACGTCAGTTGGGATGCATGTGTATCGGAGTACTCTCAGTCTACCAACAGGCGATACTTTCACAGTATTTTGACCACATAACAGGCGATATTTTCACGGTATGATAGGAGATATTTTATGGTATTATATTTAATATATACTTGGACATAACGTCCGTCAGCACCCATCTGTATCGGTGTACAATCAGGCTCTTGGCAGACGGTAGTTTTATAATATTATATGGTAGGAAGATCATTCGGCAAACGATAATTTCATAGTATTATGCGATAGGAATATAAAATGCACAGTCGACGATACCAGACGAGTTCGGTGAACAGATTATGATAGGAGATACATTTTACAGTATTATATGAAGAAGTATAACTATTCAGAGTAGAAATATACATACGCTAAAACTAACAAGTGAATTGATAAATTAATAATATTTCAATGCATTAAGATTATTTGCGACGGAAGAGGATGCAATTTACACATGTATCAAATGCCAAGGGTACCAATGCGCTTGGGAGGTCACTCGGTACGGAGGTAACTCCTTGAAGGCAGTGTAAAATAGACCAAACCACTATACGTATGGGTCAACTGGGTAAGACCATTTAGGCAGAAAACTCGCAGTTTCCCAAACCACAACGTGCATTCGTTGGTCACTCGGTCCCCAAGCCCTGTACTGGTCAATCCAATACCACATTGCACATTGGACGAAGGTCACTAGGATTACTGTACGTACTTTAAGGCTCCGTACCATGTTACGTATTTCGCCGGTCCAAGGATTAAAGTAAGCCCTTATAGGCACTCTTAGTCCCGATACCACCCTACGCATTGCACACCATTTGGTTAAGGTACATCCTCGTACGCACCCGTACTTTCCACGACACGAAGGCAACAGAATATATTAAATAAATAAAACTATGCAACTACGGTATATTATGAGCGATTCCATACAGAGCAACTAAACAATTATATTAGACAGTAAGGGTAGTAACTTCATTAAAGGTACAGATCGGTAATACCATTATTGCGGATACACGCTACGGAGAGTTTAAACATTTAAGAAATAATTTTAATATATATCCCCCCTTAGCGAGATTTCTTCATAAACCCCCCATCTAGACACACGAATCACCCTCCACCCCATGTATATAGTATACTTAATTAAGGGAAGGCATTAATTTTAGATTTATCAATAAGAATTCAACTACATACTAAGAAAACCCCATCCCCCCCTTAGGGAGATTTCTTCATAAACCACCATCTAGACACACGTATCACCCCCTACCCCAAGTATATAGTGTACTTAGTTAAGGGAACGCATTAATATTAAATGTATCAATAAGCATTCAATTAGATCCTAAGAAAACCCTATTTCCTCCCCCCTCTACCTAAAGTGGCAAGTTTACAAAAAGGGCATCTAATAACATGTAATTAACAAATGTTATTTTTTCGAAGGAAATTTTAATATGTCAGTAACAAATGTAATTTTTTCAGATAATATTATCGTGTTAATCTATATTTCCTGAAGGTCTATACAGTGCATAAAATAAAGATAGGCATCATGGCTAAGAACACCATGTCAACCACGTCAGAATTACCAAGTTAGCCCGTAGATGCAATAAATAATTTCCAGTTTCCATAACTTCCCGACGAAACGGTCGTTAATTTAACGAAAATCCATTTAATCTCAACAATCAAATATACACGTAGTGCGAATGTCATTTACATAATGTCTGCATATCAGTAGGTTAAGAAGCGAATACGTCGCTTAAGAAAAGCTGAAAAAGTGTAACAGTAATGATTAATGATTAATTTTCAGCTATAGTGAAGTTCTACGACGATGTATGAGAGAGTTTGTTCAAGTTCTACGAAGTATAAAGAAGTTTTTACAAATATAAATGGTTCAAGTTCTACGAAGTATTAAGGAGTGTCTACGCATATCAATGGTTCAAGTTCTACGACGTATTAAGAAGTATCTACGAATATAAATGCTTAAGGAAGCATATTGAAGTTTTACAACGATGCAAATAGGAAGCGGTATAGTGAAATACCACAATGGCGAATATGTCAAGGAGTACATATTACACGTTAGTTTATAAAAATATTAGTACATAAGTCACAATGCAGACATTCAGTAAAGAGACTACATCGCAATACGTTACAGACTTCAGAGAAAGATTAACAGTGCCAGGGTAAAATAATCCCACTATAAACGAACATTAAGAGTGATTTCTGATTTCAGAATACTATTACGCTGTTCAATCCTGTAATCCCCACAGTAGGACATAAATGCAGGATGCCAGCCAGGCGAACGAGAACAAGACTGAAGACCCCACGCACATGGAAACAACAACAACAATCAAAACGAACAAAACATAGTAGCCTTTAAGCCGATTTAGGCAGGAGCCTTCAGCTATTTATTTCAAACAATTGAATATTAATTTTTCTCTTATATAACTAAACATAACTACATTTCTTTCTCAAGCAAATGCTAAAGTACTTTTAAAGGAATTTTGCGTTCTGTAGAATACGTAACACCATTTCCATTTTCTTTTCTCATCCCCATGCTATAAGGAAGTTAATACTATTAGCGCACCCTTGCGGCTATACTTAACCTAGCGTAGCAAAAACAGTACACTATTTTTTTTCCTTTCCTTACTCACGCTACAAAGGTTACGTGCTAGACCGAGAGGGCTAACTATTACTTAAGTTCCTTTCAGAATCATTTTACATCGTAGGAAAATTACATATGTACATGCACCCTCGAGGCTGTACTCGGCTTGACGACGTCGTACGCAAGTCACGCACTGGTCCGAGAGCGGTGGTCACACCTTACATTTCCTATGCGATTTCATTCAAGCTATACATTTCAACTTCATTTCTTTCACTTAATATATCAGCTGAAATTCAATTTTTTTATGTTAGCAACACAATGTTCATATTTCAATGAAACTTTCAAGTATGCAAAATATGCAGCAAAAATTATGTCAAAAATGCAACATGGAAAGAAGCCAGATACAGAGAACTATCTGCTATAACCTGACTGACTAATAAACTACCACACCCTCTTGCCACACCTACCACCCCATAGTACGGCACACTTTCACTCACTCCATCATCTACATAGAAGAACAGAAGAAAAAAAGGACGATAGGAAGAATAAAAGGCAATATACAGCTAGAAGAAAGAAAAAGAAGAAGAAGAAAGAAGAAAAGTCTAGATTTGCACCCCCACGTCTAGTCCAATAAGCGAGGTCGCTTATTAAAACAGGAAGGCGTCTTGCAGTGGCCCCAACCCTATACAAGAGTTGCGCCCACACATATACCTAAAGGATTATAGAAGCTACAAAATGCCGACATAGATACAAAAACATGTCAGGTCATAGACCCAAGACCGCCAGCTTAGCAAAGTAAGGAGGAAACCCAGGACATTACACTCCACATTCCGCTGATCCAGGGGGACTCCACGCTTTCAGCCTATAAGTAAGAGGTACAAGCACGCGCCGACCTCTATTGCTCTCTTGCTCTTGGGCTCTGGTTCTCGGGCTCTCTGCCTCGCGGGCTCTCTTACGTGATCGACCAGTCTTTTACGCTCTTTTCGGGCAGTGCTACGCAAAGGACCCCTCGGGGCGCTGCCCCGATGGAGTTACAACACGACATCGCGGACATCGGGTAACAACGGTAGGGTGAGTACTGAATTCCTTTTCCCTCTAACAAGCCTCCCCCCCCCCTATTAGCTTAACCCAAACACCAACATTAGATAATAAACCCTTTCTACACAGTCTAATGCTTCATCTTATTATTTTACTTAGTTTAAGAAGCCTTTCCCTTTAGATTAGAAGTTAGGATAAGATCTACACTGAACGCTGTCTAGCAGTAGGCGCGGTGTAGCAAGTGCTTAGCTTGCTAAGGCTCCCCAGGTAAGTCTTCTGGTGAGTATGGCCCCATAGCTCTTTGCACGTCCCTTTGGAATAGTGGTTGGGCACTATTCCAATCCCCTACACTTGAACATAAGGCCTCCGGTGAAACTCAGTAAATACCGCAGACGCCGACACTAGTTTCACACCCCATTCTCATACCCAACAAAAAGGGTATAGGCACCGGGTAAATTCAAATTACGGAAGGCGACCTTCCCCCCATCCACATACCCAACAAAAATGGTAAAGGCACCGGGTAAAACTCAGTAGACACCGGAAATGCCGACCAGGTTAGTTTCATATACCCAACAATACATAAGAAAGGTACCGGTAATTTAAAAGTGAGAAACTCACAAATGGAATTTAGATTGAAAAATACGCACAGAATGTAGTTTAGGTTCAAAATACTTACAAAATGCAATGCTGATTCGAAAACTCAACAAAATGCAATTGAAATTCAAAATACTTACAAAATGCAATTGAAATTGAAAACACACAATGGAATTTAGACTGAAAATGCCATACCAGATTCAAAATACCCACAAAATGCAATTGAAATTCAAAATACTTACAAAATGCAATTGAAATTCAAAATACTTACAAAATGCAATTTATATTGAAAATACTTACAAAATGGAGTTTAGATCGAAAATACTTACAAAATGCAATGTTGATTGAAAATACTGACACAATGTGGGTGAGATTCAAAACACTCACAAAATGTAATTTAGAGACACGGGGAGCCAATTCATAAAAGAGGGCGGGATCTTAAAGAGAAAAGGAACTATAATGAAAAAACCAAAATGCTGATCCCTAGAAGAATGAGGCATCAGGAAAGATGAGAGAAGGGTCAATTAAGGCGGGAAAGGAAGAGACTCCCTAGGCCTCGGATACCCTAATACCGTCGGGGTTGGAAGAGAAAGAACAAAAGTTGACCAAGAGAGGTCGAAAGGAAAAAAGACGGAGAGGAGCCCGGCACAAGTGGAAGCAATGCCAGACTCAGCTGGGGTCCCGTGGTCGCCAACCCACGTCCCACTTGATGTGATTCCCTGGGGGGGACCGCTAATTTATGTCAGAATGAATATGACTTAAGTTAGTTGCGATCCAGTACCGTGACACTATACAGGAAATACAAGAGTCCTCGCTGATGTTCAGCAAAAGAGGTGACGTCTGATCCAAGCGCTGGATGTTTAACTGTGTGAATGTTTGCATTATTTATTTGTGATCCCATCGGGGTTATCTTCCACTCTGCTAATCTAGCTGTGTGGATGTCTCCTAATATTTGCTTTTCCTATAGATATCTGCAGGAGCGTTCTATATTTGATTCACGAACAATATATGTGGTTTGACATTAGTCATTTGAAATGCAAATGTAGTTTGATTTAATATTCGTGTTTCTATTCCGCTGTCAGCTCACCCCACTGCTGTGTCTCATCCTTCACTTCTCTATATTAATGAAATTTTGTTGTTGTTGTTGTTGTTGCTATTAGGAGCTTGCGATATTGTATTTAGTCCCGTGTTTGTCAGTACATGAGCGTTCAGACGATTAATCATACTAATAATTAATTTGAAAAAAAAAATCAACATCTCGCGTCTGTGTCAATTCCAGCAAGTACCAGGCTCTTCATCTATGCCGACGACACAGCAGTAGCTGATCAGGGCTCATCCTTTGAAGAAGTGGAAGGAAAGCTGACTTCCGCGATGGATGAACTCTCCAAGTACTATGATACCAACCATCTGAAGCCAAACCCTAATAAGACACAAGTGTGTGCGTTCCATCTACGAAACAGGGAAGCACGGCGAAAGCTGGACATCACAAGGCGAGGGGAGCGACTGAAACATTGCCCAGCACCAGTTTACCTAGGTGTCACACTAGAGCGTGCTCTATCGTACAGACAGCAATGTCTGAACACGAAACAGAAGGTCAGTGCTCGCAATGGCATACTCAAGAAGCTGATCGGCAGCACCTGGGGAGCCAGCCCGCACATCCTGAGGACTTCCGGACTTGCGCTGTGTGTGTCAGCCGCTGAGTATGCCGCTCCTGTGTGGAACGCTTCAGCACATGCTAAGCAGGTTGATACTGCTGTCAACGACACTGCACGGATAATCTCGAGATGCATGAAACCAACACCAGTGCACAAACTATACCCTATTGTTGGAATATCCCCTCCCAACATCCGGAGGGCCACTGCTGCGGCGCCGAGAGAACAAAGCAGGAGAATGACCATCGACATCCACTATATGGTCACCAGGCAGCAAGGTCTCGCCTCAGATCCCGCAAGAGTTTCCTTGCTAGGACTCTGCCGCTTGAGAGAACACCAGAGACAACTCGTCTTAACGGATGGAGGAGCTCACTGCCCACAGACAAGTTACCAAAGGAAGAACTGGCTCCTGGCGCCGACTTACCTTATCCTGTGTGGAGGTCCCTCAACCGCTTAAGAGTGGGTGTCCCTCGATGCAAGACCAACCTGCAAAAATGGGGGATCCTTCCAGCAGCGTGTCCTCCCATGAGTTCCGATTCCCACCAGTACCAAATTCTTTAGCGTATTAGCTATCTGCCAATTACACTACCTGAGTGAGTCCCATCACTTCCGAACACTACCTGAGCGAGTTCCAGCTTAGTTTTCTACAGCAAAATTGTATTAATTTGTGTATTACTGAAACAAATAAGGTCCATTGTTAGCGCCAGCCGGAGTGCGTGCCATCTTTAATAAATTGGCTCCTCTAACAGAGGTGTGCAACGCCATGGACCGGTAGCTCCCATAAGCAGCTTTCGCCTTATCAGTATCTGTATCAGCATGTGCCTTCGTCAAAGCAATCAGTTTTGAGTTATATTTACAAACTTCTTAAAATAGTTTCAGCATGTCGCTTCGTCTTTGAACTATTTTTATCTTATTTACAAGTCACTTAGTAATCAGCACGTAGCTTCGTCAAATTGATCTTTTAACTGAATTACTAGATGAAACCCGTCAAAACATGACGGACAATGGAAAACAAAATTACTGAAGAAGCTTCTTATATAAGTTACATTCTTTGTACGATTACTTTTTAGCAATATTGCAACTTTAAGGGCGTCAAAAGATGGCACTCGCAGCATTGCAACATATCGCTCGACATGACTGAAAACGTGATGAGGTAAATAGCCCAATACGTTCAAGAGTTTCTCCTTGAGCTTGATTGATTGTGATAAAGTAGGCCGAGCGAATAGGACATTGTTGCCTATTAGAGGAAAATGTACTGTACCTGCAAGTGTATTATCGGAAGGTATTAAATCAAGTCGTAGGATTTGAGCTCTCTGCCTAATATTACTGCACCTATTATATCCGAATCCAAGCAATTCTTACATATTCCTTACAATTAATATATTACCATATATGAGTCCTTGGGAAACGTTCAGATTTCTAAGGAGCATAACTATGGCTCAAACGTTCGGAATATGTGGAGGCGAATCACTTAATTCCAAGGAATTGAAAAATTCAATAATAGGGAAATGAAGTAGCTGGCTTTCATCTTCAGTATCCAATCTGTTAACGCTGATGTATGAGTTTGAACTACTGGATATAAGTTCAATGACTTTTAAATTAATATCATTACATTGTTGCAGCTTGGCAGATATTTTATATTCCAGCAGATCAATTTTACCCTCACAACAGTAAAGACCAAAGTAACCACGCGTAGATTTTACCCAAGAGAAATTCAATGTAGAACAATGTTTACATTTGATCGTCAAAGACCTTACAGTACACTGTACTGCATAATATCTGGAATTGTTTCTGAAATGGCCTATTTATATTGGATTTTAAATGTGGCTTTGTGTTATTCGATAACACTATAGTGTCCTGCAATAACGGAGCCGCTAAATATTAAATGGCAAATAATACTTCCATTGCCGAAATCAACTGCGTAGTTAGACTCAGTACTCTAAACAAATAATCATTAAACAATTGTCTTATACAATGAAGTTCAACATGACCGTCCAGAGACTTTCATACTGTAGTTGGATGGTGAGGAGAATGCGATGAGACTGATCGCTTAAAATAAATTGCTTATAATTGTTCCTGCCAGCGAATTTTTTTTGCAATAGCTTGAAAACGCAGCTCAGAAAGACGTTCTTCATTTTGTTATAAACAGTACGAAAGTAGGGGGGTGATAGGAGTTCTGCCCCCCCCCCCCCAACCACTCCCTCTGACGTCACATACTAACCCGCAATACATTCAGGGGCAAAGTCAACATCTCTCGAACGCATGGTCCGATTTTGACAAATGAGGTGTGGTTGGACTCGGGTTGACGCCCTCTTTCCAATGGACCACTCATTTTAACCCCTAAATAAAACCTACCCCTACTAGGGGGTGAAATTAATTTTTTTTTAGTGAAAGTCTCTTTTCAAATGCGACATGTATAAGGTGCGCTGCTAAAATGAACTTAAAGGTTGTTGCTCATATAGCGCATGCGTTTTTCTGGCTGCTGCTATGGATTAACATTTTTGTTTTTGTTTTTTACGCATGCGCACTTGGGATTTTTGTAAGAGGGCGAGCTCTTTGAAAAAAAAAAAGATTGATAAGAAGGGGTTTTGGTGGTGAGGAGAGAGCCAGATAGTCGTTTACTTTCCTACGAAGTTTGCCGATATCTCTCGAACGCAAGGTCGGATTTGGACGTGTGACGTGTCAAATCGCTTGTCTCGAAGTCATATATATGTTATTAATAGGTTAAAGTTTTGAGAATGAGGGAAACAGGCTTTTTGGGGGTAAAACTATGATTTTAGACTTTTTCCGATATCTCACGAATGCATGGTCGGATTTGGTCCTATGACGTGTCAAATGGCTTGTCTCGAAACCCTCTTTATTTTGGTAATAGGTTAAAGTTTTTGAGAATGAGGGAAACATAATTTTTTGGTGTAAAACTGTGATTTTAGACTTTCTGTTATATCTCACAAACCAATAACGCCAGAGACGTATACGAGGGGTCGTAGGACTCGGGGTGACGCCCCTCCCCTCTCCCCCTATCGAATATAGTATTTATGTTTAAAAAAAGTGCGAAAGGGCCTAAAGACACTTTTGTTGAAAACATTTTAGTTTTTAAAACTTTATTTAAATCTGTCTAAAATGTTCATGCCGAGTGGTTGTAGATAGAGACGATACCACTGGGCGCGTGTTTCAACGAGGCTATTACTGGCCACGGTGGTGATATACCAATACAGTATTCGCTATTTCGATGAGACGGCGGGTCGAGGGTTCGTTTTCCGATTTTTGCTATGATGGAATTCCTAATTCCTAAACCCCCTGAAGGGGGTCTTTAACGTGTAAACGATTATGAGTGACATGACAAATGATAATTCCTTGATCAGATGAAGCTGGCTTTAGATAGAACAAATAGAACTCGGTTATATGTTGCTTGAAGTGAGTATAGAAAACAAACTTGCTGGGGCAGACTGACAGGATGTGGATGTTATTTGATCTTATTGGAATGCATTGACTTGAATTGACAACAGGCAATGAAAAAAAGCACAGTGATGCTGAGGACACTTGAAGGTCAAACGATATGGCAACCATGGTGGGAGGGGGAAGCGAGGATGATGTCACCGATCATGTTCAATGTTCAATGGATGAATTTATATTTTGCGAAGCATAGTTCGGAGAGGGTTATGTGACGACTTGTTTTAAGGGTATTTATTTTTTCGATTTTTCCTATGGTGGACTCATTGATTGAAATAATCCAAAACTGCTAGGGCATGGCCTTGAGTTTTTATAAACTGATAATGGGATTTTAACATACAAGATTCCCCCAGAACTTGACATGATGTCATTCTTTTTATGGCTTATGAATTTCTCTAAAAAGGACCCAAAACAACAAGATCATGGACTTTTGCTTTTCTTAATATATTGCAAACCCATAATGTAAGATGTTTACTGTGAGTAACGAAACCTAGCTAGGTAAAGAAAGAATTATTGTAGGCTACATGCATGGTGACTGACACGTCCTTGACCATTGGAACTTGTTTTCAGATCTGACTGTAGTATATAGGGAGTATAGGTTGTAGGCATGGCTTGACAAACGGTGTACACAAAATTCAATTTATCGATTCAAGAATAAAGAGTAGACTATCATTAATTAATTGGTTAAAGAATGTAGCTAAAAATAAAAATAAATGGTGACTGCATTAAACTAAACTGAACCAAGTCGAATCAAACCCAACTGAACCAAACCAAGCCTAAAGCAAACCAAACCTAATCAAGAACAAGCCAAGGGCTTAAGTGTAAAACTTGTGGGGGAATGCAGTCATTGGAAATGTCAAAAGGAAGGGATAACGCTCTACCTATAGAGGGTAAGGTAAAGCTAGCGCATGGTGATAATGCATATTCCCAAGTACATGAACCATACACACGCAACTATCCTATGCTGTTTTTACGAGTTGACTGTTGAAACTTACTCAGTGGTTACTGAGCGAGATGGTCGCTACACACAACAAGCTTTAAATGCTTGAGGCTAATAATCTATACACACACACACACTCGCTTGTTCTGAACTAAACTGTTTTGCTGGCAGTGCTGACACAGTAGGCAAATGACAGAAATGCTTGGCTAACAGAAATACAATCATTTTCGGTTGTCTAATGTTACCAGCTAACCATTACATGCTATAGTGGTGAGCACATGTGCCTCTTGCACTGGAGATCGTAACTCGATTTCTAGCTCTAAGGCCTAGAACGAATCAAACTAAGAAAGAAGGGTATGGTGACGCAGTGGTTAAACTGTTAGCCTTTCACTAGAGTAGACTAAGGTTTGATTTTCGGTTAATATACATGTCATAAACAAACAAACAAAAAGCGGAGATAATGTTTAAAACTGATTACACTTGTCTCTTTTCAAATTATTACTTAGATTACAAATACAAAGGTGGACTGGGTTTGATATACAGTTAATGCTGTCTATCGCATACTAGCCTGTAAGAAAACCAAACAAGCAAAAGGCGTAGGTTGAGCAGTGGTAAAATCGCTATGTGTAGAGAACTACCTAACGGTTTTATGAACTGGTAATGGTATGTCGCATAAACAGTGCAGGATACAATCCAGTAACCATAATTTTTATCTTGTGGAACAGAGAAAATATATATATATATATATATACATATAGAGAGAGAGAGAGAGAGAGATATAGAAAGCTTGTGTATGTATGGGTAGCATTGAATGTTTGACTAGAGAAAATACGGTGAGGTAGGGTGGTGAGAGGGAGAATTAACAATCATATATGAATGGTAAATAGTATTTTTTTCAATAGTTTTGTTTTTCAAATACAGTGGTAGATAGCCGTTATTTTGTAAAACATTCTTACTTGCAGTAGTAAAAAGCCTCTACGGTTCCGCTAACACACATAGACAGACTGTACTATTGCCATGGTCAAGCACTCACATTAAGATCATTTACAAAAACATAAAATGAAAAATAAAAAAACCTTGTTTTGGAAATATCGTTTTTCAACAGACACAAAATAATTAAAACATGTGTAAACAGCTAAATGGAAAATCCAAGTTTCCATATAGACAACATTTAAAAACCTTAAACGAACATTTAAAATATATATAAATGGGAAATTGACAAATGTGTAAATATGAAAAAGGAAAATCCATGTTGTCATATCATGAAATTGAAAAAAACATCAAACTGTCATTTAAAAAAATGCTAATGGAAAATTGACAAATTGCAATGTGTGAAATGAGAAATTGAACAAATGGGTATAATTATTTAAAAAAAAATAAAAAAAACACAGTGCCTTATGGTTGAGGTGTGAATCAAACCCTCTCTACTTATTTTGGACCACCCGAGACTGAGTATACTAGTTTTAATCCTCATGCCACTTTTAAAATTTTGTGTTAAAGCTAGGAATTGAACCCAAGAGCTTGTAGAGGGGGGGGGGGTGACCAAGGTTAGAATATGTTAAACAGATAGTCTTAATTGTAGGGTGTGGTAGCTATATAGAGATGAAACGATTAGCTCGGGACAGGGGCATTGAGATCTGCAGCAAACCAGTCAAATGACTAAAGACTCAAACAATAACATGTAAGCTCACCAAAATAATATTGTGTAACGGTAAATGTTAGTCAACGAACAGGAATGCATTACTAAAACCCATGACACGATACCTAAGAGCTTTTCGAACGTTATTTTAAAACGCTTTTAACCCTATATTAAACACACAGTTCACAATATTCATAACTGAAATGTTATGGTAAAACAAAACAAAATATATATTTCAAAACAAGCAAGTGGTTTAGTCAATGTATACTGGGAAAAGTTTTGTAAACACTCCAGTCCACAAGACTAATTAAATTAGTAACTGTCAGGTTGGCCGAGTGGTTAAGGTGTTTAACTTAAGATCAGATTTCCTGTACAAGGAAGCAAGGGTTCGAATCCCTTACCTGACATAACTATTGCCTTAACATGGCTTGTCCACACTGAATTATTATGATACTTGCTACACAAACCATAGACAGAGTGTATTGTTTAAGGCACTCTCTTTATGAACATAGTCAGAGACTGTTGATGGTTAACAATTGCATTAATAGTGGGACATGGGGATAGCAATTAAGAAAACAGCCAATACCCATACAATATTTTTATTCATTTAGTTTTTTTTACAATAGTTACACACTGAATACAACTTTTTACCTTTTTATCATTGTTTGGTATAGATTTTAAACACAACGCTTGTTGTAGATCCTTTTATAACATTCTCCAGGTACTCTTGTTCTTAAAAACTGGGGAAGCCGCAATGGTTTTATAGACATTAAACCCTCATCCTCTTCTTTTTCATCATCATCATCATCATCATCATTATCATCATTATAAATATTATCATCGTAATTATTATAGTCATTTTCACCAACATCATTATCATCATCATCATCCTCAACATCACTAGAACTATCCAATTCCTTTTTTTCCTTTTCAAAAGGGACCTCTTGAAGAGTCTGTGTTGCTTTTGATAGTGTTAAGGGTTTTTTGAACGTTGACAACTGTCCTAACATGACCTTTTGAGATGATAATTGCTTTTCAACAAACAATGCACTATCTTGATCAGTAATATCATTTTCTTGAACTTGCTTTTTAGCATTTTCATGATATTTTGTTGACAGCAACAGTGTTTTATCTGGTACACTACATTGATGATTACCCACACTTAAGACCTTACCATTCTTACTTTTTAGATGACCTAAACATTTTGTTGTCCTTTGTTTTGAGCACTGCCAAAATATGATTCCATTCACATTTTGCCGCTTATAGTTATAGGAGTAGCCATGATACAGTGCACGTGGTTTGCCTTTATTGGTTATAGTATATTCCATAGTAGTAACTGACTTGTAAAGTTGATCTACCTACTACAAAGGTCAGAACAATTCTGGTGAAATTGTGATTTTGTGTTGACGTTTTATATAGGATGATGTTGGTGGCTTATGCTGGTGGCTTATGTTGGTGGCTTATGTTGGTGGCTTATAGTGGTGGCTTATGTTGATGGCTTATGTTGGTGGCTTATGTTGGTGGCTTATATTGGTGGCTTATGTCCATGGCTTATGTGGTGGCTTATATTGGTGGCTTATGTTGGTGGCTTATATTGGTGGCTTATGTTGATGGCTTATTATGATGGCTTATGTTGGTGGCTTATATTGGTGGCTTACGTTGATGGCTTATGTTGGTGGCTTATGTTGATGGCTTATGTTGGTGGCTTATGTTGGTGACTTATATTGGTGGCTTATGTTGGCGGCCTATGTTGGTGGCTTATGTTGGCGGCTTATGTGAAAGCAAAAGTGGGAGCAAGTATGGGAGCATATGTGAAAGCAAAAGTGGGAGCAAAAAGTGTAAGCAAAAGAAGGAGCAAATATGAGAGCAAAAAAGTAGGAGCAAGTATGGGAGCAAATCTGAAAGCAATAGTGGGAGCAATAATGAGAGAAAAAAGAGGGAGCAAAAAGTGTAGCAAAAGTGCAAGCAAATATGAGAGCAAAAGAAAAAGTGAGAACAAATATGGGAGCAAAAAGTGGGAGCAAAAGTGTAAGCAAAAGTGGGAGCAAACAAGTGTGAGCAAATATGGGAGCAGAAAGTTGGAGCAAATGTGAAAGCAAAAGTGAGAGCAAAAAGTGAGAGCAAAAGGAGCGAGCAAAAGTGAGTGCACAAAGTGGGAGCAAAGTATGTGAGTAAAAAGTGGGGGCAAATGTAGTGTTTTACTAAAACAATCCCCCTAACCTAACTTCACCTAACCTAACTTCACCTAACCTAACCTTCCAACTCTCAGATCTAAAATTAAATTCTGGCCATAGTCGAGTTGGAACCCAAAACCTCTGGGATAACACCCAAGTATACTAGCCACTACACCGCAAGATGGGCAAATTATCATGCAACACAACACAAAAAATAAAAGTTTCCTGTAGTGTAACTCATTGGCTGACAACCATAGTTGAGAATTCAAACCCAAGACCTCAGGACTTTTGTTTTGAACATTATCACAAATATTATTCCATTTACATTTTGCTGTTGCTTATAGTTATAAGAGTTGGAATTAATATGGGAGCAAAAGTGAAAGCAAAAAGTGGGTGCAAGCATGGCTGGTTGTTGAGACTTTCATATCAACTAATACACATAAATTAAATTTTAGAAAAGTGACTTGGCTAATAATAATGATAATAATAATAATAACAGTTTTTAAAAATTCAAGGGGATTGATATTTTTCAGGGAGTAATTTGCAAAGTACTGTCAAGAATAATAATTACATGAACAGATTCCAAGAACTCTAGAGTGCTTTTAAGGTTAATGATTGGCTAGGAGTGAGATAGAGCTAGCTAACCTAAGTTAAACTCAGCTCACTAAACCTAACCTTGTCACATGACATGTTCTACAAGTATAGACTTGCTTTGAGACTGGCTATGACGTCACAGATGAATGGCGGTGGGAGGCTAGCAAAAAGGAAAATGTTTTTGTGTAATAAAAAGTCATGTCCAGCCTCCCACCGCCATTCATCTGTGACGTCATAGCCAGTCTCAAAGCAAGTCTATACTTGTAGAACATGTCATGTGACAAGGTTAGGTTTAGTGAGCTGAGGTTAACTTAGGTTAGCTAGCTCTATCTCACTCCTAGCCAATCATTAACCTTAAAAGCACTCTAGAGTTCTTGGAATCTGTTCATGTAATTATTATTCTTGACAGTACTTTGCAAATTACACCCTGAAAAATATCAATCCCCTTGAATTTTTTAAAACTGTTATTATTATCATTATTATTAGCCAAGTCACTTGACTAAAATTTAATTTATGTGTATTAGTTGATATGAAAGTCTCAACAACCAGCCATGCTTGCACCCACTTTTTGCTTTCACTTTTGCTCCCATATTAATGCCAACTCTTATAACTATAAGCAACAGCAAAATGTAAATGGAATAATATTTGTGAGAATGTTCAAAACAAAAGTCCTGAGGTCTTGGGTTTGAATTATCAACTATGGTTGTCAGCCAATGAGTTACACTACAGGAAACTTTTATTTTTTGTGTTGTATTGCATGATAATTTGCCCATCTCGCGGTGTAGTGGCTAGTATACTTGGGTGTTATCCCAGAGGTTCCAACTCGACTATGGCCAGAATTTAATTTTAGATCTGAGAGTTGGAAGGTTAGGTTAGGTGAAGTTAGGTTAGGTGAAGTTAGGTTAGGGGGGTTGTTTTAGTAAAACACTACATTTGCCCCCACTTTTTAATCACATATTTTGCTCCCACTTTGTGCACTCACTTTTGCTCGCTCCTTTTGTTCTCACTTTTTGCTCTCACTTTTGCTTTCACATTTGCTCCCTCTTTGTGCTCCCATATTTGCTCACACTTGTTTGCTCCCACTTTTGCTTACACTTTTTGCTCTCACTTTTTTTCTCTCACTTTTTTGCTCCCACTTTTGCTTCATATATGCTCCCACACTTGCTCCCACTTTTGCTTTCACATAAGCCGCCAACATAAGCCACCAACATAAGCCGCCAACATAAGCCACCAATATAAGCCACCATCATAAGCCACCAACATAAGCCATCAACATAAGCCACCAATATAAGCCACCAACATAAGCCATCAACATAAGCCATCAATATAAGCCACCAACATAAGCCACCAACATAAGCCATCAACATAAGCCATCAACATAAGCCACCAATATAAGCCACCAACATAAGCCGTCAACATAAGCCACCAACATAAGCCATCAACATAAGCCACCAACATAAGCCACCAACATAAGCCACCAATATAAGCCACCAACATAAGCCACTAACATAAGCCATCAATATAAGCCACCAACATAAGCCACCAACATAAGCCATCAACATAAGCCACCAATATAAGCCACCAACATAAGCCACCAACATAAGCCACCAACATAAACCACCAGCATAAGCCACCAGCATAAGCCACCAACATCATCCTATATAAAACGTCAACACAAAATCACACTTTCACCAGAATTGTTCTGACCTTTGTAGTAGGTAGATAAACTTTACAAGTCAGTTACTACTATGGAATATACTATAACCAATAAAGGCAAACCACGTGCACTGTATCATGGCTACTCCTATAACTATAAGCGGCGAAATGTGAATGGAATCATATTTTGGCAGTGCTCAAAATAAAGGACAACAAAATGTTTAGGTCATCTAAAAAGTAAGAATGGTAAGGTCTTAAATGTGGGTAATCATCAATGTAGTGTACCAGATAAAACACTGTTGCTGTCAACAAAATATCATGAAAATGCTAAAAAGCAAGTTGAAGAAAATGATATTGCTGCTCAAGATAGTGCATTGTTTGTTGATAAGCAATTATCATCTCAAAAAGTCATGTTAGGACAGTTGCCAACGTTCAAAAAACCCTTAACACTATCAAAAGCAACACAGACTCTTCAAGAGGTCCCTTTTGAAAAGGAAAAAAAGGAATTGGATAGTTCTAGTGATGTTGAGGATGATGATGATGATAATGATGTTGGTGACAATGACTATAATAAATACGATGATAATATTTATAATGATGATAATGATGATGATGATGATGATGAAAAAGAAGAACAAGTGTACCTGGAGAATGTTATAAAAGGATCTACAACAAGCGTTGTGTTTAAAATCTATACCAAACAATGATAAACAGGTAAAAAGTTGTATTCAGTGTGTAACTATTGTAAAAAAAACTAAATGAATAAAAATATTGTATGGGTATTGGCTGTTTTCTTAATTGCTATCCCCATGTCCCACTATTAATGCAATTGTTAACCATCAACAGTCTCTGACTATGCTCATAAAGAGAGTGCCTTAAACAATACACTCTGTCTATGGTTTGTGTAGCAAGTATCATAATAATTCAGTGTGGACAAGCCATGTTAAGGCAATAGTTATGTCAGGTAAGGGATTCGAACCCTTGCTTCCTTGTACAGAAATCTGATCTTAAGTTAAACACCTTAACCAGTCGGCCAACCTGACAGTTACTAATTTAATAAGTCTTGTGGACTGGAGTGTTTACAAAACTTTTCCCAGTATACATTGACTAAACCACTTGCTTGTTTTGAAATATATATTTTGTTTTGTTTTACCATAACATTTCAGTTATGAATATTGTGAACTGTGTGTTTAATATAGGGTTAAAGGCGTTTTAAAATAACGTTAGAAAAGCTCTTAGGTATCGTGTCATGGGTTTTAGTAATGCATTACTGTTCGTTGACTAACATTTACCGTTACACAACATTATTTTGGTGAGCTTACATGTTATTGTTTGAGTCTTTAGTCGTTTGACTGGTTTGCTGCAGATCTCAATGCCCTTGTCCCGAGCTAATCGTTTCATCTCTATATAGCTACCACACCCTACAATTAAGACTATCTGTTTAACATATTCTAACCTTGGTCACCCCCCCCCCCCTACAAGCTCTTGGGTTCAATTCCTAGCTTTAACACAAAATTTTAAAAGTGGTATGAGGATTAAAACAAGTATACTCAGTCTCGGGTGGTCCAAAATAAGTAGAGAGGATTTGATTCACACCTCAACCATAAGGCACTGTGTTTTTTTATTTTTTTTAAAATTAATGATACCCATTTTTTCAATTTCACATTTCACACATTGCAATTTGTCAATTTTCCATTAGCATTTTTTTAAATGACAGTTTGATGTTTTTTCAATTTCATGATATGACAACATGGAATTTCCTTTTTCATATTTACACATTTGTCAATTTCCCATTTATATATATTTTAAATGTTCGTTTAAGGTTTTTAAATGTTGCCTATATGGAAACATGGATTTTCCATTTAGCTGTTTACACATTTTTTATTTATTTTGTGTCTGTTGAAAAAAGATATTTCCAAAACAAGGTTTTTTTATTTTTCATTTAATGTTTTTGTAAATGATCTTAATGTGAGTGCTTGACCATGGCAATAGTACAGTCTATGTGTGTTAGCGGAACCGTAGAGGCTTTTTACTACTGCAAGTAAGAATGTTTTACAAAATAACGGCTATCTACCACTGTATTTGAAAAACAAAACTATTGAAAAAAAATACTATTTACCATTCATATATGATTGTTAATTCTCCCTCTCACTACCCTACCTCACCGTATTTTCTCTAGTCAAACAATCAATGCTACCCATACATACACAAGCTTTCTATCTCTCTCTCTATATATATATATATGTTTTCTCTGTTCCACAAGATAAAAATTATGGTTACTGGATTGTATCCTGCACTGTTTATGCGACATACCATTACCAGTTCATAAAACCGTTGGGTAGTTCTCTACACATAGCGATTTTACCACTGCTCAACCTACGCCTTTTGCTTGTTTGGTTTTCTTACAGGCTAGAATGCGATAGACAGCATTAACTGTATATCAAACCCAGTCCACCTTTGTATTTGTAATCTAAGTAATAATTTGAAAAGAGACAAGTGTAATCAGTTTTAAACATTATCTCCGCTTTTTGTTTGTTTGTTTGTTTGTTTGTTTGTTTGTTTGCTTATGACATGTATATTAACCGAAAATCAAACCCTAGTCTACTCTAGAGAAAGGCTAACAGTTTAACCACTGCGTCACCATAACCTTCTTTCTTAGTTTGATTCGTTCTAGGCCTTAGAGCTAGAAATCGAGTTACGATCTCCAGTGCTAGAGGCACATGTGCTCACCACTATAGCATGTAATGGTTAGCTGGTAACATTAGACAACCGAAAATGATTGTATTTCTGTTAGCCAAGCATTTCTGTCATTTGCCTACTGTGTGAGCACTGCCAGCAAGACAGTTTAGTTTAGAACAGGGGTCTCCAAACTACGGCCCGAGGGCCCCATCCGGCCCGCGGACAGATTTTTTCCGGCCCGCGGAGAGCTAGCATACTTGAAAACTCCTTTTAGAGAACATATTTTTTTTATAGCAAATTAAATTTAGTTTACTGAAGTATTCTAATTTTATGTTGAATAATTATTAATATGACATCTACAGTGATATGGTCATGGGCTAACTACTCATAACATTGTTGTAGGCTTATTGTTATTGTTTTTGTGATAAGTAATGAGTAAAGACATGTATAACATGCAGACATATGAAATACTAATGAGATTTATGTAATTGAGATTTTCCACTGACAATAGTTTGTAGTTGTGGACTAATTTTACTTGTACCAATTATTAAAAGAGATTTAAGATGCTCATCAGTTTATTTAAATCTGTAAACATTTTTTGTGTACTTCATTTTGGAGAAGGTCTTCTCACACAAATAAGTAGTACCAAAAACAGAAAACAGCCTACGAGCAAATTTATGCAAATTATCAAATTGTGTCAGTGGAAGACTCTTATAAAATTCCAACAAAGATGAGTTTTGATATTTGTTCTTAATTATATCACTGCACTGTAGTTCAATCATTTCCATTTGAAGTTCCGGGGCTAGGGTTTCAATGTCAGTATCAAAAGGATCCTGAAAAATCTTAATTTGATTCGCAAGGGCATCGAAGTCCGAGAAACGAGTATCAAAATTTATTTTCAAAGCACTCAAAGTTTCGATTGCAAAATCGATAGGAAACTCAGTCTCAGTGGTGTGGCTGAATATTTCACATGTTTTAAAATGTGAAAAACATTTACTTCGTAGTTGTAATTGAAACAGTATCAATTTCTTCCGGAATGATTTGATATTAGTGTATAAATCAGGAAGATGCTGGTTTTCTCCTTGCAATCTCAAATTCAGTTCGTTCACATGTTTTGTCAAATCAACATAGAATGCTAACTTCCACAGCCATGCGTTGTTTTGTAATTCAGTAAGAGGGCGATGCTTTTCATTCAAAAAAATTTCGATCACTGCTCGAAGTTCAAAAAAGCGCTGAAGGACTTTCCAACAACTAAGCCAACGTACGGCAGTATGATAAGGTAAGTCATTTTCTCCAATCTCTTCAATAAATTGTCGGAATTGTCGGTGATTCAGCCCAAAAGATCTCATAAAATTAACAATTGATATGACTGGTTTCAGAACTTCAGACATATCCAAAAATTTTCCGCACAAAGACTGTTGATGAATGATACAATGTAAGACTAATGGTTTTGAACCACCGTCATTTTCTACAGCCTTTGACACAAGAGCGACCACTCCTTTATCTTTCCCACTCATGTTTTTGCCTCCATCAGTTGTAATACATTTCAAGTTTTTCCATCGAAGGTTCTTTTGATTAATGGGCATTTCAACTCCTTTAAAAATATCTGTACCAGTAGTTGTGCCATGAATACTATACATATCAAGAAGTTCTTCATGCACTTCATAGCTTTTATCTACTCCTCGAATATAAATCAACACCTGAGCAGTATCTGACACATCCGTTGACTCATCCAAGGCCAAAGAAAACCACTCAACATCTCCATTTTTGTCGAACAGTTGAGAGGATATATTTTCAGCGATGTTTTCTACCCTTCGAGCCACAGTGTTTGCTGACATACTGACAGTTTTTAATAAATTTACCTTTTCAGGGCACATTTCTTCGACTGCTGCAATTATGCATTCTTTGATCATTTCTCCATCGGTGAATGGTTTTCCACGTTTTGCAATTTCAAGAGCCACACGAAAGCTGGCACGACTTGCAGCCTCTTGTTCGGTTTTGAGTTTTGTAAATGAAGATTGCTGCGATTTCAATCCGCGCTTCATAGCTTCGAATTTTTCTGTCCGCAAACATCCTGTATATTTTGAGTAATTTTGAAAATGTTTTGTTTCATAATGACGTTTAATGTTATATTCCTTGAGAACGGCTATGCTTTCATTGCAAATCAAACATAGCGCCTTGTTACTGGACTCAATTACGAAATACTGAATGTTCCACTCATCTTTGAATTTTCTGCATTCACTATCAATTTTTCGCTTCTTTTCCATACTACTAAATCACACACAAAAGCAACAATTCAAATCAAAATACTGTTACAAAGATGTCTTAAACTTAAACACGCACAAACACGTTTTAAGGAGGTACGCACTATTTTATTTCACAACAGTGTCATAGGAACTGACTTGTGGTTGCGCAACTAGCCTTCTTATATATTCCAATTACTGCCATCTAGAAGTGAGTGGAAGACACCAGAACTCTCTCGAACCAACGAGATTACTCTGTACGTGCTATTAGCGCCATCTGTTAGCGATAGAAGGTACTACCTATTTCCGCTTGTGTCCACCAAATGTCGTGTCACGTTACTCCTCATGACTCGTACTCTACGACTAATCTAGAAATTACAGATAATGACAGGAAAATTAATAATATGCAGTGTTGCCGTTTTGCGGACTTTAGTCCGATTTGCAGCCTTTTTTCAACGTTGCGTACTTTTTCGGACTTTTTTTTTCATCAGTGGACTATTTCACTTTTTACCACCGGCAACAATGATAATATGGTTTTGGCCCTCGGAACTTACTGGAGTAATCAGTATGGCCCTAAGGCTGGAAAGATTGGAGACCCCTGGTTTAGAACAAGCGAGTGTGTGTGTGTGTGTGTGTGTGGGTGTGTGTGTGTGTATAGATTATTAGCCTCAAGCATTTAAAGCTTGTTGTGTGTAGCGACCATCTTGCTCAGTAACCACTCAGTAAGTTTTAACAGTCAACTCATAAAAACAGCATAGGATAGTTGCGTTTGTGTGTGTGTGGTTCATGTACTTGGGAATATGCATTAGCACCATGCGCTAGCTTTACCTTACCCTCAAAAGGTAAAGCGTTACCCTTTCCTTTGGACATTGCCAATGACTGCATTCCCCCACAAGTTTTACACTTAAGCCCTTGGCTTGTTCTTGATTAGGTTTGGTTTGCTTTAGGCTTGGTTTGGTTCAGTTGGGTTTGATTCGACTTCGTTCAGTTTAGTTTAATGTAGTCACCATTTATTTTTATTTTTAGCTACACTCTTTAACCAATTAATTAATGATAGTCTACTCTTAATTCTTGAATCGATAAATTGAATTTTGTGTACACCGTTTGTCAAACCATGCCTACAACCTATACTCCCTATGTACTACAGTCAGATCTGAAAACAAGTTCCAATGGTCAAGGACGTGTCAGTCACCATACATGTAGCCTACAATAATTCTTTCTTTACCTAGCTAGGTTTCGTTACTCACAGTAAACATCTTACATTATGGGTTTGCAATATATTAAGAAAAGCAAAAGTCCATGATCTTGTTGTTTTGGGTCTATTTTAGAGAAATTCATAAGCCACAAAAAGAATGACATCATGTCAAGTTCTGGGGGAATCTTGTATGTTAAAATCCCATTATCAGTTTATAAAAACTCAAGGCCATGCCCTAGCAGTTTTGGATTATTTCAATCAATATAGGAAAAAAAGAAAAAAGAAATACTCTTAAAATAAGTCGTCACATAACCCTCTCCGAACAATGCTTCGCAAAATATAAATTCATCCATTGAACATTGAACATGATCGGTGACATCATCCTCGCTTCCCCCTCCCACCATGGTTGCCATATCGTTTGACCTTCAAGTGTCCTCAGCATCTCTGTGCTTTTTTTCATTGCCTGTTGTCAAGTCAAGTCAATGCATTCCAATAAGATCAAATAACATCCACATCCTGTCAGTCTGCCCCAGCAAGTTTGTTTTCTATACTCACTTCAAGCAACATATAACCAAGTTCTGTTTGTTCTATCTAAAGCCAGCTTCATCTGATCAAGGCATTATCATTTGTCATGTCACTCATAATCGTTTACACGTTAAAGACCCCCTTCAGGGGGTTTAGGAATTAGGAATTCCATCATAGCAAAAATCGGAAAACGAACCCTCGACCCGCCGTCTCATCGAAATAGCGAATACTGTATTGGTATATCACCACCGTGGCCAGTAATAGCTTCGTTGAAACACGGGCCCAGTGGTATCGTCTCTTTCTATCTACAACCACACGGCATGAACATTTTAGACAGATTTAAATAAAGTTTTAATAACTAAAATGTTTTCAACAAAAGTGTCGTTAGGCCCTTTCGCACTTTTTTTAAACATAAATACTATATTCGAAAGGGGGAGAGGGGAGGGGCGTCACCCCGAGTCCTACGACCCCTCGTATACGTCTCTGGCGTTATTGGTTTGTGAGATATAACAGAAAGTCTAAAATCACAGTTTTACACCAAAAAGCCTGTTTCCCTCATTCTCAAAACTTTAACCTATTATTAACATATATAGGACTTCGAGACAAGCGATTTGACACGTCACACGTCCAAATCCGACCTTGCGTTCGAGAGATATCGGCAAACTTCGTAGGAAAGTAAACGACTATCTGGCTCTCTCCTCACCACCAAAACCCCTTCTTATCAATCATTTTTTTCAAAGAGCTCGCCCTCTTACAAAAATCCCAAGTGCGCATGCGTAAAATCAAAAACAAAAAACAAAAATGTTAATCCATTGCGGAAGTCAGAAAAACGCATGCGCTATATGAGCAACAACCTTTAAGTTCATTTTAGCATCTTATACATGTCGCATTTGAAAAGAGTCCTTCACTAAAAAAATTACATTTTCACCCCCTAGTAGGGGTAGGTTTTACTTAAGGGTTGAAATGAGTGGTTCATTGGAAAGAGGGCGTCAACCCGAGTCCAACGACACCTCATTTGTCAAACTCGGACCATGCGTTCGGGAGATATTGACTTTGCCCCTGAATGTATTGCAGGTTAGTATGTGACGTCAGAGGGAGTGTTTGGTGAGGGGGGGGGGGGCAGAACTCCTATCACCCGCCTACTTACGAAACTGTTCTAAATAAGCAATTTCCATCACCTGTTATAGGTTATGGCAGTACCTTTTGCTGGGGAAAATAGAATCACTTCGCCAACTACTGGAATGACCATAGGCCTATACTCAATACTCACTTCGGCAGTCACCGTAATGGAGGCAGTTTTTGAATTCTATGTCCCGTGCATGTCAAAAATCGTATTAACACATGGAAGCCCACCCATTCTTGGCTATCGCCTCGGAGACACGGGTTACATTTCCTGCTCTGCCAAGAAATTTAATTCTGGTCTGAGGGCAAAAACGGGGCACATTCAGTCTCTTGAGGTATAACTAAGAAGAGGAAGGTTTAATTCCCACCTCGACAATCTTGGATGTGGTTTTCCGTGGTTTCCCACTTCCTAACTTAAGGCCTTGGCCGTCTCCTTGCCATTTCCCACCTTAATGTAATGAGGGTATTAAAAGGAAGTAGTACCTCTGCTAAAGAATTAGGCTATTTGTCACTTGTAAGACCTATTCTGGAATATGCCTCGGCGGTTTGGGATCCATATCAAGTAGGGCTCATCAATGAGTTGGAAATGGTACAAAGAAAGGCCGCTAGATTTGTGCTCAGTGACTTTAATCCCAGGAGCAGTGTGAGCCGTATGTTAAAGAAATTTGGGTGGGAATCACTGGAGGCTAGGAGGATGAAATCTAGACTCTGCGCTATGTACAACACGTTTACAAATCAACCAGCATGGGGTGAGCTTAGCAAACGATTGGGAAAGCCCACTTACATGGGTAGGAGCGATCATCCTTTCAAAGTTAAGGGCCGACCACAGCGAACAAATTATGGTAAATATTCTTTTGTAAACCGTGCCATTGATAACTGGAACTCTCTACCTGCCGCAGTCTTAGAGCCTTTTCCCAAACATATAGGTGTGTTTAAGAAAAGACTGACTGTGTAAATACTCCAGTTTAATTGTTGCATAATTGTTATTGAATTGTTATGTATAATTATTTATTTGTTATGTATATCCAATTTGCCACCGGGGGACACTCCCCCCATTGCAAATAAATGAATGAATGAATGAATGAATAATTACAAATACACACAGTAATGCAGCTATCACAATAACACAGGTTATCAGAGAAAAGTTTACACATACACACCAAAGTACATGGGGCTGAGTGACCACGATATCGGAGCCCTTCAAACGAATTATGTTTGCCAAGTGTCTCTCATGGCGAAAGCAATTGTGGACACGCGAGAGTGCCTGGAAATGGCTTGTGTTTAAAATATAGCGATGCAATGGTGCTGCCATCTGCTGTCCGTTACTGGAACTATCTGGGCGATGTACTGCCATCTATTGTCAGTTATAGGAACTGATTGCAGATATTCAAACGGCGTATTGAGGACAACAGTTTGCTCTTTTGATCACTTGCTGTAAATGCAAAGGTAAAACGGAAATAAAACGTGTTGAGAGGGAAGGTAGAAATATGTATCTTTAACAGACATAAAACCTTACTAATACTCCTTGATTAAACAATATTTCAGTGGTAAAAAAGTACTGGCGAGAGCTGGGATCGAACCAGTGCTCCTCGTAACCACAGTCTCCTGATCAATAGCAGACGCAACCATTCAATATATTCTAAAGCCGCTGTCTGAAGGAAATAATCTTTTTCATTATCCAAAAAAATCAATGTTGCATATTCGAATACGTTAATACTGTTATTATATTTTATTGTCAGAACTTGGTTAATGTATGTTTTCAATTACATGGAAACTTATTAAATAACTTGTATTTTAATGGACTTCTCACCGCCATTTTGTCATGAGCCCAGGCGGATTGTGCGAATGCGTGAGGGGCTAGAATTCTGCTATTTCCTATATTAATTTAAAAATATACCGTAATATATTTGTTTATTTAAGAGACACTCTGCAAATCTAGAGGCCAAGAGCTTTCGTTAGTGTGCTCTACGAAGTAAATCGGTTCTGTCGTTCTCTCAATCTCGTGGTAACAAAAATCACCTTACTGTTTTAAATACAGGGTGTAACAGAAAGGTGCGGCACAAATTGCAGGACACATTCCTCACACGTAGACGAAGAAATTATGTTATATGAACATGGATCTGGAAACGCTTTGTTTCCATGTTACACCTCATTGTCTCCAACTCATTACGCTTGGGAATCACACAAGAACAGAACGTTAGAATCGTGGGGAACCTGCACTCTTGGTTACGTCTGGTTACGTTGTCATTACCGTAGGTGAACCGCCAGTGGTTTGTTTTACATGGTCCCGTTGCCATGCGACTTAGCAAATGTGCCTTTAGCTGTGCGACAAAACATGTACTGTATACTTCATGCACGATAAAACACCTCCTCATTTTAGTGCTAATGTCCGTCGGCTTCTAAATAACAGATTTGGTGACAAATGGATTGGTAGAGGTGGACCATTTGCCTGGCCTCCACACTCTCCGGATCTAAAATCACTGAAATTTATTTGTGAGGGAATTTGAAAGTTCTTGTGTATCGAAACCCAGTACAAGATGTTGAGAGTCTCCGTGTCCGTAATATGGAAGGCTACGAAACCATACGCGGTACTCCAGGGATACATCAGCGCATCCGAGATTCACTACGACGGTGGGTTGATGAATGTATCAATGCGCACGGAGGGCATATTGAACATTTACTGTGAGAAAGAGTTGCTGGTACGTTCTGTTCTTGTATGTTTCCCATGATAAATGTGTTGGAGACAATGGGGTATAACATGGAAACAAAGCGTTTCCGGACCCATGTTCATATAACATAATTTCTTCGTCTACGTGTGAGGAATGTGTCCTGCATTTTGTGTCGTACCTTTTTGTTACACCCTGTATATAGATTCTTCTCTTTATACTCTAATCAATCTGTACAGCAAAAGAAGCATTTCTTAAAAATACTGTTAAATCACCGGTATCTTCAAACTGTTGAGTTGCTCTTTGGATTCTGTCATCCATTGCAACATATTTTATTTTCCTTTTTGTGGCTTGCAAATTCAACTCTGCCCGCATAATTAAATTTTCCTGGCCATGGAAGCTGCTTTGAACACTTCAACGCTGGCCACATCAGGAAGACAATCATGGTCCACTTCATTAATCAATTCCCGATTTTTTTAAATGACATTTCCGGAAAATGGTTTTGTAGCACAAATCCGCACTTCACTTGATTTGTTGTCGCGTTTCTTATAAAAACGGTAACCATTAAATATCAAAATTTGGTTTCCTTTAAAGCTAGTTGTGAACTGCATGTTTATCTGCTCCACTGGAAGACACGAACACAAATGACATACCTCTTCTAGGTCGCATCGTACTATTATTAGCCGGTCAAACCTCTGAACTGACAGCTTGCAGTTCAATCTGGCGGCTGATTTTCCGCACGTTGTCCTCTTATAGTACAACGATTGTGTCCACAAAGTTTCAAGATAGGTTTCCACCTGTCTTACCTGATACTTCCCTTGTAAGGCGAAGGAGCCGTCTCTTCCACTGGGGAGGACCCCGTTCACCGAGATATAAATATTATATACAGTCGCAAGTTCTTAATTGGATAAATAATTTGGGTCTTCTCCTATCACAGTGAACAAAACATTGAGATTATGTGGAAGGATCTCGATATTCTCCACAAATCAATGGCATAGGAAAAGGCTCACAATAATTGCAAAAAACGTCAAATAGTTAAAGGAAATAGGGATCTTACAACCTTATACTATTGTTAGGCCCCTTAAAACAAAAATTATCATCATCATTATCATCATTATTAAAAATAAACAACAAAAACAATTAAATAATAATAATAATACGGTAATAATAATGATGTAGCAAAGATCGTACATCAAGAGCTTGCTATAACAGGAGGACCATGGAGTATTATTTAAGCATATCAGCCGTCCTGCGAGGTGTACAGACTAAACTGGGACAGACCTGTCCTAACGGACCATAAAATCTTGGCAAATCGAACAGATATCGTGTACCTTAACAAATCAAATGGTTTGATAGACATTGTGGTACCACTAAGTCAAAACCTCAAGAACATTTTGGCACAAAATATCAAGAAATATGCACCGTTCGCAGAAGAAATCAAGAAGATGTGGAGAGTAAACTCTGTGAGAATGTTACTATTGGTAATCCCAGCAAAGTGAGAAGATCCAAAGGTCTGGCAACGCGAGGAGCTAATGAAACATCTGGTCGCCAGAATGCAGAAGGCAGTGTTGCTGGATACATGTCACATACTCCTATTATTTTTATCCCAGTAACAATTATACTTGATTGTAAAGTCCATATCTTGCATGTTGAGACTCACCATATCCATCTCTAGGAATGCAAAGTTAAGACACTATCAAACTGTGATTAGACCGGAAGCACTGTATGCAGCGGAATAACTAACAAACCGCGTTGCTGGCCCGATCGAGAGACTTGAAGTTAAGGAAAGAAAGATCATTAGGAACATTCTTGGTCTTAAATTCTCAGCTGGAGGTTACAAGCTCTAGAGTAATTCAGAAATATACTCCCACACTGAAAAATCTCAAGTGTAATCCGGAAACGGAGAATAATATTCTCTGCCCACCTCCTCAGAATGCCAGTCAGTAATAACAAACAACAAAGCAGCAAATAGATCTGTCTAGAGAATCCTTAATAATTAACAGCATTTTTTTTTACTAAGCCTGAGTACAAAATTACTTCAGTAAAATAATTCAAAATGAAGTATAATATCGAAATAATGATTCACTACAACGTATTTAAAATGTTAACGATTTTTTAAATGTTGGTTAATACAGGTCTACCCACACATTTCCGCACGTAAATTCAAGCTAAGGACTTATTATTATTTGTTGAGTAGTAGACTGTTAGCTCATTCACTAACAAACCGTGGCACTAGAGCCATTAAAGCCTTGGCCTACCAAGCGACCGCTACTACCCTCATGAGGCTGTCATTGACGGAGCCCGGGGCCTCCGGGCGAGAGGCAGGTACGCTGCCCTTACACCCTTATCTCATTCACTGCTCATAGGTTTATCAATCACCATATCCTTTGTGATCGTATGTAAGTGTAAATCATATACAAGCTGCGGTTCAAACTTAGCTTAGTATCGGCTGCTAGTTACCCTAATTATGATATTCACTAAACTTTATAAGTAACTTATTTTGCTTCAGATTGATCAGCCTGTAAGAAAATACTAGTTCAGTAGGGGAAAATTCCATTGTTTGCAAGGTTTGGTATTATTCTCGGAACTCTTCCTCAATGCAGCCTGCGTCTCATGACCAGAGCAGCCACTGATGACGCAACGGGAGGTGACGACAAATCAACTGCTCACCACACGTCAGCTAGAGGCAGATAGCAGCTGTGTTCAAACGAGACCTTGGATATCATTCACGGACAAAACAAATGTGTCCAGCCAGGAGTGCTGTAGAGGTGATTGCTTGTCTTCAGAATTGAACAGCTAATCCATAGTATAAATATTTCTCCGCAAAAACTATAGAAGAATATACTCAGACACTAATGCGATATGCTTGCTATTTCTCTCTCTATCTGGAGCGATTCAGACACGGGCATTCTCATTTAGACAGCAATTAATATCTGATGGCGCAAACCTGTGAAACTCGCGGGTGAGGAGAAGGAAGGTAGTGGAGGGGGTCATTGCTGCTGTGCTCTTGGGAGGCACTGACTTCACTCAGTAAGCAATCAAATGAAATAAAAACATATTATACAAATAGAATTCAAACGTGGCAGTTACAGTAGGAGCCGATAGTAACATTCCCTTAGCAATGAGCGAAGTGAACGTCTCTCCCCTCTCTCTCCCACTGCAGCACGTGGACTCGCCCGCATACGAAACTCTTTCCGTATGTATGTGCCATCAGGTAATAATTGCGGTATACATCCATTTCCCTGATTGGAGGTCATGGAGCTGTAAGCCTTTATCAGGACGTCGGTAATATGAGCCGTACGGGGGCTATCGGAGAGTTCTGTGGGCTGTATAGAAAACGAGAAAGGTCCTGAATTGGATAGAAGCGGTGGACAACATTTCTTGGAAACAAGTCTATTTTCGATTGTGAAGGCAGAAGCACAATAGCATAGAGGATCCGCTAACAGTCACAAAATAAGCAATCACATTTTAAAAAAACGTACGGTATTATATAAATATAATTCAAAGACAATGTTAAGAATTGGTTACAATTAGTAATAATCTCTTACTCACATTATTTAAACAGGAAGTCCATTCTCCTGTCTTTTGTTGCAGCGAACTTGTCTATTACGCGCTGATTGAAGTATGGAATTTCCATGATAAGGTCCTTTTCAATGGAGAGCATCGCCAATGCTGTCAATCTCTCTTGAGACATGGAGTTTCTTAGGAATGTTTTAATCCTCTTCAATGTAGAGAAACATCTTTCAGCTTCCACTGACGTCATAGGCACAGTTAGAATCAATTTCAGTAGTCTCGATGATTCACTGAATGTATTTTCCAAATTATTTCGCTGAACAAAATCTAATAAACTCACAGCCCCTGACACACATCTGAATTCTTCTGCCGAGTAGATAGAAGACAGTTCATGAGAAAGTTTAATCCTGTCAAAAAAGTTATAAATCGTGCACACTGTTTTCACTGTTTCTTCTGGAAATTTTGATGCGTACTTGGGAAACATATCTGGCGCAAACAAATTTGATGCAACAAGATGTCCTGAGAAAGAGAAGCGGGCTTTGGCTTCGCACACGATCACGTCACACACTTCTTTTGCCTCCCTCTTCCATTCAGTGTTGTCAGTCTTCCTCCTTTTCGAAGAAGTCGCGGTAGGTTCTGCGCTTGAATCAACATCAATTTGTTCCCGAATGAGTTTTATGTTATCTTCGAACTGAGAAATTGCCCTCTGGGCAGAACAAGGATCAATTTTTCTTCTCTGGAGTTGACCAAATAACATTTCAACAAGTGGCATTATTTTGCTGAAAAAGGAGAGCCAAAAACTGAAATCATGACTGATTAGAATTTTCTTATGACCAGCAGCCTGATTTATTGTGCTGGAGTTCTTGATCTCGTCACTGTCCAGAATCTCGTTCATACACTGAATAATATCTTTCTTATGGTCAAAAACGGTATTTACACTTCTAGATAAAAAGTTCCAACGAGTATTGTTAGCTCGAGGTAACCGTCTCTTCACCACTGAATCAAGTACTGCAGTACGTTGGGGACTAACAGAAAAAAAAATGTACAAATACCCTGTAAATTTTAAAAGAAAATTCTCACGTTTCTATTGACAGAAGCAGCCTTACCCATTACCAGATTTACTTGGTGAGCATAACAATGCACGTATCCTGCTTTTGGAAATGTGGTTTTCATTATAGCCTGTACACCTCCAGAAGAACCAGACATAACCGAACACCCATCGTAAGTCTGTGCAATTAATTTCCACGAATTTTCTGGAGAATCTAATTTATGTTTCCGCAATTCTTCAAGCAAACAAGAAGCTAATGTTTTGGCGTCATGGTGTTGAGGTGAAATAAAACCCCAAAATCTTTCCACCGGCTTACCCTTCACCACATAGCGATAAACAATGGCCATTTGAAAAATGTTAGACACATCACTGGTTTCATCAGCTATTACAGCTAAGAAATTTGCATCTTTCATTTGCTTTGCAATTTCTTCGTGGCACACATCTAGCATCACTTGAAGCAGCTCATTCTGAATGGTTTTAGATGTCCCCTTAAAGACCGTGGCCTTCTTTAAATGAGACTTCAAAGCAACATCTAGTTCTGCACTAAAATTAATTAATCCCGTATAAATCCTGGATTTGATGATGTTTGAGTTTCATCGTGACCTCTCAAAGCTAGCTCAAATACGCCACAAAATCTAACGCAATTTATTAGTATATTCAGGACGTACCTATTGTACTTCACTTTTTCATTTTCTGCTGCTATTTTCCTCCTGTATGCACTGTCCAGCTGCGAAGCTACATTTACCTTGCCGAAGAGCGCTAGCTTCAGCACATTTCTTAAATGAATACCTGAGGACTAGTGTTTTTTAATGCTCGAACTCAAATGATTCAAATCAGTAACTCCCGATTTCGTCCACGCTTGTTCACCGCCAAATAGTAAACACGGAAAACAAAACAATGCGTTCCTATCTTCACACCCACACAGCCAGTCGTGATTGTTATATACATCTTTCTTAAAAATTCTCCTAAATTGCCTCTTCCCGGTTTGAACATTTTGGACAATTTTTAACTCTGGCAATGGTCTACCACGTTGTTTAATTTCAAGTTTCTCTTCATCAGTGCACTGAGAAAAAGTCTTAATTTGCAAACTACTTACGGAATTCATCCTAGATTGAAAACAAAACACTAATAACACAAAACACTAATTAAATTCACACGAGAACATCACATTCACCTCGGGATAAAAAGGATGAAAAACGATATAAAACTTCACGAGAACAAATCAGCGTACCTTGACACACGAGGGTAATAAAGAACAGGAAATATCTGACTCATCCGCCAATTACATTGCAAAACGGTCGTATCGGCAGTTCACGGAGCCACTCGGGTATCACCGCCCGCCCCACTCCTTTCTGGTTGCAATGAGCGGGCAACGACCAGCCGAGTTAACTGTTGGGATAGGACTTAACCGGCCTAGCATCTCTGCCATACCTTTCACTATTGAGATCTGGTCGGTGCTGGCGCGATGCAACGACCACACGTCCAGCACTCCTACACTGTTCGCGCGCTCTACTTTTTCAATGCAGTTCACAGGACTATGAGATTTCCTGAACTATTAAAGAACAAATCTATCAATTCCTATCCATGTAAGAGGAAAAAATATCGAATGCATAATATTTTCCCTCCAAAAATTCTATATTTTGTCTCTATGAAAAATCTGGTCGTTGTGCAACGCTGCAACCTTATTACCGGCCGCTACTGACATTCTGTTACATTACGGAAAAGATTTCGTAAACTTGGAGTTATATATATAAAGGCACCCGCAAAAATACGTATGTGGATGGAAATAAAGAGCACATATAGGAATATAATGCCCAAAGTACAAGTAAGACAAGGTTCACTATGATAGACAGTAATGTACGGCGCTTTCCGATAAGTAAGAGTAGTTCAATTTATAAAGCATTATAAAGTTATCTTGCAATCACATTGTGCTGACATTATGTTGTTTCCTATGGCTAGCCCGGATTTCAATCCATCAGCTTGTGCTGACATTATTTTTTACCGTTATTTTTAAGTCATCTGATTATAGGAAAGGGGAGGGTAAAGTGAATTGCTGTAAAAACAAGCTTATTGTCCTGCTACCCGGGAATACTGTCTTGTGTATTCTACATTTTCTCATTATAGTAATGAGTGGCGCCCAACAGAAGTTATTTAAGGTTAAGAGCTATCACATTGCTCAGAACCCCATTGAAACAAAAACTCCGTCAGGTTCAATTAGAGGAAGTAAAACCCAGCAACGGATATGTTCACTCAGATGAATGGAAGAAATCCCATTCCGAAAGGATGAAGGCGTGGTGGGCTAACAAGAAGAAAAACAGTTGAGATCTCGTGGTTCCTAGTGGCCACAACGATAAAAGTAAGTACTGTAATAGTAACAATAACATGGCCTCAGCTGTTTAGTGCGTACCGGTATCTTTTGAAATGGAACCAAGTGGCGTTCGATTTGCACTATCATTTAGGAGAGACCGTGATCTCTGATGAGAAATGGCGGCCTTTGACTGATATTTATCAGTAGACTATTGTTCTGTAATCACCAAATGTTACACAAGAGGTCATTTGCGAGCTTACATGGCACGGCTCTGAGTACCATATTCGGTCAGGAATCGCCTCCCTGATCTTGGAACCGTGACATGGACTCTATACTACGGATTGAGCAAGGAAACTAGAGTACAGTCTATAATGAATGAATGAATGCGGTAGAGCGCGCTGGACTTGACGCTGATGTCTTTCTCCACACCGCTGATTTACAAGCTCCAATGCACACGGTTACACGAACTGAAGGATTTATTATCCTATAAATTCACAGCAACTTCCTTCCTGCAGGTAAACTCGAGCAGAGATCCTAACTTGAAACATACATCTTATCATAATCCGACAGAGATTACTGTCTGGAGATCATTCCACTGCTGCAAGCTGCTTGTACTTGCAAGATAGCAGACTAGACCACCCCCAAGGATATCATACCACAAGGAAGGAAGGAAGGAAGAACATCGTGGTCATCTGATCCGTGCACTTCGATGTGCGTTTAACTAGTCTGATAATGTGTGCTTCTGTGCTGATTATAATAGAGTACTGTATGTAAACGTAATCATATAGGCGAGGACATGGATGGGTTCCCGGAATGTTCTTGCTTCCTTGCTTTCTTGCTTCCTTGCTTCCTTGCTTCCTCGCTTCATTTCTTCCTTTCTTTTTTTCTTTCTTTCTTTCTTTCTTTCTTTCTTACTTTTAGCTTTCTTGCTTTCTTGCTTCCTTGCTTCCTCGCTTCCTTTCTTCCTTTCTTTCTTTCTTTCTTTCTTTCTTTCTTACTTTTAGCTTTCTTGCTTCCTTGCTTCCTTGCTTCCTTGCTTCTATGCTTCTATGCTTCTTTGCTTCTTTGCTTCTTTGTTTCCTTGCTTTCTTGCTTTCTTGTTTCCTTGCTTTCTTGCTTTCTAGGCTAGGAGGATGAAATATAGACTCTGTGCTATGTAGAAGACGTTAGTTAGTTATTGTTGTTTTAAGGGGCGTAACTACGAGGTCATCTGCCCCTTACGTACAAGACGTAAACAAATCAAGCAGCATGAGGTGATCTTATTAAACGTATGGGAAAGCCCACTTAAATTACTAGGAGTGACCATTCTTGTTAAGTTAAGGGCTGACCACAACGCACAAATTATGGGAAATATTATTTCGTAAACCGCGCCATTGATAACTGAAACACACTACCCTACCGAAATCTTAGAACCTTTCCCCAAACATATTGGCGAGTTCAAGAAAAGACTGACGATTTGTGTAAATACTCCAGTTTAATTGTTATTAAATTGTTATGTACAACTGTTTACCTGTTATACATATCCAATTTGTCGCCGGAGGACACACCCCAATTGCAAATAAATGAATGAACTTCACTGGCTCGCTCGCCACTGTACGACTGCTGACGACAATGATCTCTTACACTATGATTTATTTCTTTATCATTTTGCGTATGGCTTTTAGTGCCGAGAGTGTCCGAGGACATGTTCGGATCGTCAGAGGCTGTATCTACTTCAATGCGGACACCCATAGGGTGAGCTACAAGTTCCGTTCAATTTCAAGTAGTTCCAATTTTAGCTACCAGATGTCACTGACACAACGTTGTAAGTTTGATAGAGCGTTTCAACGAAATCCAACTTACAATTTAGCTTCACACAAGTTTAATTAATGGAAGGTTCTTTTACATGCCATAAATCTATGACATGGGACCGCTGGCTTTACTTCCCCTCCGAAGGATCTTAACGTTCTTAGAAAATCCGACGACGTCAACCGGGTTTGAACCCGCGAACTTGGGCATAGAAGCTCAGCATGCTACCGACTACGTCTCCGAAGCTCTGCAAGACGGGAGTGCGCTCTAACTCGTAGACTACAGTAAGCCAGTCAGTTAACCCCCAGAATTATATTATGTGATATACAACGACTCTCTGTACTTTATGCTATATACAATTCAAATGGATTTGAATTAAAATTATCATTTCTAAAAATGAATATTGCATAAAGGAACTTGAGTGAGTTATTTAAGCTTGCAGCACGTCGCGTCGTATTGAATGGGATTGACTAACTCCAGCTCCAGGTGATGGGAAGTGATACTTAAGTTTAACGCTCCACCTGTTCTTTACTGGTCCCTTTCAAGAGGAAAGCTCATTCCGCTGAGCGCGAGAATCAGACATTAGGGAGAGTAGATCGCGTGACACTTTGCCATAGCAGCAAAGAACATTTTAATAGGACTGCAAGAGAGTGATTATTTCAACCAAGAGCGCAGTGACGTATAACAGCTCATAACTCATTCAATCGTATCAAGAGATTACAACAGACAGAATACGAACACAAGCTATTAATCTAACAAATAAAGTAAGTTCCCCAAAATTCGAAATCCCAATGCAGTTAATCCAAAACTGAGCCACTTCCAGGACATTTTCATTTCATTTCAAGATATTCTGTTCCGGATTGACGAACATAAAGGAGAGTGACACAATGTGTTTCAGAATGCTCTTCGCCATATTCTCCTGACCATCCCTCATCAAGCATCTCCATAGTTTCATGGCCACTTCGTTCTTCCAACCCCTGATGGCAGTAGTAGGTATACACTCCTTTCCTCATTATGACCAGCACGTATCTCCGATGTAGGTTATTGGGCTTCCACATCTCGAATCTGGATGATTTGTCTGGAGGTCCTTGATGAATGGAGGGAACTCTTCTTTGTGAGTGTCGTGGCACTTGATGTCCATGCTGTGGATATGTTTCACTGTTGTCATCCATGAACTTCTCACCGAACTCAAGGTGGAGTGATGCCGGCTAGAAGTAGACTTCCTCCACTGGAGTTTGATTCAAGTAGCCAATGATCGTTCTGCAGGTCTCACATAAAGCCACATCCATGTTCGTAGCAAAGGGATATTTATAGTATACAAGAAAAATTATCACTTTCCTGCGGAGTAGCACAGAGCTAAGTTAGGCGTCCTTATTTTTAGCCTATTTTCCTTTATGAAAAGAATAGGCTTATGAGATCACTTTTTGTCCGTGTGTGTGAGGTATGTGTGTGTATGTCCTCCCCTAATAAAATGTAAACGGCAGGAGCAATTTCAATGAAATTCGGTAAGATCATAGTACTATTTTGGTCGACTCTGACCGTAACTTTCAAATTTTATTATGTATCACCAGTCCAATATGGCGGCTGGGCGAAATATTTCACCGGCGTCCTATATCACCGACACTGTTTCGGATATCACCCTCAATTTTTGTGCGGTGATAAAGGGTACAACTTGAAGTTCACTTATGTGAATTTCAGAAACATGTTAACTACAAAACGAACAATGTGGCCAAGCAAATTTGAAACATTTAAATAGACGTTTTTCGCGATTTTACCATCCGAACAAAGTGAAACTTAGTACAGCAAATGTTTATACACAATGTAATGCATTGACATCTAATTTAGTTCAATAGTTCACATAACCTCATGATGGTAGCTGTCCGAAATTTTGAAATTATTATTTTTATTTCTTGTGTCCTAATCATGCGATCAAAGTCAACGTTTGAATTATTTACCCACGCAATAATCCTCATATAATAGTACATATCCTACATTTATTAAAATTCAACATGGTGCCCATCTTAAATATTGAGACAATTCTCAATATGTACGAATCTATTACACCAATCAAACTGAAATTTTGTATGTGGATCGTGGCAATTAACATAAGTAGGATAAATGAAAATAGGCTTTAGTTCTTCATGGAACTACTTGTTAAGAAAAGGAACTTCACCTCTGCAGCCTATGAACCCACAGACAATTATTCAGCTCGACGAAAACGAGGAAGTTGAACGGGTTGAAATATGTGTTATATGCTGATACTAGCGTATCCCAGGCATGATTTGGGAAAGGAATATTTGACTATTGCTACAGCAAGAGGATGGTGATCGTGGTGGCAGTGTTTGTTGACCTATTTGTACGTCGATTACTTGACTAGTTTTTAATTATGTCAGGTTGAAAGTACAGAGTTCGTTTTGTATAAAATATTAAATCCACTGTACTCTATTGGACAAACTACAACTATCTTTACACTGCCTTGTCAGTCTTCAAACATGGGCTCATGGACACGCTCTAACTTTATGGGCATCATACTCGTTATCGTAGGTTCTACCAGAATCACCTTTCTATCATGAATATGTGTGATAAAGTTTACTGAAGCATATAAATGGTTATGGGCATCCATTTAACTGCAAATGGTTTGTGACACCTAATATACCTAAATCGGGTAAGAAGGGTCGTTCATATTCAGCCATCAATTTGAGATGCGCCTGTCTTTGCATACACAAACATGATGTTGGGGTGGGACTGACGAGAGAGGATGGATGCCAGTGTTCACAGCGTGTGATGTAGGTACTAGAGCTGGTATGCTTGTCACGGTGGGTGAGTGGTTATCGTGGAGGACTACCAACCCCAAGCTTGCAGGTATGCTCTTGGTCGTGGTAAGTGATTTTTGAAAGGGGAAAAAATCACGGTATGCATGTCAAACGTTGTTGGCATGTTAAATAACCCATTTGAATTCAGTAGTCTGTATTCATAATAGAAAAAATAATCTCGGGATTTTCCACCAACAGGAAAAGTTCCCCCTTTCTCTACTAGAAAGCGCTATAATGTCAAGGTGCTTAGATATCTCACCTCCTTCCTTTCATAGTGCCCCAAGGAGCGATAAAATTCGACATGCAAGCTGCCATGTGGGCGTCAAATAACAAACGTTTGATGTTTTTCAATCGGTCAACACGATTGTACCCAAATGAGATGGGGTATTCCCTAATCCTGAAAAAATTACATGAGGTTAATAAATACACTATGATGACCAGTTTAGATCGTCAAGCGATCATCATCAGATCCTTTACACTTAGGATATATAATCTAGCCTATGTCTGGAAGTGTAGGTGAATACTGACAAGTTGCATTATCTCAACTCATACTGCAACTAAGTAAGTGTACTATCGCCTGCAAAAATAACGGGCCGTGCGGGAGTTGAGTTTTCGAGCCATCAGGTTGGCATCACCAGGGGCGTTCTCGGGCGGGAAATGCTGAGAGCCGTGATTGGGCACCTGTCGTTGTTGGCAAAGGGGGAGAGGAGGGGAGCGCCAACTTTGATTTTCTTTAGCTTCGCGCTTGGAAGATTGTTACAGATGAGACGGTGTTAATAAATCTAAATTGAAATGTCAAGTAACCCATTAATTGTTAAGTCTCGTTAGAAATGCACTGTTGAGTTTTACTGTGTGCGAAATTTTTTGAGAATCAAGTTTTCACAGTTAGGGACTAAACGCATTTTAATAATAAGAAAAAGAAGGAAATCGCAAACGTCCTAAACTAGTTAAATTTTTAAGCATTTTTCTTAATAAGAAATAAGTTTTGAAAAGAAAAAGACAAACCTTAGTAATTTTAAAAGCACTCACGTTAACAGGAGGTTTGTTACATCAAATAACAGAACTTGAAGCGATGCTTGTGTAGCAGATTCAACATACCGTAAGCTTCTGAATCGTGGATAAAATCAGAGGAGGCAATTGTTAACAGCAAAATCTTTTTTATTATTCAACATCAATAAAATATTAAGCAACAGAAAAAAACATCAATATAATATTAAGCAACAGAAAAAAAACATCAATAAAATATTGAGCAACCGAAAAAAAACAGCTCATTAACTTTATTCTCACATCAGTTTTTATAATTACTAGCTGTACCCGGCATGCTTTGCACTGTACCCGGCATGCTTTGCACTGTACCCGGCATGCTTTGCACTGTACCCGGCATGCTTTGCACTGTACCCGGCATGCGTTGCACTGTACCCGGCATGCGTTGCAATGCCAATCAAAGAAAGTGTTGGCGTTGTAACTTTGTTTGTTGAAGTGCTTTTGGATTCCCAATATTCATTTATTTTCCGTTGACCACCTCTAAACTATTGTAAAATTGATTTACTATCTCCAAAAAAAATCATGGGAGAGTGCTCAACAACTCATCAAAGTTTCATCGCAATGAAATGAATGGTATATGAACGCATCCGGGACTTTTTGAAACGATTCGAGCGCCGTCATCCGTTTGTTGAATATACTCGCACGCTACCTATTGTAAAATGGATTTACTAAGTCGAAAACCTTCCCTGGCGTATACACAACAACTCATGAACGTTTCATCGCAATCGGATGAATGGAATATGAACGCATACGGGATTTTGTTTAAACGATACACGCGCCTTCACTCATTTGTTGAATCTACTTGTGCGCCATCCATTCAAAAATGGATTTACTAATTCATACACCTTCGCAGGACTGTACTCAACTCACCAACGTTTTATCACAATCGGATGAATGGTATTTGAACGCTACGGGACTTTGTTTATGCGATTCGCGTGCCGTCGATCATTTGTTGAATCTACTTGTGCGATACCTATTGTAAAGTGGATGTACTAAGCCAGAAACGATCCCTGGAGTGTACACAACATCTCACCCAAGTTTCATCGCTATCGGACGGATGGTATATGAACACATACGGGACTATTTTGAACCACTTCGCGCATCGTCGCTCATTTGTTTAATCTACTTGTGCGATACCTATTGTAAAGTGGATTTACTAACCCAGAAACCTTCCTTGAAGTGTTCACAATATCTCTCCCAAGTTTCATTGCTATCTGACGAATAGTATATGAACGCATACGGGACTGTTTTGTTACGTTTCGCGCGTCGTCGCTCATTTGTTGAATGTACTCGTGCCGTAACTATCGTAAAGAGGATTAGCTCAGCCAGAAACCTTGCCTGAAGTGTACACAACCTCTCACCCAAGTTTCATCGCCATCGGACGAATGGAATGTGAACGCATACAGGACTTTGTTGAAACGCTTCGCCCGTCGTCGCTCATTTGTTGAATCTACTCGTGCGCTACCTATTGTTAAGTGGATTTACTAAGCCAGTAACCTTCCCTGATGTGTGCACAACATCTCACCCAAGTTTCATCGCTATCAGACGAATAGTATATGAACGCATACGGGACTTTGTGGAAACGCTTCGCGCGTCGTCGCTCATTTGTTGAATCTAATCATGCGCTACCTATTGTTAAGTGGATTTACTAAGCCAGAAACCTTCCCTGAAGTGTACACAACATCTCACCCAAGTTTGATCACTATCAGACGAATAGTATATGGACGCATACGGGACTTTGTTGAAACGCTTCTCGAGTCGTCGCTCATTTGTTGAATCTACTCGTGCGCTACCTATTATAACATGGATTTACTAAGCCAGAAACCTTGCCTGTAGTGTACACAAACTCTCTCCCAAGTTTCATCGATATCGGACGAATGGTATGTGAACACATACAGAACTTTGTTGAAACGCTTTGCCCGTCATCGCTCATTTGTTGAATCTACTCGTGCGCTACCTAATGTTGAGTGGATTTACTAAGCCAGAAACCTTACCTGAAGTGTACAGAACATCTCACCCAAGTTTCTTCGCAATGGGATGAATGGCATATGAACGCATGTGGGACTTTCTTGAATCAAACGCACGACATTTTGTTGATGCTACTCGCGCGCCATCTAATGTAAATTGGATTTACTACGCCTATAACTTTTCCGGGACTGTGCACAACAACTCACCAAAATTTGATCGCAATCGGATGAATTGTATATGAACGCATCGCCATTACGCATTTGTTTAAATTACTCGCGCGCTATCTATTTTGAAATGGATTAACTATGCCTATAAACCTCCCGGAAGTGTGTACAACAACTCACCAAAATTTGATTGCAATCGGATGAATGGTTTATGAACGCATAAAAGACGAACACACAGACATTCCTTTTTATATATATAAGATAATGGCAAATCCCAACCTAAATCAACCGAAACCACAGCCTCACTCTCATTTCTTGTTGTCTTAAACTAAGACACTTTCTTTGTCGCTTCATAAGATGCTTTTTAGTGTCTCAAAATCTTAAATCTTAAATTAAATATCTCAAAAGTAAGACAGAATTTCAATGACACTAAAAAGCATCTTGTGCGAAGCGACAAAGACACCAAGAAATGACAGTGCTTTGTAGAAAATAGACGTCTATTCGTCTTATTGACGTCAATGTTTTACAATTTCAGCAAATATTAATTATTTCAACCACGTATGAGAAAATAAATATTTAATAGCCTAGGTTATAAGGCCACCTAGCTTATTTTAACCTTCGAAACATCTAAGCTTCAGATAACTCTACCCTGCAAAATAGCATTGGATTAGCCTAGGCTTATGAAGCGGGTTATGACACGCCATTCTGCGATGTGAAGACTTTTGAATAAGCTAAAAGTTTACGTCATGTTGTCATATAGCCTAACCAAGGCTATGTGAAGTTATTTTCTGCAATTTTGGAAAATTATTGCTACTTTGCCAGAAACGTAAAATTTAGCCCTCTCTTAGACGTTTATTTTCATAGGAAATTTAGTAACAAAACATAATACTGGTCATACTAGGCAATCACAGATTAAACTTATGTCAGTCAACAAATATGTTTTTTTAATGTGTAATTACTTAAACAAAACAAAAATGTCAAATTTAAACTTCAAGCTTTTCTTCAATGAGTAAATTATTTCAATCAAAAATGTCAGTCAAATTTAAACTTGAAGCGTTTTTTCAAAGAGTAAATAATTTCAACCGAAAATGTCAGTCAAATTTAAACGTAAAGCGTTTTTTCAAAGAGTGGATTATTTCAACCAAAAATGTCAGTCAAATTTAAACTTAAAGCGTTTATTCGATGAGCAAATAATTTCAACTGAAAATGTCAGTCAAATTTAAACTTAAAGCGTTTTTTCTATGAGTGAATTATTTCAACCGAAAATGTCAGTCAAATTTAAACTTAAAGCGTTTTTTCAACGAGTGAATTATTTCAACCAAAAATGTCAGTCAAATTTAAACATAAAGCGTTTTTTTAAAGAGTGGATTATTTCAACCAAAAATGTCAGTCAAATTTAAACTTAAAGCGTTTATTCGATGAGCAAATAATTTCAACCGAAAATGTCAGTGAAATTTAAACTTAAAGCGTTTCTTCAATGAGTGAATTATTTCAACCAAAAATGTCAGTCAAATTTAAAATATAAAGCGGTTCTTCAATGAGTGAATTATTTCAAACCAAAAATGTCGCCATTAACAAGTGAATCTACACTCCCCCACCCTCTCCACCCTTACCTACAAGGACAGCTGCCCAATCACGGCTCCCAGCCATCCCCTCCCGAGAACACACCAAGTGATAGCAACCTGATGGCTCGGAAATTCAACTCCCGCACGGCAAGACGGCCCGTTATTTTTGCAGGCGATAGTACATATTGTAAATATTTTCACCCATACTTTCAGACAAGCGGCTTCGGTGGCGTAGTTGGTAGCATGCTGAGCTTCTGTGTCCAAGATCGCGGGTTCAAACCCGGCCGAAGTCGTCGGATTTTGAAGAACGTTAAAAATCCCTCAGTATGCCTTCCTTCGGAAGGGAAGTAAAGCTGGCGGTCCCATGTCATAGATTTATGCCATGATAAAGAACCTTCCACTAATTACACCTGTGTGAAGCTAAATTATATACGTTAAACATTTGACTAACGTTCTTAGGTTCCTACGTTCGTCGTCAAGAGCCGACTGCGGTGGCGTCTCGTAACTAAGTTCTGAACTAGTTGGTCGTTGACGGTTGCGTTTGGCGGCAAAAGTAGGAACTACTTTGAAAAATTAAATGTCTGCAGTCCTTACTTGAATTAAAACAGATACACACACTAAAACAGCCATCACAATTAACACCGGTTATCGGACAGATTCTACACACGCCCCAAGTACACGCGTCTACATGACTGCGTTGTCGCAGCCCCTAAACTGAGGAACCAACCAACCAACTGATACTTTCAGACATAGATTTTATTGCCTAAGTGTAATGGACCTGATGATGATCGCTTGACGATCGAAACTGGTCATCCTAGTGTATTTATTAATCTCAGGTAAATTTTTTCAACAATCGTGTTGACCGACTGAAAAGCACCAAACTTCTTTTAAATTATTGAATTATTAAACCAACTAATTGATCAATCTATCGTTATTTGTAGCAATTAATCTGCTCTTCTGCTTCAATTAATCCCTAGTAGGGACGACCGGGGTTCATTGTGGAATCCCCCCAGGGGCTCACATCTAGTGGGACGTGGGTTGGCGATCACGGGGCCCCTGCTGAGTCTGGCATTGCTTCCACTTGTGCCGGGCTCCTGTCTGTCTTCTTTCCTTTCGACCTCACTTGGTCAACTCTTGTTCTCTTTCGACCCCGACGGTATTAGGGTATCCAAGGCCTAGGGAGTATCTTCCTTTCCCGCCTTAATTGGCCCTTGTCTCATCTTTTCTGATACCCTCCTTCTGCGAGGGGTCAGCCTTCTTTTTCTTTTCATGTTCTCTCCTGCCTTCTGCTCAAGGCCCTCAGAGTGGCAGGGTGTTGCTACACCCTCAGGGGCTCACGGCTGGTGAGTTCGGGAGTTGGCAACCCCGAGGGATTCCTGAGCTGGGGCCGGTTTCTCCCTTTTTACCCACTGACTTTGGGGCGGGCCCTCTCCTCTTTCACTTTCCTATTTGCCTTCCATGGCTCTCCTTCCTTCCAAGTCCCTCAATCCGCATTCTTCGAGGGTTGAGGGCATTTCTCTTCCTCTTGTCCTTTGTGTGCCTTTTTCTCCTTTTGTTTTCCATTTCTTTTTTTATTATGTAAGTTAGTAGTTGGTTTTGGTTATAGTTTACTTTTCATCAACATCTTCACGATCACCCAAACCATTAGGGGTCGATAACCTAGATGTTAGGCCCCTTAAAACAACAATTATCATCATCATCATCATCATCATTGTGGAATAGCCACAGTGATGGCGCGTCCGTCTCTTGAGATGATATGCATATCAAGAAAGTTTTGGAAAAATTGTAAAATACATGAAACTCTCATCAAACTATACGTCCATAAATTTCCAGCAAATCTTCTAGATAATTAATTACTTGGCCATAAAGCCAATATTCCTTCTGCTGTAAAATAGTCAGTGACAAGAACCTTGTTATAGAACTGCGAATGAAGCAATTCAGTGCCGGGCCATGGGGAGCGAGATTGGGCCCTGGGTCTAATATTTCCAGCCCTTTCCCCCACCCCCAATCTTGCTTCTCGAGGTGTCCCTGTAACCCTCGGACACTCGCGCTAGTAATAGATACAGCGTTACTCGCGCGGTCTACATATGTACCCCAAACAGTTATTCAATCTGATGGACTCACACACGTTATTTTAGGTGTTCAATTCCAATAATATGATAAATAGTAGTATATATAAGTATTCTAAGCTAAATCTGAAGATTTTTGTTGGTCTTTATCTTCATATGGAGAGAAAATACAAAGTTAAGAAGAAAATTCAATTTAATCGTACATCTTTGGTAAAACTGCAAATAAATCTAATAGAACTAGAACTGTTAAATTAATGTTTATGTAAACCTAAATACATACATTAGTGCATAATTGGATTGCAATTAAACAAAAATAAAACTAGGTTAAATAATTTCCTTAGAAAATCAGCACTTATTATGAACGATTTCAGTACAGTATTTTTTTTCTCGAAGTTTTGAAGTTCATTTTTGCCCTTTTGACCACAATCTATAGCACAGGAAATCCATAAGCTTGCTCAAACAAATTTGACACTCAAGCATTCTGTGGACATGGACACAAAGATCCGAGAAGATCTTCATTGCACTTTGTGCATCTGTTCCTTGTTGATGTATCCCTTCCTTTTCCACACAAGAAGCAACAACCTACTTTATTTCCACTACACTCAACCTATCATTACTTTCATCTAAACACTGACTGATTTGATTTGAAAGTCATTTACATGACCGCCTCCTGTGAGGCAACGTTTCCTTTGAACGTTCAATTCTGAAAGAGCGATGTTCGCGCGGGCTACTATTGTAGCCCAGTCAAATTAGACCAAAAATGATGGTTTTGCTGCATTAAATCATGTAGTTCCAAATTTTTTAGGAATGTGTAGAAGGAGGTTCCCTGAACAACGCCTAATAAAGTCCCGTCGATTACAGGTGCTGCGGGGGGCAGGAGGGGGGCTCGAAGGCCCCCCTTTTTCGTTTTTGGCGCATAACTTTCAAACGGTGCATCTTACAGAAATTTGTATACTTTCCTAACTGAAAGGTAATTAAATGACCTACAAAGTGGTATATTCATTTTTACACCTGTGTGTTAACCTTCTTTGAGATATGAGCTGGTGAACATGGAAAATATGCAGAAAAATATGTAGCGCCTCACGTTTCTCGTCAAACTTGCCCCTCCAATCCGTTTGCCTTCCATTTTACAGGAAAGTCGTAAGGAAGGAAGTTGTAGAACACGAAGTTGCCTTCAAGAATATATATACTTATGGTAATTTATCTTTATATCTTTAAACGTTAGAGGATTTTGACGTATCGGGTTCGGTTTCGTGATTTCGCTAGTTAACTGCTCATTATTTTACTTCCGTTTTCAACGGCTTTAACACTCTGTACCATGTACCCAACTGTCATCATGTGGACCATGTGTTCGTATCCCAGCTAACTCACGGTCTTTCGAGGTATGGGACGTTCCTGCCCACCATACGACCACATGCTCAGGATTTGAGTCTACCAGGTAACTACTCTACATGAAATACACAACATATTCCTAAAATAAAATATTTACTGGTATAAAATCATGGCTATACAACAAATACAAATAAAGGACAAATTATATTTAATTCCCACAAATAAAAATAGGGTTATTCTGTGAGTTTTCTTCTTAAAATAGTGCTACACTGCACTCAAATCTAATTCTAGCATCCTGTCAATGATACTTTCAGACTTCCATGGGTTTCCATAGTGTTCATCATGTGACACAATTACTTAACTGGAGTATCATAACACAAAAGTCACATATCACATTAAAATGACATTAATACAACATTACTCCGTTTCTTATGGCATTTACCTTGATTAGCATAAATTCATTATTTCCTGCATTCATTAACAAATATTTGTTGTGTCGTGTGAATCATCTTCCTTCTTTCCATCAATATGAACGCTTTAAAAAGTGGTACACTCCCCTTCCAAAATAAACATGGATAGAATATTTTATAGTTTCACCATACAACGATTTTTCTGGGTCTTGTCGGGCTTATATCGTTACAAACGTGTCATGTTCTGGGAAATCACATACCCGTCTGCATAAATCAGCGTGAACTGGCAAAATGCATTCCAAAGGAAGATGCCTACATTATTTTGGTTCAGTTTTCCTCCTCAGAGAATAACTGAGCCAAATAGTATCTGATTTCTATGATCCAACAACGTATGTGTGTTGCAACACACCATTCAATTCAATTGGCATCATCATAATAATCATATCTTAATTGCATATTGAAATATCCAGATTCTTCAGTGTCCTACTGTGACTCTAATTTACAAGGGACTGGTCGACCGACCTTCTCTCCCCTTGGCAGGCAATAAAATTCGTTCCAGCTGGCTAGTCAGGATGGCCGCCGCAGAAGTGGTCTACTACCCCACCTTCTCTCATCTGCCGTCAAGGTCAAGTTTGTTTACAATTGCAGTACTGGAGTTACGCTAAGTGTGGTTCCTAAGTAATTGAGTCATTTAATTATTTAACACCTATCTTTATAGTGTATTGGGCTCAACTCGGCTCCTTATTAACATTCATGGCTGGAGATGGAATACCTGTGAGAGCCTTGCCGTTCTATGGTGACTACTAGTGGCTTTAGACGCGCATCATAGTGAAAATCCACGATTTTCACCAGCAGCTGTCAATAAAATATAAGGAAATCTGCGTTTCCTAAACGACGAATACGATCCTTACCTCTCAGGGTAGATCATTTATACACATGCTCACTGCGTCTCGACGGACGTCATTCGTGGCCATAATTCATGCAAGCGTTGGATACAGACAGGCTCTGTCCAATTCGCTGCGAATAATACAGTATGCTCAAACGGCGATACTAACTCGTAGATTTAGCCAACTTCTCACCTAACGCGCAAGCTATACTAGTTGGTCCCCGCAATTATTTATTTACGTAAATCACTGGATTCTACGTTATTTCTGCACGCAATATGCGGCTTCAAGCAATACTTCACATAGATGACTCAATTATTAAGGCACCCGCGTTCTCTCAGTCATACCACTTAATCCAAAGCTTTAAATAGCTCCTAATAAAAATGTATAAATTTACTGGCTTACTTTACTTTAATGGTCCTCAAATATTATCCTAAGGATTGACCATATCAAATATTCATTCCACACTTCACTGACACTGAAAACGCTCTCGTATCTCGCTATATTCTACGTTACTTTCTTACTGTTTACCAAAATACGGTTTCTTTATATTAGACATGACACACTTTGAACGTTATTTAGGCCAAGAATGCCTATTACTTTACTGTTGCCGACCCCAGATTATTATTATTATTATTATTATTCATTTAACGTTACCGTTACATCCATCACTATTTTCGACATGAATGGCCCTAAACAAATCACCTTCCAAGCCATATTTTATTCAAGACGAGTGGTGAAAACTCGTTCAGTAAGTGACTGTTACATCTTAGTCTCAAAGTGATAAATCGTTACATGGTGAACTATTTAGTTATAATAACATTGTAAATTGGTACTCACTTTTTCTTTTTCGCTGGATAGTGCCAGCACTTCAGCTTTGGCGCTACCATGACGCTTGATTTAAGCCATCATGTTATATTTTACACAACACTTAAATTCACACATTTTCCACCTGATAAACATACTTTTATCAGTGGCCTCTTTCACTTCTACACAATGCATATTAATCACTATACACATGAACACTTTTAAATCACTATTACACAATTTATGTACACTTATTCACTACTTCACAGGTTGATCCTTAAATCGGACTTCTCCTACGCCTGATCTCAGAGATGCGATGCAATTACGCCAACCGCTGGTCTACGTGAAAATCTAACAGCGTTTTACGGACGTTCGATCCTCGTCACCTGCAATATCGTTCAGCTCACTATCCAGATTAGGCGGCAATGATTCCCAAGCTCCCATCATTGTAGTGATCCTGATGATAATGTCATATACAATTCTGACAATACCTCCCAGTATATGTAATGTTCAAAAACATTATAAGTTCCTCTTTCGCTGTGGCGAATTTATATTTGCGTCAGATAATAGATAAATATCTGTATTAAATTGACTTCGACGCACTTCATGATTATACTTATGAAGCTGTATGACTTGCTTCTATTGTTCTTCAACGGCGGAGCGTTGATACTTTAACATTTGGCGCGCTACTGGCAGCGTCTTAGTTACGTGTATACCGTAGAACAACTTGAGATGAACTGGCGAAGAACTGGCTTGGTCTGCCCTACTCTCCCTTATAAAGGTTTCTCGTACAAAATAGTCCACTGGACACATGAGAGCGACTCCTTTCTTGAAATAATACATTTTCAGCCGAACTGACATATAACCTTGTTCATTTAAGTGTGGAGGTTTCATAAACATTCGCGTGCCGGCGATCGCTTCGGCCAATTAATTACAATTAATTGCCTTAGTTCAGCGCGTCAGGACGCCATCGTGGTGGTTCCCCTTTGGCTGGTCACAAAATCACTGCTCTCGAGCTTAAGCTAGGTTGTAATGCGTTCATTTGGAGATATAGGCATTAATTTAGGTGAAAAACCACTCCTAAATTACCTCTCCGTGAATATATTCACCTGGGTGTATATTTCACTCCATTTCAATGCCCCACTTGGCTGTAATTAATTAATTTACGAGGGCAATCATCCCTACTTCCGATTCCATCGTTGTCAAGCGGTGAATACCCGAGTCATTAATTTTGGGCTGTCTCCTCGGTCCAGACGTAAATAGTGCGCTCGGCGCCTAAGGTCTCCACCCACTTGCTAAGTGTAATTTGTAAATCGCCAAACTGGCCTCCTCTCATTCTCGTATGCTCTGAAAACGTATATTTTCTTGCATTCGGCTACAATTCTTCACCTTCAACTGCTATGATATTCACATATAGGTCGTGAAATCATGCTATATTATATGTCAGTTTACCTCTCATTGCTCTTTGGGTTCCCTGTAATTGCTCCCCCTAAGAGATCAATGGTTCGACTCTAGGCATAACCATGTGCCTGGTCTTCTCTGATAAGACCCGAGTTCGATGCCAGTCTACCGTGACTGATTGGGCACAGTATCACTTTATTTATTTTCATTATGCAAACAAATCGTATTTAACCCATATAGCTAATATAATATACTGTCTGTTGTTGTCAGCCCGAAGGCTGGTTGGATCCTCAAGACAGAAGAAAGCTTGCACAGTGGTTGACTGATCATCCGCCTTTTGCTGTACGTGATTCTTTGATGCCCCTTTCAACCGGTTTAATAGGAACCAGCAACATCAACTGTTACCAAGCATTGGAAATCGGAACCGGTACAATGGGGACTTTAGTTGGAAAGAACTTTTCAGAAATTAGGCTGTGTAACAAGAACACAGTAGTCCCTTTGGCTGCTATGAGCAACGCTATCAAACTGGACAACGAAGTAGTGATGGTCGAGGTTTTAATGATTTTCCAGAGAACCATTATAAACAAGAGAACTGAAGGGGATGTAGAGGAGCTGTTGAAGTGTGAGTTAGCCCCATATCCCATGACTCTTTTTGATGAAGGGATGGTGAGGAAAACCGAAAAGTCCGCTCTCTACGATGCATTTCCTTCACGCAGTCAAATAATCAACCTGAAGAACTGTTTCACGGTAATCTATGGTGGCTTTCTTCTTCATAGAGTAAAGGGGAACAACAACACTAAGTTCGCCTCCATCTGCGATCAATATGGGTCCTACGTTATCAACCATTACGGCCACAACTCTGCTGTTGTGTTTGATGGTTACGAAGACACGATTTCCACGAAAAGAGGCGAACAACGTCGGAGAGCATCAAGTAAAACATCAGTGGATATAGACTTCGATGAGAACATGGTGGCTTCTGTTCAGCAGGAAAACTTCCTTTCCAACGAAAGAAACAAAATTAAGCTGATTAGTAGGGCTCAGATCGATATGCTCGATAAAATCTCCAGATATGCTCGAAAACCATGTGTTTTATGCTCGATAGATATGCTCAAAAAACCAATTATATGCTTGAAAACCCCATTATATGCTCGATAGATATGCTCGAAACCCCCATTATATGCGGTTAAATATGCAGAATATGCTCGAAAAACACCGTTAAAAACTATAGAAAGGAAAGTGAAAACAATAACATACTCGCATTCAAGTTTTTCAAGTTTATAGTCTATAAGAGAAGTGTTCTTATAAAAGTTACAGTTTAAAAGTTCATTTACAAAATTTTCAGAATTAGGCGAGTCAATGAAGTAGATCTGCATTGGTATGTACAACAAGAAATTTTCTATGTTTTCAGTTTTGAATGATTTTCTTCAATCAGTCAATAAAAGTTTCAATGACGAGAACGACCTCACTAAAGGTTGAACACCTGCGGTTCTATTATTCGCACCAGATAGGCTTTTCAATAATTATTTCTGTTTTCGAACCTTAAGGATGGTCAGGGCCCCGAATTCGGGGGAGAGTTCGAAGAAAAACAAACTATTTAGACGAAAACCACAAGATTATGCATTTATATGCTTCTATTCTAAAAACCGCGGTTTTATGCATTTATATGCTCGATAAATTTCAATTATGTTGGTCCCAGACAGGTGAAAATACCACCGAAAGGCTTCTTTCAATGTGTACTATTCAGGAAAAAAATATGCAAATATGCTCGAATCCGAGCCCTACTGATTAGTATGTTAGCGCAGGCCTTGGATGCAAAATATATACAGTTCACTATAGCCAAAGCAGACGCTGATTGCAGCATTGTCAGGTATGGATTACAAAATACCCCTCATTCGACTGTGGTGGTAATTGGCGAGGACGTAGACCTGATCGTCTTATTCGTGGCACTCACACCACGAGACACGAATGTCCTTTTCATGAAGCCTGGACGAGGCAACACAGAAGACAGACTGTACTCCTCCCAACAACTTCAGACCTTGCCATTCTGCCAGTACATTCTATTTATCCATGGCTTCACTGGATGTGATACCACTTCTGCGCTTCTGCCATTTTTGGGAGAAGTAAAGCAGCCATAATCAAATGTTTCGAGCGGTATCCTAACGAAACCAAAAGCATCGCTGAAGTTTCGTCCAACAAGTAAATTTATTTTTATTATAAAAGGGTAACAGTGGCGTTAACTATAAAAGAGGCATTTATAACTTATTTTTTTTAAGAATATATACAACGAAAAATAACGAACTCTTCAGAACATATATATGCCAGTATACTCTGATGGGCTGGACTGCAAACTATTAGATTTTGATCATGTTTTCATTCCCATAAAAACGAAATTGTATTCCGAAATATTGGGCTCCCCCAAAACAATCATATATACGCCACTGCGTTCATATATATTTATACATTCTAGGTATATATCATTATTTATATGGGTAATAAATACCATTTATGTTTACATAATCAATAAATAACGAGTTACAGAGAGTTAAAGCCGTTAAAAACATAAGTAAAATAATGAGCAGTTTACTAGCAAAATCTCGAAACCGACCCCGATACGTCAAAACGCTATAACGTTTAAAGATATAAAGATAAATTAGCATAAGTATATATATTCTTGAAGGCAGCTTCGTGCTCTACAACTTCTTTCCTTACGACTTTCCTGTAAAATCGAAGGCAAACGGATTGGAAGGGCAAGTTTGACGAGAAACGTGAGGCGCTACATATTTTTCTGCAAATTTTCCATGTTCACCAGCTCATATCTCAAAGAAGGTAACACACAGGTGTGAAAATGAATATACTATTTTGTAGGGAATTCAAGTACCTTTCAGTTAGGAAAGTATAAAAATTTCTGTAAGATGCACCGTTTGAAAGTTATGCGCCAAAAACGAAAAAGGGGGGCCTTGGAGCCCCCTCCTGCCCCCCGTAGCACCTGAAATCGACGGGACTTTATTAGGCGTTGTTCAGGGGACCTCCCTCTACACATTCTAGAAAAATTTGGAACTACATGATTTAATGCAGCAAAAAATCCAAATTTGACTGGACTATTGTAGCCCAGACGACTTCTAATCCATCTGGTGTCAGTTTGGTGCAATTGATTCAGTTGGAAACACACCCGTCTGTTAAATACAGCATCAGTAGGCAGCTACAGAGATTCTCAATATTCCTAGCAAAATATATAGTCTGCGCTACAACAAAATGAATCACTGGGCTACACCTGTAGCCCGCACGAGTATCCGAGGGTTAAATTCACGGTATATTTTACGACATGTGATAGTCTAGGCAGGAGTAGGATCTACAAAATAATGAGAAATTGGGAATCAGATGGCAATTGGTTAAGTTGACAAAAATGACCATGAAGTCAACAGTATGCAAGGTCAGAATAGAACAGAATCTGTTCGTTATGGCGAGGGGTCTAAGACAAGGAGGAGTGCTGTCCTCTCTGCTTTTCAATATAGCACTAGAAAAAGTAATTCCATATTTAACAGATTAGTAAAAGTAGTTGCATATGCTGACGATGTGGCTATTATTGCAAGGAATGAAATAACTCTTGAAGAATGCTGTGCCTGGTTGGAAGAGAAAGCACAGGATCTAGGATTAGAAGTGAACATAAGTTAAACTAAATATATGATTTATAATAGAAATTTTATAACCATAAGTTCTGGGGGAGAAAGGACGAGGAAGACCGCGGAAGGCTCATCTGGATTCTGTGATGCATGGATTTCACTTTAAATGGTAAGCTGACTAAAAACGTTCAGCAAGTGAGAGACAAAGGTGATTGCAGCGACATGATGATAATGTCAATATTGAAACCGATGTCACATTTGCCATGTGAACTCTTTGGCTCATGTAGAGTTCACCATCCATGGAGGAGGCCGATTGAGCGCTCATTTGACTTATATGAGTTGCCGCGCCGAAAGTGTATTATATTTTTATGTTTTGTAAAACATATGATTTTTTTACCGATGTTGTAAATATTTTCAATGCACAGAAGAAAAATATGTTTTATTAAAAATAGGAGACATGATTATGAATGATCCCTAGTGAATGTCATAGATATTTACATAGTCGCACACTTGACTATTGACTAGAGAGTCCATCCGGCATCTTGATGAAACAGTCGTTCTTCTATTGCAAGCATGATATATTGACGTGTAACCTTTGACAGGCATGGTCCTGAACAACGTCAAAACGTGCTCGACATAATCGAGGAATATCAGTATCATTTAACTCAATCTGATACATAAGGATACGCGTTAGCGTGCAGTATAACTGCTGAGTGCATTTAAAACCATCAGAAATAGTAAATTCTGAACATTTGTGATATTTCAAGTACTATCTAATACAGGCATTGAGCACGCTGCCAAACCACGTTCTCATAAGTGCAGCGACATTTATAGAACAGTGCAGAACAGTGAAGGACAGTTTACGTGTGAATTTAAAGTAAACCAGTTTTTAGTGTGTACTGTAGCACAAGCTACAAGATTTATATTCTGTGAGCGGAAAACCAATGACCATTATAACTTGCTAACCGCTACACCAGTGCAAATTCAGTGCAATTGCTATTTGAGGCGTAACAGTAAATTCAGTGCAACCAAATCTCATGGCATCATGGCATAATTAACGCACATTTATTGTACAGAAGAAATGCCAATTATTCATTCAACTATAACAGTAGAGATGGAGTAACAAACCCCATAGGATGGCGGGGTTTAGCGATGGTTGGATCGCACTACAAATGGTTTAGCGATGGTTGGATCGCATCACCAATGGTCTAGCGACGGTTGTATCGCACTACAAATGGATTAGCGATGGCTGGATCGCACTATAAAGCAAGCACGTGGACTACAGGTTTTCCATCTACATGCCTAACTTGCTACTTAAACCATGCAAGAAAATATGAAGGGCACACGTGAGTCTGGTGGATTGCCGAACATATTTTTATGTACGATCCTGTTTTTGGGGATTAGATTAGTTATGACTTTACGACGCACATTCCTAGGTAGGCTTTATTGATAACATGTACTCTAAGTGGTGGAGGAACCACAAAATATCGTATCATTTGCACTTGCTGAGGATAAATGCATTTGCCAACAGTTTTTGTAGATAACGTTTTTATATAACTTCGACAGAGCATCGAACCAACACACTTTAGCGTGTAGGAATTGTGACACAGTCATGTCTCAATAGTTGTACTTTATTTGAGCAGTGAAACTCAACGACCAGCTGTTGGCCGTGAAAGAAGTCAATGTCACACTTTATTTTGTTTATTTTGACCTAGTAAACGCGATGACAGCGAACTCTTTTCTTTATTAAATTACATAGAAGGCAGTGGGCCCGGTGAATAGCGAACATTCCTGCCTGAAAACCCGTTTATGCAGTGTGGAGAAGTGAAGCAAATAACTGTATTAATTTAACAAACAGATGACTGCCAAATCAGCTATGAATTGTAACATTATAAGATGAGCTGAGCAAGCTATCTTGGGTTCGAAAGAACGAGTCATTTTATAGGACTGTAATCAAAAGACCCTGGTTTATAATACTAGATTTCCAGACATTGGGCGTCTGATATATAAGTAAATGAAACACCTTTATATAAATTCAGAGTATACAGCTGTTGTGACAGCACTATTAAACCCTATCCTCAAGCATGGATTGTATAGATTTAAACAGAACTATGTTATGTTAAAACGCACTACAGCGGTAGGATATGATTACCCTTAGATGCAAGTACAAGTTTTAGTACTTTTGGGCTGGTAACGTGTACGACCTTTGTCACGTCATTACAGCGGATGATCAATGGATCAGTGGTATTGATCAGCACACAGATGTGTGATGTGAGGTTGTGGAATTGATTTTTCTTCCAAATATGTGTTTGTATTGGATGTTTGGTACACCAATTGTTTACACTACACGAGTTTAACATGGTCATTAAAATACAATGGAACTGATAGGACTCAACTAATCTGATAAATATAAACGTAATAAACAAATATCAGGATTTTCAACTAAAACTGAGTATAAACCAAAAGCTAGGAACTCTAATAAAATTTAACCAAACCTATAAACTTAAATGAACCTTGATGATCACAACTTAGATTTGCTTCTTCGACTCTTTTTAAATACAAATATAGCTTCCCCTATTGAGCGACGACAGTCAGTTGTTACGTGTATAAACGCGGTAACTAACTGATAATGCGATGTTAGACATGTTTTACTCATGCCATCGCCGACGTAACTTTTCTCTCCCAACACAAACATGACCCAAGTTCACAAACAGCAGATTTGCGAGGTAGGAAGGTAACTGCAGTGGCGCCCATTGCGCACATAATTTAAGAGGGTTTACATGTTATACATTTGTGTTGTATTTAGGCTAGATTTTTCATACTTTCTGTTAGGATCAGAATGTGCATAGCTTTAGCTTGGAAATAAATTTTGGATGAAACGCTTATCGTTTACATCGTTGCTATTATTATTAACGTACGATAGGCATTAGATTAAATGATTTTAACGTTAAATGTCGGAGATGACACCATCATAGCCTAGCCTTAAACTGATTGTGCTTTAAATGTAACTCATATTTTGCATTGTAAACACGTAAATAACTCACCTTGCTGTAGAATCATTCATGTACTATTATTATTATTGAATCTCCGAAGTAATTGAATAGGGAAAATCTACGTGTCATTCTCTTAGATTGCATTCTTTGTTTTTTTCAATTTTTGCGTAGGACTTCGAGAGGCTTAATTTGTTAGGATTATCGCACGGAGACGACTTACATTATTATGAACATTGTTAGCACGGACTCGCCGTTTTTACCTCTCGGAAGTAGTTAGGGTTCTGCCACTTTTTTGAATAAACTGAGTGTGATTTAAATGTAAGCCTTGCCTCTTAATTGTATTTGTTGAGTTTGTATTCCTCTCGACTGGTAGTTTTTCCTCTCATTACACCCGACACCCCCGAGTACAGTTTCTTGAGTGCTTTCCCAGTCCAAGAATGCATTCCTTCCCGACCTATATGTCTTTCTGGGAGATGGGGGTTTCGGAAGGGTCATTTAAGGTCGGTGGCTCCACGGAATCCTCGTCAATCGGGCACAATATATGTTGTGCATTAAAACCGTACCGGTTTCAGTCACATTGCGACCTTCCTCAGCGTAATTATGTAAATGTGCAAGAACAAACACTTAATATAAATTTTTTCATAACAGAGGTTTCTAAAAATATTCTTATTCCACAAGCTCACAAATTAATATTTTAAATGCCAGATCTGTTACAAAATATGTTAAGAAAAACATGAAAAATTATTGATAAGAACAGAGTGAAATAGATGATAATTGTTGTTTTAATGGGCCTAACATCTAGGTTATCGGCTCCTAATGGTTTGGGAGATAGTGAGAGATGAGATGAGAATGGAAAGAATAATTAATACTAACAACAGACTTACATACTAGAGGAAGAAATGGGAAACAAAAAAAGGATAAGGCAAATAAAGGACAGGAAGAAAAGAAATACCGTCAATCCCCGAAGAATGAGGATTGAGGGAATTGGAAGGAAGGAGAGCCATGAAAGGCAGATAGGAAAGGGGAAAGAGGGGAGGGCCCGCCCCAAAGTCAGTGGAAAGTGGGGAAAATCGGACCCAGGTCAGGAATCCCCCGGGGTCGCCAACTCCCGATCTCACCAGCCGTGAGCCCCTAAGGGTGTAGCACTATCCAGGGTGCACCAGAAATGGTGGGACTACATACACCCTGCCTCCTTGAGGGCCTTGAGCAGAAGGCAGGAGATAACATGAAACGAAAAAAAAAGGCTGACCCCTCAGTAAAGGAGGGTATCAGGAAAGATGAGACAAGGGCCAATAAAGGCGGGAAAGGAAGAGACTCCCTAGGCCTCGGATACCCTAATACCGTCGGGGTTGGAAAAGAACAAGAGTTGACCAAGTGAGGTGGACAGGAAAGAAGACGGAGAGGAGCCGGCACAAGTAATTGGAAGCAATGCCGGACTCTGCTGGGGTCCCGTGGTCGCCAACCCACGTGTCACTAGATGTGAGCCCCTGGGGGGGGGGGGGGGCGAGGAATTGAGGAAATGTGGATGTGAAAATAGATAAGTTGAAATAGGTTATAACTGGTTGTTTGGTTTGTATTTGCGAGGTGGAGAAATAATGGAGTGAAAACGTTGGAAATACGTGTTACGAGGTAATGTTATGTGACTGAAATCGGTACGGTTTTAATGTAAAACATATATTGACTCATGGTTATAAAAATGTACTATAATTACATCGCCAATAAAGAATTGGTGTATCATGGTCATTTTATGTAATTTTAAATATATGAAGCTGGAGATGCTGCGGGCGCAAGGAGAGAAACCATTGTAAGATTACAAGGAAAGGAATATCAAAACGTTGAACCATTCAAATATCTAGCGTCGATAATAACAGCAGACAATATAACATCGGTGGAAATCCACGAAAGGGTAAGTGGTAACCGATACTCCTACGCCTTGCATAATATGTAATCTCAAACACTAGAAAGAAGTTTAATATTTAAATTAATACGTACATGTTTCGGTATACAATGATACCCTCGTCAGCGTAAAGTGAATAGTAAAAGAATCTTAAAACTATGTTAACAAATACCAACGAGAAATGGATATCCCTACAATAAACCATTAGAATTTATATAAAATGAAAAGTCACATGAAAATAGAAAATACATAAAAGAAACTAGATTAGAGTTAATATAAATCTACCTTAATAGACTGTCTATATTACACTTCTTCAATATGGTTCAATTCTATAGTGAAGATCAGTTTGGTTTCAGGAGAAACATAGGAACAAGGGAAGCAGTCCTAAGTCTTAGGCTCATTTTGGAAGGTAGAATACGGAAAGATAAGAGAACGTTCATGGCATTTGTAGACTTAGAAAAGGCTTTTGATAACGTTGATTGGACTAAATTGTTTGACATTCAGAAATCTATTTGAATAAAGTACAGGGATAGGAGGGTGATATACTATCTATACAGAAACCAGACGGCAGTCATTCGAGCTGAAGGACATGAGAGAGAAGCTGGTATTCAGAAAGGTGTAAGGCAAGGCTGCAACTTATCACCCATACTTTTCAATCCTTACATTGAACAAGCAATGAAGGAAATTGGAGAAAAATTTAAAGTGGGAGTGAAGATTCAAGGAGAAATAATTTCAACTCTGAGATTTGCTGATGTCATCGTTATCTTGGCCGACACTCCTGAGGATTTGAATGAGTTTTTGAATGGTATGGACTCCGTCTTACAGAATGAATACATGATGAAAATTAATAAATGTAAAATGGCTTAGGCAGCAGCTCGCGGGCCTCTCACCGCTGGTTCCGTGGTTCAAATCACGGTCACTCCATGTGAGATCTGTGCTGGACAAAACGGAGGCAGACAGGTTTTTCTCCGGGTACTCCGGTTTTCCCTGTCACAATTTCATTCCAGCAACACTCTCCACTATCATTTCATTTCATCTGTCATTCATTTAATCATTGCCCCAGAGGAGTGCGACAGGCTTCGGCAGCCGGCACACTTCAAATCCTCGCCGCTAGATGGGGGCTTCATTCATTCCATTCCTGACCCGGTCGGAGACTGGAAGCAGGCTGTGGATTTTCATTTTTCAAAACAAAAATACTGGAATGCTTTCGAAATAATTCAGAAACCTCTATGGACATCAAATTGGCAGGTGAAAAGATGAAGGAAGTAGGAGACATCTGTTACTTAGGATGCAAAATAACCAGTGATGGACGAAGCAAAGAGGATATAAAAAGTAGGTTGGCTCAGGCAAGGAAAGCATTTCTACAGAAAAGGAATCTGTTGACATCGAATATAGATTTTGGTATTACAAAGTCATTTTTGAAAGCCTTTGTCTGGAGCGTATCGCTCTATGGAAGTGAAACTTGGACTATTGGTGCAGCTGAAAAGAGGAGAATTGAATCATTTGAAATGTGGTGTTACAGGAGAATGATGAAGATCAGTTGGGTAGATAGGGTTACAAACCAAGAGGTATTAAGACGAGTTGGAGAGGAAAGATATTAATGGCAACTGCTAATGAAGAGAACAGATAGATTAGTAGGACACATACTAAGACACCCAGGAATAGCAAGCTTAGTTATGGAAGGAAGGGTTGAGGACAAGAACTGTAGGGGTAGACCAAGGTTAGAATATGTTAAACAGATTGCCTCGGATGTAGGGTGTGGTAGCTATGTAGAGATGAAACGATTAGCTCAGGACAGGGAGACATGGTAAGCTGCATCAAACCAGTCAAAAGACTGAAGACTCAAACAACTACAACAACACTATAGTGAATTGGACCTCCTGTTGAGTGCAAAATGATGTTGTTTCCATGTATAAAGAAGTGGTGAAATGCGCAAAAATATTTGACTGACAAAATCATCTAACCTTGAAAAACGTTCCAGTTGAATCCAAATTGTCGGTTGAGAGACAGCCTATATTATATTTTATCAATATGGTACAATGATATAGTGAATCGGACGTCGCTGCTGAGTGCTATGGGATGTTGCTTCCAGCCAGGTATAATGATATGGAATGCTATAAATCTATCTTATAAGACTGTCGATATTACATCTCCATAATGGTTAATGTCTGTGAATTTTTGCATAATATGTTCAAATTCAGGAATGTCAGCAGCAATTCGAAGCTAAGAAAAATATATACACAACAGTACTAAGGCCTATAGTTATGCATGGCTCGGAATGGTGGATGATGGCCACCAGAGAAGAACATTGGCTGTTACGGTGGGAAAGGAAGATCTTGAGAAAGATATTTGGGGTAGTATGAGATCAGGTTGGATGTGGAGTTAGAGGGATTGTTTGGTCAGGGTCTGTTTTGTGATTTGTTTGTCTACTGAAGGTAGTAGCCTCAACCCGACCAACCGAGTTGTAGCGAGATACTGCGAGACGGCAGTAAAGTATCTCGAAGTTTCCTCGTGCTACATGAAGCGAGCGAGGGTCCAGGAGTGGACAGTCAAGTCGGGGGTTCTTCTAGGAGTACACGTGGCAGTGGAGTTGATAGTTCGTGGCAACGGTGTGCTGCGGAGAAGATAAGCCAGTGCGCTTGTGTACGGAGTGCTGTGCCATGGAACGTTGTGTGGTGGGTGCAAGCGGACAGTGCCTAAAGGCCTAGAATACTCTCAAGTGTTGGCTAGTTGACTCGTGGTGGACCCTCTCTCTTTTTCTGACGCATAGCTGTCGCCTTCACTCGCCGATGACTGAAAAAAAACCTGAAAGGTAGGTGATTCATCACTGATCAGGTGGTTCGATGATGATGATGATGATGATAATTGTTGTTTTAAGGGGCCTAACATCTAGGTTATCGGCCCAAGGTGGTTCGAGGATTCATGGAAGAGTTATTAATTTTTTTTAATGCTTCCTTGACTTACAAGGCTGCTAATATACAAAGCTTAACAATCATGATGAGGTGAAAGAAGAAACATTAGAAGGTTAACACAATACGAGTAATGATCTATGAAATGTATGACACACATATTTTAAATTAGAATAAAAGACGTGAAGAGTGGGCAAACCTCAACTAAAAATAAATATTTAAAATAGCTATTGAGCCTTAAAATACACATAATTTACGAATATAAGTGATTTCTCAAAATACTAATGGACCCTGTTACTGCTATGGTGTTAATGGTGGCATTGGAGATACGAAATTTTCTACACGTTGCAGCAATGAGAGAAGGATCCCCACTAGTAACCCAATAACTTCTGTTTCTTGAAGGCGGTATTTTTCCTTGTAGAAAGGGACTGTAGGCTCGTAAATGTCCTTCTTTTTATTGTTCACTTCATGTGGCTGCTCGACATGGGTTTCATGACGCACGGTTGGATCCAATATATAACCCTTCTTTTTATCCTCCTTGTATGCTATGATGTCAATGCACCTGATACTGTCTCGCGTGGCTAGCGCTGTTACTTTTTCATGCACCACGAAGCCAACTTCCCGCAGACTGCAAGGATGGATCTTACTGAGTGGTGTCTAGTGTTACGTAGAGCGTCACCATGTTCCACATTTCACATGCATTCGGCTCTAGAATGTTACCTTTACTTTTGGTTAGGGTCATTCGCTTCCCAATTAACTGTCTAAACCTAAAATACATGTATTTACAAATTCATCGCACGAAATGGTCAAAATCACAGGCCACCTATTCTAATCATAACTCCAATTAATGACAGAATCTTTTTACTGTATTTACTTTTTAAGTGATTGGTCTCTGAAATGCTCCCCAGGACTATACTTAAGAGTGTTCACACGGCTCTAACTTTTACCACTGGAGTTAGACAATCCAGTACTCGCATGGTTGGCGAGCTAACACGCAATGTTATGGAGGACGGTAGTGGTAAGTTATTTCCATCCTGTAATCCCAATGTCCGGTCACAGAACATCAATGTAGACTTAATTTCCTGCATGAAGGTGTTATAGATGCGCACGGCTTATCGGGGGTTTCCTCATCACTGCTGACATTGATTGCTATCTACAGACATTATCTCCCTCCGTAACCTGGTACACGCATGACAGTGTACTTTATTGGCAGATCAATCGGAGAGCGTCGAAAACTATCGACCAGGAGCGCTACATTTCACGTCGATGGCGATTCATCGTGCAAAGAAATTCTGTTTTTGACAACTTCTAGGTAATCAACCCAACACCGAAGGAAAGAAAGAAGAGTCCTGTGATAAAATTATGGGGGACAGCCTTAACCCCTCTCCTAAATAGCTGATAATAAATAAGTAATAATAAAATTAGCCTATAGGTATCCCGTAAGGGCAAAGGCCTCTTGTTTGCGAAGGGACTTGCTCGCGGTTAGGCTCCGAAGGTGAGCATCCTTGGGAGCTATTGATTGTTGCACTCACTGGCATTGTCTTTCTGTCCTTTTTGGGGCTTGTTGATTCCTGTTTGGCTCCAGCTGTCTCCATGCTTCTCTGCCTCTTGCCACTCTCGACCATTGGCTTCCAGCTTTAGCTCTAAAGTAGTCTGCCCATCTGGATTTTTGGCGCCCCACGTTTCTTCGTCCTTCTCTCGGATCTCACATTGCGGTGCGATGTGACCACCTCTGGTGATCCATGCGCGATACATGTACTCCCCATTTCCATTTTATGCTTTCTGCCCTTCCTACTGTCCCCGTTATCAGGATAGTAGGCTGTCAGATATCCGCCCCCTCAATCGGATTGCCAATAATCAAACGCACCGGCACAGCTACATCAATGAAAATGGCACTGACAGATACTATCGAGATTAGAGCACAATAGTTAACAAGAAATTATTGTGGAACACACCAAAATATACGGGGGTTCATACTTACCTTTACTTACCTTTTTAAATTTATCTCGGGGACTGGGTTGTCAACTGGATCACTTAAAGTATGCCCTCACAATAACCTCCACCATGATATTTAAAATGAACCATAACGAAGACGAGAAACTTTAAACTGCACAATAATTTATTTCACATAAAGAATGAATTTAACAAAAATAAATCAACAAAATCCACGTGGCAATCAGAAGCCATCGACCACATAACCATGTCCTCCTGTAGGACTTGTATACTCTACATACAATGTTTCAGCTTTCTCAAGCTCAAAATAACGTAAAAATAATAATGCACTTGGAATGGAAACGGGATTTGGGACGAGACACATATAGCAATTGTTTGCGTGTTTATACACATCACATTTTATTTATAGCCACAAGGCTATTATGTAAACGTCCTTGGCCTCTATCATACAGTTGTCCGGGCCAGCTGCAATGCACCTGCATCGTCAAAGTGGACTCACCCGTCCGTTCAACCCTAGCATATGCGAGTTACATCAGAGCTTAGCTCTCCCTTTCAAAACACGTTAAATGTCCACTTCTCAACTCAAATATTATCACGCAAATCTTTTAAATGCTCCATTCAAACACCAGTGGAATACTCTAATACTCCCAAATCATGTTTAACTGTTCAATCCACTTGTTTAATTAGCGTTGTTTAGAGTATAATAACAAAACTCTTAATGTTAATAACAAAAGTTCATTAATTATTTATAACAATAATAAATTGTTTATAACAATGTCAAACGACAATTGAAAATTTTATACACGCCTCTATTAATCCCTTTCATTTCAAATTATTATCAAAGATATTTACATAATTATTTACAATATTTATATTGTTTATATTATTTATACAAGAAATACATTAAACCACACGTTTATCCGGTTGATAATTACTTAAATTGTGTTGATATAATCGACCAATGAAGGTTAGTTATATTTAAATGTCAAATTCAGGTTTAATAAGGTTTAATAATTATTACAATATTTGTGACGGTAACCTCCATTCAAAATCTTCATCTCAAATTATTTAACACTCTTGTTAACTTTAACAGTATCTTCACATGAATAACTTTCAAAGAACCAGGACAATACATTCAGCGGAAAAATACTTCGCTCAAAACGCACAAAATTGCACAACAATTGGCCCAGAATTCATCATATATCTCAATATATATGGCATCAAAATCTTCCAAATTACATACAAAAACCTCCACTTATAAATTCAACAACTTCATCCATATTACTGTGGGAACCTCCTTCATTATTCAAGGGCATTATTCATCAGCGACTTTTACACGTCCACTGAACTAACGATTATACATCCATTGTTCCTCTTTAAAAATTCTTATATTCATCAATTGTATTAATGACTGTTATTATTTAGCCTTCGTGGGTTCTATTCATGAATCGATATGAAGTAAAAATTTGCCAATCACAAATAAATTTAATAGCAAATACGATTAGACACTCCTCCCTGGTCTATCAAAATTGAGATTAATATCTTCAAAGTAACGCAGTATAAAAATACTATCTTCAATCAAAGTTCATCTAAACTGCATGAATAGTCGAATAGAATACAATTAGACTGTGGAATGCAAACATTATTGTTCCAATCTAGAATTGAGAAAAACTCCTATCAAAAGTTCATTACTATAGTGTATTCAATAAATCGTAATCAAAGTTCATATTTCATAAAATTGTCTATAATGCAATGATAAATGTCTATGTTGCAATCATGTTCATAAGACGACTAGTATTTCAAAGATCGTCGATAACGTAATAGATTTTAACGCTCTAAAATCATTTAATCATTCTTCTCTCTTGAGGATGACAGAAAATTGGTCAAACTAATTTACTGAATAGAATTACTTTAATAAAGTGACACGCTGTCTGAATTCAAATCTGCCATAGAAAATCGTTAACTTTACAGTCAAATCGTGACTACAAAAATATGCAAATTACTGAAAGAATATTAATTATCAGTCTCAACTGATCCAAAATGATTTAACTATGCCAATGACATAACAATGTCTCAACAAATCGTAGAAAAAGGCATAAATCATCGAAGTGTACTGAGTACAGAAATATCAAGCAAGAAAATGGGGCAAAATATGGGACAGAAAATATAGGAAAAATGGTTGCTCAGATATCGCTACAAGACTCAAATAATACAAGAAACGTTCACGACTACCTTATCTGTTGATTGAAGTTCTAGAGGAAAGTTTTCAAAGAAAAGTGCTGTTGGTTCCATTTCACCAGCGTAAAGATGTGCTCCGACATCGAACCTGGAATCAGCGCCCTCGGAGAATCGAACTGCTTCCTCCTCCAGAAATTGCACTGCTCCGTGTATACGAAAGACATCCTTCTGGCAAAACTCTTCTTTGTGAGCCGGGTCCACCCTGGCCTCTCTTGAAAGTTCCCTGAAGTTCTGGTCGCAATTCGCCATGAAGTTTATTGCAGTTATTTCCGCAGAAATATTCATAATCGTGGAGTATGAAAATATTTCCACAGTCATCTGATATAATTCAGCGATGGATTCACGATGCATGAGTGTAGTTGGATGTTCACTACATGCTCGCTTTTGTAGAATGACGATTAACGAAGTTCCATGCTGTTATTTCACTCCATCGATATATGTCCCAATTGCATTAAAGCCTTAGCCTTCCATCTCAACTTCTGTTATAATCATTGAAAGCACTGCAAGATTATAATGTTCCATGGTAGAATGTATCGTTGTAACACCAAACGTATTCTCCAATATCACGGTTGCGATACACGTGTCAGTCGTAGTGTATAATTTGGTATTTTAAAAGTGCTTCTCAGGTGGCGAGAAAATCACTTTTGTCTGCAGTCTTAAAATGTCAATATCTTTCAAAATATACTCGTGAAATTGTTCAAATCTTCTACACACCTCAATGTTGTACTGCCCAATTGAATTATAATAAAGGCAGAAGTTAACTCTTGATATCTTATCTGGTAGAAACGTTAATGTGAGCGTTTCAACTTCACCTAGTTTCGAACAGCGTAAAATGGAACTGCTCCGTGTTCGTTCGATGCGCCGGGCTTTAACCACACGCTAAAGATGACTTGCTTCACTTATTCACTCGAAAATGACTATATGACATCTGAAATATATATGCGGTATCAGCGGTATGAGATATGACGATATGAGATATCAGAGCTCCTCTATCCTGTGCACGACCTTTTATCAACTTCTTAAGGGGCGTATCCATCCCTTCCATAGCCTGTTGCTCCGTCATTGCTAGAAGTTTCAACTTTGGCTATACTTGACGGATTTTCGAATTTCAAAAACTCAAAATTAATTTCTTCAAAATTCCAAATCAATGCCATAACTGAAAATAGTTTTCCACAAATCTGCATGCCAAAAGTAATTAAATATCGTAGTTTCAGTAATCTCCGTCTTCCTTCCAAACTATCGTTCATTGGTTCGAGTCTCTCCTCCAATAGCGTAACTTCTTCCTTAGCACAATACCTTGTTTCCTGCGACTGCGTCGTAAATCTCAGATCTTTCTCGAACAAACTCATGACGTCACCAAGAATCTCAGCTCCACCAGCCTACTTGCATGAATTCTACGTCATCCGTGCCTACGTCATGAATATCCACTTCACAACTATGACAGCCATAACTTTATTCATATTTGCCAATACAGCCATCGTGGTCTCAATATAATTCAATTTACGGGGGCATTCTCCCTTCACCACGTTTTAAAAACAGTTGCAAATTGTTTTTAAACTCTGTGTTATAAATATCTCAATTCACTTGAACACGAAATTGAATTATTATTGGCTTACTCTTGGATAATATTTCTTCTATGTTCCTTAATCATAAGTCTCTTCTTCTCTGGGTTTGTGTGTGGCTAATGCATTCTCTCCTTTCTACTGTCTCTTCTGTCCTGAATTCCTATTTTCTAAATTCTTCTGACTTGTAGAAGGACCAGGATCGATCACTACATCCTGTCTTTTCCTTTGGTTTTCTGCTTCCTTTTCTCGTAATTCCTTCAGATACTGCTGACTTTCTTTCTCTCTTTCTTGATACTTGTCGGGTGTCATAACCTGACCTTGAGAATTCTGATTCTGATTCTGGTACTGGTTATTTCTATTGTAGTTTCTATTATAACCATTGTTATAGTATCTACCTCTTCCGTTGTTGTAATTCCCTCTATTATTATTCCAGCCTCGTCTTTTCTGATATGGACGGTAACCTTGGGATCTGTTGTTGCGGAAATAATTATTCCTGTGAGGACCTACATTTTCAGTTTTTTTTTTTCATCAGGCTTATCAGTTTGCTGCACTTGATCCATGTAGACCGTATTAACGTCTTTGAATTCGTGCCTCTGACCTTTTTGTACCAAATTTGGCATTGGACTCGTGTAGTCAAGCCTTCTCAATAATTCGTCCATACTGGTCAAATCCCTGATATTTGACGATATGATCAGTCTTCTTACCTCCACAGGCAGCATACGTGAAATCGCATCTATCAACTGCTCTGTTGACAATGGGGGTTGCAAAAATCTCAAGCGTGATAACTGACTCGTGAAGAAATCAGCGTACCGTGTTGGAAGAGCACCTGAATACTTCCTCGAGTATACCTCAGCTCTTAATGAATTCTGAGCTTCTATTGACCAGAAACGTTATATCAGTGCCTCTGCAAATTCGTCAAAATTGCTGAAAGTGTACCGAAATGCTCTAAACCATTCAAGGGGTCCTCCAGCTAGAAATCTTTCTACGATTCTCATCTCTCTCTCTCTAGGAATGTGGGATTCAATGAAATAGTCTTTAAGATTCCTGATATATTCGATCGGTGTGAGACTATCAGTGTTGGTAAATTTTTGAGGTTTGTCTTCAAAGTTTCGGATGACTGTCACATTTCTCGGATATGAATCCATATAATGTTTCCCACTATCACGATACTTCCATTCAGGTTCAATATTCCTATCCTCTTCTTCTTCCCTGAATCTGGATATACGTTCCTCAGGACTAATATCTCTCTCTTCTGTAGCGAGGTTACATCTTCTCACGTAATTTCTATCCTCTTCACCAGTCAATCCTTCAGTATCCTTGTCTGTGATTTCCGTGATGACTTTCCTAATCAACTCTTCCTTATAGGTTTCCATCATGCTAGCTTCTCCTAGTTTCAAATTCTGCAGTTTGCTCGTAGTTTCATTAACATCAGAGACAACCTTATGAATCTGTTCCTTTAATGCTTGCACGTCCTGACCTATTTGAGTTCTATCCTCTACCTGCTTTTCGGATAGCGAATCCATCCTTACATTCAAGTCTTTCCTAATCTGGACTACTTCATTATTAATGTCTACTTGTGTACTGGCAAGTTTTCTTTCAATTCGTTCCTGAATCTGATCGACATGTTCCCCACTTGACCTGTTCCATTCATCTTTCCAAACCGTTACATTTGCAGTTAACATTTCCGCGATATCTACTTCAATGTCTTCCTTAAGTAAACGATTATGATCTAATACTTGGGTTCTCATGACCTCTACATCGTATTTTAAACCAGCTAAAGAAGCTGTTGTCCTAACAGACTCGTCAACTAACCGAGTTGTTAATGCACTAATGTTACGAGTACAAAGTGTTTTTGAAGTTTCAATTTCCTCTCTAACTTTGTTAACATCAGTTTGAACTTTAGCAATATCTACAAAAACAGTATTGACTTCTACTTGTATCTTATTGATATCGCTTTGCATATCGTAAACATCTGAATGAATATTATTGATGTCAACTTGAACATTTGACACATCAGTTCGAGCATTTCTAACCTCTCTTTGAATTTCCTCTACTTTGTCTTGTACAGTAGCAACATCATTCCTAACAACAATTACTTCAGCTCTAGCACATGAAATATCACCCCGGACATTGGCAACATCAAGATTCAACATAGTAAGATCTTTCTGTACCTTAGAAACATCAATTTTAACATGAGAAACATCTTTATGCACATTGGACACGTCTGTGCGCATGTCAGTTACAGCATTCTCGATTCCCTGGGTACTGGTCTGTAAACGTGACACATTATTTTCTAAGTTTGCAGAACTGGTCTGAAGAACTTTCAAACTTTCACCAAGCTTAATAGACAAATTACTAGCATTCCTAGTTTCCATCTCCTCCATTCGACTAGTATTCCTAGCTTCCATCTCCTTTACACTTTCATCCAGCCTAATAGACAAATTAGCAGACAAACTACTAGAATTCTCCTCCATCATCTGCTTCATTCGACTAGCATTCCTAGCTTCCATCTCCCTTGCACTTTCATTCATGCTAGCTTTCAACTCCTCTAACATCATCCTCATACTCTCATCTGCCATTTCAATAATATTTCAATAATAAACTGCTTTAGGGACATACATCAAACAGAGCAAAATAACAACATCTGAGCAACATTTTTCACCATACATAAATTTGAGCAATTTTCTGTCTTAAATCTAACTTATAATTACCTTATAATTAACCTTCGTAGACACTTCATGTTGAAATAAACTCAAGCACATGTTCAAGTTTCTTTGGTTCATTTTAAAATATCCTAACACAAATAATTTACATTTACAATCCAAATAATTTAATTTTATCTTTAATATGACTAAACATGTCATAAGCCGGTCAAATAAAATAAGATTCCAGATCATAGGCGATTTTTCTAAGTTTCCAGCCTATTTAACCACTCTCAAGTTGTATAAGATCTGATCTTTTCTGAGTGTAATTTTCCTAATACAACACAACATTTTATTCCTATATAATCACACTCTCAAATTCTACAATTGACTAAGACATCTAACAAAGAATCAACCTCTTTATTTGAGTCTTCACAATCCCTTTGACATCGATAACTTGGTAATCCAATGTTATTCGAACACTCCACAAAAATTGCGGTGCCAATTCTACTGCAATAACTTGGCAATCCAATGTTATTCAAGCCCTCCGAACTTCGATTGTGCCAATTCTACTGCCGTTCAACCTGGTAATCCAGTGTTGTCAGTCGAGCCCCACCGAATTGCGGCGCCAATCCTACTGTCCCCGAAATCCGGATAGTAGGCTGTCAGATATCCGCCCCCTCAATCGGATTGCCAATAATCAAACGCACCGGCACAGCTACATCAATGAAAATGGCACTGACAGATACTATCGAGATTAGAGCACAATAGTTAACAAGAAATTATTGTGAAACACACCAAAATATACGGGGGTTCATACTTACCTTTACTTACCTTTTTAAATTTATCTCGGGGACTGGGTTGTCAACTGGATCACTTAAAGTATGCCCTCACAATAACCTCCACCATGATATTTAAAATGAACCATAACGAAGACGAGAAACTTTAAACTGCACAATAATTTATTTCACATAAAGAATGAATTTAACAAAAATAAAACAACAAAATCCACGTGGCAATCAGAAGCCATCGACCACATAACCATGTCCTCCTGTAGGACTTGTATACTCTACATACAATGTTTCAGCTTTCTCAAGCTCAAAATAACGTAAAAATAATAATGCACTTGGAATGGAAACGGGATTTGGGACGAGACACATATAGCAATTGTTTGCGTGTTTATACACATCACATTTTATTTATAGCCACAAGGCTATTATGTAAACGTCCTTGGCCTCTATCATACAGTTGTCCGGGCCAGCTGCAATGCACCTGCATCGTCAAAGTGGACTCACCCGTCCGTTCAACCCTAGCATATGCGAGTTACATCAGAGCTTAGCTCTCCCTTTCAAAACACGTTAAATGTCCACTTCTCAACTCAAATATTATCACGCAAATCTTTTAAATGCTCCATTCAAACACCAGTGGAATACTCTAATACTCCCAAATCATGTTTAACTGTTCAATCCACTTGTTTAATTAGCGTTGTTTAGAGTATAATAACAAAACTCTTAATGTTAATAACAAAAGTTCATTAATTATTTATAACAATAATAAATTGTTTATAACAATGTCAAACGACAATTGAAAATTTTATACACGCCTCTATTAATCCCTTTCATTTCAAATTATTATCAAAGATATTTACATAATTATTTACAATATTTATATTGTTTATATTATTTATACAAGAAATACATTAAACCACACGTTTATCCGGTTGATAATTACTTAAATTGTGTTGATATAATCGACCAATGAAGGTTAGTTATATTTAAATGTCAAATTCAGGTTTAATAAGGTTTAATAATTATTACAATATTTGTGACGGTAACCTCCATTCAAAATCTTCATCTCAAATTATTTAACACTCTTGTTAACTTTAACAGTATCTTCACATGAATAACTTTCAAAGAACCAGGACAATACATTCAGCGGAAAAATACTTCGCTCAAAACGCACAAAATTGCACAACAATTGGCCCAGAATTCATCATATATCTCAATATATATGGCATCAAAATCTTCCAAATTACATACAAAAACCTCCACTTATAAATTCAACAACTTCATCCATATTACTGTGGGAACCTCCTTCATTATTCAAGGGCATTATTCATCAGCGACTTTTACACGTCCACTGAACTAACGATTATACATCCATTGTTCCTCTTTAAAAATTCTTATATTCATCAATTGTATTAATGACTGTTATTATTTAGCCTTCGTGGGTTCTATTCATGAATCGATATGAAATAAAAATTTGCCAATCACAAATAAATTTAATAGCAAATACGATTAGACACTCCTCCCTGGTCTATCAAAATTGAGATTAATATCTTCAAAGTAACGCAGTATAAAAATACTATCTTCAATCAAAGTTCATCTAAACTGCATGAATAGTCGAATAGAATACAATTAGACTGTGGAATGCAAACATTATTGTTCCAATCTAGAATTGAGAAAAACTCCTATCAAAAGTTCCTTACTATAGTGTATTCAATAAATCGTAATCAAAGTTCATATTTCATAAAATTGTCTATAATGCAATGATAAATGTCTATGTTGCAATCATGTTCATAAGACGACTAGTATTTCAAAGATCGTCGATAACGTAATAGATTTTAACGCTCTAAAATCATTTAATCATTCTTCTTTCTTGAGGATGACAGAAAATTGGTCAAACTAATTTACTGAATAGAATTACTTTAATAAAGTGACACGCTGTCTGAATTCAAATCTGCCATAGAAAATCGTTAACTTTACAGTCAAATCGTGACTACAAAAATATGCAAATTACTGAAAGAATATTAATTATCAGTCTCAACTGATCCAAAATGATTTAACTATGCCAATGACATAACAATGTCTCAACAAATCGTAGAAAAAGGCATAAATCATCGAAGTGTACTGAGTACAGAAATATCAAGCAAGAAAATGGGGCAAAATATGGGACAGAAAATATAGGAAAAATGGTTGCTCAGATATCGCTACAAGACTCAAATAATACAAGAAACGTTCACGACTACCTTATCTGTTGATTGAAGTTCTAGAGGAAAGTTTTCAAAGAAAACTGCTGTTGGTTCCATTTCACCAGCGTAAAGATGTGCTCCGACATCGAACCTGGAATCAGCGCCCTCGGAGAATCGAACTGCTTCCTCCTCCGGAAATTGCACTGCTCCGTGTATACGAAAGACATCCTTCTGGCAAAACTCTTCTTTGTGAGCCGGGTCCACCCTGGCCTCTCTTGAAAGTTCCCTGAAGTTCTGGTCGCAATTCGCCATGAAGTTTATTGCAGTTATTTCCGCAGAAATATTCATAATCGTGGAGTATGAAAATATTTCCACTGTCATCTGATATAATTCAGCGATGGATTCACGATGCATGAGTGTAGTTGGATGTTCACTACATGCTCGGTTTTGTAGAATGACGATTAACGAAGTTCCTTGCTGTTATTTCACTCCATCGATATATGTCCCAATTGCATTAAAGCCTTAGCCTTCCATCTCAACTTCTGTTATAATCATTGAAAGCACTGCAAGATTATAATGTTCCATGGTAGAATGTATCGTTGTAACACCAAACGTGCATGCTGAGCTTCTATGCCCAAGATAGCGGGTTCAAACCCGGCCGAAGCCGTCGGATTTTTTAAGAGCGTTAAAAATCCCTCAGTATGCCTTCCTTCGGAGGGGAAGTAAAGCCGGCGGTCCCATGTCATAGATTTATGGCATGTTAAAGATCTTTCCACTAATTACACCTGTGTGAAACTAAATTGGATAGGTTAAGAATGTAAACAACGCTCTTAGGTTGCTACGTTCGTTGCCAAGAGCCGACTGCGGTGGCGTCTAGTAGCTAGTTCTGAACTAGGCCTAGTAGTCGTTGACGGTGGCGTTTGGCGGCAAAAGTAGGAACTATTTGAAAATTCAAAGTTGCAGTCTCTACTTGAATTAAAAAACAGATACACACACTAATACAGTCATCACAATTAACACCGGTTATCAGACAGATTCTACACACACCCAAAGTACACGGGGCTACATGACCGCGTTGTCGCAGCCCCTAAACTAAGGAACCAACCAACCAACCAACCAACACCAAACGTATTCTCCAATATCACGGTTGCGATACACTTGTCAGCCGTAGTGTATAATTTGGTATTTTAAAAGTGCTTCTCAGGTGGCGAGAAAATCACTTTTGTCTGCAGTCTTAAAATGTCAATATCATTCAAAATATACTCGTGAAATTGTTCAAATCTTCTACACACCTCAATGTTGTACTGCCCAATTGAATTATAATAAAGGCAGAAGTTAACTCTTGATATCTTATCTGGTAGAAACGTTAATGTGAGCGTTTCAACTTCACCTAGTTTCGAACAGCGTAAAATGGAACTGCTCCGTGTTCGTTCGATGCGCCGGGCTTTAACCACACGCTAAAGATGACTTGCTTCACTTATTCACTCGAAAATGACTATATGACAGCTGAAATATATATGCGGTATCAGCGGTATGAGATATGAAGATATGAGATATCAGAGCTCCTCTATCCTGTGCACGACCTTTTATCAACTTCTTAAGGGGCGTATCCATCCCTTCCATAGCCTGTTGCTCCGTCATTGCTAGAAGTTTCAATTTTGGCTATACTTGACGGATTTTCGAATGAAACTTTTATAGAGGTTTTCAATGAAATCTAACCTAGAAATTTAGCTTCACACAAGTTTAGTTAGCGGAAGGATCTTTTATATGCCATAAATCTATGATATGTGACCACCGACTTTACTTCCCCCTCCGAAGGAAGGCCTACCGACGGATTTTAACGCTCTTAAAAATCCGACGATTTCAGCCGGGTTTGAACCTGCGATCTTGGGAACAGTAGTTCAGCATGCTGCCATCTACGCCATAATGATCATCATTTACTAAAGGCACAGCCTTGTCGCTACAGGCACGTCTCTTCATGCTGCCATAATAACCACATGCCGTTCCCCAATGGAGTTCTTGATGTACAACATCCCCTATGTTTCTTTGCCCTCGATAAAGGTCTGGAGAAGAGACTCGTGCCTGATTGCATGTCCAAGGAACTTTGTTTTCCTCTTCTTTATTGTTTTTAATAAACATCGATCCTCCTTCACGTCCCGCAGAAAAGGATCAATTTTGTTTTCCTATCCATCCAACTTGTTCTTGTCATTCTTCTCCAAAACCACATTTCTGCAGCCTTAAGTTTGTTTACTCCATTTTCCCTAATGTCCAGATTTCGCATCTATACAGTAGGACACTCCAAACAAAGGTCTTGAGGAATGACTTTCGAGTCCTCAAACGGAGGTGATATTTAGCAATAAGTTCATTTTATTTCTGAAGGCGTGTTTTGCTACCACTAATCTTTTCTCGATTTCTGACAGGCACTTGTTATTGGAGGTTATCACACTACCAAAATATGGGAATTCTGTGTTTTGTCCAATTGCAGTATTATTTACTTTTATGTTTGTTCTATAATAATAATAATAATAATAATAATAATAATAATAATAACTCCGCCACTGCCGGTCCCAAGCCCGGGGCCTCATCTCGTAAGTGATGAGGAAGGAGGAGGGGGAGGAGTAACACCTCGTTAAAAAACCTGGGTCCATCTGGCTCCGGATGGTAGCACCCTGTATGGGCCCCTGCCTAGGGTTACTAGGTGAAAATTGGTCAACGGTCCTGATGGCGGAAGAGGAATCTAAGATTCCCAACGATGGATGGAGCGGAAGAGCCAGGTGGTTTCCCCACCAATAAAGAACTCTAAATCCAAAAGCGTTTGTTCCCAGATTGGGCGGCTTATGGTCAGCGTCTGTTCACCAAGTGGTGCGGCTGTAAACATGCTCCAGGAACTAACAATCCCTGGTTCTAAGAAACCTAGTGGATAACCACTAGACCCCATTTCTTACAAGTAACCATGGCGCGTGCAAATAATAATAGTATTACCCCAGGTGGTAACCAATCCGCCCGTCAACTGACGGCACCCGGGCGTTCGGACTCTGGGGGACCCGGGCAACCACGGCCACAGAGAAAATCGGAGTTCTCTGGCAAACTTCCACATAAGACACCAACTTACGTAGGCACTCTAAACATCAACACTCTCATACAGCCTGGAAAGTTGCACAATCTAGTGACAGAACTCGATAGACAGAAGCTTCTAATCCTCGCGCTGCAGGAGACACGTATCACAGATTAAGACACCATGGACTACGGCAATTACCGCTTGTTCAAGAGCAAGACTAACAGGCGCGTTGCCAAAGGGGCTCCACTTCTGGGGATGACCTTCATGGTCCACAAGACCATAGTAGAATCCTTAGAAGAAGTTACTCCAGTAAACAACAGATTGATGAGCATGCTGGTGTATTCTTTGAATACACGGTACCTGAGATATAATTTTTATTGCTCTTTGCATGTTCATTTCTTCCTTTCTCTTTGTCAAACACCAACAGTGATCATCTGTTTTCTCCTTGTTGGGCATATCTCTTATGTCTTCATAAGTCTATTCTAGATATATAACTTCTGTGACCCACCTAGCGTCACCTCGCAGCGAATCTCTGAAGCTCCTCAACTCTTCCTGGTGCTAGAGGACTTACTTATCCATTTGGCCACCAGATCCTGTTACCATCGCCAGCTATTTTCTCCTTGAGCAAGAGGACTACGTCTACTTCTTTACTCACCATGCTGCGCTAGTATCATCTGTTATCAACTCTTAGAAGATCAGCTCAGCAAGAGATTAATTTTTTGTTTCACAGTTGGCAATGTTTATATGTTCTCCTTTTGTCTCCTATCCCCCACTCCTTCCCCTTTTCTTGGTCCCTCCGTGCTCCGTTGAGCAGCTCTCACTTCTCAGTCTGCAGTTGACTCGATCAGTCAAAGCTCCACTCGAGCTAGCCTCCTCAATCCAAGAGGCATACTCTCTTCTACGCCATGTTGGCAAAGTAGTACGGAACTTCGCCTTCAACATGAAATCAAGATAAGTACCATTTTAAAGGTTTTAACCTCATCTTCATCAATTTTATCTACATGCTTTTAATTATAATTTATAGACAGCGTGAGATTACTTGTGGGGCGGCAATCATTCTTCGTGGGATTTGCCATGTTGAGCTTTTGCTTGTATAAGACAACCTTATTAAAAAGAGCTTTTCTTAAGCTATTCAAACGAGAAATCCTCTCGCTACGTGGGATATTATCTAATACCCGCTGTCTATAATTATAAAGCTAGTTCCTCCGTTGGATTTTCTCAACCCCATTTTTCTGCTAAGGTCGTTCTGGAACCTTCGAGATCTTGTACTCTATCTGCGAGTCTTGCCGTCAAGTATTGTTCACGCACTTGTGAAAATGCTAGTTAAAATGAGGAATCTTCCTTAAATTACTGCAATAGCGAACTTTCTTCCCCCGTTGGAACATTCTATGGCGCATTTAATTGTAAATCACAACTTTTTCAAGAAATAGACTCTCACCTATATAGTGCAATCAGTTCTTTCCATAATTGCAATAACTTTCTTTTTCATGAACTTTAGTGTTTCTATAGTGAACTTTGCATCAATCCTTACAGACTATAGTGATAACCAGTGCTTGCTCCACGTTTCTACCGCGTCGCGATCGTCCGGTTATATTAAATACGGCCATGAACATTGATCCTATATCCCAATGATCTTTCCTCAACCTTCTACTAACAAACATTATTAATAAAATTGTAACTTTTCTATAAGGTGTCACTCACGAAGTGCCCTTCCAACTTTGCTAGTTTAACATTAATTAAATTCTGCATAATTGCTTGTGTGATACAAGTTTTAAATCACATTGTTCCTTTCCTATAATCAGGGAGAACATTTCTTTAAACTCTTGAGCGAGTCATGTTCAGGTTTCACGAAATGGAAACTGTCCCATTTGGCGAGTGATTCCTGCTCATACTTGGGAAGTCTAGAACTTTCCTTTTCACTTTCTTCAGGTTTCACAGTAAGTGACCTGCCCTCTTTGTATAATTCTCATATATTAATTCTGTATAAATATAAGAAGTTGTAGGAACTTCTATCTTATTTTTCATGTTGTTATTATTGTTATTTTCAAAGTTGGCACTTTCTCTAGAACATTCTTTCCAGAATTTCTTAAGGTGCACTCTTTGTACTCCAATTCACGTTCAAGCTTTAATTATTTTATTGTTCAGTTGTTTAAATCTTATAAAGATTTTAGAAACATGTAAGGTTTGAAACCTTGTAAATTGTCAATTGCCTGGAGCAACCGTTTAATGTTGAGAGGTCTGCGACCCTATTTGTTAAAAAGTTCAAATGAACTATGTTTGTCAAAATTATATTGCATAATTGTTAATTTCCTCAAACTTCTTCTAATTGTAAAATAAATGAATCGTTTCCCTTCGCTTTTTCATTTGCGAATACAAAGTTTAGGCAAAATCCTGTCTTCCTTGACTCTCCGCACTCAATGACATTAAAATCATTAATAGGGCTTTCACCATTTGTTGCATTTGAGCAAGAACTCTTAATTTTCACCTCACTAAAGTTCTTTTTAGCGTTAATAGCTAATTCTAATTGGCCAGTAAGGCAAGTAAAGCTCGCTAAGCCAGCTACCTGCTTGTGGAGATCCTCTCCGAAAACTTATGGTCAGTTTTCTAAAAGATAAGTGTTTCTTTTTGTCTAAACTTTTAGCCGGCTCCTCGCTGAGTAAAAGCTTAGCCATTTTCCAATGCAACCATTGGTTCATTTACCAATATTACCCAATAAGGCATAATCTTTTATCATTTTCCTTTTTAGAAACACTTGGTCGCCCTTACAGGAACTCCATAATTTTGGAAATTGAAAATACCAAACCTGAGTTAAATCATTGGCATTCTTCGAATTACTTTGTAAAACCTAATTTCTTTGAGAAGACATACAGTAAATTTGTTCCTCTCAGTCTTGCCAGACCAGCACTCTTCCCCATAGTAGTTTTATATATGCTTGAGAGGGATTAAACGAAAGCCACTCTGTTGCAATCCGCCCAAGTTCTATCGGTGTTTCTCGTCAGCTTAGACCAAGTCCTTACTCATTTTAGGTATCCGAAAGCGGACTTTCGGTGGCAACCGCTTCTAATTGTATTTAAAGTCAAATTCATAACTTTTGTGGGACTCTCATCCTATTTTTCTATATTTTTTCTCCAATCCAAAACCTACTTCGTTTTCTTAATCATCTTCCCTTGGTGGGTGGGTTATTCCTCAGCTAATAAACTACCCAAAATTTGGTCCCAGAAACCCGGGAGAGCCCATTTTTTTTTTTTTTTTTTTAAGTGTCATTTGACAATACTTTGCATATTTCTAATATCTGTGTTGAATATTTCAGCTATAACCACATCGTGCAAAGCCTGTGAACGGGAAAGAGGCCGCTCCTGTCTCCTATGGTGTGTCCCATTCTTTCTACTCATTCGCTGCTGCCAGCTTGACAGCATTTCCAAGGATCCACAGTTTCGTGAGTTACATTTTCATTTACCCTCTTTAATATGGCTCCCACTGATAAGGATAAGGATGAAAAACTTACTTCTAAACGAGCATCCTATAAAGGGCAAATTACCCGATTCAGAAGGTACATAAAAGAATTAGATCCCTCAGACGCGCAATTAGATTTGTTGAAACATCGTGTAAAGGATTTTGAACGTTCTTATGAAAACTACTGTAACATTCAAACTGAAATAGAAACTTGCATGCTTAATCAAACAGAAGATCGTGTCGAAGTAGAAAACTTATATTACGAAGGCATAGGTTCTGCTTTCAAAATAATACGCCAACTCGAAGAGGAGCAGAAAAAGGACGCTTCTGTTCTTGGTTCCCTTCACGAACCACAAACTTCGTTCCGTGAGGGCACTCACAAGCCCAAACCAACTTTACCGAAAATTGATTTACCCCATTTTTCTGGAGATGAATCTGCTTGGGATTCTTTCTATGAGTTATTTTGCTCCCTTGTTCATGACAATGAAGACATTCAAGTCATTTACAAGTTTCATTACTTGAGATCTATCCTTCGAGGTCAAGCTTTGCAGTTGGTTGAAGCACTTCCTCTGCGTGCCGAAAATTACCCCATTGCCTTTAACTTATTAAAAGAAAGATATGGAAATTCACGTTTACGTATTCAACGCCATATTAAGGCTCTATTTAACCTACCTGCGTCACAGCACAATGACGTCACTAGTTTGCGTACTTGAATTGACACTACCCAACTCCACGTTAAAGCTTTGTCCCAATTAGATCAACCTACTGAACATTGGGATACTTTCCTAATACATTTAGTAGTCTCTAAAGTTGATGCTGCTACCCTCAAAGCTTGGGAAATTGAACTTTCTAAAGAAGACGACTACTCTTACGAGCATTTAGTCACTTTCATAAATGCCAGATGCCAACTTTTAACCGCTCTAGCTAATCAAAGTGAACCTTCATCTCCTAGTTCCAAATTCGAATTAATGTCCATCAAATCCAAAAGTGAACGCTCAGCGTCCAATACCCAAAAACCCGGGTCCAGCTCATCCAAATTCAAATCAAACTCCACTGGTTACCCAACTAGGTCTAGTGAACGTCGTGTTGCTAGCTCTATTGTTTTAAACACGCAAAGCGAACCTCGCAAAAGTTTAAACGAACCTGTAAAGTGCATACTTTGTAAAGATCCCCATGCCCTATACCTTTGCAAATCTTTTAAAGAAATGTCAGTCGATGACAGACGAAAATTAGTCGCTCAAAACAAACATTGTTTCAACTGCCTAGCGCCCACGCATTCTGCTTCTAACTGTAAGTCCACAAGACTTTGCTACCATTGTGAAAAGGCTCATCATAATCTGCTACATCGTCATGATCAGACAAGGTCATCGACAGCATCTACTTCGCCGAAAAATGATAGTGCTAACAATTCTAATGCTTCATCTTATATTCAAAATGCTAAGTCCATTCGCAGTGCGCAAGTATTGTTGTCTACTGTCCAAATTGACGTTCAGGATAACTTTGGCAACTGGGTCCGTGCACGCGGTCTTCTAGACTCAGCGGCAACTCATGATTTTGTGTCCAATTCCTTGATTAGAAAACTAGGCCTACCTGTAAACCCCACTTCTATCAACGTGTCGGGCATCAACAGCTCAAAATCGCAAGCTTTACAATTCTCAAAGCTAACTATAAGAGATACTTGTCATAGAAACAACTTTCTCAAACTTAATTGTCTAATTCTTAATAGCATTGGAGAAGACACTCCAAGTCACTCTGTGGATATTTCAGGGTTAAACATTCCCTCGCATTTAAGGCTAGCCGATCCTTGTTTTAATATGCAGAACCCTATTGACATACTCTTTAGTGCCAATGTTTTCTGGAATTGCCTACGTAAACAGGTTCGTAAGTTATCCTCAAACGTGGTCGCCAGAGACACTAATTTTGGATGGATTGTCACAGGGCAACTTCCCCATTATTCTCCTCAACCCGCATCGCAATGTTACTTCTCCAATACTGACCTGGAACAGTTCTGGAGGCTTGAAAATGTTGATTCTCCTAATGTAACCTCTTCAGAAAATGAATTCTGTGAGCAACTTTTTTTGAATACCACCACTCGTTCTTCTGATGGCCGGTTCGTCGTTCAAATGCCAAGATTACATAATCCTCCTAAACTTATCAACTCTCAGTCTAAAGCTCGAAAAGCTCTCTTTGCTATCGAGAGCAAATTCAAAAAGGAACCTCTTTTTAAACAACAGTACACTGATTTCATGGATGAGTATGAAAGCTTAGATCATATGGAAGTTGTTAACAAATCTAATGATGAATTGCACCCCCCAATTGAAACGGTTTATTTAAATCATCATCCCGTGTGGAAAAACCCTCTTGTAAAAGATAAAATTCGAGTTGTTTTCAATGGTTCATCACCCGACGTTAATGGCAACAGTCTTAACGACACTCTTTATTCTGGTCCTGCTATTCAATCAGATTTATCTGCTATACTCTTAAACTTTCGATTATTTCCCATAGCTGTCATAGCCGACATAAAACAGATGTACCGTCAAGTGTTAATTCAACCAGAACAACGAGATCTTCAAAGAATCTTGTGGCGTGATGAAACCAGTAAGCCCATTAAGGTATTTCGCTTGAAAACGGTTACTTATGGCTTAAAACCCTCTGCTTTCCTTGCTATCCGATCCCTACACTTGCTAGCCTCTCAAGATGGTCATTTATTTAACCCCAAAGCCTCTGAAACACTAACTACGTCATTCTATGTTGACGATTATTTGCAATCCTTCCCCTCTTTGGAGGAAGCTTCTTTTGTATCTTTAGAACTTCAGGCATTACTAAGGAATGGAGGTTTCCCACTCCATAAGTGGAACTCCAACTCCCCTGAGTTTCTCGCTCAGTTTCCCACCGAAGACGTAGATCCTTCTTCTGTCGAAATTTGTGGTAACTCCGAATCTATAAAAACTCTAGGAGTTCACTGGTGCACTAGCACTGACACTCTTATCTATAAAGTTTCGCTCGCAGAAGAGCTTCCTAATACAAAAAGACAAATTCTCTCGGAAATTGCAAAAATTGTTGATCCACTTCAATTCCTTGCCCCAGTTATCGTTATAGCCAAACTCTTCATGCAAGAGCTGTGGTCGCTTAAATGTGAATGGGATGACACTGTCCCTCTTTCTTTTCTTAATCGTTGGCTCTCGTTTCGCAGCAATTTGCTGGATCTTTCCCTTATTGAAATTCCCAGGAATTTAATCAGCTCTCATTCTAATGCATCTTTTTTCCTTCATGTGTTCGCGGACAGTTCCGAAAAAGCTTATGGTTGCTGTGCATATTTAGTTTATCACGATTCACTCTATGGATCTCTAGTTTCCAACCTTGTTTGTGCCAAATCGAAGGTCGCTCCTCTTAAAACTATCACTTTGCCTAGGCTCGAACTGTGCGCTGCACTCATGGCTGCAGAACTTGTCAAGAAATTACGGGAAGTATTAAAGGTCGAATTCTCGCAAATCTATCTCTGGAGCGATTCCATGATCGCCCTTTCTTGGATCGCCAAGAACCCCTCTCACTGGCAAACTTTCGTTGCAAACAGGGTTTCTAAAATTCAAGCTCTTTCTTCTGGATGTCAATGGAGGCATGTTCCCAGTGCGGATAATCCAGCTGATATTATCTCTCGTGGTTGTTTACCCTCTCAATTGGCAGCTTCCCAATTGTACTGGCATGGGCCCTCGTGGCTAATCGAAGGATCTTCCTCATGGCCTTCTAAACCCCCTGCTACAAACTCCAACTTGCCTGACGCTAAAGTACCTACCCATTGCTTCGTGTCTTGTTTCCAACGCTTCTCATCCTTTGTTGTCCCGCTATTCTTCCTTTCATAAATTACTACGGATTGTCGCCTAACTCCTTAGATGGAAATATCTTGTGGTTGACCAACCTCTTCTCCCTAAACCACACCTTACCAATCATGAATTGAATCTCGCTACCGTTAAGGTTTTACAACTGACACAGCAAGAAGCCTTTTCTTCTGAATTGTCTTTGCTTTCTTCTAAAAGAGATCTTCCCAAATCTAGCCGTCTTCGTGCTTTAGCCCCGTTTCTTGATGACCATGGGTTACTCAGGGTAGGTGGAAGGCTCTCGCAATCTTTACTCTCTGAAGACAAAAAGCATCCCGTTATTTTGCCTTCCAAACATCACGTAACTTCCTTAATTATACGTGACTTTCATTACCGTAATCTTCATGTAGGTACACGTACTCTGCTTTGCCTCTTAAGAGAAAAGTACTGGATTATAAATGGAATTCATGAAGTTTCTTCTGTAATTCATAAGTGCATTCCTTGTTTCAAAGCGAAACCTAAAATCAATACTCAATTAATGAGCGATCTGCCCTCTTTTCGTTCTTCTCCTATACGCCCATTTGCTTTAACTGGCGTGGACTATATGGGTCCGTTCCAATATCAACGAAACTCTCCTGAAGCTAAACGCAAATTGTTTGGTAAGCTTTATGTTTCTCTCTTTGTTTGCATGGTTACCGGCGCTATCCACTTGGAACTAGTAACGAATGCTTCTACCTCTTATTTTTTTATCAGCTGTCTCTCGTTTCACCGCTAGGCGTGGTGTTCCTTCTGAGATGTTCTCTGATAACGCTTCCACCTTTCAGGGCGCAGCTTCCCTGTGGAAGAAAGCTCTCACTTCCTCTCCTGCCATGGAACAAATATCTAATTTTTCTTATTCAAAAGGTTTCAAATGGCGCTTCATACCTCCTTACGCTCCGCATCATGGTGGTAGGTGGGAATCTTGCGTAAAGCTCACTAAACGTCATTTAAGAAAAGTCTTAGGTAATCGAATTCTGACTTACGAAGAATTCAATTCTCTGTCTGTTCTGATTGAAGGTGTTGTTAACTCTCGCCCCTTAACTCCGCTTTCCAATGACCCTGATGACCTACTTCCACTCACCCCTGGTCACTTCCTTATCGGCACTTCTCTTTCTGCCCCTCCTCCTCTTCCCAATTCTTACAGGGATTTTAATTTACCTATTGTTTGGCGTAAACTTGAAGCCCTCCGTAATCCTTTTTGGAAGAGATGGAACTTGGAATATTTAACTTCCTTGCAACGGAGGCAGAAGTGGTTTCTTTCCAGTCCCGACATTAAAGTGGGGGACTTGGTCTTGGTTAGGGATGTTTCTCCCCCTCTAGTCTGGACTTCCGGTAGAGTGACCAAGTGTTACCCTGGAAGAGATGGGAGAGTCAGGGTGGTCAGAGTCTTGACCATTAACGGTTCGATTACAAGACCCTTGTCTTTGATCGCTCCTCTTCCACTAAATGTGTAACTGTTTATTTGCTCTCTGTTGGTGTTTCCCCCCAGTATGGTGTATTCTTTGAATACACGGTACCTGAGATATAATTTTTATTGCTCTTTGCATGTTCATTTCTTCCTTTCTCTTTGTCAAACACCAACAGTGATCATCTGTTTTCTCCTTGTTGGGCATATCTCTTATGTCTTCATAAGTCTGTTCTAGATATATAACTTCTGTGACCCACCTAGCGTCACCTCGCAGCGAATCTCTGAAGCTCCTCAACTCTTCCTGGTGCTAGAGGACTTACTTATCCATTTGGCCACCAGATCCTGTTACCATCGCCAGCTATTTTCTCCTTGAGCAAGAGGACTACGTCTACTTCTTTACTCACCATGCTGCGCTAGTATCATCTGTTATCAACTCTTAGAAGATCAGCTCAGCAAGAGATTAATTTTTTGTTTCACAGTTGGCAATGTTTATATGTTCTCCTTTTGTCTCCTACCCCCCACTCCTTCCCCTTTTCTTGGTCCCTCCGTGCTCCGTTGAGCAGCTCTCACTTCTCAGTCTGCAGTTGACTCGATCAGTCAAAGCTCCACTCGAGCTAGCCTCCTCAATCCAAGAGGCATACTCTCTTCTACGCCATGTTGGCAAAGTAGTACGGAACTTCGCCTTCAACATGAAATCAAGATAAGTACCATTTTAAAGGTTTTAACCTCATCTTCATCAATTTTATCTACATGCTTTTAATTATAATTTATAGACAGCGTGAGATTACTTGTGGGGCGGCAATCATTCTTCGTGGGATTTGCCATGTTGAGCTTTTGCTTGTATAAGACAACCTTATTAAAAAAGAGCTTTTCTTAAGCTATTCAAACGAGAAATCCTCTCGCTACGTGGGATATTATCTAATACCCGCTGTCTATAATTATAAAGCTAGTTCCTCCGTTGGATTTTCTCAACCCCATTTTTCTGCTAAGGTCGTTCTGGAACCTTCGAGATCTTGTACTCTATCTGCGAGTCTTGCCGTCAAGTATTGTTCACGCACTTGTGAAAATGCTAGTTAAAATGAGGAATCTTCCTTAAATTACTGCAATAGCGAACTTTCTTCCCCCGTTGGAACATTCTATGGCGCATTTAATTGTAAATCACAACTTTTTCAAGAAATAGACTCTCACCTATATAGTGCAATCAGTTCTTTCCATAATTGCAATAACTTTCTTTTTCATGAACTTTAGTGTTTCTATAGTGAACTTTGCATCAATCCTTACAGACTATAGTGATAACCAGTGCTTGCTCCACGTTTCTACCGCGTCGCGATCGTCCGGTTATATTAAATACGGCCATGAACATTGATCCTATATCCCAATGATCTTTCCTCAACCTTCTACTAACAAACATTATTAATAAAATTGTAACTTTTCTATAAGGTGTCACTCACGAAGTGCCCTTCCAACTTTGCTAGTTTAACATTAATTAAATTCTGCATAATTGCTTGTGTGATACAAGTTTTAAATCACATTGTTCCTTTCCTATAATCAGGGAGAACATTTCTTTAAACTCTTGAGCGAGTCATGTTCAGGTTTCACGAAATGGAAACTGTCCCATTTGGCGAGTGATTCCTGCTCATACTTGGGAAGTCTAGAACTTTCCTTTTCACTTTCTTCAGGTTTCACAGTAAGTGACCTGCCCTCTTTGTATAATTCTCATATATTAATTCTGTATAAATATAAGAAGTTGTAGGAACTTCTATCTTATTTTTCATGTTGTTATTATTGTTATTTTCAAAGTTGGCACTTTCTCTAGAACATTCTTTCCAGAATTTCTTAAGGTGCACTCTTTGTACTCCAATTCACGTTCAAGCTTTAATTATTTTATTGTTCAGTTGTTTAAATCTTATAAAGATTTTAGAAACATGTAAGGTTTGAAACCTTGTAAATTGTCAATTGCCTGGAGCAACCGTTTAATGTTGAGAGGTCTGCGACCCTATTTGTTAAAAAGTTCAAATGAACTATGTTTGTCAAAATTATATTGCATAATTGTTAATTTCCTCAAACTTCTTCTAATTGTAAAATAAATGAATCGTTTCCCTTCGCTTTTTCATTTGCGAATACAAAGTTTAGGCAAAATCCTGTCTTCCTTGACTCTCCGCACTCAATGACATTAAAATCATTAATAGGGCTTTCACCATTTGTTGCATTTGAGCAAGAACTCTTAATTTTCACCTCACTAAAGTTCTTTTTAGCGTTAATAGCTAATTCTTATTGGCCAGTAAGGCAAGTAAAGCTCGCTAAGCCAGCTACCTGCTTGTGGAGATCCTCTCCGAAAACTTATGGTCAGTTTTCTAAAAGATAAGTGTTTCTTTTTGTCTAAACTTTTAGCCGGCTCCTCGCTGAGTAAAAGCTTAGCCATTTTCCAATGCAACCATTGGTTCATTTACCAATATTACCCAATAAGGCATAATCTTTTATCATTTTCCTTTTTAGAAACACTTGGTCGCCCTTACAGGAACTCCATAATTTTGGAAATTGAAAATACCAAACCTGAGTTAAATCATTGGCATTCTTCGAATTACTTTGTAAAACCTAATTTCTTTGAGAAGACATACAGTAAATTTGTTCCTCTCAGTCTTGCCAGACCAGCACTCTTCCCCATAGTAGTTTTATATATGCTTGAGAGAGATTATACGAAAGCCACTCTGTTGCAATCCGCCCAAGTTCTATCGGTGTTTCTCGTCAGCTTAGACCAAGTCCTTACTCATTTTAGGTATCCGAAAGCGGACTTTCGGTGGCAACCGCTTCTAATTGTATTGAAAGTCAAATTCATAACTTTTGTGGGACTCTCCACCTATTTTTCTATCCTTTTTCTCCAATCCAAAACCTACTTCCTTTTCTTAATCATCTTCCCTTGGTGGGTGGGTTATTCCTCAGCTAATAAACTACCCACATGCGCTTCCGGTGCGCCAACAAAAAATACACACTGTTCAACGCACACGCCCCCACTAACCAAAGTAACAAGAGCGATCCACAGTCCGCAGAAAAATTCTGGTCGACCCTTGACACAGTGATGTCCAAAGTCCCCAGGGATGACGTCAAAATCCTCAAGGGCGACTTCAATGCACAGATCGGTAGAGAAAAGATGTACAGGAAAACAGTCGGAAACTATCCTGCACATAAATTCACTAATAAAAATGGTTCACGACTCATAGAACTCTGCCAGCAGAATAACCTCAAGCTCATGTCAACATCTCTTATAAAACACCCTAGAAAACAGAAAACCTGGCGTTCTCCAATCCAGCAGTTAGGTGAGTTCCAAATCGACCATGTGGCAATTTCATATCCAGTACAGAAGGAGATTCATGATGTACAGGTACGTAGAGGAGCCAACATTGGCTCTGACCATTACCTAACCCACGTCAAGGTCAAGTTCACCCCAAAGAGAAATTTCTGTAAGAAAACCCCCCTACCAAAATTTGACACAAAAAAGATCGCAGATTCTGGAGTGAAGGAAGCCTGGGAAAAAGAACATGCCAATGACTGGCAAAATTTCCACCGAAAAATCATAGAAACAGCACAAGCTCTCATTCCTTTGAAGAAGAATTCCAAACATCCTTGGTGGGGTGTTGATTGTGAGAATGCACTCATTACCAGGAAATTGGCATATCAGAAATACAACAGTAAAAAATCCCCAGAAAATTTACAGACTTTCCATGAAACACGAAAAGCAACTGCAAAAATTATCAGACAATCCAAGAGGAGATACCTGAAGGAACAGTTGGACTCCATTGAGGACAACTTCCGTAACTACAACGTAAGGGACTTCTACAGAACGTTTGCAGGACACATCAGAGGGTACACACCACCAAACCTGTGCTTCAGAAAATGTGATGGAAAATTAGCACTAACGAATAAGGAGAATTGCAAGGTGATGGCACAATACTTCTCTGATCTTCTCAACTGTCCAGAACCAATAGAGAGATTCTCAGAGGAAGAACCTACAGTCAAGAACGCAGACTCATTACCTCCGACAGAAGAGGAAGTTCACAGGCACATCATCAAACTTAAGAACAACAGGACATCTGGTGAAGACGGCATGGTGGCCGAACTACTGAAAAACCTAGGGCCACACTCACTTAGGGAACTCACACAGATTATCACTGACATCTGGACATCAGAAAAGCTACCAGATGAGTGGAAATGTGCATTGATCCACCCTTTACACAAAAAAGGCGACCGCTCTGACGTAAACAATTACAGGGGCATTTCACTATTACAAGTTACGTACAAGATCCTCTCAGCGTGCCTACTCCAAAGGGCTCGGGACCAGCTGGAACACAAGATTGGCGAGTACCAGGCGGGATTTCGTCCTGGTCGCTCCTGCGCGGAACAAATCTTCAACTTAAAAAGTATACTGAAAATCAAAGCCCTCAGGAATACTCCAGTTATATGTACCTTCGTTGACTTCAAGAAGGCATATGACTCCATTGACCGTCAGTCATTGTTCAACATCTTACACGAGCAAGGTTTGGATAGCAAGACCTTGCGATTGATCAAACAGACACTGACAGACACGACATCAAAAGTGAAATTCATGGGGGAAATCTCAGAACCATTTCAGATCAATACAGGTGTTCACCAAGGTGACGGGCTCTCTCCGCTCCTCTTCAACCTAGTGCTGAACAAAGTTATCAAGGAATGGGAGAAATAGCTGAGACTTCAAGGATACTGGAGGCCAGTGCGACTAGGACGACCAAAGGACGAACTGGAGGTTGTCTGTCTAGCCTTCGCGGATGATCTGGCTCTACTCTCAGATAACGAAACCACATCAATCAGACAGATAGAAGTACTCCAAGAGTGCGCTGAAAAAGTAGGACTACAGATCTCGTTCCAAAAGACAGAGTTTTTCTGTACGAAATTCGACATACAGAATTTAAACACGAAATATGGAAAGATCAGTAGAATCGCCCACTTTAAATACCTAGGTGAAGTGCTTGAACCGACGGGAAAAGAGAAAATCGCGCAGAACACTAGGTTAATGAAAATGAAGAGAGCCTTATACAAGACACAGAGTGTCTACAACAAAAAATGTCTGTCCACATTCACTAAAATTCGTAATTACAACACGGTTATTAAACCTGAGGTGCTTTATGCTAGTGAGACGTTGACGTTACACACTAAGGGCGACTTGGAAAAAATCCTCACAGAGGAAAGAAAAATAATAAGGAAAATAATTGGACCAAAGCACACAGATGAAGGATACAGGCTTCACTCCAGAGACACCACAGAGAAATTGTCCAACCTCGCAGTAGACATCAGAAAGAGGCGACTAAAATTTTACGGCCACATCAGCAGACTCCCACAAACCAGACTCACCAACAAAATTCTTAGATACATACAGCGGCTCAAGATTACTACACACTGGATGATGCAAGTCAAAATTGATCTAGTAAAAGCACAGGTCGACCCAGAAGACGTCATAGACAAAAGCGTATTTAGACACAAAGTATACAAGTGGGAAGTGTTGTCAGAGAGAGCTGCACCTACAGCCCAAAGACCAAAGTGGACCGAGGAAAGGAAGAGGGCCTTTAGTGCACGAATGAAAGAGTACTGGAAAGACAGGAAGAACAAAAAGTCATGATTGCTTAGCGTGGTCTAATAGGCCTGTAACGTGTAAAATAAAATAAATAAATAATAATAATAATAAATTAAGTATCTTGGTGAATGGATAGACCCTACAATGTCCTAAAACGAGGCTTTTGCGTCATGCTTGAATAAAATTGAAATTGCTTACCATCTAACTCAGAATGTGTACAACAAAAGATCTATAACGCTGAATGCAAACCTCGAGCACTATTGCACGGTCATCCGATAGGAAGCGTTGTATGCAGCGGAATGTCTCGCCATAGATAAAAAAAGGCGTAATAAAAAAACTGGAGACCAAGGAAAGGAAGATATTGAGGAAAATCCTGGGTCCAAACAAAGAAAACGGCGAGTTCGGAAGACGCCACAACCAAGAGATGTACACACACGTAGAGAAAATAACTGACGTGATGAGGAAAATGAGGATTTCTTTTTATGGACATATAACCCGAATGAAATCAACACGGCTATCCAACAGAATGTTTGCTTTTCTCCATGAGAAAAAGACAGAGGGGGCCTGGTGCAGTGAAGTAGAGAAAGATCTGTTGGAGATTGGGATAACATGTGAGCGTGGCCCACTTAGGGAAGAAACTTCAAGAACATCGGAGTTTCCAACCTAAGCCTAGACTATAAACCGTGAAGGCGTGGACGACGGAGATAAAGGTGCAACATCGTTTGCGAATGAAAGAGTACTGGGCCATCATTAAAATGCAGAAGAAACAGTTGACATGACGTGGTCCTCAGTTGGCCGTAACGCAGCAAGAAGAAGAAGAATAAATTATGTTCTTCCACTGGACTTAGAGACATCGAATCATGAATGTTTTTATTCATCTCTTTGTATTGTAAGTATTGCGCACGCTCCGACGAGTGCGATCTGAGTGTCTACTGAACTACAGTAGAATGCATAAGCGTAGTTCCTTCAGGTTATTTATTCGCATGTCCCAGTAATTGGGATTATATTGTGTTGACCGACTGAAGATTCTCAATATCAAATGAACATTAGTAACTTATAATTTATTTGAAGAAAAAAAAGAACAGTAATTACGAGATGTTTGATACGGAGGGGATGTATGGCCAAGGAAACAATTACACATCAGTTGTTACGTTCATTTTCTCAACATAATCTCCTTGTAACTTTATGCAATTTTGCCATCTATGTGTCAGTCTCTCCAGACCTCCCTGAAACCATTCTTCCGGAATACTGCGTACCCATGCCTTGACAGCGACCAAGCAGAGGTATCTTCATGTAGCTGTGACCAGTTCTGCAAAACAGCGACCACGCAGGTGATGATCACTTGGAGCCAATTCGGGGGAGTATGGTGAATATGGCAGCACCGAGAATCCCATTTGATCAATGGCAGCAGTGGTCTCTCGGCTACTGTGGGGGCAGGCATTGTCATGGTGCAGATGCACACCTTTATCGCATTTTCTTGGCCGCTTAGTTTGAATGGCACGACGTAAGCGCTTAAGGGTTGCCACATATGCTGCACTGTTAATCGTGGCCCCCAGTTCCATCCAGTCAATGAGGATGGTGCCCTTTGTGTCCCAGAACACTGTCGCCACTCGCTTGCCAGCTGATGGCACTGTTCTCAGACTGCCACCAAGCGCCGATGAATTTCTGCAGTGGTCATGTCTTCTTTCCATACCAACCAAGTCGTATAGCGCTGTCCTTGACGGTTGTTTCCATGTGCTCTGCTCCTACGCTGACACGGTTGTTATGAAATGCTGTCACGAGTGCATTCGTTGGCCCCTGTGTGTGTTCTGCTACCAAACATCACCACCTTCAAAAGTGAAATGTGAACCATACCCGGACATAACGTGTAAAACAATATAGTACGCCTCTCGTACTATCACAGCAATGGGTAGACCCCATCCTCTATTGAACCACGGTGCATGCGGAAGATGTAGCGAGCTCTGAAGTGTCCTAGGGCCACGCGCTAACCACACTGAGTGTTTGGTAACAGGGGTTGGTCCCTTGAGGCGCGCCAGACAGTACAATCAGCAGCAGTTGCTGGACTTTACGTTGACACGCTTTCTACTTCTCCCAGGAGAACACCCCCTAACCATCGTCTTTCTCATTAATGGAGAAACTCTCCGACCGATGAGAAATTTCCAGAATGTCCCCTCTGACTTCATTACGTTGATTGCACTGTCTTCTAAAGAAGCTAAACAAAGACTCTTTATTCGTACAAGATAGCGACCATGTGTACTGTATTATTAAAACATTAAGATCGATAAATTAGGATGAATTTTTCATCACCGAAAAATTATGAAAGGGGAATTGTGTATTTGAGGCTACAGACGCACAAGTCACAGGGATACCACACTAAATATTCCTCACAACCACCATCTTGAATATATTAAACCTTAAGGTCCATAACCTTATAAACATTCTAATTGTTAAAATGGCAGTATTTTACAGAGGATTACAGTGACTAAGCTGACTCTGCCCCTGTCAAGGACTATAATTGAATGTTGGTTGTAAAAGATTTTTGAAATACAACGTGATGTATTGTACGTTATATCATTCTAAAGATTGTTCTTATTTCCAATCATTACGGTACGGTACTTCCTGAACCTATTATCGATTTATTTGGAACTTTGGTCGAGTGGACTAGATTCTTTTCTCTCACCCGTGTAGCAGGGATACGAATATGAAGAAGCTTTCTTTATTTGTGTCTTAGTATAATATGTTGTTTTATAATCACCCATATAATTACATATAGTGCGTATTTTCTAATGAGAAATAGATCCGAATTACACAGAACATTATAATGCAAGATTCCACATCAAAGAGGCTAGTTCATTGACTAATGATTTCTACATCGGTCCCTTGGCCAAAATAGTACATTATGCAATGCGCCTATAATGGCAATAATTAAGACAAGAGTATGTTTATAAAACGAGCGTACGCGAGTTTTATAATTTCCATACGAGTGTCTTAATTACCATTATAGACGAGTTGCATACGACTGTTTATGTTCGACGAGAATTATTATAACTATTTTATGTTCGAACATAAATATTCATAAATATAAACCCGGTCGAAGCCGTCGAATTTTTTAAGAGTGTTAAAATCCCTCAGTATGCCTTCCTTCGGAGGGGAAGTAAAGCCGGCGGTCCCATGTCATAGATTTATGGCATGTTAAAGAACCTTCCACTAATTACACCTGTGTGAAGGTAAATTGGATAGGTTAAGAATATAAACAAGGCTCTTAGGTTTCTACGTTCGTTGCCAAGAGCCGACTGCGGCGGCGCCTAGTAGCTAAGTTCTGAACTAGGCCTAGTAGTCGTTGACGGTGGCGTTTGGCGGCAAAAGTAGGAACTATTTGAAAATTCTAAGTTGCAGCCTGTACTTAAATTTAAAAAAAACAGATACACACACTAATACAGCCATCACAATTAACACCGGTTATCAGACAGATTCTACACACACCCAAAGTACACGGGGCTACATGACCGCGTTGTCGCAGCCCCTAAACTGAGGAACCAACCAACTATTCATAAATATCTGTCGAGATTTCACCAGTTTTATGTACTGAACAGAGCGCATGAGACACAGAGAATACCTTGTATTTGACTATGGGCTCCTCGATTACCCTACTATGACACTAGGCCAGGCAGTGAAATGTAAATTCGAAGGCCATGGAACTCAGCGCATCTAATTATCTAATTGGTCAAACAACTGTTTCTTGAGCTCTGATTGGTGGGAGAAACTGCTTGATAATGAAAAATAGTGTTATAATGAGCCTCATTATAGTACAGTTTTCTGACATTTAATAGTCAGGGTCGATCATAAATTATACTACCTACTAGTAATACACACATCAAAAAAAGTTTTGCATCACCTCGGTTCCCAGATCTCCGGCATATAGACGTTGACTGTGTATATTGTATCAAAGATACAGTCCCTTTGACTGTTCATAGATGTCACTAAAACTGCTCAAAGATGTAAACAACCATGCATGAGCAGGGCCTATTAGACGGAGGGGGTACGACAGCCGATCAGTTCCAGTCATTCCACCAGGACGAAGGTACGCTGCTCATGTTGTCTGTAGTTCTACCATGCCTAGAAGGTCAATACCGCAGTTCGATCGCGTCCGCATTGTTACTTTGTGTCAAGAAGGGCTCTCAACAAGGGAAGTTTCCAGGCGCCTCAGAGTGAACCAAAGCGATGTTGTTCGGACATGGAGGAGGTACAGAGATACAGGAACTGTCGATGACAGGCCTCGCTCAGGCCGCCCAAGGGCTACTACTGTAGTGGATGACCGCTACTTACGGATTGCCGCTCGGAGGAACCCTGACAGCAATGCCACCATGTTGAATAATGCGTTTCGTTCAGCCACAGGACGTCGTGTTTCAACTCAAACTGTGCGCAATAGGCTGCATGATGCGCAACTTCACTCCCGACGTCCATGGCGAGGTCCAGCTTTGCAACCCCGACACCATGCAGCGCGGTACAGATGGGCCCAACAACATGCTGAATGGACCCCACAGAATTGGCATCACGTTCTCTTCACCGATGAGTGTCGCATATGCCTTCAACCAGACAATCGTCGGAGACGTGTTTGGAGGCACCCTGGTCAGGCTGAACGTCTTAGACACACTGTCCAGCGAGTGCAGCAAGGTGGTGGTTCCCTGATGTTTTGGGGTGGCATTATGTGGGGCCGACGTACGCCACTGGTGGTCATGGAAGGCTCCGAAACGGCTTTACGATACCTGAATGACATCCTCCGACCCATAGTGCACCCATATCGGCAGAATATTGGAGAGGCATTTGTCTTCATGGACGACAATTCTCGACCTCATCGTGCACATCTTGTGAATGCGTTCCTTCAAGATAACGACATCGCTCGACTACAGTGGCCAGCATGTTCGCCAGACATGAACCCTATCGAACATGCCTGGGATATGTTGAAAAGGGCTGTTTATGGACGTCTTGACCCACCAACCACTCTGAGAGATTTACGCCGAATTGTCGTTGAGGAGTGGGACAATTTGGACCAACAGTGTCTTGATGAACTTGTGGATAGTATGCCACGACGAATACAGGCATGCATCAATGCAAGAGGACGTGCTACTGGGTATTAGAGGTAGTGGTGTGTACTGCAATCTGGACCACAAATGCTGAAAGTCTAGCTGTATGATGGTACAACATGCAATGTGTGGGTCTCATGAGCAATAAAACGAGCTGAAATGTTGTTTGTGTTGATCTCTATTCCCTTTGTATTTAAAGGTTCCGGAACTCTTGGAACCGAGGTGATGCAAAACTTTTTTTGATGTGTGTATAAGGAATGGCATTTGGTTTACGTGTCACAAGCTACTAGACTCTACCGCGGATCAAGAACAACGAAGGATATCGCTACGGTAGAGTGTTGAAATATGTGGTGCTATAAGTATTTATAATATTTTCCATTGAAAATACACACTATGTAATTTATGCTTAATAGTACAACATCTGTGTAATTATAAAACAATAAATAATAAAAATCTCTCAGTTTTGCTTCATGAGGCTGAGAATAAACCGTTCTAGTATTCGCATAACGAGAAGAATCAGCCTAATGGTATCACGCCCCCTATATCTACTGAGGCTTTAGTGACTTTGGACGCCAAACGTTTACCCCGATGTGAGTCTTTAAAATGCCAGTAAATCCATCGACAACGTTCTCTCTCATTTAAGCAGCCTCAAATGCCATCCGACTGCTCCAGAATTCGATTCCGCTACCTCGGACACGACGGAAGGGCTGGATTCTTGCCACTGTGCAGTGTACTGTATACTGCCGAAGGGACTGCTCACATCTGCCGAACGCGATAGCACTCTTAGAATGTAGTCTCGCTCCATAGGAGTGGTTGCGACCTTCTCTTGTTTCCACAGCGCCGTGTAATCTGAGAGACGTGGCTGATGGAGGAAAAATGTAATTTCCGATCTCTAACGAAATTTCCTTCCCTCTTCTATTCCAGAGGCTTTTAAGGTCTCTGTCCTTTTCGGGTATGGAACAAACATACGAGTACACTAGGGCTTCCAGAGCGTCCATTTTAGAGAATAATAATATTATAGATGATGATGATGATGATGATGATAATTGTTGTTTTAAGGGGCCTAACATCTAGGTTATCGGCCCCTAATAGTCTGGGTGATAGCGAAATGACAATAAGACGGAAAGAATAACGAAAACTAATGGAGATAGAAAAAACTGACAATATGCAATTTGGAATGAAAATACCTGAAAAATGTGTAGTGTAGATTCAAAACATTCACAAAATGGAATTGAGATACACAGGGAGTCAATTCGCAAAAACAGTGCAGGAATCTGAAACAGAAAATGCAATATAATGAAAAGAAAAAGAAGACTGATCCCCAAAAGAATGAAGGGTCAAGAAAGGACCACTTGAGGAGGAAAAGAATGAGACTCCCTAGGCCTCGGATACCCTAATACTGTCGGGGTTGTAAAGAACAAGAGTTCACCAAGAAAGGTCGACAGGAATGAAGACGGAGAGGAGCCCTGCACAAGTAAATGGAAGCAACGCCGGACTCAGCTGGGGTCCCGTGGTCGCCAACCTACATCCCACTAGATGTGAGCACCTGGGGGATAATATTATTATTTTTTTAGTCGTTTACCCTCCAGGTTGGTGGAACCCACGGACTCAGCGAGGGAACTCACCACTACCGCCTCTACGGGCAGTGTCCTAGAGCTGGGAACATCGAATCGGAAGGGATACAACTGGTGAGGTGGGATTGGAACCTCGCCCAGGCGGCCTCACCTGCAAAGCGAACAGGGGCCTCATGAGGGAAGGTAAGGGATGGTGAGGATGTATAGGCAAGGAAGAGGGAAGGAGGCGGCCGTGGCCTTGAAGAAGGTACCATCCCGGCATTTGCTCGAAGACGAAGTGGGAAACCACGGAAAACCACTTCGAGGATGGATGAGGGGGAATCGAATCCCCTCTACTCATTTGGGTCACCCGAGGCTGAGTAGACCCCGTTCCAGTCCTCGTACCACTTTTCAAATTTCGTGGCAGAGCCGGGAATCGAACCCAGGACCTCCGGGGCGGCAGCTAACCATGCTGACCGCTACGCTACGGAGGCGACACTAACACTCTCGTTGCGATAAAATTCATGTGCACTTAAATAGTCGATACTCCACGTCATATTGTTTATTTACGAATGTTTTCACTAACACATGGCAGCTTCGACAGATAATAATAATATAATATCATATGGCCTCGGGTGCCGGGTGCAAGCTTTCTTGTTTGACACCCAGAGGGTACCTTGCATGTCGAATTATGTTGTTCCTTGGAGCACTATGAAAGTCAAGGAGGTTAGATATCTAAGCTCCTTGACACTATAGCGCTTTCTAGTTGAGAAAGGAGGAACTTTTTGTGTTGGCGGAAAATCTCGAGATTAATTTTGCCATTATGAAGACGGCCTACTGAATTCAAATGGGTTCTTTAACATGCCAACAACGTATGATATGCGTGTTGTGAATTTTGTGGTCTTTCAAAAATCACTTACCACGGCTTGGGGTTGGTAGTCCGACACGATAACCACTCACCCACCGTGGTAAGCTAGCTTCGTCAGGTGAATTGTTACGACTGCTGGATGAGACGTCACGATCTCTCTCCTCAGCGTTATCTGATGGTACTAGTTCGATCCCAGTACCACCTTCTGCTGCGTGATGCACCAGTGTGTGGATTATGTTGTTTCGGTCACAGCATAAGTTACCATAACCCAGCACTAACAACCGGACCTGAAACTGTGATCCAAGATATGTGGTCATGTGTCAGAATAGGCCTAGAGAATCTTGGTCATCAGCCCCGAGTACTTGGGTTATTACTATAAAAAAGTGACAGTCATTCTGAAAGACTAGACTTTGTATCATTTTAAATGCTACAAATGCTGAAAAATGCTAGAAAGGCTGGAGGCTACAGCTCGAAGCCAAAGACTCTTGACATGTTAGAAAATTATCTGCATAATGCTTATCTTGCTTTATAATACTTTACCTTGTTTCAAATAACTCACGAATGGCAAGTGGAAACCAAGGGCAATGCGCGCGGGATGCCATCACGCTCACCAGAGTGCGCGGGGACGTGCCCCTTCCATCCAGTCTAAAAACACTTATAGTAGGCGATGTATTGAAGATAGAAGATATGCTCTCACGGAATTATTTGTACAACTTTTCATGCTGACCAATTCTTACTCTCATAGTATATTGATATGTTTAAAGGTTTGCCCAGCGTAAGCGTAAGAAGCGCACGGATGCCAAGTTTGTTTTCGACTTTTTCACTGAAATCGTTACTGCTTGGCTTCCTTTGATCATACATAAATTATTTTCTACAGAATCTTTCCTCGAGATATCCTTTACAGAATGGTGAATACCGCATCAAAATCCATCCAGTGGTTCTCGAGATTACCCGTGACATCCAAGAATCGGGGATTTTTGTCTTATACTAACAAAGTAGAGATTGTCGGGGAACACATGCACCAAGCGGTACTATGACTTCACACACCTCAGTGCATCTGGATAGCCTACATTTCGTCCCTTAACTGTAACGTAACGCCAGACCCCAGCGTAACGACGAAGTCGACAAGATCATTTAAATGATAAAAGACTTTCACCGTAGTAGAAGTATAAAATTGTATCAAATGCCGCGTATCAACAGACAGGATGATCATGAAGATAATTGTTGTTTTAAGGGGCCTAACATCGAGGTTATCGGCCCCTATTGATCTGGGTGATAGCGAAAATGACAATGGAATGGACACTATAACGAAACCCAAGGTAGACTGAAAACACGTACTAAATGTAACTTAGACTGAAAGCACTCACAAAAGGCAAGTTATAGGAAAAGACTGACAAAGTGGAATTTAGATTGACCATACTTACAAAATGCAATTGAGGTTGAAAATACGTACAAAATGCAATTGAAATTCAAAATACTCACAAAAAGCCATTTGGATTCAAAATGCCACCTAAGATTGAAAATACTTGCAAAAAGCGATTGAGGTTGAAAATACTGTACTTACAAAATGCAACAGACAAGAAATAATCCAAATGTTCATGAATATCTCAGAAGTGTGGCTGAGAAGGTTAGTTCACAATCCATGATAATGTTGATTGTTCGGTGATTCGGTGCCCGAAAATACGGCATTCATAGCGGTATCTTGGTTGTAAATTTATCCTTCGAATATTCAATTTTCATACTTCCTCAAGGCAAATTTTTCCATAGGGATACAGGTTATTGCACACATTCAACATACTGTATATCCAAGTACATAAGATTCATTCACCTCGGGGTGTAGTGACTAGTATTCTTGGCTCTGCCAAGAAATGTAATTCTGGGGCTCACTCAGCCTAGTGAGGCAGAACTGAGAACGAAGTGAGTTCGATTCCCACCTCAGAATCCTAGAAGGGCGGCTTCGGTGGCGTAGTCGGTAGCATGCTGAGCTTCTATGCCTAAGATAGCGGGTTCAAACCCGGCCGAAGCCGTCGGATTTGTTAAGATTGTTAAAATCCCTCAGTATGCCTTCCTTCAGAGGGGAATTAAAGCCGGCGGTCCCATGTCATAGATTTATGGCATGTTAAAGATCCTTCCACTAATTGCACCTGTGTGAGGCTAAATTGGATAGGTTAAGAATGTAAACAACGCTCTTAGGTTTCTATGTTCGTAGCCAAGAGCCGACTGCGGTGGTGTCTAGTAGCTAAGTTCTGAACTTGGCCTAGTAATCATTGACGGTGGCGTTTGGCGGCAAAAGTAGGAACTATTTGAAAACTTCAAAGTTGCAGTCCATACTTCAATTTAAAAAACAGATACACACACTAATACAGTCATCACAATTAACACCGGTTATCAGACAGATTCTACACACACCCAAAGTACACGGGGCTACATGACCGCGTTGTCGCAGCCCCTAAACTTAAGAACCAACCAACCAATCAATCCTAGAAGGGGTTTTCAGTGGCTTCCCACTTCTACTCTGGGTAAATGCCGAGGTGGCTTACAACCGCCACCTTCTCAATACCCACTTACCGGGTGAGTTAGCCGAGGTCGTTACGGCATGACTGCTGGCAGTCGCTCACATCCGAGAGGCGAGGAGGTTCGAATCCCCCCGCCGGCAACCTAGAAGATGGACTTCTGTGGTTTCCCATCTTCCTTCCAGGCAAATGCCGGGGTTGGTCCTCAAATATAGGTCACAGCCGCTACCTTCCAACTCCTCGTCCTTACATTCAAACTTTCCTCCCCAGACAACACTCCCGGCACTAAAAGCCATCCGGTAAAAAATACCCACCTGAATTACAAGTATGCACCTTATTACAGAGTTCACAATAACACAGGTTATCAGACAAATGTTATTACTTTTTATTTTAATTTTTATTCTTATTTTTTAAAAAAATATTTTTATTTATTATTTTTAATTTTTTAAGTTCTATACACCCCCCACCCCCACCCCAGTACACGGTGCTAAATGACTACAATGCCCATGTGTATAGAATTTGTCTGATAACCTGTGTTAATGTGGTGTGGGTAGTAAGCTGTGAATTTGCTTGGCGTATAAGTGCCAAACCGCTGAAATCCATTTCTAGGATGGCTGATGTGGGAATCGAACCATATCTATTCAATTTTGGCTCAAGAGTCTCAGTGTATCCTGTTTGAGACATCAGACCAGAATCAAATTACTTGGCAGAGTCAGGAATTGAACCCAGCTCCTTTGGTATCAAAGTCTCAACGCGTACCAATGGGTGAAAGTGCCATGCTATGGCACAATGCCTCATCTCGGCTTACATTTGCGCCACGATATGAGGTTCACTAGCAGCTTCCACCAGTAACGAAAACAATGCAGAGAATTTATTTGAACCAAGTGTACGAGTATTTTTAATTTAAAAGAGGTGTTGAAAGGCGCAGGAGTCCCCCTCAGCTTATCACTCATGATCACTGGGCGGACGGGGAGCGCAGAGTGGGGGAGATAACAGGAGAAATATTGAGTTAAAAATTAAAATATCTCCAGAGGGTGTGACGTCGTCAGTTGTACGAGGGGTGAGCGAGAAATAAACAAAAGTAAATTATAAAGTAAGGGGTGAGAATTCCTCTCAACCAGGTAGACTACTGCTACAATAATAATAATAATAATAATAATAATAATAATGACGGATTGAAAGGGACAAAAAGTTCAAGTACCTGGGAGAGACTATACATGAAGATGGGTTAGAAAAAGCAGCTGTTGGAGATCGAAATCTAAAAATGGAAAGAGCATATGGATTAACGAAAAATATGTACAACGAGAAGTTCATCTCCAGGAATACCAAAATAAGGCATTATAACACTGTCATAGAAACGGAATGTCTCTTTGGCAGTGAATGCCTCTCGATGAACTATAGCCTCGAAAAACTAGAAGTCGTGGAAAGGAGAATTCTAAGAAAAATCCTGGGTGCAGTTCGGACTGAAGACGGATGGAAACTGCGAAGCATTAGAGAAGTCTAGCAGCACATGGATGCTAGAAAGAAATGAATTTAGGAGTAAAGTGAAAACCTGGAAGAGTTTCAAGTTGAAGGAAGGCCTAAAAGAAGTGGACGAACTTGGACAGAAGGTCAAATAATAACAATAATAATAATATCGTATGGCCTCGGGTGCCGGGTGCAAGCTTTGTTATTTAACACCCAGAGGGTAGCTTGCATGTCGAATTTCGTTGTTCCTTGACTATGAAAGTCAAGAAGGTTAGATGTTAGATATCTAACCTCCTTGAACACTATAGCGCTTTCTAGTAGAGAAATGAGGAACTTTGTGTTGGCGGAAACTCCCGAGATTAATTTTGCCATTATGAACACGGCCTACTGAATTCAAATGGGTTCTTTGGCATGCCAACATCGTATGACATGCGTATCGTATTTTTGCCGCCTTTCAAAAATCACTTACCACGACCAGGAGCGAACCTGCAATCTTGGGGTTAGTAGACCAACACGATACCCACTCACCCACCGTGGCAGGATCAAAGAAAACACGCCAGTGAACGCATGAAGGAATATTGGAGACAGAGGAGGCTCCTGACAAAGGAAAAGAAAATGAAACATGGTTGTTACGTGATCGTAAGTGGTCAATTCGCATGGGAAAGGAAAAGGAGAAAAATCAATATCGAAGAACAGAAAATTAAGACATTACATTACACCACAGTAATCAAACTATACGCCTTAACCTTAATCATTGGATGGAGATTTCTTATTACACGGGTGTGCAAATTATTACTCGACGCCTGTTTTTCAAAATTTCATTTATACGTTTCTTGATTTAATGCACTGAATAAATTCAGAGGGCGCTGAAGTTATTTGAAATATTTAACCATTAGTCTCACTTATATGTTATTTTAAGAAATTTATAGTGAAATAATTATATAGAATTTCCACGAAAAGAGGGGCCTCATTAATGCAAAATGTCACACGTTTTGTTTAGATTACTTTATTCTACCATTGGTATGAGTTTAGAGCTGAGGAATTCAAAGGCATTATACCGATGATCCACTCTTGAACTATACAAAGATTCGTAGACCAAGGATTGAAATCACCTGATTTAGAGGGCAAATTCCCAAACCAATGAAAAAAGAGTAAACGAACCCATCTCATGTATCCCTTGGAATACCCAATTATGAAAATTTCCAGTCGTATTTTTTTTAATGCGAAAAGTTATAAGTGTACAGGGGAGAAAACCTCACCTAGTAGGTTGATAAAGGAGGTCATCCATTGTTCAATAAAATGATTCTAATAATTTGCACACCTCTGTAAAGACATACAGAAATAAGAAAGAACAAGAAGTTCCGTGACGAACTAAAGAGCCTAATTTTCTTAAAATTTAAGATTCATGCCAATTATTAATCTATATGGATCTATCTAGAATAATGGCGAAATTAAGTTGGTAATATCGAAATTCCTAATTAGTTCGAAATACTGTATTGTGCCCGTTTAGACCGGAGTCTGCACGACCACATATGCATTTTACCAAGAATCAGTCAGCACAAGAGTCAAAATATCCCGGGGCGCCAGATGGGTTAAAGCTAATCGCAAAAACGACATCAAATGAAAAAATGCTTTACTGATTTTTGGCTCAATGCAACAATAAGGATAGAAGGAGATTCAACTGGGCATAACACATCATGTAAAATTATCTAATTTTATTCTGAATTTAAAATTGACTGCAAAATAAAATGCTCAAAGCAGCATCATTCACGTGTGGCGACCCACATTACTATTTACACAATGTACAGAAATTTTCCAACACATTGGACAATTATCTTTGGAGACACAAGTCTGATTATCAGTCCTGTAGACTGTGTTCCAAAATTATATCCATTATTTATGATTAAATCCAGTTCAAATTTAATAGTCTTTACTGGAAATATTGTAGTTCACTGGTTGAATTTTTACATAATATTAACACTCGTAGAATAATTGTTCATAGAATTTTTAACTTTCACTTATTTTTCCAGTTTCAAAAAAATATTGTCAAAAAATATTATTATCTCTGAATCAACACAAATTATGTATACATATTAATAACAACATCTGAAAAGTATCTGACCATTGAGCATAGCATCGAGAACTGTGCGAAGCACAACAAAATTAATTGTTCTTCTGACATTAAACGTTTCGAGAAGTGACTTGATTATAAACTTCAAGTTCCTAACAAAAAAAATATGATTTCTGAATCATCAACTTGATCAATAAATTGTTGGACCATTCAACTAATCGATTTTCCACTTGGAATCATTATTAAGAAAAATATTTATATTTATGGCCATTTTAGTAACTTTCACAACTTGCAATTCTTTAACAGAATGCGGAAATAAGAATTGTAGCTTCATAATAAATTCATTTATTTCATGACACTAGGATTGAAAGCATCCTTCAAATTATTCGTGGTTATAGAATTATTTTTAATTGGCAGTGGCCCATTCTATTATTTTTATAAGAACACAATATTCCAACAACAACGGCAAAGGTCTTCCTCTGAAGAAGAATAAAATACTATCATGACAAATCCGGGTTCTAGCAAAATCAAAGTCTTAATGGAATCCGTAAACAAGGTTGAAATAAGAACTGATGGTTTTTAAGAAATAACCTTTGGGTCATTCATACGACGCAATGTGTAGTTCCAATACTCCTTCTTTAACACTGAGTCATCGAACCTGCTATTTGATTGATGCTCTAATAAAAACCTCCTCATTCCTGCGACTTAAACATGCGCACCTGGGAATGGCATTTCAACTACTCCACACACATAAATTTTCTTCCCAAAATTTATACAATAAATCAAGCCTCTGCTTGTTATCAACACTGGAAGATTAATAAACTTAGAAGTTTATTTTATTTTACCATTCAGTTCAACCCGTGAAGTTACCATACTTATGATAATCTTTATTTCACTTTCGAATGTGTATTTACGTCATGATTTTATATAAATACAAAAATAGCCTAATTGATACAAATATCATTTGCTTCCCGTTTCATGCCTCTCCGTGTTATCTGAAAAATATACTTTGCTCATTGCAAATATTAACTGTTCAACCAGAACTGTAATGTTGGTTGAATGCGGGCTTGCGCTAACCACTCTCCTTCGGAAAATCACCTGTTCCAAACTAGAAATGATTAAACTACTTCATAAGCTCTCTCTCAATAAATGTGATTATTAGAAAATATAAGATCCAATAATTATTTAGAAAAATTATGAAAATTATTATTATTATTATTATTAGTGGATTATTATTATTATTATTATTAGTTATATTATTGTAAATATGTTTAATTATTATTTCATTATGTGAGAATCCACATGTTCGATTCTTCGAATATGGATAAAATATCCATCTCTCAACAAAAATAATTATTAACTTTTACAGTTACATCGGCTGATTACCGTGATTATCAAAAAATATGAAACATTCAAATAAATGTTCGTTATGCTCGGTCATCGATCCTAAACTGTTCTGAGTGCTGAAAATACTCAGAATAACTCTAATATGTCTTGCGTAAATCATTGCAAGATTTAAATACGAAGAAAAACAAATGTGTTGGTCATCTGCAGAAAAAGAGTTTGTTCCAATTAGCTAGGCGTAATATAAAGTCAAAATGTGGCTTACATTTCTCGTTGGTCTTGAAGCGTAGTGAACCTGGTCTGTACCAGATTTATCCAGATACATGCCCTATCGGACACGCACGTCTAATCCTTGTATCGGCCACCATTATATACCCACAATCTGTCTAACACGACATAGTGGAAATATTTCTTGAAGTTTGAAGTAACTGCTGATCCATTTTTATATTGACTTCTGTTAAAGCCATAGCGGTTTGCTTAAATGGGGTCAGATCCAAGTGATCTATTCTCAAATATGTCAGTTGTAACATAACTCACGGTAATCTTTTCAGTACAAGAAAACACTGACAGTCTAAATCAATCAACGGCTGTTCTGAAGATCGTTCCCTGGGCATGGCTTATCACCATCTATCATGCGCGAAGCAACATATAGTTTCCCTTCGTCGGCTAATGAAGAACACCGTGATAGACTGGCCTTCAATATACTGAAAGATCGGAGTGGTTATCAAGTTACAATTTATGAAACTGACTAATTGGACTAAAATATCCAAGTATTGAATTATTATTACTGGACTGTGACAAAGTACTTTCTAGACAGAGTCTAGCATATGTCCATATAGAAATAAAGTATTTCACCAGTGTCCGTAGAAAAGTAACAATCACCTTAATGATTCTCTCTGCCGGAAACTTACTATGTTCCACATGTATCGCAGCACTTTTGTGACTATCACAATTTAAAGATTTCTTCTGCGTAGATCCGGCAACCATGTGCCTTGGCTCAACGTGGCAGCACCTTGTCATGCAAGAGCTTGGTTCGAAGTGAGCTGATGTTGCTTGGGCCGGCCGGCTTTTATTCAAAACGGTCAGGTCCACGCTGCATCACGCTGAAATATGGAAATCCTCATATCTCTGGTATCCCTGGTCCGATTCACTTGAGACTAAGTGCATTCTCTTTCATTTGGCCGTGCCAGTAATCTGATTCAAGTCTCATGTCTCTACTCCATGGCTAACTATTTAATCAACAAATAGTCTCGACCTCTGCTACTACTCGCTACGTCACTTGACATGCTCTTGGCTGCATAAAATTTCCATTCCCTTCTAGAAGTAACGGAGCGCGATATTCAAATATCTCAACTTTCAAAAGCGGCTGTAGCCTTTCCCTTGATATCTAGGTGTCTGAATCTTGGAATACCCATTCCTAGAGTTGGGCACATCCACCCCACACCTAGCAAAAAATAAAAATTGAAAAAATTTTATTTTTCCTATCTACACATTAAATCATCTGGTTCTTGAATACTAAATCTTCAAATTCGCTGCATTATAAGTTCCCACGATGTTACCAGTTCGTGTATTGGCGATCTCATAGCTTCCATTGTTGTTTACTTCCACAAAATCATCATCATCATTTGGATCCATGTCTCCCTGTAGAAAACGAAAAATATTTCTAAAACGTCGGTCTCTCCTCTGGGATAAATGCAACAATCTTAACCTTCTCAAGGTATCCTCATCCTCCTGCGTCAGGTTAACTTGAAAAACCATAGATGTAGACTCCACTGCTCTACTCAATAATTCAGCTCCAACGTTCAACTTTCCAGGAGTGTGTTCAATAACTAGGTTGAATTGTTGAATAAAAAGTGACCATCTAGTTATCCTATCACTGGCAGAGTTTGTTCTCAAGATAAACTCCAATGCATGGTGATCAGTCCTCACAATTACTGAATGCCCAATTAACATTTTCTTCCACGACTCCAACGCGAAGATTACAGCAAGGGTTTCTAACTCTGTGGTGTAATAATTCCTTTCTGATGGACGAAGTTTCCTGCTTATGAACGCCAGGTAACGTCTCTTGTGATCGTCATCTTCTTGAAGAAGAATAGCTCCAATCCCTACGGTGGATGCATCGGATTCTATGATGAAATTCTTGGTAAAGTCAGGATACTCTAATTTCACGCTGTTTACCAATAACCTCTTGGCATCTTGAAATGATTGTTCACAATCTTCATTCCATTTCCATTTGTTTCCTTTTTTTAATAATTCCTGCAATGGAGCAACCGTCTTGGTGATGCTTGGACAATGCCCTGCAAAGAATTGGCATGTCCCGAGAAAACTGCGGACATTCTTCACTCTAGTAGGTCTAGGGAAATTTGCAATCACCTGTATCTTTGTCTCATTGGGACGGTATCCTTCACCATCCAAAATGTGGCCCAAAAATTTTATTTCCTTCCGAAAGAACTGACATTTTCGAAGGTTTACTTTAAAGTTCGCTTTTCTCAAATCTGCGAATAACATTTGAAGATGTAATAAATGTTCCTCCTTAGTCTCAGATGCAATTAGGATATCATCTATGTAACGAATTGCTATCTCTTTTACTTCAGGACTCAAGTTTTGTTCCAGTGCTCTGATCAAAACAGATCCAGATGTTTTGACCCCAAATGGTAGACGGCGGAATACATATGTCTGCTGGTCAAACATAAATCCTGAAAACTTTTTGGAATCTTCACTAAGCCTAATGTGGTGGTAGGACGAAGTGAGATCAATGTTAGAGAACCAGACCTTGCCTTGGAATTTCCTTAACAGTCCCCTAATGATAGGTGGTCTGTCATACTCTGGCAGCAATCTTGAATTCAAAATTCGCGCGTCTACACATAGTCTCAGACTTCCATCTTGCTTAGACACTACTGCTAATGGATTGACATAAGAGGTAGTGTACTTTTCAATCACATTGTTGCTTTCCATCTCTTTGATAAGCACTTTTACCCTTTCTCGATGCTTTTCCGCTACCGGATACAATTTAGCATGGAAAGGTGCATCATCATTTACACGAATACGATATTCAAAATCTTTAATTTCACCAGGTTTAATATCAAAAATATCGTGATACTCTTCCAAAATTTTTCCTAGCTCTGGGGACTCCTTCTCAGTGTAGACTTCTCTTCCTTCAGCTTCATGAAAAATCAGAGTCCATTGAGCATCTCCCTCGATGTCTTCCTCTTCTTTTCCCTCGAAATTTATCTCTTCGGTATTCTTGAATCTGATCGTCTCTGTCTTCATGTCTATCACTGCTTGATATTTCTGAATGAAATCCGCTCCCAATATCATGTCAAAAGCCATGTCCTTCATTACTACAAACACATGTCGGAAATCATGTCCTCCAATAGTAACACATAAGTATAATTGTGTTTTACACAGAGATATTTTGTTGGGTATTATTCCTTGGATTTTAATTCCTGATACTGGAATCTCCTCTAAATTCTCTTTGAGCTTCCACAGAATATAAAGCTTCTCGCTCACAAGACAAAGCATAGCCCCAGTATCAATTAAAGTATCGACAGGCATACCGAATACTTGCATGATATGATTGGCATTTTAATTCTTGTACCCATTTCTTTCCGTTCGTCATTATGTTGAATTAAGTCATCATCCTCTGCTTGCCATTTAATAATCCTGGAAGTGAAAGTGTTTAAAATTCTATCTTCTACTGTGAATTCGAAGTTTTTTTTTCTTTTCCATTCCCCCGGGATTGTTGTGTTCCCGATGGACCTGGTTCATTGGGCTTCTGTTCCAAGAACTGCAAGTTTTCTTGGTGTCTTTCTTCCAAGTTCTTCCTCGTCTCCTTATTGAACTCTTCATTGGACTGACGAGTATTCACATTCCCTCTGTTATTGTAGTTATTGTTTCTACCATAGTACCTTCTTTCCTGGTACCTTCCTTGATTATCCCTTGGCCTTCTCCATCGAGTATTATAAGGATATCCACCATCCGGTCTCGCATAAGGCTTGTAACTGTATCTGTTATTGTACTGATTCCATCCTCTTTTATCGGGCTCTTCCCTCGGCGTTTTCTCTTCTCGCCCCTCTCGAATCTCTTGAGGTGTTTGGGAATAACCGTCGGCCATAACAGCATACACAGCGTTGTTATTCTTTCCTCCGTTCTGATGGAAGAATTGAGCGTTCGTGTGATCAAGTTTCTGCAATACCTCGTCAAATTGCTCCACATTATAAATGTCAGCAGCGATCAAAGTTCTTTGGACGTCTGCTGGAAACTGACGTATTAATGCGGTAATTAATTCATTATCTGGCATCGGCGGATCTAAATGTTGTAGTTTAGAAAGCTGTCCAGAAAAGTACGTAGAGTATCGAGTAGGCTGTGAAGTCGAGAATCTCTTTGAATATAATTCTGCTCTGACTTGCTGTTGGGTTTCCGGGGACCAAAACTTTTTTAATAACCCACGGGAAACTCCTCAAAATTGGTGAGAGTGGACCTAAAAGCTCTAAACCAAAGAAGTGCGGGACCTTCCTAAAATTTCCCTATCACTCGGATCTGTCTTTCCTTAGGGATTTTGGAATCTTTTAGGTAATCACCTGCTTCTCTCAAGAATTCTATGGGTGTCACAGAATCTCGCCCTGAAAATTTAGAAGGCTTATCCTCTACATTCTTGAATACAGTTATGGGGTTGGATTGAAATACTGTCCTGACCTCATCCTGTCTTTGACTATCAGTTTCTCTAGCTGCTCCTAGGCTTATCTGTATCTGTTCTTCTCCCCTTACACTTGGCATTTTCAACAGATGGTCAGACTGTTTCTCGTCCTTGATTTGGGTTTTCGTAGCCTCAATTTCCTTATGGTTTTCTTCTGCCATTTTTTTAATTGCTTCGGTTTCCTTACAGTTCTCCTTGACATCAGTGGATATCTGGTTCATAACAGGCTCGTGACTTTTCAACGACCCTGTCACATCTGATATGTCCTTCTGAGTTGCTTGAATATCTGTGGAAATTACTTGAATATGGGATGACAAAGATTCCCTAATTTCCTTGAATCCCTCTTGGTTCTCCAACTTGAGTGTGTCTTTAATCTCATCGATAACTGTGGTTTTAATTTCAGTTTGTATTTCATTAATTACACCTTCTCTTATTTCTCCCATTACAAGTTCTTTGAATTGATCTGTCAAACGTTGAACAACTAGAATTGCCATCTCATTGCTCTCTTTCTTCACTCTGACTTCTAGGTTGATCATGTCTTCACCAACTTTCCTAAGACCATGTTCTATCCTATCAGCTAAGCTTTGGGATCTTAGATCGGCATCGCGAAATTTATCGTCCATTAAACTCGGGTTAGTGGCTAATGAAGTTTCGAGCTCATGTGTTTTTTCGCATAATTTAGTCATTTTACTCTCAAGTGACATTTTCAAGATTTCGGAATTCTCTTTAAACTTATTTTCCATAGAATTAAATTTACTATTTAAATTTTCTTTCAAGTTATCTTTTAAAGAATCAGAACTTTCTTTAAGTTTATTTTCTAAAGAATCAGAATTTTCCTTAAGTTTATCATTTAAACTTTCTTTAAGTTTATTTTCTAAAGAATCAGAATTTTCCTTAAGTTTATCATTTAAACTTTCTTTAAGTTTATTTTCTAAAGAATCAGAATTTTCTTTAAGTTTATTTTCTAAAGAATCAGAATTTTCTTTAAGTTTCTTTTCCAAAGCCTCTGTATTTTCTTTCATAATGGCTGCTACACGCCGTCCAGCTTCTTTGGAACTCTCTTCCAAACTCCTCATCATCCTCATCATCTCTTCCATAATTTTCAATTATTATTCAAAACTTAGGGGTATACATGTCGGCAGACACAAGCTTATAATTAGAACAAGAAATATGAATAGCTAATTGGAACACTCTAATAAAATGAGATTTGTCCTAATGTCGACGTGATGGAAAAACAAAATTCTCTACTTTTACGAATTACATTTACCACAATATCACAAAAAAAATATGCAAGTTCTCAAATATCCTCCACCTGGATTCCAATAATGCGTATGTCCAGTCATCGAACGTTTACTACTGAATTTACTTGATGCCCTAATGGTTAAGCCATTATCAAAAATAATCAAACCCATTCTAATCATTAACCCAGTTAAATTTTTAATTTTCCCCACTAATTGAGTTTCCTACTAATTTATTCATCCAAACCAGACATCTCTCAATTCCCAAAATATCTATATAAAATTATCACAATTTAAATCGGCATGCGATTGACCGTGTCTAACTCGATCCCCACGTTGGGCGCCATTACTCCCTCTATCTTATTTTATGTGCCCGTTTAGGCCGGAGTCCGCACGACCACATATGCATTTTACCAAGAATCAGTCAGCACGAGAGTCAAAATATCCCGCGGCGCCAGATGGGTAAAAGCTAATCGCAAAAACGACATCAAATGAAAAAAAATGCTTTACTGATTTTTGGCTCAATGCAACAATAAGGATAGAAGGAGATTCAACTGGGCATAACACATCATGTAAAATTATCTCATTTTATTCTGAATTTAAAATTGACAGCAAAATAAAATGCTCAAAGCAGCATCATTCACGTGTGGCGACCCACATTACTATTTACACAATGTACAGAAATTTTCCAACACATTGGACAATTATCTTTGGAGACACAAGTCTGATTATCAGTCCTGTAGACTGTGTTCCAAAATTATATCCATTATTTATGATTAAATCCAGTTCAAATGTAATTGTCTTTACTGGAAATATTGTAGTTCACTGGTTGAATTTTTACATAATATTAACACTCGTAGAATAATTGTTCATAGAATTTTTAACTTTCACTTATTTTTCCAGTTTCAAAAAAATATTGTCAAAAAATATTATTATCTCTGAATCAACACAAATTATGTATACATATTAATAACAACATCTGAAAAGTATCTGACCATTGAGCATAGCATCGAGAACTGTGCGAAGCACAACAAAATTAATTGTTCTTCTGACATTAAACGTTTCGAGAAGTGACTTGATTATAAACTTCAAGTTCCTAACAAAAAAAATATGATTTCTGAATCATCAACTTGATCAATAAATTGTTGGACCATTCAACTATTCGATTTTCCACTTGGAATCATTATTAAGAAAAATATTTATATTTATGGCCATTTTAGTAACTTTCACAACTTGCAATTCTTTAACAGAATGCGGAAATAAGAATTGTAGCTTCATAATAAATTCATTTATTTCATGACACTAGGATTGAAAACATCCTTCAAATTATTCGTGGTTATAGAATTATTTTTAATTGGCAGTGGCCCATTCTATTATTTTTATAAGAACACAATATTCCAACAACAACGGCAAAGGTCTTCCTCTGAAGAAGAATAAAATACTATCATGACAAATCCGGGTTCTAGCAAAATCAAAGTCTTAATGGAATCCGTAAACAAGGTTGAAATAAGAACTGATGGTTTTTAAGAAATAACCTTTGGGTCATTCATACGACGCAATGTGTAGTTCCAATACTCCTTCTTTAACACTGAGTCATCGAACCTGCTATTTGATTGATGCTCTAATAAAAACCTCCTCATTCCTGCGACTTAAACATGCGCACCTGGGAATGGCATTTCAACTACTCCACACACATAAATTTTCTTCCCAAAATTTATACAATAAATAAAGCCTCTGCTTGTTATCAACACTGGAAGATTAATAAACTTACAAGTTTATTTTATTTTACCATTCAGTTCAACCCGTGAAGATACCATACTTATGATAATCTTTATTTCACTTTCGAATGTGTATTTACGTCATGATTTTATATAAATACAAAAATATCCTAATTGATACAAATATCATTTGCTTCCCGTTTCATGCCTCTCCGTGTTATCTGAAAAGTATACTTTGCTCATTGCAAATATTAACTGTTCAACCAGAACTGTAATGTTGGTTGAATGCGGGCTTGCGCTAACCACTCTCCTTCGGAAAATCACCTGTTCCAAACTAGAAATGATTAAACTACTTCATAAGCTCTCTCTCAATAAATGTGATTATTTGAAAATATAAGATCCAAGAATTATTTAGAAAAATTATGAAAATTATTATTATTATTATTAGTGGATTATTATTATTATTATTAGTTATATTATTGTAAATATGTTTAATTATTATTTCATTATGTGAGAATCCACATGTTCGATTCTTCGAATATGGATAAAATATCCATCTCTCAACAAAAATAATTATTAACTTTTACAGTTACATCGGCTGATTACCGTGATTATCAAAAAATATGAAACATTCAAATAAATGTTCGTTATGCTCGGTCATCGATCCTAAACTGTTCTGAGTGCTGAAAATACTCAGAATAACTCTAATATGTCGTGCGTAAATCATTGCAAGATTTAAATACGAAGAAAAACAAATGTGTTGGTCATCTGCAGAAAAAGAGTTTGTTCCAATTAGCTAGGCATAATATAAAGTCAAAATGTGGCTTACATTTCTCGTTGGTCTTGAAGCGTAGTGAACCTGGTCTGTACCAGATTTATCCAGATACATGCCCTATCGGACACGCACGTCTAATCCTTGTATCGGCCGCCATTATATACCCACAATCTGTCTAACACGACATAGTGGAAATATTTCTTGAAGTTTGAAGTAACTGCTGATCCATTTTTATATTGACTTCTGTTAAAGCCATAGCGGTTTGCTTAAATGGGGTCAGATCCAAGTGATCTATTCTCAAATATGTCAGTTGTAACATAACTCACGGTAATCTTTTCAGTACAAGAAAACACTGACAGTCTAAATCAATCAACGGCTGTTCTGAAGATCGTTCCCTGGGCATGGCTTATCACCATCTATCGAGCGCGAAGCAACATATAGTTTCCCTTCGTCGGCTAATGAACATCACCGTGATAGACTGGCCTTCAATATACTGAAAGATCGGAGTGGTTATCAAGTTACAATTTATGAAACTGACTAATTGGACTGAAATATCCAAGTATTGAATTATTATTACTGGACTGTGACAAAGTACTTTCTAGACAGAGTCTAGCATAATGTCCATATAGAAATAAAGTACTTCACCAGTGTCCGTAGAAAAATAACAATCACCTTAGTGATTCTCTCTGCCGGAAACTTACTATGTTCCACATGTATCGCAGCACTTTAATTTAAAGATTTCTTCTGCGTAGATCCGGCAACCATGTGCCTTGGCTCAACGTGGCAGCACCTTGTCATGCACGAGCTTGGTTCGAAGTGAGCTGATGTTGCTTGGGCCGGCCGGCTTTTATTCAAAACGGTCAGGTCCACGCTGCATCACGCTGAAATATGGAAATCCTCATATCTCTGGTATCCCTGGTCCGATTCACTTGATACTAAGTGCATTCTCTTTCATTTGGCCGTGCCAGTAATCTGATCCAAGCCGCAAGTCTCTACTCCAGGGCTAACTATTTAATCAACAAATAGTCTCGACCTCTGCTACTACTCGCTACGTCACTTGACATGCTCTTGGCTGCATAAAATTTCCATTCCCATCTAGAAGTAACGGAGCGCGATATTCAAATATCTCAACTTTCAAAAGCGGCTGTAGCCTTTCCCTTGATATCTAGGTGTCTGAATCTTGGAATACCCATTCCTAGAGTTGGGCACAGTATACCTGGCATAATGTAGCCTAATAGAGAACTACAGTTGGCAGTTCTGGTGACTGAATATATTCTTAGTTCCATCTCTTAAGTTACAGGATACAAAATTTGGTTGAAGTCCAATGGATAGCATGGACGTTACATGCAGTTAAACATTGGATCTAAGAGCGCCCGTAAAATCATGTTGGCAACAATGACATACATGTATTGGTCAGAAATAATCTGAAATAATATCATTTATAGTTGTGTCAATTTTGAATGAAATCCATTAGTTAGTATGGAAGTTACATGCATTTTAAATGTGGACCTATCAGCAAGCTTAGAATCATGTTGGCAGCACTGGCGTAGGCCTATATTAGTTACTCCAAATTAATCTAGAATGCCAGGTGCTATACGTGTGAAAAGTTTAGAGCTATTGGCTTGCGTACTTTCTGATATATTGATATTAGGGTAACAAAAATAGAGACAGTATTTATTAACAGTTGGAAGCCCTGGTTACTCTTAAGAATCGGCATAGTCATATCTGTTATGGTACACATAGCACACACGAAATTTGGTTGAAATCCAAATAATAGTATAGAAGTTACATGTATTTGAAGTTGGACCTCTCATGTTGGTAGCACTGACCTATATAAGTTTCTCCAAATTAATATACAAGGTCAGGTACTATACGTGTGCATAGTTTAAGGCTGTCGGCTTGCATATTTTCTGATATATGGGTATTTGGATTTTAAAAAATGAGAGCATTTATTAACAGTTGGCAGCCCTGGTGGCTCTTAAGAATACGCTCAGTCATATCTGTTTATGTACACATTGCACATAAGAAATTTGGTTGAAATCCAATTGATAGTGTAGAAGTTATATGCATTTAAAATTTGGACCTATCATCCGGCTTATAATCATTTTGGCAACACTGCCATGTATGGCCTCCTATAAATTAAATTGCAATATTATTATCTATACGTGTGCCAATTTTGAAATAGCTCCCATTCATACCTTCCAGGATATCCAACATGGAGCTCAAATTTTAATTGCGATTTTTCAGCAGTTGGTAGCCCTGATATCATTTTCAAATATGGCCGTGAAATATTCAGGAATAGATCTTTACTCCTACCAAATTTTGTTTCGATTACTGCAGCCGTTTAGGAGTTGATAGGGGGACACTCTCACACAGCCAGATAGACAGACAGAAGGATAGACAGACAGAAAGGCAGAAGGACAGACAGACAGACAGACAGACAGACACACATTTGCCCGATCTCATAAGTCTACATTTTCCTCATTTTTAGCCTATTTTCAATTTTGAAAAAATACGCGTATGAGATCACCTTCTGTCCGTGTGTGTGTGTGTGTGTGTGTGTGTGTGTGAAGAGTGTGTGTGAGTGTCCCTTAATAACTTTTAAACGGCTGGAGCGATTTCAATGAAACTCGGTAAGTTCATAGCACTATTCCGGGCAACCCCGGCCGTGCCCTTCAAATTTTGTTACGTCTCACCAATCCAACATGGCGGTAGTGCGAAATATTTCACCAGCAGTCTTCTCCGAAACCATTCCCGATATCACCCTGGTATTTATTACAGTGATAATGGGAACTACTAGAAGTTCATCTATGTGACTTATGAAAAACTGGTAACTACAAAACCAACATGGCGGCCACACACATTTGCGACTTTTAAATAGACGTTTCTCGCGATTTAACCAACCAAACGCAATAAAACTTGGTACAGTATATGTTTATACACATTGCAATGCACCGACATCTAACTTCGTTCAATTGTTTACATAACCACAAGATGGCGGATGTGCGAAATATTTCACCGGCAATCTATATCTCTGAAACTATTAGCGGTATCATCCTGAAATTTTGTACGGAGTTAAAGGGCACTGCTGGAAGTTCATACATTTGACTTTCAAAAACCTCTTAACTAGAAAACGAACATCGCAGCCAAGTGAATTTGAAAATTTTAAATCGATCTTTCACGCGATTTAATGTTTCAAACGGAATGAAATCTGGTACAGGAAATGTTTATACACGTGGTAATGCCCTGGTATCTAATTTAGTTCAATACTTTACATAACCTCAAGATCGCGGCTGTGCGAATTTTAAAATTAAGTTTTTATTTCTTGTGTTGTAATCATGCGATCGAAGTGAAAGTTTGAATAATGAACCAACGCAATAATTTTCCTTTAATGGTAAATGATTCTATGGCCTATATATTTAACAATCCAACATGGCGACCATCCAAAATATTTAGATGGCTCTGAATATCTACGAATCTATTATAGCAATCAAACTGATTTTTTTATTTTCGTGGGGGGTATGAACTTGAGTTCACCTATAGGACTTTAAATAACCTGGTGATCACAAATACACCATGGCGGCGACGCGAAGTATAAATATTCAAATGGACGTTTCTCGCAATTTAACCATCCGAGTGCAGTGAAATTTGGTACAGTAAATCCTTATACGAATGGTAATCCACTGGCATCTAATTTATTTCAATTGTTTCCATAACCACAAGATGGCAGCTGTGCGAAATTTTAAAATCTCCTTGTTACTTCTTGTGTCCTAATCATGCGATGGAAGGTTGAATGCTACACTACACAATAATCTTTATGTAACAGTACATAACTAAAGGACCTACATATATAAAATTCAACATGGCGACTATCCGAAATATTTAGTCGGTTCTCAATATCTACGAATCTATTACAGCAATCAAACTGAAATTTTGTATTTTGATAGTGGCAGTTAACATAAGTAGGATATATGAAAATAGGCTGTATAGTTCTTCACGGAACTACTTGTTGCAAAATGTGAAAAGTAGGCTAAAAATGTTAAGGAAAATCCGTCGTGAAGTCTGCTTTATCAGCTTGCTGAAAAGATCACAGACACCTTCAGGAAAATGCGCTTGAAGCTCTACGGCCACATTCTCAGAAGGAACAATGACAGGCTCACCAAAACGATTCCCAACCTTGCTCTCTCAATCATAGTCAAGAAAAACTGGCTGTGAAATAGAAAAAGACCGAGGAAATTTTACAAGGTCGACTCCAGTTCAGAACATTAATCACTATCATTCATTTTTCCGAGGAAATTACAACCAGGACCAAGAAATCATGGACGAAAGGACGGAGGAAGATTTTAAGTGTCCAAATGAAGAAATTTTGCGAGAAGGAAAAACATAATTAGCAAAATAAGTTCTATCGTGCTCACAGATGGGCAATACGATGTACAACAAGTAGTTCCGTGAATAAATATATCGCTTATTTTCATATATCCTACTTATGGTAATGGCATCTATCAACATATACAATTTCAGTTTGATTGCTATCATAGATAAATATATATTGAGTTTTCTTATTCTTCCTAGCATTAATCCCTTGCGGGGTCTGCTATTTTGCTATATCTCCTCCACTTCTTTCTGTCGTTGACATCTTCTGGTGCTAGACCAACAGCGTGAATGTCAGCCCTGATGTTGTCAGTCCACCGCTTTGCAGGTCTTTCAAGCGGTCTTGTTCCACCTGCGTTGATGTAGAGTGCTGATTTTGCATGACGTGACCATACCAGCGTAGACGAGCCTCCGTTATCTTCTCGACAATTGGTGGAACACCAAATCTTCGCCGGACGTCTGTGTTCCTTGCGTGGTCAAATCGGATCAACCCCATCGACCATCGGAGAATCTTCATTTCCATTGTATGAAAAATTTGCTCATGTTGTTTGGTCATAGGGCGACATTCAGTCCCATAGATTGCTGCTAGGCGTACCACAGGCTTATAGACCTTTGCCTTTAAATTCAGAGGCATCTTTTTATCACAGATAACTCCAGGCATAGATGATATACCGATTGAGTTGCTACGCTGCATAGGAGATGATTGTCTGATCAGGTTATTTCACTTGGTGTGTAGGATTTATGAGACAGGTGAGGTACCCCCTGATTTCAAGAAGAATGCAATCATCCCTATACCAAAGAAAGTGGGAGCTGACAGATGTGAACATTACCGTACAATCAGCTTGATTACTCATGCTTCAAAGATCCTGTCTGGAATAATTTACAAGAGGATTGAAAGCCAGATAGAAAGGGAGTTGGGTGAAGACCAGTTTGGTTTCAGGAGAAACGTAGGAACAAGGGAAGCTGTACTAAGTTTTAGGCTGATTTTGGAAGGTAGAATAAGGAAAGATAAGAGAACGTTCATGGCATTTGTAGACTTAGAAAAGACTTTTGATAACGTTGATTGGACTAAATTGTTTGACATTTTGAAATCTATTGGAATAAAGTACAGGGATAGGAGGGTAATCTACAATCTATACAGAAATCAGACAGCAGTCATTCGAGGTGAAGGACATGAGAGAGAAGCTGGTATTCAGAAAGGTGTTAGGCAAGGCTGCAACTTATCATCCATACTTTTCAATCTTTACATTGAACAAGCAATGAAGGAAATTAGAGAAAAATTTAAAGTGGGAGTGAAGATTCAAGGAGAAATAATTTCAACTCTGAGATTTGCTGATGACATCGTCATCCTGGCCGACAAGCCTGAGGATTTTAATGAGTTTTTGAATAGTATGGACTCCGTCTTACGGAAAGAATTCATGATGAAAATTAACAAATGTAAAACAAAAATACTGGAATGCAGCCGAAATAAATCAGAAACCTCTATGGAGATCAAATTGGCAGGTGAAAAGCTTAAGGAAGTAGGAAACTTCTGTTACTTAGGAAGCAGAATAACCAGTGATGGACGAAGCAAAGAGGATATAAAAAGCAGGTTGGCTCAGGCAAAGAAAGCATTTCTACAAAAAAGGAATATGTTGATATCGAATATAGATTTAGGTATTAGGAAGTCATTTTTGAAAGCCTTTGTTTGGAGCGTGGCGCTCAATGGAAGTGAAACTTGGACTATTGGTGCAGCAGAAAAGAGGAGAATTGAAGCATTTGAAATGTAGTGTTACAGAAGAATGATGAAGATAATATGGGTAGATAGGGTTACAAACAAAGAGGTATTAAGACGAGTGGGAGAGGAGAGATGTTTCTGGCGACTGCTAATGAAGAGAAGAGATAGGTTAGTAGGACACCTACTAAGACACCCAGGAATAGCAAGCTTAGTTATGGAAGGAAGGGTCGAGGACAAGAACTGTAGGGGTAGACCAAGGTTAGAATATGTTAAACAGATTGCCTCGGACGTAGGTGTTGTAGCTATGTAGAGATGAAACGATTAGCTCAGGACAGGGAGGCATGGAGTGCTGCATCAAACCAGTCAAAAGACTGAAGTCTCAAACAACAACAACTCCAGTGACTTGTCTCCACTTGAGCCAGGCTGCGTTTACCCTCATCCGAGTATCAGGAGTAGCGTCACAATTTGAAGTGATAATGCACCCTAAGTACTTAAAATGCATGGCCTTCAGCAGATTTTCTGTGCTGTTACTGATGGTACCTCTGGTTTGGGGGCCACATTCCAGGTTTTCTGTCTTCTGGATATTGAGGAGTAGTCCATTTTCAGCCAGTCTGTCATTCCACGTTTGAACCCGGTGCAGGAGTTCAGGACGGGATTCTTGGGCAAGTACCACATCATCCGCATAGAGAAGGGTCCAGGGATGTGAGGTCTGTATGTCTGCCGTTGCTGTATCCATGCAGAGGATGAATAACAGAGGTGATAGAGCAGAACCCTGATGAACACCCACAGTGATTTTAAAGGGTGGGGAGACTCCAGCTGGACTCCGAATTACACTAGTGGCATTGCGATATAGAAGTTGCACCCAGCTTACATATTCCTCAGGGACCCCATGACAACGAAGAGCTCGCCAAATACGATCATGAGGAATGCGGTCAAAAGCTTTCTCTAAATTGAGAAATGCCAGGTGTACACTCCGCTGCCTCTCTCTGTGCTTTTCCATTAAAAGGCGTGTGGCATGGACAGCATCGATGGTACTGCATCCCTTAACAAACCCACACTGGTTTGGTGTTACAGTGACAATATTTCTGAGCCTACAATTAAGCACACGCTCAAATATTTTTAACTTATGACAAAGGAGTCGAATAGGGCGATAAGTTGAGCAGTCACCCACATCACTTTTCCCTTCCAGATTGGAACGGTCATGCTAGTTGTCCATGCATGGGGAAGTTGGTTCTCAGCAATGATCCGGTTAAAGATTGTGGCAAGGAATTCTGAGGCAGGCTTTTCTAGCATTTTTCATATTTCCGTCGGTACGTCATCTGGGCCAGTTGCTTTCCCAGTCTTCATCTTGCTAATGGCAAGCATTATTGAGTACCGTCTAAATATTTCGGGTGGTCACCATGTTGGATTTTTATATATGTAGACCATAGAGTTATGTACTATTGAATGATGATTATTGCATAGGTTCATTATTCAAACGTTCACTTCGATCGCATGATTAATACACAAGAAAAACAAGTAGTTCCGTGAAGAACTAAATAGCCTATTTTCATATATCCTACTAATATAAATTGCCTCTATCAACATACAAATTGTCAGTTTGATTGCTGTAATAGATTCGTAGATATTGAGAACCGTCTAAATATTTTGGATGGTCACCATGTTGGATTTTTATATTATAGGCCTTAGATTTATGTACTATTACATTAAGATTATTGTGTAGGGTTTTATTCAAACTTTAATCGCATGATTTGGACACAAGAAATAAAAGCGGGATTTTAGAATTTCGCCCAGCCGCCATCTTGTGGTTATGAAAATAATTTAAATGAATTAGATGCCAGTCGATTAAAATTCGTATAAGCATATAACTTACCATGTTTCATTGCGCTCGAACGGTTAAAACGCAAGAAACGTTCTTTTGAATATTTAAATTTCGCGTCGCCGCCATGTTGGATTTGTGCTCGCCAGGTTATTGAACGTCCCATTGGTGAACTTTTGCTTACAGCCTCTATACACTTACAAAATTTCTGTTTGATTTCTGTAGTAGATTAATAGATATTGAGAACCGTCTAAATATTTTGGATGGTCGCCATGTCGGATTTTAATATATGTAGGCCATAGAGTTATGTAGGCCTACTATTAGATGATGATTATTGTGTACGTTCATTATGCAAATGTTGATTTCGATCGCATGATTAGAACACAAGAAATAAAAACTTAATTTTCGAAATTTGCACAGCCGCCATCTTGAGGTTACGTAATCAAATGAACTACATTAGATACCAGTGCTTTACAATGTGTATAAACATTTGTTGCACTATGTTTCATTGCATTTGGATCATTTATCGCGAGAAAAGTTTATTTAAAACTTTCAACTTCGCTTGGCCGCCATGTTCGTTTTGTAGTTAACCGGTTTTTGAAAGTCTCATATATGAACTTCCTGTAGTGCCCTTTATCTTCGTACAAAATTTCATGGTGATACCGGTAATAGTTTCAGAGATATAGAATGCCGGTGAAACATTTCGCAAGGCCGCCATCTTGAGGTTATGTAAACAATTGAACTAAGTTTGATGCCAGTGCATTGGAATGCGTATAAACATTTAATGTACAAAGTTTCACTGCGTTAGGATGGTTAAATCGCTAGAACAGTCTATTTAAATGTTGAGAAGCCAACGTAGTTATTTCTTCTCGCTGAAGGAATTAGCTTTTGCGAAGAAAGTTTTTCTCAATGCGTATGGCCCTGGTAATGAAACTTTCAAGCAACGTGGTCACGAATATACTGGGTGGAGATTTTATATTAATCCATTCTTCGTGGCAATATTTACAATCGGAGGGGGAAATTTAATTAAATGACACGTTTGTTTTGGGGGAAAACGTTTCCCCAGTGCAAGCGCCTCGTTTAGCTGAGTGAGTGTTTGTTTCTATGGACGATTCGTTCTATAGCGTCATTCCAAGTTGCCAACATGCTTTTCCTATTTTTTTCTAATTTTTTGGTTTTACTTGTTATGTTCATTTAATTTTCTGAATGTATTTTATGAAGTCGTCACAAACACCTACTGTGGTCCCCAATCCAGAGCAGTTAAGTATAGGAGATTAAATCCCCTTGGCTCGGATGGGAATCAAACCCTTTGGGCTAACAAATTAGTCACGGAGCCGGACTGGGCTTTCAGAACACTGCTAACATCTAGGTAGTCTCCATTTGTTAACCCTTTTTGGCAGCGATTCCTAACCAGGGGTACGCCAAAAATAAACGGCAATGGCGGGCGCCATGTTTCCATTGTACGTATCAGTTGTGATGTACCGGCGCGCAGTGCCGTCTTATTCAGGCACGTCAAGGCCAATGCTCCCCCTCGACAACTCTACGTACCCCAACCCCTGTCACTTCCAACGTTGCATTGCTATTGTCTTGATTTGTTCATTTTTCCAAACTAATCGCTAGAATTAATTGGTTTTCAATAAAATTAGAGTAAAAAAAACGTATGTACTGTATATTGTTTATTTTCCTCACCTAAATGTTCATACATCTTCATTTGCACAATTAAATAAAAGTAAAATTGAAAAATATATTTAGCATTTTATTGAAATGAAATGCAGACTAACAGCAAACAAATAATAAATTAAAGAAGGGACAGTCAGTCTGAAAGACTAGACTTTGTATCATTTTAAATGCTACAAATGCTGAAGAAAGCTAGAAAGGCTGGAGGCTTCTCGCTTCGCTCGAAGCCAAAGACTCTTGACATGTTAGAAAATTATCTGCATAATACTTATCTCGCATATCTTGTTTCAAATTACTCGCGAAGGGCAAGTGCAAACCAAGGGCAAAGCAAGGTCAAGCGCCGGGATGCCGTCACGCTCAGCAGAGCGCGCGGGGACGTGCCCCTTCCATCCAGTCTAAAAACACTTAATAGTGGGCGATGTATTGAAGATACAGATATGCTCTCGCGGACTTTTTTGTAGAACTTTTCATGCTGACCAATTCTTACGCTCATAGTATATTGATATTTTTAACGGTTTGCCCAGCGTAAGCTTAAGAAGCGCACAGACGCCAAATTTGTTTTCGACTTTTTCACTGAAATCGTTACTGCTTGGCTTCCTTTGATCATACATAAATTATTTTCTACAGAATCTTTCCTCGAGATATTCTTTACAGAATGGTGAAAACCGCATCAAAATCCATCCAGTGGTTCTCGAGATTACCCGTGACATCCAAGAATCGGGGATTTTTGCCTTATACTAACGAAGTAGAGATTGTCGGAGGAACACATGCACCATGCGGTACTATGACGTCACACACCTCAGTGCATCTGGGTACATTTCGTCCCGTCACCGTAACGTAACGCCAGACCCCAGCGTAACGACGAAGTCGACAAGATCATTTAAAATGATAAAATATTGGTTATACGGCATTCAAAAATAAGTTTTAAATAGTTGTAAGTTATTTTTTATTGTTAATTTTCTTATTAAGTTAAGTACCGTACATATTGCCCGTAAAATTTTAAACGTTTTAAAAGTTTACTTTTTAGGGGGTACTATTTTAGATAAATATGTATAAAGGAAAAAAAAGGTTGGGAACCGCTGCTTCATGGAATAGTGGTCTCTATATTAACCACCTGTCATGAGGACAGTTGATGCTTTCAATGATGCTGATAGTTGAATCTTTAAGCCATATTTCGGAGAAGTTTCATGCCGAAGTGCTAGTATTTCTAAAAATCAAATATTATGTACGTATCTACTTGATGTAATATGTTGGATAAAGTTTAAAAAATCAACTAAAAACATTAATATAAAGGGTAAAAACAAAAAATAAATATAGAATTTTAAAAATATTAAATTACGAAAATTAAAAAATATAAAACGTTAAGTAATAAACATAACTATAACAAGTAGTTCCGTGAAGAACTAAAGCCTATTTTCATATATCCTACTTTGTTAATTGCCACTGTAAACTCACGCTCGTTAGGAAGAACTGAGAAGTCACAACAATCCTTATAAAATACGAGCACATTCCATACATAAACAGCCTTACCACCGATTGGTCACATAAACTTACTTTATCCATTCTCCAAAAGAGAAAGACAGGTTAAAAAGACCACAATGTTTGTAAAGTCTCCGTTCTTATGACCACTATTGTAGTTCTTGCTCTCGTAATGTACGATACAAAGTGAGTGTAGGATCAATGCAATGGTGTAATGAAACCACTGCCGTTAAACTTGGCAAGTCCCCAAATGTACTGCATTGCTAATGCTAATAATAAACAATCGCGACAAGTACAGAGGAGAAAACTTGCGAAGTGCAGTGGAGTGAGTGCTCATTCGAGTAATGGAGCAGTTCTCTGCCGGGAGGAAAGTTCAGACCTTGCGCAGCTGAGAGGAACACAGGATCACTGTAAGACCCAGTCAGGAAGCTGATCGAATCCGTATCTGCATACGAATATATGAGGAAAGTATTCATGATAAAAATCACTACAAAATAATGGAATTCAGCCGAAAGGAATCAGAAACCCTTATTGACGTCGATTTCGCAAATGAAAAGCAAAAGGAAGTAGGAGACTTCTGCTACTTAGGGAGCAAAATAACCAGTGATGGACGAAGCAAGGAGGATAAAATAATAATTTAATAAGTGCAGCTAACTGCTAAAAGAGATATATACACGACTGTGCATACAATAACCATACTAAGACCACACATTCAGTCATTGCAAAAATCTGTCAACGAGACTTTCCTTTTGGAGCACAAAAGCAGGTGATAACGGTCACAGGTTGTCCAACACAGTTTAAACCTGCAGTTATCGTCCGGGTCGTGGAAATTCTCAGTCCAGCATATCCGATGGTGGAAACCATGCACGGCGTATCGCGTCACTACATGGTGTAGTTCATATCCAACTTCAGTCCATTCCCTGTAAATCATGGCATCTGTTGAAAAGAACGTTGGCCATATGTCTTGTCTATGTAGGCGGCGGTTCATGGTAGATAATGGGTAAGGCGACGATCTTCGATGAAAAATTGCTTTATTGCTAGCACGTAGGTGAGGCGAGACCGTGTGAATTTCGACAGCCACAATATTCTTTTCAGAAAAGTGGCTTTGACTCTTTCTAATTCTTCCAAATTTCTCTTCGCCAGTAGTAGCCAAATTGTCTCTAGTCCATAAGTTATGATTGCGGTAATTTTAAGGCGACATAAAATGTAGGTTGGCTCTGGCAAGGCAGGCATTTCTACAGAAAATAAATCTGTTGACATCTATTGATTTAGGTATTAGGTAGTCATACATGAAAGCCTTTGTCTGACGCGTGGCGCTCTATGGAAGTGAAATTTGGACTATTGGTGCAGCAGAAAATTGGAGAATAGAAGCTTTTGAAATGTGGTGTTACAGGAGAATGATGAAGATCAGATGGGTAGATGTAGGAGAGGAGAGATATTTCTGGCAGCTGCTAATGAAGAGAAGAGATAGGTTCGTAGCACACTTACTGAGACTCCCAGGATTAGCAAACTTAGTTATGTAAAGTTTTGAAGCCATTCTTTCAGTGTTTCATATAGAAACTGTCATTTGTAGCTTTTCAGTCGGTCTACATATCTCGTTATTGAAGGAAGGGTCGAGGACAAGAACTGTAGGGGTAGTTTAAGAATTGAATATGTTAAAGAGATGAGGAGCTATTCCGCTCCTTAAAACAACAATAACTAATAGATGAGGAGCTTGTTTTCAAAGTTTTATACTTGATTCGGTAACATTTGCCTCAGCTGCATTGGATGGTAAAATCTCTTTTGATCAAATGTTAATATTCCCCATTGATAAGGCTGTGAGAAAACATGCTTTTCGTTCAAAACTGAATATATCCCTCACTTACAATATTTCGCTATCGTATTACCCTCCAGGATCGGCTTTTCTCACGGACTAAGCGAGGGATCCCACCTCTACCTTCACTGAGGGCAGTGTCCTGGAGCTTGAGACTCTGAGTCAGGGATACAACTGGGGTGTGTGACCAGCACTACGCCCAGGCGGCCTCACCTGCAAAGCGAACAGGGGGCCTGATGAAGGGATGGGAAGAGTGGGACAGTTAGGCAAGGAAGTGGGCAGGAGGCGGCCGTGGCTTACAGTAGGAACCACCCGGCATTTGCTCGAAGACGAAGTGGGAAATCACTGAAAAACACTTGGAGGATGGCTGAGGCACTTACAATATATTGTACTAAATGAATGTTTTTGATGTGTAACATCTTTCTGCTCGGTTGCTGGATAGTTTTGTGGGAGTGATTTTGAAAATTGAGGACGGAAGTGAATCGGGCGGAAGTGGATCGAACGGAAGTGGATCGGACGGAACTGAAGACGCACTGCCAGAAAAATGGGACGGAAGTGGATCGGACGGAAGTGAAGACGCACTGCCAGCTGGATGTACAATTGAAAATGTGTGTATTGGAAACAAGGCAGTGTTTGCTCTGTTGCGCGAGAATGTTATGGCAATACAGTAGGCAGGGCATTTAGCAGGCACTGGTTTGACGAGCACAGTGGCAAATGTTTCACCGACTTTCATTTGTCATTGAGCCGTTTATGAAGCTTCACGTTCAAGTTTGAATATCACATTGGGTAGGACAAAGACGACAAATGACATTTAAATAAGCGGCATTATTGTCAAGCTGTGGGTGAGTAGTCAAATATTAAATGCATAACAGAATGTTGTTATATGAGTGGAATAAAAGCTGTATTTTTATCATATGTGAGAATAGGTCATTTCATGATTGTAGGAAGCCATGTTTTGATTGTTTACGACGAACTGTATGAGAGCCTTGAGAATAATGAATGTTATAGTTACTGAGGAATGTGCTCACAGTATTTGAGAGTACTGTCGACGTTGTGTGTCACTTTGTTATTATGAATTATTACTGTAAAAGGAAGGAAGCTTGTAGTTTTGCGTGTCCGTTAATCTCACGATCATGATCCACGGTACCTACCTTTTACGTGGAATGCGAACCACAGGACATGGCATTTCAATTCGAAAATCTCACATGTATTGACTGGGAATCAAACCAGGTCTACCTTGGTGAGAGACTAAAAGCTTGTCCGCTGCGCCACAAATGTGACAGTAGCATATCTCCAATTCAATCTGTATATTCATCATAGTACCAGTATGAAAATGGAGTGTAAATTAACATTTTAAGAATGTCCAAGCTGTGTAGTATACGAGTAGGATAACATATCAGATGTTACACATCATATGCGACTACTGTAAGGCTCGTATCTTTTTTTTTTATTGTGGCATTTAATTTCTAACTGTACATATTAATATTATGTTCAACATAAATATCACGAATTAGGCTAAATATTTGAGATTATGTGAAATATCCTGCTTTCCATAGCTAAATACAAGGAACATTATTTTTTTTAAACTAAATATATCCATTCATTTTTATCAATCTTTTATCAAAAAATTTTTATGTGCCACTATATATAAATTGGTGCAGTATTAGTGATAGTATGTTGCTCTCTCTAGCTATCATTCAAACTATATATGACTCCGTTTTGATAATCCTGTCTGAAGTTATATATTCTTCCTCTCTCCTGTAAAATTTATGAATGTGGAGATATTCAGTTTTGAAAACAAACTCCTCAGATATCCCCGGATGTAAGATGTGGTAGCTATGTACAGATGAAACGATTAGCTCAGGTCAGGGAGTCATGAAAAGCTACATCAAACCAGTCATAAGATTGAAGACTCAACATCAATACAGTGTGTCCGGGAATGTTCTCCGCAGCGCCTACATGTGTCTGCACGGCTGCCGCTTGCATCATAACAAGTAAACAGTAAACTTCGTACTCACCACAGCCATTCATAACAGATGCTGGAACCATTCACAGTACATCACTCTTTTTCCGTAATCAGTTTGTTTTAATTCATGAACCACGGTAACTTATAAGGGAACAACTGAAGCTTGTCTCTTACAGCTTTATGTGCTGTCGTCTTAGAGATTCCTGTTAGTTGATCTAATTTTCGTGTTTATTTACTTGGACTACGCAGCATTATATCGGAGATTTCATCAAGTTTTTCGTCTGTTAAAACCGTAGGCCTGCCTGTTCCCGGTACATCGTGAACTGAGCCAGTCACACGAAATTTACTTACCAAATCCCGGATGGTATCACAGTTTGGACACTTTGAATTAGGAAACCGCGCCTGAAATCTTAATTTTACATTTTCTGTAAACCGATCGCCTTCGCGAAAAACGTATTCCACCTAAAAAAAACTCTCTCTTCAGTAGTAAACATTACCGCCTATATACTGTTGCACTCTTCCAATAATCTATCTGAACGCTCGCTTACTGCAATACACACTGAAGACATACAGGCTCGCTCGCTTATCGCAATACACACTGAAAGCCCACACGCGGGAGTCCACTTTCAAGGACACAGTGCAGCCAACTAAACTTATGACTCAACCACTCGCAGCTGCACGTACCCACTGCGGAGAACATTCTCTGGTGCCCTGTGTATGGCAAACTAGTTGAGTATGTGAGTGTGTCATCCGGTTACTATTTCACGCAAAAGTTACTCAACCGATCAAGTTTTAACTTGGAGGTGATTTACTGCTGGGAGTCTATTGTGATTAGCGTGGACAAATGAATGGCACGGATATCCGGTGGTTACCATGGCAACAAGTGTTCATCATCAAGTTCAGTAGAGATATCTATATCTATATGATGCTACTAGCTGTACCCGGCATGCGTTGCAATGCCGATCAAAGAAAGTGCTTGGGCTATGTTGTAATAATGTTTATTGAAGTGCTTTTGGATACGCACTCTTACAAAGAAAACACATAATCTGCCGACAACCTGTATGAAATACACTCATTTGTTGAAATGACTCACGTGCCTCCTATTGTAAAATTGATTTACTAATTCAGAAACTTTCGCGGGTGATTGCGCAAGAACTTATGTTCATTTGTTGAAACGATGAGAGCGCCAACAATCATTTGTAAAAATGACTAGCGCGCCACCAATTGCGAAATAGATTTACTAATTCAGAAAGTTTCGCGTGTGATTGCGCAAGTACTTGACTTCATTTGTTGAAACGATGAGCGCGCCAACAGTCATTTGTGGAAATGGCTCGTGCGCCACCTATTGTTAAATGGATTTACTAATTCAGAAACTTTCTCGGGCGTGTACCCGATAATTAACCAAAATTCATTTGTTGAAACAATTCGCGCGTCAACTTTCAGTTGTATATACAGTATTACAATGACGAAATTTTAATTTTCTTAATCAGACTACCGCGTCGTGTAGCAGTAAGCATTCTTGACTGCCGTCTTGGAGGTTCAGGTTCGATTCGATTCCCGGCTCTGCCAAGAAAATTTAATTCTGGTCTGAGAACTGGAACGGGGTACAATGAGCTACATGAGACAAAACTGGGAAGCGGTGGGTTCGGTTCCCATCACAGCCATCCTAAAAGTGGTTTTCCGTGGTTTCCCCGTTTCTACTCCATGCAAATGGTGGGATAGTTCCTAACTTAAGCCCGATTAACCTCGTTTCCAATTTTCCCCTGAATTACAAATACACACACAGACACCACCATGATACAGGTTATCAAAGAAGCTCGGGAGAGAGGGAGACACTCACACCAAGTACACGGGGATACATGACCAGGATGTCACAATATGGCTCAACAACAACACCTGGAAAATACATATCAACCATCGTTTATAAACTAACGTATTCAGCATATATATTTTCACTTACACGTAAGTGTTATAATTTATTTATATCTTTTTCTGTTCTGTTTTCATGATTTTGTTTCTCCGTTGAATTTCTTCTTTTGAGATCTCTTCAATTCAACGCTGTTTTATCAAGACTTTTTTATGCTTTATTAACAAAATTTTGTAACAGATCTGTTTTTTTTTATTTTACTCTGTGAGCTTTTGGAACAAAAATATTTATAGTTATTGTTGTTGTTGTTGTTTGAGTCTTCAGTCCTTTGACTGGTTAGATGCAGATGTCCATGCCTCCCTGTCCTGAGCTAATCGTTTCATCTCTACATAGCTACCACACCCTACATCCGAGGCAATCTGTTTAACATACTCTAACCTTGGTCTACCACTACAGTTCTTGTCCTCGACCCTTCCTTCTATAACTAAGCTTGCTATTCCTCGGTGTCTTCGTATGTGTCTTACCAACCTATCTCTTCTCTTCATTAGCAGTCGCCAGAAACATCTCTCCTCTTTCACTCGTCTTAATACCTATTCGTTTGTAACCCTATCTACCCATCTGATCTTCATCATTCTCCTGTAACACCACATTTCAAACGCTTCAATTCTCCTCTTTTCTGCTGCACCAATAGTCCACGATTCACTTCCATAGAGTGCGACGCTCCAGACAAAGGTTTTCAAAAATGTCTTCCTAATACCTACTGTAAATCTTTATTCGATGTCAAGGATTACCTATCGAATCTGAACGATTTCCGTACTACCCTTCCTCAGCGTCTGCCTCACATTGAACCTCCTCAGGAATCTGTTATTCGTAATGAGGTTTCTACAGTGTCTGCTCAATATCGTGATCTACTCTCTCGTGCCAATGGACTGTCAGACCGATTGTCTGGTGTTGGAGGGCGGCAGCGGGACTACCGCGACTCTCTGGACAAGGCAAGGACGTGGCTGAAAGAGGTTGAACCAAAGGCTAACAAAGTCCTAACGGAGCCTGTAGGAGCAGACCCTAGAACAGTGGAGGACCAACTGAACAGAACCAAAACACTCAACAACGAATTCGTTGCACAAGGTCGCCTTGTGGATGCTGCTAAACAGGTATGTAGGCTAGTAGTTGCATTTTAAAATATATGGAGCACAGTTATTATTTACTTATAAGGGGAGGCTGTAGTGTACACTTAAATGATTTTGAATGAAATATATGGGATATTTGTTTCTCAAAATGCAATAATTTATATAGTTTTGTGGAATCCAAAACGTACCTATTCAATTTTATGGTTGTCGAGTAAGACTAAAAATGTAACCAAAATCAAGATTTGAACCTGAATTGAATCTTGACTGTATCATTTTCAGTCTTACTCTACAATTCCGACTCATCCAAGAGAAAATATTTGTAGTAATATCTACAATTTTATGACATATCGAGCCGACTGGTCTTGCTATTCAGAAGGCAAGGCCCTATGGCATGCTAGAAAGCTACAGTATTTCCCTAAACATACTTAACTGGTACCCAGTTATTTCTGTGTTTATCCTAACATTACTAGTGTACTAGTGTGCATTGTCCCGGGAGGGAATACCCCATTCGGGTAGGTCTGAACTACTGTTCAGTTGAAAATCATTTAACCCTTGAGGGCAAGTAAATTGCAATGAAATGACATTTCTTGGGCATATTCAATTTATTTAGAGAAGGAGGTATATCTGACATCAGTCATAGTGGCGTACTGGGTCGGAATATGGGTACGGTCATTTTGAGGTTATGGTACCATAATATTGCAAACTTGAATGAAACTTCATAATGTAATTCTTTTTAACGTTTTTATTCTCAATTGCATTTTGTGACTATTTTGAATCTAAATTACATTTTGTAAGTGTTTTCTATCTAAATTGCATTTTGTAAATATTGTCAATTCAAATAACAGTACAGTACGTATGTAGTTAGTTTTAGTTGTAAGTAGGTAGTTAGTTTATCTATTTAGATATATGTGAGTGTGCCTGGTGACAGACTGTTTTAGTGGTAGTATTTGTTGTTGGTGGAACTTAAGTATTTTTTTTCGTTAGTACAATTTTGGTATTTAATTGTTAGTACGCTAGAAGGTTAGTATTTTTGTTTAGTAGAATTGCTCTTTACTTATTCTGAAAGGGAGTAGCAGCCTTTCAGAATAAATCAATTCTTTACTAGTCTTATAGACGGTTAAGATATTGATAATATAAGCCAAATAATGGCTACACTGCGTCCTGCTGCACGGCTGAAAGCAACGGGAAACTACAGCCGTATGCTATTCCCGAGGATATGCACCTCTCTATGCATAATTACATGTGATGATGGCCTCCTCCCTTGTAAAATTTCAATCCGGAGGTAAACTAGTCCCCCGTTCGGATCTCCGGGTGGGGACTACTCGAGAGGGGGTTAACATCACAGAAGTGACAAAGAGGAAATCTGACATTCTGCGGATCGGAGCGTGGAATGTTAGAAGTCTGCTAGGAAGTGGAAAGTTAGAAAACTTAGAAAGGGAAATGGATAGGTTGAGGTTGGATTTGGTAGGGATTAGTGAAATGCGCTGGCAGGAAGAACAGGACTTTTGGTCAGGAGACTATAGGGTCATTAGCACTAAATCAAACAATGGCCAAGCAGGGGTTGGCCTCATATTGAGTAGGAAACTTGGACAGCGGGTGGAATATTATGAACAATATAGTGAACGGATTATTGTAGCAAAAATCAATACTAAACCTACCTGCACCACAGTGGTACAAGTCTATATGCCTACCAGTCAAGCTGATGATGAGGATGTTGAAAAGGTCTACGAAGAAATAGACAAAATTCTGAGGTATATCAAGGGTGATGAAAATGTTATAGTAATGGGAGATTGGAATGCTGTGGTAGGAAAAGGGAGAGAAGGGAAGATAGTAGGAGATTTCGGATTAGGTGAAAGGAATGATCGAGGAAGCAGGCTGGTAGAATTCTGCACCGAGCATGAGTTGGTCATAGCTAACACCTTATTCAATAACCACAATAGAAGAATATACACATGGATGAGACCAGGAGATACAGGGCGTTACCAAATCGACTTCATTATGGTCAAGCAGAGGTTTCGAAACCAGATTTTGGATTGTAAAGCATATCCTGGTGCTGACATAAACTCTGACCACAATCTGGTTGTAATGAAATGCAGATTAAAGTTGAAGAAACTGAAGAAAAGTCAAAAGCCAAAAAGGTGGGCAATAGACAAACTGAAAGAGGAGGATGTAAACGAAAGATTCAAGAAGAGTATAAAGGAAGGACTAATGAAAAACCCTAAACAAACTTCAATTGCAGACGAATGGGCACTTTTGAAGAATGAAATAACAAAATCCGCAGAAGAAAACATTGGTAGGAAAGAAAGAATAGGTAGAAAACCGTGGATCACTCAGGATATACTAGAATTGATGGATGAAAGGCGGAAACACAAGAATGTAAGAGATGAGAAGGGGAAAGCAGAATACAGACGTCTGAGAAATGAGGTTAACAAGAAGTGCAAGGAAGCGAAAGAAGAATGGTTGAAAGAGAAATGTGCAGGTATAGAAAATTGTCTGAAATTAGGAAAAGTAGACACAGCTTATCGAAGGATTAAGAATACTTTTGGGGAAAAGAAGACTAAGTGCTGTAATATTAAGGACACAAATGGAAAGCCTCTAACAGATAGGGAAGAAAAGGTTGAGAGATGGAAAGCTTACATAGAGAGTTTGTATAAGGGAAAGGAGATTGAGAATCATGTAATGGAAAGGGAGGAGGAAATTGATGAGGATGCGAAAGGAGATTTAATATTGAGATCAGAATTTGATAGAGCTTTGGAAGACTTAAGCAAGAACAAAGCACCAGGCATAGATGATATACCGATTGAGTTGCTACGCTGCATAGGAGATGAAGGTCTGATCAGGTTATTTCACTTGGTGTGTAGGATTTATGAGACAGGTGAGGTACCCCCTGATTTCAAGAAGAATGTAATCATCCCTATACCAAAGAAAGTGGGAGCTGACAGATGTGAAGATTACCGTACAATCAGCTTGATTACTCATGCTTCAAAGATCCTGTCTAGGATAATTTACAAGAGGATTGAAAGCCAGATAGAAACGGAGTTGGGTGAAGACCAGTTTGGTTTCAGGAGAAATATAGGAACAAGGGAAGCTGTACTAAGTCTTAGGCTGATTTTGGAAGGTAGAATAAGGAAGGATAAGAGAACGTTCATGGCTTTTGTAGACTTAGAAAAGGCTTTCGATAACGTTGATTGGACTAAATTGTTTGACATTTTGAAATCGATTGGAATAAAGTACAGGGATAGGAGGGTGATATACAATCTATACAGAAACCAGACAGCAGTCATTCGAGTTGAAGGACATGAGAGAGAAGCTGGTATTCAGAAAGGTGTAAGGCAAGGCTGCAACTTATCACCCATACTTTTCAATCTTTACATTGAACAAGCAATGAAGGAAATTAGAGAAAAATTTAAAGTGGGAGTGAAGATTCAAGGAGAAATAATTTCAACTCTGAGATTTGCTGATGACATAGTCATCTTGGCCGACAAGCCTGAGGATTTGAATGAGTTTTTGAATGGTATGGACTCCGTCTTACAGAAAGAATTCATGATGAAAATTAATAAATTTAAAACAAAAATACTGGAATGCAGCCGAAATAAATCAGAAACCTCTATGGAGATCAAATTGACAGGTGAAAAGCTGAAGGAAGTAGAAGACTTCTGTTACTTAGGAAGTAGAATAACCAGTGATGGACGAAGCAAAGAGGATATAAAAAGTAGGTTGGCTCAGGCAAAGAAAGCTTTTCTACAAAAAAGGAATCTGCTGACATCGAATATAGATTTAGGTATTAGGAAGTCATTTTTGAAAGCCTTTGTCTGGAGCGTGGCGCTCTATGGAAGTGAAACTTGGACTATTGGTGCAGCAGAAAAGAGGAGAATAGAAGCATTTGAAATGTGGTGTTACAGGAGAATGATGAAGATCAGATGGGTAGATAGGGTTATAAACATAGAGGTATTAAGACGAGTGGGAGAGGAGAGATGTTTCTGGCGACTGCTAATGAAGAGAAGAGATAGGTTGGTAGGACACATACTAAGACACCCAGGAATAGCAAGTTTAGTTATGGAAGGAAGGGTTGAGGACAAGAACTGTAGGGGTAGACCAAGGTTAGAATATGTTAAACAGATTGCCTCAGATGTAGGGTGTGGTAGTTATGTAGAGATGAAACGATTAGCTCAGGACAGGGAGGAATGGAGAGCTGCATCAAACCAGTCAAAAGACTGAAGACTCAAACACACAGATTCCTTTTCTGTAGAAAAGCTTTCCTTGCCTGAGCCAACCTACTTTTTATATCCTCTTTGCTTCGTCCATCACTGGTTATTTTGCTTCCTAAGTAACAGAAGTCTCCTACTTCCTTTAGTTTTTCCCCTGCCAATTTGATGTCCATAGAGGTTTCTGATTTATTGCGGCTGCATTCCAATATTTTTGTTTTATATTTATTAATTTTCATCATGAATTCTTTCTTCAAGACGGAGTCCATACCATTCAAAAACTCATTCAAATCCTCAGGCTTGTCGGCCAAGATGACGATGTCATCAGCAAATCTCAGCGTTGAAATTATATCTCCTTGAATCTTCACTACTACTTTAAATTTCTCTCTAATTTCCATCATTGCTTGTTCAATGTAAAGATTAAAAAGTATGGGTGATAAGTTGCAGCCTTGCCTCACACATTTCTGAATACCAGCTTCTCTCTTATGTCCATTAGCTCGAATGACTGCTGTCTGGTTTCTGTATAGATTGTAGATCACCCTCCTATCCCTATACTTTATTCCGATCATTTTCAAAATGTCAAACAATTTTGTCCAATCAACGTTATCAAAAGCCTTTTCTAAGTCTACAAATGCCATGAACGTTCTCTTATTTTTTCTTATTCTACCTTCTAAAATTAACCTAAGACTTACTGTCGACCAAAGTATTATGTGTACTCGAGTTTGAAGGTTGTTTGTGAAGTAACCAATAGACCTACATAAAATCCAATACCATCAACATTTTCGTCGTTCTATTTTACGTTAGTTCATGTAGGTTTGGATTTTTAAATTTATATTTTAATATTTTTTATCGCAGTTGGAACACAAAAAGTGCACGTTTTAAAGCGTGTTTCAACCATGCGTCACATTTGAGAATTATTATCTCAATGGCCCGTCGTCAGATCGAATCCAAATTTTAGCACAATATACATTGGAATGTTGTATAACTGGTTTATTAATTTCAGAATTTTGTGTGTCCAAGAAACAAAGTTATCATTGTTGTAAGGTAACTTTTTCTCGGCTCGAGGTGGTTGGAAAATGTAGTTCTTGGTTGCGTTGTAATCGTTATAAATCAAAACGTTATGCTGTATGGCTGTGAAATACGTAAATTAATTCACTTATTTTATATCGGTTTGTATTTGTACGAGGAAATAACACATGGTTCACCAGCTAGCCGCTCCAGGAAAAGTTGTACAGCGTTGCTGAGATGGAGCCTATCACTTCCGACGAGACACGCCATGATGCGTTTGGCCACCATTTCGGCAACGCTGTACAGCTTTTGCCGGAGCGGTTAGCTGGTCAACCATGTGTTATTTCCTCGTACAAATACAAACCGATATAAAATAAGTGAATTAATTTACGTATTTCATAGTCATACAGCATTACGTTTTGATGTATAACGATTACAACGCAACCAAGAACTACATTTTCCAACCACCCCGTGCCGAGAAAAAGTTACCTCACAAAAATGATAACAACTTTGTTTCTTGGAAACACACAATTTGGAAATTAATAAACCAGTCATACAACATTCCAATGTATATTGTGTTAAAATTTGGATTCGATATGATGACGGGTTTTTGAGATAATAATTGTTAAATGTGACGCATGGTTGAAACACGCTTAAAAACGTGCACTTTTTGTGTTCCAACTGCGATAAAAAAAATATTAAAATATAAATTAAAAAATCTAAACCTACATGAGCTAACGTAAAATAGAACGATGAAAATGATGATGTTATTGGATTTTATGTAGGTCTATCGGTTACTTCACAAACAACCTTCAAACTCGAGTGCACATAATACTTTGGTCGACAGTAGTACAGCTTCCCTTGTTCCTACATTTCTCCTGAAACCAAACTGGTCTTCCCCAATTCCGCTTCTATCTGGCTTTCCATCCTCTTATCCTCTATTATGAGAAGAATTTCATTAATTAGTATGTTACTCCACAGTTACTTATCCTCTACCACGCTGAAGAAGATCACAATTAGACCGAAACAGGTACTGTTCCAATGTACTAAATATTGACTTATGTAATAAATAGTATATTATAAATAAGGTTCGGATGTTAAGGAAAAGTCATATTTTTTTCCTGAGCTCATTTTACCCGAAATCTGAAAAATAAGTTTGAATGGCGGGTCCCTGACCTCTACGTTCGTCTTTTATCACATCTTTCTGGACAAGTTACATTGCGACACTGAACGCATGAGGTCACGGAACATGACGATAGTGTGCTTCCGCCTTTCAATAGGATGTCACTCCAGTAGTACATTTAGCTCAGAAGCAATTAGCAAACAAGGAAATGCCATGGTATGTCTTTTAAGAAAACCGAGCAAGAACTGCATCTCAAGGATATGATACTGAATGAATGTTGCAAATTTTAATGTACTGTAGCTCTCTGTCAGTTTGTATGATTAAATGTGTCTGGTGTATTATCGCTGATCACGTTTTGGCACTTAAGACGTTTACTGTGATACTCTACCTATCCCAAAAATTATGTCATATTTCATAGTTTTTTAGGTCATATTTTATAGTTTTAGGTCATATTTAGCTAGTTTTTAAGGCATATTTGCTTGCATATTTTGTACTTCTTTAGGTCATAAATTTCCGAACCCTAATTATAACCATGTAAATACTTAAGAAGTGGTCTAAGTTCTAGAATAACATACTTTCAAGAAAAGCGTGTCCCTCAAGTGCTATAACTATTTTGTGTGTCCGATATATTGCTAAAGGGACAAATCACAGCCTCGACAGCCTTCACCAAAGTGAAGATATAAGTGGATCAATCAGGCGCGGATCTAGAATTTGGCTTTGGGAGGGGGGGGGGGGGGTCACAGAATCGAATTTTTTAAGAAAAATGGTATCACTAACAATGCAATCACAAAATAACCAAACGTACAAAACTAGACCACATTTTTTGCAAGCTACATGGATAGAAATTTGATGCGTTTAGCGCACCAAAAATATCCGTACAAATTGCAACGGCGTGTTTTGCGACTTTTACATCGAGCTTCGAAAAAAGTATCAAGGTACGTTACAGTTTCGGCAAGTCGAGTTGGTACCGACAAAGGGAGAAAGTCACAGCTTAATTTGCCAACCAAGCTTGCAGTTTGGACGTCGGCAAAATTTTCTGGAGCGAAAAAAGCCCCAAATTGCTGTGCATTGCTGCACATTCATCGTGACATCACTATAGACATCGATTCGGTAGTCACAAGGTTTGCTAAACAAAATAGACGAATTGATTTTGTTATATAAATAACCGCTTTTAAATTACAGGTATGAAGTTGTAAATATGTACAGTTGTAACAGAACATAATAATTGCAATAAAGATATTTTCAGTATTGAATAAAATGAAAAAAAAAACTGTTTTTCAGTTAAAATTCGTTAAGTTTTATTTGTCTGGTTATTGTGTTTTCGTTTTTTGAGTTTGGAAAAAAATTTGGTCTCCGTTTGGGGGGGTTATGACCCCCGTGACACCCCCCACCCCTTGAATCCGCGTCTGGGAGCAATCACATTAACCGAATTCTAACAAACCAGGAACGAGGTTATCCAACACTGGACGCTATTCTGTAGGAATATTTCCTCTTTAATGGGCTCCAAGCTGGACACGTCATTAGTACGAGGTATGCTCAGGAAATGTAGAGTAATTATCGCTCCAACTCCAGCGGTGCCAGTTTGTTATAAACACAAGTTACAACTGCAATTCGCTGAAATAACCAAAGCAGTGGACACAGTCCTTGCGGTCTTCTGGGAAATACAATAAGTGTTAAGCTGAGCCTCAATTACATTGTTGCATTCTCTCCCTGTAGATAACATCAGCACATGTTACTTAGTTATTGAGTTTTAAGGGCGGGACTACGAGGTCATCTGCCCCTCATCAGCGCATGATTATTGGTTGTACCGTATATGCAACAATCTGATACTGGGTCTATGTGTGTTCTATTATTATTATGGGGGATGACCGTTGCTCACGTCCGCAGGTATAACCTTACATTACCCTGCTCGTGTCCCCTGGATGGTGCTAAACGAGCAACAATATTACTGAAGCCAGATAATCCTCGTGATCTCCTGGCTCATGTCACATTGCCAAAATGACCAGAATTCTAAGAAACGGACCTTTTCATGACCATCTATACAGAAATCTGAGTCCAAACATTACATTGTGTCAACTGAACATCGAAGGCATTAGTAGAACCAAATGCCATCTCTTACGTAAGATCTTGGATGTACTTGCGGTTCAAGAACATCATGTTGAGAATGTAAACCAATTGTCCTCAAGAGGTAAAATACCTGGTTTCGATCTCTTAGGTGCCACGTATGATAAGGTTTATGGTGTGGTAACATACGTAGGGAGCAGTAGAGAAAATGCATACATTCTTTGCATTAATAATACTGAAAACACCCATGAAGATGTCGTGTATAGATTACTATGTAAATGTGTATATGGACTATATTTGTATTTGTGCAGTGTGATTCCAAAAGCTAAATAAATAAATTATTATTATTTATTTAAGCCCACTGCGGAACGCTTATGAATAGTTCTTCTTCGATGCTCTTTTCCGTTCCCAATATCTCTTCAGCCCTGCTGATAATTTCTCCTTTTTCTCCTACGAAAGGGGCCTCCGACATTTAGGGACTCTGGGTGGTGGGGTCTCAGACTTTACCATAGCACAACATTTAGAACGATCCTTTACATCAAGGTCAGCAACTCCAGCCGAATCCAAGTCCTTTAGTAGGGCCTACTTCATTAAGCCACAGGCTTCCAGTCATGTAGCTTTTAACCAAGGAGAAGATCTTCTTGGTAAGCCTGTTGCTGTTCATTCATTGAAGGCGCCCGTAGAACTAAAGCCTCCTATTATTAATATTGTAATTATTATTATTATTATTATTTTTATTATTATTATTATTATTGTTATATTACTGTTATCTCTACTTAGTATAAAACCAAGTCCCCGATTCTTGGATGTTACGGGTAAACTCGAGAACCACTGGATGGATTTTGATGCGGTTTTCACCTTTCTGTAAAGGATATCTCGAGGATGATTTCTGTAGAAAATAATTCATTTATGATCAAAGGAAGCCGAGCAGTAATGACTCAGTGGAAACGTCGAAAAAGAACCTGGCGTTCGAGCGCTTTGTAAACTTACGCTGGGCAAACCGTTAAACATATCTACATACTATGAGTGTAAGAATTGTTCAGCATGAAAAGTTCTACAAAAAGTCCGTGAGAGCATATGCCTATCTTCAATACATCGCCCACTTTAAGTGTTTTTACGTTTTAATTTCTTCCAAACCGTGTCCATTCAACTACTAAGCTAGCTAAGGGCCAGTCTATCATCCCTGTTATAGCCTAGCTAGCGGGCGAACCTATTGCCCCAGATACAGCCAGCAGCAAACCGTTAAGTCGTGTTGAGTTAAGACTTCTGAGAAGGGTAATTGTGTTTGGAGTTTCCCTGGAAGTGCAACTCGGCTTTTCTTCATATCGCCTGTGAACTTTTCGTTCCGCAAAATTCACAGTCAAGTTAAGATTGGACGGAAGGGGGATTTGTGTTTCATGCACCTCGCCATTCTTAAATTATGTCTGATAAGAATTTGTTGCACATGCATCTCCATGATAATATAATTAATAGTCCAGTCAGTGATTTTAATCCATCATGCCGAGACGTAAAACGGATATTGGTCGTTGTTCATTGACATTGGAAAGAAAAAAGTGCTTATCACGTAATGCATTCATAACTGTTCCCGGGCAAAGCCGGGTCGGGTTGCTAGTCATTTATATTTTGAATCCTAGTTAGTTCTTCTTCTTCTTCTTTCGGATGGGCCAGCTAACAAGGGAAGTTTCAGGTAAGACAGGTCGAAAGCTTTCTTGAAACTTTGTGGACGCAATGGTTGTACTATAAGATGACAAAGTGCGGAAAATCAGCCACCAGATTGAACTGCAAGGCTCCGAAATCATGTGGCGAATCTCTGATATCTATCAATGGGAAGTAGCGTGTACCGTACATGTTGGCAAGGGCAGCCCTGACTGCCCAGACACTCAAGGCCGGTCGCGTGACCGCTTTCATATACGTCCCTCCACACGACAACTCCAAGTGCCACAGGGATGTCCAGCTCCGTCAGCCGTCATGCCTGCGTACCGGGATGTCAGGAACGATTTCGGAGCCTTGCAGTTCAATCTGGCGGCTGATTTTCCGCACGTTGTCCTCTTATAGTACAACTATTGCGTCCAGAATGTTTCAAGGAAGGTTTCGACCTGTCTTACCTCATACTTCCCTTGCAAGGACCACGACGTTCAACCTTTCAGTTTGGCGAGGTACTTGATGTTCGCCCAATATTCTCGCATTATCAGGCTATGTTTCTCCTTTCTCTCTTTTGACCAGATGGTGCCGGTTTTCTTACAGGGCGGTCTGTCCTGAAACCTCTTCTGTTTAATTATCTTCCTGAGATGTGTACGAGAGAAGTAAATGCTCGAATCGCACAGGCAAAAGAAGCCTTCTCAAAAAAGAAGTCTTTACTAACATCCAAGACTGTTAACTTAGAGGCGCGAAAACACTTCGTGAAAAGTTTTGTATGGAGTATTGCAAGTTATGGCTCTGAAACATGGACTCTGCGACAAGCAGATGTATCACAACTTAGGGCATTCGAGATGTGGTGCTGGCGACGACTACTAAAGATAACTTCGACTGATGAAGTCACGAATGAGAATGTCCTTAAAAGAGCAAAGGGACACGTACCTTGGTTGAATCATTAAACAGAAGAAGGGATAGTTTTGTTGGCCATTTGATTCGTCATTCTGACTGGTGCACCACACTCTTCGAACGGAAGCTAGAAGGAAAGAGGAGTCGATGAAGACCAAGGACTCAATTCACAGACAGCATTAAAGGCAAGCACACTTATTGCCATTTGAAACTCCAGGCCAGAGAAAGAAGACGTTTTGGAAGACATGCATGTTACCCACCAACCTAGCGGTTGAGGAAAAGAAGAAGAAGAAGAAGAAGAAGAAGAAGAAGAATTGATCGGTTTCTAATATCACAGACCATTATGTTCACTTGTTGGATGTCCTTGTTAACTTCTGTTAGCCACGGTGTCCCGATCTTCCTATTCGGTAATTTGTTGCTAAACATGCTTCAACTTGTGCGATCTAAGTTCGCTTGCACTTGTTGCCCAGTTGTTGGATATTTGTCCACGCTAATTCCGGATAGACCCCCAACCCATGAACATAGTCATGTTAACAGTCACTATAAATTCAGCTTGCAGTCTTGAAAACTTCTAGATAATATCAATATCACTCGGTGCACCCTCTGCTAGTAGGCAAGGGCTGCAGGATGGTCCATTAAAGGATAGCCATATTACTGTGGAGAGTTAGGCGATCCCACTCAGGGGGGGCGTTCAAGGTATGGCCCGAGAGGAGAGAGGAATTGTGACTTGAGATCACAGTCGTGAAACAGGGAAACTTCTCGGATTCCGCACCGCAATTCCAACTTCCTCTCCGAGAGAAAGAGAAACGAGGAAATCCATGTTGATTTATCGCTGAGGCCAAACCACGGCGATATTTACTGGGCCAAGTGCGTACGTTAATGTTCCAACTTTTAACAGTTCTCCTGGTATTTATAATTTCACAGAGGGAAAGGAATAAAACTGTTCTAGCTTGAGAGATACAGGAATGAAGTTTTCATGAGATTACATTCTCACTTCCCTGTAATATTCTGTGGAGCGGCTTCGGTGGCGTAGTCGGTAGCATGCTGAGCTTCTATGCACAAGATAGCGGGTTCAAACCCGGCCGAAGCCGTCGGATTTCTTAAGAGCGTTAAAAATCCCTCAGTATGCCTTCCTTCGGAGGGGAAGTAAAGCCGGCGGTCCCATGTCATAGATTTATGGCATGTTAAAGAACTTTCCACTAATTACACCTGTGTGAAGCTAAATTGGATAGGTTAAGAATGTAAACAACGCTCGTAGGTTTCTACGTTCGTTGCGAAGAGACGACTGCGGTGGCGTCTAGTACCTAAGTTCTGAACTTGTCCTAGTAGTCGTTGGTGGTGGTGCTTGGTGGCAAAAGTAGGAACTATTTGAAATATTCTAAGTTGCAGTCTGTACTTAAATTAAAAAACAGATAACACACACTAATACAGTCATCACAATTAACACCGGTTAGGCCCTATCAGACAGATTCTACCCAAAGTACACGGGACTACATGACCGCGTTGTCGCAGCCCCTAAACTTAAGAACCAACCAACCAATATTTTGTGGCTATCCCAGTACTTTCTGATGGAGCATTAACTTTAAGGACACATAACATAATTAATGTGTAAGAAAAATAGCATTCATTCGCGGCGCCTAGAATCAAAACCTGCCAAGTCCATCGAACATGAAACATGAGATGAAGTTGCCTTTGTATGAACTTGCACGCGGGCAATTCAATGGAGACATTATTTCCCTTCAAAAGACGCTTTTTCCCTATGAAAATGGCGGACAAAACTTGGGTTAATTTCAAAATCCACTAGATTCAATTGAACTTCCGCCATTGTTAGTTTCAAAATCCACTAAGTCGTTTTCAGCCAATCAGCACATAGAATTGCTTTACCTAGGATTCCGTCATATTGCCATCAGCTGAGCTTTGTTTTGTAAAGTGTGGTTAAGTGTTAATTTTTAAATATAAGGTACTTGAGCCAAATAAAGCCCGGTTACTAATATGGCCCGTCTGTGATTTCATTAGCAGAATATTCGAAATTCTACAAGAATCTTAGTGTTTCTGATTGCTACTAGACTTTAACGGCTAGACTAGAAACTACAACTGTTGAAGTGAACTATTCCGTAAGTTTGCTTCAGTCGAGTAGTAAAAGGCGTCCGAAGCTCCTTTTGTTACTATTTCTAGGTATTTAAATAAACCTTCTACATGTTTTTGAAATTTAGCATACATAAATCTGTTTTATATAATTTGAAAGAATATATTTGTAGATTAATATACTGTATTGATATTTTCCGCTTAAGGTGCATTTCTTCATCTCTTTTCATTTACATATGAGCCTTACTTGGAAGAAGTAGTGGGCCCTTTTTTGGAAAGGGCGTGCCTAATCAGGCCCAATACTCATATTTTAAATATATGTATTTCTTTTCCCTGTCCAAATCAAATTAGAATTTGCCAGTAAGTAGCAACAGTTATAGCATTAGCATTTGCAGCCAAAAGATCGTCTTTTGAACATATGTCCCCCAACAAGGTGCAAGAAAGGAGCCTCCCCGAAGATTGTGACAGAAGAGCAATCGGACGTACCCTGGGCAACGTCAGAAAATGATTTTAAAAAGTCCTCTCGGCACGCCGGAAGGCGGAGGTAGATTTCACCGGACAAACTTGGGGATAGGCGAAAATAGGCAGAATATGCAGGTTTTCGTAGAAGGATCAGACCTCATTTATTGCGAGAAGGTATTTTATAATTGGAGCTTAATTAACTTTGTTTTTCGTCATTTTATGCTTATTTTAAACATTTTATTGTCTTATGGGAACGGTAACCTTCTTGTCATTTGGGGTCCATTTGTATACTTGTGGTCACACTGTCCTTATGCAAGGTTTCGACACTGATGTGTAACTATGTAACGGTCTGTTACTTCTTCACGCAAAATTATATCTCCCGCAGAGATTTTGGTTGGTTTCTCAGTTTAGGGGCTGCGACAACGCGGTCATGTAACCCCGTGTACTTAGGGATGGCTGTATTAGTCTGTAATTCAGGTAAGGACTGCAGACGGTCAATTTCAAGCAGTAGTCCCTAATGTTGCTACCAGGTACTACCGTCAACGACACCTACCTGTGAACTTGGCTACTAGATGCCACCGCAGCCAGCAACTCGCAACGAACGTTGGAATTTCCCCTCCAAAGGAAAGCATACTGAGGGATTTTTAGCGCTCTTAGAAAATCCGACGACTTCGGCCGGCTTTGAACTCGCGACCTTGGGCATAGACATTCAGCATGCTTGCTACCAGTTACGTCACCGAAGCCGCTTCACACTTAGTCAGATGGAATTCTGAATATGATCTCGTGCAAGTGCGTTATCTTGGCAACGTCTGATGGCTCCTCCCTCATCAATTTAGTAGAGTTGCCATGGCAAGCACTGATAGCTCTTGGCATTTTCTTATAATTCCGAAATCATTTTTCTCATCCCTTGGCATAATGGTGGGTCATATCAAAAATTCTTTAAGACAAAATTTTAGGTAATTATTAGGGGAATATTGTCCATTTTGTACGGTTTTGAGATTGTGCCTATAAAGAGAGATATGATTAATGTTTCCCGAAAAACCCACTTTTTCCCACCCCTTTGGTCAGTGGTTGGTGCTATAAAAAAAGCTCTTCAAACATAAATGTTTGGGCTTTATCCGACACATAGTATGAACGTTGAATGGATTCGATATTTCACATATTAAGAGAGTTATAGCAATATTTCACTTTTTCGAAAAAAGCCCCCCATTTCCCCCCCCCCCCCCCCCTTCGACCGATTTAGCCCATTAACGAACTCGACCGAGATTTTATAGGTATACATATTCGGTAAAATATTCAAAGTGATTGGTGCAAAATTACGGCAGTTATCGTGTCCACAAGAAACTGATATGCATATATATATATATATATATATATATATATATATATATATATACACATATACATACATAAATTATATATAAACCTTTGAACTGACGGTGGTTTTGGGGTCTGGGGGATGTGAAACGCGAAGATATGTCGAAATTTTCCGGAAGTCGAAACATGGTACCCTTTGCAATAGTTAGCTTTCTAATGAAATCTACCTCTGGTTGGTTCCTCAGTTTAGGGGCTGCGACAACGCGGTCATCTAACACCGTGTACTTTGGGTGAGTGTAGAATCTGTCTGATAAACGGTGTGAATTGTAATGGCTGTAGTAGTCTTAATTCAGGTAAGGACTGCAGACGGTCAATTTCAAGCAGTAGTTCCTAATGTTGCTACCAGGTACTACCGTCAACGACACCTAGCTGTGAACTTGGCAACTAGATGCCACCCTAACCAGCAACTCGCAACGAAAGTTGGAACTTCCCCTCCAAAGGAAAGCATACTGAGGGATTTTAGCTCTCTTAGAAAATCCGACGACTTCGGCCGGCTTTGAAACCGCGACCTTGGGCATAGACATTCTGCATGCTACTAGTTACGTCACCGAAGCCGCTTCCCACTTAGATGAAAATACTGAATCTGATCTCGTGCAAGTGCGTTGTCGTGGCAACGTCTGATGGCACATCCCTCATCAATTTAGTAGTGTTGCCATGGCAACCTCCGACAGCTCTTGGCATTTTCTTATAATTCCGAAATCATTTTTCTCATCCCTTGGCATAATGGTGGGTCATATCAAAAATTCTTTCAGACAAAAGTTTTAGGTAATTATTAGGGGAATATTGTCCATTTCATACGGTTTTGATATTGTGCCTATTAAGAGAGATATGATTAATGTTTCCCGAAAATCCCACTTTTCCCACCCCTTTGGTCAATGGTTGGTGATATAAAAAAAACTCTTCAAACATAAATTTTTGGGCTTTATCCGACACATAGTATGAACGTTGAACGGATTCGATATTTCATATATTAAGAGAGTTATAGCAATATTTCACTTTTTCGAAAAAAGCCCCCCATTTTCACCCCCTTCTACCGGTTTAGCCCAGTAACGAACTCGACCGAGATTTTATAGGTATACATATTCGGTAAAAAGTGATTGGTGAAAAATTACGGCAGTTATCGTGTCCACAAGAAACTGATATATATATACTTTTGAACTGACGGTGGTTTTGGGGTCTGGGGGATGTGAAACGCGAAGATATGTCGAAATTTTCCGGAAGTCGAAACATGGTAGCCTACCCATTGCAATAGTTAGCTTTCTAATGATATCTACCTCTGGTTGGTTCCTCAGTTTAGGGGCTGCGACAACGTGGTCATCTAACCCCGTGTACTTTGGGTGAGTGTAGAATCTGTCTGATAAACGGTGTGAATTGTAATGGATGTATTAGTCTGTAATTCAGGTAAGGACTGCAGACGGTCAATTTCAAGCAGTAGTTCCTAATGTTGCTATCAGGTACTACCGTCAATGACACCTAGCTGTGAACTTGGCTACTAGATGCCACCCCAACCAGCAACTCGTAACAAACGTTGGAACTTCCCCTCCAAAGGAAAGCATACTGAGGGATTTTTAGCGCTCTTAGAAAATCCGACGACTTCGGCCGGCTTTGAAACCGCGACCTTGGGCATAGACATTCTGCGTGCTACCAGTTACGTCACCGAACCCGCTTCCCACTTAGTCAGATGTCAAAGTCAACCCCTGGCTCCAACCAGCCCATGACGGGCTAAGGCCGACCAAGCGACCACTGCCCAGCCATTTGGCCTGCAGATATTGGGGTGACGCGTGATCAGCGCGTCGGGTCCCCTCGGCCGTTAATATTGGTATTCGTGATCGGGGTGCTGTCTCACTGTCAGACAGCTACTCAATTGTCCTCACGAGGCTGAGTGCACCCCGTTCCAACCCTCACGTCAGTTTTAAAATCCCTGACGGAGCCGGGGATCGAACCCGGGGACTCCGGGTTAGAGGCAGGCGCGCTACCCCAACACCACGGGGCCGGCATAGTCAGATGGAAATACTGAATCTGATCTCGTGCAAGTGCGTTGTCATGGCAACGGCTCATCCCTCATCAATTTAGTAGTGTTGCCATGGCAACCTCTGATAGCTCTTGGCATTTTCTTATAATTCCGAAATCATTTTTCTCATCCCTTGGCGTAATGGTGGGTCATATCAAAAATTCTTTCAGACAAAAGTTTTAGGTAATTATTAGGGGAATATTGTCCAGTTTGTACGGTTTTGATATTGTGCCTATTAAGAGAGATATGATTAATGTTTCCCGAAAAACCCACTTTTTTCCACCCCTTTGGTCAATGGTTGGTGCTATCAAAAGACTTATTTGACATAAATTGTTGGCACTTATCCGACACATATTATGAACTTTGAATAGATTCGATATTTCGCGTATTAAGAGAGTTATAGCGAAATTTCAATTTTTCGAAAAAAGCCCCCCATTTTCACCCCCTTCGACCGATTTTGCCCATTAACGAACTCGACCGAGATTTTATAGGGATACATATTATGTAAAAAATTCAAAGTGATTGGTGCAATATTACGGCAGTTAACGTGTCCACAAGAAACTGATATACATATATACATATATATACGAGGTACGTTCAGAAAGTAAGCTCCGTTTGGTAATAAAATTGAATTGTGTACAGATACAGAAAAAATATTTATTGCACAACATTCTACACCTCTTAAACTACTTTTCCACATAACTGCCGAACTTTTGCAGGCATTTGTCATAACGTGGCACAAGTTTTTGGATATCTTCTTCATAAAAGTTTGCCGCCGACCGTAAACGAGAGTGAAGACTCCCCTGTAAGATATCCTACCGTTTTGCCACCACTGTTAGGCAAATTGCGTGCTTACCAGGAGAACTGCGTATGTTTAGGAGTTCTCCTGACCTCATACGCAATTTGCCTAACAGTGGTGGCTAAACGGTAGGATATCTTGCTGGGGAGTCTTCACTCTCGTTTACGGTCGGCGGCAAACTTCTATGAGGAAGGTATCCAAAAACTTGTGCCACGTTATGACAAATGCCTGCAAAAGTTCGGCAGTTATGTGGAAAAGTAGTTTAAGAGGTGTAGAATGTTGTGCAATAAATATTTTTTCTGTATCTGTACACAATTCAATTTTATTACCAAACGGAGCTTACTTTCTGGACGTGCCTCGTATATATATACATAAATTATGTATAAACTTTTGAACTGACGGTGGTTTTGGGGTCTGGGGGATGTGAAACGCGAAGATATGTCGAAATTTTCCGGAAGTCGAAACATGGGACCCATTGCAATAGTTAGCTTTCTAAAGAAATCTACCTAAAATAATCTGACGGCTGATCCTTTCACTACCAAATCAATTAAAACCAGTGGGCCTTTATCAAGGCCAGCACTCGTAGTTATGTCCATAAACATTTCAAATATTGTATTATTACTGAAATATATTCCAGTGATTATAATTAACAACCATTGTTTTCATTACTGCTTGACTTCAAGTTAAGTCGAGGACAATGTTCAGACTTTTTCTCCTTCTTGTAAAAAATATAAAAAAATTCTTTAAACGTTAAGTGGGCCTTATTTTGCACATTTACTTTATTCATGATCATAATTCAGGTCTGGTTTTCATTTCATGCATAATTTGGATGGTTCAAGTTCACATGCTTTCCTTCTTCCCTTGTTTTTATTCTTAGAACTCCTTTTCTTACTTTCAAAAACGTCTATAGGTACATTTCACTTTTAAAACCAGTTAACTCCTAATTAATATTAAGAATTTTGTTACTTTCCATTAAGGGACAATCCTGTAATTTCATGGAATGCATCGTTTGACGCCAAAGTAATTAATAAACTAAATGATCATATTCCAATGATGTATTTACATATGTAAACTGTTTTCCTCATTTTCCCACAATTTTGTTTTGTCGACTTGGCGGGTTTTGATTCTAGGAGCCAATTACTGTGTTTTTCTCATAAAGATGATGTTGACGATGCTAATTGTTGTTTTAAGGGGTCTAGGGTATCGGCCCCTAATGGTTTGGGTGATCGTGAAGATGAAAATGAAAGATAAACTAGAACTAAAACTAACTATTAACTTAAATACTAGAAGAAGAAATAGAAAACAAAAGGAGAATAAGGCAAATAAAGGACAGGAGGAAAAGAAATGCCTTCAACTGTCGAAGAATGCGGATTGAGAGACTTGGAAGGAAGGAGAGCTATGAAAGGCAGATAGGAAAGGTAAAGAGGAGAGGATCCGCCCCAGAGGTAATGGATAAAAGGGGGAAAACCGGATCCAGCTCAGGAATCCCTCGGGGTTGCCAACTCCCGAACTCACCAGCCGTGAGCCCTTGAGGGTGTAGTAATATCCAGGGTGCACCTGAAGTTGTGGGACTACACACACCCTGTCTCCTTGAGGGCCTTGAGCAGAAGACAGGAGATAACATGAAAAGAAAAAGAAGGCTGACCCCTTGCAGAAGGAGGGTATCAGAAAAGACGAGACAAGGGCCAATTTAGGTGGGAAAGGAAGAGACTCCCTAGGCCTCAGATACACTAATACCGTCGGGGTCGGAAGAGAACAAGAGTTGACCTAGTGAGGTCGACAGGAAAGAAGACGGAGAGGAGCCCGGCACAAGTAAGTGGAAGCAATACCAGACTCAGCTAGGGCCCCATGGTCACCAACCCACATCCCACTAGATATGAGCCCCGGGGGGTTCTCATAAAGAAGACTGCTGTGCCTCTCGGTGGGGATCAAACCCAGGTGCAGTTGGTTGGTATTTGAGGAGTTAAAATGTGAAAGGTCAGTGACAGTAAATTTTCAGGTATCTTAAATATTCCCTTCTGGGCAAAACTCGAGCTTTTCGCTGCTTTAAAACTGTTTAAGTTCCAGAATTCTTTAAGTCATTATGTCCAACTAAGGAGCGCGATTGAACTTATTTCACAGATGAATTTGAATTAACTTCGTTCTCTTCCTAAAATCTCTTCATTCTCTCTCTGTGATCTTTGTTCCTTTCTGCTGCCCATGCAGTGGCGGCTCTAATCCGGGGGTTTGCAGCAAGATGATATGTATATTAAGGCTTCCACGGCCCGGATTACTATACAAATAATTCATGTTTTTTGGGCTAATGCCGTGGGTATTTAAATTAGAACCATACGTTTCGGAGAAACCTCGCCTCCTTTTTCAATTGATTCAAACAATGTGGCCAAAGAAAGTATATCAATGAGATTACAAAAAATTACAAAAAATATAGATTTATTTATTTATTTATCGTTTGGCAATATAATCAATACAAGATTTCAGAGTACACAGAAAATCACTTTAAAATCTACTGTACATTATTTTTACTATTTACACTATTTACAGTCTCAGGTCTAATGAGTCTATCCATTGGACCACGTCAGGTGTCGCCAACTGGAAGTGGATCCAGTCCCCTCCATATGCCCTCAGAGGACAGTCAGTTGTAATGTGTTGGATGGTTTGATAAGGAGCACCACAATCACACTGAGGAGACGAAATTTTTCCGCGTTTGAACAAAGTTCCATTGCATACTCCGTGGTTTGTCCGAATCCTAATGAGAGTTGCCCAAGCCCTCCTAGGCAGATCGGAACCTGGAGTGGATGTTCTTGTAGGGTCCAGGAAGGAGCTCGACTCAGGACAAGCTTTTAGTGTCCATTCACTAATCCACTGCATGCTGGAATCAAAATGGTTTCTTACAAGCCTCTGGGCATGACAAATGGGTGGCTTCCTGGATTTGAGCCTGTTCATTTGAAGAGAGGAGATGTCTTCATGAATAGGTAGTGTAGGGTGATCCATAATCTTGTAGTACTCCCGTAGCAAGGCAACTTCTCTACGAAGGTGGGGTGTAAGAATATTGCTGAGGGCTGGAAGCCAATATGCTGGTGTAGTTCTTATACAACCAGTGACTAGTCTTACGGTGTTGTTCTACTGCATGGACCATGGTAATTTCTGGCAGCTGCTCTCTGGTGACGAACAGAGGAATTTATCTATATTTTTTGTAATTTTTTGTAATCTCATTGTTATACTTTCTTTGGCCACATTGTTTGATTCCATTGAAAAAGGAGGCAAGGTTTCTCCGAAACGTATGGTTCTAATTTAAATACACACGGCATTAGCCCAAAAGACATGAATTATTTATAAGATGATATTTGTTGACCAACCATCTGAAGCTAGGCCTGTCCCAAAATATTTCGTATGTTACGTTGACTTCTTGAAGGTCATTTTCAATTTCTATTATCCAGTAATTCTTGGCTTTTAGCGAGGAGGCTTGATTGAATATACTTTCAGTAAGTCTTGAATTGTGCATTCTTTGAATATGTCCAAAAAGTTGTAATTGTCTCTTTCTAATAGAATTCCGATATTTTCTCGGAATGTTGGTATAACTCCACACTCCCACTATGCGCACTGGGTCATAAATTTTCCTAATAATTATCTTGTTTTCAAAATGATTAGCTAGTATTTATTTATTTATTTATTTATTTATTCGCATCAGAAGCAGTAATACTATGTATACATTAAAACTCTTACTGGATTAAATATATTTTATGCAAAGTCCCACTAAACAAACAAGAGTCTAATCTACTTTTGCCCAGAAGTTAGCGACATCCAGTGCATTTTCTCTCGCCTGAAGCAAATCTTGTACCGTGCATGTTTGAGGGCACCTGCAGCACTGCAACAAATGAGACGTAGTCTGGATTACACCACATTCACACAATGAGTACTCGTTGTTGGAACCCCACTTCTGCATGTTACTTTTACATCTTGTCACGCCTGCCCGTAATCTGTTCAGTGATCTCCAGGTACTCCATTTCTCCATATGACCAGGTGGTAGTTCTTCACTAGGTGTCAGCCATTCTTCGGAGCGATTGCAGCTTGCACGCCATAGATCGATTCGGGATTGCTGAGGTGTCCCCTTAAGAGCCTCGGTAGTTCTGAGGACACTTTTCCTTGATTTGAGTCTTGAAGTAGCTGGCCTGCATCCACACAGAGGGTGAGCTTTGGTGTTACCGCCTTCTTCTTCTCAATTTGTGCTGCAATCTCACGACGATCTGCTTCAGGTTGAATTACCGTGCTGTAGTGTTGTAATTTTGAGTTCCGAGATATTGATTTTTTGTTGTATCTGTCCCAGAAGATTCTATAGGTTTTTTGTAATTTAGAGATTCTCTCTGTGTTAGCTTCACGATTTAATCTACATGGATGTTCGATTACCCTTAAGTATTTGAAATGATTTACCTGAGAGATTTTTCCGAATTCAGTCATCAGAGGTTGGGGTGGTTGGTTCATCAGTTTAGGGGCTGCGGCAACGCGGTCATGCAGCCCCGTGTACTTTGGGTGTGTGTAGAATCCGTCTGATAAGCGGTGTTAATTGTGATGGCTGTATTAGTGTGTGTTATCTGTGATTCAGGTAAGGACTGCAGACGATCAATTTAAAGTAGTTGCTACTTTTGCTACCAAACGCCACCGTCAACGACAACTAGTTCTGAACTTCGTTACTAGATGCCACTGCAGTCGGCTCTTGGCGATGAACGTTGGGACCTAAGAGCGTTAGTCAAATCTAACCTTTAATTTAGCTTCACGCAGTTGTAATTTGTTGAAGGTTCTTTTACATGCCATAAATCTATGACAGGGGACCGCCGGCTTTACTTCCCCTCCTGAGGAAGCCATACTTAGATATTTTCAATGCTCTTAGAAAATCCGATGACTTTAGCTGGATTTGAACCCGCGACCTTGGGAATAGAAGCTCAGCATGCTACCAACTACGCCACCGAAGCCACCATAATCAGAGGTTGTTTGTATAAGTATCGAAAAATTATTATTAATACTATTGTTGTTATTATTAAAACAATTTAGAAATAAATGTTATTAGAAGTAAAATTGTTACTACTATGAACACTGAGCAGGGAGCGATGATCTCTAGGGAAAGAGTAAAAAAGTGAGTGCCATCATAAAGTGACCATGTTTGAGACTCATGAAGTTAATCATGCAACTATAGAACCATCCCGGCATTTGCCTGGAGTAGAAGTGGAGAAACTACGGAAAACTACCTCCAGAATGGCTGAGGTAGATATCAAACACTCCTCTTGTCAGTTTGGCCTCACGAACTAAATATCCTGGCAGAGCCTCTGTAGTGACAGCCAAGAATTCTAGCCACCACGCAACCTGTTATCAAGGAATCGATACATCTCTACTTAGTATAAAACAAAGTCCCCGATTTTTGGATGTTACGGGTAAACTCCAGAACCACTGGATGGATTTTGATGCGGTTTTCACCCTTCTGTACAGGATATCTCGAGAATGATTTCTGTAGAAAATCATTTATTTATGACGAAAGGAAGTCAAGCACTAACGAGTTCAGTGAATAGGTCGAAAAAAAACTGGCGTCCGTGCGCTTTTTAAGTTTACGCTGGGCAAACCGTTAAAAATATCTATATACTATGAGTGTAAGAATTGTTCAACGTGAAAAGTTGTACAAAAAAAAAGCCCGGGAGAGCATATCTCTATCTTCAATACATCGCCCACTATAAGTGTTTTTACGTTTTCAAGTCTTCCAACAATCTCCATTCAGTTACTGATGCGACAGTTTACGAGCTAGCTGGGGCGAGTCTATCACCCCAGTTACAGCTTAGCTAGCGGACGAGCTTATTGCCCCAGATACAGCCAGCAGCAAACTGTCGAGTCGTACTGAGTTAAAAACTTTAGAGAAGTGTGGTTGTGTTTGGAGTTTCCCTGGAATTGCAACTCGGCTTTTCTTCATCTCGCCTGTGAACTTTTCGTTCCGCAAAATTCACAGTCAAGTTAAGATTGGACGGAAGGGGGATTTGTGTTTCATGCACCTCGCCATTCTTAAATTACGTATGAGAAGAATTTGTTGCACATGCATCTCCATGATAATATAATTAATAGTCCAGTCAGTGATTTTAACCCATCATGCCGAGACGTAAAACGGATATTGGTCGTTGTTCATTGACATTGAAAAAAAAAAGCGCTTATCACGTAATGCATTCATAACTGTTCCCGGGCGAAGCCGGGTCGGGTTGCTAGTAAAACAATAAATAATACTTTATATGTACCCCTCGGTGCAGCCTGCGTGCCAAATTGGTCACCACGACCGGGACGGGGCTCTGCACATGTCGGGATATCGGAGGTTTAAATCCCGGCGCTGACAGCGGCTATCCTGAGTGTAGTTTTCCCCGTTTTTCCCACACTCCCTTCATGTAAATGACAAGATGGTACCTTGTTTTAAGTTTCGGGGGATGGGGGAGGAATAAACAATTTCAACTCAACCCTAGACTTAAATAGTACGCCTTGTCTGCAAGGCGGGTGGGGATGACCGGGGGGAGCGGCTTCGGTGGCGTAGTTGGTAGCATGCTGTGCTTCTGTGCCCAAGATCGAGGGTTCAAACCCGGCCGAAGTCATCGGATTTTTCAAGAGCGTTAAAAATCCCTCAGTATGCCTTCCTTCGGAGGGAAAGTAAAGCCGACGGTCCCATGTCATAGATTTATGGCAAGTTAAAGAACCTTCCACTAATTACACCTGTCTGAAGCTAAATTATAGGTTAAATTTGACTAACGCTCTTAGGTTCCAACATGCGTCTCCAGGAGCCGACTGCGGTGGCATCTAGTAATCAAGTTCTAACTAGTAGTCGTTGACGGTAACGTTTGGCGGAAAGGAAGTAGGAACTACTTGAAAATTCAATGTCTGCATTCCTTACTTGAATATAAAACAGATAACACACATTAATACAGTCATCACCGGTTATCAGACAGATTCTACACACACCCAAAGTACTCGGGGCTACATGACCGCGTTGTCACAGCCCCTAAACTGAGGAACCAACCAACTTTCAATCGGTTAATCCGTCGATTAATCGAGCTTTAGTCGATTTCACAAAATATCAGTTCGATAAGAAAAACCCTTTGAATAATATATTTTAAAATGTTTACAATTCTATTTGCTTTGATGAAGATATAATTTTAAGATTTTAATTGTATTGTTGGCGGCAAGTAAAATAAAGAAATTGAAAAGCATTTAAGTTAATAATTCTAGCCTATTTAAAATATATTTTAATATTGATTATTTAGTGTCACATGAGTTTCAAGTTGAAGTTCACCGTTATTACAGTCAAACTTTTTTGGTCCAGGACTTCAGATATGTCACTAAGTTGACATTGCTCAGAACTAAGGGCTGCCCTTCTCTAAAGGTATGGTTTAGCTTCGGCGATGATCGCCGGGTGCACATCGCTGGCGATCTTCCTTACTTTATGAACGCATGTAAACAAATGGGACTGGTTTCCCTACAGCGATCTGCGCTGGCGTCAATTTATTGCATTTCGGCAGCGATGATCGCTGGCCATTTCGTGAACAAAAGAATAACGATAAAGCTCTCATCTCTTTGGGAAACAGTATCATGGCTTCCATACAGACAGTATTTTGTAATTTCTCAAAATAAACTGATGAATTTTTAATAAAGTATGTTGCTTGTCACAGAAACGTGGTTAAATGTATTTTAACATATGCTATTTAGGATCGACACACGGTAACATAGGTTATCATGTAACACACGGTATGATGATTTCATAGCCCTTATTCATAGATGTCATCAATACAAAGGTTATTCAAAGTTAAATACTTCATAAGTTTAATAGTTTCATTAGTTGGCTCGGGGGGGATTGATCCCCCTGATCACCACCCCCCCCCCTTCCCGTAGTTACGCCACTGGCCTCAAGTATTTCTTAAATTGTATTCGGTCATTAAGCAGATGTCTATGAATCAGTGCTTTAAAACATCCTTCTGTACGGTGCGCCTAGTTTTGTACATGTTATTTATTTATTGCGTATAGAATGTAGCTCAATGGGCGACCACCTTTTACAAACATCGCTCACCACTATTAGTTTGAGTCTCTTTCGTTCCATCATCACCATCTCTTGTTCCTCCACTAAAAGAAGCAATATTGACGCTGATGTAATTCTGGCAACGTTATATTATTTCAGACTATAATCAGCTGATTATTATTTACCCCACGAACCTGTACAAGCAGAGAGTAGGCTACTGAGCTGTTGAGAAGTGAAAGTGATCCTGTTGTAGGAGGCAGTGGACGAAGGACGATGATCGCCGGCTAGGGAAACCGCTTTTGTGACTTCGTGCGCCGAGCGATCATCGTCAGCGATGTGCGCCGGCGATCATCGTTGTAGCCAAACCGTACCTTTAGTAACAATATTTCCAGCGTCACTGAGGCCAACGACTTGTAGACTTCAGTAATACAGCAATAATAGCCTGTCCGGTATTTCCTTTCTTATAGTTTGTAAAAGCGTTAGCCAAATCCCTCAGTTGAGAAGAAAGCAGTTAAAGAGATATTATCGCTTTTATCTTCCTGAAGCAAAGGCATGAGTATCAGCTAATATTAAGCCTTTATAGGGCGAAACTATTATTTTCTATTTTTATATGATATTACAATTTCATTTATTTTATTTAATATTATTAATGTTATTCTTTTGTTTACTGACAGTAGTGGCTACGCTGGCTAAAGCGCAGCATTAGGTCATGGGGCCAAGCTCTCTGCTGACTCGGTAGACGCGTGGGTTCGAGCCCCACCGTCGGCCGTCCTTGAAATGGTTTCCCGTGGTTTCCCATTTTCAACACCAGGCAAATGCTGGGACGGTACCTTCTGACAGGCCACGGCCGCTTCCTTCCATATCCTTGCCCAGTTTCATTCACCATCTTTCATTTCATCTCTCATTAACTCCTCTCATGAGGTTGGCGTCAGGAAGGGCATCCGGCCGTAAAAATCATCGCCACAAAGACTTCCATCGCATCTCATCCCCGACCCCGTTGGAAAACGGGAATAATAAGGGGTAGACATACACACAATGTTATTCTTTTGTTTCTGCAATTTTAATGTTTATATATTTATTTTTAATTCTTAATTTATGTTCTTATAGATTTATTGTGTTTTATATTTTTATTTAATTAATTCTGAATTGATTCTTACAATTATTTTCACACATTTTTATCGTCATATTTATCTTAAATTGTATATTTCGTTTTTTATTGTAATTTTATTGTATGTTGTTTTATTTCTATACTAGCTGTACCCGGCATGCGTTACAATGCCAATCAAAGAATGTGTTGGCGTTGTAACTTTGTTTGTTGAAGTTCTTCTGGATTCCCAATAGTTTTTTTCTTTTTCCGTTAACCTCCTCTAAACTATTGTAAAATTGATTTACTATCTCAAAAAGAAACATGGGAGCGTGCTCAACAAAGTTTCATCGCAATGAAATGAATGGTATATGAACACATACGGGACGTTGTTGAAACGATTCGAGCGCCGTCACCCATTTGTTGAATCTACTCGTATTCTACCAATTGTAAAATGGATTTACTAAATCAGAAATCTTCGCGGGAGTGGAAACAACATTTCGCCAAATTTCATCGCAATCGCATGAATGGTATATGAACGGATACGGAGTTTCTTTTAAACGATACGCGCGCAGTTACTCATTTGTTGAATCTACTCGTGCGCTACGTATTGGAAAAAGGATTTACTAAGTCAGAAAACTTTCCTGGAGTGTACACAACAATTCACCAAGTTTCATAGCAATCGGATGAATGGTATATGAACGCATACGGGACTTTGTTTAAACGATTCGCGTGCCGTCGCCCATTTGTTGAATCTACTTGTGCGATACCTATTGTAAAGTGGATTTACATAGCTATAAACCTTCCCTGAAGTGTACACAACATCTCGCCCAAGTTTCATCGCTATTGGACGAATGGTATATGAAACCATACGGGACTTTGTTGAAACGCTTCGCGCGTCTTTCCCTATTTGTTGTATCTACTTGTGAGCTACCTATTGTAAAATGGATTTACTAAGCCTGAAATTTTCACTGGAGTGTACACAACAACTCACACAAATTTAGTCGCTATCGGACGAATGGTATATGAACGTATACGGGACTATGTTGAAACACTTCACGCGTCGTCGCTTATTTGTTTAATCTACTTGTGCGATACCTATTGTAAAGTGGATTTTCTAAGCCAGAAATCTTGCCTGTAGTGTACACAACCTCTCACCCAAGTTTCATCGTTATCGGACGAATGGTGTGTGAACGCATACAGGACTTTGTTGAAACGCTTCGCGCGTCGTCGCCCATTGGTTGAATCTACTCGTGCGCTACCTATACTTAAGTGGATTTACTAAGACAGAAACCTTCCCTGAAGTTTACACAACATCTCACCCAGGTTTCATCGCTATCAGACGAATAGCATATGAACGCATACGGGACTTTATTGAAACGCTTCGCGCGTCGTCGCTCATTTGTTAAATCTACTTGTGCGATACCTATTATAAAGTGGATTTACTAAGCCAGACACCTTCCCTGAAGTGTACACATTATCTCACCCAAGTTTCATCGCTATCAGACGAATAGTATATGAACGCATACGGGACTTTGTTGAAACGCTTCGCGCGTCGTTGCACATTTGTTGAATCTACTCGTGCGCTACCGATTATAACATGGATTTACTAATCCAGAAACCTTGGCAGTAGTGTACACAGCCTCTCACCCAATTTTCATCGCTTTCGGACGAATGGTATGTGAACGCATACAGGACTTTTTTGAAACTCTTCGCGCGTCGTCGCTCATTTGTTGCATCTACTCGTGCGCTACCTATTGTTAAGTGGATTTACTAAGCCATAAACCTTCCCTGAAGTGTACACAACATCTCATCCAAGTTTCATCGCTAGGACGAATGGTATATGAAAGCATACGGGACTTTGTTGAAACGCTTCGCGCGTCGTCGCACATTTGTTGAATCTACTTGTGCGATACCTATTGTAAAGTGGATTTTCTAAGCCAGAAACCTTGCCTGTAGTGTACACAACCTCTCACCCAAGTTTCATCGCTCTCGGACGAATGGTATGTGAACGCATACAGGACATTGTTGAAACGCTTCGCGCGTCATCGCTCATTTGTTGAATCTACTCGTGCGCTACCTATTTTAAGTGGATTTACTAAGCCAGATACCTTTCCTGAAGTGTACACAACATCTCACCCAAGTTTCATCGCTATCAGACGAATAGTATATGAACGCATACGGGACTTTGTTGAAACGCTTCGCGGGTCGTCGCACATTTGTTGAATCTACTTGTGCGATACCTATTGTAAAGTGGATTTACTAAGCCAGAAACCTTTTCTGAAGTGTTCACCTTATCTCACCCAAGTATCATCGCTATCCGACGAATAGTATATGAACGCATACGGGACTTTGTTGAAACGCTTCGCGCGTCGTCGCACATTTGTTTTATCTACTCGTGCGCTACCTATTGTTAAGTGGATTTACTAAGCCATAAACCTTCCCTGAAGTGTACACAACATCTCACCCATGTTTCATCGCTATCAGACCAATAGTATATGAATGCATACGGGACTTTTTTGAAACACTTAACGCGTCGTCACTCATTTGTTGAAACTACTTGTGCGATACCTATTGTTAAGTGGATTTACTAAGCGAGAAACTTTCCCTGAAGTGTATACATCTCTCCCAAGTTTCATCGCTATCAGACGAATAGTATATGAACGCATACGGGACTTTGTTGAAACGCTTCGCGCGTCGATCATTTGTTGAATCTACTCGTGCGCTACCTATTGTTAAGTGGATTTACTAAGCCAGAAAATTTACTTGAAGTGTACAGAACATCTCACCCAAGTTTCATCGCAATGGGATGAATGGTATATGAACACATGTGGGACTTTCTTGAAACAAACGCACGTAATTTTGTTGAAGCTACTCGCGCGCCATCTATTGTAAATTTGATTTACTACGCCAATAACTTTTCCGGGACTGTGCACAATAACACACCAAAATTTTATCGCAATCGGATGAATTGTATATGAACGCATCGCCATTACGCATTTGTTTAAACTACTCGTGCGCTTTCTACTGTGAAATGGATTAACTATGCCTATGAACACCCTGAAAGTGTACACAACAACTCACCAAAATTTGATCGCTATCGGATGAAGGGTTTATGAACGCATAAAAGACGAACAGGGAGGCATTCCTTTTTATATATATACAAGCTGTACCCGGCATGCGTTGCAATGCCAATCAAAAGAAGTGTTGACATTGTAATTTTGTTTCTTGAGGTGCTTTTGGGTACACAATATTTTCTTCAATTTCCGTTTACTGCCTCTAAGCTATCGTAAAATGGATTTACTAATTTAGAAATATTTGTGGGAGCGTACGCAACAACTCACCAAAGTTTCATCGCAATCGGATAAATTGTATATGAACGCAGAAGGAACTTTATTGAAACGCTTCGCGCGTCGTCACTCATTTGTTGCATCTACTCGTGCGCTACCTATTGTAAAATGTATTTACTAAGTCGAAAACCTTCCTTGGCGTACACACAACAAATCATCAATGTTTCATCGCAATCGGATGAATGGCATATGCACGCATACGGGATTTTGTTTAAACGATTCGCGCCCCGTCACTCATTTGTTGAATCAACTCGTGCGCTACCTATTGTGCATTTACTAATTCAGACCACCTTACCTGTAGTGTGCACAACAACTCACCCTAGTTTCATCACAATCGGAAGAATTGTATATGAACGCAGATAGAACTTTGTTGAAACGATTCGCGCGCCGTCACTCATTTGTCGAAACTACTCGTGTGCTACCTGTTATACAATGTACTTACTAAATTAGAAACGTTCCCTGCAATGTACACAATAATTTACTCAAGTTTCATCGCATTCGGATGAATGGTATATGAACACATAAGGGATTTTATTTACACGATTTGAGCGCCGTCACACATTTGTTTAATCTACCCGTGCGCTACCTATTGTACAATGGATTCACTAAGTCAAAAACCTTCCCTGCTGTGTGCACAAAAAAACTCACCCAAGTTTCATCGCAATTGGATGAATTGTATATGAACGCATACGGGACTTGGTTGAAACGCTTCGGGCGTCGTCACTCATTTGTTGAATCTACTCGCGCGCTATCAATTGTAAAATGGATTTACTAAGCCAGAAACCTTCCATGGAGTGTACACAACATTTCACCCAAGTTTCATCGCTATCGGACGAATGGTATATGAATGCATACGGGACTTTGTTAACGCTTTGCGTGTCGTCATTCATTTGTTGAATCTACTCGTGCGCCATCTACTGTGAAATGTATTTACTAAGTTAGAAAGCTTCACATAACTGTACACAACGTCTCACCCAAGTTTTATCGCTATCGGACGAATGGTATATGAACACATACGGGACTTTGTTGAAATGCTTCGCGCGTCGTCGTTCATTTGTTGAATCTACTCCTGCGCTACCTATTGTAAAATGGATTTACTAAGCCAGAAACCATCCTTGGAGTGTACTCAACATTTTACCCATGTTTAAGCGCAATCGGATGAGTGGTATATGAACGCATAGGAGACATACCCACCGACAGACAAACTATCACGTAACATTGATTTTTATGTATATAGACAAGCTGTACCCGGCATGCATTGCAATGCCAATCAAAGAAAGTGTTGGCGTTGAAATTCCGTTTCTTGAAGTGCTTTTGGATACACAACATGTTAACTGCCTCTAAGCTATCGTAAAATGGATATTCTAATTTAGAACCATTCGTGGAAGCGTGCATAACAACTTTCAAAAGTTTCATCACTGTCACTCATTTGTTGAATCTACTCGTACGCTACCTGTTGTGAAATGGATTTACTAAGTCGAAACCCTTCCCTGGCGTGTACACAATAACTCATCAATGATTCATCGCAATCGGATGAATTGTATATGCACGTATACGGGGTTTTGTTTAAACGATTCGTGCGCTGGTACTCATTTGTTGAATCTACTCGTGCGCTACCTATTGAGAAATGTATTACTAAGTCGAAGCCCTTCCCTGGCGTGAACACAATAACTCATCAAGGTTTCATCGCAATCGAAGAATGTTATATGAACGCAAACGTGACTTTGTTGAAATGCTTCGCGCGTCGTAGCTCATTTGTTGAATCTACTCGCGCGCTATCAATTGTAAAATGGATTTACTAAGCCAGAAACCTTCCATGGAGTGTACACAACATTTCACCCAAGTTTCATCGCCATCGGACGAATGGTATATGAATGCATACGGGACTTTGTTAACGCTTTGCGTGTCGTCATTCATTTGTTGAATCTACTCCTGCGCTACCTATTGTAAAATGGATTTACTAAGCCAGAAACCATCCTTGGAGTGTACTCAACATTTTACCCAAGTTTAAGCGCAATCGGATGAGTGGTATATGAACGCATAGGAGACATACCCACCGACAGACAAACTATCACGTAACATTGATTTTTATGTATATAGACTAGCAGAAGTACCCGCTCTTCGAACCGTCTTTGGTATTAATAACCAGACGCTATCAATTGAGCTACTGTTGCAATGGTTAGGGGCTTGTCATTGCTTCATATGTTTATCAGAACAAAGTTAGTTTTCTGGGTATATCGCAGACACTGTTAAGTTAAGGGCCATAAAATGTGGTTTTCGGAGACCCTTTATAGACTCCCTAGTTTTGTGTCACACATTGAGAAGCGCAACGTATGCTTTGGTCATCCTTCTAGGATAATTTTTATTTTTCTTTTATTTTAGCATGTATTTTGAAAAGTTGCTCCTTAAACCCACCCTTCTATGAGAAGTACGTTGAAGAGATTTATAAATGACAAGCTGTACCCGGCATGCGTTGCAATGCCAATCAAAGAAAGTGTTGGCGTTGAAATTCTGTTTCTTGAAGTGCTTTTGGATACACAACATGTTAACTGCCTCTAAGCTATCGTAAAATGGATTTTCTAATTTAGAACCATTCGTGGAAGCGTGCACAACAACTTTCAAAAGTTTCATCGCTGTCACTAATTTGTTGAATCTACTCGTACGCTACCTGTTGTGAAATGGATTTACTAAGTCGAAACCCTTCTCTGGCGTGTACACAATAACTCATCAATGATTCATCGCAATCGGATGAATTGTATATGCACGTATACGGGTTTTTGTTTAAACGATTCGTGCGCTGTCACTCATTTGTTGAATCTACTCGTGCGCTACCTATTGAGAAATCTATTACTAAGTCGAAGCCCTTCCCTGGCGTGTACACAATAACTCATCAAGGTTTCATCGCAATCGAAGAATGTTATATGAACGCAATAGGGGATTTTGTTGAAACGCTTCGCGCGTCGTCACCCATTTGTTGCATCTACTCTTGCGCTACTTATTGTGAAATGGATTTACTAAGTCCCCTTCCCTGGCGGGTACACAATAACTGATCAATGTTTCATCGCAATCGGATGAATAGTATATGAACGCATACCTGATTTTGTTTAAACGATTCGCGCTCCGTCACTCATTTGTTGAATCTACTCGTGCGCTACCTACTGTAAAATGTATTTACTAAGTTAGAAACCGTCACGTAAGTGTCCACAACATCTCACCCAAGTTTCATCGCTATCGCATGTCGTCGTTCATTTGTCGAATCTACTCGTGTGCTACCTACTGTGAAATGTATTTACTAAGCCAGAAACCTTCCTTGGAGTGTCCACCATACTTCACCCAAGTTTCACCGCTAACGGCAGAATGGTATATGACCTTATACGGGACTTTGTTGAAACGCTTCGCGCGTCGTCCCTCAGTTGTTGAATCAACTTGTGCGCTGCATATTGTATAGTGGATTTACTATAAGCCAGAAATTTTCCATGACGTGTACACAACATCTCACCCAAGTTTCATAGCTACGGACGAATGGTACATGAATGCATACGGGACTTGTTTGAAACGCTTCGCGTGTCGTCGCTCTTTTGTTGATTCTACTCTTGCGCTACATATTGTAATATGGATGTACTCAGCCAGAAACCTTCCCTGGAGTGTACACAACATCTCACCCAAGTTTCATCGCAATCGGATGAATGGTATGTGAACGTATACGGGACGTTGTCGAAACGCTTCGCGCGTAGTCACTCATTTGTTGAATATAAACGTGCGCTTCGTATTGTTATATGGATTTACTTAGCCAGAAACCTTTCCTGGAGTGTACACAACAATTCACCAAACATTTATCACTATCAGACGACTGGTATATGACTTTATACGGGACTTTGTTGAAACGCTTCGCGTGTCATCGCTCATTTGTTGAATCTACTGGTGCGATACCTACTGTAAAATGTATGTACTAAGCCAGAAACCTTCCCTGGAGTGTACACAACATCTCACCCAAGTTTCATCGCTATCGGATGAATGGTATATGAAATTATATGGGACTTTGTTGAAACGATTCGCGCGCCGTTGCTCATTTGTTGATTCTACTCGTGTTCTACCTATTTTTAAAGGGATTCGCTAAGCCAGAAACCTTCCCTGGAGTGCACACAAAATCTCAGCCTAGTTTCATCGCTATCGGACGAATGGTATATGAACGCAAACGTGACTTTGTTGAAATGCTTCGCGCGTCGTAGCTCTTTTGTTGAATCTACTCGTGCGCTGCCTATTGTAAAGTGGATGTACTAAGCCAGAAAATTTCCCTGCAGTGTACACAACATTTTACGCAAGTTTCATAGCTATCGGACGAATGGTATATGATTGCATACGGGACTTTGTTGAAACGCTTTGCGTGTCGTCGCTCATTTGTTGAATCTACTTGTGCGCTATCTACTGTGAAATGTATTCACTAATTTTGAAACTTTCACGTAAGTGTACACAACATCTCACCCAAGTTTCATCGCTATCGGACGAATGGTATATGAACACATACGGGACTTTGTTGAAATGCTTCGCGCATCGTCGCTCATTTGTTGAATCTACGCGTGCGCTACCTATTGTAAAATGGATTTACTAAGTCAGAAACCTTCCTTGGAGTGTACTCAACATCTCACCCAAGTTTCATCGCAATCGGACGAATGGTATATGAACGCATAGGAGACATACATACCCACCCACAGACAAACTATCACGTTACATTGATTTTTATATATATAGATTGGTGTATTGACTCATTGTTAAAATACCTAATTTTACGATGCTCCAAGCACCCGAACATGAATTATAGGCGAACAGAAACATAAAGATATATCAACCACACAGTAATAAACAAAATCATATTTACGATGCTCCCGTTTGTCGACAAAAATATGATTAGTTAAAATGTGCTCTCAAACTAAATTCACCTAACGTGTACTTCCTGACGTGAAAATATTATTGCATACCTCGTAGACGAAACGCAATATATGTCAAATTAAAATTGACTCTCACCGTTGTGGATAGTCCCCATCTCCAGGAAGACACCTTTAATACATTATAAAGGCTTGTGGTGCATGGAAATTCGGGATGTTTAGCCTCAAATGGGCCAAATTCCCAAAAGCTGCAAAAAACACTATTCCAATCCAGGAATTTTTGAAAATAATGTTGCTGTTTGGAGATATAATAGACCTTCTGTACAACATATCACATATCGCACGTGTAAGTCACGTGTAAAAATTGTAGGGTACCCTTTGACCCCCTTAATCGCATTGTTGAATTTTACAGTCTATGTTTGATTCCACAATAACCTTATAGCCATTTGCAAACTTTCACAGAATTGTAATACATTGAGTGGCATTGCTTCTGACAGAAATAGATGGAAAGTTGGAGCTCACCTCTTGTGATAGGCCTACTGTTGTCATGGTTACCGGCTTGCATTACTTCATTAGTTTCTTCTTGTTCTTTTTCTTTCAGATGGGCCAGCTAAGGACCACGACGTTCAACTTTTCAGCTTGGCGAGGGACTTGATGTTTGCCCAATATTCGCGCATTCTCTGGCTATGTTGCTCCTTTCTGTCTTTTGTCCAGATGATGCCGGTTTACTTACAGGGTGGTCTGTCCTGAATACTCTTCTGTTTAAGTATCTCTCTGAGATGTGATCGGCTTCTAATATCACTTTTCATTATCTTCAGTTCTTGGATATCCATGTTAACTACTGTTAGCGACGGTGTCACGCTCTTTCTATTCCCCCAGTAGTTGAGATGCCGGTTGGTTAGTCTTGTTTGGTTCATCCATGAGACATGTCCGTAGATAGCCAGACGTCTCTTCCTGGTCACATATGTGATTTTCTCAGTATATCTATATAGCTCCTGATTTGGTCTTCATCTGTACTCGTCATTTATTTATTAGTTTATTAAATTAAATTAGTTTTCTGGGAATATCTCAGAAACGTGGTTTTAGAGCCTTAAAATATAGTAGCCACCGAGGGGCTGAAAATGAGTTTTGTCTCGTACGCTATAATATAATCATAATCTTTATAATAATATAATAATATAGGGATAGGGATATAATAGACCTTTAGTACCACACCCGCCCCTTGACCCCCTTAAGCGCATTATATACGTATTGATGAATTTTACAGCTTAAGTTGGTTCCGCGATAACCTTATAGCCGTTTGCGAACGTTCACAGTAATATATATAATTGCGTCTTACAGAAATAGATGGACTTCTGAGATTGTGTTGTCATGGTTACCGGCTCGCATCCTTTCAATAGCTTAATGAATGAAATTAGTTTTCTGGGTATATCTCAAAAACTGTTGGTTTTAGGACCTTAAAATGCGTTTTTCGGGGCCCGTAGGGCTCCCGAGTTTTGTTTCACACATTGAGACGCTGAAAATGAGCCTTGTCTCGTCTTTCTACGACCATTTCATCATGCATTTTAAGGGGATAGGCCCCCCTTCATGAGAGGTATGTAGAAGAGTTACATCAATGATTACTTTCGTGCCTCTGATGTACATCTGTACCAAATTTTACGTTTATCCACTCAGCCGTTCTCGAGTGATGCGCGTGCAAAATTGGACACAGACAAACAGACAAACAGACAGACAGACAAAAATTTTGTTTTTGCGCGCAACCGTCATAGACCAGTCTGAAACGCGTTAATAACTCAAATTTCCGAGGAAATTCAGAAAAACAGACAAACTTTCATTTTTATATAGAGAGAGATAAGATAAGATTTATGTTTCATTGTTACACTTTAAGGTACGTCCACACCAAGATGTTTTCGTTAACTTTGTTAATAAACACTGTTCATGAACAATGTTCATGAACATTTTTGACTGTTCATGAACAAAATAGCGTGTTCGTTAACATTTCGAGCATGTTCATGAACAAAATCTCTTTAACTTTTGTGAATGAAACTTTTCATTAACTTTTTGTGTTTTCGTTAACATTTTGGTTCGCGCATGCGCAAAGACGCAATTAAGGATGTAAATTCGTAGTGCGGAATACGATGCTCTTTTATTTCTCTAAAAATCGACTATCGAGTCGCAAGCGACTCGTATATTGCGCGGAATTATGAAATACCATAAGGCGCATGAGAATATTAATTAACTTAATTTTAAACGCCTTTCCAATATTTTTCTTTGCCACACCTTGCGTCTGCGCTTTTCTCTAATTGTACTCACTAAAATAATGAAGGCTGCAGCTATAAGTACTTTCTTCTTCTTGACCCTATCCATTATAACCTCACAAACAGTTTATTTAATGTTGAAGAAGTTTGTTAACAAATGTTTAGTAAACATGTTGAGAAATGTTTTCATTAACATTGTTCATGAACATTGTTCATTAACATTGTTCATTAACTTTGGTGTGGACTAGCCTTTAATTGTTAATGTTGTAGTTTTCTTTTTTAAAATTCTATCTATCAAGTAGATACGTATATAATATTTGATTTTTCGAAATACTAGCTCTTCGGTATGAAAATTCTCCGAAATTTGGCTGAAAGATTCAACCATCATCATCTTTGAGAGCATAAACTGTCCTTAAGACAGGTGTTTAATATAGAGACCACTAACTAACTAATAGCTGATGCTAGCACGCGAAATAAACAAGTAGTTCCGTGAAGAACTATACAGCCTATTTTCATATATCCTGCTCATGTTAATTGTCTCTATCAACATACAAAATTTCAGTTTAATTGCTGTAACAGATTAGTAGATATTGAGAACCGTCTAAATATTTCAGATGGTCGCCAGGTTGGATTTTTATTTTTGTACTATTACATTAAGATTATTGTGTACGTGTGGTATTCAAACTTCAATCGCATGATTAGAACACAAGAAGTAAAAACGAGATTTTAAAATTACGCACAGCAGCCATATTGTGATTATGCAAACAATCGAAATAAATTAGATGCCAGTGGATCAACATTTGTATAAGCATTTAACGTGCAACGTTTCATGGCACTCGGATAGTTAATTCGCGAGAAACGTCCATTTAAATATTTATACTTCGCGTCGCCGCCATGTTGGATTTGTGCTCACCAGGTTACTGAAAGTTCTATAGGTGATCATATGTTCATAGTCTCTGTGAACATTAAAAAATTCAGTTTGGTTGCTGTAAAAGATTCATAGATATTGAGAACCCTCTAAATGTTTCGGAACCTCGCCAATTAGGATTGTTATATGTAGGCCTTAGAGTTATGTACCATTCAAGGACAATTATTGCCTAGGTTCATTATTCAAACTTTCACTTCGATCGCATGATTACGACCCAAGAAATAAAAACTTAATTTTAAAATTTCGCACAGCCGCCATCTTGAGGTTATATAAACAATTGAATTAAATTTGATGGCAGTGCATTACAATCTGTAAAATCATTTACTGTACCACATTTCACTGCGCTCAGAGAGTTAACTCACGAGAAAAGTCTATTAAAATATTTCAAATTCGCTTGGTCGCCATGTTCGTTTTGTACTTGACAGGTTTATGAAATATACATAGATAAACTTGTAGTTTAGCTCAGGACAGGGAGGCATGGAGAGCTGCATCAAACCAGTCAAAAGACTGAAGACTCAAACAACAACAACAAACTTGTATCAGTACCCTTTATCACCGTACAAAATTGCAGGGCGATATCGGTAATAGTTTCGGAGATATTGAATGCTAGTGAAATATTTCGCACAGCCGCCATGTTGGATTGGTGAGACGTAACAAGTTTTGAAGGGCACGGTCAAGGTTGCCGGGGATAGTGCTATGAACTTACCGAGTTTCTCTGAAATCGCTCCAGCCGTTTAGATTTTATTAGGGGACACACACACACACACACTTCACACACACACACACACACACACGCACACACACACGGACAAAAGGTGATCTCATAAGCCTATTTTTTTCAAAATTGAAAATAGGCTAAAAATAGTAATACAATGCAAAACTGTTGTGCCACGCAAAACAATTACGTCTCCTACATCACACTACTATTTTAATCGGTTCGATTAATCGACTAAAGCACATCGATCATTAATCGTATTTTTTAGATTAATCGATCCGTACAATCGATTCAATCGACAGCTCTAGAATTAACAGGGATTATAATTCAGATTTCAGGTATCTAGGAGTCACATTTCAAACAACCACTAAGTGTTTCACAAAACATGTACGGTATTAGAAAAAGCTACACATGCAATAATAGCTATGCATGGAATAAGTTATATAAGATCCCTCAGATTAGAGACAGCAATGTCTCTATTTAAAGCAAAAATACTGCCAATGGCTTAGAAATTATCTGGCCGTATCTCTCAATGAAAAACCTCTCCACATTAGAAAGAGTAAAAACAGTATACATTAAGAAAGCAATTGGACTTTCAAAGACAACAAGATCCAGATTAGTTTATCTCCTGGCAAGAGAATCCTTCCTCATAGAAGATCTTAGGACACAAATACATCTACCCAACACAAATGCATCGGAGAACCTATTGACAACACTCATCCAAAAGCGAAAAGAAGTATATCCGGAGTTTTTTGCTTCTGGCGCCATGATTGATCGATCATGGACGAAAGCAAACTTTGAAATGCGTCACGTCTATACTAGAATGGCAGTACACGGCTTCCATCACATCATTTGTCACAACAAGACGTATCATGAGCCTTCAATTACAAGCAAGTGTCAACTGTGTGTACTGTGCCCAAGTGGACAGTACATGCATGTGATCACTATGACCACTTGGAAATCTGTACAAAAAGAACAAGGATAATCAGTGATTATGCGAATCAAAAGAAATTAAGTTTTTGTAAATAGCATTTTTGTAAACCTATTGCCACTTGGCTGCATTAAATGTTTAAATAGGTACTTAGACACATGCTTTGTCACGGATGGGGAATACCAGTCCGGCCAATGTGTAGCAATTAAAACTTTCCCTGCTTTTCAATGATTTTGAGACGTGGTAGGATATCGCAAGAATGATTTATATTCGAAAGGAGTTGCTCTCTCATCCACAGTATAATACCCGTTGCAGGATCAATAAGCCAATTCCATTGTAAGTGTAGAAATCTTCCTATATTAATATAACTCCTGATTTTAAACACTGATCGTGGAAGAGCGGTCTTTACCTGTCAACTCTTGTGGAGAACGAGGCTTGTTTAAGAAGCTTCCTGATTAATTATAGAGGATGAAAGAGTCTCTCAGAAGTTCTAATTAAGTCTCAGTACACGCCACGCTTCATTAATCTCAACCTCAAAGAAACTTCCGCCAGCTCACTTACATAGAGCAACCGTCACGTCGCGTCTCAATGTTATCTCCTTCGGGGTGTTTATTAACGCCTTTAATTCAGGACTGATTCACAGATCATGCGCATGGTAGTCTAATTCCAATATCTGTATAGTCCCAGGACTGAATCACAGATCATGTGCATAGTAGTCTAAATCCAATATCTGTATAGGCAAGGACTGATTCCCAGATCATGCACACAGAAGTCTAAATCCAATATCTGTATAGTCCCAGGACTGATTCACTGATCATGTGCATAGTAGTCTAAATCCAATATCTGTGTAGGCAAGGACTGATTCTCAGAGCATGCACACAGAAGTCTAAATCCAATATCTGTATAGTCCCAGGACTGATTCACAGATCATGTGCATGGTAGTCTGAATCCAATATCTGTATAGTCCCAGGACTGATTCACAGATCATGCGCATGGTAGTCTGAATCCAATATCTGTATAGTCCCAGGACTGATTCACAGATCATGCGCATGGTAGTCTAAATCCAATATCTGTATAGTCCCAGGACTGATTCACAGATCATGTGCATGGTAGTCTGAATCCAATATCTTTATAGTCCCAGGACTGATTCACAGATCATGTGCATGGTAGTCTAAATCCAATATCTGTATAGTCCCAGGACTGATTCACAGATCATGTGCATGGTAGTCTGAATCCAATATTTGTATAGTCCCAGGACTGATTCACAGATCATGTGCATGGTAGTCTGAATCCAATATCTGTATAGTCCCAGGACTGATTCACAGATCATGTGCATGGTAGTCTGAATCCAATATCTGTATAGTCCCAGGACTGATTCACAGATCATGTGCATGGTAGTCTAAATCCAATATCTGTATAGGCAAGGACTGATTCACGGATCATGCGCATAGTAGTCTGAATCAAATATCTGTAGCCTATAGTCCCAGGATTGATTCTCAGATAATGCGCATAGTAATCAAAATCAAAGCTCTCTTTATCTTCAAGATACAAATTAGAAATAGATTTAAAAAGACAGAAGAGATTTACTAACTAAACCGTAAAGAGAACAGAATGAAGGGCATGTTTAATGTCCTTGGAAATACATTTGGGAGTCTGTACATAAGTTATAGTGAAGTGGCTAGCATTCCTTTCTGTCACCCAAAAGGTATGAATCTCCAAAGAAATTTAATTTTGGTCAGAAGGCTAGGACGGGGTAGGCTACACTCAGCCTCGTGAGGCAAAGCTGAGAAGAGGTGGTTTCGATTTTCAGCTCATCCATCCTGGAAGTGGTTTTCTGTGGTTTCCCACTTCTACTCCATGTGAATACCTGGATGATTCCTAACTATAGACCACGGCCGCCTCCGTCCCAATCCTCAACTGAATTAAATATGCACACGAATACAACCATCACAATCACACAGGCTATCAGACAAATATTCTGCGTGCGCGCCCTCAAATTAAACAACATCAACAACGATATGCATATACAGTACAGCTTTGATAACCATCACTTCATTTCTCCATCTTATGATTTTTTGATTCAATATCTGTTTTGTTACCCTAAGGTGTATTCCTACAACTTCACTACTGGTCTGTCTGTCTCTCTGTCAAATACACCACACAAATATTATCACACATGTCGTGTTCTCATTCCTGACCGTAACATTGATAAAAATATTTCTCCTGAAAGACGTATAATAATAAGAAGAATAAAAATGATTGTATTAATAATAGTTTTTTAGTTTTGGTGATTTAGACAAATTCGAGAAGACTGAAAGACGAATTCTGAGAAAAATACTGGGAGCTAAATGAAATAATAACGCAGAATATAGGTAACGACCAAATAGTGAGTTATATTTGAAATGTGAAAAGTTAACTGATGTAATGAGAAAGAGAAGATTACAGTTTTTTTGGGCACATCTATAGAATGGAAAATAGTAGACTAACTAAACAGATATTCAACTTACTGACTAGTTACAAATCCAAACCCACATGGTTCTTTGAAATTGACAAAGATTTGACAAACGCCAAAATTCAGACAGACACAATAGCAAACAGATCACTCTTCAGAGAAGCTATTCAAAAGGAAAAATTTCAAGAAAGGAAGAAACAAACAACTGGCAGAAAGAGGACTCAAGAGGAGAGAGATCGACACTCTAGAAGGACGAAAGAAATTTGGAAACAACGGAAATTGAATACAATGGACAACGTTGATTCATCGTAGCCTCCAAATGGGTTATTCGAAAGAGGAAGAAGAAGAGGGTTTATAGTTTCTTATTAATTTAATTTATTCTGTAAGTACATTAAATTCAATGGCAACATATCCCACGAATCGGCGGAGGATCCAGCAAATTGTCTGTGGGATATTGACTATTGTATTACATAAATACGTAATATATTATACATTACACAAAAATATTCAAGCGCTACATGAAAATGAAAATCCACAGTCTGCTTCCAGTTAACCGACTGGGTCAGGGAATGGAATTAATGAGACCCCATCTAGCGGCGAGAATATGAACTGGACAGCCAGCCTCTCACCGGGTCACCGCCCCATGCTCTTCTGGAGTGTTTAATATTCGTTGTATTTTACTTGTAATATTCTCAATAAACTAGTTTTTTTAAAACTGTCGCACTCCTCTGGGGCAATGGTTAAATGAATGACAGGTGAAAAGAAATTACAGTGGAGAGTGTTGCTAGAATTAAATTTTGACAGGGAATATCGGAGCACCCGGAGAAAGACCTGTCTGCCTACCGTTTTGTCCAGCACAGATCTCGCATGGAGTGACCGGGATTTGAACCACGGACCCAGCGGTGAGAGGCTAGCGTGATGCCACCTAAGCCACGGAGGCTCAATGCAAGTGCTACGTATTAAATTTAAATTATTTAAATAAATGTAAAGAAAACAGAAACGAAAACATAAAAAATTAAACAAAAAAGCCATATTGAAAATTCTTTTTCAGAATTTAAAGCGCGCATGTTCTGGATGAGTTTAAGTACATGGAATGTATTCCAGAGGCTATGCCGCTTCAAACAGCTAGCAACTGTCAAAGTACGTGATCCTCTCATTATGACAGGAAAGACTTGGCGAAAATCACCACCCAGTAAGATGGTTTTACCACCTATGCTTCAGTACAGTTGGTCAAATATTTGAGAAGTCTGCCCACACCTAAAAATGCGTACACATGCGTCATTGGTGCTTCACCCCAAATAATTAATTATGTATTCAACAGGGCTGTTGCTTCTGGTGTGTTTGGCGTAACGTTGCACGTAGAATTAGAATTGAGAATCAGAGGGATTTTGAAGACAGAATGAGCAGTTCGTCCTCCTTGTGGAAGTGTAGCTGCTATTCCTGTAGACGCTACTGGAGTAGCTTGATCTCCTTTTGCTCTGATTATATATAACAATGTAGAGTAAACAAATGTTTTACAAGTTCCTGCCGGTCCATCTAAATAGAAACAGTTCTGTTTTAATGTTTATTCTGGGTTTTCATATATGGCGTTAAAGATCGAATCTACAACCCTTAGTTGCGCCTCATTAAGCTTTTGTTTGTTGCTGATAGCCCTAGCTTGATCTTCTAAAACATCAAACGAATGCATTCCTGGACTGTTAACGTGTAGTTTTACATCTGGCAATTTAAGTTTCTTAAGATCCAAGCCGTAGGTATGAAGGAGGCCATTGATTTCAATGAGTGCTTACTGTGGGCCACTTTCTTCAGAGTATCTGCTACAATATATTCAGACATTGCTTTTTTATGTTGGTCCCAAAGCTCGGGAACATTTTCTGGTTCTCCGAAAACACAGATAATGAAAAATAACATTCGTAAGCGACTTGGCATATGAGAGCGAGTTGCCTCAAGGATATTATCATGCCAAATATTATCTCCTTGAAGAAGTCCAAGTTTTTACATGTTTCCTGGAAAGTCTTGCATAGAACTCCATTGACTGTCCTGACACTATCAAAACCTTTGGCATCCTTTACTCTTATTAGCAGCATTCGCAAGAAGTATCTTTCTCTATCGTGCATACTAACTACTGGCATTCTCCCTATTACACCTTGTCCACCACGCTGACGCTTCTTCCATCACAGCTCGTAGATCCATATCCTATAGTGGAAACTCCCGCGAGAAACTGGCGACACCGATTCTGCTTCCTATCTAGCTTCATTGTATATTTCTTCTGTGAAATCCATGCCATGATTTTGTGTTCCTTGACGCCTTCTGCGCAGAATACCTTCGGCTATGTCGTCTTTGTATTTCTCCCACAACTGTGCTGGTTGTGAAGGGGAACACGTAGATAAAATAGTTGCCAACAGCGTACGTATTTAAAATGGATTAGAAGGGGTCGCTGAATATACGATGAAGATGTGCACTCTATTTTCTATTCACGGCATTGCCTAGGTCAACCATCTTGAGCAATTTTTACCGGACTATCATGATGCAGAGTAAGTCGTTGTCGCCTAGCGACAATCTTTAATCTGCCCATCAAGTCAGGTTCAGTTTTGGTGCGGCTTTGACAATCATTATACGGAGTTAGTCGTTGTCGCCTAGCGACAATCTGCCCGTGAAGCTATTAGATTCAACTTTATTTGTTTAAACACACTTTTTAAACAAATAAATATATTTCCGTTAACTTTTCAAGAAAAGAAAGAATTTTCCTGTACTATTGAGACGATTTGGAAGATTTTGGTACAAACCACACCTTCTAACTCCCTCTGGTTTAGGAGCTTGAGTTTTTTGATACATACACCTTAGCGTATTATATAGATAGATAGATGTTTTTTTTTATAATTTACGACATTATAGGATTGTATTTCAATACTCTGTTGGAACTACATATATGATCCGTGTCTTGCAAACCTCGAATATATCGTGTCTGTCTTGAAATATGGTCATGTATATGAAAATGCATTGCTATTTATTAATAGAGAACACCTAACCACATTATAAAATGATGATCCAAATTTCAAAATTGGTACTCTGTGGGTTTGAATTGAGACTTAAGTCAAATTGATAGAGGCAACAAACATAGGTAAGATTTATGAATATAGGCTGTATAGTTCTTCACGGAACTACTTGTTGTTTATATAACACTACTGAAACATTCACACAAAAGCATCACTAATAGGTAAGTGATAATGAGATTTACAAAAGACGCAATTTTATATAGTACTTTAGAAGTTGGTGGCTGTTATCGGACGGTGTTGTAACTCGATCTTTAGGGGCCTGTCCAAAAATCAATTTTATTGCTATCATAACATTTATATTAAAAAATATCCCCTTGTAACATGGAACATTTCAATTATAACTCAACACTGCCAGAAACAGAACCAAATTAAGTTGTCGCTGATGTTCTTAACACAAATGAGGCTAACGGTATTATTCGTAACATTTAAATTAAATAGAATGCAAACACATTTACCATTGAAAACAAATGTTTTTTCTTCTAAACGTTTTGGACGATTATTAGAATTGCCACATATCCATATTGGGCATTTCAAGTCAAATTCTTGTACGAATTTCCGAATTTCTCCATTCCATACAACTAGGCAGGTGATAATAAATCATATAAAGTAGATTTTTATCAGTTTCATATGCTGGCTAATTATGTTTCGTTTATTTTTATTTTTTTCTGACATGTTTTATTTTCCTATTTGTTATGTTAATTCATGTCATCCTAATACTGGTTGACACCTATTCAAAATTGTTAATAAACTCCGTATTGAAGAGGATTCAACTTATTTAACTCAAGCGTCGAACTGAATTATTTTATTGATTTTCTAAATTATTTTGTGTATATTTTGATAATGTTTTTAAAGCTTAACATTTTTACACTCACCGTTAATAGTTCCTATTTTCTAACTAATCTTTTAAAATTCTTGTTAAAAGACCAATCTTATATTTATTTAATTAATGCTACATTTGTTAGGATATCCAATGTATTACTATATTTTATTTAGCACAATTATTATCATTAATTTTTTATTTTTATTTAGATTTAAGGCACATATGCTATTTTAGTTTTCAATTCTTAATTGATTTTCTATTTAGGCTGAGGATGACCCCAATGTAGGTCGAAACATGTCCCAATATATAAAATATATATTTGTTTATGTGTTGATTTGGCGTATAGTTTTAAACGTTGAATTTAAATTAAATGCCTCTTATTCTTGTCTTTAATCATTGACTCCCTGTGTTACCGCAGTTCCCTATCCCCACTTAAGTTGGTAGTATTTCAGCACATATCTAAGACGCAGAAACTGGCAATGTCCCGTACCTCCCGCCCTTCCCCTATATAATGATTTACAATCGCCATCTCCAGAGATTCTTCTCTGGATGAAAGACTGGTGTATAGAGTGGCGGTTTTCTTCCCAGTGAGTTTTTGGGCTTCTCCCCGCTATGTTTACTGCACTCTGGTCATTTTGGGAGCTCCCTGGACACTGCTAACAAGTAACTTGTGGATTTAGCACTACCGCTCCTGAGGGACGTGACGTGGTCCATTCTCATTTCACACTCCCGTGGCTGTGCTCGAGCAACGTCCTTGGCGAACATTCCACGTCTAGGCAATCCGTGTTGTAGAAACAGAAGGAAGTGCGATTCATTTACTTATTCATTTATTTACTCATTAATTCAATGATTTATTCATTTATGTTCGACCCTGACTATTATACGTCAGAAAACTGTACTATAATGAGGCTCATTATAACTCTATTTTTCATTATGAAACAGTTTCTACCACCAATCAGAGCTCAAGAAACAGTTGTTTGACCAATTAGATAATTTGATGCGCTGAGTTTCACGGTCTTCTAATTTAAATTTCACTGCCTGGCCTAGTGTCATAGTAGGGTAATCGAGGAAGCCATGGTCAAATACAAGGCATTCTCTGCGTCTCATGCACTCTGTTCAGTGCATAAAACTGGCGAAATCTCGACAGATATTTATGAATATTTATGTTCGAACATAAAATAGTTATAATAATTATCGTCGAACATAAACAGTCGTATGTAACTCACCTATAATGGTAATTAAGACACTCGTATGGAAATTATAAAACTCGCATACGCTCGTTTTATAAACATACTCGTGTTTTAATTATTGCCATTAAAGGCTCGTTGCATAATGTACTATTATTTATTTATTTATTTATTCATTTTTTCATTTATTCATGTATACATTGATTTATTCATTTATTTATTCATTTATTTATTTATTTATTATATTTATGTATTTATTAATTAATTAATTTATGTTTTATTTATTTTATTTACTTCTTTATTCCTTATTTATTCGTTCATTTATTTATTTCTACTTATTTATGTATTTATTTTGAACCTTCGATTAATAAATATCCCCTTCATTGTTGAAAAACGTAATGAGTCCTAATGTTGGCCCATGTTTGTCAGAGGGGACGGCCCGGGCACATGAGGCTAGGGATTATACTAGGCGCTAAACAGCCCTAATTGCAACTTTATCCCTGAGCTATGGGCGTGCGGTCAACGTGACCGTGGTTGAGAAATTACAAATAAATTTGTTTATAGTACTTTTGTTTTAAAAAAGACCCCTACACTGTATTTATCTTGTCTGCCATGCAGCTGACGAATTTCGTAAGAGTCCGGGTGACTACACGTCAAGTGCCTGCAAATCCGTACCCTACATAATAATGAGTTTGCTTAATAAAGAGCTTATTGAACATCGGTAATACCTACGTTAAGGTCCTTTCTTGTTAATTTAAAATATATTAGCATTACCCGTCGCGGCTTCGCCCGCGAATATTCTAGTTGTAAAGAGTACACTTAGCAAAATCTCAATCATGAATGCTATGACTGATTTATCCTTGGTATGAATAATCAGACTTTATAAATTCAGCTACTGGCGGAGTGGTTAGGGGTTTGTCATTTCTTCATAGGTATATCAGGGCGAAGTTTGTTTTCTGGGATATCACAGACACTGTTAATTTAAGGGCCTTTAAATGTGGTTTTCGGAGACCCTTTATAGTCGGGTGACTATATAATCGGGTGATAAAGACCTTTCGTTCCACACTCACACGTGAAAATTGCGTGAAAAATTCTAGAGTGCCCCTTGACCCCCTTAAGCGCATTATACTGTATGTATTGATGAATTGTACTGCTTAATTTGGTTCAGTGATAACCTTATAACCGTCTGGAAACTTTCACAGTAATGTAATAATTGGAATTGCATTACGTCTTACAGAAATATATGGACTTGTGAGATTCTGTTACCATGGTTACCGTGTTGCATTCCTTCATTATTTCATTGTAAATATACATGATTTAGGTGGCTTCGGGGCGTAGTCGGTAGCATGCTGAGCTTCTATGCCCAAGATAGCGGGTTCAAACCCGGCCGAAGCCGTCGGATTTTTTAAGAGCGTTAAAAATCCCTCAGTATGCCTTCCTTCGGAGGGGAAGTAAAGCCGGCGGTCCCATGTCATAGATTTATGGTTTCTACGTTCGTTGCAAAGAGCCGACTGCGGTGGCCTCTAGTAGCTAAGTTCTGAACTTGGCCTAGTAGTCGTTGACGGTGGCGCTTGGCGGCAAAAGTAGGAACTATTTGAAAAAATCTAAGTTGAAGTACTTAAATAAAAAAAACAGATAACACACACTAATACAGTCATCACAATTAACACCGGTTATCAGACAGATTCTACACACACCCAAAGTACACGGGCTACATCACCGCTTTGTCGCAGCCCCTAAACTTAAGAACCAACCAACCAACCATACATGTTTTAAGGTATTTATTTAATTGTGAGGCATTTAAAGAGTAAGTGAGTACGTTTCGCTTACACATTGGGTTATGCTGAACCTGTAGGTACCCCATATGTGTAGGTTGGTGTTAATGGGACCTTATTTCCGGTACAAAACTGGAATGGGACCTTAGCAGAATAATATAGGGAGGGATGTATTTAATTGAAACTGCGTAATTCTGAGCAACTTTAATTGCAGCGACTGGAATCTGAAAGTATGATGGTTCTATAAATTATCAAACGGAAAATGTTGTTGGGTTTCTAGGTCGTATAAGGTGATGTTATACGAATAGAAATTTCCAGTGATTTCCCTCACTAACGATCCCTTCGAAAGTCTGATTTGAAGCCGTCTCTGAGACCTCATGTCCGTGTTTATGTCTCTTAAAACGTACGTCCATAGTTAATGGTTAACATAAGTATTACGATTGTCGGAGAAGAAGAATGTGGAAGCATTTCGAGAAACACACAGAATATTGCATATCTTCTTCCGCTGTAAACTAAAACACACCTGCTGTGGAAACATTCCTGGGAAGTATTTTTCTTGAAATGATATCGCATGCATATTTTCGAGACGAGAGGGAGTAAGAATAGAATATGGGTACACAACTCATGATGAGTCACGCCGCTCTTTGTTGGTGGACTAATCCATCATCGTCTGTCGAAGGAGGAAGAAGTGGTCGATAATAAATCGCGGCTAATGGACTAGCAGTGGAAGTGAGTTCATGTCCGCTTAGCCGTGAAGGAGCTGCTTCTACAGTGATAGTCTGCCCTATAGAACAGAGCCTCGCCAGCGCCGTGGGACGGGTTAGGAGGGATTAGTCAGCGCCAGTTGATTAGCATCTACTATTACACAACAGCAAGTCGGGAATCACCGCATGTGGTCGTAGCTTGAATTATATTCCCAGCTGGTAGATACCTAATGCCCGTTGCTCACGGTAACATTTTCCTTCAAATTTATTGTAAAATAATTTAATTTTATAAAATGTCTTTTGCTCGCGGTCAAATTCAAACCTTTGATAAAACTTTCCATAAAATAAGACATGTTCTATTCCCTAAAATTAATTTTACGAAACGAACCAATCAGGGAAGCTGACATGAAGATGATGCTGGCGCCACGTGGTGAGAAGATTGTGAAGCTCGCTTGTAAACAAACACTTCGAAAATGGCAGGCTCCGGCTGGACTAAGGAAACTGTCAGTGTTTTACTGGACGAGTACCAGAAATATCAGTGTTTGTATGAGGTTAAAACGCCCATATACCACAATAGAAATGCAAGAAGGGAGGCAGAAATCTCAATCGCCGAATATGTTTCACAAATTTGACCGAACACAAGCCAGGCTGATGTGAAGGCGAAGATAAACGGGCTTCGAACTCACTTGCAGTCTCATTTCAGGAGAAATGACTTGATTCATGTTAGTGTCCTGTCGAACAATTTTGGGACCAACAAAATCTAGGAGTTTTTTAAAAATGCTTTCCTCCATTCTTAGAAAATTCCTATATGAATTCTGATCTTCTAACCTAACTCATTTTCGACAAAGGACAGCATTCCTCTACTCTTCTCTTCTTTTTATCCATTCCCGAGTCCAGGACTTCCTAGCATTTCTTTTCTGCCTTTTTTTAATCACTGTACGACATATAATTGTAGCTATAGCAGCAATTTTTGCTTTGTTTGTTGGAGCCATACTCTCAAACCAATGTGTGTTGAACAGAAGAGCGTTGGTTCAGAAGTTTATCGGTAGATGGTGATTCTGATACATCCACGGATTTTATAAAATAATTTGACCGTGAACATCACAGCTTGCTTTCGTCAAAGTTTTATAAAATTAGTTGTAAAATAAATTTTAAGAAACATTTTACCGTGAGCAACGGGCATTAGTTAAAACTTGGGGTGAAGTACTGTAGGCTAACTGGTATCCCGTGAACATGGTTAGATATTGAATATAACATCAAATTTACCAAGTGGAAAATTCTCTTCTCACGAAGAAGGCCTCCAGTAAATGTGTTTGTAAGTTTCAGCGCCGAGAGAGATTTTTACTTGTGTGGGGGGGCTAAAACAAAAGGCATACAGAAACAATCCGCGTAATCTAGAGGCTTTCGAGAACGAAATAACTGCACTGATACGAAATATCAGTTAGGATGAACTACAGCGAGTGTACCAAAACTTCCTACGTCAGTGCAACGTGGTTGGTTGGTTCCTCAGTTTAGGGACTGCGACAACGCGGTCATGTAGCCCCGTGGATTGGGTATGTGTAGAAACTGTCTGATACCCAGTGTTAATTGTGATGACAGTATTAGTGTGTGTTATCTGTTTGAATTCAAGTAAGGATTGGAGACAGTAATTTCAAGTAGTTCCTACTTTTGCTAACAAATGCTACCGTCCACGACACCTAGCTTGCGGAATTGCCTACCAGATGTCATCGAAGCCATCACCTGGTGGTGAACGTTGGAACTAATAGAGCGTTATCAATTCTAACCTACAAATTTTGGCTTCACACAAGTAGTTAGCGGAAGGTTCTTTTTCATGCCAAAAATCTATGACATGGGACCGCTGGCTTCACTTCCCCTCCCCTCCAGGGGCTCACATCTAATGGGACGTGGGTTGGCGACCACGGGACCCCAGCTGAATCCGGCATTGCTTCCACTTACTTGTGCTGGGCTCCTCTCCGTCTTCTTTCCTGTCGACCTCCCTTGGTCAACTCTTGTTCTTTTCCGAACCCGACGGTATTAGGATATCTGAGGCCCAGGGTGTCTTTCAATTTCCCGCCTTAATTGGCCCTTGTCTCATCTTTCCTGATACCCTCATTCTTCGAGGGGTAGCCTTCTTTTCCTTTTCATGTTATCTCCTGCCTTCTGCACAAGACCCTCAAGGAGGCCCCACAACTTCTGGTGCACATTGGACAGTGCTACAACCTGAAGGGCTCACGGCTGGTGAGTTTGGGAGCTGGCGACCCCGAGGGATTCCTGAGCTGGGTCCGTTTTGTACCGTTTTTTTTCTGTGAGCTTGGGGCGGGCTCTCTCCTCTTTCCCTTTCCCATCTGCCTTTCATGGCTTTCCTTCCTTCCAAGTCCTTCAATCCTCATTCTTTGAGGGTTGAGGTCATTTCTTTTCTTTTTATCCCATATTTGCCTTATCCTTTATTTGTTTACCATTTCTTCTCCTAGTCTGTAAGTTTGTAGTTAGTATTACTGAAGTTATAGTTTTCATTCTCATCTCATCTTTCACTATCACCCACACCATTAGGGGAAGATAACCTAGATGTTAGGTCGCTTAAAACATCAATTATCATCATCATTTACTTCCCCTCCGAAGGAAGGCATACTGAGGGACTTTTAACGCTCTTAAAAAATCCGATGACTTCGACCGGGTTTGAACCTGCGACATTGGACATAGATGCTCAGCATGCTACCAACTACACCACCGAAGCCGCCCAGTGTAACGTGTGTTTTGAAAATGGAGGACAGCATTTCCAGTAACAACTCTGAAATCCATGTAAGTAACTATGAGTATTGAATACGTTAAAAAGTGTAAAGGTGTTAAACTTGTTGGGCGCTACGCTGCTGCTAGCTACACAGAGTGACCCGGCCGTCACGTGACGACTGTGAGGCCCCGTTCTACTGGGAAAGATAACTGTATAAAGATAATGTACGGCACGAATCCCTTCAAACTGGAACAACAGAGGAGTTAAGGACTGCCCACACTCGTGCGTTTTCATCTTCCCTTTCCCTTTCAACGTGCCTTTCCTATTTCCCTTCAACATTCCTCTTAGGGCATGCCTCAAACGCAAACAATACCTGTCCACATTCATGCGTCAGTTTCTTTGCAGCATTCGCGATGCATGCTGCGGACGTGAGTGCACTTGTTGTGATAACTGCCGCTTATTTAGTAATAAATTCTGCAAAAAAGAAGAAAACCAGAAGGCAGCGATTAATGTGGATGAAGGATTTTTTAAGAAAAAAAAACGGGATTACGGGATCTTAAAAGAAGTGCGTGCGAATAATAATATGCTGATCAGGAACTTCACTAGGATGTCCAAAGCCAACTTCGAATTTTTGTTGAGCATGATTGAGAAAAGAATTGAGAAAAAGAACACACATTTCCGTGAAGCAATACCTCCGATATGAAAACAAGAGGCTTCTACCCGAACCATTTTGATTCATAGTCTTCATCAGCCCCGGAACCCGTCTTTTTCTACGTTACTTTTTGATACTCTTTTGAAAAGTAAGATCACAAACTTTTTCTTTTGTTCTTAACCCCCTGAATATCCAACTTGTACTTTTCAGCCAAGACACTCAATGCGTCATTTCGTACTGTTTTATTCCTGTACAACTTCGAGGATACGTTCCACAGAGCAAGATGTTTTCTGTAATCCTTGATAAATTGTCCAGTTTCCTCCGTGGTGGCTGACATGACGTGCACAATATTAGCCTAATTATACAAAATGCAAGGCGAGAGGCACGAAATCACCGAACCGTGCGGTTCGGCTTTCAACACTGCGTGCGCTACGATCCTCTCCCTCGTTCAACTCCGAAGACGCAAGCAGCAACGTGTTCGTCACTTGCCTCACATCTTGGGCTATGACGTATGCCTTTGACGAACATAAAAATGCACTAGTGTGGACAGACCTTTTAGGAATTTCACGCGCACAAGCCAGGAGATTTAAGCACTGATTTGTGATAAAGTCGCTCGATGACATGGGTTTACAAGAGAACATTGCGAAGGTGAAATCCCCGACCACAACGGGACTATGCATACATGTTGGCCATATTGCAAGAATAGCATATGTAGAGTTGCGCCACTCCCACATTAATTAGTTTTCACTTGTAATCGCCACGTGTGATACAGGAAATGTTTATGAGCCCAAGAGAGTTCCGATTTTGATGCCAGATGCAAAACTGAACATGAAAATTGGAGAATAGATCTACTGAATGGCTCCTCCTCAAAAGTTCGACAACATCAGGTAGTTGAGGCATTATTATTATTATTACTAGCTACCCGACCCGACTTCGCCCGGAAACAGTTATGAATGCATTACGTGATAATTGCCTTTTTTTCCAATGTCAATGAACAACGACCAATATCCGTTTTACGTCCCGGCATGATGGGTTAAAATCACTGACTGGACTATTAACTTTATTATCATGGAGATGCATGTGCAACAATTCTTGTCAGACGTAATTTAAGAATGGCGAGGTGCATGAAACACAAATCCCCTTCCGTCCAATCTTAACTTGACTGTGTTTCACAGGCGAAATGAAGAAAACCCGAGTTGCACTTCCAGTGAAACTCCAAACACAACCACCCTCCTCAGAAGTCTTACCTCAACACAACTCAACGGTTTGCTGCTGGCTGTATCTGGGGCAATAGATTCGCCCACTAGCTAGGCTGTAACAGGGATGATAGACTCGCCCTTAGCTAGCTCGTAAACTGTCACCTCAGTAGTTAAATTGACATGGTTGGAAGAAATTAAAACGTAAAAATACTTATAGTAGGCGATGTATTGAAGTTAGACATATGCTCTCGCGGACTTTTTTGTAGAACTTTTCATACTGAACAATTCTTACACTCATAGTATTTAGATATTTTTAACAGTTTGTCCAGCGTAAGCTTACAAAGCGCTCGGACGCCAGGTTTTCTTTCGACTTTTCCACTGAAATCGTTACTGCTCGGCTTCCTTTGATCATAAGTAAATTACTGTAATTTCTACAGAAATAATCCTCGAGATATCCTTTACGAAATGGTGAAAACCGGATCAAAATCCATTCAGTGGTTCTCGAGATTACCCGTAACATCCAAGAATCGGGGGACTTTGTTTTATACTAAGTAGAGATTATTATTATTATTATTATTATTATTATTATTATTATTATTATTATTATTATTATTATTATTATTATTATTATTATTATTCTTTCTTCGTTTTGCCCACTTAGGGAGCGCGTTTGAACTTGTTGACTCGGGTTGATGGTGTTTTCCTCTTCTTCTCCTCCCAAAATCCCCTCATGAACTCACTATGCCCCTTCTTACGTTCCTCCATCCATTTTATTCCAGAGATCTTTTTAGCTTTTTCGGTGAAAGGGTGATTTGTAACTCGGGTTCCAAAAGTCTTGCGATTCATGATGATATCTTCTGTGATGTTTATTTCGATCATGTCCTGTTTTATTTCTTCTAACCAACCGCTTTTAACCTTCTTTGAATTAATTATATCAAGCAGTCTTTTTGCATATCTGGTGTTGTCCATTCTGCAGATGTGACCACACAATTTCAATCGTCTCTTACGCACGGAAACAGTGTACTTATTGATTACTGTGTACAAGTCTGTGATTTTCCTTTTAATCCATATACCATTAACATAAATGGGGCCATATATTTTTCTGAGAATTTTACGTTCTTGGTTTTCGATTTCACCAATTTGAGAGTGGCCTCCTAGATATATAGTTTCGGAGGCATACAATGCTTCCGAAAGAACAACTGTCTGGTAGTGCCGTAGTTTCGCATTTCGTTACATCACTCTTTTATTATAGTGATTCCATGTTATTCGGTATGGGTTCTGGAGTTTTGTAGCTCTTTCTTAATAAGCTCTCTTCTCCAATCCAGATGGTATAATAATTTCTCCTAAATATTTGAAGGAAGGTACTGTACCCAAATAATCATGAGGATGCATTTGTCCTTATCCGAAGATCGACTGGATCGTAGAATCTCGAAAGTCCCCAGCTAGAAAAACCTGCAAATGCAACCAACAAGCACTACATGATGGTACAGCAGCCCTGCGATTGTGTTATGGACTAAACTACTCTGGTAAGGATACTAGCTACATTTGGAGAGTGAGAAACTTACCAATTCTCGGGGCGGACTGAGTTAAGGGTGCTATATATCTGATCCATTTCCATAACACAATATCTCTATAATTAAAATAAGTCAAGTAACTCGACGTATAACAAGATGTTCAGTAAAGAACATATAGCCTACTTTCTCCTAAATGTATGAGTATAGTTATAACTCGTTGTTATTATCAAAGAGTATAATAGAACTATTCTTTGTTGAAGACCTTAGAAACGATTTACCTCTACCAAACGCCACAACCTAGATAAAAACTGCTACCATCATTGAAGAAAGAAAGATAAGAAGTATCTAAAGAATGTTATGGATCTGGAGACATAATCGACCGGACTGGCGGCGTGGCTCAGCGGTAACGTTCTCGCTTGCTGGACCGTATGTTTCAGGTTCGTATCCTGGCGCAGTCAGCTGGCATTTGAGGGTGCACAAATGCGAGGGAGCCGTGTTAGTAGATTTACTGGCACGTTAAAGATCCCCTTCGGGACAAAATTCTGGCACCCCGGCGTCTCTAAAAGCAACAGTAGTTAAAAGGGACGTAAAACCAATAACATTATTATTATTATTATTATTATTATTATTATTATTATTATTACATAATCGGCCTGACGCGGGCAACATCCAACTTTGAGTTGAGGCATGTCTTTACACGTCTGGCTGCGTATGACTTTCACAACCCTAATTGAATTAACAAATCTTTCCATGACCCTACAGAGACGTGTGTATACCAACTATGTGGATATTTTCGATTGCTATTTGGCTGAAATAGAAGTATTAATTAATATCCTGAACTAGCACCAACGGTAGAGTTCAGATACTATGTGAAATCGTTTTGTTCTTTACTTCAATTAACATTTTCAAATAACGCACAATAGGCTGTTACAAACCCTTTAAAATAGAAAGTAAAAATGTATCGTAGTATCATCTTGTCATTCTTCAAATTCGATGCGCATAGAATGCAAATGGTATAGTAATCAATGGAGCCCCACGTAGACTAGTCGAGATATCTAGTGGTGAAATATCTAACAATATAATCCTAACAGAGCGAGTGCATTCTAGCGGCCAGAAGAAGAAACTTTTCAATAAAATCTGGTCGGCGTGCAGTTACCTTTTTGGCAGCTAGATGTCTCGAGTAAATCTGCTGGCAAATTATGTTTTAATTAAATATATATTTTACACCATAATATGCACAATATAACGCTTAATTTTAAAACATCTGAGTCATTACAAAACAATAAACATATAAAATTTCAAGCAAAAAAACTAGCTCTGTTCGGGTTCGAACCATAGGCATTTGAGCGATAGGCTAACGCTCTACCACTGAGCTAATTGTGTCAACGAATATCGTTCTATATAAAATGACTTACATAGAACTTGTTAGCAAATAGTGATTTATACTAAACCATTTCATCACTGGAGTATATTATTTATATATAAAGCATTTCATACAAAGTTTATTTATTTTATATCAGTACGCTATATTGCATGCAATACTCAAATTAGTGAAATATAAGTCAGGCACAAGATATCCGCTGCCATCTTGTCTTATTACTAAATCAGCTGAGATTTTTAAAATCACGTCTGCACTATAGTATTACAAAATAAACTTTTAATTTCGAACGTGCCTCTTCCTTTAGAACAGTTAAAACGATTCTCGGCTCGATAATCGGAACTGGTGGGTCCCATGATATGGATTATAAAGTTTGCATAATTCGCACGGCCGCCATCCTGAAATGGTATGGCGGACGACCTTGTAGTTTGGTCACAAGACGCATCCTATACGAAGGTATGTTGTTACCAAATTTGGTAGAGATCGGATGATTTGGTTAGTCGTTATTTGATTTTACGTTTTGAACGTTTGAGTGGCCGCCATTCAGTTTTAGTAAAGATGGCAGCGATATAAAACATGACACTGAGGTGTCCTTTGCTAGTGCTACCTTTGTACCAAATTTCGTTCTATTCGCATTCACCGTGTTCGAATTGATAGGGGGGGACAGACATTCAGAGTACACACACTCACACACACACACACAGACACACAGACACACACACACAGAGACTCACACACACACATACACACACACAGACAGACACACTTTTTTTCGCCCTGTGTTGATCTCATAAGTCTACTTTCATTTTTTGCAAAAATCGAAAGTAGGCTAAAAATGAACGAATGAAAATTTATTAATACGAAAAATGACAATAAATTAAAATAAATCTATATATTGAATCCTTAAATATAAGACCATATTTAAGTCTTCGAATATTTTATTTCTTCAGTTCTGATTTAGCCCAGTTGAGGAAACTGATGGTCATATTTTGTAATAGTAGTCTGTCTGGTTGAACAAAGTATCCTGTCTATGTCGCCAGCAAGACCAACGGCCAAGCTAAATATAACCGATTCCAAGAAAGGGGAAATGCTGTTGCGAGATGAGAGTTCGTTGCTTATTTCAAACGAGAAGTCAGTTGATTTTCCTTGTCTGGAGGATGTTAGAGTGAGAGCGCAGAGTCCAGGTAGCAACCGAGGTCACGACCTACGTTATTTGGGGGAGGAGTTCACCACCTAAATGTTTCAAATTATTTGAATGAACATCCAATAACATCAGGACGCTACTTTTTGGAGGCATGGATATTTGCCCGCGAAATGAAGAAATGTGTGTTGCCATGATGCGATTTTCTGCACGCGAGTGTCAATCGAAAGTGCTGATTTTTACGAGTTGAATGAGATGTGTCCGAAGTCTGTGTGACAATTATAAAGAATTATTGCGGAGTGAGGTACCGGTACCCCTTCCAACATGGTGTTGTGATAAACATATAAATACTACGGTCTGTAAACAGACATTAAACTTGATTTTCCGAATCTGAGACGTTTATAGGGTGTTTCTCTGTCCGAGCACGAGGCACTTTGATACTTTAACTTTTTACGAGTGCCATGGAAGCACTTAGGAGTTTGATGTTTAATTGTGTTGTGTGTCGCGCAACATGTATTGTGATAAGTAATGTGTGTTAGGAGGAGACAGTTCCACAGTTCTAGGGAAAGTTCTTCGGTACTGCATCGAACAATTTAAGTGAATTTAGTAGCTTACTAAGCAGTCTAGCTAGCCATATTATTAATAATAATAATAATAACATTTTCCAGCAGCAAGATGTTCGGCTACAAGATGGAAGATCTGGACCATGTTATTTCATCTGCCATGATGTGTAGTACAATGGGCTAGGTCATCAAATGGACGATGACGAGGGTGCTGTCAGGCACCGGGCAAAGCTGAAGTGATGAGTACACAATTAAATTTATTTAATTTTGGACGAGGCGGAATCACGCGCAAAGTTTGGGAAATTTGTTTGTATATAATTTTTGTTTTTCTGTGTTAAATGTACATTTATTTTCGCTGACATAATTATTTTTCTTAGCGTCACGTGACAATTTGTTGTAAATATTAGATTTTTGTGTGTTTTTCTTGTGGCTTTTGCTTTCGCTTTTCTTAGAGTGCTTGCTCTCAGGTTGCTCGCGCGCCTGAAAGCATCACGCTATTGACATTACTTACGGCTGAAATGTTAGATAGGGGTGACAATTGGATCTGTTTTAACTTTAATGCTAGATATGGGGGTAATTTCCCGTTTTTTTGTTATGATTGATCAGGCAAATGCTAGTTTATTTTGTTTTGCTTTGTGCAAACTTTTGTTGCTACAGAAGGCCGTCTGCCTGTCTGTATTCAGGTCATTAGTCTTGTTTGTAATTTATTCTTGGTCTGAAGTACGAGTGGGGGTCATTTTGTCAAGCCATGATGTGTGTGTGCTATGTGTGAATTTCTTCGATTGTGAGCAGGTTTGGGCTGTGGACCCAGGGCCGTTGCTACTATATTTTCAGCTTGCGTAACCTGCGGGGCGCATGTGCTGATGTTGTGAATCTTGATATCCCAAGGGGGATTTTTCAAAAATATGATGGTATTGATTTATTATGTCTTGCGATTTCAGGAGCCAGTGAGGCTATCTACGTGAATCCAGGCCAGAGGCTTGGGTATTTTTGTCTACACACACAAAAGCACAGTCGAGAGAGCTTGAATGACCATTGTACTCAGATCTGGGATGCGATAAGCAGTAGCGTGCGCGCTAATGTATTCTCCGTTGATAATTATGTTAAATGTCTTGCCTGATAAATTATGATATTTTTTTAATTAAATGGGGAGCTATCCATGCCGCTAATCTAACTAATTTCCGACCGAATTGCTCAAAGTGTAAAATGTCATTGTTTGTTCGCCTGCTGAGGCATGTTCTGTTTGTTGTTGTTGTTGCTTGGTTCGCTGCCAAGTTTTGTAAGGTCACTTTGCTTTTTATTGTCAATAGTACCAGATACTATGACGCGCCTTGTGGTGCGGTTTGTTTTAAACGACATTTAAAGGTCGCATACGGCGAACCATTTGTTCTTGTATGTCAGGTGATTGCCTTGTGTTGATTTGCTTAGCCTAAGACCGCTTAGTTCGGCTGCTAGTAATTGTAAATATACAATTCGTGTATTATTGATTGTGTATCAAGGGTTGGATTATGTCAGTGTGTTTATTATTGTATTAGCCATTTTGTGTGTATTCCCATAATTGTCGTGATCTCCAACCCGCAGAATGGAAATTCATGACTTAATAGAGTGGTCGAACGGGAATGAATTCTCGTCTATTACTCATTTATTTCAATTGTCCGACAGCGCACACAACACGTAAACATGTTTCTTTGTATTTTGTAATTTTTGTATACTTTTATTCAGTGTAATATTTTTCTCTTGAGGTGACGTTTTGGTAAACCTGGTGTTTTACAGCTGTCTAAGCTGATTTGTTGAGGTAGCTATTTTATGGACTGATGTTTCGAGTCAGTCATTTGTTTTGACGGCTAACACGGTTTGAGAACACTCTGGGAACAGATACGTGCGGGACTTTCCGGGTCCTTGATCGGCTTTGTTTACATAATGTCGGATGTCTGGAAGTCGCATGTGGGCTACTGGGTTACTTGCAGGTCACTTGTGGCAGGCAAATGACTCATGGTTCCACATAAGGGTGGAATTTAATTTATTGTCATGTCAGATAATTCCGTATTAAATTGTCATTTGTTTTAACCTGTCATATAATTTATTTGTAACTTTAAGTTCCCCTATGAATCCTGGAAATTATAAGAAGCATGTTTCTCCTCATACTACATTTCAAGAACTGATCACGACCCCGAATATAAGTCTTGTGTAGTGCTTCATTTCCTAAGGGTACAATATATAAAACTCAATGTTGGTTTGTCAGTTTGTTATTTACTATATACAAATCTACACCGTTTCACCGATCTGAACCAAAATGTGTATACTAACCCTTTGGAACCCAGCGGGTAACACTGTCTACTTTAAATTTCGGACAGACCACCCCAATCCCTGCATTTATGCCCTTTTGCACAAATCTACACCGTTTCTTAGATCTAATAACTTGACGGACATATTGTCGCTAGGCGACAACGACTAGCAATATATCATGATAGTAAACGCCGCACCATTGATGGATATGTTGTCACTAGGCAACAACGATTTACTTTGTATCATGATAGTCCGGTAAAATTTTCTAAACGACACATGGGAAAACTGACAGATTGTGAATCATAGATTGTATTGGACTGTAGTATTCTGTATGCTATCGTATACAAGTTAATACGCATATTAGCAAAATGTAATGTAATGCTATCCTGTCAAAGAATCACAGTGGCAAACATTCCTACATTCTCCTATCAACATTTTGAAATTTTCATGTGTAGACAGATATTTCATTTGCAGTGCTTAGACATCGTGGTCATGTTGCCCCGTGTACATGGGTGTGAGTGTAAATTTTTTGTGATAAACTGTGTTATTGTGAATGTTGCACTAGCATGTGTAAATATACTGTATATATATATAACTCAATGTTGGTTTGTCTGTCTGTTATTTATACAAATCTACACCGTTTCACCGATCTGAACCAAAATTTGTATACTTACCCTTTGGAACCCAGCGAGTAACACTGTCTAACTTAAATTTCAGACAGGCCACTCCATTCCCTGCATTTAGGCCCTTTTGCACAAATCTACACCGTTTCACCGATCTGAACCAAAATTTGTATACTTACTCTTTGGAAACCTGCGAGTAACACTGTCTACATGAAATTTCGGACTGACCACTCCATTCCCTGCATTTAGGCTCTTTGGCACAAATCTACATCATTTCACAGATCTGAACCAAAATTTGTATACTTCCCCTTTGGAACCCTGCGAGTAACACTGTCTACATGAAATTTCCGACAGACCACTCCATTCCCTGCATTTAGGCCCTTTGGCACTAATCCACACCGTTTTACCTATCTGAACCAAAATTTGTATACTTACACTTTAGGACCCTGCGAATAACACCGTCTACATGGAATTTCGGACAGACCACTCCATTCACTGCATTTAAGCCCTTTGGCACATATCTAAACCGTTTCACCTAATTACAACTAATATTACATACCGTTTGAAACCCTGCTGGTAACAATGTCCATTTGATATTTTGAACAACCCTCTCCATTCTCTATATTTAGAATAACAGACAAAAGGAACTTGAGAAACACGTTTTAAGGCCCTAGAACCATTCATGTACATAGTAGTGTAACTGTAAGTATATCTTAATAAGTCTATTGTTGACACTGGCTGCGTGGCTCAGGGGTAACGTTCTCGCTTACTGAGCCCAAGGTTGCAGGTTCGAAACCTGGCGCAGTCAGCTGGCATTTGAGGGTGCGCAAATGCGAGGGAGCCGTGTCAGTAGATTTACTGGCACGTTAAAGATCCCCTTCGGGGCAAAATTCCGGCACCCCGGCGTCTCTAAAAGCCAGTGTAGTTAAAAGGGACGTAAAACCAATAACATTATTAACTATTGTTGACTGACAAAGCGGGCTGCATCATGCCGCCCCTACCCGTGTTCTGGAGCAGAATTGCGAATATAGTTGCAGCTTGCGCTGCTTATAAATTGCAGTCACGAGGAGGAATTAGTACAAAAATATTTCTTAGGCCCCTGAAAACAGATATCATCATGGAAATATTATGCCTCTGTATAAGTGCGATGGTGTTGGTGCAGTGCATTGAGGTGTAGATGAGTTGCAATAAGCGTTGGTGCTTTCAAATTTACTTTCATTTATTCCAATCCTTACCCACTGTTGTTACCTCAGGAGGTCGAGGCAGCCAAAGTTTTCCAAAGTGCTCTGATTATTTTCCTACAGCGCAATGCGACAACAGACGACACTATTGGTCACTCCTTTTCGAACAGCCAATGAGATATAGGCCCTAGCCAGTGTCTTTTATTTCACTTACCGTACTCCTCTTTCTTATCATATTTTTCAATCCGTTTGTAAATTACTTGTATATTGTGGTATTTGAAGCCATTTTTTCAGTGTTGCCTTAGTAAACAAGAGTTTAGTGCTTTTCAGTCGGTCAACACGAATGTACCCAAAAGAGCTGGGTTATGCCCTAATCCTGAAATAAATTACATAAGATTAATAAATAAACTAGGATGACCAGTTCGATCGTCAAGCGATCATCATCAGATCCATTACACTTAGGCTATAAAATCTATGTTTAAAAATACAGATGAAAATATTTACAATATGTACACTACACCGACAGTTTCAGTACCAATACTGCTACTAAATAATTGTGCATATTGTAAATATTTTCACCTGGATTTCAAACATAGATTTTATAGCCTATGTGTAATGGATCTGATGATGATCGCTTGACGATTGAACTGGTCATCTTAGTGTATTTATTAATCTCAAGTAATTTATTTCAGGATTAGGGCATAACCCAGCTCTTTTGGGTACATTCGTGTTGACCGACTGAAAAGCACTAAACTCTTAATTACATGTATTGTGTCAGTACTGTAGTTAGTAAATAGCCGTTTCCCTATTCATTATTATCATTATCATTACGGGAAAATGACGTGAATGTTACGTCCATTATACCGTACTACGTATCACTTCCACTACCACCACAAAAAGTTATAATTTTACATTTGTTTCTGTAAGTTTATGTATGGTGTGCCAGTTCTATAGTGCAGGATCTTTCATATAAAATAAGAGCGCCAAGCGGCGGCTTTGTTAACCGTAGTTGCGGTCACCTTGACCGAGCTTTTGGCGCGCCAAGGCCCCCTGCTTTAAGCGTGTGTACAATCCTATATGATGCAGCGGCCTTGCTAGCGTGTGTACAATGCTGAAATCTTACTTTAGTTAGTTAGTTAGTTAGTTATTGTTGATGAAACCGAAACCCCTATAGTATTGAAAGCGCGCGCATAGTACATACGATGGCTGTTTTTTTTTCTTTTCATGTTCCGATGGACTGTATAAAAATAACAGATTGACATTACCAAACTTGACCTTGCAATAAGCGTGCAGGTGCTCAGTCGCCAGACTAAACCTCAAGTGCTAACATGGTGAGACAGTTATCATTGCAACATCGTATTTTTTTATGTACAACTTATTTTAAGTACGAGTCGGCTCGGTGGGTACGTGATGCATTTGTTCAGCAATTTCCTGATGAAGTGCCACCTTCACTAGCACAGATTCACGTAATTGCAAATAAGTTTGACACTACTGGCTCGGTGCTCAATAAAAAACATGCCCGCACACGAACAGTTTTAACAGACGATGAGCTAGATGACATTGGCGAGATCTTGAACGGTCTCGGAATAAATCACTCACAAAATTAGCACAAGTAGGGGTTTCGGTTTCATCAACAATAAATAACTAACTAACTAACTAACTAACTAAAGAAAGATTTCAACATTGTACACACGCTAGCAAGGCCGCTGCATCATATAGGATTGTGCACACGCTTAAAGCAGGGGGCCTTGGCGCACCAAAAGCTCGGCCAAGGTGACCGCAGCCGCGGTTAACAAAGCCGCCGCTTGGCGCTCTTATTTTATATGAAAGACCCTGTAGTATACATTATCATCCATCTTCTTCTTATAGTTCCTATCCGTTCCGGATGTTGGCTACCATCTTGACTGTGTTGTTCCTATCACTTGCAGCTCGGAATAATTCAGTAGATGTTTTTGAGGTCCAGGCTGTGAGATTTCTTAACCAGGATATTCTTCTTCGTCCAACACTTCTCTTCCCTGGTATTTTTCCTTGAAGAATAGACTGTAGGAGATGGTACTTGGTGGTATTCCTCATGATGTGTCCTAGGTATTAGATTTTCCTGATTTTCACGGTGGTTAATACTTCCTTATTTTTTTTCATTTTTTTTGGAGAACCTCAACATTTGTGACATGGTCTGTCCATGGTATCCGCAATATCCTTCTGTACAGCCACATTTCAAAGGCCTCTAACCGTTTACATAAAGACTCTGTCAGAGTCCATGTCTCAGCACCGTAAAAAAAAAGAGTAGAGAACACATAACAACGCAAAAGCCTGATTTTCGTAGTCATTGTCAGCCCATGATGTTTGAACAAATTCCGCATCTTATTGAACGTTGTCCGGGCTTTCCCAATTCGAGACGTCACCTCATCAGAAGGATCCCATTGGTCATTTATGGTAGTGCCAAGGTATATATACTTATGCACTTGTGCAATGTGTTTCTGGTCTATATTTAGTTTGCGTGCAGAGACTTTGTTTTTACTAATGACCATCAATTTTGTCTTCTGAGGGTTTATATCTAAACCATATTCGGTGGCCAGACTATCACTAGTGATCTCCTGGCTAATGATACACAAAACTAAAGATACTAGCTCTTTTCAGAGCCAATCTGCAAAGCCCTTGGGTATTGTTCTAAGAGTCCTTCAAATCAACATCGAAGGAATCAGTAGATCTAAAAGTGACTATCTTTCCAAGTTGGCATTGGAAAATAATGTTGATGTAATCTGTATTCAAGAAACGCATGCCTCTGATCAATCTCAGCTTCGTTCAAGAGGAAATATCCCTGGATACAAGTTAGTGGGAGCTACTTATCACCAATCTTATGGAACTGCTACCTTTGTTCAAAATTCCATCGCCTGCTCTCAGTTAATCTCGGCTAATTCTGATGCAGACATTTTCAACATAACAACAAAAGTTAATGAGGTGACTATCATAAACATCTATAAACCTCCAGGAACTAAATGGCCTGACAGTGTTTTTCCAGCAATCTCTCTTCCGTCCATCTATGTGGGTGATTTCAATAGTCATCATACTCAGTGGGGCTATAGGAACAACGATCAGTGTGGAGAGAAACTTATAGAGTGGGCAGAGCTTTGTAACATGCAACTGATCTTCAATCCAAAAGACAGATGTACATTTAAGTCAGGAAGATGGGGATCAGAAACTAATCCTGACTTGTGCTTTGTATCAAATGATCATCAGGGTTCCAATGTACCTGTGTTTCGTAAAGTTCTTATGAACTTCCCACATAGTCAACATCGGCCTGTCTTCCTGGAAATTGGAATGCAGATTCCCATTATAAGATCGTCCCCACTTCCTCGATGGAACTTCAGTAAAGCTAATTGGGAGAGTTTCTCAGCCGATCTCGACAGAACCATTAGATGGATTCCTCCAGAGGTAGATAACTACTCTAGGTTTATGAAAGCAGTTCTGGCATGTGCTAAAAGGCATATTCCTCGCGGAATGAGAAAGGAATTTATCCCAGGTTGGGATGAGGCTTGTGAAGCACTATACGAAGATTACCAGAGAAATAGCGAAAAGGATGTAGCTGATGATCTCCTTCATAACCTAGATGAAGCTAGACGAAACCGATGGACGGAAACTGTGGAAACATTAGACTTCAGACACTCGAGTAGAAAAGCTTGGAGCCTCCTAAGTAAGCTAGGAAGAATACCACATAGTCCCCAGCTGAAGCCAGAGATTTCACCCAATCATGTTGCCAGTCGCATTGCCAGCTTGTCTAAAGTCAAGCCTGAAAAGTGTCATAAAAGAATTATAAAAGATGAACTGTCTCAGTTGAGAAAGCTTTATACTACCTCCTCCAACATTTCTGATCCTTTTACTGAACAAGAGCTACTTCTTGCCCTAAAAGTATTGAAAAATGGAAAAGCCCCGGGTTTTGACGGTATACACCCAGAATTTCTGAAGCACTTTGGAAAGAATGTAAGGAATTGGTTAGTGCAGTTCTTTTCAAACATCCTTCAAACAAGTAAACTTCCTTCCGAGTTCAAACGAACTAAGATTCTAGCTATCGTAAAACCTGGCAAACCTCCGAATTCTGTTGAAAGCTACAGACCAATCGCCTTAATGAGCGTTTGTTTTAAGCTCCTGGAACGACTTATTTACAATAGAATAAGCCCCCTAATTTGTAAAAGCATTCCTATCGAGCAGGCTGGTTTCAGACCTCAGCGTAATTGTGAAGATCAGGTGCTTGCCTTGACAACACATATTGAGACAGGTTTTGAAAAGCGATTGAAGAGTGGGGCAGTGTTTATTGATCTAACAGCTGCCTACGACACAGTGTGGAGAGAAGGTATTGTGTACAAGTTCTTTAAACTGACAAAGTGCAGTCAAATGTCACGTTTGATTAACAATATGCTTTCAAATAGAATAATCCAGGTAGTTATGCATAAAAACCACAGCAAAACAAGGGTACTCAATAATGGTCTTCCACAAGGATCTGTTCTTTCTCCATTATTGTTTAATCTATATATTGCGGACATACCTACTACCAGCTCTCGTCAGTTTGCTTATGCTGATGATCTAGCAATAGTTACTCAACATGCTGATGCTAATGTGATAGAGAGAACTTTAAATGCAGACCTGGATGTCCTATGCAAATACTTCGAAATGTGGTGCTTGAAGCCCAGCTCTAGTAAAACGGAAACCTGCTTCTTCCATTTAAACAATCGGCAAGCGAACTCTACCCTGAAAGTGTCTCTTAATGGAGGCCCTCTCCCTCATAATGCCAACCCCAAATATCTTGGAGTTACTCTTGACCGAACGTTATCGTACAGGAAGCATCTCACCAACCTAGCAGCCAAATTAAGGACACGTAACAATATCATCCACAAACTTGCTGGCTCCACATGGGGAGCGTTTGCAACTACATTGCGTACTTCGGCGATGGCACTGGTACTTTCAACAGCTGAGTACTGTTCCTCAGTTTGGGTCAACAGCTCTCATGTTAAAAAGGTGGACACAGTCCTGAATGAGACAATGCGTATAATTAGTGGCACAATAAAATCTACACCTCTTTTCTGGTTGCCTGTGCTTAGTCACATAGAACCGCCTAGAATTAGAAGACTGAACAACTTGGTCAGGGAATACAACAAGATATTGGCCAATCCTGAACTCCCCATTCATGAAGATGCTAGCACCAGATATAGCCGTCTCAAGTCAAGATCTCCACCTATTAAAACAGCACAGGAACTGGTTAGGCAGGTTTATGATCCAAAAGCTGATTGGCAAAAAGAGTGGAACAGCATAGCTCCAATGCAATGGCAGGCATTGTTCAACATTCAAAATATGCCAGCCGGATTTGATTTGCCCCGCAAGACATGGGTAACTCTCAACAGAGTCCGCACTAACCACGGGAGATGCGGATCAATGATGTTTAAATGGGGCATGCGATCTTCCCCAACCTGTGATTGTGGTGCAGTTAGACAGACTATGAACCATATTGTCACTGAGTGTATTAGTAGGGCATTCACTGGATCAACACAGGACTTTGTAATAGCCTCTACTGAAGCCATAAGATGGCTAGACAATTTAGACATTAATCTTTGAACACCCTTTTCCTTGCATGATTGTATAGTTGTAATGTGTTACTTATTGTATGTATGTATATTGTTTATGTTGTTTGTTTTGTGTTGTACCATACGCTAATAATATAATGGCTTTTTTGGATAACTTTATCAATCAGATGTTGCAGGATTTCTTGACTATCCGCAAAAATCACAGTGTCATCGGCATATCGAATGTTATTTATCCAGTTACCATTTAAGAGCACTCCCATCTCAACATCCTCTAGAGCTTCTTTAAAGATATATTCCGAATAGATGTTAAATAACAATGGAGACAATATACAGCCTTGTCTTACACCTCTTAGAATATCTATATCTTCCGTGTTCTCGTTACCAAACCTAACATAAGCAGATTGATTCCAGTACAAGTTCACAATTATTCGTAAATCTTTATCATCTAAGCCAATCTTTTGTAAAATTTCTATCATCTTATGATGTCTTACTCTATCGAAAGCCTTTTGATAGTCAATAAAGCAGGCATATATATCGCAGTTCACATCACGGCACCTTTGAAACAATACTTGAATACTAAATAGAGCTTCACGTGTGCCAAATGCGTTTCTAAAACCAAATTGTGTAGAAAAAACTTGTTCTTCACATATTTTGTATCTTCAGAAATACCTTCAAGATGTGATTCATGAGACTGATTGTTCGGTACTCACTACAAAACTTAGCTCCGGGTTTTTTAGGTAGTGTGATGAATTCCGATTTAAGACATTCCTGAGGAATGTTCCCAGAATTGTCGTTGAATATTTTGGTCAACCATTTCACATTATCTTCATTCAAAAGATTTAAAAATTCAGCATCCACATTGTCAGGGCCAGTGGCTTTACCATCCTAATGGCTTTTATCGCGGTTTGTACTTCATCTACCAGAATTTGAGGTCCTGTTTCACCATTTATTCGAGGTGGCTCCTGTCGAGTAACATAAAACAAGTGTTCTATATATCTTTGCCACGTATCTTTAAACTCTTCTTTTCCAACAATTAGTTTTCCTCCAATATTGACCACTCTATTTCCTTGTCTAGTTCTATAATTCCCTGTCACTTCTTTAACTTTTCGATGAACATTGAAGCTGTCATGTTTTAATTGTAACATTTCTATTTCATTACATTTTTCTTGCATGTCCCTTTCCTTAGCTAATCTTATTTCTTTCCTGATTTCCCTGTTGATGTTCTTATATTCATCAGGATTACCCTTTGCTTTCCTTCTCTCATCCATCATTTTAAGAATCTCTTCATTCATCCATGGTTTCTTTTTATTGATATCTGTTACTAAGTGATCTTTCTTCATAGATTCCACGGTATTAGTTAATGTTTTAATTTTCTCATCGGTACATAAGGCATCAGATAGGGATCCAAGTTCATTATTGAGCTGCTCTTCTACATTTTGTCTTACTGAAAGTTCAATTAATTTACGCATATTATACTTTAAGGCTCTTCTCATTTGAATCTTTTCATTTTGATTTTAAAAATTCCAACTAGAGGGATATGATCGGAATGGATGTCCGCACCGGGATTTGTTTTCATTGAGACACGGCTGTTCCTATATCTTTGATTTATCAAAATATAGTCAATTTGGTTCCTTATAATTCTTTCACCTGAATCTCTAGGAGACGTCCAAGTATGCACACGTCGTGGTGGTAATGTGAAGAATGTGTTGGTTACTACAAATCCCCATTCTCCTACAAATGCGCAAAGTTGATCTCCTCTCTCATTCCTTTCACCAAGCCCATATTGACCTACAATACTGCCTTCAGATCCATGTCCTACTTTTGCATTGAAATCTCCCATAATTATTGTTAGATCTTTCTTTGGTAACTGGTGCAAAACACCTGTGATTTGGGAGTAAAACTCTGCAACTTCTTCATCACTATGGTCTGTCGTAGGAGCGTACACCTGGAGGATGTTAAGATGCGCAGGCTCAGTATTTATTTGAAGCAACAATGCTCTCTCTGAGATAGGTATAAAATTGGTGACACACTTTGCGACCAATTTAGATACAATAATTCCTACTCCGTGTTGATATAATCCATTGGATGTCCCTGAATAGTAAACTACATGTCAAATGATGTCACAAGAACCTGATCCTGGCCAACGCATTTCACTTACGCCCATAATTTCTATCTTCATTTTGTCCATTTCTTGAATCGCATTATGGGTTTCCCAGCTTGCGCCATAGTTTGCACATTCCACGTGCTAATCTTTATACCATCTTTCACTGACAACTTTCCCGAAGCCGGAGATCCGATTGGGGGACTTGAAACTCCGGAACATTTGGTTTTGAACACAGCCATGATGTGTTACTAGAGAAATCCATATGGATCTTGAATGCAGTAGTTTCTCATTGCTTTCTGCATTCTCAAGCCGTTGACCAACTAGTAGCTCATCCGCCTTCAGGGGCAATTTCTCACCCCTAGAACAAGAGAGTTCCCAAACTTCCATCCACTCTTCCACCCTCCGAAGAGGTTGTTAGAATAGGTTGGAAGTGGATCTCCTTATACCGGGAGATATTCATCCATAAAACATATAAATCCACCGGGCGGAGCCGGGCACTTCTGCTAGTTCACCAATAACATTAAAATAAAATAAGTAACGATAAATCGCTTGTCATCAAATAACAAGTAGTTCCGTGACGAACTAAAGCCTATTTTCATATATCCTACTTATGTTAATTGTCACTAACAACAAACAAAATTTCAGTTTGACTGCTGTAATAGATACGTAGATATTGAGAACTGACTAAATATTGCGGATGGTCACCGTGTTGGATTTTTATATTTGTAGGACTTAAAGTTATGTACTGTTACAAGAATATTATTGTGTACGTGTAGTATTCAAACTTAAATCGCATGATTAGGACACAAGAATTAAAAACGAGATTTTAAAATTTCGCACAGCTGCCATTCTGTGGTTATGGAAGCAATTGAAATAAATTAGATGCCAGTGGATGAACATTTGTATAAGGATTACCTGTACCAAGTTTCACTGCACTCGGATGGTTAAATTGCGACAAACGTCCATGTGAATATGTATACTTCGCGTCGCCGCCATGTAGGGTTTGTGATCATCAGATTATTGAAAGTCCTATAGGTGAACTTATGTTCATCGCCCCTATGAACATAAAAAATTCAGTTTGATTGCTGTAATAGATTCGTACATATTGAGATCCGTCTAAATATTTCGGATGGTTGCCATATTGGATTGTTATATGTATAGGTCATAGAGTCATGTGCCATTAAAACAAAATTATTGCGTAGGTTCATTATTCAAACTTTCACTAGGATCGCATGATTACGACACAAGAAATAAAAACATAATTTTTAAATTTGCATAGCTGCCATCTTGAGGTTATGTAAACAATTGAACTAAATTAGATACCAGTGCATTACAATGTGTATAAACATTTTCTGTACCAAGTTTCATTGCGTTTGGATTATTAAATCGCTGTTAATAATCTCCACACCCCATATCCTTAAATTAACAATAATATTCTTTAATTTATACATTGTTAACTCCTTTTGTTGACTCTTAAAAACCATTCATAACAGCTCTTCACTTCCAGCCTCTCAGCTGTTCATTCATGTCCGCCATTACTAATCAGCTGTTCCATTCCCATTCCCAAAAATATTCGTGATCGAACGTCGATCTCAACATTATACACGCATTTACATTAACAAGAAGTTTAATAACATTCTTCCTTCTCCTGTACATTAAAATAGTCTTAGTTCCACATCAAAACCTAACTGTCAAGGAATATAATCTTCTCCACTATACTTCCACATCGTAATCTCTTTAAATATTATTTAATAAACATGACAATTCGTAAAACACCCCTTTACTCTTCCTCTTCTCAATACCTTCCTCTCATAAACAAACAAAGTTTAAAGTTTATTTACATATTTACAACCTTTCTAAAAATTATTATTAAAGATAAATCGCACAAATTGTACATATTGATTATAACAAATTGTCATTCACAAAACTCAACAATGGATGATCCCCTATTTGCACAAGAAATTACGTGGTATCTACTACATTGCACCCCGCATAATTTACATACGCAGGATTCATCAGGGTCACGAAAGTAATCGGTATTACACAGTTTATGGTGATACCCATGTACCGCCATCGAATTGACAAAGTGTCGCAAGTCATGATTTGTGTTCATCCATGTCCTAGTCATCATGGCCTCCGTGGTGTAAAACTCGAACCAGATTTCGTCCCTTTTCTGTGTTCTTTCCTGCATTCGTTTTTTTTCAGGCGTCTGTGGATGGTAGCCCTCTCTTCATCCGAAGGTCCTCAAAGAAGAAGGTCTCCCTGGCGAGTTCATATGCTAATCTTGATTTTGTATACTTCGATATCCCCAGGGTAGCCTTCAGGAAGAGCGTTTTGACTGCTTCAAGCGTCTTCAAGTCTGCCAGGGATAATTTCTCCCATATGATTTCAAGTCCAAATGTGGCGATGGGCGTTATTTTTGCGTCGAATAATGTCATAGCAGTTCCCAAAGAGAGCTTCGTGATTGTGTCGATATCATATATGGCTTTGGTAGCGGCTATTGCTCGAGACTTTATGTGAACTCTGTAGGCTCTTGCTGTTGTTTGCATTGTCAATAATGCTAGTAATTATAATTTATTATTATTAATAATATTTTAAACGTCACTGAAATAATGTTTATTATTGTTATATATTTATGGAAATATTTATTCTTCATTATCAACACAAGTTTAAGTGTTAATTCAATTCCACCACCATTCATTATTATTAAGATTTTTAATATTAATATTTACATTTTATGTTTACTTTACCATCGTCGTAAATTAGGGTTAATTGTTAAATTCTGGTTTATATGGTCACGTTATTAAGTTCAACTCATATATAATTATAGTATAAATCTTGATAATTAGATTAATACGAATTAATATACAATAGTTAATAACCACCTCGCTTCAATTTTCCGCCAACACCCTCTTTTCATACTTCCAAGATATCATTCGAACATATAAGACTGAGTCACGATAAATAACCCATCTCCACAAAAACAACATTGCTTCATCAAGCATAAACCTCATTCTTAACACAATAATGCATTTCTTCATAATACGGAACCAACCTCGTATTAGAGCTCCAATATAGCCTCGCAGATCCTTCTCTCAATATTACTTATAGCCTATACGGCATTACAATACCTCGTATATCCAACAATAAAGTCACATAGTATAATTCACTTCTACTTCCACATATTCCTTCACATAAAACTTGCATTATTCTTTATACCAAAATATTCACGTTGTTATTACAATACTCCTTCCAATAGTGATACTTGAATTTTAAAAGTAAGACATACCGATGGTTTACTGCGAAAAGCTACTATGCTTATAACAATTGGTATCAATATTAATAATAATACATAACTACGACACTCCATACTGATCATTCTTCAGAAATTGCTGTATTGCAATACTATGTCAACAACACTGCATAATGTTGCAATTAGATTTAATAACAACAATGTTATTCAGTGTCCAATATATATGAATTCTCACTGGATTTAGAAGTTCCCTAAATCTCAAATGTTAATTGATTAATACCTTCCAAGAAGAAATATTACTGAAATTTAATTAAATTAAGGAAATAAATTAAAATAATAAATTCATCAACTCAAAAATAAGAATACTATTCCATTTCAATGTCTTCATTGCAGTAGAACAACGTAGCATTAATATGACGTAAATATTCTTGCAAAGATCGTCGTAATCGTGCTCATAAAACAACACAATTATGTTCAAATCCAAAACAATCGTGGTTATCTTCTTCCTAACTAGATTTTCTTACAACTATGATTCCCAAATTCATTATTCCAAACGAAGGTTGAAATTCACATCGACGAAAGCAATCTGAATTAACAATTCAGAAATTTAAATCAAAATGAAGAAAAATAATTTAAGAAAAATTCTTAAATCTTGGGAACGAAATTCCATAAAATTATTGTTCCAAATCCTGTTAAGTTAAAATCGTAGTTACACATGGTGAATGAAAATCATTCATCAAAATAACTGCGGAGATGAATATCAAAATCTAATTCACTTTCAAAAATACCTGGAGAAATGATTTGCTCTAAGGGTATCAAACTACTTCAAAATACTACAGTTAATAAATCTCGTCGTTCTACCTTTCGTTGCATCTTGAAATTCAACGGTATAGGAAATACCATGATGATCCAATATCGCCATACTGGTGAGTCTCGAACTCCACTGCTTTCCATCCGTGCGTACAGCTTCCTCGGGGTTCGACTGCGTTCCCCCGTTCCTCCAACTTCTTCGGGATTCGAACTGCTCTCCTCCGGTCCTCGGATTCGAATACCAAGCTTCATGCGTTAGACTGGGATGGCCCTCGTATGCTTCGTTCTTGTTAGGGTAGATCTTCGAAGGCGTCTTCTCTTAAAATCTACGATCATTACTGAGCATTTTCGTTTGTTAGCCATTATAATTTCAAATAAATAAGAATTTTGTTGCTGGTGTTGTTATTGCAGTTGCTCATAGTGCTCATCTTCCTCTATCAAATGTGTTCCAGGCGCATAATTGTCTACTCCATATTCTCTCTTTCCATAATGCAATTATGCATCATTCCTCTTGAATACGTATTAGCAATCATAATGTAAATCAAAGACTGCAAGATTCCACTATTCATCAATGTAGCTCCATGTTCGTGTATTCACGCAGCTGTAGAAATATCACTTGCTTAATGTCGTTGCTATATAGTTGAAACGTAACTTGTAGCTTTGTAATAACTTCCATGCGAAGCACAATGTTTTGTACAGCCTCCCAGGGGTATGCACCCCTTGGAGACCATCCCCCCATCATCTGCCTACATCTCCTAACGGGCAACCCTTGGAAAGCTGGGCCAACATCCATAAAACGTAGCAGGGACAGCTTTCCACTCTAGGAAGCAGCTCAGTCCTTGCACAATGGTTACACATACCGACATACTATTAACTGGGCCAACACATTGCTGACAACATAGCGCCAGAGAGTATAAGAAGGCATCTTAATGAGGTCAAAGGGTCTCTCCATTATCAGTGCTTCAACGATACGGCCGAAGGCCACGCCGGTGTCATCAGAGGTAAGTCAGTCGTGTTCAGAGTTCCTACTTTTGTAACCTCTAACCCACAACTTGTACTTTACATTGTGAACATAATTACATTCCCTACAAGGGACTCATACTCAGAACTACAGACCAATAAACACTTGGTCCACACTCTACACTAGCATTACTGTTTATACGCCTCTTTACATCCCAACGCCCTTCCTTATTCCCGTCACGGTAAGACGTGACAGACGGTAGTCTAATAGCGCTAGCTCAGATACCATTGTATTTCTCGAGCCAGCCCGGCTGCCAGCAAGCAGCACGTGCCACTCGGCTGATACGAGCAGATTCAATTACATAATAAGCAGTCAGCTGAGCGACTAGCACAGTGACCCTTGCATTGGGTCCCATCCCTTAAAACACTACTACATTATTTATAGGAACGCCCCCTAGTTCCTAGCACACCACAACACTCTACACTGGTCAGCTTGCCCTGCCAAGGGAAGCTACCCTTTTTAGGCACAACCTTATAAATTAGTACAATAACTCTCCCTTTCAGATCCACCCCCAAATAAGGGATCTAAAACACTGGTGGAGGCGGGGTACTACGCATAGAGAACAGGACTCAACCAACGAGCCCTCGTAGTTAAAACGACCCCTTCCGTACCGCAAAAAGCCAAGCAAATAGTGAGAAAAATTTTTCCCCCCAGACAAAAAGCACCATTTTTTTTGTGTGCTCCAAACTAGCTACACAGGGGAAATTCTTACTAAACCAACCCCCCAGCCCCAGAAAGAATCAAACAGACACGAAAATACACTGTCAAACACGCACAGATATTCTATTTTATTTTATTCACATACATTTCAGTCAGAATGACGCCTCATGCAGAGATTGCAAACCATAGAGGCAATAGAGTTACGCCAACATTATTAACATTATTAATAAGATACCAAAGGCATATACAAAGCCGGCAAACACAAATACGGGCACTCCAAACAAAAGTCGGGACAATACAGAGCACAGAAACATTAATACATTAATACAGTAATTTGCAAACGGGCCATATGCCTCAATAAGGCAGTACACCCAAATTTGGGACAAATACCGTGAGCTACAAGCCAATAAGGCCATTTTTGAGTTCATGGTAGGGCCACCAGCCCAGCCGAGAGAGGACATAAGCGTAGATACGCTAGCTCGACAATTTGCGAGGATGTCCCTCTCGACACGTACTGCCACACAATGGAAGGAGTTCGCCGTGGCCACAGTCAAGAAGACGGCCAGGTTAGGCTCCAACTTACTGCAGAATAAACCTAACACGAACACACGTCCTTCAGCTCCGGTCCGGAAGGCAATTTTGCCAAACCGAGGGGCAGAGCCTAGAACAATCCCCTCGGAACAAAGGGACGAGAGGGAGTTGAAGCCAGGGCCATTAAACACACATGATATGACAGGGAAACAAAGGGACATAACCACGTCATGGGCTGAGGACGTAGAGCCCGCCCTACAGCACATAAAGCCTACATACACGTACGCAGATAGGCTAGCGCAATGGCAGGAGTCTGCCGTGGCCACAGGCCGAAAAGCGGTCAGACTACACGCCACCACATTGCTAGGCCAGACACAAGCCATTAAGCGACCTTTACCGCCAGTTCAAAGGGCAAATTTGCCAGAACGAAGGCGAACACCGGCATTAGTCCCTCAGGATGCACGATACACGCACGCACATTTTGACCAGGCATTACCACACACTACACGGGGATTAGGAAAAGTGTTATTAACTACCCCACAAAACCAAGCAGTCAAAAACATACACACTTCCGTAAAATCTACTAGGGCAGCGTCAAGCACAATTAGGCCCTCGAATACAGGTACACTCAAACCTATAGACACGCGCTACGGTGGAAGTAGGCCAAAGCTTACTTTGCTAGAAATTCCGCCGGAAAGTAGCAAAGGAACACCCCAGTGGATTTCAGAGGCCTATAATCTAATAACAGGGCAAAACCCTTCACCTTTCTGAGCACTGAAGCTCGAAAGAGGATAACGACTTCCACCAGGGCCACAGAAATAAACTAACATCGCTAACACCAACATTATAGGCCACATAAGTTCTTTTACACGGGAGCGATAAGAAAATAGTCCAACAAGTACATAATAAACATAAAATTGCATATTTTTCTTTCTTATTTTATGTATATACAGTGCAACATAGCCAAATTAGAAGGAACAATTCTAAATCCTTCTTGCTTTTTTTTTCGGAACCATGGCATTTTTCTCTCAGGCCATCGATGGTTATTGGGCGAAGTGGTTAACGCCATAACGTAAAGTCTCTAATATGCTAAGCCAAGTGGAAGCCAAGCAGGCTTCAGGCCGAAAAAGAGATATTTTGAACACAACTTAAGCATAAAATCACAGCATAAAGCTTAATTGAGTCTTTCTAAGTAGAAATGACTAAACGTTCTATGTTAGGGTTCCACGGTTTGATAGATTCTCTTGTTGCGGGCGAAAGCCGTAAGTGTGGCAGGAATTAAGAATCTCAAACTAATTTCAAAAATTTGGTGAGGTGTGCTTTAACCAACTGAAAAGCCCAATTGCGCACCGGGACGAGACACTGTCATTTTGTTGAGTTACAATTACTTTGAAGGGCAGGTTTGACTCCCACAGTGCACTGGCTTTGCTCGTGACGTGGATACAAGTGTATCAATTACGTCTTGCAATGGCCTTCCTAATGTGTACTAGACAGTGTCGGTAGATTCCCCTGAGACGTAACCAGATTACGGTAGTACTCACGTTACCAAAATGGTAAATACTACACTCAGGTCCCAAGCACCATTTTTTTTTTAACATTTTTATAGTGTTCACGACATAATTTTTAGAGACTATCGCCACCTGCTATTATTTTCTTTCAAAGTGCTCACTTAATCCAGAGCGGGGCATAGCTCATTTTTTTCTATGACGCAGGCATTAGGCCCGATGAAAGAAAGGTGGCCAAGTTAAACATATATATATTTAATACGTAGATACACGCTAAAGATTACACGCCTCTAACATGACTTTTTCTCAACGACAGATACGATCCTAACACTCACCAGAACTGTCCCGGAGACACAACCTTAATGGTGCCAGAAACAATTACTCTGGGTAAAAGACGGTCTCCAAACCCGCAACCTTCTGAATACCAAGAATATAAGGTTGGGGAGCCATCCAATTCTAGAATAGAAAAGTGGGAAAGCTAAGACAGATTGGGACAGTCCCACTAACAGCGGGTCACAAACGAAAAACAACAAAATCGCCTCTGGCATCTGGTCACCACACACGCGACTAGCGGACCAGACACACTCGCGTACAACGACATTTTGTACCAGGGATAAAGAATATACTTGAACCACGATACAGTTAACGCAAAATTTGGGGACACAAATGTAGTCAATGGGAGGTTCTTCTACAGTACGGCCAGTGCATATGAGATTTTCGAAGTGAAATGCCATGGCCTGTGGTTTGGATTCCAAGTAAAACGGAAATCCCGTGGCTCATGATCTCCAGAGATGGTCACGTTAAACCACAAGTTCCCCTCTTTTCTTTTACAAATGCGAACAGCACTAATCGCAGTCACAGAGAGTAAGCCGATTAAAAGCACATGTGCCGGACACACAGCGTTATCAAGACATTGTAATCCGATACCACCATACTCAGCAATAACGCAGGCCTCAGTGATAACCTGCAAGCTTACAGACAACAGCTCTCGGAGCAGTACGCACGGCATCATTCACGCCCGATTTAGAGACCCTATATCTTCCAAAATTACACTACGAGGGGAAATCAAAAACATACAAACTCTACACAGGTATGCATGCTTTCATATGCGCATTGCACATCCACGGGAACGTGCCATATTATATGCGGCACGGAAATGATCACACCAAGTCTTTACAGACAACCGGATTCAAACCCATGACCACACACCACACTCGTACCAAAAACTAACTATCCAATGGTATTTTTGGTACGCGGAACACAAGCAAAAACCACACTGGGGAAGCCCCAAGCCCTGAAACACAACGCAGACATAAAACACAGAGAATGACATAAGGTCACGGGTCTGAGTTCCAGTAAAAATTTAGACACAAAGGAAAACAGCTATTCAGGCGTCCAATCATACTGAAATTGGCCCATACAGGTGCATGAACAGGGAATACTACATTTCCTCCCACCAAAAGCCAGACATAAAATTTCGAATTACACCAGACATAGAGAATACATTTCACAGACACAGGTAGGAAAATTTCGCAAGACAAAAGTCTTAGGGAACAATGGCCACACAACGTCATTACCTAACTAGGACGAATTGCTACATTAGGCCGCTAGGAATCTAAAACAATGACCACACTTGCATTCGTGCAGAAAAGCACATGCCAGCGGATGACAAACAATAACTTCCCAGCCTGACATTACACATACCAACTGCTGACTTGCAGACTATTCACACTGCAATACTGCGGTGACGAGACACTATTGCGTAGCGCCAGTGACCATGAAATTACAAACACATAACAATTATAACACCATACATTTTTTTTTCCACACTGCAAAAACATTTGGCAATGGACAAGACGTGACACAGCGGAACTTATCTTGGGCCTATAAGGGCACGTTCGCAAGGACGTTGGCAAGCCACGGGCGCCTTCTGCCCACACAGGCGATACATATTACGACTTAGCCTGCAACAGACCAACCGTCCGCGTGGTGTAGCGGAGCATAGTCACACACACGCACACGCACTCAACAATTAGGAGCAAACACACACAAGATCTCCCCCCTAATAACATCTCTTATCGATCGTAAGGCATAGGAGTCATTACAGATGACTAGCACATGACCAGTCGCACTACGACCACTGGCCACATCTACACTACAAATGGCAGACCAGATTGGGTCATGCAGCTCTACTATCCCAAGGCGCGGATAGAAAGCCAACATGGACCAAGGGAGGATAACAGGAGAACAGGCTACCAGCGTACCACCTTACTCCCTTCCCATAACCCTCTCACGCCCAACATAAACCAACGCAGACATATCTACACGACCAAAAACACAGCTACACTACATTACAAAGTACACACAAGGGGTTGATGGACTTCATGCGTCTAAAGAGCTGGCATGCTACGCCTTGCGCCACGATGCTACCACCTGAGTATTAGGGGTGTGTCAGCAAACATTAAAGAAGCATAATGCGCCTCTCCAAATGAGAGAGGAGGCCATAGATATATATTAACCATTCTTTAGTACTTAAACACTCCCGCATGAAAGGAACATATTGGTATTATGCCCCACCCTACACCTATCCGTACATGAAGGCAGACACTTCATATCCAGACACATGCATGAGTATCCCATCCATTTACCAGGGATTTTGATATCAAACCTGCATGAAATTTTCGTATCTTTGCAATCCAAGGAATTGCCTCCCCAGTCCACTCACTATAGGAGCATCCCAGCGGCATCACCGGTTCAAGGCCACCACTAACGTGGAACCCAAAGGTGCGCAAACCCTTCCTACCATACTTTAAGCCCACGCAACAAATAACTACCCCCAGATCCTAATAACAGGGTACCTGACATTACAGACCCTACTAACACCTCCATTAAGGTAAAGAAAGCATTATTGCTGGAAAGCTGACGTAGCGATGGTAGACCAGAAGTAGCCTATGTACTTAGAAGATCTACAACCCCGCAACACTGGAAATATTTTACATTTTACACAGAGATTAAACTATTTACACAGGTTACGACACATTTTTTTTATTTTTACAAAGGAATCTGATACGATCTGATTGATGACAACGGTGTAAGCCGAAGGTCAGGAGAACCACACTGGAGCAGAGCTGGGGAAGGCGATGTGGACCCTTACCCCAGTTGGCTCGACAGCGCAGCGACCTCACTTAACTGACGACTAGACCAAACAGACGAACTACGTAAGGTCACAGCATTCGGGACCTGACACGGGCAAACATCGAGATCTAGGGGGGCATATTAGCCCATCCCCCTTGTCGGAGAATGTTACACCCACTATGTGTCACGGTCATCGAAGCCGAGACCTGCAGGGTGACTTTCTGAGGATGGCGGGAGAAATAGCTCACTCAGCGCCGGCCTCGGGAACTATCCCTAGAGACGACCCCATATTATGACTAGACTGTTGGTTAAATTTACGTAAGTAGGACTTCCATGGCGGGGAGTCAGACTCCTATTCGTCAGGAGTGAAGCAGGATCCAAGGGTTCAGCAGGACCAATCCTAGATCCGACAAGTCCTTACCCCGCGAGGTGAAGGTGAAGACCACGACGGTAATCAATAATGAAGAATGAAATATGAATATATATATATGGAATGTACGCGCTCATTCGGTCCTGCGCCCACGTAAATGGACGACAACGGGTCGCCAGAGATCTTAAATGAGTAGCATAGCGGCCACTCAAAGGGGTTCAGTGGGCCAACCCAGCAATGCCGATAAAGGCGAAGAAGAATCCCCGGACGCTCACTTCCCGGAGGACACATGAATCATTACTATTGCGGCCGATACAGGCGAAGAGGACTCCCCGGACGCTCCCTTCCCGGAGGACACATGAATCATTACTATTGCGGCCGACACAGGCGAAGAGGATTCCCCGGACGCTCCCTTCCCGGAGGATATTATGCCTTTGGACCACAATGTCCAATGCCCACATAAATGGCGACGCATCGGGCAGCCAAAGGGCATTAAAAGAGGGGCATTGCGAGCACCTCACAGGAGCCAAGTGGGCGGCTCAACTACGATAAATCGGAACAGCAAACGGTCATGAACAAGGAAGTTACAGCGGGCGAAACGGTTAGCTTAGTGGCACCGTAAGCCGCCTGCGAATAGATTAGTACTAGTAATAGACGTCGACACCTAGAATTAATGGGACGGAATCCAGCGACCCTAGAGACAACCGGTGTGTCTGGGGCTCGTGCGGGTGGTGTCCTGGGGATTTAATTGCCCCAGGCGATCGTTCTAGGCCAAATTTAGCTATAAGACGGTTGCATTTGACACGCAACCTAGGATTAAGCAAATTTACTGAACGCTGTTGCAATGTTAGCACAGCATCTTTCGGCAATAGATTAAGGCAACCCTCTCGGTTTAGATATAGCAATTTTTTTTATATATACCATAAGTAGTGTAAGATAACGCCGTTCGGCGCCTGATAGCCCAGAAACCTGGCATCAGGGTAAGTCCGACAACTCAGGATAAGGCATGATAATTCGTTGTAAGGTAACATAAACCTACATTTAAGGCAATTTTTTTTTATATATATAGATCACCGTAGAATATCTCGGCACTCGGTGACTAAAAATCCGTTACCGAGGTAAGCCCGACAATACTTAGGATAAACTAGGTTAAAATAGGCTAACCTAGGTTAAGTTAGACTTCGGTGGCGCTACACTTAGTTTCCAAACTACGCGCTACCGAAGAAGGTTATATATATACCTGTCATGAATCATAATGTATTGCACTGTAATATTCACAATTAACCCACTTTTACCCACACAGGAAGACCACGGAGATACGAAGTGATAAACATCTTAATATGGATGCATTTTTTTTTGTTTTGATTTACAGGTGGAAAAGGGTGTACCTAATGGATGTGGTACATCCTAAGGGATTTAGATAGACTGAGGTTTCAGGCACAAGAGGTGATAATGAAGGACAGTGCGGGAAAAGACCAAAATGTAAAAACTTAGATTTAAATGATATTTATTTAATATAAAGCAAATATATTGCAAGGAATGAATAGTTTCAAGGAGATTGCTTTAAAATTGACAATAAAAAACAGTAACAATTAAAAATTACTCGTTTCTCCAGGAAACGTAAATTGAGCTGTAACTAACTTTAAAGGATTAAATATAAAATTACTAAATAAAAGGAGCATAATAAAATAACCTACAATAATAATTTAACTTCATCCCCGAGTAGAATTAAAACAGAATACTCTTCTGACGGAAAGAATCCGGGCAGAGTGTATGAAGTGAAAGGGTTACCACCTCTTCTGATGTGTGATACAGGAAGTATCAGATCTCCTTAACCATCTTCCGAAGGTAGGCCGGCTGCCGGAGGTCATCAGTAGCTAGCGGTAATTTAGTGCGCCCGCTCGGGCTGGTGCGAGGTCAGTCAGGCATACTCCAGGGTTCCGGGTTCGGAACTAGAGTTGATGATGGTAGATTCTCCTTATAAAAAGCGACCAGCATAGAGAGGCTCTTGGTAGTACCTCCCGCGGCTGGTGAAGTTATGTCCTTAGAATCAAGATTTGCAGAGTAGATCCGTGTTGAAGATTTGATTGAAGTGAAGGCTGATGAGTTTAGACTGCCCGGGCAGGCAGCCAGGTCCAGAAGAGAGAATATGCCGGCGGAGAAGAGACTCCGGCAGCAAGAGGTACCCCGAGAGGGCAGTAACCCCAGCAGTAATGTCGTGAGCAGGTGTGATCAGTTGAAAAGAGTGGACGAGAGTAGACACTGTAGGCCGGTAGACCTAAGGCTATATAGCGGTAGTGACGTCAGCGCGCCGAACCTTCTAGCATGAAGGTGTGGCGAGAGAGCAGCCAATCACAGCACAGCCCCATGCACATTGCGAGCGTTACCGCTGGAGAGAGCTCAGTACTCGTGAGAAAATGTGACGGTATGGTACGTCTAGAAAGACACTACAGAAAAAAGGTGAGTTGACATGAATATTACAGAAAAGCAATTAAACTGAAACACCAATATTAAACAAATCAGAACACCGCGTTCAGACTGCAATTCACGAAATTAAAAATAATGGGGCAGAAAAATTGAACGTGTGTTTCACACCGTAAGGGAAACATAGCCAACAAAAAACATTCGCAAAGCGAACAACAGGTAACCAAGAACGTGAATATGTCTATGGTAAACATATTACCCACATACACATACATGTCATACACGATTACACTCTTTATCAGTTTTAGTTGCGCCCTTAAAGGTGACAACGCCAGCGGTCAGCGGTGGACAGCATACGTGGGATGATGACCATCGCTGAACGCACACACATTTCAGAATACGCAAATGAAGCGTTACTTCAGGCTCAAAGGGCGACACAAGGTTTGTAAGTGCCGGACCTTCGACCCTAAGGTGGGATTCCGACCCACGGCGGAAAACCACGAGGTTATGTAATCAGTACAGGGAGAGGATAGTGGACTAGCCACTAAACCTCACCAGGAACGGCCGATTAGAGAACGGTCGGCGAGGCATGTTAGTACGGTGCGCGCCAAGTATAAGAGGTATGCAGTAACTGGCCAGGTAACCGAGCTCTATAAGTTTATATATATATATGATAGTGATAATTATAAAGTGTAAATTATTTTGTATTTTCTCGCCATGTCATACAATTGCAAGGGTCCACAAGAGTGGCAAGAGTACTTATACGTACAAGGTACCCACATGGCAAACATTATTTTTTCTATGTTCATCCTCATTACATGTTTACTATGTTCAATCATAACTTGTCAAGAATTTTACAAATGTAAGGATTACTATTGTTATTATTATCGGGTCATATCTGTTACCATTATCAAGACCACCAAAGTACATAATGTCTATAATTTGTTTTCTTTCATTTTTCCTTCTTCTAACTTCCCCATTTGTCAGGGTGTTCCGTTTTTTTTTCCCAAACAAATAAATACTTTGAATATATCCCTTAAATCATACCCTGGAACACCCATTTTTTTCTATTCTCTCCTATCTTTCTATTTGCAGGGAGCATTTTTTCCCCAAGGTACAGCCAGACGACACAATTCCTCGTCTGGCTGGGTTTTTCCTCCCTGCACAACTATGTAACGAATCACCATCACAAACCATGTTTTTTTTTGAAACTAGCAATATGCCAGCAATAGCCAGGGCAATTTTTTTTTACATGTCAAATTTCTTTTAATGTCAAATTTTTTCTCAAATGTCAATTTTTTTTCCATGTCAATTTTTTCTCGATGTCAAATTTTTCGCAATGTCAATTTTTTTTTGTTTTGTTAATTTCCTTTTTCACAATGTCAATATCAGTGTATACATATATCTGTACATCCCATAACCCTCCCCTCTGAACACGGGCTGACCTCACACCCACACTTCGATACGACACCACCAGGAGATACGAGGGGGTTTCAAGGACCACTACGTCAACATCCCAACCTCCCAACGCGAACAAATGAAGGAAGACGCTTGTACAGCCTCCCAGGGGTATGCACCCCTTGGAGACCATCCCCCCATCATCTGCCTACATCTCCTAACGGGCAACCCTTGGAAAGCTGGGCCAACATCCATAAAACGTAGCAGGGACAGCTTGCCACTCTAGGAAGCAGCTCAGTCCTTGCACAATGGTTATACATACCGACATACTATTAACTGGGCCAACACATTGCTGACAACATAGCGCCAGAGAGTATAAGAAGGCATCTTAATGAGGTCAAAGGGTCTCTCCATTATCAGTGCTTCAACGATACGGCCGAAGGCCACGCCGGTGTCATCAGAGGTAAGTCAGTCGTGTTCAGAGTTCCTACTTTTGTAACCTCTAACCCACAACTTGTACTTTACATTGTGAACATAATTACATTCCCTACAAGGGACTCATACTCAGAACTACAGACCAATAAACACTTGGTCCACACTCTACACTAGCATTACTGTTTATACGCCTCTTTACATCCCAACGCCCTTCCTTATTCCCGTCACGGTAAGACGTGACAGACGGTAGTCTAATAGCGCTAGCTCAGATACCATTGTATTTCTCGAGCCAGCCCGGCTGCCAGCAAGCAGCACGTGCCACTCGGCTGATACGAGCAGATTCAATTACATAATAAGCAGTCAGCTGAGCGACTAGCACAGTGACCCTTGCATTGGGTCCCATCCCTTAAAACACTACTACATTATTTATAGGAACGCCCCCTAGTTCCTAGCACACCACAACACTCTACACTGGTCAGCTTGCCCTGCCAAGGGAAGCTACCCTTTTTAGGCACAACCTTATAAATTAGTACAATAACTCTCCCTTTCAGATCCACCCCCAAATAAGGGATCTAAAACAGTTTGTAGAACACGCCTGGATTCGATCGCAGTCTTTATAATGGCGCAGAATTGCAATGTTTACTGCCTCAAGTGTTCATATAATATGCTGACGAAAGTCTGTAGTAATATAATGTTCTCGTTTTCAATACCTTGCACTTGTATAAACTTCTTCACTGCGAAATACACTTCGCGTATCGACACTGTAATACGATGCTAATATTTCTCGGCTTGATCATGAGTCCGCCCGTACATTAATTTGACCCACAGTGGCACTTCATTCGCGGTCAAGGTTTCCCGAGCTCGATCCAATGTACCTCGTTGGGGTTGAATCGTTAGACAGCACGTCTGCCCTTCCCGAGAGTTTGCAACAGAATAACACCTCGATCCTGGGATCATTTCTCCCTCCTAAAGCCATTCCACCGCCATTTTAAGAAATAAGCGGGAACATTACGTGGCTACTTGCAAATAGCAAATATTCGTCGTACGGAGTATTTCTCCACACAATAATGGTACTGACAATTTTCCTCCTTTCATAAGGTAACTTCTATGTTGAATAATATCATTTACAAGCCAAGTCAAAAAAAAAACAACAACCCCTGGCACTATCCAGCCCATGACGGGCTAAGGCCGACCAAGCGACCGCTGCCCAGCCATTCGGCCTGCAGATATTGGGGTGACGCGTGATCAGCGCGTCGGGTCCCCTCGGCCGTTAATCTTGGTTTTCATGATCGGGGCGCTGTCTCACTGTCAGACAGCTACTCAATTGTCCTCACGAGGCTGAGTGCACCCCGTTCCAACCATCACGTCAGTTTTAAAATCCCTGACGGAGCCGGGGATCGAACCCGGGGCCTCCGGGTGAGAGGCAAACTCGCTACCCCAACACCACGGGGCCGGCCTTCATTTACAAGCACTGGGAGTAATTATATCACGGGAACAATTAGGCCATTAGAAGCTTTTCATTTCATTAGACCTCTTCTAATTGGTCAATTGGCAGTATCCAATCAGATAATTTATTCCTTTGTCTAGCTCAGAATTCGCGGCAATCATTGTCTCCACGCGTCAATGTGACCTCGCTTGCCTTCCCATAATGTCTCAGAATCACGTGACTTGACTTGTCTCCCCGTAGAAACTCGCTCTAGGCACAAATCCAATGCTATTTACTTATCATGGGGACCAAAATTATGACAATTTTCTCCAATAATAATTCAAAATTGGGTTCACTACGTGTCTAATTATTCCATAGTTCATCTGTAGTGGGGATATTGGGATATTCTGGTGTCCATTTACCATCAAATGCGTTGTTACTATTATTATTATTATTATTATTATTATTCTTTCTTCAATTTTGGCCTACTTCGGACCACGGGAAACAATTGACTTGCTGGTTAGTCCTTTTTTCTTTTCCCAGAATTACTTCATCTTTTCGATGTGGTTCCTCTTCCTCTCTTCCGACCAAACGTTCTCGGCTTTCCTACTTATCTTTTCCTGGAACCCCTTGAATTTATCAATCGTAGCTCAAAACACCTCTATTCCAGATCTCTTTTAGAATGACCCCAACTTCATCCATGTCCTTTCTCGATCCATCCTCCCATTTTGAAGTCGTTACTATCCTGGTGATGTAGTCGAAGTTTCTCTTCGTTAGTCGACTCTCGCTCATTCTGGTGAGGTATCCATAAAACTGTATTCTTCTCTATTATTATTATTATTTGATACATCAACCTATGGACTACAAATAGACAGCAACAGTTCAGGTTTTCTTCTTTAGGGTGTTTCTTCCTTGTCGTTTAGCTTCCTGCCAAAGATATTTCAGCTTCTGGATCCTTCTCAATCGTTCCTCGGCTGAAAGCGTAAGTTAGGTATTTCTTTGGGGGGATTCTTCACACCTGCAAATTTTGTTCTGAATCCTGTCCTGTTCCAGACTTCGTCCGGTCCAATGTTTGCCCTTTTTAAGTCCTCATGGACTTCCTGAAGCTATTGTTTAGCCTTTGAGGGCTTAAACGGGGTTTAAGGGGTGTGTAGCGTGTTGTGGTATCAGGGGGTGGTTTGGAAGAAGGTCCTCTATAGAGGTACGGAAGAATCGGTTACGTGAATTAAGTGTAACTCGAGGGTGAGCTTCCAGGTGTTCAGAGTGTCTGGTGAGCTCAAGGTTAGGGGTGTTTTCAAAGGGTTGACGGGATGAAAGATAACCTGCTGGCGTACGACTGTGACTCAGCGCGTGCGAACAGCCTACGTGTGTGTGAATGCAGAGTGGAGTAGAACTGCTGACTGGTACTTTACTACATGTCGGAAAGCGAACTGCTTACCTAAGGCTTACAGATAATTAAATAATACTGGATCCTAATAGGTCAGGGTTCGAGGGTAGGGGGTTATCGTGCAATTAAATAAACTGGGAGTCCAAGAGAGCTGGTATTTAAGTATTTTAATTACTATTGCAATGTGTGAAGTCTTATTACTTCACAGATCAGATTTGGTGCTATAAACTTCAGTGTATGACCAAGACAATTATTAAGTGTTACAAGGGTGAAATATAGGAAATATATGGGAGTATAGACCCGAGAGCACACTTACCAAGGTGGCGTCAGTCGCGGTGTAGACCGTCAAGGATTCAGCAGGACACAGACCAAGACGATTGGGCTGTGTGACCTTTTATAGTTTCAGCTAGTGCAAACTGGCATTTCATTGCTTAGCTGACCCAGATAGTGTTGGCTGTCGTTGTCGAGCCATTATGTCGTAATAATAATGGTGTGTGTCTGATGATCCCCCCAGGGTTTAATGATGTATTTTATAGTGTTGAAAATAGGGCCTGGAAGGTGTGTAGAGACATAGGGAAGATAGTGTAGTTTAGGGAGTGCAGCCCTATAAGATCCCTAGGGGACCTTGGGGATGCAACACTACGGAGGTTGCACCTTCCATTTCTCTATTATTATTATTATTATCATTACTTTTGTTAATATTATCATTATTATTGTTGTTGTGGTTATTCTAAGGAAGGTGCACGTGAGTTTCGCAGCTGCAAAATAGCTTCGGAGAGTGAGTTTGAATTGTGAAGTGACTTACCAAAGCGGGTTAGCACAGTTCTTTAACCTCCATTGTGTGGTAGATGTGTTAGTTTTCAATTGGAAAGACATAATATCGTGTGTAGTATTAAAAATCTTGTGGTGAAATAACCTTGGTGTGAACAGCCATCTTGTCAAAGATGAAATCACACAGAAGATAGATAGACGATCATTTCCTTGTGCAAGCGCTCCTATCGCTAACCAAAGACCTCATTCTCTCGATTCGAGTCACGGCCTACTAGACTCCACCATCGGTTGACGGAAGAAGCAAAGATTCAGCGTGATACAGCGGAGTTGACGGGAGCATCAAAGGAGAGCATCCAAAATGGCGAAGAGGGTAGGCGTAGTGACTTAAACCAGATTTATGATATCGGTCGGCAGATAAGAGAGAATCAACATGAAGAAGAGGTGCATCTTGAGACTGCCAGATCACTACTAAAGAAGATTATGGCTATTCCTCTTAAGAACTTAAAAATGGATATAAAAACCGGTCTCATGAAGTTGGAAGAAGCTTTAGATGCTGGAGCAACATGTAGGTTGTCATGGAAGAAATCAGCAGAAGAACTGAAGCAGGAAATAACTATCATGGAGAACAAAGAATTGACCAGGATATCATTAGTAACAAATGAAATGGTGGACGATCCAGGAAATTGGGAAAAGGTTCTACCTAAGAGGAAGAGAAAGAAGAAGAGTGAGGAGAGGAAACCTGATGATATTCCAATGGAGCAGGTCAAAAACGATCTTAAAGATACAGCGGTTAGCGAGAGTGGAAAACGACCTTATTCTAAATTAAGGAGTCGTTTAGAAGCCGTAATCATCAAACCAATGAAGGGTAAGACTTTCGCTGATGTTCTGAAGTATATCAGGAATAAGGTGAAGCCGGAAGACAATGGAGCAGTTCAGTTCAAAAAAACAACGCAGATTGAAAACAGGGAGAAATTCAGTAAATCTTTGAGAGATGCTCTTGGACAAGATGGTGATGTAAAGGCTTTAATTCCCCGAACTACACTGGAGATTCGGGACTTGGATGATATCACTACCGTTGCAGATGTGGAGGAAGGTGTAAGACGGGATTCTGGTAATACTCGTGGAGAGCTGAAAATTTCGGTAACTAAACCAAACAGTTGGGGGCAGAAACTTGCCATTTTTGAAACTAAAGATGAGGATGCTCAGAAACTTCTGGAAGCAGGAAGAATTAAGATAGGATGGCTATACTGCAGAGTACGTGTTAGAACCATTTTACCTCGCTGCTTTCGATGCCTGTCATATGGACATTTGGCACGGAAATGCGAAGGCCCTGACAGAAGTAAACTTTGTTTTATGTGTGGAGAAGCTTGTCATAAAGCAGTAGACTGTAAAAAGAATAATTCGCGATGCATGCTTTGTACAGATAAAGGTGTCAATGAAGTTAAACGAAATCATGCTCCTGGATCAGGTGCATGCACAGTTTTTCGTGAAGCTCTTGAAAAGGCAAAAAATTAACAGCAAATGATGCGAATCCTTCAAGCAAACATGCACAGGAGTCAAAAAGCTAACAACGACCTTCTGACACAGCTGATTTATGAGATGGAAGCAGACATCATTATTATTAGTGAACAATATCAAGAGAGGGACCATCCTGGGTGGTTTGCGAATAATCTTGGAACAGCAGCAATTTGGATACCAGATCTAAGAAAATTCTCAGTCGCAGAGCATAGATGTGAAAATGGTTTTGTCTGGGTACAGATTGGGGGAATCACTATTGTAAGCTGTTATTTTACGCCAAATGAATCTGTCCAAAACTTTCAAATGAAACTTGATTGCCTTGAGGATGCATTGCGTGGAATGGACAAAAGACTAGTGGTCGCTGGTGATTTTAATGCTCAAGCGTTGGAATGGGGCATGCCGCAAATAGACTCCAGAGGAAGACGCATAATGGAAATAGCAGCTAGAACAGGTTTAGTGGTCAATAACATTGGAAATGTACCAACATTCCGACGGCCAGGATGTGAGGGAACAATACCGGATGTAACATTCTCAACAGAGGATATCGCGCCTAAGATTACTGGATGGCAAGTTATTGAGGACTATACAGGGAGTGATCACCAATATATCATCTTTCGTTTACTTCAGGAAGTTCCTCAAGCAAGAAACATACTGCGCAGGCCAGCACGGTGGAATATAGCCAACATTGACAAGGAAACGTTTCTTGATGTAATACAAAATGGAATGGAGAACATAGCAGAAACATGTTCTTGCTGTAGCGGAAAAGAAGCAGCTGGTGTACGTGTTGAACTCACCATGCAGCTAATCCAGCAAGCATGCAATACATCAATGTCCCGAAAGAGACCAGGAACTAGCAGACGTCCAGCGTATTGGTGGACCGAAGAAATTGCAGAATTGAGAAGAAACTGTCTGCGACTTCGACGCATGGCCCAGAGGACGAGAGGCAGAGAAGTGAATACCCCAGTCACAGCGGAGTATAAGTCAGCAAAGAAGGAACTCGGCAAAGCAATTAAGAAGAGTAAAGCTGATAAATGGTGGGCTTTGGCTAAGGAAGTGGAAGATGATCCTTGGGGTCTGGGTTATAAGATTGTAATGAAGAAACTTGGAAAATTCTTAAACCCGAGCATGGATTCACAAACCATTAAAAAAATTGTGGACACACTATTTCCCGACCATCCAGAGAGGACTGATTGTAACGATGAAAGTGAACTGAATGATATACCTCTCTTCACAGTAGAAGAACTGAATACAGCTTTTAGCTCCCTTAGAAATAAGAAGGCTCCAGGACCAGATGATATACCTGCAGAAGTGCTAAAGATAATATCAGAACTTTGTCCAGAACTGTTGTTGAATATGTACAATCATTGCCTGCAAGTGGGTGTTTTTAATGCCCGATGGAAAATGGCTCGATTGGTTTTGATCAGCAAAGGAAAATCTGCTGGTTATAGACCTTTATGTATGTTGGACACAGCTGGAAAAGGCCTAGAGAAACTTCTGCAGCCAAGAATTCTCTCAGCAGTTCAGATAGCAGGGGATTTATCTGTTCATCAGTATGGATTTCGCAGAGGACATTCTACTATTGATGCAATATGGGAGGTGGTGAGCACAGTAGAAAGAGCGCAAACGGGCAATCATCATTCTCGTAAAGTGACACTTCTTGTGACCCTGGATGTAAAGAATGCTTTTAATTCGGCAAGTTGGAATGACAAGTTGGAAGCTCTTGAAGAGACTTTCAAAGTACCACAGTATCTTATGCGCATAATGAGAGACTACTTCGGGGATCGCACTCTGCTGTATGATACGGAATATGGACAAAGGGCAAAAGGACTGATGGCTGGAGCAGCACAGGGATCGATCCTTGGTCCAGATCTCTGGAACATCATGTATGATGGCTTGTTACGTCTGGAGATGCCATAGGATACGAATCTAGTGGGCTACGCTGATGATGTGGCTGCCTTGAAAGTGGCCCGCAATGTTTAGATGGCTCAAATAAAATTGAACCAGGTGATGCGGCGCATAAAAAACTGGATGACGAGTCACAGACTAACATTAGCAGAACATAAAACGGAGATAGTTCTTCTGACGAGGAAAAGGATTGAGACTCTTGTACCAATGACTGTTGGAGATACAGTGATTGAAACATCTACGAGTACAAAATATTTAGGAGTGACACTTGACTCCAAGCTCACGTTCTGGAACCATATTCAGAGAGTGACAGATAAGGCAGTAAAATACATGACAGCACTTAGTAGGCTGATGGGCAATATTAATGGCCCAAAATCAAGTAAAAGACGCCTCCTCATGATGACGGTTCAGTCAGTGCTCCTGTATGGCTCCGAAGTTTGGGCCGAATCCTTGAGATTTGCATGGTATCGGAGAAAGATAGCTGCCGTACAACGGAGAGCAGCTTTACGTATTGCATGTGCATACCGCACGGTTTCTGAACCTGCAATCCTCACGGTGGCAGCAATAGCCCCAATAGATCTACTTGCATTGGAGCGACAAGAAATCTGGCGTACCCAAGGAGAGCTGGGAAAGAAATGTGCAAAGAAGCGTGCCTTTAACCAACGGATGAGGCGATGGCAACTCAGATGGGAAAGTGACCCTCGTGGTAAATGGACCAAGCGACTGATGCCACGCCTGGATACCTGGGTCGAAAGAGTCCATGGTGAAGTCAATTATTACCTCACACAACTTCTAACAGGACACGGATATTTCCGTAAATTCCTGCATAGAATAGGCGGAGCGAGTGGTGCAACATGCATATATTGTGACGACATCGATGATGTACTTCACACCTTCTTCGTGTGCGGCCATTGGATGATAAAGAGTGTGGAGGGATAGAGGGGGTGTAAACAGACAATACACACTGGTCACTATTCTAAACTCGCCATCTTGTATTGCACACCACAGAATACAGAGTAACAAAATACAAAGAACAGAGAGGGATAGATATAACACACACACACTGCAGTCCAACATAATGTCAATGGCTATGGAGCTTGGGAGGTGGCACCATCTGTGGCCAGGTTGGAAGTCAATTCCCAACATCCTCCCCACCCTGGTCTACCTCTAGAGGTACGACCAGCTGAACGGGTCGGGCCAGCCGTTTTCCATCTGCTGTGGAAAGGATTACAGTCCTTACAATCCCGTCCCTTCCAGTACGCAGCTCGTGGATCCGGACCTTTCTCCAGAGATGTCTCGGCTGAAGGTCACTTTGAAGGAGCGCGACGTCGCCTACCCTCAGCGTGGAGTTCTTCTTGGGCTGCTGGACTTGATGGAAGCTCTGCGGCAACAGTAGGTACTCCTTACTCCAGCGCTTCCAGAAGTCGTCTGCCAGTTGTTGACGCAGTCGGAATTCTCGAACAGGAACTCCCGTTTGTGGTTCAGGCCCAGATGGAACTGTAGTGAGTTTCTCTCCCACAAGGAAGTGTGCGGGAGTCAACACATCGCCGGTGTCTCCATTGCGAGTCAAGGGTCTAGAATTCAGTGCGGCTTCGATGCTGACCAGTACTGTTTGAAGTCCTTCTTCGTCGATGCTGGAGCGTCCAAGTACCTTCCGTAGACACCGCTTCGTCGATCCAAGCATCCTCTCCCACCATACTCCCCCACCAAGCCGCGCGTGGGGCGATGAATTTCCAAGTTACACCGTGCTCGGAGAGGTAGCGGTGAGTCTTTGCCGCAGACAGTGAAGCCCAAATGCCACTCAGTTCCTTGTTAGCCGCGTGAAAGGTCTGGGCGTTGTCCGAATAAATAGTGTGTGGCAGACCACGCCTACCGACGAATCTCTGTAGTGCTTGCATGAATCTGTCGGCGCTCATATCACCACTCAACTCCAAATGTAGGGCCCGTGTAGTGGCACACGTAAAGAGAGTGATGTAACACTTTTTGGCTGATGTTCCTGCCCTGACGTACAGCGGGCCCGCGAAGTCGATACCTGTGACAGCGAATGGCTTGCTTGGGGTCACTCGTTGTGAGGGCAGTGGCGCCTCTATTGCCTGGCCGCCAACATTTTTTACCATCTTGCAGGGTAAACATTGGTGAAGGACGTGTTTTATGGCACGGCGAGCACCAAGGATCCAGTAGGTGCTTCGGAGGTCAGAGAGAACAATCTGTACTCCGAGATGATGGAGCCGTATGTGTTTGTCTCTTATCAGCAGTTGTGTGAAGTGATGTCGTCCTTCCATGATGATTGGATGCCGTTCACTCTCTGAAACCGCAGCATATTGTGGGCGTCCACCGATGCGAAGTATTCCATTGTCGAGAAATGGATTGAAACGTTTGATCTTCGATTTCTCAGGCAGAGGAGTCTTCCGTTCGAGAGCTGCAATTTCGGTAGGGAAACATTCCATTTGCATTGCCTTTATCCAATAGCGGAGGGCTCCATTTATGTCTTCTGCTGTCAGTTCCCCCGTTGGTTGGTTCTCATGTCTAAATAGGCGTACGAAGCGAAGAACCCATGCGGTTACACGAAGAAGTTTGATATAGGAGCTGTATCTGGTAGCTTCAATTACTGGGTCTGGTGATTCAATTTGGAGCACATCCTGAACGCGAGTTCTTGCTTCAGGGAGGGGCGTAGAGACGGGTGAGCTGTTTGGCCAATGGCATTGGTCGAGAGATAGCCATGATTGTCCTTTCCACCAGGCCTGAAGAGTTTTGATCTTCTCTGCCGTCAATCCTCGTGACAAGTGATCTGCTGGATTGTCCTTGCCTGGACAATGTCTCCATTGTGACGGAGTGGTAGAGGATTGAATCTCGGTCACGCGATTGCAGACGAACGTCTTCCAACGACTCGGATCATTCTGAATCCATCCTAGGGTTACTCTTGAGTCCGTCCACAGGGTCCCTCTGCTTGTGTCGAAGGTCAGCGCTTTAGCGCAGTAATTCAAGAGTCGAACGCCGATCACCGCTGCTAGCAACTCTAAACGTGGTAGTGTCACCTTCTTGACTGGCGCAAGTCTACTTTTACTGCACAACATGTGGGCAGATGTGGTGCCATTGCAGAGAGATCGTATATACAAAACAGCTCCATACGCTCGCTCTGAGGCGTCGCAGAACACATGGACATCTGTGATGTCGCGTTCGGGCATTCCTGCCCATCTTGGGACGGTGATCTGCGAGAGTTGGGGTAGACTTGAAGTCCAGCTGTGCCAGCGACTGGCAAGGTCCTGCGGTAGGAGTTCATCCCATGTTAGTCCTCTATGCCATGTGTCCTGAAATAGGATTTTCCCCAGTATTGATACCGGCGTCATTAAACCCAATGGGTCGTAGATACTAGCAGTCGCTTGGAGCAGGTGTCGTTTCGTAGCAGGGCGGTCCTTCAGTCTCGTTGTGATTTCTGTAACATCTATAGTGAGCGAGTCTGTTACTGTGTTCCATGGAACGCCAAGAACGTGTGTTTCCGTTGTGATCTCTCTTCCTTCGGCCTTCCATATCTGGATCAGCTGTTGGGAACTCGTGGCCCATTTCGACATGGGTAGACTTATCTTCTTCATGAGAGAGGTGAGTTCATAGTAAATTGCGATCGATTCATTTTCTCCTCGGGCACCTGCGATAATGTCGTCCATGAATGTGTTTTCATCTATGAGTGAAGCCGCGGAAGGAAACTGAGATCTGTTTCTAGTGGCTAGTTCTCTCAGCGTAGCTGAAAGGAGAAATGGGCTGCAAGTCAGTCCGAATGGGAGTCTTGTGAAGCGAAAAATCGCTCTCTCATTGGAAGCCACTTGAGCTCCACTCTCATCTTCGACAACACGGTACCACAGGAATCTGGTCAAGTCCCTATCCTCTTCGTGAAGGGACAACTGAAGAAACGCTTGGCTGATGTCTCCTATCACACCGTACGTGAATGAACGGAACCGCAACAATACTGCAGTCCAACATAATGTCAATGGCTATGGAGCTTGGGAGGTGGCACCATCTGTGGCCAGGTTGGAAGTCAATTCCCAACAAAGAGAGAATATGTGGAAACTGAATTGGGAGAACTGACACCAGATAATATTATTTCTGTGATGTTACGGAACCAGCAATCATGGGATCATGTAGCAGTGTATGTGGAGGATGTCCTTCGCCAGAAAAAGCGAGATCTGGAAGCGTACGAACTCCCTTAAGAAGAAATGAAGAAAGAAGAAGTCTTAAAGGCTAAGTAAGCATGACATCACCCTGAAGTAATGCGAGAGCGGTTCCGGGGTGATGAACGCATCGTGGGAAAAGGGATGTGGTTTTTAGTGGGTAAAAATCCCACACTACTGTGGAGTGCGGACCCTTCACAAGTGTCTTTTGAAGATTTTCCACAGTCCCTCGTAAAAAAAGAAAAAAATCATTATTATTGGATTCTCATTTTGTTCATTATATTTAAATTTCGCTTCATTTGTTTGTTTTTGTTATGTTAATATAACTCTTTGAGTTTTTGGTATATCTTACCGTGTGATGATTTGGTTATCAACCCTGTGATATTCCCGAATGAATTGCCAGAACAGTTAATTTATTAAAGTGAGTGAACTGAACGCGGCCTGAGACTTCGATCATGTTCTGAAGAGTCTTTCTGACAGAGAACAGTGAAATATCCAATGTTGACGTAACGAATATTTTGCATAGGACGTACATTCAATTTCCTTCCGATCCCGTCAACTTCGAGTGATCCAAGTTCACCTGCATTATTACCCTTATTCTTGTTTAGTTTCGGCGAACTAAGGACTACGTCATTTCAACTGTTTCCTTTTAGCTTTAAAATTAGCCCAGTATTCCTTCATTTGTAGACGGTGTTGTTATTTTCTCTCTTTTGTGCACTCCTTTCCAGTTTTCAGCGTCAGCTTAGGTTGGAAACCCTTAGTTCGAATAGTTTTGTCTTAAACTGGTCGCGACCCTGGATATCTTCACATGAGATCCCAATCTCGTGCAGTGAACCAGAGTCCCTTTGTCTTTTTCTCTTAGATAAAAGTGAAAACGCGACAAGGTAATCGTGTTGACGTCATTCAGGCCACGTGCCCCATTAAATGTAATCCATCTTTTCGGCAGCACGTCAGTAATTATTATCATTATTATTATTAATAATAATTCGCTCTATGACATTGTGTATATCACGAGTTGCTATGGAAATCTGATTAAATGGCACACCATTGTGAGGAGTAAGTGCAAACAAAATCATTTAATGAACATAATGAAATCATAATGTAAATAATAATGATTGCAAAGTCCATTTTAATAACCAAATAATCGCATGATAAGCTTGATGCAGCACAGCATATTTCACACTTCACAACATTTACATAGCGATTAAATGTTAGCCAGAAATAACATTGTTATAATTAACCCAATTCATGCAGATAATGAACTATAAATTAACTGGTCGTGCAGTTGATGACATTTAGGTACCGCTGAATCCATGACAATAGTACGGCAGGTCAGCGAGTAATCATTGTGGCATTGTTCAGGGACTGAATCGAAGGCAAGGTTCAGTAAGTTATTCGGGAAGTATCCAAAAGACTCGAGCAAATAACACGAACATTGAATGGTTTTCCAAACTGTACTTACCTCCCTTTACAATCCCACACACTACCTCTTAAGCTTAACATCACCATCATCATTACCGGGTGAGTTAGCCGTGGTGGTTACGGCATGACTAATGGCAGTCACTCACATCCGGGAGGCGAGGAGGTTCGAATCCCCCCGCCGGCAACCTTGAAGATGGTCTTCTGTGGTTTCCCATCTTCCTTCCAGGCAAATGCCGGGGTTGGTCCCTAACTATAGGCCACAGCCGCTACCTTCCAACTCCTCGTCCTTACATTCCAACTTCCCTCCTTCCCTCCCCAACGGTACTTGTAGCTCACCCATTGGGTGTCCGTCTCGAAGCAGCTACAAAACTGGCGAGCCGAACATGTCCTCGGACACTCCCGGCACTGAAAAGCCATACGCTAAAAAAAAAAAAAAAAAAAAAAAAAAAAAACACCACATCATCATTATTATCACTATAATCAACATCATCATTATCATCATCATGATTATTATTATTATTATTATTACTATCTCTCGGCTGAGAGGTTACGACATTCGCCTTGCCTTTGACTCAAAGGGCCCCAAATTCGAGTCCCGACCAGTCAGTGTGGTTTTTAACTTCGGATGGTTAGTTCTCTTTGCACGGAGATTGGGTGTTTTTTGACGTCTTCATCATACATCCATACTCATTAGGACGGTACAGGCAACTTATGGGAGTTACAGTGAATGACCTGTATTAGAACTCTTCGGAGGCCACACAGTATTATTATTATTATTATTGCATATTTCAGTAATGATCCTCAAATGGTCGATCAATTATTTACCATAAATTATAGTATCAGAAGCCTTTTTTCAGTGTCGCCTTATTAGTCGAAATGTAATATTATTCAGTCGGTCAACACGATTGTGCCCAATTGTAGTGGGTGGTTCCCTAATCCTGAAGAAAATTTACATGAGATTATTAAAAACACTTGGATGATCAGTTTCGACCGTCAAGCGATCATCATCAGTTCCTTTACACTTAGGTATTTAAATCTATGTTTACAAGAATGGATTGTGATATTTACAATATATACACTTATTTAGTTGGCGGGTTCAAACCCGGACGAAGTCGTCGGATTTTTAAGAGCGTTAAAAATCCCTCACTATGCCTTCCTTCGGAGGGAAAGTAAAGCCGGCGGTCTCATGTCATAGATTTATGGTATGAAATAGAATCTTGCACAAAAAAATAAATGTAGGTTGGTTTGATAACGCTATATTAGTTCCAACGTTCGCCACCAGGTGCTGGCTGGGATGGCATTTAGTAGCCACGTCCGTAGCAAGGTGTTGTGGACGGTAGCATTTGGGAGCAAAATTAGGAACTACTTGAAAACAAATCGTCTGCAGTCCTTCTACCTGAATCACAGATAACACAGCCGTCACAATTAACAGCGGTCGTCTGACAGATTCTAAACACACCCAAAGTATACGGGGCTACATGACCGCGTTGTCCCAGCCCCTAAACGAAGAAACCAACCTTATTTAGTTGCAGTAGTTATTGAACTAGGTTAACTTACTTATATGTGATTTTTGTTAAGATAGTGATAGTGATGATTGACCTTCAAGTGTGCTTGCTTTGTGTGATTGTTATTAAATGGTCAGGTTGGTGTGGATTGTGAACTTAGCGGTTTGAGTGATGTGTGTTCTGTTCCCGCGGAGCTGCCAACACTACTGCCTGCCCAGAACTGGAAGGAATTTTCTCTCTTGTCTCATTATATTTGCCCTCCTTGCCCTTTCCTCCCGCATTCCTAACTGTCTATGTTCGTCGTTCAATGTTGCCAAGTCTAGACCACCCTGGGTAGATTATAGGTTAGGGAATAACCCACCCACCAAGGGAAGATGATGAAAAGAAGGAAGTAGATTTTGGAATTGGAAAAGAAGGATAGAAGAATAGGAGGAGAGTCCCACAAAGTAATAAGTTGAAGTTTAAATACACTTAGAAGAAGTCGCCAATAGAAATTAACTCTCGGATACCTAAAGTAGGTACGAGCTTGGTCAAGGCTAACGGGAACCGCAGCTAGGACTTGAGCGGTTTGCGAGAGAGAGGCTTTGGTATATTTCCTCCCCAGCACGTATAAAAGTACTATGGGGAAGGGTGATGGTCTGGCAAGACTTAAAGGAACAAATTTACTGTATGTTTTCTCAAAGAAATTAGGTTTTACAAGGTAATTTGAAGAATGCCAATGATTTAACTCAAGCTTGGTATTTTCAATTTCCAAAATTGTGGAGTTCCTGTAAGGACGACCAAGTGTCTCTAAGAAGGAATATGATAAAAGATTATGCCTTGTTGGGTAATCTTGGTAAATGAACCAATGGTTGCATTGTGCAATGGCTAAGCTTTTACTCAGCGAGGAGCCGGCTAAAAGTTTAGACAAAAAGAAACACTTATTTTTTAGAAAACTGACCATAAGTTTTCGGAGAGGGTCTCCACAAGCTGGTAGTTGGCTGAGCGAACTTTACTTGCCTTACTGGCCAATTAGAATTAGCTATTAGCGCTAAGAAGAACTTTAGTAAGGTGAAAATTAAGAGTTTCTGCCCAAAGGCAACAAATGGTGAAAGCTCTGTTAATGATTTTAATATCATTGAGTAAGGAGAGTCAAGGAAGACAGGATTTTGCCTAAACTATATATTCGAAAATGAAAAAGCAAAGGGAAAAGATGAGTTTATTTTTACAATTAGAAAAAATTTGAGGGAATTAACAAGTATGTAATAAAACTTTAATTAACATAGTTCATTTGAACTTTTTAATAAATAGGGTCGCAGACCTCTCCACATTAACCGATTGCTCCAGGCAATTGACAATTTAAAAGGTTTCAAACCTTACATGTTTCTGAAATCTTTATAAGATTTGAACAAATGAACAATAAAATAATTAAAGCTTGAACGTAAATTGAAGTACAAAAAGTGCACCTTAAGAAATTCTGGAGAGAATGTTCTAGAGACAGTGACAACTTTGAAAATAACAATAATAACAACGTGAAAAATAAAATAGAAGTTCCTATAACTTCTTATATTTATACAGAGTTAATATGAGAATTATGCAAAGAGGGCAGGTCACTTACTGTGAACCTGAAGAGTTGATCAGAAGGAAGGTTCTAGACCTCTGATGCTTTGAATAAGCCTCGCCAGTCAAATGAGGCAGTTTTCATTTAGCGAGACCAAAAAATAACTCACTCAAGAGTTGAGAGAATTGTTTTCCCTGCCTTTGAAGGGAGGAACAATTTAAGTTTGAAACGTGTGCTAGACACGCAATTATGCAGAATTACTTAATGATAAACCAACAAAATGGAAGGGCACTTCTTAGAATGACACCTTATAGAAAGTTACGATTTCATAAATAATGGTTGTTAGTAGAAGGTTAAGGAAAGAGCATTGGGATATAGGGACAATGTTCATGGCCGTATTTAATATAACCGGACGATCGCGACGCGGTAGAAAAGTGGAGCAAGCACTGATTATCACTATAGTCTGTAAAGATGGATGCAAAGTTCACTGGAGAAACACTGAAGTTTATGAGAAATAAAAGTTATTGCAATTATGGAGATAACTGATTGCACTATGTAGGTGAAAGTCTATTTCTTGAGAAAGTGGTAATTTACAATGAAATGCGCCATAGAATTTTCCAGAGGTTCCAGCGGAGGACGAAATTTCACTATTGTAGTAATTTAGTTTTAAACAAATTTCTCCCAAGTACGTGAGAAATACATGATGGCAGGACTCGCAGATAGAGAACAAGTTCTAGAAGGTTCCAGAACGACCTTAGCAGAAAATGGGGTTGAGAAAATCCAACGGAGGAGATAGTTTTATAATTATAGGCAGTGGGTATTAGATAATATCCCACGTAGCGAGAGGGTTTCTCGTTTGAATCGCTTAAGAAAAGCTCTTTTTAGTAAGGTTGGCTTATACAAGAAAAAAGCTCAACATGGCAAGTCCCACGAAGAGTGATTATTGCCCCAAAGTAAATAGTTTCACACTGCCTATAAAAGATAGTTAAAACACGAGGAAGTTAAAACCATGAAGATGAGGTTAAAACTTGAATCAGGTACTTATCTTTGTTGCATGGCGAAGGTGAAGTTCTTCACTAATACTTAAAGTTCCAACATGGCGTGGAATTTAAAAACTGCCTCGTTAGGTCAGGAGGCTGGCTCTGGTTGAGCCTTTACTGATTACTGCGACTGCCGACTAAGAAGTGAGAGCAGCAAAACGAAGCGCGGAAGGTCCTAGGAAGGGGAGAGAGTGGGGGTAGGAAACAAAAGGTATACATATCAGCATAACCAACTTATTAACAATAAATTCTCTTCTCTTGCTGAGCTGGTCTTCAAGGAGTTGATAGATGATACTAGCGCAGCATGGTGAGTAAAGAAGTAGACGTAGTCCTCTTGCTCTAGGAGAAAATAGCTGACGATGGTAACGAGATCTGGTAGCCAAATGGATAAGTAAGTCATCTTGCACGATGAGGAATTGAGTAGCTTCAGAGGTTCGCTACTAGATGGCGCTAGGTGGATCACAGAAGTTATATATCTGAAACATACTTATGAAGACATAAGAGACATGCTCAACAGGGAGAAAACAAATGATCACTGTTGGTGTTTGGCAAAGAGGAAGGAAAAAATGAACATGCAAAGAGCAATAGACATTATATCTCTCGTACCGTGTATTCAAAGAATACACCACACCCTAATATGGTGTATGTTACTGTATTCTGTATATCTTCAACTATTCAAGGCCAGCTTTCATTGTCGCCATACGTAAAGTAATCAGCTCTCTTTAAGTTCACCCGGTCTAATAACAATGTATTGGACACTTTGATACGGCCTTACAATTGAAAAGCATTATATTTCGATGACTTCAAATTCTATATTTATCTACTAGTTTCGGGCACATTGAGTCAATCTTCAACATATATAATCTTATTATATAATACGCTAAGGTGTATGTTTCCCAAAACTCAAGCTTCTGAACCAGAGGGAGTTAGAAAATGTAGTTTGTACCAAAATCTTCCAAATCGTCTCAATAGTACAGGAAAAATCTTACATTTCTTGAAGCGTCAACGGAAATATATTTATTTGTTTATAAAGTTCTTTTAAACTAAGATACAAGACGATAGGCTCTGAGAGAACTCTGTCGCCTACAGCCCGCATAGCACTAGCGCCGGGCGGGTAGTCTGTACACATGGGGCGCACACAACCCATTATGCGAGAGTTCTCGCACGGGTCGGCTAGTTTATATAACTAGAGAAACGTTCTTAATCCTAGAACTAAACTATGACACTTTCAGGACATAAGCCACACTGTGGGGTCACTGGTGATCCAATTCTAAATAGTGATCTATGAATTCATTCAAAATTTATTATTTTAATTGTTTTTGTTTCCAGTGATCTAGACTCTAGAGAGTCGCATTGATGTACTTCCCTGCTTCTATTGATTAATAAAGTTGCCTTGTTAGAAATAATTTACTGTACACAAACTTTTAACTGTCATAATATAATAAATTATCACTGTTCCAATGAACACAGTAACATACATTAAAACGTTGATATATGAATTAACAAAAATAGCACACAGTTGTTCATTTCAGCCATTCTTCAAAAAACCTGGGCCCTGTCATATTTGCACTTGGCAGATTCCTTGTCAGTGTTCTGCCCACAGATTGCAAGAACAAATCACGCACTTGATGTCTGAAAATGGGTTAAAATGGACAATAATACATCTTGCTATTTAGGTTACAAGGGTTTGCCGTGTTTTCACAACTAGACATGATTAAATTATAGGATAAAGCAAAGTACCTTGTAGAAAGTTTTGTTACACAAACCACACCGTGGGGAAGTATGTGACTCTAATATAACAATACTCAGCAACAAAATATTCCAAACGCTTAAACGATGTACTCAAATCAACAATTGTATTATTCCGACAGTGGAGGTAGAGGAAATAACAGCAACCTAACGGCAATTGGCGCATGCGCAGAAGATATCATAAAATAGCCGTGTCGCGGGTGACCCACACTGTGGTTCTCAGGCGAGTTGCGAGTATTATATACATTGTTATGTACTTTGATTATTGTTAACCAGTAGCGCGTTTCAACTATATATCACGTGATGAAATCAATTGAAGATTGTAACATTAAGAAAAACTTATTGTTAAACAAAATACGATACTAACTTAAAAATTTACTAATTATACTTAAATTATAGCAATTAATTGAAGTCAGATCTGTTATAAATGCATTTTAATATATATTTTCTAAAACAAAGATATAGACAGGCGAATATTTCTTCTATGAAAATTATATAAAGTTCTTTTTAAGTTATTCTGCAAATATTATCATAAATTCTGTATTCACCTATCAACTTGTAATTAAATTGAGTATTTATCTTCTTGAAAATAATACCAAATATTTCTTCTATTGATGACAATTATCAACTGCGTATGAATGCATAGTTGGAGGCAGCAAATGATTATACTATTGTAAATGAAAGTCAAACAAAATATTTAGGTAATATTCTTTCTACCAAGAGAATATTATAAAATTTGTAGGAACATAGGTTTGAGCTCAACGATTTTAGTACAAGAATTAGTGTAACTCGAATGATAGAAAAAAATATACGAGCCTACAGTAGTCGCATATGATGTGTAACATTTGACATGTTATCCTACTATGAAATTGATGAAATGTATGTGAAGACATCTGGCATGTTATCCTACTCGTATACCACACAGCATGGACATTCTTAAAATGTTAATTTACGCTCCGTTTCCATACTGGTACTATGATGAATGTATAGATAGAATTGGAGATATGCTACTGTCACACTTGTGTGAACAAACATCACATATTATATTGTAAATTAAGAGGAGGAATGAAACCATAGTCTCTATCCTATCTTCTTTCTTTCTTTCTTTCTTTCTTTCTTTCTTCCGAATTTGTCCGCCTGTGGACCGCATGGAACCTAAGGCTTTCTGGTTAATCTCCTCTTCTCTTCCCAAAACCTCTTCATTCGTTCACTTCTGATCTTTCGATCCTCCTCGGATATTACCAGTTTGGCTCTAATTTTAGGTGTTTTCTCCTCGAACATCTTGATGTTGTCAATTCGGTTTCTGAACTCTTTTCTGTTGTGGATCACATCCACTGTGAGTCCACTTTCCTTGGCGTCTCTTTTAACCTCTTCTACCCAGTTAGTTGTAGCCTTCAGCTCTGTAATATACTTGAATATCCTCTTAGTCAGTCGGTTCTCGTCCATTCTCACCAAATGTCCGTAGAATTTCAACCTTCGCTTCCGCATTGTGACAGTAATTTTGTCAGTATGTTTATAGAGGTCATCATTCCTTCTGTTCTTCCATGTCCCGTCAGCAGTTTTCTGTGGTCCTAAAATTTTCCGCAAAATTTTCCTCTCCTTTTTTTCCAGTTCCTGGAGATCCCCTTTTTTTATTCAGTGTCAAGCACTCCGAGGCGTACAGACCCACTGGCTTTACTACTGTGCTATAGTGTCTGAGTTTTGCCTTGTAGGATATTGCTCGTTTGTTGTATCTGTTCTGGGTAAACCTATAAGCCAAATCCAATTTTCTAGCTCTTGCCCTATTTGCTTCTTTATCCAGCCAATTGGGTTCTATCCATTCACCTAGATATTTAAACTTCTCAGTTCTTTTGACAGTCCCATGTTTCACTTTTATGTGTCTCTCTCCAAGGTGTCTGTATTCCATGTATTCTGTCTTTTCATAGGAGACTTTAAGACCCGTTTTCTCAGCGATTTCGTGCAGAGTATCCAGCATTTTTGGGCATCATCTCGTCTTTGGGCTAAGAGGGCAAGATCATCAGCAAAAGCCAAACGTTTAATTTCCAGGTTCTGTCCTTTCCTTCCCAGATGTATCCCCCTTACTCCTTTCATGTCCAAAGCTTCCTCCCAGGTTCTCATGATTTTCTCCAGAACAATGTTGAAGAGGATAGGTGATAAGCCATCTCCTTGTCTGACCCCTGTTAGGTAGATTTCATTAGAAAGCTAACTATTGCAATGGGTACCATGTTTCGACTTCCGGAAAATTTCGACATATCTTCACGTTTCACATCCCCTAGACCCCAAAACCACCGTCAGTTAAAAAGTTTATATATAATTTATATATATATATATATATATATATACTAGCAGAAGTACCCATTCTTCGAACGGTCTTCGGTATTAATAACCAGATGTTACCAATTGATCCACTGTTGCAATGTTTAGGGGCTTGGAACCTGTTTGTTGGCATAGAAAAATGATTAGCTAAAATGTGCTCTCAAACTAAATTTACCTAACGTGTTCTTCCTGGCGTGAAAATAAAATTAAAAGCCTCGTAGACGAATCGCAATACACGTCACATACGAACTGACCCTAACCGTTGTGTCAAGTGCCCAACTACAGGAAGACCCCTTTTATAAATTATAAAGGCTTGTGGTGCATTAAAATTCAGTTTTCTTTAGCCCCCAATGGCCCAAATTCCTAAAATCAGCAACAACAACAAAAAAACAGTCTACTATTTCAAATCAGGAATTTTTGAAAATAATGTTGCTGTTTGGTGATATAATAGACCTTCTGTACGACATATCACACGTGTAAGCCGTGTGAAAAAAATCTAGGGTACTCCTTGAACCCCTTAAGCGCATTGATGAATTTTACAGTTTTAGTTGGTTCCGTGATAACCTTATAGCCATTTGCAACCTTTCAGAGAAATGTAATAAATGAAGTGGCATTACTTATTCCAGAAATAGATGGAAAATTAGATGCCACCTCTTGAGATACATTCGTCATGATTAGTGGCTTGCATTCCTTCTTTAGGTTATTAAATGAAATTAGTGTTCTGGGAATATCTAAGAAACTGTTGGGTTTAGAGCCTTAAAATAGAGTTTTCGGGGCCCCTTTACGGCTCTTGAGGGGCACCGAGTTTTGTTTCTGACACCAAGGGTTTGAAAATGAGTTTGTCTCGTCGTTGTTTGCCATAATAATGATAATAATTAAAATAATAGTATTAATAATAATAATATAACAATATAGGGATAGGGATATAATATACCTTCTGTACCATACCCGCACGTGTAAATCGCGTTAAAAAATTCTAGAGTACCCCTTGACCCCTTAAGCGCATTATATGTATTGATGAATATTTCAGCTTAATTTGGATCCGTTATAACCTTATTGTCGTTTGCAAACCTTCACAGTAATATAATAAATGGAATTGCATTGCGTCTTACAGAAATAGATGGACCTCTGAGATTCTGTTGCCATTGTTACCGGCATGCATTCCTTCATTAATTTATTAAGTGAAATTAGTTTTTTGGGAATATCTCGAAAAATGTTGGTTTTAGGGTCTTAAAATATGGGTTTCGGGGTTCTTTTGGGGCCCCCGAGTTCCGTTTCTCACATTGAGGGGCTGGAAATGAGCTTTGTCTCACCCTTCTACGCTTATTTCAGCTTGTATTTTAAGGGGGTAGGCCCTCTGTTATGAGAGGTACGGAGAAGAGTTACATCAATGATTGGTGTCGTGCCTCTGATGGATATCTGTACCATATTTTACGTTAATCCACCCAGCTGTTCTCGAGTTATAAGGACACAAAATATTGTCCACAAACAAACAGACAGACAGATTTCATTAGAAAGCTAACTATTGCAATGGGTAGGCTACCATGTTTCGACTTCCGGAAAATTTCGACATATCTTCGCGTTTCACATCCCCCAGACCCCAAAACCACCGTCAGTTCAAAAGTTTATATATAATTTATGTATGTATCTATCTATCTATCTATATATATACTAGCTGACCCGGCAGACGTTGTCCTGCCAATCAAAGAAAGTGTTGTAACTTTGTTTCTTGAAGTGCTTTTGGACACACAATATTTTTTCAATTTCTGTTAGCTGCCTCTAAACTATCGTGAAATGAATTAACTAATCTAGAAACATTCGTGGGAGCGTGCACAACAACTCTCCAGCGTTTCTTCGCAATTGGATAAATGGCATAAAACGCATACGGGATTTTGTTTAAATGATTCGTGCGCTGTCACTCATTTGTTGAATCTACTCGTGCTCTACCAACTGTGAAATTGATTTACTAAGTTAGAAAGCTTCACGTAAGTATACACAACAACTCATCAAAGTTTCATCGGAATCGGATGAATGACATATGAACGTATACGGGATATTTTTTAAAGGATCGCGTGCCGTCACTCATTTGTGAATCTACTCATGCGCTACCTATTGTAAAATTGATTTACTATGCCTGAAACCCTATCTGGAGTGTACTCAATCATTCACCTAGGTTTCATCGCAATTGGATGAATGATATATGACGGCATACGTGACATTGTGGAAACGATTCACGCGCCGTCGCTCATTTGTTGAATCTACTCGTGCGCTACTTATTAAAAACTGGATTTACTAATCCAGAAACCTTTCCTGGAGTGTACACAACAATTCACCAAAGTTTCATCGTAATCGGATAAATGGTATATGAACGCATACAGGACTATGTTGAAACGATTCGCGCGCCATCGCACATTTGTTGAATCTACTCGTGCGCTACCTATTGTATAATGAATTTACTGAGCCAGAAACCTTTACTGAAGTGTACACAGCAATTTACCAAAGTTTCATCGCACTCGGAAAAATGGTATATGGACGCATATGGTACTTTGTTGAAATGATTCGCGTGCCGTCACTCATATGTTGAATCTACTCGTGCGCTACCAATTGTAAAATGGATTTATTTAGCCAGAAACCTTCCGTAGGGTGTACACAACATCTCACCCAAGTTTCATCGTAATCGGACGAATGGTATTTGAACGCATACGGGACATTATTGAAACGCTTCGCGCGTCTTCGCTCATTTGTTGAATCTACACGTGCGCAACCTCCTGTGAAATGGATTTACTAAGTTGGAAACCCTCACGTGAGTGTACACAACATCTCACCCAAGTTTCATTGCAATCGGATGAATGGTATATGAACGCATACGGGACTTAGTTTAAACGTTCGTACATCGTCGCTCATTTGTAGAATCTACTCGTGCGCTACCTATTGTAAACTGGATGTACTAATCCGGAAGCCTCCCCTGGAGGGTACATAACATCTCACCCAAGTTTCATCGCTATCGGACGAATGGTATTTGGACGCATACGGGACCTTGTTGAAACGCTTCGCAAGTTGCCGCTCATTTGTTGAATCTACTCGTGCGCAACCTCCTGTGAAATGGATTTACTACGTTAGAAACCTTCACGTAAGTGTACACAACAACTCATCAAAGTTTCATCTCAATCGATGAATGGTATATAAACTTATACGGGATTTTGTTGAAACGCTTCGCGCGTCGTCACTCATTTGTTGAATCTAGTCGTGGGCTACCTATTGTAAAATTAATTTACTAAGCCAGAAGCCTTTCCTGGAGTGCACACAACATATCACTCAAGTTTCATCGCTATCGGACGAATGGTATTTGAACGCATACGGGACCTTGTTGAAACGCTTCGTGCGTCGGCGCTCATTTGTTTAATCTACTCGAGCTTAACCTCCTGTGAAATGGATTTACTAAGTTAGAAACCTTCATGCAAGTGTACACAACAATTCATCAAAGTTTCATCGCAATCGATGAATGGTATATAAACTTATACGGGATTTTGTTGAGACATTTCGCGCGTCGTCGCTCATTTGTTGAATCTACTCGTGCGCTACCTATAGTAAAATGAATTTACTAAAACAGAAGCCTTCCCTGGAGTGTACACAACATCTCACCCATGTTTCATCGGTATCGGACGAATGGTATTTGAACGCATACGGGACCTTTTTGAAACGCTTCGCGCGACGTCGCTCATTTGTTGAATCTAGTCGTGCGATATCTATTGTAAAATGGATTTACTAAGCCAAACACCTTCCCTGGAGTGCACTCAACATCTCAACCAAATTTCATCGCAATCGGACGAATGGTATATGAACGCATACGGAACTTTGAAACGTTCTAACGTGCAGAGGCAAACAGCATTCGACATCACTGCCACCTTTGGTATAAAACACAACTTTCCGCCATGGGCGGAGTGTATGTTATGGCGGTAGTTGCACAGGTTGCGACCAGGTGGCTCTACGTGCAGAGACACACAGTCCAAAAGGATCACTTTTCACTAAGGCTAGCGGTTTCCATGACGACTGTTTATGACTGTATATTGTGGTTCTAAATTTGTGTGTAAATTGTGGTTCTAAAATTCTAAAATTCCACCTATCGGGTCAAATTGTGAATCTAAACCATACACGGGCCCACCCTAACATTCATACAAAATTTCATCAAAATCGGTCCAGGCGTTTAGGAGGAGTTCAGTCACATACACACGTGTCGAAGAATTATATTATATAAAGATATATATGTATATCAGTTTCTTGTGGACACGATAACTGCCGTAATTTTTCACCAATCACTTTAAATTTTTTACATAATATGTATCCCTATAAAATCTCGGTCGAGTTCGTTAACGGGAAAAATCGGTCGAAGGGGGTGAAAATGGGGGGCTTTTTTCGAAAAATTGAAATTTCGCTATAACTCTCTTAATACGTGAAATATCGAATCCATTCAAAGTTCATAATATGTGTCGGATAAGTGCCAACAATTGATGTCAAATAAGTTTTTTGATAGCACCAACTATTGACCAAAGGGGTGGAAAAAAGTGGGTTTTTCGGGAAACATTAATTATATATCTCTTAATAAGCACAATATCAAAACCGTACAAAATGGACAATATTCCCCTAATAATTACCTAAAACTTTTGTCTGAAAGAATTTTTGATATGACCCACCATCACGCCAAGGGATGAGAAAAATGATTTCGGAATTATAAGAAAATGCCAAGAGCTATCAGAGGTTGCCATGGCAACACTACTAAATTGATGAGGGATGAGCCGTTGCCATGACAACGCACTTGCACGAGATCAGATTCAGTATTTCCATCTGACTAAGCCGGCCCCGTGGTGTTGGGGTAGCGCGCCTGCCTCTCAACCGGAGGCCCCGGGTTCGATCCCCGGCTCCGTCAGGGATTTTAAAACTGATGTGAGGGTTGGAACGGGGTGCACTCAGCCTCGTGAGGACAATTGAGTATCTGTCTGACAGTGAGACAGCACCCCGATCACGAATACCAATATTAACGGCCGAGGGGACCCGACGCGCTGATCACGCGTCACCCCAATATCTGCAGGCCAAATGGCTGGGCAGCGGTCGCTTGGTCGGCCTTAGCCCGTCATGGGCTGGATGGTGCCAGGGGTTGACTTTGACATCTGACTAAGTGGGAAGCGGCTTCGGTGACGTAACTGGTAGCATGCAGAATGTCTAAGCCCAAGGTCGCGGTTTCAAAGCCGGCCGAAGTCGTCGGATTTTCTAAGAGCGCTAAAATCCCTCAGTATGCTTTCCTTTGGAGGGGAAGTTCCAACGTTCGTTACGAGTTGCTGGTTGGGGTGGCATCTAGTAGCCAAGTTCACAGCTAAGTGTCATTGCCGGTAGTACCTGGTAGCAACATTAGGAACTACTGCTTGAAATTGACCGTCTGCAGTCCTTACCTGAATTACAGACTAATACATCCATTACAATTCACACCGTTTATCAGACAGATTCTACACTCACCCAAAGTACACGGGGTTAGATGACCGCGTTGTCGCAGCCCCTAAACTGAGGAACCAACCAGAGGTAGATTTCATTAGAAAGCTAACTATTGCAATGGGTAGGCTACCATGTTTCGACTTCCGGAAAATTTCGACATATCTTCGCGTTTCACATCCCCCAGACCCCAAAACCACCGTCAGTTCAAAAGTATATATGTAATTTATGTATGTATTGTGTCCTTTTAGCAAGAAATATGCAAATCACAGTATGCCAGCATTGCTCAATTCGGGATTTTTCGGGGCTGCGGTAAGTTCTCCCACTCTGTGACTTACATATTTTGGATTAAATCGAGGATACACTTGCAAAAATAACAACAAAATCAACTCCTATGTTAACACATTTAATTAATAAAAATTATGGCGCTACAAACAATAAAACAATTAAGCTACTCACCAATATCATTCTACTTGTCCAAAGTGAACAAGGAATAGCATAAAAATAAAACAAATATTCTCTTTAAAACACATGGTTTTCTTAAAAACCAACAATTCATGATTATTTTCACTTCCATAAAGTACTTATCTTAAAGTTCCATATAACTACGAGCTCCTCTGGCTCGATACTTTTCCATAATAATGGTGCCTTACTTTTGTACACCTCAAGAATTTATTTTATCTTTTCTTATCATCAAAACAAATATATAATTACATTTAAAATTACATGTTAATTATTCACTTCAATATTTGGGCATTTCACTTATTCTCAGTATTTACTATCTCTCTCTAGTTTACAAATTCACTATGGTGATCGGGAAACTTATTTGTGTACTCCAGAGTTATAAAGATTACTTGACAAAGTCAAACTATGATCACTCCCGAAACCTAGTTATCTTCACAAAACTCGTGGATTCCTTATTTTCCATACAATATTACAATAGGGATTTTATTTAATTCATTTGTCTTATAAGACCATTATCACATAAGAAAACTACGATCTGAACTGGCAAGCGATAATATCAATCTACAAGGACCTCGGTTCAACGCCCGGGTCATTAACAACTTTAAACACTCACGGTGTATTTAACACTTCTTACAAGACGGTTTTTACCCACCCTCGCTCTATGAGGGTCAGGCCATTATACTCGAGCGTGATTTATGACAAAGAAAGCGGCTCTCTGCCTAACCTACGGTGGCAGCTCTCTTCAATGCTTTAAAACAAACCTTCACATTATTCTCAGTTCTGTGGAGAGACCTGGCTTTTACTTCACTTATTTTCATTCAACAATATCCTTTGGCTCATAAACCACTTTCGTAACCTTGGCATTTATTAATTATGAGAGGGTCCTCATTGATTGGGAAGAATAATACACATTCTACGACGAATAATTAGGGGCTTTAACAACAAGAGGATTCTATGTTCGAATCTCTTAACATGCCTCGGGAACCATTTCCACATTTGGAGGACTTATACAAGACGCGATTTAAGGTCGGCCGTGGCCTACATGACATACGCTCAATAATACCATACATTAGCTCCCTTTTAAATAATACACACACGGCCTCGTGATCCACGTCACAATTTAGAGGACTTACAACATATCTCAATTCACTGCAATCAACTACCCTCCATAAGTAACTCACCAAGTACTTTAACTTTTACGCGTTCCTAGCGTGACTTTTTATTTAATTGCGTTCCATTACGCTACACATTACTTTACGGCCGAATGTCTTCCAATGAACTGATAAATTTCATAGTAACAATTGATACATATCTCAATTCTTATATTAATCTTTTCCGTTGACAACAAATCGCTCCATTTTTAAGAACATGGATTCACATCATGTCTTATACATTTGTTAAGGCTCCAACGCTCTATATTTTTATATCATTCAATTTAATCTTTATTTAGATTTCTTTACCTAGTTATTCACATCATGTCTTCATTCCTTACAAAAGCTCAAAAGCTATTTCTTTCATATAATCCAAATTTACCTTTATGTAAATATCTTTGTTATAATTATTATTATTACGCTTGCTTTTATAACATTCAATAAATACACTGACATTTTATTCCATGCATTTCCTCTACAGGATTTATTATTTCACATAATTATTTATTATTTCTTAAAACTTTATTTTCGTTCAGATCGCGTTCTTATTTAGTTATTATTCATTTAAAAACATCCCTTTTACTCAAAACTCCGGTGGAATTGTACACAAAAATTTCCCGACACCCAAAACATAATGAAAATCTTTACTCACATGTCTAAGGTCGTTTTCTGACCTTTATTCTCGTTTGATGTGACATTTCGGCCCACCTTCTTGACCTACTCCATATTGTACAAACTCATCTCATGTACAGAAATTTCTTGACACATATTCACTACATTTAACACTGACAACATTTTTAATACACTGGTGTGTCCGTTTAGAACACACATTAAAACACTAAAAAATATTACTTTTAACACACACTCCTGATATATTTACACTTCACAACTTTTGATCACTAGGCCGTCTTTTTAGCCTATCACACGTGACCTCTTAATCTCCCGTCTCCAAGGGTGAAATTTATTCAATGTCGGCTTCCTATCCTGCAGAATACGAAAGTCTCGAATCATCAACTACTTCCCTGGAATAACAATTCTTCAAATCCTGATCCTGATGATCGGCTATTTCTCTAGCTTGAACGGCTCCCCTTTAGATCTGGTTTATCGGTCCTAGCGAAAGTCTGTTCTGATCGAGGTCCCCTCGATAACCTATCGATGACCTATGGATTTTTTTAGCCACTAATACTTCTCGAGTCTTAGTGCTTTAGAATAGTTCGTCTGCTTTCTTGAGACAATGTCTATATTTTCCGTTCTTCTTTGTTTATTTGGTTCTCGCACTCCTAATTTTCTGGAATACGTTGCGAACCTTACTCTGTTTTTCCCTTTTCGGGTTCTTTAAAATTTATAAACTGTTTATCTCGCTGTTCCGGTACTTCCGTACGTTATGATACTTTTGGTCGTTTACTGAAAGACCTATCGCCTGAATCCTAAGTTCGCAGCCTGCTTTGACTGTATTTTTGGAACTTTTACGGTAAACTTTGCCCTGTCGGACCTAAATCCTGTAACTAGGATTTTCCTAATTTTTCAACACGGCGTTACTTTAATACTTCTTCTTTGCAACTCCTTCCGGAGGCACGCAAGTTACTGATACTTCGACGCCCGTGGCTATCGGATATTAATTATGCCGTGTAATACAGCGTTTCTCCCCTCAAGGAGTACTGGTTAACTGCCTTCGATGTCTGATACAGCGTAACGTCCCCCTCACGGGCTCTTGAATACTGCATGTACGATGCGATGCAGCACTTCCGCTCACGGAATGCTTGTAGACTGCATGATTGGCTTGGTGAGGCCAGGAGTTTTATACCTTTCAGTCACAAAATGATAAAATCCTAGTCCTTTTCGTAACCAACTTTTGAACTAATTTTCGCACAATTATAAAAATTATATCTCCAGGAAGCTCGTCTTCCAAACGTAAAATAATCTTCCTATGCATGGAAATCGATCGTGCATTTCCGAGATATTAATTAATTTCTCGTCCTCAACTGTGTGGGTGGTGCTGTTCATTTTTATTTCTCCCACTCCTTGGGTCCCGGTGAATCCCCAATGACGTATACTTGCGTTTGCAGTTTCTTCCCGGACTATTATTAAAGGGTATTTCTTTACACAAAAATCTTTAATCCGAAATGATTCACCGTACTGTATCTGTTTACTTATTTTTATACTCGTAAACGGGTTAAATTTAATTATTCCTGTTCTGACTCAGCAGCGAGGTTGCCATTTTCCTGCAACGTAAGAGCAATTTCCGAGTCAAGCTTCTTCGTCTTACAGTCCAAAATTTCCACTCGTTCTAATAATATGACTGGCTCCTTATAAATGTCAAGAGGCATGAGCTCATCTTAGGAACACCTGGCCCTAGCGCTTGCACAATGTTAGGCTATAATCCTGGCTTGAAATCTCTCTCCGTTCCCTTAGAGACTGTATGATTCTTTCATTCCTTTCTCAAAATACATGGATTCGACTCCCTTTGAAGCCTATGGTACATGGGTTCAGTATATGTGTATATATATATATGCATATCAGTTTCTTGTGGACACGATAACTGCCGTAATTTTGCACCTATCACTTTGAATATTTTACCGAATATGTATACCTATAAAATCTCGGTCGAGTTCGTTACTGGGCTAAATCGGTCGAAGGGGGTGAAAATGGGGGGCTTTTTTTCCAAAAAGTGAAATATTGCTATAACTCTCTTAATATGTGAAATATCGAATCCGTTCAACGTTCATACTATGTGTCGGATAAAGCCCAAAAATTTATGTTTGAAGAGTTTTTTTATAGCACCAACCATTGACCAAAGGGGTGGGAAAAAGTGGGTTTTTCGGGAAACATTAATCATATCTCTCTTAATAGGCACAATATCAAAACCGTACAAAATGGACAATATTCCCCTAATAATTACCTAAAATTTTGACTGAAAGAATTTTTGATATGACCCACCATTATGCCAAGGGATGAGAAAAATGATTTCGGAATTATAAGAGCTATCAGTGGTTGCCATGGCAACACTACTAAATTGATGAGGGATGAGCCATCAGACGTTGCCAAGATAACGCACTTGCACGAGATCATATTCAGAATTCCATCTGACTAAGTGTGAAGCGGCTTCGGTGACGTAACTGGTAGCAGGCATGCTGAATGTCTATGCCCAAGGTCGCGAGTTCAAAGCCGGCCGAAGTCTTCGGATTTTCTAAGAGCGCTAAAAATCCCTCAGTATGCTTTCCTTTGGAGGGGAAGTTCCAACGTTCGTTGCGAGTTGCTGGTTGCGGTGGCATCTAGTAGCCAAGTTCACAGGTAGGTGTAGTTGACTGTAGTACCTGGTAGCAACATTAGGAACTACTGCTTGAAATTGACCGTCTGCAGTCCTTACCTGAATTACAGACTAATACAGCCATCCCTAAGTACACGGGGTTACATGACCGCGTTGTCGCAGCCCCTAAACTGAGGAACCAACCAAAATCTCTGCGGGAGATATAATTTTGCGTGAAGAAGTAACAGACCGTTAAATAGTTACACATCAGTGTAGAAACCTTGCATAAGGACAGTGTGACCACAAGTATAAAAATGGACCCCAAATGACAAGAAGGTTACCGTCCCCATAAGACAATAAAATGTTTAAAATAAGCATAAAATGACGAAAAACGAAGTTAATTAAGCTCCAATTATAAAATACCTTCTCGCAATAAATGAGGTCTGATCCTTCTACGAAAACCTGCATATTCTGCCTATTTTCGCCTATCCCCAAGTTTGTCCGGTGAAATCTACCTCCGCCTTCCGGCGTGCCGAGAGGACTTTTTATTAAGTGAAATTAGTTTTCTGAGAAGATCTCAAAAACTGTTGGTTTTAGGCCTTAAAATGTGGTTTTCGGGGTCCCTTTCGGGCCCCCGAGTTTCGTTTCTCACATTGAGGGGCTGAAAATGAGCTTTGTTTCACCCTTCTACGCCTATTTCAGCATGTATTTTAAGGGGGTAGGGCCCCTTTTATGAGAGGTACGGAGAAGAGTTACATCAATGATTGGTGTCGTGCCTCTGTAAGGATATCTGTATCAAATTTTACGTTGATCCACTCAGCCGTTCTCGAGTTATAAGGACACAAAAAATTGTCCACAGACAAACAAACAAACAGACAGACAGACAGACAGATAAAAAAATTATTTATGCGCGTATCCATCATAAAACAGTCTGAAACGCGCAAATATCGCAAATTTCCGTGGAAATTTAAAAAAAAAACTTTCATTTTTATATCACTTTCTTGTGGACACGATCACTACCGCAATTTTGCACCAATCAATTTGAATTTTTTACATAATATGTGTCTCTATAAAATATCGGTCGAGTTCTTTAATGGGCACAATCGGTCGACGGGGGTGAAAATGGGGGGCTTTTTTCGAAACAGTGAAATATCGCTATAACTCTCTTAATATTTGAAATATCGAATCCATTCAAAGTTCATACTATGTGTCGAATAAGGCCCAAAAATTCATGTTTGAAGAGTTTTTTGATAGCACCAACCATTGACCAAAGGGGTGGGAAAGAGTGGGTTTTTCGGGAAACATTTATCATATCTCTCTTAATAGGCAAAATATCAAAACCGTACAAAATGGACAGTATTCCCCTAATAATTACCTAAAACTTTTGTCGAAAGAATTTTTGATATGACCCACCCACTGATCTCTATACATGGATGGCTGGTAGCTAAGGCAGCAGTAAGCCGAGTAGACGATGACAGGAGGTATAGCAAGATGGCAGCGAGCTCATGGTGCAATATTGCTCGTAGACCACGTGGTCCGTAGAGCGCTCTTGTCTTACTCAGTGACGCCATGCCCAGTGGCCAGGCCTCTTGATTGTAGTTCCACGAGTGTTCTGTGTTGTGTTAATGCAAAAGAAGCAGTAGTGTATTTTGCGAATTTAGGTTCGATGTATAGTAGTATACTTGTAAATTACAAGATTCAATTTCAATGTGTACTATGTGTTCATGTGAATTCTGAATGAGGTTTCAACATGCCGCAGTGTTCAGCATATAGATGTACAAACAGAACCGAACAGCAGAAAGAGAAATCGTTTCATCGGTGAGTTTTATACTATAATGAAAATTAATATTTCGAGGGTAGTGTTTTGAGTTTCATTATATTTATTTATATTTCGCATATTCTGGGAGGAAAATGGCAATTCATTTTTGTAGGTTTCCTTTCTCGAGACCCGAACTTCTAAGATCATGGATTAGGAGGATCAGGCGGGAGAATTGGGAGCCTTCTCTGTTAACTTGTATGTGGAGCTGAGGAGTGAAATTGGTTTGGCTTAAAGTGCAGTTTGGCCTAGATCTACGTCCCTTTATTATTAAGTTTATTGTGCTGCTAGCGTGATTAAAAGCTGTATGTAGAGTGCTGGGATTAGTAATTAAGCCCTGTAATCCTTCTCCCCCCCCCCTCCGCCATGTCTTTCCGATTTCGCACCCTGATAATTATATAGGCTACCGGTATATTTATTTTTGTGTAATTTTTACTGTGGCAATTAAGCTGCTGGTTATGTGATATATTGACAAGGTCTGAGTATTTGATGGTTTCATAAATACGTACAATTTGCTTAAATGATATTTTCATTTTATAAATTAAACTGCGCGTTATTTCATGGAAACAGAAATTCATTACCAAGAACCGATTGCGATATGTCGAGTGTATAGTGAGCTACGTTTATAGGTACATCATTTGAAGAATGCATAATTTCGTGGCATATATATTTATACAATTTACAAGAAAGTTTCCAGAAATTGTTTTTCACTCGTTACTCTGTTACTGGTCGCTAATTGCGTGTACTCAGAACCTAAGTTGATATTTGTCAGCCGTTATTATACATTCATTTTTATTGCTATTCCGGAGATTTACTGACCTCGGAATGACGTGTCAGTGATCCCAATGCCCTTATGCTATGAGTGAACATATCTCTATATTTTTATTTGTTCCAAAGCACCATTAATTACGATTTAAAATTGACTAGATTATCATTGCTTCCCCATAAGGATGGCTCGAGAATGGGCACACCAACATGGCGGACCGCGCGCTCAACCTGGCGTACTTCCTCGTGCAGCGGAAAGCTGCCATCAGCGATCCATGTATAGAGATCAGTGGACCCACCATTACGCCAAGGGATGAGAAAAATGATTTCGGAATTGTAAGAAATGCCTAGAGCTATCAGAGGTTGCCATGACAACACTACTAAATTGATGAGGGATGTGCTATCAGACGTTGCCATGACAACGCACTTGCACGCGATCACATTTAGTTTTCCATCTGACTAAGTGAGAAGCGGCCTCGGTGACGTAACTGGTAGTATGCTGAACTTCTATGCCAAAGTTTGCGGGTTCAAAGACGGCCGAAGTCGTCGGATGTTCTAAGAGCGCTAAAAATCCCTCAATATGCTTTCCTTTGGAGGGTAAGATCCAACGTTCGTAGCGAGTTGCTGGTTGCGGTGGCATCTCGTAACCAAGTTCAGAGCTAGGTGTCGTTGACGGTAGTATCTGGTAGCAACATTAGGAACTACTGCGTGAAATTGACCGTCTGCAGTCCTTGCCTGAATTACAGACTAATACAGCCATCACAATTCACACTGTTTATCAGACAGATTCTACACTCACCCAAAGTACACGGGGTTGCTTGACCGCCTTGTCGCAGCCCCTAAACTGAGGAACCAACCAAAATCTCTGCGGGAGATATAATTTTGCGTGAAAAAGTAACAGACCGTTACATAGTTACACATCAGTGTCGAAACCTTGCATAAGGACAGTGTGACCACAAGTACAAAAATGTACCCCAAATGACAAGAAGGTTACCGTCCCCATAAGACAATAAAATGTTTAAAATATGCATAAAATGACGAAAAACAAAGTTAATTAAGCTCCAATTATAAAATACTTTCTCGCAATAAATGAGGTCTGATCCTTCTACGAAAACCTGCATATTCTGCCTATTTTCGCCTATCCCCAAGTTTGCCCGATGAATTCTACCTCCGCCTTCCGGCGTGCCGAGAGGACTTTTTTTTATTTCAAAAGGATCAGAGATTTCTCCGAAGAACTTCACTTTTGACATGGTATCCGTTAGAGTTTGTTTGATTATTTCTCTCGTCTTCCTGTCAATTCCGAACTCCTCTAGGGTGTTAAATAAAGTCTGCCTGTCAATTGAGTCGTACGCCTTCTTGAAGTCAACGAATATTACTACAGTGTTCTGGCTTCTCAAAGCTCTTGATCTGAGGATGCTCTTGAGGTTGAATATTTGTTCTGCGCACGATCTCCCCTTTCTAAAGCCAGCTTGATATTCACCTATGAGGTGGTCTGCTTGTTTTTCAACTCTGTTCAGCAGTACTTTGGAGAGTATCTTGTATGCGACTGGAAGTAGAGAGATTCCTCTGTAGTTGTCGATGTTCGTCCGATGACCTTTCTTGTGAAGTGGGTGTATAAGGGCACATTTCCAGTCTTTTGGGATCATTTCAGTTTTCCAGATTTCTTCTATGACGCCGAGTATTTTTTCTGCAGCCATTTCTCCTCAGAACTTCCACATTTCTGCAGCGATGCCATCTTCGCCTGTCTAGCCTATCTATAGACTGCTAGAAATAATGTTCAATACAATCAAATTTCCCAACTCCTGCTTGGTGCAAACTATTGTAATTAAAATTAGATAAATCGTAATTTCATGTAGAAACTGTTAAAATGACGCATAATGTTATGATAGATATCGTTTAAATCGATAATCCGGTAGCAACAATAATTGCCGGGACGGGGTTCCGAACCTGAGTCCTCAAGAATCGCAGACCAAGATGATATCCACGCAGCCAATACAACTACAGAAAATTTGAGTACAAGGCAGGCACTCATTTTCACGTGCCGGTAATAATATGGAACTATTTTTTAATGCTCCATTAATATTTTGCTTTTTTTTTTTCAATAATGTTCTTGCGTGGAATTGAGTTTTAAATTAGTTATGAATACGCCTACTTGACAGTAAAGGGAATTCCTATAGTGGTCTATGAAATGCTAGATCAGTTACCGTATAAAAACATCGGTGTATATATATTACATTGATCACTGCATTACCGCAATGTGGGTTATTATCTGAATAGCCATTGTGCAAAACACAATACCGCCTTTGCCGACTATTTACAATGCTTCAAATTAAAGCATATCATCATTTAAATACTGATACGAAGACTTTTAACATGTGGTTTGTATTACAATCAGTTGACACCAGAGTTCACATGAGCGTTTACCGTTCAGTACGAAAGTGTCATGGAGGAAAGTGTTGAGCAAAGTTACTCGGGGAGAACCATCACTTTTATCCAGAGATTGAAAAACAGTCTCTTAATAAATCATAATTGTTTTCAGCAAATATGATATAATGAATACATTTACACCAAAGAACGACAACTTGAAGATGATTTATTGCAGAAATATCTGTAATGGCACCTCTAAATCTTGAAGTAATCCGTATGTTATATACATTCCACATGGCACCGCATGGCAGTGCGTCTTACACACTTCCGTCCGATCCACTTCCGTCCCATTTTTCAAAATCACTCCCACAAAAGTATCCAGCAACCGAGTGGAAAGATGTTACACATCATAAACTAGGGTGGGAATCTCTCGAAGATAGAAGGATGAAGTCCAGACTATACGCTATGTTTATCACTTACACTAATCGGCCAGCATGGGGAGAACTAAGCCTCTGGGAAATCCCACCTACTTGAGCAGGGAAGATCATCCGCATAAAGTTAATCTTGGAAAATATTATTTTTTCAATCGTGGTATGGCTATTTGGAACTCTTCCGCTGCCAGTCTTAGAGCCTTTCCCCAACATATTGATGTGTTTAAGAGAAGACTGAAATTTTGTGTAAATACTCCGAGGGATTACTGTAGTTCCCAAATCGTGGCTTGTGTACATTAAGTGTGTTTGATATTGTTGGTAATTTTCTGTAATTGTACAATTCACCACCGGGGATTTACCCCCATTTGCAAATAACGAAAATGAGAGAATTAGATCATCTCCACAGAGAAACCAGGTATTTGCTTGCGAGCTCTGTATTAGAGATGCAATCTCTCTTGTTGGTAATATTTGTGGACGCCCACACAAACACTGTGTGTTTCCCCAGACACTGGATTATTCGCCCAGTCAGTGATGTTGCACACACATTTGATTAGCCGTGACAAATCCCGTGCACAAATATACCAGAGTAGAGTTAGCCTACATCTCGGTAGCACTGCTGGTAATTAGTTGATACGGTAAAGCATTCTTGCCTTCGTACCTCGCCCTCCAAGAATTAACTCATTACTAGGAGACCTGTGCGACAAATATCACATGTTCAGTAACCACCAGCCTGGCTTTACTGTTATGCGGGCATTGTGTATAAACCACTCGCCTGGCTTTACTGTTATGCGGGCATTGTGTATAAACCACTCGCCTGGCTTTACTGTTATGCGGGCTTTGTGTGTAAACCACTCGCCTGGCTTTACTGTTATGCGGGCTTTGTGTGTAAACCACTCGCCTGGCTTTACTGTTATGCGGGCTTTGTGTGTAAACCACTCGCCTGGCTTTACTGTTATGCGGGCTTTGTGTGTAAACCACTCGCCTGGCTTTACTGTTATGCGGGCTTTGTGTGTAAACCACTCGTCTGGCTTTACTGTTATGCGGGCTTTGTGTATAAACCACTCGCCTGGCTTTACTGTTATGCGGGCTTCTTTAAATATGTTTATTTGTTTAAACGCACTTTTTAAACAAATTGTCGATATTTATCAAATCAGAGACCAATTCATCACTGCTGCTGGTTGCACAATGGGTTGTGTGCGCCCCATGTGTTCAGACTACCCGCTTGGCGCTAGTGTTATGTGGGTTGGACGCTACACAGTTAACGCAGGGGCTATCGTCTTTTGTTTAGCCCTTTCGCTTTCAAGCTTTCAGCTGATGGATGTGTGAAAACTTGTCAGCCATATTTACAACACTATGCATACACGTCTTTTAATATTGCATGTAAGGCACACCAATGAAGATATCAACATGAAAGTTGCTAAACTAATAGAGTATACATCTCTTATTGTCACTGAAATTAAGTCATGTCTCTAAACCAAAAGGGTTTAATGTAAAAAATAAGAAATGTGGAAACTAACTTACATATTTCAGATTTTGAAAGTTTGGAAGTAATTCTAGGAAATGGCATTCACAGCCCTTGTTTGTTATTCACGTCAGTAGGAAGGTTGTATTATTGTTTACTAACATCATAAATATCAAGATCCTATGTGCATTAGATCCAAGGATAGATCAAAATGTTTAAAGCGATGTAACACTGAAAAATGTTAGCCATTTTTGTATACGACACTCATCGCTATCCACACTAACATCACTGTCTGGAGGTGCTGGATTATCATCATCGTCTACACGTTCCGATTCGGACAGAGAAACATCATCATCACTTTAATAGTTGTTAAGAAATTCAATGATAGCATCGTCAGCTAATTGAAATCACTTCGCCATGTCGCACACAATAAATAAATAGGCCTAACCTAAGTGAACTATATCACTTCACTTTAACTAAGCACCAAATTACCTAAGAAACCTATTTAAATAATGAACTAACAAGTAAACTAAATAAATTGCCCACGATACAGTTTAATTTCACTATATAATCACGAACGAAAACGCAAGTTTGCTGCCAATCACGATGTAAACAATACACGGAAATCCAGTGAACACGTGTTTCAGACTAAAGAATATCGATAAATACCGATAGCCGGCATTTTTCGCGGAGTATAGCATGAGTTAAAACTGTACTCTTCTTATTCCGTACCAAACTGCTGCTATCTGGTGCGTAAATAATGAACTAAAAATAATAAAGTTGTGTAACTACAGACCGTTACTGTGTCAGTTTTCGCAGAACCCGTGGGTACCGATGGATCGTTACCTTGAAAGCGAAAGGGTTAAACACTCTTTTAAAGAAATAAATATATTTCCGTCGACATTTCAAGAAATGTAAGATTTTTCCTGTGCTATTGAGACGATTTGGAAGATTTGGCTCTAAACGCACCTTCTAGCTCCTTCTGTTCGGGAGCTTGAGTTTTTTGTCGGATGAACTTAGCGTATTTATAATAGATTGATAAAATTTCTTCGCTTTATCGGCAAAATGCCTTCATTTGAGGCCACTTAAAATGTCAAATCTAGAACAATAGTCAACAATCAAAACATTTTGTGTTGAGTCTATTATTTAATGTGTATATTCAGACTGTCTACATCGAACAGTAACCAAAAATGCCATTCATTATTAATAAAGTTAGCTTTTGTAGTTTAAGCAATGATGATGTTTTGTTGCCTCCATTGCATATAACATTAGGCCTCATGAAGCACTTTGTAATGGCTCATTGTCAAGAATCTGAAGCTGTTCAACATTCAAAGACTTTTTCCCTAAATTGCCAGAAGCCAAAATTAAAGCTGGTATTATCGTCACGACCTCAGATAAAGAAACTAATTGCCATTGAAGAATGTAAACAATTACTCAACACCCACGAAAAACAAGCATGGTACAGCCTTAAACCAGTTTATTTAATCGTGTCAGAAACATATATTACAAACAACAAAACATAACAGAAAATGGAGAAACAAGACAATTACAATTACAAAACAAGAAGTATAAAATCAAGAACTGGTACTATAAACATTGTCATTTCTGATAAACATGAAGTTGTTCCACACAAATATGAATTTAATTATATTTGTCCTGACCAGTATGCGGCAAGTTCACATGCTTCTGTGGTAGCATCAATTACATTCTGGGGAGAGCATGTAGTTGGACACAAGCTGCAGACAAGAAGATGGCTCATTGTCTGTTCTTCACCGGAATTACAGAGTGTGGAGTCACAGGCAAATCCCCACTTTTGCATGTAGCTCTTTGTTCTTCCGACTCCTGAGCGCAACCTGTTCAGTGACTTCCATGTAGGCCAACTTCCTTGGTGACCTGGAGGGAGGCTCTCAGAGGGTATCATCCATCCTGCGAGGTGCCTGGATCTGGAACGCCATGAGTGCGTTCTGAAGTTCATCGGTGATTCACTAAGGCTTTCTGTTGAATGAAGAAAGCATTTCCTTGACTTGAGCCTTTGTGTTGCTGGTTGATACCCATATAAAGTACGGGTTGTCAGATTCTGTGCTTTAGATTTCTCCAGTCTGGATGCACACTCACGACGAATATCTGGAGGAGGAATACCTGCTAGAGAGTAGAGTTTTTCAAGTGGTGTAGATCTCAGGCAGCCTGTAATTAGTCTACAGGTCTCATTTAAGGCGACATCCACTTGATTAGCATGGCTAGATCGTCACCAAACAGGGCAGGCGTATTCTGCAGCTGAATAACAATGGGATATAGCTGAAGTTCTTAATATATGAGGATGCGTTCCCCAGGCTGTACCCGATAATTTAAACCAGTGATCCATGGCTTCCTTGGAAATAAGACAAAAGAGAATTATAAAGAGTCCCTTGCTCCGAGGCCTTAAGAACTGGATCTGGATACTCAACTGTGCAAATTATTGCAGAAGGCTGTAATTCTCTCAACAACCCGAATCTTCCGGATGTTCAAAGGTAGCGATTTTGACTTTCCAGCCTAGAAGTGGTTATTTCAGTAACAATACTTTGGTTCCCTGAAGTCCGTATAGTTATTTTGTGATGTACCAGCAATGTATTATATGTACTGTATATATAATAATAATAATAATAATAATAATAATAATAATAATAATAATAATAATAATAATATTTATTTATCGTATGGTTTCTAGAGCCGGGAGTGTCCGAGGACATGTTCGACTCGCCAGAGTCTGTAGCTGCTTCCAGCAGTCACCCAGAGAGTGAGCTACACGTTCCGTTGAATTTCAAGTAGTTCCAACTTTCGCTACTGGATGTCAATGATACCTTGTGGTGAAGGTTGGAACTTTGATAGTGCGTTCCAACGAAATCTAACCTAGAAATGTAGGTCCACACAAGTTTAGTCTGTGGAAGAATCTTTTACATGCCATAAATCTATGACATGGGACTGCCAGCTTTACTTCCCCTCCGAAGGAAGGCATACTGAAGGATTTTTAACGCTCTTGAAAAATCCGACGACTTCGGCCGGGTTTGAACCCGCTATCTTGGGCACAGCAGTTCAGCAAGCTACCAACTACGCCACCTAAGCCGCTTATAATAATAATAATAATAATAATAATAATAATAATAATAAGCATCCGCCTCTCTTTCCTTTTCCTATTTCTGTCTCTCTCCCTCTCTCAGAAACGCTGAAATAGCTAGGGACTCATCACTCACCGGGCATGCTGCTACTGCCTGCATGGCTCATGCAGGTAAGATACATTTACGTACAGACAGTCGAGTAAAATCGGCATCATTTTCATTAATTCCATATGGCTTCTCTACAAGCCAAGGTTCCCCTTTGTATTTTCCCAGTCCTTTGTGACTAAACCATTGACAGAGTCAACAACTGGAATTCAACAAAATTATGTTAAATGGTCCGGCTAAGCTCAAATAATGTACAGCGTTTCTCCCCAGTGTACCATCGGGCTCGTCAGTTGGTACGGTACTCCTCACCAAGACGCTGAATAGTGCTCACTAAGCAGGCCAAAGCAAGACACTTGATCCCTCCCTATATTATTCTGCTAAGGTACCATTCCAGTTTTGTACCGAAAATAAGGTCCCATTAACACCAACCTACACATATGGGGTATCTACAGGTTCAGCATAACCCAATGCGGAAGCGAAACGCACACACTTACTCTGTAAATGCCTCACAATTAAATAAATACCTTAAAACATGTATATTTACAATGAAATAATGAAAGAATGCAACACGGTAACCATGGTAACAGAATCTCACAGGTCCATCTATTTCTATAAGACGCTATGCCATTCCAATTATTACATTACTGTGCACGTTTCCAGACGGTTATAAGGTTATCACTGAATCAAATAAAAATTCATCGATACATACAGTATAATGCGCTTAAGGGGGTCAAGGGGCAGTCTAGAATTCTTTCACGCAATTTTCACGTGTGAATGTAGTACGAAAGGTCTTTTTCACCCGACTATGAAGAGTCTCCGAAAACCACATTTGAAGGCCCTTAAATTAAAAGTGTCTGTGATATTCCCAGAAAACTAACTTCGCTCTGATATACTGTACCCGATACCTAGTTGAGGCTATCGGCTACGCCAGCTGACATTAAGCCGTAGTTGAGATTTATGGGAAAAGTTGTAAAGATAGCGCTCACATCGAGTAGAGGAGAATATTAGAAAATGACGTAGAAGGCCTAGGATCAAGAAGGCACTGCCAGTCAAGTAGATGGAATTATGGGAGGAATATTAAAGTTTTATTAAGATCTGAATGGAACATAGTATATTTAATAATCTCAGAAGAGAAGAAATAACAAGCATTATATATGATAATAACTTGAAGAAAGACAGATAATCCCTTAAGTTATTGTATAACTTAATAGCCGAGATGAAGGTGGTCGAGATTATATTTGTGACGCACGACCGTAGATGGTGGTAGAGAATCACGTGACCGCGCCAGGTAGGAGCTGGTCAATGCAGTTTAGAGACATCAGTCGAGTTCAGCCAGCGAGCTGAAGTGGTACACATGCGCAGAGCGTACGGTAAAGTCGAGCGGTGAACAGCACTTGTTACGTAAAGCGAAGGCGACAGTATTACTTAACCAAGCAGAGAGCGGAAGTAGGTCATTGAGCCAAGGCGAGCAACACAGGGCAGACGGCGACAGGACCGGTTCCGATGCAAGCTACACGGGCCGTGTACGGAGGAGAAAAGCCGGGGTTCAGAACAGCATTGTAATACGAGTTTGAGAACTTTATTTCGAGCTGCATTTTATAACGCAGAACAGTATAGCAAAGCGGCATGGCGAGGCCGGCTTTAAGCATAGTTCATTCTGGAACAATGCAGTAGATCAGAGCGGGCTAGTTCCGACTTTTATACGCAGGCAACATTAAAGAAGCTGAACTTCATTTCAACATTCAGTTACAACATTGAGTTGGGACTTGTATTCAGTAATAGAATTGTGCAGGCAGATAGTTACAATATACTGCAATTATGAACTTAGATATTCAAATTACATTACGACTATGCATTTCATAACGGAATATGTAGAGCGACTATGGGGTCCAAACAACATTAACGCTTTTAAGCAAACGAACTGTTACAATTATATGCACTTATGAACATTGGCACGTGCAGTAATAGAATTCTTTTTCATGAATTATCACAAAATACCGAGTACGAACACAGCTACAGGGTGTTTCAAAAACTTATACACTTTCACAAATAAAATTTATTTTCTGCAAGTGAGACTTAACCGCTGTGGAGATTGAACTTTTAACAAGCAAACCGAACATTGTATGGGACAGTGGCGTAACTTAGAAGAAGAACATGGGGTACGCTGCTTTTATGAACATTTACGTAAGATTTTGGACAGTATCCATTATGGATAACATGCAGTTCATCGTGTCGGAGTAAACGAAGATAGAGACGCGATGGCACCACGGAGCGATGGATTCGATTCCTGAAGAAGAGGAGGTTTAACCTCTGATTCACTTGGGATATGAAGGCGATCGTTATTGCGTGGGTGAAACGATATTCACGTCGATCTTTCGAGAAATTTATTAAACACGAGGATAATCGACGATCTTTGAAATATAATAACAGCTGATATGAGAAGGTACTGTAAGAGTTATGACTTTCTAATATGATATTTTCATGAACACTGGGCATAAATGTATATATTTTCTAGTAGGAGTTATACGATTATTTAGACATGGCTTAAACATTATTTGCTCCAAATTTTGCTAGAATATGGCGTTACCATATGATATGGCAGGCACCATTATACGAAATTCTCACCATTGGTTGGCTTTATTAAGCAGATGTTTGGTCTTTTAGACATTTTCCAGTAAGGATAGTTTTCCTGGATAGTTATTTTTTTGTGGCGAGTATTTCGAACTCGTGATCTGCAATTGGATTATTTAAATCACTTCGTCAGTTCATTGCATACTAGCGAGTGTGTATTATTCATCAGTAGGGATTTTTTTCCATTGGATTGTTTGGAGATATTAAGATGTTATTCACTCAAGTGAATGAATATCGCTTTTATGTGACAACTAGAGACTTGTTGATTCCAATCTGGTACATTCACTCATGAGACGACGAGATGGGGCCTTTCGTATTTATACGATTGCGTGGTGGTACACATCTTTACCCATCGTTCAGGGCATTATCATGTTCGACGACAGGGCAAGGCCTTTCGTATTTATACGATCGTGTGGTGGTTACTCATCTTACTTGCCATTGAGGAACTCATTTTTATCATCCGAGTGTACTTGAGATTGTAAGAGGATCAAACAAGGAACTACTAGTCACATATCAGTCGAATTTTGTTAAATAAATTAAAAATACATGTCAGCAGGGTTACATTTTGTAATTCTTGTTTGCCAATCCAATATTTTGTTGCTATACTCTTTTGAGAGTACTTTCAGTTTAACAGCTGTTACAGCTGATGCTTTTGATAATTTTTATGATTGAATTTGACACCTTTGAGAAGGATTTAAAGTAATTGAATCTTGTAAGATGAATCATTAATGGTCAGATTTATTTTAAGGCAGATCAATATTGCATATTTCGATGCGAGAGATTATAGCACATTGGTGTTTTTCTGTGAAGTGAATTATGAGAATTTTAAGAGAATTTATGCTATTTGAAAGCAGATTTTGAATCGGATTTCAATTACTAAAGTGATATTTTTCCTAATTGTTTAAGAAGTTGTCTAGATGTGATCAGATTAATTACAGTTATTGGAGATTGTGTGCGTTGATAATTTGAAGCCAGTTATGTATTTTTGTAGATCATGCAACGTGATTAAGTGAAGTTTGTGATAGGCATTTTGTGGAAGTTACCAAGTGGAAGTTGCAATATTGCTAATGTATTTTGAAGCAGACATGAGGTTGTCGAACCCAGTCTAACATAATTTTGAGATTCATGCTGTGAGCTGAATATTTATGGAGTTTGTGGAATAATTGTGGTATTCAAATGTGATATTTGATAAAGTGAAAATATATAATGTAATTATGGATAGTGAGATCAAACGTGAATTTGTGAAGGCAATAATATTTTTGGCATGATAATTGAATACGAGATATAACTTGGAAGTGATAAAACTGTAAGAAAACGTTCTATAACCCATATTAAACAATTTGTTAGGAAATTAAACAAATAAATAGTGTTGATAATACAAGATTTTCTGATAATAATAATTAATGAAATAACAATCTGAAATGTAAACATATTAATGATCTGACCTAATGAAATAAAAATCAGAATGACTAGATGAAATAATAAAAATCTAAATAACCAGATGAATAAAATTTAAATAAGTTGATAAATTAAATTTTGGAATATATCAATGAATTAAATAAATGGATGAATTAAAGATTGAATAAATAAGCTGATTTAAAGAAATTAATAGATGATTGAATAGATGATGAATAACTGAATTAGAAGGTGATAATTAACTAAAGAAGCTGATGATTAATAAATTTAAATGAATTTAAATAAATTTAATTGAGAAATGATTTGAAGAATTGCAACTTGTGTTGATGAATTAAACAATTAATTTTGATGATGATGATAATTATAACCAATGAATAGTGGATTTTCTGTGATTCACAAAACAAGCAATGATTAATGACAGTGTAAATAGTGTAAATTAATTATTCGATGTTTAGGAGCATTTTACTAACATATTCAGCATTTGAATAATGCCATGCAAGCCATAAATTATGTGATATTTAAAATATGTGATTATAATATGTGTGTTTAGACAGATTAATAATATTTTTTACATCCACATTCATGATGTTAATATAAAGAGAAATTAGGTCTCAGTTATCACGAATGTCAGTGACGCAAAGACATAGTGCTACGGTGATCCTGAGAACCCAAGAGAACTTTAGAAATTTTTCCTATTTTATGTGGATTAAATACACTTTGAGTAGAATGGAGATGGTTCGATTTTCTGGACAATGACAATTTAACGTTGGCATTCGACCATGCTCTTAGGTAGGATGAGTGTTTAATATGTCTGTCTGACTATCAAAGTTGAATAAATTTGTTTTTATCTTAGTTGTGATCTGATGGTGATGTGATTTTCCTATTTTCTTTCCTTGTCTTAATTAAGGCTTAACCAGGAAGGATGTGGTTTGCTAGGGATTCAGTTGATGGCGCCCATTGATATTTGTATTTTTTTATTAAATTTAAACCCGTAACGACCCTGGAGATACTTTATCTTGTGTTACCCTCTGCTTTTGAGATATTTCAACTGAATTTCCGACACATTCCTTATTTGACTAGGTGTTCATTTAACTCCGCTCTGTCCTGGAAATCCAGGAATGCGATGTAATAGCAGATGGGTCATCGCATCCCCAGGACGAACGGGTACAGAGAGAGAGGGAGAATTGGCTTTACCCATCCGTGGGGCTTCGATTGTGGTTATTCTATGGAATCACATCAGATTTGGATTACGGAGAGATTGATCTCAATTTCATTTAATGATGTTATAAAATTTATTAAACTTAGTCAGACAATATACTTGTATGCCCATTCCAGTGATCATGTTAATCATATTAGTGTTATATCATGTTTAGTTATAAGTCATTTTTCGTATACCCAAGTGAATGCAGCAATTGATACATTGTGATGTGTTGTTATCTAACGTCTCTGAATAAGACGTTTATTGAAAAATATAATTATGTTACCGGAAGATTTAGCTAAGGGGAGTTACAGAATGGCATGTCTAGTATTGCAGTAACTATTTCTAAAATGGAAACAGAAGTTAAAGAGCAAATAAATGATTCAGAAGCTAGGTTAGAAGCTAGATGTAAAGAAAATGTGCAATTATTACAGACTAGTAATGAAGATAATTTAAAGTCATTAGAGACCAGGTTACAGTCAAATAGTAAAGATGAGTTGATGTCATTGCAGACTAGTAACGAAATTAATTTGAGATTATTGGAAGAAAGATTACAGTCAAATAGTAAAGATGAATTAAAGTCATTAGAGACTAGGTTACAGTCAAATAGTAAAGAAGAATTGAAATTATTTGAAGAGAGATTACAATCAAATAGTAAAGATGAATTGAAGCCATTAGAGACCAGATTACAGACCAGTACTGAAAGCAATTTGAAAGCTAATGAAGCTAACTTGAAGGATAGTTTTAAATTATTAGAAACTAGATTACAAGCTCGTAGTGAAGAGAATAATACAGAGTTAAAAACAATTTACCTAGTTTGGAGAATAGATTAACATTAAAGAATGATGAAATCTTTAAGGTTTTACAATTAGATATAAAAGCAGTAGAAATGAAAGGAGAGGAAAATGTGCAAATGTTAAGGAAGAATATTATTGATTTAGAAATTAGAGAAGAAGAAAACTTTCTTAATTTAAGAACAGATGTTATGTCTATTCAGAAAGACATTAAATCAGATGTATCGAAGCTGAGATTCGACATTGATGGTTTAGTGGCGGATGTAGGCAAAATACAAGAGTGGTCTACTGAAGTATCTTTCGAAACTAAAATCAAAGGTCTAGAAATGAATCTAGGTAATGAAATTAAAGGTTTAAAGTCAGTAATTGGGACCGTTAAAGAGGAAGTCTTAGGAGAGGTTAATTCTAACTTGAAATCCTTAGAAAACCAATTGCAGATAGACATTAAGAAAATTGATGATGATATAGAGCAAAAGGTTAATGAAAACTTAGCTTTATTCAAAAATAGCGTCGGCGAAATAGTGGAAGAACGGTATAGTGAGGTCGATGCCGAAGCAAAAGAAAAACGTGCAGGGTTGGATGAGAAATTAATCGCAGGTATGGCGAACTTGGAAGCGAGATTTACTGAGAATAATGAAGCAATGAAGATAGATTCAACTCAGTTTAGGACAGATGTTGATCAGTTAAAGGAACAAGTCGCATCAGTAAAGACTACATGCGAAGACAAGATAGACAAATTAAAGAACGATTTAGAAGAGAGTAACAGAACGCAGAATGTTACGTCGTTAGATAATTTGGAAACTCAGGTCAAGACCGTAGAAAAAAGAACAGAAGATAGAATGACTAAACTAGAATCTATAATAAATAGTTTCACAAGTCAAAATGTTACAACGGGGTAGGTATCGATAAATCAGACACCGATAGACCGCAGTATGAACAGTCAAGAGGTTAGCGTGAGAGAAGACCGTCAAACGCAACAGAATGTAACATTCGAAAGGGCTAGTTCAACCCCTCAAGATAATCCGAATTCGAATAGGAGTACGTTTGGTACGAGTGAACGATACTCAGGTCCAGTGACCATCATCAGAAATCTGGATGACAAGCCAAGGAAGTTTTCAGGGAACACAGGAGTCACACCAGTCGAATTTCTGAGGGATATTCGCGATTATATGGCGGAACATAGAGTAGCCAAGGAAAGAGAACTAAGGATAGTCGAACGCGCCTTAGACGGGTCTGCGTTAACTTGGTTTCGCGCATTCAGGAGCAATTTTGCGAATATGGAACAATTTGCCATAGCATTCTTAAGGAGATTTTGGAGTGCAGAGGATCAGCTGAACGTATGAGCAGAAATGTATTCGAAGCGTTACTCTACGTCACATCCAACGCATTATGCTAATTACTTTACCTCGCAATTGGCTAAGTTGCAGTTTTTGATTCCTCCATTGCCGGAAGAAGAGATTTTGCAAGCTATAGCAAGACAGTTGCCAATTGAGGTACAACGATCACTCATAGCATCGGGAGCGAACACACTTGAGCACTATGACGATATATTACGCCGATTAGACTATACAAGCGCTCAAATCACACCCAGAACTGCACGGAACGAGAATCGAAACACGCAAGAGGTGAATGCGGTAGTTGTCGATAACGCAGCACAGACTGATAGAAGAGATTCCTGGGGAAACAGAAGGAACGAAGGGAATAGAGGTAATATTCACAACGTTCGCGGAAATGATCGATATCGAGGACCATACGAGAGGCCATACGATCAGGACGCAAGAAACAGTAGATACAGGAACTATGATCAGAATTCCAGATACCAGAATAGGAATAGGTACAATAATAGATATCGAGGTCGATACAACTGGAACCAAGGTCAGCAATCTAATCAGAACGATAGGCAGGATAGCAGAAGAAATGGTCCAAATGAAAGACAAGATAATCGAGAATATGGGAGATCAAGGCAAGAAAGTAGACAGCCTAGTGCACCACCCGAAGAGATAACTAGAGATGTTAATCGAGCAAGCACGAGTGGTGAAGGAAGAAATAAACGACAAAGTAATGCAGAATCGGAATACTAATCATTGGGAATCAATCATCATTGTTGAAACGTATCAGGTCAAAGAAGAGAATCTAATTTAATTGAAGAGGAGATATAGTACATCAAGGGAAAGGATACTAATGAAGTTGTGGGGACTTTAAACGCAGCTAGCATTAGAAAGTATCATTATGCTGAATAAGAGAATTATAGAGCTATCGTGTACATATGTTGTGTATAGAATGCCTGAGAGTGTATTTTTTTTCAAGCCTGATAAAAAAGGAGATGTACGGGAGAGATGTACCCGATACCTAGTTGAGGCTATCGGCTACGCCAGCTGATATTAAGCCTTAGTTGAGATTTATGGGAAAAGTTTTAAAGATAGCGCTCACATCGAGTAGAGGAGAATATTAGAAAATGACGTAGAAGGCCTAGGATCAAGAAGGCACTGCCAGTCAAGTAGATGGAATTATGGGAGGAATATTAAAGTTTTATTAAGATCTGAATGGAACATAGTATATTTAATAATCTCAGAAGAGAAGAAATAACAAGCATTATATATGATAATAACTTGAAGAAAGACAGGTAATCCCTTAAGTTATTGTATTACTTAATAGCCGAGATGAAGGTGGTCGAGATTATATTTGTGACGCACGACCGTAGATGGAGGTAGAGAATCACGTGACCGCGCCAGGTAAGAGCTGGTCAATGCAGTTTAGAGACATCAGTCGAGTTCAGCCAGCGAGCTGAAGTGGTACACATGCGCAGAGCGTACGGTAAAGTCGAGCGGTGAACAACACTTGTTACGTAAAGCGAAGGCGACACTATTACTTAACCAAACAGAGAGCGGAAGTAGGTCATTGAGCCAAGGCGAGCAACGCAGGGCAGACGGCGAGAGGACCGGTTCCGATGCAAGCTACACGGGCCGTGTACGGAGGAGAAAAGCCGGGGTTCAGAACAGCATTGTAATACGAGTTTGAGAACTTTATTTCGAGCTGCATTTTATAACGCAGAACAGTATAGCAAAGCGGCATGGCGAGGCCGGCTTTAAGCATAGTTCATTCTGGAACAATGCAGTAGATCAGAGCTGGCTAGTTCCGACTTTTATACGCAGGCAACATTAAAGAAGCTGAAGTTCATTTCAACATTCAGTTACAACATTGAGTTGGGACTTGTATCCAGTAATAGAATTGTGCAGGCAGATAGTTACAATATACTGCAATTATGAACTTAGATATTCAAATTATATTACGACTATGCATTTCATAACGGAATATGTAGAGCGACCATGGGGTCCAAACAACATTAACGCTTTTAAGCAAACGAACTGTTACAATTATATGCACTTATGAACATTGGCACGTGCAGTAATAGAATTCTTTTTCATGAATTATCACAAAATACCGAGTACGAACACAGCTACAGGGTGTTTCAAAAACTTATACACTTTCACTAATAAAATTTATTTTCTGCAAGTGAGACTTAACCGCTGTGGAGATTGAACTTTTAACAAGCAAACCGAACATTGTATGGGACAGTGGCGTAACACAGAAGAAGAATATGGGGTACGCTGCTTTTATGAACATTTACGTAAGATATTGGACAGTATCCATTATGGATAACATGCAGTTCATCATGTCGGAGTAAACGAAGACAGAGACGCGATGGCACCACGGAGCGATGGATTCGATTCCTGAAGAAGAGGAGGTTTAACAGCTGATTCACTTGGGATATGAAGGCGATCGTTATTGCGTGGGTGAAACGATATTCACGTCGATCTTTCGAGAAATTTATTACACACGAGGATAATCGACGATCTTTGAAATATAATAACAGCTGATATGAGAAGGTACTGTAAGAGTTATGACTTTCTAATATGATATTTTCATGAACACTGGGCATACATGTATATATTTTCTAGTAGGAGTTATACGATTATTTAGACATGGCTTAAACATTATTTGCTCCAAATTTTGCTAGAATATGGCGTTACCATATGACATGGCAGGCACCATTATACGAAATTCTCACCATTGGTTGGCTTTATTAAGCAGATGTTTGGTCTTTTAGACATTTTCCAGTAAGGATAGTTTTCCTGGATAGTTATTTTTTTGTGGCGAGTATTTCGAACTCGTGATCTGCAATTGGATTATTTAAATCACTTCGTCAGTTCATTGCATACTAGCGAGTGTGTATTATTCATCAGTAGGGATTTTTTCCATTGGATTGTTTGGAGATATTAAGATGTTATTCACTCAAGTAAATGAATATCGCTTTTATGTGACAACTAGAGACTTGTTGATTCCAATCTGGTACATTCACTCATGAGACGACGAGATGGGGCCTTTCGTATTTATACGATTGCGTGGTGGTACACATCTTTACCCATCGTTCAGGGCATTATCATGTTAGACGACGGGGCAAGGCCTTTCGTATTTATACGATCGTGTGGTGGTTACTCATCTTACTTGCCATTGAGGAACTCATTTTTATCATCCGAGTGTACTTGAGAGTGTAAGAGGATCAAACAAGGAACTACTAGTCACATATCAGTCGAATTTTGTTAAATAAATTAAAAATACATGTCAGCAGGGTTACATTTTGTAATTCTTGTTTGCCAATCCAATATTTTGTTGCTATACTCTTTTGAGAGTACTTTCAGTTTAACAGCTGTTACAGCTGATGCTTTTGATAATTTTTATGATTGAATTTGACACCTTTGAGAAGGATTTAAAGTAATTGAATCTTGTAAGATGAATCATTAATGGTCAGATTTATTTTAAGGCAGATCAATATTGCATATTTCGATGCGAGAGATTATAGCACATTGGTGTTTTTCTGTGAAGTGAATTATGAGAATTTTAAGAGAATTTATGCTATTTGAAAGCAGATTTTGAATCGGATTTCGATTACTAAAGTGATATTTTTCCTAATTGATTAAGAAATTGTCTAGATGTGATCAGATTAATTACAGTTATTGGAGATTGTGTGCGTTGATAATTTGAAGCCAGTTATGTATTTTTGTAGATCATGCAACGTGATTAAGTGAAGTTTGTGATAGGCATTTTGTGGAAGTTGCCAAGTGGAAGTTGCAATATTGCTAATGTATTTTGAAGCAGACATGAGGTTGTCGAACCCAGTCTAGCATAATTTTGAGATTCATGCTGTGAGCTGAATATTTATGGAGTTTGTGGAATAATTGTGGTATTCAAATGTGATATTTGATAAAGTGAAAATATTTAATGTAATTATGGATAGTGAGATCCAACGGGAATTTGTGAAGGCAATAATATTTTTGGCATGATAATTGAATACGAGATATAACTTGGAAGTGATAAAACTGTAAGACAACGTTCTATAACCCATATTAAACAATTTGTTAGGAAATTAAACAAATAAATAGTGTTGATAATACAAGATTTTCTGATAATAATAATTAATGAAATAATAATCTGAAATGTAAACATATTAATGATCTGACCTAATGAAATAAAAATCAGAATGACTAGATGAAATAATAACAAGAAGTTCCGTGAAGAACTATACAGCCTACTTTTCATGCCAATGATTATTCTACAGAATATTAACCTATCTAGAATAATGACGAAATTAAGTTGCTAATATCGAAATTTCCAATTAGTTCAAAATACTGTATACCTGGCATAATGTATCCTAATAGAGCACTACAGTTGGCAGCCCTGATGACTGAATATATTCTTAGTTCCGTCTCTTAAGGTACAAAGTACAAAATTTGGTTGAAGTTCAATGAATAGCATGGACGTTACATGCAGTTAAACATTGGATCTAACAGCGCGCGTAAAATCATGTTGGCAACAATGTCATGCATGTATTGGTTAGAAATAACCTGAAATAATATGATCTATTGTTGTGCCAATTTTGAATGAAATCCATTAGTTAGTATAGAAGTTACATGCATTTTAAAATTGGACCTATCAGCAGGCTTAGAATCATGTTGGCAGCACTGACGTATATTAGTTACTCCAAATTCGTCTAGAATGCCAGGTACTATACGTGTGCAAAGTTTAGAGCTATTGGCTTGCATACTTTCTGATATATTGATATTAGGGTAACAAAAATAGGGACAGCACATATTAACAGTTGGCAGCATTGGTTGCTCCTTAGAATACGCATAGTCATATCTGTTATGGTACACATAGCACATACGAAATTTGGTTGAAATCCAAATGATAGTATGGAAGTTACATGTATTTAAAGTTGGACCTGTCAGCAGGCTTAGAATCATGTTGGTAGCACTGACGTATATAAGTTACTCCAAATTAATATAGAATGTCAGGTACTATACGTGTGCATAGTTTAAAGCTGTCGGCTTGCATACTTTCTGATATATTGGTATTTGGATAACAAAAATTAGGAGCATTTATTAACAGTTGGCAGCCCTGGTAGCTCTTAAGAATACGCTCAGTCATATGTGGATATGTACACATACAACATACGAAATTTGGTTGAATTCCAATTGATAGTATAGAAGTTATATGCATTTAAAAATTGGACCTATCAGGAGGCTTATAATCATTTTGGCAACACTGCCGTGTTTAGCCTCCTGGAAATTAAACTGAAATATTATGATCTGTACGTGTGCCAATTTTGAAATCGCTCCCATTCATACTTTCCAAGATATCCAACATGGAGCTCAAATTTCAATTGCGATTTTTTAGCAGTTGGTAGCACTGACATCATTTTCAAATATGGCCGTGAGATATTCAGGTATAGGTCTTTACTCCTACCAAATTTTGTTTCGATTGCTGCAGCCGTTTAGGAGTTGATAGGGGGGGACACACACACAGCCAGACAGACAGACAGACAGAAGGACAGACAGACAGACAGACAGACAGACAGACAGACAGACAGACATTTGCCCGATCTCATAAGTCTTTTTTTTCCTCATTTTTGCAAAATGTGAAAAGTAGGCTAAAAATCTAAATAACCAGATGAATAAAATTTAAATAAGTTGATAAATTAAATTTTGGAATATATCAATGAATTAAATAAATGGATGAATTAAAGATTGAATAAATAAGCTGATTTAAAGAAATTAATAGATGATTGAATAGATGATGAATAACTGAATTAGAAGGTGATAATTAACTAAAGAAGCTGATGATTAATAAATTTAAATGAATTTAAATAAATTTAATTGAGAAATGATTTGAAGAATTGCAACTTGTGTTGATGAATTAAACAATTAATTTTGATGATGATGATAATTATAACCAATGAATAGTGGATTTTCTGTGATTCACAAAACAAGCAATGATTAATGACAGTGTAAATAGTGTAAATTAATTATTCGATGTTTAGGAGCATTTTACTAACATATTCAGCATTTGAATAATGCCATGCAAGCCATAAATTATGTGATATTTAAAATATGTGATTATAATATGTGTGTTTAGACAGATTAATAATATTTTTTACATCCACATTCATGATGTTAATTTAAAGAGAAATTAGGTCTCAGTTATCACGAATGTCAGTGACGCAAAGACATAGTGCTACGGTGATCCTGAGAACCCAAGAGAACTTCAGAAATTTTTCCTATTTTATGTGGATTAAATACACTTTGAGTAGAATGGAGATGGTTCGATTTTCTGGACAATGACAATTTAACGTTGGCATTCGACCATGCTCTTAGGTAGGATGAGTGTTTAATATGTCTGTCTGACTATCAAAGTTGAATAAATTTGTTTTTATCTTAGTTGTGATCTGATGGTGATGTGATTTTCCTATTTTCTTTCCTTGTCTTAATTAAGGCTTAACCAGGAAGGATGTGGTTTGCTAGGGATTCAGTTGATGGCGCCCATTGATATTTGTATTTTTTTAATTAAATGTAAACCCGTAACGACCCTGGAGATACTTTATCTTGTGTTACCCTCTGCTTTTGAGATATTTCAACTGAATTTCCGACACATTCCTTATTTGACTAGGTGTTCATTTAACTCCGCTCTGTCCTGGAAATCCAGGAATGCGATGTAATAGCAGATGGGTCATCGCATCCCCAGGACGAACGGGTACAATACCTATGAAGGAATGACAAACCCCTAACCACTGCACCAGTAGCTGAATTGATAGATTCCGATTATTCATACCAAGGATAAATCAGTCATTGCATTCATGATTGAGATTTTGCTAAGTGTACTCTTTACAACTAGAATATTCGCTGGCGAAGCCGCGACGGGTAATGCTAGTACACATTATAATATGTAGTATCGACGTCACGAGCAATGCCAAAGCACTACAGGAAGTATAGTCTTCCTTCCAAAGCAAATGCAAACTTTACCTTGGTAATCGATATGTTGAAAGAATATTCCCAATGAGCACTATTCAGCGTCCTGGTGAGTTGTACCATACCAACTGACGAGCCCAATGGTACACTGGGGCGAAACGCTGTACATTATTTGAGCTTAGCCCGACCATTTAACATAATTTTCTTGAATAATCACAGCTCAATGGACCATAACAACATGTTTCTCGTTCGAGAACAATCTTTCGACATAATAGTTATAACAAGGAAAGTACATCCGCCTGAATCAGTACTATAAAGAAACAATTAATTATTTAACTTGTTTTCAGTACATGTTTCGAGGATTAATTATATTTTATCCCCTTCATCAGCTATTGAAAAAACAAAACAAAAAGTGTAGCACAGTAATAAGATACGTATTTAAACCTAATATGGTGCACCATAAAATATAGGTTATAAGAACAGAATAAAATGGAATGAAATAGAAGGTGACGGTGATCAGCTTGCACGTGCTTGTGACAAATTGTAGTTCCGTATTGAAGCTTGAAATGGTAGATATGGAGCACCAATACTTCACCAATCAGTGTAGCTCTATAATAAATGAAGAGCCTGTAGGCTTAAAGATCCAATTTTAGCCTTTTCAAAATAAAGCGGCTTCAAGAAACGTGATCAAAATGTAACATTGTCCTAACCTCATACACCATATGCTTTGAACTAACCTCTCTTTACTAAGAGATCACATTCCATCACGTCGAGTTTCTTGAAGCCGCTTTGTTTGGAAAAGGCTAAAATTGGATCTTTAAGCATACAAGCTCCTCATTTATTATAGACCTACACGGAGTGGTGAAGTATTGGTGCTCCATACCTACCATTTCAAGCTTCAATACGGAACTATTTTTGTCATAAGCACCTGCAAGCTGATCACCGTCACCTTCTATTTCATTTCATTTTATTCTGTTCTTATAACCTAAATTTTATGGTGCACCATATTAGGTTTAAATACGTATCTTATTACTGTGCTACGCTTTTTTTTTTCAATAGCTGATGAAGGGGATAAAATGTAATTAATCCCCGGAACATGTACTGAAAACAAGTTAAATATTTAATTTTTTCCTTGTAGTATTGATTCAGGCGGATGTACTTTTCTTGTTAATAACTCTTCTAGCATATCAATACAGAACCACCATGAGTCATTTAAATAATGTAATTCTTTCGACATAACAACTGGGATGACGAAAACTTCCTTTAAGCCGTATATGTGGCTGAGCTCAGCAACAAGTGGCTGGTATTTGCGCCTTTTCTCAGCCACCGTATTCTGTATGTGTTCATCGAGGGGAACAGCAACATCGACAATGGTAGCCTTGTGTGCTTCCTTATGGAACATTCTTTCTTTCTTTCTTTCTCCGTTACGGTCTTCTGAGGACCACGAACCAATTTCAATGTTTAGTACTTTGTTGTTCATTCCTCTTCCTCCAGTTCTCTTTCATCTTTTCGCTGTGTGTCTTCTTTCTCTCTTCCGACCATTTTGATCCTTTTTTTTTATATTGCCTTATTGGCGGCTTCAGTGGCGTAGTGGGTAGCATGCTGAGCTTCTATGCCCAGATTCGCAGGTTCAAACCCGGGCGACGTCGTCGGATTTTTCAAGAGCGTTAAAATCCTTAAGTATGCCTTCCTTTGGAGGAGAAGTAAAGCCGACGGTCCCATCTCATAGATTTATGGCATGTATAAGAACTTTCCACTAATTACACTTGTGTGAAGCTAAATTATAGGTAAGATACCAGGTGAGTTATCCGTGGTCGTTACGGCATGACTGCTGGCAGTCGCTCACATCCGGGAGGCGAGGAGGTTCGATTCCCCCGCCGACAACCTTGAAGATGGTCTTCTGTGGTTTCCCATCTTCCTTCCAGGCAAATGCCGGGGTTGGTCCCTCACTATAGGCCACAGCAGCTACCTTCCAAATCCTCGTCCTTCCATTCCAACTTTCCTCCCCAACGGTACTTGTAGCTCACCCATTGGGTGTCCGTTTCGAAGCAGCTACAAAACTGGCGAGCCGAACATGTCCTCGGACACTCCTGGCACTAAAAGCCATACGCTAAAAAAAAATAGGTGATATTTGACAAACGGTCTTAGGTTCCAATGTTCGTCGCCAGGAGACGACTACGGTGGCATCTAGTAAGCAAGTTCAGAACTAGTTGTCGTTGACGGTAGTGTTTAGTAGCAAAAGTCAGAACTACTTAAAAATTGAATGTCTGCAGTTCTTGAATTAAAAACAGATAACACACACTAATACAGGCATCACAATGTTAACACCGGTTATCAGACAGATTCTACACACACCCAAAGTACACGGGGCTACATGACTGCGTTGTCGCAGCCCCTAAACTGAGGAACCAACTCTGTTCCTTGTTGAGTTACAGATACTTTGAAGTAGTGTAACCTCGTTTTTCCTTCTCTCCGGCTCATCTCCCGATTGACTTGAGAGTAATCATATTTCCCGGCTGCAGACGGATCAAAGGGAGCAAGAGACAAGGCTTTCTGTGAAAGAGCGGGCTGATATCCTGAGCAGTGTTCCTCATGAGGTGCAGGAGGACGTATTGCGACTCCATGTACGATCTATCCTACAAGTAATGATATAATAATATCTATGTTCGACGGCGTCGAAATGTTAACATTATGTGTCAGAAAACTGTATCATAATGAGGCTCATTATAACACTATTTTTCATTATGAAACAGTTTTTCCCACCAATCAGAGCTCAATAAACAGTTGTGTAACCAATTTGGTAAAGATACCTTCGCGCATGTTCGCGTAAATAGACTGGCGAATATGAGACAAGAAATAGCATTGTACCTTAATATCTCCAAATCCAATTTCTACACAGCGCATTGCTTTCAAACGACTTCGGTGACAATATTAGTGAATGCTATAGAGCTGGACAGCAGGCTGTAAACAATACGTGTTCTGTGTTGGCAAGCAAAGTGAATGGTCTCTGCTTTCGGAGTGCCTTGACCCACGCATGCGCTCTGTTCAGTCAGCAAAGCCAGCGTGCCCTGTTCCCTAACTGAATTCCACAGATATTTATGAATATTTATGTTAAAACATATAATAAAGTTATAATTATCGTCGAACATAAACAGTCGTATGCAACTCGCCTATAATGGTAATTAAGACACTCGTATGGAAATTATAAAACTCGCTTACCCTCGTTTTATAAACATACTCGTGTCATAATTATTGCCATTATAGGCTCGATGCATAATGTACTATAATGAAAAATGAAAATCCTCAGCCTGCTTCCAGTCGACTGACCGGGTCAGGGAATGGAATGAATGAAGCCCCCATCTAGCGGCGAGGATATGAACTGTGCCGGATGCCGAAGCCTGACGCACTCCTCCGAGGCAATGATTAAATGAATGACAGATGAGATGAAATGATAGTGAAGAGTGTTGCTGGAATGAAAATTTGACAGGGAAAACCGGAGTACCAGGAGAAAAACCTGTCTGCCTCCGTTTTGTCCAGCACAGATCTCACATGGAGTGGCCTGGATTTGAACCATGGATCCAGCGGTGAGAGGCCGGCGTGCTGCCGCCTAAGCCACGGAGGCTCTGCATAATGTACTATAATAATAATAATAATTTATTTACCTAATTAGCGTTTGGCTTTTACTGCCGGGAGTGTCCGAGGACATGTTCGGCTTGCCAGAGGCTGTAGCTGCTTCAAGCGTACACCCATGGGGTGAGCTACAAATTCCGTTCAATTTCAAGTAGTTCCAACTTTCGGTACCAGATGTCACTGACACCTAGTGGTGAACGTTGGAATTTTGATAGAGTGTTTAAACGAAATCTAGCCTGCAAATTTAGCTTCACTCAAGTTTAATTAGTGGAGGGATCTTTTACATGCCATAAATCTATGACATAGGACCATCGGCATTACTTCCCCTACGAAGGAAGGCATTCTGAGGGATTTTTAACGCTCTTAAAAATCCAACGTCTTCGGCCGGGTTTGAATCCACGACCTTGGGCTTGGAAGCTCAGCATGCTACCAACTACGCTACCGAAGCCGCTCACCACCTTGTGACGTAGTGTACCCATGTGAAGAATTTCCATGGAAAATAAGCTCCCGCCTCCAGCTAGCGGCAGTCCTCGGGCGTGTGCCATTCAACCCACTGTGCAGTTGCATATTTTGGATTTGAGACTAGGAGGTATCGACTCTACAATAACAACACACAACTCTACTCAAAAAGATTTAATTGGAGTCTAAATCATGGCTTCACACACATCAAAACAGCAACACAATTATATTACACACAAAATATGCAAAACATACTGTTAACTCACTTATTATTATTCGCACTTTATCATCACACAAATTCAAATAATTGTTGATTTTTCTTTACCTTGAAATTACTATAAAAATCATTACCATGTGCGCTAATGTACTGGTAAACTTTACACAAACAATGTCAATCTTACAATCTTTCGTCAATCGTAGTGAACACTTTCAACTATACAATGTGCATAAGATCATCCCTTGTCCTTTTCTTCCCGCCAAAATACTTGAATCTACCATGCATTAACCAAACTATTAATTGTAACCCCACTGTATGCCCTAATGAGTTTTCTTCCATATATTTATTCTGCTACCGCTGTGTCGAGTGGGACTTTATGCTTCCCGTCAACAGGGCGTAGCGTAATTGATATAGTATCCATTCTCGGAATTACGTGTCGTCAGTATAAAAATGTAACTTTTACCATCTTATAACTTGGCCAAATATTAAGATATCAGAACGATTCTTAATTATCAGTGTGTCTCATTGCACACATATTATATATTCATTACTACAATCTACATTTTCTAACAATCAGGGTTTCATAGCCTTCAAATTTATACATCCTACTCCAAGAATACAAGGGTGAGTTCTCTCCTGTCCCTTCACATAGTACAATGGACCCTCGCCGTGGGCGGTCAACCAACATGGTTGCTGCCCCTTGCTCCGCTCCAAGCAATTGTCTGCTGCTCCCAGACATACACAATGTGGTGTCTTAACGACCCACCAAATATTACTCACCTAATTCTTACAGAATGCAATACAGAATAAGGAATTGTTTAAACATAAACTCCTATCATTTAGGATTTAAAAGCTGGCTGCAACAGGCACAATTAATTCAGGCCAAGGAAACGAGATTCACTGTGCACAAAGTTGGTTTTTGGAACAGTCGGCGCTTTTGTTAAAGACCACGGTCAGGGCACAACTTCCTGCCCTCAAATTCACTCCCAAAGAGATGAATTAATTCACACAATTAGCTAGTTCACGGTCGATATCAGGCGTCATGGTGAGGTGTCCTCGTTTTCCTCTCATACGCACTGGATTCGAACCCGGAACGCTTTATTAGCAATAATCAGAGCTAGGGATCCCACTAGATACGCTCGATTGCAGTTTATATCTCCGTACGCCACTTGCCTATACGATATTCCATACGTCGATTAAGCTACCTGACTTCCCAGACTCTTGTGAAGCTGATCCCGTCCTTAATTAATAAGATAATATCTACCAATTAACTTATAAGCTTATTTATCAAGCTGCAATTCAATTATCTTTCAAACATTTCCATTCCCGACCTCCTTTGCATAATTCTGTCCATTATCATATGATTCTCTGATATTAATTTTCTCTGAGCGATCCATTCTTCTTTCAATAATACTGCTTAGATATACAGTTATTCAAATTAACATATATTTGTTTACAATTTCGCTGATGTTTATTTATTATTATTATTACTCACGTCTTCCCCTATCTCGACACAACGTAGCCATAGTTATATCATTAATAACTGAACATCCGTGTTCATTACATTTATAAAGCTTAGTAACTTAAATGCCATTTCTACGTTACTTGTAACGGATTTACACAAAACTAGATGTAAAACGAACATCTTAACTTGACAAAAATCAACACAAAATTAATGTATGTAGGATCTACCTTCCAAATTCAATTTTCATTGGCATATTTCATAACTTTTGATATTACCGACATACAGTGGGCTACCTGTTTACAATAAAATCATGGTTTTTCTTGTACTTACGTATTATCCTGGCATCTCCGCCCAAACACATACTCCATTGGTGCCTGCCATAGTTGCATTTTAGCAAGGCATCCTTACACTTTTTACACACACTTTATATAACTTTTCCATTGAGAAATACACTGCACTTTGCTTTTCCATGCTGAAGCTATCGCTTCCTTTTTCCATAAAACACATTATATTGACCACTACACTTGTAGAATACACATATTTAAATAACAAATCACTTTAAAAACACACGATAACTGTATACATTTTCTCACTGGTTGACACTTCTTGCAGAATCTCAGAAACACAGGTTTTGTGGATCTTTCCTCCACGAATAACCCTGCATCCCGTTTGAGAGTCTCGTGACACTGCTTGAAGTTCCCTAGTGGCTTCCTGTTCCTTGAAAATCCCTCGTGATTCCCAAAGTTCGTCAACTCCTATCCAGTGGTATGTTCCTGATACTGGCATAGATATGCTTCCATATTGTACAGAACGTTAGTCAAAGTGGTACTTATGTAAAGATACATTACCCGTATTAACAAAATGTTTATACCTGCGCAATCCTAAATACTGTATCCATGTCTAACAGATATATTCTATACTGCGCTTGTCCATCGTACATTGTACTTGTACAATTACCACTATCATTGTCCTTTGACTGCACATACAGTCTTCCTGAACGGTACGCTTTTAACAAAGTCTTGTACAGTCCCACGTACATTTATATAACAATGCATTATCTCTTCGTTATGAGGTTCGATTGACCTATTATGATGCTTTTCTAACTCGTACATACTTATACTGCACGGCTAATACACTTAATAATTTGCACTAAAAATGTTAAAGTCTTTTGTTCGCGCGTCCCTTTTCCTGGACCAGACCAGCGTGGTCTCTGCCCAGCGACTTGTTTCAACTGTCCTCGACTGCCTGCTCCAGTGACCTTATATTTGTTTTCACCATAAAAGTAGGTCCGTAAATTCCTTGGAGCTTCATCTCTTCTTTACATGCTTTTCCTCTCTTGAAATGATGTTTTTCAGATGCGTCCTGCATCACTGTTTCCATATCTGCCCGCGTGCATGATAATCGATCGGTCAATTAATTATAATTAATTGCCTCCCCCAGTGCGTACCGACGCGGCGTGGGTGGTGATTCCCCTATGACCTGGTAATATTTCTGCGCTGGTCTCATTTCTGCTGTGTCACTCCGCAATACCTTAAATCTGCCTCGATTTCGATGTCTGATGGCTAGATAATTAGCCTCCTTGCAATTCATTCACGCAGGTGCAATCCTTATGTCTCTGGCATACTCCAATCGCGAGTAATCATTAAATTATCCTTGCAGTTCCCCGCTCCACTGGTATCCTCTCTTGTGGTAAGGGGATTTACTAGAACAGATCTGCAACCCTCACCCTCTTCTAGACGGCGTAAATAGATCCGAGTGACTGACGTGGTGCCTTGAAAACACGCCCAGTTTCTAAACTCATTTGTAAAATGTCAAGAGCTCCAACTCTTAGTGCTAACTTCAGAACTGTATGCATTTTACAGCCAAATATTGCCGTATTCTTTCCATCTTTTCTGCATTACATTAACAAATAATGTCAGAATTCATTTAAATCACATTAGTGGTTTAATGTGTCCTGTCTCTAGGGGTATCTCTTGAATAAATCCCTCAGAGACCCTGGGTTCATTCCTCGCTGGCATCTCTATTCCGTTCTCACTTTCCCAGTGTCCCAGGTTCAACACCAGTCGGCCTAATGCCCTAGGGTACAGTAGTGACTAGTATTCTTGACTGTCATCGCGGAGGTCCAGTTTCGATTCACGACTCTGCCAAGAAATGTAATTCTGGGCTGAGGATTGGAGCGGGGTGCATTCAGCCATTCCATGGTTTTCCCTAGGAAAATATCGGTCATGGCCGCCTCATTCTAAATCCTAGCCATACAACCCACGCCCAAGTAATTGAGGCTCATGACCATGGTGTCCAAACTACCTAGGTGAAGGAGCAACAATAAATGCTAAGCTCAAAAGTTTAGCCAAGCGTGTTATGTCACGGTTCACGACTGCAATGTAAAACTAGATTGGATCTCCGTGGTTCGGTCCTCAGCGTTGATATCAGGCATATTAAATGTGGTTTCTCCCCGGTATTATAAATTAACCAATAAACCGTTGATGTTTTGTTGTGAACAAAATAACGACGGTAAGCGAGAAGGAAGGTGTGGCAAGACTCAGCTATAACAGACTGGCGCTTTGTCATCGAATTGGAATACTATAATTGCCTAATTTTAATTAAATGTTTACACGTTATTGGTCCAAATCGAAGAGCGACATATGAGTGGAAATCAGACAAATCCAACATACACCCAAGTACACAACTGATGACTAGGGATCGGATTTTTTTAAAATGTGCATATGCAAATGGATTTTTTTATTGCATTTATTGCATATTCTGAACAAAACAGCATATTTTATCATACATATTTGACAAAACATCTGGAACAAAATTGGTGTTGCCTGCGTTTTGGACATCCCTTGTAAGCAGCTTTCTGAGGAGCAGATAACGAGATAGCAGTATTTTACGCCTGACATTTCAAGAAATAGATGGGGTGAAAGCGTTAAAAATCCCTCAGTGTGCCTTCCTTCGGAAGGGAAGTATATCCGGCGGGTCCATGTCATAGATTTATGGACTGTAAAAGAACTTCCAGTAACTAACCTTGTGTGAAGCAAAATTTGTAGGTTGGGTTTAATTAATGCTTGGAAGTTCCAACGTTCGTCACGAAGTGCTGGTGGCGATGGCATCTAGTAGTAGCCAAGTTCACAGCTAGGTGTCGTGGACGGTAGCATTTGGTAGCAAAAGAAGGAACTAGTTGAAATTATCGTCTGCAGTCCTTATTTGAATAAAGACAGATAACACACACTAATACAGTAATCACAATTCACACCATTTATCAGACAGATTCTACACACACCCAAAGTACACGGGGCTACATGGCCGCGTTGTCGCAGCCCCTAAACTAAGTAACCGACATTCCTTTCACCATTTGGGTAGTATCCCTTGTAAACAACTTTCTGAGGAACATATAAAGAGAGATAACAGTGTTTTACTTTTCCATCTTTACATTGTGCAAGCAATGAAGGAAATTGGAGAAAAATTTAAAGTGGGAGTGAAGTTTCAAGGAGAAGTAATTTCAACGCTGAGATTTGCTGATGACATCGTCATCTTGGCCGACATGCCTGAGGATTTGAATGAGGTTTTGAATGGTATGGACTCCGTCTTGAGGAAAGAATTAATGATGAAAATTAATAAATGTAAATCAAAAATATTGGAATGCAGCCGAAATAAATCAGAAACCTCTATGGACATCAAATTGGTAGGTGAAAATCTGAAGGAAGTAGGAGACTTCTGTTATTTAAGGAAGCAAAATAACCAGTGATGGACGAAGCAAAGAAGATATAAAAAGTAGTTTGTCTCAGGCAAGGAAAGCATTTCTACAAAAAAAAGTAATCTGTTGACATCGAATATAGATTTAGGTATTAGAAAGTCATTTTTGAAAGCCGTTGTCTGGAGCGTGGTGCTCTATGGAAGTGAAACTTGGACTATTGGTGCAGCAGAAAAGAGGAGAATTGAAGCTTTTGAAATGTGGTGTTACAGGAGAATGATGAAGATCAGATGGGTAGATAGGGTTACAAATGAAGAGGTATTAAGAAGAGTGGGAGAGGAGAGATGTTTCTGGCGACTGCTAATGAAGAGAAGAGATAGGTTAGTAGGACACATACTAATACACCCAGGAATAGCAAGCTTAATGCAAGGAAGGGTCGAGGACAAGAACTTTAGGGGTAGACCAAGGTTAGAATATGTTAAACAGATTGCCTCTGATGTAGGTTGTGGTAGCTCTGTAGAGATGAAACGATTAGCTCAGGACAGGGAGGCGTGGAGGGCTGCATCAAACCAGTCAAAAGACTGAAGACTCAAACGCACACACGCAAGCATGCTGCCTCGAAATGCCTAAAAAGAAGAGCAGCAGAAAGTATTTATTAAAAGAGTGGGTGTCAGGTAATAGTGATTATTCAACAGATGGTGTTGTAGTCTATTGTCAAATATGCTCCAAGGAAGTGAAATGTGAAAAGAAATTTCAACTTGAACAACATGCAAACAGTGTCCTAGGCGAAACCCCACACAAGACACGGCACAAACCTAGAAGAATTGCTGAGTTTTAGTCTGTACAGCCTGTTTCGATTCAACACGGAACTGTAAAATGGGTTGCCTACCCACCTGCAATTGGCTTGAAATCAGCTCGTAGCGCACTAGCGACTGGGCTGAGTTCGATTTCAGTGATTGCCGCCTTCTTTTGCAGCATTGCAAAGCATTTTGCCCTTTCAAATTATATTTACACAGGCTTCACAATAAGTTTGAACGATTTCTATTTCAGAACATGTTATTTTATGCTTCTGTTATTGCCTTTTACAGAGCATTTCTATGAAATAAAATGTTATTTTACAACATAGTTTTTTTTAAAATAAAATGCATTTTTGAGTTGTATTTTATTTACAAAACAATGTATTGCTTTTTAACCCAACACCACAAAACGGGATACAATTTGGAAAGGATTTGTTACACAATTGTAATCAGTCTTCGATGCGACGAAAAAAAGTTAATTTATCACAGACGTTACATCTACTGCAAATGGACTTTTAAATGAGGTGTTCGAAGTGGCGTCCATTATTTTCCAGGCAGGGGGCCACTCATCATCTGAAGTTCTCTCTTGCGTTCGACAACATCTGAGAAGTAATTTCCGCAAAGTCTTCCTTAATGACGAGCTCCATTTCTTCGGGTGTTTGTGGTGATCTTAAAAATGCTCTTGACCTGTCGAGGCCCCAAATGAAGAAATCCAAGACGGTCAGATCAGGTGAACGTGGTGGTAGTTCTATAAAGCCGCCAATTCATATGCACCGACCAGTAAACAAACGGTTTAAAACTTCTCCCGCCTGTCTCGAGGAGTGTGCTGGATGACCATCTTGTTGAAAAAGCATGTTGTAATTGTGTTGTAATAAACTATGTTGTAGTATACAATTTTATTTCATAGAAATGCTCTGCAAAAGCCAGCATAAAATTGCATGTTCTGAAACAGAAATCGTTCAAACTTATTGTGAAGCTTGTGTAAATATCCTTTGAAAGAGCAAAATGCTTTGCAATGCTGCATAAGTAGGCGGCAATCAGTGAAATCGAACTCAGCCCCGTCGCTGGCGCGCTGCGAGCAGATTTCAAGCCGATTGCAGGTGGGTAGGCAACCTATTTTACAGTTCCGTATTGAATCGGAACACGCTGCACATACGAGGCACATCCAGAAAGTAAGTTCCGTTTGGTAATAAAATTAAATTGTGTACAGATACAGAAAAAAATATTTATTGCACAACATTCCACACCTCGTAAACTACTTTTCCACATAACTGCCGAACTTTTGCAGGCATTTGTCATAGCGTGGCACAAGTTTTTGGATATCTTCTTCATCGAAGTTTGCCGCCGACCGTAAACGAGAGTAAAGACTCCCCTGTAAGATATCCTACCGTTTGGCCACCACAGTTAGGCAAATTGCGTATGTGGTCAGGAGAACTCCTATACATACGCAGTTCTCCTGGTAAGCAATGTTGTGCAATAAATAATTTGTCTGTATCTGTACACAATTCAATTTTATTACCAAACGGAACTTACTTTCTGGACTGCCTCGTATTACGGCAAAGCAGCGAAAGAAGAGTGAATAAGATTGGCTTATTGTTAAGTGCATATTTATCAAATTTTAATGCATATTTTCTACATTTTTGGTGCATAATTGTATGCGTATTGTAATCGTGTCAGTGCATCATGTCCGGTCCCTTCTGATAACCATGGTGTCCAACAACACCAACAACAACAACAACAACTGTATACGTGGCACAAGAACTCATCAATATGCTTTAATATTTTCCACTTGTTTGGTTGAATACTTCATATTCATGTGTTACAATATCCTGCTGTATGGGCAATTATTCCAGGTATTTCAATACATACAGTACGGTACAGTAACGAATACTACTGCGCTGGAACTATTTTATGAGCTGGATTTTATAAAACGATAGGAAGCATGTTCTTCAACATTAAAGCTACAATTCTGTGCATGTGTTCGATGTGAGGATTAAAGCACGCTTCAATACCAATATTTATGGGTGTATTATAGCGAGCTGCTATGAGAGATGTTCTACGAACATTCATTGAATATACAGAGTCTGCATATCAGTGATATTCCAAATGGTGTAATAAAACTTAAAAACTGATTGGGAATTTATGTAATTAATGCACTACACCTGGGTTCGACTCCTGCTCAGTCACTTAATGGAGATTGCATTGCGAAAGGATGCCTGTATAGGGTCGGTGCATAAATCCGTGCCGCTCTGCATTGTATTGGTACCACTGCATTGTGAACATGGAGGAAAGAAGGAGATGCCTTTGCTGCGCTGCCTAGTGCAATCTGCTGAAGCCAATCGGCACGCCCACTTTGGGTAGCAAGAAAATGGCTGTTCCTATGCTTAAAGCCGTAAACCACTCCAAATAGTCTTGGATTTTAGTGTCATTAAACTGCAATGACAAGTCAAAATGTTTTCTTGGATAGGCAGAGTACACTCTGTACTTCACGGTACTTGGCACAAATAAGCTGCGTTATCGTTTTAAAAGCCAATTTAACTAGACATATGAGAGTACCTTTGCGAGGCTAGTTTTGTAACAAAGACGCAGCAAAACGTAATAATACGCTGAAACACTGATTAAATTGAATACAGGTGTCTGAAGATGCGAGTTATACCAAAGAAGGGATATCTTGGGAACTATCAATGATGCCGAACTACTTACGGTATTTACACCAAATTGAGTTAAGTTCTTATTTGTGTTGAGGCATTCATTAGTTATTAGGCCAAATTTCGAGCACAGCCACATTTTGATATTCAAGAATACCAACCTTAAAATTAATAAATAGAACACTTATGCGATTCGTACAACCATATGCAAGTCACGGAACACCAAATACAATTTAAGGTTACGCCCACTTTGGACGCAGCGCTTGGCTTCACTCAAACGAGCACAGGGCATCTCCTCTTATTCTTTCCTCCATGATTGTGAATCCTCCGTTTTTGTTTTTCAATTGTTTTCTTACTTTTCTTAGGCATTCGATTGTTGCGAACAGGAACGTGTACGTTGATTGCAGTTGCGTCTTCTTGTGCATTTTTCGTGCACAGTCGAAATGTTTGGAATCGCTCGGGATTCTAAGGGGAGCAAAAAGCAACAGACAAGAGACACTCCACATCCAAGTTCTGTAACATATTTGGATCCCGAGGAATCAAACATGGAGGAGGGTTGTTGATTGAGGTTAAGATTTGCTAATGATTCGCGTTATTAACGCAAAATGATCCTGAAACTTGCTTTAAGTAAAGTTGAAAATAAACCAGGCGCAGAATGAATGGATTGCAATCGGTATTTAAGATCTAACGTAATTTAAATCATTCGGCAATAACCTCTCAATTTCGTAGGTGAAGTGTACCAGTGGTATCGAGTGCGCTCAGTAACCTAAGGGCCTCGAGTTCAAGTTTTCTTCTTTCATATGGCAGATATACAAGTTATGTTCAGCGTGGAACCTCCGCAATTTTGGCTGTTACGGTATTGGCCCATAATCCTGACCTGCCTCTTTCAATGCGCAAGTTAGTGGAGTGGAGTGTATCGTGTCTGTTGCTCTTTGCTGCTGTAGGAATCCCGAGCGATGCCGAAACATCGCGACTGTGCACGAAAAATGACCAGGAATTTGTGCTCGCGAGACTAAGTGTTGTTAGCAGCTCGGTTTGGCCATTTTCAAGGCTAATCAGTGTGAACACTTCCGCCACATTGTACTCTTGAGTTTAATCGAGGATCGAGTGCTGCAGAAGCCACGAGAATAATTTCTGGTGTGTACGGGAAGGAAGTAATCGCTGAGAGGACGGCATGTAAATGGTTTTCGGTAAATGGAAATACGGAATGATCCTTCACATTTTTCGGTTCTATGATGAGGTATCTGGAGTAGTTGTGCAGTGTGTCCCTTCGCACGGTTATGCACTGACAGCATGGGAGTTAGTATGCTGTAAATTTACATTTCATTCCGGCAACAGAAGAGATCATGAGAATAGCTCAAAGAGAGGACGGTGTCATACGCGTACGCCGATGACATAGTGATTGGCTCTAAAGACGTCACAACACTCCAAAACACATTAACAGAAATGGAACAATGGTGCTCCGATCACAACTTTGAAATCAACGTTTCAAAAACGGTAATTATGTTGTTCAGAAAAGGAGGGAAGGTTCCAGCAGCGACAGAAATTTTCATCAAGAGGAGGAAAGTAACATAATAATGGATTTCAAATACTTACGTATCACGCTCCAAACAAGTGCTACATGTTTCACATATCATGTGATAGAGAAATCAACGCAAGCGGTACGGGCTATGCATGGAATTAGATACTTGAGAACTCTCAGCTTAGAGACAGCAATAAATAATAAAATCATGGCATTGAAGTCATTTGGCAACACCTAACAGAATATAACCTTTCCTTACTAGGAAGAGTGAAGGCATTATTCATAAGAAAAGTAATCGGAGTGTCAAACAAGTAGTTCCGGCAGAACTATACAGCCTATTTTCATATATCCTACTCATGTTAATTGCCTTTATCAACATACAGAATTTCAGTTTGATTGTTGTGGTAGATTCGTAGATATTGAGAACCTTCTAAATATTTCAGATGGTCGCCAGGCTGGATTTTTATGTATGTACTATTACATGAAGATTATTGTGTACGTGTGGTATTCAGACTTCAATCGCACGATTAGGACACAAGAAGTAAAAACGAGACTTTAAAATTTCGCACAGCTGCCATCTTGTGGTTATGAAAACAATTGAAATAAATTAGATGCCAGTGGATTAATATTTGTATAAGCATTTAACGTGCAAAGTTTCACTGCACTCGGATGCTCAAATCGCGAGAAACATCCATTTAAATATTTATATTTCGCGTCACCGACATGTTGGAGTTGTGCTCGCCAGGTTACTGAAGGTCATATAGGTGAACTTAAGTTCATAGCCTCTATGAACATACAAAATTTCAGTTTGATTGCTGTAAAAGATTCATAGATATTGAGAACCGTCTAAATATTTCGGATGCTCGCCATTTTGCATTGTTATATGTACAGGCCATAGAGTTATGTACCATTCAAGGACAATTATTTCCTAGGTTCATTATTAAAACTTTCACTTCAATCGCATGATTACGACACAAGAAATAAAAACTTAATTTTAAAATTTCGCTAAGCCGCCATCTTGAGGTTATGTAAACAATTGAACTAAATTAAATGCCACTGCATTACAATGTGTATAATAATTTACTGTACCACATTTCACTGCGCTCAGATGGTTAAATCATGAGAAAAGCCAATTAAAATGTTTCAAATTCGCTTGGTCGCCATGTTCGTTTTGTACTTTTTACGTTTTTGAAAGTTACATAGATAAACCTGTAGCAGTGCCCTTTATCACCGTACAAAATTTCAGGGTGATATCATAAATATTTTTGGAGATATTGAATGCCAGTGAAATATTTCGCACAACAGCCATTTTGAGATTATGTAAACAATTGAACTAAATTAGATGCCAGTGAATTACAATGTGTATAAACATTTGCTGTACCATGTTGCATTACGTTTGGATGGTTAAATCGCGAAAAAAGTCTATTTAAAAGTCTCAAATTCGCTTGGCCGCCATGTTGGTTTTGTAGTTACCAGGTTTTTGAAAGCCTCATAGGTGAACTTCTAGTAGTTCCCTTTATCACCGAACAAAATTTCAGGGTGATATCGGAAGTAGTTTCGGAGCTGCTGAATTCTGGTGAAATATTTCGCACAGCTGCCATGTTGGATTGGTGAGACACAATATAATTCGAAGGGCACGGTCGGGGTCGGCCAGAATGTTGCTATGATATTACCGAGTTTCATTGTAATCGCTCCAGCCGTTTATAATTTATTAGGGACACACACACACACCATCACACTCACACACACAGACACACGGACAAAAGGTGATCTCGTAAGCCTTTTTTTTTTTTTTCATAAAATGAATGTAGGCTAAAAATACCAGGTCAAGATTCATCTACCTCCTGGCACGAGAATTATTTCTTATAGAAGATCTTAGAAACTATTTACCTCTTCCAAACACCAGAGCCTCGGAAAAACTACTAACATTATAGAAGAAGAAACGAGAAAACATACAGGGTGTCAGAGAAGTCCCCGTTCCCCTTCGTCAAAACATTATACTGTATAGTGGAGTACTTACATATAAAACTATGTATCCAGGGGATCTGTATGTGCACCATCATGCCTTACACAGAGTTCTCCAAGTCCTCATTGACGTCTTGTGTAGCATCTCAGGAGTTAAGGTACGAAAGGCTTCCTCCACACTTTGGTGCAACTCTTCATTTGTCGTGTACCGACATTGAGCCACATGGGACTTGATTATTCCCCATAGTGAGTTGTCTGGCGTGGTATGGTCCGGGCTTCGTGGTGGCCGTTCCAAATCTCTTTTAATGTGGTCATGCATTGTTGACCGCGGTACTTCAAGTTCAGCGGCTCTTTTGCGATTGGATTTAATTGGAGACTGCTCAATTGATTGAGCGACGGCGGCACACGTTTCTTCTCGCGTTTTCATACGTCCACTATCTGGACTGTCTTTGACACTGCCTGAAGCAAACGCACGTTCTCCCAATCAAGCAGAGTTGCTTTAAAAGGTGGGGGCTTGCCAAAGCACTCATCATCACTGTCATTGTTTGCCCCGTATGTGCCCACACACACGCTACTAATCGCTCCTCAACTGTGTTGCTGTGTCCGCTCACCTCAGCCATGGCTTCACAATTGAACTGAGACTGACAGCAACGATTTGAGAGCATAAAAGCAGGGATACCAATAAAATATAACAAAATATAACAAAATAATAATATGAAACTAGGGGTACGGAGACTTCTCGGATCATCATCATCATCGCCTTTAACTCGAATCCGAGTATAAATCTTCTTCCTTCAGTCCAGTTTGTGGATGTGTTTTCGGTGACTAAAGAGTCCAATCCTGGCATGGAACAAGCGACCACACAAGTCACATAGTATTGCTGGAACCGGAGCCATGATCGACCGGAAGTGTACAACAGCCAACTTTGAGTTGAGGCATGTGTTTACACGTCTGGCTGTCCATGGTTTTCACCACCTTATTTGCGTTAGCAAATATTTCCATGAACCTACAGTGACGTGTGTATGCCAACTATGTGGAGAAGCATGTGATCGCTACCACTTAGAGCTCTGTAGGAAAAGGAAAAAATAAATCAAAGTCTATGCTACTCAAAGTGGCAAAGTGCAATTTTAGTGTACGTGTTTATACTTTATTTTCAATGGCCATTTGGCTGCAATACAAGTATTATTAAATTTAAGACGGCATTTCGAATTTTAGAATTTTTATCACAGCCAGAGCCATAGCGTACTATAGTCGTTCTTTCAACTTTAGCCATCCAATCTGATCCTAAAATTGAGTTATACGAGACTCTCTTGGCACATTGAGAACAAAGCGCACGCGAGCATTTTCCATTCTTTGTAATTTTTTTATTGAGGACCTCTCCAACATCATGGAGAGTACGCATCCCGCCGGTTGTCCATCCATGCCATAGATCCTTTATAGGCAGCAAGGACTACATTCATCATATAATGTATGTCTACCCCTTATTATTCCCGTTTTCCAACGGGGTCAGGGATGAGATGCGATGGAAGTCTTTGTGGCGATGGTTTTTACGGCCGGATGCCCTTCCTGATGCCAACCCCATGAGAGGAGTTAATGAGAGATGAAATTAATGATGGTGAATGAAACTGGGCAAGGATGTGGAAGGAAGCGGCCGTGGCCTGTCAGAAGGTACCGTCCCAGCATTTTCCTGGTGTTGAAAATGGGAAACCACGGAAAACCATTTCAAGGACGGCCGACGGTGGGGCTCGAACCCACGCGTCTACCGAGTCAGCAGAGAGCTTGGCCCCATGACCTAATGCTGCGCGTTAGCCAGCGTAGCCACTACTGTCGGTTACATTCATCATATAATAATAATAATAATAATATGATACTGTTGGATTAAAGCCCTGCGCGGATGTGGATAAACCCGCTGATATCCGCAAAAATGTTCGTCATGCGGATATAGTTTGCATGCCTTTGTGGATAGCAGATAAGCTGCGGATAATGTTTGGAGTAAATTTGCGGATATTTTTAGAATACAATCCTAACTTGCTTAATATCATTACAAGGACCCGGGTGTTTATGACATATCATATTTTTCCATGACAAATGTAAGATAATCATTTAATTGATATCATTCAAATTACGTCACTAAGCATAATTAACACTCCGAACTGTAAAGGGTTGCAATTCTGACTGTATAACATCCATTTTAAACATAGCACTTGACATACATCGCCCAGAGGAACAACTCACTCATCAAATATCTAAATGTGTTGCTTTAATGCTTTATGTAATAAATTTAAAATACTATTTTAATGTCAGTGGATTCGGATAACAAACGTGCGGATTCAGATAACAGTCGTGCGGATTCGGGGCGGATGCGGATAACGTTTTGTTTAACCACACAGGGCTCTATGTTGGATACAAGCAACCATGCAGCATGTCTATCCCATATTCCCATTTCTACAGGGCTGGGAATGAAGTGAGATGAATTTCTGTGAGATGGACGCTATTGTTTCTCTCTTGGTGCATTGTTGATGGCGCCTCTGGAATAAGCAATTTTATTGTTTATACTCACGTTTGAGCCTTCCGTGTTTCCTTTTTAAAAAGCTTAATGAACGTTTCGCGTCTCAATCGAGGAGGACCCAAGTGTTTGTTTCTATAATTCCAGTTTCCTTACATCTTGTTCTTATGTGTGCCTCCGTGGCACAACTTTCAGTTTGACCGTGGTGTAGGAAATTAATAGTTATTACTGTACCTGACGTCCCGGCCTCTGGAGAATGGGGCCAGTGTCCGTGAGGGTAATTAACACCACATTCGCCATCCGTCACCAGTGCAGCTACTGTAAACATTACGTAGGCTAGTAGGGTAGGCCTTCAAAAGTAATATACAGAGGTGTGCAAATTATTAGACTCGAAGCCAGTTCCCCAAAATAACATTTATACTTGTCACGGCTTAATCTACTAAATATGTTTGCAAGGCGGTGAAATTACTTCCAATGTTTAACCAAGAGTCTTCATTATATTTTCTTTTAAGAAACTCAAAGTGAAATGATATTTTAGAATGTCCACTAACAGAGAAGCTTTGTTACTGCAAAATTCCACACGTTTTGTTTTGATTACTTCACTCTACTTTTCGTAAGAATTTAGAGCTGAGCGTTTTGGAGTATTTTACTGATGAACCGCTCTTGAACTATTCAAAGATTCATGAACTATGGATTGAAAGCACCTGACTTAGAGGGTATATTCCAAATTCAAGCTCAGGTATCCCTCGGAATATCCAATTCTGAAAGTTTCCAGACGCCATTCCTTATGGGAAAAGGTGTAAGTTGACGGGGGAGGAATCATTACTAAGTAGGGTTACAAGAGCCCTAACTGCGCCACCAATAAAGGCAATAATAATAATAATAATAATAATAATAATAATAATAATAATAATAAAAGATGCCAGCAGATGGTCAGTAAAATGATTTTGATCACAAAATTGTGACTGGTTTAAATTATTTTATTTTATTCTAATAATTTGCACATCTCTGTATGAAATATTCAATTTCAAAACCTGCGTTTATATTTGGCATTAGATCAAATTTAGATTAACTTTTTACTACTATTAATTTAGAAATTAGTGCGAACTTCCTAGCGTTAAGAATTGCATTTAGATATTAATACTTAATCATATAGAAATACCTGGAAATGTATTTTATTATGTTAGTGCACTGTTATTGGGGTGCACACTGAGTCTTGTTGTGTAACATCAACAAATAAATAAATAAATATGACCGATGAACATGCATGTTTGCTGAAGTTCAGACATGTCATACCAAGTACCCGAGCACCATCAAATCGAATATAATAACGATAATAATAACAAGATTAATAATAATGCACAAGCAAGCTCCTCTCATTCCTTTGCCTATATATCTCCCTCATAAGTGCTGAAATAAATAGGGATTCACCGCTCATCAACTGCTTGCATGACTCATAGCGCGTGGACAGTCAAGTCGAAACAGCATATTTCGTGTTACTCATAAAATGACAATATTCAATTATTTTTACTGTAGATTAAAAATAATACTTCCCAAAATGATAAAATATCTGACTGTTGAAACTTGTAATGTAAACACTACTATTCTGGTTAGCGCAACAGAATTTGAATTGTAGAAAGGATCTCAAGGGAATTTGTGCTCGCGAGCACATTTTGGCTCGTGTGGCGAGAGCCCCAAATTTCATTTAAAGAGCTCCAGGTTGACAACGCCTCATGTACACAATGTTGTTTATGTTAATTGACAGAGTCTTGCACACGACGGATATTTCTGAGACTGTGTATAATTCATCATAATTGGGTGTTGTTGTACGGAAAAAGGTTTTGGTTAAATTGATATTCATTGACACCACTTTGTTTGAAAACATTTGTTCAGTTTCTGTCTTCCATTAAATATTGTTTTTAGCCTATTTTCATTTTATGAATTGTGAATTTTATGAATTTTATGAGATCACCTTTTGTCCGTGTGTCTGTGTGTGCATGTGTGCCACCCCCTCCCCCCCCCCCTAATAACGTCTAACCGACTGGAGCGGTTTCAATGAAATTTGGTAAGATCATAGCACCATTCCGGCTGACGCCGACCGTAACCTTCAAATTTGATTGTGTCTCACCAATCCAACATGGCGGCTGTGCGAAATATTTCACCATCATTCAATATCTCCGTAACTATTACCGATATCACCCTGAAATTTTGTGCGGCGATAACGGGCACTGCTACAAGCTTATGTAACTTTCGAAAACCTGTAAAGTACAAAACGAACATGGTGGCCAAGCGAAGTTGAAATATTTTAATAGACTATTCTCGTGATTTAACCATCTGAGCGCAGTGAAATGTGGTACAGTAAATGATTATACATATTGTAATGCAGTGGCATCTAATTTAGTTCAATTGTTTACATAACCTCAAGATGGCGGCTGTGCGAAATTTTAAAATTAAGTGTTTATCTCTTGTGTTGTAATCATGTGATCGAAGTGATAGTTTGAATAATTAAGCTACGCAATAATTTTCCTTTAATGGTACATAACTCCATGGCCTGTACACATAACAATCCAAAATGGCGGGCATCCGAAATATTTTGACGGTTCTCAATATCTACGAATCTTTCACAGCAATCAAACTGAATTTTTTTATGTTCATAGAGGCTATGAACATACGTTCACTATAGGACTTTCAGTTACGTAGTGAGCACAAATCCAACATGGTGGTGACGCGAAGTATAAATATTTAAACGGACGTTTCTCACGATGTAACCATCCGAGTGCAGTGAAACCTTGCACGTTAAATGCTTATACAAATTTTAATCCACTGGCATCTAATTTATTTCAATTGATTTCATAACCACAAGATGGCAGTTGTGTGAAATTTTAAAATCTCGTTGTTACTTCTTGTGTCCTAATCATGCGATTGAAGTTTGAATACCACACGTACACAATAATCTTCATGTAATAGTACATACATAAAAATCCAACCTGGCGACCATCTGAAATATTTATACGGTTCCCAATATCTACGAATCTATCACAACAATCAAACTGAAATTTTGTATGTTGATAGAGGCAATTAACATGAGTAGGATATATGAAAATAGGCTGTATAGTTCTTCACGGAACTACTTGTTTTTTGTGTTGAGGTTACTGCACAAACTCCTGCTAAAGAAAATTGTTGTTATGAAGCTAAAACCAACAAAAATCAGTTCGTTCATTACTTGTTGTTGTTGTTGTTGTTTGAGTCTTCCGTCTTTTGACTGGTTTGAAGCAGCTTTCCAGTCCTCACTTTTCTGAGCTAATCGTTTCACCCCTACATAGCTACCACACCCTACATCCGAAGCAATCTGTGTTCTAACCTCGGTCTACCCCTACAGTTCTTGTCCTCGACCCATCCTTCCATAACTAAGCTTCCTATTCCTAAGTGTCTTAGTATGTGTCCTACCAACCTATCTCTTCTCTTCATTAGAAGTTACCTGACACATTTCTCCTCTCCCACTCGTCTTAATGCATCTTCATTTGTTATCCTATATACCCATTTGATGTTCATCATTCTCCTGCAACACCACATTTCAAACGCTTCATTTCTCTTCTTTTCTGCTGCACCAATAGTCCAAGTTTCACTTCCATAGAGCGCCACGCTCTAGACAAAGGCTTTCAAAAATGACTTCCTAATACTTAAATCTATATTCGATTTTAACAGATTCCTTTTTTGTAGAAATGTGTTCCTTGCCTGAACCAACCTACTTTTTATCCTCTTTGCTTCGCCCATCACTGGTTTTTTTGCTTCCAAAGTAACAGAAGTCTCCTACTTCCTTTAGTTTTTCACCTGCCAATTTGATGTCCTTAGAGGTTTCTGATTTATTTCGGCTGCATTCCAATATTTCTGTTTTACATTACTATATACATATTAAATGTGTTTTCAATGTGCAATATATTTTTTCATAGTGGACTAAACATGCAACAGAAACTACCTACGTTGTTATTTATGTTCTGGATTTTAATAAAATATTTAAAAATATGAGGGTCATTCTGACCCACACCACACGTAAGTCTATCACTCTAGCTGAGGTTTAAAACAATCGGCGAACTCAGGAGATAGACATACATTGTAAATTTACGATCCAAGCACTTATCTTTAACTAATATTAATATATAAAAACTCAGCAATTCCTCTAGCTTTAAGCCATGTCATGTGTGGGGGTTTAACCTAGGACACCAGGCTGGCTCATCAGCGGGCTCTTGGTTTCCTCGCTTGGACCTCCAGAGGAGCCCGCTGATGAGCCAGCCTGGTGTCCTAAGCGAAACCCCACACAAGACACGGCACAATCCTAGAAAAATTGCTGAGTTATAATTCACTGGCCGTAAAAGCCAATATACCATCAATAATATATTAATTCTTCACTCATCATTTTCAAAACATTTTTGTGACCTCACTTATATATGAGCACCGCCATTGGGGAGCAGTGGGCCAACATAACAAGTCCTCCTGAAACTGGAGCACGTCACAACAGAGTCTAGCTCAAGCTTAATGTTGATCTTGTGCCCCTCATTGACTATTCACCGCAGATTTATTCATGTCTCAGGTCACGCCCCCGCAAACTGAACTTGGAGCACACAATTTATCGACCGATAAATCTGCTACAGTTTACTCGCTCGCTCAAGCGAAGAGTTTGATCTACACCCATGTCGTAATCATCTTCTGCAAGAAAAAATCTATTGTTACATTTGCAATAAATTAAAAATTATGAATTTAAAAAAATATTAATAAAATTAAAAATTATAATTAAAAAATTAAAACAACCTTTTTTTAATCCAAAACTTTTAAAAATTAACGAAATATTAAAAAACAAATTTTATATGAAAAGTTAAAAATAAAAGAATATTATAATGGTTAAAAATAAAATATAAAAATATAAATTACAAAATTTAAAAATTAAAATATTAGAATTAAAACTTAAAATTAAATTTAAATTTTAAAAAATTGAATTAAATATTGAAAAAAGAAAATAAATTTAAACATTTTTAATTTGAAACAAAATCTAAAATACTTGTATTAAAGAATATAAATGGGATTAACATTTTAAAAAGTAAATAATGAATTTAAAATAATAAACATCAAATAATTAACAAGTAGTTCCGAGAAGAACTATACAGCCTATTTTCATATATCCTACTCATGGTAATTGCCTCTATCAACATACAAAATTTCAGTCTGAAGGTTGTGATAGATTCGTAGATATTGAGAACCGTCTAAATATTTCAGATGGTCGTCAGTTGGATTTTTATTACATTACATTACATTAAGATTATTGCGTACGTGTGGTATTAAAACTTTAATCGCATGATTAGAACACAAGAAGGTAAAACGAGATTTTAAAATTTGGCACAGCTGCCATCTTGTGATTATGCAAACTATTGAAATAAATTAGATGTCATTGGATTAACATTTGTATAAGCATTTAACGTGCAACGTTTCACTGCACTCGGATAGTTAATTCGCGAGAAACGTCCATTTAAATATTTATATTTCGCGTCGCCGCCATGTTGGATTTGTGCTCACCAGGTTACTGAAAGTCCTATAAGTGAACATATGTTCATAGCCTCTATGAACATTAAAAAATCAGTTTGATTGCTGTAAAAAAATCATAGATATTGAGATCCGTCCAAATATTTCCGATGCTCGCCATTTTGGATTGTTATATGTATAGGCCATAGAGTTATAAACCATTCAAGGACAATTATTGCCTAGGTTCATTATTCAAACTTTCACTTCAATCGCATGATAACGACACAAGAAATAAAAACTTAATTTTAAAATTTCGCACAGCCGTCATCTTGAGGTTATGTAAACAATTGAATAAAAATTGATGCCAGTGCATTACAATATGTACAATCAATTACTGTACCACATTTCACTGCGCTCAGAGAGTTAAATCACGAGAAAAGTCTATTAAAATATTTCAAATTCGCTTGGCCGCCATGTTCGTTTTGTACTTTTCAGGTTTATGAAAGTTACATAGATGAACTTGTATCAGTACCCTTTATCACCGTACAAAATTTCAGGGTGATATAAATAATAGTTTCGGAGATATAGAATGTCAGTGAAATATTTCGCACAGCCGCCATTTTGAGGTTATGTAAAATATTGAACTAAATTAGACTCCAGTATATTACAATGTGTATAAACATTTGCTGTACCAAATTTCATTACACTTGGATAGTGAAATAGTGAGAAAAGTCTATTTAAATGTCTCATCTTTGCTTGGCCGTCATGTTGGTTTTGTAGTCACCAGGTTTTTGAATGTCTCATAGGTGAAATTCTAGTAGTGCCCTTTATCATCGTAGATAATTTCAGGGCGATATCGGTGATAGTTTCGGAGATACTGAATGCTGGTGAAATATTTCGCACAGCCGCCATGTTGGATTGGTGAGACACAATAAAATTTGAGGGGAGCGCTCGGGGTCGGCCAGAATAGTGCTATGAACTTACCGAGTTTCATTATAATTGCTCCAGCCGTTTAGAAGTTATTAGGGGATACACACACACACCATCACACACACACGCACGCACACACACACGGACAAAAGGTGATCTCATAAGCCTATTTTTTCATAAAATGAAAATAGGCTAAAAATGATAATAAATCATGCATTCGAACACCATGTAGTGATCAGGTCACTGTGCTCCCCTCCTCGAGTGTTTACTAGAGCCAACTCTGTTAGTTCTGGGTATTACGGTCTCACGTTGGTGTATTTCTTGGAATACACGTTCAGTCAGAGTTAGCTCTTGCTGTTCTTTGTTCAGTTTATTTATTCATTTTTTTTTTTTTTGCAGACACCAACAGTGATCCCTTTGTATTTCTTTTTTCCTTTGAGCAGGAATTGATTGCGTCTTTGAGTCTGTTCTAGATATGTATCTTCTATGGATATCCTAGCGGCATCTTGCAGCTAACTGCCGAACTTCTTCAATTTCTCTGAGCTCAGGAGGAATTTCTCACCAATTCACCAGGCGTCACCCATGTCACCAGCTAACATCTGCTTGAAGATACCGCTCCATGAAGAATTCGATTTTCTGTACAAGAATTTCATTATTTCTCATGTTGCACATCCTGTTATAAACTATTTTGTTCCCCTCTCCCTTCCCCGTGCCTACCTACCTCTGTAGTGTGAGGAATTGCTCTCTCACTTCTAGTCCAGTCGTCAGTTCGGAGCCCTCACAAGGTGCCAGTCTCCTGTCTTCATGAGACATTTTTAAAATAGACGCCATTTCTATGTTTTAAAGCTAACGGTCACAAGGAACCATCGCCTGATCATCATGAAAAAGCTAAGTACAAAACTTCAATGGTTTTAGACATATTTTAATGGTTTTAAAATGCTAAACGCTTTTAATACAATTTTATAGACAGTGTAGGGAATTGCTCACTATTGTGCAATAACCGTCTTCGTGGGATTTTCTTTGTGAGGCTTTAGCTATCTAAGCTGGCTTTATAACATGAAATCCAGTACATCTTGTACGAAATAAATAGGAATACGTTCCCACAACGAGGGTTTTAATTCAAATTAACCGCTGTCTATAAACTTAGCTTTTTCCACCGTGGGAACTCTCTTGCCCCATTTAACTGTCATCATAACTCTGGAATTTTCCATGTGAACCAATCTTTCTACTAGTCAAGCAATCTAGCATTTTCCACACCAAATAAGGGAATACTTTTCCACACCGAAGGATTCATGTTAAATTAACCGTTGTTCAAAACTTAATTTGTTTTCGCCGAGGGATTATTAGCACATCATTTAACTGTGACTACAATTCTGGAACTATTCTTTGCATTCTAAAACTTGTACAACGCAAGTAACTTGTCAAAATTGAACTAAGTGTTTTACACAAACTGCAATAACTTTCTCTTTTTCTACAGACGTGCCTACACTACAATAGTGAACATTTTCAACTTATCAACAAACTATCAGTGCTTTGAATTTGTGTGTGCTAATTTCAACCGCGCCGCGTTCATTAGAGCAATAAATTCTGGCCAGGACTTTATCCTAAAGTTCCTAACTCCATTTCCTAAAATACCCTTTACTAACAAACCTAAGCTAATCTATAAATTGGTTACTACTCTATGAGGCTTCGTCCAAAGTTTGGCGCCCTCACATTTTCCCCCCATGTATCACTTATTCACTCTGTTTCAATATCAGTAGTTATAGAAACTACTTATTAATTTTCTTTTTTTTTCTGCTTGTTCAGGAATCGTTGATTTTCTAAAGTTTAAAACTTTTGTACCTGATTGTTTTTTTTTTCTCCAGGCTTCGTTGATACGACCTGTACATTTTTGTATTTCGCATCTAGTAATCTCTGTTTAAAAATAGCGGTGACATCCACTTGTAATTCTTCGTTTTCCTCCTGCTGCGAACAGGAATTTAATCTATTTGTTTATAGCCTGTTGGCTTGCTAGAAGTGCATTCAAATAATGCTTGTATCTTACCTAACTAGGTTATCAAAGTTGTAATTACTTTACCATTGTCATTACAACCCTCAACTTTCTTAATTGGAAGCACACTTTTGAAATCCTTGTGAGATTTTGGTGCTCGTAATAGGTTCTAAACCTTGAAACTGTTAATTGTTAAGTGTAAACTTTACTCTTCTAGAAGTCTGAGACTTCATAAAGTTGTTAACAAACAAAATTTCTCTTAACTTAAGATTAAATTTTAAATTTAATATTTGTTAAATGTTCACAATCCTATAGATTGTTAAATAAATTGCTTTGTTTTATCTCTCTCGCTAGAATTACTGTTAGGCAGGACCTTCTCTTCCCTGATTCTTCCCCTAATCCTAAGTTGTATTCACGAAAAAAAAAGTAATTTCTGCGTCAATAAAACCTTTACCACTTGTTGCATTGGAAACAAAATTTCAAATAACAACATTTCAAAGTTTCTTTTATCTGTCACAGCTAATTCTAGCAAATCATTAAGACAAATACAGCTTGCTCCGCCAGCTACCTAATTGTAGAGATTTTCTCTCTGACTTATGTTTTGCTTTCAAAATCTCAGTTTTGTTTAAGTTGGGTCTGAGGTACTCCTCTGTTCTAAGCTTTTAGTCGGCATCCTGTTGGGTAAAAGCTTAGCCTACCTTCAGTTCAACAATTGGTATTCTTCTAGGATTTTCATTTAAAAAAGAACAGTAAAAATATCGCTAAAATCACTAAAGTTGCTTTTTCACTTCCCACTCTGGGAGCATTCGGTTGTTTTACCAGAGATCCAACAGTGCCCAGAAATAAAAATATTACTTCATATTCAAATCTTTCCAGCATTTTCGATTGCGTAATAAAATCTAACCCTTCTGAAGGGAAAGTTAATAAATCCTTTACTTTTAGCTTACTTTGTCTTGCCAGAGTACCACCCTTCCCCATAATACCCAAATCTCAGCTTGGGAGGGAAAGAGCGTTTACCGCTTGCTTGCAGGGAACTCCAGCTCCCGATGCATTTCCAGTTAGCCGTGGTCAGGTCCCTATACATTTTAGGTATCTCACGGGCTTTGTGCAGTGGAACCATTCTGTAGATACTTACTTCTATTGGTTTTTAGGCTTTTGTGTTGGATTCTCGTCCTTTCTACCTAAAAATTATTTCCGCTCCTAAACCCACTTCCTTTTTTCTCTCATCATCTTCCCTTAGGTAGTGTTAACACTCTGTAAAAACCTACCACACGTCACGCCAATAGGGACCACTTGTTCGTAGGAAATTAAATAAAACTGTGTATATGGAACTTTTTAATTAAAATCAGGGGTTGGTGGGTGGCGGTTGGTAGCGAAATAACTTAACACCCCAGGACTGTTTGTTTATCAACTCCCAGCTGGCGAGGGGAGGCAACACGCGAGAGATAATGTGTGAAGTTGTCAGTCATTCACAGTGTGGTACACTGTATATTCATTCAGTCACGGAGAGGGGCGATGTGTGTGGACATCTCCCCTTATCTTGCTCAGTGTTGAGGCGTACAGTCCACGCCAAAAGTGTCATTTGTCTCATTGGACACGCACTACGAGTAAAGCACTGCGCGGTCGCGGATATCGGCAAAATGTTTCGCCATGCGGATATAGTTGCCATGGCTGTGCGGATAGCGGATGATGTTTGGAGTAAATTTGCGGATAGTTTTTAGAATACAATCCCAACTTGTTGAATATCATTATTAGGACTCGGATGTTCATGACATCTATTTTTCTGTTATGTTTCTTTTTCATGACAAATGTTAGATTGTGAATAGTACACATTGAAAGAAGCCTTTCGGTGGTGTTTTCACCTCTCTGGGACCAACAGAATTGAAATTTATCGAGCATATAAATGCATAAAACCGCGGTTTTCAGAATAGAAGCATATAAATGCATATTCTTGTGGTTTTCATCTAAATAGTTTGTTTTCTTCGAATTCCCCCCCCCCCCCCCCCCCGAATTTGGGCCCTGACCATCCTTAAGTTTCGAAAACAGAAATAATTATTGAAAAGCCTATCTTGTGCGAATAATAGAACCGCAGGTTTTTAACCTTTAACCTTTCTCGTCATTGAAACTGTTATTGACTGATTTAAGAAAATCATTCAAAACTGAAAACATTGAAAAAATTCTTGTTGTACAGACCAATGCTGATCTACTTCATTGACTCGCCTAATTCTGAACATTTTGTAAATGAACTTTTAAACTGTATCTTTTATAAGAAATCTTCTCTTATATATACTTGAAACTTGAATGCGAGTATATTGCAGTGTATCATACATAAAATTAGAAAATAAAGTTCGTATATAAAGGTATGTTATTGGTTTTTTCGTTTCACTTTCCTTTCTATAGTTTTTAACTATGCTTTTCGAGCATATTCTGCATATTTAACCGCATATAATGGGCTTTCGAGAATATATATCGAGCATATTATTGTTTTTTCGAGCATAAAACACATGGTTTTAGAGCATATCTGGAGATTTTATCAAGCATATCGATCAGAGCCCTAATTATGATTTAAGCTAATCTCATTCAAATTATGCCTGCTCCGTGGTGTTGGGGTACGCGCCTGCCTCTCGCCCGGAGGCCCCGGGTTCGATTCCGGCTCCGTCAGGGATTATAGAAACTGACGTGAGGGCTGGAACGGGGTGCACTCAGCCTCGTGAGGACAATTGAGTAGTTGTCTGACGGTGAGGCAGCGTCCCGAACACGAAAACCAAGATTAACGGCCGAGGGGACCCGATGCGCTGATCACGCGTCACCCTAATATCTGCATGCCAAATGGCTGGGCAGCGGTCGCTTGGTAGGCCTAGGCCCTTCACGGGCTGTAATGCCAGGAGTTATTATATATATATGTATATTCATTCAAATTATGCCATTAAGCATAATTAACACTCCAAAATAAAAGGGTTGCAATTCTGACTGTATCACATTTATTTTAAACATAACACATGCCACACAAAGCCTAAGGGTACGACTTTATCCTCAAATGTCTAAATGTGTTGCTTTAATACTTTATCTTCTTATTCTTCTTATTCTTATTCTTATTCTTCTTGGTCGTACTTCGATTTCGAACGTCGTGACCCTTCACACAATTCTGTTAACAATACCCCGGCATCCACCGCGGTCGTCTGCTGTGTGAATTAATTTCTGAAGTGGCCGATATTAGCCAGACTCTTTATCTGGTCAAGTTGCCGGATCGGGGCGCGTCCCCTCAACTGTTTTCCATCAACTTTACCCTGGATGATAGATACACTTCTCAATGGCGTCTCGCCGGATGACATGGCCGAAAAATTTCAACATTCGCTTTTGTATGTTTAGGAGCAAGCGTGCTTTAGGAGAAATTCTTACTTTATGCTTTATCTAATTAAAACAAGAAGTTCCGTGACGAACTAAAGAGCCTACTTTTCTTAAATTTAAGTTTCATGCCAATGATTAATCTACAATATATGAACATATCTAGAATAATGACGAAATTAAGTTGGTAATATCGAAATGTCTAATTAGTTCGAAATATACCTGGTATAATGTATCCTAATAGAGCATTACAGTTGGCAGCCCTGGTGACTGAATTGCCTAATCTGAAATATTATGATATCTTGTTGTGCCAATTTTGGACACAAACTATTTGTTAGTATAGAAGTTACATGTATTTTAAAATTGGACCTATCAGCAGGCATAGAATCATGTTGGCAGCACTGACTTATATTAATTATTCCAAATTAATCTAGAGTGTCAGGTGCTATACGTGTGCAAAGTATAGGGATGTTGGCTTGCATACTTCCTGATATATTGATATTAGGTTAAAAATATAGACTGCATTTATCAACAGTTGGCAGCCCTGATTGCTCTTAAGAATACTTATAGTCATATCTGTTATGTTACACTTAGCACATACGAAATTTGGTTGAAATCCAACTGATAGTGTAGAAGTTACATGTATTTCAAAATTGGCCCTATCAGCAGGCTTAGAATCTTGTTGATAGAACTGAAGTGTATAAGTTACTCCAAAATTAATCTAAAATGTCAGGTACTATACCTGTGCATAGTTTAAAGCTGTCAGCTTGCATACTTTCTGATATATTGATATTTGTATAAAAGAATAGAGAGAGCAATTATTAACAGGTGGCCGCCCTGGTGGCTCTTAAGAATAGGCTGTCATATCTGTTTTTGTACACATATTACATACAAAATTTGGTTGAAATCCAATTGATAGTGTAGAAGTTATAGGCATTTAAAAAGTGGACTTATCAGAAGGCTTAAAATTATTTTGGCAACACTGTCATGTATGGCCTCCTGGAAATTAAACTGAAATAGTGTTATCTACATGTGTGCCAATTTTGGAATAGCTCCCATGCATACCTTCCAAGATATCCAACATGACGCACAAATTTCTTGTGGGTATTTTCAGCAGTTGGTAGCACTGACATCATTTTCAAATATGGACGTGAGATATTCCGGTATACATCTTTACTCATACTAAATTTGGTTTCGAATTCTGCAGCCGTTTAGGAGTTGATAGGGGGGGGGGGGACACACATAGCCAGCCAGCCAGACAGACAGACACACATTTTCCCTGATCGATCTCATAAGTCTACGTTTTCCTCATTTTTGCAAAATGTAAAAAGTAGGCTAAAAATATTATTGTAATTCCAGTAGATTTGCATAACAATCGTGTGGATGCGGGGCGGATGCGGATAACGTTTCTTTTTTTGTTGTTGTTTTTTTTCCTGCGCAGGGCTCTAACAACGAGTACTTCACTTGAGAACCAATTTGTGAGTCTCTCGCAAGTGTTAGTTTGTCTTTAGACCCATGCAGGCCAAGCTCATGCAGCATTTGGTTCTATGCCAGAATGACTCTCTGGATCCTACCATCGAATTCAAAACTGTGGATACCCGAGTTTAGAGCTCAGTAGAAACTAAACGAGTAGGCCAACATCAAACTGATCTTCGTTCAGAAATTCCACACAATAGTTTTAGAACATTCGTCTCTTGAAACACTTAGGTCGAAAATATAAAGATATAAGCAAACGAGAAAAAGAACGAAAGAAAGGAGAAAGAAAGAATGAAGGAAAGAAAGAAAGAATGAAAGAAAGAAAGGAGAAAGAAAGAATGAAATAAATAAATAAAGAAAGAAAGAAAGAAAGAAAGAAAGAAAGGAGAAAGAAAGAATTAAAGAAAGAAAGAAAGAAAGAAAGAAAGCAGAAAGAAAGAAAGAAAGAAAGAAAGAAAGAAAGGAGAAATAATGAAAGAAAGAAAGAAAGAAGAATGAAAGAATTAAAGAAAGAAAGAAAGAAAGAAAGAAAGAAAGAAAGGAGAAAGGATGAAAGAAAGAAAGAAAGAAAGAAAGGAGAAAGAAAGAAAGAAAGAAAGAAAGAAAGAAAGGAGAAAGAAAGAATTAAAGAAAGAAAGAAAGAAAGAAAGGAGAAAGAAAGAAAGAAAGAAAGAATGAATGAAAGAGAGAAAGGAGAAAGAAAGAAAGAAAGAATGAATGAAAGAAAGAAAGGAGAAAGAAAGAAAGAATGAAAGAAAGGAGAAAGAAAGAATGAGAGAAAGGAGAAAGAAAGAAAGAAAGAAAGAATGAATGAAAGAAAGAAAGAAAGAAAGGAGAAAGAAAGAAAGAATGAAAGAAAGGAGAAAGAAAGAAAGAAATATAGAAAGGAGAAAGAAAGAAAGAAAGAAAAAAGAAAGAAATAAAGAAAGAAAGAAAGAAAGAAAGGAGAAAGAATGAAAGAAAGAAAGAAAGAAAGAAAGGAGAAAGAAAGAAAGAAAGAAAGAAAGGAGAAAGAATGAAAGAAAGAAAGAATGAAAGAAAGGAAGAATGGAGGGAAGGAAGAATGGAAGGAAGATATCAATAATACTGTTATTGGTTTTACGTCCCTTTTAACTACTATGGCTTTTAGAGACGCCGGGATGCCGAGAGTTTGCCCCGAAGGGGATCTTTAACGTGCCAGTATATCTCCTAACATGGCTCCCTCACAGTTTCGAACCCTCAAATGCCAACTGACTGCGCCAGGATTCGATCCTACAACTTTGGTCCCAGCAGGTGAGAAGGTTACCGCAGAGCCACGCAGCCGAAATAACTACGATGTCCAATGAGAGGACGATAAGTGAATTGAACCTCCACACCGGCTGATACAAGCTCGGGGAGATGAGCGAACCTGTGTAATCGTATCTCTTTGATGTGGTATTTTACAGGAGCTCTTCTCGAGCTAAGTGGCCATTAAATCGGCAAACAGAGCGAATTAACATTCATTTCAGTTCCCTTTGACGTGAATTAATAAAACACTTTCTCTTCCAACAAATAAAATGAGCTCCTTTATTGGAGCGGGATAGTAAGAGAGGAGGAAAGACATTTTATTGACGAAGTTGTAGACTTTTGAAATGTTTTCCCGCGTACTTTCAAACGTGGAGTCGGCAAGTTGAAAGACGAATACCGGTACGGGAAACATCACAAATACCTGCAACTTAATTCGTGATTGCCACAATTCTAGAAAGGGTTGTCGTTTTATTGACGTGTGTGGAAATTTGCAAATTAGATGATGAAATAAGAAGAGTACTGACTTCAAAAATGGGACTGCCGGGAAAAGAAAAGAGGAGAGTCATGGGACGAAGGAAAGGAGAGACACCCTAGATCTCCACACGTAATACCAACGAAACCCAAGGAGAACAAATCTTGGCGGGAAACACAATGAAGACGGGACGGATAAAATTATGTTGACCGACTCAAAAGCTTTACATTTATTTTTCTCTCTTTCTCTTTCATTCTCTCTTTCTCTCTTACTCTCTGTTTCTCATTTTTGCTTTCTCTCACTTTCTCTCTTTCCCTCTCTTTCTCTCTTTTTCTGTTTCCTTTCTCTTTTCACTCTCCTTCTCTCTTTTCACTCTCCTTCTCTCTTTTCCCCCCTCTCTCTCTTTTGTTCTCTTTCTCTCATTTCTCTCTTTTGCTCTCTTTCTCTCTTTTTTACTTTCTTTGTTTATTTCTCTCTTTTCTCTTCTTTGCTCTCTTCCTTTTTTCACTGTTTTGCTGTCTGTCTTTCTCACTTTTCTCTTTTTGCTCCCTTTCCTCTTTTCTCTTTTAGGCCCCTGTGTTTCTCTCTTTCACTTATTTATTTTTATTGTTGTCTTTTTTACTCTTTTTCTCTTTTATGTTCTCTTGCTCTCTTTCTCTCTTTTCTCTTTTTTGCTCTCTTTCTCTCCCTTTTTCTCTCTTTTTTCTTTTTCTCTTTTCTCTTCATTGCTCTCTTTCCTCTTTTCCTTTTTTGCTCTCTTTTTCTCTTTTATGCTCTCTTGCTCTCTTTCTCTCTTTTCACTTTTTTCTCCCTTTCTCTCTCTCTCTTATAAGCCCTAATCTTATTGTATGTATGACGCTACTGTAAAGGAGCTCTTAAGCTCGAAGTGTAGCCGTGAACATAAATCAAATCAAATCAAAATAAAATTAAAAAAATCCCTCTTTTTCTCTCTTCCTCTTTTTTCCCTTTTCCTTTTTCTCTCTTGCTCTCTTTTCCTCTTTTCTCTATTTTTCACTGTTACTCTCTTTCTCACTTTTCGCTTCACTTTTTCTTTTATAATTTATTTAGTAATTTATGTCTTCTTTATTTGTTTCATCCAACTCTGGGATACATGAAATCAATCACTTTTTATTGTTTTGAGCTTCCCTTTTGACCCAGTATTGCCTCATCCTTTGAGATCTTGCTTCCCTTTCTTCGGCAGAGATGTGGATCGTACGCTTTTGTTTGAGTTTCCCTTGGAACCGTTGTTTCTTATCCTTGGTGTCGGTTTTGGCTGTTTTGTCCATGAGCATGGTGTCTGTAATTTGGAGTTCCACGAGGTCTTTCTCGGTTTCCTTAAACCAAAGAGTTTTTTTTTAAGTGGTCGAAGATCCTTTTTGGTTAACCTACTGGAATTCATCCGGAGGATGTGCCCATAAAAATCAATTCTCCGTTTTCTTATTGTGTCCGAGAGTTTTTCAGTATTTTTGGTAAAGAGTTTCGTTCCTGATATGGATTAATTTGTTGTTATGAAATTTGGGGTCTAATATTTTGCGTGTTATCTTTCTTTCTTTCCTTGACCTCCAGCCTTTCAAGCGGTCCCTGGGTGGTGAGAGACAATGTTTCGGCTGCATATAAGGCTTCTGGTTTAATTACCGTGTTATAATGTTTTATCTTGGTATTCCAGGAGAGAGACTTCTTGTTATAAGTGTCCTTCGTAAATTGGAAGGCCAATTCAACTTTATTTCTCCTAGATTCCATTGCCTTTTTCTCTAGCGTATTCCAGCCGTTCCAATCCCCAAGATATTTAAATTCTTTGACGATGTCTATGTATTGTTTGCCCACTTGAAGCTTTTTTGGTGGGTTTTTTATGTTCGACATTATTTTGGTCTTTTCAACTGAGATTTTGAGACCCATTTTTGACGCTTGCCTCTGGAGTTCAAGGATCTGTTCCTTGGCTTCTTCCCATGTCTCAGCTAATAAGGCCATGTCATCAGCAAAAGCTAAACAATTGTCCTTAATGCCTTTCTTTTTAGTTCCTATTCTGATTCCACTGTGGGTCTTCACATTCCACTCTCTGACTACTTTTTCGAGGGCACAGTTAAATAGCAGTGGAGAAAGTCCATCTGCTTGCCGTACACCTGTTTTAATCTCAAAAGGGGTGGAGAGTTCTCCCATGAATTTAACTTTGGAGAATGTATTGGTTAGTGTTTCTCTGATTAGGTTTGTTATCGAGGTCTAGTTCTTTCAGGACCGAGAATAAGGATTCCCTATCTATAGAGTCGTATGCCTTCTGGAAGTCAATGAAAGTGATAACATACGACTTAGCCCGTGATATTTGGTAGTTCATGATGTGTTTGAGGTTGATAATTTGTTCCGGACAGGATCACCCTTTCCTGAAACCCGCCTGGTATTCCCCAAGTTGAGGGTCTAGTTCAGGTTCTGTCCTGTGTAGTAGGACTGTGGAGAATATCTTGTATGTTACGTCGAGGAGAGATATCCAACTGTAGTTGTTAGGGTCTGTTTTGGATCCTTTCTTATGAAGTGGATGTATAAGGGCTGTTTTCCAGTCATCTGGGATTCTTTCATGTATCCAAATTTCTTCAAAGATATTTCTGAGAGACTGTATAGCATTTTCATTAACATTCTTCCAAAGTTCAGCTGTGATTTGAATTTCTCCCGAAGCCTTATAATTCGTAAGATTCGATACTATTGAATGGAGTTCTTCAATGCTTGGAGGTTCTGAGTCAGGATTGGTTGATGGGGATATATGAAAGTCCATCTTTTCTATGGGTTCCTCTTATTAAGGAGATTTTCGAAATATTCTGCTAATACTTTGCAGTTGTCTATGTTGTTATGAGCAACATTTCCTTCTTTATCCTGGAGTTGTAGAGTTGGAGGATTGTACTTAGTCAATTTCTTCTTAAAATTCCTATACAAGTTTCGTACATTGTTTCTGTGAAACTCTTCATTAATTTGCTTAAGTATGTGATCATACCGAGTTTTTTAAATTCTCTTAAGATTTTTAGTCACTAATTTTCTAACATTTAAGAAATGTTGTCTGTTATGGTCGTTTTTCTGTGATTGCCACTGGTGCCATGCTTGCTTTCGTAGTTCAATGAGACTATCACACTCTTCCGTCCACCACGCTTTTTTATATTAGTTAGTGGAGCAAGTTTTTCTGCTTTAATTATTAGACTTTCTTTTATTTGATCCCAGCCTTGATTTTGTAAATCTGCAGTGGCGATTGAAAACTCTTTAGAGTTCATTATCTTTTCAGGATCGTATTTCCTATGTTTTAGTCTGTTAGAGCGGATTTTACTATTGGGGATGATTCTGAGTTCTATTTTACAAAGATAGTGATCAGAATTTAAATTAGCACCCCTGAGTACATTGACATTTTGTATTTCTTTATTAAATTTCCTTTTAACCGCTACATGATCTAATTGAAATTCTCCTAAGAGCGGATTGAGTGAAATCCATGTTTTCTGCTTCCTTGGTAATTTCTTAAAAGCTGTGGATTTTTAGAACATGTCATGTGCTTGGCAAAGTTCTATTAATCTAACACCATTTAGGTTCGTCCTATTATGTGCTGGGTACTTCCCGACAATGCTTTTGTACGTCTTTTCTTTCCCTACTTGGGCATTAAAGTTCCCCATAAGTATGACATTAATTTTTCCGGATTTTTTTGGATAACATCATCTAATTAGTCCCAAAAGATTTCCACCTTTTCTCTGTTCTTTTTATTGTCTCCTTTTATGGGGGCATGTTCATTTACAACGGAATATATTATATTAGCAGATTTAAAAGTAAGAGTTGAAAGTCTTCCAGATTGTGATGCAAAGCTAATAATAGAATACAAAATGTTTTTGGCTATTATGAAGCCAGTTCCAAGGTGTGGTGTGTTCTTCGTTATTCTTTTGCCAACTTTTCCTTTGTAAATTCTGAATCCTTCAGAATCAAAACAGTTTTCATCCATGAATCTTGTTTCTTGGAGAGCCGTTATGATAATATTGTGGCTTTTGAGGGCGTCAGTAAGATGTTTTAATTTTCCTGTTTGTAAATGAGAATTAACTTTGAATGTAGCCATGTAATTAGGTCTTCTATACTTCATCTTGTTTGAGGTTCCAAGACGCTCCGACTCGTCTCTGTGTAATGTTGCAGACTCCCCAGAATCCGAATGTCTGCGTGTGCAGCACCTGAGGTACTTATATCACACTCTTCACAATTTTCCATGATTGATAATTTCTTGGAGGTGACTTCTAGAGCCACGAATTTACAACCAAGGTTGTGAGCCCTGGAGGTTATTCTCAGTCACCCAATCTGGGAACAAACGCTTTTGGATTTGGAATTTTGTGTTGGTAGTGAGACCACCAGACTCTTCCACTCCATCCACCGTTAGGAATCCAAGATTCCTCTTCCGCTATCAGGACCGTTGACCAAGTTTCACCTAGTAACCCTAGGCAGGGGCCCTTACAGGGTGCTACCATCCGGAGCCAGATGGACCCAGGTTTTTTAACGAGGTGTTACTCCTCCCCCTCCTTCCTCATCACTTGCGAGATGAGGCCTCGGACTTGGGACCGGCAATGGCGGAGTTGTTAATTTTTATTTACTTATGAAACTCAAAATCTAACCGATTAATGCCATCCGTCGACCAATTCTACAGTACTTCCTTGGCCGGAAGAGACACCACCTCACAGGTAACTATCCTGTGGTGTAATGAAATTATTCGATACACATTGGCTATATGTAAATGTATCGGCATGAAATAGAAACTTTAGGGCAGACCTGTCCAGCCATACCACTGGTGGCTGTGGCGCCACGGCTTGCCACGAGACTCACTCCGTGGCAGACTAAGCCCCGCTCTTCCCCGCTCCACCGCCAGCTCCCCCTCTACCGCCACCACACTCCTGTCCTAAACACGCTGCGCTGTAGTGGAATGGGTCATAAGTAAAGCCCTGCGCGGATGCGGATATCCGCAAATATTTTCGCCACGTGGATATAGTTTGCATGGCTGTGCGGATAGTGGATACGCTGCGGATAATGTTTTGGGTAAATTTGCGGATAGTTTTTAGAATACAAACTTATAATATGCCAATCTACTGCTTCATGCTTAAAAGAGGAATACTCCTATAGCCTATTACGTACAGTACGAAATATTTAGTCACGTATTGCCCTTATACACGAGAAGATTATTTTACTCATTATGTTTTCAACTACATTTTATTAAGTACCGTATGCTTGTAGTAGATGATCTTGACATCCCATCATCGTCAATTCTCACTGCCATTATTACTATACGTACGAGATATAATGCTGTCAATAAGCTTGTTAGTTCATCGTGGTGACATCATTAACATTCCGCATGTCAGCTACTTCGCAGTCTAAGCTATCCTGGAAGATCTGGTTCCAGGTTTATCTGTAGATTTATTTCCAACTTGTTATTGAAGCACGTTGGCTGTGATATTGCAACATTAACTATGACATCAACTATGCGAACATGGATTGATCAAGAAGCAGAAGGATGATGACTGACTTGGAATTTCCGGCCAAATGTCAATCCCTTTCTCCAAGCGTAAAGAGAAGTTCACGTAGTGAATGTTACCGCAACCGTGAGTATGAACATCATTTCACAAACATGGATAAACTATCTTTTAAAATGAAACAAGGTGAATATTCAATAGCGCGTGAAACAAAGCTCAAGTCAACGATATGGCAGACATTTGGTTACGTTTTCAATGGAAACGAAAAGGTGAACGTTATAGTGATGTTTTACCTGTAAAAAAGTGTATTCATACTGTACCGGATACCTAGTTGAGGCTATCGGCTACGCCAGTTGTGATCGAGCCATAGTTGAGATTTGTGGGCAAGGACAAAAGATAGCGCTCAGATCGAGTCAGAAGAATGGTAGGAAATGACGTAGGAGGCCGAGGGAGAAGGAGGCACTACCCCTCAAGCATATGGAATTATGGGAGAAATACTGGATAATTATAAAGATTAATATGGAATAAAACCTTATCTAACCCAAGAAGGGAAGGAAATATCAAGAAATCTTATTGGTAATAACTTGAAGAAAGGCAGACAACTCCTTAAGTTATGTTATAACTTAATAGCCGAAATAGTGTGATCGAGGTTAGAGCTGTGACGTCAGACAGTGGAAGGAAGAGGGAAGTCACGTGGTAGAGCAGGGCGAGACGGCCGAGCGCAGTGACACCAGCAAAAAAAGAATTACTCCAGCAGTCAAGCTGAGCGGATCACATCGTGCGATAAGAGAACAGTTAATAAGGCAGTGCAATACAGAAAGTTACGTGCGGGAGAGAGAGTCGCTAGGCGAGGCCTGCAACGCAGTATTCGGAGTTCGTTGTTGGAGCACACGCTATCCATAAGGGCAGGTTATACAGGCCGTGAACTTGAGTGAGGAAGCCGGTGTTCAGACACATGTCATTTCAACATCGCAGTAGTTACGTGAAACAGCAATGTTTTTCCATGCTTACAATTTACCGAAGCAATACGCAGCATTACGATGGGATTGAGAACATTATTTGAGCTACATTCTCAATGTATAACAGCACAGCGAAGCAGTATAATGAGGCCAGTATTCAACCTCATATTATACAAGGACAGTGAGGCGGAACGTGTCGTGCTGTGGGCGACATTTTATAATCAGGCGATAGTCAAGGAGTTGAACATTACTCTGACATTTTGTCAAGCTTGAGATGTTTGGACTTGTGTTTCGACAGTCCAATTGTGCAGTCCAATTACAATTATATACTTCTATTATGGACATTTAGATGGACTTGAACTTATTTCAACGGTATTACGGCATATTTCATGATGCATTTGGACCGAAATATTTAAGGCGACCATGGGGCCGTTCCAACATTACTGCTTTTGGCAAGTGAAAATTTATAAGCGTAAGCACTTTGTGAATAGTGGCACGTGCAGCATAATAGTTACATATCATGAACAGTTATGAAATATCTTAGTTACGAACACAGATACAGGGTGTCTGACAAATCAGTACACTTTTCAAGATACTTTATTTTTCTACCAGTGAAATTCTGCCGCTGTGGAGACTAACATTATTATCGATTGCCAACCGAATAGTTTATGGAACAGTGGCGTGACATATTCGAAGAGTATGGGGTACTCTGTATTTTTGAACTTTTGTGGAAGAGTTTGGACAATATCCATGATGGATAATCTTCAGTTCATCATGTCGGGCTAGGCGGATACAGAGGCGTGATGGCACCTCAGAGCGATGGATTCGGTTCCTGACGAAGAGGATAAATATGACATCAAATTCACTTGGATGGAGTCAAGCGTTAGTTCAGTGGGTGATACAGCGTTTTCGTCGATCTAGCGAGAAATCTGTGACAAACACTTGGATTACCGACGATCTTTGAATTATATTAGCATCTGGAATATGAAGGTATTGTAAGAGTTATGGCATTACTGATATGATTTTTCATGAAAACTGGGCATACTTGTATATATTTCTAGTAGGAGTGCTACTATTATTTTTCGACATGGCTTAAATATTTTATTGCTCCATTTGCTAAAATATGGTGTTACCATATGATATGGCAGGCACATTTATACGACATTCTCACCATTGGTTGACTTTATTAGACGGGATTTTGGTCTTTATATTCTTCTGTGAGGATAGTATTTCTTGATTATGGATATTTTTAGCGAGTGTTTCGAACTCGTGATCTGCAATTGGATAATTTGAATTATTTCGTCAGTTCATTGCATAATAGCAAGTATGTATAATTCATCAGTAGGGATTTTTTTATTGGATTGTTTGGTGATATTAAAATTTTATTCACTCAAGTGAATGCAAATCGCTTTTATGTGACAAATAGAGTCTTGTTGATTCCAATCATGTACACTCACTCATTAGTCTACGAGATGGGGCCTGTTGCTTTATGCAATTGTGTGGTGGCACTCACCTGACCTATCGTTTTTAGGGCATTATCATCATAGTCTACGAGGCGGGGCCTGTTGCTCTAAGCAATTGTGTGGTGGCACTCACCTTACCTGCCAGTCGAGGGTCTCATTTTATCATCCGAGTGTACTTATGATCGTAAGAGGATTAAACAATAAACTACCAGTCACACATTAGTCGAATTTTGTTAAATAAATTAAAAATAAATGTCAGCAGGGTTACATTTTGTAATTCTTGTTCTGCCAATCCAATATTTTGTTGCAATACTCTTTTGAGAGTATATTCATTTAACAGCTGATACTTTTGATACTCTTTGTGAGTGATTTGATACCTTTGAGAAGGATTTCAAGTAATTGAATCTTGTAAGATGAATCATTTATGGTCAGAATTTATTTTGAGGCAGATCATTATTAGATATTTTTGATGTGAAGTAATATAACACATTGGTGTTTTTCTTTGAAGTAAATCTTGAGGATCTTAAGAGAATTTATGCTCTAAATTTAAACCAGATCTTGCATTGGATTATGATTACTAAGGTAATTTTCATATTGTTTAAGAAGTTGTCTAGATATGACCAGATTAATTACAGTTCTTGTAGATTGTGTGCGTTAATCATTTGAAGCCAGTTATATATTTTTGTGGATCATGCAACGTGATTATGTGAAGTATTTTTGATAGGTATTTTTGGAGGTTGCCAAGTGGAAGTTTGCAATGTTGCCAATGATAATTTTGAGGCAGACATGAGGTTGTTGAACCCAGTCTAGCATATTTTTGGAGATTCATGCTGTGCGCTGAATAATTATGGTGTTATATGGAATAATTATGGTGTTATATGGAATAATTATGGTATTCAAATATGGTATTTGACAAAGTGAGATTAAATGGTGAAGTTTGGATAGTGAGATCCAACGTGATTTTGTGAAGGCAACGTATTATTTTGGCATGATAATTAAATACGAGGTATAACTTGGAACTGATAAAACTGTAAGACAACGTTCTATAACCTATATTAAACAATTTTTAGGAAATTAAATAAATAAATAATTTTGATAATCCAAGATTTTCTGATAATAATAATTTATGAAATAATAATCTGAAGTTTAAGCATATTAATGATCTGACCCGTTGAATTAAAATTTGAATAAATTGATAAATTAAAATTTGAATAAATCCATGAATGAAATAAATTGATGAATTAAAGGTTGAATAAATTAACTGAATTAAATAAATCAATAGGTGATTAAACAGCTGATGAATAACTGAATTAAAGGGTGATAATTAATTAAAGGAGCTGATGACTAATAAAATTTAAATGTATTTAAATAAATTTAAATAAGATACATGATTTAAATAAATTGATGAATTGCAACTTGAATTAATGAATTAAACAATTTAAATGGATGAATTGAGATAATTTAATCTGCATGAGATAATGAAATGAGAGTGTGTGGATAATTGAATAATATAATGAATTGATGAATATAATATTCATTTAAATGATTTGATGGTAATAAATTAATTATTCTGACTTGAATATAACGAATATTGGGATGAGAACTAATGTGAGAAATATTTAATTTTGATATGATAATGATGGTGATAACCAATGAATATTGAAGTTTTCTTTGATTCACAACCAAGCAATAATCAGTGATAGTGTAAATATGGTGTATACATTAATTGTTAGATTTTTAGGAGCAATTGTTGGGATTTCCAGCATTGATTAGTGCCATTTAAGCCATACAAATGAGTGAATATTTGAATATATGTGTTTTTAGGATATTTTGTGTTAGGCAGATTCATATTTCTTGACATCCACATTACTGATGTTAAATTAAAGAAAGGTTAGGTCTCAGGGATCACGAAATGTCAGTGACGCAAAGTCATAGTGCTACGGTGGCCCTGAGAACTCAAGCGAACTTTAGTAAATTTTTATATTTTATGTGGATGAAAAATACTTTGAAATAGCACAGAGATGGTTCGATTTTGAGGACTATAACGACCTAACGTATACATTCGACCATACTCTTAGGCAGGGTTTGCGTTTATTTTTCTGTCTGACTATTTAAGTTTAAATAAATTTGGTTTTATCTTAGTTGTGATCTGATGATGGTGTTGTTTACCCAATCCTTTCCTTTGTCTTAATTAAGGCTTAACCAGGAAGGACGTGGTTTGCTAGGGATTCTGTTGGTGGCGCCCATTTCTATTGTAATTTTTTAAATTAAATTTAAACCCGTAACGACCCTGGAGATACTTTATCTCGTGTTACCCTCTGCTTTTGTGATATTTCAACTGAATTTCCGTCACATTCCTTATTTGATTTCATGTTCATTTAACTCCACTCTGGCATGGGAAGCCAGGTATGCGATGTAATGGCAGATGGGTCATCCCATACCTCGGATGAACGGGTGCAATACTCAGGACACAAATCGGGCACATCTAACTTATTGAGGCACAAGTGCGAAAGTAGCCAAAAATGTATAGCCAATTTTTTGTCTAAAGCGGAGGTCAAGAAATCATAAGTGTCATCCAACTTGAAGTCCCTTGGAATGCCAACTTGAAGCCACTTGCAATGAAGCAAATTGTCAGGATCGACTTTCTCCTCAAATGTCTAAATGTGTTGGTATAACACGTTATGCTTTATCTAATAAATTAAACATAATATTGAAATATCAGCGGATTTGGGTAAAAGTCATGCGGATGCGGGGCGGATGCGGATAACGTTTTGTTTATCCGCGCAGGGCTGTAGTCATAAGCCAAGTGTCAAGCAAGGCAAGAAGGAGATTCTGATTTCCTCATCTTAAATAGAACGTTACATCAGTTGTAGAGAAGTTGCGAATTGCAAAAATCCGTTCAATATCCGAGGTGGGTGGCGGAAGCAACACTTCCTGGGTATTTAATTATTTAGTAGTACCCTCCTCAACGCCAGCGGACGGCAAGGGTGTGTGTTTAATACGTCACACTTTTTAAAGAATAAAAATAAAACGCAGGCAGTATGGTTCAAAGGATTTGTTATAGCTACTGATTATTGGTTACTAATACCGGGTGAGTTAGCCGTGGTCGTTACGACGTGGCTGCAGGCAGTAGCACACATCCGAGAGGCGAGGAGGTTCGAATTCCCCTGCTGGCAACCTTGAAGATGGTCTTCTGTAGTTTCCCATCTTCCTTCCAGGCAAATGCCGGGTTTGGTCCCTAACTATAGGCCACAGCCGCTACCTTCCAATTCCTCGTCCTTACATTCACACTTTCCTACCCAGACAACACTCAACACGCGATGGTACTTGTAGCTCACCCCATGGGTGTCCGCATAGAATCAGCTACAAACTCTGGCGAGCCGAACATGTCCTCGGACACCCCTGGTACTAAACCCCATACGCTTTAAAAAAAAAGTTGACTAATGTCCCATTCAACGCCACGCACAACGTTGCCCGTCCTTCCGTCAGCTCGCTACCTCCACTACCGCAACATCTTCTTCGCTTACAGCCATGCTTCTACCCCCACCTTCCCCACACAACCCCCGATTCACTAAGCAGAAGGCCGTGGCACTGGCGTGGCATTTTCCCTGGACAGGCCTGCTTTAGAAGATACAAAAATCACAAGTGAGATCTGGGTCGAATGGAGCCATTGAGAGTAAAAGGGTTAAGTTATTAACCCGTGTTGAAACAGTCCACCAGGCACGTTTCATTGTGTAAGATTTATTACTGGGAGCCCAAGTTCACGGGTTAAATAGAACTGCCCTCTTGGGGTTCAGAGCCTGCACTATTGAATAAGAGAATAGGTCAGCATTTGGAATGGAGAATACGTGAGGAATCTGGAATGAGATTCGCCATGTTCTTAATTCTTGAATAGCTGTGTGCTTCTTTGTTGGGCACCGAACGTGAGCCAAGGCAAGAAGGAGGAGAGGATTGTCAATGCTGGTTCACAAGCTCAAGTAAATAGGGGATGTGACCTCCGTAGAGGTGATAAGCTGCTCGTTGTGATAGTGGTGTAATGGCTGACATACTGTACTTAGCTGTCTCCTGTGACCCAGGTTTGATTCCCGGCTCTGGTCTAAAGGCTGGAATGGGGTGCACTCAGCCTTAGAAGACAGATCTGAGAAGACATGGCTTCTATTCTCACCTCAGTCATGCTATAAGTGATTTTCTGAGGTTTCTCTATTTTTCTCTATGGCTGCCTCCTTACCAACTTTAACCTCAATTACAAATACACTCACCAATACAGACACCATAGTAAAAAAAAGTTATCAGACAAATCCTACACCCACCTAAGTTTACGGGGCTAAATGACCACAATGCTCAAGCCCCTAAATGAAACAACAACAACAGACAATATTCGTTTCAGATATAGGCCTACTCTGGCTGCTTCGAATGAAGTCAAAGATCATCTTGCGCTGAAGAATTGCTAAAACAAGACTCTAGTTATTTATTGTTGTTTTAAGGGGCGGAACTACGAGGTCATCTGCCCCTCAAGACTCTCTCGAATAATGAACTGCCTCGTTGTTGCATGCCATGGCCCCCATACTCCCACCGGTATCACAAGGCACGGCTCTTCATTTCAACTGCCACTGACCGGCTCGAGAGCACTCAGTTGCGCGTGAGCGAAGTAGCTGCCCTGTACGAAAACTGCTGTGAACTCACTCAATGTGGGACTAAAGAACATTGCGGCCGAGAACACAGCGCCTTGCGCTCTGACGGTTTAATGATATCTGCCTTCACATAACTTTCCGAGCAAACAAAAAAAGAACAAGTAGTTCCATGAAGATCTATACAGCCTATTTTCATTTATCCTACTTATGTTAATTGCCTCTATCAATATACAAAATTTCAGTTTGCTGTAATAGATTCATAGATATTAAGAACCGTCCAAATATTTCGGATGGTCGCCATTGTGATTTTTATATGCAGGTCTTAGAGTTATGTACTATTACATGAATATTATTGGGTAGGTGTATTATTCAAACTTTAATCGCATGATTAGGACACACGAAATAAAACCGAGATTTTAAAATTTCGCTCAGACGCCATCTTGTGGTTATTGTAAACAATTGAACTAAATTAGATGTCAGTGCATTGCCATTTGTATAGTCATTTGCTGTATCAAGTTTTACTGCGTTCGGATGGTTAAATTGCGAGAAAAGTCTATTTAAATGTTTCAACTTCGCTTGGCCGGCATGTTCGTCCTGTAGTTAACAGTTTTCAGAAGCCACATAGGTGAACGTCTAGTAGTGCCCTTTATTACCGTACAAAATCAGGGTGATATAAGAAATAGTTTCGGAGATATAGAATACCGGTGAAATATTTCGCACAGCCGCCATGTTGGATTGGTGACACGTAATAAAGTTTGATTGGCACGGTCGAGGTCGGCCAAAATAGTACTATGACCTTACCGAGTTTTATTGAAATCACTTCAGTCGTTTAGAATTTATTAGGGGACACACACACACACACACACACACGGACAAAAGGTGATCTCATGAGCCTATTTTATGTTCAACCGTGGCAAAATGTAAATATTATATGTCAGAAAACTGTACTACTGTATAATGAGGCTCATTATAGTACAAGTTTTCATTATGATACAGTTTCTCCCACCAATCAGAGCTCAAGAAACAGTTGTGTGACCAATTAGGTGAGGATAGCATCGCACCTGTTCTCACATCCATGGCCCCCTATTTTAAATTTCACTGCGTGGCGAGTGTCATAGTGAGGTATTCCAGGAGGCCATGGTCAAATGCAAGGTATTCTCTGAGTCCCATGCGCTCTGTTCAGTACATAAAACTGGTGAAATCTCGACAGATAGTTATGAATATTTATGTTCGAACATAAAATAGTTATAATTATCGTCGAACATAAACAGTCGTATGCAACTCGCCTATAATGGTAATTAAGACACGAGTATGGAAATTATAAAACTCGCTACGGTCGTTCTATTAACATTCTCGTGTTATAAATATTGCCATTTAGGCACGTTGCATAATGTACTATTTTCATGAATGAAAATTGCCTAAAAATACCAGAGATAATTAGGACTTAATTAGAAAATATTAGTGCACATGTGAACATCAATGTACTCACTCGGACAGTGGGTGCGAAGCGGGCCGATATTTACCAGTACTTGGTAGTAAAGAGGTTGCCATAGCAACGGTAGTAAGGCTGTGTGTAGAGAAGCCCCTTCTTCCCACTCCCAAGAGAGCTCCCAACCAGTAACTACTGTAGGCTATACTGTGCTGAAATTTATGAGCGGTCACCAAACATGTTGTTGTTGTTGTTGTTGGTTTATGTATGAGCTTTGCGACATCGTGATCACGTAGCCCCGTGTAGCCTATTTCCGTGTGTGAAGTTTGTTTGATAACCTGGCTTTATTAGTTTGTGCATGTGTAATTCGGGTGAGAAGTGGGAAGGAGACGGCCGTGGCCTTAAGTTAGGAACCATCCCAGTATTTGCCTGGAGTAGAAGTGTGAAACCACTGAGAATCACTTCCAAGATTGCTGAGGGGGGAATCGAACACACCTCTTATCAGTTTGGCCTCACGAGGCTCATTGTACCCCATTCCAGCCCTCACACCAGAAATAAATTTCTTAGTAGAGCCGGGTACGGAACCCGGACCTCCTGGAGTCACCAATCAGCGTAAACCGGTCTACCTGATGAGACAGGGACATGTAGGTGGCGGGGTAAACAGGAAGCTAAGCAATGATCCGTTTGATGGCGCTCCCGCTGAGAGATCATGAGCTGGAGATCCACATCTTAAAGAATAATAGTTAACTAGTTGATTCTCTTCGAAACATGACGGTCATCGGGAAAATATTTACTGAAGGATTCATTTATATGCAATTTTTGAACGATTACTTTCTGACATTGTTGCAACTTTAAGGGCGTCAAAATATCGACTTCACAACATATAACTGGCTATGACTGAAACCTTGATGAGGCAAATAGAGACCTACACGTTCCAGAGTTTCCCCTTGAGCTTTATTGATTGTGATAAAGTACGCCAAGCGAATTGAAAATTGGAAAATTAAAGTGTTTTACGGAAGATGTTAAATAAAATCGAAGGATTATAGCTCTCTGCCCATTAGGTGATTTGCCTCCACATATACTTACTCTAAAAGTTTGAGCTATAGAGCCACAACAATATTTCCCCCCTTTTTAAGACGCGGCGGGATCCGCCACTTCTCTGGTGGACTAGAGCCATTGTGCGAAAGCGCGGGAGCAACACATATCACATTTTTCTTTAATAATTTAAAAATATACTCTAACATATATTTTCCTTTTAAAGATTCTCTGCAAACCTACATGCCAAGAGCACTCGTTAGAATGCATTACGAAGTCAATCGGTTAAGACGTTTTCTCAATGTCATGGTAACAAAAAATACCTCAGTGTTTTACATATATAGATGTTGCTGAATGGGGTGGAACGGTGAGGTTATCTGGTAATTTCTATTACAATAACTATAAATAATAAACCAGGAATATTTTTACAAGAATTGATGTTAACGAGCTAAACATCCTTCGGCCAACAGGTACGCCAAGATCTATTCAAGTTCTGAAGAATAGAACATTTGAATCCCCCTTAATTTATTGTGACGTCAATGTCTTTCTTGGTTCGTGGCATTTGCCCCATGAAGTTTCTTAATATAGTAAATATTCATCTAAAATGCAAGGAGAGTTTTGGCTGCAAACATTTCTCAAGTTTACGAGATCTTTTCATGGCTGCTGAAGAGGGCTCATTATGACTCGCAGCTTGTTAGAGAGTCGTCAACAATTGACGAGCGGGCAGCGCAGTGCATTTAGCTGTGGTAATGAGGGGCTTAACAAGCTTGCTTTCAATTCATTATAATATCAGCGACCAAGTGACAAAAAGTATTCTCAGATTATTGGTTTCAAATGTGCTGGTGTGAAGCAATCCCAATACAAATGATGAGATGAATTCCTTGACTTTCTGGGACATGGAAAAACTTTTCTTGGATTTAGGGAGCAGTATGGAAGCTTTCAAGCTACGTTGATCTAATTCTATTGATTCCCAATCCATGTACGATACATTTCATAGAATGTTAAGGATAGTCATTCGGGTGGTTCTAAATAAGCTATTTTTAAATATATTTGTGTTTCGAGAACTCACTGAAGTAGGTTGGTTCCTTAGTGTTGGACCTGCGACAACGCAGTCACGTAGCCCCGTGTACTTTGGGTGTGTGTAGAATCTGTCTGATAACCCGTGTTAATTGTGATGGTTGTATTAGTGTGTGTTATCTGTTTTTAATTCAAGTAAGGACTGCAGACGATAATTTCAAGTAGTTCTACTTTTGCTTCCAAATGCTACCGTCCACGACACCTAGCTTGCGGACTTAGCTACTAGATGGCATCGCAGTCAGCACCTTGTGGCGTACGTTGAAACTAATAGAGCGTTATCAATTCTAACCTACAAATTTTGGCTTCACACTAGTGTAGTTACTGGATGATTCTTTTTCATGCCGTTTGGGACCGCCTGCTTTACTTCCCCTCCGAAGGAAGGCATACTAAGGGATTTTTAACGCTCTTACAAAATCCCACGACTTCTCTGAACCATATTGTGCATTCTATAAGGGGTGATCAAAAGATTTCCGTTTGTGGGCGTTGCTGCTGCGAATCCCCGGGCGTTGCTGCTGCGAATCCCTGGGCGTTGCTGCTGCGAATCCCCGGGCGTTGAAAGGCGAACAAAAAGCACACCAGATGGCTGTTTGCCTACAGCACTTGATGCGTTTTAAAGTTGAATGTAACACGTTCCTGCAGCGCATTTTTACATTCGACGGAAGCTGGTGCCACCACTCGGAACCAGAATCAAAAGCGTCGACGATGCAGGGTTGATATCCATGGTCCCCTCGTCCCAAGAAGTACAAGAGCCAACCATCCGCTAGAAAGGTGATGTTCACCCTGTTCTTTTATTACCGGGGCCCATTGCTTATTGATCTCAAGGAACCTGGTGTCACCATCACTGGGGAACGGCTCCGCGCAACACTGGATAAAATATGGCGTGCAATTAAGGTGCAACGTCCGGGAAAACTGCAACATGGGATGCCGCTGCCTCATGATAACGCACGTCCCCATACCAGAAAGGTCGTAACGCAGAAGGTACACCAACTAAACTCGGAGACACTCATTCAGCCGCCCTATAGTCCTGATCACTCCCCATTCGAATATCACGCCTTCGGTCCCTTTATATTGGCCTTGAAGCGTTGACGATTCCTGTCGGACGAGGATGTGCAGTGGACGGTTACGGACTTCTTCACGCAGCAGAACGGTGTTTTACCACACGGGGATCCTCAACCTGGCGCGTCGGTGGGATGAGTGCTTGAATACTCGCGGTGATTTTTCCTGATTTGCATTCAGACTGTACGGCCGGCAAACAGACACTATTTGACCTTATATAGAGGTTTATTGTAATTGCTTTGGATGCACAGCCCATTTGTTATTTGGCTTTATCATAAGAACGTTGCACGCTTTTACTAATAAAATGCACATATATTTACCATTATGATATTTTTTAATTTTTTTTGTGACTTTTCATTTATCTAAATTCTAATGTTTTAGTAAGGATATCCATTTTCTCTTTGGTATTTGTTAACATAGTTTTTAAGATTGTTTTTATTATTTAATCTACGCTGACGAGGGTATCATTGTATACAGAAACATGTACGTTTTAATTTAATTATTAAACTTATTAGTGTTTGACCGAGCCTCCGTGGCTTAGGTGGTAGCACACCGGCCTCTCGCCGCTGGGTCCGTGGTTCAAATCCCGGTCACTCCATGTGAGATCTGTGCTGGACAAAACGGAGGCAGACAGGTTTTTCTCCGGGTACTCCGGTTTTCCCTGTCAAAATATCATTGCAGCAACACTGTCCACTATCATTTCATTTCATCTGTCATTAATTTAATCATAGCCCCAGAGGAGTGCGACAGGCTTCAGCGTCCGGCACAGTTCATATCCTCGCCGCTAGATGGGGGCTTCATTCATTACATTCCTGACCCGGTCGGAGACTGGAAGCAGGTTGTGGATTTTTTCATTAGTGTTTGACAAGGTGGATTTTATAATTGGAGATTATCGTTAAGTGAAGTTAGAATCCGTATTGACAGCTGAATAATCGTACTTTAATAACTGCACACCCAGCCAATACTAGAAAGAACATGTTTCAGCTTTCGAAGAAGCCATCGTCAGCGAAATACTTATTATTCACATAAGACAAACATAAAATAAAGAAATCACTACTCGTGATGCAATAGAAAATGAAAACTGGATATTTTTACAAAACTTGGATGGAAAACAATATTCATTGATAAAATATATCTAAAACTGTTATTTGAATTATTATTGAACTCATAATAATGATATCAAAGTGTTATATTGTCCTGAGCCTTGAAGAATGTATGTGAAAATACGGTGGTAAGAACTCCATGACGATGCCAGTCAGATCGAATATAAACGTAGTTGGAGGTCTATTTGCATAGATAATGACTATATCGGTCAGAAATGCGCAGACGAAATATAAGGTGCGTTCAAAAAGTAACGAGCCGGAGGCTGTAATGCGCAAACCGGTGACGACATCGGCTAATCGTGGCGTGTGTAACGAGTTGTGGTTCCGACCAGAGCGTGGAAGGTCACAGCCCGTCGCTAGAGGACACGCGTGCACGTCACGTGACGATACAAAGTGAGCAGCAGCATGCATCAATCGTCCAACGCTGCCAGTCGCATTGCAAACAGTGACATGGAGGCGTCAAACGAAGAGCAAAGAGGTGTTGTTCGGTTGCTGACAGCGAAAGGAGTAGGGGGAACGGACATTCATCGCCGAATGTCACAAGTGTACTGCGAACACTGCATGTCCCTTGAAGGGTCAAGGCGTGGCACAAGCGTTTCAGGGAAGGACGGGTGTCGTTAGCCGATGATGCCCGGTCTGGGGCACCCCTCTGCATTACCGATGACAACGTCCAGCTGGTTGATGCACTCATTACCCAGGACCGCCGAGTGACAGTGAACGCCATAGCCGCCGTGGTCGGATTGAGCGTCGGAAGTGTGCACACCATCATGAAGGAATGACTGCACTTGCGGAAAGTGTGTGCACAATGGGTGCCCACAGTCTTCAACCACACCAGGAAGCATGTCGAATGGCCTGCTGTCTTGGTCTTGGTTGGACGATTAATGCATGCTGCTGCTCGCTTTGTATCGTCACGTGACGTGTACGCGTGCCCTCTAGTGACGGGCTGTGACCATCCACGCTCTGGACGGAACCACACCTCGTTACACACGCCACGATTAGCCGATGTCGTCACCGGTTTGCGCATTCCAGCCTCCGGCTCGTTACTTTTTGAACGCACCTTATATTTCCTCTGCGCATTTTTTCCACAAAAATTATTTACATGTAATATGTTTATAATAATATCCATTATCTAGTGTTGCTAACGCGACAATTTCAAGATTCTAACTTCTCCGTTACAATATAATTCTTAACTAAATATATACACTGGTTTTTCACATAACCATCCTTCTCTAACGTTCTGTAGTTTTATATACTGCTTACACATCGTCTTATATAGGTTTCATTACATTATCGGTATAATACAGTCGACTGATTAAGGTAAACTGTACGTAATTACATAACTTCGGGTTTAATAAAATTTAATAATTGTATTATAGACGTGAGTAGACAATCTTTCTCATGTTGTATTTCCGCTGAAACCCTCCTGTTAACACAGCTAAATCGTTAATTCACAAGAACTGGACTACTTGTATACAACGGCTCTTATCATGATACATGCCTTTTATCAAAGAACAACAATACTTTGACTTCCATAAAAATGCGGAATTCCCTCGCCTGAGCACTCCATAGCTCTACAAAACATCATATAACAGTATATATGGCATAAACAATTATCATCTACTATGTTAAACAATAACCAAAAGGGATTAATTGTTATTAACATATCCTATGTAGGAACTTCTCTCAAATAATGGCATGACCCTCAGTATCATTGCACATGACTACTGGACTATAATTATACATGCGTAAGTTCTTCAAACGAAACTTCCAATTGTAATGAACGATATTAGACAGTCGTGATTAACCTCCTAAAGGTTACTCAACAACAAGTTAATTAACTGTTAATTCGTCTGTCGCAAATACATGTAATAAAAATAATACTCCTGTCTCTTCTCACTTGTCAAGCTATAAATTGTTTATCGTTGTAATATCATGTCCACAAATGACGTGATGTTGCACAAATAGGATAAAATAACACACAAGTTATTTATAATGTCAGATATAATTCAATCTTGACCGGGATATACTAGCTTTGAATTCCTACCCAAAGATTTGAATAATGTTCTATCAAAAGGTATTTCCTCTAACATATTAAATGAACAAAGCTCTTAGCTTTACAGATAATAAGAAAGGTTTGTCAATGTCCTAATGTTTCTCCACTCTACACAAAGAATGTTCATTGGGCTAAAGACTTCGGTCTTATCAAACGACTAGTATTTCTTAGATCGTCGACAGTTTATGTACAATAATGATATAACAATAGCATTCGATGTTTCTTCTTTTCTTGAAGTAATATGTTGTTACATTAAAGTGCTCAAATTAAATTTAATAAGAATTTAATTTGAAGCTATGACACAATGTCAGAATACTTGGTTTAAAGGAAATTATTAAAATTCGAGAGTCGAAACGACTAGTCTCCTATGAGGCAATATGATTCCTCAAACAACATTTTTAATGACAGTTCCACAACTGATCCGTTGAATAAAATTGAAAAATAGATGAAATGCAATCATCTTCTAAATAATCTTGAAGTATAAAAAACTCAACACACATCTGAAGTGTAAAATACATAAAAGCACTGAAATACATGAAATGTGGAAATATAGACATATGGAATAAGATCGTTGAAAATATGGAATAAGATCGCAGAAAATATGGAATAAGATCGCCGACTCAGAATGTTACTAATCAAGCTCTATATAACAATTGAGATACACTAATACCTTATTTGGACGAAATCTTGAAGATCTATGTAAGTATTCCCACAATACTTTAGATGTTTCCTCAGTACAAGACACTGAGATGGATCTGCATTCGAACCTCGGATCTGCGACCTCTGAGATAAGAAACGTCTCTCTCTGGAATTCACCAACATTCGCCTGGGCTCGAACGACATCCTTCTGGCAAATTCTTTTGTGTTGCTTGGCTACCCTAGCATCTTGACAAATCTCTTCTGTAGAGTCATCATTCTCCGTCGTAAATATGTATCAGCTTCATCATTGGAATACAATTATGGAAATATTCATATAAATAGTGAATGAAATGTTTCCATTGCTAATTGATGTTATATTAGTGTTCGTAGAATGACGAAAATGCACAAGATGGACCGTACACTACGTCGGTATTCAAGAATACGTCGTCTAACGAAGCTCCATCGTTGTATCTTAACTCCTGTTATCGAATATGTCTCTGGCGCATGACTGTTTTGTTCATCATATCAACAATGTTAATTATGCTGAATGATAATGTTTGAAGAATAATAATAGTCATTCTGTTAATGTTTATGTGTTGCGCCAATATTAAAAGTTCTCCGCCACTGTTCACTTGAACTGCGTTCGTCAACTTCACGTTGCAATTTATAATGATATTCAGCTTTGTTTCCAACACATTTGGAAATCTAACTTAACAGGCTTATATTGTCGAAACGGTGAATATTAAAGCGCTCGACTTTTCACAATATATAGTAGGCGACCTCTTCTTAATATATATTCGCTTATTTAACTTCAGATCTCAAATATATAAGAGGTATAATCTATACAATATTCCTCGCAACTTCACGTAGAATGGAAGTGCGGTGATCTCTAACGTTCCACCTAGCTATCCTCGCGTTTCCACAAGTCGACAGTCGTCGCACTCGGACTAAGCCTTGGGATCTCCGTTAACCCAGTAAAAACACTTCCTCACTCTTCAAAGTCTGCTGGAATAAGAACATCGATCCTGGGATCTCCCTCTCCAAGAAGAATTTTTGGCGGCCATATCAATCTCCCACCATAATTTTAGCGCGTAGATTAGTAATGCTTATTACTGCGTAGATTAACCGATCTGTGATTTTTTAAGTATCAGACATAATTTCTCTTAATATTCTCTTCATTACCAAATAAGAAAATCTTCTTCTCAGGGCCTAAATGCATAATTTCATCATATTGTGCAATTAAAGTTGATCCCATCTTCAATAAGACCTCTCCTCATTGGCTCTGGGCTGGGATCCAATAGCATAATTTATAACAATATTTATAATATTAATTTCCAAACTCGCTGTTGCTATGCTAAATATAGCCTTCTAGAAACGTCCATTGTGCAACATATCACGTGATCGGGCTCTCCCACAGTCTCGAGCTTGTAACACGACCCTCTTGTGTCACACTTCCAGAAATTATATTTGCCAGTTAAATTTTATCATGGGGACGGAAAGTACTCTCATTTTGTCCCTGAATAATTCAATTTACGGGGGCAGTACCCTACATCCAAAGACTTACTAAAAAGCAATTTTGATTGAAAATACTTACCAAATGAAGTGTAGAGTCAAAATATTAACAAAATGGAATTTAGATACACGGGGAGCCAATTCTCAAAAACAGTGCGGGGATCTTAAAGAGAAAAGGAAATATAGTGAAAAGAAAAGGAAGGCTGATCCCAAGAAGAATGAGGGATGAAGAAAAAAAGAGAAGGGCCAATTAAGGCGGGAAAGGAAGAGACTCCCTAGGCCTCGGATACCCTAATACCGTCGGGGTCGGAAGAGAACAAGAGTTGACCAAGAGAGGTCAACAGGAAAGAAGACGGAGAGGAGGCCGGCACAAGTAAGTGGAAGCAATGTCAGACTCAGCTGGGGTCCCGTGGTCATCCAACACACGTCCCGCTATAGATGTGAGCCCGTGGGGGGGGGGGGGCAGAGAACGTATAAGGGTTTGGTGACCAGGATATTCGAAGCCTCCAAAAATAGTTGACAAAAACAATTCATGAGCATCAAATGGGTCAGTTTATTTCCAAATTGAACCAAATATCTGTCTCTGCAGACAAATGATCCACAATAAGCTGAAACTAAGGTGGGGGAATTAATCCTCGAGTTCATACTGTGAGTAATTGAGAGCATCACCATGGCCAGCAATTTGCATTCTTGTCGCATCACACGTGACCACAATGAAGCCAGCGTTAAATCAAGCCGAGTGTAATCTAGTGTGGCCACAATCATAGCACGATAAACACGTCAACAGAGCTGGGCCTTGCAACTAAACCCGATGATATTACCCAGATTCCCAGATAACCTCACTATTTAACATAAATAACTGTCTGAACTATACCTGTCAATAATAAAAAACAAAATTAAAGTTTGTTTAGTAGAAGTTTCAAAATGGCATTGATTTGTTCGTCAGCGAATTGAAGTATCTTTAAGTTACAGAGGTGTGCAAATTATTAGCATTGACGGCAGTTTTTAAAAAATCCTTTTATACTTTTCACGGCTAAATGCACTAAAATATGATTGCAAGGCGTTGAATTTACATCAAATGTTTAACGAGGAGTCTTAATTATATTTTCTTTTAAGAAACTCAATGTAAAATTATATTTAGAAATTCTACAAACGAAAGATCCTTGCTACTGCAACATGCCACACGTTCTGTTTAGATTACTTCGCTCTAATTTTCGTGTGAATTTAGAGCTGAGGGATTTGGGGTCTGTTTTAATGATCATCCGCTCTTGAACAATTCAAAGATTCGTGAACTGTGGATTGAAATCACCTGACTTAGAGGGTACATTCCAAAGCCAATGAAAATAGTAAACGAATCCAGCTCAGGTATCCCTCAGAATCCCCTATTCTAAAAACTTTAGACGCAATTCCTTATGGGAAAAAGTATAAATCCACGGGTGAGGAAACAGTAATAAGTAGGGCAACAAAAGATGTCAGCAGTTGGTCACTAAAATGATTTAGAATGAAAAATTGTGGCTGGTTAAAATCCTTTATTTGATTCTAACAATTTGCACACCTCTGTACAATACAGATTATAACTTGATTGTATGCGCTAAGTAAATACTCTAGCAGTCAAATCCAGCCAATAGGAGCCCACGGCAGGAGATTTAAGTAAGAAGTCAACCCCAAGAAACATTGTGAAGATCAAATTTGCCCGGTTACTTCTTCTAATGTTGGACGCAGTTTCAGTCGATACTAATTTGTCCTCGGATACAATAGAAGAAGATTCACTTTCCAACAACACTTAACAGAAAACTGTGCAGAGCAAATAATAGCTTGTTCCTATTAAAGTGGGAGGTGCAACATTATGTTTCATTTCATTTATTTATTTATTTGCGCACAGCAGGATTTTCATCCCAATTAGGGTGGCATAAAGATTACACAGTATGTTATCTTAAAACTTATACTAACTTAAACTAAACAGTGACTAAATAAAAATAATAACTAGGTGTGAGATTAAAACAGTATGGTACAAATAACACTAGATTGGCTGGGTACAATGGTACAGTGGTAAGAGTTCATGATTTACAATTTGCACGGTTTGAGACATTATTCCTGGAGAGTGGTTAGAAATTCCATCAAAAATACTGCCAAGGAAGTACTGAAATCTATGGCATTATTTATTTGAACAACATTGTTGAAGATGTTACAAAGTCTGTTCAGCGGTGAATTTTTGTGGGCAGATGTCTTGGTTCTTTTAATTTCAAATGTGGTATTGTTCCTTGAATTGATGCGTGGTACATGGAAATTTAAGAGAGGAAGGAATTCGCAATAATCTATTGAACTGTTTACAGGCGGCTTCGGTAGCATGCTGAGCTTCTATGCCCAAGATCGCGGGTTCAAATCCGGCCGAAGTCGTCGGATTTTTAAGAGCGTTAAAAACCCTGAGTATGCCTTCCTTCGGCATAGATTTATGGCATGTTGAAGAACCTTCCACTAATTACACCTGTGTGAAGCTAAATTGTATAGGTTAAGAATGTAAACAACGCTCTTAGGTTCCTACGTTCGTTGCCAAGAGCCGACTACGGTGACGCCTGATAGCTAAGTTCTGAGCTAGTAGTTGTTGACGGTGGCGTTTGGCGGCAAAAGTAGGAACTACTTGAAAATTGATTGCCTGCAGTCCTTACTTGAATTAAAACAGATAACACACACTAATACAGTCATCGCAATTAACACCGGTTATCAGACAGATTCTACACACACCCAAAGTTCACGGGGCTACATGACCGCGTTGTCGCAGCCCCTAAACTTAAGAACCAACCAACCAACCAACCGAACTGTTTATAATTTTGAAAAGGAATTTCATTGCATGTATTTTTCTTCGTATGTCTAAACTGTCTACATCAAAACGTATTAGCAGTTCCTGGTGTGGTATCAAGTGCGGATAGTTGGCTGTTCTTATGTTTTTGAATGGTTTTGTATTCCTGAGAACAAATCCCAGTGTCTTGTTTGAGTCATCAATCATTTTCAGTATATGGGGATTAAGCGTTAGTTCTCTATACTCCCCGAGATCTTTGTTTTCATTAACGGATTTCAGGACACCGCAACCTAACTTGTAATTAAAAGCGATAGGATTTATATTACGGGTGAACGACATTGAGAGACATTTTTCTTCGTTTAATCCTAATAAATGTTCTGTAGTCCATTCCATAATACTTTTCAGGTCATTTTGAAGTAAGTCTCAGTCTTAAGTGTTTTAAGTGTTTTGCTCAGCCTCACTGAATAGAAATTATATTTTATGTTTATATTTACAACTGAGCATACTTATGGTTGGTTGGCTCCTTAGTTTGGGGGCTGGGACAACGCGGTCATGTACCCCGTGTACTTTGGGTGTGTGTAGAATCTGTCTGATAACCGGTGTTAATTGTAATTATAATTAGCACTTATAAATCCGCTCCATGACTATTGAGTATTACGTATTTGCCTGGAGGGAATGAGGTGAAACCGTGGATGAACACACTCAGGATGGCCAATATCAGTGCCAGGATATGAACCTTGGATCCGCGGACTTACTGCTCCCCCGTGCAGTCTCAAGTCACGTGCGGCTACACTCCGGAATTTTTGTAAATCAACAAATACATACAACTCATGGAATATGTTAGCAATATTTCAAGGAATGTTAATTACGTTTTCATTTGCATTTGAAATTTTGTAATTAATTTACATATTTTCGTCTTAAAATGCGCAAACGTTAAACATTTTGAAAATGGTGACAGTTTTAATCCGTATTGACTGATTGTTATATGAAATATTGAATTCCACCGTCAATACCGTGAAAATGATGGTTAATAAATGATTACACGTACATGTTTCGGTTTGTTATTGATACCATCTTCAACGTTTTTGAACCTAGTTTAATTTGAATATCATACAAATCACTATCCATAACTCTACACTTAAAATAGTAAATGACTTTAAATATGTCGGTGTCACATTGCAACCAAGTGGCAGTGCTTCACCAATCATACATATATGATGATGATGATGATTACGATGATAATTGTTGTTTTAAGGGGCCTAACATCTAGGTTATCGGCCCCTAATGGTTTGGGTGATCGTGAAGATGATAATGAAATGTAAACTATAACTAAAACTAACTACTAACTTATATACTAGAAGAAGAAATGGAAAACAAAAGGAGAATAAGGCAAATAAAAGACAGGAGGATAAGGAATGCCCTCAACCCTCGAAGAATGCGGATTGAGGGACTTTGAAGGAAGGAGAGCCATGAAAGGCAGATAGGAAAGTGAAAGAGGAGAGGGTCCGCCCCACAGGTAATGGTAAAATGGGGAAAACCAGACCCAGCTCTGGAATCCCTCGGGGTCGCCAACTTCCGAACTCACCAGCCGTGAGCCCCTGAGGGTGTAGCAATATCTAGGGTGCACCAGAAGTGGTGGGGCTACATACACCCTGCCTCCTTGAGGGCCTTGAGCAGAAGGCAGGAGATAACAAGAAAAGAAAAAGAAGGCTGACCCCTCGCAGAAGAAGGGTATCAGAAGAGATGAGGCAAGTGCCAATTAAGACGGGAAAGGAAGAGACTCCCAAGGCCTCGGATATCCTAATACCGTCGAGATCGGAAAAGAACAAGCGTTGACCAAGTGAGGTCGACAGGAAAGAAGACGGAGAAAAGCCCGGCACAAGGAAGTGAAAGCAATACCGGAGTCAGCTGGGGCCCAGTGGTCGCCAACCCACGTCCCACTAGATGTGAGCCCTTGGGGGAACCAAACATATAAGAGAAAGAGCTGCCAAAGCAATAATTGCAATTAAAGATATCAGAAACTTACAAACATTAAGCCTTGAAACGGCTATGAAACTAAACAAACGTTTGGTGCTTTTCAATCGGTCAACACGAATGTACACAAAAAAGTTGGGTTATTCCCTAATCCTGAAAAAAATTACATGAGATTAATAATGCAATTTAATGTAATAATATAATGTAACTTATTAAAAGATTAGGGAATAACCCAACTCGTTTGTGTTGACCAACTGAAAAGCACCAAACGTTTGTTTACTAAGGCAACACTGAAGAATGGCTCTAAACCCCGTAATAAGGCTATGAAACTATTCAAAGTGAAAATACTACCAGTACTAACGTACGGTTTAGAAATTATCTGGCCTGACCTCACCAGAAACAAGTAGTTCCGTGAAGAACTATACAGCCTATTTTCATATGTTCTACTAATATTAATTGCCTCTATCAACATACAAATTGTCAGTTTGATTGCTGTAATAGATTCGTAGATATTGAGAACCGTCTAAATAATTTGGATGGTCACCATGTTGGATTTTTATATTATAGGCCATAGATTTATGTACTATTACATGAAGTTCCACTCCGCTCGTATGTTTAAAACGCAAGAAACGTCCATTTGAATATTTAAATTTCGCGTCGCCGCCAGGTTGGATTTGTGCTCGCCAGGTTATTGAACGTCCCATAGGTGAACTTATGCTTATAGCCTCTATACACTTACAAAATTTCAGTTTGATTGCTCTAGTAGATTAAGAGATACTGTATTGAGAATCTCTAAATATTTCTGATGGTCGCCATGTTGGATTTTAATATATGTAGGCCATAGAGTTATGTACTGTTAGATGATGATTATTGTGTACGTTCATTATGCAAATGTTCATTTCGATCGCATGATTACAACACAAGAAATGAAAACTTAATTTTCGAAATTCGCACAGCCGCCATCTTGAGGTTACGTAAACAATTGAACTAAATTAGATACCAGTGCATTACAAGGTGTATAAATATTTGCTGTACGAGGTTGCATTGCGTTTGGATCATTAAATCGCGAGAAAAGTCTATTTAAAACTTTCAACTTCGCTTGGCCGCCATGTTCGTTTTATACTTAACCGATTTTTGAAAGTCTCATAGATGAACTTCTAGTAGTGCCCTTTATCTCCATACAAAATTTCATGATGATACCGGTAATAGTTTCAGAGATATAGAATGCCGGTGAAATATTTCGCACAGCCGGCATCTTGAAGTTATGTAAACAATTGAACGAAGTTAGATGTCGGTGCATTACAATGTGTATAAACATTTACTGTACCAAGTTTCATTGCGTTTGGTTGGTTAAATCGCGAGAAACGTCTATTTAAAAGTCGCAACTTCGCTTGGCCACCATGTTGGATTTGTAGTTACCAGGTTTTCAAACGTCACATAGGTGAACTTTATCACCGTACAAAATTCCAGGGTGATATCAGTAATAGTTTTGGAGATATTGAATGCTGGTGAAATATTTCGTACAGCCGCCATGTTGGATTGGTGAGACGTAACAAAATTTGAAGGGCTCGGTCGGGGTTGCCCGGAATAGTGCTATAAACTTACCGAGTTTCATTGAAATCGCTTCAGCCGTTTAGAAGTTATTACGGGGGACACACAAAAATCCATCATACACACACGCACACACAGACAGACACATGGACAAAAGGTGATCTCATAAGCCTATTTTTTCATATATGAAAATAGGCTATAAATCTCTATACACTGGAGAAAGTTAAAGCATGTCTTAGGAAAAGAGTATTGGGGGTATCTGAAACAACCTGATCTCGTTTTGTTTATGCGCTAGCTAGAGAGTCTTTCCTTTTAGAAGACCTGAGATTCTCGTTCGTCATCCCATCAACTTCAGCCGTGGAACAAGAATTACAAAATTTATAAATTAAGCGACCTGAAATCTGCCCGGAATGCTATGGTACAGGGGCCATGATCGATAGAACATGGACGTCGGCAAACTTTGAACTCAGGCATGTATTGACGAGACTGTCAGTACATGGCTTCCACCACCATCTTTGCACCAACAAGACGTACCATACCTCCACGGATACTTGTGTGTGCGAACTCTGTGGACATAAATGTGAACTCTATCATATAGAATGGTGTAAGAAGAGGAAAAGAACTTTAACTGAATATGCAAACCTAAATGTAAATGTAAACAATATTTTATTATATTATCATTTAGACTTTCACGGCCCGTGATACTATCCACAATGTAGAATTTTGGGCTTATGCCGTGTTTTATTTAATCAAACTCGACGTGTTTCGAAAGAAACCATGTCTTTCTTCATCAGGAATAAACGGAAATACGACTAAATTGTTGCTAAGAGAAAGCAGCAAAGAAACTAAAAAAGGTGCCCTAAGATGGACGCCATTTTAGCCCCATATTAGGGACAACGAAAAGCAGCAGTGTATTACTTTATGAGGGTTCTGATAATAGGTAGCCAGGACTCACTGAGATTGTAGCCGGTGTCCCGGTTGAAATTATTTGGGTGTTTACGTATTTCAACCGCCTCCCTGATGATTCTGGGACGATATTGCTTTATACGGGCAAGAACATCCACTCCTTGGAACATGACATCATGGCCATGTGTTAAAGCATGATCAGCAACAGCTGATTTATCAGGTTGAATGAGCCTGATACATCTATTATGTTCCTTAATGCGAGTGCATATCGTTCTCGAAGTCTGCCCGATATAAACCTTGCCACAAGTACAGGGAAATCTGTAGATACCCGGTTGTTGCAATTTAGGCAAAATGTCCTTAGTTGGAATTGCCTAATCTTAACAGAAGTTCCAAATACGGTTCCAAACGCATCGAGTTTGATTAAATAAAACACGGCATAAGCCCAAAATCCTACATTATGGATAATATTTTATTACGTTTTTGCTTTATGCACATTTGTGCGCAGGTCATTAAATAAATACGTTGATGAAGGTATCAGTGACATACCGATACAGGTACGTTTAATCATTCATTAAACATCGTTTTCACAGTATTGATAAGCAGGATTTCTAATATTTTCGTCTTTAAATTAAATACAGGGCGCCAGGGAAAGTTCTTCGCAGCGCCTACATGCTACTGAGAGAGGTTGCATTGCGGTGTGATAAGTAGCCTATACAAATTGTGCAATTGTGTTACTGTGGAACTTAAGGGTTGCTTGTAAAGTCCCTCACCCTTTTGTGTTACAGAAATAATGTGTAGCCAGAAACCTTCCCTGGAGTGCACACAACAACTCACCCAAATTTCATCGCAATCGGATGGATGGTATATGAACTCATAGGAAACATACATAAAGGTTGGTCGAGAAGTCCCTTTACATGTTATAGTATAGGGCAATACATTTTAGACATGAGCTTCTATGCCCAAGATAGCGGGTTCAAACCCGGCCGAAGCCGTCGGATTTTTTAAGAGCGTTAAAAATCCCTCAGTATGCCTTCCTTCGGAGGGGAGGTAAAGCCGGCGGTCCCATGTCACAGATTGATGGCATGATAAAGAACTTTCCACTAATTACACCTGTCTGAAACTAAATTGTATAGGTTAAGAATGTAAAACAACGCTCTTAGGTTGCTACGCTCGTTGCCAAGAGCCGACTGCGGTGGCGTCTAGTAGCTAAGTTCTAAACTAGGCCTAGTGGTCGTTGACGGTGGCGTTTGGCAGCCAAAGTAGGAACTATTTGAAAAATTCAAATTTCCAGTCCTTACTTGAATTTTAAAAAAGAAACAGATACACACACTAATACAGTCATCACAATTAACACCGGTTATCAGACAGATTCTACACACACCCAAAGTACACGGGGCTACATTACCGCGATGTCGCAGCCCCTAAACTAAGGAACCAACCAACCAGCTATTATAAATCCCTCCCTATATTATTCTGCTAAGGTCCCATTCCAGTTTTGTACCGAATATAAGGTCCCATTAACACCAACATACACATATGAGGTACTTACAGGTTCAGCATAAACCAATGCGTAAGCGAAACGCACTCACTTAATCTTTAAATGCCTCACAATTAAATAAATACCTTAAAACATGTATATTTTCAATGAAATAATGAAAGAATGCAACACGGTAACCATGGTAACAGAATCTCACAGGCCCATCTATTTCTGTAAGACGCAATGCAATGCCAATTATTACATTACTGTGAAAGTTTCCAGACGGTTATAAGGTTATCACTGAACCAAATTAAGCTGTAAAATTCATCAATACATACAGTATAATGCGCTTAAGGGGGTCAATGGGCACTCTAGAATTTTTTCACGCAATTTCCACGTGTGAGTGTGGTACGAAAGGTCTTTTTCACCCGACTATAAAGGGTCTCCGAAATCCACATTTAAATGCCCTTAAATTAACAGTGTCGGTGATATTCCCAGAAAACTAACTTCGCTCTGATATACCTATGAAGGAATGACAGACCCCTAACCACTGCACCAGTAGCTGAATTGATAAAGTCTGATTATTCATACCGAGGATAAATCAGTCATAGCATTCATGATTGAGATTTGAGTGTACTCTTTACAACAAGAATATTCGCGGGCGAAGCCGCGACGGGTAATGCTAGTATTTATTATTAATATTAGACCTATTTACATATTGTTGAGATAACAATTTCCCGCCGTGAGCTGAGTCTCGCACTGGACACGTTCACTACGGTTATCGTAGGAAAGTCGTGTCACGTGGTTAGCTGCGTAGCTCACTGCGCAGTTAGCTGCCTTCGGTCGAAAGCGTTCAACAATGACGGATACAAGAGTTTTCACTGTTGAGGAGCGTTTGGTGGCTTCTGTTTGGGTTCACGAACGTCGGAATACGAAGAAGACAATGTCAGACATTTTGAAGGACTTATCTGTGAGGTTTGGGAAACCACCGCCATCACGACCAACGTTATTCGCGTGGGAGAAGAAAACCTTTGTGACGGGAAGTGTTCTCGATGCACCACGTAGCGGAAGATCTACGACTCGTATCGAAACTTGCGCCGCTGTGGCGGAATCGATTGAACGATCGCCGGTGAAGTCAACCCGTATGCGGTCTGCGGAATTAGGCATCCCGCGATCGACGATGAAGGTCCATATGCCCAAAGACTTGAAACTTTCATGTTTTCGGCCATCCCCAGTGAACGAGTTGAGTGATCGTGACTTGGAGCAACGTGTGCATGCATGTGAAATGCTGCTCGCACGCATCCCGCATGCAGATGATTAAAAAAAAGAAACGTTATATTCTCTGATGAGTGTGCGATTTATCGTAGCTCACGAAATCGTAACGTCTTTATTTAGGCAAAAAGCAATCCGCACTTTTATGAGGAAATTGAGTGCAATCCGCCGCATGTTATGCTTTGGGCAGGGTTATCGGCATACCATCTGTTAGGACCTTATTTCTTCGATGGTCCTGTGAACCAGTGATTAACACGTGTCTCCACAGTTAAGGGCTAAAGGTATAAGTGACATCGTGACACTTCAACAAGATGGTGCTCTACCACATAGATATGATCTATAGATAATCTGTAGATGTCAACTATGGTTATACTGTAATATTATAAGCTACTACTTATCTCGTTGTCTTCCTGGCTGGAGCTTCGAGCAGTTTCGTGTTCACTCTTGCGCCAGTTGTAGTCGAGTCGACTAGTTGACTTCTTACAACCATATAGCCACCCCAAACAGACAAACTCAAGATTTCTATCACCATTTTAGCATTTCACCTAACATCAGATATACTACATTTAGCATACACTGACAGTTGCATTACCAATACTGCAACTAAATAATTGTACATATTGTAAATATTTTTCACCCGTTTTCTCAAACATAGATGTTATAGCCGAAGTGTAATGGATCTGATGATGATCGCTTGACGATCGAAACTGGTCCTCCTAGGGTATTATTAATCTCAAGTAATTTATTTCAGGATTAGGGCATAACCCAGCTCTTTCTGGGTACATTCGTGTTGACCGACTGAAAAGCACCAAACTTTTGTTCGATGTCTTATCTAAATCGTTTGATTGTTTCAACACTTCGTCAACTTCATTTCGACTAACTGTGGGTACAACTCCACAGGTTTTTTCTTCTTCAAAGATCCACTGTATGTTGAATGTCTTCTCCTCCAAATATGTCACCTGCTGAGATTCGATACCTTCTCTGCAGGTAGCAAGACTCTCCTCCTTTATATTCTCACAGTATCTATCCGTCAACTTGCATGTCACCCAGTGGAAATGGGACAGCCGTACTTTAAAAAAAATGGACGAAACACACCATCAGCGGCTCATGCTTCTATTGAGTATCCAGGACATGTCTCTCAATATCATTCACCAAACCAGAACGAAGAACTTCCATCACAACAAAACGTAATATATCCTCAACAAGTAAATCAGCCCGCACTCCACCGTCAGCTGTTACAGTGCCTTCTTTCTCCTTGATGACCGGTCGCTCGATCCTGTCATCTGCCCAGCTCGACACCAAATCCCACGAAAGCGACCCCCGTGGTCAGATCCGGGAACTCGGTCTATAGCACAGGGTGTTTGAAAAAGAACTCCCTATTCTTAATGTGTCATAGAATCTGTACAAAGTGGCATACACTATTCTAGTTTGTGGTGTGTGATTCATCAACTCTCCAAGTTTTGATTTTATCAGTAGGTTTCATTTCATGTAACAGTTGCAATTTGTAGCGGCGCAACATAAGTCTTTGACGTACAACATCATACACAGTACCTTTAGGCAGTCCTAATTGTAGACTACGTCTGACCAATGACTTCTTCGAGCTCCGAACACACGAAGCACGGATCTGTTCAACAACATCTTCAGAAGTTCTCGGTCTACCTGGTGATTTTGCTTTTAAAACACTACCGGTTTCCTTGAAAGACTTAAGCCAATGACGGATAGTTTTTGCTGTAGGTGGTTCACCACCATTCTGACGTCTAAAATTACGTTGCACTGTTATAACTGACTCAGTTTTCACAAGCCAAATACCACACTGCGCTTTCTGTTGCGGAGTACGCATTGCTACTGAGTTGCTCTGCTCGCCTGGACTGAACTGAGGGAACAGAGGAAACAAACCCTGGGGCCGTCTCAAGGTCAAGCAGACCTGCCAACTGCAGGGGAGCCAAACTTGGAGAGTTGATGAATCACACACCACAAACTAGAATAGTGTATGTCACTTTGTACAGATTCTAGGACACATTAAAATTAGGGAGTTCTTTTTCAAACACCCTGTATATTCGCCGATTCGAGGTAGGGTGCGTAAATACTTGCATGTGGTCACTTGACTGCCAGGATAGGGAAACACGCCCAGTTCACGTCATCGGCTCTGCCGGGCAGGGGTAGCCAAGAAGTTCAGAGATCATTAGTCATGCCATAGCCCTAGAAAATACACTACTTGCTGCACAGTATATTGTTGCCTGCCATTAGCAGTTAGGGACTATTATTCATAATGTTGAATTTTGGGCTTATGGCGTGTATTATTATATTAAAATTCGACGCGTTTCGAAAGAAACCATGTCTTTCTTCGTCAGGAATAATCTGAAATACGACAAAAGATTGCTAAGAGAAAGCAACAAAGAACATATAAAAGGTGCCCAAAGATGGATGCCATTATAGCCCCATGCAGGGACAACGAAAAGCAGCAGTGTATTACTTTCTCAGGGTTCTGATAATAGGTAACCAGGATTCACTGAGATTGTAGCCGGTGTCGCGGTTGAAATTATCTGGGTGTTTACGTATTTCAACCGCCTCCCTGATGATTCTGAGACGATGTTGCTTTATACGGGCAAGAACATCCACTCCTTGGAACATGACATCATGGCCAGGGGTCAATACATGATCAGCAACATCAGATTTATCAGGTTGAAGGAGCCTGATACATCTATTATGTTCCTTAATGCGAGTGCATATTGTTCTCGAAGTCTGCCCGATGTAAACCTTGCCACACAAGTACAGGGAACTCTGCCCGTATAAAGCAATATCGTCCCAGAATCAACAGGGAGGATGTTGAAATGCGTTAACACCCAGATAATTTCAACCGCGACACCAGCTACAATCTCAGTGAATCCTGGCTACCTATTATCAGAACCCTGAGAAAGTAATGCACTGTTGCTTTTCGTTGTCCCTAACATGGGGCTATAATGGCGTCCATCTTTGGGCACCTTTTATATGTTCTTTGTTGCTTCCTCTTAGCAATCTTTTGTCGTATTTGAGATTATTCCTGACGAAGAAAGACATGGTTTCTTTCGAAACGCGTCAAATTTTAATATAATAATACACGCCATACGCCCAAAATTGAATATTATGGATAGTATTGTAACGTGTTTTTCGAGGGGTTTTATGCAACTGGCATAAGTCAGTAGGAAGCCATTCTATATTTATTTACGCGGCAAATTGTTCAGCCAAGAGAATTTTTCATGGTAATTTATTATTATTATTAATTTATTATAATTATTATTAAGGTATTTTCGGAGCATTTTATAAAAATTATTAGCATTCAGATAGGTTTTCTATGTCTTAGAAAACGCTATCCAGCAAATTATTACGAACGACGATATCATAGAAAATTATCTGATTACGGAATTTTACGGAGTTTTCGTCAGTTAGGGTATATCGAGAGACGTGACTCACCGGGATTTCAAGTACACGCTTAATCTTGTCGAGAAGCATGACGCAATCTTGGGTCGCAAGGTCTAGAAAAGGCGAATTGTTGGAACGGAAAACGACTTCTCCCTCTCGCGCGCCGAGTGTAAAGAAACCAGAGGAGGGGAACTAGCGGTGGGTCAACCAATCAGTGAGGACCACGCAAGCTGAAGCCGGCTGAAGAGTGGGGGAGCCAACGTGTGCATATATCGTTCGACGCGCCGTGAAACGAGGACTATCTGTGTAGAACTTGCGGAGTACGGTTGCAAGTGCGTGTCGCTCCGATGTTCAGTGGAGTTGAAGACTAACTTTTGCAAAACTTAACCAGTGCGGTTGTACGAGTGTTTGGGTCCGAGGTACGGACCATAGAATTATCTAAGCTACCAGAATATCATCAAATTCCGACGGAGATGACGACGTCCAGGAGACTGTGGGAAGCTCACAGCATCAGCAAGTACGAGGGAAATGCCTTGGCAATTTCCAATGGTAAGCGCAAATGACGCAGAAATACGCAATCTCTCATTTTTCTTTGTTTTACATTTCATATTTCAGTAACTTCATAGCTTGGAAATAAGAGTAAAATCAATTTATCAGACTCCGTTTTCACGTAATTTTCTATCGGTAATATTCAAATCACAACGCTCCAATTTAAATTTTGTACTTATTATTATTATTAATTTTGCTATACTGGTTTTATATAATAAATTCATTTCTTTTACAATGCAATCTTTGCTTTCAGTAGGTAGCATTAGATATAGACCAATTCCTTCTCCTGATACAATTGTTTGTTGGGTTAATGATCAAATCATACCACGATCTGAGTGAATAGTGTCTTGAAGGTGTTCTGCCAGAGCTAGACGTTGTTAAATACAAATTTAGATTTCAACATTGCATTGAGGTCTTGGCGCCCATTAAAACAACATAGCTTAGGCAAAGGTAAACAGTTACATTTGTCGCTACCAACATGGGGCATTAAAAAAACGGTACATTTGTCGCCGACAACTTGGGGATGAAAACCTAATAACATTTGTGGAAGGAGAAGGGTATATATTTCTGTGCCTGTATTTTGGGGGTTATTTGTCTGTATCAGTGTATATCATTATGGGGGATGAGAAAGAAAGACAGATGAGGTTACGTAGTGGTCATCAACGGGAGAGTGATGATACGAGCAGTATGTCGAGTGATGGTAGTACCGGGGTAGCGGAGGTAAATCCCGATACTGAAACAGGGAGTGTAGGCGGCCAACCAGAATTAAAAACTTTACATCTCGAGTTTATGTATCAGAACAAAGTTAGTAGTGATGCCTTAAATGCTAAATTAGAACAAAACAATGCAAAACTGGAACAAAATAATGCTAAATTAGAACAAAACAGTAGGGAAAATAAAGAAAGTACAGATGCCTTAAATGCTAAATTAGAACAAAACAGTAGGGAAAATAGAGAGAGTAATGAAACTTTAAACGCCAGATTAGAACAAAACAGTAAGGAAAATAGAGAGAGTACTGAAACTTTAAATGCTAAACTGGAACAAAACAACGCCAGATTAGAACAAAACAGTAAGGAATATAGAGAGAGTACTGAAACTTTAAATGCTAAATTAGAACAAAACAGCAGGGAAATGAGTGACAAATTCGAACTGATTAGAGGTGAGATCAGGGGGGTGATGGAAGAAAAGGCTAAAGAGATTATTGCAGATGTAGACAGAAAATTAGGAAAAGTACAGGAGGAGTTGGAAATTAGAATCAGTACACAGGCTGAAAATTTAAAAGAACTAGTGCAACTGGAAACACAGCAGGTCAAAAAGCAATTGGGGGGAGAAATTGACAAAATTCAGGAAGCTACTAAAGAGGTTAAGGAACAGCTGGGGGGTAGAATTGAGAAAGTCCACTCACAAATAGTTGCAGAAGTAAATGATTTAAGAGAGAGTAATAGAGAGAGCATTAGCAAGATTGAGGAGAAACAAGCAAAGCTATATGATAAAGTAGAAGAATCAGAAGGAAACATTAAATTAACAGTAAACAGTATTGAGAGGAAGGCTGAGGAGAAAATCGCAGAATTAGAATTAAAATTAAAAGCTAGGATCAGGCAAGAAAATAGTCAGAATAGGCCAGTTTTTGTGAATAGCACACACAGGGAGGTAGAACTGGGTAAGTTCAGCAATCGACAGGGGTGCCCAATGGAGTTCATGAACACTATAGAAAATAAATTCGGGGAAAGGTTGGAAAATGGTAGTATTGAGTGGTGCCAGGTAGTTGAAATTTTAGAACAAGTGTTTGTGGGGGAAACGAGGAATTGGTTTGCTGTCTACAGAGACAAGTTTACTGATATCAATGATTTTAAAATGAAATTCTGTGAAAAGTTCTGGAATGAGGTTATTCAGTCGCAGCATCGTGAGGGAGTAGTGTGTGGTAAATATAACCCTAAAGGAAGCTCCACCATGACCGAATACTTTTTAGGGCAGGTATTAGTGTGTAAATATCTTGATGGCTTGAAGGAGGAAAGTGATGTGGTGAGGTTGCTACTTAGGCACTTTCCCTATAGGATCAAGGAGGCTGCTTGTATCCAGAATGTAAAGACAATATCACAAGTAGAAAATTTGTTAAGCACATTTGATGCACTAGGGAGAGGGGGTTATGAGGACAATTTCAATCGGAACCAGGGTAATAATAATAATAGACCTAATGAAGCCAGGCATCAAGAAGTTCAAGGGAACGGTGGCGAAGGGGCCAACGCTCAAAATAGAAATAATAATAATCAGCTATATCAGAACAGAGGAAATGGCTATGGTAATCAGTATCAAGGGAGGAACAATGATTTCAGGGGAAATCAAGGGAGGAACAATGATTACAGGGGAAATCAAGGGAGAAATTATAATGACAATAATTACAACCAGAATAGGGGTCAAGGAAGAGGACAGCCTAGTGGTAGTAATATACAGCCAAACAATGACGACACAGCCCAGAACAACCAGACCAGTTTAGTAGTTAGTAGTACTACGGCCAGCTGTAGCGGTTCTTTAAACGCGAACCAGGCTGCGAAGTAAGGTCAGAATCTCAGTCTGTAGCATGCCCTGTCCATACAATTATACAGGAACCCTATGACCTAAATGTAAGAAATGAATTATTACATGAACTAAATGATGAAGGTATTATTCAGGAAGTGGTTAGTAAGAGCCCCATAGTTAAATTTAACGTGTCCGAGGCGTACACAGATGTTTTAATTGATAGTGGTTGTATGAAGAGTTGCATAAGTAGTGCATTTTATGATAAAATGAAAGGAACTGGAGTAAATTTTGAGGAGATGCCAATTAAAAGCACTTTTGTTATCACAGCTGTTGGGAAGAGGTCTAAAGTAATTTCTAAGCAAGTTTTAGTAGACATTAAAATTAATAATCATGTAGAGAAGCAGATTTGCCTTGTAATTCCAAATTTAGTATTCAGTGTTATCTTGGGTTCAGAGTGGCTAAGTAGAGTGTCTGGTAACTTATGTTATGATGTAGGGAGTTTGAAATTTAAATGGGGAGATTCTGAAGTAGAAGTAGCGTTCAATGACCATATTCAGAGGAGTAGTATTGTAGGTGTGATTTGTACTTTAAATGAGATATCGCCAGCCATAGAGCGGGGTTCTCCATGTTTTGTGGGCAGTGTGATTACGAACGGAAGTCTAGAGGACTCGTTACGTGAGGCTGCATTTCAGGGAAATATAGAGGATGAACAGTGTGTTCGGCTCTATGATGTGTTATGGTGTAATAGGAGAGTTTTTGAGGATCGCATTGGTATGGCCAATTGCTATACACATTCATTGAACGTTATTGATAGGTCAGTATTCACAGGACATAGATATCCTGTACCTTTCGCTTATCAGAGTGCAGTTGAGGCACAAATTAACCAGATGCTTGAAGATGGGATTATTGAGCACTCTAACAGTCCATATGTTAATTCTTTGATCACGGTACCCAAAACCGACGGCACGGTTCGTATTTGTTTAGACGCTCGTTTGGTTAACAGTAGAATTAGTTCAGATCAGCTGAAATCTATGTCAATAGAGGAATTAATGCAAACATTTGAGGGGAAGAAGTATTTCACTTGTGTAGATTTGAGTTCCAGTTTTTGGCAAGTGCCACTTATGTACGAAGATAGACCATTTACAGCTTTTAGTCATAAATATAACCTTTATCAATTTTGTAGAACACCTTATGGGTTAAAGAGTAGTTCAGCAGCTATAATTAGGGCTTTAAACATCGCATTAGGGGATGACACAGGAGAGTTTGTAACCATTTACATAGATGATATGGTAATTAGTTCACGCAGTTTTGAGGAGCATCTACGTCATTTAGATATAGTTTTCCAGAAGTTAGATCAGGCAGGGTTCACTTTGAAGCTGTCTAAGTCGTCATTCTGTCAGTCAGAAGTGACATTTTTAGGTCATAGAGTGTCGAGTAGAGGTGTGACACCATAGGAAGGTAGGGTTAGTATGTGTGGACAGTAGCAACAGGGCATCGTTACAGATACTGAGAAATATGCTAGGTAGAGCAACGTGATGACGTTCATTTAAGGGAGCCACTTGCAAGGTTGGAAGCAGGTGACGCAGAAACATTTATTGTTTCCAAACGTATTGGCAAAACAGCATATGTGCTGGAGAATAGTGAGGGAAACAGATTATACGGGACGTATAATACACATAGTCTACGAAAATATGTGTCATAAAGTGAGTGTGTTGTGTGTTTAGCTGGCGAGCCAGCCTATCAAATGAGTAAGTGTGGTATTTGGTGCGTGGGAGGATCTGGTCTTAAGGCAGGCGTATCAGAAGTCACACAGGGGGGTAGTATGTAAGTAAATGAGAGTTTTTAAGGTACAGGGAAATATGACGGGATTGTCGGATGCTCTTGAGCACTAAAATGTCTCGATACACCAAGGCCAGAATTTGGTAGCGCTGGTGAATTCCCGTTTGCCTCCAAGAGATGGGTGAGCGCTTGTACATGGTATTTTTGCTTAAGGCGTCCACGAGGCAAAAGATGGGCCATCAGAATGCGAGACAGTCCTTCATGAAACTCATACATATCAGCACACGTGATTTCTGTTTACGGCCTCGCCATGTAAGATTTGTAAGTGTGTAATTTAAGATAATTTGTACAATGGTATTATTTGTGTGAGGAGAAATGGTCTGTGTTGAGAACTAGTATTAAGTAGAATATGGTCTACGGGAACTTAACAAGACAGGGCGATTACGGCACAGAAATATTTGGTGTTATATGTAATGCGCATTTACTGTTTTTTTTTTTTTTCAGAAGTCAATATTAATTTAATCTACTTTAAAGAGAGATTAAGTATTATGGTCACGAGGCGCTGCCACAATAGTGTGATCGTGTGCTGAGGGATAAGTGGAATTAAATGTCACCATAAGGAGGGGACCTCCAGTAAAATTAGGAAGTTCTATGGTGATATAAATATATCAGAACACCTTCAATGCGTGTGATATGACATCATAAATACATAGTGCTCACACATTAATTATGTCTATTTCTCCAACATAGAGAAATTTGAGAGGCGGAAATATCCGTGGAACACTATTCCCTATGTAAAACATTGAACTGGTTGCAAAGTGCGATCCATAGTGACAACAAACTTTGACGCAAAGTGCGTGAAGAAAAAATATGAGTGTATATATCTGTAATTTAGGGTGATTTCATTTATGTAATATGTATTTTGGATGGGGTTTATTAACGTGTCTGGGATAATCGGATAATGGACCGTCGTCACGGTAAATCATCCGATGATCCGAGGCGAATATGTAACGTGTTTTTCGAGGGGTTTTATGCAACTGGCATAAGTCAGTAGGAAGCCATTCTATATTTATTTACGCGGCAAATTGTTCAGCCAAGAGAATTTTTCATGGTAATTTATTATTATTATTAATTTATTATAATTATTATTAAGGTATTTTCGGAGCATTTTATAAAAATTATTAGCATTCAGATAGGTTTTCTATGTCTTAGAAAACGCTATCCAGCAAATTATTACGAACGACGATATCATAGAAAATTATCTGATTACGGAATTTTACGGAGTTTTCGTCAGTTAGGGTATATCGAGAGACGTGACTCACTGGGATTTCAAGTACACGCTTAATCTTGTCGAGAAGCATGACGCAATCTTGGGTCGCAAGGTCTAGAAAAGGCGAATTGTTGGAACGGAAAACGACTTCTCCCTCTCGCGCGCCGAGTGTAAAGAAACCAGAGGAGGGGAACTAGCGGTGGGTCAACCAATCAGTGAGGACCACGCAAGCTGAAGCCGGCTGAAGAGTGGGGGAGCCAACGTGTGCATATATCGTTCGACGCGCCGTGAAACGAGGACTATCTGTGTAGAACTTGCGGAGTACGGTTGCAAGTGCGTGTCGCTCCGATGTTCAGTGGAGTTGAAGACTAACTTTTGCAAAACTTAACCAGTGCGGTTGTACGAGTGTTTGGGTCCGAGGTACGGACCATAGAATTATCTAAGCTACCAGAATATCATCAAATTCCGACGGAGATGACGACGTCCAGGAGACTGTGGGAAGCTCACAGCATCAGCAAGTACGAGGGAAATGCCTTGGCAATTTCCAATGGTAAGCGCAAATGACGCAGAAATACGCAATCTCTCATTTTTCTTTGTTTTACATTTCATATTTCAGTAACTTCATAGCTTGGAAATAAGAGTAAAATCAATTTATCAGACTCCGTTTTCACGTAATTTTCTATCGGTAATATTCAAATCACAACGCTCCAATTTAAATTTTGTACTTATTATTATTATTAATTTTGCTATACTGGTTTTATATAATAAATTCATTTCTTTTACAATGCAATCTTTGCTTTCAGTAGGTAGCATTAGATATAGACCAATTCCTTCTCCTGATACAATTGTTTGTTGGGTTAATGATCAAATCATACCACGATCTGAGTGAATAGTGTCTTGAAGGTGTTCTGCCAGAGCTAGACGTTGTTAAATACAAATTTAGATTTCAACATTGCATTGAGGTCTTGGCGCCCATTAAAACAACATAGCTTAGGCAAAGGTAAACAGTTACATTTGTCGCTACCAACATGGGGCATTAAAAAAACGGTACAGTATCACGGGCCGTGAAAGTCTAAATGATAATAGTTAGGAACTAATTAGGTTAATTAAATGCATAGACGAACGATAAATAAACCGCGCTGTAGCTTGTAACCTTCACATGTAGGCTATACACAGCACTGTAGTTGGCACAGCTCTATGCGCCCCTTGCGGGCAGCCCTGCAATCACGTGTACAACTGTGTTTACTTTCACTATCTCGACTCGGCGAACAGACTTTAGGCAGCGCAGTGGTCAAACACTAATATAGACGTATTTTCCAACAACCTACAGTGTTTAGGACAGGATGTCTCCAAGGTGAAGCATTACACAATGTGCAGGTGAGCTTTGTTGGAGAATGGGCTGAACAGCTCTAATGCACAGAGTAAACTGACACGATGAAATGCTACAGCAGAACAGAAGCTGACAGGTTAGGAAGGAAATATATATGGGGGTTGAGAACCTCCAGTGTTACAGAGACATGTTGGAGGGGGCGGGATTGATTTGTAATGCAGCAGAGGGAGCATTTGTTGTCTGCACGAGAGAATTTTGATGACAAGTTTACCAGGGGAGACGATATTATTGTGTTATACGGGAGAACGCCGCCATATATTTCTGTGGCTTACAGTCAAGCAATGTACAGCAAAATGCCACTCTCTCCCCCATTCATTGTGATCTGGTGATTTATCACGCTTGAAGTCTTCCGACAGAATTACATCCATGACAACCAGAAGGGGGGAGTTTCTTAATGCAGGGGGATTATATTCTTAGACACATCTATTTATTGTCATGTACTGCTTACGATAGGGGCTGAAGACCATGTTGTCCAAGCCTCAAGACAAAACAGCAAGAACAGCAAAACTGTTTACAATATATATAATTATAAATGGGGAATTTCTGCGACAACACAACTCTGCGCTAGACCAGGCTGTCTGACTGTGCCAGAAAAGGAACATAGCTTTCTACTGTCATGTGGTGAGATTGTCTTCAAACAAACTGATCCACGGACTGTTCACCTTCTGGAAAAATAGGAAGGTTTGCACCACTAGGCTGACAGAAGCCGGGAAGAATATCCAAGATGTAGGTATAGCAGATCTTCAAGACAGACATACAGACAGTGATGATGATAATGATGATGATGATATCGTATGGCCTCGGGTGCCGGGTGCAAGCTTTGTAATTTGACACCCAGAGGGTAGCTTGCATGTCGAATTTCGTTGTTCCTTGAATCACTGTGAAAGTCAAGGTGGTTAGATATATAAGCTCCTTGAACACTATAGTGCTTTCTAGTAGAGAAATGAGGAACTTTGTGTTGGCGGAAACTCCCGAGATTAATTTTGCCATCATGAACACGGCCTACTGAATTCAAATGGGTTCTTTGACATGCCAACATCGTATGACATGCGTGTCGCATTTTTGCCGCCTTTCAAAAAGTCACTTACCACGGCCACGAGCGAACCTGCAATCTTGGGGTTAGTAGACCGACACACTATCCACTCACCCACGGTGGCAAGCTTTGATGATGATGACAATGATGATAATTGGTGTTTTAAGGGGCCTAACATCTATTTTATCGGCCCCCAATGGTGAAAGATGATCATGTAATGTAAACTATAACTAACTTACAGACTTAAATACTAGAAGGAGAAATGGTAAACAAATAAAGAATAAGGCAAATAAATGATAGGAAGAAAAGAAATGCCCTCAACCGTCGATGAATGAGGATTGAGGGACTTGGAAGGAAGGAGAGCCTCGAAAGGCAGATAGGAAAGTGAAAGCGGAGAGAATCCGCCGCAGAGGCAATGGAAAAACGGGAGAAAATGGACCCAGATCAGAAATTCCTCGGAGTCGCCAGCTCCCGAACTCACCAGCCGTGAGCCCTTGAGGGTGTAGCACTATCGAGGGATCACCAGAGTTGTTTGGGCTATATACACCCTGTCTACTTAAGGGCCTTGAGCGGAAGGCAGGATATAAGAAGAGAACAGAAGAGGTCTGGCCCCTCGAAGAATGAGGCATCAGGAAAGATGAGAGAAAAGGCGGGAAAAGAAGAGACTCCCTAGGCCTCGCGCTAATACCGTCGGGGTCGGAAGAGAAGAAGTGTTGACCAAGAGAAATCGACAGGAAAGGAGATGGAGAGGAGTCTGGCACAAGTAAGTGGAAGCAATGCCGGACTCAGCCGGGGTCCCGTGGTCACCAACCCACGTCCCACTAGATGTGAACCCCTGGGGGGACAGTTTCCAAGTGAGAGATGTAGAAGCAGAGGAGGCCGCAGTGCTAACTGCTAATAGGGGATCACAGAGGTTTGCAGACTGGATTGGATGGTGAAAAGGCAAAATGATAATGTGTGTCATTGTGGTGTCTGAAGTAATACCACCTAACAAGTAGAAGTATATGGGTTTAAGGCCCCATTTAACTACTATTGCTTTCAACGAGCTTAAACATTACTATAGAGAGGCAGGAGCGCCGCAAGACTGAAGCCAAGACTGAAGCTACTTGAAACTGTGTCCGCCATTTTCTCTTGAGTCAAGAGAAAGGGGGAGGAGCTATACCTTATGCTGAAGTATCAGAGCAGGGTCTGTTGGAACATAAATAAGAAACATATTTACGACAAATTATGAAGTCCAATCACTTCTTAAACATTCAGAATAGTTTCAAGTTACAACAATAGTGCTGTAGGCTATTTACACTGCATAATTGTAAATACTGTTCCTTAAGTTAAATAGAATCAGCTTTGTTAAAACTTGTCTCACTTGCCATCCTCTGATTCGAGAGGACTTTTCTCTGAGTGCATGATATACTCTGCAAGTGAAGTAATACTTCAATATATGCCTTATCAGCTTCACATAATGCGATTCTTCACATGGTTCTACTGCAGTGAATAGGTGTTCAAAGGAAGAGAACAAACATCAGTTTCACCTTGTAAATACCTTGGTCTCTAGTTTGAGCAAGATATTTTTGCAGTTTTTGTCCAAGATACGAGCATTACTCCTGAAAACACATTCTGCTGTCTTACACAAATATTTCAAGTCATCGGATGGATATACAATGAGTTGCCCACATCTTTGCATTTTATGAGACCACACTTTGCGTCATTACTCATTGTCAGTAGAACATCTAAGCATTCCACGCATTTGATTTTCTTCGAAACATTTCTTATAACGCTAGCTGCAACATATTCTACCCCTTGGGATCACTGAAAATGGAAAGGGTTTCAAAACACTCTACATAGTCAAGTTCACTTAGGCCTACATCAACATTAATTGCAATTGGCTGCATAAAGGGAGGACTTAGGATTAGACTATTATCTGTCTTCACATTAGCTTTAGGGTAAGGATCAATTTGAGCAATTAAGCATTTCCTATATGCAGCTTTGATGTCTAAGGCATTGGGATTGTTTCTGTATTTTTCAACGGGAATCTGGGACAAAAACAATTCCTTCTGTTACGGTACCAGTACGAATATATATCGTATACCGTATAGGCCTGTATCAGACATTAATAGAAAGCAATGGAGACCAGATGTTCTGGAAAATTGTTAGTAACTTCCTTACTGTATCCGTGCAGTGAAATATATTAGTAGCACAATTAGGCTATAGGCCCTACTTAGGTAAAATAGGATATATCCGTTGTTTCATTGCTTCGATTAGTACAGCCGTACGCTGAATATACAGCAGGGATCGCTGCGGAAATTAATATGCAGTAGATTTCAACCTAGTAACACAAACGACAATAGAAATCACAATTCACTGAACTCTTCCCTCGCAATCAGCTGACTGAATGTTTTGACTCGATGACTCCGGAAAACATGGCGGACGTTCTTACCAATATATTCCGTTAAGAGCGCTGTGAACGGTCCCTTAGCCTCTCTCTAGTATCTTTAAAGCTCGTTGATTGCTTTAGAGTCCCCGCGCCGGGTGGTGATATTTTGCCCTTAACGTGCCTGTTAATCTGCCGATGCGGGTCTCGCATTTATGCAACATCAAATGGCAGCTGACTGCATCGTGATTCAGTCCTGTGACCTTGGGTAGAGCACGGACGTTATGAGGTAAGGCTTTAATGTCGCGGTACAGTATGAGTGGTGGGGAGCCGGAGTACTGGAGGAGATTCCTCTCCCTTAACTGCACCGAACTCAAGACGATTGCATGCACAGAAGCTAAACTTAATTTTATTATATATTATCTTTACGAATCATGGCGTGTGGAGTTGAAAAATGGAGTATTCATTTTCAATATCTTTCAATATTTAGGAGTTTAGCACATATGTTCCATATTCTTAGTCATTATTTTGGCTACAAATTATTAAATCCTAGTAAATAGGCAGTTCGGTCAATGATGGAGAAACATATTAAAAATCTATGTTTAAAAATGTAATGATTTAGTGGTGTGCAGCTCATCATCATGCCTGTCCACGCCTGAGTTGATAAGATAACGTGGAAAAAAGATGATGACGATTATGATGATAACATCTAGGTTATCGACCCCTAATGGTTTGGGTGACAGTGAAAATGTAAATGAAATGAAACTTAACCTAAAACTATCTACAAACTACAACAGGAAATGGAAAACAAAAATAAGAATAAGGGAAACAAAAGACAGGAGGAAAGGAAATTCCCTCAACCCTCGAAGAATGAGATTTATGGGACTTGGAAGAAAGGAGAACCAGCAAAAGGCAGATAGGAAAGCTAGAGAGGAGAGGGACCGCCCCAAAGGCAATGGAAGAAGGAGAAAAACTGGACCCAGCTCAGGAAGCCCTCGGGGTCACCAACTCCCGAACTCACCTGACGTGGGCCCTTGAGGTTGTATCACAATCCAGGGTGCACCTTAAGTGGTGGAGCTATACACACCCTGCCTCTTTGAGGGCCTTGAGCAGAAGGCAGGAGATACAATGAAAAGAAAACAAGAGGTCTGACTCCTCGAAGAGTGAGGGATCAGGAAAGATGAAACAAGGGCGTATAAGACGGGAAACGAAGAGACTCCCTATGACTCAGATGCCCTAATACCGACGGGGTCGAAAAAGAACAAGAATTGACCAAGGGAGGTCGAGAGGAAAGATAACAGATAGGAGCCCGGTACAAGTAAGTGGAAGCAATGCTGTCTCATCTGGGAGCCCGTGGTCGCCAACCCACGTCCCACAAGTTGTGAGCCCCTGGGGGAAATGTGGGAGAAAGAGAGAGGACTGAGCACGGTAGACGTGAGATCACAAAAAGACTCAAAATGCTTCAAAACTCGCGTCTCTCACTTTCTGAAAGTTTCGAGATTGTGAACAAAACTGTGGAACAACTAAATCGTGGCACAGGTAAAGTTGCAGATGTAGCAAAAATGAAGTTGGACACTCTACTTTCAAAGAACCTTCGTTATGAAGGGATGGGAATTTTGTGTGGGGATTTAAGTGTAAAGTTAACGTTAGATTTAACCCCAGCAAACATTGTGAAGTCTAAACATTCCCCCGTTACCTCTTCTGTTCAGCGACTTCGGTGGCGTAGTTGGTAGCATGCTGAGCTTCTATGCCCAAGATCGCGGGTTCAAACCCGGCCGAAGTCGTCGGATTTTTTAAGAGCGTTAAAAATCCCTCAGTATGCCTTCCTTCGGAGGGGAAGTAAAGCCGGCGGTCCCATGTCATAGATTTATGGCATGTTAAAGAACCTTTCACTAATTACACCTGTGTGAAGCTAAATTATATATAGGTTAAACATTTGACTAACGTTCTTAGCTTCCTACGTTCGTCGTCATGAGCCGACTGCGGTGGCGTCTCGTAACTAAGTTCTCAATTAGTAGGTCGTTAACGGTGGCGTTTGGCGGAAAATGTAGGAACTACTTGGAAAAATTGAATGTCTGCAGTCCTTAATTGAATAAAAATAGATACACACACTAATACAGTCATCACAATTAACACCGGTTATCAGACAGATTCTACACACACCCAAAGTACACGGGGCTACATGACTGCGTTGTCAAAGCCTCTAAAATAAGGAACCAACCAACCAACCTACCTCTTCTGATCTTCGACGCAGTTTCAGTCAATATAAATCTGTACTTAGATATAATAGGAGAAGATTCACTTTCCAGCACTTAAAAATAAAAATAAATTACTAGCCGTACAGTAGTCGCATACGATGTGTAACATGTGACAACCATGTTATCCTACAATGTGTCTACCGGGAGCACAAATCCCTTGTTAACAGTGAACTCTGTTGGTCATTGAAATAACTACTTGTAAAACTCCGGTGCCAAATCCTTTCAGCGAATATGATAAAATGAATATTTTCACACCAAAGAACGACAAATTCAAGATGATTTATTGTAGGAATATATTTAATGGGGCCTCCAAACCTTGATGCGATATACATTCCACATAGTGCTGTATTTTGGCCGACAGTACCTCGAGTACTTACATTAAATAAGAATACAGCAAAAGTATGAAGACTTAATAAATCATAATTGTTTTCATCAAATATGATATAATGAATAATTTCACACCAAAGAACGACAAATTCAAGATGATTTATTGTAGGAATATCTTTAATGGGGCCTCCAAACCTCGAAGTAATTTGTATGCGATATACATTCCACATGGCCGAGAGTACGTCGTGGTACCAATCTCCACCACCGCACGCGCTCATTGTTTCCGTTTCATTTCCGTTTAATTTCTCCAAAATCACCCCCACAAAAAATATACTTTGTTTGGCTTCTTTGAACTTGGATATTGAAATTGAAATTATGATTCGTTTGTTATTTTGGTTGGTTGGTTGGTTGGTTCCTTAGTTTAGGGGCTGCGACAACGCGGTCATTTAGCCCCGTGTACTTTGGGTGTGTGTAGAATCTGTCTGATAACCGGTGTTAATTGTGATGACTGTATTAGTGTGTGTATCTGTTTTTTAATTCAAGTAGAGACTGCAACTTTGAATTTTCAAATAGTTCCTACTTTTGCCGCCAAACGCCACCGTCAACGATTACTAGGCCTAGTTCAGAACTTAGCTACTAGACGCCACCGCAGTCGGCTCTTGGCAACGAACGTAGCAACCTAAGAGCGTTGTTTACATTCTTAACCTATCCAATTTAGTTTCACACAGGTGTAATTAGTGGAAAGATCTTTAACATGCCATAAATCTATGACATGGGACCGCCGGCTTTACTTCCCCTCCGAAGGAAGGCATACTGAGGGATTTTTAACGCTCTTAAAAAATCCGACGGCTTCGGCCGGGTTTGAACCCGCTATCTTGGGCATAGAAGCTCAGCATGCTACCAACTACGCCACCGAAGCCGCCTTTGTTATTTTAAATCCATACATAATTCCATATTTTTATAAAAGTAACTAAGGCCCTATCTATATATATAAAACTCAATGTTGGTTTGTCTGTCTGTTATTTACACAAATCCACACCGTTTCACCGATCTGAACGAAAATGTGTATACTTACCCTTTGGAATCCGGTGAGTAACACTGTCTACATGAAATTTCGGACGGACCACTCCATTCCCTGCATTTAGGCCCTTTGGCACAAATCTACACCGTTTCACCAATCTGAACGAAAATTTGTTTACTTACCCTTTGGAACCCTGCGAGTAACACTGTCTACCTGAAATTTCGACAGACCACTCCATTCCCTGCATTTAGACCCTTTGGCACAAATCAACAGCGTTTCACCGATCTGAACCAAATGTTGTATACTTACCCTTTGGAACCCTGCGAGCAACACTATCTACAGGAAATTTCGGACAGACCACTCCATTCCCTGCAATTAGGCCCTTTGTCACAAATCTACACCGTTTCACCGATCTGAATCAAACTTTATGTATTTACCCTTTGGAACCCGACGAGTAAGAATGTCTACTTGAAATTTCGGACAGACCACTCCATTCCCTGCATTTAGGCCCTTTGGCACAAATCTAAACCGTTTCATCTAATTACAACGAATTTTACATACCGTTTGAAACCCTTTGATATTTGATATTCTCTATATTTAGAATAACAGACAAAAGGATCTTGAGAAACACGTTTTAAGGCCCTAGAACCATTCATGTACGTAGTAGTGTAACTGTAAGAATATTTTAGCAAGCCTATTGTTGACTGACAAAGCGGGCTGCATCACGCCGCCCCTACCCCTGTTCTGGTGCATCTTGCGCTGCCTACTATATAACTGACACAATACATGTAATTTAGAAACTAATTGAACAATATGATTAGAAAGAGGAGTAAGTGAAATAAAAGACACTGGCTAGGGTCTATATCTCATTGGCTGTTAGAAAAGTAGAGACCAATTGACGTCCGAAACGGGGGAGGAGCTTACGGTCAGCTGTTTGCAATATGGCGGCGATATAGTGACGTGAGTAATTGGGTGTGCGTTTGTTATGGCTTCAAATTCATGATGGCAAAATACTACATATTTCCTTTCATTGATAGAAATATTTTTATAATCAATTTAAATGCAGTGCCTAATTACTACCAGTTAAAAATATTACCCACATGTAGATACCGTAGTTAATTTACTGTCTGCTGTTACATATATGAAGCCTGTGCTTGGGAGCCTAGCGGTATCGATGTTTTTATTAATTTCACAATATATATATCTCACATAACACAAAGGACGACTCCCTGATAATAAATTGAATCAAGCAACTTGAATTTGCATGAATGTTTTGGGTTCAAAGAAGCGTTACTTGGGATGCTCAAATCATACTTCAATATTGCAAATATTGACCTACATACTTGCTGTTCAAAGGCAAGAATGTTAATTTATTAATCTCTTGCCACGGGCAAGTTAAAATGGAGACATCCTCTTTATCAATATATTTAATTAAATATTTAAAATACAGATATTTAACAAAGCTGGAGTCTCCATTTGAACTTGTCATAAGCAAACGGAACAGATCAAAAAATACACTTTAAGCCAAACCAAATTCACTCCTCAGCTCGACATAAACCATAATACCAATTAAAACCTATACAAAACATACTCTCCTTACTGTTGTACAACTTTCAAACCATCTATTCGCACTCAAAACTGTAAAACCCTGAAATGGGAACTAATTAAAGTTAGAATAGCCTAGGCCGATCCGGTCTCCTGCTACATTACCGCATATGTATACTTAACATCACTATAACTTCAAAAATACGGCTAAGTGACCTATCTGCCTGAGTAGTATGGGTGTTGCCGGCCTGCCTGGGATGATGGGTCACCAAACCGGTACTTAAAACTAAGATTTACATTTTAATTAACTAAATTCAACAGTAGGGAGATCATAGCCAAAAACACAATCCAAGCCAAATCATACTTCAATGACCTACATGCTTGCTGTTCAAAGGCAAGAATATAAATTCTCTGGCAAATTAAGGCTAGGAACAGCATTTTTCTTAAGTTTTCTAACCATTCGGCTATTGTCAATCGGAAGAACCCCTAAAATAAATTTACGAAGAGCGGATTACATTCTTTGTACGGCACAGAAGTAATAGGCTATAAGTTTATCAGTATTTTTGATCTAGCTAAATCCATGTGAATACAAATTAGAGACAATAACTATCAATAATCAACAGTATCGGTGGAAAGAAGTCGTCTTCACAAAAATGCAGACTGCACACTGTCATGTAACATGTACGGTAACACGTTTTCCAATTGACAGCGCCGAAGCCCATCTTTCTCTCTGAGCTTTTTGTACAGGAAAGTAGTGAAGATATTTCGTAGCCGTTTTATACGATTTGCAACCGTATACAGAGCAGTACCTCCTCGAATTTGACAAATTTCCTTCTGTTTCCATCACGACGTCAATGCTTCACCATCTAAATAAATCTCACCAGTCACAATGTTACAGCTTCAACATTCTGCCACGTGGCTGCGCCATCCAACTTTTCTGACGTCAATAGTGTCGTCTGTTGTCGCATAGCGTTGTAGGAAAATAATCAGAGCACTTTGGAAATCTTTGGCTGTCCCGAGCTCCTCAGGTAACAACAGTGTCATTTAGCGCCACATAGCGCTGAAGGATAAGGATCGGAATAAATGAAAGTAATTTTGAAAGCATCAAAGCTCATTGCAGCTGATCTACACCTCAATGCACTGCACCAACACCATCGCACTTATACAGAGGCATACTATTTTCATGATGATAACTGTTGTCATGGGCCTAAGAAATCTTTTTGAACTAATTACTCCCCGTGACTGCAATTTATAAACAGCGCAAGATGCAACTATTTCCGCAATTCAGCGCCAGAACACGGGTAGGCGCGGCGAGATACAGCCAGCTTTGTCAGTCAACAATAGACTTGTAATAATATAAAGGTCATTTCATTCCCACCCAAGAAGGGTGGGCGGGCTCCCTTAGATGGTCGCACCATCTCTTAGGCCAGAGGATGGGGTTGAGAGTTATAGGAGAAGGGTGATGGTGAATTGAAGAAGTGTTGGAAGGAAAGTAGTATGACCTCTTGGCTGGGTACTAAGATTTTATAAGTTGAGTGTTGCGTTCTAGGTTTGAATTTTTTTGTTTTTTGTTTATTTGAAGGAGAAAGATTATGTGATTTGGAGAAGTGAAGTGGGATGAGAGTAAAGAAAGAGTATGAGGATGAGATTGAAATGATGATGAGAATGAGAAAAGAAGGTAAGATGAAACAATGGTTTGAATTCTGCAATCTTGAAAGATGAATGAGGTGTTGGTGTGTGATGAGTAGGGCTAGGATTCTGATGATTTTGCATTATTTTTTTGGTAAGACTGACAAGTTGCTCAAATATATATGTTTCATGAAAGAATGAGTTCAATGAAGTCTATTTGTTAGGTATTTTTTCATTTTTTGCCATTTTTGAGGGATATGGCATTTTGGGGGGAAATTTTAGGTCATTTTGGCCATTTGTATACTATTTTCAAGAAAGAAGGATCATTTTTTATGTTTAGCTATTCTAATTTTGTTGCTTTAAGGGGCGGAACTACGAGGTCATCTGCCCCTCTTTTCACCATTCTTTGAAGAACTGTGTAGAGTGTTTCTTTGTGCCGATATCCCATATAGTAAGTTAAACAACCCTAAACTGCACAATTTCTTAGAGAAGCACACGGATAAATCCATACCGAAATCTTCTACGTTAAGGAAAATCTATGTTAGACCATGCTATGAAAAAAACTTTGGAAGAAATCAGGAAAAGAGTTGTAAATAGAACAAGATGTTCAGTAAAGAACATATAGCCTACTTTCTCCTAAATGCATGGGTATTGTTATAACTCTTTGTCCTTTTCAAGGAGTATGATCGAATGTTGGTTGTAGTAGCTTGTTGAAATACAACGTGCTATAGGGATATTAAACATGAATAAGGAAGCAAAGAAGCTTGTAGTTTAACGTGACCGTTAATTTTGAGATCATGAGCCACGGGACCTCCTTTTAACGTGGAATCCGAACCACAGGACATGGCATTTCACATCGAAAATCTCACATGCATTGACCGGGAATCGAACCCGGTCCACCTTGGTGAGAGGCCTAAAGCTTGACCGCTGCGCCACCACGCCCCTCTTAAACATGAATATGAGGTGCCCTTTGCTAGTGCTACCTCTGTACCAAATTTCGTTCAATTCGGTTTCACCGTGTTTGAATTGATGGGGGGAATCGATTTGCACACATACTTGGCCACCATCTGCAAACTATTGGGCTGATGTTCTTGCAGTTTGGTCTGAATATGTTTCCCACATAAAGATATGGTGTTGCAAAATTTGGTAGAGACTAGATTATTAGGTTGGTCGTAATTACATTTTAGCTTTTAACATTTGGGTGGCCGCGATTACGTTTCCGTCAAGATAGTGGTGATATAAAACATGACACTGAGGTGCCCTTTGCTAGTGCTACCTCTGTACCAAATTTCGTTCCATTAGGTTTCACCGTGTTCGAATTGATAAGGGGAATCGATTTTCACACAAAGATGGCCGCCATCCGCAAAATATTAGGCTGATGACCTATTAGTTTGATCAAAGGATGCTCCCCCCATAAAGGTATGTTGTTGCTAAATTTGCTAGAGATCGGATGATTAGGCTAATCGACATTTTATTTAAGCTTTGGACATTTGTGTGGCCACCATTACGTTTCCGTCAAGATGGCGGCGATATAAAACATGACACTGAGGTGCCCTTTGCTAGTGCTACCTCTGTAGCAAATTTCGTTCATTCGGTTCCACCGTGTTCGAATTAAGAGGGGGAATCAATTTTGACATAAAGATGGCCGCCATCCGCAAACTATTAGGCTAATGGCCTATTAGATTGGTTAAAGGATGCTCCCTCCATAAAGGTATGTTGTTGCAAAGTTTGGTAGAGATCGGATGGTTATGTTAGTCGTAATTTGATTTAAGCTTTAAACATGTGTGTGGCCGCCATTACGTTTCTGTCAATATGGCGGCGATATAAATCATGACACTGAGATGCCCTTTGCTAGTGCTCTCTCTGTACCAAATTTCGTTCCATTCGGTTTCACCGTGTTTGAATTAATAGGGGGAATCGATTTTGACACAAAGATGGCCGCCATCCGCAAACTATTAGGCGAATGACATATTAGATTGGTCAAAGGATGCTCCCTCCATAAAGGTATGTAGTTGCAAAATTTGGTAGAGATCGGATGATTAGGTTAATCATAATTTGATTTAAGCTTTGAACATTCGTGTGGCCGCCATTACGTTTCAGTCAAGATGGCGGCGATATAAAACATGACACTGAGGTGCCCTTTGCTAGTGCTATCTCTGTACCAAATTTCGTTCATTCGGTTCCACCGTGTTCGAATTAATAGGGGAAATCAATTTTGACATAAAGATGGCCGCCATCCGCAAACTATTAGGCTAATAACCTATTAGATTGGTCACTAGATGCTCCCTCCATAAAGGAATGTTGTTGCAAAGTTTGGTAGAGATCGAATGGTTATGTTAGTCGTAATTTAACTTAAGCTTTTAACATTTGTGTGGCCGCCATTACGTTTCTGTCAATATGGCGGCGATATAAAACATGACACTGAGATGCCCTTTGCTATTGCTACCTGTGTACCAAATTTCGTTCCATACGGTTTCACCGTGTTTGAATTAATAGGGGGAATTGATTTTCACACAAAGATGGCCGCCATCCGCAAACTTTTAGGCTAATGGCCTATTAGATTGGTTAAAGAATGCTCCCTCCATAAAGGTATGTTGTTGCAAAGTTTGGTAGAGATCGGATGGTTATGTTAGTCGTAATTTGATTTAAGCTTTAAACATGTGTGTGGCCGCCATTACGTTTCTGTCAATATGGCGGCGATATAAAACATGAGACTGAGGTGCCTTTTGTTAGTACTACCTCTGTACCAAATTTCGTTCCATTCGGTTGCACCATGTTCGAATTAATAGGAGGGATCGATTTTCACACAAAGATGGCCGCCATCCGCAAACTATTACGCTGATGACCTATTAGTTTGTTCAAAAGATGCTCCCCCCCATAAAGGTATGTTGTTGCAAAATTTGGTAGAGATCGGATGATTAGGTTAGTCGTAATTTGATTTAAGCTTTGAACATTTGTGTGGCCGCCATTACGTTTCCGTCAAGATGGCGGCGATATAAAACATGACATTGAGGTGCCTTTTGTTAGTACTACCTCTGTACCAAATTTCGTTCCATTCGGTTGCACAGTGTTCGAATTAATAGGGGGAATCGATTTTCACTTTAAGATGGCCGCCATCCGCAAACTATTACGCTGATGGCCTATTGGTTTGGTCAAAGGATGCTCCCCCCCATAAGGGTATGTTGTTGCAAAATTTGGTAGAGATCGGATGATTAGGTTAGTCGTAATTTGATTTAAGCTTTGAACATTTGTGTGGCCGCCATTACGTTTCCGTCAAGATGGCGGCGATATAAAACATGACACTGAGGTGTCCTTTGCTAGTGCTACCTTTGTACCAACTTTCGTTCAATTCGCATTCACCGTGTTCGAATTGATAGGGGGGGGGGGGGGACAGACATTCAGAGTACACACACTCACACACACACACACAGACACACACACATACAGACTCACACACACACATACACACACACACACACACAGTCTCACACACACACATACACACACACACACAGACAGACACACTTTTTTCGCCCTGTGTTGATCTCATAAGTCTACTTTCATTTTTTGCAAAAATCGAAAGTAGGCTAAAAATATGGGTATCGGTGGGCGAGACGACAGACTCTTCAGGTCGATATGTGGCTAACGTGGTGGTAGGAACACTGAACGAGGATGTTCCTGGGGAACACTTTCTAGTCTATTGTGAGCATTTACATCTCTCCTACTCGTCTTAATACCTCTTCGTTTGTAACTCTATCTACCCATCCGATCTTCATCATTCTTCTGTAACACCACATTTCAAATGCTTCAATTCTCCTCTTTTCTGCTGCACCAATAGTCCAAGTTTCACTTCCATAGAGCGCCACGCTCCAGACAAAGGCTTTCAAAAGTGACTTCCTAATACCTAAATCTATAATCGATGTCAACAGATTCCTTTTTTGTAGAAATGCTTTCCTTGCCTGAGCCAACCAATTTTTATTTCCTCTTTGCTTCGTCCATCACTGGTTATTTTGCTTCCTAAGTATCAGAAGTCTCCTACTTCCTTTAGCTTTTCACCTGCCAGTTTGATGTCCATAGAGGTTTCTGATTTATTTCGGCTGCATTCCAGTATATTTGTTTTACATTTATTAATTTTCATCATGAATTCTTTCCGTAAGACGGAGTCCATACCATTCAAAAACTCATTCAGATCCTCAGGCGTGTCGGCCAAGATGACGATGTCATCAGCAAATCTTAGAGTTGAAATGAATGTTATACAGCCAGAAGTGCAATCCTTTTCAGTTCGGAGTGTTAATTATGCTTAATGAGATAATTTGAATGACATTAGCTTAAATCATCATCTTACATTTGTCATGAAAAACAAACACAGCAGAAAAATATGCCTTTATCATCCGGGTCATAGCAATAACATTCAACAAGTTGAGCTTTTATTCTAAAACTATCCACAAATTTTCTCCAAACATTATCCGCAGCTTATCCGCTATCTGCAAAGCCATGCAATTTATATCCGCATGGTGAAAAATTTAGCTGATATCTGCGGGTTTATCCGCGTAGGACTTCAGCCATCAATACTGTTATATCCATGCCATTATGTACTGTGACGTCATATGCTTATTTTAACCACCAGCGTATGAGACCAATATGGTTGTTGTTCTTCTTAAAACGTTTTAATGCCTTGGGACATGAGTTCCATGTACTTGGGTGTGTGTATAAGTTGTCTGATAACCTGTGTTACTGTAATGTCTGTACTAGCGTGCATACTTGTAAACGATCTGCCCTTGAGTTAGATACCAGTACCATCCCGGCATTTGCCTGGAGTAGAAGTGGAGAAACCACAGAAAACCACTTCCAGGATGGCTGAGGTAGCAATCTAACCCTCCTCTTCTCAGTTTCGCCTCACTAGGCTGAGTTTACCCCCATTCCAGTTCTTAGACTAGAGTTAAATTTCTTGGCAGAGCTGGGAATCGAACCCGGGCTTCCTTATCATTTGAGGCAAATGACCAAGATATTTTGCTCCTTAAAACAACATACACCTACATCAATCAAACAATTAATGAGAAGGCAAGCTGAGTTGATGTATCTCAACCCATCATTCCGCCACCACATCACACGCCGTAATTGCTTATCAAATGAATATTTGTCATTGAGTGTTAAATCAATCAAACATACCCCGCAGTGTAATCACCAAGTCAAACTATATTCTGTAATTATCCAGCAACCAATCACAGTGTGTGATCACCAATCAGGTCAATAACTACTCAATCAATCCGTGTTATAATTGCCAGTCAATTACCATTACAGGACCGACGACAGACTGTTCAACCAGATGTGCGTCTGTCCCTTATTATTACCGATTCTATATGTGAAAAGCTAAAGGAAGTAGGAGACTTTTTCTTCTTAGGAAGCAAAATATTCAGTGATGGACGAAGCAAAGAGAATATAAAACGCAGGTTGGTTGAGGCAAGGAAAGCATTTCTACAGAAAGAAAATCTCTTGACATCAAATATAGATTCTTTTTTGAAACCCTTTGTCTCAAGTGTGGTGTTCTATGGTGCAGCAGAAAAAGGAGAATAGAAGCATTTCAAATGTGTTGTTACAGGAGAATGATGATGATGATGATGATGATGATGATTAGGGCCCGGTTGTTGATGACATGTCATCGTTTTGCTGAGCTGTCTAAAACAATTCTGAAGTACGTAGAAACTCCGGACGGGCCACCCCGTCTTCAAATATGTCAATTTAATTTTGCATCTTTTTTGCATTTTTTGCTATTATTCCATTTTAAGAGCACCGACAGTAGTGGCTACGCTGGCTAAAGCACAGCATTAGGCCTTGGGGTCAAGCTCTCTGCTGACTCGGTAGACACGTGGGTTCGAGCCCCACCGTCGGCCGTCCTTGAAATGGTTTTCCGTGGTTTCCCATTTTCAACACCAGACAAATGCTGGGACGGTACCTTCTGACATGCCACGGCCGCTTCCTTCCACATCCTTGCCCAGTTTCATTCACCATCATTCATTTCATCTCTCATTAACTCCTCTCGTGAGATTGGCGTCAGGAAGGGCATCCGGCCGTAAAAATCATTGCCACAAAGACTTGCATCGCATCTCTCATCCCCGACCCCGTAGGAAAAAACGGGAATAATAAGGGGTAGACTTACAATTCCATTTTAAGAGCATTTTGTTGAGTTTGGTGGATTTTTTGGTCATATTTTAGAGAAATCGGCCTTCTTAGGTCTTTTTTTTTCCAATTTAGTCATGTCACAGCTTTATATGAGGGAGTTACGTCTCTCAGAGTTAAGAAGAAGCTAGTAGCTCATACAAGATAATTTAAAATATTGAAATAATATTATAAGTTCAGTTTCTCCATGTTATGGTGCATTTTTCGAATTTTAGGTCATTTATTAGTCATTTTTGAAAATTTTAAGTGCATTTTTTTTACGGCATCAACATCCGGGCCCAAGTGATGACGATTATGATGATGATGATGATAATAATAATAATTGTTGTTTTAAGGGGCCTAACATCTAGGTTATCGGCCCCCAATGGTTTGGGTGATAGTGAAAGATGAGATGAGAATGAAAACTATAACTAATACTAACTACAGACTTACATACTAGAAGAAGAAATGGTAAATAAATAAAGGATAAGGCAAATAAAGGACAGGAAGAAAAGAAATGTCCTCAACCCTCGAAGAATGAGGATTGAGAGACTTGGAAGAAAGGAAAGCCATGAAAGGCAGATAGGAAAGGGAAAGATGAGAGGGCCCTCCCCAAAGTCAGAGGAAATAGGGGACAAACCGGACCCAGCTCAGGGATCCCTCGGGGTCACCAGCTCCCAAAATCACCAGCCTTGAGACCCTAAGGGTGTAGCACTATCCAAGGTGCACCAGAAGTGGTGGGGCTGCACACACCCTCCCTCCTTGAGGGCCTTGAGCAGAAGGCAGGAGATAACATGGAAAGAAAAAGAAGGCTGACCCCTCGAAGAATGAGGGATCAGGAAAGATGAGACAAGGGCCAATTAAGGCGGGAAAGTGAAAGACTCCCTAAGCCTCGGATACTCTAATACCGTCGGGGTCGGAAACGAACAAGAGTTGACCAAGACAGTAAAGGATACTAAGAGGAGCCCAGCACAAGTAAGTGGAAGCAATGCTGGACTCAACTGGGGCCCTGTGGTCGCCAACCCATGTCCCACAAGTTGTGAGCCCCTGGGGAGAGAAAGGTGAAGATCGGATGGGTAGATAGAGTAACAGACGAAGAGGTATTAAGACGTGTGGGAGAGGAGAGATGTTTCGGGCGACTGCTAATGAAGAGAAGAGATAGGTTGGTAGGACATTCCAAAACACCTAGGTATAGCTAACTGAGCTACGGAAGGAAGGTCAAGGCCGAGAACTGTAGGAGTAGACCAAGGTTAGAATATGTTAAACAGATTGCCTCGGATTTAGGGTGTGGTAACTATGTAGAGATGAAACGATTAGTTCAGGACAGGGAGGCTGCATCAAACCAGTTAAAAGACTAAAGGCTGCAGTGAAATTTGAACATAACCTTTAAGAGGGAATTTGTATTCAGTGATCAGTGTTTTGGTTGGTTGGTTGGTTCTTAAGTTTAGGGGCTGCGACAACGCGGTCATGTAGCTCCGTGTACTTTGGGTGTGTGTAGAATCTGTCTGATAACCGGTGTTAATTGTGATGACTGTATTAGTGTGTGTTATCTGTCATTTCAATTTAAGTACTGCAACTTAGAATTTTTCAAATAGTTCCTACTTTTGCCGCCAAGCGCCACCGTCAACGACTACTAGGCTAAGTTCACAACTCAGCTGCTAGACGCCACCGCAGTCGGCTCTTGGCAACGAACTTAGAAACCTAAGAGCGTTGTTTACAATAACCTATCAAATTTAGCTTCACACAGGTGCAATTAGTGGAAGGATCTTTAACATGCCATAAATCTATGACATGGGACCGCCGGCTTTACTTCCCCTCCGAAGGAAGGCATACTGAGGGATTTTTAACGCTCTTAAAAAATCCGACGGCTTCGGCCGGGTTTGAACCCGCTATCTTGGGCATAGAAGCTCAGCATGCTACCGACTACGCCACCGAAGCCGCGATCAGTGTTTGTAGCTGTCTTTATGAACAAAAATGAATTTAAAAAAGTAAGAATTGAGGCTTTCACGGCCGGCGTTACAAAGTTCATCGATGTATTCCGGGCTTAAGGGCCGTGTTCCAGGGGCTTGTGACGGTCCCGACGTTTCGCCGAAAACTGCGTCCGGCATTTTCCAGGGTCCCTCTGACTTCGACAGCAGCGAAGCACTCAGTGGAATGGAGTGGCAGTTCGTTTCACCCCATTATATAGGTGCATGCTGCGGAACGCTGCTCGCTATTGGTACGCCGTGGTGGGGGGCAGTCGCTGATTGGCTGTTGACCGGCCAATGGTTGAAGCGTATTGGAGCCCGGCGTTAGCCGACCTGTCTTAGCGGAGACCGGCAACTGATCTCCCGTTGCATATACTGGTTCGTCGCGGCCACCGTGTCCTCTAGTTTTCAGTGTATTCAGCAGTGGAAACCAGGCTTTGTTGACCCGTTCAGATTCCTCCTTACGGTTGAAGCTGTTGGTATGCTTCAGGATTTCAATGGCTTCCCTTTGTAGCCGGGCGTGGTAGGACACTGTAGTGGACAGTACTTCGGTGTTGCTGTACTGTATATCGTGGCCTGCTTGCAGCGCGTGTTCGGCGACTGACGACTTTTCCGTTTGTCCCAGCCGGCAGTGTCGGTTATGCTCCTTCAATCGGGTGGCGATGCTGCGTTTCGTAGTTCCAATATATACTTGACCGCAGCTGCACGGGATCTTGTAGACACCAGCAGTGGAGAGAGGATGGCGCTTGTCTTTAGCCGATCTCAGCATTTCCTTGATCTTCTTCGTAGGCCTATATATGGTTTTGACTCCATGGGACTCCAGTAGCCTCCCTATTCTATCAGTTACTCTACTGATGTACGGCAGAAAGGCTTTAGCTGCCGGCCGCTCTTCATTTTCCCTGTTAGTTGGACGCCTGGGATGGAGTGCACGCTGTACGTCTTTGTGGCTGAACCCGTTGGCGCGCAGGGCCATGTCGAGGTGGTTGAGCTCTTCGTTCAAGTGCTGTGGTTCACATATTCTCCTCGCATGTTCAGCCAGCGTCTTTATGACTCCGTATTTTTGTCGCGGGTGGTGGTTGGACGACTTCTGTAGATAGCGGTCTGTATGGGACGGCTTGCGGTACACTGTGTGTCCCAACTTTAAGTCGGCTGTCTTCATAACCAGAACATCTAGGAAAGCGAGCTGTAGTTCACTTTCTACCTCCATAGTGAACTGAATATTCGGGCTGATGCTGTTCAGATGCTGTAGGAACGGCTGTAATTGTTCCTCTCCATGGCTCCAGATTACAAAAGTGTCATCCACGTAGCGAATCCACACCTTAGGTTTAAGTGGTGCGGTCTCTAGTGCCATTATTTCGAACTTTTCCATGAAGAAGTTCGCGATCACCGGGCTCAGAGGACTGCCCATGGCGACACCGTCGATTTGTTCATAGTAACTGTCATTCCACTGGAAATAACTTGTGGTGAGGCAATGGCTGAACAAGTTCTTGATGTCCTCGGGAAAAATCTGAGCGATGTGGTCCAGGGCCTCCTTTACTGGTACCTTAGTGAAGAGCGAGACCACGTCGAAGCTGACAAGCAGGTCTCCGGCTTCCAACTGGATGTTTTTCAGCTTTTCTACGAAGTGGCCCGAATCTCTGATGTACGACTCTGTGCCACCGATGTGAGGTTGTAGTAAGGTGGCCAGATATTTCGAGAAGTTATATGTAGGTGATCCAATGGCGCTCACAATGGGTCGTAGAGGTATGTCCTCCTTATGTATCTTGGGTAAGCCATACAGCCTAGGTGGTAGAGCTTCACTTCTGGAGGTTTCTCTCTTCTCGTTGTCTGCTAATGAAGAGGCCTTAATAAGGCTGTTGGTCTTGCGAAGAATCCGGTTGGTAGGATCTCTCGGTAGTCTGCGGTAGGTCTCAGGGTCTAACAATTCCGAGATCGTAGTGGTGTAATCATCAGTGGCCATGATGACAGTGGCGTTCCCTTTGTCCGCAGGAAGAATGATGACACTCTCGTCCAAGTTGAGAGTCCTTATGGCCTTCCTCTCTTGAACCGTGAGGTTGCTCTTCGGTGTCTGTGCCTTCCTGAGTATGCGTGAGGCTTCGTGACGAATTTCGTCCGCCTGGTCCGATGGTAAATTGCGAATACTGGCTTCAATATTCGCGACGATGTCCTCCACGGGAATCGAGGGAGGGGTAACGGCAAAGTTCCCTCCTTTAGCCAGTAGAGAGGTTTCGGCTTCTGACAGGCAACGGTTGGTTAGGTTGACGATTGTCCGTGAGGTGTCCAGGGCAGGTGGGTTCTCCAGGTAATGTCCTCTTCTGCCGGTTGGTCGACTGATCGAATGTCGCAATCATGGAACAGCTGGTGACACGGTCTACTTTCTCCCAGTCCTGCGGTGACAGCGTGGCGCTGAGAAAATAATGTAGGTGTAGAAGTGCCTGGTCGTTGGTAGCCAGGTCCCTGCGTGTGGAGCTGATACGTTCCCGAAGTAGAGAGCGCTCCGTTCGGTCGTAGATCCGGACGCAGTTTTCGGCGAAACGTCGGGACCGTCACAAGCCCCTGGAACACGGCCCTTAAGCCCGGAATACATCGATGAACTTTAAAAAAGTAACTTTGTAAATAGAAAACATAACCTATTGAAATGTTTCAACTTCGCTTAGCCACCATGTTCGTTTTGTACTTTACAGATTTTTGAAAGTTATGTAGATAAACTTGTAGCAGTACCCTTTATCACCGTACAAAATTTCACGGTGATATCTGCAACAGTTTCGGAGATATAGAATTCCAGTGAAATAATTCGCACAGCCGCCATTTTTAGGTTATGTAAACAATTGAACTAAATTAGTCGCCATTGCATTACAATGTGTAATGCCATTGCATTTTCTGTACCAAGTTTCATTACGTTTGGATGGTTAAATCGCGAGAAAAGTCTATTTAAAAGTCTCAAATTCGCTTGGCAGCCATGTTGGTTTTGTAGTCACCAGGTTTATGAAAGTCTCATAGGTGAACTTCTAGTAGTGCCCTTTATTACCGTACAAACTTTCAGGGTGATATCTGTAATAGTTTCGGAGATACTCAATGCTGGTGAAATATTTCGCACAGCCGCCATGTTGGATTGGTGAGACACAATTAAATTTGAATGGCACAGTCGGGGTCGGCCAGAATGGTGCTATGATCTTACCGAGTTTCATTGAAATCGCTACAGCCGTTTAGATGTTATTAGGGGGGGACATACACACGAATCACACACACGCACACACACAGACACACGGACAAAAGGTGATCTCATAAACCTTTTTTTTTTTTTTTTTCATAAAATGAAAATAGGCTAAAATAACCTGTGTTACTGGGATAGAGTTAGTATTGTGTGCACTTGAAATTAAGGCTTGAATTGCAAGGACACCATCCTAGCATTTGCTGAACTAGAAGCGAGAAGTATAGGAAAACCACGTTTATTATAGCTGAGGAGAAATTCCAACCCTTCTCCAGCATCCTAGAAGTGATTCGCACTTCTACTCCAGGCAAATGCTAGGATGGTTCCTAACTTAAAGACAAGGCTACCTTCTTCCCAAATCTCACTTGAATTATTACAAATACACACACCACTCCAGATACTACAATAACACAGGTTATCGGTCCGAAATGAAACTACAACATTGATGCTTCTCAAGCCTAATATCCGCAATTTGAACTTACCATGGAGCGGGAGTGAGCTACGAAGAGGTACGAAGGATGGAGGGAGGAACGGAGGAAAAGAAAGGAGAAGGGAACGAAGTAAAGGGGGATATGAACTTTGAATTTATTGATAGAGAACTGCCATTGAGGCTAAAGAGCCCCTTTATGTAGCGTATACAATGTTCTGGCTTGATTAAATAAATAACCTACCTACTGTGTTGGGCTCCAACTTGGCAACGCTGTCTTATTTCCCCGTACAAATACAAACCGATATAAAATAAGTGAATAACTGTACGTATTTCACAGTCATACAACATACCTTCTTGATGTATAAGGAATACAACGCGACCAAGGACTACATTTTCCAACGACCCCGAGCCAAGAAAAAGTTACCTTACAAAAATGATAACAACTTTCTTTCTTGAACACACAAAATTTTGAAATTAATAAACCAGTTATACAACATTTCATTGTATATTGTGTTAAAATTTGTATTCGATCTGATGACGGGTTTGTGAGATAATAATTCTTAAATGTGACGCATGGTTGAAACATGCTTAAAAATGGGAATTTTTTGTGTTCCAGCTGCGATAAAAAAATATTAAAATATAGATTAAAAATTCCAAACCTACATGAACTAACGTAAAATAGAACGACGAAAATGATGATGTTACTGGATTTTATGTAGATCTATTGGTTACTTCACAAACTACCTTCAAACTCGAGTGCACATAATATTTTGGTGGACAGTAATATATTATTATATCTATTGGAAAAAGAATATATTATAGTACGTTAAAAAGGAATACAATTTTATATGAATTATAATAATTATGATCTATTATTAAAACAAGTACATGAGTCACATGATTACTCGAACTACAATCGATTCCACGGAAGTGTGATGAATATGATGATGATGATAATTGTTGTTTTAAGGAGCCTAACATCTAGGTAATCGGCCACTAATGGTTTGGGTGATAGTGAAAGATGAGATGAGAATGAAAACTATAATTGATACTAACTACAGACTTACATACTAAAAGAAGAAATCGTAAACAAATAAAGGACAGGAAGAAAATACTTGGAAGGAAGAAGAGCCATGAAAGGCAGATAGGAAAGGGAAAGAGGAGAGGGCCTGCCCCAAGGTCAGAGGAAAAAGGGTACAAAACGGACCCAGCTTAGGAATCCCTTGGTGTCGCCTACTCCCAAACTCACCAGCCGTGAGCCCATGAGTGTGTAGCACTATCCAGGGTGCACCAGAAGTGGTGGGGCTACACACACCCTGCCTCCTTGACGGCCTTGAGCAGAAGGCAGGAGATAACATGAGAACAAGAGGGCTGACCCCTCAAAGAATGAGGGTATCAGTGAAGACGAGACAAGGGCCAATTAAGACGGGAAAGTGAAAGACTCCCTAGGCGTTGGATACCCTAATACCGTCGGGTCGGAGAAGAACCAGAGTTGACCAAGGGAGATCGACAGGAAAGAAGACAGAGAGGAGCCCGACACAAGTAAATGGAAGCAATGCCAGACTCAGCTGGGGTCCCGTGGTCGCCAACCCACGTCCCACTAGATATGAGCCCCTGGGGAACTACGGAAGTGTATCTTGGATACCAAAAATATTATAAAACGCTGTATGGCACGGATATATTTCAAGAATTGTGTATGAACTATTTATATTTTTGATTCGTATTCCTTCAGAAACCTTGACATTAGGTATTTCTTGAGTCGTGTAGTGTTAACAGAGTTTGTAAATGAGTGAAGTTGGAATGTATTAAAGAGCCGTGAAGCTGTGCAAAGGAATGATTTATTGTATTTAGTTGTACGGTGGACTGGAATATGTAGAGCTGAACCAGTAAATCTATTTTCTCTGTTGTGTACGGAATTCATTGGTTTAAACACATTATAGAGGTAACCAGGGAAGGCTGGAAGGAAGGAAGGACAAATATGGATAAGTAGAATCTCTGTAATTTACCTGCTCTTTATTCCCATCTCCTTCCATGTTTGTACCAGAGAAATGCCAGTCTTTTAGGGAAGTGCCTCACCATTTCCACTTTAATTGCAAACTTTTTACCGTCCCTTGGTGAGCGTTTTATCGGAGTCGCACAGTTTCAACTAAATTATTCCCAGCTCCTCACAGCTCTTGTTTGCCTACATCCATCTCTGTCAACATTGATTACAGAACCATGATATACTTTCCGGGACGTGGCAAAGAATATAGAAGTAAACCCGAGATTAGGGACGGGGAATAACGCCACAGTTTGTTGACAATATCAACTGTAGAAGCGCCGCCAACACTTTGAGGCGCGTGGAATTGAATTGCTCGTTTCGGTTGTCAGAATGGTTAAACCAGACGGTGATGATTAAACCAACAAAAATATTTAATTGGTTTCTTTTTATGTAAAACATGTAATGATGATCTTCTTCTTTTTCATTTTCCACAGCTCGGTAACAGAACTTCTATTTGACATAACATCGCCGACTGGTGCTTGACAATCACATATTCATATCCCGAGAGGGTAGAGAAGAAGAATAAAACTCCTGTTAAGGATACGTTAACATACGACTTCATAAGGCGGGAAATAAGGAAGAGGGAAGTAGAGAGGAAAGTGACGTAATAAGGAAGCTGAAAATTAAACAGGGAACGAAGAAAGGCAAGAAGGAAGGGAAAAGAAGCAGCGAAGGCCGGAAAGAGGGAAATAAACACAGGAAGGTAGAAAAATAAGGAGGTAAGGCAGAAAGGCGGGAAAGAAAGACAAGATGGAGGGAAAGAGAGACATGATGGAGGGAAAGAAAGACAGGAGGGAGGGAAAGATAGACTGGATGGAGGGAAAGAAAGACAGGATGGAGGGAAAGAAAGACAGGATGGAGGGAAATAAAGACATGATGGAGGGAAAAGACGGGATGGAGGGAAAGAAAGACAGGATGGAGGGAAAGAGAGACATGATGGATGGAAAGAAAGACAGGATGGAGGGAAAGAAATACAGGAGGGAGGGAAAGAAAGACAGGATGGAGGGACAGAAAGGCAGGAGGGAGGGAAAGAAAGACAGGAGGGAGGGAAAGAAAGACAGGATGGAGGGAAAGAAAGACTGGATGGAGGGAAGGCAGGCGGGAGGGAAAGGCAGGAAGGTCTAATTCTATAATACATTTATAGGAAAATTTTTGAAATGTTTATTACATTTAGCCTAACTTCTCACATACGATTTACATTAACAGTTTGTCCCGGTTAATGGAAGTGGGATTATCCAGGAGAAATATCACGCCTCCTCGATAGGATTCCACGATCGATAGGACGTCCCGCGGCATATGATCGATAGGACGTCCCGCGGCATATGATCGATAGGACGTCCCGCGGCATATGATCGATAGGACGTCCCGCGGCATATGATCGATAGGACGTCCCGCGGCATATGATCGATAGGACGTCCCGCGGCATATGATCGATAGTAAGCTTCTTACCTTTAGCTTTCAAATCCAATCGTTTTATTATTATTATTAACATTATTATTATTATTATTATTTTTTCTAGCGAAAGAACGCAAGTACATTTACTGGAGGGAATCGGAAGTAGGTTTACAAAATGCAAGACGAACAGCAAGAGCACAAACCTTTCATAATTTGCAGATCAAATGGGAACAAGGACACTGAAGCCAGTGGACTAGGAGAATGATACCCCAGGTGCAGATTTGGACAGAGAGGAAACATGGTGAGGTTGGTTATTATCTCACTCAGTTCTTGGCTGGCCATGGGTACTTCTGTTCTTATGTTAAGAAGATGGGGAAAGTGGATTCACCAGATTGTATCTACTGTGTTAATGAGGTAGATAATGTTAATCACACCTTCTTCTCTTGTGGACGGTGGGTCCAAAATAGGCAGTCTCTTCATGATCAAATTGAAGTAGAGATATCTCCGGACAATATTGTTGCGGTTATGCTACAAAATGAAGAACATTGGAAACTTGTAGCAAGTTTTGTAGAAGATATCCTCCGAACAAAGAATACGGATCTGGATCGCCACTGAAGATAATTCACTAAGGAGGAGAGCCCTACGGGCAAATATAAAATAACTCTAGCCTGAAGTAATGTGATAAACGGTTCCAGGCTAGTGTTCAGAAGTAACGGGGGAGTTTTAGTCGGTAGTCTGCTACTCAGGAGCAGGAGCCCGACACTCTGTGCGTAAATGCATTTCTTCCCCTAAAAAAAAAAAAGGAAAAAAATATTATTATTAATTCCCAGTCCATTTATCTCGGAATGTTTGTTTCCAGTCAAGTTTGTGAAAAAAGAATGTTTATTCGATATTTCTCTTTTTAATATTTCAGACGTATACTGAAAAAATCTATTGCAAATGAATTCGAGGAGTGTGTTGGTTCAGTAGTTTAGCTGCGATACAAGTTGCGGCAATGCTGTCTTCCCTTGCAACCTCAGTGGCTCATGAGGCATTAATAATACTCTAACTTCATATTATCTAACCACTGATCAATTATGGTTTGTGGGTTTTGTGCATTGGATGGATGTCTTGTCTATTAACTGTTTTATTATTATATGTGACTAGCATTTCTACTCGGCGTTACTCGGGTGAGAAATCATCTTAATACTGTACAGTATATATAAAATATTAAGGTGTACGGAAAATTTGCTTACACGGTCAAGTAATTAAAACTCAGCAATGTTTCTGGGTTTATGCCGTATCCTAGAACAAGTAGATCCGTGAAGAACTATGTATAATCTATTTTCATATAATACTACTTATGTTAATGGCCTCTATCAACATACAAAATTTCAGTTTGATTGCTGTCATAGATTAGTAGAAATTGAGAACCATCTAAATATTTCGGATGGTAGCCATGTTAGAATTTTATGTATGTAGACCCTAGAGCCATGTACTATTACATGAAGATTATTCTGTAGGAGTATTATTCAAACTTCAATCGCATGATTAGAACACAAGAAATAAATATTTAATTTTAAAATTTCGCACAGCTGCCATCTTGAGGTTTAGTACTATTAATAGTAATATCGTATGACCTTGGGTGCCGGGTGCAAGCTTTGTTATTTGACACCCAAAAAGCAGCTTGCATGTCGAATTTCGTCGTTCCTTGGAACGCTATGAAGGTCAAGGAGGTTAGATATCTAAGCTCCTTGACACTACAGCGCTTTCTAGTAGAGAATGGAGGAACTTTGTGTTGGCGGAAAATCCTTCCATTATGAACACGGCCTGCTGAATTCAAATGGGTTCTTTAACATGCCAACAACGTATGACATGCATATCGTGATTTTTGTCGTCTTTCAAAAATCACTTCACCGGTAACCTATAATAATGTTATTGGTTTTATGTCCCTTCTAACTATTGATGCTTTTAGCGACGCTGGGGTAATGGAATTTTACCCCGAAGGGTTACCGGTACTCGTGAGCACCCCATGTGTATATACCACCCTCGTGACTGTACTGTTATGCGGGTTGGACGCTACACAGTTTAACCAGGGGCTATCGTCCTGTTTATTTGTTTAATAGCACTTTATAAACAAATATATTTCCGTTGACTTTTCAAGAAATGCAAGATTTTCCTGTACTATTGAGACGATTTGGATGATTTTGGTACAAACCACACCTTCTAACTCCCTCTGGTTTAAGAGCTTGTGTTATGTGAAACATACACCTTAGTAAAACTCGGCAATATTTAGCATGAGATCACCTTTCGTCCGTCTGTGTGTGTGTGTGTATGTGCGTGTCCCCCCTAATAAAATCTAAATAGCTGGAGCGATTTCCATAGAACTCGGTAAGGCTATAGTACTATATTGGCCGACCCCGACCGTGACCTTCAAATTTTATTACGTCCCACCAACCCAACATAGCGGCTGTGCGAAATATTTCACCGGCCAGTAAATCTACTGTCATGGCTCCCTCGCATTTGTGCACTCTGACTGCGCCAGAATTCAATCCTGCAACCTTGGGCACAGCAGGTGAGAACGTTTCCCCTGCACCATGCAGCCAGCCCCACGAGTAACTGATCGTAACAAATGAGTAGTAACGACAAATTGCACTCTGATTTAATAAATAACGACGATTTGTTTAGGCTAAAATGTGAGCTTAAACAAGACGATAGCCCCTGTGTCGCGTCCAGCCCGCATAGCTTTATAGCCAGGCGGGTGGTATATACACATGCGTAAGTCTTCACAGGGGTCCAATAGTTATTGTTATTATTATTATTATTATTATTCTTTCTTCGTTTAGGCCAGCTATGGGCCACGTCATTTCAACTGCTTCCGTCTTTGGGCCTTGATCTTAGCCCAGTGTTCACGCAATCGCTGCCTGTGAAACTCCCATCAGACCATTTCTTGCCGGTATTTAGTTTCGCGTTTTCTTGGAATTGGTGGTGTGCTCCAAGCTTTTCCTTCAAAATATCACATTCCATAATGTCTGCGTGGGTGATCCCTACTTCCATGTCTACCTCACAAAACCAGGGGTCCTGGTTTTCTTGTTAAGAAAATAGGTAAATATCCGATTGGCGATTCTCTCGGGTTTCACATGAGTTAAGTGGCCATAGAAAGATATTCTTCTCTTCCGAATTACTTGAGATATCCTTTCTACATGATGGTACAGCTCATTGTTATGGCGTCTCCTGTATTCACCATCGTCTGTCAACAGCCCTAAGATCTTCCTCTTGATCTTCCTTTCCATGGCTTCCAATTCCTCAACCAGACTCTTCCTATTCATTGCCAGGCAGTCTGCTGCGTACAGCGCCTCAGACCGGATAACTGTACGATAATGTCTTAGTTTGGCTTTGCGGGACACTGTTCGCTTCTTGTACACTCCTTTCGTTAGCTGGTAGGCCACTTCCATATTGTTCATTCTTGATGTGAAGGCTTCTTTCTCTGATCATTATTATTATTATTATTATTATTATTATTATTAGCGCCTCCGTGGCTTAGGCGGCAGCACGCCAGCCTCTCACCGCTGGGTCCGTGGTTCAAATCCCGGTCACTCCATGTGAGATCTGTGCTGGACAAAACGGAGGCAGACAGGTTTTTCTTCGGGTACTCCGGTTTTCTCTGTCAAAATTTCATTCCAGCAACTGAAACGCTTTGCTAGCTCCTAACTGTTGGGTGAGAAATGTAACTGTTTACCTTTGCCTAAGCTATGTCGTTTTAATGGGCGCCAAGACCTCAATGCAATGTTGAAATCTAAATTTGTATTTAACAACGTCTAGCTCTGGCAGAACACATTCAAGACTCTATTCACTCAGATCGTGGTATGATTTGATCATTAACCCAACAAACAATTGTATCAGGAGAAGGAATTGGTCTATATCTAATGCTACCTACTGAAAGCAAAGATTGCATTGTAAAAGAAATGAATTTATTATATAAAACAAGTATAGCAAAATTAATAATAATAAGTATAAAATTTAAATTGGAGCGTTGCGATTTTAATATTACCGATAGAAAATTACGTGAAAACGGAGTCTGATAAATTGATTTTACTCTTATTTCCAAGCTATGAAGTTACTGAAATATGAAATGTAAAACAAAGAAAATGAGAGATGAGAGATTGCGTATTTCTGCGTCATTGGCGCTTACCACTGGAAATTGCCAAAGCATTTCCCTCGTTCTTGATGATGTTGTGAGCTTCCCACAGTCTCCTGGACGTCGTCATCTCCGTCGGAATTTGATGATATTCTGGTAGATTAGATAATTCTATGGTCCGTACCTCGGACCCAAACACTCGTACAACCAAGTTTTACAAAAGTTCGTCGCTAACTCCACTGAACATCGGAGCGACACGCACTTGCGACCGTACTCTGCAAGTTCTACACAGATTGTCCCTAACTCCACTGAACATCGGAGCGACTCGCACGCGCATCCATACTCCTCAAGTATTTCACAGATAGTCCTCGTTTCACGGCGCGTCGAACGATATATCCACAAGCCGGCTCCCCACTCTTCAGCCGACTCCTAGCTTACGTTGTCTCCGCTGATTGGCTGTACCCCACTCGCTATACTCCCCTTCTCTGGGTCATTACACTCGGCGGGAGGGTTCCGTTCCAACAATTCGCCTTTCCTGGACGATGCGACCCAAGATTGCGTCATGCTTCTCGACAAGATTAAGCGTGTACTTGAAATCCCAGTGAGTCACGTCTCTCGATATACCCTAACTGACGAAAAATCCGTAAAATTCCGTAATCAGATAATTTTCTATGATATCGTCGTTCGTAATAATTTGCTGGATAGCGTTTTCTAAGACATAGAAAACCTATCTGAATGCTAATAATTTTTATAAAATGCTCCGAAAATACCTTAATAATAATTATAATAAATTAATAATAATAATAAATTAACATGAAAAATTCTCTTGGCTGAACAATTTGCCGCGTAAATAAATATAGAATGGCTTCCTACTGACTTATGCCAGTTGCATAAAACCCCTCGAAAAACACGTTACATATTCGCCTCGGATCATCGGATGATTTACCGTGACGACGGTCCATTATCCGATTATCCCAGACACGTTAATAAACCCCATCCAAAATACATATTACATAAATGAAATCACCCTAAATTACAGATATATACACTCATATTTTTTCTTCACGCACTTTGCGTCAAAGTTTGTTGTCACAATGGATTGCACTTTGCAACCAGTCCAATGTTTTACATATGGAATAGTGTTCCACGGATATTTCCGCCTCTCAAATTTCTCTATGTTGGAGAAATAGACATAATTAATGTGTGAGCACTATGTATTTATGATGTCATATCACACGCATTGAAGGTGTTCTGATATATTTATATCACCCTAAAACTTCCTAATTTCACTGGAGGTCCCCTCCTTATGGTGACATTTAATTCCACTTATCACTGAGCACACGATCACACTATTGTGGCAGCGCCTCGTGACCATAATACTTAATCTCTCTTTAAAGTAGATTAAATTAATATTGACTTCTGAAAAAAAAAACAGTAAATGTGCATTACATATAACACCAAATATTTCTGTGCCGTAATCGCCCTGTCTTGTTAAGTTCCCGTTAACCATATTCTACTTAATACTAGTTCTCAACACAGACCATTTCTCCTCACACAAATAATACCATTGTACATATTATCTTAAATTACACACTTACAAATCTTACATGGCGAGGCCGTAAACAGAAATCACGTGTGCTGATATGTATGAGTTTCATGAAGGACTGTCTCGCATTCTGATGGCCCATCTTTTATCTCGTGGACGCCTTAAGCTAACAAGCCCTATACAAGCGCTCCCCCATCTCTTGGAGATAAATGGGAACCCATCAGCGCTGCCAAAATGGCCTTGGTGCATCGAGACAATTTAGTGCTCAAGAGCATCCGACAATCCCGTCATATTTCCCTGTACCTTAAAAACTCTCATTTACTTACATACTACCCCCCTGTGTGACTTCTGATACGCCTGCCTTAAGACCAGATCCTCCCACGCACCCAATACCACACTTACTCATTTGATAGGCTGGCTCGCCAGCTAAACACACTCACTTTATGACACATATTTTCGTAGACTATGTATATTATACGTCCCGTATAATCTGTTTCCCTCACTATTCTCCAGCACATATGCTGTTTTCCCAATACGTTTGGAAACTAAAAATGTTACTGCGTCACCTGCTTCCAACCTTGCAAGTGGCTCCCTTAAATGAACGTCATCACGTTGCTCTACTAGCATATTACTCAGTTTCTGTAACGATGCCCTGTTGCTACTGTCCACACATGCTAACCCTACCTTCCTATGGTGTCACACCTCTACTCGACACTCTATGACCTAAAAATGTCACCTCTGACTGACAGAATGACGACTTAGACAGCTTCAAAGTGAACCCTGCCTGATCTAACTTCTGAAAAACTATATCTAAATGACGTAGATGCTCCTCAAAACTGTGTGAACTAATTACCATATCATCTATGTAAATGGTTACAAACTCTCCTGTGTCATCCCCTAATGCGATGATTAAAGCCCTAATTAAAGCTGCTGAACTACTCTTTAACCCATAAGGTGTTCTACAAAATTGATAAAGGTTATATTTATGACTAAAAGCTGTAAATGGTCTATCTTCGTACATAAGTGGCACTTGCCAAAAACTGGAACTCAAATCTACACAAGTGAAATACTTCTTCCCCTCAAATGTTTGCATTAATTCTTCTATTGACATAGATTTCAGCTGATCTGAACTAATTCTATTGTTAACCAAACGAGCGTCTAAACAAATACGAACAGTGCCGTCGGTCTTGGGTACCGTTATCAAAGAATTAACATATGGACTGTTCGAGTGCTCAATAATCCCATCTTCAAGCATCTGGTTAATTTGTGCCTCAACTGCACTCTGATAAGCGAAAGGTACAGGATATCTATGTCCTGTGAATACTGACCTATCAATAACGTTCAATGAATGTGTATAGCAATTGGCCATACCAATGCGATCCTCAAAAACTCTCCTATTACACAATAACACATCATAGAGCCGAACACATTGTTCCACCTCTATATTACCCTGAAATGCAGCCTCACGTAACGAGTCCTCTAGACTTCCGTTCGTAATCACACTGCCCACAAAACATGGAGAACCCCGCTCTACGGCTGGCGATATCTCATTTAAAGTACAAATCACACCTACAATACTACTCCTCTGAATATGGTCATTGAACGCTACTTCTACTTCAGAATCTCCCCATTTAAATTTCAAACTCCCTACATCATAACATAAGTTACCAGACACTCTACTTAGCCACTCTGAACCCAAGATAACACTGAATACTAAATTTGGAATTACAAGGCAAATCTGCTTCTCTACATGATTATTAATTTTAATGTCTACTAAAACTTGCTTAGAAATTACTTTAGACCTCTTCCCAACAGCTGTGATAACAAAAGTGCTTTTAATTGGCATCTCCTCAAAATTTACTCCAGTTCCTTTCATTTTATCATAAAATGCACTACTTATGCAACTCTTCATACAACCACTATCAATTAAAACATCTGTGTACGCCTCGGACACGTTAAATTTAACTATGGGGCTCTTACTAACCACTTCCTGAATAATACCTTCATCATTTAGTTCATGTAATAATTCATTTCTTACATTTAGGTCATAGGGTTCCTGTATAATTGTATGGACAGGGCATGCTACAGACTGAGATTCTGACCTTACTTCGCAGCCTGGTTCGCGTTTAAAGAACCGCTACAGCTGGCCGTAGTACTACTAACTACTAAACTGGTCTGGTTGTTCTGGGCTGTGTTGTCATTGTTTTGCTGTATATTACTACCCCTAGGCTGTCCTCTTCCTTGACCCCTATTCTGGTTGTAATTATTGTCATTATAATTTCTCCCTTGATTTCCCCTGAAATCATTGTTTCTCCCTTGATACTGATTCCCATAGCCATTTCCTCTGTTCTGATTTAGCTGATTATTATTATTCCTATTTTGAGCGTTGGCCCCTTCGCCACCGTTCCCTTGAACTTATTGATGCCTGGCTTCATTAGGTCTATTATTATTATTACCCTGGTTCCGATTGAAATTGTCCTCATAACCCCCTCTCCCTAGTGCATCAAATGTGCTTAACAAATTTTCTACTTGTGATATTGTCTTTACATTCTGGATACAAGCAGCCTCCTTGATCCTATAGGGAAAGTGCCTAAGTAGCAACCTTACCACATCACTTTCCTCCTTCAAGCCATCCAGATATTTACACACTAATACCTGCCCTAAAAAGTATTCGGTCATGGTGGAGCTTCCTTTAGGGTTATATTTACCACACACTACTCCCTCACGATGCTGTGACTGAATAACCTCATTCCAGAACTTTTCACAGAATTTCATTTTAAAATCATTAATATCAGTAAACTTGTCTCTGTAGACAGCAAACCAATTCCTCGTTTCCCCCACAAATACTTGTTCTAAAATTTCAACTACCTGGCACCACTCAACACTACCATTTTCCAACCTCTCCCCGAATTTATTTTCTATAGTGTTCATGAACTCCATTGGGCACCCCTGTCGATTGCTGAACTTACCCAGTTCTACCTCCCTGTGTGTGCTATTCACAAAAACTGGCCTATTCTGACTATTTTCTTGCCTGATCCTAGCTTTTAATTTTAATTCTAATTCTGCGATTTTCTCCTCAGCCTTCCTCTCAATACTGTTTACTGTTAATTTAATGTTTCCTTCTGATTCTTCTACTTTATCATATAGCTTTGCTTGTTTCTCCTCAATCTTGCTAATGCTCTCTCTATTACTCTCTCTTAAATCATTTACTTCTGCAACTATTTGCGAGTGGACTTTCTCAATTCTACCCCCCAGCTGTTCCTTAACCTCTTTAGTTGCTACCTGAATTTTGTCAATTTCTCCCCCCAATTGCTTTTTGACCTGCTGTGTTTCCAGTTGCACTAGTTCTTTTAAATTTTCAGCCTGTGTACTGATTCTAATTTCTAACTCCTCCTGTACTTTTCCTAATTTCTTGTCTACATCTGCAATGATCTCTTTAACCTTCTCTTCCATTACTCCTCTGATTTCTCCTCTAATCTGCTCCATTTTCACACTAATTTCCTTGTTGTTCTTATCTAATTTTGCATTATTCTGTTCTAATTTTGCATTTAAAGCTTCTGTACTTTCTTTATTTTCCCTACTGTTTTGTTCTAATTTAGCGTTTAAAGTTTCAGTACTCTCTCTATTTTCCTTACTGTTTTGTTCTAATCTGGCGTTTAAACTATCGCTCAATTCCCTATTACTCTCTTTATTTTCCCTACTGTTTTGTTCTAGTTTAGCGTTATTCTGTTCTAACTTTGCATTTAAGGCATCACTACTAACTTTGTTCTGATACATAAACTCGAGAAGTAAAGTTTTTAATTCTGGTTGGCCGCCTACACTCCCTGTTTCAGTATCGGGATTTACCTCCGCTACCCCGGTACTACCATCACTCGACATACTGCTCGTATCATCACTCTCCCGTTGATGACCACTACGTAACCTCATCTGTCTTTCTTTCTCATCCCCCATAATGATATACACTGATACAGACAAATAACCCCCAAAATACAGGCACAGAAATATATACCCTTCTCCTTCCACAAATGTTATTAGGTTTTCAGCCCCAAGTTGTCGGCGACAAATGAAACGTTTTGCTAGCTCCTAACTGTTGGGTGAGAAATGTAACTGTTTACCTTTGCCTAAGCTATGTCGTTTTAATGGGCGCCAAGACCTCAATGCAATGTTGAAATCTAAATTTGTATTTAACAACGTCTAGCTCTGGCAGAACACATTCAAGACTCTATTCACTCAGATCGTGGTATGATTTGATCATTAACCCAACAAACAATTGTATCAGGAGAAGGAATTGGTCTATATCTAATGCTACCTACTGAAAGCAAAGATTGCATTGTAAAAGAAATGAATTTATTATATAAAACAAGTATAGCAAAATTAATAATAATAAGTATAAAATTTAAATTGGAGCGTTGCGATTTTAATATTACCGATAGAAAATTACGTGAAAACGGAGTCTGATAAATTGATTTTACTCTTATTTCCAAGCTATGAAGTTACTGAAATATGAAATGTAAAACAAAGAAAATGAGAGATGAGAGATTGCGTATTTCTGCGTCATTGGCGCTTACCACTGGAAATTGCCAAAGCATTTCCCTCGTTCTTGATGATGTTGTGAGCTTCCCACAGTCTCCTGGACGTCGTCATCTCCGTCGGAATTTGATGATATTCTGGTAGATTAGATAATTCTATGGTCCGTACCTCGGACCCAAACACTCGTACAACCAAGTTTTACAAAAGTTCGTCGCTAACTCCACTGAACATCGGAGCGACACGCACTTGCGACCGTACTCTGCAAGTTCTACACAGATTGTCCCTAACTCCACTGAACATCGGAGCGACTCGCACGCGCATCCATACTCCTCAAGTATTTCACAGATAGTCCTCGTTTCACGGCGCGTCGAACGATATATCCACACGCCGGCTCCCCACTCTTCAGCCGACTCCTAGCTTACGTTGTCTCCGCTGATTGGCTGTACCCCACTCGCTATACTCCCCTTCTCTGGGTCATTACACTCGGCGGGAGGGTTCCGTTCCAACAATTCGCCTTTCCTGGACGATGCGACCCAAGATTGCGTCATGCTTCTCGACAAGATTAAGCGTGTACTTGAAATCCCAGTGAGTCACGTCTCTCGATATACCCTAACTGACGAAAAATCCGTAAAATTCCGTAATCAGATAATTTTCTATGATATCGTCGTTCGTAATAATTTGCTGGATAGCGTTTTCTAAGACATAGAAAACCTATCTGAATGCTAATAATTTTTATAAAATGCTCCGAAAATACCTTAATAATAATTATAATAAATTAATAATAATAATAAATTAACATGAAAAATTCTCTTGGCTGAACAATTTGCCGCGTAAATAAATATAGAATGGCTTCCTACTGACTTATGCCAGTTGCATAAAACCCCTCGAAAAACACGTTACACAACATTCTCCACTATCATTTCATTTCATCTGTCATTCATTTAATCATTGCCCCAGAGGAGTGCGTCAGGCCTCGGCAGCCGGCACAGACCATATCCTCGCCGCTAGATGGGGGCTTCATTCATTCCATTCCTGACCCGGTCGGAGACTGGAAGCAGGCTGTGGATTTTCATTTTCATTTATTATTATTATTATTATTATTATTATCATTATTATTATTATTACCATCATCGTAGCCAATGAGGGTCCAACTGGAGGAAACTCAATAAATTAGTCACTGTTGGTCACTGACAGAGAGCGAGGACAAGGTGATGGGGATGCCTAAGAAACTGCGAAGTAGCTTCGTCGCCAATCTCCGGCTGAAATTAAAACTCGCGCAGCCTCGGAGCGCAATCTCGCTCATATTGCTTGTAATGACACTGGAATTGCAATTCCCGGACAAGGACACTTCCTGCCAAGTATTACGTTAAATTTAATTTCACGTAACTCAATTCTTGGGGAATTCGCCTCGCGTCCCACACGGCGAGATGTAGAGTAGCAATATCCTGTAGCAGCCAGGCTTAAGTCATTTCACCCCTCGTTAGATTGCGCGCCATGACTGTGGGAGTTCGATTCCAGGTGCTGACAGCGTATATTCTGACTGGGAATTTTCCCGATTTTTCCACACTCCCTCCACGCAAAAGCCTTATTTGAAGCTTCCAACTACCTACTTTATTCCCAACCCTCATTCTATTAGTTACACAAACTACTACAGCCTCCATGATAACACAGGTTATCAGACATTTTTTCCTTTCTCTTATATACAAGGTGTAATGTAATTGGTATTCTACCCGAAGGCAGGTCCGATCCTCCAAAGAGGCTACCCCCAGCCGGAGTTTACGTGCGATAGGATGGCAGGGCCTTGCCGCTCCTCCTTATGTTGGCCAACAGCGCGCAGTGCCTAGGACCGGCACACCATCCAAGTTCTGACCATGCCCAATGTTGCTTAACTGCGGAGTTCTCATGGGATACGGTGTTTCAACATGGCCAGGCCGTTGGGTATACAGGGTGTATCATATAATTTATATATTTATTTATTTATCGTATGGATGTTAGTGCCGGGAGTGTCCGAGGACATGTTCGGCTCGCCTGAGGCTGTAGCTGCTTCAATGCGAGCACCCATAGGGATTCAATTTCAAGTAATTCTAACTTTCGTCACCAGATGTCAATGATACCTAGTGGTGAACGTTGGAACTTTGATAGAGCATTCCAACGAACTCTAACCTTGAAATTTAGCTTCACACAAGTTTAGTCTGTGGAAGGATATTTTACATGCCATAAATATATGACATGGGACCTCCGTATTTACTTCCCCTCCGAAGGAAGGCATACTGAAGGATTTTAACGCTCTTAAAAAATCCGACGACTTCGGCCGGGTGTGAACCCACTATCTTGGGCACAGCAGTTCAGCATGCTACCAACTAAGCCACCGAAGCCGCTATCTTATAATTAATAGCGCAAATTGAAAAAGCTGTAAGTACTACATAATAGCTTGCCATGGTAGGCGAGTGGTTATCATGTCAGACTACCAACTCCAAGCTTGCAGGTTCGCTCCTGGCCATCGTAAGTGATCCTTGAAAGGCGACAAAAATTTTGGTATGCATGTCATACGTTGTAGGCATGTTAAAGAACCCATTTTAATTCAGTAGGCCGTGTTCATAATGGCAAAATTAATCTCGGGAATTTTCCGGCAACACAAAGTTCCTCGTTTCTCTACTAGAAAGCGCTATAGTGTGAAGGAGCTTAGATTATCTAATCTGCTTAACTTTCATAGCGCTCCAAGAAATGACAAAGTTTGACATGCAAGCTGCCCTCCAGGCATCAAATACTCGATAATAAAAGCAAAATTGTCTTAGTAAACTTGGGTCCACAAACAAGTAAGTAAAAATGAGTGGCAATGTGTGAATGCAGCAAGGGAGCGTTTAGATTATTGGAAGAGTGCAACAGTATACAGGCGGTAATGTTTACTACTGAAGTGAGAGCGTTTTTGGTGGAATACGTTTTACGTGAAGGCGATCGGTTTATAGATAATGTAAAACTAAAATTTCAGGCGCGGTTTCCTAATTCAAAGTGTCCAAACCGGGATACCGTTCGGGATTTGATAACTAAATTTCGTGTGACCGGCTCAGTTCACGATGTACCAGGAACAGGCAGGCCTACGCTTTTAACAGACGAAAAACTTGATGAAATTTCCGATATAATGCTGCGAAGTCCAAGTAAATCAATACGCAAATTAGCTCAAGAAACAGGAATCTCTACGTGGATTGTTTGTTGTTTGTTTTGTTTTGATACAAGCGGCGGCAGCCGCGCTGTCAGAAGCAGCCGTGCTGCGAACTTAACTCCGGCTCTCACCTACCGTAGCAGTGCCTAGGCACTGCGGGAAACATTCCCTGTCACCCTGTATATGTATCATTCACTGCTGATAAAAGCATCACAATAGATAATTGCAAGCTTTTCAATGTTTTCAGGAGACAAATTACGTCTATTTTAATCGTTTCCAGTGCATACATATCCGGTCCCCGCCATCAGTTGAATAATCACTATTACCTGACACCCACTGCTTTAATAAATACTTTCTGCTGCTCTCCTCTTTAGGCATTTTGAGTTAAGGATACGCAGACTAAGAATACAGTAACACATTAACTCAAGAAACTCCTCACAAAACTAACCGCGGGCTACTGGCTGTCGAGATGGTCAAAGGAATGTCCCACTCCATTCCCTTCCTCAAATTGCCAGGCAATATTGCTTGAAATACGAGTACTGTCATCTCGTGGTCTGTTTCTCAGAAAGTTGCTTATAAGGGATGTCCAACACGCAGGCGAAACCAATTTTGTTCAAGATGTTTTAAGTTATACTTAATTTCAACTGTATATGCTAAAATATGCTGTTATATTCAGAATATGCAAAAAATCCAATAAGCACTCAAAATATGCATTTTCAAAAACTCCGGTCCCTATTGATCAGTGATAGCGGAACACCGCAAATTATCTCGCAGCCCAATTATCTCAATTATCTCGCAAATGACACGTTTGCCGACCCATGTTTACTTAGAACATATTGCTTTTAGTATCGTGTACTTACAGCTGCTGCACTTTGCGCTGTTAATTATGATAAACCCTGTATATGTAGACTATATACTGAACCCTACGGTATTAGGCTGACTGGTGTCGAACCTGGATCTCTGGGGAAAATGAGAACAGACTAGAGATGCCAGCAAGAAACGAACCCAAGGTCTTTGAGGGAGTTTATGCTATAAAACCCCTAGAGAAAGGACACACAGAGAGATATTATTGCAATGGAGCGTATTTAGTGAGGAGACCCTAGCTCTGAGTATTGCTATGAAACGTTCCGGGTTCGAATCCAATGGTGCATGGGAGGATAACATGGACACCTCAGCATGACACCTGATATTGACCGAGAACTACCTATTGTGTGAATAAATTCAGCTCCTGGGAGTGAATTTGGACGGCGGGAAGTTGCCCTGACCGTGTTCTTTGAAGAAAAGATGCCGGCTATTCCAAATCGACATGTGTTTGATGAATCTCGTTTCCTTCATATAAATGTAAATGGACCTGTTGAGGCCAGCTATTAATGTCCTAATGATAGGAATAAATGCTTAAACAATTCCATATTCCGTCTTGCATTCTGTATGAGTTAGATCATATGTGTTGTGCAGGTCATTGAGACGGCACTATTGTATTTGAAGCCACTTGCTAATGTTTGGAAAGGGAAAGGGACGTGAAGGGAAGTAACGAGTATCTTGTTACAGCCCGGCGCGGAGCCCATTGTATTCTGGAAGGGTCGGGAGAGGGGGAGAGACCATTCCCTACCCAGGCTTGGAGGATAATGTTTAAAGTGCAAAAACTATGAAACCCTGTTTGTTATAAAAGAATCATTGTAGTATTGTATAATGAATGTGTGTGGTTTGAGACACATTGATAATTAAGGGTCATTCTGATAACTTAATATTTGGCAAACTTATGAGATGTTAAATGTTGCATTTTTATACTGACATTGTCACCTATTTCCGAAGGTAGATACCAGATTTAACACGCTACGCCTACCCGACATAGCGGTAACGGAATCATTTTGAAAGTACACTCATTACGGCATACAGTGGACCTACAAAAAGGGTAGAATTACAAGTAACAGTGGAGTTGCAAGTAAATCTGATGTGCAACTCATAAATTGGTTAATGCATGGTAGAGCATTTTGGTGGGAAGAGAAATTCAGAACATAATTGTACGCATAATGTAAAGTATAAAACGAGTTGATAATAAGTAACTAGATTGTGGAATGAAATTGGTCACAATAAGTGACGTAAGATTGTAAGAACAGTTGTGTGTGTATTTAACCAGTGCATCAGCGCATTTGAGAGTGAATTTCATGTTAATCTCATGGTAAATAATTCAATAATCATTTGGATTTGCGAGGATAAAATGCGAATAATAGTGGATTGAAGGAATAAGTTTTGCATTGTTTTGTGTATTATTGTTGGGATTGTGTTTTTGTCTGTGTGAAGCCATGATTTAAAGCTCATTAAAGTCTTTAGAATAGAGTTGTGTCTTATTATTGTAGAGTTGATACCTTTTAGTCTCAGATCAAAAATATGCAACTGCTCAGTGGGTGAACGGTACACGCCTGAGGACTGATGCTAGCTGGAGGCAGAAGCTTGTTTTCCATGGAAATTACTCACATGGGTACATGGGAAGTGGTGCCCTGTACAGTGATTTGAGCTAAAGGTACAACTTAAGTCGGTCAAGATCTGATGTAAACAACTCTATTAACGTAACGAAAAAAACTAAGTAGGGGAAGGACCGCACCTAACCTTAGATGAGCTCCGATACAACCAAACATAAATATTGATAAACACTATATAATTATCATGGTCCAGGTAACATGGGGCGGTATTATTCTATCATGGAATCACCTGATTAGTGCAATATGTATATCTTGGCATTGCACAGCCGGACTTATAGTAATCTCTCTATTATTTATAACCGAATCCTTGGATGGTTTCTGCGATGTCTTGCATTGGATAACCCTGGCCTAACATCTCTCATATATTTATCATGGCGCTGATACGTGGGGACAGTTGAAAATACAGGTCACCATAGGCGCATGAGCTCATCTATTTATCATGGCGCCCAAGGTTGTGGAGCTTATGGGATTTAGGGAAACCCCATAGATTGTATATGGTATTTCTTGGGGAAAAACATAATAATTATTTTTATGCCTCAAACTGTGTTTGAGCGATTTTTGAGTTTAGTAGGCTTTTGAAGTAACGCAGAGTCTCTCTATTGAGAAGAGAAGTGCCGAAGGGTACGAGCGCTACATACCCAATTCACAATTTATCCATAATCCAAATTTTAAATACAGTCTTACGATATGTGTACAGTGTCTTGAATTTCTCTTCAAAACGAATCCATACATGTATCCGTGAAGCTTGCCTATATCTCAAAGTGAATTGTAGTTCGGAAGGGCTGGTACGGAGGGAATATGCAATGTATTGCAGAGTTAAGACAGCATTTTGACGCTGTCAATGAACAAAATAAGCAGGAAGCCAAGGCTTTCCAGGATGAAATAAATAATCGTTTAGATGCCAATCAGGTGGCAATTAATGCAAATCAGGTTGCAATGAACAATAATCAGATTGAATTGAGCAATCGTTTAGATGCCAATCAGTTAGCAATTGACAACAATCAAGTTGAATTAAAGGCTAAGTTAGGTCAAATGCAAGAAACAATTAAGACCGAGGTAACTGAAACCGTTGTAAGCATTATATCAGAAATGCAGGTTAAGACCGACGAACGTTTTGAGTCGATAGAAGCGAAACTCGAAAGTAATTTTCAGGCATGTAAGCACGTGCAGGATGAAACGAAGAGCAGGTTAGAGGCACTGTCGAATGACATTAAGGATATACAAATCCAAAATGAGGCGAATCTCGAACGCAAAGCGAAACAGATTTCCGAATTTACTAGAACGGTAGATCAGAGATTAGAAGAGAACGATAGTAAATGGGATGAAAAGTTTAAAAGTTATGCTAGAGCGATTAACGGTGATTTAAAGAAACAGGTTCAGAACATATTAGACCAATGTCAGGAAATAAGAGAAATTAAGGCTATCGCTAACGAAAGTAAAGAGCTGGTAGGCAACGTAAAAGGTCAGGTGAGCAAAGTTCAGCAAGAACTGGACCAAATTCAAAGCGACATTGTAATAGTTAACAAAAGACAAGAGGAAAACAGAGGGGAAATCACCAAGGTCAGAAATGAAATATCAAATGTTAATGGACATATCCAAGAGGAAATCAAAGGGCTTAGAGAAGAACTCGAAGTGAGAGAAGGCCAAAAGACAGAGGCAAGCGACAAGACCCTTGCTCAAATAAAGGAAGACGTAGAAAATGAAATCTCCCATATCAAGCAAAGCCTGAAGGAAGATAAGAAGAAAATATTTCATGTGGCAGAAGAAAACCATGATAGGCTAAGCAGAATAGAACAAGAAGTACTCGCTCGATTGGAAAGAGCAGATATGCGCCACAATCAAAAGGAGACTAGGATAATAGCACAGCAGGAAACCCTAGTGAAAGATCCTAAGTCAAGTGAAGGCAGCGTGGAAGATATGAGGAAAAACAAGTGTGCAGAATTAGAAACCCAACCTATAATAAGGAATGCTACAGGGCCAGGCGAAAGTGCATATATGACGCCAGGAGCACCGATTGCAGCTTCTACGCCGCATGAAAATGCTATTCCCAACCAAATCGTAACTGTAATTAGATAGAGCAAGCGAGGAAAAACCAAGAAAGTTCTCAGGTAGCCATTGTAATATGACACCGAAGTATTGGTTGAAAGAGGTGTTCGAATATCTGAATGATGCGCAAATACCACAAGAGCGCAGGCTACGAGCCATAGAGAAATTGACGGAGGGAGAATGTGCGTTATAGTTTCGGAGTTTCCGTTATACCTTCGATACAGTCGAAGAGTTCCGGGAAGCGTTTCTGAAGCGATACTGGGATCCAAGTACCCAACAGAATTTACGACTGGATTTGTATTCGAAAAGATACAGTACCGACAATCCAACGAAATTTGCTGAATTTTTCGTATCTCAGGTGTGTAAATTCAAGGAACTAGATCAAGCACCTAGTGAGTTAGAGCTATGCATTGCTATTGCCAAACAACTTCCTTATGAAATTCAAAGGCTGCTGATTTCGACAAATGCAAAAACAGCAATGGAAATGGAGGCAGTTCTTAGGCAACTGGACCTCCCAACATCCAATACTATGCGTCAGAATCGAACCGTGGAACAGGTACACGAGACCAACACGCAGACTGACCAGTACAAAGCTCCGAACAATAGTAAAGCTACCAGTACCGAAACGTTAAATTCCAACGGACATCAATGGGAACATGAACCCAGAAGACGGCAACCGAAATATAAAGGAAACGCCGGTAGGGGAAGAGGAGGCCGAAATTCTTGGAATCAACAGAATACAAGGGGTAGACCATACCAAAATAATGGAGGAAACAATGACCAAGAAGGCAACAATCGAAATTGGAGACCCCAGGAAAGAAAGCGTAACTTTGATGACGAGGTAGAGGAACGTTATCACGCTTCACTGCATTACCTTGATGAAAGGGGAGAAGAACCAAAGAAACAGCAAGTCCGCTGGGAGGATGCTATTCAAAAGAGGACGTCACCAGTCAGATATGGAGACAGGGCCAAAAGATTGGAATTACAGCGCAGTGAACAGGAGAGAAGACATTGCAATGGGACTGGCGCTGTAGAAAAAAAAACACCAAAATTAGAAGATTTTGAGAATGATGGATGGAATGCAGTCAACATCATTAATTGGATAGCTAAACCTGAAGAATTAATCGAGGATACAGGAGAATCACAGGTCATAGTCAAAAGATAATTGCCCATTATTATAGTAAAAGTGGCAGGGTTGAATATAAGAAGTCTTTTGGACACAGGCTCAACGGTGTGTCTCATGGCACGAGCTTTGTACAATGAGATAGCGCATAGAGAAAATGTTTTGAAAATACCTATCTCAAGTGTCAAGATAAAGGGTGTCATTCCTGACAGGACGATGATATGCAAATATCAGGTTTTCCTAGACTTACAGATAGGAGGCTCTATATTATCACAGAGTGTTCTACTCGTAAACAAATTGCCTTTTAATCTCATTATTGGGGCGGAGTTTATAAGGGAATACAGAGTGGTAATAAACCTATCACAGGACAGAGTCATGTTCCGTGTGAACGAGGAAGCCGAAGGCTTAGAGTTCTCACTCAAACCGAATGAACCCGGGACAGATGAACAAGTATGGCATACATACAAAGACATGACAGAGGAGGAAGTGTTAGCTATTGAGCATTTAGAAGACGAACTGCAAACACTAGCCGCAGACATGGAGAAGGATCTGGATCCCGAACTGGAAGACTATATTTTGGAAAAACTAGAAGAAGCGAAAATTGGTCCAAGAGATAAAGAAAATTCCAAGAAATTGTTATTGGAACAGAAGGAAGTCTTTAACTCGAGACCTGGTCGTATAAAAAACTTCACTTATGCATTCCAACTTAACGACTGGACACTATTTAGGCAAAAACCCTACCCAATAGCCGAAAAGCACTATTCTAAGGTCAAAGAAGCAATTCAGGAGATGTTGGAGGCCGGTGTTATTGAGAAGACGTCTACGCCTTACGCAAGTCCATTGGTGATCTTACCCAAGACAAACGGGACTGTCAGAGTGTGCCTGGACTTGAGAAATTTAAATATGAGGGTGATACCAGAGTTTGACCAAGTGCCACCTATTAAGGAGATCCTCAGGAAGTTTAAAGGAAAGACCATATTTACGAATTTAGACATCACGTCGAGCTTTCACCATATTGAATTGGAAAAGAAAACTAATCTATTGACAGGATTTATGTTTGATCAACATACATACTCATTTTAAGGCTTCCTTTCGGTTTGAAAACAGCTGGTTCAGCTTTGAAAAGAGCGTTAGACCACAATCTATCGGAAGAAGTTAAAGAGAGTACCATCAGGTACGTAGATGACATTCTACTCACATGGGAATCTCTGGCGGAGCACATGAGAGACCTGAAGAATTTGCTGGATAACCTTCGTGAAGCTAATTTTAAGGTTAATATCAAGAAATCGCACTTCTATCAGAGGGAAGTTAAATTCCTAGGGCACGTTATCGATGAAAATGGAGTTAAGCCAAACCCAGAGAAATTAGAGGTAATTCGAAATTTTCCTCGACCCACGAAAGTAAAACACGTCCGACAGTATTTGGGAGTAATTGGATTCTTTGCTAACCACTGCCCAAACTATACTACAAATGTGGCACCCCTGCAAGAAATATTGAAGAAAGGCGGCAGGTGGAATTGGACGGAGCATTGTCATGAAGCATTCGTGAGGTCTAAACAAATGCTTTTGGAATACGTGAAGCTGGGATACCCTGATTATACCCAGAAGTTCATAATAAAGACGGATGCGCCACTTGTTGGAATAGGGGCGATGCTATTCCAAGAAAATGTTGATAAGCCTGAGGAGAATTTTTTTATTGCATTTATAAGTAGGAGATTGAAGGCCCACGAGAAGAATTACACGGTTACAGAGAGAGAGAGTTGCTCGCAATTCTGTACGCGTTACAGTACTGGCGCAAGCTCGAGTATGGGTTTCAAATCGTCCTTAGAACAGACCATAAAGCTTTAACATTTTTGTTAAAGACGGATTTGTCCAGCCAGAGGTTGACAAGATGGTCCCTGTATATTCAACAGTTCAATGTGGAAATAGAATACTGTCCAGGGAAAGAGAACGTAATACCGGACATGCTAAGCCGATATCCGAGAGAAGAGGAAACTCTAGCTGTCGAGATAGAAAATCGAGATCAGAAGACCTTAGATGACTTGAAGAATCTTACCACCCTACAACGTGAAGATCCTTGGATAAAGTTGATGATTGATTACTTCGAGGGACGCTTAGCAAGGGGAACTGCAATATACAGAGAGGCAGAGGCGTTATCAACAGACTACTTGTGGTACAATCAGATGCTACACAAGTGGCGTGATATAGAGCATACTCGCCAAAGAATTGTTATTCCTGCATCTCTACAGTGGAGATTAATGTGGCTGACACACAGAGCGTTTGGTCACCCTGGTATAGACAAGGTTACTGCTCTTCTGAAAGAAGCATTCATTTGGCCGAAGTTAAGAGAAACTGTAAGAAATACTCATAGAACATGCGATTTGTGCCAAAGGGTAAAGCCAAATCCCTTTTTAATGAGACAACGACCCATTCCGTTGTTACCAGAGAAGCTAAGGCAGCTAATGAGTGTAGACAACTTTGGACCACTGCCTAGGGCACGTAGAGGCAATAGACATATTTTTATAGCCATGGATATATTTTCAAAAATTGTGGTATTATGCCCCATACAGAAGACCAGCTCGAAGCAGGTGCTAAAGAGATTGAAAGAGAGAGTTATTCCGATACTTGGGAAACCGGATAACTTACTCACAGATCACGGGAGCTGCTTTACTAGCGCAGAATTTCGTCGGGAATTGGCAAATCTAGGAATTAGGCACATTCTATCTACCATTCACCATCCTGAGGCCAGCCCCGTTGAACGCGTTATGAGAGAGATCCAAAAATATATGAAAATCTACTGTTCAGAGGAGAATAGGAGATGGATCGACGTCTTGGAAATCATAGAGTACTGCATCAATAATACTGTGCACGAAGCGACAGGTCAAGTGCCCGTGACTCTACATCTGGATCAAAGACCGGAGAGTCCATGGACTGGTATCATTCCATTACCTGTAGACGCGCAGCCAGGACGAGAATTGAGGATCCAGCGAACCTTCGAATATCTCCAAGCACAGGCTGAAAGACGCCAGAGAAGAAACCGTGCGATGCGATATCATAGACCGCTTCTCATTGGGGAAATAGTTTTGATCAAGAGACCAGCCAGTTCAGATCCAGAAGCACGGAAATACAAGAAGTTCATTTTTGGATATCACGGCCGTTCGAAATTATAAGAGACCTACAGAATAATGCATATAGAATAAGGCATTTAGAAACTGGAAACGAGGTCGTTATGAACGCTGCCAACCTCAAAATGTATCATTCACCAGAAGAATTCGACGAACGAGAGGAAGTTGTAGCAGCGCACACCCAAGTGTATGTGGACAGCGAAGTCAGGCAAGCAGACGAGTTTGGAGGCTCATGCAGCGAGACGGAAGGAAACCCGAGCAGCTCGCCTATGGAAGGAAGAAGAAAGACTGAGTGCAAGTGTCTACTACAGCTATACAAAGAAATGGTCGGTTTAGCAGGGGAGGTTGAAGTCTTGAATTAAGCCCTCCGCGAGGACAATGCACGTCTGAGAGCCAACCTAAGAGTGGAAGGGGGAGGCAGACAAACCCACACGCAGGCAGACAAGTTGAACGACCGCTTATTGTAAACACTGCGGCGGTCAAGACACAGTCAGCTGGTGACTTAAAGAAGGTCACTTGCTAATGACTTCTATAAGTTTTGCAAGGGGAATATGAACCCTACGGTATTAGGCTGACTGGTGTCGAACCTGGATCTCTGGGGAAAATGACAACAGACTAGGGATGCCAGCAAGAAACGAACCCAAGGTCTTTGAGGGAGTTTAAGCTATAAAAACCCCTAGAGAAAGGACACAGAAAATCACTGTTGTGATATAAACAAATTCTGACATTATTTGTTAATATAATGTAGAAAATATCAGCAGAATACGGCAGTATTGGGCTGTAAGATGCATACAATTCTGGACTTAGCGCAGAGAGTTGGAACTCTTGACAGGTTGCAAATGAGGCTGGAATATAGGCGTGGTTTCGTGGCGCCCTGCCAGTCACGGGGATCTATTTACGCTGTCTGAGAGAAGGGAAGACAGTAATATATGGTCAAGTGAATCCCCTGCACATAAGAGGAAGCCCAGTGGGGTGGGAATATGCCAGAATAATTTAATGATTACTCGTGATTGGAGTAACTCAGAGACATGAGGATTGCACTTACGTGAATGAATTACAAGGAGGCTAATTATCAAGCCGTCAAACATTGAAATCGAAGCAGATTTAACATAACGCGCAAGGACACTGGAGGACTGAGTCCAGCACAATACTATGACCATGCCGTGGGGGAAGAACCACTGACGCGGCGTGGGGACGCGCTGGCAAAGGCAATTAATATTAATTAATTGACCGACCGATCCTCGTGCGCACAGGCTGATATGTAATCAGCAAGGCAAGATGGACCCGGAAAATGTCATTTCGAGACCGGAGAAGTACGGAGAGAGGAGATGAAGCTCCAAGGAAATTTTAGACCTACTTTTCGGCTCCAAACAGATATAAGGTCAGTGGAGCAGACAGTTGAGTTCAGTTGTACCATAGTCAAGTGCGGAGCGCACGCCGCCCGAGTCCAGGAGGGGACGCTGGCGGACTTTAACATTTTAAGTGTTCAACATATTAACCATGCAGTATAACGCACAAGTGAGAACAATTAATAAGGACAGTCGTGCCATACTTTTATAGTCGGCATTACAAGTGATTAATATTGAAGACGCAGTAAATGTAAAATGTGGTGTACATGTCAAGACAATGTCATATTAGGTCAATCGTACCTCGTGACGAGGAGATATTATGTGGTATCATAATAATGTACGTGGAACTGTCCAAGGCTTTGTTATAAGCAGATCATTCAAGGAGACTGTAAGATCAGTCGAAGGATAATTGAAAGTGTAATTGTACAAGTACAATGTACAATGGATGAGCGCAAAATATAAACTATTGGTTAGACATAATAATAGGATTTCGAACTGCGCATGTATAAACTTTGTTATACGGGTGACGCAACCTCGCAGGGATACCGCTTTAATTAATGTTCAGGACGATATGGAAGCATATCTATGCTATATCGGGAAACTATCAAAGGATAGGAATTGATAGACATTGGGGACCGCTAGGAATCGTCAGGCAGTGTATAGAGACTTTCGAACGAGATACGGGGGTATTCGTGGAGGAAAGATCTTCAACGCCTGCATTTCTGAAATTCTGCAAAGAAGGGTCAACCAGTAAGAAATGTACATAGTGATCGTGTGATTTTAATGATGGTCATTTAAATATGTGTAAATTACCAGTGTAATAGTTAATATAACGTGTTTTGTGGAAAAGGAAGCGATAGCTTCGACATGAAGAAACAAAGTGCAGTGTGTTTTGTAATGGAAAAATTATGTAAAATGTGTGTGGAAAGTGTAATAATGCCTTGCTAATTTGCAAATGATGGCGGACATTAACGGTGAGAATGTGTGGTTGGAGCCGCCGGATTAGCCAATGTAAGTACCCAAAACCATGATTTTGTAGTGAATGTGTAGTCCACTGTATGTTGAGTGATTTCAAAAATTGTAGAATATGCCAATGAGAGTCAAATTTGGGAGGTGGAACCTTCAGATATTAATGTTGTGTTGATTTTAGTCAAGTTGAGATGTCCTTGTACATCATTGTGTGGATAAATCGTTACCACGGACGTAGCAATGGCAATTGAGTTAAATAGGAATTTAACGTAACGAACACGGATGTTCGGTTATTGATTATATAAATACGGTTACGTTGTGTCGGAGTAGGGGAAATTTATGTTAGTAATAATAATAATAAGAATAAATACACATCAGGGAAAAATGTTTTAAGCAAAATATATGCTAATTTGAATAACTGTGTATCCAAGCAGTAGTATTACAAGCGATGGGCCAAGCAAAGGAATTTAATATCAGAGTATATTATGATAACGGAACGAAATATGCAAGGAGATAGGAAATGGAAGTGTTTAACAGTGAATTGAATCAGCTTGATGAATAAGCTTATAAGAGTAATTGGTAGAGATTATCTTATTAATTAAAGGACGGGTTCATCTCACAATGGTCATGGGAGCCAGGTAGTCTAATCGACGTGTGAAATTTCGTATAGCCAAGGGCATACAGAGAGATATTATTGCAATGGAGCGTATTTAGTGAGGAGACCCTAGCTCTGAGTATTGCTATGAAACGTTCCGGGTTCGAATCCAGTGGTGCATGGGAGGATAACATGGACACCTCAGCATGACACCTGATATCGACCGAGAACTACCTATTGTGTGAATAAATTCAGCTCCTGGGAGTGAATTTGGACGGCGGGAAGTTGCCCTGACCGTGTTCTTTGACGAAAAGATGCCGGCTATTCCAAATCGACATGTGTTTGATGAATCTCGTTTCCTTCATATAAATGTAAATGGACCTGTTGAGGCCAGCTATTAATGTCCTAATGATAGGAATAAATGCTTAAACAATTCCATATTCCGTCTTGCATTCAGTATGAGTTAGATCATATGTGTTGTGCAGGTCATTGAGACGGCACTATTGTATTTGAAGCCACTTGCTAATGTTTGGAAAGGGAAAGGGACGTGAAGGGAAGTAACGAGTATCTTGTTACAGCCCGGCGCGGAGCCCATTGAATTCTGGAAAGGTCGGGGTAGGGGAAGAGACCATTCCCTACCCAGGCTTGGAGGATAATGTTTAAAGTGGAAAAACTATGAAACCCTGTTTGTTATAAAAGAATCATTGTAGTATTTTATAATGAATGTGTGTGGTTTGAGATACATTGATAATTAAGGGTCATTCTGATAACTTAATATTTGGCAAACTTATGAGATGTTAAATGTTGCATTTTTATACTGACATTGTCACCTATTTCCGAAGGTGGATACCAGATGTCACACGCTACGCCCACGCAAGGGTAGCATAAAATCCCACCCGACACAGCGGTAACGGAATCATTTTGAAAGTACACTCATTACGGCATACAGTGGAGCTACAAAAAGGGTAGAATTACAAGTAACAGTGGAGTTGCAAGTAACTCTGATGTGCGACTCATAAATTGGTTAATGCATGGTAGAGCATTTTGGTGGGAAGAGAAATTCAGAACATAATTGTACGCATAATGTAAAGTATAAAACGTGTTGATAATAAGTAACTAGACTGTGGAATGAAAGTGGTCACAATAAGTGACGTAAGATTGTAAGAACAGTTGTGTGTGTATTTAACCAGTGCATCAGCGCATTTGAGAGTGAATTTATTGATAATCTCATGGTAAATAATTCAATAATCATTTGGATTTGCGAGGATAAAATGCGAATAATAGTGGATTGAAGGAATAAGTTTTGCATTGTTTTGTGTATTATTGTTGGGATTGTTTTTGTTTTGTGTGAAGCCATGATTTAAAGCTCAATTAAAGTCTTTAGAATAGAGTTGTGTCTTATTATTGTAGAGTTGATACCTTTTAGTCTCAGATCAAAAATATGCAACTGCTCAGTGGGTGAACGGTACACGCCTGAGGACTGATGCTAGCTGGAGGCAGAAGCATGTTTTCCATGGAAATTACTCACATGGGTACAATACATGAGAGATGTCCAGTTGCAAAACTCGTTCAATCTACTTGTGAATAAGATTCATTTTCATGAGAAACGTTTCTCTGGACTTTGCCTCACGTACCTTTTGTGTTTGTGTTTTCTACTTTTTGCTTTGTGTATTTGGTTTTGTGTTTGCTTTGGGCTTTTGTTTTGAATTTTACTTTTTGATTTTCTTTCTTGTTTTTTTGTTTTCTGCTTTTACATTTGTTTTTGAATTTTGCTTTTTGCTTCGTGTTTTTGTTTTTGGTTTAGTATTTGTTTTCTGTAAAATCAAAATAAAATAAAATAAACAAATGAAAATCAAAATAAAACAAAACAAAATTAAATTTAAAAAAGATTAAACGAAACATTTGAAAACAAAATAAAACAAAATAAAATAAAACAGAACAAAATCAAAAAATAAAACAAAATTAAATAATTAAATTAATAATTTTACGACATGATCCTTATTCACAAGTAGATTAAACGAGTTTTGCAACTGGACGACTCTTATGACTGTATACTATACAACTTGGGGCAGATGACCCCCTTAAAACAACAATAACTCTACTGATCGATTCCAAGCTCTGTGAACTTGCGGGGTGAGATGACGCGACAGGTGGGAAGAGAAGGGCCTGTTAACAGCCCGCCATGTTATCTGGAATTCCTGTCTATTCCAATACTGCTAACATAGGGCCGTTTCCCAAACCACTGTGGTGTTGCGAGTAAGTGAATGAGTGGCCGACCAATGTATAAGGTGCGTTCAAAAAGTAACGAGCCGAAGGCATAATTACAGAAAGCAGTACCTGTATGTTAGAAGTATTGGCCCTGGCTGTTGAGGCACTTGTCCCACTGTGACGCGAGGCGGTGAATGGCTCTCTCATAAAATTCCCTGGGCTGCGATGTGAACCAGTTCCGCACGTACAGCTGGACGTCGGCGTCCGAGGTGAATCGGTGGCCCCGCAGAGCCCTTTTCAGAGGACCAAACATGGCGTAATCACAGGGAGAGAGGTCTGGACTGTATGGATGTTGGCTAAGAACCTCCCATTGGGCACACACTTTGCGCAAGTGCAGTCGTTCCTTCATGATGGTGTGCACACTTCCGACGCTCAATCCGACCACCGCGTCTATGGCGTTCACTGTCACTCGGCGGTCCTGAGTATTGAATGCATCAACCAGCTGGACTTTGTCATCGGTAATGCAGGGGGGTGCCCCAGACCGGGCATCATCGGCTAACGACACCCGTACTTCCCTGAAGCGCTTGTGCCACGCCTTGACCCTTGCAAGGGACATACAGTGTTCGCCGTACACTTGTGACATTCAGCGATGAATGTTCGTTCCCCCTACTCCTTCCGCTGTCAGATACCGAACAACACCTATTTGCTCTTCGGTTGACACCTCCATGTCACTGTTTGCAATGCGACTGGCAGCGTTGGATGATTGATGCATGCTGCTGTTCACTTTGTATCGTCACGTGGCGTGCACGTGTGCCCTCTAGCGACGGGCTGTGACTTTCCACGTTCTGGTCGGAACCACACCTCGCAACACACGCCACGATTAGCCGATGTAGTCACTGGTTTGCGCATTCCAGCCTCCGGCTCGTAACTTTTTGAACGCACCTAATATTTGGTCCTGTTACTACGCACGGACGGGGAACCCCCCATGTCTTTCCCCATCGTCCACGATCCACATTCCTCTCAGGTTCACGGAGCTTGGACTCGAGCAGTAATACCAAGTGAATCAGCTGCTCCTAATAATATAGTTTAATGCAGCCCAACTAGCATCCCGTAAGGTACTAATGCACTGCAAGTCCAGCATATCCTGCAAACGATACTGACCGTATTACTTTTCCCTCGAAGTGACTACAGACTAATACGAGGGAAAATTAGTAGCCTCAGTATAAGTTGCGTGATACTCTTGAAGTGAGTTAGTACCATACGGGATGCTGGCAGAGAAATATTGACCTTCCTGACAACACGTGTTAGTTGGGCTGCATAAAACAATATCATTAGGGGCAGCTGATTTACCTGGTATACTGAACATATACAGAGTGTCCAAGAAAAAAGAAAGACAACGACAAAGCTTAGTATGATGTGCGGGGAGGCAAACTGGTCGGTTTTCAAGAAGGAACCCATATCCTGAACCGCACGGCTTGGTGCTGTAGCGCATCGACAAGTGGGAGGTATGTGCGTTCCACAGGTCGTCAATAAACTCAACATGGAGCTGCTTAAAAAGGGGTTCAAACTGTGTACCTCCGACGTCATTGCAGAGCCTACGTTGCCGGTGCTGAGCCGCACACACTTGACCCAATACTTGCGGTTGTCTTTGAAGGATAGCAAATGCTCAGTGGAATAGAGTAATAAGGTATTCCACTGACGTAATAGCAGTGGCATACGCCATACTCTTCACACTAACTCACAGAAAGTAGTCAAGAAGTGTCAAATATGGCGATCGTACTGGCCATTGAACCGATCCACCACAACCAATCCATCGATTGGGATATGCAACGTTGAGGTGATTCCGCACATTTACATCAAAGTGTGCTGGAGCTCCATCGTGTTGCAGTCACATTATTTGCCGAACATTTAGTGGCACTTCCTCCAATATGATGGGCAAAACATCTCGAATAAATGTGAGGTAGATCTGTCCTGTCAGTCTGTTGGGCAGTAGGTATGGCCTAATGAGATGGTCACCAATGATCCCATCCCAGATGTTAATACCGAACCTGTGTTGGTGGTTGCGAATCACATGCGCACGCGAATTTTCGTTCACCCAAAGTGCCACAACCATTCTCAGATTTCGAAGCTCTCCAGCGCCCACACCGTGCATTTCCGGAAAGGGACTCCTTCTTGAAAACCGGTCAGTCTGCCATCCCGTACATCATACTAAGTCTTGTCGTGGGTTTTCAGGGACACCCTGTATACATACGGTATACAAGTTAGAGAGAGAAAAATTGTGTTACAGAATAAGGTTTGGAGCTAAATGATCTTGTTGTCTAAGCCCGACAAAATGAAACAACAACAACAACTATAAGGTGCATTCAAGAAGTAACGAGCCGGAGGCATAATTACAGAAAGCAGTACCTGTATGTTAGAAGTATTGGCCCTGGCTGTTGAGGCACTTGCCCACTGTGACACGAGGCGGTGAAGCGCTGTCTCATAAAATTCCTTGGCTGCGATGTGAACCAGTTCCGCACGTACAGCTGGACGTCGGCGTCCGAGGTGAATCGTTGGCCCCGCAGAGCCCTTTTCAGAGGACCAAACATGGCGTAATCACAGGGAGAGAGGTCTGGACTGTATGGAGGGTGGCCAAGAACCTCCCATTTGAATTTCAGCAGGAGTACCGCGACTGTGTTGGACGTATGAGATCGTGCATTGTCGTGGAGCGACCACGGCGGCTATGGCGTTCACTGACACAGGGCGGTCCTGGGTAATGAGTGCATCAACCAGCTGGACGTTGTCATCAGTAATGCAGGGGGTGCCCCAGACCGGGCATCATCGGCTAACGACACCCGTCCTTCCCTGAAGCGCTTGTGCTACGCCTTGACCCCTTCAAGGGACATGCAGTGTTCGCCGTACACTTGTGAAATTCGGCGATGAATGTCCGTTCCCCCTACTCCTTCCGCTGTCAGAAACCGAACAAGACCTCTTTGCTCTTCGGTTGACGCCTCCATGTCACTGTTTGCAATGAGACTGGACGATTGATGCATGCTGCTGCTCGCTTTGTATCGTCACGTGACCTGCACTCTTGCCCTCCAGCGACGGGCTGTGGCCTTCCACGCTCTGTTCAGAACCACACCTCGATACACACGCCACGATTAGCCGATGTCGTCACCGGTTTGCGCATTCCAGCCTCCGGCTCGTTACTTTTTGAACGCACCTGATAACAATCAAACTGTGTTATGTAAATAGGCGCCACAAGTTTCCGAACAAGTGTTGTCGCTAGGAGACTGGAGTCGTGACCCACTTGTCTGCATTAATATTCCATTAGCGAGGTGGGAAACAAACCGTACATGTTACACTGACAAGCCGCCGTGAATTATTGATGACTGTCACCTTTGCTGCGAGAAGCAACTCCACTTGTGCTGCCACTGCGTCACAGTCTCTTCTGCTGGGAGTCTGTCTGCGATGACCAACATCCAACTTGCACCATACACCACTTCATGGCTTCAACCATCGGCGATTAGCGGCTTCGGTGGCGTAGTTGGTAGCATGCTGAGCTTCTATGCCCAAGATCGCGGGTTCAAACCCGGCTGAAGCCGTCGGATTTTTAAGAGCGTTAAAAATCCCTCAGTATCCCTTCCTTCGGAGGGGAAGGAAAGCGGGCGGTCCCATGTCATATATTTATGGCATGTTAAAGAACCTTCCACTAATTGCACCTGTGTGAAGCTAAATTGGATAGGTTAAGAATGTAAGCAACGCTCTTAGGTTTCTACGTTCGTTGCCAAGAGCCGACTGCGGTGGCGTCTAGTAGCTAAGTTCTGAACTTGGCCTAGTAGTCGTTGACGGTGGCGCTTGGCTGCCAACGAAGGAACTATTTGAAAAATTCTAAGTTGCAGTACTTGAATAAAAAAACAGATAACACACACTAATACAGCCATCACAATTAACACCGGTTATCAGACAGATTCTACACACACCCAAAGTACACGGGGCTACATGACCGCGTTGTCGCAGCCCCTAAACTTAAGAACCAACGAACCAACCTGCTACAGATGCAGAATGTGCTGTTGAGTCGACTGGTATCAAAACAAGGTACTTCACTATTTTTGCGATTTTGAGATTACGGCTGATTTAACAAGTCCTTAGTGTCCTCTTTACATGTGGGAAGAAAAATGTATTCAAAACAGGACACATCATGCTGTTTTTAAAAGCTGAATCAAGACATGGTTGGTTCCTCAGTTTAGGGGCTGCGACAACGCGGTCATGTAGCCCCGAGTACTTTGGGTGTGTGAAGAATTTGTCTGATAACCGGTGTTAATTGTGATGGCTGTATTAGTGTGTGTTATCTGTTTTAATTCAAATAAGGACTGCAGACATTCAATTTTTCAATATGTCCTACCTTTGCTACTAAACGCCACCGTCAATGACAATTAGTTCTGAACTTGGTTACTAGATGCAACCGCTGTCGGCTCCTGGCGACGAACGTTGCATCCAAAGACCGTTAGTCAAATCTGCCTTTTAGGTAGATTTCATTAGAAAGCTAACTATTGCAATGGGTCCCATGTTTCGACTTCCGGAAAATTTCGACATATCTTCGCGTTTCACATCCCCCAGACCCCAAAACCACCGTCAGTTCAAAAGTTTATATATAATTTATGTATATATATATGTATATATATATGTATATCAGTTTCTTGTGGACACGATAACTGCCGTAATTTTGCACCAATTACTTCGAATTTTTTACCGAAGATGTATACCTATAAAATCTCGGTCGAGTTCGTTACTGGGCTAAATCGGTCGAAGGGGGTGAAAATGGGGGGCTTTTTTCGAAAAAGTGAAATTTCGCTATAACTCTCTTAATACGTGCAATATCGAATCCATTCAAAGTTCATAATATGTGTCGGATAAGTGCCAAAAATTTATGTCAAATAAGATTTTTGATAGCACCAACCATTGACCAAAGGGGTGGAAAAAAGTGGGTTTTTCGGGAAACATTAATCATATCTCTCTTAATAGGCACAATATCAAAACCGTACAAAATGGACAATATTCCCCTAATAATTACCTAAAACTTTTGTCTGAAAGAATTTTTGATATGACCCACCATTACGCCAAGGGACGAGAAAAATGATTTCGGAATTATAAGAAAATGCCAAGAGCTATCAGTGGTTGCCATGGCAACACTACTAAATTGATGAGGCATGGACCATCAGACGTTGCCATGACAACGCACTTGCACGAGATCAGATTCAGTATTTCCATCTGATTAAGTGGTTGGTTGGTTGGTTCTTAAGTTTAGGGGCTGCGACAACGCGGTCATGTAGCCCCGTGTACTTTGGGTGTGTGTAGAATCTGTCTGATAACCGGTGTTAATTGTGATGACTGTATTAGTGTGTGTTATCTGTTTGTTAATTTAAGTACTGCAACTAACAATTTTTCAGATAGTTCCTACTTTTGCCGCCAAGCGCCACTGTCAACGACTACGAGGCCAAGTTCAGAACTGAGCTACTAGACGCCGCCGCAGTCGGCTCTTGGCAACGAACATAGAAACCTAAGAGCGTTGTATACATTCTTAACCTATCCAATTTAGCTTCACACAGGTGCAATTAGTGGAAGGATCTTTAACATGCCATAAATCTATGACATGGGACCGCCGGCTTTACTTCCCCTCCGAAGGAAGGCATACTGAGGGATATTTAACGCTCTTAAAAAATCCGACGGCTTCGGCCGGGTTTGAACCCGGTATCTTGGGCATAGAAGCTCAGCATGTTACCGACTACGCCACCAAAGCCGCCTGATAAAGTGGGAAGCGGCTTCGGTGACGTAACTGGTAGCATGCTGAATGTCTATGCCCAATGTCGCGGTTTCAAAGCCGGCCGAAGTCGTCGGATTTTCTAAGAGCACTAGAATCCCTCAGTATGCTTTCCTTTGGAGGGGAAGTTCCAACGTTCGTTGCGAGTTGATGGTTGGGGTGGCATCTAGTAGCCAAGTTCACAGCTAGGTGTCGTTGACGGTTGTACCTGGTAGCAACATTAGGAACTACTGCTTGAAATTGACCGTCTGCAGTACTTACATGAATTAAGACTAATACAGCCATTACAATTCACACCGTGTATCAGACAGATTCTACACTCACCCAAAGTACACGGGGTTAGATGACCGCGTTGTCGCAGCCCCTAAACTGAGGAACCAACCAGAGGTAGATTTCGTTAGAAAGCTAACTATTGCAATGGGTACCATGTTTCGACTTCCGGAAAATTTCGACATATCTTCGCGTTTCACATCCCCAGGCCCCAAAACCACCGTCAGTTCAAAAGTTATATATAATTTATGTATGTATATGTATATCAGTTTATTGTGGACACGATAACTGCCGTAATTTTGTACCAATCACTTTGAATTTTTTACCGAATACGTATACCTATAAAATCTCGGTCGAGTTCGTTACTGGGCTAAATCGGTCGTTGGGGGGTGAAAATGGGGGGCTTTTTTTTTTTCGAAAAAGTGAAATATTGCTATAACTCTCTTAATATGTGAAATATCGAATCCGTTCAACATTCATACTATGTGTCGGATAAAGCCCAAAAATGTATGTTTGAAGAGTTTTTTTTATAGCACCAACCATTGACCAAAGGGGTGGGAAAAAGTGGGTTTTTCGGGAAACATTAATCATATCTCTCTTAATAGGCACAATATCAAAACCGTACAAAATGGACAATATTCCCATAATAATTACCTAAAACTTTTGTCTGAAAGAATTTTTGATATAACCCACCATTATGCCAAGGGATAATGTTGCCATGGCAACACTACTAAATTGATGAGGGATGAGCCATCAGACGTTGCCAAGATAACGCACTTGCACGAGATCAGATTCAGATTTCCATCTAAGTGTGAAGCGGCTTCGGTGACGTAACTGGTAGCATGCTGAATGTTTATGCCCAAGGTCGCGAGTTCAAAGCCGGCCGAAGTCGTCGGATTTTCTAAGAGCGCCAAAAATCCCTCAGTATGCTTTCCTTTGGAGGGGAAGTTCCAACGTTCGTTGCGAGTTGCTGGTTGCGGTGGCATCTAGTAGCCAAGTTCACAGCTAGGTGTCGTTGACGGTAGTACCTGGTAGCAACATTAGTAACTACTGCTTGAAATTGACCGTCTGCAGTCCTTACCTGAATTACAGACTAATACAGCCATCCCAAAGTACACGGGGTTACATGACCGCGTTGTCGCAGCCCCTAAACTGAGGAACCAACCAAAATCTCTGCGGTAGATATAATTTTGCGTGAAGAAGTAACAGACCGTTACATAGTTGCACATCAGTGTCGAAACCTAGCATAAGGACAGTGTGACCACAAGTATAAAAATGGACCCCAAATGACAAGAAGGTTACCGTTCCCATAAGACAATAAAATGTTTAAAATAAGCATAAAATGACGAAAAACAAAGTTAATTAAGCTCCAATTATAAAATACCTTCTCGCATTAAATGAGGTCTGATCCTTCTACGAAAATCTGCATATTCTGCCTATTTTCGCCTATCCCCAAGTTTGTCCGGTGAAATCTACCTCCGCCTTCCGGCGTGCCGAGAGGACTTTTTTTTAAGCGTATGGCGTTTAGTGCCAGGAGTCCGAGGACTTGTTCGGCTCGCCAGTTTTGTAGCTACTTCGAGACGGACACCCAACGGGTGAGCTACAAGTACCGTTGGGGAGGGAAGTGGGAATGTAAGGACGAGGAGTTGGAAGGTAGCGGCAGTGGGCTATAATTAGGGACCAACCCCGGCATTTGCCTGGAAGGAAGATGGGAAGCCACAGAAGACCATCTTCGAGGTTGCCGGCGGGAGGATTCGAACCTCCTCGCCTCCCGGATGTGAGCGACTGCCAGCAGTCATGCCGTAACGACCACGGCTAACTCACCCGGTATCTAACTTATAATTTAGCTTCACACAAGTGTACTGTCCCCGCGCCAGCTCTGAAAACCTGGCAGGAATGTGGAGTGGAGTGAGTAAGCCAGTGATGACGTAGCACTGTACTATACCAAGCATAAGCAAGGCCCGGAAATTCCCTCGCTCACTCGTTGTTCCCGCTCCCCTTACTTTCCCCTTACCGCATACCCCGCGTCCTCAGAGCTGGCGCGGGGACAGTAATTAATGGAAGGTTCTTTTCTTTTTAATCGAATTTACCCTCCAGGTTGGTGGCTCCCACGGACTCAGTGACGGAACTCACCTCTACCGCCCCTACGGGCAGTGTCCTAGAGCTGGGAACATCTGATCGGAGTGGATACAACTGGGGAAGTGTGACCAGCACCTCGCCCAGGCAGCATCACCTGCAAAGCGAACAGGGGCGTCATGAGGGAAGGGAGGGGAAGATTAGGAGGGATAGGCAAGGAAGGGGGAAGGAGGTGGCCGTGGCCGTATAGAAGGTACCATTCCGGCATTTGCCCAAAGTGTGTGTGTGTTTGAGTCTACAGTCTTTTGGCTGGTTTGATGCAGCTTCCCATGCCTCCCTGTCCTGAGCTAATCGTTTCATCTCTACTTAGCTACCACACCCTACATCCGAGGCAATCTGTTAAACATATTCTAACCTTGGTCTACCCCTACAGTTCTTGTCCTCAACCCTTCCTTCCGTAACTAAATTTGGTATTCTTGGGTGTCTTAGTATGTGTCCTACCAACCTATCTCTTCTCTTCATTAGCAGTCGCCAGAAATATCTCTCCTCTCCCACTCGTCTTAATACCTCTTCGTTTGTGACCCTATCTACCCATCTGATCTTCATCATTTTCCTGTATCACCACATTTCAAATGCTTCAATTCTCCTCTTTTCTGCTGCACCAATAGTCCAAGTTTCACTTCCATAGAGCGTCACGCTCCAGACAAAGGCATTTTTAATTTTTTATTAAGTCAATTTACCCTCTATGTTGGTATTTTTCACGGACTCAGCGAGGGAACTCACCACTACCGCCTCTATGGGCACTGTCCTGGAGCTTGGAACATCTGGACGGGTTTTATACAACCGGGGAGGTGTGATCATCACTTCGCCCAGACAGCCTCACCTGCAAAGCGAACAGGGGCCTCAAGAGGGATGGGAAGGGATGGAAGATTGGGATGGATAGGCTAGGAAGAGGGAAGGAGGTGGCCGTGGCCTTACAGTAGGTACCATCCCGGCATTTGCCCGAAGACGAAGTGGAAAAGGAAGGTTCTTTTACATGCCATAGATCTATGACATAGGCCCGCCCTCCGAAGGAAGGCAAACTGATGGATTTGTAACGCTCTTAAAAAGTCAGACGACTTCGGCCGGGTTTGAACCCGCGATCTTGTGCACAGAAGCTCAGCATACTACCAACTACGCCACCGAAGCCGCAACAAATCCTGGCAATGTATTATACCCTTGGAAAATAGCATGTAGACAAGATTCAAAATTTCGGGGTCGTAATGGATTCTTGTGAATGTGATTTAGAGGTTTTGCTATCAACATAACTTCCAGGGTTTATAAGGTTAACTTATTATTATTACAAAGCCAAGAAAAACAACAGGATCTACTAACAAATGAAATGTATTAACTGAATCAAACATAAAAAAAAAACTATAACCACCCTTTTATTGTTCACTCGCGTGAACAGATCTGACACTGACCAGCCTGACGTACCATGACGACACGGTATGACAGCTGTCAACAAGCATTGTGACTGCAATGTCACTTAAATCAAAGTAACAAAAGAAAACGGATCATAAGATCCAAAAATAACAAACAAATAAAATAGTACAAGAATTTAATATTTATGAGCGACACGGTTTTTAAGACTAGTTCAAGTAATGAGCATTTTGACGGGCGCTCGTCTCCGACCAAAACAGTTGGTTCGGGAACGGACTCCGTACTGCGAAGGACGAATTACGGAAATGTGGGAACAACAATTACATATTTATATACACTACTGACATGCTCTAACCTTAGATTACCACAACCAAATACACGTGTGTATTATTTAAAATAAGGGCTGCGGAATTACCGACTTATACCTTAAACATTAGGAAAGCATAACATGACATGAACAAGTTTGGCCGGTTGCCAAATTATATTTATAATGAATACAATGGCCTTGAAAATAAGAGCCAACAACAACAAAATACAACTTTAATTTTTACGCCGGAAAATTTGGCGTTTTAAAACAATGAACAAATAAGTCGTAGTAATGATAAAAGAAACTTGGATCGACAACATGGCAACTCCCCAAATTAAACCAAATAAAATAACCTTAACTCATTAGGCTTTAAAGCAAACATAACGTGTCATAACGGAGCTGGAGACAGCCGGGCCTGTTATGACATCTCCGAGTGAGTGGCTGATTTCTTTCCCCCACGTAGTAATTAGTGCCACACTAAATATAGATTCTGGCCCATAGCCAGCGTACAGCACCTTTGCTAATCGCCACCTGTTAAACGCGTACAAATAAAATATCACATTATCTCAAAACATCCTCTCAGGGATTTTTAAGAATACATCTCCAGGTCAAACTTATCCCCACGGATAACTAGTTTGCCGGAATGATGTCGCAGTCATGGACAGGCTTTACCTCTCCTCATCATCACCACTTACACCCAAAAACACGTGGCACTTTCTCGAAGATCTCGTCGTAGCATGAATCAGCACACCCCTCAGATACATGACACACACATGTCCAAATGACAATAAAGAATAATAACTGGAATCAAACTTATCCCAAGTTATCAAGCAACAAAACACTAATTTTCCCCCCACGTAGTAATTAGTTTAACATATCATTAATTCAGTCCATTTATCATTGTCGTTCCTAGGTTCTCATTCATGGCTACACTTTTTATTGATACGTTAATCGATGCGGCCGTTTCGCTATAAGAATTACGTATACATACGGACAACATTTAAATTACAAAATTTACTGTACAACAATTGTCACGCAATGCCAAAAATTACTACACGCATGTCAGTTAAGAAATCAAACCCTAAAATTTAAATTAAACCACACAAATAAAATCTATACAAAGTTCCACACATCTCTCGCGATTCCCCTCGTCCAAAATCAATAAATCAATTTTTTAATACTCATCACTTAAACTGCTTTCCAGAGGCCTCCCGCCTCGTCATTTCCCATCATTAGGCCGTTAGCCCATAACACTGATGGTAATGGAGGATGAAGCTTGCTGTCTTCTCTCCATGGTCGACATCTTGCTGCTGTTAAAACACAATTAAATCAAAGTTTTTAAACTGTTCTATCTGCGTTCTAAGTATTTTATTTCCTCAGATCGTCCTATGCAGAATCGTCGACTTTCCCTATTCTATGGCTAATTGCCATCTCACAATTTATGAAATTTATAACTTCGTTGTCGACACACAACTATAATTTTAAAACCATATCGTCTTAAGGACGTCTTAAAATGACTGTCGAAGAATAATTAGGAGTGCCCCGGTTCATCTCAGACATTTGTATATATACAGAAAGCCTAAAGTTTCAATGGTGGGAGAAAATAGCTCCTCAATATTTTAAGTAATGGGCCTATAATTATGTGTGACCTCTCAAAAATCTTGTATTTTCTCATAGGTCGCGAATCTGCCGTCGAACATGCAAACCGATCGCTAGATCTTTTTATAACCGATTGCCGCGCAAAACACACTGACGCTATGTTCTGGCGTCATGTTTTCTTATTGGTCAGATAAGTTGGCGTTGGAGTTCTGACCTTACAAATCCCGCCCTTATTTTCACGTCACGACACTTGTCCTCTCTCTCACTCCTTGCCTTGTACGCAGCATTTTGGCCTGTCGATGGTCACGTACGCCACAGCGTCATATCTGATTTTCTCAGAAATATAAGAATAGCATTGGTTGTGAAACTATTGGTCATTTCCAGCCAGCACGTAGCATGTCTTACCAAGTCCAGATTTCTTGCTACATCAATTTTACTCAAATATCCAGCATATCATGTATTTAGTATTTCCATCGTTTTTATTAATATGAAACATTATTATTGGACACAATGATAAGGGTTCATCTGACCCTTAGTTGATGAAATTCGAACTCAATTGAAGTCGAATTTCACATCCCCTACTTTTCTGGCTCAAATTTGAAGTTGCTGGTCACCCTCAAAATATAATGACTGTCCGCCTCTGTCTGTTTCAGTAGCCGTCTCGTTCCAAACTCATTAGGAAATTCCTGTATACTTATGCCCTCCGGCCTCTTTCCTCGCTACTCGTCTCCCCTCTCACTCTTTCAAAACATCAACATTTTCATTAACGACTTCCGCCTGAACTTGTAAACACGTCAGAGCCGTCTTTTGAGCGCATTCACCACTAGAGTACCCCCGTATCTTTTGTTGTATGTTATCACGCGAATGTTTAATTTGCTGCAGTAACATTATTTCTCGGTTCGTATGGCTCTCTCTGATGATACAATTTTAAATTTGAGATATTATACACTGCCATGTTTCCTGTGCTCACCTCTCGGACTCTGTAGGCGTTGTTACCTAAATTCCTCACGATGCTGAACGGTCCCACATATCTTTCACAAAATTTGTTTAGTATCTTGTTCGCTGGATCAGATATCGGTGGCTTCTTAATCAAGACCAATTCCCCTTCGATCAACTCCCGGTGAAACTTCTTTCCATGTACTCTTCTTAGTCTACGGTCCGCCTGCCTTCTCATATGCACAATGGTGTTCTGGATCCGTAGATCGTGTGTTGGTACTGGGTCGTTAGGACATGTTACAATAGTGTTCCAAGATCTCACTGGAAACTGGTTGTGGTGTAAAACCATGGGAATTTGCCCTGTAGATTCATGACGAGTGGAATTCATACATATCTCAATGTCACTCACTCGGTCTACCCATTTGTAATGTTCCTTGGGAATAAATACCCGGAAGAACTTAGAAATATCACGGATTACACGTTCGCTAGAATTTCCTTGAGGATGTCTTATTGATGAGAGAACGTGTTTTATATTCAAATCTGCCATTCCTTTCTTAAACTGGGCACTGGTGAAATATGCGCCATGATCCGATAATATAAACTCAGGCTTACCAAGAGTCGGTATCACCTTGTGTATTATTCTACTTAGAATCTGTTTAGTGGTGGTTTTCTGGATAGGGCATAGAACCACGAATTTGGAAAATACGTCCAGACACACAAGTAGATGCCTGCACCCTCTCCTTCCCTTCGGAATTGGACCAAATGTGTCGATCGCCACTATTTCCAATGGTTTCTGGGGTAATATTGGTTTCGGGTATTGCTTCATTAAATAGTTGTTAGGCTTAGTGCGTTGGCAAGCGTCACAAGTCTTAACCACTTCGCATATGGTAGTTCGCATGCGTGGCCATGTGAAAGTTTCAGCTATGGTCGATTCTGCCTTGTCTATTCCGATATGGCCTAGGCTTTCATGGACATGCCAGGTCAAACCACGTTGTAATGAAGCAGGTAACAAGATGCGCATTTTGGTATGCTCCTCATTAATGAATTTGTGTAACAGATTGTTCACATATTGATATTTTCCTTCTTTGCTCCGGGCCTCACGATGAGCTGCAGATCCAGGCTGAAGTTCTCCCTTAAAATACATGATCATTTGCCGCATCCAGGGCTCACCTTCCTGCTCTTTCTTTAATTCCTTTAATTCATTCAAGAACTCGTGATCCTTAGGTGTCAGTTCTATGTGTTGAACCAAGGCCTCTTCTTCCAGGTCTTCTTCCGGGTTTCTGCTGAGAGCGTCTGGTATGATGTTTAGTTTTCCAGGGCAGTGTTCAATTTCTATATCGAACTGTTGAATGTAGATCGACCATCTGGTGATACGTTCACTAACCATGTTAGTTTTAAAAAGAAATGTGAGGGCTTTATGATCTGTCCTGATAATAATTTGATACCCAAATACTAGTTTTCTCCATTTTTGGAGGGCGTGGAGAATAGCTAGGAGCTCCAACTCTGTAACAGTGTAATTCCGTTCGTGTTTCCGTAACTTACGGCTTACAAAGGCAAGATAAGATCTTTTCTGTAGGTTGCTTGGATCTTCCTGATACAACATTGCTCCGACCCCAATAATCGAAGCGTCTGCCTGAATTACAAACTTTAGGCCGAAATCTGATTATCCCAATTTGATACAATTTTGTAACAATAATTTAGTAGCTTGGAAAGATTGGTTGCATTCGTCATTCCAAGACCATTTATTATTTTTCTTTAGTAGTTCTTGCATAGGGGCTACAGTTTCCGTGTACCCGGGACAGTTTTCTTTGAAAAACCCCGTTACACCAAGGAAGGCACGGACATGTTTTATTCTTGTAGGAGTGGGGAAATGTTTGATTGCATCAATTTTGGCAGGGTTTGGTCTGACGCCGTCCTGATCGATAATGTGGCCTAGATATAAAATTTCATCCCTAAAGAAGTGGGATTTCTTTAGGTTTATTTTGAAATTTGTGGTGCGTAAATTTTCTAACAGTTTATCTAAGTTTTCCATGTGTTCATTGATGTTGTCGGAAGCCAATAAAATATCATCTATGTACCTAGTCGTCATCTCCTTAACCTCCTCAGTAAGGTTTCGGTCTAATGCTCGAATTAGGGCACAGCCAGCTGTTTTCACGCCGAACGGCATTCTTCCAAATGTGTACGTCTGATTGTCGAACAAGAAGCCTGTTAACAATTGCGACTTCTCGTCCAATTCGATATGGTGAAAGGAGCTCGTTAAGTCCACACTTGAATAGATGCTTTTTCCTTTAAATCCCTTGAGGACGTCTCTAATTATGGGTGCCTTATCGTATTCCGGCAACAATCGAAGGTTGAGCATTCTTGCGTCGAGACATAGCCGTATAGATCCATTTGGTTTGATAACGGCCAAAATTGCATTTAAAAAAGGTGTAGGCATCTTTTTTATTACGCCTGCATGTAACATTCCGTCAATAATTTCTTTAACTTGTGAATGATGTTTTTCCGGAATCGGATACAACCTACTTCTGAATGGTGACCAATCATCTACCTGCATGGAATATTTAAAGTTGAGAATCTTGCCCGGTACTGTATCAAAAACCTGTTGGTGTTTTCTTAAAATATCTTCAAGTTGCTTCTTTTCCGTAACCCCTAGTTTGACTTCCTTAAGCCGCTCCTGTAGTAGCTCTTCAAATTCATTATTGCTGTCGTCCTCTTCAGCCAACAATGCCCAGATATCTCGCGTTTCTTCCTCTTCATTAAGTTCAATTACAGCTGTAGTGGTGTCCTTGCTATATGCCTCAATTATTTCCTTGTCCGTCTTGTTTAAAATAGCCTGCTGCGTGATCTCAGTCCCTTCTTCACTAATTGCCTGTAACATCCAGGTATGCGCCTCCTTGCCAGATGTTATCTCGTCCATATGCAGTCCTATGTTCGTCATCCCCTCGATGTTTTTGAAGCTTATGGTGTTTTTGTGTAGGTCTATGACGGCCTGATATTCGCAGATGAAGTTTGCCCCTAGAATGATATTGAAGTTCATTCTCGTCATAACTATGAAAGTTTGAGCGAAGGTGTGTTCCAGAATTTCTAATTCGAGATATGCCTGCTGTTTACAAGTAACCGATCGTTCAGGAATTATACCCCGTACTTTAATTTGCGGGACCGGTATCATTGGAACTTTATGATTCCGTCCTATTTCTTTGATCAAGGCCTCAGATACCAGGCTGACCTGACTTCCTGTATCGACTAAGCATTTGACCTTCAATCCATCAATCCTAGCATATATTATTGGTAATTGCTTTAATTGTTCGTTTTGTGGCCTCACGATTTCTTCCAAGCAATCTTCAGGCATCGCAATCCACTCTGTAATGTGCGCTGTCACCCAACCATCACGATCATCACACCATTCGCTTCTGAGGCTGTCTCCTTTCCCTTCAATTAAACTTTTTTTTTCGCGCCTTGACCCTCGCCCTGGTCTTGGTGCCACCCGTCCTGTCTTTCCTGCTGCATTAGCATACCTTCCGCCCCGTTAGTGTGGGTGTCCGGATTTGCTCTGTGTTCCATCGCTCGTTCCCATTTATTCTTATTGTTTCCCTGTATGTTATGTAGTTCTTCTAGGTACTGTTGTGACTCAGCGTGTCTCTCGTTCCAATTTCTCTGATCATCCCTTGGATCCGATTGCTCGTTAAACCGCTGGTTATCTTGTGCGTTATGTTGTTGGTTGTAACGCCTATTGTCCCTGGGCCTATATTGTTGATTATAGTGTCCTCCACGCCATCCCCGATTATAAGGTGCGTTATTATTATTATTCCTATTGTATGACGTTTGGTATCTCCTATTATCTCGCCACTGCTGATTGTTTGTGTTCCGGTAGCGGTTAGTTTCTTCCTGATTGTTATGGTTTCTGTCCCTATTTTCATATCTCGGTTGAGATCTCGGCTCATATTCTTCGGTGTTCTGCCGTCTTTGATTATCCCCAGTGTTTGTAGCTTGCGATCTCGTGTTTTTGTTCGGTGTCTTGACTACTTCGACTGCATTAACTAACTCTATCTGTCTCTTCTCTCTCGGGTTGATGTAATTAGTGGTTTCATCTATCCTCCTTAATACCTCTTCTGCCTGGACCACGGTCGTAATATTTGCCGCCACCAAGAATTGCTGAACGCTAATAGGCATCTGCTTTCCTATAGTAGTTATTAGCTCCATTTCGCTTGGGGGATTATCAAGATCTTGCAATTTGACAAGTTGCATTGCGAAAAAATCTGCATATTTCGTCTGATGCGTGGAATGGTATTTGCGCGAGTATAAGTCCATTCGCAAGCTTTGTTGATACGACCCACTCCAGTATTTGCTTAGGAAGGCCTTGTGGAAACCTTCCATCGATTTAAATGTGTTCTTAAATCCAAGATACCAGGTAAGTGCTGAGCCCGCCAAAATTTTTTCAACCATTCTTAATTGTCGCGTTGAGCTAACATTTTGGTCCGAAAAATATTCTGTCAGTTCCCTTAAGAAAGCTTTAGGTGTCCCTCCGCTCTCTGGTAAAAACTTATTCGGTTTAAATTCGTTTCCACGGATGACTTGTATAACTTGCGTGGGAAGTTGTGTGTTTTGAGGTGTCGAGCTACGACCCTCATAATTCTGGAATGCTTGCGTGTCTACCGTTCTTGGACTTTGCCCAAGCTCGTGGCTGTCTATTGTGTGCTCTCTTTCCGCATTCTCCCCTTTCCCCTTTTCCATTAGTGTCGCAAACATCGTATTATGTCCAAGTGACTGCAACTCCGATTTTATCATGCGGTCCTCTTGAATTTGAAATCTTAACTTCATATTTTCTTCTAACGCCTGTATTTTCGCGTTATTTTCCCCTAGCTTCTTGCTTACTGCGAGCCGTTCATCTTTCGAATCAGCGCTCATCTTGGTCCAATCTTTCCTAATAGTATCCTTCAATTTAACAATGTGTTTTTCGACTTCCTGTTGATTAGCCTCCTGATTATCTTCAAGTTTATCTATCCTTTCTCCCAGAGAAATGTTGTTCTGTTCTAATGTTTGTTTAATTTCTTCCTGGTCAATTTCTAACTTTTTCCATTTCTTAATTGATTGTATTTCTAATTTGTTGAGTTCCGTCACTAAGCCCGTGATATTGTTATCTACTGTAATTATCTGATCTTGCATACCCTGTGTCCCTCGTTCGATATTCTCAAACCTTTTTTCTAAGTTTGTGTGTGCTTCTTTAATCTCAGATGAGTTGGTCAAACACGCTTGCTCGATTTGTGCTAGTTTTGCCATAACAGTCTCATCCATTCCTTTTATTTCCTTTTTAAACGAATCTTCGATACCTTTTATTATTCCTAATTGTTTGGTATTGTTAGTGCTAACGTCCTTTGCTAATTGGATTAGCTGTTCTTTTGTGTGCTCTTTGATTTCTACCGTTAGCGCAGCTAGATTTTGAGTGTTCCTTTCGTCTTGTGCGTTTAACATTTCATTGTTTTTCTCAGACTGCCTATGTAATTGCTCACTAACCAGAACGTTTTGTGTAGCGATTTTCTGATTTATATTCTCGTTAACTTCGGATAGTTTTGTGTTTAACTGTGTCTGCATTTCTACACTATTCGCCGCTAACTGTTTCTGTATTTCTACATTATTTGCCGCCAACTGTGTCTGCGTTTCTGCCGATTGTTTATTTATAGCCGTTAACTGTGTCTGCGTTTCTGCCGATTGTTTATTTATAGCCGTTAACTGTGTCTGCGTTTCTTCATTATTTGCCGCCAACTGTGTCTGTATTTCATTGGTTATGTCCTTTCTCATCTCACTAAGTTGTTCTCGCGTACGAGCGGATGCTAATTCAATCACTTCGCGGATTTCTCCCAGAGTTGCCATCACAACAATAATATATTTGAGACATAGGGAAATGACATAAGGGCGGAGCCCTGGATACGCGCGCTCACATATATTAAATATACACATATTAACCCTTTACATACTCAGTTCATTTACTTTAAATTACTCCCACAAACTATAGCATCACTGAGTATAATTTACTTATTATTCCATTTAATTTTAACCCTTTGATTCAGTTATAATCTTCCTGACCTTACTTCACTTACAAATTTTAACCAATTAATAGAGTATTAATTAGTTTTTAAGGTCTAACCTTCCTGTCAAACAATTCTTTGAGTTTGGCTTTTCTACACAAAGCTAATTTAATTTTATTGGGCGCCTGGAACAGTTTGTTCTAATTTTAATCAAAGTTCAAACACTTAACTTGTTCCACATTTACTTTATTGCAAACTCCATGACTTTATATTTTCAAACATTTGGCGGTACTATCTTCGCCTAACTTACGTTAATAAACTTATCACATGCCGGTGATCTATTTTTTTTACTCTAAAACACAAATTCCCCACGTTGGGCGCCAAAGTAACTCTTATATACCCTTGGAAAATAGCATGTAGACAAGATTCAAAATTTCGGGGTCGTAATGGATTCTTGTGAATGTGATTTAGAGGTTTTGCTATCAACATAACTTCCAGGGTTTATAAGGTTAACTTATTATTATTACAAAGCCATGAAAAACAACAGGATCTACTAACAAATGAAATTTATTAACTGAATCAAACATAAAAAAAACTATAACCACCCTTTTATTGTTCACTCGCGTGAACAGATCTGACACTGACCAGCCTGACGTACCATGACGACACGGTATGACAGCTGTCAACAAGCATTGTGACTGCAATGTCACTTAAATCAAAGTAACAAAAGAAAACGGATCATAAGATCCAAAAATAACAAACAAATAAAATAGTACAAGAATTTAATATTTATGAGCGACACGGTTTTTAAGACTAGTTCAAGTAATGAGCATTTTGACGGGCGCTCGTCTCCGACCAAAACAGTTGGTTCGGGAACGGACTCCGTACTGCGAAGGACGAATTACGGAAATGTGGGAACAACAATTACATATTTATATACACTACTGACATGCTCTAACCTTAGATTACCACAACCAAATACACGTGTGTATTATTTAAAATAAGGGCTGCGGAATTACCGACTTATACCTTAAACATTAGGAAAGCATAACATGACATGAACAAGTTTGGCCGGTTGCCAAATTATATTTATAATGAATACAATGGCCTTGAAAATAAGAGCCAACAACAACAAAATACAACTTTAATTTTTACGCCGGAAAATTTGGCGTTTTAAAACAATGAACAAATAAGTCGTAGTAATGATAAAAGAAACTTGGATCGACAACATGGCAACTCCCCAAATTAAACCAAATAAAATAACCTTAACTCATTAGGCTTTAAAGCAAACATAACGTGTCATAACGGAGCTGGAGACAGCTGGGCCTGTTATGACATCTCCGAGTGAGTGGCTGATTTCTTTCCCCCACGTAGTAATTAGTGCCACACTAAATATAGATTCTGGCCCATAGCCAGCGTACAGCACCTTTGCTAATCGCCACCTGTTAAACGCGTACAAATAAAATATCACATTATCTCAAAACATCCTCTCAGGGATTTTTAAGAATACATCTCCAGGTCAAACTTATCCCCACGGATAACTAGTTTGCCGGAATGATGTCGCAGTCATGGACAGGCTTTACCTCTCCTCATCATCACCACTTACACCCAAAAACACGTGGCACTTTCTCGAAGATCTCGTCGTAGCATGAATCAGCACACCCCTCAGATACATGACACACACATGTCCAAATGACAATAAAGAATAATAACTGGAATCAAACTTATCCCAAGTTATCAAGCAACAAAACACTAATTTTCCCCCCACGTAGTAATTAGTTTAACATATCATTAATTCAGTCCATTTATCATTGTCGTTCCTAGGTTCTCATTCATGGCTACACTTTTTATTGATACGTTAATCGATGCGGCCGTTTCGCTATAAGAATTACGTATACATACGGACAACATTTAAATTACAAAATTTACTGTACAACAATTGTCACGCAATGCCAAAAATTACTACACGCATGTCAGTTAAGAAATCAAACCCTAAAATTTAAATTAAACCACACAAATAAAATCTATACAAAGTTCCACACATCTCTCGCGATTCCCCTCGTCCAAAATCAATAAATCAATTTTTTAATACTCATCACTTAAACTGCTTTCCAGAGGCCTCCCGCCTCGTCATTTCCCATCATTAGGCCGTTAGCCCATAACACTGATGGTAATGGAGGATGAAGCTTGCTGTCTTCTCTCCATGGTCGACATCTTGCTGCTGTTAAAACACAATTAAATCAAAGTTTTTAAACTGTTCTATCTGCGTTCTAAGTATTTTATTTCCTCAGATCGTCCTATGCAGAATCGTCGACTTTCCCTATTCTATGGCTAATTGCCATCTCACAATTTATGAAATTTATAACTTCGTTGTCGACACACAACTATAATTTTAAAACCATATCGTCTTAAGGACGTCTTAAAATGACTGTCGAAGAATAATTAGGAGTGCCCCGGTTCATCTCAGACATTTGTATATATACAGAAAGCCTAAAGTTTCAATGGTGGGAGAAAATAGCTCCTCAATATTTTAAGTAATGGGCCTATAATTATGTGTGACCTCTCAAAAATCTTGTATTTTCTCATAGGTCGCGAATCTGCCGTCGAACATGCAAACCGATCGCTAGATCTTTTTATAACCGATTGCCGCGCAAAACACACTGACGCTATGTTCTGGCGTCATGTTTTCTTATTGGTCAGATAAGTTGGCGTTGGAGTTCTGACCTTACAAATCCCGCCCTTATTTTCACGTCACGACACTTGTCCTCTCTCTCACTCCTTGCCTTGTACGCAGCATTTTGGCCTGTCGATGGTCACGTACGCCACAGCGTCATATCTGATTTTCTCAGAAATATAAGAATAGCATTGGTTGTGAAACTATTGGTCATTTCCAGCCAGCACGTAGCATGTCTTAGCAAGTCCAGATTTCTTGCTACATCAATTTTACTCAAATATCCAGCATATCATGTATTTAGTATTTCCATCGTTTTTATTAATATGAAACATTATTATTGGACACAATGATAAGGGTTCAGTATATCCATCTTATATTGTTATAGTGTTAGAGCAATCTTTCTGTCCTGCCTTTGTAAACCACATTTGAACCACTGATTGGAAAAAGGGAATAACTCTACTTTTTCGGTAAAATAAACTGAAATAGCCATTTTGTTTCTTAAATGGAGGTGCATCTACTGAGCGGAAAAAAGAAATATATCTGTACTTCCATGCCGGTTAAAATCACATGTTTGTTAGGCGGTGACTGGAATAAGGGAACAACTAAATAAGCAGTTCCGTTTTTCCAGTCATCGCTGCGCTAGTGGCCGGCTTGGTAGCCATGTTTGTACAGCTCAGAGTCAAAAGGATACATAAGTGCATCAGAGCTTATTGGGGGGCAGGAAGATATATTTAAACTTTTGAAGGTCAAGCCAATGGACTTACATTTTCCATCCAACAAAGCATATGATGGTTCTGTGGGGTTCAATGTAAAAAGATTGATGATGTCAACAAAATAATAAAATACATTCCTGAACAGCACAGGGGATTTTACAACAACATTATTTCATGGAAAACTAAAAATAATAGTACAGATGATTAAGATGGACAATAAAGACTGATGTTAGTTAGGTGTACATTCCAGGAAGCTTGTAATTTATGTAATAACTAATTTGTGAGTAGTTTATTACTAATTTCAAAGTTACAAAGTGTCTCAATGCCAAGACTCCATTCAATACGGGAGAAATAAAAGTTTTAATGATGCAAATTTATATTTATATTTAATTTTGTACCCAGTGATTGGAAAATGGGAATAAGCTTTCAAACATTAAACCATTCCAGTGGCGTTACGGTAAGATAAAATTAACAGTTTCATACATATAATGGTTCCTTATGTATAAAAGAACATTTCCTATGTTAAGTGTTTTTTGGTAAGTATAACAGAAACATTTCATACAGTTCTTTAATTCCTGAAAACTATGGCTATCATAAGTTATTCCCTTTTTCCAATCAGTGGTTCATTTGTGCTTTTCAGTCTGTCAACATGGTTTCTCCAGGTTTAGGGCACAACAGCCAAAAGAATTGGTTGTTGACCAACCGAAAGTTACAATATCAATTCTCAATAAGGCAGCACTGAAAGCTGTCTTTGATCCCACCTCAGCCGTCCTGGAAGTTGTTTCCGTGGTGTTCCACTTCTAATCCAGGCAAATGCCGAGGGGTTACGGCCGCCTCCTTTCCAATCCTCACCTGAATTACAAATACACACACAATTACAGTCTTTACAATAACACAGGTGACCCAAGTGAATTTAATAATATCATGTATCCTAATTTTAGAGAGCCTCCGTGGCTTAGGCGGTAGCATGCCGGCCTCTCACCGCTGGGTCCCTGGTTCAAATCCCGGTCACTCCATGTGAGACTTTTGCTGACCAAGCGGAGGCAGACAGGTTTTTCTCCGGGTACTCTGGTTTTCCCTGTCACAATTTCATTCCAGCAACACTCTCCACTATCATTTCATTTCATCTGTACCGACAGCAGTGGCTACGCCGGCTACAGCGCAGTGTTAGGTCATTGGGCCAAGCTCTCTGCTGACTCGGTAGACGCATGGGTTCAATCCCCACCGTCGGCCGTCCTTGAAATGGTTTTCTGTGGTTTCCCCATTTTCATCACCAGGCAAATGCTGGGACGGTACCTTCTGACAGACCACGGCCGCTTCCTTCCACATCCTTGCCCAGTTTCATTCATCTTCATCCGTTCCATATCTCATCCCTACGCGCAGGTCGACAACTGGCGTCGACTAGGATGACCTGCACTCGGTCTCTCAGGAGGTCACTCGACAAAAAAGAATCATCTGTCATTCATTTAACCATTGCCTCAGGGGAGTGCGACAGGCTTCGGCAGCCGGCACAGTTCATATCCTCACCGCTAGATGGGGGCTTCATTCATTCCATTCCCTGACCTGGTCGGTCGACTGGAAGCAGGCTGTGGATTTTCATTTTTCATTTCATGTAGCCTAATTTTGTTTTAGATTTAAGACATAACACCCAATCGTATTGACCGACTGAAAAGCATGAATTCCACTCACTAATGCAACACTGAAGAATGGCTTCCAACACGATAATTGCTGTACGTTTATATTATTCTTCTTCTTCTTTCTTCGCTTCGGCCAACTAGGGACAACGTCAATTCAACTGTTACATCTTCCGAGCTCTAACTACAGTCCAGTGTTCCCTCTTTCGTCTCCGGTGTTGTTCTTTTCTCTCTTGGGACCACGCCTTCCCTGTCTTCAGCTTGGGCTTTTCCTGGAAATCTTTTTGCGTACGTAGTTTTTCCCGAAGTAGAACACGCTCCTGGATATCTTTAGGGGAACTTTCCATTTCAAGGAAATTCTTCTTAACTTCCGTGAACCATGCCCCTTTGGTTTTCTTATCCTGAAAGTACGTCAATATCCGTTTTGATATCCTGCCTGGGCTCATTCGTGTCACGAATCGTGTCACTGATCTTCTCCACGTGCTTGTATAATTCGTGGTTGTGACGCCTTCTGTACTCGCTGTTTTCTTTGATAGGACCCAGGATTTTCCTCAAAATCTTCCTTTCTTTCACCTTTAGTTTTTCCATTCGACCTTTCTTGTTCATTATTATTATTATGCTTATCACATTCATTTCACCTCATAAGAGGGACATATCAACATATCGTCGGCTTGTTTGCAAGACGGTATGGTAACTTCTTTTAGGGTGGCACATTGAGAAACGAGCGAACAATGGAACAGGTCTCCAAGATGACGGCCTGCTGCATGGTGATATGTAGACCAGAATCTATTCCCAATATTTGTAGATTGCGAGCCAATGATTTGGGGATGATGCCGGTAGAAGAAATTACTATGGGCAGAACCACTACACTTTCCTGTCTCCACATTTGCCGTATTTCCTCAGCCAAGGGCAGATATTTGGTGATCTTCTCGCAGCAAGTTTTTTGCAGATTATGGGACTTGGGCACTGCAATATCAATGAGAAAGCTTATCTTCTCCACCTTGTCCACAAGAACGATATCTGGCCTGTTTGCTGGTATGGTTTTATCAGTAATAGCTGATCGGACCCATAACAACTTGTGAATAGGATTTTCCAGAATGGCATCAGGAACATACTGATAGTAAGAAAAAGTATTATCAGATAATAAGTCATCTTGAGCAAGGTGTAGGTCATTATTTTGGCTACTTGGTCGTGCCTTTTCATGTAAACAGTACAGGAGATTGCTTGGCAGCCTCCTGTGGTATGTTGAAATATTTCCGCTACTAGTTGGCATCTTCGGCATTTATTATCCTGAATATTTGCCTTAACTATATATTTAAGGTAGTTTTTGGTAGCCACAACTTGATCCTGGATTGCAACCATGAATCCTTCAGTCTCAGTGAATAGGTCCGCATGAGTCAACCAGCTGTTCGACGCATCAATGTCGACATGTTTCTGGTTGAGATCATACGTATGACGACCGTGCAGAGCTTCCTGCGTCTACTGCTGAAGCTTGATGGCTGAACATTCCTCATCAGAGGCTAACTGTATATCCCTTACGTGAAGAAGATCCAGCGGTGTGCACTTGTCATCTGCCTCCACAGTGGCTTGATGTATGGGAGAGTCATGTCTGCCCAGAAAGTATCTCTAAAGTCTCCTCACTTGCCTTGCATGTAATTGGATAATATCTGTGAGCTCTCGTCCTCCTCTTTGACGCGGAATTGTCAATCGCTCAACAGCTGACTTAGGGTGGAGACATCTGTGTTTTCTTAAGATGGTACGTGTCCTAATTGGGATGTTCTCCAAGTCAGTCTGCGTTCATTTGATTATACCGAAAGTGTATGTCAGAGCAGGAATAGCATAGGTGTTAATAGCCTTAAAGGTGTTCTTTCCATTCAACTTTGATTTTAAAATAATTTTAAGGCATTGATTGTAGATAGCTACGGTTCTATCTTTAATATCCTTATGATCAATTCGATTAGATTGCAGGAGACCAAGATGCTTGTAGGACTCATTAGTCATTACCTTCCATAGGCTTTATGAAACAACCGTCATCAAGTTTATTTATTTTATTTTCAGGACGGGTCAGGGAAGGAATTTTGGAAGGACATCGGCTGTGGACCTGTTTAAAACTGCAATAATGTATTGTTACGGCTGCGGGGTTGCTTCATTCCCTCGGCGTGACCCACAGCCGCCCGAGGCTACCCCCGGGCTCTGTGTCGGCCGGCCACTTGCGCAGCGAGAACAAGAGGCATGGTCCAGAATGTTCGTGGTCCACCTAGTGTTGAAAATCTCGAGTAACCGTGAATCTTGGTCTGCTCTGGAAACATCCATTGAGTCACTAGCCCCGCTATATAAAGTGATCTGGCCAGCGAGTAATGGACTGAGTTTTGAGGAGTGTATTCTTACCAGTGCGATAGAGGTGTTACGGTGACGTGCGAATTGCGAAACAGTGTTTATTCAAGAACAGTGAGTGCCAGACTATCGTAAATAACTGTAGTTTGTGTACTCAAGAAAGTGTTGCAGGTATTTCTACCGAGGACACCAGTCTCATTAGCGAGGGATTAACTGCGTGAACAAGTGAAAGGGTGAGTGTCCGCCATAAGGGAGCAAACACGAAGAAAGACAGCTAATTGTTTCTATTTGCTTATTGTGTGGTGTAACTTTCTGACCTGCAATAAAGCTATCTCTTTAAATGACCACTTGTGTTGCGCTTTACCTACTTTGATCCAATTAACGAACTTGCTACTAGGGGTAGCACGTATCAGTATCAACTGATGATTCCAATAAACGATAGATATTCTTGCCGCAATCTCGGGCAATCCGAGGTTCGGAACTGAGAGAAGGCTAGTTCATGACTTTGAGGAACAAGAGGGGTGGTGTAATTACCCCCCACGTAGACACCCATGTGTGTACAATGTCGCTCACTACCGATAATTTGGACGTAATGAACTAATTAGCTCGACGAGATGCAACACTTGAATGTTTTCTGAACAGCGCGCCCTCCTTGTTTGTGTGACCAATTAGTTAACCGCCGTGTGTGTACTTCCGGTAACTCGGGTAATTGTATTGGAACACGAGCGAGGGTGTTGTGGTGGTGGACACTTTGCTCTCTGCAGCGAGGGAGGGACACGTGACTAGCTGTTGTTGTGTTTGCTGTCTGTAAAGTCCTCCCCATCACAAGGATACTAGCGGCTTCGCTGGCGTAGTTGGGAGCATGCTGAACTTCTGTGGCCAAGATAGTGGATTCAAGCCAGGCCGAAGTCGTCGGATTTTTTTAAGAGCGTTAAAAATCCTTCAGTATGCCTTCCTTCGGAGGGGAATAAATCCGGCGGTCCCATGTTATAGATTTATGGCATGTTAAAGATCCTTCCACAGACTAAACTTGTGTGAAGCTATATTTCTAGGTTAGATATCGCTGGAACGCTCTATCAAAGTTCCAACGTTTACCACTAGGTATCATTGACATCTGGTAGTGAAAGTTGGAACTACTTGGAATTGAACGCAATCTGTAGCTCACCCCATGGGTGACCGCTTGAAGCAGCTACAGCCTCTGGCGAGTCGAACGTGTCCTCGGTTGCCTAGTTCTAATAAAGAAAGCTTTCAGTCGGTCAACACAAATTGTGCCCATTTACATTAGGCAGGAAAACAAGTACTTACATAGCCCAACATGAAAAACATTACATAAGATATCTATCACAAAATAACACACTTTTATGTACAAAAAAGAGAGGGGGGTTACATAATTAGATACCATATAATATTTCTTTCAGGTGAGGGTGTGTAAATACTTGTTTTCCCGCTAAATGTAAATGGGCACAGTTTGCGTTGACCGACTGAAAAACTTTCTTTAAGAATGTTTGTGTTTTCTCTAAAATTGATTTTTTTAGAATGTATTTAGGTGCCCTGTTCTATTACTGATACAGTATATTCACATCAGAGACCACAAAAATCCAACGTTTCTAAAACCTTTCTCAACAATTTCACTTGTGAAAATATTTTTTTTAATCCATGGAGAAGGAATGTAGCTTCGTCTCATCTCGTAAAACTACAAGCTTCTTCCCTTCTTCCTCCCCCCCCCCACCCCTCCTTTCACCCATCTTTCCCTTCTTTCTTACACCCCCCCTCCCTCCTTTCTCTTATCTTTCCCTTCTTCCTCCCCCCCCCCCTTCCTCCTTTCTCCCATTTTTCCCTTCTTCCTTCCCCCCCCTTCCCTCCTTTCTCTTATCTTTCCCTTCTTCCTCCCCCCCTTCCCTCCTTTCTCCCATCTTTCCCTTCTTCCTTCCCCCCCCCGCTTCCCTCCTTTCTCCCATCTTTCCCTTCTTCCTTCCCCCCCTACCCTCCTTTCTCTTATCTTTCCCTTCTTCCTCCACCCCCTACCCTCCTTTCTCCCATCTTTCCCTTCTTCCTTCCCCCCCCCCCCCTTCACTCCTTTCTCCCATCTTTCCCTTCTTCCTTACCCCCCCCCTTCCCCTCCTTTCTCCCATATTTCCCTTCTTCCTCCCCCCCCCCTCACTCCTTTCTCTAATCTTTCCCTTCTTCCTCCCCCCCTTCCCTCCTTTCTCCCTTCTTTCCCTCCTTCCTCCCCCCTTCACTCCTTTCTCCCATCTGTCCCATCTTCCTTACCCCCCTTCCCTCCTTTCTCCCATCTTTCCCTTCTTCCTCCCCCCCCCCCTTCCCTCCTTTCTCTTATCTTTCCCTTCTTCCTCCCCCCCTTCCCTCCTTTCTCCCATCTTTCCCTTCTATCTTCCCCCCTTCCCTCCTTTCTCCCATCTTTCCCTTCTTCCTTCCCCCCTTCCCTCCTTTCTCCATCTTTCCATTCTTCCTTCCCCCCCCCCTTCCCTCCTTTCTCCCATCTTTACCTTCTTCCTTCCCCCCTTCCCTCCTTTCCCCCATCTTTCCCTTCTTCCTTCCCCCTCCCTTCTCTCCTTTCTCCCATCTTTCCCTTCTTCCTTCCCCCCTTCTCTCCTTTCTCCCATCTTTCCCTTCTTCCTTCCCCCCCTTCCCTCCTTTCTCCCATCTTTCCCTTCTTCCTCCCCCCTCCCCTCCTTTCTCCCATCTTTCCATTCTTCCTTCCTCCCCCCCCCCTTCCAGGGTCACACACCTAGTGACAGCTGGGTTGGCGACCACAGGGCCCCAGCTGAGTCCGGCATTGCTTCCATTTACTTGTGCCGGGCTCCTCTCCATCTTCTTTCCTGTCGACCTCTCTTGGTCAACTCTTGTTCTCTTCCGACTTCGACGATATTAGGGTATCTGAGGCTAGGAGTCTCTTCCTTTCCCGCCTTAATTGGCCCTTGTCTCATCTTTCCTGATACCCTCTTTCTTCTATTATATACGTTAGTAGTTAGCTTAATTATAGTTTACGTTTCATTTTCACCATTCATTATCACCCAAACCATTAGGGGCCGATAACCTAGATGTTAGGCCCTTAAAACAACAATTATTATCATCATCCTTACTTCCTTCTTTCTTCTTTCTTTCTTTCTTTCTTTTCTTCTAGAAATGTTTATGACTCTGGCGCACCCCGTTTGGAATGTGGAACTAAACCCCTCATCCCTTCAAGAATCATGTCTGGACCGTCGCGTCGCACCGAGTATTGTCTCTGTCATCCCATCGCGTAGTTAGCTAAGATGTGAGATCATAATATGTAACTTATAAAACAGCGGGCAGATATTATAAACAGAAAGTTTTTATGTTGGTGATGGTGATATTTTAATGTGTAAACTGAGTAATCAGCGCCTAGAGTGGCAAAAGAAAGGACGTTTTCTGTTTGTTGCCGCAACCTTTATTAATTTAAAATAAAGTCACAATATATTTTATGCATTTCATCTCACTATTAACCTTTCATTAATGTGATATTATTTTCACATTAAAGCTTTTATCAGAATTAATTCAAATTGTAGTGATAGAAGCCATTTTTCAGTGTTACCTGATTCTAATAAAGAAAGCTTTTCAATCGGTCTACACGAATTGTGCCAATTACATTTGGCATACATGCAAACTAACACACTCTTTATGTACAAATACCTACTTAATTGGATAACACGTTTCGAGCGTCGCGCGTTCATCCTCAGGTCATGTTCACTTGGCTTAATTAGTGTACGATGTTTATGAATCACATCATCATCATCATTATCTTCATTTCCCCCTTTTTCAGTTGACACTGGGTGGGGGCAAATATGGTTCCTCTCCACATTTTTCTGTCGTTCCGCCATTCCTCTTCCGACACAGTGTTCCAATAAGTTACGTTTTCTAATACTATTCTCCCCCGAGTACATCCAACGCTTTCTTGGTCTTCCTCGTCCTCTCTTCCCTCTCATCCGTCGTTCCAGTGCTCGTCTTGGTGGGCCTTACTTCATCCGTTTTGCTCCAGTTTGTCATTTAGTTCTGTACTCCCAGTTCTTTCCGTATATCTTCATTCCTCACTCTATCTCTCCTCGTTTTCCGGGCCATACTTCTCAGGAATCTCATCTCAGCTGCCCTGTACTCTGCTCTCATCCTTCTTAGTCATTGTCCAAGTTTCTGCTGCATATGTCATTATAGGAATATAACATGCTGTGTACATAACTTCTTGGGGCGATAACCTAGATGTTAGGCCCCTTAAAACAACAATTATCATCATCATCATCAACATAACTTCTTTAGCCTTAATTGGTATATCCTTGTTCCATACTAGTCCTCGTACCTATTGGTAGAAAGCACTCCCCCGAATTGTATTCTGCTAATTTCCAAATCTAGTCTTCCATTTTCATCAGTACACTTCCCAGTATTTGAAGTGTTTCACCACTTCCAATTCCTTATCTCCTACTTTGATTACTCCTTTTTCCTTCTTTCTTATCTCTACTCATCACCACTGTTTTACTCTTCTCCACATTTATCTTCAATCCCCATTGCTTAATCTTTTCATTTATTACGTCTAACTGTCTTGTACACAAATAAATATATACAATATTTATATACGTGTCAACTATTTACAGACAGTATATTACACTCCTATGGTTGTTACGTTATTATTATTGTTAATGTGGATTAAGTATTTTTCCTGTTGTCTATTGAATTGTTATTATGGATAAACTCAGTTTTGAAATTATCTACCTATTTAGTTATAATTGTTATACAACCTGTGACAATAAAGTTCGGTGAATAGTCCTGTACTATCAACATAGATGAACAATGCATGACAGTGACCCTATTGTCCTTCGAAATAGTCCCCTCCCGTAACTATGCAATGCTGAGATCGGCGATACATGTCCTGGAAACTTTGCAACAAGGCGTCCTTTGGGATGGTGTTCAAAAGCCTCCTCACATTGCGTTCGGTTCGACCGAAAAGTTCGGATTGTTGGCTTACCTAAAACAGCAGTTACTGTCCTTCGAAGTAATCCCCATGGATGGTTATGCACTTTTGAGAATTTCTGTACAAGTCCTGGAAACTCTTTATGGATAGCCTTCAGTCGGGTCGTCACATTACGTTGGATGTTCGAAATGTCCGAAAACCTCTGGCCCTTCAGGGCTTTTCGGTGACCCTGGACCTGGACCCCCCACTCCATACTTTGACGCTTGACTTGGGGGTCGGACCTCAGACACCAGGTCTCGTCGCCCGTGACGATGGTTTTGAGAGCCATTCCATTCCACGGAACATTCACCCTTCTCACTGCAACCCGCCGAACAGGTGTGCGTGTTAGGTGGCATGAATTCATCCTTCTAAACACGCACTGTATCAAACAGTCTTACACGTTGCGTTGTGTGTCGCTAACGTTACCAGTCGACCGTTCCGACTTTATTCACTGAACGCAACGTGACGAGCCTTTTGAACACCATCCCAAAGGACGCCTTCTTGCAAAGTTTCCAGGACATGTATCACCGATCTCAGCATTGCATAGTTACGGGAGAGGACATTAGGGTCACTGTCGTGCATTGTTCATCTATGTTGATAGTACAGGACTATTCACCGAACTTTATTGTCACAGGTTGTATATCAACCGTTCCATTTAAACTATAGGCCTAATTGTATTGCAATTTCTCGCGTGGCAAATTCACAGTTAAAAATACACAAATGCACTGGCAGTAATGGAATGATGCCAACTTATCTGGTTTTTAGACCTGATTCTTGTTTTCCGGTTCCGCTTCGTGTCTATAGCGGACTCCAATTAAGTAGGTATTTGTACATAAAGAGTGTGTTAGTTTGTAGAGTATGTAAATACTTGTTTCCCCGCCTAATGTAATTGGGCATAATTCGCGTTGACCGACTGAAAAGCACTAAACTTTTGTTTACTAAGGCAACACTGAAACATTGGCTTCAAACCCCACAATGCATAAATCAAAATGCTAAATTACTGATTTCAGAGTGCTTAAAATCACCACCCCTAACCATAGGACATTTATTCCTGCTCCGGCGTCTAAACATGTGGTCACCATCAGGTGTCATGAAGGTAAGGTATGTCTGGGTGCAGTACTTCAGGTGTTGCCTAGCCGCAATACAAAATATTTCCAATCTTGTTTTCCACTGATAGCTAAGTCTTAGCCGATGCACCAGAGAATTTGAATGAGTCTCTAAACGGGATGTACTCCATTTGAGGAAAGAATGCATTCTTAAAATCAATAAGTATAGAACAAACAAGAAGTTCCGTAACGAACTAAAGAGCCTACTTTTCTTAAAATTAAGATTCATGCCAATGATTAATCTACAGTATATGAACCTTTCTAGAATAATGACCAAATAAGTTGGTAATATCGAAACGTTTAATTAGTTAGAAATTTACCAGGTATAATGTAGCCTAATAGAGCACTACCCCCGTGGTGTTGGGGTAGCGTGCCTGCCTCTCACCCGGAGGCCCCGGGTTCGATCCCGCTTCGTCAGGGATTTTAAAACTGACGTGAGGGTTGGAACGGGGTGCACTCAGCCTCGTGAGGACAATTGAGTAGCTGTCTGACAGTGAGACAGTGCCCCGGTCACGGAAACCAGGATTAACGGCCGAGGGGACCCGACGCGCTGACCACGCGTCACCCCAAAATCTGCAGGACAATTGGCTGAGCAGCGGTCGCTTGGTAGGCCTAGGCCCTTCAAGGGCTGTGGTGCCACGGGGTTAGTTTAGTTTAGTTAGTTAATAGAGCACTACAGTTCGCAGCCCTGGTGACTGAATATATTCTTAGTTCCATCTCTTAAGGTACAGAATACAAGATATGTTTGAAGTCCAATGACGTTACATGCAGTTAAACATTGGGATCTATCAGCACGCGTAAAAGCATGTTGGCAACAATGCCATGCGTATGCTGGACAGAAATAATCTGAAATATTATGATATATTGAACCCATGTGCCATAGGGTCCAATGAGGCGGAATCCATGCATTTGGGGAAGAAAATAAAAGAAACGTATAGTTTCTAATGTAACTTAAAGAAAGATCCAGCTAAGATGCTAGCCTAATATGGTGCAAGAGGCGAGGACCAGGTGTTCGTGAGATGAGATCATCCCTCTTGACATTCAGAAGGGAGCGAGTCATGAGTATTAATAACCGAGTGGAAATTTCCCAGGATTAAACAAGGAAGCCTGACTCGGAAATCGACCTTACGTTGCTGGAAATTGACAACACCGCTTATGCGCCAGAAGAGGAATAATTAAATTTAACCCGTTTACAAGTATAATAATGAGTAAACAAGTACAGTACAGTGAATCATTTTGAATGAGAGATTTTTTAGTAAAGAGAAACCATTTAATAATTGCGCAGGAGAAAACTGCAAACACAAGACGACGTCATCGGGGAATTACCAAGGCCTGTGTGGAGGGGAGAAAGCAAAAGAAATGCAACACCCACACAATTGAGGACGAGAAATTAATTAATATCTCCGAATTGCACGATCGATTCTTAGGGGCAATGAGATTATTTGACATTGAGAAGACGAGCTTTCGGAAGGTATAATTTTTATATTTGTGCCACCATTATTTTAGAAATTGGTCACAGAAAGGACTAGAGTCTTATTTTTTTTAGTGAAATAGTATAAAGCTTCGGGCTTCACCAAGCCAATCATGCAGTTATTCTGACAACCCGTGAGGGTGTTACTACGCATGCAGTCATTCCGACAGTCCGTGAGGGGCGTAAGACTACATCACAGCACATCAGTATCCAGACAGCCGTGTGGGGCGTAACTCTGCGTCACATCGAAGACAGTTACTAGTACTCCTTGAGGGGAAAAACGCTGTGTTACACCGCAGAAGTAATATCCGATAGCCATAGGCGTCGCAGTATTAACAACTTGCTTGCCTCCATAAGGAGTGGTAAAGAAGAAATTTAAAGTATCGCCGTATTGAAATATTAGGAAAATCCTAGTTACAGGATTTAGGCCCGACTGTATACAAGTTATAGTGAAAGTTCGTAAGATATAGTCAGAGCAGGCTGCGAACGTCGGACTTAAGGCGATAGGTCGTTAAATAGACGAACGAATATATCATAACGTACGGAAGTACCGTACCAGAAAGATAAACTGTTTAAAGAACCCAAAAAGGGAAGAACAGAATAAGGTTCGGAACGTATATCAGAAACGTAGGAGTGCTAGAACCGATCAAATAAAGAAGCACGGAGACTATAAACATTATCTCCAGAAAGCAGGCGAAATATTCTAAAAGTACTAGACTCGAGAAGTACTAGCTGCTATAAACTAAATCCATAGGTCATTGAGGAGACCTCGATCCGAATAGACTTTCGCTAGGATCGATAAGCCAGATCTTCAAAGAAGCCGTTCAAGCTAGATAAATAGCCGGTCATCCAGGATAGGAGTAGAAGAATTTGGATTCCAGGGAACAGTAGATGTTTCGAGACTTTCGTATTCTGCAGGATAGGAAGCCGACATTGAATAAATTTCACCCTTGGAAACGGGAAATTAAGAGGTCACGTGTGATAGGCTCAGAAATACGGCCTAGTGATCAAGAATTGTGAAGTGTAAATTTATCAAGATTTTGTGTTAAATTAATATTTGTAGTGTTTATTATGTGTTCTAAAGGGACACATCAGTGTATAAAAATGTCGTCAATGTTAAGTGTCTTAAATATGTGTCAAGAAGTGTTTGTACATAAGATGAATTCCTTTAATATGGAGTAAAAGTTCAAAGTGGGCCCAAAATGAAACACCACACAAGAATAAAGATCATGGGACGATCTTAAAAACATGTGAGTACTGAATTTCATTCTATTTTGGTTTCAGGAAATGGTTGTGTACAAATCCACCGGAGTTTTTGAGTAAAAGGGATGTGTTTTAAGAAATAAATACTGAATAAATAAGAACGCGGTCTGAAAAATAATAAAAATTTGAGAAATTATAAATAATTATGTAAAGAATAAATCCCGTAGAGGAAATATGTGAATAAAATGTTAATGTATTTAACGAATGTCATAAGAGCAAGCGAAATATCAGTAATTGTCATGAAAGATATTTAAATAAAGTAAAGTTGAGATATGAAAGAAATAGCTTTTGAGCTTGTGTAAAGAATAAAGATAATGCTAATAACTAAGTATGGAAATATTAAATAAAGATCAAATAAATTGATGTGAACATAAGAGCGTTAAAGCCTCAATATATGTGTAAGATATGATGTTCAAGGGAATGTATTAAAAGGGAGCGATTTATCGGCAACGGAAAAGATTAATATAAGAATTAAAATAATATGAATTGTTACTAATGAGATTTATCAGTTCTTGGGAAGACATTTCGGCTTAAAATAATGCATAGCGCAAAGGAGCGCAAATAATATTAAAATGTCACGCTAGGAAAGCTTAGAAGTTAAAATACTTGGTAAATGACTTATGGAGGGTAGTTGATTGTAGTGAATTGATAATTGTATAAGTCCTCTATTTGTGACGTAGTATCACGAGGCATTGTGTATGTATTAAAAGGGAGCTAATGTATGGTATTATTGAGCGTATGTCATGTAGGCCACGGCCGACTTTAAATCGCGTCTTGTATAAGTCCTTTATAAGGGAATGGTTCCCGAGGCATGTGAAGAGATTCGAACTCAGAATCCTCTTATGATAAAAGCCCCTTAATTCTTCGTCGTTGAATGTGTATTAATCTTCCCCAATCAATGAGGACCCTCTCATAATTAATAAATGCCAAGGTTACGAAAGTGGTCTATGAACCAAAGAATATTTGTTTGAATGGATACAGTACAGTAAAAGCCCGGTCTCTCCCCAGGACTGAGTATAATGTGAAGGTTTGTTTTGAAAGCCTTGGAAAGGAGCTGCTAACGTGGGTTAGACAGAGAGTCGCCCGTCACCCTCCGTGTCATAAATCGCGCCCGAGTATAATGGCCTGGCTCTCTTAGAGTAAGGGTGGGCCGGAACCGTCTCGTAAGATGTAGTAAAGACACCGTGAGTGTTTAAAGTTGTTAACGACCCGGGAGTCGAACCGAGGTCCTTGTAGACTGATATTTTCGTTTGCCTGTTCAGATCGTAGTTTCTTATGTGATAATGGTCTTATAAGACATAAGAGATAAATAACAATCCCTATTGTAATGATGTACGGAAATAGGATTCCACGAGTTAATTGAAGGCAACTAAGTTTCGGGAGTAACTATAGTTTTTTGACTGTGTCATGTATCTTCACGCTCTGGAGTACACAAGTGATTTCCTGATTACCTTAATATATTTGTGAAAATAAAGAGAGATGATAACAGCTGAATGTGTGAACATGCCCAAAAATATTGAGTTAGATAATTAACATAAGATTTTAAATGTAATTATACATTTGTTTTGAGGATTAAGAAAATATAAAAGATAGTATTTGAGGTGTACAAGAGTGACACCATTATTATGTAAAGCATGGAGCCAAAAGAGCTCGGAGTTATATAAAACTTACAGTTGATGCTTTATGGAAGTAAGACTAAGTAGGAATTGTTGGTTTATGTGGAAACCATATGTTTAAATACAATATTTGTTTTATTATATTTGTGATTCCTTGTTCATTTGGAACACGTAGATGATTATGGGTCAGTAATTAAATTGTTAAAGTGTTTGTAGCGCCATTAATTTTATTAATTAAATGTGTTAAAATAGGAGTTGATTTTGTTGTTATTTTTGCAAGTGTATCCTGTAATTAATCCAAAATATGTGAGTCACAGAGTGGGGGAACTTACCGCTGCCCCGAAAATTCCGAATTGAGCTACGCTGGTATACTGTGATTGGCATATTTCTTGCTAAAAGGGCACATGGGGGCATATAAGTAATGTGCTGGATTAATAACTAGAGGAACACTTAAGACGGTCATATCATGTAAAGTAAAGTAATGATAGGAGTAGCTACAACATAAAATATTAACTGACCGCATGGGTCCCTGGAAACTCATACCGAGCAGCCCTGAATTATATTATATTATCAACCCCCATGCAAATCATAGATTTTGGCGCCCAGTACGCAGGGGTGAGTTTTCCTAGGGAAAACCCGAGTTTTCTCGAAAAATCAAAATTTTCATTTTTTGAAAAAAAAAATGGTTTTTCGAAATTTTGAATTTTAAATACTTCCATAAAGGTTTATGAAATTGAATAAAAGTATCAAAAGGGTACGTTGTAGTAAATACCCGTACCAAAGTAAATTTTTGAAAAAAATGGGACACACTGATTCAGAGTATCATCTCTCAAGCATGTACTAGTGTGGTGGCATTAGTGGCCCACTGTATTCTCATAAGATGGCATTGAGTGAAGAAGTGCAACGGCTCTTGGAGGCCATAAGCAATAAGTTGGATAGCCAACAGACTGAAAATAAAGAAGGGTTAGGATCTATAAATCAAAGTTTAGAGTCACTAAAAACTGATAGTGCTAATGTGGGAACTAAATTAGTAGATATCGAAGTTAAAACTGATACCATGGGAACTAAATTAGTAGATATCGAAGCTAAAACTGATACCATGGGGATTAAATTAGAAGCTATCGAAGCCGACGGTATAAAAACGAATAAGGAACTGAAGGCCGAGATAGAAAAGATGAAAACAGAAAGTGGGGAAACCATTAAAAAACAGTTGGAAGTGATAAAAACGGAGACGTTAGAGTCTCTGAAAGCCAACAGTAAAGAAAACCATGGAGTACTGAAGGCTGAAATAGAAAAGACAATGGATACTAAATTTAAAATTCTTGATGAAGGGTTTGACACTAAGTTTGGGGACAAGTTAACTGAGTTAAAAGGGGAAATCACAAGTAAAATTCAGAATGAAAATGGGACACTTAAGTCTGAACTGCAAGGCCAAATAAAGGTATTGAAGGACAGTATGGTGGATTCACAAACTCAATGCAAAGAAAATTTTGAAAATTTAGAAGGTAATTTTGGGGCTATAAAAACTAAGTTAAATAAGATGGAAGATTCTTGTGAAAAAATGTAAAAGCATGTGAGGAGAAACTTGTAACCCAGATCCAAGGTGTGCAGACAAAATTAGAAGCTCAGATAAAATTTAATAGCGATATCTGTAAAACATCCCGGGATGAAATAAAACAAAGCGTGAATGAGCTAGGAGATAGATTTGAAGGGGTTGAGAAAAAAATGGGAGAACTTGAGGGAAAAGTCAATGAAGTTCAAACCGAAGTAACTGAGATGAAAAATCAAAATAAACAGGATGTTAAGGGTATGAAAGATCAGATTGATCATTTTATTAGGCAGGTAGATGATAACTGGAAGACGTACGAAACGAAAATAGATAAAAGTTTAGGTCTATATGAGGAGCATCTCCAGAATGAAAGAAAACAACGAGAGGACGAAAATAAGGAAAGTACCCATAAGATAGATGAAATAAGCAAGGGTATTAATGAGGTCCAGGAAACTATCGGAAAGTTAGAAGGGCGAGTAGGAAAAACTAATAATGAAGTAAAATTGATCAAAGATGAATTAACGGAAGTGTCTAAGAAGACGGAAGGAAAGTTGAAAGGAATTGAATTGGATATGGTCAAAGGACGAAAAGAAGTGGAGAAGCAAATAAAGGAGATACGAGAGGGCCTGGAGACCATAGGTGACGTTAAGCCAGAAATTATAGACCAAAGGGTCATAATCTTTAAGAAAGAGGTAGAAGACCAACTAAATGAATTCAGGGATAGTTACAGGGATGAGAAACTCCAATCCAAAAAGGTAGAGGAAGATAGTAGAAGGAATCAAGAAAGAATTCAGAATGAATTAAGATCCCGATTGGAGAGGACTGAACATAAGAATAGTCAAATGGAAATCCAACTCATGGCTAATGAAGAAAGTGCCCGAAGGGAAAGGAAGTTATAATTCGAGAATCAGGAGGAGTTTCCAAAGACAGGATGGGTAGATTCCCGTGAACAAGGCACAGATACGGAGAGGGACTTAGGAGGGGAGAGCCCTTATAAGAACCCAGGATATCCGATGGCGATGTCAACCCCGTACATGAATCAGACAAATGGCCAGATAATAAACATTATTAAATCCAATGAGGACAGACCAGTAAAGTTTACGGGTAATAACATGTCTATTACTCCAAAATACTGGCTAAAAGAAGTGGCAGAGTATTTAAACGAAATGAAAGTTCCTCAGGATCGGAGACTGAGAGCTATTGAAAAGCTGTTTGCAGGTGATTGTCTCACCTGGTTCAGAAGCTTCAGATACACCTTTGATACGGTGGAAGGCTTTAGGGAAGCATTTTTAAAACGATATTGGGCAGCAGACGTCCAAGAGAATTTAAGGCTAGATCTGTACTCTAGGAAGTACAGCACCAATGCACCTACTAAATACTCGGAATTTTTCACCGCTCAGCTGTGTAAATTCCGCGAACTGGATATTGCTCCGGCAGAAAACGACCTGTGTGCCGCCATTGCAAGACAACTTCCGTATGAGATTCAGAGGCTGTTAATCTCATCCAAAGCCATAAGTGCTGTGGAAGTGGAGAGTGTATTACGTCCGTTAGATATGACGACTTCGCACGTAACTCCTCGGCATCAAAGACAAACTGAGCAAGTACACATGGCCAGCAGTCAGGAAACTGGAGAAAAACCAGCGACCAGGAATCAGTCCACCAGCACGGATACCCAAGGACTAGGTCGAGAGTATGGGCACCAGGAGCCTAGAAGGATACAGCCATACTACAGAGGAGGATATCGAGGAAGAAATCCTAGGAGTTCAGGTTATAGGCAACAAGAGAGCCGACCCTATAACAATAACCATCAAAGGCAAGAAAACAGAAAGAAATGGGAGAATTATCCCAGAAGGAATGTAAGGCCAGAGGATAGGGATGATGAATATCGGGCCGAAATAGAAGAAAGATATCAGGAAAGTCTTCGTTATATGAACGAACGACCAGATGAACCTGATAGGCAGAAAGTCCGTTGGAGTGAGGCAATTAAGAACCGGAAATCACCCGATCGACTAGACGGAGCTCAAAGCTTGGAACTACAAGCTCAGTTAAAGAATGAGGGAAAAGGGAGCCCTCAGGATAAAAAAACCTCCAAATTTAAATTGTCAAAAGTGGAAACATACCAGGAGCTGGGAGGAGGTAGAAATTGTGAATTGGATAGCCAGACCAGATGAGCTAATTAACGAGGAGGTGGAAGGAATCCCACCTGTTAAAAGAAAACTACCTATAATTATGCTTAGGATAGAAGGATTACTGGTCAGAGCATTGATTGATACCGGATCCACAATAAGTCTAATTACACAAACCCTTCTAAATGAATTGGAAACAAGGGGCCGAGTATTAAAGATTCCCACATCAAGTGTAAAGATTAAGGGGATTATCCCTGAAAAATCTCTAACATGCAAATTTCAGGTATACATTGATCTGATCATGGGTAACGCTGAAATTTCGCAGTGCTTTTTGCTGGTAAATCAATTACCGTATAATGTCATATTAGGTATTGATTTTATCCGTGAGAACAAGGTCATCATAGACCTAGCGCAAAACTGCATTAGAGTTCAAAGAGAGGATGTGGATGAGCAAAACATTAACCTACAGGAACAGGATGCGAAAATAGGAGAACAGGTATGGCATATGGAAGAAGTGAGTGAGGAAGATTATAAGGACATAGAAAGGATATTTGAAGTCCTCAACATAGAACTCGAAGATAATTTGGAAAATGAGTTCGAGACCAACCTGTCAGGAAAAGTGGAGGAAGCTAAAGTCAGCCTCGAAAATAAGGAACAGTTAAAGAAATTATTATTGAATTATATGGACGTATTTGATTCCAAGCCAGGGAAAATTGAAAATTTTAAATACGCATTCCAAGTCAATGATTGGGCACCGTTCAAACAAAAACCATACCCGGTTGCGGAAAAACATTACCCACAAACCAAGAAGACACTGCAGGAGATGATGAATGCAGGTGTTATAGAAAAGATGGCGACACCATATGTTAGTCCATTAGTGATTGTGAGTAAACCGGATGGCTCAGTAAGGGTGTGTTTAGATGCCAGAAATTTAAATGCAAAAATCATACCAGAAAATGATTCGGCACCACCCATAAAAGAAATACTGAGGAAGTTCAAAGGCAAGAAGATTTTTACAAATATTGACATGACTTCTTCGTATCATCATCTCGAACTGGAAGAGAAAACCAGCTTGTTGACTGGATTTCAGTTCGACCAACAAACATATTGTTTTAGAAGATGTCCGTTTGGATTGAAGACCGCAGGATCTGCATTAATAAGAGCGCTTGATCGAAACCTGTCATAGGAAGTGAAAGATTGCACTATCCGATACGTGGATGACATTTTGCTTACCTCGGAGAATATTGAGGAACATTTAGAGAATTTGAAGAAATTATTGGAAGACTTAAGAAGGGCAAATTTTAAAATAAATTTAAAGAAGTTGAATTTTGTCAAAGGCAAGTGACATTTTTAGGGCATGTGATTGACAAGGATGGTGTTAAACCAAATCCATGCAAATTGGAATCGATAAGGGATTTTCCAAGGCCTTTGAAGGTAAAGAACGTTCGCCAGTTTTTGGGATTGATTGGGTTCTTCTCAGGACATTGCCCATTATACACAAAAACTGTTGCACCACTACAGGACCTTCTAAAGAAGGGGGGCAAGTGGAAATGGACGGAGGAAGCAGAAAAAGCATTCGTGGAGGCCAAGGAAATGCTCTTAAATTACGTGAAGCTAGGATATCCTGATTTTAATCAGAGATTTATCATTCAAACAGACGCATCCCAGATTGGAATAGGGGCAATGCTATATCAGGAAAACCCGGAAAACCCTGATAAGAAAAACTATCTAGCTTTCTAGCAAGTAGGAGACTGAAACCACACGAGAAAAATTATACGATCAGCGAAATCGAGCTGCTAGCGATATTGCACGCGTTGCAATATTGGCGGAAGATCGTATATGGGTTTCAGGTCATTCTAAGAACGGATCATAAAGCCTTAACCTTTTTGATGAAGACTGATTTATCCAGTCAAAGGTTGATGCGTTGGGCTTTATACATTCAACAATTTGATGTCAAGATAGAGTACTGCCCAGGAAAAGAAAATATAGTTCCAGACTACTTAAGTAGACAGCCAGAGTCCATAGAGGAGGAAGTAATGGCTATAGATTTGGAAGACAGGGATCAGCGTACTCTTAATGAGTTAAGAAGCATTAGTCAAAGACAACGGGAGGATCCATGGATGAATATGCTTATATCTTTCCTTGAGGGAAGCTTGATAAGAGGAACACCAGCGTACACGGAAGCGAATAAGATAGCTCAAGACTACACGTTTTATAATGGATTGTTATATAAGTTTGTAGACTCTGACCATACAAAATTAAGGATTGTTGTACCTGCAATTTTGCAGAGGAAAATAGTATGGTTAGCCCATAGATCGTTCGGACATATGGGAGTCGACAAAACAGTCTCGATGCTGAAAGAAGCATTTGTATGGCCGAGACTGAGAGAAACTGTAAGGGACACGCTAAAGACATGTGATCTATGTCAAAGGATCAAACCTAATGCATTCCTGATGAGGCAGAAGCCTATACCATTGTTGCCCGAAATGCCCGGCCAAATCATATCTATTGATAATTTTGGACCTTTGCCAAAGGCAAGAAGAGGAAATCGACACATAATGGTGGCTATGGATGTCTATACTAAAATGGTTGTCCTTGCTCCCATACAGAAGACTAGTACCAAACAGGTGTTAAAACGACTCAAAGAAAAAGTGATACCGATTCTGGGGAAACCTGAGAATTTGTTGTCGGATCACGGCAGTTGTTTCACCAGTGTAGAATTCAGACGAGAATTAGAAAGACTGGGAATACGTCAGATTTTGTCAAGTATTCGCCATCCTGAGGCAAATCCTGTAGAAAGAGTGATGAGAGAGACGGCCAAGTACTGTAGAATATACTGTGCCGAAGAAAATTGGAAGTGGATAGATATCTTGGATATTATCGAATTTTGTATAAATAATACAATCCATGAATCCACAGGAGAGATACCCATAACGTTACATCGGAATGAGCAACCAGAAAGACCTTGGAGTCTGGTAATTCCTAGGCCAGCAGACGCTCAGCCTGGTGAGATGTACGTATTAGAAGAGCCTTTGAGCATCTAAAAGCTCAAGCCGACAGGAGGCAGAGAAGAAATAGGCATAAGAGGTATCATCGACCATTATTAGCAGGAGAAATGGTGTTAGTAAAAAGACCAGCCATTTCGGATCCAGGGATCCGTGTGTACAAGAAATTTCAGAAAATGTACCACGGACCATATCAAATAATCAGAGATTTGAGGAATAACGCATATAGAATTCGGCACTGTGAAACGGATCACGAAGTGACCATGAATTCAGCAATTTTGAAATTATATTACCCTCCCGAAGATTTCGATGAAGTAAATGAACAAGCCCTGGTTATGGAAACATGTAGAGATGAATCCGCTTTTGACATAAACAAGAATAAGGAAGAAATAGAAAATAGAGCTCAAGCATTCGAGTGCGAATGCGAATTGGAGAAATTGTATTGGGAAATTAAAGAAATAATTGAATTTATTGAAGAAGAAAATTCCAATTTAAGAAAGGAAAATGATGAAATAAGGAAACGGGTAGGGATAGACCAAACCCGTAAGGAAGAATGAGGTTCTGGGGACTTAAAGTCCAGACAAGGAAAGAAAGAAAGAAAGAAAGGGTAGGGACAGAGCATACCCGACCTACACAATTACCGGATACGACTTTAAAGAAGTAAAAACAACGGAAGGTACGGACATCGTTATGATGGCTTCGACGAATAAAGACAGATATGATTAATTGAAATAAATTTCCTCAAAATTTTTCGAAAATTTATTTACCTAAGGAGGGGAGAGATGAACCCATGTGCCATAGGGTCCAATGAGGGCGAATCCATGCATTTGGGGAAGAAATAAAAGAAACGTATAGTTTCTAATGTAACTTAAAGAAAGATCCAGCTAAGATGCTAGCCTAATATGGTGCAAGAGGCGAGGACCAGGTGTTCGTGAGATGAGATCATCCCTCTTGACATTCAGAAGGGAGCGAGTCATGAGTATTAATAACCGAGTGGAAATTTCTCAGGATTAAACAAGGAAGCCTGACTCGGAAATCGACCTTACGTTGCTGGAAATTGACAACACCGCTTATGCGCCAGAAGAGGAATAATTAAATTTAACCCGTTTACAAGTATAATAATGAGTAAACAAGTACAGTACAGTGAATCATTTTGAATGAGAGATTTTTTAGTAAAGAGAAACCATTTAATAATTGCGCAGGAGAAAACTGCAAACACAAGACGACGTCATCGGGGAATTACCAAGGCCTGTGTGGAGGGGAGAAAGCAAAAGAAATGCAACACCCACACAATTGAGGACGAGAAATTAATTAATATCTCCGAATTGCACGATCGATTCTTAGGGGCAATGAGATTATTTGACATTGAGAAGACGAGCTTTCGGAAGGTATAATTTTTATATTTGTGCCACCATTATTTTAGAAATTGGTCACAGAAAGGACTAGAGTCTTATATTTTTGTAGTGAAATAGTATAAAGCTTCGGGCTTCACCAAGCCAATCATGCAGTTATTCTGACAACCCGTGAGGGTGTTACTACGCATGCAGTCATTCCGACAGTCCGTGAGGGGCGTAAGACTACATCACAGCACATCAGTATCCAGACAGCCGTGTGGGGCGTAACTCTGCGTCACATCGAAGACAGTTACTAGTACTCCTTGAGGGGAAAAACGCTGTGTTACACCGCAGAAGTAATATCCGATAGCCATAGGCGTCGCAGTATTAACAACTTGCTTGCCTCCATAAGGAGTGGTAAAGAAGAAATTTAAAGTATCGCCGTATTGAAAGATTAGGAAAATCCTAGTTACAGGATTTAGGCCCGACTGTATACAAGTTATAGTGAAAGTTCGTAAGATATAGTCAGAGCAGGCTGCGAACGTCGGACTTAAGGCGATAGGTCGTTAAATAGACGAACGAATATATCATAACGTACGGAAGTACCGTACCAGAAAGATAAACTGTTTAAAGAACCCAAAAAGGGAAGAACAGAATAAGGTTCGGAACGTATATCAGAAACGTAGGAGTGCTAGAACCGATCAAATAAAGAAGCACGGAGACTATAAACATTATCTCCAGAAAGCAGGCGAAATATTCTAAAAGTACTAGACTCGAGAAGTACTAGCTGCTATAAACTAAATCCATAGGTCATTGAGGAGACCTCGATCCGAATAGATTTTCGCTAGGATCGATAAGCCAGATCTTCAAAGAAGCCGTTCAAGCTAGATAAATAGCCGGTCATCCAGGATAGGAGTAGAAGAATTTGGATTCCAGGGAACAATAGATGTTTCGAGACTTTCGTATTCTGCAGGATAGGAAGCCGACATTGAATAAATTTCACCCTTGGAAACGGGAAATTAAGAGGTCACGTGTGATAGGCTCAGAAATACGGCCTAGTGATCAAGAATTGTGAAGTGTAAATTTATCAAGATTTTGTGTTAAATTAATATTTGTAGTGTTTATTATGTGTTCTAAAGGGACACATCAGTGTATAAAAATGTCGTCAATGTTAAGTGTCTTAAATATGTGTCAAGAAGTGTTTGTACATAAGATGAATTCCTTTAATATGGAGTAAAAGTTCAAAGTGGGCCCAAAATGAAACACCGCACAAGAATAAAGATCATGGGACGATCTTAAAAACATGTGAGTACTGAATTTCATTCTATTTTGGTTTCAGGAAATGGTTGTGTACAAATCCACCGGAGTTTTTGAGTAAAAGGGATGTGTTTTAAGAAATAAATACTGAATAAATAAGAACGCGGTCTGAAAAATAATAAAAATTTGAGAAATTATAAATAATTATGTAAAGAATAAATCCCGTAGAGGAAATATGTGAATAAAATGTTAATGTATTTAACGAATGTCATAAGAGCAAGCGAAATATCAGTAATTATCATGAAAGATATTTAAATAAAGTAAAGTTGAGATATGAAAGAAATAGCTTTTGAGCTTGTGTAAAGAATAAAGATAATACTAATAACTAAGTATGGAAATATTAAATAAAGATCAAATAAATTGATGTGAACATACGAGCGTTAAAGCCTCAATATATGTGTAAGATATGATGTTCAAGGGAATGTATTAAAAGGGAGCGATTTATCGGCAACGGAAAAGATTAATATAAGAATTAAAAATAATATGAATTGTTACTAATGAGATTTATCAGTTCTTGGGAAGACATTTCGGCTTAAAATAATGCATAGCGCAAAGGAGCGCAAATAATATTAAAATGTCACGCTAGGAAAGCGTAGAAGTTAAAATACTTGGTAAATGACTTATGGAGGGTAGTTGATTGTAGTGAATTGATAATTGTATAAGTCCTCTATTTGTGACGTAGTATCACGAGGCATTGTGTATGTATTAAAAGGGAGCTAATGTATGGTATTATTGAGCGTATGTCATGTAGGCCACGGCCGACTTTAAATCGCGTCTTGTATAAGTCCTTTATAAGGGAATGGTTCCCGAGGCATGTGAAGAGATTCGAACTCAGAATCCTCTTATGATAAAAGCCCCTTAATTCTTCGTCGTTGAATGTGTATTAATCTTCCCCAATCAATGAGGACCCTCTCATAATTAATAAATGCCAAGGTTACGAAAGTGGTCTATGAACCAAAGAATATTTGTTTGAATGGATACAGTACAGTAAAAGCCCGGTCTCTCCCCAGGACTGAGTATAATGTGAAGGTTTGTTTTGAAAGCCTTGGAAAGGAGCTGCTAACGTGGGTTAGACAGAGAGTCGCCCGTCACCCTCCGTGTCATAAATCGCGCCCGAGTATAATGGCCTGGCTCTCTTAGAGTAAGGGTGGGCCGGAACCGTCTCGTAAGATGTAGTAAAGACACCGTGAGTGTTTAAAGTTGTTAACGACCCGGGAGTCGAACCGAGGTCCTTGTAGACTGATATTTTCGTTTGCCTGTTCAGATCGTAGTTTCTTATGTGATAATGGTCTTATAAGACATAAGAGATAAATAACAATCCCTATTGTAATGATGTACGGAAATAGGATTCCACGAGTTAATTGAAGGCAACTAAGTTTCGGGAGTAACTATAGTTTTTTGACTGTGTCAAGTATCTTCACGCTCTGGAGTACACAAGTGATTTCCTGATTACCTTAATATATTTGTGAAAATAAAGAGAGATGATAACAGCTGAATGTGTGAACATGCCCAAAAATATTGAGTTAGATAATTAACATAAGATTTTAAATGTAACTATACATTTGTTTTGAGGATTAAGAAAATATAAAAGATAGTATTTGAGGTGTACAAGAGTGACACCATTATTATGTAAAGCATGGAGCCAAAAGAGCTCGGAGTTATATAAAACTTACAGTTGATGCTTTATGGAAGTAAGACTAAGTAGGAATTGTTGGTTTATGTGGAAACCATATGTTTAAATACAATATTTGTTTTATTATATTTGTGATTCCTTGTTCATTTGGAACAAGTAGATGATTATGGGTCAGTAATTAAATTGTTAAAGTGTTTGTAGCGCCATTAATTTTATTAATTAAATGTGTTAAAATAGGAGTTGATTTTGTTGTTATTGTTACGGCTGTGAGTTTGTGTCATCGCTCGCCGCTTGAGTCCCAACTGCCCCAGGGGCTGGGCTGTGGCTTGCCTCCTGTATTGCGCGCGCCTTATGCAACAGGGCTACTACAGACAAAGGGATAGTCCAGAAGATTCGTGACTGGACCAGCAGTGGAAACCTCGAGAAGCCGTGGACTCTGGATGGATCTAGAACCATTTATTGAGTCACCGGCCTGCTATATAAGAGTGACCCGTGAACCAGTTGTTGTTGTGTTTTTACGAGCTAGTGCGAGCGATTATCTTGTGCGACAGAAGTGTGGTGACTTGCGAAACCCCTAGTGTAGCGGCAAAGTGAGGAACATACAGGGGACTGCCGTGTTCTGAGTAAGTGTGCTTTCACTGAGTGTCAGATATTGTGGTATCGAAATCCTGTGACATTGTTTTCTCCCAGCTTGTGAACAGCGTACTTCAAGTGCTCGTAAGTAACTGTATTTGTTTTACCTGAGGAAGAGGGGCAGGTAGCTTCTGCCAGGGCCACCGGACTCATTAGGACGGATTAACTTCTGTGGTCTGTTGCAAGTGAAAGGGGCCAAGGGCGCATAAGGAAGAGGCTTGAGGAGACTGGAGAAGGCTCCTAATTGCTTGTATTTGCTTATTAGTGTAATTTTCTGGCCACAATAAAGATAATTATTTCTTTAAGCAGTAAACGGTGTTGTGCTTCCTACCCACCGTAATCCAGTTAACAAAAGTGCCACTAAGGGGTGGCACGTAACAACTGGTGTCAGAAGACGGATTACGAACTCAAGCACAACACCTGACGGTCCTGGTTTCAAAACCCGAGCAGGTCATTTTCTCTAATTTCCCTGTGAGTGCATGCCCTTTACAAGACAAACAACTAAAATGGAGGAGAAATTGGCAGCATTGCTAGAAAAGTTAACCGGCATGGAAGACGGCCAGAAGAGGATGGAAGACGGCCAGAAGAAGATGGAAGACGGCCAGAAGAAATTAGCCAAGGACCTGAAGGATGACCTGAAGAAGATGGAAGACGGCCAGAAGAAGATGGAGGACGGCCAGAAGAAGTTAGCAGAGGACCTAACTGCCAAACTAGAAGACGGCCAGAAGAAGATGGAAGACGGTCAAAATAAGCTAGCGGAGGACCTGAAGAGGATAGAGGACGGCCAGAAGAAGATGGAAGACGGTCAGAATAAGTTGACACAGGACCTGAAGAAATTAGAACTGGGTCTGCGTGAGGAAGTCACGGCAGTGGAAAAGAAGTTTGACGCCTTACAAGTGGAAGTTGCCGAGCTGCGCCAACGCCCGCTGATGGGGGTGGAGGAGAAATTCAACGCCCTACAAAAGGAAGTTGCCGAGCTGCGCCAACGCCCACTGACGGGGGTGAAAGACGAATTCAACGCTCTACGAGAGGAAGTTGCCGAGCTGCGCCAACGCCCGCCCACCGTGACACCGGGAATATCAGGAACGGGACATAGCAGAGTGACGCCCCCAACCTCCGACGGAAAGGTCCCGTGGAGCACCTACTTACGTCAGTTCGAGGCAGCCTGTTCCATAAATAACTGGAACAACACAGAAAAGGCTACAGCTCTCATTGTAGCGCTGAGAGGCGACGCCCTTAACGTCCTTCAGGCCATCCCGACTGGATCCCAGGACTACGCTTCACTGATCGCCCATATGGAGTCCCGATATGGAGATAGCCATCTTCAGCAGGCCTACCAGATGCATCTCCGGACCCGGGTACAGAAGAACGCGGAAACCCTGCAGGAGTTCGAGATGGACATCGCACGCCTCGTAAGGCTCGCCTACCCAACAGCGCCGGCCGACTTTCTGGAGCAGATAGCGACGCAGACTTTCACCGACGGGCTACGGGACTCGGACACTCAACAAGCGCTGCGTCTCGCGCGCAATAAGACCCTGGCAGATGCGCTGAGCCACGCACTTGAGTTCGAGACGGCAAAGCAGGTATCTAGAATGTGCGCGCGGGTGCGTCAGGTGGACGTTGACGAACCAGCCCAAGCCAACAAGACCAAGCCCCTGGCCGATGAACTGATGGAGGTGCTAGGCCGGTTCTTCAAGAGTCGCAGTACCACCAACAAAAACTTAGCCGAAGGACATCCGGTGAGGCGGCCCGGAAGAGGACTACCAACCTGCTGGACCTGCCGTAAGAGAGGCCACCTGAGCAAGGACTGCGGTGATCGCCGCCGCCAAGAGTTTCCGTCGGGACAGTCAGTCGTAGGGAAACCGCGCGGCCCAGGAAAGCTAGTATCAGCCAGCCATGAGGGGCGAAGGTTGGCTCGTGACAGTCGTCAAGCCCCGGCAGTCCAAGTTCGTGTGACGCAGTTACGGAGGGATAAAAGCAGCCTGATGGTCGACGGAGTCATCAACGGAGTGAGCTGGCCCATGCTAATCGACACGGGAGCATCGAGGACCATCGTCAGCCCCACCGTGATCCCGAAGTGGAGAGTGCAACCCACACAAAGGAACCTCCAGCTAATAACCGCGACCGGAGAGACCGCACCGGTACATGGCGAAGCATCACTGGAGTTCGTCATTGGTCGACGGGCGATAAAGCATCCAGTGCTTGTGGCTGACGTATCAAATGAAGTGATCATCGGACTGGACTTCCTGGACCAGAACAACATCATCTTGGATCTGGGTACCAACACTCTGCACTTCGGAAGGGAGGAACTTGCTTTGCGACCAGCACACGAGGCCGTCGCCGCACGACGAGTAAGGCTGAGAGAGGACGTCATCGTTCCCGCCAGGACGGAGGTCAGCGCTGCCGTAATTGTCGACGGAACTGCTGAGGGAGTGGCGGCTGTCATCGAGCCAAAATATGAGGACATCCAGACAAAAGGATTGCTAGTAGCCAAGACCCTCATCAACACGACGTCTCGACCGTACGTCCGCCTGTCCAACCTGAACGACTACGACATTTCGGTTCACCGGGACACCAACCTAGGAGTCTGCGAGCCCGTTACCTGGATTGCCCGCATCACCGACACGACGGACGGACACCTGCAGACGGACAACCGAAGAAGACGCACACTGCCAGAAGAACTACAGAAGCTGTACCAAGGATCCCAGGACCATTTAGACGAGGAACAATCACGCCAACTTCAGGACCTGTTACGCGAATTCCAGGACGTCTTCTCCGTGGGGAGCAAAGACTTCGGCAGGACAAGCTTGGTCCAGCACAGAATTGACGTTGGGGACAGCGCACCGATTAGGGCCCCATTCCGACGAGTCCCGCTCGCCAAGCAAGCCGAAGTCGACCGGATGGTAGAAGAGATGAAGGAGCAAGGGGTGATCGAGCCATCACATAGTCCTTGGAGTTCTCCGGTCGTGCTAGTGAAGAAGAAGGACGGTTCCACCAGGTTCTGCGTGGATTACAGGCGGGTGAATGACGTCACGAAGAAGGACAGCTACCCTCTACCCCGGATCGACGATACCCTGGACACCATATCAGGGTCGAGATGGTTCTCCACCTTGGATTTGAAGAGTGGCTACTGGCAGGTGGAGGTCCACCCTAAGGACCGCGAGAAAACTGCGTTCTCTGTGGGCAGCGGGCTCTGGCAGTTCACCGTCATGCCATTCGGTCTGTGCAACGCCCCTGCGACCTTCGAAAGGCTAATGGAGTCCATTCTGAGGGGACTACACTGGAAGACCTGCCTGGTCTACCTAGACGACGTCATCGTTCTGGGGAGAAGCTTCGAGGAGCACTACAGCAACCTGAAGGAGATCTTGTTGAAGCTACGGGCTGCCCAGCTGAAGTTGAGCCCCAAGAAGTGTCAGCTCTTCCAGAAGCGGGTCCAGTACCTTGGGCATATCGTCTCCGAGGAAGGGGTGCGCACTGACCCAGAGAAGACCGCAGCTGTGAGGGAGTGGCCAGTCCCGAAGGACAAGTCCCAACTACGAAGCTTCCTGGGACTCTGCACTTATTACCGTCGTTTCGTAAGGGGATTCGCCGACATCGCCAAACCTTTACATCGACTGACTGAGAAGGACCAACTCTTCACGTGGACAGCAGAATGCCGCAGTGCCTTCGAACAACTCAAGCAGGCTCTGTGCACCGCACCTATTCTGGCCTACCCCAGACCTGGAACAAGGTTCATCGTCGATACCGATGCCAGCGACTTTGGCATAGGGGGAATCCTGTCGCAAGTAGTGGACGGCGAGGAGAGAGTAGTGGCCTACTTCAGCAAGGCCCTGTCAAAGCCAGAAAGGAACTACTGCGTCACCAGGAAGGAGCTGCTCGCCATCGTGAAGACCATTGAACACTTCCACAAGTACCTGTACGGGCAAGAATTTCTCATCAGGACCGACCATGCATCCCTGCGGTGGCTCCTGAACTTCAAGCAGCCCGAGGGTCAACTCGCGCGGTGGTTAGAGAGGCTTCAACAGTACAACTTTGAGATTCAGCACAGGAAAGGCCAACTGCATTCTAACGCCGACGCCCTGTCACGAAGACCGTGCCCCGAAGACTGCACCTTCTGTGCCCGAAGGGAGGAGAACACCGGGATACTGTGCCGACGGACTACTGTGGAACTTCAAGGGAACTGGAGCCGCGAATCATTCACGCGGGCACAAGCAGAGGATGATGACCTGGGACTGATAGCCGAATGGAAGAGGGCCTGTGTCCCCAGACCCGGGTGGAACATTGTGAGTGACTGCAGCCCAAAGTTTAAATCCTACTGGGCACAGTGGGACTCGCTGATTGTAAGGGATGGCCTCATCTGCCGTACCTGGGAGAGCACCGACGGGAAGACATCTCGGGAACAAGTCGTCGTTCCAAAGGCTATGACGGAGGAAGTCCTGAAGGAAGTTCATGGAGGATCATCTGGTGGACACCTAGGGATAAAGAAGACCCTGGAGAAGCTGAGAGAGCGGTTCTACTGGATCGGATGCCGAACAGACGTGGAGAACCACTGCGCGAGGTGCCACGATTGCGCAGCCAGCAAGGGCCCAGGACGAAGACGACGGGGTCCACTGAAGACCTACAACGTGGGCGGCCCCATGGAGAGAGTGGCCATCGATGTTGCTGGGCCATTCCCGTTAAGCGAGGCAGGGAACCGCTACATATTAGTCGTCAGCGACTACTTTACCAAATGGCCGGAGGCGTATGCGCTCCCTAACCAAGAAGCCGCGACGATTGCAGAGACCCTGGTGAAGGAATTCGTCAGCCGGTACGGAGTACCCCTGGAGCTGCACTCCGACCAAGGGAGGAACTTCGAGTCGCAGGTGTTCCAAAACCTATGCCAGCTGCTGGGAATCCGGAAGACAAGGACAACGCCACTACACCCTCAGTCCGACGGGATGGTAGAGCGATTCAATCGCACCATCGAGAACCATCTTCGAATAGTCGTCAGCGAGCACCAGAGGGATTGGGACAAACATCTTCCACTATTTCTCCTGGCCTACCGCGCCGCCGTGCATGAAGCCACCGGGTGCACACCAGCCCGGGCCATGTTTGGGAGGGAGCTCCGTCTACCTGTCGATCTTGCCTTTGGCCGACCTGGGAATGATCCGATCCCGGTAAGCCAGTATTGTCAAGAACTGGTCGACCAACTGGAGGACGTGCACGCGTTCGCGAGGAGGAAACTGCGGATCGAGACCGACAGAATGAAGACCCGATACGACCAGCAGACGGATGCCGGCGGATTCCACGAGGACGACCTGGTCTGGCTCTTCAACCCATTACGGAAGAAAGGCCTGTCACCCAAACTGCAGAAGTCCTGGGAGGACCCGTACCGAGTCGTGAAACGGATCAACGATGTCGTCTACAGGATCCAGCGGAGCCCGAGGGCGAAGATGAAGATCGTGCATCGAGATCGCCTGGCAGCCTACGGAGGGACACAGACGGACCAATGATTGATCGGGACGATCAGCCTTTTTAGGAAGGGGGTGGTGTTACGGCTGTGAGTTTGTGTCATCGCTCGCCGCTTGAGTCCCAACTGCCCCAGGGGCTGGGCTGTGGCTTGCCTCCTGTATTGCGCGCGCCTTATGCAACAGGGCTACTACAGACAAAGGGATAGTCCAGAAGATTCGTGACTGGATCAGCAGTGGAAACCTCGAGAAGCCGTGGACTCTGGATGGATCTAGAACCATTTATTGAGTCACCGGCCTGCTATATAAGAGTGACCCGTGAACCAGTTGTTGTTGTGTTTTTACGAGCTAGTGCGAGCGATTATCTTGTGCGACAGAAGTGTGGTGACTTGCGAAACCCCTAGTGTAGCGGCGAAGTGAGGAACATACAGGGGACTGCCGTGTTCTGAGTAAGTGTGCTTTCACTGAGTGTCAGATATTGTGGTATCGAAATCCTGTGACATTGTTTTCTCCCAGCTTGTGAACAGCGTACTTCAAGTGCTCGTAAGTAACTGTATTTGTTTTACCTGAGGAAGAGGGGCAGGTAGCTTCTGCCAGGGCCACCGGACTCATTAGGACGGATTAACTTCTGTGGTCTGTTGCAAGTGAAAGGGGCCAAGGGCGCATAAGGAAGAGGCTTGAGGAGACTGGAGAAGGCTCCTAATTGCTTGTATTTGCTTATTAGTGTAATTTTCTGGCCACAATGAAGATAATTATTTATTTAAGCAGTAAACGGTGTTGTGCTTCCTACCCACCGTAATCCAGTTAACAAAAGTGCCACTAAGGGGTGGCACGTAACATTATTTTTGCAAGTGTATCCTGTAATTAATCCAAAATATGTGAGTCACAGAGTGGGGGAACTTACCGCTGCCCCGAAAATTCCGAATTGAGCTACGCTGGTATACTGTGATTGGCATATTTCTTGCTAAAAGGGCACAATATTGTCGTGCCAATTTTGGATGAAATCCATTTGTTAGTATAGAAGTTACATGTATTTTAAAATTGGACTTATCAGCAGGCATAGAATCATGTTGGCAGCACTGATTTATATTAATTACTCCATATTAATCTAAAATGTCAGGTACTATACCTGTGCATAGTTTAAAGCTGTCGGCTTGCATACTTTCTGATATATTGGTGTTTGGATCTAAAAAATAGGGAGAGCAATTATTAACAGTTGACAGCCCTGGTGGCTCTAAAGAATATGCTCAGTCAAATGTGCTTATGTACACATATTACATACAAAATTTAGTTGAAATCCAATTGATAGTGTAGAAGTTATATGCATTTAAAAATTGGACACTGTCATGTATGGCCTCCTGGAAATTAAACTGAAATAGTATTATCTGCATGTGTGCCAATCTCCCATGCATACCTTACAAGATATCCAACATGGAGTTCAAATTTCTAGTGCGTTTTTTCAGCAGTTGGTAGCACTGATATCATTTTCAAATATGGGCTTGAGATATTCCGGTATACATCTTTACTCATACTAAATTTGGTTCCGATTGCTGCAGCCGTTTAGGAGTTGATAGGGGGCGGGGACACACACAGACAGCCAGCCAGACAGACACACGTTTCCCCTGATCGATCTCATAAGTCTACTTTTTCCTATTTTTGCAAAATGTGAAAGTTAGGCTAAAAATACAGACGGAATATATTAGAAACCTCTGTTAGCATTGAACTGGCAGGTAAAAGGCTAAAGGAAGTAGATAAATATAATTACTTGGGAAGCAAAGAGGGTATGACATGCAGGCTGGAAAACTCTTCTACACGATAGAAATTTGTTTACAACAATTATGGTGGGTTGGTTCCTCAGTTTAGGGGCTGCGACAACGCAGTCATGTAGCCCCGTGTACTTTGGGTGTATGTAGAATCTGTCTGATAACCGGTGTTAATTGTGATGGCTGTATTAGTGTGTGTTATCTGTTTTTAATTCAAGTAAGGACTGCAGACAATCAGTTTTTCAAGTAGTTCCTACTTTTGCTACGAAACGCCACCATCAACGACAAATATTTCTGAACTTGGTTACTACATGCCACCGCACTCGGCTCCTGACAACGTACTGCCCCCGTAATTGAATTATGTAGAGACCACGGTGGCTATATTTGAAATTATAAGGAAAGTTATGGCTGTCATAGTTATGACGTGGGTAGTCATGACGTAAGCACGGATGACGTAAATGTCATGCCAGCAGGCTACTTGAGCTGAGATTCTCAGTGACGTCAGATTTTAGTCGAGAATGTTCCAAGATTTACGACGCAGTCGCAGGAAACGAGGAATTCGGCTGAGGAAGAAACTATGCTATTGGAGGAGAGGCATGAACCAATCAACGATAGTTTAAGGAAGACGGAGATTGCTGAAACTATGGTATTTTTATTACTTTTGGAATGCAGAATTGTGGACATCCATTTGCAGTAAAAGCATTGATTTGGAATTTTGGTGAAATTTATTTTCAGTTTTTGAATTTTGAAAATCCGTCATGAATTAACGAAGTTGGAACTTCTAACGATGACGCAGTACCACGCTTTGGAAGGGATGGAAACGCCCCTCGTGAAGTTAATAAAAGGGCTTGCGCAGAAGAGAGGAGTCTCTTTCGTTCTCTGATCATTCTGAGATCTCATTCTCAGAGCATCGAAGTATATTTGTGAAAGTTCTTTTCTTATACATTCATTATAGTGAGACGTCGAAGTGAACAGCAGTGAAAAGAATCGTCTTTATAACGTGTGGCGAGGCCACTATATTAACGAGATCCAAGTCAAACTAGGTGAAGTTGAAACGGACCTTAGAAAGCTTCTACAAGTTTAGCTTCGAACAGTTAGCGGTCACCGATAAGCTAATTGTATTGTGCAGTGCTACATGCAGTTATAGAGAAAAGCTGAACAATTTCGACCGATTAGTTCGAAAGATATTAGCAGTTTTATACGACTGAGAAAAGTGATTATCTCGCCACAAGAGAAGCACTTTCGTATAGCCAGAATCAACGCAACGGCTGACGCTGCGAGTGGAATAGAAAGACTTCAGATTGCTTGGTTACAGAACGATACAGTATAATGGAGCAAGTTAATACGGCAGTTTGTTCTTCTAACACTACAACCGAAGAGCAGATGGAAGGCTAAGGGCTTATTGCAAGTGGGACATACTTCAACGGAGTAAGATAGCGACATGGAACTTCGCTAATTGCTATTCCACACAAGCGAACATGCGGTGAATACCATCTACACCCATGTTTCGTAATTAAAGGCTGAATACCATCGAACAGCCATAGAAACAATTTCATACTCTGAATATGAATAATTTCTTCGGAAATTTCTACAAAACTTCATGACGATTGTCTACTGGAACTTCAGGGAATTTTTCAAGAGAGGTCAGGGGTGGACCCGACTCACAAAGAAGATTATTGCCGGAAGGATGTCTATTCGTCTTCGAGGAGCAGAGCGATTCACGGAGAAGGAAGCAGTTCGATTCTCCGAGGGTGCTATTTCCTATTTCGAGGATGGAGCTCAGCTTTAACGTGGTGAAATGGATCCATCAGCAGTCTTCTTCGGGGAATTTTCCTCTGGAACGTCAATCGGCAGATAAGGTAGTCGTGAACGTTTATTGTATTTGAGTATATTAATGATGTTTGAGCAACCATTTTTCCCATATTTTTATCCTCATGTATTTTTGCCCTATTTTCTTGTTGAGATTCTTATTCTCAGTTCACCTTGATGAGTTTTGCATTTTTCGACGATTTATTAAGACATTGTTTTGTCATGGGCATAGTTAATGATTTTGGATCAGTTGAGACTGATATTTAGATTTTCAGTAATTAATATTTTTGTAGTCACGATTTGACTGTAAGTTAATGATTTTTATGGCAGATTTAAATTCAGACAGCGTGTCATTTCATTAAAGTAATTCTACCCCAGTTTAATTACTTTGACCAATTTTCTGTCATCATCAAGAAGGAAGAACATTTAAATGATTTTAGAGCGTTAAAATCTCTTACGTTGTCGACGATCTTGGAAATACTAGTCGTTATTTGAATTGATTGCAACACAGACATTTATCGTCAGTTATGAATGAACATTGCATTATAGACACTTTTGTGAAAGAGTAACTTTAATAATGAATTATTGAATGCATTAAAGTCAAGTACTTTTGTTAGGAGTTTTTCTCAATTAGAGATTTATATAACGATGTTTGCATTCCCCAGTCTAATTGGATTCTATTCGACTACTTTGCATTTTAGTAGCACTTTATTTGAAGATAGTATTTTTATACTACATTTCTTTTAAGATGTTAATCTTAAATTTTGATAGACCAGACAGGCGTATATGAGCGTATTCACTATTAAATTTGTTTGTGATTGGCAAGTTTTGACTTCATTTCGGTTCATGAATGAAATCCACGAAGGTTAAATGAAAAACAGTTTTGAAACAAGTAATGATTATAAAAAATTTTAAGTGGAACTATGAATGTATAATCGCTAGTGCAGCGCGTGTTGAAAGTCGCTGAGATATAATGCCCTTGAATATGAAGGAAGTTCCCACAGGAATAAATGTTAAAGAATTATTTGTGGAAGTTTTGTAAGTTATGTGAAAGTTGAATGCCATATAGATTAATATATGATGATTTTGGGCATATTTTTAATGCAGTTTGTGCATTATCTTGTTAGCGAAGGATTTTCCGCTGGAGTAAGATTGTCATAGTTCGTTGAAAATAAATCAAGTGAATTACTGTTAGAATTAACACGAGTTTTGAAAGAATTTGAGATAAGATTTTGAATGAAGGTTGCCGTCACAAATCATTATTAAAACCTTTATTAAACCAGATTGTGACATTAATATGTATAACTAACCTTCATTGGTCGATTATATTAATCACGATTATGAAAATTACCAACCGAATGAACATGTGGTCAATGTATTTATTAAATTAATAATTTAAACAATTAAAATGTTAATATTGTAAATAATTGCTGTAAATATTTTTGAAAATAATATGAAACGAGTGATGTTAAAGACGTGCTTATAATATTTTTATTGTCTTTGACAAATATGATAAACAATTTCTAATTGTTATAAATAATTTATGTGATTTTGTTATAAACATTTAAGAGCTAATTAAACATTTGGATTGAAGTTAACAAATTTAGGGAATTAACATAATGATCCAATAGGATGTGAGCAAAGTACTTGAAAGATTTGCGTAAATATAATGTGAGTTGTCTTGTAGGCATTTAAAAGTTTGAGAGAGCAAGCTGTATGTTACGTAACATAGCTCGTGAGAAGGGAATGCATTTGACCAGTATGCAACAGGTTCGAGGGTAGCTCGCAGCTGGGCCAACATCTGGTTCACAGAGAGTGAGGTCGTACACACTCCGGCCTTGCGACTATAAATACCATTCTCATGTTTATTAAAAGGAAACCAAATGCTCTATATATGTCACACCCTGACGTCCTTCTCCAATCCAATAGTGTTATGAATATTACGTTATTTGGAGCTCTTGGGAGCTAAAATGTTTTATATCATGTTGTATGACAATTTTTGCAAGTCCTACTGAGGACGTAGTCAGATTGACTTGGGCTTCTGATAGCCACGTTGATTTTGTTGTGTTATCAAAATCATACCCTTTATTAGAAATAAAGCATTTTGTACAGTTCAAAGTTCTCGTCTTCGTTCTGGCTCATTTTTAAATGTCATGGTGGAGGTTATTGTGTGAACAGACTTTTAGTGATCCTGTTGTCAACTCAAACCCCGAGATAATTAAGAGGTAAGTAACGGTAAGTATGAACCCCCGTCTATTTTGGTGTGTTCCACAATGATTTCCTGTGAACTTCTGTGCTCTTATCTCGATAGTATCTGTCAGTGCCATTTTCATTGATGTAGCTATGCCGGTGCAATTGATAATTGGCAATCCGATTGAGGGGGCGGATATCTGACAGCCTACTATCCAGGTAAACGGGGACAGAAAGATTGGCGACCCAAGAGCGTGGGGCTGAGTCAACAGAAAGATTGGCGCACCTAAAACGTTGGGGCTCGATTCAACATAACTGGATTACCAGGTTGAACGCCAGAAAGAGTGGCAAACCTAAAACGTGAGGTTCCATTAGACTCAAATAAAGAGGTTGATTCTTTGTTAGATGTCTAGGCCAATTGTAGTATTTAAGAGTGTGATTATATAGGAATTAAATGTTGTATTGTGTTAGGAAAATTACACTCAGAAAAGATCAGATCTTATACAACTTGAGAAAGGTTAAATAGGCTGGAAACTTAGAAAAATCGCCTATAATCTGGAATCTTATTTTATTTGACCGGCTTATGACATTCTAGTCATATTAAAGATAAATTTAAATTATTTGGATTGTAAATGTTAATTATTTGTGTTAGGATATTTTAAAATGAGCCAGAGAAATTTGAACATGTACTTGAGTTTGTTTCAACATGAAGTATCTTCGAAAATTAATTATAAGGTAGTTATAAGTTAGATTTAAGACAGAAAATTGATCAAAATTATATATGGTGAAAAGTGTTGCTCAAATGTTGTTATTTTGCTCTTTTGATGTATGTCCCTACAGCAATCCATTTTTGAATAATATTGTAATGGCAGATGAAAGTTTGAAGAAAATGTTAGAGGAGATGTCTGCTAACATGAAGCAGATGATGGAGGAGAATGCTAATTTGAATAGTAGTATGAAGGAGATGGAAGCTAGGAATACTAGTCGAATGGAGGAGAATGCTAGTAATTTGAAAGCTAGTATGGGTGAAAGTTTGAAGGGTATTCAAACTAGTACTGCCAATTTAGAGGAGAATATGTCGCGTTTACAGATTAATACCCAAGGAATTGAGAGTACTGTAAGTGACATCCGCACAGATGTATCTAATGTGCATAAAAATGTTGATGATGTTAAATTTGATGTGTCTAAGGTACAGAAAGACCTTACAATGTTAAATCTAGATGTAGCTAATGTCCGAGGGGATATTTCTTGTGCTAGAGCCGAAGTAGTTGTTGTCAAAAACGATGTAGCGACTGTCCAAGACAAGGTCGAGGAAGTCCAGAAAGAAATTCAAAAAGCTAGAACTGATGTATCTAATGTTCAGGTAGACATTAATAACATTCATGCGGATATAACTGAGGTGCAAAGTGACATAACTAAGATTCAGGTAGAGGTCAACACAGTTTTCGTAGATATTACTAAAGTCCAAACTGATGTAAATAAAGTCAGGGAAGAAATCGAAAACTCAAAAACTCTTTGTACGAGTAATATAACTGCATTAGCGACTAGGTTAGTCGATGAATCAGTTAGAACAACAACGTCTTTAGCAGAGTTGAAGTATGATGTAGAGGTCATGAGAACCCAGGTATTAGACCACAATAGAATATTAAAAGAGGATATCGAAGTAGACATAGCCGAAATGTTAACAGCAAACGTAGCGGTATGGAAAGACGAGTGGAATAAGTCAAGTGGGGAACATGTAACCCAAATTCAGGAAAGGATTGAAAGAAAACTTGCCAGTACGCAGATAGAAATTAACAATGAAGTAGTACAGATTAGGAAAGATTTAAGCGTCAGGATAAATTCGTTATCCGAAAAACAAGTTGACGATAGAACACAACTAGATCAGGATATGCAAACTTTAAAATCTACATTAGAGGATCAAATTCATAAAGTTGTCTCGGATGTAAATGAAACGACGAGTAAACTGAAAAATTTGAAGTTAGGAGAGGCTAGTTTAATGGAGAACTACAAAGAAGAGATTATCAAGAAAGTCTTAACAGAAATCACCGACAAGGATACAGAAGGCTTAGCTTGTGAATTGAATAGGAATTATGCTAGAAGACATAACCTAGAGCCAGAAGAAAGAGACGTGACTCCTGAAGAACGTGTATCCAGATTCAGAGAGGAGGATGACGAGAGGAACATGGAACCTGAGTGGAATTATAGAGATAGTGGGAAAAACTATCCGGATTCATATCCGAGGAACGTGACGGTCATTAGGAATTTCGAAGACAAACCACAAAAATTCAGTAACACTGATAGTTTGACACCTATAGAGTATGTAAGGAATCTCAAAGATTATTTCATCGAAGCTCACATTCCCAGAGAGAGAGAGATGAAGATAGTAGAGAGATATCTGATTGGAGGACCCCTTGAATGGTTTCGCGCATTTAGATACACATTCAGTAACTTTGACGAGTTTGCAGAGGCATTAATCAAGCGATTTTGGTCTATAGAAGCGCAGAATTCGTTAAGAGCGGAGGTGTATTCAAGAACATACTCAGGTACTCTTCCAACGAGGTACGCTGATTTCTTTACGAGTCAGTTGTCCCGCTTGAGATTTTTGCAACCCCCATTGTCCACGGAGCAACTAATAGATGCGATTTCTCGTATGCTGCCAGTTGAGGTGAGGAGACTTATAATTTCGTCCAACATCAGGGATTTATCCAGCATGGATGAATTACTGAGAAGGTTAGACTACACAAGTCCAATGCCTAACGTAGTCCAGAAAGGTCAAAGGCAGGAGTTTAAGGAAATCAATACGGTATATATGGACCAAGTCCAACAAACTGACAAGCCAGAGCAAGAGAAAACTGACAATGTAGGTCCTCACAGGAATAATCAGTTTAGAAATTACAGATCACAAGGTTACCGACCGTATCAACAGAGAAGAGGTTGGAACTACAACCGAGGAAACTACAATGGAAGAGGCAGATATTACAACAATAATGGGTATAACCGTAACTATAATAGGAATAACCAAAACCAAAATAGAAACCAGAATACTCAAAGTCAGGTTATGACACCTGATCAATATCAGCAAAGAGAGAAGGAAAGCCAGCAATACTTAAAAGAATTAAGGGATAAAGAAGCTGACAATCAAAAGAAAAGGCAGGATGTTGTAATCGATCCTGGGCCTTCTACGAGCCAGCAGAACTTTGAAAATAGAAATACTGGTCAAAAAAAAATTAGAGAGGAAGGAATACATTAACCACATACAACCCAGAGTAGAAGAAATATACGATTAAGGAACATAGAGGAAATATCATACTAGAGTAAGCCAGTAATAATTCAATTTCGTGTTCAAGAGAGTTGAGATACTTGTAACATTGAGTTTAAAAACAATTTGCAACTGTTTTTAAAACGTGGTGGGAGGAGAATGCCCCCGTAATTGAATTATGTAGAGACCACGGTGGCTATATTTGAAATTATAAGGAAAGTTATGGCTGTCATAGTTATGACGTGGGTAGTCATGACGTAAGCACGGATGACGTAAATGTCATGCCAGCAGGCTACTTGAGCTGAGATTCTCAGTGACGTCAGATTTTAGTCGAGAATGTTCCAAGATTTACGACGCAGTCGCAGGAAACGAGGAATTCGGTTGAGGAAGAAACTATGCTATTGGAGGAGAGGCTTGAACCAATCAACGATAGTTTAAGGAAGACGGAGATTGCTGAAACTATGGTATTTTTATTACTTTTGGAATGCAGAATTGTGGAAATCCATTTGCAGTAAAAGCATTGATTTGGAATTTTGGTGAAATTTATTTTCAGTTTTTGAATTTTGAAAATCCGTCATGAATTAACGAAGTTGGAACTTCTAACGATGACGCAGTACCACGCTTTGGAAGGGATGGAAACGCCCCTCGTGAAGTTAATAAAAGGGCTTGCGCAGAAGAGAAGAGTCTCTTTCGTTCTCTGATCATTCTGAGATCTCATTCTCAGAGCATCGAAGTATATTTGTGAAAGTTCTTTTCTTATACATTCATTATAGTGAGACGTCGAAGTGAACAGCAGTGAAAAGAATCGTCTTTATAACGTGTGGCGAGGCCACTATATTAACGAGATCCAAGTCAAACTAGGTGAAGTTGAAACGGACCTTAGAAAGCTTCTACAAGTTTAGCTTCGAACAGTTAGCGGTCACCGATAAGCTAATTGTATTGTGCAGTGCTACATGCAGTTATAGAGAAAAGCTGAACAATTTCGACCGATTAGTTCGAAAGATATTAGCAGTTTTATACGACTGAGAAAAGTGATTATCTCGCCACAAGAGAAGCACTTTCGTATAGCCAGAATCAACGCAACGGCTGACGCTGCGAGTGGAATAGAAAGACTTCAGATTGCTTGGTTACAGAACGATACAGTATAATGGAGCAAGTTAATACGGCAGTTTGTTCTTCTAACACTACAACCGAAGAGCAGATGGAAGGCTAAGGGCTTATTGCAAGTGGGACATACTTCAACGGAGTAAGATAGCGACATGGAACTTCGCTAATTGCTATTCCACACAAGCGAACATGCGGTGAATACCATCTACACCCATGTTTCGTAATTAAAGGCTGAATACCATCGAACAGCCATAGAAACAATTTCATACTCTGAATATGAATAATTTCTTCGGAAATTTCTACAAAACTTCATGACGATTGTCTACTGGAACTTCAGGGAATTTTTCAAGAGAGGTCAGGGGTGGACCCGACTCACAAAGAAGATTATTGCCGGAAGGATGTCTATTCGTCTTCGAGGAGCAGAGCGATTCACGGAGAAGGAAGCAGTTCGATTCTCCGAGGGTGCTATTTCCTATTTCGAGGATGGAGCTCAGCTTTAACGTGGTGAAATGGATCCAACAGCAGTCTTCTTCGGGGAATTTTCCTCTGGAACGTCAATCGGCAGATAAGGTAGTCGTGAACGTTTATTGTATTTGAGTATATTAATGATGTTTGAGCAACCATTTTTCCCATATTTTTATCCTCATGTATTTTTGCCCTATTTTCTTGTTGAGATTCTTATTCTCAGTTCACCTTGATGAGTTTTGCATTTTTCGACGATTTATTAAGACATTGTTTTGTCATGGGCATAGTTAATGATTTTGGATCAGTTGAGACTGATATTTAGATTTTCAGTAATTAATATTTTTGTAGTCACGATTTGACTGTAAGTTAATGATTTTTATGGCAGATTTAAATTCAGACAGCGTGTCATTTCATTAAAGTAATTCTACCCCAGTTTAATTACTTTGACCAATTTTCTGTCATCATCAAGAAGGAAGAACATTTAAATGATTTTAGAGCGTTAAAATCTCTTACGTTGTCGACGATCTTGGAAATACTAGTCGTTATTTGAATTGATTGCAACACAGACATTTATCGTCAGTTATGAATGAACATTGCATTATAGACACTTTTGTGAAAGAGTAACTTTAATAATGAATTATTGAATGCATTAAAGTCAAGTACTTTTGTTAGGAGTTTTTCTCAATTAGAGATTTATATAACGATGTTTGCATTCCCCAGTCTAATTGGATTCTATTCGACTACTTTGCATTTTAGTAGCACTTTATTTGAAGATAGTATTTTTATACTACATTTCTTTTAAGATGTTAATCTTAAATTTTGATAGACCAGACAGGCGTATATGAGCGTATTCACTATTAAATTTGTTTGTGATTGGCAAGTTTTGACTTCATTTCGGTTCATGAATGAAATCCACGAAGGTTAAATGAAAAACAGTTTTGAAACAAGTAATGATTATAAAAAATTTTAAGTGGAACTATGAATGTATAATCGCTAGTGCAGCGCGTGTTGAAAGTCGCTGAGATATAATGCCCTTGAATATGAAGGAAGTTCCCACAGGAATAAATGTTAAAGAATTATTTGTGGAAGTTTTGTAAGTTATGTGAAAGTTGAATGCCATATAGATTAATATATGATGATTTTGGGCATATTTTTAATGCAGTTTGTGCATTATCTTGTTAGCGAAGGATTTTCCGCTGGAGTAAGATTGTCATAGTTCGTTGAAAATAAATCAAGTGAATTACTGTTAGAATTAACACGAGTTTTGAAAGAATTTGAGATAAGATTTTGAATGAAGGTTGCCGTCACAAATCATTATTAAAACCTTTATTAAACCAGATTGTGACATTAATATGTATAACTAACCTTCATTGGTCGATTATATTAATCACGATTATGAAAATTACCAACCGAATGAACATGTGGTCAATGTATTTATTAAATTAATAATTTAAACAATTAAAATGTTAATATTGTAAATAATTGCTGTAAATATTTTTGAAAATAATATGAAACGAGTGATGTTAAAGACGTGCTTATAATATTTTTATTGTCTTTGACAAATATGATAAACAATTTCTAATTGTTATAAATAATTTATGTGATTTTGTTATAAACATTTAAGAGCTAATTAAACATTTGGATTGAAGTTAACAAATTTAGGGAATTAACATAATGATCCAATAGAATGTGAGCAAAGTACTTGAAAGATTTGCGTAAATATAATGTGAGTTGTCTTGTAGGCATTTAAAAGTTTGAGAGAGCAAGCTGTATGTTACGTAACATAGCTCGTGAGAAGGGAATGCATTTGACCAGTATGCAACAGGTTCGAGGGTAGCTCGCAGCTGGGCCAACATCTGGTTCACAGAGAGTGAGGTCGTACACACTCCGGCCTTGCGACTATAAATACCATTCTCATGTTTATTAAAAGGAAACCAAATGCTCTATATATGTCACACCCTGACGTCCTTCTCCAATCCAATAGTGTTATGAATATTACGTTATTTGGAGCTCTTGGGAGCTAAAATGTTTTATATCATGTTGTATGACAATTTTTGCAAGTCCTACTGAGGACGTAGTCAGATTGACTTGGGCTTCTGATAGCCACGTTGATTTTGTTGTGTTATCAAAATCATACCCTTTATTAGAAATAAAGCATTTTGTACAGTTCAAAGTTCTCGTCTTCGTTCTGGCTCATTTTTAAATGTCATGGTGGAGGTTATTGTGTGAACAGACTTTTAGTGATCCTGTTGTCAACTCAAACCCCGAGATAATTAAGAGGTAAGTAACGGTAAGTATGAACCCCCGTCTATTTTGGTGTGTTCCACAATGATTTCCTGTGAACTTCTGTGCTCTTATCTCGATAGTATCTGTCAGTGCCATTTTCATTGATGTAGCTATGCCGGTGCAATTGATAATTGGCAATCCGATTGAGGGGGCGGATATCTGACAGCCTACTATCCAGGTAAACGGGGACAGTACGTTGGAACCTAAGAGCGTTAGTCAAATCTAACCTATTATTATATTTATCATTTTTCGTATGGCTTTTAGTCCCAGGAGTGTCCGAGGACATGTTCGGCTCACCTGAGTCTGTAGCTGCTTCCAGCGGACACCCTAAAGGGTGAGCTACAAGTTCCGTACAATTTCAAGTAGTTCCAACTTTCGCCACCAGATATCAATGATACCTAGTGGTGAACGTTGGAACTTTTTGATAGAGCGTTCTGACGAAATCTAACCTAATAATTTTGCTTTACACAAGTTTAGTCTGTGAACGGATCTTTTACATGCCATAAATCTATGACAAGGGACCGCCGGCTTTACTTCCCCTCCGAAGGAAGGCATACTGAAGGTTTTTTAACGCTCTTAAAAAATCCGACGACTTCGGCCGGGTTTGAACCCGCTATCTTGGGCACAGCAGTTCAGCATGCTACCGACTACGCCACCGAAACCGCTAGATCTAACCTATAATTTAGCTTTACACAAGTGTAATTAGTGGAAGGTTGTTTTACATCCCATAAATCAATGACATGAGACCACCGGCTTGTAATGTTTCTGATAGGGTTGCTGATGATATAGGGGTTTCTTGTTGGGGTTGTGAAGATATTGGGGTCGCTTGGTGTAACGCACACATGGAAAGTACTAAAAGAGGTGACTTAATTCTTGGGAAAAATACTCTATAATTTCTTCTATTAATGAAGCATCCTGTATTCCATACTCCTATAAATTCTTAAGTGCTGCACCATTATATTTCAATACATGTTCTTTCTTTTCAAACCTTTAATATGAACTGTCCACCACAGATTACTTTTCTTTCAACATAAGATCCTACACATTTTTCCATCTAAAAAAAACAAGAAGTTCCGTGACGAACTAAAGAACCTACTTTTCTTAAAATGTAAGATTCATGCCAATGATTAATCCATTTGGATCCATCTAGAATAATGACGAAATTAAGTTGGTAATATCGAAATTTCTAATTAGTTCGAAATTCATACCTGGCATAAAGTAGCCTAATAGAGCACTACAGTTTGCAGCCCTGGTGACTGACTATATTCTTAATTCCATCTCTTGAGGTACAGAATACAAAATTTGGTTGACGTCCTATGGATAGCATGAACGTTACTTGCAGTTAGACATTGGATCTAACAGCGCGCGTAAAATCATGTTGGGAACATTGTCATGCATGTGTTGGTCAGAAATAATCTGAAATAATATGATCTATTGTTGTGTCAATTTTTAGTTAGTTAGTTAGTTGTTGTTGTTTTAAGGGGCGGAACTACGAGGTCATCTGCCCCTGTGCCAATTTTTAATGAAATCCTTTAGTTCAGGGGTCTCCAAACTTTCCAGCCTTAGGGCCATACTGATTACTCCAGTAAGTTCCGAGGGCCAAAACCATATTATCATTGTTGCCGGTGGTAAAAAGTGAAATAGTCCACTGATGAAAAAAAAAGTCCGAAAAAGTACGCAACGTTGAAAAAAGGCTGCAAATCGAACTAAAGTCTGCAAAACGGCAACACTGCATATTATTAATTTTCCTGTCATTATCTGTAATTTCTAGATTAGTCGTAGAGTACGAGCCATGAGGAGTAACGTGACACGACATCTGGTGGACACAAGAGGAAATAGGTAGTACCTTCTATCGCTAACAGATGGCGCTAATAGCACGTACAGAGTAATCTCGTTGGTTCGAGAGAGTTCTGGTGTCTTCCACTCACTTCTAGATGGCAATAATTGGAATATATAAGAAGGCTAGTTGCGCAACCACAAGTCAGTTCCTATGACACTGTTGTGAAATAAAATAGTGCGTACCTCCTTAAAACGTGTTTGTGCGTGTTTAAGTTTAAGACATCTTTGTAACAGTATTTTGATTTGAATTGTTGCTTTTGTGTGTGATTTAGTAGTATGGAAAAGAAGCGAAAAATTGATAGTGAATGCAGAAAATTCAAAGATGAGTGGAACATTCAGTAATTCGTAATTGAGTCCAGTAACAAGGCGCTATGTTTGATTTGCAATGAAAGCATAGCCGTTCTCAAGGAATATAACATTAAACGTCATTATGAAACAAAACATTTTCAAAATTACTCAAAATATACAGGACGTTTGCGGACAGAAAAATTCGAAGCTATGAAGCGCGGATTGAAATCGCAGCAATCTTCATTTACAAAACTCAAAACCGAACAAGAGGCTGCAACTCATGCCAGCTTTCGTGTGGCTCTTGAAATTGCAAAACGTGGAAAACCATTCACCGATGGAGAAATGATCAAAGAAAGCATAATTGCAGCAGCCGAAGAAATGTGCCCTGAAAAGGTAAATTTATTAAAAACTGTCAGTATGTCAGCAAACACTGTGGCTCGAAGGATAGAAAACATCGCTGAAAATATATCCTCTCAACTGTTCGACAAAAATGGAGATGTTGAGTGGTTTTCTTTGGCCTTGGATGAGTCAACGGATGTGTCAGATACTGCTCAGGTGTTGATTTATATTCGAGGAGTAGATAAAAGCTATGAAGTGCATGAAGAACTTCTTGATATGTATAGTATTCATGGCACAACTACTGGTACAGATATTTTTAAAGGAGTTGAAATGGCCATTAATCAAAAGAACCTTCGATGGAAAAACTTGAAATGTATTACAACTGATGGAGGCAAAAACATGAGTGGGAAAGATAAAGGAGTGGTCACTCTTGTGTCAAAGGCTGTAGAAAATGACGGTGGTTCAAAACCATTAGTCTTACATTGTATCATTCATCAACAGTCTTTGTGCGGAAAATGTTTGGATAGGTCTGAAGTTCTGAAACCAGTCATATCAACTGTTAATTTTATGAGATCTTTTGGGCTGAATCACCGACAATTCCGACAATTTATTGAAGAGATTGGAAAAAATGACTTACCTTATCATACTGCCGTACGTTGGCTTAGTTGTGGGAAAGTCCTTCAGCGCTTTTTTGAACTTCGAGCAGTGATCGAATTTTTTTGAATGAAAAGCATCGCCCTCTTACTGAATTACAAAACAACGCATGGCTGTGGAAGTTAGCATTCTATGTTGATTTGACAAAACATGTGAACGAACTGAATTTGAGATTGCAAGGAGAAAACCAGCATCTTCCTGATTTATACACTAATATCAAATCATTCCGGAAGAAATTGATACTGTTTCAATCACAACTACGAAGTAAATGTTTTTCACATTTTAAAACATGTGAAATATTCAGCCACACCACTGAGACTGAGTTTCCTATCGATTTTGCAATCGAAACTTTGAGTGCTTTGAAAATGAATTTTGATACTCGTTTCTCGGACTTCGATGCCTTTGCGAATCAAATTAAGATTTTTCAGGATCCTTTTGATACTGACATTGAAACTCTAGCCCCGGAACTTCAAATGGAAATGATTGAACTACAGTGCAGTGATATAATTAAGAACAAATATCAAAACTCATCTTTGTTGGAATTTTATAAGAGTCTTCCACTGACACAATTTGATAATTTGCATAAATTTGCTCGTGGGCTGTTTTCTGTTTTTGGTACTACTTATTTGTGTGAGAAGACCTTCTCCAAAATGAAGTACACAAAAAATGTTTACAGATCTAAATTAACTGATGAGCATCTTAAATCTCTTTTAATAATTGGTACAAGTAAAATTAGTCCACAACTACAAACTATTGTCAGTGGAAAATCTCAATTACATAAATCTCATTAGTATTTCATATGTCTGCATGTTATACATGTCTTTACTCATTACAATTCTGTGTTTCTTTATCCAACTTATCACAAAAACAATAACAATAAGCCTACAACAATGTTATGAGTAGTTAGCCCATGACCATATCAATGTAGATGTCATATTAATAATTATTCAACATAAAATTAGAATACTTCAGTAAACTAAATTTAATTTGCTATAAAAAGAATATGTTCTCTAAAAGGAGTTTTCAAGTATGCTAGCTCTCCGCGGGCCGGACAAAATCCGTCCGCGGGCCGGATGTGGCCCCCGGGCCGTAGTTTGGAGACCCCTGCTTTAGTTAGTATAGAAGTTACATGCATTTTAAAATTGGACCTATCAGCAGGCTTAGAATCATGTTGGCAGCACTGACTTATATTAGTTACACTATACGTGTGCAAAGTTTAGAGCAATTGGCTTTCATACTTTCTGATATATTGATATTAGGGTAACAAAATTAGAAACAGCATTTATTAACAGTTAACAGCCTGGTTGCAGTTAAGAATACGCATAGTCATATCTGGTATGGTACAAATAGTACATAAGAAATTTGGTTGAATTCCAATTTATAGTGTAGAAGTTACATGCATTTTAAAATTGGACTTATCAGCAGGCTTAGAATCATTTTGACAACACTGCCATATATCGCCTCCTGGAAATTAAACTGAAATATTATTATCTATATGTGCGCCAATTTTGAAATAGCTCCCATGCACACCTTCCAAGATATCCAACATGGAGCTCAAAATTCAATTGCGAATTTTCATCAGTTGGTAGCACTGACATTTTCAAATACGGCATTGCGATATTTAGATATAGATCTTTACTCATACCAAATTTTGTTTCGATTGTTGCAGCCGTATAGGAGTTGATAGTGGGGGGGGGGGGGGGGCACACACACCCACAGACAGACAGACAGAAGGAGAGACAGACAGACAAACATTTGCCCGGATCGATCTCATAAGTCTACATTTTCCTCATTTTTGCAAAATACTAAATATTTCTACAGCCAAAGCCCCCTGCCACCAACTGTTAGTTCACCACAAAGAAACTAGTAGGCAGCCATTTTATATCCAAATGATTAAATGAACAGTGACAGGCTTTACTTCACCTCCGAAGGAAGGCACACTGAGGGAGTTTTAACGCTCTTAAAAAATCCGACAACATCGGCCAGGTTTGAACCCGAAACCCGCAAGCTCAGCATGCTACCAACTACGCCACCGAAGCCACTTAAAACAAATATAAAATGGAAGCTTGTAGTTTAAGGTAACCATTAATCTCGCGATCTTGAACCACAGGACCTGCTTTATACGTGGAATCTGAACCACAGGACATGGCATTTCACTTCGAAAATCTCACATGCATTGACTGGGTTTCGAACCCATTTAGTATCACGAAATTTACGAAATTATTATCAGACCTGCCGATCCTACTTGGAGCCTCAGGGATGGCAGCCGACAACGCAATCCACTACAACGCGATGCTGTCTAGGACTGTACTGAGTACCATAAATTCTACAGAACTGTCTGTACTCATTTCGATTTTGGAATCGGAGCATGAAGAGTGGAAGTTGTTCACGCCTGTTTATCAGCTTCATCATCTCTCTGCTCCTGAGGGAGTGTAATAACTGAGTTGGGGAGGGAGATGAGGGTGGGTATTAAATGGAGATTGTTCACAGCAGATAGGCGTGAGGGTTGTCAAGGGACGTGGCAACTTTACATGTAATGGTGTAAACCCACTAATTGATTTTTGCACCCCACGTGGGAAATGTATTTCACTGCCTAACCCTAGACCTTCCATTAACGAAATAGTCTGCTTTTATTCAGCTTACCTTTCCTCAGGGGACCACAGCTAGTGAGTCACCGCTTAGCAGGGCATTGGTTCGATTCAGGGTTGGGCAAGTTATTTTTAGCCTACTTTTCACATTTGTTAAAACTGAGGAATAAGTAGACTTATGAGAGCGATCCGGACAAATGTGTGTGTGTCTGTCTGTGTGTGTGTCACCCTATCAACTCCTAAATGGCTGCAGCTATCAAAACCAAATTCGGTATGAATAAAGATCTATACCTGAATATCTCACGGTCATATCTGAAAATGACGTCAGTGCTACTAACTGCTGAAAAATCAGAATTGAAATTTGAGCCCTATGTTGTATATCTCAGAAGTTATGCATGCAAGCTGTTCCAAAATTGGCACACACAGAGATAATGCCATACCAGATTAATGTTCAGGAGCCCATATATGACAGTGTTGCCAATATGATTCTAAGCCTGCTCATAGGTCCAACATTTAAATGCATGTAACATCTACACTATCAATGGGATTTCAACCAAATTTCCTATTTGCTTTACGTACAATAATAGATATGACTATACGTATTCTTGAGAGCCAGCAGGGCTGCCAACTGTTAATAAATGCTGTCCCAATTTTTTTTTCTAATACTAATATATCAGAAAGTATGCAAGCCAACAGCTCTAAACTCTGCACACGTATAGTACCTGACATTCTATATTAATTTGGGATAACTAATATACTGTTACGTGCCACCCCTCTAGTGACACTTTTGTTAACTGGATTACGGTGGGTTGAAGCACAACACAGATTGTTCCTTTAAATAAATAATTAACTTTATTGCGGCCAGGAAGATACACTACTCATCAGCAAATACAAGCAATGAGAACCTTACTCCAGTTTCCTCAAGTCTCTTCCTTATGGAGAGCTCCTGCCCCCTTTCACTTGTCAACAAACCACAGAAGTTAATCCGCCCTAATGAGTCTGGTGGCCTTGACAGAAACTACCTGCACCTCTTCCTTATGTACACAAATTACAGTTACTTACGATAACCTGCTACACGCTGCTTCGCTGTTCACGAGCTGGGAAACAATGTCACTGGATTTCGTAACTCGCACGGCACTTCACCACAATACCTCTGTCGCTCAGTGAAATCACACTCACTCAAAACACAGGCAGTCCCCTGTATGCTTCTCACTCCCTCGCTGTCAAGAGAAACGGCTTCACTAGGGGTTTCGCAAGTCACCACACTTCTGTCGCTCAGGATAAACGCTCGCACTAGCTGGTAAAACACACCCCACACTGCTTGACAGGTCGCTCTTATATAGCAGGCCGGTGACTCAATAAATGCTTCTAGACCCATCCAGGGTTCACGGCTTCTCGAGGCTTCCATCGCTGGCTGGGTCACTAATATTCTGGACCATCCCTTTGTCCTAGTAGTCCTGTTGCATAAGGCGCACGCAATACACTGAGGCAGAGCACAGCCCAGCCCTGGGGCAGTTGTGACTCACGCGGCGAGCGATGAAACAAACTCACAGCCGTAACACCACCCCCTTCCTAAAAAGCTGATCGTCCCGATCAATCATTGGTCCGTCTGTGTCCCTCCGTAGGCTGTCAGACGATCTCGATGCACGTTCTTCATCTTCGCCCTCGGGCTCCGCTGGATCCTGTAGACGACATCGTTGATCCGTTTCACGACTCGGTACGGGCCCTCCCAGGACTTCTGCAGTTTGGGTGACAGGCCTTTCTTCCGTAATGGGTTGAAGAGCCAGACCAGGTCGTCCTCGTGGAATCCGCCGGCATCCATCTGTTGGTCGTATCGGGTCTTCATTCGGTCGGTCTCGATCCGCAGTTTCCTTCTCGCGAACGGGTGCACGTCCTCCAGTTGGTCGACCAGTTCTTGACAATACTGGCTTACTGGGACCGGACCATTCCCAGGTCGGCCGAAGGCAAGGTCGACAGGTAGACGGAGCTCCCTCCCAAACATGGCCCGGGCTGGTGTGCACCCGGTGGCTTCATGCACGGCGGCGCGGTAGGCCAGGAGAAATAGAGGAAGATGTTTGTCCCAATCCCTCTGGTGCTCGCTGACGACTATTCGAAGATGGTTCTTGATGGTGCGATTGAATCGCTCTACCAACCCGTCGGACTGAGGGTGTAGCGGCGTTGTCCTTGTCTTCCGGATTCCCAGCAGCTGGCATAGGTTCTGGAACACCTGCGACTCGAAGTTCCTCCGTTGGTCGGAGTACAGCTCCAGGGGTACTCCGTACCGGCTGACGAATTCCTTCACCAGGGTCTCTGCGATCGTCGCGGCTTCTTGGTTAGGGAGCGCATACGCCTCCGGCCATTTGGTAAAGTAGTCGCTGACGACCAATATGAAGCGGTTCCCTGCTTCGCTTAACGGGAATGGCCCAGCAAAATCGATGGCCACTCTCTCCATAGGGCCGCCCACGTTGTAGGTCTTCAGTGGACCCCGTCGTCTTCGTCCTGGGCCCTTGCCGGCTGCGCAATCGTGGCACCTCGCACAGTGGTTCTCCACGTCAGTTCGGCATCCGATCCAGTAGAACCGCTCTCTCAGCTTCTCCAGGGTCTTTTTTATCCCTAGGTGTCCACCAGATGATCCTCCATGGACTTCCTTCAGGACTTCCTCCGTCATAGCCTTTGGTACGACGACTTGTTCCCGAGATGTCTTCCCGTCGGTGCTCTCCCAGGTCCGGCAGATGAGGCCATCCCTTACAATCAGCGAGTCCCACAGCGCCCAGTAGGACTTGAACTTTGGACTGCAGTCGCTCACAATGTTCCACCCGGGTCTGGGAACACAGGCCCTCTTCCATTCAGCTATCAGTCCCAGGTCATCATCTTCTGCTTGTGCCCGCGTGAAAGATTCGCGGCTCCAGCTCCCATGAAGTTCCACGGTAGTCCTTCGGCACTGTATCCCGGTGTTCTTCTCTCTTCTGGTACAGAAAGTGTAGTCTTCGGGGCACGGTCTTCGTGACAGGGCGTCGGCGTTAGAATGCAGTTGGCCTTTCCTGTGCTGGATCTCAAAGTTGTACTGTTGAAGCCTCTCTATCCACCGTGAGTGTTAACCCTCGGGCTATTTGAAGTTCAGGAGCCACCGCAGGGATGCATGGTCGGTCCTGATGAGAAATTATTGCCCGTACAGGTACTTGTGGAAGTGTTCGATGGTCTTCACGATGGCGAGCAGTTCCTTCCTGGTGACGCAGTAGTTCCTCTCTGGCTTTGACAAGGCTTTGCTGAAGTAGGCCACTACTCTCTCCTCGCCGTCCACTATTTGCGACAGGATTCCCCCTATACCAAAGTCGCTGGCATCGGTATCGACGATGAACCTTGTTCCAGGTCTGGGGTAGGCCAGAATAGGTGCGGTGCACAGAGCCTGCTTGAGTTGTTCGAAGGCACTGTGGCATTCTGCTGTCCACGTGAAGTGTTGGTCCTTCACAGTCAGTCGATGCTGTGGTTTGGCGATGTCGGCGAATCCTCTCACGAAGCGACGGTATTAAGTGCAGTGTCCCAGGAAGCTTCGTAGTTGGAACTTGTCCTTCGGAACTGGCCACTCCCTCACAGCTTCGGTCTTCTCTGGGTCGGTGCGCACCCCTTCCTCGGAGACGATATGCCCAAGGTACTGGACCTGCTTCTGGAAGAGCTGACACTTCTTGGGGCTCAACTTCAGCTGGGCAGCCCTTAGCTTCATCAAGATCTCCTTCAGGTTACTGTAGTGCTCCTCGAAGCTTTTTCCCAGAACGATGACGTCGTCTAGGTAGACCAGGCAGGTCTTCCAGTGTAGTCCCCTCAGAATGGACTCCATTAGCCTTTCGAAGGTCGCAGGGGCGTTGCACAGACCGAATGGCATGACGGTGAACTGCCAGAGCCCACTGCCCACAGAGAACGCAGTTTTCTCGCGGTCCTTAGGGTGGACCTCCACCTGCCAGTAGCCACTCTTCAAATCCAAGGTGGAGAACCATCTTGATCCTGATATGGTGTCTATCGTGTCATCGATCCGGGGTAGAGGGTAGCTGTCCTTCTTCGTTACGTCGTTCACCCGCCTGTAGTCCACACAGAACCTGGTGGAACCGTCCTTCTTCTTCACTAGCATGACCGGAGAACTCCAAGGACTATGTGATGGCTCGATCACCCTTTGCTCCTTCATCTATTCTACCATCCGGTCGACTTCGGCTTGCTTGGCGAGCGGGACACGTCGGAATGGGGCCCTAAACTGTGCGCTGCCCCCAACGTCGATTCTGTGCTGGACCAAGCTTGTCCTGCCGAAATCTTTGCTCCCCACGGAGAATTCATGTAGCAGGTCCCGAAGTTGGCGTGATTGTTCCTCGTTTAAATGGTCCTGGGATCCTTGGTACAGCTTCTGTAGTTCTTCTGGCAGGGCGCGTCTTCTTCGGTTGTCCGTCTGCAGGTGTCCGTCCGTCGTGTCAGTGATGCGGGAAATCCAGGTAACGGGCTCGCAGACTCCTAGGTTGGTGTCCCGGTGAACCGTAATATCGTAGTCGTTCAGGTTGGACAGGCGGACGTACGGCCGAGACGTCTTGGCAACTAGCAATCCTTTTGTCTGGATATCCTCATATTTTGGCTCGATGACAGCCACCACTCCCTCAGCTGTTCCGTCGACAATTACGGCAGCGCTGACTTCCGTCCTGGCGGGAACGATTAAGTCCTCTCTCAGCCTTACTCGTCGTGCGGCGACGGCCTCGTGTGCTGGTTGCAAAGCAAGTTCCTCACCTCCGAAGTGCAGAGTGTTGGTACTCAGATCCAAGATGATGTTGTTCTGGTCCAGGAAGTCCAGTCCGATGATCACTTCATTTGATACGTCGCCAACAAGCACTTGATGCTTTATCGCCCGTCGACCAATGACGAACTCCAGTGATGCTTCGCCATGTACCGGTGCGGTCTCTCCGATCACGGTTATTAGCTGGAGGTTCCTTTGTGTGGGTTGCACTCTCCACTTCGGGATCATGGTGGGACTGACGATGGTCCTCGATGCTCCCGTGTCGATTAGCATGGGCCAGCTCTCTCAGTTCATCGGCCAGGGGCTTGGTCTTGTCGGCTTTGGCTGGTTCGTCGACGTCCACCTGACGCACCCGCGCGCGCATCCTAGATACCTGCTTTGTCGTCTCGAACTCAAGTGCGTGGCTCAGGGCATCTGCCAGGGTCTTATTGCGCGCGAGTCGCAGCGCCTGTTGAGTGTCCGAGTCCCGTAGCCCGTCGGTGAAGGTCTGCGTCGCAATCTGTTCCAGAAAGTCGGCCGACGCTGTTGGATAGGCGAGCCTCACGAGGCGTGCAATGTCCATATCAAACTCCTGCAGGGTGTCCGCGTTCTTCTGTACCCGGATCCGGAGCTTTATCTGGTAGGCCTGCTGAAGATGGCTATCTCCATATCGGGACTCCATATGGGCGATCAGTGAAGCGTAGTCCTGGGATCCAGTCGGGATGGCCTGAAGGACGTTAAGGGCGTCCCCCCTCAGCGCTATAATGAGAGCTGTTGCCTTTTCCGTGCAGTTCCAGTTGTTTATGGAACAGGCCGCCTCAAACTGACGTAAGTAGGTGCTCCACGGGACCTTTCCGTCGAAGGTTGGGGGCGTCACTCTGCTCTGTCCCGTTCCTGATATTCCCGGTGTACCTGTGGGTGGGCGTCGGCGCAGCTCGGCAACTTCCTCTTGGAGAGCGTTGAATCTCGCTTCCATCCCCGTCGGCAGGCGTTGGTTCAGCTCAGAAATGTCCTTTTGTAAGGCGTTGAATTTCTCTTCCAGCCCCGTCAGCGGGCGTTGGCGCAGTTCGGCAACTTCCTCTTGTAAGGCTTTGAATTTCTCCTCCATCCCCATCAGCGGGCGTCGGCGCAGCTCGGCAACTTCCACTTGTAAGGCGTCGAACTTCTTTTCCACTGCCGTGACTTCCTCACGCAGCCCCTGTTCTAATTTCCTTTGGCTTTCCTCTAATTTCGTCAGCAGACACTGTTTCAGATTATTCTGGCCATCCAGAAATTTGGCGGTTAGTTCCTCTGCTAACTTATTCTGGCTGTGCTCCATCTTCCTCTGGCTGTCCTCTAATTTCGCAGTTAGGTCCTCGGTTAAATTCTTCTGACCGTCTTCCAACTTCTTCTGGCCGTCCTTCAGGTCCTTGGCTAAATTCTTCTGGCCGTCTTCAATCTTCTTCTGGCCGTCTTCCATTTTGGTTTCCATGCCACTTAACTTTTCTAGCAATGCTGCCAATTGCGCCTCTATTTTAGTTGTTTGTCTTGTTAAGGGCCTGCACTCACAGGAAAATTAGAGAAAATGACCTGCTCGGGTTTTGAAACCAGGACCGTCAGGTGTTGTGCTTGAGTTCGTAATCCGGCTTCTGACACCAGTTGTTACGTGCCACCCCTCTAGCGACACTTTTGTTAACTGGATTACGGTGGGTTGAAGCACAACACAGATTGTTCCTTTAAATAAATAATTAACTTTATTGCGGCCAGGTAGATACACTACTCATCAGCAAATACAAGCAATGAGAACCTTACTCCAGTTTCCTCAAGTCTCTTCCTTATGGAAAGCTCCTGTCCCCTTTCACTTGTCAACAAAACACAGAAGTTAATCCGCCCTAATGAGTCTGGTGGCCTTGACAGAAACTACCTGCACCTCCTCCTTATGTACACAAATTACAGTTACTTACGATAACCTGCTATACGCTGCTTCGCTGTTCACGAGCTGGGAAACAATGTCACTGGATTTTGTAACTCGCACGGCACTTCACCACAATACCCCTGTCGCTCAGTGAAATCACACTCACTCAAAACACAGGCAGTCCCCTGTATGCTTCTCACTCCCTCGCTGTCAAGAGAAACGGCTTCACTAGGGGTTTGGCAAGTCACCACACTTCTGTCGCTCAGGATAAACGCTCGCACTAGCTGGTAAAACACACACACACCCTGCTTGACAGGTCGCTCTTATATAGCAGGCCGGTGACTCAATAAATGCTTCTAGACCCATCCAGGGTTCACGGCTTCTCGAGGCTTCCATCGCAGGCTGGGTCACGAATATTCTGGACCATCCCTTTGTCCTAGTAGTCCTGTTGCATAAGGCGCACGCAATACACTGAGGCAGAGCACAACCCAGCCCTGGGGCAGTTGTGACTCATGCGGCGAGCGATGAACCAAACTCACAGCCGTAACAATACGTCGATGCTGCCAACATGATTCTAAGCTTGCTGGTATGTTCAATTTTAAATGCATGTGACTTCCATACCAACAAATCGATTTCAACCAAATTTTGTATGTGCTTTTTGTACCATAACAGATATGACTGCACGTATTCTTAAGAGCCATCAGGGCTGCCAACTGTTAATAAGTGCTCTCTCTAGACTTCTTAACCTAATTACAATATATCAGAAAGTATATAAGCCAACAGCTCTAAATTTTGCACACGTAGGCCTACATACCTGACATTCTAGATTAATTTGGAATAACTGATATATATCAGTGCTGCCAACATGATTCTAAGCCTGATGACAGGACCAATTTTTAAATACTTGTAATTTCTATATTAACAAAAGGTTTTTATCCAAAATTGGTACAATAATAGATCATAATGTTTCAGATTAATTCTAAGCAACACATACATGACACTGTTGCCAACATTATTTTACGAGCATTGATAGATCCAATGTAACATTTTATTTCTGATATATAGATTATTAATTGGCATGAATCTTAAATTTTAAGAAAATGAGGCTATTTTGTTCGTTACGGAACTACTTGATCAAAAGTAACTTCGTTACAGTCAGCGTTATAATTGTCAAGGTAACAAACGGTTACTTTTTCGTTACTTTTGAATAAACATATACAGTAGTTGCCTAATAACAATTTCCCCGCTACTATGATTAACTTGATTTGAATAAAACAGTGGATTCCAGTGAAATGGAAGAACAAAATGAACTATCACAAAACAACCTGGCACTCGTCATGTGGTGGCACACCCCATGGCTAAAAACATTGTGAACAGCATGTACAGTTTATTTATGTATCGTATGGCTTTTATTGCCGGGCGTGTCCGAGGGCATGTTCGGCTCGCCTGAGTCTGTAGCTGCTTCCAGCGGACACCCTTAGGGTGAGCTACATGTTCCGTTCAATTTCAAGTAGTTCCAACTTTCACTACCAGAAGTCAATGATATCTAGTGGTGAACGTTGGAAATTTGATAGAGCGTTCCGACGAAATCTAACCTAACAATTTAGCTTCACACAAGTTTAGTCTGTGGAAGGATCTTTTACGTGCCATAAATCTTTGACATGGGACCGCCGACTTTACTTCCACTCCGAAGGAAGGCATACTGAAGGATTTTAACGCTCTTAAAAATCCGACGACTCGGCCGGGTTTGAACACGCGATCTTGGGCACAGCAGTTCAGCATGGTACCGACTACGCCACCGAAGCCGCTAGCATGTACAGTATAACCTGCCTAAACCGGAACCTTTATATACCGGAAACATGGACAAACGGAAACAAAATTCGGAACCGAGGTATTTCCTATGTAAAATGACACTGTAAACCAGAAAACTGCCTAACGCGGAATCGGAAAGTAATTCCGGAACTTTAGGCGTAAATAACCTGACTAAGACGGATTATCTTATCCATAATACAAAGCTGTGTACTAAATTAAATGTTGAGCATGACTGTACTTGCACCAAGGTTCTAGGAAACAATAACTCTAATTTTTTCCTCAAGGGTGCAGCAGTATTGCTACATTTCACAACATCTGTACCATTACTTCCTCCAACCTCTTGTAATACACACAGTTTCCTTCTGATAAATCAGAGTAGAACAAAACAGTGAACCGGAGCAATCTTTAAAGATGTTCTCTTTACTCTGTAATGCATTTATTTACGTACTGTAATTTAATGACAACGTTTTCTAACAAATAGACACTGGAGGAGAAAATTAAAGTTATTGAAGAACATGGGAAAAACCAACGTCCGGCTAAAGAATTAAGGTAGGGGGCCCATATATCGCCTACGTTCCTAATATCGCATACCAGGGTTGCTCCCTGATGAGTGCTGCTGCCCAGTGACCAATACCGGAACTAAGGAGCTCTCTCCTTCGGTACTTGTGTGTGGAAGCCAGACGCAGCTGTGTTTCGTTTTCTTTTTTCTGTGAATTTTTGCTGATTTTCGAAGACGGTGAGTTAGTAAACATGTTTCATTACTTTTAGTGTAATAGATAAGGTTCAAGTGATATTGTTCTATCATTTGAGGCATTGATAGTAACTGTTATAGGCTACATTTAGGGGTAGTTAGTTTCGGGGTTTGAGGTTAGAGGCCGCCATCATTAAGACATGGGTAGTTCCCAATACCGCCCACTAGTGTGTTCCTATATCGTCCTAGGCGATATTATGAACACTTTCTAACTGGATTTCGTTTTCTTTCAGATGCCACATAGAAAGGCATGGGACAAGGTTAAAATGAAGGAGGCGGTAACAGTAGTATGGAATAAAGAGATGGGGCTCTTAAAAGCATCGAAAGCTTTTCATGTACCTAGATGTACCACTACACAAAACGTTCATGTAGGTCTTCAAAACCTACTACGCTCAAGAAATTGAAAATTGGCTGGCGATGCTTCCTTTCCGGGCTCTAACAGTTTTTCAAGTAGCAGCACTGGTAGGAAAGGCCTACATGAGAACAGCTACAATGGGAGTTGCTATGCAGGGTTTTTTTTGGTGCATTTTGATTTTGTGTTCCTAAAGGTCGAATAGACCATCTTTTGTGTTAGTTTATATATTTATTGTGAAAATTAATATATAATTTGTAACATAAAATACTTTATTTAATCCAAATTTAGATTTAGGCGATATTAGGAACATATAGTGGGCGATATTGGGAACAGTTATTTTTAATCGAAAAAATTACACGGTCGAAAACAATTGTTGTTGGTTTTTTTTTCGGTGTTAACATAATGTGTTTGTGTTGTGACTCAGTTTATTCTTTTTTTTTATTTAGTCAATTTACCCTCTAGGTTGGTGGTTCCCACGGACTCAGCGAGGGAACTCACCACTACCGCCACTGGAGCTGGGAAACATCTGGTCGGGATGGATACAACTGGGGTGGTGTGATCAGCACTTCGCCCAGGCGGCCTCACCTGCAAAGTGAACAGGGGCCTCATGAGGGATGGGAAGGGATGGATAGGCTAGGAAGAGGGAAGGAGGCGGCCGTGGCCTTACAGTAGGTACTGTCCCCGTAAATCCGGATAGTAGGCTGTCAGATATCCGCCCCCTCAATCGGATTGCCAATAATCAAACGCACCGGCACAGCTACATCAATGAAAATGGCACTGACAGATACTACCGAGATTAGAGCACAGCAGTTAACAAGAAATTATTGTGGAACACACCAAAATATACGGGGGTTCATACTTACCTTTACTTACCTCTTCAAATTAATCTCGGGTATGGGTTGCCAACTGGATCACTTAAAGTATGCCCACACAATAACCTCCACCATGATATTTAAAATGAACCAAGACGGAAACAAGAAACTTTAAACTGTACAATAATTTATTTCCCAGAAAGGGAATGACTTTAACAAAAACTCAACAAAATACACGTGGCAATCAGAAGCCATTGTCAATATAATCATGTCCTCCTGTAGGACTTGTTAACTTAGCATACAACATTTTCAGCTTTCACTTGCTTATAAAGAACGTAATAATAGTAATACACTTGGAATGGATGAGGGAATTGGGACAAGACACGTAGCAATTGTTTTCCTCTTTCATAAACATCACACTTTATTTATAACTGCAAGCCTGTTACGTGGTCGACCTTGGCCTCTAACATACAGTTGTCAGGCCAGCTGCGATCCACCCTACATCATGTCGCATGCCCACGTCGTCAAGTGGACCCACCTGTCCAGTCAGTGTTAGCATATGCTCGTAACCTCAGAGCCTAGCTCCTTTTCAAACACTTTAAATGTCCTCAACTCAACTCAAATATTATCACGCAAATCTTTTAAATGCTTCAATCACATGTTCAAAACTTGTTTAATTACATAATCCACTTGTATAATTAGCGTTCTTTAGAGTATATTAACAAAACTCTTAATGTTTATAACAAATGCTCATTAATTGTTTATAACAATTATAAATTGTTTATAATATTGTCAAATGACAATTGAAAAATCTATACACGCCTCTCTTAATTCCTTTCATTTCACATTATTGTTAAAGATATTTACACAATTATTTACAATATTAATATTATTTATTTTAGAAATACATTAAACCACACGTTTATCCGGTTGATAATTACTCAAATCAGGTTAATATAATCGACCAATGAAGGTTAGTTATATTTAAGTTTATATTCAGGTTTAATAAGTTTTAATAATTATTATTATTATTTGTGTCGGTAACCTCCATTCAAAATCGTTATCTCAAATTATTTAACACTCTTGTTAATTTTAACAGTAATTTCACATGATTAATTTTCAAAGGACCTGGACAATAAACTCAGCGGAAAAATACTTCGCTCAAATGCACAAATTGCATAAAATAGGCCCAGAATTCATCATATATTTCCATATATATGGCATAAAAATCTTCCACAATAAACCTCCACTTACAAATTCATTAACTTCATTCTTATTACTGTGGGAATCTCCTTCAATTATTCAAGGGCATTATTCATCAGCGACTTTTACATGTCCACTGAACTAACGATTATACATCCATAGTTCCTCCTCAAAAATTCTTATATTCATTAATTGTTTCAAAACTGTTATTTATTTAACCTTCGTGGGTTTCATTCATGAATCGATATGAAGTAAAAATTTGCCACTCACAAATAAATTTAATAGCAAATACGATTATACACGCCTCTCTGGTCTATCAAAATTGAGATTAATATCTCCTAAGTAATATATATTATTATACAGTATTCTGCCTAGTGGCAGGTCCATGTCTTCGTACAGAGAATTTCTGATGCCAACGTTCCCGGTCTTCAGCTTCTTTCTTCAGTCTGCTGTAACTCTTTCTATCTTTCATATCATCCAAATGTTGGATTCTTCTTCTTCCCCGTCCTGTCGTTCCTTTGATCTTACCTTCAGTGACGTCGTGTATGAGCCCCTCATGTCTAAGTATGTGCCCGATCCAGTTGGCCTTCCTCTGAAGAATTGTATACAGAAAAGTTTTATTCTCACCTACTCTTCTCAGTACTGCATCGTTTGTCACCCGATCTGTCCACTTGATCTTCTCTATTCTCCTCCAGCACCACATTTCAAAACTTTCTAAGTATTTTCTTTCCCTTTTTCTCATTGTCCACGTCTCTGCCCCGTACAGTGCAATGCTCCAGATGTAACACTTCACCAATTTCTTCCTTAGTTCTAAACTCAACTTTCCGGTGAGCAGAGTCCTCTTCTTGTTGAATGCGGCTTTGGCAATGGCAATTCTGGTGCGAATATCATTTGTGCATTGAGCATCTTTTGTCAGCAAGCTTCCCAAGTACTTGAACTGCTTCACATTCTCCAATTCTTGATTGTCGATATTTACCCTCTAAGGTTTCTCCCGTTTTGAAATCCGCATCACTTTTGATTTCTCGATGTTGATTTCCATGCCATATATCCTTCCAGTTTCCACCAACCGGTTCATCATGTGCTGCAGTTGTCTTTGATTTTTAGCGAGCACTACTAGGTCATCTGCATACTTGATGGTGTTTATGAGGCGTCCTCCTATCCTGAAATTTCCGCATCCTTTCAAAGCTTCTTTCACCAGCCATTCACCATACAGGTTGAAGAGACTTGGCGATAGACAACATCCTTGTCTGACTCCTCTTCCTATTTCCACGCTGTTCGTTTCTCCGTATTTCAGTCGCACCTTTACTCTTTGTCCCAGGTACAAATTAAAAATTAGTCTCCGGTCTCTCCAGTTGATTCCTATCTCCTTAAGGATGTTCAACAATTTTGTCCAGTTGACTCTGTCGAAGGCCTTCTGCCAGTCTATAAAACAAACGCAAACTTCTTCGTTAACAGTCAAAACTCTCTCCGACAATATCCTCACTATACCGATAGCATCTCTGGTTCCTTTTCCTTTCCTAAATCCAAATTGATCCTCTCCCATTACTTCTTCAATTTTGTGTTCCAGCCGTCTATTGAGTATTCTTGCAATGATCTTCGCCACATGTGAGATCAGACTAATTGTTCGGTAATCACTACATTTCGTAGCTTGTTTTTTCTTCTCAAGAGGAACCATTGTGACGGCCAAAAAGTCTTTAGGCCATTCTCCATTTTCATAAATGTTGTTGATAAGTTGTGTCAACACTTTCAGACCTCCGTCTCTGATTTCTTTCAGCAAATCCACCGGTATGTCGTCTTCTCCTGTAGCTTTCCCTTTTTTCATGTCCTCAATTGCCTTCTCTACTTCCATTGTCAGTATGCTGGGCCCTTTCTCGTCTTCATCAATCGCCTCCTCTGTCTCCATGTCGATGTCTTGCGGACGGTGTTCCTTATCGTAGAGTTCCTTTATGTATTCTTCCCATATTTTCAGCACTCCCGCTTGTTCAGAAACCATTTGTCCTCTAGAGTCCTCTATTCCGAATGACCTTACTTCTTTGTTCTCGCTTCCTCCCAGCTCCTTCGTTTTCTGGTACATTAGGTCGTACCTTCCTCTTCTTTGTAGTTCCTCTATGTCATCGCACATTTCTTCCATGTACTTTTCCTTTGCTTTGTCTGTTTCTCTCCTGAGTGCATTGTTAAGTCTTCTGTATTCTTCTTCGTTTATATTTTTACACTTCCTCCTTTCCTCCATCTTCTCCATCGACTCATTGGTGATCCAGGGTTTCCTCGCTCTCTTTGCTTCCCTCCCAACTTCACTCTTTAAAGTATTCAACAAAACCAGTTTAACATTTCGCCATTGCACTTCCACACTTGTACTTGCATTTTCACCTCTCATTTCACTAAATTGCTGCTCCAATGATTCTCCTACTTTCTCATTGTTCACTCTTAACTTTTCCAGGTCCCATCTCTGCTTTCTCCTCCCACACTGTCTAATCATCTTCAGCCTTGTATTGATGTCTGCAACCAAAAGGTTGTGATCCGAGTCGATATCGGCAGCCGGCATAGTCCTAGCGTCTTTCACACTGCCCCTAAACCTCTGTTTAACAAGTATGTAGTCTATTTGATATCTGTTAATGTCTCCTGGGCTCCTCCATGTGTATAATTTGCTCTTTCTTTTCTTGAACCAAGTGTTCATCACCACTAAATTGTTTCTCTGACAGAATTCCACTAGCATCCCTCCTCTGTCGTTCCTTCTGCCTAATCCATATTGTCCCACAATGTTTGCTTCCCTACCTTGTCCAACCACACTATTCCAATCACCCATAATTATGGTGTTTACTCTTCCTCTGCCTTCAGAGTGAATGATATCTTCTATTTCATCGTACAATTTCTCCACTTCGTCGTCATCATGATCTGATGTCGGCATGTACACTTGAATTATCATAATGTCCACTGGTTGTGCACTTAATTTCACAAACATTAAACGATCGCTATGGCACACCACTTTAGTCACACTGTGCACTAGTTGATTTCCCATCACTATTGCTACACCACGTTCAAAACCTTGTCCACCTGAATAGAACATTGTGTAATTACCTGACACTATTTCACCACTATCTGTCCATCTCACTTCACTTAAACCCATTATGTTAACTTCACATTTTTCCATTTCTCTCTTCAAATTTTCCAGTTTCCCTGCTCTTCGAAGTGTTCTTACATTCCATGTCCCAATCCTAAAATTAAAATGTTCAACTCTTTCGATGACTTCCCCTAAGGTACTACCCACCTGGAGATCCGATCGGGGGAGTAGTTTACCTCTGGAACGTTTTATTCCAGGAAGTGCCATCATCTATTCTCCGTCCTCCGACGTTCAGGAAATATAATAATGTGGTAGTCTTTCCATTTCCTTTCCACATCGCAGTATCATGACCGAAGAACCAGACTATGATTGATTCCGCCCATGAGTTTTCGATGTTGATCCATCAAAAGCATCATTTGCTCTGTGCATCAAGTCGATACTGGTGCCCGCTGCTGTCCGGTTCCAGATTGCATCTTCCGTTAGTTACGTAAGACACCATACAGTATTATTAGGTTTTATCACGTTTTCTTGTTGGTAATTATTTATTTTATACCTATGCATTCCGTTTCACAGTATATAATTATTGTTTTTCACAGATAATTTTTAAGGTAAAGCCGTAAATTTACTTATTTTGGTGTGTAAACAAACATGAGATTATTTTAACGGTATTTATTCATGTCTTGTGACACTTCAAGAGGCCATGGCCTTATATATCCATACGTTGATTGGCTTCTTGTAAGATCTATCACCATGTGAAAGAGTCCGGGTATATTTCGTGTTTAGTCTCAGACGCTATATAGGTGGCTTTGGGATTTCAAAGGCATGCCCCTATTGAAGCAAGAAACTACAAAATATCCAATCAAAGCTATATAAACAAAATGGCAGCAATCTATGATATCGAAACACATTCCACAAATTGATTAAACCATTCCAACAAGAAGCACCAATCCAGAAGACAATTTATGCACTCGCACTGTAAAATCATTAATAATCTTTGAAATCACTTGATGATCGCTATAAAACAGCATAAATACCATTATAGAAAACAAATATGTGGCACCTCATCACAATCTAGGTCTTATCATGGCCACCTAATAATAGGACTCCCCTAAGTAATATAGTATAAAAATACTATCTTCAAACCAAGTTCATCTAAACTGCATAAATAATTGAATAGAATACAATTAGACTTTGGAATGCAAACATTATTGTTCCAATCTAGTATTGAGAAAAACTCCAATCAAAAATTCATTACTATAGTGTATTCAATAAATCGTAATCAATGTTCATAGTTCATAAAATTGTCTATAATGCAATGGTAATTTCAGAACTGACGATAAACGTCTATGTTGCAATCATGTTCATAAAACGACTAGTATTTCCAAGATCGTCGATACAGAAATAGATTTTAACGCTCTAAAATCTTTTAATTATTCTTCTCTCTTGAGGATGACAGAAAATTGGTCAAAGTAATTTACTGAAATAGAAATACTTTAATAAAATGACACGCTGTCTGAATTCAAATCTGCCATAGAAAATCGTTAACTTTACAGTCAAATCGTGACTACAAAAATATGCAAATTACTGTAAGAATATAAATTATCAGTCTCAACTGATCCAAAATTATTTAACTATGCCACTGACATAACAATGTCTTAATAAATCGTAGAAAAAGGCATAACTCATCGAAGTGTACTGAGTACAGAATTATCAAGCAAGAATATGGGGCAAAATATATATGGGACAAAACAAAAATATGGGAAAAATGGTTGCTCAGATATCGCTAAATGACTCAAATAAAACAAGAAACGTTCACGACTACCTTATCTGTTGATTGAAGTTCTAGAGGAAAATCTTCCAAAGAAGACTGGTGATGGTTCCATTTCACCAAAAAGATGTGCTCCGTCCTCGAACCTGGAACCAGCGCCCTCGGAGAATAGAACTGCTTCCTCCCCCGGAAATTGCACTGCTCCGTGTATACGATAGACATCCTTCTGGCAAAACTCTTCTTTGTGAGCCGGGTCTACCCTGGCCTCTCTTGTTAGTTCCCTGAAGTTCTGGTAGAAATTCGCCATGAAGTTTATTGCAGTTATTTCCGTAGAAATATTCATAGTTGTGGAGTATGAATACGTTTCCACTGCCATTTGATATAATTCAGCGTTGGACCACGATGCATGAGTGTAGTTGGATGTTCACTACATGCTCGCTTTTGTAGAAAGACGATTAGCGAAGTTCCATGCTGCTATTTCACTCCATTGATATATGTCCCAATTGCATTAAAGTCCTTAGCCTTCCATCTCCATTTCCGTTATAATAGTTGAAAGAACTGCGATATTATATTGTTCCATGTTAGAATGCAGCGTTATATTATCAAAAGCAATATGTAGTAGCACGGTTGCAATACCAGTGTCAGCCGTAGCGTAGAATGTGATATTTTAAAAGTGCTTCTCAGGTGGCGAGAAAATCACTTTTGTCTGCCGTGTTAAAATGCCAATATCTTCTAAATTATAATCTTGAAAATGTTCAACCTTTCTACACACTTTAATATAGTACTGCACAATAGGAGTAGCTTAAAGGCATTAGTCAACTCTTGATATATTATCTTGTAGACTTGAAAATGTGTGCGTTTCAACTTCGCCTAGTTTCAAACACCGTAAAATGGAACTGCGGCACGCTCGAAGCTCGTTCGATGCGGTGGGCTTTACCACACGCTAAAGACGACCTGTTTCACTGTATCACTCGAAAACGACTATAACATCAGAAATATATCTGCGGTATCAGACATATGAGATATGAGAGCTCCTCTCTGCTGTGCAAGACCTTTTATCAACTTCTTAAGGGGCGTATCCATCCCTTCCATAGCTTGTTTCTCCGTCATCGCTAGAAGTTCTAACTTTGGCTATACTTGACGGATTTTCAAATTTCAAAAACTCAAAAATAATTTCTTCAAAATTCCAAATCAATGCCATAACTGAAAATAGGTTTCCACAATTCTGCATTCCAAAAGTAATTAAATATGATAGTTTCAGTAATCTCCGTCTCCCTCCAAACTATCGTTCATTGGTTCGAGTCTTTCCTCCAATCGCGTAACTTCTTCCTCAGCACAATTCCATGTTTCCCTGCGACTGCATCGTAAATCTCAGATCTTTCTCGAACAAAATCATGACGTCACCAAGAATCTCAGCTCAAGCAGCCTACTTGCGTGAAGTCTGCGTCATCCTTGCTTACGTCATGAATATCCACGTCACAACTATGACAGTCATAACTTTCTTCATATTTGCCAATACAACCGCCGTGGTCTCAATATAATTCAATTTACGGGGGCATTCTCCCTTCACCACGTTTTAAAAACAGTTGCAAATTGTTTTTAAACTCTGTGTTATAAATATCTCAATTCACTTGAACACGAAATTGAATTATTATTGGCTTACTCTTGGATAGTATTTCTTCAAGTTTCCAGCATTGAACTTGCCATAAACGACATTATTCTCATCATCGTAGAGTTCATAACAGTTGTTGCCATAAGCATTCGTAATTCTGAACGGACCCATGAACACTATTCCAAACTTGGGATAGATTTTCTTACTCACATCAGCCTTGACAGGTCTGCGTAGTAATACTAGATTTCCAATTTCTAAGGGGGCACCAAAACGCTTTCCAGCTACTCTTTTCAATCGTTTTTCTGCTGCTTTCTGGAGTTGTTCCTTCGCTCTGTCAATTCTCTGCTGCCTTCCTAGGTCGGGATCTCTAGGAACGTGGTTAAAAAGATTATCCCACGGCCTTTCTGGGTTTCTTCCTAGATGAAGTCTCATTGGCACTTCTCCTGTGCTCTCCTGCACTGTAGAATTCAGACATTCCTCAATAAGGGGTACAAATCTCACCCAACCAGAATGATCATTCGGACAGAAAATTCGACAAAATTTCGAAAATTCAGCCATATATCTTTCTGAAGAATTCGATTCTGGATAGCGCACGCTTGAAAATAAGTGCTTAATACTAAGCCTTTCCATATCTGCAGCAAATTCTAAGGATGTAAACTGAGCTCCATGATCTGATAGTAGATATTCTGGTTTACCAGCTTTTGGAAATACAGCATGTTCCAGTCTGCTTACAACATTCCTCGTGTTAGCTTTTTGCATGGGACTCATTGTTACAAATTTCGAGAAGACATCCACGGTAACCAACAGGAACTGATTACCCTGATATCCCTTCGGACAAGGACCAAATATGTCTGTCGCCATGAGTTCATTTGGTTTAGAGGGAATCATAGCCTTAGGTTTTCCTTTTAATAGAGCGGAAGCATACTTTGCTCTTTGACATTTATCACATGAACGAATGACATTAGCAATGCTGGAACGCATGTTAGTCCAAATAAACCTCTCTTTAAGAGTGTCAAGAGTTTTATCTAAACCGGCATGTCCAGTTGCGTGATGAGCTACCCACACTAAATTGACAACAAGTTTAGGTGGCACGACTATTCGGAGCTTTGTATGCGCAGAGTCAGCATACTTACATACGATGTCTCCACTCAAGACAAAGTGTCGTGATTCTCTCTGTGTAGCTGCATAGTCAACATCAATATTTTCCATGTAACCCTTAAGGAACCTGTACATTTTCCTGATTGGAGCGTGTCTCTTCTGTGACACACCGATTCGGGCTAACCCCCTAACGGTCTCTTGATCTTGCTGCTCCAATTGTACATGGTGTATCTGCACATTTTTGATAGGGTTACGTGATAAAGCATCAACCAGTAAGTTATCTTTCCCAGGCTGATGGACGATAGTGGCGTTAAACTGTTGGGTGAACAAAGCCCAACGTGTCAATCTATCACTAGACATGTCAGTTTGCAGCATAAACTGAAGTGCTTTGTGATCTGTAATAATGATAACCTTGTGTCCCAGCAGCATTTTTTTCCACGCTTGCAAAGCTGTTACAAAAGCTAACGCTTCTAGTTCTGTCGTAAAGTAGTTTTCCTCGTGTTTCCTTAACTTCCGACTAGTGAACGCAATGTAGTACTTGTTGCCTGCCTCGTCTTTTTGGTATAAGACTGCACTAATGCCTATTCTTGATGCATCAGACTCGATATAGAACATCTTCTCAAAGTCTGGGTACTCCAGTTTAACGTTGTTTCTGAGCATCTCCTTTGCTTTTTCAAAAGCCTCGTCTGCTGCGGTACTCCATTTCCATCTGTTATTCTTCTTGAGTAAGTCATACAGAGGAGCCATAATTTCAGAGTATCTCGGACAGTGGCTGCTGATAAATTGGCATGCGCCTACAAATTCTCTGACTTGTTTCACCTTAGTTGGCTTTGGGAATCTTGTGATCGCATCTACTTTCTGCATGTTTGGATGATATCCATCTTTATCAATCGTATGCCCCAAGTAGTTGATTTCCTTCTTCAAGAATTGACATTTTCCAAAATTGACCTTGATATTGGCCTCCCTTAAATTTTCAAACAACTTTCTCAAATGCACTAAATGTTCTGCGGCGTTGGGTGAAGATACAATTAAATCGTCAATGTAGCAGATTACATTTTCCTTTACTTCGTCAGTGAGCTTGCTATCAAGTGCTCGAATAAGTGCTGGTCCACTGTTGACCATTCCAAAAGGCATTCTCACAAAGACCCATGACGTCTGGTCAAATAAGAATCCAGTGTACTGCATACTCTCTTCTTCCAGTTGAACTTGGTAAAACGAAGATGTCAAGTCAAGAACACTGAAACATGCTCTCCCTTTGAACTTTCGAAGCAGATCTCTAATCTTAGGTGGTCGGTCATTTTCTGGAAGAATCTTCAAGTTGATGGTCCGAGCATCGAGACAAAGACGTATCTGACCATTACTTTTCTTTACTACAGTGATGGGGTTTATATAAGACGACGCCTGTTTTTTAATAATCCCGTCTACCTCCATTTTTCTGATCAACCCTCGTACTTCTTGATAGTATTTCTCAGGTATGGGGTATATTCTCTTTTGGTAAGGGGTTTCATCGGTCAGCCTTATCTTGTACTTATAGTCTTTAATCAATCCAGGCTTTTCATCAAAAATATCTTGGAATTTCTTTATCAAATCCTCAAATTCCCCCTGAATTTCTTCAAATCCTTCAGTTTTTCTACTGGGTATTTCTGTTAGATTCTCTACTTCATTGATAATGGTATTTAAAATCTCTTCCCTAAGGTCTATCTCCAGACTGTTTTTCACATCCTGTTCTTCGATCTCTTCTGTGATCATGTACCCATCATTAAAGCTAATAATCCTATTCTTCATGTCAATAATGGCTCCAACTTTCGATATAAAATCGATTCCTAGCACAATATCGAAATGGATCTTGTTTACCACAATAAAGATCTGTTCATAATTCCTTCCATTAATTTCAAAGTTCAACAACACTTGGATCTTGCATTTCACTGCCTTGTCTTGGAAAATTCCTCTCACTTTGACGGTAGAAACTGGTAAAACTGTCATGTTTTCTCCTTTTAACAGACTTTGATAGCATTCATCAGAAATGATAGAAATAATTGCGCCGGTATCCATAAGAGCTTTGTACTGTTGGCCATCTATCAGTACAGAAATAATAGGTAAGGCACATGGTCTTTCCTCATTGACGATTCCCCTCTCTTCTAATAAATCCTCATCCGTTACTTCATAAATTTCATTAATGTTAATTAGGTGTGGTGTGGCAATGTATTCATGGTTTCTCACTGTCGTTGAGAAATCGGCGTTTTTTTTTTGTGTTACCAATCTCAAAGTTCTGCTGGCTTGTAGAAGGACCAGGATCGATCACTACATCCTGTCTTTTCTTTTGGATTTCAGCTTCCTTCTCTCGTAATTCCTTAAGATACTGCTGACTTTCTTTCTCTCTCTCTTGATATTTGTCGGGTGTCATAACCTGACCTTGAGAATTCTGATTTCGATTCTGGTAATTTCTATTGTAATTCCTATTGTAGCCCTGGTTATTGTAGTATCTACCTCTTCCATTGTTATAATTTCCTCTATTGTTAATCCAGCCTCTTCTTTGCTGATATGGACGGTAACCTTGCGATCTGTGGTTGCGAAAGTGATGGTTCCTGTGAGGACCTACATTTTCAGTTTTTTCTTCATCAGGCTTGTCAGTTTGCTGAACTTGATCCATATAGACAGTATTGATGTCTTTGAATTCGTGCCTCTGACCTTTTTGTACCACATTTGGCATTGGACTCGTGTAGTCAAGCCTCCTCAATAATTCGTCCATACTGGTCAAATCCCTGATGTTTGACGATATGATGAGTCTTCTCACCTCCACAGGCAGCATACGAGAAATCGCATCTATCAACTGCTCTGTTGACAATGGGGGTTGCAAAAATCTCAAGCGTGATAACTGGCTCGTGAAGAAATCAGCGTACAGTGTTGGAAGAGTACCTGAATACTTCCTTGAGTATACCTCAGCTCTTAGTGAATTCTGTGCTTTGATGGACCAGAATCGTTTTATCAGTGTCTCTGCAAATTCGTCAAAATTACTGAAAGTGTAGCGAAATGCTCTGAACCATTCAAGGGGTCCTCCAGCTAGAAATCTCTCCACTATCCTCATCTCTCTTTCTCTGGGAATGTGAGCTTCAATGAAATAGTCTTTCAGGTTCCGGATATATTCTATTGGTGTTAGACTATCAGTATTGCTAAATTTTTGAGGTTTGTCCTCGAAGTTCCGGATGACTGTCACATTTCTCGGATATGAATCCATGTAATTCCTCCCACTATCACGATATCTCCATTCAGGTTCAATATTCCTATCCTCATCTTCTTCCCGGAATCTGGATATACGTTCCTCAGGACTAATATATCTCTCTTCTGTAGCAAGATTACATCTTCTGACGTAATTCCTATCATCTTCACCAGTCAAGCCTTCTGGATCCTTATCCGTGATTTCCGTGATGACTTTCCTGATTAACTCTTCTTTATAGGTTTCCATCATGCTGGCTTCTCCTAGTTTCAAATTCTGAAGTTTGCTCGTGGTTTCATTAACATCAGAGACAACCTTATGAATTTGTTCCTCTAACGCGGATTTTAATGCTTGCACGTCCTGACCTATTTGCGTTCTATCCTCTACCTGCTTTTCGGATAGCGAATCCATCCTTATACTCAAATCTTTCCTAATTTGCACTACTTCATTATTAATGTCTACTTGTGTACTGGCAAGTTTTCTTTCAATTCGTTCCTGAATCTGAGTTACATGTTCCCCACTTGACCTATTCCATTCATCTTTCCACACCGTTACATTTGCAGTTAACATTTCCGCAATATCTACTTCAATGTCTTCCTTAAGTAAACGATTATGATCTAATACTTGGGTTCTCATGACCTCTACATCATACTTTAATCCTGCTAAAGAAGCTGTTGTCCTAACAGACTCGTCAACCAACCTAGTTGTTAATGCACTAATGTTACGAGTACAAAGTGTTTTTGAAGTTTCAATTTCTTCTCTTACTTTATTAACATCAGTTTGAACTTTAGCAATGTCTACAAAAACAGTGTTAACTTCTACTTGTATCTTAGTTATATCGCTTTGCATCTCATTTACATCGGAATGAATGTTATTAATGTCTACTTGAACATTTGACACATCGGTTCGGACATTTATAATCTCTCTTTGAACCTCTTCAACTTTATCTTGTACAGTAGCAACATCGTTCCTAACAACAATTACTTCAGCTCTAGCACATGAAATATCACCCCAGACATTAGCAACATCAAGATTCAACATAGAAAGATCTTTATGTACCTTAGAAACATCAGTTTTAACCTCTGAAACATCTTTATGAATGTCACTTACAGCATTCTCGATTCCCTGGGTACTGATCTGTAAACGCGACATATCATTTTCTAAGTTTGCAGAACTGGTCTGAAGAACTTTCAAACTTTCATCCAGCATCTGCTTTGTTCGACTAGCATTCCTAGCTTCCATCTCCTTTACACTTTCATCCATGCTAGCTTTCAAACTTTCATCCAGCCTAATAGACAAGTTAGCAGACAAATTACTAGAATTCTCCTCCATCATCTGCTTCATACTGCTATTCATGCTAGCTTTCAAATTAGCAGACATCTCCTCCAACATCATTCTCAGACTCTCATCTGCCATATTAATATTATTCAAAAATAGACTGCGTTAGGGACATACATCAAACAGAGCAAAATAACAACATCTGAGCAACATATTTCACCATATATAAGTTTGAGCAATATTCTGTCTTAAATCTAACTTATAATTACCTTATAATTAACCTTCGTAGACACTTCATGTTGAAATAAACTCAAGCACATGTTCAAATTTCCCTGGTTCATTTTAAAATATCCTAACACAAATAATTTACATTTACAATCCAAATAGTTTAATTTTATCTTTAATATGACGAAACATGTCATAAGCCGGTCAAATAAAATAAGATTCCAGATCATAGGCGATTTTTCTAAGTTTCCAGCCTATTTAACCTCTCTCAAGTTGTATAAGATCGGATCTTTTCTGAGTGTAATTTTCCTAATACAACACAACATTTAATCCCTATATAATCACACTCTCAAATTCTACAATAGGCCAAGACATCTAACAAAGAATCAACCTCTTTATTTGAGTCTTCACAATCCCATTGACATAGATAACTTGGTAATCCAATGTTATTCGAACACTCCACAAAATTGCGGTGCCAATTCTACTGCAATAACTTGGTTATCCAATGTTTTGCTGATCGAGCCAATCGAGCTGATCGTGCCCCACGTTTTAGGGTTGCCAATCCTACTGTCCCCGTAAATCCGGATAGTAGGCTGTCAGATATCCGCCCCCTCAATCGGATTGCCAATAATCAAACGCACCGGCACAGCTACATCAATGAAAATGGCACTGACAGATACTACCGAGATTAGAGCACAGCAGTTAACAAGAAATTATTGTGGAACACACCAAAATATACGGGGGTTCATACTTACCTTTACTTACCTCTTCAAATTAATCTCGGGTATGGGTTGCCAACTGGATCACTTAAAGTATGCCCACACAATAACCTCCACCATGATATTTAAAATGAACCAAGACGGAAACAAGAAACTTTAAACTGCACAATAATTTATTTCACAGAAAGGGAATGACTTTAACAAAAACTCAACAAAATACACGTGGCAATCAGAAGCCATTGTCAATATAATCATGTCCTCCTGTAGGACTTGTTAACTTAGCATACAACATTTTCAGCTTTCACTAGCTTATACAGAACGTAATAATAGTGATACACTTGGAATGGATGAGGGAATTGGAACGAGACATGTAGCAATTGTTTTCCTCTTTCATAAACATCACACTTTATTTATAACTGCAAGCCTGTTACGTGGTCGACCTTGGCCTCTAACATACAGTTGTCAGGCCAGTTGCGATCCACCCTACATCATGTCGCATGCCCACGTCGTCAAGTGGACCCACCTGTCCAGCTAACCTTAGCATATGCTCGTAACCTCAGAGCCTAGCTCCTTTTCAAACACTTTAAATGTCCTCAACTCAACTCAAATATTATCACGCAAATCTTTTAAATGCTTCAATCACATGTTACTGGATTACTCTAATAATCCCAAAACTTGTTTAATTACATAATCCACTTGTATAATTAGCGTTCATTAGAGTATATTAACAAAACTCTTAATGTTTATAACAAATGCTCATTAATTGTTTATAACAGTTATAAATTGTTTATAATATTGTCAAATGACAATTGAAAAATCTATACACGCCTCACTTAATTCCTTTCATTTCACATCATTGTTAAAGATATTTACACAATTATTTACAATATTAATATTATTTATTTTAGAAATACATTAAACCACACGTTTATCCGGTTGATAATTACTCAAATCAGGTTAATATAATCGACCAATGAAGGTTAGTTATATTTAAGTTTATATTCAGGTTTAATAAGTTTTAATAATTATTATTATTATTTGTGACGGTAACCTCCATTCAAAATCGTTATCTCAAATTATTTAACACTCTTGTTAATTTTAACAGTAATTTCACATGATTAATTTTCAAAGGACCTGGACAATAAACTCAGCGGAAAAATACTTCGCTCAAATGCACACATTGCATAAAATAGGCCCAGAATTCATCATATATTTCCATATATATGGCATAAAAATCTTCCACAATAAACCTCCACTTACAAATTCATTAACTTCATTCTTATTACTGTGGGAATCTCCTTCAATTATTCAAGGGCATTATTCATCAGCGACTTTTACATGTCCACTGAACTAACGATTATACATCCATAGTTCCTCTTCAAAAATTCTTATATTCATTAATTGTTTCAAAACTGTTATTTATTTAACCTTCGTGGGTTTCATTCATGAATCGATATGAAGTAAAAATTTGCCAATCACAAATAAATTTAATAGCAAATACGATTATACACGCCTCTCTGGTCTATCAAAATTGAGATTAATATCTCCTAAGTAATATAGTATAAAAATACTATCTTCAAACAAAGTTCATCTAAACTGCATAAATAATTGAATACAATTAGACTTTGGAATGCAAACATTATTGTTCCAATCTAGTATTGAGAAAAACTCCTATCAAAAATTCATTACTATAATGTATTCACTAAATCGTAATCAATGTTCATAGTTCATAAAATTGTCTATAATGCAATGGTAATTTCAGAACTGACGATAAACGTCTATGTTGCAATCATGTTCATAAAACGACTAGTATTTCCAAGATCGTCGATACAGAAATAGATTTTAACGCTCTAAAATCTTTTAATTATTCTTCTTTCTTGAGGATGACAGAAAATTAGTCAAAGTAATTTACTGAAATAGAATTACTTTAATAAAATGACACGCTGTCTGAATTCAAATCTGCCATAGAAAATCGTTAACTTTACAGTCAAATCGTGACTACAAAAATATGCAAATTACTGAAAGAATATAAATTATCAGTCTCAACTGATCCAAAATTATTTAACTATGCCACTGACATAACAATGTCTTAATAAATCGTAGAAAAAGGCATAACTCATCGAAGTGTACTGAGTACAGAATTATCAAGCAAGAATATGGGGCAAAATATATATGGGACAAAACAAAAATATGGGAAAAATGGTTGCTCAGATATCGCTAAATGACTCAAATAAAACAAGAAACGTTCACGACTACCTTATCTGTTGATTGAAGTTCTAGAGGAAAATCTTCCAAAGAAGACTGGTGATGGTTCCATTTCACCAAAAAGATGTGCTCCGTCCTCGAACCTGGAACCAGCGCCCTCGGAGAATAGAACTGCTTCCTCCCCCGGAAATTGCACTGCTCCGTGTATACGATAGACATCCTTCTGGCAAAACTCTTCTTTGTGAGCCGGGTCTACCCTGGCCTCTCTTGATAGTTCCCTGAAGTTCTGGTAGAAATTCGCCATGAAGTTTATTCGCAGTTATTTCCGTAGAAATATTCATAGTTGTGGAGTATGAATACGTTTCCACTGCCATTTGATATAATTCAGCGTTGGACCACGATGCATGAGTGTAGTTGGATGTTTACTACATGCTCGCTTTTGTAGAAAGACGATTAGCGAAGTTCCATGCTGCTATTTCACTCCATTGATATATGTCCCAATTGCATTAAAGTCCTTAGCCTTCCATCTCCATTTCCGTTATAATAGTTGAAAGAACTGCGATATTATATTGTTCCATGTTAGAATGCAGCGTTATATTATCAAAAGCAATATGTAGTAGCAAGGTTGCAATACCAGTGTCAGCCGTAGCGTAGAATGTGATATTTTAAAAGTGCTTCTCAGGTGGCGAGAAAATCACTTTTGTCTGCCGTGTTAAATGCCAATATCTTCTAAATTATAATCTTGAAAATGTTCAACCTTTCTACACACTTTAATATAGTACTGCACAATAGAAGTAGCTTAAAGGCATTAGTCAACTCTTGATATATTATCTTGTAGACTTGAAAATGTGTGCGTTTCAACTTCGCCTAGTTTCTAACACCGTAAAATGGAACTGCGGCACGCTCGAAGCTCGTTCGATGCGGTGGGCTTTACCACACGCTAAAGACGACCTGTTTCACTGTATCACTCGAAAACGACTATAACATTTGAAATAGATCTGCGGTATCAGACATATGAGATATGAGAGCTCCTCTCTGCTGTGCAAGACCTTTTATCAACTTCTTAAGGGGCGTATCCATACCTTCCATAGCTTGTTTCTCCGTCATCGCTAGAAGTTCTAACTTTGGCTATACTTGACGGATTTTCAAATTTCAAAAACTCAAAAATAATTTCTTCAAAATTCCAAATCAATGCCATAACTGAAAATAGGTTTCCACAATTTTGCATTCCAAAAGTAATTAAATATGATAGTTTCAGTAATCTCCGTCTCCCTCCAAACTATCGTTCATTGGTTCGAGTCTTTCCTCCAATCGCGTAACTTCTTCCTCAGCACAATTCCATGTTTCCCTGCGACTGCGTCGTAAATCTCAGATCTTTCTCGAACAAAATCATGACGTCACCAAGAATCTCAGCTCAAGCAGCCTACTTGCGTGAAGTCTGCGTCATCCGTGCTTACGTCATGAATATCCACGTCACAACTATGACAGCCATAACTTTCTTCATATTTGCCAATACAACCGCCGTGGTCTCAATATAATTCAATTTACGGGGGCAGTACCATCCCGGCATTTGCCCGAAGACGAAGTGGGAAACCACGGAAAACCACTTCGAGGATGGCTGAGGTGGGAATCGAACCCCCTCTACTCATTTGGACCACCCGAGGCTGAGTAGACCCCGTTCCAGTCCTCATACCACTTTTCAAATTTCGTGGCAGAGCCGGGAATCGAACCAAGGACCTCCGGGGCGGCAGCTAAGCGCGCTGACCGCTACGCTACGGAGGCGACTCAGTTTATTCTTACAGAACATTCTAGAATACAGATTAAAACTTATTTGAGAAAAATAGCACATGGATTAATACTCTGATATAAAAATAACTGCTTAAGTGGGCGATATTTGCCCCCCCCCCCCCCTACCTTAATTGTGTTGTTTAAAGTGGGGAAAATCTCTAATTATCTCACAGGAATCCCATACAGTATTTCCTTGTAGTGTATTTTGTCTTATTAAAACTCAGCCTTTGTAAAACGGAAACCTGTGAAAACGGAAATATAAATCCGGGACGATTGCGTTCCGCTCTAGACAGGTTTTACTGCAGGTAGAACTATAAAATAATCTTGTAACCATAATACTAAAGGCCAGAATAACTATGTTTAATGAACAATTTGTGATAATAATAATAATAATAATAATAATAACAATATCAAGCTCTCGAATTACCGATGTCTTACCTGCACATGCTCTTTTAAGTTCGCTGCGGAATTGCGACTGCTCTGCATTATTTTTCCACCTGTGTATACTTTACAATCGATTTTAAGAAATTTAATATACCGGCGTATGACTGCCAAGGTATCACTTTCGCTTGTTTCTATACCACAACAATGGCACAACTCTAGACACAAATCTCAACACTGAAGTACCAGTAATACCTCAAGGATGATTTTAACATAGCTTTAGGCGTACCTCTGAAGAGATTGCGGATGTTCGGTTCCAATTCCTCCCGCTCCCGAAACCACTTAAACAGGTCGGGCGTAAGTAGTCTAATAAAATGCTGCTTTGTATTCTCAGGCCATCTCAGAATTGGCTACAAAACATATCCGAAATATAGCTGCCTCAAGAGCTGGCACGTTTAGTACCGAGAATGGTTCATAAACCCTGATTGAGGATCTTGCAGACCTTTTAGATTAGCATAATGTGCATCACAGAAGATAGTGGGAAGTACAGCGTGTTTCACCGCAATACACAACAGTTATGTGGGTTGCCTACCACCTGCAATGGAGCCGCGACAAGTTCTTGCTCGCCAATTCGTCTATCTCTGGTCCCTATGCCTTGGTGTTTTCTGTCCTTCCGTTCCAAAGACTGTCACGGTGACGCAGACGCTAGCACGAGAGACTGCGGAGCCTATGGTGCGGGGTTCGAATCTCGACTGTGGCACCGTTGTGTTTAAATATATTGATAAGCTCAAAACAGTAAATGGAAGAACAGTGCCTTCCTCTCTTCACTCCCCCCATCTGTTGACCTGAAGACTAGGTTCGGGTGTCATTTCGGGCCACGTTCGGGTTGGTAGGGGGGTGGTGGAATTTGATAAGATGTTTGCTATCGGACGCGTGCTCAGCTTCAACACATTGCTTTAACCTAGTATCCTGGGCCAATAAGAAAAAAATGGAGTAAGGGTCGAGATTCGAACCCCGGACTATAGGCTTCGCAGTCTCTCGTGCTAGCGTCTGAGCCACCGTGACAGTCTTCGAAACGGAAGGAGAGAAAACACCAAGGCATAGGGACCAGAGATAGACGAATTGGCGAGCAAGAACTTGTCGCGGCTCTATTGAGGTGGTGGCAACCCACATGCCTGTTGTATATTCAAGTGAAACACGCTCTACTTGGTCTACACCAGTGGTTCTTAATCGGTGGTCCGCGGACGTCAGGTGGTCTTCAAGTGCCACGGGAGTGGTCCGCGGGAGAAAAGGGTCCACCAGCACGTATATAAAAGTGGCCAATAAACGGGGATTTCGGAAACGATGAGCGTTGAATGAAAATCGTCCGAATGTATTTGCAGCGATGACTATCAGATTTTGCATTGTTATATGTATAGGCCATAGAGTTTTGTACCATTAAAGGAAAATTATTGCGTAGCTTCATTATTCAAACTTTCACTTCCATCGCATGAATACGACACAAGAAATGAAAATTTAATTTTAAAATTTGGCACAGCCGCCATCTTGATATTATGTAAACAATTGAACTAAATTAGATGCCAGTGCATTACAATATGTATAATCATTTACTGTACCACATTTCATTGCGCTCAGATGGTTAAATCACGAGAAAAGTCTATTAAATTGTTTCAAATTCGCTTAGCCGCCATGTTCGTTTTGTACTTTGCAGGTTTTTGAAAGTTACATAGATAAACTTGTAGCAATTCCTTTTAACACCATACAAAATTTCAGGGTGATATCATAAATAGTTTCGGAGATATTGAATGCCAGTGAAGTATTTCGCACAGCCGCCATTTTGAGTTTATGTAAACAATTGAACTAAATTAGACCCCAGTGCATTACAATGGTATAAACTATTGCTGTACCATGTTTCATTACGTTTGGATGATTAAATCGCGAGAAAAGTCTATTTAAAAGTCTCAACTTCACTTGGCCGCCATGTTGGTTTTGTGATTACCAGATTTCAGAAAGTCTCATAGGTGAACTTCTAATCGTGCCCTTTATCACCGTACACAATTTCAGAGTGATATCGGTAATAGTTTCGGAGATACTGAATGCTGGTGAAATATTTTGCACAGCCGCCATGTCGGATTGGTGAGAGACAATAAAATTTGAAGGGCACGATAGGGGTCGGTAAGAATGGTGCTATGATCTTACCGAGTTTCATTGAAATCGCTCCAGCCGTTTAGAATTTATTAGGGGACACACACACACACCATCACACACACACACGCACACACAGACAGATACACGGACAAAAGGTGATCTATTTTATTTTTCAAAATATAAAAATAGGCTAACATAAGAATTAGGGAAACAAAAGGGAGGATGAAAGGAAATGCCCTCAACCCTGGAAGAATGAGGATTAAGGGACTTGGAAGAAAGGAGAACCAAGAAAGTTAACGAGGAGTGGGAATGCCCCAAAGGCAATGGAATAAGAAGGAAAATCAGACCCAGCTTAGGAAGCACTCGGGATCGCCAACGCCCGAACTCACCAGGCGTGAGCCCTTGAGGGTGTAGTACAATACATGGTGCACCGTAAGTGGTGGGGCTACACACACCCTGCCTCCTTGAAGGCCTGGAGCAGAAGGCAGGAGATACAATGAAAAGAAAACAAGAGGACTGACCTCTCGAAGAATGAGGGATCAGGAAAGAAGAGTCAAGGGCCAATTAAGTCGGGACGGTGAAAGACTCCCTAGGCCTCGGATAACCTAATACCGTCAGTGTCGGAAAAGAACAAGAGTTGACCAAGGGAGGTCGACAGGGAAGATAACAGAGAGGAGCCCGGCACAAGTAAGTAAAACCAATGCCGGACTCAGCTGGGGTCCCGTGGTCGCCAAACCACGTCCCAAAAGTTGTGATCCCCTGGGGGTTGGAAATTTGCATGGGCAGTGTAGGACAGTCTGGGACCCCTTAAGTGCAGACCCTGAAATAAAATAACAACAAGATGTTCTTTTCTTTTTCGATATGGTTAATCGGGTATCGGATAATAGAGACTTCAGTGTAGTGACGTAACGAAGGGAGTATAGACGTCCGCAGCCCATAAGTTGAATCAGCCGTAGGAAAGAGCGTCACAGATTATCTCAGATGATGCTGTCAGTAAGATTACATTGAGACGCTAAAATGCCATTAAGAAATTACTTCTCCATCCTAGCTCTCCATTAAATCCAGAGATAATCGATTTTAAAATTAGAATTCCATACGAATAGTCTCTCCACTTCCAGAAGATGCGATATATTCAGCGAGGATAAAGCAGCCAGGCCTTCTCTTTCTCTCTCTGTGATGGAAATAGAACTGATCTCATCACAATGAAATGCGTCAGGAATTATACTGAACTATGATTTTAATTCCAATTATTAAATTTGCATTACCGGAGGAGAATTTTCAGCTTTTAGGTCGTATAATTGATTTATCATATATATTATCATATGATATGTGATAGAAACTGGTATTCAGAAAGGTGTAAGGCAAGGCTGGAACTTATCTACCATACTTTTCAATCTATGCATTGCACAAGCAATGAAGGAAATTAGAGAACACTTTAAAGTAGGAATAGCAGTGCCTTCGGAGGCGTAGTCGGTAGCATGCTTAGCTTCTATGCCCAAGGTCGCGGGTTCAAACCCGGCCGAAGTCGTCGGATTTTTAAGAGCGCTAAAAATCCTTCAGTTTGCCTTCCTTCGGAGGGGAAGTAAAGCCGGAGGTCCCAAGTCATAGATTTATGGAAGGAAGGAAGGAAGCTTGTAGTTTAACGTGACCGTTAATCTTTAGATCATGAGCCACGGGTAGATTTATGGCATGATAAAGAACCTTCCACTAATTACACTAGTGTGAAGCCATATTATCCCTCCCTATATTATTATGCTAAGGTCCCATTCCAGTTTTGTACCGAAAATAAGGTCCCAATAACACCAACCTACACATATGGGGTACCTACAGGTTCAGCATAACTCAATGCGTAAGCGAAACGCACTCACTTACTCTTTAAATGCCTCACAATTAAATAAATACCTTAAAACATGTATATTTACAATGAAATAAATAAAGAATGCAACACGGTAACCATGGTAACAGAATCTCACAGGTTCATCTATTTCTGTAAGACGCAATGCAATTCCAATTATTACATTGGTAATGTGAAAGTTTCCAGACGGTTATAAGGTTATCACTGAAACAAATTAAGCTGTAAAATTCATCAATACATACAGTATAATGCGCTTAAGGGGGTCAAGGGGCACTCTAGAATTTCTTTCACGCAATTTTCATGTGTGAGTGTGGTACGGAAGTCTTTTTCACCCAACTATACAGGGTCTCCGAAAACCGCATTTAAAGGCCCTTAAATTAACAGTGTCTGTAATATTCCCAGAAAACTAATTTCGCTCTAATATTCCTATGAAGGAATGACAAATCCCTAACCACTGCACCAGTAGCTGAATTGATAAAGTCTGATTATTCATAGCAAGGATAAATCAGTCATAGCATTCATGATTGAGAATTTGCTAAGTGTACTCTTTACAACTAGAATATTCGCGACGGGTAATGCTAGTAGGTTATATTTGACTAACGCTCTTATATTCCAACGTTCGTCGCCAGGAGCCGGTTGCGGTGGCATCTAGTAACCAAGTTCAGAACTACTTGGTCGTTGACGGTGGCATTTGGTAACAAAAGTTGTAACTACTTGAAATCGAATGTCTGCAGTCCTTACTTGAATTAAAAACAGATAACACACATTAATACAGCCATCACAATTAACACAGGTTATCAGACTAATTCTACACACACCCAAAGTACACGGGGTTACATGACCAAGTAAAGTGAGGAACCAACCAACCAAAGTAGGAGTAAAGATTCAAGGAGAAATAGTTTCAACTCTGAGATTTACTGATGGCATCGACACACCAGAGGATTTGAAGGAGTTTTTAAATGGTATGGACTCCATCTTGAGGAAAGAATTCACGATGAAAATCAATAAATGTAAAACAAAAGATAATGGAATGCAGCTGAAAGAAATCAAAATAACCAGTGATGGACGAAGCAAAGAGCATATAAAATGTAGGTTGGCTCAGGTAAGGAGCGCATTTCTACAAAAGATAAAATTAACCTGTTGACATCAAAAATAGATTTATATATTAGAAAGTATTTTTGAAAGCCTTTGTCTGAAGCGTGGAGCTCTATGGAAGTGAAACTTGGACTGCTGGCGAATGAGAAAAGAGGAGAATAGAAGAATTGGAAATGTGGTGTTACAGGAGGATGATGAAGATTAGTTGGGCAGAGTAACAAATGAAGTGGTATTAAGACGAGTGGGCAGGAAGAGATGTTTATGGCAACTGCTAATGAAGAGAAGATAAAGGTTGGTAGGACACAGACTACTGAGACACACAAGAATAGCAAATTGAGCTACGGAAGTAAGGGTGGAAACAAGAACTGTAAGGGTAGAACAAAGTTAGAATAATTATGTTAAAGAGAATGCCGTGGATGTAGGCTGAGGTAGGTATGTAGCGATGAAACTGGCACAAGTGGGAACTCCTGATGGTCAAGCGTTTAGAAAAATAAATTGCGTTTTTGGCGCGCGTTGTCGAGGGATGAGCCACTCATGTTATTTTGTTTTTCTGTAGCAACTTTAAAACAATTCTAACAAGTAGTTCCGTGAAGAACTGTACAGCCTATTTTCAAAAATCCTACTCATGCCAATTGCCTCTATCAACATACCAAATTTCTGTTTGATTTTTGTGATAGATTCGTAGATATTGAGAACCGTCTAAATATTTCAGATGGTCACCAGGTTTGATTTTTATTTATGTATTATTACATGAAGATTATTGTGTACGTGTGGTATTCAAACTTCAATCGCATGATTAGGACACAAGAAGTAAAAACGAGATTTTAAAATTTCGCACAGCTGCCATCTTGTGGTGATGAAAACAATTGAAATAAATTACATGCCGGTCGATTAACATTTGTATAGACATTTAACGTGCAAAATTTCACTCCACTCGGATGGTTAAATCGCGAGAAACGTCCATTTAAATATTTATACTTCGCGTCGCCCCATGTTGGATTTGTGCTCACCAGATTACTGAATGACCTATAGGTGAACTTATGTTTATAGCCTCTATGAACATAAAACATTTCAGTTTGATTGCTGTAAAAGATACGTAGTTATTGAGAACTATTTCGGATGGTCGCCATGTTGGATTGTTATATGTATAGGTCATAGAGTTATGTACCATTAAAGGAAAATTATTGCTTAGCTTCATTATTCAAACTTTCACTTTGATCGCATGATTACGACACAAGAAATAAAAACGTAATTCTAAAATTTCGAACAGCCGCCATCTTGAGGTTATGTAAACAATTGTACTAAATTAGATGCCATTGCATTACAATATGTATAATCACTCGCTGTATCACATTTCACAGCGCCCAGATGGTTAAATCAAGAGAAAAGTCTATTAAATTGTTTCAACTTTGCTTGGCCGCCATGTTCGTTTGTACTTTACAGATTTTTGAAAGTTACAGAGACAAACTTGTACCATTGCCCTTTATCACCGTACAAAATTTCAGAGTGATATCTGTAATAGTTTCGGAGATAATGCCAGTGAAATATTTCGCACAGCCGCCATTTTGAGGTTATGTAAAACCCTTAACTAAATTAGACGCCAGTGCATTTCAATGTGTATAAACATTTGCTGTACCAAGTTTCATTACGCTTGGATGGTTAAATCTCGAGAGGAGTCTATTTAAAAGTCTCAAATTCGCTTGGCCGCCATGTTGGTTTTGTTGTTACGAGGTTTTTGAACGTCTTATAGATAAACCTCTTATTGTGCCCTTTATCACCATACAAAATTTCAGGGTGATATTGGTAATAGTTTCGGAGATACTGAATGCTGGTGAAATATTTCGCACAGCCGCCATTATGGATTGGTGAGACATTAAAAAATTGAAGGGCACGGTCGGGTTCAGCCAGAATGGTGCTATGATCTTACCGAGTTTCATTGAAATCGCTCCAGCCATTTAGAAGTTATTAGGGGGGACATACACACGAATCTCACACACACGCACACACAGACAAACGGACGAAAGGTGATCTCATGAGCCTATATTTGTTTATTTTCATAAAATGAAAATAGGCTAAAAATGCATCGTTTATAGCGTTGGTTGGTTCCTCAGTTTAGGGTCATGTAGCCCCGTGTACTTTGGGTGTGTGTAGAATCTGTCTGATAACCGGTGTTAATTGTGATGACTGTATTAGTGTGTGTTATCTGTTTTTTAATTCAAGTAAGGACTGCAGGCTTTTGAATTTTTCAAATAGTTCCTACTTTTGCAACCAAATGCTACCGTCAACGATAAATTAGTTGTGAACTTGGTTACTAGATGCTACCGCAGTCGGCGACGAACGTTGGAACCTAAGAGCGTTAGTCAAATCTAACCTATAATTTAGCTTCACACAATTTTAATTAGTGAAAGGTTCTTTTACATGGCATAAATCTATGATATGGGCCCCCCGGCCTTACTTCCCCTCCGAAGAAAGGCATACTGAGGGATTTATAACGCTCTTAAAAAGTCCGACGACTTCGGCCGGGTTTGAACCCGCGACCTTGGGCATAGATGTTCAGCATGCTACCAACTACGGCAGCGAAGCCGCCCGTTTATAACGTGTGCAAGATGCCGAGAAAATTACTGTTTCCCCTGTTTTTACGATGAATATCACCTCAGCATGTGTAAATCATCTACTGGAATGCATCTAACGCTATATACGACGCTCTCATGTGCCCCTTAATTGCAATCCCTTCCTGGAAATTTATTTGCCATCCCAAATTTTCCTTTGCCTTTCCATTTCATGACATTTATGCAAATATTAATAGATATAAGATATGGGCATTATCTCAGTTTATTTGCAGCGTACGCGTTAAAATAAAAACGGGACAAAAATGTTCCCACTTAGGTGCTCGACCCCACGACCCTCGAATTACCGTTCTGTACTCTTTCCGCTGCGCAAACCGCTGCGTGGAATCTACGCTAACATGCTCGCCCGACCCGCGCCAAAAATGCTTCTTCTTTCTAACCACTTGGTCATCTGGAGCCCACTTCTGACACTATCATTTCTGGCCAAATTCTGCATTTACCGTAAATTTGGATGCAATCGGTGATAACGATTAGGGGCGGTTCCCTTGTCAGCGACATCTCTGAAACCATTACATTTCCAGCTTTATCTCACCAAATCTCAATCAGACCGGAATAATTCAGTGAGTGGGTTCTTCTAATTAGTATATTTAATAATTAATTATTAATTAACATTATGGTGTTTGAAGCCATTTTCAGTGTAACCTCAGTAAACGAATGTTTAATGCTTTTCAGTCGGTCAACACGATTGTACCCAAATGAGATGGGTCATTCCCTAATCCTGAAAAAAAATTACATGATACTCATAAATGCATACACTAGGATGACCAGTTTCGATCGTCAAGCGATCATCATCAGGTCCATTACACTTAGGCTACAAAACTTTTATGTCTGAAAGTGCGGGTGAAAATATTTACATTATGTACACTTCTTTAGTTGAAGTATTAGTTGAGATAGTTCAACTCGCAGGGCCGTATTTCTAAATAGGCTAAGTAGGCTGCAGCCTAGAGCGACAAATTTTCAGGGGCGGCAGCTTGGCAATTTATTCAAAAGTTAAAATGAAGTATTTCAGACGTTAATAATATTTTCCGTATGAATTTAAGAATAGAAGTTACTTAAAAATATGTTTTAGTCCTTCTACGGGTTTCCCTGCCTTAGAAGAGCTAAGAACTATCTGCGAACTAGTATTTCTGAAATACGGTTAAACTCATTTTCATTACTTTGTATTGAGGCAAATACAACAAAGACACTTTCATATGAGGACATTATCAACGAGTTTACCATTAATAAATCTCGTAAGAAATCTATGTACATTTGAACATCAAGATTACGTGGGGTGAGTTGTTTTAGAGATTCATTTATTCATTCATTTATTTGCAATGGGGGGAGTGTCCCCCGGTGGCAAATTGGATACACATAACAAATAAATAATTATACATAACAATTCAATAACAATTATACAACAATTAAACTGGAGTATTTACACAAATAGTCAGTCTTTTCTTAAACACACCTATATGTTTGGGAAAAGGCTCTAAGACTGTGGCAGGTAGAGAGTTCCAGTTATCAATGGCACGGTTTACAAAAGAATATTTACCATAAGTTGTTCGCTGTGGTGGGCCCTTAACTTTGAAAGGATGATCGCTCCTACCCATGTAAGTGGGCTTTCCCAATCGTTTGCTAAGCTCACCCCATGCTGGTTGATTTGTATACGTGTTGTACATAGCGCAGAGTCTAGATGTCATCCTCCTAGCCTCCAGTGATTCCCACCCAAGTTTCTTTAACATACGGCTCACACTGCTCCTGGGATTAAAGTCACTGAGCACAAATCTAGCGGCCTTTCTTTGTACCATTTCCAACTCATTGATGAGCCCTACTTGATATGAATCCCAAACCGCCGAGGCATATTCCAGAATAGGTCTTACAAGTGACAAATAGCCTAATTCTTTAGCAGAGGTACTACTTCCTTTTAATACCCTCATTACAAAGTGCAGGGATTTGTAAGCTTTTGAAACTACACATCCTACATGACTACTCCATTTCATATCATTCCTTACGTGAACGCCCAAATATTTGCAAGAATCTTCTTCTACAAGTATTTCCGAGCCAATGTTATATTGAAAATCCTGCCTCCGCACTCTCCCTATTTTTAAGAGACTATATTTTCTTGTGTTTATTTTCATTTTATTTTCAATCGCCCACTTATAGACCAGGTGCAGGTCCTCTTGAAGCACTGCATTGTCTTGTGAGTCATGTATCTTTCGATATATTACACAATCATCCGCAAACAATCGACAGTCACTGCGAATCCCATTTGGTAAGCCATTTATAAACGCCAAAAATAACAAAGTTCCGATTACGCTGCCCTGAGGGATACCCGACGTTACGGTAATTTCTTCCGAGAATATGCCTTCGACTTTCACTTTCTGTGAACGACCCGTCAAAAATTCTTGGATCCATAAAATTACTCTTCTGTCAATCTTCGTCGAAGCTAATTTATGGAGTAGCATGTCATGCGGCACGACATCAAATGCCTTCGCAAAATCTATAACCACGGCGTCGACTGAAACTCCATGGTCTAACGATTCGCTAATGTCTTGAAAAAGTGATAGCATCTGACTCTCGCATGAGTAACCTTTCCGAAATCCATGTTGCCTATCATTAAACCATGATAATGTTTCCCACTGTTCCCTCAAGTAGTCGCAAATGAGATGCTCCATCTGTTTACAAACGATGGACGTAAGGCTAACCGGCCTGTAGTTGCCCAATTCAAGTCTGCTCCCTCCCTTAAATATTGGGACTACCGTAGCTCTTTTCCAGTCATCTAGGATTTGCGCATTGTTTATGGACACATTAAACATCACCTCCAAGTATCGTGCCACGGCCCTACCCCCTAGTTTAAGTACTTCACTAACAATATTATCAGGACCCTTTGATACATTGAAACGTAGTTTTTGTATTAGCTTTACAATTGCTGACTGCTTTATTTGGAACAGGGGAGCCCCTGATTCGTCGTTAAGGTCCAACACACAGCTATTGGATTTATTGAACACACTACCGTAAAAGACATTTAATTCATTAGCAATGGCCTGTTTCTCAGTAATTAATTTACCGTCACCGGACATTATCATCGACAAATTATTTGGATTTCCCTTTCTTCTCCTAACATAACTGTATTTTTTTTCCACCCATCACCTCCCGAACCAAGTAAACCTTGCATATAACTGTCATGAGCAGCCCTCTTTTTTAAGACGAGCTCTCTTGATAAGGACTTAAATTTCAACATACTCTTGTCACTATCATGTCTTTTATTGTATAATTTCCTAATTTTCTGTTTTAGACTCCTAATTTCTCGTGTGTAATACTCAGGATCTGGGTTTTGTTTCAGCAATTTAAATGGGACAAATTTATCAACAGCGCTATTTAAATTTTTCAAAAAGTTAGTCCACAGGATATTAATGTGATTTCCTTCCGATGCCCATCCTACAAATAGCTCATTCAAATACCCCTGAAACTTGCCCTGATCCGCCCTGCGATACTGGAATATGATATTTTTTGCTACATCAGAGTCTAATTTTGTAATGTCACCATATCTAATATTTAATTCAACCCCAGAATGGTCACTAATTCCTGGTACTTTCAGACAGTTAATATACAGCTCTACAGGCCTTACGAGATAAACATCTAAGGTATTATTGTCTCTAGTTGGGAAGTCAACTACTTGGGAAAATCCCCCCTCCCTTAAGAATTTATTTGCAGCGCTCTGAGCTTGACTACAGCTAGTTGACTCACCAGACCAGTCTACTTTGGGGAGGTTTAAATCTCCAGCAATTATTATGCTCTTTTTCATAGCATTACCCGTACAAGTTTTATCATACAGTGTTTCGAGGAGAGAAAAGTTATCTTTCGGTGCTCTATACGCCCCTATCACCTGAAGAGGGAATTTATTTCCTTTCTCCGAAATTTGTACACATAACATTTCATGATCCATATCAGCCCACTTTAAGAAACTAGCTATATTTTTGCGCACACAAATAAATAGCCCACCACCTCGCTTCCCCCGATCCCTTCTGTACATTTCGTAGGTCCCTTGAATTATTTCGCTACTATTTATGTCCTCATATAACCAAGATTCAGTTGCAATGACAATGTCCGGAGAAAACGTCTCTACAAGATTCCAAAATTCAATTAATTTATTTCCTAAACTCTGACAATTAACCTGCAGTAATCGTAGAGTCTTACCTCCGCAGCAAATATCTCGAAATTGCTCCTTCTGTTCCCATCGGCTGGCAACCTCTGGACCTGCTCCTCCTCACAAAAGCCGGCACGAACCGATGACCCTGTCATGTAGGCTCCCTAGGTTAAAAGCACCCCGTCGATTTAGATGCAGCCCGTCTCGGGCGAAGTCACGGCCACCAATCCAGCAGTCAGCTTCTACGTACACTAATCCCAGTTGTGCACATACCCAGTCCATGCGGTCATTTACAGTCTTAACTCGCCTTAACGGAACATCTCCCCGCCGAACAATGCCACTCATTATAATTTTTGCATTTCGAAACTTGCTTTTAGCTTTTCTGCCTAGTTCGTAGAGCTCCCCCATGATGTAATCAGCTGTAGCACTCTTCTTCAAATCGTTCGTCCCAACATGTAGCAACAACACTTTAACTTTGTCACAGTCCTCTACATTTGATTGTTCCACTTGCTGGGCAAGCTGGTCAATTTTAATCCCCGGATAACACCGCACTTTCGCACCTGATTTCCTCGAGATATTCGCACTCCATCGTATCATTGAATCACCCATTATGATAACGGCATCCTCAGTTTGCTCCTGCACGCCCTCTTCCACACTGATCCCAGTAGAAAGCCGTATTTTTCAACAAATAAACTACATTTTGTGTAATTTCATTTCACCATGTTGGACAACTTAATTCAAATTGAACACAGTTCTTCAATTACGCAAAAGATAGTCATTAGTATTAAAATATAAAAATTGAGTAAAATAGTGATCACTGATCTCCAAGAACAAATTAATTAATTACGTTCGAAACCCATTTCATTCTTTAACGAATCTTAAAAGAAGTATGTAAAAAAAACAAGTAGATAACTAATCTAATTATATAATTTATTATGTAAACCATTAGAGCCTCCGTGGCTTAGGCGGCAGCACGCCGGCCTCTCATCGCTGGGTCCGTGGTTCAAATTCCGGTCACTCCATGTGAGATCTGTGCTGGACAAAACGGAGGCAGACAGGTTTTTCTCCGGGTACTCCGGTTTTCCCTGTCAAAGTTTCATTCCAGCAACACTCTCCACTATCATTTCATTCCATCTGTCATTAATTTAATCATCGCCCCAGAGGAGTGCGTCAGGCCTCGGCAGCCGGCACAGTTCATATCCTCGCCGCTATATGGGGGCTTCATTCTTTCCATTCCTGACCCGGTCGGAGACTGGAAGCAGGCTGTGTATTTTCATTTCATTATGTAAACCATTAAAATTCTAGTTTTATCTAAACTAAATGAACTTAATGTTTAAAAAAGACGAAAACGCCAATGAACTCCATCCTTTTGTTCTATAAAACAATGTATTAAGCAAATATGAACAATAGAGGGGCGGCAAATGGACTTTAGCCTATAGGCGGCATACTCTTAAATCCGGCCCTGTCAACTCGTCAATATTTGTTAGTTATAATCTATGTGATGTTTTGTTAAAATACTGAAAGTGGTGATTGACCTCCAAACTTGCTTGTTTAGAGTGAATATGTGATTACTATATACACTCAACTGGGTGAGGTTCATGTGGGCCAGGGTCTCTTATATACCTGGGTTTTCCCCTCTCGCATACCTAAGTTTCTGTGTTCGTCGTACAATTGTGACAGTGTATGGCCAAGTCTGGTCTCCCTAATGGGGTGGATGTTACTGTATTCAGGATAATCTTCAACTGTTAAAGGCCTGATTTCAGTTCTCGCCACGTATAAGCTAATAAGGCTGTGTCCCAATAGTACAATTTCAGCCGTAGTGAACTAGATAGTCGACTACTTTACCGGATGTGACGTCAGAAGTCGTGATCCAATACTGCTTAGCACATAGCAATCAAGTCTGTAGTAGCTAGTGAACGAAAGTGTTTGCTAGATTGACCGACTTGTCGACTTGTACAAGGAAGTTATAGAAATTGTAGCTTATCGGAATTGTAGGTTATGTAAATTGTAGGTTGTCTTTGACTTTAATCCAGTTTATGCTTGGCCTATATTCTTTGCCAAATTCAACGCTTCAAACCACAACCCACGAGGGAAGCATAATGTCTTGTTCTGTTGTGATAATTATTTTCACGCGAATATGTTGTTTGGTTCTGTGGTAATAACGACAACTCGGTTCATGGTATCCAGCTTACAATAAGGGCCTCGTCTCAAATTGTCAATTTGCCGCTGCCTTATTGTCATGATTACCCTTCTTCTCTTCCTCCTGAACTGTATTCTCTTAATCAGCCAAACACAAACCATAATTAGGGCTCGGCTAAAAACTTATCTTCTTGGCGCATCCATGAACGTACGGTATCGTTCAGGTATCTTTTATTTAAAACAGCTGATGAAAGAGCAAAGAGCTTACAAAGAGCAGCAGATCACCGCCATCTTGAGTGTTGGTTTGGTTGGTACCAGCATGTAAGTCCAGTACGTTTCAGAACACAAGTCTATGAAGGAGGCTGTGATCAAGCAGACATGTCCCAAATCTCCGTAGTGCATAGCACATAGCACATAGTAGCTAGCAGCTAGTCAATAGCAGACAACTTGAGTATTGGGACACGGCCTAACCACAGCTATGGAGCCAGGCTGTATTTATTGATCTCATGTAATTCTTTTGTCAGAATGAGTGATTAACCCGTCTCATTTGGGTACAATCGTGTTGACCGAGTAAAAAGCATCAAACTTTCGTTAATTAATGTATTAATTATTATTATTCTATAGTTAATTAGATACGGCAAGCGATGTATAAAGTATTAATGTTCCTGTGACGCAATCTGTTGGAGAAGTTCTACTTTAAGCGCTTCGTTATTTACAGAGCTTGCAACTGCACTTCACAACTTTTGCTTTGCTCACTACATGCTGGCGTTGATTAGCATTCTCATCGACAATGCAGGGATCGGGGCCAAGTGGACGTAGATATTAATTAAAGTTACCATATTTCGCAAATGGGAAGCCATTAAAAACTTGTGATAAGAGAACACTGCATAACACCAAGTTATGCCTTTGAGTTTGGCAGATGTTTGAGAGATCCTGCAGATGGAGCGTGCTGTGGCGCCAGGCTGTCTCTGGACTAGACATTTACCGTCGGCTGCCCCTGAAATGGTTCTCTATTTTCAACTCCAGTCAAATGCTGGGACAGTACCTTCTAATAAACCACAACCGCTCCCTTCCCGTTCCCTTTTCCAGTTTCGTTCATCTTCGTTCATTTTAACTCTCAATAGTCATGAGGTTGGTGTCAGGAACGGTATCCGGATGTAATAACCATCCGCCATATAGAAATTCGTGTAATCTCATCACCAGCCCATAGAAACGGGAATAGCAAAGGGTAAACACACATTTGAGTATTTCAGCAACTTAACCAAAAGCCTGCGATGGTGATCTGACTATACCAAAAGCTCCAAATCCCGACGCTTACAGCGTTCTTTCCCGTATTTTCTTCACACTCCTGGCAGGCGAGATGGACCCTTGTTTCAAATTCAAATTATTCATTCAATTTCGCTAATCGGCCAACTAGGGACCACGATAAGCCTCATTTTACATTCTTGCGTTTGTTCATCTTTCACTTGTACCACATTGCCTTCATGAACTCACTGTGCTTAGCACGACGTTCTTCTGTCCATTTCGCACCAGTTGTCCGTTGTTTGTCCCGGAAAGTCCCAAACGTCTTGATGGCTATTCTATAAAGATTTCGGTCTTGTGCATCTACTGCTCGTGTCCCCATTTCTTTCAGATCTTTATCGACGTTAACATACCATGGCATTGTCGTTTTTGGTTTTGCGTCGAATATACTGAAGATACGTTTCGTCCATCGGGAGTCGATCATCCGTCGTATATGTCCGTAGAAGCAAACTCTGCGTTTTCGGATAGTGTCTGTGATCTTCTCTATCCTCGAATAAATTTCTTGCCTGGATTTTCTGATGTAGCTGCCATATTTGTAGTCCGGGCCAAGTACGATGTGTAGGATCTTTCTTTTTTTCTCTCTAACTTCGCGAGCAAACATTTCTCGGATAAGGTAAGGCATTCAGGTGCATATAGCGGTACTGGTTTGAAGAGAGTGTTGCAGTGACTAATTATTATTATCATCGTCATTTTCTGTTTTCCAGCCTAAGCGGGGTCGGACACCCCTCCACTTGACTCTGGCTGTCCACAATCCTGAACTCCACTCCAGATTCTATTCTATCACACAGTTGACTGACTGACAAACATTAACTCCCGATGGGTAAATTGGCCACCTTCCCATTTCATCTACATCAAGGTCTGACAAAGATGATGATGGTGATGAGAGGGGCATTGAATGAAGGATGGGAGGTACCGACCCCTTACCAAGTGACTCAGATGTTTTTATTACTGTAGTTTATTGGGGTTAGTTCGTTATCAACAATCCGTTACAACAAGTTCATGTTTCAAATTCAATTCAGCGATACCGTGAGGACAATTTAGCAGCAAAACGAGCAGTGGCTGCTGCAAAATACCGTTGTTACCGAAGTATGTACGACCAACTTGAAACGTCATCTGGAGAGACCAACATTTATCGCATTGCCAAATCTCGTCACCGCTCAACTCAGGATATTGGACACGTCATACACATTAAAGGCTCAGACAACAAAATACTGCGAGACCAAACAGCTATCCTTCAACGATGGCCAGCATATTTTTCTAATATAAGCAATAAGGATTTTCCACATCCTCCTATTGTAAGCCCTGATCCCACCTTCGGACCTGTGCCCCAAATTACAGCTGACGAGGTACAGACAGCCATAACAAAAATGAAAAATGGGAAAGCCACAGGCCCAGATGACATCCCAGCGGAAATCTGGAAAATGCTTGGGAAGCCTGCTGCAGAATTCGTTGCCACGCTCTTCCAGCAGATCATCACCGATGTGGGATATTATAGCGTGAAGTTAGGAAGAACAACACCGTGACATTCACTATTTTATTCCATTAGCAACTACAACATACAACACTCTCTAGCGGCAAGTTACATAAAAACATTGTCCTTGTTTCATTCCCCAACATCCTCCCCACCCTGGTCAACCCCAAGGGGGATGACCAGCTGGACAGGTCGGGCGATCTGGGTCCCCTCTGGCGAGGATAGAATCACCGTCCGGATAAGTCCATCTCTGCCTGGTTTCAGCTCCTGAATCCGGGCCTTCCTCCGCAGATGTCGAGGCCGCACCTCGACCTCTAATAGAACAATGTCTCCAGGCCTCAGTCGTGGTGACGTCCTTTTCGGTTGCTTCACCTGGTGGAAACTCTGAAGCTGAAGCAGGTATTCCTTGCTCCATCGTTTCCAGAAATGGTCCGCCAGTTGTTGCTGAAGTCTGTATTCTTTAATGGGGCAACCAGGCTGAGGTTCAGGTCCAGAGGACAGTGCATTGAGTCGTCCACCGACAAGGAAGTGAGCTGGGGTGAGCACGTTGGCGTCGTCGTCTTTGGTGAGTGGTCTGGAGTTCAGCGGCTTCGATAGATGTCAGTATCGTCTGCAAACCATCTTCATCTACAGAAGAACGCATCGTAAGCATCGCTTGGTGGAGCCAACTATTAATTCCCACCAGCCTCCCCACCGAGCCGCGCGTGGTGCAATGAACTTCCACGTGATGTTGTGTCGTGAAAGGTAGTGACAAGTCTTCGTATCGGAAACGGTAGCCCATAGTCCCGCCAATTCTCGATTTGCACAGTGGAATGTCTGGGCATTGTCAGAATAGATAGTGTGTGGAATGCCACGTCCCGCCACAAACCACTGCAGTGCTTGCAGAAACTTGTCAGTGCTCATATCTCGGCAAAGTTCTAAGTGAAGAGCTCGGGTCGTTGCACACGTGAAGAGCGTGATGTAGCACTTTTTAGTTGTATGACCTTCCCTTACGTATAACGGTCCAGCAAAGTCAATGCCTGTTACTGTAAAGGCCTTCTGTGGAATGACACGCTGTGGAGGGAGTTGCGCCTCAAGTACTTGACTGGGACGATTTCGGGCCATTTTGCAAGGAAGGCAGCGATATAGTATCTTCTTGATGGCACGACGAGCACGCAGTATCCAGAAGGTCATCCGAAGGTCTGAAAGAACAATTCGCACTCCCAAGTGATGGAGGTGGATGTGTGTGTCTCTGATCATAAGTTGTGTAAAGTGATGGTCGCCATCGAGTATTATGGGATGCCTCAGCTGGTGAGTAATGTCAGCACTCTCCAGTCGCCCTCCAAGCCGCAGAACACAGTCTTCTAGAAAGGGGTTGTAGCATCGTAGTTTGGATCGTACTGGGAGAGGGACGTTGGACTGTAGAGCTCCAAGTTCAGCAGGAAAGCAGTCTTTCTGCACGACCTTTATCCAGTAGGTACGCGGCGCAGTAAGTTCTTGAGCAGTGAGTTCCCCGTTTTCCTGGTCTTTGTGGCGAAGGATTCGCGTCAGACGAAGTACCTAAGCTGTAACGCGTAGAAGGCGCGTGAAGGAACTGAACTGGGTGGAGTCTATGATCGATTCTGGCAAATCGACGTGAAGGACAGTCTGCACAGTGTTCTTTGTTTCTGGGAGTGATGGAAGCGATGGTGCGTCCTGAGTCCAGTAAGAATCTTCCTTTGTCAACCAGGAAGGTCCGTGCCACCATATATCTAAGGACTGGATCTGACCAGGAAGATGTCCCCGAGAGAGGTGATCTGCAGGGTTGTCAGTTCCGGGGCAGTGTCTCCACTGTGATGGTGTTGTGTAGGACTGTATCTCCGTCACACGGTTGCAGACGAAGGTCTTCCATTTATTTGGGTTTCCTCGTATCCAACCCAATGTCACAGTGGAGTCCGTCCATAAAGTAGCATGGGAAGTGTCGAAATCGGTTGCTTTTGCAAAATATCGTAGAAGCCGTGATCGCACTAAGGCTGCAAGGAGTTCAAGGCGTGGTAGTGTGACTTTCTAACGGGAGTCAGTCTGGACTTGCTGTAGGCTAGGTGAGTGGAGATAGTGTCATCATTAGTTGCGCGAATGTACAAGGCTGCTCCGTAAGCTCGCTCTGAAGCGTCGCAAAACACATGAACCTGAGTGTCTTCTTTACTTGAAGTGTGGAGCCAGCGCGGTATGCGTATTGGCGAGAGCGAGGAGAGCGTAGATATCCAAGCATGCCAGTGTGCGGCAAGATTGTTGGGTAACAGTTCATTCCAATCAATTCCCCGGCACCAAGTATCCTGAAACAATCGTTTCCCGACAAGAGATACCGGAGTGAACAAGCCTAGTGGGTCGTAAAAGCTGCTGACGATCTTCAAAAGCTGTCTTTTTGTAGATGGTCCTTCTGGGATTTTATCAAGGATCTCCTTCGTGTCCACCATAAAAGAATCACTTGAAGTGCACCAGTTTATTCCTAGCACCTGAGTCTGCAGCACAGTCTCTCGTCCTTCTGTCTTCCAGACGGCTCTCAGTACATCGGAATTTGTTGCCCATTTTTCAAGAGGAAAATTGAGCATCTTCATTAAGGCAGTGAGTTCATAATACGAGGTGACTGCCAAGTTGTCATCTGCTGCTCCCACAACAATGTCGCCCATGAAGGTGTTGCTGTTGATTAGTGGTGCAGCGTTAGGAAAGGAGAGTGTGTGTTTGTCCGCATGTTCCCTGATGGTTGCTGAGAGGAGGAAAGAACTGCAGGTCAGGCCGAAAGGGAGCCTAGTAAAACGATAAGTGACTATGTCATTTGTTGTGTGGAAGTGTCCTCCGTCGTCTTGAATCACTTTGTACCAGAGGAATCTGGTCAAGTCTCTGTCTTTCCTGTCTAGGGTTAGCTGAAGAAAGGCTTGTTGTATGTCACTGATGATCCCCTGTCCATGAAGTCTGAAACGCAGGAGAATTGCCACAGCCTCTGGTAATAAATTTGGTCCCATCTCCAACATGTCATTAAGAGAGGGTGACTTAGCCCGATGAGATGATGCGTCGAATACTATTCTCCACTTGGTTTTTCCATATCTTTCTTTCTTCACCGCTTGATGAGGAAGGTAAAACATGACGTCGGGTGAGTTTGCTGTGTTGACTTCTTCCACGTGCTGATTGTGAATGTAGCTGAACATCTGGCTACAGTACATCTGGTTGAAGTCGTCATGGCTTTGAAGTCTTTTCTGAAGGTTGCTCAGACGCGCCTCGGCATTGTGTAGATTATGGGGTAGTTCCAGAATGAGCCAATGCCGTAATGTCTTGTGGAACCGACGGTTGTGGTGAAAGAACGTGAAGACTTTCGAAACCATAGAGAGAGACGCTCGTGTTAGTCCAAAACCCTTTCATATTAAATCGTACAAGTCGTCTAGTGTTGGAGCTCGTAGGGTTTGACTCAAACGCACAAACAGTCAGTTCTTGTCGTCTAATTACTTCCAGCTGAAGCTCGTCTACTAGTGACTTGGAGATGAAGGTCGACTGACTTCCTGCGTCGAGAACACAGCGAGTAAGTTTGCTTAAACCTGTGGGTCCTGTAAACCACACCTGAGCGGTCTGTAGGTAAGTAAAGCCGGAGGTTGCTAGGCTTATTTTCCCTACTGCCGTTTGAGATGACGGAGTAGAAGGATTTCTCTGTTCTTTATCACAAATAGTTCTATGGTGTAACTTCTTACATGTAGCACACTGCGTTTGACCTTTCTTGCTGCAGTCCGAAACAACGTGTCCTTGATTTAAACAAAGAAAGCAGCGGTTGTTCGATTTTAGCTTCTGAATTCGATCATACGCGGTTGTTATGGTTTTACAGTCTTGACCCCAATGGCCTCGTCGGCAAAATACGCAGAATGAAAGTATCGTCTTCTTCGCTTTTGGTGACGATTTGCTTGATTTGGCATGAATTTGGAGCACAGCTGTAGTGGGGATAAGGGTTGCTGAAGGTATAGGATTTCCTCAGATTTTCTGTGTGGTTAGAACACCGTCAACCTCTTCGTTTAAGAATCGCATCAATTTAGTAATGTGGCTTTCTATGATATTCTCTCTCTTGGCATGAATAATCCAACGGCGAACAATGTCCTCCGGGATCGCGCGCAGAATTTTCGGAGCTAGCATACGGCCATATTCGTCAACATTTTCTCCCAAGGCCCTGAGGGCCTGTATCCGCCGGTTACATTCGATGAATGCCATGTTTAAGGCGTTGGGCGTGACGTGTGATATAGGTTGTAGAGTCTCCAGGTAATCCAGATGGGCTTGGATTATTCTGTTTTTGTCACCGTACCATGAAATGAGAATCTGTTTTGTCTCCTCATATGCGTCAGCGGTGATTGGAATTCCGTCAACCAAGTTCATGGGCTCGTCCTCCAAGTATCCGCGAAGGAAAACGTGTTTATCGATACTGGAAATGGAAGGGTTGCCGTCAATAGATGATTGGAATTGTTCCCAGAAACGGGACCACTTCTCTACGTCTCCTGAGAATGGTTCCAACCTGATCACAGGAAGTTTAACTGTGTGCATTAAGGGTGGAGGGGGCAGAGCGGCGTCCTTGGCAGACGCGAGACTTACATTATCGACAGGTGTTTTTTCTCCAATGGCGCGTGTCGCCTTGAGAATAGCTCTCTTGGCAAGATCGGTATATTCTTCGCACGTGATGACGTCAACGTTGTACTCGGTGTCAGGAAGGACGTCATGGATTTGTTGATCGAGAGTGGTTAGACGGTCTAATGCTTCTTGAAGTCTAATCTGATTGTATTCGTAGTCGATCTCTGAGCTAGGTGTTGCATCATTTATTACCGTAGTGAATTTGGTAATAAGTGTTCTTGCCGTCTTTCTGAGACGTTTCAATTTCTGTAATTGTGAAGGCTGGTCCGGGTTAGACATAGTGGGTAGGGTATTGTAATACTTGACAATGGGCTGACAGCTGCTGTAATTCCTCGGCTACCTGCTGTGGACAAGGCTATTGTCGTGGCTGTGGAGCTGCAAGATGGCCAGGCGGTAATCCCTCTGCTACCTGCCGGAGACGTGGGAAGTATGCAGTGACGGTCGCTGGTACACAGTTCCAAATATTGTTCCTAGAGTGCATGCATGAGTTCGTGATGAGAGTTCTAGGCTACTAGCGATCTCTATAGAAAGCATGCGAAGATACTCTGAATCAAGTTGTGTTCATAGATGACACTGTCATCTCGTTGAGTTGAATGCTTCGTCCGTAACTTCATCCAATAGGGATGTAGCGGGAGAAAGTTCGCGCCAGATAGCGCTCGTGTAGTACTGGGTAAGCGCAAGGCGATCGTCTTTTGTTTCTCCCAGACAGCTGCGAGGAATATATAAATTGTGACCGAGTTTTCTAAGCTAAAGTAAATTATATCTTCTCTAATTTTACTCCAAGACTATATTAATTAATTCTATAGGTATATCGCCTAATACATTATGGACGATTCTCAGCGTTTAAGCGTTAAACAGCTGCGAAATGAGCTACGGACCAGAGGCGCTAAAACTAGCGGGGGGAAGGAAGAATTAATACAGCGGTAATAACACAATTCTAACACGTTTTATTAATCGAATAACGAATATGTGTCAGCATGCTTTCTCCTAAAGATTACTCTTGAATTATTTGTCCGAGTATTGATGTCTTTGAAAATGGGAGTCAGAAATGTTACATTCACTTCTTCGTGAAGCCTAGATTAACGATTTCTTCCCGTACTTCAATGGAGATGATTTCTGCAGATTGCGATATTGTAGGCTTATCGTGATAATCCGGCAATGTTCTTGTGTATGGCCTCTTCCTTATTTTTGTTGTGTTCGTGGCCCACGGAAAAAGCGATGGAACAGCGTCCGATTTTAATCTCGCTCTCTCGCCTTCGAATACAAACGCATAAATTCAGTGGTTGTTATCGAAATGTCTAATCAGTTTATAGATACAAAATAGGAATTATTTCCCTTTGTAAATCACACTTATCCAACACAGTTTTCGTGAAGTCATCGGGTTGTAAATGATGGGAACACACTTTAATATATTCGGTCAGATTTTTCTCACCGAAATTTTTCCTTCTAATAGCACGTAACCATTTCTTCCTCATTCCTTTATTTTGTGGTAATTGGTGAAACGAAAACGGGCTACCCTGATTTTTGCAAAGAGGAACACTGCAATAGCTGGGCATAGTCACGAAAATAACAATTTAAACAACTTAAATTCGTACATATTAGCGGCATGAGAACACAGGAGACAAATGAAGAGCGCCTTGCGCTTACCCAGTACAGCAGCAGTGCGCTCTATCGGTGCTAGTTCTATACATCCCTATAATATTATTGCTTTTCTTTGGCGTGCATATTTCATAAATCATCATGCGAATTTTTGATGTCATACATTAGTTACTTCTGCACTGATGTGAAAGTGTTTGAGGTAAGCGAGCACTAATGGTTTCTGAATCTCGCAGACAGTTGAAGGTTAGTACCAAGGAGGATATATGGGTAGAGCTGCAACTTAATGCAAAATTTTGACATCAACCTATTGCTCGGCGCAAGTAGTTCCAACTGACAATATTAGATGGCGCGACGATGCACTTTCGAGCGCGACCCGCCCTGACCTGGCCTACTGGCCCCACTCCCCACCCGGCCCGTGCCTACTCGACCCTTTCCCCTATTCTACTCCCCCACCTTCCTTTCTTTCTTTCCCCTGCCTTATAATGGTCATATTTTAGTAATTGGTCTAATAATAGCCGATTTCATCCACCTGTGATATCAGGTAGAGTTGTGGATGTTTCAAGGTTATCAGCCCATGTTTCCACAAAGCACATAGCATGACATAGGCCTACCCCACAGATATGTACAAATAGAAAGAGTAGGCTATTATACTACAATATTAAAAATGAATTGTAAGACAAAATTACAGCTGCACTTATCACCCACCAGTATTATTTAATTGTCAATGCGGTACTTCCTATCAATCGAATTAAGAAATATCACGTTTGAATTACGGGAAGCGTTGGAACAACCAGCTCTTATTTTGAATTATATCGATAGTATCTGATTTCGTTTTCGAGCGCAGTGTATCGACTAAAATCGATGCGTGATTCAATATAATTCAATTTCTTCGTATAATATTGCTCGAAACCGATTGTATTCCTTTCTAAGCGCTGCAATATGTATTTACTATTGATATATATTCAAATATTAATTAAATATACAACATTAACAAGAATACTCACCAATTTTCCGATTTTGTTGCCATCTATAGAAGTATAACTCATCTACATCGTCGTACGCGATGACTGCTAGCGTTTTTAACGTTGTCAGCAGGTACTACTACAAGGCAAGCTAGCGTTGGCACCAAAACACCCTATAAAGTTTCACCCAGGGGGATGACAGTTCATAGGGAGCGCGTGGGTCGGGGTAAGGCCCTGTACTGGTTGTTCTGCCAACCAATGAAGAATTTATTTTAGCACTAAGGTTCCGTAGTTGGCACTCATGAACGTTCACATCAAACTGACTGGCGGAAGCGGGAATAGTCTGTTTTGATTGATATTCCTCGTGGTGTTGTTGGTTGGTTTGATTTGTTCAGTATTTTGATTGTTTATTTTAATTGAATTGAGAGTCAATCATGCCACTGCAAGGGAGGAAAAATTGCCAAGCACCGGGATGTAAGAATTATAATGATAGTAGGAACAATACGGCAATTTTCATCTTCCTGGTGTTGACCTTGTGAAAAACTAGTGGGCAATATGGACTACTCTCGAATAAAAATATATAGCGAATAAATGTGTGCATTTCATCTCTTGTTTGTTTTCTTACCCATTCTCCTTTGCATTGCAATAAAATTTGTGGTTTAGGGCTACGGGTAGGGGTGGGTGGCAGCGGGCGTGCTAGGCAAAAAGTGAGGTTATGGCAATGTAGTGTGCATTTGGACGATTTTCTTTATATTTATCGAATATCCCAACTATTCTGTCGAGTATGAGAGCATTTTTAATTAGCCTAGAGGTGAATTAAGCTCTAGAACGGCATAACTGTGTCTTTCGTGACAAATCCATTGCCAACATTGATATATATCAAAATGTATTCTTTTCCTATCTGGACGTATATTTCAGCACCTAGCGAAAGGCGCAGTTATGTTTGAGTTATTTTCATCAATAATCAATAACTCGTCGCAGAATATACTGTTCATTTACGTGTAATAAAGGCTACATTCATATGGCTTTTTACTTTTTATGTTGCCAGACTTGGCAGTACAATCCATAGCCTCAGGCGGTGTTCTCTCTCGGAAATTCTATTACCAAAAGTGACGAATCTCTTATACTTACATTATCCTTGGTTTCACCTACCCGGTTAGTACCCAGGGTTGCGTGCAGTTGCGTGCTTGTATGCAGTGTCCCGTACTTCTAATAGATGGCATTCAAGTCACCACTGCTTTGAATGTCCAATATCAATTATTTTAATGACAACGATATTGACAATATGTGATGTGTTTTGCCTTTATAAGCATGCAACGTGTGCTAGATATCACAAAGTAATAATAGTTAGGCTAGTATAATTTTCAATAGCTCATCTGTATGATGGTGTAAGGTAATGGCATCTCCAAATGTAGCTCGTTGGTAGCTGGTCCAATACTGTTGTTCGTTCTTCCTCGTGTGTGAAGCTAGTCCGTAGTGTAGACTGCTGGCTTAAACTATTCACCACTATTACGTAATTCTCACAAGCACTTAAAATCGGAGTTTTCGGCACCAAATGTGGGATATTATAGCGTGAAGTTAGGAAGAACGACACCGTGACATTCACTATTTTATTCCATTAGCAACTACAACATAGACTACAACACACTTTAGCGGCAAGTTACATAAAAACATTGTCCTTGTTTCATTCCCCAACAACCGAAAATAAACTCCCACATGCATGGACAACTAGCATTACAGTCCCAATCTGTAAGCGTAAAGGTGATGTTAATGATTGCTCGACTTATCGACCTATTAGACTCCTCTGTCATACATTGAAAATATTTGAAAGAGTGCTGGATAGGAGACTCACAAATATTGTCACTGTCACACCAAATCAATGCGGTTTTGCTCAAGATTGCAGCACCAGTGATGCTATCTATGCCACACGTCAGTTGTTGGAAAAGCACAGAGAGAGACAGGAGTTTACACATGGCCTTCCTAGATCTAGAAAAGGCCTTTTACCGAGTCCCACATGACCTTATCTGGTGTTCTCTTCGTTCCCATGGGGTTCCTGAAACCTATATAAAATGGGTGCAACTTCTTTATTGCAATGTAACTAGTGTAATACGCTGCCCAGCCGGAATATCACCGTCGGTGTTCATCAAGGCTCTGCACTATCGCCACTGTTGTTTATCCTCTGCGTGGATACGGTTATGGCTGACATACAAACACCACACCCTTGGACCCTTCTTTTCGCTGACGATATCGTACTGTGCGAGTCCAAGCTCTATGAACTTGCGGGGTGAGGAGAAAGAGCAGAGAAGGGTCAGGCGAGAAGAGAACGGCCTGTCGACAGCCCGCAGTGTTACTTGGCATGCTCCTCTATTCCAATACTGCTAACATACGGTCTTCTCTGAAACCAGTGTGGTGATACGAATGAGTCAGTGAGTCACCGACCAATGTATTTGGTTCGGTACTATGCACGGACCGAGAAACCTCATCACTCGTCAACACCGTTTCACATAGTCAGCGATGCACATTCCTCTCAGGTTCATGGAGCTTAGACTCGAGCAGTACTTGTACAAGAAACACGTCTTGAACTCCTGCATCAAGCGCAAATGCGGATGGTAAGGCTGGCTGCCTATGGACTGCGCCTTAACATCCAGAAGACGGTATATCTTGAACATGGCCCGCAAACCGACGGCGCTGTCCAAATTAGCGACCAAGATCTGCCCAAGACAAATAACTTTAAATATCTAGGGTCGGTTATCACGTCAAATGGTGATGTCTCTTTAGGTACATGGCGAGGGTAAATGCGGCCAGGCTCAAATGGAAACATATCACTGGTGTCCTCTGCGACAAAAAGATGCCTAAATACCTAAAGGCAGAAGTTTATAAGATAGTTGTACGTCCGGCCGCAATTTATGGGCAGAATCCCGCCCAATTGCAAGTTAACAGGCTCTGCACACGATGGTGATGAAGATGGACACTTGGACTTACTAGATATGACCCTGTCAGAAATACAAATGTTCGACAACAATTAGGTGTCACACCAATTACGGAGAAAGCGAGGGAAGGTCGTCTCCGTTATGTTATGAGAATGCCGGGCGACTCTGTCGCCAAAGTAGCTTTCAACCTGGACCCAGGTGGAATGCGACCACGCGGACGACCTGCGAAGCGTTGGATCGACAACGTTAAGACGGATATGCACGATGTTGGCTTACAACCTGCAGATGTCAACGACAGGAAAAAGTGGAGAAGATGTAGCAGAGCAGTGGACCCCGTACTGGGATAAACGCTAGGAAATTAGGAGAAGAAGAAGAAGAAGAATGATTAACCACAACAATATAGTAAACATAGACGCACTCTTTACACTGGAAGCCTTTAATGCTTATTGCATTCCACGGGTAATAGCAACTCCGTAAGTGTTACCTGTATTTCAAATCTTTAGTTCTTTTGTTTCAAAACCCACTAAATCCCAATTTGAGTATCAATCCCCATCAAGCCCAAATTTTCTCAACTTAATTTCTTATACCTGCATATTGTTGAGGCGTAATAGATCAATTAGTAATTATAAGTGCACTGTATACTATTTGTTTCACACTCTTAGATACTGTATTTGATTGCGAAACCGGAAATTTACCATTTAAGTTATTTCCACTGCAAATTAAATACCCATATCTCTGAATGAGATAATTGGATTTTTTTTTTTGTCGTGTAGCCTCCTGAGAGGCCGAGTGCAGGTCTTTCTAGTCGACGCCCGTGGGCGACCTGCGTGTCGGGATGAGAGATGGAATGGATGAAGATGAATGAATCTGGGCAAGGATGTGGAAGGAAGCGGCCGTGGCCTGTCAGAAGGTACTGTCCCAGCATTCGCCTGGTGTTGAAAATGGGAAACCACGGAAAACCATTTCAAGGACAGCCGACGGTGGGGCTCGAACCCACGCGTCTACCGACTCAGCAGAGAGCTTGGCCCCTTGACCTAACGCAGCGCTTTAGTCCGCGTAGCCACTACTGTCGGTATAATTGGAATGATACAATTATGTTGAACTAGCAATAGTGCTCGGCTTCGCCCGGTGATATGATCATGAAGTCTTCGTGGTCTGATAACACTCGGTGCTGAATTGTATTCATATGTGTTTATGACAATGAAAACTACTGGTGAACTGACGCATCAAACTTACAAGCTAATAGAAATAAATATTTAAAAAATCACATTTGAGGAAGATTTTATGTGGTGGTGATTTATAGTATAATGGACGTAACATACAGGAAATGATCGGAGTGCTTCAGAAAACTTCGGCTGTCCCGAGCTCCTGACGGAGCAATAGTGTCATGTTTCGTCACATAGCGCTGTAGGAAAATGATCGGAGTAGGGGAAAGAAAATTGGAAAAGACCATCACTCATTGATGCTGATAACCTCAATATTCTGCCCCAACACCATCGCACTTATACAAAGGCCTAAATATCAGACAAACCAATATTCAGCTTTATATATAGAGATGTAGCAATGAGGGGCAGTTGACCTTGATGTTCCGCCTCTTAATCAGCAATAACCAACTAGCTAATGTGGCAATGGATTATGTACAGGGTCTTTATATTTGCTTGGCAAGGACATTCTCGCTCACGCGCTCCGCCAGTGACAGCTCAGTTCCCGGCTGCCGCGCGCGCGTATGTACGGCAGAATACGGTGATTAAAATCAGTACCATGCATTTTTACTCACCATGCTTACACTGGATGCTGAAAATGTTCCCCACCCGCTGCCAAACATAACCGGCATCTCCTTATGAAGTTTCCGAATACTCCTGTTAATTTAGCTTCATTAAGGAAATCTTCACGTGTATTTTTATTGTTTTTATTGAACCTGTACGTTTGAATCTCTTAGTCAGTTGTTTTATTGTCCGATTTATAGGAATGGGTCCCCCTGGAAATCTCACTTGAAACTTTTGTCTTGTTCCAGCGCACGATTTCCTGCACTTTATGTACGTATTGTGCAGATATACACGTTAACGTAACGAATATTTTACATAAGGCATTACAGCACTACACACAATCACAATAAAACACTACTCAATACGATATACAGTACCGGTACACAGTAGCTTCATAAAACCCTGAAAGACTGAAACACCCAATTAGCTCAGAGTTCACACGTTTACAGAAGAGCGAGGGAATACTCGGGAAATACGGCTGGAGACCACGCGCCAACCTGGCCGGGGACAGGCGGCCATGGTCGAGCGAAGGTCTGCACAATAACGTGCGCTAGAACAAGACAAAAGTTTCGAATGACATTTCCAGGGAGACCCATTGCTATAAATCGGACAATAAATCAACTGGCTTAGAGATTCAAATTTACAGGTTCAGTAAACAATAAAAATAGACGTAAATGTCGTTATTTCCTTACTAAAGCTAAATTAACGGGATAACCGGAAACTTCATAAGGAGATGCCGGTTTTGTTTGGCAGCGGGTGGGGAACATTTTCAGCATCTACTGTAAGCATAGTAGTACTCTCTTTCTGTCAATTATCGCTATTGTGATGAAAAATGATTGGAGTCTGGTGCCCTATTGGGCTCCTTTCACTCCATTAATAATTGGCGATGATTTTAATTAATGTTATGCTGTTTGGTTAAGATTTATAAGTAAACTCTCTTAAGACATTAGTGGATAATGCCTTATCGAGAGAATTTTGTCCTTAGGAAATTGCTGTTGATTTTAGAGATTTTTATTTTACTTTACTTTAATTTTTTGTTAGATATTGAGAGCACTAAATTCTGTTGATGTGCCTGAAGAGCTGCGGGTTCGAACATGGGTCAGCGGCAAGGCTATTAACCGTCCGACCCGCAGCGGCGCTAGTTGTTATTACACTCTGTTCGCACTGTCATGGCCTGGCAGCAGTCGCTTCAGCGAGGTTAATAATAATAATAATGGGTGCTATTTTAATGTCTGAGTTTATGAGTTTACTAAGGAAGAGTGATAGACCTCTAGTTAGGTTTGGTTTTATAGAAGGTGAAAAATATAGTCCTTTAGTAGGTTTGAGGTTTAAGAGAAAATAATGATAATAAGCCTCAGTTGTGTGGTATTGTTATTTATGTTTGTGATTTTATTTGTAAGCGGATAGTAATCCCATGGCCTGCGGCCCCTCACCCCGGGTAGGCTGGCGTTCCGCCTTACCTCCCGGGCAAATTGAGCCACAGGGTCCGGGATTATGGTTTAATTGAGAGGGGGAACAGGGACAGATGTGTTTAAAGTGTTGTGGAAGCTAGGTGTTGAATGAAGTGCAGTATTTGAGTGAGAGCTGAGTTAGATTTAAATGTAGGTGAGGGGACATTGAGGGACATGAGAGGGGGAATGTTGGTGTGAGAGCGTTGTCTGAGTTCCAACTGCTTTCGCCTAATAGCTGTTTTAATGTAGGGGCAACCTCCAAAAGAGGCCGCGTGCGCACCGCCACAATTGACGCACTTAGGTTTGTCTTTTGGGATCTTGCAGACCGAATGGTGATGATTATCCCCACATCGGTTGCAGCGGATCCTGTGGGGGCAACACGCGGAGTTGTGGTGCAATTTTTGGCAGTTGAAACACTGAACGACGAGAGTAGTATGTTGTTTGGAAGGGGGAGGCCGTGGCCTCTGTCTTTTTGGGTTTGGGGAAGAATTTACTGTGTTAGCGGGAGTGGGGATTACTGGAGTGACGTCGTTCTCTGAGGGAGAGGCGGCCGTCAGGGTGGTGGAAGAGTTTAGTGTTGTATTAGGGTCTACCTGTGCTTGGATTGTTGGCTGTATTGTTGGCTGCATAGGTAGTTGTTTGTTTGTGAGGATGTGACTGTTTGGGCTGGTAAACTGAGTGTTTTTATGCTTTCGTTTAGGTCTGATTGTAAGCATGGGGAGTAAAAATGCATGATACTGATTTTCAACACCGTATTCTACCGTTCATATGCGCGCGCAGCAGCCGGGAACTGAGTCGTCACTGGCAGAGCGCGTGAGCGAGAATGTTCTTGCCAAGCAAATATAAAGACCCTGTATTATTGTGCAAGGACACTCTTTTGTCACAGTCAGTTCAGGAATTCGCGCACCTCGAACAATGTCGCGAAAGACGAGAACCTGATGCTATCTAGTGGCTAACCATGCAAAGAGATGCACTAATACGCACAATGACCACAACAATGGCTGCAGGGCTGAATGAGAGACCGAAACACATATCCCGGAAGAATTTACATTTTTTTTACACACTCGTCTTAACTTTCAAAAAATACGAGAAAAAATACGAGTATCAAAACTTGACCCCAGCGCCAATCACGCCTTCCTTTTGAATGTTTTCTACTAAGTCGGGACTCTCAGCTCGTCCGTAGATATTCCAGCAACGTTGATATTACGCGATCTGTCCGCAGTCGCCTGCTAAGGTTCGTGGAGGAGCGCTAGCTGGCGGAGGCATGGGTACATAGTTTGACTTGAGTTGAATGTTACGCCTACCTCAGAACATTCTCACCACTCAAGATCAACCATTGTAGTTGCAATATATCACACACAAAGACAAGATCAGCACGAACGTTTACGGTAACTAGAAAATACTATGAAATACGCAAGAAAATTAGGAATTTACGTCCAGAAGTTTGCAACACCCCATCCTTCTACCCCAGCCTATATAAATTACCGACGTGGAAAGTGTGCACCTTCCGTAATGTTTGCATAAACAAATTGCGGAAATTTGCAAAATAAATAGCACTGTTACTTAATATCCGCAACTCCAATTATCAGCATCCGCACGACTGTTATCAGCATGCGCCCCACATCCACACGACTGTTATCAGCATCCACACGACTGTTATCAGCACGCGCCCCGCATCCACACGACTGTTATCAGCATGCGCCCCGCATCCACACGACTGTTATCAGCATGCGCCCCACATCCACACGACTGTTATCAGCATGCGCCCCGCATCCACACGACTGTTATCAGCATGCGCCCCGCATCCACACGACTGTTATCAGCATGCGCCCCGCATCCACACGACTGTTATCAGCATGCGCCCCACATCTACACGACTGTTATCAGCATGCGCCCCACATCCACACGACTGTTATCAGCATCCGCCCCGCATCCACACGACTGTTATCAGCATGCGCCCCACATCCACACGACTGTTATCAGCATCCGCCCCGCATCCACACGACTGTTATCAGCATGCGCCCCACATCTACACGACTGTTATCAGCATCCGCCCCGCATCCACACGAATGTTATCAGCATGCGCCCCGCATCCACACGACTGTTATCAGCATGAGCCCCGCATCCACACGACTGTTATCAGCATGCGCCCCACATCTACGCGACTGTTATCTGCATCCGCCCCGCATCCACACGACTGTTATCAGCATCCGCCCCGCATCCACACGACTGTTATCAGCATCCTCCCCGCATCCACACGACTGTTATCAGCATGCGCCCCGTATCCACACGACTGTTATCAGCATGCGCCCCACATCCACACGACTGTTATCAGCATCCGCCCCGCATCCACACGACTGTTATCAGAATGCGCCCCGTATCCACACGACTGTTATCAGCATGCGCCCCGCATCCACACGACTGTTATCAGCATCCGCCCCGCATCCACACGATTGTTATCAGCATCCGCCCCGCATCCACACGACTGTTATCAGCATCCGCCCCGCATCCACACGACTGTTATCCGCATCCGCCCCGCATCCGCACGACTGTTATCAGCATCCACCCCGCATCCGCACGACTGTTATCAGCATGCGCCCCACATCCACACGACTGTTATCCGCATCCGCCCCGCATCCACACGACTGTTATCAGCATCCGCCCCGAATCCGCACGACTGTTATCAGCATGCGCCCCACATCCACACGACTGTTATCAGCATCCGCCCCGCATCCGCACGACTGTTATCAGTATGCGCCCCACATCCACACGACTGTTATCAGCATGCGCTCCACATCCACACGACTGTTATCAGCATGCGCCCCGCATCCACACGACTGTTATCCGCATCCGCACTACAATAATATTTTCAATTAGATAGAATATAAAAGCAACACATTTAATTTTGAGGAAAAGTCGTTCCCTTAGGCTTTGTAAGTCATGTGCTATGTTACACAGCCAGAATTGCAACCCTTTTCAGTTCGGAGCGTTAATTATGCTTAATGACATATTTGAATGAGATTAGCGTAAATCATCATCTTACATTTGTCATGAAAAGAAAACAGAATGGAAAACAAGATGTTCCGTGACGAACTAAAGAGCCTACTTTTCATGCCAATGATTATTCTACAGTATATGAACCTATCTAGAATAATGACGAAATTAAGTTGGTAATATCGAAATATCTAATTAGTTCAAAATATACCTGGTATAATGTAGCCTAATAGAGCACTACAGTTGGCAGCCGTGGTGACTGAATATATTCTTAGTTCCACCTCTTAAGGTACAGAATACAAAATTTGGTTGAAGTCCAATGGACGTTACATGCAGTTAGACACTGGATCTATCAGCACGCGTAAAAGCATGTTGCCAACAATACCATGCGTGTGATGGTCAGAAATAATCTGAATTATTATGATATCTTGTTGTGCCAATTTTGGATGAAATCCATTTGTTAGTATAGAAGTTACATGTATTTTAAAATTGGACACATCGGCAGGCATAGAATAATGTTCGCAGCACTGCCTTGTATTAATTACTCAAAATTAATCTAGAATGGCAGGTGCTATACGTGTGCAAAGTATAGAGCTGTTGGCTTGCATACTTTCTGATATATTGATATTAGGGTAAAAAGAATATAGACAGCATCTATTAACACTTGGCAGCCCTGATTCCTCTTAACAATACTTATAGTCATATCTGTTATGGTACACATAGCACATACGAAATTTGGTTGAAATCCAACTGATAGTATAGAAATTACATGTATTTAAAAATTGGTTCTATCAGCAGGTTTAGAATCATGTTGGTAGAACTGACGTATATAAGTTACTCCAAATTAATCTAAAATGTCAGAATGTACGTGTGCATAGTTTAAAGCTGTTGGCTTGCATACTTTCTGATATATTGGTATTTGGATTTAAAAAAAGAGAGAGAGAGCAATTATTAACAGTTGGCAGTCCTGGTGGCTCTTAAGAATACGCTCAGTCATATCTGTTTATGTACAGATATTACATACAAAATTTGGTTGAAATCCAATTGATAGTGTAGAAGTTATATGCATTTAAGCATTGGACCTATCAGAAGGCTTAAAATCATTTTGGCAAACTGTCATGGTTGGCCTCCTGGAAATTAAACTGAAATAGTATTATCTACATGTGTGCCAAATTTGGAATAGCTCCCATGCATACCTTGCAAGATATCCAACATGGAGCTCAAATTTCTAGTGCGTTGTTTCAGCAGTTGGTAGCACTGACATCATTTTCAAATATGGACGTGAGCTATTCCGGTGCACATCTTTACTCATACTAAATTTGGTTTTGATTGCTGCAGCCGTTTAGAAGTTGATAGGGGGGACACACACACACACAGCCAGACAGACAGACAGACACACATTTTCCCGGATCGATCTCATAAGTCTACTTTTTCCTCATTTTTGCAAAATGTGAAAAGTAGGCTAATAATGATATGTCATAAACATCCGTGTCTCTGTAATGATATTCAAGAAGTTCGGATTGTATTCTAAAAACTATCCGCAAATTTACTCCAAATATTATCCGCAGCTTATCCACTATCCGCACAGCGATGCTAACTACATCCGCATGGCAAAAAAAAATATATCAATATCCGCGGATTCCAAGCAGGGCTTTAACTGTGTAATGAGCTATGAACTCCGGTCTCGGGAATCCTTTGTTACACAAATAATTAAATCTATAAATGGTTTTGGGAACGTAACCTGGAAGGTACAATATTTTAAGTTGCAGATTGATGCTGGTTTCTTACTTCAAGAGCAACCTGTAAGGAAGAGCGCCATCTTAGAGAGACCCAGCTCCTATGGCAAAGCAGAATTTGAAATAACGTTTAGTACCAGTAGCCTGGTAGCAGCTGCACTGAGAAGCTACACTTAGAACAGTAATTGGTGCTGTTCCATATCGCTGCTATTAATTCAGTGGTCACCTGATTTATGACACTCTGTGAGATTTATGTCCCTGGAGTTTTTGTCCTCCATTACTCCGCGACTGGATTTTGGTAACTGGCTTAATTTAAAAAAAAGCTGGGATATTTCAATATATCCTTCAATGTCCAGTATTTCGAGCGCTTTATTGTATCCCCTGGTGTGTCCCTCGTTCCCCCTCGCCCTCGGGATATTCCCTGTAACGATTCCTTACATTATTTGTTTCGAATCACGACCTGCACAACCTTGCGTTTTCCTTTTCTCAAAATTTAGCCGAGGTACAACAATGTCAGTGCCTTGATAATGAAGGGTAAATCAACATTGATGGGCAAAGAAGTGTTTATTAAAGAAAGATTTTCACTAGGTCAAAACAAATTGCTCCCAATTACATTAGGCGGGAATAAGTATTTATACACCCTAACCTAAAAGAAATGTTACACAAGCTCTAACAATGATGGGTATGGTCCGTTGTAATATTCTTCTTTATTTGTTTCCCCCAACTTTGGGGTACATGAAATCAATCGTTTTTAGCCAATTTTCATTTTTGAAAAAAAAAAAATAGGCCTATGAGATCACCTTTTGTCCGTGTGTCTCTGTGTCTGTGTGTGCGTGTGTGTGTGTGTGATGATGTGTGTGTCCCTAATACCATCTAAACGGCTGGAGCGATTTCAATGAAACTCGGTAAGATCATGGCACCATTCCGGCCGAACTCGACCGTGCCCTTAAAATAGTATTGTGTCTCACCAATCCAACATGGCGGCCGAGCGAAATATCTCACCAGCATTCAGTATCTCCGAAACTATTACCGATATCACCCTGAAATTGTGCACGGTGATAAAGGACATTACTAGAAGTTCACTTATGAGACTTTCAAAAACATGGTAACTACAAAACCAACATGGCGGCCAAGCGAATTTGAGACTTTTAAATAGACTTTTCTCCTGATTTAACCATCCAAACGTAATGAAACATGATACAGTGAATGTTTATACACATTGTAATGCACTGGCGTCTAATTTAGTTTAATTGTTTACATAACCTCAAGATGGCGGCTGTGCGAAATATTTCACTGGTATTCTATATCTCCGAAACTGTTACCGATATTACTCTGAAATTGTGTACGGTGATAAAGGGTTCTGGTACAAGTTGATCGATGTAACGTTCATAAACCTGTAAAGCACAAAACGAACATGGCGCCCAAGCGAATTTGAAACATATTAATAGACTTTTCTCGTGATTTAACTCTCTGAGCTCAGTGAAATGTGGTACCGTGAATGATTACGCATATTGTAATGCACTGGCATCTAATTTAGTTCAATTGTTTACATAACCTCAAGATGGTGGCATGCGAAATTTTATAATTAAGTTTTTATTCTTGTGTCGTAATCATGAGATCGAAGTGAAAGATTGAATAATGAACCTACGCAGTAATGTTCCTTTAATGGTACATAACTCCATTGCCTATACATATAACAATTCAAAATGGCGAGCATCCGAAATATTTAGACGGTCCTCAATATCTACGAATCTTTCACCGCAAGCGAACTGATTGTTTTAATGTTCATAGAAGCTATGAACATAAGTTCACCTATAGGACTTTCAGTAACCTGGTGAGCACAAATCCAACAAGGCGGCGACGCGATGCATAAATATTTAAATGGACGTTTTTCGCGATTTAAACATCCGAGTCCAGTGAAACTTTGCACGTTAAATGCTTAAACAAATGTTAATCCACTGGTATCTATTTTATTTCAATTGTTTTCATAACCACAAGATGGCAGCTGTGTGGATTTTTTAAATCTCTGTTTGACTTCTTGTGTTCTAATCATGCGATTGAAGTTTGAATACCACACGTACACAATAATCTTCATGAAATAGTACATAAAAAACAAGAAGTTCCGTGACGAACTAAAGAGCCTACTTTTCTTAAAATTTATGTTTCATGCCAATGATTAATCCATATGGATCTATCTAGAATAATGTCGAAATTAAGTTGGTAATTTTGAAATTTCTAATTAGTTCGAAATACTGTATATTTGGCATAATGTGGCCTAATAGAGAACTACAGTTGGCACCCTTGGTGACTGAATATATTCTTAGTTCCATCTCTTAAGGTACAGAATACAAAATTTGGTTGAAGTCCAATGGATATAATGGACGTTACATTCTGTTAAACATTGGATTTAACAGCGCGCGTAAAATCATTTTGGCAACAATGACATACCTGTATTGGTCAGAAATAATCTGAAATAATATGATCTATTGTTGTGTCAATTTTGAATGAAATCCATTACTTAGTATAGATGTTACATGCATTTTAAAATTGGACCTATCAGCAGACTTAGAATCATGTTGACAGCACTGGCGTAGGTCTATATTAGTTACTCCAAATTAATCTAGAATGCCAGGTACTATACGTGTGCAAAGTTTAGAGCTATTGGCTTGCATACTTTCTGATATATTGATATTAGGATAACAAAAATAGAGACAACATTTTTTTACAGTTAGCAGCCCTGGTTACTCTTAAGAATCGGCATAGTCATATCTGTTATGGTACACATAGCATATACGAAATTTGGTTGAATTTCAACCGATAGTGTAGAAGTTATATGCATTTAAAAATTGGACCTATCAGCAGGCTTATAATCATTTTGGCAACACTGCCATGTATGGCATCCTGGAAATTAAACTGCAATATTATTATCTTTACGTGTGCCAATTTTGAAATAGCTCCCATTTATACCTTCCAAGATATTCAACATGGAGCTCAACTTTCAATTGCGATTTTTCAGCAGTTGGTAGCATTGACATTATTTTCAAATATGGCCGTGAGATATTCAGGTGTAGATCTTTACTCCTACCAAATTTTGTTTCGATTGCTTCAGCCGTTTAGGAGTTGATAGGGGGGGACACACACACAGACAGACAGACAGACAGACAGAAGGACAGACTGACAGACAGACAGACAGACAGACAGAAGGACAGACAGACAGACAAACATTTGCCCGATCTCATAAGTCTACTTTTCCCTCATTTTTGCAAAATGTGAAAAGTAGGCTAAAAATAGGCTTATGAGATCACCTTTTGTCCATGTGTCTGTCTGTGTGTGCCTGTATGTGTGATTCGTGTGTGTGTGCCCCCCCCCCCCTAATAAAATCTAAACGGACCGAGCGATTTCAATGAAACTCGGTAAGATCATAGCACCATTCTGGCCGACCACGACCGAGCCCTTCAAATTTTATTGTGTCTCACCAATCCAACATGGTGGCTGTGAGAAATATTTCACTAGCATTCAGTATCTCCGAAACTATTACCGATATCACCCCGAAATTTTGTACGGTGATAAAGGTCACTAATAGAAGTTCACCTATGAGACTTTCAAAAACCTGGTAACTATAAAACTAACATGGCGGCCAAGCGAAGTTGAGTCTTTTGAATAGAATTTTCTCGCGATTTAACCATCCAAACCTAATGAAACTTCGTACAGAAAATGTTTATACACATTGTAATGCACCGGCGTCCAATTTAGTGCAATTGTTTACCTAACCTCAAAATGGCGGCTGTGCGAAATATTTCACTGGCATTCTATATCTACGAAACTATTATCGATATCATCCTGAAATTTTGTTCGGTAATAAAGTTTATCTATGTAACTTTCAAAAACCTGTAAAGTACAAGACGAACATGGCGGCCATTCGAACTTGAAATATTTGAATAGACTTTTCTCGTGATTTAACCATCTGAGTGCAGTGAAATGTGGTACAGTAAATGATTATACATATTGTAATGCACTGGCATCTAATTTAGTTCAATTTTTTACATAACCTCAAGATGGCGGCTGTGCGAAATTTTAAAATTAAGTTTTTATTTATTGTGTCGTAATTATGCGATCGAAGTGAAGTCTTGAATAATAAAGCTACGCAATAATTTTCCTTCGATGGTACATAACTCTAAGGCCTATACATTAACAATCCAAAATGGCGAGCATCCGGATATTTTGACGGATCACAATATCTACGAATCTTTTACAGCAATCAAACTGAATTTTTTCATGTTCATAGAGGCTATAAACTTAAGTTCACCTATAGGACTTTCAGTAACCTGGTGAGCACAAAACCAACATGGCGGCGACGCGAAGTATAAATATTTAAATGGACGTTTCTCGCGATTTGACCATCCGAGTGCAGTGAAACTTTGCACGTTAAATGCTTAAACAAATGTTAATCCACTGGCATCTAATTTATTTCAATTGTTTTCATAACCACAAGATGGCAGCTGTGCGAAATTTTCAAATCTCGTTTTTACTTCTTGTGTCCTAATCATGCGATTTAAGTTTGAATACCTCACGTACACAATAATCTTCATGTAATAGTACATAAACAAAAATCCAACCTGGCGACCATTTGAAATATTTAGACGGTTCTCAATATCTACGAATTATCACAACAATCAAACTGAAATTTTATAATGTTGATAGGGGCAATGATCATGAGTAGGATATATGAAAATAGGCAGTATAGTTCTTCACGGAACTGCTTGTTTTTTATTGTGTTGAGCTTTCCCTTTGGCCCAGTATTGCCTCATCCTTTGAGATCCTGCTTCGGCAGAGATGTGGATCGTACGCTTTTGTTTTATTTTAACTTGGAACCGTTGTTTCTTTTCGTTGGTGATGTTTTTGGCTGTTGGGTCCATGATCAAGGTGTCTGTAATTTGGAGTTCTACGGGGTCTTTCTCGGTTTCCTTAAACCAAAGAGGTTTTATTTTTATGTGTAACATCTTTCCACTCGGTTGCTGGATATTTTTGTGGGAGTGATTTTGGAAAAGGGACGGAAATGGGACGGAAACAATGAGCGCGCACGGTGGCGGAGATTGGTACCACGACGTACTGTCGGCCATGTGGCTATGTGGAATGTATATCGCATACGGTTTAGTTCAAGGTTTGTACGCCCCATTAAAGATATTCCTACAATAAATCGTCTTCAAGTTGTCGTTCTTTGGTGTGAAAATATTAATTTTATCATATTTGTTGAAAACAATTAAGATTTATTAAATCTTCATACTTTTGCTGCAGAATGTACTGTATATCGCATACGGTTTACTTCAAGGTTTGGAGGCTCCATTAAAGATATTACTACAAGTAGTTATTTCAATGAGCAACAGAGTTCACTGTTAACAAGGGATTTGCGTTCTCGGCAGACACATAGTAAGATAATATGTCACATGTTACACATCATATGCGACTACTATAAGGTTCGTAATTTTTTTATTACGAAAGTAGTCGGGGAGATATGACTGAATTTTTCGGATTTTCAAGCAAAAACTCGTTTTTTTGTTTTATTTATATAAAAATACCCCAATTCTTCCTCTTTCAGAAAATCATCTCAGTTTAGTAATTCCGGCTATTTTGAAGCTTGTAGAGGCCATTTAATGTGAGCGCGCATGGCATTTAATAGCCCACTACCACGCCCACTTTTCCTGTAATAGCATAATGATAGTTTTCTGTATGTTTTTTTTTTTTGTCGATTATTCAAGTATTCCGCGGCGTATGTGTCGTAGAGGCACACCTGTGCAAGCTGACAGTCGTTTGTTTACTACGTAGTCCATATAACTACGTTATGTCATTTAATAGTTCAATTTTAACAAATTTAGAGAACGATTTCTCTCTTCTAAATTGCATTCCATTTTTTTTTTCACACAACTATACTATGATAGTTAATATTATGTATATATATGTTTGTATTATTTACATTCTGAATTTCGTATTTGTGTTGACTGTAGTAGTACAAGCATGGCTTCCCTGTTTGTTTATGTTATTGTAATGCAAAAGTAACATGTGGTTTCAGTACAGCGAATTACATATCCAAACTAGTGATTATTCAGTGATGTGTTTCGTCTTATTTCCTTTGTAGTTGTGTAATTTATAGTGTAGAGGTCTTAGTGCGTCGTTTTAGTGTATAGATAAGTAGTGATTATAGTTTTTAGGTTAGGCCTATAGCAATAGTGATTATTATTATTAGTGAGAAACCATGGAAATTCAAAAGAGTCCTAGGTGTAGCTATAGACCAGTGAAAAAACGTCCCTCAAAGAAAAGTAAGGCTGCCAAATTAGCTATAGCTAAAAGAAAGAGTCAGAAACCAGGACAAGAAGTCAGTTCAGTTAGGCCTAATGAAGAAGTGAATAACGTTTCTAGTAGCTCACTAGATGCAGATATGTCTGCATCTGAGAGGAAAATAAATTTATTTTCTGTTTCTGCCAGTGCAGAACAAAGTGTTGGGTCTGTGATCTATACCTTGGTGCATAAGGATGTTTGGCAAGAACTAGTGAAGGAGCTACTGTGTGGTGAGTGTAAGAACAAATCTATTTTTATTGAATTTAGGGAAACTCATGGGTTCTCCTCTAAAATTATAATTAAATGCAGAACATGTGGTTATGTTTCGGCTAACACCTACACTTCACCAAGAATTAAAGATGATAATTCTCAAAGACCTGGTTTCCATGTGAACAATGCTATGGTTGAGACATTTAGTAGTTTAGGTAAAGGCCAGCGTGGGCGGGAGACATTTTCTATAGGTATGGGTATGAACACTTTAAGTCGAAGGCCTTTTGCAAAACACCTTAGAATTCTCATAGATGAGGGAAAATTAATGAGAAGAGAAGTACTTTCTATGGCTGCACAAGTAGTACACAATGCTCATGGGGCTAGTGATGAACAGACCATTGACATAGGTGTTTCATATGATGCAACATGGCAGAAACGTGGCCATACATCGAATTATGGTGCAGGATTCGTAATTGACATTCTGACTGGAGTTGTGTTAGACTACCATGTTCTGTCAAAGTATTGCCATCAGTGTGTTATTGCAGAAAGGGACCTGGGAAAAAATAGTGCAGAATATAATATTTGGTGGGAGGGTCATAAGAGCTCAGATGAATGCCAGAAAAATTATGATGGGTCCTCCAATGCAATGGAAAAAAGACATTGGAGAGATCCTGTGGAAGAGATCCATTGACAATGGTTTTCGATACACATCGGTGTTGTCAGATGGGGATGCCAAGACCTACGCCCACTTGAATGAGATTGAGGTGTACGGTCCAGAACAAAGGATTGATAAAGAAGAATGCATAAACCATATTTCTAAGCGACTTGGTACTGCTCTTCGTAACACTGTCAAGGAATGGAGGGCGAAGGGTGTGACACTGGGTGGGCGTAAAGAGGGCAACTTGAAAGACAGCACTATAACTAAATTGACCCATTATTATAGGCATGCCATTGTCAATAATATTCCAGATGTAGGAAAAATGAAGAGGGCAGTTTTTGCAACTCTTAGACACTGTATGTCAACTGACCGCAAGCCTCAGCATTTGACTTGTCCTAAGGGTATCAACTCCTGGTGCTTCTATAACCGACAACAGGCAGAAGGAAAACCAAATGATAGCCACAGTAGAATGAGTTGCAAGCTGAATCCTTCTGTTGTTGAGAAGATAGCCCCTGTGTATCTGAGACTAGCATCAGATCAGATATTGCAGCGTTGTACAGCGGGGAAGACTCACAATGCTAACGAGTCCCTCCATAATGTAGTGTGGAGTAAATGCCCTAAGGAGATATTTGTTTCCAAGACAAAACTGGAACTTGGTATCCTCAGGGCTGTCTCAGAATTCAATATGGGGCACTACAAAACTTTGGAAACCCTTCATTCCATCAGAAATTCGACCATCCCTATAACCTCAAGTTCTCTATGCAAACTACAAGATGTTAGACGTGTTACTCAGGCACAAAAGAGGGGCTGTGATCGGGAGAAAATGACTAGGAGGCATGTAAAATGGCAGAAGATATCGAAGGAAGAAAGAACGAGGAGATGTGAAGGGGAAACATATGGGGCAGGACAGTTTTGAGTGAGTAAATATTAACTTGCCTTTTTCTCGCATTGCTCTTTTTCAATGTTTTTCTGTGTACAAAATGCTCCTTGCGATGCAATTCTTTTCAGATGTTGTTGAAACTTGGTAAAGTAGTTGCAAAAGGTACACTAATGTAAACTTGTTTCTGGTTTTGAACCTCTCTGAGTTTTAGTATGAATTTTGATAGATAACTTTAAACTATTAATGCTGAAATTTTAAAAATATATAAAATGAAAGTTTAAACTTTTCTGGAAAGAACAGTATTCATCTAACACAAAAACCCAAAGCAATTATTGTTTCTATACATCTTAACAACATTTTTTTTTTAAATCAGCTTGGTCGAACAAAAACTTTGTCGCAAGGGACTATTTTTATGTGACCACTTTTTGAATACAAAAAAGTGCAATATCTCAAAAACTAACAAAGCTATTTAATTACAAATTAGAACATTAGATGCCAGCAACTGTTTATGCAAGTGGTTTAAATTTGGTAATGATATGATAAAAACCGTGGAAGTTGAAAAACTCAGTCATACCTCCCCTTAACAAGGGATTTGCGTTCTCGGCAGACACATAGTAAGATAATATGTCACATGTTACACATCATATGCGACTCCTATAAGGTTCGTAATTTCTTTATTACGAAAGTAGTCGAAGCTCTTTTTGGTTAGTCTATTTTAATTCATTCGGAGGATGTGCCCATAAAAATCAAGTCTCCGTTTCTTTATTGTGTCCGAGAGTTTTTCAGTCTTTTGGTAAAGAGTTTCGTTCCTGACATGGATTAATTTGTTGTTATGAAATTTGGGGCCTAAGATGTTGCGTAATACCTTTCTTTCCTTGACCTCCAGCCTTTCAAGCGGTCCCTGGGTGGTGAGAGGCAATGTTTCGGCTGCATATACTGCAAGGCTTCTGGTTTAATTACCGCATTATCTTGGTATTCCAGGAAAGAGACTTCTTGTTTAAGTGTTCTTCGTAAATTGTAATATTATTATATTTAATTTGTTGATTTACAAGCTGGATCTCCAACATCAAGTCCAGGAATGGAGTGAATGGATAGGCCAATTTGCCCTGCGGCTTAACAAAAGCTAAAACGGAATATATGACATCGGATGCAGGAGAAATCTGAACAATCCAAGTCGACGGCGATGTCCTGCCTCGAGCGACAAAATTTAAGTATCTTGGCTCTACGATAACTGCTGAAGGTCGTCTCACCGAGGAGGTCAACGAAAGAATTAATGCTGCGGGATGAAGTGGCGAACAACGACAGGTGTCATGTGCGACCGCCAGATGAAAGACCACCTAAAATCGAAGATTTTCCACACTGCCATTCGCCCGTGGCGCTTTATGGTACTGAATGTTGTCCGATCACCAAGGATACAACGATACAATAACCGATATACTTATGTGTATTCTCAGGAGCCACCAGGTTTGCCAAATGTTAATAAATTCTCTCCCTCTATTTTTTTTTAGCCTACTTTCGATTTTTGCAAAAAATGAAAGTAGACTTATGAGATCAACACAGGGCGAAAAACGTGTGTCTGTCTGTGTGTGTATGTGTGTGTGTGAGTCTGTGTGTGTGTGTGTGTCTGTGTGTCTGTGTGTGTGTGAGTGTGTGTACTCTGAATGTCTGTCCCCCCCTATCAATTCGAACACGGTGAATGCGAATTGAACGAAATTTGGTACAAAGGTAGCACTAGCAAAGGACACCTCAGTGTCATGTTTTATATCGCCGCCATCTTTACTAAAACTGAATGGCGGCCACTCAAACGTTCAAAACGTAAAATCAAATAACGACTAACCAAATCATCCGATCTCTACCAAATTTGGTAACAACATACCTTCGTATAGGATGCGTCTTGTGACCAAACTACAAGGTCGTCCGCCATACCATTTCAGGATGGCGGCCGTGCGAATTATGCAAACTTTATAATCCATATCATGGGACCCACCAGTTCCGATTATCGAGCCGAGAATCGTTTTAACTGTTCTAAAGGAAGAGGCACGTTCGAAATTAAAAGTTTATTTTGTAATACTATAGTGCAGACGTGATTTTAAAAATCTGAGCTGATTTAGTAATAAGACAAGATGGCAGCGGATATCTTGTGCCTGACTTATATTTCACTAATTTGAGTATTGCATGCAATATAGCGTACTGATATAAAATAAATAAACTTTGTATGAAATGTTTTATATATAAATAATATACTCCAGTGATGAAATCGTTTAGTATAAATCACTATTTGCTAACAAGTTCTATGTAAGTCATTTTATATAGAACGATATTCGTTGACACAATTAGCTCAGTGGTAGAGCGTTAGCCTATCTCTCAAATGCCTATGGTTCAAACCCGATCAGACCTAGTTTTTTGCTTGAAATTTTATATGTTTATTGTTTTGTAATGACTCAGATGTTTTAAAATTAAGCGTTATATTGTGCATATTATGGTGTAAAATATATATTTAATTAAAACATAATTCGCCAGCAGATTTACTCGAGACATCTAGCTGCCAAAAAGGTAACTGCACGCCGACCAGATTTTATTGAAAAGTTTCTTCTTCTGGCCGCTAGAATGCACTCGCTCTGTTAGGATTATATTGTTAGATATTTCACCACTAGATATCACGACTAGTCTACGTGGGGCTCCATTGATTACTATACCATTTGCATTCTATGCGCATCGAATTTGAAGAATGACAAGATGATACTACGATACATTTTTACTTTCTATTTTAAAGGGTTTGTAACAGCCTATTGTGCGTTATTTGAAAATGTTAATTGAAGTAAAGAACAAAACGATTTCACATAGTATCTGAACTCTATCGTTGGTGCTAGTTCAGGATATTAATTAATACTTCTATTTCAGCCAAATAGCAATCGAAAATATCCACATAGTTGGTATACACACGTCTCTGTAGGGTCATGGAAAGATTTGTTAATTCAATTAGGGTTGTGAAAGTCATACGCAGTCAGACGTGTAAAGACATGCCTCAACTCAAAGTTGGATGTTGCCCGCGTCAGGCCGATTATGTAATAATAATAATAACAATAATAATAATAATAATAATAATAATAATGTTATTGGTTTTACGTCCCTTTTAACTACTGTTGCTTCTAGAGACGCCGGGGTGCCAGAATTTTGTCCCGAAGGGGATCTTTAACGTGCCAGTAAATCTACTAACACGGCTCCCTCGCATTTGTGCACCCTCAAATGCCAGCTGACTGCACCAGGATACGAACCTGAAACAGACGGTCCAGCAAGCGAGAACGTTACCGCTGAGCCACGCCGCCAGTCCGGTCGATTATGTCTCCAGATCCATAACATTCTTTAGATACTTCTTATCTTTCTTTCTTCAATGATGGTAGCAGTTTTTATCTAGGTTGTGGCGTTTGGTAGAGGTAAATCGTTTCTAAGGTCTTCAACAAAGAATAGTTCTATTATACTCTTTGATAATAACAACGAGTTATAACTATACTCATACATTTAGGAGAAAGTAGGCTATATGTTCTTTACTGAACATCTTGTTTTATCCTAATATCAATATATCAGAAAGTATCAATGGAAGCTGAACGTTCGTTAAGTGTCATGGAGACCAAGATGCTCAGATGGACAGTTGGCATTACTAGGTTGGATCACATCCCCAATGAAAGAATAAGGGAACGATTTGGTGTCGCGGCAATCAACGACAAATTGCACGAGGGTCGTCTGCGATGGTTTGGGCATGTGCTACGGTCAGGAGCGGACACCATTGCAAAACAGGGCTACACACTAGAGGTCGCCGGGAAAAGTCCAAATGGGCGAGCGAGACAACGTTGGGCCGATACACTGCATAGGGATCTGAAAAACGTCAACCTACATCCGGACATGACTCATGTGGAGACAGCGGATTCACATAGCGGACCCTGCCACGAGGCGGGACAAACGCTAAAGCAAAAGAAGAAGAAGATACGATTGGTGATAGTTTGAATAAGACGTTAATTAGGATTACAACGGACCACTTTTAGTTCTTTCAGTTCATGTGAAATGTTTACATAAGATATTTATCTTTTTGGAAGGAACTAAATTAGACTCTGTCTTCAACTTCAAACATCTCGGAAGCACCATCTCAAAGGATAACACTGTTCAGCAAGAAGTACTCAACAGGACACAGAAAGCGTCACATTTTTACAGTCAAGTGAGAAACCTACTATGGGACAGCAACATACCCCTGAAAGCAAAATTAACCATGTTCAATACTTACTTCGTACCAATTCTGGTGTATGGACTAGAGACATGTACTTTACTGGATAAAGACCTTAACAAAATCCAAGCAACAGAAATGAAATTCATTAGAACCATGAATCAAAAGACCAGAAAAGACAAGATCAGAAACTAAACAAATAGGGAAGAAAGAAGCTGGGATACAGGAAACTGTTGCAAATGTTATAGGGACGCGTAGACTCCAGTAGTATGGACATATAATGCGAATGATTAACACTAGAACAGCAAGGGACTACTTCAATAGAGAACTGAAAGGGAAAAGATCGAGGGGAAGACCCAGAAAACGATGGATTGAGACCGTGAAATCAGAAGTGGAGAAAAAAGGGCAGAAATGGGAAGAAGTTGTAGAACAAAAGTTGTACAATGACAGAAAGCAGTGGCGAGCGCTTGTCCACCTCACCCGGGAAACTGGAGACGGAAAAGGATGATGATATATCACAAAATGTACCACACCCCAAATTTTGTACATAAAAATGTGTGTTATTTTGTAACATTTCCTCCATATTAGGGTATGTAAATACTTGTTTCCCGCCTGATGTAATTGGGCACAATTTGTGTTGACCGACTGAAAAGCTTTCTTTAATAGAACTAGCCAACATTGAAAATGCTTGAGAGAAGTATCTCATAAAACTGCAATGTTTAGCCCACTGTTCTCATTTTGTAACAAGTAGTCCCGTGAAGAACTAAAGCCTATTTTCATATATCCTACTTATGTTAATTGTCACTATCAACATACAAATATTCAGTTTGATTTCTGTAATAGATTCGTAGATATTGAGAACCGACTAAATATTGCCGATGGTCGCCATGTTGGATTTTATATATGTAGGTCTTAGGGTTACGTACTGTTACATGAGGATTATTGTCTACGTATAAGTTAGTATTCAAACTTCAATCGCATGATTAGGACACAAGAAGTAAAAACGAGATTTTAAAATTTTGCACAGCTGCCATCTTGTGGTTATGGAAACAATTGAAATAAATTAGATGCCAGTGGATTAATATTTGCATAAGGATTCATTGTACCAAGTTTCACTGCACTCGGAAGGTTAAATTGCGAGAAACGTCGATGTGAATATTTATACTTCGCATCGCCGTCATCTTGGATTTCTGATCAACAGGTTATTGAAAGTCCTATAGGTGAACTCGTGTTCATAGCCACTATGAACATTAAAAAATCAGTTTGATTGCTGTAATTGATTCGTAGATATTGAGAACCGTCTAAATATTTCGGATGGTCGCCATGTTGGATTTTTATATCTACAGGCCATAGAGTTATGTGGCATTAAAGGAAAATTATTGCGTAGGTTCATTATTCAAACTTTCACTACGATCGCATGAATAAGAAACAACAAATAAAAACTTAATTTTAAAGTTCGCACAGCCGCCATCTTGAGGTTATGTAAACAATTGAACTAAATTAGATTCCAGTGCAATACAATGTGTATAAACATTTGCTGTACCAAGTTTCGTTGTGTTTGGATCATTAAATCGCGAGAAAGGTCTATTTAAAACTTTCAACTTCGCTTGGCCACCATGTTCGTTTTGTTGTTATTCTGGTTTTCAAAGTCTCATAGATGAACTTTCAGTAGTGCCCTTTATCTCCGTACAAAATTTCATGGTGATACCGTTAATAGTTTCTGAGATATAGAATGCCGGTGAAATATTTCGCACAGCCGCCATCTTGAGGTTATGTAAACAATTGAACGAAGTTAGATGTCGGTGCATTAGAATGTGTATAAACATATACTGTACCAAGTTTCATTGCGTTTGGTTGGTTAAATCGTGAGAAACGTCTATTTAAAAGTCGCAACTTCACTTGGCCGCCATGTAGGTTTTGTAGTTACCAGGTTTTCTAAAGTAACATAGGTGAACTTCTAGTAATTCCCTTTATCACCGTACGAAATTCGAGGGTGATATCCGTAATAGTTTCACAGATATTGAATGCTGGTGAAATATTTCGCACAGTCGCCATGTTTGATTGGTGCGCCGTAACAACATTTGAAGGGCACGGTCGGGGTCGTCCGGAATAGTGCTATAAACTTACCGAGTTTCATTGAAATCGCTCCAGCTGTTTAGATTTTATTACGGGGGAACACACACACGAATCACACACGCACACACACACAGGAAGACACACGGACAAAAGGTGATCTCATAGGCCTATTTTTAGCCTACTTTCGATTTTGCAAAAAATGAAAGTAGACTTATGAGATCACTACAGGGCCAAAAAATGTGTGTCTGTCTTGTGTGTGTATGTATGTGTGTGTGTGTGTGTGTGTGTGTGTGTGTGTGAGAGAGAGAGCCTGTGTGTGTGGGTGTGTGTGTGAGTGTGTGTACTCTGAATGTCTGTCCCCCCCTATCAATTCGAACACGGTGGATCCGAATTGAACGAAATTTGGTACAGAGGTAGAACAAGCAAAGGGCATCTCAGTGTCATGTTTTATATTGCCGCCATCTTTACCAAAACTGAATGGCGGCCACTCAAACGTTCAAAATGAAAAATCAAATAACGACTAACCAAATCATCCGATCTCTACCAAATTTGGTAACAACATACCTTCATATAGGACGCGTCTTGTGACCAAACTACAATTTCAGGATGGCGGCCGTGCGAATTATGCAAACTTTGTAATCCATATCATGGGACCCACCAGTTCCGATTATCGAGCCGAGAATCATTTTAACTGTTCTAAAGGAAGAGGCACGTTCGAAATTAAAAGTTTATTTTGTAATACTATAGGGCAGACGTGATTTTAAAAAGCTGAGCCGTATCAGTAACAAGACAAGATGGCAGCGGATATCTTGTGCCTGACTTATATTTCACTAATTTGAGTATTGCATGCAATATAGCGTACTGATACAAAATAAATAAACTTTGTATGAAATGCTTTATATATAAATAATATACTCCACTGATGAAATCGTTTAGTATAAATCATTATTTGCTAACAAGTTCTATGTAAGTCATTTTATATAGAACGATGTTCGTTAGCACAATTGGCTCAGTGGGGGAGTTGGTCACTAGTCGTGGCCGAGTGAGGTGCGTGTGTGCGAGCTGTGTGATCGCATTGGAAGAGTGTACGTTTCCTAATACCGGTGCTTCCGATAGTTCCACGGGTGTACTGACCTTCCGTGTGTCATTCGGACAATACTTTTTCAAGTAGTGTTCCAGATAGGACAACAAATCAAGAAACCCAGAAAACCCCGCTGAAAATTATGTCCGGATACCAGAGGAAAAACACCGTACGGTATCAATGGGACAGGCAGAGTTCTCTCCCCACACCAGGATAAATTCACCGCTGGATTAGCGATACCCTCCGGTTGACTGTCGACCAAGTAGAAGCCATCCAGTTAAATGCGCAAGAAAGAACCATGTACATCAAGGTAATCAGCATATCTACCTATCAGAAATTGCTAAATACTTTTGAAGCTCCTATTAAATTTCAGTATGACTCAGGCGAAATGACTAATGTTAAGCTCTCCACAGCGGATTCAAATTTTACCACAGTGCGTATATTTAATGTCCCACTCGAAGTTCCTCCTGAAATTTTCAAATCCGTCCTGTCGAAATATGGCACTGTGAGTGACGTCAGGAAAGAACAATGGTCTTCTGCTTATCAGTTCCCGGTGTATAATGGAAAGAATTCACGATGAAAATCAATAAATGTAAAACAAAAGATAATGGAATGCAGCTGAAAGAAATCAAAATAACCAGTGATGGACGAAGCAAAGAGCATATAAAATGTAGGTTGGCTCAGGTAAGGAGCGCATTTCTACAAAAGATAAAATTAACCTGTTGACATCAAAAATAGATTTATATATTAGAAAGTATTTTTGAAAGCCTTTGTCTGAAGCGTGGAGCTCTATGGAAGTGAAACTTGGACTGCTGGCGAATGAGAAAAGAGGAGAATAGAAGAATTGGAAATGTGGTGTTACAGGAGGATGATGAAGATTAGTTGGGCAGAGTAACAAATGAAGTGGTATTAAGACGAGTGGGCAGGAAGAGATGTTTATGGCAACTGCTAATGAAGAGAAGATAAAGGTTGGTAGGACACAGACTACTGAGACACACAAGAATAGCAAATTGAGCTACGGAAGTAAGGGTGGAAACAAGAACTGTAAGGGTAGAACAAAGTTAGAATAATTATGTTAAAGAGAATGCCGTGGATGTAGGCTGAGGTAGGTATGTAGCGATGAAACTGGCACAAGTGGGAACTCCTGATGGTCAAGCGTTTAGAAAAATAAATTGCGTTTTTGGCGCGCGTTGTCGAGGGATGAGCCACTCATGTTATTTTGTTTTTCTGTAGCAACTTTAAAACAATTCTAACAAGTAGTTCCGTGAAGAACTGTACAGCCTATTTTCAAAAATCCTACTCATGCCAATTGCCTCTATCAACATACCAAATTTCTGTTTGATTTTTGTGATAGATTCGTAGATATTGAGAACCGTCTAAATATTTCAGATGGTCACCAGGTTTGATTTTTATTTATGTATTATTACATGAAGATTATTGTGTACGTGTGGTATTCAAACTTCAATCGCATGATTAGGACACAAGAAGTAAAAACGAGATTTTAAAATTTCGCACAGTTGCCATCTTGTGGTGATGAAAACAATTGAAATAAATTACATGCCGGTCGATTAACATTTGTATAGACATTTAACGTGCAAAATTTCACTCCACTCGGATGGTTAAATCGCGAGAAACGTCCATTTAAATATTTATACTTCGCGTCGCCCCATGTTGGATTTGTGCTCACCAGATTACTGAATGACCTATAGGTGAACTTATGTTTATAGCCTCTATGAACATAAAACATTTCAGTTTGATTGCTGTAAAAGATACGTAGTTATTGAGAACTATTTCGGATGGTCGCCATGTTGGATTGTTATATGTATAGGTCATAGAGTTATGTACCATTAAAGGAAAATTATTGCTTAGCTTCATTATTCAAACTTTCACTTTGATCGCATGATTACGACACAAGAAATAAAAACGTAATTCTAAAATTTCGAACAGCCGCCATCTTGAGGTTATGTAAACAATTGTACTAAATTAGATGCCATTGCATTACAATATGTATAATCACTCGCTGTATCACATTTCACAGCGCCCAGATGGTTAAATCAAGAGAAAAGTCTATTAAATTGTTTCAACTTTGCTTGGCCGCCATGTTCGTTTGTACTTTACAGATTTTTGAAAGTTACAGAGACAAACTTGTACCATTGCCCTTTATCACCGTACAAAATTTCAGAGTGATATCTGTAATAGTTTCGGAGATAATGCCAGTGAAATATTTCGCACAGCCGCCATTTTGAGGTTATGTAAAACCCTTAACTAAATTAGACGCCAGTGCATTTCAATGTGTATAAACATTTGCTGTACCAAGTTTCATTACGCTTGGATGGTTAAATCTCGAGAGGAGTCTATTTAAAAGTCTCAAATTCGCTTGGCCGCCATGTTGGTTTTGTTGTTACGAGGTTTTTGAACGTCTTATAGATAAACCTCTTATTGTGCCCTTTATCACCATACAAAATTTCAGGGTGATATTGGTAATAGTTTCGGAGATACTGAATGCTGGTGAAATATTTCGCACAGCCGCCATTATGGATTGGTGAGACATTAAAAAATTGAAGGGCACGGTCGGGTTCAGCCAGAATGGTGCTATGATCTTACCGAGTTTCATTGAAATCGCTCCAGCCATTTAGAAGTTATTAGGGGGGACATACACACGAATCTCACACACACGCACACACAGACAAACGGACGAAAGGTGATCTCATGAGCCTATATTTGTTTATTTTCATAAAATGAAAATAGGCTAAAAATGCATCGTTTATAGCGTTGGTTGGTTCCTCAGTTTAGGGTCATGTAGCCCCGTGTACTTTGGGTGTGTGTAGAATCTGTCTGATAACCGGTGTTAATTGTGATGACTGTATTAGTGTGTGTTATCTGTTTTTTAATTCAAGTAAGGACTGCAGGCTTTTGAATTTTTCAAATAGTTCCTACTTTTGCAACCAAATGCTACCGTCAACGATAAATTAGTTGTGAACTTGGTTACTAGATGCTACCGCAGTCGGCGACGAACGTTGGAACCTAAGAGCGTTAGTCAAATCTAACCTATAATTTAGCTTCACACAATTTTAATTAGTGAAAGGTTCTTTTACATGGCATAAATCTATGATATGGGCCCCCCGGCCTTACTTCCCCTCCGAAGAAAGGCATACTGAGGGATTTATAACGCTCTTAAAAAGTCCGACGACTTCGGCCGGGTTTGAACCCGCGACCTTGGGCATAGATGTTCAGCATGCTACCAACTACGGCAGCGAAGCCGCCCGTTTATAACGTGTGCAAGATGCCGAGAAAATTACTGTTTCCCCTGTTTTTACGATGAATATCACCTCAGCATGTGTAAATCATCTACTGGAATGCATCTAACGCTATATACGACGCTCTCATGTGCCCCTTAATTGCAATCCCTTCCTGGAAATTTATTTGCCATCCCAAATTTTCCTTTGCCTTTCCATTTCATGACATTTATGCAAATATTAATAGATATAAGATATGGGCATTATCTCAGTTTATTTGCAGCGTACGCGTTAAAATAAAAACGGGACAAAAATGTTCCCACTTAGGTGCTCGACCCCACGACCCTCGAATTACCGTTCTGTACTCTTTCCGCTGCGCAAACCGCTGCGTGGAATCTACGCTAACATGCTCGCCCGACCCGCGCCAAAAATGCTTCTTCTTTCTAACCACTTGGTCATCTGGAGCCCACTTCTGACACTATCATTTCTGGCCAAATTCTGCATTTACCGTAAATTTGGATGCAATCGGTGATAACGATTAGGGGCGGTTCCCTTGTCAGCGACATCTCTGAAACCATTACATTTCCAGCTTTATCTCACCAAATCTCAATCAGACCGGAATAATTCAGTGAGTGGGTTCTTCTAATTAGTATATTTAATAATTAATTATTAATTAACATTATGGTGTTTGAAGCCATTTTCAGTGTAACCTCAGTAAACGAATGTTTAATGCTTTTCAGTCGGTCAACACGATTGTACCCAAATGAGATGGGTCATTCCCTAATCCTGAAAAAAAATTACATGATACTCATAAATGCATACACTAGGATGACCAGTTTCGATCGTCAAGCGATCATCATCAGGTCCATTACACTTAGGCTACAAAACTTTTATGTCTGAAAGTGCGGGTGAAAATATTTACATTATGTACACTTCTTTAGTTGAAGTATTAGTTGAGATAGTTCAACTCGCAGGGCCGTATTTCTAAATAGGCTAAGTAGGCTGCAGCCTAGAGCGACAAATTTTCAGGGGCGGCAGCTTGGCAATTTATTCAAAAGTTAAAATGAAGTATTTCAGACGTTAATAATATTTTCCGTATGAATTTAAGAATAGAAGTTACTTAAAAATATGTTTTAGTCCTTCTACGGGTTTCCCTGCCTTAGAAGAGCTAAGAACTATCTGCGAACTAGTATTTCTGAAATACGGTTAAACTCGTTTTCATTACTTCGTATTGAGGCAAATACAACAAAGACACTTTCATATGAGGACATTATCAACGAGTTTACCATTAATAAATCTCGTAAGAAATCTATGTACATTTGAACATCAAGATTACGTGGGGTGAGTTGTTTTAGAGATTCATTTATTCATTCATTTATTTGCAATGGGGGGAGTGTCCCCCGGTGGCAAATTGGATACACATAACAAATAAATAATTATACATAACAATTCAATAACAATTATACAACAATTAAACTGGAGTATTTACACAAATAGTCAGTCTTTTCTTAAACACACCTATATGTTTGGGAAAAGGCTCTAAGACTGTGGCAGGTAGAGAGTTCCAGTTATCAATGGCACGGTTTACAAAAGAATATTTACCATAAGTTGTTCGCTGTGGTGGGCCCTTAACTTTGAAAGGATGATCGCTCCTACCCATGTAAGTGGGCTTTCCCAATCGTTTGCTAAGCTCACCCCATGCTGGTTGATTTGTATACGTGTTGTACATAGCGCAGAGTCTAGATGTCATCCTCCTAGCCTCCAGTGATTCCCACCCAAGTTTCTTTAACATACGGCTCACACTGCTCCTGGGATTAAAGTCACTGAGCACAAATCTAGCGGCCTTTCTTTGTACCATTTCCAACTCATTGATGAGCCCTACTTGATATGAATCCCAAACCGCCGAGGCATATTCCAGAATAGGTCTTACAAGTGACAAATAGCCTAATTCTTTAGCAGAGGTACTACTTCCTTTTAATACCCTCATTACAAAGTGCAGGGATTTGTAAGCTTTTGAAACTACACATCCTACATGACTACTCCATTTCATATCATTCCTTACGTGAACGCCCAAATATTTGCAAGAATCTTCTTCTACAAGTATTTCCGAGCCAATGTTATATTGAAAATCCTGCCTCCGCACTCTCCCTATTTTTAAGAGACTATATTTTCTTGTGTTTATTTTCATTTTATTTTCAATCGCCCACTTATAGACCAGGTGCAGGTCCTCTTGAAGCACTGCATTGTCTTGTGAGTCATGTATCTTTCGATATATTACACAATCATCCGCAAACAATCGACAGTCACTGCGAATCCCATTTGGTAAGTCATTTATAAACGCCAAAAATAACAAAGTTCCGATTACGCTGCCCTGAGGGATACCCGACGTTACGGTAATTTCTTCCGAGAATATGCCTTCGACTTTCACTTTCTGTGAACGACCCGTCAAAAATTCTTGGATCCATAAAATTACTCTTCTGTCAATCTTCGTCGAAGCTAATTTATGGAGTAGCATGTCATGCGGCACGACATCAAATGCCTTCGCAAAATCTATAACCACGGCGTCGACTGAAACTCCATGGTCTAACGATTCGCTAATGTCTTGAAAAAGTGATAGCATCTGACTCTCGCATGAGTAACCTTTCCGAAATCCATGTTGCCTATCATTAAACCATGATAATGTTTCCCACTGTTCCCTCAAGTAGTCGCAAATGAGATGCTCCATCTGTTTACAAACGATGGACGTAAGGCTAACCGGCCTGTAGTTGCCCAATTCAAGTCTGCTCCCTCCCTTAAATATTGGGACTACCGTAGCTCTTTTCCAGTCATCTAGGATTTGCGCATTGTTTATGGACACATTAAACATCACCTCCAAGTATCGTGCCACGGCCCTACCCCCTAGTTTAAGTACTTCACTAACAATATTATCAGGACCCTTTGATACATTGAAACGTAGTTTTTGTATTAGCTTTACAATTGCTGACTGGTTTATTTGGAACAGGGGAGCCCCTGATTCGTCGTTAAGGTCCAACACACAGCTATTGGATTTATTGAACACACTACCGTAAAAGACATTTAATTCATTAGCAATGGCCTGTTTCTCAGTAATTAATTTACCGTCACCGGACATTATCATCGACAAATTATTTGGATTTCCCTTTCTTCTCCTAACATAACTGTATTTTTTTTTCCACCCATCACCTCCCGAACCAAGTAAACCTTGCATATAACTGTCATGAGCAGCCCTCTTTTTTAAGACGAGCTCTCTTGATAAGGACTTAAATTTCAACATACTCTTGTCACTATCATGTCTTTTATTGTATAATTTCCTAATTTTCTGTTTTAGACTCCTAATTTCTCGTGTGTAATACTCAGGATCTGGGTTTTGTTTCAGCAATTTAAATGGGACAAATTTATCAACAGCGCTATTTAAATTTTTCAAAAAGTTAGTCCACAGGATATTAATGTGATTTCCTTCCGATGCCCATCCTACAAATAGCTCATTCAAATACCCCTGAAACTTGCCCTGATCCGCCCTGCGATACTGGAATATGATATTTTTTGCTACATCAGAGTCTAATTTTGTAATGTCACCATATCTAATATTTAATTCAACCCCAGAATGGTCACTAATTCCTGGTACTTTCAGACAGTTAATATACAGCTCTACAGGCCTTACGAGATAAACATCTAAGGTATTATTGTCTCTAGTTGGGAAGTCAACTACTTGGGAAAATCCCCCCTCCCTTAAGAATTTATTTGCAGCGCTCTGAGCTTGACTACAGCTAGTTGACTCACCAGACCAGTCTACTTTGGGGAGGTTTAAATCTCCAGCAATTATTATGCTCTTTTTCATAGCATTACCCGTACAAGTTTTATCATACAGTGTTTCGAGGAGAGAAAAGTTATCTTTCGGTGCTCTATACGCCCCTATCACCTGAAGAGGGAATTTATTTCCTTTCTCCGAAATTTGTACACATAACATTTCATGATCCATATCAGCCCACTTTAAGAAACTAGCTATATTTTTGCGCACACAAATAAATAGCCCACCACCTCGCTTCCCCCGATCCCTTCTGTACATTTCGTAGGTCCCTTGAATTATTTCGCTACTATTTATGTCCTCATATAACCAAGATTCAGTTGCAATGACAATGTCCGGAGAAAACGTCTCTACAAGATTCCAAAATTCAATTAATTTATTTCCTAAACTCTGACAATTAACCTGCAGTAATCGTAGAGTCTTACCTCCGCAGCAAATATCTCGAAATTGCTCCTTCTGTTCCCATCGGCTGGCAACCTCTGGACCTGCTCCTCCTCACAAAAGCCGGCACGAACCGATGACCCTGTCATGTAGGCTCCCTAGGTTAAAAGCACCCCGTCGATTTAGATGCAGCCCGTCTCGGGCGAAGTCACGGCCACCAATCCAGCAGTCAGCTTCTACGTACACTAATCCCAGTTGTGCACATACCCAGTCCATGCGGTCATTTACAGTCTTAACTCGCCTTAACGGAACATCTCCCCGCCGAACAATGCCACTCATTATAATTTTTGCATTTCGAAACTTGCTTTTAGCTTTTCTGCCTAGTTCGTAGAGCTCCCCCATGATGTAATCAGCTGTAGCACTCTTCTTCAAATCGTTCGTCCCAACATGTAGCAACAACACTTTAACTTTGTCACAGTCCTCTACATTTGATTGTTCCACTTGCTGGGCAAGCTGGTCAATTTTAATCCCCGGATAACACCGCACTTTCGCACCTGATTTCCTCGAGATATTCGCACTCCATCGTATCATTGAATCACCCATTATGATAACGGCATCCTCAGTTTGCTCCTGCACGCCCTCTTCCACACTGATCCCAGTAGAAAGCCGTATTTTTCAACAAATAAACTACATTTTGTGTAATTTCATTTCACCATGTTGGACAACTTAATTCAAATTGAACACAGTTCTTCAATTACGCAAAAGATAGTCATTAGTATTAAAATATAAAAATTGAGTAAAATAGTGATCACTGATCTCCAAGAACAAATTAATTAATTACGTTCGAAACCCATTTCATTCTTTAACGAATCTTAAAAGAAGTATGTAAAAAAAAACAAGTAGATAACTAATCTAATTATATAATTTATTATGTAAACCATTAGAGCCTCCGTGGCTTAGGCGGCAGCACGCCGGCCTCTCATCGCTGGGTCCGTGGTTCAAATTCCGGTCACTCCATGTGAGATCTGTGCTGGACAAAACGGAGGCAGACAGGTTTTTCTCCGGGTACTCCGGTTTTCCCTGTCAAAGTTTCATTCCAGCAACACTCTCCACTATCATTTCATTCCATCTGTCATTAATTTAATCATCGCCCCAGAGGAGTGCGTCAGGCCTCGGCAGCCGGCACAGTTCATATCCTCGCCGCTAGATGGGGGCTTCATTCTTTCCATTCCTGACCCGGTCGGAGACTGGAAGCAGGCTGTGTATTTTCATTTCATTATGTAAACCATTAAAATTCTAGTTTTATCTAAACTAAATGAACTTAATGTTTAAAAAAGACGAAAACGCCAATGAACTCCATCCTTTTGTTCTATAAAACAATGTATTAAGCAAATATGAACAATAGAGGGGCGGCAAATGGACTTTAGCCTATAGGCGGCATACTCTTAAATCCGGCCCTGTCAACTCGTCAATATTTGTTAGTTATAATCTATGTGATGTTTTGTTAAAATACTGAAAGTGGTGATTGACCTCCAAACTTGCTTGTTTAGAGTGAATATGTGATTACTATATACACTCAACTGGGTGAGGTTCATGTGGGCCAGGGTCCCTTATATACCTGGGTTTTCCCCTCTCGCATACCTAAGTTTCTGTGTTCGTCGTACAATTGTGACAGTGTATGGCCAAGTCTGGTCTCCCTAATGGGGTGGATGTTACTGTATTCAGGATAATCTTCAACTGTTAAAGGCCTGATTTCAGTTCTCGCCACGTATAAGCTAATAAGGCTGTGTCCCAATAGTACAATTTCAGCCGTAGTGAACTAGATAGTCGACTACTTTACCGGATGTGACGTCAGAAGTCGTGATCCAATACTGCTTAGCACATAGCAATCAAGTCTGTAGTAGCTAGTGAACGAAAGTGCTTGCTAGATTGACCGACTTGTCGACTTGTACAAGGAAGTTATAGAAATTGTAGCTTATCGGAATTGTAGGTTATGTAAATTGTAGGTTGTCTTTGACTTTAATCCAGTTTATGCTTGGCCTATATTCTTTGCCAAATTCAACGCTTCAAACCACAACCCACGAGGGAAGCATAATGTCTTGTTCTGTTGTGATAATTATTTTCACGCGAATATGTTGTTTGGTTCTGTGGTAATAACGACAACTCGGTTCATGGTATCCAGCTTACAATAAGGGCCTCGTCTCAAATTGTCAATTTGCCGCTGCCTTATTGTCATGATTACCCTTCTTCTCTTCCTCCTGAACTGTATTCTCTTAATCAGCCAAACACAAACCATAATTAGGGCTCGGCTAAAAACTTATCTTCTTGGCGCATCCATGAACGTACGGTATCGTTCAGGTATCTTTTATTTAAAACAGCTGATGAAAGAGCAAAGAGCTTACAAAGAGCAGCAGATCACCGCCATCTTGAGTGTTGGTTTGGTTGGTACCAGCATGTAAGTCCAGTACGTTTCAGAACACAAGTCTATGAAGGAGGCTGTGATCAAGCAGACATGTCCCAAATCTCCGTAGTGCATAGCACATAGCACATAGTAGCTAGCAGCTAGTCAATAGCAGACAACTTGAGTATTGGGACACGGCCTAACCACAGCTATGGAGCCAGGCTGTATTTATTGATCTCATGTAATTCTTTTGTCAGAATGAGTGATTAACCCGTCTCATTTGGGTACAATCGTGTTGACCGAGTAAAAAGCATCAAACTTTCGTTAATTAATGTATTAATTATTATTATTCTATAGTTAATTAGATACGGCAAGCGATGTATAAAGTATTAATGTTCCTGTGACGCAATCTGTTGGAGAAGTTCTACTTTAAGCGCTTCGTTATTTACAGAGCTTGCAACTGCACTTCACAACTTTTGCTTTGCTCACTACATGCTGGCGTTGATTAGCATTCTCATCGACAATGCAGGGATCGGGGCCAAGTGGACGTAGATATTAATTAAAGTTACCATATTTCGCAAATGGGAAGCCATTAAAAACTTGTGATAAGAGAACACTGCATAACACCAAGTTATGCCTTTGAGTTTGGCAGATGTTTGAGAGATCCTGCAGATGGAGCGTGCTGTGGCGCCAGGCTGTCTCTGGACTAGACATTTACCGTCGGCTGCCCCTGAAATGGTTCTCTATTTTCAACTCCAGTCAAATGCTGGGACAGTACCTTCTAATAAACCACAACCGCTCCCTTCCCGTTCCCTTTTCCAGTTTCGTTCATCTTCGTTCATTTTAACTCTCAATAGTCATGAGGTTGGTGTCAGGAACGGTATCCGGATGTAATAACCATCCGCCATATAGAAATTCGTGTAATCTCATCACCAGCCCATAGAAACGGGAATAGCAAAGGGTAAACACACATTTGAGTATTTCAGCAACTTAACCAAAAGCCTGCGATGGTGATCTGACTATACCAAAAGCTCCAAATCCCGACGCTTACAGCGTTCTTTCCCGTATTTTCTTCACACTCCTGGCAGGCGAGATGGACCCTTGTTTCAAATTCAAATTATTCATTCAATTTCGCTAATCGGCCAACTAGGGACCACGATAAGCCTCATTTTACATTCTTGCGTTTGTTCATCTTTCACTTGTACCACATTGCCTTCATGAACTCACTGTGCTTAGCACGACGTTCTTCTGTCCATTTCGCACCAGTTGTCCGTTGTTTGTCCCGGAAAGTCCCAAACGTCTTGATGGCTATTCTATAAAGATTTCGGTCTTGTGCATCTACTGCTCGTGTCCCCATTTCTTTCAGATCTTTATCGACGTTAACATACCATGGCATTGTCGTTTTTGGTTTTGCGTCGAATATACTGAAGATACGTTTCGTCCATCGGGAGTCGATCATCCGTCGTATATGTCCGTAGAAGCAAACTCTGCGTTTTCGGATAGTGTCTGTGATCTTCTCTATCCTCGAATAAATTTCTTGCCTGGATTTTCTGATGTAGCTGCCATATTTGTAGTCCGGGCCAAGTACGATGTGTAGGATCTTTCTTTTTTTCTCTCTAACTTCGCGAGCAAACATTTCTCGGATAAGGTAAGGCATTCAGGTGCATATAGCGGTACTGGTTTGAAGAGAGTGTTGCAGTGACTAATTATTATTATCATCGTCATTTTCTGTTTTCCAGCCTAAGCGGGGTCGGACACCCCTCCACTTGACTCTGGCTGTCCACAATCCTGAACTCCACTCCAGATTCTATTCTATCACACAGTTGACTGACTGACAAACATTAACTCCCGATGGGTAAATTGGCCACCTTCCCATTTCATCTACATCAAGGTCTGACAAAGATGATGATGGTGATGAGAGGGGCATTGAATGAAGGATGGGAGGTACCGACCCCTTACCAAGTGACTCAGATGTTTTTATTACTGTAGTTTATTGGGGTTAGTTCGTTATCAACAATCCGTTACAACAAGTTCATGTTTCAAATTCAATTCAGCGATACCGTGAGGACAATTTAGCAGCAAAACGAGCAGTGGCTGCTGCAAAATACCGTTGTTACCGAAGTATGTACGACCAACTTGAAACGTCATCTGGAGAGACCAACATTTATCGCATTGCCAAATCTCGTCACCGCTCAACTCAGGATATTGGACACGTCATACACATTAAAGGCTCAGACAACAAAATACTGCGAGACCAAACAGCTATCCTTCAACGATGGCCAGCATATTTTTCTAATATAAGCAATAAGGATTTTCCACATCCTCCTATTGTAAGCCCTGATCCCACCTTCGGACCTGTGCCCCAAATTACAGCTGACGAGGTACAGACAGCCATAACAAAAATGAAAAATGGGAAAGCCACAGGCCCAGATGACATCCCAGCGGAAATCTGGAAAATGCTTGGGAAGCCTGCTGCAGAATTCGTTGCCACGCTCTTCCAGCAGATCATCACCGATGTGGGATATTATAGCGTGAAGTTAGGAAGAACAACACCGTGACATTCACTATTTTATTCCATTAGCAACTACAACATACAACACTCTCTAGCGGCAAGTTACATAAAAACATTGTCCTTGTTTCATTCCCCAACATCCTCCCCACCCTGGTCAACCCCAAGGGGGATGACCAGCTGGACAGGTCGGGCGATCTGGGTCCCCTCTGGCGAGGATAGAATCACCGTCCGGATAAGTCCATCTCTGCCTGGTTTCAGCTCCTGAATCCGGGCCTTCCTCCGCAGATGTCGAGGCCGCACCTCGACCTCTAATAGAACAATGTCTCCAGGCCTCAGTCGTGGTGACGTCCTTTTCGGTTGCTTCACCTGGTGGAAACTCTGAAGCTGAAGCAGGTATTCCTTGCTCCATCGTTTCCAGAAATGGTCCGCCAGTTGTTGCTGAAGTCGGTATTCTTTAATGGGGCAACCAGGCTGAGGTTCAGGTCCAGAGGACAGTGCATTGAGTCGTCCACCGACAAGGAAGTGAGCTGGGGTGAGCACGTTGGCGTCGTCGTCTTTGGTGAGTGGTCTGGAGTTCAGCGGCTTCGATAGATGTCAGTATCGTCTGCAAACCATCTTCATCTACAGAAGAACGCATCGTAAGCATCGCTTGGTGGAGCCAACTATTAATTCCCACCAGCCTCCCCACCGAGCCGCGCGTGGTGCAATGAACTTCCACGTGATGTTGTGTCGTGAAAGGTAGTGACAAGTCTTCGTATCGGAAACGGTAGCCCATAGTCCCGCCAATTCTCGATTTGCACAGTGGAATGTCTGGGCATTGTCAGAATAGATAGTGTGTGGAATGCCACGTCCCGCCACAAACCACTGCAGTGCTTGCAGAAACTTGTCAGTGCTCATATCTCGGCAAAGTTCTAAGTGAAGAGCTCGGGTCGTTGCACACGTGAAGAGCGTGATGTAGCACTTTTTAGTTGTATGACCTTCCCTTACGTATAACGGTCCAGCAAAGTCAATGCCTGTTACTGTAAAGGCCTTCTGTGGAATGACACGCTGTGGAGGGAGTTGCGCCTCAAGTACTTGACTGGGACGATTTCGGGCCATTTTGCAAGGAAGGCAGCGATATAGTATCTTCTTGATGGCACGACGAGCACGCAGTATCCAGAAGGTCATCCGAAGGTCTGAAAGAACAATTCGCACTCCCAAGTGATGGAGGTGGATGTGTGTGTCTCTGATCATAAGTTGTGTAAAGTGATGGTCGCCATCGAGTATTATGGGATGCCTCAGCTGGTGAGTAATGTCAGCACTCTCCAGTCGCCCTCCAAGCCGCAGAACACAGTCTTCTAGAAAGGGGTTGTAGCATCGTAGTTTGGATCGTACTGGGAGAGGGACGTTGGACTGTAGAGCTCCAAGTTCAGCAGGAAAGCAGTCTTTCTGCACGACCTTTATCCAGTAGGTACGCGGCGCAGTAAGTTCTTGAGCAGTGAGTTCCCCGTTTTCCTGGTCTTTGTGGCGAAGGATTCGCGTCAGACGAAGTACCTAAGCTGTAACGCGTAGAAGGCGCGTGAAGGAACTGAACTGGGTGGAGTCTATGATCGATTCTGGCAAATCGACGTGAAGGACAGTCTGCACAGTGTTCTTTGTTTCTGGGAGTGATGGAAGCGATGGTGCGTCCTGAGTCCAGTAAGAATCTTCCTTTGTCAACCAGGAAGGTCCGTGCCACCATATATCTAAGGACTGGATCTGACCAGGAAGATGTCCCCGAGAGAGGTGATCTGCAGGGTTGTCAGTTCCGGGGCAGTGTCTCCACTGTGATGGTGTTGTGTAGGACTGTATCTCCGTCACACGGTTGCAGACGAAGGTCTTCCATTTATTTGGGTTTCCTCGTATCCAACCCAATGTCACAGTGGAGTCCGTCCATAAAGTAGCATGGGAAGTGTCGAAATCGGTTGCTTTTGCAAAATATCGTAGAAGCCGTGATCGCACTAAGGCTGCAAGGAGTTCAAGGCGTGGTAGTGTGACTTTCTAACGGGAGTCAGTCTGGACTTGCTGTAGGCTAGGTGAGTGGAGATAGTGTCATCATTAGTTGCGCGAATGTACAAGGCTGCTCCGTAAGCTCGCTCTGAAGCGTCGCAAAACACATGAACCTGAGTGTCTTCTTTACTTGAAGTGTGGAGCCAGCGCGGTATGCGTATTGGCGAGAGCGAGGAGAGCGTAGATATCCAAGCATGCCAGTGTGCGGCAAGATTGTTGGGTAACAGTTCATTCCAATCAATTCCCCGGCACCAAGTATCCTGAAACAATCGTTTCCCGACAAGAGATACCGGAGTGAACAAGCCTAGTGGGTCGTAAAAGCTGCTGACGATCTTCAAAAGCTGTCTTTTTGTAGATGGTCCTTCTGGGATTTTATCAAGGATCTCCTTCGTGTCCACCATAAAAGAATCACTTGAAGTGCACCAGTTTATTCCTAGCACCTGAGTCTGCAGCACAGTCTCTCGTCCTTCTGTCTTCCAGACGGCTCTCAGTACATCGGAATTTGTTGCCCATTTTTCAAGAGGAAAATTGAGCATCTTCATTAAGGCAGTGAGTTCATAATACGAGGTGACTGCCAAGTTGTCATCTGCTGCTCCCACAACAATGTCGCCCATGAAGGTGTTGCTGTTGATTAGTGGTGCAGCGTTAGGAAAGGAGAGTGTGTGTTTGTCCGCATGTTCCCTGATGGTTGCTGAGAGGAGGAAAGAACTGCAGGTCAGGCCGAAAGGGAGCCTAGTAAAACGATAAGTGACTATGTCATTTGTTGTGTGGAAGTGTCCTCCGTCGTCTTGAATCACTTTGTACCAGAGGAATCTGGTCAAGTCTCTGTCTTTCCTGTCTAGGGTTAGCTGAAGAAAGGCTTGTTGTATGTCACTGATGATCCCCTGTCCATGAGGTCTGAAACGCAGGAGAATTGCCACAGCCTCTGGTAATAAATTTGGTCCCATCTCCAACATGTCATTAAGAGAGGGTGACTTAGCCCGATGAGATGATGCGTCGAATACTATTCTCCACTTGGTTTTTCCATATCTTTCTTTCTTCACCGCTTGATGAGGAAGGTAAAACATGACGTCGGGTGAGTTTGCTGTGTTGACTTCTTCCACGTGCTGATTGTGAATGTAGCTGAACATCTGGCTACAGTACATCTGGTTGAAGTCGTCATGGCTTTGAAGTCTTTTCTGAAGGTTGCTCAGACGCGCCTCGGCATTGTGTAGATTATGGGGTAGTTCCAGAATGAGCCAATGCCGTAATGTCTTGTGGAACCGACGGTTGTGGTGAAAGAACGTGAAGACTTTCGAAACCATAGAGAGAGACGCTCGTGTTAGTCCAAAACCCTTTCATATTAAATCGTACAAGTCGTCTAGTGTTGGAGCTCGTAGGGTTTGACTCAAACGCACAAACAGTCAGTTCTTGTCGTCTAATTACTTCCAGCTGAAGCTCGTCTACTAGTGACTTGGAGATGAAGGTCGACTGACTTCCTGCGTCGAGAACACAGCGAGTAAGTTTGCTTAAACCTGTGGGTCCTGTAAACCACACCTGAGCGGTCTGTAGGTAAGTAAAGCCGGAGGTTGCTAGGCTTATTTTCCCTACTGCCGTTTGAGATGACGGAGTAGAAGGATTTCTCTGTTCTTTATCACAAATAGTTCTATGGTGTAACTTCTTACATGTAGCACACTGCGTTTGACCTTTCTTGCTGCAGTCCGAAACAACGTGTCCTTGATTTAAACAAAGAAAGCAGCGGTTGTTCGATTTTAGCTTCTGAATTCGATCATACGCGGTTGTTATGGTTTTACAGTCTTGACCCCAATGGCCTCGTCGGCAAAATACGCAGAATGAAAGTATCGTCTTCTTCGCTTTTGGTGACGATTTGCTTGATTTGGCATGAATTTGGAGCACAGCTGTAGTGGGGATAAGGGTTGCTGAAGGTATAGGATTTCCTCAGATTTTCTGTGTGGTTAGAACACCGTCAACCTCTTCGTTTAAGAATCGCATCAATTTAGTAATGTGGCTTTCTATGATATTCTCTCTCTTGGCATGAATAATCCAACGGCGAACAATGTCCTCCGGGATCGCGCGCAGAATTTTCGGAGCTAGCATACGGCCATATTCGTCAATATTTTCTCCCAAGGCCCTGAGGGCCTGTATCCGCCGGTTACATTCGATGAATGCCATGTTTAAGGCGTTGGGCGTGACGTGTGATATAGGTTGTAGAGTCTCCAGGTAATCCAGATGGGCTTGGATTATTCTGTTTTTGTCACCGTACCATGAAATGAGAATCTGTTTTGTCTCCTCATATGCGTCAGCGGTGATTGGAATTCCGTCAACCAAGTTCATGGGCTCGTCCTCCAAGTATCCGCGAAGGAAAACGTGTTTATCGATACTGGAAATGGAAGGGTTGCCGTCAATAGATGATTGGAATTGTTCCCAGAAACGGGACCACTTCTCTACGTCTCCTGAGAATGGTTCCAACCTGATCACAGGAAGTTTAACTGTGTGCATTAAGGGTGGAGGGGGCAGAGCGGCGTCCTTGGCAGACGCGAGACTTACATTATCGACAGGTGTTTTTTCTCCAATGGCGCGTGTCGCCTTGAGAATAGCTCTCTTGGCAAGATCGGTATATTCTTCGCACGTGATGACGTCAACGTTGTACTCGGTGTCAGGAAGGACGTCATGGATTTGTTGATCGAGAGTGGTTAGACGGTCTAATGCTTCTTGAAGTCTAATCTGATTGTATTCGTAGTCGATCTCTGAGCTAGGTGTTGCATCATTTATTACCGTAGTGAATTTGGTAATAAGTGTTCTTGCCGTCTTTCTGAGACGTTTCAATTTCTGTAATTGTGAAGGCTGGTCCGGGTTAGACATAGTGGGTAGGGTATTGTAATACTTGACAATGGGCTGACAGCTGCTGTAATTCCTCGGCTACCTGCTGTGGACAAGGCTATTGTCGTGGCTGTGGAGCTGCAAGATGGCCAGGCGGTAATCCCTCTGCTACCTGCCGGAGACGTGGGAAGTATGCAGTGACGGTCGCTGGTACACAGTTCCAAATATTGTTCCTAGAGTGCATGCATGAGTTCGTGATGAGAGTTCTAGGCTACTAGCGATCTCTATAGAAAGCATGCGAAGATACTCTGAATCAAGTTGTGTTCATAGATGACACTGTCATCTCGTTGAGTTGAATGCTTCGTCCGTAACTTCATCCAATAGGGATGTAGCGGGAGAAAGTTCGCGCCAGATAGCGCTCGTGTAGTACTGGGTAAGCGCAAGGCGATCGTCTTTTGTTTCTCCCAGACAGCTGCGAGGAATATATAAATTGTGACCGAGTTTTCTAAGCTAAAGTAAATTATATCTTCTCTAATTTTACTCCAAGACTATATTAATTAATTCTATAGGTATATCGCCTAATACATTATGGACGATTCTCAGCGTTTAAGCGTTAAACAGCTGCGAAATGAGCTACGGACCAGAGGCGCTAAAACTAGCGGGGGGAAGGAAGAATTAATACAGCGGTAATAACACAATTCTAACACGTTTTATTAATCGAATAACGAATATGTGTCAGCATGCTTTCTCCTAAAGATTACTCTTGAATTATTTGTCCGAGTATTGATGTCTTTGAAAATGGGAGTCAGAAATGTTACATTCACTTCTTCGTGAAGCCTAGATTAACGATTTCTTCCCGTACTTCAATGGAGATGATTTCTGCAGATTGCGATATTGTAGGCTTATCGTGATAATCCGGCAATGTTCTTGTGTATGGCCTCTTCCTTATTTTTGTTGTGTTCGTGGCCCACGGAAAAAGCGATGGAACAGCGTCCGATTTTAATCTCGCTCTCTCGCCTTCGAATACAAACGCATAAATTCAGTGGTTGTTATCGAAATGTCTAATCAGTTTATAGATACAAAATAGGAATTATTTCCCTTTGTAAATCACACTTATCCAACACAGTTTTCGTGAAGTCATCGGGTTGTAAATGATGGGAACACACTTTAATATATTCGGTCAGATTTTTCTCACCGAAATTTTTCCTTCTAATAGCACGTAACCATTTCTTCCTCATTCCTTTATTTTGTGGTAATTGGTGAAACGAAAACGGGCTACCCTGATTTTTGCAAAGAGGAACACTGCAATAGCTGGGCATAGTCACGAAAATAACAATTTAAACAACTTAAATTCGTACATATTAGCGGCATGAGAACACAGGAGACAAATGAAGAGCGCCTTGCGCTTACCCAGTACAGCAGCAGTGCGCTCTATCGGTGCTAGTTCTATACATCCCTATAATATTATTGCTTTTCTTTGGCGTGCATATTTCATAAATCATCATGCGAATTTTTGATGTCATACATTAGTTACTTCTGCACTGATGTGAAAGTGTTTGAGGTAAGCGAGCACTAATGGTTTCTGAATCTCGCAGACAGTTGAAGGTTAGTACCAAGGAGGATATATGGGTAGAGCTGCAACTTAATGCAAAATTTTGACATCAACCTATTGCTCGGCGCAAGTAGTTCCAACTGACAATATTAGATGGCGCGACGATGCACTTTCGAGCGCGACCCGCCCTGACCTGGCCTACTGGCCCCACTCCCCACCCGGCCCGTGCCTACTCGACCCTTTCCCCTATTCTACTCCCCCACCTTCCTTTCTTTCTTTCCCCTGCCTTATAATGGTCATATTTTAGTAATTGGTCTAATAATAGCCGATTTCATCCACCTGTGATATCAGGTAGAGTTGTGGATGTTTCAAGGTTATCAGCCCATGTTTCCACAAAGCACATAGCATGACATAGGCCTACCCCACAGATATGTACAAATAGAAAGAGTAGGCTATTATACTACAATATTAAAAATGAATTGTAAGACAAAATTACAGCTGCACTTATCACCCACCAGTATTATTTAATTGTCAATGCGGTACTTCCTATCAATCGAATTAAGAAATATCACGTTTGAATTACGGGAAGCGTTGGAACAACCAGCTCTTATTTTGAATTATATCGATAGTATCTGATTTCGTTTTCGAGCGCAGTGTATCGACTAAAATCGATGCGTGATTCAATATAATTCAATTTCTTCGTATAATATTGCTCGAAACCGATTGTATTCCTTTCTAAGCGCTGCAATATGTATTTACTATTGATATATATTCAAATATTAATTAAATATACAACATTAACAAGAATACTCACCAATTTTCCGATTTTGCTGCCATCTATAGAAGTATAACTCAACTACATCGTCGTACGCGATGACTGCTAGCGTTTTTAACGTTGTCAGCAGGTACTACTACAAGGCAAGCTAGCGTTGGCACCAAAACACCCTATAAAGTTTCACCCAGGGGGATGACAGTTCATAGGGAGCGCGTGGGTCGGGGTAAGGCCCTGTACTGGTTGTTCTGCCAACCAATGAAGAATTTATTTTAGCACTAAGGTTCCGTAGTTGGCACTCATGAACGTTCACATCAAACTGACTGGCGGAAGCGGGAATAGTCTGTTTTGATTGATATTCCTCGTGGTGTTGTTGGTTGGTTTGATTTGTTCAGTATTTTGATTGTTTATTTTAATTGAATTGAGAGTCAATCATGCCACTGCAAGGGAGGAAAAATTGCCAAGCACCGGGATGTAAGAATTATAATGATAGTAGGAAAAATACGGCAATTTTCATCTTCCTGGTGTTGACCTTGTGAAAAACTAGTGGGCAATATGGACTACTCTCGAATAAAAATATATAGCGAATAAATGTGTGCATTTCATCTCTTGTTTGTTTTCTTACCCATTCTCCTTTGCATTGCAATAAAATTTGTGGTTTAGGGCTACGGGTAGGGGTGGGTGGCAGCGGGCGTGCTAGGCAAAAAGTGAGGTTATGGCAATGTAGTGTGCATTTGGACGATTTTCTTTATATTTATCGAATATCCCAACTATTCTGTCGAGTATGAGAGCATTTTTAATTAGCCTAGAGGTGAATTAAGCTCTAGAACGGCATAACTGTGTCTTTCGTGACAAATCCATTGCCAACATTGATATATATCAAAATGTATTCTTTTCCTATCTGGACGTATATTTCAGCACCTAGCGAAAGGCGCAGTTATGTTTGAGTTATTTTCATCAATAATCAATAACTCGTCGCAGAATATACTGTTCATTTACGTGTAATAAAGGCTACATTCATATGGCTTTTTACTTTTTATGTTGCCAGACTTGGCAGTACAATCCATAGCCTCAGGCGGTGTTCTCTCTCGGAAATTCTATTACCAAAAGTGACGAATCTCTTATACTTACATTATCCTTGGTTTCACCTACCCGGTTAGTACCCAGGGTTGCGTGCAGTTGCGTGCTTGTATGCAGTGTCCCGTACCTCTAATAGATGGCATTCAAGTCACCACTGCTTTGAATGTCCAATATCAATTATTTTAATGACAACGATATTGACAATATGTGATGTGTTTTGCCTTTATAAGCATGCAACGTGTGCTAGATATCACAAAGTAATAATAGTTAGGCTAGTATAATTTTCAATAGCTCATCTGTATGATGGTGTAAGGTAATGGCATCTCCAAATGTAGCTCGTTGGTAGCTGGTCCAATACTGTTGTTCGTTCTTCCTCGTGTGTGAAGCTAGTCCGTAGTGTAGACTGCTGGCTTAAACTATTCACCACTATTACGTAATTCTCACAAGCACTTAAAATCGGAGTTTTCGGCACCAAATGTGGGATATTATAGCGTGAAGTTAGGAAGAACGACACCGTGACATTCACTATTTTATTCCATTAGCAACTACAACATAGACTACAACACACTTTAGCGGCAAGTTACATAAAAACATTGTCCTTGTTTCATTCCCCAACAACCGAAAATAAACTCCCACATGCATGGACAACTAGCATTACAGTCCCAATCTGTAAGCGTAAAGGTGATGTTAATGATTGCTCGACTTATCGACCTATTAGACTCCTCTGTCATACATTGAAAATATTTGAAAGAGTGCTGGATAGGAGACTCACAAATATTGTCACTGTCACACCAAATCAATGCGGTTTTGCTCAAGATTGCAGCACCAGTGATGCTATCTATGCCACACGTCAGTTGTTGGAAAAGCACAGAGAGAGACAGGAGTTTACACATGGCCTTCCTAGATCTAGAAAAGGCCTTTTACCGAGTCCCACATGACCTTATCTGGTGTTCTCTTCGTTCCCATGGGGTTCCTGAAACCTATATAAAATGGGTGCAACTTCTTTATTGCAATGTAACTAGTGTAATACGCTGCCCAGCCGGAATATCACCGTCGGTGTTCATCAAGGCTCTGCACTATCGCCACTGTTGTTTATCCTCTGCGTGGATACGGTTATGGCTGACATACAAACACCACACCCTTGGACCCTTCTTTTCGCTGACGATATCGTACTGTGCGAGTCCAAGCTCTATGAACTTGCGGGGTGAGGAGAAAGAGCAGAGAAGGGTCAGGCGAGAAGAGAACGGCCTGTCGACAGCCCGCAGTGTTACTTGGCATGCTCCTCTATTCCAATACTGCTAACATACGGTCTTCTCTGAAACCAGTGTGGTGATACGAATGAGTCAGTGAGTCACCGACCAATGTATTTGGTTCGGTACTATGCACGGACCGAGAAACCTCATCACTCGTCAACACCGTTTCACATAGTCAGCGATGCACATTCCTCTCAGGTTCATGGAGCTTAGACTCGAGCAGTACTTGTACAAGAAACACGCCTTGAACTCCTGCATCAAGCGCAAATGCGGATGGTAAGGCTGGCTGCCTATGGACTGCGCCTTAACATCCAGAAGACGGTATATCTTGAACATGGCCCGCAAACCGACGGCGCTGTCCAAATTAGCGACCAAGATCTGCCCAAGACAAATAACTTTAAATATCTAGGGTCGGTTATCACGTCAAATGGTGATGTCTCTTTAGGTACATGGCGAGGGTAAATGCGGCCAGGCTCAAATGGAAACATATCACTGGTGTCCTCTGCGACAAAAAGATGCCTAAATACCTAAAGGCAGAAGTTTATAAGATAGTTGTACGTCCGGCCGCAATTTATGGGCAGAATCCCGCCCAATTGCAAGTTAACAGGCTCTGCACACGATGGTGATGAAGATGGACACTTGGACTTACTAGATATGACCCTGTCAGAAATACAAATGTTCGACAACAATTAGGTGTCACACCAATTACGGAGAAAGCGAGGGAAGGTCGTCTCCGTTATGTTATGAGAATGCCGGGCGACTCTGTCGCCAAAGTAGCTTTCAACCTGGACCCAGGTGGAATGCGACCACGCGGACGACCTGCGAAGCGTTGGATCGACAACGTTAAGACGGATATGCACGATGTTGGCTTACAACCTGCAGATGTCAACGACAGGAAAAAGTGGAGAAGATGTAGCAGAGCAGTGGACCCCGTACTGGGATAAACGCTAGGAAATTAGGAGAAGAAGAAGAAGAAGAATGATTAACCACAACAATATAGTAAACATAGACGCACTCTTTACACTGGAAGCCTTTAATGCTTATTGCATTCCACGGGTAATAGCAACTCCGTAAGTGTTACCTGTATTTCAAATCTTTAGTTCTTTTGTTTCAAAACCCACTAAATCCCAATTTGAGTATCAATCCCCATCAAGCCCAAATTTTCTCAACTTAATTTCTTATACCTGCATATTGTTGAGGCGTAATAGATCAATTAGTAATTATAAGTGCACTGTATACTATTTAGTATGGCGTTGTTTCACACTCTTAGATACTGTATTTGATTGCGAAACCGGAAATTTACCATTTAAGTTATTTCCACTGCAAATTAAATACCCATATCTCTGAATGAGATAATTGGATTTTTTTTTTGTCGTGTAGCCTCCTGAGAGGCCGAGTGCAGGTCTTTCTAGTCGACGCCCGTGGGCGACCTGCGTGTCGGGATGAGAGATGGAATGGATGAAGATGAATGAATCTGGGCAAGGATGTGGAAGGAAGCGGCCGTGGCCTGTCAGAAGGTACTGTCCCAGCATTCGCCTGGTGTTGAAAATGGGAAACCACGGAAAACCATTTCAAGGACAGCCGACGGTGGGGCTCGAACCCACGCGTCTACCGACTCAGCAGAGAGCTTGGCCCCTTGACCTAACGCAGCGCTTTAGTCCGCGTAGCCACTACTGTCGGTATAATTGGAATGATACAATTATTGTTGAACTAGCAATAGTGCTCGGCTTCGCCCGGTGATATGATCATGAAGTCTTCGTGGTCTGATAACACTCGGTGCTGAATTGTATTCATATGTGTTTATGACAATGAAAACTACTGGTGAACTGACGCATCAAACTTACAAGCTAATAGAAATAAATATTTAAAAAATCACATTTGAGGAAGATTTTATGTGGTGGTGATTTATAGTATAATGGACGTAACATACAGGAAATGATCGGAGTGCTTCAGAAAACTTCGGCTGTCCCGAGCTCCTGACGGAGCAATAGTGTCATGTTTCGTCACATAGCGCTGTAGGAAAATGATCGGAGTAGGGGAAAGAAAATTGGAAAAGACCATCACTCATTGATGCTGATAACCTCAATATTCTGCCCCAACACCATCGCACTTATACAAAGGCCTAAATATCAGACAAACCAATATTCAGCTTTATATATAGAGATGTAGCAATGAGGGGCAGTTGACCTTGATGTTCCGCCTCTTAATCAGCAATAACCAACTAGCTAATGTGGCAATGGATTATGTACAGGGTCTTTATATTTGCTTGGCAAGGACATTCTCGCTCACGCGCTCCGCCAGTGACAGCTCAGTTCCCGGCTGCCGCGCGCGCGTATGTACGGCAGAATACGGTGATTAAAATCAGTACCATGCATTTTTACTCACCATGCTTACACTAGATGCTGAAAATGTTTCCCACCCGCTGCCAAACATAACCGGCATCTCCTTATGAAGTTTCCGAATACTCCTGTTAATTTAGCTTCATTAAGGAAATCTTCACGTGTATTTTTATTGTTTTTATTGAACCTGTACGTTTGAATCTCTTAGTCAGTTGTTTTATTGTCCGATTTATAGGAATGGGTCCCCCTGGAAATCTCACTTGAAACTTTTGTCTTGTTCCAGCGCACGATTTCCTGCACTTTATGTACGTATTGTGCAGATATACACGTTAACGTAACGAATATTTTACATAAGGCATTACAGCACTACACACAATCACAATAAAACACTACTCAATACGATATACAGTACCGGTACACAGTAGCTTCATAAAACCCTGAAAGACTGAAACACCCAATTAGCTCAGAGTTCACACGTTTACAGAAGAGCGAGGGAATACTCGGGAAATACGGCTGGAGACCACGCGCCAACCTGGCCGGGGACAGGCGGCCATGGTCGAGCGAAGGTCTGCACAATAACGTGCGCTAGAACAAGACAAAAGTTTCGAATGACATTTCCAGGGAGACCCATTCCTATAAATCGGACAATAAATCAACTGGCTTAGAGATTCAAATTTACAGGTTCAGTAAACAATAAAAATAGACGTAAATGTCGTTATTTCCTTACTAAAGCTAAATTAACGGGATAACCGGAAACTTCATAAGGAGATGCCGGTTTTGTTTGGCAGCGGGTGGGGAACATTTTCAGCATCTACTGTAAGCATAGTAGTACTCTCTTTCTGTCAATTATCGCTATTGTGATGAAAAATGATTGGAGTCTGGTGCCCTATTGGGCTCCTTTCACTCCATTAATAATTGGCGATGATTTTAATTAATGTTATGCTGTTTGGTTAAGATTTATAAGTAAACTCTCTTAAGACATTAGTGGATAATGCCTTATCGAGAGAATTTTGTCCTTAGGAAATTGCTGTTGATTTTAGAGATTTTTATTTTAATTTACTTTAATTTTTTGTTAGATATTGAGAGCACTAAATTCTGTTGATGTGCCTGAAGAGCTGCGGGTTCGAACATGGGTCAGCGGCAAGGCTATTAACCGTCCGACCCGCAGCGGCGCTAGTTGTTATTACACTCTGTTCGCACTGTCATGGCCTGGCAGCAGTCGCTTCAGCGAGGTTAATAATAATAATAATGGGTGCTATTTTAATGTCTGAGTTTATGAGTTTACTAAGGAAGAGTGATAGACCTCTAGTTAGGTTTGGTTTTATAGAAGGTGAAAAATATAGTCCTTTAGTAGGTTTGAGGTTTAAGAGAAAATAATGATAATAAGCCTCAGTTGTGTGGTATTGTTATTTATGTTTGTGATTTTATTTGTAAGCGGATAGTAATCCCATGGCCTGCGGCCCCTCACCCCGGGTAGGCTGGCGTTCCGCCTTACCTCCCGGGCAAATTGAGCCACAGGGTCCGGGATTATGGTTTAATTGAGAGGGGGAACAGGGACAGATGTGTTTAAAGTGTTGTGGAAGCTAGGTGTTGAATGAAGTGCAGTATTTGAGTGAGAGCTGAGTTAGATTTAAATGTAGGTGAGGGGACATTGAGGGACATGAGAGGGGGAATGTTGGTGTGAGAGCGTTGTCTGAGTTCCAACTGCTTTCGCCTAATAGCTGTTTTAATGTAGGGGCAACCTCCAAAAGAGGCCGCGTGCGCACCGCCACAATTGACGCACTTAGGTTTGTCTTTTGGGATCTTGCAGACCGAATGGTGATGATTATCCCCACATCGGTTGCAGCGGATCCTGTGGGGGCAACACGCGGAGTTGTGGTGCAATTTTTGGCAGTTGAAACACTGAACGACGAGAGTAGTATGTTGTTTGGAAGGGGGAGGCCGTGGCCTCTGTCTTTTTGGGTTTGGGGAAGAATTTACTGTGTTAGCGGGAGTGGGGATTACTGGAGTGACGTCGTTCTCTGAGGGAGAGGCGGCCGTCAGGGTGGTGGAAGAGTTTAGTGTTGTATTAGGGTCTACCTGTGCTTGGATTGTTGGCTGTATTGTTGGCTGCATAGGTAGTTGTTTGTTTGTGAGGATGTGACTGTTTGGGCTGGTAAACTGAGTGTTTTTATGCTTTCGTTTAGGTCTGATTGTAAGCATGGGGAGTAAAAATGCATGATACTGATTTTCAACACCGTATTCTACCGTTTATATGCGCGCGCAGCAGCCGGGAACTGAGCCGTCACTGGCAGAGCGCGTGAGCGAGAATGTTCTTGCCAAGCAAATATAAAGACCCTGTATTATTGTGCAAGGACACTCTTTTGTCACAGTCAGTTCAGGAATTCGCGCACCTCGAACAATGTCGCGAAAGACGAGAACCTGATGCTATCTAGTGGCTAACCATGCAAAGAGATGCACTAATACGCACAATGACCACAACAATGGCTGCAGGGCTGAATGAGAGACCGAAACACATATCCCGGAAGAATTTACATTTTGAAATGTTATGCTAAATGAGTTAACCTGCGAGGACTGGAGTGGCACATGGGTATTTTTGACCCGAGGCTTAAATAATGCTCTCTATATTAATTTTGGTCAGCCCTTATTTCCTGTCGCTTACTGTACCTTCCTTCCTAGCCTTGAACTTCACCCTACAAAAGAAACATGTCCATAGCATTTTGATCACTCATGCTAGTTCTATAATCTATATTATTTACGGTCGGGTTAGATTCACCCATGACGCCAGTCCTCACGTGACAATTGGCTTACGTTAGTCGGGACAATTTGTAAAAATAAGGAGGAAAATCCAACTATTTTGGTGCAGCACAATCACATAGCTCACGTTCTTGTTGATCCATTTTTAGGGTCTAGGTACATCTTGGTCATTAACTCGTTTGTTGAAAAGAATCGAGATGACTGCTTTACCATCTCTTCTTCTTCTTCTTAAGACGTCGTCTCCAAACAAAGGTTGGCGATGACCTTGACATTGCAGTATGAAATGCTTCTTCCGATGTACACCGGTGCCACCTTCTAATGTCCTTCAAACATGAATTTCTGCGTCTCCCAGCGGATCTTTCTCCTTGTATCTTTCCTTCAATAATTAGCTGAAATAATTGGTACCTCTCGTTTCGCATGCTGTGACCTAGGTATTGTGTCTTTCTTTGCTTTATAACATGTAGCAGTTCTTTTTTCTTTTTCATCCGATGTAGGACCTCGACATTTGAAATTTTCAATGTCCAAGATATGCGCAGTAGACGACGATATAGATACATTTCAAAGGCATCGATTCGTTTTTCAATAGAAGAATCCATGGTCCAGCATTCGCAACCATATAGAAGAACAGAAAATATGTAACAACGGATCATGCGGATTCGCAACTGTAGACTGAGATCTGGTCCTACAAAGAATTTCCGCTAGGTAAAGAATTGTTTCCTGGCCTGTTCAATTCTAGATTTAATTTCTTGTTTGGAGTCACATTGTTCGTTCAATATGGTGCCCAAGTATTTTAAGGAGGACACTTGTTCAACTATATTATTATTTATTGTGAGATTTGCTCTTATTGTCTTTTTAGAGAACACCATCATTTTTGTTTTTAAAGCATTCACACACAAGCCGGATTCTTCACTGTGTTGTACTAAGCAATTTACCATGTATTGAAGGGTAGATAATTTATCTGCTATGACAACAGTATCATCCGCATATCTAATGTTATTAATACATTTTCCATTTATATTGATCCCTCCACATTCTACCAGCGATTCTTTAAATATTTCCTCAGAATAAATGTTGAACAAAAGCGGTGACAGTACACAACCCCGACGAACACCTTTTCTGATTGACGCCGTTTCTGAAGTTCCTTGAACTGTTTTAACATCTGCAGTCTTGATTCCAATATAGATTAGGCCTACTTGAAATGAAAATGAAAATCCACAGCCTGCTTCCAGTCTCCGACCGGGTCAGGAATGGAATGAATGAAGCCCCCATCTAGCGGCGAGGATATGAACTGTGCCGGCTGCCGAGGCCTGACGCACTCCTCCGGGGCAATGATTAAATGAATGACAGATGAAATGAAATGATAGTGGAGAGTGTTGCTGGAATGAAATGTTGACAGGAAAAACCGGAGTACCCGGAGAAAAACCTGTCTGTTTCCGTTTTGTCCAGCACAGATCCCACATGGAGTGACCGGGATTTGAACCACGGACTCAGCGGTGAGAGGCCGGCGTGCTGCCGCCTAAGCCACGGAGGCTCAGATTAAGCCTACTTATGATGCGTAAATCATTGCGGTCAATACCAGTTGATCTCAGAATTTCTATCAACTTTTCATGTTTGACACAATCAATAGTTTTTTGTAGTCTATAAAACATGCATATACATCTCTATCAAATCCAATTAAACTGTCACGAATATTATTTTCATTTTTTCTGCATGTTAAAATTGAAAAATATAAATAAACCTCATTATATATTGGGAATAGTTCGTAGGAAGACAGAAGGTGTAAAATTACTTCATTAAAATCCGTACGACTACGATAAAAAGGGAGTGGCAAACTATGGGTCAAAATGACCCGGCGCCAGTCCTCGCGTTATATTTTTTTCACGCCAATTCTCAAGGGTTAAAGCTATGCTACTCTGAATAACGGCTTATTCTGCGCAGTTATGTGCAATTCGCCAAATTAAGATTTGGCAAATTTTTGATATTAAGACCGACTATGGACTCTGGATCGTGTCGCTTTAAGCGAAGTAATGGAACAGTTTCTCAATTCCTCAGAGATGCACCCTTGATGGAATACATTCCCTATATGAGTATTTCTGCATGCGTGGTATTTGTTTGCCTGCACAGTTTGATATGCATACGCCTCTTCCGATAGACGTCATTTGAAATGCAAATGTGGCTCGCTGTAATATTCCAGACCCTTTCCGTCACTGTACACAAATCTTGGTACAGGCCGGACGTTTGATTTAGACGAGTGAAAAATCTTAATGGAAGCCTGGAGGCGAGTTACTACAGTACTTGTGTTGTTATCAGCTGCCCCAAGCAGTCCGATGATTTACAAAGCTGTTTCACACTTCTGCTGAAGTACAGTCATTGGAAAATATAATGACGTTCTGTTCGTAACTACGTAACGTGTACTTCCGCGTCACATAATACTTCGACGTGAACTGTACTGTCTGCTCAAGTCTGGAATTCCATTACATCAGATCGGTGGTGACAAGTGTGAAGTTATAGGGTGAGAGAGTGAGTGTGTGTAGGCTCAGCCGCAGGCTTCAAGGTCAAGGGCAATCGTCTAAAACAAACGTCCGGCCTTTTTTTTTTTTTTTTTTGTAATAACCTACTCGAATTAACTTTTGTTAGACATATGTGAGGTATTCAGTTTCAAAACCGGTCGAGTCCAGTTTTGAATAAGGTTCACTTTAATTCGTATGTTCCCTATTTCGAGACAATAAAGCAAACTTTGATTCTGATTTGATTCATAAAAGACTCGACAACCCGTGCTGCTCGGCAGCATAAGTCGATATTGGGATTCGAAGATATTTCTTTCATTATGAGTAATAAGTAACCTAACTCAGTTATTACTCTGGTTTAGAGTTGTCCACTAAAATAATAGTGGTTATCTATTCCTAGCGATACAGAAGTCAATCTAAGTTAGGTAATACAAATTTTAGTGCTTTTAAGTCGGTCAACATGATTGTACCCAAATGAGATGGGTTATTCCCTAATCCTGAAAAGAAATTACATGAGATTAATAAATACACTTGGATGACCAGTTTCGATCGTCAAGCGATCATCATCAGATCTATACACTTTGGCTATAGTTAGTTAGTTAATTATTGTTGTTTTAAGGGGCGGAACTACGAAGTCATCTGCCCCTATGTCTGACAATATGGGTGAAATATTAACAATATATACACTTATTTAGTTGCACTATTAGTTGAGATAATACAACTCGGCAATATGTGTTAGTTGTGGTCTATGTGATTTTTTGTTGAGATACTGGAATTGGTGATTGATCTCCAGAATTTTCTTGTTTGGAGTGAATATGCGGTTGTTCAAAATGGTCAATTCAGATTTTGTTGTACAGGCTACTTATATGGTTGAGTCTTGCGCGGTCCTGTTGAGAGCAGTTAACTTGGTCACTTTCTGCACTCGACTGAACGGAAATTCCTGTGTGTGAGAGTCCTTATATCAAGTAGGGCTCATCAATGAGTTGGAAATGGTACAAAGAAAGGCCGCTAGATTTGTGCTCAGTGACTTTAATCCCAGGAGCAGTGTGAGCCTTATGTTAAAGAAACTTGGGTGGGAATCACTGGAGGCTAGGAGGATGAAATCTAGACTCTGCGCTATGTACAACACGTATACAAATCAACCAGCATGGGGTGAGCTTAGCAAACGATTGGGAAAGCCCACTTACATGGGTAGGAGCGATCATCCTTTCAAAGTTAAGGGCCGACCACAGCGAACAAATTATGGTAAATATTCTTTTGTAAACCGTGCCATTGATAACTGGAACTCTCTACCTGCCGCAGTCTTAGAGCTTTTTCCCAAACATATAGGTGTGTTTAAGAAAAGACTGACTATTTGTGTAAATACTCCAGTTTAATTGTTGTATAATTGTTATTGAATTGTTATGTATAATTATGTATTGTTATGTATAATTATGTATTTGTTATGTATATCCAATTTGCCACCGGGGGACACACCCCCCATTGCAAATAAATGAATGAATGAATGAATGCATGTTGGGCTATTTCCCCTCTCACATTCTTAAGTGCTATGATTGTGTTCCTCGTGCAAATGTACCTGTAAGTTGCCAAGTCTAGTCTCTCTAATGTGGTGTATGTTACTGTATTCAGGATAATCTTCAACTATTAAAGACCTGTTTTCAAACTATCCACGCATAAGCTAAACAGCCCTCTTTAAGCGCAAACGGACTAATGAAAATATCCCGGCACTTTTAATACTGCCGTTAATACCGGCCTCGGTTTATTGAAGAAAAGTTGTGTTGACGAACTGAAAAGCAATAAATTTATATTTACTAAGGCAACACTGAAAAATGGCTTCAAACACCATAATGTAACACAGACAATGTTAGTTGTTGTTGTTGTTGTGTTACTTTCACGCGTTTCCCATTGTCGGGTTTTCACATAAACGCTGAGCACATTTGGTTTCCCTGCCAAGAATCATAATTAACAATACCCGAGCATTTTTTTTACACACTCGTCTTAACTTTCAAAAAATACGAGAAAAAATACGAGTATCAAAACTTGACCCCAGCGCCAATCACGCCTTCCTTTTGAATGTTTTCTACGAAGTCGGGACTCTCAGCTCGTCCGTAGATATTCCAGCAACGTTGATATTACGCGATCTGTCCGCAGTCGCCTGCTAAGGTTCGTGGAGGAGCGCTAGCTGGCGGAGGCATGGGTACATAGTTTGACTTGAGTTGAATGTTACGCCTACCTCAGAACATTCTCACCACTCAAGATCAACCATTGTAGTTGCAATATATCACACACAAAGACAAGATCAGCACGAACGTTTACGGTAACTAGAAAATACTATGAAATACGCAAGAAAATTAGGAATTTACGTCCAGAAGTTTGCAACACCCCATCCTTCTACCCCAGCCTATATAAATTACCGACGTGGAAAGTGTGCACCTTCCGTAATGTTTGCATAAACAAATTGCGGAAATTTGCAAAATAAATAGCACTGTTACTTAATATCCGCAACTCCAATTATCAGCATCCGCACGACTGTTATCAGCATGCGCCCCACATCCACACGACTGTTATCAGCATCCACACGACTGTTATCAGCACGCGCCCCGCATCCACACGACTGTTATCAGCATGCGCCCCGCATCCACACGACTGTTATCAGCATGCGCCCCACATCCACACGACTGTTATCAGCATGCGCCCCGCATCCACACGACTGTTATCAGCATGCGCCCCGCATCCACACGACTGTTATCAGCATGCGCCCCGCATCCACACGACTGTTATCAGCATGCGCCCCACATCTACACGACTGTTATCAGCATGCGCCCCACATCCACACGACTGTTATCAGCATCCGCCCCGCATCCACACGACTGTTATCAGCATGCGCCCCACATCCACACGACTGTTATCAGCATCCGCCCCGCATCCACACGACTGTTATCAGCATGCGCCCCACATCTACACGACTGTTATCAGCATCCGCCCCGCATCCACACGAATGTTATCAGCATGCGCCCCGCATCCACACGACTGTTATCAGCATGAGCCCCGCATCCACACGACTGTTATCAGCATGCGCCCCACATCTACGCGACTGTTATCTGCATCCGCCCCGCATCCACACGACTGTTATCAGCATCCGCCCCGCATCCACACGACTGTTATCAGCATCCGCCCCGCATCCACACGACTGTTATCAGCATGCGCCCCGTATCCACACGACTGTTATCAGCATGCGCCCCACATCCACACGACTGTTATCAGCATCCGCCCCGCATCCACACGACTGTTATCAGAATGCGCCCCGTATCCACACGACTGTTATCAGCATGCGCCCCGCATCCACACGACTGTTATCAGCATCCGCCCCGCATCCACACGATTGTTATCAGCATCCGCCCCGCATCCACACGACTGTTATCAGCATCCGCCCCGCATCCACACGACTGTTATCCGCATCCGCCCCGCATCCGCACGACTGTTATCAGCATCCACCCCGCATCCGCACGACTGTTATCAGCATGCGCCCCACATCCACACGACTGTTATCCGCATCCGCCCCGCATCCACACGACTGTTATCAGCATCCGCCCCGAATCCGCACGACTGTTATCAGCATGCGCCCCACATCCACACGACTGTTATCAGCATCCGCCCCGCATCCGCACGACTGTTATCAGTATGCGCCCCACATCCACACGACTGTTATCAGCATGCGCTCCACATCCACACGACTGTTATCAGCATGCGCCCCGCATCCACACGACTGTTATCCGCATCCGCACTACAATAATATTTTCAATTAGATAGAATATAAAAGCAACACATTTAATTTTGAGGAAAAGTCGTTCCCTTAGGCTTTGTAAGTCATGTGCTATGTTACACAGCCAGAATTGCAACCCTTTTCAGTTCGGAGCGTTAATTATGCTTAATGACATATTTGAATGAGATTAGCGTAAATCATCATCTTACATTTGTCATGAAAAGAAAACAGAATGGAAAACAAGATGTTCCGTGACGAACTAAAGAGCCTACTTTTCATGCCAATGATTATTCTACAGTATATGAACCTATCTAGAATAATGACGAAATTAAGTTGGTAATATCGAAATATCTAATTAGTTCAAAATATACCTGGTATAATGTAGCCTAATAGAGCACTACAGTTGGCAGCCGTGGTGACTGAATATATTCTTAGTTCCACCTCTTAAGGTACAGAATACAAAATTTGGTTGAAGTCCAATGGACGTTACATGCAGTTAGACACTGGATCTATCAGCACGCGTAAAAGCATGTTGCCAACAATACCATGCGTGTGATGGTCAGAAATAATCTGAATTATTATGATATCTTGTTGTGCCAATTTTGGATGAAATCCATTTGTTAGTATAGAAGTTACATGTATTTTAAAATTGGACACATCGGCAGGCATAGAATAATGTTGGCAGCACTGCCTTGTATTAATTACTCAAAATTAATCTAGAATGGCAGGTGCTATACGTGTGCAAAGTATAGAGCTGTTGGCTTGCATACTTTCTGATATATTGATATTAGGGTAAAAAGAATATAGACAGCATCTATTAACACTTGGCAGCCCTGATTCCTCTTAACAATACTTATAGTCATATCTGTTATGGTACACATAGCACATACGAAATTTGGTTGAAATCCAACTGATAGTATAGAAATTACATGTATTTAAAAATTGGTTCTATCAGCAGGTTTAGAATCATGTTGGTAGAACTGACGTATATAAGTTACTCCAAATTAATCTAAAATGTCAGAATGTACGTGTGCATAGTTTAAAGCTGTTGGCTTGCATACTTTCTGATATATTGGTATTTGGATTTAAAAAAAGAGAGAGAGAGCAATTATTAACAGTTGGCAGTCCTGGTGGCTCTTAAGAATACGCTCAGTCATATCTGTTTATGTACAGATATTACATACAAAATTTGGTTGAAATCCAATTGATAGTGTAGAAGTTATATGCATTTAAGCATTGGACCTATCAGAAGGCTTAAAATCATTTTGGCAAACTGTCATGGTTGGCCTCCTGGAAATTAAACTGAAATAGTCTTATCTACATGTGTGCCAAATTTGGAATAGCTCCCATGCATACCTTGCAAGATATTTAACATGGAGCTCAAATTTCTAGTGCGTTGTTTCAGCAGTTGGTAGCACTGACATCATTTTCAAATATGGACGTGAGCTATTCCGGTGCACATCTTTACTCATACTAAATTTGGTTTTGATTGCTGCAGCCGTTTAGAAGTTGATAGGGGGGACACACACACACACACAGCCAGACAGACAGACAGACACACATTTTCCCGGATCGATCTCATAAGTCTACTTTTTCCTCATTTTTGCAAAATGTGAAAAGTAGGCTAATAATGATATGTCATAAACATCCGTGTCTCTGTAATGATATTCAAGAAGTTCGGATTGTATTCTAAAAACTATCCGCAAATTTACTCCAAATATTATCCGCAGCTTATCCACTATCCGCACAGCGATGCTAACTACATCCGCATGGCAAAAAAAAATATATCAATATCCGCGGATTCCAAGCAGGGCTTTAACTGTGTAATGAGCTATGAACTCCGGTCTCGGGAATCCTTTGTTACACAAATAATTAAATCTATAAATGGTTTTGGGAACGTAACCTGGAAGGTACAATATTTTAAGTTGCAGATTGATGCTGGTTTCTTACTTCAAGAGCAACCTGTAAGGAAGAGCGCCATCTTAGAGAGACCCAGCTCCTATGGCAAAGCAGAATTTGAAATAACGTTTAGTACCAGTAGCCTGGTAGCAGCTGCACTGAGAAGCTACACTTAGAACAGTAATTGGTGCTGTTCCATATCGCTGCTATTAATTCAGTGGTCACCTGATTTATGACACTCTGTGAGATTTATGTCCCTGGAGTTTTTGTCCTCCATTACTCCGCGACTGGATTTTGGTAACTGGCTTAATTTAAAAAAAAGCTGGGATATTTCAATATATCCTTCAATGTCCAGTATTTCGAGCGCTTTATTGTATCCCCTGGTGTGTCCCTCGTTCCCCCTCGCCCTCGGGATATTCCCTGTAACGATTCCTTACATTATTTGTTTCGAATCACGACCTGCACAACCTTGCGTTTTCCTTTTCTCAAAATTTAGCCGAGGTACAACAATGTCAGTGCCTTGATAATGAAGGGTAAATCAACATTGATGGGCAAAGAAGTGTTTATTAAAGAAAGATTTTCACTAGGTCAAAACAAATTGCTCCCAATTACATTAGGCGGGAATAAGTATTTATACACCCTAACCTAAAAGAAATGTTACACAAGCTCTAACAATGATGGGTATGGTCCGTTGTAATATTCTTCTTTATTTGTTTCCCCCAACTTTGGGGTACATGAAATCAATCGTTTTTAGCCAATTTTCATTTTTGAAAAAAAAAAAATAGGCCTATGAGATCACCTTTTGTCCGTGTGTCTCTGTGTCTGTGTGTGCGTGTGTGTGTGTGTGTGATGATGTGTGTGTCCCTAATACCATCTAAACGGCTGGAGCGATTTCAATGAAACTCGGTAAGATCATGGCACCATTCCGGCCGAACTCGACCGTGCCCTTAAAATAGTATTGTGTCTCACCAATCCAACATGGCGGCCGAGCGAAATATCTCACCAGCATTCAGTATCTCCGAAACTATTACCGATATCACCCTGAAATTGTGCACGGTGATAAAGGACATTACTAGAAGTTCACTTATGAGACTTTCAAAAACATGGTAACTACAAAACCAACATGGCGGCCAAGCGAATTTGAGACTTTTAAATAGACTTTTCTCCTGATTTAACCATCCAAACGTAATGAAACATGATACAGTGAATGTTTATACACATTGTAATGCACTGGCGTCTAATTTAGTTTAATTGTTTACATAACCTCAAGATGGCGGCTGTGCGAAATATTTCACTGGTATTCTATATCTCCGAAACTGTTACCGATATTACTCTGAAATTGTGTACGGTGATAAAGGGTTCTGGTACAAGTTGATCGATGTAACGTTCATAAACCTGTAAAGCACAAAACGAACATGGCGCCCAAGCGAATTTGAAACATATTAATAGACTTTTCTCGTGATTTAACTCTCTGAGCTCAGTGAAATGTGGTACCGTGAATGATTACGCATATTGTAATGCACTGGCATCTAATTTAGTTCAATTGTTTACATAACCTCAAGATGGTGGCATGCGAAATTTTATAATTAAGTTTTTATTCTTGTGTCGTAATCATGAGATCGAAGTGAAAGATTGAATAATGAACCTACGCAGTAATGTTCCTTTAATGGTACATAACTCCATTGCCTATACATATAACAATTCAAAATGGCGAGCATCCGAAATATTTAGACGGTCCTCAATATCTACGAATCTTTCACCGCAAGCGAACTGATTGTTTTAATGTTCATAGAAGCTATGAACATAAGTTCACCTATAGGACTTTCAGTAACCTGGTGAGCACAAATCCAACAAGGCGGCGACGCGATGCATAAATATTTAAATGGACGTTTTTCGCGATTTAAACATCCGAGTCCAGTGAAACTTTGCACGTTAAATGCTTAAACAAATGTTAATCCACTGGTATCTATTTTATTTCAATTGTTTTCATAACCACAAGATGGCAGCTGTGTGGATTTTTTAAATCTCTGTTTGACTTCTTGTGTTCTAATCATGCGATTGAAGTTTGAATACCACACGTACACAATAATCTTCATGAAATAGTACATAAAAAACAAGAAGTTCCGTGACGAACTAAAGAGCCTACTTTTCTTAAAATTTATGTTTCATGCCAATGATTAATCCATATGGATCTATCTAGAATAATGTCGAAATTAAGTTGGTAATTTTGAAATTTCTAATTAGTTCGAAATACTGTATATTTGGCATAATGTGGCCTAATAGAGAACTACAGTTGGCACCCTTGGTGACTGAATATATTCTTAGTTCCATCTCTTAAGGTACAGAATACAAAATTTGGTTGAAGTCCAATGGATATAATGGACGTTACATTCTGTTAAACATTGGATTTAACAGCGCGCGTAAAATCATTTTGGCAACAATGACATACCTGTATTGGTCAGAAATAATCTGAAATAATATGATCTATTGTTGTGTCAATTTTGAATGAAATCCATTACTTAGTATAGATGTTACATGCATTTTAAAATTGGACCTATCAGCAGACTTAGAATCATGTTGACAGCACTGGCGTAGGTCTATATTAGTTACTCCAAATTAATCTAGAATGCCAGGTACTATACGTGTGCAAAGTTTAGAGCTATTGGCTTGCATACTTTCTGATATATTGATATTAGGATAACAAAAATAGAGACAACATTTTTTTACAGTTAGCAGCCCTGGTTACTCTTAAGAATCGGCATAGTCATATCTGTTATGGTACACATAGCATATACGAAATTTGGTTGAATTTCAACCGATAGTGTAGAAGTTATATGCATTTAAAAATTGGACCTATCAGCAGGCTTATAATCATTTTGGCAACACTGCCATGTATGGCATCCTGGAAATTAAACTGCAATATTATTATCTTTACGTGTGCCAATTTTGAAATAGCTCCCATTTATACCTTCCAAGATATTCAACATGGAGCTCAACTTTCAATTGCGATTTTTCAGCAGTTGGTAGCATTGACATTATTTTCAAATATGGCCGTGAGATATTCAGGTGTAGATCTTTACTCCTACCAAATTTTGTTTCGATTGCTTCAGCCGTTTAGGAGTTGATAGGGGGGGACACACACACAGACAGACAGACAGACAGACAGAAGGACAGACTGACAGACAGACAGACAGACAGACAGAAGGACAGACAGACAGACAAACATTTGCCCGATCTCATAAGTCTACTTTTCCCTCATTTTTGCAAAATGTGAAAAGTAGGCTAAAAATAGGCTTATGAGATCACCTTTTGTCCATGTGTCTGTCTGTGTGTGCCTGTATGTGTGATTCGTGTGTGTGTGCCCCCCCCCCCCTAATAAAATCTAAACGGACCGAGCGATTTCAATGAAACTCGGTAAGATCATAGCACCATTCTGGCCGACCACGACCGAGCCCTTCAAATTTTATTGTGTCTCACCAATCCAACATGGTGGCTGTGAGAAATATTTCACTAGCATTCAGTATCTCCGAAACTATTACCGATATCACCCCGAAATTTTGTACGGTGATAAAGGTCACTAATAGAAGTTCACCTATGAGACTTTCAAAAACCTGGTAACTATAAAACTAACATGGCGGCCAAGCGAAGTTGAGTCTTTTGAATAGAATTTTCTCGCGATTTAACCATCCAAACCTAATGAAACTTCGTACAGAAAATGTTTATACACATTGTAATGCACCGGCGTCCAATTTAGTGCAATTGTTTACCTAACCTCAAAATGGCGGCTGTGCGAAATATTTCACTGGCATTCTATATCTACGAAACTATTATCGATATCATCCTGAAATTTTGTTCGGTAATAAAGTTTATCTATGTAACTTTCAAAAACCTGTAAAGTACAAGACGAACATGGCGGCCATTCGAACTTGAAATATTTGAATAGACTTTTCTCGTGATTTAACCATCTGAGTGCAGTGAAATGTGGTACAGTAAATGATTATACATATTGTAATGCACTGGCATCTAATTTAGTTCAATTTTTTACATAACCTCAAGATGGCGGCTGTGCGAAATTTTAAAATTAAGTTTTTATTTATTGTGTCGTAATTATGCGATCGAAGTGAAGTCTTGAATAATAAAGCTACGCAATAATTTTCCTTCGATGGTACATAACTCTAAGGCCTATACATTAACAATCCAAAATGGCGAGCATCCGGATATTTTGACGGATCACAATATCTACGAATCTTTTACAGCAATCAAACTGAATTTTTTCATGTTCATAGAGGCTATAAACTTAAGTTCACCTATAGGACTTTCAGTAACCTGGTGAGCACAAAACCAACATGGCGGCGACGCGAAGTATAAATATTTAAATGGACGTTTCTCGCGATTTGACCATCCGAGTGCAGTGAAACTTTGCACGTTAAATGCTTAAACAAATGTTAATCCACTGGCATCTAATTTATTTCAATTGTTTTCATAACCACAAGATGGCAGCTGTGCGAAATTTTCAAATCTCGTTTTTACTTCTTGTGTCCTAATCATGCGATTTAAGTTTGAATACCTCACGTACACAATAATCTTCATGTAATAGTACATAAACAAAAATCCAACCTGGCGACCATTTGAAATATTTAGACGGTTCTCAATATCTACGAATTATCACAACAATCAAACTGAAATTTTATAATGTTGATAGGGGCAATGATCATGAGTAGGATATATGAAAATAGGCAGTATAGTTCTTCACGGAACTGCTTGTTTTTTATTGTGTTGAGCTTTCCCTTTGGCCCAGTATTGCCTCATCCTTTGAGATCCTGCTTCGGCAGAGATGTGGATCGTACGCTTTTGTTTTATTTTAACTTGGAACCGTTGTTTCTTTTCGTTGGTGATGTTTTTGGCTGTTGGGTCCATGATCAAGGTGTCTGTAATTTGGAGTTCTACGGGGTCTTTCTCGGTTTCCTTAAACCAAAGAGGTTTTATTTTTATGTGTAACATCTTTCCACTCGGTTGCTGGATATTTTTGTGGGAGTGATTTTGGAAAAGGGACGGAAATGGGACGGAAACAATGAGCGCGCACGGTGGCGGAGATTGGTACCACGACGTACTGTCGGCCATGTGGCTATGTGGAATGTATATCGCATACGGTTTAGTTCAAGGTTTGTACGCCCCATTAAAGATATTCCTACAATAAATCGTCTTCAAGTTGTCGTTCTTTGGTGTGAAAATATTAATTTTATCATATTTGTTGAAAACAATTAAGATTTATTAAATCTTCATACTTTTGCTGCAGAATGTACTGTATATCGCATACGGTTTACTTCAAGGTTTGGAGGCTCCATTAAAGATATTACTACAAGTAGTTATTTCAATGAGCAACAGAGTTCACTGTTAACAAGGGATTTGCGTTCTCGGCAGACACATAGTAAGATAATATGTCACATGTTACACATCATATGCGACTACTATAAGGTTCGTAATTTTTTTATTACGAAAGTAGTCGGGGAGATATGACTGAATTTTTCGGATTTTCAAGCAAAAACTCGTTTTTTTGTTTTATTTATATAAAAATACCCCAATTCTTCCTCTTTCAGAAAATCATCTCAGTTTAGTAATTCCGGCTATTTTGAAGCTTGTAGAGGCCATTTAATGTGAGCGCGCATGGCATTTAATAGCCCACTACCACGCCCACTTTTCCTGTAATAGCATAATGATAGTTTTCTGTATGTTTTTTTTTTGTCGATTATTCAAGTATTCCGCGGCGTATGTGTCGTAGAGGCACACCTGTGCAAGCTGACAGTCGTTTGTTTACTACGTAGTCCATATAACTACGTTATGTCATTTAATAGTTCAATTTTAACAAATTTAGAGAACGATTTCTCTCTTCTAAATTGCATTCCATTTTTTTTTCACACAACTATACTATGATAGTTAATATTATGTATATATATGTTTGTATTATTTACATTCTGAATTTCGTATTTGTGTTGACTGTAGTAGTACAAGCATGGCTTCCCTGTTTGTTTATGTTATTGTAATGCAAAAGTAACATGTGGTTTCAGTACAGCGAATTACATATCCAAACTAGTGATTATTCAGTGATGTGTTTCGTCTTATTTCCTTTGTAGTTGTGTAATTTATAGTGTAGAGGTCTTAGTGCGTCGTTTTAGTGTATAGATAAGTAGTGATTATAGTTTTTAGGTTAGGCCTATAGCAATAGTGATTATTATTATTAGTGAGAAACCATGGAAATTCAAAAGAGTCCTAGGTGTAGCTATAGACCAGTGAAAAAACGTCCCTCAAAGAAAAGTAAGGCTGCCAAATTAGCTATAGCTAAAAGAAAGAGTCAGAAACCAGGACAAGAAGTCAGTTCAGTTAGGCCTAATGAAGAAGTGAATAACGTTTCTAGTAGCTCACTAGATGCAGATATGTCTGCATCTGAGAGGAAAATAAATTTATTTTCTGTTTCTGCCAGTGCAGAACAAAGTGTTGGGTCTGTGATCTATACCTTGGTGCATAAGGATGTTTGGCAAGAACTAGTGAAGGAGCTACTGTGTGGTGAGTGTAAGAACAAATCTATTTTTATTGAATTTAGGGAAACTCATGGGTTCTCCTCTAAAATTATAATTAAATGCAGAACATGTGGTTATGTTTCGGCTAACACCTACACTTCACCAAGAATTAAAGATGATAATTCTCAAAGACCTGGTTTCCATGTGAACAATGCTATGGTTGAGACATTTAGTAGTTTAGGTAAAGGCCAGCGTGGGCGGGAGACATTTTCTATAGGTATGGGTATGAACACTTTAAGTCGAAGGCCTTTTGCAAAACACCTTAGAATTCTCATAGATGAGGGAAAATTAATGAGAAGAGAAGTACTTTCTATGGCTGCACAAGTAGTACACAATGCTCATGGGGCTAGTGATGAACAGACCATTGACATAGGTGTTTCATATGATGCAACATGGCAGAAACGTGGCCATACATCGAATTATGGTGCAGGATTCGTAATTGACATTCTGACTGGAGTTGTGTTAGACTACCATGTTCTGTCAAAGTATTGCCATCAGTGTGTTATTGCAGAAAGGGACCTGGGAAAAAATAGTGCAGAATATAATATTTGGTGGGAGGGTCATAAGAGCTCAGATGAATGCCAGAAAAATTATGATGGGTCCTCCAATGCAATGGAAAAAAGACATTGGAGAGATCCTGTGGAAGAGATCCATTGACAATGGTTTTCGATACACATCGGTGTTGTCAGATGGGGATGCCAAGACCTACGCCCACTTGAATGAGATTGAGGTGTACGGTCCAGAACAAAGGATTGATAAAGAAGAATGCATAAACCATATTTCTAAGCGACTTGGTACTGCTCTTCGTAACACTGTCAAGGAATGGAGGGCGAAGGGTGTGACACTGGGTGGGCGTAAAGAGGGCAACTTGAAAGACAGCACTATAACTAAATTGACCCATTATTATAGGCATGCCATTGTCAATAATATTCCAGATGTAGGAAAAATGAAGAGGGCAGTTTTTGCAACTCTTAGACACTGTATGTCAACTGACCGCAAGCCTCAGCATTTGACTTGTCCTAAGGGTATCAACTCCTGGTGCTTCTATAACCGACAACAGGCAGAAGGAAACCCAAATGATAGCCACAGTAGAATGAGTTGCAAGCTGAATCCTTCTGTTGTTGAGAAGATAGCCCCTGTGTATCTGAGACTAGCATCAGATCAGATATTGCAGCGTTGTACAGCGGGGAAGACTCACAATGCTAACGAGTCCCTCCATAATGTAGTGTGGAGTAAATGCCCTAAGGAGATATTTGTTTCCAAGACAAAACTGGAACTTGGTATCCTCAGGGCTGTCTCAGAATTCAATATGGGGCACTACAAAACTTTGGAAACCCTTCATTCCATCAGAAATTCGACCATCCCTATAACCTCAAGTTCTCTATGCAAACTACAAGATGTTAGACGTGTTACTCAGGCACAAAAGAGGGGCTGTGATCGGGAGAAAATGACTAGGAGGCATGTAAAATGGCAGAAGATATCGAAGGAAGAAAGAACGAGGAGATGTGAAGGGGAAACATATGGGGCAGGACAGTTTTGAGTGAGTAAATATTAACTTGCCTTTTTCTCGCATTGCTCTTTTTCAATGTTTTTCTGTGTACAAAATGCTCCTTGCGATGCAATTCTTTTCAGATGTTGTTGAAACTTGGTAAAGTAGTTGCAAAAGGTACACTAATGTAAACTTGTTTCTGGTTTTGAACCTCTCTGAGTTTTAGTATGAATTTTGATAGATAACTTTAAACTATTAATGCTGAAATTTTAAAAATATATAAAATGAAAGTTTAAACTTTTCTGGAAAGAACAGTATTCATCTAACACAAAAACCCAAAGCAATTATTGTTTCTATACATCTTAACAACATTTTTTTTTTAAATCAGCTTGGTCGAACAAAAACTTTGTCGCAAGGGACTATTTTTATGTGACCACTTTTTGAATACAAAAAAGTGCAATATCTCAAAAACTAACAAAGCTATTTAATTACAAATTAGAACATTAGATGCCAGCAACTGTTTATGCAAGTGGTTTAAATTTGGTAATGATATGATAAAAACCGTGGAAGTTGAAAAACTCAGTCATACCTCCCCTTAACAAGGGATTTGCGTTCTCGGCAGACACATAGTAAGATAATATGTCACATGTTACACATCATATGCGACTCCTATAAGGTTCGTAATTTCTTTATTACGAAAGTAGTCGAAGCTCTTTTTGGTTAGTCTATTTTAATTCATTCGGAGGATGTGCCCATAAAAATCAAGTCTCCGTTTCTTTATTGTGTCCGAGAGTTTTTCAGTCTTTTGGTAAAGAGTTTCGTTCCTGACATGGATTAATTTGTTGTTATGAAATTTGGGGCCTAAGATGTTGCGTAATACCTTTCTTTCCTTGACCTCCAGCCTTTCAAGCGGTCCCTGGGTGGTGAGAGGCAATGTTTCGGCTGCATATACTGCAAGGCTTCTGGTTTAATTACCGCATTATCTTGGTATTCCAGGAAAGAGACTTCTTGTTTAAGTGTTCTTCGTAAATTGTAATATTATTATATTTAATTTGTTGATTTACAAGCTGGATCTCCAACATCAAGTCCAGGAATGGAGTGAATGGATAGGCCAATTTGCCCTGCGGCTTAACAAAAGCTAAAACGGAATATATGACATCGGATGCAGGAGAAATCTGAACAATCCAAGTCGACGGCGATGTCCTGCCTCGAGCGACAAAATTTAAGTATCTTGGCTCTACGATAACTGCTGAAGGTCGTCTCACCGAGGAGGTCAACGAAAGAATTAATGCTGCGGGATGAAGTGGCGAACAACGACAGGTGTCATGTGCGACCGCCAGATGAAAGACCACCTAAAATCGAAGATTTTCCACACTGCCATTCGCCCGTGGCGCTTTATGGTACTGAATGTTGTCCGATCACCAAGGATACAACGATACAATAACCGATATACTTATGTGTATTCTCAGGAGCCACCAGGTTTGCCAAATGTTAATAAATTCTCTACCTCTATTTTTTTTTAGCCTACTTTCGATTTTTGCAAAAAATGAAAGTAGACTTATGAGATCAACACAGGGCGAAAAACGTGTGTCTGTCTGTGTGTGTATGTGTGTGTGTGAGTCTGTGTGTGTGTGTGTGTGTGTGTGTGTGTGTCTGTGTGTCTGTGTGTGTGTGAGTGTGTGTACTCTGAATGTCTGTCCCCCCCCTATCAATTCGAACACGGTGAATGCGAATTGAACGAAATTTGGTACAAAGGTAGCACTAGCAAAGGACACCTCAGTGTCATGTTTTATATCGCCGCCATCTTTACTAAAACTGAATGGCGGCCACTCAAACGTTCAAAACGTAAAATCAAATAACGACTAACCAAATCATCCGATCTCTACCAAATTTGGTAACAACATACCTTCGTATAGGATGCGTCTTGTGACCAAACTACAAGGTCGTCCGCCATACCATTTCAGGATGGCGGCCGTGCGAATTATGCAAACTTTATAATCCATATCATGGGACCCACCAGTTCCGATTATCGAGCCGAGAATCGTTTTAACTGTTCTAAAGGAAGAGGCACGTTCGAAATTAAAAGTTTATTTTGTAATACTATAGTGCAGACGTGATTTTAAAAATCTGAGCTGATTTAGTAATAAGACAAGATGGCAGCGGATATCTTGTGCCTGACTTATATTTCACTAATTTGAGTATTGCATGCAATATAGCGTACTGATATAAAATAAATAAACTTTGTATGAAATGTTTTATATATAAATAATATACTCCAGTGATGAAATCGTTTAGTATAAATCACTATTTGCTAACAAGTTCTATGTAAGTCATTTTATATAGAACGATATTCGTTGACACAATTAGCTCAGTGGTAGAGCGTTAGCCTATCTCTCAAATGCCTATGGTTCAAACCCGATCAGAGCTAGTTTTTTGCTTGAAATTTTATATGTTTATTGTTTTGTAATGACTCAGATGTTTTAAAATTAAGCGTTATATTGTGCATATTATGGTGTAAAATATATATTTAATTAAAACATAATTCGCCAGCAGATTTACTCGAGACATCTAGCTGCCAAAAAGGTAACTGCACGCCGACCAGATTTTATTGAAAAGTTTCTTCTTCTGGCCGCTAGAATACACTCGCTCTGTTAGGATTATATTGTTAGATATTTCACCACTAGATATCACGACTAGTCTACGTGGGGCTCCATTGATTACTATACCATTTGCATTCTATGCGCATCGAATTTGAAGAATGACAAGATGATACTACGATACATTTTTACTTTCTATTTTAAAGGGTTTGTAACAGCCTATTGTGCGTTATTTGAAAATGTTAATTGAAGTAAAGAACAAAACGATTTCACATAGTATCTGAACTCTATCGTTGGTGCTAGTTCAGGATATTAATTAATACTTCTATTTCAGCCAAATAGCAATCGAAAATATCCACATAGTTGGTATACACACGTCTCTGTAGGGTCATGGAAAGATTTGTTAATTCAATTAGGGTTGTGAAAGTCATACGCAGTCAGACGTGTAAAGACATGCCTCAACTCAAAGTTGGATGTTGCCCGCGTCAGGCCGATTATGTAATAATAATAATAACAATAATAATAATAATAATAATAATAATAATAATGTTATTGGTTTTACGTCCCTTTTAACTACTGTTGCTTCTAGAGACGCCGGGGTGCCAGAATTTTGTCCCGAAGGGGATCTTTAACGTGCCAGTAAATCTACTAACACGGCTCCCTCGCATTTGTGCACCCTCAAATGCCAGCTGACTGCACCAGGATACGAACCTGAAACAGACGGTCCAGCAAGCGAGAACGTTACCGCTGAGCCACGCCGCCAGTCCGGTCGATTATGTCTCCAGATCCATAACATTCTTTAGATACTTCTTATCTTTCTTTCTTCAATGATGGTAGCAGTTTTTATCTAGGTTGTGGCGTTTGGTAGAGGTAAATCGTTTCTAAGGTCTTCAACAAAGAATAGTTCTATTATACTCTTTGATAATAACAACGAGTTATAACTATACTCATACATTTAGGAGAAAGTAGGCTATATGTTCTTTACTGAACATCTTGTTTTATCCTAATATCAATATATCAGAAAGTATCAATGGAAGCTGAACGTTCGTTAAGTGTCATGGAGACCAAGATGCTCAGATGGACAGTTGGCATTACTAGGTTGGATCACATCCCCAATGAAAGAATAAGGGAACGATTTGGTGTCGCGGCAATCAACGACAAATTGCACGAGGGTCGTCTGCGATGGTTTGGGCATGTGCTACGGTCAGGAGCGGACACCATTGCAAAACAGGGCTACACACTAGAGGTCGCCGGGAAAAGTCCAAATGGGCGAGCGAGACAACGTTGGGCCGATACACTGCACAGGGATCTGAAAAACGTCAACCTACATCCGGACATGACTCATGTGGAGACAGCGGATTCACATAGCGGACCCTGCCACGAGGCGGGACAAACGCTAAAGCAAAAGAAGAAGAAGATACGATTGGTGATAGTTTGAATAAGACGTTAATTAGGATTACAACGGACCACTTTTAGTTCTTTCAGTTCATGTGAAATGTTTACATAAGATATTTATATTTTTGGAAGGAACTAAATTAGACTCTGTCTTCAACTTCAAACATCTCGGAAGCACCATCTCAAAGGATAACACTGTTCAGCAAGAAGTACTCAACAGGACACAGAAAGCGTCACATTTTTACAGTCAAGTGAGAAACCTACTATGGGACAGCAACATACCCCTGAAAGCAAAATTAACCATGTTCAATACTTACTTCGTACCAATTCTGGTGTATGGACTAGAGACATGTACTTTACTGGATAAAGACCTTAACAAAATCCAAGCAACAGAAATGAAATTCATTAGAACCATGAATCAAAAGACCAGAAAAGACAAGATCAGAAACTAAACAAATAGGGAAGAAAGAAGCTGGGATACAGGAAACTGTTGCAAATGTTATAGGGACGCGTAGACTCCAGTAGTATGGACATATAATGCGAATGATTAACACTAGAACAGCAAGGGACTACTTCAATAGAGAACTGAAAGGGAAAAGATCGAGGGGAAGACCCAGAAAACGATGGATTGAGACCGTGAAATCAGAAGTGGAGAAAAAAGGGCAGAAATGGGAAGAAGTTGTAGAACAAAAGTTGTACAATGACAGAAAGCAGTGGCGAGCGCTTGTCCACCTCACCCGGGAAACTGGAGACGGAAAAGGATGATGATATATCACAAAATGTACCACACCCCAAATTTTGTACATAAAAATGTATGTTATTTTGTAACATTTCCTCCATATTAGGGTATGTAAATACTTGTTTCCCGCCTGATGTAATTGGGCACAATTTGTGTTGACCGACTGAAAAGCTTTCTTTAATAGAACTAGCCAACATTGAAAATGCTTGAGAGAAGTATCTCATAAAACTGCAATATTTAGCCCACTGTTCTCATTTTGTAACAAGTAGTCCCGTGAAGAACTAAAGCCTATTTTCATATATCCTACTTATGTTAATTGTCACTATCAACATACAAATATTCAGTTTGATTTCTGTAATAGATTCGTAGATATTGAGAACCGACTAAATATTGCCGATGGTCGCCATGTTGGATTTTATATATGTAGGTCTTAGGGTTACGTACTGTTACATGAGGATTATTGTCTACGTATAAGTTAGTATTCAAACTTCAATCGCATGATTAGGACACAAGAAGTAAAAACGAGATTTTAAAATTTTGCACAGCTGCCATCTTGTGGTTATGGAAACAATTGAAATAAATTAGATGCCAGTGGATTAATATTTGCATAAGGATTCATTGTACCAAGTTTCACTGCACTCGGAAGGTTAAATTGCGAGAAACGTCGATGTGAATATTTATACTTCGCATCGCCGTCATCTTGGATTTCTGATCAACAGGTTATTGAAAGTCCTATAGGTGAACTCGTGTTCATAGCCACTATGAACATTAAAAAATCAGTTTGATTGCTGTAATTGATTCGTAGATATTGAGAACCGTCTAAATATTTCGGATGGTCGCCATGTTGGATTTTTATATCTACAGGCCATAGAGTTATGTGGCATTAAAGGAAAATTATTGCGTAGGTTCATTATTCAAACTTTCACTACGATCGCATGAATAAGAAACAACAAATAAAAACTTAATTTTAAAGTTCGCACAGCCGCCATCTTGAGGTTATGTAAACAATTGAACTAAATTAGATTCCAGTGCAATACAATGTGTATAAACATTTGCTGTACCAAGTTTCGTTGTGTTTGGATCATTAAATCGCGAGAAAGGTCTATTTAAAACTTTCAACTTCGCTTGGCCACCATGTTCGTTTTGTTGTTATTCTGGTTTTCAAAGTCTCATAGATGAACTTTCAGTAGTGCCCTTTATCTCCGTACAAAATTTCATGGTGATACCGTTAATAGTTTCTGAGATATAGAATGCCGGTGAAATATTTCGCACAGCCGCCATCTTGAGGTTATGTAAACAATTGAACGAAGTTAGATGTCGGTGCATTAGAATGTGTATAAACATATACTGTACCAAGTTTCATTGCGTTTGGTTGGTTAAATCGTGAGAAACGTCTATTTAAAAGTCGCAACTTCACTTGGCCGCCATGTAGGTTTTGTAGTTACCAGGTTTTCTAAAGTAACATAGGTGAACTTCTAGTAATTCCCTTTATCACCGTACGAAATTCGAGGGTGATATCCGTAATAGTTTCACAGATATTGAATGCTGGTGAAATATTTCGCACAGTCGCCATGTTTGATTGGTGCGCCGTAACAACATTTGAAGGGCACGGTCGGGGTCGTCCGGAATAGTGCTATAAACTTACCGAGTTTCATTGAAATCGCTCCAGCTGTTTAGATTTTATTACGGGGGAACACACACACGAATCACACACGCACACACACACAGGAAGACACACGGACAAAAGGTGATCTCATAGGCCTATTTTTAGCCTACTTTCGATTTTGCAAAAAATGAAAGTAGACTTATGAGATCACTACAGGGCCAAAAAATGTGTGTCTGTCTTGTGTGTGTATGTATGTGTGTGTGTGTGTGTGTGTGTGTGTGTGTGTGAGAGAGAGTCTGTGTGTGTGGGTGTGTGTGTGAGTGTGTGTACTCTGAATGTCTGTCCCCCCCTATCAATTCGAACACGGTGGATCCGAATTGAACGAAATTTGGTACAGAGGTAGAACAAGCAAAGGGCATCTCAGTGTCATGTTTTATATTGCCGCCATCTTTACCAAAACTGAATGGCGGCCACTCAAACGTTCAAAATGAAAAATCAAATAACGACTAACCAAATCATCCGATCTCTACCAAATTTGGTAACAACATACCTTCATATAGGACGCGTCTTGTGACCAAACTACAATTTCAGGATGGCGGCCGTGCGAATTATGCAAACTTTGTAATCCATATCATGGGACCCACCAGTTCCGATTATCGAGCCGAGAATCATTTTAACTGTTCTAAAGGAAGAGGCACGTTCGAAATTAAAAGTTTATTTTGTAATACTATAGGGCAGACGTGATTTTAAAAAGCTGAGCCGTATCAGTAACAAGACAAGATGGCAGCGGATATCTTGTGCCTGACTTATATTTCACTAATTTGAGTATTGCATGCAATATAGCGTACTGATACAAAATAAATAAACTTTGTATGAAATGCTTTATATATAAATAATATACTCCACTGATGAAATCGTTTAGTATAAATCATTATTTGCTAACAAGTTCTATGTAAGTCATTTTATATAGAACGATGTTCGTTAGCACAATTGGCTCAGTGGGGAGTTGGTCACTAGTCGTGGCCGAGTGAGGTGCGTGTGTGCGAGCTGTGTGATCGCATTGGAAGAGTGTACGTTTCCTAATACCGGTGCTTCCGATAGTTCCACGGGTGTACTGACCTTCCGTGTGTCATTCGGACAATACTTTTTCAAGTAGTGTTCCAGATAGGACAACAAATCAAGAAACCCAGAAAACCCCGCTGAAAATCATGTCCGGATACCAGAGGAAAAACACCGTACGGTATCAATGGGACAGGCAGAGTTCTCTCCCCACACCAGGAGAAATTCACCGCTGGATTAGCGATACCCTCCGGTTGACTGTCGACCAAGTAGAAGCCATCCAGTTAAATGCGCAAGAAAGAACCATGTACATCAAGGTAATCAGCATATCTACCTATCAGAAATTGCTAAATACTTTTGAAGCTCCTATTAAATTTCAGTATGACTCAGGCGAAATGACTAATGTTAAGCTCTCCACAGCGGATTCAAATTTTACCACAGTGCGTATATTTAATGTCCCACTCGAAGTTCCTCCTGAAATTTTCAAATCCGTCCTGTCGAAATATGGCACTGTGAGTGACGTCAGGAAAGAACAATGGTCTTCTGCTTATCAGTTCCCGGTGTATAATGGAATACGTGCAGTCACTATGGAAATCAAACAAGATATCCCCTCCACTGAGACTTTTGGTGGCCATTCTGGATACATATCTTATAATGGACAGAAACAGACCTGTTTAATTTGCAATGCTAAAACACATCTACGTATCAACTGCCCAAAGGAAATGATTCCCCTCGGTATAACTCCTACACAACAACGACGTGTCCAATACTCGGATGTTGTGACACAGCAAACGTCACATGAAAACATGCTTATTGATCAGTCAGCTGGGACACCAGCAGAAGTGGCCTCTGACACACATGACGCAGAACACGCACCTTGCACTGACCAGATCAGCGAGCTATAGAGTGCCCCTGTGCCATCGGCCACCTGTATGGCAGCCTTAGAGCCAACTCTGCCGTCACTACAGGCTGCCACAGAAATTTTGTCTTCACTGCCCCCACCTTATCTGGTACCTACCGACTCACTTAAGCAGGTTGATCGGGGATCTGAGAACGTATCTAAGAAGATTAAAACAAATGCCTCGATTGCTGTACCAGCCCCGAAGAATCAAACTGGTTCTACAAATGTTCCCGCAGCTGTGAAAAAGAAACAAAATCTTCATTCTACGTCATCTAGGGACCCACGAACACTCTCAAACGCTGACAGCCGGCCTATGAATGGCACGCATAAGGAACTATCTCTCCCTAATTTGACATAATGAACCAGTATATTTCTCACACGTGTCTTGGGGTGCACGAAAGGAGCCTCCCCGAAGATTGTGACACAAGAGCAATCGGGCGTACCCTGGGCAACGTCAGAAAATGATTAAAAATAAACTGACGGCTGATCCTTTCACTACCAAATCAATTAAAACCAGTGGGCCTTTATCAAGGCCAGCACTCGTAGTTATGTCCATAAACATCGAGGGACTATCCAGCCAGAAAGAATATCTACTAGCAGATCTATGCAGCCAATGTAACTGCGATGTCATTGCTGTACAAGAAACTCATAGAGGACCATCAGGACGAAGACCGAAAATCAAAGGTATGAGACTTATTCTGGAACGTCCACACGATAATTATGGTAGTGCAATATTCTGTAAGAGCGGATTAAATATCACGTCTGTTGCTTTGTCTGAGGAAAACAACATCGAAATCCTCACTATCGAAACAGCGCAGTTCTCTGTAACATCTGTTTACAAGCCACCCGAAGAGAGCTTTGTGTTTAAGGAACCTATCAATTTCAAATATAGTAACGTCAACTTAATACTTGGTGATTTCAACTGTCATGGAACTACATGGGGGTATACATCTACAGATGAAAATGGTGCAGAGCTAGAAAAGTGGTCTGAAAATAATGGACTCAGTCTAGTTCACGACCCAAAACAACCACCATCGTTTAACAGCGGCCGATGGAGAAGAGGATATAATCCTGATCTAATTTTTATTACCAACAAATTAGCTGAGCAGTGCACCAAAATTGTTGGTAAGGCTATTCCCCGCTCACAGCATCGACCCTTACTATGCAGAATCGAACCAATTGTTAAACCAGAAAATGCACCATTCCAACGTAGATTCAACTTCAAGAAGGCGAACTGGCCTAAGTTCAGTTGTGAACTTGATGTAGCCATAGGGGAAGTGGAACCACAACCAGAAAACTATGACACCTTTATTTCCGTAGTGAAAAATGTCTCGCGAAAGAACATACCAAGAGGATGCAGAACAGAATATATCCCAGGTCTTTCTGATCAGAATATATCTCTTTTGGATAACTACCGCAACTTGTATGATATGGACCCCTTCTCCGAGGAAACAATGGAAGCTGGGCATGCACTGATGATTTCTCTCGGTCAGACACGCGCAGATAGATGGAATAGCTTGGTTTCTAATATCGATATGAAACAGAATAGTAGACAAGCATGGCGTCTTCTTAAGAACCTCAGTGGAGATCCGACTAGCCCGCCTTTTAACTTTACTCAAGTAACTGCTAATCAGATAGCACACCAATTGATCTTAAATGGAAAGACTCCAAAATCTAAGTCAAATACAGAGAAGCTTGAACGGTGTATTGAAGAAGAGACTGATTTCCTTAAGGACCTGTTTACGATGGAAGAACTTATGAAAGCAATCGACGGTCTGAAATCGAACAAGGCAGCTGGGTTGGATGATCTCAGAGCAGAGCAAATAATACAATTTGGACCAGCAACACTGCAATGGTTGCTTTCATTGATGAACAACTGTGCATCCAGGCTGAAGATTCCTAAGGTATGGAGAACAGCTCGCATAGTTGCGATCCTAAAACCTGGGAAGACTCCTGATAGCCCAAAGAACTTTCGGCCAGTTTCACTTCTGTGTCACACCTATAAGTTGCTGGGGAGAATGATTCTTAATAGAATATCTGATTCTATAGATAGCAAACTGATTTCTGAACAGGCAGGCTTTAGACCAGGCAGGTCATGCTGTGGACAAATTCTGAACCTTACTCAGCACATAGAGAATGGATTTGAGGAAAAGTGCATTACTGGTGTAGCCTTCATAGATTTAACTGCTGCTTACGACACTGTTAATCATAACACACTACTTCGTAAGATTTATGAACTGATAAAGGACTACAGGCTGACCTCACTGCTAAGAACTTTCCTTGAGAACAGAAGATTTTACGTGTCTCTCCTTGGGAAAAATAGTCGTTGGCGCCTCCAGAAGAATGGACTACCTCAAGGTAGCGTCTTAGCACCACTGCTTTACAATGTATACACCAATGACCAGCCCAGAACAGAAGGCACCAGGCGATTTACCTACGCAGATGACACTGCAGTAGCCGTGCAAGGTCGTAGCTTTGAAGAAGTAGAACATTCTTTGTCCTGTGCCTTAGAAGAACTTGGTCGATACTATCACAGAAATAATTTGAAGCCAAATCCAACCAAAACGCAAGTTTGTGCTTTCCACTTGCGAAATAAAGAAGCAAAGAGGACATTGAACATTAAGTGGCAAGGTGAAACAATCCTTTATTGTTTTACACCAAAATATCTTGGTGTCACCCTCGATCGAACTCTGTCTTTCAAGCAACATTGCTTGAACACCAAAAGTAAAGTATCTGCACGAAATAACATACTAAGATGCCTAACAGGAAGGACATGGGGTGCTCACCCCACCACTCTCAGAACTTCAGCCCTTGGACTGAGCTTCTCAGCTGCTGAGTATGCAGCACCAGTTTGGCTTTCTTCTCCACATTCCAAAGAGGTGGATATAGCTCTGAATGAGACTTCCAGGATTGTATCTGGGTGTCTTAGACCAACACCACTTCAGAAGATCTACCCTCTTATAGGAATTTCTCCACCTCATGTCCGAAGAATGGTAGCAGCAGCATCTGAGAAGAAACGGCAAGAAACCGATTCAAGGCATCCACTTTTCGGCCAACAACCAGCCCGACAGAGACTTAAGTCCAGAAACAGCTTTTTGAGGGGAGTAACAGCCCTCGAAGGCTCACAAGAAGCTGCCCGTGTGAAGATATGGAAGACAGAGATCACAGACCCAACTATTCCTCTATCAGAAAAAATGGCACCTGGTCACAACTTGCCATATGGAATTTGGAAATCATTGAACAGGCTGAGGACGGGGGTTTCACGCTGCAAGAACAATCTCAAGAAATGGAACATGCTCGTCAAAAATGTTGAGTTCTGTGACTGCAGCATGTTACAAGATCCAGAACACCTGCTGATCTGCCCCTTGATGGAGGACATATGTTCAAAAGACGATCTCTTGGCTGCAAATGCTAATGCTATAACTGTTGCTACTTACTGGCAAAATCTAATTTGATTTGGACACGGAAAATAAAATAAATACCCGTGTCTTTCTTTTTTTTTATTCTTTGTGTTTTTTCTCGAGTCCAACTTCCAGTATGCCTAGCACAGCTTTTATACTTCTCTTAATGGCACAATTTCTCACTGTGGCCACTGTGAATATCAATGTAATAGAATGCCCCCTGAAATTTCAACTGTTGGAGAGATTCCTTCGAGATGCAGACATTGACATTGCTTCCATTCAAGAAGTTGCTGTACCCTGTCTTCCCATATCTGCCTTCTACAAACAATACATCAATACCGGTACTACTAATAGAGGGACCGGATTCCTCATAAGACATGATATCCCACTCGAAGGTGTGCTATGTCATCCATCAGGACGCATAATATCTGGACACATAAACAATACCACCCTGATAAATGTATATGCCCCACCCGGGTCCAACAAACGTGTGGAACGGAAAATGTTCTTTCAACAGAGTATTCTGCCTCATCTGCACGACGTTAAGGAAAAACGTATTTTTGCAGGGGATTTCAATTGTATTCAACGCCCAGAGGATTCCACTAGTCCATACCAAGGTGTCAACCCGGCTCTCAGGACCCACCTTACTTCCCTACACCTCATTGATGCTGTGGATAGTTTAAGGGTGCCCCTGACCCATTACACCTGTATAAGTCACAACTCCTCATCACGAATTGACCGCATCTACTTTTCCCAGGTACGTTTCCAGCCTAGACGATATGAAGTGATACCTGCCAGTTTCACTAACCATCATGCAGTCGTATTTACAATCTCTTACCCCCATCCCATATTTCACATAGGAAGAGGTTATTGGAAATTGAATTGCTCACTGTTACTGGAGGAGGAATGCCAAGACATTTTCAGACAACACTGGAATCGATGGGTCCACCAAAAATGCAACTTTCGAGACTGTGCAGACTTGTGGGATATTTTAGTTAAACCAGGGATCCGCCGCGTCTTTAAGAACATATCCTACCAAAGAGGTCGGGAAAGACGGGATACAGTTGAGCTTTACTATCGAGTTCTTCGCCAGCTCCAGCAAAGATCTGATGCTAGGGAGCGTATGTATGACCAGATTCGGGAAGTTAAAACCAAGCTCCTGCCTCTACAGCAACGAACGCACGCTCATATAAACGTGGCTTTGAAAGATCGTACAGTGCTCCCGGACGAAAGTGCAAGTGCATACCATATCGCCAAAGGACAACGTGAGCGGCAACGTAAATATATCCACCGCCTCCGCACCAGTACTGGAAGTGTCGTCACCTCCCCTGACGCTATACGTAGTGAAATATCATTATTTTATCAACGGTTCTACGCTAAGGCTCCAATTGATCCACAGCAGGTGACCCTATTGCTTTCATCCTGCAGTACCCAACTATCTCCGGGTAACAAAACTCTCCTCAGCGCGGATATTACGGATGAAGAGATTCACTCTGTGGTTAAGCACCTCCCAAATAACCGCTCACCAGGCATTGATGGACTGCCATATGAACTGTATAAACACTTCTGGCCTCTCATTGGCAAAGAATTTTGTCACGTCTTGCGTACCATTCTCCAACGTCGTGCTCTTTGTCAATCACATCACGAGGGTACCATAGTCCTCATATCAAAAACATCCTCTCCCATGGCAGTTGGTGACTTCCGACCAGTTACTCTGCTCTGCAGTGATTATAAAGTCCTTACCAAAGTACTTGCATGTCGATTGAAGACTGTTCTACATGATATAATTGGTGATGAACAATGTTGCATAATTCCTGGAAGAACTCTGTTAACAAACTTAGCGATACTACGGGACCTACACCTAAAAGCCGAAATGCTCCCCACTGAGCCAATGAGTTTTCTCACCTTAGATCTTGATAAAGCTTTCGACCGCATCAGTCATGAATACTTGTACATGGTCTTGCAGCACTTTGAATTTCCTGCAATCCTTATTGACTACATTCGTATGATAAATTGTAATGCTACGTCTCGAGTGCTCGTCAACTGTTTTCTTTCCCCTCTGATTCCAATACAACGATCAGTTAGGCAAGGATGTCCCCTTTCCATGCTACTTTTTGTCATTGGCCTTGAACCGTTCATTCGGTCTACCCAAGTGAAGCTACAGGGTTACAAACTGTCCACACATGTTTTTGGCATGTGCGCCTATGCTGATGACGTATCAATATTGATCCGCAATAATGAAGACATCTCCCACATCGATAGCGTCCTTCAGCTCTACCATATCGCCTCTGGAGCACAATCGAACCTCCAGAAAACTGCTCTGCTTCCGATCAATACTAACTCAGTGATTACCCAGCAGCCCTGGTTCCGGATAGTAAATGAGGTGAAAATTCTTGGCATTACCTGGAAGCAATCGCTTCTGGACACAGTGCAAGCAAACTGGACTAAGGTCATTGCCAAAGTTAGGGGAGTGCTGATCCAATTTGGTCAAAGAAACCTCAATATAGTGCAACGGGTCATGGTCCTCAACGTGTTTGCGCTCTCTAAAATATGGTATGTCGCACAACTTTTCCCACTTCCCAAAATATTTGAGAGCCAATTGTCAAAATATACAGGTTGGTTTATATGGCAAGGGTTTCTGTTTCGAGTACAACTGGAACAGTTGTATCTCCCATCCCGGCAAGGCGGGCTAGGGCTAACAGCTCATGGCATGAAATGCCGTGCACTCCTCTGCAAGAACGATATCACCATCCTTTCCCAACATGACACTTTTACGAAAGCGCTATACAAAGATATTCGAAACACAGCCCGTTGTTGTGATAGAGCTTTGCCGAAGATATTTAGGGACAATCAACAGCACCTTCTGGAAACTGTTCGCCAAATGCCTTCAGGAACTGTTCCAACGACGAAAAGTATTTATAACATGTTGCGGCAAGTGGTACCCTCCAAACCGCGAATCGAGGCCACCACCCTCTACGTCCATTGGCCCACTGTTTGGAAAAATTTTGGGGCTATGACCATTTCTTCTGCTGTACACTCCCAGGTTTTTATCTTCCTCAACGATCTCATCCCAACGGCTCTACGGCGATATACCATCCGTCTTGAAGCTTACCCATGGTGTACTATATGTGGTCAAACTGATACGGCGATACACCGCTTCACATCATGCACGCGAGTTGCCTCCACGTGGCTGTGGTGTAAGGGAAAAACATGTCAACTATTAAATGTGCCCACGGGTGACCTTGATGACAGGAAGTTGATTCGTTTGCCGGTGACCGCCTTCCCCCAAATTAAACAGACTGCCATTGTGTGGATAATGGGCCAATATGTACACTTCGTGATGGACAATGATCAACATTTCTCGTTCCTGGATCTCATGTATCAACTGCAGAAAGAGCGTTGGAAGCTTAGTGAAAGTGGACAATTGTACGATAAATATGGACACTATCTGGATTTTCTTGTGATGTAATAGTATGGTATTTATCATATCTGAAAATTCTGTAATTGTGTAGAGAGCTAATAAAAAATAAAAATAAAAAGTGGTAAAGCGTTGGCCTATCGCTCATATGCGTATGGTTCAAACCCCATCAGAGTTAGGTTTTTTTGCTTGAAATTTTATATATTTATTGTTTTGTAATGACTCAGACGTTTTAAAATTAAGCGTTATATTGTGCATATTATGGTGGAAAATATATATTTAATTAAAACATAATTCGCCAGCAGATTTGCTCGAGACATCTAGCAGCCAAAACGGTAACTGCACGCCGACCTACTTATTAACTTCCAGATTTTATTGAAAAGTTTCTTCTTATGGCCGCTAGAATGCACTCGCCCTGTTAGGATTAGATTGTTCGATACTTCTCCACCAGATGTCACGACTGGTCTACGTGGGACTCCATTGGCATTCTATGCGCATCGAATTTGAAGAATGACAAGATGATACTACGATACATTTTTACTTTTTATTTTAAAGGGTTTGTAACAGCCTATTGTGCTTAATTTGAAAATGTTATTTGAAGTAAAGAACAAAACGATTTCACATAGTAACTGAATTCTAGCTGTTGGTGCTAGTTCAGGTTATTAATTAATACTTTTATTTCAGGAAAATAGCAATCGAAAATATCCACATAGTTTGTATACACACGTCTCTGTTGGGTCATGGAAAGATTTGTTAATTCAATTATGGTTGTGGAAGCCATGCACAACCAGACGTGTAAAGACATGCCTCAACTCCAAGTTGGATGTTGCCCACGGCAGGTCGATTATGTAATAATAATAATAATAATAATAATAATAATAATAATGGGGGGAGCGTGATGGCGCAGTGGCTTAGCTGCTCGTCTTTCACCCGGACGGCCGGGGCTCGAATCCCGATGACAGCGGGGTGGAATTTTCACCTGAAAAATCACGTGGCGTCAGGAAGGGCATCCGGCCTTAAATCCCCGGCCAAAACAAAAATGAGCCTGGTTGGCTCCGGCGACCCCAATTAATTGGGAAATGCCGAAGAAATAGTTAGAATAATAATAATAATGGTATTGGTTTTACGTCCCTTTTAACTACTGCTGCTTTTAGAGACGCCGGGCAGCCGGAATTTTGGCCCGAAGGGGATCTTTAACGTGCCAGTAAATGTACTGACACGGCTCCCTCGCATTTGTGCACCCTCAAATGCCAGCTGACTGCGCCAGGATACGAACCTGCAACCTAGGGCCCAGCAAGCGAGAACGTTATCGCTGAGCCACGCAGCCAGTCCGGTCGATTATGTCTCCAGATCCATAACATTCTTGAGATACTTCTTATCTTTCTTTCTACAATGATGGTAGCAGTTTTTATCTAGGTTGAGGCGTTTGGTAGAGGTAAAGAGTTTCTAAGGTCTTCAACCAAAAATGCTTCTATTATACTCTTTGATAATAACAACGAGTTATAACTATACTCATACATTTAGGAGAAAGTAGGCTATATATTCTTTACTGAACATCTTGTTTCATAAATGAATATAAGTTAAAAATGAGGAAAAAGTAGACTTATGAGATTGATACGGTCAAATATGCGTCTGTCTGTCTGTCTGTCTGTCTGTGTGTGTACACTTATCAACTCCTAAACGGTTACAGCTATCGAAACCAATTTTGGTAAGAGTAAACTACTATACCTGAATATATGACGGCCATATTTTTAAAGGAAGTAGTGTGTTTTGGCCGGTTCTAGCACCTCCTCCTCCTCCCCTCCCCAAGATGGCGGCGGTGCGATATCTCTCGAACCCATGGTTGGATTTAAAAAAATGAGGTGTTGTTGAACTCGGGCTAACACTCCCTTTCCAATGGACAACATATTTCAACCCCAAAAATAAAACCTACCCCTACTAGGGGGAGAAATTGAATTTTTTAGAGAATCTCTCTTTCCAATTGCAACATGTGCGAGTTTGAATGCCGATATGGATTTAAACGTTGTTCCACATAAAAGTGCATGTGTACGGTGGATAGCCACTATGAATTAACATGCTTGTTTTTGTTTTTTACGCATGCCCACTCATAGCTTTTGTAAGAGGGTGGGGGAGTGGTTCCCTGTGGACGGGTTATTGTTGACAGGTCATTGTTGACAAGTCATTGTTGACGGGTCCCTGTGGACTGGTCATTGTTGACGAGTCCTTGTGGACGAGTCCTTGTCCCTTTGGACTGATCCCTTTGGACGGGTCCCTTTGGCCTGGTTCCTACGGACTAGCCCATGAATTTATTTAAATTATGTCAAAGGGCCTAACTACATTTGTGTGTGTGTTGAATTGACGTTGTTCACCACTACTATAATGGAATAACGATATGAAAGGAAAGTGACGAAATACATGTGAACACGTGTGAAATGACCTTATTACCGTCCTCCTTGTGAAACAAGTCACATCCTGTTTTGCTTCATACGTGAGAAAATGTGAGTTCGAACTCGTGGTCGGATTTTGACGAATGAGGTGTCATTGAACTCGGGCTGATACCCCCTTTCCAATGAACAACATATTTCCACCCCAAAATAAAACCTACCCCTACTAGGGGGTGAAATTGTAATTTTTTTAGAGAATCTCTCTTTCCAATTGAAACATGTGAGAGTATGAATGCCGATATGGAATAAAACGTTGTTCCACACAAGAGACATGTGTTTGGTGGATAGCCACTATGAATTAACATGCTTGTTTTTGTTTTTTGTTTTTTACGCATGCCCACTCATGGCTTTTGTAAGAGGGCGGGCTTTTTAAAAGATGGCGGCTGTAGTGTAACCTAACCTAACCCAACCCACGAGTGGTGATCAAAAAGTATTTTAAGTGACGCTTGTCGATTGGCAAACCAATAATCAAAGAGGGATATGTCAGGCCTTGAGGTGATAGCCCCTTTTGATTGATCCCTGTTGATTGATCTCTGTTGATTTGTCCCTTTGGACTGGTCTCTGTTGACTAGCCCCTTTTGGACGGGGCCCTTTTTGACAGGGGGTCATTTTTGATGGATCCTTTTGGACAGGTCCTTTTTTGACGGGTCCCTGTTGACGAGTCATTGCTGACGGGTCCTTGTTGATGAGTCCCTGTGGACGGGTCATTGTTGACGGGTCCCTATTGACAGGTCATTGTTGACTGGTCATTGATGACAGGTCATTGTTGACGGGCCATTGTTGATGGGTCCTTGTTGACAAGTCCCTGTTGATGGGTCCCTGTGGAAGGGTCCCTTTAGACCGGCCCCTTTGGACTGGTCCCTATGGACCGGCCCATGAAATTTATCCAAATTATATCAAAGGGCCTAACTACATTTGTGCGTAAAGCAGTGTGTTGAACTGACGTTGTTCACCAGTCCTTACTACTACAATTGGATAACAATATGAAAGGAATTGATTAACCAGACATGAGTTAACTACCAACGAAACACTTTGGCGACTCTGCTTGTTATTGACCAATGAGTAGGGTTTTAGAAAAACTGTTTGCTATTTTGGGTTATATACAAAAAATGCTTAGACCTTTTGAGTGACTATGTTTGCTAAACAAGACATTATACCAGACACGAATGGGATTCTTATGTAGCTCAGACAAGGAAAGCATTTCTACAGAATCTGTTGACATTGAATATAGATTTAGGTATTAGGAAGTCATTTTGAAGGCCTTTGTCTGGAGCGTGGCACTCTATGAAAGTACAACTTAGACAATTGGTGTAGCAGAAAAGTGGAGAATTGAAGTGTTTGAAATGTGGTGTTACAGGAGAATGATGAAGATTAGATGGGTAAATAGGGTTACTAACAAAGATGTATTAAGACGAGTGGGGGAGAAGAGATGCATCTGGCGACTGTTAATGAAGTAAAGAGATAGGTTGGTAGGACACGTACTAAGACACCCAAGAATAGCAGACGTAGTTATGGAAGAAAGGTTCGAGGACGAGAACTGTAGGGGTAGACCAAGTTTAGAATATGTTAAACAGATAGCCTTGAATGTAGGGTGTGGTAGCTATATAGAGATGAAACGATTAGCTCGGGACAGATAGGCGCTGAGATCTGCATCAAACCCATGACACGATACCTAAGAGATTTTCTAAAATGATTTTAAAATGCCTTTAACCCTATATTGAACACCCAGTTCACAAGACTCATAACTGCAATGTTAAGGTAAAACAAAACAAAATCTATATTTCAAAACAAGCAAGTGGTTTAGTCAATGTATACTGGAAAAAGTTTTGTAAACACTGAAGTCCTCAAGACTAATTAAATTAGTAACTGTCAGGTTGACCGAGTGGTTAAGGTGTTTGACTAAGATCAAATTTTCTGTATATGGAAGCAAGGGTTCGAATCCCTTACCTGACATAACTATTGCCTTAACATGGCTTGGCCACACTGCATTATTATGATACTCGGTACACAAACCATAGATATAGTGTATTGTTTAAGGCCACTCTCTTTCTGAACATAGTCAGAGACTGTTGATGGTTAACAATTGTATTAATAGTGGGACATGGGAATAGTAATTAAGAAAAACAGACAATACCCATACAATATTTTTATTAAATTCATTTTATAATAGTTACACACACTGAATTCAACTCTATCTCTTTACCATTGTTCGATATAGATTTTTAAACACAACGCTTGTTGTAGATCCTTTTACAACTTTCTCCAGGTACTCTTGCTCTTAAAAACTGGGGAAGCCGCAATGGTTTTATAAACATAAAACCCTCATCCTCTTCTTTTTCATAATTATCATCATCATCATTATGAATATTATCATCAAAATTATTATAGTCATTGTCACCATCATTATCATCATTATCATCATCATTCTCAACATCACTAGAACTATCCAATTCCTCTTGTTTGTTTTCCACAGGGACCTCTTGTAGAGTCTGCGTTGCTTTTGATAGTGTTAAGGGTATTTTGAACGATGGTATTTGTCCTAACATGTCTTTTTGAGGTGATGATGAATGCTTTTTAACAAACAATGCACTATCTTGAGCAGCAATATATTTTTCTTGGACTTGCTTTTTTACCTGGGTTAGAGTATTTTGCGTATTTAAATGTGTATTAATTTGAGATTCACAATGATGTTCTTTTGAAGTAAGTACGTTGGAGTCTTTTGTTTTAATCATTCCTCGACACTTTTTGGATCGTTGTTTTGAACATCGCCAAATAACAGTTCCATCTTTATTGGTTGTTTTTACAATATATGTATATCCTTTATAGAAGACACATGGCTTGCCATGACTGGTTGTTGAGACTTCCATATCAACTAATACATATGAATTACATTTTAGTAAAGACACATGAACAATCTTTAGATTACAAGTGATTTACACACACACACACTTTCCTAAATGTCAAGATTTATGGATGTTGTTTTCCGCCAACAGCTGCGTATGACAAGGCTGGAGACTGGTAGGTGAGACGGTCTTTCACGATGTGAACACTGTAACAGGCAGTAGTCAACTGACAATATTCTTATACCCTAGTCAAGGTTTACAGGTACTTACTGCGTATGACAAGACCATACACTCGTAAGTTAGACCGTATTTTTGTTTGTTTGTTGCTAAGGGTCCCATATATACCCTAGACATGTTAGTTCTGAACACTTAGTGGTTAATTGTATATATTGAATTTAAATACACAGCTTATACAAGCACGTTTTGCAGATGGGAGGGGTGAGAGGCTGGCAAAAAAGGAAATGTTTTAGTTTAATGAAACGTCATGTCCTAGTAGGCGTGATTTATAGTAGACGCAATTGATAGTAGACGTAATTGATTGTAGGTGTAATCGATACTAGACGTGATTAATAGTAGACGCAATTGATACTAGGCGTGATTGATAGTAGGCGTGATTTGTAGTAAGCGCAATTCCTAGTAGGCTCAATTGATAGTAGATGCAATTGATAGTAGGCGTGATTGATAGTAGGCGCGATTGATAGTAGACGTAATTTGACATGGGCGCAACATAGATCATTTTTGATATCATATAGTTACAGTGTCAATTTTTATACAAAGTACAAGGTAGAGAGGGGGTATTTTAAGACTTTACCTCAGCTCACTTAACATAACCAAACTTTACCTAACCTAACTTTGTCACGTGACATGTTCTACAAGTTTAGACTTGCCTCAAGACTGATTATGTCGTCATCGATTGATGGGAGGGGTGAGAGGCTGGCAAAAAAGGAAATGTTTTAGTTTAATGAAACGTCATGTCCTAGTAGGCGTGATTTATAGTAGACGCAATTGATAGTAGGCGCGATTAATAGTAGACGCAATTGATAGTAGGCGTGATTGATAGTAGGCGTGATTTGACATGAGCGCGATTTATAGTAGACGCAAATGATAGTAGGCGCGATTGATAGTAGGCGTGATTGATAGTAGACGCGATTGATAGTAGGCGCAATTTGACATGGGCGCGACTCAGATCATTTTTGATATTATAAAGTTACAGTGTCAATGTTTATACAAAGTACAAGGTAGAGAGGGGGTATTTTAAGACATAATCTCAGCTCACTTAACATAACCTAACTTTGTCACGTGACACGTTCTACAAGTTTAGACTTGCTTTAAGACTGATTATGACGTCATAGATTGATGGGAGGGGTGAGAGGCTGACAAAAAAGGAAATGTTTTAGTTTAATGAAACGCCATGTCCTAGTAGGCGCGATTTATAGTAGACGCAATTGATAGTAGGTGCGATTAATAGTGGACGCAATTGATAGTAGGCGTGATTGATAGTAGGCGTGATTTGACATGAGCGCGATTTATAGTAGACGCGAAAGATAGTAGGCGCGATTGATAGTAGGCGTAATTAGACATGGGCGCGATTTATAGTAGACGCAATTGATAGTAGGCGCGATTGATAGTAGGTGTAATTGATAGTAGGCGCGATTTGACATGAGCGTGATTTATAGTAGACGCAAATGATAGTAGGCTTGATTGATAGTAGACGCAATTGATACTAGGCGTGATATATAGTAGGCGTGATTTGTAGTAAGCGCATTTCATAGTAGGCTCAATTGATAGTAGTTGCAATTGATAGTAGACGTGATTGATAGTAGGCGCGATTGATAGTAGACGTGATTGATATGGGCGCGACTTAGATCATTTTTGATATTACAAAGTTACAGTGTCAATGTTTATACAAAGTACAAGGCAGAGAGAGGGTATTTTAAGACTTAACCTCAGCTCACCTAACATAACCTAACTTTACCTAACCTAACTTTGTCACGTGACATGTTCTACAAGTTTAGACTTGCTGTAAGGCTGACTATGACTATGACGTCATAGATTGATGAGAGGGGTGGGAGGCTGACAAAAAGGAAATGTTTTGGTTTAATGAAAAGGCATGTCCTAGTAGGCGTGATTGGTAGTAGACGCAATTGATAGTAGACGCGATTAATGGTAGGTGAAATTGATAGTAGGTGTGATCAGGTACTTACTGCATATCAAAAGGCTGTACACTCGTGTGTTAGACACTCTATCTTGTTAAGGACCCCTATATTCCCTATACTAGGCTATACATGTTAGTTCTAAACACTTAGTGGTTATTTGTATATTAAATTTATATACACAGGTTATACAAGCACGTTTTTTCACACAGTAAAACTTTGTCAAATAGCCACATGCGACACGCAAACTATGTTTCCGCTATCTAGCGGTGACTATGGAAACTACCTGAACATATCCTAATCTAATCCTAGCTAACCTCACCTGCCGTGACCATACCGGTTTGTAAGCAACAACAACAACACACTAAGATTCCATGAATTCCAGAGTACTTTTAGATCAATTATCGACTCTCAACTCTTATAACTATGTCTATCCCACTCTGTCAAAAACACGATATATTTTTTTAAAATTTTTGCTTGATGTCAATACTAAAGTGATAATGGGTTTTCCGATCCTATCACTATAAATTCATGACCCCCACTCTTATCTCGATCTCGACAACAACCATGCCTATTTTTATTATGTCAGATGATGTAATGTTCGAGTGCAAAGTGGGTGTAAAAGTGAGTGCAAAGTGAGTGCAAAAGTGAGTGCAAAGTAAGTGTAAAAGTAGTTGTAAAAGTGAGTGCAAAAGTGAGTGCAAAAGTGGGGTGTAAAAGTGGTACCCTATTTGTAATGGCTTATTTGACAAGTTTTTTTGTGATACCCTATTCGTAATGGCTTATTTCACAAGTTGTTTTTGTCAATGTATTTAGAGAATATTTCTCTTGTTCATGGAAAATATCTCAGCCCTTTTTATGATAGCATAATGCTTACCGTCATGTTTGTAAGCAACAACAACACACTAAAATTCCAAGAATCCAAACTACTCTAAGGTTAATGATGGTCTCTCAACTCCATTCCACGCCTAGTCAAAAACATTATGCATTTCAAATTTTTCAAAAAAGGTAAATTGAGAAAGTAGGCTATATATTTAAACTAAAAATCATATGCTAATTCCATCCCCTACGTCTATCCCATTCTCAGTCAGAAAAAAATATATATATTCTTTAAATTTTTCCAAAAAATATTTGGAAAGTAGGCTATAATTTGAAAACTAATCATCCTAAAAAGTCATATGTAGACTCAAACCAATGGCTTTTATGTCCTTAATCGTTAGAACAAAACATGGAATTTGACCTTTTTCCAAATATTGATAATTTAAAAAAAATGGGCTATATTTTGTAAACTATAAATTACACAAAAAATGTGTTTGACATAAATGACAGGTATTTACCCAATCTACGCACAAACCAAGTCCCAGGTCTCTGGGACAAAATCCAAAAAGGTTCAATTTTGAAAGTAGACGATATTTTGAAAACTAATCATTCTAAAAAGTCATATATAGACTCAAACAAATGTCCTTTAAGTCCTTTAACGTTAGAACAAAACTTAACATTTTTTCTTTTTTTTTTTCAAAAAAAAGTCCAATTTTCAAAATTGTCTATATTTTGGAAACTACGAATTAGTTCCAAAATGGCGGTCGTAGCTTAACTCAACCTAACCTAACCCTACGAGGTGTGATCAAAAAGTTCCAAAATGGCTGCCGTAGCATAACTGATTGATCCCCGTTGATTGACCCCTTTTGATTGATCTCTGTTGATGTATCCCTTTGGACTGCTCCCTGTTGACCAGCCCCTTTGGACGGGTCCTTTTTTGCATTTTTTTACGGGTCCCGGAGGACGGGTCCTTGTTGACGGGTCCCTGTGGCGGGTCCTTTGAACTGATCCCTATGGACTGGCCCTTGCATTTTATCCAAATTATGTCAAAGGGACCCGCCCACAGGGACCCGTCAACAAGGACCCGTCCTCCGGGACCCGTAAAAAAATGCAAAAAAGGACCCGTCCAAAGGGGCTGGTCAACAGGGACCAGTCCAAAGGGATACATCAACAGATATCAATCAAAAGGGGTCAATCAACGGGGATCAATCAGTTATGCTACGGCAGCCATTTTGGAACTTTTTGATCACACCTCGTAGGGTTAGGTTAGGTTGAGTTAAGCTACGACCGCCATTTTGGAACTAATTCGTAGTTTCCAAAATATAGACAATTTTGAAAATTGGACTTTTTTTTTAAGAAAAAATGTTAAGTTTTGTTCTAACGTTAAAGGACTTAAAGGACATTTGTTTGAGTCTATATATGACTTTTTAGAATGATTAGTTTTCAAAATATCGTCTACTTTCAAAATTGAACCTTTTTGGATTTTGTCCCAGAGACCTGGGACTTGGTTTGTGCGTAGATTGGGTAAATACCTGTCATTTATGTCAAACACATTTTTTGTGTAATTTATAGTTTACAAAATATAGCCCATTTTTTTTAAATTATCAATATTTGGAAAAAGGTCAAATTCCATGTTTTGTTCTAACGATTAAGGACATAAAAGCCATTGGTTTGAGTCTACATATGACTTTTTAGGATGATTAGTTTTCAAATTATAGCCTACTTTCCAAATATTTTTTGGAAAAATTTAAAGAATAAATATATTTTTTTTTGACTGAGAATGGGATAGACGTAGGGGATGGAGTTAGCATATGATTTTTAGTTTAAATATATAGCCTACTTTCTCAATTTACCTTTTTTGAAAAATTTGAAATGTATAATGTTTTTGACTAGGCGTGGAATGGAGTTGAGAGACCATCATTAACCTTAGAGTAGTTTGGATTCTTGGAATTTTAGTGTGTTGTTGTTGCTTACAAACATGACGGTAAGCATTATGCTATCATAAAAAGGGCTGAGATACTTTCCATGAACAAGAGAAATCATCTGACATAATAAAAATAGGCATGGTTGTTGTCGAGACCGAGATAAGAGTGGGGGGTCATGAATTTATAGTGATAGGATCGGAAAACCCATTATCACTTTAGTATTGACATCAAGCAAAAATTTTAAAAAAATATATCGTGTTTTTGACAGAGTGGGATAGACATAGTTATAAGAGTTGAGAGTCGATAATTGATCTAAAAGTACTCTGGAATTCATGGAATCTTAGTGTGTTGTTGTTGTTGCTTACAAACCGGTATGGTCACGGCAGGTGAGAGTAGTAAGTGTTTGTTAGACTCTAAATATTGCATCATCATGACCAGAAATTGCGTAATCCTGATGACGTCATGGGATGACGTCATGGGTCCTTAGAGCGAGCACGTGGTCCAGGAGCGAGCATGTGCGGTGCACGTGTTAGCGTGGGAAGGGGGTGACCTCTTGGCTTGTTTATGTGATGGTGATAAAAAGTTAATGGGTGTTGACGTCATGGGGGTTGTTTATTAGGATGCTAACTGTCATCTGACACCCGTGCGAGTGTGAGCATGTGTGCCAGTGCCAGAGATCCGCACATGTGGTGTGCAGCTGTTATGTTTTTTTGCTTTGGATGCTAACCGTCATTTGACACCCGTGCAAGTTTGACCATGTGCAGCAGTGTGATTGATCTCGTCTGCTGTGTTCGCGTGAGACAGAGTTGACCTTTAACGTCATTGGCTAAGAATGTAATCTTCGACTTCTTTAAGCAATAGTGGAAAAAGGAAATGATTGCGTTAGAAGCTAGTTTGCGGCATATGGTTTCTGGAGTGTGGGTGGGGGTGAAGGATATATAAATGGATGAGTGCATGGAAGAGTTTAACTTTTACTTTTGCGCGAAGAGTGTGTGAGTGTGTGTGAAAGAAATAAAGAAAGTCAACGACGAGGAACAAATTGTGTGATGGAAGCTCTAGCGAAGTTCAATAACTTATCATCTTGTACTGAGTATTCTAATAAGAAACTAGCTGAACTAGTCATTGATTTACCATATGTGGTCCAAATTATTCGCCCCGTACAGACGAGGTTTGGAAGAAAAATAGTTGTGGATATTAACATCGAAGATGAAGTAACAAGTGTATTTCTACCGGCAGTATTTTCAAAATTAAGCACATCAGAGATCGATGAACTAAACTCAATGGGAGGCACACTGATGCTGGTGTATTTGGGGGTGAAGAACCGCTCGCATCAAGTCATTTTGAAACAGTACTCGAAGGCAAACTGATGACGGTGTAGTTTGGGTTGAAGAACCGCTCACATCGACATGTTTTGGTGAGTATTAGATTATATATTATGTAATGATTGATATAACGATTGATATATTTACTTGCTAATTATTTCTTAATTTGTTTAATTTTTCAGATTATCTAAAAAACTAATAAAACAACCAGCATAATGAAGTGGAAAACTGTTAATTTCCTGAGTGGAACTGAACATCGATCGCACCCGCTAATAGAGTATCATCGTGTATGCTTTCAACAACCGGAAGAAGAGGAAGAAGATGATAACGAGGTGAGTTGTAATGAGAAAGAAGCTTGTTTTAACAAATGGACATCTTCGAGTGGAATTTCAACATTTTCAGTCTACGTTACCAATGTTAGCAAATCAGAGGATAGTCAGCGAGAGGTGACAGAAACAGTTCTAAGATATCTATTGAAAGAATTATGTGAAGATGAACATTTTATTTGTTTCTTCGGATACAATACATTTGATGAAGTTTTCAAAATCGAATTTTCCATGACGTGTTACGATGTGACAAAATTGAATGTGTATAGAAACAATTTGCTTGGTAAACTTCAGGATGAATTTCCTTTTGAGGCTGTTCATTGTTCATTGGAGATTACAGGCAGTAATTTATCACAATGGCTTGAATATACTTTAAAAGATTATAGGTTTATGGTAAACCGATGTTACAGCAACTGCTGGTGGTGTATTAACAATAGTGCAAATTGGACGTATGCTTAGACATCAGTGATGGTACACCAACTGTTGGTGGTGTATTAACTTTAGTGCAATTTGGACATTTGCTTAGACAACAGCAACAATGACCTCGCCTCCTAGCAAACGTAGAAAGGTCGATATTGTATTACATAATAACAGTGAAAATATAAGAAACCAATTGGACAAAGCATTTGAAAGTGTTTCTAATTTTCGAAGTGAACTAAACGGTGCTATTTCAGTATCATACCAAATCGGGGAAAACACTCAAACCGAGTTGATTGAGAACAGTGATGAGTTGATTGAATGTTGGAGAGTTATTAGTGAGCACATATTGCAACAAGCTGTGAATTTCGAAGAAATTACAATTCAAATAAAGGATGAATCTTTCTTGAGCTGTGAGTTAATTGAAACGGCATTCAATTCTAGAGTGTACACACTTGCAGTATCAAATGTTAAGAATGAGTTTTTGGATCCTCGCGAATTTTTAGCGAATGCTAATATTTGGTTTACAAAGTATGTTAAGAAAGCGTTAACTGTACAAGCTTTAAAGGTGAATTCAGTTTTGTGTGCACAATACGTGCTTCGCGACATATCAGAAACAAAATATTTTGCTATCAAAAATGAGGTAGTTTTCGAGTATACTGATTTAAATGAATTTTATAATAAGAATATCATTGAAGGTACATTGACAAAAATGAGCGAATTTGAAGCAAATGGTTCCGGGTGGGCTTTAGAAAAAATTCATAGTTTGAGAATTAATATAAATAAATATGTTGGATTTCGAGTAGGAATGTCCAATACTAGTCGATTGCCTGATGTAATAGTCAATAAAAAAGCAGTGCTAAATTTGTATGATACAAAGGAAGCTTGTTTTGCGTGGAGTGTGGTTGCTGGTTTGTATCCAAAAACTCGAAACATGAATCATCTTTCTTCCTATCCTAATTACAGAGATGTTTTAAATTTAGATGGTATTCCAATTCCGATGGAAATGAAATATTTAAACAAGTTTGAAAACCAAAACAATATTTCTGTAAATGTGTTTGGAGCACAATATGATGAAAACAATTGGGTATGTATGGGAACAAACGAAGTAAAAGGAAAAAAAACTTTTACTATTGTACCTTTGTATGTATCAGATAAAGTATATGAAAGGAGTGTAGACTTATTGATGTTGCAGATTGGAAACAGTGAAAGTTATCACTTTTGTTTAATTAGAAATCTTGCTCGCCTTGTGCGTTCAAGCATCACTAGCACTCAGAGAAGGATTTATATATGTAGACGTTGTTTGTCATATTATCTTCTTGAGGATGAGTTAAATGTTCACTTTGCAGACTGTAAACAGTTTCCTGTTGCAAAAAGCATAATGCCGACTGATGAACAAAGATTTGTTAATTTTACAGAATTCCGAGTTAAAGATACAGTTCCATTTATAATATATGCAGACACTGAATGCGTTTTGTCTCCAATTTCCTCCTGTTTTCCAAATAGTGACATTCATAACTCTACTTTAACACATAAACATTTTCCTTACAGCATTTCTTTATACCTTCATTGTAATTTCGATAGTGAATTGTGCAGTTTCAAGCTCTTTAGGGGAAATAATTGCATTGAATTGTTTGTAAAGGAACTTTATAGTATTGTGGATAAACTTCAAACATATTACTTATCGGTTAAGCCAATGTTAAAGATGACCGAAAATGAAGAAAGATTATTTTTGTCAAGTAAAATGTGTCACATTTGCGAGAAACCGATTGCAGTTAATGAACTCAAAGTACGCGATCATTGTCACTTAACTGGAAAATATAGAGGAAGCGCACACAATAGTTGTAATTTAAATTACAAAGTAACAAAGGTTTTGCCTATAGCATTTCATAATCTAACCGCCTATGATGGACATTTTATAATTAAAGAAATTTGCGAGAAACGTGATGGAGAGGTGTTACATAATCCTGGTCATATAAAATTGTTAGCGATGAATATGGAACGTTACAAAGGGTTTACAAAGTATGTACGGGCTAAGAATGGATTCATTCAGTTAAGATTTTTCGATACATATAATTTCTTGTCCTGTTCACTAGATCAATGTTCATCTTCGTTAAGCGAAGATTCAAAGCAAATAACACGACGTTATTTTAATGATGATGCACAGTTTCGACTTACTGCGAGAAAAGGTGTGTTTCCCTATGAATACGTCACGAGTATGGATGTTCTTAACGAAACTAAATTACCTGAAATATCCAAGTTTTATAGCAGCCTTAATGATCAAACAATATCGAATGAAGAGTATGAGTTTGCTCAATCGGTGTGGGAAACGTTTTCCTATCAAACATTAGGAGAATACGCAGATTTGTATTTAAAAGTTGACACACTTCTTTTGGCGGATGTCTTTGAAAATTTTAGATCGAATGGCATGGAAACTTATGGCATTGATGCAGCTCATTTTTACACTGCTCCATCTATGTCTTGGTGTGCTATGAAAAAGATAACCAACGTTCAACTTGAATTGCTTCAAGATATTGATATGTTACACTTTTTTGAACGATCTATTCGAGGAGGAAATGTTCAGTGTATAACACGACATGCGATTGCTAATAATAAGTATATGAAAACTTATGATGAGAAAAAGCAAGAGTCCTACATAATGTACTTTGACGTTAATAATTTGTATGGATATGCGATGATGGAATATCTTCCAACGGGTGGCTTTAAATGGATTGCAAATGTTGAAGGCTTTGATGTTTTAACTATTGATGATACTTCAGAAATTGGATATATTTTGGAAGTAGATTTGACTTATCCTCAAGAGTTACATGACAAACATTCAGATTACCCTCTATGTCCAGAAAAGTTGACAAAGCTAATGGCTACCCTAGATAATAAAGAACGTTATGTTTTGCATTATAGATTGTTAAAGCAATGTATTCAACTAGGAATGAAATTAGATCGTATTCACAGAATAATTGAATTCAATCAGAGCCAATGGCTAAAACCATATATTGATGTGAACACAGAGAAACGAAAACAAGCCAAAAATGATTTTGAAAAGAATTTTTATAAATTGATGAATAATGCAATTTTTGGTCGTTCACTGATGAATGTGAGGAAGTTAAGGGACATCAAATGGGTCACCAAATGGCATGGAGCTCGTGGTGGTAGGTCTTTAATAGCTAAGGCTAATTTTAAACATAGAATTATATTCGATGAACAATGTATGGTCATCGAGATGAGTAGACTAAAGATTTTTCACAATCAACCAGTATATGTTGGTGCATCTATATTAGATTTGTCTAAATGTAAAATGAATGACTTTCATTACAATGTTATTTTAGCAAATCCTGAATCAAATGTGAGGTTGTTATACACAGACACCGATAGTTTTATGTATATATTCTATTATGATATTTATGAGTTCATGAAACAACATTCAAATTTGTTTGATACTGGAAACTATGAAACAAACAATCCTTTTGGCATTGTGAGACAAAATAAAGGTGAAATTGGTTTAATGAAAGATGAAAATGCTGGAAGGATTGTTGAAGAATTTGTGGGGTTACGACCCAAAATGTATGCAATAAAATTGTGTGATGAAATGAATAGCTTGTGTAAGGCTAAAGGCATTAAGAAGAGTGTGAGTAAAAGTATGAATATTGATGAGTATCGAAAGTGTCTTTATAACAGAGAAAAAGTCAACAAAGTTCAAGTTTGTATAATTTCAAAATCTCATTCTGTATTTACTGTTCGGCAAAATAAGTTGGCAATTTCATCAAACGAAGATAAAAGACACATAACTGAAAACGGAATTGATACTTTACCGTTTGGTCATTTTTCTCTGAAAAATGATTAGAAACAAATTGAGATTAAAGCAGTTCATCTCACTTACTTTATTTCTTTCACACACACACTTTTATGCTGGTAATAATACTAATTTTTGTGTGTTCCTTTGCTTATGAAAAAAGAATAAATAATAACCCAAATTTTGTGTGTATTATTTAAAAAAAAAAAAAACACCTCCCCCCACCATTTCCCATTTTCCAGAAATATATATGTATAATTACTTTATATTACATATCATTTAGTAATGGTGCGTTGTAAGAGGAGCAACTCTACCACTCAATATAAACGAACAGGAAGTGGATCATTAATCAGTCGTGTACTTAATAAAACTATTGATAATTTACCCGTGGAATTACACATCCCGGGATATGAATATTGTGGACCAGGAACAAAATTAGAAAAGCGATTGAGCCGTGGTGATCCAGGAATAAATATATTAGATAAAGCGTGCAAAGAGCACGACATTGCTTACGCAAAGCATAAAGATTCAAACAAAAGAAGAGAGGCTGATGAAATTTTAGCTTCAAAAGCTTGGTCTCGTGTAAAATCCCGTGACGCATCATTTGGAGAGAGAGCGGCTGCACTAACAGTGGGTGGCATCATGAAAGCTAAGTCTAAGATTGGAGGAGGTAAGCGAAACTTAAATAATAAAAAAAAAAAACAAGAAAAGATAAAAAAAAAAGAAGAACATCGAAAAAGCAAGGTGGTATTTTACCCCTACTTCCGATATTTGCAGCCTTGTCGGGCTTGGGGGGTCTAGCAGGCGGAGCAGCAGGGGTGGCGTCTGCTATAAACAAGGCGAAAGCTGCTCAAGAAGAACTAAAAGAAATGAAAAGACACAATCGAATGATAGAAGCAATGCGAGGAAAAGGAGGTCAAGGCATTTATTTAAATCCTCCTGCATACAAAAGATAATTAACCAAATACCAAATAAAGCATTAAGTAATTTCGATTTAGCTAAATACGCACATCAATTAAAGATTCCAAATTTTAGAGGAGTCTTTATGCGAGATACGTTACCAAGATATCCTCGAAAAAATGAAAACTGTATTGTTAACCTTGAACCGATGGATAAATCCGGTTCACATTGGGTAGCTTTCAGTAAACATGGTAAATATGTGCATTATTTTGATAGTATTGGTAATTTAAGACCACCATTTGAAATTTTAACATATCTTAAAAATTGCTATCTACAATATAATTTTCATTCATATCAATCGATTACTTCTTCGATTTGTGGACATTTATGTTTAGTCTTCTTGTATTGTATAAATAAGGGAAACACAGACCGTCTTTAAACATTTCAAAGATGGCTTTCGAAAGACGGATAACTCTTGAAGGTAAAGGCTCGAAGATTGATGTTACATTGGAGAACCCGATTCATCTTGTAGGAGCAGAGTTTTTTGAAATAGGACTTGCAGGATTGTATACATCTAATTCTATTCGAAATGTTACCAACAGAAATAATAAATTTCGCATTCATTTTACTAATTTTTTATCAATTAATTTAGTGGTACCACCGGGTATTTATGAATTTGAAGATCTAGCCTCAGCATTTGATGATTTACTTAGTTATCACTCATTGTCGAAACTTATACCAGAACATTTAGAAAAAACAAAATTGTATGTGGAAGAGGATATAGATGGAAAAAGAGACAACCGTCTCGTTTTGTCTTCCCCGTTTAATATTGATTTCACTGTAGCCAACAGTGTAGCAGGGCCTTTAGGTATTGAAAAGAAAGTTTACCCTAAAGAGAATAAAAGAGAAATTGAAATTCATCGAAAAATAGAATCGATAATGAAGTTTGCAATTAACGAGAATAATAACATTTTGGCTATAAAGTTGAACGAAGCGGATAGAGCGATTTTAATAATACCCAATGCTAGCTATACGTTAAAACAATTAAGTGAAAAGATTGATGATTTATTAGTTGAACATTTATTAGGCGACAAAGACAAATTCCCATCATTTTATATTAATTATGATAAAGTCTTTTATCATTGTAAACTACATTCGAAAGTGTTTGCTATAGATTTTGGTGTTGCAGATTCTATTGCAGATTTGTTAGGCTTTTCTCATAGAAAGTTCAAGGCAAACACAACTCATCATTCTGAATATATGATTAAAATTAACACTGTTAATAGTATTCGAGTATGTTGCAACCTTGTGCTTGGTACGAGTTCTTATTTGAACCATAAACCAACACACTCTTTATATAATTTTAAAGCTCATGTTCCTGCTGGTTACCCGATTGTTGTACAACCAACAACGATTAATTTTTTGCCCATGAACACCAAGCTTATTCAACATGTATCTGTGCAACTTGAAGATCATCTTCAACAGCTCATTGATTTGCAAGATGAAGATTTAACTGTAGAATTAATTATTCGTCCAGCACGATATCTTGCTATATAAAGTAATGAAATACTGTTATGTTTTCATTCTACTTGAGTAAGCATACTAGAAAACAATCACAAATATGGTTATACTATATAATACTCAAAGTTTGAAAAAAAAGAAGTCGACTCTGATTCGAAAAAATAATATAAATCAATCAGCTAAAATTTGTAAAAAAAAACAAACAACGACATCGCACCTTGAAATCTAAGAAACAGTTATCGAGTAACAACAAACAATTCTTACAGTCTTTAGGCTATCGCATACTTTAATTTCAATATAAATATATATGCAATTGTTAATCTTATTTAGTTTCTATCTATAGTTGAAGCTGTTAACATGTTTAACATAACAGATAAAAGAGAGGTTGACAACAGAGTTGTGCGACGAGAAGAAAGAGTTTATCAACCTTATTCAGCTAATAAATTCGAAAATAATGATGAAATTCGAATACCGATTCAAAATGAAGAAAACATAGTTTTATTATCAGAAGGTGTTCTTCACTTAGAAGGTCAAATTATTACTTCTAACATAAATCCAGCTGCTTCTACTACAGCGCATCCTGACCAAAATTTTGGGGCTAATCTTTTTAGCGAAATTCGCATCACGTTAAATGGTAAAGAAATTGATCGTACACGCCATCTAGGTATAACAAGTTCTATAAAAACCTTTGCATCATATTCAAAAAACGAATATACAGCTTTACAAAATGCCGGTTATTTTCCCTCTTTAACAACGCCAGCAAGTGAAGCAAATATTGTTGATAGTAACACAAAACGTTTTCATATAATACTTCCTTTAAGCAACCTGTTAGGAATAGCAGAGGATTACAGAAAGCCGATTTTAAACTGCAAGCATGAGGTAATACTTCTCCGATCGTCAAGTGACGCACGTGCGTTGCAATCGACAACCGAAAACGATCTTTCTAAGGTCAAGTTATTTAAAGTTTATCTAAAAATCCCCGTTTTATTATTATCAGACGAAGAACAAATTAAAAGATTAAAACTAATGCAGAAAAATATTCCCATTCAGGTTGGTTATCGATCGTGGGATGTTCACGTCTTGCCTTCTCTTCCTAGAACAACTAAATATAGTTGGACTGTAATGACAACTTCTGAAACTCAAAAACCGCGTCAATTTTTATTAGGTTTTCAAACTAGAAGAAATTTACTAAACACATGCTCTTCCTATTTCGACCATTGTAACATTAAATCTATAAGAGTTTTTTTAAATTCAATTTTTTATCCCTATGAAATGCCAACTTCTGAAATTGCCATAAATGACTACAGCGAGTTGTATGACATGTTTGTTAAATTTCGTAATGTATATTATCAGATCGATGATGTTCGTTCAGAGACTCTGGTTTCACGAGATGAATTTAAGTCTCTTTGTCCTATTATTGTAATTAATTGTCTCGAACAAGTGGAAGCAGTGAAGACATCTTCAGTCGATGTGCGAATTGAAATCGAGACAAGTGAGAATATACCTGAAGATACAACTCTTTATTGTGTTCTTATTCATGATCGTCAAATATCTTACAGACCATTAACGAATGAAGTAATTATCTAAACCAATATTTGCTAAGTTATAAGCAAGCAAGTAAACAAGTATTCTCACTTTAGTTGCAATCATGGAATTGACAACAACAAACTCTCCTTCTACTGATGCTGGCACGTGGAATAAGAAGCAACCAATAGTTGCAGACATTCGCAAGCTACCAAACGGCAGTTTGGAACTTGCTTACTGTATGTTAAATAACGGCAATATACCTTCATTCAGCCCCGTGATCACATGGGTTGCAGCATATTGTGAAAAAACTCTTTCTTCTTTTTTTGAGTCTATTAAGAATAAATATGATTATTTAGTTGTATATAATTTGCCACAGGAATTTTCTTTGTTTGCACTAAAAGCACTTTCCCCAGACTCATTATTCGATCTTAATACGATTGATGGAATGTCAGACCTAATGTTGAGGCATAGCCAACGTTTACCTACAGATTGTCCAAAACATTTACCATCTCTAGCAATGGGAAGCAATAGTTGTGCTAAATTCAACGTCAATGCTGTTCAACATTGGTTAAATTCTTCTGATGGCATCATGAAAATCGTGTGTTCGATAATAAACAAGTTTCGAAACAGTGGACTTCGAGGTTTTAATAAGTTTGATTGGAACTACTTTCCTATAAACGTGCTGACTATATATGAACCACAACGAATTCGTCTAGAGTGGGAACATCTACCAGATCATCTAAAGAGGAAATTTCAACTGTTTCATCTTCGCTGCAAATGTGACAACTGTAATCGCTATCTATAAAAGGTGAATAATTTAGATCTACTACTGTAGTTGACAGCTATACATATTTTGTTTTTAGTTTGCTTTTTAACACAGTGTATCTTTTTTTTGTCTACAGAAAATAATCATCTGGACAACTAAAAAGAAGAAGATCATCTCAACACAGCCACACTCATCTGGACAACTAAAAAAAGAATGAGATTACTTCAAGAGAAATAAAATTGTATTAATTGTAATTCTAAATGAATAAAGAAGAAAAAAAAATGTCTTTTGTACCATTTCATATGAAAGTTCTTATTAATGATCAATTACCTCCTCACTCTACATGTAAATAAAATAATAATAATAATAATAATAATAATAATAATAATAATAATAATAATAATAATAATAATATTGTCAGGTGAGGGATTCGAACCCTCGCTTTCAATTTCTGAAAATTAGATCTTAAGTCTAACGCCTTAGACCGCTCGGCCAACCCAACACGTGCATATTAGCCAACGTGTTTTGTTGATTCATGTCAGTTCGCATTTAGCTTTGTGTGGTGAACATCTTTTCTTTGTGAAGTAAACCAGCATCATGAAGTATTTTAATTGTGTAAAGTATTCCAAAAAACAGTTAATGCAAATGATATTGAGTCAAAAAGAAATGAATTTAAAATCTGAAAGAGATCGGCTAAAAACATTTAAGACCTGGTCTTCAGACAGTTTTACGAACACTGCATGGTTAGCAGCTGCAGGATTTTTCTATTTTGGATATAAGGATATGGTTAGGTGTGCTTTCTGTAATCTGCAACTTAGTTATTGGGAAGAAGATGATGATCCGTTTGAAGAACATAAGAAATGGGCTTTTTCTTGCCCCTACGTAAACAATATTTCTCCTAGCATAGAATTGAAATGCGAATATGAAAGACTTAAAACTTTTCAAAATTGGCCTCTTCCCTGTCCAAACGAATTTTGTTTAGCACCAGCAGGGTTTTATTATACTGGACATGGTGATAAGGTGAAATGTATATTCTGTAAGATTGAAATTGAAAATTGGAGGGAAAACGATAATCCTTTAAATGATCATGAAAAATGGGCGCCATATTGTCCATATATAAGAGGGTTTTACGTCGGCAACGTTGATTTAAATCCTGAAAATCCTACTATTATTCCACATAATACAAGTTATGATACGTGTGGAAGCAATATATGTTGATGTGATGTGATTTTTTGTGCAGTGTGCATTCTCAGACGTAAACGTAGACATGTTGAAGTTTGTTAAGCAGTCAAACACTCTACCAGTAATTTCATTTACTAATGCTGAAAACCAGAGTAAAAGTGAAAAAAGAAAGCATGGTGTTTTACTACCGAACACAATTCGATGTATCATTTGCGGTCCATCGAACTGCGGTAAAACAAACGTAATGCTAAATTTATTATGCCACAAAAATGGAGTTCGTTTTGAAAACGTTTATATTTATTCTAAATCACTTGCTCAAAGTAAATATGTTGAATTAAAAAAGTTTTTGGACTCCATAAAAGAAATAAAAAGTGATTTTTTTCCGATAATGATGAAGTAATGCCTCCAGAAATGGCTAGAAAAAACTCTATATTTGTTTTTGATGATGTAGCCAGCAATAAACAACAACACATGAAAGATTATTTCAGTAGAGGTCGTCATCACGACGTTGACGTATTTTATCTTTGTCAAACATATTCTTGTATACCTAAACATCTAATTAGAGATAACGCTAATTTTTAATTCTTTTTAAACAAGACGGAACAAACTTGCGTCACGTATATAACGATCATGTAAATACAGATATGAGCTATGAACAGTTCTTTGATATTTGTTCGTATTGTTGGCAAAACTCTAAGTTTGGTTTTTTGGTTATCGATAAAGATAGCGATTTACAAAATGGTCGATATCGCAATGGATTTGATGTTTATTTTCAGTTATAAATATGACTTCAAAAAGAGGTAAATGGCCATTCGTGTTATAGCTTTTGCGTGGTTAACAACTTAACTATGACATCGTTTAACAAAACCAATAATGTGTCTATCGGACGACCGACTTCACGACATGATATTGCAACTAAATCATATGTTGATGATAAGCTAGTGCAATATGAAAATCAACTAACAACAACAACAAGCGACGGACATCTAAGTATTAACGGCAAACGGTTAAAAAATGTCGGAATGCCAATACATGTTGAAGATGCATGCAACAAAGGTTATGTAGTGAAGTTATTAAATGAGCTAAATAAAATCGAGTCTAAAGAAGACATACAACGAAACTTTAACGAGCTTAAAGGTTTAATTTTTTCAATTTGTAAAATAGAGAAAAAAGAACTTGACTTTCAAAACAAACGTCTCGCGGGCTTAGCTTTACCATCATCTGCAAATGATGCAGTAAACCTTATTGCAATGCAGCAACATACATCGAATATAAAAAAATATCTTGAGACCCGAATAACAGAAGTGTTACAACGAGTAGAATTCATTCATGGTTTAGTGCGAGAATTTTCAGAAGATCACTTTCCGTATGATCAAGATACTCTCGACTTGGGTAACAAAAGAATAAGAAATGTTAAAGATCCAATTCAAAATCAAGATGCGGTAACGTATTCTTTTCTTAAAACTCATGTAACAAATGAACTCGATGAAATTAAAAAATCTCTTTTGAATATAAACAGAGATGATGAAACTGTAGATATGTTAAATAGAAGAATAACAAACATATCTCAACCAATCGATTCGTTAGATGCAATAAACAAATATTACTTAGAAAACTTTGCTGCCTCTCGAAAAGATCTAGAAGACTTAATCGCTAAATTTAATAAACAAAACGTTTTAAACGTAGACGATGGTGGAACTTTAAATATGATGAGTGGACGAATTACTCACGTAAACAACCCCATATACGATAACGATGTTGCAAATAAGACGTTTGTTGAGCAATATGCCGCTTCCCAACGTGAATTTGATCAATTGAAACAAACTGTAAACAATCTACAACATCAAAAACAAACAAATGTTGAGTTCCCTGTTAACGACCAAGACGTGACAAATAAACGGTTTGTAGAACACTATGCTGCGTCACGAACTGAAGTTAATCAACTAAAAGAAATTTTAAGCAATTTACAAACTCGTATTGAGGGTGTTGCTAACAATCTCAATATTGTTAAAAAAGAAGATCTTGAAAGTTATGCTGCTGAATCCAAAGAAGAATATAACAAGTTAAAAACTGAACTGGGAAAAATTGAGCAAATGGTTAACAAAGAACCACTCGAAAGTTTTACTGCATCCAAAGAAGAATATGGTATATTAAAAGATGAAGTAAAGAAAAAGAACTTATCGAAATTTATTCTGAAATTCTCCAACACACCATCAATCCATTCACCAGTATACACGCTTCATAATCATAACATACAGTACCAACTTCCCTACAAAGGTGTATTAAAACCAATTTTTGTTTCACCAAGATCTCCAATTGTGTATGCAATTTTAAATATACGTCAAGAGATTGAACTGGATGGCAGTGATATTGTCGTTGAAGAGCAAGATGAAATTCAGTTTCGACTTAGAGACCCGAAAAAACATAAAACTGATGATCTTCCTCTTCAAATCGATTTTGAATATACTATAAATAAGTAAAACAACCACAATTTCCGTTTAGTCATGGAGAAGAGGTCAAAGATTAAAGCTGAAAGTCGAGTAAAGGATAAACTTTCTCGCTTAAAAAAAGATGTTAAAGACAAGTATCTTTCACTTCAAGATGATGTTAGACGAAAAGAATTAGATATAGAGACTAACTTTAAACCAGTAACAAGTTCATTAAATCAACTTGTAGCTATTGCTAATACGTCGACTCAAAATAAAGAAAATCGAAAAAGAAAAGGAAAATATATCGATTCTGAATCCACTGCTACTTCAGACGAAGAAGATGGAGATAGCATCAAAATAATTTCACTACTTAACCGCTACTTTGATCCGTTCATTAAACAAAACGTGGATAGAACATTTGGTATAACGATAAGAAATGATAAACAATACTTGGGACGCGAACGAGTTTTCTTCGATAAAAAGTGGATAAAAGTTGGCGGTGAAAAATTTCCTATTACAGAAGGTCTACTTGAATTGATTCAAAGGAAAGTACCAGACCCCACTCTAATAGATAGGAGTGATTTAAGTTCATATTTGAAATTATTAAATGTTTCAAACGTGCACAAAAGAAATTATACAAGCAATGCAGCTCCGAGAGGAACGCAATCTTATAAGTATAAAAATATAATTGAACCCCTTCTCACTGAAGACATAGATAGAATTATAAAAACAGCAGATGAAAATGAAGAAGCAAATACTACAATGCATACTGGATATGGTCAAAAAAAACACATCGCGCCACAAGCCATTTGGAAATTTGAAGGCGGAAACAATATTGAATTCGTTCACTGGAATGAACCAAACAAATTGGTATCAAGACTTAAAACATTAATTGCATCGAAAGCTGCAGGTCACACAGGAGTAGACAGCGAAATCTTTGCAATAGAAGAAGAACTAAGAAATGCTGGATATATTGAATAAAAATTCCAACGTTTGTAAAACAATGCACAGTATGTTATAAAACATTGTTTGGAAAATAACTATGAACGAAATCAGACGAGAAATTGCAAAAGAACTTCACGCACCGCTTAGAAAAAAGTTTAAAAGACGACGTGTTATTAGCAAAGGAATCGATGACCTCCATGAAGCTGACATTGTGGACATGTCCAAACTTGCAAAATGGAATAATGGATTTAAATATTTATTAACCATTATTGACGTTTACTCGAAATATGCATGGGCAATTCCTCTTAAAACCAAAAAAGGAAGTGAGATTGTGAACAGCTTAAAATTTGTTTATTCTCAAAGTAAAAGATTGCCCAATTATTTTCACACCGATCGAGGAACGGAATTTTATAACAGTGAATTCAAAACATGGTCTCAGAAACAAAATCTAAAGCATTATTCCACTGGCAGCTCCATTAAAGCGAGTGTGATAGAAAGATTAAATCGAACTCTTAAGGAATCGATGTGGAAAGAATTCACAACACGAGGTTCTTACCGATGGGTACATATTTTGCCTGAGTTACTAGTAAAGTATAATCACAAAATACATCGCAGCATTGGCATGAAACCTAATGATGTGAAAAGAAACAATCCACCCCGCTTGCCAACACAATATAATGAAACTTTAAGAAAACCAAAATATAAAATCGGCGACATTGTAAGGATATCAAAAATCAAGAAACACTTCAGTAAAGGGTACGAAGGTAATTGGACAACAGAATTATTTACAATTTATAAAGTTCAAAATACTAATCCACGAACATATCTTTTAAAAGATAATAAAAATACCCCAATATTTGGTGCGTTCTACGAAGCAGAGTTACAACGAACAAAACATCCTAATATTTACTTAGTCAACAAAGTACTACGTAGAAAAGGAACCCGAGCCTTCGTATCTTGGCTTGGATTCGATTCAACTCACAACTCTTGGATCCCCAACAAAAATATCTTATAATTAGAACAGTGTAAGTTTTTTTATTTTTATTTTTTATTCCTCACAAAGATATTATTATTATTATTATTATTATTATTATTATTATTATTATTATTATTATTATTATTATTATTATTATTATTATTATTATTATTATTATTAATGTGTCTCTATATATATATTTTTCAGCTCACTAAAACCAACACACGCAAGAAAGAAAAGAATGATTGTACTTACCCCGTGCACAAGACCAGCATATTCCACTCTGCAAACAACACAGCATCTTCAATTCTCTCTGCAGCTTGTTGGAAAAGGAACTACTTACCACTTTAAGAACGAAGATCATATCATTTTTCACTATTTCATATTATATAATTAATGTAAACCACAAATGATCAAATAAATATATTTAAAAAATAAAATTTACACTGCACAATATTAATCCACTGTCCACTGTCCATTGAATTTAATTTAAGATTTGAACATCATCATCATCATCATCATCTTCTTCTTCTTCTTCTTCTTCTTCTTCTTCTTGTCGGTCTTCTTCTTCTCCTTCCGCTCGATGTTCTTCTTCTTCTTCCATTCGATGGTCTTCTTCTTCTTCTGCTTCTTCTTGCACTTCTTCCATATGCTCTTCCATATGCTGTTCCTCTAATGGCCGTTCAAACACGGCCATTAGCTCTTCCGCCAATGTAGGTTCAAACACGTTGAAATTCATCGAGCCGATGGATCTCAACTTGTCAATAATAATATTGACAACGTGAAATGTCATGCCGTTGAAAATAATTTCACGGCAGTGGTGTTGATCCCTCATCAGCTCGAATATTTCGGCGCTTAAAAGCTCCTTTTCTCCCGGTGTTAAGGTGTTATACCACACCTCCTCCTCTATTTTCGTCGCACTGACGATGAAATGCAACCCTTGATTCAGGGCACTTTCCGCAAACATCATAATGTGTTGCAATTTTACTAACTTTTCTATCAACCCCTCGCACAGACTCATGATATTGCAGATAAAGATAGCTAACTACTGCTCCATAGCAATCTCCTCTTATATATATATTAAGAAGTTAGAGCGCCAAAAAACCTCTTTAAAACATTTCGCATGAAGCTCTGGGAACCGACATCCAATCTCGTTCTCGCATTAAAAATTACAGACTTGACTAATGACGTCTGGGAATCTAAAAACAAACAGATCGAAATTCATTTCACACACTCAAAGTTATACATGTCATATAAAACACTTTAACCAGATTGAGATCATGAAGCAAGCCAGAACACAAAAATGTTAACATCATTTAAATTAAACAGACATAACATAGCGAGAAGGAGTAACACAACTCCACTCCCACGCCGTGGTAATATATGTCATACTTAAACGGAGTGTAGCATTACAACATATGATTGCTTATTTAGCTTGCGCGAGCAAAAACTTTAACGACAACCATGCACTACATGAGCTGAGTGCTCTCATGGCTTGCCGCACGGCGCGAGCAAAAACGGAACAGCTGCACACACATGTCTGGTAGCGATCCGGCTATGTCGAGTGCCTCACCGTACACTCTCATTCAAAAGTTATGACACCCAAGACTCTCTACACTTCCTTGGGAAATTACCAAAATATAATTCAATAATCAATCAATACTTAATAACCATGATACACAGGCTGCCCCCCCCCCCGGGAATTAAATAACAAAACACGGAATCGAACCAAGAAACCCCCCTGTAGGAGTGGAAGAGGAGTCTGAATTTCGAGTTACCATCCTAATAAACAACCCCCATGCCGTCAACACCCATTAACTTTTTATCACCATCACATAAACAAGCCAAAAGGTCAACCCCTTCCCACGCTAACACGTGCAGTGCACATGCCCCGCTCCTGGACCACGTGGTCAGGATTACGCAATTTCTGGTCATGATGATGCAATATTTAGAGTCTAACAAACACTTACTACTGGTGAGGTTAGCTAGGATTAGATTAGGATATGTTCAGGTAGTTTCCATAGTCACCGCTAGATAGCGGAAACATAGTTTGCGTGTCGCGTGTGGCTATTTGACAAAGTTTTACTGTGTGAAAAAACGTGCTTGTATAACCTGTGTATATAAATTTAATATACAAATAACCACTAAGTGTTTAGAACTAACATGTATAGCCTAGTATAGGGAATATAGGGGTCCTTAACAAGATAGAGTGTCTAACACACGAGTGTACAGCCTTTTGATATGCAGTAAGTACCTGATCACACCTACTATCAATTTCACCTACCATTAATCGCGTCTACTATCAATTGCGTCTACTACCAATCACGCCTACTAGGACATGACTTTTCATTAAACCAAAACATTTCCTTTTTTGTCAGCCTCCCACCCCTCTCATCAATCTATGACGTCATAGTCATAGTCAGCCTTACAGCAAGTCTAAACTTGTAGAACATGTCACGTGACAAAGTTAGGTTAGGTAAAGTTAGGTTATGTTAGGTGAGCTGAGGTTAAGTCTTAAAATACCCTCTCTCTGCCTTGTACTTTGTATAAACATTGACACTGTAACTTTGTAATATCAAAAATGATCTAAGTCGCGCCCATATCAATCACGTCTACTATCAATCGCGCCTACTATCAATCACGTCTACTATCAATTGCAACTACTATCAATTGAGCCTACTATGAAATGCGCTTACTACAAATCACGCCTACTATATATCACGCCTAGTATCAATTGCGTCTACTATCAATCAAGCCTACTATCATTTGCGTCTACTATAAATCACGCTCATGTCAAATCGCGCCTACTATCAATTACACCTACTATCAATCGCGCCTACTATCAATTGCGTCTACTATAAATCGCGTCTAATTATGCCTACTATCAATCGCGCCTACTATCTTTCGCGTCTACTATAAATCGCGCTCATGTCAAATCACGCCTACTATCAATCACGCCTACTATCAATTGCGTCCACTATTAATCGCACCTACTATCAATTGCGTCTACTATAAATCGCGCCTACTAGGACATGGCGTTTCATTAAACCAAAACATTTCCTTTTTTGTCAGCCTCTCACCCCTCCCATCAATCTATGACGTCATAATCAGTCTTAAAGCAAGTCTAAACTTGTAGAACGTGTCACGTGACAAAGTTAGGTTATGTTAAGTGAGCTGAGATTATGTCTTAAAATACCCCCTCTCTACCTTGTACTTTGTATAAACATTGGCACTGTAACTTTATAATATCAAAAATGATCTGAGTCGCGCCCATGTCAAATTGCGCCTACTATCAATCGCGTCTACTATCAATCACGCCTACTATCAATCGCGCCTACTATCATTTGCGTCTACTATAAATCGCGCTCATGTCAAATCACGCCTACTATCAATCACGCCTACTATCAATTGCGTCTACTATTAATCGCGCCTACTATCAATTGCGTCTACTATAAATCACGCCTACTAGGACATGACGTTTCATTAAACTAAAACATTTCCTTTTTTGCCAGCCTCTCACCCCTCCCATCAATCGATGACGACATAATCAGTCTTAAGGCAAGTCTAAACTTGTAGAACATGTCACGTGACAAAGTTAGGTTAGGTAAAGTTTGGTTATGTTAAGTGAGCTGAGGTAAAGTCTTAAAATACCCCCTCTCTACCTTGTACTTTGTATAAACATTGACACTGTAACTATATGATATCAAAAATGATCTATGTTGCGCCCATGTCAAATTACGTCTACTATCAATCGCGCCTACTATCAATCACGCCTACTATCAATTGCATCTACTATCAATTGAGCCTACTAGGAATTGCGCTTACTACAAATCACGCCTACTATCAATCACGCCTAGTATCAATTACGTCTACTATTAATCACGTCTAGTATCGATTACACCTACAATCAATTACGTCTACTATCAATTGCGTCTACTATAAATCACGCCTACTAGGACATGACGTTTCATTAAACTAAAACATTTCCTTTTTTGCCAGCCTCTCACCCCTCCCATCTGCAAAACGTGCTTGTATAAGCTGTGTATTTAAATTCAATATATACAATTAACCACTAAGTGTTCAGAACTAACATGTCTAGGGTATATATGGGACCCTTAGCAACAAACAAACAAAAATACGGTCTAACTTACGAGTGTATGGTCTTGTCATACGCAGTAAGTACCTGTAAACCTTGACTAGGGTATAAGAATATTGTCAGTTGACTACTGCCTGTTACAGTGTTCACATCGTGAAAGACCGTCTCACCTACCAGTCTCCAGCCTTGTCATACGCAGCTGTTGGCGGAAAACAACATCCATAAATCTTGACATTTAGGAAAGTGTGTGTGTGTGTAAATCACTTGTAATCTAAAGATTGTTCATGTGTCTTTACTAAAATTTAATTCATATGTATTAGTTGATATGGAAGTCTCAACAACCAGTCATGGCAAGCCATGTGTCTTCTATAAAGGATATACATATATTGTAAAAACAACCAATAAAGATGGAACTGTTATTTGGCGATGTTCAAAACAACGATCCAAAAAGTGTCGAGGAATGATTAAAACAAAAGACTCCAACGTACTTACTTCAAAAGAACATCATTGTGAATCTCAAATTAATACACATTTAAATACGCAAAATACTCTAACCCAGGTAAAAAAGCAAGTCCAAGAAAAATATATTGCTGCTCAAGATAGTGCATTGTTTGTTAAAAAGCATTCATCATCACCTCAAAAAGACATGTTAGGACAAATACCATCGTTCAAAATACCCTTAACACTATCAAAAGCAACGCAGACTCTACAAGAGGTCCCTGTGGAAAACAAACAAGAGGAATTGGATAGTTCTAGTGATGTTGAGAATGATGATGATAATGATGATAATGATGGTGACAATGACTATAATAATTTTGATGATAATATTCATAATGATGATGATGATAATTATGAAAAAGAAGAGGATGAGGGTTTTATGTTTATAAAACCATTGCGGCTTCCCCAGTTTTTAAGAGCAAGAGTACCTGGAGAAAGTTGTAAAAGGATCTACAACAAGCGTTGTGTTTAAAAATCTATATCGAACAATGGTAAAGAGATAGAGTTGAATTCAGTGTGTGTAACTATTATAAAATGAATTTAATAAAAATATTGTATGGGTATTGTCTGTTTTTCTTAATTACTATCCCCATGTCCCACTATTAATACAATTGTTAACCATCAACAGTCTCTGACTATGTTCAGAAAGAGAGTGGCCTTAAACAATACACTATATCTATGGTTTGTGTACCGAGTATCATAATAATGCAGTGTGGCCAAGCCATGTTAAGGCAATAGTTATGTCAGGTAAGGGATTCGAACCCTTGCTTCCATATACAGAAAATTTGATCTTAGTCAAACACCTTAACCACTCGGTCAACCTGACAGTTACTAATTTAATTAGTCTTGAGGACTTCAGTGTTTACAAAACTTTTTCCAGTATACATTGACTAAACCACTTGCTTGTTTTGAAATATAGATTTTGTTTTGTTTTACCATAACATTGCAGTTATGAGTCTTGTGAACTGGGTGTTCAATATAGGGTTAAAGGCATTTTAAAATCATTTTAGAAAATCTCTTAGGTATCGTGTCATGGGTTTGATGCAGATCTCAGCGCCTATCTGTCCCGAGCTAATCGTTTCATCTCTATATAGCTACCACACCCTACATTCAAGGCTATCTGTTTAACATATTCTAAACTTGGTCTACCCCTACAGTTCTCGTCCTCGAACCTTTCTTCCATAACTACGTTTGCTATTCTTGGGTGTCTTAGTACGTGTCCTACCAACCTATCTCTTTACTTCATTAACAGTCGCCAGATGCATCTCTTCTCCCCCACTCGTCTTAATACCTCTTTGTTAGTAACCCTATTTACCCATCTAATCTTCATCATTCTCCTGTAACACCACATTTCAAACACTTCAATTCTCCACTTTTCTGCTACACCAATTGTCTAAGTTGTACTTTCATAGAGTGCCACGCTCGAGACAAAGGCCTTCAAAATGACTTCCTAATACCTAAATCTATATTCAATGTCAACAGATTCTGTAGAAATGCTTTCCTTGTCTGAGCTACATAAGAAGCCTATTCGTGTCTGGTATAATGTCTTGTTTAGCAAACATAGTCACCCAAAAGGTCTAAGCATTTTTTGTATATAACCCAAAATAGCAAACAGTTTTTCTAAAACCCTACTCATTGGTCAATAACAAGCAGAGTCGCCAAAGTGTTTCGTTGGTAGTTAACTCATGTCTGGTTAATCAATTCCTTTCATATTGTTATCCAATTGTAGTAGTAAGGACTGGTGAACAACGTCAGTTCAACACACTGCTTTACGCACAAATGTAGTTAGGCCCTTTGATATAATTTGGATAAATTTCATGGGCCGGTCCATAGGGACCAGTCCAAAGGGGCCGGTCTAAAGGGACCCTTCCACAGGGACCCATCAACAGGGACTTGTCAACAAGGACCCATCAACAATGGCCCGTCAACAATGACCTGTCATCAATGACCAGTCAACAATGACCTGTCAATAGGGACCCGTCAACAATGACCCGTCCACAGGGACTCATCAACAAGGACCCGTCAGCAATGACTCGTCAACAGGGACCCGTCAAAAAAGGACCTGTCCAAAAGGATCCATCAAAAATGACCCCCTGTCAAAAAGGGCCCCGTCCAAAAGGGGCTAGTCAACAGAGACCAGTCCAAAGGGACAAATCAACAGAGATCAATCAACAGGGATCAATCAAAAGGGGCTATCACCTCAAGGCCTGACATATCCCTCTTTGATTATTGGTTTGCCAATCGACAAGCGTCACTTAAAATACTTTTTGATCACCACTCGTGGGTTGGGTTAGGTTAGGTTACACTACAGCCGCCATCTTTTAAAAAGCCCGCCCTCTTACAAAAGCCATGAGTGGGCATGCGTAAAAAACAAAAAACAAAAACAAGCATGTTAATTCATAGTGGCTATCCACCAAACACATGTCTCTTGTGTGGAACAACGTTTTATTCCATATCGGCATTCATACTCTCACATGTTGCAATTGGAAAGAGAGATTCTCTAAAAAAAATTACAATTTCACCCCCTAGTAGGGGTAGGTTTTATTTTGGGGTGGAAATATGTTGTTCATTGGAAAGGGGGTATCAGCCCGAGTTCAATGACACCTCATTCGTCAAAATCCGACCACGGGTTCGAACTCACATTTTCTCACGTATGAAGCAAAACAGGATGTGACTTGTTTCACAAGGAGGACGGTAATAAGGTCATTTCACACGTGTTCACATGTATTTCGTCACTTTCCTTTCATATCGTTATTCCATTATAGTAGTGGTGAACAACGTCAATTCAACACACACACAAATGTAGTTAGGCCCTTTGACATAATTTAAATAAATTCATGGGCTAGTCCGTAGGAACCAGGCCAAAGGGACCCGTCCAAAGGGATCAGTCCAAAGGGACAAGGACTCGTCCACAAGGACTCGTCAACAATGACCAGTCCACAGGGACCCGTCAACAATGACTTGTCAACAATGACCTGTCAACAATAACCCGTCCACAGAGAACCACTCCCCCACCCTCTTACAAAAGCTATGAGTGGGCATGCGTAAAAAACAAAAACAAGCATGTTAATTCATAGTGGCTATCCACCGTACACATGCACTTTATGTGGAACAACGTTTAAATCCATATCGGCATTCAAACTCTCACATGTTGCAATTGGAAAGAGAGATTCTCTAAAAAATTAAATTTCACCCCCTAGTAGGGGTAGGTTTTATTTTTGGGGTTGAAATATGTTGTCCATTGGAAAGGGAGTGTTAGCATAGTTCAACAACACCTCATTTTTTTAAATCCAACCATGGGTTCGAGAGATATCGCACCGCCGCCATCTTGGAGGAGGGGAGGAGGAGGAGGTGCTAGAACCGGCCAAAACACACTACTAAAGGATGTCAGTGCTACCAACTGCTGAAAAATCACAATTGAAAATTGAGCTCTATGTTGGATATATCAGCAGTTATGCATGTGAGCTGTTCCAAAATTGGCACACAGCGATAATAATAAATAACATCAAATACATTTACGGGAGCCCATAAATAACAGTGTTGCTGATTCCAATTTTTAAATGCATGTAACGTCTATACCATCAATATTGGATTTCAACCAAATTTCGTATGAGCTATGTATATCATAGCCGATATGCTTATGTGTATTCTTAAGAGCCACCAGGGCTGCCAACGGTTAATAAATGCTCTCTCTATGTTTTTATCCTAATATATCAGAAAGTATGCAAGCCAACAGCTCTAAACTTTGCACACACATACATTCTAGATTAAACCGTGATGTCTGTACTGTTGTGTGTCAATTTAATTTCATTATCACTCCACGGAATGATCTCATCTCATGAGGTAAGCACTCCTGAATTTAATTTTCAAGAGTAGTGTTGTTAAGTTATAGATGCATGTAGGATTAGCGATGGAAGTGGCCGTTGCCTAAGTTAGGTACCATCGCAGCATTTCCCTGAAAGAAAGTGGAAAATCACGGAAAACCACTTTCAGGATGGCTGAGGAAAAGGGACCAAACCCGCCTGTTCTCAGATTTGCCTCACGAGGCTGAGCAAATATTTCCTCTGTGTAACTTCCATTTGATTGTGGAATTCGGGGTGGTGAACCTTCTTCTACGTCATTGAAGTCATTGAATGCTGAATTCTATGTTAAATGCAGTCATTATTGATGATTGAGCGTATTCTTAAGAGCCACCAGGGCTGCCAACTGTTAATAATTGCTCTCTCTATTTTTGTATCCAAATACCAATATATCAGAAAGTATGCAAGCCAACAGCTTTAAACTATGCACACGTATATTCTGACATTTTAGATTAATTTTGAGTAACTTATATACGTCAGTTCTACCAACATGATTATAAGCCTGCTGATAGTACCAATTTTTAAATACATGTAACTTCTATACTATCAGTTGGATTACAACCAATTTCGTATGTGCTATGTGTACCATAACAGAATATCTGTAAGTATTGTTAAGAGCAATCAGGGCTGCCAACTGTTAATAAATGCTGTCTATATTTTTTTTTTTTACCCTAATATCAATATATCATAAAGTATGCAAGCCAACAGCTCTATACTTTGCTCACGTATAGCACCTGACATTGTAGATTAATTTGGAGTAATTAATACAAGGCAGTGCTGCCAACATGATTCTATGCCTGCTAATCTGTCCAATTTTAAAATACATGTAACTCCTATACTAACAAATGGATTTCATCCAAAATTGGCACAACAAGATATCATAATATTTCAGATTATTTCTGACCAGCACACGCATGGTATTGTTGGCAACATGCTTTTACGTGTGCTGATAGATCCAGTGTCTAACTGAATGTAACGTCCATTGGACTTCAACCTAATTTTGTATTCTGTACCTTAAGAGATGGAACTAGGAATATATTCAGTCACCAGGGCAGCCAACTGTAGTGCTCTATTAGGCTAAATTATACCGGGTATATTTTGAACTAATTTGATATTTCGATATTACCAACTTAATTTTGTCATTATTCTAGATAGGTTCATATACTGTAGAATAATCATTGGCATGAAAAGTAGGCTGTATAGTTTTTCACGGAACTTCTTTTTTTTTCGTGTAGCCTCCTGAGAGGCCGAGTGCAGGTCTTTCTAGTCGACGCCCGTGGGCGACCTGCGCGTCGGGATGAGAGATGGAATGGATGAAGATGAATGAAACTGGGCAAGGAAGTGGAAGGAAGCGGTCGTGGCCTGTCAGAAGGTACTGTCCCAGCATTTGCCTGGTGTTGAAAATGGGAAACCAAGGAGGACAGACGACGGTGGGGCTCGAACCCACGCGTCTACCGAGTCAGCAGAGAGCTTGGCCCCAAGACCTAACGCTGCGCTTTAGCCAGCGTAGCCACTACTGTCGGTATCACAACCATGTCTCCACGCCATGCGTGGTATATCATACTAGCATGTCTAATATAATCCAAAAACATTCATTTACAAGTAGAAATCACAGCGATGGATTCTGTGGCTTCAGACCAGGAGAATGCTCGGGGTTAACTTCTCCAGAGATTCGTGTTCCACATTGACGTTGTGAATATCTCTAATGGTCACCAATAATTACAAACAGACACACAACGTCCAAGGAAGGTAGGGGAGAATGAACTGCACTATGAGAGTATATGAATAAAGATAGCCTACACCGAATAACAATAATTGAATTTAATTGAAATAAAATGGGATTGAATGTATGAAGCCGGCCAACGTACACTCTAATAATACAAAGCGAAGATTACTCGCCCAAGGGTAAAAAAAAAAGAGGATTGCAAAAATATTAATAAAAGTATGCTAGTCGAATTGAAAAGTGTAATAAAAAGAATTATTATTTATTGAATATCCACTACAAGGGATATAGTATGTATTAGGGATATAGTTTGGTTGGTTGGTTCCTCACTTTAGGGGCTGCGACAACGCGGTCATTTAGCCCCGTGTACTTTGGGTGTGTGTAGAATCTGTCTGATAACCGGTGATAATTGTGATAGCTGTTTTAGCGTGTGTTATCTGTGATTCAGGTAATGACTGCAGACGGTCAATTTCACGTAGTTACTACTTTTGCTACTAAATGCTACCGTCAACGACACCTAGCCATGAACTTGGCTACTAAATGCCACCTCAACCAGCACTTGGTGACGAACGTTGGAGCTTAATCGAATCTAACCTACGAATTTATCTTCACAGAATTGCAGGGGGTTGTAGTTTAAGACTTGCCCTCAGAAATTATGTTAGTCTTGTGACTCGAGATCAATAAAACGCCTCACATGACAAACAAGTCGTAACCATAGCAACACAAACTGAAACGCCTTGCTTAATATAGGAACCATGGCAACACAGAACAAATGACGAGCCCCAAATAGATAATGGTATAGATACGCATTGTTACAGAACGAAATAGAAAATGAGGAGCCACACAATTGGAAAAAAACGTGAGACATGTCGCAAACACACGTTCACGTGCACAAGACCCATATCGAGTACACCCCATTCACACCATACGTCAGCCAACAGAACATAAGAAGGTAGCATCCTGTGCTCGTTCCAGCGTAACATGCTAGATAAAAGCTGAAGGGCCCATCAAAACATAACCGTCGCTAAAATCATTTCCCAAAAACATGGAATTATGTGAGTCAAAGCAGAATGTATGGCATCTTTCTCAGTGTCGCAATGCCAAGGAGCTGATTGTAATGTGGTTTACTTGTAAATGTGGCGAACACACAAATGATCAATACCCTCTCCAGACCCAAAACAACATTTGTAGCTGAGATCTTCCTTTTCTGTAATTCTGGCAGAATCAACACATTTTAAATGACAAAAGACATACTCTTAATAAACTATAAAAAATTCAGATTTCAATATTACCAACCAGGGTAGTTAAAGCACTTGGTCGCAAGTGCATAGCTATCTTAGGATTGTGACAACAAGTGAGTTCGAGCCCCACTGTCAGCCGTTCTTGTAATGGTCTTCCTTGGTTTCATATTTTCAATTCCAGATGAAATCGGGGTGGTACCTTTTAATAGACCACGGCCGCCTCCTTCATGCTTCTTGCCCATTTTCATTCATTTTCAGCCCCTTTTCATTTTTTTTAAATAGGCTTATGAGATAACCTTTTGTCCATGTGTGTGTGTGCGTATGTGTGTCTGTGTGATGTATTGTGTCCCCCCTAATAACTTCTAAACGGCTGGAGCGATTTCATTGAACCTCGGTAAGGTCATAGCACCATTTTGACCGACCCCAAACGTGCCCTTCAATTTTTTTACGTCTCACTAATCCAGATGGCGGCTGTATGAAATATTTCACCAGCATTCAGTATCTCCGAAACTATTACCGATATCACCCTGCAATTTTGTACGGTGATAAAGGGAACTACTAGAAGTTCATCTATGAGACCTTGAAAAACCTGGTAACCACAAAACCAACATGGCGGCCAAGCGATGTTGCGACTTTTTTAATAGACGTTTCTCGCGATTTAACCAACCTAACGCAATGAAACTTGGTACAGTATATGTTTATACACATTGTAATGCACCAACATCTAACTTTGTTCAATTGTTTCCATAACTTCAAGATGGCGGCTGTACGAAATATTTCACCGGCATTCTATATCTCCGAAACTATTACTGATATCACCCTGAAATTTTGTTCGGAGATAAAGGCCACTGCGGAAAGTTCATCTATGAGACTTTCAAAAACCTGTTAACTACAAAACGAACATAGCGGCCAAGCGATGTTGAAAGTTTTAAACAGACATTTCTCGCGATTTAATTATCCAAACGCAATGAAACTCGGTACAGAAAATGTTCATACGTATTGCAATGCACTGGTATCTAATTTAGTTCAATTGTTTACATAACCTCAAGATGGCGGCTGTGCGAATTTTAAAATTAAGTTTATAAATCTTGTGTCGTACGTAATATGCGATCGAAGTGAAAGTTTGAATAATGAACCAACGCAATCATTTTCCTTTAATGGTACATAACTCTATGGCCTATACATATAACAATCCAACATGGCAACCATCTGAAGTATTTGGACGGCTCTCAATATCTACGAATCTATTACAGCAATCAAACTGATATTTTTTATATGTCCATAGGGGCAATGAACATACGTTCACCTATAGGACTTTCAATAACCTGGTAATCGCAAATCCAACATGGCGGCGACGCGAAGTATAAATATTTAAGTGGACGTTTCTCGCAATTTAACCAACCGAGTGCAGTGAAACATGGTACAGAAAAAGCTTATACAAATGTTAATCCACTGACATCTAATTTACTTCAATTGTTTCCATAACCACAAGATGGCAACTGTGCGTAATTTTAAAATCTCGTTTTTACTTCTTGTGTCATCATCATCATCTTCATTTCCCCTTTTCCAGCTGACACTGGGTGGGGGCAAATATGATTCCTCTCCACTTTGTTCTGTCGTTCCACCATTCCCCTTCCGACACGGTGTTCCAATCCAGGTTCCGTTTTCTAATACTATTCTTCACCGACTCCATCCAAGGCATTCTTGGTCTTCCTCGTCCTCTCTTCCCTGTAATCCGTCGTTCCACTGCTCGTCTTGGTAGCCTTACTTCATTCATCCGTTTGACATGTCCAAACCATCTCAATCTGTTTTCCTCCAATTTGTAATTTAGTTTCTGTACTCACGGTTCTTTCCGTATATCTTCATTTCTCACTCTGCCTCTCCTCGTTTTCTGGACCATACTTCTCAGGAATCTCATCTCAGCTGCCTGTACTCTGCTCTTATCCCTCTTAGTCATCGTCCAAGTTTCTGCTGCATATGTCATTATAGGAACATAATATGCTTTGTACATAACTTATTTAGCCTTAATTGGTATATCCGTGTTTCATACTAGTCCTCATACCTGTTAGTAGATAGCACTCCCGAGTTGTATTCTTCTTGTGTCCTAATCATGCGATTGAAGTTTGAATACTACACGTACACAATAATCTTCATGTAACAGTACATAACTTTAAGATCTACATATATAAAAATCCAACATGGTGACCAACCGAAATATTTAGTCGGTTCTCAATATCTACGAATCTATTACAGCAATCAAACAGAAATTTTGTATGTTGATAGTGGCAATTAACATAAGTAGGGTATATGAAAATAGGCTTTAGCTCTTCACGGGACTACTTGTGTCTAATTAGCATTACACATCTCATGAGTGAGGCGTTGAAAAAGGCATCTGGTTGTAAGAAACATTCGTCGCATAGATAACTTGTTTCACTTCATCCCCAGCTTGCCACCGTGGGTGAGTGGCTAACGTGTCGGTCTACTAACCCCAAGCTTGCAGGTGGCCGTGGTAAGTGATTTTTGAAAGGCGGCAAAAATTTACCACACGCATGTCATACGACTTTGGCACGTCAAAGAACCCATTTGAATTCAGTAGGCCGTGTTCATAATTAATCTCGTGAGTTCCTTATTTCTCTACTAGAAAGCGCTAGTGTTCAAGGAGCTTAGATATCTAATCTCCTTGACTTTCATAGTGCTTCAAGGAAGAACGAAATTCGACATGCAAGCTACTTTCTGGGTGTCAAATAACAAAGCTTTCACCCGGCACCCGAGGCCATACGATATTATTATTATTATTATTATTATTATTATTATTATTATTTATTTATTTATTTATTTATTTATTTAGTATGTATCGACCCATACAGGATCACATAAAGCAAGTTATGATCTGTTGCTGTTATTTTTCTTGTTCTTCCAGAATTCTTTCATCATGTCGCTATGTTTAGCTCGACGTTCGTCAGTCCATTTTCCCCTAGGTCTGCTGGGCTTATCTTCTGATGCAGCTTCCCAAGTGTAGATCTTATGTCTGAAAGTTTTGCGGTCTTCGATATCTGTGGGTGTGATGTTGGCGTTATTGAGATCAGTTGGGACTTGTTTAATCCAAACCGTTGACGTCTTTAATTTTTGTGAGTACATCAATATTTTCTTTGTTAATCGGTTGTGATCTAGCCTCATAATGTGCCCATAAAATTTCAAGCGTCGTTTACGGAAATCGGTTTCAATATTTGAATATTTTTCTGTGATCTTCTGCGATTGTAAACGATATCCTTCATCTGTAAGTCTTGGGCCAAGAATTTTTCGGATGATTTTCCTTTCAGCTTTCTTGATGTTTTCAAGATCCCCTTTATAATTGAGGTTTAAGGTCTCACTGGCGTAGAGTGTTTCGGGTTTGATGACCGTCGCGTAATGTCGAATTTTAGTGTTAATGCTCATGCATTTTTTGTTGTAGATGTTTGCGGTTTTCCCATATGCTTTCCGCATTTTGAGTTCACGTATTCTTTTTGCTATTCTTTCTGTGCCTGTAGGTTCAATAATTTCACCTAAGTATTTGAAATGATTAACCTTCTTGATTGAACCGTATTTTGTTACCAAAGTTTGGGTTTCAATGTGTTTTGTAGCCATGAATTCAGTTTTTGTGAAGGAGATTTGCAACCCTACTTTCCCAGCACATTCTTTGAGGACTTCAATCTGGTGAATTGCCGTTCGTTCATCTCCGGAGAGGATTGCCAAATCATCAGTAAAAGCTAAGCATGTAACATTGATATTATCCTTCTGTCTTCCTAACACGACAGGTTTCCATATGTTGCGACTTTTTAATTCTTTTTCCCATTCTGTGATGACCTTATCGAGAACGATGTTGAACAGCAATGGAGAAAGTCCATCACCGTGCCGAACACCAGTTTTAATGGGCAAAGGTTGGGAGATCTCTCCAATGAATTTGACCTTGGAAATTGTGTCGGTTAAGGTTTGTTGGATGAGTATCGAGATGGTTTTCTTCGAGTACATTAAAAAGAGATTTTCGATCAATGGAGTCATAAGCCTTCTGGATGCGCATGGTCATAATTCGATCATTAACGGGTGTGACTTTTTTGACAGAATTAATGATGGATTTGTGGACAAGAAAAGCCATTCCAAAGATTGGTGCACCTTTCGCGACTCTCTGTAATGGTTTGCTCTTGAAAATGCGGTAATTTCCATAGTCCATAGTTTCGTTGTCAGTCATTCTAGTTCCTTGAAGAGCAAGAATGAGAATTTTTTGTCTGTCGATTTCTTGCGTGAGATTGTATAGTTTTCCAATTTGAATTAGGGTATTAATGTTTAGTGTTCCAATGAATGTTTTCTGTTTGTAGGGAAGGTGACCAGAGATTATTATTATTATTATTATTATTATTATTATTAATATTATTATTACTTCATATCCGACTCCATACAAATGAGGGGTTAGAATACTGGTCAAAGATGACATGACACCGACTACTACTGACAAAAATATTAATAAACAGACGGTGCACATATGAGTACCCTAGGTCTGAAGAGCACACACTAGAGTAGGATAAGGTTATGTAACTTAGCTGGTATTTGAAACCTGAGTCTTTACGGCGACCGTTCTTGCTCAGTGCCTCCAGTTTAAATAGGAACGGTTGGTTTAGAATCATAAATAACAAAATAGTGTGGACATCATTCCTGAAATTCGTCACAATAATTATTCAATAGATCGCAAGTTAACTTACTCAAACCACTTAGATCGTAGGCTTTCGCGGTCGGTGTCTAGTTCATCATCTGGGCCAGGGTCATCCAGTCATTGCTGGGCAGTCAGGCTACCACACCACCACTACACTGTGGCAACGAGGAGACCTGAGACGGACGATGTTCGGACCCCTCTGACTAGATACGTGCGTACAGTCGTGCAGCCGATGGCTTTTGTGGTATTGTTGACATCATATTGATAGGGCTGTTTTGCCATAAAAAATATACCGCATATTCAATTCGAATGGTACTCCGATGTATTGAATGTGCAGGAAACGAACGCAAGTGTTAAGTAAAGAATATTGTGATTTATTCCAAACTGAAATGTGAACATATTAGAGAGGAAACTTCAACAACTATTACCAATATGAACTGATAGTACAGACCTTGAGTGACTTTTGCTCCTTTATAAGCTGTACAGAAAAATTAAATTCCCTATTCTGCTTTAAAGGCCGCTGCTTCACCACTCCATCTTTTTTGTTTTGTTTTATGATGTTCTGTTATGACCACTGTGAAACTGATTTACTCACACGCTGTCAACAAAGAGCATTGGACTAGAGTAGCGACTGATGGATCGGCTGCTCACTTCAGCGCGGCGGGCAGACCGCGCGCTCAGCCAGCCTAGCTTCTCCCACCACTTCCGAAACTATCTTCCACAAAAGCGCTCGGAGCACTGGCTTAGAGCAAAGGCAGAACACTAGCGCTCGGGGAGCGCTGTGTGGATGGCCCTGATCTAAGTTTACAGGATGGAACCGCTTCGTATATCGGTGATTGCTTCCCGACGTTTCGGCTGTCATTACAGCAGCCTTAATCATGGGTAGGTACGAGTTGGTGTTCGTACACAAACTGACGGTTATTGCCTGCCAGAGATGCCTGCTTGCCCAGGATTTTCGACACGCTGCTCCCTGATTGAACTGCGCCCCTGCCAGTCGCACGCTAGGAGAACTTTCCAAGTGTTGCTATGTCTGAAACCATCTTCGCTACTGAAATTGTTGGGATGCTTCGCGACCTCTCTAATTAACCTGTTTTGATATCCAAGAATTTTAGCAACAGTTTCGGCCTTATGAAATTCGATGGCGTGTCTCGTGACGTCAGCATGTTCAGCTATTGCAGATCTGTAGTTTATTTGTTTTGTGTCTCAAATGTGCTCTGAAATTCTAATGGAAACGCGTCTTTTTGTTTCCCTACGTAAACCTGTCCACAAGAGCAAGGCACTTTGTAAGCACCTGCGTCGGGAAACAATACCGATACACGACGCGGCTCCATCCTGAAAGCCTCTATGATAAATTACTCAAACTACATTAATAAAAAACTTTACGAGCCTTACAGTAGTCGCATATGATGTGAAACATCTGACATAGAAGAAACGTCACGTGAAATTGTTGATACACCGGTATTTTATAATATTATTGGCACAAATATTAATCTATTGTAAAAAGGAGTGTTTTACAGATATTGTAGTTTATAATACGGAACTCATTTTATTAGATAATTTGTAGCTTCCACCAGCACTAGCCTAAATAAAGAATACGATATGGCCCAACTAGATTAATAGACGCGACACCGCTCATAACCTTAAATTCCTTATAAATAGGCCAACTTGCGAGTAAATGCAATGTGCACAGCAGTAGATCATGAAAGGCTTGCCCAGTTCCCGGACCTCTTGATTCACAGACCAACACGCAATTTCATATGGATTCTGTTAAACTGAGTCATATTGATATGATTAGCAGCAGAGTATCAAGAAGGCGGTGCGAGAACAATCAAGAAGGCAGTGAGGGAAAAGAACTATCAAGTAGGCAGTGAAGAAAAAATAGAGAGTCTTGGAATTGGAAGTGTGTAAATAAAAAAGATTTTTGTGTGTTGATGAATGTCCAGGAGGGATACGATCCAGCTGGCAGTGCGTCTTACACACTTCCGTCCGATCCACTTCCGCCCCATTTTTCAAAATCACTCCCACAAAAATATCCAGCAATCGAGTGGAAAGATGTTACACATCAAAAACGCAACAACCATAGAAGTGAGCAATAATATCTGTAAATAAGATAACACACGTTACACAATTTTTTACAAACTTTTACATTCTAGTATTGTGTATAGGGCCTACTGTATATTTGTTATACGTTGTTGGCATGTTAAAGAACCCATTTGAATCCAGTAGACAGTGTTAATAATGACAAAATTAATCTCGGGATTTTCCGTCAACACAAAAGTTTCTCCTTTCTCTACTAGAAGGCGCTATAGTGTCAAGGAGATTAGATATCTAACTTCCTTGACTTTCATAGCGCTCCATGGAGCAATAAATTTCGACATGCAAGCTGCCCTCTGGGCGTCAATTAACAAAGCTTGCATCCGGCACTCGAGGCCATTCGATATTATTATTATTAGTGTAAGCGGCTTCGGTGCCGGCCCCGTAGAGTTGGGGTAGCGCGCCTGCCTCTCACCTGGAGGCCCCGGGTTCGATTCCCGGCTCCGTCGGGGATTTTAGAAACTGGCGTGAGGGCTGGTACGGGGTGCACTCAGCCTCGTGAGGACAATTGAGTAGCTGTCTGATAGTGAGGCAGCGCCCCAATCACGAAAACCAAGATTAACGGCCGAGGGGACCCGATGTGCTGGTCACGCGTCACCCGAATATCTGCTGGCCAAATGGCTGGGCAGCGGTCGCATGGTACACCTAGGTCCTTCACGTGCTGTAGTGCCAGTGTTTATTATAAGAGGTTTTGGTGGCGTAGTTGGTAGTATGCTGAACTGCTGTGCCCAAGATAGCGAGTTCAAACCCGGCCGAAGTCGTCGGATTTTTAAAAGCGTTAAAAATCCTTCAGTATGCCTTCTTGCGGACGAGAAGGAAAGCCGGCGGTCCCATTTCATAGATTTATGGCATGTAAAAATCCTTTCACAGAGTAAACTTGTGAGAAGGTAAATTGTTAGGTTAGATTTCGTCGGAACGCTCTATCAAATTTTCCAACGTTCACCACTAGGTATCATTGATATCTAGTGGCGAAAGTTGGAACTACTTGAAATTGAACGGAACATGTAGCTCACCCTAAGGGTGTCCGTTGGAAGCGGCTACAGAATCAGGTGAGTCGAACATGTCCTCGGACACTCCCGGCACTAAAAGCCATACGATAAATAAATAATAAATAATTATTAGTGTAAATCATCAACGTCATACATTAACTTAGCCTAAATAAGCAGGGTGTGAGGATCGCTTGACGATACATGTCACCCAATGTTTGAACTAAAAACGTGTTATTTTGTGATAAATTTATTATGTAGTGTTTTCAGGTTAGGGCATGTAAATACTTGTCTTCCTGCCTAATATAGCCTAAGTGGGTACAATTTTTTGTTGACCGACTGAATAGCTTTCAATAATAGAACTAACCAACACTGAGAAATGGCTCTGACACTTCAATTTCACCTACGCTTCAAAAATCTGACTTCTATGGAATCGAACGCGTGATGAGGCACTGTGCCATGGAAGAACGCATTGACCAATGTTAGAAGAAGGGATTCTTTCGGAGAGAAATGGAAAATATTTTAATATAACCGATAGCGTCCACTATTCGTAGTTGGGGTTTAACTAACGAAACAATAATTGCCAATGAACAGACACCACTGTACAATGGAATCATAAAATAATCAAACTATTCGGATATTGCTGCACAGAGAGGAACATCCACCGCGAGTTGATTAACTTACCGGCTAAATGTAACGTAGTTTAATCTAGTTATTATTATACACAATGTTAATAAATAATAATTGCCTTATAATGGCTATTAACAGAGGGATACCACTCGTAATGAACTATGGTGCACAGACAATAGAAACTGTCCATGAAGTAACACATATTGGAACAGATCAGAGATACTCTCGTAACAGTAATAATGCTAATGACTATAATAATATTATTAATATTTATTTATTTATCGTATGGCTAGCAACTAGGTGAATTACAATATGATATATGTGTATGAAAATCCACAGCCTGCTTCCAATCGACCGACCGGGTCAGGAATGGAATGAATGAAGCCCCCATCTAGCGGTGAGGATATGGACTGTGCTGGCTGCCGAGGCCTGACGCACTCCTCTGGGATAATGACTAAATGAATGACAGATGAAATCAAATGATAGTGGAGAGTGTTGCTGGAATGAAATTTTTGACAGGGAAAACCGGAGTACCCGGAGAAAAACCTGTCTGCCTCCCTTTTGTCCAGCTCAGATCTCACATGGAGTGACCGGGATTTGAACCAAGGACCCAGCGGTGAGAGGCCGGCGTGCTGCCGCCTAAACCACGGAGGCTTCTATGATATATGTCTATATACGGTATAAATAAGTACCGTAAATCATATGTACAATATATACGTCACAAGAACATTGGTTGCGATTGCATTCATAACGAGATATCTAGTTGTTGAAACCAGTCCAGAAAGGGAGGTGCAGCAGAAGTAACATCTTGTAGTTATCCAGCATACTTTTTCAGCGGACATTCTTGAACAATATGCTCGACGGTTTGAAGAGGAGCTCCGCAGTCACAGGCAGGGGAATCATTAAGTCCCCATTTGTGTAGCATGGGGACTCCTGGCGTGAACTGTTCTTAGGCGATTTGACTTAACCCACTGGTTTCTCTTCAGGGTTAATCCCGGAACTCTAATAGTAGGATCTAGAATACCTTGATGTGTTACAGGAGCAGACTTCCAGTTTTGGCGCCATTGTTCCGTGCAATTAATGTCAGGTATGTAATGCCATATTGGGTTCTTTGATCTATGACAAGTGGAGGGAAGATCGTTAAGAACTTCATGAATTGGGAGATCCTGTGGGTAATTTTGTTGATGTAGCTTTCTCCACTCACATACTGTTGCTTCCTGTCGTCTTAGTTCTGGAGGTGATATGTTACTGATAGTGTGTAACCAGGGAGTTAGGGTGGATCTCAGTGTACCTGATATGACCCTCATACTTTCATTCAGATGAACATCGATCTTTATAGTACGAGCACTACGGTGCCACACTGAGACACAATACTCTGCTACAGGATAAACCATGGAGAGGGCAGTCGTGCGTAGTCAAGTTGCATTAGCACCCCGTGATGTGCCAGCCAATTTCTTCATGATATTGTTCCGCGATATTACTGTATACTGGACAGCAAAGTAAAACCGGTCACTTGAAAATTTCAACATTATTTTCATTTAAATCATAAATGCGAACGCTCTAGGATCTAGGCCTACTGTCGACCAAAGTATTATGTGCACTCGAGTTTGAAGGTTGTTTGTGAAGTAACCAATAGACCTACATAAAATCCAATAACATCATAATTTTTGTCTTTCTATTTTACGTTAGTTGACGTAGGTTTGGAATTTTTAATTTATATGTTAATATTTTTAATCGCAGTTGGAACACAAAACGTGCACGTTTTTAAGCGTCTTTCAACCTTGCGTCATATTTAAGAATTATTATCTCAAAAACCCGTTATCAGATTGAATCCAAATTTTAACACAATATACATTGGAATGTTGTATGACTGGTTTATTAATTTCAAAATTTTGTGTGTTCAAGAAACAAAGTTGTTATCATTTTTGTAAGGTAACTTTTTCTCGGCTCGGGGTGGTTGTAAATTGTAATTCTTGGTCGCGTTGTAATCCTTATACATCGAAAATTTATGCTGTATGACTGTGAAATACGTAAATTAATTCACTTATTTTATATCAGTGGGTATTTGTAGGGGGAAATAAGACATGGGTCACCAGCTAGCCGCTCCGGGCAAAGCTGTACAGCGTTGCCGAAATGGAGCCCATCACGCATCATGGCGGGCATCACTCGGAAGTGATGGGCTCCATCTCAGCAACGCTGTACAGCTTTTCTCGGAGCGGCTAGCTGGTGAACCATGTGTTATTTCGCCGTAAAAATACAAACCGATATAAAATAAGTGAATTAATTTACGTATTTAACAGTCATACAGCATAACTTTTTGATGCATAAGGATTACAACGCGACCAAGCACTACATTTTCCAACCACCCCGAGCCGAGAAAAAGTCTCCGTACAAAAATTATAACAACTTTGTTTCTTGGACACACAAAATTTTGAAATTAATAAACCAGTTATACAACATTCCAATGTATATTGTGTTAAAAGTTGGATTCGAACTGATAAAAGGTTTTTGAGATAATAATTCTTAAATGTGACGCATGGTTGAAACACGCTTAAAAACGTGCACTTTTTGTGTTCCAACTGCGATAAAAAAAATATTAAAATATGAATTTAAAAATCCAAACCTACGTCAACTAACGTAGAATAGAACGACGAAAATGATGTTATTGGATTTTATGTAGGTCTATTGGTTACTTCATAAACAACCTTCAAACTCGAGTGCACTGGATGTATTATCATTCTTCAGGTAATTGTTTCACTTAACAATAGCGATTCATTGACATGAGGCTGTTTCCCGCGCAAAGATGTGCGCGCCACCATTTTCGATCAGAGCCACTGCCCTGGCGACATCTTCAGGCCTCGAGCGCATATTCGTTTCTGAATTGCACAAGAACAACTAAGGTTATGGCTGTATTGATCTGTTCCTATGACAAAAAGTGGTTAAGAAAAAAGAATAAAACATTGCATTGTTGACGATAGGGATGGCGCGCAAATCTTTCCGCGGGAAACAGCATCATGTCGAATAATCGCTATTGTTAAGTGATACAATGACATGAAGAATGGTAATGCATCCAGGAAACCAATTAACCTTACTTCCATGCTATAACTACATTATGTACTGTACTAGGCCTATATTTATGATTTGAATGAAAGTAATGTTGAATTTTTCAAGTGATCGGTTTCTTTTAGCCGGTCAGTGTATATTTAATGAGGTCCTTCTTTAAACGACAGAACCTCACAGAGGCCGCGTGCCGGACGGGCCACAGTGTGTAGCAGCAGTAGCGCAGTGCCCAACTAGTTTATCACATCTGCACTTTTAACGTATGCTGTCCTTTTTCTAGACACACGTTTCACCGACGTAGGAAGTTTTGGTACACTCGCTGTAATTCATACTAACTGATATTTCGTATCGGTGCAGTTATTTCGATCTCGAGAGCCACCAGTGAACGCAGATTGATTCTGTATACCCCCACAAGTTAAAATGGCACGGCGTTGAAAACTCACGAACACATTTACTGTAAGCCTTCTTCTTGAGATGATAGAGTTTCCACTAAGATTCTTTTTTGTTCTACACCTAACCATTTTCACGGAATACGAGATACACTACATTACTTCACCACAAGTCTTAACTCTCACAACTAGGGTATCTTGCCAGCTGCGTATGTAATCAATGCTATGACAGCATCCGGTGCTTCTCGACCCACTATTTTGTAATTGGTACATGGCCGTGACACATCCCGACCCGCCCGGCACACGGCCTCGGTGAGGTATCGTCATCTCACTGTAATAATTATTATTATTAGCCTATTATTATTATTCCACAGTAGTGAAGCCAGAGTGTCTCTATGCGGCAGAAACCTTATCAAGCATGAAAACTGTTGAAATTGATAACAAGTAGTTCCGTGAAGAACTATACAGCCTATTTTCATATATCCTACTAATGTTAATTGCCACTATGAACATACAAAATTTCAGTTTTATTGCTGTAATAGATTCGTAGATATTGAGAACCGACTAAATATTTCGGATGGTCGCCATGTTGGATTTTACATATGTAGGTCCTAGAGTTATGTACTGTTACATGAAGATTATTGTGTACGTGTAGCATTCAAATTTCAATCGCATGATTAGGACACAAGAAGTAACAAGAAGATTTTAAAATTTCGCACAGCTGCCATCTTGTGGTTATGGAAACAATTGAAATAAATTAGATGCCAGTGGATTAACATTCGTGTAAGGATTTACTGTACCAAGTTACACTGCACTCGAATGGTTAATTTACGAGAAACGTCCATGTGAATATTTGTACTTCGCGTCGCCGCCATGTTGGATTTGTGATCACCAGGTTATTTAAAGTCCTACAGGTGAACTTAAGTTCATAGCCCCTATGAACATAAAAAAATCAGTTTGATTGCTATAATAGATTCGTAGATATCCAGAGCCGTCTAAATATTTCGGATGGTTGCCATGTTGGATTGTTAAATGTATAGGCCATAGAGACATTTACCATTAAAAGAAAATTATTTCATAGGTTCATTATTCAAACTTTCACTTCGATCGCATGATTACGACGCAAGAAATAAAAACTTAATTTTAAAATTCGCATAGCCGCCATCTTGAGGTTATGTAAAGAATTGAACTCAATTAGATACCAGTGCATTACAATGTGTATAAACATTTCCTGTACCAGATTTCATTGCGTCTGGAACATTACATCGCGAGAAAGGTCTATTTATAATTTGCAAATTCGCTTGGTCGCCATGTTCGTTTTGTAGTTAACCGGTTTTTGAAAGTCTTATAGATGAACTTCCAGTAGTGCCCTTTATCTCCGTACACAACTTCAGGGTGATACCGCTAATAGTTACAGAGATATAGAATGCCGGTGAAATATTTCGCACATCCGCCATCTTGTGGTTATCTAAACAATTGAACGAAGTTAGATGTCCGTTCATTACAATGTGTATAAACATATAGGCTACTGTACCAAGTTTTATTGCGTTTGGTTGGTTAAATCGCGAGAAACGTCTATTTAAAAGTTGCAAATTCGTGTGGCTGCCATGTTGGTTTTGTAGTTACCAGTTTTTCAAAAGTCACATAGGTGAACTTCTAGTAGTTTCCTTTATCACCGTAAAAAAAATCCAGGGTGATATCGGGAACAGTTTCGTCAATATTGAATGCTGGTGAAATATTTCGCACAGCCGCCATGTTGGATTGGTGAGACGTAACAAAATTTGAAGGGCACGGTCGGGGTCGTCCGGGATAGTGCTATGAACTTACCGAGTTTCATTGAAATCGCTCTAGCCGTTTAGAAGCTATTAGGGACACACCCACACACACACCTCTCTCTCTCTCTCACACACACACACACACACACACGGACAAAAGGTGATCTCATAAGCCTATTTTTTTTAAATAGAAAATAGGCTAAAATTAAAGGAAAGGAAGATCTTCCGGAAAATTCTTGGTCCCAATAGGCTACCTGGAGATGGATACACATTTCAACTGATGTCAAACCAAGAACTCTATGACAAGTTTGAAGGGATTTCTGTCAGCATGAGAAAGAGGAGGTTGATGTTCTATGGACATATTAAACGATTAGAGACCGAGAGATTGGCTAACAAAATTCTTAATCTTCAGGAGAAATTGAAAGTGCAACCTCCATGGCTTCAGGAAGTCCATCAGGACTTAAAAGGGGCAAACTTTGGACCGGCCGAAGTCTGGGACAGGACAGGATTCAGAACCAAAATTGCAGGTGTGAAGGATCTCCCTAAAGACAGACCCACGCTTTCAGGCGAAGAACGATTGAGAAGGAGCCAGAGGCTGAAAGATCTTTTGCAGGAAGCAAAACGACAAGGAAGAAACACCTTGTTGTGTATTTGTAGTCCATAGGTGGCTGTATCAAATACTACTACTACTACTACTACTACTACTACTAATAATAATAATAATAATAATTCGCCGAGGAGTTTTCCAAGGAGAGTCTCTAAGCCCACTCTGGTTTTGTCTGGCTTTGAATCCTCTCTCGCATATACTGAACAGTAGCAACTACGGATTTAGTATTAAGGTTAATCATGGTGAAGCGTACAAGATGAACCATCTTCTTTACATGGATGGCATTAAACTGTATGCAACAACTAAAGTGCACCTAAAATATCTCATCTCTATCACTCAGAGCTTTTTCTCAGATATCCATATGCAGTTTGGTTTTGATAAGTGCAGAACACAGACTGTTATTAGAGGCTCGCACTCTGCACAATACCTGTTGGAGAGGGACAGAGAAGTATTCAGCCGTTGGAGGAAGGCGCATTGTACAAATATATTTGGTTCGCCCAGAGTACCCGTCTCAGACATGGTGATATCAAGAAGAACATAACGGAGCAGTATACTTCACGACTTCGCAGTGTTCTCTCTTCAAAACTTAGCGCTAAACATATCATTAAGGCAGTTAACTCATTTGTAATGCCCGTACTTACATGCTCCTTTGGTATCATCAGGTGGACTCAAATTGAGCTGCACGATCTGCAACGAAAAACATCGGTCCTTTTATCACGCCATCGTATGCACCATCCGAAATCAGCAACAGAGCGCCTGACTCTACCTCGGTCTGAAGGTGGTAGAGGACTGATGGACGTCATGAACCTTCATACGAAACAAGTGACAACTCTGCGTGCATTTTTCCACAACAAAGAAGAAACATCCCCTCTCTATCGCACTGTATCTTCAGCTGATGATAATTACACACCGCTCCTTCTGTCATCTTTAGATTCACCAGTAAACGAAGTGAAAACTACTGAATGAAAGATCGGGAATTGGAAACAGAAGGCGCTTCATGGGAAGTTTCCACATGAGTTGAACCAGCCTCACATCGACAAGTTAGCGTCGCACGCATGGCTGACCCACTCGGTACTCTTTCCGGAAACAGAGGGATTTGTTGTAGCTATCCAAGACCAAGTTGTTGCTACTCGAAGCTATCGGAAATTTTTCATAAAAGATCCAACAACAGAGAGTGAGAAGTGTCGCCGCTGTGACAAATGTAGTGAGACCATTCAACACGTTATATCAGGTTGTTCCCACCCTGCCAACACTGACTACAAACATCGACACGATCAAGTTGCCAACATTATCCACCAGAAACTGGCCTTGAAGTACAAACTTCTTCAAAGCTCCGTCCCCTATTGGAAATACACACCATCTGCAGTACTCGAAAATGCCACACACAACCTCTATTGGGACAGAGGAGTTGTGACAGATGTCGCAGTCAGTAACAACCGGTCAGATATCATTGTCATCAATAAAGGACACAAAGAGGCATTACTGATAGATATCGCATGTCCCAACACTCAAAATATCCAAACAACAGCTGCTACTAAATTATCTAAGTACACAGAGCTGGCAATTGAGATAAAGCAGATGTGGAAACTTGATTCGGTGACTACCATCCCAATAATTGTGTCGTGTACTGGTGTTATGCCGAGAACTCTCCACAGTAGTCTATCAATATTGAATCTGCACGTGCAGATATGTATTGAACTACAGAAGGCAGTTCTGTTAAACACATGCCATATTGTTAGGAAGTTTCTTGGTGACAATACCCTGGCCGAATACTCAGCAAGGCTCGATGATCCAGATGGAAATTTAGCTCATCCTACAAATGAAGGAGACTCGTGAAGACTGCGGGCACGACATGGATGTGAAGTCTCTGAACAGTGTAATCGTAATTATCTCAGTACAGATGGTTCCTTGCTAAGGCCGAATCAGGCTGTAACAGAAAATGTAGCCGGTATTTGCCGTGATAATGTTGTCAAACAATAAACTATAATAATAATAATAATAATTGCTGTGCCAAATACACAAAATGCAACATGCGTACAATACAAAATCTGAAAGTAGAGTGAATTGGCAGAAGAAATAAAGAAGATGTGGCATCAAGCGAAGACGACTGTTGTACCATTTGTCCTCTCTGCGTCAGCTATTGTACCAATATCTCTGAAGAGAAGCCTGCAAACATTGGATCTTCTCATCAATACAGTGACATATGTCCAAATATCTGTCATCCTTAACACTTGCTCGACAGTTCGGTAGCTCTTAAACCTCGCCACCAAACAAATGAAATGTAATATTACCCACTTGCCAGAGATTGCCGTTGGTGAACGTTTCCCACTTACTGCGAAGTCTATGCAAGAGAATAATAGTAATAAAAAGTAGCAGTAGTAGTTCCGAAAAGGATTAAATGCCTAATTTTCTTTCCTACTACTTACTCGACACAAATTTCAAAATATTGCAGACTATACTTCTGCATTCTTGGTACAGTGTCAATATCTGACTCAGATCATTTCAAGTACTTGAGCTACGTATTCTCTCAGGATGGTTGGTTGTATGGGGAAGGAAATAGAGTCGATGTGAAGAAAAGTCAGTGCAGTGAGTTCTCATTTGAGGTCTACAGTATTCGGCAAGAAAGAAGTTCGTGTAGCTTTGAAACTCTTCATACTCGTATATAGCTCAGTATTTAGACGAACCTTGCTGTATGGAAGTGAGAGCTGGGTACACTAAAGCTGGGTTTTCCTAGCTCCGCACACCCCAATGCGCTGCGCGGTAGTGTTCTCCTAGCTCAGCAATGCGCTTCGTCTATTTCAAGTTTTCATTTGTTTGGGAAGTGACATGAGCTCTCGTCCTTCGGGCAAGAAAAAATAGCGTTATTGATGTTATTAGAATAGGAAGAAGAGGTCGAAGATGAAATTTACATAGTTGTCGGTCATCTTTATAAAGTGCGGAAATCTGTCAGTTCCATGTACACATCTAGAGAGCAAGGAGTGTTTAAACTTTTAATCCACAGACATTTGCTCGACGACGAAGTGAAGTTCAAATCTTACTTCAGAGTTACTAGGTGTCAGTTTGAATACTTGCTTAGTTTGGTAGAAAATGATCTTGCAAGCGAGTCCTGCAACAGGATTAGAAGACCGATGTCAGCGGCGTTTACATTGAGTTAAGTTTGTAGAATTTATTTACAGGAAAATTTAAACAAGCTAATTTATTAGGCCTACGTCTAATCAATTAACTAAAGTGGTCTAATTACATTAAATTAATGTATCTTTCCATGAAAATAGTTAATATAGCGAATCATTCTATAGAAAATATTTCTTTATTTAATAAAAATCGATAGTAAAATTTTTAAAAATATAAAATGGGAAAAATGTAGTTTCTTTGGACAAAGTTACTGAACTTAACTTAACTACTGTACACACTCAATTAGTTCTTTTTGAATTTTGTGGCAAAGAATGAAATCTACAGTACACAAGAGAAAACTGCCCAAATACTCGTCTGTTGCGTAGCGCGGTCCGCACTTGACTGCTCTCAAAGGAGTCGTCCAGTTGCGCAGAGCGCACTGCGCACCGCGGAGGGGTGTAGGAAAACGATGCCGTCTGATTCCGTGTAGTTGAGTAGGCTCCACACTGCGGACTGCGCATTGTGCAGTGCGCTCCGCACAAAATGCGAAGCTAGGAAAACCCAGCTTTAGGTAACTGATATGAGGGTAGCACGAATGTTGTTGGGACAAATAGATGGGAGCAATGGCAGGAAGGTACTCGTAAGTTAGAAATGAACACGCTAGAAGAAGCTGTTCATATGAGCCGACTCACATGGAAACACTTTACATTTTTGGGTTATTCATGATAATCGATTCTGGCCAGTTAAAGACCACGTGAACAACTCTTCATGATTTCAGTTTTCTTTGGCTCCAGTTTTCCTCCATTCTCTTGCTCACAGCTTCTTTCCTTTCAGCTGTCCAATGTTGTTTCTTGTTGGTCGCTGTTTCTGGTTCTAGGAACCCCTCAAATGTGTGCATCTTATTTCTGAAAGTGGTTCTGTTGATCAGTGATGTTCATTTCTTGTAGATCCTTCTTGTTGTTAGCAAACCTTTTGCATAAGAGTTGCCTTTTCTATTCGGCTTGTTGAAGTGGTTAAAAAAATTCTTAGTGAGTCTGTCTTCAGACATCCTTGAAACATGTCCAAAGAATTCAACCCTTCGTTTTCATATGGTATCTGAGATTCTGATGCATAATTTATATACTTCTTTGTTACTACATAATCGGTATGCGTCAGCACATTTTTTTGGTTCTAGAAATTTTCTTAAAATTTTTCGTTCCTTTTTTTCCTTTCAATTTCTTCAATATCTATTTTAGTTGTTAGTCCTAGACATTCCGAAGCATACAGGCACTGTGGTTGATAGTGTCGCAGTTTAGTTCTAATAGAAATCGCTTTCTTGTTGTATGTGTTTTTCGTAAGGTGGAAAGCTAGCTCCATTTTCCTGTCTCTCTCTCATGACTTCCTTCTTTGTCGAGTCCGTTGGGTTGGATTATCTCACCATTAAAGGAAATTTTGATAAATATGAAAAATTTGGCAAGTGAAAGTCCACAATTTTCATTACATTTCATAAATTATAATTTCCAATTTAAAGCTTATCCCTCAAGCTATTTTCTAGAATATCACTTATTAACTTACTGTAAGTTCAAAACTGAAAACCCGAAACAATATTATTCAGAAGCTAACTGGTACTACTTGGGGATCTGCTGCGAACATCCTGCGCTCTTCAGCCTTAGCATTGGTTTTCTCTACTGCCGACTATTGTGCTCCAGTGTGGCTTAATATTCCGTATACGAAGTATTGAACCCTTTAGTATTGCAGTGTTTATAAGCAAGAATCTTGATCAAGGGGTCGCGCTCAGTTCATAGTGTGATGTTTACGTTCGCCAAACAACATGCTCTACTGAGGTAAGGGTCATAGGATTAAAACTATAATTAAGAAAGGAAGTGACATGACGTAAAAAATAACATAATTTAATGACTATTAGTGCAAATAAAATGAAAATAGACAACAACAATAATAAAATTCCTCCCTGAATCTTCCCATGACAAAAATATCTATCAATGTTGAGGAGTCAGACGGATCTCCCCTTCATAAAAATGTGGATCCAAGTTCCACTAACTTGCATTGGATTTTATGTACGCGTAATGACTAACTACGAGGAATGAGTACTTGGATGACTGTTCGTTTACATCAGGTAACAGCCACGATGCTTACGAACAATCATCTCGTAAATCAACGTTTACGGATATGGGACACAACACTAATAAAACCCTTAAAAATTAATGCTGACACACAATCTAAAAATTAATATATTTACAGGAATCTCCCTCGAGACCCTCCTTCAACGCGATGACGCATCTGACAAATGAGCTGCCAACACGACCAATTGCTCAATACACAAACAAGGAAAAGATAGCATCGCACGTGACTACACGGGTCACAAATATGAAACATAAACATGGAATTAAACCAACAACAACAAAAGCCTCAACGGCTGAGATTACCTTATATGAATAAAAATGCACGTTAAGCTAACGCTTCGGAGATTATAGTGATTCGTAGGCAACTCCCATTTATTTAAACAATTTTTACCATTGATCAGTTCTTATTCTGTATTTCAAGTAACTTTACGGAGCCAACAAGCACTCCATTAATGACCTTGATGCAATCCTTTCAGCTCGCCTTGTGACAACAGCTTCCCCCTACCACTCTGTCATCGTCCAGCCCCAGTGTGTAAAAATAACATGACCAACTGACCGTTATCTCGTAGAATCAACAGCAACAAATCTCAACCACATAAACATATGGTAAGACCTTAATCGATATAGCCACATATGTCCTCGCAAGGTAACCATATGGACTTGGCACCAAGCTGACAGAAATCAGTCCACGCTGAAATTCCCGCTTGTAATGACCAATAAAATACACACACACACACACTGCTGGGAATGACATAACATTTTTCACACAGGTCGGCTGAATCAGATCCTCACAAACTATTAAAAAAATATTAAAACCTACGAGAGAGCTGACTGCTCCTCGCCACAATTCACATTGCTCCAACGGCAATAAACTCACTGAATCTGATCAATAATAAACATTACAAGATTAATTTACCCTCCAATCTACTGCATGATTATACTAATTCAGTCCTACTTCTGAAACACAACATCTCTCCGAGAGACGCTTCTTAATCGCACTACGTAAACATATGCGAACACGGTCGTTCACATAGCCACGTTAATTAAATCAAACAAATAAGAACTTACGACAGATAAAATATGTGCGAGCTGTTTCCATGTAAAAGGTGTGTCAGACCAAAACTAAATACACTACGTTAATCAACACAAGCAACATATTTACAAAACAAAATATATCCCATATACCATAAGTTAATTTGTCAGATAATAAGAATATTATTCATGTACTCATCCTCAGCCAGTCACCGTCAACGAACATCTGCAGCCATTTCCCTACAATGCTGCTTAGCTCGTCTCCCACATCTCGATGGAGTGTTGACAGTTCCAAACTTCTTCCAGGATAAGCGATGTCATCTCTCGTGCTGATGCAAAAAGTTATAGGTTAATTCACACTCGATATCTGTTTACTAAATTCGCCGTTTTAGGTACTTAATTCCCCAGAACAGTCTGTTGGCGAATTGTCGATGATACTGTCCCTACAAAAATAGTACAGTGACTATCTATCACACTGAATTTAACGCATTTGTATTAATAAAATTCTGTGTCCTCATGACAAGCAAAGTACAAGTGCCTACGTCCTTAGACGCACAAAAATAATAGTAACCTGTGTCTTCCGACACACACAATATAATAGCAATCTACGTCCTCCGACGCACAAAAGTAGTAGCAATGTCTTGGCTCTTCACGCCACTTATAAATGAACTGGCCCTAGGTATCGATAGAGGGGGAAATTATATAAAAATTTCTCAAAATAATAGTGGTACAGGAATGAAACAAATATCACTGAACTCGTAAAATTGCGCAGGTCAAGAATATGCCCATTAATCCTAGAATCGATCGTAGAGATGTTGTCTAGCCGAACTCCCGCGTTAATGCTAGCTGTCGCGTGCCCAAGCTAGACTTGGCGCGTTCGTAAGCATTCATCTCTCATTGGCTCCACTTTTTCAATAACTGGGCGGTTTTTATCAGACCTCGGCCTCGTAGGAGTGTCCAGTATTATCATCAGCCACTCACGTTACTGCATTATATTTTTTCTAGGCGCGAATATTACAATGAACATGCCATAAGCGTGTCTCACCACGCGTCCCTTCTATTTTGAGGTAGCCACCACCTGTCCTTGTGAAACATAGCTAGGGTCTTTATTTTCACAATGCTAAAGTATTTAGCCTTTTGTCAAACTGCTGCAGGTATGTTCCCGCAGCCTCCAACAAATGCTTGAAGTTTCCTCATCTTCGTCTGGCTATTTCATGACGCTGGTGGAAATATTAATTAATTGAAGAAATAAAACATCGAATCATTTATCCATCAGAGGATAAAGGGTTCACAACTCCTCCACTCACAAAATTTCGAACTTAGGAAAAAGTCGATAATTTTTAAAAGACTTCCGTATGCCAATTTGTTTTATTTCAGAATCACCCCTTTCTATTACTTGGTCTAGCCGCTCCTGTCTTGAATGGCATTTACTCGTTTTATTTCCTGCTTGGACCTCATCCTTTCAGCTGCTTGTGTGACGCGCTGATGCCTGAGGCAACACTCTGCCCGTCTCGTTAATGTTTGTCAACACCATCTCAGCTTCCTTCTTCACGTGCCGTACTCAACTGCTCCCCGTCCACTTGGTTGATATAGGACGTCCATATATTTAAACTGCATCATTATTTCGGCGCTCCCATGGTTCGCTTCGTCGATACTTTTTTAAGTTGGCTGCATTGTAGACCGACATTGTTCCTGTGCTTAACTCTTTCACTCTGTATGCATTATTTCCTAGGTTTCTTACAATAGAATAGGGTCCTATGAACTTTTCACAGAATTTGCTGAAGATCTTCTTCTCTGGATCCGATGTAGCGGGTCGTTTCACCAAAACGAGCTGGTTGATTTCAAGATCACGGTGAAATCTCTTATTTCTCAATCGCCGTAATCTGCGATCTGCTTGTTTTCTCATGTAGGCTCTCGTTCTCTCTATTCGCAGGTCAGGTGCTATCATGGGATCTTGTGGGCAGTTAATGATGCTTTTCCACGTTCTCACTGGATACTCGTTTTTGTGTAAGACCATAGGGATCTGTCCTGTTGACTCGTGCCTGGTAGAATTCATACATGTCTCTACATCCTTAATTTTATCCACCCACTTATGATGTTCTTTGGGAATGAAGATTCTCAAGTATGATGTTACACATTTTATTGCTCTCTCACTTGGATTAGCTTGGGCATGTCGGATACTGCTTAAAACGTGTTTTATACCCAGATCCTCCATACCTTTCTTGAATTCGGACTTGTAAAATAGCTGCCATGGTCTGACAATATAAATTCTGGTTTTCCAAGGATTGGAATAACTCTATTTCGAATACGACTGAGTACTTGTTTCGATGTTGTTTTCTGAATGGGGCATAATACGACAAACTTAGAAAACACATCAATGCACACTAGCAAGTGACGGCAACCTCGTCTACCTTTCGGAATTGGGCCGAAACAGTCCAGGGCCAGTAGCTCGCATGGTTTCTGAGGTAGCAGTGGTCTAGGATACTGCCTCATTAAATAGTTATTGGGCTTTGTCCTCTGACAAGGATCACAAGTCGTAATGACGTCACATATAGTTGCTCTCATACGTGGCCATGTAAATGTCTCTCCTATCGTCGCTTCGCACTTGTCTACTCCGACGTGTCCGTAACTTTCGTGAGTATGCCATGCCAATCCTCGCTGTAAAGATGCAGGTACAAGTATGCGTAACTTGGTGTGGTCATTATCTACCCATTTGTGCAGCAAATTGTTGACATAAACATATCTTCCTTCTTTGGCTTTCGCTTCTCGAAATGCAGGTGTTCCTGTAGGTAGCTGTTTTCTGAAGTATTGAATTAATAGCATCATCCATGGTTCCACTTCCTGTTCTCGCTGTATCTCACGTAACTCCTCCAAGAATTCTCGGTCCTTCGGTGTTAACTCCAAGTGTTGTACCATCGCTGTTTCTTCATCATCAGGCTCTGGTTTCCTGCTGAGTGCATCCGGAATCACGTTCATCTTCCCTGGGCAATGTTCAATCTCAATGCTAAACTGCTGAATATATATAGACCAACGTGTCACACGTTCGCTACTTGTGTCTCGGGACAGTCGGATGAGGAGCCAGAAAGATGCGCGCGCACCCGTCAGGGAGGAGCATTTGTTACAGTCGATTTGCATTATTAACGCAAAGCGGTCGTGAAACTTGCTTTAAGTACATTTGAAAATATGCATTCCAATCAATATTCAAGATCTAACTGTAATAATTGAATATTTAACCATACGCACTATTAAGGACCATAACAATATGCTGTAAAGTCTGTCGGAAAAGTGTGCGAGTGGTATCGCGCTCGCTTGTTGTTTTGAAGATCCCGGGTTCAAGGCTACCCAAGGGCGGAAATTTTTACTTCTTTTTAATTATTTTATTATTTCCTCCTCACGTCGTACAACAATATTGCAACTTAGTTTTGTCTACATGATCTACGAGGACGATAGTAAACATGTTTTCTCTCATTTAAAATTCTATTTTCCCTAAATACTGTTTAAGACCATGGACGGATACTATTTAAATAGTTCAAAATTTATCCCAGAATAATAATATTAGCCTATGACACGTTCTGTATTTGGTTGGTTGGTTGGTTCGCGCGCGCATCTCTGTGCCGCTTCCAAGTTAGTTTTGTCTACATGATCTACGAGGACGATAGTAAACATGTTTTCTCTCATTTAAAATTCTATTTTCCCTAAATACTGTTTAAGACCATGGACGGATACTATTTAAATAGTTCAAAATTTATCCCAGAATAATAATATTAGCCTATGACACGTTCTGTACTTGGTTGGTTGGTTCCTAAGTTTAGGGGCTGTGACAACGCGGTTATGTAGCCCCGTGTACTTTGAGTGTGTGTAGAATCTGTCTGATAACCGGTGATAATTGTGATGGCTGTATTAATGTGTGTATCTGTATTTTAACTCAAGTAAGGACTGCAACTTTGAATTTTTCAAATAGTTCCTACTTTTGCCGCCAAACGCCACCGTCAACGACTACTAGGCCTAGTTCAGAACTTAGCTACTAGACGACACCAAAGTCGGCTCTTGGCAACGAACGTAGACACCTAAGAGCGTTGTTTACATTCCTAACCTATACAATTTAGCTTCACACAGGTGTAATTAGTGGAAGGTTCTTTAAGGGGACACTATAGGCTACCCCAAGAAAAAATTTTTGCTCCCAGTGATCCAAACTGCACCAAATTTTATTTCCATACGACCAACATCTTTCATAAAGCAAAAAGTGAAAAATTATTCCTTTCAGTTGATCAGTATGGGCAGAAATTACTAAAAGATAGTCTTTTCCTTAAAAAAATGATAGGAACTATTTACCACTAACAATTACTGAAACTTTACAATCCTTTTACACTATGTACGCATTGCACAGACTAATAATTCTGTGCATGGGTTTGGAAAAATATGAAATAGTTCCTGAAATAAAAAATAGTTTCACAAAATTAATTTTTATTTCCAAAAATTAAAGTTAAACATTATTTAAAAATAAACGATAACTATTTTAACTAATATGGATGCACAGAATTATGGGAGATAGATATCTTCACATGCTACAAAAATATTATTGAGATTGTGAAGTAAAAAAAAAAGAATTGATTTACAAAAGAATTTTAAATGAGAGAAAACATGTTTACTATCGTCCTCGTAGATCATGTAGACAAAACTAAGTTGCAATATTGTTGTACGACGTGAGGAGGAAATAATAAAATAATTAAAAAGAAGTAAAAATTTCCGCCCTTGGGTAGCCTTGAACCCGGGATCTTCAAAACAACAAGCGAGCGCGATACCACTCTCACACCTTTCCGACAGACTTTACCGCATATTGTTATGGTCCTTAATAGTGGCAGTGCGTATGGTTAAATATTCAATTATTACAGTTAGATCTTGAATATTGATTGGAATGCATATTTTCAAATGTACTTAAAGCAAGTTTCACGACCGCTTTGCGTTAATAATGCAAATCGACTGTAAATGTTACCCCGAAACGACAACCGTCCTCCATATTTTATTTCTTAAAACTTGCGCTATTCAAATGCTCCTCCCTGCCGGGTGCGCGCGCATCTTTCTGGCTCCTCATCCGACTGTCCCGAGACACAAGTCACGTTCGCTTGCCATCGACGTCTTAAACAAGAATGTTAGTGCCTTGTGATCAGTCCTGACAACAATGGGGTATCCATAAATTATTCTTTTCTATTGTTGGAGCGCATGAAGTATGGCCAACAACTCTAGTTCCGTTACCGTATAATTGCGCTCGTGCTTACGCAATTTTCGGCTGACAAATGCCAAATATGTTTTATGTTGCAGGTTAGCTGGATCTTCTTGGTAGAGCATGGCACCTATACCAATTAGTGAAGCATCCGCTTGGATTATAAATTTGTGCTTGAAATCTGGATATCCTAACGTAATGCAGTTTTCCAATAGCTGTTTTGTTGCTTGGAACGCCTTCTCACATTCCGCATTCCATAACCATTTATTATTCTTTTTTAGCATTTCCTGCATTGGAGCTACTGTCTCCGTGTAACCTGGACAGTTTTCTTTAAATAATCCCGTTACGCTTAAGAAAGCCCGAATGTGCTTGACTCTCGTTGGTGTAGGGAAATTCTTTATCGCTTCGATCTTAGCTGGGTTTGGTTTCACTCCCTCCTTGTCAATGATGTGACCCAAATATAAGATCTCGCTCTTAAAGAAATGCGATTTCTTCAGGTTTACTTTGAAATTTGATGCATTAAGGTTGCCTAATACTTTATCTAAATTATCCATGTGAATTTCAATGTTGTCGGATGCCAGCAGAATGTCATCAATGTAGCGCACCGTCATCTCCTTAACTTCCTCGGTTAGATTCCGATCCAGGGCTCGAATTAAAGCACAGCCCGCTGTTTTGACTCCGAAGGGCATTCGGACGAAACAAAACGTTTGGTTATCGAATAAGAAGCCAGTTAGAAGCTGTGACTTCTCATCCAATTCAATATGGTGGAACGAACTCGTCAGGTCTACTGATGAATAGATGCTCTTGTTCTTAAATCCTTTTAGTACGTCTCTAATAATTGGTGCTCTGTCATACTCAGGAAAAATGAGTCTCATGTTGAGATTTCTGGCATCTAAACAAAGTCTAATTGATCCATTTGGTTTTGTGACTGCCAAAATTGCATTTAGATAAGGTGTAGGTGTCTTCCTTATCACTCCAGCTTGTAACATCTCATCTATAATGACCTTGACTTGACCACGATATTTTTCCGGAATTGGGTACAATCTACTTTTGAAAGGTGACCAATCCTCGAATTGCATTGAATATTTGAAATTTAATATTTTCCCAGGTACTGTGTCAAATACTGCTTTGTGCTTCCTTAAAATCTCTTCCAATTGTTTTCTATGTTCACCCCCAAGTTGAATGTCATTTAGCCGCTCCTGTAGTAACTCTTCAAATTGTGCAACACTGTCATCTCCTTCTGTTAATAAAGACCATATCTCCTGGGATTCACTCTCCTCATCTAGTTCCACAACAGCTCCTTCTATGATGTTATCTTCTGCCTTTCGTATCTCCTCTTCCGTCTCTTCCGATATTGCTTCCAATGCCCAAGAATTTACATCTCTTCCGGTAGTGATTTCATCCATAAGCAATCCCACGTTCTTCAGTTGATCATACTCTCTAAAACTGACTGTATTCTTGTGCAAATCTATCACTGCTTGATAGTCACAAATGAAATTTGCACCAAGAATTATATTGAAATTCATATTTGCCATGATAATGAATGTTTGCCCAAAAGTGTGTTCCAATATGTTCAGTTCTAAGTATGCCTGACGTTTACAAGTGACGGTGCGTTCAGGAATAACACCCCTCACTTTGAGTTGTGGTACGGGAATCACAGGAATATTCTGACTCCGTCCCAACACTCGAACCAAGGCCTCCGATACCAGACTGATCTGCGACCCCGTATCCAATAAACATCTTATATTAATTCCACCAATCCTCGCGTAAATAATGGGTAACTGCCTAATTTCATCGTTCCGTGGTTTCACCGTCTCCTCCAGGCAATCTTCTGGCAAAGCAATCCATTCTTGTATGTTCGCTACTATCCATCCATCTTCAACTTCCGACTGTTGCGTTTGTAGACTGTCTCCTTTATCCAAATTAAGATATTTTTTTTAGCTCCACTGCGACTCCCGTCATCATTTTGTCGCCCACGCCCCTGACTTTCCTCTTGTCTCAGTAGACTTCCAGCTTCCTCAGTATGTGTGTCTGGATTCTTCATGTTCTCAATGGCTTTCTCCCATCGTCCTTGCTCTCCACCTTGACTAGCGTGTAATTCCTCTAGGTAATTTTGTGATTGAGCGTGCCTATCATCCCAGTCATTTCGATAATTACGTGCCTCTCCTTGATTTTGATCTCTCCTTCCTTTCCATCTTTGATTCCCATTGTAATCACCGTATCTTCCATAAGGCCTCTCATTTCTTCGATTTTCACGCCATTGCTGATACCCTCTCTGTTGATATCTATTGTTGCCTTGATATGACCTATTGTTGTAATTATTCTCGTTACGCTGGTACGGTCTGTTTTCTACCTCTTCCTGGTTCCGCCTAGGTGTGGATGTGCTTGTATTTGTACCCTGCGTTTTCGTGTTTGCCTGTTTTGGTTTTATGACCTCTGTCGTATTGACTAACTCCAGTTGTCTTCCTCCTCTATAATGATTATGAGATGTAGTCTCATCTATCTGGCGTAATGTCTGTTCTGCATGTAAGGCCGTACTAACGTTCGCTGCGACTAGTACTTGTTGCACGTTGACTGGTAATTGCCGCGCTATAGTCATCACCAGATCCGCTTCATTTAAAGGGTAATCAAGGTCGCAAAATTTTAACATTTGCATGTTAAAGAAATCTGAGTATTTCGTTTGCTGGGTAGTTTGGTATTTCCTAGAGTAAAGCTCCATTCTTAAGCTCTGTTGTAATGCCGGCGACCAGTACTTGCGCAGAAACGCGATTTTGAAATCTGACATAGTTCCAAATGTATATTTGAAGCTTAAAAACCATGTAAGGACATTTCCTGATAAAAATCTCTCCATCATCCTTAGCCTACGTGCTTCAGGTACCCCAGTATCATTGTAATGATCTTCAATTTCTTTAATAAAGGCTTTAGGTGTCACCCCTGAATTCTCCGTGTATTTCTGCGGTTTATAATCGTTCGAGCGAATTACTTGGATAAGTTGTGTGGGCTGATGACCGTCCTGTGGCGTGGAACTCCTTTCAATATTCTTGCGAAACCCCTCCGTGTTTGTTGTTAATGGGCTATCTGTCTGAGCTTGACTCCCTGCTGTGCTCGTCTCCTCTGGGCTATTTGAGTCGTCCTGCTTGTCTTTCAATTTTCTCGTTTTAAATATCGAGGATTGTTCTAACGACCTCAGTTCAGCTTTAATGATCCTGTCTGTTTGTTCTTTAAGTTTACTCTTCATTTCTTGCTCTAATGCTTGAATACGAGTATGATTTACGCCTACTGTCTTAAGGATGGTTGATCTTTCCTCTTTAGAATCGATATTCATTTTTCGCCAATCTTTTCTTATTTGCTCCTTAATTGTGCTTACTTTCTCCTCAATCTGGCTTTTAGTGTCATCCTGATTGCTTTCTATCTGGCTCAATCTTTCCTCCAATCTCGCGCTATTTTCGTCGCTGGTATTCTTTAATTGATCCTGATCCGCTTCTAGGCTTTTCCATTGCTCCGCTGATTTTATTTCGAGACGATCCATATCTTTAATTATGCCGGATATATTTTCATCTGCCGCTGATAATTGTTGTTGAATGACCTTGCCGCTTTTTTCCATTTCCTTAAATCGTCCTTCCAACTTATCCTGAGCTATCTTGACCTCGCTTGTACTCATAGTGCATGCTAGTTCAATTTGCTCTAATTTACCTAACACCGTTTCATCCAGAATGCTAAGTTTTTGATCAAATATAATTTCCATTTTCTTAATCTGATCTAATTGTTTTACATTGTTTTTACTAACATCTAGGGCCAGCAATACCATCTGTTGACTAGTATGTTCCTTCATCTCTGCGGTTAACGAAGCTAATTGGTTCGTGTTTTTAACATTCTGCGCCTCTAACTGCGAATTTATAGTGTCATTGATTTCATTTTTTAGTAATCTAGCTTGTTCCGCCTGATATTCATTTTGTTCAATCCTACTGTTATTTAATTGTGTCCGCAATGATTCACTTTGTTCAGATAGTTTAGTTTTTAGTGATTCACTCTGCTCAGACAATTTGTTTATAGACTCACTTTGTTCTAACATAGTGTTGTTTAGTGATTCACTTTGTTCGGATAGTTTTGTGTTTAGTGATTCACTTTGTTCGGATAGTTTAGTTTTTAGTGATTCACTCTGCTCAGACAATTTGTTTATAGACTCACTTTGTTCAGATAGTTTTGTGTTTAGTGATTCGCTCTGTTCTGATAGCTTAGTGTTTAATGATTCGCTCTGTTCTGATAGCTTAGTGTTTAATGATTCACTTTGTTCGGATAGTTTAGTTTTTAATGATTCACTCTGTTCCGCCAATTTAGTGTCCAACAATTTCTGTGTCCTCCTAGCCGCACTCTCAATGATTTCTTGAATCTGTTCTACTGTTGCCATGTTATACACTTTATATGAGACATTAGGGAAATGGCATAAAGCAATGTCCCCTGACACATACAGATAATCCCAATGCACATTCAATTTCTTTACCCTACTCAGTTCATTTATAATTTACATTTAATCCCACTAGTCGATTGCATCTCTGAGTGGTTCTAATTTTACTCAATTTAATTTAAACCCAAAACACATATTTAGTCATTAAATTGTTATCCTGATCTGATATTAACACTGACTAATTAACAAAGTATTAATTTTCATTTAAGGCTACCAGCCTCCTAACATTTTCATGAGTTTGACTTTCTAAACAAATCGAGTTTTACTTTAATCATTGGGCGCCCGGTATCACGTATATTACTTCTTACTTTAATTCAATAGACAAAAACGAGAACCGTATTTTACATTGCAAACTCCTGATTTTAATTTATATTTCACACAGTTGGCAGTATCCTCTTCGCCTCAATTACTTTTAATAAAACATCACTTTCCGGTGATTAAAATACTGTCATATCTGCCTCCACTTGTGGCCTGTCAGTTTTACTCAAATACGCCAAATAAATGTGTTCCAGCAGCGAACCAGCAACAAAAATACACCTTCATTGTTGCGTCAGTTTGTAAACCCAACTACGCTTACATTGACATGTGCAATTTCTTTGCCGTTACACAACAGTGAACCGCCCCACGCTTGGCCGCGCCAGTTTACCTCCTATGAACCCTTTAGTATTGCAGTGTTTATAAGCAAGAATCTTGATCAAGGGGTCGCGCTCAGTTCATAGTGTGGTGTTTACATTCGCCAAACAACATGCTCTACTGAGCTAAGGGTCATAGGATTAAAACTATAATTAAGAAAGGAAGTGACATGACGTAAAAATAACATAATTTAATGACTATTAGTGCAAATAAAATGAAAATAGACAACAACAATAATAAAATTCCTCCCTGAATCTTCCCATGACAAAAACATCTATCAATGTTGAGGAGTCAGACGGATCTCCCCTTCATAAAAATGTGGATCCAAGTTCCACTAACTTGCATTGGATTTTATGTACGCGTAATGACTAACTACGAGGAATGAGTACTAGGATGACTGTTCGTTTACATCGGGTAACAGCCACGACGCTTACGAACAATCATCTCGTAAATCAACGTTTACGGATATGGGACACAACACTAATAAAACCCTTAAAAATTAATGCTGACACACAATCTAAAAATTAATATATTTACAGGAATCTCCCTCGAGACCCTCCTTCAACGCGATGACGCATCTGACAAATGAGCTGCCAACACGACCAATTGCTCAATACACAAACAAGGAAAAGATAGCATCGCACGTGACTACACGGGTCACAAATATGAAACATAAACATGGAATTAAACCAAAAACAACAAAAGCCTCAACGACTGAGATTACCTTATATGAATAAAAATGCACGTTAAGCTAACGCTTCGGAGATTATAGTGATTCGTAGGCAACTCCCAATTATTTAAACAATTTTTACCATTGATCAGTTCTTATTCTGTATTTCAAATGACTTTACGGAGCCAACAAGCACTCCATTAATGACCTTGATGCAATCCTGTCAGCCCGCCTTGTGACAACAGCTTCCCCCTACCACTCTGTCATCGTCCAGCCCCAGTGTGTAAAAATAACATGACCAACTGACCGTTATCTCGTAGAATCAACAGCAACAAATCTCAACCACATAAACATATGGTAAGACCTTAATCGATATAGCCACATATGTCCTCGCAAGGTAACCATATGGACTTGGCACCAAGCTGACAGAAATCAGTCCACGCTGAAATTCCCGCTTGTAATGACCAATAAAATACACACACACACACACACTGCTGGGAATGACATAACATTTTTCACACAGGTCGGCTGAATCAGATCCTCACAAACTATTAAAAAAATATTAAAACCTACGAGAGAGCTGACTGCCCCTCGCCACAATTCACATTGCTCCAACGGCAATAAACTCACTGAATCTGATCAATAATAAACATTACAAGATTAATTTACCCTCCAATCTACTGCATGATTATACTAATTCAGTCCTACTTCTGAAACACAACATCTCTCCGAGAGACGCTTCTTAATCGCACTACGTAAACATATGCGAACACGGTCGTTCACATAGCCAAGTTAATTAAATCAAACAATTAAGAACTTACGACTGATAAAATATGTGCGAGCTGTTTCCATGCAAAAGGTGTGTCAGACCAAAACTAAATACACTACGTTAATCAACACAAGCAAGATATTTACAAAACAAAATATGTCCCATATACCATAAGTTAATTTGTCAGATAATAAGAATATTATTCATGTACTCATCCTCAGCCAGTCACCGTCAACGAACATCTGCAGCCATTTCCCTACAATGCTGCTTAGCTCGTCTCCCACATCTCGATGGAGTGTTGACAGTTCCAAACTTCTTCCAGGATAAGCGATGTCATCTCTCGTGCTGATGCAAAAAGTTATAGGTTAATTCACACTCGATATCTGTTTACTAAATTCGCCGTTTTAGGTACTTAATTCCCCAGAACAGTCTGTTGGCGAATTGTCGATGATACTGTCCCTACAAAAATAGTACAGTGACTATCTATCACACTGAATTTAACACATTTGTATTAATAAAATTCTGTGTCCTCATGACACGCAAAGTACAAGTGCCTACGTCCTTAGACGCACAAAAATAATAGTAACCTGTGTCTTCCGACACACAAAATATAATAGCAATCTACGTCCTCCGACGCACAAAAGTAATAGCAATGTCTTGGCTCTTCACGCCACTTATAAATGAACTGGCCCTAGGTATCGATAGAGGGGGAAATTATATAAAAAATTCTCAAAATAATAGTGGTACAGGAATGAAACAAATATCACTGAACTCGTAAAATTGCGCAGGTCAAGAATATGCCCATTAATCCTAGAATCGATCGTAGAGATGTTGTCTAGCCGAACTCCCGCGTTAATGCTAGCTGTCGCGTGCCCAAGCTAGACTTGGCGCGTTCGTAAGCATTCATCTCTCATTGGCTCCACTTTTTCAATAACTTGGCGGTTTTTATCAGACCTCGGCCTCGTAGGAGTGTCCAGTATTATCATCAGCCACTCACGTTACTGCATTATATTTTTTCTAGGCGCGAATATTACAATGAACATGCCATAAGCGTGTCTCACCACGCGTCCCTTATATTTTGAGGTAGCCACCACCTGTCCTTGTGAAACATAGCTAGGGTCATTATTCTCACAATGCTAAAGTATTTAGCCTTTTGTCAAACTGCTGCAGGTATGTTCCCGCTGTCTCCAACAAATGCTTGAAGTTTCCTCATCTTCGTCTGTCTATTTCATGACGCTGGTGGAAATATTAATTAATTGAAGAAATAAAACATCGAATCATTTATCCATCAGAGGATAAAGGGTTCAGTATATTGACCCACAATTGAATACCAGCATGCGTCTTATATCTGGCACCATCAGGCAAACTCCAGTCCATTGACTCCCACTGTTGTCTGGTATAATTCTACCTGACCAGTGCTCTTGTTCGAGAGCACAACAAGATCTGCAAGAATCCTCTGCTACCTGTTCTAGGCGACATACCAGCTCTTAGTCTCCAAAGATTGAAATCACGACATTCACCTCTTTGTGATGCTGCTCTGAAGACATCCACCAACTTCGATGCTTTGGAGGAATGGAAGGGCCGCTGGAATAACTCCACTGACTTGCCCCTACATAACATCTTCAGAGAGGAAAAATTGTTAACGGATTCCAACTACCGCGTGCAACTTGGTCCAGACTGAACAGGATCAGGACAGGTCATGGAAGGTGCAGGGATTCCCTCTATAAGTGGAACTTTGTAGGTGCAGGGATTCCCTCTATAAGTGGAACTTTGTTCCATCTCCAGAATGTGATAGTGGAGCCCCTCGTCAGACCATTCCCCACATTTTAAGTGAGTGTCAACTACGGGCTTATCCAGGTAGATTCGAAGACTTTCTATCACCAACAGCGGAGGCACTGCAGTGGGTTCACGAGTTGGACATTCAGATATAAAGGATAACACTAATGCCTAAAGTGAATCAATGTTGTTTTTTTTGTTATTGTGTATATATTTTGTACATAATGTCTTTGCCATACGCTAAAAATAATAATAATTAACTTAAATCATTACTAAAACTAAACTGAATTCAATCCATTTCTTACCTTCAAAGCTAGAAATATAAGACACATTTTAAACCTTAGTAGTTGTCCGACTCCTTGAGAGCTGCAGCCATACCTACACAGTATTTCTGGGTGTAGTTAATGTATACGTGAACAGGGACATTTTCTCTGAGGTATTCTTAACTTCATATCTATGCGGGCAAGTCAGTACATTTATCATTTCAAATGATCTTGTCGACTTCATCGTTATGCTTTGGTCTACCGTTATGCGTTACGGTTACGACGTGTATGACGTCATCATGTTGTTCAGTGCATATGCACCGAGTCTGAGTTACTCCTGGGGTCTGGCGTTATGTGATACGAAGACGGCGAGTGCGTGACGTCATACGTGCACCTCCCGCTCTCCGTTCTCCACGTGGGAAGCCTAAGTTAAAGGGTTATGGAGTCTGTTGAGTCTGAGTTTACTCCTGGGGTCTGGCGTTATGCGATACGGAGACGGCGAATGCGTGACGTCATGCATCAGAGTGCACCTCCCGCTCTCCGTTCCCCGCGCGGTAAGCCTAAGTTAATGGGTAATGGAGTCCGTTGAAAGAGTCCTGGGGCTTCGAGTGAAGCGAGAAGCCCTCCTGAGTCTTTCTAACTTGTGTAGCATTTGTAACATGCGTCATTTGAAATGATATAAAGTCTAGTCTCTCAGACTGACTGTATCTTTTCTTTCCCGGTTTCATCGGTGACGTCGTTGTTTGAAAGAGTAAATCACGTTTGAAGCGTTATGAAGCAGCAAGCATTCACATTCACTTCACCTCACCTCTGATACTTGCCACGGTGGGTGAGTGGATAGCGTGTCGGTCTACTAACCCCAAGATTGCAGGTTCGCCCCTGACCGTGGTAAGTGATTTTTGAAAGGCGGCAAAAATACGATAAGCATGTCATACGATGTTGGCATGTCAAAGAACCCATTTGAATTCAGTAGGCCGAGTTCATAATGGCAAAATTAATCTCGGGAGTTTCCGCCAGCACAAAGTTCCTCATTTCTCTACTAGAAAGCGCTATTGTGTTCAAGGAGATTAGATATCTAATATCTAATCTCCTTCACTTTCATGGTCAAGGAACTACGAAATTCGACATGCAAGCTACCCTCTGGGTGTCAAATAGCAAAGCTTGCACCAGGCATCCGAGGCCATACGATATTATTATTATTATTATTATTATTTCACAAAATGCCCAGGGAAAGTCAATATCGATCGTATATTTTCCTGATTTCAAAAGAACTAATTCTGAACTTACTTGTAAAGCACTGTTACATAACTTAAAATTGAACGCGTAAACAAACAGTGATATTCAGGCGCTGACATTCGTCGTTAAATTCATGTTAAATCCATCGAGTTTCCGGTATTTGTACTGAATTGTATTAGTTGCTAATTACCATAGCTCAAGCGTTTGTTAATTATATTCTATTCGTATACCACACATAGTTGAGTGCAGTAGCTTGGAATGTTGTGTTATTTGCAGCGAAGTGTAATCTGTCACTTTGTATGTGTACGTACCTTCATCAATCATAGTGTTAATGTTACAACCCGCTCCGCCTTATGACTGATTATAGCGCCTAGCTGGCTGTATCGTGTACCAGGGATCAAAATACGAAAGTAATGATCGAGTGGGTGGGATGGTAATACAGGGTACAGGGTGACACAAGGCATTGTGACGTAAACCAAGCAAGTATGCGTGGTAGTTCCATGTTCAGTGACGTACTGGGGGTCTATACAGCTTTGTGCTGCTTTAATGGTTGGTTCTTAAGTTTAGGGGCTGCGACAACGCGGTCATGTAGCCCCGTGTACTTTGGGTTTGTGTAGAATCTGTCTGATAACCGGTGTTAATTGTGATGACTGTATTAGTGTGTGTTATCTGTTTTTTTAATTCAAGCAAGGACTGCAGACTTTTGAATTTTTCAAATAGTTACTACTTTTGCCCCCAAACGCCACCGTCAACGACTACTAGTTCAGAACTTAGCTACCAGATGCCACCACAGTCGGATCTTGGCAACGAACGTAGGAATCTAAGAGTGTTGTTTACATTCTTAACCTATACAATTTAGCTTCACACAGGTGTAATTAGTGGAAGGTTCTTTAACATGCCATAAATCTATGAGATGGAACTGCCGGCTTTACTTCGCCTCCGAAGGAAGGCATACTGAGGGATTTTTAACGCTCTTAAAAAATCCGACGACTTCGGCCGGATTTGAACCCGCGATCTTGGGCATAGAAGCTCAGCATGCTACCGACTACGCCACCGAAGCCGCCTAATATAAAATAATAATAATATCGTATGGCCTCGGGTGCCGGGTGCAAGTTTTGTTATTTGACGGCCAGAGGGCAGATTGCATGTGAAATTTTGTTGTCTCTTGGAGCGCTATGAAAGTCAAGCAGGTTAGATATATATGTTCCTTGACACTATAGCGCTCTCTAGTTGACACTGGAGGAAATTTTGTGTTGGTGGAAAATCCCGAGAATAATTTTGCCATTATGAACACGGCCTACTGAATTCAAATGGGTTCTTTAACATGCCAATAACGTATGACATGCGTGTCGTGATTTTTGTCACCTTTCAAAAAGCACTTACCATGGCCAGGAGCGAACCTGCAAGATTGGGGTTGGTACTCCGACAGGATAACCTTTCAACCACCGTGGCAAGCTGTTTTAATGGTGAAAACATCCCTTAGCAGACAAAATTGGGGTCCCCATCCAAGCAAAAACGTAAAATTACGCAATTTTCTGAATAAATTGTGCTAATAGTTGAAAGGCTGAAGTGGCCTGAAAGGTTTCAAATTGTGAGTCTTAGACAGCTCTATCAAACTTTTTAAACAACAAATTTCTAATAATAATGTAATGATGTTATTGGCTTTACGTCCCTTTTAACTACTCTGGCTTTTAAAGACTCCGGTCAGCCGGAATTTTGGTCCGAAGGGGATCTTAAATATGCCAGTAAATCTACTGACACGGCTCCCTCAAATTTGCGCACCCTCAAATGCCACCTGACTGCGCCAGGATACGAACCTGCAACCTAGGGCCCAGCAAGCGAGAACCTTACCGGTGAGCCAGTCAAACAAATTTCTAAAATCACTTCATTCTTTACTCGTTTTCTTCCTTATTCAAATCCTGGCCAAATTAACTGATTTACAGAATTCTTTCTTTAATGTGTTCCTTTTTTGAAAAATCTTCACACCGGAAGTAGTTATAAGGGCTTAAGTGAAACTCTGCATTGACTCACACTAGCGCTCGTGGTGGTAGAAAAGGCAAACTGCTAACCTAATCGACCGGACATGGTTGAGATTCCGGTGAACAATCAATCTACCGCATGGCATCACCTCATACGGAAAGTTTAGTGTGTCCTTTACGTTTAAAAAAGTGCAGACGACAAGGAAATATAATTACAAACGCACCATAAAAGGATTAGTGTTCATTATTTCAGAATTGTAGTACATGTGACTGGATGCATAAAACTGGATCGCAAAGGGCTGGCGGACCACCCGGTATCCCTCCCTCTATTATTCTGCTAAGGTCCCATTCCAGTTTTGTACCGAAAATAAGGTCCCATTAACACCAACCTACACATATGGGGTACCTACAGGTTCAGCATAACCCAATGCGTAACCGAAACGCACTCACTTACTCTTTAAATGCCTCACAATTAAATAAATAGCTTAAAACATGTATAATTACAATGAAATAATGAAAGAATGCAACAAGGTAACCATGGTAACAGAATCTCACAGGTCCATCTATTTCTGTAAGACGCAATGCAATTCCAATTATTACATTACTGTGAAAGTTTCCAGACAGTTATAAGGTTATCACTGAACCAAATTAAGCTTTAAAATTCATCAATACATACAGTATAATGCGCTTAAGGGGGTAAAGGGGCACTCTAGAATTTTTTCACGCAATGTTCACGTGTGAGTATGGTACGAAAGGTCTTTTTCACCCGACTATCAAGGGTCTCCGAAAACCACATTTAAAGGCCCTTAAATTAACAGTGTCTGTGATATTCCCAGAAAACTCACTTCGATCTGATATACCTATGAAGGAATGACAAACCCCTAACCACTGCACCAGTAGCTGAATTGATAAAGTCTGATTATTCATACCAAGGATAAATCATTCATGATTGAGATTTTGCTAAGTGTACTCTTTACAACTCGAATATTCGCGGGCGAAGCCGCGACGGGTAATGGTAGTATATATATATTTGTTATGGATTAGGTTTTATTGTATAACAAGTGCAAGTGCACTTAATTCCCACTCGATACTCATAAAAGCATATCCATGGTTGAAGTTTTGGTTCTGTAGCACCACTTGTTGAAACATCCGCCCGCCATCTGTGTGCAGATGTTATCCCTTGTCTGCTCTCTTCTTGGTCTCCGGAGCCATGGACCAATGGTAGCTCTAAACACCTTCTAGTACAGTGGATCATGATCCCGCGGCGAAGCGGTTCTCGTTAAATCGTGTACCATGGCCATGCGGGCAGCTGCTGCAAGCCATCCTGAGTGTGATTTTCTCCCGAGTTTTTCCACACTCCCTCGAGGCAAATGTCCTGAGGCACTTACCTCAGCCCTGTCCCTGATACAGCTACAGTCATCAGTATGGACCGGGCATTTAAGCACTGAAAACAATTAAAATACGCACGCAATTATGCACTAAAAATGTAGAAAATCATCATCATCATTTATTGTACATAACAGGTCATTAAGGCCCATGACAGAAAACAAAGAAACATTACAAACACTTCAAATACGGTATACAATATTACAAACCAAACATTCCCTTAATCAATCCATTGTCGTCAACCATATTTGATCCGTCCGATATTTTCTTTTGCCTTTTTATTTGATCTTGTAATTTAAGACTGGTAGGTTATCAGCCTTCCGAGCCCGAGCTCAGTGATGGATCTAAGGTGCTGAGCCACCCGGTCTGTTATCAAAGTGACCTTCTCCACGGCTCATAGAGTCTCACCTATCCTTACCCATACCTTTTGGTCCGGGTATATATATTTAAAAAAAAAGGATCATATAAAATTGATATTAATTCAAAAGGTAGGAATCACCAGCTATTACAGGGGGAAGAATGTGTACATAACCTAAAATTGTAAACGTTGATTGACAACTAGAAAGATCTGTCACCTCACACAAACGTGCGGGTTGTCTTGGGCATGATATAGAAGGCGGTGGAGGCCCGTGTGCTCTTCCTCAATGAATACAAAGAACTACGAAATATCAAATCAACGCATGATAAACAAACCTGTCTGCAATTTAGGACACACAAACACACTGAATGGTGCATTTGAGTGAACTAGCATAATGAGAGCACAGATTCATGAGATAACAGGAACTGGCACTGGTAACACAATTAAAGAGCTGTGTAAACACACGATGATCCCTTAAAACAACATCAAATGACAAATCCGTGACAGCACCACATTCCAAGATCTTATCATGGCCCCCAACAATTAATAGAAAATATACATTAAAATTGAAAAATATGCACTTAACAATGAGCCAATCTTATTCACTCACTTCATACAAGTATAATTCACTGCATAGAGAAGCATCGCAATATATTTATTTATCGTATGACATTAGTGCCGGGAGTGTCCTAGGACATGTTCGGCTCGCCAGAGGCCGTAACTGCTTCAAACGGATACCCATGGGGTGAGCTACAATTCAATTACAAGTAGTTCCAACTTTCGCTACCAGATGTCAATGATACCTAGTAGTGAACGTTGGAACATTGATAGAGCGTTCCAACGAAATATAACCTAGAAATATGGTTGGTTCTTAAGTTTAGGGGTTGTGACAACGCGGTCATGTAGCCCCGTGTACTTTGGGTGTGTGTAGAATCTGTCTGATAACCGGTGTTAGTTGTGATGACTGTATTAGTGTTTGTTATCTGTTTTCTAAATTCAAGTAAGGACTGCAGACTTTTGAATTTTTCAAATAGTTCCTACTTTTGCCGCCAAACGCCACCGTCAACGACTACTTGTTCAGAACTTAGCTACCAGATGCCACCGCAGTCGGCTCTTGGCAACGATCGTAGGAACCTAAGAGCGTTGTTTACATTCTTAACCTATACAAGGATCTTTTACATGCCATAAATGTATAACATGGGACAGCCGGCTTTACTTCCCCCCAGAAGGAAGGCATACTGAGGGATGTTAACGCTCTTAAAAAATCTGACGACTTCGGCCGGGTTTGAACCCACGATCTTGGGACCAGCAGTTCAGCACGCTACCAACTACGCCACCGAAGCCGCTATCACAATAGATAATTGCAAGTTTTTCAATGTTTTCAGGAGACAAATTACGTCTATTTTAATTGTTTCCTGTGCATAAATGTCCGGTCCCAAGCCATCAGTTAAATAATCACTACCACCTGACACCCATTGCTTTAATAAATACTTTCTGCTGCACTTCTCTTTAGGCATTTTGAGTTAAGGATACGCAGACTAAGAATACAGTAACACAGTAACTGAAGAAACTCCTCACTAAACTAACCCCGGGCTGTGGCTGTCGAGATGATGAAAGGAATGTCCCACCCCATTCCCTTCTTCAAATTGCCAGGCAATATTGCGTGAAATACGAGTACTGTCATCTCGTGGTCTGTTGCTCAGAAAGTTGCTTACAAGGGATGTCCAACACGCAGGCGAATCCTATTTTGTTCGAGATATTTAGATCGTAGACTTTCGCGGCCGGTGTCTAGTTTATCATCTTGGCTTACAGGATTGAGCCGCGTCACATATCGGTTATTATTTCCCGGCGTTTCGGCTGACATTGCAGCAGCCTTAATCATGGGTAGGTTCAAGTTGGTGTCCGTACTCAAACTAACGGCTATTGCCAGTCAGATGAAAGTTCTACTAGCGCGTGACTGCCAGGGGCGGGGACCAATCAGCGAGCAGCGTGACGACAATGCAGGGCAAGCAAGCACTCTGACTGGCAATAACCGTTAGTTTGAGTACGGACACCAACTTGAACCTACCCATGATTAAGGCTGCTGCAATGTCAGCTGAAACGTCGGGAAATAATAACCGATATGCGACACGGCTCAATCCTGTAAGCCAAGATGATAAATTGTTCAAGATGTTTTAATTATATTTAATTTGAAATGTATGTGCTAAAATATGCTGTTATGTTCAGAATATGAAACAAAAAATCCTCTAATTATGCATTTGCATATGCGCATATGGACTTTCAAAAAATCTGCTCCCTAGGCATCACATGAAACAACAACAACAAGCATGGTGACGGAAGGGAGTGGGAAGGGAACTGGTGTCTGTGACGGGCCCTCACTTAGCTCGCTAGAGTGACGCTACATATTTGATGACGTGTGATGAGTCTTGTACACATGTCTCCATTATGTCACTTGGCATTGTTCTAAAACTAATAGCAGCTCCTCCAATGTGCACGCGCCGAGCAGAATGCTAGTTTGTTGGATGTACAATGGCTGGGAGTTTCAGTCCACTACTCCTCCGTCTTTACAAATGATTGGAGACTAATTATGCATTAACTTTTAATGTCCATATTCATATTATCTTTGTTTGAGATTATGCTGTGTAAATATTAATGAATAAAAATAAAAATTCAGACTTTTACGACCGGCGTTGAAATAGGAATGTCTGTTTCGCGGGCTTATAGGCCGTGTTCTAAGGACATTTTGTTGTCCTTAGAACACGGCATATAAGCCCGCGAAACAGACATTCCTCTTAATGAATATGTTTATTGTGGGACTGTGGCTCCATTTTCAATAGCTGTTCGATTTTGTTGTCCTTAGAACACGGCATATAAGCCCGCGAAACAGACATTCCTCTTAATGAATATGTTTATTGTGGGACTGTGGCTCCATTTTCAATAGCTGTTCGATGTTTGTGCCCTTCTAAGAAAATAAAGATTAATTGTGGAGTTAACCAGAACCGGAACCAAACGAAAACGTGGTAGATTATTGAACATACAACCTGTGACAATAAAGTTCGGTGAATAGTCCTGTACTATCAACATAGATGAACAATGCACGACAGTGACCCTATTGTCCTTCGAAATAGTCCCCTCCCGTAACTATGCAATGCTGAGATCGGCGATACATGTCCTAGAAACTTTGCAAGAAGACGTCCTATGGGTTGATGTTCAAAAGGCTCGTCACGTGACCGAAAAGTTCGGTGAATGGGTCTATATTACGAACGGATTGTTGGCTTACCTGAAACAGCAGTTACTGTCCTTTGAAGTAATCGCTGTAAATGGTTATGCACTTGTGAGAATGTATGTACAAGTCCTGGAAACTCTTTACGAATAGCCTTCAGTTTGGTCGTCACATTACGTTGGATGTGCGAAATGTTCGTAAACCTCTGGCCTTTCAGTGCTTTTCGGTTACCCTGGACCTGGACCCCGCCACTCCATACTTAGACGCTTGACTTCGGGGTCGGACCTCAGACACCAGGTCTCGTCCCCCGTGACGATGGTTTTCAGATAAGCCATTCCATTCCACAGAGCATTCACCCTTCTCACTGCCACCCGCTAAACAGATGTGCATGGTAGGTTGCATAAATTCATCCTACACACTGCAACCCGCCGAACATGTGTGCATGATAGGTTGCATAAATTCATCCTTCTAAACACGCAGTGTGTCAAACAGGTCTTACACGTTGCGTTGTGTGTCGCCAATGTTGCCAGGTCGACCGTTTTGCCTTTATTCACCGAAGGCAACGTGACGAGCCTTTTGAACACCATCCCAAAGGACGCCTTCTTGCAATGTTTCCAGGACATGTATCACCGATCTCCGCATTGCATAGTTACGGGAGGGGACTATTTCGAAGGACAATAGGGTCACTGTCGTGCATTGTTCATCTATGTTGATAGTACAGGACTATTCACCGAACTTTATTGTCACAGGTTGTATATCATTCACATACCTTTCTGGTAGTCATTAGGAATTGAAAATACTGTCAAATATCACTAATATTGCTTAAATGAAGGTGTTTATTTGTAGGTTGTTCAACGACGGCAGATGTTTGTTGCCGACACGTCGACGTCTTATTGCGTTGCCATGATGTCCGATACAAAATACCCCACACGACACACGTAACTTTTTAATTATGTGAAAAAAGAAATAATTGGCAAACCATTGGCCTGGATAAAGATTATTGATGCGTGACTACCCCCAATGTGCGTGCCCGCAGGGCCTCCCTACCTAACAATAATTATTAGTCCAGGCGAAAACCATTGGTCTACCGGATGTGGTATAGTACCGAATGCGCGAGGTTGCCAATACTGTACATGATGCCAAAAATGGCGGGTCATCTATATAAGTAGTGATCCTATTTGGGATGACTGGGTGGGTTACAGACAGCGGACGAGTAAACATCTATTACTATATCCATCTCCAGATATTATTACAACAGGTATTTTGGCTAAATTCAGTAGCCTAGTTTTATAATTTTTACTTCTTCTTCTTCTTCTTCTTCTTCGTCGTCTTCGTCCTCTTCTTATTCTTCTTCTTCTACGCGATCAGACCCAGTGGACCGCGCGCTGCTACAAGTTTCCTTCTCCATCGTCTCCTATCCATAGCTGCCATCCGCCAACTGTCCACACGTATCGCTGCCTGTTGCAGATCTTGATGGAGTCCATCACTCCACCGCTTCCTTGGTCTCCCTGGCGGTCTTCTTCCTGTGGGGATGAAATCCAGTAGCATACAACGCCATCGGTGGTCTTCCATGTCCAGCCCACTGCAGTCTTGTGGTTTTGATGATTCCAGCTATGTTGGCATCATGGTACAGGTCTTCTACTTCATGATTTTGTCTGATCCTCCATTCACCCATGTGTACATCCCTCCCCGGTCCGAAGATCTTACGAAGAACTTTTCTCTCAAAAACGAATAGTTTATGAAAGTCCTGTTTTCGGATACTCCATGTCTCACATCCATATAGTACAACGGGTTGGATCAGAGTTTTATACAGACGAATTTTGAACTGTCTGGAGAGACATTTGGACCGAAGAAGCTGTGTTAAGCTGTAGAGAGTTCGGTTTCCTGCTTGGATCCTGCCGTTGATTTCTGCCTCACATGATGAGTTCTCCGTGAAAATCGATCCTAGGTACTTAAATTCATGGACCCTCTTGTAGGACTGGTCCCCTACCCGGAGTGACTGTAGTTGCCCAAAAACTTGGTCTTGCCCGCGAGTCATATTGAGGTACTCCGTCTTGGTTTCATCCACGATTAGCCTAAATTTGATGGCAGCTGCCTTGAGTGCTCTGGTCATTAGCCTCAACTCTTCCTGAGAGCTGGAGAGTAAACTGATATAATCTGCGTAGGCAAGGTATGCTAGGTTCTTCCCTTCGACTTGGATTCCTTCAATTTTTTTACTTCAGTTCAGGTAAACTCCACTCTTACCAAGCAAAGCTGGAAGTGACGGTTGTCTGCCCCTAATGATACTGTAATGAAATGAAATGAAAATGATCACTGCTCCTACTAATTAACTAAAAACAAACATACATGTTACTGTAGACAGTCCACCTCGTGACGTAGTGGCTAGTGTTCTTAGGCGTCAAATGCGAAGGCAGCGTGTCATTTGATTTACTGGCACGTTAAAGATCCCCTTCGGAGCAAAATTCTGGTACTCCAGCGTCTTTAACCCCCGCAGTAGTTAAATGCGACGTAAAACTAATAACATTCAAGTTGAAAACCAATTCAATTACCTCTGATGTTGGGGTTCGAATCCACTCGTCTACAGAGTCGGGTGATAGCCTGACGCAATGACCGAGACCCTTAAATCGCGATTGGCTCAATCAAACATTACAAGCCCCAAATACAGAACATTCAAGGAGATGTCAAACATTTGATTCCAAACCCTCTAGAGCCCTGCGCGGATAAACAAAACGTTATCCGTATCCGCCCCGCATCCGCAAGACTAATATCAGCATCCTCCCCGTATCCGCATGACTGTTATAAGCATCCGCCCCGTATCCGCATGACTGTTATCCGCATCCACCCAGCATCCGCACTACTGTTATACGCATCCGCCCGCATCCGCGCAGGGCCTTAGCCATGACGTCTTTAGAATGTTGTTCCAGTGCGAGGTGCAATGAAAGCACAATTATCCTCCAGAAGGAAGAGGGCAACAGTTAGAAGATGGCATTGGTATTCCAGTCAGTCCGGCATGCGCCCTGCTTCCATATTCACTCTATCAGCATGTACTGCACGAGGTGCCTTGTTAAGTGGCGGTGGACGTGTCTGTACTGAGGATAAACAGCAGAGAATACATCCCAAACTTCCATTGCGGGCATCTCAGTGATGGGCAGAATAGCAAGTGGGTATTTTCCCCCTCAGACGTAGCCAAAGTACGGACGAGACGACGACTAATCGCACCCCCATTATTATAGGAAATCATTAATCCACAGTAATCCACCTTCAAAATTTCGATTCTTCAATGTATTTTTAATGTACTCTTCTAGTTAATTTTTTTGGAAGAATTATTTAAATATCTGCAAAAGTTTCGGAGTAATGATTTAAAATGCTAGACATCGCATATGCTTTGCGGTACTTTGCGGTTCATTTTCTCAAAACTATATTTTTCAAATCCGTTTTACTTGTAACTCCTAAATTATGCATTGCATTGGAATGATACTTCTCTCTAATGTTCTAAGTGTAAGAGACTACAAAACTGGCCAAACTCATGTTTCTAGGGTTGATAATTACACGGATAAAAATTATTTACAACCCAAAAATTGACCAAAATATGCAATTAAGTAACACGAAATTTAAAATGCCACTAATTTTGAACATATAATTCTGGAAGTGGTCAGATGTGTAGCTGTAACTTTTAACAGAACACTAATATATTGATAAATGGTCCAGCTATGAATAAAACGATGAGCACAGACACGCAAACAGCCCCCAACTTGAATAATTAATTAGCGAGTTTGATAATGCTAAAATCAATTATGAGATATGTGCTCACTAGTAAATATATAGGTTGCTTTATTTACAAAGTTTCATTGCTATACATGAAGCCTCCGTGGCTTAGGCGGCAGCACGCCGGCCTCTCACCGCTGGGTCCGTGGTTCAAATCCCGGTCACTCCATGTGAGATCTGTGCCGGACAAAACGGAGGCAGACAGGTTTTTCTCCGGGTACTCCGGTTTTCCCTGTCACAAATTTCATTCCAGCAACACTCTCCACTATCATTTCATTTCATTTGTCAATCGTTTAATCATTGCCCCAGAGGAGTGCGTCAGGACTCGGCAGCCGGCACAGTTCATATCCTCGCCGCTAGGTGGGGGTTAATTCATTCCATTCCTGACCCGGTCGGAGACTGGAAGCAGGCTGTGGATTTTCATTCATTGCTGTACATACAACAGGAGCTGAGATAAAAATTACTTAAAATGCCAAACTTTGAAGGTGGTTTACTGCAATGGTCCCCTTTAGAGAATATTTTAACCTGCCAATTAGAGGTAGCCATTTATATCGATATCCACCAATCGAGTTCCACTTGTTGTTTGCTGACGTCTTGTGCTCATATACCGGGGGAATCAGGTGCCCCTAATGATCTTGTTTTATGCAGCCCAACTAACGTGTGTTATCAGGAAGTTCGATATTTATCTGCTTACATCCCGTATGGTAGGCCTACTAATGCACTGCAAGCATATCCCGCAAACGACCTTCTATTATACGTAATATTCGAACGGTCTGGCCGGCCCCGTGGTGTTGGGGTAGCGCACCTGCCTCTCACCCGGAGGCCCCGGGTTCGATCCCCGGCTCCGTCAGGGATTTTAAAACTGACGTGAGGGTTGGAACGGGGTGCACTCAGGCTCGTGAGGACAATTGAGTAGCTGTCTGACAGTGAGACAGCACCCCGATCACGAATACCAAGATTAACGGCCGAGGGACCCGACGCGCTGATCACGCGTCACCCCAATATCTGCAGGCCTAATGGCTGGGCAGCGGTCGCTTGGTCGGCCTTAGCCCTTCATGGGCTGTATAGTGCTAGGGGTAATTCGAACGGTCTGCAGTCACATTGAGGGAAAATAATAGTGTTCAGTATCGTTTGAAATTTGAAATTAAGAAAAATTTTGATTTTTCTGTTATTTTTTAAATTGCGTAATTTTAACAGCAGGCACTTTCATGAACATTTCCATCTAGCAAAATGAAACTAAATTAACTTTTGAAACACGGCTGTGTTATAATATAACACACAAGGAGGAATTATTTCTAAATCTTTCATGTAGAAAAGTTGTCGAAAAAAGGGATTTTTTTCATTACGTAATTTATTTTACCAAAAAATTGGAATCAAAGATTTTCCTACTAGCTTATTAGTAGGACTAATTAATTAATTGAATTATTTATTTATTTATTTATTTATTTATTTATTTCACGATATAAAGGATCAAAAGCATAAGCGGCATTCTTTACTTTCTTTAGACTTTTTGATTTAAGGCGAGATATGCTCCGACACCGCAAAACCCGTTTTCGTTTCTTAAAAATGTTCTTTTATGTATACTTCCTAATAGAGAGAAAACTGGTGGCTTCGGTGGCGTAGTAGGTAGCATGCTGAGCTTCTATGCCCAAGGTCACTGTTCAAACCCGGCCGAAGTCGTCGGATTTTTAAGAGCGTTAAAAATCTCTCAGTATGCCTTCCTTTGGAGGGGAAGTAAAGCAGGCGGGCCCGTGTCAGACATTTATGGCACGTAAAAAACCTTCCACTAACTACACTTGTCTGAAGCCAACATTTGTAGATTAAATTTGATAGCGCTATATTAGTTCCAACGTTCGTCACCTGGTGCTGGCTGCAATGGCATCTAGTAGCCAAGTCCACAGCTAGGTGTTGTAGACGGTAGCATTTGGTAGCAAAAGTAGGAACTACTTGAAAATTGATCGTCTGCAGTCCTTATCCGAATCACAGATAGTACACAGTAATACAGCCATCACAATTAACACCGGTTATCACACACCCAAAGTACACGGGGCTACATGACCGCGTTGTCGCAAGCCCCTACACTAAGAAACCAACCAATAAATATGTAACGTGTTTTTCGAGGGTATTTTATGCCACTGAAATAATTCAGATGGAAGCCATTCAATGTTTGTTTACGCGGCAACTTGTTCAGCCAGGATAATTTTCATTTAACTTATTATTATTATTATTATTAATGTCCTTTTTTGGAGCTTTTTCTTTAATGATTATAACTATACAGATAGGTTTTCGATTTTATAGAAAACACTATCAAGCGATTTATTACAAACAACATTATCACGGTAAATTATATGATTGCGGAGATTTACGGATTTTTTTCAGTTAATGATTTATTGCGAGAGAGTTGAGTCATCGGAAATTTCCGCTACAGGAATAATCTTGTCGTGAAGCGATGACGACATCGAGGAACATTTACAACTGGCTGTTTCAAGAAAAGGCGAATTGGACTGTAACGGTAAATTTACCGAGTGCGATGTAGTTGTGGCGGGAGGTCTCGCGTGCCGGTCTCAAGCCAAGGAGGGGAGACGTGACGCACGGTGATTGGTCTACAGGCGAGGCGAGTAGCTGAGGAGTGGAAATTTGGTGGGGGTACCGGCGATTCATTATAGTGTTCGCGCGCCGTGAAGAGAGGGCTATTAACATTGTAAAACTTGTCCAAACTGGACGATCTTTAGGTTGGTTCCGTTGTGATCGGGCCGTAACTTGAACATTGTATTTGCATAGTCTACGGACTTCGTACTCGTTTTCGATGGCGAACTTTTCAGTACTGCTATTCTCGACTGACACATTAGTCATGAGAAATACGCGAGCTCTTGTGAACAGGGAGTCGGCGTAAGTGGCTAACGGATTTTGATCACCACTATCTAGCATTTAACTTCAACATATTAACGATCTCCGCAAGTAACGAAGAAGATGTCGACGTCCAAAAGGCTGATGGAAGTTCTCGCGATTCATCACGTACGAGGGAAATGCTACTGCTATTTCCAATGGTAAGCGCGAATGACTCAGAACTACGTAATCTCTCTCTCTCTTCATTGTTTCATAATCAGAATTTCAGTAACTTCTTAGCTTGGTCGTAATAGTAAATTCAGTAATGCATCCGACTCCGTTTTCACGTAATTTTCTAGAGGTAAAATTCAAATCGTAATGCTCCATTTTAAATTATTATTATTATTAAAATTGCCACTACTTGTTTTTATATAATAAATTCATTTCTTATACTATGAAATCTTTGCTTCCAGTAGGTAGCATTAGATATTGACCTAATTCCTTCTCCTGATACAATTGTTAGTTGGGTTAATGATCAAATCATGCCAGGGTCTGAGTGTGAAGATTCTTAAAGGTGTTCTGCCCGAGCTAGGCGTTGATAAATATAAATTTAGATTTCAACTTAGTGTTGAGGTCTTGGCGCCCATTAATTCAACGTATCTTAGTCGGAATAAACATTACATGTACCGTTCTAACGTGGGACTTGTTGTGGTTTAGCATCAATCACCCCAGTGAAACCATTACATTTGTCACCCAACAGTGGGGAAACTAGTAAAACCGTTACATTTGTCCGCTCAACGTGGAGTAAAAACCATTACAGAGAGAACACTAAGAATCTGGGGAGAAATCTAGTGAAAGATAAAGAGTAAAATAAAAATTGTGGGGATGCTAATAGGACACGCGGTTGTGGATAAAGTGTAACGAGAGAAGTCTTAAAATCAGCCACAAAGGAACTACATGTCCCGTTAGAAACCTCAGGGTCCGTAGCTTAATATGACGTAAAGAATAGAAGTTTGAATATTTTCAGCATTCTGGTGCCCTTAAACAATATTTGTATTTTAAATCACGTAGATTAGCCAGCTGACCCACTGAGCATTATTGGTTTCCACTTGGGAGCTTGCTTGCACACGCCTGGATAATTGAATTACGGTGACGTAGTCGCTGGTGTCTGAGGAGGATTGCAAACACTTGATAGCTGAGGTATGAAGTGGGGACCGCCAAGAAGAGTGTAAACACAGCTTGTCATACACCACACGGCCTCTACATGCAAATACATACCAAGTGCGTCGGGACCATATTGTTCCTTCACTTTCGAGATGGTTATGCTTTATTCACGTGCTGCATTGCGCAAGTTTTACTGTGTTTACAGAATACTGTCTTTCAAATTCAACAAGTGAGAAGGACTTAATGCATTTTGCTTGTGATCCTTTATATCGTCAGATAAATAAATAGCCCATGTAATTGTAATGACTAGCTTCAACTGTTTGAATGATAAATATATAATAACCTGTGTAACTGTGATGACAAGTAACAACTGAATGAATGAATGAATGAATGAATGAATGAATGATTAAATTAATATATAATTAAATAACCTATGTAATTGTAATGACTAGCTGCAACTGTTTGAATGATAAATGTATAATAACCTGTGTAACTCTAATGACTAGTAACAACTGAATGAATGAATAAATTAATATATAAATAAATAACCTATGTAATAGGGGCGAGAAAAATGAAAAAATATTTTTTGGCGTTATTAGTTATTTACAATGTAAAGAACAGGAATTTGTCAAAAAAAAGGGGATAAAAAATAGTCATTTCATAAGATACAAATGGCTATGCTGCACCATGAATGACAACGCCCACTTTTACAGAGAGTTATGTTTGTGCGTATAACTTCTGAACAATTATTGATAGATTTCTGATCTCACTTCTGGTCTGCTCTGTTGAGCGCAGGCATTGTGTTGGTAACAGTGACAACTTCCTGCATTGTTTATGTTACTAGTGGTTACTGAACTTCGTCATAATATTATAATCACTGTGATTTTGAACTGACCTGTTGAACAAATATTGGTTTAAGGGGCGGAACAGCGAGGTAATCTGCCCAAATTATTAATAATTGAATCGGTGATTTGAAGAGGGAAACAAGTCCACTTATTTGCAAAAAGATACGTTGAAATACACATTTATTTATACCATCTTTTTGGAAGCCTTCATAGGGAGGTTAAGGCTGCTTGAGCTTTTAGTTCTCGCAGTCAAGTGGTGCAGTTGCACCTAATATAAAGGGAGGTGGCGCGCAGTTCGTTACTCCTGTGGGGGTCCGGGCGGGGACACCAAGAGCCCGTCGAAGAGCCTAGCTTGGTGCCCTAGGCGAAACCCCACACAAGACACGGCACAAACCTAGAAGAATTGCTGAGCTTTAACACATTTATTTATTGATGTGTAACATCTTTCCGCTCGGGAGTTTTGTGGGAGTGATTTTGAAAAATGGGGACGGAAGTGGATCGGAACGATCGAGCTGGCAGTGGTGGATCGAACGGAAGTATGCACTGCCCGCTCGAACGATCAAACGGAAGTGCACTAGCTGGCAGTGGTGGACAACGTAAGTATGCACTGCCCGCTCGATCGATCAAACGGAAGTGTACTACCTGGCAGTGGTGGACAACGGAAGTATGTACTGCCCGCTCGATCGATCAAACGGAAGTGCACTAGCTGGCAGTGGTGCACAACGTAAGTATGCACTGCCCGCTCGATCGATCGAATGGACGTGTGCCCTACCTGGCAGTGGTGGATCGAACGGAAGTATAAGACGCACTGCCAACTCGATCGATCGATCCAGCTGGTACTGGTAAGAGAAACAATCAGCGCGCGGTGTCGAAAATTGACACCAAGACGCACTCTCGGCCATGTGGAATGTATATGACATACTGAACGGAAAACGCTCATGCGAACTCTGGTGCCAAGTGATTTAAACAAATGACATGGTACATGTTCGAAGTCTTCGTATCAGTATTTAAATGGTAAAATGCCTTAATATCAAACATTGTAAGTAGTCGGCATTGCATTGGCATAAGACATTTTAAACTCAATGTCACTCAGGAACATTATCGAAACAAGCAAAATATAAATGAAACTTAATTCCGTAATGCAGTATTATTGGAACGTGGAAATAAGTCACCATCTTGTGCACAACATTTGAGTAGTCGAAATAGCCGTGGGGTTATTGCGTATGACTGTGAGTCTAGAGATCTTGGGTTCGAATCCTGGGCGGGGTAGTTATTTTTGCTACCAGATTACCATTTTAAACGATATTTATCATATCAATATGACTCATTTTAACAGAATCCATATGAAATTACGTGTTGGTCTGTGAATCAAGAAGACTTGTTTATAAGGAATTTAAGGTTATGAGCGGTGTCGCGTCTATTAATCCAGTTGATCCATATCGTATTCTTTATTTAGGCTAGTGCTGGTGGAAGCTACAAATCATCTAATAAAATGAGTTCCGTATTATAAACTACAATATCTGTAAAACACTCCCAATAGATTAATATGTGTGCCAATAATAGTATAAAATACCGGTGTATCAACAATTTCACGTGAGGTTTCTTCTATGTCAGATGTTACACATCATATGCGACTACTGTAAGGCTCTTTTTTTATTTTTTTATTTATGTATGTATTTATTTATTTATTTATTTAAAAGCTAAAGGAAGTAGGAGACTTAGGAAGCAAAATAACCAGTGATGGACGAAATGATGCAAGTTATGGGGCAGGAATGTTCTAAGAATTATCAGAGGTAACACAATGTAATGAAATACTTCAACCTCATGTTTCTCAGTTTAACATTTCTTCACTACTTCGGTACCATTTGTAAGAAAACTAATAAAGATAGGTCCATTACATTTTTTATGCATCAACATCATCCTAATGAACAGTAATATGAAGGGATATCCTTTTAAATAATATACAAAATGAAATATAAATATTTTTCGACATTATTTTAGATTAAAACATCGTACCTTAATCAAATCATATTGGCAAAAGTATTTTGTTTTGTCAATAATCCTTATTACTGCAGATAATGATACAAACAGTAATCCAATTTTGAAGATTTAACATGGGCGAGATAGGCAGGTCTGGGATCTCGGTTCGGGGCAGGAGCACCAGGACTTAAGGTACCAAACAAGCATTAATCTGGATGGGGTGTGAAAGAGACAGGAAAATATATCCTCAGCATCCTTCGATCTCCGGACTTGAAGCTCCAATTCAACTCTCATGACTCCCCTGCGAGAAACATAATATTGGCACCATATCGCGATTAGCAACTTTCATAACCTCTATGAATGCCACCTTGTGTGGCCTCGTATCGGCACGTCTATCCCAAAGGTTTGGGGTTCGATTCTCGGATATCAAGAAATTCAAGTCTAGACAACACTGGAATGAGGTTTACTCAAACTTGTAACAATAATTCAGAACAGATGAGTTCAATTCCTACATGGATCATTTAAGAAGTGGATCTCGGTGTTTAATTACTTCTACTCCTGGAAAATGCTGGGAAGGTACCTAAATTAATAACACGGCTGACTTGTGCACAAATCATAGCCCCAGTTACAAATAAACACACAGCCATCATTAGTGTTATTGTGTGTGAACTGAAGAATCTCTACTTAGTATAAAACCAAGTTCCCGATTTTTGAATGTCACGGGTAATCCCAAGAACCACTGGATGGATTTTGATTCGCTTTTCACCATTCTGTATAGGATATCTCGGGTAAGGTTTATGTAGAATATTATTTATTTATGAACAAAGGAAGCCAAGCATTAACGATTTCAGTGAAAAAGTCGAAAAAAAACCTGGCGTCCGAGCGCTTTTTAAGCTTACACTGGGAAACCGTTAAAAATATCTAAATACTATGAGCGTAAGAGTTATTTACAATGCTTTCATTTGAACATTAAATTGTATCTCAAGTGTCGCCAATAAAGTCATATAGTCCGTAAGAATCCGCAAAAAATTAGATGCTAATTTTCCAAAAATAGATGCTAAATAGGGAAAAAATAAATGCTAATTTAAAGGAAAATAGATGCTAAATTTTCAGGTCCCTAACTATCAGTGTAATAATTGTTCAGCATGAATAGTTCTACAAATCTTCAATACATCGCCCACTAATCTCCATTCACTTACTGAGGCGACAGTTGACGAGCTAGCTAGGGGTGAGCCTATCACCCCAGTTACAGCCTAGCTAGCGGGCGAGCCTATTACCTCAGGTACAACCAGCAGCAAACTGTCGAGTCGTATTGAGTTAAGACTTCAGAGAAGAGTGGTTGTGTTTGGAGTTTCCCTGGAAGTGCAACTTCGGCTTTTCTTCATTTCGCCTGTGAACTTTTCGTTCCGCTAAGTGCACTGTCAAGTTAAGATTGGATGGAAGGGGGATTTGTGTTTCATGCACCTCGCCATTCTTAAATTACGTCTCACAAGAATTTGTTGCACATGCATCTCCATGATAATATAATTAATAGTCCAGTCAGTGATTTTAACCCATCATGCCGAGACGTAAAACGGATATTGGTCGTTGTTCATTGACATTGAAAAAAAAGCGCTTATCACGTAATGCATTCATAACTGTTCCCGGGCGAAGTCGGGGTGGGTTGACAGTCAATAATAAAGGGCGAATTAAGAATGGTGCGTTTATACTTGTTTCACAACAGCACAGCTAAGCTTATAGAGCGCAAACACATTTGCCATTGAAAAAACAAATGTTTTAAATATCCGTATTGATAGTAGAATTAAATGTTTAAAATTATACGCCAAATCAATACTCATCACATATTTTTTATATATACTGTAGGACATGTTTCGACCTTCAATGCGGTCATCTTCAGCTAAAAACTGAAAATCAATGAAGAATTAAACCAAAATAGTTTATATGTACTTAAATCTAAATAAGAAATGAAAAGTTAATGATAAAATTGTAATATCCATTTTAGTATTTTATTTCATTTTATATCAATTTTATCATTAACATTTAATTTCTTATTTAGATTTAAGTACATATAACCTATTTAGGTTTAATTCTTCATTGATTTTCAGTTTTTAGCTGAAGATGACCTCATTGAAGGTCGAAACATGTCCTATATATAAAAAATATATATGTGTTTTGTATTGATTTGGCGTATAATTTTAAACATTTAAGAGCTAAGCTTAACAGGAGCACATGTCACCATGGAGAGTAAAGCGATGACTGAGGCTGGTAGAGCTGGGTCATATCCTACTCACGTGACTGTACTTGTCAACCAAACTGGCTGGCAGCTGGCTGCGTGGAAACAATGAATAATTGCTATCTCGGCCCTAAATTAAATCCTTTGCATGCCTACTTTTGAATTTTGCAAAAAATGAAAGTAGACTTATGAGATCTGCACAGCGCCAAAAATTGTGTGTATGTCTGTGTGTGAGTGTGCGTACTCTGAATGTCTGCCCCCTTCCCTTTCCCCCTACTATCAATTCAAACACGGTGAAACCGAATTGAACGAAATTTGGTACATGGGTAGCACTAGTAAAGTTCACCTTAGTGTCATGTTTTATATCGCCGCCATCTTTACCAAAACTGAATGGCGGCCACTCAAACGTTCAAAATGTAAAATCAAATAACGACTAAACTAATCATCCGATCTCTACCAAATTTGGTAACAACATACTGAACCCTTGCAAAGAAGCATATGAGACTCAGTTTCGGGGGGTGTAACGGTTCATATCGTAAGTTGTTGTCAAAGCGCTTCATAAACTTGCAGGGTAACATATAACAAAATAACATGCAGGAAAGAGTGAAGCCAGGGTTAAAACAAATGAATTTAATAACAAATCACCATATTTACACTTAACAAATAAACAACAAAAACTCCCATCTTACTCCCACTTAATAAAAATGCCAAAAACTAGGCGAAAATCTCTGGAGAGATTAATTACCTGGACCAAGTGTCCCTAAGATAAAATACAAAAGTGACCATATATGTGTGTATGCCGTTCTACATGCATCACGATGTGTACAATGAATGCGTGATTCGTCATCATCCAGAATGATCCTTCAGACAACGAATCCACATTTCTAGAGCTAGACCGACACGGGGGAACACAACTACAATACTTAAAACTAAACCGACACTTCCTAAATCTAATATAAACAAACACAAAATTTCCGTGTGAAATTGGAATCAAATTGCCGTAGCAACATTTACTGCCTAAAAACTTAGGACTTCTCACACAAATCAACACAAGTACATTAACACGTGACCAAATAAAAAAATACACAAAATGACCGCTGTCAAAATTTACAAATACTCTACCACTACACCGCACGGGTGTGACACACAAAAATTACATGAATCGAGTCATAAACAAAGCAATAGGCACACAGCCAACATTTACGTTAATAATACAATATTTTACCCATACAACGTACAACAAGCCGTTACACACATGGCGAACTCCCCAATTAAATTATGGCTTAAAAAATCACCATCACAATGAACAGGTTTGCTACATGAAAGCTTACAGGGGTCAGTCGGACAAATCAGGACTGCCTATCAAAAATAAGTCACAGGCAAAACGGGCGATTTATGGAACTCTGCATGTCTGTCAACCCACGTGTCAATAACCTCGACCTCCCAGGACATGGGGTCGAATCTCGAAGAAGTGTGCCCCAAAGCACAATAATACGTGTGTGTGTGTCAGAACAAATATGAACAAGAAACAGCGGTCTCCCTAGAGCACCCTGTCTTTCCACCAAAAATACAACAGCTGCAAAAATATGAGAGCGGTAGGACCTCTACCCCCTCCTCACGTAAAATCAACACACACTTGACACAGTAACACACATTCACACGTATGGGTTTTGACAGACCCTGAAATAAAAGACACAAATAATATCCACATGCTGGCGCCACCGTTCTATGCCGTGACTAGTCAACCTGAAAAGGACTCAAAGAAAATCTATAAAATTTAGAACGAAAGTGTTCTACAACTTACTTTTAAGTTGGTGCGCTTGGCAACCCTAATATGAATAATAACCTGTTCAGCAAATATCTTACAGTAATTTCCTCCCATTCCTATTTCAAATATTAACGTTAATAAAGCACCATTTATCGAATGTAACGGGTTCCGCATTTGCAAGGATAAAAATCACGCACGCACGCCGCGCGCATTACATATGACTTAAGGAAAAACAGATATCTAACAAAACACTTTGGCCACGCGCCAACGGACATTTAAAACATTGAGCGTCGGTGTAAGAAAAACTCTAAACAACAAGAAAAGAAACATGACTATTTACAAAGTTCCCCGGCCAAATCTAACTACATAATTGAAATAATCCAATTGTTGTACATCACCACTCTGCTTGTAGAACTAAGGACATCCTCCTCAACCCATTGCCCCTATGGACAAATTAGCACTCCATAGTAGTCGTCTGCGTTGATCTGCTGAAGTTCATCCCAACTCCAAACCACGTGCTGATCATCTTGGTATCGACTCCTTGGCAGAAAAGTTCAATGTTAATTATTTTACCTATCTATAATCGCTCGCAGGTTACTCAGTTCACCCACAATTGTCCTAATGCGATTAATAGCGAAGACTGGCCCTAAATATCTCGCACACACGCACAATAAAACACATATAAAATACACTGCAATATGTACATAAATATACACCTCGAGACCACGTCACTGGCTCGTTAACAAGTTTAAGATCTTGGCTGCACTAGCAGTCGCTATCTTGCTCGGCATTTCCGTCCTGTACTGTGGACCTTTGCTCCGGTGAGCGCTAATTAGGGTGTTACAAGACTTCCCCCTTAGAGCTGAAATCGTCGTCTTTAAGTAACTGTTACAAGTTATCACGCACTGGCGTGAAATATTTAGCTCACAAAATAAAGTTGATTCCAGAATTAAACAAATGTATTCGAGCTTTAATTTTTGATAATGCAATCGCTGTGACTTTAGCTCCTCAGAGCTCCCAAATAAAATGACTTAACCAAATTCAGAGCGTTAAAATCACGATACAAACTGGCGTGAAGTAAGCCCCTCACGGCTCCACAAAGAATGACCTAGAGTGGCGTCATGCCAAACTATTTATTAGAAAACTGACAGGGCGGAGGAGTGGGGTGAAGTCGGATAAAAACTTCCAGAGTTTTTGTCTCACAAAGATGGGACTAGTGTCATTCTTCTTCAAATAAATCAAACGTCTCAATTCACTCGTGCGGAGATTAATCCGTTCGGCGGTTCTCTAGATATCCATTTCCGCGGGCTTTTTACTACTGATGCTGTCCACCGCGTGGTCATGGCTTGGTCTCTTGTGATTGGCTGATTCAATCGTATGTTCGTTGCAAGTGCCTCGTGCTCCTTCCTTTATGCTTCCAATTTTGGTACAGTAGTTGCTCAATTTGGCCTAGAACCCGACTAATTCTAGCCGTCCCCCAAGAATAGCTACCAGCTCAGCTCCTGTTGCAATATTACGAAATGCTAGCCTCCCTTATATCCATGTCGACTTCCTCAAGTACTGCCTGGGCGGTAGTAATAATAATAATAAATATGAATACTTATTTATCGAAGATCAATAAGGGTTCATTTATCCTCAGCAAGGTTTTGAAATTCAAAACAATTTATTGGTTTGGATTTCAAAAACAAAATCCACTGTAGTAACAACACATCTCTTTAAATCTCACTCAGCTGCTCGAGTGTACGCCCCTCTGACTCAATTAGTGTGCTCTCCTTCTCGCTGGAATGTCATTCATACTTCCTCACTAGGTCTCCCCCTTCTCCTCAAGTAGTTGCCACTCCTGTCGTCTCAGCTGCTCGTTGTTTACAAACAAAGTGCCTACTCTGGCGCTCCCCGTAGATTTGGGTGTTGGCTTTCAAAATAAATTTTTTGCAATACTGATTCTGCACACATCATCTTTCCTAGTCATCAAATGGTTCCCTTCTGTAGTAAGGTTTTAAATTGGCGCTATTAAAAACAGATTTTGCACCAGTGCTCACTTCTTCCAGCCTGTAGGCATTGTTACCCAGATTCTTAATTACCCGGAACGGGCCAATTAATTTCGGACAGAATTTGGCGAAGACTTTGTTCTTAGGGTCGGATATCGGTGGTCTACGAACCAGCACTAGTTCTTGTTCTTGTAACTCTCGGTGAAACTTCTTTCCTCGGTACCGTCTCAGCCTTCGGTCCGCTTGGTTCCTCATGTGTTCTCTCGTTCGCTGGATTCGCAAATCATGCGCTAATAATGGATCCCTTGGGCAAGGAATGATCTTGTCCCAAGTTCTTTCTGGCAATCTGTTGTGGTGTACAATCAGTGGGACTTGACCCGTCGACTCGTGCTTAGTGGTGTTCATGCACATCTCAATTTTCCCTACTTTATCAACCCATTTATTGTGCTCGTTGGGAATCATTACTCTGTAGTACTTAGCAACACAGCGAATTGTTCTCTCGCTCGGATTTCCACAAGGATGACGAATGCTTGAAAATACGTGTTTTATTCCTAGGCTCTCCAAACCTTGCCTAAAAACATTGCTCGTGAAATAGGTACCGTGATCCGATAGAATGGATTCCGGCTTCCCAAGCATCGGAATAACTTTGTTCTTAATTCGACTGAGGACTTGTCTTGATGTCGTCTTCTGAATAGGACATAGCACGACCATCTTCGAAAATACGTCGACACACACCAGAAGGTGTCGGCATCCACGCTTTCCTTTTACTAAAGGGCCAAAGCAATCAATAGTGAGCATCTCGCATGGTTTCTGAGGTAACAGTGGTCTTGGAGGTTGTTTCAGAATAAAGTTGTTCGGTTTTGTGCGCTGGCATGCGTCACACGTTCTAATTACTTCAACAATGGTGAATCTCATCTTCGGCCAAGTAAAGGTCTCCCCTATCGTAGCTTCAGTCTTATCCGTGCCGATATGTGCTAGGCTCTCGTGAACATGCCAAGTTAATCCCCTTTGTAGTGATGCTGGAACTAAGATTCGCAGTTTAGTATGATGCTCATCCACGTACTTATGTAACAAGTTATTTAAGTAGTGAAATCTCGCTTGTTTAGCACTGGCTTCTCGGTACTCTGGTGAATTTGGTTGTAATTCCTTCCTGTAGAATTTTATCATCATCATCATCCATGGGTCTGCTTCTTGCTCCTTCCGAATATCCTTCAATCTTGCCAAAAACTCACGAGCCTTAGGTGTTAATGTAATATTGTGAACTTCCGCTGTTACTTCGTTTCCGTCCTCAGGATTTCTACTCAAGGCATCCGGTATGACGTTCATTCTTCCAGGGCAATGCTCTATTGTGATGTCAAACTGCTGTATGTAGATGGACCAGCGCGTAACTCTCCCACTTGCCATTGTTGTCTTGAATAAAAATGTCACTGCATGGTGGTCGGTTCTAACAATGATGGAATAACCATAGATCATCTTACGCCACTGTTGAAGAGAATAGAGAATTGCTAGTAGCTCAAGTTCCGTAACTGTGTAGTTCCTCTCATGTTTCCGTAATTTACGACTCGTAAATGCCAAATAGAATTTCTTCTTGGGTTCTTCAGCGTCCTCTTGGTACAGCATAGCACCGATTCCAATCAATGAAGCATCTGCTTGAATAATAAATTGCTTCTCAAAATCCGGATATCCAAGTTTCACACAGTTTTCCAATAAATCCTTCGTTGCTTTAAAAGACCTGTCGCACTCCTCGTTCCACGACCATCGATTCGCTTTCTTCAACATCTCCTGCATAGTAGCTACTGTTTCTGTGTAACCAGGGCAATTTTCTTTGAAGAAGCCTGTCACTCCCAAAAACGCTCTCACATGTTTGACTTTGGTAGGTGTGGGAAATTTCTTAATAGCATCAATCTTGGCTGGATTAGGCCGCACGCCCTCGACATCAATTATATGCCCCAAATATAAAATCTCGCTCTGGCAAAAATGTGACTTCTTTAGGTTGATTTTGAAGTTCATGGTTCTCAAGTTGTCCAACAGTTTATTTAAATTTATCAGGTGTTCCTCCATTGTCTCAGAAGCAATTAATATGTCGTCAACATATCTCGTGGTGAAGTTCTTGACCTCCTCAGTCAGATTTCTATCGAGTGCTCTAATGAGTGCACAACCCGCAGTTTTCACGCCAAAGGGCATTCGACACCAGATATAACTTTGATTATCGAATAAAAATCCCGTCAACAGTTGGGATTTTTCTTCAAGTTCAAGATGGTGGAAACTATTCGTCAAATCAACACTTGAGTATATCTTCTTCCCACGGAAGCCTTTCAAAACATCTTTAATCCTAGGTGCTTGGTCATGCTCAACTAGCAGTTTGCTGTTCAAAACTCGCGCGTCTCGGCATAGCCTAATTGATCCGTTTGGCTTGGTCACAGCCAATATTGCGTTCAGGTAAGGGGTTGCCGCTTTCCTTATCATGCCAGAATCTAATAAGTTAGCAATAATGTCCTTCACCTGAGAAAAATGTTTCTCTGGGATCGGGTACAATTTACTTTTAAAAGGGGTCCAATCTGTTACCTGCATAGCATATTGAAAATTTAAAACTTTCCCAGGTATTGTGTCAAAAGCTCCTTTGTGTAATCTTAAAATTTCTTCCAGTCTTCTTTTATCCGGTTCCCCTACGATGGCCTCCTTAAATCGCTCCTGAAGTAGAATTTCAAATTTGGTTCCGCTAATTTCTTCTTCTGCCAAATGCACCCACAGTTCCTGTGAAATATCTCGGCTGTCAATTTCTAGCACTGCTGTCTGGCTGACTCGCTCCCCCATCAAGATCTTATCTCCGGCCTCATTAGTGCATTCCTCAACAACCCAAGTATTGGCCTCTCTCTCCAACGGACTCTCTTCCATATTTAAACCCACATGATTCAACCCCTCTACTTGTTTGAAGCTTACAGTGTTGTTATGTAAGTCAATTACAGCATGAAAATCGCAGATGAAGTTGGCTCCTAAAATTAAGTTGTAGTTCATCTTTGGAATAACAATGAATGTTTGTGAGAAAGTATGGTTCAATATTTCCAAATCTAGAAATGCTTGCTGTTTACAATTCATAGTTTTATCAGGAATAACACCTCTGACTTTCATTAGCGGTACCGGCATAATAGGAACAGTCTGTTTCCTTCCTATTTCCTTTATCAAATTTTCAGTGACTAAGTTCACCTGGCTACCTGTATCAATCAAACATCTCACCCTCATGCCTCCAACATGCGCGTAAATAATTGGTAGCTGTCTGATAACATTTTCACGGTTCTTCACCACTTCCTCCAGGCAGTCGTCCGGGAATGCTACCCACTCTTCTATATTGGCCACTATCATCTCTTCTTGCTCCCTGGCGACCTCCATTTTCAGCCTATCACCTTTCAGTTCATTTGGTTTTTTTTTTTATCCCTGGACCCATTTGTCGTGTTTCGCCGGTTGTCATTCTGTCGCTCCTGTTGTCTCAATATACTCTCCGCCCCCTCTCCTTGATGGTTGTCTGGGCTCTGTCTGTTCGCCATGGCACGCCCCCACTTCTCTTTCTCCGCTTCTTCAGTACTTAATTGATCCAAGTATTTACGTGATTCAATATATCGCTCGTCCCAGGTGTTCCGATAATCTCCCCTATTTTCTTGGCGATAGTCCCTGCCGTTATTCCATCTACCATCTCCATTTCTTTGGTAAGGTCTACCTTGTCTCTGGTTTCCCCTCCAATTTGTGTACTCCCGCTGGTACGTCCACTGATTGTTTTGATTTTGATTGTTCTGATTGTATCTCCCGCGGTTATTCTGATAATTCTGATTGTTATTGTGGAACTGGTTTCGGCCGTCAAAATCTTGTCTTCTTGGCGTGAATTGTGTCCCTGTGGACTGTGTCTTAGTTTGGTTCCCCTTGCTGTGGTTACTTTGGAGTCCCTGAACTACCTCTGCCGTGTTGACACATTCCAGATTCCTTCTTCCTGTCTGTGGGCTTACCATACTCGTTTCGTCTAAGTGTCTGAGTAATTCTTCGGCTTGGACTGCGGTTTGAATGTTCCCTGCTACTAATAATTGTTGGATGTGCATTGGGAGTTGTTTCCCGATGGTTAGAACCATATTTGGCTCGCTAGGCGGGTCGTCAAAATCTCTGAATTTTACCAACTGCTGACTGAAGAATTCTGAAAAACGGGTTGGATGCGTACTATGATATTTGCGCGTGTACAGGTCCATTCTCAACCCCTGCTGTAACGAAGGGCTCCAAAACTTCTTCAAAAATGCCTCGCGGAATTGAGCCATGTCTGTGAACGTGTACTTGAAACTTAAAAACCAGGTTAGGCTAGGTCCTTCTAAAAATTTCTCCACTAATCTTAATTGTTTCTCAGGGCCGATGTGCTGGTCATTAAAGTAATCAGTTAATTGTCGTAGAAATGCTTTGGGAGTAGTTCCTGAATGTTCCTTAAACTTATCGGGCTTAAAATCATTACCCCGAATGACTTGGATGACTTGGGCTGGTGCCAAGTTCGGTTGCGGTGTTGAAGTCTCCCCCCTGTATTGCTGGAATGCATTACTCGTTAGTCTGGGACTTTGACCCCGGCTCGTATCCTCAGCCAACTTCAAACCTGCAGGACTTCCAATACTTGTTTGCTTCTCCGGTATATTTTCAGTCGAAAATACTGTCGCGTTCTCTAAAGATCTAATCTCGTTTTTGATGATTAACTCTGAGTGTTCCTGTAATTTTGACTTTATATTTTCCTCCAATGCCTGCATTCGCTTTAAAACTGTCAAGCGGTCTTCTTTATTTGCGTGAGCCTGCTGGTCCCAATCTCGCCGGATCCTACTTTTCAAGCTATTAATTTTCTCCTCGTTCCTTTCCTGATTTTTCTCTAGCTCTTCACGTATCTGTTCTCCAACCTCCTCTCTTATGATTTCTTGTGATTTTACTAGCTGTTCTCCCAGATTATCCCGAGTCTTGACGAGCTGCTCTCCCACTTCTTGTATTTGCTGTTGTGTTTTTATTAGCTGGCCTTCCATCTCTTTTCTTATGATTTCTTGTGTCTTGCCTAATTGCTCCTCTAAATTCTCCCGCAAGTGTATCCGTTCGGTTTCAGCCTTAACCTCGACTTTATCAATTTCCTTTATTAATTCCAGCACGTTGCTGTCTACCGAATTAATTTGCTGCTGCAATTTCTCTTGGGTTTTCTTCATTCCCGCGGTGTTACTGACACATGCTGCCTCTATCTGCTTGAGTTTATCTGCCACCATCTCGTCAAATTGTACTAATTTGTTATCAAATTTCGCCTCCAATTTCTTAATTTCGCCTAACTGTTTGACGTTGTTCTCCGCGACCTCGCCTGCCAGTTTTTCTACTTTTTTAACGCTCTGATTAATGTCATTAGTGATTTTTCCTAATTGTTCGGTTTGTGTTACCGCCTGTTGTGACAATTTGTGGTTTAGTTCATTGAATTGTTTGTCCGTGTCTAATTTCTGGACTTCTAACTGGACCGAAATATTACCGCTCATGTCATGTAATTGTTTTTCATTATGCTCCCGCTGAGCTCCTAATTGTTCTTTCAATTGTTTATTTAATTGTTCTTCCGTTTTTACGAACATCTGTTCTAATTGTTTACTTAATTTTTTATTATTGTCTTCGCTTATTTCCTCCTTCATGTTCTTTAACTGTTCTTCCGTCTTTACGGACATCTGCACTAATTGTTCTTCCGTTTTCGCGGACATTTGGATCGACATCTGTTCCAACAATTCCTTAATTTCGTCAACAATCGCCATTTCACACACAAAATATATTCAGAGAAAACAGGGTTATGGGTCAAGGTTTCAGCCATATACACACATACATGTCACACATTTAAATATTACTGGCTCTAATTTAATGAAAATTTCAGTAACAAAATTTACTGAATACAATGACACTTATTCCCAAACAACAAGATAACCCCTGGTGATCTGCTTTTAAATTCCTAACCAACAGAATTTACGAAACACCAATTAACCGAAGTCAATTAAATGTCAAATATAAGGCAACATCTTCCTGCTTTGACTGAGTTCATTAATAATGCAAATTTCTAATTTTAATGCCGGGCGCCAGAACAAGTTTATAACAAATACAATATCAAATTCTAACCTTGTTCAATATCTCTAACTTTAAGAACTCAGTGATTTTACTAATGCACATGGCGGTACAACATCGCCTCAATTTACTGAATTTACATGTCCGCTTGACCTGGCATCATTTCTCAACGAAATAAATATGAGGTCAGAAAAGCAACAACAACAACAACCCCACTTGGGCAGCCATTTTTGTTTTATGAACCCTTGCAAAGAAGCATATGAGACTCAGTTTCGGGGGGTGTAACGGTTCATATCGTAAGTTGTTGTCAAAGCGCTTCATAAACTTGCAGGGTAACATATAACAAAATAACATGCAGGAAAGAGTGAAGCCAGGGTTAAAACAAATGAATTTAATAACAAATCACCATATTTACACTTAACAAATAAACAACAAAAACTCCCATCTTACTCCCACTTAATAAAAATGCCAAAAACTAGGCGAAAATCTCTGGAGAGATTAATTACCTGGACCAAGTGTCCCTAAGATAAAATACAAAAGTGACCATATATGTGTGTATGCCGTTCTACATGCATCACGATGTGTACAATGAATGCGTGATTCGTCATCATCCAGAATGATCCTTCAGACAACGAATCCACATTTCTAGAGCTAGACCGACACGGGGGAACACAACTACAATACTTAAAACTAAACCGACACTTCCTACATCTAATATAAACAAACACAAAATTTCCGTGTGAAATTGGAATCAAATTGCCGTAGCAACATTTACTGCCTAAAAACTTAGGACTTCTCACACAAATCAACACAAGTACATTAACACGTGACCAAATAAAAAAAATACACAAAATGACCGCTGTCAAAATTTACAAATACTCTACCACTACACCGCACGGGTGTGACACACAAAAATTACATGAATCGAGTCATAAACAAAGCAATAGGCACACAGCCAACATTTACGTTAATAATACAATATTTTACCCATACAACGTACAACAAGCCGTTACACACATGGCGAACTCCCCAATTAAATTATGGCTTAAAAAATCACCATCACAATGAACAGGTTTGCTACATGAAAGCTTACAGGGGTCAGTCGGACAAATCAGGACTGCCTATCAAAATAAGTCACAGGCAAAACGGGCGATTTGTGGAACTCTGCATGTCTGTCAACCCACGTGTCAATAACCTCGACCTCCCAGGACATGGGGTCGAATCTCGAAGAAGTGTGCCCCAAAGCACAATAATACGTGTGTGTGTGTCAGAACAAATATGGACAAGAAACAGCGGTCTCCCTAGAGCACCCTGTCTTTCCACCAAAAATACAACAGCAGCAAAAAAATGGGTTTTGACAGACCCTGAAATAAAAGACACAAATAATATCCACATACTGGCGCCACCGTTCTATGCCGAGACTAGTCAACCTGAAAAGGACTCAAAATAAATCTATAAAATTTAGAACGAAAGTGTTCTACAAATTACTTTTAAGTTGGTGCGCTTGGCAACCCTAATATGAATAATAACCTGTTCAGCAAATATCTTACAGTAATTTCCTCCCATTCCTATTTCAAATATTAACGTTAATAAAGCACCATTTATCGAATGTAACGGGTTCCGCATTTGCAAGGATAAAAATCACGCACGCACGCCGCGCGCATTACATATGACTCAAGGAGAAACAGATATCTAACAAAACACTTTGGCCACGCGCCAACGGACATTTAAAACATTGAGCGTCGGTGTAAGAAAAACTCTAAACAACAAGAAAAGAAACATGACTATTTACAAAGTTCCCCGGCCAAATCTAACTACATAATTGAAATAATCCAATTGTTGTACATCACCGCTCTGCTTGTAGAACTAAGGACATCCTCCTCAACCCATTGCCCCTATGGACAAATTAGCACTCCATAGTAGTCGTCTGCGTTGATCTGCTGAAGTTCATCCCAACTCCAAACCACGTGCTGATCATCTTGGTATCGACTCCTTGGCAGAAAAGTTCAATGTTAATTATTTTACCTATCTATAATCGCTCGCAGGTTACTCAGTTCACCCACAATTGTCCTAATGCGATTAATAGCGAAGACTGGCCCTAAATATCTCGCACACACGCACAATAAAACACATATAAAATACACTGCAATATGTACATAAATATACACCTCGAGACCACGTCACTGGCTCGTTAACAAGTTTAAGATCTTGGCTGCACTAGCAGTCGCTATCTTGCTCGGTATTTCCGTCCTGTACTGTGGACCTTTGCTCCGGTGAGCGCTAATTAGGGTGTTACAAGACTTCCCCCTTAGAGCTGAAATCGTCGTCTTTAAGTAACTGTTACAAGTTATCACGCACTGGCGTGAAATATTTAGCTCACAAAATAAAGTTGATTCCAGAATTAAACAAATGTATTCGAGCTTTAAAATTCGATAATGCAATCGCTGTGACTTTAGCTCCTCAGAGCTCCCAAATAAAATGACTTAACCAAATTCAGAGCGTTAAAATCACGATACAAACTGGCGTGAAGTAAGCCCTTCACGGCTCCCCAAAGAATGACCTAGAGTGGCGTCATGCCAAACTATTTATTAGAAAACTGACAGGGCGGAGGAGTGGGGTGGAGTCGGATAAAAACTTCCAGAGTTTTTGTCTCACAAAGATGGGACTAGTGTCATTCTTCTTCAAATAAATCAAACGTCTCAATTCACTCGTGCGGAGATTAATCCGTTCGGCGGTTCTCTAGATATCCATTTCCGCGGGCTTTTTACTACTGACGCTGTCCACCGCGTGGTCATGGCTTGGTCTCTTGTGATTGGCTGATTCAATCGTATGTTCGTTGCAAGTGCCTCGTGCTCCTTCCTTTATGCTTCCAATTTTGGTACAGTAGTTGCTCAATTTGGCCTTGAACCCGACTAATTCTAGCCGTCCCCCAAGAATAGCTACCAGCTCAGCTCCTGTTGCAATATTACGAAATGCTAGCCTCCCTTATATCCATGTCGACTTCCTCAAGTACTGCCTGGGCGGTAGTAATAATAATAATAAATATGAATACTTATTTATCGAAGATCAATAAGGGTTCAATACCTTCATATGGGACACAACTTATAGCCAAACTACGAGGTCATCAGCCGTACCCTTTCAGGATGGCGGCCGTGTGAATTATGCAAACTTTATTATTCATAACATGGGACCGACCAATTCCGATTAGCGAGCCACGGGTGGTTTAAGCTATCCTAAAGGACGTAATCCGTTATTTATTATAATTTAATATTACAATATTATACTCTATTAGTGACTTAAAAGAGCTGAGCCGTTTCTGTTTCTTGACAAGATGGCAGCTGGCCTCTTGTGCCTGTGTATGTATACCCATACATTTAGGAGAAAGTAGGCTATATGTTCTTTGCTGAATATGTTATTTTCAGTCCAATAGCTTTTCTTAATTGTAACTACTGTATTTCTTCACGCTTTTGCTTGAAGCTGTGGGAGTTTGGGCCACTCTTAGCCATATGGTACTTGGTACACCTTTCGTCGAACAGTACACATACACATTAATTGCCACACGGGCAATGCTAAGATCTGGTTAAGCAAAATCTTATGATGAAAGCCATGAATGGCGAGTATCGTTATTGTATGTCTTTGTTCTTGATTCTCCTTTATGCACGTACTGTCCTTCATGGCGTCAGTGATATAGAGGTCAGAATCGATCTCTCTCCTCTTAATTATAGGATAGTAAAATCCCCTTAGCTAGACCAGGAATCAAACCTGGGACCCTTACAGCTAAAGCCTACCTTGGTAATTTAACACTAAAGTCTGTTCGCCGAGTCGAGATAGTGAAAGTAAACACAGTTGTACACGTGATTGCAGGGCTGCCCGCAAGGGGCGCATAGAGCTGTGCCAACTACAGTGCTGTGTATAGCCTACATGTGAAGGTTCCATGCTACAGCGCGGTTTATTTATTGTTCGTCTATGCATTTAAGTAATTAGTTCCTAACTGCTTATGACTGACAACAGTATACAGTGCAGCAAGTCTTGTCTTTTCTGGGGCTACGGCATGACTAACGATCTCGAAGCTCCTTGGCTACCCCTGTCCGGCAGAGCCGATGACGTGCACTGGACGTGTTTCCCTGTCCAGGCAGTCAAGTGACCACGTGCAAGTATTTACGCGCACTATCTCGACTCGGCGAACTGACTTTAGTAATGTCTGAGGGAACATGCTACTGTCGCGCACCAATGTTCTCAGACAGGGAAATATTCGGCACGATCCCCGTACCACTTTTATACGGTGAAGCCTAAGAAACCAAGAGTTAAACAAATTAGATTAGAATCAAAGCTAAAGTAAAAACGACCCTAAATAATTTCCATTAGAAATCAGGCACTAGAGTACCTTGATTTATTTTTATAAAACCCTAAAACAATTTAATACGTAGATATTAGATCAAAATAAAGAAAGTGGCATTTCAAATGAAAGCGTAATTAGTGGGATCGAATGATGCGCTGCTTTTACAAGTTCATCTTGAATTAAACATTTAGCTCATAAACACCGGGTGAGTTAGCCGTGGTGGTTACGGCATGACTGATGGCAGTCGCTCACATCCGGGAGGCGAGGAGGTTCGAATCCCCCCGCCGGCAACCTTGAAGATGGTCTTCTGTGGTTTCCCATCTTCCTTCCAGGCAAATGCCGGGGTTGGTCCCTAACTATAGGCCACAGCCGCTACCTTCCAACTCCTCGTCCTTACATTCCAACTTCCCTCCTTCCCTCCCCAACGGTACTTGTAGCTCACCCATTGGGTGTCCGTCTCGAAGCAGCTACAAAACTGGCGAGCCGAACATGTCCTCGGACACTCCCGGCACTAAAAGCCATACGCTAAAAAAAAAGCTCATAAACAGTAATAATAATAATTTACTAGCTTTTATTATTATTATTATTATTAAACTCATTGCTCCGTCTTTATAAATTCAGAATGTCTGAAACTGAGATACTATCTAAATTTGAGTATGCTCATATTCAGCTACTGCCTGAGTTTAACGGAATCTCTTCTTGCAGCTTAGATTATTTCATTGCGAGATGTGATTCCTTCTTAAATAACTTCAGAAGAATACCCACAGCCGCAAATGCTGCTATTATTAACGACTTCCTTTACAATGTAGTAAAGTCAAAATTGAAAGGAGACGCAACCAGTGTATTAGACCTGGATGCGAACTCAAGTTATGAGAGGCTTAAAGAAGAATTAATGAGAAAGTATGGAGACGTTCGTGACGAACGCCTTCTAATTCAGGAAATCTCAAATTGCTATCAGAAATGTAACGAGCAATATCCAAATTACCATGATAGACTTGAATCATTAAGACTCCAATGTGCAAGTTTGTACAAGATTAATTATCAGGGAGCAATACTAGAATTTTAAAAAGTCCTCTCGGCACGCCGGAAGGCGGAGGTAGATTTCACCGGACAAACTTGGGGATAGGCGAAAATAGGCAGAATATGCAGGTTTTCGTAGAAGGATCAGACCTCATTTATTGCGAGAAAGTATTTTATAATTGGAGCTTAATTAACTTTGTTTTTCGTCATTTTATGCATATTTTAAACATTTTATTGTCTTATGGGGACGGTAAACTTCTTGTCATTTGGGGTCCATTTTTAGCCTACTTGTCACATTTTGCAAAAATGAGAAAAAAGTAGACTTATGAGATCGGGCAAATCTGTGTCTGTCTGTCTGTCTGTCTGTCTGTCCTTCTGTCTGTCTGTGTGTGTGTCCCCCTATCAACTCCTAAACGGCTGGAGCAATCGAAACAAAATTTGGTAGGATTAAAGATCTATACCTGAATATCTCACGGCCATATTTGAAAATGATGTCAGTGCTACCAACTGCTAAAAAATCGCAATTGAAATTTGAGCTCCATGATGTATATCTTGGAAGGTATGAATGGGAGCTATTTCAAAATTGGCACACGTATAGATAATAATATTGCAGTTTAATTTCCAGGAGGCCATACATGGCAGTGTTGCCAAAATGATTATAAGCCTGCTGATAGGTCCAATTTTTAAATGCATATAACTTCTACACTATCAATTGGAATTCAACCAAATTTCGTATGTTGTATGTGTACATAACCAGATATGACTGAGCGTATTCTTACGACCCACCAGGGCTGCCAACTGTTAATAAATGCTCCTAATTTATTTTATCCAAATACCAATATATCAGAAAGTATGCAAGCCGACAGTTTTAAACTATGCACACGTATAGTACCTGCTATTCTATATTAATTTGGAGTAACTTATATACGTCAGTGCTACCAACATGATTCTAAGCCTGCTGACAAGTCCAACTTTAAATACATGCAACTTCCATACTATCATTTGGATTTGAACCAAATTTCGTATGTGCTATGTGTACCATAACAGATATGACTATGCGTATTCTTAAGAGCAACCAGGGCTGCCAACTGTTAATATGTACTGTCCCTATTTTTGTTACCCTAATATCAATATATCAGGAAGTATGCAAGCCAATAGCTCTAAACTTTGCACACGTATAGTACCTGGCATTCTAGATGAATTATACGTCAGTGCTGCCAACATGATTCTAAGCCTGCTGATAGGTCCAATTTTAAAATGCATGTAACTTCTATACTAACTAATGGATTTCATTCAAAATTGGCACAACAATAGATCATATTATTTCAGATTATTTCTGATCAATACATGCATGACATTGTTGCCAACATGATTTTACGCGCGCTGTTAGATCCAATGTTTAACTGCATGTAACGTACATGCTATTCATTGGACTTCAACCAAATTTTGTATTCTGTACCTTAAGAGATGGAACTAAGAATATATTCAGTCATCAGGGCTGCCAACTGTGGTGGCCTATTAGGCTGCATTATGCCAGGTATGCAGTATTTCGAACTAATTAGAAATTTCGATATTAGCAACTTAATTTCGTCATTATTCTAGATAGGTTCATATACTGTTGAATAATCATTGGCATGAAAAGTAGGCTCTTTAGTTCGTCACGGAACTTCTTGTTATACTTGTGGTCACACTGTCCTTATGCAAGGTTTCGACACTGATGTGAAACTATGTAACGGTCTGTTACTTCTTCACGCAAAATTATATCTCCCGCAGAGATTTTGGTTGGTTCCTCGGTTTAGGGGCTGCGACAACGCGGTCATGTAACCCCGTGTACTTTGGGTGAGTGTAGAATCTGTCTGATAAACGGTGTGAATTGTGATGGTTGTATTAGTCTGTAATTCAGATAAGGCCTGCAGACGGTCAATTTCAAGCAGTAGTTCCTAATGTTGCTACCAGATACTACCGTCAACGACACCTAGCTGTGAACTTGGCTACTAGATGCCACCGCAACCAGCAACTCACAACGAACGTTGGAACTTCCCCTCCAAAGGAAAGCATACTGAGGGATTTTTATCGCTCTTAGAAAATCCGACGACTTCGGCCGTCTTTGAACCCGCGACCTTGGGCATAGAAGTTCAGCATGCTACCAGTTACGTCACCGATGCCGCTTCAGACTTAGTCAGATGGAAAACTAAATGTGATCGCGTGCAAGTGCGTTGTTATGGCAACGTCTGATGGCACATCCCTCATCAATTTAGTAGTGTTGCCATGGCAACCTCTGATAGCTCTTGGCATTTTCTTATAATTCCGAAATCATTTTTCTCATCCCTTGGCGTAATGGTGGGTCATATCAAAAATTCTTTCAGACAAAAGTTTTAGGTAATTATTAAGGGAATATTGTCCATTTGGTACGGTTTTGATATTGTGCCTATTAAGAGAGATATGATTAATGTTTCCCGAAAAACCCACTTTTTCCCACCCCTTTGGTCAATGGTTGGTGCTATAAAAAAAACTCTTCAAGCATAAAATTTTGGGCTTTATCCGACTTATAGTATGAACTTGGAACGGATTCGATATTTCACATATTAAGAGAGTTATAGCAATATTTCACTTTTTCGAAAAAAAAAAACATTTTCACCCCCTTCGACCGATTTAGCCCAGTAACGAACTCGACCGAGATTTCATAGGTATACATATTCGGTAAAAAATTCAAAGTGATTGGTACAAAATTACGGCAGTTATCGTGACCACAAGAAACTGATATATATACTGTATATATACATACATAAATTATATATAAACTTTTGAACTGACGGTGGTTTTGGGGTCTGGGGGATGTGAAACGCGAAGATATGTCGAAATTTTTCGGAAGTCAAAACATGGTACCCATTGCAATAGTTAGCTTTCTAAAGAAATCTACTTAACTCAGAGAGCTTGAAGAACTTAGCTTACATACATTTAAAGCAGGTATAATGGAACCGTATCGTTCGTATTTGCGATACGCACATGTAACCAACCTCGGTCAAGCCATTCGAATCTGCGGTCATATGACAATGACCGTGCACACGAGAGCTATATGGACCAGTGGAGGAGCGGACAGAAAACACCACAGTACAGAGAAACAGAAAACGCTAACCCATATTTAGCACCAAAACTGAGCTCATTCGGGAGAACACAACACAACTATACACCGCCAATAAAACCACAGCACATCCCACAAAATTAGTTTTCACTTCGTCCTTTTCAAAACCAAATGCCTAGACCCAATTGGAATCCCAGTGCACCACCGAACCCACAACACTCAACACCGTTCATTCAAACGAACCCACAGCATTCAAGATCATTCATTCAAACGAACCCACAACCCATAAGATCAAACACATTAACAAATCGTCCCTACCCAACACCAAGCAATATTGGTAGACGATATGCACCCCAACAGTCAAACCACAGTTATCCGAAACCAATGTCGGGAGTCTCTACTGTAAGAGGAAATCTGAATTCCCATACAGAACAGAGAAATGAAACTCAATGGTACACACCCACTAACGAACTAGAGTTCTACACAGAACACGAGGATGAGGCTCGAACCAATGTCCCATACTTCATTGAAGAATGCGACACGGCCTACATGCCTGAATACTAAGACAGTGATTACTGCACAAATGAACACACTGGAAACCCAAATGAAGAATACCAGCAGGATTTTCGCTTGGCACAGCAATCACAATTGAAAACTTAAATAGCATTCGAGATGCACCTAAATTACCCTTCATAAATGTATGCGGACGCAAGATTTTGATTGACAGTGGAGCCTGTAATTCGATCATGAACCCTGATATAGCGCACAACTACTTTTCAGATTTCATGTTCAAAGACCCATTCTGCATACAGTCAGTACACATGGCAATGACAACGTAAGCTACCCAATATTTTTTGAGCTCGACATTCACACGCCAATAGAATTCAGAGTAATGGAATGGCACACCTATTTTGACGCCCTAATCAGCTCTGCCGACTTTACAAGATTAGGAGCAAAAATAGACTACAGTACCAATCAGGTCACATTACCAGGCCAAGTTTTACCATTTTATTTTTACTCATGCTATGCGCAAAAAGCACCAAAGCCCGCCTGTGACTCGCACCACACTGCCATACCGATAAACATCGAACAAGGAGACGTGTATGTCCCTCCATTCAGTTTTGAAGGAGTATATTTCCAAGATGCCATTTTACACGCTGAAAATTACCAAGTTCAGTATCCCGTTGACACCAAATTCGAGAAAGAATTTGGAAGACCCATAATGGTTGAACCTATAGATAATATCGAATTCCAGCCATTAGAGATGAATTACATTATTGATCACAATGTGAACGAATATGTCAGAACCCAGCATATGAACCAATCGGAAGAAAATGCAATCCGTGAAATCTGTTCTAACTTTTCGGATGAATTTTACTATCCTGGGTGTGACTTGTCATTCACTAACACCGTGAAACATTTCATACGTACCACTGACGAAGAGCCAGTGTATCAACGAAATTACCGTTATCCCCCGGCGCTAAAGGATATCCTAAGGGATGAAGTTGAAAAACTTCTTGCGCAGGGCGTAGTCACTGACAGCGAATCCCCATATTGCAACCCAGTCTGGATAGTGCCCAAGAAGTCAGATTTTTCTGGACAAAAGAAATGGAGATTGGTTATAGACTTCCGACAGTTAAATTAGAAAACTGTAGAAGATAAATATCCTCTCCCAAGAATCGAAGAAATCCTCGATAATTTAGGTCGATGCCAATATTTCAGTACTTTGGATCTCGCACAAGGATTTCACCAGATCGAGATGGATCCACGGGCTATTGAGAAGTCAGCCTTCACAATAGATAACAGACACCTAATGTATCGTAGAATGCCCTTCGGTCTTAAGAATGCTCCAGCAACATTCCAACGTGTCATGGGCAATGTCCTAAGACCTTTCTTATATAAGTTTTGCTTTGTATACATTGATGATATCATTGTATACAGCAAATCCTTAGAAGAGCACACCCAACACCTGAAGCTAGTGTTGCAGAAACTCAGAGAAGTAAACCTGAAGATTCAACTTGACAAGACAGAGTTCCTTCATAAGGAAGTAGCTTTTCTTGGTCATGTGGTCTCCCCAGAGGGAATCAAACCAAACCCCCAAAAGATCCAGGCTGTAAAACAATATCCCATCCCAAAGACCACTGAAGAAATAAAACAATTTCTTGGTCTAGCTGGATATTACAGACGATTCATAAAAGACTTCTCAAAGATAGTGCGACCCATCTCGCGTTGTCGAAAGAATCGAAATCGAAAATACCGGATATGGAAATGCTTTTAACATACTAAAACAGTCCTAATTAATGCTCCCGTGCTAGCTTACCCTGATTTCGAGGGCCAATTCACATTGACCACAGATAGTTCAGATTTCGCTTTAGGAAATCACAAAGAAATCACCCAGTAGCATATTTCTCTCGAACTCTGAACTCCGCAGGAAGGAAATATTCTACTATTGAAAGAGAACTCCTCGCAATAGTAGATAGTTGTAAACATTTTAAACCATATCTGTGGGGAAGACATTTCCAAGTCGAGTGTGACCATCGGCCGCTACAATGGCTCTTCACTTTGAAGGACCCGAGTTCGAGGCTTTATAGGTGGAAAATAAAGCTCGGAGAATTCGACTTCAAAGGAAAGACGAATTACGTAGCGGATGCCCTCTCTCGGATAGAAATAAACACTAGAGAAGACTCAGCATTTAGCCCGAACACAGAACAGAATAAGATCGAACCCAACATTCTAAATTTCTCACACACATGTGAAGTATAAGAGCATGACTTCGAATTAGACCCTCAAACAAAGCATGTGAAATCAATGAATCTCTGCAATGAAGGTTTAATTAACCTAATTGAGGAGAATCGAATCCATTGCAAAATGAAAAATAGAAATAATCATGTGAGAAACATTAAGGGAATGTTACGATAACCTGCGACACAGTATTTGAATTTTCATAGATACTAACGACATTGTTCCATATTAAATGAATAAATTAAATAATTTTTTGGAAAATACTAAAAGTAATTTAAATAAAGTGGTACTTGTTACAATTAGAAATAAAGGAGCCATCATCAATAGCCTAGGTTAATTAACTATCTGGTAATATGGATTAAAGTGATTTTGATAAATTAACAGAAACAGTTTAAATTAATTTAAGAAAGAGTCACATTAAACGTAATTCAACATTTAGGAAATAATTAATAAAATTCAGTTTCAATGGCAAACCGATTAGGGGTATGTTCCAAAAATATCAAAATGAATGTAGTTGGAAAATTATCAATACACATCGTCGTGTGTAACCAAGTTCGACAAGGTAGTAAGTAATCGCCAAACGATATCACCATCCCAGTTATTTCTCATCAAAAGAAAAAGAAAATTGAAGAAAACAATCATAAACTGTTTACTCAAGAATGATCAAATATATAAAGGCCACAAAGGGTTAGGTACATAATAATTGTGATATCAAAAATACCAAATGTAAATGTTATTAATATTGTTTTAGATCCCTTAGTTGGGGGGGGGGGGGGGTAGTTAGGGATAAAACACTTGTGTTACTGTGATGATTTGGAAGATAGTTCCTGGGAGTTAGTAGCTTCCCGTAGCTGGGAGAGCTTACCTGTGTAGTGTGTTGTTTGGTACTTAAACGCTAGGGGGTGTTCCTGCAAAGATGCAAGTGTTGATTAGGGGATGGACCACTAAACGCAGGCTACTATACCGGCCTGCCAGCTGGATGGAATGAGTAATACAATAGGCGTGCTTACGTCAGCGGCTCGACGTTATGTAGTCGAGTCGCATGCGGGAAGCACAATGAAACCTGACCAAGCAATTACTGGCTACTATGGTCACGGTCAATCGTGACGAGAGTCAGGAAGGGTATGAGGATGTAAAGAGGCGTGTAATTATCAAGACAAGTGTAATTTACTGACCATGTGTTTATTGGTCAGTGAGTGTCAATTTGTAAGTCCCTTGTAGGGGAACGTAAGCAATGATACAAGTAGAGTGTACAAGATTATGAGCGGGTGTTTCACAAAGTAAAGGATTCTGAGCACTTTGCTGATTCTCACCTGATGATGCAACTGGAGCAGATGTCGGCTAGGGCCTTCGGCGGCGCACACTGTACAACAGATGATGGCTCCAATAAGGACTCCTTTCTTATAGTTCTTGCCGTTGCGCGGTCAGCATTCCGCCGACGTAGCTGCCCCAGTTAGTTGTTGTGTAGATGTTTATGTTTGTGTCGCAAGTAGTTGGCTAACCTCCCAAGTTGGGTGGCTGCCTCTTGCTGTGTAAAGGTGATGTTCTGGTCTTATGATGTTGCCAGTTAGGGTGTTTTTAGTGAAAGATGGGGGGTGGCTTTCAGGGGGTACAGCCCCCCGGGCCTGTACAATATATTAAAGTATGAACTTGCAGAAATTAACAACAAACAATTCTACGAATCTGCAATAAGCAACAAATTATGTTTACCAGGTTTGATTACACTGTTGTAATTGTGATTTCATTGTACTTTGTATATTATTATTGTTCAGACAAAAACTGTATAACCTATATAAAAGATGTACATTTTCTAAGTTAAGAGTCAATGAGTCCATTGACTCGTCATTAAATGGCGGAGGAGTTACGTTGCCATGTCGGCACGTCACCTGAAACACCTGACAGCCCTGATGTAATTGCTGGCAGGCAAGCTTATAGCTTTTAGAAGGATGTTTCATTTATTTCATTGTACTGTATTACTAAATCATCGTCACACAGGATATGTGTGTCATGTGCATTGTGTAAGTGTGGACTCTGTGATACATCGAGAGGAATATTCCCGAGTCTCGAGGGCTTGAGTTATAGCTTTCAAGAACAAGTCATGCGGTGTCCAATACATTGACCCCGTACTGAACTTGGTTCATTCATAGCATTATATAAGGTGCCTGACAACAAGGCTCTGGGCTTCACTCATCAGACTGATCTCAACCACGCTACTCTGTCCGACTGCGGCAGGCGTGACCTGGAATCGAACTCAGACAATAACATCTGAGTCCACACAGTTTAGACTCATTCTTCGGTACTTAATAAAAGTAAGTTATCAAAAATGCAACTAGTCTATTTCTTCTCTTCGTAATCGACAGCAAGCGGTAAAGAAACCGTGACCTTAGCAAGTATACATCCGCAAAGTCAGATACGCTGCTAAAACATAAGTCCTGTACATACTTTTGTGCCTTTAGATGAAGCCCTTAGTTTGTTCGGCAGAGGCGTGACGGAGAGGTTAGAGAAGATGAGTCACTGTGCGCCCCCGTGGCTTAGGCGGCAGCACGCCGGCCTGTCACTGCTGGATCCGTGGTTCAAATCCTGGTCACTCCATGTGCTGGACAAAGCGGAGGTAGACAGGCTTTTCTCCGGGTACTCCGGTTTTCCCTTTCACAACTTTCATTCCGGCAACACTCTCCACTATCAATTCATTTCATCTGTCATGGATTTAATCATTGCCCCAAGGGAGTGCGAAAGGCTCCGGCTGCCGGCACAGTTCATATCTTCGCCGCTAGATGGGGGCTTCATTCATTCCATTCCCTGACCCAGTTGGAGACTGGAAGCAGGCTGTGGGTTTTCATTTTCAGATGAAGTTATTATTTTAAGTAGCGACTTCAGTGGCGTAGTCGGTAGTATGCTGAGCTTCTATGCCCAAGATCGCGGGTTCAAACCCGGCCGAAGTCATCGGATTTTTTAAGAGTGTTAAAATCCTTCAGTAGTTATGCCTTCCTTCGGAGGGGAAGTAAAGCCGGCTGTCCCATGTCATAGGTTTATGGCCTGTAAGAGAACCTCCCACTAATTTAACTTGTGTGACGCTACATTTGCAGGTTAGATTTCATTGAAACGCTCTATCAAAGTTCCAACATTCACTACTATGTGTCAGTGACATCTAGTGGCGAAAGATGTAACTAGTTGAAATTGAACGCCCCAGCTACAGCTACATGTCCTCGGACACTCCCGGTACTAAAAGCCATACGATAAATATAGGCCTATAAAATTACTTTAAGTTGCAATCTATTAATGAATATTACGATCGTGTTTTGAAAACGATAAATGGAGCCAAATTGCTACTCTTGTTGTCTCGATATTGGTCGGTCCCAGTGGGAAGTACTAAATGAACTCAGGTGATTAAGAAGACGCTCGCTGCCACTTGCGGATTGCCTCTCCATCTCTAACAGATTCTACGAGCGCAATTAAATTCCCGGTAATCGACTTCAAATTAGAATTCCATGCGAGTCGTATCATAACTCATTGAAGATAGACGAGCTCGCCGCAAAGCGCTAGGTCTGCCTTATGAATGAGGCGGCCGTTTATCTCGACTCAATTAGATTACAGAGAACTGAATCCCTACCTTTCATATTGGTGTTATTGTTGCTTATTTACAGGGGATAGTGTCCAACATGCCTAGGAGACCACCACATGGTGTAGTTGTTACAATTGCGAAGGGCGCACTGTACTGTTTTGCACTGTATGTTTTTCTACCCAAATGAAGTACATTACACATCAGTTGTTACGTTCACCTTGTCTACATTATTATTATTATTATAGCGTATGGCTTTTCGTGCCGGGAGTGTCCGAGGACATGTTCGGCTCGCCAGTTTTGTAGCTGCTTCGAGGCGGACACCCAATGGGTGAGCTACACGTACCGTCGCGTGTTGAGTGTTGTCTGGGGAGGAAAGTTTGTATGTAAGGACAAGGAGTTGGAAGGTAGAGGCTGTGGCCTATAGTTATGGACCAACCCCGGCATTTGCCTGGAAGGAAGATGGGAAACCGCAGACGACCATCTTCAAGGTTGCCGGCGGGGGGATTCGAACCTCCTCGCCTCCCGGATGTAAGCGACTGCCAACAGTCATGCCGTAACGACCACGGCTAACTCACCCGGTACCTTCTCTACATAATCCTCTTGTAACTTAATGCACTATTGCCATCGACCTGTCAGTCTCTCCAGACCTTCCAGAAACCATTATTTTGGTGTGCTGCGTACCCTTGCCTTGACAGCTGTGTCCAGAGGTTTCTTCATGTTCCCGAACAGGTGATAATCACTTAGTGCCAAGACGGGAGAATATGGTGGATGTGGCAGCACCGTGAATCCCATTTGATCAATGGCAGTGGTGGTCTCTCATCCAGTGTGGGGGCGGGCATTGTCATGTTGCATAAGCACATCTTTAGCCCATTTTCCTCGCCGCAAACGAAACAACAATCGAAGCAATTGAAGCATAGGGGCAGTCCACCGACAAAGAACTGTCGAACAGTGCCATCAGCTGGCAAGCGAATGGCGACAGTTTTCTGGGACACAAAGGGCCATCATCCTCTTTGACTGGCTGGAATTGCGGGCCACGATTAATAGTGCAGCAGATGTGGCAACCCTTAAGCGCTTACGTCGTGCCATTCAAACTAAACGGCCAGGAAAATGGGCTAAAGGTGTGCTTCTGCAACATGACAATGCCCGCCCCCACACTAGCCGAGAGACCACCGCTGCCATTGATCAAATGTGATTCACGGTGCTGCCACACCCACCATACTCTCCCGACTTGGCACCAAGTGATTATCAACTGCCTGGTCGCCGTTTTGCAGAACTGGACACAGCTGTCAAAGCAGGGGTACGCAGCACTCAGAAAGAATGGTTTCAGGAAGGTCTGGAGAGACTGACACATCGATGGCAAAAGTGCATAAAGTTACAAGGAGATTATGTTGAGAAGGTGGACGTAACAACTGATGTGTAATGTACTTCATTGGGGTAGAAAAGAATAAAATGTAAAACAATGTAGTACGCCCCTCGTCTATTGGAGATCCTGGCTCTACCAATTTTTTTCATTCTGGCCTAAGGGCTGAAACGGGTTCAAATCCACCTTGTTGTGATCAATGAGAAGAGGTGAGTTCGATTGCCACCTCCTAGAAGTGGTATTTCATGTTATCCCATGCCCCTGAGCTGCCCTAAGTGAACCATACAGTTCTCGGCCACCAGCACTAGTATTTTGAAACTCAGTGGCGGCTGGTGGATACTTGTTCTGGGTATTGCACTATTTTATCATTTTAAATGATATAGTCGACTTCGTCGTTACGTTACCGCAACGTCAAGAAATGTACCGAGAATGCACTGAGGTGTGTGACGTCATAGTACCACTTGGTGCATGTGTACTGAGTTCACTGGTGAGCTCTGGCGTTACGAGACGGCAACGACACGGCGAGTGTGACGTCATCCAGCCAGCTCCCTCCATTTACCGCGCATTTGTCGAAGCCTCCAGTCTTTCTAGCATTTGTAGTATTTAAAATGATATAAAGTCCAGTCTTTCCGAGTGGCTGTCTCTTTTCATTAAGCGTGGGGAGGGGGGGGGGTGGCGGCGGGGTTACATGGTAGGGTAAAAGACTGCTTGATATCAGAGAAAACTGTCTTCAATTGCGCGATAAAACGGATGTTCCTCATTCATCACGAATGCCGAAGTTCGTAGAACATCACATTGCATCGGATTAAATGGATTGTAAGTTAGTCTACAGGAAAATCTTCACAAGAACAAAACAACGTAAGTTATATAAGAGGGCGAGAAACAACCGCGAGTGTCACAAGTACGCGCAAATTACATTGCAAGACATATCATATCGGAAGTCTCCGTCCGCGCCTCGGCTTCCTTGTTGCAATCAGCGGGCAACGACCAGCCGAGTTAACTGTTGGGATAAGGCTTACTCTGTCTAGCACATCTGCCATACCCTTCACTATGAGATCTGGTCGGTGCTCGGTCTGCCATCGACCAAACGGGCGCGTTTTGCTTTCTCAGACAGTTCACAGTAACTTACTATACGATTTCCAGAATTATTTTTCTCTTTCTTCTTTATTCTTAGTCGTGTACCCTCCAGGTTGGTGGAACCCACGGACTCAGCGAGGGAACTCACCACTACCGCCTCTACGGGCAGTGTCCTAGAGCTGGGAACATCTAATCGAAGTGGATACAACTGGTGAGGTGTGATTGGCACCTCGCCCAGGTGGCCTCACCTGCAAAGCGAACAGGGGCCTCATGAGGGAAGGTAATGGATGGTCAGGATGGATAGGCAAGGAAGAGGGAAGGAGGCGGCCGTGGCCTTGAAGAAGGTACCATCCCGGCATTTGCCCGAAGACGAAGTGGGAAACCACGGAAAACCACTTCGAGGATGGCTGAGGTGGGAATCGAACCCCCTCTACTCATTTGGAACACCAGAGGCTGAGTACACCCCGTTCCAGTCCTCATACCACTTTTCAAATTTCGTGGCAGAGCCGTGAATCGAACCCTGGGCCTCCGGGGCGGCAGCTAACCAAGCTGACCGCTACGCTACGGAGGCGACTTCCCGAATTATTAAAGTACAAAATTATGAATTCCTATACATATAAAGGAAACGTACAGCTAAAAAAATGATTGCGGTATTAATAGTTTTTCTTAAAAAACTCTGGTCGTTGTGCAACACTGCAACCTTATGGCCCGCCGCCTGACAGCAGGTGTAATAGTGAACATCAGTTTTCGAAAGGCTTCGCAGAGATAGATCTCGGCCCCTCGTATCCTTACTGCGGCTGAAGTGGAATCATCTGTGACAAATCGCTTCACCTTCACAACACTTTGCTTCATTCCCTTGGGGCAGATGGCCTCTTAGTTCCGCCCCAAAACAACAATAACTAACTAACTTCATTCCCTTGAGAATGCAATACTCAAGACTAATACACACAGCCATATTCAACCACCTCGTGCTATAGTGGCTACCATACTTGGCTGTCGCCCCTGAAGCCTGGGTTCGATTCCCGAAATTTCATTCTGGTTTGAGGGTACACTCAGCCTCAAGAGGCAAAATTGAGAATATGCGGGTTCGATTCACCACGGTCATCCTACAAGTGATTTTTCGTGGTTTCCCAAGTCTACTCCATACGAATGACGGGATATTTCCTAAGTGGCCACGGCCACCTCCACCCCAATCTCAGTCTCAATTACACATACACACACTAATACGGACACCACAATAACATAGGTTATCGGATTTAAGGAATGAATTAATGAATGAATGAATAAATAAATACAGAAGGAAAGAAAGAATGAAGTAAAGAAAAAGAGAATGAATTAAGTAAGAAAGAAAGAAAGAAGGAATGAATATATGAATAAGAAAGAAAGAAAGAGAGAAAGAAAGAAAGAAAGAAAGAAAGAAAGAAGGAATGAATATATCAATAAGAAAGAAAGAAAGAAAGAAGGAATGAATATATGAATAAGAAAGAAAGAAAGAAAGAAAGAAAGAAAGAAAGAAGGAATGAATATATGAATAAGAAAGAAAGAAAGAAAGAAAGAAAGAAAGAAGGAATGAATATATGAATAAGAAAGAAAGAAAGAAAGAAAGAAAGAAAGAATGAATATATGAATAAGAAAGAAAGAAAGAAAGAAAGAAAGAAAGAAAGAATGAATATATGAATAAGAAAGAAAGAAAGAAAGAAAGAAAGAAAGAAAGAAAGAAAGAAGGAATGAATATATGAATAAGAAAGAAAGAAAGAAAGAAGGAATGAATATATGAATAAGAAAGAAAGAAAGAAAGAAAGAAAGAAAGAAAGAAGGAATGAATATATGAATAAGAAAGAAAGAAAGAAAGAAGGAATATATGAATAAGAAAGAAAGAAAGAAAGAAAGAAAGAAAGAAAGAATGAAGGAATGAATATATGAATAAGAAAGAAAGAAAGAAAGAAAGAAAGAAAGAAGGAATGAATATATGAATAAGAAAGAAAGAAAGAAAGAAAGAAAGAAGGAATGAATATATGAATAAGAAAGAAAGAAAGAAGGAATGAATATATGAATAAGAAAGAAAGAAAGAAAGAAAGAAAGAAAGAAGGAATGAATATATGAATAAGAAAGAAAGAATGAATGAGTGAATGAATGAATGAATGAAATATATGTTAGTTATTGAGGTTAAAGGGGTGGAACAGCGAGGTAATCTGCCCATAAAAGAAATATATGCATACACACCCAAGAACTCGGGGCGGAAATGGGCATCCTAAGTTGGGTTTTACTTTCGTGTTTTAATCGGCAAATCTGACACGATCCGACAAGACTTGGCGTGCTGCTGGACCGCCGTGTCTAAGCCCCTAAATGAAGCAATAACAACAAGAAGAAAAGTATTGACTTGTAGATAATCATCGTAACAACATTATTTAATTACATGAGTACCTTCTTAAAAGTGCAGCCTATTTAGTTCTATGCCCAAGATCGCGGGTTCAAACCTGGCCGAAGTCGTCGGAATTTTTAAGAGCGTTAAAAATCCCTCAGTAACTTATGCCTTCCTTCGGATGGGAAATAAAGCTGGCGGTCCCATGTCATAGATTTATGCCATGTAAAAAAAATCTTCCACTAATTACACTTGTGTGAAGCTAAATTATTGGTTATATTTGACTAACGCTCTTAGGTTCCAATATTCGTCGCCAGGAGCCGACTGCGGTGGCATCTAGTAACCAATTTCAGACCTAGTAGTCGTTGACGGTGGCTTTTGCTAACAAACGTAGGAACTAATTGAAAAATTTGTCTGCAGTCCTTACTTGAATTTAAAACAGATAACACACACTAATTAAGCCATCACAATTAACACCGGTTATCAAACACACCCAAAGTACACGGAACTACATGACCGTGCTGTCGCAGACCCTAAACTAAGGAACCAATCAACCAACCTATTTAGATTGCGGGTTCCGTTAATTTAAATATAGACAACTTCAATTGCATCACCGGTCTATTCAATCACCATGACGTCAAATTTATGGAGCGTTTTAAGGGCAATTGACATCGTATTTTAGCGAAGTATCTTATGCATCGATAACAAACAAACTGAACGGCTTGGTGGAGCTGGAGAAAAGCTTTGCTCTTTCTCTCTGGTTAAATTCCAGTCTCGTGTTTTGACATGAAACTTTAACATAGTCCGCTGGATACGACCAACGGAAATGGCCTATTATAACTATCGACGAGGAAGGAGACAGATCAAAAACGGTTCCTTCCTTTCAACATTATCACTCGTATTGGGCTGTTTCCTCCGTGATCATTAAAATAGATTACGTTCGCGTTGTGAACACAATGTTCATATACCGGCGTACGGAAGGCAAAGTAAAGCCGGCGGTCCCATATCATAGATTTATGGCATGATAAAGAACCTTCCACTAATTTCACTTGGGTGAAGCTAAAGTACAGGTTAAATTTGACTAACGCTCTTAGGTTCTAAATTTCGTCGCCAGGAGCCGACTACCGTGGCATCTAGTAACCAAGTTCAAAACTAGTTGGCCGTTGACGGTTGTTCGCTTCTGCGAATGATTTTTGTTGGCTATGTTTCCCTTATGGTGTGAAACACACGTTCAATTTTTCTGCCCCATTATTTTTATTTTCGTTAATTGCAGTCTGAACGCGGTGTTCTGATTTGTTTAGTATTGGTGTTTCAGTTTAATTGCTTTTCTGTAATATTCATGTCAACTCACCTTTTGTCTGTAGTGTCTTTCTAGACGCACCATACCGTCACATTTTCTCACGAGGTACTGAGCTCTCCCCAGCGGTAACGCTCGCAATGTGCATGGGGCTGTGCTTTGATTGGCTGCTCTTTCACCCCTCCTTCATACTGGAAGGTTCGGCGCGCTGACGTCACTACCGCTATATAACCTTAGGTCTACCGGCCTACAGTGTCCACTCTTCTCCACTGATCACCACTGCTCGCTACGTACCTGCTGGGGTTATTGCCCTCTCGGGGTACCTCTTGCAGCCGGAGGCCCTTCTCCGCCGTCAAAATCTCTCTTCTGGACCTGGCTGCCTGCCCGGGCAGTCTAAACTCATCGGCCTTCACTTCGGCCAAATCTTCAACACGGATCTACTCTGCAAGTCTTGATTATAAGGACATAACTTCACCAGCCGAGGGAGTTACTACCAAGAGACTCTCTATGCTGGTCGCTTTTTATAAGGAGAATCTACCATCATCAACTCTAGTTCCGAACCCGGAACCCTGGAGTATGCCTGACTGACCTCGCACAAGCCCCGAGCGGGCGCACTAAATTACCGCCAGCTACTGATGTCCTCCGGCAGCCGGCCTACCTTCGGAAGATGTTTAAGGAGATCTGATACTTCCTGTATCACACATCAGAAGAGGTGGTAACCCTTTCACTTCATACACTCTGCCCGGATTCTTTCCGTAATAAGAGTACTTTGTTTTAATTCTACTCTGGGATGAATTTAAATTATTATTGTAGGTTATTTTATTATGCTCTTTTTATTCAGTAATTTTGTATTTAATCCTTTATAGGGAGCTACAGCTTGCAAGCAATTTACGTTTCCTGGAGAAACGAGTAATTTTTAATTGTTACTGTTTCTTATTGTCATTTTAAGGCAATTTCTTTGAAAGTATCCATTCCTTGCAATATTTGCTTTATAATAAATAAATATCATTAAAATCTAAGTTTTAACATTTTGGTCTCTTCCCGCACTGTCCTTCGTTATCACCTCTTGTGCCTGAAACCTCATTCTATCGAAATCCCCTAAGATGTACCACATCCATTAAGGTACACCTTTTCCATGGTACCTCAACCCCGGATCGAACCCAGAACCTTCATTCTGAGACCACAAATTATATTCTAAAAAAAAAAAAAAAACTGGTGCAATCTAATATTTGTCTTATACATTTCAGTATATCGTGGCTAGCGCGGGAGATCTGCGGGAAGGCGGAAACAATCCCAGCATATTACACAACTGGTTTCTTTCCGGAGAGCAGGTCTGTCTGGTGCCACAAGCAGCTTTGGTGAGTGAGTTGTTCCAACTTTCCAGCCATGCCAGCAATATTAGATGATAAACTGTTAAACTCTCGGGCGGCCTACAAAGGTCAACTCACCCGTTTTCAAAAATATTTAGCTACTCTACCGAAAGAGGAACAAAACCTTGATATTATATCTCAGCGTTTAAAAGCTTTTGAACAGGCGTACGAGAAATATGATCTCGTGCAACTTGAAATTGAAATCAAAAATCCAGAACATCAATCAGATAGGGAAGAAGTAGAGAGTAATTATTTTGATACACACGCTCAGGCTGTGGCATTAGTTAGAACTTTGACCCTGGCGTTGAAGGTAGAGGAAACTCAAGGAAGAATTAGCGACCATGGGAATGGTATCAAACCATTGCTACCTAAAATTGAAATTCCGCATTTTTCAGGAAAGGAAGAGATGTGGCAATCATTCTTTGAATTGTTCAGTTCATTAGTACATGATAATGCCACACTTCCAGAAATTCAGAAATTTCATTACTTAAAATCCATTTTGCAGGGACCACCCCTTCAACTTATAAGAGAACTCCCCTTAACAGGAGAAAACTATAACATTGCTATAGAGCTTCTTAAAGGCCGTTATGGCAATGAAAAATTATGTTTACAAAGGCATATTCAAGCCTTATTTAGCCTGCCCACCTTGCGAGCTGACAGCTTGTCAACACTGCGAGCCTTAAGTGACATGGTCCAACTACATGTCAGAGCATTGGCACGGTTGAATCAACCGGTCGAGCATTGGGATCTATTCTTAATTCACTTGGTTACTTCTAAATTTGATTCATCAACCTTAAAGGCATGGGAGAGGGAACTAACAAATGACACTTCATATACCTATGAGTCGTTGCTTACGTTTATAAATAATAGATGTCAGGTTTTGTCAGCTGTAGCCTGTCATATGTCAGGAAGTGCAGATAACAAATCTAATGTTGTGAAGCCAGTCGGTGCTAAAATAAACAAATCTGCTGTCTTTACTGTTCAACATAATTCAACAGATTGTATTCTCTGTAAAGCACCTCACAGGTTATATTCCTGCGTTGCCTTTAAAGCCCTTTCTACCGACGAAAGACGCAAATTAATAGCTCAAAAAAGATATTGCTACAACTGTCTGTCAACTAGGCATATGGTGCCTGATTGCTTATCTAAAAATACTTGCTCCCATTGCAAGGCTCAACATCATACCTTGCTTCATAGGTTTGAAAAGCCACGTCAGGCTCCTTCCCCTGGATGTTCTAAAGATATATCCCCAGGAGCCAATGCGCAATCTTATACTCAGAGCTCTAGCTCAATTCGTAGTTCCCAGGTGCTACTATCAACCGTGTTATTAAAAGTTCAAGATTCCTCTGGTAGATGGCTTGAAGCACGTGCCTTATTGGATAATGCCGCCACCCATGACTTCATAAGTGAGCGTCTCATTAAGAAACTTGGTCTTCCCAAGCAACCTACATTAATTCAGGTTACCGGTATTAACAATAGCAATGTTAAATCTTTGCATTTTGTTCGTGTTCACATCAAAGATGCTGTGAATTGTAACACAACATTTCAGTTGAATTGTCTTGCCATTGATACTATTGGCAGTAATACCCCTAGTAATTCTTTTGAAATTAGAAATTGGCAATTTCCTCATAACATTCAGTTGGCAGATCCAACATTTAATACGAGCGCTCCGGTAGACATACTTCTCAGTGCCCAAGTATTTTGGCAATCTCTCCTTAGCTCTAAGGTTAAAATATCACCAGGAGTGTTTGCTCATCATACCAAGCTAGGTTGGTTAGTAACGGGTCAAGTCCCTCGTAAGTCATTTCAAAATTTCTCTCAATGTCATTTTGTTAATACAAGTCTCGATTACAACTTAGAAAGATTTTGGAAAATCGAAACTATAGATTCAGTTTCACCTTCCTCGGTTGAAAATGAAATGTGTGAAAAACTGTTTCGCGAAACGACCAAACGCAATTCAGAGGGTAGATTTGTCGTAACAATGCCCCGAGTGGATAATCCACCTCTTTTATTTGAAACACACCCTAGGGCTCTTAGAGCACTCTATGCTGTGGAAAGCAAATTTAAACGTGACCCTGTTGTTAAAACTCAATACTCCACATTTATGGAGGAATATGAGGCACTTGATCACATGGAGGTTGTTACCAAGAAAGATGATGCTTCTTATACCCCATCTGAAGTCATTTACCTCAATCATCATCCAGTTTGGAAGAATGACATTTTAAAGGAAAACATAAGAGTGGTCTTTAATGGCTCTGAATTGGATGCCAATGGAACTTCTCTGAATGACACATTATTATCAGGCCCTCCAATTCAATCTGACATTTCTTCTGTTTTGATGAATTTTCGCTTGTTCCCTATCGCAGTGATATCTGATATCAAGCAGATGTATAGGCAGATTTTGGTCGATCAACAACAGCGCGATCTTCAGAGAATTCTTTGGCGCGACGAGCCTACTAAACCTGTCAAGATTTTTCGGCTAAAAACATTAACCTATGGACTAAAGCCTTCTGCTTTTTTAGCCATACGTACGTTGAAATTACTTGCTGAACAGGATGGCCCGTTGTATTCTCCTAAGGCTTCTGAAGTGTTAAATCATCATTTTACGTTGACGATTTTCTTCATTCGTTTGAGTCAGTATCTGAAGCACTGCAAGTCTCTAAAGATTTGACGGCTTTGCTTTTGGGAGGCGGATTTTCCTTGTGCAAGTGGAACTCTAATTCGGAAGAATTTCTTTCTAAATTTCCATTAACTTCAGTCTATAACGACTCAGTAGAGCTTCTTCAAGAAAGTAATTCTATCAAAACTCTAGGCATCTATTGGAGTCCTCAAAAGGATTTTTTCTTTTTCAAAATTAATCTCAGTGACATCAAACCGCAAACTAAGCGGCAAATTTTGTCTGAGATTGCAAAGATATTTGATCCTCTCCAATTTTTGGCGCCAATTATTGTCACAGCAAAGCTTTTCATGCAGGACCTTTGGTCCTTGAAAACTGGTTGGGATGAACCAGTTCCTTCAGAGTTGCAAAAAAATTGGATTTCTTATAGAAATAGTTTGGAAGATCTCTCCAATGTTATTATCCCGCGAGTGATTATTCCCTTTCCCTCCTGTGGAGGATATGAACTTCACATCTTTGCCGATAGCTCATTGAAAGCTTATGGGTGTTGTGCGTATATTGTTTGCCGTAATTTTGTCCAGTCATATTTCTTTTCCAATTTAATTTGCGCTAAGTCAAAGGTGGCCCCTCTTAAATCTTTATCCTTGCCACGACTGGAACTTTGTGCTGCTCTTCTGGCGGTTGAATTATCGGTCAAAATCCGCCAATCTTTGAAAATCCGATTTATTAAAACTTACTTTTGGAGTGACTCAGCCATCACGTTGGCATGGATTGCCAAACCTCCCTCGCATTGGCAGGTGTTTGTAGCTAATAGAGTGTCCAAAATTCAACAATTGTCTAACTTTGAACAATGGCATCATGTATCTGGCAAGGAGAACCCTGCAGATGTCATTTCTCGGGGATGTTCCCCTCTTATGTTGGCTAACCTGACATTATACTGGCACGGTCCCCCTTGGCTTCTGCAAGAACCTTCCGCTTGGCCAAATTTTCCTCTTCCGGAGTTATCAGACTTACCGGATGCTGGTAAGATTACTGGATCTTCTCTTCTCGTTTCTGACTCTCCCCTTCTCTTGCAGCGATATTCCTCTTTCCATAAATTGGTGAGGGTTATGGCTTATCTCCTTCGATGGAAATATTTTGTGGTAGAACAACCCCTTTTTTCTAAGCCATATTTAACCCTTTCTGAATTAGGTTTAACCACTACAAAAATCTTATGGCTTACTCAACAAGAAATATTCTCTGAAGAATGCCAGGTGTTGTCCCAAGGTCAATCCCTTAAGAAATCGAGTAGGCTTTCCTCACTCGCCCCTTTTTTGGATACTGATGGTTTACTAAGAGTAGGAGGACGTTTATCTTTGGCTGATCTTTCCGAGGATAAAAAAACACCCAATTATTCTTCCTTCAAAGCATCATGTCACTTCCCTAATCATTCGTCAGTATCATTACCAGCATCTTCATGCTGGAACTCGTACATTACTTTCTGTCATTCGTGAAAGGTATTGGCCCATAAACGGAGTCCATAAAGTTACCTCTGTTATCCGGAAGTGCATTCCATGTTTTAAATCCAACCCTAAAATTACCACTCAGCTCATGGGTGATCTTCCCAACTTTAGATCTGCGCCTGCTAGACCCTTTGCCTTTACGGGGGTGGATTATTCCGGGCCTTTTGTTTACAGAAGAAATTCTCCTGAGGCCAAAAAATGTATTTTTGGAAAACTCTATATTTCGCTGTTTGTATGTATGGTCACCGGAGCAGTTCACTTAGAACTAGTTACCAACGCCTCTACTGCTTATTTTTTGGCAGCTTTTGCCAGATTTTCTGCCCGCCGAGGTCTTCCTTCAGAAGTATTCTCAGACAATGCTAAAAATTTTATCGGAGCTTCTGAGCAAATTAAGAGAGCTCTTACTCAAAATTCAGCGCTGGAAAGGATTACTGATTATGCTCACCAGAGAAATTTCAAGTGGCACTTCATCCCCCCTTATGCATCTCATCAAGGTGGGCGGTGGGAGTCTTGTGTGAAACTCACCAAGAAGCACCTTAGACGTGTTTGTGGCCACACCCCCCTTTCTCATGAAGAGTTTAATTCCTTGATTATTTTTATTGAGGGCATAATTAATTCTCGTCCTTTATCACCCTTATCTAATGATCCTTCAAATCTTCTACCATTAACGCCAGGCGATTTTCTTATCGGTGGTCCGTTGACTGCCTCTCCACCTTTGTTATATTCTAATTCTCAATCTTCTTTAGCCATTTCTTGGCGCAAAATTGAAAGTTTGCGCAATAATTTTTGGCGCCGCTGGAGGTTGGAATACCTCAGTTTGCTTCAGCAGCGTGGTAAATGGCTTGTTTCCTGCTCTAACCTTCAGGTGGGGGACTTGGTGCTTTTGAAAGACCCTAGTCCTCCTCTTGTTTGGAATTTGGGTAGGGTTGTTGAGTGCTTTCCTGGCAGAGATGGTAGGGTTCGCGTGGTAAAACTGCAGACTTCTGCTGGTCATTTTCTTAGGCCAATCACCATGATTGCTCCTTTGCCACGCGAGGCCTAACTTCTGCGCTTTCTTACTGCAATTTTTTCTCGCCCCTCCCAGCATGTTCGCTTCTGCGAATGATTTTTGTTGGCTATGTTTCCCTTACGGTGTGAAACACACGTTCAATTTTTCTGCCCCATTATTTTAATTTTCGTTAATTGCAGTCTGAACGCGGTGTTCTGATTTGTTTAGTATTGGTGTTTCAGTTTAATTGCTTTTCTGTAATATTCATGTCAACTCACCTTTTGTCTGTAGTGTCTTTCTAGACGCACCATACCGTCACATTTTCTCACGAGGTACTGAGCTCTCCCCAGCGGTAACGCTCGCAATGTGCATGGGGCTGTGCTTTGATTGGCTGCTCTTTCACCCCTCCTTCATACTGGAAGGTTCGGCGCGCTGACGTCACTACCGCTATATAACCTTAGGTCTACCGGCCTACAGTGTCCACTCTTCTCCACTGATCACCACTGCTCGCTACGTACCTGCTGGGGTTATTGCCCTCTCGGGGTACCTCTTGCAGCCGGAGGCCCTTCTCCGCCGTCAAAATCTCTCTTCTGGACCTGGCTGCCTGCCCGGGCAGTCTAAACTCATCGGCCTTCACTTCGGCCAAATCTTCAACACGGATCTACTCTGCAAGTCTTGATTATAAGGACATAACTTCACCAGCCGAGGGAGTTACTACCAAGAGACTCTCTATGCTGGTCGCTTTTTATAAGGAGAATCTACCATCATCAACTCTAGTTCCGAACCCGGAACCCTGGAGTATGCCTGACTGACCTCGCACAAGCCCCGAGCGGGCGCACTAAATTACCGCCAGCTACTGATGTCCTCCGGCAGCCGGCCTACCTTCGGAAGATGTTTAAGGAGATCTGATACTTCCTGTATCACACATCAGAAGAGGTGGTAACCCTTTCACTTCATACACTCTGCCCGGATTCTTTCCGTAATAAGAGTACTTTGTTTTAATTCTACTCTGGGATGAATTTAAATTATTATTGTAGGTTATTTTATTATGCTCTTTTTATTCAGTAATTTTGTATTTAATCCTTTATAGGGAGCTACAGCTTGCAAGCAATTTACGTTTCCTGGAGAAACGAGTAATTTTTAATTGTTACTGTTTCTTATTGTCATTTTAAGGCAATTTCTTTGAAAGTATCCATTCCTTGCAATATTTGCTTTATAATAAATAAATATCATTAAAATCTAAGTTTTAACATTTTGGTCTCTTCCCGCACTGTCCTTCGTTATCACCTCTTGTGCCTGAAACCTCATTCTATCGAAATCCCCTAAGATGTACCACATCCATTAAGGTACACCTTTTCCATGGTACCTCAACCCCGGATCGAACCCAGAACCTTCATTCTGAGACCACAAATTATATTCTAAAAAAAAAGAAAAAACTGGTGCAATCTAATATTTGTCTTATACATTTCAGTATATCGTGGCTAGCGCGGGAGATCTGCGGGAAGGCGGAAACAATCCCAGCATATTACACAACTGGTTTCTTTCCGGAGAGCAGGTCTGTCTGGTGCCACAAGCAGCTTTGGTGAGTGGGTTGTTCCAACTTTCCAGCCATGCCAGCAATAATAGATGATAAACTGTTAAACTCTCGGGCGGCCTACAAAGGTCAACTCACCCGTTTTCAAAAATATTTAGCTACTCTACCGAAAGAGGAACAAAACCTTGATATTATATCTCAGCGTTTAAAAGCTTTTGAACAGGCGTACGAGAAATATGATCTCGTGCAACTTGAAATTGAAATCAAAAATCCAGAACATCAATCAGATAGGGAAGAAGTAGAGAGTAATTATTTTGATACACACGCTCAGGCTGTGGCATTAGTTAGAACTTTGACCCTGGCGTTGAAGGTAGAGGAAACTCAAGGAAGAATTAGCGACCATGGGAATGGTATCAAACCATTGCTACCTAAAATTGAAATTCCGCATTTTTCAGGAAAGGAAGAGATGTGGCAATCATTCTTTGAATTGTTCAGTTCATTAGTACATGATAATGCCACACTTCCAGAAATTCAGAAATTTCATTACTTAAAATCCATTTTGCAGGGACCACCCCTTCAACTTATAAGAGAACTCCCCTTAACAGGAGAAAACTATAACATTGCTATAGAGCTTCTTAAAGGCCGTTATGGCAATGAAAAATTATGTTTACAAAGGCATATTCAAGCCTTATTTAGCCTGCCCACCTTGCGAGCTGACAGCTTGTCAACACTGCGAGCCTTAAGTGACATGGTCCAACTACATGTCAGAGCATTGGCACGGTTGAATCAACCGGTCGAGCATTGGGATCTATTCTTAATTCACTTGGTTACTTCTAAATTTGATTCATCAACCTTAAAGGCATGGGAGAGGGAACTAACAAATGACACTTCATATACCTATGAGTCGTTGCTTACGTTTATAAATAATAGATGTCAGGTTTTGTCAGCTGTAGCCTGTCATATGTCAGGAAGTGCAGATAACAAATCTAATGTTGTGAAGCCAGTCGGTGCTAAAATAAACAAATCTGCTGTCTTTACTGTTCAACATAATTCAACAGATTGTATTCTCTGTAAAGCACCTCACAGGTTATATTCCTGCGTTGCCTTTAAAGCCCTTTCTACCGACGAAAGACGCAAATTAATAGCTCAAAAAAGATATTGCTACAACTGTCTGTCAACTAGGCATATGGTGCCTGATTGCTTATCTAAAAATACTTGCTCCCATTGCAAGGCTCAACATCATACCTTGCTTCATAGGTTTGAAAAGCCACGTCAGGCTCCTTCCCCTGGATGTTCTAAAGATATATCCCCAGGAGCCAATGCGCAATCTTATACTCAGAGCTCTAGCTCAATTCGTAGTTCCCAGGTGCTACTATCAACCGTGTTATTAAAAGTTCAAGATTCCTCTGGTAGATGGCTTGAAGCACGTGCCTTATTGGATAATGCCGCCACCCATGACTTCATAAGTGAGCGTCTCATTAAGAAACTTGGTCTTCCCAAGCAACCTACATTAATTCAGGTTACCGGTATTAACAATAGCAATGTTAAATCTTTGCATTTTGTTCGTGTTCACATCAAAGATGCTGTGAATTGTAACACAACATTTCAGTTGAATTGTCTTGCCATTGATACTATTGGCAGTAATACCCCTAGTAATTCTTTTGAAATTAGAAATTGGCAATTTCCTCATAACATTCAGTTGGCAGATCCAACATTTAATACGAGCGCTCCGGTAGACATACTTCTCAGTGCCCAAGTATTTTGGCAATCTCTCCTTAGCTCTAAGGTTAAAATATCACCAGGAGTGTTTGCTCATCATACCAAGCTAGGTTGGTTAGTAACGGGTCAAGTCCCTCGTAAGTCATTTCAAAATTTCTCTCAATGTCATTTTGTTAATACAAGTCTCGATTACAACTTAGAAAGATTTTGGAAAATCGAAACTATAGATTCAGTTTCACCTTCCTCGGTTGAAAATGAAATGTGTGAAAAACTGTTTCGCGAAACGACCAAACGCAATTCAGAGGGTAGATTTGTCGTAACAATGCCCCGAGTGGATAATCCACCTCTTTTATTTGAAACACACCCTAGGGCTCTTAGAGCACTCTATGCTGTGGAAAGCAAATTTAAACGTGACCCTGTTGTTAAAACTCAATACTCCACATTTATGGAGGAATATGAGGCACTTGATCACATGGAGGTTGTTACCAAGAAAGATGATGCTTCTTATACCCCATCTGAAGTCATTTACCTCAATCATCATCCAGTTTGGAAGAATGACATTTTAAAGGAAAACATAAGAGTGGTCTTTAATGGCTCTGAATTGGATGCCAATGGAACTTCTCTGAATGACACATTATTATCAGGCCCTCCAATTCAATCTGACATTTCTTCTGTTTTGATGAATTTTCGCTTGTTCCCTATCGCAGTGATATCTGATATCAAGCAGATGTATAGGCAGATTTTGGTCGATCAACAACAGCGCGATCTTCAGAGAATTCTTTGGCGCGACGAGCCTACTAAACCTGTCAAGATTTTTCGGCTAAAAACATTAACCTATGGACTAAAGCCTTCTGCTTTTTTAGCCATACGTACGTTGAAATTACTTGCTGAACAGGATGGCCCGTTGTATTCTCCTAAGGCTTCTGAAGTGTTAAATCATCATTTTACGTTGACGATTTTCTTCATTCGTTTGAGTCAGTATCTGAAGCACTGCAAGTCTCTAAAGATTTGACGGCTTTGCTTTTGGGAGGCGGATTTTCCTTGTGCAAGTGGAACTCTAATTCGGAAGAATTTCTTTCTAAATTTCCATTAACTTCAGTCTATAACGACTCAGTAGAGCTTCTTCAAGAAAGTAATTCTATCAAAACTCTAGGCATCTATTGGAGTCCTCAAAAGGATTTTTTCTTTTTCAAAATTAATCTCAGTGACATCAAACCGCAAACTAAGCGGCAAATTTTGTCTGAGATTGCAAAGATATTTGATCCTCTCCAATTTTTGGCGCCAATTATTGTCACAGCAAAGCTTTTCATGCAGGACCTTTGGTCCTTGAAAACTGGTTGGGATGAACCAGTTCCTTCAGAGTTGCAAAAAAATTGGATTTCTTATAGAAATAGTTTGGAAGTTCTCTCCAATGTTATTATCCCGCGAGTGATTATTCCCTTTCCCTCCTGTGGAGGATATGAACTTCACATCTTTGCCGATAGCTCATTGAAAGCTTATGGGTGTTGTGCGTATATTGTTTGCCGTAATTTTGTCCAGTCATATTTCTTTTCCAATTTAATTTGCGCTAAGTCAAAGGTGGCCCCTCTTAAATCTTTATCCTTGCCACGACTGGAACTTTGTGCTGCTCTTCTGGCGGTTGAATTATCGGTCAAAATCCGCCAATCTTTGAAAATCCGATTTATTAAAACTTACTTTTGGAGTGACTCAGCCATCACGTTGGCATGGATTGCCAAACCTCCCTCGCATTGGCAGGTGTTTGTAGCTAATAGAGTGTCCAAAATTCAACAATTGTCTAACTTTGAACAATGGCATCATGTATCTGGCAAGGAGAACCCTGAAGATGTCATTTCTCGGGGATGTTCCCCTCTTATGTTGGCTAACCTGACATTATACTGGCACGGTCCCCCTTGGCTTCTGCAAGAACCTTCCGCTTGGCCAAATTTTCCTCTTCCGGATTTATCAGACTTACCGGATGCTGGTAAGATTACTGGATCTTCTCTTCTCGTTTCTGACTCTCCCCTTCTCTTGCAGCGATATTCCTCTTTCCATAAATTGGTGAGGGTTATGGCTTATCTCCTTCGATGGAAATATTTTGTGGTAGAACAACCCCTTTTTTCTAAGCCATATTTAACCCTTTCTGAATTAGGTTTAACCACTACAAAAATCTTATGGCTTACTCAACAAGAAATATTCTCTGAAGAATGCCAGGTGTTGTCCCAAGGTCAATCCCTTAAGAAATCGAGTAGGCTTTCCTCACTCGCCCCTTTTTTGGATACTGATGGTTTACTAAGAGTAGGAGGACGTTTATCTTTGGCTGATCTTTCCGAGGATAAAAAAACACCCAATTATTCTTCCTTCAAAGCATCATGTCACTTCCCTAATCATTCGTCAGTATCATTACCAGCATCTTCATGCTGGAACTCGTACATTACTTTCTGTCATTCGTGAAAGGTATTGGCCCATAAACGGAGTCCATGAAGTTACCTCTGTTATCCGGAAGTGCATTCCATGTTTTAAATCCAACCCTAAAATTACCACTCAGCTCATGGGTGATCTTCCCAACTTTAGATCTGCGCCTGCTAGACCCTTTGCCTTTACGGGGGTGGATTATTCCGGGCCTTTTGTTTACAGAAGAAATTCTCCTGAGGCCAAAAAATGTATTTTTGGAAAACTCTATATTTCGCTGTTTGTATGTATGGTCACCGGAGCAGTTCACTTAGAACTAGTTACCAACGCCTCTACTGCTTATTTTTTGGCAGCTTTTGCCAGATTTTCTGCCCGCCGAGGTCTTCCTTCAGAAGTATTCTCAGACAATGCTAAAAATTTTATCGGAGCTTCTGAGCAAATTAAGAGAGCTCTTACTCAAAATTCAGCGCTGGAAAGGATTACTGATTATGCTCACCAGAGAAATTTCAAGTGGCACTTCATCCCCCCTTATGCATCTCATCAAGGTGGGCGGTGGGAGTCTTGTGTGAAACTCACCAAGAAGCACCTTAGACGTGTTTGTGGCCACACCCCCCTTTCTCATGAAGAGTTTAATTCCTTGATTATTTTTATTGAGGGCATAATTAATTCTCGTCCTTTATCACCCTTATCTAATGATCCTTCAAATCTTCTACCATTAACGCCAGGCCATTTTCTTATCGGTGGTCCGTTGACTGCCTCTCCACCTTTGTTATATTCTAATTCTCAATCTTCTTTAGCCATTTCTTGGCGCAAAATTGAAAGTTTGCGCAATAATTTTTGGCGCCGCTGGAGGTTGGAATACCTCAGTTTGCTTCAGCAGCGTGGTAAATGGCTTGTTTCCTGCTCTAACCTTCAGGTGGGGGACTTGGTGCTTTTGAAAGACCCTAGTCCTCCTCTTGTTTGGAATTTGGGTAGGGTTGTTGAGTGCTTTCCTGGCAGAGATGGTAGGGTTCGCGTGGTAAAACTGCAGACTTCTGCTGGTCATTTTCTTAGGCCAATCACCATGATTGCTCCTTTGCCACGCGAGGCCTAACTTCTGCGCTTTCTTACTGCAATTTTTTCTCGCCCCTCCCAGCATGTTCGCTTCTGCGAATGATTTTTGTTGGCTATGTTTCCCTTACGGTGTGAAACACACGTTCAATTTTTCTGCCCCATTATTTTTATTTTCGTTAATTGCAGTCTGAACGCGGTGTTCTGATTTGTTTAGTATTGGTGTTTCAGTTTAATTGCTTTTCTGTAATATTCATGTCAACTCACCTTTTTTCTGTAGTGTCTTTCTAGACGCACCATACCGTCACATTTTCTCACGAGGTACTGAGCTCTCCCCAGCGGTAACGCTCGCAATGTGCATGGGGCTGTGCTTTGATTGGCTGCTCTTTCACCCCTCCTTCATACTGGAAGGTTCGGCGCGCTGACGTCACTACCGCTATATAACCTTAGGTCTACCGGCCTACAGTGTCCACTCTTCTCCACTGATCACCACTGCTCGCTACGTACCTGCTGGGGTTATTGCCCTCTCGGGGTACCTCTTGCAGCCGGAGGCCCTTCTCCGCCGTCAAAATCTCTCTTCTGGACCTGGCTGCCTGCCCGGGCAGTCTAAACTCATCGGCCTTCACTTCGGCCAAATCTTCAACACGGATCTACTCTGCAAGTCTTGATTATAAGGACATAACTTCACCAGCCGAGGGAGTTACTACCAAGAGACTCTCTATGCTGGTCGCTTTTTATAAGGAGAATCTACCATCATCAACTCTAGTTCCGAACCCGGAACCCTGGAGTATGCCTGACTGACCTCGCACAAGCCCCGAGCGGGCGCACTAAATTACCGCCAGCTACTGATGTCCTCCGGCAGCCGGCCTACCTTCGGAAGATGTTTAAGGAGATCTGATACTTCCTGTATCACACATCAGAAGAGGTGGTAACCCTTTCACTTCATACACTCTGCCCGGATTCTTTCCGTAATAAGAGTACTTTGTTTTAATTCTACTCTGGGATGAATTTAAATTATTATTGTAGGTTATTTTATTATGCTCTTTTTATTCAGTAATTTTGTATTTAATCCTTTATAGGGAGCTACAGCTTGCAAGCAATTTACGTTTCCTGGAGAAACGAGTAATTTTTAATTGTTACTGTTTCTTATTGTCATTTTAAGGCAATTTCTTTGAAAGTATCCATTCCTTGCAATATTTGCTTTATAATAAATAAATATCATTAAAATCTAAGTTTTAACATTTTGGTCTCTTCCCGCACTGTCCTTCGTTATCACCTCTTGTGCCTGAAACCTCATTCTATCGAAATCCCCTAAGATGTACCACATCCATTAAGGTACACCTTTTCCAACGGTGGCGTTTGGTAGCAAAAGTATGAACTAATGGAAAATTCAATGTCTGAAGTCCTTACTTGAATTAAAAACAGATAACTCACTCTAATACAGCCATCACAATTAACACTGGTTATCAGACAGATTCTACACACACCCAAAGTACACGGGTCTACATGACCGCCTTGTCGCAACACCTAAACTGAGGAACCAACCAACCGCTTCAAGAAGATAAAAGTCTCTTACAACAATAGCGATTTCACAGTCGTAACTATCAACTGAAAGACTCGATATCCCAAACTATTCGCCATTCTATCAGTGACGATTCCCGGCGATATAGTTTTACATCTCAACTTCTGAAGGTTACAAAAGCTGTGAGTTGTGTAAGGTATTCAAATTTCAACCCCCTCCCCCAATTCCATGTACAGTAAAAACTCGATTAACCGTCATCGTCGGGACCGTAGTTGTGACGGTTGAGCTGATAGACGGATAAGAGAAACACTGTATTATTCCTCCAAAACATGACCTCAATCAATTTTATTATAGTATATTTCGGAGCGAAAAGAAATTAATCACGATTGCAATAGCAAATAAAATGATTTATTACACGATAAAAACATCCGTACAGAAGCTAAAACTGTGTCAAAATAATATACAGTAATACAAACTTACAGGTGAAATAGTTCATGTGGCTTGAAAATAGTCAGTCATTTTCTTCTGCCTCTTTGATGCTCGAGCTTTCACAAGCGGCAATATTTCGTAATTTTCGGAGCAGTAGTGTCGCCTCTTCTTGACTTTCAAACCATTCTATACACTTGGAGAGCATTGTTTCAGCCTTTGAGTGGCTAATAGTTTGTTTTTCGTCATGGTTTCAACACTCGTCTTCATCAGGTACACTCACTTTTCACTAAAATAGAGTAAGTAAGCAAAGCGAAAGCGTCACTGCGCCTTAAAGCACGTTGTTATTGCAGTATTATTATGCTATTACAGCAATGACGGTTTATCAGAAACTGACGGTTTAAAGAGTGACGGTTAAACGAAGTTTTACTGTACTAGAGTTTGTGAAAAATGATAAACTCGGCCAACAAAGTAGTTTGTTTAGATACAGCTATTGTGAGAAGTTGCAAGAGTGTCAATACAGCTTCAACCCTTGAGAATTGGCGTGAAAAGATATAACACAAGGACTGGAGCCCGGTCATTTTGACCCATAGTGTGTCACTCCCTTTTTTCCGTAGTCGTACGTATTTTAATGAAATAATTATACACCTGGTGTCTTCCTATGAACTGTTCCCAATATGAAATTAGGTTTATTTACTTTTTCAGATTTCACATGCAGAAAAATACCAATAACTTTCGTAAGAGTATAATTGGTCGCCTCCGTAGCGTAGCGGTCAGCATGGTTAACTGCCACCCCCGGAGGTCCTGGTTTCGATTCCACGCTCTGCACGAAATTTGAAAAGTGGTATGAGGAATGAAACGGGGTCTACTCGGCCTCGGGTGGCCCAAATGAGTATAGGGGGTTCGATTCTCACCTCAGCCATCCTCGAACTGGTGTTCCGTGGTTTCCCACTTCGTCTTCGGGCAAATGCCGGGATGGTAATGCCCCCGTAAATTGAATTATATTGAGACCACGTTGGCTGTATTGGCAAATATGAATAAAGTTATGGTTGTCATAGTTGTGACGTGGATATTCATGACGTAGGCACGGATGACGCAGACTTCATGCAAGTAGGCTGGTTGAACTGAGATTCTTGGTGACGATGAGGTTTGTTCGAGAAAGATCTGAGATTTACGAAGCAGTCGCAGGGAAACATGGAAATGCGCTAAGGAAGAAGTTACGCTATTGGAGGAAAGGCTCGAACCAATGAATGATAGTTTGGAGGGAGACGGAGATTACTGAAACTACTATATTTAATTACTTTTGGAATGCAGAAATGTGGAAATCTATTTTCAGTTATGGCATTGATTTGGAAGTTTGAAGAAATTAATTTTGAGTTTTTGAAATTTGAAAATCCGTCAAGTATTGCCAAAGTTAGAACTTCTAGCGATGACGGAGGAACAAGCTATGGAAGGGATGGATACGCCCCTTAAGAAGTTGATAAAAGGCCTTGCACGGCAGAGAGAAGCTCTCATATCTCATTTTCTGGTGTCTTATAGTCGTTTTCGAGTGATTCAGTGAAGCAAGTCGTCTTTAGCGCGTGTGGTAAAGCCCATCGCATCGAACGAGCACGGAGCAGTGCAGCAGTTCCATTTTACGGTGATTGAAACTAGGCGAAGTTGAAACGCACACATTAACGAGTCTACAAGAATATACATCAGGAGTTAGCTAATGCCTATAAGCTAATTCTATTGTGCATAACAGTATTAAAGTGTGTAGTAAAGTTGAACATTTTCACGATTATAATTTGGAAGATATTGGCATTTTAAGACGGCAGACAAAAGTGATTTTCTCACCACCAGAGAAACACTTTTATAATATCACATTCTACGCTACGGCTAACACGTGTATTGCAACCGTGATACTTAAGATTGCATTTGGTGATATAACGCTACATTCTACAATGCAACAAAATAATATGGCAGTTCTTTCAACTATTATAACGAAAATGGAGATGGAAGGCTAAGGACTTTAATGCAATTGGGACATATATCGATGGAGTGAAATAGCAGCATGAAACTTCGTTAATCGCCATTCTACACAAGCGAGCATGTAGTGAACATCCAACTACACTCATGCATCGTGGTCCAACGCTGAATTATATCAAATGGCAGTGGAAATATTTTCATACTTCACAAATATGAATATTTCTGCGGAGATAACTGCAATAAACTTCATGACGAATTTCTACCAGAACTTCAGGGAACTATCAAGAGAGGCCAGGGTGGACCCGGCTCACAAAGAAGAGTTTTGCCAGAAGGATGTCTATCGTCTACACGGAGCAGTGCAATTTCCGGAGGAGGAAGCAGTTCTATTCTCCGAGGGCGCTGGTTCCAGGTTCGAGGTCGGAGCACATCTTTACGTTGGTAAAATGGAACCATCAGCAGTCTTCTTTGGAAATTTTCCTCTGGAACTTCAATCAACAGATAAGGTAGTCGTGAACGTTTCTTGTTTTATTTGAGCCATTTAGCGATATCTGAGCAACCATTTTTCCCATATTTTCTGTCCCACATATTTTGCCGCATATTCTTGCTTGATATTTCTGTACTCAGTACACTTTGATGATTTATGCCTTTTTCGACGATTTATTAAGACATTGTTATGTCATTGACATATTTAAATAATTTTGGATCAGTTGAGACTGATATAGTATTTTCTTTCAATAATTTGCATATTTTTGTAGTCACGATTTGACTGTAAAGTTAACGATTTTCTATGGCAAATTTGAATTCAGACAGCGTGTCACTTTATTAAAGTAGTTCTATTCAGTAAATTACTTTGACCAATTTTCTGTCATCCTCAAGAAAGAAGAATTATTAAAAGATTTTAGAGCGTTAAAATCTATTACTGTATCGACGATCTTGGAAATACTAGTCGTTTTATGAACATGATTGAAACATAGACATTTATCGTCAGTTATGAAATACCATTGCGTTATAGACAATTTTATGAAATATGAACTTGGATTACGAATTATTGAATACACTATAGTAATGAACATTTGATAGGAGTTTTTCTCAATTCTAGATTGGAACAATAATGTTTGCATTCTACAGTCTGATTGGATTCTATTCGACTATTATGCAGTTTAGATGATCTTTGATTAAAGATAGTATTTTTATACTGCGATACTTTGAAGATATTAATCTCAATTTTGATAGACCAGGAAGGCGTGTCTAATCGTATTTGCTATTAAATTTATTTGTGATTGGCAAATTTTTATTTCATTTCGATTCGTGAATGAAACCCACGAAGGTTAAATATAGTAACAGTTTTGACACAATTAATGAACATAAGAATTTTTAAAGTGGAACTATGGATGTATAATCGTTAGTTCAGTGGACGTGTAAAAGTCGCTGATGAATAATGCCCTTGAATATGTGAAGGAGGTTCCCACAGTTATTAATGATGTTGAAGAATTTGTAAGTGGAGGTTTTTTGTATGTATTGTGGAAGATTTTGATGCCATATATATCGAGATATATGATGAATTCTGGGCCTATTTTATGCAATTTTGTGCGTTTGAGCGAAGTATTTTTCCGCTGAGTGTATTGTCCAGGTCCTTTGAAAATTAATCATGTGAAGTCACTGTTATAATTAACAAGAGTGTTTAAATAATTTGAGATAACGATTTTGAATGGAGGTTACCGTCACAAATAATAATAATAATAATTATTAAAACCTTATTAAACCTGAATATAACATTTAAATATAACTAACCTTCATTGGTCGATTATATTAACCCGATTAAAGTAATTATCAACCGGATAAACGTGTGGTTTAATGTATTTCTAAAACAAATAATATTAATATTGTAAATAATGATGTAAATATCTTTAATAATAATTTGGAACGAAAGGAATTAATAGAGGCGTGTATAAATTTTTCAATTGTCGTTTGACAATATTATAAACAATTTATAATTGTTATAAATAATTAATGAGCATTTGTTATAAACATTAATTGTTTTGTTATTATACTCTAAACAACGCTAATTAAACATGTGGATTATATAATTAAACAAGTTTTGGGATTATTAGAGTAATCCAGTGATATTTGGATGGAGCATTTAAAAGATTTGCGTGATAATATTTGAGTTGAGTTGAGGACATTTAAAGTGTTTTGAGAAGGAGCTAGGCTCTGATGTAACTAGCACATGCTAACGTTGGCTGGACAGGTGAGTCCATTTGACGAGGTTGGCATGCGACATGATGTAGGGTGGATCGCAGCTGGCCAGACAACTGGTTGTTAGAGGCCAAGATCGCCTACATAGCAGCCTTGCGGCTATAAATAAAAGTGTGATGTTTATTAAAAGGAAAACAATTGCTATATGTCTCGTCCCAACTCCCATATCCATTCCAAGTGTATTACTATTATTACGTTCTTTATAAGCTAGTGAAAGCTGAGATTTTGTATGCAAAGTTTACAAGTCCTACAGGAGGACATGATTATATTGACAATGGCTTCTGATTGCCACGTTTATTTTGTTGAAATTTTGTTAAAGTCATCCCCTTTATGTGAAATAAATTATTGTACAGTTTAAGGTTTCTTGTTTTCGTCTTGGTTCATTTTAAATATCATGGTGGAGGTTATTGTGAGGGCATACTTTAAGTGATCCAGTTGATAACCCAGACCCGAGATTAATTTGAAGAGGTAAGTAAAGGTAAGTATGAAACCCCGTATATATTGGTGTGTTCCACAGTAATTTCTTGTTAACTACTGTGCTCTAATCTCGGTAGTATCTGTCAGTGCCATTTTCATTGATGTAGCTGTGCCGGTGCGATTGATTATTGGCAATCCGATTGAGGGGGCGGATATCTGACAGCCTACTATCCGGATTATCGGGGACAGTAGGATTGGCGACCCTAAAACGTGGGGCACGTTCGACAAAACTGGATTACCAGGTTGAACGCCAGTAGAATTGACACGTTCGACTGAATAACATTGGACTACCAAGTTATTGCAGTAGAATTGGCACCGCAATTTTGTGGAGTGCTCGAATAACATTGGATTACCAAGTTATCGATGTCAATGGGATTGTGAAGACTCAAATAAAGAGGTTGATTCTTTGTTAGATGTCTTGGCCAATTGTAGAATTTGAGAGTGTGATTATATAGGGATTAAATGTTGTGTTGTATTAGGAAAATTACACTCAGAAAAGATCAGATCCTATACAACTTGAGAGAGGTTAAATAGGCTGGAAACTTAGAAAAATCGCCTATGATCTGGAATCTTATTTTATTTCACCGGCTTATGACATGTTTAGTCATATTAAAGATAAAATTAAATTATTTGGATTGTAAATGTAAATTATTTGTGTTAGGATATTTTAAAATGAACCAAGGAAATTTGAACATGTGCTTGAGTTTATTTCAACATGAAGTGTCTACGAAAGTTAATTATAAGGTAATTATAAGTTAGATTAAGACAGAAAATTGCTCAAATTTATATATGGTGAAAGATGTTGCTCAGATGTTGTTATTTTGCTCTGTTTGATGTATGTCCCTACAGCAGTCTATTATTGAAATAATATTGAAATGGCAGATGAAAGTATGAGGATGATGTTAGAGGAGTTGAAAGCTAGCATGAATGAAAGTGCGAGGGAGATGGAAGCTAGGAATGCTAGTCGAATGAAGCAGATGATGGAGGAGAATGCTAGTAATATGTCTGCTAATTTGAAAGTTAGCATGGATGAAAGCATGAAGGAGATGGAAGCTAGGAATACTAGTCGAATGGAGGAGAATTCTAGTAATATGTCTGCTAATTTGAAAGCTAGCATGAATGAAAGTGTAAAGCAGATGCTGGATGAAAATCTGAAAGTTCTTCAGACCAGTTCTGCAAACTTAGAAAATGATATGTCGCGTTTACAGATCAGTACCCAGGGAATCGAGAATGCTGTAACTGACATGCGCACAGACGTGTCCAATGTCCATAAAGATTTATCCAATGTACATAAAGATGTTTCTGATGTTAAAGTAGATGTTTCTAAGGTACAGAAAGACCTTACTATGTTGAATCTTGATGTTGCTAATGTCCGGGGTGATATTTCATGTGCTAGAGCTGAAGTAATTGTTGTTAGGAACGATGTTGCTACTGTACCAGATAAGGTTGAAGAAGTTCAGAGAGAGATTAAAAATGTTCGAACCGATGTGTCAAACGTTCAAGTAGACATTAATAATATTCATTCTGATGTAAATGAGATGCAAAGCGATATCACTAAGATACAAGTAGAAGTTACCACTGTTTTTGTAGACATTGCTAAAGTTCAAACTGATGTTAATAAAGTTAGAGAAGAAATTGAAACTTCAAAAACACTAGGTTAGTTGACAACTAGGTTAGTTGACGAGTCTGTTAGGACAACAGCTTCTTTAGCTGGATTGAAGTATGATGTAGAGGTCATGAGAACCCAAGTTTTAGATCATAATCGTTTACTTAAGGAAGACATTGAAGTAGATATTGCGGAAATGTTAACTGCAAATGTAACGGTTTGGAAAGATGAATGGAAAAGGTCAAGTGGGGAACATGTCACTCAGATTCAGGAGCGAATTGAAAGAAAACTTGCCAGTACACAAGTAGATATCAATAATGAGGTAGTGCAAATTAGAAAAGATTTGAGTATAAGGATGGATTCGCTATCCGAAAAGCAGGTAGAGGATAGAACTCAAATGGGTCAGGACGTGCAAGCATTAAAAACCGCGTTAGAGGAACAAATTCATAAAGTTGTCTCTCATGTTAATGAAACAACGAGCAAACTTCAGAATTTGAAACTAGGAGAAGCTAGCATGATGGAAACCTATAAAGAAGAGTTGATTAGGAAAGTCATCACGGAAATCACAGATAAGAATCCAGAAGAATTAACTTGCGAAGACAATAGGAATTACGTCAGAAGATGTAACCTCGCTACAGAAGAGAGAGATATTAGTCCTGAGGAACGTATATCCAGATTTCGGGAAGAAGAAGAGGATAGGAATATTGAACCTGAATGGAAATATCGTGATAGTGGGAAGAATTACATGGATTCATATCCGAGAAATGTGACAGTCATCCGAAACTTTGAGGACAAACCTCAAAAATTCAGTAATACTGATAGTCTAACACCGATAGAATATATCAGGAACCTGAAAGACAATTTCATTGAAGCTCACATTCCCAGAGAAAGAGAGATGAGGATAGTAGAAAGATTTCTAGCTGGAGGACCCCTTGAATGGTTCAGAGCATTCCGGTACACTTTCAGTAATTTTGACGAATTTGCAGAGGCACTGATAAAACGATTCTGGTCCATCGAAGCACAGAATTCATTGAGAGCTGAGGTATACTCAAGGAAGTATTCAGGTACTCTTCCAACACGGTACGCTGATTTCTTCACGAGCCAGTTATCACGCTTGAGATTTTTGCAACCCCCATTGTCGACAGAGCAGTTGATAGATGCTATTTCTCGTATGCTGCCTGTGGAAGTAAGAAGACTCATCATATCGTCAAATATCAGAGATTTGACCAGTATGGACGAGCTATTGAGAAGGCTTGACTACACGAGTCCAATGCCAAATGTGGTACAAAAAGGTCAGAGGCACGAATTCAAAGACATTAATACAGTCTATATGGATCAAGTTCAGCAAACTGACAAGCCGGATGAAGAGAAAACTGAAAATGTAGGTCCTCACAGGAATAATCATTTTCGCAACCACAGATCGCAAGGTTACCGTCCATATCAGCAAAGACGAGGCTGGAACAATAATAGAGGCAATTATAATAATGGAAGAGGTAGATACTACAATAACCAGGGCTACAATAGGAAATACAATAGAAATAACCAGAATCGAAATCAGAATTCTCAAGGTCAGGTTATGACACCCGACAAGTATCAGGAAAGAGAGAAAGAAAGTCAGCAGTATCTTAAGGAATTACGGGAGAAGGAAGCTGAAAACCAGAAGAAAAGACAGGATGTAGTGATCGATCCTGGTCCTTCTACAAGCCAGCAGAATTTGGAAAACAGGAATACAGGACAGAAGAGAAAGTAGAGAGGAGAGAATGCATTAGCCACACACAACCCAGAGAAGAAGAGACTTATGATTAAGGAACATAGAAGAAATATCATACAAGAGTAAGCCAATAACAATTCAATTCCGTGTTCAAGTGAATTGAGATATTTATAACACAGAGTTTAAAAACAATTTGCAACTGTTTTTAAAACGTGGTGAAGGGAGAATGCCCCCGTAAATTGAATTATATTGAGACCACGTTGGCTGTATTGGCAAATATGAATAAAGTTATGGTTGTCATAGTTGTGACGTGGATATTCATGACGTAGGCACGGATGACGCAGACTTCATGCAAGTAGGCTGGTTGAACTGAGATTCTTGGTGACGTCAGGGTTTGTTCGAGAAAGATCTGAGATTTACGACGCAGTCGCAGGGAAACATGGAAATGTGCTAAGGAAGAAGTTACGCTATTGGAGGAAAGGCTCGAACCAATGAATGATAGTTTGGAGGGAGACGGAGATTACTGAAACTACTATATTTAATTACTTTTGGAATGCAGAATTGTGGAAATCTATTTTCAGTTATGGCATTGATTTGGAAGTTTGAAGAAGTTAATTTTGAGTTTTTGACATTTGAAAATCCGTCAAGTATTGCCAAAGTTAGAACTTCTAGCGATGACGGAGGAACAAGCTATGGAAGGGATGGATACGCCCCTTAAGAAGTTGATAAAAGGCCTTGCACGGCAGAGAGAAGCTCTCATATCTCATTTTCTGGTGTCTTATAGTCGTTTTCGAGTGATTCAGTGAAGCAAGTCGTCTTTAGCGCGTGTGGTAAAGCCCACCGCATCGAACGAGCACGGAGCAGTGCAGCAGTTCCATTTTACGGTGATTGAAACTAGGCGAAGTTGAAACGCACACATTAACGAGTCTACAAGAATATACATCAGGAGTTAGCTAATGCCTATAAGCTAATTCTATTGTGCATAACAGTATTAAAGTGTGTAGTAAAGTTGAACATTTTCACGATTATAATTTGGAAGATATTGGCATTTTAAGACGGCAGACAAAAGTGATTTTCTCACCACCAGAGAAACACTTTTATAATATCACATTCTACGCTACGGCTAACACGTGTATTGCAACCGTGATACTTAAGATTGCATTTGGTGATATAACGCTACATTCTACAATGCAACAAAATAATATGGCAGTTCTTTCAACTATTATAACGAAAATGGAGATGGAAGGCTAAGGACTTTAATGCAATTGGGACATATATCGATGGAGTGAAATAGCAGCATGAAACTTCGTTAATCGCCATTCTACACAAGCGAGCATGTAGTGAACATCCAACTACACTCATGCATCGTGGTCCAACGCTGAATTATATCAAATGGCAGTGGAAATATTTTCATACTTCACAAATATGAATATTTCTGCGGAGATAACTGCAATAAACTTCATGACGAATTTCTACCAGAACTTCAGGGAACTATCAAGAGAGGCCAGGGTGGACCCGGCTCACAAAGAAGAGTTTTGCCAGAAGGATGTCTATCGTCTACACGGAGCAGTGCAATTTCCGGAGGAGGAAGCAGTTCTATTCTCCGAGGGCGCTGGTTCCAGGTTCGAGGTCGGAGCACATCTTTACGTTGGTAAAATGGAACCATCAGCAGTCTTCTTTGGAAATTTTCCTATGGAACTTCAATCAACAGATAAGGTAGTCGTGAACGTTTCTTGTTTTATTTGAGCCATTTAGCGATATCTGAGCAACCATTTTTCCCATATTTTCTGTCCCACATATTTTGCCCCATATTCTTGCTTGATATTTCTGTACTCAGTACACTTTGATGATTTATGCCTTTTTCGACGATTTATTAAGACATTGTTATGTCATTGACATATTTAAATAATTTTGGATCAGTTGAGACTGATATAGTATTTTCTTTCAATAATTTGCATATTTTTGTAGTCACGATTTGACTGTAAAGTTAACGATTTTCTATGGCAAATTTGAATTCAGACAGCGTGTCACTTTATTAAAGTAGTTCTATTCAGTAAATTACTTTGACCAATTTTCTGTCATCCTCAAGAAAGAAGAATTATTAAAAGATTTTAGAGCGTTAAAATCTATTACTGTATCGACAATCTTGGAAATACTAGTCGTTTTATGAACATGATTGGAACATAGACATTTATCGTCAGTTATGAAATACCATTGCGTTATAGACAATTTTATGAAATATGAACTTGGATTACGAATTATTGAATACACTATAGTAATGAACATTTGATAGGAGTTTTTCTCAATTCTAGATTGGAACAATAATGTTTGCATTCTACAGTCTGATTGGATTCTATTCGACTATTATGCAGTTTAGATGATCTTTGATTAAAGATAGTATTTTTATACTGCGATACTTTGAAGATATTAATCTCAATTTTGATAGACCAGGGAGGCGTGTCTAATCGTATTTGCTATTAAATTTATTTGTGATTGGCAAATTTTTATTTCATTTCGATTCGTGAATGAAACCCACGAAGGTTAAATATAGTAACAGTTTTGACACAATTAATGAACATAAGAATTTTTAAAGTGGAACTATGGATGTATAATCGTTAGTTCAGTGGACGTGTAAAAGTCGCTGATGAATAATGCCCTTGAATATGTGAAGGAGGTTCCCACAGTTATTAATGATGTTGAAGAATTTGTAAGTGGAGGTTTTTTTGTATGTATTGTGGAAGATTTTGATGCCATATATATCGAGATATATGATGAATTCTGGGCCTATTTTATGCAATTTTGTGCGTTTGAGCGAAGTATTTTTCCGCTGAGTGTATTGTCCAGGTCCTTTGAAAATTAATCATGTGAAGTCACTGTTATAATTAACAAGAGTGTTTAAATAATTTGAGATAACGATTTTGAATGGAGGTTACCGTCACAAATAATAATAATAATTATTAAAACCTTATTAAACCTGAATATAACATTTAAATATAACTAACCTTCATTGGTCGATTATATTAACCCGATTAAAGTAATTATCAACCGGATAAACGTGTGGTTTAATGTATTTCTAAAACAAATAATATTAATATTGTAAATAATGATGTAAATATCTTTAATAATAATTTGGAACGAAAGGAATTAATAGAGGCGTGTATAAATTTTTCAATTGTCGTTTGACAATATTATAAACAATTTATAATTGTTATAAATAATTAATGAGCATTTGTTATAAACATTAATTGTTTTGTTATTATACTCTAAACAACGCTAATTAAACATGTGGATTATATAATTAAACAAGTTTTGGGATTATTAGAGTAATCCAGTGATATTTGGATGGAGCATTTAAAAGATTTGCGTGATAATATTTGAGTTGAGGACATTTAAAGTGTTTTGAGAAGGAGCTAGGCTCTGATGTAACTAGCACATGCTAACGTTGGCTGGACAGGTGAGTCCATTTGACGAGGTTGGCATGCGACATGATGTAGGGTGGAACGCAGCTGGCCAGACAACTGGTTGTTAGAGGCCAAGGTCGCCTACATAGCAGCCTTGCGGCTATAAATAAAAGTGTGATGTTTATTAAAAGGAAAACAATTGCTATATGTCTCGTCCCAACTCCCTTATCCATTCCAAGTGTATTACTATTATTACGTTCTTTATAAGCTAGTGAAAGCTGAGATTTTGTATGCAAAGTTTACAAGTCCTACAGGAGGACATGATTATATTGACAATGGCTTCTGATTGCCACGTTTATTTTGTTGAAATTTTGTTAAAGTCATCCCCTTTATGAGAAATAAATTATTGTACAGTTTAAGGTTTCTTGTTTTCGTCTTGGTTCATTTTAAATGTCATGGTGGAGGTTATTGTGAGGGCATACTTTAAGTGATCCAGTTGACAACCCAGACCCGAGATTAATTTGAAGAGGTAAGTAAAGGTAAGTATGAAACCCCGTATATTTTGGTGTGTTCCACAGTAATTTCTTGTTAACTACTGTGCTCTAATCTCGGTAGTATCTGTCAGTGCCATTTTCATTGATGTAGCTGTGCCGGTGCGATTGATTATTGGCAATCCGATTGAGGGGGCGGATATCTGACAGCCTACTATCCGGATTATCGGGGACAGTACCTACTGTAAGGCCACGGCCACCTCCTGCCCACTTCCTTCCCTAACTCTCCCACTCTTCCCATCCCTTCATCAGGCTTTGCAGGTGAGGTCGCCTGGGCGTAGTGCTGGTCACACACCCCAGTTGTATCCCTGACTCAGAGTCTCAAGCTCCAGGACACTGCCCTCAGTGCCGGTAGAGGTGGGATCCCTCGCTTAGTCCGTGGGAAAAGCCGACCCTGGAGGGTAAAACGATAGCGAAAATAGCGTATAACTGGCCTTGAGAGTGGCGGAAGCACAGTCATCTCAATTCCTTTTGAACAAAGGAGCTGATGACCAAGGTGTCCCTAGACCCTAAACATGGATTAACATGAACGTAAGCTATGTGATTGTGGTGCACCAAAATATGTGGATTTTCCCCCTGATTAACGTAAGCCGGAAATTGTCACGTGAGGACTGGCGCCATGGGTAAATCTGACCCGACCGTAACTTGAGTGTTCACAAGGTAATGGACATGCTACTTTTGTAGGGTGAAGTTCAAGGCTAGGAAGGAAGGTACAGTAAGCGACAGGAAATAAGGGCTGACCAAAACAAAAATATAGAGCATTATTTAAGACACGGGTCTAAAATACTCATGCGTCAGTCATCGCGGGTTCAATCGTTATATTGACACCTTACGGTAAGTTTTTTTTTTTTTTTTTTTTTTTTTTTAGCGATCGATAACTATTCATTACTACTTGAACATAGTCGTGTGGCTGTAAGCGTTTGGTCAGGAGCCATCGCCATTTTTGTTATAACTGGAGACCTAAATCCGACCCCTTAAAGTTTTCTTGATTAATAGGTACTGTTACAGTTAGGGAAAACCTGGTGGTAACAAGATATCTCAATGTCCCCGTGTTCCCTGATTACAACTTTCATCTTCTTCCAGGAAACTTTAAAACTGTTAGGGGAAGGTTCTAAGACTTCTTCAATTGTGAGGGTTGAAGCCATTTTCCAGTGTTGCCTAAGTAAACAAAAGTTTGGTGCTTTTCAGTCGGTCAACATAGAATGTACCCAAAAAAAAGCTGGGTTATGCCCTAATCCTGAAATAAATTACAAGAGATTAATAAATACACTAGGATGACCAGTTTCGATCGTCAAGCGATCATCATCAGATCCATTACACTTAGGCTATAACATCTATGTTTGAGAATACAGGTGAAAAATATTTACAATTATGTGCAAATATTTAGTTGCAGTATTGGTAATGCAACTGTCGATGTATACTAAATGTAGTATATATAATGTTAGGTGAAATGCTAAAATGGTGATAAAAATCCGGAGTTTGTCTGTTTGGGGTGATTATATGGTTATACAAAATCAACTATGGTTATACTGTAATAATACAGGCTGATACTCATCCGGTTTGTCTCCCTGACTGTAACTTCGAGCAGTTTCGTGTTCACTCTGGCACCAGTTTCGGTCGACGTCACTTCTTCAGGTAACTCATTCCATGTTTCAACCCCCCTGTTTATAAAAGAAAATTTAGCTAAATTTGTGTTTTGAATTTTGGGCCTAATTTTTTAAGCGTGATCTCTCCTACCCATATAATCTGGCTCATAATTCCAAGCCGGCTCTCCTGTGTATATTCTGTAGTCTTCTTTTCTGTCTACTATGTGTAGAGATTCCCATCGCATTACGCAGTCTTCCCCTTTAGTTGTCAAACACGACATCTGAATCATAAAGTTGTCGTCATCATCATCATCAAGTTTCCACTCCAGTTTCCCGGGTGTGGTTTACGAGCGCTCTCCATTTTAGTCTTTTCATGTACCACTGCTCCTCCAAGACTTCATCCCAGTTGATTCCCTTGGATGTGATATCTTCCTTCACTTGGTCCAGCCATCTCCTCCTAAGTCTTCCAACAGGTCGTTTTCCAGCGAGCTCAGTATGCAACCATCGTTTTGCAATTCTCCTTTCTGGCATACGTTTGACGAGTCCAAACCATCGCAAACGTGCCCTAGTTATGGTCTCCTTCGGGGATTGATTTATTCCAGCTTGTTCCCTAATCTTCTCATTTCTTACTTTTTCTTTCCTAGTTTTTTTGAAGTTTGCTTCTTAGAAACTTCATTTCTGAAGCCTGAAGTCTGCTGTTATCTTTTTTGGTAGTTGTGCATGTTTCCAACCCATAAGTCAATATAGGGACAAAGTATGTTCGAAACAGAGTTTGTTTTGATCTTAGTGGCACTTGCTTATTCCATAGTAGATATCGAACTTGTTGATAGAATTGACTTGATTTCGGAATACGGTTATTTAATTCAAGCTGTATTCTGTTGTCACTTGATATTGTGCATCCAAGGTACTGATTCATATTTACTATTTCCAATTGTACGGCCTCCAGCATTATATTATCTTTACTTCTCTGTTGTATTGCCGTTAATAAATACGCTCCAGTTTTGAGTATCTAAACCCTAGTTGAAGAATGTGCATTCTCTAGTAAATATGCTATGTGCGTGCCACATGAGCGCTTTGGCAAGCCACCAACAGCAATATTTTTCCAATAGCGAATGATTAACATTGTTTTGTTTTCATGGCTGAGTACAAGGGGCCCTTGTTTATTTGCTCACAATGTATGTATTTTGTGCGGCGACGCGCCGCCCAAAGTCAGTCACTGTAACATTAGAAATGATTACATATTGTATAAAAATAGCTGGTGAAAAACATGCGGGGGTGCTATTCCAGTTTTTCAGACAGATACTTACGAGAACGAGCCAGGAATGGAGTGTGGAGATGGATTGCAGCGCAAACTCGGAGTATATTTGCATTTTAAATCCTGATTTCCAAGACAGGCATAGTTGGTACCAAAATAGGGGAACACACTTCGGGAGGAGAATCCTGACATGACAGGAAACCATAGAGAATGACAGGTTTGGCATACCAATTCCGATCTAATATTTCTTTGATGCTTTGATGCTACAGGGGATGTCTCATAAGTAATGTCGTCTTTTAAAGAAAATTTTATTTGGAAAGTTTTCTGACAAGTAATTAAACTATTCTTCAAAGTAGACACCATCAGATTCTATGGTCTTGAGGAATCTTTCAGCGAGGTTTACAGTGCACAGAGGGTCAAGATCGAAATCTAGGGGGACAAAATTATTTTTACGTTTTAATCAAGAATTTAGAGTGAAAGCAACATATATAATTTGTTTTACTTCATAATAAACATCAGTTAGGGGTGTAAGGGGTAGAACCTACCCAAAAGTCATCCTCACCTGCACGTGGTGCACCCTGCTTTAGACTGACGAGGCTCTGACGACCGAGTGACTCCCGGGATAAGGAGTCCACCTCTACCCGGTCAACGGCTCTCTAGGGAGGCGGATGAACTAGTGGAGGTTGGGGCACTCTCTTGCCCTTGGGGTGGGAAACTTCCCCTAAAGGCGGATGAACCACTTGTGCTCAACGGCGTAGAAAATGCAGCGTCTGTTCTCCAGGTTAGGGGCGGCTGCGCAAGGCGTCTGTACTCCAGAGGAGCGGCCTTATTATCACCTCTATGGATCACATCCAGAGTTGTAACTCGGGACCTAGTCCCTCATCGGTGTTACCGTGACAGTCAACCATGGAAAGTCTTTCAAGGAATACTCCACCGGCTGAACCTAGAGTTCAGAGAAAGCAGCATTCGGATCCGGTGGGCTGCAACCTACGAGATACCGTGATGTCGGAGGCACGGAAACATCCCAGTACAACAAACGCGAATAAGACGAGATCAAGAATCAAACCAATGCAGATAACTTACTTCTCTACACATAATGTGAACTCCCTCATGCAAACTGGTAAGCTAAAGGTGATCACTGACATAATGGATCAGCACAAAATTCTTATCATGCGATTACAGGAATTGAGGAACACTGACCAGGATGCTTTGGAATCTCAAGGGTATCGACTATATAAGGGTATACCGGGGAAGAGAGTCATGAAGAATGTTCCACAATTTGGAACAGGATTTCTGATCAACCTTAAAATTATAAATTCAGTTCAAGAATTCCGCTCACCATCTCCTCGAATCTCAACACTCACCTTTAACACATCTAATAAGATTTATACTATCACAAATGCCCATGCTCCCACTAATGATATAAACACTTCCCCCAAAGACCGTGAAGAAACAGAAGAATTTTGGGATCTACTGGATCAAACCATAGATAACATCCCCAAACACCATGTTAAATTATTAATTGGCGACTTTAACGCTCAGCTAGGTAGAGAAAGAAAATACCGTGACATCATCGGAAAATGGCCAGCACACAATAGAACAAATAAAAATGGAGAGCGACTAGTTGACCTGTGTCGAAACCATAACTTAATCTCAAAATCTACATGTTTTAAACGAAAACCTCAAAAACTTAAAACATGGAAACACCCTGATTACACTAAGGGAGAATGGCAACTGGACCACGTGTGCATGGATAAACACCACCATAAAGAGATCTATAACGTCAAAGTCCTCCGCGGAATTGACACAGGTTCTGATCACTACGTAGTCAAAATTATAATTAAACTCACGCCCCAGAAGAGACAACAAAGGAAAACCCCCAAAACTAAACGAACAATAGATCCTATCCAGTTAATCAACAGTGAACAGTACCAAAAAGCAACTGGAAACACTAAAATAACTGATAAACTCGAAAACTTGGTTCACAACCTACAACGAATAGCAGAAGACCTGGCTCGAATTAAACCGCGAAAAAACATCAATGGTGGAGTAATGAATGTGATGAGATGATTGAAAAACGACACTGAGCGTGGTTATTACACCAATCCCAAAAATCTGAAACATCTTTTCAAAATTTAGTTACACAACGAAAAGAAACAACTAAAACTTTAAGAAGAATAAAACGGCAATATCATACTGACACCCTACAAACAATTGAAGAGGAATTCAGAATTTCACAATCGCGGAATTATTACAAAATCTTTAAACAACATCTGAAAAAATATGAAGCACCTACCTTATTGTTAAAAGTTGAAAATGGTAAATTGGCCCACAACAACCAGGATAATGCACAAATTATGGCTAAATATTTTAAGACACTCCTAAACTGTGAAGAACCCATAGAATTTCTCCAATTGGATGTTGACACTCCAATAACAACACCACCGGAGAACATTAACCCGCCCACATTAGAAGACGTTTACATAGCACTGAATGAGATGAAGAATTTCAAAGCCCCTGGAGAAGACCAGACTTTTGCAGAGATTTGGAAGTATGCTGGAAATTCGGCAAAAATCGCTCTTCACCAACAACTAGTCAACATCTGGATTACAGGAAAATTCCCTGAACATTGGAGATCAGCTATCATCCATCCACTACATAAAAAAGGGGATAAGACAGACTCTAACAATTACCGAGGGATTTCACTCCTGGATGATACCTATAATTTTTTTTCTCGAATTCTTCTCAATAGACTTAAAGTACAACTTGAAAATGAATTAGGAGAATATCAAGGAGGTTTCAGGCCCTGGAGAAGTTGCCCAGATCAAATTATGAGCCTAAAATTGATAATGGATTATAATAGAAAAAGGAATGGTGATAACATTTATCGACTTTAAAAAAGCATATGATTGTATTCATAGAGAATCTTTATTAAAAATTCTAAGACAAATGGGATTACACCCCAAATTGACAAATCTCATAAAACTAACTCTTACATGCACCAAATCGAAAGTTAAATTCAGAGGTGAATTCTCTGACCCATTTGAGGTCACAACCGGTTTACGACAGGGTGATGGCTTATCACCATTACTATTTAATTGTGCATTGGAAATGGTAATGCGAGAGTGGTCTAAGAAATGCCCTCCAAATATAAAAATAGGGAGAAAAATTCAAACAAACTGTCTTGGTTTTGCAGACGACATGGCATTATTGACGAAAGATTTAGAGGAAGCCAAAACACAGATATCAGAGCTTCAGACAATTGCAAATAAAATTGGCCTTAATATATCATTCGAAAAAAACAGAAATCATGCCACAAAAACCAACACCATTAAAGGAAATACATATTAATGATACAAAAATTAAAATTGTAACACGATTCAAATATCTAGGAGAGCTAATAACAAACAATTTAAATGAGAAAGCGTCAATTCAAATAAGATCCAACAAGTTATCTAGGGCACAAAAATTAACATGGGAAACTTACAAAAAGAAATGCTTATCAATTAATGCAAAAATTAAACATTACAATACAGTCATAAAACCGGAAGCCACATATGCAGCAGAAACATTATTCCATCTAAATGGACATTCTAAAACCGACAGATTACAGAAGATCGAAAGGCGAATTGGAAGAACTTGTATCAATAAAGGATATAAAAAAGATGGGCAATGGCGAATAATACCTAACAATATGGTCTATAACAACCTAGAACCCATTACTGATACCATGCGAAAGAAAAGACTAGGATTCTTTGGGCACATCATGAGAATGCCAGATTCACGTCTTCTAAAACAACTAGTGCAATACAATCTTGCTTCAAAAAACACAACAACTGGATGCCGATGGTTAAAAGAAATCAGAGAGGACTTAAAAGAAATTGGCCTAACAACAGAAGATGCTGCAAATAAGAAAAGTTTAACTACAGCACTTAAAAATATGACGTTTCATTTTCCACTCACAAAGAAGAAAATTCCTACAAGAATATTTTCCGCCGAAGAACGGGCAAGACGATCAATACGCATGAAGAAGTACTGGGAGGACTGCAAGGCTCGTACAGTTCCTTCAAGTCGACGAACTAATGGTTGGGTAAAGTGATCCTTTGTGGTCTCAAAAGAAGAAGAAGAAGAAGAAGAAGAAGAAGAAGAAACATCAGTTAAGACTTTTTAAGCTACCTCTACACATGCAAGAAATTGTCGATGACTAGGAGTAGGATAGAGCATTCAGTGATCTCTTCAGAACAATTTTCTACCCCTAATTTACTTTTAACAAAGTCACAAAGTTCCACTTTTGACATAATCGTCGAACCCAGTGTTTCAAACAGCTGTAAACGTGTGAGAACTGGTTGCGCGGCATCTTCTAAAACGTAAAATAACTAAGTTAGTTGCAAAAAGATACAAAAAATCTTATAACAGGCGTGAACTACAAGACTTTATCTACATTTTAACATTAAGTAGAAAGTGACGCAGATGACGCGACATACTAAAAATAATAGTTAAATATTATATAACGCAAATATAGCTAAAATTACGTAACAATTATGCCCATTAATAACTGAATAACTGAAACACGTGACAAAGATCATACTTTCAGCTGCATGTTCCATCTTAAAGCATCACACTAACCACAAAGACAACCAAACCACAGCCACTTACATTCACCCTACAATTCAGACTGCTCGAACAGTGGTGACAGATTTACACTAAGATGCGTTTATATCCCAGAATAGTGAGCGGCAATTGCATGAGAATGCTGTAGAAGTAATAAATTTTGATTTTTTATTATGAAAATAAATAATTTTGTCCTCCTAGATTTCAATTTTGACCCTCTGTGCAGCGTTATCCCGCGACGGTACCAGTCTCTGGGTTTTGATGCGAAGAATTCGGCGTGACCCACTTCCACAGCTTCAATGTTTTCGAAATTTCTTCCAAGCAAGATATGGGCCATGGATCGAAGAAGATGGTAATATGAAGGCGTAAGATCAGGACTGTATGCTAGAAGTGATAGCAGTTCGACTCCTCCCAATTCGTGCAGTATGAGGTCTCGCATTGTCCTGCTGCAAGAGAAGTCTATTTCGGTCAACTAATGGAGTTCCCGCAATAAGCTATTATCATTACCTCAGGTTTTGTCCATCGGATTCACCGCATGCATACTCAACGTTTATGCTCCTATGCTTTCTCCTTGTAGTAGCTGGTGTTCCCTACCGTTTATGAAAAAAAAATCCACAGCCTGCTTCCAGTCGACCGACAGGGTCAGGGAATGGAATGAATGAAGCCCCCATCTAGCGGCGAGGAGATGAACTGTGCCGGTTGACGAAGCCTGTCGCACTGTCCCCTGGGGCAATGATTAAATGAATGACAGATGAAATGAAATGATAGTGGAGAGTGTTGCTGGAATGAAATTTGTGACAGGGAAAACCGGAGTACCCGGAGAAAAACCTGTCTGCCTCCGCTTTGTCCAGCACAGATCTCACATGGAGTGACCGGGATTTGAACCACGGACCCAGCGGTGAGAGGCCGGCGTGCTGCCGCCTAAGCCACGGAGGCTTGCTCCCTACCTTTTATGTTACTTCTAATTTTATATGTATGTTCTTTTATTGATAATTGTTTTCCTGAAGATAGCCTGTCCTTTTTGACTTACGTTCCTAGTTACTATGGCATTGCTTTTAAATACGAAGCCAGAAGGGTAGTATCATCCCAAATGTCATCCTCACCTGCACGCGGTGCACCATGCTTTACAGTTTAGACTGACGAGGCTCTGGCGACCGAGTGACTCCCGGGATAAGGAGTTCCGCTCTCTCTTGCCAAATACGGATGGAGGCTACGGCACTCTTTTGTCCTAGAGTTGGAAAACTCGCTCTGAAGGCGGAGGATCCATAAAGATGGACAATGGCATAAGGATGTAGAACTCACTGGACGACGACTACATTAAAGGCTATCATTATGGCTATGCTCATGGCGAAATTATCATCCAGAGTAAGTTCCTCAATCGGATCTCCGTGAGAAACAGTTCAGAGCACCGACATGCAGAAAATCAAGTGGCAAGAAAAAATTAAAAGTTACAACCTGGAATGTGAAAACAATGAATCAAGGAGGGAAACTATATAATACGATTCAAGAAATGGATAGGATGGGAATAGATAGGCTATACTTGGTGTTAGTGAGATGAGATCAGAGCACAAACTACAGCTAAGAGAGCCCTTCACGCTTGTACAAATAACAACCAAATAACAAAACTAAAATATAAAATTAAATTTAACAAATCTCCAAACAAAACAAATCCAGATCAAGAGCCGGTGGAATGTCCTTGTTCGTAGCCGTGTCGTCAGTGGCCAAGATGACAGTTCTAAATACAGTTTAAGTTCTCGTTGACCTGCTTCAGGAATGTCTTCTTGTTTGTGGGTATGTCCAGTATGCTATTGTACAGGGATGATATGCGGTGTTGGAAGGATGTTTGGATTATGGAATGTTTTGTGTGTCGAATGTGGAGAATATCTTTGAGCCTGGTAGAACGGGAAGGAGCTCTTAGTTTGAAAAGTGACAGCAGGTGGTCCGAACGGTAATGGCCATTTAAAATATATAGAAAGTAGGAAGGACAGGTCAGTTACCTGTCTTGTCGTGTTGAGGTGAGGGATGTTTATGTCTGAAAGTACCTGCTTAGTGGTGACGTGTCTAAACCTTGGCATTTTGTTCCATACAATGGCAGCAAAGAAGGATTGAAATCTGTTTAATTTAACTATGTTTGACGGGCAAGAAGTTGTCCAAATGGGAGAGCAGTAGTTTGCAATGGGCTGGATTATCGAAAGGTAATTGAGGCGAAGAGCTATGGGATTTGATATTTCTGAAAAGCGGTAGAGTATGCCAAGAAATGTCATGGCTTTGGATAAACAATTTTGAACGAGGCGAAGACAGTCACTATGTCCTTCAGAAGGGGAGGAAAGCCCGCGACGTTTCATTACAAAGGCACCCCCCCTGACTACAGTCTCCCATTTCCGGTACCTGGGGGTGACTATGCAGACATCGGGGAACGTCTTCACGATGCACGTGAGAGAGAGGCTGGACGCTGCACTGACGGCTATGAGCGACATCGAGCATCTACGCAGCCTATCCCTGAAGACAGCAATACGACTTTTTTGGTTAAAAATAGCACCAGTCGCGATGTATGGCCTGGAAATTATTTGGAAACATCTTAGGCACATACATCTGGCAACGCTGGAAAGGATCAAGGCAATGTATCTAAAAAGAGCCTTATGCCTATCCAAGTTCACGCCCTCGCGGCTTGTGTATGTCATGACAGGGAAACTACCCTTTATGGAAGAAGTCAGATTACAGATGCTCTTGCCGCACACACCGGGATTTGGGGAGTATTTGCGTCTCATGACAGCAAAGAGAAATGACATTTGGCATGAATTTTATACGACGGACGCTATGACTACACAGGACTGGATGCAAGGATCCTACGAGCTGAGACATATCTTGACGCGCTTTGCGGTCCATGGTTTCCACCACCGGATCTGCATGAGAGACGTCTATCACCAACCAGACGAACTATTCGTGTGCAAGCTTTGTAAGGGTCCTTGCGACAGATACCACGTAAGGACGTGCAAGTGCAGAGAGGTGTCTCTGACGAAATTCTGTGAAAATTAGAAATATATGGACACCCATCGGAAAGAGGCATTTACAGTGACAACGACAAAAAAAATTATTAATGATGGTTCCTAAGAACCACGTTCATGCACATTGTGCGCAATAAAGTATTGATCGATAAACAATTTTGTATATGTTCTTTAAATGTAAGCTGGTTGTCGAATATGACCCCGAGATCTCGCTGATGCGCAACTGCGATAATGGGCCTGTCAAGTAAGGAATAGGTTGTAGGTACTGGGAATTGCGTAGGGTAATTGTTAAAAAGCAGCATTTATCTGGGTTTGGTTTCAACTTCCATGTGCAGCACCAGTCAGATAGAGCGTTAAGTGTGGACTGAAGGAGTGCGTCGTCGGTTGGTGTCTTAATTTCCTTGAAAATCTTGCAGTCATCTGCGGAGTAGGGTATAGGGAGTGTCAGAGAGTTTGGATTGTAGATCGTCTAAAAATAATGAAAATAACAGTGGCCCAAGGGCACTGCCTTGTGGGACGCCGGAGAGAACAGGTAGCCAAGGATTTGAAGTGCCTGATATTAAGACTCTTTGTTGTCGGTTCTGTAGATAGCCGGCCGATGGCCTAACATAGGAGATATTCACGTAAATGAACATAGAGCGTTAAACTCAGGTCGAGCAGATGGGAGGCATGAGCATGGAGTCGGTGTAATATTATCAGCAGACCTAGCAAGATGTCTCGGAAGTTTCACACCTGTATCAGCCCGTATAATGATGCTACAGTGATAGCCCTACTGATATAAACTTAATTCAAGTGTATGCCTCTACAATGGATAAGGAAGATGATGAGATAGAGGAATTTTAGGACAGTATAAATGGATTTCGAAAATAATCAACAATATGAACTGACAATTGTGGGAGATTTTAATGCGAAAGTAGGGGAAGGCAGAACATCAGACATGGTAGGACCATTTGGATTAGGAGAGAGGAATTCTAGAGGGGATGAACTTGAAAATTTTGCGGTGGCAAATGATTTGGTGATCATGAACACCTGGTTTAAGATTGTATACATGGAAGTCTCCGTTTGAGGGCTGCATTGATACCCCGGAACAAGCCCGACGAGAAGGAGGGGAAAGTGGGGCTAGAGCCCTGGTGCCCGGATTTGTTGAGGAGCCCGAGGTGGTTAAAGGACTTAAGAGTGGACAACTCGATTTAATTTAATGTTAAAAATAATATGAAATTCTCTGATAAAACTCAGTTCAATATAAATACGGCCAGTGAATAGTACCTAAAAATATACAAAGAGAACATAATTAATTTTATAAATAGCCATTGTGTTTTTAATTTTTCTGCCGGAGAAATGACCAAGTTGTCAAAGTTGTCAAATTAATAAATAACGTGCTAACGTTCAAGAGCTCTTTGTGGAGCGAACTTTTCTAATTGTTTCTCAGATAAAATGACTACTTCATACATTTCCTGAAAGGAGTATGGCTTATATCTGTGGTGGCTGAACACTTTCAGATACAACGAAAACTGAACTTTTTATACACAGAGATCAAAAACTTGAAGTAAAAGAACAACCATTGTAATCAGGAGAGAAATACGAAGGCGAGTGGCTGAATAACTGAGAACAATGAAAATTAATTTTCATTTGAGCAAGCTTAATGCCGTAATTCCAAAATGATGTCACAGGCTGAATAATAATGGAGGGCCCGGATGACCTTGCCCTAGGGCCCGTCATCACTCTCTACGGCCCTGCCCCGGTCAAAGAAAGCCGAACAAAAAGCACACCTGTTTGCTTGCAGCACTCGATGCGTTTCAAAGATGAAGGCAACACGTTCCTGGAGCACAACGTTGCAGGCGACGGAAGCTGGTGCCACCAGGGAACCAGAATCGAAAGCGCCGGCGATGTAGTAAAGCCGGCGGTCCCATGTCATAGATTTATGGCATGAAAAAGAACCTTCCACTAATTACACCTGTGAACCTAAATTACGTTAAACATTTGACAAATGCTCGTAGGTTCTGACGTTCGTCGCCAGGAGCCGACTGCGATGGCATCTGAAAACCAAGTTCTGAACTAGTAGTCGTTGACGGTGGCGTTTGGCGGACAACTTGAAAAAATTAAATGTCTGCAGTCCTTACTTGAATTGAAAACGGATAACACACACGAATACAGTCATCACAATTAACACCGGTTATCAGACAGATTCTACTCACACCCAAATTACACGGAGCTACATGAACTGAGGAACCAACCAATCGATGCTGGAGTGTCATCCATCGTCCCCTCGTCCCAAGAAGTTCAAGAGCCAACTATCCTCTGGGAAGGTGATGCTCACCCTGTTCTTTGATTATCGGGGCCCATTGCGTATTGATGTCAAGGAACCTGGCGTCTCCATCACTGGGAAACGGTACTGCCATAACCCTTATAGGTGGCTATGGCACTGCGAAACACTGGAGAAATTACGGCATGCAATTAAGGTGCAACGTCCGGGAAAACTGCAGTAAGGGATACTCCTGATTCATGATAACGCACGTCCCCATATCGCAAAGGTCGTAACTTAGAAGGTACGCCAAGTCAAGTAAGACACACTCGATCATCCGTCCTATAGTCCTGATCTCTCCCCATGCGATTATCACGCCTTCCGTCCCTTAAAAAAGGCCATGGAGGGTCGACTATTCCTGTCGGACGAGGATGTGCAGCAGGCGGTTACGGGCTTCTTCACTCAGCAGGACACAGTGTTTTACCGCGCGGGGATCTTCAATCTGATGCGTCGGTAGGATGACTGCCTCAATGTTCACGGCGATTGTACATGATTGGCGCACAGATTCTGGACTGTACATCCTGAAAACAGACACTTTTGGACCTGACCTGACCTAACCCATGCATGCGAAGCCGGCTCGATGTATACAATATCAGCCCTTTAGGGTCATGAAAGCTATCATCATCATCATTGGTTTGCAGTCCTAGACTGGTCAGTTGCCATAAAAACATGTCCAGATCGTCCTGTCATTTGCCGCTTCCTTCATTGAATTATAATTCTGTGCTTGGGTGTCGTTTAGCATTTGTTTAAGGAAGGTATTTCTAGGTCTTCCTCGTGGATTTTTTTCCCTCAATGAACCCTTCTGCCACAGTTCTTATTAAATTGGAGTGGCGCATTGTGTGACCCCACCATGCGAGACGACGTTTACGGATTGTGCGTAGATCTGCGTTGGTTCACGGTGTCGAGAACCCATTTGTTCGATATCCTGTCTCTCCACGTCACATTTATCATCTTACGATAGCACCACATCTCAAAGGCTTCAAGACGGTTCTTTTCATTTTTGTTTAGTGTCTACGTTTCACAGGCATACGAAGCAACTGTCCATACAAAAGCATGTAGCATTCTCAATCGGAGGGAAAGCTTAAGCCGACTGGTACACAGTAATCTCCTCTTTCACATAAAAGCTAGTTTTGCCTGAGCAATGCGGCATTTAACTTCAGTGGTGCAACTTCCGTCCTTTGTAATCTTTTGACCTAGGTAAGAGAAGGATTTGACTTGTTGTATGTCTGAGTTATTAATCTTTATTCGAAGAGGTTTAGGGAGTTTTGAGACTGTCATGCATTTGGTCTTTGAGGTGTTTATTTTCATGCCGAATTTCTGCACCGTTGATGCAACTCTTGACAACATTGCCTGCAAAGTAGATGGGCTACCAGCTAGAATGGCCTGATCATCTGCGAACTTAATTACATTTATGGGAATTCCATTGATCTTCACACCTAAACCTGTGTCTTCTAAAGCTTCTGCCATCATCAACTCACCAAAAGCATTAAACAAAATTGGGGAGAGAGGACATCCTCGTCTTACTCCTTTTCTGATAGGAACTGGATTAGTAAGACCTTCTCTTAAACGTACAATTGCATTTTGACCATTGTAGAGGTCCCATATGAGTGTAATGAGTTGTTCTTCGACTCCTATGTTCCTTAATAATGGGAATAGTTTATGCCAGGAAACTCTATCAAATGCCTTTTCATAGTCAATGGAGCATATATCCAGATTTCGGCTCCTGCTCATCATACGTTCTCCGAGGACTCTAAGAATGCCAATGGCATCTCGGGTACCAACTCCTCGACGGAAACCAAACTGTGTTTCTTGGATGTAGCCATAGACTGCCCCTTCTACTCTTTTCTTTATGATTTGGATCATAATGTTGGATGCATGAGGAACCAAACTAATTGTTCTGTACATATTGCAGTTGGTCGCATTTGCTTTCTTTGGTAAAGGGACCATGATGGAGTTTCGAAATTCAGATGGCCAAATACCCTTTTCGAAGATTGTTTGCGTTAAGTCATAGAGTTTTTCATTAATTATCAAGGGTTTAAACAACTTGTTTTTCTTTTGACAGAATGGGTTTGTATCTTTGGGTAATTTACATGGGAATCTAGTTGGTCAGAAGGTGACCTGAGGTTCGTGGGATAGAGAATAGGAGTATAGGAATATAAGGAATTAAGGGAGTTTAGGAGTTACCAATATGCAGCATAAATGCCACGGTGGGTGAGTGGTCAACGTGTCGGTCTACTAACCCCAAGCTCGCAGGTTCGCTCCTGGCCGTGGTAAGGGATTTTTTGAAAGGCGGCAAAAATTACGACACCATGTCATACGATGTTGGCATGTCAAAAAAAAAACATTTGAATTCAGTAGGCCGTGTTCATAATGGCAAAATTAATCTCGGGAGATTCCGCCAACACAAAGTTCCTCATTTCTCTACTAGAAAGTGCTATAGTGTTCAAGGAGCTTAGATATCTAACCTCCTTGACTTTCATAGTGCTTCAAGGAACAACGTAAGTCAACATGCTAGCTACCCTTTGGGTGTCAAATAACAAAGCTTGCACCCGGCACCCGAGGCCATACGATATTATTATTATTATTATTATTATTATTATTATTATTATTATTATTATTATTATTATTATTATTATTATTATTATGACCTAAAGCATATTGGCAACTCCAGCTATCTGATATGCCATCTAGTGGTAAATATGAGAAACTTACCAAGTAGGGTACATTTGTCACGTGGTGACGGTTTGTATATGATTTCTTGTATTGGTAAGCAGATCGTGGTAAATTCTTCGTGTTTATACATAAGTTATAAGTTTTACTCGTTGATAAGAGTGCAAAATGAGTAAAAGCAAAGTATATTGCTCAGTTTACGGCTGTAAGTCGATGTATAAGAGGGATGCGGATATACCTTTTCATCACTTTCCAAAAGATGCAAATAGCAATAGCCGAAAGGTGACGATACCAAATAAATACGGGCAACAAGAGCAGGTTGGACCACTCACCACTACACTCACTGACGACAGGATGGGTTGTTCGCTTACGCCGAGCCAAGATGCACCTAGACAGCCAAGCACAGTCTCGCCGAGCCAAGCCGTACCAAGACAGCCAAGCCTACACCAGCCAAGGACAGCCAAGTTCCATCAGTCAGGTATCCTTCCCCGCTCCCTAGTTCATTTCCAATAACCCTACCAACCACCATCACCTCGCCCTGCGATATCCGAGCCATTCCACTACGAGTCATATAGGCCTAATTTGACTTCGCAGGGTTAATACCTACCATCCAAATCAAGCAATTCCTGTCTACCCCGAGTTTTAATACAAGTTAAACTCATCCCTTCGCCCTACCAAGCAGCAAATAATTTCTAGAGTCTATGGTACAGTGAGCAAACTCAAATATAGCTTTTAAACGTAACAGCGCCATGACTCGAACTGCACAAAAACAAATACCAGCAGACAACCCATGCTTGATAATATGCAATTGACACATAAAATCCAGAGGAACACACAAATTAGATCACGTGTATCGCACATTTATACATATATACAATTGAAAATAACACTGTCCTTATTTTAGGGACCACATTTATTGATTATAACCGAAAAATAAAAAGTGATCCAAATCTAACGCGTGTTATTGAGTATTTTTACCCTACTTATCCAGACCGCAGCGCCCCAAGTGTTAGTTTGAGTTGCCAATAGGGTAGAATCAAAGTGAGCCAGAGGGCTCGTTAAGCAAGAAGAGTAGGTAATATAGCCGAAGCTGGTGCAGGGGCAAATGGGCAAGATGGCCGCCGCGCGAAACCAGCCCTATGTTATTCTTATGGAGGGGTCAGTCAGAGCTGGCGCAGTGGCTAATGGGCAAGATGGCCGCCAAGCCCTGAGACCGTGCATGACGTCACAGAGAGAGGTCGGCTACGTAGTTGCTAAATGGAATATTTAATATTATTATTTAGTATTATTCTTATTATTATTATTATTATTATTATTATTATTATTATGTAATTATTGATTGATCATGTACAATAAAGACCAGCCTTATATTGCTCCACATTATGGTGTAGTGGCTACCATTTTTAGCTGTTACTGTGGAGGCTCGGGTTCGAGTCCTGGCTCTGTCAAGAAATTTAATTCTAGGCTGAGGGTTGGAATGGGGTACACTCAACCTTGTGAGGCAAAACTGACAGGAGCTGGCTTTTGATTCATACCGCAGCCATTCTGCCTAACCCAACTTCACCTAACCTAACCTAACCTAACCTAACCTTACCTAACCTAACCAAATCCCACCTTACCTAACCTAACCTAACCTAACTTCAAAGTCAGAATGTACAATACATCTATTGTTTTTTTATACCCTCATAAATTAGATATAGAGAATAGCCACCACGATTTAGATCCTCGAGCACACTTTCTGACATATCATTAAAACGTGTAGAAAGGAATGTCTGAAAATTTTCACTAACACATAGTACACGTTCACCATACATTGTGTCCACTTTATGAATGTTAATGATACGGAAAAGAGTATGCATTGCTAATTCAGTGAGCTTTTTTTCCTCTCATCAACAGTTCTGCCCCCATAGCATTGAGAATATTTATTGTAGTAGCCTATAAAGAAACAAAAAAATCATATCTATTACAGTTTAGCTATAAGTGACCAGAACAACTATAACATTTTATTCTAATAAGGAGATTTCCATAATGATAAGAAAAAAAGAAAAAAAAGTCACCATAATGATGGATTGTGTAAGTAAACGTCTTTTGCTGCTTGATGCCACTACTAAACTGATACTCATACAACGGAAAAGTGAGTTCATGTTTCGCTGACGTAATCGTATGTTCCCACGCACTTCCTGTGTGTTGCACGCGCCGTAGTGGCTAAATTTGAAACTTGATGAAATGATTTGCTGATGTAATCGTATGTTCCCCTGCACGCACATGCCGGCTCCTGTGGACGGGTCTTAATAAGGAGATTTCCATAATGATAAGAAAAAAGAGCTTACCATAATGATGGATTGTGTGTAAGTAAACGTCTTTTGCTGCTTGATGCCACTACTAAACTGATACTCATACAACGGACAAGTGAGTTCATGTTTCGCTGACATAATCGTATGTTTCCACGCACTTCCTGTGTTGAGCGCGTCATAGTGGCTAAATTTGAAACTAGATGAGATGATTTTCTGACGTAATCGTATGTTCCCCGCACGCACACTCAGGCCCCTGTGGACGGGTCCTTGTGGACGGGTCCTTGTGGACGAGTCCCCTGTGGACGGGTCCCTATGGACAGGTCATTGTTGACGGCACATTGTTGACGAGCCCCTGTGGAATGGTCCTTGTTGACGGGTCCTTTTTGACTAATCCCTTTAGACCGGTCCCTTTTGACTGGCTCATGACCTCTAATGCTCTAATGAAATTAAACGTTGTTCCTCATGAAACGCAAGCGAAGAGCCGATCGCTACTATGAATTAACATGTTTGTTTTTTGCTTTTACGCATGTGAACTTGGGGTTTTTGTAAGAGGGAGGGCTTTTTGAATACAGATGTATAGATGAGTTATTTTTTTAATTACCAAAAGATCCAAAACTAATAGGTAACTAGCTTTTTAACATCCCATGAACCAATAAGGCTATGGGACTTGTATGAGAGGTCGTTGGACTTGAGGTGACATTCTGTTTTTGAATGTATTATTTATTTTTTGTCAAAAGGGCCTAACTACACTTTTGTTAATATCTCGCTAACTAATAATCAGAGAGGGTCAAGTGAGGTATCATGGGACTCAGGATGTTCAACCCTTTTCCATGACCAACGAATTTACCCAAAAGATTCAAAACAGCAAGGTCATTGACCTAAGATTTTATAAACTAATAATCGAATATCAATATTTGAGGTGTCATAGGACTTAGAATGGTCAACCCTTTCCCATGGCCAATGCATTTACCCAAAATACCCAATACATCAAGGTCATTGACCTGAGATTTTATAAACTAATAATCGGATACGAACATGTGAGATGTTTACCATGAGTGATGAAACATAGCTAGGTAGAGAAAGAATTAGTGTAGGCTACATGTATGGTGACTGACAAGTCTTTTACCATTGAAACTTGTTTTCAGATCAAACTGCAGTATAGAGAGAGTATAGGTTGCAGGTATGGGTTAATAAATGAGAAACGGTGTACGCAAACTCTGATTTATCAAGAATTAAGAGTAGACACTCTTTAATTGATTGGTTAAAGAGGATAGTTAAAACACAAAAATGCTCAGTGGTTACCGAGATAAAATGGTCGCTACACACAACAAGCTTTAAATACTTGAGGCTAATAATCCATACACACACACACTCGCTTGTTCTAAACTAAACTGTGTTGCTGTCAGTGCTCAGACAGTAGGCTGATGACGAAATGCATTGCTAACAGAAATATAATCATTTCCGGTTGTCTAATGTTACCAGCTTTCCATTTTTTTGTGTGTGTGTTGCAGTGGTAAGCATTTTTAGCTCTTGTACTGGTAGACTTAAATCGATTTCCAGGTTTGAAGACTAGAACGAGTCGAACTAAGAAACAAGGGCATGGTGGTGCAGTGGTTAAGCTGTTAGCCTTTTAACCAGAGGGTTCGATTACAGGTTAATATGCATGTCATAAATATATTAAACAAAACAATACAGAGATAACGTTTAAAACTGATTACATTTTTGTCTTTTCAAATTATTACTTGGATTACAAATACAAAGGTGAACTGGGTTTGATATACAGTTAATGCTGTCTATCACACACTAGACTGTAAGAAAGCCAAAAGAGCAAAAGGCGTAGGTAGAGCAGCGGTAAAATTGCTATATGTAGAGAACTACCTGGCAAAGCTATATCGCATAAACAGTGCAGGATACAATCCAGCAATCAAATTTGTATCTTGTGGAACAGAGAAATGCACTTACGTGAGAAAATGCAAGTTCATGTGTAATATGACCTAACACACAAGTGTTCACCTGTGCACGTGCACAATAAGAGCTAACAAGTCACATTCTGTTTAGTTCGTACGTAACGCTAGGTTAGGGCTAATGCACACACCCTAGTACACGAGGCACATGCCATTTGAGAGCAGGTCAAGGGATCTAACTTGGTGGATGGATGTGTTCTAACGAGTCATTTGTAGTTGCAAGAGAATAATACTTGTTCTTAAGATGTTAAAACTGAGGTGATGGTACGTACAGTAAGACGTCTTGTTATTTCCTGTGTCATATTACAGACATGGCAGAGAGCACACAGTTCTTTTGCTATGACTAACGCTGCAGTAATTTGAAATCCCACGTGTTCATCAAGACAATGGGTGATTATTATACAAAGTTAGCAGTCATTGGATATTACACAGGTGTTCCTTCCGGTGTCATGTTGCTGACATGGCAGAGAGCGCACAGTTCTATTGCTATGACTAACGCTGCAGTAATTTGAAACCCAAGGTGTTGATCAAGACAATGGGTGATGATCATGCAAAGTAAGTAGTAATTGGATCCCACACATCAACATTGACTAAATCATAAACGTGTTGTCATAACCTGCAGAAACCTCATTTAAAGATTTCAGATTTTACATTTTAAATTTAAGATTTTTTGATTTTTAGATTTTACTTTTTTTACATTTTCCTAAAAGAGTAAACTACAAGGTCACATACCTAATCTCATTAAACCTAACTTTACCAAACCTAACTTAAGCTAATCCAAAGGCTGATGCACATACACAAAGTATATAAGGTACATGCAACTATCCTTATGCTAGTCTTACAGGTTACTGTACAACATGATCACTACCCAAACGGATTTTTTTTTCATTTTGTTGTTTACACATATGTCAATTTTCCAATTTCCCATTTTCAGTTTTTTTAATGTCAGTTTTTAGTTTTTTCAATTTCATAATATGGAAAACATGTTTTTTTGCATTTTGTTGTTTACACATTTATTAATTTCACAATTTCCCATTTTCAGTTCTTAAAATGTCAGTTTAAAGTTTTTCAATTTCATGATATAGAAACATGGATTTTCCAATTTGTTGTTTTCACATTTGTCAATTTACCAAATTCACATTTACAGTTTTTTAAATTTCAGTTTAATGTTTTTTGTTCTATTTATTAATATGGAAACATGGATTTTTTACAATTTGTGTTTTACATGTCATGCAACTATCCTTATGCTAGTCTTATAGGTTACTGTACAACATGATCACTACCCCCACTGGATTTTTTTTTCATTTTTGTTCTTTACACATATGCCAATTTTCCAATTCCCCATTTTCAGTTTTTTATGTCAGTTTTAAGTTTTTCAATTTCATAATATGGAAACATGGATTTTGCATTTTGTTGTTTACACATTTATTAATTTCACAATTTCCCATTTTCAGTTCTTAAAATGTCAGTTTAAAGTTTTTCAATTTCATGATATAGAAACATGGATTTTCAAATTTGATGTTTTCACATTTATCAATTTACCAAATTCACATTTACAGTTTTTTAAATTTCAGTTTAATGGTTTTTGTTCTATTTGTTAATATGGAAACATGGATTTTTTTACAATTTGTGTTTTACATGTCATGCAACTATCCTTATGCTAGACTTAAGGGTTACTGTACAACATGATCACTACCCCACTGGATATTTTTTTTCATTTTTGTTGTTTCACATATGTCAATTTTCCGATTTCCCATTTTCAGTATTTTTAATGTCAGTTTTAAGTTTTTCAATTTCATAATATGGAAACATGGATTTTGCATTTTGTTGTTTACACATTTATCAATTTCACAATTTCCCATTTACAGTTCTTAAAATGTCAGTTTAAAGTTTTTCAATTTCATGATATAGAAAAATGGATTTTCAAATTTGATGTTTTCACATTTGTCAATTTACCAAATTCACATTTACAGTTTTTTAAATTTCAGTTTAATATTTTTTGTTCTATTAGTTAATATGGAAACATGGATTTTTTACAATTTGTGTTTTACATGTCATGCAACTATCCTTATGCTAGTCTTATAGGTTACTGTACAACATGATCACCACCCCCACTGGATTTTTTTTTCATTTTTGTTCTTTACACATATGCCAATTTTCCAATTCCCCATTTTCAGTTTTTTTAATGTCAATTTTAAGTTTTTCAATTTCACAAATGGAAACATGGATTTTGCATTTTGTTGTTTACACATTTATTAATTTCCCAATTTCCCATTTTCAGTTCTTAAAATGTCAGTTTAAAGTTTTTCAATTTCATGATATAGAAACATGGATTTTCCAATTTGTTGTTTTCACATTTGTCAGTTTACCAAATTCACATTTACAGTTTTTTAAATTTCAGTTTAATGTTTTTTGTTCTATTTGTTAATATGGAAACATGGATTTTCTTACAATTTGTGTTTTACATGTCATGCAACTATCCTTATGCTAGACTTAAGGGTTACTGTACAACATGATCACCACCCCACTGGATATTTTTTTCATTTTTGTTGTTTACACATATGTCAATTTTCCGATTTCCCATTTTCAGTTTTTTTAATGTCAGTTTTAAGTTTTTCAATTTCATAATATGGAAAACATGGTTTTTTGCATTTTGTTGTTTACACATTTATTAATTTCACAATTTCCCATTTTCAGTTCTTAAAATGTTAGTTTAAAGTTTTTCAATTTCATGATATAGAAACATGGATTTTCCAATTTGTTGTTTTCACATTTTTCAATTTACCAAATTCACATTTACAGTTTTTTAAATTTCAGTTTAACGTTTTTTGTTCTATTTGTTAATATGGAAACATGGATTTTTTACAATTTGTGTTTTACATGTCATGCAACTATCCTTATGCTAGTCTTATATGTTACTGTACTACATGATCACTACCCCCACTGGATTTTTTTTTCATTTTTGTTGTTTACACATATGCCAATTTTCCAATTCCCCATTTTCAGTTTTTTTAGGTCGGTTTTAAGTTTTTCAATTTCATAATATGGAAACATGGATTTTGCATTTTGTTGTTTACACATTTATCAATTTCACAATTTCCCATTTACAGTTCTTAAAATGTCAGTTTAAAGTTTTTCAATTTCATGATATAGATACATGGATTTTCCAATTTGTTGTTTTCACATTTGTCAATTTACCAAATTCCCATTTACAGTTTTTAAAATTTCAGTTTAATGTTGTTGTTTTTTCTATTTGTCAATATGGAAACATGGATTTTTCCAATTTGTTTTTTACATGTTCATTTTGCATTAGGAGTGGAGAGAGGTGGGTAGTAATTAAAAATGTGCAAGCAATGTCCATTGTTGATAGGTCATTGTTGACGAGTAGTTTTCATACAGCAGACAAGTGAGTTCATGTTTCGCATGCATTACCTAAAATGTAGTACCATGCAAGTGTTAAAGATTTTACAAATTAGCTTATGTATTAGTTTATGTGTGGGGTCTTATGTTGGGCATTTTGTGTTGGCTTATTTGACAAGTCATTTTGTCAATGCATTTAGTGGATTTTTCTCTTGGTCTTGGAAAGTATATCAGTCCATTTTATCACAACATAATTCTAACTGCCATGTTTGTAAGCAACAACAACAACACACTAAATTTTCAAAAAAATCTAAAGTACTCTAAGGTACTCTCAACTCGTACTCTTACCTCTATCCCATGCCTTGTCAAGAACATTATTTTTTTTTAAAGGTGAATGGGGAAGTAGACTGTATGTTGAAAGTGAAAAAATCATATACTGCTCAAAAAAATTAAAGCACCACTTTTTCATAGGCCACCAAATTTTGAAAAGTTGACCGCACAAGCTCGAAATCTCAGTATGTCGTTTGTCCTGACGCCTACCAAGCATATGCTTCAGCACAACACCCCTACTTGAGTAGTTTCGGGGTAGCGCCCCGAAAACCTGCCCATTTTCGAATACCGCAAATTGAAGTTTGCGAAAAACGCTGCAGGACTTGTCGCAGGTTGCCAAAGCAGTCGAAAATGAATGAGTCTTGCTCTTAAAGGTTCCACAAACACGTAGAAATCGTTACATTTGACGTTTGGGCATTTTCAACCCCCTTCATCATCCCCTAAACATGGACTACCATTGGGGGCGTCTGAGAAGGTACCGGGTGTGTTTAACCATCTGAAAACCTGCACAGCGCCTCAGTTGCTGATTGCAGTAAGTTCTTAAGGCCTCCGGCAATGTCCACACCCCCTAACACCCTCAAATGGCATGGGACCAAACCACCCCCTCTCGATTCACCCCTAAGGAAGGTTTTAATCGAGATGTTTATCAGTGCTGTGAATGCGGGGGTCTTCCCCTACCGTTTCTAAAAAGGAGCTGTGCCTTTGTCACCACCCCTTCCCCTGCAACCCCCGTTTGTATGATTTTTCGAATCAGGCCCTTTTTAAGGGCTGAAACGAGGTCTTAATCGCTGAAAGGGCTGTAAAGGTCCTTAGAAGTAGTGGTGACACGAAATCAACCCCTTCCGATCGATGATTGACATTCCGTCCCCCAAATTCGAAATTTTTGTACCCCCAACCCTCCCTGTCTGGACGCGTAACGCGTCATGGCAGAGTTTTCAGAGATGGATGGAAATTAAGCTTATGGCCTGCAATGGAGCCCAAAACAGCAGGTTGGATAGAAATTCATCGGTAGGTTGGGAAACGGGGCCAAAATTTTTCAAAAAAAAATTTCGAATTTGGGGGACGGAATGTCAATCATCGATCGGAAGGGGTTGATTTCGTGTCACCACTACTTCTAAGGACCTTTACAGCCCTTTCAGCAATTAAGACCTCGTTTCAGCCCTTAAAAAGGGCCTGATTCGTAAAATCATACAAACGGGGGTTGCAGGGGAAGGGGTGGTGACACAGGCACAGCTCCTTTTTTGAAACGGTAGGGGAAGACCCCCGCATTCACAGCACTGATAAACATCTCGATTAAAACCTTCCTTAGGGGTGAATCGAGAGGGGGTGGTTTGGTCCCATGCCAGTTGAGGGTGTTAGGGGGTGTCGACATTGCCGGAGGCCTTAAGAACTTACTGCAATCAGCAACTGAGGACGGTGTGCAGGTTTTCAGATGGTTAAACACACCCGGTACCTTCTCAGACGCCCCCAATGGTAGTCCATGTTTAGGGGATGATGAAGGGGGTTGAAAATGCCCAAACGTCAAATGTAACGATTTCTACGTGTTTGTGGAACCTTTAAGAGCAAGACTCATTCATTTTCGACTGGTTTGGGAACCTGCGACAAGTCCTGCAGCGTTTTTCGCAAACTTCAATTTGCGGTTTTTTTGAAAATGGGCTGGTTTTCGGGGTGCTAACCCCAAACTAGTCAAGTTGAGGAGTTGTGCTGAAGCATTTGCTTGGTAGGCGTCAGGACAAACGTCATACTGAGATTTCGAGCTTGTAGGTTAACTTTTCAAAATTTGGTGGCCTTTGAAAAAAGTGGTGCTTTAATTTTTTTGAGCAGTATATATAAGAACACTCAACCTCGAGACAGCAATGGCATTATTTAAAAATAAAATAATGCCAATATTGACATACGGAATAGAAATCATATGGCCTTTCCTCACTGAAAAGAATCTATCATCACTTGAAAGTGTTAAAGCATTGTACATTAAAAAAGCTATTGGAGTTTCCAAGACGACCAAATCTCGGCTAGTCTACCTACTCGCGCGAGAAACATTCCTAATTGAAGACTTTAGAACGCTTCTAGTATTACCTAGCACAATAGGTGCGGAAAACCTATTAACGACTCTCAGAAGGAAGAGAGAAGAAATCCCACTGGAATTTTATGGAACGGGGGCCATGGTTGACCGGGCGTGGACATCTGCTAGCTTTGAGATGAGGCACATGTCCACACGCCTGGCAGTTCATGGTTTTCACCATTTGATTTGTACAAACAAAGCATACCATGACCCGGATGACACATGTGTATGTCAACTATGCGGACACACATGTGAACGCTACCATATTGAAAAATGCAGCAAAAGAATAAAGTCCATAAAAGACTATGCTACCAAAGGTGCAGGTGCGCAAACATAGTATATTTAAATGTATTTAATGGCTGTTTAGCTGCAATAAAAGTATTATTATTAAACTAGCCTTACCTAACAAGATGGCGGCCGTAGCTTTACTTAACCTAACCTAACTTAACCTAAACCTACGAGGTGCGATTAAAAAATTTTCAAGATGGTGGTCCTAGCTTAACTGAACCTAGCTTAACCTAACCTAACCTAAACCTACGAGGTGTGATCATAAAGTTCCAAGATGGTGGTCGTAGCTTAACTCAACCTAACCTAACCCTACAAGGTGTGATCAAAAAGTTCCAAAATGGCTGCCGTAGCTTAACTTAACCTTTGATTGATCCCTGTTGATTGACCCCTTTTGATTGATCTCTGTTGATGTATCCCTTTGGACTGGTCCCTTTTGACTAGCCCCTTTGGACGGGTCCTTTTTTAAGGGAGTCATTTTTTACGGGTCCCGGAGGACGGGTCCTTGTTGACGGGTCCCTGTGGGCGGGTCTCCTTGACATAATTTGGATAAAATGCATGGGCCAGTCCATAGGGATCAGTCCAATGGACTTTTTTTTGTAAAATTCTTAGTTTCCAAAATATAGGCAATTTTGAAAATTGACCTTTTTTTTGGAAAAATTGAAAATGTGTTAAGTTTTGTTCTAACGTTAAAGAACTTAGAGAAAATGTGTTTGAGCCTATATATGACTTTTTAGAATGATTAGTTTTCAAAATATCGTCTACTTTCAAAATTGAACCTTTTTGGATTTTATCCCAGAGATCTAGGACTTGGTTTTTGGGTAGAGGGGGTAAATACCTGTCATTTATGTCAAACACTTTTTTTTGTTGTAAATTGCATAGTTTACAAAATATAGCCCATTTTTTAAAATGAAATTTTTTTGGAAAAATGTCAAAAATTCCATGTTTTGTTCTAACAAATAAGGACATAAAAGCCATTGGTTTGAGTCTATATATGACTTTTTAGGATGAATAGTTTTCAAAATATAGCCTACTTTCCAAATATTTTTTGGAACAATTTAAAGAATATAATATTTTTTGACTGAGAGTGGGATTGACTTAGGTGTTGTAGTTAGCATATGATTTTATATGATTTTTAGATTAAACATATAGCCTACCGCCCCAATTTACCTTTTTTTTTTTTTTTTTGAAAAATTTGAAATGTATAATGTTTTTGACTAGGCGTGGAATGGAGTTTAGAGGCAATCATTAACCTTAGAGTAAGTAGTTTGGATTCTTGGAATTTTAGTATGTTGTTGTTGCTTACAAACATGGCGGTAAGCATTATGCTATCATAAAAAGGGTTGAGATACTTTCCAAGAACAAGAGAAATATCCTCTAAATACATTGACAAAGATAACTTGTCAAATAAGCATTACAAATAGGTACCACAAAATAACTTGTCAAATAAGCCATTACAATAGGGTACCACTTTTACACCCCCACTTTTTGCACCCACTTTTGCACCCACTTTGCACCCACTTTGCACACACTTTGCACTCACTTTTACACCCGAACATTACATCATCTGACATAATAATAAAAATAGGCATGGTTGTTGTCGAGACCGAGATAAGAGCGGGGGTAATGAATTTATAGTGATAGGATCGGAAAACCCATTATCACTTCAGTAGTGACATGGAGCAAAAATTGTACTCTGGAATTCATGGAATCTTAGTGTGTTGTTGTTGTTGCTTACAAACAGGTATGGTCACGTCAGGTGAGGTTAGCTAGGATTAGAATAAAACATTTCTGGATTTCGACCTAGAGATCTGGGGGTAAATACCTGTCATTTATGTCAAACACACTTTTTTTAAATTCCTAGTTACCAATACAGCCCATTTTTTAAAATGAACATTTTTGGAAAAAAATGTCAAAAATTCAATATTTTGTTCTAACGATTAAGGATATAAAAGCCATTGGTTTGAGTCTATATATGACTTTATAGGATTATTAGTTTTCAAAAATATAGCCTACTTTCCAAATATTTTTTAGAAAAATTAAAAAAAAATAATATTTTTCGACTAAGAATGGGATAAAAGTAGGTGTTAGAGTTAACATATGACTTTATATGATTTTTTTAGTTTAAACATATAGTCTACTTCCCCATTCACCTTTTTTTGGGAAAAAAAATAATGTTCTTGACTAGGCATGGGATAGAGGTAAGAGTACGATTTGAGAGTACCTTAGAGTACTTTAGATTTTTTGAAAATTTAGTGTGTTGTTGTTGCTGCTTACAAACATGGCAGTAAGAATTATGTTGTGATAAAATGGACTGATATACTTTCCAAGACCAAGAGAAAAATCCACTAAATGCATTGACAAAATAACTTGTCAAATAAGCCAACACAAAATGCCCAACATAAGACCCCACACATAAACTAATACATAAGCTAATTTGTAAAATGTTAAATACTTGCATGGTATTACATTTTAGGTAATGCATGCGAAACATGAACTCACTTGTCTGTTGTATGAAAAGGACTCGTCAACAATGACCTATCAACAATGGACACTGCTTGCACATTTTTAATTACTACCCACCTCTCTCCACTCCTAATGCAAAATGAACATGTAAAACACAAATTGGAAAAATCCTTGTTTCCATATTGACAAATAGAAAATACAACAACATTAAACTGAAATTTTAAAAACTGCAAATGGGAATTTGGTAAATTGACAAATGTGAAAACAACAAATTGGAAAATCCATGTTTCTATATCATGAAATTGAAAAACTTTAAACTGACATTTTAAGAACTGTAAATGGGAAATTGTGAAATTGATAAATGTGTAAACAACAAAATGCAAAATCCATGTTTACATATTATGAAATTGAAAAACTTAAAACTGACATTAAAAAAATGAAAATGGGAAATTGGAAAATTGGCATATGTGTAAACAACAAAAATGAAAAAACAAATCCAGTGGGGGTAGTGATCATGTTGTACAGTAACCTATAAGACTAGCATAAGGATAGTTGCATGACATGTGAAACACAAATTGTAAAAAATCCATGTTTCCATATTAACAAATAGAACAAAAAACATTAAACTGAAATTTAAAAAACTGTAAATGTGAATTTGGTAAATTGACAAATGTGAAAACAACAAATTGGAAAATCCATGTTTCTATATCATGAAATTGAAAAACTTTAAACTGACATTTTAAGAACTGAAAATGGGAAATTGTGAAATTAATAAATGTGTAAGCAACAAAATGCAAAATCCATGTTTCCATATTATGAAATTGAAAAAACAAAAAACTGACATTTAAAAAAAACTGAAAATGGGAAATTGGAAAATTGACATATGTGTAAACAACAAAATGAAAAAAAATCCGTTTGGGTAGTGATCATGTTGTACAGTAACCTGTAAGACTAGCATAAGGATATTTGCATGTACTTTATATACTTTGTGTAAGTGCATTAGCCTTTGGATTAGCTTAAGTTATTTTTGGTAAAGTTAGGTTTAATGGGATTAGGTATGTGACCTTATAGTTTACTCTTTTAGGAAAATGTAAAAAAGAAAAATCTAAAAATCAAAAAATCTTTAATTTAAAATGTAAAATCTGAAATCTTTAAATGTTGTTTCTGCAGGTTATGACAACACGTTTATGATTTAGTCAATGTTGATGTGTGGGATTCAATTACTACTGACTTTGCATGACCATCACCCATTGTCTTGATCAACACCTTGGGTTTCAAATTACTGCAGCGTTAGTCATAGCAATAGAACTGTGCGCTCTCTGCCATGTCAGCAACATGACACCGGAAGGAACACCTGTGTAATATCCAATGACTGCTAACTTTGTATAATAATCACCCATTGTCTTGATGAACACGTGGGATTTCAAATTACTGCAGCGTTAGTCATAGCAACAGAACTGTGTGCTCTCTGCCATGTCTGTAATATGACACAGGAAATAACAAGACGTCTTACTGTACGTACCATCACCTCAGTTTTAACATCTTAAGAACAAGTATTATTCTCTTGCAACTACAAATGACTCGTTAGAACACATCCATCCACCAAGTTAGATCCCTTGACCTGCTCTCAAATGGCATGTGCCTCGTGTACTAGGGTGTGTGCATTAGCCCTAACCTAGCGTTACGTACGAACTAAACAGAATGTGACTTGTTAGCTCTTATTGTGCACGTGCACAGGTGAACACTTGTGTGTTAGGTCATATTACACATGAACTTGCATTTTCTCACGTAAGTGCATTTCTCTGTTCCACAAGATACAAATTTGATTGCTGGATTGTATCCTGCACTGTTTATGCGATATAGCTTTGCCAGGTAGTTTTCTACATATAGCAATTTTACCGCTGCTCTACCTACGCCTTTTGCTCTTTTGGCTTTCTTACAGTCTAGTGTGTGATAGACAGCATTAACTGTATATCAAACCCAGTTCACCTTTGTATTTGTAATCCAAGTAATAATTTGAAAAGACACAAATGTAATCAGTTTTATACGTTATCTCTGTTTTGTTTTGTTTAATATGTTTATGACATGCATATTAACCTGAAATCGAACCCTCTAGTGAAAAGGCTAACAGCTTATCCACTGCACCACCATGCCCTTGTTTCTTAGTTCGACTCGTTCTAGGCCTCAGACCTGGAAATCGAGTTATGACTACCAGTACAAGAGCTAAAAGTGCTTACCACTGCAACACACACACAAAAAAATGGATAGCTGGTAACATTAGATAACCGGAAATGTTTATATTTCTGTTAGCAATGCATTTCGTCATCAGGCTACTGTCTGAGCACTGACAGCAACACAGTTTAGTTTAGAACAAGCGAGTGTGTGTGTGTATAGATTATTAGCCTCAAGTATTTAAAGCTTGTTGTGTGTAGCGACCATTTTGTCTCGGTAACCACTGAGCATTTTTGTGTTTTAGCTATCCTCTTTAACCAATCAATTAAAGAGTGTCTACTCTTAATTCTTGATAAATCAGAGTTTGCGCACACCGTTTCTCATTTATTAACCCATACCTGCAACCTATACTCTCTATACTGCAGTTTGATCTGAAAACAAGTTTCAATGGTAAAAGACTTGTCAGTCACCATACATGTAGCCTACACTAATTCTTTCTCTACCTAGCTATGTTTCATCACTCATGGTAAACATCTCACATGTTCGTATCCGATTATTAGTTTATAAAATCTCAGGTCAATGACCTTGATGTATTGGGTATTTTGGGTAAATGCATTGGCCATGGGAAAGGGTTGACCATTCTAAGTCCTATGACACCTCACATGTTGATATTCGATTATTAGTTTATGAAATCTTAGGTCAATGACCTTGCTGTTTTGAATCTTTTGGGTATATTCATTGGTCATGGAAAAGGGTTGAACATCCTGAGTCCCATGATACCTCACTTGACCCTCTCTGATTATTAGTTAGCGAGATATTAACAAAAGTGTAGTTAGGCCCTTTTGACAAAAAATAATTAATACATTCAAAAACAGAATGTCACCTCAAGTCCAACGACCTCTCATACAAGTCCCATAGCCTTATTGGTTCATGAGATGTTAAAAACCTAATTACCTATTAGTTTTGGATGTTCTGGTAATTAAAAAAATAACTCATCTATAAATCTGTATTCAAAAAGCCCTCCCTCTTACAAAAAACCCAAGTGCACATGCGTAAAAACAAAAACATACATGTTAATTCATAGTAGCGATCGGCTCTTCGCTTGCGTTTCATGTGGAACAACGTTTAATTTCATTATAGCATTAGAGGTCATGAGCCAGTCAAAAGGGACCGGTCTAAAGGGATTAGTCAAAAAGGACCCGTCAACAAGGACTCTTCCACAGGGGCTCGTCATTAATGTGCCGTCAACAATGACCTGTCCACAGGGACCCGTCCACAGGGACTAGTCCACAAGGACCCGTCCACAGGGGCCTGCGTGTGCTTGCGGGGGAACACACGATTACGTCAGCAAATCATCTCATCTAGTTTCAAATTTAGCCACTATGACGCGCTCAACACAGGAAGTGCGTGGAAACATACGATTATGTCAGCGAAATATGAACTCACTTGTCCGTTGTATGAGTATCAGTTTAGTAGTGGCATCAAGCAGCAAAAGACGTTTACTTACACACAATCCATCATTATGGTAAGCTCTTTTTTCTTATCATTATGGAAATCTCCTTATTGGGACCCGTTCACAGGAGCCGGCATGTGCGTGCAGGGGAACACATCATAACATCCGCAAATCATCTCATCTAGTTTCAAATTTAGCCACTACGGCGCGTGCAACACACAGGAATTGCGTGGGAACATACGATTACGTCAGCGAAACATGAACTCACTTGTCCGTTGTATGAGTATCAGTTTAGTATTGGCATCAAGCAGCAAAAGACGTTTACTTACACAATCCATCATTATGGTAAGCTTTTTTTTCTTTTTTTCTTATCATTATGGAAATCTCCTTATTAGAATAAAATGTTATAGTTGTTCTGGTCACTTATAGCTAAACTGTAATAGATAAGATTTTTTTGTTTCTTTATAGGCTACTACAATAAATATTCTCAATGCTATGGGGGCAGAACTGTTGATTAGAGAGGGAAAAAAGCTCACTGAATTACCAATGCATATTCTTTTCCGTATCATTAACATTCATAAAGTGGACACAATGTATGGTGACCGTGTACTATGTGTTAGTGAAAATTTTCAGACTTTCCTTTCTACACGTTTTAATGATATGTCAGAAAGTGTGCTCGAGGATCTAAATCGTGGTGGACATTCTCTATATCTAATTTATGAGGGTATAAGAAAACAATAGATGTATTGTACATTCTGACTTTGAAGTTAGGTTAGGTTAGGTTAGGTTAGGTAAGGTGGGATTTGGTTAAGTTAGGTAAGGTTAGGTTAGGTTAGGTTAGGTGAAGTTGGGTTAGGCAGAATGGCTGCGGTATGAATCAAATGCCAGCTCCTGTCAGTTTTGCCTCACAAGGTTGAGTGTACTCCATTCCAACCCTCAGCCTAGAATTAAATTTCTTGACAGAGCCAGGACTCGAACCCGAGCCTCCACAGTAACAGCTAAAAATGCTAGCCACTACACCATAAAGTGGGGCAATATAAGGCTGGTCTTGATTGTACACGATCAATCAATAATTACATAATAATAATAATAATAAATAATAATAATAATAAATATTCCATTTAGCAACTACATAGCCGACCTCTCTCTGTGATGTCATGCACGGTCTCAGGGCGTGGCGGCCATCTTTCCCATTAGCCACTGCGCCAGCTCTGACTGACCCCTCCATAAGAATAACATAGGGCTGGTTGCGCGTGGCGGCCATCTTGCCCATTTGCCCCTGCGCCAGCTTCGGCTTATATTACCTACTAAGAAGGAAGAAAGAGAAGCAAGAGGTGCTGTGAGGGCTTCGAAATGTGATCGAACTCGCGGACCGATGATGTTAATGTTCTATTTCAGTTATTGAAACTTATTCCGGGTGAATGTAAATGAATTACTTTGCTGTATTTTAATTATTAAAAGTATAATATGTTATGTAATAGTGTCTATTCGGGGAGGAATTAAGTCAAAGTAAAGCCAGCCGAGCGCAGAACTGAGAATCTATGATGTTCACATTTAGGAGTTAAGAACACTTTTTTGATCATCCCCGCTCGCTATTAATAACGATTTGTGTTTCAATAATACGCAGATCTCCTATGAACAAAGTCATAAGCAGCGTCAGGTAGGGAAATTTCAAAGCAACTTTTCTTCTTTAATGTTTATAAGAATTTGTGACAACACTCGGTTTGAAGTTACTGTAAGTTGGGTAATAACACGTTATTTTAGCTTGGAACTTGGTGTTCTCTCTCTCCTTCTCAACTTCGCGAGGCGGACGGAATTTAAAACTGTCCTGTCCACAGCCTAGAGCTGCAGCTTGGAGCAATGTTGGTAAAGAAGTTGCAGGAAATGTTATCTTTCTCTCTCTTCTCTTGCCTGGAATTGAGAATAAAAGTTTCACACTCTGCTGGCCTCTTGGTATCTCTGCGTTGCGCTGCGGTATATTAAGGTCACATTATAACTCTTTCACTTCGCTTTAGCCCTCCTCACCTTTATCTGCAGTCAGAGTTGCCAACTTTAGTGATAAGTCTCTAAATCTAGGGATTTTCATATACATATACTAGCAACCAGCCCCGGCTTCGCCCGGGAACAGTTATGAATACATTACTTGATAAGCGCTTTTCTTTTTCGATGTCAATGATCTACGACCTATATCCGTTTTACTTCTCGGCATGATGGGTTAAAATCACTGACTGGACTATTAATTACATTATCATGGAGATGCAAGTGCAACGAATTCTTGACAGACGTAATTTAAGAATGGCGAGGTGCATGAAACACAAATCTCCCTTCCGTCCAATCTTAACTTGACTGTGAATTTTGCGGAACGAAACGTTCACAGGCGAAATTAAGAAAAGCCGACTTGCACTTCCAGGGAAACTCGAAACACCACCACTCTTCCCTGAAGTTTTAATTCAACACGACTCAACAGTTTGCTGCTGGCTGTATCTGGGGTAATAGGCTCGCCCACTAGCTATACTGTAACTGGAGTGATAGGCTCGCCCCTAGCTAGCTCGTAAACTGTCGCCTCAGTAATTGAATGAAGATTGTTGGAAGAAATGAAAACGTAAGAACACTTATAGTGGGCGATGTATTGAAGATAGAGATATGCTCTCGCGGACGATTTTGCAGAACTTCTTATGATGAAAAATTTACGCTCACAGTATATTGATATTTTAACGGTTTGTCCAGCGTAAGCTTAAAAAGCGCACGGACGCCAGGTTATCTTTCGACTTTTTCATTGAAATCTTTACAGCTTGGCTTCCTTTGATCATAAATTAATTATTTTCTACAGAAACCTTCCTTGTGATGTCCTTTACAGAATGTGAAAACAGCATTAAAATCCATCGAGTTGTTCTCGAGATTACCCGTGACATCCAAGAATCGGGGACATTGTTTTATACTAAGTAGAGATTTTGATGACAAAATATAGTACAATGCGAATATATTTAAGTGGAACCGCAATGTCCTAGGCTGTTCATGTTAAGTTTCAACTTGTCATTTACCATCCTCTCTGGAACTATTAACACGAACTAAGTAGTTGGATTTTTCAGGTATGTTCTCGCGTTGCTTTAACGCAGGTTTTTTGATTTTCTTTTGTATTTATCGTGGATTGTTTTAAAATGGCGTAATTTGAACAGCATTTTCATGAACATTCATATAAATATACGTAAAATACAAGGAGGAAAATCTTCGAAAACACAGAAGACGTTTCAAAAACATTTATACAGAGTGTTCCAAAAGTCCCATTACTCCCCTCTACATTGCTTACATCCGTGCAAAATGTTATTTCAACAGCAGGGAGCTGATGAGAGGAGGTTGTACCAACAGATAACCTCCGTTTACTCCCACTTTTGCACCCACTTTTACACCCACATTTGCACCCTCTTTGCACCCACTCTTGCACCCACTCTTGCACCCACTTTTGCACCCACTTTGGCCCCACTCTTTCACCCACTTTTGCACTCACTTTTGCACCCACTTTTCCTCACTAAACTATTATTTATATTATCGAGTGAACTTTACTAGAGATTAGTTCATGCTTGACAATTGACATGGAAGTATCAACGAATAGCTATGGTAAGCCATTTGCATACTATAAAGGATATACATATATTGTAAAACGAACCAATAAAAATGGAACTGTTATTTGGCGTTGTTCAAAACATCGTTCAAAACAGTGTCGAGGTGAGCTGAAAAGTAAAAATAGTGAGGTCTTAAGTGTTGTCACTCATCAATGTATAGGTACTGTACCAGATAAAACATCGTTGATGTTTAAAAAACTCTTCAAAATGATAAAACACTAGTCCCAGAAAAAGATATTGCAGCTCAAGATAGTGCATTGTTTGTTAAAAAGAACTTTTCATCTCCTCAGAAAGTCGTGTTAGGACAGTTGTCAATGTCTGAAAAACTCCCAACACTATCAAAGGCAACAAGACTGTGCAAAAATGTGCTATTGCAGAGGGATCAAAAAGGACTGTATAGTAATAGTGATGATGATGATGATGATGATGATGATGATGATGATGATGATGATGATGATGATGATAACAATAATGGCTATGATGATAATTATGATGAAGATGATTGTAACGATTCTATCGTCACACATGATGGAAAAGTTCACGATTTGTATGGTCTAAACTTCTCTAAGCTCAAATCGGCTCAGTTAGTTCTGGAAGTCGCCACTAGATGGTAACAGCTCACGGTTCTGCTATGATGTTGTTCTTTGACGGACATGGAGATGGTAGAGCGGAAGCCGTCGAAATCATATGAATGTCTTTTGTCTTGACTTGAGGAATAGAGACCGTTGTTGCGAAATGGGATGATTAGCAAGATGGTCTGAAAAGAAGTCGGACGTGTTCTCTTGTAGTGATCGGAGCTGGATTACTTCTACTGAAATGATATTTATTATTTACCAGATGTTGTTGTGACTTAAGAGTTATCAAAATGGCCTACGCAGAGACTTATTTTAAAAAGCTTATGGAATTGTCAATTTTAAATTAATTATCTCAGATTATGTCAACTTGTAGACAGGGCCATGATCATGTGAGTTGTATGAAGATTTAAAACCACGCATTGGAAAAGACACCTCCTGTGGAAATACTTACATTAAGTGTGATGTGTATTGATATTTAAACGTCTCTAGTTGACGTCGTATGATCTTCAAGATATATGATCGTGATTATTATTTAGAGGTCAGGTATGGTTTGGGATGAAGTATTGTAAGTATTTATGAAGGAATACGTTGCGATAATTCCTAAAATAAGTAAGTAAATCTTTATATGTTAGCATGGCTTGTTTTGGTAATGGCTTTTAACCTTGTTGTCAGATGACTTCTCATACTAGGCGACCGTCAAGTTTATGGTGTGGATAAATGTTTTAATGTTTGGGTCGGTTATTTTATTGTCATTTATTCACGGTAGGATATTCGGAAGAAACTGTTTTAAGATATTTATTTATTATTTAATCGTGGGAATTGTTTGTTACCCGATCTTAGTATTCGGCTGTTCGCTCGTGTTTTGTTTTAATTGTAATGGCCTTTGACAATCAGCTGGTAATAAAAAAGAAAGGGGTGTAGCCATATTAGTTTGGAGAGAGATTGGAAGTAACGTCGAACCTGAGAGCTTATATTTGGGCTTAATTATTATTTAAATGGGTTATTTGTCTTTTAGACATTATGTTTACGTTTTAAGCATATCAAACTTTCATGACAATAATAAGGGTCCTCTTACTGTCTTTTGAGTACATCGAATGATTTCCTTAATTGAAACTGATGCTATCTACTCTATTTACCTAACCGGGGAATATGACGATGTCACGACTGTAGAAAATTTATCTAACCCTCATGATATGATGTTTTTGGAAGCCACATCTGTAAGTGTGATACTTTATCGATGCATGTTATACTGTTGGAATATTGACTTGTATTTTGATTTGATTTGTTAATAGACGTTAGATGTGTAAAAGGTAATTCGTGTTTCATTTCCTAGTCATAGATATAGTTATCGGCCCCACGTAGACAGTCTTTTGGGTGTTTAATCATGGGTCTAGCCGCTGCACCACAAGGTCTTAAGTGTAGTATTGCTTTATATTTAGAGTGAGGACGTTACAATGATGATGATGATGATGATGATGATGATAATAATGATAATGGTAATACTTTGTTTACACCAAAAAATCATTTGTTAAATTTGTCTACTGGAACAATCCAAGTAAGCTAATCCGGCGGTTTCAGCAATTGCATGCCTATATACAGGCTGGTTATACTGAGTATGAGAAAGAACTATTGGATATAGAAAATGAGCTTCGTCATGCCAAAATTATTATGTAATGGATCCACATAACCGCTTAAACTATTTCTTAACAATACATGTAATATTTTCTACCACTTTTGCTAACACTTTGCTCTCACTTTTGCTGTCACTTCAAACTCTACATATTAAATATAAAGCCAACGCTAAATGATTGTATTACCAGAACAGTTATAACCTTTGTAGTGAGCAAATCATACTAACAGGTTAGTTGCTACTATGGAACTTACTACAACTAACAAAGGTAAACAACGTGTACTCTATAAAGGCTACTCTTATAACTATAATCGTCAAAATGTAAAAGGAATAATATTTTGGCGATGCTCAAAAGAGAGGTCAAAAAGATGTCGAGCCAATCTAAAAAGTAGAAATGGTAAGGTTTTAAGTGTGAGTGATCATCAATGTGGTGTACCAGATGAAACACTGTTAGTGTCTACAAAAAATAATGATAATGCTAAAAAGCTATTACGAGAAAAAACTGTTGCTACTCAAAATAGTGCAGTGTTTATTGAGCAACATTTAACCCCTGCTGTAAATGTTATGTTTAATCCATCTTCCACGTCTGAAGAGTCATCAAGATCACAGACTATGCAAAAGGTAGTGCTGTTGATGTTTTAAGGGGCTGAACTACAAGGCTATCTACCCTTTATATGCCAGAGGATCAAAAAGGACTAAATAGTAATAGAGAAAAGAGAAATGTATTTTGTATGTAACTAATGTATAAGTACTTACATTAAATAAATAAAAATATTGTACGGGTATTGTTTGTTTTTCTTAATTGCTATCCCCACGTCCTACTATTAATGCCATTGTTAACCATCAACAGCCTCCAGAAAGGGAGTGATCTTAAACAATACACTCTATCTACGGTTTGTGTACCGAGTATCATAATAATACAGTGTCGTCAAGCCATGTTCAGGCAATAGTTATGTCAGCTAAGGGGTTCGAACCCTTGCTTCCTTGTACAGGATTAGTTTTCACTCAACAGCAACCCATAATACTTTGAAAACATGTCACATCTCATTACAATATGTCAACTGTATCATTATCCAAGACCCCAGCTGCTGGCTAGTGGCTAGCCGAGTGTGCAATAGAAACAGTGTCACCATGTTCATCCTTTAAAAAAATTCAACATTTATTATTCTTTTTCTTATTATTGTTCAGTAAGAGTAGTGTAAAGTTGTCTTTGTGGCGTAGCGGTTAGCATAGTTAGCTGGCACTCTAAAGCTCTTGGGTTCAATTCCAGCTTTAACATAAAATTTTAAAAGTTGTATTAGGACTAAAACACGTCTACTTAGTCTCGGGTGATCCAAATACTGTAAGTAGATGTGGTTTGATTCACACTTTAACCATAGAACACGATGTTGTATTTTATTTTTATTTTTAAAAATAATTATAGCAATTTGTTCATTTTATCATTTTCACATTTCACACATTACCATTTGGTCAATTTTCCATTTACATGTCTTGAAAATGTCAGTTTAAAGTTTTTGAATTTCATGATATGGAAACAGGAATTTTCCATTTTGTTGTTTACACATTATTTTGTTGTTTACATATTTGTCAATTTCCCATTTACATTTTTAATGTTATTTTTAAGTTTTTAAATTGTGTTGATATGGAAACATGGATTTCCTATTTTTATTTTTTTGCATATCACTGTCGACACGTTTATGATTTAGTCCATGTTGAAAGTTTCGTTTTGTAAAACACACATTTGCTGATTTAAATTTTCTTGAAATGGTCTTAATGGAAGTGCTTGTTTCCAAAAACGTATAGGCCTACTACTACAATTACTGTAGGTAAGACTGTTTTACAAAATAACACCTATCTACCGCTGCATTTGAAAAACACAACTATTAAAAAACTATTTACCATTTGCTATATACATTAATATTTCCACCACCCTACCTTGACGTGTTTGCTCTGGTCGAACCATTAATGCTACTCTCACACACTAGCTTTCTCTCTCTCTCTTTCATTCTATCTCTAGTCATACATTCACACAACCATACCTGTCTTTGAAAACGAATACAACCACGCTATTTATCCCAAAAAACATCTTTGACATGCACACTTATCCCAAAGTACTTTTAGTTATACATTTAACATTTACTATTACAAAAAATGGTTTCCACTATTTACTATTACAAAAATGAATATTTACATAATACTAAATCTATTAAATCTACTGGTTACAAAAAAAAGCCATGTCTCTAAACAATAAAATATAGAAATCACACCTCCTCCTCGTGGTATAACCCTATGGTAGGCTAATGCATAGGTCATTCGTCTGCTCACATTTGTTATCCATAAAGGTAAAAGTGCATTTTCTCTGTTCCACAAGATACAAATTTTATTGCTGGATTGTATCCTGCACTGTTTATGCGATATAGCTTCGCCAGTTCATAAAACCGTTAGGTAGTTCTCTACACATAGCCATTTTACCACTGCTCTACCTACGCCTTTTGCTCTTTTGACTTTCTTACAGTCTAGTGTGATAGACAGCATTAACTTTATATCAAACCCAGTTCACCTTTGTATTTGTAATCCAAGTAATAATTTGAAAACACACAAGTGTAATCTGTTTCAAACGTTATCTCTGGTTTTTTTTTGTTTTTTTTTTGTTTGTTTATGACATGCATATTAACCTGAAATCGAAACCTGGTATACCTTAGTGAAAAGGCTAACAGCTTAACCACTGAACCACCATGCCCCTGTTTCTTAGTTTGACTCGTTCTAGGCCTCAGAGCTGGAAATCGAGTTAAGACCACCAGTACAACAGTCAAAAGTGCTTACCACTGCAACACAAAATGGTTAGCTGGTAACATTAGACAACCGGAAATGATTATATTTCTGTTAGCAATGCATTTTGTCATCGGCCTACTGTCTGAGCACTGACAGCAACACAGTTTAGTTTAGAACAAGCAAGTGTGTGTATAGATTATTAGCCTTAAGTACTTAAAGCTTGCTGTGCCTAGCGACCATCTTGCTCAGTAACCACTGAGTAAGTTTTAACAGTCAACTCACAAAAACAGCATAGGATAGTTGTGTGTGTGTGTGTGTGTGTGGTTCATGTACTTGGGAATGTGCATTAGCACTATGCGCTAGCTTTACCTTACCCTCTAAAGGTAGAGTGTTATCCCTTCCTTTGGGCATTGCCAATGACTGCATTCCCCCACAAGTTTTACACTTAAGCCCTTGCCTTGTTCTTGATTAGGTTTGGTTTGCTTTAGGCTCGGTTTGGTTCAGTTGAGTTTGATTCGACTTGGTTCAGTTTAATTTAATGTAGTCACCATATTTTTTATTTTTAGCTACACTCTTTAACCAATTAATTAATGATAGCCTAGTCTACTCTTAATTCTTGAATCGATAAATTGAATTTCGTGTACACCATTTGTCAAGCCATGCCTACAACGTATACTCCCTATGTACTACAGTCAGATCTGAAAACAAGTTCCAATGGTCAAACACGTGTCAGTCACCATACATGTAGCCTACAATAATTCTTTCTTTACCTAGCTAGGTTTCGTCACTCACAGTAAACATCTAACATTATGGGTTTGCAATATATTAAGAAAAGCAAAAGTCCATGTTCTTGTTGCTTTGGGTCTTTTTTGGGGGAAATTCATAAGCCATAAAAAGAATTACATCATGTCAAGTTCCGGGGGGAACTTGTATGTCAAAATCCCATTATCGGTTTATAAAATCTCAAGGCCATGCCCTAGCAGTTTTGGATTATTTCAATCAATGAGTCCACCATAGGAAAAATCGGAAAAATAAATACCCTTAAAACAAGTCGTCACATGACCCTCTCCGATCAATGCTTCGCAAAATATAAATTCATCCATTGAACATGGCCACCGTGGTCAGCGACATCATCCTCGCTTCCCCCTCCCACCATGGTTGCCATATCGTTTGACCTTCATGTGTCTTCAGCATCTCTGTGCTTTTTTCATTGCCCTGTTGTCAAGTCAGGTCAATGCATTCCAATAAGCTCAAATAACATCCACATCCTGTCAGTCTGCCCCAGCAAGTGTGCTTTCTATACTCACTTCATGCAACATATAACCAAGTTCTGTTTGTTCTATCTAAAGCCAGCTTCATCTGATCAAGGAATTATCATTTGCCATGTCACTCATAATCGTTTACACGTTAAAGACCCCCTTCAGAGGGTTTAGGAATTAGGAATTCCATCATAGGAAAAATCGGAAAACGAACACTCGACCCGCCGTCTCATCAAATAGCGATTGCTGTATTAGGATATCACCACCGTGGCTAGTGATCGCCTCGTTGAAACACGTGCCCAGTGGTATCGTCTCTCTCTATCTACAACCACTCTTCATGAACATTTTAGACAGATTTTAAAAAAGTTTTAAAAATTAAAAGTTGTTCAACAAAAGTGTCGTTAGACCCTTTCGCAATTTTTTAACATAAATACTATATTCGAAAGGGGGCGTCACCCCGAGTCCTACGACCCCTCATACACGTCTCTGGCGTTATTGGTTTGTCATATATAACAGAAAGTCTAAAATCACAGCTTTACACCAAAAAAATTCTGTTTCCCTCATTCTCAAAAACTTGAACCTATTACCAAAATAAAGAGGGTTTTGAGACAAGCCATTTGACACGTCATAGAACCAAATCCGACCATGCATTCGTGAGATATCGGAAAAAGTTTAAAATCATGGTTTTACACCCCAAAAGCCTGTTTCCCTCATTCTCAAAACGTTAACCTATTAATAATATATAGAGGGCTTTGAGACAAGCGATTTGACAAGTCACACGTCCAAATCCGACCTTGCGTTCGAGAGATATCGGCAAACATCGTAGGAAAGTAGGCGACTATCTAGCTTTCTTCTCACCACCAAAACCCCTTCTTATAAATCATTTTTCAAAGAGCTCGCCCTCTTACAAAAATCCCAAGTGCGCATGCGTAAAAACAAAAAACAAGCATGTTTATTCATATTGGCTTTCCTCCGTACACATGTCTGTTGTATGGAACAACGTTTAATTTCATATTAGCATTGAAATGTATACATGTAGCACATGGAAAGCAATCTTTACCTAAAAATTTACTCTTTTACCCCTAGTAGGGGTAGGTTTCATTTTGGGGTGGAAATAAGTTGTTCATAGGAAAGAGGGCGTTGACCCGAGTCCTACGACACCTCATTTATCAAAATCCGACCATGGGTTCAGGAAATATCAACAAAAGTGTAGTTATGCCCTTTGTCCAAGGGTAAGTTAAGCTACTGCCGCCATCTTGTTAGGTTAGGTTAGGTTAGGTTAAGTTAACCTACAACCGCCATCTTGTTAGGTTAGGCTAGGTTAAGTTAAGCTTTATTTGAAAAGCGCGCCATGCAAGTCGTTGTGCGCCGCCGCCATCTTGTAGGAGGAGAGGAGGAGGAGGCTGTAGAACTCTCACAAACACACTACTGACGTAAAGAATGAGATTTTGAAACTTTTGATGATTTTCATCATTCTGGAGCCCCTTTTGAATCACATAAATACATGTGTTTATTGATATCATAACAGAGCAGTGATTTTCAACAAATAATAAGTTTAAATCCAGCACTTCTTCTAAGTTACTTCCGTGACATTTGCAGGGTTTCGCAGTGCATGCTCCACTATTACCCTTTCACGAATTGATTGCCGGCGGTCGAGATGCGAACTGTTCTTTGTTTACTTGTGTCACACGTCAGCCTGCTTCGTTGGCAGGTACAGTTACGCGAGTAGGATATGACTTAGGTCCAGTAGCCTCAGTCATCGTTTAACTGTCCGTGGTGACATGACTCCCTGTGACGCGCAATGCTGCTTGTCTTATGTGCAGAATGAAATCTGTCATCGCTGTGTTTCCCGCTTCGCCCCGCAGGGCAGCTGTTATAATAAACGACAAACAATGGCGCACGCTCAGTGGCAATCATCATATATATTATTTCAGTAGTATGCATCCCTCCTGCGGCGCTCACAAGCGACCGATCGTGACAAATGTGCATTCAAATGAAAGAGAATAGACATTAGCAGTGACGAATTGCACTCTAATTCGATAAATATCAATAATTTCCTTAAAAAATTACTTTTAAAAAATGTTCGAAGTGTGCGATTTGCAGATACTATTGATGTATGAAAATACACTCCATAATGTCCACTTCACAATTTGGTCGCTTTGACGCCCGTTTCATGTCATTTTAACATTATGAGGTCTTTCCTTTATCATTTTGCATGGATTTCAGAAACAGTAAATGAAAGGAATGAGTACTCAAATCGTATAATTTCATAAATATCGAATAACCGGTGAGTGTTACAGCACACAAATGACATTATCAGTGACAAATTGCATTCTAATTCTTAAATATCAATTTTTGTAAGAAGTGTTCGATTTGCAAAACCTGTTGGGGAAAGTGTGGTTTATGAACATGCGAGATTTTTCGCACGGGTGCGCTAGTCAAATCTTAAATGGGTAATTCCCCAGCGGCGGTCCGGGCAGGGTGTACCAAGAGCTCGCTGATGAACCTCGCTTGGTGTATTTACGCGTAACTCCGCAACAGACACGACATGAACCTAAAAGAATTGCTTGGCTATGAAAGCCAATATCTCAAATAGTAAGTTGGTAACACTATGTGTACCCGTTATTAACCCCGTTTCCAACGGAGTCGGGGATGAGATGCGAGGAAATTCCACGTGATGGTTTCTACGTCTGGATGCCCTTCCTGACGCCAACCTCACGAGGGGAGTTAATGAGAGATGAATAATGAAGTTGAATGAAAGTTCAATTTCAAGTAGTTCCAACTTTTGCTACCAGACGCCGCCAACGTTGGAACTTGATAGAGCGTTTCTAAACCAAATAACCTACAAATCAGCTACACACTACCAATTGTAGTGCAAGGTTCTTTTACATGCCATAAATCTATGACATGGTTCCGCTGGCTTTACTGACAGATTTTAACGCTCTTAAAAAGCCGACGACTTCGGCTGGGTATGAACTCGCGATCTTGTGCATAGCTGTTCAGCATGCTACCGAAGCAGCTTAATAATTTGGTAACACTGCCAGGTTTAATTTGTAGCTTACAAATAATATTGTTGTATTTACTGGTAAATATATGCACGTGTCAATGTAAAGTGTAAGCAACTAGCTGAGGTATCCTCTTGAATGTTTGCCCACATGTCCAGCAGGAATAAAGAAAAATTTTGTATGGTGCATCTGGCTTATTTGGCTTTTGATAATTTAGGTCTACTTGCCTTGTTTTTCCAGGAAAATTGTACTATCTACGTATTACATTTTCAGCATTCTTTTTCTCCATGACCACCTCATGGTGTAGTGGCTTGCGTTCTTGGCTGTCGCCCTGGAGGTCCGGGTTCGATTCCCGGTCCTGCCAAGAAAATTTAATTCTGGTGTGAGGGCTTGAATGGGGTGCACTCATCCTCTTGATGCGAAACTGAGAACAGGCGGCTTCAATTCCCACCTCAGTCATCCTGGAAGTGGTTTTCCACTTCTACCCCAGGCAAATGCTGCGATGGTTTCAAACTTAAAGCCACGGCCGCCTCCTTCCGAATCCTATCCCCAGTCTTTTGACTGGTTTGATGCAGCACTCCATGCCTCCCTGTCCTGAGGTAATCGTTTCATCTCTACATAGCTACCACACCCTGCATCCGAGGCAATCTGTTTAACATAGTCTAACCTTTGTCTACCCCTACAGTTCTTGTCCTCGACCCTTCCTTCCATAACTAAGCTTGCTATTCCTGGGTGTCTTAGTATGTGTCCTACCAACCTCTATTTTCTCTTCATTAGCAGTTGCCAGAAACATCTCTCCTCTCCCACTCATCTTAGTACCTCTTCGTTTGTAACCCTATCTACCCATCTGATCTTCATCAATCTCCTGTAACACCACATTTCAAACGCTTCAATTCTCCTCTTTTCTGCTGCACCAATAGTCCAAATTTCACTTCCATAGAGCGCCACGCTCCAGACCAAGGCTTTCAAAAATGACTTCCTAATACCAAAATCTATATTCGATGTCAACAGATTCCTATTTTGTAGAAATGCTTTCCTTGCCTGAGACAACCTACTTTCTATATCCTCTTTGGTTCGTCCATCACTGGTTATTTTGCTTCCTAAGTAACAGAAGTCTCCTACTTCCTTTAGCTTTTCACCTGACAATTTGATATCCATAGAGATTTCTGATTTATTTCGGCTGCATTCTAATATTTTTGTTTTACATTTATTCATTTTCACCATGAATTCTTCCCTAAAGACTCATTCAAATCGTCAGGCGTGTCGGCTAAAATGACAATGTCATCAGCAAATCTCAGAGTTGAAATTATTTCTCCTTGAATCTTCACTCCCACTTTAAATCTTTCTCCAATTTCCTTCATTGCTTGTTCAATGTTAAGATTGAAGAGTATGGGTCATTAAAATCATACCGGGTGAGTTAGCCGTGGTCGTTACGGCATGACTGCTGGCAGTCGCTCACATCCGGGAGGCGAGGAGGTTCGAATCCCCCCGCCAGCAACCTTGAAGATGGTCTTCTGTGGTTTCCCATCTTCCTTCCAGGCAAATTCCGGGGTTGGTCCCTAACTATAGGCCACAGCCGCTACCTTCCAACTCCTCGACCTTCCAACCCAACTTTCCTCCCCAACGGTACTTGTAGCTCACCCATTGGGTGTCTGTCTCGAAGCAGTTACAAAACTGGCGAGCCGAACATGTACTCGGACACTCCCGGCACTAAAAGCCATACGCTTAAAAAAAAAAAAAAAAAAAAAAAAAGGTTATCACACAAATTCAGAGATGTCAAAGTGCCAGAATGTTTCCTTAACGTTCTACTAAGTGACTGTTAGAGGTCTGTTAGCCGGGGGACCGCAGCTACGTCACACAAGCGGCCAATAAGGCCAGCTCGATACTCTTCCCTTTGAACGTCATCCATGTGGATTGATCAGCTTCTTGCCTCCACTGGACTATTTGACTCGCTTGCCTCTTTCCGTCTGTCGTGACTAAAGTGCCCTTTGGGAGGAATATTTTCTTTTTTTTTTTAGACACGCGAATCACAATACAAGCAGTATCCAGACTTTCCGCCTTCTACGTCAGCAAGGAGAAGCTCTTTCAAACGGAACTTGTGAGTGTGTCTTTGTATTCATGTTAGATAGGTAAAAGATGCGAGCTCAAGTTGCTAGTTTAAAACTTAGTTCTAGTATTTGATTCACATAAAAGTAAGTCGTTGATTATTAGTTACAAGACTAACTCTAGAGAGAAAGATTACATATTAAATCTAATGTTACATTTCAAACTTACCATATCCCTTTAACCCTTATCGTGTCTTTTCCGGAATATTCCGCTTCAATACCTTTGCCTTGCGATATATTCCTCAACGTAATAAGTTTACAGGGTATTTGGTCAAGTCGGACAGTGATACCGAAGACAGTGTTGGAAGATATTAAGAGTCCATCATCAAGTGACAACGAAACTGATGGAAATGAGAGCCGTGGTGATGGTGATGGAGATGATGATGATAATTGAGTATAAAATTATACTCAAAATCACGATCGTATCCGAGCCCCAAAAGCAACCTCTATATATAAGTTGTTTTAAGGGGCCTAACATCAAGGTTATCGGCCACCTGATGGAGATGAAAGTGTAAGTTGGTATGCCTGCTTTCCGCGATCTAATTCCATGGTTTCCCTGAACTGATTCTGATTTTGTAGTGTTTTCCTCCTTTTAAAAATTAAAAATAAAAATAAGCAGGTCCTAAAAATGTCTTTAATAAAGGATCACTCCGAGAATAGTTCCACATATTTCACTGACATTGGAAGGGTTAAATCCCTGGCCACGCAATAATTATTGTGTGAGTATGTATTTAATTTTTCTTTTTTCTTTGTTGAGATCGCTTTTGGGCCCCAGACTGGCATGCATAGATTGTGTGGGTTAAGCCTACTGGCTACATGGAACTCCAATATGAAGCTTCTCTTTTATTTCAAGAAGTTGTGAGATCTGATTGCTTTTCAACAAAGGACAACATGGCTGCCAGCAAACAAACAACCTCGAGGTAAATATTAGAAATTAGCATCGTATGAGCATTATATACGTGAACTAACGTGCTAAATGTGAGTATTTATTTTATATCCTGACTATCAATTTGCTGCTACACTAATTACGAATCTAATCTCTACTTAGTATAAAACAAAGTCCCCGATTCTTGGATTTTACGGGTAAACTCGAGAACCACTGGATGGATTTTGATGCGGTTTTCACCGTTCTGTAAAGGATATCTCGAGGATGATTTCTGTAGAAGATAATTTATTTATGATCAAAGGAAGCCGAGCAGTAACGATTTCAGTGGAAAAGTCGAAAAAAAAAAAACTGGCGTCCGAGCACTTTGTAAGCTTACGCTGGGCAAACCGTTAAACATATCTAAATACTATGAGTGTAAGAATTGTTCAGCATGAAAAGTTCTACAAAAAAGTCCGCGAGAGCATATGTCTATCTTCAATACATCGCCCACTATAAGTGCTTTTACGTTTTAATTTCTTCCAACCTTGTCCATTCAACTACTGAGGTGACAGTTTACGAGTTAGCTAAGGGCGAGTCTATCATCCCTGTTACAGCCTAGCTAGCGGGCGAACCTATTGCCCCTGATACAGCCAGCAGGAAACCGTTGAGTCGTGTTGAGTTAAGACTTCTGAGAAGGGTGGTTGTGTTTGCAGTTTCCCTGGAAGTGCAACTCGGGTTTTCTTCATTTCGCCTGTGAAACACAGTCAAGTTAAGATTGGACGGAAGGGGGATTTGAGTTCCATTCACCTCGCCATTCCCTGGAAGTGCAACTCTCATTTCGCCTGTGAACTTTTCGTTCCGCAAAATTCACAGTCAATTTAAGATTGGACGGAAGGGGGTTATATTATATTAAATTATACTGATCGGCGTATAATCTCTACTTAGTATAAAACAAAGTCCCTGATTCTTGGATGTCATGGGTAATCTCGAGAACCACTGGATGGATTTTGATGTGGTTTTCACCATTCTGTAAAGGATATCTCCAGGAAGGTTTTTGTAGAAAATAATTTATTTATGATCAAAGGAAGCCGACAGTAACGATTTCAGTGAAAAAGTCGAAAGAAAAACCTGGCTTCTGTGCGCTTTTTAAGCTTACGCTGGGCAAACCGTTAAAAATACCAATATACTATGAGTGTAAGAATTGTTCAGCATGAAAAGTTCTAAGAAAAATGCCGTGAGGGCATATCTCTATCTTCAATACATCGCCTACTATAAGTGTTTTTAGATTGGACGGAAGGGGGATTTGAGTTTCATGCACCTTACCATTCTTAAATTGCGTCTGAAAAGAATTCGTCGCACATGCTATCTCCATGATAATATGAATAGTCCAGTCAGTGATTTTTACCCATCATGCTGAGACGTAAACAGGATATAGGTCGTAGTTCATAGAAATCGAAAATAAAGGCGCTTATCATGTAATGCATTCATGACTGTTCCCGAGCGAATCCGGGGCGGGTTGCTAGTTACTAATATTTACCCCGAGATCGGTGGTTGCTGGCAGCCATGTTGTCCACAGATGAAAAGCAAACAGATCTCACAACTTCATGGAATACATAAGGTGCTTCATATTGGAGCTCCATGTAGCCATTAACGACACAATCGATGCAGGCCGGCCTGGAGCCCAAAAGCTATCTCAACAAAGAAATAAAATTAAATACCCATACAATTGTGTGGCCAGATAGAAAAAATGCTGGGGACTGAAAGGGATGTAATGTCGGTCAGGAGAAGGAACCAACAACTCATTATAATAAGAAGATCGTCAGACATCTCAATTCGTGAAGATATCAATAACAGTTATGCAGGGGGCGGATTTTGATCACCTAAAAATGTTCGGTTGGTTGGTTCCTCAGTTTAGGGGCTGCGACAACGCGGACATGTAGCCCCGTGTAGGCCACTTTGGGTGTGTGTAGAATCTGTCTGATAACCGGTGCTAATTGTGATGGCTGTATTAGTGTGTGTTATCTGTTTTTAATTCAAGTAAGGACTGCCTACATTGAATTTTTAAGTAGTTCGACTTTTGCTACCAAACGCCACCGTCAACGACTAATAGTCCAGAACTTGGTTACTAGATGCCACCGCTGTCAGCTCCTGGCGACGAACGTTGGGACCTAAGAGCGTTGTTCAAATTTAACCTATAATTTAGCTTCAAACAGGTGTAATTAGTGGAAGGTTCTTTAACATGCCATACATCTATGACATGGGCCCGCCGGCTTTACTTCTCTCCCGAAGGAAGGCATACTGAGGGATTATTAACGCTCTTAAAGAATCCAACGACTTCGGCCGGGTTTGAACCCGCGACCTTGGGCATAGAAGCTCAGCATGCTTCACTAAGCGGATACGGCACAAGAAGGAGACACAAATAGTTCCGTGACGAACTAAAGAGCCTACTTTTCTTAAAATGTAAGATTCATGCCTATGATTAATCTATATGGATCTATCTAGAATAATGTCGAAATTAAGTTGGTAATATAGAAATTTCAAATTAGTTCGAAATACTGTATACCTGGCATAATGTAGCTTCATGTAGCCTAATAGAGCACTACAGTTGGCAGCCCTGGTGACTGAATATATTCTTAGTTCCATCTCTTAAGGTACACAATACAAAATTTGGTTGAAGTCCAATGGATAGCATGGACGTTACATGCAGTTAAACATTGGATCTAACAGCGCGCGTAAAATCATATTGGCAACAATGTCATTCATGTATTGGTCAGATATAATCTGAAATAATTCTGCCAATTTTGTATGAAATCCATTAGTTAGTATAGAAGTTACATGCATTTTAAAATTGGACCTATCAGCAGGCTTAGGATCAAGTTGGCAGCACTGACGTATATTAGTTACTCCAATTTAATCTAGAATACCAGGTACTATAAGTGTGCAATGTTTAGAGCTATTGGCTTGCTTACTTTCTGATATATTGATATTAGGGTAACAATAATAGAGACAGCATTTATTAACAGTTGGCAGCCCTGGTTGCTCTTAAGATTACGCATAGTCATATCTGTTATGGAACACATAGCACATACCAAATGTGGTTGAAATCCAAATGATAGTATAGAAGTTACATGTGTTTAAATTTGGACCCCTCAGCAAGCTTAGAATCATGTTGGTAGCACTGACGTATATAAGTTACTCCAAATTAATATAGAATGCCGGGTACTATACGAGTGCATAGCTTAAAGCTGTCAGCTTACATAATTTCTGATGTATTGGTATTTGGATAAAATAAATTGAGAGCATTTATTAACAGTTGGCAGCCCTGGTGGCACTTAAGAATATGCTCAGTTATATCTGTTTATGTACACATAGCACTTACGAAATTTGGTTGGATTCCAATTGATAGTGTAGAAGTTATATGCATTTAAATATGGGACCTATTAGCAGGCTTAGGATCGTTTTGGCAACATTGCCATGTATGGCCTCCTGGAAATTAAACTGAAATGGTATTACCTATACGTGTGCCAATTTTGAAATAGCTCCCATTCTTACCTTCCAAGATATCCAACATGGAGCTCAATGCTTAATTGCGATTTTTCAGCAGTTGGTAGCACTGACATCATTTTCAAATACAGCATCGAGATATTCAGGTATAGATCTTTACTCCTACCAAATTTTGCTTCGATTGCTGCAGCCGTTTAGGAGTTGATAGGGACACACACACACACAGCCAGCCAGCCAGCCAGCCAGACAGACAGACAGAAGGACAGACAGACAGACATACACACATTTGCCCAGATCGATCTCATAAGTCTACTTTTCCCTCATTTTTGCAAAATGTGGAAATTAGGCTAAATATGTATGGCCTTATTACCAATCATCAGATTAAGAGCATAATACAGATATCTTCAACACTTCAGAAGATATTTGCAGTGGACGTTCTTATTCACCCAGCCTGTATATTTTGGGGGTAGATGACCCTGTTGTTCCTCCCGTTAAGTTAACAATCATTAAAGCCCAAATATTTCGTCACTATGTTATGCATCAGACTGGTTTAATTCACGTACTACCATCAAGAGGTTATTTTAGCAGTAAATCACGTCTCTAGTGGTTGTGCTGATAATGCCAGAGGGTGATCTATCTGACAGAGGGTGGGTGAACAATAGCGCCATTAGGAGCGGTGGCGCCCCCTACTGACATGCCCGTGCCAGTGCCATCTGCTCCTGTCATCATCAGAGACTTTTGCTTGTGCACTATTTCGGTTCGAAACAGGTTCCATGTGAAATTAATTGGTTGGATCCTCAGTTTAGGGGCTGCGACAACGCGGTCTTGTAGTCCCGTGTAGAATCTGTCTCATAACCGGTGTTAATTGTGATGGTTGATGATGATGATAATTGTTGTTTTAAGGGGCCTAACATCTAGGTTATCGGCCCCTGATGGTTTGGGTGATCGTGAAGATGAAAAAGAAATGCAAACTTAAAACTAAAACTAACTACTAACCTACAAACTAGAAGAAGAAATGGAAAAACGAAAGGAGAATAAGGCAAATAAAGAACAGCAGGAAAAGAAATGTCCTCAACCCTCGAAGAATGCGGATTGAGGGACTTGGAAGGAAGTGGAGCCATGAAAGGTAGATAGGAAAGTGAAAGAGGAGAGGATCTTCCCCACACGTAAGGGACAAAAGGGGGAAACCGGACCCAGCACAGGAATCCATCGGGGTCGCCAACTCCCGAACTCACCAGCCGTGAGCCCCTGAGGGTGTAGCATTATCTAGGGTGCACCAAAAGTGGTGGGGCTACATACACCCGGCCTTCTTGAAGGCCTTGAACAGAAGGCAGGAGATAATATGAATAGAAAAAGAAGGCTGACCCCTCGCAGAAGGAGGGAATCAGAAAAGATGAGACAAGGGCCAATGAAGGCGGGAAAGGAAGAGACTCCCTAGGCCTTGGATACCCTAATACCGTCGGGGTCGGAAGAGAACAAAAGTTGACCAAGTGAGGTCGACAGGAAAGAAGACAGAGAGGAGGACGGCACAAGTATGTGGAAGCAATGCCGGACCCAGCTGGGGCTCCGTGGTCGCCAACCCACGTTCCACTAGATGTGAGCCCCTGGGGGGTAATTGTGATGGCTGTATTAGTGTACGGTATCTGTAATTCAGGTAAGGACTGTAGACGATCAATTTCAAGTAGTTCCTACTTTTGCTATCAAATGCTACCGTCAACGACTCCTAGCTCTGAACTTGGCTACTAGATGACACCACAACCACCACCTGGCGACGTAAGTTGGAATTTTAATAGAGTGATAATCAAATCCAATCTACAAATTTAGCTGCACACAGTAATTGTAGTTAGTGGAAGGTTCTTTTACATGCAATAAATCTATGACGTGGGCCCGCCGCACAGTGGGTCAAAATCGAAATCTAGGAGGACAAAATTATTTATTTTCATAATTAAAAAATCAAAATTTATTACTTCTACAGCATTCTCATATAATTGCCGCTCAGTATTCTGGGATATAAACGCATCTTAGTGTAAATCTGTCACCACTGTTCGAGCAGTCTGAATTGGAAGGTGAATGTAAGTGGCTGTGGTTTGGTTTGTCTTTGTGGTTAGTGTGATGCTTTAAGATGGAACATGCAGCTGAAGGTATGATCTTTGTAACGTGTTTCAGTTATTAATGGGCGCAAGTGTTACGTATTTTAGCTATATTTGCATTATATAATAGTTAACTATTATTTTTAAAATTATATTTTCACTTAGATTTTAAGTATGTCGCGTCACTTTCTACTTAATGTTAAAATGTACATAAAGTCTTGTAGTTTACGCCTGTTATAAGATTTTTTGCATCTTTTTGCAACTTACTTAGTTATTTTACGTTTTAGAAGATGTCGCGCAACCAGTTCTCACACGTTTACAACTGTTTGAAGCACTGGGTTCGACGATTATGTCAAAAGTGCAATTTTGTGACTTTGTTAATAGTACATTAGGGGTAGAAAATTGTTCTGAAGAGATAACTGAATGCTCTATCCAACTCCTAGTCATAGACAATTTCTTGCATGTGCAAACGTAGCTTAAAAAGGTCTTAAATGATGTGTATTATTAAGTAAACAACTTATATACGTTGATTTCAATCTAAATTCATGATTAAAACGCAAAAATAATTTTGTCCCCCTAGATCTCGATTTTGACCCACTGTGCGCCAGCTTTACTTCCCCGTCAAAGGAAGGCATACTGAGGGTTTTAACGCTCTTAAAAAACCGACGACTCCGGCTGGGTTTGAACCCGCGATCTTGGGCATAGAAGCTCAGCATGCTACCAACTATGCTACCGAAGCCACTCATATGAAGTTAGACTCAAAACATGTACTGTCTTGTTATTTCTTTTAAGGGCTTGAAAAATCGTGATAATTCAGCTTCGTGAGTTAGAGTAGGATTTGTTGTTGTTTAATTTGAAGGGCTTCGACATCGCGGTCACTTAGCCCCGTGAACTAGGGTGTGAGTGGAATTTTGCTTGCTAACCTGTGTTATAGCGATAGCTGTTCTAGTGTGTGTATTTATGTTTCAGGAGAGTATCGGGAAGGAGGAGGATGTGGCCTAATTTAGGAACCATCCCGGCATTTGCCTCCTGGAGTAGACGTGGGGAACCAAGAAACACCATTTCAATCAAGGAAGATGGTTAGTGGAGTTCCAAATCCGGAGCAGCCTGGCCCCATGACCTTTCGCCTTAGTGCACGTCATTGATGAGCAAGTATTGCTCCGGTGCACTTCAACGCCATCTCGTACATGTGAGTGAAACTGCTGGGTCCTGGTCGTGGCCCACGAAAGATACTGGCCCCAGTGCGAGCAGCCATCTTGTCTGTGACGTAGGCGAAGTAGTGACTCCGGTTGAGAAGACTTGTTTGTGAATAGCAGTGTGAGAATAGTTAGTGTTTTATAAAGTGTCATGTCCAACTTTACATCCAACTTGTGTTGTGGTGCATCATGTAGCTGCAATAATCACGTAGCCTACAGGGTAAGTGTTAACACTTTATTTCTCATTAATGACACAGGTTAATCAAACGCAAGTGTGGTGCAGGTTATGTACGAACTTACGTTAGCCTAATATTGTGGATGTTAAGGACTATTAGAATGCATGCTAAGTTAATTATCTGAGTTAAAGTTAGATATTTAATGAATGTGTCTCTTTACAGGAAATCAAAATGCCGAGATGCTGTAATGTGGCTGGCTGTAAGAACAATTACAGATCCCAGCATGAAAATGTTTCTACATTTTCTCTCCCAAAGGACGAAAAATTAAGAAATATATGGCCTAGAAAAATTCCCACTGACTTCTCTAAAGTGAGCAAGCCTATAATTTGTATAAAACATTTTCCTGATAGCTCTGTTTTCAGGACAGAGCAAGTTGATGGGGAAATAAAGACATTTGCTAGGAGTTACCCGAAGTTGAATCCTGATGCAGTATCTTCAATATTTTCGAATTTGCCAGAATAGCTATCCATTCCTGGGCCTTCTTCTAGAAGACTGTGTGATGCAGAGGTAGAAAATCTCGGATAAAGCCATAGAAGCGAGCTTGGAAGACTTCAGACACTACGAAGAAGAGAATTCTGTGCACAGTCTATCGGATATATCTGAACACTTCTCCTCCAACAGGAATAAATTTAAGCAGGAATGGACACATATCAAGACAGAAGACAAGTTGGTGAAGTACTTGAAGAATTTGAGTGATGCAGTGCCCATAATTACAGGTTCTGTGTGTATTCTAAATAACCTCAGCATTGAGTCAATGGGTTGCAGATTCCCAAACATTAAGTTCCACAAAACTTTCTTTGCATTACTGATAAAAATTCATTTGATGAACTAGCCTACTTCAGTTCATTGAAAATTCTGAGTGCGATGAAAATGGAAGAAAGTTGTCAGTAGTGAATGCTCCTGTGAACACCCTACAGAGAAGTTTTTCGAGTGATGATTGCACACCCTTATAATTTTTAATAGAGCAAATTAATTTTTTAGATGTTAGGTAAACAATCGTAGGTACAGTGGAGACACGTTACTCTTGGCAGCTTCCATATAATATGTTCAATTGTCATCAGTGTACAAAAAGTTACATCGGAGTGGTCATATTTATCTGCCTCATCCATCAAATCTTCAAAAGTTGCTTGGTAAGTTTGATTTGAGTACTTTTGACATTATTGGGAGTATTGAGTAGCCTATCTCAGTCTAAAGAAGAATAATTTCTTGAAAGATCATGAATGTTCATAAATTACTTTTACCGTAGTTCATTTTAATGGAAAAGTTGAACTGTACTCTTCTAAAGTCATGGCGAGACAAAGCCATTGGTCGCTACTTGGTTAGGCGACTATCTGGACCAAAATTATTGTTAGTAGGCCTAGTACAAGCAAGGAGGTCTGGGGTTAGGTTTGTGTTTGTACGCAAAGAATACTCTGTATTGCCGGTACCAATAATAAGCACTGGCAGTTGTCAAAGCTAACACGTGAGGAAATGCTGCGTTGCCACTGAGGCAGATCATGACTCATAACATTCCAAGAAGTTTCCAGGAAGACACAAATACTGGGATCTGTGGTGTGTCAGCCGTATTCGTGTGAAGGGTCAATTAAACATTGCGATGCACGCGAGTTTAGGGGAATTTTTAGTTGCCTAATCGCTCTAGCTGCTACTAACTTAATTATGGGTCTATTCCTTTCATCGCCCCCTCTTCGTCACTTGTGTCTGAATTGGATCTGGAATTGCTTTCCAGGGAAACTATGAACCAATCTACCCTATCATCGAGTATACATTCACGTTTCGTAGCCTCATCCAGTTCTCGTTGCACTATTAACACAAAACGCTTCCAGTTTTATGAAGTCACTTCCCTAATAGCCTAAACGGTAAGCTTCTCAACCTCACGGAGTGTGAAATTCTTATTATGCCGTGCTAGATAACCCTTCACTTGACCCCATATCATTTCTATAGGATTGAAGTGGCAATGATATGGGGCAGCGTGATGATCTCATGGCCATGCTTTCTCGCCAGTTCATCCACGTGGTAGCCTACATGGGTTTAGGCTTGCGCTGCTGTATAAGGTTGAGAAGGATATTAATTCTGAATGAAAGTGGAACGCGGCTTATACACTTGTAGCAGACATGAATGTACTTTTACATACCTTGTGTCCTTGTTTCATTTTTTGGGCGATATTACGTATTGAAATTAGGAACCCTAATTAAAACTTACTACTGAACCTCATATATGTGCTAAAGTACGTAAATATGTGTTTTTGTTTTTTGCTATTTTAAAAACAGCTGCCATGCTTCGATAGCACTTGATCTCGTTTAACCGTCATCAAGGCTCACTCTAGCAGCACGCACCGAGGCACACATGTGAGATACAAAATCACTGTTGATAGAAAGAAGTGGGATGCAAAATCACTGTTGATAAAAAAAAGAATCATCGGGACACGTTAGGCAGTAACCATTGCCAAAATTCATTGATCTGGGCGCGTTAGGCTGTAACCATTGTCAAAAACCATTGGATTGGACAAAGTGTAGGTAAGAATGGTCGGGTGTAGGTGCAGCCTTGGCCGCGCGCTACTAGCGGGGCATGGTTGACACAAAACCATTGATCTGGGCGCGTTAGGCTGTAACCTTTGTCAAAACCACAGTTGTGCGGGAAAAAATACACATACTTATTACAGGAGAGCGATATACTGCATAGTTATTACAGAGCAGATAACAAAAAACACTCATTTCAGCCGTACAGAGATGCGAAATATTGCACACACTAGCATAATTAGAGTCGTGAACTGAGTGCAGCGAACGAATGATGCCCACTAGAGAGTAAATTGGGCACTTTTTTGTTTCACATAGTACCGTAAGGGCGAGGTTGGCAGTACTGTTATGGTACTTTTTTGAAGATTGATTTGAACAATGGCGCTCACTGCTGTAATTTTCGCTATATTTGGAATGGCTGGGTGTGTCACAGACGGCGGAGGAGGAAACATCTATTAAAACATTGCTTCCTGATTTATTTCTCATCCTTTTATAAGGTATTTTGGCGAATTCATGTATTATATAGAATGTTATCGCTCGTTCTATGTTCATTCAGCACTACCGAGAAGGATTCCATTTGTCCGAGAGCTGTCGCATGGTAGGTTACACGATGGTGGTCCAGCCATTCCAACATTCGTGACTTCGTACTTAAAGTTGTTGGAGCTTATTCTATCTGACCTATGTGGTACGAAGCATTGTCCATTACAATAACACTGTGTTCAGGGATGTTGGGTAACAATTGTTCCTGGAACCATTTTAGTCCATGTCTTCATGGTAATCACGAGTTCTTTTCGACCTAAAGAGCAAAAGTGTATTATTAACAAATCCGTGTGATAGCCCGGCATATAGAATAATAAATCGACCCCCTCTGCCTGACGGCCCTTCCTTGTCCCCTGAACTGAGTTGTCACTCCAACCCTTAGATACTGTGTGACCAGCATTGACCCTCATTTCACCTAACCACACAATATCGATAACATTTTTGCCCTATTAACTTAAGTTTTGAATTTTCCAGTAGCCTATTTTCACCCAATTTTCACCAAATTTTGAAGGTTCTTTAAAGTGAGCATAATTAAGGGAATTCTAAACTTTGGAGCTATTTGGTTCAGTCATTTAGAAATTATAACATTTTATGTAATAAATATGCAAATTTTGAAAATGTCCCAGGTACATCAAATTTAAAGTTATCAATCTAAAACTTCTATGGAATGATCATCAATGGTCTACAAATAAAAATTGGTATTACTTTTAAAATCAGTGCAAATGGTTTATTATTAAAATGTTTTTATCTTAGAATGACCTGTTGTTCTGTTAAAATATGTCATTTTTTTCAAATTTGAACCTAAATATTTCTGAAAGTTATTAATATTTTTCAAAATGGATTCCACACATTATTAAGACCACAAAGTTGTATGTGCAAAACAAGTTTGAAGGTAATGGGATCAAAAGGCAGGCAACTGGAACATTTAAAATGCTGAAAAATATAGTATTGAGAAAAACCTAACTTTATTAAGAAAAACAGTATTTTAGTGGAATTTCCTGCATCAAGACTTCCCTGAGTTGACAAATCACTTTTCCCACACTTCAGAGGTAACTTATTACTAAACCCATCTTTCTCCCTGACGTTGACACGAAGATTTACTGCCACATTCACCACACAGTTCTGTAAACAAATTTTGGAGGGCACCCATATATGAATGAGAATGTGCTTGTCATTAACACTAGGTCTAACAGTATTCTCCTCACTAAAATAGGCCTATTCCAGTTTTCTGACACTGGCAGAAGAAGTAGTTGCAGCTGTTGAACTTGCATTACTTAACTTCACATGTAATATCACCCCACTGTTTGTCAACATTCAAAATAGCACTATTCCATTTCTTTGTTTCACAGACTTTCGGTTTACGCCATCGACTAGATACAGAATACATCTAATAAACTGCACACAAATCTCTAAAATACCATTAACTTACACAAGTTCCACCACTCACAGTAAACCAATAAAAATATAATTCTTGCGAATAAACTTCACTAAAGCCACTGACCATCAAAATAAACAAAGACGCATGGTTCCACTATGTATCCAAAATGGCCTATACTTTACTACAAACCAAAATACTTCTGTTCGATGTTAAATATGTGCATGTGTATAGTAATGATATTCTTTTAGTGAATGCCATACAGCTAAAAATTATATGGGATAAGAAAATAACATGTACGGTAAGAAAAGTTTCACACTTGACAAACATTGCCTAGGTTACTCATAACTGATAAATTGACCAACAGATGGCACCATAAGCTTGTATTCAGATGATTGGCATGATAATCTTGGCCAAGAGTATGAAATTACAACAAAATTGAGGGGGTTTTTGGTTCTAGGAAGTAGGCGTTGCCCATATCAAGACCTAAGCACGTGTTCTTTAAAAGCCCCCGTAAGGATTTAAAAATGGCCGTACATAAAAAACAAATGTATATTTAAGTGCCCCAAGTGATAAGGTAACTTCTAGGGCATGAAACCAGATTTTGGTTTTTTGTTTGTAATTTTTGGCCTACAACTCAGTAGGGTCTCCCCATTTCATGTAGGAACTGACACCTCAAAGCCACAATATCTGGCCTCTCCATGATCACCTTCCCCCCATTAATTTTCTTATATTTAAATCCCAGATCGTGCAACACTTTCAGTGAAGAAAGGCTTCCTTGAAATAATTGTGCCTCTCTTAGCAAAAACAAGAAGTTTGCGACATGTTGGAATTTCTTCCCTAAAATAATATCTATAAATATGCCGTCTAACAGCATCTTGTTGAAAGCCATCTAAATTAGTGACCACCCCTTCTCTATGCCTCTTCTTCCCTGGAGTTGATAGTTTAGACGGGCCAGCATCATCAGACAGGAACTTCCCTTCCATCACTCAGTATGCAGTGATTTCACTCACACCAAGAGTCTTGGAAATTCTTTTCCTCACCTGAACAAATGGAATCAGAGGTTTCTCCCGTAAGTGCATACTTTCCTCTTCTTCCTCCATAAAATTCCTCACCGCACATACCATCTCCTTTACTTGGCTATGGAGAGTCACACCACGGCCTGAAGTTGTTCTGTCGCAGAGAATGGATCCTGGGCCTTCCGCGAGCATGTACCGATGCCATTTTTACACAACGAAAATAGACACGATGATGCAAATAAAAGAAATAAACTCAAAATCTGTATATACACACGCTTCCAACAAAAACAGAAGGATAACGTTTACTGTAGCCTATGAAAGAATAAGCAAATGCACTTCAATATATACACGGGATATTACTAATGGCAGTGACGAGTTAGTTCACAGTAGAACACTGCGTCAAACCATGTGCTCACTGTTGTGTCAGCATTCATTGCAACACTGCTCGCTGTTGCTATGGACACAGTTACCCCTCTTGTCTCCACTCCTCACCTCACTATTCAAGCGGATGGCAGCTTGCACCGTTCATATTTTGTAAATCAGAGTATAACACATAGAATTTAACATGTATGCAGCGTTTAAACCCTAAGTGTTGTCCACGTTGTCATGGAAGATGCAATTTTGTGTCTAGGGGAATTTTGTAAGTGTGAATTCCATTCCATGTCCACATTAAAGCTATTGACACAAGTTGGCAGGCTTGTTTTGTTGAGATAAATTAGAGATGAAAATAGTACAAGAGTTAATACAAGACTCTATCGTTGCCAAGGCTGCAAGATACCAATATAATTGATAGTGATTTTGTACTGCATAAGGAAACAGTAGCAAGGCAGCTGGAATCAAGTTAGACATGTCCAGTCCTCAAATTGTGTTCATGCATCTTTGTAACGATGAATTTGTAACCCACTAAGCTCCAGTGAGATTGAGAAATGGTGTCAGAAAAATTTAAAATCCTGAAGAGATCATGAATCATCAGCAGGGTATAATGGCTGTAGGCCCTATGTGCAGTGCAGGATTTTTTGAGAATATTAATAGCTGGAGGATATTAGATCCTAATAATCGTCAGTAATATATCCAAGATCAGCAAGATATCACCTTTATAGCCTACTTGGTGAAACCTGCAAACTTCATTTTCTACATTCTAAGATTCTTCCAGACAATGTGTTAATGTGCTTGAGATGCTTATATTTATAACCAATATCCTAAATAAAATAATGTCTGTAATACATTTTGTGTGTGCTTATTATAATTTAGTGTAAACATTACTGTGTCATTGGAGGAAGATTACTTGCAATTTGCTAGTGTTCTTGAAGATACGGGCATAGTTTTGTACTCCAGGGCCCTACCAATCACCACATCCATAATTCTCTGTTAAAGCTCTAGATTTACCCATTTCAAACCGATTTACCCAGTGTGTAGTACTGTTAACTGCTTATGTTAACAGGATGCCCATGTTCTTTTTCAGGGGGAATGGATGTGGTGAGGATTATGCGATATTTTCTGGGAGGAAGGGGAAGGGGGGGACTGGGTATGTTATAAAATTCTTCATCCCTAGACCACCAGGGTGAAACAAAAAATAGAAAAAATAATTAAAAGTTGAGGAATGCTTTCATTTGAATAATTTGAAGGGTCTCGTTTGACATTTGGTGGAGATCTTGGACATCTTATTGGGAGGGAGATACCATGTCCGTGTAGCCAGCATAGATCCAAATTACAATGGCAAGTATGGTCTTTCTTTAATTTTAATAAATGGAACAGTTCCACCTACATGGAGTAGGGGTAAGTAAAGTGGCTTCTTGTCCAGATGACCTGTTTTGCGAAGGAGTATTTGAAACCTGATATAGGATTTAGTCTTCAAAGCTTCGCACAAAGGCTCTTGATAGAATGATTTGAATCCCACTCCTTGCATCCTGGAAGTGTCTTCCCAACTCAACTGTAAATAAAAGCTAACTGAAAACCACTACCATATCCTTTTCTATTACAAGTACAGTACACACATAAGTGCATGGGGCTGATATCCACGACATTTCAATCCACTGGATTAACTCACAATGAATAAGTTTCCAAGGTCCTTCATTTGTAGTAATATACTTCGTTATAAAAATCTTGAGCCCATAAAACCATAAATTTGACCTAAGCCTAACTGGGAACGGGAGAGAACCGTTAAACATGTCCAACATGAAGGTAGTTGCCACAAGAAGTAAACCTGCCACTGTAGGGGATTGGTGTCAGATAAAAGGCTCTCTGCTAAAGGAGGTAAGTATAATCTCAGCAATTCATATATGTATCTGAAGTAGTCCTATGCATTAAATTTTTGTTGTTGAAAAAGATTGTCTTATGGTAGGCCTTCTCAAAAAAGCAAAATGCTAAAAACCACGAGTGTAGGCTCAAATTTCTTATATTCGTTTTTATTATTTTGGGGCATGAATGACCCTTCCCTTGCAATAAATGAAGCACTGAATACTTTCTCCTAATGCAATGCTTGGTTGTTTCTTCTTTTTTTTAAATTCCAGCTGCTTTTAAAGTTAAACTCACATGTAAACTGGTATATATGGAAACAACTTATTGATGAACGAAGATAAGAGGATAATATGTACAGTTTTGTATATCTGCATAAACTGGAACATCCATTCAACGTTTGTATTACACTGCTTAATATTCTACTGCTCTAAGGTTTTGAGCTAGTGATAGGGGTGGATTTCTTCCACAGCTTTTAACTTTATTTTTGAGTATCCTTAAATTCACAATAACAAATTACTCGGCTATTGGTAGGCTTCTATAGATGAGAATACCTTGGTGCAATCAATGCGGCGAGGCGAGCGAGCGACACCACTCCTCTGACGTCACAGATCCGCGCCATGGCCTGTCTTTCTCGTCGGCCACGGTCCTGGTATGCTGACGTCATCTTGGTCAATCAAAAACACTTACAGTACGGTACTTCATATTATTTTGTAACTGACTGTATCAAGGTAACTTATATAGACGTATAGCTCAAAATAAGTTCATTTGGTGAAAGAATTTTTTTAATATTAATAACTAATAAAAGATATTGAATTGAAGCTAAATGTCACAACGATCATAACAATTTATTAACTAAACGCAGATATGAAAATGTTAGTGAAAAGTATAGCTTTGTTTAGGTAATCCGGTTGAATAATATCTGAATAAATAGATACTGAAACATTGAGAGTTTTCAATTGAGGCAGAATTGTGAAGGTTTGAATCTGTTCTCGTGTGTGCGAGGTTCGAAAGTAATGTTCCATCGGAGTAGAGATAAGCTTAACCGATATTTCGGGATATCGGTGACAGAAAAATCACCTTTTATAATTTAAGCATTTTTATACCAAATGCATAGGGAAATGTTTGTTAACATGATGTGCAATAAACGGAATGTCATTACCCGTGTCGTGTCTCTGAGATACCAATTATTTAATGTAGGTTTAAAAGTAAAATGACTAACTTTTATGACGAGTGTTCATACAATATAATATGCAAGTACAACAGGGACTGGTACTTAACCTGGAGGTTTGTTACAGAAACAATCTTAACCTTATTTATGAACAGTTATACATTACAAATTGTAGGATATAGTGGCCAAAATTGGAAGTATGCAGAGCTTATTTTGTCACAGATATTTCCGTGACAGTGTATCTGGTATATCGGTGACAAAGTAGCAGGCTGTGATTTATCGACCATCTCTACATCGGAGAAAGGCTATTAATGTCTGAAGGAAAAGAAGACAACTTATTTATGTAAAGGGAAAGTTGACATTCAAAAACTGATGCACTTGGAATTATATTGCCGTTAGACCACATAGTGGCTAGTGTTATTGACTGCCATGTCTGAGATATATCATACCAGCTGGTGTATCACGGGGTGAGGGCCGTGGAGAGCGGCGACGGGCCCCGGGGCTGGAATCTTCCGGGCTCCCCAAGACCCAAAAATTAATCAACAGGAAGTTCAGTTCACCGAACTGCATGTTAGAAGAGGTGGAAGGGGTATACTGTACACTGTGCAGTACTACGGCCTCTATGACATATGACGTAATCTCTTTTCATAATGAAACATGATTTTTACACAAAGTCAAGACGTATTTTAAAATACTGTTACGTGCCACCCCTTAGTGGCACTTTTGTTAACTGGATTACGGGGGGTAAAAAGCACAATACCAATTACTGCTTTAGAGAGAAGTTAGCTTTATTGCTTGCAGGAAGATACACTACTCATCAGCAAATGCAAGCAATTGGAACCTTACTCCAGTTTCCTCAAGTCTCTTGCTTATGGAGAGCCCTTGCCCTCTTTCACTAGTCAACAGTTAATCTTCTCGCTAATGAGTCTAGTGACCTTGACAGAACTACATGCAACTCTCCCCTATGTTCACAAATTACAGTTACTTACGAAAACACAGCAGTCCCCTGTATGCTTCTCACTTCCTCGCTGTCAAGAGAAACGGCTTCACTAGGGGTTTCGCAAGTCACCACACTTCTGTCGCTCACGATAAACGCTCGCACTAGCTCGTAAAACACAACAACACTGCTTGACAGTTCGCTCTTATATAGCAGGCCGGTGACTCAATAAATGCTTCTAGACCCATCCAGGGTTCACGGCTTCTCGAGGTTTCCTTTACTGGTTAAGTCACGAATATTCTGGACCATCCCTTTGTCCTAGTAGTCCTATTGCATAAGGCGTACGCAATACACTGAGGCAGGGCACAGCCCAGCCCTGGGGCAGTTGTGACTCATGCGGCGAGCGATGACACAAACTCACAGCCGTAATACCACCCCCTTCCTAAAAGGCTGATCGTCCCGATCAATCATTGGTCCGTCTGTGTCCCTCCGTAGGCTGCCAGGCGATCTCGATGCACGATCTTCATCTTCGCCATCGGGCTCCACTGTATCCTGTAGACGACATCGTTGATCCGTTTCACGACTCGGTACGGGCCCTCCCTGGACTTCTGCAGTTTGGGTGACAGGCCTTTCTTCCGTAATGGGTTGAAGAGCCAGACCACGTCGTCCTCGTGGAATCCGCCGGCATCCGTCTGCTGGTCGTATCGGGTCTTCAGTCGGTCGGTCTCGATCCGCAGTTTCCTCCTCGCGAACACGTGCACGTCCTCCGGTTGGTCGACCAGTTCTTGACAATACTGGCTTACCGGGACCGGATCATTCCCAGGTCGGCCGAAGGCAAGATCGACAGGTAGACGGAGCTCCCTCCCAAACATGGCCCGGGCTGGTGTGCACCCGGTGGCTTCATGCACGGCGGCGCGGTAGGCCAGGAGAAATAGTGGAAGATGTTTGTCCCAATCCCTCTGGTGCTCACTGACGACTATTCGGAGATGGTTCTCGATGGTGCGATTGAATCGCTCTACCATCCCGTCGGACTGAGGGTGTAGCGGCGTTGTCCTTGTCTTCCGGACTCCCAGCAGCTGGCATAGGTTCTGAAACACCTGCGACTCGAAGTTCCTCCCTTGGTCGGAGTGCAGCTCCAGGGGTACTCAGTACCGGCTGACGAATTCCTTCACCAGGGTCTCTGCAATCGTCGCGGCTTCCTGGTTAGGGAGCGCATACGCCTCCGGCCATTTGGTAAAGTAGTCGCGGACGACCAATATGTAGCGGTTCCCTGCCTCGCTCAACGGGAATGGCCCAGCAACATCGATGGCCACTCTCTCCATGGGGCCGCCCACGTTGTAGGTCTTCAGTGGACCCCGCCGTCTTCGTCCTGGGCCCTTGCTGGCTGCGCAATCGTGGCACCTCCCGCAGTGGTTCTCCACGTCGGTTCGGCATCCGATTCAGTAGAACCGCTCTCTCAGCTTCTCCAGGGTCTTCTTTATCCCTAGGTGTCCACCAGATGATCCTCCATGGACTTCCTTCAGGACTTCCTCCGTCATAGCCTTTGGAACGACGACTTGTTCCCGAGATGTCTTCCCTTCGGTGCTCTCCCAGGCGCGGCAGATGAGGCCATCCCTTACAATCAGCGAGTCCCACTGCGCCCAGTAGGACTTAAACTTTGGGCTGCAGTCACTCACAATGTTCCACCCGGGTCTGGGGACACAGGCCCTCTTCCATTCGGCTATCAGTCCCAGCTATCAGTCTTCTGCTTGTGCCCGCGTGAAAGATTCGCGTCTCCAGTTCCCTTGAAGTTCCACAGTAGTCCGTCGGCACTGTATCCCGGTGTTCTCCTCCCTCCTAGTACAGAAGGTGCAGTCTTCGGGGCACGGTCTTAGTGACAGGGCGTCGGCATTAGAATGCAGTTGGCCTTTCCTGTGCTGGATCTCGAAGTTGTACTGTTGAAGCCTCTCTAACCACCGCGCGAGTTGACCCTCGGACTGTTTGAAGTTCAGGAGCCACCGCAGGGATGCATGGTCGGTCCTGATGAGAAATTCTTGCCCGTACAGGTACTTGTGGAAATATTCGATGGTCTTCACGATGGCAAGCAGTTCCTTCCTGGTGACGCAATAGTTCCTCTCTGGCTTTGACAAGGCTTTGCTGAAGTAGGCCACTACTCTCTCCTCGCCGTCCACTATTTGCGACAGGATTCCCCCTATACCAAAGTCGCTGGCATCGGTATCGACGATGAACCTTTTTCCACGTCTGGGGTAGGCCAGAATAGGCGCGGTGCACAGAGCCAGCTTGAGTTGTTCGAAGGCACTATGGCATTCTGCTGTCCATGTGAAGAGTTGGTTCTTCTCAGTCAGTCGATGCAGTGGTTTGGCGATGTCGGCGAATCCTCTCACGAAGAAGCGACGGTAATAAGTGCAGAGTCCCAGGAAGCTTCGTAGTTGGGAATTGTCCTTCGGAACTGGCCACTCCCTCACAGCTGCGGTCTTTTCTGGGTCGGTACGCACCCCTTCCTCGGAGACAATATGCCCAAGGTACTGGACCTGCTTCTGGAAGATCTGACACTTCTTGGGGCTCAACTTCAGCTGGGCAGCCCGTAGCTTCATCAAGATCTCCTTCAGGTTGCTGTAGTGCACCTCGAAGCTTTTTCCCAGAACTATGACGTCGTCTAGGTAGGCCAGGCAGGTCTTCCAGTGTAGTCCCCTCAGAATGGACTCCATTAGCCTTTCGAAGGTCGCAGGGGCGTTGCAAAGACCGAATGACATGACGGTGAACTGCCAGAGCCCAATGCCCACAGAGAACGCCGTTTTCTCGCGGTCCTCAGGGTGGACCTCCACCTGCCAGTAGCCACTCTTCAAATCCAAGGTGTAGAACCATCTTGATCCTGATATGGTGTCCAGCGTGTCGTCGATCCGGGGTAGAGGGTAGCTGTCCTTCTTCGTGACGTCGTTCACCCGCCTGTAGTCCACGCAGAACCTGGTGGAACCGTCCTTCTTCTTCACAAGCACGACCGGAGAACTCCAAGGACTATGTGATGGCTCGATCACCCCTTGCTCCTTCATCTCTTCTACCATCCGGTCGACTTCGGCTTGCTTGGCGAGCGGGACACGTCGGAATGGGGCCCGAATCGGTGCGCTGTCCCCAACGTCGATTCTGTGTTGGACCAAGCTTGTCCTGCCGAAGTCTTTACTCCCCACGGAGAAGACATCCTGGAATTCGTGTAGCAGGTCCCGAAGTTGGCGTGATTGTTCCTCGTCTAAATGGTCCTGGGATCCTTGGTACAGCTTCTGTAGTTCTTCTGGCAGGGCGTGTCTTCTTCGGTTGTGCAGGTGTCCGTCCTTCGTGTCTGTGATGCGGGCAATCCAGGTAACGGGCTCGCAGACTCCTAGGTTGGTGTCCCGGTGAACCGTAATGTCGTAGTCGTTCAGGTTGGACAGGCGGACGTACGAACGAGACGTCGTGTTGATGAGGGTCTTGGCAACTAGCAATCCTTTTGTCTGGATGTCCTCATATTTTGGCTCGATGACAGCCGCCACTCCCTCAGCAGTTCCGTCGACAATTACGGCGGCGCTGACTTCCGCCCTGGCGGGAATGATGACGTCCTCTCTCAGCCTTACTCGTCGTGCGGTGACGGCCTCGTGTGCTGGTTGCAAAGCAAGTTCCTCATTTCCGAAGTGCAGAGTGTTGGTACTCAGGTCCAAGATGATGATGTTCTGGTCCAGGAAGTCCAGTCAAATGATCACTTCATTTGATACGTCAGCCACAAGCACTGGATGCTTCACCGCCCGTGGACCAATGACGAACTCCAGTGATGCTTCGCCATGTAACGGTGCAGTCTCTCCAGTCGCCGTTATTAGTTGGAGGTTCTTTTGTGTGGGTTGCACTCTCCACTTCGGGATCACGGTGGGACTGACGATGGTCCTCGATGCTCCCGTGTCGATTAGCATGGGCCAGCTCTCTCCGTTGACGACTCCGTCGACCATCAGGCTGCTATTATCCCTCTGTAACTGCGTCACACGAACTTGGACTGCCAGGGCTTGACGACTGTCACAAGCCAACCTTTGCCCCCCAAGGCTGGCTGATACTTGCTTTCCTGGGCCGCACGGTTTCCCTACGACTGACTGTTCCGACGGAAACCCTTGGCGGCGGCGATCACCGTAGTCCTTGCTCAGGTGGCCTCTCATACGGCAGGTCCAGCAGGTCGGTAGTCCTCTTTCGGGCCGCCTCTCCGGATGTCCTTCGGCTACGTTTTTGTTGGTGGTACTGCGATTCTTGAAGAACCGGCCTAGCGCCTCCATCAGTTCATCGGCCAGGGGCTTGGTCTTGTCGGTTTTTGCTGGTTCATCGACGTCCACTTGACGCACACACGCGTGCATTCTAGATGCCTGTTTTGCCGTCTCGAACTCAAGTGCGTGGCTCAGCGCGTCTGCCAGGGTCTTATTGCGCGCGAGTCGCAGTGCCTGTTGAGTGTCCGAGTCCCGTAGCCCGTCGGTGAAGGTCTGCGTCGCAATCTGTTCCAGAAAGTCGGCCGGCGCTGTTGGATAGGCGAGCCTTACGAGGCGAGCGATGTCCATCTCGAACTCCTGCAGGGTTTCCGCGTTCTTCTGTACCCGGGTCGGGAGCTGCATCTGGTAGGCCTGCTGATGATGGCTATCTCCATATCGGGACTCCATATGGGCGATCAGTGAAGCGTAGTCCTGGGATCCAGTCGGGATGGCCTGAAGGACGTTAAGGGCTTCGCCTATCAGCGCTACAATGAGAGCTGTAGCCTTTTCTGTGTTGTTCCAGTTATTTATGGAACAGGCCACCTCGAACTGACGTAAGTAGGTGCTCCACGGGACCTTTCCGTCGAAGGTTGGGGGCGTCACTCTGCTATGTCCCGTTCCTGATATTCCCGGTGTAACGGTGGGCGGGCGTTGGCGCAGCTCGGCAACTTCCTCTTGTAGAGCGTTGAATTTCTCTTCCACCCCCGTCAGTGGGCGTCGGCGCAGCTCGGCAACTTCCTTTTGTAAGGCGTTGAATTTCTCCTCCACCCCCATCAGTGGGCGTTGGCGCAGCTCGGCAACTTCCACTTGTAAGGCGTCGAACTTCTTTTCCACTGCCGTGACTTCCTCACGCAGACCCAGTTCTAATTTCTTCAGGTCCTGTGTCAACTTATTCTGACCGTCTTCCATCTTCTTCTGGCCGTCCTCTATCCTCTTCAGGTCCTCCGCTAGCTTATTTTGACCGTCTTCTAGTTTGGCAGTTAGGTCCTCGGCTAACTTCTTCTGGCCGTCTTCTAGTTTGCCAGTTAGGTCCTCGGCTAACTTCTTCTGGCCGTCCTCCATCTTCTTCTGGCCGTCCTCCATCTTCTTCTGGCCGTCTTCCATCTTGGCTTCCATGCCACTTAACTTTTCTAGCAATGCTGCGAATTGCTCTTCTATTTTAGATGTTTGTCTTGTAAGGGGCATGCACTCACAGGAAAATTTAAAAAAATGACCTGCTCGGGTTTTGAAACCAGGACCGTCAGGTGTTGTGCTTGTTCTTGAGTTCGTAATCCGGCTTCTGACACCAGTTGTTACGTGCCACCCCCTAGTGGCACTTTTGTTAACTGGATTACGGGGGGGGGGGGGGGGGGGTAAAAAGCACAACACCAATCACTGCTTTAAAGAGAAGTTAGCTTTATTGCTCGCAGGAAGATACACTACTCATCAGCAAATACAAGCAATTGGAACCTTACTCCAGTTTCCTCAAGTCTCTTGCTTATGGAGAGCCCTTGCCCTCTTTCACTTGTCTACAGTTAATCTTCTCGCTAATGAGTCTAGTGGCCTTGACAGAACTACATGCAACTCTCTCCTATGTACACAAATTACAGTTACTTACGAAAACACAGGCAGTCCCCTGTATGCTTCTCACTTCCTCGCTGTCAAGAGAAACGGCTTCACTAGGGGTTTCGCAAGTCACCACACTTCTGTCGCTCGCGATAAACGCTCGCACTAGCTCGTAAAACACAACAACACTGCTTGACAGGTCGCTCTTATATAGCAGGCTGGTGACTCAATAAATGCTTCTAGACCCATCCATGGTTCACGGCTTCTCGAGGTTTCCTTCACTGGTTGAGTCACGAATATTCTGGACCATCCCTTTGTCCTAGTAGTCCTGTTGCATAAGGCGTACGCAATACACTGAGGCAGGGCACAGCCCAGCCCTGGGGCAGTTGTGACTCATGCGGCGAGCGATGACAAACTCACAGCCGTAACAATACGTTTTACATATAGGGTTTTTATGTTGACATTCTTAAAACTTACTGACCTTAAAGAATCACGCCCTTGGGTCTAACAATAAGCCTAAACACTGGTAAGTGTTTTGTTTGAAAGGCGATCACACATCATTGTACATTAAACAAAGCAAAATATATTTTCATAATTAACCACATGCATACTCATACGTAAGCCAAGTTATTTATTATGTGCTATAAGTAGATTGTAGCTGATCAGTGATGTTTTCACAAAAGAAGAAAATGTGAATTTGAACTATATTTTGTAATTTGCAGTCAGTGGACTTCTAATAATTTAATATTGCTTTGCAGTAAGCAAACTTAGAGCCAGGTTCTCCTAAAAATCCCCAATCCTATCTATGACTGGCGACCAACGGGGGCGGATTTAAGCCAAGATTATGGGGGAGTAGACACACCGGGGATCTGGGGGATGGAATATCACCAAGCTCAGAGTGGGGTCTGGGGGTCCTCCTCCGGAAAATTTTGCAAAAATTAGGTCCAAATTATTGAGTTATTGGCCATTTTTGTGATTATTTTTGTGATATTTTTGACTAAAAATTTGGTGACCATTGACATTTAGTGGCTACTAGCTATTTTACCCGGCGTTGCCCGAGAGGTGTATTTACATATTATAAAAAGCTACATGCCAGTATATTACGCAAGGTATATTCACTTTGCCCCTAAGTGAGTTTAAAACATAGTTCTCCTGGACTCTGAAGTTAATCAAGTGTAATATTGACTCACTGTATATCTAGGCGAAAGGTACTGTGGAGTACAATAACAAAGTAGAAAATGCATCAATAACAAAAAGGGCTGTATATGCACATTTCTCAAGGACCTATACTCACAATTACAGTACTTTCCTGATAGTCTTTATTTTTTATTTTTGTAATGGGTGTAATTTAGACGTCTTGATCACATAGTTCTCTTTCATTTTTAAATTGTTGCATCTACCTTTTAGAAAGGAAATAATATTTACATTATTCAATATTTGGAATATAAAGTCATCATTCTGGAGACAAATATACTTACGATTTTTAACCCCGCACAAATGGTATGATTAATGAGAAATGGCTTATTCATGTACATAAGTCTGTGGGTAGGCTACTATTGGCAACTCAAACTAACACTTGGGGCGCTGCGGTCGGTCTGGATAAGTAGGGTTTAAAATACTCAATAACACGCGTTTGATATGGAACACTTTTTATTTTTCGGTTATAATCAGTAAATGTGGTCTCTAAAGTAATGACAGTGTTATTTTTAATTGTATATATGTATAACTGTGCGATACACGTGATCTAATTTGTGTGTTCCACTGGATTTTTTGGTGTCATTTGCATATTATCAAGCATCAGTTTTTATGGTTGATGTAGATCAGCTGATTCAAATTTACACAGGGCTACACTTCGGACATTATTTCGGTACTATTATGCGCAATGTAATGTAAATGTCGATCCTGAGTCAACGCCGAGGACATTCAAATAGAGAAATACGGTACATAAACAAATAAATAACACACCGAAGCTGTGCTACTTTTATCATTCCGAGACTAGCATCCACGCAAACCAGACGCCACTGTTCCAAGCTCCGACTTATATCGTGAATTGATGTCAAACTGATGATCCGCCAGCCTTTCCGCCAAGCCTATACCTCGTAATAGCTAAGTTCTTCGATATTCGAACTATTCCACTACGAGTCATATAGGCCTAATTTGCCTCCCCGTGGGCACTGTAGAATGAGTGATTCCGCCCTTTTAACCATCCAAATCAAGCAATTCCTGTCGCCCCACGAGTTTTAATACAAGTTAAACTCATCCCTTCTCCCTACCAAGCAGACAATAATTAATTATTTAATTAATTATTCAAGTAACTTCAATCTTACCAGCGCGCCCATCGTAACAGCTGTTTTTAAACTGAATAACCTTCGCTGGCTTTACGTCGCAAGTCTTCTGTCTGTCTACCTCGACAAGTGTTAGATCCTTCCCGGGGTGGAAAGGTATTATTATTAGGTATTATTAGGTATCATCACATTTCGGCTATTGCTGTTTGCATCTTTTGGAAAGTGATGAAAACGTATATCCGCAGCCCTCTTATACATCGACTTACAGCCGTAAACTGAGCAATACACTTTGCTTTTACTCATTTTTCACTCTATCAACGAGTAAAACTTATTACTTATGTATAAAGACACGAACAATTTACCACGATCTGTTTACCAATACAAGAAACCATATACGAACAGTCACCACGTGACAAATGTACCCTACTTGGTAAGTTTCTCATTTTTACCACTAGATGTCATATCAGATAGCTGGAGTTGCCAATAGCTGCATATTAGGGAATAATATTGCTGTATTTCCATGCCTATTATCTCATATTGGGCGGCTTTGGTGGCGTATTTGGTAGTATGCTGAGCTTCTATTCCCAAGGTCGCGGGTTCAAACCCGGTCGAAGTCATCGGAGTTTTGAAGAGCGTTAACAATCCCTCAGTATGCCTTCCTTCGGAGGGGAAGTAAAGCCGGTGGGCCCATGTCATACGACATAGATTTATGTGATGTAAAAGAACGTTCCACTAACTACACTCGTGTGAAAGTAAACTTTGATTAACGCTATTATGTTCCAACGGTCACCGTCTGGTTGCGGGAGTATCTATTAGCCAAGTTTGCAGCTAGGTGTCGTTGACGGTAGCATTTGGTAGAAAACGTAGTAACTACTTAAAACTGTCTGTAGTCCTTACCTGAATTACATATAACACACAATAATACAGCCATCACAATTAACACCGGTTATCAGGCAGATTCTACACACATCCAATGTACACGGGGCTGCATGACCGCGATGTCGCAGCCCCTAAACAGAGGAACCAACTAATCTATCTCATCTTGTTAAAGTAAATTAATTAATAGTATAATTACGCACGAAAGTGCATTTGGAATAAATACATCATAATATCACAAACACTGTCAGATGAGAAGTTAAATAAATAGACCAGCGGTGCATGGTTTCCAAGGGCTTCCACCACAAATCGCGCTCGAGACCCGGATCCGACAACCCACCGACCAGTGCGCGCCCCATATTACATGATCCTTGGTCTGTGCAATGCAGCAACGTATAATCCCAGTATAATGTCAAATGAGATGCATTGATTGAGAACACATTGGGCTTATTCTTTAGCCCCTAAAGTATTTCGTAAGTATAAATACGAATGATAGCTTGAAATGGCAGACATGGAATATCAATACTTCACCAATCCGTGTATAATTAATAAAGAGACTGTATGCTTAATGATCCATAAGCCATTATAATCAAACGGCTTCAAGTAACGCGACGTAGTGGAAAGTAAAGAGGTTAGCTCAAAGTACATGGTGTCTAAAAATAAAGCAATGGAAAAAACAAATATAATTATAAATGTGACTCAGATTACAAATGTATTAAAATCATTATGCAATTCTAATTTAAATGACTTTGAATGAATATCAATTTAATAAATGCGATAACTTACTTCAGGTTAACACAATGTTTCATTTAGAAAATGATTTGTCTATTGTTTAATATTTTATGGGTGTAGCAAAGTCCTACAACTCAAATAGACGGTAGTAAGAAATGAAATAACGTCAGTGCTAGTTCTGGAAAAAGACGTAAATACGAATGAAGCGCTACTGTGAAAAGATCCTGTACGCGTTTGTGTGTTGAATGGGCAGGCAGTTTACATCGGCCAGGAGGGATGCGATCCAGCTGGCAGTGAAAATAGTGCTGCAACCTATCTTGTCTTGTGTTAAATGAACAGGCAGTGTAAAGCTATTATCAAAGAGAACAAAATATATCTACAATGGCATTACATATGCCAGTTGTAAGTACCGATGGTAGATGTCGCATTCAACACTACTCTTGCTCCCCCACAGGAGGTGTGCTTTCATTTCCCGAGTTTACGTGAGACAGAGTTAGGTGAGATGATTGTCTTACGTGCTTTCCGGCGATAACTTTGTTCCGGACACAAACACTCCTTCGTCGGTTGTGTGTAGTCGTCATTTTGAGAGTCCCACACCGTAGTTGTGATCGTTTAATCGTGCACCACGGTTGCGAGGGCAGCTGTAGCAAGTCCAGACATCGTAGGTTCGAACCTATCCTGAGTGTGGTTTTTCTACACTCTGTCCAGGCAAATGCCGGGATAGTACTTGACCAATGTTAGTAACGCACTTGATAGGGACTTTTGTTTTGCCTCTGATACCTACGATGATATCCAATTAACTACGGAATCAACCGTACGGTGCATCTTTTCGTCATATCTGCTCCCTTCTGCACGAGGTCATAAAGGAGGCAGGGTGTGTGTAGCCCCACCACTGGAGGTGCTACACCCTCAAGGGCTCACGGCTGTTGAGTTTGGGAGAATACCTGAGCTGGATCTGTTTTTTCCCTTTTTCCAGTGATTCTGGGGTGGTCTCTCTCCTATTTCTCTTCCTATCTGCCTTTCATAGCACACCTTACCAAATCCGTCAATTCTCATTTCTTGAGGGTTGAGAGCATTTCATTTACCCGCATTTCATTTCCCTTATTCCTTCCTTTTTGTTCTTTTGTTCTCCTAATCCGTAATTTGGTTGTAAGTTGTAGTTATTTTTAGTTCTAGTGTTCATTTTATCAACATTCTTCATTTTCATCCCAAAGAATTAAGAGCCCTATAGCCTCCATGTTAGGCCCTTTAACATCAACTATCATCATCAAATTACAATTTCAGCAATATCTTTTTCGACAATGAAAACTGAAAGTCTGGTTTAAGTTGTATTCACAGTGGAAAGAATTTATTGCATGAATTGTTTGGATTGCATTTCTCAGAACTGTAATCCCCTCCACTCATTAGCCTGACCGCAGCAGCGGTCTTCCCAGCGTCATTGCAGAGAAATTGGTATCACCGATTACGAATACTATTGCGGAAGACGAACTATCGGTTGCTTCCAAATAACTTCTGTACTAACCACTCAGCAGGAAAGTTCATTAGGTTTCATACAGTATAAATCGAGTGAAACTAATGGAATTCTATTTTAATAAGGTGCAAAGGTATGTTTAGTTTCTGTCATTTATTATCACGCTATTGTATTTTGTGGCCGGCCACGTGGTGATGGGGTAGCGTGCCTACCTCTCACCCAGAGGCCCCGTGTTCGATTCCCGGCTCCGTCAAGGATTTTAGAAACTGACGTGAGGGCTGGAACGGGGTGTACTCAGCCTCGTAAGGAGAATTGAGTAGCTGTCTGACAGTGAGGCAACGCCCCAATCACGAAAACCAAGATTAACGGCCGAGGGAACCCGATGCGCTGATCACGCATCACCCCAATATCTGAAGGCTAAATGGCTGGGCAGCGGTCGCTTGGTAGGCCTAGGTCCTTCATGGGCTGTAGTGCCAGGGGTTATTATTATTATATTATTGTGATATAATTTGCATTTTGATATTGCGGAAATTATATTTACAAATAGTGTGAAGTTTTTGTTATGCTATACTGGGTTGACAGTGCTGTGTGAGCATTTGAGTAACTAACGGCATTTGATGTAAAGAAGCTCATTTTCTATACCGGTAGTGCAGAGCGCAACTGGCATCCAGTCGGCCGTGTCTCGACTTGAGCTATGTTGCCATGGAAACGATCTGCCTTGCCATTCCTTCATGAGTATCTTTTATGAATTTATTAGTCTTTCCTCGAGTGCAAAAGGGCCGAAATCAGAAGAATGCGAAAGACTATCGAAAATTCATGTAGCCAGCGGTTCCTTCTGGGTCCTAAACTATGTGTATGAAAAATTTGGTTGAGATTGGTGGAACGGTGTAGATTTGTATACGGTACCAACCCACATACATACATACATACATACATACATACAGACTTTCACTTTTATATATTAGATAGAAAAGATTCTCCGTTATTGAAGTAAAAGCTCCTGAACCTTCAAATAAGACCCCGCGGTGTAGCTGACCAATGACCGTGATGGGGTCTACAGCAAGTCTGCAGAGCAGAGGTTCGAATCCCAGTGCTGACAGTAGCTATCCTGAGTGTGGTTTTTCACACTCCCTCCAGGCAAATGCCGGGATAGTACCTTATTTCAAGTCCAGGGACACCTACCATACTCTTAACCCTAATAATTACAGTAATAGTCGCGACGGGAAACGCATTCCCACTTTTCCCAGTCGGCAACTATAAGTATACGGCATGCAATTGATCATGTCACAGATGCCATAGCACAGCACAGTGTATACCCTGCTTTCGTCCAGCAGTGGGTGGTTTTAAGAGGGTCTAAGTTTCTACTCTCCAAGACAAATAGTTACAACAATGTTGCCAATACACCTCTCTTATTATACAACAACCACTAGCCTCCCCTTCAGTCTACACAATTCCCACGTTTCTTGGTTTTCTATTTTGTTCGCTGTTTGAGAATCTTATAATTTACTTCATTAATATTTGTGAAAACTACTTCTTTACAGTCAACTTTATTCAATAATGTGGAGGCCTTCAGAAACAAACCGGAAAATTAACGCGTCAGCATATACTGAATTGTAGGCTATCTACAGTACTAGTTGATGCAAACGATTTCCAACCTAGCGCCAACGGTTCATTGCCCGCCAGTGATACTAGACCTACTAGCTACCAAGTACACGGGTTAAATGTCGCAAGCCCCTAAATGAATTAAACCCTGTAACGACAAATAGGCCTATTATTAACTGTTGTGTAAGACTACGAATGACACCGCAGTCGGTAAGCTGAATCCTGCATTCCAGTCGCGGCTTTGCAGGACCCGGAGACATTTCCAATTCATAGATAAAGGGAGCAACTCATTTTATGTTTAACGATACTGAGACATTAAAGCGTATCATGAAAGGGCTTGTATTCGCAGGGGAAAATATCTCTTCGCGTCCTGAAAAATAAGTGCTTTGCAGATCGATGCTGCTCTTTGGAATAAACAGCGTAGAAATGTCCAATAATAATAATAATAATAATAACTGCCACTGCACCAGCTCAAAAATTGTATTGATATTAATATTCGACAATACTTCATCTTAATTTTCCTCCAAACTAAGCAGCGTTCAATAGTTGGTCTTAGAAAAGTCTGCGCGGTTGCCTACATGCAATTTATTAATTTCTCCATCGCCATGCACACCACTGACGTTACTTATTGTTGTTTTATGAGGGGAACAGCTGCTGTAGGTCATCTGTCCTTACCACTGACGTCCCATGAGATTAATTGGAAAACAAAGTTGAGTGGTTCAGTGTCCTAGCTTAATGATCATTTTTCTCCTGGTTAATTAAACACTCAGTGCGAAAAATATATGAATGTTACTTTAGTTTCAGTTTTTGGATACATTTCCCAACTCTAGTACCAATAGTAATATAGGTTTTCAATAAATCCCTTAATCAGAAATGATTTGCGCACGAACCCAAGTACCTAGGATTGTTGATCGAATTGAATGAACCAGTTAAAACAATAATTATACTGCACATAAGCATACAGATTATTCAAATGTTAGCATCGTTTTCTCAATTCAGTATACGAGAAGATGGACAATTCCACATGCATTTCTTCTATCTACGTTTGACAGCAGAATCATCCCACCCTTTCGCAAGATATTTAGCCAGCAATGATAATTTTTCACATAGTGCGAAACGATGACTCTCTGTTCTGCCCCTTAATTCAACTATAAATTGAATTACTGTGTGGACGCTACTTTAAAATGTATTTTGCTTACCTGCCTGCACGGCATACGAATTGATACGTCTAGCTAGACAATATATTCATTTCAGACACTAACACCTCTAAATATCTAAGATCGACGTGACGCACCAAGCTATGAAAGCCTGCGGCAAGATGGCGTCACAGTGAGAGTGTAGTGAAATAGCAGCTAGTGTAAATATTTGATAAAAGTGGTAAAATATTATAACAGAGGTTTAAAATCTATAAAGTTACTTTCCTTAGGTCAAGTGAAATATGGAATATTGATAGTATTTAGAAATTCTTATTGATAATTTAATAAACTTAAACTAAGTTGTGAGAACGTGTATCCAAAGATTCGGTAACTTCTTCAATCACTGTTTGAACCAAGTAGAGCAGTGGTGCTTTTACGAGTTTTCACCCGATTGGAAGATATACGTATTTCACATTCTTCTTTATTGGTAGGTAATTAGATTAAATCATTTAGGTAGTAATAATTAACATAAATTTAGTGTAATTTGGTGTAAATATCAAGGCTAACTTAGATCTCTAGTATGTTGTCGGCAGTAAACAGTGTTAGTGTCTCGTCAGGTAATGTAACCGTTGCGGATTTATGCTCGTCGTGCAAAATAAAAGTAAAAAATGCAAATAAAATCATCACAAGATCTCAGGTAAAATTGAGTGAGGAGAAAAGTGAAACCGATTGTCGTAATGTAGGCCTACCGGTACCGTCATGCGAATGTCATAACGTGAGTAACGAACTATCCTCAAAAGATGAAATTATAAAGCTGCTAAAGGAAGATATTACTAAGTTAATGGAAGAGATGAATAAATTAAAAGGAAACAGAGAGGAAAGCAAGGAGACTTGGTCCAAAGTGGTTGCTGGTAAGGTAAGATTGAATATGCCTAGGCCTATAAATGGAGTACCGGTACTTGTAACTGAAATTCCCGTCTCAAATTCATTTGGAGCGCTCGTCGAAGAAAATGATGACTTTCTTCAAGAAGAAAGTGATAAAGGGAAAATCCAGGAAGATGCGGTATTTGCGGACAGTCACGGGCGAGATGTAGCAGCAAGCGTATTGGAGAGAAGCGGAGAAATGGAGGTCACTTCGACAGTAAAGCCAGGAGCACCCATTGCAGCGGTCACGAACGAGATGATAGGAGAGTGTGCAACCCTCACTTCAAAGGACTATGCAGTAATCATCGCTGGAGCAAATGACATCTATAGAAATGAGAGTAAAAAGGTCATCAAAGATCCATGCTTAACACAAATGTCATTTTTGTAAACATTCCGCAGAGATACGATTTAATTCCCAAATCATGTGTAAATGTAGAAATAGAGGCTACAAATGGCAAAATTCGTAAAATTTGTAACAGTTTTCCACATGTCCAAATTATTGATGTAAGAAAATTAGACAGGAAGTTCCACACTCGACATGGCCTACACTTAAATAGGTTAGGAAAAGAGTATCTTATTGATGAAATCTGCAAAATTGCAAATTCAAATGGTAAGAATAGTTCAACAGTAATATCTTTAGAGTGGAAGCAGGGAAACTTGTAAAAGAAGCCAAACGTGAGGTTTGGCATTCAGATCTTTCGATGTCAAATTTAACTGAGTGGAACAATGGTATTTCGGATTTGTCTAGCAACAATAATAATAACAATTATGATGATAATAATAATAATAATGTAAATAAATCACCAACACAAGCTTGCAAAAGTAACAAATTTAAACTTTACCACCAGAATGTTCAGTCTCTCTATAATAAAATTGATTACATAAATCTAATGCTTAAAATTGAACTTCAAGACATCTCAGCATTATGTATTTCAGCACATTGGCTGAAAGAGGAACAACTCGAATTAATTCAATTCCCAGGGTTTATACAAGCTAGTAAATACTCTAGAACTAATATTAGCCATGGTGGTACTTGTATCTACCTAAGAAATAATTTCGATCATGAACAGTTAACAGCTTATGATTATCTAATTATGGAACAGGATTTTGAATTCTCTGCCGTAAAAATACAGCAGTTTAAGTTAATAATTGTATGCGTATACCGTTCTCCGTCAGGAAAGTTTCCTTTATTTATAGATAAATTAGAATTGTTACTCAATAACATGAGCAAAGTAAATTTCGATATAATAATTTGTGGGGATGTAAATGTGGATTTTTTAAAATTTGAAAGAAATTGTGAATTATTAACACAGTTACTAATTTCCTATGGACTGAAACCTACAGTAAATACCCCAACAAGAATAACAAAATTTAGTAAAACCACTCCTGATCAATTTTTTTAAATACAGCTAAATATCACCATTCAATAGAAGTCTATTGTCCGGGTTTTAGTGACCACCATGGACAAATACTGAGTTTTGAAGTACCCGAAACAGTCAATAATAATGATAATGGAGTAAAATCAAAGTGCAGGTCATTCACTGAAACAAATGTTACATATTTCAATGACTTATTAAATAAGGAAACATGGTCAGAAATGTATAAACTAGAAAATGTAAATGATAAATTTAATGCATTTAACAGTACCCCAAAACACTATTTTGAAACAGCATTCCCCTTTAGACAAAGAACTGTTCAAAATAACAAAACTAACAATTGGATAACAACAGGGATTATAAATTCATGTCAAAGAAAGAAATTTCTACACAAATTATATAAACAATACCACACTACACCTGAATTCAATTTATACTACAAAAATACACTAGCATATTAAATAAGGTAATAAGACTAGCAAAGAAAATGCATAATGATAATTTTATTTCCCAATCATCTAATAAATAAGATGTTCAGTAAAGAACATATAGCCTACTTTCTCCTAAATGCATGGGTATTGTTATAACTCTTTGTCCTTTTCAAGGAGTATAATTGAATGTTGGTTGTAGTAGCTTGTTGAAATACAACGTGCTATAGACATATTAAACATGAATATGAGGTGCCCTTTGCTAGTGCTACCTCTATAAAAAAATTCATTCAATTCGGTTTCACCGTGTTTGAATTGATATGGGGAATGGATTTGCACACATACAAGGCCGCTATTTGCAAACTATTGGGCTGATGACCTTGTAGTGAGTCATAAGATGCTTTCCACAAAAAGGCATGTTGTTGCAAAATCCGGTAGAGATCAAATTATTAGGATGGTCGAAATTTGATTTAAGCTTTTAACATTTGGGTGGCCGTCATTCCGTTTCCGTCAAGATGGCGGCGATATAAAACATGACACTGAGGTGCCTTTTGCTAGTGCTACCTCTGTACCAAATTTCGTTCAATTCGGTTTCACCGTGTTTGAATTGATAGGGGGAATCGATTTGCACACATACTTGGCCACCATCTGCAAACTGTTGGGCTGATGATCTAGCAGTTTGGTCAGAATATGCTTCCCACATAAAGATTTGTTGTTGCAAAATTTGTTAGAGACTAGATTATTAGGTTGGTCGTAATTACATTTTAGCCTTTAACATTTGGGTGGCCACGATTACGCTTCCGTCAAGATGGCGGTGATATAAAACATGACTCTGAGGTGACCTTCTCTAGTGCTTCCTCTGTACCAAATTTCGTTCCATTCGGTTTCACCGTGTTCGAATTAATAGGGGAATCGATTTTCACACAAAGATGGCCGCCATCCGCAAAATATTAGGCTAATGACCTATTAGTTTGGTCAAAGAATGCTCCCTCCATAATGGTATGTTGATGCAAAATTTGGTAGAGATCGGATGATTAGGTGAATCGTAATTTGATTTAAGCGTTGAATATTTGTGTGGCCGCCATTACGTTTCCGTCAAGATGGTGGCGATATAAACATGACAATGAGGTGCCCTTTGCTAGTGCTACCTCTGTACCAAATGTCATTCCATTCGGTTTCACCGTGTTCGAATTAATAGGGGGAATCGATTTTCACACAAAGATGGCCGCCATCCGCAAAATATTAGGCTAATGACCTATTAGTTTGGTAAAAGGATGCTCCCTCCATAATGGTATGTTGATGCAAAATTTGGTAGAGATCGGATGAATAGGTTAATCGTAATTTGATCTAAGCTTTGAATATTTGTGTGGCCGCCATTACGTTTCCGTCAAGATGGCGGCGATATAAAACATGACACTGAGGTGCCCTTTGCTAGTGCTACCTCTGTACCAAATTTCATTCCATTCGGTTTCACCGTATACGAATTAATAGGGGTAATCGATTTTGACACAAAGATGGCCGCGATCCGCAAACTATTAGGTTAATGACCTATTAGATTTGTCAAAGGATGCTCCCTTCATAAAGGTATGTTGTTGCAAAATTTGGTAGAGATCGGATGATTAGGTTAGTCGTAATTTGATTTAAGCTTTGAACATTTGGGTGGCCGCCATTACGTTTCCGTCAAGATGGCGGCGATATAAAACATGACACTGGGGTGCCCTTTGCTAGTGCTACCTCTGTACCAAACTTCATTCCATTCGGTTTCACCGTGTTCGAATTAATAGGGGTAATTGATTTTGACACAAAGATGGCCGCCATCCGCAAACTATTAGGCTAATGACCTATTAGATTTGCCAAAGGATGCTCCCTCCATAAAGGTATGTTGTTGCAAAATTTGGTAGAGATCGGATGATTAGGTTAGTCGTAATTTGATTTAAGCTTTGAACATTTGTGTGGCCGCCATTACGTTTCCGTCAAGATGGCGGCGATATAAAACATGACACTGAGGTGCCCTTTGCTAGTACTACCTCTGTACCAAATTTTGTTCCATTCGGTTTCACCGTGTTCGAATTAATAGGGGCAATCGATTTTCACATAAAGATGGCCGCCATCCGCAAACTATTAGGCTGATGACCTATTAGTTTGGTCAAAGGATGCTGCCCCCCATAAAGGTATGTTATTGCAAAATTTGGTAGAGATCGGATGATTAGGTTAGTCGTAATTTGATTTAAGCTTTGAACATTTGTGTGGCCGCCGTTACGTTTCCGTCAAGATGGCGGTGATATAAAACATGACACTGAGGTGTCCTTTGCTAGTGCTACCTTTGTACCAAATTTCGTTCAATTTGCGCTCACCGTGTTCGAATTGATAGGGGGGGACATACATTCAGAGTACACACACTCACACACACACACACACACACACAGACTCACACACACATACACACACACAGACAGACACACTTTTTTCGCCCTGTAGTGATCTCATAAGTCTACTTTCATTTTTTGCAAAAATCGAAAGTAGGCTAAAAACAGGGCTATGTGGTCTGTGATAAAGAAAGAATCTGGAAAATCTGCTAAAATACAAAGGAACATTATACTGACTAGAAATAATAAAGTGATAAATAATCCAGAGGAAATAGCAAACACTTTCTATGACTATTTTCTGGAAATTCCACAAAAATTCTTAAATAAATCACAGGTAAATACACTAAATTCTAATAATATAATACGTATATGTAGTGATTCTTTATTTATGAATCATGTTACAAGTGAAGAGGTAGGAATGGTTATAAAAGAGCTACAAAATAAGTTTTGTGCTGGCATTGATGGCATCCCTGATGCAATTTTAAAGAAATGTGCAGAAAATATAATAAATCCACTTACACACTTAATAAACAGTTCAATTCTCTCAGGAACTTACCCGGATATTTTGAAGTTATCAAAAGTAATGCCAGTGCACAAAAACGGTTCAAAAGATGAATTAGATAACTATCGTACTATCGTACCCGAAACCAACTGGTATCGCAAAAATTGTGGAAAAAGTCATGTAAGTTTTATAGAAAAAAATAAAATATTATCAAACTCACAACATGGATTCAGAACGTAAAAATCTTCACAGACAGCAATTTATGAATGTATTAATAGTATACTGAAATTAATTGAAAATAAGGAACATGTAACTGGCCTATTCTTGGATTTATCGAAAGCATTTGATGTTGTTGGCCATAAAATCCTCCTTACAAAATTAAATCAATATGGTATTAGAGGTCTAGCTAATAAATGGATCGAGTCTTACTTAACAAGGCGTAAACAAATAGTAAGCTTGAGACACGAGGATGATGGAACCAAATTTCTTAATGAAACATTGTCCAATGAGGGAATTATTAAATTTGGAGTACCCCAGGGATCGGTTTTGGGCCCACTACTCTTCCTTCTATATATCAATGATATAACACAGAACGTTCATTCACAAAAGGAAATTTTGTTTGCGGACGATACAACACTCGTAATAAAAGAGGAAACTAAACAGGTCATACAGCAGTCTGATGACTCCGTTACAGGAGAGTTAACCAAATTGTCACAAGATAATCGCCTCATAATCAACTATAAAAAAACAGTATGTCTAAATTTCCACACTATACAGAATAGGAATCCTGCGAAGCCCAATATAACATTAAATGGTCATCAAATAGAAAATAAATCAGAAACTAAGTTTTTAGGACTATGGATACAACATGACTTGAAATGGAATAAACATATACAATATCTGAATACTAAACTGAACTCGATGTGCTTTGCGTTACGTATTTTGAAAACCTGCACTAGCATGCACACATTAAGAAATACTTATTTTGCTTATTTCCATTCATACTTAAGATATGGGTGTCATATTTTGGGGTATGTCGCCAGATGTACTAAGCACGTTTAGGATACAAAAGAGGGCGATTAGAATTATGGCAAATGTAAACACTAGAGAATCATGTAGACCTCTGTTTAAAGATTTAAACATTCTCCCTCTGCCCTGTATATATATCTTTGAAAGTATTATGTTTTGTAAAAAGAATTTAATGAATAAGGATGTTTTTCTTAAAACAAACAATGATGTTCATAGGCATAACACAAGACAAAATCAAAACATTCATATTTCACACACACACAAGCATATATCAGAAAGGAACTCATCACACAGGAGTTAAATTATACAATAAACTACCCCAGTGTATAAAACTTGCCCCAAAAATAAAAAACCTTTGATAGAATGTTGAAAGCTTATCTGCAGTGCCATTGTTTTTACTCTGTAGTTGAATATCTTAGTGTATAGAAACGATGAAATCTATAATTATATTTTACTTTTCTATTTTAATTGTAATACCTAGCTGTAAGTTGTTGTATTTATAGAATTAAGTTTTCATATGATAATAGAATAAGGTGAGAATAAGGTGTAAATAGTTGTCCAATAAGATTGTATCTCTTAAGATATGTTATTATAATAAGTTATAAATAGTTATAGTATTAGTATTACTGTATATGCCTATTAGTACTTTTATTTTATAGATGTAAATTCTGACGTGTCCTATATCAAAAATGTATTGTATACATGTATTTGATCAAATGGAATTAATAAAACTATCATCTTGAAACTCTTGAGCTAGCTGACCAAACACACCAGGGCAGCCCAGGCTCTCGTGGCCTTGGCGAAATAAGTGAAGAGATGAGAAAGTTATTTGAAGGATTGGTGCATAAGCCGAATAAGCTAAATTTAGAATAATGAAATGCTCTCTCTGTCTTCAGGTATATTCTTAGAACAATACATAGCGAAGTCCCATCACCTAAGTTGACCACTTTGAGACAGTAAAGTTGTTCTTCCCACAAGTGCTTTGTACAGGAACATATTGTCCACGTGACATAATAAGTTTCTCAATTCTTGTAACTTTGTTCACATACAGTTCATTGCATTCACTAAATGATTGCCAGTAACAAATTCAAGTCACATAAAGGCAATAATAAATCAATGCCTGATTGGGTCCATCCTCCTAGGACTCCGGGCCCCCCTGGGAGGGTCGGGCCCCGGGGCACCAGCCCTGCCTGAATCCTCCCCCCCCCCCCTCTCCCTCGTCGGGCCTGCACGGGGTGAGGGCAAAGGATCTGGCCACCCTACCTCACGTCAACTCCGACCTGTTCAGGGATCTCTTGTCATGTCCAAGGGCATTAAACGGCGGCTGACCTGCATCCATTGTGGATAAGACACCGAGGTATTTTAATAACATTATATGGATAGATTAATCGAATATTAAGCTGGTATTCTTTCGACTGTCATTGGGTAGATTATTAGCTTGGGAATAACCTGACCCCCAAGGGAAGATGATTAAGAAAAGGAAGTGGGTTTCGGACTGGAGAAAAGGGATGGAGAAATAGGAAGAGAGTCTGATATAAGTTATAACTTTAACTTTAAGTACACTCAAAGGCAGCTGCCACTGTAAATCCGCTTTCCGATACCTAAAGTGGGTAGGGACCTGGGCGAAGCTAACAGGAAACGCAGCTGGAACTTGGGCTATACGCAAGCAAGCTGCTATAGCGTATTCCCTCTCAAGCATAAATTTACCTACTATGGGGAAGGGTGGTGGTCTGGCAAGACAAAGAGTAACAGATTTACTGTGTATCCGTTCAAAGGAGTTTGTTTTTAAACAAGCAATTTGAAGAATGCAAATAATTTGAATCAGCTGTGATATTTTAGTTCTTGAAATTGTAGAATTTTTCAAGAGCGACCGAATGTTTCCAAGAAGGATAGGGATAAAGCAATTATACCCTTGGGAATAATTTTGGTAAGAGCACCAATAGTCGCATTTAGGAATGACTAAGCTTATACCCAGCAAAGTGCCGACTAAAAGTTTAGACAATGAGAAACAAATTTTGAAAAACCAACCATAAGTTTTAGAGAGAATCTCAACAAGCAGGAAGCTGGCGTAGCGAGCTATGCTTGCCTTACTGGCCAGTTAGAATTAGCTATCAAAGCTAAGAGAGACTTTAATAAGTTAATAACTAAGAGTTCTTGCTCAAATGCAACAAGTAGTGCAAACCTTATCAATGGATTTATTTTTATTAAAGAGGGCATAAACCTAGGAAGAGTCAGGGAAGACAGGATCTTGGCTAACCGTTATTTAAGAGATATGATAAAGCAAAAGGAAAAATTCAAATTTATTTAACAATGCAAAAAGATGTAATGAATTTAAGACATATATAATTTGAGTTTACAAACAATTGGGGTCGCAGACCTCCGAAATCATTTAAATCTTGCGCCAGGCAATTAATATTTTTTAAGTTTTAAACCTTTTATATGAGCTAAAATCTTCGTAAGATTTTGAAATGGTGCTAAGATTAATAAATAGAAAATTTTAAGATAATTAACGTAATTAAGGTTAAACAACAAATCAAGTACAAGATGTGTACTTTAAGGATTTCTAGATAGGTATCTTAGAAATATGAACAAATAACAACTTCGAAAGTAACAACAAAAACAGGAAGAAATGAAATAGAAGTTTCTATAACTTCCTGTATTAATACAGAACTACGTTTAGAGATTATACAAATAGGGAAGGTCACTTATTGTGAAACCTGAAGAGAAAAATTGAAAGGAAGTTTCTAGAACTTCTATGTTTAATCAGGATCACGAGGAATAAATGGGGCAAGTTACCCTTTCGTGAAACCTGAATATAACTCACTTTTGAGTAGAAAGAATTGGGTTCCCTAATTAGAAGGGAGAAACAGTATACTTTAAGGCGTGTACTAGACACGAAGTTTTACAGACATTAATTCGTTGTACGTGGAGCAAGTAAGGGAGGGCACTTATTGAGAGTGACACCTCATTGAAAATAGACCTAAATTTGCAATTTGATTACTCTAGTTTGTTAGTAAAGGGTTTAGGAAAGATCAAAGGGGATGGTGGAAGAGTGTTCATGGCCGTATTTATTGTACTCGGACGAGCGCGACGCGGATGAAAAAGTTGAACAAGCACTGTTTTCACTATAGTCTGCTGATATAGTTGAAAAGTTCACTGTAGTAGCACAAAAAGTTTATGGCAAGGAAAGTTATTGCGATGGTGGAAAATAACTAGTTACACTAGATTTGCGAGAGTCTATTGCTTGAAAAACTTGTAGGTTATAGTTGAATGTAGCAGAAAAATTCCAACGGAGGAAGAAAAATTAGGTATTGATTAGGAGTTCATAAGGAAGATTCCTTAGTTTGAAAAAGTATTCCCACATCTGAGTGGAAAGTACTAGAAAGTTTAACTTGTAGATGAATTGTTTGGCATGGAAAATTCCAAAATAATCATGACTGAAGAATAGGGCAAAAATTAGTCCAGCGGTGGAACGAGCTGAGTATTCTATAGACAGTGGGTGATTCAATGGTGTCCCACGTTGTGAGAAAAAATCTCAGTTAATAAGCATAAGAAATGCTGCTTCATGTTAAAGTTAGCTTAGATAGACAAAAGCCCAACATAGAAAATCCGCGAAGGTTGATTATTGCCCCACATTAGAAATCTCACACTGCCTATAAAATGATGATTAAAAGCATGTAGCTATTTAAAATCCACTAAAATAAGGTGAAGAACGTCGAAATAGTATTTAGCTCATTTCTGATGAAAGGCGATTCCTTGCTGACCGTTAGTTACGATCTGGACATGGCGTCCAATTTGAAAGTTTGTCTCTCGAGGTGAGGAGACGAGCTCTAGTTGAGCTCCAACCGACTGGTTTGACTTCAGACGCACAAGTGAGGCCAGCTCAACGGAGCGCGGAGAGACCAGGGAAGGGAAAAGAGTGGGGGTAAGAGACAAAAGGAATACACATAAGAATAACCAACATAGTAACACTAAATTCTTTTGATGAAATGGTCTTCAAAGAGTTGATAGCAGGCGTCACTAGCGAACCCTGGTAGATGAAAAAGTAGACGAAGTCCTCTTGATCACAGAGATGATAGCTGGCGATAGTGACGAGATCTGGTAGCCAGATTGGTAAGGAAGTCCTCTTGTACCAGGGAAAATTGAGGAACTTCAGAAATTCGCTGCTAGATGACACTAGGTGGGTCATGGAAGATATATATCTAGAACAGACTTACAGGTAGTGTAAGAAAAATACACCAGCAAAGAGAAATCAGGAGATCACTGTTGGTGTTTGCGAAAAAGGAAGGGATGAACAAAGCAAAGAAAAGCAAAAGCTTACTCTGTCTTACCGTGTATTCCAAAGAATACACCAGTCATCATACAAAAACTAATGTTTTATTCAATAAGCAGGTCAAAATGTAGTATTGATAATGCAACTGGCAACTCTGTGTTCGAAGCGCTAATTACTACTGCAACCTACATCCAAGATTATCTGTTAAACATATTCGAACCTCGGTCTTTCCCTATATTTCTTGTCCTCCACAATCCTTCCATAACTAAGCTATTTCTGAGTGTCTAATGATGTCTTGCCAACTTATCTCTTCTATTGCATGCCATGGTAGATGAGTGGTTAACGTGTCGGATTACCAACCCCCAAGCTTGCAGGTTCACTCCTGGCCATGGTAAGTGATTTTTGAGAGGCAACAAAAATCACGACACGCATGTCATACGTTGTTGGCATGTTAAAGAACCCATTTGAATTCAGTAGGCCGTGTTCATAATGACAAAATTAATCTCGGGATTTTCCGCCAACTCAAAAGTTCCTCCTTTCTCTACTAGAAAGCGCTATAGTGTCAAGGAGCTTAGATATCTAACCTCCTTGACATTCATAGGGCTCCAAGGAACAACAAAATTCGATATGCAAGCTGCCCTCTGGGTGTCAAATAATAAAGCTTGCACCCGGCACCCGAGGTTATACGATATTATTATTATCTCTTCTATTCATTACTAACCGCCGAAAATGTCTCTTTTCTCCCTATCACCTTAATATATCTTCACTTATTACTCTATAATAATAATAATCATTATTATTATTATTATTATTATACTATAATCGCCATTATTCACGTAGATTTATATCAACAGTCCAAAAAATAATATTACTTCCAAACAGCACCGCATTCCAGATGAAGACTTTCAAAAATGGGAACTACGAAATATAAAATAAGGAAATCTAAATACATAAATATGCAAATAAGAATGAGGACCTAATAAGGAAAAGAGTGAAAGTGCCATTACCACTGTCGCCGCGGAGGTCCGGGTTGGATTCCCAGCTCTGACAAGAAATTTCAATTATATTGTGAAGGCTGGAACGGGGTACACTCAGCCTCGTGAGGCAACACTGAGAAGATGCGGGTTCCATTCCCACCTCAGCCATCCTGGAAGTGGTATTCCGTGGTTTCCCCGCTTCTACTTCAGGCAAATGCTGGGATAGTTCCTAACTTAAGGCCAAGGCCACCTCCTTCCCAATTTACAAATACACACACTAGCACAGCCATCACAATAACACACCCAAATACACGATGTCGCAGCCCTTAAAATAAGCAACAACAACATGTTTTCCAGTAAAAATCAATAATAGAACTCCCTCGCTAAGTGGCACTTTCACCCTTCTTTAGCAAACGGGACCAGGCTACGAGGTGCAACAATACTACAACAGTAAACCCTCGATTTAGCGGAATAATTGGGACGTCCGTTAAATCGAGAGTCCGTTTAATCGCGAATTCAAAAACTCTTTAATAACAACGCGATCCATGTTACAAAATTCAAGGCCCGCGCTTTGAGATGTAGGCTACATCGTCTCTCGAGCGTGTATATCGTGTCGGCCACTAATTAAAGAGGTTTTACTGTAATTAGCAGTTACTGTAGCGGCTTCGGTGGCGTAGTTGGTAGCATGCTGAGCATCTATGCCCAAGATCGCGGGTTCAAACCCGCTCGAAGTCGTCGGATTCTTTAAGAGCGTTAAAAATCCCTCAGTATGCCTTCCTTCGTAGGGGGAGTAAAGCCGGTGATCCCTCATAGATTTATGGCACGTTAAAGAACCTTCCACTAATTACACCTGTGTGATGCTAAATTAACTTATAGGTTAAACAACGCTCTTAAGGTTCCTACGTTCGTCGCCAGGAGCCGACTGCGGTGGCGTCTAGTAGCCGAGTTCTGAACTAGTATTGTTGACGGTGGCGTTTGTCGGCAAAAGTAGGAACTACTTGAAATTCAATGTCTGCAGTCCTTATTGAATTAAAAACAGATAACACACACTAATACAGACATCACAATTAACACCGGTTATCAGACAGATTCTACACACACCTAAAGTACACGGGGCTACATGACCGCATTGTCGCAGCCCCTAAACTGAGGAGCCAACCAACCAAGTATTTACTGTACTTTTCATTTTTTTTTTCGTGTGGCCTCCTCAGAGGCCGAGTGCAGGTCTTTCTATTCGACGCCCGTGGGCGACCTGCGCGTCGGGATGAGAGATGGAATGGATGAAGATGAATGAAACTGGCCAAGGATGTGGAAGGAAGCGGCCGTGGCCTATCAGAAGGTACCGTCCCAGCATTTGCCTGGTGTTAAAAATGGGGAAACCACGGAAAACCATTTCAGGGACAGCCGACGATGGGGCTCGAACCCACGCGTCTACCGAGTCAGCAGAGAGCTTGGTCCCATGACCTAACGCTGCGTTTTAGCCTGCGTAGCCACTGAAGAAGTTGGGACACACGCGCAGTTTCGTTGTGAATGTGCGGACGTGGCCCGATAAACTGAATTTAAAAATCTCGGTTCGTCCAATTCTGTCCGCTGAATCGAGGCCCGTTAAATCGAAGGTTTACTAATTTCCAGAGCTAGAAGTCATATGTATTTACATATTTATTTATTACCCAGATAGACATATTTTGTTGTTGTCCTCTATTCAAATTTAGCAAAAGTATTTTCTGACATTGGTTGTTGTTGTTTGAATCTTCAGTTTTTGACTGCTTTGATGCAGCCCTCCATGTTTCCCTGTCCTGAGCTAATCGTATCAACTCTACATAGCTACCACACCCTACATCCGAGGCAATCTGTTTAACATATTCTAACCTTGATCCACCCCTACAGTTCTTGACCTTGACCCTTCCTTCCATAACTAAGCTTGCTATTCCTGGGTGTCTTAGCATGTGTACTACCAACCTATCTCTTCTCTTCATTAGCAGACGCCAGAAACATCTCTCCTCTCCCACTCGTCTTAATACCTCTTCATTTGTTACCCTATCCACCCATATGATCTTCATCATTCTCCTGTAACACCTCATTTCAAACGCTTCAGTTATTGTCCTCTTTTCTGCTGCACTAACAGTCCAAGTTACACTTCCATAGAGCGCCGCGCTCCAGACAAAGACTTTAAAAAATGTCTTCCTAATACCTAAATCAATATTCGATGTCAACAGATTCCTTTTTTGTAGAAATGCTTTCCTTGCCTGAACCAACCTACTTTTCATATCCTCTTTGCTTCGTCCATCACTGGTTATTTTGCTTCCTAAGTAACAGAAGTCTCCTACTTCCTTCAGCTTTTCACCTGCCAATTTGATGTCCATAGAGGATTCTGATTTCTTTCGGCTGCATTCCAATGTTTTTATTTTATATTTATTAATTTTCATCATGACATTGCTATTACATAATTATGTTTATGTTCGACCCTCTCTATTATGTGTCAGATAACTGTATCATAATGATGGTCATTATAACACTGTTTTCGATTATGATACAGTTTCTCCAGCCAATCAGAGCTCGTTCATTGACCAATTAGGTAACGATAACTTCGCGCATGCGCTCAAAATCCAACATGTCGGACATAAACACAACATCGAACTATAATAAATTACCGACATGGAATACCCACCGTCCATATGTTCGCGTAAATAAACTGGCGAATATGAGACAAGAAATAGCACTGTACCTTAAAATCACCAACACTAATTTCTACACAGCGCATTGTCTTCAACTGACACCGGTGACAATATTACTGAGGGACGGCAGATGTAAACATATGGTTTGCATATGGCATTGCAAACACACAGAGCGCATGCGTCGGTCGTTCAAAGCTCTTGAAAGGCAGAGATATAACACCCAACGCTCGCTCTGCGATCACAAAATTCCAGTAGCTGACTCTCAACAGATATTTATGAATATTTATGTTAAAACATATAATAAAGTTATAATTATCGTCGAACATAAACAGTCGTATGCAACTCGCCTATAATGGTAATTAAGACACTCGTATGGCAATTATAAAACTCGCATACGCTCGTTTTATAAAAAATACTCGTGTCTTAATTATAGCCATTATAGGCTCGTTGCATAATGTACTATTATGTTCGACCCTGACTATTATATGTCAGAAAACTGTATCATAATGAGGTTCATTATAACACTTTTTTTTTTCATTATGAAACAGTTTCTCCCACCAATCAGAGCTCAAGAAACAGTTGTTTGACCAATTAGATAATTAGATGCGATGAGTTCTACGGCCTTCAAATTTAAATTTTACTGCCTGGCCTAGTGTCATAGTAGGGTAATCGAGGTGGCCATGGTCAAATACAAGGCATTCTCTGCGTCTCATGCACTCTGTTCAGTACATAAAACTGGCGAAATCTCGACAGATATTTATGAATAATTATGTTCGAACATAAAATAGTTATAATAATTATCATCGAACATTATCAGTCGTATGCAACTCGCCTATAATGGTAATTAAGACACTCGTATGGAAATTATAAAACTCGCTTGTGCTCGTTTAATAAACATACTCGAGTAGTTTTATAAAACGAGCGTATGCGAGTTTTATAATTTCCATACGAGTGTCTTAATTACCATTATAGGCGAGTTGCATACGACTGTTTATGTTCGACGATAATTATAACTTTATTATATGTTTTAACATAAATATTCATAAATATCTGTTCAGTCACTAGAATGTTGTGATCGGGTGCTGCGGTGAGTAGTATATCTCTGTTTTCCATGGTCTCTGGACAACCGACGCATGCGCTCTGTGTGCTTCAGTGCCATATGTTTTCAGATTGTGTATTCAGTAAAACTGTCACCGAAGTCGTTTAAATACAACGCGGTGTGTAGAAATTGTATTGGAGGATATTAAGGTACAGTGCTATTTCTTGTCTCATATTGTTACGGCTGTGAGTTTGTGTCATCGCTCGCCGCATGAGTCACAACTGCCCCAAGGCTGGGCTGTGCCTTGCCTCGTGTATTGCGTGCGCCTTATGCAACAGGGCTACTAGGACAAAGGGATGGTCCAGAATGTTCGTGACCCCGCCAGCGAAAGAAATGTCGAGAAGCCGTGTGTCCTGGACGATTCTAGAATTCATTGAGTCACCAGCCTGCTATATAAGCGGCCTCAAAGTGAGGGGACTGGGCTTTCTGTGGGTGTGTGTTTCTGAGCTAGTGCGTGTTTTCGTGAGCGACAGAAGTGTGGTGACGAAGTGCCGTGCGAGTTATGAAATCCAGTGACATTGTTTCTCCCAGCTTGTGAACAGCCTGCAGCAAGTGATCGTAAGTAACTGTAGTCGGTGTACAATAAGGGAGAGGAGCAGGTAGTTTCTGTCAAGGCCACCGTACTCATTAGGACGGATTAACTTCTGTGGTCTGTTGACAAGTGAAAGGGCCAAGAGCGCTCAAGGAAGAGACTTAAGAAAACTGGAGTAAGGTTCCAATTGCTTGTATTTGCTGATGAGTAGTGTAATTTTCTGGCCGCAATAAAGTTAATTATTTCTTTAAAGAAACATTCTGTGTTGTGCTTCAACCCACCGTAATCCAGTTAACAAAAGTGCCACTAGGGGGGTGGCACGTAACAACTGGTGTCAGAAGTAGGATTACGAACTCAAGCACAACACCTGACGGTCCTGGTTTCAAAACCCGAGCAGGTCATTTTCTCTAATTTTCTTGTGAGTGCGTGTCCTTTACAAGACAAACAACTAAAATGGAGGCGCAATTGGCAGCATTGCTAGAAAAGTTAAATGGCATGGAAACCAAAATGGAGGACGGCCAGAAGAATTTAACCAAGGACCTAACTGCCAAATTAGAAGACGGCCAGAAGAAGCTAGAAGACGGCCAGAAGAAGATGGAAGACGGTCAAAATAAGTTAGCGGAGGACCTGAAGAAGATGGAAGACAGCCAGAAAAGTTTAGCCGAGGACGTAACTTCCAAATTAGAAGACGGTCAGAACAAGCTAGGAGAGGCCCTAACCGCCAAATTTCTGGATGGCCAGAAAAATCTGGAAGAGTGTCTGCTGACGAAATTACAGGAAAGTCAAAAGAAATTGTAACAGGGTCTGCGTCAGGAGGTCAACACCGTCTGCCAGGGCCTACGTGAGGAAGTCACAGCAGTAGAAAAGAAGTTCGACGTCTTACAAGAGGAAGTTGCCGAACTGCGCCAACGCCCACTGACGGGGGTGGAAGAAATATTCAACGCTTTACAAAAAGAAATTTCTGAGCTGAACCAACGCCCGTCGATGGGGATGGAAGCGAGATTCAACGCTCTTCGAGAGGAAGTTGCCGAGCTGCGCCGACGCCCGCCCACAGGTACACCGGGAATATCAAGAACGGGACAGAGCTGAGTGACGCCCCCAACCTTCGACGGAGAGGTCCCGTTGAGCACCTATTTATGTCAGTTCGAGGCAGCCTGTTCAATAAACAACTGGAACAGCACGGAAAAGGCTACAGCTCTCATTGTAGCGCTGAGAGGGGACGCCCTTAACGTCCTTCAGGCCATCCCGACTGGATCCCAGGACTACGCTTCACTAATCGCCCATATGGAGTCCCGATATGGAGATAGCCATCTTCAGCAGGCCTACCAGATGCAGCTCCGGACCCGGGTACAAAAGAACGCGGAAACCCTGCAGGAGTTCGAGATGGACATCGCACGTCTCGTAAGGCTCGCCTACCCAACAGCGCCGGCCGACTTTCTGGAGCAGATAGCGACGCAGACTTTCACCGACGGGCTACGGGACTCGGACACTCAACAGGGGCTGAGACTCGTGCGCAATAAGACCCTGACAGATGCGCTGAGCCACGCACTTGAGTTCGAGACGGCAAAACAGGCATCAAGAATGCACGCGCGGGTGCGTCAAGTGGACGTCGACGAGCCAGTAAAAACCAACGAGACCAAGCTCCTGGCCGACGAATTAATGGAGGCGCTAAGCCGTTTCTTCGATAGTCGCGGCACCACCAGTAACGACACAGCCGAAAGGCAACCGGAGAGGCGGCCCGAAAGAGGACTACCGACCTGCTGGACCTGCCGTAAGAGAGGCCACCTGAGCAAGGACTGCGGTGATCGCCGCCGCCAAAGGTTTCCGTCGGGACAGTCAGTCGTAGGGAAACCGCACGGCCCAGGAAAGCAAGTATCAGCCAGCCTAGGGGGGCGAAGGTTGGCTTGTGACAGTCGTCAAACCCGGCAGTCCAAGTTCGTGTGAAGCAGTTACGGAGGGATAATAGCAGCCTGATGGTCGACGGAGTCGTCAACGGAGAGAGCTGGCCCATGCTAATCGACAAGGGAGCTTCGAGGACCATCGTCAGTCCCACCGTGATCCCGAAGTGGAGAGTGCAACCAACACAAAGGAACCTTCAGCTAATAACCGCGACTGGAGAGACCGCACCGGTACATGGCGAAGCATCGCTGGAGTTCGTCATTGGTCGGCGGGCGATAAAGCATCCAGTGCTTGTGGCTGACGTATCAAATGAAGTGATCATCGGACTGGACTTCCTGGACCAGAACAACATCATCTTGGATCTGAGTACCAACACTCTGCACTTCGGAGGTGAGGAACTTGCTTTGCAACCAGCACACGAGGCCGTGACCGCACGACGAGTAAGGCTGAGAGAAGACGTCATCGTTCCCACCAGGACGGAGGTCAGCGCCGCCGTAATTGTCGACGGAACAGCTGAGGGAGTGGCGGCTGTCATCGAGCCAAAATACGAGGACATCCAGACAAAAGGATTGCTAGTTGCCAAGACTCTCATCAACACGACGTCTCGGCCGTACGTCCGCCTGTCCAACCTGAACGACTACGATATTACGGTTCGCCGGGACACCAACCTAGGAATCTGCGAGCCCGTTACCTGGATTGCCCGCATCACAGACACGACGGACGGACACCTGCAGACGGACAACCGAAGAGGGCGCGCCCTGCCAGAAGAACTACAGAAGCTGTACCAAGGATCCCAGGACCATTTAGACGAGGAACAATCACGCCAACTTCGGGACCTGCTACACGAATTCCAGGATGTCTTCTCCGTGGGGAGCAAAGACTTCGGCAGGACAAGCTTGGTCCAGCATAGAATCGACGTTGGGGACAGCGCACCGATTAGGGCCCCATTCCGACGTGTCCCGCTCGCCAAGCAAGCCGAAGTCGACCGGATGGTAGTAGAGATGAAGGATCAAGGGGTGATCGAGCCATCACATAGTCCTTGGAGTTCCCCGGTCGTGCTTGTGAAGAAGAAGGACGGTTCCACCAGGTTCTGCGTGGACTACAGGCGGGTGAACGACGTCACGAAGAAGGACAGCTACCCTCTACCCCGGATCGACGACACGCTGGACACCATATCAGGATCAAGATGGTTCTCCACCTTGGATTTGAAGAGTGGCTACTGGCAGGAGGAGGTCCACCCTAAGGACCGCGAGAAAACGGCGTTCTCTGTGGGCAGCGGGCTCTGGCAGTTCACCGTCATGCCATTCGGTCTGTGCAACGCCCCTGCGACCTTCGAAAGGCTAATGGAGTCCATTCTGAGGGGACTACACTGGAAGACCTGCCTGGTCTACCTAGACGACGTCATCGTTCTAGGAAGAAGCTTCGAGGAGCACTACAGCAACCTGAAGGAGATCTTGTTGAAGCTACGGGCTGCCCAGCTGAAGTTGAGCCCCAAGAAGTGTCAGCTCTTCCAGAAGCGGGTCCAGTACCTTGGGCATATCGTCTCCGAGGAAGGGGTGCGCACCGACCCAGAGAAGACCGCAGCTGTGAGGGGGTGGCCAGTTCCGAAGGACAAGTCCCAACTACGAAGCTTCCTGGGACTCTGCACTTATTACCGTCGCTTCGTGAGAGGATTCGCCGACATCGCCAAACCTTTACATCGACTGACTGAGAAGGACCAACTCTTCACGTGGACAGCAGAATGCCACAGTGCCTTCGAACAACTCAAGCAGGCTCTGTGCACCGCGCTGCCTTCGAACAACTCAAGCAGGCTCTGTGCACCGCGCCTATTCTGGCCTACCCCAGACCTGGAACAAGATTCATCGTCGATACCGATGCCAGCGACTTTGGCATAGGGGGAATCCTGTCGCAAGTAGTGGACGGCCAGGAGAGAGTAGTGGCCTACTTCAGCAAGGCCTTGTCAAAGCCTAAAGGAACTACTACGTCACCAGGAAGGAGCTGCTCGCCATCGTGAAGACCATTGAACACTTCCACAAGTACCTGTACGGCCAAGAATTTCTCATCAGGACCGACCATGCATCCCTGCGGTGGCTCCTGAACTTCAAGCAGCCCGAGGGTCAACTCGCGCAGTGGTTAGAGAGGCTTCAACAGTACAACTTTGAGATTCAGCACAGGAAAGGCCAACTGCATTCTAACGCCGACGCCCTGTCATGAAGACCGTGCCCCGAAGACTGCACCTTCTGTGCCCGAAGGGAGGAGAACACCGAGATACAGTGCCGAAGGACTACCGTGGAACTTCAAGGGATCTGGAGCCACGAATCTTTCACGCGGGCACAAGCAGAAGATGATGACCTGGGACTGATAGCCGAATGGAAGAGGGCCTGTGTCCCCAGACCCGGTTGGAACATTGTGAGTGACTGCAGCCCAAAGTTCAAGTCCTACTGGGCGCAGTGGGACTCGCTGATTGTAAGGGATGGCCTCATCTGCCGTACCTGGGAGAGCACCGACGGGAAGACATCTCGGTAACAAGTCGTCGTTCCAAAGGCTATGACGGAGGAAGTCCTGAAGGAAGTTCATGGAGGATCATCTGGTGGACACCTAGGGATAAAGAAGACCCTGGAGAAGCTGAGAGAGCGGTTCTACTGGATCGGATGCCGAACAGACGTGGAGAACCACTGCGCGAGGTGCCACGATTGCGCAGCCAGCAAGGGCCCAGGACGGAGACGACGGGGTCCACTGAAGACCTATCGAGTGGCCATCGATGTTGCTGGGCCATTCCCGTTAAGCGAGACAGGGAACCGCTACATATTAGTCGTCAGCGACTACTTTACCAAATGGCCGGAGGCGTATGCGCTCCCTAACCAAGAAGCCGCGACGATTGCTGAGACCCTGGTGAAGGAATTCGTCAGCCGGTACGGAGTACCCCTGGAGCTGCACTCCGACCAAGGGAGGAACTTCGAGTCGCAGGTGTTCCAGAACCTATGCCAGCTGCTGGGAATCCGGAAGACAAGGACAACGCAGCTACACCCTCGGTCCGACGGGATGGTAGAGCGATTCAATCGCACCATCGAGAACCATCTCCGAATAGTCGTCAGCGAGCACCAGAGGGATTGGGACAAACATCTTCCACTATTTCTCCTGGCCTACCGCGCCGCCGTGCATGAAGCCACCGGGTGCACACCAGCCCGGGCCATGTTTGGGAGGGAGCTCCGTCTACCTGTCGATCTTGCCTTCGGCCGACCTGGGAATGATCCGGTCCCGGTAAGCCAGTATTGTCAAGAACTGGTCGACCAACTGGAGGACGTGCACGCGTTCGCGAGGAGGAAACTGCGGATCGAGACCGACCGAATGAAGACCCGATACGACCAACAGACGGATGCCGGTGAATTCCACGAGGACGACCTGGTCTGGCTCTTCAACCCGTTACGGAAGAAAGGCCTGTCACCCAAACTGCAGAAGTCCTGGGAGGGCCCGTACCGAGTCGTGAAACGGATCAACGATGTCGTCTACAGGATCCAGCGGAGCCCGAGGGCGAAGATGGAGATCGTGCATCGAGATCGCCTGGCAGCCTACGGAGGGACACAGACGGACCAATGATTGATCGGGACGATCAGCCTTTTAGGATGGGGGTGGTGTTACGGCTGTGAGTTTGTGTCATCGCTCGCCGCATGAGTCACAACTGCCCCAAGGCTGGGCTGTGCCTTGCCTCGTGTATTGCGTGCGCCTTATGCAACAGGGCTACTAGGACAAAGGGATGGTCCAGAATGTCCGTGACCCCGCCAGCGAAAGAAATGTCGAGAAGCCGTGTGTCCTGGACGATTCTAGAATTCATTGAGTCACCAGCCTGCTATATAAGCGGCCTCAAAGTGAGGGGACTGGGCTTTCTGTGGGTGTGTGTTTCTGAGCTAGTGCGTGTTTTCGTGAGCGACAGAAGTGTGGTGACGAAGTGCCGTGCGAGTTATGAAATCCAGTGACATTGTTTCTCCCAGCTTGTGAACAGCCTGCAGCAAGTGATCGAAAGTAACTGTAGTCGGTGTACAATAAGGGAGAGGAGCAGGTAGTTTCTGTCTAGGCCACCGTACTCATTAGGACGGATTAACTTCTGTGGTCTGTTGACAAGTGAAAGGGCCAAGAGCGCTCAAGGAAGAGACTTGAGGAAACTGGAGTAAGGCTCCTAATTGCTTGTATTTGCTGATGAGTAGTGTAATTTTCTGGCCGCAATAAAGTTAATTATTTCTTTAAAGAAACATTCTGTGTTGTGCTTCAACCCACCGTAATCCAGTTAACAAAAGTGCCACTAGGGGGGTGGCACGTAACAATATTCACAAGTTTATTTACGCGAACATATGGACGGTGCACTTTCGGTAATTTATATAGACATGTTGGATTTTGAGCGCATGCGCGAAGGTATCCTTATCTAATTGGTCACACAACTGTTTCTTGAGCTCTGATTGGTGGGAGGAACTGTTTCATAATGAAAAATAATGTTATAATGAGCCTCATTATGATACAGATTTCTGACGCATAATAGTTAGGGTCGAACATAAAATAGTTTTCTGAATTTAGTGATTCTAATGCAATATTTGTACATATTTTATTCTTAGCTAAATAAATAAATAATTATCGTTTTATTATATATGAATTTCAGCCAATGGCCATAGCTGGGTATTTTAATTGAACGCCCTAAAGCTCGCCATCAAGTTCAATTTCAAGTAGTTCCAACTTGGGCTACTGGATGCCACTGTCACTGACACCAAGCGACAAATGTTGGAACTTCATAGAGCGTGTCTAACCATCCAAATATATCCTACAAATTTCGCTACACACTGCTAATTGTAGTGATAGGTTCTTTTACATGCCGTAAATCTATGACATGGGCCCGCTGACTTTACTTCCCCTCCGAAGGAAGGCATACTGAAGGATCTTAACGCTCTTAAAAATCCGATGATCTTGGCCGCGTTTGAACCCGCGATCTTGGGCATTGCAGTTCCGCATGCTACCCACTACCAGGGCCGTATTTCTAAATAGGCTAAGTAGGCTGCAGCCTAGAGCGACAAATTTTCAGGGGCGGCATTTTGGCAATTTATTCAAAAGTTTAAATGAAGTACAGTATTTCAGCCGGTAATAATATTATCCGTACGAATTTAAGAATACATGTTATTAAAAATATGTTTTAGTCCTACAGTTTTTCCTGCCTTAGCAGAGTTAAGAACTATCTGCGAACTAGTATTTCTGAAATATGGTTAAACTCACTTTCATGATGGTACTTTGCATTGTGGCAAATACAACAAAAACACTTTCATATGAGCACATTATTAACGAGTTTGGCATTAAGAAATCTCGTAAGAAAGATATGTAAATTTGAACATCAAGATTGGGTGGGGTGAGTTGTTTTAGAGAAATTTGTATATTTTTCAACAAATAAACCAGTAATTAACTACATTTTGTGTAATTCCATGTCACCATGTCGGACAACTTCATTCAAATTGAACACAGTTCTTCAATTACGCAAAAGATAGTCATTAGCTTTAAAATATACAAATATGTGTAAAATAGTGATCACTGTGATCTCCAAGAACAAATTAATTGATTACGTTCGAAACCCATTTCATTTTTTAACGAATCTTAAAAGAAGTAAGTCGCCTCCGTAGCGTAGCGGTCAGCATGGTTAGCTGCCGCCCCGGAGGTTCTGGGTTCGATTCCCGGCTCTGCCACGAAATTTGAAAAGTGGTATGAGGACTGGCACGGGGTCTACACAGCCTCGGGTGGCCCAAATGAGTAGAGGGGGTTCGATTCCCACCTCAGCCATCCTGGAAGTGGTTTTCCGTGGTTTCCCACTTCGTCTTCAGGCAAATGCCGGGATGGTACCTACTGTAAGGCAACGGCTGCCTCCTTCCCTCTTCCTAGCCTATCCATCCCAATCTTCCATCCCTTCCCCTCCCTCATGTGGCCCCTGTTCGCTTTGCAGGTGAGGCCGCCTGGGCGAAGTGCTGATCACACCTCCCCAGTTGTATCCATCCCGACCAGATGTTCCAAGCTCCAGGACACTGCCCATAGAGGCGGTAGTGGTGAGTTCCCTCGCTGAGTCCGTGGGAACCACCAACCTAGAGGGTAAATTGACTAAATAAAAATAAAAATAAAAAGAAGTAAGTAAAGAAACAAGTAGATAACTAATTTCATTACGGTACATAATTTATTATGAAAACCATTAAAATTGTAGTTTTATCTAAACTAAATGAACTTTATTTCAAAAAAAATATGAAAACGCCATGAACTCTATTCTTTTGTTGTATAAAACAAATGTATTAAGCAAATATGAACTATTGAGGGGCGGCAAATGGACTTTAGCCTATAGGCGGCATATTCTTAAATCCGGCCCTGCCCACTACGCCACCGAAGTCGCTAATTATCGTTTTCAGTGACAGAAAATATGGCAACACAGGACAAGTTTACAGTTTTTCACAGTACATAAATTGTTTTTGAGCAAAGAAAGATTTCTAAAGTGGGTGTATCAATAGCTAGCATCCCGGTACCAGTGCTTATAAAAATATACCTTGACCTTGAGATGCGAACGTTTTCCAGAAATTCAAGTTTTGAGGAAATGAGTGTAATGTAAAACTAAAATCAGATACACATATCTCCTGTTGATACAGTGAATGTGCGATAGAGTGAAACTTCAGCCGATACAAAACACTTTTGTTTCAAGTTTGAAAATGAAAATGTAAAACAATATTTCGTGGCAAACTGTTATGGTAGCAGAAATAATCAATGAATGAATAACAAATAAAAATTAAGTGAACTGAATAAAAATGAATAATTTAATTGACGAATCCAGTTTTTAAATGTATTTCTGTAGCTCTAAAAGTAACAAAATTTAGTGTTTATTGGTAAACTAATGTTACTGTCCATATTTTTACAAGTAGTTTCGTGAAGAACTATAGTCCATTTTAATATATCCTACTTATGTTAGTTGCCTCTATCAACACACGCAATTTCAGTTTCATTGCTGTAACAGATTCGTAGATATTGAGAATCGTCTAAATATTTCGGATGGTCGCCATGTTGTAATTTTTATATATGTAGCTCTTAGAGTTATGTACCATTACATGAAGATTGTTGTGTAAGTGTACTATTCAAACTTGAATCGCATGATTAAGACACAAGAAATGAAAACCAGATTTTAAAATTGCGTACAGCTGCTATCTTATGGTTATAAAAACAATTGAAATGAATTAGATGCCAGTTGATTTTTTAAAGAATTTCCCGTACCGAGTTTAACTGCGCTCGAATGGTTAAATCGCGAGAAACGTCCATTTAAATATTTCGCGTCACTGCCATGTTGGATTTGTGCTCACCAAGTTATTCAAAGTCCCATGGGTGAACTTATGTTGATAGCCTCTATCAACATACAAAATGTCAGTTTGATTGCTATCATAGATTACTAGATATTGAGAACCGTCTAAATATTTTGGATGGTTGCCATGTTGGATTTCTATACATGTAGGACATAGAGTTATGAACTATTATATGACTATTTTTGCGTAGGTTCATTATTCCAACGTTCACTTCAATCGCATGATTAATACACAAGAAATAAAAACTTAATTTTAAAATTGCGCACAGCCGCCATCTTGAGGTTATGTGAACAATTGAACTTAATTAGATGCCAGTGCATTGCAATGTGTATAAACATTTACTGTACCATATTCTAATGTGCTCAGATGGTTTAATTGCGAGAAAAAAAAATATTAAAATGCTTCATGTTCGCTCGGCCGCCATGTTTGTTTTGTATTTTACAAGTTATTGGAAGTCTCATTGCTGAACTTCTACTAGTGCCTTTTATCACCGTACAAAATTTCAGGGTGATATCAGTAATAGTTTCGGAGATATAGAATGCCGGTGATATATTTCGCACAGCCGCCATGTTTAATTGGTGAGACGTAATAAAATTTGAAGGGCACGGTCGAGGTTGGCTAAAATAGTACTATGAACCGTACCCAATTTCATTGAAATCGCTCCATCCGTTTAGAAGCTATTAGGGACACACACACAAATACACACACACGGACAAAAGGTGATCTCATAAGCCTATTTTTTCATAAATGAAAATAGGCTAAAAATATATTTACATATTATTATTATTTCCGATTATTCCCCTTCAGGAGAGCGTGAGAACTTGAGCCAATCACAACTTCGCTCTCTTTTCCTCTCTCCTTTTCTTCCCAAAACCTCTTCATTAGTTCACTGTGCTTTTTTCTCCCTTTCCTCTGTCCATTTTTTCCCTGATGTGTCCTGCCTTGAAACTTGTACAATTTTCGTGCTTCTGATTGTATTTCTAAATTGTTCTCTGTCCTTAATGTCGTCTTCAGAGATTTTAAGTTATTCCATGTCTTCATGTACCTCTTTTATCCAACTGGTCTTTAATTTACTTGCATTCACGTTATTGAAAATTTTCTTAGTGAGTCTGTTCTCATCCATCCTATATAAAATGTGTCCATAGAACTGCAGACGTCTCTTCCTAAATTTATCTATAATGGTGTCTGTATTTTCATAAAGTTCCTTTGTTGGTCTCATGACCCAAATTCCATTACGGAAAACAGGGCCATGGATTTTCCTAAGAATATATATATCTTGACACTCGTACATATAAATCCTAGATCTGGTAATTACTTAACGATATTTTGCTCACTTGGGCACATTGGACTGTTGAACTTTCTACCAATTAAAGTAATGACCTTAGGCACTGTTACCGTCTACCGCCATATGCGGCATGGCTAATGAAAATTAAATCCACAGCCTGCTTCCAGTCTCCGACCGGGTCAGGAATGGAATGAATGATACAGCCTTTTATTCAAAATAAATACTTTGTCATATTCCGGCACTTTCGCCCATTTCCATCGGTGGTCCTCAAATGTCTGTCTGTATATTTGAGGTGAAATTCATGTTCCCATACTCCGCTTGGTCTCCAATATAGTGGTGACTATCGAGCTTTGTGAAGCACCATTGAAGATAACGAATCCTCTCGCCAGCTCGAGAATAAGCGAACCTGGTGGAGGATTAAGGACCGACACACAACATCCGCCCGGACTCCCAATTTGTGTAATGGTTAGCGCAGTATTGTATGCAGTCATTACGGCAATATGAGTGGCACATCCCTCGCAGCCAGATAATCACCACGTCTGCTGGAGCAGAAATACAAGCCAAATTAATATATAGGATGTTTATTGCGGCAGACTCCAGGAAGGATCTTGAAACCCAAGTGCAGACATGGCATGATCGTCTGCAGGGATTTGGTCTTCGTTTGAATATCCACAAGACTGAATACCTAGAAACGATTCCATCCCCTGGAACTATAGGTATTAATAAGCGGCTTCGGTGGCGTAGTTGGTAGCATGCTTAACTGCTGTGCCCAAGATAGCGGGTTCAAACCCGGCCGAAGTCGTCGGATTTTTTAAGAGCGTTAAAATCCTTCAGTATGCCTTCCTTCGGAGGGGAAGTAAAGCCGGCGGTCCCATGTCATAGATTTATGGCATGTAAAAGATCCTTTGACAGACTAAACTTGTGTAAAGCAAAATTGTTAGGTTGGATTTCGTTAGAACGCTCTATCAAAGTTCCAACGTTCACCACTAGGTGTCATTGATATCTGGTGGCGAAAGTTGGAACTACTTGAAATTGAACGGAACTTGTAGCTCACCCTTTAGGGTGTCCGCTGGAAGCAGCTACAGACTCAGGCGAGCCGAACATGTCCTCGGACACTCCCGGCACTTAAAGCCATACGATAAATAAATAAAATAACAAATAGGTATTAATGGAGCTCCTCTTACCAAGGTAAATACATTCCGATACCTAGGCTCACGATTGAATGGCGACAGCTCTGTGGATGAAGATGTGCGAGCACGAATCAATGCTACTTGGATGCGATTCAGAGATGTCACCGGTGTTCTTTGTGATAAGAAGATGCCTATCCGCCTAAAATCAAAGATATGCCGCACAATGGTGAAACCAGTTGCATTATATGGTACCGAGTGTTGGCCAGCACCTAGAAGTGCTGAGCACTCACTTCATGTCATGGAAATGCGGATGCTGCGAAGATCTTTAGACATTTTTCTGCTCGACCATATCCCCAACAGAACGATTCGACATATAGCTGGCGTGCCTCCAATCAATGAGTAAATACAGGAATGGAGACTCCGTTGGTATGGACACGATGTCCGTGCACCACAAAGTTCAGTCATCGGCTCGGCCTACCATCTAACGGTCGACGGCTAGAGACAGCGTTGGAGACCAAAATTGCGGTGGCTCGACACTATTAACGCAGATTTACGATCAAGAAACTTGAAATCTCGCGAAGCATTAGATCACAATAAATGGCGTGCATTGATCCAAAAAACGGACCCCGTTCCTACGGGATGACGCTAAGAAGAAGAAGAATATTTTTCTTTTCTTTCTTTCTTTCTTAGTCGTTTACCCTCCAGGTTGGTGGAACCCACGGACTCAGCGAGGGAACTCACCACTACCGCCTCGACGGGCAGTGTCCTAGAGCTGGGAACATCTAATCGGAGGGGATACAACTGGTGAGGTGTGTTTGGCACCTCGCCCAGGCGGCCTCACCTGCAAAGTGAACAGGGGCCTCATGAGGGAAGGTAATGGATGGTCAGGATGGATAGACAAGGAAGAGGGAAGGAGGTGGCCGTGGCCTTGAAGAAGGTACTGCCCCCGTAATTGAATTATATTGAGACCACGATGGCTGTATTGGAAAATATGAAGAAAGTTATGGCTGTCATAGTTGTGACGTGGATATTCATGACGTAAGCACGGATGACGCAGACTTCACGCAAGTAGGCTGCTTGAGCTGAGATTCTTGGTGACGTCATGATTTTGTTCGAGAAAGATCTGAGATTTACGACGCAGTCGCAGGGAAACATGGAATTGTGCTGAGGAAGAAGTTACGCGATTGGAGGAGAGACTCAAACCAATGAACGATAGTTAGGAGGGAGACGGAGATTACTGAAACTATCATATTTAATTACTTTTGGAATGCAGAATTGTGGAAATCTATTTTCAGTTATGGCATTGATTTGGAATTTTGATGAAATTATTTTTGAGTTTTTCAAATTTGAAGATCCGTCAAGTATTGCCAAAGTTAGAACTTCTAGCGATGACGGAGAAACAAGCTATGGAAGGGATGGATACGCCCCTTAAGAAGTTGATAAAAGGTCTTGCACAGCAGAGAGGAGCTCTCATAACTCATGTGTCTGATACCGCATATATACTGCTGATGTTATAGTCGTTTTCGAGTGAATAAGTGAAACAAGTCGTCTTTAGCGTGTGGTAAAGCCAACCGCATCGAACGAGCTTCGAGCGCGCCGCAGTTCCATTTTACGGTATTTGAAAACTAGGCGAAGTTGAAACGCACTCATTTTCAAGTCTACAAGTTAACATATCAAGAGTTGACTAATGCCTTTAAGCTAATTCGATTGTGCAGTACTATATTAAAGTGTGTAGAAAGGTTGAACATTTTCAAGATTCTAATTCGAAAGATATTGGCATTTTAAGACGGCAGACAAAAGTGATTTTCTCGCCACCTGAGAAGCACTTTTAAATATCACATTGTACGCTACGGCTGACACTGGTATTGCAACCGTGCTACTACATATTGCTTTTGATAATATAACGCTGCATTCTAACATGGAACAATATAATATGGCAATTCTTTCAACTATTATAACGGAAGTGGAGATGGAAGACTAAGGACTTTAATGCAATTGGGACATATATCGATGGAGTGAATTAACAGCATGGAACTTCGCTAATCGTCTTTCTACAAAAGCGAGCATGTAGTGAACATCCAACTACACTCATGCATCGTTGTCCAACGCTGAATTATATCAAATGGCAGTGGAAACATGTTCATACTCCACAAATATGAATATTTCTACGGAAATTATTGGAATAAACTTCATGGCGAATTACTACCAGAACTTCAGGAACTATCAAGAGAGGCCAGGGTGGACCCGGCTCACACAGAAGAGTTTTGCCAGAAGGATGTCTATCGTATACACGGAGCAGTGCAATTTCCGGAGGAGGAAGCAGTTCGATTCTCCGAGGGCGCTGATTCCAGGTTCGAGGACGGAGCACATCTTTTTGGTGAAATGGAACCATCACCAGTCTTCTTTGGAAGATTTTCCTCTGGAACTTCAATCAACAGATAAGGTAGTCGTGAACGTTTCTTGTTTTATTTGAGCCATTTAGCGATGTCTGAGCAACCATTTTTCCCATATTTTTGTCCCATATATATTATGCCCCATTTTCTTGCCTGATATTTCTGTACTCAGTACACTTCGATGAGTTATGCCTTTTTCTACGATTTATTAAGACATTGTTATGTCATTGGCAGATTTAAATAATTTTGGATCAGTTGAGACTGACAATGAATATTCTTTCAGTAATTTGCATATTTTTGTAGTCACGATTTGACTGTAAAGTTAATGATTTTCTATGGCAGATTTGAATTCAGACAGCGTGTCACTTTATTAAAGTAATTCTTTTCAGTAAATTACTTTGACCAATTTTCTGTCATCCTCAAGAAAGAAGAATAATTAAAAGATTTTAGAGCGTTAAAATCTATATCTGTATCGACGATCTTGGAAATACTAGTCGTTTTATGAACATGATTGCAACATAGACATTTATCGTCAGTTATCGTCATTACCATTGCATTACAGACAATTTTATGCAATATGAACATTGATTACGATTTATTGAATACACTATAGTAATGAACTTTTGATAGGAATTTTTCTCAATACTAGATTGGAACAATAATGTTTGCATTCCAAAGTCTAATTGTATTCTATTCAACTATTTTGCAGTTTAGATGAACTTTGTTTGAAGATAGTATTTTTATACTACGATACTTAGGAGATATTAATCTCAATTTTGATAGACCAGAAAGGCGTGTATAATCGTATTTGCTATTAAATTTATTTTTGTGATTGGCAAATTTTTACTTCATATCGATTCATGAATGAAACCCACGAAGGTTAAATAAAATAACAGTTTTGAAACAATTAATGAATATAAGAATTTTTAAAGTGGAACTATGGATGTATAATCGTGAGTTCAGTGGACATGTAAAAGTCGCTGATGAATAATGCCCTTGAATAATTGAAGGAGGTTCCCACAGTAATATTAATGATGTTGATGAGATTACAAGTGGAGGTTTTGTGTATGGATTATGGCAGATTTTGATGCCATATATATTGAAATATATGATGAATTCTGGGCCTATTTTATGCAACTTGTGCATTTGAAGCGAAGTATTTTTCCGCTGAGTTTATTGTCCAGGTCCTTTGAAAATTAATCATGTGAAATTACTGTTAAAATTAACAAGAGTGTTAAATAATTTGAGATAACGATTTTGAATGGAGGTTACCGTCACTAATAACAATAATAATTATTAAAACTTATTAAACCTGGATTTATAACACTTAAATATAACTAACCTTCATTGGTCGATTATATTAACCTGATTTGAGTAATTATCAACCGGATAAACGTGTGGTTTAATGTATTTCTAAAATAAATAAATAAATAAATAAATATAAATATTGTAAATAAATTATGTAATTATCTTTAATAATAATTGGAAATGAAAGGAATTAAGAGAGGCGTGTATAGATTTTTGAATTGTCATTTGACAATATTATAAACAATTTGTAATTGTTATAAACAATTAATGAGCATTTGTTATAAACATTAAGAGTTTTGTTAATATACTCTAAAGAACGCTAATTATACATATGGATTATACCATTAAACAAGTTTTGGGATTATTAGAGTAATCCAGTAACATTTGATTGAAGCATTTAAAAGATTTGCGTGTTAATATTTGAGTTGAGTTGAGGACATTTAAAGCGTTTGAAAAGGAGCTAAGCTCGAAGGTTACGAGCATATGCTAGCACTAGCCGCACAGGTGGGCCCGTTTGATGACGTGGGCATCCGACTTGTTGAAGGGTGGATTGCAGCTGGCCTGACAACTGTATGTTAGAGGCCAAGGTCAATTACATAACAGGCCTGCAGTTATAAATAAAGTGTGATGTTTATGAAAGAGGAAAACAATTGCTACGTGTCTTGTCCCAATTCCCTCATCCATTCCAAGTGTATTACTATTATTACGTTCTTTATAAGCAAGTGAAAGATAAAATTTTGTATGTAACGTCTACCAGTCCTACAGGAGGACATGATTATATTGACAATGGCTTCTGATTGCCAGCCACGTGTATTTTGTTGAGTTTTTGTTAAAGTCATTCCCTTTATGTGAAATAAATTATTGTACAGTTTAAAGTTTCTTGTCTTCGTCTTGGTTCGTTTTAAATATCATGGTGGAGGTTATTGTGTGGGCATACTTTAAGTGATCCAGTTGGCAACCCATTCCCGAGATTAATTTGAAGAGGTAAGTAAAGGTAAGTATGAACCCCCGTATATTTTGGTGTGTTCCACAATAATTTTCTTGTTAACTGCTGTGCTCTAATCTCGGTAGTATCTGTCAGTGCCATTTTCATTGATGTAGCTGTGCCGGTGCGTTTGATTATTGGCAATCCGATTGAGGGGGCGGATATCTGACAGCCTACTATCCGGATTTACGGGGTCAGTAGGATTGGCGCCGCAATTTCGTGGGGCTCGATCAGCTCGATTGGCTCGATTGGCACGTTCAGCAAAACATTGGATTACCAAGTTATTGCAGTAAAATTGGTACCGCAATTTTGTGGAGTGCTCGAATAACATTGGATTACCAAGTTATCGATGTCAATGGGATTGTGAAGACTCAAATAAAGAGGTTGATTCTTTGTTAGATGTCTTGGCCAATTGTAGAATTTGAGAGTGTGATTATATAGGGATTAAATGTTGTGTTGTATTAGGAAAATTACACTCAGAAAAGATCAGATCTTATACAACTTGAGAGAGGTTAAATAGGCTGGAAACTTAGAAAAATCGCCTATGATCTGGAGTCTTATTTTATTTGACCGACTTATGACATGTTTCGTCATATTAAAGATAAAATTAAACTATTTGGATTGTAAATGTAAATTATTTGTGTTAGGATATTTTAAAATGAACCAAAGAAATTTGAACATGTGCTTGAGTTTATTTCAACATAAGATGTCTACGAAAGTTAATTATAAGGTAATTATAAGTTAGATTTAAGACAGAAAATTGCTCAAATTTATATATGGTGAAAGATGTTGCTCAGATGTTGTTATTTTGCTCTGTTTGATGTATGTCCCTAACGCAGTCTATTTTTGAATAATATTGAAATGGCAGATGAAAGTATGAGGATGATGCTAGAGGAGTTGAAAGCTAGCATGAATGAAAGTGCGAGGGAGTTGAGAGATAGCATGAAGGAGATGGAAGCTAGGAATACTAGTCGAATGGAGGAGAATGCTAGTAATATGTCTGCTAATTTGAAGGCTAGCATGAATGAAAGTGTAAAGCAGATGCTGGATGAAAATTTGAAAGTTCTTCAGACCAGTTCTGCAAACTTAGAAAATGATATGTCGCGTTTACAGATCAGTACCCAGGGAATCGAGAATGCTGTAAGTGACATTCATAAAGATGTTTCAGAGGTTAAAACTGATGTTTCTAAGGTACAGAAAGATCTTAATATGTTGAATCTTGATGTTGCTAATGTCCGGGGTGATATTTCATGTGCTAGAGCTGAAGTAATTGTTGTTTGGAACGATGTTGCTACTGTACAAGATTAAGTAGAAGAGGTTCAAAGAGGGATTCAAAATGTTCGAACCGATGTGTCAAATGTTCAAGTAGACATTAATAACATTCATTCAGATGTAAATGAGATGCAAAGCGATATAACTAAGATACAAGTAGAAGTTAACACTGTTTTTGTAGACATTGCTAAAGTTCAAACTGATGTCAATAAAGTTAGAGAAGAAATTGAAACTTCAAAAACACTTTGTACTCGTAACATTAGTGCATTAACAACTAGGTTAGTTGACGAGTCTGTTAGGACAACAGCTTCTTTAGCAGGATTAAAGTATGATGTAGAGGTCATGAGAACCCAAGTATTAGATCATAATCGATTACTTAAAGAAGATATCGAAGTAGATATTGCGGAAATGTTAACTGCAAATGTAACGGTGTGGAAAGATGAATGGAATAGGTCAAGTGGGGAACATGTAACTCAGATTCAGGAACGAATTGAAAGAAAACTTGCCAGTACACAAGTAGACATTAATAATGAGGTAGTGCAAATTAGGAAAGATTTGAGTGTAAGGATGGACTCGCTATCCGAAAAACAGGTAGAGGATAGAACGCAAATAGGTCAGGACGTGCAAGCATTAAAATCCGCGTTAGAGGAACAGATTCATAAGGTTGTCTCTGATGTTAATGAAACCACGAGCAAACTTCAGAATTTGAAATTAGGATAAGCCAGCATGATGGAAACCTATAAAGAAGAGTTGATCAGGAAAGTCATCACGGAAATCACGGATAAGGATCCAGAAGGCTTGACTGGTGACGATGATAGGAATTACGTCAGACGATGTAACCTCGCTACAGAAGAAAGAGATATTAGTCCTGAGGAACGTATATCCAGATTCCGAGAAGAAGATGAGGATAGGAATATTGAACCTGAATGGAGATATCGTGATAGTGGGAAGAATTACATGGATTCATATCCGAGAAATGTGACCGTCATCAGGAACTTCGAGGACAAACCTCAAAAATTTAGCAATACTGATAGTCTAACACCAATAGAATATATCAGGAACTTGAAAGACTATTTCATTGAAGCTCACATTCCCAGAGAAAGAGAGATGAGGATAGTGGAGAGATTTCTAGCTGGAGGACCCCTTGAATGGTTCAGAGCATTTCGCTATACGTTCAGTAATTTTGACGAATTTGCAGAGGCACTGATAAAACGATTCTGGTCCATCGAAGCGCAGAATTCATTAAGAGCGGAGGTATACTCAAGGAAGTATTCAGGTACTCTTCCAACACGGTACGCTGATTTCTTCACGAGCCAGTTATCACGCTTGAGATTTTTGCAACCCCCATTGTCAACAGAGCAGTTGATAAATGCGATTTCTCGTATGCTGCCTGTGGAGGTGAGAAGACTCATCATATCGTCAAACATCAGGGATTTGACCAGTATGGACGAATTGTTGAGGAGGCTTGACTACACGAGTCCAATGCCAAATGTGGTACAAAAAGGTCAGAGGCACGAATTCAAAGACATCAATACTGTCTATATGGATCAAGTTCAGCAAACTGACAAGCCTGATGAGGAAAAAACTGAAAATGTAGGTCCTCACAGGAACCATCACTTTCGCAACCACAGATCGCAAGGTTACCGTCCATATCAGCAAAGAAGAGGCTGGAATAATAATAGAGGAAATTATAACAATGGAAGAGGTAGATACTACAATAACCAGGGCTACAATAGGAATTACAATAGAAATTACCAGAATCAAAATCAGAATTCTCAAGGTCAGGTTATGACACCCGACAAATATCAGGAAAGAGAGAAAGAAAGTCAGCAGTATCTTAAGGAATTACGAGAGAAGGAAGCTGAAAACCAAAAGAAAAGACAGGATGTAGTGATCGATCCTGGTCCTTCTACAAGCCAGCAGAACTTTGAGATTGGTAACACAAAAAAAACGCCGATTTCTCAACGACAGTGAGAGACCATAAATACATTGCCACACCACACCTAATTACCATTAACGAAATTTATGAAGTTACTGATGAGGATTTATTAGAAGAGAGGGGAATCGTCAAAGAGGAAAGACCACGTGCCTTACCTATTATTTCTGTACTGATAGATGGCCAACAGTACAAAGCTCTTATGGATACCGGCGCAATTATATCTATCATTTCTGATGAATGCTATCAAAGTCTGTTAAAAGGAGAAAACATGACAGTTTTACCTGTTTCTACCGTCAAAGTGAGAGGAATTTTCCAAGACAAGGCAGTGAAATGCAAGATCCAAGTGTTGTTGAACTTTGAAATTAATGGAAGGAACTATGAACAGATCTTCATTGTGGTGAGCAAGATTCATTTCGATATTGTGCTAGGAATCGATTTTATATCGAAAGTTGGAGCCATTATTGATATGAAGAATAGGATTATTAGCTTTAATTATGGGTACATGATCACAGAAGAGATCGAAGAACAGGACGTGAAAAACAGTCTGGAGATAGACCTTAGGGAAGAAATTTTCAATACCATTATCAATGAAGTGGAAAATCTAACAGAAATACCCAGTAGAAAAACTGAAGGATTTGAAGAAATTCGGGGGGAATTTGAGGATTTGATAAAGGAATTCCAAGATATTTTTGATGAAAAGCCTGGATTGATTAAAGACTATAAGTACAAGATAAGGCTGACCGATGAAACCCCTTACCAAAAGAGAATATACCCCATACCTGAGAAATACTATCAAGAAGTACGAGGGTTGATCAGAAAAATGGAGGTAGACGGGATTATTAAAAAACAGGCGTCGTCTTACATAAACCCCATCACTGTAGTGAAGAAAAGTAATGGTCGGATACGTCTTTGTCTCGATGCTCGGACCATCAACTTGAAGATTCTTCCAGAAAATGACCGACCACCTAAGATCAGAGATCTGCTTCGAAAGTTCAAAGGGAGAGCATGTTTCAGTGTTCTGGACTTGACATCTTCGTTTTACCAAGTTCAACTAGAAGAAGAGAGTATGCAGTACACTGGATTCTTATTTGACCAGACGTCATGGGTCTTTGTGAGAATGCCTTTTGGAATGGTCAACAGTGGACCAGCACTTATTCGAGCACTTGATAGTAAACTCACAGACGAAGTAAAGGAAAATGTAATCTGCTACATTGACGATTTAATTGTATCTTCACCCAATGCCGCAGAACATTTAGTGCATTTGAGAAAGTTGTTTGAAAATTTAAGGGAGGCCAATATCAAGGTCAATTTTGGAAAATGTCAATTCTTGAAGAAGGAAATCAACTACTTGGGGCATACGATTGATAAAGATGGATATCATCCAAACATGCAGAAAGTAGATGCGATCACAAGATTCCCAAAGCCAACTAAGTTGAAACAAGTCAGAGAATTTGTAGGCGCATGCCAATTTATCAGCAGTCACTGTCCGAGATACTCTGAAATTATGGCTCCTCTGTATGACTTACTCAAGAAGAATAACAGATGGAAATGGAGTACCGCAGCAGACGAGGCTTTTGAGAAAGCAAAGGAGATGCTCAGAAACAACGTTAAACTGGAGTACCCAGACTTTGAGAAGGTGTTCTATATTGAGTCTGATGCATCAAGAATAGGCATTAGTGCAGTCTTATACCAAAAAGACGAGGCAGGCATCAAGCACTACATTGCGTTCACTAGTCGAAAGTTAAGGAAACAGGAGGAAAACTACTTTACGACAGAACTAGAAGCGTTAGCTTTTGTAACAGCTTTGCAAGCGTGGAAAAAAATGTTGCTGGGACACAAGGTTATCATTATTACAGATCACAAAGCACTTCAGTTTATGCTGCAAACTGACATGTCTAGCGATAGATTGACACGTTGGGCTTTGTTCACCCAACAGTTTAACGCCACTATCGTCCATCAGCCTGGGAAAGATAACTTACTGGCTGATGCTTTATCACGTAACCCTATCAAAAATGTGCAGATACACCATGTACAATTGGAGCAGCAAGATCAAGAGACCGTTAGGAGGTTAGCCCGAATCGGTGTGTCACAGAAGAGACACGCTCCAATCAGGAAAATGTACAGGTTCCTTAAGGGTTACATGGACAATACTGATGTTGACTATGCAGCTACACAGAGAGAATCACGACACTTTGTCTTGAGTGGAGACATCGTATGTAAGTATGCTGACTCTGCGCATACAAAGCTTCGAATAGTCGTGCCACCTAAACTTGTTGTCAATTTAGTGTGGGTAGCTCATCACGTAACTGGACATGCAGGTTTAGATAAAACTCTTGACACTCTTAAAGAGAGGTTTATTTGGACTAACATGCGTTCCAGCATTGCTAATGTCATTCGTTCATGTGATAAATGTCAAAGAGCAAAGTATGCTTCCGCTCTATTAAAAGGAAAACCTAAGGCTATGATTCCCTCTAAACCAAATGAACTCATGGCGACGGACATATTTGGTCCTTGTCCGAAGGGATAACAGGGTAATCAGTATCTGTTGGTTACCGTGGATGTCTTCTCGAAATTTGTAACAATGAGTCCCATGCAAAAAGCTAACACGAGGAATGTTGTAAGCAGACTGGAACATGCTGTATTTCCTAAAGCTGGTAAACCAGAATATATACTATCGGATCATGGAGCTCAGTTTACATCCTTAGAATTTGCTGCAGATATGGAAAGGCTTGGTATTAAGCACTTATTTTCAAGCGTGCGCTATCCGGAATCGAATTCTTCAGAAAGATATATGGCTGAATTTTCGAAATTTTGTCGAATTTTCTGTCCGAATGATCACTCTGGTTGGGTGAGATTTGTACCCCTTATTGAGGAATGTCTAAATTCTACAGTACAGGAGAGCACAGGAGAAGTGCCAATGAGACTTCATCTAGGAAGAAACCCAGAAAGGCCGTGGGATAATCTTTTTAACCACGTTCCTAGAGATCCCGACCTAGGAAGGCAGCAGAGAATTGACAGAGCGAAGGAACAACTCCAGAAAGCAGCAGAGAAACGATTGAAAAGAGTTGCTGGAAAACGTTTTGGTGCGCCCTTAGAAATTGGAAATCTAGTATTACTACGCAGACCTGTCAAGGCTGATGTGAGTAAGAAGATCTATCCCAAATTTGGAATAGTGTTCATGGGTCCTTTCAGAATTACGAATGCTTATGGCAACAACTGTTATGAACTCTACGATGATGAGAATAATGTCGTTTATGGCAAGTTCAATGCTGGAAACTTGAAGAAATACTATCCAAGAGAAAGCCAATGATAATTCAATTTCGTGTTCAAGTGAATTGAGATATTTATAACACAGAGTTTAAAAACAATTTGCAACTGTTTTTAAAACGTGGTGAAGGGAGAATGCCCCCGTAATTGAATTATATTGAGACCACGATGGCTGTATTGGAAAATATGAAGAAAGTTATGGCTGTCATAGTTGTGACGTGGATATTCATGACGTAAGCACGGATGACGCAGACTTCACGCAAGTAGGCTGCTTGAGCTGAGATTCTTGGTGACGTCATGATTTTGTTCGAGAAAGATCTGAGATTAACGACGCAGTCGCAGGGAAACATGGAATTGTGCTGAGGAAGAAGTTACGCGATTGGAGGAGAGACTCAAACCAATGAACGATAGTTAGGAGGGAGACGGAGATTACTGAAACTATCATATTTAATTACTTTTGGAATGCAGAATTGTGGAAATCTATTTTCAGTTATGGCATTGATTTGGAATTTTGATGAAATTATTTTTGAGTTTTTGAAATTTGAAGATCCGTCAAGTATTGCCAAAGTTAGAACTTCTAGCGATGACGGAGAAACAAGCTATGGAAGGGATGGATACGCCCTTTAAGAAGTTGATAAAAGGTCTTGAACAGCAGAGAGGAGCTCTCATATCTCATGTGTCTGATACCGCATATATACTGCTGATGTTATAGTCGTTTTCGAGTGAATAAGTGAAACAAGTCGTCTTTAGCGTGTGGTAAAGCCAACCGCATCGAACGAGCTTCGAGCGCGCCGCAGTTCCATTTTACGGTATTTGAAAACTAGGCGAAGTTGAAACGCACTCATTTTCAAGTCTACAAGTTAACATATCAAGAGTTGACTAATGCCTTTAAGCTAATTCGATTGTGCAGTACTATATTAAAGTGTGTAGAAAGGTTGAACATTTTCAAGATTCTAATTCGAAAGATATTGGCATTTTAAGACGGCAGACAAAAGTGATTTTCTCGCCACCCGAGAAGCACTTTTAAATATCACATTGTACGCTACGGCTGACACTGGTATTGCAACCGTGCTACTACATATTGCTTTTGATAATATAACGCTGCATTCTAACATGGAACAATATAATATGGCAATTCTTTCAACTATTATAACGGAAGTGGAGATGGAAGACTAAGGACTTTAATGCAATTGGGACATATATCGATGGAGTGAATTAACAGCATGGAACTTCGCTAATCGTCTTTCTACAAAAGCGAGCATGTAGTGAACATCCAACTACACTCATGCATCGTTGTCCAACGCTGAATTATATCAAATGGCAGTGGAAACATGTTCATACTCCACAAATATGAATATTTCTACGGAAATTATTGGAATAAACTTCATGGCGAATTACTACCAGAACTTCAGGAACTATCAAGAGAGGCCAGGGTGGACCCGGCTCACACAGAAGAGTTTTGCCAGAAGGATGTCTATCGTATACACGGAGCAGTGCAATTTCCGGAGGAGGAAGCAGTTCGATTCTCCGAGGGCGCTGATTCCAGGTTCGAGGACGGAGCACATCTTTTTGGTGAAATGGAACCATCACCAGTCTTCTTTGGAAGATTTTCCTCTGGAACTTCAATCAACAGATAAGGTAGTCGTGAACGTTTCTTGTTTTATTTGAGCCATTTAGCGATGTCTGAGCAACCATTTTTCCCATATTTTTGTCCCATATATATTATGCCCCATTTTCTTGTCTGATATTTCTGTACTCAGTACACTTCGATGAGTTATGCCTTTTTCTACGATTTATTAAGACATTGTTATGTCATTGGCAGATTTAAATAATTTTGGATCAGTTGAGACTGACAATTAATATTCTTTCAGTAATTTGCATATTTTTGTAGTCACGATTTGACTGTAAAGTTAATGATTTTCTATGGCAGATTTGAATTCAGACAGCGTGTCACTTTATTAAAGTAATTCTTTTCAGTAAATTACTTTGACCAATTTTCTGTCATCCTCAAGAAAGAAGAATAATTAAAAGATTTTAGAGCGTTAAAATCTATATCTGTATCGACGATCTTGGAAATACTAGTCGTTTTATGAACATGATTGCAACATAGACATTTATCGTCAGTTATCGTCATTACCATTGCATTACAGACAATTTTATGCAATATGAACATTGATTACGATTTATTGAATACACTATAGTAATGAACTTTTGATAGGAATTTTTCTCAATACTAGATTGGAACAATAATGTTTGCATTCCAAAGTCTAATTGTATTCTATTCAACTATTTTGCAGTTTAGATGAACTTTGTTTGAAGATAGTATTTTTATACTACGATACTTAGGAGATATTAATCTCAATTTTGATAGACCAGAAAGGCGTGTATAATCGTATTTGCTATTAAATTTATTTTTGTGATTGGCAAATTTTTACTTCATATCGATTCATGAATGAAACCCACGAAGGTTAAATAAAATAACAGTTTTGAAACAATTAATGAATATAAGAATTTTTAAAGTGGAACTATGGATGTATAATCGTGAGTTCAGTGGACATGTAAAAGTCGCTGATGAATAATGCCCTTGAATAATTGAAGGAGGTTCCCACAGTAATATTAATGATGTTGATGAGATTACAAGTGGAGGTTTTGTGTATGGATTATGGAAGATTTGTATGCCATATATATTGAAATATATGATGAATTCTGGGCCTATTTTATGCAATTTGTGCATTTGAAGCGAAGTATTTTTCCGCTGAGTTTATTGTCCAGGTCCTTTGAAAATTAATCATGTGAAATTACTGTTAAAATTAACAAGAGTGTTAAATAATTTGAGATAACGATTTTGAATGGAGGTTACCGTCACTAATAATAATAATAATTATTAAAACTTATTAAACCTGGATTTATAACACTTAAATATAACTAACCTTCATTGGTCGATTATATTAACCTGATTTGAGTAATTATCAACCGGATAAACGTGTGGTTTAATGTATTTCTAAAATAAATAAATAAATAAATATAAATATTGTAAATAAATTATGTAATTATCTTTAATAATAATTGGAAATGAAAGGAATTAAGAGAGGCGTGTATAGATTTTTGAATTGTCATTTGACAATATTATAAACAATTTGTAATTGTTATAAACAATTAATGAGCATTTGTTATAAACATTAAGAGTTTTGTTAATATACTCTAAAGAACGCTAATTATACATATGGATTATACCATTAAACAAGTTTTGGGATTATTAGAGTAATCCAGTAACATTTGATTGAAGCATTTAAAAGATTTGCGTGTTAATATTTGAGTTGAGTTGAGGACATTTAAAGCGTTTGAAAAGGAGCTAAGCTCGAAGGTTACGAGCATATGCTAGCACTAGCCGCACAGGTGGGCCCGTTTGATGACGTGGGCATCCGACTTGTTGAAGGGTGGATTGCAGCTGGCCTGACAACTGTATGTTAGAGGCCAAGGTCAATTACATAACAGGCCTGCAGTTATAAATAAAGTGTGATGTTTATGAAAGAGGAAAACAATTGCTACGTGTCTTGTCCCAATTCCCTCATCCATTCCAAGTGTATTACTATTATTACGTTCTTTATAAGCAAGTGAAAGATAAAATTTTGTATGTAACGTCTACCAGTCCTACAGGAGGACATGATTATATTGACAATGGCTTCTGATTGCCAGCCACGTGTATTTTGTTGAGTTTTTGTTAAAGTCATTCCCTTTATGTGAAATAAATTATTGTACAGTTTAAAGTTTCTTGTCTTCGTCTTGGTTCGTTTTAAATATCATGGTGGAGGTTATTGTGTGGGCATACTTTAAGTGATCCAGTTGGCAACCCATTCCCGAGATTAATTTGAAGAGGTAAGTAAAGGTAAGTATGAACCCCCGTATATTTTGGTGTGTTCCACAATAATTTTCTTGTTAACTGCTGTGCTCTAATCTCGGTAGTATCTGTCAGTGCCATTTTCATTGATGTAGCTGTGCCGGTGCGTTTGGTTATTGGCAATCCGATTGAGGGGGCGGATATCTGACAGCCTACTATCCGGATTTACGGGGACAGTACCATCCCGGCATTTGCCCGAAGACGAAGTGGGAAACCACGGAAAACCACTTCGAGGATGGCTGAGGTGGGAATCGAACCCCCTCTACTCATTTGGAACACCCGAGGCTGAGTAGACCCCGTTCCAGTCCTCATACCACTTTTCAAATTTCGTGGCTGAGGCGGGAATCGAACCCAGGACCTCCAGGGCGGCAGCTAACCATACTGCCCGCTACGCTACGGAGGCGACATGGTATAAAATTGTACAAAATATAATTGAAACATCAAAATGTGTATGGAATAACAGTTTTAGACTTACAAGGGGAGGATACGATGCATGGGTCACCGATTCGAACCATCATTAGTACACGTGTAGGGCATGGCCAGGCGTTTATCAGGTGCGAGTATTAAGGTGCGCTTCTCAGCCGTTTCCGAGAAATTAATTAATTGCAATTACAGTGCGACGTCTATGTGCGTTTACGCTAGCAGGAAGTCAACGCGTGCGTGGTGCTGCTGTAAGAGATTTGCTTCGTAAGCGTGGGTTAGCTGGGTCGAATCCCACCGGTGAACCTTCGCAGGTTTTTTTTTACAGTTGGCAATTTCCATCAAATACCCATAGCATGAGTCACTGCTAGCGGGGTACGGGGTGGTCTGATGGTTCACAGACGTGCAATGAACGGAACAGACTGGGCCTTCAATGTATAAATTTACACATATAATAGAATACACCTGACCGTGTATAATTTGCAATGCCGTTACTATTATATAATGTCACAAACGTTGACCCCCATACGATGATTTCAGAATCCCTTTTCAGGCTCACATAACACGTTATTACAATTGACTGTAAAATGAACAGTATTCACGACACCTACAATTGTACGAATTGCCAATGTTTACAAAGAAAAAGAAAGTTAGTTATTGTTGTTCAAGGGGCGGAACTACGAGGTCATGTGCCCCAGAAAAGAACCAAAAAAACATAACACACTACAAAGGCTCACCGGTGGGATCTGACCTACCGAACCCGCGCTTACGAAGCAAGGCTCTTACCGCTGCACCACGCGCTCGTTGTACACGCACATGGACGCCGCACTGTAATTGCAATTAATTAATTTCTCGGAAACGGCTGAAAAGCGCACCTTACTACTCGCACCTGGTATACGCCTGGCCATGCCCTACACGTGTACTAAAGATGGTTCGAATCGGTGACCCATGCATCGTATCCTCCCCTTGTTAGTAGAAGATTATAATTTAAAGTTATGAAGCCATTCTTTCAGTGTTGCCCATACAAACTAAGAGTTGTAGCTCTTCAGTTGGTCAACATGAATTTGCCCGAAGCCTGGGTGGGGTATATAATATAATATTAGAACAATGAGTAAATAACACTTCTGGAAAAGACTACATGTAGGCCTATTGTGTTATAATGGTTCAATTTTTTTCATACCTGCTGCAGATTCCCTCGAACTGTCATCGTTAGGGCTGGGATTTTTAGGTGTTAAAAATCAGGAAAATATGTATTTTTTATGTATTAAAAATACCTGAAATAAGTGACGAAAAAGTAAAAATATTTAATTATAATTTAGTTTATTAATGTGAATATAAACAATATGCAGTACTCACGAATGCAATTTATGCTATGTCTCACTGACTGTTGAAGCATTACAATACACAACGAGATACATCTTCAGGTTGTCCATCACAAATGACCGACGATTAACGCGAAACACTTATTCTTAAGGCGTGAAACTGTGGCAATATGTTTCTTGCCCTTGAGGTGTGGTGCAACTTGAGATCGCTGTTCAGCCTTGATTGCTTTCCCACATGGTTGGCAGCACAGAACGCCCCCATCAGAAGTAAAATTATCTTTAAATTCTGCAACAGACGATAACTTGTAGTTGCTTTTACTTTGTGTTTGTTGTGTTTGAGTCTTCAGTCTTTTGACTGGTTTGATGCAGCTAACCATGCCTCCCTGTCCTGAGCTAATCGTTTCATCTCTACATAGCTCCGACACCCTACATCGGAGGCAATCTGTTTAACATATTCTAACCTTGGTCTACCCCTACAGTTTTTGTCCTCGACCCTTCCTTCCATAACTAAGCTTGCTATTCCTGGGTGTCTTAGTATGTGTCCTACCAACCTATCTCTTCTCTTCATTAGCAGTCGCCAGAAACATCTCCCCTCTCCCACTCGTCTTAATACATCTTTGTTTGTAACCTTATCTACCCATCTGATCTTCATCATTCTCCTGTAACACCACATTTCAAATGCTTCAATTCTCCTCTTTTCTGCTGCACCAATAGTCCAAGTTTCACTTCCATAGAGCGCCACGCTCCAGACAACGGCTTTCAAAAATGACTTCCTAATACCTAGATCTATATTCGATGTCAGCAGATTCCTTTTTTGTAGAAATGCTTTCTTTGCCTGAGCCAACCTACTTTTAATATCCTCTTTGCTTCGTCCATCACTGGTTATTCTGCTTCCTAAGTAACAGAAGTCTCCTACTTCCTTCAGCTTTTCACCTGCCAATTTGATCTCCATAGAGGTTTCTGATTTATTTCGGCTGCATTCTAGTATTTTTGTTTTACATTTATTTATTTTCATCATGAATTCTTTCCGTAAGACGGAGTCCATACCATTCAAAAACTCATTCAAATCCTCAGGCTTGTCGGCCAAGATGACGATGTCATCAGCAAATCTCAGAGTTGAAATTATTTCTCCTTGAATCTTCACTCCCACTTTAAATTTTTCTCTAATTTCCTTCATTGCTTGTCCAATGTAAAGATTGAAAAGTATGGGTGATAAGTTGCAGCCTTGCCTTACACCTTTCTGAATACCAGCTTCTCTCTCATGTCCTTCAACTCGAATGACTGCTGTCTGGTTTCTGTACAGATTGTATATCACCCTCCTATCCCTGTACTTTATTCCAATTGATTTCAAAATGTCAAACAACTTAGTCCAATCAACGTTATCAAAAGCCTTTTCTAAGTCTACAAAAGCCATGAACGTTCTCTTATCTTTCCTTATTCTACCTTCTAAAATCAGCCTAAGACTTAGTACAGCTTCCCTTGTTCCTACATTTCTCCTGAAACCAAACTGGTCTTCACCCAACTCCGTTTCTATCTGGCTTTCAATCCTCTTGTAAATTATTCTAGACAGGATCTTTGAAGCATGAGTAATCAAGCTGATTGTACGGTAATCTTCACATCTGTCAGCTCCCATTTTCTTTGGTATAGGGATGATTACATTCTTCTTGAAATCAGGGGGTACCTCACCTGTCTCATAAATCCTACACACCAAGTGAAATAACCTGATCAGACCTTCATCTCCTATGCAGCGTAGCAACTCAATCGGTATATCATCTATGCCTGGTGCTTTGTTCCTGCTTAAGTCTTCCAAAGCTCTATCAAATTCTGATCTCAATATTAAATCTCCTTTCGCATCCTCATCAATTTCCTCCTCCCTTTCCATTACATGATTCTCAATCTCCTTTCCCTTATACAAACTCTCTATGTAAGCTTTCCATCTCTCAACCTTTTCTTCCCTATCTGTTAGAGGCTTTCCATTTGTGTCCTTAATATTACAGCACTTAGTCTTCTTTTCCCCAAAAGTATTCTTAATCCTTCGATAAGCTGTGTCTACTTTTCCTAACTTCAGACAATTTTCTATACCTACACATTTCTCTTTGAACCATTCTTCTTTCGCTTCCTTGCACTTCTTGTTAACCTCATTTCTCAGACGTCTGTATTCTGCTTTCCCCCTTTCATCTCTTAGATTCTTGTGTTTCCGCCTTTCATCCATCAATTCTAGTATATCCAGAGTGATCCACGGTTTTCTACCTATTCTTTCTTTCCTACCAATGTTTTCTTCTGCGGATTTTGTTATTTCATTCTTCAAAAGTGCCCATTCGTCTGTAATTGAAGTTTGTTTAGGGTTTTTCATTAGTCCTTCCTTTATACTCTTCTTGAATCTTTCGTTTACATCCTTCTCTTTCAGTCTGTCTATTGCCCACCTTTTTGGCTTTTGACTTTTCTTCAGTTTCTTCAACTTTAATCTGCATTTCATTACAACCAGATTGTGATCAGAGTTTATGTCAGCACCAGGATATGTTTTACAATCCAAAATCTGGTTTCGAAACCTCTGCTTGACCATAATGAAGTCGATTTGGTAACGCCCTGTATCTCCTGGTCTCATCCATATGTATATTCTTCTATTGTGGTTATTGAATAAGGTGTTAGCTATGACCAATTCATGCTCGGTGCAGAATTCTACCAGCCTGCTTCCTCGATCATTCCTTTCACCTAATCCGAAATTTCCTACTATCTTCCCTTCTCTCCCTTTTCCTACCACAGCATTCCAATCTCCCATTACTATAACATTTTCATCACCCTTGATATACCTCAGAATTTCGTCTATTTCTTCGTAGACCTTTTCAACATCCTCATCATCAGCTTGACTGGTAGGCATATAGACTTGTACCACTGTAGTGCAGGTAGGTTTTGTATTGATTTTTGCTACAATAATCCGTTCACTATATTGCTCATAATATTCCACCCGCTGTCCAAGTTTCCTACTCAATATGAGACCAACCCCTGCTTGGCCATTGTTTGATTTAGTGCTAATGACCCTATAGTCTCGTGACCAAAAGTCCTGTTCTTCCTGCCAGCGCATTTCACTAATCCCAACCAAATCCAACCTCAACCTATCCATTTCCCTTTCTAAGTTTTCTAACCTTCCACTTCCTAGCAGACTTCTAACATTCCACGCTCCGATCCGTAGAATGTCAGATTTCCTCTTTGTCACTTCTGTGATGTTAACCCCCTCTCGAGTAGTCCCCACCCGTAGATCCGAACGGGGGACTAGTTTACCTCCGGATTGAAATTTTACAAGGGAGGAGGCCATCATCACATGTAATTATGCATAGAAAGGTGCATATCCTCGGGAATAGCATACGGCTGTAGTTTCCCGTTGCTTTCAGCCGTGCAGCAGGACGCAGTGTAGCCATTATTGGCTTATATTATCAATATCTTAACCGTCTATAAGACTAGTAAAGAATTGATTTATTCTGAAAGGCTGCTACTCCCTTTCAGAATAAGTAAAGAGCAATTATACTAACAAAAATACTAACCTTCTACCGTACTAACAATTAAATACCAAAACTCTACTAACAAAAACTTAAGTTCCACCAACAACAAATACTACCACTAAAACGGTCTGTCAATAGGCACACTCACATGCACCCTCACACATCACAGTCTACTGAAACAATGAACTATAACTAATAAACAATGCAACTGCTACCAGACACACTCACACACCACAGTCTAATAGAACAATGACATATATCTAATAGACATCGTAGAACTGCCTTACACTTCACAGTGCCAGAAATGAACTGCAAGTGAGAGACACTGGTTCCAGATAGCGGGGAGGAAGGTCTAGCACGTGGTGCAATATGGCTATAGACAAGGAAATCCCCGGCTTCCACAGTGAATGGAACGGGGCGACAAGTTAAAAATAACACAGTTGCAAGCTGACATACGCTCTGCATGAAGATTAGATAGCTCACAGGTTCTTCCCTGTTGAAGTAACACAGAACAAAAATGCAATAAACTGAAAGATCAAGCATAGGCCTACTGATCTATAAAAAATGTAAATATTGTGGATTTTTATGTGCCAATCAGTGAAAAGCATGAATGTATGTATTTATAGAAAAAAATGCTTAAAATATGTATTTACATAAAAAAAATATTTATTTTCCTAAAAATCCGAGCCCTGGTCATCGTGATATTCTCCAATGCATTTTGTGTCCGTTTGTAGAAACCAGTCTATGTTTTATTTCAACGTGTTTTTCAGACTTTGGCATTGTTGGAACCGCATCAGATAATAAATGTGTAATTTACATTTATTTGTTAAAAAATATACAAACTTCTCTAAAACAAGTCACCCCACGTAATCTTGATGTTCAAATTTACACAGCTTTCGTACGAGATTTCTTAATGCCAAACTCGTTAATAATGTCCTCATATGAGAGTGTTTTGTTGTATTTGCCTCAATACAAAGTAATGAAAGTGAGTTTAACCGCATTTCAGAAATACTAGTTCGCAGATAGTTCTTAACTCTTCTAAGGCAGGAAAAACTGTAGAAGGACTAAAGCATATTTTTAAGTAACTTGTATTCTTAAATTCGTACGGAAAATATTATTAACATCTGAAATACTTCATTTTAGCTTTTGAATAAATTGCCAAACTGCCGCCCCTGAAAATTTGCCGCTCTAAGCTGCAGCCTACTTAGCCTATTTAGAAATACGGCCCTGATAGGGCAGCGAGGCGTTTCACTTCTCTCCAAGTTTTCCCGGCTTCCATTGCTTCTTCATCAACGGTTCTCTTCCACGTCTATTTTGGGTGCCCTAGTCTCCATGTTCCTTGAGGGTTCCAGTCCAGTGCTGACGTCACAACAGCTCCTTAGTGTGACCAATCCAATGCCATTCCCTCTCCTTGATTTGGTTGTCGTCTTGTTGTTTCCTACAATCCTTCATTTGTTATCACATCTGGCCACATTGATACGCCGCAGACATCGACTAAATGAATACAGGTTCTTTTTATATCCCCTTGGTTACCGTCCATGTTGGCGGTTTCGGTGACGTAGTTGGTAGCATGCTGAGCATCTATTCCCAAGATCGCGGGTTAAAACCCGGCCGAAGTCGTTGGACTTTTTAAGAGCGTTAAAACTCCCTCAGTAAGTCTTCCTTCGGAGGGGAAGTAAAGCCGGTGGTCCCATGTCATATATTTATGGCATGAAAAAGAACCATCCACTAACTACACTTGTGGAAGCTAAAATTTGTAGGTTAGTTTGATAATGCTATTTTAGTTCCAACGTTCGCCGCCAGGTGCTGACTGCGACGGCATTCAGCAGCCACATCCGCAGCTAGGTGTCGTGGACGGTAGCATTTGGTAGCAAAAGTAGGAACTACTAGAAAAAATTAATTGTCTGCAGTCCTTCTACCTGAATAACAGATAACACACACTAATGCAGCCATCACAATTAACACCGGTTATCAGACAGATTCTACACACACCCAAAGTACACGGGGCTACATGACCGCGTTGTCGCAGCCCCTAAACTAAGGAACCAACCAACCGTCCATGTTTCGCTGCCATTTAGGAGGACTGAATTAACTTTGCTACTTTTTGAACGAAATTTCGTTCTTCTAGAGATGTTCTTATTTCGCCAGACTGGTCCCCATTTGTTTCCTGTTATCGTTTCTTGACATCCTCTTCGACCCCTCCATCTTTCCTAACAATGCTACTAAAGTACACAAATTTGCACCAATTCTTCTCCATTCACTACTAACTTGGTTTCGACTTCAGAGTTGATCCTCATCTCCTTTCTTGTACATTGATTTTCTGTCCTGTTCCTTCCTCTGCATCTTGCAGTCTCCTCAACTTTCCTCCCATGTTATATAGATACCGGTGTTGTCCAAAATACATTGTATTCGTATCTACGCTCCAATCTCTCTGAGAATAACCCTCATAACTAACACCGTATTTTCATTTCAGTTAATTAACATTAAGTATACAAAATACAGCCCTCTATTGTCTGCTCCTGACTGAAAGTAGCACGGTTCATCTCTCACTGGTGATTACAATGCCTCCAAATAAATTAAATCACTCTGCTTATTGAATATTAATATGTAACAAAATTCAGTGCTGTTTTATAAATTTAATTAGGATGCCTGATTATCTGATCCAGTGAGAGTTCTAATCCGATTGAGTGAACTCCTACGGCTCTTCATTAGTGGTGTGATTTAAACAATAACCTGAGGGTAGAGATATTAGCAGAAGGGTGGGAAGTTACGTGAGGGTAAATGAGCCCTGAGGGCTGGAGGGGTGAAGTTAGCAGGCTAAGTTACTTGCATTAGTTCAGATTCTAGAAAACTGGGGATGTTATCGACCTGGAAACATGCAGTCAGACATCTTGGAGCAAAGACCATAATTATATACGTTTGAATGTCTTTCTTCTCAGTATTGCCTGATAATAGTTCTACTCTAGTCGTGATCAAGGGACATCAGATAAAGCAAGCACATCGCAGAAAGGGCATTGGTCACTTTCTGGCGAAAATAAGTTTATGGTGGTAAACGGTTCTTTCAGTCATGAATGAATGTAAGTCTTCCCCCTGGAAGTGTACGCAACTATCGCGCCTTTATGCTGTTTTAAGCAAGCGGCTTCGGTGGCGTAGTTGGTAGCATGCTGAGCTTCTATGCCCAGGATCACGGGTTCAAACCCGGCCGAAGCCGACGGATTTTTTAAGAGCCTTAAAAATCCCTCAGTATGCCTTCCTTTGGAGGGGAAGTAAAGCCGGCGGTCCCATGTCATAGATTTATGGCATGTTAAAGAACCTTCCACTAATTACACCTGTGTGAAGCTAAATTGTATAGGTTAAGAATGTAAACAACGCTCTTAGGTTGCTACGTTCGTTGACAAGAGCCGACTGCGGTGGCGTCTAGTAGCTAAGTTCTGAACTAGGCCTAGTAGTCGTTGACGGTGGCGTTTGGAGGCAAAAGGGGGAACTATTTGAAAAAATCGAAGTTGCAGTCCATACTTGAATTTAAAAAAACAGATACACACACTAATACAGTCATCACAATTAACACCGGTTATCAGACAGATTCTACACACACCCAAAGTACACGGGGCTACATGACCGCGTTGTCGCAGCCCCTAAACTAAGGAACCAACCAACCAACCAAGCTAACTGTAAGTTATAGGTTAAATTTGACTAACGCTCTTAGGTTCCAACGATCGTCGCGAAGAGCCGACCGCGGTGCCATCTAGTAACCAAGTTCAGAACTAGAAGTCGATGATGGCGTTTGGCGGCAAAAGTAGGAACTACTTGAAAATGCAATGTCTGCAGTCCTAACATGAATTAAAACAGATACCACACACTAATACAGCCATCACAATTAATACCGGTTATCAGACAGATTCTACACACACCCAAAGTACACGGGGCTACATGACCACGTTGTCGCAGCCCCTAAACTGAGGAACCAACCAACCAACTGTTTAAGTCAGCAGACTTACGGCCTTTCATAAATAATCGCATTAGTGTGCTAATTGTTGGGAAGTTTAGTTCAGCTGCTTCAGTTGTTTTGCGGGTGGATGTAAGTTACTTGTACATTTAAAACTGTGAAAACTAGCGGAAAGTAAAAACAAGATGTTCAGTACACTCTCCTAAATGCATGGGTATTGTTATAACTCTTTGTCCTTTTCAAGGAGTATAAATGAATGTTGGTTGTAGTAGCTTGTTGAAATACAACGTGCTATAGGGATATTAAACATGAATATGAGGTGCCCTTTGCTAGTGCTACCTCTGTAAAAGAAAACATTCAATTCCGTTTCACCGTGTTTGAATTGAAAGGGGGAATCGATTTGCACACATACATGGCCGCCATATGCAAATTATAGGACTGATGACCTTGTAGCTTGGTCAAAGAACGTTTCTCACATAAAGGTATGTTGTTGCAAAATTTAGTAGAGATCAGATGATTAGGTTGGTCGTAATTTGATTTAAGCTTTTTACATTTGGGTGGCCACCATTACGTTCCGTCAAGGTGGCGGTGATATAAAACATGATACTGAGGTGCCCTTTGCTAGTGCTAACTCTGTACCAAATTTCGTTCAATTTGTTCTCACCGTGTTTGAATTGATAGGGGGAATCGATTTGCACACATACATAGCCGCCATCTTCAAACTATTGGGCTGATGATCTTGTAGTTTGGTCAAAATATGTTTCCCGCATAAAGGTATGTTGTTGCAAAATATGGTAGTGATCAGATTATTAGGTTGGTCGTAATTTGATTTAAGCTTTTAACACTTGGTTGGCCGCCATTACGATTCCGTCAAGATGGCGGCAATATAAAACATGACACTGAGGTGCCGTTTGCTAGTGCTACTTCTCTACTAAATGTTGTTCAATTCGGTTTCACTGTGTTTGAATAAATAGGCGGAATCGATTTGTACACATACATGGCCGCCATCCGCAAAGTATTGGGCTGATGACCTTGTAGTTTGGTAAAAATATTCTTCATACATTAAGGTATAATGTTGCAAAATGTGGTAGAGATCAGATGATTAGGTTGGTCGTAATTTGATTTAAGCTTTTAACATTTGGGTGGCCGCCATTATGTTTTCGTCAAGATGGCGGCGATAAAATCATGACAATGAGGTGCCCTTTGCTAGTGCTACCTCTGTACCAAATTTCGTTCAATTCGCTTTACGGTGTTTGAGTTGATAGGGGGAATCGATTTTCACACATACATGGCCGCCATATGCAAACTATTGGGCTGATGACCTTGTAGTTTAGTCAAAGACTCTCGCCGTATAAATACATGTTGTTGAAAAATTTGCTAGAGATCGGTGATTAGGTTAGTCATAATTTGATTTAAGCTTTTTACATTTGGGTGGCCACCATTACGTTTCCATCAAGATGGCGGTGATATAAAACATGACACTGAGGTGCCCTTTGCTATTTTTACCTGTGTATCAAATTTCGTTCAATTCGGTTTCACCGTGTTCGAATTGATAGGGGGGGACAGACATTCAGAGTACACACTCTCTCTCAAACACACACACAGACTCACACACACAGACACACAATTTTTGGCCCTGTGTAGATCTCTTAAGTCTACTTTCATTTTTTGGAAAAATCCAAAGTAGGCTAATATGATAATATTTCAATAATTATCGAGACAAATGTACAGTAGATGATCACTTGTGAAAAGTGTTTTTCAATAATGTGCATATGCTACTGTTATTAAACCACAGTGTTGAGGCCCGAATTTCCAATATTAAAGCACGCAAAATATGTTGCTCATCAACTTGACAGAATAAAGTCTACATCAATGATGCTTGCGAAGATTTATAAGGTATTTTGAACTAATAATAATATCGTATGGCCTCGGGTGCCTGGTGCAAGCTTTGTTAATTGACACCCAGAGGGTAGCTTGCATGTCGAATTTCGTCGTTCCTTTGAACGCTATGAAAGTCAAGGAGGTTAGATATCTAAACTCATTGACTCTACAGCGCTTTCAAGTAGAGAATGGAGGAACTTTGTGTTGGCGGAAAATCCCGAGATTAATTTTGCCATTGAACACGGCCTACTGAATTCAAATGGGTTCTTTAACATGCCAACAACGTATCACATGAGTATCGTGATTTTTGTCGCCTTCAAAAATCACTTACCATGGCCAGGGGCGAACCTGCAATCTTGGGGTTGGTAGTCCGACACTATAACCACTCACCCACCGTGGCAAGCATTTTGAACTAATAAAACTATTAATAATCTCCGTCTTTTCAATACAATGTTGTTGATAGTCTATTTGTACAACTGGGTACATGTTTCGTACAGTCGTCTGTACTTCCTCAGCCCAAATATATATTAAGATATAAACAAGTATGATGCACACTATCAATAACATACAATGAAAATATTCCATAGATAAAACAGTACGATAGTTGGCGACATCCAAAGAAGAAATAAAATTATGTTGTAAAATTACACCAAAGCCCATTAGAGTGTAAAAAGTGCCTGTAGGCCTATGCCTGATTGTATTAACTTTGAAAATGTTGTATGTTATATCCTAATATAATGTTAACCCAATTGAACAGCGAGCAAATCTGTGAAAATCTGAGAAACTACAAAGAAATTTGAAGTGACTGTTCTAAATGTGTAAGTGAAAAACATGAAACTGCTGTAAGCTGCTACCTCAAACTCACCTCCTAACGCGAGTCATGCGAGGTCGTCGCTGCATGTGAACTGGCGCAAACTCGTGCTAGAACGACTGCATGAAGATACGTAGCGGACTCATTACTTGTTACTAGCTACTGTTAAACTCAAACATATATAATTATGAGTCAGATTTGCTCGCTGTTCAATTGGGTTAACATTATATTAGGAGATAACACACAACATTTTCAAAGTTAATACAATCAGGCATAGGCCTACAGGCACTTTTTACACTCTAATGGGCTTTGATGTAATTTTACAACATAATTTTATTTCTTCTTTGGATGTCGCCAACTATCGTACTGTTTTATCTATGGAATATTTTCATTGTATGTGATTGATAGTGTGCATCATACTTGTTTATATTGTAGGGGCCTGAGTGGGGGCCCTCTACGATGTAGTGTTCAGGGTGAGGAGAGAATGGAACTTGGGGGAATGCTGGAGATTAGCGTGTAGGGAAAGGGGGCGTTTGAGCAGTCCAAGAATGTGGACGGGCTCGAAAAGGAGAACTCCCAATTGTACTGTCTGCTTGGGTAGTTCGTGGGTGCGAGGTTAAAGGCTGCTTGGTTCTGATCAGCTGAGTGGTTGCTACTTGAAATAATGCAGACATGGGCGCGACTCGCGCTAAGAGCAAGACAAACGACGAATGACGTAGGCGCGTGGCTGACCACGCGTGCCACGGAGCAATTAAATAAGTGTTCCCTGAATCCTACCGGGAACGGGGGATGAAGGGTAGGATCTTAATAATTAATTAAATAAACTAAATGACCAGATACTTGTAAAAGGTATGGCTTTAATTGGTACTTCCAACTGGGAGTACTTCTAAACTTTGCAGAGCAGTTATTAAACTTTATGTTTTCACAATTCAAATAATAAAAATGGGCGAAAGTGTGACTGTGTGTGAGGAGTGTAGATCGCTGAGACACTTACCCTTCGGCGTAGCGGCGTTCTGCAGTGGTCTGGCACGAAGTGACACTGAGGCAGACTGACTGGTGGACTGACCTCGAGTTACCTCTCCTTTGCGGTTTTATAGCTTTTTATTGGTGATTGTGCATAATGGCACTTTTCATAGGATGTGAGGAGCTGGCCTGGGGTCGTTGAAGTCCAAGTTGCGGGGTCATTAAAGGTTGCTACTATGAGCTGTGTATTAGAATTTCTATAGGGCGTTTATGTGGAGATGGATGTATCTGTAGATAATAGGGGGATGAGGGTGCATCCCCCGGATGCAACAACTCCTTTGACGGAGCTAGTCATCGCCCTCGATGACGGGACGAAGACTAGGCCGTAGGGGTAGATTTTCCAATGGGTGTGTATGGACATCTGTTTCTGTCTTGAAGTGTCTTCTTTCTTCTTTGCTTCTCTTGGTCTCTTCTTCTCTTCTTTGAAATCCCTTAGGACAGAAGGTGGGAACGTCGATGGGGGTGAGTGGCCAGCCCCGTGTAAGGTAATTGGTTGAAGAAGTGAATGCCTGGCATATGGAGAAGTGGGTAGCATCGTAGATCGAAGTATGGAGGTGTCAGTGTACAGTGTCATTGTCTCGTAGAATAATTTTGCCTCGGGTTTGTGTCCAGCGATCAAGTGTAGGTGTTTTGGTTTAGGGGAAGGAACATCAATTCATTTATATATCATGGGCATCATTACAACTTTGGACAATATGAAATACCAGCAATCAAAACATTGGACAATGTAAAATACAATAAGAAAAACAAAACGTAATGATATTATCCATTTGTGCACTAGATATGGCGGGTATTTGGACCCTTGACAATCATTAATCGTCATCATCATCAATCATCAATCATGAACATCATCAATCGTCATCATCATCATCAAACATCATCATCATCATCATCATCAAACAACAATCATCAACATCAACATCATCACCAGCATCATCATCACTGTGGACCACCCAAGGGGAAAAACATCGTTAGGGCCTATCGGACCCTCCGTCCTTTCAAACCTAGACGGGATGAAAAAGTGCCCTTGGGTAGGCGACAGTACATCAACTACATCAACTAAAGAACAAAGGGAAAGAACAGATAGAAGAGGAAAAGAAAAGAAATGCCTCGGTGTGTACGTTAAGGAGGTGAGATAAATGTGTTTATTATGTGGGGGAGAAAAGGAGGCATTTTTACAACCGTGAATTTAGAAGGATTGAAAGGAAAAGAAAGAAAACATTGTGGTGCCACTTGTGGCGTGTGTAACAATTATACATAGGAAAGAAAAACAATGGAAACAATACGCAATAGTATCGGCCTGGTACTCTGGACCGTAATCACAAAGGAACTCTCTCTCTCTCTCTCTCTCTCTCTGACGACCTCTCGTGCCGTAGCACCAACATCTGATCTGATACATTATCCATAAACATGTCCACCCATGTGGACATCTTACAAACAGAACTAAAGCGCGCTATACCTCTAAAACTATCATCTTAATTCGAAGCTAATCTATGCCATGGCAAAACTATTAACATATCCATGGATCGTCCCCTGTGGGAGGACGGTCCATCCTAGCGAGGAAGGTCGTCCCTTACACACTGTGGGTACAACCCTCGCCGCCGTATTGCACCTCTCATTTCAGGTGTAATTTGTCCGTCCAGCGGGAGTGGATATCCCACAGTTACCCCTAACCGTGGGACGGAAATGCTGTGAAATAATCGTTAATACAAGTGGGAGAAAAAGGTGTAAGAGCCGGGGGTGTGCTGGCTCATTGTGTAAGGTATAGGGTGTGACTGGCGCGTGTTAGGGTGGGGGTAAGGTATGTACAAGGGACTATATACAAGATCGCCACCTGTGGGGAGATAAAGAAATAAGATAGGGGGTGGAAAGTCATCCCGCTGGCTGGTTGCTGCATGGCTCTGTAATGCACATATCGATCATCATGTGTCACTCTGGTGTCCTATATCACACAAGTAATAATGTGTATATTCAACTCTGGAAAGAAAAAATAATAATTATAAATCACAAGCATGGACTATTTATATGGTCGCGCTGTATTGTCACCTGAGAACAAAGTACCTCTGGGCACTCTGTATTTCCAACTGTAGTCACCCGGTGAATCGCTGCCTGAAAAGAAATCATGTGTACAGTATGAAATGTGCATCTCACACTGGTAGATGCTCACAGTGTGTGATACCAAATTAATGAATTGTCGGGCTTACATGGCTGCGAAGAATTGCAGTCCGAGGCCGATCGCTGAGCGATCTCTCCCGTGTAAATGTCTCACTCCATAAGTGTAAGCTAGGTGTATGTTCCAAGTGTCGAGTGGACACCTGGCGTAGATCGTCGCATGACATATATCGTAGATCGTCGCACATCATAGATCATAGATCGTCGCACATTATATATCGTATGTAATCGCACAACATAGATCGTATGTCGTATCGCTCATCTCTCATCTCGCATATTACAGATGATATATCGCATCGTGCAATCGCATTTAGTTATTCGCATATCACATCTGTCGGTGCTCATCTCGTATATCAGAGATGATATATCGCATTTTGAAAATCACATAACGTATTTTGTTGATTTCAAAGTATCGATTCGTCGGGCTTACACGGCTGCGGAAAATTGCAGTCCGAGGCCGATCGCTAATCGATCTCTCAGCTCGTCTATCGTAGATCATCGCATATCATATATCGCAAGGCAATATCACATCTATCATACTTTGTCCAATACGCAGGGTGGTATCGGGACTCAGAGTGCCTATCAGGTCTTACTTTAACCCGTGGACCGGCGAAATACGGAACGTGGAATGGAGCCTTATGGTAGGTACAGCTTCCTAGGGACCTTCGCCCAATTTGCAATGTGGTATCGGATTGACCGCAAAGGGCTTGGGGCCCGAGTGACCAACGAATGCAGATTGTGGTGTGGGAAACTGCGAATCTGACGGAAAGGTCTTACCCAGTCTACAGATACGTATAGTGGTGGTGGTTTACTTCACACTGCCTTTAAGGAGTTACCTCCGTACCGAGAGACCTCCCAAGCGCATTGGTAACGATACCATGATCGTGAAACCACTGTGAAAGCAACTCGGAACCATAGTAGCATTATGGCATAGCGCATATCATATCGCATCGCCAAGGCAATACAAATGTGTTCCCCTCCCTGGGGTACGATCAGATTGACCAACGGTGATCTATACCTCGGCCAGGGAGAGAACCGTGGGCATTTCGTCTATCATCAGTAATCGTCCTCGGGGGTATGGCCAAAGGGATCTCCGGTGACCAATACCTCGGCCCGGGAGATAATATCTTCATCATTATTCATTATTATTCCTCTTCCTGCCGCTTCAGGTCTTAGCTTCGCGCAATGAAGCTTATTACTTATCTTAAAAGCTAACTAACAGTCAAGTGAAGTGGGTCGTCGCTGGGTGGAGGGTCTATCTTGTCCGATGCTGAGTTGGTCAATCTCCCCATCGGACCATCAAGATTCCGCCCGCAGGTCTGGCGTTGTCGACAATAGTGCATTATGGGTGGAGCCCGCCGTCGCGTCGGGGGGTAGGCTAGGTACTCCCGTCAGCTTCGATGCTTGCCCGCACTATGCCGTCGTCGCTTCGACCTTCCGTCGTCAAAGTCCACGTCATGGGCTGGAGTGGCCCTAAGTCCAGGTCACCAATTACAATTACAAATACCATTTACCAGTTACCAATCTCCTATTTTCCAGTGGAAAACAGGGTCATATCAACCACAGTGCACTTCCGTGCACAAACCATATAAAAGTGTCAGCGATTTGTGTTTGTGTAGGGGTTGGTATCCTTTCGGGGAAAGGGGGGGGATTGTTTTGGCACAGTGCACGTCATTGCTCCTGGCTTTCAGATAACTAGCTAATATCAGCTGCGTTTTATACCTTGACATGTTAGTTGGTCAGCTAAGGACGTGGAAGGGCGTTCTCCTGTTAGTGGGAGACTGGATGTATGTTAGAGTTTATTATTAATAAGGTGCTGGGGTGGTTAAAAAAGGTCCAAGGAAGTGTGGTCCTAAGTGGATGTGGGACCAACGTTAAATGTAAGGAAAACTCTACCGGTGAGGGGTAGGATTATAATTGGCCAGGAACGGGTATTCAGTGTGGGTGTTATAAGCCGTACTGAGGTAGGTAGGGGTACGTTTGTGCTAGAAATGCGCATGCAACGTTAAAGATCCCTATCGGGGAAAAATGGCATGCGGGATAAAAATACAATATCTCATATGACTATGTTAGTGGGTAATTCCTTTTGACTCTAAACTGTTAGCTCTATAGTTGAGAAATGTGGAATAACACATAGCCAAGAGCGAAAAAATATGGTGTGCACCCTGGCAGCTGCATAGCTACCAAGTGCCGCGCATTAGTAAGGGGTGGGGGGGGGGAATTGTGTGTAAAATGTATAGTGTATATACTGTGTTTTGGAGGGGTAATATTGTTGAGCTTGGCTCAACTGGCTGTGAATTGTGGCATCTGTGGCCATACAACATAATATTCTGATGACTGCATTGTATCACCTGTACCTAAACTCTAGATAACTTATATACTAAAACTGGTCATATAAAGAGAAAGATCCTGTTAGTAGAGTATCACTGTACTATACACTGCTAGAATGGGCACAGGGATATGTCAGTATACCCTGTTATTGAAATCCCACTGTGGCACATCGTTTTTAATGTGCTCCCAAAATAATCCATGAGTAGGGATGAGCTTGTTATAAAAGTGGTGAATCCCGATGTAAAAGTACAACGGGCGCTGTTAAAAATTCGTGTCCGCGAATGGTTGATCGGTATCGGCAGTGCCGACTGTGGCTGTGTGGGGAATATTTATATACTTTAGATATAAGGTTGCACCTCTGTGCACCGTCGTGCGCTGAACAAATCGTATCATCTAAAATATGTATCCTAGAATGCCGCCTCTGCGGGTTCTATTTAGTATCCTCTCCTTTGGGCTAAATCGACCTCTGGGGGGGATAACATTCAAAACGATACACCATCCGCTACGCGGAAGTGTGTGGGGGCGAAAGTGTGTCTTGCCATCCTTAGCATGGGGGTGACATATAAATGTGAAACATGTGTCATCTATATCTAGAAATCCCCAGATATGTAGTCGTGTACAATAGTAATCCGAGAGGGGGTAAGATTAGTGTGGCGGGGAATGTGGTTGGGCCACCGTTGGGAACGATTTGTCTCGTCCCTTACTGGGATAAGGTGTTATTATTGAAAATGTGTTAGGCCGGGAAAAAGTTTCTAAATAGCGTGGACATTTATGTACACGTATATGTGGGGAATGCCCGTATCTGCTGAGAGTGGAGGGTGGTGTCCTTACGAGGGTGTATTAAGGGCAAGTGTTCTGTGGAGAATGGTGAAAGATATAACGGTGCGCATGTAACTATACGCTCCGTGCGTAGCACTGTTAGTACGGACATTGGGCCGTGAAATCTGCGCTCTCTGTGTGAATCAGTGTGTGTGTGTGTGAGGGGATGAATGCTATTTAAAATGTGGGTGTACCCTGCGATGCAGTGTGTACGTCGGGAAACAAATGTTACATGCTCAAAGTCATTTGAACGGCGCGCTCGTCTGTGACGTAACGGTTGTGTGAAAATAATGGCTGCCTAGAGTCAGGTTGCGTGAAGGCAGTGTGACGTTAAGACCGAGATAAGCGGTCTGTATGTATAGTGTCAGATAGCATGTTATCGCTGGGCGGAGTATGCTGTGCCAATTGGCTACATCGCTCCGTGGGAGTAGTGTCTAACTGCGCGCTATGCTGATTGGACAGGAGTACTATGAGTTACTGAAAGAAAATGGCGTGTTTGTTGACGTCGCGCGAACTGGCTGTCAAACGCACGAGTATACGACGGCTATGCAAAGTGAGCAGGCGAACTGGCCTGTGTAGGACAGAGAGGGGATGTTCCTGCAGTGTGTCATTGTTTAGGCAATGGGTAATCTGTTGTTGTTTGAGTCTTCAGTCTTTTGACTGGTTTGATGCAGCTCTCCATGCCTCCCTGTCCTGAATTATGCATAGAGAGGTGCATATCCTCGGGAATAGATGGGTAATCTAAGTATACGCAATAGGAAATTAACGTATCGCTCTCCCATGTGGGGAATGTTGGTGTGCATGCACTATCATTTAAGCGGGATAACAATGGGGCAAAAAAATTGAAAGACAAAAAACTGTGGCCGCTATGTTGGCTGTATATAGAGTAGTGGTAATGTATTACTGCCTATTGCGATCCTGTTTGCGTGTAAGGCTCTGTGTGTCTTGCCGTAGAAAAATCCTTTCCGTGGTCTAGTCCCACCTACTCCGGGAAAATGCAAAAATGGTACGGGGATCAATAATGGTACCCTCGGAGTGTATAAATTAGGCATACTTATGTGTAAGCAGCAGGCCTTGTACTGTATTTCGCAAATGCATGACTGTCCGTATGGCATCGTGATGAGCTCTGGCTACTGGACACCCTGCTGTATGGAGGTGACAGCTGTGTGTGGTAGTTCTGTAACGTAATGTGTTGACATATGGGGTATTTTTCCTCAAAGTGTATGGAATGTTTGCATCTTTCAGGGCATATTTAGTGTTGTATGGAAGAAAAAATCATTGGGGCATTGTTTACCGTTTTCTACAAAACTTGGCATCGCTTCGCCCAGGGCTGATATTTACTCTACATTGTTTTTGAGAAGGGGCGCTTTGACGGAGCTCACTCCGATACTTTTCCACAAAACGTAAAGTAGTTATGAACCATGGACGCTGTGGCTGCCGGAATATACTTATACGCTCATGGCTGGATATTTATCTTACAGTGCGTTCGGGGGCAAGATTGTTTTAATGTAGACTCTGCAGTGCTTTACCCCACACAAAATAAAATACTTATGAGCCATGTCGTCAATGCTACACGTATATACATATTGGGCATGTATATCGGTATAAAATGCGGCTTCGGTGGCGTAGTCGGTAGCATGCTGAACTGCTATGCCCAAGATAGTGGGTTCAAACCCGGCCGAAGTCGTCGGATTTTTTAAGAGCGTTAAAAATCCTTCAGTACGCCTTCCTTCGGAGGGGAAGTAAAGCCGGTGGTCCCATGTCATAGATTTATGGCATGTAAAAGATCCTTTCACAGACTTAACTTGTGTAAAGCAAAATTTGTTAGGTTAGATTTCGTCAGAACGCTCTATCAAAGTTCCTACGTTCACCACTAGGTATCATTGATATCTGGTGGCGAAAGTTGGAACTACTTGAAATTGAACGGAACTTGTAGCTCACCCTTTAGGGTATCCGCTGGAAGCAGCTACAGACTCAAGCGAGCCGAACATGTCCTCGGAGACTCCCGGCACTAAAAGCCATACGATAAATAAAATAAAATCGGTATAAAGCCTCGTCTGAAAGAAAATGCGAAAGTTTAATTTGGCCAACTAATGATTATGGCGACAAGTGTGTATCTAAAGGGTGTACCTATATTTAATGGGATCTCAAGAAGGACTGTAGGGTCCTATGGTAGCCTTGTGGCTCTTATGAAGGTATGTCGTTAACTTATTATTTAATGTTATATCGGCATATGGCATATCAAGACGAACAGTTCATAACTGGGCGTATGGATGAAAAGAATGGTGTCCTATTCGGTCCGTTAGGAGAGTCGCCCCAGCCAAGTGGTTTGTACCACAAGTCCGAACCTCGTAGACTAAGGGTGGATGAACTATTTAAATTTTGAGTGCATGTCCCTGATCGTCGGCTAAGGATGATGACGCCTCGTTGGAGAACTGTTTATTATGCATGTCCTTATGACGTTATCGTGCGGTCAATGCCACCTTTGAGCAAAAGAAAACTGAAAGATCCCATGTTGGGAACAAGAAAAAATAAATAAAAGGAGCTGCGTGGATGGTGACAGCGCCATATGTGGCCTGTATGTGTTGGCTGCCCTGCTATTTACAGGCTGAAATGCTGTTGTAGCAAGACTGTTTCCAGTGTCATGGGTGGATCTCGCGTCACTGCTCAGAATGAGTGCGCTGTCCCGTGTGTGGGACTTGTTGAAATGTATCAGAGGATGTAATGTGAATTTATGGTGTATAATACTATGTGACCTCAGTAAGTATGTCCTTACCCAATTTTCCCACAAGTGTGTGGTCCTGATGAAAGTATGGCTACGTGTATCATCATCTTTCCGCGGTAATTCGAGTATAGAGGTGATTGAAAAAAATGGCAGGTGCCATGTTATGTAGTGTAGCTAATTGTTATGCTATGGTATTCTCATCTTCTTTTGGTCGATAGCTAATGTGTATACGCTTATGCCGTATGTGTATCGTTATTCATAGGGAATGTTGACGCATGTAGTCTGCAAATGCGTGTAAATCCTACGGAGCCTGTTTGAAACGTAAATGGATCTTCCGTCGGTCAACTAATGGACCTATGCCTGAGTGTAGTTCTTTAGTGTGACGGCGTGAGGTGGATATGCCTCTCGTCATTCTACTGTGTGATCTACAGTGTGTGGTTGGTCATTAACTAGAAGTAAGTCTTTCCGCGATCTCACGAGTGGCCTCCGGGTGATTGTACTGTAGTACGCATGGCTATGTACGCGTGTGGCAGGACACGTGCCTTACCGGGCACGGCTGTGTCCAGACGAGCGTGGCAAGTTGCTGATTCAATGTTGGGTGTCGTATGACAGTATCCTGTAGTGTGACAATGACCTGGCCTGGCAGCTGGGAGGAAACATGTGCTTCGCTGTACTGACAGTTCTTACCCTGGCAATTGCTATTTGCCCTACGTGTAAGACAAGTATTCAATGGAAACAATACAATATACCTATATATCAAGAAACTATTAATTACTGAAGCATGCACTTATAAGTAGGTAATGTCTGGGTAAAGGGTGGGATTGACATCGTCACCTAGTGGTGAAGATGGCCTACTAGATGCCATAGCGCTCTCGGTGCTCTCTTTCTTCGTATGGTCCTGGGTGGGATATGTTACTGGGATAAAATACTATTCCCTGCCTGGGTCATCTAACGCTTTCGTTTCTTGGCTACGGTGGGTCGAGGTGTAGGGGCGGCTTCCCGTGAATGGTATGGATTCATGCGCCGTACATGAACAGTATCCTTTATGATTTTGTGGTGATACCGTATGTTGTCCAGGTAATTTAGATCGGATATCTTCCTATGGACCCTAAACGGACCTGTCCATTTCGGAATAAGGAATTCCCACACGTTTTTAATGCGTGTGGGAGACCAGATCATAATCAACTGACCGGGTTTATACTCCTGATGTTTGTGTGTTCTATCATATGTGGATTTCTGCCTCTTTTGTGCAGCACGGATATTACGCCTGGCCGTGTCACGGGCGGTGCATAAATATTGCAACCGTTCAGCGTTACTGGGGAGCGTGTCCTGCGGGATGTATATGTTATCGATGGGACTGCGCGGATGGTATGCGTGTAAAAGAAAGTGCGGGGTGTGTTTGGTCGCCTGCGACACGGATGTGTTGTAACTAAACGTTACAGCTGGGAGGTAATTATCCCAGTCGGTGCCCTCATCGTTAGTAAATCGAGCTAGAGCACCGCCGAGAATTTTATTCATAGCCTCCGTTAATCCGTTTGTCTGAGGGCTGAAACTAGTCTTGGTGTATGCTTTTATTCTACGCAATGTCAAGAGCTGTGTTATAACGTTAGATGTGAAAACCGTTCCTCTATCGGATAACAGTATGTGAAAGATGCCATATTTGGTAATGATTTCCATCAGGAACTCCGCGATTTGATGCGCGCTGGCTTTCGGGACCGCTTTGGTGATAATGTAACGTGTGAGATATTCGGTCGTTTCCAGTATATATTTGTTTCCCTTGTCGGACGTGGTAATGGGACCCTTAACGTCTATACCTATCCGGTGGAAGAGTTCACCTACTGGAATGGGGTGGAGTAAGCCATGTGGTTTACCGGGCCTGTGTTTATACCTCTGGCATGTGTGACATGTTTTAATGAATTTTAGGATGTCACTTTTCATGTTCTCCTAATAATATTTGGTCCGAATTCGCAGATAAGTCTTATGGACTCCAAAGTGTGCGCCATTAAGGGGTGGACTGTGATATTCTGTCATTATGTGAGTGTGGAGCGTTTTTGGGAGGGCAACGGGTGTAACGTCATGTGTGGCTGTAGGTCTGTACGTAAGGATATCATCCTTATCGAGAAGAAATCGGCGGGATAGGCGGGCAGTTTTATTATCTACCTGGTCGCGATTATTTAATGCAACTCTAATCTGTCCTAGCTGGGGATCGTTTATTTGTTCCTGCCTCATATCAATATGTGTAACCGCAAATGTTGGTAATGTATCCCAGGCATGATCGATATCCTCTTCAAGCGGGTCGAGGACTGGTAGTCTCGATAGGCCATCTGCGTCCAGGTGGGCACTACCCTTCTTATGTTTTACATCGAAAGTGTATTCATAAAGCCGGAATATAAATCTATTGAGCCGCGAATTGGGGTTCTTAAATTTGTCCCAATAAAGAAGGCTAGCATGGTCGGTGATGACTGTAAAATGAATACCGTATAGATATGTCCGGAAATAATTTACAGCCCAAGAAAAAGCGAGCATCTCTCTTTCTGTGGCGGAATATCTACTTTCGACCGGTGTGAGCTTACGGCTCGCGAAAGTGACGGGATGCTGTTTGCCATCAGTGGCCTCCTGTAGTAGGGCTGCACCTATGCCAAATTGGCTAGCGTCCACGTGGACAAAGGTGGGCCTGTCCTCCTGAAAGTGTTGGAGCAGGGGCGGTGTAGTGAGCAAGTGTTTGAGGATGTTGAAAGCCTCCCTATGTGTGTCCGTAATGATAAAGGGTGTTTTCTCGTGTGTGAGCTAGGTGAGGGGATTTGCTATGTGGGGAAATCTATGTATAAAACGCCGGTAATAGCTAGCGAGTCCCAAAATGATCGTAGCTGTTTGATATTTGCTGGCATGGGAATATCGGTGATGGCAGCAATTTTGGCAGGGTCAGGGGTGATGCCTTCTTGGCTAACAATATGGCCCAAAATGTGGACTTTCTGTTTCACGAACTGGCACTTGGATGGCTTTAGATTTAATTTAGCGTATCGTATCCTGTCAAAAGCTTCTTTTAAGTGTACCGTATGTTTTTCGAACGTTTGCGAAAAGATGGTTATGTCATCGATGTAAGTCAATACCGAACGATATTTAAGGCCCGCGAATGCCTTATCCAACAGTTTCTGAAACGTTTGACTGGCATTCTTTAAATCCATCGGTAATACATTATAACCGTACAGGCCGTTTTTCGGTGACGAATGCCAGCTTGTGTCTATCAGGCTCATAGACAGGTATGGAATAAAAACCAGAGTGGCAATCTATTATGGAGAAATACTTAGCGAGCTAAGTATCTCTAAATAAGTGTCTGTGCGCGGTAGCGAGTAATTATCATTCTTAATGAGTCTATTGAGTCGCCGGTAATCGGTGAAAAATCTGTGCGAACCGTCGGCCTTGCGTGTGAGAATTACTGGAGCACTGTAGTTGGACACTATCGGCTGGATAATATTGGCTTTTAACATCTCCTGAATCTGGGTCTCTATGGCTGTTCTCTCTTTAACGCTAGCTTTATAGGGCGCCTGGTGAACCGGAGCATCACTGGTCAATTCGACACGGTGGTGAATTAAATCAGTCACTTCTAAATCGGCAAGTGAATGGGCAAAAATGTCCTTATATTCCTCCAAGAGGTATGTAAGTCTATGATCCTGCTGGGGGGTCAATGTTTGTGTGGGCTCGCGTTCCTCCGTTGCTTGTGCGGCGCCTAAGTCGGGCTGCGGAGGTATTGTGACCAACGGAGAGACAAGGTGCGGGCGAGTGTCTCGCTCCGCTCGCGGATTATATGTACGCCGCGCGTATGTTATTGGATGCGTAGTGATAGGGTCTCTGTTTACCAAGCGTATTTCGTTGGTAACGAAACTAATGTTCGCATCGAACTTGACAAGGAAGTTCGTACCAATGATCCCTGGCACTGAGAGATTCCTAATAATAAACATAGGATGACTGGCTTGAAATGACCCTATCTGAATACGAACGTCTGTGATCCCTAAACACTGAATGGTCTGCGAGTTAGCAGCTACGAGGCGAGTGTTGATAGGCACCCTGTGTATGCGCTCGTTGGTAATATATTTATTGCTGATACAGCAAATAGCGGAACCTGTGTCCACTAACATTTGGATACTATATCCATTGACGCTGGCAGGGATGGATAGGGCCGTGATATTGTTTCCGTCTTGTACCGTGTGCATGTTATTAAGGACATAAGTAATTAAAGGTACTGCGGAATTTCGGGACGGGGAATGACGTTTATCTCCATGTTTCGCAGCCTGAGTGAATGTGTTTCCTGTCGGTCTGGGATTCGCGCTGAGTGAGCTTTGAGCGGCGAGCTGCGTACTGAAGCGGACACGTCTGGCTGTGTCATGAAAAATTGTGAGTCGCGATGCAGCTGTGTCATCTCGCCCGCCAAGTGTACTGGCCTAAGTTTTCTCTTAAGCTGCCGGTGAGCTGAAAAAGATGTGCTACAATTCCTAGCGTTACTGGATGTGAACCCTGGCCTTGGTGTCGGCGTTCTATATGGGCTATGTGTCTGAGCGTGTGTGGGTTTGCAGCCGGCTTTCTGTGGAGCTACCTTATCCGCTACAGTGTCGATGCATGTGACCGGCTACGCCGCGCCCGGTTTAGTGGTCGGGCGCTTGGGCGTGCGGGCTGAACTAATGTTGTTTAACTTATCCTATGCGTCCTATCTGCACCCGGCGTGTCAATGTCGTTAGGGGATGTTACATTGCCGCCTATTTTCAATGTGATTGCGCTGTTTTCTTTTTCACTCTGAGGAATGGAGGGTTTAGTCGTCTGTGGCGTGTGGAGAGTTAGAGGGCTGTAGTGTCCCGCCTTCGGGCTTCCCGTGAACAATAGGAAAAGATGTTTATCGTAGCCTGTTGTGGAAAGGGTGGGCGCCATCTTATCCATCGTATAGATATGGATGTTGTGTTCTAATACTCTGCCTAATGCGATAACTTCAGTAGTAGGGGGGTAATGCCGATTCTAACGCACTCCAGAACCCTCCTCGACCCACTACTAAGCCTCAGCCATGTTAAATATCTCTCGAACGCATGATCCGATTTTGACAAATGACGTGTCATTGGACTCGGGCTGATGTCCTCTTTGCTGTGGACCACTCGTTATATTTTTGAAAATTCTTTGAATTTTTTGTTTTCGAAAATAGGTAATAGTTTGAAAACCAAAAATGATAGAACGTTGTGCCATGGCTCAAACGAATGGTCTTTATGACCTTTATTTTCTATAATAAAACTTTTTTACTTTTTATGTTCTTTTGAAAACACTCGAATTTTGAAAATCCTATATTTTGGAAACTAGGAACTCTACAAAAAAATTGTTTGACGTAAATCAATAGTCCCTACCCCCTCTACCCCCAAAATAAATTTCAAGTATCTAGGATGAAAACCTGTAGTAGTGGGATGATGACAGAGCTGCTTACAAAAGCAAGTGGTGAGCCCCTGCGACCTTGGAATGGAAGGAGCCATGCTAGGAGGGCGTGCTTGGATTCGTTTTTTTCGTCTCGTCGTGCTCTTTACGGAAATGTAGGTGTCGAAAAGGTGAAATGCTGGAAACACGGTCTTTTTGGGGTAAAAACGTGATTTTAAACTTTTTTCTATATCTCGCGAACCAATCATGCTAGAGGCGTGTACGACAGGTCCAAGGACTCGGGGTGACGTCCTCTTTGCTATGAACCACTCGTTATATTTTTTTTAAAGTTGGAAACTCGATTTTGGGGTAAACACGTGTTTTTTGTGATTATTGCCGATATCTCACGAACCAATAACGCTAGAGACGTGTACGAGGTGTCCTAGGACTCGGGCTAACGCCTCCTTTCAAATGTGGTAGATATTTTTTCCAAAAAATAATTCACAAAGGGCCTAACGCCGTACATGTTGAAAAAAAAATTCTTTACCGTTACCTGTTTATAATGTTTATGAAGCGTGGTGGTTGAGAGAGACGATACGGCTGAGTGTGTGTGTGTGTTTCAACAAACCTGTCGCTGACCACGGTGGCTATGCTTAATAGAACAATCGCTATTTCGGCGGGTCGATGTATGACAGAGCGAGGGTTCGTTTTCTGATATTTTACCTTTAACGTGTAAACGGTGATGAGAACTAGGTTCTATGTTGGTCGAAGCGAGTACAGAAAACAAACTTGCCGAGGAGCAGGAGGTGAATGTCATTTGAGGTTATCGGATGGCGTTGATCTGACTTGACAACAGGTGACGCTTGAAGGTGAAATAATCTGACCATCGTGGTGGCAGGGGAGTGTGAAATGCATGCACACACATGTGTGAAACCACATGTACGCTAAACCAGTGACATCCTGTCTTGCTTCGTACGTGACAAAATGCAAGTCCATGTGACATTTGATCTACCGCAGGTGTTCACCTTGGGTGTTAGCTGTCCACGTGCGCGATAACTGTTAACAAGTTACATCCTGTTTTGCTTCGTACGTGACAAAATGCAAGTTCATGTGAAATTTGATTCGCCGCAGGTGTTCACTTTGGGCGTTAGCTGTCCACGTGACCGATAACAAAATGTTCAAAGCGTGGGAAAAAATGATTATACATGCAACGTAGCATATATAAAGACATGTCGTTATCATTTCCACTCTCACTTGGGTGGACTACCTTTGAACACACTGCGTTGCATGAAACCCCTGGTCTTGTTTAACAGTTTTGGTGTTGGTGGAAAATACTTAACCTTGTTGTGGGGTAGGTATTTATTTATATATTTATTCATTTATACATTTATTGATTAATATACATTTACAAGCAATTATTTATTGATTAGGTAATTAATGATTTTATTTATTTGTTTGCAGATAACCGGCATACCTTACATGTCTGAGGGAGAAGAAACCATTGCACTTTTGAGCCCACTAGAAGGGAAGAGCTATAAGTCACTGCAAGTAAAGGTGAGATGATTTTTTTAAACTAACTTGTTTCATTTTTTTGTTTTATGTTTTATTTTATGAAATGTATGTATTAACCTGAATTTAGGTATTTATAGCGGTTTATTTTATTTATTTTTAGAAACTTGGAAAAGAATAGCCTTACCGCCGTAGCAGTCGCTGAAAAAAAAACAGAAACGCATTAAAGCGAAACCACTGCCAAAGAGTGAACTGTTTAAAACTCAAGTAAGTCCAACTTAAAAATGCTATTCCATTTTACCACTACTGAAAACTCGTAGACAAAAAAAAATTCATTACCTGTACATGACTGGGACAATGATTGCTTTCTTGATTAATGGCTATGTTGTTGTTGTTGACTGGGAAAAGTACAAGGCCATGTTGGATTTTCTAAAAATAAAAATAATAAATTTAATTTATGGGTGGTTCCCTATGGACTCAACGAATATCCACAGGTTTGAACATGATAATGTGAACAAAATGACATGACATTCATTTTTGTTTATATATTGATTAAAGGGAGGGTGGGGGAATGTAAATGACTGTAGCTTTATAAAAAAGAAAATAAGTACATGGGTTACTGTTAGTGCCAACATACAGTTTATTTTTAATGGTGTTTTGATATATTAATGTCAATTAACGTTAACGTTTTATTTACAAGTATTGATTGATTGATTGATTGATTGAGTGATGGGTTATTTTGTTTGCTTTTAGGTGTCGTCATGTGCCATTAACGTAATGAACAGACAGTGAACAAACATGCATTATGCTTTAAAGTACTCTGTGCTCTTGTGCAATGTTAATAACTTACAATAAGAAAAAGTTTTATTATAACACATGGCGTTAGTACCAAATACAACAAGTGAGCAAGTTGGTTTACCACGTGGGTTAAATTTAAAATCAGAACATGATCGATGGTTAACATTTGAATCCTGGCCTGTAGGCTTTTTGTCGACGCATGAACTTGCAAAAGCCGTTTTTTTTTTACTTGAACCGAGAAGATGTGGTGCGCTGTGTGTTTTGTCGTATTGAACTTTCACACTGGGAAGAAGGGGATGATCCCTTTAGAGACCATTTGCGATGGTCTCCTCACTGTCCTTACATGCTTGGAAAGCAAGTGGGTAACCTACCCGTGCATTCATTTTACCGAACCACAAGGCCGTTGGCCGCTACTTAGGTTGCTGAATCACAAATAAATAATAATAATAATGATGTATTACCAGCCAACGGTAGTGTCGATATATGTGGTCCATATGCCATAGACAGTGTTGAATTGGCGTGTGCTTTTGAAAAATTGGGAGTTTGCAAGACTAAAGCACTAGCACACTCAGAGTACAGCTCTGTTGAAAAACGTTTCGAATCTTATAAAAATGTTTGGCCATTAATATTAAAACACCTTACCAAACAGCTAAGTGAAGCTGGATTTTTTTATACTGGTGACGGGGATAAAACAATATGTTTTTATTGTGGATTTGCTTTAAAGGATTGGCAAATGACTGATGACCCTTTTGTGCAACACGCTCGTTGGTTACCAAACTGTAAATACATGGTGTTGCTTAAAGGTCAGGAATTTGTGAACACTATTCGTAAAGAAAAAGTGATTGCAGTACAAGACATAAAAGTGCCTTTAGAGTTAGAGCACGCGGAGCAAATACATAAGGCTGAAAGAAAAGACTTGTCTCACGAACAGATACAAAAGTGTGACCAACAATTATGTAAAATTTGTTATCAAGATGAACTAGGTGTTGTATTTTTACCCTGTGGACACATGATAGCCTGTGTCAAGTGTGCATTAGAACTTAACACTTGTGCTATATGCAGAAAAGTATCCGCTACAGTTAGGGTATTTCTTGCATAACTAGTATAATTTATTCGCCATGCATAGTGCAAAATCCCTAATTGCACAATATTATTAAAGCTGTTTTAGAGTGTAATAGATATGCTTTTGTTTTGTTTATAGACTACTACAATGAATGTTTTGAATGCTGTGGGACAATCATGTGGCTTAGAGACAAAGGAGCTCAGCGAATTGCCAACGCATATTCCATTCCGCATTATCAAGATTCGGAAATTGAAAACAGCACATGGTGATCGTGTACTTTGTGTATGTGAAAACTTTGAGACATTTCTGCCTATACGGTTTAATGATATGTCGGAAAGTGTTTTTGATGAAGTCAATAATGCTGTGCAACCTGTACACTTAATTTATGAAGGTTTTAAAAACAATAGGTGCATGGTTCGTTTTAATTAAATAAATTTTAAAAAATGTGAAATAATAATGGAAAATATAAGTAATGACAATATACTGAAAAAAGAAAGAAAATATGTGTATAGAATAGTAATGTTTTAGTGTTTAGTGTTGACTTTAAAAATATTATAATGAAACAAAAAAAACAAGAAATGTATATAAAGTTTGTAAATAAATGCAAAATCATGTTACAATGTTGTTTTATTTTATACAAAGTTAGTATATTTAACATTGCAGAGTATACATGATTATGACAATAAATGCACACTGAATACAAGCCTTTCTCACTTTACAATAGTCTGTTATAGTTTTAAACACAAGGCTTGTTGTAGATTATTTTATAGCAATGCCCATTCAACGTTGTTTTCGAAAAGTGGGAAGCCGCAATGGTTGTATAGGCATAAAAACCTTATTGTTATTACTATTTAGTCACTTTGATCCCCTTGCATATCAAGAGCACATGACCTAGTTGTTCCACTCTTTAAAACGACAACAACAACACTACCTCTTGCATAGTTTGTGATGTTGATGGCTCTTGCGACGTGGAAGATGGATTAAAAATAACTTTTAGAACTGGGGTTAAACGTTGCTCATTAAACAATGCACTATTTTGAGTAGCAATATGGTTTTCTTGATTTTTTGTCGACGGCAACTGTGTTTCATGCAGCACACTACATTGATGATCACCGACACTTTAAACCTCACTATTTTTACTTTTTAGGTCACCACGACAATGTTTGGAACGTTGCTTTGAACAACGCCAAATAACAGTTCCATTTTTATTGGTTCGTTTCACCATATATGAATATCCTTTATAGTATGCGTAAGGCTTACCATACCTAGTCACTGATACTTCCATATCAACTGTCAAGCATAGACTAAGCTCTAGTAAAGTCAACTTGGTAATAAGAATACTAGTTTAGTGTGAGAGCAAATATGGATCCAAAGAGTTCAGGTAAAAGTGAAAGCAAATAAGCAAATATAAGAAACAAGAGTGGGGGGGTAAAAGTGGTCGCAAAGTGGCAGACTCATTACATAATAATTTCAGCACGACGAAGCTCTTGTTCAATTTCTTTGATTTCCCAATCGTGACCGATATGCCCAGCTTGTCGTAAAGCATGCAATTGTCGAAGCCGTTGAATTAGCTTACTGGGTTTGTTCCAGTATACAAATTTAACAAATGCTTTTTTAGGTGTAAACAAAGCATTACCATTATCATGATCATTATCATCATCATCATCATCATCATTATCATCATCATGATCACCATTATCATCATGACCATCATCACTGTTACTATATAGTCCTTTTTGATCCTCTTGCAATACCACTTTATTTATAGTCTGAGTTGATTTTGATAGTGTTGAAGGTTTCTTGGACGTTGACAACTGTCCTAACATGACGTTTTGAGGACATGATAAGTCCTTTTGAACAAACACTGCACTATCTTTAGCCGCAATATCGTTTTCTTGAACTTGCTTTTTAGCATTTTGATAATTGTTTGTAAACAGTAAGCGTGGTTCGTTTCGAGCACTACATTGATGAACACTCACACTTAAAACCTTTCCATTTTTACTTTTCAGATTGCCTCGACATTTTGTTGACCTCTCTTTTGAGCATCGCCAGAATATTATTCCATTCACATTCTGGCGATTATAGTTATAGGAGTAGCCTTGATAGAGTGCACGTAGCCTACCTTTGTTGGTTGTAATAAGTTCCATAGTAGTAACTGACCTGTCAGTACGATGTTCACACTACAAAGGTTACAACTGTTTTGCTGATGGAGTGACCTACCATAAGCTTATATATTGGCTTATGTGTTGGCTTTTTGTGTTGGCTTTTTGTGTTGGCTTTTCGTGTTGGCTTATGTGTTGGCTTTTTGTGTTGGCTTTTCATGTTGGCTTTTCGTGTTGGCTTTTCGTGTTGGCTTTTCGTGTTGGCATTTCGTGTTGGCTTTTGTGTTGGCTTTTCGTGTTGGCTTTTTGTGTTGGCTTTTCGTATTGGCATTTCGTGTTGGCTTTTCGTGTTGGCTTTTTTGTATTGGCCTTTCGTGTTGGCTTTTTGTATTGGCTTTTCGTGTTGGCTTTTTGTGTTGGCTTTAGTATTGGCTTTTGTATTGGCTTATTTGACAAGTTATTTGTGTCAATGTATTTAGTGGATTTTTTTCTTGGTGTTGGAAAGTAGTTGAAAGAGAGGGAATATTTAAAGACTTAACCTCAGCTCACTAACCTAACCTAATCTAACCTAACCTTTCAGCTCTCAGATGTTAATTAAATTCTGTGCATAGTCGAGTTGGAACCCAAGACCTCAGGGGTAAAAAAAACAATTATTTTTGACGGCTTATTTTGGTAACTTATTTTAATGGCTAACCTAACTTTACCTAACCTAACCTAACCTCAGCTCACTTTGGATATTACTAGTAAGTGTTCATATCCTCTGCTAGGTAGCATGCTAGTAGTACAGGTAGTGCTCATATTTACCGCTAGGTAGCGGAAACATACTTTGCATGTTGCATGTGACACTTGTGAAGTTTAACCACATGCAAGACGTGCTTGTATAAGTTCTCTATTTAAACTCAATATACAATTAACCACTAAATGTTCAGAACTAACATGTATAGCCATGTTTAGGGTATATAGGAGACCCTTAGCAAGAAAGGCTGTCTAACCCACGAGTGTACAGCCTTGGCATACGCAGTAAGCACCTGTTGGCAGAAAACAACAACAACAACAACAATTTGAGAAAGCCAACAACATATCCATTAATGTATTTAAAGGAAACAGTTTCTTGTTGGCTTTCACAAATTGTTGTTGTTGTTGTTTTCTGCCAACAGGTGCTTACTGCGTATGACAAGGCTGTACACTCGTGGGTTAGACAGCCTTTCTTGCTAAGGGTCTCCTATATACCCTAAACATGGCTATACATGTTAGTTCTGAACATTTAGTGGTTAATTGTATATTGAGTTTAAATAGAGAACTTATACAAGCACGTCTTGCATGTGGTTAAACTTCACAAGTGTCACATGCAACATGCAAAGTATGTTTCCGCTACCTAGCGGTAAATATGAGCACTACCTGTACTACTAGCATGCTACCTAGCAGAGGATATGAACACTTACTAGTAATATCCAAAGTGATCTGAGGTTAGGTTAGGTTAGGTAAAGTTAGGTTAGCCATTAAAATAAGTTACCAAAATAAGCCGTCAAAAATAATTGTTTTTTTACCCCTGAGGTCTTGGGTTCCAACTCGACTATGCACAGAATTTAATTAACATCTGAGAGTTGAAAGGTTAGGTTAGGTTAGGTTAGGTTAGTGAGCTGAGGTTAAGTCTTTAAACATTCCCTCTCTTTCAACTACTTTCCAACACCAAGAAAAAAATCCACTAAATACATTGACACAAATAACTTGTCAAAAAAGCCAATACAAAAGCCAATACTAAAGCCAACACAAAAAGCCAACACGAAAAGCCAATACAAAAAGCCAACACGAAAGGCCAATACAAAAAAAGCCAACACGAAAAGCCAACACGAAATGCCAATACGAAAAGCCAACACAAAAAGCCAACACGAAAAGCCAACACAAAAGCCAACACGAAATGCCAACACGAAAAGCCAACACGAAAAGCCAACACGAAAAGCCAACATGAAAAGCCAACACAAAAAGCCAACACAAAAAGCCAACACATAAGCCAACACGAAAAGCCAACACAAAAAGCCAACACAAAAAGCCAACACATAAGCCAATATATAAGCTTATGGTAGGTCACTCCATCAGCAAAACAGTTGTAACCTTTGTAGTGTGAACATCGTACTGACAGGTCAGTTACTACTATGGAACTTATTACAACCAACAAAGGTAGGCTACGTGCACTCTATCAAGGCTACTCCTATAACTATAATCGCCAGAATGTGAATGGAATAATATTCTGGCGATGCTCAAAAGAGAGGTCAACAAAATGTCGAGGCAATCTGAAAAGTAAAAATGGAAAGGTTTTAAGTGTGAGTGTTCATCAATGTAGTGCTCGAAACGAACCACGCTTACTGTTTACAAACAATTATCAAAATGCTAAAAAGCAAGTTCAAGAAAACGATATTGCGGCTAAAGATAGTGCAGTGTTTGTTCAAAAGGACTTATCATGTCCTCAAAACGTCATGTTAGGACAGTTGTCAACGTCCAAGAAACCTTCAACACTATCAAAATCAACTCAGACTATAAATAAAGTGGTATTGCAAGAGGATCAAAAAGGACTATATAGTAACAGTGATGATGGTCATGATGATAATGGTGATCATGATGATGATAATGATGATGATGATGATGATAATGATCATGATAATGGTAATGCTTTGTTTACACCTAAAAAAGCATTTGTTAAATTTGTATACTGGAACAAACCCAGTAAGCTAATTCAACGGCTTCGACAATTGCATGCTTTACGACAAGCTGGGCATATCGGTCACGATTGGGAAATCAAAGAAATTGAACAAGAGCTTCGTCGTGCTGAAATTATTATGTAATGAGTCTGCCACTTTGCGACCACTTTTACCCCCCCCCCCCCCCCCACTCTTGTTTCTTATATTTGCTTATTTGCTTTCACTTTTACCTGAACTCTTTGGATCCATATTTGCTCTCACACTAAACTAGTATTCTTATTACCAAGTTGACTTTACTAGAGCTTAGTCTATGCTTGACAGTTGATATGGAAGTATCAGTGACTAGGTATGGTAAGCCTTACGCATACTATAAAGGATATTCATATATTGTGAAACGAACCAATAAAAATGGAACTGTTATTTGGCGTTGTTCAAAGCAACGTTCCAAACATTGTCGTGGTGACCTAAAAAGTAAAAATAGTGAGGTTTAAAGTGTCGGTGATCATCAATGTAGTGTGCTGCATGAAACACAGTTGCCGTCGACAAAAAATCAAGAAAACCATATTGCTACTCAAAATAGTGCATTGTTTAATGAGCAACGTTTAACCCCAGTTCTAAAAGTTATTTTTAATCCATCTTCCACGTCGCAAGAGCCATCAACATCACAAACTATGCAAGAGGTAGTGTTGTTGTTGTCGTTTTAAAGAGTGGAACAACTAGGTCATGTGCTCTTGATATGCAAGGGGATCAAAGTGACTAAATAGTAATAACAATAAGGTTTTTATGCCTATACAACCATTGCGGCTTCCCACTTTTCGAAAACAACGTTGAATGGGCATTGCTATAAAATAATCTACAACAAGCCTTGTGTTTAAAACTATAACAGACTATTGTAAAGTGAGAAAGGCTTGTATTCAGTGTGCATTTATTGTCATAATCATGTATACTCTGCAATGTTAAATATACTAACTTTGTATAAAATAAAACAACATTGTAACATGATTTTGCATTTATTTACAAACTTTATATACATTTCTTGTTTTTTTTGTTTCATCATAATATTTTTAAAGACAACACTAAACACTAAAACATTACTATTCTATACACATATTTTCTTTCTTTTTTCAGTATATTGTCATTACTTATATTTTCCATTATTATTTCACATTTTTTAAAATTTATTTAATTAAAACGAACCATGCACCTATTGTTTTTAAAACCTTCATAAATTAAGTGTACAGGTTGCACAGCATTATTGACTTCATCAAAAACACTTTCCGACATATCATTAAACCGTATAGGCAGAAATGTCTCAAAGTTTTCACATACACAAAGTACACGATCACCATATGCTGTTTTCAATTTCCGAATCTTGATAATGCGGAATGGAATATGCGTTGGCAATTCGCTGAGCTCCTTTGTCTCTAAGCCACATGATTGTCCCACAGCATTCAAAACATTCATTGTAGTAGTCTATAAACAAAACAAAAGCATATCTATTACACTCTAAAACAGCTTTAATAATATTGTGCAATTAGGGATTTTGCACTATGCATGGCGAATAAATTATACTAGTTATGCAAGAAATGCCCTAACTGTAGCGGATACTACTTTTCTGCATATAGCACAAGTGTTAAGTTCTAATGCACACTTGACACAGGCTATCATGTGTCCACAGGGTAAAAATACAACACCTAGTTCATCTTGATAACAAATTGTACATAATTGTTGGTCACACTTTTGTATCTGTTCGTGAGACAAGTCTTTTCTTTCAGCCTTATGTATTTGCTCCGCGTGCTCTAACTCTAAAGGCACTTTTATGTCTTGTACTGCAATCACTTTTTCTTTACGAATAGTGTTCACAAATTCCTGACCTTAAAGCAACACCATGTATTTACAGTTTGGTAACCAACGAGCGTGTTGCACAAAAGGGTCATCAGTCATTTGCCAATCCTTTAAAGCAAATCCACAATAAAAACATATTGTTTTATCCCCGTCACCAGTATAAAAAAATCCAGCTTCACTTAGCTGTTTGGTAAGGTGTTTTAATATTAATGGCCAAACATTTTTATAAGATTCGAAACGTTTTTCAACAGAGCTGTACTCTGAGTGTGCTAGTGCTTTAGTCTTGCAAACTCCCAATTTTTCAAAAGCACACGCCAATTCAACACTGTCTATGGCATATGGACCACATATATCGACACTACCGTTGGCTGGTAATACATCATTATTATTATTATTTATTTGTGATTCAGCAACCTAAGTAGCGGCCAACGGCCTTGTGGTTCGGTAAAATGAATGCACGGGTAGGTTACCCACTTGCTTTCCAAGCATGTAAGGACAGTGAGGAGACCATCGCAAATGGTCTCTAAAGGGATCATCCCCTTCTTCCCAGTGTGAAAGTTCAATACGACAAAACACACAGCGCACCACATCTTCTCGGTTCAAGTAAAAAAAACGGCTTTTGCAAGTTCATGCGTCGACAAAAAGCCTACAGGCCAGGATTCAAATGTTAACCATCGATCATGTTCTGATTTTAAATTTAACCCACGTGGTAAACCAACTTGCTCACTTGTTGTATTTGGTACTAACGCCATGTGTTATAATAAAACTTTTTCTTATTGTAAGTTATTAACATTGCACAAGAGCACAGAGTACTTTAAAGCATAATGCATGTTTGTTCACTGTCTGTTCATTACGTTAATGGCACATGACGACACCTAAAAGCAAACAAAATAACCCATCACTCAATCAATCAATCAATCAATCAATCAATACTTGTAAATAAAACGTTAACGTTAATTGACATTAATATATCAAAACACCATTAAAAATAAACTGTATGTTGGCACTAACAGTAACCCATGTACTTATTTTCTTTTTTATAAAGCTACAGTCATTTACATTCCCCCACCCTCCCTTTAACCAATATATAAACAAAAATGAATGTCATGTCATTTTGTTCACATTATCATGTTCAAACCTGTTGGATATTCGTTGAGTCCATAGGGAACCACCCATAAATTAAATTTATTATTTTTATTTTTAGAAAATCCAACATGGCCTTGTACTTTTCCCAGTCAACAACAACAACATAGCCATTAATCAAGAAAGCAATCATTGTCCCAGTCATGTACAGGTAATGAATTTTTTTTTGTCTACGAGTTTTCAGTAGTGGTAAAATGGAATAGCATTTTTAAGTTGGACTTACTTGAGTTTTAAACAGTTCACTCTTTGGCAGTGGTTTCGCTTTAATGCGTTTCTGTTTTTTTTTTCAGCGACTGCTACGGCGGTAAGGCTATTCTTTTCCAAGTTTCTAAAAATAAATAAAATAAACCGCTATAAATACCTAAATTCAGGTTAATACATACATTTCATAAAATAAAACATAAAACAAAAAATGAAACAAGTTAGTTTAAAAAAATCATCTCACCTTTACTTGCAGTGACTTATAGCTCTTCCCTTCTAGTGGGCTCAAAAGTGCAATGGTTTCTTCTCCCTCAGACATGTAAGGTATGCCGGTTATCTGCAAACAAATAAATAAAATCATTAATTACCTAATCAATAAATAATTGCTTGTAAATATATATTAATCAATAAATGTATAAATGAATAAATATATAAATAAATACCTACCCCACAACAAGGTTAAGTATTTTCCACCAACACCAAAACTGTTAAACAAGACCAGGGGTTTCATGCAACGCAGTGTGTTCAAAGGTAGTCCACCCAAGTGAGAGTGGAAATGATAACGACATGTCTTTATATATGCTACGTTGCATGTATAATCATTTTTTCCCACGCTTTGAACATTTTGTTATCGGTCACGTGGACAGCTAACGCCCAAAGTGAACACCTGCGGCGAATCAAATTTCACATGAACTTGCATTTTGTCACGTACGAAGCAAAACAGGATGTAACTTGTTAACAGTTATCGCGCACGTGGACAGCTAACACCCAAGGTGAACACCTGCGGTAGATCAAATGTCACATGGACTTGCATTTTGTCACGTACGAAGCAAGACAGGATGTCACTGGTTTAGCGTACATGTGGTTTCACACATGTGTGTGCATGCATTTCACACTCCCCTGCCACCACGATGGTCAGATTATTTCACCTTCAAGCGTCACCTGTTGTCAAGTCAGATCAACGCCATCCGATAACCTCAAATGACATTCACCTCCTGCTCCTCGGCAAGTTTGTTTTCTGTACTCGCTTCGACCAACATAGAACCTAGTTCTCATCACCGTTTACACGTTAAAGGTAAAATATCAGAAAACGAACCCTCGCTCTGTCATACATCGACCCGCCGAAATAGCGATTGTTCTATTAAGCATAGCCACCGTGGTCAGCGACAGGTTCGTTGAAACACACACACACACTCAGCCGTATCGTCTCTCTCAACCACCACGCTTCATAAACATTATAAACAGGTAACGGTAAAGAATTTTTTTTCAACATGTACGGCGTTAGGCCCTTTGTGAATTATTTTTTGGAAAAAATATCTACCACATTTGAAAGGGGGAGTTAGCCCGAGTCCTAGGACACCTCGTACACGTCTCTAGCGTTATTGGTTCGTGAGATATCGGCAAAAATCACAAAAAACACGTGTTTACCCCAAAATCGAGTTTCCAACTTTAAAAAAATTATAACGAGTGGTTCATAGCAAAGAGGACGTCAAAAAGTTTAAAATCACGTTTTTATCCCAAAAAGACCGTGTTTCCAGCATTTCACCTTTTCGACACCTACATTTCCGTAAAGAGCACGACGAGACGAAAAAAACGAATCCAAGCACGCCCTCCTAGCATGGCTCCTTCCATTCCAAGGTCGCAGGGGCTCACCACTTGCTTTTGTAAGCAGCTCTGTCATCATCCCACTACTACAGGTTTTCATCCTAGATACTTGAAATTTATTTTGGGGGTAGAGGGGGTAGGGACCATTGATTTACGTCAAACAATTTTTTTTTGTAGAGTTCCTAGTTTCCAAAATATAGGATTTTCAAAATTCGAGTGTTTTCAAAAAAACATAAAAAGTAAAAAAGTTTTATTATAGAAAATAAAGGTCATAAAGACCATTCGTTTGAGCCATGGCACAACGTTCTATCATTTTTGGTTTTCAAACTATTACCTATTTTCGAAAACAGAAAATTCAAAGAATTTTCAAAAATATAACGAGTGGTCCACAGCAAAGAGGACATCAGCCCGAGTCCAATGACACGTCATTTGTCAAAATCGGATCATGCGTTCGAGAGATATTTAACATGGCTGAGGCTTAGTAGTGGGTCGAGGAGGGTTCTGGAGTGCGTTAGAATCGGCATTACCCCCCTACTTTCAGTGGCCCCTGCATACGTGCCGTCCTTGCACATATATTCGCCATAGGCGTATTTGTTGGGAAATAATGTATCGTTGCCATCCGCAAGGTAATACTCGAATTCGTCCCAATGGGACATAATATAAGTGGCCGTTTTATCACGAAGGGCCGTATGCTGATCCTCATTTTGATGGACGAGGAAGCTGACCGCTCGAAATAAACAGTTCCCATCCCCTTTGACCGTATGTGCTTGTAGGTCCGATCGGGGAGGTATTTCCGGGACTGTGTTTCTACGGGCGGGAGTTGGGGGAATTTGTAGCCTACAGGGTTGTATAGGGGATTTGGTCTGCGGGGGCTGATTATCCTGTCAGCTGTTTCCCGATGTGTGATGAATAGGGATCCCGCTGTGGGGTTGTTTGGAGTGTTTAGTGACTTTCGGGAGAGGGTCGTCCGATTTAGTGGTTGTTATCCCTCTCCACGCTAATAGTTTTTTTTGTTGCGAATAACCCCGGTTTTCCAGATAGCGAGTTCGTCCCCTGGGGGCATTGTCTCGCCAGTTGTCCGGCTGGGGCTCATATACGGGGTTGGGGAGTAATAACCTTCTCTCCTGTTGGGGAGAGTACCTTCTCGGTCCCCGTGGAGGGTGGTCGGGTAGTGGATAGTCCTCTGGTCCCCGTTCGCGTTGGACAGGGGCGTATTGAGGGTACGCTGGGGGAGGTCTACCGTAATGATGATCATTTCTCGCATATTGTGGGGGAGTGTTGGGCCTACGGTGTGGAGGGGTATATGCCGGGCCTACATATTCTGTGTATTGCCCGCGATGCCATGGTGGATCGTCCCTATATTGGGGATGATGGTTTGTTGGGAGATCTGGGGGCGGGTTTCCGCGTGGGCGGCTGCCTTCCCTATATTGTGCTGGGGGCTGTGTCGGCCTGAAGGGATGTGAGTCGTTGCGGCGTGGCATATCCTCCCGGTATTGCGAATAGTAGTTCGCTTCTTTCACCGGGGGTGAATTACGCCAACCGGGGTAGGTGGGTCGATATTGGCCCTGTACATCGCTCTGTGGCGATTGCCCTCTATCTTGCGGATCATTCCTACGTGGTCGGGTTTTATTTCCAGCGTGAATAGCTGTGATTTTCATGTCCTGTATCTGTTTGGTGAGATCGCGAATTTGCTGAGGCAGGTCACCGTTATCGGCGTGAATGTGTAGATCCACCGCCTTTTGTGTAATTTTATTACCCTCCTCGGTAAATTTAATATTCTCCCGGAGGTCTAGCACTGTGTTACTGCACAAGGTGCAGAGCTTGTCTACCAGAGACGGCCTCATTCCCTGCACAAGGAGATGCACGTTCTGCCTATCCGTCATCGCCCTGTTATATCTATCACACATGAGTAGTTTGGCATTAATATACGCCTGTGTGTTTTCTGTGGGGCCCTGGGTGCGCGCCCTGATTTTGTCGTACAATTCATCTTCATCAGGGGTGAGTTGGAATGTGTGAGTAAGGTATGCTGAAAATTGTTCCCATGTGGCATCGGTTAAGTTGTTTCGTGGAGCTCGTACCAAGTTAGGGCGGATTTGGTAGGGTATGCCGGTAGGAGGCGTTTCTTGTCCTCATCTGACCAGCCGTTGATCTTAGCCGTTCTGTTAAAGGCTTTAAGATATTCTTCGGGGTCCTGCTTGTCTCCTGAGTATTTAGCAGGTTGTATCATGGGATACTTTGCTGGCATACCCATATTCGCGCTGTATGAAGTGTTGGGGGTAGTAAGGGGGGTGCACTCGGCTGGTCTATCTAGCTCGCTGTTAGGTAATGCAGCGCTAGATCGTTCGTGGGTGTGGGATCTATTTTGAACTTCGACCGGTGTAATGTAGGTGTTTCCCACTTGCGAAGTACCGGGTTGGTGAGGGGTAGATTGTGGCGCGTCCTGGGGGTTAAATTGTTCAGTCCCCTGGATGTTATCCAGCGATAAATTATGGTCAATTTGGACAGTTTGTATCGTGGAAAGTGCCTTGTTAATATTGTCTCCTAGAGTCAAGGCGATGGCTTGGATATCCGCGATTAGCCAGCCGGTCAATGAACTCTGTTGAGTTTCCCCGAATTGCTGTAAAAGGACCTGCAACCCGTTGTAGGTTTGTTGTGTGTCACTGATCTGTTGTAATATGGTGTAGGGTAATGTGGGAGTTAATTCCCCGCTGGTAAAGCTACTTGAGGACGATTGATGAGCGTTCTGTGCCTGTGCTCGTGTGAGGGGAGGTTGATGTGGGATTACGCTAGCGTATCTGAGCCTGATGTCTAGAGCTGCGTCCTCAAGCTCGGCAAGTAATTAAGTCGGTGTGCCCAACTGAGATTTTAGGGCGTAGTGGCTTGGTACGAGCGGCGAGGTAATGGACGGTGTCCCTAACCATGCGCCTAACCTTACTTTTGGGAGTTAGCATAAATGACTGTGATGCTTAGTTTAAACTTGCCTATATTCCCTAAGCAAATGGCTGATCTTAATGTATGGGTATTAATCCTAACCCTATATATGTCTGGGGGGCTTGGGTGGGCACTGGATACTACTTAGTCTGTACTCTGAAAAAAAATTCTCGATTTTTGGATTCGCTTGGCTTAGTAAGAGGTTAATAGCTGGGATCTTGACCGCAGAGTTACGTTGTTTGTAACCCTTTAGGCGTTGTTCTAAAAACAACGTCAGGGGCCCTCTACGATGTAGTGTTCAGGGGGAGGAGAGAATGGAACTTGGGGGAATGCTGGAGATTAGCGTGTAGGGAAAGGGGGCGTTTGAGCAGTCCGAGAACGTGGACGGGCTCGAAAAGGAGAACTCCCAATTGTACTGTCTGCTTGGGTAGTTCGTGGGTGCGAGGTTAAGGGCTGCTTGGTTCTGATCAGTTGAGTGGCTGCTACTTGGAATAATGCAGACGTGGGCGCGACTCGCGCTAAGAACAAGACAAACGACGAATGGCGTAGGCGCGTGGCTGACCACGCGTGCCACGGAGCAATTAAATAAGTGTTCCCTGAATCCTACCGGGAACGGGGAATGAAGGGTAGGATCTTAATAATTAATTAAATAAACTAAATGACCAGATACTTGTAAAAGGTATGGCTTTAATTGGTACTTCCAACTGGGAGTACTTCTAAACTTTGCAGAGCAGTTATTAAACTTTATGCTTTCACAATTCAAATAATAAGAAGGGGCGAAAGTGTGACTGTGTGTGAGGAGTGTAGATCGCTGAGACACTTACCCTTCGGCGTAGCGGCGTTCTGTAGTGGTCTGGCACGAAGTGACACTGAGGCAGACTGACTGGGGACTGACCTCAAGTTATCTCTCGTTTGCGGTTTTATAGCTTTTTATTGGTGATTGTGCATAATGGCATTTAGGATGTGAGGAGCTGGCCTGGGGTCGTTGAAGTCCAAGTTGCGGGGTCATTAAAGGTTGTTACTATGAGCTGTGTATTAGAATTTCTATAGGGCGTTTATGTGGAGATGGATGTATCTGTAGATAATAGGGGGATGAGTGTGCATCCCCCGAATGCAACAATATCTTAATGTACCGGTACTGTATATTTGGGCTGAGAAAATACAGACGACCGTACGAAATATGTACCCAGTTGTACAAATAGACTATCAACAACATTGTATTGAAAAGACAGAGATATTAATAGGTTTTTTTTTTTGTGAATATATTCAATACGGACCTAAAATGGAGAATATTGCTCTAAGGTATTTTGAATTTCACAATAGTGCCTTTTTGACTTACTGTATGTCCATTGACAAATAACCGATTCAGCTTATATTCGATAGCCCCGTGTACTTCTGATAATCTGTGTTATTGTAGAGTCTGTAGTTATGTGTGTATTTGTAACCGAGGCAAGGATTTGGGAGGAGGCGGTATTGGTCTTAATCTAGGAACCATCCCGGCATTTGCCTGGCGTAGAAATGAGGAACCAAGAGAACCATTTTTTAGGATGAATTCGATGGTGGTGTATTTTTGGAAATACACGGAAAAAAAGAATTAGCTTTTGCTGTTCTTCATTACTTTATATCAGTCCATTTATTTACATTTCTTTCCCGCACACACCAACATCGAACTGTTACCTCCTGTTTGCCCCGTGCATTTGTTCATTTTTTCTGTTAGTTTTTAACAGAAACGCATATTCCGTCTAACCAGCCTGACAGCGTCCCATCGCTGCCTTCCGAACTTCCATTGCTTCAAGCCATAATCCGCAGGACGTCGTGTTCTTCACCAACCAACTACTCCGTGAAGACACCGCTCCAAGAAGAATTTTGTTTTTGTTAAGTTTTTTCATGTTTATGTAATACCTCTTTGTTTCCTCCCCTTACTCGCCCGCTTCTCCCTCTTCTTGCCTCCTCCTACTGCTCGCTTCTCCGCGCGCGCTGCTCGCTCGCTCGTTCACTTCTTCTCGACTTGTCTCCGTGCCGTGAGCAACCGCTCACCCTCTCAAGTGCACTCAACTTCTTGTTGGACATGCCGTCTAAGCTAGTGTACTTTCGCTGCGTCTAGCAGCCCTCGCTTGTACGTCAGAAGTCAAACCAGTCAGTTGGAGCTTAACTAAAGCTCGCCTCCCCAACTATAGAGGCAAACTTTTAAATTCGTCTCCATGTTCGAGTTTTAGAACCAACCGTCAACAGCAACATCACCTTCTTCATGAAGCAAAGATAAGTACCGAATTCATGTTTTAACCACATTCTCATCGCTTTTAAAAGGCTTAATGCTTTTATTTGGATTTCATAGACAGTGAAAGTTGCTATGTTATAAAATAACTGCTTTCAAGAGATCTTTGTGATCAAACTCAAACTATCAAGTCTAACTATCACAATGAAAGATTTTCTGGGATGCTATCTCACATCGAGGGATATTTCTAAAATACCCACTGTCTATATAATCTAGTTTTCCGCCGAGGGATTCTCTACCCAATTTAAACAATTCATCATTGTTCTGGAACCTTCCAGAACCTACACTCTATCTACCAGTTATACTGTCATGTATTTTCCACTTCATATGGGAATACTTTTTCAAACTAAGGAATCTTCCTTATGAACTGCTAATCAATATCTATTTTTTCATCCTCCGTTGGGATTTTTCTGGTGCATTCAACTATAACCTACAAGTTTTTCAAGCAATAGACTCTCGCAAATTTAGTGTAACTAGTTATTTTCCACCATTGCAATAACTTTCTTGGCCATCAACTTTTTGTGCTACTACAGTGAACTTTTCAACTATATCAACAGACTATAGTAAAAACAGTGCCTGTTCAACTTTTCGTCCGCGTTGCGCTCGTCCGAGTACAATAAATACGGCCATGAACACTTTTCCACAATCCCATTTATCTTTCCCAAACCCTTTACTAACAAACTAAAATAATAATTGTTACTTTAGATCTTTTTTCAATGAGGTGTCACTCTACATAAGTGCCCTCCCTTATTTGCTCCACGTATAACGAATTAATGTCTGTAAACCTTCGTGTCTAGTACACGCCTTAAATTATATTGTTTCTCCCTTCTATTGAAGGAATCCAATTCTTTCAACTCAAAAGTGAGTTATCTCTAGGTTTCACGAAAGGGAAACTTGCCCCATTTTTCTCTTGATCCCTACTTAAACATAGGAGTTCTAGAAACTTCCTTTCAATTTTACTCTTCAGGTTTCACAATAAGTGACCTGCCCTATTTGTATAATCTCTTATGTATAATCATTAAGCGTAGTTCTGTATTAATACAAGAAGTTATAGAAACATTTATTTCATTCTTCCTGTTTTTGTTGTTGTTACTTTCGAAGTTGTTATTTGGTCATATTTCTCAGATACCTATCTAGAAATCCTTAAAGTACACTCCTTGTACTTGATTTATTTTTTAACTTTAATTATCTTTAAGTTTTCCATTTATTCATCTTACCAACATTTCCAAATTTTACGAAGATTTTAAAGCATATAAAAGGTTTAAAACCAAAAGAATTGTCAATTTCCTGGCGCAAGCTTTAGATGTTTTCGGAGGTCTGCGACCCCAATTGTTTATAAAAATCAAAATTAAATATCTGTTACATAAACTACTTCCTTTTACATTGTTAAATAAATTAAGATTTGTTCTTTTGATTTATCATTTCTCAAACATAACGGTTAGGCAAGATCCTGTCTTCCTTGACTCTTCCTAGGTTTATGCCCTCTTTAATAAAAATAAATCTATTGATAGGGTTTTCACCACTTGTTGCATTTGAGCAAGAACTCTTAGTTATTAACTTAGTAACGTCTCTCTTAGATTTAATAGCTAATTCTAACTCGCCAGCTCCCTTCTTGTGGAGATTCTATCTACCACTTATGGTTGGTTTTTCAAAATTTTAATGTGTTTCTCATTGTCTAAACTTTTAGTCGGTGCCTTGCTGGGTAAAAGCTTAGTCATTTCTAAATGCAGCTATTGGTACACTTACCAAAATTATTCCCAAAGGTATAATTGCTTTATCCCTATCCTTCTTGGAAGCATTTGGTCGCTCTTTAGAAATTGTACAATTTCAAGGCCTAAAATATCAAGGCTTCTTCAAATTATTTGTATTCTTCAAAATACTTATTTAGAAGCAAACTTCTTTGAACAGATACACAATAAATCCGTTACTTTTTGTCTTACAAGACCACCACCCTTCCCCATAGTAGGCATATTTATGCTTGAGAGGGAATACGCTATAGCAACTTTCTTGCGAATAGCCCAAGTTCCAGCTGCGTTTCCTGTTAGCTTCGCCCAGGTCCCTACCCACTTTAGGTATCGGAAAGCGGATTTGCAGTGGCAGCTGCCTTTGAGTATACTTAAAGTTAAAATTATAACTTATTTTGGACTCTCGTCCTATTTCTCCATCCTTTTTCTCCAGTCCGAAACCCACTTCTTTTTCTTCATCATCTTCCCTTGGGGGTTAGGTTATTCCCAAGCTAGTAATCTACCCAGATGGGACTCGAACCCACCTCTTCTCAGTTCTGCCTCACGAAGCTGATTGTACCCCGTTCCAGCCCTCAGACGAAAATTAAATTTCTTGTCATAGCTGGCAATCGCAGCCGCGCTGACAGTCAAGAGAGCAAGTCACTACTTTACAAGGCTGGACAGAGCTAACTTTGATTGTATAGATTCTCTCGCTACAAGCCCCAAACATTATTTTACCCTTTATGTGAATTTAGTTTTCAAAATCGATTTACACACTCCCTGAGCTGAGGTCTGCTCACACACGATGCTGAAAACTGATCCTCGTTCATCCAAGTACGTTTGAACATGTCGCTCCAAATTTCGGAATACTTTTAATAAATTGTCCTCAGTAATGGCTTCAATCTCTAGACGTATAGCATGTTTCAGCGCTGCAATTGTACGTAGTTTACCTTCCGAAGTTCTCACAAGAAGAAGTCTGGTGGTGTTAGGCCATGAGATAATGGTGGCCAAAGATTTTTTGAGATGATTCTGTCTTCAAAAGGGCTTTCAATTTCCCTCATGCTCGCATGTGACTTGTCGCGCCATCTTGTTGGAAATACCCATGAGTTTATTCATCGTCTGTTGATTAGTAAACACAGTGAATATTAGAATGTATTCTTCCGTGTTAACGGTATTCTCATGAAAAGTGGGATCTATAATACGCCTACGAGACACTGCAGACTCCATTCCGAATTTGGGGGAATGTAAAGGCTCTAAGGATTTGCAACTGCCCATATACGCGTGTTTTGAGCATTTAGGTAGCCACTCAGATTAAAGCAGGCTTCATCCGTAAACCAAGTGAATTCCATTATCCTAGAATTCCGATTCATAAAAATTAGAAACCGTACACAGAACCGCACGCGTATCTTATTGTCAGTTGGAATCAATTCTTGAACACAAGTCACACGGTTTCCTCTTTCTTAACAGCCTTTCGACACAAAGAATAGGATCAGCAATTTCCTGAGAAAGTGATCACCAAGATTTTGATGGTATTTCCAGTAACCGAACCTTTACTTGGCCTACTGTATCTTCATTAGTTTACTTGCCGCCTGAATGCTGTATGGGCAAGGTTCCCATTGTCACTAAAATTTAATGAAATTCTGTCGCTCTGCAATCGTAAGGCCTACATCGTTAATTTCGTGACATCCAAGCCGATGTTGTAAGAAAAACCAAGGTCGATACAGTCCAAGCCTAATGGTAGGGGTGAGATGCTGTGGGGCACGGTTGGAACAATCCAAGTCTAATAGGGGTGAGGTACTGTGGGGCATGGTTGGAACAGTTCAAGTCTAATAGGGGTGAGGTACTGTGGGGCATGGTTGGTACAGTCCAAGCCTAATGGTAGGGGTGAGGTACTGTGGGGCATGGGTGGAACAGTCCAAGCCTAATGGTAGGGGTGAGGTACTGTGAGGCATGGTTGGAACAATCCAAGTCTAATAGGGGTGAGGTACTGTGGGGCATGGTTGGAACAGTTCAAGTCTAATAGGGGTGAGGTACTGTGGGGCATGGTTGGTACAGTCCAAGCCTAATGGTAGGGGTGAGGTACTGTGGGGCATGGTTGGAACAGTTCAAGTCTAATAGGGGTGAGGTACTGTGGGGCATGGTTGGTACAGTCCAAGCCTAATGGTAGGGGTGAGGTACTGTGGGGCATGGTTGGAACAGACCGAGCCTAACGGTAGAGGTGAGATACTGTGGGGCATGGTTGGTACAGTCCAATTCTAATGGTAGGGGTGAGGTACTGTGGGGCACGGTTGGTACAGTCCAATTCTAATGGTAGGGGTGAGGTAATGTGGGGCATGGTTGGTACAGTCCAATTCTAATGGTAGAGGTGAGGTACTGTGAAGCATGGTTGGTACAGTCCAAGCCTAATGGTAGGGGTGAGGTACTGTGGGGCATGGTTGGTACAGTCCAATTCTAATGGTAGGGGTGAGGTACTGTGGGGCATGGTTGGAACAGTCCAAGTCTAATGGTAGGGGTGAGGTACTGTGGGGCATGGTTGGAACAGTCCAAGTCTAATGGTAGGGGTGAAGTACTGTGGGGCATGGGTGGAACAGTCCAAGTCTAATGGTAGGGGTGAGGTACTGTGGGGCATGGTTGGAACAGTCCATGCCTAATGGTAGAGGTGAGGTACTGTGGGGCATGGTTGGTACAGTCCAAGCCCAATGGTAGGGGTGAGGTACTGTGGGACATGGTTGGTACAGTCCAAGCCCAATGGTAGGGGTGAGGTACTGTTTGGCATGGTTGGTACAGTCCAAGCCAAATGGTAGGGGTGAGGTACTGTGGGGCATGGTTGGAACAGTCCAAGTCTAATGGTAGGGGTGAGGTACTGTGGGGCATGGTTGGTACAGTCCAAGCCCAATGGTAGGGGTGAGGTACTGTGGGACATGGTTGGTACAGTCCAAGCCCAATGGTAGGGGTGAGGTACTGTTTGGCATGGTTGGTACAGTCCAAGCCAAATGGTAGGGGTGAGGTACTGTGGGGCATGGGTGGAACAGTCCAAGTCTAATGGTAGAGGTGAGGTACTGTGGGGCATGGGTGGAACAGTCCAAGCCTAATGGTAGGGGTGAGGTACTGTGGGGCATGGTTGGAACAGTCCAAGCCTAATGGTAGGGGTGAGGTACTGTGGGGCATGGTTGGTACAGTCCAAGCCTAATAGAGGTGAGGTACTGTGGGGCATGGTTGGTACAGTCCAAGCCTAATGGTAGAGGTGAGCTACTGTGGGGAATGGTTGGTACAGTCCAAGCCTAATAGTGAGGTGAGGTACTGTGGGGCATGGGTGGTACAGTCCAAGTCTAATGGTAGAGGTGAGGTACTGTGGGGCATGGTTGGTACAGTCCAAGCCTAATAGAGGTGAGGTACTGTGGGGCATGGGTGGTACAGTCCAAGTCTAATGGTAGAGGTGAGGTACTGTGGGGCATGGGTGGTACAGTCCAAGTCTAATGGTAGAGGTGAGGTACTGTGGGGCATGGGTGGTACAGTCCAAGCCTAATAGAGGTGAGGTACTGTGGGGCATGGTTGGTACAGTCCAAGCCTAATGGTAGAGGTGAGGTACTGTGGGGCATGGTTGGAACAGTCCAAGCCTAATGGTAGGGGTGAGGTACTGTGGGGCATGGTTGGAACAATCCAAGCCTAATGGTAGAGGTGAGGTACTGTGGGGCATGGTTGGTACAGTCTAAGCCTAATAGTAGAGTTGAGGTACTGTGGGTCATGGTTGGTACAGTCCAAGCCTAATGGTAGAGGTGAGGTACTGTGGGGCATGGTTGGAACAATCCAAGCCTAATGGTAGAGGTGAGGTACTGTTGGGCATGGTTGGTACAGTCTAAGCCTAATGGTAGGGGTGAGGTACTGTGGGGCATGGTTGGAACAATCCAAGTCTAATTCATTCATTCATTCATTCATTCATTCATTTATTTGCAATGGGGGGAGTGTCCCCCGGTGGCAAATTGGATTCACATAACAAATAAATAATTATACATAACAATCCCATAACAATTATACAACAATTAAACTGGAGTATTTACACAAATAGTCAGTCTTTTCTTAAACACACCAATATGTTTGGGAAAAGGCTCTAAGACTGCGGCAGGTAGAGAGTTCCAGTTATCAATGGCACGGTTTACAAAAGAATATTTACCATAATTTGTTCGCTGTGGTCGGCCCTTAACTTTGAAAGGATGATCGTTCCTACCCATGTAAGTGGGCTTTCCCAATCGTTTGCTAAGCTCACCCCATGCTGGTTGATTTGTATACGTGTTGTACATAGCGCAGAGTCTAGATTTTTCATCCTCCTAGCCTCCAGTGATTCCCACCCAAGTATCTTTAACATACGGCTCACGCTGCTCCTGGGATTCAAGTCACTGAGCACAAATCTAGCGGCCTTTCTTTGTACCATTTCCAACTCATTGATGAGCCCTACTTGATATGGATCCCAAACCGCCGAGGCATATTCCAGAATAGGTCTTACAAGTGACAAATAGCCTAATTCTTTAGCAGAGGTACTACTTCCTTTTAATACCCTCATTAAAAAGTGCAGGGATTTGTAAGCTTTTGAAACTACACATCCTACATGACTACTCCATTTCATATCATTCCTTACGTGAACGCCCAAATATTTGCAAGAATCTTCTTCTACAAGTATTTCCGAGCCAATGTTATATTGAAAATCCTGCCTCCGCACTTTCCCTATTTTTAAGAGACTATATTTTCTTGTGTTTATTTTCATTTTATTTTCAATCGCCCACTTATAGACCAGGTTCAGGTCCTCTTGAAGCACTGCATTGTCTTGTGAGTCATGTATCTTTCGATATATTACACAATCATCCGCAAACAATCGACAGTCACTGCGAATCCCATTTGGTAAGTCATTTATAAACGCCAAAAATAACAAAGTTCCGATTACGCTGCCCTGAGGGATACCCGACGTTACGGTAATTTCATCCGAGAATATGCCTTCGACTTTCACTTTCTGTGAACGACCCGTCAAAAATTCTTGGATCCATAAAATTACTCTTCTATCAATCTTCGTCGAAGCTAATTTATAGAGTAGCATGTCATGCGGCACGACATCAAATGCCTTCGCAAAATCTATAACCACGGCGTCGACTGAAACTCCATGGTCTAACGATTCGCTAATGTCTTGAAAAAGGGATAGCATCTGACTCTCACATGAGTAACCTTTCCGAAATCCATGTTGCCTATCATTAAACCATGATAATGTTTCCCACTGTTCCCTCAAGTAGTCGCAAATGAGATGCTCCATCTGTTTACAAACGATGGACGTAAGGCTAACCGGCCTGTAGTTGCCCAATTCATGTCTGCTCCCTCCCTTAAATATTGGGAGGGAGGTACTGTGGGGCATGGGTGGAACAGTCCAAGCCTAATGGTAGGGGTGAGGTACTGTGGGGCATGGTTGGAACAGTCCAAGTCTAATGGTAGAGATGAGGTACTGTGCGGCATGGTTGGAACAGTCCAAGCCTAATGGTCGAGATGAGGTACTGTGGGGCATGGTTGGTACAGTCCAAGCCTAATAGAGGTGAGGTACTGTGGGGCATGGTTGGAACAGTCCAAGCCTAATGGTAGAGATGAGGTACTATGGGGCATGGTTGGAACAGTCCAAGCCTAATGGTAGAGATGAGGTACTGTGGGGCATGGTTGGTACAGTCCAAGCCTAATGGTAGAGATGAGGTACTGTGGGGCATGGTTGGAACAGTCCAAGCCTAATGGTAGAGATGAGGTACTGTGGGGCATGGTTGGTACAGTCCAAGCCTAATGGTAGGGGTGAGGTACTGTGGGGCATGGTTGGAACAGTCCAAGCCTAATGGTAGGGGTGAGGTACTGTGGGGCATGGTTGGAACAGTCCAAGTCTAATGGTAGCGATGAGGTACTCTGGGGCATGGTTGGAACAGTCCAAGCCTAATGGTAGAGATGAGGTACTGTGGGGCATGGTTGGTACAGTCAAAGCCTAATGGTAGAGATGAGGTACTGTGGGGCATGGTTGGTACAGTCCAAGCCTAATGGTAGAGGTGAGGTACTGTGGGGCATGGTTGGAACAGTCCAAGTCTAATAGTAGAAGTGAGGTACTGTGGAGCATGGTTGGTACAGTCCAAGCCTAATGGTAGAGGTGAGGTACTGTGGGGCATGGTTGGAACAGTCCAAGTCTAATAGTAGAAGTGAGGTACTGTGGGGCATGGTTGGTACAGTCCAAGCCTAATGGTAGGGGTGAGGTACTGTGGGGCATGGTTGGTACAGTCCAAGCCTAATGGTAGGGGTGAGGTACTGTGGGGCATGGTTGGTACAGTCCAAGCCTAATGGTAGATGTGAGGTACTGTGGGGCATGGTTGGTACAGTCCAAGCCTAATGGTAGAGGTGAGCTACTGTGGGGCATGGTTGGTACAGTCCAAGCCTAATGGTAGATGTGAGGTACTGTGGGGCATGGTTGGAACAGTCCAAGTCTAATGGTAGAGGTGAGGTACTGTGAGGCATGGTTGGAACAGTCCAAGCCTAATTGTAGGGGTGAGGTACTGTGGGGCATGGTTGGTACAGTCCAAGCCTAATGGTAGAGGTGAGCTACTGTGGGGCATGGTTGGTACAGTCCAAGCCTAATGGTAGATGTGAGGTACTGTGGGGCATGGTTGGTACAGTCCAAGCCTAATGGTAGGGGTGAGGTACTGTGAGGCATGGTTGGAACAGTCCAAGTCTAATGGTAGGGGTGAGGTACTGTGGGGCATGGTTGGAACAGTCCTAGCCTAATGGTAGAGGTGAGGTACTGTGGGGCATGGTTGGAACAGTCCGAGCCTAATGGTAGGGGTGAGGTACTGTGAGGCATGGTTGGAACAGTCCAAGTCTAATGGTAGAGGTGAGGTACTGTGGGGCATGGTTGGAACAGTCCGAGCCTAATGGTAGAGGTGAGGTACTGAGGGGGAATGGTTGGTACAGTCCAAGCCTAATGGTAGATGTGAGGTACTGTGGGGCATGGTTGGTACAGTCCTAGCCTAATGGTAGGTGTGAGGTACTGTGAGGCATGGTTCGAACAGTCCAAGCCTAATGGTAGAGGTGAGGTACTGTGGGGCACGGTTGGTACAGTCCAAGTCTAATGGTAGAGGTGAGGTACTGTGGGGCATTGTTGGTACAGTCCAAGCCTAATGGTAGGGGTGAGGTACTGTGGGGCATGGTTGGAACAGTCCAAGCCTAATGGTAGGGGTGAGGTACTGAGGGGCATGGTTGGAACAGTCCAAGTCTAATGGTAGGGTTGAGGTACTGTGGGGCATGGTTGGAACAGTCCAAGTCTAATGGTAGGGGTGAAGTACTGCGGGGCATGGTTGGAACAGTCCAAGTCTAATGGTAGGGGTGAGGTACTGCGGGGCATGGTTGGTACAGTCCAAGCCTAATGGTAGGGGTGAGGTACTGCGGGGCATGGTTGGTACAGTCCAAGCCTAATGGTAGGGGAGAGGCACTGTGGGGCATGGTTGGAACAGTCCAAGTCTAATGGTAGCGGTGAGGTACTGTGGGACATGGTTGGAGCAGTCCAAGTCTAATGGTAGGGGTGAGGTACTGTGGGGCATGGTTGGAACAGTCGAAGCCTAATGGTAGAGGTGAGGTACTGTGGGGCATGGTTGGAACAGTCCCAGTCTAATGGTAGGGGATAGGTACTGCGGGGCATCGTCGTGCATGGTGTGTTTACAACAAATTCCAAAACCAAATACCCCTAAATGGCATTTCCACAGGAAAGTTTTGGGACCTGTATTATCGATTGCCATCCAAGCTCATTCTGTGTAATACATTTGTATAGACACCACAATAACACTGATTATCGGACAGATTCCTACTCTTACTTAAATGCACGAGGCGGATAATATTGATGCTTAAAATCCCCGAATGAAGTAATGAGACACAAGTAAACTCTAGATTGCATGTTTTTGTACAGACCGTATAGGAAAGTGACACAGAGAGAATTCCGCACTTTTATCGCTAGTCGGCGAATCATCACAAAAATCAGAGGGCGATTTACAGCTGTGCGAAGTCATAAATTTATATGACTTTGAATAAAACATATCAGAGCCACACTCTCCAGTATTGTGAGATAAATATTTATCACGCCATCTGCTCTCTGATAACATTTACAGGACTCTGAGAAAGATATATTTCCTGAAGTGAAGTACACTCTGATGGAATGAGACTACATACAAGCTGTATCCAAAGCATGCTAATCAAGTCTAGGATGAACACATTCTAAAAAAAAAAAAGGAAACAGTTAGGTGAAAGATTCGTACTTCTGGCAAAAGTACCGAGTGCAATATCACTGCAAAACCTATTCAAAAACCACTCATATTCAAATGGGCTGGGGATCTCTCAGGGGCTTAGTGTGCACAGTTTTAACATAGATCTGTTTTTAGGCTGAGCTCTATCTGGGATTAGTGCACAGTTTTTCCATAGATCTGTTTTTAGGATGAGCTCTATCAGGGATTAGTGTGCACAGTTTTAACATAGATCTGTTTTTAGGCTGAGCTCTATCTGGGATTAGTACGGACAGTTTGTACATAGATCTGTTTTTAGGCTGAGCGGACAGTTTTAACATAGATCTGTTTTTAGGCTGAGCGGACAGTTTTAACATAGATCTGTTTTTAGGCTGAGCGGACAGTTTTAACATAGATCTGTTTTTAGGCTGAGCGGACAGTTTTAACATAGATCTGTTTTTAGGCTGAGCTCTATCTGGGATTAGTGCACAGTTTTAACATAGATCTGTTCTTAGGCTCAGCTCTATCAGGGATTAGTGTGGATAGATTTTACATAGATCTGTTTTTAGGCTCAGCTCTATCAGGGATTAGTGTGGATAGATTTTACATAGATCTGTTTTTAGGCTCTGCTCTATCAGGGATTAGTGTGCACAGTTTTTACATAGATCTGTTTTAGGCTCAGCTCTATCTGGGATTAGTGCACAGTTTTAACATAGATCTGTTTTTAGGCTCTGCTCTATCTGGGATTAGTGTGCACAGTATTAACATAGATCTGTTTTTAGGCTGAGCTCTATCTGGGATTAGTGCACAGTTTTAACATAGATCTGTTTTTAGGCTGAGCTCTATCTGGGATTAGTGCACAGTTTTAACATAGATCTGTTTTTAGGCTCAGCTCTATCAGGGATTAGTGTGGACAGTTTTAACATAGATCTGTTTTTAGGCTCTGCTCTATCAGGGATTAGAGTGGACAGTTTTAACATAGATCTGTTTTTAGGCTGAGCTCTATCTGGGATTAGTGTGGATAGATTTCACATAGATCTGTTTTTAGGCTCAGCTCTATCAGGGATTAGTGTGGATAGATTTTACATAGATCTGTTTTTAGGCTCAGCTCTATCAGGGATTAGTGCACAGTTTTAACATAGATCTGTTTTTAGGCTGAGCTCTATCTGGGATTAGTGTGCACAGTTTTAACATAGATCTGTTTTTAGGCTCAGCTCTATCAGAGATTAGTGTGGACTGTTTTAACATAGATCTGTTTTTAGGCTCTGCTCTATCAGGGATTAGTGTGGACAGTTTTAACATAGATCTGTTTTAGGCACAGTGGGCAGTTTTAACATAGATCTGTTTTTAGGCTGAGCTCTATCAGGGATTAGTGCACAGTTTTAACATAGATCTGTTTTTAGGCTCAGCTCTATCAGGGATTAGTGTGGACAGTTTTAACATAGATCTGTTTTTAGGCTCCGCTCTATCAGGGATTAGTGTGGACAGTTTTAACATAGATCTGTTTTAGGCACAGTGGGCAGTTTTAACATAGATCTGTTTTTAGGCTGAGCTCTATCAGGGATTAGTGCACAGTATTAACATAGATCTGTTTTTAGGCTCAGCTCTATCAGGGATTAGTGTGCACAGTTTTTACATAGATCTGTTTTTAGGCTTAGCTCTATCAGGGATTAGTGTGCACAGTTTTTACATAGATCTGTTTTTAGGCTCAGCTCTATCAGGGATTAGTGTGGATAGATTTTACATAGATCTGTTTTTAGGCTCTGCTCTATCAGGGATTAGTGTGGATAGATTTTACATAGATCTGTTTTTAGGCTGAGGTCTATCTGGAATTAGTGATGGTTGGTTGGTTTCTTAATTTAGGAGCTGCGACAACGCGCTTATGTAGCCCCGTGTACTTTGGGTGTGTGTAGAATCTGTCTGATAACCGTTGTTAATTGTGATGGCTGTATTAGTATGTGTTATCTGTGATTCAGGTAGAAGGACTAGGGTAGATTATTGGCTGAGGAATAACCTAACCACCAAGGGAAGATGATAAAGAAAAGGAGGTGGGTTTCGGACTGGAGAAAATGGATGGAAAAATAGGAGGAGAGTCCCACAAAAGTTATAAATTTAACTTTAAATGCACTCAAAGGCGGTTGCCACTGCAAATCAGCTCTCCGATACCTAAAGTGAGTAGGGACCTGGGCAAAGCTAACGGGAGACGCAGCTGGAACTTGGGCGGTTTGCGAGAGAGTGGCTTTAGAGTATTCCCTCTCAAGCATACATATGCCTACTATGGGGAAGGGTGATGGTCTGGCAAGACAAAGAGTAACAGACTTATTGTATGTCTGTTCAAAGGAATTAGTTTTTGAACAAGTGATTCGAAGAATGCCAATAATTTGAATCGGTTTTTCTATTTCCAGTTTTCGAAGTTGTAGAGTTCCTAAAAGGCGACCAAGTGCTTCCAAGAAGGATAGTGATAAAAGAATTATACCTTTGGGAATAATTTTGGTAAGTGAACCAATGGTTGCATTTGGAAATGGCTAAGCTTTTACCCAGCAATGAGCCGACTAAAAGTTTAGGCAAAGAGAAACACTTATCTTTTGGAAAACCAACCATAAGTTTTTTGGAGAGGATCTCCACAAGCAGGAAGCTGGCGTAGCGAGCTGTACTTGCCTTACTGGCCAGTTAGAATTAGCTATTAAAGCTAAGAGAGACTTTACCAAGATAACCACTAAGAGTTCTTGCTCAAATGCAACAAGTGGTGAATACCCTATCACAAGATTTATTTGCATTAACGAGGGCATGAACCTAGGAAGAGTCAGGAAAGACATGATCTTGCCTAACTGAAGTATTAGAAAAATGAAAAAGCGAAAGGGAACTCTTAATTTATTTAACAATTCAAAAGAATTTGATGAATTTAACAAAGATATATTTTCAATTTTGTTAACAATTTGGGGTCGCAGACCTCCAAAAAAACATCTAAAGTTTGCGCCAGGCAATTAACAATTCTATTGGTTTCAAACCTTTATGTGTTTTAAAATCCTCGCAAGATTTTAAAATAGAGAGGATAAAGTAATAAAGTTAAGAACAATTAAAGTGATTAAAGTTTGACAATAAATCGAGTACAAGGTGTGTACTTTAAGAAATTCTGGGTAAATATCTTGAAAAGAGTAACAAATTCGAAAGTAACAACAACAAAAAGCAGGTAGAATAAAAGAGAAGTTCCTATAACTTCTTGTATTGAAGCTGAATTACTTTTAGTGATTACACAAATGGGGCAGCTCACTTACTGTGAAACCTGAAGAGAAAGTCAAAAGGAAGGTTCTAGACCTCCTATGTTTAAGTAGGAATCACGAGACAAATGGGGCAAGATTCCCTTTCGTGAAACCTAGAAATAACTCACTTATGAGTTGAAAGAATTGTATTCCCTAATTAGAAGAGGGAAACAAGATAATTAGAAACGTGTACAAAACACGTAGTTATACAGAAATTAATTAATGATATGTAAGCAAAAGTGGGAGGGCACGACTCTAGCGTGACACCTCATTGAGAAAGACCCAAAGTAACAATTTTATTATGGTTTGTTAGTAAGGGGTTTAGGAAAGATCAACTGGGATGGAAGGTAAATGTTCATGGCCGTATTTATAATAATCAAACGAGCGCGACGCGGAAGAAATACTGAAAGAACACTTTTTTTTTCACTATAGTCTGTTGAAATGGATGAAAAGTTCACTGTAATAGCGCAAAGGTTTATGGCAAAGAATGCTATTGCAATTATGGAAAATGACTAGTTGCACTAGGTAGGCGAAAGTCTATTGCTTGAGAAGGTTGTAGATTATCATTAAATACGCCAGAGAAAATTCCAACGGAGGAAGGACCATTAGCTATTGAGCAGTAATTTATAAGGAAGATTCCTCATTTATAAATAGTATTCCCACAAGTGAGTGGAAAATACATGACGGCACGACTTGTAGATAGAGTGCAGATTCTGGAAGGTTCCAGAACGATCCTAATAGAAGAATAGGGCCAAAGTTATTCCAGCGGTGGAACGAGCTTAATATTTTATAGACAGTGGGTATTCGATAATATCCCACGTTGTGGGAAGATTTCTCATTTAACAAGCATAAGAAGTGTTGCTTTTTACGAAGATTGGCTTAGACAGACAAAGCTCAATATGGAAAATCCCGCGAAGGATGATTATTGCCAGAAATAAGTAATCTCACACTGCTTATAAACGATTATTAAAAGCATGTAAATATTAAAACCGATGAAGATGAGGTTAAAACCTGAAGTCTGTACTTATCTTTGCTGCATGGCGATGGTGAAGTTCCTTTTGACGATTAAAGTTCCAACATGGCGTGGAATCTAAGGAATGCCTCTTTAAATCAGGAGGCAGGCTCTAGTTGAGCCTTGACTGACTAAGTCGAGGGCTGACGTGCAAGTGAGGCCCACTCAGCGAAGCGCAGAGGGACCAGGAAAGGGAAAAGAGTGGGGGTAGGAGACAAAAGAATACATATCAGAATAGACAACCTTGGAAAAATAAATGTTTTTCTTGATGAATGGTCTTCAAAGAGTTGATAGCAGACGATACTAGCGCAGCATGGTGGGTGAAAAAGTAGACGAAGTTCTCTTGATCACGGAGATGATAGCTGGCGATGGCGACGAGATCTGGTGGCCAGATGGATAAGAAAGTCCTCTTGCATCGGGAAGAATTGAGGAACTTCAGAGATTCGCTGCTAGATGACGCTAGGTGAGTCATGGAAGATATATATCTAGAACAGACTCACAAGTAACATAAGAGACATGACCACCAAAGAGAAACTAGAAGATCACTGTTGGTGTTTGAGAAAAAGGAAGGAATGAACAAGCAAAGAGTATTAAAAATATACTCTATCTTACCGTGTATTCCAAGAATACACCAAGCTGGGAGGGTTAAACACCAACAGAGACCAGGAAAAACAATTAAACAGTTAAAGGTAATTGAGCAATTAAAGACAGTGGTCTTGTGATATGACCGTTAGTGGTCAAGATTCTGGCCACCCTGACTCTCCCATCCCTTCCAGGATAACACTCGGTCATTCTACCGGAAATCCAGACCAGGGGAGGAGAAACATCCCTAACCAGGACCAAGTCCCCCACTTTAATGTCGGGACTGGAAAGAAACCACTTCTGTCTCCGTTGCAAGGAAGTTAAATATTCCAAGTTCCACCTCTTCCAGAAAGAATTGCGAAGGGCTTCAAGTTTACGCCAAACAATAGGTAGATTAGAATCCCTGAAAGAGCTGGAAAGGGGAGGAGGGGCAGAGAGAGAAGTGCCTATAAGGAAGTGACCAGGTGTGAGTGGAAGCAGGTCATCAGGGTCATTGGAAAGCGGAGTTAAAGGGCGAGAATTAACAACGCCTTCAATCAGAACGGACAGTGAATTAAATTCTTCATAAGTCAGAATGCGATTACCTAAAACCTTTCTTAAATGACGTTTAGTGAGCTTTACGCAGGATTCCCACCTACCACCGTGATGAGGAGCGTAGGGAGGTATAAAACGCCATTTGAATCCCTTTGAATAGGAAAAATTAGAGATCTGTTCCATGGCAGGAGAAGATGTGAGAGCTTTCTTCCACAAGGACGCTGCGCCCTAAAAGGTGGAAGCGTTATCAGAGAACATCTCTGAAGGAACACCACGCCTAGCAGCGAAGCGAGAGACAGCTGATAAAAAGAAAGAAGTAGAGGCATTCGTTACTAGTTCCAAATGGATTGCGCCAGTAACCATGCAAACAAAGAGAGAAACATAGAGCTTACCAAACAATTTGCGTTTAGCTTCAGGGGAATTTCGTTGATATTGGAACGGACCCATATAGTCCATCCCAGTTAGAGCAAATGGGCGTTTAGGAGAAGAGCGAAAAGAAGGCAGATCGCTCATTAATTGAGTATTGATTTTAGGTTTCGCTTTGAAGCAAGGAATGCACTTGTGAATTACAGAGGAAACTTCGTGAATTCCATTTATAATCCAGTACTTTTCCCTTAAGAGGCAAAGCAGAGTGCGTGTACCAACATGCAGATTGCGATAATGAAAGTCACGTATAATTAAGGAAGTTACGTGATGTTTAGAAGGCAAAATAACGGGATGCTTTTTTGTCTTCAGAGAGAAAAGATTGAGAGAGCCTACCACCTACCCTAAGTAACCCATTGTCATCAAGGAACGGGGCCAAAGCACAAAGACGACTGGATTTGGGAAGATCCCTTTTAGAAGAAAGTAATGACAATTCAGAAGAAAAGGCTTCTTGCTGTGTCAGTTGTAAAACCTTAATGGTAGCGAGATTCAATTCATGATTGGTAAGGTGTGGTTTGGGGAGAAGAGGTTGGTCAAGCACAAGATATTTCCATCTAAGGAGATAGGCAACAATTCGAATTAATTTGTGAAAGGAAGAATAGCGGGACAACAAGGGATGAGAAACGTTGGAAACAAGACACGAAGCATTACATAAAGATACTTTAGCGTCAGGCAAGTTGGAGTTTGTAGCTGGAGGTTTGGAAGGCCAAGAAGAAGAGTCTTCGATTAACCACGAGGGCCAATGCCAGTACAACTGGGAAGCTGCCAATTGAGAGGGTAAGCATCCACGAGAGATAATGTCGGCTGGGTTATCAGCACTGGGCACATGCCTCCATTGACATCCCGAAGAAAGAGTTTGAATTTTGGAAACCCTGTTTGCAACAAAAGTTTGCCAGTGAGCGGGGTTCTTGGCGATCCAAGAAAGAGTGATCATGGAATCGCTCCAGAGATAGATTTGCGAGAATTCGACTTTTAATACTTCCCGTAATTTCTTAACAAGTTCTGCGGCCATGAGTGCAGCACACAATTCAAGCCTAGGCAAAGTGATAGTTTTAAGAGGAGCTACCTTCGATTTGGCACAAACAAGGTTGGAAACTGAAGATCCATTTAATGGACCGCGATAAACCAAATATGCGCAGCAACCATAAGCTTTTTCGGAACTGTCCGCGAACACATGAAGGAAATAAGATGCATTAGAATGAGCGTTAATTAAATTCCTGGGAATTTCAATTAGGGAAAGATCCAGCAAATTGCTGCGAAAAGAGAGCCATCGGTTAAGAAAAGAAAGGGGAACAGTGTCATCCCATTCACATTTGAGCGACCACAGCTCTTGCATGAAGAGTTTGGCTATAACAATAACTGGGGCGAGGAATTGAAGCGGATCAAAAATTTTTGCAATTTCAGAGAGAATCTGTCTTTTGTGTTAGGGAGCTCTTCGGCGAGCGATACTTTATAGATGAGACTGTCAGTACTAGTGCACCAATGAACTCCAAGAGTCTTTATGGATTCGGAGTTTCCACAAATTTCAACAGAGGAGGGATCAACGTCTTCAATAGGAAACTGGGCGAGAAACTCAGGGGAGTTGGAATTCCACTTATGAAGTGGGAAACCTCCATTCCTTAGCAATGCCTGAAGTTCTAAAGACACGAAAGAAGCTTCCTCCAGAGTGGGGAAGGACTGCAAATAATCATCAACATAGAATGACGTGGTTAGTGCTTCAGAAGCTTTAGAATCAAATAAATGACCATCTTGAGAGGCTAACAAGTGTAGGGATCGGATAGCAAGGAAAGCGGAAGGTTTTAAGCCATAAGTAACTGTTTTTAAACGAAATACCTTAATGGGCTTACTGATTTCGTCGCGCCACAAGATTCTTTGGAGATCTCGTTGTTCAGGCTGAATTAAAACTTGGCGGTACATCTGTTTTATATCCGCTATAACAGCTATGGGAAATAATCGAAAGTTTAAGAGTATAGCAGATAGATCTGACTGAATAGCAAGACCAGAGTATAGAGTATCGTTAAGGCTGTTGCCATTAACCTCAGGTGATGAACCATTGAAAACAACTCGGATTTTATCCTTTACAAGAGGATTTTTCCACACGGGATGATGATTAAAAAAAACCGTTTCAATTGGGGGGTGCAATTCATCATCAGATTTGTTAACAACTTACATATGATCTAAGCTTTGATACTCATCCATGAAATCAGTGTACTGCTGTTTAACGGGAGGTTCTTTCTTGAATATGCTCTCGATAGCAAAGAGAGCTTTTCTAGCTTTGGGTTGAGAGTTAATAAGTTTAGGGGGATTATGTAATCTTGGCATTTGAACAATGAACCGACCATCAGAAGAGCGAGTGGTGGTGTTCAGAAAAAGTTGCTCACAGAATTCATTTTCTGAAGAAGTCACGTTAGGAGGATCAACGCTTTCGAGTCTCCAAAACTGTTCCAGATCAGTATTGGCGAAGTAACATTGCGATGCGGGTTGGGGAGAATAATGGGGAAGTTGACCGGTGACGATCCATCCAAAATTAGTGTCTCTGGCGACCACGTTTGAGGATAACTTGCGAACCTGTTTACGAAGGCAATTCCAGAAAACATTGGCACTGAAGAGTATGTCAATGGGGCTTTGTATGTTAAACAAAGGATCGGCTAGCCTTAAATGCGAGGGAATGTTTAAACCTGAAATATCTACAGAGTGACTTGGAGTGTCTTCTCCAATGCTATTGAGAATTAGACAATTCAGTTTGAGAAAGTTGTTTCTGTGACAAATATCTCTTATGGTTAGCTTTGAGAACTGTAAAGCTTGCGATTTTGAGCTGTTAATGCCCGATACGTTAATAGAAGTGGGGTTTACAGGTAGTCCTAGTTTTCTAATCAAAGAATTAGACACAAAATCATGAGTTGCCGCTGAATCGAGAAGACCGCGTGCACGGACCCAGTTGCCAGAATTATCCTGAACTTCGATTTAGACAGTGGACAGCAATACTTGGGCACTACGAATGGACTTGGCATTTTGAATGTACGCTGAAGCACTGGAACTGTTAGCATTATCATTTTTCTGAGAAGTAGATGCTGTCGATGACCTAGCCTGATCATGAAGATGTAGCAAAGTGTGATGAGCCTTTTCACAATGGAAGCAAAGTCTTGTGGACTTGCAATTTGAAGCAGAATGAGTGGGCGCTAGGCAGTTGAAGCAATGTTTGTTTTGGGAAACTAATTTTCTTCTGTCGTCGACTGACAGTTCTTTAAAGGATTTACAGAGATATAAGGCATGGGAATCTTAACAAAGTATGCACTTTAATGGTTCATTTAAACTCTTGCGAGGTTCGCTTTGAGTGTTTAAGACAAGAGAGCTAGCAATATGGCGTTCACTAGACCTAGTTGGGTAACCAGTGGTGTTTGGCTTAAATTTAGATGAGCTGGACCCAGGTTTTTGGGTACTAGACGCTAAGCGTTCGCTTTTACGTTTGATAGACATTAATTCAAATTTAGAACTCGGAGATGAGGGTTCACTTTGATTAGCTAAAGCGGTTAAGAGTTGGCACCTGCATTTATGAAAGTGACTAAATGCTCGTAAGGGTAATCGTCTTCTCTAGAAAGTTCAATTTCCCAAGCTTTGAGGGTAGCAACATCAACTTTAGAAACCACTAAATGTATTAGGAAAGTATCCCAGTGTTCAGTGGGTTGATCTAATTGGGACAGAGCTTTAACATGAAGCTGAGTAGTATCAATGAGAGTTCGCAAACTAGTGACGTCATTGTGCTGTGACGCAGGTAGGTTAAATAGAGCCTTCATATGGCGTTGAATTCGTAACCGTAAATTTCCGTTTCTTTCTTTCAATAAGTTAAAGGCAATGGGGTAATTTTCGGCACTTAAAGGGAGTGCTTCAACTAACTGCAGAGCTTGACCTCGGAGGATAGATCTCAAGTAATGAAACTTGTAGATGACTTGAATGTCTTCATTGTCATGAACAAGAGAGCAAAATAATTCATAGAAAGAATCCCAAGTAGATTCGTCTCCAGAGAAGTGGGGTAAATCAATTTTAGGTAGAATTGGCTTGGGCTTGTGAGTATTATCGCGGAAAGAAGTTTGTGGTTCGTGAAGGGAACCAAGAACAGAAGCGTCCTTTTTCTGCTCCTCTTTGAGTTGGCGTATTATTTTGAAAGCAGAACCTATGCCTTCGTAATATTGGTTTTCTACTTCGACTCGATCTTCGGTTTGATTGAGCATACAAGTTTCTATTTCAGTTTGGATGTTGCAATAATTTTCATATGAACGTTCAAAATCCCTTACACGATGTTTTAACAAGTCTAACTGAGCTTCTGAGGGATCTAGCTCTTTGATGTATTTTCTGAATCGGGTAATTTGTCCTTTATAGGATGCTCGTTTAGAAGTAAGTTTTTCATCCTTATCCTTTTCAGTAGGAGCCATGACAAGGTAAATAGAGTAAAATATAACTCACGAAACTGTGGAACCTTGGAAATGCTGTCAGGCTGGCAGCAGCAAATAAGTTGAAAGAAAGGGACACACCAAAGAAGACAGGAGCGGCCTCTTTCCCCTTCAAAGGCTTTGCACGATGTAGTTATAGCTGAAAAATTCAAAGCAGGTATTAATAATTTGTAAGGTATTGTCAAATAACCTTTGAAAAAGAATAACAAATGACAAATGGACTCTCCTGGGTTTCCGGGACCAAATTTTGGGTAGATTATTGGCTGAGGAATAACCTAACCAACAAGGGAAGATGATAAATAAAAGGAGGTGGGTTTCGGACTGGAGAAAAAGGATGGAAAATAGGAGGAGAGTCCCACAAAAGTTATAAATTTAACTTTAAATGCACTCAAAGGCGGTTGCCACTGCAAATCAGCTCTCCGATACCTAAAGTGAGTAGGGACCTGGGCAAAGCTAACGGGAGACGCAGCTGGAACTTGGGCGGTTTGCGAGAGAGTGGCTTTAGAGTATTCCCTCTCAAGCATACATATGCCTACTATGGGGAAGGGTGATGGTCTGGCAAGACAAAGAGAAACAGACTTATTGTATGTCTGTTCAAAGGAATTAGTTTTTGAACAAGTGATTCGAAGAATGCCAATAATTTGAATCGGTTTTTCTATTTCCAGTTTTCGAAGTTGTAGAGTTCCTAAAAGGCGACCAAGTGCTTCCAAGAAGGATAGTGATAAAAGAATTATACCTTTGGGAATAATTTTGGTAAGTGAACCAATGGTTGCATTTGGAAATGGCTAAGCTTTTACCCAGCAAGGAGCCGACTAAAAATTTAGGCAAAGAGAAACACTTATCTTTTGGAAAACCAACCATAAGTTTTTGGAGAGTATCTCCACAAGCAGGAAGCTGGCGTAGCGAGCTGTACTTGCCTTACTGGCCAGTTAGAATTAGCTATTAAAGCTAAGAGAGACTTTACCAAGATAACCACTAAGAGTTCTTGCTCAAATGCAACAAGTGGTGAAAACCCTATCACAAGATTTATTTGCATTAACGAGGACATGAACCTAGGAAGAGTCAGGAAAGACATGATCTTGCCTAACTGAAGTATTAGAAAAATGAAAAAGCGAAAGGGAACTCTTAATTTATTTAACAATTCAAAAGAATTTGATGAATTTAACAAAGATATATTTTCAATTTTGTTAACAATTTGGGGTCGCAGACCTCCGAAAAAACATCTAAAGTTTGCGCCAGGCAATTAACAATTCTATTGGTTTCAAACTTTTATGTGTTTTAAAATCCTCGCAAGATTTTAAAATAGAGAGGATAAAGTAAAAAAGTTAAGAACAATTAAAGTGATTAAAGTTTGACAATAAATCGAGTACAAGGTGTGTACTTTAAGAAATTCTGGGTAAATATCTTGAAAAGAGTAACAAATTCGAAAGTAACAACAACAAAAAGCAGGTAGAATAAAAGAGAAGTTCCTATAACTTCTTGTATTGAAGCTGAATTACTTTTAGTGATTACACAAATGGGGCAGCTCACTTACTGTGAAACCTGAAGAGAAAGTCAAAAGGAAGGTTCTAGACCTCCTATGTTTAAGTAGGAATCACGAGACAAATGGGGCAAGATTCCCTTTCGTGAAACCAAGAAATAACTCACTTATGAGTTGAAAGAATTGTATTCCCTAATTAGAAGAGGGAAACAAGATAATTAGAAACGTGTACAAAACACGTAGTTATACAGAAATTAATTAATGATATGTAAGCAAAAGTGGGAGGGCACGTCTCTAGCGTGACACCTCATTGAGAAAGACCCAAAGTAACAATTTTATTATGATTTGTTAGTAAGGGGTTTAGGAAAGATCAACTGGGATGGAAGGTAAATGTTCATGGCCGTATTTATAATAATCGAACGAGCGCGACGCAGAAGAAATACTAAAAGAACACTGTTTTTCACTATAGTCTGTTGAAATGGATGAAAAGTTCACTGTAATAGCGCAAAGGTTTATGGCAAAGAAAGTTATTGCAATTATGGAAAATGACTAGTTGCACTAGGTAGGCGAAAGTCTATTGCTTGAGAAGGTTGTAGATTATCATTAAATACGCCAGAGAAAATTCCAACGGAGGACGGACCATTAGCAATTGAGCAGTAATTTATAAGGAAGATTCCTCATTTATAAATAGTATTCCCACAAGTGAGTGGAAAATACATAACGGCACGACTTGTAGATAGAGTGCAGATTCTGGAAGGTTCCAGAACGATCCTAATAGAAGAATAGGGCCAAAGTTATTCCAGCGGTGGAACGAGCTTAATATTTTATAGACAGTGGGTATTCGATAATATCCCACGTTGTGAGAAGATTTCTCATTTAACAAGCATAAGAAGTGTTGCTTTTTACGAAGATTGGCTTAGACAGACAAAGCTCAATATGGAAAATCCCGCGAAGGATGATTATTGCCAGAAATAAGTAATCTCACACTGCCTATAAATGATTATTAAAAGCATGTAGATATTGAATCCGATGAAGATGATGTTAAAACCTGAAGTCTGTACTTATCTTTGCTGCATGGCGACGGTGAAGTTCCCTTTGACGATTAAAGTTCCAACATGGCGTGGAATCTAAAGAATGCCTCTTTAAATCAGGAGGCAGGCTCTAGTTGAGCCTTGACTGACTAAGTCGAGGGCCGACGTGCAAGTGAGGCCCACTCAGCGAAGCGCAGAGGGACCAGGAAAGGGAAAAGAGTGGGGGTAGGAGACAAAAGGAATACATATCAGAATAGACAACCTTGAATAAATAAATGTTTTTCTTGATGAATGGTCTTCAAAGAATTGATAGTAGACGATACTAGCGCGGCATGGTGGGTGAAAAAGTAGACGAAGTTCTCTTGATCACGGAGATGATAGCTGGCGATGGCGACGAGATCTGGTGGCTAGATGGATAAGAAAGTCCTCTTGCACCGGGAAGAATTGAGGAACTTCAGAGATTCGCTGCTAGATGACGCTAGGTGAGTCATGGAAGATATATATCTAGAACAGACTCACAAGTAGAGAAACTAGAAGATCACTGTTGGTGTTTGAGAAAAAAGGAAGGAATGAACAAGCAAAGAGTATTAAAAAATATACTCTATCTTACCGTGTATTCCAAGAATACACCAGGACTGCAGACGATCAATTTTTCAAGCAGTTCCTACTTTTGCTACCAAATGCTACCGTCCACGACACCTATCTGCAGACTTAGCGACTTGATGCCATCTCAGCCAGCACCTGGATACGAACGTTGGAACTAATATAGCATTATCAAACTAATCTACTAATAATGTTAGCTTCCACAAGTGTAGTTAGTGTAATGTTCCTTTTTCCATGCCATAGCCTAAATCTATGACATGGGACCGCCGGCTTTACTTTCCCTCCGAAGGAAGAAGTGATTTTTAACGCTCTTAAAAATCCAACGACTTCGGCCGGGTTGGAACCCGCAATATTGGGCATAGAAACTCAGCATGCTACCAACTACGCCACCTTATTGGGATTAGCGTAGACAGCATTGCGTCGACATAAATTCCCAAGCCTGGTTACCATGGCAACACGTGCTACTTTACTTAGTACCCACTCATTGATTCATGCGCGATCACTATAGCCTACCTCCTCATATCAGAAGACAAAACAATCTAGAGTTCTCTGGTCCAGAATACAGAAGAATCTGACTCTTCCAATCCATGATGATGTTCAACAGTTGGGCCCTTCTAGATTGAAATCCTGCAAACCTGCATGGAAAACAGCCTTAGAACTAACAAACGGCAATTTCAAAGCAAATACTAGCTGGCAGACTGACAGTGAGTGGACAAGAGCTCCTCCTCGAGGCAACCCAACTACAAAACTCGCTGGTTTCAACTTGCCGAGACTTACTTGGAGTAGACTCAATCGTATTAGATGTGGTGTGGGAAGAAGTGCTTCTGTACTACATGGGGTTGGAAAGATTTGCCATGCTGTGACTGTGATGTCATTCCGCAGACATTGGAACACATAGGCTAGTGATCGGTTAGATCAGCACCGAGGTCCTAAGGTGAACACGGATGCCTCCGTTTACCGGAGGCAGTTCCACAGCATAGTTCACCAATTTCCGGACGCTGGCATTCTCTACACGGATGGTTCGAAGGTGGACGAGAAAGTGGGTTGTGCTTACGTTATTGATGGTGCAAATACCAAGATCTCTTTGCCTGAGGCCAGTAGTGTGTTTACTGCGGAGCTCGTTGCCATCTATGAAGCTCTGCAGTTTGCACTACAGGATGCACGAATCCACTTTCTCGTGTGTACCGACTCTTTGAGTTCGTTGCAGTCAATTGCTACATGTTTCCCGCAACACCCCCTAGTGCAGCGAATCCATGACCTACTAGCCGGGCTATGCCACGCTGACACTCGAATCACCTTTCTGCGGCTTCCAAGCCACATGGGAATTGCGGGAAATGAGTTAGCTGATCAAGCTGCAAAAGAGGCGGTATCACGACCACCTCGACCAATGGAGGTACCCGCTAGAGATATTCGCTCTCAGTTACGCCTACCATTTCTGGCTTTTTGGGAGAGTCAGTGGCTAGCTGATCCACTGCCCAGTAAACTGAGAGCGTGTGGCCGAGCTCTTTCCGGTCACGGAGAGAGTCCGTCATATTGTGTAGGCTAAGGATAGGACATACAAGATCCACCCACTCGTATCTGATGAGAAGGGATGACCCCCCACTTTGTACCTGTGGAGTCGTTTTCACCGTGGCCCACATTTTCACCGAGTGTGTGGATCTTGCTGACTTACGAATAAACCTTGGTTTGCAGATGACACTCAAACTTATATTAGCCGATGACGTGGTGGCTGCTGATCGCGTTATCCGCTTTATAAGTGAGAGTGGGTTAGGGCCATCAATCTAAATTTTCCAGTATAAATTGACTCAACGACTTGTTCGTTTTTGAATGATAATGTTTTGTTTTTCTGTAATTTTTGTTTATTTTTATAATTTTTAATTTTTATTTAATTTTTTGATTTTGTTTTATTAATCTTTGGTCTTTTTAAATTTAGGCGTCCACCTCAAAATTTTAAATTCAATTCCAAATTTGTATTCTTTAATCTGTGTTAAGAGGGGCAGATGGCCACGTAGTTCCGCCTCTTAAAACAACAATAAAAATATGCTAGTGTTTGATTGTCCTTGACGAGCGTTCCCGGGGAGTCTGAAGGATTTAAATTGTGCTATAATAATAATAATAATATCGTATGGCCTCGGGTGTCTGGTGCAAGCTTTGTTAATTGACACCCAGAGGGTAGCTTGCATGTCGAATTTCGTCGTTTCTTTGAACGATATGAAAGTCAAGGAGGTTAGATATCTAAACTCCTTGACACTACAGCGCTGTCAAGTAGAGAATGGAGGAACTTTGTGTTGGCGGAAAATCCTGAGATTAATTTTGCCATTGAACACGGCCTACTGAATTCAAATGGGTATGACATGAGTGTCGTGATTTTTGTCGCCTATCAAAAATCACTTACCACGGTCAGGGGTGAACCTGCAATCTTTAGGTTGGTAGTCCGACACGATAACCACTCACCCACCGTGGCAAGCTTAAATTGTGCTAATCCAGAAGCAGTGAATTGGTTAAACAGACTGGATGTTGATTTATTATATTTTTAACTTTAATAGGTATATGTCTTTTTTTTATTTAGTCAATTTACCCTCTAGGTTGGCGGTTCCCACGGACTCAGCGAGGGAACTCACCACTACCGCCTCTATGGGCAGTGTCCTGGAGCTTGGAACATCTGATCGGGATGAATACAACTGGGGAGGTGTGATCAGCACTTCGCCCAGGCGGCCTCACCTGCAAAGCGAACAGGGGCCTCATGAGGGATGGGAAGGAGAGGCTAGGAAGAGGGAAGGAGGCGGCCGTGGCCTTACAGTAGGTACCATCCCGGCATTTGCCCGAAGACGAAATGGGAAACCACGGAAAACCACTTCGAGGATGGCTGAGATGGGAATCGAACCCCCTCTACTCATTTGGACCACCCGAGGCTGAGTAGACCCCGTTCCAGTCCTCATACCACTTTTCAAATTTTGTGGCAGAGCCGGGAATCGAACCCAGGAACTCCGGGGTGGCAGCTAACCATGCTGACCGCTACGCTACGGAGGCGACAGGTATATGTCTTGTTGTCCATATTGTTCGAATGCTTGTGACACTGTATTGATGTCTTCGTTTTCTTTATTGTGTTAGCATCATACGATAAAAAAAAAATAACCATGCACATGTGGAAGGTGCTACTCATGATGGACGAAGAGGAAAAGGAAGGAATCTTGTAGTTTTACCTGACCGTTAATCTATGATTATGAGCCACGGGACCTCCTTTTTACGTGTAACCCGAACCTCAGGACATGGCATTTCACTACCAAAATCTCACATGTATTGACCCGGTTTACCATGGTGAGAGGCATACAGCTTTTGAAAATGAATTTGATTAGATTCAGGTGCCAGATTTGTTTCAACGTTCGACCACAGTAGTGGGATGATGGTGCTTCTAACGCACTCTAGAACCCTCCTTGCCCCACTACTAAGCCTCAGCCATGTTAAATAATTAATATCTCTTGAACGCATGGTCGGATGTTGACAAATGAGGTGTCATTGGACTCGAGCTGACGTCCTCTTTCCGATGGACCACTCGTTATATTTTTGATTTTTTTTTGAAAATTTTTGTTTTCGAAAGTAGGTGATAGTTTGAAAACCAAACATGATAGAACGTTGTGCCATGGATCAAAAGAATGGTCTTTATGGCCTTTATATTTTATATTAAAACTTTTTTTATTTTATGTTTTTTTGAAAACCCTCCAATTTTGAAAATCCTATATTTTGGAAACTAGCAATTCTGCAAAAAAAAGGTTTGACGTAAATCAATGGTCCCTACGCCCTCCTCCCCCAAAATAAATTTTAAGTCTCAAGATAAAAACCTGACAGTAGTGTGGTAGTGACAGAGCTGGGCCACTTAGGAAGTTGTGAGCCCCTGCGACCTTAGAATGGAAGGCGTGATGCTAGGAGGGCGTGCTTGGATTCGCTTTTTTCGTCTCGTTGCGCTATTTACGGGAATGTAGGTGTCGAAAAGGTGAAATGCCGGGAACACGGTTTTTTGGGGGGTAAATACGTGATTTTAAACTTTTTGTTATATCTCGCGAACCAATGATGCCAGAGGCGTGTACGAGGGGTCCAAAGACTCGGGGAGACGTCCTCTTTGCAATGGACAACTCGTTATATTTTTAAAACAATTTGGAAACTCGTTTTTGGGGGAAACACATGTTTTTTGTGATTTTTGCTGATATCTCACGAACCAATAAGCCTAGAGACGTGTACGAGGTGTCATTTATTTCGTCGCATTGTCCTCTTGCCGAAGATGTTCGAGTTGAGCAGGAATGAAAAACCATGTTAAGGTAAAACCGTGATTTTAGACTTTTTGCTCAATCTCGCAAACCCATAACGCTAGAGACGTGTACGAGGTGTCCTAGGACTCGGGCTAACGCCCCCTTTTTGAAACTATGGTTGAAATTTTAACAAAGAGTCTACCACCATACAAGTTGAAAAAAAATCTTTACCTGTTTAAAATGTTCATGATGCGTGGTGGTTGAGAGAGACGATACGGCTGGGTGTGTGTGTTTCAACGAACCTTTCGCTGACCACAATGACCATGCATAACAGAACAATCGATATTTCGGCGGGTCGGCTTATGACAAAGCGAGGGTGCGGTTTTTTTTCTGACATTTTACCCCCCGAAGGGGATCTTTAACGTGTAAACGATGATGAGAACTTGGTTCTATGTTGGTCGAAGCGAGTACAGAAAACAAACTTGCAGAGGAGCAGACGAGCAGGAGGTGAATGTCATTTGAGCTTATTGGAATACGCTGATCTGACTTGACAACAAGTGCAATGGAAAATTACAAAGACGCTTGAAGGTTAAATAATCTGACCATCGTGGTGGCAGGGAAGTGCGAAATGCATGCATACACATGTGAAACCACATGAGGGCTAAACAAGTCACATCCTGTCTTGCTTCGTACGTGACAAAATGTAAGTCCATGTGAAATTTGACCTGCCACAGGTGTTCACCTTGGACGTCAGCTGTCCACGTGTTTGATAACAGGATGTTCAAAGCGTGGGAAAAAATGATTATACATGCAACGTAACATATATAAAGACATGTCGTTATCATTTCCTCTCTCACTTAGGTGACTACCTTTGAACACATTGCGTTGCGTGAAACCCCTGGTCTTGTTTAACAGTTTTGCTGTTGGTGGAAAATACTTAACCTTGTTGTGAGGTAGGTATATATTTATTCATTTATATATTTATTGATTTATATATATTTACATGCAATTATTTATTGATTAGGTAAATAATAATTTTATTTATTTATTTGTTTGCAGATAACTGGTATAACTTACATGTCTGAGACAGAAGAAACCATTGCACTTTTGAGCCCACTAGAAGGAAACAGCAACAAGCCACTGCAAGTGAAGGTGAGATGATTTTTTTAAACTAACTTGTTTCATTTTGTTTTTGTATTATATTTTATTTTATGAAATGCATGTATTAACCTGAATTTAGGTATTTATAGCGGTTTATTTTATTTATTTTTAGAAACTTGGAAAGAAAGGCCTTACCGCCGTAGCAGTTGCTGAAAAAAAAACGAAACGCACTAAAGCGAAACCATTGCCAAAGAGTGAACTGTTTAAAACTCAGGTAAGTCTAACTTAAAAATGCTATTCCATTTTACCACTACTGAAAACTCGTAGACAAAAAAAATCATTACCTGTACATGACTGGGACAATGATTGCTTTCTTGATTAATGGCTATGTTGTTTTTGACTGGGAAAAGGACAAGGCCATGTCGGATTTTCTAAAAACAGAAAACAAAAAAATAAATTTATGGGTGGTTCCCTATGGACTCAACGAATATCCACAGGTTTGAACATGATAATGTGAACAAAATGACATGACATTCATTTTTGTTTATATATTGGTTAAAGGGGGGGGGGGGTGTAAATGACTGTAGCTTTATAAAAAGAAAATAAGTACATGGGTTGGTGTTAGTGCCAACATACAGTTTATTTCTTAATGGTGTTTTGATTTATTAATGCCAATTAACGTTAACGTTTTATTTACAAGTATTGATTGATTGATTGAGTGATGGTTTATTTTGTTTGCCTTTAGGTGTCGCCATGTGCCATTAACGTAATGAACAGACAGTGAACAAGCATGCATTATGCTTTAAAGTACTCTGTGCTCTTGTGCAACGTAAATAACTTACAAAAAGAAAAATGTTTTATTATAACACATGGCGTTAGTACCAAATACAACAAGTGAGCAAGTTGGTTTACCACGTGGGTTGAATTTAAAATCAGAAAATGATCGTTGGTTAACATTTAAATCCTTGGCCTGTAGGCTTTTTGTCGACACATAAACTTGCAAAAGCCGTTTTTTTTTAATTGAGCAGAGAAGATGTGATGCGCTGTGTGTTTTGTCGTATTGAACTTTCACACTGGGAAGAAGGGGATGATCCCTTTAGAGACCATTTGCGATGGTCTCCTTGTTGTCCTAACATGCTTGGAAAACAAGTGGGTAACCTACCAGTGTATCCATTTTACCGAACCACAAGGCCATTGGCCGCTACTTACGTTGCTGAATCACAAATAAATAATAATAATAATAATGATGTATTACCAGCCAACAACGGTAGTGTCGATATATGTGGTCCATATGCCATAGACAGCGTTGAATTGACGTGTGCTTTTGAAAAATTGGGAGTTTGCAAGACTAAAACACTAGCACACCCAGAGTACAGCTCTGTTGAAAAACGTTTAGAATCTTATAAAAATGTTTGGCCATTAATATTAAAACACCTTACCAAACAGCTAAGTGAAGCTGGATTTTTTATACTGGTGAAGGGGATAAAACAATATGTTTTTATTGTGGATTTTCTTTAAAGGATTGGCAAATGACTGATGACCCTTTTGTGCAACACGCTCGTTGGTTACCAAACTGTAAATACATGGTGTTGCTTAAAGGTCAGGAATTTGTGAACACTATTCGTAAAGAAAACGTGATTGCAGCACAAGACATAAAAGTACCTTTAGAGTTAGAACACGCGGAGCAAATACATGAGGCTGAAAAAAAAGACTTGTCTCACGAACGGATAGAAAAGTGTGACCAACAATTATGTAAAATTTGTTATCAAGATGAACTAGGTGTAGTATTTTTGCCTTGTGGACACATGATAGCATGTGTCAAGTGTGCATTAGAACTTAACACTTGTGCTATATGCAGAAAAGTAGTATCTGCTACAGTTAGGGCATTTCTTGCATAACTAGTATAATTTATTAGCCATGCATAGTGCAAAATCCCTAATTGCACAATATTATTAAAGCTGGTTTAGAGTGTAATAGATATGATTTTGTTTTGTTTATAGACTACTACAATGGATGTTTTGAATGCTGTGGGACAATCATGTGGCTTAAAGACAAAGAAGCTCAGCGAATTGCCAACGCATATTCCACTCCGCATGTTCAAGATTCGGAAATTGAAAACAGCATATGGTGATCGTGTACTTTGTGTATGTGAAAACTTTGAAACATTTCTGCCTATACGGTTTAATGATATGTCGGAGAGTGTTTTTGATGAAGTCAATAATGCTGTGCAACCTGTACATTTAATTTATGAAGGTTTTAAAAACAATAGGTGCATGGTTCGTTTAAATAAAATAAAGAAACAAATGTCAAATAATAATAATAATAATAATGGAAGATATAAGTGATGACAATTGACTGAAAGAAAAATATGTGTATAGAATAATAATGTTTTAGTTTTTAGTATTGTCTTAAAACATATTACCATGAAACCAAAAACATGTATATAAAGTTTGTAAATAAATGCAAAATGATGTTACAATGCTGTTTTATTTTATACAAAGTTAGTATATTTAACATTACAGAGTATACATGATTATGACAATAGATGCACACTGAATTCAAGCCTTTCTCTCTTTACAATAGTCTGTTATAGTTTTAAACACAAGGCTTGTTGTAGATCATTTTATAGCAATGTCCATTCACTGTTGTTTTCGAAAACTGGGGAAGCCGCAAAGGTTGTATAGGCATAAAAACCTTATTGTTATTACTATTTAGTCATTTTGATCCTCTTGCATATCGAGAGCAGATGACCTAGTTGTTCCACTCTTTAAAACGACAACAACAACACTACCTCTTGCATAGTTTGTGATGTTGATGGCTCTTGCGACGTGGAAGATGGATTAAAAATAACTTTTAGAACAGGGGTTAAACGTTGCTCATTAAACAATGCCCTATTTTGAGTAGCAATATGGTTTTCTTGATTTTTTGTCGACGACAACTGTGTTTCATGCAGTGCACTAAATTGATGATCACTGACACTTAAAACCTCACTATTTTTACTTTTTAGGTCACCACGACAATATTTGGAACGTTGCTTTGAACAACGCCAAATAACAGTTCCATTTTTATTGGTTCGTTTCACAATATATGAATATCCTTTATAGTATGCGTAAGGCTTACCATACCTAGTCACTGATACTTCCATGTCAACTGTCAAGCATAGACTAAGCTCTAGTAAAGTCAACTTGGTAATAAGAATAATAGTTTAATGTGAGATCAAATATGGATCCAAAGAGTTCAGGTAAAATTGGAAGCAAATAAGCAAATATAAGAAACAAGAGTGGGGGTAAAAGTGGTCGCAAAGTGGTAGACCCATTACACAATAATTTCAGCACAACGAAGCTCTTGTTCAATTTCTTTGATTTCCCAATCGTGACTGGTATGCCCAGCTTGTTGTAAAGCATGCAATTGTCGAAGTCGTTGAATTAGCTTACTGGGTTTGTTCCAGTATAAAAATTTAACAAATGGATTTTTAGGTGTAAACAAAGCATTACCATTATCATGATCATCATCATTATCATCATCATTATCATCATGACCATCATTACTATTACTATATAGTCCTTTTTGATCCTCTTGCAATACCACTTCATTTATAGTCTGAGTTGATTTTGATAGTGTTGAAGGATTCTTGGACGTTGTCAACTGTCTTAACATGACGTTTTGAGGACATGATAAGTACTTTTGAACAAACACTGCACTATCTTTAGCCGCAATATCGTTTTCTTGAACTTGCTTTTTAGCATTTTGATAATTGTTTGTAAACAGCAAGCGTGGTTCGATTAGAGCACTACATTGATGAACACTCACACTTAAAACCTTCCCATTTTTACTTTTCAGATTGCCTCGGCATTTTGTTGACCTCTCTTTTGAGCATTGCCAGAATATTATTCCATTCACATTCTGGCGATTATAGTTATAGGAGTAGCCTTGATAGAGTGCACATAGCATACCTTTGTTGGTTGTAATAAGTTCCATAGTAGTAACGGACCTGTCAGTACGATGTTCACACTACAAAGGTTACAACTGTTTTGCTGATGGAGTGACCTACCATAAGCTCATATATTGGCTTATGTGTTGGCTTTTTGTGTTGGCTTTTTGTGTTGGCTTTTGTGTTGGCTTTTCGTGTTGGCTTTTTTTTGTTGGCTTTTCGTGTTGGCTTTTTGTGTTGGCTTTTGTGTTGGCTTTTTGTGTTGGCTTTTCGTGTTGTCTTTTTGTGTTGGCTGTTTGTGTTGGCTTTTTGTGTTGGCTTTAGTATTGGCTTTTGTATTGGCTTATTTGACAAGTTATTTGTGTCAATGTATTTAGTGTTTTTTTTTCTTGGTGTTGTAATGTAGTTAAAAGAGAGGGAATATTAAAGAATTAACCTCAGCTCACTAACCTAACCTAACCGACCTAACCTAACTTCACCTAACCAAACCTAACCTAACCTTTCAACTCTCAGATGTTAATTAAATTCTGTGCATAGTCGAGTTGGAACCCAAGACCTCAGGGGTAAAAAACCAATTATTTTTTGATGGCTTATTTTGGTAACTTATTTTGATGGCTAACCTAACTTTACCTAACCTAACCTAACCTCGGCTCACTTTGGATATAACTAGTAAGTGTTCATATCCTCCGCTAGGTAGCATGCTAGTAGTACAGCTAGTGCTCATATTTACCGCTAGGTAGCGGAAACATACTTTGCGTGTTGCATGTGACACTTGTGAAGTTTAACCACATGCAAGACGTGCTTGTATAAGTTCTCTATTTATACTCAATATACAATTAACCACTAAATGTTCAGAACTAACATGTTTAGGGTATATAGGAGACCCTTAGCAAGAAAGGCTGTCTAACCCACGAGTGTACAGCCTTGTCATACGAAGTAAGCACCTGTTGGCAGAAAACAACAACAACAACAATTTGAGAAAGCCAACAACATATCTGAGCCGGTACAATTTAAAATCTGTTCGACGTTGTTTCCATCTAGCGGTCTCTAGTAATACATCTAAGAGATCGTAATTTCCGCACGTCTGAAAAAGGAATGCGCCCGTATTGGAGAACTAATCCTTGTCTAAGAAACACGCCTTCGGCGATTGTTATCGCGACTAAATTGTTATGACGAGTAGACGGATAAGATGTTGAGCCGACATAATGCCTACTGCCGACTATTCTATTGAAAATGTTACGTGTTAATTAATTCCTATTGATCTTGGAGGTTATAAACGCTGAGGAAACATGGCGGGATTCAGGCCTCTGCCTAGCAGTGGAGATTTCTTGTCATATGAGATAATTATTAAAAGAAATATCATCAGAGATCTTCCAGAACGTCTCGGAGTCACAGCTAAGTGAAATGTTGCCTTTGTAGCTCTGTATAATCGTGTTTTGAAGAAGATCATTATCCAATGCATTTTCCCCAAGTTTCAGTGTTAAAAGTTCCTTAATTCAACCTGCTAATGTAGGGTTAAACTGGAGACCGTTCGTGTTTTTCTATAAAGTCATTTGGTGTTTATTTTGTCCCCAGTTTGTTTATATATGCACCTAGTGGAGAATCAAATTGCTTATTTTGGGGTTTATTAATTTAAATGGGTGCTTGTTGTTGTTGTTTCTTTTCCGTATCTAGTCGAGTTTTATTTTAGTGCGTGTTACTTGCGTTTTTTTATGTTGTGAAACGCGATTGTATTTATGAGAGATGTTTCTTACCAGTTCCTAACCCCTTGCAAGAGTATGGGATTTTTCAGGGACCTTTAGGGACTGGTATTCTTGAGGTTAGTTCGCGATTTTAATTATGTTTTTTTTATGCTTGTCATTCGTGCACTCCAAGGATGGCCGATTAGGTTTTATTTTTATCCTTGGAGACTGGGCAAGCATTATCTTTGTATGTTTCAGAAATATGTTTCATTTACAATCACGGTTCTAGTCTTGATATTAAGGGTTGGGTTTATGTCGTTTGTTTAAGTGGGAATTTGACTGAAGGTCGAGGGTCATGTTTAGTGTTGTTCTGTTTTGTTGTGACCTTCAGTCAGCAAGCAATGCGTGATCCCATTACGTTATTAAATCAGGTGTATTGGTTACTCTTCCGAGATGATGGAATGTGTGTTCGTTGTACGTGCCCGGGACTGCAATTGACGCTTATTTGGCATCCCGCAAGGTAACTGAACCTTGTGCTTTCGTTCGAAAGAAGTTTTATTCTACCAGTTCATGAAATCGTTTGGTTTTATCTTCATTTGGGATTTGCTTGTTTTAATTTTAACTGAACTGATCTATGTTTATTTGCTGAGTTTGTATGTCACGGCATGTCATGTGAAGTGTAGCGCCTTGTGAAGTTGTGTAATTATTCTGTGTTTATTGACGGGTCATTTAAGGGTCGTTGCTGTTGTTGGTTGTTTCTTTGGGTTGCTTGGCGTGGCATACAGTTTAATGTAAGGGTGGTCGGATAGACAGTTCGTGGGAGACACGATTTCATGTACTTCTAAGAATGATGCTTCTGACTACCTTCTAGTAATCAGCCTGTGGTGGAACGAAACGCACTATTAACACTATCGTTAATTTCTTCCCCTCTACTGAACGATCTCCAGCGACTTAGGCATTCTCCTCGTCGTCGACATTCTCCTTTTATAGATCTTTATTGTGTGTTTTACGTTTTATTGTTTTACTGTTTTATAATACCATGTACATATTTTATTACAGGCCCATCATCCCTCATCTTACCATTTCATGCACCCCTCACGTCCCCTTTTGCAATGTCTTGTTTTTGATATTAAATTTTATTTTTATTTTACAACCTCTATTCGAAAAGTGTAGTCATTGGATGGTCGGTGCTCCATCTAGTTCACCATGTGTTAAAGGTCTCGACTTAGGTCTCTAAGGTCCGCGTCCTCGACAACTTGCACTACTCCTCATTGGTAGCAGAGCCTGCTCTTGGCACTTTCACATTTTGAACATTGGGAGATTGATTATGTGATGACTGCATTTTTTTGTATTGGCTGTGTTGACTGTTTTGGTCATAAATTTAATATTGTTAGTTTACTTTTCGGAGATGTCCTAAGTCACCCCGTATTTTCCTGTTTCTTAACTTGAGCGGAACGTATTACTATACCTTGGTTAATAGAAACGTGCATTACCGGCAAGTGTAGTGGGAGACTTAACTACTAAACTGCGTAAGAACTGTTTGACACGAACATTCTCTGCCTCGACAATACGTATGACTACTACTAAAGCGCTATTCTGCCTTCCTTGGAATCTACTACTTCTATGGACTCTGCCCAACCTTTACTTACTATCTCTTTGGGAATTTATTGCAAATCAGCTGTGACTGGTTCTGACGTCTTGACATTGAAAAACCCACAATCCTCTCTGCTCCGTGTTACGTCAGGGCCCGACTATCACGTGATGCAGACAAATGACAGTCGCGTTACCAGCTGATTAATGTCAACATGTATCCATGTAGTGATTGCTTTTTACATTCTACGTTGGACTTGTAAACTGCGTCCAAGATTGGGGCGTGGAGAGATGAGCCGGTACAATTTAAAATCTGTTCGACGTTGTTTCCATCTAGCGGTCTCTAGTAATACATCTAAGAGATCGTAATTTCCGCACGTCTGAAAAAGGAATGCGCCCGCATTGGAGAACTAATCCTTGTCTAAGAAACACGCCTTCGGCGATTGTTATCGCGACTAAATTGTTATGACGAGAAGACGGATAAGATGTTGAGCCGACATAATGCCTACTGCCGACTATTCTATTGAAAATGTTACGTGTTAATTAATTCCTATTGATCTTCGAGGTTATAAACGCTGAGGAAACATGGCGGGATTCAGGCCTCTGCCTAGCAGTGGAGATTTCTTGTCATATCAGATAATTATTAAAAGAAATATCATCAGAGATCTTCCAGAACGTCTCGGAGTCTCAGCTAAGTGAAATGTTGCCTTTGTAGCTCTGTATAATTGTGTTTTGAAGAAGATCATTATCCAATGCATTTTCCCCAAGTTTCAGTGTTAAAAGTTCCTTAATTCAACCTGCTAATGTAGGGTTAAACTGGAGACCGTTCGTGTTTTTCTATGAAGTCATTTGGTGTTTATTTTGTCCCCAGTTTGTTTATATATGCACGTAGTGGAGAATCAAATTGCTTATTTTGGGGTTTATTAATTTAAATGGGTGCTTGTTGTTGTTGTTTCTTTTCCGTATCTAGTCGAGTTTTATTTTAGTGCGTGTTACTTGCGTTTGTTTTATGTAGTGAAACGCGATTGTATTTATGAGAGATGTTTCTTACCAGTTCCTAACCCCTTGCAAGAGTATGGGATTTTTCAGGGACCTTTATGGACTGGTATTCTTGAGGTTAGTTCGCGATTTTAATTATGTTTTTTTTATGCTTGTCATTCGTGCACTCCAAGGATGGCCGATTAGGTTTTATTTTTATCCTTGGAGACTGGGCAAGCATTATCTTTGTATGTTTCAGAAATATGTTTCATTTACAATCACGGTTCTAGTCTTGATATTAAGGGTTGGGTTTATGTCGTTTGTTTAAGTGGGAATTTGACTGAAGGTCGAGGGTCATGTTTAGTGTTGTTCTGTTTTGTTGTGACCTTCAGTCAGCAAGCAATGCGTGATCCCATTACGTTATTAAATCAAGTGTATTGGTTACTCTTCCGAGATGATGGAATGTGTGTTCGTTGTACGTGCCCGGGACTGCAATTGACGCTTATTTGGCATCCAGCAGGGTAACTGAACCTTGTGCTTTCGTTCGAAAGAAGTTTTATTCTACCAGTTCATGAAATCGTTTGGTTTTATCTTCATTTGGGATTTGCTTGTTTTAATATTAACTGAACTGATCTATGTTTATTTGCTGAGTTTGTATGTCACGGCATGTCATGTGAAGTGTAGCGCCTTGTGAAGTTGTGTAATTATTCTGTGTTTATTGACGGGTCATTTAAGGGTCGTTGCTGCTGTTGGTTGTTTCTTTGGGTTGCTTGGCGTGGCATACAGTTTAATGTAAGGGTGGTCGGATAGACAGTTCGTGGGAGACACGATTTCATGTACTTCTAAGAATGATGCTTCTGACTACCTTCTAGTAATCAGCCTGTGGTGGAACGAAACGCACTATTAACACTATCGTTAATTTCTTCCCCTCTACTGAACGATCTCCAGCGACTTAGGCATTCTCCTCGTCGTCGACATTCTCCTTTTATAGATCTTTATTGTGTGTTTTACGTTTTATTGTTTTACTGTTTTATAATACCATGTACATATTTTATTACAGGCCCATCATCCCTCATCTTACCATTTCATGCACCCCTCACGTCCCCTTTTGCAATGTCTTGTGTTTGATATTAAATTTTATTTTTATTTTACAACCTCTACTCGAAAAGTGTAGTCATTGGATGGTCGGTGCTCCATCTAGTTCACCATGTGTTAAAGGTCTCGACTTAGGTCTCTAAGGTCCGCGTCCTCGACAACTTGCACTACTCCTCAATATCAATTAATGTATTTAAAGGAAACAGTTTTTTGTTGGCTTTCTCAAATTGTTGTTGTTGTTGTTGTTGTTTTCTGCCAACAGGTGCTTACTGCGTGTGACGAGGCTGTACACTCGTGGGTTAGACTGCCTTTCTTGCTAAGGGTCTCCTATATACCCTAAACATGGCTATACATGTTAGTTCTGAACATTTAGTGGTTAATTGTATATTGAGTTTAAATAGAGAATTTATACAAGTACGTCATGCATGTGGTTAAACTTCCCAAGAGTCACATGCAACACGCAAAGTCAGTTTCCGCTACCTAGCGGTAAATACGAGCACTGCCCGTGCTACTAACATGCTACCTAGCGGAGGATATGAACACTTACTAGTAATATCCAAAGTGAGCTGAGGTTAGGTAAGGTTAGGTAAAGTTAGGTTAGCCATCAAAATAAGTTACCAAAATAAGCCATCAAAAAATAATTGGTTTTTTACCCCTGAGGTCTTGGGTTCCAACTCGACTATGCACAGAATTTAATTAACATCTGAGAGCTGAAAGGTTAGGTTAGGTTAGGTTAGGTTAGGTGAAGTTAGGTTAGGTTAGGTTAGTGAGCTGAGGTTAATTCTTTAAATATTCCCTCTCTTTCAACTACTTTCCAACGCCAAGAAAAAACCACTAAATACATTGACACAAATAACTTGTCAAATAAGCCAATACAAAAGCCAATACTAAAACCAACACAAAAAGGCAACACGAAAAGCCAACACAAAAAGCCAACACAAAAGCCAACACAAAAAGCCATCAAGAAAAGCCAACACAAAAAGCCAAAACAAAAAGCCAACACAAAAAGCCAACACGAAAAGCCAACACAAAAAGCCAACACAAAAGCCAACACAAAAAGCCAACACATAAGCCAATATATAAGCTTATGGTAGGTCACTCCATCAGCAAAACAGTTGTAACCTTTGTAGTGTGAACATCGTACTGACAGGTCAGTTACTACTATGGAACTTATTACAACCAACAAAGGTAGGCTACGTGCACTCTATCAAGGCTACTCCTATAACTATAATCGCCAGAATGTGAATGGAATAATATTCTGGTAATGCTCAAAAGAGAGGTCAACAAAATGTCGAGGCAATCTGAAAAGTAAAAATGGAAAGGTTTTAAGTGTGAGTGTTCATCAATGTAGTGCTCTAAACGAACCACGCTTGCTGTTTACAATTATCAAAATGCTAAAAAGCAAGTTCAAGAAAACGATATTGCGGCTAAAGATAGTGCAGTGTTTGTTCAAAAGTACTTATCATGTCCTCAAAACGTCATGTTAAGACAGTTGTCAACGTCCAAGAATCCTTCAACACTATCAAAATCAACTCAGACTATAAATGAAGTGGTATTGCAAGAGGATCAAAAAGGACTATATAGTAATAGTAATGATGGTCATGATGATAATGATGATCAAGATGATGATGATAATGATGATGATAATGATGATGATCATGATAATGGTAATGCTTTGTTTACACCTAAAAATCCATTTGTTAAATTTTTATACTGGAACAAACCCAGTAAGCTAATTCAACGACTTCGACAATTGCATGCTTTACAACAAGCTGGGCATACCAGTCACGATTGGGAAATCAAAGAAATTGAACAAGAGCTTCGTTGTGCTGAAATTATTGTGTAATGGGTCAACCACTTTGCGACCACTTTTACCCCCACTCTTGTTTCTTATATTTGCTTATTTGCTTCCACTTTTACCTGAACTCTTTGGATCCATATTTGATCTCACATTAAACTATTATTCTTATTACCAAGTTGACTTTACTAGAGCTTAGTCTATGCTTGACAGTTGACACGGAAGTATCAGTGACTAGGTATGGTAAGCCTTACGCATACTATAAAGGATATTCATATATTGTGAAACGAACCAATAAAAATGGAACTGTTATTTGGCGTTGTTCAAAGCAACGTTCCAAACATTGTCGTGGTGACCAAAAAAGTAAAAATAGTGAGGTTTTAAGTGTCAGTGATCATCAATGTAGTGTACTGCATGAAGGACAGTTGCCGTCGAAAAAAAATCAAGAAAACCATATTGCTACTCAAAATAGTGCATTGTTTAATGAGCAACGTTTAACCCCTGTTCTAAAAGTTATTTTTAATCCAACTTCTACGTCGCAAGAGCCATCAACATCACAAACTATGCAAGAGGTATTGTTGTTGTTGTCGTTTTAAAGAGTGGAACAACTAGGTCATCCGCTCTTGATATGCAAGAGGATCAAAATGACTAAATAGTAATAACAATAAGGTTTTTATGCCTATACAACCATTGCGGCTTCCCCAGTTTTCGAAAACAACAGTGAATGGACATTGCTATAAAATGATCTACAACAAGCCTTGTGTTTAAAACTATAACAGACTATTGTAAAGAGAGAAAGGCTTGTATTCAGTGTGCATCTATTGTCATAATCATGTATACTCTGCAATGTTAAATATACTAACTTTGTATAAAATAAAACAGCATTGTAACATCATTTTGTATTTATTTACAAACATTATATACATGTTTTTGGTTTCATGATAATATGTTTTAAGACAATACTAAAAACTAAAACATTATTATTCTATACACATATTTTTCTTTCAGTCCATTGTCATCACTTATATCTTCCATTATTATTATTTGACATTTGTTTTTTTATTTAAATAAAACGAACCATACACCTATTGTTTTTAAAACCTTCATAAATTAAATGTACAGGTTGCACAGCATTATTGACTTCATCAAAAACACTCTCCGACATAGGCAGAAATGTCGCAAAGTTTTCACATACACAAAGTACACGATCACCATATGCTGTTTTCAATTTCCGAATCTTGAACATGCGGAATGGAATATGCGTTGGCAATTCGCTCAGCTTCTTTGTCTCTAAGCCACATGATTGTCCCACAGCATTCAAAACATTCATTGTACTAGTCTATAAACAAAACAAAAGCATATCTATTACACTCTAAAGCAGCTGTAATAATATTGTGCAATTAGGGATTTTGCACTATGCATGGCTAATAAATTATACTAGTTATGCAAGAAATGCCCCAACTGTAGCAGTGTTAAGTTCTAATGCACACTTGACACATGCTATCATGTGTCCACAAGGCAAAAATACAACACCTAGTTCATCTTGATAACAAATTTTACATAATTGTTGGTCACGCTTTTGTATCTGTTCGTAAGACAAGTCTTTTCTTTCAGCCTCATGTATTTGCTCCGCGTGTTCTAACTCTAAAGGTACTTTTATGTCTTGTGCTGCAATCACGTTTTCTTTACGAATAGTGTTCACAAATTCCTGACCTTTAAGCAACACCATGTATTTACAGTATGGTAACCAACGAGCGTGTTGCACAAAAGGGTCATCAGTCATTTGCCAATTCTTTAAAGCAAATCCACAATAAAAACATAATGTTTTATCCCCTTCGCCAGTTAAAAAAAAAACAGCTTCACTTAGCTGTTTGGTAAGGTGTTTTAATATTAATGGCCAAACATTTTTATAAGATTCTAAACGTTTTTCAACAGAGCTCTACTCTGGGTGTGCTAGTGTTATAGTCTTGCAAACTCCCAATTTTTCAAAAGCACACGCCAATTCAACACTGTCTATGGCATATGGACCACATATATCGACACTACCGTTGTTGGCTGGTAATATATCATTATTATTATTATTATTATTTATTTGTGATTCAGCAATGTAAGTAGCGGCCAATGGCCTTGTGGTTCGGTAAAATGGATACACTGGTAGGTTACCCACTTGTTTTCCAAGCATGTTAGGACAACAAGGAGACCATCGCAAATGGTCTCTAAAGGGATCATCCCCTTCTTCCCAGTGTGATAGTTCAATACGACAAAACACACAGTGCATCACATCTTCTCTGCTCAAGTTAAAAAAAAACGGCTTTTGCAAGTTTATGTGTCGACAAAAAGCCTACAGGCCAAGGATTCAAATGTTAACGAACGATCATTTTCTGATTTGCATATTAAGGCTTTCACGGCCCGGATTATTATATAAATAATTCATGCTTTTGGGCTAATGCCGTGTGTATTTTTAATTTGAACCATACGTTTCGGAGAAACCTTGCCTCCTTTTTCAATGGAAATAAACAATGTGGCCATAGAAAGTAAATCAATGAGATTACAAAAAATATAGTTAAATTCCTCTGTTCGTCACCAGAGAGCAGCTGCCAGAAATTACTGTATGGACCATGGTGGAACGGCGGACAGATTAGTAAGTAACGAGAAGGTAAAGGGGGCGGTGTGGAAATATAGAAACTCCTCGAAGAATGAGGAGGGGGGAGGGGGGAGGGGGGGGGGTAGATGGATATATAGGGAAACATAAACAAAAGGGAAGTGTATCTGAACGATACCTAACGTCATACTGTCAACGGCGAAAAAACAGATGGAAACTCCCCAGTGACGAACAAAGGAGATCAAATCCAGGCTCTGAGCCCTAGAGGGAAAATGTACAATTTTAAATATGTGAAGAACAGAGAGACTGAGAGGAACTATCTCCCTAGATCCTTAATAACTGGTAGCCAAGTGTCACTTAGCTGATATCCAGTGTCTCTGTTAAAATTATTGGGATTTTTACGAATTTCAACTGCCTCCCTTATAATTCTAGACCAGTTGTGCTTAACAAGGGCAAGCGCATGAGCATCCTTGAAACAAACATCGTGCCCTGAAGACAGGGCATGTTCAGCTATAGCTGATTTGTCAGGTTGGTTTAGACGGATGTTCCTTTGATGCTCTTTGATGCGAGTTGCAATGGACCGTTTTGTTTGTCCAATGTAGACTTTTCCGCAAGTACATGGGACTTCATACAACCCAGGTTGTAGTGATGGGGACAATTTATCTTTGTTTAATGCTAAACGTTGACCAATTTTCGTCATAGTGCCGAAAACTGTTTTTATCTTGTGCTTGCGGAGAATCTTAGCAACGCGGTCAGTGGTGTTGTGAATATAAGGGAGGTAAGCAGTTCCTCTCACGTCGGAGCTCTGAGAAGATTGTCTATCCCTCCTTCTGGGATGTAGGGACCTATATATAGTGGATTCATTATAGCCATTACCCTTAAAGATGGTTTGTAAGGCATGTAACTCTTCCTGAAGAGTTGATGCCTCACAAATACGTTCCGCTCTTTTGGCTAGAGTTGTTATAATTCCTTGTTTTTGTGCTGGGTGATGGTGGGAGCCCGCATGTAAATACCGGTTAGATTTTAGTTGGCTTACGGTAGACGCTGTGCCCCATGGAGCCATCTGCCTTCCTCCTCACAAGAACATCCAAAAAAGGTAAGCATCCACCCGACTCTAGCTCCATTGTGAAGTGGATTGAAGGATGCAGCTGATTTAGGTGGTTCAGAAAGTGGTTCAGTTTCTCAGAACCCTCCTCCCACACCACGAACGTATCATCCACATACCTCCACCAAATCACAGGTTTGAAAGACGCCGAAGATATAGCCTCCCCCTCAAAATGTTCCATGAAAAAATTTGCCACGACAGGCGAGAGTGGACTTCCCATGGCCACACCATCAGTCTGCTCGTAATATTTACCATCCCACAAGAAATAACTGGAACACAAGCAGTGGTGGAATAATCGGGCAATGTCCTCAGGAAACAAATCCTTGATGAGTGACATGACCGAGTCCACCGGCACTCTGGTAAACAAGGACTCTACATCAAAACTCACCAAAATAGCATTTGGTTGAACGGCGATGGTTGACAATTTTTCAACGAAATGGGTTGAATCCCTAATGTAGGACTGTGTGCGCCCCAAGTGTGGCTAAAGCAACTTGCTGAGATATTGCGCAAGAGCGTAAGTTGGAGAACCTATTGTGCTAACAATTGGTCGAAGAGGGACGTCTTGCTTATGGATTTTTGGAAGACCATACAATCTCGGAGGAACAGCATCTCTCGGAATAAGACATCTTCCCTCTTCTTTTGGAATAGATGACAGTTTAACAAGCTTAGCAGTGACATTGGATACACGAGTGGTTGGATCACGAGTGCACAGTCTGTAGACAGGATCAGATAACAAAATCGAGATTTTACTTTTATATTCAACGGTATCCACCATTTCTATTCTTCATGCTGACAAGGGAAATGCGACAGTGGTGATGGATACCGTTGAATATAAAAGTAAAATCTCGATTTTGTTATCTGATCCTGTCTACAGACTGTGCACTCGTGATCCAACCACTCGTGTATCCAATGCCACTGCTAAGCTTGTTAAACTGTCATCTATTCCAAAAGAAGAGGGAAGATGTCTTATTCCGAGAGATGCTGTTCCTCCGAGATTGTATGGTCTTCCAAAAATCCATAAGCAAGACGTCCCTCTTCGACCAATTGTTAGCACAATAGGTTCTCCAACTTACGCTCTTGCGCAATATCTCAGCAAGTTGCTTCAGCCACACTTGGGGCGCACACAGTCCTACATTAGGGATTCAACCCATTTCGTCGAAAAATTGTCAACCATCGCCGTTCAACCAAATGCTATTTTGGTGAGTTTTGATGTAGAGTCCTTGTTTACCAGAGTGCCGGTGGACTCGGTCATGTCACTCATCAAGGATTTGTTTCCTGAGGACATTGCCCGATTATTCCACCACTGCTTGTGTTCCAGTTATTTCTTGTGGGATGGTAAATATTACGAGCAGACTGATGGTGTGGCCATGGGAAGTCCACTCTCGCCTGTCGTGGCAAATTTTTTCATGGAACATTTTGAGGGGGAGGCTATATCTTCGGCGTCTTTCAAACCTGTGATTTGGTGGAGGTATGTGGATGATACGTTCGTGGTGTGGGAGGAGGGTTCTGAGAAACTGAACCACTTTCTGAACCACCTAAATCAGCTGTATCCTTCAATCCACTTCACAATGGAGCTAGAGTCGGGTGGATGCTTACCTTTTTTGGATGTTCTTGTGAGGAGGAAGGCGGATGGCTCCATGGGGCACAGCGTCTACCGTAAGCCAACTCACACTAACCGGTATTTACATGCGGACTCCCACCATCACCCAGCACAAAAACAAGGAATTATAACAACTCTAGCCAAAAGAGCGGAACGTATTTGTGAGGCATCAACTCTTCAGGAAGAGTTACATGCCTTACAAACCATCTTTAAGGGTAATGGCTATAATGAATCCACTATATATAGGTCCCTACATCCCAGAAGGAGGGATAGACAACCTTCTCAGAGCTCCGACGTGAGAGGAACTGCTTACCTCCCTTATATTCACAACACCACTGACCGCGTTGCTAAGATTCTCCGCAAGCACAAGATAAAAACAGTTTTCGGCACTATGACGAAAATTGGTCAACGTTTAGCATTAAACAAAGATAAATTGTCCCCATCACTACAACCTGGGGTGTATGAAGTCCCATGTACTTGCGGAAAAGTCTACATTGGACAAACAAAACGGTCCATTGCAACTCGCATCAAAGAGCATCAAAGGAACATCCGTCTAAACCAACCTGACAAATCAGCTATAGCTGAACATGCCCTGTCTTCAGGGCACGATGTTTGTTTCAAGGATGCTCATGCGCTTGCCCTTGTTAAGCACAACTGGTCTAGAATTATAAGGGAGGCAGTTGAAATTCGTAAAAATCCCAATAATTTTAACAGAGACACTGGATATCAGCTAAGTGACACTTGGCTACCAGTTATTAAGGATCTAGGGAGATAGTTCCTCTCAGTCTCTCTGTTCTTCACATATTTAAAATTGTACATTTTCCCTCTAGGGCTCAGAGCCTGGATTTGATCTCCTTTGTTCGTCACTGGGGAGTTTCCATCTGTTTTTTCGCCGTTGACAGTATGACGTTAGGTATCATTCAGATACACTTCCCTTTTGTTTATGTTTCCCTATATATCCATCTAACCCTCCCCCTCCCCCCCCTCCCCCCCTCCCCTCTCCTCATTCTTCGAGGAGTTTCTATATTTCCACACCGCCCCCTTTACCTTCTCTTTACTTACTAATCTGTCCGCCGTTCCACCATGGTCCATACAGTAATTTCTGGCAGCTGCTCTCTGGTGACGAACAGAGGAATTTATCTATATTTTTTGTAATCTCATTGATTTACTTTCTATGGCCACATTGTTTATTTCCATTGAAAAAGGAGGCAAGGTTTCTCCGAAACGTATGGTTCAAATTAAAAATACACACGGCATTAGCCCAAAAGCATGAATTATTTATATAATGATCATTTTCTGATTTTAAATTCAACCCACGTGGTAAACCAACTTGCTCACTTGTTGTATTTGGTACTAACGCCATGTGTTATAATAAAACATTTTTCTTTGTGTAAGTTATTAACGTTGCACAAGAGCACAGAGTACTTTAAAGCATAATGCATGCTTGTTCACTGCCTGTTCATTACGTTAATGGCACATGGCGACACCTAAAAGCAAACAAAATAACCCATCACTCAATCAATCAATCAATACTTGTAAATAAAACGTTAACGTTAATTGGCATTAATATATCAAAACACCATTAAAAAATAAACTGTATGTTGGCACTAACAGTAACCCATGTACTTATTTTCTCTTTATAAAGCTACAGTCATTTACATCCCCCCCCCCCCCCTTTAACCAATATATAAACAAAAATGAATGTCATGTCATTTTGTTCACATTATCATGTTCAAACCTGTGGATATTCGTTGAGTCCATAGTGAACCCTTCAGAATAGCAGTGTTTATATGCAAGAATCTTGATCAAGGGGTCGCGCTCAGTTCCTAGTGTGATGTTTACGTTCGCCAAACAACATGCTCTACCGAGGTAAGGGTCATATGATTTAAACTATAATTAAGAAAGAAAGGTGACAAGACGTAAAATAATAACATGATTTAATGACTAATAGTGCATAAAAAGAATATAAACAACAATAATAAAAATATCCTCCCTGAATTTTCCCATGACAGGAATATCTATCAATGTTGAGGAGTCAGACGGATCTCCCCTTTATAAAAATGTGGATCCTGGTTCCACTAACTTGCAATTTGGATTTTATGTATGCGTAATGACTAACTACGAGGAATGAGTACTTAGATGACTGTTCGTTTACAGCGGGTTAACAGCCACGATAGATACGAACAATCATCTCGTAAATCAGCGTTTATGGACATGGGACATGACACTAATAAAAACCCTTAAAACTTTAATGCTGACACACACACTAAAAATCTACTATTTACAGGAATCTCCCTCGAGACCCTCCATTAGCGCGATGACGCACTTGACAAAATGAGCTGCCAACACCGGCCAATTGCTCAATACACAAACAAGGAAAAGACAGCATCGCACGTGACTTCACGGGTCACTGATATGGAATATAAACATGGACTTAAACCAACAACAACAAAAGCCTGACCGGCTGAGATTACTTTATATGAACAAAAATGCACGTTAAGCTAACGCTTCGGAGATTATAGTGATTCGTAGGCAACTCCCATTTATTTAAACAATTTTTAACATTGATCAGTTCTTAATTTTGTATTTCAAGTAATTACGGAGCCAAACAAGCACTCCCCACTAATGACCTCGCTTGCAACCTTCAGTCCGCCTTGTGAAACAGCCCCCCCTTCCTCAATACTTGTCATTGTCCCAACTCCAGTGTGTAAAAATAACTGACCAGCTGTGCCGTTATCTCAAAGAATCAACAGCAACAAATCTCAACCACCTCAACATATGGTCAGACATTAATCAAAATAGCCACAATTGCCCTCGCAAGGTAACAATATGGACTTGGCACCAAGCTGACAGAAATCAGTCTACGCTGAAATTCCCGCTTGTAATGACCACAAAATACACACACTCACACTGCTGGGAATGACATTACGTTTTTCACACAGGTCGGCTGAATAGATGCTCACAAACTATTTAAAAATATTAAAACCTACGATAGAGCTGACTGCTCTTCGTCACAAATCACATTGCTCCAAAGGCAATAATCTCACTGAATCTGATCAATAATAAACCTTAAAAAGATTAATTACCCTCCAATCTACTGTATAATTATATTAATTCAATCCTACTTCTGAAACACAACATATCTCCGAGAGACGTTTTTAACCGCATTGCGTAACATATGCAAACACGATCGTCCACATAGCTACGTTAGTTAAAACAACAAACAAACAAGAACCTTCTACTAATAACATTTATGCGAGCTGTTTCCATGCAAAAGGAGTGTCAGACCAAAACTAAATATACTACGTTAATCAACACAAGCAAAATATTTACAAAAATATGTCCCATATACCATAAGTTAATTTATCAGATAATAAGAATATTATTTTGTACTCATCCTCGGCCAGTCACCCGTCAAAGGACGTCAGCTGCCTTCTCCCAACTGAATGCTTCTTAGCTCATCTCAGCCATCTGGACGGAGTGTTGATAGTTCCAAACTTCTTCCATGGTAAGCGATGTCATCTCTGTGCTGATTCAAAAAGTTAGATTATTATACACTTGATATCTGACTACTAAATTCACCGTTTCAGGTACTACTTTCCCCGGAACAGTCTGTTGGCGAATTGTCGATGCTACTGTCCCTACAAAATATAGTACTGTGACTATCTATCACTGAATTTAACACATTTATTAATAATTTCTGTGTCCTCATGACACGCAAAAGTATAAGTGCCTACGTCCTTAGACGCGCAAAAATGTAAAGTAACCTGTGTCCACGACACACAAAAGTAGAATAGCCTGTGTCCACCGACACACAAAATATAATAATCTGTGTCCTCGACACACCAAAGAATAATAGCAATGTCTTGGCTCTTCATGCCACTTATAAATGAACCGGCCCTAGGTATTGATAGAGGGGGAAATTATATAAAAATTTCTCAAAATAATAGTGGTACAGGAATGAAATAAATATCACTGAACTCGTAAAATTGCGCAGGTCAAGAATATGCCCATTAATCCTAGAATCGATCGTAGAGATGTTGTCTAGCCGATCTCCCGCGTTAATGCTAGCCATCGCGTGCCCAAGCTAGACTTGCCGCGCTCGTAAGCATTCATCTCCCATTGGTTCCACATTTTCTGTAACTTGGCGGTTTTTATCAGACCTTGGCCTCGTAGGAGTGTCTAGTATTTTCATCAGCCACTCACGTTACTGCATCATATTTTTTCTAGGCGAAAATATTACAATGAACATGCCATGAGCGTGTCTCACTGCGCGTCCTTCTATTTTGAGGTAGCCACCACCTGTCCTTCTGAAACATTGCTATGGTCTATCTTTTCACAATCCTAAGTATTTAGTCTTTTGTCAAACTGCTGCAGGTATGTCCCCATTGTCTCCAACCAATGCTTGAAATTTCCTCATCTCCGTCTGGCTATTTTCATGATGCTGGTGGAAATATTTATTAATTGAAGAAATAAAACATCGAATCATTTATCCATCAGAGGATAAAGGGTTCACAACTCCTCCACTCACAAAATTTCGAACTTAGGAGAAAGTCGATAATTTTAAAAAGACTTCCGTAGGCCAATTTGTTTTATTTCAGAATCACCCCTTTTCTATTACTTGGTCTAGCCGCTCCTGTCTTGAATGGCATTTACTCGTTTCATTTCCTGCTTGTAATGACCCTCTCAACTGCTTGCATGACGCGCTGGTGCCTTAGGCAACACTCTGCTCGTCTCGTTAATGTTTGTCAACACCAATTCCACTTCCTTCTTCACGTGCCGTACTCAACTGCTCCCCGTCCACTTGGTTGATATAGGACGTCCATATATTTAAACTGCATCATTATTTTGGCGCTCTCATGGTTCGCTTCTTCGATACTTTTTTAAGTTGGCTGCATTGTAGACCGACATTGTTCCTGTGACTAACTCTTTCACTCTGTATGCATTATTTCCCAGGTTTCTTACAATAGAATAGGGTCCTATGAAGTTTTCGCAGAATTTGCTGAAGATCTTCTTCTCTGGATCCGATGTAGCGGGTCGTTTCACCAAAACGAGCTGGTTGATTTCAAGATCACTGTGAAACCTCTTATTTCTCACTCGCCGTAATCTGCGGTCTGCTTGTTTTCTCATGTAGGCTCTCGTTCTCTCAATTCGCAGGTCAGGTGCTATCATGGGATCTTGTGGGCAGTTAATGATGCTTTTCCACGTTCTCACTGGATACTCGTTTTTGTGTAAGACCATAGGGATCTGTCCTGTTGACTCGTGCCTGGTAGAATTCATGCATGTCTCTACATCCTTAATTTTATCCTCCCATTTATGATGTTCTTTGGGAATGAAGATTCTCAAGTATGATGTCACACATTTTATTGCTCTCTCACTTGGATTAGCTTGGGCATGTCGGATACTGCTTAAAACGTGTTTTATACCCATGTCCTCCATACCTTTCTTGAATTCGGCGCTTGTAAAATAACTGCCATGGTCTGACAATATAAATTCTGGTTTTCCAAGGATTGGAATAACTCTATTTCGAATACGACTGAGTACTTGTTTCGATGTAGTTTTCTGAATGGGGCATAATACGACAAACTTAGAAAACACATCAATGCACACTAGCAAGTGACGGCAACCTCGTCTTCCTTTCGGAATTGGACCGAAACAGTCTAGGGCCAGTAGCTCGCAGGGTTTCTGAGGTAGCAATGGTCTAGGATACTGCCTCATTAAATAGTTATTGGGCTTTGTCCTCTGACACGGATCACAAGTCGTAATGACGTCACATATAGTTGTTCTCATACGTGGCCATGTAAATGTCTCTCCTATTGTCGCTTCACACTTGTCTAATCCGACGTGTCCGTAACTTTCGTGAGTATGCCATGTCAATCCTCGCTGTAAGGATGCAGGTACTAATATGCGTAACTTGGTGTGGTCATTATCTACCCATTTGTGCAGCAAATTGTTGACATAAACATATCTTCCTTCTTTGGCTTTTGCTTCTCGAAATGCAGGTGTTCCTGTAGGTAGTTGCTTTCTGAAGTATTGAATTAATAGCATCATCCATGGTTCCGCTTCCTGTTCTCGCTGTATCTCACGTAACTCCTCCAAGAATTCCCGGTCCTTCGGTGTTAACTCCAAGTGTTGTACCATCGCTGTTTCTTCACTATCAGGCTCTGGGTTCCTGCTGAGTGCATCCGGAATCACGTTCATCTTCCCTGGGCAATGTTCAATCTCAATGCTAAACTGCTGAATATATATAGACCAACGTGTCACACGTTCGCTTGCCATCGACGTCTTAAACAAGAATGTTAGTGCCTTGTGATCAGTCCTGACAACAATGGGGTATCCATAAATTATTCTTTTCTATTGTTGGAGCGCATGAAGTATGGCCAACAACTCTAGTTCCGTTACAGTATAATTGCGCTCGTGCTTACGCAATTTTCGGCTGACAAATGCCAAATATGTTTTATGTTGCAGGTTAGCTGGATCTTCTTGGTAGAGCATAGCACCTATACCAATTAGTGAAGCATCCGCTTGGATTATAAATTTGTGCTTGAAATCTGGATATCCTACCTTAATGCAGTTTTCCAATAGCTGTTTTGTTGCTCGGAACGCCTTCTCACACTCCGCATTCCACAACCATTTATTATTCTTTTTTAGCATTTCCTGCATTGGAGCTACAGTCTCCGTGTAACCTGGACAGTTTTCCTTAAAGAATCCCGTTACGCCTAAGAAAGCCCGAATGTGCTTGACTCTCGTTGGTGTAGGGAAATTCTTTATCGCTTCGATCTTAGCTGGATTTGGCTTCACTCCCTCCTTGTCAATGATGTGACCCAAATATAAGATCTCGCTCTTGAAGAAATGCGATTTCTTCAGGTTTACTTTGAAATTTGATGCATTCAGGTTGCCTAATACTTTATCTAAATTTTCCATGTGAGTTTCAATGTTGTCGGATGCCAGCAGAATGTCATCAATGTAGCGTACCGTCATCTCCTTAACTTCCTCGGTTAGATTCCGGTCCAGGGCTCGGATTAAAGCACAGCCCGCTGCTATGACTCCAAAGGGCATTCGGACGAAGCAAAACGTTTGGTTATCGAATAAGAAGCCAGTTAGAAGCTGTGACTTCTCATCCAATTCAATATGGTGGAAACTGGACGTCAAGTCAACTGATGAATAAATGCTTTTGTTTTTAAAGCCTTTTAGTACGTCTCTGATAATTGGCGCTCTGTCATACTCAGGAAAAATGAGTCTCATGTTGAGATTTCTGGCATCTAAACAAAGTCTAATAGATCCATTTGGTTTTGTGACTGCCAAAATCGCATTTAAATAAGGTGTAGGTGTCTTCCTTATCACTCCAGCTTGTAACATCTCATCTATAATGACCTTGACTTGACAACGATATTTTTCCGGAATTGGGTACAATCTACTTTTGAAAGGTGACCAATCCTCGACTTGCATTGAATATTTGAAATTTAATATTTTCCCAGGTACTGTATCAAATACTGTTTTTTGCTTCCTTAAAATCTCTTCCAATTGTTTTCTATGTTCACCCCCAAGTTGCATGTCATTGAGCCGCTCCTGTAGTAACTCTTCAAATTGTGCCTCACTGTCATCTCCTTCCGTTAATAAAGACCATATCTCCTGGTATTCACTCTCCTCATCTAGTTCCACAACAGCTCCTTCTATGATGTTATCTTCTGCCTTTCGTATCTCCTCTTCCGTCTCTTCCGATATTGCTTCCAATGCCCAAGAATTTACATCTCTTCCGGTAGTGATTTCATCCATATGCAATCCCACGTTCTTCAGCTGATCATACTCTCTAAAACTGACTGTATTCTTGTGCAAATCTATCACTGCTTGATAGTCACAAATAAAATTTGCACCAAGAATTATATTGAAATTCATATTTGCCATGATAATGAATGTTTGCCCAAAAGTATGTTCCAATATGTTCAGCTCTAAGTATGCCTGACGTTTACAAGTGACGGTGCGTTCAGGAATAACACCCCTCACTTTGAGTTGTGGTACGGGAATTACAGGAATATTCTGACTCCGTCCCAACTCTCGAACCAAGGCCTCCGATACCAGACTGATCTGCGACCCCGTATCCAATAAACATCTTATATTAATTCCACAAATCCTCGCGTAAATAATGGGTAACTGCCTAATTTCATCGTTCCGTGGTTTCACCGTCTCCTCCAGGCACTCTTCTGGCAAAGCAATCCATTCTTGTATGTTCGCTACTATCCATCCATCTTCAACTTCCGACTGTTGCGTTTGTAGACTGTCTTCTTTATCCAAATTTAGCATTTTTTAGCTCCATTGCGACTCCCATCATCCTTTTGTCGCCCATGCCCTTGATATTCCTCTTGTCTCAGTAGACTTCCAGCTTCCTCAGTATGTGTGTCTGGATTCTTAATGTCCCAATGGCTTTTTCCCATCTTCCTAGCTCTCCACCTTGACTAGCGTGTAATTCCTCTAGGTAATTTTGTGATTGAGCGTGCCTATCATCCCAGTCATTTCGATAATTACGTGCCTCTCCTTGATTGTGATCTCTCCTTCCTTTCCATCTTTGATTAGCATTGTAATCACCGTATCTTCCATAAGGCCTCTCATTTCTTCGATTTTCACGCCATTGCTGATACCCTCTATGTTGATATCTATTGTTGCCTTGGTATGACCTATTGTTATAGTTATTCTCGTTACGCTGGTATGGTCTGTTTTCTCCTTCTTCCTGGTTTCGCCTAGGTGTGGATGTGCTTGTATTAGTACCCTGCGTTTTAGTGTTTGCCTGTTTTGGTTTTATGACCTCTGTCGTATTGACTAACTCCAGCTGTCTTCCTCCTCTATAATGATTATGAGATGTAGTCTCATCTATCTGGCGTAATATCTGCTCTGCATGTAAGGCCGTACTAACGTTCGCTGCGACTAGTACTTGCTGCACGTTGACTGGTAATTGCCGCGCTATAGTCATCACCAGATCCGCTTCATTTAAAGGGTAATCAAGGTCGCGAAATTTTAGCATTTGCATGTTAAAGAAATCTGAGTATTTCGTTTGCTGGGTAGTTTGGTATTTTCTAGAGTAAAGCTCCATCCTTAGACTCTGTTGTAATGCTGGCGACCAGTATTTGCGCAGAAACGCTAATTTGAAATCTGCCATAGTTCCAAATGTATATTTGAAGCTTAAAAACCATGTAAGGACATTTCCTGATAAAAATCTCTCCATCATCCTCAACCTACGTGCTTCAGGTACCCCAGTGTCATTGTAATGATCTTCAATTTCTTTAATAAAGGCTTTAGGTGTCACCCCTGAATTCTCCGTGTATTTCTGCGGTTTATAATCGTTCGAGCGAATTACTTGGATAAGTTGTGTGGGCTGATGACCGTCTTGTGGCGTGGAACTCCTTTCGATATTCTTGCGAAACCCTTCCGTGTTTGTTGTTAATGGGCTCTCTGTCTGAGCTTGACTCCCTGTTGTGCTAGTACCCTCCGGGCTATTTGAGTCGTCCTGCTTGTCTTTCAATGTTCCCGTTTTAAATATCGAGGATTGTTCTAACGACCTCAGTTCGGCTTTAATGATCCTGTATGTTTGTTCTTTAAGTTTACTCTTCATTTCTTGCTCTTATGCTTGAATACGAGTATGAATTTCGCCTACTGTCTTAAGGATGGTTGATCTTTCCTCTTTAGAATCGATATTCATTTTTCGCCAATCTTTCCTTATTTGCTCCTTAATCGTGCTTACTTTCTCCTCAATCTGGCTTTTAGTGTCATCCTGATTGCTTTCTATCTGGCACAGCCTATCTTCCAATTTCGCGCTATTTTCGTCGATTGTACTCTTTAATTGATTCTGATCCGCTTCTAGGCTTTTCCATTGCTCCGCTGATTTTATTTCGAGACGATCCATATCTTTAATTATGCCGGATATATTTTCATCTACCGCTGATAAATGTTGTTGAATGACCTTGCCGCTCTTTTCCATTTCCTTAAATCGTCCTTCTAACTTATCCTGAGCTATCTTGACCTCGCTTGTATTCATAGTGCACGCTAGTTCAATTTGCTCTAATTTAGCTAACACCGTTTCATCCAGAATGGTAAGTTTTTGATCAAAAATACTTTCCATTTTCTTAATCTGATCTAATTGTTTTTCATTATTTTTACTAACATCTAGGGCCAGCAATACCATCTGTTGATTAGTGTGATCCTTCATCTCTGCGGTTAGCGAAGCTAATTGGTTCGTGTTTTTAACATTCTGCGCCTCTAACTGCGAATTTATAGTGTCATTGATTTCATTTTTTAGTAATCTAGCTTGTTCCGCCTGATATTCATTTTGTTCAATCCTACTGTTATTTAATTGTGTCCGCAATGATTCACTTTGTTCGGATAGTTTGTTTATAGACTCACTTTGTTCTAACATAGTATTGTTTAGTGATTCACTTTGTTCTGATAACTTCGCGTTTAATGCTTCACTTTGTTCTGATAGTTTAGTATTTAATGATTCACTTTCTTCTGATAGTTTAGTATTTAATGATTCACTTTGTTCTGATAGTTTAGTGTTTATTTGTTCAGATAATTTTGTGTTTAGTGATTCACTTTGTTCTGCCAATTTAGTGTCCAACAATTCCTGTGTTCTCCTAGCCGCACTCTCAATGATTTCTTGAATCTGTTCCACCGTTGCCATGTTATACACTTTATATGAGACATTAGGGAAATGGCATAAAGCAATGCCCCTTGACACATACATACAATCCAATGCACATTTAATTTCTTTACCCAACTCAGTTCATTTATTTTTACATTTAATCCCACTAGTCGATTGCATCTCTGAGTGGTTCTAATTTTACTCAATTTAATTTAAACCCAAACACATATTTAGTCATTAAATTGTTATCCTGATCTGATATTAACACTGACTAATTAACAAAGTATTAATTGTCATTTAAGGCTACCAGCCTCTTAACATTTTCATGAGTTTGACTTTCTAAACAAATCTAGTTTTAACTTCAATCATTGGGCGCCCGGTATCACGTATATTAATTTATTTTAATTCAATAGACAAAAACGTGAACCGTATTTTACATTGCAAACTCCTGATTTTAATTTATATTTCACACATTTGGCGGTATCCTCTTCGCCTCAATTACTTTTAATAAAATATCACTTTCCGGTGATTAAAATACTGTCATATCTGCCTCCGCTTGTGGCCTGTCAGTTTTACTCAAATACGCCAACTAAATGTGTTCCAGCAGCGAACCAGCAACAAAATTACACCTTCATAGTTGCGTCAGTTTGAAAACCCAACTACGCTTACATTGACATGTGCAATTTCTTTGCCGTTACACCACAGTGAACCGCCCCACGCTTGGCCGCGACAGTTTAACTCCTATGAACCCTTCAGAATAGCAGTGTTTATATGCAAGAATCTTGATCAAGGGGTCGCGCTCAGTTCCTAGTGTGATGTTTACGTTCGCCAAACAACATGCTCTACAGAGGTAAGGATCATAGGATTTAAACTATAATTAAGTAAGAAAGGTGACAAGACGTAAAATAATAACATGATTTAATGACTAATAGTGCATAAAAAGAATATAAACAACAATAATAAAAATATCCTCCCTGAATTTTCCCATGACAGGAATATCTATCAATGTTGAGGAGTCAGACGGATCTCCCCTTTATAAAAATGTGGATCCTGGTTCCACTAACTTGCAATTTGGATTTTATGTACGCGTAATGACTAACTACGAGGAATGAGTACTTGGATGACTGTTCGTTTACAGCGGGTTAACAGCCACGATGCTTACGAACAATCATCTCGTAAATCAACGTTTATGGACATGGGACATGACACTAATAAAAACCCTTAAAACTTTAATGCTGACACACACACTAAAAATCTACTATTTACAGGAATCTCCCTCGAGACCCTCCATTAGCGCGATGACGCACTTGACAAAATGAGCTGCCAACACCGGCCAAATGCTCAATACACAAACAAGGAAAAGACAGCATCGCACGTGACTTCACGGGTCACTGATATGGAATATAAACATGGACTTAAACCAACAACAACAAAAGCCTGACCGGCTGAGATTACTTTATATGAACAAAAATGCACGTTAAGCTAACGCTTCGGAGATTATAGTGATTCGTAGGCAACTCCCATTTATTTAAACAATTTTTACCATTGATCAGTTCTTAATTTTGTATTTCAAGTAATTACGGAGCCAAACAAGCACTCCCCACTAATGACCTCGCTTGCAACCTTCAGTCCGCCTTGTGAAACAGCTCCCCCAACCTCAATACTTGTCATTGTCCCAACTCCAGTGTGTAAAAATAACTGACCAGCTGTGCCGTTATCTCAAAGAATCAACAGCAACAAATCTCAACCACCTCAACATATGGTCAGACATTAATCAAAATAGCCACAATTGCCCTCGCAAGGTAACAATATGGACTTGGCACCAAGCTGACAGAAATCAGTCTACGCTGAAATTCCCGCTTGTAATGACCACAAAATACACACACTCACACTGCTGGGAATGACATTACGTTTTTCACACAGGTCGGCTGAATAGATGCTCACAAACTATTTAAAAATATTAAAACCTACGATAGAGCTGACTGCTCTTCGTCACAAATCACATTGCTCCAAAGGCAATAATCTCACTGAATCTGATCAATAATAAACCTTAAAAAGATTAATTACCCTCCAATCTACTGTATAATTATATTAATTCAGTCCTACTTCTGAAACACAACATATCTCCGAGAGACGTTTTTAACCGCATTGCGTAATATATGCAAACACGATCGTCCACATAGCTACGTTAGTTAAAACAACAAACAAACAAACAAGAACCTTCTACTAATAACATTTATATGAGCTGTTTCCATGCAAAAGGTGTGTCAGACCAAAACTAAATATACTACGTTAATCAACACAAGCAAAATATTTACAAAAATATGTTCCATATACCATAAGTTAATTTATCAGATAATAAGAATATTATTTTGTACTCATCCTCGGCCAGTCACCCGTCAAAGGACGTCAGCTGCCATCTCCCAACTGAATGCTTCTTAGCTCATATCAGCCATCTGGACGGAGTGTTGATAGTTCCAAACTTCTTCCATGGTAAGCGATGTCATCTCTGTGCTGATTCAAAAAGTTAGATTATTATACACTTGATATCTGACTACTAAATTCGCCGTTTCAGGTACTACTTTCCCCGGAACAGTCTGTTGGCGAATTGTCGATGCTACTGTCCCTACAAAATATAGTACTGTGACTATCTATCACTGAATTTAACACATTTATTAATAATTTCTGTGTCCTCATGACACGCAAAAGTATAAGTGCCTACGTCCTTAGACGCGCAAAAATGTAAAGTAACCTGTGTCCACGACACACAAAAGTAGAATAGCCTGTGTCCACCGACACACAAAATATAATAATCTGTGTCCTCGACACACCAAAGAATAATAGCAATGTCTTGGCTCTTCATGCCACTTATAAATGAACCGGCCCTAGGTATTGATAGAGGAGGAAATTATATAAAAATTTCTCAAAATAATAGTGGTACAGGAATGAAATAAATATCACTGAACTCGTAAAATTGCGCAGGTCAAGAATATGCCCATTAATCCTAGAATCGATCGTAGAGATGTTGTCTAGCCGATCTCCCGCGTTAATGCTAGCCATCGCGTGCCCAAGCTAGACTTGCCGCGCTCGTAAGCATTCATCTCCCATTGGTTCCACATTTTCTGTAACTTGGCGGTTTTTATCAGACCTTGGCCTCGTAGGAGTGTCTAGTATTTTCATCAGCCACTCACGTTACTGCATCATATTTTTTCTAGGCGCGAATATTACAATGAACATGCCATGAGCGTGTCTCACTGCGCGTCCCTTCTATTTTGAGGTAACCATCACCTGTCCTTCTGAAACATTGCTATGGTCTATCTTTTCACAATCCTAAGTATTTAGCCTTTTGTCAAACTGCTGCAGGTATGTCCCCATTGTCTCCAACCAATGCTTGAAATTTCCTCATCTCCGTCTGGCTATTTTCATGATGCTGGTGGAAATATTTATTAATTGAAGAACTAAAACATCGAATCATTTATCCATCAGAGGATAAAGGGTTCAATAGGGAACCACCCATATATTTATTTTTTTGTTTTCTGTTTTTAGAAAATCCAACATGGCCTTGTCCTTTTCCCAGTCAACAACAACATAGCCATTAATCAAGAAAGCAATCATTGTCCCAGTCATGTACAGGTAATGATGTTTTTTTGTCTACGAGTTTTCAGTAGTGGTAAAATGGAATAGCATTTTTAAGTAAGACTTACCTGAGTTTTAAACAGTTCACTCTTTGGCAATGGTTTCGCTTTAGTGCGTTTCGTTTTTTATTCAGCAACTGCTACGGCGGTAAGGCCTTTCTTTCCAAGTTTCTAAAAATAAATAAAATAAACCGCTATAAATACCTAAATTCAGGTTAATACATGCATTTCATAAAATAAAATATAAAACAAAAACAAAATGAAACAAGTTAGTTTAAAAAAATCATCTCACCTTCACTTGCAGTGGCTTGTTGCTGTTTCCTTCTAGTGGGCTCAAAAGTGCAATGGTTTCTTCTCTCTCAGACATGTAAGTTATACCAGTTATCTGCAAACAAACAAATAAATAAAATCATTATTTACCTAATCAATAAATAATTGCTTGTAAATAATTATATATAAATCAATAAAAATATAGATGAATAAATATATACCTACCTCACAACAAGGTTAAGTATTTTCCACCAACAGCAAAACTGTTAAACAAGACCAGGGGTTTCACGCAACGCAATGTGTTCAAAGGTAGTCACCTAAGTGAGGGAGGAAATGATAACGACATGTCTTTATATATGTTACGTTGCATGTATAATCATTTTTTCCACGCTTTGAACATCCTGTTATCAAACACGTGGACAGCTGACGTCCAAGGTGAACACCTGTGGCAGGTCAAATTTCACATGGACTTGCATTTTGTCACGTATGAAGCAAGACAGGATGTGACTTGTTTAGCCCTCATGTGGTTTCACATGTGTATGCATGCATTTCGCACTTCCCTGCCATCAGGAAGGTCAGATTATTTAACCTTCAAGCGTCTTTGTCATTTTCCATTGCACTTGTTGTCAAGTCAGATCAGCGCATTCCAATAAGCTCAAATGACATTCACCTCCTGCTCGTCTGCTCCTCTGCAAGTTTGTTTTCTGTACTCGCTTCGACCAACATAGAACCAAATCCTCATCATCGTTTACACGTTAATGATCCCCTTCGGGGGGTAAAATGTCAGAAAAAAAACCCGCACCCTCGCTTTGTCATAAGCCGACCCGCCGAAATATCGATTGTTCTGTTATGCATGGTTATTGTGGTCAGCGAAAGGTTCGTTGAAACACACACACCCAGCCGTATCGTCTCTCTCAACCACCACGCATCATGAACATTTTAAACAGGTAAAGATTTTTTTCAACTTGTATGGCGGTAGACTCTTTGTTAAAATTTCAACCATAGTTTCAAAAAGGGGGCGTTAGCCCGAGTCCTAGGACACCTCGTACACGTCTCTAGTGTTATGGGTTTGCGAGATAGAGCAAAAGTCTAAAATCACGGTTTTACCTCAACATGGTTTTTCATTCCTGCTCAACTCGAACATCCTCGGCAAGAGGACAACGCGACGAAAAAAATTACACCTCGTACACGTCTCTAGGCTTATTGGTTCGTGAGATATCAGCAAAAATCACAAAAAACACGTGTTTACCCCAAAAATGAGTTTCCAAATTGTTTTAAAAAATATAACGAGTTGTCCATAGCAAAGAGGACGTCACCCCGAGTCCTTGGACTCCTCGTACACGCCTCTGGCATCATTGGTTCGCGAGATATAACAAAAAGTTTAAAATCACGTGTTATTTTTTTACCCAAAAAAAACGTGTTCCCGGCATTTCACCTTTTCGACACCTACATTGCCGTAAATAGCGCAACGAGACGAAAAAAAACGAATCCAAGCACGCCCTCCTTACATCACTCCTTTCATTCCTAGGTCGCAGGGGCTCACAACTTCCTAAGTGGCCCAGCTCTGTCACTACCACACTACTGTCAGGCTTTTATCCTAGAGATTTGAAATTTATTTTGAAGGTAGAAGGAGTAGGGACCATTGATTTACGTCAAACATTTTTTTTTGTAGAATTGCTAGTTTCCAAAATATAGGATTTTCAAAATTCGAGGGTTTTCAAAAAAACATAAAAAATAAAAAAGTTTTATTACAGAAAATAAAGGTCATAAAGACCATTCGTTTGAGCCATGGCACAACGTTCTATCATGTTTGGTTTTCAAACTATCACCTACTTTCGAAAACAAAAATTTTCAAAAAACATTTCAAAAATATAACGAGTGGTCCATAGGAAAGAGTACGTCAGCTCGAGTCCAATGACACCTCATTTGTCAACATCCGACCATGCGTTCAAGAGATATTAATTATTTAACATGGCTGAGGCTTAGTAGTGGAGCAAGGAGGGTTCTAGAGTGCGTTAGAAGCACCATCATCCCCCTACTAACCACATTCATCAAATTATCAGGATGAGGTGCAGAGAGTGTTTTCAGTATACAACAATTAAAATGTGTAAGAGCACTCTCGTGCATGAATAACATCACTTAACAAACTGCTTCGGTAAGGTAATCTGTGCTGCTACGGAGAGGCCTACTGTGTTTCCTAGATTTCCACGGCCAGAACTAACTAATGGTGTTAGCTGTAAGTGTGCCTAGGGTAGTTATGCACGTCCACAGTTCGTTCAATAGCAGCGTTTCGCCGTTTTTGCATGTAACTTATCCATGGCTGAATTGATGGCAGATGGACGTGGCCTCCGTATTAATTGCGGTCCCTGAGATAAGTGTGTCGAACCATCCAATAAGTCTAGTTATGTTATTTATTTTAGGGGGCGGAACAGTAAGGTCATCTGCCCTATACTTGGGTTTTTTTCTTGTTTTTATTTTTAGGATAAATATTCTGTCATATGTCATGAAATGCATTGTAAGAAGACAGGCAGCACTCGGTGTATGCAATATCCCAGGTAGCAAATCCATGTGAGCTTCCCGCAGTTGATCGTACCGGTACCGGTACTCAATTTAAGTTAGTTTTTTTTATTATTATTATTACTTTCACCATCTACAATATTCTTCGCTTACGGTAGTAGTGCACAAGTCCCTTTTCCTATGGCAGCGCATGGTGAATGACTTTGAGCAAAGATCACTAGAAAATATGTAACTTCTTCCCCGTTTGAACAATTTAGTGATGATTTAGATGAGATTAGATTAAAACTCAGCAATTTTTCTAGGTTTGTGCCGTGTCTTGTGTGGGGTTTCGCCTAGGACAACACACACCAAGCCAGTGGCGGATTCAGAGGTTCACCTCGGAGGGGGCACTCTAGGATTTCAGCGTAGCTAGAGAAAATTTGTAATAAAATTACTAAATCTTATCATTTTAAATGATCTTGTCGACTTCGTCGTTACGCTGGGGTCTGGCGTTACGTTACGGTGACGGACCAAATGTACCCAGATGCACTGAGGTGTGTGACGTCATAGGCTACCGCTTGGTGCATGTGTTCCCCGACAATCTCTACTTCGTTAGTATAAGACAATAATCCCCGATTCTTGGATGTCACGGGTAATCTCGAGAACCATTGGATGGATTTTGATGCGGTTTTCACCATTCTGTAAAGGATATCTCAAGGAAAGATTCTGTAGAAAATAATTTATGTATGATCAAAGGAAGCCAAGCAGTAACGATTTCAGTGAAAAAGTCGAGAACAAACTTGGCGTCCGTGCGCTTCTTAAGCTTACGCTGGGCAAACCGTAAAAAATATCAATACACTATGAGCGTAAGAATTGGTCAGCATGAAAAGTTCTACAAAAAAATCCACGAGAGCATATCTCTATAGTCTGAATTACCAATAAAGCTCGCTGACACCTGTCAAAGTTAGCACGTGGGGAAATGCTGCGTTGCCACTGAGGCAGATCATGACTCATAACATTCCAAGAGGTTTGCAGGAAGACACAAATACTGTGGAAGTTAGCCCCCCTGCCCGGCGCTCTAATGACCGTGACGAGTGAGTGAAGACGCACTGAGTCAAACTATGTGCTTATTGCTGTGTCGGCATAAATTGCAACATTGCTCACTGTTGCCATGGAGACCGTTACCCCTCTCGTCTCCACTCCTCACCTCACCCTTCAAGCGTATGACAGCTTTCACCGAGCATCTTTTGTAAATCAGACTATATACATCGCCCACTATAAGTGTTTTTAGACTGGATGGAATGGGCACGTCCCCGCGCGCTCTGATGAGCGTGCGGCATTCCTCGCGCTTGACCTTGCTTTGCCCTTGCTTTGCACTTGACGTTCGCGAGTAATTTGAAACAAGATAAGCAAGATAAGTATTATGCAGATACTTTTCTGTCATGCCAAGAGTCTTTGGCTTCGAGCGAAGCGAGAAGCCTCCAGCATTTCTAGCTTTTTTCAGCATTTGTAGCATTTAAAATGATACAAAGTCTAGTATTTCAGACTGTTACTTTTTTATTTAATCTACACACACTACACATAACATCCAACCACCAGATTTTATTATTCTACAAGAAATTCATTATAATAAAATGGTTTGTTGGTTTCAGTTTCAATAACACAAGGCATTGTCATTATGTAAAAAGAAAAATTACGAGCCTTACGGTTGTCGCATATGATGTGTAACATTTGACATGTTATCCTCCTATGAAATTGAGATGAAATATATGTGAAGTCAATTTTTTTCGGTTGTACTCCTCCAGTGTTTAATTTTTTCTCACGTTTCTTTTGTCGATAATTTCGCATATATTCTGCTCTGGATTTACCTATCTCTGCAAATCACAAAATCATGAAAAAAGGGGGCGTCACGCCAAGTCCTACAACACCTCATACAGCATTATTGGTTTGCGAAATATTAAAAAGCCGTTGACCCTTTAGTTTTGGGTCCTTTGATTAAATTAAGAGGGGGATAGAAAACGGGGGGCGTCACCCCGACTCCTAGGACACCTTATAAAAATCCCTAGCATTATTGGTTCGCGATATATTAGAAAGCCGATGACCTATTAGTTTTGGGTCCTTTGGTTAAATTAAGGAGGCTATGGGAAAACGGGGGATGTCATCCCGAGTCCTAGGACACCTCATACAAGTTCCTAGAATTATTGGTTCGCGAGATATTAAAAGCCAATGACCTATTAGTTTTGGGTCCTTTGGTTCAATTAAGAGGGGGATAGAAAAACGCGGGGCGTCACCCAGAGTCCTAGAACACCTCATACAAGTCCCTAGCATTATTGGTTCGCGAGATATTAAAAATCCGATGACCTATAGGCAAAGGTGGTATTATGAGCCCCTGCTCGTTATATGGGCCCCCTGCATATCTTGAGAAGTAGCAAGTGCCATCTAGTGGAGGCAATTGAAACTCCTAATATAGTTGCGCAAATATACTCACAGAATGTGCTTTGGTCGGTTACTGTCGTTTTGTGGTCGTGAGTGATGTGTTAGTGTTTTTGCTGCACAGAAAACTTTGTTAGGTAAGAGTTTACAGTAATAGTACTACCCTCTGTTCTAAATATATTCGCGTTATGTTCAGAGTTACGTATTTGGTAAGTCTAGAGGTTCGTTTAGGGTAACTGTAATACCATTGCAAATTGCACGTAATGTTAGTGGGTTTAGACAGTGTTTTATTTCAATATGGCGAGGGTGGAAATATGGTCCAGGATGCGTGCTGGTAATATGAGCGGAATGAGCCCTCTGCAAAGGGGCCCATATTTCATACACTGCACATGATGTTTCGTGTGTTGCAGATGCCACGTAAGGAACTTGGTCCACGAAAAGTAGCCAAGAGGAAAGTATGGAAAAGAGATGATATGATACAGGCTATTAAATCCGTCTTAGAGAAAAATATGGGTTTGAAAAGAGCGTCAAAAACCTTTTCAGTACCTAGAGCCATTCTTCAAAGGCTTCTTCGTCTCGATATGCCCCCTGAAGATGCTACTTTTATTAGATTAGGACGAAAACCTATTATGCCGGACGAAATGGAAAGTGAGTTGGTGAACTATTTACTAATTATGGAGAGCAAGTTTTATGGCCTCACTAGGAACGACGTTCGACGATTGGCATACCAACTATGCGAGAAAAATGGTCTCCGTCATCCATTCTCTTCTGATGAAATCGCAGGAAGAGCCTGGTTTGATCATCTTATGAAATGCCACGGAAATATCCTATCAATTCTGAAACCCACAGCTACCTCGTTTTCACGAGCCAGTGGATTTAATAGAGATTCCATCAACGACTTCTACGATATTTTAGAAGCTGAGTATGAAAAGCATTCCTATCCCGCAGATCGTGTGTATAATGTGGATGAAACTGCATTTTCGGTAGTACAGAGCAAAGTCCCCCGTATAGTAGGACTAAAAGGTAAACGTCAAGTGGGTGCATTGAGTGCTGCCGAGAGGGGATCTCTTGTAACTGCTGTGTTATGCATGAGTGCTGGAGGGACATTTGTGCCTCCTATGCTAATTTTTCCGAGAAAAAATATGACAGATACTCTAATGAAGGGAGCACCACCTGGTGCAATTGGAAGATGTCATCCATCCGGCTGGATACAAGGCAATTTATTGACTGAATGGTTCGTACAGTTTGTGGAAAAAACTAAGCCATCAGCCGAAGCTCCCATTCTTCTTGTTCTCGATGGACACAACACACACAAAAAAAAACATTGATGTTATTCTACTTGCCCGAGACAATCACGTGACTATCGTTAGTCTCCCTCCTCATACAACCCATAAGATGCAGCCCCTTGACAAGTCATTTATGGGACCACTGAAGCACTACTACAGTGAAAATATACGACTCTGGATGCTTGGGCCGTATGATATTTCAGAGCTCTTGGGAAGTGATTGCTGTAAACTGTTTTAAAGTGACTGGAATTTATCCCTGCAATCGCCATGTGTTTAATGACGCAGATTTTGCTCCTTCGACCGTCGAAGTGGTAGATACTACAATTCTTCAAGGAAGTAAAGGTAGGAGTGAAACCCAGGAACAGCTTGCCATCACAACTGTAGAAGATCCTGGTCCATCAGGTTCATCTTCTTTGTCACGAACTGTAGCTGCTGTTTCACCAAAGGATATTTGGCCTATCCCAAACCTAAACGAAGGGTGACTAACAAAGGTCCAAAACCTTCTAAGGCAGCGTTAATAACATCCTCCCCATACAAAGATGCCCTAGAAGAACGTGCACGAAGATATCAAGATACTAATTCATATTGTTGAAAATCTAGATGTCATAGTGGTAACCGAGACTTGGGTAAAAAGTAATGAAGCTAAATACTTCAACCTAAACAACTATTCTGTTGCTTTTGTACACAGAGACAATCAAGCTGGTGGAGGTGTGGGAGTTTATGTCCACAAAAAATGGAATATAAAAGTTCTTAACCTAGTTGAGAGTAACCATAGCTTGATCCAGTTAGAGCTTATAAGAAGTGATATTGTTCGTTTCAATAACCTGCATACTATTAATATAATTGCAGTATATAATCCTAACATAAATAACGCAACAAATTTCATGCAATCTCTAGAGCACATTCTTTCGAAAAATAATACCAATCTTTGCTTATGCATTGGTGATACAAATATTAACTTACTAAACAAAAATAAGGTAACCAAATCATACCTCAATCTACTATCAAGCTATGGTTTCACACAATGCAATACTCGGTATCTAACAAGAATATGTGAATCAACATGTGCACTCCTTGATCAGGTAGCCACTAATAACTGTAAATATACCTATAGGATAAGCAATATAAATAGTGATATTAGTGATCATAATATTCTTGTAACTGAGATTTTCTGGTCAAATTACTATCGAGGCAAAAGCCCAATCTCGAACATGACATTTAAATACCCCCACAACAAGCAAAGGTCTAGTAGTTCAAAAAACGTAAATAAAAATTACCAGTACGTGAACAAAAACATATTCTCCAATGATCTCAATCAAATAGACTGTTTAGATGATGTAAATGAAACTTACATCGCCATGAAACACAAAATCTTGACACATACACCCAATAAAGAGAACACTGACACACCTTTGAATGAAATACACCAGAACCACAATAACCCATGGATAACAACAGAATTAATTCAGCTAATAAAACGAAGGGACCTACTACATGCTAAACTTAAAACTAACATTCACAGAAACAACAACCTCTTAAAGGAAGAGCACATAATATGTAGAAACAAAGTGACAGCTTTAAAACGGAAACTGAAATCCTCATACTATGAACATAAATTAACATTGAACGCCAATAGCATAAAAGATACTTGGAAAGTAATCAATGAAATGATCTACAACTGCACAACTGAAAACAAAGATGGTCCCAGTGAGATAATAATTGATGGTAAATCTTTCACAGGAAAAGAAAATATTTGCAATGTTCTAAATACTCACTTTATAAACATAGCACACAAGTTAGCCAAAAATATCCTCCCAGGGAAGAAAGTTAATGAAATTAATGTCAACACCGATTCCAAATTTATGACCCCGACTAATGAGATGGAAATTCGCAATATTATATTAAACCTTAAAATGAAAAGTAGCCAAGACAAAGATGGTATGTCAGTAAAATTGTTAAAAAACTCCATTGACATGCTAAGTAGCCCACTAACTACTTTAATTAATTTATCGTTAGAGACTGGCCTGGTACCTGATGATCTAAAAATAGCACGATTCATACCAGTCTATAAAGGAGGTGACAAAAGCAATCCAGGCAATTACAGACCCATTTCCATCCTCCCACCCATATCCAAGGTACTCGAAACAGTAATAAAAAAACAGAATTGTTAATTTTTTTAATAAAAATGATTACGGGTAGTATGGATTCCGAGAAAACTCAAGCACAGAAATAGCCACAATTGATATAATCTCTAACTTGCAGGATGTCATAGACAATAAGATGACAGCGAGTGGCCTTTTCAAAGACCTGAAAAAGGCGTTTGATACTGTTGACCATGAAATTCTTTTAGGGAAACTTGATAAAGCAGGTATCCGAGGAGTAGCTTGGACATGGTTTAAAAATTACCTGTCTAATCGTAAGCAGTATGTTGAAATAAATGGCTACAGAAGTGAGGAGGTAAATATTACCCATGGTGTGCCCCAAGGATCAATACTGGGTCCTTCCCTCTTCTTAGTATATATTAATGACATAGCAACACTCAGTTTTCATGGTAATATAACGTTGTTTGCAGATGACTTAAGCATCTCTTACAATGCGTACACCACCAACACGCTGATTACACACATGCAGGAGGACATGAATACAATACTTGGCTGGACCCAGTCAAATAAATTAACAATAAATGAAGGTAAAACAAATTATTTAATAATATCTAAGCGTAGAACAAAGTTAGACATCACTCAGAATATAATGCTGAATGGAAAGGCAGTTAAAAGGGTCTCATCTGTCAAAAACCTAGGCCTGATAATAGATGAAAATCTCTCCTGGCAAAAGCACATTGATGCATTAGTTAAAAAAATATCACCTGCTGCTGGGATGATAAAAAATTTGAGCTACTATATCCCAAAATATCTACTCAGGAAGGTGTATTTTTCCTTAATCCATAGCCACTTACAATATTTTAATACAATTTGGATAAAATGCTCAAATTACCTAAAAAAAAGGAAATTGAGGTAATTCAGAATAGAGCCATAAGAAATATGTATAACTACCCTTTTTTAACACCTACCAAACACCTTTATATTACGAGTAAAATTCAACCAGTAGCCCTAAATGCAGAAATCAAATCATATGTCCTGATGTACCAAATCCTACACAAAGGTATCCACACAAATTTAAACTTCACTAAACAATCTGATTTACACGCTTACAAAACTAGACATGCAGATGACATATCACTTTTCCATATCAATTCCAAACAATATGGCAGTAATAGCATTAAGTATAGTGCCTTTGTAAAGTTCAATAGACTACCAGAAAATATAAAAATTGCACCTAGCCTACCAATCTTTAAAAGGAGGTTAAAACAGTTTATGTGGAATGATTATAAAATGTCAGTTTAAGAAATTCCAAAATCTGAGAAGACAAACACTTATGAAAGCTACAAAATTTTGTATATATTTTCATACTGAAAACTTGTAAACTAAACATTGAATTGTTATTTGTCGCCAACAAGCTAAAACTGTACGATTCCTTTGTATATGAGTCCTTGACTCGTTAAGGGATTAATAAAATGCATTATTATTATTATAAGGAACAGAACCAAAAACCGACAAAAAATACAGTACCAGGTAAAACAGGTGAGGTCAAAAGAAATACAAAATCCTGCAAAAGAAAGCTGAAGTTAAGTCCAGAAGAATCAGGAAGGGTGTCTGATGGTTCAGATATGGATTCAGGAGATTCACTTCCTGACGTGCCAATTGGGGTTATACCCTCCAAAGGAGAAGATGCGGAGTGTTTGTTTTGTGAGGGGAAGTATTCTCAGGATACAAAGGGTGAACTTTGGGTCCAGTGCTTGGTGTGCGAAATGTGGGCACACAATGATTGTGCCGGAGCTGAGAAAGAAGCCTATGTTTGTGACTTTTGCAAGTAGACTAAATTTTATAACAGTACTTTAGTTAAGGTAATTTTGTTATATGTTATCAATTTTGAATTTGATTTTTTATTACTTTACAGAATACAAAGGTGTACCATAATAAAATAACTTGGTGTGTAACTAGTGATAAGTATATTTGCATGAACAATTGTTCGTATAATACCTAAAATTTTCGAAAGATATTGATTTGTGTGAAGGGGCTCATATTACCAGCACAATTGTTTTTGGCGCGAAAAGACAATATTTTATAAATTGATAAATATGTGTTAACATTATGTCCTTACCGTTAATATTGCTTTATAATGTAATAAGAAACATTTCAGAGTGTATGATCAGCAAGTCTCAGAAATAAATATTTGAATTTGAAAAAGATGTAGCTAAGAAACAAAGTGGGGGCCCATATTACCACCTTTGCCTCTATTAGTTTTGCCGGCAGCGCAAATCCCTTGTTAACAGTGAACTCAGCTGGTCATTGAAATAACTACTGGACTTGTAAAACTCCTGTGCCAAATCATGACCGATGCGCATGCACGAGGTACGTCGTGGTACCAATGATTTATTGTAGGAATATATTTATATATTATATATTTAATGAGGCCTCCAAACCTTGAAGTAAACCGTATACGATGTTTCCTCGTACACATTTCCGTCCCAGTTCGGTCCTATTTCCGTGGCCGTGAGTACCTCGAATGCTTACATTAAATAAGAATAGAGCAAAAGTATGAAGATTTAATAAATCATAATTGTTTTCAGCAAATATGATATAATGCATATTTTCACACCAAAGAACGACAACTTGAAGATGATTTATTGTAGGAATATCTTTAATGGGGCCTCCAAACCTTTAAGTAAACCGTATGCGATGTTTCCTCTTACACATTCCATCCCATTTCCGTCCCTTTTCGAAAACCACTCCCACAAAAAAATTCCAGCAACCGAGTGGAAAGATATTACACATCACAAACCTTTTTAATTCTACAGAATATGTACATTTCCACATTTTAATTCACATTACACAGTGTAATATGTATTAAAACATTTGCAATCATAGAGACTATTTGAAGACAATATACAAGTCTACTGCACAAATGTTACAACATATGTACATAGTACCAACATTGTCAGTCACTTAGTCACATAAATATAAATACATTTGTATTGAATACTGATTGGGATTCTATTTGGTGACTATCCTAGGCAAAATACATGCCTATTTCAATGTAGCAGACAACTGTTTTTTCGGGGGGGGACTTGCCCCTGGTGCCTCCTCCTGGATCCGCCACTGCACCAAGCTGGCTTGTCAGCGGGCTCTTGATGTCCCCGCCCGGACCCCCACAGGAGAAGCGAACTGAGCGCTACCGTACCTCCCCTTTTTTATGAAGCGCACCTGCGCCTCTTAACTGCGAGAACTAAAAGTTCAAGCAGCCATAACCCCCCAATGAAGGCTTCTTCAATAGTCCGTAACAATACTGTACGGTATGCAGTACGGTATATAAAGCTTAGTCACATGTAATGTATTTCGGATTATTTTTCACATATTCCAGTAGGCTAATTGAAATTAGATTAATTTGGAGGAGGAAGACTATTTGTTGATGGGATCGTCATTTCTAAGTTTTGCAACATTAAAATGAATAGTTCATTTCGGTGCTTAATGCTTTAATATTTATCAGTAGCATTCAAGACCGATATCGAGGTTGTAGTGGGTGATCTGTATTTAGTAGTATGTGGGGCGAAGTAAGTGCAGACAAGGTCGTTTTACGAAATAATTGGCCAGATTATGTTTTATTTATAAATATATCTTTCAGGGTTAAGCGTGTGTTGATATCGTGTAATTTAAATATCAGTTCAAGAACTATTCTGCCTACTGTTCATATAAATTTGAATTGAAGATTTGTGATGTGGTTGCCGATTTCGTGTTGAGAAAGTAAACAAAAGCTAGATTGTTTACACCAACCAAGAGTCCATCAAACTGCCTCTGCAACATTATATTGCCAATGTGGGGAATATACTTAATTGAAGAACGGACTTTAAAGGTTAACTCGCTACGAAGATTGTTTTTCTGTACAAAAGAGCAAAATAATGTAGTCTGGTGTTATGAGACCTTAGACGAATTTTCCAGCAATTTTCAGTGTGAACATTTTACTAGTTCCTATGGTTCGTCAGAGAGTTGTAAAATAAAGGGGAGATATTACGGGGCAGATGACCTCGCTGTTCCGTCCTCTTAAAACAACAATAACTAAGTAGGCCTTAACGTTACGGCCAGCACTTGTTTGGACTCGTAAAAGTTCCTCTTCTGACTTCTCGTAGTGGGAAAAATTATGCTTTGGATATTCATAATGTTTCATTGTGGTTATTTACATTATTATCTCTGCAAGAAGGAAATATTTCAAGCTCCACGTGCAAGTCTGGGTCGTTTACAAATTAATATGTAACGAACGCAAGTTGCAGAATGGATAAATTTACATGCGTTTTTTGCAAAAAGAAATTTAGTTATAGAAAAACTCTAAATCTTCATATAAAAACTAAACATTTGAATGGTTGTTCAAATTTCCAATGTGACAATATTGAGCAGCATTGTAATTTAAAATCTGAAGCTGCATGCCACAGTGTTAACTACACGAGTGCGAAATCATGGGCTAATGAAATACAAGTTCTTGGTGATATAGTGCGTTTTTATAAAGCCCAAGGCATTCCTTCTGCTACAAATCCCCAGTTGAATGAAGAGGATTTCATCCTTATTATCATGAGTGAGGCACAGAAGGAAATACTTGAGCAGTATGGCAATAACTGCATTTGTATTGACAGTATCTTTGCCCTAAATAAGTATGGCTCTGAATTATTGACAACTGTTCTTGTCCTGGATGATGAAAACGAAGCTTTGCCATGTGCTTTCATGTTTTCAAATAGAACTGACGTAACAGTAATGGAATTATTCTTCTCCAGAATAAAGGATCCTCTGTCAATTATACTGCAACCTAAAGTATTCATGTCAGACTTGGGAGATACTTTTTATGCTGCCTGGTTGAGAGTAATGATGCCAGCCAAATTTCGTTTCTTCTGTTCATGGCATGTTGATCAGGCTTGGAGAAAGAACCTGAGTAAAATCAAGTGTCGAAAAAAACAAGTAAGAGTATACAAGCAGTTACAAGTGTTGTTGGAAGAAAAAGATGAAATAGCTTTTTCAGGAATGTTGGAGCAAGAAGTGAGTGACCTTAAAGGTGACTCGGACACACAGGAATTTGGATTTTACTTTGAGGGTAATTACAAACATTGTAGTTCCAGTTGGGCTAATTGTCATCGCCTCCATGCTGGTGTAAACACAGATATGCAACTTGAGCGCATGCATGGAGTTATTGACCAAATATACATGGGGGGCCAAAAGCTTAAGAAGCTCGAATTAGTCATACAAAGGTTGATGCGTTTTGTCCGAGGTAAGCTGTTAGATCGTGTGATTTATCTCCATGAAGGAAAACTGATGAATAAGTTGTCACTCATAAGACAAAGACATACAAAAGCATTGTCTCTCACATCAGAGTGGACTGCACATAATAGTGACAGATGGAGAGTTCGTACAGAGGAGAGGAAGGAATTTTATAATGTGCAAAAATTGAACACAGAAAACTGTACCTGCAAGTTAAGGTGTGAAAAATGCAACATCTGCATTCATTCCTACACTTGTACATGTCACGATTCGTCTGTGAAATTCAATATTTGCATACATATGCATTTGAAGGCTATGAGGTCCGTTGGACATTCCAATGATGCAACGAATGGTGGCTCAGAAAATGATGTGATTAGCCAAGAAATTCCTAGTTCTAAAGAAGAAACTATCGTCAATGAATTGAGGAACCCACAAAAAATAAGACAGGTTGAGAACATCGAACGATATCGGTCGATGCTCATAGGAAATTTTGAGCAAATTCTTGCAGCAATAGAATCACAAGAAGGCCTTGAAATTGTTGAAAAGTACCTTAAACCTATGGCGCTAACTATCCAGGCACGAAAGAACAGAACAATTTTTCATACTGCTTCTCAACCTTCAAGTTCAGAAACTATGTCCAAGTCTCAAGGAAGGTTAGATTTAATCAAATAGCCCTATTTAAGACATCTCTATCCCTGTCAATACCAATTCAAGCTAAAGATATGTTTATATGATTACAATTAGTGAATAATTTTAAGTACTTAGGAGTAATATTCCAAACACAGGGAGTTGTATTTACGAAGCACATACAAGACAAAGTTGACACAGCAATTGTAGCAATGAATGACATAAGACAACTTGGAAAATTGTCCCTTGATACAGGCATGACGTTATTTAAGCTCAAAATTACTCCAATAGTTGCATATGCATGGGAAAATATATGGGAACACCTGACAAAGAATGACCTGATGAAAATGGAAAGAGTGAAGGCAGTATACTTTAAAAAGTTACTTAATCTTTCGAAGTACACATTGTCTCGCCTTGTGTATGTATTGGCCAAAGAGTAATTTTATATCGAAGATTTAAGAAATCGATGGATGCTGCCCGCCACTGGAGCTTATGATGCTTTACTGAGTGAACTTCATGACAAGACGAAATATGTTTGGAGTGACTTCTACTGTACAGATGCCATGACGACTTGTGAGTGGATGAACTCATATTATAATAATAAAACTTTATTGCAGTCGAACGACCATAGAGTATAACAGTTTAGATTACATGTGCATGTAAATATCATTATTCTTTGCTGTATTCCTCCAGTGATTTTGTGTGCTTTTGGCACACAGTGAAATGGTAGCGCTCACAGGCCTTCCCGCAGAGGATGCATACACGCACTGGTGAGGGATCGTGAAAACTGTTTCTCGTGCATATTTTGTGATGGAAACCGTGCACTGAGAGCCTACTTATGGCCCTTCGTAGGTCCTTGTTTGCTCCCGTCCAGTTCCTATACAGTATCACGTCTGTTGTATAGAAATCGAGCCAGATGTCCGATCTCTTGCTTTGTCTGTCCCGAAGTAGGTCTGACTCTTGTTTGGTCACTGGTAGCTGTTTTCAAAACCCCAAGTCTTCTATGAGGAAGCACGTTTTTGCAAGCTCATAAGCCAGTCTTGAAGGAGTGTATTTTGATATGCCTAAAATTCTCTTCAGGTATCTTGCTTTAACACATTCGAGGGTCAGTAGGTCTCTGTTTGTCAGGTTGTTCCATATTAGTTCAATGCCATAGGTCAAGACAGGCATTATCTTTGCGTAGAAAAGTGTTATTGCAGTGTCTTAGCGCTAGTCTTGTCGGATTCTTAATGTCATAGATAGCTTTGATGGCAGCTGCTGCCCTCTCCTGTATGTGAATTCTGTACGATGAACCTGATGGTTGTAGAGTGATTCCCAGATACCTGAAGGAATTCACAATCTTTAGCTCTTCTGCTCTGTAGTATAATTTGTCTTTTACAGATGATCTTCCTCCCCTTCTGAAAATCATTTGCACTGTCTTGTCGGTATTCAGCTAGAGTTGGTTTTTCTCGACCCATTCCTGAAACCTATCTAGAGTGTCTTGCAGGGCCTTCCTATCATGCGAGCCTAGTACTATGTCATCTGCATAGAGGTACATTTTCACTGAATCCTTTTGTAATATGTCAGTGACGTCAGACATGATGATGTTGAATAAGGTAGGACTAATCGGGTCTCCTTGTAAAACACTGTTGGTCTGTATAATGTTTCCTGAGGTCGATACGCCATCTTTGATTATGATTTCAATGTAAGTTAGCAGGGTTTTGAAAGCAGTTGTTGTTGGGTTATCCTTTCCTGTCATATTTTAAAGTTTCTTCATGAGTATCTGTCTGCTCAGCAGATCAAAGGCTTTTGTAAAATCTACGAAAATTGCGTAGAATTTCCGAGAAGTGTGTCTTAGAGCGTTTTGAATATCTTCCAGGAGGTTGCCAACCGCATGGAGGGTTCCTCTTCCCTTCCTGAAACCAAACTGTGTTTCCGGTATGAAGGCGTCTGTGAATGAGTCGAGTCTTTTCGTCAGGAGTTTGGAGAATATTTTAAAAATGTTGTTCTCGAGTGCGATTCCTATGTATGCATTGAGGTCCTCTATGTCTCCCTTTCCTTTGTATAACAAGATGATGTTCGACTTTCTCCAGTCCTCTGGTATTTTTCAGGACGTAAGGCATTTGTTAAACATCTTCGTCCACAGCTGGGCGAGTGCCTTCGAGGTTTTCGTTGAACACCTCGTCTGGTCCTGTAGCTTTTCCTTTTTTAGTGTCAAGGATTGTGTATCTTACTTCGTCCTCGGTTATTGGTTCAAATTCTAAGTTTGATGTCTCTTCTTTTTCGTAAGCTTGTTCTAGATTGTTCTTGTTGTAAATCTGGGTGAAGTGTTGCTCCCAAACATCCATTGGGATTCCTGTCACTCCTGCTCTGGATCTCTTTTTGATTGCAATAAAGAGGTCACTTAGGGCTTCTTCCGCTTGTCTTTGAGCATCTGCTTCCGTGTAGTTTGCTTTTTTGAGCGTAATTAGCTTCTTGTATTCTTTCCTCTTTTGTGCATATGTTTTGAGATCGTCGGTTGTATTTGTTTGTTTCGCCTTATGAAGGAGATGAAGGGCTTCTTTTCTCGTACGATAGCATTCTTCGTCAAACCATGGCTGAGCTGTTCGAGTTTTCTTTGGCAATTGTGCATTATGTATATACAACAGCATGGAGTCCAGTGCAGGTTGGAGCAGACCTTCTTCTATTAGACTAGGAACATTTCCTAGAAGTTCTTCTCCCTTTTTTAATCTGTCATTGTTCAGCTTCCTTGAGATCAAGTGAGAGTGACAGGTTTTCGTTGATACAGAGTCTTCTGATAAGGCAAATATGGTGTGGACTGGAAGGTGTTTTCTCAGTGGGGCGACTGTAGATCGGTCCAACACTACTTGTGATTTTATTTTAATGAGTTTTCCTCTGTAGAAGATCAGGTCTATTGTACTGGATCCGTTGGGTGCAAGGTAAGTCTTTTCTTCCTTTTTATTGACTAGGGTGAACCCTTCTTCCTGTAAAATCTCCAAAACCAGAGCTGTTTTTTTTAATGAACTGCATCATATGATGGCACGAATGGCTGTGCACGGTTTTCACTATAAAGTTTGCACAGAAAAGAAGTATCGTCAGCCTAACTTAAACTGCGTGTGTATTTTATGTAAGAGATCATGTGAGAGATGTCATGTATTAACATGCAGTGAACGTCAGATGTCTCTTACTAAAGTCTGTACCGAATGAGCTTGTATGGTATTCCTATTATTATGGCCGTTGGCTGAAATCAAATTTATTATTACATGTGTACCGGTACATTTTTTGTTTAGGCCTATATGAGAATCTAGTTTTGTAATTTGCAATAGGGTGATCAAGTGTATATTATACTGGTATTTATGCGTAAAATATATATTCTTTTGTCAAAACCAAGCCTTATAGTAAAAACTATGAGGTTAAAGCTGTGTATAGCCTTTACATATCAAACCATAGTCCTGTAGACAACTGGAGGTGATAGCATCTTGGTAAGTCTTATATAAATTGCTTACAAGTCCAACCCCTCCTCCACGTGGTGGGAGACGGGCAACGGCATGAAGTAGGTGATTGCCTGTAGGGGTGAAGTACAGGGGGGACTTTGTGTGCCCCGGGACCGCTGCGGTAGCTGTGAAGGCTCTATGGGAACCCTGAAAAGTGACGGCTGATGGGGCTCTGGTGAAGCTACGATAGGCCTAGCAAGCCAGTAGTGGATATCATATTTGCTTTCAAAACAGGAACAAGCCTCGGAAAGGACGGATGCAAACGACGACGACCCGGATATGCTAATGGACTACGAATTGGGACATTAAACATACAGACACTGACAGGAAAGGTGGAGGAGATTGTAGATGTGATGGAGAGAAGAAAACTGGATATACTGGGCTTGGCAGAAACAAGATGGAAAGGAGAAGGTCGCAGAGAACTGAGGAATGGGTACCGGTTGTACTGGAGTGGGAACAGTGAAGGAAGGAGCAGCGGAGTAGGAGTAGTTGTGAGAGATGGAATGAAGGAAGAGGTAAAGGGAATAAGTGACAGGATCATGAAGATTTGAGTAACTGTAAAGGGAAGAAGCCTGGAGATAGCCCAGGTATATGCCCCTCAATTTGGATGTACAGCCCAAGAGAAGGAAGACTTTGAAGAGGAGCTACAACAGCAGTTGAATGGTCAGAGCATCATTGTCATGGGAGATTTGAATGCACATGTAGGAAGTGATAGGCAAGGATATGAAAATGTATTGGGAGCAGAAGGATGGGGTAGCAGGAATGAAGAAGGGAGAAAGTTGCTGGATTTTTGCAAGAGAAACGGTTTAGTGGTAGGCAACTCCTGGTTCCGGAAGAAAGAAAGCCACAAGGTAACGTGGTACAGCAGTGATTTAACAAAGAAATCTTTGGTAGATTACATGCTGTACGACTGGGAAATGAAGAGAAGTGTCAGAGATATAAAGGTAATATCATCAGAGGCCTTAGATAGCGACCACAGAATACTTGTAATGAACCTGGGAGTTGTTAAGGATAGCAAGAGGACAGAGTACCAGGAAAGGAGAATAAAAGATTGGAAACTCAAGGAAAAGGAAGTCAAGGAAGAATTCCAGAAGATAATAAGGGAAAGGATGCCAATAGACAATCCTAAAACAGGGGAAGAGGAATGGAAGCAATTCAAGAACACAATGGTGGAAGCTGCAGTGGCAATATGTGGAAGAACTAGCAACAGGAAGCGGTGTAAAGAGACACCATGGTGGAATGAGAGAGTAAAAGAAGCTGTGGGAAGGAAGAACAAGGCTTTCAGAGTGTGGTTCCAGGAAAGAACTGATCTGGCAAGGGAAGATTATAAGATAAAGAAGATAGAAGCAAACAAGATTGTCGCAGAGGAGAGGAAGAAGTGGATGGTAAAGTGGACAGAGATGATGGAGGAAGACAGCAGAGGAAATAAGAAAGTACTTTATGGGATGGTCAAAAGTAAGAGAAGAGGTCTGCGAGAGGATGTGGTAATGATGGACAAAAACGGAAATGAGGTACACAACAAAGAAACACTCAAGACGGTGTGGAAAGAGTACTTTGAGGATTTGCTGAATCCAAATGGTCATAGGGAGGAAGACAATGTATTGGAAGATGGAGAAGACAACACAGGAATGGAAAAGGACCTGAATTGGAGAGAACTGGAGATGGCTATAGACAAGATGAAAGGAGGAAGGGCACCGGGCGTGGATGAAGTGAGTGTTGAAATGGTGAAGGCAGCAGGAGAGGTTGGGAAACAGTGGCTGTACCGTATGATGAGGGTGATATGGAAGGAGAAAAAGACCCCAGAAGATTGGAAGAAAGGATTAATTGTCCCAATATTTAAGAAAGGAAGCAGAAAGGAGTGCAGAAATTACAGGGGAGTCACACTCATACCTCACTGTGCCAAGATATATGAAAAGATATTAGAAAGTAGAATACGAGCCAAAGTGGAGAGAAAATTGAGAGAGGAGCAGTATGGTTTCAGACCAGGGAGATCAACAGTGAATCTCATATTTTCAGTGAGACAGCTCCAGGAACACCACTACGAATTTGGAGAGGATCGGTTGATGGCCTTCCTGGACATCGAAAAGGCCTATGATAGTGTGTAGGGAGAAGGTTTGGAAAGCAATGGAAAACATGGGAGTGGAAAAAGGGACTGTAGGCAGAGTGAAGGAGATGTATTGTGGAAGTGTGAGTTGTGTGAAAGTTGGAGGGGAAAGAACAGACTGGTTCAGACAAATGAGTGGCCTGAAACAGGGTAGTGCGCTGTCACCCCTTCTCTTTATTGTGGTTATGGGCGAGGTAATGACACGGATAGCAGGAAAGATAGGAGAAGATAAGATGAAAGCAATGGTGTTTGCAGATGATCTCATGGTCTGGGGAAACAGGGAGGAGGAAATTCAGGAGCAACTGAAGGCTTGGGAAGAAACAGTGGGAGAGTACGGATGGAAGTTCAACATCAGTAAATGTGAGATCCTGTTAACGACCAGGAAAAAGGACAGACCAATGAGTGGGATAACACTTGGAGGTGGACAGCTGAAGAAGGTGGAAAGTCTCAAGTACTTGGGAAGTATAAAAAAGGAAGGAAGCTTGTAGTTTAACGTGACCGTTAATCTCGAGATCATGAGCCACGGGACCTGCTTTTTACGTGGAATCCGAACCACAAGACATGGCATTTCACTTCGAAAATCCCACATGCATTGACCGGGAATCGAACCCGGACCGCCTTGGTGAGAGGCATACAGCTAGACCGCTGAGCCACCATGCCCGGAGGAAAATGGAAGAAATGACAAAGAGATTATGGAACGTGGCAGACAGGCAGAAGCATTAGGAGCTTAGTGTGGAATAAAGATGTCCCACAAAAAAATCAAGGAAGTGTTATACAGAAGCTACTATATCCCGATACTGACCTATGCTTCAGAAACGTGGACAATGAAGAAAAGAGACATAAGCAGAATACAGGCAGGTGAAATGAAGTTCCTGCGAAGTAGGATCGGAGTAACAGGAAGAGACAGGGTGAGGAATGAAAAGGTCAGGGAAATGGTGAAAGAGGAGCCCTTGCAAGGTAGGATTGAGACCTCAAGACTGAGGTGGTATGAACACTTAAAGAAAATGGATGAGAAGAAGATTCCCAAGAGGATACATGAGATGCAGTTGCAGAAGAAACGACCAAGGGGAAGACCAAGAGATAGATGGCTGAAAGGAGTGGAGGAATGTGTCAAGAAGAGAGGCGAGGACTGGACCAGAGTGACAGCGGAGAGGTGGTGGGAAGAAAGGACTAAGTGGCGAGGCTTATGTTCCAAACAGACCCAGCCTGGAGCTGGAAACTGTACAAGATGATGATGATGAATACTATATATAGCATAAATTATTCCCTAAATGTAAAATCATTAATAAGACTTTTGTGTTTTCTTCCAATAATTGTTAACTTAAACTGTAGATATAAGTTGTGGTGTGTGTCCTCCTGAGCGACCTGGTCTTTTAAGTTGATGACCGTGGCTGACCTACGTATCACAATGAAAGTTGTATGGATAAAGACTCACAAACAGTCTTTCCCTAAATTAGGAGAATTAACAATAGGAAGTAAGAATTCCATGGCCTGGCGCAGGATCCAACCTTGAGACCTTAGAGCCGAACACTAGCCATGGGGCCAAATATTACAGAGCGAGCCATATAAAACTTGTGCAATTTGACCTGCCAGCCATGCTGAAAGAGAGGAAAAATGTAATGTTATTTGGCAGGAATTCTATTCAACAGGGGCCTTGATGAACCTGGCTTGGACAGGCACTAATCAAGAGCTCTGACATTTTATGAGCTCTCTTGTGATGCATGCCTACCATTGTAAAATCTGCAAGATGAAGGGCACCACCAACCTGACTCAGAATGGTTTTTATAACTATGCAGCCATTAATGTAGAGGATGTCACATTCTTGAATGGACTAAACTTTGTAAACCTGTTATCCAATTTTTGAGGGATAATAACTGGACTTTTTGCATTAAATGCTGAAAATCTGAGCTTTGAAGTTGGACATTAGACATGTGAAGTCTATGGTATTGATCAAATAATGTTTCATCAAATGGCTGTAAATATTACTCAGCATTTCATACAAAACTCATGTTTTTTTTATGGTGCTAATAATAAAATATTGCATCTTTAAAGTAGACCTGCGAGCAGCCATATCACTTTTAAGTGCAAAATTAGTTCTTATCCTCACTTTTGGGATTAAGATAACATGGGAAAAACTGGTCATCAATGATCTCCACACATGAAATGCCATGAAAGCACTTTTGCTCTGAGGTGGATAAAGGTTTTTTTAAGTAAGGTATTTGATGTAACAGTAATGTAGTTTGTCAGATACACTGCATATTTTTAAGATGCTATACATTGTTACCAGCACCATTCTTGAGTAAAAACGAAATGCATGATTTCTACATGAATCACTCTGTTCATGTTATTGACTAGTAGCACCGGTAGTTTGGGATCTTTTATCTAAATTCACCTGTGTGTTTTAATTTTGAAATATATCTTTTTATGATGCTTAAACATATTATGCTGGCAGATGCAGAGATTGGAAGTAAGGGAATCACCAATAACGATTATTTTATTTGTATTTTTTTTTTTTTTTTGTAATCTTTAATTGTTTATTTTTTTAATCCTATGCTTCAGCCCAATATTGTAGTCTTGCGCATAATAGTTTGCAGCTGGGAGCGATCAGTTTAGTTCGCAGCTCCTTAGCGAACAAGTTCGCTCTTTTAGTTCGTTAGTTTCCATCTCGAATTCCCTGTAAGACAGATCGTTCGCTCGCCTTGCTACTGCCACTGCACGTGCTCTTTGTTTGTTATAGCAGTCTATCACCAGTGATTACTCGTCCACATTGCTCTCGTTTCAAGCAATCTTGTAGACTACTGTAACAGTTATTAATACTGTGCTCGCTGCACGTGCAGTTCGTGTATTAGATATTGGCATGTTGCGTGTGTAGTAATGTGTTTTACATTTTGATATTCGAAGATAAAAAATACAAAAATATGAGTATTGAAACATTAGTGAAATTCTTTATTCCTTCCTCATTTCCTTTTATTCCTTCCTTATTTGCTTGTAGGAACATAGGGTAGCAACAAACTTCTTCCATCTCACTCTATTGTTGGCCATCCTTTTAATTAGGGTCCATGTCTTTCCTTCTGAGAAAACTCCTCTTTCCATTGTTTATAAAGCCAAAAATCGTCATTTGTTTATCATTAGTGAAATACCGGTACCGTACCTAAAAGAAAAATAGTATGGACGATGTGTTAGTAGAAACATAGGCCTATACTTATTATTCTCTTTATTTTTTCTCGCGTGGGGCCGTTAACCTAGATGTTACGCCCCTTAAAACAACAATTAATATCATCATTTTTCGCGTATATCGGCGTGTCACCATCCGATTCCATTTTCTACTTGTCACTAGGTAATGATAAGACGTACCCCCATCCCACAATTTTCGTTTCATTCATTACTTACTTCGTGATAATCATTATTTGGCTGCTCTGAAACCGTTGGGTACATTATCTTTATGGCATAAATGGGAGGAATAGTTTTTTTTAGTTCAGAGTTTTTGTCCATAGAAGTTCGCTTTTCTTTGTGAATCATCATCATAATGTTCATTTCTTAAAAACAGGTAAAAAATAGTTATAGGCTATCACCACGTATCGACAAAAATAAATATCAGCCAGCTCATTAAAATGGTAATGTTAATCCAGTTCGCCGATTTTCTAAATTGGACATATTTTCAAATAATCCAAAATGACTAAGTTAAATAAAACTGTGGAATTATCCCCACATCTAAATATGTTAACTATCAGTAACTTCAATTTATGAACCGCCACTGTATTACATTACAAATATAAGGTAGTTATTACCTATTAGCGTGTTAGCACTAGTAGTGTGTTATACTGTTATTATTATAAACCAACATTGAACGTTCACCGCGCCAAAACTTGACAATCTTGCCACTAACAATAGATACACTCAATCAACCGAACTGACTGAACAAAACAAAGCGCATGTGATTGTGCAATGAGTGTTGAAGTGACGAGCTGGCGATCTACGGCAGACCCGCTCTCTCGCGCTGATTCAAGTCGGTCAGCGGAAAAAGATCGAACTAACTAACAAGCGAGGGATCTGGGAACTTGTTCGGTAGTTCGTCTGTGGGACCCGCTCTTCCGAACTAGTTCGTTCGCGAACTACACAAGACTACAATATTGGAAAAGATTGTCATGTGTTTGTAACATTAAGATCTGTCTAATTGCTTTGTTGCCAGGAGTGCCTCCTGTTGTTTGACCCTTCACTGCATGTTAAGATACCATGGGATATAACCATTTTGATATAAATTATTATTTTTCAGTTGTATGTTTCCCTCCCAGAAATGCAAAAGTATTGAGAGATGGGTTGGCAACCATGGGACTCTATTGACATCTGGCATTGCTTCCACTACTTGTGTCAGATATTCAAATCCTAAGGTGTCTTTCAGTTTCTCGCCTTTATTGGATCTTCTCTTTTCTTGTACCCTCAGTTTTTTAGGGGTCAGACTTCTCTATTTTTTTCACAAGGTCTCCATCCTTCACGTATTAAAGAAACTCTATATGGGCAAGGTGTGTGAATCCCAACTTACATTGTACACTCTGTAAATGTATCTATTCTCTCAAGGCCTCATGACTAGCAACCTTGGGATTTGGGCTTTCCCAAGGAATTCCTGAGCTGCATCCATTGAACCCCATTTTTTCATGGACTTCGGTGGGCTCTCCTCTCGCTCCCTTTTCCATCTGCATTTCATGGTTCTATTTCCTTTCAAGTCCTTCAATCTTCATTCGTGAAGGCCTGAGATCATTTCTTTCTCTCTCCTTGATTTCTCCTATTCTTTTTTTTTCCATTTCTTCATCTGGTATGTAAGCTAGTAGTTTGTAGCAGTCATATTTGTTTTCATTATTATATGCTCCTTAAAACAACAATAGTGAAGAGAATTCGTTAGCAGGGGGATACCAAAATTATGTTAGAAAAGAATTACAGCATTTTGCATAGTGTTTGTAAATATAGGGTCTTTATTTTTGCTTGGCAAGGCGATTCCGCTCGACCTTGGCCGCCGGTCCCCAGCTGCTACAGGTTGGCACGCATTCTCTGCGGTAGACGTGTGAGTTACGAGCTAATTGGGTGTTTTATAAAGCTACTGTGTACTGTATATCGTATTGTATAGTGTTTTATTGTGATTGTGTATAGTGCTCTAAAGCCTTATGTGAAATATTCGTTACTTGAACGTGTACATCTGCACAATACGTACATGAAGTGCAGGAAATCGTGCGCTAGAACAGGACAAAACTTTCGAGTGAAATTTCCAGTGAGACCCTTTCCTATAAATTGGTCAACAAAACAACTGGCTAAGAGATTCAAACGTACAGGTTCAGTAAACAATAAAAATAGATGTAAAGGCCATATTTCCTTACTGAAGCTAAATTAACCGGAGTAACCGGAAACATCATAAGGAGATGGCGATTATGTTTGGCAGCGGATGGGGAACATTTTCAACATCTACTGTAAACATGGTGAGTACAAATGCATGATACTGATTTCAAGAACCGTATTCAACGGTACATACGCGCGCGCGGTAGCCGGCAACTGAGCCGTCACTGGCGGAGCGCGTAAGCGAGAATGTCCTTGCCATGCAAATATAAAGACCCTGTAGTTTCTTATTAAGGTAAGATTAAACGCCCTATACCGACAATGTTAAATTTTCTACATTGGTGACCCATTATCTCGGGAACTATTCAAGAAAGAAAGCTGTAATTTTCATCAGTTTTACATACAACCTGTGACAGTTGACTGATCTAGAATCAAGCAGATCAGATGATTAGGAAAAAAATGTATTTTTTTTAAATAGTTATTATTTTTTAAGAAAATATTTACATATTTCTCGTCATAAAATGAGTTCTACCGGTGAAATACAGCTGAGTGTAGATCCACATATGCAGTACCTTATATTGAATTATATGTGTCAAAATTATATTTCTGTTGTGTCTCATTTCTGAGAAAAAGGGACAAATGTGTGGGGGAAAAAAACTGAGATAAACTGAGTTAAAGTTTCATGATGTCAACATTCCTATTGTTTGTTGATGACCTACTGTTAAAAGCATCCTACTTAATAGTCTGAGCCTTCTTCTTCATCCCTGATACCTAATTTCTTCCTTCTTCTCTTCTTTCTTGCCACCTTAGTCATTTGTTCAGCCGCAATTTGAGCTTTGCGAACTCGTAATTTGTCAAGGTGCAACAGGGTTCTTTCAGTATTACGTCCTATCTTCACTCCCAGCTTATGGAGGACCTTGATCCTACCCTTATTGCCATCATTGAAGGTGATTACAGCATCTGATACACCCAGCCTCAATGTTTTTATGCCAACAAATTCCTTTTTTGGTATTCGAGACCAGATAATAATGTTGAATGCCTCGTTGACATTCTGTGTCCGCCCATGAAGACACTTTTTTAGTAAGTTAGGGTGTGCTAAGTCTCTGAAAACTGGTTTCACTGCCTCCATTACTGCCTCAGGAATGGAGTGTTTATGCTGGAACTCATTCAATGTGCCAGCTGTCTGCGCTTTTATGTACTTACACCATGTGTTTGGTGCAGGTGGGCACAGGTGGTGGACTGGGTTCTTATCTGTAGACAACCTATGGATGTAGGTTGCCCACACAGCCCTTCTCATTGATTCCAAATCATGGGTATTTTCTCTGATAGCTTGTCCATAGTACTCCTGGAATTCATCTATGACCTTATCGGTAAGCCTACCGGCATTTTTTATGATTTTGCCATCAGATAATTTCGTGTCGCGCAGTTTGCTTTTCAGTTGACGAAGTCGTGCTCCCATTCTGTTCTTAACGTGGCCTACACACTCCAACTTTGTGATAGGTTCATCATAAGGGTTACTATTCAAGACAGCAGGACAATCCACAAAGAAATAATCCAAACCACAGCCTTCTAGATCGAATAATATTCTGTAGATGAACAATTTTCCAATGTGATGCCCAGAGGACATATTTGCAGTCATGTCACATAATTTTAAAAACTCTGTATAAAATATTTATAATTAAATTTTTATGATAAATAGTATACCAAAATATTCAGAAAAGTCCAAATAATTATATAAAGGGGGGAAAAAAAACAATACTTTGAAAATTTGGCCTCTGATCTTACCTTAAGTTTAGTTTGTGTCACGCAGATCTTGTCATTTGTAGCTCTTCAGTCGGTCAACACGATTATGCCCAATGAATGGGTGGGGTACAAAGTATAAAAATACACTCATGGAAAAAATTATATGTATTAATTAATTATCACATTAAATTGCCCCATTTAATTATGCCCAATCGTATTTATGATAGATAAATAATTTCCCTTTTATTATGAATCTGCCTAGTCAATACTAATCTTTCTTTGAAATGCAATCATAGATCACATGTTTTGAGATCCTCTACTAATGATCCCTTCATCAGCTTACACAGAGTGTGACAGGCCAACATTCATGACAATTGCTCAAATGTGCAAAATATATTAAAATAGGGACAGATGAGATAAAATGAGAATGAAATGAATGGTGGGCGAACAATAGGGCATGATATATAAAAACCATACTTACCGGTACACGCAAAAAACACAGAATTAAAACACACACTAAAGACAAGGATCACTTGTCCCGATTCACTAAAAAGTATATAAAAAGTTGCATAAAAAGTTCAATGTATCTTCTTGAAGTAGTTGCTTTACATCGTAATCACCAAAAGTTCTTTCCATTTGTATGCAACCTGTGATCACTTAAATTCTTGAGGGTTATAAAATATCAAAAACGGATGCTATTGTTTGTAGGATAACAATTCAGGGAATCCCTTGGCAGCCTTTGTTCAGATGTACCAGTATGGGTCACCTTTCATACACACATCAAAAAAAGTTTTGCATCACCTCGGTTCCAAGAGTTCCGGAACCTTTAAATACAAAGGGAATAGAGATCAACACAAACAACATTTCAGCTCGTTTTATTGCTCATGAGACCCACACATTGCATGTTGTACCATCATACAGCTAGACTTTCAGCATTTGTGGTCCAGATTGCAGTACACACCACTACCTCTATTACCCAGTAGCACGTCCTCTTGCATTGATGCATGCCTGTATTCGTCGTGGCATACTATCCACAAGTTCATCAAGACACTGTTGGTCCAAATTGTCCCACTCCTCAACGACAATTCGGCGTAAATCTCTCAGAGTGGTTGGTGGGTCAAGACGTCCATAAACAGCCCTTTACAACATATCCCAGGCATGTTCGATAGGGTTCATGTCTGGCGAACATGCTGGCCACTGTAGTCGAGCGATGTCGTTATCTTGAAGGAACGCATTCACAAGATGTGCACGATGAGGTCGAGAATATTGTCGTCCATGAAGACAAATGCCTCTCCAATATTCTGCCGATATGGGTGCACTATGGGTCGGAGGATGTCATTCAGGTATCGTAAAGCCGTTTCGGAGCCTTCCATGACCACCAGTGGCGTACGTCGGCCCCACATAATGCCACCCCAAAACATCAGGGAACCACCACCTTGCTGCACTCGCTGGACAGTGTGTCTAAGACGTTCAGCCTGACCAGGGTGCCTCCAAACACGTCACCGACGATTGTCTGGTTGAAGGCATATGCGACACTCATCAGTGAAGAGAACGTGATGCCAATTCTGTGGGGTCCATTCAGCATGTTGTTGGGCCCATCTGTACCGCGCTGCATGGTGTCGGGGTTGAAAAGCTGGACCTCGCCATGGACGTCGGGAGTGAAGTTGCGCATCATGCAGCCTATTGCGCACAGTTTGAGTTGAAACACGACGTCCTGTGGCTGAACGAAACGCATTATTCAACATGGTGGCATTGCTGTCAGGGTTCCTCCGAGCGGCAATCCGTAAGTAGCGGTCATCCACTACAGTAGTAGCCCTTGGGCGGCCTGAGCGAGGCCTGTCATCGACAGTTCCTGTATCTCTGTACCTCCTCCATGTCCGAACAACATCGCTTTGGTTCACTCTGAGACGCCTGGAAACTTCCCTTGTTGAGAGCCCTTCTTGACACAAAGTAACAATGCGGACGCGATCGAACTGCGGTATTGACCTTCTAGGCAGAGTAGAACTACAGACAACATGAGCAGCGTACCTTCGTCCTGGTGGAATGACTGGAACTGATCGGCTGTCGTACCCCCTCCGTCTAATAGGCCCTGCTCATGCATGGTTGTTTACATCTTTGAGCAGTTTTAGTGACATCTATGAACAGTCAAAGGGACTGTATTTTTGATACAATATACACAGTCAACGTCTATATGCCGGAGATCTGGGAACCGAGGTGATGCAAAACTTTTTTTGATGTGTGTATAACAAGTGGAAGGAATAGGATAGTTTAATAAGCCTTAGTCGGAGGGAGATAATGTAGTGAACTGTGAAAAAAAGAAAAATTAGAGGAAAACTAAAAGATAATAAACTCCTAACTAGAAAAGGGCCTAGTTTAGTTTTCCTCCAATTTTTCTTTTTCTTATCATGCCCCATTGTTCGCGCACCATTCATTTAATTCATATTTTATCTCATCTGTCCCTATTTTAATATGTTTTGCACATTTGAGCAATTGTCATGAATGTTGGCCTGTCACTCTCTATGTAAGCTGATGAAGGGATCATTTAGTAGAGGATCTCAAAACATGTACTTATAGAAACATGTGATCTATGATTGGATTTCAATAAAATATTAGTACTGACTAGGCGGATTCATAATAAAAGGGTAATTATTTATCTAATCATATATTCTTGTCAATACAGAACAATGTCTAATGTTAATGACTCTGAAGTCAACATTTCTGAAGAAAATCGTGTTTACCGACTGAAGAGCTACAAGTGACAATTTTGTATTGGCAACACTGAAAGAATGGCTTCAAATCTCTACATTTCACACAGATCTACACTGACCGGCACCAAAAACGCAACACACAATAAATGATGTGTAATTATTGTGTAATTATCTATTCAATCAAAGTGAAGCACTTAAAACTATTTTTTTAGATGAGGTATGATATTGGCGTTGTTTTGCGAGCAAACAATGAGGTGTCGATTGTTGATTGCACCAGCCTCAATTGTTTATTCCCGCGCAATCTGGAAAACACATCACTGAATGTGAGCCAATAATGTGTTACCGCTCTTATTGTTGTACTTTGAATTGTTCCCTTCTCAATCACATGTGTTTGTAGGATCTTTCTGTGATTGTCGTAATTAGCTTTCTGGAGCAAACATGCCCTTAAGCCCTGAACAAGCTGCAGAAGCTGTTGCTTTGGCGAAGATGGTCGCAGCATGCATCACGTTGCAGAAGTGTTGAGGACTACACCTTCCACGACTTCCAGAACCGTACGAAGGTACAGGGGAACTGGAGGCTTTGCAAGGAGACCAGGAACAGGTCCGAGAAGAGCAACATCGGAGAGAGATGACCGCTTCTTACAACTTCAAGTTCTCCACGACTGTCACACCACCGCCATTGAAGCACGAAATCGACTCACCAAGTTCAAGGGGTCGATGTTAGTGAGAGAACCGTCCGAAGAAGATTGGAAGAAACCAATCATCAATCCAGAAGACCAGTTACAGGCCCAGAACCTACCAGAGAATATCTCACAACTCGACTACGTTTCGCAAGGAAACATCATGGCTGGACAGTACAACAATGGGAACAAGTGTTGTTCACCGATGAGTCGCGATTTGGCGTCCGATCACCTGGCGGAAGAGAGAGGGTCTGGAGAAGGCCAGGGGAAAGGTATTCCCCTTGCACATTCTCATCCAGGACGCCTTTTCAGGGTGGTTCTGTGATGTTGTGGGCAGGAATCAGTATGGCTGCAAGGATGGATTTGGTTATCGTGGAGAATGGGAGCTTTCCCGCACATCGGTATGTGGAGGAAATCCTTCGGGAGCATGCTGTGACTTTCGCTCCATTTATTGGTGACGATTTCACACCAATGCAAGACAATGCACGCCCACATGTTGTGCGAGTTCTTGGATGAAGCAGGGATTCATGCTATGGCTTGGCCTGCTCTAAGCCCTGATTTGAATCCTATTGGGCACGTTTGGGACCGGGTGGGGAGAGGAGCCCGTCAGCGCTATCCAGAGACCATACAGGACCTGCGGAATTCCCTCCTGGAAGAATGGGAGATGATTCCTCAACAGCATTAATCAGGAGCATCCCTGAATGGGTGAATGCCATCATTGGTGCAAGAGGTGGCAATATGCGCTTTTGGAGCTGCGAACAGAGGTCTCCGAGGTCTGTGAAATCAAGTGTGAGGTGTATAAAATCAAAGCAGGAGCTTACTCAAAATTTCCCGCGCTTATATCACTCTTTCCTTGAAGTGTGTATCTCTGGCTTAGTTTGTTTATTATTGTCATTGTTCGACACCTACACGGGACCGTACTACAATATTACATCATCATATAGTAGATTAGTGTCATAAATTTAAAATAAATTTCAGTTTTTGTAAGAAATTGAAGTGTTGCGTTTTTCGTGCTGGTCGGTGTATTAAAGAAAGATTTCCAGTCAGTAAACACAAATTGTGTCCAATTACATTAGGTGGGAAACAAGTATTTATACACCCTAACTTTATTATTTTTATGTAGTGAAGTGTATAGTTTATAGTACATCTTTTATTCCAGCTGAGTAAAATATATTAACATTATCAGCCCAAGAAAACTGGGCTCCCTGATACATGTTGACCGACTTTTACGTAGTGACTAATGTCATTGCAAGCCAATTAAATCTGTGCTGAAATATTCTGGACTTAACCATTATGCTTATGTTTTTAATGTTAAAAGTAACATAATTTGTTTAGATTTTAATGGATTGTAGTACATTTGTGCTATTTTTTCAGAAATTTGGTAATCATTTCTGGCAAGGTTTGCTTGTTTCCTGTTACTTCATGAGCTGTTCCCTAAATAAGGAAGTATGAATCAGACTCTCTACATCACGGAGGAGTGAGCATTCCAAAATCCTGGGATCCCGTTGCACGTGAGTACGGAAATATGAATGTACACTGAAGAAAATGGAAATTGCAACACCCAGAAGGAGTGGTGCTACATTGCTGCAATTGAATATGCAGGACGAGTATTCGGTTGTGATTCGATGATTACACTTTCAGGTCCCTCTGACTCCAAGTTTGGACAACAATCAATACAGGATGTGCCCACCACGAGCTGCAATACATTGATGAATTCGTCGAGGCATGGAGTCAATAAGGCCCTGGATCGCTTCCTGAGGAATTGTGGCCCATGCTTGCTGCACTGCACGGGTCAGTTGTTCCAGAGTTGTGGGTGGCTGAGGACTGTTGGCCAGTTGACGACCCATCATGTCCCACACATGCTCAATAGGACTGAGGTCCGGGGATCTGGCGGGCCATTCTAAGGTTGTGAAGTCGTGGAGAGCTTCTCTGGAGATGCGTGCAGCGTGAACCTGGGCATTGTCCTGCTGAAACATCCCATTAGCAATGTTCGCCATCATAGGGGCAACCACTGGATTGAGTACCCTATCAACACACTGTCGAGCAGTCATAGTGCGCTCAACAAGCACTAATTGTGATTTCACATTAAAGCCAAGAGCTCCCCAGACCATAATGCTTGGCGTTGGTCCTGTGTGCCTCTCGACAATAAGGTCTGGGCGGCCCCTCTCCCCAGTACGTCGGCGCACACAATTCCAGCGATCACTGCGGGCAAGAAAGAAGCGCGATTCATCACTAAAGACGACCCTATGCCATTCGTCGACCCACGTCGATCGTTCTTGACACCAAGTCGGCCTTACACGTCGCTGTTGTGGGGTCAATGGAACACCTTCTGCAAGGACACCGGATCGTAAGCCAGCTGCACGCAGGCGATTACCAACTGTTTGTTGTGTAACGTAGGGTGCCACAGCTGCTCGAATTTGCGCTGCTGTTGCATGGGGTTCCATCCGGGCCATCCGAATGATGCGGTGATCCTCTCTCACAGTTGTCTGTCGCGCTGGGCCTGTGGCAGGTCTACGAGCGTGGGTACCTTCATTTGACCACGACCACTGCTGCCATACACGTTGTACCGTAGTTGCCTGTCGGCCAACACGTGCAGCGACAGTCCTTAGCGATAATCCAGCCTCACACAGCCCAATTATCCGAGCCCTCTCAAACGGCGACAGTTGTTGATAGCGTGCTCTTCTGTCTTCGAGGCATGTTTGACAGGGAACACTTCACTGCACAGACTGCAAGTCAACTACACTACACCAGAGTCCGTATACTGGAGTTGATTCCTCCACGACCAATCACGTGGGGAGACCTGTAGCAACAATCCAATGGGTCTGAGACTTTGATCATTTACATACCTACATGGCATTGTTCCATATCTTGAATATCAACACAAATGACCAATGCCTTCATGGTGTTGCAATTTCCATTTTCTTCAGTGTAATACCATTAAAATTCTTATTTCAATCTTGACAAGTAAATATTCCTTGTACGGACACGTTACTTTAGTGTGTGGAATATTACTCTGTATATCTGTGTGTTATAATTAAATTCAAAGTTGGTAGCCTGATTGTGACTACCTGCCAATTATGGTATCATATTATTATACAGCAGGATATTATTTATTATGTCATTTATTGTCCAGTAAGAGTATAATCATAATCAACATTATGCAAGTTAGAAACGGAATAATAGAGGGGATGATTGATGATAAGTAGATGCAGTGATTTAGTTGGAAAAAACTATTTACAGGAACTCACCTTATTAATTCAGCAATTTCCAAATGGACTCGTATTGGGTGTCAAAATCAGCGGCCTCGTGTTTCCGACAAGTTGTTTCATCAGCTGCCCCGAAGCCATGACTTGATATATGGTTGTGGGTTAAATAAATGCACAGGAGGTCCTACGCTGCTTATGAAAATAAGTCCGCTTGATCTTTCTACCAGCAGCCTATTTCTCTTTTCGGTGTGGATCTCATTCATGGTACTGAAAGCTCTTTCAACTTCTGCTGAAGAGATGAGAATGGTCTGTACAGTCTTGATTAAAGGCATCAGCTCCACTGGACTTTCCTTGGTCTCGACATACTTTCTAAAAGCATTAATGTACCTCCTCTTGTCTGACATGTGGAAAAAGTCACAAAGGTTGCCGACACTCTCATCACCATAGCAGATATCCAAAGTAGAAGTGGAGGGCCAATTATTTTTGTATAGTACCTTAGAATCACTGATAACTTTTGTCATTCTCTCATGTCTCTGCTGACTAGAGCTGGAACCAAGATGAGATGATGTGGACACATTTTCCATAAGCCTGTTATTTAAATTGTTCACAAGGCTTCTGGAAAACTGCTTTCTGTCAATTTTTACAACTTTTTTAGAATCATGTAATCCTATGTTTCTAAACTTTTTGTTTTCTGCTGCTTTAAGAACTGTTCTGTAGTATTCTCCAGAAGCTGAGTTACACATAGATTCAAACACTTTTATAGTACGCTTGATTGCATTTTGAGCCTCTGTCAGACTTGTCTCTCTTTTCTGCAACTCTAATGACAAATCAGCTAACTCAACAAGAGCATCATACATAATTGCAATATTTTCTAGAAATTCTACACAAGTTAACATATTTTCTAGACCTTGGAATTTTGCCCTTTCTTTGGAGTCTCTCTGGTGGTCATTTTTGGCCTCACTAAAATGTTTTACTAGAGCACTGTAGTTTTCCCAGACAGCTTTTACAGTTCTCTGGCTTGAAACTACCCATCTTATTGTAAATATTTTCCCAATCTTCTTAACTCTTTGTTCCAGTGAAGCAGCACAAATGTTGAGTTCCCTGTAATTTTTGGGAGACATGCTGTATAAAGAATACAATTTGTCAAAGAAAGAATGGAAATGGTTAACACCTGTAACTTCATTCCTTGTATCAGAAACGGCCAATTCCAAGCGATGGTTTAAACAGTGCCAGATTACTATATCTGGAAATAACTTTAAAAACTGTGCTCCAACTCCATTTTGTCTACCTAACATTACAGAGGCCCCATCACATGCTAGCCCAACTAAATGTTCTGCCAGAAAGTTTTCATTCATCCCATATGAAGAAAGATTCTTCAATATCTCTCGAGTAATAACATCTGCTGTAGTTGATTCAAGTTCTATCAAGTCCCAGAAAAAGGAAACAACTTCAGAGTTATCTGAAAGAGCACATCTCAAACATAATACTAACACAGATTTTACACTAACTGTTGTTGATTCGTCAAACATAATACTGATTTTCCTCTGATTTTCTGTTATAGATTTTGCTATTTTATTTCTCATTTCCTGTGAAATGTGTTCAATAATATTAGCACAACTAAAATTTGTATGAAGAACTCGTCCCACATCTAAACCATTTAATTGTTGAAGTTCAACATAAGCCTGTAGGTCTACGAAGGGTCTATTTCTTTTCGCAATTGAGTATGCTGTTCGAAATACTCGAACGGTGGTTTCTAGGTGTTTGACATTCATAGTGTCCAAGCAACTTTCAAATATCTTTTTATTGGATTCTGATTTTTGTAACATAGCTTTTTTGTGAGATTCTGAATTTTTGTGCTCAAATATTTTTTTCCTAAGGCTTGTTTGTTGTTGATTAATATTATTTCCGTTGGGATGAACCTTGCATTCTACCCATACTTTCATTAGCTTAAGTCCTGCCCCTTTAGAAACTCCTAATCCTAATTTACTTTCCTCTTTACATATATTGCAGTCTAAATTTTTATTTCCTGCAAATAACCACTCGTTCTCTGACAAAAAATAACGGTACTGAGACTCGTTCCAATAGTCTGGAAAATCTTGTTTTCGGTAGGTGGGTCCTTGAATTTCACAGTCGATGGTAGAAGGTGTAGAACCTTAACCTAGATTCTCCCTTGAATCTGCATCACACGTTTCAGCAACATTTAACCCAGGTCTATCTCTATACTCACGTCTTTAATGAAACTAATGTTCTCGGAACTCCATTCAGTTTCGTTTTTACTTGAGCCATCACACACCTTTTTAGTATTCTTTGATTCTTCATCTTCATCCCCAGCATGTTTTTTTTTGAACCCAGCCACTTAAGTAAACTCATTGTCACAAGTTGTGACTCACAACTCACTTTCACAGTCACTGGAAAACTTGAAAGGTACTACGGGGCTACTGATGTTCATTAACTGCAGAGAGATTCCGTAATATCTGCTTCACAGCAACACATCGAGCAAAACATAAAATAAAACTTGGATTCACACAAACATAACGAGCGGAAGAAAGTTGTTGTGCTCACTTCCCGCTCTCCGTATCCAATAGCAGTGTAGCCAACCTTAGAGAACCAGAAAAACGCCCAGGAGTGTAAAAGCGACCGTATTTTATGAACATAAAACCGTAAGGCTCGATATTAGTCCGCTAGAGTACACCCGTGACGTTTCAGCGCTATGTATAGATTATAAACGATTTTCTTACTGAATGTAAAATTGTTACGTCATTCTAAAGCGGGAAGATATTTTCCGGAACGGCGTTCCGGTCCAACTAAACCACTGAGTAGATGAGAGATGTATACATAGTACAGCCAGAAACATTTTTACTAAACTCGTTAGTGATGAAGAGAAGATAAAGAATGAAATTTTCCTGGGGTGGCTCTATGTCGGGTGATGGGTGGGGAAAAAGGGTAGAAAAGAGGTATATTCAATTTAATGTAATTTGTGTGCCTAATAATACTTAATTTTTTATACCGTGCTTTATTGTATTTTTTTTATTAGGTATTGGTAAGCAGACAAGTTACATTTGGTTGAATAGATCAGGGGTCTCCAAACTACGGCCCGGGGGCCACATCCGGCCCGCGGACAGATTTTGTCCGGCCCGCGGAGAGCTAGCATACTTGAAAACTCCTTTTAGAGAACATATTTTTTTATAGCAAATTAAATTTAGTTTACTGAAGTATTCTAATTTTATGTTGAATGATTATTAATATGACATCTACATTGATATGGTCATGGGCTAACTACTCATAACATTGTTGTAGGCTTATTGTTATTGTTTTTGTGATAAGTTGGATAAAGAAACACAGAATTGTAATGAGTAAAGACATGTATATCATGCAGACATATGAAATACTAATGAGATTTATGTAATTGAGATTTTCCACTGACAATAGTTTGTAGTTGTGGACTAATTTTACTTGTACCAATCATTAAAAGAGATTTAAGATGCTCATCAGTTAATTTAGATCTTAAACATTTTTTGTGTACTTCATTTTGGAGAAGGTCTTCTCACACAAGTAGTACCAAAAACAGAAAACAGCCCACGAGCAAATTTATGCAAATTATCAAATTGTGTCAGTGGAAGACTCTTATAAAATTCCAACAAAGATGAGTTTTGATATTTGTTCTTAATTATATCACTGCACTGTAGTTCAATCATTTCCATTTGAAGTTCCGGGGCTAGGGTTTCAATGTCAGTATCAAAAGGATCCTGAAAAATCTTAATTTGATTCGCAAAGGCATCGAAGTCCGAGAAACGAGTATCAAAATTTATTTTCAAAGCAAAATCGATAGGAAACTCAGTCTCAGTGGTGTGGCTGAATATTTCACATGTTTTAAAATGTGAAAAACATTTACTTCGTAGTTGTGATTGAAACAGTATCAATTTCTTCCGGAATGATTTGATATTAGTGTATAAATCAGGAAGATGCTGGTTTTCTCCTTGCAATCTCAAATTCAGTTCGTTCACATGTTTTGTCAAATCAACATAGAATGCTAACTTCCACAGCCATGCGTTGTTTTGTAATTCAGTAAGAGGGCGATGCTTTTCATTCAAAAAATTTCGATCACTGCTCGAAGTTCAAAAAAGCGCTGAAGGACTTTCCCACAACTAAGCCAACGTACGGCAGTATGATAAGGTAAGTCATTTTCTCCAATCTCTTCAATAAATTGTCGGAATTGTCGGTGATTCAGCCCAAAAGATCTCATAAAATTAACAGTTGATATGACTGGTTTCAGAACTTCAGACATATCCAAACATTTTCCGCACAAAGACTGTTGATGAATGATACAATGTAAGACTAATGGTTTTGAACCACCGTCATTTTCTACAGCCTTTGACACAAGAGCGACCACTCCTTTATCTTTCCCACTCATGTTTTTGCCTCCATCAGTTGTAATACATTTCAAGTTTTTCCATCGAAGGTTCTTTTGATTAATGGCCATTTCAACTCCTTTAAAAATATCTGTACCAGTAGTTGTGCCATGAATACTATACATATCAAGAAGTTCTTCATGCACTTCATAGCTTTTATCTACTCCTCGAATATAAATCAACACCTGAGCAGTATCTGACACATCCGTTGACTCATCCAAGGCCAAAGAAAACCACTCAACATCTCCATTTTTGTCGAACAGTTGAGAGGATACATTTTCAGCGATGTTTTCTACCCTTCGAGCCACAGTGTTTGTTGACATACTGACAGTTTTTAATAAATTTACCTTTTCAGGGCACATTTCTTCGGCTGCTGCAATTATGCATTCTTTGATCATTTCTCCATCGGTGAATGGTTTTCCACGTTTTGCAATTTCAAGAGCCACACGAAAGCTGGCACGAGTTGCAGCCTCTTGTTCGGTTTTGAGTTTTGTAAATGAAGATTGCTGCGATTTCAATCCGCGCTTCATAGCTTCGAATTTTTCTGTCCGCAAACTTCCTGTATATTTTGAGTAATTTTGAAAATGTTTTGTTTCATAATGACGTTTAATGTTATATTCCTTGAGAACGGCTATGCTTTCATTGCAAATCAAACATAGCGCCTTGTTACTGGACTCAATTACGAAATACTGAATGTTCTACTCATCTTTGAATTTTCTGCATTCACTATCAATTTTTAGCTTCTTTTCCATACTACTAAATCACACACAAAAGCAACAATTCAAATCAAAATACTGTTACAAAGATGTCTTAAACTTAAACACGCACAAACACGTTTTAAGGAGGTACGCACTATTTTATTTCACAACAGTGTCATAGGAACTGACTTGTGGTTGCGCAACTAGCCATCTTATATATTCCAATTACTGCCATCTAGAAGTGAGTGGAAGACACCAGAACTCTCTCGAACCAACGAGATTACTTTGTACGTGCTATTAGCGCCATCTGTTAGCGATAGAAGGTACTACCTATTTCCGCTTGTGTCCACCAGATGTCGTGTCACGTTACTCCTCATGGCTCGTACTCTACGACTAATCTAGAAATTACAGATAATGACAGGAAAATTAATAATATGCAGTGTTGCCGTTTTGCGGACTTTAGTCCGATTTGCAGCCTTTTTTCAACGTTGCGTACTTTTTCGGACTTTTTTTTTTCATCAGTGGACTATTTCACTTTTTACCACCGGCAACAATGATAATATGGTTTTGGCCCTCGGAACTTACTGGATTAATCAGTATGGCCCTAAGGCTGGAAAGTTTGGAGACCCCTGGAATAGATCATCATCACACTGGCCGGGTCTGTTTGGAACACAAGCCTCTCCAACGTCTTCTGTCTTCCCAACATCTCTCAGCCTCCACCCTTGTCCAGTCTTCTCCTCTCTTCTTCACGCTTTCTTCCACCCCCTTCAGCCACCTGTCTCTCGGTCTCTTTCCTTCCCACTTCGTCTCGTGTATCCTCCTGGGTATCCTCTTCTCCTCCATTCGTTTTACATGTCCATACCATCTAAGTCTAGATTTCTCTATAACATCCTGTAATGAATCCTCCTCCATTAATTCTCTGGTCCTCTCATTTCTTATTCTGTCCATCTTTGTAGCTCCTATACTGCTTCTCAAGAACCTCATCTCACTGGCCTGTATTTTGCTCTTCTCCCTTCCCTTCATAACCCTGGTCTCCGAGGCATACGTCAGGATAGGGACATAGTACGTTCGATATATGACCTTTTTGCTGGTCTAAGGGACATCCTTGCTCCATATCATGCTTCTCACACTCCTCCGGAATGCTTCTGCTTGTCTGCCCCGCTCATTTATTTCTCTATCGTTTCTTCCATTATCTTGATTAGATCACTTATTTATATTGTTAATACAGAACTAAGAGATGACAACATAGCTTTCATCATGTCACCATATAGAGAAACATTTTCACTTTGTGAGCATATCTAATGGGAAGAGGAATTTACCATGTAGGTACTACTTTTATCTCTTTCTTTTTTTTTCTACGAACTGCATTTGAAATTTCTTGGAGAGAAGAATTCACTTCAATGATGTAATAATAAATTTATTAGAGCACAAAATATGCAATTGAATTAAGCATTACTTATCTTTTTCTCGAACATCATAGAAAGAAATCGGAAATTTGGCTGGACTTGTACAGCACAGATGGGACGACCACCGATAAGTGGAAATAAGTCAACTACGAATTAAGACGCATAACGACCAGACTAGCTGTGCACGGATTTCACCCTAAGCTATGCTCCACGAAGACGCACCACTGGCCGAACGAGGAATGCTTGTGCGCCCTATGCGGGAAGCAATGTGACCGTCATCACGCACCGAGTTGTGCAGGAAGGACAATTACTTTAATTAGGTTCTGCACAGAATTACTTATCACTAGCACAAAACTGTGACAGAGATAACTTCCTCTGATCACACCGCATTACATGATATCTGTCACACGCTTTGCCGCAGATGGCACACACGCACCTGCAATCCGGTTGATGGTAGATTCTGTTTGCACACACCTTGAAGTGATGATATGGCATTTGTAATTAAATATGTTGCAGAATCAACGAGGTCATGTGTAAATATGATGTAGTTTCTGGGTTCAGCATGAAGCAGCTGATATTTAGAACACTCGCCATTCATGACGTAATTGGAACAGATTCATAGCAGTGCATCTCTTAGCTTAGCAGGGTCTTTAGTTTGAAATGTGACGTAGGACCTAATGTTGAAAATTTAGAGGCTGGAACTTCTTCAGTGTTTCTGTGTCATTTAATGCAAAGGGTATACAGTAGAACCTCTGTTACCCTTTTTAATCAAAACAGTCAAGAGAAAACACTTTTGTTAAATTACAAAAAGTTGTGTGCCACACAAATGGAATCCCTTTGTGTAAGATATAAACCAAGTGGGGGAAGGGAAAGTCCCCTCTGTCAGGGCATCGCCCACGAAGCATTGTAGACAAAGGGAATAAGTAACAAAAAGCCTGGGGTACAACCTTGACTGCCTACGCACGTGCCAACTCAGATTACTTTGGTTCTATCCTTTGTTCACGTTAGTCATGCGCAAGTACAGTATCTGTTGGTGCAGTGGTAATCTGAAATGTAATGGGTTTATTGTCCATCATATAAACCAAATGAAACCAGAAAAGATGGAAGCAGTTACAAGAATTTTGAAATCTTGAGATGTTGCATACTGTGACAGCCGATTTTTGTGTTGGTGTTTACACAGTTTCTGATTGGGCAAAAATTAAAATATAAGTTTGACGTGCATGCTCCAAAAATGCATAACAAGAAAACAATGAAGACCTGGCAAACTATTAAAGTAAGTGAGGCTGTATTTTATGGTACACGTAACTGAGAAGGGAGTTACATTATCAGGACCAGCTATTCTGGAAAAAGCCAAGATGTTATCCAAACTGATGGGTGAGGAGAATGAAGGGTTTAAAGTCTGTGCAGGGTGGCTAGAAAAGTAGAAAATGGGTACAGCAAGCATTAAGTGAATGTTTGTGGCGATATGTTATCTACTGACATCGATGCCACAGACATTTTCAAAACCGAAATGGATGAATTTATGGAAGGATACAGTAACGATTAGATTTTTAATGTGGATGAGACACGTTTGAATTTTAAAATGTTGCAGAAAACATTACTTGATTGAGGAAATGAAAAGAGTGATCCTGGGCACAAAATGAACAAACAAAGTGTGTCAGGTTTGTGCTGCATTATTGCTTTTTGGAACTCACTGAATATGGCCTCTGTGCATAAGAAAATTTATAAAACCCAGGGCACTGAAAGATATTTCGGCAAATGCTCTTCCTGTCTTCTACCGTGACCAAAAAAGTCCCTGGATGTCCACTGGCTTTTTGCAGAATGGTTTAGCAATGAATCTATCCCCATGTTTAGTCTTTTTGTAAAGTGTAAAAACCTTCCCAGAAAAGCATTGTTGTTAATCGATAATGCCCCTACACATCCACAGAGTCTACAGAATAGTGACATTATTGCTCAGTTTTTACTTGCAAAGGTCACAAATCTGATCCAGAAAACCACTTCTAGGATGGCTGAGGTAGGAATCGAACCCGCCTCTTCTCAGTTTTGCCTCACGAGGCTGAGTGGACCCAGTTCTAGTCCTCAGACCAGGATTAAATTTCTTGGCAGAGCCAGGAATCAAACCCGGCCCTGTGCAGTGACAGCCAACAAGGGGGATGTTCTGATAATGAAAGGGTGGCATGACATAGAAACTAGCAACGATGTGAAAAGAAAAAATAAAGAAGGTAAAAATAATAATGTTATTGGTTTACGTCCCTTTTAACTACTCTGGCTTGTAGAGACGCCGGGGTACCGGAATTTTTTCCCTAAGGGGATCTTTAATGTGCCAGTAAAACTACTGACACGGCTCCCTCTCATTTGTGCACCTCAAATGCCAGCTGACTGTGCCAGGATACGAACCCGCAACCTTAGGCACAGAAGCGAGAACGTCACCGCTAAGCCACGCAGCCAGTCCAAATAAAGAAGGGTCTAGTGTTGAGTTAAAGTACATGCACCATGGAACATCATTTTGTTTTGTAAATTACAGTTGAGTAGTTTGGATTTACAATGATAAAATGCTTTTATGTTCGATCCTGACTATTATATGTCAGAAAACTGTATCATAATGATAGTCATTAAAGTACTAGTTTTCATTATGATAGAGTTTCTCCAACCATTCAGAGCCAATATTTTCATTCAATAACCAATTAGGTAAGGATAACTCCGCATGTGCGCTCAAAATCCAACATGTCGGACATGAATTACATGATTTGAAAGTTGACAATATATATTGGATCAACCATTGTAGTTACATTCCCAAACACAAAGACAACATCAACACGAACCTTTACGGTAACAAGAAAATACTATGAAATATGCAAGAAATTTATGAATCTACGTCCAGATTGCAACACTCCATCCTTCTATATAAATTACCAACATGGAAAGTGCACCGTCCCATATGTTGGCATAGATAAACTGGCGAATTAGAGAAAAGAAATAGCACTGTACCTTAATATCCCAAACTTCAATTTCTACACAGGGATTGCTTTTGTAAGACTTCAGTGACAGTTTGAGTGAATGCTGGTGCGAATCGGCAGTCTGTAAGCGTTGTTGTTGTTGTTTCCTATGGCTAGCCCAGATTACAATCCATCAGCTTTCTTGCGTAAACATATGACATTGCCAAGCAGACAGAGCGCATGCGTGGGTCAGAGAACTTGTAAAGCACAGACAACAAACCCAGCGCTTGCACTCAGATCACTAAATTCAAGTGACTGAATCTCGACAGATATTTATGAATATGTATGTTACAACATAGAATAAAGTTATAGTCGAACATAAACAGTCGTATGCAACTCGTCTATAATGGTAATTAAGACACGAGTATGTTTATAAAACGAGCGAAGCCAGTTTTATAAATTTAATAGGCTCGTTGCATAATGTACTATCTCAATCATCATCATCATCATTTCCCCTTATCCAGCTCCTGCCGGGTCGGGGTATTTATGGCACTTCTCCACTTTCCTTCCACCATTCTTCTTCCACGATCTTGTCCCAGTCCAGATTTCTTTTTCTTACGCTGTTCTTCACTGAATCAATCCACCTTGTTCTAGGTCTTCCTCTTGCTCTCTTACCCTTGCACTTCGCCTCCAGCATCTGTCTTGGTATTCTATTTTCCTCCATCCTCTTTACCAACATAGTAAAGTATCCAGGATGGTGAGCTATTTGATGATACTTTCCCAGTATATAAAAGAAATAGGGAAGGAACTAAAAAGGGGGGGCAGAGTTTTGATAGCTGTGAGAAAAGATATTGTTTCGAGTAACTGCCATTTTGATACCGGGGGCTTAGAAGCATTGTGTGTTAAAGCAATAATTAGTGGAAAAATTCATTTTATCATTACTGTGTACTTCCCGTCGAACTCCAAATTAGAGTCTTATCTTGCATTCTTCTGTGCAATTGAAGACAAATATTATCAAAACCATAATTTAATCATTGCAGGGGATTTCTACACACATCAAAAAAAGTTTTGCATCACCTCGGTTCCCAGATCTCCGGCATATAGACGTTGACTGTGTATATTGTATCCAAGATACAGTCCCTTTGACTGTTCATAGATGTCACTAAAACTGCTCAAAGATGTAAACAACCATGCATGAGCAGGGCCTATTAGACGGAGGGGGTACGACAGCCGATCAGTTCCAGTCATTCCACCAGGACGAAGGTACGCTGCTCATGTTGTCTGTAGTTCTACCATGCCTAGAAGGTCAATACCGCAGTTCGATCGCGTCCGCATTGTTACTTTGTGTCAAGAAGGGCTCTCAACAAGGGAAGTTTCCAGGCGTCTCAGAGTGAACCAAAGCGATGTTGTTCGGACATGGAGGAGGTACAGAGATACAGGAACTGTCGATGACAGGCCTCGCTCAGGCCGCCCAAGGGCTACTACTGTAGTGGATGACCGCTACTTACGGATTGCCGCTCGGAGGAACCCTGACAGCAATGCCACCATGTTGAATAATGCGTTTCGTTCAGCCACAGGACGTCGTGTTTCAACTCAAACTGTGCGCAATAGGCTGCATGATGCGCAACTTCACTCCCGACGTCCATGGCGAGGTCCAGCTTTGCAACCCCGACACCATGCAGCGCGGTACAGATGGGCCCAACAACATGCTGAATGGACCCCACGGAATTGGCATCACGTTCTCTTCACCGATGAGTGTCGCATATGCCTTCAACCAGACAATCGTCGGAGACGTGTTTGGAGGCACCCTGGTCAGGCTGAACGTCTTAGACACACTGTCCAGCGAGTGCAGCGAGGTGGTGGTTCCCTGATGTTTTGGGGTGGCATTATGTGGGGCCGACGTACGCCACTGGTGGTCATGGAAGGCTCCGAAACGGCTTTACGATACCTGAATGACATCCTCCGACCCATAGTGCAACCATATCGGCAGAATATTGGAGAGGCATTTGTCTTCATGGACGACAATTCTCGACCTCATCGTGCACATCTTGTGAATGCGTTCCTTCAAGATAACGACATCGCTCGACTACAGTGGCCAGCATGTTCGCCAGACATGAACCCTATCGAACATGCCTGGGATATGTTGAAAAGGGCTGTTTATGGACGTCTTGACCCACCAACCACTCTGAGAGATTTACGCCGAATTGTCGTTGAGGAGTGGGACAATTTGGACCAACAGTGTCTTGATGAACTTGTGGATAGTATGCCACGGCGAATACAGGCATGCATCAATGCAAGAGGACGTGCTACTGGGTATTAGAGGTAGTAGTGTGTACTGCAATCTGGACCACAAATGCTGAAAGTCTAGCTGTATGATGGTACAACATGCAATGTGTGGGTCTCATGAGCAATAAAACGAGCTGAAATGTTGTTTGTGTTGATCTCTATTCCCTTTGTATTTAACGGTTCCGGAACTCTTGGAACCGAGGTGATGCAAAACTTTTTTTGATGTGTGTATATTCCAACAATTTCAGGCACAACTTGTCATCCCATAACAATATTCAAAACTCCAATCAAAGAACATTAGACCTTGTATTAACAAACATAAATAATACCATATCAGTCTTTAGGGAAAGGGATCCATTAGTACCAGAAGATGTTCACCATCCTGCTCTAAGTTTAGTCATCAACTACAATCGTATAGGAAGGGTAACAAATAGTACTCCAAAAAAAGTATATAATTTCAAGAAAGCAAATTTTTTAGGCCTGTATAGCTCGTTGCAAAATTCGGACTGGACCCCATTAAAACAATCTTGCAATGTTGAAGAAGCTGTTGGATATTTTTACAAAATATTCAACTCAGCTTTGGAGACAAATTCTCCTATAAAACATATTCAGTCAAAAAGAAAGTATCCTTGTTGGTTTAATAAAGAAATCATTAATGCTTTAAAACTTAAAGATTATCACCGGAAAAGGATGACGTACAGTCAATCAAGTCTTGAATCTTACAAAGAGCTAAGAAAAAATGTTAAAACTATGATAAGCAGGAGTTACCGAAATTACATAAAACAGGTTCAGGAAGACTTAGGCGATAACGAAAAAAAATTCTGGAATTTTATTAAAAATAAGAAAGGTAGCACAGATCAGAGCAATCAAATAATGACATACAAAGGTAATCAGCTGAATAATTCAAGAGATATAGCAGATGGTTTCACTGCATGTTTCCAAAGTATGTATTTGCCACAAGCTGCAAAATACGTCATTCAAGCAGAAGGAGCTGGTCCTAAAAGTTATTCTCCATTTTTGAATGATGTGACTGAAAATGAATACAAAATGGCTGCCAAACATCTAAAGCCCAAGCATTCAGTTGGTCCTGATGGTGTTCCGCCATATATAGTAAAGGGCTGTTCAGATGTGCTCAGAGAACCACTGTGTCTAATATTTAACCTGATACTGCGTACTCAAACTTATCCGTTATTATGGAAAACTACTAGGATCTGCCCAATTTTCAAATCTGGAGATAGGAACACAATAGAAAATTATAGGCCTGTGTCAATTGTATGCGCACCCGCAAAGATATTTGAATTTATTCTGTACAATAGAATATTTAGACACGTTCAGAACTACATAACGGGTAAACAGCATGGATTCTTCCCTAATCGCTCGACCTCTACTAATTTAATTAATTTTGTGCAGTACGTAATTAATGCATTTCATGATCGTAGCCGTGTTGATTGTATCTTTACAGACTTCACGAAAGCTTTCGATAGATTAAATCATGATGTATTAATTAAAAAACTCTCTGATTTTGGCATCTGTGAACTGCTATTAAACTTGATTGCATCATATTTGAACGGTAGACGGCAATACGTTTTTTATAATAGGTATGAATCCTACGAATTCATAGCCAACTCCGGAGTCCCACCAGGATCAAATTTGGGCCCATTATTTTTTATAATATTCATCAATGATCTATCACAAAGAATAAAACATTCAGAATGTCAATTATATGCAGACGATTTTAAAATCTACAAAGTTATAAACAATTTAGAAGACGCAGTAAAGTTACAAGAAGACATTGACTGTGTTTTTATCTGGAGCATTAGAAATCAGCTAGCACTGAATATAAACAAATGTTTTTACCTTAAATTTTCATCAGCAAAATGTACATCTGATTTTACATACACAATTAATGGAACAAACTTAAAACCAGTTATGTCTATCAAGGACCTGGGAGTTATTTTAACACATAACATGTGTTTTAAGCAGCACATCTCTTTCTGTGTCAATTCAGCATTCAAAACTCGGGGATTTGTTATTAGGACAACTAAAGAGTTTACGCGCATTAAAACCATCGATCACCTATTCAAAATCTTGGTTCGTAGCAAGTTAGAATATGCTTCAGTTATTTGGCATCCGTATTATAAATCACTGGAAGGGAGCCTCGAAAAAGTTCAAAAATGTTTTCTAAGGTACTTATATTACAAAGACAACAATATATCTGCATTTAAAGCAAATAAATCATACACTCAACTACTGGATGATTTCAACTACATTAGCTTGGCAGCAAGGCGCGAACACTTACAGCAGGTGTTTTTGTATAAAACAGTTAATGGAATGTTGGACAACAGTGGCTTCTTGCAGCAGATTCATTTCAATGCCAGAGCAGGAAACTTGCGAAATCGAGATCTCTTAGTTTGCAAAATACCAAAAACAGTATATTATAAAAATTCACCATTAGTAAGAATGTGTATGATGTACAATAAACTTGCCAAAATCAACAATAGTTTAGACTTCAGTTCTGCATTACCAGCATATATTAAGGTTTTAAGAGCTACATTTCTTACATTGTTAATGAATAAATTGTAAATGTTAGCAACTACCTATATGGAATGTAATCTGTAATGTTGTAAAATATTTTCTATACTTCTTTCCTTTTTTGTTTCTAATATAGACCTAGTATGTATTTATTGTTTGTCTGCTAAATCTGTAACAATTCAATACAGTGCAATGTACGCCTTCTGTAATTGGAGCCTAAGCTCTGTTGAAGGTATAAATAAATAAATAAATGAAATGAAAATCCACAGCCTGCTTCCAGTCTCCGACCAGGTCAGGAATGGAATGAATGAAGCCCCCATCTAGCGGCGAGGATATCAACTGTGCCGGCTGCCGAGGCCTGACGCACTCCTCTGGGGCAATGATTAAATGAATGACAGATGAAATGATAGTGGAGAGTGTTGCTGGAATGAAATTTTGACAGGGAAAACCGGATTACCCGGAGAAAAACCTGTCTGCCTCCGTTTTGTCCAGCACAGATCTCACATGGAGTGACCGGGATTTGAACCACGGACCCAGCGGTGAGAGGCCGGCGTGCTGCCGCCTAAGCCACGGAGGCTCAAATAAATAAATGTCCAAACCACCTTAGTTTATTCTTCTCAATTCACTCATTTAGTTTTCCCATCCCAACTTCCTTCCTAACATCTTCATTCCTCACTCTGTCTTTCCTATCATACTTCTTAGGAATTTCATTTCACTGGCTTGGATTCTATTCTCTTGCCTGCTTGTCAGGGTCCAAGTCTCAGCTGCATAAGTTAATATGGGAACATAGTACACTTTATACATTACCTCCTTGCTTTTCCTTGGTACTTCCTTATCCCAAACAAGTTTTCTTACACTTTGATAGAATGCATTGCTCTGCTGTACCCTCCTGCCAATCTCCATGTCCAACCTACCAGTTTGCATCAATTCACTTCCTAGGTATTTGAACGTGTCCACAATTTCCAAACTCTGACTTCCAATTTTCACAGTGCCCTTTCCTTGTCTTTCCCCTCTTGGTATCACCATGGTCTTGCTTTTCTCTATACTGATTTTCAGGCCGTACTTCTGAATATTTTCGTTCAGTGCATCTAGTTGTTTTTGCACTACTTCGGTGTTCCTTCCCCAGACCACAATATCATCTGCAAATAACAGTAACTTCATTTCTTTATGTCCATATGCTTCCTTTGTTTCCTTTACAATTTCATCCATCACCATTATGAACAAGAGAGGTGACAGCACACTCCCCTGTCTTAGTCCAGTCTTGTTCCTAAACCAATCTGTCTTTCCAACTGGGGTCAGTACTCTGCTAACACAGTTGTTGTACATTGCTTGCACCATTTCCAACATTTCTCTTCCCAGTCTCTTCTTAACCATGGTTTCCCATACCTTCTCTCTGGGGACACTATCATATGCCTTTTCTAGATCTATGAAAGTCATGATCAAATCCTCTCCATATTCCCAGTTCTTTTCCATCACCTGCCTCAAGCTAAAGATTGGGTCCACTGTGGATCTTCCACTACTGAAGCCATACTGTTCCTTTTGCAACTCTCCTTCCACCTTTCTTCTCATTCTTCTTTCTAATATCCTTTCCAGTATTTTTACTATCTGTGATAAGAGGGTGATCCCTGTATAGTTATCACACACCTTCTTGTCCCGCTTCTGGTATTATTAGCCCTTTCTCCCAGTCTTCTGGTACACATTTCCGTTTCCACACACACTTTAGCAGTCGATACAACCATTGCATACCAACAGGTCCAGCAGCCTTTATCATTTCTACACTGATTTCATCCACCCCTGTTGCTTTTCCCATCTTCATTTTCTGTACTGCTAATTCCACCTCCAGCATTGTTGTGGACGGATAGAGGGGTGTAAACAGATAACACACACTGGTCACTATTCTAAACTCGCCATCTTGTAATGCACACCACAGAATACAGAGTAACAAAATACAAAGAACAGAGAGGGACAGATAACACACACACACACACACACTGCAGTCCAACATAATGTCAATGGCTATGGAGCTTGGGAGGTGGCACCATCTGTGGCCAGGTTGGAAGTCAATTCCCAACATCCTCCCCACCCTGGTCTACCTCTAGAGGTACGACCAGCTGAACGGGTCGGGCCAGCTGTTTTCCATCTGCTGTGGAAAGGATTACAGTCCTTACAATCCCGTCCCTTCCAGTACGCAGCTCGTGGATCCGGACCTTTCTCCAGAGATGTCTCGGCTGAAGGTCACTTTGAAGGAGCGCGACGTCGCCTACCCTCAGCGTGGAGTTCTTCTTGGGCTGCTGGACTTGATGGAAGCTCTGCAGCAACAGTAGGTACTCCTTACTCCAGCGCTTCCAGAAGTCGTCTGCCAGTTGTTGACGCAGCCGGAATTCTCGAACAGGAACTTCCGTTTGTGGTTCAGGCCCAGATGGAACTGTAGTGAGTTTCTCTCCCACAAGGAAGTGTGCGGGAGTCAACACATCGCCGGTGTCTCCATTGCGAGTCAAGGGTCTAGAATTCAGTGCGGCTTCGATGCTGACCATTACTGTTTGAAGTCCTTCTTCGTCGATGCTGGAGCGTCCAAGTACCTTCCGTAGACACCGCTTCGTCGATCCAACCATCCTCTCCCACCATCCTCCCCACCAAGCCGCGCGTGGGGCGATGAATTTCCAAGTTACACCGTGCTCGGAGATGTAGCGGTGAGTCTTTGCCGCAGACAGTGAAGCCCAAATGCCACTCAGTTCCTTGTTAGCCGCGTGATAGGTCTGGGCGTTGTCCGAATAAATAGTGTGTGGCAGACCACGCCTACCGACGAATCTCTGTAGTGCTTGCATGAATCTGTCGGCGCTCATATCACCACTCAACTCCAAATGTAGGGCCCGTGTAGTGGCACACGTAAAGAGGGTGATATAACACTTTTTGGCTGATGTTCCTGCCCTGACGTACAGCGGGCCCGCGAAGTCGATACCTGTGACAGCGAATGGCTTGCTCGGAGTCATTCGTTCGGAGGGCAGTGGAGCTTCTATTGCCTGGCCGCCAACATTTTTTACCATCTTGCAGGGTAAACATTGGTGAAGGACGTGTTTGATGGCACGGCGAGCACCAAGGATCCAGTAGGTGCTTCGGAGGTCAGAGAGAAGAATCTGTACTCCGAGATGATGGAGCCGTATGTGCTTGTCTCTTATTAGCAGTTGTGTGAAGTGATGTCGTCCTTCCATGATGATTGGATGCCGTTCACTCTCTGAAACCGCAGCATATTGTAGGCGTCCACCGAGGCGAAGTATGCCATTGTCGAGAAATGGATTGAAACATTTGATCTTTGATTTCTCAGGCAGAGGGGTCTTCCGTTCGAGAGCTGCAATTTCGGCAGGGAAACATTCCATTTGCACTGCCTTTATCCAATAGCGGAGGGCTCCATTTATGTCTTCTGCTGTCAGTTCCCCCGTTGGTTGGTCCTCATGTCTAAGTAGGCGTACGAAGCAAAGAACCCATGCGGTTACACGAAGAAGTTTGATATAGGAGCTGTATCTGGTAGCTTCAATTACTGGGTCTGGTGATTCAATTTGGAGCACATCCTGAGCGCGAGTTCTTGCTTCAGGGAGGGGCGTAGGGACGGGTGAGCTGTGTGGCCAATGGCATTGGTCGAGAGATAGCCATGAAGGTCCTCTCCACCAGGCCTGCAGAGTTTTGATCTTCTCTGCCGTCAATCCTCGTGACAAGTGATCTGCTGGATTGTCCTTGCCTGGACAATGTCTCCATTGTGACGGAGTGGTAGAGGATTGAATCTCGGTCACGCGGTTGCAGACGAACGTCTTCCAACGACTCGGATCATTCTGAATCCATCCTAGGGTTACTCTTGAGTCCGTCCACAGGGTCCCTCTGCTTGTGTCGAAGGTCAGCGCTTTAGCGCAGTAATTCAAGAGTCGAACGCCGATCACCGCTGCTAGCAACTCTAAACGTGGTAGTGTCACCTTCTTGACTGGCGCAAGTCTACTTTTACTGCACAACATGTGGGCAGATGTGGTGCCATTGCAGAGAGATCGTATATACAAAACAGCTCCATACGCTCGCTCTGAGGCGTCGCAGAACACATGGACATCTGTGATGTCGCGTTCGGGCATTCCTGCCCATCTTGGGACGGTGATCTGCGAGAGTTGGGGTAGACTTGAAGTCCAGCTGTGCCAGCGACTGGCAAGGTCCTGCGGTAGGAGTTCATCCCATGTTAGTCCTCTATGCCATGTGTCCTGAAATAGGATTTTCCCCAGTATTGATACCGGCGTCATTAAACCCAATGGGTCGTAGAAACTAGCAGTCGCTTGGAGCAGGTGTCGTTTCGTAGCCGGGCGATCTTTCAGTCTCGTTGTGATTTCGGTAACATCTATAGTGAGCGAGTCTGTTACTGTGTTCCATGGAACGCCAAGAACGTGTGTTTCCGTTGTGATCTCTCTTCCTTCGGCCTTCCATATCTGGATCAGCTGTTGGGAACTCGTGGCCCATTTCGACATGGGTAGACTTATCTTCTTCATGAGAGAGGTGAGTTCATAGTAAATTGCGATCGCTTCATTTTCTCCTCGGGCACCTGCGATAATGTCGTCCATGAATGTGTTTTCATCTATGAGTGAAGCCGCGGAAGGAAACTGAGATCTGTTTCTAGTGGCTAGTTCTTTCAGCGTAGCTGAAAGGAGAAATGGGCTGCAAGTCAGTCCGAATGGGAGTCTTGTGAAGCGAAAAATCGCTCTCTCATTGGAAGCCACTTGAGCTCCACTCTCATCTTCGACAACACGGTACCACAGGAATCTGGTCAAGTCCCTATCCTCTTCGTGAAGGCACAACTGAAGAAACGCTTGGCTGATGTCTCCTATCACACCGTAGGGGAATGAACGGAACCGCAACAATACTGCAAACTGTTCGGGGAGTAGGTTTGGTCCCATTTCCAGGGTCTCGTTGAGTGGGCGCGCGTTTTCTTCGTGTGACGATGCATCGAAGACTATACGCCATTTAATGGTTCCATGTTTCCCTTTTTTTTTCTAAGTGATGAGGAAGATAAAACTCATCCGTACGGGTCACCTTTGGCGCTAGTTCCACGTGACCTTTCCTTATGTAGTCCATCATGTGGTTCGTATATGTTTGTTTCAGGGCTTCGTTCTTCCGGAATCGGGTTTCCAGTGATTGGAATCGTTTTTCTGCAACGTGATAGTTGTTGGCAAGTTCCATAGTTTTCTTGCGTGGCTATCGTACGACTCTTCTTTGGTCCTCAATACTGTAAGACGCATGAAATTGTGTTAGAAGTGAGGGGTCTTTAGCGCTCATTACTCGGTCTTGTTCAGCTGCGATCCCAACGGACTCCAGATCCCAAAAACGTCGAAGAGAGTCGTCACAGGGCATGGAGTGACATGCATCAATGAAGTTTACAACCGTGTTAGTAGCTGATACACCTGAGCGGTTTCCGGTGAATATCCATCCAAATTTCGATGGAATTAACACAACTGACGAGGAGAGTCGTATCGGGGCAGAGTCACTGACGATTGTCCAATACTGATCTCCTCCGATTAACAGCTCGATTGGAAGGTCAGCTGAATCATCTGTAGGGTCAGCCAATTGCAGTTTCCGCGTTTGTCCGTTTGTCGTGATATCTCGTGGTACTGCTGGGTGGTGAGAAAAGGAGTGGGTGGTTTCAAATGCCGTCAAGGTTACTTGGGAACTGTCCCAAAATCCTCTCGTCTTCAGCCAAACGAACCTGATATGTTGGATGGTGTTTCAAACGTGTGGACCTTTAATGATGCGTCTCCAATGACTTCCAGACCCAGTTCATCGACCAAAGAACTTTTGACGAAACTGGATTGACTACCTCCGTCGAGAACGCACCTCGTCAGCTTACTCGAACCCGTTGGTCCCGAGATCCATATTCTAGCAGTCTGGAGATGGGTAAATCCCGGAGTAGTGACGTTTATTTTACCAACGGCGGTTGTTTCTGTGCAATTCGCGACAGGTGAATGATTTAAGTTGCTGCAAATCGCTCTATGGTGACCTTTTCCACACTGGGAACAAGAAGCTCTTCCTTTCCTGCTACAGTCCTTTGTGTGATGACCTCGTTTAAGACAGAGGAAACAACGCGATGATTGTTTCAATTTCTGAGTTCGAGCGTCAGTCCCGGTTACCTTAGTACAATCCTGAGCCCAGTGTCCTCTTCCCTCACAAAATATGCAAAATGGCTGTGGTCTTTCCTTCTCTCTCTTCTTCCCTTTTTTCGCGTGAGCGTAAATCTGGAACGCCGCTGTTGCTGGGACAGAAGCCGGGTGCTGATAGATAGAAGTCGGGTGCTGATAAGATTCCCCCCGAATCTTTTGACTAATGAGGGCACCTTCAACCTCTTCGTTCAAAAAACACATGAGTTTGATGATGTCACCTTCACTAACGTTGTCTCTCCGCGTGTGGATGATCCAACGCCGACAGATATCGTCTGGGAACGCTCTTAGTATCTTGGGGGCTAGCAAGCGACCGTAGTTGGAAATATTTTCTCCCAGAGCCTGCAGTGCTTGAATCTGTCGGTTGCACTCAACGTAAGTGTGATTTAGGGACTCGGGGGTGGCGGAGTGTATCGGCGGTATGTTTTCCAGATAGTCTAAGTGCGCCTGGATAATTCTATTTTCATCTCCGTACTTGGAAATGAGAATTTTCTTTGTGTTGTTATTATAAGTGCCAGCTGTGATAGCAATACCGTCGACGAGATGCTTGGGTTCCCCTTCTAAGTAACCTCTCAGAAAGACGTGTTTGTCGACCTGCGATACTGTAGGATTCTGGTCTATGGAAGTAGTGAACTGCTCCCAAAAGCGAGACCATTCTTCTATATCTCCCGTGAAGGGGCTAAGTTTTATGGTGGGTAACTTAATTGGTTGTGACGTGGGCATGGTGGGAGTGGTGGGAGCTTTCGTTTATGGGCAAGGTAGAGGTGACAGAGTAAAGCTTCTTGTCCGCTCCAATAGTAGCTTTCTGTATGGCGCGCTTTGCATTGTCAATATATTCGTCACATACAGTAATGTCAGCATTGTATTCTGCGTCCGATAATATATCATGAATACCATCGTCCAGTTGGGTTAAGCTGGTGAGTGTTTCCTGCAGTCTATCGCGGTGGAATGTGAAGTCTTCTAACGCTGTGTTTTCTGTAAGGCTGTTAATGGCTGTAATGAAGCGTGTGGCATTTGCTCTCTCACGTGTTCTCTTCCTTTTCAGATTGTGCAGGCTTGCTGCCGTAGCGGTCTCTTGTTCCGTCGGCATAATGGAAGCAATAAATCTTAAGCTTGACTGACAGGCCTCCCTCCAGACGTGACGTAGTGAGCGGTGAGCTTACGGGCGGGTAGGGGTGATCCGTACTGCACCGGTACCTTCAAGGGCTGACAGAGGGCGTGCTAGGTCCGTGGAAGATCTTAAGACCTTGTTAACAGAGTGCGCTGGAGAATGACTGGTAGGGCGCGTGAGCTAATAGATGGCGCTGTTGAGTTGATGTAGGTATTTGCGCTCAGATCGCACGGAACTGAACGGAACTACACATGCGTGACCCGTTGCAAAGTCCAGCGGCGGGAAGATATTCTACTACTTTGGAATACTGTAGATTAAAGGAACACTGGATTCCTTAATAAGTCATGCACAATTCATGCAGGCATTTCATAATATAATACAATATCCGTGCATATAGTTTCTGTTTAGCGAGGGCCAGTTATCTATCTCGCTAATAATAATAATAAACAAATACAGTAGACAGGATGCGTGCTTCTTGATTGACAATACGCAGTTCCTGTTCGTGTAATAGCAGTCTTATATTAGCTTCATCAATCCAAATGATAATAATGAAGAAATATCAGTTGTTTCAACATGCTATTTTCTTTCGTATTGAAGTTGACTTATCTGAGAGTGCAGTGTAGGCTAATGGTGGCATCTCAGCGTCTGGCGTGGGATGGTGCAGTGGAGTATCCTCTTTCCCTCGTCGTGGAGCTTCCTGTAGTGTAGAAAGCTCATTTGTAGATACAAATCCGTTGAAGAAGTTAATCCTTAGTCTTCCCGAGTGTTTCGGCACCAAATGTGGAGGGATAGAGGGGTGTAAACAGATAACACACACTGGTCACTATTCTAAACTCGCCATCTTGTAATGCACACCACAGAATACAGAGTAACAAAATACAAAGAACAGAGAGGGACAGATATAACACACACACACACACACACTGCAGTCCAACATAATGTCAATGGCTATGGAGCTTGGGAGGTGGCACCATCTGTGGCCAGGTTGGAAGTCAATTCCCAACAATTGTTATATCATCTTCTGTTATAGAGTCGTCAGGTTGTGTCACTTCCAACTCACCAGTATGATTGCTCACATTCAATAGCTTATCGAAATACTCCTTCCATTGTCCCTTTATCTCTTCTGGGTGTGTTAACAACTCTCCATCTTCCTTTTTTTACCAGCTTTGTGGTAACTCTTTCTTTCCTCTTACTTCTTAGAGGCCCATACAGCATCCTTTTACTGCCACTTACATCTGTTTCCATTCTTCGTGCAAATTCTTCCCAACTTTTCTTCTCCTACCACTTTCTTACACCTCCGTTTGCTGTCGTGATACTTCCTTTTGCTTTCTTCTGTTTGATCTCGGTTCCATTCTTTCCATGCAGACTTCTTTTCTTTCACTGCTTTCCTCACTTCCTCATTCCACCACGGTGTCTCCTTCTCTTTCACTTTTGTTGACGTACTATCTCAATATTGTACTTAATGTGTAGCCTGTTATATTCATTACCTTTCACCGAAATCTTAAAAAAAAAACTATTCTTAACACTAGAATGGCCAGACTTCCCTAATACCTATAAAGGCCACAGATGGTCATTTTAACCATCCAAGTCGACGGCGATGATCTACCTCGAACGACAAAATTTAAGTATCTTGGCTCTACGATAACTGCTGAAGGTCATCTCACCGAGGAGATCAACATAAGAATTAATGCTGCGTGGATCAAGTGGCGAACAACGACAGGTGTCATGTGCAATCGTCAGATGAAAGACCACCTAAAATCAAAGCACTGTCATTCGTCCCGTGGCGCTTTATAGTACCAAATGTTGGCTGAACGTCGGCTAAGTGTCATGGAGACCAAGATGCTTAGATGGACAGCTGGCATTACTAGGTTGGATCACATACCCAATCAAAGAATAAGGGAACGATTTGGTATCGCAGCAATCAATAACAAAATGCGTGAGGGTTGTCTGCGATGGTTTGGGCATGTGCTACCGTCAGGAGCGGACACCATTTCTAAACAGGGCTGCACAATAGAGATCGCCGGGAAAAGACCAAAGGGGCGATCGAGACAACGTTGGGCCGATACACTGCACAGGGATCTGAAAGGCGTCAACCTTCATCCGGTCATGGCCCATGACTGAGTAAAGTGGAGACAGTGGATTCAAATAGCGGACCCTGCCACGAGGCGGGACAAACGCTAAAGCAAAAGAAGAAGAAGAAGGTCATTTTGACCGCTGGCGCTTAATAATATCCATGTGGCATACAAGGGCTGAAGAAGATCTGAAAAATCAATAATGTGTTATAAAACAACTCATTTAACAATTGGAATTTAATACTGTATATACAGTAATTCGAAACCAAACCATTGTTCAACGAATATAATTGTTGTAAATTTTAATTTAGTTCCAATTAGTAACAGTGAAATATTTTGGCTTATTACAATTGAAAAGGCTTTCAAGAATGATTAGGGAGCCTAGTATTTCAGTGTTCAAGCACTTGCTGAACATTTTATGCAAGTAATTAGGCTACCTTCCGCGAACATTTTCCACACACTTTTTTGTTGCATGAAGAACATGTTTCAGAGGTTTTGTTTACAATAGGAGTTCAATTGACATTGTCGTCGCTTACGATCACCTTGGACCTGAGGCTGTGGTTCAGGGAGGTATATAGGTAATTTGTCAGACCTAATATCAAGAAAAAATGTTTAATACTCTCAGGCAAGCGACCACATTCGTGTAAAATATGTGCTTGGACATTCACTCAAATATGCTTGCTATCGAAAAATCAGTCCGTGCACAGATCTAACCATCTGTATGAATGTTTTCCTGTGAAAAGACATTCAAGAACCATAGGACTTTGTGGTATCAGTCTTCAACTCACTCCGAGGAGCAATGTCAGCTTTGCAGTTTGTTGCAAAATCATTTGCTCTTCAGGCAGCTCTCGGGAAACACACAAATGTTCACTCCGATCAGAAGAATTGCAGCCATCCTACATGAGGTGAATACACCAACATGGGAAAATCATGTAGGAAATTTAAAACCAAAAATTAGCCCTATAGCCTAATTGGTATTATTTTCAGACTAAGATATAGGCTGTCTTACTAGCCAACAATTGAAAAATATATATGGTAGCACTGAATGAAAGTAGAACAAGCGATAAGGCCTTGTCGTTACAGCCATTTCTTAAGTCTTCAGCAGTTCTCTTCATATGGGCATAATATGAGTCACATCCCATTTTCTTGACAATGTTCTAGAGATACGATTGTCTTGGTCGTCCCCTTGGTTTTTTTTTTTTCCCCAAAATATTTCCTTCAAAGATTACCTGGAAGAGAGTGTCATGTCTGAGTATGTGTCCCATAATTTTGCTTTCCTTTTCTTGTTGGTGTTCAACAGGCATCGATTCTCCTGAATCGAATGATGAAATAAATCAGGGAATGATGTTTTAATAGAAGTTTTCTCTTCCGCTGTCTGTGACCCACCCAGCCATCCCAAATAGGATCACGACTGTGGCTGCCATTGTCCACATCAATCATCATCAAAACAGTACTGCCACCTCGCCCTTACGGTAGAGTTTGTTTACTGTAACTTTGCACTTTTTTGACAGCTAGAGTTGCCAACTTTCATAAGGTAAGACTCAATTTGGACCATGTTATGCATAAAGGAACCAAGCACCATTTTTACTAAAACTGAGGAAATATTGAACTATCTGTCCAGCAAATATGGTCATCAGGCATGGAATAATTATTTTACATTTTATGTTTGAAAAAAAGTGCTTGTTCTGTATGACAGATTGGAGAAAACGCATAAGAGAACCAAGTGCCATGCAATCTTAAAGTGAGGTTGGTTGGTTCTTAAGTTTAGGGGCTGCGACAACGTGGCCATGTAGCCCCGTGTACTTTGGGTGTGTGTAGAATCTGTCTGATAACTGGTGTTAATTGTAATGACTGTATTAGTGTGTGTTATCTGTTTTTTAATTTGAGTACAGACTGCAACTTCGAATTTTTCAAATAGTTCCTACTTTTGCCGCCAAGCGCCACCGTCAACGACTACTAGGCCAAGTTCAGAACTTAGCTACTAGACGGCACCGCAGTCGGCTCTTGGTAACGAACGTAGAAACCTAAGAGCATTGTTTACATTCTTAACCTATCCAATTTAGCTTCACACAGGTGTAATTAGTGGAAGGTTCTTTAACATGCCATAAATCTATGACATGGGACTGTCGGCTTTACTTCCCCTGCGAAGGAAGGCATACTGAGGGATTTTTAATGCTCTTAAAAAATTTGACGGCTTCAGCTGGGTTTGAACCCGCTATCTTGGGCATAGAAGCTCAGCATGCTACCGACTACGCCACTGAAGCCAAAGTGAGGTTAAATTAGTGATTAAATGTTTTGCATAACGGAACCAAGCGCCTTGCATATGACGTTTTTGTATTGCTTTTTTGATCTAACTGGTATTTAGCCATTTTGCAATGAATACGTTTTTTTAAAGCATAATAATATTTTGTATGAAAGAGCAAAAGATTGTAAAAATAAGCTACACTGTTAAAAAGAAACCAGGATACAGATCCACATGGTTACACTGAATGTTATTATTTACCAACATAGCAATCTTGTTTATAAACCAAGATATCTAGCATTTTTTGCCAGTAATTCTACTTCAAGAGCAAACCTAAAAAAAAAAAAAAAAAAAAAAAAAAACCTGTAGTACATCTGACCTACTAGGCCGAAATTGTGAATTGCCATCAGCAACAAATGATGAAGAGTGAGAAAATATTGCAAAAAATAAAGACCGTAATTTGCACCTGGATATAGAACAAAAGGCATGTAATCGATGGCATTGAAGGGTGTAAAGCATTATTTTTTCGCTTGTCCCAGTAATTGGGAATATATTGGGAACATATTCTGTTGGCCAGATTGAAAAGTGCTTTATCAAACTGAAGAACACCCTGTGCAAATAAAGTAATCATTGTAATAAATTATAATTGATAATATTGCACAGAATTGTCTGAAAGTATTATTTCAATTTGAACGCATGTTCAATTTTTAGATAAATACAGGGTGATCGAAAAAGGTTGCGGCAATTTCAAAAGTCATAGCTCAGGAACTATTTCAGATACTCGTCATCATCATCATCAAATTCCAGCTCCAGTCGCCCGGGTGCTGTTAACGATCCCTCGCCACCTTTTCCTGTCCATGAATAGTTGGTCTTCATGGGTCCTTCTCCAGTCTAGCCCTTTGTCTTCAAGATCATCCTTGATTTGGTCCAACCATTTCTTCTTTGGTCTTCCTACTGGTCTTTTTCCTGGGATAATCTTGTTGAAATAAGCTTTTGGTGTCCTCTCATCTCCCATTCTTTGAAGATGCCCATACCATCCTAATCGTTGCTTCTGCAAATATTTTGTAGCACTGATATCTATGCCAGCCTCTGTCCTGTTTGTTTCGTTCCTTACTTTGTCTCTCCTTGTCCTTTGAAGCATTGTTCTTATAAACTTCATTTCGGATGCCTGAATCCTACTTTCTTCTCTTCTGGACAGGGTGCATGTTTCTACTCCGTAAGTTAGAATTGGGATGTAGTATGTCTTAAACAGTATATGTTTACACTTCCTGGGCACTTTATTATCCCACAGTAGTGTTCTAACTTGTGCATAGAAGGTGGCTGCATTACTACTTCACTGTTGCTGTTGTTATCCTTACACAGTGTGCTACCAAGATATTTAAATTGATCAACAATTTGTAGAGGCTGATTATTCAAGTAAATGGCTGCATTAGACAGTCCTGTTGTCATCAATACTGCCTTACTTTGGCTTATTTTCAACCCATACTCCTTGAACAGCTTGTCCCATGAATCCAGTTTTTCTTGTACCTCTCTGGCATTTTCTCCCCAAATCATGACGTCATCTGCAAAGACAAGGGCATTTGTTTCATTACCCTGTTCTTCTTTTATCCTCTTCAGGATTATGTCCATCACTGTGATGAATAGTAATGGAGACAGTGAACTTCCTTGTTGGACTCCTTGTTTTGTTCAGATACTAATACGAGTATTTATTTTGTTAAATTCACCATCTCAAACAGTTTATTTTTTCATTCCATATAATGTTTCTATGTGTGCTCGACTGTTTTGTCACTCGTTCTAGGGCGTCCGAGGGACTTCTTCACGTCAACGCTGCCAGTTTCCTGAACCTGTTCATACCACCATCTAATGTGAAAAGATGTCTTATTATCCATATAATTCAGGTCCGCCTAGTCAATACTTTTATTAAAATGTAATCATAGATCACATATATTATAAGGTGCGTTCAAAAAGTAACGAGACGGAGGCATAAGTACAGAAACCTGTATGTTAGAAGTATTGGCACTGGCTGTTGAGGCACTTGACCCACTGTGACACGAGGCGATGAATGGCTGTCTCATAAAATTCCCTGGGCTGCGATGTGAACCAGTTCCGCACGTACAGATGGACGTCGGCGTCCGAGGTGAATCGTTAGCCCCGCAGAGCCCTTGTCAGGGGACTAACATAGCGTAATCACAGGGAGAGAGGTCTGGACTGAATGGAGGGTGGCCGAGAACCTCCCATTTGAATTTCTGCAGGAGTGCCGCGACTGTGTAGGCCGTATGAGGTTGTGCATTGTCGTGGAGCGACCACGGCGGCTATGGCGTTCACTGTCACTTGGCGGTCCTCGGTAATGAGTGCATCAACCAGCTGGACGTTGTCATCGGTAATGCAGGGGGGTGCCCCAGACCGGGCATCATCGGCTAACTACACCCGTCCTTCCCTGAAGCGCTTGTGCCACGCCTTGACCCTTGCAAGGGACATGCAGTGTTTGCCGTACACTTGTGACATTCGGCGATGAATGTCCGTTCCCCCACTCCTTCCGCTGTCAGAAACCGAACAACACCTCTTTGCTCTTCGGTTGACGCCTTCATGTCACTGTTTGCAATGCGACTGGCAGCGTTGCACGATTGATGCATGCTGATGCTCGCTTTGTATCATCACGTGACGTGCACGCGTGCCCTCTAGCAACCTGTGACCTTCCACGCTCTGGTTGGAACCACACCTCGTTACACACGCCACGATTAGCCGATGTAGTCACCGGTTTGCGCATTCCAGCCTCCGGCTCGTTACTTTTTGAACGCACCTTATATAATTACAAGTACATGTTTCGAGATCATACATAAAATGATCTCTTCATCAGCTTACAAAATGACAGGCCCAACATTCATAAAAATTTCTCCATTGTGCGAAAACATGTTAAAATGGGGATGATGGCATGAAATGAAAATGAAATGAATGAAGCGTGAAAACATAGGGGCATGATATAAAACACTATATATCAGTACACTCAAAACAGAATTAAAAACATTAAAAAACCTGAATGCTAAGATGGCTTGTCCCAGTTCATTAAAACTTATATAAACAACGGCATTTAAAATTCACTGTCTCTTCTTGAAGCAGTTGCTTAATGTCATGATCACCAAAAAACTTCTTTTGTGTCCAAACTGTGGTCAATTTGTAAGCTGTCATTTTGTAACCTGATGAAGAGATCATTTTATGTAGGATCTCGAAACATGTACTCGTAATTATAATATATGTGATCTATGATTACATTTTAATAAAAGTATTGACTAGGCGGACCTGAATTATAAGGATAATTAGTTATTTACACATAACCTCGTCAATACGGAACAATGTCAAATGTTAACGACCTTGAAGTTAGCATTTTTTTAAATCACCATCTAATGCTACTAGCAAGAGGGGCATCCCTAACATAAAGACGTTGGAAAGTGCGCTGAACAGTTATAACATGATGATGATGATGATGATGATGATGATAATTGTTGTTTTAAGGGGCCTAACATCTAGGTTATCGGCCAATGATGGTTTGGGTGATCGTGAAGATGAAAATGAAACGCAAACTTGAAAATAAAACTAACTACTAACCTACATACTAGAAGAAGAAAAGGAAAACTAAAGGAGATAAGGCAAATAAGGGACAGGAGGAAAAGAAATGCCCTCAACCCTCGAAGAATGCGGATTGAGGGACTTGGAAGGAAGGAGAGCCATGAAAGGCAGATAGGAAAGTGAAAGAGGAGAGGGTCCGCCCCAAAGGTAAGGGACAAAAGGGGAAACCGGACCCAGCTCAGGAATCCCTCGAGGTCGCCAACTCCCAAACTCACCAGCCGTGAGCCCCTGAGGGTGTAGCATTATCTAGGGTGCACCAAAAGTGGTGGGGCTACATACATCCTGCCTCCTTGAGGGCCTTGAGCAGAAGGCAGGAGATAACATGAAAAGAAAAAGAAGGCTGACCACTCGCAGAAGGAGGTAATCAGAAAAGATGAGACAAGGGCCAATTAAGGTGGGAAAGAAAGACTCCCTAGGCCTCGGATACCCTAATACCGTCGGGGTCGGAAGAGAACAAGAGTTGAACAGTTATAACAGATTTAAACTCTGCTAACCATAACACACACTTTGCTTTCTGCTGAACTGTCGCCATTGCAATCACACTCACTACTGAAACAGTGGCGTGGCAGCTTCCTGTCATGCACTCATTCTGTGCATCGGCTGAAGGTCACGGGCAGATTAGGCCTACAGTCACATCTAAAACTAAAACTCGATGAGTTCCTGATTAGTTTTCAGGTCGAATTATTAATTTATCTCACTTGCTGCAACCTTTTTCGATGACCCTGTATCAGGTGCGTTCAAAAAGTAACGAGCCGGAGGCTGGAATGCGCAAACCGGTGACTACATCGGCTAATCGTGGCCTGTGTAACGAGGCGTGGTTCCGATCAGAGCGTGGAAGGTCACAGCCCGTCGCTAGAGGGCACGTGTGCACGTCACGTGACGATACAAAGCGAGCAGCAGCCTGCATCAATCGTCCAACGCTGCCAGTCGCATTGTAAACAGTGATATGGAGGCATCAACCGAAGAGCAAAGAGGTGTTGTTCGCTATCTGACAGCGGAAGGAGTAGGGGGAACGGACATTCATCGCCAAATGTCACAAGTGTACGGCGAACACTGCATGTCCCTTGCAAGGGTCAAGGCGTGGCACAAGCCCTTCAGGGAAGGACGGGTGTCGTTAGCCGATGATGCCCGGTCTGGGGCACTGCCGACTGACAGTGAACGCCATAACCGCCGTGGTTGCTCAACGACAATGCACGACCTCATACGGCCAACACAGTCGCAGCACTCCTGCAGAAATTCAAATGGGAGGTTCTCGGCCACCCTCCATACAGTCCAGAACTCTCTCCCTGTGATTACGCCATGTTTGGTCCCCAGAAAAGGGCTTTGCGGGGCCAACGATTCACCTCGGACGCTGACGTCCAGCTGTACGTGCGGAACTGGTTCACATCGCAGCCCAGGGAATTTTATGAGACGGCCATTCACCGCCTCTTGTCACAGTGGGACAAGTGCCTCAACAGCCAGGGCCAATACTTCTAACATACAGGTACTGGTTTCTGTAATTATGCCTCCGGCTCGTTACTTTTTGAACGCACCTTATACATAGTGGTTATCTTAAATGTTGAGTAAATATGTAGCCTGAGCAGGCAGAGGGGCCCGTCTGCAGAACGGACATTTTTGTTTTGACTATTGAGTCTGAAGCAGATAGGGAATTTCTTGTTCAAGATATTTATTTTATTTCTCTCTCTTTGAAAGTAAAAGAAAATGCAGCAGAACAGTTGATTTCCCCAAAGACATTGGCCAGGCAAATTATTTTCACATGGCATGATTTGTGCAAACAATTAGGCCTAAAATAATAGTTGTTGTGTAGGCCTAAAAGTTAACTTACATGGTGAAATTTTTCGTACGTTTTATTTTAATATCAAGCCAACAGTTCAAGTAATGATCTTATCGTCTTAAGGACATTTACACCATACCTTAGTAAGCATTTTCATGGAGCTGTGAAGTGATGAGCCTAAAAATAATTCCACTCGTGTAACATTTAAGTTATCAGCTGCTGTATTATAGAGCTCCCAATGATGTAACATTCTGTCAGCTTAAGTGGGTTTCAGGTTATTTGATTATTTGATAAATGCCACAAAGAATTGCAAGTTTCCTTTAAAAAGGGCAATGAATTGATATTGCGAGAAGATTGTAGGTTTAGGCAACTCATAACAGCTGTTCACCCCTTGATGGATTTCACGCGGCCATTGCTGGCTGCCATATGGGTGATGGCTCATTGGCAGCAATGCACGTGGCAGCGGCGGATTGATCTGTCCAGTAGGACTATTTGTTCCTGCGAGAACTGTCAAAAAAGTGAAAAGTTACAGTAAACTAACTAATATGCCGCACCAACACCGAACCATTCTAACCTTTGTTTTGTCCAATCCAATGGTTATAGCCTAACGTGACCAGATCAATGGTTTTGTGTCAATCGTGCCACGCTAGATGCGCACGGCCAAGGCCGCACCGAAACCCAACCATTCTAACCTTCGTTTTGTCCAATCCAATGGTTTTTGTCAATGGTTACAGCCTAATGCGTCCCGATGAACGTTTTTTTTTATCAACAGTGATTTTGTATTCCACTTTTTTTATCAACAATGATTTTGTATCCCACTTGTTGGCAACAATGTGTGTGCCGCTAGAGTGCGCCTTGTTGACAGTTGAACGAGATGCAAGCTCTGTCGGAACATGGCAGCCGTTTTTAAAAGAACAATAAATAAAAACATATTTAAGTACTTAAGCACATATGAGGTTGCAGTAGTGACCAGGGTTCCTAATTTCAATACGTAATATCGCCCAGAAGATGGAATAAGGACACAAGGTATGTAAAAGTCACATTCATGTCTGATGCAAGTGTAAAAGCTGTGTCCTATTTTCATTCAGAATTAATAATACAGTATATACTTTGATCTGATACAAGGAGGAGGAGGTACAGGAACAGTTGGATGTGTGGGAAGGAATAATACAAGGATATGGGATGAAATTTAGCATAAATAAGAGTGAGATGGTGATCACAACAAGGAAGAAGGAAAGAACCACAAAGGGAATAACAATTGGTGGGGAACAGCTGAAGAAAGTGGAGAGTTTCAAGTATCTGGGAAGCCTGATACAAGATAATGGAAGAAACGATAGAGAAATAAATGAGCGGGGGAGACAGTCAGAAGCATTCCGGAGGAGTGTGACAAGTATGTTATGGAGCAAGGATGTCCCTCAGAACAGCAAAAAGATCATATATCGGACGAACTATGTCCCTATCCTTACGTATGCCTCGGAGACCTGGGTTATGAAAGGAAGGGAAAAGAGCAAAATACAGGCCAGTGGGATGAGGTTCCTGAGAAGCAGTATTCGAGCTACAAAGATGGACAGAATAAGAAATGAGAGGACCAGAGAATTAATGAAGGAGGAACCATTACAGGATGATATAGAGAAATCTAGACTTAGATGGTATGGACATGTAAAACGAATGGAGGAGAAGAGGATACCCAGGAGGACACACGAGACGAAGTGGGAAGGAAAGAGACCGAGAGACAGGTGGCTGAAGGGGGTGGAAGAAAGCGTGAAGAAGAGAGGAGAAGACTGGACAAGGGTGGAGGCTGCGAGATGGTGGGAAGACAGAAGACGTTGGAGAGGCCTGTGTTCCAAACAGACCCGGCCAGTAGCTGGAAACTGTGCAAGATGATGATGATGACTTTGATCTGATACATTCACATCGAATGTACATGATTTTCATATGGAGAGTGTTCTTCTTCTTCCTTACCATTTGTCCCGCCTAGCTGCAGGGGATACGTTGTCGCCATTTGTTTCTGTTACGGGCCATGTCAGGCTGAAGGTGTTGGTTCTTCAGATCTCCATGTAGCGTATCATCTCACCGTTGCTTCGATCTTCCCTTAGGTCTCTTGCCGACGACTTGCATATTGTAGCCAGTCTCTGCAGTTGTGTCCGCTTCCGCTCATAGAAAATACCCAAACCAACCGCATCTTATCACCGATTGGTGCAACCCCAAACCGTTTCCTGATGTTGTCATTGGAAACATAATCCAATTAGGTGACACCTGCTGTCCATCGCAACATGTTGGTCTCCATAACACCCAAACGACGTTCTGTCACTGTTGTCAGCCAACACTCGCATCCGTACAATGCGAAAGGACGGATGACATTACAATAGATCCTTGACTTTAGGTTGTCCATCCTTCGATTGCAGATGACTCCAGTTGTCTTTCGCCACTTCATCCAAGCTGCGCTGATTCTCGTATTGACCTCTTCTACAAGACTTCCATCATTAGTGATCATAGAGCCTAGATATTTAAATTTTGTTACACGTGGCAAGTCTTCCCCATATCTGTCATCATGTATTCTGTCTTACTTTTGTTTAGGCGCAGGCCATAATGTGCAAGTCGATCGCTCCAGGCTTGGGTCTGAAGGTCTTCTTTGCTTGTGGAGGCTAACATGACATCATCAGCGTAGAGGAGGGTAGGTAGTAGGTCAGTTGTTACAGTGTCCATCACTAGGATGAACAAGAGCGGTGATAAATGCAGAACCTTGATGGACACCAACAGTGATGGAAAAATCTTTTGATGCTCCTCTTGGACGTAGCTACTCGGTTCTCTGTAAAGGAGCTGCATCCAGTTTACGAGGTATTCTGGCACACCATGCTTTCGAAGCGCAAGCTAGATGAGGTTGTGAGATACACGATCAAATGCCTTCTCGAGGTCCAAGAATGCGAGATGAAGTTGCTGATTCTTTTCACGGTGTTTCTCTAGAAGCATACGTGCAGCATGCATTGCATCAGTTACAGCGTAATTCTTTACAAATCCAGCTTGGTTACTTGTAAGCTCGATGATTTTGCGGATCCTCATGTCCAGTACATGCTCAAAGATCTTCATGGCGTGACACAGAAGCCGGATTGGACGATAATTACCACATTCGACAGGGTTTCCTTTGTGTTTGTATATGGGAACAGTAATGCTCAGTTGCCAATCAGTTGGTGTTCGTCCCTCTTTGATAATCCGATTGAAGAGTTGTGTTAGCCATTCAGTTGCATCCCAACGTTTCGAGTACCACAAATCTGCTGGAAGATCATCAGGGCCAGTGGTTTCCCCTGCTTCATTTGTTTCAAAGCAGCGTGGACCTCAACGACTTTTATATCTCTGACGGGCCCTTCAACAACGGTGGAGGACAGTATTGGTGGGTGGGGGAATTCTTCATTTGAGATCGTGCTAAAATAGCTTCGCCAACCTTCTCTTGATTTGTTGCAGTAGGTCAGCAGGTTACCATTTTCGTCATTCACACCATAAAAGTGATGGACATCAATAGATTTGTGACGTCTGAATTTGGCGAGGTGATATATGCCATATGGAGGTGTTGTAAGATGATAATAATAATAATGTTATTGGTTTTACTTCCCTTATAACTACTCTGGCTTATGGAGATGCCGGGATGCCGGAATTCTGCCCCGAAGGGGATCTTTAACGTGCCAGTAAATCTACCGACACGGCTCCCTCGCATTTGCGAACCCTGACTGCGTCGGGATTCGATCCTGCAGCCTTGGGAGCAGCAGGCGAAAACGCTACCGCTGAGCCACGCAGCCAGCCAGGTGTTGTAAAAAGGTGCTGATTAACCCTCTCAGTGCCACGCGCCGATCAGATCGGCTCTCGCTGCTCGCGCCAAAAGTGCCAAAGCCGATTCAATCGACGCGCAGTTTATCTTATATTTGTAGATTTCTGTAGGCATATGTCCGTGATTATTTCATATGGTTGGAAAGGCGAGGTTTCAAGTTTTCCTGTGCGGTGTTCAATAAAAACATTCACGAAGAAAGCAAGAGACTTCCTATTAAGCAATGAATACCAATATTACTTCTGTAAAGTAGGTCACTATCAACCTATTGTACCATTAACTTAAACACAATATCATATTACAAACATTCTGTACCGGTATATGCCAATCTGTATCTATGCTACGTGATTGTCCCTAATACGAGATTTGTCTCACTGGGACCTATGTAATGGTTGGTTGGTTCCTTACTTTAGGGGCTGCAACAACGCGGTCATGTAGCCCCGTGTACTTTGAGTGTGTGTAGAATCTGTCTGATAACCGGTGTTAATTGTGATGACTGTATTAGTGTATGTATCTGTTTTTTTTTTAAATTTAAGTATGGACTGCAACTTTGAATTTTTCAAATAGTTGGTACTTTTGCCGCCAAACACCACCGTCAACGACTACTAGGCCTAGTTCAGAACTTAGCTACTAGACGCCAATGCAGTCGGCTCTTGGCAATGAACGTAGCAACCTAAGAGCATTGTTTACATTCTTGACCTATACAATTTAGTTTCACACAGGTGTAATTAGTGGAAAGTTCTTTAACATGCCATAAATCTATGACATGGGACCGCCGGCTTTACTTCCCCTCCGAAGGAAGGCATACTGAGGGACCTATGTACATACGTGATTAAATACATGAAAGGGTCTGTTCCATCATATAGGTTAAGTTGGGCTCTCACAATATTTTACCTGACTATTGTAATACATAATCTAGCTAACTTTTGGACTTTTAAAGTTGCACATTTTTCCGTATTGACAGAATGTAATAATAAACAACGTTTTTTATGGTTCCGCCTAGTCAATACTTGTTTTATTAAAGATTTTATCGTGACATGATTCACTTGTCTTTAAGTACGTTGGTACATGTTTCGGTGTCTTATAGCATTGGCACCTTCATCAGCCTACGGTTTTGGTAGCACTCAATGACATTCATTACTAGTCCATAAAAGTACTTATTAAAAATAACACACAGATGATTAAAATAACACATTAAAAAGTTTGTTAGAACACTGTCATCCGTGTGTTATTTTTAATAAGTACTTTTATGGACTACTAATGAATGTCATTGAGTGCTACCAAAACCATAGGCTGATGAAGGTGTCAATGCTATAAGAGACCAAAACATGTACCAACATACTTAAAGACAAGTAATCATGTCACGATAAAATCTTTAATAAAACAAGCCTCTCTCTCAGCTCTAGACAGGAGAAAACAAAAGAAAGCCAAATCTGTCTGTTCCTTAAGAAGGAAAGGTTCCACCAACCTGTTAATTCTGTTTGTAATAACCCTTGACAAAAGTTTGAAACTCGTTGATTTTAGAGCTATGCCTCTATATGTGTTTAGGTCATTCGTTTGTCATTTTCCTTTATAAAGAAGTTTCATTCTCGACTTTCTTCAATTGTCTGGAATATCCCCCCTATCTCCAAACATTTATTGAAAAGTATTCAGGTGATGGATGCCATGGGAATTGTGTAGGCCTACTACGATTTTCCTTGCATGTAACCTTAGCCTCCAATAATATAAAGCCTACTCAATCGTGGCGTTCTCTGCATCAACACTGTCCTCCTAGCAGTGTTCGTATTGACAACTGCAGCGCTGACTTACCACCTAACATTAACCTGTAATAGCATTGCTATCGCAAGCTAAAACCAGCAAAAATGTACCTATACACTATATTTTCAGTACATGAATACACATTGTTGAGTAGAATGAAGTAAAATAGAAGAGATGTTCATCTTTTAGTAGTAGGGGTTCGTTTCGACTGCAGATTTCCCTTATTAGATAGCACGAACACTGTCTGGTATGTGCAAGAGTAAGGTACGGGTACTGTAGATGGTTGCACTGATTATGTTTACCAGCGAACCATAGAGTTTCAGTGAAAAGGATCGACTTTTCTTAATTTTTGTGAATCTTTCTTATAATTTGATTTTCTTCTCAAGACGTAGTCTCATGTCATTGGTGAAGTTAGTGACGGATGGGTGCAGAAACTTTTGCAATTTTATCCTGCTCAGTTCTTCAGGATGATCACTTACTCCATAATGTAGAATATGATTCATAGTAATATGTGGCAGCAGTATTCTAGTTAATGTTTGTGCTATTCTTGGACTGCTCAGTGTAACCGATATCATTTCGTCCAGGGAAACTAAACCTGCCTTACGATACCGGAGACCAGCTCTTCTTCTGTCTTTGAATTTTATTAGTGGCATTACTGCAGATAGATTCAGGATACCAAGGGGCAGTTGACTTCGCTGTTCCGTCCCTTATAACAATAACTAACTCTGGATACTACTAATTTTATCAAGCACTCTTGACATGATCTAGGGAGGCTATGGTCTTCAGGTCGTTGTTATTGTTGTCATGTAGCCCCGTGTTCTTGGGTGTGTATAGAATTTGTCTGATAACCCCTGTCACTGGAATGTCTGTAATAGTGTGTGTATTTGTAATTGAGGTAAAATTTGGGTATGAAGCAGACGAGGCCTTAATTTAGGTACTAGGGTAGAAGTGGGAAACCACGTAAAACCACTTCCAGAATAGCTGAGGTAGGAATTGAACCCGCCTCTTCTCAGGTTTGCCTCATGAGGCTGAGTATACACCGTTCCAGCCCTCAGAACCAGGAATCAAGCTCGGGCCTTCGCAGTGACAGCCAAGAATGTTAGCCACTACGGAACGAGGCAAACTCGACAGCCCATACCAAATACCCTCCAATATAGGCCATTGCAGCTCTCGTCATAGAAATGTGGTCATTGAAATATTAGCCTAGTGTCTGCTACCCTGTGTCATTGTGGCGTGTGCATTTGTAATTCCAGTGATCATTTGGAAGGAACCATCCCGGGATTTGCCTGGAGTAGAAGTAGGAAACCATGGAAGGATGAAATGGGAATCTAACCCACCTCTTCTCAGTTTTGCCTCGTGAAGCTGAGTGTACCCCATTCCAGCCCTCAGACCAGAATTAAATTTCTTGGCAGAGCCTGGATTCTAACATGGATCACTGGGTGCGACAGCCAAGAATGCTAGCCACTACACGACGAGGTGGACAGGAGATGATCATCATCATCAGAACTGGAGCAATAATACAAGATCACCTAAATTTCAGTCGTATGGTCAGCGTAGCCTACATACCTTATCTGCTTATTGCTTTAATCCATAATTTTCTAGTTGGCACTCGACTCGGAAATTCATGAAAACTAGTTCCAGGAACATTATTTCTAGAGCCTTGTTTACCAAACGGCTCGCAACAGTATACCATCTAAATACAATGGCTGTATTTCAGTAATATATCTTGATTCGTGCATGCACAATGTGTATAAATACCACCAACTGAACTGATCATGTAGGAGGGAATTCAGGGCCTCTAGTGGCAAACATAGCATTTGCAGGGCGGACAGCTCCCAGAGGCTATTGGGCAGGCTTTTAATTATTGGAGGCTAAGATGTAACTAAGCAAATTATTGTTGTTAGGAGAAATAAAAGTAGTAAAATACACCAAGAATGATAATGATATTCCGCTGTGTTCAATGAAAAAGCTTTGCATGTGTTTATTCCTTATGTAGGCTATTAATGATGCGAAATGTCAGCTAACGTTGTGCCGCATACAATACTCGTAGTCTCTAGATGTTGCACATTTTCCCGACAATTTATAACAGATTATGTTTGAAAATTTTTTAAGATCGTGATGAAAAGAGTGTTTCTCCAATTGGATGATTGTATTTAATTGTATGCACTTCGTATAATCTTGGCAAGGTTGTCTTTCCACAGAGCAACTTTACATGGAAGTAGCCATGCAGCTTTTTGTTTATAGTTTTCTGGCAACTTGTTTTAAATTATTCACTAAAATATTTCTAATATTTCCATACCTCCATTAGAAGGTTTCGGGTTCCGTAATTCATGCAAAATGAGGTTCGTTCATTTGTGAAATTGAGGCCATAACCTTTCAGTGATTAACCGTATGGTACTTTACGTAGACTAGGGTGAACCTGTATGGTATATGATCATTTCTTTTAAAAAAATTGTTGCCAGTTGTTTTGGCTATTAGCTTAGGCCTACTGTAATATTTTCCTTACTGAACACTAGGCACGGCTGGATTTTAAGGTGGAACCGCATGTGCTATCAAATATCGCTTTCATGCAATACCTGGAATATGTATATAATTATAAAATGAGTATTGGTTAAGTGTTAATAGATAGGGTATTATAATTATAATGATTAAATAAATATTAAAGAGAAAACAACGAGTTGTTAGTAAATATCAGGCCTGCCGTTAAGGCGAATAGCCTATAACTCGTAGCTTTCGTCACATTTTATCGTTTAAACGGGTGAAGTTAATCCCTATATATATATATATTATAATTGTAAAAGTCTGTGTGGGTGTCTGTGTGTTAGTTTGTTACCTCTTGACACGAAAATGGCTGGACGGATTTGGATGAAATTTGAAATGGAGGCAGCTTATACCCTGGGATAACATATAGGCTACCTTTCATCCGGAAATAAATCATTGTTCCCGTGGAACGGGTAACATAACTGAAAAGTCACCAAAAATACTCAACCAGGACAAAATATCGAAGTTGTCGCATAAAGACCGGACTAAGCTCATTTTATGCACCTCGATGCAAGAAACAATACTCGGTGCGTCCCTATGGGTCACCGAAAACCACATTTTAAGGCCCTAAAACCAACAGTTTCAAAGATATTCGCAGAAAACTATCTCGCTCTGATAAACTTATGAACTAATGGCAAGTCCGTTTCCATGGCAACAGTAACTCAAGGTATGACATCCGATTTTCTATATATCCCTGTACAAGGCAATGCCAATCTATTTATTATCTTTTTCAAGATATATATAAACATAATAAGAACAGGCCTGCCTCTCATCCGGAGGTCCCGGGTTCGATTCCCGGCTCCGTCAGAGATTTTAGACACTGACGTGAGGGCTGCAACGGGGTACACTCAGCTTCATGCGGACAATTGAGTAGCTGTCTGATAGTGAGGCAGCGCCCCGGTCACGAAGAACAAGATTAACGGCCGAGGTGACACGATGCACTGACCAAGTGTGACCACTATATCTGCAGGCCAAATGGCAGGGAAGCGGTTGCATGATAGGCCTAGGCCCTTCATGGGCTGTAGTGCCAGGGGTAAAAAAAAAAATAGGGAAAGCGCCTTCTAATACCACCTTTAATTTTTAAACACTACAGTAGCGGCTACTAAATAAAGGTAGCGATATAGCTACGTTCAATTCCATAAACACTGGACTCACAAATCCCGTATAGTTAAGTACAAATATCAGTCTGGTCGTTATTTCAGTAGCAACGAAGCTCTGTGGCGGCTGTTGCCGTTTCCGTAACACTTAAGGCATCCCGCCGTCCCATACCTCAATGTGCACTAACAAAATTGTGAACCAGTCTATATTACTGAAATGAATTTCTACGAGCGAGTATCCACTCCGGTAAAAACACACTCACTACCTTTTCCAAAATTTACACAAGACATGATTTCTAAAGCACTCTTCTGTATGTTGAAGTACAGAGATATACCACATGGAAAGATACAATAAAATGTTGGCAAATCTGAGTTCAAGGATCTGCTGTTCAGAATAGCCTTTCAGTACAGGTTATGCGGCCCATGTTCGTAACATGGAATGTTTTCCTTGGACAATGCATCTACACCATTTGCGGGGGCAACGCATTTCAAAGATCTCTAAAAACACAATAATCAGGGAATTGGAGAAAAATTTAAATTGGGAGCGAAGATTCAAGGAGAAATAATTTCATCTCTGAGATTTGCTGATGACATCGTCATCTTGGCCGATACGCCAGAGAATTTGAAGGAGTTTTTGAATGGTATGGACTCCGTCTTGAGGAAATAATTCATGATGAAAATCAATAAATGTAAAACAAAATTATTGGAATGCAGTCGAAAGAAATCAAAAATCTTAATGGATGTCGAATTGGCAGGCGAAACGCTATGGGAAGTAGGAGACTTCTGTTAATTAGGAAGCAAAATATCCAATGATGGACGAAGCAAAGAGGATATAAAAAGTACGTTAGCTCATGCAAGGAAAGCATTTCTACAAAAAAGGAATATGTTGACAACGAATATACATTTAGGTATTAGGAAGTCATTTATGAAAGCTTTTGTGTGGAGCGTGACACTATAAGTAAGTGAAACTTGGACTAATGGTGCAGCAGAAAAGAGGAGAATTGAAGCGTTTGAAATGTGGTTTTACAGGAGAATGATGAAGATCAGATGGATAGATGAAAAGCTACTGTATTAAGACGAGTGGGAGAGATGTTTCTGGCGACTGTTAATGAAGAGAAGAGATAGGTTGGTAGGACACATATTAAGACACCCAGGAATAGCAAGCTTAGTTATGGATGGGGGGGTCGAGGACAAGAAATGTAGGGGTAGACCAGGGTTAAACAGATTGCCTCGGATGTAGGGTGTGGTAGCTATGTAGAGATGAAACGATTAGCTCAGGAGACGGAGGCATGGAGGGCTGCATCAAACCAGTCAAAAAACTGAAGACTCAAACAACAACAACAACAATCAGAAATTTTAATTACTTAGAGAGACATGTGAGGCAAAAGGGTTGTTGGGGAATTTCAATCCCTGGGATGTAGGCGTAACACTGGAAGAGACTGCATAATGTACATCAGCGGCCAAGGTGAGAGTTATTTTACTATAGGTCTATTAATAGAGACATGTTGACGTTCAAATCATCAATAAGTGTGGCAAAATTACACCCAGAATACTTTTAATTCCCCATATTCCGATGGATTTGCCATTTCCAGTGTGCAAGAGTGCAGTTCCCTCTTCAAACAATATTAGCAATTTCTATTAACAAAGCGCAATCACACACACTTAACAGCAGTAGGTGTACATTTAGACAAAACCATTTCATCTCATGGGCAACTGTATGTGGCGTGCTCACGAGTATCCGGACAACAAAATCGTTATGTCTCAGCAGAAGATGGCAAAACCAAAAACGTAATTTTCAAATGTGTTCACATAATGTAACATCGTACCCTGCAGACTTTCACAACTCTATAAATTTCCCACTTTGCTGCTCATTTCAATATAAGTTTACTGTACGTATCAGAAATTTTCAGAATTAGAATGGACCCACTTCTAGCCGCGATTGCTGTAATAGAATAGACCAATTATCAGCAATAATGCATCGTCCCCATTGGCTTGATCGCGAGCGAAGCCGCGGGTACCTGCTAGTGCATAATATACCAATATAACAACAGAATTTTGTAAATAATTATTGTAATGCACATTGTGCGCACTTATCCTTAATAATAATAACAACCGGATAGTAAATATTTATAATATTCGCACATATAACATATTTAATTGGCACCAACTTAATACTGCCGTGTGAAATGTGCAAATCGCACACTTTTGTGCAAGCTGTTTGTTATGGTCCTTTCTGTTGCGAAGTTTTACTAATTAGGCCTACTCTTTTGGGAGACACTTGTCTTTGGAATATTCAAGAATGGCCAACCCTCCAGTTCTTACTTCATAAGTTGAACACCTAATAACAAAACCACAGTCCGAAATAATAATTAAAGTAATCACGAACGATTCATTGCCAATGAAAATCGAGAGACATGCGCGGACCGGATGTTCGCTATGCGCAAGCCTCGGTGCCATTTTAAACTCGTGGAAGTGAGTCAGAAAATCATGTTGTGAGTTGTCGCTATAAGCTCAGTTCCGCTTCATCGGTATGGTATATTGATGTGTGATAACTGATAAGACACTACTGTAACCTTTGTGTTCTGTGAACAAGAAGCTCAAGGTTCATGCACAGAAGTGTACCGTAAGTGGCATATTTAGTTATTTCAATAGGGAAAAGCTACACACTTCATCATTTCCTCAAAGATCCACACTCGTGTGGCGGATCTAGTATTTGTCGAGTTCACAGTGAAAAAGCACTTGTAATTCAGATCATCGGTGAGTTTATTATGAAAATAGCTTTGTAATGTGATGGTGGAAACATTGGTTAGAATACTTCCAGAAAAGTTAGCTTTGAATGAAAGTATTTGATGAAATTAAATTTCTGAAAATCTGTTATGTGGGACTACTATACATTGCGATACGGCCGCGTATGAAATTGCCCTAAAACAAAATAGCGGCTTAATAATTGGTTATGGACTAGCAAGTACACTAAGATTACGGCACTTCTTTTCAACAGAATATCCAAGAACAAATGTATTTAAGGCCAAAACAATCGAAAAAAAAGGGGTAGATCAACAAATATTGCTGTAATTAAATAAAATGTAACACCTATAATTCGCATTGGAGACACACCTCCATGTTTGAAGTAGTACGCAGGTCGGCAGTCATCTGTTCAATACATCAAGTCAAGGAGCATTGCGAGAAAGACGAAACACTTCCCATAAAGGTTGAAGAAATGGAAATAGTTCTTCTGCTAGAGCTGAGAGAGCGCTACCAGTTGACAGAGCAGGGAGAGGTATCCAACTCTTGACTACGAATTAAATCAACACTATACCGTACAGATCCGGGTTACGCATAGCATATCGCAGATTCGAATTTACAAACCTCCAGGACGCTAGAGGTGACGTTTCGAAAATCCAATAAGGACCGTGTGAATATTAATTTAATCAACACAATAACTTACCGATTCCGATAAAATATCACAGATTCGAATTTACAAACTTCCACCTCATTGAGATTCGAACCCGCGACCCTCCAGGAAGCTAAAGGTGACTTTTCGAAAATTCGTTGTAAGGACCGTCTGAATACTAATTTAATCAACACAATACCGTACCGATTCCGATAACATATCGGAGATTCATATCTACAAAGTTCATCATCATTGGGATCCGAACCCGCGAACCACCTGGAGGCTACAGGTGACTTTTCGAAAATCCGATGTAAAGACCGTCTGAATAATAAACACAATACCATACCATACCGTTTCCGATAAAATATCGCAGATTCGAATTTACAAACTTCCACCCCATTCGGATTCGAACCCTCGTCCCTCCATGACGCTAAAGGTGACTTTTTGAAAATCCGGTGTAAGGAACGTCTGAATACAAATTTAATCAACACAATACCGTACCGACTCCGAAAACATATCGCGGATTCGAATTTACAAACTTCCACCTCATTGGGATTCGAACCCTCGACCCTCCAGGAGGCCAAAGGTGATGTTTCGAAAATCCGATGTATGAAACTTCTTAATACTAATTTAATCAACATAATACCGTACCGATTCCGATAACATATCACGGATTCGAATATACAAACTTCCACCTCATTGGGATTCGAACCCCCGACCCTCCAGGACGCTAAAGGTGACTTTTCGAAAATCCGGTGTAAGGAACGTCTGAATACTATTTTAATCAACAAAATACCGTACCGATTCCGATAACATATCGCGGATTCGAATTCACAAACTTCCACCTCATTGGGATTCGAACCTGAGACCTTCCAGGATGTATGAAACGTCTTAATACTAATTTAATCAACACAATACCGTACAGATTCCGATAAAATATCGCAGATTCGTATTAACAAACTTCCACCTCATTAGGATTCGAACCCACGACCCTCCAGGAAGCTAAAGGTGACTTTTCGAAAATCCGATGTATGAAAAGTCTTAATAATAATTTAATCAACATAATACCGTACCGATTCCGATAACATATCGCGGATTCGAATATACAAACTTCCACCTCATTGGGATTCGAACCCCCGACCCTCCAGGACGCTAAAGGTGACTTTTCGAAAATCCGATGTATGAAACATCTTAATACTAATTTAATCAACACAATACTGTACCGATTCCGATAAAATATCGCAGATTCGTATTTACAAACTTCCACCTCATTGGGATTCGAACCCGCGATCCTCGTGACTTTTCGAAAATCCGATGTAAGGACCGTCTGAATACTAATTTAATCAACACAATACCGTACAGATTCCGATAACACTTCGGAGATTCGAATTTACAAACTTCAACTTAATTGGGATTTGAGCCCGCGAACCTCCAGGACGCTACAGGTGACTTTTCGAAAATCCGATATAAAGACCGTCTGAATAATAATCAACACAATACCGTACCGTTTCCGATAAGATATCGCAGATTCGAATTTATAAACTTCCACCCCATTCGGATTCGAACCCTCGTCCTTCCAGGACGCTAAAGGTGACTTTTCGAAAATCCGGTGTAAGGAACGTCTCAATACTAATTTAATCAACACAATACCATACCGATTCCGATAACATATCGCGGATTCGAATTTACAAACTTCCACCTCATTGGGATTCGAACTCGCGACCCTCCAGGACACTAAATGTTACTTTTCGAAAATCCGATGTATGAAACGCCTTAATACTAATTTAATCAACACAATACCATAACGATTCCGATAAAATACGCAGATTCGAATTTACAAACTTCCACCTCATTGGGAATCCCAGCGGGTCCTCTGTCTACCCACGTTCCTTCCTGTCCTGGGGTCCCATACCGTTAGCTTGTGTGTCCATCGATCGTCTTTCAAATTATTAAGTGGATTCAATTCAATACGGACCAATATGGATAATAACAATTAAAATGGCGGCTTCCGTGACGTCTTCAACGACGTCACGAAAACGAAATACTCCTCTGGCAAGTTTACGGGAAAAGCCTGGGTAATAGGGGTTTTTTGGGTGCGGAAACACAAAAACCTTCGAAACGACCTATGCATCGAAATCTATGATTGTCCTATATAGCTCAATTAAAGATTCTGATACATATAAAAATTCGCAAATTCACGTCATATATTTAAAATTTCCGTATCGAAATAGGCTATATAATTGGCCTATGTAGGTCAATTACAGATTCCGATACACATCGTAATTATTTTCATTTTTCACATAAAAAACATGGCATCGAAATCTATTATTTACCTAAATAGCTCATTTAAAGATTACAAAGCATATAAAAATTTCGCAAATTCACGTCATAGGATATATAAGATTTCCGTATCGAAATCTATAATTGGCCTAAGTAGATCAACTACAGATGACGATGCACATCGTAATTATTTTCATTTCGTACATAAAAAACATGGCATCGAAATCTATTGTTTACCAAAATAGCTCATTTAAAGATTCCGATACATATAAAAATTTCGCAAATTCAAGTCATATATTTAAAATTTCCGTATCGAAATCTATAATTGGCCTAAGTAGATCAAATACAGATGACGATACACATCGTAATTATTATAATTTCATATTAATAAAACATGGCATCAAAATCGTTAAATGAGCTATATAGGTAAATTACAGCTTTCGATACAATGTCTTATCAATATAAAATTAAATTAATTACGACGTGTAACGTCATCTGTAATTCAACTACATAGGCAAATTACAGATCCCGAAACTGAATTTTAAAAATATGTCTTCTAAATGTAACCCTAAATTAAAATATTTTCGTATGTACGGCGTATCAAATTGAGGTAGGCCAATACATAAATTACAGATGACAAAACATAATGCGTTTCGAAGGTCATTTCTGTTATTGAGTTGTCACCACCCAAAATAACCTATAACCAAGGCTTTTCCCATAATCTTGCCTGAGAAGCATTTCGTCAAGTGTTTGATAACATCACTAAAGCAGTCAATTTGTTTTTATAAAAAAGTTCTGCACAAACGATCACGGTCTGTAATAATCGCCGGTTGGCATAAATACATTAACACATTTCCCATGCAAACACAAACCTAACCTAGCTGCTGGCACATTGTAATATTCTTATAAAACATTGTGGTCAATAATGTTATTGACCCCACCACATAGCAAGAAATGGTTTTGTGTAGTTACATTTCTTTTTTCCAAAGTTGGCTGCAAATACGCAAACACAACCACAATGCCATCCGCAAAATCAACCCAAAGGCAAAACATTGTGGTCAATAATGTTGTTTTTGCTGGGTGGGGGCTGGGCCCCACCCCCCGCTAGGTTGGTATTTTTTTTGTTTTCCAATATTGACTGCAAATACTTGTATCTCAATTAGAAATCACAATCCTTCACATACTGTTTAATAACGCCTCATAGACATACTATATGAAACGTCTCTTTTTCAAGTGTTAAGGTAAATGCCAATTCGTCTAAATTTTACCCATCCATTACTATTTTAACAGGCGTAATTACCCAACACCGTGAGTGACGTAATATTATCATTTAGACAAATGACATTGTCTATGGCTTTCGAAGAGTACAGTGCACCTCTCCTATTAAATGCAACAACCAAAATAAATATATGAACAACGTAAACAACTCACCGATAGATCCCAAAGGCCGTATTATTCCACATGTACAAAAAGGGGCAGTAATTTTCAACCACACGTTCCCACACGTAACAACATTTTATTTGAATTCAACAACTTAAGGAATTCAACAATTTTAATACAAATCGCCAACACAATCGAGCACACGACACTGCTAATATCAAAATCTTGTTCTATAGGTTATACAAGGGAATATTTATTTTAATATTACGTTTAGAAAACGCTAACGAGTGATAAGACAAAAATGGCGAAGCAACTTCAGCAAATTCCCGCGGCGAACTGACCACGGAACTGACGTAGTAATCAGCTGACAAACAACCCCAAGCAACCAATAGCGTTACCGATAGCAATACGTCAGCCGTGACGTCGCACCTGACGTCATAGAAGCCCTAAAAATTCCCTAAACGCCGGTGTATCGCAAGCTATAGATGAACCAACAAAAATATCTGTTAACATAAATGCCCTGGTAAGCATTTGTATTATACAGTTACAAGGTATTTTAACACCCTGACATAGCCTTCAATAACCATTGGTTGTTTTGTCGTTCTTTGTGTTACAAAATGGAGTGGTACATAGTGATGTAAAATACCCAGGTATTTATAAACCGGGGTAAATACCCGGGGTATATAACCGGGTAAATACCCAGGTATTTTAGATTTTTCATTAAAAATCCTGTGTCCTGGTAAGTTGAACCTTAAACTATGCAAACTATTCTACATTAATTTTTTAGAAATGTAACAACATTAGATAGTTAATAAAATTAAATATAATTAGAATTGGGACTTGAAAACAGAATTAGAATTGGGAATTAGATCAGGAGATAAAATTCAATAGTTATAACCTGAAAAACTCAGGGTTAGAATTGAACTAGGCTTTTTTGCAAACATTGAGATAAAAGTTGAGGGAAATTTATTCAGAGCATTGGCCAAGTTCTACAAAAGGTGTAATATACAGTTTTTCAGAACAGTTTGTAAAATCATCTCTACTTAGTATAAAGCAAAGTCCCCGATTCTTGGATGTCACGGGTAATCTCGAGAACCTCTGGATATATTTTGATGCGGGTTTCACAATTCTGTAAAGGATATCTCGAGGATGATTTCTGTAGAAAATAATTTATTTATGATCAAAGGAAGCAGAGCAGTAACGATTTCAGTGAAAAAAATAAACAAAAAACCTGGCGTCCGAGCGCTTTTTTAAGTTTATTTTGGGCAAACCGTTAAACATATCTAAATACTATGAGTGTAAGAATTGTTCAGCATGAAAAGTTCTACATAAAATCCAGGAGAGCATATCTCTATCTTCAATACATCGCCCAGGATAAGTATTTTTACGTTTTCATTTCTTCCAACCGTGTCCATTCTAATATTGAGGCGACAGTTTACGAGCTAGCTAAGGGCGAGTCTTATCACCCTTGTTACAGCCTAACTAGCGGGCGAACCTATTACCCCAGATACAGCAGCAAACCGCAGAGTCGTGTTGAGTTAAGACTTCAGAGAAGGCTGGTTGTGTTTGGAGTTTCCTTGGAAGTTCAACTCGGTTTTTCTTCATTTCGCCTGTGAACTTTTCGTTCCGCAAAATACAGTCAATTTAAGATTAGACGGAAGGGGGGATTTGTGTTTCATGCACCTCGCCATTCTTACATTACGTCTGTCAAGAATTCGTTATAATTAATAGTCCAGTCAGTGATGTTAAGCCATCATGCCGAGATGTAAAACGGATATAGGTCATAGTTCATCGACATCGCAAAATAAAAAAGTGCTTATCACGTCACAATGAAACAGAGCAACACATAATTTCTAGATTGCCACAAGAGAAAGAAAGACTTCGTTCTCGGCACCTTCAAACCGTTGCTCAAGAAGAACACCATCTGAACCACGATCAGAAACAAGCTCATAACACTAAGAAGGAAGGTAAGATATTTTTTCTTGATGCCTCTGTGGGCACAGGCAACACGTTCTTGATTTATGTGTTGCTCGCCAAATTGAGGCCTGGCGGTAATATTGCTCTTGCCGTCACATCATCTGGAATTGCAGCCACTCTTTTGGAAGGAGGAAGAACAGCACATGCAACATTTAAATTTCCTTGGAAAGTCAGCAGTAATGATGGAAATGTATGTAATATTTCAAAACAAAGTAACACTGCCAATTTAGTCCAAAATTGTTCTTTAGTTGTATGGGATGAGGCTACAATGTCGCACAAAACTTCCGTTGAAGCTGTAGACAGGTCCTTGCGTGATCTAAGGAATCGGAACACACCTATGTGTGGTTGCACAGTTTTGTTCGCCGGAGATTTTCGTCAAATCTTACCAGTCGTTACCAGAGGAACGAGAGCCAACGAAGTGAACGCTTCATTAAAAATATCTTACATCTGGCCAGATATAACAAATTGGCATTCAAAACTAACATGAGAGTAGGCTACTCTTATCTTCAGAAGATAATAGTTTGTTTGCTAATTTGTTACTTAGAGTCGGAAATGGAGATTTACCGGTCATTGACGGGAAAATTACCCTCAGTGACGATTTCTGTGCTTTAGTAAGCAGTGTTCAAGAATTGATTGATAGCGTTTATCCTCAAATCCATGGCCTATCTAACAAGTCTCATTCGTGGTTTAAAGAAAGAGCAATATTATCATCGACAAACGAACAAGTTGTGAAAACGAATGACTTGGTGTTCTCCAAATTCACTGCCCAGGCTCTAGTATATTACTCAGTAGGCTAGACGCAGTAGTCAATAGTGAAGAAGCTGTTCATTACCCTACAGAATTCCTAAATTCTTTATTTCCTTCTGGCTTGCCACCACGCAAGCTTATTTTAAAAGTAGGAGTGCCTATTATATTGCTACGTAATTTACAACCACCAAAGTTATGCAATGGGACACGATTGGTAGTGAAAACGTTGAAAAACTGTTTCATTGAATCAGCTATCTTAACTAGCTGTGGTACAGGAGAAACGGTCTTAGTACCCAGAATCCCTATGATTCCTTCAGATTTGCCTTATCGTTTCAAACGAGTACAATTTCCAGTAAGAGTCTGCTTTGGCATGACTATAAAGCACAGGATCAGACACAGCGTGACTGGAGTTGATCTTAATGGAGAATGTTTTTCTCATGGGCAGCTTTACGTGGCTCTATCGCTTGTTACATCAAACCGAAATCTTTTCGTGTTCACTGCTGGAGGGAAAACGACTGTCGTATACAAGGATATCTTATAAGACCTCCGTTAGAAGTAGCCTATCACCTTGCATTCATAACTGTTCCCGGGCGAAGCCGGGGTGGGTTGCTAGGTCATATATAAAATAAATAATCAAATAACCGAAAAGGCTAGTAAATAGAAAATCAAACAAAGAATAGAAATTGAGAGGGAAGTACAGTGTCAGTTTGAATCCTGGGTAGGATGAGCTAAGCAGTGTTGCCAATCCATATGCTTGCTGGCATACAGTATATCTTCACACATTATAGAGCCCACATACTACAAAAACTTCCTGGCATGCATTTGTGTTACTTAGAGTATGATTTAAAAATTAATATTTCTTTAATATTTAAAATTGAATGAAAAATAACTTAAAAGCACTTTTACTAAGCTTTTTTTTTTTTTTTCAAAAGTCCTTTCTATTGATTATATTTTATTACCTTTTGAGTTTTGGCATACACTTTCAATTAATATGCAAATAGCTTACTCTTATTACTACAAAAGTAGCTTTTCCCTCCCACATCTTTGTTGCTCATTTCCAGTATCGTAATAAAACTCGACCTTCTCAATATCTTGGTATTTATTAAAAATTTAAAACACAAAACACATCAGTAAAAATTAACACCATTGGTATTGCTAGGTTCTTGAGAATACACTTATATAGCACTGTTCTAATGTTTGTTGATGTGCACTCACATTACTTCTCAGGAGTAATATGTTCATTTTCGCCTCATTTCATCCATTCACTCATCATTTTATGTATTTTTTATTATGATATCTTTAATTATGCTGGATTTTGCAACTTAATTTATGGCTGAAGAAGGGACCAGTACTAGAGGCCCCGAAACATGTACCATATAATAGCAAGTTTATAACTTGTTGTAAATAAATGTATGGACTAGGCGGAACAGTTTCTCCTTTGTTATATAGTGAATCTGTCGATATGGAAAATGAACTTTTTTCAGAGCACTATTTATTTATCAGAATGTCGGCATACTGTGAGTTGTTGTTTGAGTCTTCAGTTTTCGACTGGTTTGATGCAGCTTCCATGCCTCCCTGTCCTGAGCTAATCTTTTCATCTCTACATAGCTACCACACCCTACATCCGAGGTAATGTGTTTAACATATTCTAACCTTGGTCGACCCCTACGGTTCTTGTCCTCGACCCTTCCTTCCATAACTAGGCTTGCTATTCCCGGATGTCTTAGTATGTCCTACTAACCTATCTCTTCTCTTCATTAGCAGTCGCCTGAAACATCTCTCCTCTCCCACTCGTCTTAATACCTCTTCGTTTGTAACCCTATCTACCAATCTGATCTTCATCATTCTCCTGTAACACCACATTTCAAACACTTCAATTCTCCATACACATCAAAAATTTGCTATTTCAGCTCATCGCATTACACATAAAAATATCCGCATTTCAGCGCATTTTTATAAAAGCAGGTATCGCGATCTTTACTAGATCTACATAACTTAGCTCAGAGGATTTAAATGAGTTTGTGAATGGTATGGACTCCGTCATGAAAGAATTCATGATGAAAATCAATAAGTGTAAAACAAAAATATTGGAATGTAGCCGAAATAAATCAGAAACCTCTCTGGACATCAAATTAGCAGGTGAAAAGCTAAAGGAAGTAGGAGACTTGTGTTACTTAGGAAGCAAAATAACCAGTGATGAATGAAGCAAAGAGGATATAAAAAGTACACTGGCTCAGGCAAGGAAAGCATTTCTACAGAAAACGAATCTGTTGACATCGAATATAGGTTTAGGTATTAGGAAGTGATTTTTGAAAGCATTTGTCTGCCCCCCCCCCCCGTGTGGGTACGGGATAGAATACACCCACGGTATGCCCTGTCTGTCGTAGGAGGTGACTAATAGGGTTGACATGGCCGAATAACTTGCCAGTTTTTGATTTGTTCAGACCCCCTGTGGATGCAGGGTTGATACGCGACCGGGAAAACCGGGAAAAGTCAGGGATTTTTGTTACGGTCAGGGAATTTTGTAAAAAAAAAGACAGAGAAAGAAAGAAAGAAAGAAGAAAAGAAAGAAAAAAAAGAATTATTAAGGTTTGACAGTAATTTTTGGTTGTTATACTAGGGTGTCTACCGGTAACGAAAAGTAACGAAAAAGTAGCTAATTTTACAAACGGGTAACGAAAGTAACGAAAATTTGCTGAGGTCTGTTTAAATCGTTTAAACCCGCGCCGCTAGGCTCACGGGTTGTGATGAAGCTAGGTTCAAGCAAGCGGCACCGATTGACGTAGGCTTCCCCGTGCACGACCTCAAGGAAATGCATACTACCTTCAGTGGTACTGTCTACATCGGTTCAATGTATATTTTCGGCATCAAGAAGAGTTTTTTTGTGTGAAATGTTTTTCTGTATTATTCGAAAACCTGACTTTTTGCGAGACGTTTATTCGTGATAACATCCGAAACTCAACAGAAACCTCTCATTTCTGATATTGACCTATAAATTTGGATATCTCAAATTGAAGTACAGAAATAATGCGATATAATTTATTGTCGCGATATTGCGAAATGATACAGTTTCGAAAGAAAATCGCAAAAATGCTCCGAAATACATAGACGATGGTATATTTTAAAAATCTATCAGTCTCGTAAATTTGCGACATCCAGTTCGGTTAATTCGAAACTCCGTTATGTGTCTATTTTTCCTTCGAACTTTGGTTCCATTGGATATATAATCTAACCGGTTATCTTGAAAACTTGTATAATTTGAATTCGAAAGAAAATGTGCCTCTTATCCTATTATTCATGCTATCCTCTCTGAATAATAATTCGTAATATCCGATAACTACTTCGAACGTTCATCCCCCAAAATCACATCCTCAAAACGGCCGGCTGACCGCACGATTTGCCTGCGGGAATCTCGTCAAACGGAACGAGATCGATGCCAATTGCGTAAGTCATAAAACCCGTGCCCAGTCACGAACTTGTGTCTACGAGGACTGCGGGAATCCTGTCAAAGGTGGTTGGGCACCCATCACGAAACATACCGAACCCTATTAGCCACTTTTCCCATTACCGTATACTTAAAAGTTTAGGGGAACGAGAAGTGCATCAACTAGGAACAACAGACTACGTAGCATCGTGATACCCATTTCTTCTCGTGATCCACCGTGAACTTCCAACCATAGAATAAGGACAGTGGGAATTACGGCGCTGACGATGTCCATAACTGCTCGTGAATATTAACCATGGCCAACCTCGAGCTTGCCTCCGCCATTCTACCAGGACAGATAGACAGGCAGACAATCGTTGAACGGCCGATTGCATACTATCGCGTTCTCAGTGTCCAACCGCGAGGACAACGTGAATCTCGTAAAACGACCGAGAGCGGCAGCGATTGCGATACATCGCGATATTTCTCCGCTTTCGATGACGAGTACAACTGGATTCTTGTCAAACGGACAGCAAGCGGCGCCGATTGCGTAATAATACTATATTTTTCCGTGCCCGACCTCAAGGACAATAGAAATCTTGTCGAACGACTAAAAGTGACACCGATTGTGTAAATCGCGATTTTTCTCAGTGTTCGATCGTGAAAACTACAAATCTCGTCAAACGGCTGAGACCAGCGCCGATCGTGTAACGTGTCGATATTTCTCCGTACTTGACTGCGAAGACATGATTCGGTGACAATCGCGTAACGTCGCATATATTTCGTGATCTTCCGCGGGGACGTTGGAAATCTCCCCAAACGGTCAAGATCTGAGCAACTTCTTGGTAATCATAACTTCTTGTACATAAGACGGCATATTAACTGAAACTCATTTGATATTAAATATCTAATGTTAGAATAAAATGTATCAGTTGACAGTTTCTAGATACTTTTATTGTGATTGACCAGAAAGTAAGAATTGGTGATTGATTCCTTTCTTCACAGTTTTTTTTAAATTGATGTTAGCAGATTAACATTTTTTGTAAAAATGTGTTCCGGTTCTTATCGTAATAAACGTTATTTATTACAGTAAAGAACTGTATTTTAAATTTTTTTATTTTTATTTGTTTTTATACTTTTAAAGAAACGCGTTAATTTATACAGAGAGCTACATATAAGTCCGGTTTATATAATGAAACATTGCTCGGATATTTTTTTAACACTATTATTTTCATCTACTACAACATTTCTCCTCGCATCTAAGAATAGCCTTGCAGAAATAATTAGTCTAAAATCAGTTTTTCTAACTTAATCTTAATCTATCATACAGAAGAACGTTTCCTAAAGGTAAATGCACTTTTGCTAGGTTTGGAAAACCTAAGGAACCGCGAGGTAAATGTCGTCCCTGTGGTTAATGAATTTTCTATACTTTGCTCTGGAAAATCGGGAAAAGTTAGGGAAATAAACGACTCTGCGGTCAGGGAATTTCTTAAAATTTGGTCTGGAACACCGGGAAAGGTCAGGGAAATTTGAAATCCTGAAAGCGTATCGACCCTGGGATGGGGAGGGCAGAATTCATCCACGGTATCCCCTGCCTGTCGTAAAAGGCGACTTAGAGGGGGCCTTATAAAGGTCGAGTTTAGATGGTATGCCCCATCCCTTCAGGTGGGTGCGCCATGTACCCTTTCGGTAGTATCCGCCTTACAACGAAGGTCCCTGCATGGCTGAATACTGGAGCTGCATAAATCACTGTGCATGCCGAGGGGGAAGTGCCTGTTCGAGGCACTGGGACCCCGGGCAATACCTGCTATGCCAGGTAGGTATTGCCTTGGCTGGGTGGTGCCCACAGGGATGGCCCCCGTTCGGAGTGGGCAGTATTCGTGGAGGATTTCGTCCGGGATACCTTCAAAGCGCTCACGGACACCTGTACAGGGGTGGCACCCTCAAAAAGCAGTCTCGAGAGTGTGAAGCCTTTAATCGAAGATGCCCCGTTTACAAGACCCCTCGCTACCTGGTAGCTACGAGGACAGATGGGGGTGATTTTAAACTAGTAAAATCTATAATTTTTTTCTGAGGAAATCGAGGGGAAATTTGGAGACTTAAGCGGGATTTCCAAGCTCCGGAATGGGCAGCTGTTGCTCCACACCGTTGACCGGAAGCAAACCGAAGCGTTGCTGGAATGCACGCAGTTCGGCAAAATTCCCGTTCAGGTCTCAAAACCCGAAACGCTAAATGAGGTCGGTGGAGTTATTTTCCATCGTGACCTCATTTTAAATAGCGATGCAGAATTGTTGCGGGATCTGCGTAACCAAGATTAGGCGCATCACCCGTTACATTGGAGAGAACAGCGTCGATACCGGCGCTTTTATTCTCCATTTTGAGGGTGATGTTGTACTTAAGCAGGTGAAGGTCACATCGTACCACTGCGATGTTCGATCGTACATCCCTCCACCTATGCGCTGCTATCAATGCCAGAAATTCCGGCATGTTTCCGCCAGGTGCACTGCCAAGTCCGTGTGTAGAGAGTGTGGCAAGGGGACACATGAGGGTGAGTGTACGCCTCCCCCGATTTGTCCTAACTGCCAAGGAAGCCACTCTCCATGATTGAATCAGTGCCCTGAGTTCTGTAAGGAAGCAAAAATTCAAGAAATAAGAACTCTTGATAGGCTTTCATATCACGACGCTCGCAAGAGGTACCGTGATATGAATGCCCCCGAATTTTTGTATTGTTTGCAGCCGCAACGACGCCCTCATTCACCCCTGCCGCACCTTTACCGAGTGTAGTACCCTCGACACCCGTATTTTCAGCAGTGTTAAAATCACCCTCGCTGTACCAGCAAAAAATGTCAGCCCGAAGGAGGTACAACAACCTTCTTCATCCCCGCAAAAGAAGGCGCCGGTTATACCAACGAATAGTTTAATCAGTTGAAACATTCCGTCAAATCGATACAAAATATTTTGCGCTATTATTGCGCTAAGTTAGGTACATGTTTCGAACCTTGCAAGGCGGTCCTTCATCAGCCTCTCACACAAATGGCAACATATCAAAAAAACACTGAACAATATCCAAAAATGCATGCACACTAATAAAACACATATTAAAAACATTCCATTAAAATTTGTACGAAACATATTAAAAAACACATGTTAAAAGTTCTGAGAGTCCATTTATCTTGTTCATTGCCAACGTTTAAACACGTGTCGTTCTGATAGGAGATCTTGTCCTGTTTTGTTATCTGCTTCTTGTCATGTGGGGAACGGAAATAGAGTAGTATTCCCATTTGAATGGTCCAAGTGCAAAAGACTTTTAGGTACTCCCAGACTAAACAGGTAGTCCTCTGTTGAAAGAAAATTAAAATTTATTTAGTGAATGGACTGAAGTAATGAGAATCTAATTATGATCAACCAGAAAACGATTGCTAGAAAATCCTTACCTCCCAGTGTATGCAGTGAACCTGTGCGCTTGAAACAGCTGTTGCAACTAAAGTGCTGAGTCTAGGCGAGGCGAGGTGAGACCACGTGAGACATGTAGGGGTGGAGAATACCATTGGTGGAAGCAATGAGCGGAGGGGCGGGGAGGCACTTGGAGTGGGAGGGGAAAGGAAGTTTGGGTGGTACTACGAACCCAGATCTAATTTATGGAGGTTTTTTTATGTTTGTTGCTGGTGACAAAGTTTGTCAATGTTTCGTATAAAACATTGCTAACGAAATTGATTTCATTCAGATTGTGTGACGGGTTGTTTCTCAAGGCCTGGTCTATCTCAAGCTGTTCTAAAATATTAAGCATAATGCCTTTGCTGCAATAATGTAAAATTTCCAAGTCTTCCTCAATTTTCGAAAAGTTGTGGTTGTGTTCCTGCATGTGATTATTAATGGCTGAGATTTTTTTTTTTTGTGCCTCGCAGCGTTGAAATGCTCATTATATCTTATTTTAAAACTACGCCCCGTTTGACCTATGTAATCCGCATCACAATCCTTGCACTTTATTCTGTAAATACCTAATCTGTAAATGGTTGATTAGGCGGCTGGACCTGTGTTTGTTGAACACAGGGGAACCTGCGCACTTCTCTATTGCACACGGTACTTATTCAAGTATCGATATTACCTTGTGCATTCGTGCGCTGGTTCCCCTGCTACAGTGGGGTGTACACGACGACCTTTGTAATAGTGACCATTTTCCAAATATCGTTACTCTTCCAAACCAGAGAGCCATCCGAGTTACCAAGTCGATGGCATCTCCGTCGGGCCGATTGGCCAACTTTCACGGCACGTGCGGTATTTTGGCTCCTGCTGAGGAAACAATACCTTCCTCATCCGGCAACTCACGCCGGAAGGTTGTCCCTTGGTGGACAGCCGAGATTGCAGCAGCCATTAAAGATCGTTGACGTGCTTTCAAATGCTATCGGAGGCAAAACACTATGGCCAAACTTATCCCCTTCAAAAGGATGCGTGCCAGAGCCCGGTATCTGATTCGGGAGAGTAAGAAAACGACTTGGGAAAGGTGTCTTCTATGACGGCGCATACTCCTTCATCTCAAGTGTGGACTAAGCTCCGTTGGATCTCCAGACTCCCGACATCACTGTCGATACTCGGAGTATCCATCAATGGAGTCATCATCACGGACCATCTCGCCTTTGCTAACCGTATTGACTCGCACTTCTCCTATGTATCCTGCTCTGGGAGTTACGATCCTACATTTCTGACTCTGAAGCGGGAGACAGAGACTCATCGCTTGTCCTTTGCCACTGTTGCTTCAGAGTCCTACAATGTACCATTCCCTGAATGGGAACTGCGCTTGCACTGTGCAGGGATACGGCTCCTGGACTGGATAACATACATAATCAAATGTTAAAACATCTGTGCAAATCCAGTATAAAACAACTGTTGATCCTCTTCAATCGTATATGGATTGAAGAGGAGTTTCCATCTCAATGGCGAGAGAGGATCGTGATACCCATTCCCAAGGTTGGAAAGGATCCCAAGTTTGTAAGCAGCTATAGGCCCATTTGTCTGACAAATGGCCTATGTAAGCTGCTAGAGAAGATGGTGAATCGTCGACTGGTGTGGTTCTTGGAGAAGAGAGGTCTTCTGTCTGAGTACCAGTGTGGATTTCGCTCTCATAGGTCCACCACTGACCATCTGGTGTGACTTAAGTGCGCCATACAGGAGGCATTTCTCCGAAAGCACCACCTAGTCGCGGTTTTCTTTGACCTCAAGAAGGCCTACGACTCCGCATGGCGCTACGGGATCTCTTCCACCCTTCACAAGTGGGGTCACCGTGGTAATCTACAGACTTTCATTGCGAATTTCATGTCCGTCCGACTCTTGCGTGTAAAGGTCGGTAGATTATCGCAATACTATACTCAAGAAAATAGTTCCTCAGGGTTCTGTGCTGAGTGTCACCTTGTTCGCGATTGCCATAAACGGCATTGTTGCTGCCGCCGGGTCCACGGTAGTTCCATCGCTGTATGTAGACGATTTAGCTCTGCATTACAGCTCTGGAAGTATGGCAGTCGTGGAACGGCAATTACAGGTAGCTATAAACCGGGTCGACGGGTGGGCTCATGACCGGGGTTTTCGTTTTTCAGCAGCGAAAACCTCAGTCGTCCATTTTTGTCGGCTCCGGAGGCTACAAGAAGTATAACACATTTACACCCTGAACTACATCTCAGGGATGCTGTGTTGCCGTTGGTTGACACTTATCGCTTCCTGGGGCTCCATTTTGACAGCAAATTAACGTGGCAGCACCATATATGGCAATTTAAAATGATGTGTCTCAGGAAACAACATGCTCAAGTTTCTTAGTGGCACCACGTGGGGGGCTGACCGTGCGGTGCTGCTATGGTTCTACCAAGCCCTGGTCCTGTCCCGGCTAGACTATGGTTCTGCGGCATACAGTTCAGCAAGGCCGGCAACCTTGAAAATGCTGGACTGTATCCACCATAGTGGCGTTAGGCTGGCTACCGGTACCTTCCGGACCAGCCCGATACCCAGCCTGATACATGGTGTCCACAGGCAGGAAAAGTCAGGAATTTTGTTTTTGGTCAGGAAAAAGTGTGTAAAACTGGCGTGAGTCAGGAAAAAATGGAGAAAAGTATTAGAAAGTCAGGAATTTTATATTAACCATACAGTATTTTGTGTTTTACAGCCATATTTTGATGTTACTAGTTCAACTAATCTTTGAAGATAAAAAGCAATAACTCACTGGATATTATGGTATGTTTCCATTTTTACAGTACATCATAGTAAAAACCTCTTTTACCTATTTTTTGGCATTGGCATAGGGATGTGGCGACCCCATCACCCAGCACATTGCACTTTATTTTGTATTTGAAATGAGTAAAGATGTGAGCGTTGGGCAGCTATGGGGATGGTGGGGGCTGCAAAATTAAAAAGAAATATATATATAGGCCTATATATATTTGTTTCCTCAATAACCCTCTTTTCCGATGTTACGATGACTTCACGAGTCAGGAATTTTGTTGAAAAATGGTCAGAAAAAATTGACATTGAAAATTCTGTGGACCCCATGTGATACCCAGCCTACTCGCCGAATGACGTCGAATACTCCTAATGAATCGGGTGTTCCACCTTTAAATTCGTAACCTTAGGGTCAGACTAACGTAACTACACAAATGCATGTCAATCAGCTTTTACACTTGTGTGACTCTTACAAAATATATTATTTTGTAGATAGGTTGACTACAAGTTTCTAGTTACTCATTTAAACCTGTGTATCCTCGGCAAGAATCTGGGAAGCCTGATACAAGATAATGGAAGAAACTATAGAGAAGTAAATGAGCGGGGGAGGCAGGCAGAAGCATTTCGGAGGAGTGTGAGAAGCATGTTATGGAGCATGGATGTCCCTCAGAACAGCAAAAAGATCATATATCGGACGTACTATGTCCCTATCCTGACGTATGCCTCGGAGACCTGGGTTATGAAAGGAAGGGAGAAGAGCAAAATACAGGCCAGTGAGGTGAGGTTCTTGAGAAGCAGTATTGGAGCTACAAAGATGGACAGAATAAGAAATGAGAGGACCAGAGAATTAATGAAGGAGGAACCATTACAGGATGGTATAGAGAAATCTAGACTTAGATGGTATGGACATGTAAAACGAATGGAGGAGAAGAGGATACCCAGGAGAGTACACGAGACGAAGTGGGAAGGAAAGAGACCGAGAGGAAGACCGTGAGACAGGTGGCTGAAGGGGGTGGAAGAAAGCGTGAAGAAGAGAGAAGACTGGACAAGGGTGGAGGCTGAGAGATGGTGGGAAGACAGAAGACATTGGAGAGGCTTGTGTTCCAAACAGACCCGGCTAGTGGCTGGAAACTGTGCAAGATGATGATGATGATGAAGATCCTCGGCAAGACTGACGTAACTACAACTTTTGCCATTTTAGACATTTTTTACTTATGACCACTTCCATTGTCAGTCTGACCCTAAGGTACCGAATTATAGATGCCAACATATGCTTTTAGCATATGGTGCTAATGTGCGTCAAATGCCGCAACACCCGACCTATCAAGTTCTCTTCGGTACCCAAAACCACCAGGGGTACGCGAACCGGCCTTGTGCCACTCGGCCGGTTGGTATTAGACTTGATAGCTCATGTACTGAAATAAGAGTGGCTGTATGATCCGGACATCTAGCGAGGTGCCTCCGTGGCAAGTCCCGCATCCGGAAATTCGGTTAGATCTGCACCGAGGTTCTAAAGTGAACACGGATGCCTCCGTTCTCCACAGCATAGTTCACCAATTTCCGGACGCTGGCATTCTCTACACGGATGGTTCGAAGGTGGGTTGTGCTTACGCTATTGATGGTGCAAATACCAAGATCTCTTAGCCTGAGGCCTGTAGTGTGTTAATTGCGGAGCTCGTTGCCATCTATGAAGCTCCGCAGTTTACACTACAGGATGCACGAATCCACTTTCTCGTGTGTACCGACTCATGGAGTTCATTGCAGTGCCGGGCTGTGCCACGCTGACACTCGAATCACCGTTCTGTGGCTTCCAAGCCACATGAGAATTGCGGGAAATGAGTTAGAGGATCAAGCTGCAAAAGAGGCGGTATCACTACCACCTCGACCAATGGAGGTACCCGCTAGAGATATTCGCTCTCAGTTACGCTTACAAGTTCTGGCTTTTTGGGAGAGTCAGTGGCTAGCTGACCCACTGCCCAGTAAACTGAGAGCGATCAAGGGAAATACTCACATGTGGCGGAGCTCTTTCCGGTTACGGAGGGAGTCCGTCATCTTGTGTAGGCTAAGGATAGGTCATACAAGATCCACCCACTCGTATCTGATGAGAAGGGAAGACCCCCCCCCCACTTTGTACCTGTGGAGCCGTTTTCACCGTGGCCCACATTTTAACCGAGTGTGTGGATCTTGCTGACTTACGAAGAAACCTTGGTTTGCAGATGACACTCAAACTTATATTAGCCGATGACGCGGTGGCTGCTGATCGCGTTATCCGCTTTATAAGTGAGAGTGGGTTAGGGCCAGCAATCTAAATTTTCCAGTGTAAATTGACTCAACAACTTGTTCATTTTTGAATGTTTTTTTTTCTTTTTGTTGTCCATAATTTTGTTAATTTGTATAATTATTTTTATTTAATTTTTTGTTTTATTAATTTTAGGTCTTTTCAAATTTAGGTGTTCACCTCTAAATTTTAAATTCAATTCCAAATTTGTATTTTTTAATCTGTGTTAAGAGGGGCAGATGACCTCGTAGTTCCACCCCTTAAAACAATAACTAACTAACCTTTGTCTGGAGCGTTGCACTCTATGGAAGTGAAACTGGACTGTTGGTGCAGGAGAATAGAGCATTTGAAATGTGGTGTTACAGGAGAATGATGAAGATCAGATGGGTGGATAAGGTAACAAATGAAGAGGTATTAAGACGATGGGAGAGGAGAGATGTTTCTGGCGACTGCTAATGAAGAGAATAGATAGGTTGGTAAGACACATACTAAGACACCCAGGAATAGCAAGCTTAGTTATGGAAGGAAGGATCGAGGACAAGAACTGTAGGGGTTGACCAAGGTTAGAATATATTAAACAGATTGCTTTGGATGTAGGTTGTGGTAGCTATGTAGAGATGAAACGATCAGCTCAGGACAGTGAGGTATGGAAAGCTGCATCACACAGTCAAAAGACTGAAAACTCAAACAACAACAGGATAGGAACATTAAAATTGTTTTCTAACACAATTATTTGCACAACTAGTCTCAGCTAAGAGCCCCTTGTCCACCATCCATGTCAGACTGGTTGCGAGGGTAGAGTGTCTGATAACACTTTGCATCATTTGGACTGTTGGTGGTGGGGATCAATGATTCAAGGAGTGTACATTGAGGTCACCTGTTGGCAATCAGTTATGCTGTCAAAGGTAGTCTCGACTCAAGTAATTCTGGTAGTGGTTAAAAGAAAAGAGCCATTAAGGACTTCATAGTCTGAGATGAGAACAAGAGTTACCCAAGGGAGGTTGACAGGAAGATGAAAGAAGAGCCTGGTACGAGTAAGTCGACGTACTGCATAATTCACCGGAAGGTCCATGTTTGATTGATGGATTGTTGTGGCTTTAAGGGGCGGAACAGCGAGGTCATCTGCCCCTAGGTTCCATGTTTGTCGTACTGTGCCCCAAAATTGAGTGCCCTATATGCACAGGCTACTGCAGGCCCTACCATATTATTTATTTATTTAGTGTACCGGTATGCAATATACCTGGAAGAAACGGTTACAGGAATAAATGTAAACCAATTATAAATAGAACGTCATGCCTAAGTAATAAAATGTTCAAAATAAAAAATTCAAGTATTAACATCCAGACCAGCTATCCACTCAAGGTCCAATGATGTAACATGGAGAAATTCGTACTGGTCACCCAAGTTGACGTGGATAATATTTCACATTTTGATTTGCTTGAACATTCCTGTTGCGCTAACAAATCTTGAGGCTAGGTCCAATGTTCCTTGTAAGTTTGATTCCATGCATATTATGGCCAGAAGATCTCCCAAGAAAATCAATCGGGCTGCCAGATCACTGTTGCTCGTTTAGCACCACCTAGGGGTCACCTGTAGGGTACTACAGATGTGAGCAACTTCAACCCCCTATGAGACTGCATGATGCAGCATTTCACTATAGCCCAGTCAATAGAGGCTCAAAAAGGGTGTTCACCTTACATCAGATGCGGGATCGTTTTTTTAATTTTTTGATGTTGTTTAGAACCATTAGGTAGTTATTAATCCAAGTTTCCGTCATCCCCACCCCCTTGCTTCGTCCGCCATCTTGAAAAAACTGCCAGAAATCTGCACTTTTTTCAGTTTTTGGCCTCCAGCTCATTCCCAGTTCATTTGTTTGAAGATATGTCTCAACAAGAAAATGTAGATTATTAAATTTCCAACAACTTTTATCTGAGAGTGTTTTTTGTAGGACCAAGCATATTCGAGATACGAGAAGGCGAAAATTGGCGATTCGGCAAATTTTTCAATTTCGCTCCACTTTCCATCGCAAAAACAGGGGGAAGACTTGATCTCAGCAAAATGTTTATTGAATGAAAGTTTTAGAGAATTTAATTTCCTTTGAAACGCATGTATCAAAACAAAATTACGAGCAATGGGTAGGAGTGGGGGGGGGGGGGGGGGTGAATTTAAGAAAACTAGAGGAAATGCGTTTTTTTGTGATTCAGCCCTGGAACGCCATGTTGGTGAAAGTTCTTCGTTTTCATTATATTACAACCATTTTTTAAACACAGCAATGCATCTAAATAATATTTAAACCATTTTTGGTATAAATGTAACCACACACTTACACTCACACTCTCTCACACACGCATATATAATTGAATTGGTCATTGTTAGAAGGCACTAAGTCATTTTTGTAAGAATTGAGATAATTGACAAAAACTGTTTCTCTCACTTAATTGTAAAGCATAGTTGCTGTCGCGTGTAAGTATGACTTAGTTGTACAACGGCTGCTCGAATGGTTTTCAAAACACCCCACTTTCCCTGAAGCAGAGGAAATTATGAGCATCAGCTTTGGTGTAGTTGGAAGTGAGCAGGTGAACTGCTACAAGGCCCAGCAAGTCGGTATGGATGGACTCTCAAGAATAGTGGGAACAACCTTCGGTGAAGTGTCCTTCAAAAAGAAGGACAAAGTGATATCTTTAACAGCTGACAAGAACATCTTGAAAGTTGGGGAGAAGAAGATTACTGTGGACCCACTCACTCTCTATCGCAGGATGTGCATAGCAAAAACAACCCAGGACGACCTTGAGGAATACCTCTCGTTATGAGCTTGCACCGTACCCTATGTCGTTGTTCAACGAGGATAGCATGCGCAAGGGCACAAAGTCTGCTTTATATGCAGCGTTCACACCCCTGCCCATAGATTTCGAGCTCCCCTCAAATCACCTCGCTGTCATCGATGGGGGGCATCTGCTCCACAAAGTTGTGTGGAATAGACACTCGACTTTTGGGCAAATTTGTGCCGATTATATCAAGTACATCCACCAGCATTATGGGACAGTGGTGATGGTCATCTTCTACGGGTACCCAGACAATCTTCTGATGAGTACCAAGAATGCTGGAAGAGCAAGGAGGCGCAAGCGGAACGCCTCAGCAGATGTGATATTTGATGAAGCCACAGTCAACATAACTCCTCAAGACAAATTTCTGTCCAATGAGAGCAATAAAAAACGATTTGTTGCCCTTCTCAGAACAACACTTGAAGTGTCCAACGTCATGAACAAGCAAGCTGAGGAGGATGCTGACGTGCTCATTGTAACCACTGCAACATCGATGGCTTCTTCGTACGACGCTGTAATTATTGTGGGGGAAGACATCGATTTATTAGTCATCCTCACTGGGACAACAAATACGATGAACAACGTGTACCTTAAAAAAAAACAGGAAGAGGCAATTCACCTGACGTCATGTCCTCCCCCTCATCATTTATGTATGACTTCGCCGAGAACCTGCTGCTCATCCATGTCATCAGCGGGTGTGACACAACGTCAAACATTTATGGGTTAGGTAAAACCAAATTTTGTTCCCTGTTCCGGAGGAATCCATTATTGTTGGAGATAAGTGATGTCTTCATGGACCCAGAAGCCACATTAGAGGACATCTCCAAAGCAGGAGAGCAAATATTGGTCGTCCTCTATGGTGGGGAAATCGACCTATCACTTTCTGACCTTCGACACACAAAATTTGTTGTCACCACGACAAACTTGAACCTGGAAAAGCTGCCCTCATCCTCCGATGCAGCGCGATACCACTCCTTGAGAGTATACCTCCAAGTGATGTCCTGGACGAGCAGGAAGAAAGACCCGAACATCTTTGGCTGGACAAGAGGAAGCAGGGGCTTGATTCCGACAACAACCTCCAGAGATGCTGCTCCTCATACCCTGCTGAAGACGGTATCATGCAGGTGTGTCGCCGGCTGTTCCGCAGCATTTGGATGCGGAAAAACCTGTCTGCATTGCTCCACTTTGTGCAAATTCTGCTGCGGCGGAAAGTCCTGCGACAACCGTCCCTTGATAGCCGCTGACGAGGAAGAGGAAAACATCGTCGACCCGTCCATACCATTCGACGAAGACCCTGCCAAATAGTCAGCCCTCCCGACCCCCCCCCCCCCCCCTTGCGAAACGTCTCCGGTTACTGTAGCAACACCCCAACTATTTTAAAGTTTTTATTTTAGTGTGTTCATTATTCCCTAACAATTAATATGTAAATAATTAATATATAAAACTCATTGTGGTGTAATCTATATTTTGTAGATACACACTAACTTCTTATCGTTTTAAATGATCTTGTCGACTTCGTCGTTACGTTGAGGCTGGGCGTTACGTTACGGCGACGTCACGGAATGTACCGAGAATGCACTGAGGTGTGCAACGTCATAGTACCGCTTGGTGCATGTGTACTGAGTTCACTGGTGAGCTCTGAAGTTACGACACGGCGAGCGTGACGACATCCGGCCAGCTCCCTCATGACTTGTAACTTTCTAGCGTTCTGATTGTTTCTTGATCATCTAACATGTCAAGAGTCTTTGTAGCATTTTTCAGCATTTGTAGCATTTAAAATGATATCAAGTCCAGTCTTTCAGACTGACTGTCTCTTTTTTAAATGAATGTGTAACGAATTTGTTCTCTCCCATCTATTCATATTTATCCAAAAATTGTTTAAATATTATGTAGATGCACTGCTGTGTTCAGAAAATGGTTGTAATATAATGAAAACGAAAAAATGTCACCAACACGGCGCTCCAGGGCTGAATAACAAAAAATGCATTTCCTCTAATTTTCTTTAATTTACCTCCACTCCTACCCATTGCTCGTAATTATTTTTTTGATACATGAGTTTAAAAGGAATATTAAATTCTCTACAACTTTCATTCAATAAACGTTTTGCTGAGATCATGTCTTCCCCCTGTTTTTGCGATGGAAAGTGGAGCGAAAGTGAAAAATTTGCAGAATCGCCAATTTTCGCCCTTTTTCGCCTTCTCGTATCACGAATATGCTTGGTCCTACAAATAAAACTTTCATATCAAAGTTGTTGGAAATTTAGTAATCTACATTTTCTTATTTAGACATATCTTCAAACAAATGAACTGGGAATGAGCTAGAGGCCAAAAACTGAAATAAGTGCCGATTTCTGACAGTATTTTCAAGATGGCGGACGAAGCAAGAGGTGGGGGATGACGGAAACTTGGATTAATAACTACCTAATGGTCCTAAACAACATCCAAAAATAAAAAAAACGATCCCGCATCTGATGTAGGGTGAAATTCGTTTATTGACTGGACTAAGCAGCATTAGGGAATATTTGTAAGAAGGCAAAAAAGTCGAGAACTTGGTTGTGCCAGTTACATTGCCACATCAACTTTACCGTATGGTGATTGTTGTAGATATGGTAACTTATCTAAAGTTCAGGATTTGTTGCTTCATTCATTCATAGCCTCCGTGCCTTACGCGGCAGCTCGCACGCCTCTGACCGCGGGGTCTGTGGTTCAAATCCCAGTCACTCCATGTGAGATGCTGAACAAAGCGGAGGCAGACAGGTTTTTCTCTGGGTACTCCGGTTTTCCCTGTCACAAAATTTAATTTCAGCAACACTCTCCACTGTCATTTCATTTAATCATTGCCCCAGGGGAGTTCGACAGGCTTTGGCAGCCGGCACAGTTCAGATCCTCTTCGCTAGATGGGGGCTACATTCATTCCTTTCCCTGACCCAGTCTGTCGACTGGAAGCAGGCTGTGTTTTTTTTTTCACTCCGGTTTTCCCTGTCAAAAATCTCATTCCAGCAATACTCTCCACTATCATTTCATTTGTTATTCATTTAATCATTGCCCCAGGGGAGTGCGACAGGCTTCGGCAGCCGGCATAGTTCATATCCTTGCCGCTAGATGGGGGGCTTCATTCATTCCTTTTCCTGACCCAGTCAATCGACTGGAAGCAGGCTGTGGATTATTCATGTTGCTTCATTCATGAACCAATCATATTAATGCGATTTTAATGACTAAAGCGAGGGCATTAATTCATTGAAAGCAATTCCTATGACATTGTCAATCAATAAACACCGACTGAGTGGAATATGTGTATTGTGATGATGGTGATGTGCAAAACTATATGTGAAGTGTATACATCAGAGAGGTGTGTGGAATGTAGACATAAATCATAAGTCACTTGTGAGATATTTTAACTACTGTTCTCTTTTGTTTTCAGACTAAAATGGGTGTGTGCGCTGACGGGCTTCCCTGTGAAGTCTTGGTGGAGGTATTCTCATACCTATCATTCAAGGACCTGGTGATGTCTGTTCAGTTTGTTTGTCCTTGGTGGCAACAAGTATCGTGGAAAAAATGCCTGTGGAAGCACTTCTTGTACTCGCCATGCTGTGAAAGCCAGGAGCTGATAAATATATTGAATATTTCTCCACAGTTACGAGCTATCGACTTGCAATCTGTCAGTGTAGATACTAAACTTATTGAACATATTATTGATCATTGTCCTAATCTCGACTTTATTCACATGTCATGGGACCAAATTTACAATTATCAAGAAGTCACCATCACTCGTCCATTACACAGTATCAAGACATTGAGCCTCGTCTGTGAAGAAGAATTATACATGAATTTTAATTATCTAGACAGTACTTTTCCTAACTTGGAGCAATTACATATTGAGGTGCTTCGTTTTCCCAAAATGGACATTGTTCCTTTCTTAGAGAAAAAGCAGCATAGCTTGAAGACATTGTGTATACCGTGTGGGACTGATGATGGTCATTGTGTGTTACCACTTTTATCTGTGTGTACCATATTACGTAGCCTGAGTCTGCATGACGTGTGTGAAGGTGTACAGAGGTTGCTATCAAAAAATGCTCAACATCTAGGAAATATATCAAGTTTGAAAATTGATGATTCTAGAATGAATGTTGCAACTGGGAATAAAACAATATTCAAATTGTTTCCGAACATTACCGAGTTGGAGTTGATGAGTTGCTCTGATTCTCAAGAAGATGTTTTGCGTGATGTTGCCCAAAATTGTCCCAACCTACAAAAGCTAAACCTGCATCGCCACTATGGCTGGCATGGTGAATATGCCGCAGCACGGGATGCTACCTTGAAATACGCCCACCTTTTGGAGAGACTCACACATCTAAGCATACATGGGAATTCATATGTAACTGATGATGGCATAAAGCATTTACAATTAATTCCAGAGCTGACATACCTTGATTTGTATAACTGTGAGCGAGTGACCTCAACATGTCTGAAACTGTTATGCGGTTTCAATAGTTTGAAAGTTTTGAAGTTTGATCTGAACAATCGTCCTCCCCCTGAAGATATGACTCCTGCTCATGTTAGGAACAGATATCTTCACATAAAATTTTATCATTGTCCAGATGCTATTTCATTGGATTCCCTCAGAGAACACCATTTGGAGGTGAGTTTGATAAAGGAAAGACAGAATGATTGCCAGGTCCTATCAAGGCTACTGTAGCATTCGATTGTTCATAACCCTGGTAATTTGTCTGCACTAAAATGAGACATAGGCCTACTAGGCAAGATGAGGAGTGAGGTAGTTTGTCGGTACTTTCCTCAATAAGATCTAAATATTGCACCATTAATAAACTGTTAAATTTCTTTATATCTTCATTTGACAAGTGCTTTATTTTAATACATACAGGGTATGTCAACCTTGAGGACCACAATCGAAAGCTTATGGTCCGCAGGCCATAGTATGAGTAACGCTAGTATTATATATATATATTTATATATATTAATGTAAAGTTTTGAAACCATTCCTTAAGAGTTTCCTATACAAACTGTTTATTGTAACTCTTCAATCGGTCAACACAAATTTGCCCAATTACTGGGTGGGGTAAATAACCATTCCTGGAAAATATACATTGTTTAGTTATGCTCACTATTACTATGCGTCTTAGGAATACGCGTTTCGTCCGTTAAACGGTCATCAGATCCTGATCACGGGGTTGAGGGTTAAAGGCATATACAAATGTTATCTGTGTGAACTTAAAGTACAATGGGTGTAGTTGAAGTTTATATTATGATTTGCAGTTTGAATCTTGTTCTATAAGGGTTTGTGAACTACAAATTAGTATTATGCAAGTCTAATAAAGTTAGAACAAGACAACATAACAAATAAAGTAGTAGAGCAGAAATGCGAAGGTGTAAAACCTGTACACCCAATGTCTGTGCTGAGATAAATAACCATAAAATAATTAAAGTGCTATGTTCTTATAACTCTATAACTACACAGAGTATACATTGTTCACTTACATCTTCGGCCCTATCTATACCAGCTATTTGTAAACAGGGCAAAATGCTTCTTTGGCATTATTATTACCATGTTAGGAGTGGCCTAATTATCACCTGGCAGTAGGTATAAAATGCACCTGACGCCAGGCTGGGGCGACAGGCCGGTTGGTTTATTCTTCGTCGCAACTGATGGATCATGACAACCTCATCTGTATTGGTAAATGCTAGGACGTCCCCCGGAAGCGACGTGCGTCGGCCTCGTCTGACTGCAGCGCATGGACGAGGGCTACTGGATCAAGAGCGGAATCAGAGTTCACCGCTACGTATTGCTACGTTGAACATCAGAACTCTTACAGGACGAAGCAGAGAACTAGCAGATATGTTCAAAAGACGGAAAGTGGACATTGCCTGCATTCAAGAAACTCGCTGGAGAGGACAGAAATCTCGTGAAATAGGAGATGGATACAAGCTCATCTACCATGGGACAAGCAACCGAAATGGGGTTGCTGTTGTTGTTTGTGCCAACTTAAGGGATCAGGTAGCCGAGGTCAATCGACAGTCAGACCGCCTCATGACTGTCATCATAGATATGCCATCTTGTCGCTTACACATCATTAGTGCATATGCCCCACAAACTGGCTGTGATGAGAGTGAGAAAGAAAGATTTTGGCAAGAACTCCAGGATCTTGTCTTGTTGTGCCCAGAGGAGGAGTTCTTACTCGTATGTGGTGACTTAAATGGACATGTTGGTCAAAATAAGAATGGTTATAGTTGTCATGGTGGAAATGGCTATGGTAGACGAAATGATGACGGATGCCGAGTCCTTGACTTTGCAGAAGCAAACAGCCTTCTCATAAGCAACACTTTCTTTAAGAAGCGCACCAGTCATCTCGTAACATACGCCAGTGGTGACAGCAGAAGCCAGATCGACTTTGTACTGCTACGGCGATGTAACTTCCGAACAGTCTTAGATGTGAAGGTTATACCTTCCGATTGTGTTGCCACCCAACACAAACTACTCATTGCAGACCTGAGGATCAGTAAGCGCAGGATAGGTGGATGTAAAAGAGTCTCAACAAAAGTAAAGTGGTGGAAACTACGCGACCAGAAATCAGCATTGGTTAACAGTATAACATTTCCTCTTGTCATTCCAAATTCCATCGACACCACATGGACTGATCTCTGTGAGTCAGTGACTACTGCTGCAGCAGAAACATTGGGTACCACAAAGCCAGGGCGTCGCCTTATTGACAAGCAGACATGGCTATGGACAGATCAGGTACAAGATAAGGTCCGTGATAAGAAGAAAGCATATAAAAGCTGGCTCTCTCTAAAGACAGACGTGAGCAGAGAAAGGTACGTCACTGCTAAACGAGAGGCAAAGAAAGCTGTGGCTGAAGCAAGAGCCAACCACTACAACAACCTCTATCTTAAATTGGACACCAAAGATGGTGAAAAGGATATTTACCGTCTGGCCAAAGCCCGAGCAAGAACTGCAAGGGATATTGAACACTATGTGCATAAAGAGCAAGGAAGGCCAAAGACTACACAACAAACATGCTATTCTCAAGCAATGGAAAGAGCATTTCGAGAAGATCTCAAACATAGAGTTTCCGCATCCAACAATCCCAGAAGGTGTCCCAACTAGTGGGCCTATCCCCCAAATCACTCCACAGGAAGTTACCACTGCCCTAAAAAGCATGAGAAACCATAAATCTCCTGGGCCAGACAACCTCCCTGCTGACTTCTGGAAACTTCAAGAACTGCAATCTACTGCGATAGATTGGCTTGTTACCTTTTTCAATGCCATATTGGACTCTGGCCACATCCCTATTAACTGGGCTACAAGCATTACAGTACCGATTTTCAAGAACAAAGGAGACCCAGCGGAATGTTCAAACTATCGCCCAGTACGTCTTCTCTCACATACAATGAAGATCTTTGAGAGGATTCTTGATCGACGCCTACGTTCCATCACCGAAATCAGCTCCAACCAGTGCGGGTTTGTCAAGGGGGCTGGAACCGCTGACGCCATCTTCGCAGCACGGTTACTGATGGAGAAGCACCGTGAGAAAAGAAAGGCTCTGCATATTGCCTTTCTTGACCTTGAAAAGGCCTTCGATCGTGTTCCTCATGAGTTGATTTGGTATGAGCTCCGCAACCATGGTGTGCCAGAGTCATTTGTAAATGTGGTCAAGATGTTATACACGAACACAAGCAGTAGAGTTCGTTGTGCTGTTGGCACCTCGGAAAACTTTCCTGTAAATGTCGGCGTCCACCAAGGCTCAGCACTATCACCGTCCCTTTTTGTTCTTGTGATGGACACCATCACTCGTGACCTGCAACGGAATGTTCCTTGGACCCTTCTGTATGCAGATGATATAATGGTTGCAGATGACACCCGAGAAAAACTCCAATGTCAAGTTGAAGATTGGAATAACCGTCTGTCCCAGTAAGGCCTATGTCTGAATGTGAAAAAGACGGAGTATCTGGAGTTAAACCCAAGCGACGGTACCATTCAAGTCGCTGGACAAAATCTAGTCAAGACAGAATGCTTCAGGTACCTTGTATCTCGTCTTCAGAGTGATGGCAACTTCAATGATGAAGTAAGAGCCAGGGTAAACGCAACCTGGTTGCGGTGGAAGGAGGTCACGGGTGTGCTTTGCGACAAGAAAATGCCACTTCGTCTCAAATCGAAAATATATCGGACAGTGGTACGGCCAGTTGCGCTGTTTGGAGTTGAATGTCGACCATCCGACAAAATTTCAGAACGTCGCCTGCACGCCATGGAAATGAGAATGCTCCGTTGGACAATGGGCATCTCCCTTATTGACCATGTCAGAAACGACACAATTCGGGAGCAAATGGGTGTCGCCCCAATTGTGGACAAAATGAGAGGAGAAACGGCTCCGATGGTATGGCCATGCCCTGCGTGCAGCGCCTGATACTGTTAATAACTCTGTCCTTCACTTTGAGGTGGAAGGCCTACGGCCCAGAGGACGACCGAAGCAGCGTTGGCAAGACACACTAAATGGTGATTTAAAAATTACCGGCCTAAATCCAGCTGACGCACAAAACCGGACAAAATGGAGGTCAATGACCAAAAAAGCGGACCCTGCACCAGCGGGACAACACTAGGAAGAAGAAGAAGAAGAAGAAGTTCTTATTTTATTATTTTGATTTGATATATTGTGGTGTTCTATCTGTATACACGTGCCTAACATTCATCCGTATTTCACAAACCCCTATGAAACACACTAACTTTATAAAATGAGATTCAAACTGCGAATCGTATGTTGTATGAACATCAACTAGACCCATTATACTAAGGCAAATTAGACCACACAGATAATATTTGTATATACAGTAGAGCATCGTTTATCCGGACTAATTGGGACCGAAAGTGCTCCGGATAATCAAACATGCACAGTACATTATGGTAATAACCACCAAGCTCCTCATTTAGCTGCAGCGTTTTCTCACATAACAAAGGTCCAGAAATGGGATCTCCCTTACTTCTTGTCTGAATAAACCATAAGTACACCGCTTCTTCCAATTTTTATCCCTAGCTGATCTCATGGTTCTACTCTTTTTAGACCCTTCTTCCCTATCTAACTTCGATGCATAATTCAGTATTTCGACTTTGCTGTTTTCAAATCATAAATTGTGGATTTTCTAACACTTAAGTTTTCATTAGACACTGCACACTCTCACCTTTATTCAGTTTATTAATGATCTCCACATTCTTCTCAATAGATAAAACATTGTGATTTAGTTTTTCTTTCTTGTCACTCGTAGGAGGCATTATCACAACGTAATACAGTACAGTACACACACTCAGATAACACGTTGAGACATTATAGAGTAAAGAAACGGAAGGAGACATAAGAAACAACAAATTGAAAACAATTTTTTTTTGATGTGCAACATCTCTCCTCTCGGTAGCTGGACATTTTTGTGGGAGTGAATTTGGAAAAGGGACGGAAACAATAAGCGCGCGTGATGGCAGAGATCGGTACAACGACGCACTGTAGGCCATGTGGCTATGGCGAATGTATATCGCATACAGTTTAGTTCAAGGTTTGGAGACCCCATTTAAGATATTCCTACAATAAATCATCTTCAAGTTGTCTTTCTTTGGTGTGAAAATATTCATTTTATCATATTTGCTGAAAACAATTATGATTTATTAAATCTTCATACTTTTGCTTTATTCTTATTTAATGTAAGCACTCGATGTACTGTTGGCTATTTGGAATCTATATTGCATCAATAAACATTCCAAACAACGTAGGAATTCAGTATATTAACACCCGACTTCTAACAATAATTGAAACTTCTTTGGTCTAAACATATCACTTCTTTGGTCTAAACATATCACAGGGAGAAACGCATTTAATATACCTACTGCACACCTAATTTTTCATCGCGCCTTTACTTGGCAGTGCGCTGATCGGCAAACCGAGGCCATTTTCAATAACATCGCTAGCATGGGTTCACTAACTGGCCGGTATAGAGCGCAGCTCGCATCAAGTAGGCAGTGGATTGCTTCCGCCACGGCAAATAACAATTATGATTCATTACAGTCAAGATTTGGCACTGGAGTTATACAAGTAGTTATTTCAATGACCAACGGAGTTCACTGTCAACAAGGGATTTGCCCTCCCGGGTCACACATAGTAGGATAACATGTCACATGTTACACATCATATGCGACTATGTAAGGCTCGTATAATTATTTTTTTTCCTCCGGATAATTGACGTTTTAGTTGTTTGACGTCCGGATAAACGACGTTCTACTGTACTTTTAAACCTCAACCCAGTGATCAGGTTCTGATGATGACCGCTTGACAGTCGAAACGCTTAATCCTAAATCGCCTCATTATATTGGTGATCATAACTAAAATATGTGATGCTTTTCAGGAGTGTTGACTTACATTGAGGGCCCTATAATTGGGCAAATTTGGGTTGACCGTCAGAAGAGTTGCAACTAACAACAGTGTGAATGTATATTGTTGAGATTCACTTTCTCTGGTGACTGGTTTTTCCTCTTCCACTTTCTTTGAGAACCAGTTGTTAGTAAATACTGAATTGTAACCACTTTCCGTGGAAGAAGGTCGAATAGCAAAACCTTATAATTCGGTTTTGTTACATTGGAAAGTTCCTTTGAAATATATTATGATTCATTTCATATTTCTACACTCTTGTTTCACTTGCATGAATGGTAATAAGGAACTCATTAATCAGTATTATTAATTACGGAAATACCAATAGTGTCTTGTTCATTTTTGTACATAGAACTGTAGTAATTTCAGCACTTAGCATGCCAGATTTTTTTTTAGATGGACTCCGAGATGAAAATATTTTGACTAAGTCTTCTGAAGGAAATGGTATTTAAGTTTTTAATTCTGGTTCCAGCTATAAAAGGCTGGTTTCATGTCCCTCTGGCAGCCAGACCTGTTCACTCTTGTAAGATAGGTGGAGGTTGGGGTTAACTGGACCTAAATTTTTCTTTCTCTAAAATTTTGCAGTAGAAATAGGTCTTTTTAAGTTTTTTCTTCGTGAACTAGTCCCTAGGTATACTCACAAACATTGGTATCTTAATTTTGGTCGTATCTCCAACACACTGCTAGAAACAAACTATAAACTATGATCTAAATTTTGGTCTACTTAACCCCAGTGGCTGGGAACTGGACCATATGTCAGGGTTAACTGGACCTCTTTGTTAAATAAATTAAATATATTACTCTCATTAGAGATATATATTGCATTAACACTTGCAACAATTGTTATAATAGATACATAAGTTTAGCACAAAATAAACATTTTTATGAAAAGTCAAGTCTTAGTGGACACTGAATTTAGTGATATCGATCGGGAACCATATCATATTTTCATAGCGGGCTCTGGTGCCACGTATAGGATTAGGTAGTTTGGCAATTACTTCATCTGAAGCAATGAAGGTTTCTTCTTCTTTCGTAGCTCAAATTTTGTAGTAGAAACCACTCTCTTATAAAACTGAACTGCAAGCCATTTTTTTAACAACTTGAGCAACGTAATTCCGGCTACTAGTGGCAGTTTTTCCTTCCACTTTGGCTACAATGAAGTCCCCATTTCTAACTGTTTCAGCATCTTTATCACTATTATGTAGGCCTAAATCAGAATCGAGATCAGAGGAATCAATATACTGGACATGATCAGATTCTTCAGAGTCGCTGGTATTATTCACCGTTTTACAGAAGACTTCTGTTCGGTCTGTTTCCGCTTCTTTGCTGCTTCTTCTAATTGTTGTTTCACTGGTGTACTAGTAAGGACAGTTGATTTTCCTCTAGTAGTTTTCCGTTGGCCAACCTTAGGATATGGCCAGATTTGCTCAGGAGATTTAATTTTTGTTTGTGGATTCTTCATGTTGCCATCTGTACATGTGCTTGGTCCTTCTCCTGGAGTCACCTTCTGCCGACTGCTGAATTGGTAGATCTTCTGACTGTAGCTCAGGATCCCCCATGTTGTCATCTGTATGTCTGTTCGGCCCTCCTCCTGGAGAGTCATCTTCTGCAGACTGTTGAATTGGTAAAGGTCTGTCTGTTACATAAGATGTCACAAAATCTTGATCAGTAAAAATATTTGAGTTGAAAGGTTCAATACGGTACCACTAATTTTATATCCCTTCATGATGTTAGCTGGAGTGAACGCCAAAGAATAAGCTATGCCTACAAGGCCTGCGATGCCATATATGGTAATTCTTGGTGCTTTGGCTGGTGTTCCCGTGAAGTTACACATGAAATCAGAGCATGCACTGTTGTATTTAGCCTTTAGAGTTCCAAATACAGTTAAGTCCAAGGGCTGCATTTTATGACTGCAGTGTGGTGGAAAGGTCAGCAAAACAATTCCATTGTTTTTGGCGAAGTTCAGAGAATCGATACTGCAATGCGATTCATGGTTGTCCAGAATGGTCAATTTTGGTTAGTCCTTAATAGGTCGTTCATGCTTTACAAAATGTTTCAATACAGACTGAAACAATTCACTTGTCATCCATCCACTCGGGCTGGCTCCTCCATCACTTCCAGGTGGGGCACCTTTAAGCATGTGGTAACGGAAATTCTTCCTAGGAAAAATAAAGAAAAGGGGGACTATTTTTCCAGTGGCTCCTACAATTGCTGTAACAGTCACCAAAACCCCTTGTTCTGCTGTAGTCATTTGCTCTACTTGTTTTTTTCCCCATTTCAGTCAGTATCTTTAAAGGCCTGTGTACTGTTGTTACTGCCGTCTCGTCGAGATTATAGGTATCTTGAAGACCAAATTTAAATGTTGTCTTTATATCTCGCAGATTGTTGTAGAATACAGAGACATTAGTTTTGTTGAAACTTACGGCCCTGTTTAAAGATGTCTGCTCTGGAGTTGGTAAGGCAAGGTTATGATGCTTACGAAACTCGATAAGCCAGTCTTCTCCGGCCATTTTCATTATCTCCCAATTTGGCCTAATTGTTTTATTGCTTGCTACTGCAGACTATTAAGCGAGATGTTTTGCTGAAGTCTTGATCAATCCGTAATGAAGGTCTGAAGACGTCTAAATATACAGTACTTGCAGAAGTTCTTCATCCCTGGTAAAAACTTGTAAATGTTCATTCCGTGGCCGGAAGTTCACTTTTGTAGTATCTTCTGCAGCTCTGTATTTCCTGACATAACTTTTTAATGTGCTACGAGGAATACCTGTTAGTTTTTTCCACCTAACGGTCAGACAACTCTCCATTTGCTACAGATTTCACAGCATTTTTCAGCTCTACTGTAGAATATGACCGGTTTTTGGGTCGTACGCAAACGTTTCCTAGGCATTTTTTTTAAAGAAAGGTTAATTGTAATAAAAAGGTGTATTGTATTAACAGTGTGAAGTTCATTAAATACTCGCCAACATAATAGTGGTATCTAACTTATAAATGGTCAGCAATTTTGGGGTTAACTGGACTGGTCAACCAAACCCCTAACGTCAATGGTCCAGTTAACCCCACATTCTCTCTATGTATAATCATGAAAATGGCTTCCTCTGCATCTTTGATTTCTTGAAGTTTTATAAAGCAATAACTATTGAATTTAAAACTAATCAAGAAAATTGTGAAGTGTCAACAAATAATACTTAAGGAGAATTATATACTAGCAACAAAAATTTGCTCTTACCTATAAAATTCACTTCTCTATTTATTGTTCTGAATACAGCATACACACAGCAGACATATTAGGTTACACAGTGGAGCCACCCTAAAGGAATTAACATGTGGTAGTGAAAAAATAATTTCCCTTTTTATTTTGATTATTATTGAGATGGTCCAGTTAACCCCAACCTCCCCTTTCAATTACTGTACAGTATTATGCTTTTTCTACAAAAGTAATAGCCTAAATTTGTAAATATGTTTGCCACTAAATTTGTTTGGTAAAGATTTGCTATTTTGGTGGCAGAAGGTGAATTAGTTGTAAACAAATTGAAGTTTGTGTTGTTACCTCACTGGTAAATAATGTTGTACATTGTACCGTACTATGAACCTCTAAGTAGCAATTACATGTGGAAATGGAAATTGGATATCCTCAACAGAAGTTACTATATTTGTGGTGGACACCTTAGATAAGAAGTTATGTCATGAATATATTCAAAACTTAGGAATCTGTATGGATAATACACTCTAATGATCAAATCATGCCGATCATTTTGTCAGGAAAGTAACTGGTATTTCCCCATAATTTCCTTTAAAATATATCATATCTTTCTTTAAATTAGTGAAAGACTCTGATTCTGATAAAAATGTAGCATTAACTATTCTAGATCATTAGTCTACATCGACATATCAGACAAGTATTATGTAAAGTTGCAGCAAGTGCAGAAATATAATGTTGCATCATAAGCATTCGTTAAGGATGTCATGTTACATCATTTTATTAGACCATTGGCTGGTTGAAGTTCAGAGAAAGACGAATGTACTCAACTGTTTGCCTACTCGTGAGAATTTGTATAGCTGATACTCCCCTTGCCTGGCTGATTCCTGAAACCAAATGAGCAAACTACACGATCCGAATACTGTAATAGGTTCACACAGCTACCACTTGCACAGGGAAATGTATCAAATCATTTGTTGTTAAGGCCCACAAAATATGATGTGATCAAAGTCTGTACAACGTATGGCATAACAACGTCTAGGCTCAGAAAATGTGCCTTCACTCACTTTATCTATGTAAATATTAAACCATGTATATGTAATTAGTTAATTACAGTAAGAAGTTGTTATTGTACTTTAATTAAGTAGGTGATAATAGTTTTTTATACATTTCTTCCTTTGTGTTTAGAGCAACTTAAATTTATATAGATGTTCCATGTACAGTAGCAGCAGCTAGACTTCCAGTCTTACTTCTAATGAACTTTAAAAAAATCTGTTATATTTAGGTGACTAATGCTTAGGTACAGAATGTTTGGGAAATTTATGTCCAGAAAACAAGAATGATAGAATAGATGTAATGAAGTATTATGAATGTTTTCAGAGGCCAGACTCACCACACATAGGATTCTGAGAGCACCAAAGTAATGAACGGTTCCTCTTAAATCAGAGTACCATTTTCCCATAAACATAAATTATAGAGTAAACATTGGGTTGCTGTTTCTTTAATTTATCTTTACCAACTTGAGAGCAAGTGTTCAGAATATCTACATTTACATCATTGTAAAGTAGTAGTTGCTGAATGTTTGCTTGTTCTCACATATATCATTTGTTACCACAATGTGTAAGGAGATGGTTGTTCAATTTAAGGGGATCCGATCATTACTATCGATCCTACTCTCTGGAGCCTGTGTGGGGTGAGCCTGGTCTATGAAAACTGTCTTTTGGCTCTTTCTACCACGATCAATATCTAGGGCATACATTTTCAAAGTATCCTGTACATTATTTCAGGAGCACTGGAACAAATGCCAGTAAGTCCTGCAAATAATTTATTACAGAATGTAATAAACTCTGATAACTTTGTGGTGTCTCAAATGACTTACATTAGTGTCTTAACAGCAGATGTTTCTAGCATCAAATTTAAAATAGTATTTTATCAATATATCACAAAGACATAAATGCAGTAAAAGTGGAGTATTCGGTTTTTGTTTGGAAGCTCCTCATTTCTACCAGGAAAGGCTTGACTATGAGGAAGTTAATATTGTTAAATGGAACAGATTTGTATTTGCTTGTTATGTGAACATTAAAACTGAATAATCCCTTGTAGTGAGATGTTGTCTCTTTAATTTGAAGCTTAGTTTAATGATCCTAGAATGGAAAATCACTGGACAAAAACCAATACATGATTTGGGGTCTATTTTTATACTCTTCATGACACTGGTCCTATGGGAGGTTTGACACTGATGTCTGTCTCTCTTACTCTGTCTCGCAAAATTAATCTTCCACAGAATATTTCCGAAACCGTTGGGTTTAGGACCTTAAAACTTGGTACCCGGAGGACCAGAGTATTGCTTCTCGCATTGAGCCGCTTAAAATGAGAACTATCTGGTCCTATGACCAAATTGAGTACTACCAGTCCCGTCTCTATCATAATATATAAAAGTGAAAGTATGTGTGTAGTGTGTTCGTTATTTATACAAACCAATGCCATTCCACCAATCTCGACCAAATTTTCCATACATACATTTCAGAAGCCAGAATGAATTTCCGATAGTTTTTTCCATCACGGTATTCTGATCTGTCTTTCTGCACTTGAGCATACGCTAATCTAGGCAAAATATCGAGATTGCCATATAAAGACCAGATATAGCTCGTTTTACGTCCATCGATTCCAGAATCAGCAGGTCCCGCCCGATAGGACCCCGAAACCCAGTTTTTAAGGCCCTAAAGTCTACAGTTTCTTAGATATTCCCAGAAAATTATCTTCGCTTTAAAACTCAGCAATTTTTCTAGGTTTGTGGTGTGTATGGTGTGGGGCTTCGCCTAGGACACCAAGCTCTTGGTGTCCCCGCCCGGACTCCAACAGGAGTAGCGAACTGCGCGCTACCTCACTATAATGGCTTCCAAAAAGATGGTATATTGGTTTTCATGACCAGGGAATTAAAACTCGGCAATTTTTATAGGTTTGTACCGTATCTCGTGTGGGGTTTCTCCTAGGACACGAAGCTGACTCATCAGCGGGCTCTGGGTATCCGTGCCCGGACCCCCACAGGAGTAGCGAACTGCGCGCTACCTCACTTTTTTATGAAGCGCACCTGCTCCTCTTCACTGCGAGACCTAATAGCTCGAGCAGCCTTCACCTCCCTATAAAGGCTTCCAAAAAGATGGTATATTGGCTTTTACGGCCAGTGAATTAAAACTCAGTAATCTTTCTAGGTTTGTGCTGTGTCTTGTGTGTGGTTTCGCCTAGGACATCAGCGGGCTCTTGGTGTCCGCGCAGACCCCCACAGGATTAATGAACTGCGCACTACCTCCCTTTTTTTATGAAACGCACCTGCGCCTCTTAACTGTGAGAGCTCAAGCAGCCGTCACCTCCCTATAAAAGCCTTGTCTAGTGTGGGGTTTCTCCTAGGACACCAAGCTGGCTCATCAGCGGGCTCTCGGTGTCCGTGCCCGGACAGGTGGGTTCACGACCGAGGTTTTCGTTTTTCAGCAGCGAAACCTCCGTCGTCCATTTTTGTCGGTTCCGGAGGCTACATTTACACCCTGAACTCCATCTCAGAGATGCTGCGTTGCCGTTGGTTGACACTTATCGCTTCCTGGGGCTCCATTTTGACAGCAAATTAACGTGGCAGCATATACGGCAACTAAAGACGGGATGTCTCTGGAAACTAAACATGCTCAAGCTTTGAAGCTGGGTTTTCCCAGCTCCGCATTTCGTGCGGAGCGCACTGTGCAATGCACAGTCCTCAGTGCGGGGCCTACTCAACAACACGGAATCAGACGGCATCGTTTTCCTACACCCCTCCGTGGTGCGCAGTACGCTCTGCGCAACTGGACGACTCCTTTGAGAGCAGTCGAGTGCGGACCACGCTACGAGTATTTGGGCAGTTTTCTCTTGTGTATTGTTGACAGTTTTCTATTTTGTAATGATACAATGGCTAAGTTTACGGTCAGTGAGGATGAACAGCTTATCGAGCTAGTCGGTGGTCATCCAATAATGTGGAATATGGCCGATAAGCAGTTTATAAACACTGTCAAGAAGGACATGGATGTGACAGGAGATTGGTCAGTTGGTCAATAAAACTGATACGTATATTTTTTATGTAAATAAACCAAAAGTAGCCTAAGCTAAGTTTATGCGATGATTATGGATTAAGTGTATTTATTTTCAGATAGGCCTATAGACATACTGTATGTCTTTGAACGTTGAAAATAAATTCATAGGTTTTGATTCGAACTCAGACAGAAGACTACAGTCATGAAACACAAATCAAGTAGTAAAAATAATTCAGCAATATATTGACCACAGTATTCAAAAAAGTTGGAGATGGCTTTTATTTGAAATTGGTATAGGTGTAATAAACAAAATTTGACAATTATATTTTAAATAGGTTATTTATTAATAAGAGATGATGATGGAAATGCTTCCACCAGGGAAACGAAGTCGAGGACGACCAAAAGGCGATGGATGGACAGCATGAAACAGCGGGGGCTAGTGGAGGAAGTGGTCCGGGAAAGAACAACATGGAGGAGGAATATCCGCATCAGCGACCCCACATAAGTGGGATTAATCATGCTGGAGAAGAAGAAAAAGATGTATTAATAAAAGATAATTATACACACATCAAAAAAAGTTTTGCATCACCTCGGTTCCAAGAGTTCCGGAACCGTTAAATACAAAGGGAATAGAGATCAACACAAACAACATTTCAGCTCGTTTTATTGCTCATGAGACCCACACATTGCATGTTGTACCATCATACAGCTAGACTTTCAGCATTTGTGGTCCAGATTGCAGTACACACCACTACCTCTAATACCCAGTAGCACGTCCTCTTGCATTGATGCATGCCTGTATTCGCCGTGGCATACTATCCACAAGTTCATCAAGACACTGTTGGTCCAAATTGTCCCACTCCTCAACGACAATTCGGCGTAAATCTCTCAGAGTGGTTGGTGGGTCAAGACGTCCATAAACAGCCCTTTTCAACATATCCCAGGCATGTTCGATAGGGTTCATGTCTGGCGAACATGCTGGCCACTGTAGTCGAGCGATGTCGTTATCTTGAAGGAACGCATTCACAAGATGTGCACGATGAGGTCGAGAATTGTCGTCCATGAAGACAAATGCCTCTCCAATATTCTGCCGATATGGTTGCACTATGGGTCGGAGGATGTCATTCAGGTATCGTAAAGCCGTTTCGGAGCCTTCCATGACCACCAGTGGCGTACGTCGGCCCCACATAATGCCACCCCAAAACATCAGGGAACCACCACCTTGCTGCACTCGCTGGACAGTGTGTCTAAGACGTTCAGCCTGACCAGGGTGCCTCCAAACACGTCTCCGACGATTGTCTGGTTGAAGGCATATGCGACACTCATCGGTGAAGAGAACGTGATGCCAATTCCATGGGGTCCATTCAGCATGTTGTTGGGCCCATCTGTACCGCGCTGCATGGTGTCGGGGTTGCAAAGCTGGACCTCGCCATGGACGTCGGGAGTGAAGTTGCGCATCATGCAGCCTATTGCGCACAGTTTGAGTTGAAACACGACGTCCTGTGGCTGAACGAAACGCATTATTCAACATGGTGGCATTGCTGTCAGGGTTCCTCCGAGCGGCAATCCGTAAGTAGCGGTCATCCACTACAGTAGTAGCCCTTGGGCGGCCTGAGCGAGGCCTGTCATCGACAGTTCCTGTATCTCTGTACCTCCTCCATGTCCGAACAACATCGCTTTGGTTCACTCTGAGACGCCTGGAAACTTCCCTTGTTGAGAGCCCTTCTTGACACAAAGTAACAATGTGGACGCGATCGAACTGCGGTATTGACCTTCTAGGCATGGTAGAACTACAGACAACATGAGCAGCGTACCTTCGTCCTGGTGGAATGACTGGAACTGATCGGCTGTCGTACCCCCTCCGTCTAATAGGCCCTGCTCATGCATGGTTGTTTACATCTTTGAGCAGTTTTAGTGACATCTATGAACAGTCAAAGGGACTGTATCTTGGATACAATATACACAGTCAACGTCTATATGCCGGAGATCTGGGAACCGAGGTGATGCAAAACTTTTTTGATGTGTGTATAAACAACGAAGATGCACTAATTTACAGGTGTTTGGATATCTCAGTGTTGTATCATTGTTTCTTTTTTACATATTTGCCATCAAAGTATTCGGATAATCGCTCTCTTAACTTAGAAACCTTCCGCTTTAGCAAATCCCTCCCACAACCAGCCAAAGGAATAAATGTTCTCTACGAGAAAATCTTGAACTGAGTCTAGAATTTCTCCATGATTTGGATTTCTTTCCATGAAAGGATCTCTTAAGGACTGATGCAAACAACACACTACAATCACTAAGACCACTGTTTCAGGTTTTACATTGATTGGTGCAAAGGATTTAGGATATAATTTATATATTCAAGAAGAACGAGACATAACTGCAAAAATAACTAATTATACCAGAACAACAGGAATCATCAATCACGTCATGAAGCCATCTCTTGTCCAAAGGCATACACGCTTGCGTTTGTACAACACATTAGCCAGACCAACTCTATGCTATGGCAGCGAGGCATGGACATCTCCAGACTCACAGCACGCGAAATGACCTTTATGCGCCGAACAGCAGGCTATACTAAATGGGATCATAAGAGAAACGAGGATGTGCTGAAGGAACTAAAAGTGAAACCAATAACTACATACATTTGTGACTACCAAGAGAACTGGAAGCGTCATGTCCAAAGGATGGAACCTGGAAGATTACCAAAGGAGATCCTTCGCTACCAGGCACGGGGAAATAGATCGATAGGACGTCCGATGAAGAGATGGAGGGAAAGTGCAAGACCGTAACGGGACATTTGGCCCAATACTTGGAAGGAAGATGATGATGGTGCAAAGAAAATCCTAAACACAGAACACAATATACCGAATGGATTCTCAGTCACCCTTCTGACTTTACACAAATGGTAGTTGAAGTGTTTGCGTTTTTCTGCCATTGCCTGTTTTTTACAGTACGGTTTCATCAACGTGAGGCAGTAATATGTTGGAATTCGCTAAATACTTGGGTGGAGGGAAAATAATTGTTCCATTTTCAATCATTCGTCCTAAATCTGATTTTTTAAAGATACCGGCATCACCTTCCTTTCCATAAGACCCTGTGTCAACAATCAAAAACTGCCAGTGTTGATTGGTGCTACAATTCTGACGTGTTTTCCGTCTAATGCGACAACCACATTCGGAACGTCCCAACGTTTCCAAAATTCACTTTATTTTTGTTCCCAATCGATTTCTTCCGGTGGCGGCATATTAAGCGGCAACAATCTGTTTTTCAAAAGCCTTGGGAACCTTAGGCACAAATGTAGAAATGCAAGCGCTGGAGATTCTGTACGAAAATACAAGCGATCGGTAGGATTCTCCTGTAGCAAGAAACCTGGAACAAATAATACAAATAAGTATTTAACGCCTGAAAAATAAACACCGATATGATATCCATAGGTCTACGTATAATTTGTATATACGAAAATATGTAAATATTTGATTATTTTTTTACAATATGCTTATGTACACTCAACTCTCAATTTAACTTTGACAAACTAGGGTATTTGAATAAAATACGATACTAAAAGCGAGGGTGTGCATGCGATAATCCGATTACGGTTAATCATGAGTGGAGTGAAAATAACGTCAAACACAGCCCTTCCTATCCACCAGGACATAGCTGTAGGATTCAGGCGCTTAAAATCGAGATCACCACCAGTTCAGACGGCACAGTTGCTCACCAGCAGAAGCTATAATGGAAAAGCAGAATGGCAATCTGTTTGGAACGGCACAGCTCCGAAGGAGTGGCAGACATTATTTAACATCAAGCACCCTCCGGCTGGTTTTTGATCTCCCACGAAGAACTTGGGTTGCTCTCAACAGAATCCGAACCCACTGCTTCATAAGTGGGGCATGCGAACTTTCCCCAGCTGTGACTGTGGTGCAGTGAATCAAACCATCCACCATATTGTAGCAGAATGTCCGAGGAGGGCGTACTCTGGATCAATGGACAACTTTCTGGTGACATCTACTCTGGCCTTACAGTGGCTAGACAAACTGGACATACAGCTGTGAAATCTGTAGGGCTAAGTTGATTGTTTTAATGGTTTGCTCCCTTGTTTGTATATAAGTAAATGGTATATCGTTTTGTTTATAATGCCATAAGCATAAATACAATAATGAGTTGAGTAGGTTATATATAGAGAATATAAAAATCTTTTGAATACAGAACTTTTTACTGTTTTCAGCCAATGAATGCAAAACATGTTGGAGGAGCATCAAGGATCACAGTCAGCGTCAGAAGAAGTAAGATGCCAAGGTTGAGACAGGGTCAGGAGCAACCAAAAGAAAGGCGAGTTTCTGGACCAGACTAAACTTTTTGGACACAGTGGAGGATGAAAGTACGACGTCGATATTGAAGAAACCCATATTCCAGTGGATAATGAAAACGTCGACTTAGATGCAACACCTGATGAACTAGATCTCGTTCAGCCTCCCGTGAATCGCATTGATTTAAAATAAATGGATATTTAGAAACTACTACTGATATTGAGAAAAACAAACAGAACAAGAAAGCCCGAAAGGATAAGGATTTCATGAAACTATTGAATTCGAGGGAAGAACAAAGGACTGAAAACGCATTGATCAGCTTCTTTCTCAAGATGAAGATAATGAAATAGACTTGTTCTTCAAACCAATGGCGGCCACTGTGGAAAAGTTCAGTGACGACAACCAAGTTGAAAAAAGAATGCAAGTTTTCAATATCATTAACCAAATGGAAGTTCGTGATAAAAGATGCAAAAACATGGAAAGATTATGTTGTTAGTTATTGTTGTTTTAAGGGGCGGAACTACGAGGTCATCTGCAAAAGATTAGGCACTTTCAACTACCTGGATGAATTCTCTAATCAGACTACGTCTTCAGCTTCTTACGGCTCCGTGGCAATAACTGGCCCATCAACAGCCCTTTCAAACGACCACCTTCTCCAATCAACCTTTTTGAATGTAAATCAATTTTAATGTGAAAATATGTACACCATTGTCATATTTTAAAAATTTTCTAAAAGAAATTAATATTGAGTCTGTACTGGAGATTTCTTTCTTTCCCACAAAATTCAAAAAGAACTAATTGAGTGTGTACAGTAGTTCTAAGTTCAGTAACTTTGTCCAAAGAAACTACCTTTTTTACCCTTTTTAAATTTTACTATCGATTTTTTATTAAATAAAGAACTATTTTCTAGAATGATTCGCTATATTAACTATTTTTCATAGAAAGATACTTTAATTTAATTAGACAAATTTAGTTAATTGATTAGACGTAGGCTTAATAAATTAGCTTGTTTAAATTTTCCAATAAATGCATTCTACAAACTTACCTCATTGTAAGCGCCAGCTTCTCCGCCGCTGATATCGGTCTTCTAATCCTGTTGCAGGACTCGCTTGCAAGGTCATTTTCTACCAAACTAAGCAAGTACGGTATTCAAACTGACACCTAGTAACTCTGAAGTAAGATTTGAACTTCACTTCGTCGTCGAGCAAATGTATGTGGATTAAAAGTTTAAACACTCCTTGCTCTCTAGATGTGTACATGGAACTGACAGATTTCCGCACTTTATAAAGACGATCGACAATTATGTAAATTTCATCTTCGATCTCGTCTTCCTATTCTAATAACTTCAATAATGCTATTTTTTTCTTGCCCAGAAGACGAGAGCTCATGTTGACTCACTTCTCAAACAAATGAGAACTCGAAATAGACGCAGCGCATCGCTGAGCTAGGAAAACACTCCTTATTAGTGGCTGACCGTGCGGTGCTGCTACGGTCCTACCAAGTGCTCGTCCTGTCCCGCATGCCTTCGGAAGTTAGATGGGATTGGCTAAACCTTATTTTGGCCCTGGTGTTTTATTACACTCCGGTTATGCAATTTTGGAAACGTAATAGCACGAACGGACGATGTGTGTTGGTAGCCCTAGCACCCTGTTTTTATGTGTTAAGTGTGATTGGCTTACACTGATACTAACAGGAGTAACCGTATTATGTTTTATAGTGCTGCCATCGTTACTTCCGACTTGACAGTTCACCGGCTGGCGATACAGTGTTGCCAGTACACTAACGCGAATCAGCTGACGTACATGATTATAGCCGTAAAGTTAACAAACACTCGTAATGTGAACAGACATGTTTACACACATCATACTCGTGAATAAGTACATAGTAGCAGAAACTACACATATACTGCGGTTAATAGAATATTTCTGATAATGAAGCAGATTTTTTTAAACAAATTGTAACTCGCCATTACCACTCGCGTCCGGAGTCGAAGATAATCAGAGTTCGAGAAAATGTATTATAAAGGGAACACACCACTCATTTCGGAGTCATGTCACGTAAAGGAATGTTGTGGCTCGTCAGCCACTCGATGAGGACATTCTTTCTTGCTGCCATTGTTGGAGCTTTGTCGTGAATGACACTATGATTCGGGCCATTGTCCATAACAATTGTGCTTTTCTCAGGCAAGTTGTTCAGCAATATTTCTTCAAACCATTTCCTCTCTTGGCGCTTGACTTCCTCGTGCTAGACCCCGGCATGACACTATCACACACACGCACGGCAGAAATATATCACAAACACACACTGACCTAAAGCTAACATACAACTACACATAATTATACTGCACTATGTCAAACGACAAACAAAGACTAAGCTATTAAATAACAACAAACTAGAATATCAAAAAGAAAAATATACGAGAATACACAAAGACCGCCAATGAAACTAACCGAGCACAATGCAAACAGCTGACAACATGTGAACGCAAGATGTTAGCTGACATCATCGTCAGCGAAACTCGATTTATCTCGATATATCAATTTGAATGGCTGTCTGTGATTGGCTGGTTAGAGTGTAGCTGTGACCTAGCACTGAATCTTCAAGTCGGAAGTAAGGATGGCTCTAGTATAGACTTAGATTAAACTCCTTGAAAACTAAATCTATTGTTATGAATTCCAGAAGTTGACCGCATATAATCATAAACATCATTAGAGTGTCTGATAGTTACCGTATATTTAAAGAATTGCACCTGTTGATATTAATACTATGATTGCAACCCTTGCTGCCGATTATCTTTTTCTTTAAATTCAAGATGGCAGACTGCGGCAGGATATTTGTTTTAATTTATGATATTTGTAAATGGTGTGGATGTTTTAATAATGTTGATTCGTGAGCAAAAGATAAGATGGAGAAACATGAAATGTACATGTTTAGTGATGAACTGTGGCGTGTCAGTCATGTGAGAGACCTAAACCCTCATATCTGGAACGCCGCCAGGAGTAGTTTTGAAATACTCTTGATCCAATTTTCTGGAGTGTGTTATACCAATAATATAATTCAGCAGGCCTCATTCTATCATGTAAGTTTGTATAGTGCTTATTTGAGCAGTGCTACATGACTGGTATTTGTGTGTGGCAAAAGTTCACTGTGAGAGAGAATGAGGACCTGTAGGCCTAAACCATTTACCTGTCCTCGTTGCTTCCTAAGAAATTGGCCTGCGTGATTCTAACTAATAATGCTAGTAAACCTCTATCTGTAGGCCTACTGTCTTTGCTTTCCTCCTGTTTAGTCCGAAGAGGAAATTATTTCACTTGCATCCTTAGCTGGCTATGTGTATGCTAGGCAGCGGTGAGGCATATGGATCACTATTAAAAGTGCAGTTGACTCAATCCCCCTGATCTCTCTATACATGGATGGCTGGTAGCTAAGGCTGCAGTAAGCCGAATAGACGATGACAGGTATAGCAAGTTGGCAGCGAGCGCATGGTGCAATATTGCTCGTAGACCACGGGGTCTGTGGAGCGCTCTTGCTTTGTCCAGTGACGCCAGGCCTCTTGATTGTAGATAGAATGACCACTAGTGGGTTGGTTTTGGTAGTTTGAAGAAAGTTCAAGACTTGTAGTAGGTTGTCGTTATTTAACTAATACATAAGAATAGTGATAGATAGATAGATAGTTTTATTAATTCCATTTGATCAAATACATGTATACAATACATTTTTGATATAGGACACGTCAGAATTTACATCTATAAAATAAAGGTACTAATAGGTACGGTATATACAGTAATACTAATACTATAACTTATTATAATAACAGATCTTAAGAGATACAATCTTATTGGACAACTATTTACACCTTATTCTATTATCATAATATGAAAACTTAATTCTATAAATACAACAACATACAGCTAGATATTACAATTAAAATAGAAAAGTAAAATATAATTATAGACTTCATCGTTTCTATACACTAAGATATTCAACTACAGAGTAAAAACAATGGCACTGCAGATAAGCTTTCAACATTCTATCAAAGGTTTTTATTTTTGGGGCAAATTTTAAATACTGGGGTAGTTTATTATATAATTTAACTCGTGTGTGTGCGTGTGCGTGTGTGTGTGTGTGTGTGTAATATATGAATGTTTTGATTTTGTCTTGTGTTATGCCTATGAACATCATTGTTTGTTTTAAGAAGAACATCCTTATTCATTAAATTATTTTTACAAAACATAATACATACTTTCAAAGATATATATATAGGCTACAGGGCAGAGGGAGAGTGTTTAAATCTTTAAACTGAACCCGCTGAGCTAAGGTTCATGTGATATTTTTCATGACAACACATTTATGATGGGATGTACTACCTTTGAACACACCCAGAAAGCAACTAGAAGCTGAGAGCTTAAACAATTCTCTTTGGAGTAGCGAAGGATCGCACTTTTGACTCTGGTGAAGTCTGCTAATTATTTATCTGAGGTCTTATTAATCAACTGTAACTTTCTACGAGACTCAGAATATTCCATTTCGTCATTCAGTATTATTGAAACATTTTGGAGATTTTTTTTTTCCACTTTAAGGTATGGTAATATCATTGCGGATATGCAAAAAGGAATGTAAACAGTCGCTAAACGACTTAGTTTGACGACTTGATTCCACGGGGAACGCAGTTCCGTGCACTACGTCTTGAGGATCCGCCCGGTTGAGGCGTGTTGTAATACCCGTCGTGTAAGACTTTGGAATAGTCCGCTTTATAGCGAAGAATTTTATCAAGTGTCATCGAGCACCATCGTATTGTGCATCACGATTATCAAAGTGTAGTGATCAGCACTAATAGTATTGTGAATTTATTTGAAACGTATTGTGAATTTTCTACGATTTTGTAGCACCGCATTTTGTACCCACGTGATTTGTGGAGGGCTAAAGCCTGGTGTCAAATATACAAGTAATCGTGATAACGTTGCATTAAACGAGTGTTATATTAAATACGCTTCGTGTACAAATTGCTACAGTGGATTTATCTGCAAGAATTCGACGCCAATTTCACGGATGCCACGTGATAGCAAAAATAGAATCTGTGCACGTGTGAACCAGCAGATCAGTGCATGGCCATTTATTTATGATATCTGCAAAGTGTAGAGGCTGTGTTGCTAGATATATGTGTAACGCCTTTGATAGCTACAAAGCACACCGCAATTTCAAGTGATAAGATGTCAAGATGTCTAATATTACCGACCACGTGTTCGACATTTATAACACCATGTTCGAGTCGAAGATGATGGGCTAGATACCGTCATGGTATGAGGGAGACGTCTCGGGTGGAACGAGCATGATTTGGAACTTCAAGAACGTCGAACGAGAAGGAAGGAGTCGAGGATGCCCTTTCTAGGCATGTTCAACCCACTCACGATGTCAACTACGGGGACAGACCGAACCCTGATCTTTGGGAGAGCCAAGATGGAAGTTCTGATATGGATAAAACCAATCCTGAAAGCCAGAGGTGCTTTGTTCAACCCTTGTCGTTGGAAAGAGCTAAGTGTGGGCTCCTTCATATCGTGAGTTTGTACAACCCTTCATTGTTCTAGTCATTGGTGGTATATTTAGATTAGTGTAGATTGTAAATCAGCCGAATTTCGTGACAGCCATTTTATAGGCAGGGAATGTAATTAGTATAATTAGATGTTATTTATTTACAGTGTTTGTGAGCCACCCTTGGGTTCGATATTTTGTTTAACACTGGTGCAACCTGATGGACGTCGTGGGACGCCAATTCCTGTCTATTGCTAAACGTGACCGTAGTCATTTCAGGGCTACTTTGTTTAACCCCATCTGGGGTGATTTTCGAGTCTTAGCAGACTCCGGACATGGTAAATTGATGCCATGGTCATAATTCTTTAACTGCACTCATAGCAGCCAGTCAACGTTACGCCCCTAACTTGATTAGAGAAGTCGTATCATTTAGGTAATCGACTGTAATTACCAGTTTTGTAACTGCATTTATATTTCAATCAGGATGTGCTCAGAAGCCATCCAGGTCGAGTGTAGACCTTGTAAGTAAAAGGGATGTTTCGTTGTAACCTAGCATCGAACCCAGTTCCCAACGTATCATTAAGCAAATCCATCAGAGTGAGGTTTGCGCCATAATATTATTTTGTTTGTGTCAAGTGTAATGACACGTGATTTATTTGAATGTTTGATATAAGAAAAAGATGAAGTGTTTTATCTTTGAGAGCAAAGAGCTCCAGCGATGATAGACATTGCTATCTTTTAAACGTCTTTGCTATGAAAGACAGATTTATATATTTATATTCAGCTTTATAGCGTGCTCTTAATGCACACATTCTTTGATGTTTATAACCTACTAGCTGATGTACCCGTGCTTCGCTACGCGTCATAAATAAATTAAAATGTGAAGGTGACAGTTAAAACAGGGGATAGGCGAGGTGCTGCGCAGAGGGAGATTAAGGATGGAACATTTTGTCCAACTACACCGCTCGGCGTTGACCGTGTTTTATAGCACAAATTTAGGTTTTACTCGCTAACAGTTGCAGATACCTTTCGGATAGAAAATGTAATTTTAAACCTCGCATATGCCATCAAAAGTTTGCTATTTCTTAGCGTTCTCTTTTTATTTGAAATGGAAATATGAAAGTTTGAAACCAAAGGGTGTAGTGACGTCACTAAAATGGTCGCCATTTTAAATAGTGCAAAGTATTGAAATCAAAAGTAACCTATATGTTAACCAGATAAATCAGCTACTTCCATGTAAAATTCACGTAAATCGGACCAGTGGTACTGGCGAGATTGAGTAATACACAGACACACACCATCTCAATTTTAGCCTCGCTTCGCTCGCGTCATAGTCGTATCATATTGTGTTTCAATGAAATGCAGGTTTAACCCCGTTAACACCCCTTTAGAACCTGAATACCCAAAAATCCCTCCTTAGTAGACGTTTTCGACCCACAACAAACATATCCCCAAAATATCATTCTTCTAACTTTAATAGTTTTGGTTGGTCGATGAGAGCAAACATCCAAAAATCCATCCTTAGTGGACGTTTTTCTTCCAGAAGTTCACCCCTCCCCATATTCCCCTTAAATTGCATTTATGAAAACACGGTCGAACACCTATTTATTTTATTTATTTATTCATTTATTTATTTATTTTTATGCTGATAGATTTCCTCCGAGTTTCAGACTCCTCCCTATGTCGTTTAAGAGATACACGCTCAGTTAGGAATCTTTCAACCCCCACTTTTCATCCCTTTCACCTCATAATATACACTACATCGAAAAACCATTAGACATGTGTCAGCTTATTTTTAATGATTAGTATATGTGCCAAGTATCACATCCCCAAATGAAACCACTCATGAGATATTGTAATTCTATGGAAAGCACGTTTACCCCCTTAACACCTCTTTAGAACCTGAATATCCAAAACTCTTTCCTTAGTAGACGTTTTCGACATACAACGAACATATCCCCAAAATTTCATGTTTCTAACTTCAATAATTTTGGCTGGGCGATGATGAGTGAGTGAGTCAGTCAGGACATTTTCTTTCATTTATTTTTGATAATTTCACCCGTCCCCATGAACCCCTTAAATTGGATTTATGAAACAAACGGTCAAACACCTATTTACTTATTTAAAGCTGTTTTCCCTCTGAGTTTGATGAGTGAGTAAGTGAGTCAATCAGTTAGGACACTTTCTTTCCTGTTTTTTTTTTCCCAGAATTTCACCCCTCTCCATGGGCCCCTTAAATTGGATTTATGAAAAAACGTTCGAACACCTATTTACTTGTATTTTAAGCTGTTTCTTCCCACCGAATTTCAAACTTCACGCCTATGTCGTTTCAGAGATACACGCTCCGTCAAGAATCCCTCAACCCCCAATTTTCACCCCTTTCACCTCATAATATACACCACATCGATAAACCCTTAGACATATGTCTGATTATTTTTAATGATTAGTTTATATACCGAATATCACATCCCCAAACAAACAACTCATGAGATATCGTTATTCAATGAAATGCACGTTTACCCCCTTGACACGTCTCTAAAACCCGAATAAACAAAAATCATTCCTTAGTTAACGTTTTCGACATACAGCGAACATATTCCCAAAATTTCATGTTTCCAACTTTAATAGTTTTCCCTGGGCGTGATGAGTGAGTGAGTGAGTCAGACAGGACATTTTCTTTCATTTATTTGACCAGAATTTCACCCCTCCCCATGGGCCCCTTAAATTGGATTGATTAAAAAACGCTTGAACACCTATTAACTTATTTCTTAAGCTGTCTTTTTCCCCTGAGTCAGTCGGTTAGGACAATTTCTCTCCTTTTTTCCCCCAGAATTTCACCCCACCCCATTGGCCCCTTAAATTAATTTATGAAAAAAAAAACAGTCGAAAACCGATTTACTTACTTTTTAAGCTGATTTTTTTCGCTGAGTTTGAAATTTCTCGCCTATGTCATTTAAGAGATAGGCCTACACGCTCCATTAGGAATCCTTCAACCCCCACTTTTCAGCCCTTTCACCTCATAATAATACACCACATCGAAAAAACCTTAAACACATGTCTGCGTATTTTTAATGATTAGTTTATATGCCGAGTATCACATCCACAAATGAAACCACTCGTGAGATATTGATATTCAATGAAATGCAGGTTTAACCCCCTTAAGACCTCTTTAGAACCCGAATATCCAAAAAACCTCCCTTAGTGTACGGTTTTGACATACAACGAACATATCCCCGAAATGTCATGTTTCCAACTTCAATATTTTTGGCTGGGCGATGATGAGTGAGTGAATGAGTCAGGACATTTCCTTTCAATTGTTTTTTCTTCAGAATTTCACCCCTCCCGATGAACCCCTTCAATTTGATTGAAAAACAAACTGTCGAAAAGCTATTTACTTACTTTAAAGCAGTTTTTCCCCCTGAGTTTGATGAGTGAGTCAGTCAGTCAATCAGTTAGGACACTTTCTTTCCTGTCCCCTCCCCCCCCCCGAATTTCACCCCTCCTCATGGGCCCCTTAAATTGGATTTATGGAAAAGCGGTGAAACACATATTTACTTATTTTTATGCTGATTTTTTTTTCCGCTGAGTTTCAAACTCCTCGCCTATGTCGTTTAAGAGATACACGCTCCGTTAGGAATCTTTCAATCCCCACTTTTCACCCCTTTAACCTCATAAACACATCGAAAAACCCTCAGACACTTGTCTTGTTACTTTTTAATGATAAGTTTATATGCCGAGTATCACATCCCCCCATGAAACCAATCGGGAGATATTGCTATTCAATTAAATGCAGGTCTACCCCCTTAACACCCCTTTAGAACCTGAATAGCCAAATTTTCTCTCTTAGTGGGCATTTGCGGCCCTTGAGGATGCTGCATACCAGATTTCATTCCAATCCGTTCGGTGGTTTCTGAGATTTCGTGATGAATAAATGAATGAGTGAGTGAGTGAGTGAGTGAGTGGTATTTGACAAATATATAGTAGAAAGAAGATAGTGTCAAGTCTTTGTTATGCTAAACTCGGTTGACAGTGCTGTGTGAGCAGTTGAGTAACTAACGGGATTTCAAGTAAAGATCCTCATTTTCTATACCGGTAGTGCTGAGCGCAATTGGCATCAAGTCGGCCGTGTCTCGACTTGAGCTATGTTGCCATGGAAACTATCTGCCTTGCCATTCCTTCATGAGTATATTTTATGATTTGATTAGCCTGTTTTTGAATGAAAAAGGGCCGAAATCAGAAGAATGAGAAAGACTATCGAAAATTCATGTAGCCAGCGGTTCCTTCTGGGTCCTAAACTATGTGTATGCAAAATATGGTTGAGATTGGTGGAACGGTGTAGATTTGTATACGGAACCAACATATATACATACATACATACATACATACATACATACAGACTTTCACTTTTATATATTAGAGACTAGCTGAAGTACCCGTGCTTCGCTACGCGCACAGATTACCTACCTACGCGTCATAAATAAATTAAAATGTGAAAGTGACAGTTAAAACAGGGGATAGGCGAGGTGCTGCGCAGAGGGAGATTAAGGATGGAACATTTTGTCCAACTACACCGTTCGGCGTTGACCGTGTTTTATAGCACAAATTTAGGTTTTACTCGCTAACCGTTGGAGATACCTTTCGGATAGAAAATGTAATTTTAAACCTCGTATATGCCATCAAAAGTTTGCTATTTCTTAGCGTTCACTTTTTATTTGAAATGGAAATATGAAAGTTTGAAACCAAAGGGTGTAGTGACGTCACTAAAATGGTCGCCATAGTGCAAAGTATTGAAATCAAAAGTAGCCTATATGTTAACCAGTTAAATCAGCTACTTTCATGTAAAATTCATGTAAGTCGGACCAGTGGTTCTTGCGTGATTGAGTAATACACAGACACACACCATCTCATTTTTAGCCTCGCTTCGCTCGCGTCATAGTCGTGTCATATTGTTATTCAATGACATGCAGGTTTAACCCCGTTAACACCCCTTTAGAACCTGAATATCCAAAAATCCCTCCTTAGTAGACATTTTCGACACACAACAAACATATCCCCTTCTTCTAACTTCAATAGTTTTGATTGGTCGATGAGAGTGAACATCCAAAAATCCTTCCTTAGTGGACGTTTTTATTCCAGAATTTCACCCCTCCCCATATGCCCCTTAAATTGGATTTATGAAAAAAAACGGTCGAACATCTACTTATTTTAATTAATTATTCATTTATTAATTTTTAAGGTGATTGGAACTCGGAGAAAATCAAACTCCTCGTCTATGTCGTTTAAGAGATACACGCTCCGTTCGGAATCTTTCAACCCCCACTTTTCATCCCTTTCACCTCATAATATACACCACATCGAAAAACCATTAGACATGTGTCAGCTTATTTTAAATGATTAGTATATATGCCAAGTATCACATCCCCAAATGAAACCACTCATGAGATATTGTTATTCAATGAAATGCACGTTTACCCCCTTAACACCTCATTAGAACCTGAATATCCAAAACTCTTTCCTTAGTGGACGTTTTCGACATACCACGAACTTATCCCCAAAATTTCATGTTTCTAACTTCAATAATTTTTGCTGGGCGATGATGAGTGAGTGAGTCAGTCAGGACATTTTCTTTCATTAATATTTGAGAATTTCACCCCCTCCCCAAGAACCCCTTAAATTGGATTTATGAAAAAAAAACCGGTCGAACACCTATTTACTTATTTAAAGCTGTTTTCCCCCTGAGTTTGATAAGTGAGTAAGTAAGTCAATCAGTTAGGACACCTTCTTTCCTGTTCCCCCCCCCCCCCCCGAATTTCACTCCTCCCCATGGGCCCCTTAAATTGGATTTATGAAGAAATGGTCGAACACCTATTTACTTATTTTTAAACTGCTTTTTCTGCTGAATTTCAAACTTATCGCCTATGTTGAATAAGAGATACAGTACACGCTCCGTTAAGAATCCTTCAACCCCCAATTTTCTCCCCTTTCACCTCATAATATACACCATATCGATAAACCCTTAGACATATGTCTGCTTATTTTAAATGATTAGTTTGTATGCCGAATATCACATCCCCAAATGAAACAACTCGTGAGATATTGTTATTCAATGAAATGCAAGTTTAACCCCCTTAACACCCCTTCAGAACATGAATATCCAAAAATCCATCCTTAGTGGACTTTTTCGACAAACAACGAACATATCCCCAAAATTTCAAGTTTCTAACTGCAATAGGTTTGCTGGGGGATGATGAGTGAATATCCAAAAATCCTTCCTTTGTGGACTTCTTTCCCCAGAATTTCATCCCTCTCCATGAGCCCCTTAAATTGGATTATGAAAAAACGATCGAACACCTATCTACTACTTTTTCAATCTGATTTTTCTCCCTGAGATTCTTACTTTTTGCCTCTGTCTTTTAAGAGATACTTCTCCGTTAAGAATCCTTCAACACTCACTTTTCACACATACACCTCATAATATACACCACATCGAAAAACCCTCCGACATGTGTCTTCTTATTCTTAATGATGAGTTTATATGCCTAGTATCCCATCCCAAAGGAAATCATTCGGGAGATATTGTTATTCAATTAAATGCAAGTCTACCCCCTTAACACCCCTTTAGAACCTGAATATCCAAAATTCCTTCCTTAGTGGACGTTTTCAACATACAACGAACATAGCCCCTTAATGTCATGTTTCTAACTTCAATAATTTTGGCTGGGGGATGATGAGTGAGTAAGTCAGGACATTTTCTTTCAATTATTTTTCAGAATTTCACCCCTCTCATGAACCCCTTAAATTGGATTTATGAAAAAAAAACGGTCGAACACCTATTTACTTATTTTTGAGCTGTTCTTCCCCCCTGAGTTTGATGAGTGAGTGAGTTAGGACACTTTCTTTCCTGTTTTCCCCCCAGAATTTCACCTCTCTCCAAGGGCCCCTTAAATTGGATTTATGAAAAAAAAAACGGTCGAACACCTATTTACTTATATTTTAAGCTGTTTTTTCCCGCCGAATTTCAAACTTCTCGCCTATGTCGTTTAAGAGATACACGCTCCGTTAAGAATCCCTCAACCCCCAATTTTCACCTCGTAATATACACCTCATCGATAAACCCTTAGACATATGTCTGATTCTTTTAATGATTAGCTTATATACCGAATGTCACATCCCCAAAGAAACAACTCATGAGATATCGTTATTCAATGAAATGCACGTTTACCCCCCTTAACACCTCTTTAAAACCCGAATAACAAAAATCATTCATTAGTTGACGTTTTCGATATACAGCGAACATATTCCCAAAATTTCATGTTTCTAACTTTAATAGTTTTGCTGGGCGTGACGAGTGAGTGAGTCAGACAGGACATTTTCTTTCAATTATTTTTACCAGAATATCACCCCTCCCCATGGGCCCCTTAAATTGGATTGATGAAAAAACGCTTGAACACCTATTAACTTATTTTTTAAGCTGTCTTTTTCCCCTGAGTTTGATGATTGAGTGAGTTAGTCAGTCAGTTAGGACACTTTCTCTCCTTTTTCCCCCCAGAATTTCACCCCACCCCATTGGCTCCTTAAATTAATTTATGAAAAAACGGTGGAACACCGACTTACTTATTTTTTAAGCTGATTTCTTTTCGCCGAGTTTCAAATTTCTCGCCTATGTCGTTTAGGAGATAGGCCTACACGCTTCGTTAGGAATCCTTCAACCCCCAATTTTCACCCCTTTCACCTCATAATAATACACCACATCGAAAAACCCTTAGACACATGTCTGCTTATTTTTAATGATTAGTTTATATGCCGAGTATCACATCCACAAATGAAACCACTCGTGAGATATTGTTATTCAATAAAATGCAGGTTTAACCCCCTTAAGACCCCTTTAGAGCCTGAATATTCAAAAATCCTCCCTTAGTGTATGGTTTTGACATACAACGAACATATCCCGAAAATGACATGTTTCCAACTTCAATATTTTTGGCTGGGCGATGATGAGTGGGTGAGTGAGTCAGGACATTTTCTTTCAATTTTTTTCTTCAGAATTTCACCCCTCCCGATGAACCCCTTAATTTGGTTTATCAAAAAAACTGTCGAACTCATATAAGTTATACTTATTTTTAAGCAGTTTTTCCCCCTGAGTTTGAAGAGCGAGTGAGTCAATCGGTTAGGACACTTTCTTTCTGGTTTTTTTTTACACAGAATTTCACCCCTCGCCATAGGCCCCTTAAATTGGATTTATGAAAAAAAAAACGGTCAAACAGCTATTTACTTATTTTTTATGCTGATTTTTTCCCGCTGAGTTTCAAACTCCTCGCCTATGTCGTTTATGAGATGCAGGCTCCGTTAGGAATCTTTCAACCCCCACTTTTCACCCCTTTCACCTCATAATATACACCACATCGAAAAACCCTCAGACACATGTCTTCTTATTTTTAATGATGAGTTTATATGCCGAGTATAACATCCCCCAGCGAAACCAATCGGGAGATATTGCTATTCCATGAAATGCAGGTCTACCCCCTTAACACCCCTTTAGAACCTGAATATCCAAAAATCCTTTCTTAGTGGGCGTTTGCGGCCCTTGTGTAAGCTGCATACCAAATTTCATTCCAATCCATTGGGTGGGTTCTGAGATGTCGTGATGAATGTGTGAGTGAGTGAGTGAGTGAGTGAGTGGTATTTGACAAATATCTAGTAGATAGTGTCAAGTCTTTGTTATGCTATACTCGGTTGACAGTGCTGTGTGAGCAGTTGAGTAACTAACGGGATTTCAAGTAAAGATCCTCATTTTCTATACCGGTAGTGCAGAGCGCAATTGGCATCCAGACGGCCGTGTCTCGACTTGAGCTATGTTGCCATGGAAACTATCTGCCTTGCCATTCCTTCATGAGTATATTTTATGATTTGATTAGCCTGTTTTTTGAGTGAAAAAGGGCCGAAATCTGAAGAATGAGAAAGACTATCGAAAATTCATGTAGCCAGCGGTTCCTTCTGGGTCCTAAACTATGTGTATGCAAAATATGGTTGAGATTGGTGGAACGGTGTAGATTTGTATACGGAACCAACATATATACATACATACATACATACATACATACATACATACATACATACAGACTTTCACTTTTATATATTAGATGGTATGGGTATTATTATGAGGCCAGTTTTATAGTTATTTTCTTGCCAAAACTTCGGTGGCGTAGTTGGTAGCATGCTGAACTGCTATGCCCAAGATAGCGGGTTCAAACCCGGCCGAAGTCGTCGGATTTTTTTAAGAGCGTTAAAAATCCTTCAGTATGCCTTCCTTCGGAGGGGAAGTAAAGCCGGCGGTCCCATGTCATAGATTTATGGCATGTAAAAGATCCTTTCACAGACTAAACTTGTGTAAAGCAAAATTTGTTAGGTTAGATTTCGTCAGAACGCTCTATCAAAGTTCCAACGTTCACCACTAGGTATCATTGATATCTGGTGGCGAAAGTTGGAACTACTTGAAATTGAACGGAACTGGTAGCTCACCCTTTAGGGTGTCCGCTGGAAGCAGCTACAGACTCAGGCGAGCCGAACATGTCCTCGGACACTCCCGGCACTAAAAGCCATACGATAAATAAATAAATAAATAAATAAATAAATAAATCTTGCCAAAACTGCCGGCCCAGTCAAAGTGTTGTGTCAAATAGTACAGGGAGCCAGTAACCCGCTCTGACACGAAGACAGGTGTGTGAATATTTCCCAGCGCACGATTGAGAGCGCTTGCTTCCAAGTGAGACAGACTTATTTTTAACACAGGACGCAATGCTTGCAGCATTTTCTTTTTTATTGCAATGATAACTCATGGAACCCAGTGCCCATTTCTGTGTCTGAACACATGTTCTGTAGATTGGTATTTGTTAGTTAAACGCCTTTTGCGTGTACCGTTGGTTCGACGAGTACAGTTATGTCAGGATTCTTATATTATGTTGGAGGCTAGTGACCCCCGTGAAGAGGCTTTTCATGTAAGAAGGTATTTTGTGTACCATGTCCGGGACAGTTCCCGTAGACCAAATATTTAGGGAGGGTAGCTGATGTGTTTCCAGGCCTGTCCCAAAGATATTGAACGCGAGCTGCGCGCCGCTGGTAACTTGTGTTATTGTGTGTCCGAGATGTTATTACTCGTTGATCGTATCCCGACTTTTGAGTCGAGGCTCCTCGGCAGAGATGATCTCGCAGAGACGCTCCATGCCAGGCTAGTCAGCTGTTCTTCGCCATAAACCAACGTTAATTCAAACCGACATCTTAATAATAAAACGCATAATTTTTGATAAACAAAATATAACTAACAAATCCTTTCTATTTAACCTTGTTCATTTGCATTTGGAACCTGCTGACATAGCCGTGCCAATTGAAAGTATTTCCTGGAGGAAATGACCTTAGGACAGCTGACACTTTTTGTGACGACAGAGGCTTGCTTGAACCTATAGTTCGTAGCTGGCGGAGCTCAGGCCATACGATGTTAGACGTAGTTTCCACTACGCAGTCGTCACCGTAATTACACACGCTAAATGACTATGGCTTACGAACAGTAAACCAAGGTGTAGGTAGGCTTTGAATAAAACTGTGGTCTTGTATTTATTGATTTATTGATGTGAAAATATATAAATCCTCTGTCACCTTTTGTGTGCTGGTTAGCACCTAGTTTGTAAGAGTGCCTTAGACGGTTATTTTTATGGCTTGTCACATAGCTTTGATTGTAATTGTTTGATACTACGGACGTCACCGCCGTAAATTTTGTAATTAATTGGTAGGACTTAGCTAAATAAATTAATATTAAATGTAAATAAGGGAATGGTATCATCCTAACTTAGATTTGTTTTGCTGCCCTGTTAAATGTAAATTCCGATATTAGCTTGATCTTGTAACTTGACCTAGGGTTTCTCGCCGTACCATTTTCCTAGTGTTGCTGTTGTTGCTTTAATAATTGTGAGATAGATCTTTCGCGAGGGTTTACAGTAACTTCTCAGGTAGGGACCTGCTCTTTATTTTTGATTATTTATTAGCTTGCGGATTAGCCGATAGAAACCCTCCGAACTAGGATAGGGGTTTGTCGATTTTAAAATAAGTCCTTACGATGTTTTACATAAGTCTGGATGTTTCTTTTTTCAGTCTAGCTTTTAAGGTGAACCTTTCCTTAGGCAGTCTATGACCTTTAGTCACCATGTACCACAATCCCCGTGGATGATGGATTCTCGTGCCGCTTTGGCCTGTTTGGAAGTTCACCCGATCCTCTTGGCATTTAGGTCCGGCGGATGAGATGTTAGGGAAGTCATTTCGGTTGTTGGCTGTCCTGGCAGCTCCTCTGACGGGCTCAAAACAGAGGTCTACATGATTCTCTAGTGTTTACATTTGCCATAATTCTAATCGCCCTCTTTTGTATCCTAAACGTGCTTAGTACATCTGGCGACATACCCCTAAATATGACCCCATATCTTAAAAGTATGAATGGAAATAAGCAAAATAAGTATTTCTTAATGTGTGCATGCTAGTGCAGGTTTTCAAAATACGTAACGCAAAGCACATCGAGTTCAGTTTAGTATTCAGATATTGTATATGTTTATTCCATTTCAAGTCATGTTGTATCCATAGTCCTAAAAACTTTGTTTCTGATTTTTTTTTTTTTTTTTTTTTGATGACCATTTAATGTTATATTGGGCTTCGCAGGATTCCTATTCTGTATAGCGTGGAAATTTAGACATACATGTTTTATAGTTGATTATGAGGCGATTATCTTGTGACCATTTGGTTAACTCTCCTGTAACGGAGTCAGCAGACTGCTGTATGACCTGTTTAGTTTCACCTTTTATTACGAGTGTTGTATCGTCCGCAAACAAAATTTCCTTATGCGAATGAACGTTCTGTGTTATATCATTGATCTCTACACATAATGTGAACTCCCTCATGCAAACTGGTAAGCTAAAGGTGATCACTGACATAATGGATCAGCACAAAATTCTTATCATGGGAATACAGGAATTGAGGAACACTGACCAGGATGCTTTGGAATCTCAAGGGTATCGACTATATAAGGGTATACCGGGGAAGAGAGTCATGAAGAATGTTCCACAATTTGGAACAGGATTTCTGATCAACCTTAAAATTATAAATTCAGTTCAAGAATTCCGCTCACCATCTCCTCGAATCTCAACACTCACCTTTAACACATCTAATAAGATTTATTCTATCACAAATGCCCATGCTCCCACTAATGATAAAAACACTTCCCCCAAAGACCGTGAAGAAACAGAATAATTTTGGGACCTACTGGATCAAACCATAGATAACATCCCCAAACACCATGTTAAATTATTAATTGGCGACTTTAACGCTCAGCTAGGTAGAGAAAGAAAATACCGTGACATCATCGGAAAATGGCCAGCACACAATAGAACAAATAGAAATGGAGAGCGACTAGTTGACCTGTGTCGAAACCATAACTTAATCTCAAAATCTACATGTTTTAAACGAAAACCTCAAAAACTTAAAACATGGAAACACCCTGATTACACTAAGGGAGAATGGCAACTGGACCACGTGTGCATGGATAAACACCACCAAAAAGAGATCTATAACGTCAAAGTCCTCCGCGGAATTGACACAGGTTCTGATCACTACGTAGTCAAAATTAAAATTAAACTCACGCCCCAGAAGAGACAACAAAGGAAAACCCCCAAAACTAAACGAACAATAGATCCTATCCAGTTAATCAACAGTGAACAGTACCAAAAAGCAACTGGAAACATTAAAATAACTGATAAACTCGAAAACTTGGTTCACAACCTACAACGAATAGCAGAAGACCTGGCTCCAATTAAACCGCGGAAAAAACATCAATGGTGGAATAATGAATGTGATGAGATGATTGAAAAACGACACCGAGCGTGGTTATTACACCAATCCCAAAAATCTGAAACATCTTTTCAAAATTTAGTTACACAACGAAAAGAAACAACTAAAACTTTAAGAAGAATAAAACGGCAATATCATACTGACACCCTACAAACAATTGAAGAGGAATTCAAAATTTCACGATCGCGGAATTATTACAAAATCTTTAAACAACATCTGAAAAAATATGAAGCACCTACCTTATTGTTAAAAGATGAAAATGGTAAATTGGCCCACAACAACCAGGATAATGCACAAATTATGGCTAAATATTTTAAGACACTCCTAACCTGTGAAGAACCCCATAGAATTTCTCCAATTGGATGTTTACACTCCAATAACAACACCACCGGAGAACATTAACCCGTCCACATTAGAAGACGTTTACATAGCACTGAATGAGATGAAGAATTTCAAAGCCCCTGGAGAAGACCAGACTTTTGCAGAGATTTGGAAGTATGCTGGAAAATCGGCGAAAATCGCTCTTCACCAACAACTAGTCAACATCTGGATTACAGGAAAATTCCCTGAATATTGGAGATCAGCTATCATCCATCCACTACATAAAAAAGCGGATAAGACAGACTCTAACAATTACCGAGGGATTTCACTCCTGGATGTTACCTATAATTTTTTTTCTCGAATTCTTCTCAATAGAATTAAAGTACAACTTGAAAATGAATTAGGAGAATATCAAGGAGGTTTCAGGCCCTGAAGAAGTTGCCCAGATCAAATTATGAGCCTTAAATTGATAATGGATTATAATAGAAAAAGGAATAGAGATATGGTGATAACATTTATCGACTTTAAAAAAGCATATGATTGTATTCATACAGAATCTTTATTAAAAATTCTAAGACACATGGGATTACACCCCAAATTGACAAATCTCATAAAACTAACTCTTACAGGCACCAAATCAAAAGTTAAATTCAGAGGTGAATTCTCTGACCCATTTGAGGTCACAACCGGTTTACGACAGGGTGATGGCTTATCACCATTACTATTTAATTGTGCATTGAAAATGGTAATGCGAGAATGGTCTAAAAAATGCCCTCCAAATATAAAAATAGGGAGAAAAATTCAAACAAACTGTCTTGGTTTTGCAGACGACATGGCATTATTGGCGAAAGATTTAGAGGAAGCCAAAACACAGATATCAGAGCTTCAGACAATTGCAAATAAAATTGGCCTTAAGATATCATTCCAAAAAACAGAAATCATGCCACAAAAACCAACACCATTAAAGGAAATACAAATTAATGATACAAAAATTAAAATTTTAACACGATTCAAATATCTAGGAGAGCTAATAACAAACAATTTAAATCAGAAAGCGTCAATTCAAATAAGATCCAACAAGTTATCTAGGGCACAAAAATTAACATGGGAAACTTACAAAAAGAAATGCTTATCAATTAATGCAAAAATTAAACATTACAATACAGTCATAAAACCGGAAGCCACATATGCAGCAGAAACATTATTCCATCTAAATGAACATTCTAAAACCGACAGATTACAGAAGATCGAAAGGCGAATTGGAAGAACTTGTATCAATAAAGGATATAAAAAAGATGGGCAATGGCGAATAATACCTAACAATATGGTCTATAACAACCTAGAACCCATTACTGATACCATGCGAAAGAAAAGACTAGGATTCTTTGGGCACATCATGAGAATGCCAGATTCACGTCTTCTAAAACAACTAGTGCAGTACAATCTTGCTTCAAAAAACACAACAACTGGATGCCGATGGTTAAAAGAAATCAGAGAGGACTTAAAAGAAATTGGCCTAACAACAGAAGATGCTGCAAATAAGAAAAGTTTAACTACAGCACTTAAAAATATGACGTTTCATTTTCCACTCACAAAGAAGAAAATTCCTACAAGAATATTTTCCGCCGAAGAACGGGCAAGACGATCAATACGCATGAAGAAGTACTGGGAGGACCGCAAGGCTCGTACAGTTCCTACAAGTCGACGAACTAATGGTTGGGTAAAGTGATCCTTTGTGGTCTCAAAAGGAGAAGAAGAAGAATAGAAGGAAGAGTAGTGGGCCCAAAACCGATCCCTGGGGTACTCCAAATGTAATAATTCCATCGTTGGACAATGTTTCATTAAGGAATTTGGTTCCATCATCCTTGTGTCTCAAGCTTACTATTTGTTTACGCCTTGTTAAGTAAGACTCTATCCATTTATTAGCTAGACCTCTAATGCCATATTGATTTAGTTTTGTAAGGAGGATTTTATGGTCAACAACATCAAATGCTGTCGATAAGTCCAAGAATAGGCCAGTTACATGTTCCTTATTGTCAATTAATTTCAGTATACTATTAATACATTCATAAATTGCTGTCTGTGTAGATTTTTCCGTTCTGAATCCATGTTGTGAGTTTGATAATATTTTATTTTTTTATAAAACTTATCAGTCTCCTATACTTGATTTTTTTCCACAATTTTTGCGATACCAGTTGATAAGGTAATAGGACGATAGTTATCTAATTCATCTTTTGAACCGTTTTTGTGCACTTCAAAATATCCGGGTAAGTTCCTGAGAGAATTGAACTGTACGTGGATTTATTATATTTTCTGCACATTTCTTTAAAATTGCATCTGGGATGCCATCAATGCCAGCACAAAATTTATTTTTTAGCTCTTTTAACTATTCTTACCTCTTCACTTGTGGGAATACGCCTCAATTGCTCTAGGGAGAAATATTTTTTAAGAAGTTTGTTGCTGGATTTAATAGTTAAATATGCTTGTAGGTAATAAAGCGCTGTGATTGGTTGGGAGGGAAAATCCGGCTCTGTGATTGATTACTGGTAGTTTGATGTTATACATGTATTTATACTGGCAGTAAATATTTTGTATTTCTTGTAGTTGTAAAATGGGCTGAATTTGGTTATTTAAAGCGTAAAATCTTAGTTTTAAGTACCGATTTGGTAATCCAGCATCCCAGACAAGCCAGTAATACCTTTACTTCTCAGGCAGATAGGTCACTTAGCCGTAATTTTGAAATTATTGTGAAGTTAAGTATAGCCTACATATGCGGTGGTGCTGAAGCAGACGTGATTGGCTAGGCTATTGCGTTTTTAAATTTGATCCCATTTCAGGGTTTTTCGGTTCTGGGTGCGAATAGTTCGCTTAATAGTTGTAAAACTGTGGGGAGAGTATATTTTGAGTAGGTTTTTAGTGTGTTAAGTTTTATGTGGAACTGAGGAGTGAAATTGGTTTCGCTTCAAGTGTAGTTTTGGCCTATATCTACTTCCCGTTATTATTATGTTTATTGTGCTGCTAGCGTGATTAAAAGCTATAGTATTTGATATAGAGTGCTGGGATTACTTGGGGGAAGTGTTGGTGAGAGGGAGAGAAGTGGGGGGATGGGTTTATGGAGTTGTTGCTGTTGTTGTTTATTAATTAAACTGCGCGTTATTTCATGGAAACAGTAATTCATTACCAAGCATCGATTACGATATGTCGAATCTAGGCCTGTATAGTGAGATACGTTTTGAAGAATGCATAATTTCGTGGCATATATATATACAATTTACAAGAATGTTTCCAGAAATTGTTTTTCACTCGTTACTCTGTTACTGATCGCTAATTGCGTGTACTCAGCACCTAAGTTGATATTTGTCAGCCAATGAACCCTTATTGATTTGCCGATCAATAAGTCTTCATGATTTTTATTATTATTATTACTGGTGCCCAGGCAGAACATGTTGGAGATTGACAAAGGGGAGTCAGGTAGTGTGTCGCAACGATTACAACAGAAGCAGCTTGGTAGTTATTCCTGAAGATGACCGGTTAAGCCGAGTTCAAGGACAAATTCTGTAGGAACGCGCACCTCAATCGGCGTCATTATGGGTGTGCCAGAAGTGAAGTTCCAACCGATCCACGATTGAATCAGCAAATCAGGAGATAGGAAGCCAAAGCCACGCGGTGGATTGCGTACCCTAGGAAAAGGCGCGAAAACGCGTATCTAAAGAGCCGCCGATACGATATAATTCCGCATAAGTCCATTGAGACGTTTGGATGAAAAGAAGAAGATTGATACTAGTCCCAAGACTGTGAGGTGAAAACTACAGATTATTTTCACAAATTGCCCCCACCTTACCCCATTCTGCCTGTTTCAAATAAATTGATCGGTGATGAGCAGTTTGAGAGACAACTTGATTGAGCTCTGGTGAGCAACGTTCACGCCAGTGTGCGTCACGATTTATCAAGCTCTAGTGAGCGTACTTCACGTCTGTTTGACAAACATTTTATTTTGTGCTCAAGGGAGCAGAGTTCACGCTTAGCCTTGTGGAGATCTCTAGTCGAGATAAGCGCTACGTGATAGACATATTTGAGACTTGTTAGAAGCCAGTTGCGTGGTAATTGAAGAGTGTAATTTATGTAATTTTTTGTATTATTTTGAGTGATATATTGTGCGTGTGTTAAGCAAATGCTGAGATAGGGCCAGTTCTACGTTATGTAATCGCCTAGGACATTATTGTGAGTGAAAGTCAGTAGCTCATAGCGATTCTAGCTAGGCAAACTAATAACTTTGAACATTTCTTTCCAAGAAGCAACGCCAAGCTGTCTGCTGAAAGGTCGTGTGATGGAATGAAGTGCATCGCCTCTACCAATACGTCGACGATGGACGAGTAGATTTCCCGTAGGGAAATGCTTTGGGATGGAAGTTAAGTTCTACAAGCTGCAACGGTGATGTACAAACCATTGATTTACTCAATATGTAGTTAGATTAGACGCGGGAACGTTGTAAATATTTTATTCATTGTTTTTCTTGTATTTAGATTTTTTTTGTGTGCCGACACTATTATATTTAAATGTATGTTGGCACGTGGCCAAAGTGTTTGTTTGATGGTATATTTTTCTTATGAGTCAGATTTAGTGTACACGGCGTGTGTATTTGATTTTATCCATGCGAATGCGAAACTCGTCACGGTCGACAAGTGGTGCTTTATTCAAGTTCATTTTTTTTGTAGGAAAAGGGGGTAAGAGTTGTAAGATGTTGTTACGAACAGGTTTTTATTCATAGTAGGGTTGCCGAGCGCAACAAATTAAGATGTCACTGTAGAACACCTTAGTTCTATTTTTTTTGAGTTTTGTTGAGTCCTTATCAGGTTCTTTAGTCACGGACTAGATTGGGAGCGCAAGTTGGTGGAAAATATTCTATGTCATTTATTTCAAGTTTCTGTCAAACCCATAAGTGTGATTCTGGTGTGTGTTTTGTGTCAGGTGTGTGTATTGATTCTTCGTGATGAGGGGTAGAAGGTGCTACCGCCCTCAAATATTGTGGTTGTATTTTTTTTTATGGAAAGGCAGAGCACCCTCAGAGGCTACTGTACCTTGTCCAGTGCTGATTCTTGGATTTCCGTGGGAAATGCTGAGATATTTTATTCTGACACACACACGTATATTATGTGCTTTTGGGAGCACACTTCTTCGAGACTCGAACCAGTGCCATGGCAGGTCGAGGTTATTGACACGTGGGTTGACAGATGTGCAGATTCCACTTAGCGCCCGTCTATGTCTGGTGATTCATCGTTTGGGCAGTCCAGCTGACCGACTGACCCTGTAAGCTATCTGTAGCAAACCTGTTCTTTTGATGGTCATTGGACCATAATTAATTGGGAGTTCGCCATGTCCGTTACGAATTACCGCATATCGTATGAAATGAAATATTGTTTTATGATGTAAATGTTGGCTTTGAGCCTAGTGATTTCTATGACTCATTTCATGTTAGTTTTGTCTGTTGTGACACCATTGGGTGTACTTTTGTATTTTTCTTGTAAAAATGGCAAGCGACCATATGTATTTTTTCTTGTTTGGTCACGTGTTAATTTACTTGTGTTGATTTGAAAAGTCCTAGTTTTAGGCATTAATGTTGTTTGCTACGGCAGTTCTTTGATTCCAATTTCATGCGGAAATTATTTGTTTTATTTAGTGTAGGAAGTGTCGGATTAATTTAAGTAGTGTTTAGTTGGTTCCCCGTGTCTGTCTAGCTCTAGACAATGCAGATTCGTCCCCTGAATGTTTACTGGATGGTAACGAATCTCGCATTAATTTGTACACATCGTAACGCATGTAGAACGGCCGCACACGAAAATTGTCATTGTAGCAATTTGGGACACTTGGTCCAGATATTTACGATCTCTCCTGACATCCGGCCTAATTTTGGCATTTTATTAATTCAAGTGGGAGACATTTGGGATACCTTGTTTTTTTTATTGTAAATAGTAAATAGTTGATCTGTTATTAAATTCATATGTTTTAACCCTGGTATTCACTTTTTCCTGCATGTTATTTTGTTATGTTACCCTGCATGTAGTAATAAGCGCTTAACAACAAATTAACGAAATGGACTGTTACACCCCCCGAAACTGAGTCTCACATGCTTCTTTGCAAGGGTTCAATACATTCATTTTTATTGCTATTCCGGAGATTTACTGACCTCGGAATGACGTGTCAGTGATCCCAATGCCCTTATGCTATGAGTGAACATATCTCTTGTTGTGTATTTACTCGAGTTAACATGAACATTCTAGTCACTATGCCCAGAACATTCGAATCTGGAACCTTCCATATATGCACCCACAGACAGTAGTCGTCAGTTCCGCGCATATTCTTCAGTTCCGCGCCAGCTCCGCTCAAGTTAGTCCACCTTGTGTATCGTTGTGTATCAACTAGGTAGTGTTAAATAAACCGTTGTTTTATATTAACAAGTGTATGTTATTTATCTTGTATCTCCCACGATATAACAGTGGTGTCAGAAGTAGGATAAGATAAATTGCCTAACGTTGCGAAACCGAGTGATCTTTCTAACCTCAACGCAAGTGTTTGCACCGAACTAAGTTCATCGCAGTGCGTGTTGGAAATACTAAACCGAGTGACCTTTCTAACCTCAACGCAAGTGTGTGCACCGAACTAAGTTCATCGCAAGTGCGTGTTAGAAATACTCTTCTCCACTCATCTTTACCATGCTGGACTTAACCTCTGAGCAACTCCAACAATTCTCGGTAATGATCGCCGACGCTACCCGACAGACAATAAGGTCAACAACGGCATCAGAGCCTCGACCGCCAAAATTTACAATGCAACCGTATCGTGCTACCGACGGGACGACTGTAGCCGACTATTTCACTCGCCTTACCTGGGCGCTCAACCTGAGCAAGGTACCCGCGGATCAACACGCACATTTTGCACGTGTTTAAATGGGACCTGAACTCAATGATGCCCTGAAGATCCTGGTGAGTCCTGATGATCCGGAAACTCTGTCATACAGTGAGATTCAATCTAAGCTGAAAGGGCACTTCGACGCTACACGCAACAAGTTTGCTGAGAGCGTCAAATTTTGGAGTGTAATGCAGAAGCAAGGAGAAACCATCGCTAGCTTCACCTTAAGACTGCGGCAGGCTGCAACGTTTTATGAGTATGGCACATTTCTTGATAGCATGTTAATTGAACAAATGCTCGCAGGGTTGGAATCACGAGAAATGTGCGACGAGATTATTGCACACAACCAGAGAACTTCACCGCAGCATGTGAAATCGCGCACGCACTCGAAGCTACTCGCATTACCACCAACGAGGTCAAAACAGCTGCCGCTATGTCTGAATCAACCAATCGGATTGGGTACGAGAAGCCTCTGTCCAGGAAGAACAGCAACCAGCAGCCGCCACGCAGCAAGTCAGCTCATCGAAGTCAAGGGTCTTACAACCTAACCAGACAGCAACAAGGGCCACATCAGGGAAACCTAAGTGCATCCCAGGACAACCAATCAACATGTGCAGGGTGAGCTGAAGCTCACCTTCGCAGTCAGTGTAGGTTCCTGGAGGCAGAGTGCCTGAAGTGAGGCAAGAAAGGTCACATCAGAAAAGTTTGTCGATCGAAATCTAGGAAACATCGAACAACAAACCACGTGACCAAAGAAGAGCTTCCAGCAGAGAACCTCGATGTCGTGGAGTACCTCAGCAAAATCGAGGTCATTGTATCGGTCAACGCAGCACCTAAGCCACTGGTTGATGTCAGCATAGAGAGAACCACCGTCAAAATGGAACTCGACACCGGCGCCCCTGCTCAACCATGAGCAAATCAAAGCTAAGTATGATCAAACCAGGATTTGTGTTGCAGAGAAACGATCGTAACTTCGTCAGTTACACTGGCCATGCGATTAAATGCATTGGCAAAACGTCAGTATGCACCACCAGGAACCTGAATCTCTACGTGGTGAACCGTTTTTCTTTTCCACCTGTAGTCTTCCCTTTTTTCTCTTTTTTTCGGCGTGTCAATTATCGGAATTGTTCTCTTTTCTTCTTGGTTATTACTGGCCAGGGTAGCCGAGCAGATCAGTGGACATTTCTATAATTGCTGATCAAGGTTCGTTATAGCGATTTCTTACTATGCCGAATCGTGAACAGTGACACCTCTTTCCTTTTTAACTTCCTTTTTCCGTCTCCTCTGACAACCCCTTGTTGCTCTCTAGGCAGTCTTCTGTTTTTTCTATCCTAGTAGGACCTTTTTGTTTATGCACCCGCTCTCATTTTCGAGATGCCTTGCCTTTTCTATCCGTTTTTCCCGTTCGTTTGAGTTTTTATAAAGGTGCGCGTAGAGGTGTGAATCTAGTTCATTTAATGAAATTCCCTGATGCCGGATTAATGTTGATACCATCAAGGTAGGTTACGTATTTTTGTCTTTGCTCATTATATGGAATACTAGGGCGTTTCGCCTATTCTAGTATGTCCATGGAGTATCTGTTTCGTTCCCGTTATTCTTTGTCCCCATTTCGTCGTATCTATTGTGCAGGTATTTGGTCCGGTTTACTGAGTAACGTGTGTTACTCAGTATGTCATATCTCTTATATTTTTGTTTGCCTCTTATCTTAGGATTGCGTTTTCATATGCAAGTCCATGAGTTTGGCTTAATCCCTTCCTGACGTAACTTATTTTGATGGGTATCTTTTATTTTGTGTTGCAATACCTTTCTCGTATTTTTAATATCGGTTACTTGCCCGGTTTTGTATTTATTCATTTACGTCATATCTACGCGCGCTTTTATTAATACTCCGTGCCCCTCGCACTCCCTTATCTCCTTCAGGGCTATTTGAGCTACCGTTCGCTCCTTTGACGGTAGACTCACATTCCCCGACTCTTTGTCTAGCCCTTTTAATCTTTATGTTTCACAATGTAATTTTACTCTTTACGATTATACTTTCCCAGATGCGTCCCCCCCTTTATCGTTTCTCCTACCGATCATGACATTTACGTTTCGATCCTTCCGCCCGTTATTTTACCTAATATCACATGTTTGACGTCCACTTAACCTCATTCATAGCATGTAATGCTTCCTCGTCATTCCTTGATGTTATCTCTTTGGTCAATACATTACCTCTTCTTTGCCTATGTGTTGAGTATGCGTACCTTATTTAGTCTTTACTTCTTTAGGCTAAGCTAAACTAGACCCATAATGTATAGCGCATTCGAATAGAACTTGCATTCACATGGCAGTGAATGTACGTTCAATCCATCGCCTCTGATACCTTCATAACCTTAGTCCGGTTTAATGGGCCCAGCGCCAGGCTAATCGGTACACACTTCCACTGCGAACTACATCTTGCGAAAGGCCAGACGGCACAAATGATAGGCAGAGCTTGGTCGCTATTCGAATGTATCGCTCTACATGTAACTACACCTAGTTTCATTCCCCAAAATGACATAAGAGGACCGCTTAGCCCACAAATACGTCCAACTGTATGTGTAAGTTGGCAATATGGTACTTATCGTTTGTTTTTTGTTTTTCATGTGTCGAGACAGGACAGACAGAACAAGAGAAGAATACCAAGAGCGGAAGAAAGAAGCAGGAGAAGTAGTGAAGGAAGAGAAAAAGAAATGGCTGGAGAAATGGACAGAAATGATGGAGGAGGACTGTGATGGCAGTAAGAAAGTGTTGTATGGAATGATAAAGGCAAAGAGAAGAGATACAGGGGAAAATGTCAGAATGGTGGACAGGAATGGAAAGGAGGTCGAAAATATGGAAGAAGTAAAGGTTATCTGGAGAGAATACTTCAAGGAACTCCTAAATCCAACTAAAACCAGCGTAGTGGACATTGTGGAGGAAGAAACAGACAGTGACCAAGACATTTCAGAGAAGGAATTGACATGGAAAGAAGTGGAGGAAGCATTAAAGAAGATGAAAGGGGGAAAGGCACCGGGAATAGACGAAGTGAGTGTGGAGATGGTGAGAGCAGCAGGGGTGATAGGAACACAGTGGCTCTTTCGAGTAATGAAAGTGATATGGAGGGAGAAGAAAATACCAGAGGACTGGAAAAGAGGGATAATAATACCCATATTTAAAAAGGGAAGTAGGAAGGAATGCAAGAACTACAGGGGAATTACACTCATGCACTGCGCCAAAATATTTGAGAAGGTACTGGAGAGAAGAATTCGGACAGAAGTTGAAGATGGGCTGAGGGAAGAACAGTATGGATTCAGGCCAGGAAGGTCAACAGTTGACCTCATCTTTGCAGTAAGACAGCTACAAGAACACCATTATGAATATGGGAAAGATCTGGTGATGACCTTCTTGGATATTGAGAAAGCATATGATAGTATTAATAGAAACAAGGTATGGGAAGCAATGAGAGCAAAAGCAGTGAACAAGGAGACAGTGGCAAGAGTGAAAGCAATGTACGAGGGAAGCAAAAGCTGTGTAAAGGTGGGAAGAGAGAGAACGGAATGGTTTCAACTGGAGAGTGGTCTGAAACAGGGAAGTGCCCTCTCACCCCTGTTATTTATAGTGGTGATGGATGAAATCATACGAAAAGTGGTAAATAGCATTGGGGAAAGGAAAATGAAGGCAATGTTGTTTGCTGATGACCTTCTGGTATGGGGAGAGGATGAGGAAGAAGTACAAGAGCAATTAGATGAGTGGGAGAAGGTAGTGTTATCATATGGGATGAAGTTCTCAGCACAAAAGAGTGAAGTGGTCATCACAACGAGGAAGAAGAACAGACTGGATATGGGCATAACACTTGGAGGACAGCAGTTGCAGAAAGTAGAATGCTTCAAGTACTTGGGAAGCATAATTGAAGAAAAGGGAGGCAATAGGATGGAAATAAATGAGAGGGGAAGGTGCGCAGATGGATTTTTCAAGAGTGTTAGGGGGATGATATGGAATAAAGATGTACCACAAAAATGTAAAGGAATCATCTACAAGACCTACTTTGTGCCAATTTTGACATATGTTTCAGAAACATGGGTGATGAAGGAAAGGGACAAGAATAAAATACGAGCAGTGGAGATGAAGTTCCAGAGGAGTAGGGTAGGAGTGACAAGAATGGACAGAGTAAGGAATGAGAGAGTCAGGGAGATGGTAAGAGAGGAACCATTGCAAAATAGAATAGAGCGATCTAGGCTACAATGGTATGGACATGTGAGGAGGATGCAAGAGGAGAGGATACCGAAGAAGATGTTTGGAATGGAAATGACGGGAAGGAGGCCAAGGGGAAGACCAAGGGACAGATGGACAAAAGGAGTTAAGAAGAGTGTGGAGGAAAGAGGAGTGTGCTGGGACACAGTAAATGACGAGAGATGGTGGATGGACAGAAAACGATGGAGAGGCTTATGTTCCAAGCAGACCCGACCAGCGGTTGGAAACTGCTCAAGATGATGATGATGATGTGTTGAGACAAAAATATGGCTGGAGTTTGTTGTGAATAAAAGAAAAAACAAACTGTTGTGGATTTGGTAAGGAGTTTATAAAAATTATCATCCTGGTGATAATTTCTTGCCGTAGCAAACGCATTTGGGCTTCGTTGTTAAAGGTAAGGCCTGTATCAATTATATTTTCGTGCCTTTTCTGCGAGGGTAATGACAAATATGAATAACGACATCAAGTGTGAAATCGAGCCGCCTACTAATAGTGATGCGTTGCATTTAGCCAACACCAATGCTACGACGAAACTTGATTGGTTGGAATTCGACCCCCTAGTTTCTACATTGCCTATTCCGGCAGCACATAACTCAAACTTCCATAGTGGAAATGTTGGTAACATCGTGAACAAATGGAATGTCCGATATTCGGGGGAGGAAGGCACTTCCTCGGTATTTGAATTTACTACACGTATTGAGGATTTGTGTGCATGCTATGGTTTGGTTCCTGACAGTGTTGTTCAATGCCTCCCTATGCTATTATGTGGGAACGCTTTAAAATGGTACCGTCTAGTCCAGTATCCCTTCAGTTCATGGGTTAGTTTCGTGAATGCTTTGAAAAGGAGATTCACGCCATCTGACTTTGAGCATGCCTTAAAGCATGAAATGTTCTCCCGTACCCAAGCTCTCGGGGAGAATATTCATGATTATGTCACAGCGATACGTATCCTAATATCTCGTTTTCCAGTTCCACTGCCTTCTAGTGAAACTATTAATACTGTTTATTGTAATTTGCATCCCTCCTATAAACAGTTTATTCGGCGCTCTTCAGTATTAGATACTGAAGATATTCTTATTCAAGGGCGTGAATTTGAAGCAACTGCCCGACTGTGTAATCGATATATCCCCCCCTCCAGAGCCTTCTAAATGTATGTTTCCCGAATTAGCGTTCAAAATGAATGAATGTAGTAATAACATCGATATGCCTGCATGTGGAGAACGTGGCAATAATTCTACTCCTGCTCCTTGGTCGACACGACACTGCAACAATCGAGGCAATAACTTCGCCTCTGTTAATTCATATAGAACTAATGTTCGCGTTAATGCTGTGAATCATGTCTAACGTAGTATCCCTCGTTCCCATAACCTTGATGTAAATGCCCCTCCTCATGTGAATGATGCCAGGTCCCCGGTTCGATGCTGGAACTGCTTAAAAGAGTCACATACCTACCGTGATTGTTTAGTACCGCTAAAAGGGAAGTTCTGTTTTGGATGTGGTTTACAAGGAGTAACTAAACCAATTTGTCCTCGTTGCAATGCTACTAATCCCTTGGAAAACTAGTGAAGCTTTGCGATAATGAATCCAAGCGTGAGGCTAAGAAGATTTGTTTCAGCAGACTACGCTTCGGTGAGAACTGATTTTCCTTCCATCAGTAAGTTAGGTTCAATACAGGAAGATATGCCATTACTTTTCAGGTAATTGACTAGGTCTTGGTGAGCTCCACTCTGTGAGCAATGCAGGGGCGTACCGTGGAACTTGTAAGTAATGACTGCCTGCAGCAAGTACCTTCTTCTTCTCTTGAATGTGCATTTCTCTTGTGACATGTTTTTCAGCTTATTTCTTGAAGTTTACGTGCGATGGCGCAAGATGGCATTGCTATCAATTTTAATTATCTACTTCTTTTCAGGTTATTCCTTCGAATAATATTTAAATAGATGACGTCAAGTCATTTTTCCTCGTCCCTAATTAATCTTTGTCGGAGTATCGTGGTAGTCACCACTCAACTTTATCCCATTATTAGAATAAGATAATATCGCTCTCTATTAATCGTTCTTTCTTGTTTTAGTTAATGATCATATCTGCTCTCTGACATCCTACCTTGAGAGATTAAGGAAGACAGCTTTTGTGTACTTATATTTATTATATATTGTAAATCTCTAACTCTGTAACTTTTGTAAAATATTTTGGCGAGGAAGCTAGGGTTTTTAATTTATTTTAACTATTTTGTTTTATCTGGTTTAACTTAAGTTCTTATTGTGAAATTTTCGTACCTTGATTTTTATATTTATCTTCATTGAAGTACATTCTTTTGAGTCCTCCCCGCCTTCCCCTACTTTTAGGCTCCCTCCCATCACATTTTCGTGATGTCCCATTTTTTAAATCCCTTCTCCCTTGCTTATGTTTAATTAAAATTTTTGTTCGTCTATTTTGGTGGACGCAACAAAAATTTTGGGGGTGTGCGTGGGAATCTGAACAGTTTTTTCTTTTCCACCTGTAGTCTTCCCTTTTTCCTCTTTTCTTCGGCGTGTCAATTATCGGAATTGTTCTCTTTTCTTCTTGGTTATTACTGGCCAGGGTAGCCGAGCAGATCAGTGGACATTTCTATAATTGCTGATCAAGGTTCGTTATAGTGATTTCTTACTATGCCGAATCGTGATCAGTGACACCTCTTTCCTTTTTAACTTCCTTTTTCCGTCTCCTCTGACAACCCCTTGTTACTCTCTAGGCAGTCTTCTGTTTTTTCTATCCTGGTAGGACCTTTTTGTTTATGCACCCGCTCTCATTTTCGAGATGCCTTGCCTTTTCTATCCGTTTTTCCCGTTCGTTTGTGTTTTATAAAGGTGCGCGTAGAGGTGCGAATCTAGTTCATTTAATGAAATTCCGTGATGCCGGATTAATGTTGATACCATCAAGGTAGGTTACGTATTTTTGTCTTTGCTCATTGTATGGAATACTAGGGCGTTTCGCCTATTCTAGTATATCCATGGAGTATCTGTTTCGTTCCCGTTGTTCTTTGTCCCCATTTCGTCGTATCTTTTTGTGTAGGTATTTGGTCCGGTTTACTGAGTAACGTGTGTTACTCAGTATGTCATATCTCTTATCTTTTTTTTGCCTCTTATCTTAGGATTGCGTTTTCATATGCAAGTCCATGAGTTTGGCTTAATCCCTTCCTGACGTAACTTATTTTGATGGGTATCTTTTATTTTGTGTTGCAATACCTTTCTCGTAATTATTTTTAATATCGGTTATTGCCCCGTTTTGTATTTATTCATTTACGTCATATCTACGCGCGCTTTTATTAATACTCCGTGCCCCTCGCACTCCCTTATCTCCTTCAGGGCTATTTGAGCTACCGTTCGCTCCTTTGACGGTAGACTCACTTTCCCCGACTCTTTGTCTAGCCCTTTTAATCTTTATGTTTCACAATGTAATTTTACTCTTTACGAGTATACTTTCCCAGATGTGTCCCCCCCATTTATCGTTTCTCCTACCGATCATGACATTTACGTTTCGATCCTTCCGCCCGTTATTTTATCTAATATCACATGTTTGACGTCCACTTAACCTCATTCATAGCATGTAATGCTTCCTCGTCATTCCTTGATGTTATCTCTTTGGTCAATACATTGCCTCTTCTTTGCCTATGTGTTGAGTATGCGTACCATATTTAGTCTTTACTTCTTTAGGCTAAGCTAAACTAGGCCCATAATGTATAGCGCATTCGAATAGAACTTGCATTCACATGGCAGTGAATGTACGTTCAATCCATCGCCTCTGATACCTTCATAACCTTAGTCCGGTTTAATGGGCCCAGCGCCAGGCTAATCGGTACACACTTCCACTGCGAACTACATCTTGCGAAAGGCCAGACGGCACAGTGGTTGACGATGAAGTCGAATCGCTCTTTGGCCGAGAGTGAATTTCAGAGTTTGTACGGGAGATCGACTTTGGTCACCTCTTCGCAAAACCCGACCCAATCCACAAGCTCTCCGACAAGCAGGCTCTGACCTTAGAACAACAGATGCAGCTCGACAACATTCTATCTCGCTACCAGGATGTGTTCAGCGACACCCCCGGGAAGGTCTCAGGTCCCCCAGAGAAGATGCACCTGAAGGCTGGAGCCACACCTGTTTTCGCCCGAGCTCGAGACGTACCAGTTGCCCTCCGCGATGCCTACGCCAAGGAAATCGACAAGAAAATTGCATCTGGCTTCTACAACAGAGTGGACTACTCTGATTGGGCATCGACAACGCATGTCGTCGCCAAGAAGAACGACAAACTGAGGATCACAGGCAACTATGAGCCTACTCTCAACCCACGGATCATCATCGATGAACGTCCGATTCCCAAGGTGGAACATCTGTTCAACCGAATGCGCGGCGCCACTCTCTTCTGCCACCAGGATATCACCGACGCGTACACTCATCTCGAGGTCGACGATGAGTTCAGCCATGCTCTCACGCTTAACACGCCAACTCACGGTCTGATCCGCCCAACGCGAGCGGTATATGGAGCAGCTAACATCCCCGCTATCTGGCAGCGGCGAATGGATACAGTCCTGCATGGTCTCCCAAACGTCGTAAGTTTTTTCGATGACAGTATAGTATTTGCTGATAGCTTTGAAAATCTGATGCAGGCCCTCAGCACCACTCTGGAAAGGTTTCGGCAACATAACCTCAAGCTCAACCGAGCCAAATGCGTTTTCGCTCAATCATCACTGGAAGCCCTTGGCCACAAAATCGATGCGTCAGGCATCCACAAGTCTGATGCACACATCCGAGCTGTATGTGATGCACCGAAGCCGACTACACCAGAAGAACTCAAACTGTTCCTTGGTAAAGTAACCTACTACAGTTCGTTCATCCCCGATTTGTCCACCAGATACAGACCACTTACAGACATGCTGCTCATGGATCCCCTCATCTGAACACGGGAAGGCGATAGGGTATACTAAGACATCAAGAACGCCCTAACCTCGCCCCAGGTACTCGTGCAGTATGATCCAGCGTTACCACTCCTGCTGGCCACGGACGCCAGCAAGACCGGCCTGGGCGCAGTACTGTCACACCGGCTCAGCAACGAGCAAGAACGTCCAATCGCTTACGCCAGTCGAACGATGACAGCAACAGAACAAAGGTACCCTCAGATCGATAAGGAAGCACTGGCCATTGTGTGGGCTGTACAGAAGTTTTTAAATTATCTGTATGCTCGCCACTTTACTCTCATCACCGATCACAAGCCTCTCAAACAGATCCTGCACTCCGAGAAGTCTTCGCCGGTCCAGTGCATCAGTCACATGGCCAATTATGCCGACTACCTAGCACACTTCGACTACGACGTCATCTTCAAGACATCCAAAGCCAACGCTGACTACTGCTCCCGAGCTCACCTACCAACAACAGTTAACCTCATCAGAAACTTATTTTCTCCACAGGAGGAAGAGACGGACAGTTTTGATGATTTTGACTTTTTTGCAGTCCATCAGATCCAACAGCTACCAGTTAGGGCAGAAGCAATCGCACGCGAGACCAGGAAAGATCCATATCTGGGCAAAATGGTCCAGATCACCCGCCAGCATTACAAGGCACCAGAAGCGAAGTACACCCTCGCCGCAAACTGTCTGATGTTCGAGCATCGAGTTGTTGTCCTTCCTTCACTGCGAGACGCTATCCTCAACTACCTGCACATGGCTCACCTGGGGATAGTCAAGATGAAAGGCATGGAACGTTCCTTTGTGTTCTGGCCTGAAATCGACAACGACATTGAGTCTCTCGCCAAGGCTTGCGCCGCGTGTGCAGCTCATGCGCATACGCCACCGAAGTTCCGAGATCACCACTGGGAATACCCGAAGGCACCATGGGAACGGATCCACATTGACTACGCGGGCCCAGTGGCTGACACCATGTTACTGATAGTTGTCGACTCATACAGAAAGTGGCTCGAGGTCAAACCCATAACATCAACAACATCAGCTGCAACAATTTCCATCATGGATGACCTGTTCACGGCCTACGACGTGCCAGTCACTGTCGTCTCGGACAACGGTCGACAATTCGTCTCAGACGAGTTTAAGACCTTCCTAAGAAACATTGGTGTGAAATATCACAAGTTGTCAGCGCCATACCATCCCTCAACCAATGGCCAAGCTGAACGTTATGTTCAAACGGTGAAGGACGCCCCCTATGCGATGAAGACAACTAAGGGAACGCTCCGCGCCAACCTCAACGAGTTCCTTCGTCAATTCCGCAAGGCTCCACACTCCACCACTGGTCAATTTCCAGCCCAGCTTTTCTTGGGACGAGATCTCCGCACGAGACTCAACTTGACCAGACCTGATGACGTCCACACGAAGGTTACAGAAAAACAACGAGCTGAAATGAGCTGAACATTCCGCACTCTGGAACCTGGACATAAAGTCTACTTCCTGTCTGGCAATATCAAGCTGGACAAGTGGCTCCCTGGATCAATTGTGAAACGCACTGGTGACCTTCACTACGAGATCAACTACCAGGGAAAATGATTCAAGCGCCACATTGATCATATCAGATTGTTTGCTGGCACCAACAAAGGCAAAACCAACTTGGACAATGATCAAGAATCAACCAACGATCGAGAGTCAACCAATGATCAAGAACCAGCCATCGAGCAACCGAGCCTGAGACGAGTTTGCTTCACCGAGACACCAGCCACACCAGCTACACCTGTAGACAGGGCACCGCCTATTTCGCAAACCCCTGTTATTCCCCGCAGGAGTACTCGCCAGCGCCGACCACCGTTGAGATTCTCTCCTGATTAAGTTTCCTAAATCATCCATTTAAAAGAGGGAGGAAATGTTGTGTATTTACTCGAGTTAACATGAACATTCTAGAAAGTGTTGTGTATTTACTTGAGATAACATGAACATTCTAGTCACTATGCCCAGAACATTCCAATCTGGAACCTTCTATATACTATGTATATATACACCCACAGACTGTAGACGTCAGTTCCGCGCCAGTTCCGCTCAAGTTAGTCCACCTTGTGTATCGTTTTGTATCAACTAGTGTTAAATAAACCGTTGTTTTATATTAACAAGTGTATGTTATTTATCTTGTATCTCGCACGATATTACATCTCTATATTTTTATTTGTTCCAAAGCACCATTAATTACAATTAAAATTGACTAGATTATCATTGCTTCCCCATAAAGTGAGCTCGAGAATGGATACGCCAACATGGCGGACTGCGCGCTCAACCTGGCGTACTTTCTCGTGCAGCAGAGAGCTGCCATCAGTGATCCATGTGTACAGATCAGTGAGTCCTAGCGAGTTCATTTGTTTGAATTCCCACTGCCTACACCGGAAATATAATTGCTTTTTACGTGAAGTAAGTATATTTGGTCGTGTTCATTTGAACATCGTCCACCATTTTACATCGAAACGTCATAACCACGTGACACGTTGCCAACATTAATAATGAAATAAAAGGCAAAACCATTGGCCTAGATAAAGATTATTGATGCGTGACTTCCCACATTGTGCGTGACAAAAACCAGGGGTGCTATCTGTTAGCTCAGGGCCGCGCTACCCTACCACCATTGGTCTGCACGAAAATATTGGTCTAGACAAAACCATTGGTCTGCCGGATGCGATATAGTACCAAATGCGTGGGGTTGGCATTACTGACTCAGTGAGAAAGATGGCGGTCAGAGCTTCGATTTCAACTATAGATTAGATTAGATTTTTATTAAATCCATTTGATCAATTACATGTATACAATACATTTTTGATATAGGACACGTCAGGAATTACATCTATAAAATAAAATAACTTTTTCTTCAGCATTTGTCCCACCTGGTGGCAGGGTCCACTACATGGATTCGATGTCTCCATTTAGTTCTGTCCTGGGCCATGTCAGGGTGGAGATTGACGCACTTCAGATCTTTGTGAAGGGTATCGACCCATCGCTGTTTTGGTCGTCCTTTTGGTCTATTACCGGCGACTTCCAACATGTAACCCGTTTTTGCTATCGTGTCAGTTCCTGTCCTCAGCACATGTCCAAACCATCTTAAACGACTCTCGCGCATTTTTTTCGGGGATGGGTGCAATGCCAAATCTCTCCCTGATGCATTCATTGAGGATGCGATCCAGTTTAGTAAAACCAGCTGTCCACCTCAGCATCTTGGTCTCCATGACTCCCAGTCGTAGTAGGCAAACATTCGCAACCATACAGTGCGACAAGTCGGATGACAGTACGATAGATTTTAGATTTGAGGTGATCTTTCATCCTCCTGTCGCATGTGACGCCAGTTGTTGTTCGCCATTTCATCCAAGCTGCGGATATCCTTGCATTGACCTCTTCGACAAGTCGACCATCAGCAGCGATCGTGTAGCCAAGATAGTTGAATCTCGTTACTCGCGGTAGATCCTCGCCGTCTACCTGAATGGTTCCGATAGCTTGTGTGTCAGATGTGATATATTCGGTTTTCTTCTCATTGAGGCGCAGGCCGTATTGCGCCAGCCGATTGTTCCATTGCTGGGTTTGACGTTGCAGATCAACCTGGGTCTCTGAGGCCAACATGACATCGTCTGCATATAGGAGCGTCCATGGCATTGGATGGTGAAGGTCTGCTGTTACAGTGTCCATTACTAGAATGAACAAAAGCGGTGACAGCGCTGAACCCTGGTGAACGCCAACGGTGATGGGAAAGTCACGGGAGGCTCCTGCGGCAGCCTGAACATAGATCCACGTAAAGCAGCTGAACCCAGTTGACAAGATATTCCGGTATGCCATGCTCTCCCAGTGCTAGCCATATGAGGTCATGAGGTACACGAACAAAGGCCTTCTCAAGGTCCTGGAAAGCTAGATGAATCGGCTTGTTCTTCTCACAATGCTTTTCAGTCAAGAGCCATGCAGCGTGGATTGCATCGGTTGTGCCGCAATTCTTCACAAATCCAGCTTGGTTTTTGGAAATCTCGACAATCTTACGTATCCTGTTATCAAGAACACGTTCGAATATCTCCATCGCATGACACAAAAGTCGGATCGGCAGGTAATCAGCACATTCAGCTGGACTCCCCTTCTTCTTGAAAATGGGTGCGGTGATACTCCACTGCCAATCCCTCGGTGTTCGACCCTCCTTAATGATCTGCTGAAATAGGCATGTTAACCATCCTGCCGCATCCCACTGTTGAGAATTCCAGAGTTCTGCTGGAAGATCGTCTGGGCCAGTAGCTTTCCCCGGTTTAATTTCTTTCAAAGCAGCCTTGACTTCTTCGACATCAATGTCTCTGACAGGTCCTTCCACAACAGCACGGACTGGGATTGGTAGATGGGGAAATTCCTCAGTTGAGATCTTCTCGTAGTAGCTCCGCCAGCGTTCTTTTGCCTTCGTCCAATCGACCAATAAGTTTCCCATTTCATCATTAATACCATAGAAGCGCAGAATGTCCTGTGTTTTGCGATGCCTCGCTTTGGTTAGTCGATATAATTCCCACTCACCCCCGCGCTAGTCAAGTTTTGCGTAAAGATCTGCATAATGCGCATTTTTTGTTGTGGCAATGATCTTCTTTGCATCACAACGGGATATCTTGTAGGCAGCCCAGCGAAACGGTGTCATGTCGGCAAGAAACTCATGGTAAAGCCGCTTCTTCTTTCTTACTGCACCTCGGACCTCATCACTCCAAAGCCATGTTTCTTTGTCAATTTTCCGCCGTCCTGGTTTGGTTGTTCCAAGAACAGTACATGCAGTATCATGGGCAGCCTCCTTTAGTTTAATCCAGCTCTCTTCGACTGTAGTAATTGGTGGCAGTGATATTCCTGTGACAACCTCGGCCTCCTGTTCCTTGAGGCGCCACCATTTGATTCTTGCAGGTCCCGTACGAAAGGTGTGTTCGGAATTCGGGGATTTGATACGCAACTTGCAGATGACTGGTCGATGTTGCGTCGCGACAGTTTCATATGGTACAGCCTTTGTGTCCAAAACGTCTTTAAGGTCCCGACGCCTGACGATGATGTAATCGATCTGCGTTGCCTGTGCACCGCTGTAAATAAGTTACCGTAATAAATGCAAATCACGCTTTTTGAACCATGTGTTTGTGATGGCCAGGTTATGTATGGGCTTCAGCATAATCGAGGATTCGTTGGCCATCGTCGTACTTTTCCCCAAAACCATGACCACCGTGGGCTGCATGATCCTCCTTTCTGCAACCGACGTGTCCATTTAGATCACCGGCGATAATGAGGTAGTCCTCCAGGGGTACTGCTGCCGTCTTCTCTTCAAGCATCTCCCTAAAGGCATCCTTTGTTGTTCTAGGAAAACATGTCTGTGGGGCGTATGCACTGAAAAGGTGGTCCTTTCGTCCATCTGCGATGTAGATAATCTTCATCAGACGGTCATCGTAACGCTGCCCATCAGAGATACAGCTGTCGAACTTTGCTGATACAACAATACCTACGCCACTGGTTATTCCACGGGCACCATTGTATATCAGTTTGTACCCGCATCCTATGTCGTATGATTTTTGTCCACTCCACCGCGTTTCCTGCACCGCACAGACATCGATCCGTCTCCTTTGAAGAGCCTTTGACAGTTCGCTGTGCCGCCCAGACATAGTGCCGACGTTAAGTGAAGCAAAACGGGTTGTATGGGCTAGCTTGTTTAGCCGTCGCCGCCCGTGCGACGGTAACCCTTGCATATTTCTCACGTTGACCGGGCCATGCCAACGCGCGTCGCCTACGGGGGACGCCCTAGCCGTGGTACTAAATCCGATATACATCATTCCATGAGATTGTGACTGAGGGCTTTTACGGCCGGCTTGTCACAGAGCCAGTCACCAAGCATTTTAAAGCTGCTGCCAGCATCAATGCCAATTATGGCTATTTATCAGCCGCCCTAAACATAGGAAACAGACGCTGTTTGTAGCCGCCTCTCTGAGGTACAAACGCTACGACTGATATCTGTCCCGATCTAGAGGACAGATACCTTTTACTTATACAACCCGAGCACTGGGTTGCCTCTTCCGCCAACCATACTGTACCGAAAGACTCCTTCTCCACTGCAGGTGCCGTTGAGGTCTTAACTCTTAACCCAGAGCTGGGTCCTCCGTATTTATGACCCCTGGAGAGAGGGTGTCCCAGCATTGTGAAGCCCCCAGGAATTGTACTACCTGTTGGTCCGTGGGTTCCTTTTCCGGGGTGTCTGAACCTGACCACATTACTGTGGTCCCTCTATCCGCCACCTGGGGACGCGCCCTCTAGAGGTTACAGGTTCCCCCGAGGGTATAAAATAAAAGAACTAACATGTATATATTACTAATACTATAACTATTTATAACTTATTATAACAACATATCTTAAGAGATACAATCTTATTGGACAATTATTTACACCTTACTCGATTATCATAATATGAAATCTTAATTCTATAAATACAACAACTTACACCTGGGTATTACAATTAAAATAGAAAAGTAATATATAAATATAAATTTCATCGCTCCTATACGCTAAGATATTCAACTACAGAGTAAAAGCAATGGCACTGCAGATAAGCTTTCAACATTCTATCAAAGGTTTTTATTTTAGGGGCAGGTTTTTTATACTGGGGTAGTTTAATGTATAATTTTACTCCTGTGTGAAACATTCCTTTTTGATATATGCTTGTGTGTGTGTGTGTGTGTGTGTGTGTGTGAAATATGAATGTTTTGACTTTGTCTTGTGTTTTGCCTATGGACATCATTGTTTGTTTTAAGAAAAACATCTTTATTCATTAAATTCTTTTTAAAAAACGTAATACTTTCAAAGATATATATATATATATGCAGGGCAGTGGGAGAATGTTTAAATCTTTAAACAGAGGTCTACATGATTCTCTAGTGTTTACATTTGCCATAATTCTAATCGCCCTCTTTTGTATCCTAAACGTGATTGATACTTCTGGTGACATACCCCAAAATATGACCACATATCTTAAGTATGAATGGAAATAAGTAAAATGAGTATTTCTTAATGTGTGCATGCTAATGCAGGTTTTCAAAATACGTAACGCAAAAGCACATCGAGTTCAGTTTAGTATTCAGATATTGTATATGTTTATTCCATTCCAAGTCATGTTGTATCCATAGTCCTAAAAACTTTGTTTCTGATTTATTTTCTATTTGATGGCCATTTAATGTTATATTGGGCTTCGCAGGATTCCTATTCTGTAAAGTGTGGAAATTTAGAGATACTGTTTTTTATAGTTTATTATGAGTTATAGTTTATCTTGTGACCATTTGCTTAACTCTTCTGTAACGGAGTCAGCAGATTGCTGTAAAACCTGTTTAGTTTCACCTTTTATTACGAGTGTTGTATAGTCCGGAAACAAAATTTCCTTATGTGAATGAACGTTCTGTGTTATATCATTGATATATAGAAGAAAGAGTAGTGGGCCCAGAACCGATCCCTGGGGTACTCCAAATTTAATAATTCCCTCATTGTACAATGTTTCATTAAGTAATTTGGTTCCATCGTCCTTGTGCCTCAAGCTTACTATTTGTTTACGCCTTGTTAAGTAAGACTCTAGACCTCTAATACCATATTGATTTAGCTTTATAAGGAGGATTTTATGGTCAACATCAAATGCTTTCGATAAATTCAAGAATAGGCCAGTTACATGTTCCTTATTGTCAATTAATTTCAGTGTACTATTACTACATTCATAAATTGCTGTCTGTGTAGATTCTTCCGTTCTGAATCCATGTTGTGAGTTAGATAGTATTTTATTTTTTTCTATAAAACTTATCAGTCTCTTATACATAATTTTTTCCACAATTTTTGCAATACCAGTTGGTAAGGTAATATGACGATAGTTATCTAATTCATATTTTGAACCTTTTTGTGCACTGGAATTACTTTTATAACTTCAAAATATCCGGGTAGGTTCCTGAGAGAACTGAACTGTTTATTAAGAGCGTAAATGGATTTATTATATTTTCTGCACATTTCTTTAAAATTGCATCAGGGATGCCATCAATGCCAGCACAGAATTTATTTTTAGCTCTTTTATAACTATTCTTACCTCTTCACTTGTGACATGATTTATAAATAAAGAATCACTGCATATAGTTATTTTATTATTAGAATTTAGTGTATTTACCTGTGATTTATTTAATAATTTGATACCCTTTAAATCTTTGATTACCTTTTTACTCTCGTTTCTATAGACGTCGTTGGCTCCAGCGATGATAACTGCGTAGTGCTTTGAAGTTAGGGACGCACACTCTCCTATAAGAGTAGCCTTTATATAGTGTACCCTTAGAAAATAAAGCATATTCACAAAACTCGAGCTTCTGGGTCATCATTGGTTCTTATGAATGTGTAATGGAGATTTAGTGCTTCAAATAATTTCTAGGATTCTTAAGGTATACTTAATATTTTAAAAAAGCCATGAAAACAACAGGATCTACTAACAAATGAAATTATTTATTTATTTATCGTATGATGTTAACACAACACAATCACCTACATAAATACAGATTCATATAACACAGCAATAATACTAACAAATTATATAAATTATAAAGCAGAAAAAAAAATATAAATCAACGTCCAACTCGTTGATCCATTTGACAGCCTCAGTTGTAGCAGAATGCAGGTCCTCCAGACTTCCTGGAAAAACTCGGAGAGGACATTCCAGTACTAAGTGCTCCATTGTCTGTGGAATGTCAGCGCAATCGCAATTCGGTGAGTCTTTCCAACCCCATTTGTGGAGAACAGAAGCACATCTTCCCAAGCCACATCTAATACGATTGAGTCTAGTCCAGGTATGTCTGGGCAGATTGAAGCCAGCAAGTTTTATGTGAGGATCCTCAACGTTCACGATGCCTGGTGGTGTAGATGTCGTCCACTCAACCCGCCAATTTTCATTAGGTTTAAAATTTCTGCTTGTTAAAACCAAGGCAGTTTTCCATGCAGGTTTACGGGATTTCAATCTAGATGGGCCAAGATGTTTCATGTCTTCATGTATTGGGAGGGCCTTGTTATTTTGCACTCTCGACCAAAGATGAACCAGATTTTTCTGCCTTCTGATATGAGGAGGTGCGATATTACTCAGCACTGGTAACCACTGGACTGGAGTAGGAAGTAGTGTTCCAGATACAATACGCATGCTCTGTCGGAGCTGAACATCCACCCGTTGAGTGTGGCAGCTATTAAGCCATACCCCAGAGCAAAACTCGGCTGAAGAATAGATTAGCGCAAGAGCAGTTGTTCTCAGAGTGTTGGCATCCGCTCCCCATGATGTTCCAGCCAGGCGCTGAAGGAGGTTATTGCGGCTCTTCAATTTCGCAGCAGATTTACACAGATGGGTTTTGTAGGTCAGAGATCTATCCAAAGTCATTCCCAGATATTTAGGGGTGCTATTATACTGTAATTCTTTACCTCTAAAATTGACTCTAGGATGGTAATTTGCATGCCTGTTGTCCAGATGGAAAGCAGTTATCTCACTTTTCTGAGGATTTGGTTGTAAGCGCCATTTTGTGAAAAAGTCATCCAGGACTTTGAGGTCTTGGGTGAGAACGGCCTCAGCTTCTGCGAAATTAGCATGTTGAACAGTGAAATTTAATAACTAAATCAAACATAAAACAATTAACAACAAACCACCCTTAAAAATAAGTTCACTCGCAACGTGAACAGACTGACACTGACTAGCCTGGCGTACCATGGTGACATGATATGACAGCTGTCAAACAAGTAATGTGATTGCAAAGTCACTTAATCAAATAACAAAAGTTATGGATCACACCCGATCCCAAAAATAACAAAAACGATAATACAAACATTCAATATACATGAGCGGCACGCGTTTTAAGACTAGCTAAAGTAATGAGCACTTTTGACGGGCGTTCATTTCCGACCAAAACATTTGGTTAGGTCGTGAACTCCGTACTGCGAAGATGAGTCACGGAAATATGGGAACAACAATTACATAATTAAATACACTACTGACATACTCTAATCTTAAATTAATACAACCAAATACACGTGTGTATTATTTAAAACAAGGGCTGTGGAAATCACCGTCTTATACCTCAAACACTAGGAAAGCACAACGTGACATGAACAGGTTTGGCCGGTTGCCAAATTATATTTACAATGAATACAATGGCCTTGGAATAAGCGCCAACAACAACAACAACAAAATACAAATTTCAAATCACGCCGAAAAACTTGGCGTTAAAACACATGAACAAAGAAGTCGTAGGCATGGTAAGATCTTCGGACCAACGGCATGGCAACTCACCAAAAATTCAATTCAAATAAAATAACCTTAAATCATCAGGCTTTAAAGCAAAAAATTACATGTCAATAACAGGGCTGAAGACAGCCGGGTCTGTTATCGCATATCTGAGTAAGTGGCCGATTCATTTCCCCCTCGTAGTAAATGTGTATCACGCTAAATATAGATTCTGGCCGACAGCCAGCATTCAGCGACCAATTGCCTAAACGGCACCTGTTAAACGCGTAAGCACAATATAGCACAATATCTCAAAACATCCTCTCAGGGATTTTCAAGAACACATCTCCTGGTCAAACTTAGCCCCTTGGGTACTAAATCGCCGAAATGAGTGCTGTAGTCAGGAACAGGTCTCGCCTATCCTCGCAATCACACAACACCCAAGTACACGTGACACACAATCGTAGACCATCATCGCAGCGTTCGAACCAAGCACACTCTCAGACCAAAGAACAAAATATTGAATAAATGACAATAAGGAAATAATTACTGGAATCAGAATTAGCCTGAGTTAAAAAGGCAACAACATACTAAATTCCCCCTTGTCTAGTTTTTTTTACCATTTAGATTAATTAAGTCAATTTATCGCCGTTGTTCCTGCGTTCTTATTCATAAAAATAACTTTTATTTATACGTTAATCTATGCGGTCAACTCGCAATACAATTACGTATCCATTGGCACAAATTTAAATTATAAAATTACTGTACAACAAAAGCCTCCGTGGCTTAGGCGGCAGCACGCCGGCCTCTCACCGCTGAGTCCGTGGTTCAAATCCCGGTCACTCCATGTGAAATCTGTGCTGGACAAAACGGAGGCAGACAGGTTTTTCTCCGGGTACTCCGGTTTTCCCTGTCAAAATTTCATTCCAGCAACACTCTCCACTATCATTTCATTTCATCTGTCATTCATTTAATCATTGCCCCAGAGGAGTGCGTCAGGCCTCGGCAGCCGGCACAGTCCATATCCTCGCCGCTAGATGGGGGCTTCATTCATTCCATTCCTGACCCGGTCGGAGACTGGAAGCAGGCTGTGGATTTTCATTTTCACTGTACAACAATTGTCACGCAATGCCAAAAATTACTACACGCATGTCAGTTATTAAACAAATCCTAAATTTAAATGAAATCACAACAAATAAATCTGTACAAAGTTCTTCATAATTCTCGCGACTCCCCCTCGTCCAAAATCAAATAAATCAATTTTCAGTACTCATCACTTAAGTAGCTTTCCAGGGGCTTCCCGCCCCCGCCGTCTCCCATAATAGGCCTTTAGTCCATAACTTTCATGGCGTTGGAAGATGAATCTTGCTGCCTTCGTTCCATGTTGATCATCGTCTTGCCGCTTAAAAAAAAAACACAAATTAAATTAAAGTTAAACTGTTAGCTATCTGCGTTATGAGTATTTTATTTCCTCATAGAGTCCTATGCAGATCGTAGACTTGACTTACTACTAGGGCTATTTGCCACCTCACAATTTATGAAATTATAACTTAGTTGTCGACACACAACTAGAATATTAACATAGACCGTCATAAAGACGTCTTAAAATTGACTGTCGAAGAAAAATTTTGAGCGCAGTTATAGCTCAGACACAGTTTATATACAGAAAGCATAAAAGTTCCCGTGGAGGGAGAAATAGCTCCTCAATATTTTTAATTGAGGGCCTATAATTATGTGTGACCACTCAAAAAGATTGTAATTTCTCACAGGTCGCGAATCTGCCGCCGTACACGCAAAGTGATCGCTAGACTTTTTTATAACATACTTGGCGCGTAAAACACCCTGACGCTACGGTTTGGCGTCATATCTTCCCATTCGTTGGTCATGATAGCGTCGGATTGCTGACCTCTCAAATCCCGCCCTTAATTTGACGTCACAACTCGTCTCCTCTCTCTCGCTCCCTGCCGTTTACAAAGCATCGTGGCCTGTTTGTAGGTCACGTACTCACCAGCGTTCTACCTGCCTTCTTAGAAGTATAAAAATAGAATTGATGTTGAAATTGTCGTTAACCACCTCTGAGCACGTAGCCCATCTTGCCAAGTCCAGTTTGCTTGCTGTATAAATTTTACTGAAATATCCAGCATCTCATGTATTTAGTATTTCCAGCATTTTAATAAAAATATGACCGGGTGAGTTAGCCGTGGTGGTTACGGCATGACTGATGGCAGTCGCTCACATCCGGGAGGCGAGGAGGTTCGAATCCCCCCGCCGGCAACCTTGAAGATGGTCTTGTGTGGTTTCCCATCTTCCTTCCAGGCAAATGCCGGGGTTGGTCCCTAACCATAGGCCACAGCCGCTACCTTCCAACTCCTCGTCCGTACATTCCAACTTCCCTCCTTCCCTCCCCAACGGTACTTGTAGCTCACTCATTGGGTGTCCGTCTCGAAGCAGCTACAAAACTGGCGAGCCGAACATGTCCTCGGACACTCCCGGCACTAAAAGCCATACGCTAAAAAAAAAATTAAAAAAATATGAAACTTTATTATTGGACACAATGATAAGGGTTCAATAGTAAGCGTTGTTTACCTCGGTTAGTTGTAGTAAGTTCCATAGTAGCAACTAACCTGTTAGTACGATTTGCACACTACAGAAGTTTTAACTGTTCTGGTAATAGAATCATTTAGCGTTGACGTTTATATTTAACTAGCAGTGGTGCCCGGCTTCGCCCGGTAGATTTACTTGTTTTATGGATGATAATGAATACTACTAAAGAACTGGCACATGATACTTAAACTAAAAGAAAAATATATATTTTAAAAATAAAACTCTTTGTGCTGGTGGTAATGGGGGTGATCAGTAGTAAAGTATAATTGACGTAACATTCAGGTCATTTTCCGTAACGATAATGATAATAATGAATAGGGAAACGGCTATTTATTAACTACAGTACTGAAACATGTAATTTACAAACGAATTGAAAAATATGATTAGAAAGAGAACTATGTGAAACAGCAAACACTGCCTAGAGACTATATCTCATTTGCTGTTAGAAAAGTAGAGATCAATAGTGTCGTCTTTTGTCGCATAGCGCCTTAGAAAAATTCTCTATAAGACTACGAAAACATTTTCTTAGATTTGTCACTTTCAATCATTGGGAAATTGCAAAATCACCGGGGTAGAAAAGGACGAAGCTAATTTCAGGACATAGGATTGTGAGTGATAGGCAAATACTACATTTAATTCCATACTGTCTTTTAAGGCAGAGACGCACTATAGTGAAAGAGCTTATGGCGTACTGCTCGGGTCCCAGCTGCACGGACCTGAGAGGATCGTAGGTGACGACAGACGTTCGGTAGGCGTCCCGGTCCTATTTACATTGGTCGGTGAATCATTCACTCTTTCGTAACACCACAGTGGTTTGAGCAACGGCCCTGTATGAACATCAGCATAGTCAGCAATACCAGATAAGACGGCGGGCTCTGGACAGTCTTCCCATATCACCTCGTGATGAATCAGCAAGCTATTCTCACAACTGCCCCCTCCCCCGGGTCTCACAACTTGTGGGACGTGGGTTGGTGACTTCGGGACCCCAGCTGAGTTCAACATTGCTTCTACTTACTTGATGAACCAGTTCAGTAGTAGTAATCTCACCACATAACGTCTTGCTCAATAGTGGTAGTGTATACGTGTATGCGTTCATTTACCAATAATCCGATTGCGAAGAAACTTGGGTGAGTTGTTGTGTGGATTGCAGGGAAGGTTTCTAGGTACAAATTATTTATGTAACACAAAAGCGTGAGAGACTTAACAGGTAGTTTTAAATACCATCGTAACCCAATTGCACTATGCCGTAGATTACAGGGAAGGTTTCTAGCAACAAATTATTTATGTAACACAAAAGGGTGAGAGACTTAACAGGAAGTTTTAAATACCATAGCAATCCAACTGTTCAAGGCTCTCAAGGAGGCAGGGTGTGTGTAGATCCACCACTTCTGGTGCACCCTGGATAGTGCTACACTCTCAAGGGCTCATGGCTGGTGAGTCCGGGAGCTGGCAACCCCGAGGGATTCCTGAGCTGGGTCCGGTTTTACCCCTTTTTTCCATTGCCTTTGGGGCGGACCCTCTCCTCTTTCCCCTTCCTATCTGCCATTCGGGGCTCTCCTTCCTTCCAAGTCCCTCAATTCTCATTTATCCAGGGTTGAGGGCATTTCCTTTCCTCCCGTCTTTTGTTTCCCTTATAACTTTCTTTTGCCCTTATTTTTAGTTATAGTTGTAGTTCCAATTTCACGATCCGCCAAACCATTAGTGGCAGATAACCTCGATGTTAGGCCCCTTAAAACAACAATCATCATCATCATCATCACAACTGGCATTTTACAATTGCGTTATTGTGGTATTTAAAACTTCCTGTTAAGTCTCTCACCATTTTGTGTTACATAAATAATTTGTTGCTAGAAACCATCCCTGCAATCCACAAAACTCACCCAAGTTTCTTCGCAATCGCATTAATGGTATATGAACGCATACACGTATACACTACCACTATTGAGCAAGACTTTATGTGGTGAGATGACTACTACTACTGAACTGGTTCATCAAACTTAAAAACTAATAGAAAAACTTATTTTAAAAATCACAGGTGGGGAAGAGTATGGTGTTGCTTAACTTCTGACACGATTGGTTCAAGGGCCTTAAAACGTGATTTTCTGGTCCCGCACAGATCCACCGAAGTACTCGTTGGGTTCCAAGTATACAACATTTGGTGCAGATCGGTGAAACGGTGCAGATTTGTGCCAAAGGGCCTAAATACAGGGAAGGGAGTGGTCTGTCCGAAATTTCAAGCAGACCGTGTTACTCGTCGGGTTCCAAAAGGTAAGTATGTAAAATATGTCTCTGATGGGTGAAACGGTGTAGATTTTTGCCAAAGGGCCTACATGCAGCGAATGGAGTGGTCTGTCCGCAATTTCAAGCAGACAGTGTTAGTCGCAGTGTTCCAAAGGGTAAATATACAAATTTTGGTTGAGATCGGTGAAACGGTGTAGATTTGTGCCAAAGGGCCTAAATGCAGGGAATGGAGTTGTCTCAGCAATTTCAAGCAGACAGTGTTAGTCGCAGTGCTCCAAAGGGTAAATATACAAATTTTGGTTGAGATCGGTGAAATTGTGTAGATTTGGGCCAAAGGGCCTAAATGCAGGGATTGGAGTGGTCTGTCCGCAATTTCAAGCAGACAGTGTTACTCGCAGGGTACCAAATAGTAAGAATACGAATTTTGGTTCTGATAGGTGAAACTGTGTAGATTTGGACCAAAGGGCCTAAATGCAGGGAATGGGGTGGTCTGTCCGAAATTTTAAGTGGACAGTGTTACTCGCAGGGTTCCAAAGGGTAAGTATACATATTTTGGTTTAGATCGGTGAAACGGTGTAGATTTGTGCAAAAGGGCCTAAATGCAGGGAATGGGGTGGTCTGTCCGAAATTTAAAGTTGACAGGGTTACCCGCAGGGTTCCAAAGGGTAAGTATACAAATTTTGTTTCAGATCGGTGAAACGGTGTAGATTTGTATACATAACAGACAAACAGTAAGCCTCCGTGGCTTAGGCGGCAGCACGCCGGCCTCTCACCGCTGGGTCCGTGGTTCAAATCCCGGTCACTCCATGTGATATCTGTGCTGGACAGAACGGAGGCAGACAGGTTTTTCTCCGGGTACTCCGGTTTTCCCTGTCAAAATTTCATTCCAGCAACACTCTCCACTATCATTTCATTTCATCTGTCATTCATTTAATCATTGCCCCAGAGGAGTGCGTCAGGCCTCGGCAGCCGGCACAGTTCATATCCTCGCCACTGGATGGGGGCTTCATTCATTCCATTCCTGACCCGGTTGGAGACTGGAAGCAGGCTGTGGATTTTCATTTTCAACAGACAAACAGACAGACAAACTTTGTGCTTTACATATTTATATAGATATGTACAGTTTGAAGTGACAGCAAAAGTGAGAGCAAAGTGATAGCAATGTGGTAGAACATATTACATGTATTGTTAAGAAATAGTTTAAGCGGTTATGTGGATCCATTACATAATAATTTTGGCATGGCGAAGCTCATTTTCTATATCCAATAGTTCTTCCTCATATTCAGTATGACCAGCCTGTTTACAGACATGCAAGTGCTGAAGCCGCTGGATTAGCTTACTGGGATTTTTCTAATAAATAAATTTAACAAATGATTCTTTAGGGGTAAACAGAGCTTTACCATTATCATCATCATCATCCTCTGCATCTTTATCACTATTATTATAATTACCATCATTGTAATCAACATTATCCTTAACATCACTAAAACTATTGAATTCCTTTTGTTCCTTTTCCACAGAGACCTCTTCCATAGTCTGTGTTGACTTTGATAGTGTTGAGGGTTTCTTAGACGTTGACAACTGTCCTAACATGACTTTTTGAAGGCACGATAAGTGCGTTTGAACATACACTGCACTATCTTGAGCAGCAATATCGTTTTCTTGAACTTGCTTTATAGCATTTTCATGATTTTTTGTAAACAGCAACCGTGGTTTGTTTGGAGCACTACATTTATGAACACTCACACTTAAAACCTTTCCATTTTTACTTTTTAGATTGCCTCGACATTTTGTTGACCTCTCTTTTGAGCATCGCCAGAATATTATTCCATTCACATTCTGACGATTATAGTTATAAGAGTAGCTTTGATAGAGTGCACGTTGTCTACCTTTGATGGTTGTAGTAGGTTCCATACTAGTAACTGACCTGTCAGTATGATGTTCACACTACAAAGGTTACAACTGTTTTGGTAATAAAGTGACTTACCGTAAGCTTATATGTGTTGGCTTTTGTGTTGGCTTATATATCGGCTTTCGTGTTGGCTTATTTGACAAGTTATTTTTGTCAATGTATTTAGTGGATTTTTTCTTGGTCTTGGAAAGTACCTGAAAGAGAGGGAATATTTAAAGACTTAACCTCAACTCACCTAACATAACCTAACTTTACGTAACTTGACCTTGTCACATGACATGTTCTACAAGTTTAGACTTGCTTTGAGGCTGGCTATGACGTCACACTTAGCTCACCTAACCTAATGTAACGTATCATAACCTAACCTAACCTCATCTAACCTAACTTCATCTAACCTAACTTACATTTTTTTTATGTTAGTTTTGTGAGAAAGAATGTAAACAAACCCAGTGGATTGAAACTCATATGCAGCTAGACTGGAATCAAGGAACCATTTCGTATAAATATTTCGACATGGTTATGAAAGCCCACTTGTCCTCTGCCCATGTGGTATTTGTAAAAGGTAGTGAAAAAACGCCAATGGCTGCAACCATTTTTGGCGCCTTACTGTCAATGTATCGATTTAATGGACTTGGGTTCCCCCTCAGTGCAAACACTCATGGATAACTGCCCCTGTGGCAACATTATCAATACAACCCTGGCCCATGTGTGGCAATTGTTTCATTGGCTAATAACCAAAGCCTGCTGGGAGTTGTTAAATAAAATTAAAACTCAAGATTTACCTGTGCATGACACCAGTGAGATTTCTACAAGCGACGTGTTAACATCTACAGTACGTGATACCAAAGAGAAAGGGGATGCTGCCGATAAAGCGATTGGGAAGTTCTTTGTCTGCAAAAAGAAACTAGACAGTTTTACCAAAGAGGAATTATTAGCGCTCCCCAAGTCGTTCAATTATTATGTGGCAGCGAGTGCAATGAAAGAAATATGGCAACATGTACCAAAATCATGGTCTCAAGACCAAGTGTTAAGTGAATTGCAACCATGTACGGATTACGATCACCATACGCAAGTGGCCATGGCAAAAATACCCTCTATGCGACAGTGTGCTACTTGCCAGCTGGTCAAACTTTATCGTGGTCATAAAAGTCCGTGTAAAGACTTTGTGTCATCATTCCAACGGGTGTAATGGTGAGAAAAAGCAACAACAACAAACATCGTCTACAGAGGAGGAGGAGGAGGAGGAAGATCAAACCTTTTCGCCATCAATGGAAAAGGATATGCCAGACCTGTACTGGCAATGGAATCATTGAAAATGTTATTCAATACATACCTTTTGAAATCCACCTTTTTGGTTATCGATTTTTGTGAACATAGAACTCTTCTTGAAGAACGTTTGCAGCGTGATAATGTACCCATTAATCTTTTGGAGCAAGCATGCAAAGAACATAACTGTTACGTACAGAAACGTCACTTCGTACTTATTCGGGAAAATGAAAAGATATTTATTCACAAGAAAAATGCACACACATTACAAATAACACTCAAAAGACTCCATCTTGGATGCACTGTTCCTTGTCCTTCTTTTCTCACAAAAAACAAAAATAACTGTTGCCAACTGTCTGTCACATCCTCCCACCGTTGAGGAAAGACATCCTCAACAAGACATCCTCAACTACTCCACATATCTTGCAGGAACATTGACAGTTCTACCCGAACGTGTAGTCTTTGGGGGTTGAACACCAGTTCCAGTCGGCTCTCCTAAAGCAATAGCCGTTATCTTATTCAAGCCAGTCCTTAAAGGTGTGCTGTCTTCATCAGGTACTTCTAGTGGGTAGAGTCGCTGTATCGGTCTCAAGAGTTCTCCTTTAGATGTAACAACCCTTGCAAGTCTTGTATTACCATCAGTTCCAGGGAACAAGTCCACAATTTTTCCAAGGGGCCAATCTATCCTCTTAGTGCCATCTGATCCAACTAGGACAATGTCACCTCTCTTGAACAAAAGAGTTGGTTTACAACTCGGTTTACCGAGTGCCAAAAGTCCCAGATATTCCTGCTGGAATCTTTTTTTCAATGCCATTCTTAGGTTCAGAAGATGACGATTTCTTTGATTCAGGGTTATATCATCCAATGCATCACATTCTGGAACTCCAGTTGTCTTAATTTCTTGTAGAAAGCAGGCAGGGGTGAGTGGACTTATATCTTCACATCCATCGGTCAGATATGTTAGCGGTCTTGCATTTATGGTGGCTTCTATACTGCAGAGAAGGGTAAGCATTTCTTGGTAAGTTAGACAGGATTTACCCAAAACTCGTTTCAGAAGCTGTTTAATTAGACGTATTAACCTTTCCCAGAAGCCTCCCCACCAAGGAGCACTAGGGGGATTAAATCTCCAAGTAATACGTTCAACCGAATGGTGTTTGGAAATATTCTCCCAGTCAACACTTTGAAACGCGTTATCTGTACCCGTGAAATTTGTACCATTGTCTGAGTAAATCACAGAGGGGCGTCCTCTTCTTGCTACAAACCGCCGGAACGCTTGCACAAACGCCTCTGTGGAGAGAGAAGTAACCATTTCGAGATGAACAGCGCGATACACCGCACATGTGAAAACTACAATCCAAGCTTTACTTTCATCCCTCAGGAACACCGGACCTGCCAAGTCCACTCCTATCACTTCAAATACACAGGCTTCCCGTATGCGGTCCAGGGGCAGAGGGGCCTGAGCGATTTCGGTATGTTGTCCATCATGCCTCCGGCACTTGACACATTTTCTTATAATTTTTCTAACTGTCCTCCTTCCTCCGATGATCCAGAAGCGTTGTCTCAGATGATTAAGAAGAAGTTGTACTCCAATGTGATTTTCTTTCACGTGCTCATCCATAATCAAGCGAGAGGTGATGACATGGTTCGCCGGGAGAATCATTGGGAAGCTGAATTGCTTCAAATCTTCTCGCAGTAGTAGTCTCGTTTTAACCCTGAGAACACCATCTTCCAGGAATGGATGTAGTGAAGATAGACCTTTATCAACTAATCCGTGGAAGCTTTCTCGTTGAATTATAGAAATGAGTCTAATTTCAGCCCTTTCTAACTCTTCAACTTGCAGATTTTCTTGCGAGATCCTCTCACGTCTAAGACAATTCTTACAGAAACGAAGAATCCATGCGATTAGATGAACTATTCTGTGATAGCTGGAAAAATACCTGGCATACCAGAGGGGACCTTCATTGGTTACAGTCATAGAATTCACAGGGTTTTTCTTCATTTCCTTTGCGATACTCTCTTCGTCATACACCACTTTTGTTTGAGGCCAACAATCTGGAGATTCGTACAACCAGGCAGGTCCCTCCCACCATCGAGAGGCTACTAATTGCGAAGCAGAACAGCCACGTGACGGTAAATCAGCTGGATTCAATGAACCTGGAACATGTCGCCAGCAGTTTAAATTGGTCAAATTCCTGATCTCATTCACACGATTGCGGACAAACACCGACCAGTTCTCAGTCCTGCAGATCCATGCTAGAACTGTGGACGAGTCAGACCAGAGAAAAAACTCATGAACTTCCAGGGAAACAGATTCCAACACACATTTAAGCAACCGTGCACCAATTGTAGCAGCCAGCAATTCCAATCTGGGGATTGTCACTTCCTTGAGGGGGGCCACACGAGATCTTGCATCACATAACTGTGCACTCACTTGATTGTTGGAATCGCATCTTATGAAGACTACTGCTGCGTATGCAAGTTGGCTGGCATCACAGAAGACATGAATTTGCACATGGTCACTTCTTCCAAACCATCGAGGAATCTTGATTTCTACCAGGTGAGGTAGATCCTTTACCCAGGCCAGAAACTCGTCTCTGGACTTCTCATCAACTGCACTATCCCATCTTATATGAGTCTTCCAGGTCCTTTGAATCAACAGTTTAACACCAAGGATGACAGGACATGTCACACCAACTGGATCAAAAATTCGATGTGCGAGTGACAGAATTGTCCTTTTCGTCACTTCTCACACCTGAAGGCTATTCAACCAATGCAAATTTAAAGTAAGTGTATCCTCCTGTCAATCCCATAACAGTCCCAAAACAGATGAAAGGGAGCAGACTGGTCATCATCCTGAGAGAATTGCCATCCCCTCAAATTAAAACTGCCTGCTGATAATACCCTACTAGCTTGATTGATAAACTCGCCCACCTCCGATTCCCTGTCAAGGCTAGTGACAACGTTGTCCACGTAGAAGCTCTGTAGAAGTCTCTCGATGGATAGGGGATTGAATTGCGGGTTTTCCAAGTACTTCTTCAGGTGATACTCCAAGACAGCCACCAGGAGAAACGGACTACAAGTTAAGCCGAAAACCATCCTGGCATGCTTGAAGATCTTGTAATTATTCCCAACGTCCTGCCACATCAGGAAGCAGATATAGTTTCGATCTTCTTTCCGTATGCTTATCTGAAGGAAGGCCTTCTCAATGTCTGCAATAATTCCTACTTTCCTCTCTCGGAATCTAAGAAGAATAGCAGGATTAACTCAATCAGGTTGGGGCCATCATACAAACAATCGTTCAAAGCAGGGGTTCCCGCTTCCTTCGCTGAGGCGTCAAATACAGGACGAACAGGTGTCGTTGAACTACTTTCCTTCACAACAGCTCGATGCGGTAGATAGTGTCTGAAGTTTTCATCCTCCTGAACCGGTTCAATAACACCACTCCTTTCCCACTCGGTGAAAATATTTTCATACGTCTCGCCTAGTCCAAAATTTTCCACGTTCTTCCTTGTGTTGACTAACCTCTTCTCAGCCATGACCCTGTTAGATACAAGAAATGATTTGTTTTCTTTCCAGGGTAAATGGACTTCATACCTAAATTCTCCATTAATAGACACGGTTTTCTGAAAGTGCTCCATTGTTGCAAAGTTTTCTTCAGTTTTAGTTTTCTTTACGGCAGGATCGCTGATACCTAGCACGTCCAGTTCCCACAGATTTTCAACTGAAGCATCTCTGATAAAGAGAGAAGTGACGAGGTTGGTCATGCTTGATTGATCTCCGGAAACTACTTTACCCATCACAGTCCACCCCAGCAGAGTCTCAATACATACAAGACCATTGCTTAGTGTACACGTTTGTCCAGTCATTAACTTTCCAGCGACATCAGCGCCTATTAATAGTTCAATGGGACCTTCAGTATCATAATTCTGTATCCCTTTTGCTCTTAGTTCTTGCAACCATGGGCCCTTTAACATAGTATTGTACCCTGTAATTACTTGTTGCCCTAAGACTTCAAAATTGCAGGCATAAGGCTTTCCTAAACTCTCTATGTAGATCCTATAGCACATATGCTGGCTCTCTTCGGTGACTACCCCACCAAATAGTGAATGGCGTAGCATTTCTGTGCGATGACTACTGTAACCTAACTTCTGTGCCACTGATTCAAGCATATAAGATCTCTGACTGCCAGTATCCAGTAGAGCCCTTACCTCCATTGCAGAGGATTCTCTAATGACCTTCACCTTTAATGTTTGCAAAATAACACCTTGCACACCACTACGTTCTTCATTTGAAATCAAAGAATGAGACTGAAGTTTCTCATTGGTAGCTTCCGAGGAATGTGTTGGGCCTAGACATATTAGGCTGTTATGTTTTTTGCTACAGAAATCACATTTTAACTGACTTCTGCACATCTTTGAAACATGTCCTTTCTTCAGACAGAGAAAGCATGCTCTCTTATTCTTCACAATTGAGACTCTCTCCTTTAAAGCCATCTGCTTTGCCACGGAGCAGTTTGAACTAGCATGGGACCTATCACAAAATATACAGTTTAGTTTATGATTACAATCCACAAGTGCAGCTGCGGTAGGTGGCGATTCACTGTAAATGTCAATTTTCTTTGTACCTTTTGACTTGTCAGGATTCACATTGATGTTACCTTTACTTGGGATGGCCAGTTTGATCCTTTCCTCACTCTCTACTTCATTCTCCAGGAATTTCATCAAACCTTTAAGACGTTCACTAGGTTCACATTCCTTCCCACCGCCACTCCTCTGCCAGGCACGTAACACATCTATAGACAAGCATGATTCAATCATAGGAAATAACATTGCTGCATATTTCTCGGAAGATACACCTAGGCTCTCCAAAGCACCAAGTTGAGTTTCGAGTCTGTCATATAATGATGAGATGTCAAGACTACTACAAGAATTCATCATTGTCAATAGTTCTCTAGTGTAGACTTCCACCAACAAAGAATCTTTGCCAAAACGTGATTTAAGTTTCTGTATTGCTTTAGGGTAATTTCCACTTGTGGCTGGAAAACTATCAACGATGTCGCGAGCTTTGGAGTTTGGCAATGTTGCTTGGATAAGATATTCGTATTTATCGGCATTATCTAACCCTTCATCTTCATCAATCTTGTGAAATTGATTCCAGAAACCTAACCAATCTCGTAGATTTCCACCAAATTTTCGGAATTCGATCTTTGGAAGGCGATATTTACTTTTTAGATTATGAGTGTTACTGGTGCTTACTGTTGACTGGACTTCGTCTTCACGTTTTCTCTCCATTGCAAGAGCATCGGAAACAGCCGCTGCTAACATATGAAATTTGCGTTTATAGTCATCTACTCCGTCTACTTCTGTGATCAGGTCTTCTTCTGACACTGCATCTTCCATGAGGTATTGGAAGATCGCCTGGTCCAGATTACTTACGAGGTTAGCCTTCTCTTCCACTAAGGCGTAATCTCCTCGGATAGCGACTATGTCCTTTATTTCTTTCTCCAACAAAACTTGAAGTGAAGCTACAATTTTCGTGAACGATGAACGGTATACACCACGTTTTCTTATCAAACTTCGAATATCGCTCATTTTCCTTTCTATGTCCTGTCACGGTCGCCAGATGTTACGAACAGAAACGTCACTTCGTACTTATTCGGGAAAATGAAAAGATATTTATTCACAAGAAAAATGCACACACATTACAAATAACACTCAAAAGACTCCATCTTGAATGCACTGTTCCTTGTCCTTCTTTTCTCACAAAAAACAAAAATAACTGTTGCCAACTGTCTGTCACAATAACCATTCTTATCGTCATAGTCATCCTGGTTTAAGACGTGTAACGGATAAAGTGTTGTTGAAAAAAGCTAAACAACGTTTCACATCCTGTGATGCATTAGTGGGAGAGAGGTTGGCAGCCCTCATTCTCATGAGTGCTATGATAGGAAAGATAATGATGCATGAACATGAACATTTAGGAATTGAGGAATTGGTATTTGTTTGTATTCTATTTTTGTAAAGCACTATTTGTTGTGAAATAAAAAGAAGGTTTTCTAGAGCATGACGTTGTTTTCATTTTTTAAGTGATGATTGCCATTTGTTCATTTTTACATTTCACACATTGCCATTTTTTGTCAATTACCATTTTCCACTTTTTAAGAATGTTTATTTACAGTTTTTGAATTTTGTTGATCTGGAAATATGGATTTGCTATTTTTGCATATCACTGTTAACATGTTTGTGATTTAGTCCATGTTGGAAGTTAAGTTTTGTAAAACACACGTTTGCTGATTTCAAGTTTTTGAAATAGGCTTGATGAAAGTGCTTGGTCATGGTGATAGTGCAGTCTTTTTCTGTTTGTTTCCAAAAAACGTAGAGGCCTACTACTGCTACTGCAGGTAAGACTGTTTTACTAAATAATGTCTATCTACCACGGCATTTCGAAAAACAAAAACTACAGTATACTATTTACCATTTGCTATATACATTAATTTCCCCACTACCCTACCTTGTCGTGTTTGCTGTGGTCAAACAATCAAATGCTACCCATACATAAGCTTTCTCTCTATCTCTCTCTATCTCTAGTCATACATTCACACAACCATACTTGTCTTTGGAAACAAATACAACCACGCTATTTATTTCCAAAGATCATCCTTGACATGCAAACTCATCCCAAACAACTTTTAGTTTACCACTTAACATTTTCTCATTACAAAACAAATGCTATTACTCATTTAATATATAAAAAAACAAATAGCACCTTTGTACAGCCTTAAAATCAAACTTTTTACAATTTACCATTTACCATTCCCAACCCAGTCAAAATAAAAAAATAAAAAACTAGGGTTGCACATGGCTTTATTGAGCAAAAGGCCTAAGTGGTTTCTACTATTTACAAAATCCACAATTTACAATGACAAATACCAATATTTAGAAAATAATGAGTTACAAATAGCTATGTCTCTAAACAATCAAACACAGAAATCACACCTCCTCCTCGTGGTCATAACCCCATGATAGACTAGTGATCAGGTCATCCGTCCACACACGTTTGTTATCCATCGAAGTGAGGGTGTGTTCCACAAGATACAAATTATGGTTGCTGGATTGTATCCTGCACTGTTTATGCAACATAGCTTTGCCAGTCTGTAAAGCCGCTAGATAGTCGTCTACACATAGCGATTTTACAACTGCTCTACCTACGCCTTTTGGCTTCCTTACAGTCTAGTGTGCGATAGGTATACATTTTGTAAGCCAAACCAACGAATTCCGTCATCATAGAATCACCGCATTCATCTTTTAAAACACCCATTACCTTCTTGTTCTTATGGGCAGCTGAAACACGTTGTCAGCGCTATAAGAAGAGGTGTCGAACTATGTTGCCTCATGACGTCATAGGGGTTGCAGTAGCGAATGTGATAAATAAACGAGTCCATATCCATATACAAAAGAAATGTTTTTTGGCGAACTCGTAGTGGAATCGATACATGACCGATTTGGAAAAGTCTAAAATGACTTGACCCAAGTAAATGGGCTTATCCATGGTCACATTGGTCCTACTCATTTCAATAGTAGCCAAATTTTCATCGATAATTTTGATTGATTTGAAATTTGGTTTAGCAATGTACCGCCGGGCACCGTAACGTCCTTTCCAGTCATTAACCAATTTAATTTCTCGGTATTTGCGTACATTTTCCATGGACTTGCCATAGATGCAGTGGTTCATCAATTTTAAAAAATAATTTCAAACTGCTGTTTTGCCATTTGTCGGTGCTCTGTGCTGAGTTGCATGTATGACTTGAGCCATGCGTTTTGGTCAAAGGAAATACCCCTGTGGATTTTCTTCAACACTAAGCCTTGGGCTAGGCATTGCACAAACATTTGGATATGTAGCACATACCGATTTTTGTTGTAAAGTGTGCCCATGAGTTTTTCAATTTTCACTTTACTGTTTGTGGGAACCATTCGCTCTAGGCAGAATGGAAAATCGGCATGTTCATCACACAAGGATGAAGGATATTCAACACCCACTTCTAACACATATTCACGGCCTGTTTCTTGGCTGGCTGTGTTCACATCTAATTGTGCCACTTGTTTCTCTGTCAGCCAAGCAAAATCCCCATAGGGTAAAGGCTGACTCAAGTCATAGCCATACAAATTATTCACTTCGTACGATTCAGGTTTGTCTTGTGAATAAGAGGGCATGTAGGAATTATTCGCTTCGGCATGGCGCTGGTTAAGCGATACAAAGCCGCAGCGTATACCCTTTTCAAAGAACAAGACCATGTCTACATCCGTGAGTAAATCCACTTTCACTTGTGTATATTTTAAAGCTGCATCAAACGACAGACCAGGATTTGTATAATAGTGAGCAGTGTCAAGGCCATAAATGTGTTGACACAACTAACGGAATTTTTGAAACACATCTGTCAGCAGCAATACATCGAGTTTTAGGTAATGCATAGCATATTCACCTAGCGTCTTAATATCAAACACTCGCCAAACTTGCCATGCATGTGCATAGTCTTTATCGGAAACGGTAGTGCGTGCCAGCTTTGAGTAAAATTTCTCTTGCAGTGGAAGAGTTTTCTGCTCTAACACGTCCCAGTTGCTATAGAAATCATAGGGAAAAATACCTTTCCGAATGCACAATTTAAATTGCTCAGGATTTTCAAAATGCATTCTGGTGCATTTTAATTCCTTCTTATCCAAGCCATTGACAAGACTATTTAGCGAGGATGCCATAAACTTAAAGGAATCCTAAAATCGAATGCAAAATTCGCCCAACCGCCATGTCAAGGCTGTAAAACATTCATGGTTTTGGGGGATAATTGAAAACGACCCGTTGCTGACATGACCCAATTCACGAATCAAAAACTGAATATCGTAATTTGCCAAATTGTGGAAAAACACACTGATAATTCGAGGAGCTGGGTAATTCACATTACACTTTTTGTGGGCGGCTCCCCGAAACTCCCCTGTAAAGTGCGAGTGATCACGAACAGTGTCTTCAGCACTGACCAGCGACTTTTCATAAATATGGCATGTAGTGGTATGTTCATACTGTTGCTTTTGTTCTGGAGTTAGGCACATGGGTACTGGGTGGTCCAGTAATCCCTGTACATGGTCGACCAACTTAACAAGTTGGTCAAAAACCATTTCGCACAATCTGGTCCCTTACGGGATTCGTAATATGATTGTGTGAGGTCATAGGCACACAGAACATTAAATCCTATAGCATAAGGTTCATGTTTTTGAATGGGTGTGGTTGAGATGATGGCAGGATCTGGTTCACATCCCGCCATGGGTGTAGTGAGAGCTTCAGAATCAGCGTACACCACAAAAGGTACTGTGTCACGCTTGTGAATGTTCTTAATCTTCAACACAGCCTTATCCCCTCGTGGTAATACCAATCTCACCGCTTCCTGAGAAAGACAATCTACCGTATGTTGTTCCACAAGCGTAATATATTGCAGACAACGATCACAAATATGTTTTTTTATTATGATTGGACGCTTGACTACTTAGCAATCTACTCAAATTCTTAATCAGGCAATAGTGATTCACCTCTCCATAAGACACATATAAAAGATGAATGTGGTGTTATTTTGGTTCTTTTGTGACATAAAGAGGACCCACAATTTCATCGCAATTAAGGCCATACACCATGAACGAAAAGTTCTAGTTATCTTGTTCAAACATATGGATCTTGGTTAAGTCCATAGGGAACGAAACACGAGTTAAATTTAAATATTCATCAAATGGTTAAATACATCCTTGTACATTCCCGGTCTCTCGCAGTGACGTTGTACTGGCTGCAAATACGCAGCCACAGACCACAGAAAACATTTATCGTCTTTATTTTCAATGTTGACCACAGCATTTTTCGAAGCTATTGCTGGTGGTGTTTTAATAAAGCTAGACCAAGCTTTGAACGGGTTGAATTGACAAATGTTAATTTGCAAGTGGTGGATTTTGTCTAATGCGAGACCAGTGGGTCCTTGTTGCAGTTTATCAAATTTAGCAAGCAAGGCATTTATCACACAGGATTCATACCACTGTTCCAAATTATGGGCTATGAATAACTCTTGCATTTTAATACAAATAAACAATGATTCTTTATGCTCCACATCCTTCTTTTTATATATGAAATCACACACTAGTTCTGTATTGGCCTTTAAAGCTGTATGCAACCCTTGCGCTGTACAAATTTAATTTTTACAAATTTCAAAACAAGATTCCAAAAATTATTTTGGATTAAACGTTCCCTAACATTGACCACGCGACCAGAGCACACACGCGATTTGAAGCAACTGTTTAGCGGTTCCCAAACTAACGTATCGGCTGTGGTAAAATACATGATTTTGAAAAAGCACTCTCACCTGAGTGTTCAGCTGTAGACTGCTTGACAATGGTCCCACTTAGAGCCACTTCGTGTTCAACTGTTGTGGCTATAACAGAAAAGCTTTTTCCAAATATCTAAAAAGAAATAAAATAAACCACCAGAAGTATATTAATTCCAAATAGTACATGTATTTCATAAACAAACAAAATAAAATCAAACAAGTTATATAAAAATTAAAAATTTCACCTTGGATTGTAATGATTTGCTATATTCCAGTCTCGTGGGCTAGTGTGGTAATGGTTTCTGTCCCTCTTTCTGTCTTTCTCTCTCTCTCTCTCTTTCTCACACACAACAGGTATACACGTTATCTGCAAATATAATAAACATTCATCCATCACCTTATCAATCAATAGATAATTGCTTGTAAATATATAAATCAATAACTATATAAATAAATACGTACCCCAAAAAATTTTTAAGTATTTTACACCAACACCAAAACTGTTAAAAAAGATCAAGTGTTTCACACAACGCTGTAGCGTGTACAAAGGTAGTCACATGACTTCAAGTGAAAATGTTAACGACGTCTCTTTTATATCACGCTATATGCCTTAACATAAACATCACTCTTTCCTCCCAAACCCCGCACCCAACCCCTCTTACCCAGCCTATACTGTAGGTTACATCATTCCTAGACGTGCATGATATTTTTACTGACTCAGCGATTGACACACTTGCACATCCTGTTATCACACACGTGTACAGCTAACGTCCAAAGTCAACCCACACCTGTGTGTCAGGTCATATTACATATCAACTTGCATTTTGTCACGTACGACCAAACAGGATGAGACTTGTTAGCTCAAATAACATCCACATCCTGCCAGTCGGCCTCAGCAGCCTCATTTCAAGCAACATATAGCCAAGTTCATCTGATCATGGAATTATCATTTGTCACGTTACTGATAACCGTTTACTAACATGTTACGGACCCCCTTTAAGGGGATAAAAAAATCTTAGCACACTTTACACGTTTTAGGATACGAGCATTCATTCGTCTGTCATAGGAAAAATCTGAAAACGAACCCTCGCCGTGTCATAAACCGTCCCGTCGAAATATCAATTGTTCTATTCAGCACAGCCACCGTGGCCAGCGATAGGCTCGTTGAAACACACGCCCAGCGTTATCGTCTCTCTCTCTACAACCACTCTTTATGAACATTTTAAACAGGTACAAAAAGTTGTTTTTTTCAACTAAAGTGTAGATGGGTCCTTTGTCAATTTTTTAGACACATAAATACTATATTCGAAAGGGAAGCGTGTCCCCCCCCCCAGGTCATTTGACCCCTCGTACACGTCTCTAGCGTTATTGGTTTGCAATATATAACAAAAAGTCTAAAATTAGGGTTTTCCCACAAAAAAATCGGGTTTCCTCAATCTCAAAACTTTCAGCTATTAACAACATAAAAAGGGTTTCGAGACAAGTCATTTGACACGTCACACGTCCAAATCCGATCATGCGTTCGTGAGATATCGGCAAAGTTCGTTGGAAAGTAGGCTGTGAGTCAGCTGCCTTATTACCCCCCCCCCCCCCCAAACTGTACATATTTTTGTCCTAGAGACATGGAATTTATTTCGTGGGTAGAGGGTGTAGAGACCTTTCATTTATGTCAAACAGACTTTTTTAAAATTCCTAGTTTCCAAACTATAAGAATTTCAAAATTCAACACTTTTCAAAAAAAATCTATAAACTTTTATTCTAACGATAAAGGATACCTTTTGTTTGTGATGAGATTTAATGTATTTTTATTATAGATTTACGTTTTAGGCTTATTATATTTTAAGATGTTCACCTGGATTGTATAGTTATTATTTTTAATAAAGATCATCAATTGTTATTTCCAATTGTCTCGTCTCATAGCAGTAACATTTTCTCTTTGGTGTTACCAACATATGGCAGCAGAATTTAACACACTTCTTAACAGAAAAGAAAATTATTACAGAGAAGTAGTGTGTTTTGGATGGTTCTAGCACCTCCACCTCCACACCCCCCACACAAGATGGCGGCGGTGCGATATCTCTCGAACTTATGGTCGGATATTGATGAATGAGGTGTCATTGAACTCGGGCTGACACCCCCTTTCAAATGGACAACATATTTCCTCCCCAAAAATAAAACCTACCCTACTAGGGGGTGAAATTGAATTTTTTAGAGAATCTCTCTTTCCAATTGCAACATGTGAGAGTTTGAATGCCGATATGGAATGTAACGTTGTTCTGCAAACCAATAATCAAAGAGGGGCATGTTAGGCCTTGAGGAGTGAACCCTGTTATTGTTGACGAGCCCCCTACTGTCGGGCCCCTGTTGATGGGTTATTGTTGATAGGTCCTTGTGGACAAGTCCTTGTGGACAGGTCCTTGTGGACGAGTCCTTGTGGACGAGTCTGTGTGGACAGGTCCTTGTGGACAAGTCCTTGTGGACGAGTCCTTGTCCCTTTTGGACTGATCCCTTTGGACGGGTCCCTTTGGCCTGGTTCCTACGGACTAGCCCATGAATTTATTTAAATTATGTCAAAGGGCCTAACTACATTTGTGCGTGTGTTGAACTGACGTTGTTCACCAACCCCCACTACTATAATGTGATAACGATATGAAAGGAAAGTGACGAAATACATGTGAACACGTGTGAAATGACCTTATTACCGTCCTCCTTGTGAAACAAGTCACATCCTGTTTTGGTTCATACGTGAGAAAATGCAAGTTCATGTGTAATATGACCTAACACACAAGTGTACACATGTGCTAGTGCACTATAAGAGCTAACAAGCCACAACCTGTTTTGACAGTGGTGGGAATAAGGCTAGAGACATGTACAAGTAGTCAAATGACTCCGGCAGACAATCCCTTTCCTATGGATAACTTATTTCCACTCAAAAATAAAATGTACCCTTACTAGGGGGTGAAATAATAATTTTTAGGTAAAAGTCGCTTTCCATGTGCAACATGTGGGAGTTTGTATGCCAATATGAAATTAAACTTGTTCCACATAAAGTGCATGCATACAACTGAATGCCGCCATGATTTATCAATTTTGTTTTTTGTTTTACGAATACGCAAATGGGGTTTTTGTAAGAGGGCGGGCTTTTTGAATATTGATTTATAGATACGTTTTTATTTACAAATTAACCAAAGATCCAAAAACTAATAGGTAATCGGCTTTTTAATATCTTATGAACTAAGAAAGCTAGGGACTTGTATGAAGGGTCGTTGGACTTGGGGTGACGCCCTGTTTTTGAATGTATTATTCATTTTTTGTCAAGAGGGCCTAACTGCACTTTCGTTAATATCTCGCTAACTAATAATCACAGAGGGTCAAGTGAGGTGTCATAGGACTTAAAATGGCCAACCCCTCCCCATGACCATTGAATTTACCAAAAAAAAACATGGTCATTAACCTAAGATTTTATCAACTAATAATCAGAGAGGGACAAGTGAGGTGTCACAAGACTCAGGATGGCCAACCCTTTTCCATGACCAACGAATTTACTCAAAATATCCAAAACAGCAAGGTCATTGACCTAAGATTTTATAAACTTATCAGTAGAGAGGGTCAAGTGAGGTGTCATAGGACTACGAATGGTTAACCCTTTCCCATGTCTAATAAATTTACCTCAAAAATACAAAACAGCAAGGTCATTGACCTGAGATTTAATAAACTAATAATCGGATATCAACATGTGAGGTGTCATAGGACTTAGAATGGTCAACCCTTTCCCATGGCTAATGAATTTACCCAAAAATACCCAATACATCAAGGTCATCGACCTGAGATTTTATAAACTTATAATCGGATATGGACATGTGAAATGTTTACAGTGAGTGATGAAACATAGCTAGGTAGTGAAATAATTATTGTAGGCTACATGTATGGTGACTGACAAATCTTTCACCATTGGAACTTGTTTTCAGATCAAACTGCAGTACAGAGAGAGTATAGGTTGTAGGTATGGGATAATAAATGACAAATGGTGTATACAAAATCTGATTTATCGATTCAAGAAATAAGAGTAGACAATCTTTAATTGAATGGTTAAAGAGGATAGCTAAAATCCAAAATGGTGACTACATTGAACTAAACTGAACCAAGTTGAATCAAACCCAACCAAACCGAACAAAACTTAATCAAAAACAAGCCAATGGTTTAAGTGTAAAACTTGTGGGTGAATGTGGTCATTGGTAATGTCAGAAGGGAAAGGGATAACGCTCTACCTATAGAGGGTAAGGTAAAGCTAGTGCATGATGCTATTGCACACACACAAGTACATGAACCACACACAACTATCCTATGCAGTTATTATGGGTTGACTGTTAAAACTTGCTCAGTGGTTACTGGGACAAGATGGTCGCTACACACAACAAGCTTTAAATACCTGAGGCTAATAATCTATACACACACTCACACGCACTTGTTCTAAACTAAACTGTCTTGGTGGCAGAGCTCACACAGTAGGTAAATGACAGAAATGCTTGGCTAACAGAAATACAATCATTTTCGGTTGTCTAATGTTACCAGCTAAACATTACGTGCTATAGTAGTGAGCACATGTGCCTCTTTCACTAGAGATCTTAACTCGATTTCTAGCTCTAAGGCCTAGAACGAATCAAACTAAGAAAAAGGGTATGGTGACGCAGTGGTTAAACTGTTAGCCTTTCACTAAGGTAGACTCGGGTTTGATTTTAGGTTAATATGCATGTCATAAACAAACAAATAAAAGCAGAGATAATGTTTAAAACTGATTACATTTGTCTCTTTTAAAATTATTACTTAGATTACAAATACAAACGTGGACTGGGTTTGACATACAGTTAATGCTTCCTATCACATACTAGACTGTAAGAAAGCCAAACAAGCAAAAGGCGTAGGTAGAGCAGTGGTAAAATCGCTATGTGTAGAGAAATACCTAACGGTTTTATGAACTGGCAAAGGTATGTCGCATAAACAGTACAGAATACAAACCAGCAACCATAATTTTTATCTCGTGGACAAGAGAAAACATATATAGAGAGTGAGATATATAGAAAGCTTGTGTGTGTGTGGGTAGCATTGGTTGTTTGACCAGAGAAAATACGGTGAGGTAGGGTGGGGAGAGGGAGAATTAGCACTTATATATGAATGGAAAATAGATTTTTTTCAATCGTTTTGTTTTTTCAAATGCAGTGGTAGATAGCCGTTTTTTGTAAAACATTCTTACTTGCAGTAGTAATAAGCCTCTATGGTTCCGCTAACACATAGATAGACTGTATTATTGCCATGGTCAAGCACTAACATTAAAATCATTTACAAAATCATAAAATGAAAAATTAAAAATCTTGTTTTGGAAATATCGTTTTTCAACATACACACAAAATAAATATATAAAAAATTTGTAAACAGCAAAATGGAAAATCCATGTTTCCATATAGACAAAATTTAAAAACCTTAAACGGACATTTAAGAAAATATATGCAAATGGGAAATTGACAAATGTGTAAATATGAAAATGGAAAAATCCATGTTTCCATATCATGAAATTGAAAAACATCAAACTGTCACTTTAAAAAAATGCAAATGGAAAATTGACAAATTGCAATGTGTGAAATGTGAGATTGAACAAATGGCTATCATTATTTAAAATAAAAGAACATGGTGCTCTATGGTTGAGGTGTGAATCAAACCCTCTCTACTTATTTGGACCACTAGAGACTGAGTAGACTAGTTTTAGTTGTCATACCACTTTTAAAAGTTTGTGTTAAATCTAGGAATTGAACCCAAGAGCTTGTAGGGGGGATCCAAGGTTATAATATGTTAAACAGATAGCCTTGAATGTAGGGTGTGGTAGTTATATAGAGATGAGACGTTTCGCTCAGGGCAGGGAGGCATGGAGATCTGCATCAAACCAGTCAAAAGACTGACGACTCAAACAACAACATTAACATTCCCCATTAATATCTGTATATGCAATAACTACAAGTAACTGCAATGGATTTATTTAAACCAAATCTACTTGTTAATTGTCACTTTAACTCAGAGAGTCATATCGTGACATACAGACAATAAACACATAGATAACATAAATTTACAGTATGGCGTTAGATAATTAAACCAAATGTTCATTCGGCATTTCATAGCTTCCTCGTTATTTCAAAACTTAATAATGCTTTGCAGTAGTTATCTTCATTCACAATATCACTGGGCAACTTTTCTGATGGAGACTGCACAAAGTTCTTTCTTAATCATAAATGTGGACACAGTGTTCTTCATTTTTAGACAGTTCTCCATGGGAGACTTATCACAGAAAGAATTACTTTTATTTCCCTATCGAGCCCTAACTGACTGTAAGAGTCTGATAAGTTTTGTAGTAAGGAAAAAAAAACATCAAACTCACAGGAAAAATCTACAGACAGCAATATGTGGCTGTACTGTAGTAATCGTATAGGCTACCTAGTTAATACAGATAGGCTCTCCTAGGCTTTAACAAGATTTATAGCTTAGGAAGCCGTCTCCTGTACTTGAATGCTTAATTTACATGCATCTTTGTTCTGAATCTCGTCCGACGCTTTCTTATTCCACATTGCCCTGATGGTATTAAAATATTTTGCTAATTGACCTGCTTTCCCCCATTCCCTTTTTAGTAATTTAATTAAAGTGTGATACTCATTTTCATTTTCTATTCTGTTTAGATCTGCTTTATCTACAAACTTTGCTCTTATCATTTTAATTTCCTTGCATTCCCTGATCAGGTGCGCTGCACCCATAACCTTCCCACAAAACAGGCAAATGTCCTCTTTTCCTACTTCTCTCAACGCTTTGTTCTTATACACCCCCATTAACCACCAAATTATCCCTCTCATTTCTCTTTTCATTAGGCATTGAGGCTTTATGCTCATAAAGTTCCTTATTTCGCAGAACTCCGTTAAGGTTCTCCTACTGGTGCACTCTTCTCTTAGCACCTGCAACTCTACGTCATTAACCCTTCTACACACTTTTTCGCACACCCTACCTTCCTTTCTTTGCAAGTCCCTATCCCATAGATAACCCATTCCTAATCTTTCCAGTACACTTCTTACCCCGTCCACCCAGTAGCCCTCTTGCAGATGCTTCATTTGGTGCAGGTAGGCTGCCTTAAGCATTTCCCCCCCTCCACTTGCTTTTAAACGAATCCAAGACGTTATGACCTTTTTTATGATATGTTGTCTAATGCTTACATCCTCACACAACATTCTCGCTCCACAATTCGCCGTGCAACTAGGTAGCCCCAAAATTATCTTGGCAAACCTACTTACAATACTGTCCAGGGTTTTCGTTCCTTCCTCTAAACCCCATACTTCCACTCCATAGAGTGCTCTTGAAACGATGAGTGCGTTGAACACATTCTTATACACTTTGTAGTCAAGATTCGGTAACCTACGCTCTAACACTTTAACATTCGCCAATGCCGCTAGCCCTTTCGATTTTGCCCTTTTAATTTGTTCGGTCCATTTACCATTGCTCGCCATTATCGTCCCTAGATACTCAAGTTTTTTCACCGTCTCTAACTGCGACCCATACATGACCCACTTTTCGTTCTTAGCCAGTTTAACTCCCTTTTTGCAGACCATAACTTTGGTCTTTCTCGGGTTAATTTTTAAGTTCCAGTCCTCACAGTATCGTCAATACTATATTGCATATTATAGGGTGTTAGAGCAAGCAGAAGGATGTCATCAGCAAAAGCTAGGCCCGGGATGTCATAATTGTCCAAGCAAGGATTGGACCGTTGCTCAAAGCCCTTTGAATCGAAAATATCGTTGATAAATAGCAAAAAAAGCACCGGGGATAATTTGCATCCCTGTTTTGATGATGATAATTGTTGTTTTAAGGGGCCTAACATCTAGGTTATCGGCCCAAATCCCTGTTTTAATCCTATATTAGACGTTATCTCTCCTACAATTACATCATCTTTAGTTTTAATTGCACATTTCACTTCGGAATACACATTCTCAATTTCTCGTATCATTTTATGTGACACCCCGATTTTTCCCAGCTTAGCCATGACAGCTCCCCTGCTCACTGAATCAAACGCCTTCTCCAAATCAATAGCTGTGATATACAGCTTACCTCTTTTCCTTCTTATGTACTTGTCCATCACCGTTTTAACCACCATTATATTGTCACTGGTTCTCATCCCTTTTCTGAACCCTGTCTGGAGTCTCGAGAACACCGAACAGCCCTCTGCCCATGCTATTAAACGCTTGGATAAGACCCCGGTGTACATTTTGCTCAAATTATCAAGCAAAGTTATGCCTCTATAGTTGCCTGGGTCTAGTTTGTCCCCACGCTTCTTATATATTGGACAAATTATCCCCTCCAGCCACGCCCTCGGAAATCTACCTCCTTCAAAGATTTTGCTAAAGATTTTTACCAAGCTGTCCATCATGAACCTATTGTTACTCAACTCTTGCCAAAATTCATTTGTTATCCCCGAAATAGCACCTGACTTCCCCCCTTTACTCTTTGCTATTACTCCCTTAATTTCCTCTATCGATATGACTTGGTCAGGCATAGGCAGAGCGGCCTCCAGCCCCCTCGGGACGCCAAACTCATCCCTCTTCCTCCAATTATCTTCAGCATTTAACAGATTCTCATAATATGCAATCCATACTTCATCACTAACAGAGCTCCCCCCACCACTTCTGCTCCCCCTACAGTAAGAATTTATCCTGCTCCACACTTTGCTACAGTCGTTAGCTTTAGAATCCTTATTTAGTGCTGTAGCTTCCTTACCCTGCCATTCATCTTTCATTTTGCTGAGCAGTTCCCTATATTCTTTCCTTAGACGACAAAATTCTACTCTCATCGTATCATCCCCTCCTCTCTTGTATAACTTCAGTGCCCTAATAACTTCGGATTTCTTCCTTCTACAAGATTCATCGTACCATCCTTTAATTCTCCCTAATTTTCCTCTAGCCTTCACGCGCATTTTCCGCCTGGCCATCATAATTGCATTCTCAATCATACGTATTACCCCTTCAATTTCATCATTACTGATCATTAAACATATCCCTACCTTTATCAGCTCAAAATTTTCTCCCTGGAAGTAGTTCTGGAACTCTCTGCAGTTTTCCTCCCTCCATCTGAATCTATTTACTTTTCTCTCTATAGCTTTAACTTGTGGGTTCCCTTTTGATTTTGATTTTGTTCCCGCTCCCTGCATGTTGACGACAATTGGTAGGTGGTGTGATTCCCCCCATTCTTCAACAGTGAACCTCTTAATTAGGGCTAGTGCTCCTCTGGAACATATTGCTAAATCTATTACACTTCCTCCAATCTCTGTTATATACGTCAGGTTACCTTCTTCATCCTCCACACAGACACCATTTAATATATATAGCTCTTCTGCACCACATAGTTCCAAAATCTTTTCTCCGTTCTTATTACATTCCTTGTCTTTGCTGTGCCTATCCCCACATACGGCCTCGGCAACCCCCTTGCTGTAAAGGGGCTTTCTGTCTGCAACCCTCGCATTGAAGTCCCCTAAAAGCACAATCTCTGCCTCTTCATATATATTTTGAATTCTATTTATTTCAATAGCTAACTCATCGAAAAAGCTTTCTCTTGCATACGGGGAATTCTCCGGAGGGTTGTAGACAAATCCGAAACATACCGTTCCTTTCCCCCTCCCCCTAATATCTGCTTTTACCCACACTACTTCTTCCAGTTCTGAACTAATAAATTCTGATAATTCCCTCACCTCTTCTTTAATTAAAACAACAATTCCCCCCGGAAACCTACCTGTACGAGCTTTCCTAATCTTAGGTTTTGTATATATATTGAAGCCATCTATTTTAACCTCGCAACCTACAGGGAGCCAACTCTCAACAAATCCTACAATCTGCATATCTTCTATTAGGGTCAAAACTACATCGTTCCCTCTCTTATTTAAAAAACCCTCAATATTTACGCTAGCAATATTCCAGTTTAGTTATTTTTTACCCCTACCCTCTTCACTGGCGGTAGCTTTACTTCTAGTAACTCTAGCTTTCTCTAGCTCTAGTATACTGCCACCTTGAGAAGAAATGACCTCCTTCTCCACATTAAACTGCTCTGTCAAGGTTTTCTTGCCCCATAGTTCTTTTAGACTAGTAACTCGTTGTTTGACAGTCTCACCTTTCTGCAAACCACGCACTTGTCCGGTGTTCCTGGCGCTGACGTTAGTCGATCATGCTCGCGCCACTTCCGTGTTGGACTTGGAGGTCGATGCTCTCTGTTGAATCATCACCGCACTTCCCTCTGAACCGACAGCTGCTTCCACCTGGTTGCTAGGTCTGACTGCCTCCTGTTGTTGTTGCTTCTCCATATCCTGGAGTTGTGCCACTGTCCAAATCCGATCCCAGTTGTTGCCGCTAACCGCCAGTCTATTGCCTTTTACATAAGCCTTGAGACCAGAGCTCCTTGCCTTCCTTAAATGAAACTGCAAGGTCCGTTGCTCGCTTGCCTCTTCTTTACTCATTTCTCTCCTTACCCATATCCTCTCCCCTTTCAGGTTCTTTGTGTTCGCCAGAATTCTGTGAGCCATCAGCGAAGAAACTAATGACACTTTCACGGGCCTCGTGCCCCTTCCCCGGCCTATCCTGGTCACATTGTCAATCTCTGAGACTCCAATGTTTATCCGCATGCCTTCACTAATCACTCGGAGCACCTTGGATGTTAGATCCTCGGTGCTTTCCTTGGCATCTTCCTTTATTCCGTATATGAAGACGTTTTTCTTTCTCTCATCCAGCTTGGCCTTCCTTAATTCATTTACCTCCACCTCTAATATCTTAACCTTTTCTCTTAGGTCTTTTACCTCTCTACTATTCTCAGTCAGCCTTTCTGTCACTATTCCCATCTCTTCTCATATACATGTCTTCATCTCCTTGAATTCCTTACATTGCTCACGAAGAATGTCCCGGATCTGGTCATTTTGTGACACTTCCTTTACAATTTCCCTTATTTTTTCCATTTCTTGCCATCCCAGCTGACCAGGCCCTGGGTTTGACTCCACTCCTCCAATTAATAGTAGCGTCGCCACAACCAGCGCTACCATCCCCATCGCCAAAACCCCCATCTGTTCAGTGACGTTGACGGCTATCACCTTCCCGACACCGAAATCGCACTTCACTCTAGCCTGCCAGCGGCCGATGACCTCCCGGTACTGCTGAATAGCGATTCCCATTCTTCCTTACACTTCACTGCACGTCTATTCACCTTGCTTGCTTGGTTGAAACTGAAAACAACAACATGTAGAGCTCACCAAAATAATGTTGTGTAACGGTAAATGTTAGTCAACGAACAGTAATGCATTACTAAAACCCATGACACGATACCTAAGAGCTTTTCTAAAATTATTTTAAAATGCCTTCAACCCTATATTAAACACCCAGTTCACAAGACTCATAACTGCAATGTTATGGTCAAACAAAACAAAATCTATATTTCAAAACAAACAAGTGGTTTAGTCAATGTATACTGGAAAAAGTTTTATAAACACTCAAGTCCACAAAAATAATTAAATTAGTAACTGTCAGGTTGACCGAGTGGTTATGGTGTTTGACTTAAGTTCAAATTTTCTGTACAAGAAAGCAAGGGTTCGAATCCCTTACCTGATATAACTATTACCTCAACATGGCTTGACCACACTGTATTATTGTGTACTCGGTACACAAACCATAGATAGAGTGTATTGTTTAAGGTCACTCTCTTTGCGAACATAGTCAGATTTTGTGCCAACAATTGCATTAATAGTGGGACATAGGGATAGCAATTAAGAAAAACGGACAATACCCATACACTATTTTTATTTATTTAATGTAAGTACTTGTACAATAGTTATATACAAACCACAACTCTCTTTTGTCTATTACTATCTAGTCCTTTTCGATCCACTTGCATAACAAGGCAGATGACTTTGTAGTTCAGCCCCTTAAAACAACAACAACAACACTACCTCTTGCATAGTCTGTGATGTTGATGACTCTTAAGGCATGGAAGATGGATACAACATAACTTTTACAACAGGGGTAAAACGTTGCTCAACAAACAATGCACTATTTTGAGTAGCAACATATTTCTCTTGTACTAACTTATTAGCATTCTGATGATTTTTTGCCAACACCATCAGTGTTTTGTCTGGAGCACTACATTGATGATCACTCACACTTAAAACCACACTATTTCTACTTTTCATATTGCCTCGACATCTTGTTGACCTCTGTTTTGAGCATCGCCAGAATATTATTCCTTTTACATTTTGTCGTCTATAGTTATAAGAGTAGCCTTTATAGAGTACACGTTGTTTACCTCGGTTAGTTGTAGTAAGTTCCATAGTAGTAACTAACCTGTTAGTATGATTTGCACACTATAAAGGTTATCTCTGTTCTGGTAATAGAATTATTTAGCGTTGGCTTTTATATTTAATATGTACAGTTAAAAGTGATAGAAAAGTGGTATAAACGTGGTAGCAAAGTGGTAGACAAGTGGTAGACCATTGGTAACATAGTGGTAGAAAAGTGGTAGCAAAGTGGTAGAAAAGTGGTAGAAAAGTGGCAGAAAAGTAGTAGAAAAGTGGTAGTAAAGTGGTAGAAAAGTGGTAGAAAAGTGGCAGAAAAGTAGTAGAAAAGTGGTAGCAAAGTGGTAGAAAAGTGGTAGCAAAGTGGCAGAAATGTAGTAGATAAGTGGTAGAAAAGTGGTAACGAACTAGAAAAGTGGTAGCAAAGTGGTACTAAAGTGGTAGAAAATATTACATGTATTGATAAGAAATAGTTTAAGCGGTTATAGCGTGGCAAGTTAGACCTGGCCTGTCATGGCGGAGTCTCGTCTAGGAGGGGAAGTAGTGGGATCACTAGGCGCAAATGCGATTTCCTCTCTTTGGTGCAACAACTGTTTGGGGCTGCTCGCTGCTCGTCGTGGTTATATTATGCAAGCATAAAGTATCGAATAGGAGCATTCTCAGTGACATAGCATTGGTATTGGTGGTAATGAACTGAGAACGCACCCACTTCACACACTCCTTGTTGCAAGCTTGTTGACGTGCTTGTCAAAGAACAGAGCCGCCCAGTCTTGCTTCGCATGCCATGACAGCATCTGTACCCTGCCAAGGTTCTGGGAAAAATGACTACTTGGCAACATCTAACCAGCGCGTGGCGAAGTATGCGCTCACTGGTTGACAAAGAATCCAGGCGGGGGGATGACGTAATGCAACTGCACGCACATGCGCATCGGAAGGTTTAGATCTAACTTGTTCCGTTATACATGGATTCATTACACTATAATTTTAGCATCACGAAGCTCATTTTCTATATCCAAAAGTTCTTCCTCATATTTAGTATGACCAGCCTGTTTACAGGTATGCAAGTACTGAAGCCGCTGGATTAGCTTATTGGGATTGTTCCAGTAAACAAATTTAACAAATGATTTTTTTGGGTGTAAACCATTATCATCATCATCATCATCATCATCATAATCATCATCATCATCATGGTTATCATCATCAATATAATTATCATCAATATAATCATCATCACTATTACTATCTAATCCTTTTTGTTCATCTTGCAATGCAACAACCTTTGTCATAGTTTGTGTTGTCTTTGATAGTGTTAGAGGTTTCTTAGACGTTAACGACTGTCCTAACATGTCTTTTTCAGGAGATAATAAATGCTCTTTAACAAACAGAGCACTATCTTGAGCCACACTATTTTCTTCTTGGTCTTGCTTTTTTACCTTGGTTAGATAACTCGATAATAAAAATGATAGTTTGTAGTATGTGCAGTTTAAAGTAAGAGCAAAAGTGAGAGTCAAATGGTAGAAAAGTGTTAGCAAAGTGGTGGAAGAGTGGTAGCAGTTTATAGTAGTCATGATCTTTTTTACCAGAATGTGATTTGAGTAAATGTAATTTCTAAACCTTAGCAGTGAGTAGTCAGTTAGTCTTGGTTCAGACAAGCGTAAACAGTTCTCCAATGAATCAGACATCAAGATTTTCATTATGAAACAGTTGTGTAACCAATTAGGTATCGGTACTTGATAGCTTCACACATGAACAAAAATTCCAACATATCTGACATGAATTACATGATTTGAAAGTTGACAAAGAATATCCAATCAACCATTGTAGTTGCAATGTCAAACACAAAGACAAAATCAGCATGAACTTTTAAGTTACAGGAAAATTCTATGAAATAGACTATGCAGGAAATTTGGAAATACACATCAGAAGTTTGCAACACCATCCTTCTAGCCTATATAAATTATCGACATGGAAAGTGTGCACTGCCCCTAACATTAAACCAATTTATCAATAACGCAAGTCAACAATCAAAACATTTTGTGTTGAGTCTATCATTTAATGCATATATTCTGTCTACATTGAACAGTAACACAAAACGCCATTCATAATTAATTAAGTTTGCTTTAATTCTTTATGTAATGATAAATACATATTTAAAGTTTTGGCTGACTGTTCAGGGTGAATCGGCTTTGAACACATAAGAGAGGGAATATTTTAAGACTTAACCTCAGCTCACCTAACATAACCTAAATTTACCTAACCTAACCTTGTCATATAGGTAAGAAACGGGTCAAGCTATGCTTTCGACTACCGAGTTTCAGCTACTTTTCAAGGTTACTCTCCCGAACATTGCCGGAGACTGCTGATAAACACCTATGTTCCCACGGCGGCGGCACGCAACGACTTACATGACGCGCTTCCCCCTTTTCATTGATCCCTGTTGATTTGTCCCTTTGGACTGGTCACTGTTGACTAGCCCCTTTGGAAGGGCCCTTTTTGAATGGAGTCATTTTTGACGGGTCCCTGTGGACAGGTCCTTTTGGCTGATCCCTTTGGACCGGTCCCTTTGGACTGGTACCTATGGACTGGCCCATGCAATTATCCAAATTATGTCACAGGGTCCGGTCCAAAGGGATCAGCCAAAAGGACCTGTCCACAGGGACCCGTCAAAAATGACTCCATTCAAAAAGGGCCCTTCCAAAGGGGCTAGTCAACAGTGACCAGTCCAAAGGGACAAATCAACAGGGATCAATGAAAAGGGGGAAGCGCGTCATGTAAGTCGTTGCGTGCCGCCGCCGTGGGAACAGGTGTTTATCAGCAGTCTCCGGCAATGTTCGGGAGAGTAACCTTGAAAAGTAGCTGAAACTCGGTAGTCGAAAGCATAGCTTGACCCGTTTCTTACCTATATGACAAGGTTAGGTTAGGTAAATTTAGGTTATGTTAGGTGAGCTGAGGTTAAGTCTTAAAATATTCCCTCTCTTATGTGTTCAAAGCCGATTCACCCTGAACAGTCAGCCAAAACTTTAAATATGTATTTATCATTACATAAAGAATTAAAGCAAACTTAATTAATTATGAATGGCGTTTTGTGTTACTGTTCAATGTAGACAGAATATATGCATTAAATGATAGACTCAACACAAAATGTTTTGATTGTTGACTTGCGTTATTGATAAATTGGTTTAATGTTAGGGGCAGTGCACACTTTCCATGTCGATAATTTATATAGGCTAGAAGGATGGTGTTGCAAACTTCTGATGTGTATTTCCAAATTTCCTGCATAGTCTATTTCATAGAATTTTCCTGTAACTTAAAAGTGCATGCTGATTTTGTCTTTGTGTTTGACATTGCAACTACAATGGTTGATTGGATATTCTTTGTCAACTTTCAAATCATGTAATTCATGTCAGATATGTTGGAATTTTTGTTCATGTGTGAAGCTATCAAGTACCGATACCTAATTGGTTACACAACTGTTTCATAATGAAAATCTTGATGTCTGATTCATTGGAGAACTGTTTACGCTTGTCTGAACCAAGACTAACTGACTACTCACTGCTAAGGTTTAGAAATTACATTTACTCAAATCACATTCTGGTAAAAAAGATCATGACTACTATAAACTGCTACCACTCTTCCACCACTTTGCTAACACTTTTCTACCATTTGACTCTCACTTTTGCTCTTACTTTAAACTGCACATACTACAAACTATCATTTTTATTATCGAGTTATCTAACCAAGGTAAAAAAGCAAGACCAAGAAGAAAATAGTGTGGCTCAAGATAGTGCTCTGTTTGTTAAAGAGCATTTATTATCTCCTGAAAAAGACATGTTAGGACAGTCGTTAACGTCTAAGAAACCTCTAACACTATCAAAGACAACACAAACTATGACAAAGGTTGTTGCATTGCAAGATGAACAAAAAGGATTAGATAGTAATAGTGATGATGATTATATTGATGATAATTATATTGATGATGATAACCATGATGATGATGATGATTATGATGACGATGATGATGATGATGATGATGATAATGGTTTACACCCAAAAAAATCATTTGTTAAATTTGTTTACTGGAACAATCCCAATAAGCTAATCCAGCGTCTTCAGTAGTTGCATACCTGTAAACAGGCTGGTCATACTAAATATGAGGAAGAACTTTTGGATATAGAAAATGAGCTTCGTGATGCTAAAATTATAGTGTAATGAATCCATGTAACCGCTTAAACTATTTCTTATCAATACATGTAATATTTTCTACCACTTTACTACCACTTTGCTACCACTTTTCTACCACTTTGCTACCACTTTTCTACTACTTTTCTGCCACTTTGCTATCACTTTTCTAGTTTGCTACCACTTTTCTACCACTTTGCTACCACTTTTCTACTACTTTTCTGCCACTTTTCTACCACTTTTCTAGTTTGCTACCACTTTTCTACCACTTTGCTACCACTTTTCTACTACTTTTCTGCCACTTTTCTACTACTTTTCTACCACTTTGCTACCACTTTGCTACTACTTTTCTACCACTATGTTACCAATTGTCTACCACTTGTCTATCACTTTGCTACCACTTTTCTATCACTTTTAACTGTACATATTAAATATAAAAGCCAACGCTAAATAATTCTATTACCAGAACAGAGATAACCTTTATAGTGTGCAAATCATACTAACAGGTTAGTTACTACTATGGAACTTACTACAACTAACCGGGGTAAACAACGTGTACTCTATAAAGGCTACTCTTATAACTATAGACGACAAAATGTAAAAGGAATAATATTCTGGCGATGCTCAAAACAGAGGTCAACAAGATGTCGAGGCAATATGAAAAGTAGAAATAGTGTGGTTTTAAGTGTGAGTGATCAACAATGTAGTGCTCCAGACAAAACACTGATGGTGTTGGCAAAAAATCATCAGAATGCTAATAAGTTAGTACAAGAGAAAGATGTTGCTACTCAAAATAGTGCATTGTTTGTTGAGCAACGTTTAACGCCTGTTGTAAAAGTTATGTTGTATCCATCTTCCACGCCTTAAGAGTCATCAACATCACAGACTATGCAAGAGGTAGTGTTGTTGTTGTTGTTTTAAGGGGCTGAACTACAAAGTCATCTGCCTTGTTATGCAAGTGGATCGAAAAGGACTAGATAGTAATAGACAAAAGAGAGTTGTAGTTTTTATATAACTATTGTACAAGTACTTACATTAAATAAATAAAAATAGTGTATGGGTATTGTCTGTTTTTCTTCATTGCTATCCCTATGTCCCACTATTAATGCAATTGTTGGCAAAAAAATCTGACTATGTTCGCAAAGAGAGTGACCTTAAACAATACACTCTATCTATGGTTTGTGTACCGAGTACACAATAATACAGTGTGGTCAAGCCATATTGAGGAAATAGTTATATCAGGTAAGGGATTTGAACCCTTGCTTTCTTGTACAGAAAATTTGAACTTAAGACAAACACCATAACCACTCGGTCAACCTGACAGTTACTAATTTAATTATTTTTGTGGACTTGAGTGTTTATAAAACTTTTTCCAGTATACATTGACTAAACCACTTGTTTGTTTTGAAACATAGATTTTGTTTTGTTTGACCATAACATTGCAGTTATGAGTCTTGTGAACTGGGTGTTTAATATAGGGTTGAAGGCATTTTAAAATAATTTTAGAAAAGCTCTTAGGTATCGTGTCATGGGTTTTAGTAATGCATTACTGTTCGTTGACTAACATTTACCGTTACACAACATTATTTTGGAGAGCTCTACATGTTGTTGTTTGAGTCGTCAGTCTTTTGACTGGTTTGATGCAGATCTCCATGCCTCCCTGCCCTGAGCGAAACGTCTCATCTCTATATAACTACCACACCCTACATTCAAGGCTATCTGTTTAACATATTATATCCTTGGATCCCCCCTACAAGCTCTTGGGTTCAATTCCTAGATTTAACACAAACTTTTAAAAGTGGTATGACAACTAAAACTAGTCTACTCAGTCTCGAGTGGTCCAAATAAGTAGAGAGGGTTTGATTCACACCTCAACCATAGAGCACCATGTTCTTTTATTTTAAATAATGATAGCCATTTGTTCAATCTCACATTTCACACATTGCAATTTGTCAATTTTCCATTTGCATTTTTTAAAATGACAGTTTGATGTTTTTCAATTTCATGATATGGAAACATGGATTTTTCCATTTTCATATTTACACATTTGTCAATTTCCCATTTGCATATATTTTCTTAAATGTCCGTTTAAGGTTTTTAAATTTTGTCTATATGGAAACATGGATTTTCCATTTTGCTGTTTACAAATTTTTTATATATTTATTTTGTGTGTATGTTGAAAAACGATATTTCCAAAACAATATTTTTTATTTTTCATTTTATGATTTTGTAAATGATTTTAATGTGAGTGCTTGACCATGGCAATAATACAGTCTATCTATGTGTTAGCGGAACCATAGAGGCTTATTACTACTGCAAGTAAGGATGTTTTACAAAAAACGGCTATCTACCACTGCATTTGAAAAAAAAACGATTGATAAAAATCTATTTTCCATTCATATATAAGTGCTAATTCTCCCTCTCCCCACCCTACCTCACCGTATTTTCTCTGGTCAAACAACCAATGCTACCCACACACACACAAGCTTTCTATATATCTCTCCCTATATATATGTTTTCTCTTGTCCACGAGATAAAAAATTATGGTTGCTGGATTGTATTCTGTACTGTTTATGCGACATACCTTTGCCAGTTCATAAAACCGTTAGGTATTTCTCTACACATAGCGATTTTACCACTGCTCTACCTACGCCTTTTGCTTGTTTGGCTTTCTTACAGTCTAGTATGTGATAGGAAGCATTAACTGTATGTCAAACCCAGTCCACGTTTGTATTTGTAATCTAAGTAATAATTTTAAAAGAGACAAATGTAATCAGTTTTAAACATTATCTCTGCTTTTATTTGTTTGTTTATGACATGCATATTAACCTAAAATCAAACCCGAGTCTACCTTAGTGAAAGGCTAACAGTTTAACCACTGCGTCGCCATACCCTTTTTCTTAGTTTGATTCGTTCTAGGCCTTAGAGCTAGAAATCGAGTTAAGATCTCTAGTGAAAGAGGCACATGTGCTCACTACTATAGCACGTAATGTTTAGCTGGTAACATTAGACAACCGAAAATGATTGTATTTCTGTTAGCCAAGCATTTATGTCATTTACCTACTGTGTGAGCTCTGCCACCAAGACAGTTTAGTTTAGAAAAAGTGTGTGTGAGTGTGTGTATAGATTATTAGCCTCAGGTATTTAAAGCTTGTTGTGTGTAGCGACCATCTTGTCCCAGTAACCACTGAGCAAGTTTTAACAGTCAACCCATAATAACTGCATAGGATAGTTGTGTGTGGTTCATGTACTTGTGTGTGTGCATTAGCATCATGCACTAGCTTTACCTTACCCTCTATAGGTAGAGCGTTATCCCTTTCCCTTCTGACATTACCAATGACCACATTCACCCACAAGTTTTACACTTAAACCATTGGCTTGTTTTTGATTAAGTTTTGTTCGGTTTGGTTGGGTTTGATTCAACTTGGTTCAGTTTAGTTCAATGTAGTCACCATTTTGGATTTTAGCTATCCTCTTTAACCATTCAATTAAAGATTGTCTACTCTTATTTCTTGAATCGATAAATCAGATTTTGTATACACCATTTGTCATTTATTATCCCATACCTACAACCTATACTCTCTCTGTACTGCAGTTTGATCTGAAAACAAGTTCCAATGGTGAAAGATTTGTCAGTCACCATACATGTAGCCTACAATAATTCTTTCACTACCTAGCTATGTTTCATCACTCACTGTAAACATTTCACATGTCCATATCCGATTATCTATATATATATAAATCAATCTTACGTGATAGTTTGTCTGTGGGTGTGTGTGTATGTCTCCTATGCATTCATATACCACTCAACCGATTGCGATGAAACTTGAGTGAGATGTTGAGTACACTCTAAGGAAGGTTTCTGACTTTGTAAATCCATTTTACAATAGGTAGCGCACGCGTAGATTCAACAAATGAGTGACGATGCGCGAAGCGTTTCAAACAAGTCCCGTATGTGTTCATATACCATTCGTCCGATAGCGATGAAACTTGGGTGAGATGTTGTATACACTTACGTGAAGGTTTCCAAATTAGTGAGTACATTTCACAGTAGATAGCGCACGAGTAGATTCAACAAATGAGCGACGACACGCAAAGTGTTTCAAAAATGTCCCGTATGCATTCATATACCATTCGTCCGATAGCTATGAAACTTGCGTAAAATGTTGTGTACACTTCAGGGAAATTTTCTGGCTTAGTAAATCTACTTTACAATAGGCAGCGCACGAGTAGATTCAACAAATGAGCTACGACGCGCGAAGCATTTCAACAAAGTCAGTTTCAAAAAAGTCCCGTATGCATTCATATACCATTCGTCCGATAGCTATGAAACTTGCGTAAAATGTTGTGTACACTTCAGGGAAATTTTCTGGCTTATTAAATCCACTATACAATAGGCAGCGCACGAGTAGATTCGACAAATGAGCTACGACGCGTGAAGCATTTCAACAAAGTCACGTATGCGTTCATATACCATTCGTCCGATAGCGATGAAACTAGGCTGAGATGTGTGCACTCCAGGGAAGGTTTCTGGCTTAGTAAATCCCTTTAAAAATAGGAAGAGCAGGAGCAGAATCAACAAATGAGCGACGACGCGCGAAGTTTTTCATCAAAGTCCCATATTAGGTCATATACCATTCATCCGATAGCGATGAAACTTGGGTGAGCTGTTGTGTACACTCCAGGGAAGGTTTCTGGCTTAGTACATCCATTTTACAATAGGTAGCGCAGCAGTAGATTCAACAAATGAGCGATGACACGCGAAGCGTTTCAACAAAGTCCCGTATAAGGTCATATACTATTCGTCTGACAGTGATAAATGTTTGGTGAATTGTTGTGCACACTACAGGAAAGGTTTCTGGCTTAGTTAATCCATTTTACAATACGAAGCGCACGTTTAGATTCAACAAATGAGTGACTACGCGCGAAGCGTTTCGACAACGTCCCGTATACGTTCACATACCATTCATCCGATTGCGATGAAACTTGGGTGAGATGTTTTGTACACTCCAGGGAAGGTTTCTGGCTGAGTACATCCATATTACAATAAGTAGCGCAAGTAGAATCAACAAATGAGCGACGACACGCGAAGCGTTTCAACCATGTCCCGTATGCATTCATATACCATTCGTCCGATAGCTATGAAACTTGGGTGAGATGTTGTGTACACTTCATGGAAGGTTTCTGGCTTAGTAAATCCACTATACAACAGGCAGCGCACAAGTAGATTCAACAAATGAGGGACGACGCGCGAAGCGTTTCAACAAAGTCCCGTATAAGGTCATATACCATTCTGCCGTTAGCGGTGAAACTTGGGTGAAATATGGAGGACACTCCAAGGAAGGTTTCTGGCTTAGTAAATATATTTCACAGTAGGTAGCACACCAGTAGATTCGACAAATGAACGACGACACGCGGAGCGTTTCAATACACTCCCCTATGTCTTCATATCCCATTAGTCCGATAGCGATGAAACTTGGGTGAGATGTTGTGGACACTTACGTGACAGTTTCTAACTTGGTAAATACATTTTACAGCAGGTAGCGCACGAGTAGATTCAACACATGAGTGACGGAGCGTGAATCGTTTAAACGAAATCCGGTATGCGTTCATATACTATTCATCCGATTGCGATGAAACATTGATCAGTTATTGTGTACACGCCAGGGAAGGGTTTCGACTTAGTAAATCCATTTCACAATAAGTAGCGCAAGAGTAGATGCAACAAATGGGTGCCGACGCGCGAAGCGTTTCAACAAAATCCCATATTGGGTTCATATAACCTTCTTCGATTGTGATGAAACCTTGATGAGTTATTTTGTACACGCCAGGGTAGGGTTTCGACTTAGCAAATTCATTACTCAATAGGTAGCGTACGAGTAGAATAAACAAATGAGTGACAGCGCACGAATCGTTCAAACAAAATCCCGTATACGTTCATATACCATTCATCCGATTGCGATGAAACTTTTGAAAGTTGTTGTGCACGCTCCCACGATTGATTCTAAATTAGAAAATCCATTTTTACGATAGCATAGGGGCAGTTAACGGAAATTGAAAAACATGTTGTGTATCCAAAAGCACTTCAAAAAACAGAATTTCAACGCCAATACTTTCTTTGATTGGCATTGCAACGCATGCCGGGTACAGCTTGTAAGTTTATAAAATCTCAGGTCGATGACCTTGATGTATTGGGTATTTTTGGGTAAATTCATTAGCCATGGGAAAGGGTTGACCATTCTAAGTCCTATGACACCTCACATGTTGATATCCGATTATTAGTTTATAAAATCTCAGGTCACTGACCTTGCTGTTTTGAATTTTTGAGGTAAATTCATTGGTCATGGGAAAGGGTTAACCATTCGTAGTCCTATGACACCTCACTTGACCCTCTCTACTGATAAGTTTATAAAATCTTAGGTCAATGACCTTGCTGGTTTGGGTATTTTGAGTAAATTCGTTGGTCATGGAAAAGGGTTGGCCATCCTGAGTCTTGTGACACCTCACTTGTCCCTCTCTGATTATTAGTTGATAAAATCTTAGGTTAATGACCTTGCTGTTTTGGGTATTTTGGGTAAATTCGTTGGTCATGGAAAAGGGTTGGCCATCCTGAGTCTTGTGACACCTCACTTGTCCCTCTCTGATTATTAGTTGATAAAATCTTAGGTTAATGACCATGCCGTTTTTTTTTTGTAAATTCATTGGTCATGGGGAGGGGTTGGCCATTTTAAGTCCTATGACACCTCACTTGACCCTCTGTGATTATTAGTTAGCGAGATATTAACGAAAGTGCAGTTAGGCCCTTTTGACAAAAAAGAATAATACATTCAAAAACAGGGCGTCACCCCAAGTCCAACGACCCTTCATACAAGTCCCTAGCTTTCTTAGTTCATAAGATATTAAAAAGCCGATGACCTATTAGTTTTTGGATCTTTGGTTAATTTGTAAAAAAAACGTATCTATAAATCATTATTCAAAAAGCCCGCCCTCTTACAAAAACCCCAATTGCGTATTCGTAAAACAAAAAACAAAAATGATAAATCATAGCGGCATTCAGTTGTATGCATGCACTTTATGTGGAACGAGTTTAATTTCATATTGGCATACAAACTCCCACATGTTGCACATGGAAAGCGACTTTTACCTAAAAATTATTATTTCACCCCCTAGTAGGGGTACATTTTATTTTTGAGTGGAAATAAGTTATCCATAGGAAAGGGATTGCCTGCCGGAGTCATTTGACTACTTGTACATGTATCTAGCCTTATTCCCACCACTGTCAAAACAGGTTGTGGCTTGTTAGCTCTTATCGTGCACGTGCACATGTGTACACTTGTGTGTTAGGTCATATTACACATGAACTTGCATTTTCTCACGTATGAACCAAAACAGGATGTGACTTGTTTCACAAGGAGGACGGTAATAAGGTCATTTCACACGTGTTCACATGTATTTCGTCACTTTCCTTTCATATCGTTATCACATTATAGTAGTGGGGGTTGGTGAACAACGTCAGTTCAACACACACACAAATGTAGTTAGGCCCTTTGACATAATTTAAATAAATTCATGGGCTAGTCCGTAGGAACCAGGCCAAAGGGACCCGTCCAAAGGGATCAGTCCAAAAGGGACAAGGACTCGTCCACAAGGACTTGTCCACAAGGACCTGTCCACACAGACTTGTCCACAAGGACTTGTCCACAAGGACCTATTAACAATAACCCATCAACTGGGGCCCGACACCAGGGGGCTCGTCAACAATAACAGGGGCTCTCACCTCAAGGCCTAACATGCCCCTCTTTGATTATTGGTTTGCAGAACAACGTTACATTCCATATCGGCATTCAAACTCTCACATGTTGCAATTGGAAAGAGAGATTCTCTACAAAATTCAATTTCACCCCCTAGTAGGGTAGGTTTTATTTTTGGGGTGGAAATATGTTGTCCATTGGAAAGGGGGTGTCAGCCCGAGTTTAATGACACCTCATTCATCAAAATCCGACCATACGTTCGAGAGATATCGCACCGCCGCCATCTTGTGTGGAGGGTGTGGAGGTGGAGGTGCTAGAACCATCCAAAACACACTACTCAGAGATTAAAATAATAACATGGTATCGATAGACTATATAAACTATAAACACTAGACATATCTTTGGATTAATTATATTAATCACATAATAGTTTTGATTTGAGTTTGTCAAAGATTGGGCGATCCAGTGGCTTTGTCGGAATATCTGCAAGTTGTTCTTGCGTAGGACAGTACTTGATGTTGTACCAAGCTTTCTTCAGTTCATCACTGATAACGTGATATTGCACTTCAATGTGCTTACTGCCTCTGATCAGTTGACCGCTCTTGATCATGGCAGGACCTTCTATACTACCGGACCTGACACTAGGGGAAGGCCAGAGGAAAGATGGCTGACGTACTTGGTTTGTTTATAATGTTGTGTGGTTTTGTTTAGGATGTGATAGTGGTGTGAATAATCCCAATTTCGCTTAGCAATTGTCTCCCTTTATTAGCTGTGCTTAGTGGTTATTGCTTTCTTGTAAGAAAATGAATTATCATAGTGCTTCATAAAATCGAGATACCGGTACTTTCAGATACCATCATTTCTACTAGTGGGTAAGTTGGCCTATTTATTATTCTGTTTAAGATTTATAAATTATTAGCAATGGTAATCCATTATGAGCAAGCATAGTAATAATTAACTTATTCCATTTTGAGGTCTGAGAAGATCTCAAAATTGATTACGAAGAAACATAACCTGCTTTTTTTTTAAATTGGATGCAGTGTACACTCGTCCAGTTTTAAGCCTGCTAGTTCAAGGATCTTATCACGTACTTGGTGTGGATTCCTGTTTTTATAAACTACCGGTAGGCTTACCCGTGGTGATATGCCTCGAAACTGTTGTGTGCCTGGATGCAAATCCAATTATCATAAAATTAAGCCATTGGTGCCTACTTTCCAATTTCCCAAAGAAAAAGAACTTAGGGATAAATGGGCAAGAAGCACTCATCGTGATGCTCTTTCTCCGACAGCTAACTCAGCAGTTAGTGTCGAACATTTTACCCCTGAATTAGTTATTACAGAAGACAAATTCCCTTGTGCAGATGGCTCAGTTGTAACTGTATCTAGAAAAAGAACAAAACTACAAGAAGGAGCATACCCTACCATATTTGAAAACCAGCCTCGTATTTAACAAAACAGTTGCTCCAAAAAGAAAGGATCCAAAGGAACGCATGCAGCAAGTTCTTGCCCGTGATGAGCAACAGTGTAGTGTGCCCGTTAGAGGTGGTGATCTGGTCCACCACCGATCGTATGTAGCTTTCCAGATAACCACATCCTTGAACACATGTGGCCTAAGAGGATTGGAGTACACTCCTTGACGGCTATTCCGGCACAAGACTCCTCGTTATCATAGGGATCAGGTTCCCATCATAGCATAGACATAGACCCCGCAAGGAAATGCACCCCCTTAAAAACTATTAAATTAAAATCCAGGCTTAAGTAAATTTCACAAAATGATTTATTAAAATCATACGCCCCTATCCTACAATCGGGTGTATCAGTCGGCTAATCCGTTGACTAAACACAGGTAAAGAAATAAAAATAAACTATTACTTTCTATGCAAAAATCACCCCTCGATTGGTCCTAAATACAATCAGAAAAAATAGCAAAGCTAGGGAAATGGTTCAAAAGATTTTAAATCTTAATTATAATTAACAAGACATGACGTTTCCAAGCGAAACGACATGATGGCAAAATGTCAAAAATGACAGGAAAAACAACAAAGTAAGCTGTGACCATCCCGTATTTACATTTAATTTTTAATTAATCTAAACTCATCCTAAGTTAAACTAATCTACGGTGAGAAGCATCCGTAGTAAAAACAACTAAACAAAAATCTAAAATGATTTACAGTCATCCTTTACAACACAAATCAAGTATACAATCAACTGTACAACAAAATATCCACAAGTAGCAGAAGAAAGATGGAAATATGGGTTTACACAACAATCTATATATATAAAGCTCAATGTTTGTCTGTCTGTCTGTTATGTATACAAATCCACACCGTTTCACCGATCAGAACCAAAATTTGTATACATACCCTTCGGAACCCTGCGGGTAACCCTGCCCACTTGAAATTTCCGACAGACCACCCCATTCCCTGCATTTAGGCCCTTTGGCCCAAATCTACACCGTTTCACCGATCTCAACCAAAATTTGTATACATACACTTTGGAACCCTGCGAGTAACACTGTCCACTTAAAATTTCGGACAGACCACCCCATTTCCTGCATTTAGGCCCTTTGGCAAACATCTACACCGTTTCACCGATCTCAACCAAAATTTGTATACTTACCCTTTGGAACCCTGTGAATAACACTGTCCACTTAAAATTTCGGACAGACCACCCCATTTCCTGTATTTAGGCCCTTTGGCAAACATCTACACCGTTTCACTGATCCGAACCTAAATTTGTATACTTACCCTTTGCAACCCTGCAGGTAACCCTGTCGACTTGAAATTTCGGACAGACCACCCCATTCTCTGCATTTAGGCCCTTTGGCCCAAATCCACACCGTTTCACCGATCAGAACCAAAATTTGTATACTTACCCTTTGGTACCCTGCGAGTAACACTGTCTGCTTGAAATTGCGGACAGACCACTCCATTCCCTGCATTTAGGCCCTTTGGCCCAAATCTACACTATTTCACAGATCTCAACCAAAATTTGTTATTTACCGTCTGGAACCCTGCGAGTAACACTGTCTGCTTGAAATTTTGGACAGACCACTCCATTCCCTGCATTTAGGCCCTTTGACACAAATCTACACCGTTTCACCGATCAGAACCAAAATTTGTATACTTACCCTTTGGTACCCTGCGAGTAACACTGTTTGCTTGAAATTGCGGACAGACCACTCCATTCCTTGCATTTAGGCCCCTTGGCTCAAATCTACACCGTTTCACCGATCTGAACGAAAATGTGTATACTTACCCTTTGTAACCCTGTGAATATCACTGTCCACCTAAAATTTCGGACAGACCACCCCATTTCCTGCATTTAGGCCCTTTGCCAAAAATCTATATCGTTTCACAGATCCGGACCAAAATTTGTATACTTACCCTTTCGAACCCTGCGGGTAACCCTGTCCACTTGAAATTGCGGATAGATCACCCCATTCCCTGCATTTTGGCACTTTAGCACAAATCTACACCGTTTCACCGATCAGAAGCAAAATTTGTATACTTACCCTTTGGTACCCTGCGAGTAACACTGTCTGCTTGAAATTGCGGACAGACCACTCTATTCTCGGAAAGAGGACAGGGTCCGTCCCAAAGGCAATGGAAAAAAGGGGTAAAACCGGACCCGCTCAGGAAACCCTCAGGGTTGCCAGCTCCCGAACTCACCAGCCATGAGCCCTTGAGGATGTAGCACTACCCAGGGTGCACCAGAAGTGGTGGGGCTACACACACCCTGCCTCCTTGAGGGTCTTGAGCAGAAGACATGAGATATTAAGAAAAGAAAAAGAAGGCTGACACCTCGAAGAATGAGGCTATCAGGAATGATTAGACAAGGTCCAATTAAGGCGGGAAAGTGAAAGAGTCGCTAGGCCTCGGATACCCTGATACCATCGGGGTCGGAAGAGAACAAGAGTTTGACCAAGGGAGGCCGACTGGAAAGAGAACTGAAAGGAGCCCGGCACCAGTAAGTAGAAGCAATGCCGGACTCAGCTGGGGTCCCGTGGTCGCACACCCACGTCCCACAAGTTGTGAGACCCTGGTGGGTGGAGGGGGGAGGAGGGGGCAGGTGTGAGAATAGCTTGCTGATTCATCGCGAGGTGGCATGAGAGAAATGTCCAGACCCCGCCGTGTTGCCTGGTATTGCTATGCTGATGTTCATACAGGGTCTTCGCTCAAACCACTGTAGTGTTACGAAAGAATGAGTGATTCACCGGTCAATGTGAATAGGACCGGGAACCCCCCCTTGAACGTCTGTCATCATATATCGTCATCATCTGCGATATTCTCAGGTTCGTGCAGCTTGGACCCGACCAGTACTCGATAAGCTGTTTCACTACACGCATCGAGTATAGGCCTAAGCCAGAAAATAACGTTCAGACTTTGGAAGACATCGAAGGTAGAAATCTGAATTACCTATATCAGATTTAAAATTACACCAAGTTCGTTTAGTAGTCATTTTTCATTACCTTATTATTATCATCATAAGGGCAAATGACCTAGATGTTACGCCCATTATACCACTAATCACCACACACAATAAGTCTTTATCGCCTGTGAATTTTGAAATATTTCTTTCTATCACGGTAGTTTGTAAGTTTGTCGTGTCAATTCAACAGTAGTATTCATTACCATCCTAATCAAAAGGGCAAATGACCTAGATGTTACGTCCATTATACTACTAAGTAACACCACAGTCTTCATCGCCTGTGATTTTTAAAATGTGTATTTCCATTAGTTTGTAAGTTTGATATACCCGTTCAGTAGTAATCGTCTTCATTATCATCCTCATCAAAGGGGCAAATGACCTAGATGTTACGTCCATTATACTACTAAGCAACACCAGAGTCTACCTAGCCTGTGATTTTAAAAATATGTATTTCCATTAGTTTGTAAGTTTGATATACCCGTTCAGTAGTAGTCGTCTTCATTATCATCCTCATCAAAGGGGCAAATGACCTACAGTAGATGTTACGTCCATTATACTACTAAGCAACACCAGAGTCTACCTAGCCTGTGATTTTAAAAATACGTATTTCCATTAGTTTGTAAGTTAGATATGCCCGTTCAGAAGTAGTAGTAGTCTTCATTGTCATCCTCATCAAAAGGGAAATGACCTCTCATTCCTTTAAAGTACGGTATCAATTTTTCCCATTCGTTGATAAGTTACATGTGCCAGTAGTCGCTTCTATGTTCATCATCACTATGTAGAAGATGTTTTGCGTCAGAAGAAAAGACAACTGGATGCTCAGGAACGTTAACGATATATCGACTGCGAAATCTGGAAGCTTCTCTTTGAGGAATTGCTTCAGACATTTATCGTACAGTTTAAACCTTAACACGACGAAACTTTTAACCAGATAGCGATCTAAGTGGGAGCTCTTTGGCAAAAAATAATCAAGTCTTTCCCGAAATGTGAGTCCTAAAAAATAACTTTTTCTATTATTTTCTAAGTTTCATATGTCAGTTATGTAGTAATTTTCAATATCATCCTGATCAGTAGGGCAAATTACCTAGATGTTACGCCCTCAACGTCATTGGGGGCAAATGACCTAGAATTTAAGTCCATTATATTTCTAATCACCACCACATAAAGTCTTCTACGACTGAGATGTCACGAATTCTGGGACCGCTAACGACATAACTCGACTCGGACTGAAGACAAATATCACGAGAATGATCATTATTTTACAGAGCCTTCCCATAGTGACTTAAGTATAAACATTGTCACTGGGTTTGATAATGTAAGAAATGAATACATAAATAAATATAATTTATGACGTTGAGTGTTAAGGAGACTGGAATATTATCATCATTCCACCGGGCGAAGACGGGTACTACTGCTAGTTAATAATAAGTATCACACACAAGAGTATTCTTATTAATCCTTCCTACCACATGATGGTTACTGTTTGTTTCCATCGGTCATCTATCATGTGTAAGCTAGGAAATCATAGTACTGTTCGTTAACAGTAGAACAATAAGTTACATGGTTCACGACCCACGAGTTGAAAACTCTGGGGTAGACCAAATCCCTGTCAGTCGCATGTGTCAGCTGTCTAAAGCTTAAGCTAACGAAGAAATAAAACGACAGCTCAGTGCAATGGTCATCGAGTTATAAACCATGATCAAAATTAAACAGGCGTTTAGTGATTAACGATAATTATTGCTTTCGTTTAAATTCATTAATAATTTTATTTAATGAGTGATTATTAGTTGTCTTTGTTTTAATATTTGTTAATTATAGGGATTGACCATCTGCACGGCTTCCTAACTGGTGATAAAACCACTGGTGTACACCCAAGTACACGCGAACAAGCATACTCCGAGCTATCAAAAAGCTCAAAAACCATCCTAAAGTAACAGAGTGTCCCGCTGGATCACTTCTTCAACTTCGGTCTGTCAAGCGCTTGAGCTTTGAAACAAGGCCGGCAACCTCAAAAACTATGGGAAACCACCCCTTCATCGTGCATAAACACACGGCATAAACCTTCACAACATGTGAGAAAAATAACATAGCCTCAAATAAGCAATCAGTTTCACAAGACAATTCTAAAATCTTAAACAATAATGGTTGTTCAAATGGGCTTCGCTCACAACATATGCGAAGATCGTAAACATTATAGGTGACCTCCTGTCACAAAATATCATTGCATTCTTAACAACGCTGTTAACTTGACCTAGTTTTATAAAGCTTAATAAACACTGGCTTCTGTAGATCACATCATTTAGAAAAGCATTAGCATTAAATCTGTCAGAAGTCTAGTCTCACCTGGGATTATTGGTTGGCACTACTGCGCGTAACCTTGGAAACACTTGTCTCCCAACGTGACTTACATTTTGTTCATTCCCAAACTGTTACGAGTTGCATGGGCTAACGGTAAAGTTTCAAATGTTCGTTTCTTTAGCATATCGGATCCATAAAAATGTTCAGATTGTGATCCTACACTTGCAGTACATAAGATAATATTCCTTGTAGTGTTCGTGATACATTTAAAATAGACAAAAAATGATTAAAAAGATGTGTCTGCATGGGCAAAGCAAAACATACAAAACGCGAGATATTCCACTCGCACTAACGTGTTTGGAAGATATAACGCTCCCAGCAAGTTTGTTACAAATCAAACATGTGCACACTAGGCACTTCCAATGCATGAAATAACCATTCACACCATATAAAACAGTGACGTTAATTTTAAATGATACGTTACTAGTGTGAACAAGACTTGGAGTACAAACAGAAAGATATAACACTCCTTCACACTGTTAATCGATTCTTCTCGAATCTAGTGGTAGACTTTCTGCTCAAATAAAAATGTATACCCAAAAATAGGTAATAAAATAACCTCTCCCATTGGAGGATACGCCTGCTCAGTGGCGTGCTTTACATATTACAAAATAGGGGTTCAAAATACTGACTTCAGTAACAGCTGATTTAAATTACTTAATAACAGCCCCGTTTAAATTACACATACAATTGGTTCGTTCAAAGTGAACATAAAAATGACATTAATTGCACCGTGTGATAAAAACACACACATATTTAATCAGGTGACTAACTCACGATTAGGAAATGCATTGGAGACGTACGCTGCGATGTGCATTGAAACATGAAAGATTACCATAGTCGGTAAACTAAAAGAAAAACCTACTAAAACAAAACCTAACTAGATGACTGTGAATCGAAGTACGATCGTTAAAACTACTCCACCAAAGACCATCACCTTACAAAAGACATTAGTTAGACTTACGAAGAACATTGTAGCTCACCTCATTCCTACAGGAATAACTGAGGGGTATTTCCTTCCATTTCAAGCGTGGGCCATACTTCCAACGCTCGGATAGGCACATTGTAATCCGTTCTTCAGCCTCCATTTGATTATGCTGTTGTGGTGCTAGGTATCTCTCTCATAATGTGTCTACGCCATGATCACCCACATGGTGAACGGTGGTAAAGCTCTTCTTTTCTGGTGGATCTCGTACATCGTGGTAACGTTGATAAGTTACACAAAAAATTCACTGCTTCTAGTGTGATACGCTAGCAAACACAGCATCTACACTTAGTAATTTTGCAGACTCTATTCAACAAATGGCCATGTCTGCTCCACAGATTCTACTCAACACAATCACGTGTTGGCTCACTTTTTCCACTATCACACACGGTGAAAAATTTTATCTGATGAAATCTGCGACATCGGTCGTTCAAGAAAATTACGTTTTCACACAACGTGGATTATTTTATGCAATTCTCACTGGTGTGAAATATGACACTGGCACTTTCGAAATCACAGTTACTCACACTTCTGAATGGCACACACATCGGCCATGCTTTCGGTTAAATCACCGTAATATTTCACTGATTTCGAATGCTTACAAAGCAACACTTTCACGGAGTTTTCCGCTGCACACATCTCGTGCGTTATCATATAAACTGGCTTACGTTTCCAACGGATTTATTCCTTCACTTACTGACGTCTCATCGGCCACTTGACCGGACTATTACAACTGCGTGTCGCACTCATGCGGTGCTGATCTTAGACAATCAACGAGTGCTTTCCTCCCGGAAGCGGGTTGTACTGGCTTTGAGACTAGTCGAGTCGTTGAACGTCTCTAGACATTATTCCTGCAATTCCGCAGTGTCATTCCTTAGTCTCAAGTACTAAATAGATAATGTTAGGCCACTTCTCCTTGGCAAATTATACAGAAATACTTGATGTGGTAAATTCAAAGGTGCACATTAAAGAATACCTTCTCTAATCGTGGTAAAATAAATATTGACAGTCTTCCAACGAAGTCAAAAGTACAACTGCATCTCTCTGGATGCATTCAGAGATTCTTTCTCTCGTGTTACCAACTTTGGCATATAAAAATACTCACCAGAATGAGCGGATACGGGCTCAGTAGTGAGTGGAATGAAAAGGATACAATATTAGGGATGAAGAATTTAAAAATCCCCCCAGGGGCTCACATCTTGTGGGACGTGGGTTGGCGACCACGGGGCCCCAGCTGAGTCCGGCATTGCTTCCACTTAGTTGTGCCTGGCTCCTCTCCGTCTTCTTTCCTCTCGACCTCACTTGGTCAACTCTTGTTCTCTTCCGACCCCGACGGTATTAGTGTATTCGAGGCCTAGAGAGTCTCTTCCTTTCCTGCCTTAATTGGCCCTTGTCTCATCTTTTCTGATACCCTCCTTCTGCGAGGGGTCAGCCTTCTTTTTCTTTTCCTGTTACCTCCTGCCTTGTGTTCACGGCCCTCAAGGAGGCCGGGTGTATGTAGCCCCACCACTTCTAGTGCACCCTAGATATTGCTACACCCTCAGGGGCTCACGGCTGGTGAGTTCGGGAGTTGACGACCCCGAGGGATTCTTGAGCTGGGTCTGGTTTTCGCCCTTTCATCCATTACCTGTGGGGTGGACCCTCTCCTCTTTCACTTTCATATCTGCCTTTTATGGCTCTCCTTCCTTCCAAGTCCCTCAATCTGCATTCTTCTAGGGTTGAGGGCATTTCTTTTCCTCCTGTCCTTTATTTGCCTTATTCTCCTTTTGTTTTCGATTTCTTCTTCTAGTAGCCTATATAAGTTAGTAGTTAGTTTTAGTTATAATTTACATTTCATTATCATCTTCAATATCACCCAAACCATTAGGGGCCGATAACCTAGATGTTAGGCCCCTTAAAACAACAATTATCATCATCAATTTAAAAATCAAGTAGCCAATAGATATGTGGGGCCTTTCACATTATTTACCAAAGATAGGCATGTTTTGCTGTGTAAAATTGATGACAGCCCCAATGAAGCACCCAAAATTAATACCTCCATCAGAATTTCACCATCCTTTTCTGTGGAAGTTTTCCACAACAATTTGCATCTGCCCAGCAGTCAGTTTCAGTGGTGTCTTTGCGATAACTTGCTTTGTGATAAATGGACCTAGTTTGATTGTCTACTGAGTCACCTAGCAGGTTTCCATCTAGAAGATTTAGATTGTAAACAGAAACTTTATCTCTTACTTCATTGGTTCCTAGGTGTTAATATTGACAACTTTGACATTACCATTAAAAAGAAATTGAAATTCCTACAGAAACAGTTTCAACTTTCCCTGTCCACTCAGCCAAGATATTCTGCAGATCTCTCCTGTGGGCCTCAACATTATTTTATTCCTTTCCTGATGGAACTCCTGTAGTACCTTATTTCAACTCCTGGGGCACCTCCCCATGCCTGTCGCTAATACAGCTACACACACTACTACATTCATCACGTAATCGGAGGAATTCAACACACACCCAACTGCACGGGGCTGATGACCAAGATGTCCCAAGCCCATAAAATGAATTAACAGCAGACATAATCACGTCATGTTATTTTGTGTTGTGTCGGATTCTGACACACGTCATGCGTTTGATGTCCGACCACCAGCTACGGCGGCCATCTTGGATCGCAGTGTCAGGTCCTGTAGTATAGAAGGTCCTGATCATGGTGATAGCACTCTGGTTGCCTATGTTGAGAGTCATCTCGACTTGCTTGTTAAGGAGTTCTTGAATGAAGGTTTTTAGATACTTCATTTCCTGGCAGCAGTGTGCAGCTGCTATATACTCTGCCTCAGATGTGGATTTTGCAACAACAGACTGTTTCTTTGAGCTCCAGCTCACTGGACCATTTCCACACATGATAATGTAGTCAGATGTGCTCTAACTGTTCTCTTCATCACCGGAAAAATCTGCATCACAGTAGGCAGTAATCTTGAGATGTTCTTTTGCAGAGGAATAGAAAATTCCATCTTCTTTGTGTTCTTTAAGATATCTCAGTGTTCTTTTAATATTGGAGACGTCTTGTGCTCTTGGATTGCTCATGAATCTACTTTCAAAATTCACAGCATATGACATGTCTGGTCTGGTTTTAACTGTCAGATAGAGTAAACTACCTATGGCTTGCTGATATGGAAAATTCTTGGTAGCGTTATCTTGTTCTTGATAGTTTTCCTGTATTGGAGTTGAAACTGACTTGCATTGTTCCATGTTCTTTAGCACTTTATTGCTGTACTTTTGTTGATGAATGAATATTCCATCCTTATTTCTTTCAATTTCAAGTCCCAGATACAAGGTTGGATTTTCTTGTGCCGTTATTTCGAACTTGCTCTTGAGCTTGTGTATCAGCTGATTCATTTGCTCTGAATCTTCACCCATCAGTATTCCATCATCGACATGTATTGCAAGGAACAGTTTCTTCTCTGTGTTTTTGAGCTTGAAAACACACTGACCTGATTTTAGCTGAATATTTTTTTCTTTCTTCAGGAACTCACACAAGCGTTTGTTCCATTGTAGAGGCGCTTGCTTAAGACAATATAATGCCTTTTTCAACAGGAATTTTTTTCCTGGTTCATAGCATCCTTCGGGTACTCTCATAAATATTTCCTCTTCTAGCTTGCCATATAGGAAAGCTGTCTTGACATCAAATGTCATCAATTTCAGATCCTCTTGAGCTGATATTGCAAACATCAGTCTCAAATTATTAGATTGAACCACAGTACTAAAAATATTTTCAAAGTCAAGTTTTTCTGATTTTTGTTGACATCCACGAGCGCCCAGTCGTGCTTTGTATTGTCCATTCTCTTTGACTTTAAGAACCCATTTTCCAGTCACAATCTCTTTGCCTTTTGAACGGCTTTCTTCTACTATTTCCCATGTTTTGTTTTGTTCCAGTGATCTCTTTTCATTATTGATGGCTTCTTTCCATTTGTCTTTGTCAGGACTCTGCATGCACTCCCTGTAAGTTATCAGAGCTTCTAATTCTTCGTCCATGATGTAGTCTTTAAATCTTGCTGGTCTTTTCTTTCCCCTTCTTTGTCTTCCGTTTTGTGTGTTTGAATCCGGATTCTCATCTTCACGTTCTTGGTTTTCATTTTCTTCTGGTTCTTGTTGGTTTTCATTTTCTTCTGATTCTTGTTGGTTTTCATTTTCTTCTTCTTCTTCTATATTCTCTACATGAATATAGTTTCTGGTTTCTTGTGAAATCTGTTCTTGTTGTGTTCCAATGAAAATGACATCTCTTGATGTATACACTTTTCTTTCTTCTTCATTCCAGATGCGATATCCATTTTCTGCATAACCAATGAATATTCCTTGTTTTGATCTTGGTTGTATTTTCTTTAGATATCCCAGCTGTTTTGTATAGACTTTTGATCCAAATATTTGCAGTCTTGATAAATCTGGTCTTTTACCATACCAGAGTTCTGCTGGAGTTTTATCTTTGGTAGCAGTGGGGCTTCGATTTATAAGATAAGCAGCTGTGCATACTGCCTCTCCCCACATTTCATTTTCCAGTTGTGAGTCAAACAACAGTGCTCGTTTCATATTAAAGACTGTGCGATTAATTCGCTCTGCTGTCCCATTCAGTTGGGGCGTGTACGGAATAGTATAGTCAAGACATATTCCCTTATTCTTGCACCATGTTTTGAACTCATTACTGCGAAACTCACCACTGTTGTCACATCTCACCTTAGACGCCTTGAGATTATGAAAGGCCTCTGCTTCTAGAATAAATTCTTTTGATACATTTCAGGTTCATTTTTATAAATCATAGGATACACCTTGACAAAATGGGTGAAATAATCAGTGCATGTCCGAATAGAATTCATTCCATCATATGTTGGTGGATCCACTTTTCCACACACATCTGTATGGATGATTTGTAAAGGTCTGGTTGCTTTCGTTCTTGTAGTATTGAATGGGATTCGCACCTGTTTTGCTTGGCAACAAACATTACAGATGTTGTCGTCTGCTGTTTTGGCAATTATTTCAGGAACACCGTCACACAGTTGGGATACTTTCTTCAATCTAGTACAACCAATGTGACCCAGTTTCCTGTGCCACTGTATATGCTGATCTGTCTGTCTTGACATTAACGCTGTCAATTCTTCATTTATATTCTGTTCTTCTTAGTTTTGATTTCCTAGATCAACAACATACATATCATCTGCATCTTTAAATCCCTTCATTACTACTTCTCCATCTTGAATAACCCACGCTTCAAACTCAGGGAACAACACCAGTGCCCCTTTTGCAGTCACAGTACTTACAGACAGTGGCGTACGCAGGATTTCCTTCATAGTAATGTCCTATATTAAAAATGATAATTCGAATATAATTCATAAAAAGCAACAACTTAGTTAAATAAACACTACCGGACCCAAGCGAGAAATCTCGCATGTTCATAAACCACCGTTCCCCGATAGGTTTATAACGAGAGAATTAATTGCAGCATGTTAGAGCTCCAGTGTTTGCAAATCGCACACTTCTAACAAAAATTGATATTTATGAAATTAGAATGGAATTCGTCACTGCTAATGTCATTTGTGTGCTGAGTCCATTGATTTATCTTAGCTGTAACACTCACCAGTTATTCGATATTTTTGAAATTATACGATTTGAGTACTCATTCCTTTGACTTACCGTTTCTGAAATCCATGCAAAATGATAAAGGAAAGACCTCATAATGTTAAAATGACACGAAACAGGCGTCACAGCGTCCAAAATGTGAAGTGGACAGCAATTACGGAGCATATTTTCCTACAGCAACAGTATCGACAAATCTCACACTTCGTACATTTTTAAGTCATTTTTTTAAGAAATTATTGATATTTATGAAATTAGAGTGCAATTCGTCACTGCTAATGTCTATTCTCTTTCATTTGAATGCTCATTTGGCACGATCGGTCGCTTGTGAGCGCCACAGGAGGGATCTATACTAATGAAAGAATATATATATATGATGATTCTCTTTGCATGAAAACTATTTTAACTATATTTTTCAGCACTTTAAACAATATTACAAACACAATTGAAAACATAAAAGATTAATAAAAATACGGAAAAGAGTGCAAGGCAGAGCAGTGTACTACTATTTTATTTTTCTTGAAAACAAAATAACATAAATAATAAGTACCAACATAACAGAAACATATTTGGTTATAACCCTTGCCAACCTAACATGTTTTATGTTCGACCCCCACTATTATGTGTCAGGAAACTGTATCATAATGATGGTCATTATAACACTCTTTTTCATTATGACACAGTTTCTCCAGCCAATCAGAGCTCGTTCATTGACCAATTAGGTAACGATACCTTCTCGCGTGCGCTCAAAATCCAACATGTCTATATAAATTACCGAAAGTGCACCGTCCATAATGTTCTCGTAAATAAACTGGTGAATATGAGACACTGTACCTTAATATCCTTAAATCCAATTTCTACACAGCGGGTTGTTTTCAAACGATTTCGGTGACATTTTTACTGAATACTGATGCTCAATCTGCACATACGGCATTGAAGCTCACAGAGCGCATGCGTCGGTCGGTCAGTGAGCTTGGACATCAGAGATATCCTACCCTGCGCAGCACCCGATCACAAAATTCTAGTGACAATCTCAACAGATATTTATGAATATTTATGTTAAAACATATAATAAAGTTGTAATTATCGTCGAACATAAACAGTCGTATGCAACTCGCCTATAATGGTAATTAAGACACTCGTATGGAAATTATAAAACTCGCATACGCTCGTTTTATAAAAAATACTCGTGTCTTAATTATAGCCATTATAGGCTCGTTGCATAATGTACTATTAACACACTCCCTCAAGGGTTTTTTTTTTGTCATTTTTTTTTTTTTTGTTTTTTTTTTTCCACTTACATAATGGAAATGACACTGATATAATAAACTCTAAAAATCACACTTTAAACATAACACGGTTTTTGAGATTTGCAAATTTATCAGGAAGAAGAGGTTTAGTAAAAATGTCTGCAACATTATGATCACTAGAACAATACAGGATCTTGAACCATCCTTTCTTGTATTCATCTTTAACCAGATGATATTTAACATGAATATAGATACACTTTCTGGTCAACTGGTTTGCTTGAATCATTTTTATGCAACTGGTATTGTCCACATGCAAGTTTACGTTGATAGTTTCTTCCAGTAGCTCCTCCATTACAGATTTCACATATTTAATTTCCTTGCAGCATTGGGCAGAAATGTACTCAGCTTCAGTTGATGATTGAGCTACAATAGACTGTTTACGAGAGCACCAAGCAATTGGACCATTAGCGTAGTACATTATGTAACCTGATGTACTCTTGCATCCCTTTCTGTCCCCTGCATGGTCAGAGCCGCAGAATACTTGACGAGTATGTACATTCTTGACATTGTTTGAGTAGTGAATACCTTGTTCAATGGATCCTTTTAGGTATCTTAGTGTCCTTTTGATGTTGACAACGTCTTGCTTCGTAGGACTTCTTGTGTATCTGCTGGCATAGTTGACAGCATAGCTGATATCTGGTCTTGTCTTGCAGGATAGGTACAGCAGGATTCCCACTGCTTCTTGATATGGAAAGCTGGTTTGGGAAGTTTTGGCATCATCATGAGAATTATCTTGATGTGAGATTGGAGTACTTGTTGGTTTTGATGTTTCCATGTTGTATTTTCAATGACATGTTGAGTATATCTTTCTTGACTGATGAATACTCCATCTTTGTTTTGAGAAATTTGCATTCCCAGGCAGGTCTTGGGTTCGAGATTTATGGGAGTCTCGAATTGCTTCTTCATTTTCGTCATTAGTTCTATAATTTGTTGCTCATCTTCTCCTATCACCATCCCATCATCCACATGGATAGCAACAAATAATTTCTTTCCTGAAGTGGACTTGAACACACATTGGTCTGTTTGAGTTTGTTTCAAACCTTCGCTTTTGAGATAGTCCGTCAGACGTTTGAACCATTGTTGGGGTGTCTGTTTGAGACCATATAGTGCTTTTCTTAGTTTATTTATTTTTCCTGAGACATTGAAATCTTCTGGAAGGCGCATGTATATCTCAGTTTGTAAGTCACCGTACAAGAAAGAGATTTGATGTCAAAGGTTGATATCTTAAAACCTTCTGAAGCTGCAATAGCCAATAACATTCTCAGAGAGTTTGATTGTACTACTGAGCTGAAAATGTCCTCATAGTTTAAGCCCTTTTTCTGTTGGAAGCCTCTACCAACCAATCTTGCCGTATAGCGACAGTCTTCTTTAATCTTGAACAACCAGCGACTAGTAACGATTTCTTTACCTTTGGCACATTCTTCGTTGACTAAATCCCAAGTTTCATTTTTCTTGAGGCAGTCCTTTTCCTCTTGTATGGCCTTCTTCCATTTTTCTCTATCTTGACTCTGCATGTAGTCTTCATATGTAAGAGGTGAGTCATCTGTAAGCAATGCATAATCTTCATATTTCTTTGGCATTTTTATGTCTCTTTTTGGTCTTTGGTTTGGTTGTGGATTTATTGGTGCATCATCTTCATCACTTGAGGGTTGATAATCCGATCCAGTATCTTCATCTTTTGCTTCCTCACTATCTGTTTCATCTTGACTTTCATGGTTTATTTCATTTTCCTGGTTGTCTTCATCTTCAAGTAAATTTTAATGGTGATACTTTGGTTTTGTAATGCAGACTTCTTGTCATTTTCTCTGTTAAAGAACTTCACATCTCTGGATACATAGATCACCCGATCTTCCTTGTCCCAGATTCTGTATCCATTATTGGAGTAGCAGACAAAATAACCTTTCTTACCTCTAGGATCTAGTTTCTTCAGATGACCGAGACTCTTGGTGTAGACCACAGAACCATACTATTGAAGGCGAGAGAGATCTGGTTTTCTGTGGTACCATTTTTCGGCAGGAGTGGTATCAACTGTTACCGTTGGAGTCCTGTTTTGAAGATAGGCAGCAGTTTCCACTGCAGTTCCCCACATTTCATTGGGAAAATTTGCATCATACAGTAGCGCTCTCATTTTGTTTCCTCGAGTCAGATTAATCCTTTCAGCAGTGCCGTTCAAGTGAGGTGTATGAGGTATGGTATAGTCTAATTTGATACCTTTACCCTTACACCAGTTCTTGAAGTCATTAGACCGATATTCTCCACCTTTATCAACTCTTATTTTAGACACATTTAGGTTATGATGGTTTTCTGCTTCAGCAATATAGTCCTTTAAAAAACCTTCAGCTTCGTCTTTGGTTTCTAGCAAATACACTTGTACAAAAAGGGTGAAATCATCTATACATAACATAAAATAGTTCTTGTTGTCAAAAGTTGGTGGTTCAATTTTACCACACAAGTCTGTATGTATAATTTCCAAAGGTCTCTCTGCTCTTTGTCGCACTGTGTTAAAAAGATTTCTGTTGAGTTTTGCTATAGCACATATTTCACATCTAGGGTTAACTTTGGATTTACTTAGAGAAATTGGCATTCCCTGACATAGGTTAGGAAGTTTCTGTAGATTTCCAAAGCTAATATGGCCTAATTTCTTGTGTCATACCATGTGTTCTTCTTCAGTTTGCGTTAGGAGTGTTTCTTCTTGATGTTGAGTGATTAAGTCCACAACAAACAATCCACCTGGAGTTTTCTTTCCTGTAAGCACAACTTTATCATCCTTCAAAAACAAAACTTCTTTATTTTTGAATCTTCAGTTTCTGGTAAGTTGTGGCACATAAGACACATCTTTAAACAACACGTTGTCAGTTTCAATGTCTCCTGACAACACAGCGTTCATTGTTTCACCTCTCTTTGCACTGCATATTTTAGCTTCTGATGAATCAGTATTTGATAAAATGTCACGCTTATTTGTCAGATGTGATGTAGAACCACTGTCTACCACAAACATATTTTCATTTAGTTTTTCACAGAATAACACTTCACCATACTGTTCAGATTCTGCAAAGAAGGATACTTTGTCTTTCTTCTTTTCATGTTCTTCTTTGAACCAGCAGTTGTCAGACACATGATTAGATTTCTTATAGTAAATGCATTTCTTACTGTCAAGCACATTGTTTCTTTTCTTGAAGCATTCTTCTTCAATGTGAGTGTCACGTTTACAGATCTTGCAATATTTCTTCTTTGGACATCTTGTTTTAACATGCCCATCACCCCCACATTTATAACACTTCACTTGAGACCCTTTTGATCCCTTGTATTTATTTTGTGCACCAAAAACAACACTTGTCTCTTCTGACTTAGGCCTACTTGACAACTTGTAGTCTTCTTCAACACAAAGTCTAGCCACAAGATTTTCAATGGATCTATCTGAAGTAGGTGTAGATTCCCATGCATTGAGAAATAGTGATATTGCTCAGGCAATGAAAAAAGGATTTTTGGCCATAACCATCTCTTCAGATATTTCTTGTTTGAATTGTTGTAGTTTGAAGACAATATTTCTTAGATGGCTGATGTTCATCATCATTCCTTTAGTTTTATCAAACTTAAAACAATGGAAGTCCATGAACAGCTGTTGTTTTTGTTGACTGGTATCTCTTCTGAATACACCTCTGAGTGCTTCATACATTTCTTTGGAAGTAGTACATGTCAGAATATGATTTTTGACCACCTTGTCAATTGTTCTCAGAATATAATACTGAGCTTGAGCATCTTTGGCCAACCATGCCTTTCTCCTTTGAGCTGCTTCAGTGAGAGGTTCTTGTCCATTAACAACATCCCATACTTGCTTGGCTTTAAATAGAATTTAAATTTCAAAATCCCACAGTTGAAATGTGTCAGGGCTGCTGAGATTTTGTATGCTGTGTAGTTCATATCTTCTGATGCCATTGTCTTAGCCTTTTGTTTTTCTTCAACACGCTGCACAGTTCTTGATTATTTATCTTGTTTCACAGTTTACCCATTTGCATTTGGCGCATCTGGGCCCATGACCTGTTCTGGTTTTGATATTTTAGTGAACTGATTCAGTCTGCTTTCTCTAATTTATAATGAAAATGAAAATCCACAGCCTGCTTCCAGTCTCCGACCGGGTCAGGAATGGAATGAATGAAGCCCCCATCTAGCGGCGAGGATATGAACTGTGCCGGCTGCCGAGGCCTGACGCACTCCTCTGGGGCAATGATTAAATGAATGACAGATGAAATGAAATGATAGTGGAGAGTGTTGCTGGAATGAAATTTTGACAGGGAAAACCGGAGTGCCCGGAGAAAAACCTGTCTGCCTCCGTTCTGTCCAGCACAGATCTCACATGGAGTGACCGGGATTTGAACCACGGACCCAGCGGTGAGAGGCCGGCGTGCTGCCGCCTAAGCCACGGAGGCTTCCTTTCTCTAATTTATAATATTTTAGGTTTCACTACACTCACTGATTCACACACATTTTCACTTGCAAGGCAGAGCAGTGAACTACTTTTTTATTTTTCTTGAAAACAAAATAACATACATAATAAGTACCAACATAACAGAAAAATATTTGGTTATAACCCTTGCCAACCTAACATGTTTTAACAATAAATAGTTATAGTAAGGTCATAACGAATAGAATATAAAGTGTGATCTCTTCTCCCTCAATAGCATGTAATGAATACGGATCGGGTTGGCACTCGCCGCTACGCAGCGTTACAGTCGATTTGAGATTGTTGATTTCCACTAATGTTTGTGTGTTTATGTGCGATATATTAAGTATTTAATTGGTCGGAGTGTTTTGGTGGTGTTCTGTGCAAACGTTTATTGATATACAAGTGCTTACACTATTACTTCATAGTATTAATACCTGAAATGCTATTGTAGGAAGCATTGACTGAAATGGAATTTAATTTCTTGTCGTGTGTTGACGTTATCTTCGTGTGTTAATTTTATTGTTATTTAATGTAAGTAAACAGCAGTTTAGCCCTTACATTTTCATGAGTGCTTAATGTGATTAGTGAAGATGCCTTGCTCTTTTGTACCAGGATGCAGATTTAGCTATGGGGACTGTAAAGAGGTCAGACGGTTTTACAAACCTCCTAAAGATTAGGAACGTTTTATAACGTGCAAAGGGGCCATATCAGGGAAGGATAGGGAACTTACGGAAAAGTCCTACATCTGTGATGCTCACTTTTCAGAAGATTTGATTGCTAAATAGACAAATTTGTGATAGAAGGGAAGGAAGTATTACTTCTCCCAAGAACCAACTGGCGATTGAAAGACTATTCTGTTCCACATATAATCCTAATTTGCCTAAGTATCTGTCCAGTATGGTGTAAATAAAAATGCTCTTGATGCCATTAAAGACTACTTCTGTGAAGAAAGGGATGAGAATAAAAAGACAATGAGTTAAAAAACATATATGTACCGTAATGCTGAAGGAGGCGTGATCAGTTTTAGACAATAGCCTACTCTATGAAGGGGTCATGACTATGCCTTCTATGTCTGTTTAATGTTAAGTTCTTCTGAAATGATGGTAGTTTACTGATTTTGGTGTTTGTGGAGTGAAATTAATGGTGATTATTGAATTTTATAGTAATCTACGGTAAAGTTGAAAGTTGCGTTCGTACGGCTTTTTTTTTCTGTGTTGCAAGTCTGTTAAGGGAATGTAAAATGTGTAACAATGTGAAGAAATCCTTTCTGATAGCGAGGTTAATTGTTCCGTTCTTTTTTAAAATTTACCGATAGCTGGCAAAACTAATTGCATTTTGAACTTGCTCTTTGTCTTCGCTTATTGTCGAAACTGGACTATTACAAGAGACGACTTACTAAATTATAATTGGGCACAGTAAAGTAAGTGGAGATGTCAAACTTATTAGCGCTTATGAGGATATCTTGCGGTGTTTTAACATGTAAAACAGGTCGCAAGGTTTTAAGTCTCGTAAGCGCCAATGCTCCCTTACATCACAGATCGGAGCCAGCGCTGCGCTGCGGCGGACCAGGCGTACTAGGTCAGTGATATCACTTCTTATTCTATTCGTTATGGTAAGGTATTAGTATTATATACCTATTAGTACTTTTATTTTATAGATGTAAATTCTGACGTGTCCTATATCAAAAATGTATTGTATACATGTATTTGATCAAATGGAATTAATAAAAATCTATCTATCTATTACACTTAGGCTATAACATCTATGTTGAAAGGAAGGAAGCTTGTAGTTTAACGTGACCGTTAATCTCGAGATCATGAGCCACGGGACCTCCTTTTTACGTGGAATCCGAACCACAGGACATGGCATTTCACTTCGAAAATCTCACATGCATTGACCGGGAATCGAACCCGGACCGCCTTGGTGAGAGGCATACAGCTAGACCGCTAGAATACAGGTGAAAAATATTTACAATATGTACAATTATTTAGTTGCAGTATTGGTAATGCAACTGTCGGTGTATGCTCAATGTAGTATAACTAATGTTAGGTGAAATGCTTAAATGGTTATAAAAATCCGGAGTTTGTCTGTTTGGGGTGATTATATGGTTTAAAAAAATCAACTATGGTTATACTGTAATAATACAGGCTGATACATATCCGGTTGTCTTCCTAGCTGGAACTTCGAGCAGTTTCGTGTTCACTCCAGCACCAGTTTTGGTCGACTGAACCCGGGTGCCGGGTGTTAACTGGACGAAACTGGTCTTTCCTTTGTTCCTATGTGCTTTCTGAAGTCTACACTACGAACTTCAACCGATGCGACCAGGCATTTAATGGAGGAGAGAGAGAAGAAAAGACGAGAAATATGGCCGGAGTTCTTCTCTACAGGTGCAATGCTAGACCGAACGTGGATGGGACCCAACCAAAAACTACGACACGTGCCGACCCGGTTGGCGGTGCACGATTACCACCACTTGATCTGCGTTAAGACTCACTTTCATGAGCCAGACGATACTTGCGTGTGCAGCCTGTGCCATTTTTGTGTGAAAGATACCATATCACTTTATGCAAGCAAGGGCAAATTTCTCTCACTGAGTATAGTGAAATGTGAACTAAGTTACAGTGTTTATGATATTTATGTATGTATATATTCTCTAAATGCACTTTCGTGTGCAATTATATTACCGGTATTATTATATTTCCACTGATTAGTGCGGGATGTTGACTTCGAAGTGGGTGTCAAGTATAACAAACAACGTTGGAATACTTGAATCGGGAAGAGAATATGATAACTTTCCTACTTCAAAATCGTTTTTATCTTAGTGGGGTATAGTAGGGTATTTCAGCTGTAGACCTGGTGCTTGATGGTTTTCCTGTTTATTTTTTTTATTCAATGGTCTTATATCCAGAATCCAACCAAAATTGTATTTACTTCGGTGGTTCCTCGAAACAGAATTATGGAGGAGCCCCATTTTATCAAGTGCGAGACAGACATAAAAGATGTCTCAAATATGGTAAGTTCAACTTGAGTAATCTCATGACAGTGGCGTGGAAAGGCGCTAGTACGCTAGAGAATGGAATAGGCCTACGCTTACTAGGCTTCTGGGCTACCCTCCTGTACGGTGAAATGTCATCCTAGTAGCCTACGCAAAACGCATGATATTTTAAGTTAGTTCAGCGTATCAAGTTTCTCTTGACCGAGACGAATTATTACACAATGAATCTAAATTTAAACGACTGTGGGGGACAAGACTTTTTGGTGCCCTCTGTTTTTGCTACAATACGATGGAATCATGTTAGAGGGTAATCGTGGCCTTGTCGCACATAGAACTCTTTACCAGACGGTACTAGCGACCACCTCAGCCTCATAAACTTTAACTGACTTTCATTATAGATAGATAGATAGATTAACTAATTCCAAATGACCTTCATATTAAGTTACGGTACGGTACTTAGCATCTATGAAGATTAGGAACGTCGTAATCTACGGATTGTAATAGCGTCTGCATCGGAAAATAAATAGATCACCGAGGGAGGTCGGTTAGGAAAGACTTGGCACAAGAGAAAAGACAAAAATTGAGAATTCCTGACAGAGTTACGTGACATTAATTACTAAGACAGCCCTCCTTTGTCAACCACTTATTAATGTGTTTAGGCTAGTTATTTGCAATGTTTAGGGTGTATGAAGGGAACGCCATCATTAGATAGTGTCATTTATTGGCCATGAAAATTGTAAAACTTGTTGTAGGAATTGATAATCTGCTGAGAGTTGAACATGTTATCACTCGATGCTATTACTGCATATTTTCAGAAATGCCAACATGAGTAAGGTTGGAATGCGATTGCGACAATTTTAGCAAGTTTCGCCTGCATTCAATGTGAATCATGGAACAGGTTTGAGCAGTTGTAGTGAATAATCAAAGAAGGGTGGTGTTTCCCTGTTATTATTTGTGTTTCATATTAGAAAGGCCTTACATAAAATATATGGGCCTAACCTGAAGCTAATGTCCCAGACCCCCTTGCTTGTACAGGATGACAGGGAATGTACTCCGCAGTGCCTACGTGCTGCTGAGAGAGGTAGCATCGGCAGTTTAGTTGGCAGCATGGTGTCCTTGACAGGGAGAATCCCACACATGTGGGCTGTAGGCTGTCGAAATCGTCAGTGTGTATTGCAGTAAGCGAGCGTTCAGATAGGTTATTGGAAGTGTGCAACAGTATACAGGCGGTAATGTATACTACTGAAGAGAGAGCTTTTTTTTTTATGGAATACTTTTTTCGTCAAGGCGATCGGTTTACAGAAAATGTAAAACTAAAATTTCAGGCACGGTTTCCTAAATGTCCAAACCGGGATACTGTTCAGGATTTGATAAGTAAATTTTGTGTGACCGGCTCATTTCTCGATGTACCGAGAAGAGGCAGGCCTATGCTTTTAACAGACGAAAAACTTGATGAAATCTCCGATATAATGCCGCGTAGTCCAATAAAATCAACACGCAAATTAGCTCAAGAAACGGTGGATAGCACATAAAGCTGTATGAGACATGCCTTAGTTGTTCCTTTATAACGTTACCGTTTTGATATGCTGGCAACATAACTGGTGATGCAATCTCTCGTAGCAGCATGTAAGTGCAGCGGAGAACAGTCCCTGGCGCCCTCTATAACACAGTTTATTCTCCAAGTTTCTGTTAAAACTTCTTTCTCTTTACTTTCCAGGAGTCACAAGAGCAGTTACCATTGGGTAGCCTAGTGAAAGTAGAAAATGGGCAGGATTTCGCCTTTGATGGTGTGAAGTTGGAAGATGAGTTTGTGAAATTAGAAGAATATGATCATGAGATTCAGGTGATTGTAATTTTGCTGAAGTGTACCATTTCATTAGTTTTGCTAATTGTCCCAACCCCCCATCAAAATAATAATAACAAGGGAAAGGACAGAGAGGACAGCCTAAGACCTAGGAGTGGAAGAAAACCCTTTTACAGAGGCCAAAGTGGGAAACTATTAGGTTTAGCACCAATAAGGCAAACAGGGTTGAAAAAACACGAATTTAATGAAGGAAAGCAAATCGAATAAAACAATGAAGGGAAACAACACAATTTTGTTCCAACACACACACGCCCGGCACAAGGGAAAATCGTCGGGCCATTTAGCATACAAAAGTCAAGCGAGAGCGCAGTTGGCACAGAATAAGCTTACTCAGCTCCTCCACTAAACGGAGGGTCTGCATCAGAAAATAAATAGGTCACCGAGGGAGATCGGACAGGAAAGACATGAGGAAGTAACTTTGCACAAGGGAAATGACAAAAATTGAGAATTCTGACAGTTTTACGTGACATTAATTACTAAGACATAGTCCCTCCTTTGTCAACCACTTTTAAAGTCCTTATGCTAGTTATTTGCAATGTTAGTTGGTTATTGTAGTTTTAAGTGGCGGAACTACGAGGTCATCTGCCCCTATTTGCAATGTTTAGGGTGTACGAAGGGAACTCGATCATTAGATGGTATCATTTATTGGCCATGAAAATTGTAAAACTTGCTGTAGGAATTGGTAATCTGCTGAGAGTTGAACATGTTATCAATCGATGCTGTTACTGCATATTTTCAGAAATGCCAACATGAGTACGGTTGGCACGCGATTGTGGCAATTTTAGCAAGTTTCGCCTGCATTCAATGTGAATCATGGAACAGCTTTGAACAGTTGTAGTGAATAATCAAAGAAGGGTGGTCTTTCCCTGTTATTATTTGTGTTTCATATTAGAAAGGCCTTACATAAAATATATGGGCCTAACCTGAAGCTAATGTCCCAGACCCCCCTGCTTGTACAGGATGACAGGGAATGTACTCCGCAGTGCCTACGTGCTGCTGAGAGAGGTAGCATCGGCAGTTTAGTTGGCAGCATGGTGTCCTTGACAGGGAGAATCCCACTCGTGTGGGCTGTAGGCTGTCAAAATTGTCAGTGTGTATTGCAGTAAGCGAGCGTTCAGATAGGTTATTGGAAGTGTGCAACAGTATACAGGCGGTAATGTTTACTACTGAAGAGAGAGCTTTCTTTGGTGGAATACGTTTTTCATGAAGGCGATCGGTTTACAGAAAATGTAAAATTAAAATTTCAGGCACGGTTTCCTAAATGTCCAAACCGGGATACTGTTCAGGATTTGATAAGTAAATTTCGTGTGACCGGCTCAGTTCACGATGTACCGAGAAAAGGCAGGCCTACGCTTTTAACAGACGAAATACTTGATGAAATCTCTGATATAATGCCGCATAGTCCAATAAAATCATCACGCAAATTAGCTCAAGATACAGTGAACAGCACATAAAGCTGTATGAGACATGCCTCAGTTGTTCCCTTATAATGTTACTGTTTTGATACGCTGCCAATGTAACTGGTGATGCAACCTCTCGTAGCAGCATGTGGATGCAGCGGAGAACAGTCACCGGCGCCCTGTATAACACAGTTTATTCTCCAAGTTTCTGTTAAAACTTCTTTCTCTTTACTTTCCAGGAGCCACAAGAGCAGTTACCATTGGGTAACCTAGTGAAAGTAGAAGATGGGCAGGATTTCGCCTTTGTCGGTGTGAAGGTGGAAGATGAATTTGTGGAAATAGATGAATTTGAACATGAGGTTCGGGTAATTATGCTGAAGTACTGGTATACCATTTCATTAGTTTTGCTAATTGTCCCAACCTCCCATCAAAATAATAATAAGGGGAAGGACAGAGAGTACAGCCTAAGGCCTGGGAGTGGAAGTAGACCCTTTTACAGAAGCCAGAGTTGGAAACTATTATGTTTTTCACCAATAAGGCAAACAGGGTTGAAAAACACGAAATCAATGAGGGAAAGCAAATCGAATAAAACAATGAAAGGAAACAACACAATTTCGTTTCAACCCACGCACAGCACGAGGGAAAATCGTCGAGCCATTTAACATACAGAAGTCAAGCGAGAGTGCAGTTGGCACAGAATAAGCTTGCTCAGCTCCTCCACTAAAGGGAGCACTCACTGCCTAAGTTGTGAATCAACACAACATAACTCAACACCACTCGTGTGCACAATCAAACACTAGGCTTCACAAACAAAACAATTTGAAAACGCACGTTGCCTCACAATTTCACAGTAACTTGGCACCACTCCGCCAAACAAATCTCTACATACAGTCGTTACAACATTACTCCTCCTTAATACAATTTCCTCACGCACACAGCTTGATTTAAAAAAAATATATATATATATATATTTCTTGAACCCTCACTAATACATGACAATGGCCTCTTGCCAAACCGAAGCGACTCTCATTGTTTTACAAAAACAAAAGAAGAAAATGGCGTGACGCCTCCTGATGGTGACGTATAATAGCCCCTTGTGTACATATGGTTTTAAAATTTTTAAAAAATCCATCACCACATTAAATGCTAAAACAACAAACACACACTACAGAATGGCATAAGAGGTAGTCTATTAAAGGTATCTACGGAATAATGTAGTTACATGTCGGAGTGGAATGGGAGGATTAAATACTCTGAATAAGCAACACATATGCTCAGGATTGAGCACCAGGGGAAAACAAAGGAAGCAAACTTCCATAACAGATAATAAATAAAAAATATTTAAATCAACTCCGGCAGCTTTGAAAGAGAACAAACATTACAGACAAGGAAGCTAGAATTGGGCTGCGTAGTTGCCTCACTCAAGGCGAAAACTATGTTAATTCAAAACTAGCAAATAAGAAAAACTAAACACAATGAAGATATTCCATCCCAATGGTAGGATAAACTACAAAAACTTAAATTAAAAGAAAATATATTGTCCGTCCGAACAAAATCAGTCTCACTTAATACATGACGCACATATTCTCACGGTGTGGCGGATCCGAACCCCGAGCATTGTACCCAGGGCACGCGCACTTTCAAAACACGACCTCTTGGGTCCTTTTCACAGAGCGAAGTCTTCTTTCAGACGTCGCTCTAAATCCAGAGTTAACTCTCTGAGCTGATTGGTGCTACCACCCAGACGGCTAGAAAGTCACTAGGTCTTAACAGCACAATGGCGGGGACAGTGTCACCACAAGTTGGCAGTGGCTGCCAAGGTACGGTAGTTCCAGTTAACGATTTTGATGAATGTTCACGTTATCTCAAATAAAAGTCGCGAGGTGCCTCAATAAATTCAATTTGTCTTTTTATCAGATGAAATAGCCGAAGCAAGGGCACAAGTTTTGTAGCATATAACTTGGCCTACTTGAATGTCATTTGTCTAAATATTTTTGGCGCGTTTTGCAGAGTTCAAAGGTGTTCTGATGTAAGTCAAAACAGAGACGATTTTATGTCATCTCTGGACAGGAACGAGATCTAATCCGGAAATCAAGATTAGTCTTGGGTTTATGAACACGAAGTGTTCGAGAGGTTAAGATCTGGTATTTCCGGAGACTTGCCGAAGGTACGACAAGGACCAAATGGGTTCAGAAAAGGATTGGGGTTTAGGTTAAGGGCGGCAACGTTGTGACACCGTCACACTAATGTAAGCTAATTCATTTCAATGGAGTTATTTCCATACGTCTTATTGAACTGAACACAGAGAAGCTTTGTATTATTAGAAACTAACATAACCTTAATCCTTTGGCACAGATTCCCTATGTTACATAGAATATAATTTTTGCATAGGAAAAGACAATCTCAGATAAAGTGGGGATCATTAGATGAGCCATTAATATTTACATACATATTCTCCATTTTTTTTAAATAACTAAATAATTTTATTGCAAAACCGTATAAACACCTTAAGTGACCAGGATCTGATGACGGTCACTTGATAAACTAAACATGGCATCCAATTAACCCCATTCGAAGAGCATATAATTAATGTACCGTATGTCATTATTTATTTCAGGTTAGGAGTATTATACTCCCCATCCAATTTAATTTGGACACGTGAGCATGTAGTCCAACCAAGGAGCAATTATTTTATACATTGGGTTTCAACGACCAGCTTGCTGCAAGCCAACGTGGTTGATTGCAAGAGAGAAAATTACCACGACAAAGGGAGAGCACCAAGATAGTGCTTGCAAGACTGCCATTTGAGCGAAGGGTTTCAGAAAATGATAAAACATACAGGTTTCTCTGTAGCCATGTGTCTTGGTGAGGTGTACCATACTAACTTACAAGCCCAATGGCACAGTGGAGCAAATCACTCGCAATACTGAATTGAGCTAACCGAATAAATTTTTCAAAATATTTGAAATTTGATTGTGTGTTGTTAGTTACACTAATTTGGAATAAAACAAGAAGTTCCGTGACGAACTAAAGAGCCTACTTTTCCTAAAATTTAAGATGCATGCCAATGATTAATCTATATGGATCTATCTAGAATAATGACGAAATTAAGTTGGTAATATTGACATTTCTAATTAGTTCGAAATACTGTATAACTGGCATAATGTAGCCTAATAGAGCACTACAGTTGACAGCCCTGGTGACTGAATATATTCTTAGTTCCATCTCTTAAGGTACTGAATACCAAATTTGATTCAAGTCCAATGTATAGCATGGACGTTACATGCAGTTAAACATTGGATCTAACAGCGCACAGTAAATCATGTTGGCAACAATGTCATACATGTATTGGTCAGAAATAATCTGAAGTAATATGATCTACTGTTGTGCCAATTTTGAATGAAATCCATTAGTTAGTATAGAAGTAACATGCATTTTAAAATTGGACCTATCATCAGGCTTAGAATCATGTTGGCAGCACTGACGTATATTAGTTACTCCAAATTAATCTAGAATGCCAGGTACTATACGCGTGCAAAGTTTAGAGCTATTGGCTTGCATACTTTCTGATATATTGATATTAGGGCAACAAAAATAGAGACAGCATTTATCAACAGTTGGCAGCCCTGGTTGCTCTTGAGAATATGCATAGTCTTATCTGTTATAGTACACATAGCACATACGAAATTTGGTTGAATTCCAATTGATAATGTAGAAGTCATATGCATTTAAAAATTGGACCTATCGGCAGGATTATAACCATTCTGGCAACACTGCCATGTATGGCCTCCTGGAAATTAAACTCAAATATTATTATCTACATGTGTGCCAATTTTGAAATATCTCCCATTCATATCTTCCAAGATATCCAATATGGAGCTCAAATTTCAATTGTGATTTTTCAGAAATTGGTAGCACTGACATCATTTTCAAATATGGCATTGAGATATTCAGGTATAGATCTTTACTCCTACTAAGTTTTGTTTGGATTGCTGCAGCCGTTTAGGAGTTGATAGGGGGGGATACACAGACAGACACACTCATTTGCCCGGATCAATCTCATAAGTCTACTTTTTCCTCATTTTTGCAAAATGTGGAAAGTAGGCTAAAAACTAGCAAAATATCCAAGATCCTTTGGGAAACTGTTATTCCAAAAATTTGAGGTGGTATCAAATGCAATTTTTTTGGTACTATTGCAGAAGGTATGCAGTAGTGATCTCAACATGATCCTTAATTTGTGTGAATGGTACAGTTCAAAATTCTCACAGTTGTTTAGTAGCATTATTCAGCTTAAAATAATTCCATAAATATGGATGGCACTTCGCATTTTCTCTGGTACTTGAATGAACAACACCACAGATAAATTAAGAGAAGTAAAATTTACAAGAGGCAAGTAACATAATTTCTTTCGGAAAATCCAAATGTTTTAATTATGAATTTCCCATACTTCGCAACTGCCATTCACCCAACCCTCCATTGGCTTCTGCATGCCTCTGCACATGTCTTGTCTTCTTCCGTTTAATACTAGACCCTGCCTCTTATACAGGATCTTCATTTTTGCTTGGAAAGGCAATTCCGCTCGACCTTGACCGGCGGGCCCCGGCCAATAGCCGACTGTTACGGGTTGGCGCGCGCGGTGTCCTGCCGTATTCCCACGCTCTTGCTGCGGTAGACGTGTGAGTTTTGAGCTAATTGGGTGGTTTATAAAGCTACTATGTACTGTATATTGTATTGTTTAGTGTATTATTGTGATTGTGAATAGTGCTGTAATGCCATATGTAAATATTTGTTGCGTGTATATCTGCGCAATACGTACGGTGCATAAAGTGCAGAAAATCGTGCGCTGGAACAAGACAAAAGTTTCGAGGGAAATATCCAGGGAGACCCATTCCTATAAATCAGACAATAACACAACTGGTTAAGAGATTCAAACATAAAGGTTCAGTCAACAATAAAAGTAGACGTAAAGGTCTTTATTTCCTACTGAAGCTAAATTAAGCGGAGTGACCGGAAACTTCATAGTGAGATACTGATTATGTTTGGCGGTGGATGGGGAACATTTTCAGCATCTACTGTAAACATGGTGAGTAAGAATGCATGGTACTGATTTAAAGCACCGTATTCTGCCGTACATAAACGTGCGCGGTCGCCGGCAACTGAGCCGTCACTGGCGAAGCGCGTAAGCGAGAAAGTCCTTGCCATGCATATATAAAGAACCTGTTTTTAACCAGCTTTGTTTACCCACCGCTAATGACAGTAGCGGTGAGAGGAGGCCATGTATGACAGGCTGACAAACTTAAGAGGACCTTGTTTAAAATGATTTTGTAGTTCTGACTTTGCACATTGTTCTTAAAATTAGGTACTGATTAAGAGGTGGAGTTAGGGTGAAACCAATAAACAGTAAACTGTCATCAATATAAACAAACAACCAGGTAGACCTCACATTCTAAGGAAACATTTGGCTGGCTGCGTGGCTCAGCGGTAACGTTCTCTCTTGCTGGACACAAGGTTGCAGGATCGAATCCTGGCTCAGTCAGCTGGCATTTGAGGGTTCGCAATTGCGAGGGAACCATATCAGTAGATTTACTGGCACGTTCAAGATCCCATTCGGGGCAAAATTCCTTCACCGGTGTCCCTAAAAGCCACAGTAGCTAAAAGGGATGTAAAACCAATAACATTATTATTATTCTAAGGAAACAAAGAGCTTGATTGGGACACATATACTCATAGGTTACATCTATCTTGCTTTTGCATGTTACTGTTGTCGTACGCTGAAAGTAGCGAGTCACAAATGCATAAATAATGAAATCCAGTTCTCTAAGAAAACGAAATGAATGTTGGTTAGACAATTGCCAATCTTCTCTGGACAGCTTTTCGTATTTATCTCTGAGAAGGTTTATTCCATCATATATATTAATGTCTGAAAATGTTCATAATTAAACTCCACAACTTTCTTCAGCTTTTCCCAATTAATTGGGGTCGCTGGGGCAAACCAGACTCTTTTTGGTTTTGGCCGGGGATTTAAGGCCGGATGCTCTTCTTGACCCCACGTGATTTTTGAGGTGAAAATTCCACCTCACTGTCACCGGGATTTGAATCCCGGCCGGTCGGGTGAAAGGCGAGCAGCTAATCCACTGTGCTATCTCGCTCCCCTTCATAATTAAAGTCCATGACTTTTGTTTTATGCATTTTCCTGGTTAAATTAAACTCTGTGAAGAAAGGAGTGCAGGACAATTTTAAGCTTCCTCTTACTTACTCACTGACTCCTCAGTATTACACAATTAATTAATAGCCTACTTCAGAAGTGCTCAGCAAGTGCAGCTGACATTCTCAAAGATTTGTTCTGAATGGTTTAAAGTTGTGCTCATGTGGGACTTGCAGTATACTGGAATGTTGGAATGTTCAGAAATTAAAACGAAACATGAAATAATTCTAGCAACTTCTGTTATACCTTCCCCTTATCTTAATGCATTAATGCATGGCTACGTTATTATTTTTGCTCAGTATGGTTGGGTCACTGTATGGGACTCCCTGCCCAGTTAGTGTGTGGTAGTTAGTTATTGTTGTTTTAAGGGGCGGAACTACGAGGTCATCTGCCCCTTAGTGTGTGGTAGAGGAGCAGACTTGTTTGACTCAGGTCACTGGGTGGCACATCCTGTATAGCAAACCAACCTTACAGAAAAAAACAACAACAATAATTTAGTCACTTGTTAAAGTAAAGAGGGAAATATCCATTAGGAGTTGCTAGAATTCTTATATATTTCTTGAACATTCCTTCAGTCTATATAAACCTCATGCGAGTGCGACTTCAGACCATATAGAACAAACTATGAAAATGCAAGCTGCACTTGCTGATGAACCATCAGACATCTGAAGCATACACAGTAACATGGTCTAACAACCTGAAAAGCTGCCCTGGAGATTCTCACACTGACCTTGGAAGCCTAAAACAAGATATTAATAATATTTATAGTCTAGTTTTCATCTCCGAGTACCTTCTAGTTAAAACCAACCTCTTCTTTTGTCCTTTATACCAGTATTTTGTGCGAACCAATAACAAGGAAATAAAAATTAAACTGAGGTCATATTTGATCATTATACACCTCATTTTGAGTAGATACACTGTGTTAGCCAATAATTCAAAATGTACTGACAGAAACACAAATTTACTTATATGATTAACCTCAATTCAGAATCCTTTATTTTTGGTATAAACTGCTGGTGGAACATCACAAGTATATGTGAAAAATTATTATTTTTTCCTTCTGCAGAATATGAAGCAGGAATCTAACAAGGAACAGTGGGATATGAACGGTGCTCTCTCGAATGAGTAAGTAGAAGAAATGTAGTGATAGAAATCACTGAGCACTGGGAGTAAATTCACTGTTTTTTCCTGACATTACTTTTTCATGGTTCAATCAATCCTTATTGTGTACCAGTTTGGTTTGTTTCTTTTAAAATTTGCTGTGAAAATTTAATAATGCTAAACGAACTCCTGAAATGAATATTTACTTTTTGTGTGCTTTAATTGTTCCCTTACCATTACTGCAGTATCATAGCTGAGTAGTGTAGTCGAAGGCACTATCCAATACTGGACTGGGTTGCTACATGCTCAAACATCTAACTTTCAACTTTCGACATGGGCATCCATGATCCTGAATGTTTTCTTTCTTTTTGCACTCACTTGGCAAGTGAAACATGTTATCCCTTAGTTTTCTCCCTCTTCTGTAGTCCATAACACACACATATATATACACACTGGTGTCCAAAGTTAAATCAACAAACTGCTATTTCTCCGTCCTGTGGCTAATTAACAATATAATGAGACAAACTGTCAACAAATGTCCCTACTATCGTGTTTCGCACAGAAGATGGCATTCCTGTCATCGTACAACCCGCAGCTGTCAAACAGGATGGTGTTTCCTGGGCAGTTCCACGTCAACATTCGCTGTGTACACATGCACAGAGAATACGCCTAGAAGACCCTCTGAGGTGAAGGACCTAGGAAGAATGGAAGCAGGACAATCGCAAAGTGATGTGGCTTGATTGCTTAATGTGAATCGTTCTGTTGTTTCTCGGAGGTGGCAACAGTTTGTAGACACCAGAAATGTATCCCGAATATCAGGGCAGGGTTGACCAACTGTGACACCTGAACGAGAGGTCCGTTATTTGTCTGTAAGGGCAGAACGGTACTGCCGTAGTACTGCACAGCAAATGGTATCTGGCCTCGCAGCATCCACTGCAACAGTTGTATTGAGGCAAACAGTGTACAGAAGGCTTCAACAGAGTGGCCTTTATTGTTGGAGACCTGCTGTATTTGTACCCCTAACGCGTCTGCTCAGAAGGGATCGTCGAGAGTGGAGTCGTCAACATGCCAACTGGAAGGTCGAACAGTGGGCCATTGTTCACCGATGAGTCTTGATTTGGTCTAGAGAGTAATTCTCGAGGGATTCACATCTGGAGAGAACCTGGAACACGATTTCGGTACGCAAACATTGTGGAAAGAGACCGATATCGAGGAGGATCCATAATGGTGTGGTCAGGGATTATGTTGACTACTCGAACAACTCTTCAGGAAATTGTTCGGGTAAATCGTTAAGGTTTAACTGCTATCAGGTATCATGACGAGATCTTGTGACCTCATGTTCGTTTGTTGCGACTACTGTGAGCCCAGACTTAATACTGATGGATGATAACGTCCGACCTCATAGAGCACAGATGGTTGATGTTTTCTTGGAAATGGAAGATATTGCATGCATGGTGTAGCCTGCTCGCTCTCCCGATTTGAATCCCATAGAGCATGTCCGGGACGCACTAGGGAGATGAGTTGCATCACGTCAGCATCCACCAACCGCTCTTGAAGATTTGCGAGCTGCTCTGCACGAAGATTGGGCGTTATTGCCTCAACATGTGATTGAGGAACTCCTTCGCAGCATGACCCACCATTGTCAAGCCTGTACCACTACCAGAGGTGGTCACACCCCATACTGAGCACAATGACCAGTTGTCGTAATGTGTGTGCAAATCCATGAAGTTGGAAAAATTGAAGAACATTCTTGTCTACTGTTATGCTTATTCAGTGCTTTACTTTCTGTACTCATTACATTGTTGCTACTTTCCTATTACCTGTTTATACTGTTTTGAGGCAAAATAAACACAACCTTGCAACATTTCCGTTTGTAGCTTTAATTTTGGACACCAGTGTATTTTAATCACACGTAATTTTTTCAGGTTTTTTTCATGTCCCAGTAATTGGGATTATATTGTGTTGACCGACCGAAAAGTTGCACTTCTTCATTCTGTTGGATCGCAGTCTTTACTTTGTTTGAAATCACCCTTCGTTTCCAATCTGATGGTGGAGAATGTATTGGTGTTGATTTTCCTGAATATTTAGAGCAACATGGAATTAAAAGGAGGCTAGTATGGTGGGAGCTCACTAGCAAGTAGGGGTAGCTGAGAGATTGAACCAGTAATAATTACTGGAACAGTTGAATCGTGACTGACAACGCGATCTAAATTCAACGAATAAGCTGTCGATATTGAATGGTTACTTTCAGGACTACGTAACAGAAACAGACATTGGAGACTAGTTCAAGGTGTGTCATAATTCATGCATAGATGCCTGAATACTTTTGGGGAGAAGCCTGCCATGTTAAAAATTTGTGTAAGTCTATGACCTTGGAAGGGGTGTACTGTTAGAATTGTTCTGTGGTAAACGGTTGGAGCTGAAGGAGATTAAGAGATTTTGGATGTAGGGCATGGACTCCTGTGGGAAATTCAAAGAGAGGCAAATGAAACCCAGAGCTATTGAGTGTATCATGTTAGGGTATCCTAGAGATAGACAAGGATACAGGTTGTGAAATATAAAGGACAAGTGTGTAATTCTGTTCAGAGATGTCAGGTTTTAGGAGAGTGTTTTTCCTATGAAAGTGTTAAGGGACAACATGTCTGACAGTTCAAACGAAATTGCTGAAGGTTAAAGCATTGAAGGATGAGCATAATAATAAGGTTAGAGTCAACTTCGACGACCTAGAGGAAACAAAAGACCCTCTTTTCTGGCCACGAAACGTTGTACGATCCTACCGCTTTCCAAGCTAGCAACCCGCACTTACAACTAAAGAAACGAGCAGGAAACCGAATGACAGAACACACCAAGAAACCCAAAATAGTCTAAGCACCAACGAACTGAGTGACACAACTAATGCTATTAACATACACATACTGCTATGGAACCTCGAGTGAATCACAAATGCAATAGATCTAGAACCGGACAACCTCCTACAACGATATGACATTGTAATACTGAATGAAACCTTACTCACAAATGACTGGGAAACACAGAATTTCTACTGCCTTCACAGATACGCATCTAAGGGATGCAAAGCATCTCATGCCTCCTAAAACCTTGTATTTCGTCATTCACGAAACGTCACGGGACTGATAACGCGATTCTGATATTAACGAATAAGCTGTTGATATTGTTTTTACCCTCGGGACTACCTGACAGAAACAGACATTGGTTGGTTCCTCAGTTTAGGGGCTGCGACAACGCGGTCATGTAGCCCCATATACTTTGGGTGTGTCTAGAATCTGTCTGATAACCGGTGTTAATTGTGATGTCTGTATTAGTGTGTATTATCTGTTTTTAATTCAAGTAAGGACTGAAGACATTGAATTTCAAGTAGTTTACTTTTGCCGCCAAACGCCAACGTCAATGACAACTAGTTCAGAACTTGGTTACTAGTCGCCACCGCAGTCTGCTGTTGGTGACGAACGTTGGAACCTAAGAGCGTTGTTCAAATTTTAACCTATAATTTAGCTTCACACAGGTGTAATTAGTGGAAGGTTCTTTAACATACCATAAAACTATGACATGGGACCGTCGCACAGTGGGTCAAAATCGAAATCTAGGGGGACAACATTATTTTTACGTTTTAATCATGAATTTAGAGTGAAAGCAACGTATATAATTGGTTTACTTCATAATAAACATCAGTTAAGACCTTTTTAAGCTACGTCTACACATGCAAGAAATTGTCTATGACTAGGAGTTGGATAGAGCATTCAGTTATCTCTTCAGGACAATTTTCTACCCCTAATTTACTTTTAACAAAGTCACAAAGTTCCACTTTTGACATAAACGTCGAACCCAGTGCCTCAAACAGTTGTAAACGTGTGAGAACTGGATGCCCGATATCTTCTAAAACGTAAAATAACTAAGTAAGTTGCAAAAAGATGCAAAAACAAGATGTTCAGTAAAGAACATATAGCCTACTTTCTCCTAAATGCATGGGTATTGTTATAACTTTTTGTCCTTTTCAAGGAGTATAATTGAATGTTGGTTGTAGTAGCTTGTTGAAATACAACGTGCTATAGGGATATTAAACATGAATATGAGGTGCCCTTTGCTAGTGCTACCTCTGTAAAAAAAATCATTCAATTCAGTTTCACCGTGTTTGAATTGATCTGGCGAATGGATTTGCACACATACATGGCCGCTATTTGCAAACTTTTGGGCTGATGACCTTGTAGTCAGTCATAAAATGCTTTCCACAAAAAGGCACGTTGTTGCAAAATCGGGTAGAGATCAAATTATTAGGATGGTCGAAATTTGATTTAAGCTTTTAACATTTGCGTGGCCGTCATTCCGTTTCCGTCAAGATGGTGGCGATATAAAACATGACACTGAGGTGCCTTTTGGTAGTGCTACCTCTGTACCAAATTTCGTTCAATTCAGTTTCACCATGTTTGAATTGATAGGGGGAATCGATTTGCACACATACCTGGCCACCATCTGCAAACTATTGGGCTGATGATCTAGCAGTTTGGTCAGAATATGCTTCCCACATAAAGATTTGTTGTTGCAAAATTTGGTAGAGACTAGATTATTAGGTTGGTCGTAATTACATTTTAGCCTTTAACATTCGGGTGGCCACGATTACGTTTCCGTCAAGATGGCGGTGATATAAAACATGACACTGAGGTGGCCTTTTCTAGTGCTACCTCTGTACCAAATTTCGTTCCATTCGGTTTCACCGTGTTCGAATTAATAGGGGGAATGGATTTTCACACAAAGATGGCCGCCATCCGCAAAATATTAGGCTAATGACCTATTAGTTTGGTCAAAGGATGCTCCCTCCATAATGGTATGTTGATGCAAAATTTGGTAGAGATCGGATGATTAGGTTAATCGTAATTTGATTTAAGCTTTGAATATTTGTGTGGCCGCCATTACGTTTCCGTCAAGATGGCGGCGATATAAAACATGACACTGGGGTTCCCTTTGCTAGTGCTACCTCTGTACCAAATTTCATTCCATTCGGTTTCACCGTGTTCGAATTAATAGGGGTAATCGATTTTTACACAAAGATGGCCGCCATCCGCAAACTATTAGGCTAATGACCTATTAGATGTGTCAAAGGATGCTCCCTCCATAAAGGTATGTTGCTGCAAAATTTGGTAGAGATCGGATGATTAGGTTAGTCGTAATTAGATTTAAGCTTTGAACATTTGTGTAGCCGCCATTACGTTTCCGTCAAGATGGCGGCGATATAAAACATGACACTGGGGTGCCCTTTGCTAGTACTACCTCTGTACCAAATGTCGTTCCATTCGGTTTCACCGTGTTCGAATTAATAGGGGCAATCGATTTTCACACAAATATGGCCGCCATCCGCAAACTATTAGGCTGATGACCTATCAGTTTGGTCAAAGGATGCTGCTCCCATAAAGGTATGTTGTTGCAAAATTTGGTAGAGATCGGATGATTAGGTTAGTCGTAATTTGATTTAAGCTTTGAACATTTGTGTGGCCGCCATTAAGTTTCCGTCAAGATGGCGGCGATATAAAACATGACACTGAGGTGTCCTTTGCTAGTGCTACCTTTGTACCAATTTTCGTTCAATTTGCGCTCACCGTGTTCGAATTGATAGGGGGGGACAGACATTCAGAGTACACACACTCACACACACACACAGACTCACACACATACACACACACAGACACACTTTTTTTTCGCCCTGTAGTGATCTCATAAGTCTACTTTCATTTTTTGCAAAAATCGAAAGTAGGCTAAAATCTTATAACAGGCATAAAAATACAAGACTTTTTCTACATTTTAACATTAAGTAGAAAGTGACGCAGAGTGACGCGACATACTAAAAATCTAAGTGAAAATATAATTTTAAAAATAATAGTTAAATATTTTATAAAATACAAATGTAGCTAAAATTAGGTAACAATTACGCCCTTAAATAACTGAAACACGTTACAATGATCATACATTCAGCTGCATGTTCCATCTTAAAGCATCACACTAACCACAAAGACAACCAAACCACAGCCACTTACATTCAGCCTCCAATTCAAACTGCTCGAACAGTGGTGACTGATTTACACTAAGATGCGTTTATATCCCGGAATAGTGAGCGGCATTTATATGAGAATGCTGTGGAAGTAATTAATTTTGTTTTTTTAATTATGAAAATAAATAATTTTGTCCTCATAGATTTCGAGTTTGACCCACTGTGCGTCGGCTTTACTTCCCCACCGAAGGAAGGCATACTGAGGGATGTTGAACGCCTTGAAGGAATCCGACGACTTCGAAACAGACATTATAGACGAGCTTGTCACAGCAGTAACAAAAGCACGCATCACAAACCCATTGCTGATAGCTGGAGACTTCAATTGCCGCATTGATGTCCCGTCCAGGAAAACAATCGCGCTTCTTATGTACCTAGAGGAAGAGTGCCTATCTCTAACAAACAAATGCGATGAGAAGACATACATGGTCTTCAACGGCAGCAGTACCATGGACCTCCTCTTCATAAGCAACGACATGAAAGCAACACATCAGGAAGTGTTATACAACGCTGTAGCCTGAAAACACTTCCCACTAGAAACGACCCTCATGGTTAACGCCAAGACAACCACTCAAAAGAGCTCCTAAGCCCTTATATTAAGGAAACTAGACATGGACATGAGACGCAATATAGACAAAGAAGGAATAATGAGCATCACCAAATCAGAAAATCTAGATGCAGTGCTTACACTAAATGAAAACCACATTAAGGACGCAACGCCGCAAGTTACTCAAAATACAAGGAAAGCAAATCCCTGGTTCACCGTTGAGTGCTTTGGAAAGAGGAAATAGGTGCTAACAGCATAGCGCAAGATGAAAAGAGCACGAACACAGACCGGTGTACAGAAGTATGCCGAGAGAAAAGAATACTACAAGGCGGCAGTGAAACGGGCAAAGGGAGCCTACCAACAATAGAAAGAAACATGACTAATCCAGGAGGCCGAAGAAAACCCGTGCTCAGTCCTGAATCCCAAACGACCGAAATTCCCGAAGGACATACCAGTGACAACGTGGGAGTACCTCAGCGCAATTCTCCAGGTACGAGACACCAGGCTAGTCAGAATTACGTCCCCTCCCATACAACAGAACCGATGTTGGCAGAGGAAGTACTCACCGAGATCAATAACTGCAAAGGAAAGAAAGCCTGTGTACCAGATAACATCCACTACGAGCACTTAAAAGAAGCAGCACCACAATTAAAAGATACCTGGGCAGCACTTATGAATAAATGTCTACTTCAAGGACGTATTCCGTCAAGCTGGAGGGAGACGACTTAGAAGATACTATGCAAAGGAAAGGGTAATACAAGGGACCCGAACTCCTACCGAGGCCTTGTTCTAGAGATCTCTCTCTTAAGATTTTCACGAAAATACTAACGAGGAGACTCACTGATATAGTCGACAATAAGGTCCCTGAAGGTCAGTTCGGCTTTCGGAAATGAGGAAATACACTACAAGCTGTCCAGTGTCTTCTGGACGACGTAGAAGAGACATGATAGCGGAAAGCTACATACAGTGTTCGTCGACTACACCAAGGCGTTCCGTCTAGTTAATAGAAACACACTAATCAGAAAACTGGAAATCATAATCGGAAATGAACACTACCTCACCTGAACAATAAAGAACATCCTGCACAAGAATAAGCTACAGATAGATGACCCAATCGGAACCAATAGAGCAAACGGAGTGTTACAGTGTGACTCATTGGGCCCGCTACTGTTCAACATTGCTACAGCCGACATCGTCAAAGCCATTCACCTCGAGGGAGTGAAAATATACATCTACGCGGACGATATGGTTGTGGCATCGCCATCAAAGAAAACCCTGCAACTGTCAACTTACGAGTATAAAAATGCTCATTTACATCCTCATTCTAGTCTACGTAAACTAATCACTGAAAGTGGGGGGAAGGGAGGTATGTATGTATGGCCTCAATTAAACAGACAAACCTCAATTTGCGCATTAAGTATGGAACCTGATATCTTTCAATGGACATATCGATTGCCTTACGTTAGAAAAATTTTAGACTGCTAATATAAGAAAAGATGCCAAGAAACTAAATGTAAAATGCTGCGTGCCTACTACGGTCTAAAATCGCTCTGTTAAAATAAATATGTCGAGATTAAATGAGTTGGACACAGTTAATTACACAGTTCAAAAGAATTAGCGGAACATGTTTTGTAACGGCCAGTATGGGAACGCTATTTTGACACGGGGTAAAAACGGTCGAACAGCATTTCTTTTGACATTACCGACGCAGGGTAGAACAAAGGACTGTGATGCATTATTTAGATGCGTAGCCATAGATTAAAATGTCAGCTGAACCCTCCCCCAAACGAAGTGCGTATTGGTGTGAGAGTGTCATTGTGCGGTATACGGATTGGAGTTGCCACATGTGCCAGTTTTCGTAATAAATGGATATTCAGTTAAAATTTAAATCCTATGTTTATATATTATGCACAAGTTGTTTATCTGCTTCCTCATAGCAGCATTTTCACTATTAATATGATCCACTTGCAATGATATACCACGTGTTCTGTTCATCCTTTACTACCGTCATTGTATTGTTTACAGTGCCTTGCCATCTGCATTTTCAAGCCTTGAAGCATCTAAGCATCAGAAAGAGATCGATGAAACCCATCTTCTTCATCTTCATAATGTTGAACTGTCCCATGGCAACGATCAAGCGGGAGTGAATTGTGCAGAGAAATCACATGTTTGTATGATTTGTGATCAAGCATTTTCTCGAACTGGCAGTCTCAAATCTCATATGCTAAGACATCAAGGTAAATCGCCGCTCTGCTGTAGTACATGCTGTAAAGTATTTACCCGCCGTGCAGATTTGTCAAGGCACATTAAAACTCATATAACAAAACTACAAAAACATGCTTTAAAAGTTGCTCGCAACACGTGCTCTCTATGCAATAAGGTCTTCAATAAAATCTCACATTTGAAAAGTCATATGTTGTCGCATGAGGGTGTGAAACCACATTTGTGTATAACCTGTGGTAAGACATTCACTCAACGCAGTAATATGTTAGCCCACACGACCGTGCATACTAAGGAACGACCTTTCAAATGTGAAGTATGTCAAAAATCATTTGCTCGATTAGGACACCTGAAAGAACATACGCTTATTCACACTGGGGACAAACCTCACCCTTGTCCTAAGTGCACCAAGTTGTTTCCCCGGCGTAGTGACGTTAAAATACATCTCCTCACCCACGCTGATATCAAGCCATTTTCCTGTGGAATTTGCATTAAATCGTTCACCCGACGTGGAATACTTGATAAACATATGGCAGTGCATTCTGCAAAGAGGTCATATACTGTAAGTGTGATAAATGTGGGTTAACCTTTAAGTCATTGCAAGTTCGTAGGAAGCATACTGTTTTAACGTTTGGCAAGGAGATCTCTTTCTTTGCCTAACATGTGGGAATGGTTTTACGCTCCGTGAAGAACGTGACGCTCACATGTTGATACATGATGAAGAATCACTTGTTCACTGTGCGATAGAATGTAGGCTATATGACGCGAAGTGATCTATATATGCACATGATCGTTTACACTTGAAGTACGCTGCATGTTTGTGGCATATGTGATAATGTATTTGCAAGTCGTTGGCAGCTTAGAAGACAAACTATCCCACACAATTGGGTCTGGTTCTTCATAGTAAATTTCCGGGTAGCTTTTTGAGCAGACATTATCGCAAAGAGCTGATTGGTGTAATCAACAAATCAAAACTATTAATGGTATGGAGCTTCCAACATAGATTGGATGTCTCGCAAAATTTCTTATGAAATTGACTTCCAGAACACCTTATACTATCATCAATAGGAAAGGAAGCGATAATTTCTTCCCATTTCTAATATTTTTTTCTTGTATTTCTGTTAAGAGTGGAGTGCACTGTGTTTAAAAACCAGAAGCTATAAAATAGAAGGTGTCGTCCTGGCAAGTTTTCTCCCCGGAAGCGTTGTTACGGATATCTAAGGCACAAGCACAATTTAAGTGAGGTAAGAAATGATTGAATTTAATGAAGGTGCTTGAAAAGAAGAGAAGGCTGGGCTTTCTGGGAAGAACTCATAATAATAATATTGTATGGCCTTGGTGCCGGGTGCAAACTTTATTATTTGACACCCAGAGGGTAGCTTGCATGTCGAATTTTGTTGTTCCTTGACTATGAAAGTCAAGGAGGTTAGATGTTAGATATCTAAGCTCCTTGAACACTATAGCGCTTTCTAGTAGAGAAATGAGGAACTTTGTGTTGGCGGAAACTCCCGAGATTAATTTTGCCATTATGAACTCGGCCTACTGAATTCAAATGGGTTCTTTGACATGCCAACATCGTATGACATGCGTATCGTATTATTGCCGCCTTTCAAAAATCACTTACCACGGCCAGGAGCGAACCTGCCATCTTGGGGTTAGTAGACCGACACGATATCCACTCACCGACCGTGGCAAGCTGGAAGAACTCGTGAGAACATCATAATGCCCTTAAATGATTTTCCTTAAAGAGGTCATTTGAAAGTCACCTTTCTGTATCCTTTTCTTTGTAAAAATATGTCATCTGAACCGGGAAATGAAGAAGAAGAAGATAAACCAATAGATAAACTGAAGGATGAAAGTCTATGGTATGAATACCAGGCTAAGTTCAAAATACAACTAGCTAAAGTGTATAGTGATATTAATAAAATATTGTCCTAAGTGTACTATTTGCTGGGATGGCTATAATATGAATCACCTACCTTCATTAATAGTGTCTAAAACAACTTTCTATGTATTATAGGTACGTGGTGTTTAAGTTGTTTATTTTATTTCATTTTATTTTAAAAGGCAAAAATAAATGTTATAATTAATAAATGTATATTTAAGTTTATTCTATTGTATTAATATACACTTTGTATTTTTTGATTTCTGGCTTTCATTCTTTATGTAAGTAAGCTTTATATTTTATTTATGAAGGCTAAGCTGTTAAATATTTTGTGATTGTTTTTGTTTCTAATTCATAGTAAAATACTGACGTGATGTGGTTTAATCAAAGAATTGGATGTGTCTGGGACAATGACAAAAGGACATGAATAGGTTTGTGTTGGAAGTTCAATTTGTTACAATAGGTTCTTCTGCAGCTATATAAATAAGACAATTTTACTGTTATATGTATAGCAACTGTGCATTTGTATGTTTCCGACACGAGAATAAATAAATAAATAAATAAATAAATAAATAGGTTCTTTGATACCATAATTTTCGGCCCTATGGATTGTACCCGTTAAATAGGGCCCTTCAAGTCAGGACTCTTTTTGGGGGCATGTTCAGACCTCTACTTAACCTGCTAATATCTGTCTTGGGTAAAACTAAACTGAGAACATCAACACATCCAGGTAAGCTTAAACATAATAATTGCTGAGTTATAATAAAAATGAATTTACTATACAAGTACAATTCAAATCGCATAAAATCCCTCGAATATGTACATAAAAATTACATAAGATTTACTGTAAGCAAGGATCTTAAAGATCCTTTCCCAAGCCCACAATTTGCACAAGTCAAACTGTTGAATTGTCCGTCAAATACAAATAAATTAAACTGTTTAGTCAACTGAAGCCAAATTTATGGTCTTGTGTGCGACTGGGATGCAGATAAATAACCATTACTGATCCAGATCTTCCTACCCATGTAGTCAAGACTATGCTCTAGGGGTAGGTCATTACCACAAATTTAAAAAAAAGCAATGTTCCATAACATAATCACCACAATCTCTTATCCCAAGTACACAGAGGATTCGCCGATTCTTCCTGTGATCTCCCCCACTCTCTCAAACTACGGAAAGGCTATCATTCACCTAACCTTGAGCTATTGTACTTCCCCTGGCATCTGCTGTGATAATAACAGCCCTTTTGTGCCTGCTCACCGTCCAATATGAACAACTTCTTATAGCTCTCATATATTCCAGCCTGAACATGAAAAATATTGCCAGACTCTTTGGGTGATATGAATAAAACGGAGTATAAGCTCATGCTCAACAATTTTGTAGTATATACTCAGAATGGTATGAATAAAAAGTTGAAGTTTAGACTCACTGAGAAGTTCATACTCAAGGGTGGGAGTAAATGCTCAGTTACTGAGTATATACTGCAATGTGGTATGAATGAAAGAAGTATATGCTACAAATCTGAAGTATATACTCATAATTTCTGAAGTCTGCCCATTACCATGCTCAGCTGTCTAATCTCAAGATGGTTGAGGTTATGTTTGTAGATGTAAATAACTTGCGGGCTAGGAAAGTGTATAATTACGAAGAACGGTTTCAGAGAGGGACTGTAGATCATTATACCGGTTTAAGATAGATAATATTATATTGCTTTCTGATTACTTTTTGCGCAAATACTCGGAAACAAGAGGAAAAGCTTTAAAGAACAATTGATTTTCTTCAGTATTTGACTTTCTGTGATACATTTGCCAAAGTTTCCAGCGAAGCGAATATTTCTAGCTTTTAGAAATTCGCTTTTCCTTCCGCGAGTTAGGTGTTTGAGACTTGGCAAATACTGAATGATAGTCACAGACAATCCTTACAAATGCCAAATCGGAAACATTTGATTTATGATCATATGAGTCGTCCAGTTGCAAAACTCGTTTAATCCACTTGTGAATAAAAATGATTTTCATGAGAAACTATTCTCTGGAATTCGCCTCCCGTACCTTTTGTGTTTTTTGTTTTCTACGTTTTTCTTTTTGCTCTTTGGTTTAGTGTTTGCTTTGTGCTTATGCTTTTGAATGTTACTTTTTGCTTTTCTTTCTTGGTTTTGTTTTTGTGTTTGTTTTCTGCTTTTGCTTTTATTTCTGAATTTTGCTTTTTGTTTTGTGTTTCTTGTTTTTTGTTTTCTGCTTTTGCTTTTGAATTGAATTTTGCCTTTTGCTTCGTGTGTTTTGTTTTTGTGTTTGTTTCCTGGAAAATTAAAATAAAACGAAACAAATTAAAGTAAGAAATAAACAAATCAAAATCAAACAAAATAAACAAAGGAAAAGGAAAATGAAACAAAACAAAAAATAACAATTAAAAAAACGAAATAAAATAAATCAAAACAAAATCAAAAATATGAAGAAAAAATATAATTTTACGACATAATCCTTATTCACAAGTGGATTAAAAGAGTTTTGCAACTGGACGACTCATATTCATCCCCACTAACAGACATTTCAATTAACCAGGAACGTTCAATTAATCAACAAGACAAGTCTACAGCAGACGACTGGTTTGCATTAACAAATGGCATGTAAAACAGTTGACTGACTAAACGTGCGTCGACGAAACGAGAGTAACATCGTGGCACAAGTGAAGTATATACTCCAAAAGGAGGGGAAATTGTAGTAGATACTCAAGATCTTTTATTCATAACAAACAGAGTATATACTCAAAACTGATGCTCATGCTCGAAGTACATACTTGGAAGTTTATACTCAGTTTTATTCACATCACCCTTTAATAAGTTTTATTCTCGAATGGACCCTTAAACACAAGGGTACTGTGCCCGATATTCCAACCTTGAATTGCGTGGCCCGGTTCATCACCGCAATCCGGTACAACATATTATAAAAACATGGATGATCAAACAAGTTTAGGTTCGAAAACAAAAGAAAATCTGGGAGGACGAGATCTGAATGACCTAAGGGCGTGAGTTAGAACTAGGGTTCATAGGAAACATCCTAAATGTTATCCCCAATCATCCATGTGGCGTTGCGGAAACGATGGAAGATAGTACAAAGTTACGATTAAATTCTGCATTTATTATGGGATGCACTGGTTACAGATTAATAACAATGATGTCCCTCCTATCCCTACACTTGTAGATTATCTAAGTGAATTCTCGATGTGGAATGAAAAATAAAATTGAAAAGAAATATTATTTTTAATAGGGACAAAAATGTCCTCGTGCCCTACCTTTCAGTATAAATGAACTAACGGAGATCCAGCCTAATGTCACTTCTTTGAACTGAATCCTAATACACACTGTTGTATTCCACTCATCTCCTAGTCTAGAGTTCATATCTGAGATGGTTTACGAAACAAAATAATTAGTATTCACTTATCAAAAGAAATTAATGTTCACAAAGCTGTTCCATTTGATCTTCTTCTAAATAATTAATTAATTCTGAATCATGGATGTCCATGCTTATTCTTTAAATAATTAGCATGCCCTTAGTCATTAATGTCTTTCTCACAATGAAATTATTAACTGCCAATCACTTTTGAAACACACTGTGCTCCCTCGGCACTACTTTGGTCCAAACCTTTTCTCATTACATTTAACTGTTACATTACTTTATTAATCAGGACAATCATACAATTTCTACTTCGCTTCACAAGATGGTATGGACTTTGGCTGATACACTAGTTATTAACAAGTTGATACGATAAAATTCATTGAAATTCTGCTTAATTAGAATCCTGGGTGCTCTGAAGTAGATTTAACAACTACATGAAATGCCATACTAATAGTTGTTAAGTATCCATCCCGACCTTAATTTGATATATTCATTTGCATACTTTCATTTACCACACTAATTATTCTCGTACTTTCACTTACAGTACATGGATGCAACATTACACAATATTTTTTTATCAGAATGGTCCTTTAACCATCTAATTATATTTCATTTCTCCTCACTTCTATTATTTATTCAACAATCACATTACTTGAACTTCATTTATCTTTTTACCATCATTTATTACTCATTTTTTTAAAACTTATGTACCTCATTAATACTTTCACATTTGGCTTACTCATTCCACATCCTGCCGTGTGAGTTTAAAAACCTTGATTGAAATTAATAGTATGCTCAAGAATACTATTCTGTTATGTTGAGTTCCTCATAATTATGTGGTCTCGATTTCTAATAATTTTCTACCTAACCAAATGTCTTCAACTAGCTTACGAAATATACTCTAGCGTAAAACCAACTACCGGTAACTTGTTTATAGCGTCGTCTCCACACTTCTATCACTAATTTCTACCTAGTAGGGATTAACTCTACTAATAAATAATTTAAGTTCAACATCCTCGACTAAACAACTAACTTACTTCGTTGCAATAAATTGCAAAATAATTTAACGTTCCTACGATCAACATCGTGAATATGGGGTTCTTAATACTGCCGCAATAGAATTTGATGATTCTCCAACTATTAAAATCAACGAGATATCCTGATATCCTGATGTGGTCTGTACCTTCGACTTCTTCCTGAGGTTACCTGAGGTGTCTCCCTTGTGAAAATGGCTCCTTCTACATCTCCACTCCATTTCCGTCTGGATCCCACCCATCTCCAGGTCCCTTGGTAGACTCGTTTTCTATTGTCGGCCTCCATCTTCGACTCCAGAACGTCAGATGTTTCCGTAACTTCCCATGCCTCCTGTCTCTAGCAGCCCATCGTGTAGTGGTAAGAGTTCATCGTGAAATATGAGCAGTTACTGTTGCTGATATCCATGTTGATCAAAAATTTGACTTGTTGTTCTGACCGTCCAGTTTTGTAGCACTTGGTTCTGATAGATCATTCGTGCAATCCCCACTCTGATATTGTCATTGGCTTACTAACACTAGCTGATTTACGCAAAGAAATGTTAGGTGCTTGGAATAACTCGCAACACTTCGCGTCGCGTGGAAACATAATGGTATTCAGCCTTGACCCACAACGCGTTCAGTTGGGTTGACACGTCACGGGCTCCTGGTTCTCCTTGAAAAGTGACGATCGCGCTTGCTGGCTTGCGTTCGTAAGTTCACGCCAGCTGACACTTCCCGTATTCAGTCCACTTATTAAACTGATATCACGAGAGCCTGTGCGATACCATCTACTTAACATATACGTATACAATTTACAAGAACAGTCTCGCTGTCGTTACAGCACACGTCTATTACAGATTCCGCTCTGCATAACTTTCTCGTAAAACATGAACATCGCATTTTATATGTCCGCTTGTTCCGTCATTGAAAGTAAGTTCCACCATGCCACTGCGGCGATTAACTCAACACTTTCGTGCACAATAATAGCCGCGTTATACAACTGTCTGTTTCGAAGTACCGGTATTACTGTCTCCGGTCGGTGTACAGTAAGAAGTAGTTAGCCTACTTTCGATTATTGCAAAAAATGAAAGTAGACTTATGAGATCAACACAGGGCGAAAAATTGTGTGTCTGTCTGTGTGTGTGAGTGTGTGTACTCTGAATGTCTGCCCCTCCTCCCCTAACAATTCGAACACGGCGAAACCGAATTGAACGAAATTTGGTACAGAGGTAGCACTAGCAAAGGGCACCTCAGTGTCATGTTTTATATCGCCGCCTTCTTGACGGAAACGTAATGGTGGCCACTCAAATGTTCAAAGCTTAAATCAAATTACAACTAACCTAATCATACGATCCCTACCAAATTTTGCAACAACATATATTTATATGTCGAGCGTCTTTTGACTAAACTACAAGGTCATCAGCCCAATGGTTTGCAGATGGCGGCCATGTATGTGTGCAAATCGATTCCCCCTATCTATTCAAACATGGTGAAACCGAATTGAACGAAATTTGGTACAGAAGTAGCATTAGCAAAGGGCACCTCAGTGTCATGTTTTATATCGCCGCCATCTTGACGAAAACTTAATCGTGGCCACCCAAATATTTAATGCTTAAATCAAATTATGACCAACCTAATAATCTGATCTCTAACAAATTTTGCAACATTATACCTTTATGTACGAAGAATCTATTGACCGAACTACAAGGTCATCAGCCCAATAATTTGCGGATGGCGGCCATGTATGTGTGCAAATCGATTCCCCTATCTATTCAAACACGGTGAAACCGAATTGAACGACATTTGGTACAGAGGTAGCACATGCAAAAGGCAACTCAGTGTCATGTTTTATATCGTCGCCATTTTGACGGAAACGTAATGGCGGCCACCCAAATGTTAAGAGCTTGAATCATATTACGACCAACCTAATCATCTGATCTCTACCAAATTTTGCAACAACATACCTTTTTGTGGGAAGCATCTTTTGACTGAACTACAAGGTCATCAGCCCAATAGTTTGCAGATAGCGGCCATGTATGTGTTCAAATCGATTCACCATATCAATTCAAACACGGCGAAACCGAATTGAATGAATTTTGTTCAGAGGTAGCACTAGCAAAGGGCGCCTCATAATCATGTTTATTATCCGTATAACACGTTGTATTTCAACAAGCTACTACAACCAACATTCAATTATACTCCTTGAAAAGGACAAAGAGTTATAACAATAGCCATGCATTTAGGAGAAAGTAGGCTATATGTTCTTTACTGAACATGTTGTCTTTCTTCTGTAATCACCTCACCATTACGTCTCACCTTCGCGATGACAGAGCGCTCTATAGCTTAGTATTCACACCACGTGGTCAACTTAACTCCTGCTTTCTTGATGTACAGCCGTGACACCTCTTATCCTTCTCTCAATTTCATGCATAGGCTTAATTATTCTTACTTTACATCCGTTTCATTTTATAACCAAAATTTCACTACACACTTATTCAGCGTAATCGTGTATCTTGTACTTGAGATCTCGCAGTCGTGACGTCTTTCTGCTCCTCTATATCACCAATCCATCATTAAATCATGAGGTTGCGTTCTACTATCTTGACGTATGCCATATCGGTGACAGTACAGTAACAAGTATCAGTGGTAATAATTGCGATCTACAGTATTCTGCAAGAGAGAAGTTAGTGTAGTCACGAAACTCTCCCTGCATCACTCAGTATTTTGACCGACCTTGCTTTATGGAAGTGAGAGCTGGGTAGATCCAGGGTATCTGATACATTAGCTAGAGGTAACTGATATGAGGGTAGTACGAATGATTTCTGGGACAAATAGATGGAAGCAATGTTAGAAGGGCACTGGTAATGAAGAGATAAAGGCTAGATAAAGCTGATCGTATGAGCCGACTCAGATGGTGAGGTCATGTGAAGATAATGGGGGAGGAGAGATTTCCTAAGAGGCTAATGAGTTCAGGTGTATAGAGTAAGAGAACTAGAGGAAGACCTAGGAGGCGATGGTTAGATTCAATTTTGAATGATTTCAAAGTGAGAGGTGTAGAAACAGAGGGGGCCGCAGTACTAACTGCTAATAGGGAATCGTGGAGGAGACTTGTTCGCAAGCAAAGGCTTGCAGACTAGACTGGACACTGAAACGTAAACCAGTCTGAAATGGAATGTGTGTACGCTCTGAGCTGGACAACAGCTACTGTACTCGATCAGTCTAGTTTTGGGAGGTTTACATCTTCGGCAATTATTATAGCATTGCCCGTACGAGTTTTATCATAAAGGGTGTCGAGGAGCGAAAAGAAATCTTTAGGTGCTCTATACGCCCTTAATCACCAGAAGAGGGAATTTATTTCGATCATTAACTGACTTGACATCTCCCCGTCGATCAACACCACTCGTTATAATCTTTGCATTTCTAAACGTTGTTTTTCGATTTTCTGCCTCGGTGTTAGCTGAAAATATAGAAGCTAAGCAACGACTGTAGAGAAGGAATGAGGAAGGACTTGCAAAGCACTAGTAAAGATTTCATAATCTGTATCGGCCTACTTAAAGAATCTAGATACAGTACGGTATATTACTGCGCACACAAATAAATACTCCCCCACCTGACTTCCCCCAATCGCTTCTGTACATTGCGTAGGTCCATTGAATTATTTCGTTACCGGTACTATTGATATCCTTGTGTACAACCAAGATTCAGTAGCCTTGACAAAGTCCGGAAACTTCGTCTCCACAAGATTCCAAAAATCAATTAATTTATTTCGTAAACTCTGAGAGTTGACCTGCATTAATCTTAAGAATCTTACCTCTACAGCAAATATCCCAAAACAGCTCATTCAATTCCCGTCGGCTGACAACCACTGGACCGGCTTCTCCTCACGAAAGCCGGCAAGAACCGTTGACTCTGTCATGTGATGTAGGTAAAAAGTGCTCCGTCGATTTTAATGCAGCCCGTCTCGGGCGAAGTCGTGGCCACCATTCCAGCAGTCTGCATCTACGTACACTAATCCCAACTGCACACATACCCAGTCCTTGCGGTCTTCATCAGCCTTGACATCTCCCCGTCGATCAACATCACTCGTTATAATAACAGTGGTGTAGTTCGTAGCATGCGGAACTGCTGTGCCCAAGATAGCGGATTCAAGCCCCGCCGAAGTCGTCGGATTTTTTAAGAGTGTTAAAAATCCTTCAGTGCCTTCCTTCGGAGGGGAAGTAAATCTGGCGGTCATAGATTTATGGCATGTAAAAGATCCTTCCACAGACTAAACTTATGTGAAGCTACATTTCTAGGTTAGATTTCGTTGGAACGCTCTAGCAAAGTTTCAACGTTCACTACTAGATATCATTGAGATCTGGTAGCGATTTGAAATTGAACGGAACTTGTAGCTCACCCTATGGGTGTCTACTTGAAGCAGCTACAACCTCTGGCGAGCCGGAGATGTCCTCGGACACTCCCGGCACTAAAAGCCATGCGCTAAATAAATATCGTTATAATCTTCGCATTTCTATACTTTGTTTTCACTTTTCTGTCTCGGTGTTAGCTGAAAATATAAAAGCTTGGCATCGACTGTAGCAAAGGAATGAGGCAGGTCGAACTTTTTCACTTGTTAGAGGTACCATACACAGATCGCAAGAAAACATATTTATAGTAGATCAGTTCCTCTCAACTGCGGGTCACATCGTTGAGAGATTTCCACCGTATATGTGTGACCAGTGGCGTACATAGGATTTCCTTCTGGGGGTAGGGCTTTAATTACTATAGAAGGGTAGTTGTGTAGGCCTACACTATTAAAGGGGTAGATGACCTTGCTGTTCCGCCCTTAAAACGACAGTCTTCATCATCATACATTATTAAAATATTTCGATTAATATTCATAAAAAACAATAATCAAATAAACATTCTCTTTGGATGAAAGCTGTTTTGGGTCTCTATATTTTCAGCACAATAAAAAAATGACAATAGAAGATTTTTTAAAATATGGAAAACAGTATCCAAATATTAAAATTGAAATGATGCAGTGGTAGCGTCATGTCCTTACGTGTGTGACCTGAATCCTATTGAACAAAGGTGCGGGAACATAGGCTAACTTGGATGGGAATCTCAGTATGAAGTGACTGTAATTGACTTAACCGAAGCAGTGATTCAGGCTGTGAACGTGGATGACTGAAAAGGCTATTGCAAAAAGGTTCGACAGGTGGAGACACACTACTGGAAAAGTGATATTCACTCACTCACTGAATGACTGTTCAGGAATAGGCCTATAGGCTACCGCGATTCTTACGTGTCTACTTTTTTAGTGTAGTAAATGACGTCATAGATGGCGTACGGATGTTGATGTTTGTTTGATGTGCCTTGGGTTGCCGCCACGTTACTCTGCTGTATGAGGTTTCAATCAGTGCATCGTTACATGGGGATGCAGTCACATAACGTACCGTACGGTATGTTTAAGAGCGAGGTTTGATCGTGAGTTACGAATGCTCATAAATTACTTTCAGTTCTTCAATTTAATTGAAAAATTGAACTGCACTCTTCGAAAGCCATGGTGAGACGTCGGTCTGGGTGGAACCATTGATCGCTATTAGGTTAGACGACTGTCTGGACGAAACCATTGGCTACTACAAGGCTAGGCCACTGTCTAACCGAAAAGCACTGCTTGTAAGTTACTTCAAGCAAGGGGGTTTGGGATATAAACACCATGGCTAAGTTTGTGTTTGTATGTAAAACATTATCAACACGCAAAATGAACACTTATGCATAAATTAAACCTTTAGCTTCGTCCATAACGTCATGGATACTGCCATTTTGTGTCTAGAGGAATTCTTTGTTTATTTGTTTAAGGAATCGCGATCTCTGCTGAGGTTAGGTCCAGTTAGGGACAGATTACTGGCTTTTGACAGGTTTCATTTACTTCTGTACCATATGCATTTTAATTCATTATCTACGATGAAAGTGCAATCGATTTAACATGATTTGCCCTGGGAACAGAGATAAGTTTCTGCCCTCATTAAGTTAAAGTGTTTCCTTGAACAAATTCTGTTAGTGTGCCTGTCTTTGATAGGTAGGCCCTATACTACTGGAATAGTATTAAGATTTCTAACGGCACGGTAAAAATTTCATCATATGTGAGAGGAAATTGGATGAATTGAGCAAACTAACTGTAAGCTGAGTGGCTGTAACGTTGACGTTCCACTTCTTGAAACAAGTAGGCTACTATCCCTACCTACAGTAGGCATAACTTCGAATTACAGTAATCATATTTGTTTACAGCCATTAAATAGGGCACGATGATCCAGTTATGGCTGAGAAAAATCTTTTATCTACCCGAATCCACTGTAAAGGGAATCATCGCCACGAAGAAGCCAATTTTCGGGTTTTAATGGATCTGTCTTTATAGCCTTAGATTTGAAGTGCTCCATGAAAATATTAAGTCACCACGGTTATAATGGTGAACCCATTGGAGTTCCCTCATGTTGTTCCAAACTTTTACCGTCATAGTTGAAGTACGTTTTACTTAGGCAAAATTCGCTGATGCTAAGAAAATCATTGTAGGCTATACCTATTTCGAGTTTCTCAAGTACGGTATATTAATGGGCTCCTTCTTCGGTATATTTGTGAAAAGCGACTGGACGTCGAAACTCGTAGCCTAAGCATATCAGATTCTTATAGGCTAGTTTCCAGGCTTTAATTATTTCAATAAGACACTTATTAGAATCTCAGACGTGAGACTCTGTATGGCTTAGGCCTACTAATGGACGTAGGCTAGTCCTGTTGATATGTAGGTGACCCTATGGCGTTAGCAATAGGTCTAGTGGTAGTTGATACTTGCTGGGTTTGTTCCTTATCATGTAGTGAGCTTAAAAATATTTTTTTGAACTTTTTTTGAATTACCGTTTTTAAATGGCGGCCATTTTGTTATAGGCCGATCGTGGTTTTTTTGTGTTTGTAAGCATCTGCGGTTTTTTAAATATCTCGGCAATGGGTTGCTCTAGGCCTATCAAATAAAAAGCATTGAATTCAGTACACTTTGGCCTACACATTGATCCCATTATCACTAGGGTTCATATGTCCTTTTACAGATTTTTAATTAATCAAAATTGTTGTTTTAAAATTCAAAAATCTGAATTTTCAATCAATAATTTTTCTAAGAAAGGACAGTTTCTCATCCCGAACATTTTTTGTGCTTCTACACTTCATAGTAGTGTAATTGTTTATAAAGTTTCAGTGGTGAGAAGTTACCCCTCAAAAAGTTACAGGCTTTTAAAAAACTGATTTTTGACCTGCAATATTTTGGTTGGGGGACCAGATAAAAATCTGAAAATTTCACATTTTAAAGATCGTTATAGTAGTAAACTTCAGTATAAATTTCAAGTTTGAGATTTAATTGGAAGTCAGTTAAAAAAAATTAATATTTGTAAAATTACGTTCGCAATTACTCTACTTTTGAGGCACAAAATGTAGGGTGAATAAAATACACAAATTGCATAGTAATGAATTTGTATTTAATTGTTAGAACTAATTAAATAAAGAATTTTAAGTAAAAAATTGATGCCTCCGTGGCTTAGGCGGCAGCACGCCGGCCTCTCACCGCTGGGTCCGTGGTTCAAATCCCGGTCACTCCATGTGAGATCTGTGCTGGACAAAACGGAGGCAGACAGGTTTTTCTCCGGGTACTCCGGTTTTCCCTGTCAAAATTTCATTCCAGCAACACTTTCCACTATCATTTCATTTCATCTGTCATTCATTTAATCATTGCCCCAGAGGAGTGCGTCAGGCCCAGGGGCAATCGCCCCCCCCCCCCCACAAGAGAAAAGAAAGGAGGTAAAAAGAGAAAGGAAAAGGGGGAAAGCGAAGGAGAGGAGAGAAGCGAAGGAGGAGACGCACAAAACGAACTATAAACAACGCTCTTAACCTACCTAGTATTCAGTTAATAATCGTGCAATATAAATTAAATTACCTAGTCGCAACGCTCTCTTCTCGCTACCCCGCTCGCACTGTTGCTATTGTTGTGACGAGCCGAGCAGACTGAGCACGCGCGCCTGTCTGAGCCTGTCGATTTCGTGTCACGCGTTTCGCAGTGAAGCGGTGCGGTGGTGTGATTTGTCGCATGTGTGGTTTATGTCTGTTATTTTTTAAATAATTGTTTCGTGGAGATTTGTGTTTTAAGTGAAAGAAGCTTCCTGTTGCTGCCTGCTGCCAGTGCCTGAAAGGATCTCTTATGATGGTAAGTAACTGTTGGCTGTTTTCAAAGACTGTTTGCTTTTTACAATTACACTAATTACCTGGACATACGGTCGTTTATACCGAATGTTTCCTTCGTTAGATTGCCAATGTCAATCTTACAGCAACCCTACAAGCGCGGGACACCAGACCTATTCAGGTTAACAACCCTTCTCAACTACCAGTGCCGATCACGGCACAAGATGTCCTAATTGAGATAAACAACTGCGCAGAAAAGAAAGCATGTGGTCCAGATACTATTCACTACGAGCACCTGAAGATGACAGCTCCGCTGTTAAAAGGGCTATGGGCAGAGCTCATGAACGAATGTTTACTTCAAGGTCACATACCGTCAAACTGGAGAACCTCGACTTTGAAGATGCTATATAAAGGAAAAGGTAATACAGGAGACCCAAATTCCTATCGTGGTATCGCTTTGGAAAACACAATCTTTAAGATCTTTACGAAAATACTCACTAGAAGACTCACAGATTTAGTTGACAACAAGATACCTGAAGAACAGTTTGGCTTCCGGAAAGGAAGGAATACACTACAAGCCGTTAACTGTCTTTTAACGAATGTAGAAGACGCGCTAAGACAGAAAAGAGGAAAGCTATATGCAGTATTCGTCGACTACACCAAGGCGTTTGATCTAGTGAGTAGAAACGCTTTGCTCAGGAAACTTGAAAATATGATCGGTAAAGAACATTACCTTTTTGGGATAATAAGGGACATTCTCCACAAAAACAGCCTACAAATAGATGACAGTATAGTTCAATCAGAACGAATAGAACAAACAAATGGTGTACTTCAGGGTGACCCTTTGAGCCCGTTACTATTTAACATCGCTACAGCTGATATCATTGAGGCTATTTACCTTGAGGGAGCGAAAATTTACATCTACGCGGATGATATGGTTGTGGCATCGACATCAAAGGAAACCTTGCAATCGTCCATTGATAAACTTACCACATGGGCTCAAAAAAATGTAATGACGATAAACTGCACCAAGACAGTAATGCTGGCATTCCGTAAAGGCGGGAAACTATCCGCAGATGAGCATATACTACTAAATGGAGAACCCCTAGTCAATGTAAATCATTTCAAATACCTAGGAGTAATAATGCAAATGCAAGGGAACGTATTCACGCGACATGTCAGGGATAGAACAACATCGGCCATAAAAGCAATGCAAGACATAATGCAACTGGGAAATCTATCTTTACAAACCGCAATGAATTTATTCAGAACGAAAATAACTCCAATAGTGACATACGGCATTCAAATAACTTGGGATCATTTGACACAAAGTAACCTTCGAGAGATAGAAAGAGTTAAGTCTACTTTCCTAAAGAAAATTCTGCACTTATCAAAATACACGCCATCTCGTCTAACGTACGTACTAGCAAGGGAGACTTTCTTCATAGAAGACCTGCGTTTGGAGAACTCCCTACCATCAACAGTGCAATACCAGAGACTGATCGAAGAACTAAACCTCAAGCATAATGACATATGGCCTGATTTCTACTCCACAGAAGCTCTTATGTCGACGGACTGGATGAATGCCAACTTTGAACTGCGGCATACGATCACCCGTTTTGCAGTCCACGGTTTTCATTTTAAGATATGCACAGCAAGAGGATTTCATGACCCAGGCCCCCAATGCACCTGCTCTCTGTGTGGTAGTGCTTGTGATAGATATCACGCCATTTCCTGCGCCCAGAGGAAAGTATCGCTAACACGCTTCTGCTGCGAATAACTATATATATAGCAAACAGAACCTGTCAGACACTTTGTATATAGACACTTTGATGAGTAAGATTTAATTTATTAGTATTAGTTTTGTATCTCGGCATGGCTATTTGCTGCAATAAATGATTATTATTATAAGATAATTTCATATCGCTTTTATTTTTCTCCGACTCTGTCTGTTACTCTCACTATTTTAAAACAAGACCCAACAACAAAAATAGCATAACATTATAACGGGATTTAATTGTTTGAGCACTAATTATTGATGATTTGTATTTACGCAATAATGTTTTTGCTTCTGTTTTACTGTTTTACGTTTTATCTATCTCGGGAGGTTCAAGAAACAGAGCGGGTCGCGAGTACCGGTACCGTATCAACTTATGATCTCAACAATGCTTGACCCCTTCCTCACCTACAATGATCGATATTTGTATCTCGCTCGCCCTTTACGGCCTTTAAATGAATTGGGTTTCAATTTTATCTCTGTTCCGCTAGTAAAAATTTTCCTTTTCGAAGGATGAGTAGTTTCTTGATATATGTATATAGAAAAATTGATTGTACCTATCTCAGGCGTTTGGTAAGGTATTGTGTCGCCGAAATTAACCTCTGTAAATAACGTCTAGCGCAGGATGATGACGTTTTAATAAGTGAAGTTTTCCGAAGGTCGTCTGTGCAATATAAACGTAAATAAAGTATTAGGTAAAAACTGAAAGATTGCGACTGTCTGAAAGACGTTTCATTATATTGTTTCCGGCGTGCATTGTGCGAATTTGCAATTAATTATGTTTCGATTTCTAAAATCGCCTTTTAGAACGAACAAAGCGGGTTTCGGCTTATTTTCGTCGATTCTCAATTCCATGGGCTGCATCTGGTCGATTTCCATTAGGAGGTACCAAAATTTAAAAAAATAAATAAAAATAACATAAATTTTGAAGACAGTATTAGGTAGATTTCATTAGAAAGCTAACTATTGCAATGGTACCATGTTTCGACTTCCGGAAAATTTCGACATATCTTCACGTTTCACATCCCCTAAACTCCAAAACCACTGTCAGTTCAAAAGTTCGGTTGGTTGGTTCCTCAGTTTAGGGGCTGCGACAACGCGGCCATGTAGCCCCGTGTACTTTGGGTGTGTGTGTAAAATCTGTCTGATAACCGGTGTTAATTGTGATGGCTGTATTAGTGTGTGTGTCTGTTTTTTAATTCAAGGAAGGACTGCAACTTTGAATCTATCAAATAGTTCCTACTTTTGCCGCCAAACGCCACCGTCAACGACTACTAGGCCTAGTTCAGAACTTAGCTACTAGACGCCACCGCAGTCGGCTCTTGGCAATGAACGTAGGAACCTAAGAGCGTTGTTTACATTCTTAACCTATACAATTTAGCTTCACACAGGTGTAATAAGTGGAAGGTTCTTTAACATGAGTAGTGGGATGAGGGGAAAGCTGTTACACTTCTTTTTGAACCCTCCTCGTATCGGCCACGAACTTGATATCTCGCTAACCAAACATGGGATTAGAACATACAGGGTGTCCTAGCACTGCTAGTAATGCCCCCTACTTTCCTATAGCCTCTTTATTTAATTAAAATACAAAAACTAAAAGATCATTTGCGAGTAGTGGGGTAGTGTTGGTTTCCTCAAGTCGCGCTCGTGCTTGAATATGTATGTCTATGTTGGGAAAGGGTTAGGAGGTGGGGAGGAGTAGGGTCGAGTGAGGGGTCGTTTAGATGGTATTTTTTCCGCTCTAGGTGATGATGAGGTTATTTTTTAAAATGGATGGAATTGGGAAACGCCATTTGGGGTAAACATGTTGTTTTTTGACATTTTGGCGATGAATGTTTTTTATACGCCTGCACACTTGGAAATTTTGTAAAAGAGCGGGCTTTATAAATGATGATTTATAAATGAGTTTTTTAATATGTATTGAAATAAACCCCAAAAAACCAATAGGTCATCGGCTTTTTAGTATCTCGCTAACCAATAATCGGATTTAAACATATGGGGTGTCGTAGGACTCGTGGTGAAATCCCCTGTTCTATGGACGGGGCATATCCACCCCAAAATAAAAACTACCCTTACCCGGGGGGTGAAATAGTATTTTTTTATGTGCGCACACGGACGGCTTTTGTCAAAAGGACCTAACTATACGTTTGTTAATATTTTCTGAACCCCTGATGGGATTTTGCCATAGGCAGTATCCTAACCCTGGGGGTGACGTCCCGTTTTTGAATGTATGATTCGTTTTTGTCGAAAGGGCCTAACTACACTTTTGTTCATATTTCGCGAACCAATCATGCTACGGACTTGTATGAAGGGTCCTAGCACTTGGGGTGACGTCCCCCTTTGCGGGGTGAAACTACCCCCCAAAATTGAAAAATCCATATCTTGGAAACGAAGAATCCTAAAATTAGGTGTGATAGCTTAAATAATAGGGGATGATATGGGCTTTTACCTCGATTGGTCATTTCACCCCTAAATCAGTAAATAGTCATGTTATGGGAAAAAAGGTGTTAAACGGGTAAAATGATAATTGAACCTAAGATCTTTTGTTTTTGAAGAAAAATAGAAGGGGGTGTGAAAACAACCCCCAAATTGAAAAATCAATATCTTGAAAACGAAGAACACTAAAAATAGGTGTAATGGCTTAAAAAAATAGGGGATGATTAGGGCGTTTACCTCGATTGGTCATTTCAACCCTAAATCAGTTAAGAGTCATGTTATGAAAAAAAAAGGTGTTAAACGGGTAAAAATGATAATTGAACCTAAGATCTTTTGTTTTTTATGAAAAATATCCCCAAAATTGAAAAATTAATATCTTGAAAACGAAGAACCCTAAAAATAGGTGTAATGGCTTAAAAAATAGGTCATACGCTTTTACCTGGATAGGTCATTTCACCCCTAAAACAGTAAATAGTGATTTTACAGGGGGGTAAAAAGGTGTTAAACGGGTAAAAATGATAATTGAACCTAAGATCCTTTGTTTTTGAAGAAAAATAGTAGGGGGTGTGAAAACAACCCCCAAATTGAAAAATCAATATCTTGAAAACGAAGAACCCTAAAATTAGGTGTGATAGCTTAAAAAATAGGTCATGACATATGCTTTTACATGGATAGGTTATTTCACTCTTAAAACAGGGAATAGTAATGTTACATGGGAAAAAGGTATCAAACACCTAAAAGCATAAGCGTTTTGTGAAACCATGCTTTAATGGACATGTGTATGGAGGATGATTGTTATTATTATTATTAGGTAATTATGGATTAATGTGTGGATAGATAACTAACCAGTGGGGAGCGTGATGGCGCAGGTGCATAGCTGCTCGTGTTTACCCGGACAGCTGGGGTTCAAATCCCGGTGACAGCGGGGGTTGGTTTTTTCACCTGAAAAATCACGGAGCGTCAGGAAGGGCATTCGGCCTTAAATCCCCGGCCAAAACCAAAATGAGCCTAGTTGGCTCCGGCGACTCAAACTAATAGGGAAAAGCCGAAGAAAGAAATGGTAACTCACCTGTAATGGTTTGAGGTGTTGAAGAAGTCAGGATGGCCAACCCTTTGCCATGGGTCACGAATGGACCCCAAAAGTTTTACCTGTCAAGACTCAGTATACCCTGTTGCAGCCTTTAGAAAAAAAATCGAACCAGGGCCTCTGTGGTGACAGTGGAGTTATATTCATGATGCTTTTTAAACAAACATACGCTTGCATACTACCGCTGGGTTGAATCTGCACAGAGACACTGGCCTTGGTTTGTGTAGTGTGCCTTGGTGATAACAGCACAGCGATCTTGTCAGCAAGTTTCATATTACTCGTCTGCTTGATAGTGGAGGTGCTCTGCACCGTGCTATCATACAGGACATGACTAGATCGTTGTTAGGTTTGACAAAGGCTTAGTGAAGCTTATTGCAACCTTGAAATGAATGGCGTGGTATAGTCGGGGTTGGAAGCCAAGACCTTAGGGTTGACAACCAAATAGGTTAACCACTACACGGTGAGATGGTCAAATAATAATGTAACAGAACATATAGAAACGTTTTCTATAGTTTAACGAATTGGCTAAGAGCCATACCATGAGAGGTGTAGGTAATGGAAATTGAATTCTTAGCTGATGATTATACTACTTGTAATCTATAGCCATGCTCACGTATAAGCTATTATGTTAAAAAAGAATTGTATGGCTTGTTTTAAACGGAGAATAATTGTGTTTACTGTGAAACACAAATCTGAATGTAAAATTAGTTTATGTCCTACATGATGTTTGAACTCTTTTTTTATTTATACTTTAGACAAACGCTATCATAGTTGTCATTCAGAAGCCATGGCCGCCTCTTATCCAATCCTACACCGTACGCTGAAGTTAAAATGAATAAGGATCACGTTACAGACAGCCAGTTTCAAAGCCATGAGAAGTAAGTGGACAAAGAATAAAATTCATGAGCCAGTGAGGAATTCAACATGCTGTCCTTTGGACAAAAGAGAAGCGTTCTACAAACTTAACCACCAAGCTGTCCTATCGACCCTCAATGGTTTGGGTCATCGTAAAGATGAAAATTAAATCTAAGCTATAACTAAAACTAACTACACTCTTATATACTAGAAGAAGAAATGGAAAACAAAAGGGCAATAGGCCAAATAAAGGACAGAAGGAATAAAAAATGGCCCTCAACCCTCAAGCATGTGGATTGAGGGAGTTGGAAGGTAGGAGAGCCATGAAAGGCAGATACAAAGAAGTATAATAGGAGAGGCTTTGCCCCAGATGTAATGGATAAAGAGGAGGAAAACTGGACTCAGCTCAGAAATTCCTTGGGCTCGCCAACTTCCAAACTGATCAGCCGTAAGCCCCTTGAGGGTGTAGCCATATGCAGAGTGCACCGCAAGTGGTGGGGCTATATACACCCTACCTTCTTGAGGGGGCTTGAGCAAAAGACAGGAAATAACATGAAAATAAAAACAAAGCTGCCTCCTCACACTAGTAGGATATCAGAAAAAATTAATAAACAAGGGCCAATGAAGTTGCAAAAGGAAGAGTCTCCCTAGGCCTCGGATACTCTAATCATGTTGGGGTCGGTAGAGAACAAGAGTTGAGCAAGTGTGGTCGACAGGATATAAGACAGAGAGGAGCCTAGCACAAGTTAGTGGAAGCAATGACGGTCTCAGCTGGGACTCCGTGATCGTCAAACTACATGACACTAGATATGATGCCCAGGGGTGGATTTAAAGACCTCTTTTGTTTTATATCACTGGCTTTTAAGGACGCTAACACATGGCATGCCTTATAATGCAATACTGGTCCTAGGGTATCCAAATTGTATTAGAAACTCAGCTAATAATAGTGTGCATGGCCATGATTATTTTCCCAAGTATAGTACATGGGACTGATAACCATGATTTCCAAGCCCCTAAGGAAGACAAAAACATATGATTTTCATTTTCCAATGAGTTGGGGTGAGGTGAGGTGAGTTTTCTATACGCCAAACTGACGTGGTTTCCCACTTCTACTCCAGGCAAATGCACATTTGATGTTAAGAATATTGAAATGGTTTGCAACTGCCCAATGCTAGGACCTGATTAGTGGCTTTTAAAAATAAAATGGAATGGAATGGAGTACACTTCCCCCAAAACCAACAAGAGGAGTGTTCGATCCCCCCACAACAACCATTCTTAAAGTCAATATAAATGGCTAAGCACTTCAGGTCAAGACGGTCTCCGCTCTCCAATCCTACCCCTTGGTGGTGAAAGGCACACTCTAATACAACCATCATAGTGACAGGTTATCTGTTAAATACCTAACTATCCCCATATTTACCTTGAATGTTCCTAAAATCCACTACATTTTCCGCAAATTGACCAATTGACACAACATTCCAGCAAAATTCAACAAATGACTACCAGATATATTGAAATTCCATTGATTTACCTAAGCATGGTTTAAACTACCACAAATTCATATAAAATTAGACGAATATGGATGAAAATTCACTAAAATATACCAAATTTACCCAAACCATGAAATTTATCCATTTTTTTGTGAATTCACTTGATGTACTCGAAAATTCCATAATATTGCCTTTACATGCATGCTTTTATTGTTGCTGTTGTTGTTTCGTTTACCACACTCCCTGCAGACAAATACCTGAACATGACTTTCTCTTAGGCTAGAACCCCTACATTGGACCTGATAGTTGAGTTTCATATTTCATAAACTCGTCTCTGAGGTGGGTGTCAGAAAAGACATTCATTCAGCTGTAAAAACCACACTCTGACATAGACTTTCATAACCTCTTACGTTGAGGTTGGTAACACTAACGACATTGAATGATTGAACGGTTTCCTTTTCACAATTCCTGTCTATACTTTCCTCTTGAAGGTTGCTAAAATGCAATTAAATTTAATAAATACCTTAAGATGGTTTCATTTTTTAATGGTATGGCGTTAATGGTGGATATATACGTTAAGACTAATTTTTGTTAGGTCTTGACTGGCCTTGCAATTAGAAATTGACAAACCAAACAAGGGTTAGCTACCAGGGGAACACTTTGGCCACTATGTTGGTTATTGACCAGTAAGTACAGTTCTAGTAATGAGACAGAAATCCAACACAAACAATGAGCGCGCAATGCGGTGGAGATTGGTACCACGATGTACTGTCGGTTATGTAGCTATGTGAAATGTACATCACATATGGTTTACTTGAAGGTTTGGAGGTTCCATTAAAGATATTTCTACAATAAACCATTTTCAAATGGTCACTCGTTGGTGTGAAAATATTTATTATATGGTATTTTATGCAAACAATTATGATTCATAAAAATGTTATACGTTTACTGTATTCTTATTTAATGTAAGCACTGGAGGCACTGTCGACCAAAATACAGCACTATCTGGAATGTATATTGCATACTTGAAGGTTTGGTGACCCCATTAAAGGTATTCCTACAATAAATGATTTTTAAGTTCTCGTTTTATGGCATGATTATTTAATATATGCTATTTGCTAATAGGATTTGACACTGGAATTATTTTACAAGTAGTTATTTTAATGACCAACAGAGTTTAATGTTAACAAGGCACAGCTCTATTTGAAATTTTGAATACCATGTTGCATGTTATACATCATATGCAACTACTGTAAGGCTTGTGATTTATTTAATGCCTTTAACCCTATATTAAACACTCAGTTTGCAATACTGATAACTGCAATGTTTCTGAAAAAAAATTGAAACAAAACAAAAAACAGCATTGAAAAACCAAAAAGTGGTAGAGCATATATATACTGGGGAAAAGAATTTTTTTGTAAACACTAATGTCCAACAAGACTAATTAAATCAGTAACTGTCAGGGTGGCCGAGTGGTTAAGGCGTTTGACTTAAGATCAAATTTCCAAATATATAAGGAAGCAAGGGTTCGAATCCCTTTCCTGACATAACTATTGCTTGAACATGCAAGAAAACAAGAAATATACACAAACTATGTTTATCAATTTAATCAATTTTTTTATTATTTTTTTTACAAGAGATAGACACACAGAATACAGCTCTTTTTGTTTATCATTTCTTTTAAACAAAACACTTGTTGAAAATTATTTTTTAGGGGATGGGGGTGTTGCTACGTTGACCCATTACACTATAATAGCAGCTTTACGAAGTTCATTTTCTATATTTAATAGCTCTTTCTCAAAACCAATATGACCAACCTGTTTACAGGCATGCAAGAGCTGTAGACGTTCGACTAATATATTAGGATCGTTCCATTTGCTATTTTTTATGAATGGTTTCAGAAACTCGGAAAGCAGTTGATCATTATCACCATCATTATGATTATCATCCTCATCATTATAATCATTTTCATAATGATGATCATTATCATCGATAGCTTGCCACGGTGGGTGAGTGGATAGCGTGTCTGTCTACTAGCCCCAAGATTGCAGGTTCGCCCCTGGCCGTGGTAAGTGATTTTTGAAAGGCGACAAAAATACGATACGCATGTCATACGATGCTGGCATGTCAAAGAACCCATTTGAATTCAGTAGGCCGAGTTCATAATGGCAAAATTAATCTCGGGAGTTTCCGCCAACACAAAGTTCCTCTTTTCTCTACTAGAAAGCACTATAATCTTCAAGGAGCTTAGATATCTATTATCTAACCCCCTTGACTTTCATAGTGATTCAAGGAACAACGAAATTCGACATGCAAGCTACCCTCTGGGTGTCTAATTACAAAGCTTGCACCCGGCACCCGAGGCCATACGATATTATTATTATTATTATTATCGATATCATTACCATCATAATTTCCACCTGTGTCCACAATCTGTTCAATGGTTTGAGTTGCCTTTGATAGTGTTGAAAGCTTTTTTTAGATGTGCTAGAATGCTTTAACATTGTAATGTTATTATTATCACTATTACCTTTCCCCACTAACTTTTTGATGGGGTATATTGTCTCTGATAGGGTTGAGGGCTTTTGAGATGTGGGTGCGTGTCTGAACATGGGTTTCACAGGAGGTGTTAAAGGTTTCTCATTAAACAACTCACTAACAGCATGAGTGCGTTGTAGTGTATTAAAATTGAGGTTAATATTATCTTGAGCAGCACTATCTTTCTCTTGGAGTTGGTTTCTTGCTTTGGTTTGGGTTTTCCTTACATTTAGACTAGCGTGATTATTAAGTTTACATTCATGATTGTTTGACGAAAGTATGTCCAATTCTTTTGTTTTAAGCATTCCTCGACACTGTTTCGATCGTTGCTTTGAACAGCGCCAAATAACAGTTCCATTTTTATTGCTTCGTTTCACAATATATGAATATCCTTTATAGTATGCATAAGGCTTACCATATCTAGTCACTGATACTTCCATATCAACTGTCAAGCACAAACTAATCTCTAGTAAAGACAACTTGGTAATAACAACAATAGTTTAATGTGGGAGCATATATACATGCAAAAAGTGGGAGTGTTCAGAACTAATATGTATAGCCTTGTCTAGGGTATATAGAGGATCCTTAGCAAGAAAGACTGACTAATCCAGGAGTGTAAAGCCTTGCCATATGCAGTAAGCATCTGTTGGCAGAAATGGTTCTAATAATAACGGACTTAATGAATATGAAACGTGTTTTGAGTGTCGTCTTAAATCCTATTTTATACGTTGTGATACGTGTAAGGATTTAAGACGACACACATATGAAAATTATATGCACAGCTTATACAAGGACGTTTTGCATGCAGTCAAACTTTGTAAGATAGTTACATACAACACACAAAGTATGTTTCCGCTACCTAGCGATGGATATGAGTAGGCCTACTCACTGGTGATATCCGAGGTGAGATGATTAGCTCACACATTTGCTCCCATATTTGCCTCCATATTGACTCCCATATTGGCTCCCACATTTGCTCCCATATTTGCTCCCACTTTTGCCCCCATATTGGCTCCCATATTGGCTCCCACATTTGCTCCCACTTTTTCTGCTCCCCATATTAATGCCAACTCTTATAACTATAAGCAGCAGCTAAATGTAAATGGAATAATATTTCTGATAATATTCAAAACAAAAGTCCTGAGGTCTTGCGTTTGAATTCCCAACTATGGTTGTCAGCCAATGAGTTACACTACAGGAAACTTTTATTTTTATGTTGTGTTGCATGATAATTTGCCCATCTTGCGGTGTAGTGGCTAGTATACATGTGTGTTATCCCTGAAGTCTTGGGTTCCAACTCAACTATGCCTAGAATTTTATTTTGATCTGAGAGTTGAAAGTTAGGTTAGGTGAAGTTAGATTATGTAAAGTTAGGTTAGGTGAAGTTATGATGGGTTAGGTTAGGTAAAGTTCAGTCAAGTTAGGTTAGGTGAAGTTAGGTTAGGTTAGGTTAGGTTAGGTTAGGTGAGGTGAGGTGAGGTTAGGTTAGGTGAGGTTAGTATAGGTTAGGTGAGGTTAGGTTTGGTTAGGTTAGGTTAGGTTATGACTAAGTTTGTTATGTCTAGTTGTTTTAGAAAAACACAATTTTTGTTCTCATATTTGCTTCCATATTTTCTTTGCACTTTAATCTATCTTGACTTGTGTATTTACTTTTGCTGGTATATTTGTTGACATAATTGTTAGCATATTTGCTCCCACTTTTTATATTTGCTTTGCTCCCACATTTGATCCCATATTTGCTCCCACTTTTTGCTCACAGTTTTTGCTCCCACATTTGCTGCCTCTTTTGCTCCCACTTCTTACCCCCCGCCTTTGCTCCCACTTTTTGCATGTATATATGCTCCCACATTAAACTATTGTTGATATTACCAAGTTGTCTTTACTAGAGATTAGTTTGTGCTTGACAGTTGATATGGAAGTATCAGTGACTAGATATGGTAAGCCTTATGCATACTATAAAGGATATTCATATATTGTGAAACGAAGCAATAAAAATGGAACTGTTATTTGGCGCTGTTCAAAGCAACGATCGAAACAGTGTCGAGGAATGCTTAAAACAAAAGAATTGGAAATACTTTCTTCAAACAATCATGAATGTAAACTTAATAATCACGCTAGTCTAAATGTAAGGAAATCCCAAACCAAAGCAAGAAACCAAGTCCAAGAGAAAGATAGTGCTGCTCAAGATAATATTAACCTCAAGTTTAATACACTACAACGCACTCATGCTGTTGGTTAGTTGTTTAATGAGAAACCTTTAACACCTCCTGTGAAACCCATGTTCAGACACGCACCCACATCTTAAAAGCCCTCAACCCTATCAGAGACAATATACCCCATCAAAAAGTTAGTGGGGAAAGGTAATAGTGATAATAATAACATAACAATGTTAAAGCATTCTAGCACATCTAAAAAAAGCTTTCAACACTATCAAAGGCAACTCAAACCATTGAACAGATTGTGGACACAGGTGGAAATTATGATGGTAATGATATCGATGATAATGATCATCATTATGAAAATGAATATAATGATGAGGATGATAATCATAATGATGGTGATATTGATGAACTGCTTCCCGAGTTTCTGAAACCATTCATAAAAAATAGCAAATGGAACGATCCTAATATATTAGTCGAACGTCTACAGCTCTTGCATGCCTGTAAACAGGTTGGTCATATTGGTTATGAGAAAGAGCTATTAAATATAGAAAATGAACTTCGTAAAGCTGCTATTATAGTGTAATGGGTCAATGTAGCAACACCCCCATCCCCTATAAAATAATTTTCTAGAAGTGTTTTGTTTAAAAGATATGATAAAAAAGAGCTGTATTCTGTGTGTCTATCTCTTGTAAAAAAATAATAAAAAAATGATTAAATTGATAAACATAGTTTGTGTATATTTCTTGTTTTATTGCCTGTTCAAGCAATAGTTAAGTCAGGGAAGGGATTCGAACCCTTGCTTCCTTATATATTTGGAAATTTGATCTTAAGTCAAACGCCTTAACCACTCGGCCACCCTGACAGTTACTGATTTAATTAGTCTTGTTGGACATTAGAGTTTACAAAACTTTTCTTTTCCCCAGTATATATATGCTCAACCACTTTTTGGTTTTTCAATGCTGATTTTTGTTTTGTTTCAATTTTTTTCAGAAACATTGCAGTTATCAGTATTGCAAACTGAGTGTTTAATATAGGGTTAAAGGCATTAAATAAATCACAAGCCGTACAGTAGTTGCATATGATGTATAACATGCAACATGTTATTCAAAATTTCAAATAGAGCTGTGCCTTGTTAACATTAAACTCTGTTGGTCATTAAAATAACTACTTGTAAAATAATTCCAGTGTCAAATCCTATTAGCAAATAGCATATATTAAATAATCATGCCATAAAACGAGAACTTAAAAATCATTTATTGTAGGAATACTTTTAATGGGATCACCAAACCTTCAAGTATGCAATATACATTCCAGATAGTGCTGTATTTTGGTCGATAGTGCCTCCAGTGCTTACATTAAATAAGAATACAGTAAACGTATACAATTTTTATAAATCATAATTGTTTGCATAAAATACCACATAATAAATATTTTCACACCAACGAATGACCATTTGAAAATGGTTTAATGTAGAAATATCTTTAATGGAACCTCCAAACCTTCAAGTAAACCATATGTGATGTACATTACACATAACTACATAACCGACAGTACATCGTGGTACCAATCTCCACCGCATTGCGCGCTCATTGTTTGTGTTGGATTTCTGTCTCATTACTAGAACTGTACTTACTGGTCAATAACCAACATAGTGGCCAAAGTGTTCCCCTGGTAGATAACCCATGTTTGGTTTGTCAATTTCTAATTGCAAGGCCAGTCAAGACCTAACAAAAATTAGTCTTAACGTATATATCCATCATTAACACCATATCATTAAACAAATGAAACCATCTTAAGGTATTTATTAAATTTAATTGCATTTTAGCAACCTTCAAGAGGAAAGTATAGACAGGAATTGTGAAAAGGAAACCGATCAATCATTCAATGTCGTTAGTGTTATCAACCTCAACGTAAGAGGTTATGAAAGTCTATGTCAGAGTGTGGTTTTTACAGCTGAATGGATGTCTTTTCTGACACCCACCTCAGAGACGAGTTTATGAAATATGAAACTCAACTATCACGTCCAATGTAGAGGTTCTAGCCTAAGAGAAAGTCATGTTCAGGTATTTGTCTGCAGGGAGTGTGGTAAACGAAACAACAACAGCAACAATAAAAGCATGCATATAATGGCAATATTATGGAATTTTCGAGTACATCTAGTGAATTTACAAAAAAAAATGGTTAAATTTCATGGTTTGTAGCCCACTTTGGGTAAGTTTGGTAAATGTTAGTGAATTTTCATCTATATTCGTCTAATTTTATATGAATTTGAAGTAGTTTAAACCATGCTTAGTTAAATCAATGGAATTTCAATAAATCTGGTAGTCATTTGTTGAATTTTGCTGGAATGTTGTGTCATTTGGTCAATTTGCGGAAAATGTAGTGGATTTTAGGAAAATTCTAGGTAAATCTGGGGATAGTTAGGTATTTAACAGATAACCTGTCACTATGATGATTGTATTAGAGTGTGCCTTTCACCACCAAGGGGTAGGATTGGAGAGAGGAGACCGTCATGACCTGAAGTGCATAGCCATTTATATTGACTTTAAGAATGGTTGTTGTGGGGGGATCGAACACTCCTCTTGTTGGTTTTGGGGGAAGTGTACTCCATTCCATTCCATTTTTAAAAGCCACTAATCAGGTCCTAGCATTGGGCAGTTGCAAACCATTTCACTATTCTTAACATCAAATGTGCATTTGCCTGGAGTAGAAGTGGGAAACCACATCAGTTTGGTGTATAGAAAACTCACCTCACCTCACCCCAACTCATTGGAAAATGAAAATCATTTGTTTTTGTCTTACTTAGGGGCTTGGAAATAATGGTTATCAGTCCCATGTACTATACTTGGGAAAATAATCATGGCCATGCACACTATTATTAGCTGAGTTTCTAATACAATTTGCAAACTCTAGGACCAGTATTGCATTATAAGGCATGCCATGTGTTAGCGTCCTTAAAAGCCAGTGATATAAAACAAAAGAGGTCTTTAATTCCACCCCTGGGCGTCATATCTAGTGTCATGTAGGTTGACGATCACGGAGTCCCAGCTGAGACCGTCATTGCTTCCACTAACTTGTGCTAGGCTCCTCTCTGTCTTATTTCCTGTCGACCACACTTGCTCAACTCTTGTTCTCTACCGACCCCAACATGATTAGAGTATCCGAGGCCTAGGGAGTCTCTTCCTTTTGCAACTTCATTGGCCCTTGTTTAATTATTTTTTCTGATATCCTACTAGTGTGAGGAGGCAGCCTTGTTTCTATTTTCATGTTATTTCCTGTCTTTTGCTCAAGCCCCCTCAAGAAGGTAGGGTGTATATAGCCCCACCACTTGCGGTGCACTCTGCATATGGCTACACCCTCAAGGGGCTTACGGCTGATCAGTTTGGAAGTTGGCGAGCCCAAGGAATTTCTGAGCTGAGTCCAGTTTTCCTCCTCTTTATCCATTACCTCTGGGGCAAAGCCTCTCCTATTATACTTTTTTATCTGCCTTTCATGGCTCTCCTTCCTTCCAACTCCCTCAATCCACATGCTTGAGGGTTGAGGGCTATTTTTTTATTCCTTCTGTCCTTTATTTGGCCTATTGCCCTTTTGTTTTCCATTTCTTCTTCTAGTATATAAGAGTGTAGTTAGTTTTAGTTATAGCTTAGATTTAATTTTCATCTTTACGATGACCCAAACCATTGAGGGTCGATAGGACAGCTTGGTGGTTAAGTTTGTAGAACGCTTCTCTTTTGTCCAAAGGACAGCATGTTGAATTCCTCACTGGCTCATGAATTTTATTCTTTGTTCACTTAGTTCTCATGGCTTTGAAACTGGCTGTCTGTAACGTGATCATTATTCATTTTAACTTCAGCGTACGGTGTAGGATTGGAAAAGAGGCGGCCATGGCTTCTGAATGACAACTATGTTAGCGTTTGTCTAAAGTATAAATAAAAAAAGAGTTCAAACATTATGTAGAACATAAACTAATTTTAAATTCAGATTAGTGTATCACAGTAAACACAATTATTCTCCGTTTAAAACAAGCCATACAATTCTTTTTCTAACATAATAGCTTATACGTGAGCATGGCTATAGATTACAAGTAGTATAATCATCAGCTAAGGATTCAATTTCCATTACCTACACCTCTCATGGTATGGCTCTTAGCCAATTCGTTCAACTATAGAAAACGTTTCTGTATGTTCTGTTACATTATTATTTGACCATCGCACCGTGTAGTGGTTAACCTACTTGGTTGTCAACCCTAAGGTCTTGGCTTCCAACCCCGACTATACCACGACATTCATTTCAAGGTTGCAATAAGCTTCACTAAGCCTTTGTCAAACCTAACAACGATCTAGTCATGTCCTGTATGATAGCACGGTGCAGAGCACCTCCACTATCAAGCAGACGAGTAATATGAAACTTGCTGACAAGATCGCTGTGCTGCTATCACCAAGGCACACTACACAAATCAAAGCCAGTGTCTCTGTGCAGATTCAACCCAGCGGTAGTATGCAAGCGTATGTTTGTTTAAAAAGCATCATGAATATAACTCCACTGTCACCACAGAGGCCCCGGTTCGATTTTTTTCTAAAGGCTGCAACAGGGTATACTGAGTCTTGACAGGTAAAACTTTTTGGGGTCCATTCGTGTACCATGGCAAAGGGTTGGCCATCCTGACTTCTTCAACACCTCAAACCATTACAGGTGAGTTACCATTTCTTTCTTCGGCTTTTCCCTATTAGTTTGAGTCGTCGGAGCCAACTAGGCTCATTTTGGTTTTGGCCGGGGATTTAAGGCCGGATGCCCTTCCTGACGCCACGTGATTTTTCAGGTGAAAATTCCAACCCCCGCTGTCACCGGGATTTGAACCCCAGCTGTCCGGGTAAACACGAGCAGCTAAGCACCTGCGCCATCACGCTCCCCACTGGTTAGTTATCTATCCACACATTAATCCATAATTACCTAATAATAATAATAATAACAATCATCCTCCATACACATGTCCATTAAAGCATGGTTTCACAAAACGCTTATGCTTTTAGGTGTTTGATACCTTTTCCCCCTGTAACATTACTATTCCCTGTTTTAAGAGTGAAATGACCTATCCAGGTAAAAGCATATGTCATGACCTATTTTTTAAGCTTTCACACCTAATTTTAGGATTCTTCGTTTCCAAGCTATCGATTTATCAATTTGGGCGTTGATTACACTCCCCTACGATATTTCATCAAAAACAAATATCTCAGGTTCCCGTTTAACACCTATTTACCCCCTTGTAAAATCACTATTTACTGTTTTAGGGTTGAAACGACCTATCCATGTAAAAGCATATGTCATGACCTATTTTTAAGCTATCACACCTAATTTTAGGGTTCTTCGTTTTCAAGATATTGATTTTTCAATTTGGAGGTTGTTTTCACACCCCCTACTATTTTTCTTCAAAAACAAAAGATCTTAGGTTCAATTATGATTTTTACCCGTTTAACACCTATTTACCCCTCTGTAAAATCACTATTTACTCTTTTAGGGGTGAAATGACCTATCCAGGTAAAAGCGTATGTCATGGCCTATTTTTTAAGCCATTACACCTATTTTTAGGGTTCTTCGTTTTCAAGATATTGATTTTTCAATTTTGGGGGTGGTTTCCACCCCCCTGCTATTTTTCATCAAAAACAAAAGATCTTAGGTTCAATTATCATTTTTACCCGTTTATCACCTTTTTTCCCATAACATGACTCTTTACTGATTTAGGGGTGAAATGAACAATCGAGGTAAACGCCCTAATCATCCCCTAGTTATTAAGCCATTACACCTATTTTTAGGGTTCTTCGTTTTCAAGATATTGATTTTTCAATTTGGGGGTTGTTTTCACACCCCCTACTATTTTTCTTCAAATACAAAAGATCTTAGGTTCAATTATCATTTTTACCCGTTTAACACCTTTTTCCCATAACATGACTATTTACTGATTTAGGGGTAAAATGACCAATCGAGGTATAAGCCCTAATCATCCCCTATTTTTTAAGCCATAACACCTATTTTTAGGGTTCTTCGTTTCCGAGATATGGATTTTCCAATTTTGGGGGTGGTTTCCACCCCCTGCTATTTTTCATCAAAAACAAAAGATCTTAGGTTCAATTATCATTTTTACCCCTTTAACACCTTTTTTTCCCATAACATGACTATTTACTGATTTAGGGGTGAAATGACCAATCGAGGTAAAAGCCCTAATCATCCCCTATTGTTTAAGCTATCACACCTAATTTTAGGGTTCTTCGTTTCCGAGATATGGATTTTTCAATTTTGGGGGTGGTTTCCACCCCCCTGCTATTTTTCATCAAAAACAAAAGATCTTAGGTTCATTTATCATTTTTACCCTTTTAACACCCTTTTTCTTCATAGCGTGACTATTTACTGTTTTAGGGGTGAAATGACCAATCGAGGTAAAAGCCCTAATCATCCCCTATTTTTTAAGCTATGACACCTAATTTTAGGTTTCTTCGTTTCTGAGATATGGATTTTTCAATTTGGGGGTAGTTTCCACCCCCTGCTATTTTTTATCAAAAACAAAAGATCTTAGGGTCATTTATCATTTCAAAGTGTTTAACAGGTTTTTTTTCTCGTAAAATGACTATTTACTGTTTTAGGGGTGAAATGACCAATCGAGGTAAAAGCCCATATCATCCCCTATTTTTTAAGCTATCACACCTAATTTTAGGATTCTTCGTTTCCGAGATATGGATTTTTCAATTTTGGGGTTCAGAAAATATTAACAAACGTATAGTTAGGTCCTTTTGACAAAAGCCGTCCGTGTGCGCACATAAAAAAAATACTATTTCACCCCCCGGGTAAGGGTAGTTTTTATTTTAGGGTGGATATGCCCCGTCCATAGAAAAGGGGATTTCACCACGAGTCCTACGACACCCCATATGTTTAAATCCGATTATTGGTTAGCGAGATACTAAAAAGCCGATGACCTATTAGTTTTTTGGGGTTTATTTCAATACATATTAAAAAACTCATTTATAAATCATCATTTAAAAAGCCCGCTCTTTTACAAAATCCCCAAGTGCGCAGGCGTATAAAAAAACATTCATCGCCAAAATGTCAAAAAACAACATGTTTACCCCAAATGGCGTTTCCCAATTCCATCCATTTTAAAAAATAACCTCACCATCACCTAGAGCGGAAAAAATACCATCTAAACGACCCCTCACTCGACCCTACTCCTCCCCCACCTCCTAACCCTTTCCCAACATAGGCATACATATTCAAGCACGAGCGCGACTTGAGGAAACCAACACTACCCCACTACTCGCAAATGATCTTTTAGTTTTTGTATTTTAATTAAATAAAGAGGCTATAGGAAAGTAGGGGGCATTACTAGCAGTGCTAGGACACCCTGTATGTTCTAATCCCATGTTTGGTTAGCGAGATATCAAGTTCGGGGCCGATACGAGGAGGGTTCAAAAAGAAGTGTCACAGCTTTCCCCTCATCCCACTACTAACATGCCATAAATCTATGACACTGGACCGCCGGCTTTACTTCCCCTCCGAATGAAGGCATACTGAGGGATTTTTAAAGCTCTTAAAAATCCGACGGCTTCGGCCGGGTTTGAACCCGCTATCTTGGGCATAGAAGTTCAAAAGTTTATGTATATATGTATATCACTTTCTTGTGGACACGATAACTACCGTAATTTTGCACCAATCACTTTGAATTTTTTACATAATATGTAGGCCTATCCCTTTAGAATCCCGGTCGATTTCGTTAATGGGCACAATCGGTCGAAGGGGGTGAAATTGGGGAGCTTTTTTTTTTTTTCGAAAAAGTGATATATCGCTATAACTCTCTTAATACGTGAAATATCGAATCCATTCAAAGTTTATACTATATATCGGATGAGTGCCAAAGATGTATGTATGAACGATTTTTTGATAGCACCAACCATTGACCAAAGGGGTGGGAAAAAGTGTTGGTTTTTTTTTCGGAAAAATTAATCATATTTCTCTTAATAGGCTAGGCACAATATCAAAACCGTATAAAATGGGCAATATTCCCCTAATAATTACCTAAAACTTTTGTCTGAAATAATTTTTGATATGACACACCATTACACCATGGGATGAGCAAAATGATTTCGGAATTAGAAGAAAATGCCAAGAGCCATCAGAGGTTTCCATGACAACGCTACTAAATTGATGAGGGATGAGCCATCAGAGGTTGCCATGACAACGCCTTTGCACGAGATCACATTTACTTTTCCATCTGACTCTGTGGGAAGCGGCTTCGGTGACGTAACTGGTAGGATGCTGAACTTCCACGCCCAAGGTCGCGAGTTCAAAGGCGGCCAAAGTCGTCGGATTTTCTAAGAGCGCTAGAATCCCTCAGTATGCTTTCCTTCGGGGTGGGGGAGTCCAACGTTCGTTGCGAGTTGCTGGTTGCGGTGGCATCTAGTAGCCAAGTTCACAGCTGGGTGTCGTTGACAGTAGTATTTGGTAGCAAAATTAGGAACTACTACTTGAAATTGACCGTCTGCAGTCCTTACCTGAATTACAGACTAATACTGCCATCACAATTAACACCGTTTATCAGACAGATTCTGCACACACCCAAAATACACGGGGCTACATGAACGCGTTGTCGTAGCCCCTAAACTGAGGAACCAACCTAAATCTTTGCGGGAGATAAAAGTTTGCGAGAAGAAGTAACAGTCCGTTAGATAGTTACACATCAGTGTCGAAACCTTGCATAAGGACAGTGTGACCACAAGTATAGAAATGGACCCCAATTGACGAGAAGGTTACCGTCCCCATGAGACAACAAAATGTTAAAAATAAGCATAAAAAGACGAAAAACAAAGTTAATTAAGCTCCAATTTTAAAATACTTTCTCGGAATAAATGAGGTCTGATCCTTCTACGAAAACCTGCATATTCTGCCTATTTTCACCCATCCCCTAGTTTGCCTGGTGAAATCTACCTCCGCATTCCAGCGTGCAGAGAGGATTTTTTTAAACGGAGATCTCCATTAAAATGGCAGTTTTGCACAAGGCACTTCTCGACTAAAAATTCTAAGCTATGTCCGTCAGAAAAAGGGGTAAAATGTCTATTACACACGTATTTTCAGGAAATTAAGCCACATTTCAGACAATAAAAGCTAGCAATTTAACCCTTTTTTTTATGAAACATGCACTCCCAACAATTAATCATGCTCAAATGATTAACGTTTCGGGATTTTAGTTCTAAAATAGGTAGATGATACTGTTTGTAGAATTCCGGAATCCAAAAATACTTTTGTACCGTGTTTCAGGCGAGTACTTCTGGTGGGAGTGGTGGTGGAAAGAAGAAAGGGAAATTCAGCCTAATCACCAGCTTTTTCACCACTGCAATGGCTCCGACCGAAAACCAGTCCCGTCAACAATCCATTGAAGAACCCTCTTCAATGAATGCCAATGTATCTCAGCCCAGCCAAAAACCTTCTCTGGATTGCTCTTCCGTTAACGAACCCATTCAAGCACCTTCACAAGTTACCTCTTGCGTAGACCAACCCAGGCCAGGCGGAGCTTCAAAGGTACCGGTACATCCCGATGCTGCTGACGCTGTATCTGCCACGTTCGACATTGGAAACTATGCTGGGATTGGTACTGCGCCCGAACTCACCAATCAGTACCTATATCCGCTGCACTGTAAAGGATTGCAGACACGTAACTACCCAGCTCACAAACTTACCATTGTCTGCTAAGTAAAAATTGGGAATTCCAGGAACACACAGGGTAGATCTATGAAAGAAAATAGTACTACCAACGTAGGTACAAATTTCTACTATCATTTACATTTGAGCAAATCGAGAAACTCCAATCTCGAGGGGTGATGAGGTCTGTCTATAGTGAGCGCCTGTATCTTACCTAGCAGTACTATTTTCGGCGATGACGAAAATGAAAACGATGTCAGCTAAGATAAAAATTGACTGATTCGCTAAGGAGCGCCAGCCGTTTATTGTGCTAAGAAAAAATACAGACATATACTGACTGCCTGTCTATCAATAGTGTCTACCTGACACTGCAATAAATAAACTCAATAATAAACTAAAACGCGGTACTAATATAACAAGAAAAATTATGAAACGGCGTGATTTTAAACATTACCCTATATTATACATTCCGTTTCATCTTTGAACCGTAGTTCCACAACTAAATATGTAAAATAAAAATTTACTCAGTATTAAATTCATATATACAATAATTCGTGATTCGCACAAATATACACTTAATTGTGTTGAAGTGATTAAATTACATATAATACAAATGAGTCTTTACCACTCAACTTCCGTAACAAACACCGTAACTCTATCGGTTGAAAGTATAAATACTAGTCTGAATCAATTTGACATAGGTGACAAACATTTAAGTTAAGCACTGTTCTTACTTTGTCTTCTCCCATTTGATCATTATATCTCGAAAAATTCCTGAAATTCTTTGCTCGGTTTACATTTCATTGATAAACGTGAATACTCGAAGTGCATGGCATTTGACCTTCATTACACACTTCTCTTCCAAAATTATACAACAATCACATTATTTCTTAAACACCCTGTACAGAACTTTCCTTGAATACACTTAAACAATGTCACATTCGCTGTGATCAATACTAGAAAAAACTGAGACTCCTCCGTCTCCTTTCTTGCACGGTATTTCAAATCTAAACTCCCATTTCAATGCATTTTCTTACTCCATACAGAGGAAATTAGTAACTTTATTAGATATCCACGTCCATTGTGAATATTGTTCAAGAAACAAACTTTAACAATCTCCTCTATCCTTATACAAAATCTCATCGTGCCTATAACTTCACTTCTGTAATTACCTTCTGTACAGTTACTTTTATATCACCCTGTGATTTAACTTTCCTAACTCCTTTTCACGTATTTAAATTCAGTTTTACATTATTGCAACTTTCTAAGAATTATCAGCAAGAATTAATATTTAACAAATGATATAAGTGTGTCTTCCTTTCGTGAAAATATTTAAGCCTTAACTATCTTCGTGGAATATTTGTTTAACAAATTTATCTAGGCTTTTTAATGCTCTAAATGTTTTATTGGACACTATATATATATATATATATATATATATAAAGGTTCTTGAAATACCTTTGTTACTAGGAAATATGGTTTATCACGTTACAGCATAGATCACATATCTATCTGTTTCATTACAGTGAATTTGGTATTCATTGGTTTAATTATCTATCAGGTATTTGGACTATCTTTTATCAGATTTTGTGTCGTGTAACAATTCAATTTTGTTCACAATTAGTTAAAATAAATTTCTGACACTCGAATCAACATCATGAGTTGTCGAAATATTTGACACTTCGTGACATAACTTTTTGAATATATGGTACTTAAATTGTTCAATATACGTTCCATCGCTGCGCATGAAACAGACTTATTTAATTCAACGCAAATATCTATAAATCTAAACGATTTTATATTGAAATTATTTTAACGTTAACAACTGCGCTACGCAAATAAAATTTCGTCCAAGTGACGGAAATTTTCAATGAACAAAAAAAAATGACTCCTAAGAAAATTCGAAAAATACTAGATCAAAATCTACACAATTTTAAATACAATGACAAAATTATACGATTGGTCAATTAGGATAAATACAGAACATGACTACAATTCTACCAAATATAAATCAATCTCTTCTCTACCTTGAGTTGAAGACAGTCTTAGATGTACCATGTCTCGTCTGGCAAGCCAAAAGTGTGAGTGAGCGCACCGCCCACAGCTATGCAGACCGGTTGTGACGGGGCCAGCTGGACATCTCTCCCAGTGGAACAAGGTCGGAGACATAGCCGGGTTAGCGACATCGCCGTGAAACGGCATGTCTCGTCCGCACTCCCTCGCTCGTCTCCCGCACGTCGTCTGGATCTTCTTACAATACCCCATCACTGCGCAGACATCGCTTCTCAAGGTTGAAATTAGTTTGTTTCATAAAAGTCTTTGAGAGTATACTGGATGTATATGAACTCGTGTTAAGAAGTAGAGATTTGTTCTGTAATTTTGCGCATCGCGTAGATGTTCCGCTGCGCCTTCCATGTTGTGGAATTCTGGATTCAACTCTTCATTTTTGTAGCTTCTACTTCCCTATGATGTGCACCATAGCACGTGGTCATACTCATTTTAATGACGACACTTTTATAACTTCCCCGTTGCCAATTCACGAACTGCATTCTGTATAATACCCAAGTATGAATTAAATTGCAGAAATAATGAAGCTCTTCTGTAGAAATGAAACGTTTGCATCCATCTGCATGCGATGTATAATAGCTTCGTTTTTGAAATACTGTAATATCAAGCTATGTTTCAAGATCACTGGTCTATATGCTGTGCTGGTCTGCGTTAGAATGTTCCTTGCTCTGCAAGTCACAGCCTTCTGTACTCCACGCTCGTCTTTCCCAACTTCGTGATGCGTAGCACTATTCTGAACAACTACTAGTTTCTCCACTCACGGTCTTGTCTCGTCGCGATCTCAATTTGGAAATAACTCCTCGCTCTTGCCCTCTGCGTACGGCAAGTTCCTCGCTCTGCCTCCCCTCTTGCGGTGTGACGTAACTCCATAAACTTCTCCTCCGTCAGTGTGTCCTCAACCTTGATCCCTTCTCCTCCTTCATGACGTTTCTCTCACTCCTCGTGGCGTGACGCACTCTTACAATGTAGGCCACCCTACATTCAGATAATAAATATACAACCATATTTAAATCGTTCCTTCTTGCCTTCCGTAATTGTTTAATTATTAATGATGCATAGTATTGCACTATTTCAACTCAGGTTTTCCATATCTCACGAATTTTGAGGAATAAAAGATTTTAATTCGTTCTTTTATTTTTCCTGGGTCCCAGTTCATATCCCGACGGGATCTTTGGTGTTGGCCTTAAATAAATTCGGGCGCAGTACGGAGGTTGACACCTACGTTAGGCGGCAGTTGCTAGAGAATCATTGGAAGCCTCCAAGAAATTACCCTTTTCCTTTCTCCGAGCATAAGAAAAAGGATAAACTAGAAAGGAGATACGCAAGCCACAGACACTTAGATAAGTATCCGTGGCTTGTTTTTTCGCCTGCAAAACAAGGGTACTTCTGTTTATATTGTCCTCTATTTACTACGGGCAACGTTGGAGGATACCGGAAAACTGTTCCACTAGGCACACTTGTTACAAAACCTTTAATAAGTTTCTCGAAGGTTATCGGTAAGGACGGTGACCTGGAAACTCACATGCGGACTGATTACCACATAATTGCTGTTTCTGCTGGAAAGGCGTTCCTGAACACTGAAGATAACCCCGAGAAGATTGTAATTAACCAAATCAATAGTGCACGCTTACAGCAAGTCGAAGAAAATCGTCTCAGGTTGATGCCCATTGTGGAAACCATCATTCTTCTGGGAAAGCAGAACATTTCTCTACGTGGACATCGTGATAATGGTCCATTACTTAACACGCAAGAAAGTCCTGTTAATGATGGCAACTTCCGAGAGCTCTTGAGATTTCGAGTTCGATGTGGAGACAGAGCTCTGAAAGACCAACTAAAAACCTCATCTTCTCGAGCAACATATATCAGTAAATCTACGCAGAACGAGCTCATAGAGTGCTGCGGAGAGGAGATTCTTTCTCATATTATAAGTCGAGTTCAAGAAGCAGAATTTTACAGTGTGATGTTTGACGAGACGACTGACATTTCTCATGAATCTCAGTTAACTTTAGTCCTGAGATATGTCTATCGAGGTAAATTGTATGAGGACTTCATAAGCTTTATAAATCTCCGAGAAACAGTGCACAACCGTTTAAAGGGAAAGGACGTTATTAAAGGGAAAGTAAAAGGAAGAAAAAAAGACGAAATCCCAACATCCGAACAGGAAGATATCGCCCGAAATGAAGGGAATGTCGATGGAAAGAGAAATAAAATTAATACTGAAGGGCTAGCGCAAGAATCGCCAAATCCGAAAACTGGAGAAGTGAAGCTAAATGATGACAATACTGAAAAAGCAAACAGCGCGATGGAAACAGAAACCGAGCGAGAGCTACAGGAAGGAAAAGAACCAAAGAAAGCAGAAACCGAAGAAGAAATCCTAGAAACCGTTGGAAAGAAGAGACCTCAGGAACCGGAAACAGAAGAGGACGATGCTTAATCCAAAAGTGTGAAAAAATGAAGAGAACAGCAGAAACGGAAATACAAGGAAGAGATAAAGATGGAGAAGAAACTAAGGAGGATTCAAAGAGAAAATGTCAAGCCAAGAAACCAAAGAAATTGCAGAGCCTACCATCAAGAAGAAGAAGAAAAATATAGCAGAACCAGAGGATGAAGATGAATACGACCAAGAAACAAGAGATGAAGATGCAGATGCAAGAACTATAGAGGAGAAGAAGAAAACGCAAACCAAAGAGAGAACCAGCAAGAAACAAGAAACCAAAGGAGTCCCAGAGCCTACCGTAACCGGCAGAGACATGGGTAAAACTGTGTTGAGTATTCTCAAGCATCACAGTCTTGTCCTATGTCGGTGTGTTGGCGTTGGTACTGACGGGTGCGCTATGATGGCGTCAGAAGCTTGTGGTGCTGTCGCCGAGGTGCAAACCGAAGCGGAGCATGCTGTTAGGTGCCCTTGTTATAACCACGCTCTGAATCTGTCTATTTCGAAGTCCTCGAAAGTCGTCGCCGTGCGAAATGCAATAGGAGTTATGAAAGCCACTATTACGTTCATTGATTCATCCTCAAAACGCTCCTATGTATTTAAAGCAACTCTAGGTGGACTTTTATGTGGACTTTGTGAGACGCGGTGGATCGAACGGCACGACGGTTTTGTACAATTTCGCTCTTTACTCCCGAACATAGTCGAGAGTTTAGACTCGATTACTTTATGGAAGGACTCAGAAAGTGCTTCTAAGGCAAAAACGCTCATTGCTGCTCTTTGTGAGAGTGATTTTATAGTTACCGTCATTTGCTTGTCAGAAATCCTTGGACACACTAAAACACTCAGCATTTTGTTTCAAAAAGTGCAAATAGACATGAAGGAAGCCCAGGATGCGCTAGACGACACTATTACTGTGTTGAGCAAGATACGCGAAGAGTGCGAAACACAATTTGCTGAGCTCTTCCAAGAAGCAGAAGCTCTGGCAAAACAACTTGGAACTGAACTTCTGCTCCCACGCATCGCACAACGGCAAAATCACCGCGAAAATCATCCAGCGTCAACCGTAGAAGAGTACTATCGTCGGGCCGTTTTCATACCCATTTTAGACTACGCCCTAGAAGATCTAAACACTCGCTTCCCTAAAGCAACGCAGGAGTTACACTGCCTATCAGCAATGATGCCAGTATCATCATGGACGTCAGCGGATGTGGACACAATCGCTGCAAAGTACTTCAAACTGCTCAATCAACATTCTGCCGCGTCTGCGGCAAGGCTTCTACAGGCTGAACTTCGTATGTGGAAGGCAAAGTGGTCCCGAGAGCTTGAATCGGGGCCGTCCATCCCAAAGAAAGCTATGGAAGCTTTAATTGCCTGCGATAAAGAGTTGTACCCCAATTTACATCGATGTCTCATGATTTATGCAACTCTACCCGTCAGCGCCTTCTTTGAGAAGGCTGAAGACGTGGTTGCGATCAACTATGTCCGATGAACGATTAAACGGACTTGCTTTGTTGCACGTCCACTACGATGTCCATGTTGACCCATCTCGCGTGATTGATCGGTACGCGAAAAAAGCAAACCGGCGACTAGAGTTTGTTGTTTAACTTAAAATTGTTTTTATGAATGAAATTGCTGTATTTGTAATATTTACGTATAATTAGCAACACACATGTACCTGCCATAATTCCGGGTAGTCTTGTTCTTATTTCGCTCAACCTATACCCCTAAAATAAAGGTTAAATATGGTTTTAAACTCCCGTAAATCTGATTAAAACGTGTCTTTAACGATCTTTTTCTCGTCGATCGATTAAAATTCCTCGGGACTCGGGCCGGATTTTTATTTAATCTTGAAGCTATTGTCTGAGCTGTATAGTTATTTTTTTACGGTTGTCAGTCAGCAAACTATATAACTCTGATTCTACTCTCCTACCCTTTAATTAAGTTACATTAATACAGTAGCTATAAACTATGAACCCCGTATGATAGCGTTTTGGATAAAATTAAAAATCTATCTTTACGAAAGCGCTCTAGCGGTATTATTGGCACGGTAAATGATAAAATAGAGTGCAGTGTCGGACTGGCCATTTGGGAAGAACAAGAGATCCCATCGAGGCCTCGGACCAGGAGACTGAGTGCCGAGGCCCGCCCTTAGGCCCATGCGCAAATAGGCCCGTGACCCCAGTTATTAGCTAGCTGATATATTCTGCGCCTTTGTTTACAACTTAAGAGAGGGAGGGTTACTCGCAAAAGGGACAAAGTCAATCATTACCTATGAGGAGGTTCGGGGAACTTTTGACCCCCCTCGGACCATTCAAGGTATCAAGGCGCCTCGGGGCCTTAAAATTAATGACCTTGGCCCTTGTGCGAGTAGGCCTCTAACATCAGCTTATTATATTGTATCTAAAAATGGGGAAGGGGGCTCATTGGAGGAAGTTACTGGGGGAGGGGAAGGCCCCTACGCTCCCGTCGAGGCCTCTTTGGGCCAGTCTGACACTGATAGTGTGTACGTAAGTATAGGTATGTATGAGCAAACAAGATATTGTTTAGTGACCACACAGAAAGCAGGAAAGTAACGAAAAAAATCACAATTCACATTTTGGTTACAGTATGCGCAAATAATTCGATGTTTATTTTTAAATTTGCATACGGTATCTAATTATGGTATATTACCCCCCCCCCTCCATTTTGAGGACAGATATCAAGACCGCCCCCCCCCCCCAAGATCAGTGTCTGGATCCGACCCTGGTCAGGCCTCGGCAGCCGGCACAGTTCATATCCTCGCCGCTAGATGGGGGCTTCATTCATTCCATTCCTGACCCGGTCGGAGACTGGAAGCAGGTTGTGGATTTTCATTTCAAGTAAAACATTGGCTAGACCATTCTTATTTACAGTTGTGCAATGATGTGTATGTGTCGTTTAAACGAAATAATAAAGTATAAAAATTGTAAAATAAAAAACAATCAAGACTTGGAATGTCAATTCTTAAGTTTAAACCTTTTTAAAAGACATTTAACAACATTTATAGGTTTATAAATAGCTAAACTGACAGTTATTTTTTATTTACTTAGTAGCTCGTTGAATATCTGGGAGATTTCTTTACACACTTTGTGAGTTAAGTTAAATGTTCGCCCTGTCACAGTAGTAAACTCCAGAGGAGACAGCTTCCTTAGTACTTTTTTAACTGGCATCCAAACTTGATCTTTTTCATTTTTTTTTTTTTAATGAAGTTCTTGGTCCTGGAGGGTGATAAAATATGACGTGCAAATCTTGGTTTTGGTTATCAACATTGTCGACTTATGCAATCCACCACTGACCATCATAGACACAAGCCACTATGTCTTTATTTTGAATTGTCAGTGGCACAGCTTTGCCAGTTTTGTGGAGTACACTGTCCGGAGATGTTGATGTTAACTGACACTTCGGCAGGTTGTCTGACTGTGGTATAAAACAATGAAAAGATCGAGTACCTTTTATCTTTTTGCAGGTGTTGAACCTTTCCTCCAAGACGTTGACATACATTTCTTGGACTTCCTCTGACCTAACAAAAACATAAGTAATACCTTTGATCTTTTCTTTACAGAATTCAAACATTTGTTGAGGAGTCAGAATCTGGTTTTCATATGCTCGCTGAAGACTTGCTTTTGTGACAGCTCGCTTTGTTGTACCACCGACACCGTCACACGCATTCTTTTCATGGCATGATGCAAAGAAATGCCACTCTACATTCATACCAAAGTCTTCTTGGTGGTAGCATATGTTAACAAAGTTTTTTGTTTTTATACGGACATGAAGCCCCGTCAGAAAAATAAATCAGTTTTTTAATGAACGGGTGGTGTTCTTTAATGTATTTAACTAACTGAACTTGGAAGGCATGTACTGTTGACGTGTTGTGCTCAAGAACAGAAACTGTGACTTTTAAGGCAGTCTAGTTCATCTTTGTAATAAAACACAAAGGGATGAACTGTGACTAGTTTGTTTACCCAGTGGTGTCCTTGCACTTCATCTTGCACAACAAACGAGAAGTTTTCTGAAAAGTCTGCAAGAACTAAGCATTCATGAATTGTCAAAGACTGCTTTTTATCTTTCATATATTTACCTTGAGTTTTTGCAATAAAATGATGCATTTTAAGATTTTCAAGTTTCGCTACAAACACTTCAAAAAAATCTTCTCGTGGTTTTATGATTGTTACCATTTCTGTTATGTCTTGAGTTACCCATTGTTTATATTCAATATTGTCTGGCATCAAATCTTCCTCCTCTGATTCTTCAAACATGTCAAATAACGCTTGTTTGCCAGGACAGTCATGACATTTTCCCATCATACAGTTATAGCTGTCAATACTACAAACTAGAATTTCTAAGAGGTCTTTGTAGTCTACTTTAAGGTTAGCTCCACTAATCATCAATTTTACGTTTTGGTGGTACAAACAAACACAAACATTATGAGTGCCAGATCCTCCAGCGATAATACACCATTTTGGTCTCAACTCTCAAAACTTTGATCTTCCAATTTTAATTTAAGGATTTTCTTTTTAATCTCACTGAAAAGTTCATTTAATTACACGAAAGTAACCTCTTTTGTCTATAAATCTTAGTACCATTTTCTTTCACAGGAACACAATCATTTTTTCCAGGCATCAACCGGCTATTGTTGTCATCTTCGTAAAACATGATGACCTTCTTGATTATGCTATCATCTATCAAATTATTTGCATTTCTCTCTTGCAAAACAGGTAAGATTCCCTGTTCTTGTACTAATTGCCTTATTATTTTAACTAAGCGTTCTGACACTTTGAATTCATCACTTATTTTTGCCCTACTCCAAGAATTTGGCAGTAAACTGATAATCTTAATCTTTTCTTCTTTATTTGAAATCTCACATTTTTTTTTAGGTTTTCAATCAAATCTTCATTTTTTGCTGGAAAATTTTGTGAACTAGTTCCTGGGTTTAATCTAATTTCCTTTTGAAAGGAGATTTCTAAATTTCTTTTAATTGAAGTTGAAACTTTCTCAATCTTGGCTTTCAAAGCAGACGGCCTCTGCTCTTCATTTAATTTCCTAATTTTCCCTAGTATTAGGTTAATGACAGGATTTTCATTTTTATAGTATTGATCTAAAGTTATTTCTCTCAGTCCTTTAGTTATAGGCTTCTTGTGTTTCTTCAATGGGTCCAAACAAGATTGTCCATAGAGGTGATGAAATTTGTTCAAGTATTTTACTTCGTGGTACTTAAAGCTTGCTTTGACATCTAGGTGAACTCTTAAACGAAACAACACTTTTTCTTCTTCACTGTAATTTTCAATCACTGTAATTTCTTTAGAAAACACTCCATAAACACTTTTGTGACATACTTCATTAGTAAAAATGCCAATTGAACACCGAGGCTCCATTTAACTACAATAATACAACTGCTCACTGTAAAAGCTCATGGACAACTAAGTGGGAGAGAACAGATTGAGTGGAAGGGGAAACAAGATAGCTAGCTCACAAAGTTGTACAGACTTGCAGTGTTTGACTAGGTAACTCACAGACATGTTGAGACTCGTGGTGTATTGTCTGTCAGTGAGCCTGTACAGACTTGCACATGCTGCCAAACAGCCTCTTTCAGTTTTCTATTTAGAAATGTTTAGCAACAAATAAGGCCTAAACATTGTTTACATAAATTGAATGTATTCAGATCTTAATCTGAAAATACTTACCCACATTAGACTACATGTATTGCGAATGATTAAAACCTTCTTTTTATCATATTTGTGATTTCTTTTAACTAACTTCCAATTAAATCTCAAACTTGAAATTTATACTGAAGTTTACTATTGTAAAGATCTTTAAAATGTGAAATTTTCAGATTTTATCTGGTCCCCCAACCAAAATATTGCAGGTCAAATATTGAACATTTTTCAAAAATCAGTTTTTTAAAAGCCTGTAACTTCTCACCACTGAAACTTTATAAACAATTACACTACTATGAAGTGTAGAAGCACAAAAATTATTACGGATGAGAAACTGTCCTTTCTTAGAAAAATTATTGATTGAAAATTCAGATTTTTGAATTTCAAAACAAAAAATTGAGTAATTAAAAATCTGTAAAAAGACACATGAACCCTAGTGATAATGGGTTCAATGTGTAGGCCAAAATGTACTGAATTCAATGCTTTTTATTTGATAGGCCTAGAGCAACCCATTGCCGAGATATTTAAAAAACCGCAGATGCTTACAAACACGAAAAAACAACGATCGGCCTAAAACAAAATGGCCGCCATTTAAAAACGGTAATTCAAAAGAAGTTCAAAAAAATATTTTTAAGCTCACTTCATGATAAGGAACAAACCCAGCAGGTATCAAATTTTTCTGAGATGGTCAAGCAACCATTTATTTTTATATTGGACCACTTGGCCTGGATTGACCCCTACGTAAGGCTGTGTATAGACTATTGCTGTCATAAAAGGGGGAGAACTAGCAGCGGAAAGTAAAATGACTCTTGGTGAGGAGGAACTCATAACAGTTAACACCTACAAATATCTCATCATCACCTCCATCAGACATCACATAAAGGAATAAGCAACAGTGGCTATTAAATGAATATATGATCTGAAGAATATAATAAAACTTTCTTTAAGAACTGCCATGACTCTTTTCCATGCCAAAATAACTCCCACTATCTCATACGGTTCAGAGCTAATATGGGAAAAGTTATCCACACAAGATCTCAATAAAATTGAAAACGTGAAAGCAAGGTTCCTCAAGAGGCGTGGAAACTATTAATTGCAAATACAAAGTGGATTAGGGCCAGTAATATAAATTTCCTAGTGTACGTTTAAAGAAATTGTTCTTCTTTGAAGTTTTTGTTGTTGTTTTGTTTATTATTATAATTTTAAGTTTGTTTTGTTTCATTATTTTTAGGTCTTTTTTATATTTCGGCTTCCACCTCAAAATTTAAATATAAATTCAAAATTCGTATAATTAAATCTGTGTTAAGAGGGGCAGATGACCTCGTAGTTCCGCTCCTTGAAACAACAATAACTAACAAACGCATGAACTTCTCAGGGCCTCTTCTTAACATACTCTTACGGCTTTTCCTCTAGAATTACATTTGAATGCTAGTAACTAATTTATGGTGCATAAACCACTCCAAATTTTAGTGCAAAATTTAAAAAATAAATATTTTCAAAGATATAATAGTACTTACATCAAAGGTTTTAGAGCTAAGCACATATCGAGAGACTATAAGATACCAACATGAAAACCAAAGGAATTCCTCCATGGGTTACAGATTTATTTTTATTTTTGGATTTTGAAAAACTTAGTTTCAATATATTTTAAAATACAGGGTCATTGAAAAAGTTTGCAACAATTTCAAAAATTTACATATCCCGTTTTAAGTGAGATAAATTAATAATTGAACCTGAAAACTAATCGAGAACTCATCGAGTTTTAGTTTTAGATGTTACTGTTCTCCTTCCGAGACCTTCAGCCGATGCGCATAACGAGTGCGCGACAGGAAGCTGCCATGACGGTCCTATTCAATGGCCTCCTAGAAACCCCGATTTGACACCCCTAGACATTGTATTCAGTGAACCGGTCGAGATCTGCACCATTCTGAGGTATCACCGCTGCTGTTGCTACGATCACGCCTGACAAGATTCAGCGCACTTGGGCCAAAGTCGACTATCGACTGGGTGTTTGTAGAGCAACCAAGGGAGCGCACATAGAAACATTATCAGGTATGAGAAAAAAACTTTTTGAGTTGGTGAATTCAACAAAAAAAATATATACTCGTTTTAATATCCCAAATATTTCCTGAGCTATGATTTTTTTTAAATTGCTGCAACCTATGGTTGGTAGGTTCTTAAGTTTAGGGGCTGCGACAACGCGGTCATGTAGCCCCGTGTACTTTGGGTGTGTGTGGAATCTGTCTTATAACCGGTGTTAATTGTGATGACTGTATTAGTGTGTGTTATCTGTTTCTTTAATTCAAGTAAGGACTGCAGACTTTTGAATTTTTCAAATAGTTCCTACTTTTGCCGCCAAACGCCACCGTCAACGACTACTAGTTCAGAACTTAGCTACCAGACGCCACCGCAGTCGGCTCTTGGCAACGAACGTAGGAACCTAAGGGCGTTGTTTACATTCTTAACCTATCCAATTTAGCTTCACACAGGTGTAATTAGTGGAAGGTCCTTTAACATGCCATACATCTATGACATGGGACCGCCAGCTTTACTTCCCCTCCAAAGGAAGGCATGCTGAGGGATTTTTAACGCTCTTAAAAAATCCGACGACTTCGGCCGGATTTGAACCCGCGATCTTGGGCATAGAAGCTCAGCATGCTACCGACTACGCCACCGAAGCCGCCTCCCTAAAATGTAATCGAGTTATGTTTCAAAATGAAGTCACAGGAATTGTTTAAATATTTTGATGCTTTTCGGGGGTACATATCCCCTTAATAGTACGGTAATGAATGCCATAACCATCCTCCTTTGCAGTGATCAGAAATATTGCTATTCTTCTATGAACATTTTCTAATTGTGACTGATTTTTTCTTTCAGGTCCAAAGTGTGGGTTGAGCAAGTTAATCCACCTCTTTAATCAAAATCCAAATAAGAGTTAAGATAACTGGAAGTTAGTGAACTTTCTTTTCACTGAAAACCAGTTCATAGATCGTTTAAAAAGAGTTGTAGTTGGTGTTCTTGATTGGTTGGAGGGTTGCGACATCGTTGTCATGTAGCCCCGTGTACTTGTGTGTGTGGAATTTGTCTGATAGGAGAAAGAGCTTTCAGAAAGAAAGATTCTTTGTAAACTGCCTCCAAATATTTTCACTAGTTACCCCCAACTCTAAGAAATGTCAGAACCATTTCCACATTTAAATAAAAATTTTAAGAATGGCTCGCAGACAAAGCAATGTATTCAGTAGAAGATAGAGACAATGTGCACAGAGATATCATGCGTGTTTGTTTAAACCTAGTGATTATTGTATTTACCTATACTTCTATATTTTATGGCTTGACGACTCCAATGTTTATTAATATATTACCAAGGAGAAATAATAAATGAATTAATGAACCGGTGTTATTATGATGGCTGCATTCAGTAGCGTAGCCAGGATCGTCCGTTGGGGTAGGGGGGTTATAGATACTCGAAGACCAATTCTACAAGCATTTCGTCCCACGGAGTAGCCACGCTCGTTAAACGTGCACCATAGCTGCGAGGGCAGCTGCAGTAAGTACGGATATCGTAGGTTCGAATCCCGGTGCTGACAGCGGTTATCCTGAGTGTGGTTTTTTCCCGCTTTTTTTTCACACTCCCCACAGGAAATTGCCGGGATTGTGTCTTACTTCAAGTCCCGGAGCGTCAACCCCATCCCTGTCCTTGATACATTTACACACATTACTACAATTATAGCAGCAATACAGTTTACCAGACACACCCAACTATACGGAGCTAATGACCAACAAGTCTCAAGCCCCTCAAATGAATTAACAACAACTCTACAAATATTTCCATTTCTCAATGAGATATCATTACACAAGAAAAGTTTCATGTATTTTGCTCCATAAGTTTTGGAGTAATACAATATGCACAAAAGACAACAACAACAACAACAACAAACAGTTCTGTAAAAAATGAAGTTAATTTGTGACTGAAATGGTAAATCTAGAACATTCCTGTTCCCCTGACAGAAACAAAATAAACTCGAATCTATCTGTGCTACCAATATGAAGCATGTCCTCTCACGGTGTATCGTGTTGATTTATGAGTTATACAATAGGCTACTCATTTTTATGTTTATTCAGTTTGTCAACAAGATCCTGTGCTTATGTTGCAATTATCTCTGAACGCCTAAAATATCATTTTCGAAGATTTGTGTCACCTACTAAGTCCTTTTTACCTTACAAATGCTACTTGCAGCCGGAAAAAAGATTCAGTTGCTTACACTACACATTCGACAATTTTCACTCATTCGTAACCGGGAGATAACCGTAATTTGGGGAATTGTTGAACATACAGTAACGGTACCGGTATACTATATTAACGTTATATGAAGCAACTTTGCTGACGGCGTTCTCATGCTGAAGAAGTTAATAACGATCCCACAAATAGTGTTAATGTACCCATAGAATTTTCTAAATGCTTATTAAAACGCGTTATTTTTAATAAAAACTAGATACATTTACATATAACTTATCTCCCGCCAAGCTAATATTGTCCCACTATGTGAGATTCAAAATTATTTGGCGGTAGCCTCAGTTTGAAATAAGCTATATTTCGCGGGGGAAGAGTTAGATTGGCAAACCTGGGAGGCTGGAATTGTATTATCAAAGTCTAAAATACACAGTCACGAAGCTCGCTGCGTTACGAAATTGCATCCTTTTGGTAGATGGAGCGACACTAGCGCTCGCGATGGCCAGCAAGCTGGCAACTGCCTTGAGCGCGTTATTCGCGGAACTGATGATTTCACTTTTGTAGGGGTTTTATGCATTTTAACTCACCTGAGTGTTATTTCCATTGTAAACATAAGTCATGTCAAATCACAATGTTGATATACTGTACACTTTTAATTCATGGGAACATAAAGAAATGCTCTGTTTTTTTTTTAGTTCAGGCCTCTACAAGTATCCCTAGGTACAGTTGTATGACGTATTTAAAGAGTCTTACGTAGAATTAATAGCCCATACTAGTTATAAATTCATGTATTTGTTTCAATGATAGTTGCGGGCATCTCGACATACTGTAGTATAAAACTGAGTCCCCGATTCTTGGATGTAACGCGTAATCTCGAGAACAACTGGATGGATTTTGATGCGGTTTTCACCATTCTGTAAAGGATTTCTCGTGGAAGGTTTCTTAGAAAAACATTCATTTGTGACTACAGGAAGCCGAGCAGTAACGATTTCAGTGAATCGAGTCGAAGAAAACCTGCCGTCCGTGCGCCATTTCAGCCTACTCTGGATAAACCGTTAAAATATCTATATAGGCCTACTATGAGTAAGAATTTTACAGCATGAAAAGTTCTACAAAAATGTCCATGACAGCATATCTCTATCTTTAATACATCACCCATTATAAGTGATTTTACGTTTTCATTTCTGCCAACAATCTCCAGTGGAAATATAAATTACTAGCTTCGAAGCGAGTTAACGAGGTAGGGAGCGAGCCTATCACCCCAGCTTCAGCCAGCATCAACTTTCGAGTCGTGTCGAGTTAAGACTTCAGAGAAGAGTATATGTGTCTGGAGTTTCGCTGTTCACCTCGGCTTTTCTGAATTGCGTCTGGGACCTGCCGTCCGTACGCCTTTCAAGCTTACGCTGGGTAAGCCGTTAGAGATACCGGGCGAAACCGGGGTGGATTACTATTATGGGTATAATTGTAAATAGCTATGTTATATCAATTTCGTAACCATATCAAAAGCTACTTCTTCCGTAAAATTGAGTAACATTATAATTAATTTAAAAACATCCGTGTGATTTGTGAAACGAAAAGTATAAAAGGATCTTAAGGTCTTAAATGGCTCAATTGTAAGTACCGGTACTTCGTATCTTTTCTGTGATTTTGAAAACTTTCATTCCTGAATTTGAGAATATAATACAATGCCAATTTTACCAATAATTTCAGGAATATCAATATTGTGTACCGTACCTTCACAGCAGTCATGTGGGAGATCAGGTATGTCATAAGAGAATTAACAAACAGTGTACCACATCTACGATTGTGAGCATTATCCTGACGATATAAATTGGCTTACTTCAAAGCGATTGGAGAAAAAGTTTATATTATTGTACAAAATAGTCTACTTTTTTATTTATCAAATCAACTCTTTGACTATTTGGAAGCAATTTTCTACACCTGAAAATTAAAATATCGACACGTGTTTGAGATGACATCGTTTTCGTTTAATTTTCTTAATTTTCAAAATGCATTGATATTATTTATATTTGAATTACAGCCAAAGGCCATAGCAGGGCATTTCAATTTAACGCCCGTAGGCTCCCCAATTTCAATTAGTTCCAACTTTGGCTACCAGACGCCACTGTCACTGATACCCAGTGGCGAACGTTGGAACTTGATAGAGCGTTTCTAACCAAATAACCTACAAATTTTGGGTACATACTACCATTGTAGTGGTAGGTTCTTTTACATGCCATAAATCTATGACATGGCCCGCCAGCTTCACAAGGCATAGGCTACTGAAGGATTTTAACGCTCTCAAAGTTACGAGGACTTCGGCCGGGTTTGAACCCGCGATCTTGGGCATAGCAGTTCAGCATGCTACCGACTACGAAGCCATGATATCCTACTGAGACATGCTTCTGATTTATAACCGAATGTCTGCGTGGTTCAGCGGTAACGTTCTCGCCTGCTGTGTCCAAGGTTGCAAGATCTAATCCTGGCGCGGTCAGCTGGTATTTGTGGGTGCGTAAATGCAAAGGAGCCGTGTCTGTAGATTTACTGGCACGTTGAAGATCCCCTTCGGGGCAAAATTCCGGTACCCCGGCGTCTGTAAAAGCTGCAGTAGTTAAAAGGGACGTAAAACCAATAACATTATTATTGATTTATAACCAGTTAAAGACCTAGTTCCGTTGTTTGTTTGAAAAGCTTTATAATACTAGCCTAAAATCCATAGCTCAAGTCTTACCTTTTAGGGTCCTTTTTAAACTCGGGTGTCTTCTTATTGTTATTTGAACAGTTTATATTAATAGAATGACTTCCCAGTTGGTCACCACGAATACACCCAATTAGATTGGGCGGGGAGTAACAATTATTTTCCTTGTGTAATTCAGGCACTAAGAGATAAATAATCACTCCCCGCCTAATCTAATTCGGTACCGTACACTCGCGTTGACCGACTGAAAAGCGATCCTATAGGTTACTTAGCAACACGTTATTTTTATTTAGCGTATGGCTTTTAGTGCCGGGACTGTCCGAGGACATGTTCGACTTGCCAAAGGCTGTAGCTGCTTCAAGCGGACACCCATGGGGTGAGCTATAAGTTCCATTCAATTTCAAGTAGTTCCAACTTTCACTACCAGATGTCACTAACACCTAGTGGTGAACGTTGGTATTTTGATAGAGCGTTTCAACGAAATCTAACCTAGAAATTTAGCCTCACACAAGTTTAGTTAGTGGAAGGACCTTTTACATGCCATAAATTTATGACATGGGACCGCCGGCTTTATTTCTCCTCCGAAGGAAGACATACTGAAGGATTTTAACGCTCTTAAAAAAATCCGACGACTTCAGCCGGGTTTGAATCCACGATCTTGGGCACAGTAGTTCAGCATGCTACCAACTACGCCACCGAAGCCGCTACTTAGCAACACTGAAATATGGCGTTTAATATTTGATCTGTTGATTGCACTGCACATCGCCTGCACGATTAAAGATATAACTGTTACGCAATGCTAACATACAGTTAAACAAGCAACAAATGCATTCACCTACACAGCGCAGTCGGCACATGATTGCTGGCTGCGTAAGAGCATTGTTAACGCGCGACGCGCGTCGGTAGAAAATATGAGCCAAGCTTCGCGACTGTGTAGATAGACTGTGGTTATACGTTGTCATGTCCGGCTCGGTGGCTAAATGGTTAGCGCGCTAGGCTTTGGCCCAAAGTGCCCCGGGTTCGATTCCCGGCCGAGTCATCAGGGATTTTAATCTCCTGGGGTTAGGCTAATTCCCGTGGCTCGGGGACTGGGTGTATGTGCCGTCTTCATCATCACTTCATCCTCATTACGACGCGCAGGTCGCCCACGGGCGTCAACTAGAAAGACCTGCACTCGGCCTCCCTGGAGGCCACACGATCATCATCATTTGTCATGAAGACGTGTCTAACCTCAAATGTGGAGTCGGGCCGAAAGGCGACAACTGTATATCACAACACAAATCATAACCATGCCGATTTTCCAATGGGAAGGGGGGGGGGGGGGGTTCTAACCCCAGTACACCACCTCCCCTTGGCTACGCCTCTGGCTGCATTGTTATTTGTAATTAAGATGAATCTCAAATTATAAAAGACGCCTTGTCAAACTCTAGAAGGTAGTTTAATAATTAAATTACACGTAGACTACATGTTTCGTTATACTATTGATGACTTCTTCAGCGTAGAAAAATCTTAGAAACTATATTAACAAAAGTCAAAAAGAAAAAGGACATCCTTACAAAAATTCATTCATTTAAATAAATGACAGGTCATAAAGAAAGGAACTATTAAATACATAATTGATATAACCAATTAACTAAACCAAAGGTTAATTGGTTATATCAAGTATGTATCTATTAAATCCTTTTTGTGACCTTTCATTTCATCATCTTGTACAGTTTCCTGCCCCAGGCTGGGTCTGTTTGGAACATAAGCCTCGCCAATTAGTCCTTTCTTCCCACCACCTCTCCGCTGTCACTCTGGTCCAGTCCTCACCTCCCTTCTTGACACATTCCTCCACTCCTTTCAGCCATCTATCTCTTGGTCTTCCCCTTGGTCGTTTCTTCTGCATCTGCATCTCATGTATCCTCTTGGGAATCTTCTGCTCTTCCATTCTCTTTAAGTGTCCATACCACCTCAGTCTTGATGGCTCAATCCTACCTTGCAAGGGCTCCTCTTTCACTATTTCCCTGACCTTTTCATTCCTCACCCTGTCTCTTCTTGTTACTCCAATCCTACTTCGCAGGAACTTCATTTCACTTGCCTGTATTCTGCTTATGTCTCTTTTCTTCATTATCCACGTTTCTGATGCATAGGACAGTATCGGGATATAGTAGCTTCTGTATAACACTTCCTTGCTTTTTTGTGGGACATCTTTATTCCACACTAAGCTCCTAATGCTTCTCAGAAATGCTTCTGCCTGTCTGCCACGTTCCGTAATCTCTTTGTCATTTCTCCCATTTTCCTCCACTATACTTCCCAAGTACTTGAGACTTTCCACCTTCTTCAGCTGTCCACCTCCAAGTGTTATCCCACTCATTGGTCTGTCCTTTTTCCTGTTCGTTAACAGGATCTCACATTTACTGATGTTGAACTTCCATCCGTACTCTCCCACTGTTTCTTCCCAAGCCTTCAGTTGCTCCTGAATTTCCTCCTCCTTGTTTCCCTAGACCATGAGATCATTTGCCAACACCATTGCTTTCATCTTATCTTCTCCTATCTTTCCTGCTACCCGTGTCATTACCTCGTCCATAACTACAATAAAGAGAAGGGATGACAGTGCACTACCCTGTTCCAGGCCACTCATTTGTCTGAACCAGTGTGTTCTTTCCCCTCCAACTTTCACACAACTCACACTTCCACAGTACATCTCCTTCACTCTGCCTACAGTCCCTTTTTCCACTCTCATGTTTTCCATTGCTTCATTTATTTAAATTAATTACTTTTTTGTAAGGATATCCATTTTCTTTTAGGATTTTGTTAATAGTTTCTAAGATTTTTTCCACGCTGAAGAAGTTAGCATTGGTATAACGAAACATGTACGTGTTAATTTAATTATTAAACTGCTCTCTAGTGTTTGACAAGGCGTCTTTTATTATTTGAGATTAATATCAGTCAACACGGATAATATTTAAAACCATCTTCATGGTTAATGTTGACGCATTTTAATTATGAACCATCCCGGCATTTGCCTGGAGAAAAAAGTAAAACCACAGAAAACCACTTCTAAGATGGCTGAGATGGGAGTCGAGCCCTCATCTTCTCAGTTTTGCCTGACGATGTTGAGTGTACCCCGACCCAGCTCTCAGACCGGAATTAGAATTTCTTGACAGAACCGGAAATCGAATTCGGACCTCCGGGGCGATAGCCAAGAATGTTAGTCAATACACCACAAGGTGGTCGGTTTGAAAATAAAATTTGTTCATAATGCTGTACCTCGTATTGTCTCATCTGTTTAAGGATCAACCGAAGAAGGGAGACAGCCCCAAAGAATTACTCCGAAACCGTCAAACCACTCTGTTGAATCGTCTGCCTTTTTGTCTGTTTAAGGAAGAAGACACTCGACCCCAAGCAGTTACTCCGAGTACGTCACATCCTACTAATTCATTTGTTTCAGACTGTAGACGGGTACTTATTGATATCCCGCCAGGAGATGGAAGTTGGGTTTGAACTGCAGAGGTCTTCCCGCTCATTGCGTGTCGCGCATTCCAAAAACATTGCGTGTCGCGCATTCCAAAAACATTAAGTTGGTAACTACTTGCTTCACTCATTCAGCACATTCCTTCTTTCACTGGCTGCGTTTCGTCTGCTACAATGACAACCATTGGCATGAGGGAAGCCGATATATTTCGGTTTGGAATAGGCTGACCGCGTATGCTTACTGCAAGACCCTCCGCAGCCCGCCGCAGCGTGTTGAACTGCCATCTCCTGGCGGGATATCAATATGTCTCCAGCTGGTACACATGGGCCACCTTTAGTCAACTCAAGATCTATTAGGTCTGAATCTCCTTTTCAGAAAACTCCTGTTCTTGATGCCAAGGAAAGGAGAGCTACATGTAGAAGAGGTTTATTGCAGGAAATGTAACTGGCTCAGAAATACATTACGCCTAAGAAAAGATTTTGAACTTCACTAGACAAGTCTGAGGAACTACAAGAAACGTATCCAGAACACCCATGGTAAAATGAAGTCACTTATGAAAGTAGCTTCTTGTAGCATATTAATTTCTTTTTACAGCAGATGCAGCAGCACAGCAGCAGCTTTGGCTTGTGAGGAAGCAAGGAATAGGCTGGTGGGACCCAAGCATCGTCGTTGGACAAGGAAGGACAAGCTGCTTGCACTGTACAAGCGTAGTCCTAAGGCGTATCGGCTCCTTGGCTCATTGACTGTGTTTCCTTCCAGGTCCTCTCTTCAGAATATTTTGAGTTCTATTAAATGTGATGTAGATATTCATGAGCCCATTGTCAAGCCCCTGGGAGAGCAAGTTAGGGAAATGAAAGAGGCAGAAACTTGGTGGAAATGAATTTTCTATATTTTGATGAAGTTTCCCTTAAAAGTGGTTTGTATTGCAGGCAAAAGTGTTCGGAAACAATGTAAGCAGCTGTTGCTTACTATTTGTGTCGATTCAGAACACCTACTGACATGCAAGAGCTTATTAATATTTAGTGATCATGCCTCTTTGTTCTGGAGGGATAATTGTAAAGGTGATAGTTTGTGACCGATGAGTAGTGAGAATTTGGTGGAAAGATTTCCCGCTAATGCTAATGAAGACTTCATTTTTCAGCTTCAAGGATAAAAATTGTGTCAAATTTTGATGTGTCTCGTTCACCTAAGAGCACGAGGAATATTATTTTGAAGTACAATATTAGGTCTGCAAAATAATTTTATTAATGCAGCCAATGGCCATGTAATTTTCTGGTGGTAAAAATGTGTAACCTCTAACACCATTTTCAGGATGGTGCGATTCAAACCCACGCTCTCCTGATGCCAGCGAGGCGCGAGATAGGGCGTCAGCGCTCTCAGCCACCGCGGGAGTATGTAATGATGTTTGTTTGTACAGGTCAGTTTAAAAATTACAAGCGCCGGAAGGGAAAGAACAAAATGAGAATATTCCTTGCTGCCCAGATCTTTAGCTTGGCTTTTTGGAATACCATTAATGATTTAGTAGATTTATTTCAACAGCACATGTCAATTGAATCCAGAGTTTCTGCACTGTTTCTGTTATGTACGAATAATTTGTTCGACAGCCTGAAAGGGTCATCAAAGATTCTTCAGCCTCATATCCCTTTTTGATGCCGTTTGACTGCAGAATCTAATCATGTGAAGTTCTTGGAGGATGCATTGCTGAAGATTTATCTCCTTCAAATGAAATCGTTCGACCGCCATTCCAGAAGGGATGCGTAACAACGATCCGTGCCATTCGTCGTTTGTGGCTGCTATTATTTCAATCTTAAGGAGTGTAAATCAAGATGGACTGGAGATTTTTGTTCACGTATTAGACAGTTTGGAAGAGATAGCAACAATCGAACTTATGGAATGTTTGGAGCTGGCTTCAAAGCTTGTATTTTGAACGGTTTATGGTCTTCTCATTCCAGGTCAAGGAATTTTGAAGATGATTGTCAGCTGCTTTATCGCCTGAGGACTATCCTACAAGAAAGCAAGGAGTCCCTTGACCATATCTTTTGACGTTTTAAGCGTTCCAGACGAGTATTTCGTGTGATCTTTCTTTTGCAGAAGCATAGTCTGTTGCATATGTAAGTTGTTACATAGTTAAACGACCGTTGAGTGACATTAATGAGCCATGCGATGACTGTAGGGGTATTATGACATCAGAGCCTGAGGTAGAGCTTTACCCTACTAATCCAAATGTTTCCAAATTGTTCAGCGTTATATTAGAACGAGATGCTCGTGGAAGGCTGATAGACCTATCGGTGGAATGAGCCCATGCAGTAGGATTTGGAGTAAACATTTCTTAGTCCTTCAAACATTTCTCCATACAGATGCTGTTGGTCGACTAATAAGTAATGTTCTCTGTCTTTTAATCGGGATGACTATTCATCAGTTTTGTAGGATCCTCAACCGCAAAGCTGGGAAATAATGTGTTCAGGGCTGTCTTCATGGAGATATATATAGCTTACACTTTGTTTCGTTCCTTTACTTGCCATAGGGTGCGCCACCGGCGTATGGTTATGCATAACCTGCTTCCGGTTTAGTAATCAGGTACAGGCCTTCCTTGAATGTAACTGAGAAAATTGTTGTTGTTAGGAAAAATAAAACTTGTAAAATGCACCAAGAATGATATGATATGATCTTCAGCTGTATACAATGAGAAAGCTCTACTTGTGTTTATTCCTTAGTATTAATGATGCGAAATGTCAGTTAACGTTGTGCCGCTTACAACATTCGCCGTCTCTAAATCCTAAACGATGCACATTTTCCCGTCAATTTACTACAAATTATTTTTGAAAATTATTTAAGATCGTGACGAAGAAAGTGTTTCTCCAAATGGAAGATTGCATTTAACCGTATAAAAGCCGTATAAGGTAATCTTCGCAAGGTTTATTTTTCTCTTGAATGGCAATTACATCACCATTTTCCAGACAGAGCTTATATAAATATTGACTTTTAGATCTACTAATACTCTCTATGTTAATCTGAACGATTCTAGTACTTAGATCAAGGTATCTACATCTTTGGTTCTTAAAAGAACCGTTATTGAAATGAGGAGTCATAGTGATATGATTGTGCTAGATCACAAGGACTGCCTAGCAGCCAGAGTTGTTGCTATCTTAGCAACACCCGGGGGTGTGATTACCGTATAGTAGGCTACTACTTTACGTAGACTAGGGTGAATATGTAAATGACTATTTTTTTTTAAATTTTGTCGCCAGCTGTTTGGTCTAAACACTTAAACGTTTTCCATGCTTACCATACTGAAAACTTGGCAAGGTTGAATTTTAAGATGGAACCGCATTTCCTATCAAATATAGCTTTCTTGCAATACTTGGAATATGTATATAATATAAAATGATTATTGGTTAAATAAGTGTAAATATATAGGTTATTATAGCTATAATGATACATAAATATTAAAGAAGAAAGGATGAGTTATTGGTAAATGTTACCGTACCGGCACGGTGTGGGCTATAGCAAATAACTCGTAGCTTTCGTCCACGGTCACATTTTAGTATTTAAACGGGTCAAGTTAAGGGGGCCGGTACAGTAAACCACCTAAAAATGTTGACATATTAAATAATTCTTATCTCAGCTCCTAATATATGTACAGCAATGAAACTTTCTAAATAAAGCATCCTATATCTTTACTAGTAAGCACATATCTCAGAATTGATTTTAGCATTATCAAACTCGCTAATTAATTATTCAAAATGGCGGCTGTTTGCGTTCGGTGCTCAGCGTTATATTCATAGCCGGACCATTTATCAATATATTACCGGTAGTGTTCTGCTTTTTTAAATGTTCTGTTAAAGGTTACAGCTACAAATCTGACCACTTTCAGAATTATATGTTCAAAATTAGAATTTTTAATTTTGTGTTACTTAAAAATGGCATATTTTGGTCAATTTTTGGGATGTAAATAATTTTTTATCTCAATAATTATCAACCTTAGGAACATGAGTTTGGTCAGTTTTGTAGTCTCCAACACTTAGAACATTAGAGAAAAGTATCATTGTAATACAATGTATAATTTAGGAGTTACAAGGAAAATGGATTTGAAAAATATAGTTTTGAGAAAATTAACCGCAAAGTACCGCCGAGCCTATGCAATGTCTAGCATTTTAAATCATAACTCCTCAACTATTGCAGATATTTAAATAACTCTTTCACCAAAATGAACTAGACGAGTGAGGCTGTACATTAAAAAATACATTGAAAAATCGAAATTTTGAAGGTGGTTTACTGTACCGGTCATCTGCCCCTAAATGACCCATGCTTCTGGACGCTATGTAGATATGTGTATTTTAAAGCAATACATGAATTTTATTTATATTTGTTCAGTACCATACAAAGTAATTGTAGTTACACTTAGATTACATAAATGTGGTTGAAGGCCAATATAAGGGAACATTCTTATACTGAACACAAATTCAAATCTACTAAATGAATGCAGCTACCAGCCAAAATGGATTAAATTGTGTCTTCAATATTCCAACCTTTATCAGTGTACACTGCTTTGCATGAAAACGTGAGAACTGCTTCTGGCTGAAGGTCAAGTAATTTATTTTTTAATCTGCCCTGCACATTGTTAGTTACTCAGAATGTTTTATATGAGTATGGCTCTTGCCTGCTATGGATTAACATAGGATATTTTAATCTAACGACACCGAAAAGTGAACCTTAAGTTTAATGTAGCTAATAAACCTAGGCCTACCTTTCATCAAATTTATCCAGACGTATCACGTAAATGTAGCCTATTCCCACAAACATCGGATATACGTCTTTACAAAAATACACTACGAATGAACAGAGCGATGCTTTAAATAAATTAAATAAAATAACCACTATGAATTAACATGTGTTCCGTAATAATCACAAGTAATGACTCGTCGGCATGTCCTGTGTGAATTTGGCTTGAGTCCACTATCAATACAAATTAGTGTGTATTAACCTTTTTTTCCCAAATAGCTCTTTTCCACATGTACTGATTGAAATTGACTCTTGGAGAGTATTTAAATCTTCAATTTCAAATAATACTGCTCCTTATTTAGTGCATTATATTGCTTTTTAGGCACTACAATAACATCAGTTACCTATACTCCGCAAGTATTACAGGATTATGGCGTTTGATTACTATGAATTGACGTGTGCCTTCAAATTATCCCTAGGATAAGTTTATGCTCCATATATACCATTAATAAAACGCGTATGGCCGCTATGAACGTACACGTATTTCTTCATGGAATCATTGAGAAACTTTTGCACCAAACGTACTACATTAACATGTAATCTAGCCAGTGTGATTTAACAAATGCCTCTTCAAAGAATCCTTGTGCGTGAATTGTGCCCTGCAGGTACTGCATGAATACGGTTTCTCATCAGTATGAATTACCATATGTCTCTTCAAATGTCCCTTGCGTTTGAATTTTTCGCCGCATGTTATACATGAATATGGTTTCTGGTCACTGTGAATTACCGAGTGATCTTTCAAATTTCCCTTACGGAGAAAATTTGCACCGCATACATTACATGAGTATTGCTTTTTCCCATTATGAATTAACATATGTAACTTCATATCGCTCTTGTGAATAAACTTCGCTCCGCAAGTACAACAGGAATAAGGCTTCTGGCCACTATGAGATAACACGTGTCTCTTCAAATGTCCCCGGTTACGATAGTTGGCTCCGCATGTAGAACATGAATATGGTTTCTCACCACTGTGATTAAGTGTGTGTGTCTTCAAACTATCCTTGCGAAGGAATTTCGCACTGCATGTACTACATGAATAAGGCTTCTGGCCGCTATGAATTAACATGTGTTTCCTCAGAGTTCCCATGGATGCAAATTTTCCTCCACATACTGAGCAGGAACACGCCATGTGCTTCAGTAAGATGTGAGAGTTAAGGCGATCCTTCTCAATAAATTTAGCACCGCATGAAGCACATAAATATGGCTTCTGACAACTTAGGTTCTGTAAGTGATTTCTCAAATCACCCTTCGCAGAAAACTTTGCCAGGCATGTACTACATGAAAACGGCTTCTGGCCACTATGTATGTAGGAATGCTTCTTTAAAGAACTACTTGCAGTAAACTGTGCTCCGCATGTATCACACGAGTATGGTTTTTGGCCAGTGTGAATTCTAAGATGTGTGTTCACCTCGCTCTTTGAAGCAAAATTTGCCCCACATTTGCAACATGAGTGTGGCTTTTCACCAGAATGGGTTAACAGATGCCTCTTGATATGTCCTTTTTGAGTAAATGTTGCATCACATATATTACATGGATATGGTCTCTTGTTGGTATGAATTATAATGTGTCTGTTTAATGATCCCATTGCTGTAAATTTTGCTCCACACGTACTACATGAATATGGTTTCCAGCTGCTACGAGTACCCAGATTCTTCTTTATGTCACATCCGACCGGAACGTTGTTCTTCAGATCACCACGCTCAATGAATGACGCTCCGCACGTATTACTTTTAACAGTCTTGTCCGACCTGTGGAAAACAGAATTTTTCTGAAAATTATTTCTACCAGTTACAGTGCTAGTAAACAAAATTTACGGAAAAAACAAAATATTCAGAATTCAAAAAAGAACAAGTTCTTTGAATCAATGTACAGTGGAGAATTTAGATTGCTGGCCCTAACCTACTCTCCCATATAAAGCGGATGACGAGATCAGAAGCCACCGCGGCATCGCGGTTTCTTCGTAAGTCAGCAAGATCCACACACGGTTAAAATGTGGGCCACGTTTAGAACGGCTCCACAGGCACAAAGTCTTACCGTCTCATTAGGTACGAGAGGTTGGATCTTGTATGACCTATTCTTAGCCAACAAAAAATATTGTGAGGTTGGAAGTCATTTTTCAGTGTTGCCTAAGTAAACAAAAGTTTGGTGCTTTTCAGTCGGTCAACACGAATGTACCCAAATAGAGCTGGGTTATGCCCTGATCATGAAATAAATTACATAAGATTAATAAATACACTAGGATGACCAGTTTCGATCGTCAAGCGATCATCATCAGATCCATTACACTTAGGCTATAACATCTATGTTTGAGAATACAGGTGAAAAATATATACAATATGTACAATTATTTAGTTGCAGTGTTGGTAATGCAACAGTCGGTGTATGTTAAATGTGGTATATCTAATGTTAGGTAAACTTCTAAAATAGTGATGAAAATCCGGAATTTGTCTGTTAGGGTTGATTATATGGTTTTACAAAATCAACTATGGTTATACTGAAATAATGCAAGCTTATACTTATCGAGTTGTCTCTTTAACTGGAACTTGAAGCAGTTGACGTGTTGCCATAGACACCAGTTGTAGTCGACTAACCCCGAGTGTTCGCTGGGTGGAACTGGTTTTCCCCTTCCTCCACCTTTAGTTGCTATGTTCTTCCAGAGGTCAGTGCCATGTATATTTGTGTGACTTTGCCAAATCTAGATAAAAGTGTATGCTATTGAATGCAGGAGTCTGCAACGACTAAAGACCGTGGAACTATCTTCGCCACGCATGGGCTAAAAAGCCATCGATACTGAGCGGTACACGGTCTATTGAAGAAGTACCGGCACCTTTAATACTGCCGCGCATATCGGCCTAGGTTTATTGCAGAAAAATGTACATAGTACACCTGATCCAATTAACATTTACCTATAAACACCGCTATTTTCCCCCCTTTTCTTATCTAGCTTGGCTGTATCGCTAAGTTGTTTCTTGTTTTCGACAGGGTGTGCTTTTTAGTAGGGCGAAAAGGGGTGACCTCTCCATAGAAGTGTGTTCATTTAGATTGTTGGGATTGTTTTGTTTGGCTAGGTGAATCTCTATTGCTTCTTTTATGTCGAGAGCTCTGCCTTTCGATTCGTGATGAATTATTTTTAGATCAGTCTCGATTTTAGTGAAGCTGTGCCCCGTGTCACACATATGTTCGCATACGGCTGAATGTGTTCCGTATCTTATCGCATTCCTATGTTCATTATAACGTGTATCTACTCGTCTTCCGCTCTGTCCAATGTAATTAGCTTGACAACCAATGTCTTGGCATGTAATAGAATATACCCCTGACTTTGAATAAGGGTCTTGTTTATTTAGATTGCTATTTTGCAGGTGCCTCCCGGTCGTATTATTCGTTGTGAATGCTATTTTTATGCCTTGCTTTTTGAATAGATTAGTGATTTTATATGTGTTCTCATTCACATAGTTGAAGCGCGCGAATTTTTTCTCATTAATGTCCGGTTTTGCATTCATTTTATCTTTATTTTTATGTTTGGGTACAATTTGGTCTATTTTGCTTGGCGGGAAATTGTTTTCCTTTGCTATTTGTTTAATGGTTCTTATTTCCTTATTATAATTGTCTGTTGACGTGGGTATGTTTAAAGCTCTGTGCACCATTGAATTGAACCCCGCTAATTTATGCGTACTGGGGTGATTAGACTGATTGTCGATTGCATGCGAGGTTTGTGTGGCTTTTCGGAATATGGAGTATGAAAGCTCGTTGTCCTTACGTTCAATAGTTATGTCGAGATAATTTATTTTTCGATCTGTTTCGGATTCCTTGGTGAATTTTATTGAGTGGTGTAGGCTATTAATGGATTGGAGAATTGTTTCTTCGCTTGTTAATTCAGTATCGTAGATGCAAATTACATCATCTACGTATCTTTTCCATATTACTATTCCCTTTGTTGAAGTCTTTTCTAAAAACTCATTTTCTAGTGCATTAATGAAGATGTCAGCGATTAATCCGCTTAGTGGTGAACTCATCGCTAATCCTTCTGTTTGTGTGTACATTTTATTGTCGAAATGAAACGCGTTTTGGCCGAGGACGACCCTCAGTAGTCGCATAGTCGTACGATCTCTTCAGTTTCTTTTTCCGAATTGTTGGATTTTAAGTTATTTTCGATAGTGTTGATTTCATCATTAATAGTGCGACTACTGAGGGTCGTCCTCGGCCAAAACGCGTTTCAATTCGACAATAAAATGTACACACAAACAGAAGGATTAGCGATGGGTTCACCACTAAGCGGATTAATCGCTGACATCTTCATTAATGCACTAGAAAATGAGTTTTTAGAAAAGACTTCAACAAAGGGAATACTAATATGGAAAAGATACGTAGATGATGTAATTTGCATCTACGATACTGAATTAACAAGCGAAGAAACAATTCTCCTATCCATTAATAGCCTACACCACTCAATAAAATTCACCAAGGAATCCGAAACAGATCGAAAAATAAATTATCTCGACATAACTATTGAACGTAAGGACAACGAGCTTTCATACTCCATATTCCGAGAAGCCACACAAACCTCGCATGCAATCGACAATCAGTCTAATCACCCCAGTACGCATAAATTAGCGGGGTTCAATTCAATGGTGCACAGAGCTTTAAACATACCCATGTCAACAGACAATTATAATAAGGAAATAAGAACCATTAAACAAATAGCAAAGGAAAACAATTTCCCGCCAAGCAAAATAGACCAAATTGTACCCAAACATAAAAATAAAGATAAAATGAATGCAAAACCGGACATTAATGAGAAAAAATTCGCGCGCTTCAACTATGTGAATGAGAACACATATAAAATCACTAATCTATTCAAAAAGCAAGGCATAAAAATAGCATTCACAACGAATAATACGACCGGGAGGCACCTGCAAAATAGCAATCTAAATAAACAAGACCCGTATTCAAAGTCAGGGGTATATTCTATTACATGCCAAGACATTGGTTGTCAAGCTAATTACATTGGACAGAGCGGAAGACGAGTAGATACACGTTATAATGAACAGAGGAATGCGATAAGATACGGAACACATTCAGCCGTACGCGAACATGTGTGACACGGGGCACCGCTTCACTAAAATCGAGACTGATCTAAAAATAATTCATCACGAATCGAAAGGCAGAGCTCTCGACATAAAAGAAGCAATCGAGATTCACCTAGCCAAACAAAACAATCCCAACAATCTAAATAAACACACTTTTATGGAGAGTTCACCCCTTTTCGCCCTACTAAAAACACACCCTGTCGAAAACAAGACACAACTTAGCGATACAGCCAAGCTAGATAAGAAAAGGGGGGAAAATAGCGGTGTTTATAGGTAAATGTTAATTGGATCAGGTGTACTATGTACATTTTTCTGCAATAAACCTAGGCCGATATGCGCGGCAGTATTAAAGGTGCCGGGACGTCTTCAATAGACCGTGTACCGCTCAGTATCGATGGCTTTTTAGCCCATGCGTGGCGAAGATAGTTCCACGGTCTTTAGTCGTTGCAGACTCCTGCATTCAATAGCATACACTTTTATCTAGATTTGGCAAAGTCACACAAATATACATGGCACTGACCTCTGGAAGAACATAGCAACTAAAGGTGGAGGAAGGGGAAAACCAGTTCCACCCAGCGAACACTCGGGGTTAGTCGACTACAACTGGTGTCTATGGCAACACGTCAACTGCTTCAAGTTCCAGTTAAAGAGACAACTCGATAAGTATAAGCTTGCATTATTTCAGTATAACCATAGTTGATTTTGTAAAACCATATAATCAACCCTAACAGACAAATTCCGGATTTTCATCACTATTTTAGAAGTTTACCTAACATTAGATATACCACATTTAACATACACCGACTGTTGCATTACCAACACTGCAACTAAATAATTGTACATATTGTATATATTTTTCACCTGTATTCTCACACATATATGTTATAGCCTAAGTGTAATGCATCTGATGATGATCGCTTGACGATCGAAACTGGTCATCCTAGTGTATTTATTAATCTTATGTAATTTATTTCAGGATCAGGGCTTAACCCAGCTCTATTTGGGTACATTCGTGTTGACCGACTGAAAAGCACCAAACTTTTGCCTACAAAAAATTATGGAATCCCTCTGTGACCGGAAGGAGCTCCGCCACACGCGAGTGTTCCCTTGATCGCTCTCAGTTTACTGGTCATTGGGTCAGCTAGCCACTGACTTTTCTAAAATGCCAGTACCTATCGGAGTAACTGAGACCGAATATATCTAGTAGGTACCTTCATTGGTCGAGGTGATAGTCATACCACCTCTTTTGCACCTTGATCCGCTAACTCATTTCCCGCAATTCCCATGTGGCACGGAAGTCACAGAAAGGTGATCCGAGTGTCAGCGCGTCACAAACCGGCTAGTAGGTCGTGGATTCGCTGCACCAGGGGATGTTGCGGGAAACAAGTAGCAATTGACTGCAAAGAAATAAAGAGTCAGTACACACGAGAAAGTGGATTCGTCCTTCCTGTAGTGCAAACTGCAGACCTTCATAGATGGCAACGAGCTCCGCAGTAAACACGCCACAGGCCTCGGGCAAAGAGATCTTGGTATTTGCACCAACAATCACGAAAGCACAACCCAACTTCTCGACCTGCTTCGAACCATCATGTATAGAACGCCAACATCCGGAAATTGGTGAACTAAGCTGTGGAACTGCCTCTGATAAACGGAGACATCCGTGTTTACTCTAGGACCTCGGTGTAGATCTAACCGAATTCTCCGACGCGGGACTTGCCACCTCACTAGGTGTCCGGATCATACAGGGACCTACAGCCACTCCTATTTCAGTACATGAGCTATCGAGTCTAATACCAACCGACCGAGTGGCACGAGGCTCGTTGGCGTACCTCTAGTGGTGTTGGGTTCTGAAGAGAGTTCGATAGCTCGGATGTTGCAGCATTTGACGCACATTGGCAGTATATGCTAAAAGCATATGTTGGTATCTATAATTTAGAGGTGGAACACCCGATTCGGCGAGTAGGCTGGATATCGGGCTGGTTCGGAAGGCACCGGTAGCCAGCCCAACGCCACTATGGTGGATACTGTCCAGCACTTTCAAGGTTGCCGGCCTTGCTGAACCGTATGCCGCAGAACCATAGTCTAGCTGAGACAGGACGAGGGCTTGGTAGAACCGTAGCAGCACCGCACGGACAGCCCCCCACGTGGTCTCACTATGAAACTTGTTCTGTTTCCTGAGGCACGCCGTTTTTAGTTGCATGTATATGGTGCTGCCAAGTTAATTTGCTGTCAACGTGGAGCCCCAAGAAGCGATAATTATCAACCAACGGCAACGCAGCAATCCTGAGATGTAGTTCAGGGTGAAAATATAGCCTCCGGAGCCGAAAAAATGGACGACGGAGGTTTTCACTGCTGAAAAAACGAAAACCTCGGTCGTGAGCCCACATGTCGATCCTGTTAATAGCTAGCTGCAATTGCCGTTCTACGATTGCCATACTTTCAGAGCTGCAATGCAGAGATAAATCGTCTACATACAGCGATAGAACTACCGTGGACCCGGCGGCGGCAACAATGCCGTTTATGGCAACAGCGAACAAGGTGACACTCAGCACAGAACCCCGAGGAACTCCATTTTCTTGTGTGTAGTAATGCGATAATGTCCTACCAACTCTTACACGAAGGAGTCGGACGGACATAAAGTTCACAATAAAGATAAATTACCACGGAGTCCCCACTTGTGAAGGGTGGAAAGGATCTTGTAGCGCCATGTGGTGTCGTAGGCTTTCTCGAGGTCAAGGAAAACCGTGACTAGGTACTGCTGTCGGAGAAATGCCTCCTGTATGGCAGTCTCAAGTCGCACCAGATGGCCAGTGGTGGACCTATGAGAGCGAAATCCACACTGGTACTCAGACAGGAGGTCTCTCTCCTCCAAGAACCACACCAGTCGACGATTTACCATCTCCTCCAGCAGCTTACATAGGCCATTTGTCAGACAAATGGTCCTATATCGGTATCACGATCCTTCTCGCCATTGAGATAGAAACACCCCTTCAGTCCATATACGTTTGAAAAGTTGTTTTATACTCGATGCGCACAGATGTTTTAACATTTGATTATGTATTGTATCCGGTCCAGGAGCCGTATCCCTACACATTGCAAGCGCACTGCACAGTTCCCATTCAGAGAATGGTACATTGTAGGACTCCGAAGCAGCTGTGGCAAAGACAGGGGATTAGCATCTGCCTCCCACTTCAGAGTCAGAAATGTATGATCGTAATTCCCAGGGCAGTATACATCGGAGAATTGCGATCCAATATTGTTGGCAATGGCGATATGGTCCGTGATGATGTCTGCGTTGATGGAGATTCCGGGTATCGTCAAAGATGTCGGGAGTCCGGAGATCCGACAAAGCTTAGTCCACACTTGAGATTAAGGAGAATGTGCCGTCATAGACGACACATACTTTTCCCACGTCGTTATCTTATCCTCCCGATTCAGATATCAGGCTCAAGCATGCATCCTTTTGAAGATGATAAGGTTGGCCATGGTATTTTGACTCCAATAGCATTTGAAAGCACGTCAACGATCTTTAATGGTTGCTGCAATTTCAGCTGTCCACCAAGGGACAAGCTTCCGACGGGAGTTGCCAGATGAGGAAGGAATTGTTTCCTCTGCCGCAGCCAAAAGACCATTCGTTATGTCAATGGTATGATATTCGACATTCTCAAAGGTATCTTCTGCAAAACCCGCACGTGCTGTGAAAGTTGGTCAACCAGCCCGACGGAGAAGCCATCGACTTGGTAACTCGATGGCTCTCTAGTTCAGAAGAGTAACGGTAATCGGGAAATGGTCACTATTACAAAGGTCGTCTTGTACACCCCACTGTAGCAGGGGAACCAGCGCACGACTGCACAAGGTGATGTCGACACTCGAAAAAGTGCCATGTGCGACAGAGAAGTGCGTAGGTTCCTCTGTGTTCAACAAACACATGTCCAGTCACCTGATCAGTCTCTCAAAATCTCTCCCTCTATCGATAGTGGTAGCGGAGCCCCAGATGGTGTTGTGGGCATTTAACATCTCCCAGAAGGAGAAAAGGAGGGGGAAGCTGAGAGACTAGAACCACCAGCTGTTTGTAATCCAGTTGCGAATCAGGCGGGATGTACACGTTACATACTGTTGCCATTACTGGCAACGAAGTACGAACTGCAACTGCTTCTAGCTGAGTACGCAGCGGCACCTTTTCACAAAAGAGGCTCGAGTGGACGAGAGTGCAGACGCCACCAGTGGCCTCAGCTCCGTCCACCCGGTCTTTAGAGAAGATTTTGAAGTGACGCATTGATCTCTCATGTCCAGGACGAAACCTGGACTCCTGAAAACAGACAATGGCTGCCGAAAACGAAGATATTAGTTGACGTAACTCAGCGAGATGACCAGAATAGCTATTCCAGTTCTATTGTAATAGTGCCATAGTGAGGACGTATGTAGAAGTTGGTCTTCTACTTATGCTTGACCGTTTGTCACCCTTCCCCACCTCTAGGTGGAGATGATGGGGGAGGAGAGCACACCTCAATGTGCACATCTCCGTCCAAAGGCGAACGAAATGGAGGGGGCGCTCTCTTGGGTGGCGCGCGGTCGTTGTCGGACGTTACCTGTCTCGCTCTTGGGGAAGAGCGAGAGTGGTGTCGAGGGACCTTCTCCCTGTGCGAAGACTGGGTGTCTGTCCCTGACACGTCCCGAACATTTTTCTTCCGAGACCGCCGTTGACGTCTTTTCGGGGAAGTAGGTGGTCCCTTCCCTTTTCGACGTCAGATCCTTGCTAAACATGGCTGCTCCTGCTGGCACTGCGCCACTGATGGTAGTGGGAGCGGGATGGCCAGCGGATGTGTTAGCAGCCTTGTCCGCAGGAGAGGTAGAGACACGGCGCTGCACCGTTTCTCTCTTCTCCGCCGGTGTTTTGTCTTTCTATAGGGGAGTTTCTCACCACTAAAGGGTTTGGCTTCTGCCAGATTCGCTCCCTTGATGGTCATGGGAGCGGAAGAGCCAGCAGATACAGGTGCCATCCCATCAGCTGGAAGGCAAGAGAGACGGCGGCGCACCGTCTCCCTCTTCTCCTCTATCTTTTTCGTATCAGGTGGACTGGAAGAAGGTCCAGCCCCGGTCAGCAAAGTCTTTTTTACCCCTTTAGCTGGGGAGGACTTGTTCGCCGACCGTTTCGGAGAAGAAGAGGACTTCTTCTCCAATTTCGACGGTTTAGTTGGTATACACGGCGCCTTCTTTACGTGGGCCGAAGAAGGTTGTGGAACCTCTTTCGGGCTGACATTTTTCGCTGGTACAGCGAGGGGTGATTTTAATACTGCTGAATATACGGGCGTCGAAGGTAGTACACTCGGAACAGATACGGCATCACTCCGACTGCAAACGATACCCAAATTCGGGGGCATTCATATCACGGTACCTCTTTCGAGCGTCGTGATATGAAAGCCTATCAAGAGTCCTTATTTCTTGAATTTTTGCTTCTTTACAGAACTCAGTGCACTGCTTCGATCGCTGAGAGAGGCGTATACCTTTCACCCACATGTGTCCCCTTGCCACACTCTCTACACAAGGCCTTGGCAGTGCACCTGGCAGAAACATGACCGAATTTCTGGCATTGATAGCAGCGCATAGGTGGAGGGATGTACGGTTGAACATCGCAGTGGTACGAAGTGACCCTCACCTGCTTAGGTACCACATCACCCTCAAAACGGAGAATAAAAGCGCTGGTATCGACGCTCTCCTCTCCAATCTTTCGGGTGATGCGCCTAATCTTCGTAACGCCTCTCTACCCCAGATTCCGCATCGCTATTTAAAATGAGGCCACGATGGAAAATAACTCCACGGACCTCATTCAGCGATTCGTGTTTTGAGACCTTAACGGGAATTTCACCGAACTGCATGCATGCCACCAACGCTTCGGTTTGCTTCCGGTCAACAGTGTAGAGCAACAGCTGTCCATTCCGGAGCTTGGAAATCCCGCTTAGGTCTCCAAATTTCCCCTCGATTTCCTCAGACGAGATTATAGATTTTACCAGCTTAAAGTCACCCCCGTCTGTCCTGGTAGCTACTAGGCAGCGAGGAGACTTGCCAACGGGAAATCTTTGATTAACCGCTTCATCCCAAGACGTATATACCTTGGGATTAGCTCGACACTCTAGAGACGGCATTTTGAGGGGGGCACCCTGTGGTGTGTTATTGGGGCGCTTACGCGTCGTCCCGGAAACATCCTCCCCGAATACTACCTACTCCGAACGAGGACCATCACTGTGGGCGCCACGAGCCAAGGCAATACCTACCTGGCGATAGTAAGTATTGCCCAGGGTCCTAGTGCCTTGAACAAGCACATACCCCTAGGCATGCACAGTGATATGTTCGGCGCGCAAGTATTCGACCGTGCAGGAACCTCCGTTGTGAGGCGGATACTACTGCAAGGGTACATGGCGCACCAACCTGACGGGATGGGGAATACCGTCTAGGCTTTCTGGCCAGATGGACAAGTTGGTGGTCCTTCCCCAGGCGGCATGCGCGTTTATCTCTTAAGGGTCAAACCAAAATTGGGACCAGAAATTCGAAATAGACCTTTGAAATGGTCCCCCTATTAGTCGCCTTTTACGACAGGCAGAGGATACCGTGGGTGAATTCTGCCCTCCCCACACACAGGGGTCTTCCAAATCAAAGTCTGTCATGTCAGTCGGTCTTGTCGGCCCTATTAGTCTCCTCCTACGACAGGCAGAGCATACCCTGGGTGTATTCTAAACCGCCCTCACACGGGGGAGCCACACAAGATTGCGCAGGATAATATACGAGATTACGAGGCATATCATGGGGCCACAAGTAGTAGAATGATCTCAATCTGCTATCACTTGGCGATATGGCCGAAACTAGAAATCGTAAAAATAAGGGTGGTAGCTAAAAAGAGAGGTAGTCACACCCATGATTAAGAGAATAGATCATATCAACCCCAAAACCAAACCAACCCCTAACACGGGTGAAACTAGGATACTGATGGCACATGATGACGTCATCAAGAGGGCAGTCAAGCTTCTCCAAGGTGATGGGAGGCATGCGGAGCTTCCACAAGGTCATGGGACGTTGTGGTAGATGTCTCGGCAGGGGAGCGAAATGGGGAGTGTTAACCTCCCCAAATTCCGCAGATTGGGGGTAAGGGTGAGATGACGTGAGGAGGGGTTATTCAAAGGCATTCGGAGATGTCCTGGCTAGGGGGTCACTTGGGAGTGTGAAATAGTCCTAAAGTCACTCAAATCCTAATGTCGGCATGAATGGTAAAGGATAATGCTAACGGATTGAAGAGGTATACTGTGGATGGTGATGGATTACACCAGCGATGAAAGGGGGTGAAGGTGTTCAAATAGGTGTTTGAGAACCTTGGATTGGTTTACCAGGTGTGAGGGAACATAAGAATCATTACAGTAACACAGATTAGCAGACAAATGGAATACATGCAAAAGAGTACGGAAATGACGAGTGAGATACCCCAACCCATAATGGTAATTCGATAAATATTGAGCCCGTAAGGCTCATGCCCGATGTTAATTCTTATTCATGTCAAGATGCACTACAGTCGGGATGGACTGGACTACCTTTGAACTCGCTCCAATTTAATTTTTCAACTGAGAAGGGGACATTTATGCTTCGAGAACTTAGACGAACTATTACAGGAAGCTTTGGAAGGAATTTATAAATTTAATTAATTTGCGAGTGTTAATTACACATTTGGAAGATATCAGCAATAATTTGGATTTATTCCCAAATTTTACAGGATATTCGAAGGAATATTTAACATCGCAGCAACCGAAATACGTAAGTAGTCGCTGCACGACTCGAGTTTAAACTCAGGAAGGAAGTACGAGACACTACACCATTACTGTGTTTTAGAGACCGCTTGAAGGCGGGCGCGAGTCAAATTGCCCTCGTGGAAAACGTGGTCAAGTTTATCATAATTAATCTGACATTTGTATCTGAGTTCTACTGTGATTTATACGGGTCTTTAGACGCCAGGAAGACTGCTGCGTCGAGCAGTGTGAATATTTTCGCATTTTGCCGAAAGGTTACTATTTTTTCGTACAAGTCGAAGGACTTGCGACGAGCACACGGTGCGAAAGTGACTGAAAATTGTAAAAGTGACACGAGGTAACAGAGTATTTATCTGAGTGCAAAATATCAATCTTGAGACCAAACTAACATTCTTTCTGAAAAACTGTGAACTTTTACGTACAAGATTACGTTGATTTTTGACGATTTTAGTGAGCATATGTCTTAACTTCTGTGTTGCACATTACCGTATAAAAATAACGCAGAGTCTGTGGCGAAACTGTAAAGGGCAATATGGAAATCATCCGCACACGTGTGACGCCAGTGTATTATTTTTGTGACTAAAGGTAAATTCAGTGGTTAGGGAATTTCTACAACATAGACCACTTAACTATCCTATCGGACCATATAGTTAGGCCTACTACTCTTGCTTTTGAGAAGGAAGTCAGAATGGAGTAAAAACCTAATGCCAGGGAGACGCCAACATTGACACCCACACGATGAGACGCAGAAAACGTCATTGAAAAGCTCGCAGAGCTGAGTTAAGGTCAGAGGTTATGACCATGCCTTAAACCGAGGAAGCAAAGACGACACCAATGTGAGTCTTGAAATAACCATCTTTGTTATGGTTGAGTTATTGTAGATTAGTATTAACAGGGTGTCTACTTTAAGGATGAAGTAAAAAGTAGTTACTTTTTAGGTACCATTTAGTTACCTTTTAGTTAATTTTAGTTACCTTTGAATTCAAGTTACGTCTGCGGTCTACAAGCATAGGCGCTCACCACGCGGTGAAGAAGAACAACAATGAACTGTTTTTAAATACGTTTTTTATTTATCGTATGGCTTTTAGTGCCGGGAGTGTCCGAGGACATGTTCAGCTCGTCTGAGTCTGTAGCTGCTTCCAACGGACACCCTTAGGATGAGCTACAAGTTCCATTCAATTTCAAGTTGCTACCAAATATCAATGATACCTAGTGGTGAACGTTGGAACTTTGATAGAGCGTTCCGACGAAATATAACCGCTTCACACAAGTTTTGTCTGTGGAAGAATCCTTTACATGCCATAAATCCATGACATGGACCGCCGGCTTTACTTCCCCTCCGAAGGAAGGCATACTGAAGGATTTTTAACGCTTTTAAAAAATCCGACGACTTCGGCCGGGTTTGAACCCGCTATATTGGGCACAGCAGTTCAGCATGCTACCAACTACACCACCGAAGCCGCTTTAAATGGAATTCACATGATGTTATAAAAATTTAAAAAATAATAAATATATACTAGATATTTAATATCCAATGAGTTGTTTCAGCTAATATGTCGTCTTGTCCACAATATGTTGTTATTATTACGGTACCAAGAGGTTGCTCAGCTCTTGACAATTTGGCGAGATTTCCTTCGTCCCCGCGGTAGGTCGCGAAGAAATGTATGCGATGTTACGCGATCATCACCGAATTCTGTCTTCGCAGTCAAATGCGGAGAAATATCGAGATGTTACACGATCGGCGCTGGTCTCAGTTGTTTGGTGAGCTTCCCGTAGTTTTCACGATAGAACATGGAGAAAAATCGCGATTTAGATCATCAGCGTCACTTTTAGTCATTCGACGAGATTTCCATTGTCCTTGAGTTCGGGCACAAGAAAATATAGCATTATTACGCAATCGGCGCCACTTGCTGTCCGTTTGACAAGAATACAGTTGTCCTCGTCATTGAATGCGGAGAAATATCGTGATGTATCGCAATCGCTGCCGCTCTCGGCCGTTTTACCTTGTCCTCGAGATATTATGCAATCGTCGCCGCACCCGGCCGTTCAACGATTGTCTGCCTGTCCATCTGTCCTGATAGAACGGCGGAGGCAAGCTCAAGGTTGGGCATGGTTAAAATTCACGCGTAGTTATGAACATGTTGTTCGGTCGGCACCGTGATTCCCTTTGTCCCTATGCTGTAGTTCATGAGTTCAGGGTGGATCACGTGGAGGATTTAGTATTTCGATGCTACGTAGGCTGCCATTTTTAATTGGGTTGATGCACTTTTCGCTCCCCGCACGCTTTTAAGTATACGGTCATGGGAAAAGTGGCAAGTAGGTTTCGTGAATGGTGCCCCGTGATGGGTGCCCAATCACCTTTGACAGGATTCCCGCAGTCCTCGTGGTCACAAGTTCACGATAGGGGACGGGTTTTATGATTTTACGCAACTGACGTCGATCTCGGTCCGTTTGACGAGATTCCCGCAGGCAAGTCGTGCGGTCAGCCGGCCGTCTTGAGGATGCGATTTTGGAGGATGAACGTTCGAAGTAGGTACGGTATCGAATATTACGAATTGTTCTGAGAGGATTGCACGAATAATACGACAAGAGGGCAAGTTTTATTTCGATTGAGAACCACGAATTATCAACAAGTTATCGAAATAAACGGTTAGATTATATATCCGATGGAACGAAAGTTCGAAGGAAAAATCGACTTATAACGGAATTTCGAATTAACCATACTGAATGTCGCAAATTTACTTGACATATTTTTTAAATAAGTTATATGTATTTCGAAGATTTTTCGCATTTTTTTCGAAACGGTAACATTTCGCAAGATTGCGACATTAAATTGTTTCGCGTTATTTCTGGACTTCAATTTGACATAGTTTCCAAATAACAGAAATGAGAGATTTCTTTTTAGTTTCGGAAGTATTCGCGAATAAACGTCTCGCGAAAAGTCAGGTTTCCTAATACAGTAACACAGAAAACTATTTCACACGAAACTTAAGACTTCTTGAAGCCGAAAATATACGTTGAACCGATGTATACCGCTAAGGTATCCTCGGTATGTATTTCCTTGAGGTCGGGCACGGAGACATATAGCTTAGTACTATGCAATAGGCACGGCGCCGCTTGCGTGAAACTCGCAATCTCTGAGCCCAGCGGCGCGAGTTTAAATGATTCAACCCACATTCAGAAAATGTTCGTTACCCGTTTGTAAAATTCGTTACTTTCGTTACCCATTTGTAAAATTCGTTACTTTTTCGTTACTTTCGTTACCGCTAGACACCCTGATTAATAACCGCACTTGATTCCACAACTGGATAGGTAGACATCATCTGTGGTATGGCAGTATAATTATTATCACCGTATCATTTGAAACCGCACGGTCTAGAGGTAAGTTTTCATCTTTCATTTAGTCTGCTTTGGCATAGCACCAGAGAATTTGTAGAGGCTTAAGGAAGCCGCATGCGTGTGAAACACTGTACATACATTTTACGTATCATTTCTACACTGTCGAGAAGAAGCAGTTGTCATATCTTCGGCTCAGTGTTCTTTGATGAGCTTTGGTATTCTTGATAGGCCTTGGATTAGCCATATGAATTGTAGGAACGAGGCGAGGTGTAGAGCTCACTTTTATTTCGTTTAGATTGCTGGAAATAAGTAGACTGAGACTGCTAGGGTAGTAGCCAGCTCGATTTGTATATTTTTGTATACGGAGATTTTGAAGGCTGTGGAAGTGCGCCCAAGACTGGAAACCTGTTTAGGACCGTGTTATACACACACACACCTGGGACTAAGTAGTGGATTTTTGTTTCATTTTTATGACAATGTGAAGACAACGAAACTGACAACTTGTAGAGAATGCTTTGATCACGCTAGTGTGCGTGAGTTCGATAGAACGAAATTTGATGATAACAGCTGTTAGGAGCTGTTTATTGAAACGTACGGTATTGGTACATGAAGACATTCATGAAGAGTTAGGAGCTACGATTATGATAGCGAGGTTTACCAATGACATTTTGAAACATGAAAGAAAAGATCCCTTACCAGTTTCTTTTTTTGAAATGACCTATTGTATAATATAGGTCAGTGTAATTGCTGTGTCTGTGGAAGACAATGTGAGTATTAGAGTTGACTAGGATCGCTCGCATGGAGTTTATGCTATTTATAGATGGCAGTGGGAGATTTCGTCCTGTCGACCGTTCATTAATGTGAGCAATAGAGCCGCACATTTTTCACCCCTATGGTGAGTGTTATTGACGACTACCGTGTACGATGTAAGAGTGAGTTTTAACACAGATTTTTTGGTGACATGTTTGAGATAGAGGTATTTGATACTTAACAACATGTACTGTAATGGTCATTAGGGAATTAAAAATACCTTGAGGGATGAAATTAATACTAAAATTGAATGTAAAAACATGTGATAGATTTTATTCACCTAAATTGAAACATAATAATCTTGTAACTAAATAAGACGAGAAATGTTAGATTTGTATGACTTAGTGAACAATACTTCGAATTTGCTATTGATGAATATTAGGCACAAGCTTTAGGACAGCTCACACTATTTTGAGACATCAAATTGCATTGCTGTAATAACCTGGAGGCACAGTCAATCGCAATTATGTAACATAAGACGTAGTTATTACTGCGCCGTTGCCAACCTAATTTTTACCCACACCTAGATGACAATTAGGCACAAAGAGTGGCTAATCTGCGTAGGTAGGCACATAAATGGTGTGACAAGCAGGAGTGATTATGATTTATTTGTTTTACAATGTGATGATGATGATAGCAAACACTCGTCTCGAGTAGGCTGGCCTTCCAATGCCGAATGACTCTTCATCGATGAGTCCGGAGGTAACTATAACGCTCAATGCGGGGGACACACAGTGATGACAGGTAGTGTCAGGTACAGGTGAGACATACGCATTCATTCCCTGTCTTCAAATGAACACTCTTCTACCATACGTCGATGGTTTTCTTCAAAAAGTACCGCACCATGATGAACAAGTGAACCCCAGGATGAGCGATCAAGGGCTAAGGTCTCCCAGTTGTTGATATCAATGTGGCACATTTGCATATTAGCCTTTAGTACGTTTTTGAATCGCTTCCTCGGAACTCCCACACAGCACTTGCCCTCAGTTAGTTCAGAGCAAAACACCTGCTTGGGAACGCGATTATTGGACATGCGGATTACGTGTCCTGTCCATCGCAGCTGACGTTTTAAAAGCATGGCTTCAACACTGGCAGTCTGTGCTTCTTCGAGAATGCTGGTGTTTGTGCGTTTGACTTGCCATGTCACACGAAGAATTCTCCTCAAAAATCGCTGGTGATATTGCTCCAGCTTTTTAAAATGACGTCTGTAGCATGTCCAGGATTCAGATCCGTAAAGTATGGTGGGAACTACAACTGAGTTGTACACAAGGATCTTCATTGCAGCATTGATATCATGGTGGTCAAAAACTCTAGACCTTAATCTTGCAAAGGATGGCCCAGCACGGTTAATCCTGTGTTGGATTTCGGAATCTATATTTACACTTGATGACAGGGTGCTGCCAAGATAAGGGAAGTTGTTAACTTCTTGAAGCTTCGCTCCATCGATGGTGACATTGATGTTTCTTTGTCCTTGTCCAGGGGCTGGTTGGTAGAGGACTTGGGTTTTACTGGTGTTAAGTTTCAGCCCAATCGTTTTGTATGCTGAAGAAAAAGCATTCAGGATTTTCCTTAGTTCGTCCTCTGATTGAGCTACTACTGCATTATCATCAGCGTACTGTAACTCAACCAATGCAGCACGAGATGTTCGAGTCCTTGCCTTTAGACGGCTCAAATTAAAGATCTTTCAATCCATCCTGTAAGTTATCTGTATGCCTGAAGGAAGATCATCATTGACTAACTGCATGACAGTGGCAACATACAGAGAAAACACAGTCTTGTTTAACGCCGGTATTTATATGAAATGGTTCTCCAATAGAGTCGTTACCAATGACATTTGCCTTCATATCAGTGCAGAGTAGTCTTCCACAAGTCTTCACGGTTTACCGAGTCAAATGCCTTACTGAGGTCTATAAAGGCAATATAAAGAGGTCTATTTTGCTCTCTACATTTCTCCTGTAGCTGACGAACAGTGAATATCGTATCTGCGGTTCCTCTAGAAGGCCTGAAACCATATTGGCTCTCTGGGAGTATTTTCTCCACCAGGGATAGAATACGAATCGCCAAAATTCGAGCAATAAGCTTTCCAAGGCATGGTAACAATGATATAATACGATAGTTGTTGCAGTCTGCACGATCATCTTTCTTAAATATGGGAACTATCAGACTATCTCTGAAATCTGCAGGCATTTTTTCAGTTCTCCAAATTTTAATGATAAGATCATGTATGTGGCTTATGAGTTCCCCACCTCCTTCTTTGAGAGCATCCGCTGGTATTCCATCACATCCAGTGGTTTTGTCTCGCTTTGCTTGATTAACAGCACACTGAACCTTATCTAGTCTTGGCAGGGTACCGAGTTCTTCCTTGATGGGTGCTTGTTCTAATATATCATACACCTGTTCATCAATAACTGAGTCCCGGTTCAAGAGGTCTTCAAAATGCTCCTTCCACCTATTCATGATGGAGTATTGATCTTTTAGAAGTGTACTTTTGTCACTGGACCAAAGTGGATTTCTACAAAACGTGGAGGGGCCATAAATTGCTTTTGTGGCTTGGAAGAACTGTCGCGAATCTTTGTCTGCTATATATTGCAGCTCTTTAGCTTTGGATGTCCACCATGCATTTTTGAGCGCACGAGTTCCTCTTTGGACATTTGCCTTCGCAAGACAAAATGCATCTTCCTTAGCACGGGAGTTCATATCTTTTCTCCTAGTTTGCAAGGCTTTCCTCTTTTCTGAGATTAATGCTTCAATTTCTTCATCATTTTCATCAAACCTGTCTTTATGTTTCCTGGTCTTATATCCCACCATTTCCTTGCAAGGATTCTGAACAGTGGTCTTCAGACTCTCCCAGTGCTGTGTTACATCTGGATGGTATTCCTGTGGCAGTGTCTGGCTAAGCAACTCTTTATATTGGGAGATAGCTGACTTGCCAAACTTCTCGGTATCAAAAATATGTCTACGGCTCTTCTGTTATTTCCTCCTCGGTGTGGATAATGGTATACGCATAACTGATCTGATAAAGCGGTGATATGTCCAACAATCATCGGCTCCTGTCATTGCTTTGGTGATGAGAACATCTCGTAAATCTTTCTTGCGTACAATCACATAGTCAATAAGGTGCCAGTGCTTCGATGTAGGGTGCTGCCATAATGTTTTAAAGCGATTCTTTTGGCGAAAGATGGTATTGGTGATTACCAAGTCATGTTCAGTGCATTTGGAGAGCAGTCTGATACCATTGGGGTTTTGGCTCCCAACTCCCTCCTTACCAATGACACCATTCCAAACATTGTAGTCCTTGCCCACTCTAGCGTTAAAATCTCCGCGTAAGATGATCCTATCTTCACGGTTGATGTTTGATAGGACTGAATCCAGATCAGAATAGAACCTTTCCTTAATGTCATCATCAGCATCTAGTGTGGGGGCGTATGCGTTGATCACCGTGGCATGCTGGTTGTAATATAACCGAAGTCTTAGTATCATGAGGCGTTCATTATACTTAGTTGGAAGCTCTGACAGATCCTTGAGAAGCTTGCTCTTAATGACAAAGCCAACTCCATGTATTCTGTGTTCGTCCGCACATTTACCCTTCCAAAAGAAGCTGTACCCTGCACCTTGCTCATTCAACTGATCTTCCTCAGTAAGACGGGTCTCCTGAAGTGCTGCTATGTCGATGTCATACCTCCGTAGTTCTCTACTCTCAATAGCAGTTCTCCTTTCAGGTCTCTCATATGCGGGGTCATCAGGTTGCAAAATAAAATTTGTTACTTATCATACATTTTCGACCGCATGGAGGTTACACCTTTGGACGCGGCTATCCAATCGGTAGTATAGGTGGCTGACTATGTTTAGGGCACCTTTCCTAGGCCCTTCCCCATGTGGGGTGAGCAGAGTGGACCCTAAATAGGACTGCTCAGTCGTAGTTGCAGCGGCCGAATTGCTCTACAGCCACAGACAACCGTAAACAAGACGACCGATCACACATCTACCGCCTGCGTGCCAAGTTATCACTAGAGGCTCCCATACATCACAATCCTGCCCCCGTCGCAACTTCTTGATCGCCGCAGGACTTTGAAGAAAGTCAAAAGTTGTTGGAAGACTGCTGTGCGTGAAATCTTTTAACGTGAGAATGTTGCTGCACATCAACAAGCGCACATTTCTTGATGACTTAGGAAATATGTTTTGAGGACATTCTATGCCGTTGAACACACGTGGTTCATCCGCCTTTAGGGAAAGTTTCCTGCCCCATGGGCAAGAGAGTGCCCTAACCACTACCAGCTCATTCGCCTCCCTGGGGAGCCGGTGGCATGATAGTGGGGGACTCTTTACCCCGGGAGTCACTCGTCGTCAAAGCCTCGTTAGTCTAAAGCAGGGTGCACCACGTGCAGGTGAGGTTGACATTTGAGTAGAAAGCCTATCCCTTACACAATATATCATGTATGTAATAGGACAATGTTTTTTGTTATTGTTAGTGACCAGTTGTGTATAGCTTTTTATTTATTTGCGTAGGCGCTTAACGTCTACGGTTTCAACGTCAGATAGGACTAGCTAAATTGGTTAACGTGGAAATAAATGTTAGAAGTGACACCTTCCAACTTAGATATTTTTATTCATGCAATTAAATGTAAAGGACATATTTTTTGATTGTCGACGTATAGATTTGTTTGCTTTGCAGTAAATTCAGGGTGTGATTATTATTATTATTATTCACTAATTATTGTACTGAGTAGGAATTAATGACGTGTCACATTCTTAACTTGCTGTTAATTATTTTGTGAACAGTACTTCATGAGGGATTAGCTTGAATTCAGTTAAGGGTTATGATTGTGTGTTACTTTTTATAGATTTGCGGACTAGCCGAATTTTACCCTCCGAAGCAGGCTAGGGATTTGTGATTTTTAAATAAATTTTAGTGAAATTTTACATGAGCCTGGACTATTTATCGTTATATTTGTTATTTTGGGTGTGTGTTCCTTAGGCTAGTTCATAACATTACCTCTCACCCAACCCGATACTACCTGAGATTAAATTTCCCGTGCGGGGCTGCTCCGAAAACACACTCTATGCTTTCAGTGTGTGTTGTCAGCTGGTTGGGGGTGTCAAGAGGGCTCTCGGCGGTCGATGGTCCCCCGATATTCCTGACTATCGAGCACAATACACTCGGAGCTTAAGTCCAAGATATCTTGAGCCCCTTAAATGTATTCACAGCGTTGTAGAACTACAAGGTATGGCTGATGGATTGCATCATCACGTTTCGAGGAAGCAATTCACTTGCGCAAAAATACATGGTATCTTGTCAACTTTGGTGGCAAGCCAGGATTAGACAAGTTCAAGTCATGTCACGTTTTCCAGGCGTGTAGTCATGAGTATATTGAGGTTGGTTAATGAGGTGTTGCGTTATCGTGTTCCTTTAGCCCCATGTCGTTTAGTGTACGTGTCTGATAACGCTGTATTAATGTGATGTCTGTAGTAGCATGTGTAGTTGTAATTCAGATGAGGATTGGGAAGGAAGCGGCCGTGGCCTTACGTTAGGAACCATCCCAGCATTTGTCTGGGGGAAACCACGTCCAGAATTGTTGAGGTGGGAATCGAACCCACCTCTTATCATTGTTGCCTCACGAGGTTAAGTGTATGCCGTTCCGACCCTAATGAAATGTTTTGGCAGAAGCTAACATCGAACCCGGACCTCCGGGTCGACAGCCACTATGCCAGTCATTTAGGGATATTGGAATACAATGGTTATCAGACCCGTATACCTTTACCTCTATTTGTAATGTGTCTAATAACCTGTGTTATTGAGATAGCCGTACTACTGCGTGTGTAGTTGTAATTCAGGTGAGGATTGGGAAGAAGGCGAGGCCACAAGTCTAGGAACCATATCATCATTTTCCTGGGGGAAACAACGCTCATAATTGTTGAGGTGGGAATCGAACCCACCTCTTTTCAGTGTTGTTTCATGAGGCTGAGTAGATTTATTTCCAGAAAGGAAAAAAGGAATCTCGCCTTGAAGAAAGTTTATATTGTTAGATGTCCTGTGATTTGTAACTGTAGATTAGTACCCTCTCATCCCATTTCTTAGCGATAAAAGAAGTGGCTTATCCCCTTTTCCCTTAATTACTACCGCTGGCTAAGGGTTAGGGAATAATTAAAAACGGACACGGCCCGTGGAGCAGAAGGGGGCCCCGACGAAGAGGTCCGGACGAAAATAATACCCTATGAAGCCTGGTGATCGACTAAAGGATACAAGATTGCACAACGAAATTAAATATAAATAAATATACACCAGAACGTACAAGGCATAATACAGAACACAAGAATATAATAATTTGTGACATTTGCAGATGGTTTACTTACTTATTTTTAGTATTTTCCTTCGCTTTCTTTTCTCTCTATTACTAACCAGTGCGCTCTCACTACACCGTCAAACCTATAGTCGATGTTCATCCGTCTGACATATCACGGATCGACTCTCCTCAATATGATTTAGCTTATCCCGCCGGCAGCTACCTTACCTTCTTTCAAAAACACGGTTTTCAAATTAAACATTGTTCAAGTTCCATGCCACATCCGTAACATTATTTGACTAGATAAACAGAGACTCCCTAGTTTAACATTTGCACAATTAATTCTACAATCAGATTTATGAAGCCTCTTTCCCCTTTCCGTATATATTCTCAATAGAACTGGACCAACGCAATATATCTGATCCAGCTCCCTCTTTTTCTCAACAAGTTCTTTAATTTGCTTATGAAAGTATTTATGTTGATAGTGTGAGTTGATGGTAGGATGAGTTCTTGGTTCAAGGTTGTAACAGGAGTGAGGCAAGGTTGTAACCTCTCACCACTACTGTTTATTTTATATATGGACAACTTGATGAAAAGAACATAAAATGGCTGGATGGGATTCAATTAGGTGGAAACCAGGTAAGCAATCTGGCTAATGCTGATAACCTGGTTGTAATGACGGACTCTGTCGGAAGCTTACAAACCAACATGTTAGAAATTGAACAGAAATGTAGGGAGTATGGTATGAAGATCAGCATTTCAAAGACGAAGGTTATGTCGGTAGGGAAGGAACACAGGTAGGAGGACCTTAATTGGAGCAGGTGGAACATTTTAAATACTTATGAAAGCTAATGCAGTGAGTTCTCAGTTGCAACCTATAGTATTCTGCACAAAACTCGCTCAGTATTTAGACCGACCTTGCTATATGGAAGTGAAAACTCGGTAGATTCAGGGTATCTGATTCATAAGCTAGAGGTAACTGATATGAGGGTAACACGAATGAATGCTGGGACAAATAGATGGGAGCAATGGTAGGAAGGTACTCGTAATGAAGAGATAAAGGCAAAGTAAGAAATGAACACACTTGGTGAAGCTGTTCGTATCAGCCGACTCAGATGGTGGGGTCATGTGTTGAGAATGGAGGAGGAGATATTACCTGAGAGGTTAATGAGTTCGCTGTATAGGGTAAGAGAAGCGGTAGACCTACTGTAGGAGGCGATGGTCAGATTCAGTGATTTAGACACGGTCGAGTCGTGCGTCACAATTTTGGTCGATGGCATTAAGAAATACTGAACCAGACTTTCCTACCTCGAATGTTCCTCTTCACCACTCCTCATTGTTTTTTCCCAGTACCGAGGCCGGAAATATTTACCTTCCATCTATTAATCTCCAATTATAAAATCCGCCTTGTCAAACACTAAGAAGTTTAAGAATTACATTAAAACGTACAACTTGTGACAATAACGTTCGTGAATACTAACAGACTGGAACTAACATCTTTTTTCTCACCAGTGCGCACAGGCCCGCCGGCGACTAAACTGAGTTGTACGTCAGGACTACATCAGGAAGCATTCTTAAGAAATTTCGAGTCGAGACTCGAACTGATATTGAGAGTTCCGAACCTATAGGCTTCGAGGCCCGAAATTGTGATAAGCGGCGAAATTAATGAATACCTAAAATAAGGAAATCATACATTAAAACGAAATTATGGAAGACCGACTAAAAAGCCACAAATGACAATGGGAGAAGGGTTAGGTCCAGGAGACATATCAAGTCTGATACGATCAGCTAAATAGGATATTTCAAATCAGAACTAGAAAGGAATGGGATTCGGTCACAGTCAACCGACAGGAGGTTGTTGGATAATTGTGACAACACGTTCTGTACATTGTAGTGTACTATATGAACCATTCCCGAATTCTCAACTTACTTTCGTAACCCGCGCGGCGTAGTGAAGCGCGTTAAAGCACTTGCCATGTCCTAGATTGGTGACTGCAGCAAGTCCGGAGATCAGAGGTTTGAATCTCGGCGCTGAGAGCGACTTCCTTAGTGTGGTTTTTCCACACTCCCTGCTGGGATAGTATTTACTTCAAGCCCCGGGCCACGTACGTACCTCATCCCTTTCCCTAAAACAGTTATCCAGACGACTACAGTCATGATAGGAATTCAGGGTGTCAGACGTAAGCACTGAACGACATGGGGCTGATGACCACGATGTTAGATGTCTCTCAAAATGCATTAACACTGACATTTACGGTCTTGAGAGTGGTATTTCCACACTCTCTCCAGACAAATGCAGGGATAGTATTTTCTTCAAGCCCCGGGGTACTTACCTCGTCCCTGTCCTTAATACTGTTATACACACACTAGGCCTATAGTTATCAGACAAGTTTAACATAACAAGAAGTTATCAATGCAGGTCACGCAAAATGGACATAAGCGAGATGTTTTGATATGTATTAGCCTCAGTAGTGAACCCGAGGGGGTCATGCTGACTGGTATCGAAAGTGGATCTCGGAGATAAGTTGAGCTCAGAAGGAAGGTTCCACCCGAGATCTGTTGAGGGAGTTTCGTTGTAAAAACCCCTAGAGGAAAGTATATGTTTAATCACTAGTGGGATATCAGTTGATACGGACATTATTTAGTGAAATAATGCAGGGAAAATGAGCGGAATACAGCATTATTGGAATACGTGGAGTAGGCTATGCTGGACTTGGAACACAGAAGTGCAGAGTTTGACAGTTTACTAATAGCCCCAGAATTGTGGGAGGAGACCCATGGAGCCCTGTCAACCTCGTTGACCTACTTAAGTCGTCTGGAAGAGGTCGGGGAGGTTGAATAATACTCAGTTCTTCCCCGTTTGAGAATAAAACCGAGAAGAGAGGGGAGAGATCCCAAGGAAAATCATTGATTACTCGTGATTGGAGCAACGCAATGACATGAGAGTTGCACACAGGTGAATCTTTAGCCAAGAGGCTAATTTTAGAGCCATTAAACTGCGAAATCAAGGCATATTTAATGGAGTGCGTAAGAACACAGGACTAGGGGTGTTCGCGGCATGGTTTGACTATGTCACCGGGGATTTCCACTGGAAATCGCGTCCCCACGCTATGGCAAAAGCAATTAATATAAATTAATTGGCCGATCGATCCTTCAGCACGCAGATTGTTCTGGGACCAGTGAAGAAAAAGGAACCCGATGAGCATTGTTTCGAGACCAGAATCATCCTGGGAGAGGAGATGATATAGCGCGGGAATTCTAGGTCTACTTTTTCGTGTGAAACGGATATAAGGGTGTGGACCCAGTCAGGAGGTCAGTTGGAACTTGCAGTTGTTTGAACAGAATCGAGCGCGGAACGTATGTCGCTCAGGCTCAGGGAAGGACGCTCACACAAAGACTTTAACACTTTAGTGTTAATCATTATATTCGCCGTGCAGTGTAATGCACCAAGTGATAATATAATCATGCATAGTCATGAAGTAATAATAAGTACGGTAATCAACGAACTTTATTGTGTGAAATGCGTATTACCGAAGTCAAGGAAGGAGGCCCGGACTTCAACTTGGGAAGCCGTGCAGTAAAACTTTTAGAAGGCTTTTATTAAGGACAGTCGTGCTGCATGTGTATAGTCGGCAGTACGAGCAATGGTTTGTGTTCACATAGGAAGTACCGTGTGATATAACTTGCAGAACATTGAAAGTAATAATTTGTGTAAAGACTATGTACAATGTTAAGCGCAGTGTATAATATATTGATTGGTTATACATGTCTTATTACGCCGGACTGCGCTGGGAGAAACTATATGATGCATTTGGTGAAATGTCTTAAGAATACCAAATAGTAACGCTCAGGACGAAAGTAAGCATCTTTATGCAAAGCAGGAAGTTTATCGTAGGATAATTGATAGACTGTTGGTGAATCCGTAGGCAGATGATCCAGACTTTCAATCAGGAGTTGGTAGGAGCATGGAGTATGCCGTCCATACCTGTAATTCTGATATATTTCCAGGGAATTTCAACCAATGAAAAGTGTAAAAAGTGACGTGTGTTATGTAGAAATCATATGTGAAATATCTTTTAAATTAATGGTATAATAAGTGTCATAAAGTGTCATGTGTTTTGGAAGCAATAGCTTCATCATAGAAATGGAAAGTGCCGTGTGCTTGGTGAAGGAAATATATTATAAAATGTGTATATTCAGTATGCAAATGTCGCGCTAACTCTGCAAATGGCAGGCGACATTGGAGAATACGAGTGGTTGGAGCCAGCAGGATAAGCCGAAATGTGAGTACCCCACAAATTATGATTATATAGAAGTATAGCCCACTGCATGTAATGTGGTTTCATGATTATAAAAATAATGCCAGTAAGAATCAGTATTAGGAGATAGACCCTCCAGGTTTAATTGTTGTTGTGTTGATTTTAGTAGAGTTGAGATGTTGTTATACATCAGTGAGTGGATTAATCGTTACCACTATTAATAAAATGGCAAATCAGTTATGTAAACTTAACGTAACGAACACGGATGTTCGATTTTTAAGATGGTTATGTTGTGTCGGATTATGGTAATTTATGTCAGTAATAATAATAATAATAATAATAATAATAATAATAAATAATAAAAGGTATGAATGAACACATCAGGTAAAATGTTGTAAGCAAGAAATATTTACGCTAATTGGAAGACTTATCGATCTATGCAGTAAGATTACATTAAGGGATGAGAAAAGAGTTTAATATCAGAATATATTGTGTTAATGGGAATATAATTATGCAAGAAAGTGGAAGAGCTTAAGAGTGAATTGAATTTGCAGCTTGTGTAAAAGCTTATAGAGTAATTGATAGATTTCTCTTAATAATTAGAGGACGAGATCATAATATCAGGTCAGGAAGCCAGGTAATCTATTCGACGTATGAAATCTCGTATAGCCGTGGGCATACTGAGATATGTACTTTGTGCCAGAGTGTATTTAGTGATTGGACCCTAACTCTGATGATGGATATGGAATGTTCCGGGTTCGAATCCTGTGATAGGTGAGAGGAGAACAATGGACACCTCTGCACCCTATCTGATCGCCCGAGAACTTATTATTGAGTGATTCGGCTCTTGTGAAGCGAATCTTATTGACGGCAGCATGTGGCTGACCGCATCATTTATTAAGATACCGGTTATCCAGATCGACCAATGTTTTTATGAATCTCGTGCCTTCATGTTGAAATGGACCTATTGGTGCCAGTTATTATTATATCTTCAGGGTAGGAATAAATGTTAAGCTCATCCAGTACCTATTTTCATACCATTCAGTTTAAATCCATTGGGATATGTGCGTCATTTTGACCACGGTATTGTCTTTAAAATCGTACTACTGCTTGGGGAGATATAAGCCATGAGGCAGGAAGGCGGGGGACGGTTTACTGCGGTAACCTCACTCCACTCCATTGTATACAAGCCGCTCGGAAGGGGGCTGAGCTGTCAAGCGAACCGTGAAAGTTAAGGTTTAAGAAAAGGGCAGATTTAAGACCCTGTTAGTAACATGAAAGGAAACATTGTTATATTGAGTAATGAAGTCATGTGGTTTAAGAACACATTGGTAATTATAGATCACTCTGATGGTTTAAGATTTTAGCAATCTAAAGAATGGTTGGAAGTTGCATTTTACTGTCACTGACACGGATTTCAGAAGGTGGGCACTTGACGCCACAGGCTACGCTCGCAAGGGTAGCTTAATAATACCATCCGACACAGCGATAACGAAAGTTTTGAAGATGAAATCACAACAGCATGCAGTGGAACTATATAAATAGAGAGAAGTGTAGGGGTAGCTTTCCATAATTCTGGAGTTGCACGGAGATTTGATGTGCAACACCTGAATAGGCTAATGCATGATAAGCATTTGGTGGGAAGAGAGAGACCAAACACACACGGTACACATAATTGTCAAAGTAAGACAAGGTTAAAGAAACAAGTAATTTTGTGAAATTAAAGAAGTCACATTAGATGACAGAAGAGTAAAAGTACAGTTTTGTTTATGAAAGTTGTATGTGCATCAGCGCACTAGAGTGAAGTGTGAAGTCAATATAAGGGTAAAGGTTTGAGTTATGATATGAGTTTATTATGACGATATTATGTTAATATTAGTGGATTGTGGAAGTAATTTTTGTCTGATTTTGTTTTATGTTTGTTGGGATTGTTTTTATATGTTTGAAGCCATGATTTTAGTACTGAATTAATATCTTTAGAATAGAGTTGTGCCTCATCATTGTCGAGTTGATACCTTTTAGTCTCGAATCCAAAATATGCAACTGCTCAATGGGGGAACGGTACACGCCTGAGACCTGACGCTAGCTGGAGGCGGAAGTATATTTTCCATGGAGATTACTCACATGGGTACATGGACTCATACGTCATTAGGCCTCGAGGTTAGGAAGTCATTAGAAAGTGACCTTGAGGGAGGTGTATAAAAGGCAAGCCTAGAAGGCAAGTCGTACACATCCTGCAGCAGCTTCTCGTGAAAGGGAAGTTCTTACCACCTGGTGCTGTAAGTTGATAAATTGCACTTGAATATAATAGCCACTGTACCTGTATATTGTTTATGGATTGCTATGGATGCACTTGATTATCTTGGACAGGCTTGTGGGTTGGAGACGAGGAAGCTGAGAGATCAATCCACACACACGCCGTACCGAATCACTAAGTTAATTAGTTATTGTTGTTTTAAAGGGCGGAACTACGAGGTCATCTTCCCCTCTTAACACAGATTAAAATATACAAATCTGGAACGGAATTTAAAATTTAGAGGTTGACACCTAAATTGAAAAGACCGAAAATTAATAAAACAAAGCTACAGAAATTAAAAACAACCTATGGTGATAGAGTACTGTGTGTAACGTTTGTTACCTTCCTACCAGTGCGTTTTAATAACATATCCGATAGCACACTGGAGGATATGAATAATCGTCCACTACAGTTATACCATTTCTATGAAAGTATAAAGATAAAGAGATATATCCTACGATTCATCGAATAAAGCACTAATGGTATAGAATTAGCGGTGTAAATATAGAATGTGACAACATGATCTTGGTGAAGTGAATGAACTGTTGAACCCTCAGGTCCGCACAGGGTACACCAACCCTATATCAGCCCCATCTTGCCACTCTTCACCCCCCATTTCTACATTTCTACACCCACACCAAGGAAGCAACAACAGCCACACCGTCTATCAGGCCATTATTCCCTAGGCCTGGCTAGCCACCTTTACTTCCTCATACAAGGCCTATAACCCATAAGGAATGTGCTGATCCTGACGCTGCACTTACAAACCCAAACTGGGGATCTGTCTCAAACTAACGACCACCAGGTGCGCCGAAGGCTATAGCCGTCCAGAAGCAGATTGGATGAGAGTCATCATTTAAGGGTTATTTCCACATACAATTCCTTCCCCGCCGCACCTATAAGTTTTGTAATCATCTTGTTCATCACTACAATTTCACTTTACTGAACAGAATCAGTAAAGCCTGCTTATTGCTTAACTACGCTAACATTAAAACTTCTACCTTTTATTACAAGTTAATTCAGTCGCATTTATTAAACGCCTTCCCCAAATACCTGCTACTACACTGACGAAAATGGAAATTGCAACACCCAGAATGAGTGGTGCTACATTGCTGCAATTGAACATGCAGGACGAGTTTTTTTTAGCGTATGGCTTTTAGTGCTGGGAGTGACCGAGGACATGTTCGGCTCACCAGTTTTGTAGCTGCTTCGAGACGGACACCCAATGGGTGAGCTACAAGTACCGTTGGGGAGGGAAGTTGGAATGTAAGGACAATGAGTTGGAAGGTAGCGGCTGTGGCCTATAGTTAGGGACCAATCCCGGCATTTGCCTGGAAGGAAGATGGGAAACCACAGAAGACCATCTTCAAGGTCGCCGGCGGGGGGATTCGAACCTCCTCGCCTCCCGGATGCGAGCGACTGCCAGCAGTCATGCCGTAACGACCACAGCTAACTCACCCGCTGCAGGACGAGTGTTCGGTTGTGATTCGATGATTACACTTTCAGGTCCCTCTGACCGCAAGTTTGGACAACAAACAATACAGGATGTGCCCACCACGAGCTGCAATACATTGATGAATTCGGCGAGGCATGGAGTCAATAAGGCCCTGGATCGCTTCCTGAGGAATTGTGGCCCATGCTTGATGCTCTGCACGGGTCAGTTGTTCCACAGTTGTGGGTGGCAGAGGTCGGTTGGCCAGTTGTCGACCAATCATGCCCCACACATGCTCAATAGGACTGAGGTCCGGGGATCTGGTGGGCCATTCTAAGGTTGTGATGTCGTGGAGAGCTTCTCTGGAGATGCGTGCAGTGTGAACCCGGGCATTGTCCTGCTGAAACATCCCATTAGCAATGTTCGCCATCATAGGGACAACCACTGGATTGAGTAACCTATCCGCCGAGCAGTCATAGTGCCCTCAACAAGCACTAATTGTGATTTCTCATTAAAGCCAATAGCTCCCCAGACCATAATGCTTGGTGTTGGCCCTGTGTGCCTCTTGACAATAAGGTCTGAGCGGCACGTCGGCGCACACGATTCCGGCGATCACTGCGGGCAAGACAGAAGCGCGATTCATCACTAAAGACGACCCTATGCCAATCGTCGACCAACGTCGATCGTTCTCGACACCAGGCCAGCCTTACACGTCGCTGTTGTGGGGTCAATGGAACACCTTCTGCAGGGACACGGGATCGTAAGCCAGCTGCACGCAGGCGATTACCAACCGTGTGTTGTGTAACGTGGGGTGCCACAGCTGCTCGAATTTGCGCTGCTGTTGCATGGGGTTCCATCCGGGCCATCCGAATGATGCGGCGATCTTCTCTCACAGTTGTCTGTCGCGCTGGGCCTGTGCCAGGTCTACGAGTGTGGGTACATTCATTTGACCAGCGCTGCCATACACGTTGTACCGTAGATGCCTGTCGGCCAACACGTGCAGCGACAGTCCTTAGCGATAAGCCAGCCTCACACAGTCCAATTATCCGAGCCCTCTCAAACGGCGACAGTTGTTGATAGCGTGCTCTTCTCTGTCGTCGAGGCATGTTTGACGGGGAACACTTCACTGCACAGACTGCAAGTCAACTACGCTACACCAGAGTCCGTATACTGGAGTTGATTCCTCCGCGACCAATCACGTGGGGAGACCTGTAGCAAGAATCCAATGGGTCTGAAACTTTGATCGTTTACATACCTACATGGCATCGTTCCATATCTTGAAAATCAACACAAACGACCAATGCCTTCATATCATGGTGTTGCAATTTCAATTATTTTTTTTCAGTGTAACCAACACGGTCTAATTCTGCTGAACCAACTTTATTAAAAGTCTGCTTGCTTCTCTAAACGGGCTTGGTGGCGCAGCGGTCAAGCTGTTGGCCTCTCACCACGGCAGACCGGGTTCGATTCCCGGTCAATGCATGTGAGATTTTCAAGGTGAAATGCCATGTCTTGTGGTTCGGATTCCACGTAAAGAGGTGGTCCCGTGGCTTATGATCTCGCGATTAACGGTCACGTAAAACTACAATCTTCCTTCCCTCCTTTTTTTCCTTCCTTCCTTCTCTAAACACTGTAATACGGCCGGTTACCTCCATACAAGCGAGCGCGTCTAAGTCAGCAGTCTGATGATTGTTTAGCTCTCTCACACTTGCTACTCAGGCTGTGTCCCAATACTCAAGTTGTCTGCTATTGACTAGCTGCTAGCTACTATGTGCTATGTGCTATGCACTACGGAGATTTGGGACATGTGTGCTTGATCACAGCCCCCTTCATAGACTTGTGTTCTGAAAAGCACTGGACTTACTTGCTGGTGCCAAACCAACACTCAAGATGGCGGTGATCTGCTACTCCTTGTAAGCTCTTTGCGCTTTCATCAGCTGTTTTTAAATAAACAATACCTGAACGATACGTTCATGGATGCGCCAAGATGATCACTTTTTAGCCGAGTCCTAATTATGGTTTGTGTTTGGCTTACGTCAAAGACAACCTACAATTTACATAACCTACAATACCGATAAGCTACAATTTCTATAACTTCCTTGACGTAGTCGGCCAATCTAGCAAGCACTTTCGTTCACTAGCTGCTACAGACTTGATTGCTATGTGCTAAGGAGTATTGGATCACGACTTCTGATGTCACATCCGGTAAAGTAGTCGACTATCTAGTTCACTACGGCTGAAATTGTACTATTGGGACACAGCCTCAGGTCTGCTAGTTGCAACACAGCACGTCACCCTACCACCTTGCCAGGTAGCTAAAGGACATAGCACCCTAATAGTTATTGATCAATCATTAACTAAATCACTTAACCTTTTTATTAACACACTGTTAGGGAACACTCAAATTCAAATAAAACACCTAACAAATTGGTAAAGACGTCGGGTTGAGTCCTTCGGAAACGGGTCAGCTCAGCCCCCAGGCCAGACCATTTAAATACAACCTCAAACACACTGTTAGGGAATAATTCAAATAAAAACCCCAACAAAACATTATGTCTATGAAATATAGAAATAAAATAAAAATAGTGTTCTTTGTATAGAGGGTGATAGTATGCTCTTGTCGTTCTGTGTGAATGAATGTGAGTTACGAGAGTGAAGCGGAATGGTGTACTGTACTTGTATAATTGATTAGAAGAATGTCGTCCACAAACATGGGCAACCCGTGGGAAACGGTCAATGTATGTTTTCAAACACGAATGTGTTCTGGACGCATATTGAATGAGACCCATTGTCTTATATCTAAAGAAAAATCCACAGCCTGCTTCCAGTCTCCGACCGGGTCAGGAATGGAATGAATGAAGCCCCCATCTAGCGGCGAGGATATGAACTGTGCCGGCTGCCGAGGCCTGACGCACTCCTCTGGGGCAATGATTAAATGAATGACAGATGAAATGAAATGATAGTGGAGAGTGTTGCTGGAATGAAATTTTGACAGGGAAAACCGGAGTACCCGGAGAAAAACCTGTCTGCCTCCGTTTTGTCCAGCACAGATCTCACATGGAGTGACCGGGATTTGAACCACGGACTCAGCGGTGAGAGGCCGACGTGCTGCCGCCTAAGCCACGGAGGCTTCGTCTTATATCTAAGGAATTCATAAAATAAAATTTATACATTATTAATTATTAATATTCATCTTTCAAAGTATTTCGAATCGCACGAAATTCTAGATTGAATTTAAATATTTTTTGAATGCAAATCAAATGTTCAACTCTTGTTTCTCTACCTTTAGCGAAGAAATGCAAACCTATCCGAGAAGACATCATGCTTTAAAAATGAACAAGGAACTGGTTTTCGATATTGTATACAAGAAGAACGACAGAGTATAGACTTGATTGCTATGTGCTAAGGAGTATTGGATCACGACTTCTGATGTCACATCCGGTAAAGTAGTCGACTATCTAGATCACTACGGCTGAAATTGTACTATTGGGACACAGCCTCTTCTATCTTTGTGCTAAAATGAAAGAGTTGTATTCTTCAGAGCAACTGTGCTATCAAACTCATTGTGCCAGTCTGTTATCTAAATTTAAAGATTTACAGGATGGTCCTAGTGGTATTGTTCTAGAAAAAATAATTTCCTACAGGTACACATTTGTCAAAATAATCCCTTGAATGCAGAGTCTAACTATGCAAGGCATAAAGCTACGTTTGAGATGTTAAAAACAAACCTTAGCCCTCTTAATGCCACGATATCACTTAGGTACACGCCAAGAACGCTACTGACAATTTGCCCGATTTGCAAAACTCTAGATAAAAATGTATGACTCTCTCATTGGTATCCTTTTTCAATTATCCTTTTTCTGTTAGACATGAAATACATACCTTTGCACTTATATGACTTTTCAGCTGAATATTTTTGTAGTTAAAATAACATTTCTCTAAAAAATTGAAAAATTGTGAATTCAAAAATGAGATTCAAATTCTAGGGTAGATAGTTCTAAATATCAGTTCCTCACAGTTTGTTGATATTTCTTGTAGCACAACATCATAATAGACTTTCTTACCAAAAAAAAGTGTTTTCAGGGGGTATTATCTTACAAAAAACCTACAATAAATATTGCTTAAACATTTAAATACAAATTAATGACCTATCGGAGCACTACATGTACACCCGAGGAATGAATGTAATGGTTGGTACTGTACCCGGATCGTTTACACGTCCGTGACATGATGACGTTATTATTGTGACGAAGAGACGTTAGTCTATATTAGCAATGGAACGGCGGACTTTTGAATAGCGCGCTTGGAGACTTCGAGTGTTGAGGGAGGTATAAGACGTAGGGGCGAGTGACGCGAAACTGTGACGTGCTCACTGGCCTACGTAACAGATTTAAGTTTTCTAGAATTTCTTCTAGACGATGGAATAGAACTGAGAAAAGTAGCACAGTTTTCTGGCAATTGAATTAGAAGAAAATAGAGCTATCAAGCAAGAAAATCCGTTCAGCAGGAGCCGAGATACGGAATGGAAGTTTCTAGAAGTTCTACCGCTGGGAGTATAAAAGGACCCAGAAATTCCAGGAAGGCATGTACTTCATCAGAGCAACTGATGTAGTGCACATCAACGCTACATCGTGAACGAGTGGTTACGTCGTTATTATAATCGCCGAAGGACTTAGTCGCGGGACGAGCTGTCCGTGGACTTAGTTTATGTTTAGTGAACGAACACTTACATTATCGAATGTCTTAGAATATTGGATGACATTATGGTCAAATTATTCTACTGGTAAAGTGATGGTGATTTTTTTAATACCATTCACGAAGTTCAGCCTACAAATCAGTACGTTTCTTGTGGTGAAACCGAATATCAGGCACTTCATAAATACCAGAAAGACATTGCATTTATAGTTCATTTCACGCTGCTGACAGGTGTTCCTGTGATAGCAAAGCGAATGAAACCGCAATTTTCGGTTATAGAACTTGTTCTTGTGTCGAACTTTAAGAAAGTATTCGAACAGTACAAAACTTAACAACAGTTCAACATGTCAAATTTTACAGAGTACAACGGGAGTGTTAATGAACGCGTTGTGATAATCACCGACATGCGCCGTTAAAACTACACGAGGGTAGGTGTGATATGGAAGCAAACGAAGCTGATATGGAATCGCAGATGACCATGGGAGGACGCTATGGAAATAGTGAACGCCGAAGGACACGCATTACCATCGCATCAAGCATGAAGTAAGTAAACTCTAAATGTACATGTATTATTCACTAGCCTAATGCAGTATTTGAGAATTCCATTTCATACTGTCTCAATAAGAAATCAACACCATCATCGTTATGAGAACGTATAGGAAGACAAATGGAGCGATATTGAAGTCCGACAATTTATTATCCTATTTTGCTACTTTGTTAGGACAACAGTCACATTCATGTGTTTCGACATGGATTATTTAATTTATTTTCAAAGGATAGGAATATTTTTTCTACAACTCTTATTAGAGGCTCGATTGTAACTTGGAATATTTAAATAATGTTTTTTATTATTTAATAATAATAAATTTCTGTGGAATAAATAAATTAATAATATTAAAAGTAGGAATACACCATTAAATTTGTAAATAATTTATTTTGGGAGGTGATAGCACCACATCTATAAATCAAATTTAATTGTTGATCGTGATTAAAAATGGCTGAATTAATAATCAGAAAGTGAGTGTTATAAATAATTTGTGATGAGGATTTAAACAATTATTTAATTATTTATGGATGAAACAGGGCAATAATAATCATTCTGATGTTGTAGAGAAGCAACAATACCTAAATAATATGTTTCCAGTAATAATAATTTCATGGAAGGATTTAAATAATTGAAAGAATTTAGTATAATCACTTTTGTTTATTTTTGAAATAGAAATTTATATTTATTAACAGGTTTAAATAAGTTCATGAATGAAGTGGAATAGCAAGAATTTGAGTAAAGTAAATTTTCCAAAAGCACTAAAAATATTAAATGAGGGAAAGAATAAAGCGGCAGGTGTTAAAATATATAAATTTAGGGTGAGATTATGTAAAATGGAGGCAAGGAAAAGTTGACCACGAATAACTACATCTTTTAATTGGAAAAATTAAATTTGAGAACACAGTAAATGTGGTGAGACAGTATACTACAGAGAGAAAAAAATAATGTTTTGTGAAAATAATATTTGAAGTCAAATATGATGATTTTAGTGTGCGACTAGGAGTGTCGACACTTGAGTTTGTGTGGAGGCCAAGGGGCCATACAAGAGGGCATTTGTTCCTGTAGTTATGAGCACATGTAGATGTGCGTGAGTTATGTGAAGTGTTTGAGAGGAGCGTGTGGGCTCTCAGTTGTAAAAGAAGGGTAAGGCAAGTAGACCGCCCCATATTCTAGTCAAATTCCAGAATCTGTAGATCTGAATATTAAATTGTACCTGGATCAATCTAAATTTCCAACTTTATGTCTATATAACTGAATCATATATGAGTTTAGATTTGATGAACCTGACCGAGAAAAAAAAATATTAAGAAAATAAATAGTTGCAAATGCAATAATGGAAAATAACTAAAAATATTCATGTTTTGTGCTTGGAATAATAATAATAATAATAACATTTGAAATGAGCATTAAATATTCATAATATGAGAGCGTGAGAGGACCTGTTGTAAATAAATTTATAGGAAATGTTGATAATAATAACAATAATAATAAATTCTGTGATTAACACTCTTTTTTGGGAGATATTATAAAGATTATCCGAGTGTGAGAAAAGTTTTTGTAGGAAGTAAAAATGATTTAATCTACTGATAGTAGATCACAACAATTTATATTGTTAACAACAATTTATATTAATGTTTATAACAAATTTTAAAATGAGTAAATTTAAAAAATTATTTATACGAAACAAATGGAAATGAGAAAAGGAAAGATTTATTTTTCACATCATTATTAAGATAATGAAAATTTATAAACAATTTTTTGTTCTTAGAAACAAAACAAAATCGAGACGCAACAATGTTAACATTCGACTTTATGTTAGCCGAATTTTGATATTAAGTTGATGTAAAATTTCATTGAATCAAATGAAATAATTTTTTCCAATATATTTTTTTTTTTTGGGTGAAAATTTTCAAAATATCAATTCAACGTGTACTTGAACATCATTCTTCTTCTTCTGCTTTTACGGCCTCATTGGACCACTTCAGTCAACCATTTTTTAGTCCTCTTCTTCAGTAAGTTTCCTTTCCGAGTCGGCCAGTAGCTTTTCATTCGCTCTGATCTTCTCAGGCGTTCCTCATCTGTAAATACCCTTTTTTACTGTATTAATATGTCTATTTCAGCCTGAAATCTTATTTTTATATCTCTCAGTTTTTTAATTTTTTTGTTTTGCAAGTCGTCCAAGGTTATTTCTAATTCTTTCATATCTTCTCTAATTTCCTGATCCATCCTACTTGTTTCATATTCCAAAGTTTCACTACAATTTTTCTAGATAACCTGGTTTCTAGTGTCCTCATGATGTGACCAAAAAAGAAATCCGTTTCTTCCGAATAGTATCAGTGATGGGCTCCAGTTCTCTGTATATCACTTCATTTGGTACTATCCGCCACTGTCCATCTTTCTGATATTTTTTATTTATGCATGTTCTAGCTATTCTTCTTTCTACTTTTAAAATATTGCCGATTCTGTTTTTCTGAGTAACTTTAAAAAGAGTTTCACTTCCATATGTCACCTCTGGTTGAACCACCGTCTTGTAATGTTTTAATTTTGTTGCGATTGATAGACATTTTCTTTTATATGTAGACCATGTTAATTTTTGGGCTTTTATCATTTTATTAGTTCTTACTTGCCATTCAGATTTCTCATTCAAGTTGTAAGTTATAATTTCTCCTAAGTATTTACATTGCTTCACTATTTTAACTTTCTTGTTATTTACTGTTATGTGATTGATTACAAGTGGATTTGTTACCATTATCTCTGTCTTTTCAAATGATATCTGAAGTCCAATTTTTTGTGCTATATTTTGTAGGCTTATTATTTGATTTCTGGCTTCATGAATATTATTAGCCAGTAACGCTAAGTCATCTGCGAATCCCAAGCAATTTAAGTCTATTTGATCTTTCTTGGTTCCAATTCTTATGCTCCTAGGATTTTCCCTGTACCATTCCCTCATTACATATTCCAAAGCACAATTGAAAAGTAGAGGCGATAAACCATCTCCTTGTCTTATTCCTGTTTTAATCGTAAACGGTTCAGATATTTTTCCTCTGAAATTTACTTTGTTTATTAGAGTTAGTTTTATAATTTTTATTCATTTGGGATGAAGTCCGAAATTCCTCAGTATTTTCAGCAATGAAGATCTATGTATACAATCATAAGCTTTTTTGAAGTCTACGAAGGTTATGACTTGCTGTTTTTCTTTACGTTCATAGTAGTCCATTACGCTTCGGTGGCGTAGTCGGTAGCATGCTGAACTGCTGTGCCCAAGATAGCGGGTTCAAACCCGGCCGAAGTCGTCGGATTTTTAAGAGCGTTAAAAATCCTTCAGTATGCCTTCCTTCGGAGGGGAAGTAAAGCCGGCGGTCCCATGTCATAGATTTATGGCATGCAAAAGATCCTTTCACAGACTAAACTTGTGTAAAGCAAAATTGTTAGGTTAGATTTCGTCAGAACGCTATATCAAAGTTCCAACGTTCAACACTAGGTATCATTGACATCTGGTGGCGAAATTTGGAACTACTTGAAATTGAACGGAACTTGTAGCTCACCCTTTAGGGTGTCCGCTGGAAGCAGCTACAGACTCAGGCGAGCCGAACATGTCCTCGGACATTCCCGGCACTAAAAGCCATACGATAAATAAATAAAACCAATTTTAAGGTGATTATCTGTTCAGGGCAGCTTCGCCATGGCCGAAATCCACCTTGATATTCTCCTATTTCCAGTTCTAATTGATCTTTACAACGATTATATAGAATTCGTGACAGGATTTTATATGTGATATCCAAAAGGGAAAAACCTCGATAGTTGTCAGGATTTGATTTTTCTCCTTTCTTGTGTAATGGTTGTATTATAGCTGTAGTCCAAAGGTTTGGAAGTTCTTCTTTGATCCAAATGTTCACTATGCATTGGTGTTGTGCCAAATCTTGACTCTCTTCTACGCTTCAAGTATGAAAAGTGATCCGCGAGAATATGCTACAGTACATTGATTTCATGGTTTACCGTTAGGTAGCAGCATTTGTGCTAATATTGGAGTTATGAGTGTAAGATTTGAAATGCAGCCGCCAGAGTGCAGTTAATATGCATTCTATTCGTGAGATGTTAAAATTGTTTATTTCTGGCCTTCTTTGACTTTGACTATCTTCTAAGTATGTGTTCTTGATAGTAAGAAAGATGGTTTATTTGGGAACTGTCATTTCTGTCGGAAGAGAAATGTTGATGTCTTAGAAGTAGTAATATTGTATCTTTGGCCACTGACAGTTTTGATATGTGGTAGGCCTATGAGATTGTACGTGACCTGAAAATAATGACATTATGGATCTGGAGCTATTACGACGTTGGAAACGCTAGTAAGTTATCTTATGTTGAAAAGATATGTTGAATACGGATGAGTGGTAATGTATGAGGAAAATGCTAGCTTGTGTTCTCTATGGAGTAGATGTCTAGGAGAATTTATGTCATGTTTTCGCCTCTCTGAAAACAGTTCACTCGATGTTTCCGTAAAACTTGGATCCCTTGGAATGATTGTATTGGCAACTCAAACTAACACTTGGGGCGCTGCGGTCGGTCTGGATAAGTAGGGTAAAAATACTCACAAACATACGTTTGATATGGAACACTATTTATTTTTCGGTTATAATCAGTAAATGTGGTCCCTAAAATAATGACAGTGTTATTTTTGATTGTATATATGTATAACTGTGCGATACACGTGATCTAATGTGTGTGTTCCACTGGATTTTATGTGTCAATTGCATATTATCAAACATCGGTTGTCTGCTGGTATTTGTTTTTGAGCAGTTCGAGTCATGGCGCTGTTATGTTTAAAAGCTATATTTGAGTTTGCTCACTGTACCATAGACTGTAGAAATTATTTGCTGCTTGGTAGGGCGAAGGGATGAGTTTAACTTGTATTAAAGCTCGGGGGACACAGGAATTGTTTGATTTGGATGGTTAGCTGGTGGGTTTGGTGTTGAATATCGGACTGGTAGCAGGTTCTCGTAGAGTAGATATCCTGCGAAGTCAAATTAGGCATATATGACTCGTAGTGGAGGCTTGGATATCGCAGAGCGAGGTGATGGCTGTTGGTAGGGTAATTGGAAATGAACTAGGGAGGGGGAAGGATACCTGACTGATGAAGCTTGGCAGTACTCGGCTGGTGTAGGCTTGGCTGTCTAGGTGCGGCTTGGCTCGGCGTAACAGTGAACAACCCGTCCTGTCGTCAGTGAGTGTAGTGGTGAGTGGTCCAACCCGCTCTTGTTGCCCGTATTTATTTGGTATCTTCACCTTTCGGCTATTGCTATTTACATCTTTTGGAAAGTGATGAAAACTTATATCCGCAGCCCTCTTATGCATCGACTTACAGCCGTAAACTGAGCGATATAGTTTGCTTTTACTCATTTTACACTCCATCAACGAGTAAAACTTATTACTTATGTATAAAGACACGAAGAATTTACCTCGATCTGCTTACGAATACAAGAAACCATATACAAACAGACACCACGTGGCAAATGTACCCTACTTGGTGAGTTTCTCATTTTTACCGCTAGATGTCATATCAGATAACTGGAGTTGCCAATTGCTGGACTGCGTGGGAGTTCTCTAAGGGGTACTTTGTTGTAGATGGACAACAACGAAAACGGGAGTAATAAGTTGACGATCAGCTGTGAGCTTGATGAGGAAAAGGTACCAAGAAAAGGTAACGAAGGATATTGTAAGAAGATTCGTTAAGTTGTTGATATACATTTGCAGTTTACAGTTAAAGGTTATGACTGTAACTATGTGGTTGTGGGAAGATGACGATCAGCTGTTACGATGTTTTGGAAGAGGTACGAAGGAAGGTAACGAAATGTTGTAAGAAGATTTGTAGAGTCGTTGGTATATGTTTGCAGTGTGTTAATTATGTAACATTGGACTGTGATGATTTTAACCTATGAGAAAACAAGATATTATCGTCAAGTTCACTGCAAATGTATTTGGAGAACCAAGTTGACGAACAATGAAGAATGGGCTAACGTATTCTGTTGGTGTGACGGGCCGAATTAAGGAAAGGAAACATTCTGGAGATGAAAGGATCACAATTGGTTGATACATATTAAGCAAAACCTCTGATTTCATCTTAAGTTACGACTGTGATTGATTGTGAGATTAATTGTATTACTGTCGGACTTATAGTACTATCAAGTTGGATGAAAAGACTGTTGTTGATATGTAAAAGGTATCTATGGACCAGAGATATGGAGATTGTTGCGAAGTGAAAATATGATGCTGAATGTCATTTATGGAACTTCGATGTTTAACTGCCCTTGAAGAGATCACTGTATTGAAGACTAATATACATTTTTAATGATGGATATTTTGAAGTGGGATGATAAGTGTTTTGGGAGTTGTATGGAGGGCTTGTTTAAAAGTAAGTACCCTAATTAATGTTTCTACATCTCTTATGTCATGTCATGTTATGTGTGTCAATGTTCAAATGTGGTTGAATACATCATATGTCTACCAGTCGTATTAGTGTATCATTTCCTAGTTATGGTATTCATTAGCAACTTCAAACTGGTAGCCAGGGTAAATGATTGCAAACGGTCCAGCACCATCCATCAAGAGAGTTTCCCTGAAGGGGGTAACCTGTCAGGGCTTATGCAGTAGCGTGGTTGATGAATTATCCCACATTTTATTGGTTTGAAGTTGTTGTGAGTGCCGGACTGGGAAACGATAAACAAACAAAAAAAACTTACCTCCAAGTGTGTTATGATGAATTTGTGTAAAATGTTTTATAATGTTGTATTTATTGTTTCGTGGACTATACATCACTCTGAATGGACGAATATTTGAGGAAAGCTATATCTTATTTATCGAAGGAAGAATTATGTGATGAGATTGACATGAGAGGTGGCGTACCTAATTGTCATCGTGACCTGGATGGCATTCTGCTAAATTCATTGAAATCTATTCCTATTTGTGAACTTCCTGACGATCACCCTTACTGGACAAAGGTGAGTCTGGTATTGAAAATTGTGTCTCTGAATTGTTAAAATCATATGAAGTGTTGGACAGTGTTAACAAGTCTTCGTCTTATCGTGTGAGCAAATTGCGTTATCGTTCTTTGCATTGGATTCGTCGTTTAAGGAGATTAATTGATTTTTGGTCGAAAAGCGATGTTGATGTATCTCTTAAGTTGACTAGTTTGCGTTCCAAACTTATTGAATGTTTTAATCGGTTTTCATAGGATGGTTTTGTGGATAATACTGGTGAATCGGTTGTATGTTTGGAAAGTGTGGATTCTAATGGCTGTGATTCGTGTGATTTGAGTGTGAATAATTATTGTATTGATAATTTACTATCTAGGGCGATGGAGAATAGTGAAAGGAGGTCGGATTACTTACAAACTAGATCTAATACAGGGGTAATTAACCAGAGTGAGTCTCCAAATAATGCAACTGAGGTTAGGTCGAACTCAAATATGTTGAACTCAGATAGCTCTAACAATTTAAATGAAAGAGGGAACCAGTCGACTGAATCTTTTTCATTCCATAACGCTGGTAGTACTCTAATTAATGCTGGATTTGGTCATTCGCATAATTCTAGGGGCGTACAAACTGATGATAACGTACTTGGTGTTCGAGAAGTGGTTGATAGGGTTAATTTGAATTATGTAGTAAATGAAAATGCCTCTTATAATGTTGTTTCTCCAATTAAGGGAAGTGCTGTGAGTGATATTAAATTTGTTAATCTGCCCAATCCTTTATCTCTGATTTTGAAGGATTTCCATGTGTGCAATGGTACACATAATGACCTGTTAATGAAGTTTTTGACGAAATTAGTTGAGCTGAAGGATAGTGCCCGTGTATTTGGTGTCTCGGAAGTACAAATTCTTAGGATGGTATACCAATGTACCTAGGGTATGTTACGAGAGAAATTAATTGAAAAGTTGAGCGCTAATTGTACTCTAGGTGAATTTCATATGGAAGTCTTAAATTTCTTCATTACTCCACGTACCTTGTCTGATTTACATCGTGACTATTTGTTTACAGTTCAACGTATGGAAGAGACCTTCAACGAATATTTTCTGGACATCAAAACTTATGCCAAGGTTTTTGCGGTTAATCTAACTGAAGAACAGATTGTAAGCTCTTTAGTGGAAGTGATGAATCATATTTATCGTGCTTATTTGGCCATGAATGCCAAACCTAGAACCTTCGTTGAATTCGATGAACTGATTTTATTTGCTGAAAAGGTTAAGAGAGCCAACATGTCACGAGTGGATTATACTTCTTTGCAGTGTAACTATGTTTTGGGTAATGTAGGTTATGTTCATCCTCAGAGTACCTTACAGGGACGTGAAGCGGTGCAGCAGATTGGCAGTCATCATGATCCTGTTTGTTTTAGAAATTTATTTCAGGAGAATGCAGCACAGGGTAGCCAAGAATTAGTGTCTACTAGTGTCCAACGCTATGTGCCTCACGGGCGTAGTGCACAGAGTTCCAGGGGTGGTAGACCTAATTCTCGTAAGCGATGTGATTTATGTGGCTCCTATAATCACATTCGGCGCTGGTGTGATACAGGGTTGTCTGGTAATTTCTGATTATTCTGTTGTTGTTTTTTTTCTTTTCTTTTCTTAATTGTGTATGGGAAATTTTTATTTAACTGCACAGGTGAATCGTGCAAATCTGTAATTTATCTTCTTGTATTTTCTTTTCGAAATTTGTGTACGGTCTAAAGTGACAAACTTGTGTAAATGTATTTGAGTGTATGAGTGTGAGTGATTGTAATTAGTTTTGTTCTTATAATCGGGTGGGTCTTCTTGTTTCTTGGTGTGAATTAAGGTTAGGATTGGTTCTAGATTAATTGTAAACTTTATTTGAGTAAAAACGCCGTACGTATAAAATGACATCACGTTGAGATATTATAGGTAGGTATTTACAAACCACTTCTTTCTCCGAGTGATGATTTGTTCATCTATTTACTTGTTGATTCATGAAGGTAAGTGCTTTCCGAAAATGTTGTTGGGTGAGGGGTGATCATGCTATGCCAGGATAAAATGCGGCTAGGATGACATGTTGAATTACTGTGTGTTTAATTGAGAGTTATTATTTTTGTGTATGTCGATGTCTCAACGTATGTCTATTTATATTCTGGAAATATTTGGGGAATATTGCGGGTGGTTAATGATTTGTTATCTTGGGGGCGTTTGTAAGGTTGTGTGGATTAGATGAACGATTGAGAACGTTTGTAACTTATTGGTCTGCACGTGTGAGTCACATTCTGTAGTATTATGTGATTTTCTTTCTCTTCTAGTATCTTGTATCGGTGTATTTGCTTTTGGTGGGGTAATTGTCTGTTATTTCCTAAATTGAGTACCGGATATATTTTTCGTTTCCTCTGCTCTTGTGACGTATATTCGTCTGAATAATGCTAAGCTGTAAGTTTTTTGTATGTAAGTAATTTTTGTTTGTCTGTGGGTGATTGAACTGTCTTGTGGTGTGTATGTGTCGTGTTTAGTTGAGATTGAGTTTTGACGTAAAGATGTACGATAGATGTGCTATTTGACGTGTGTATGTTATTTGTGTGTTCGTTTGTCTGTACTTGTGATTGAAAGTTTTCATTTTGGTCTCATTCCAGTAATTTCTTGGAATTTCGGCGTAATTTTTTTTTGTATTCTTGTTTGTCTTGATATTTTGTTTTCCTTTTTTGGGTTGGACACATTTACAATGTCAGACATATACCATTGTCTATTGAGGTTTTTTTTTCTCTTTTGGGTCTTAATTTTTTGTGTTTATGTACCATTCAGGGTCTGTTCATGTGTAATTCTGAAAACTGTTATTATCTTTACCTTTTCTGGTTGATTTGTTTATTTGTACTTACATGTAAATTGTAGTGTATGAAGTTTGGGTGAAGTTTTATTTTGATTGTAAAGATGTAGAAACGTCTAGTTGGGGTAAATTATTAATTTGGAGGTCTCCTTGTTATCTTTAACTTCTTGGTAACTTGTTAGATTTAAGACTTGTAATATTTTGCTGTCGGAAGGATATTTTGTTTGCAGTGTATGCCTCGTGGTCTGATTCGGAGTTGAGATATTGTGGAGTGAGGAGAAGATTTAGGTGAACATGAAAGTTGGATCGAAGGACTTAATCTTCGTATGGACCTGTATCTACTACAACTGAGACTATGAAGAAAATTGTTTGATGTAGTTATTTAATTTTGATGTGTGTGAATATTGGGATATTTTTGTTTTCTGATATGTGTTTTTACCCTTGAGGTAGAGTAGAGGTATTTGTTAGGGAATTTTGTTTGTACTCGTTTATGGTACGTTGTCTTGGTTTCATGAACCTCCGACAAGTTTGAGGGCGGGGAGTCTGAGCCAATTCTTGACTCTCTTCTACGCTTCAAGTATGAAAAGTGATCCGCGAAAATATGCTACAGTACATTGATTTCATGGTTTACCGTTAGGTAGCAGCATTTGTGCTAGTATTGGAGTTATGAGTGTAAGATTTGAAATGTAGCCGCCAGAGTGCAGTTAATATACATTCTATTCGTGAGATGTTGAAATTGTTTATTTCTGGCCTTCTTTGACTTTGACTATCTTCTAAGTATGTGTTCTTGATAGTAAGAAAGATGGTTTATTTGGGAACTGTCATTTCTGTCGGAAGAGATATGATGATGTCTTAGAAGTAGTAATATTGTATCTTTGACCACTGACAGTTTTGATATGTGGTAGGCCTATGAGATTGTACGTGACCTGAAAATAATGACATTATGGATCTGGAGCTATTACGACGTTGGAAACGCTAGTAAGTTATCTTATGTTGAAAAGATATGTTGAATACGGATGAGTGGTAATGTATGAGGAAAATGCTAGCTTGTGTTCTCTATGGAGTAGATGTCTAGGAGAATTTATGTCATGTTTTCGCCTCTCTGAAAACAGAGTTCACTCGATGTTTCCGTAAAACTTGGATCCCTTGGAATGATTGTATTGCTGGACTGCGTGGGAGTTCTCTAAGGGGTACTTTGTTGTAGATGGACAACAACGAAAAAGGGAGTAATAAGTTGACGATCAGCTGTGAGGTTGATGAGGAAAAGGTACCAAGGAAAGGTAACGAAGGATATTGTAAGTAGATTCGTTAAGTTGTTGATATACATTTGCAGTTTACAGTTTACAGTTTATGGTATACATAAAAAGTGAATTAACATGAATTTTCCTGTATGTTGTACACTTACCCATTTAAGTGATTGCCACTTGCATTACTCTCTTCATCGTCGGGTTCTTCTTTCATATCCTAGGGATAAGATGGAATAATTTATTTATTTATTTGCTATCACCTTATACACGTTACACAAATAACAAACCATGTAATTTTACAATAATGATGTTATTGGTTTCACGCCCCTTTTAACTTGTAATTTTACAGCACAGCTCAGTTGAAGTAAAGATATATTTGCTGAATGACTTTCATACTGCCCATCAAATCGTACTGCTAGTGACGGACATTACACAGATAAGAGGTTATATCTTCCCTAGTACTAAAACTTATAATACACCATCTCCTTGAGAGGCCATGTGAATCTTAGAACGAGAGAAAATGCAGTACCTTAATGGAAGTAATAGCTTTAAGGATTAATGGCGAATGAAGATTTAATTTTACATTTTTTGAGTAGTAACACGCTACTAGAATTCCAATATTTGTACAAGCACATACATGTATTTTGAGAATGACAGTATGAATCAATCAGTTGTGCCACTTTTAGAATATCATACAGGTAATTTCTCACAAAACACTGCAATTAAAGCTCATAAATTTTCAAAAGAATTTCGAGTACATGAATTAAATGAATCTAGAGGGAGTCTATTGTAGAGTGTGTAACAACAATATTCCTCCTACATAATGCTGGTAACTTCAACCATTAGATGTCTACTGATGTACGGGAGCACATAGTTTGCAATGGAGATACAGGCAGAGGAAGAGGTCGGAATACTAACAGAGAAGTCTATTTCAAATGGTTTTATGAATGTAGTCAAACATTATTTAAAATGCCTTTCAGGAGGGAATTCCTGGCATCATAGGTATTAATTACATCCAGCAATATATACCTAGCTCGATACTTGTATGTTGAATCCAACCTTTATAGTTCCTGCTTAGGACAGAATAAGGGCTGAGTTCATCACACAGCTTAAATGCGCCAGGCCATGTGATAAGTCTCAGAGGACGAGTGGGTATGATTCCCAACACTCAAGAAATGGTTCTTCGTGGTTCCCCATTTTCATCTCCAGGAAAATGATGGGATGGTAACTCCTAAGAAGCCATGGTCGCTTCCTTCCAACTCCTAATAAATACCTCTTATGGGCTGGACAAAGCCATTACCACAAATCAACTAATTTCACCTCCACCCTAACATCGCAGAAATGGGATAACTACGTAAGGGGTAGAAAGAAAAAAACTTAAAAACCATATGAAATATGGTAAGAAAGAATCCTTTTATCAGAACGGTACGTACTTTTGTGTTTTATAAGCTTTGTATTTTCTAGGATTAACAATTCCACGAACCGATTAACCACATGACAATTTATTATGAGAAAACCAAACAATGTACAGATCAGTGCGCAACAATGTATGTACGGCTCTGGTGAGATCGAGTAATCGATAACTGAGTCGCTGGTGGTGTCTATAAGTCACCAACTGTTGAGCGTGAAATTTCTTTGGAACATACATTTCTGAGAGTTCGAATACACAACATTTCCTCCCTTTTTTAAATTATTGTACTTGTTATGTCTATGCTGAAAATCTTAATGGTGGGTGGCGTTTGCATGTAGACCTGCGTGGTATAAATGAAGTAGCTGGTGTTGGTATTCGGTTTCCACGGATCACTTATGGCATCCTCTCGGCTGGTGCTGCGGTAGCTGGTGCTTGGAAGAACCGAACACGTCGTGGCCTGGGTGGAATTTCGGCAGGTTAACTGCTGACCGGTTACTGGTTCTCTGTGTTTGGCCGTATTCCTGTAAATGGCCTAATTTGGTCGATGTGGAGCTTTATTCGTTTCTCCCGGTAGTTGATCTCATAGTCAAGATCTCCGATGCGGGCTGCGATGGTACCGGGGAGCCACTTGTCCAGGTTCGGGTTACCAGACAGAAAGAAAACTGACTGACCCGCTGCCAAGGTGCTTTCTGCTTTCTGTTTTTCGCAGACTCTAGTGCGAAAGTTTTCGCGTCTCGCCAGGTTGAGACGTATCCGAAGTTCTCGTCCCAGAAATAGTAGAGATGGAGATTGTCCGGTGGTAGTGTGTGGCGCATTTCTAAATTGGCGAAGGGACTCGTTCTGGTTGGTCTGCAGAGTTCCTGTGGTGGTTTTCATCGCGTAGAGGACATCCTTCACCGTTTGGATATACCGTTCTGCTTTGCCATTAGTTGATGGATGGTACGGCGCTGTAAGCTTATGGTACTTCACTCCACTGTTCTGCAGGAAGGCCTTGAATTCTTCTGCAAAGAACTGCCTACCATTGTCTGAAACGACGGTGAATGGGGTGCCGTGCGCTGTAAACAAGTCATCGATCAGGGCGATTGTTGCTGCAGCTGTCGTGGAGGTCGACGTCATGACCTCGAGGCGCTTGCTGTAGGCGTCTACAACAATCAGAAGCATGCTGTCAGCTACTGGGCCCGCATAGTCGATGTGAATGCGTTCCCACGGTAACTTCGGGTACTCCCAGTGATGCTCGTGGAACTTGGGTTGCGCATGTGGTGCAGGACTTTCCGAGCTTCTCGATGTCGGAGTCAATGCCTGGCCAGAACAGAAAGGAGCGTGCCATTCTCTTCATTTTGACGATTTCCAGGTGAGCTGCGTGCAGGTCGTTGAGGATGGCTTCTCGTAGTGCGGACGGAACCAATACTCGGTGATCGAGCATCAAGCAGTTGGCGGCGAGCGTGTATTTCACCTCGGATGGCTTTAAGTCATGGCGGGTGAGATCTTGACCTCCTTCCAGGAGTATGACAATTCTGCCGAGATCAGGGTCCTTCCTCGTCTCTCGTGCAGTGGCTTCGGATTTGACGGGTAACTGCTGCGTCTGGTATACTGTAAAAAATAAAAGTCGTCGTAATCCTCTGTTTCCTCCCTCTGTTGCGAGATTGAGTTTTGGATCTTGTTGACGGTCGATGGTAACAGTGCTCTGGATCAGTAGTCAGCGTTAGCATTTTGCTTTGACGTTTTAAAAACCACTGTGTAGTTACAGTGTGCGAGGTAGTCGGCATAATTGGCCATGCGACTAATGCACAGGACTGGTAGCGACTTCTCTGGATGAAGGATCTGCGTAAGGGGCATGTGATCCGTGAAGTGTCGAGCGTACAGATAGTTGAAAAACTTCTGTACTGCCCACACGATGGCGAGCGCTTCCTTGTCGATCTGGGGGTACCCTTGCTCAATACATGAAAAAGGAAGGAAGGAAGGAAGATTGTAGTTTTACGTGACCGTGAATCTTGTGATTATGAGCCGCGGGACCTCCTTTTTACGTGGAATCCGAACCACAGGACATGGCATTTCACTTCGAAAATCTCACATGCATTGACCGGGAATCGAACCCGGACCGCCTTGGTGAGTGGCATACAGCTAGACCGCTGAGCCACCACGCCCCCGCCTCAATACATGACATTGTCAGACTAGTATATGCGATAGGCCGTTCTAGTCCGTTGCCGAGCCGGTGTGACAGCACTGCGCCGAGACTGGTTTTGCTGGCGTCCGTTGCCATTAATTGATATTAATTGAAGGATACGCACCAACCATGGGAGATGTGGTGATCTACTATACAAATGGGGAAAGATCACCTCTCCAGAGTGCACGTGTGGCTTCCAGTGTCAGACCATCAAGCATATAGTTGAAGAGTGCCCTCAGAACTTATATCCTGGAAACCACTTTGACTTTTTGTTTTCTACAGCAAATGTGTTAAACTATGTAAATAATATGTCTGTAAATTTGTAAATTATGGTTATATTTTCTTTGTGTTCCAAAAAGTGATGTGTAATTGCCATACGATTAATAATGAAATGAAAATCCACAGCCTGCTTCCAGTCTCCGACCGGGTCAGGAATGGAATGAATGAAGCCCCTATCTAGCGGCGAGGATATGAACTGTACCGGCTGCCGAGGCCTGACGCACTCCTCTGGGGCAATGATTAAATGAATGACAGATGAAATGAAATGATAGTGGAGAGTGTTGCTGGAATGAAATTTTGACAGGGAAAACCGGAGTACCCGGAGAAAAACCTGTCTGCCTCCGTTTTGTCCAGTACAGATCTCACATGGAGTGACCGGGATTTGAACCACGGACCCAGTGGTGAGAGGCCGGCGTGCTGCCGCCTAAGCCACGGAGGCGTTTAAACTTTATTAATAATTTCAGTAATTATTTTAAAATAATTTTAGAGATTTTTTTTATAATAATTGAATATTTCTTTAATTATTTGAAAGGCAATTAAACAATTTTATGATCATGTCAGAAGAGATGTTCGAAGGACATGTTGATGTTTGTTTACATCATGGATACGTGGTCTTATGCTAGATCAGCCTTTAATTATTTGCATTAGTATTGTAAATTGAAATTGTTGAGCAACGTGAAGGATAGGAGGATTTATGCTCAATTAACAGTAGTATTTGTTCAAAATTTGTATTTTCGGAAAGAGAGAGAAGTTAAGTGTGGTTGTCGAAACAGCTGATTTGTATTTACACTTAAGAAGTTGTGAACTTCTAACGTCAGGTGGACGTTCATAAACAAATTCATTGTTTATTTAATAGGCGAGTTCAGTCATTGTTTAAGAAACTTATATGGTCTATTTGTGATCATTTCGTTAGTTTGTATTGGTTTGTTTATTTATTTAAATAAAATTAACTTCGTTCGTTTTGTAAACACGTCTTGATTGATTTATTTAAATTATGGAGAGAGGTTGTGTTTTGGATCATTGTAAGTTTAGTTAAGCCCCTTGCTTTACCCCATTTGCCCGAGAATGGTAAGTTTCTCGTACTCTCCTCTTATTTAGATGGACCACCCAGTTTTAATTGTCCAAAACACAACTGAAGAACTGATATCCCCCATGTAGCTCTTGTTGGTAGGATTTTCATGTTTATTTAGCCTGGAACCTCAAGATTCTACAATCCAGCTGATCTTCGGATTCGACAAGCGGCTTTCATGGTTTAAACGGGTACAGTTAAAATGGTCTGCCCTAACGCGGGACACGAGTAAGCTCGAGTAAGCACGAGTAAGCTCGACGAATTTTAGCTCGATTAGGCTTGATGAAGCTTAATTAAGCTTGATTGGGTGCAGTTGAATTTTATTTTTATGAAAGATTAGATTGAAGGAAATCCTGTGAAAGGAAAAATAAGTTATGAAACAGAAAGATACCTTATAATCTAAATCTGTTTGTCTGATAATCCGGTTGTTGACATGTTTTAGTCACAGTAATTTAATGTAATGAATTAAAATGATTAATGGTAAAATAACAGTAACATAATTTAAATAAATCATGAGAGGATTATTATAAGGATTGGTTGGTTCCTTAGTTTAGGGGCTGCGACAACGCGGTCATGTAGCACCGTGTACTTTGGGTGTGTGTAGAATATGTCAGATAACCGGTGTTAATTGTGATGTCTGTATTAGTGTGTGTTATCTGTTTTTAATTCAAGTAAGGACTGCAGACTTTCAATTTCAAGTAGTTCCTACTTTTGCCGCCAAACGGCACCGTCAACGACTACTAGTTCAGAACTTGGCTACCAGACGCCACTGCAGTCGGCTCCTGGTGACGAACGTAGGAACCTTAAGAGCGTTGTTTAACCTATAAGTTAATTTAGCTTCACACAGGTGTAATTAGTGGAAGGTTCTTTAACATGCCATAAATCTATGACATGGGACCGCCGGCTTTACTTCCCCTCCGAAGGAAGGCATATTGAGGGATTTTTAACGCTCTTAAAAAATCCGACGACTTCGGCCGGGTTTGAACCCGCGATCTTGGGCATAGAAGCTCAGCATGCTACCAACTACGCCACCCAAGCCGCTATTATATTATAAGGATTATTATAAGTAAGCTAGACATTAAAATTCCCAATAAGTTGAAAATGGTTGCTCTAAGACATTCTAGTTCTGCAGTGTATGTCATATTCCTGTAGCAGTTGCTATCTATATTTGTTTGTAATGGCAATGAAGGTGGAGGAAGTGTATAAGATGTTCTCTGATGTCCAGGGAAAGGTGGACAACCTAACTAAGGATGTTGAAGGTTTCGCACGTACACGCAGAAAGGTTTTAAGAGTTCTAGGGAGGATGCTGATAAGAAATTTACATCCATTAGGGAGGAGGCAGGGAGAAATAGAGACACAATTAAAGAATCGGTAATTGGAAGTGTTAAGGAGGAAGTAGAAGCAGTTAAAGAAAGTGTTCGAGACACTATCGTAGAAAACATTGTTGACACTGTAAAAGAAAGCGTTCAAATAGCATTAAGCAGGAATTAGATGAATTATAGGAGTCTTTGGAGAAATTACAGACCAGTTGTACTTCAGTTAGTAGCAATGTTAACAAACTACAAGTCAGTTCTACTCAAGTAAAGGAAACAGTAGGAAAGATACAGGACGATGTCACTAAAGTTCAAGATAATGTAGGAAAGATACAGGACGATGCCACTAAGTTCAAGATAACGTAGATAAGGTACAGGAGGAGGCTAGGAAAGCATAAGATGAGGCTTCTTTACTTAAAGAAAGAGTCACAAAGATTCAGAACAACACCATAGATTTACAGACCAGATTAGGTAGTGTAGAATCTAACACTGATCAAGTTCAAACTAGATTAGGCACAATTGAGTCCAACATACAGGAAATATTTAAAGAATTAGAAGCCCGTAATGAGAAATTCCAAGCAGAAATTAGAAAAGAATGGGAGCTCAATAAACAAGAGCTTGAAGGAAATACAACACAAACAAACACTAACTTAGCTGAACTTAAAGGCGTTGTTGATCTTTTGAGAACACAAGTTCAGGATTACAACAAACTATCGAAAGATGACATAGAAATAGATGTTGAAAGAATTGTTAAGAATAATTTGGAGACATTGAAAGATGATTGGAAGAAACTTAGTTCCTATCATGTTTCAGATGTTAAAAAGGAACTGGAAAAGAAATAAGTTTCGACTGAGGCTAAATTGAATAAAGATGTGTATGATGTAAGGGAAGATTTATGTAAAAGAATCGACATTGTACAGAAAACTCAAGTTGATGATATGTCCGAAATTAGAATTGACCTCGATAAGGAAATAAATGAAAATAAGTTGTTAGGAACAAAAATAGATCGAATGGGTATAGATTTAACGGTTGATAGGGAAAAGAAGTTGTCAGAACTTGAAGAAATTAGTACGAGTCTTCAGAATATAAATCTAGGTGATGGAGGAAACGCACAAGCGATTAAGAATTCTTTGAAGGAGGAACTTACGAAAGATATTCGGGAACTGATAGGAATTCAGATTGAGACAGATAAGGAAGGAAAGGAATTATATCAAGCTAGGATGACACGATTAGAAGACGAAATAAGAGATGTTCGATCAAAATCAACTCCGATAGGATTGTCAATACAACAAGACCTGTAAAATATCGAAAGTGATCCAGTATTAGGAAGTTCAAGACCGATAAACCCATCAAATAGGATGTCTAATGTTACTATTATTAGAAATATTGAGGAGAAACCGAGAAAATTTAATGATAGAGATGGTCTTACACCAATAGAATTTGTTAGACATCTTCGTGACTATTTTATTGCGAATCAGATATCTCAAGACAGAGAGATGCGTTTTGTAGAACGTTATCTAGAGGATGCCCCTTCAGAATGGTTTCGTGCATTCAGATATACGATCGGAGAATTCGAAGAATTTCCTGATTCATTGATAAGAAGGTATTGAAGTGTTGAACGTCAACAAGACCTAAGAGCGGAGGTTTATTCGAAGAAATACTCGTGTACTCTCCCAAATAAATATGCAGAGTTCTTTAATATGCAGTTAGCAAAGCTACCCTATCTTCAACCGCCTCTAGCACAAAGAGAATTGATAGAAACAATTTCTAGGCAACTCCCAGTTGATGTCAGACGTAACATAATTTCGTCAGGCGTCTACGATCTCGCTCAGATGGACGAATTATTGCGTAAACTTGACTACACCAGTTCTATGCCTAATGTAGTATCAAGAAATCGACAAGAGAGTAGGGAAGTTAACACAATAGTCATTGATCAATCCCAACAAACTGAGGAAGTACCCAGACAAGAACAAAGTAGATCAGGCCCTGATAGAAACAATTATTTTCGGAATAGACGGTATGAACAAAGATACCGCCAATTTAGAGAAGGTAGACCTTACCAGCAACAGGACCAAAAAAACAGAGAACCCAACAGAAGAACAGGCTACTTCCACAAAAATAATAACTACAATAATAACTACAGAAACAATAATTACAATCCACAATACAGACGCGATGCCAGAAACAACAGAGGTTACAATCGATATAAGAACTACAATGATGATGTATTCTCTAGACAGCAGTACAGTATAATGAACGATATCGTGAAGGTCAGGAGTATGTCAGGAATGTCAGACAGGGAAATGTACCTCGAGACAACGGAAATAATAACAGGTATAATTCAGATCCAAAACCGAGTAATAGTCAACAGGGGAGAACTGAAAACGTAGCCCATGAACAAAATAAATAAATAAATAAATAAATAAATAAATTACGAAGCGCAACTAAGAGAAAATAAATTACCATGTTACAACGTGACCAGGCTTTACCAGATTACTGACAAAGATTTGTTGTTGGAGGAAGCGATCTTAAGAGAAGACAGACAAGAGGAATAACCTATCAGATATGCTAAATGGAGAATGGTCCAGAATACAAAATACCATTTAGAGTATCAACAGCCTATGGTAACAATTGTTATGATATCTTAGACATTGACAGCGATATGTCTGTGGAAAGATTCAATGCTAAGAATCTGAAGAAATTCTACGAGAGAATTGAGTAAGATTATAACTTAAAATTCTATTTCAAGGATTGTTACAAGTTGCAAGAATAAAAGCATTTGCAACGCTTTGATTCGATTGTTGAGAGGAAAATGAACTCTAATTTTAAGATGCTCAGGATGACGAGAAGGACATTTTTGGTTGTTTTGGTAAATTTTGGCCAAGAATAGAGTTTTTTGAGTATTGGGCAACATCATAATTACAATGAAGAAACGTAAGTTTCAGATTGCAGTTAAAAGAGAGGAAAAATGGCTAACCCAAGCAAAGATTTGACCTTGTCACGTGTCGTATTTTTGCTATGAATAGCAAAGCAACTCAAGAGTGACGAGCAGAAATGACTCCGATTGGCGAATCAAGTTTCACGAAGCGCGAAGAAGGTTGAGATTTACCGCCCCTAATGAGAAGCTTGAGCTGAGATTTATGCTGATATTTTGGTCAAGAAGAGAGAAAATGTATTGTTAGAACTATGGAAATGTGTCTAAATTAATTACAAGTATACTAGTCAACTTTAAAAGGAAGTTCGGAGACCATGTATTCAAATAATGGAGAAGATTCAGTCCAGCGAATTGGCGGAGATACCCATGAGGCGCCATGTCATTAGTTTCGATGAGGGAAGCGACACGAACGATTTGTATGTCTTTGTGTGGAGAGCGAGCAAGAAGGCTGGACCTGTAAAGCGCGAGGTCTTGAAATAAAGTCGTAATTAGCCGTCCGGGACATGGTGTATCGCCTACCCGCAGGGAAGCGCGCCCCGTGGCCCAAGCTCGCATGCCAAGTCCGCTGATTGGAACTAGACATTACGTAAGTGCTCAGATATCAGATTCTGTTCGAATTAACAAGAAAGTTCACTAATATAATAGAGGAACACAATATACATATTCTGTGTGAATATAGTGGCAAAATTTGAAGGTTTCTAGTCGTTTCCGTAGTGAATGTCTGTGAGAACAAGTGTTCAACTCGAGTGGGAAGAGACATTGTGCGCGTAGTTTAAAGCAAGCTAGCTAGCTACGGTCTTGCCAGGAAAGGGGGGTGACGCACTTGACTGTGTATGCGCATTCAGACAACATTGACGGTGGACATTGGCATTTATCATATCTGATATAAACGTATTTTCGAGATGTTATGTATTCGAATGTTGAGGGGAATGCTTGACTACGTATACGAAGTGATCCTGATGCAGTTTTAAACCACGATGCGCAAGGAATATGAGGTACACTGACGGACTAGAATATCAAGCAACCGATACTAAAATTTATTCGTCAGAATGGAGAACAGTTATTGCAACGCTACTGTCCATATCTACATTACGGAAACATACCGTCACGTCTTTATAACATTTTACCAGATTCGAAGAGAAACAGGCGATCTTGTTTAAAAACGTGAAGATTGGTACTGCCAAGCTGAGGAAGTAGATGTTACGATTCAGAACCAGACGATGTCGTACGAGATCGGAGTTCCGTGTTCGAGCCACGACGATGCAGTTTTCAGGAGGAAGAAGATTAGTTACTCTGAGTGTGGGATTACTGTTCCATACGGTAATTTCTACCACACGTTCTGCCAGATTCTATCATGAAAGGTAGAGGGTGATCTTCGTTCGTAGAAGTTGGTTGTAGTTTGCAGTAGTTAGAATATTATTGAGCATTTGAACCATTTCGAAATTTTTATTAATTTATTCTTCAGTGTAATTTCTTTTGGAACTTCAGTCTATTTTTCCATTATGGGTAGTTAAATTTAAATTTCATCGTTTGAGGATTTATATCCACGAGTTGGATATTGTTGAATTTTGAACTTCGAGTTTATACTTGAACGAATTTCAGGATATTTTTAAATATTCTTGGATTTATTTCGGATTAAAATAATGATTGGGAAATTTATTATAAGAAGAATCATAGATTAGGGGAAGATTCTTCGTTCATGAAACATTTTGTTGACGTTTCATTCTACTTTATCGTCGATCTTTGAAGAATATTTTCGTATTATAGGAGTATAATTATACGTGGTATAATTCATTCCAAGTTTGAAGCTACCTTAAATATATCATTCATTCGAACTATTTAACATTGTCCAATGATATATCAGACGTTTGGAAAATTAACTACAATTATTTATCAGTGAATGAAGAATTGAACATAAGAGGAATTATTTCTACTATCATGATATATCAACATTATTGAGGATTCTATAAAACCCTTTTGCAACATTTTATAATACAGTTGCTGACTTAAGATTGAATTATAGCAATAAATAGATAACGACAAGAGAGGTGTGATGAATGTTTATTTTTATTAAATATTAACAACCATTATTGTAAATGGGATTAACAAGTTAAGTAAACCAATATTGTCATCACTATTAAAGAAAATCGAGGATTGTGAATTATTTTAATATCTTGATTAATTATACTCTGTGACCCACAATTAAAGTTTTTATAATGAAAGGAAAGTTATGTAACAATTCCAATAAGGAATAGCAACGGAAAACACAGTATTATATCATGAAATAAAGGATTATTGAAGCTATAGGTGTATTATAGCAGGTTTAAGGAATCATAATATGCATTTGTATAGTTGTACGAGAAGTTTAAAGAGGATGTTTATAGAACATCAATATTAAGAGAAAGTTTTTATACGTATTGTGAACGTATACTTGGAACGTATTACAATGTTATAACAGTGTGGATTTAAGAAAGAATATTTGGTGTATATTAATGTTAATAAACTGACTGATACAGTAGTCAATTGGCGGAAAATACTTGTGAAAGGATGAGAAGGTGATGGATTTGTTGATCTTTATTGAAACTGCTATCAAGGATTATAACATTATCGTATGAGCTCAACTTTATTTTTCGGCCATATTAGCAAGATTATGAAATGAAACTCTATTAATGTGCTAGTGGTACGGTAATTGTTTAATAACAAGTAAGAGTTGACGCTAAGTAATACGAGAACGCAATGTAATAACATTGATGTAAGAGAAAGCAATGTAATGGATGATTGTGGTAATGATGTAGGGTTCGGTGATGTAAATAATTGTAAATAAAACTCAAACTAAATGTAAACAATATTTAGGAGGAATTTAGATGACAAAGTTAGCTAAACAACTAAACAAATAAATAGCTGATTATAATAAATAATTATAACATTATTTTATTGAGGAATAACACGTTCAAATAAATATTTCTAATAATTAAATTACTTGAATTAATAAATAATTGGTGAATTTTATTAATATTTGGTGATATTAATATTCATTATTATTTAAACTTTATTAATAATTTCTATAATTACTTAAAAATAATTTTAGAGATTTTTTATAATATGAAATTAAATATTTCTTTAATTATTTGAAAGGCAATTAAACAATTTTATGACTATGTGAGGAGAGATTATCGAAGAACATGTTGATTGTTTACATCGTGGATGTTAACACTATGGATAGGGGGTCTTATGCTGGATCAACCTTTAATTATTTGCATTAGTATTGTAAATTGGTGATTGTTGAGTAACGAGAAGGAATTGGAGGATTTATGCTCAATTAACAGTAGTATCTGCTTAAAATTTGTATTTTCGGAAAGAGAGAGAAGTTAAGTGTGGTTGTCGAAACAGCTGATTTGTATTTACACTTAAGAAGTTGTGAACTTCTAACGTCAGGTGGACGTTCATAAGCTATTCATTGTTTATTTAATAGGCGAGTTCAGTCATTGTTTAAGGAACTTATATGATCTATTTGTGATAATTTTGTTGCTTTTTATTGGTTTGTTTATTTATTTATTTAAATAAATTTAACTTTGTTCGTTTTGTAAACACGTCTTGATTGATTTATTTAAATTATGGAGAGAGGTTGTGTTTTGGATCATCGTAGGTTTAGTTAAGCTCCTTGCTTTACCCCATTTGCCCAAGAATGGCAAGTATCTCGTACTCTCCTCTTATTTAGTTTGACAAGCCAGTTTTAATTGTACAAAACACAACTGAAGAACTGACATCCCCATGTAGCTCTTGTTGGTAAGATTTTTATGGTTTTTTTTAGCCGGGAACCTCAAGATTCTACAATTCAGCTGATCTTCGGATGCGACAAGCGGATTTCATGGTTTAAACGGGTACAGTATCTATTGTGAAAAAACTGATTACAAAGTATTTTCCATTTTATTCAAAACTGAAAGATCAAGAATACCCCAATTATCAACGAAATGTTGTCAGAAAATTCAGTGAAGATTTGCTATACAGACAAATTATTGGGAGTCTACTCTAAGTCTCATGCAAGAGAAAACCTTATCCCGTATATGCCGAACTTTCTTTTTCGTCTCATATTTTTTTCATATTATCATGGATTTATCCAAGGGTCCCCTTTATTGTGAAAAAGTTGTTAAATACTTACTTTGTTTTGAGATTAATGGCACCCCAAAATGAGGCGGTGGGCATGGATGGGTGCAGGTAAATGTAAACAACCTTTGCTTGACTTTTGATTTTATTTTGTGAATGTAGTCAAGTAATATACAAGAAATTGCACAAGAAGGACAATAAAAATGCAAAACAATATTATTCAGAACAAGAAACAATAATTACGGTATAAGATATTAGAACCAAAATATACATGTTGAAAATGCAACTCAGGGAAAACTTCACCATCTTGATAGGATGTCTATAAGCAAAAACATTTTGGTCTAGCATGTCTACAGCCCCCATGCAGGGATTTTACTCAGCAGCAAATGTTTATCACTAACACTCATGAGTGAAACTTTTCGAAACAATTTGCGTGGCAACCAACATCACATTTCCTGCACTTCTTTGTATTGTTTTTATGGCATTCTCCGCATCTAACCTGTGTTGAATTGGTTATAATTATATGACCAATGCCATCCAATCTCACTTCGTCTTGCACACGCCTTTTCACGGGTTTAAAAGGTCTACCCATTGGTAGGGGGTTTGTGTATTTTCCAAGGTAGCATTGGACAACATCACGAATGAAGTTCAGATAGTCATTAGAACCTCCAGCCATGCCCATAGGGGTCATCCTGTACAACTGAAATGCATTGTTGACACTGCAGCTCAAGGGAAACAGTATAAGTTGCCAGTATAATTTCTTCATCCATATGCTGGATCTACTGTATAGGCAGAAAAAATTTGGTCCTGCCTGACTAAACCCGCCATGTAAAGATATACTGAGCAGTAATTGCTGTCTGCCTCACAGACAACCTCCTCTTTTCCTTACCACTCCAACGACTGCATGTACCCATTCGAAGAACACCTATCTTGTTAGATGAAAGAGTTATGACGTTATTGTAATTGAACCTCACAAGAGTTATTCGTGATTCTACATCTGTAACTTGGTCAAAACTTCCTCGTGGTAGAATTTTCAATGAGGTTGTGGCGAATCGTTCCAATGCAGTCGTGGCCATCCCTACACAGTTTTGAAAGCAGAGGCAGGAAAGTAAAATAATTGTCTGTTAATATACTGTAGCCGGAACTCTGAGGCAGTTTACTCACCACGTCTACAACCACTGAGCCCCCGACACCCAGTTCAGGATGTGTGTAACCTGTGCAGGCACCCTGGTAAGGCACTGGAACGATTCGCAACAACCGTATTGAAAATTCTACAATGAGGAAGTTATGACCAAGTTACAGATGTAGAATCACGAATAACACTTGTGAGGTTCAATGAGAATAACGTCGTAACTCTTTCATCTAACAAGATAGGTGTTTTTCTAATGGGTACATGCAGTTGTTGGAGTGGTAAGGAAAAGAGGAGGTTGTCTGTGAGGCAGACTGCAATTGCTGCTCAGTATATCTTTACATGGGAGGTGCAGTTAGGCAGGACCAAATTGTTTCTGCCTATACAGTAGATCCGGCATAAGGATGAAGAAATTATACTGGCAACTTATACTGTTTCCCTTGAGCAGCAGTGTCAACAATGCATTCCAGTTATACAGGATGACCCCTACGGGCAAGGCTAGAGGTTCTTATGACTTTCTGGACTTCATTCGTTATTTTGTTCAACGCTACCTTGGAAAATACACAAACCCCCTACCAATGGGTAGACCTTTTAAACCCGTGAAAAGGCGTGTGCAAAACGAAGTGAGATTGGATGGCGTTGGTCATATAATTATAACCAATTCAACACAGGTTAGATGTGGAGAATGCCATAAAAACACTACAAAGAAGTGCACGAAATGTGATGTCGGTTGCCACGCAAATTGTTTTGAAAAGTTCCACTCATGAGTGTTTGTGATCAACATTTGCTGCTGAGTAAAATCCCTACATGGGGGCTGTAGACATGCTAGACCAAAATGTTTTTGCTTACAGACATCCCATCAGGATAGTGAAGTTTTCCCTGATTACTATTTGCTGATTTACTGATTGCTATTTTACTCCTGAGTGGATACATGACTCCCGCTAAGCACTACCTCTACTGGGACTCGAGTGTTGATACTTACCATCCCGGAGTTGCAAATTCCATGTCAAAAAACAGGTTTGAGGAATTACTTTGCTATTTACACTTTGCAGATAACTCTGTAAATCCCAATGGCAAATTTGCAAAAGTGCGCCTCCTTTGGCATCTTCTCAATGAGAAGTAGTTACCGGTATAGTACTTCATTGAGATGCCTATTTGAGCTTCGATGAGTCCATGGTTCCATACTTTGGAAGACTTGGAACTAAACAGCACATTCAAAACAAACCGGTAAGATGGACGATGTATTCAAGATTAGGATACCTTGTTCAAGCTAAGCATTACTTCTATGAACATCAAAATTATGGTTGGCATTAAGCATGGCATATCGTTTGGATTCTATGACAATAGTTTCTATTATATGATTATCCCAAAACATCTCAAAAAGTTCTGCTGGAGATTTGTCTACACTTGCGATTTCTGATCTTACACATTCACATTCTGGTTTGGATGGAATGCATTTCCATTTGTGTGATGGTGGCAATGGTTTCTTCTTCCGAGATCGTGGTACTCTGGAGTTACCACATGAAGTAGTTGGAGCCATGATCTGATCTACTTGGTTGGAAGTACTGGGTAATGTGTCATCTCTTTCCTTATTAACTGCTATTTCCACTTCCTCGCGAACATTGTCAGTGAGTGTAGTTGCCCGAAGCTAATTCCCGGACAAATTATTCAGCTCACCATGTTCTTTCTCATCACCAATTTCTCCATCACTCTGGAGGTGATTTTCTGGAGGACTGGTACACAGGGTGCAGTTACAAATTGCTGATTAGGTTGCTCCAGAATGGCCAGTATTTAATCAACAGTAAGCCTAAAACATAACAAAACCAATGTAAATATAATCAGCATTTGACGTAAAACCTAATAATACAGTACAGTAGAAACCCGCTTAACCGAGACCCGCTTATCCAAGGCACCGTGTTAACCGAGGCACTCATTCTGTCAACGTAATTAATTAAATTAGCATTAAAATTCATAACGAAGTGCCGCTAGTAACGAACTAGCCCAACACCCCTCAAGTTGAGTGTGCGGGAGAGTCCATATAGGCGAACTTCGACAGGGATCAGAGCCGTTAGTTGATTTTTCCTCTAAGTCCCGCGTCACCGCGTGTTGCTTTGCTTGCTCGACGTTTATACACATGTTGCTTCCTTTTGTGCAATATTGTTTTGAGTTTCGTTGAATTAAATACGATTCCCTACACATTCCCCCTTAACAGAGTTTTCTGCTATCCGAGCTATCCTCAGATAAGCGGGTTTCTACTGTATAATGATATAGAAATCCAATAATAATTATTTAAAAGGTTATGGGTGCTCACCTAATCAGTTAGAATAGAAGGCCTGTCTATTTATTACACGAATATACAAATATGACACCATTATTTAATTTCATCTTAAACATAATTGTAAAAATATCGCACATAAACAGAGTACACACCTGTGTCCGCCGCCCCATTTTTGGGGCGTCTAAAGTAATTTTCCCCACAGTATTCAAATTAGAGGAAAATGATAATTTTTCAATACATCATCACTTCTTAACTTATGAAGAACATAGAATCACATTGTCACCCTTAAAATAGTAAAAAATAATTGAATTACTTACCTCTTTTGAGAAGACATTTCACATTCTGATAATGGACTGTAGTCAACAATGTATAACTGTTCTCAGAGAGCAGTTGTTTGTTGACAGGCACCTACATCATATCCAGGAATGCCAAGTCACTTGATCTATAACACGAAACTCTCTCAGAGAAGTAGTTATAATTTTTTATAACTATTAATAACAACCGTCCCCAAAATGGCAGGCATAAGTTTTGCTACGGAACATGAGAGCAGATCCATGGAATGCCACTCTTAGGATAACATTCCAAATGTGAAGAGGACCAAAAAGGAAATCAGGATCTGGGAATCAAATTTTACGAGATGTACAAGGATGCTGTGGTGCTGACCATGCTGGTGACAGAAGAGAAAGCAAGAGTACTACTGGTTTTGTTATGATCTATGGAAATAGACCCATTGCATGGTGTTCCCAGAAACAAACAAAAGACAGTGGCAAGATCTTCCACCAAGCTGAGTATGTGGCAGCTGCCAAGTGCAGCGCACAAATGAAGTACATCAAGACAGTTATTTGGGCGATTTTTAATAAGTTTAGTTTGTTTGCATCGAGTCGATTTATAGGCTTTAATTGCTTATTCTTCTGTAGTTCATATGGGGATGGCTTTAGGAGGAATAATGACCCTAACGGAATGAGGATTTATAAGAACATACACTTTAACCATTCTCTTGGATTATGTTCATCCTGTTTATTTGCTCGACAAGAAGACCAAAACTGTATTTCACATTGATAATGGAAGTACCATTAAATGATAAAATTAGACCAGATGTCATACGATAGCCATCATATCACTTCGTTCATGATGAACTCAACTGTAACAAGTCCAGAAATTGTGATTGGGACCGTTTATACGTGAACTGGTGCAATTGTGATGTGCTGTTGAAGGGAGAGGTGATTGCAGCATTCCTAAGAAAATTCATAGATGTACTGTACCTGTATTGGCATATTATTATCTGCACCATGATTTACTAGCATGGAGTAAGGAAACTATAGAGAACAGAGGCGTATATTACGGGTGTTCAAGATGTCCACCTGGACACCCTATAAATTTCTGTTTTGTCTTTTTTTTTTTTTTCACTCTCCCTCGTTAGAAGTTAACTGTATATGATTCAAGAATATATTTAATTTATTACCATTTAAATCTGAAACGCCTGCTGGCTGGATGAGTACATAATCGCCAGAATGACGAGGAAGCTAGTCAATTGGCTGCTGCGGCCACCTGCTCCCGGCCTGTGTTCTGCATGGCTCTACTCGGATGTGCTGTCCCTGCCTCCGGACATCTTTGTTTCAAAATACCGCTGTTTTTGCCTGCGCGAGCAACTGGTGGGGAGGGGGGAACTCGAGCTTCACAAGGGGCAAGGGAGTGCAGCAAGCCAGCAGCTCAGCTCATGCTCGTATAATGTAAGTACGGTGCTGTGTTTAGGTTTGATTAGAGTTTATAATTGTGTGTCAGTGCAAGACAGGCCTAGTGTGCATCTTCCAAGTTGACACTTGTGCTTGGAAATGTATGCTGTTGTAGATCTCTTGCAAAAACATTTCCCTCTTCTTACATTAGAAGAGAAATTGGATATTGTGAGTAAAGGTAGGCCTACCCTGCCACTTCGGAATTTAGTGCAACAATATAAAACAACAAGTGAACAATACATTACACAATTTTCTATTTCACAGTGTGAAAATGTAGACTGGTTAGCGGATTGTGAAACTTCTGACAGATTATTTTGTGGCCATGCTTATTGTTTTCTAACAAAAATGATGTTTGGAGTAAGCATGGGTTTGCTGACTTAAATCACTTGTCTAGTGCACAACAGAAACATTCAAAATTTCAAACCCATGTACAATGTTTCCTGAAATCAAGACTTTTCGGCAGAACGCGAATTGATACTTTACTTGATGATCAGCTTAGAATTGATACCAGTAAACATAATGAAGAGGTAAAGAAAAATAGAGCCATATTAATACGAATTATTGATGCTATTTGCCTCCCAGTGACCAGGATCTCCCTCTACGGGGTCATGACAAATATGATGGCTCTTTCAACAAAGGCAATTTTTTACAACTTTTGAATCTTTTAAAAAAATATGATTTACTTTTAGAAAGTCATCTAAATTCATCCACAGTATTTCGAGGAACTTCTCCCATGATTCAAAATGATATCATAGGAGCTATTTCTGACGTAGTAAAAGAAGAAATAAAAAATGAAATTAACTAAGTTTCATTTGTAGCTATAATGCTGGATGAAATATCAGATATTGAGAATAAATCTCAACTATCTACAGTTCTCCGCTATGTAAAGGGCAGCACTGTCTATGAAAGATTCTTGGGCTTGGTAGATGTTAGTGCTGATAGAACAACGAATGGTTTATATGCTCATGTAGAACAAGTAGTAAATGAATTTAGAATTTCCATTAAACTAGTGGGTCAGGCGTACGATGGGGCTTCTGTAATGAGCGGTCATGTGAATGGCTTACAATCTAAAGTCTTATCGGCCTATGCAAACGCAATATTCACCCACTGTTATGCCCATGTTCTAAATCTTGTTCTCCAGCAGAGTGTATCGGTGATTAAAGAATGCAGAATATTTTTCCAAACCTTGACTGGACTCTATGCTTTCTTTTCTAAATCATCTAAAAGGACACATACGTTGCAAGAATTCGTGCAAAAGAAATTACCCGAAGTAGCACCAACCAGGTGGAATTTTACATCACGACTTCGCCACAATGCAAAAGAATACAGATCCAAACTTTGTGAGTTCTTCAAAAATATCATAGAACATTCTGGTGACTGGGATAGTAAGACAGTCATAAAATCACGAGGTTTTTTTGGCTTTTCTTTAAGATGTTGAAACTAGATTTCTATTGGAAGTATTTTCTATGTTGCTTGCTTACACTGACGTATTGTACAATCTTCTACGAACAAAGGATTTCGATATTCTTTACTGTAGATTAATTGGAGGGTTATCCATTTTTTAAGTCCGTATTGACGCTTACAAATCGAAATATTGAATCAAAAAAGTTTCCGCCCAATCAATACCTTTCACACTAAAAATTTAATGTATCTTTTTCATCTTAGGGACATGTTTCGAACAATATTTGTTCTTCTTCAGCCTATACATTTATCAACATAGTATCTTATCCTAGACATTTGCATATTTAAAAACACATGCACAATAGACAATTCATTGAAAGCATACAACTAAATTCAATAAGAGCATACAACTAAAAAAACGTAATATTAAAACACTTGATAACACATTAAAATATTTGGAAATTTCTTGTTCCCATTTGTACTGGAAGGCCTTGCTATGACGGCTTATTAAACGGTGATAAATAGTAGTTCAATGAGAAGCTCAGAGACATCTCCCTCTTGCTTATGTTTGCAGGTGATGTATTGATGGGTTTCACATGGCTTTTGGTTAATTTTCGTTAGTAGCTGCGTCATACGGATTGTTGTTTTTAACTTGGTAAGGCGATCCTGCCGTGGGGTGTTTATTGTGGTAAACTGTAAAGATACGAAATTTAATTAAACTGTGAAATGCGTCTGAGAAGAAGAATAGATATATTTAAAGGTTAACCAGTGACTTACTAGGTGACGTCTTGAATGTGACTTTCGGGTTTACTGAATGAATACCTTCCTGCCTGGTGCTGTAATGAGCCAAAGGTCTAGTATTAGTATGTATGTGTGGGAGACGGAAACTGTTGCCGAATGATGTTGTATTAAGCGGCTTACCTGTCCTGCCTGTGAGACGCTTAATACAACATCATTCGGCAACAGTTTCCGTCTCCCACACATACATACTAATACTAGACCTTTGGCTCATTACAGCACCAGGCAGGAAGGTTTTCATTCAGTAAACCCGAAAGTCACATTCAAGACGTCACCTAGTAAGTCACTGGTTAACCTTTAAATATATCTATTCTTCTTCTCAGACGCATTTCACAGTTTAATTAAATTTCGTATCTTTACAGTTTACCACAATAAACACCCCACGGCAGGATCGCCTTACCAAGTTAAAAACAACAATCCGTATGACGCAGCTACTAACGAAAATTAACCAAAAGCCATGTGAAACCCATCAATACATCACCTGCAAACATAAGCAAGAGGGAGATGTCTCTGAGCTTCTCATTGAACTACTATTTATCACCGTTTAATAAGCCGTCATAGCAAGGCCTTCCAGTACAAATGGGAACAAGAAATTTCCAAATATTTTAATGTGTTATCAAGTGTTTTAATATTACGTTTTTTTAGTTGTATGCTCTTAATGAATTTAGTTGTATGCTTTTAATGAATTGTCTATTGTGCATGTGTTTTTAAATATGCAAATGTCTAGGATAAGATACTATGTTGATAAATGTATAGGCTGAAGAAGAACAAATATTGTTCGAAACATGTCCCTAAGATGAAAAAGATACATTAAATTTTTAGTGTGAAAGGTATTGATTGGGCGGAAACTTTTCTGATTCAATATTTCGATTCTTTACTGTAGCAATAAGGTAAATGACATCAAAGATCAACTTCAGTATGATAGAGAACATTCTTAATCATTAGTTTGGAACAATACAATTTCAAAGGAGGACGAACATTCTCAGATCAAACCAAAGCGGCACTGTCTAGATAACAATGAACAAGAACATCGTTATCGCCGCCCATATGTGGAAATTGTCGAATATTTAATTCATCAGATTTAATGTAGGTTCTCTCAACTTGAGAAATTGGAATATTTTCATTTGCTACATCACCATGCTACAAAAACTTTTGGTTCAATACGGAAATTTATTTGACTGCATTGGATTGAAGAATGAATTAAGTGTTCTCCACACATCAGCTGAATTTCATGGAAAAGATGTTCACGAACTTGTTAGTTTTATACATGAAAATAACCTCGCTTCTGGATTTGGTGAAGTTTATAAACTTGCTAAATTATTCCTTGTACTACAAGCTCTGTGGAACGTTTGTTTTCTGCATTAAGAAGAATCAAGACTTATTACCCGTTTAACATTTGATTGCCGCTGAAACTGGCTGCGCCAGTGTTTGTTGTTGATTTTAGCATGAGCCCTCGGGGCGAAGTGGGGAACACAGCGATGAAAGAGTTCGTTCTGCACATAAGATAAGCAGCATTGCGCGTCACAGGGGCTCATGTCACCACGGACAGTCAAACGATAACTGTGACTATTGGAGCTGAGTCATATCCTATTCGCGCAACTGTACCTGTCAACGAAGCAGGCTGACGTGTGACACAAGTAAACAAGGAATAGTTCTCATCTCGACCGCCGGCAATCAATTCGTGAAAGGGTAATACTTCCGAAGTACTCAAATACAAGAAAGACTGAGTAACTTAAGTTGTAATCATTCGAAAAGGAGTTAGCACACACAATGAAGGACAAAGTCTCATTTTATATCGCTGTGATTGAGAAGTTCTCTTCTCAAGAAAGAAGAATACTGTTGATGTTTAAATGGAAGAGGTAGGCCTACGTGGTTTTAATTTCTAAATTTATGAAATGTACCCGATATGTCACTTGTAAGAGTTCTGTGAGGCAATAGATCAACTGTATATTTTTTAACACCACACCCATACTTTTGGTCCAGCATATGCCACTGATAGAGAACGTATCATAATGGATGTGCAACAGACTTTGTATAGGTAATGTGCAAGACGGCGGCTGAAGCTGTTATTGTGGTGAAACGCAGAACTAAAGAAGCTTTACTAAGACGTGCAAGATGGCTGCCGCGGCTTTGGAACATTTTTAGCGGTAATATCGTGAATTAATGGTGTAAAAGTGTATAGCAAAGAGAGCTACTCTAATTGTTTATTCGGAGAGAAGAAATGACGACGAAATATGATATAATATATGAAGACTATCCGTGATGGAATTCAGATTTGGAGACTGTTGCAACCGTCGAAGAAAACTAATGTGTATGGAGAGAACAGAATTGAGTTGCGAGAAATTATTTGTATTCACCTTATGTGTAAGTTTTTAATAAATTATATTACAGTACTAGCTGTTACCCGCGGCTTCGCCCGCATTAACATTGGGAATCCCGTTATAATATTAGTTATATTGATAGATAAGCATGGGTCCTAGTAGAAAATAATTCCATCACCTGAAACCAAAAATGCATGGGACGAAAAAAACATCAAAATATCATGTTGGTTTCGGACCCTAAAAGACGTGAAAAATATAATAAAAGTATTAATAAAAACTATTTTTTGAAATTTCATTCGAATCATTTTTTATGTCATTCCTGGGACTGAAAATTCCGGCCAAAAATACAAAATCATTAATAACTCCCTAAGTATTCGTCGTATGATGAAATAGCAAGAGACAAAAAAGATGTAATGTGTTATTGTCTACAACATAGGCCATGTATAATTTTACATTTTACCTGTTTTTTCCCCCCAGAATTTCACCCCTCCCCATGGGCCACTTAAATTGGATTTATGAAAAAACGGTGAAACACCTATTTATTTTTTCTCGGCTGAGTTCCAAACTCCTCGCCTATGTCGTTTAAGAGATACACGCTCCGTTAAGAATCCTTCTACCCCCACTTTTCACCCCTTTCACCTCATAATATACACCACATCGAAAAACCATCAGACATATGTCTTCTTATTTTTTGTGATTAGTTTATATGCCGAGTATCACATCCCCCAATGAAACCAATCGGGAGATATTGCTATTCAATGAAATGCAGGTCTACCCCCTTAACACCCCTTTAGAACCTGAATATCCAAAAATCCTTTCTTAGTGGGCGTTTGCGGCCCTTGAGGAAGCTGGATACCAAACTTCATTCCAATCCGTTTGGTGGTTTCTGAGATTTCGTGATGAATGAATCAGTCAGTCAGTGGTATTTGAGCTTTATATAGTAGATATAGTATCTTACCCCTCGTCTAATGATTCTGGTTGGCAACTGTGTCACCACGACTTGAGAAGAGAGTTCTGCTGTGCTTTACCAAATATTAATTGTTTAATCATTCACAAGCTTTCTGCTACCCAATTAAATTTTATTACAACAGAGTGGAGCACCCAACTTAAAAATTATTTCACAACCAAGAATGGTTCACCATCAAACACTGCCTGTTAGAAGATCAAATAGCTGACATTTTCACAAACCCCAAGAACGAGTCAAATTTCTGAAATTTAGATACAACCAGACGAAGAAATAAAGTATCTCGCTGTTAAGGGACTGTCTTTCTTATTAACAATTTTGAATCATTATTTACATGTTCAGATAAATATTCTTTGTTAACTGGCTTTTGAATTTTTACTGTACTGAGTAAAATCAAAATCTCTCTTGTTCAGTTCTAAGAAACCAGAGACAATATTTTATCCTTTTAAATACCTACGTAGACTACAAGTCTATATTCGTTCCTATTGACAATGATAACCGTGATATACAAAATCAATCTCGGGAGATCAATACTGTGAAAATTATTTCATATACAGGCCTACGTATGATGCAAATACAATAATAGCGATCAAATAGCTCCCTGAATAATTAAGTTGTCATTTTAATGTGATATAGCACATGGTTGTTATGCAAGTAATTCTGCTAAGCTGGGTGGCATAGCACACAGAAGTAATGTACTATCGGGAAGACTACGGTGTTCTTTGCTAAAGGGAGCATTACTAACCAAGCGAAGATCTCTGACTCTCACTGTCATGTTCGCTTAGCCATGGCTTGTCGAATGAATGTTCTCAAATGAGAAACATGTTGTTATGGACCGTTGAGCTGAGAATTATTCAACAAAAATTATGTTAAATGGTCCGGCTAAGCTCAAACAATTACAGCGTTTCCCCCCAGTGTACTATTGGGCTCTTAACAACATGTTTCTCATTTGAGAACATTCATTCGACATATCGATTGCCAAGGTAAGGTTTGTATTTGCTTTGGAAGGAAGTCTATACTTCCGTAGTGCTTTGGCATTGCTCGAGACGTAGATACTACATTTTATAATGTGTATTGGGCGCCTTGCATTGGCCTACTCAGTGAGCACTAAACAGCGTCTTGGTGAGGTGTACTGTACCAACTGAAGAGCACAATAGTACACTGGGGCGAAACCCTGTAATTGTTTGAGCTTAGCCGGACCATTTAACATAATTTTTGTTGAATAGCCATGGCTTAGCAAAGCGATGCATGAGGCGGGCTGCTGCAACGCCCAGTCGTAAGTGGTTGTATTTAAGGATCGCTTAATCGTAAGCCACCCTTCGCCAATGTGGGCTAAGCGGCCTTGCTGTGAAACCGGGCCTCAACCAGGTGAAATGTATTCCCAACTTCAAGAGACGAATTTTTAATGGGGCAACCCTGTACATTATTCCGTGAGCGCTTCAGCATCCCAGAATTCATTCTCCCCGAATATTGCCCACTCTGAACGAGATCATCACTGTGGGCGCCACCCAGCCAAGGCAACACCTATCTGGCATAGCAGGTATTGCCCGTAATCCCAGGGCCTTCAACAGGCACATACCCCCTGGCTCAAAAGTATTCGGCGATGCAGGGACTTCGTTGTAAGCCAGATGCAACTCAAAAAGTACATGGTGCACCCACCTGACGGGATGGGGGTATACCGTCAAGGTGTTCAGGCAAGATGGCCGAATTTGGTTATCCTTCCTCAAAATGTATGTATATTTCAATGGGTCAAACTAAAAATTAGACCGGAAAATCGAAACTGACCTTTCACGACAGAGAGGGGCTAACGAGGACGAATTCTGCTCTCCCGATCAAATTCACAACAAACACTGGAGGGTTACCTGGTCCTTTTAGGCAGGTCACACCGTAGTTGTATTCTGTCACACCAACCATAGAAATCCCTAGTTAACTGTTATACCTAGACCTCAGGTCCACAGTGAGCAACTAATAAATATGTCATTATGCCAAACATAATATGCTAGCTTCACACAATATATATTTTCCTAAGATGAATCCCCCAATGGCTCAGTGATCAGAGCAACATTGTGCAAAGATGGTGCTCACGGGTTCAAGTCCCGAATGAGTCGTATAAATATATATTAACTGTCCATCCTTCCATCAAAATGGCTTATGCTTTTTGTACTATACACAATCTAACAGCCAAACTTGTCATCAATACGGTTGTGAAAATGAAATTCTTAATTCCAAAACGTTATTAGATTACTGTAGGTGATAAAGAGATGTCATGGGTTATGAAGAGGCATGGAGGTACTTACCCTTTTCAGATCTAAAAATGGTGTTTCTGTTTTGATGGATGGAAAGATCACCAGTGTGGGAGATTCTTCAATTTTAATATCCCTAGTATCATCCGTATTGCCCTGCAGAGAAATGACTTATTTCACAAATATGTTCCTTGCCATATTCATTTATTTAGCGTATGTCACACAATGCACATAAACATTAGAAAATAAGCAAAGAAAAGTTCATGATGGACACTATTCTAGCAGCACTTACAGATCGCAGTCAAGGTTCATGAGCCAATTAACTGCATCAGTAATCACATCAATTTAATCTTGACTCTCGCCTGGGTAGCATCTGATAAGGACGCTCAAAGGTGATGTGATGTCATCCCCTCAGTTCCTTTGCATAGGTAAAACTACACATGACTTGTAAACTTGCACTGCAGAATCAAAGCATAAAATAACACACTAAAGTTAATTCAACCTCGCATTGGTAATTTTCTTACGTCAACGGAAACCCGACAAAAACATTTAAGTTAGGGGGTAGGAGGTGTATAAATCAGTAAGCTTTTCAGTTCGCCAAATGTATGCCTAGCAGATTGTCACTACCATTGAGTGTGTGAGTTGACACCCAAACTAAATCGAGGTTTATACTTAACTACAGTGGCAGGTATTTTAAGTCTTAATTTCACACCAATCCGCTTATAAGACATAACACTTGAGCTTAACTCTTGTTAAGCTCTGTATTTACAAAAATGGAGAACTGAATATGAATATTTCACAGACACCGACTGCAGAGATTTTCTAAATGAAATTGCCGACCATGGTCTAATAAAGGCTGAGACTCAGTGCCATTGACCAGACCAGTGGAGGCTGGTAATAGGGTTGCAGTGTTGCACAATGACCAGACCAGTGGAGGCTGGTAACAGGGTTGCAGTGTTGCACAATGACCAGACCAGTGGAGGCTGGCAACAGGGTTGCAGTGTTGCACAATGACCAGGCCAGTGGAGGCTGGTAACAGGGTTGCAGTGTTGCACAATGACCAGACCAGTGGAGGCTGGTAACAGGGTTGCAGTGTTGCACAATGACCAGACCAGTGGAGGCTGGTAATAGGGTTGCAGTGTTGCACAATGACCAGACCAGTGGAGGCTGGTAAGAGGGTTGCAGTGTTGCACAATGACCAGACCAGTGGAGGCTTGTAACAGGGTTGCAGTGTTGCACAATGACCAGACCAGTGGAGGCTGGTAACAGGGTTGCAGTGTTGCACAATGACCAGACCAGTGGAGGCTGGTAACAGGGTTGCAGTGTTGCACAATGACCAGACCAGTGGAGGCTGGTAACAGGGTTGCAGTGTTGCACAATGACCAGACCAGTGGAGGCTGGTAATAGGGTTGCAGTGTTGCACAATGACCAGACCAGTGGAGGCTGGTAATAGGGTTGCAGTGTTGCACAATGACCAGACCAGTGGAGGCTGGTAACAGGGTTGCAGTGTTGCACAATGACCAGACCAGTGGAGGCTGGTAATAGGGTTGCAGTGTTGCACTGACCAGATTTGTGTATGAAAAATAATTAATACCGTAATAATATTTTTAGCTGTACTATGTTCCCTTTTATATGTATAGGAATTCACAATTTTGTTCTTTAATAATTCGGAAATCTTGTAGTAAGTTACTGTGAACTGTCCAAGAAAGCGAAGCGCGCCAACTGTCTAAGAGCGCTCGTCCGTTTGGGCGTTACCAGGCCCAAGCACTGACCAGATCTCAATAGTGAAGGGTATGGCAGATATGCTAGACCGAGTAAGTCCTATCCCAACAGTTAAGTCGGCTGGTCGTTGCCCGCTGATTACAACAAGGGAGCCGAGGTGCGGACAGAAACATCCGAGATGCTCCGTCAACTGCCGATACTATGTCTTGCAATGGAATTTGTGCATACTTGGGACACTCGCGGTTCTTTCTAGCTCTCTTATAGCCTATAACTTACGTTGTTTTGTTCTCGTGAAGGTTTTCATGTAGAATAACTGATAATCCATTTAATCCGATGACAATGTGATGTTCTATGAACTGTGGCATTCGTGAAGAATGGGCACATTTGTTTTACAGCGCAATTGAATACAGTTTTCTCTGACATCAGTCATTTACCCTACCACCTACCCCCGCCCCCTACCCCCATTAATAGTAGAACGCCCAGAAGAATTATCCACCAGCCGCCACTGGACCAGACCTCTCTTTTCACCTACTGTGATAGAGACCTGCCATTGAGACTGTTGTTTTCTAACTCTGCCAGGGAAACTAATATTGAACTAAAGTACACCGTCCCATGTCCTTCGGAGGGGAAGTAAAGCCGGCGGTCCCACGTCATAGATTTATGGCATGTTAAAGAACTTTCCACTAATTACACCTGTGTGAAACTAAATTGTATAGGTTAAGAATGTAAACAACACTCTTAGGTTGCTACGTTTGTTGCCAAGAGCCGACTGCGGTGGCGTCTAGTAGCTAAGTTCTGAACTAGGCCTAGTAGTCGTTGACGGTGGCGTTTGGCGGCAAAAGTAGGAACTATTTGAAAAATTCGAAGTTGCAGTCCATACTTGAATTTAAAAAAAAACAGATACACACACTAATACAGTCATCACAATTAACACCGGTTATCAGACAGATTCTACACACACCCAAAGTACACGGGGCTACATGACCATGTTGTCGCAGCCCCTAAACTAAGGAACCAACCAACACCGTCCCATGAGGACAACGAAGGACAACTGTAACCATTCCAGAAGAAATTTTTCACTTTCATTCTAGCTGCTGGCCAGATGTCTAGGAATGCCAGCAAGGGATGCCGTGAGGTAATTGTTGTTCAAGGAACATTTTCAGAGAGTTGCCTTTGTACATGCCACAACTTCCAGAAACTTATACGGTATTTACAGAACACTAATAGTGGCCAGCCTCAGAGCAATGCACAGTGTGGAGCACAAGTCGTGACCTGTGTACCCGATCCGACCTATGTCAATGAGCTATGACTACACAACTTCGGAATTCCTAAGTGCTGATGCACACCATATGTTTTGTGAGGAGTTGATCAGCGAGTGCTAAGCAAGACCTTGGGGGGAGCGTAAATTGTCATGTCACTAAGGAGAAAAGTAGCAATATGTCTGACACCCACAGCCAATTATAAAATGATATTCCTTATACCTTACATATAATTTTCTGGAAGGCACTGGAATAAATCACTCATTAGGGCAAAAGAGTATAAGTATAAAATACCAAAACTGAGATCATGAATTGAATCCCTCGTTGATGAAAGGCACCAAGTTCAATTTTTTAAGTTTTAAGAACACAAAAAACTGTTTTTCCGCTCTTGTAGTGAAATATGGGATATAATTTTTTGTATGTGGAAAGGTCACACAAACGTCAATATAATAAAACCAAAATAGCATTGTTCCGTATGTTACTAACAATTTTATTGACAAAATACGTAACTGGACTTAGCCCATTTCAACATGGAACGAGCAGAACCTTTGAGCAAGGAATATCATTCACATCCTTAGTTTATTTCCTTTATTTCTATATGAGCATATGTATCCGGAAGCCTGCAAAAATAGGTAACATGAATGTAATAACTTATTTTCTTCATGTTGAAATGCACTAACTGCTGGACTAAGTTCCTTTCAACACAAAATAAATAACTTGATGGCCATGGTAATAGCACAAGCGCTGGTTCCATTCAACACCAAAACATGCATCTTGCTTCCTAGGACACAAAATCGTGGTAAAAAGTATTTGTAAGAAATGTGGACTTAGTGCCTTTCAACAATGAGCGATTCAATTGTTTGGTAGGTAATTGTCATAACCTTGTTGGTGCAAAGAGTTTTAAAGGTTTAAGTCGATTCTGAATACTCAAGAGTATTTGCACAAACCAAGTTATGACAATTACCTACCAAATAAGTGCATGATCTCAGTTTTGGTATTTTTTGACTTATCCCCTTTTGCCCTAACAAGAGCGAAATGCTTTAATGATGACTAATTATCATGTTGCAAGGAGTCAAGACCCATGTTAAAACCAAGCAGCTAGTCGCAAAATGTTGTACAATTACTAACATCAATGCAAATAGCCCAGTAAAAGAAACTATATTCAGTTATTGAAGACAGGGGTGGGGGGTGGGGGAGAGCTGAATTTTCTTACCATTGTAACCCAGGCTAGATCAAAGCCTGACCACCAAGAAAAGTTTGTCCTCAAACTGGCTTTGCGCCATGCTCGTAAGCTGGCTCGATGCCATGATAACAAGTTTGAAAGTTGTATTTAAACCGTGCTCACATGTTGGTTTAATGCTATGATCGCGAGTGGATTTTATTCTGTGAACTCAGGTGCTACACAAATTGTTAAGCAGCCAAGAATTGAAATTGCTGCAAGAACGTGAGTTGAGATCCACAGTCCAATACAGTATTAATGATGTACGAGAATGCAGTACACGGGAAAGCGACAGTGGAAATAAGCTGCATTTACATGGCAGGGGTGCGAGCCAGTTTAACCACCTGCTAAAGGCCGTGGCCAAGCTTGTGACTTTGTAGTGTGTCAAAGTCGCCTGGTTTGGGTTTTCTCCACTGGCGACATTTCTCACTGGCCAAGCTAGAGCGACTGTCGCCGACTTCCATGGCCTCCTATTTTAAATGTCTCTGCGTGACTAGTGTCATAGTGGGGTATTCGAAGAGGCTGTGATCGAATGCAAGGTATTCTTTGCCTCGCAACTATCCTTTTATGTAGTGGGAACGGCTATGTTATTGCATGAGGGGGCCATGGCAGAATCATGAGGTTTTATTTTGACGATAATACACTAAAAAAAGCTGTGCAATGTTCTATTATTTTGATTGAAATGGCCTTCTCTACTTGCTGCTGGAGTTCATAAATGAGCTAAAGAAACATATGCTATGATTCGCTATCTCATCTTTTGCTCTAAATAAAATGAAACAGCTATACCCTCCTCGCCACCAAGAATTAGCTGAACACGTTAAACAGAGAGTCCTTGCTTTATTTGAGAAAATGTAACGCGAGATCTTATTGCTTTATATGGTGGTTGGTTCCTCAGTTTAGGGGTTACGACAACGCGGTCATGTAGCCCCGTGTACTTTGGGTGTGTGTAGATTCTGTCTGATAACCGGTGTTGATTGTGATGGCTGCATTAGTGTGTGTTATCTCCAATTAAGTTAAGGACTGCAGATGATCAATTTTCAAGTAGTTCCTACATTTGCTTCCAAATGCTACCATCAACAACACCTAGCTGTGAACTTGGTTACTAGATTCCACCAGAGCCTAGCATCCTGGAGCGACTCTGCCTATGACCAATGCTATATATGCGCCCAGTGTCGTGCTAGCATGGCCACATCGATAAGAAATTAAGCTGAGCATCTTTGTCACTGCACCGAGAAAACGCTCTCTGCTGCGTCTTTCTCGCCATATCGTCCAAGCATGGCCACCTATATTTGAATCAATGTAACTCACTAAGGCGACCGTGCCGTGCCATTTCAGATGCGGCTACAAAGTCGCAAACTTGGCCTCAGCCTTAAGAAGCAACATTCGGTAAGTGAAAATGTATCGCACTGTTATGTGAACAGATTATATGACATTTCATGCGAGTGGACTCTCCAGAACAATTTATTGGAGTTTCAAGTACGGTACGTTATGATTAACGTAGATATCAACGGCAGGTAAAAGTGACCGTGAAATTGCACACTGCTTTTGAGAAGTAAACTTGTATTCATGTATATTGCAAGAATTGAGCAGCCAGTCGTTAGTGAAGCCACCCGCATCTGTGTTGGCTTGACAAGTTCGCTGCCGAACGGTTCAGATTGCTGCCATATTAAGAATTCCTTTCTACAGCTAGAGAGTGTTATACAATTTGAAAGACATTGGCAAGTTATTGTATGAACGAACGAGAACCAGTGCTATTGATGGCGAAGGACATACTAATTTTTTTGAACAGTTCATGATACAAGATTTGAGTCCCCATAGACTGGCGTATTTGAAATTTTCAGGCTTAACTCTTTTGCAATGGAAAAATTCGAAACAATCCATGGGAGAGGACTTGAAGAATACTAGGGGCGAAGATGACGGAATGAGAAGTTGATTCTACAAGGACCTAACAATAATGCAGAGGTCTGACCATGGAAGGATATTCGAAATTTAATACTCATGAACGGCTATTTTGCAAATTGATGGTATCACAACATCGAAGGAAAGGAGGATGAGTGGCCATTCAATACAATAACATGTCTGTCTGTTAGGTAGTCAGCCTGAAGGCTGGTTGGATCCTCAAAAAGTACCACCGTTAGGTTATGTGGGTAGATACCCACAAAAACCCAAGGCAGCACTATATTGAGGTGTACTAGGCAAGATGAGGAGTGAGGTAGTTTGCCATTGCTTTCCTCAATTCCAGCGACAAGTGTCTCATTAAAGAGTAATTAGTATAACTTCGCAACAGAAACGAATAAGGAACAACACAGAATAATCCAAACTTCAAAACATAGCTTAATATTAAAATCATAGGCCTACTCATAAGATATGGTAGTAAAATCATCACCTGCATTAAATGTTCTTCCTTTACAGCAGTGGTTCTGAACCCGTAGAAGTCTGCGGACCACTCAGCGTGAAATTGAATCATGTACGGACCACCCCTCCTTCCCCCCTAACCCCCTCCATCCCCAATACACCTTATCAGTTATAACCCTTCCTCAATAACACTTATTTTAAAGATATTTCAATTCAAAACCTGATAGTCATCGCTGCGAATACATTCGGACGATTGTCGTTCAACGCACATCGTTTTCTAAAGCCCCATTTATTGGCCATTTTTATACGTGCTGGTGGACCCTTCTCTCCCGCGGACCACCGATTAAGAACCACTGCTTTACAGCCATGCTTTTATCTTGAAATATATCACCAGCCTCATCCAGCAAGTTATAAGTGGGTAACTGCTCATGTGACTCTTAGAAAGTGCCGTATTATACAAGTACGAGCCAACATAAAATATACAGACAGAATAAGAGTACTACGTTATGTGTAACATAAAAAGTTGTCATTTGTAGCTCTCCAGTCGCTCAACACGATTGTGCCCAATAAATGGGTGGGGTACAATATATAACCACACCCCTGAAAAAATTACATGTATTAATTGGATCATCACAAATAATGGGACAATATAGGATTAGGCCTACACGTTTTGACTCTCATGTGACCATCATCAGATACTGATCACTGTGTAGCGGTTAAAGTTTACACTAAATGATTAATTAATTAAATTTAAATTGCTACTGCAGCATTGTAGCTGTTCGTCTTGGTTGTATTAATTCAAGGTGAATTTCCTTTTTGGTTGGTTGGTTGGTTCCTTAGTTTAGAGGCTGCGACAACGTGGTCATGTAACCCCGTGTACTTTGGGTGTGTGTAGATTCTGTCTGATAACCGGTGTTAATTGTGATGGCTGTATTAGTGTGTGTATCTGTTTTTGTTTTGTTTTTTGTTTTAATTCAAGGAAGGACTGCAACTTTGAATTTATCAAATAGTTCCTACTTTTGCCGCCAAACGTCACCGTCAACGACTACTAGGCCTAGTTCAGAACTTAGCTACTAGACGCCAACACAGTCGGCTCTTGGCAACAAACGTAGGGACCTAAGAGCGTTGTTTACATTCTTAACCTATACAATTTAGCTTCACACAGGTGTAATTAGTGGAAGGTTCTTTAACATGCCATAAATCTATGACATGGGACCGCCGGCTTTACTTCCCCTCCGAACGAAGGCATACTGAGGGATTTTTAACGCCCTAAAAAAAATCCGACGGTTTCGGCCGGGTTTGAACCCGCTATCTTGGGCATAGAAGCTCAGCATGCTACCAACTACGCCACCGAATTTCCTTTTTGTCTGAACAAAAAGAAAAAAACATGTTAAGACAAAAAGGAAATTCACCTTGAATTAATACAACCCAAACGAACAACTACATTGCTGCAGTAGCAATTTAAATTAAATAATTTATTTGGTGTAAACTTTAACCGCTACACAGTGATCAGTAGGGCCCAAATGTTGATACCATAAAAAAGTTTAAAAAATGCACATAAAATTTTCAAAAATGACTGTAATAAATGAACTAAAAATTCGAAAAATGCACTATAAAATAGAGAAAATGATCGTATAATAATAAACTCACCAATATTTCAAAAATGACAACTCAAGCTGAAACTGAAAAGTCAATCAAAATAGATCTCTAGCACTTAACGAAAGGTTTGTGTTCACTTTAGTCCGAGTTGCACTGCACTACGAATGCCATTCTGATATTGTCAAATGTAAATGATCTGCAGTTATCAGCCAACAAGTTTTTATATCTCGAAAAGCTGCGCTCAACATAAACTGATGTGATCGGAGCGTACTTGAAGTGAGGAAGGTTGTTTGCTGGTAAATCCTCCCCAATCTCATCCATGCAGTAGTTTTCACCAGAAAGAATGTTTGAGATTTTGCATAATGATTTATACCCGGTGTTTTTGTCCAGCACTTTTTTCAGTTTTGATGCAATACCCGCAGCAATTTCGCCACGATTGTTGCTAACACTAGTTTCCACCCGGTTGATTAAGGAAATGGAATCAATATTTTGAATTATCTTGTATCAGCTACTAGCTTCTTACTCTCAGAGATGAAACTCTCTCATATAAAGCTGTGATATGACTAAATCGGGAGAAAAATGACCTTGAAAGGTCGATTTCTCTAAATAAGACCAAAAAATCTACCAAACTTAAAAAAATGCTCTTAAAATGGAAAGAGAGCAAAAAAAATGCAAAAAGATGTGAAATAAGAATGGCATATTTGATTGAAGACAGGGTGGCCCGTCCGGAGTTTCTATGTACTTCAGCATTGGTTTAGACAGCTCAGTACAAAGATGACTTGTCATCAACATCCAGGCCCTAGTGATCAGGATATGATGACTGTCACTTGAGGGTCGGAACGCGTAATCCTATATTGCCCCATTATTTGTGATCTAATTAATGCATGTAATTTTTCCAGGAGTGTGGTTATATATTGTACCCCACCCATTCATTGGGCAAAATCGTGTTGACGGACTGAAGAGCTACAAATGACAATTTTGTATAGGCAACACTGAAAAGGAATGGCTTCAAATCTCTACACAACATAAAAAGACTGTTAACAGATCTTAGTTTTCCTGCTATTTGCTAATATCACTAAGATTGCAATGATACATGATATACGAATTAAAATACAACTTACAATGTTAGGGAATTCATCAGTTAGAGACAGCCATTCCGGCTCACTCTTGATGAGTGCTTGTTCCTCCATAACATTCAGGAAACTAGAACACACAAAGTGCAAATTAGAATTAAGTACAGGCCGTACTTATACTGGTTCGCCAAACTATTCTCATACTGTATATAAAAAAATCAAATGAGGTAATTTCAGACTTCCAAATGGAAGTTAATAAGTTACCGTTAGGTAGGCTTATCCGTAAATAACCCTCCAGGTACACAGTAGGAAGGAGAGGTTAGTGGTAAAACTTGAGTAACAATATACGAGAGTGGAACATGGCGTTAAAATTTTCCACACTAGTGAAATTAGCCAAAATACCTTCCGACATTTTGAAAATACCGACAGTAGTGGCTACGCTGGCTAAAGTGCAGCATTAGGTCATGGGGCCAAGCTCTCTGCTGACTCGGTAGACGCGTGGGTTCGAGCCCCACCGCCGGCCGTCCTTGAAATGGTTTTCCGTGGTTTCCCATTTTCAACACCAGGCAAATGCTGGGACGGTACCTTCTGACAGGCCACGGCCACTTCCTTCCACATCCTTGCCCAGTTTCATTCACCATCATTCATTTCATCTCTCATTAACTCCTCTCATGAGGTTGGCGTCAGGAAGGGCATCCGGCCATAAAAACCATCACCACAAAGACTTCCATCGCATCTCATCCCCGACCCCGTTGGAAAACGGGAATAATAAGGGGTAGACATACATACACCTTTCGACATTTTGAAAACGATTGGAATAAAGTACAGGGATAGGAAGGAGGGTGATCTACAATCTATACAGAAACCAAAGAGCAGGATTCCAGCTGATGGACATGAGAGAGAAGCTGGTATTCAGAAAGGTGTAAGGTAAGGCTGCAACTTATCACCCATACTTTTCAATCTATACATTGAACAATCAATGAAGGAAATTGGAGAAAAATTGAAACTAGGAGTAAAGATTCAAGGAGAAATAATTTCAACTCTGAGATTTGCTGATGACATCGTCATCTTAGCCGACACACCAGAGAATTTGAATGAGTTTTTGAATGGTATGGACTCCGTCTTGAGGAAAGAATTCATGATGAAAATTAATAAATGTAAAACAAAAATATTGGAATGCAGTCGAAAGAAATCAGAAACCTCTATGGACATCAAATTGGCAGGTGAAAAGCTACGGGCAGTAGGAGACTTCTGTTACTTAGTAAGCAAAATAACCAGTGATGGACGAAGCAAAGAGGATATAAAAATTAGGTTAGCACAGGCAAGGAAAGCATTTCTACAGAAAAGGAATCTGTTTACATCGAATATAGATTTAGGAATTAGGAAGTCATTTCTGAAGCCCTTTGTCTGGAGTGTGGCGCTCTATGGAAGTGAAACTTTGACAGTTGGAGCAGAAGAAAAGAGGAGAATTGAAGCGTTTGAAATGAGGTGTTACAGGAGAATGATGAAGATCAGATGGGTAGATATGGTAACAAATGAAGAAGTAAGAGACTAGTGGGAGAGGAGAGATGTTTCTGGCAAATTCTAATGAAGAGAAGAGAGAGGTTAGTAGGACACATACTAAGACACCCAGGAATAGCAAACTTAGTTATAGAAGGAAGAATCGAGGATAAGAACTGTAGGGGTAGACCAAGGTTAGAATATGTTAAACAGATTGCCTCAGATGTAGGGTGTGATAGCTATGTAGAGATGAAACAATTAGCATAGGACAGGGAAGCATGGCGGGCTGCATCAAACCAGTCGAAAGACTTAAGACTCAAACTACAACAACAACAACCTTTTGTAATGATGAATAATAATTCTAGAAATGATTTAGCGAGGGATGTTTACTCCTCCGCTGCCTATAACTCATCCATCATTCCTTTTTACATCACGATTTAAATAACCAAATTCGAGCTGTGTTCGCCATTATCCGGGTGAATTACAGGACAAGAAGAATATTGCCAACCCATCACATATGGTATGCTACTGTAGACGGTTGGTTCCTCAGTTTAGGGGCTGTGACAATGTGGTCATGTAGCCCCGTGTACTTTGGTTGTGAGTACAATCTGTCAGATAACCGGTTTTAATTGTGATGGCTGTATTAGTGTGTGTTATCTGTAATTCAGGTAAGGACTGCAGACGATCAATTTCAAGTAGTTCCTACTTTTGCTACCAAATGCTACCGTCAACGACACCTAGCTGTGAACTTCGCCAGTACATGCCACCGCAACCGGCACTTGGGGGCGAACGTTGGAACTTAATAGAGCGTCAAACAAATCTAACCTACAAATTAAGATTCACACAATTGTAGTTAGTGGAAGGTTCTTTTACAAGCCATAAATCTATGACATGGGCCCGCCGGCTTTACTTACCCCCAGAAGGAAGGCATACTGAGGGATTTTTAACGCTCTTAAAAAATCCGACGACTTCGGCCGGTTTTGAACCCGCGATCTTGGGCATAGAAGCTCAGCATGCTACCAACTACGCCAGCGAAGCCGCCTCTACTGTAGACGGTATCCACGGCAAGTTGACCGATAATTTACTTTTATATGCATATAATATAATTATGCGTATGGGTATTGTCACACACAGTGGGAGTAGTCACGCATCAATATTTATCCAGACCTATTAGCGGTACCTGCTGTATGTCTCTAGCATGACCTGTGTGGTGCAATTTGTATCCCACATGTTGGCAACAGTGGCTGCTTTATATGACGTCAATAGAAAGATGGTTGTAGAATTAGCAAGAAATGTTACAGAAATAAAGACTGTTATTTTCGTAAATTGGATGTTGATTGACATTAATTTCAATCTGTATTGACTCCCGGAATGCCATACAAGGTATAACAACTTGGTACTGTAAAAGCCACGTTTCGCTCTTGTGTACTACGGTATTAATAATATTTATTCGTCCATGACATTTGACTTGAGAAGATGTGCGTTAGGATATAACATCAAGTAAGATATTCACGTTTATCATTAAGACTAAATGAGAAATTACTGGTACCAGCTTGTGGAGCAGTGCAATGAAGCATCCAATACTTGGCCTCTCTATTCTTAGTACACACAACCCTGAGCACCATATGATGGGGCAGCCCGAACAAATATACCGTAGGCCTTTAATTGTCGACGCTAAAGTACCGGTACATTACAAACCTACCACGACGTTAATTTACTCAACGTGAAAGTTAATTCAACTTACTGCAGGAGTATTTAGAAATTGACAGCGACTGGAGACGGTGAGTTTCAGAAAACCCGAGACAACACTTCCGCCTCGTTACAAGAAACCAACTTCAAATAGGCTAAACCAATCAGGCCTTCAGAACTTCGATGGGATTGGCTGAACCTTATTTTTCCTGAAGTTTTAATTGATTTCTTGTAGCCAATGGCCATTAATGAAAATACATCAACAGTTAATATAGATAAGTCTTCACATTACCAATTAATTGGTACTATTCATTGAAAATATGTTTTAACGATATAGTCTTCTTTGATTTTATTAATGCACCCATTTATTTTATTTTCAAGACGGGTCAGGGAATAGGCTACTATCAGGTAGGCCGATATCGTAGTTCCCGCTTCAGTCGCCAGGCGGCTCCCTTTACGCTGACGTAATTTCTCGGACAAGCCAATGCCGCCTGAAGTAGAAAACGTGCATTGTAATATATGTTTCTTGTAACATCTACTTCAGGCGAATACCGGGATGGCTCCTAAATTAATGCCACGGCCTCCTCCTTCCCAATCCTCATCTGAATTACAAATACATACATTAATACAGCCATCACAATAACACACGCTATCAGACAAATTCCACACATACCCAAGTACACGGGGATACACGACCACGATGTCGCAAAGGCCCTAAACGAATCATCAACAACAACATATAGCCTAAAGTGAGTACGTTATTGCATCACTTCAACAAGACCACATTAATAGCTAAAAAAGAGCAGTATCTAAAAAAAACTGGGGGATTATTGCAAACCTATTCCACAAACAATTTTTAAAACATTACAATAAAATTGTACGATCATCTCAATACAACGATACTCTGTAGGCTACAGTAGGAGTAGGGGTGGGTGAGCTGCTGTTCACCAATAAAAAATATAATTATATGAAAAGAAGGAACCTATAATAAAGGCATCCAACGTTTAGAATGAAGCATTGGTCTTATGGCGCGTTACGACAGGGTTGCCACTCCATGAGAGGAGGCAGTACATAGCGCTTCGCGTACACTTTCCGCACATTCAACGATTGTGCAGTGACGAAGACTTGAATTAAGTACTGTATAATAATACTAATAGTAGGCTAACATAACACATACAACGAAAACACTCCTCATTGGCTTACCTTTCATGATTTGTACTTTCGTTAGGTTTAAGATTCTTAAAATAACTGAACACATTAATTACGACCCGTTTTCCCCTCCTTCTGAGCACTTGACCACGCTTTCTTTTCACAAAACTATCCATTGTTGTACGTGAAATACGTAAAATACAACACGTTAAATCTAACAGAACTGCTGCACACACACTCAAGATAGAGACAGCTGAACTACTGAAATAAAAGCTCGAAGGGCACAGTAATAAAGCTGTTAGTAGCAAGCTCAGAGTTGGGCAAAATACTCCCAAAATGTATTTTCCATACAAAATACAAAATACTCACAAAAAAGTATTTTAGATACAAAATACACTTATAAAATTCCTGAAAATACAAAATACAAAATAGTATTTTAAAATACAATACAAAATACTTTAGTAAAACATGCTTCTCTTCCATTCAAACTTTTCAAAATATTATTATTATTATTATATATATATATTATTATCAGTGATCTGGTCGGGTGCGTGCATTAACGTGAAGGCCAAAGGGTTCAAATCCCACCGTCAGCCTCCATGAAATTGTTTTTCGCGACAGTACTTCCTGATAGGCCTTGGTCGCTTCCCTTGCCCTATTGTCATTTCGTTTCCCATCCAGCTCTGTGTTGAGGATGGCGTCAGGAGGGTCATCCAGCCGTAAAAACCACTGCCACATAGAAGCCTACCTCACCTCGACCCCGAACCCACAAAATGGGAAATATATACGGGAGAGAAATTGTTATTATTATTATTATTATCGTATGACCTAAGCTACCTCGTGGAGATCTTTTGACTAGTACCTTCATCTGCCGTGAATCAAACTACCATTAATACACCAGAGTGGTACAATACTATTTTGTATACATTTGTGGCTTTCTTTTTATATACGGTATGTTGATTAAATAAGAGGCTTTGCGACATCGTGATCACGTAGCCCGTGTGCTTGGGTGTGTGTGTGTGTGTGAGGAATTTGTCTGATAACCTGTGTTACTGCAATGGCTATACTAGTGTGTGTATTTGTAATTCAGATGCCATCCCAGCATTCGCCTGGAGTATTATTGGGGAAACCACTACCAGGATGGGTGAAATGGGTTTCGAACCCGCCTCTTCTCGGTTTTGCCTCACGAGGCCTCATACCAGAATTACATTTCTTGCCAGAGTCGGAAATCGAACCCGGGCTTCCGTGGTGACAGCCAAGAGCGCTAGCCACTACGCAACGCAACAAGGCGGACTTATATATACAGTATATATATCGTATATATAGCGTAAACTACCGGGTGAGTTAGCCGTGGTCGTTACGGCATGACTGCTGGCAGTCGCTCACATCCGGGAGGCGAGGAAGTTCGAATCCCCCCGCCGGCAACCTTGAAGATGGTCTTCTGTTGTTTCCCATCTTCCTTGCAGGCAAATGCCGGGGTTGCTCCCTAACTATAGGTCACAGCCGCTACCTTCCAACTCCATGTCCTTACATTCAAACTTTCCTCCCCAGACAACACTCCACACGTGACGATACGTGTAGCTCACCCATTGGGTGTCCGCCTCGAAGCAGCTACAAAACTGGCGAGCCGAACATGTCCTCGGACACTCCCGGCACTAAAAGCCATACGCTTAAAAAAAAAACACTGGATGACATTCTTGAGAGAACGCTATCTTTCAAAGGTTATCCAACAAAGACGGCTGACAACCGCAAGACGCGGAATGACATTTTGTGGAAGCTTTGTGGTTCCACTTAGGGTCCAACACCAATGCTCTCTGTTGTTCAGCTATTGACTTCGTATAATCTGTCACTGAATAGGCTACTCTGCACCAGTGTGGATAAAGAGTTAGTTGTCGTTGCAGTATTATGTTCATATAACCCCGTGTACTTGGGCGTGTGTGGAATTTGTCTGATGAATTGTGTTACTGTGATTAGTGTGTGTAGCCTATTTGTATTTCAGATGAGGATTGGAAAGGAGGCGGCCATACCCTTAATTTAGGTACCATCCCGGCATTTTCCTGAAGTAGAAGTGGGAAACCACTTGCAGGATAATTGAGTTGCCTCAGACCAGAATTATATTTCTTGACAGATTCGGGAATCGAAACTGGACCTCAGGAGTGACAGCCAAGAATACTAGATACTGCGCCACGAGGTAGTTGGTTAATAGCTCTCGTGCCAAGATAATAGATGAACAGCTTAATAACTAAGGCCCGGAAGGTCATGCAAAATCATATTTTTGCATATTTATGCATATTTTGGTTATTTTCGCACAATGCTTCATATTTTTCTCCTTTGCCTGTTTAAGTGCATATCTTTAATTGAGAATGGCGTATATTCTAATTTCCTATTGTTTTGAAGCGCTGTTTGTTACTTCATGTTCAGTCGTATATTTCTATTCGGACTCCGAGAGTCTCGTGACTGGTTAGTCAAAACCTGAACATTTCCTTGTTAATGATAAAGTTGCTTTCACCACCCTTAAATCACCCAGAGTATTTGTATCATCTGCTAATTAGTAGTTTGCACTGCCTGTTAGGAAAAACCAGATTCTCCAACAACTGAAATACCTTTGTTCCTTTCACTTTACTACCAGTTCAAAATAGGGGTTCACCATATGAATAACCAGGAATTTTCACAAATAATACCTGGACCTATTATCTCAAATTCCTTAATTCCAACCTTCAGTGAAATACCAAGCTGCTTACCGTCAACCACAGAAAGCAAGGAGCAAGATAGTGTCCTTTATTGTAAAATTTGTGAAACAAATGTAGGGAGTTTCTAGAAAGTTTTCAGTGGCTCAACATTTGGAAACTGCCAAACATGAGCGAAATGTCGTTAAAAAGATAAGGAAACCCACATCAATTCAGCCCTTGTTAGCAAGCAGAAAATTCAGGAGACTATCGCAGGATAATACTGAAATTATTTTAATACCTAGTACGTTTCAGTCCCTTTTGCAAGTTAATATTAATTATTTTTATTCAGCATTCACTATGTAAATATTGTAAAATTAGTTTCATTTTTAAAATCAATGGCTTTTACAATTGTATACGAGTTATACTTAAAAATTAACATAATAAAATAATTATCGATGGTCAACACTGCTTGAAGCTCCATAAAGTAATATTTCCTACTAAGCTTCTTTAGAACTGTTTCTTAGTAGAGATATTTTAAAAATAGGTGTAGTTATATGTCCGTCTGTTCATATTTTCTTTATATTCAAAATAGAAACGCTAAAGATTGTAGCGCTGTCAGGCAAACAGTGAGGCATATCATTCAGACTACTCTCTGAAATCCCAAAATGGTTATGTAAGGGACACTACAGTCAGTTGACTCCACATGTTTAAATGTACATTCGGTTATAAATTCTCCTTTGTAAGTAATACCGTATGCTACTAAAAATAATAAATTATTTATAATTATTACCTCCAACCAACAACGGTAGCTGGGACCCAGTTATCTGTGGTCTCGGTAGACGTAGGTTCGAACCTCACCGCCGGCCGTCCATGAAATAGCATTCCGTGGTTTCCCATTTTCAACTACAGACAAATGCTGGGACGGCACCTTCGAAGGTGCCACGGCCGCTTCCTTCCAAGTCCGTGCATAGTTTCATTCACCTTCATTCATATCATCTCTCATTAACTCCTCTCACGAGGTTGGCGACAGGAAGGGCATCCGGCTGTATAAACTAACCACCATAAGGACGCGAAAAAATATATCATCTCTTTTCTGTCCCAGTTGAAATGGGAATAATACGCATTATAGTTATTATTACCGTATTATTATTATCATCTTATCATTACCGACAGTGGTAGCTACGCTTGCTAACGTGCAGCGCTAGGCCATGGGGCCAAGCTCCATGCGGACTTGGTAGACGTGGGTTTGAACCCCACCGTCGGCCGTCCTTGAAATGGTTTTCCGTGGTTTCCCCACTTTCATCTCGAGGCAAATGCTGGGACGGTACCTTCTGACAGACCACGGCCGCTTCCTTCCACATCCTTGCCCAGCTTCATTCATCTAGATCTCTCATTGACAACTCTCATGTTGGTGTCAGGAAGGGCATCCGATCGTAAAAACATCCGCCACATAGCGTTTCATCGCATCTCGTCCCCGATCCCGTTAAATCGGTAAAAGTAAGGGGTAGACATACATACATACATCGTCATCCATCCTTATCGTAGAGGGCGTGGTGGAGCAGCGGTCAAGCTGTTGGCCTCTCACCATGGCGGAGTGGGTTCAATTCCCGGTCAATGCATGTGAAATGCCATGTTCAGTGATTCGGATTCCGCGTAAAAAGAGGTCCCGTGGCTCATGATATCGAGATTAACGGTCACGTAAAACTACAATCTTCCTTCTTCCTTCCATCCTTAACGTATGCAACTACTGTATCCAAGACAAATACAGAGATCCAAGTTTCTTTTTCTGGCACTGACAGGGCATCTGCTCAATCCTAGACCATAATAAATACACCCATGCATACTACTACAAAAATCACACAAACACACGTTATCAGACATATTTAACACACACCAAAATACATCGGGCTGATGACCAAGATTTACTAACAACAACCACCATATATATTTTCGTCTGCCTCGTGGTGCAGTGGCTAGCAAACCTGCGAAGAGCGGAAGTGCTTTCCCTCTTTTACCGTATTTCAGGGTAATGCCGGGATGGTTCCTAACTTAAGGCCACGGCCGTCTCCTTCCCCAAATTAAATATAAACACACTACGGTACTACTATGACATTGACCCATAATAACACGGTTATGAATGATATATACATATACACACCCAAGTACACGGGACTAAATGATCACGATGTACAAACCCGTCAAATGAAAGAACAGCAACTTATTTCTCAATTCAAAGTTTTATACAAATGTTACATTACTCTTACGGGAGACAATTGCCGCATTTTGTGCAGCCCTTGTGTGAGCACTTCCAGAAATTTTCTAACAATACTAGTTAAAAGGTTCAGACAACCTCTTGCGTTTGGGAATTTCATACTAGGTAGCTTGAGGCTAAAAGGTTTCAAAGATTAACCACACTGATAACAAAACATCTGAGAGACATCCTTCGGAGATTTTGTTCTATATGCATCCTAAATAAATAGCATTGCACATGGTATTACCAGGTTGCTTTATTGCTGGCAAAGTTGTATTGTTCTCAAACTTAATGTCTATCAATTGACTTAAATTATGAAAAGGGAAGATAATGGAAGATAAAACTGAAAATTACCAAGTGCAGTGATGTATTTTGATTCTATTTTATGTATTTTGAAAATACAAAATACTCATGAAAAGTATTTTCGATACAGATACAAAATACATGTCCCAAAATGTATTTTCGATACAAAATACAAGATACAAATGTATCGAAAATACGTATTTTAAATACATGTATTTTCGATACTGCCCAACTCTGAGCAAGCTGCACACCCCGCTGTCCTTCGAAACTTTATTCTTATAATCCGCGGTCAATGGACAGCCCGGCCTGTGTTTTCCAACGTGACATTTGTCAGTTGATTATCAGAAACTTCAATTTATGAAATAACTGGTGACATTGACCAATCGAATACCAACATTCTAGGAATTCCAGGGGAGGGGGCTCGGCCCCACCTTGCCCCTCCCCGCGGGCACCCATGGTCATGATCTGTGATGTAGGTACTGTACCCTTATATCTGGATGATCCACCAAAATCCAAGGATGGAAAAAATAATGGATTATAGCATCTTGAAGTCCCGGCTAAAAACAACACAGTGCTACTTGGCGAAAACACCCAGAATAAGGAACAGGATTTTATCAAACTAAATGTGCTATAGTAACAAACTACAGAACAATAGGATACTCTATCTACTCAGGAAAGGCGAGAATCTATGAAAATCTCGGGCGTAAGGATGCGGATTAGGTCCTTCGGGAACTTCCACCCTACAGCACATTCCACTACCATTTAACTACAAAGACAATGCCAAATTTCTATAAAAGATCAGGGAATCGTAAAAACGTGCCTGTCATATTTATTGACATTAACAAATACACGTTTCCTAACACTAGCATTTATTATATGCATTAATAACGTTCAATTAAATCATATGACGAAATGTCATTACTACTGTTACATTCTTCTAGAAACTGATAAAATTATTTCTGGAGATATTTTATACATTGCAACACCGATAGCGGATTTCTGCCCCTAAAACGAGGTTTTCTTTGCTGACTAATAAAACACTGGTCCCTTAAGGTCGCGCTTACAATGTATTCAGGCCCGTAATTACGGGGGAACAAACAGGGCCGCTGCCCAGTGCGGCAGGTTTTAGGGGCGGAAGAAAATCTGGAAAACTGTACAAAAACACCAAGTTAATAAAGTTTAGCCCCGTCCACACACACACAAGATAATTATTCATTGTCGCACATTTGCAATGTTGATTATTGAAGGAAAAACAAAACGGGATTGTGTTAGTCATCTTGGTGTTCTTGCTTTTGAATCTGACTTAAAAGTGAAATTGGACTAATGAAATCCTAATCTTGTTTGCAAATGACAAGGCAGGAAGGAATCCCCTTGTTATTTAAATAATTGGTGTTTTCTTTTTTTTTTTACGTATGGTTTTTAGAGCCAGGAGTGTCTGAGGACATGTTCGCCAGAGTTTGTAGCTGCTTCTATGCGGACACCCATGGGGTGAGTTACAAGTACCGTCGCGTGTGGAATGTTGTCTGGGGAGGAAAGTGTGAATGTAAGGACGAGGAATAGGAAGGTAGCGGCTGTGGCCTATAGTTCGGGCCAACCCCGGCATTTGCATGAAAGGAAGAGGGGAAACCACAGAAGACCATCTTCAAAGTTGTCGGCGGGGGGATTCGAACCTCCTCGCCTCCCGGATGTGAGCGACTGCCTGCAGCCACGCCGTAACGACCACGGCTAACTCACCCGTTTTTGCCATTGGTTGTGTATGATATCTTTAAAAATGTAAATGTAAATTCTTTTTATTAAGTTATTTTTTCCTATTTGTAATTTTAGTAAACACATATTTATAGTGTTTGCCACTCAAAGTTAAATACACGTTCATTGAAGAAACAGACCCATATATTAAGGACACTTTAATAAATCTACATATTGTAAGTTGGGGGTTGCAAAGATTTTATATTTTTATATTTTGTCCAGGGGCTTCAGGAGCCCTAAATACGGGCCAGACTGTGTTGTACACTCGTTTAATTTTCGCCGGTCTGCCTGACTGCGATTGTTATTCATGCTGCGAAATACCGTATAGGCTATTTGTATTCAAGGTGTACCATAGTACTGTGGTCCATTTCTTTAGAACAAAGCAATTATTGCTACAAATGAACAGCAATCCACCATTGTTGTAGATTCTTAACCTGTAGTGTTAAATCTTCTATGATCGAAGCAATTTACAGGCTAATACATGAGTTGTTTTTTTTAGTTTTGGCACCAATGTTTCAGTGCCAAGTTGCAACAATGTTGGGCGCTGCCACATTTATCGACGGTTGCTGCCTGGCATCCCCTCCCTCAGAGCACATGACCTCGCCCGTCCTCACCACCGCTCGTGCGCAGTTGCGCCTGTTAGATGAGTAGTGTGAGACCAGCGCTCGCGAAAGACAGCCGCAATGTTTTCCAAGCAGGAGCAGAGAACTTGGATAAAAATTCAGTGTGCTAGGGGTCGCAGTGTTAAACAGTGTCACCGAGGATTATAGGAAGCGTGCGGTGCAGCTGCGTTACCGTTCAGAACGGTAGCAAGATGGGTTGCAGCCTTTCGAGATGGGCGCGAACGTGTGGAGCACATGCCTCGATCTGGTCACCCACCAGTAAGAGATGACAATATACAGATGGTGTCCGCGATAGTAGAGGTGGATCGGAACGTAACGATTCGTCAATTAGAGCAAGATACCGGACTGGCGCATTCAACTGTCCTCCACATCCTGAAGGACTTACTGAAAATGAGGAAGATTGCGTCCAAATGGGTTCCGCATGACTTAACCGACATGCCCAAATGGCTGCGATATGACGCTTGTCGTATGCACTTGCAGCGTTATGAGCGTGAAGGAGAGGCCTTCTTACGGCATATCATAACCATTGACGAGACGTGGGCCAGATCTTATGAGCCACAGTTAAAACGCCAATCGAACGATTGGCGGCACCACGGATCACCACGGAAACAAACAGTTCGACCAACCCCCACCAATGTGAAGGTAATGTTGATTCTTGCCTATGATTGGGATGGTGTGATCATTCACCATACTGTTCCCTGAGGGCAAACCGTTAATGCGGCGTACTATTGTTCGTTTCTGCAAGACCATCTCCGAGGAGCTCTGGAAAGGAAACGGCGCCACCACATGGTTACACCGCCCATCGTTCTGCATGACAATGCTAGGGCACACACAGCAGGCGTTGTGTCGGCATTGTTGGATCGCTGGGGCTGGGAGGTCCTCTATCATCCCCCATATTCTCCCGACATCAGTCCCTGCGACTATGATCTCATCCCGAAGATGAAGATGACAATGCGCGGGGAGCGCTTCCGTACCATTGAAGACGTTAAGCAGGCTGCCGAGCGCTCTCTTCGTACCATCAATAGATTGGGCAGTGCCAACGGGATCCACCGACTTCCGCATCGCTGGGAACACGTTGTACGCAACGGTGGGGACTACATCGAGGGCCTGTGAAACTTGGAACCATCTAAGTGAGTTATTAATCCAGTTATAACTAAGGTGCCAAAACTAAAAAACCAACCCATGTAGTTAAATAGTTTTTGTGCCGTTATCAAAGCGACTGAGATTCGCACTCTCAATCGAATGTAGACGGTAGATCAGTTGAGACAAAATGGTGAATTCAATACTGATAGACTTCGTAATGTTGTAGGCTACGGTATATGATTCCAATGGAATCTTCTTGCAAGGCAATTTCCGATACGCAATATGTAGCCTACTTATATGAGCGGAGAAGCTAATTTAATCCTAATTTAATTGGGCTCATAGTCGTATTGACCGCCTGAAAGTTACAATTCCATATAGATCAATTAGGTGATAAAGCCAAAGTTCAAGGGGGGATTGATAATGATGTACTTCTGAAAGAAGAAAATTACAGAACAGACATTGGCAGGCTCTTAACTCAAGGAACATTTATGTGACATTCCTAAGTACGAATGCATAATAGTTCAATGATTCTGCGTTGTTTGTCGTTATCAAAGCGACTAAGTAAGAAGTGAGTTTAATATTGTGCCCTTTTAGTAAGAAATATGCAAATCACAGTATGCCAGCATTGCTCAAATCGGGATTTTCGGGGTTTTGGTACGTTCTCCCACTCTGTGACTTACACATTTTTGGATTAAATAGAGGATACACTTCCAAAAATAAAAACAAAATCAACTCCTATTTTAAAACATTTAATTAACCAAAATTATGGCGCTACAAACAAATAAAACAATTAAACTATTGACCAATCATTCTAAACTTGCTCAAAGTGAACAAGGAATATATAAAAATCAAACAAATATTATATTAAAATACATGGTTTTCTTCAAACCAACAAACTTATCATTCTTTTCACTTCCATAAAGTATCCCTTTAAAAATTCAATATAATCACGAGCTCCAGTGGCTCGATACATTCCAATAAGAACGGTGTCATTCTTTTACACACCTCAATATTTATTTTATGAGTTTCTTATAATAAAAACAATATATAATCGTATTTACAGTACGTATTATTCCTTCACTTAAATTTTTGGGCATTCCACAATGTTCTCAACGTTACCACCTCTCTCAAGATAACAAATTCACTACAGTGATCGGGAAAATACTTGTGTACTCCAGAGTTACCGAAGACTACTTGAACAAAGTCAAAAATTATGATTACTCCCGGAATCTAATTGTCCTCAGTGAACTCGTGAAATCCTACATCAATACAACATTACATTAGGGATTTTTATTTATTTTTCTTAAAAGACCATTATCACACAAGAAAGCTACGATCTGAACTGGCAAGCGGTACTATCATCTATAAGGACCTCGGTTCAACTTCCGGGTCATTAACAACTTCTAAACACTCACAGTGTATTATTACTTCTCTCAGACGGTCTTATCCGACCTACCACACTTACAAAGACGAGGGGTCGAACCGTAACCACTTGGAGCAATTTATTGCCTAGAGGGGAGGTCTCCAGCCTTGCCCACGCGTGACAGCTACATTCATGCTTTTAAAACAGCTATTTCTTACACACAGTTCTCCGGACAGACCTGGCGTTTCTTTCATTTATTTTTAACAACATTATTTAGGTTCATAAACCACTTTAGTAACCTTGGCATTTATTAATTATGAAGTGTCATCATTGATGGGTAAGACTAATTCAATACAACGACGATATTTAGGGGCTTCCACAACTATACGAGTCTAGGTTCGACTCTCTCAACTGCCTCGGGAACCAATCCCATACTGGAGGACTTACAACAATTCAGCGTCTTAGGATGACCTCGGTCTAATCTGCGCTCATCAATACAATAAATACGCTCCCTATTATTCAATACAATATAACACACATGGCCTCGGGAACCAATCCCATACTGGAGGACTTATCATAACTCAATTACCGCAATCAACTGTCCCTCACAATAAATTTACCAAGTGCATTTAGATTCAACGCCTTCCTAGCGTGAAAATTTACTTTAATGCGCTGCATTGCGCTATACATTACTTTATGGCCAAACGTCTTCCAAAGAACAGATAAATTCAACATCAACAATTGTTCTATATCTCAAATTTTTATATTAATCCTCTCCCCTGACAATAATCGCTATATTTTACGAACATGTATTCATACCATGTCTTTATATTTTTACTAGAGCTCGAAAGCTATTACTTTCATATAATTCAACTTAATCTTCATTTATATAAATTTTTATTATTATTAATACGCTTGCTTTTATAACATTTATCAAATACGCTGATATTTTATCTCATACATTTCCTCTAAAGGATTTATTCATTTCACATAATTATTTTATAATTTCTCAATTCTATTTGTTCAGACCGCGCTCTTATTCTGTTATTTGTTATTCAAAAACATCCCTATTTCTCAAACTCCGGTGGATTGTACACAAACACTTCCCCAACACAAAACATAACGAAAATATCCACTTACATGCTCAGACGGTCCAATACCGTGCTTTCCATCGATGTTTCATCTCGCCCACAATGTGTAATTAATCCATATTACACAAATTCATTTCATACACTGACATATCTTGATACACATATACCTCATATACATTAAACACTGATAACATTTTAAATTACACTGGTGTATTCTTCTGTGATACACAATAAAATCACTAAAACAGTACTATTTAACACAAATTTGATATATTTACACTACACAGATTCTAATCACTAAGGCTTTTATTATGCCTTCCACACGTGATTTCTTTACTTCCCGTCTCCAAGGGTGAAATTCGTAAATGTCGGATTCCTCTCTAACCAATATGAAAGTCTCGAACCATCTACTTCCTCCTGGACTGGTACTTCTTCGAATCCAGTTTCCTGACGATCGGCTATTATTTTTAGCTCGAACTGCTTCTTTCTAGACCCTATTACTTGTCTAGTGAAAGTCTGTCTTATTCACGGTCTCCCAGATAATCTATCGGTGACTTTTTATTTTCTCGCATCTAATACTCCTCGTAACTTAGTGCTTTTTATAGTTCGTTTGTGTCCTTGAAACAATGTCTAGAATTTACTTCTCTATTCTGCTTATTCTGTCCTCGAATTCCTATTTTTTCAGAACCCTGTGCGAACCATATTTTTTTCGACCCTGTTCGGGTTCTTATTCGTTGATAGAATGTTTATCTCGCTGTTATGGTACTTCAAAACGTTACGATATTTTCGGTCGCTTAATTGGACTGTATTTTTGAAGACCTATCGCCTGTTCTCTAAGTTCGCAGCCTACTCTGGCTGTGATTACTGAACTTTTCACTGTAAAATTTATACTGGCGGAACTAGATCCTGTATTTAGGATTTTCCTAATTCTCCACACGGCGATACTATAATAATACTTATCGGCCACTCCTTACGGATGCACGATGGTTGTCGATACAGCGACGCCCTCGGGCTGTCGGATACTGGCTATACGATGTGATACAGCGTTTCCCCTCAAGGGATGCTCGTAGACTGCATTCGGTGATGTAGCGTCTCCCCTCAAGGAGTCTTAGTAAACTGCATGATTGGTCTGGCTCTGCCTGGAATTTTATACTATTTAGATAAAAAAAGATAAAATCCTTGTCTTTTTCGTGACCAACTTTTGAAATAATTGTCGCACACTTATAAAAATTATATCTCTAGAAAGCTCGTTTCCTAAACGTAAGGTGACTTCTTTGCACATGAAAATCGATCGTGCAGTTCTGAGATATTAAATAAAATTTAGTCTTCAGCTGTGTGGGTGTTACAGTTGATTTTTAATTCCTCACTCCTCGGGTCTCGGGGAACTTTTAATTACGTCATGTTGCATTTGCACTTCTTTTCTAAGCAATTATTAAAAGCTTTTTCTCCGCACAAAAAGCTCTATTCCGAAATGATTCACACTGATGCATTTCTTTAGTTAATATTATTCTTGTAAAGGGGTTAAATCTAATTATTCTCCTTCTGGCATCGCTGCGCAGTTGCCATTTTAATGCAATCGTAAGCTTAATTTCCGAAACACGGTCTCTGTCTAACCGACGGAAACTTCCACTCGTTCTAAATATAACTATGATAGGCTACGAGCGATGCGTCAGGCGTGATCTCATCTCCCAGCCATCTGGCTTCTGTTTATTTCACAACGTTATGCCTGCTCTCTTGTATGAAATCTTTCTATGTTCCTTTGAAGACTGTATATTTCTTTCCTTCCTTTCACCAAAAATACATGGATTCGACCCCTTTGACCCCATGGTACATGGGTTCATCTCTCCCCTCCTTGGGTAAATAAATTTCCGAAAAATTTTGAGGAAATTTATTTCAATTATTCAAAAACTCTTGTTTGTCTTCATGTCGAAACCATCCTAACATTTCTCAGTACCATTTGTTCTTTATTCCTTTCAAATCCCACGATCATTAGGGTTTTCCACCTTTTAAGTCATATCCGGTAATAGTGTAGGTTGGGTACGCTCTGTCCCTACCCTTTCTTTCTTTCTTTCTTTCTTTCTTATTTTCCTGGATTAAAGTCTCCAGAACATAATTCTTCGTTACGGGTGTGGTCTATCCCTACCCGTCTCTTTATTTCATCATTCTCTTTTCTTAGATTGAAATTTTCCTTTTCAACAAAATCAATTATTTCTCTTATCTCACAATACAGTTTCTCTAATTCGCATTCGCACTCGAATGGTTTAGCTCTGTTTCCTTTTTCTACCTTACCCTCGTTTCTATCAAAAGTGGATTCATCATCTCTAAATTGTTCCATAATCAGGGCTTGTTCATTTGCTTCATCGAAGTCTTCGGGAGGGTAATATATTTTTAAATTCGCGGAGTTCATGATCACTTCGTGATTCGTTTCACAGTGCCGAATCCTATAGGCAGTATTTCTTAAGTCTCTTATTATTTGATACGGTCCGTGGTACATTTTCTGGAACTTCTTGTACACGCGGTTCCCTGGATCCGAAATGGCTGGTCTTTTCACTAACACCATTTCTCCTGCTAACAATGGTCGATGATACCTCTTATGCCTGTTTCTTCTTTGCCTTCTATCAGCTTGAGCTTTTAGATGCTCAAAGGCTCTTCTAATGCGTACATCTCTTCCAGGCTGAGCGTCAGCTGGCCTAGGAATGACCAGACTCCAAGGTCTCTCTGGTTGCTCATTCCTATGTAACGTTATTGGTATCTCTCCTGTAGATTCATGGATTGTGTTGTTTATACAAAATTCGATAATATCCAGGATATCTATCCATTTCCAATTTTCTTCGGCACAGTATATCCTACAATACTTGGCCGTCTCCCTCATCACTCTTTCCACAGGATTTGCCTCAGGATGGCGAATACTTGACAAAATCTGACGTATTCCAAGTCTTTCTAATTCCTGTCTGAACTCTACACTTGTAAAACAACTACCGTGATCCGACAACAAATTCTCGGGTTTTCCCAGGATCGGTATCACTTTTTCTTTGAGTCGTTTTAACACCAGTTTGGTACTAGTCTTCTGTATGGGAGCAAGGACAACCATTTTTGTGAAAACATCCATAGCCACCATCATGTGTCGATTTTCTCTCCTAGCCTTTGGCAAAGGTCCGAAATTGTCAATAGAAATTATTTGACCTGGCCTCTCGGGCAACAATGGTATAGGCTTTTGTCTCATCAAAAACGCATTTGGTTTAATCCTTTGACATAGATCACATGTCTTGAGCGTATCCCTTACAGTCTCTCTCAGTCTCGGCCATACAAATGCTTCTTTCAGCATCGAGACTGTTTTGTCGACTCCCATATGTCCAAACGATCTATGGGCTAACCATACCATCTTTCTCTGCAAAATCGCAGGTACAACGATCCTCAATCGTGTATGGTCAGAGTCCACAAACTTATATAACAATCCATTATAGAATGTGTAATCCTGAGCTATCTTATTCGCTTCAGTGTACGCCGGTGTTCCCCTTATCAAACTCCCTTCAAGGAAAGATATGCGCATGTTCATCCATGGATCCTCACGTTGTCGTTGACCAATGCTTCTTAACTCATTCAGAGTACGCTGATCCCTGTCTTCAAAATCAATAGCCATTACTTCCTCTTCTGTGGACTCTGGCTGTCTACTTAAATAATCTGGAACTACATTTTCTTTCCCTGGGCAATACTCTATATGTACGTCAAACTGTTGAATGTATAAAGCCCAACGCATCAACCTTTGACTGGATAAATCAGTCTTCATCATAAAGGTTAAGGCTTTATGATCCGTCCTTAATGTGACTTGAAACCCATATACGTTCTTTCGCCAATATTGCAACGCGTGCAATATCGCTAACAGCTCGATCTCGCTGATTGTATAATTTTTCTCGTGTGGTTTCAGTCTCCGACTTGTGAAAGCTAGATAATTTTTCTTATCAGGGTTGTCCGGGTTTTCCTGATATAGCATTGCCCCTATTCCAATCTGGGATGTATCTGTTTGTATAATAAATCTCTGATTAAAATCAGGATATCCTAGCTTCACATAGTTTAAGAGCATTTCCTTGGCCTCTATAAATGCTTTTTCTGTTTCCTCCGTCCATTTCCACTTGCCCCCCTTCTACAGAAGGTTCTGTAGTGGTGCAACAGTTTTGGTGTATGATGGACAATGTCCTGAGAAAAATCCAATCAATCCCAAAAACTGGCGAAAGTTTTTCACCTTCAAAGGCATGGGAAAATCTCTTATCGATTCTAATTTGCATGGATTTGGTTTAACACCATCCTTATCAATCACATGCTCCAAAAATGTTACTTGTCTCTGACAAAAATTTGACTTCTTCAAATTAATCTTAAAGTTGGCCCTTCTTAAATCTTCCAATAATTTCTTTAACTTTTCCAAATGTTCCTCAGTGTTTTCCAAGGTAAGCAAAATGTCATCCACATAACGGATAGTGCAATCTTTCACTTCCTCTGACAGGTTTCGATCAAGCGCTCTTATTAAGGCCGATCCCGCGGTCTTCAAGCCAAACGGACATCTCCTAAAGCAGTATGTTTGTTGATCGAACTGAAATCCAGTTAAAAGACTGGTTTTCTCTTCCAGTTCGAGATGATGATACGAAGAAGTCATGTCAATATTTGTGAAAATCTTCTTGCCTTTGAATTTCCTCAGTATTTCTTTTATGGGTGGTGCCGAATCATTTTCTGGTATGATTTTTGCATTCAAATTCCTGGCATCTAAACACACCCTTACTGAGCCATCCGGTTTACTCACAATTACTAATGGACTAACATATGGTGTCGCCATCTTTTCTATCACACCTGCATTCATCATTTCCTGCAGTGTTTTCTTCGTTTGTGGGTAATGTTTTTCTGCAACCGGGTATGGTTTTTGTCTGAACGGTGCCCAATCATTTACTTGGAACGCGTATTTAAAATTTTCAATCTTTCCTGGCTTGGAATCAAATACGTCCCTGAAATTTACTAGTAATTCCTTTAATTGTTCCTTATTTTCGAGGTTAACTTTAGCTTCCTCTATTTTTCCTGACAGGTTGGTTTCGAACTCAGTTTCCGAACTATCTTCAAGTTCTATATTTAGGACTTCAAATATATTTTCTATGTCCTTACAACCTTCTTCCGTTACTTCTTCCCCGTGCCATACCTGTTCTCCTATTTTCACATCCTGTTCCTGTAGGTTAATGTTTTGTTCATCCACATCCTCTCTTTGAATCCGAATGCAATTTTGCGCTAGGTCTATGATGACCTTGTTCTCACGGATAAAATCAATACCTAATATGACATTATATGGCAATTGATTTACCAGCAAAAAGCATTGCGAAATTTCAGCGTTACCCATGATCAAATCAATGTATACCTGAAATTTACATGTTAAAGATTTTTCAGGAATAATTCCCTTAATCTTCACACTTGATGTGGGAATTTTCAATACGCGGCCTCTTGTTTCCAGTTCATTTAAGAGGGTTTGCGTAGTTAAACTTATGGTCGATCCAGTATCAATTAATGCCCTGACCAGTAATCCTTCTATCCTTAGCATGATGATAGGTAGTTCTCTTCTAATAGGTGGGATTCCTTCCACATCCTCGTTAATTAGCTCATCTGGTCTTGCTATCCAATTCACAATCTCTACCTCCTCCCAGCTCCTAGTATGTTTCCACTTTTGATGATTTAAATTTGAAGTTTTATTTTTATCCTGAGGGCTTCCTTTCCCCTCATTCTTCAATTGAGCTTGTAGCTCCAAGCTTTGAGCTCCTTCTAGTCGGTCGGGTGATTTTCGGTTCTTTATTGCCTCACTCCAACGGTCTTTTTGCCTTTCAGGTTCGTCTGGTCGTTCATTCATGTAACGAAGACTTTCCTGATATCTCTCTTCTATTTCGGCCCGATATTCATCATCCCTATCCTCTGGCCTTACGTTCCTTCTGGGATAATTTTCCCATCTCTTTCGGTTATCTTGCCTCTGATTGTTATTGTTATAGGGTCGGTTCTCTTGTTGCCTATAACCCGTATTCCTAGGATTCCTTCCTCGATATCCTCCTCTATAGTATGGCTGTATTCCCCTAGGCTCTTGATGTCCATACTCTCGACCCAGTCCCTGAGTATCAGTACTAGTGGACTGATTTCTGGTCGATGGTTTCTCTCTGTTTTCTTGACTGCTGGCCATATGTACCTGTTCAGTCTGTCTTGGATGCCTGGGAGTAACGTGTGAAGTCGTCATGTCTAATTGACGTAAAACGCTCTCCACTTCCACAGCGCTTCTGGCTTTTGATGAGATTAACAACCTCTGGATCTCATATGGAAGTTGTCTTGCAATGGCGGCACACAGGTCGTTCTCAGCCGGAGCAATGTCAAGTTCCCGGAATTTACACAGCTGAGCGGTGAAAAATTCTGAGTACTCAGTTGGGGCATTTGTGCTATACTTCCTAGAGTACAGATCTATCCTCAGATTCTCTTGAACATCGGCTGCCCAATATCGTTTCAGAAATGCTTCTCTAAAACCTTCCACCGTGTCGAATGTGTACCTGAAACTCCTGAACCAGGTGAGACAATCACCTGCCAACAACTTCTCAATTGCTCTCAGTCTCCGATCCTGAGGAACTTTCATTTCATTCAAGTACTCTGCGACCTCCTTCAACCAGTATTTAGGAGTAATTGACATATTATTACCCGTAAACTTCACTGGTCTGTCCTCATTTGACTTGATGATATTTATTATTTGACCATTTGTTTGGTTCATGTACGGGGTTGTCATCGCCATCGGATATCCTGGGTTCTTATAAGGGCTCTCCCCTCCTAAGTCCCTATCTCGATTAGTGCCTCGTTCATGGGGATCTACCCATACTGTCTTTGGAAACTCATCCTGACTCTCAAATTCTAACTTCGTTTCTCTTCGGACACTTTCTTCATTAGCCATGAGTTGAATTTCCATTTGACTGTTCTTATGTTCAGTCCTTTCCAACCGGGATCCTAATTCATTCTGAATTCTTTCTTGATCCTTTTTGAGTTGGAACTTCTCATCCCTGAAACTGTCCCTGATTTCATTTAAGTGTTCTTCTACCTCTTTCTTGATGACCATGACCTGTTCTTTTATAATTTCTGGCTTAACGTCACCTTTGGAATCCAAGTCTTCTCGTATCTCCTTTATCTTTTTCTCCATCTCCTTTTGTCCTTTGACCATATCTCCCTTAATTCCTTCAAGCTTTTCCTCAGTTTTCCCTTGACTCTTATATAATCTCGTCAATTCATCTTGGACCTGGTTTACTTCAGTATTGGGTTTTCCTACTTGTACCTTTAATGCTTCCATGGTTTCCTGAACCTCATTGATGCCCTTGCTTATCTCATCTATTTTCTGAGTATTATCCTTATTTTCTTTATCTCGTTGCTTTCTTTCTCCCTGGAGATGCACTTCATATGTACCTAATCTCTTATTTATTTCCGCTTCATACTTCTTCAAGTTATCATCTACCTGTCCCGTGAAGTTGTTAAATTGCAATTCCCTTTTGTTTGCATCGGTCTCACCTTGCCTCTTAACATCAGTTATTTCTGCCTGAATTTTCTCGACTTTTCCCTCGAGGTTTCCTACTTTTTCCTCAACCCTTTCAAATCGGTTTCCTAGCTTATCTACACTATATTTTATCTCATCCCGGGAGGTTTCACAAATACTGCTGTTAAATTCTATCTGAGCTTCTAACTTTGCCTGCACACCTTGGATCTGGGTTACAAGTTCATCTTTACATCCGTCTGCATTCTCCTTACAAGTTTTTTCCATGTTACTTAATTTAGTTTCTATAGAACCAAAATTATCTTCTAAATTTTTAAAATTTTCTTGACATTTAGCTTGGGAACTTACCATACTTTCCTCTAAGGTCTTTATTTTATCTTGCAATCCTGACTGAAGTGCCTCATTCTCCCTTTCAATTTTACTTGTGATTTCCCCTTTTAACTCAGTTAACTTAATCCAAAACTCAGTTTTAAAACCTTGGAATTTGTTATTCATTGTCCCTTCTATTTCAGCCTTCAGTACCTCGTTATTTGCTTTACTGTCAGCTTTTATAGACTCTAACGTCTCATCTTTTACCACTTTCAACTGTTCTTTAATGTTATCCCCATTTTCTGTTTTTATCTTTTCTATCTCAGCCTTCAGTTCATTGCTCATTGCTATACAGTCGGCCTCGATAGCTTCTAATTTAATTCCCATGTTATCACTATTTGTTTTTAGTGATTCTAAACTTTGATTGATGGATCCTAACTATTTGTTATTTTCATCCTGTTGGAGGCCCAATGTATTGTCTATCGTTTCAAATTTATTGTTTATAGCCTCCAACTTTTCCTTGCTATCGGCTTTTATAGCCTCCAACTTCTCATTACTATCAGCTTTTATAGCCTCCAAAAGCCCCTGCAATTCCTCACTCAATACCATCTTATTAGAATACAGTGGACTACTATGCCACATCGCTGGTACATGCTTGAGAGATGGTACCACGAACCATTGTGTCCCAATTTTAAAAATCTTCTCTTGGTACGGGTGTTTACTAAAACGTACCCTTTTGATATACTCATTCAATGTCAAAAAACCTTTATGGAAGTATTTAAAAATTCAAAATTTCGAAAAACCATTTTTTCCAGAAAAAATGAAAATTTTGATTTTTCGAGAAAACTCAGGTTTTCCCTAGGAAAACTCATCTCTGCGTACTGGGCGCCATTTAAAGTGTTTAGGGGGGGTTTATATTCAGGGCTGCTCGGTGTGAGTTTCTAGGGAACCATGCGGTCAGTTAATATTATATGTTGTAGCTACTCCTATCATTATCTTTACTTTTACATGATATGACCGTCTTAAGTGTTCCTCTAATCATTAATCCAAGCACAGTACTTCTATGCCCCCCTGTGCCCTTTTAATAAGAAATATGCAAATCACAGTATGCCAGCATTGCTCAAATCGGGATTTTCGGGGTTTTGGTACGTTCTCCCACTCTGTGACTTACACATTTTGGATTAAATAGAGGATACACTTCCAAAAATAAAAACAAAATCAACTCCTATTTTAAAACATTTAATTAACCAAAATTATGGCGCTACAAACAAATAAAACAATTAAACTATTGACCAATCCTTCTAAACTTGCTCAAAGTGAACAAGGAATATATAAAAATCAAACAAATATTATATTAAAATACATGGTTTTCTTCAAACCAACAAACTTATCATTCTTTTCACTTCCATAAAGTATCCCTTTTAAAAATTCAATATAATCATGAGCTCCAGTGGCTCGATACATTCCAATAAGAACGGTATCATTCTTTTACACACCTCAATATTTATTTTATGAGTTTCTTATAATAAAAACAATATATAATCGTATTTACAGTACGTATTATTCCTTCACTTAAATTTTTGGGCATTCCACAATGTTCTCAACGTTACCACCTCTCTCAAGATAACAAATTCACTACAGTGATCGGGAAAATACTTGTGTACTCCAGAGTTACCGAAGACTACTTGAACAAAGTCAAAAATTATGATTACTCCCGGAATCTAATTGTCCTCAGTGAACTCGTGAAATCCTACATCAATACAACATTACATTAGGGATTTTTATTTATTTGTCTTAAAAGACCATTATCACACAAGAAAGCTACGATCTGAACTGGCAAGCGGTACTTTCATCTTTAAGGTCCTCGGTTCAACTCCCGGGTCATTAACAACTTCTAAACACTCACGGTGTATTATTACTTCTCTCAGACGGTCTTATCCGACCTACCACACTTACAAAGACGAGGGGTCGGACCGTAACCACTTGGAGCAATTTATTGCCTAGAGGGGAGTCTCCAGCCTTGCCCACGCTTGACAGCTACATTCATGCTTTTAAAACAGCTATTTCTTACACACAGTTCTCCGGACAGACCTGGCGTTTCTTTCATTTATTTTTAACAACATTATTTAGGTTCATAAACCACTTTCGTAACCTTGACATTTATTAATTATGAAGTGTCATCATTGATGGGTAAGAATAATTCAATACAACGACGATATTTAGGGGCTTCCACAACTATACGAGTCTAGGTTCGACTCTCTCAACTGCCTCGGGAACCAACCCCATACTGGAGGACTTACAACAATTCAGCGTCTTAGGATGACCTCGGTCTAATCTGCGCTCATCAATACAATAAATACGCTCCCTATTATTCAATACAATATAACACACATGGCCTCGGGAACCAATCCCATACTGGAGGACTTATCATAACTCAATTACCGCAATCAACTGTCCCTCACAATTAATTTACCAAGTGCATTTAGATTCAACACCTTCCTAGCGTGACAATTTACTTTAATGCGCTGCATTGCGCTATACATTACTTTAAGGCCAAACGTCTTCCAAAGAACTGATAAATTCAACTTCAACAATTGTTCTATATCTCAAATTTTTATATTAATCCTCTCCCCTGACAATAATCGCTATATTTTACGAACATGTATTCATACCATGTCTTTATATTTTTACTAGAGCTCAAAAGCTATTACTTTCATATAATTCAACTTAATCTTCATTTATATAAATTTTTATTATTATTATTACGCTTGCTTTTATAACATTTATCAAATACGCTGATATTTTATCTCATACATTTCCTCTAAAGGATTTATTCATTTCACATAATTATTTTATAATTTCTCAATTCTATTTGTTCAGACCGCGCTCTTATTCTGTTATTTGTTATTCAAAAACATCCCTATTTCTCAAACTCCGGTGGATTGTACACAAACACTTCCCCAACACAAAACATAATGAAAATATCCACTTACATGCTCAGACGGTCCAATACCGTGCTTTCCAACGATGTTTCATCTCGCCCACAATGTGTAATTAATCCATATTACACAAATTCATTTCATACACTGACATATCTTGATACACATATACCTCATATACATTAAACACTGATAACATTTTAAATTACACTGGTGTATTCTTCTATGATACACAATAAAATCACTAAAACAGTACTATTTAACACAAATTTGATATATTTACACTACACAGATTCTAATCACTAAGGCTTTTATTATGCCTTCCACACGTGATTTCTTTACTTCCCGTCTCCAAGGGTGAAATTCGTAAATGTCGGCTTCCTCTCTAACCAATATGAAAGTCTCGAACCATCTACCTCCTCCTGGACTGGTACTTCTTCGAATCCAGTTTCCTGACGATCAGCTATTATTTTTAGCTCGAACTGCTTCTTTCTAGACCCTATTACTTGTCTAGTGAAAGTCTGTCTTATTCACGGTCTCCCAGATAATCTATCGGTGACTTTTTATTTTCTCGCATCTAATACTCCTCGTAACTTAGTGCTTTTTATAGTTCGTTTGTTTCCTTGAAACAATGTCTAGAATTTACTTCTCTATTCTGCTTATTCTGTCCTCGAATTCCTATTTTTTCAGAACCCTGTGCGAACCTTATTTTTTTCGACCCTGATCGGGTTCTTATACGTTGATAGAATGTTTATCTCGCTGTTATGGTACTTCAAAACGTTACGATATTTTCGGTCGCTTAATTGGACTGTATTTTTGAAGACCTATCGCCTGTTCTCTAAGTTCGCAGCCTACTCTGACTGTGATTACTGAACTTTTCACTGTAAAATTTATACTGGCGGAACTAGATCCTGTATTTAGGATTTTCCTAATTCTCCACACGGCGATACTATAATAATACTTATCGGCCACTCCTTACGGATGCACGATGGTTGTCGATACAGCGACGCCCTCGGGCTGTCGGACACTCGCTATACGATGTGATACAGCGTTTCCCCTCAAGGGATGCTCGTAGACTGCATTCGGTGATGTAGCGTCTCCCCTCAAGGAGTCTTAGTAAACTGCATGATTGGTCTGGCTCTGCCTGAACTTTTATACTATTTAGCTAAAAAAAAAGATAAAATCCTTGTCTTTTTCGTGACGAACTTTTGAAATAATTGTCGCACACTTATAAAAATTATATCTCTAGAAAGCTCGTTTCCTAAACGTAAGGTGACTTCTTTGCACATGAAAATCGATCGTGCAGTTCTGAGATATTAAATAAAATTTAGTCTTCAGCTGTGTGGGTGTTACAGTTGATTTTTAATTCCCCACTCCTCGGGTCTCGGGGAACTTTTAATTACGTCATGCTGCATTTGCACTTCTTTTCTAAGCAATTATTAAAAGCTTTTTCTCCACACAAAAATCTCTATTCCGAAATGATTCACACTGATGTATTTCTTTAGTTAATATTATTCTTGTAACGGGGTTAAATCTATTTATTCTCCTTCTGGCATCGCTGCGCAGTTGCCATTTTAATGCAATCGTAAGCTTAATTTCCGAAACACGGTCTCTGTCTAACCGACGGAAACTTCCACTCGTTCTAAATATAACTATGATAGGCTACGAGCGATGCGTCAGGCGTGATCTCATCCCCCAGCCATCTGGCTTCTGTTTATTTCACAACGTTATGCCTGCTCTCTTGTATGAAATCTTTCTATGTTCCTTTGAAGACTGTATATTTCTTTCCTTCCTTTCACCAAAAATACATGGATTCGACCCCTTCGACCCCATGGTACATGGGTTCAATATACAGTATTTTACTTAACGGCCAGCAATAATCAAATTAAATATTTTCTTTCTAAAACGATAATTTGCTAAAACCATGGGCGTCACAAGTACGAGTAACGTAAAATACGAATTTATCACTTCGCACAAAATTCATTATGCTAACAAGGGGAGGATACGATGCATGGGCCACCGATTCCATCCATCTTTAGTACTCGTGTAGGACAGGTCCAGGCGATTATCAGGTGCAAGTAGTAAGGTGCGCTACTCAGTCGTTTCCGAGAAATTAATTAATTGCTTGCGGCGTCTACTGTATGCGGGTTGTACGCCAGCAAGAATCCAAAGACCGCATGGTGCAAAGGGTGAGAGCCCTGCTTCGTAAGCGCGGGATCGCTCTGTGGTGTGTGGTTTTTTTTTGTAAACATTGGCAATTCGTACAACTGTAGGTGTGAATACTGTTCATTTTACAGTCAATTGTAATAACGTGTTATGTGAGCCCGAAAAGGGATTCTGAAATCATCGTATCCGGGTCAATGTTTGTGATATTACATAATGCACAGTATTGGCATTGCAAATACATTGGTATTATACACGGTCAGGTGTATTCTAGTATATGTATACATTTATACATTGAAGGCCCAGTCTGTTCCGTTCACTGCATATCTGTCAACCATCAGACCACCCCGTACCCCGCAAGCAATGACTCATGCTATGGGTAGTGGTTGGAAATAGCCAATGGTTACAAAAAAAACCACAACACACTGCAAAGGCTCACCGGTTGGATTCGATCCAGTGATCCTGCGCTTACGAAGCAGGGCTTTTACCTCTGCACCACGCCCACGTTAGGTTCTTGCTAGCGTACAACGCACATGGACGCCGCACTGTAATTGCAATTAATTAATTTCTCGAAAACGGCTGAGAAGCGCACCTTACTACTTGCACTTGGTATGCGCCTAGTCATGTCCTACACGTGTACTAAAGATCGAATCGGCGACCCATGCATCGTATCCTCCCCCTGTAAGAAGAGCTAGGTCACAAGATGGATCTTAAAGCATTTGCTTTTGCAGATGATATAGTTATCTGGGGGAAATAGTGAGGGAATAAGCAAGTGTCACTAAGATCAAAACAAACTCTGTTTCGAACACACTTTGTCCCTATATTGACTTATAGGTTGGAAACATATACAACTACCAAAAAAGATGACAGCAGACTTCAGGCTTCAGAAATGAAGTTTCTAAGAAGTATGCTTCAAAAAACTAGGAAAGACAAAGTAAGACATGAGAAGATAAGAGAACAAGTCTCCTTCAGAGACCATAACTAGGGCACGTTTGCGATGGTTTGGTCACGTCAAACGTATGACAGAAGGAAGAATTGCAAAACAATGGTTACATACTGAGATTACTGGAAAGAGACCTGTTGGAAGACCTAGGAGGAGATGGCTGGACCAAGTGAAGGAAGATATCACATTCATGGGATTCAACTGGGATGAAGTCTTGAAGGAGCAGTGGTACATGAATCGACTAAAATGGAGAGCGCTCGTAAACCACACCCGGGAAACTGGATTGGAAACTTGATGATGATGAAGAAGAGCAATGCGAAGTATTCCTGATAGCTCGTTAAGAAGAGACAAACGTGATGGATCCGCTGTAACGGCCAGTACAAACTAGATATTTGGAAACAGTGCTATTTTAATTATTAAGCAGATTCATATGTAGGGATATTTCCACAGTTAAATTTAACTCAGTAATTTGAAAATATCTTAAAATATGTCCTCCAGTTACCGTATTTACAAAATAGGCGAACTGGATTTACATTAGCATTTTAATGAACTGCTTGACTTTTATATTATTGTCGATACATTGTTATACCACAATTTTTTACGTGTTTTTAAGAACGGAACATTATGACAATGAATCACAGAAGAAGAAACGCGAACTTCCATGGACAAAAACTGTGAACTGAAAACAAAACATTCCCCCTAATCTTGCCATAAAGCAGCCAACGGTTTCAGACCAGTCAAATAATGAAATTCACGTAGCAAGTAAGAAATGAAACGAGAATGAGGGGGGGTGTAATGAAATGAAAATTATAACTTGGGCCCCTCTCTGGAAAAATTCCTGCGGGCGCCCATCATCATGACCGCTTTTTTCTGATTTCCTACCACAACCCATTCTTTGGAACCGTAGACATAACATTATCCCTATTTACCGTATATAAAAATGAAAGTTTGTTTTTTCTGAATTTCTACGGAATTTTGCGTCATTAACGCGTATCAGACTGTTTTATGACGGATGCGCGCGAAAATAATTTGTTGTCTGTCTGTTTGTCTGTCCATCTGACTGTCTGTGGACAACTTTGTTCCCTTATAAGTCGAGAACGGCTGGATGGATCAACGTAAAATTTGGTACAGAAATCCATAAGAGGCACGAAACCAATCATTGACGTAACTCTTCTGCGTACCTCTCATAAAACGGAGCCTACCCCCTTAAAATACATGCTGAAATAAGCGTATAAGGGTGAGACAAAGCTCATTTTTAGTCCCTCAATGTGAGAAACGAAATCTCGACCCCCGAAAACCACATTTTAAGGCCCTAAAACCAACAGTTTTTGAGATATTACCAGAAAACGAATTTCATTTAATAAACTAATGAAAGAATGCAAGCCGGTAACCATGGCAACAGAATCTCAGAGGTCCATCTATTTCCGCAAGACGCAATGCAATTCCATTTATTAGATTACATTACTGTGAAAGTTTGCAAACGGCTATAAGGTTATAACGGAACCAAATTAAGCTGTAAAATTCATCAGTGCATATAATGCGCTTAAGGGGGTCAAGGGGTACCCTAGATTTTCTTCACACGACTTACACGTGCAATATGTCGTACAGAAAGTCTATTATATCTCCAAAAACATTATTTTAAAATATTCATGTATTGAAATAGTATTTTTTGCGGCTTTTAGGAATTTGGACCATTGGAGGCTAGAAAACCTGAATTTTCATGCACCACAAGCCTTCATAATTTATTAAAAGGGTCTTCCTGTTGATGGAAACTTGACACAACTGTGAGGGTCAGTTTTTATGTGACGTGTATTGCGTTTCATCTACGAGGTTTTCAATTTTATTTTCACGTCAGGAAGTAGGCTACACGTTAGGTAAATTTAGTTTGAGAGCACTTTATAACAAATCATTTTTCTTTGTCGACAAACAGGTTCCAAGCCCCTAACCATTGCAACGGTAGCTCAATTGATAACGTCTGGTTATTGATACCGAAGACCGTTCGAAGAATGGGTACTTCTGCTAGTAGCCTATAATATATCCTAACACGTGCAGTATATAAATAAATCGAGATAGGCGTCTCATGCTTCGACGCTAAAATAATAATATTAGTAATAATACAAATATAGTAGGCCATCTAGATTACGGTAGATTCGATTTTTTAATTTATCCATTTGATCAATTACAAGTATGCAATACATTTTGATATAGGACACGTCAGAAATTACGTCTATAAAATAAAAGAACATACAGGTACCGGTATATACAGTACTGTATTACAAATACAATACCTATTTTAATTACAGGTCAATTATAAACGGGAGATAATAATAATAATAATAATATCGTATGGCCTCGGGTGCCAGGTGCAAGCTTTGTTAATTGACACCCAGAGGGCAGCTTGCATGTCGAATTTCGTCGTTCCTTTGAACGCTATGAAAGTCAAGGAGGTTAGGATATCTAAGCTCCTTGACACTACAGAGCTTTCTAGTAGAGAATGGAGAAACTTTGTGTTGGCGGAAAATCCCGAGATTAATTTTGCCATTGAACACGGCCTACTGAATTCAAATGGGTTCTTTAACATACTGTGCCCGTTTGGATCCAACGACCACATTTTGTAAAATACCGAAATCAGATCAGCACGAGAAAATATATCTCAAGGTCTATCTAGGTGAATACTTGGGTCTAATCTGGCATCCCTGATCTCGGTAATTCACAAGTAAGGTAAGGTAAGGTGAGAAATTATTTTTGAACTAGCACATTCCTTAAAATTCTCAATTTATTTATAAATAAAAAATATGATTCAACTGGTAAAAACCCTCAACAAAGATAAAAACACATCACACATAAGAAATCAACGGTCCCTATAATATTATTAGAATTGTCGTAGATGTGATAATAAGAAAAAATTAATTAGTCCATTCTGATATCCATAAAAAAATTCAAAAAGAATATTTACACTCGGTAATCACTGTTCAATAAAGAGTTCTGAGTGATCCCTACTATTTACACGTTCGTAGTTCACTTTACAAAAATTGCAATTTGATTTTATCAAATATTTCTCAAAATAAATAGTCACTTGATTCATTCGGTGTTATTCCAAAATTAAACTTATTTGGAAAATTATCATATCACTGATTCGTTGTTTCATAACAATATCAATACTCGACTGACATAAAGTCGAATGTTAATAATTGTTCATAAAGATTTTCAAATTAAAAAAAAAATGTTCAAAAAACTTTCATAATATTTTGAAAATTCAACTTTCTTCTTTTATCACTTTCATTTGCTTAAATGTCATAAACGATTTTAAATTATTCTCATATGTTATTAACATTACACAAAAATTGTTGTAAACAATGTTGTTATTTCTATCCACCATCAGCGGATTAAATCATCTAACTCTTCACCAAATTTTTATGTTAACAAAATTTTCGATCACCAAACTTTTCGTATAATCTCACAAAAAAAATAATAAAAACATTATTATTATTATTAATTAATTTCAAACTTTCCCTTCACTTTATTTATAACGAGTTTTCTCAACCTCTCACATGATGAATATTTTATTTGCTAATTTCCAATGTTATTATTATTGTTATTCAAAAATAAAAATCATTAATTATTTATTTTAATTCATTTGCACTTTTCATCTTATTTTGTTTTCTCCTCGGTCAGGTTCAACAAATCTAACTTCAAGTTCTTCAATTATTTATTTAGGCATTCCATTTGAATTTTGAGTTGATCCAGAAAAAAAAAAAAATTTGGATTAACAGAATAGTGAAATCTGACAAGAATATGGGGCGGTCCACATCGCCTAACCCTTCTTTTACAAATATAGCCCACAGGCTCCTTCAAACATCCGCACATCCTTCTATGCCCACAACTACGGGAATAAAACCCACTTTTGGATGACCCCCTAGGCCTCCCCAACTTTAAGTGTCGCCAAACGCACACTAAAATCATCACCAGAATATTCTGCACACACGGTATATATTTGTTTTACATATTATATTTTTTTCTTGTAATATTCTGTCAATTACTAGACTGTGGTTCTTCAGTATTATTTTACCAATTAAATAAATTCTGGTCAATATCTCCTTGCCTCCCATTTACATAAATTCTCCCTATTTGATACATTAAATACCTGCCGTTCCCTTCTTTTTTATCGGAATATTTTCTTTTCTCTTTTTTTAAGTGCTTTTGAAAAAAAAAATTCTGAGCTCAAAAATCTAATACTTCATTCTTTTCATCCATAAACTCATTTAAATTTATTTAAACTTCCAAACAAAGTTATTTAATTTAATTCCTTCCAACTAATTAAATTCATCCACAAATTATTATTATCACCACAAAAAATATTTAAGCATCATCAATGTCAAACGATTAGTATCGCCCTATTCGTTTAAATAAATAAATATTTAAGTCTCATCTGTGAATTATTGTTATGAACGTCTCCCATTAATTTTTATTTAATGCATTAATTATTTAATTAATAAATAATTAACAAAATTTAATTTAATTCCTAATGTTCGGTATTATCACTTCCTAATTATTTATTACTTTAAACAGCGTTGTTATTATTATTTATAAATATTATTAACTTATTCACTTCACACTTGATTATTATTATTATATTATTAGTAACTTATTCACTTCACACTCTATTATTATTATTATTATTATTATTATTATTAAATAAATCAAATTATTTAAATAATCCAAGCCTCAATTACTTCTGTTCTCATAATCAGAATTAACGAAAAATATTTATATCCCTTGGGATAATCGAAATATTTCATGTCGACCTGTCCTAACAAAAATCTTAGATCGAAAAATAAATTGTCAGACAGCAGTTCCATTTGTCATCCAGACAAATACAATCGAAGATCTAGCTAATATCTAGCTATGGTGAAAAATGTGTGTTGATTTCTGATCGTGACTGTTCAATAATATGGAATTCTCTAATACTACTGGTTAGTGGATAGTACATGAAATGGTTGTCTTACTTCATTCTTTATGTAGATGACGGGCGTGTCCTGCGGTGTACACTATTCCCACAGTGTCTTCCCATGGCCATCTGCCGTATCCAAATACCTCGTTCGTCTCCATGTCCTTCCAGTCCTACGAGTAGTTTTAGCGGCGCATGATGATGTTTGCAGTCATCCGTTCGAAATAACTCCCGTTATCACTAGTACCGTGTAACATGACAAAAGTTGCTCAGTCATAGACTGGTACAGTACTCATGTAGATTCGAGAATAAATCTCATGTTCCAATAATGCGGTTTGGTTTGCACGCTAAGATAGGAACACCTATTAGCTGCATAAACGAACAAAATGAAATAAACTTCTCCTGATGAATTCGAAGTGCCTGATGTATAGTCACCACAAGAAATACATCGTTCTGTAGGCTAACTTCTGTGAATGGTTTCGACACTACCATCACCTGACTATAGAATAAGTGACCTGAAAGTAAGTGAATATTCTAAGTCCATTCGCTGCCAAAAGTTAAGTTCGTTCACTTGAACAAAAACTAAGTCGTGCTGACCACTGGTACGGCGACTAAGTCCTCCGACCGTCAGAATCTCGGCGTGTATACTGTCACTTTCACGTAGCGTAGATCCGAACATAAGCAAATGCTTTGAAGATATGATGACTCTCTGCTCAGCGAAGTGGCCTTTTATAGTTCAGCGAGAGATTATTCGAGAACATTCCATCTCGTATCTCGGCTTCTACTGGACCGATTTTAATGCTTGATAGCTCAAAATCTTCCTCTTGTTATAGCCAGAAAAGTGTGCTAATTTCCTAGCGTCCATCTCTTCTCCTTAAGGTAATTCTAAAAAAAAAATATTTCTCATGACGTATTCCGGCTCCACGTCATAATCTCGCGTCACTCGCCCCTGCGATGTATGCTTCCCTCAGCACTCTTGAGTCTCCTCCGCGCGTTATTCAAATCATCCATTCCTTCAACCTCTTCAACTAACAACTCCTCTTTCCAAAATAAGAATGTCAACAATGTCACGGACGTGTGAACGATCCGGGTATAATACCAACAACGTATGACATTCATGTCGTGATTTTTGTCGCCTTTCAAAAATCACATACCACGGCCAGGGGCGAACCTGCAAGCTTGGGGTTAGTAGTCCGACACGTTAACCACTCACCCACCGTGGAAAGCAAGCGGGAGATGCGCCAGAAGAAGAGAACAGTGGTTAAGAGAGAAATGTCAACGACGGAAGCATTGTCACCCAAGAAAAAACCAAAGCTGGATGAAAGTATCTCCAATGAGTCGACTTCTGCGAAAGTAGTACCGTACCTCCAGACACGGAAATTGAGACACACAATTGACCACTGCCTCCTAACCAAATCTTAACCCCAATTACAAATAAACACATAAGTAGGCCTACAGCCATCACAATGACACGGGTTATCAGATAGATTTAACACATACGCCCAAGTACATGGGGCTACTTGACCACGATGTTTGAAATGTTGTTTGTTGTTGATTCATTTATGGAATCAACCCACCGTAACTGTGATGGATTGGTTTAAATATTGACATTTCAAAAGTTCTTTTAGAAATATTTTCTGACCCCACAGTCGTGCACCATAACTGCACAGAGATCAAAAGTTCGAATTCTGTTACCGTGTGTGGTTTTCCTGAGAGTTCTGCACACTTCCTGTAGGAAAATGTCGGGAAGGTGCATATTTCAAGTCTTGAGGCACCTACCTCGATCCTAAATGCTGAAAATTACAATTACACATAGCCTAATATTACAAAAACACAGGTTATCAGGCAAATTCAACATGTCCAAGTACCTAGGCCCACATGAGACAGCGTAGCCAGGATTTTTGTTTGGAGGGGGCCTATTATGTCCTCATCGATTACTATCGGAGTTCATATATTTTAGCCTATTTTCATTTATGAAAATAAAATAGGCTTATGAGATCACCTTTTGTCCATGTGTGTGTGCCCCCCGCCCCCCTCAATAAAATCTATATGGCCCGAGCGATTTCAATGAAACTCGCTAAGCACATACTACTACCTCGTCCGACCTCGACTGTGCCTTTCAAATTTTGCTACGTTTCACCAATTCAACATGTGGGCCACGCGAAATATTTTACTGGCATTCTATATCTCCTCAACGGTAACAGATATCACCCTGAAATTATGTACAGTGATAAAAGGTATTATTACAAGTTAACCGTTGCGACTTTATAAAACCTGTTAAGTACAAAACGAACATGGTGGCCAAGCGAAGTTGAAACATTTTAATGGATACCGTATTTCACGCGATTTAACCATCCGAGCGCAGTGAAACTTGAAAGGAAAATGTTTATACAAATTATAATCTTCTGACATCTAATTTAGTTCAATTGTTTACATAACCTCAAGATGGCGGCCGTGCGAAATTTTAAAATTAAGTTATTATTTCCTGTGTCCTAATCATGCGATCGAAGTGATCGTTTGAATAATGAACCTACGCAATAATCTTCATCTAATGGTACATAACTCTATGGCCTACATACAGAACAATCCAATGCGGCGTTCCTTTTCATGGGCAGGATAATTTTGTAATAAAGAATACCAATAGCCGATATATAGGGGCAGATGACCTCGTAGTTCCGCCCCTTAAAACAACAATAAGTAAGTAAGTTTTTTTAGCGTACGGCTTTTAGTGCCGGGAGTGTCCGAGGACATGTTCGGCTCGCCAGTTTTTGTAGCTGCTTCGAGGCGGACACCCAATGGGTGAGCTAAACGTACCGACGCGTGTGGAGTGTTGTCTGGGGAGGAAAGTGTGAATGTAAGGACAAGGAGTTAGAAGGTAGCGGCTGTGGCCCATAGTTAGGGACCAACCCCGGCATTTGCCTGGAAGGAAGATGGGAAACCACAGAAGACCATCTTCAAGGTTGCCGGCGGGGGGATTCGAACCACCTCGCCTCCCGGATGTGAGCGACTGCCAGCAATCATGCCGTAACGACCACGGCTAACTCACTCGGTAGTAAGTAAGTAAGTAAGTAAGTAAGTAAGTAGGATATATGAAAATAGGCTATATAGTTCTCCACGGAACTACTGTCCCCGATATGACATGTGTCAGGTTGATAAAACGCACCCCATGAGTTAATGGTGGACTGATGACACAAAGAAGAATGGTTACCGTACGTCACGACTATGAGATCTTAAATTAATGACACTTGAATACGCTGGATAAACCTGTAAAGACAGCTGGATTATGAAATGAAAGGAGACTCATAATAATAATAATAATTTGTGCAAGAATTTGTACCATGGCGACATATAAAGAGAATGGGGATGAGGTTAACCACGTGACGATATACCAGTGGCGTACCAAGGCTGCATGTCGCCCGAGGCCAACTAGAAGGTAGTCGCCCCCTAACACTAAAAAGTTCAAGGATCAATTAGTTTAATTTAAACACAGTTTAATGTTTATAAATATGTATTTTAATAAGTAGTATGGTACTTTAACACATTATAAAGAGAAAAATATTAATAAAATAAAACTGTAAGTATTAAAAGGTTAGATTGTTTGAAAAATAATAAAAAATAAAATAAAGAGAAAAGAAGTTTCAGAGTCATAGCAAAAATTTTAAAAATTGCCTTCCTAGTCTTGATGGATGCAAACTTATTTCTAATAGAGTTGAAGTCTATAGCAGCAGCCATATCACGTTCATTTGATAAAATTGCTAAATTACTTACGGTAGTCTTTCCTGCGTCATTGTGGATCTTAAGTAATTTTTAATAACCTTCAGATTACTAAAAGATCCTTCACAAGATGACACAGACACTGGAATCGTTAAAAGTAGTTTGAAAGCGATGATCAAGTTACTGTATGCCTCTAACCCCAAACAAGACCTAAATATAACAAAATATATTTGGGTTTCAAGTCGATCGTTTCATTATTTTCTTTGATCTTCGTAATAAAACTTTGCCATAACTTATTTAATATCTTCAAAGAGTTCTTCTCCGTTCAAATCTTCAGGGTACTTCTCTGCAATTTCGAAACATTTCCTCTTTAGAGTGTTCAAAACGTTTTCATTTGGGGTTTCGTTATGAATGTATTCATCAAAATTACAGAGGAAGCTAAAATGTTCATCCAGTTACTTATATTGGCGAACCGTTCACTTAACTCACGAATAAGTTTATCTAAGATCTCAAGTGTGCTTCGCTTTACTTCATCTTTCCAGGAAAGTCCAACATCAAGAGTGGATTCCCCTGGCATTTTCCGCTTCACTCTTTGTCTTCGTTCCGTGGGTTCTCCCATTCCTCACACTTCTTAGTAGCTATTGATATAACATCAACTGGAAGGGTTTCTCTCCACATATTAAGCTGAACATGGAAAGCTTGTAGACAAGTTATTACATAAGTGAACGAAATGCCTTCGATTTGCAGAGTTTTCTGTTTTCGGTCAATTTTTGGAAGTACCTCAGTTCAGAAAGATAGCAGAGTTACAAAGTCAAATCTCTCTATTACATTAATTAACAGCTCTGCACTCTGTCTGGTATCGACGGTTTCAGTTGTAGTGTCTCTCAACTTTTCTAGAGCATGAAGCACTCCATCTAACTGAGATGATAAGGCGTTCACTACTTCTGCTTCAGAACTCCATCTTGTATCTGAGTGCCCTTGACCAATAATCAGACATGTTCCTTGAGGACACTCCACCTGTGAGTCGAACTAGAGAAAAATGCATACACTTGTTGAACTGTTCCAAAAAGTTGCTCTTGATTCCAAGAGTTGAATTGAGAGATTTGAATCGTACAGGCCGGACGTTTGTTTTAGACGAGTGAAAAATTGTAATGGAAGCCTGGAGGCGAGTTACTACAGTACCTGTGTTGTTATCACCTGCCTCAAGCGGTCCGATGATTGACAACGCTCATTCACACTACTCCTGAAGTACAGTCATTGGCAAATATAATGGTGTTCTGTTCGTAACTATGTAACTTGTACTTCCGCGTCACACAATACTTCGGCGTGGACTGTACTGTCTGCTAAGTCTGGAATTCTATTACATCAGATCGGTGGTGACAAGTGTGAAGCGATAGGGTGCGAGAGTGAGTGTGTGTAGGCTCACCCGCAGGCTTCAAGGTCAAGGGCAATCGTCTAAAACAAACGTCCGGCCTGTACCATCAAGATGATCGTGTTTAGCCAATTTATTAACTACTGTAATATTTGATTCATTAATATCAAGGCTGAAGTTGACACTGACAAATTCACATTCTTTCTGAGTTTCATTGTTTTCCGAGTTCAGTGATCCTTTTATGAAACCTGTCATAAAAGATATCAAACTATCAAGTGGTTTGATACGTTGCTGTTTCAGTTGTCCATTTTGAGCCCTACTTGCCTTGTGTCGTTTCATAATGGAAACTGAAATACCATGAAACAAATTACCTTTTACTATTATCAATTGTGATTCTTGGTGTTGATCAATAATGATTCCAGTTTTTTTCCCTGGTTGTGCATGAACAGGAATTACACATTCTTTTCAACTAAACGTGTAAACACACTGTATATTCACAATTCATTGATACACAACGACTGCGAATTAAACGCAATTCAACTCCACAAATGAATAAACTAAGGATTAAGGTTAAGGAATACACTTCATGACTAGCAAACTAGCAATCATCAATTCTGTTGAGACTTGATACCCCCACCCCGCGCCGACCGGCACCGTCATCAACCATGCATCCCCTCTCCATCACCGCTCTGATTCCGACTCAGGCGCTCTTTTCACCCGTACATCGTAATCATTTCCTGTGTGCTCGGCGCCCACGAACTATTTCGTATTGTCTATAAATAGTTTAAGACGAAACGTTTATTTAATTTCTAAATAATATTACTGCAGTATTTCCAGGCAAATGCTGGGACGGTACCTTCTGACAGGCCACGGCCGCTTCCTTCCACATCCTTGCCCAGTTCCATTCATTTTCATCCAATCCATCTCTCATCCCGACACGCAGGTCGCCTACGGGCGTCGACTAGAAAGACCTGCACTCGGTCTTTCATGAGGCCACATGAAAAAAAACTGCAGTATTTAACAAAGTAATAAAGAAAATTTGACCATTAAAACCGTATATATTTTCCGAAAAAAAAATGTTTTTTCTTAAACTAAAAAAAATAAATACGTTTTTCGATTTTGTAATTTGGTGCGCCCTACCTTTGCGGCACCCGGGGCGGCCGCCCCGTTCGCACCACCTTTGGTACGCCACTGCGATATACTCGATATAGAGTGCTCTGGGGGTCACGGAAGCGAGACTTGATGGTAAGATGATAACAACAGTGAGACCACTTCTTGTCACACGCCGACCGGTGACGGTAACCTTAAGAACGGACAGTTACATAAACTCATTTAATAGTGGGCGAACGTGTCAAATTACATTGCCAATACGGCAGAGGTGGAAAGTGATTCCAGTGATAAGTCGAGAGCGGAATTACAGTACAGTATACAACATTTACGCAGTACTATAACGTTACGCGGTGCAGAATGTATAAAGAACGTGTGCCGTAATAGCCGAGAGATTGTTATAGAATTTATACACGTATAGGATGTGTAACTAGCATCACACGGGTTATTGAAATATCAATTTAAAGAGTGGACTGAGTATGGACATTTACCGGCGTGCATTCACGAAACGTCAACAGACCCAAGCATTTGTCACTTGTCAAGGCTAACCAGGTGTGACGTGCCAGCCGGCCAGCTGCGACTCAAGGCTAAATAATTTTCGTTAATTATTTAGCCTTGAGTCGCAGCTGGCCGGCTAGCACACTACACCAAGATACTACACAGCCAAGCACTACAGAACATTACGAAGCATTTTGAGCCCACATTTCTTTACAAATAAACGGCCAGTGTTCGCGAACGGATGACTTTATCAAAGTGCGGGTTGCGCGAATGAGATCAGAGAACCACGGGCTACGACACTAGACGGACAGAAAAACTCATGAAATTTCGACCATCATGGCTATCAGCCACTGTACCGTAACTATTCATTTCACGTGATGAACTTCTACTATCACGTGATGGGTCGCTAAAGAACAGGGGGCAAGGGGAGTTTCGGAGACAGCTGACCTTCTGGAGGTGAGGATGGAGTCGTGCGACCGAAGACGAGTATACCAAGAGACCTGGAGATGGGTGGAGTGCAGGCAAAAATGGAATGGACGTAGCAGACGCTATTTTCTCTACAGACACCTCAGGTATCTTCCAGATGGATTGGAAGGTACAGACCACGTCATGATTACTCGCAGAACCTAGTTTATTTAGTGAAGTAGATTTTAGTGGTTTGGAAATTCTATATCAAATTCTATTGCGACAATATTGGAAGACCCCATATTCATGAGTTTGAGCACAGGAACGTTAGAATTATTTTATAATCTATTGTGACATAGCGAATTAACCATAGGATCGTGGATGTTTAATTTCAGTTAATTAGCAGTATAAATAATTATTAATAGAGAGAAACAAGTCATTTAAACGTGGAGAGGATGCTGTAAATATGGTAATTGCGGTTACACTAGAACATTTCACAAAATAGCTGAGACATTTTGTCAGATAGAAATCCATTTGAAACTGCGGCCACATAATTGGGATTATCCCAACACCACAGAGTAAATCCTTAAGCACACTACTAAGTTGATTAAAGTTATTTGAACGCATACAGTAGGAGGTGGAATGGCAGGTTTAATATGATGCTTCAATCAAATAATTGAGAAATTAATGTTGGGAAACGATAAATTGGAATTCAATTAATTACATGGTTAAATGGATCATGGATGTATGGAGGAATGAAACGTAATTAGGTGGTTAAAGAACTACTGTGATAAGAATGTAGTATAATAAGGCATCAATTTAAGTGAAATTATGAGAATTATTAATGTATTGAATGAAGGCATGCAAATGAGCATACCAAAGTAAGACCAGGAGGGCTATTTAATAACTGTGAATAAGGTTTTCGTGTAATTATCACACAGAATCCAGAGCATCAATGATTCGAATTCACGGCATGTATACGTATTTTATCGAATCATGTTGTCAGTCAATAATGTGTCAGCCGAAGCTTATAACATCCAGTAAAATATGGAAACGGTATTTTGTCATGATTTATAAATTAATGTAACTGTCAAAGTAATGAGAAAGAGCCTGGATTAAAGCAGTGCCAAGGGAGCACTATGATACAAATGTAATTGGTGATTTAGAATCTCGTTGTGACAAGGACATGAGTAGTGTAAATATTATAAATTGATTCTACTAGGTAGAATAAGTATGGACATCCACGATGCATAAGCAACTTATAATTTAGAAGGAGATCCAATGGAACAGCTTTTTTGATTTAATTTTTGAGTGCATAATATTTTTCTTTCACTTTATAAACCATCCCAAACATGAACTTTAGATGAAGAGATGATGAAATATAACAGTGTGTGTAAAAATTCCGTTCCTAAAAATAAATTTAGGCTGGATCTCCGTCAGTTCATTTATATCGAAAAATAGGGCACGAGGAGATTTTGCCCCGATTAAATTAATTTATTCATTTTCGTAGATCAATTGCACATCAAGACTTTATTTAGTTAATCTCCGAGTGTAGGGGTAGGAGAATTCATGTCTATTATTTGTACCCAGTGCATCCCTGAATAAAATGTGAAATTTTATCTTAATTGTGTAATCTCTTCCATAGCTTTCGAAGCGTAACATGGATGGTTGGAGATAACTTTAGGAGGCTACCTATGAACCCTAGTTCCTAATTCACGCCCTGAGATCATTGCTTGCCACGGTGGGTGAGTGGTTAACGTGTCGGTCTACTAAATCCAAGCTTGCAGGTTCGCTCCTGGCCGTGGTAAGTGATTTATGAAAGGCGGAAAAACTTACGATACGCATGTCATACGATGTTGGCATGTCAAAGAACCCATTTGAATTCAGTAGACCGTGTTCACAATGGCAAAATTAATCTCGGGAGTTTCCGTCAACACAAAATTCCTCATTTCTCTATTAAAAAGCGCTATAGTGTTCAAGGAGCTTAGATATCCAACCTCCTTAACTTTCATAGTGCTTCAAGGAACAACGAAATTCGACATGCAAGCTACCCCTTGGATGTCAAATAATAAAGCTTGCATCCGGCACCCGAGGCCATACGATATTATTATTATATTATTATATACCTGAGTATATTTAATCATCCATGTCTTTTCAATATGTTGTACCGAGTTTTAACGGCGGATTGTGATGATGAACCGGGCCACGCAATCCAAGGTTGAAATATCGGGCACATTACTTATTCTGATTATAAGTACTTTAGGGTTCATTTTTAGCTTAGGACAAAATAACTTCAGTCTGTTCATGTCTGTCTAAATTCCGCACTTCGTTGCTTTGTTTTGAGACAGCTCACAGCTGTGTCAGTGCCTATATTTGTTTCTGTCGCTCAGATTTTCAATTATCAGTTATCAGAATACTACTATTATGGCATATTCACACGTTTCAGTTCAGAATGTTCTTTGCATTAATACCGCACTATGTCTTGGTGATTTTTAAATAGTTTCATCATCATCATCATTTCCCCTTATCCAGCTTCTGCCGGGTCGGGATATTTATGGCACTTCTCCACTTTCCTCTTTCCTTCCACCATTCTTCTTCCACGATCTTGTCCCAGTCCAGATTTCTTTTTCTTACGCTGTTCTTCACTGAATCAATCCACCTTGTTCTAGGTCTTCCTCTTGCTCTCTTACCCTTGCACTTCGCCTCCAGCATCTGTCTTGGTATTCTATCCTCCTCCATCCTCTTTACATGTCCAAACCACCTTAGTTTATTCTTCTCAATTCTCTCATTTAGTTTTCCCATCCCAACTTCCTTCCTAACATCTTCATTCCTCACTCTGTCTTTCCTTGTCTTTCCTATCATACCTCTTAGGAATTTCATTTCACTGGCTTGGATTCTACTCTCTTGCCTGCTTGTCAAGGTCCAAGTCTCAGCTGCATAAGTTAATATGGGAACATAGTACACTTTATACATTACCTCCTTGCTTTTCCTTGGTACTTCCTTATCCCAAACAAGTTTTCTTACACTTTGATAGAATGCATTGCTCTGTTGTACCCTCCTGCCAATCTCCATGTCCAACCTACCAGTTTGCATCAATTCACTTCCTAGGTATTTGAACGTGTCCACAATTTCCAAACTCTGACTTCCAATTTTCACAGTGCACTTTCCTTGTCTTTCCCCTCTTGTCATCACCATGGTCTTGCTTTTCTCTATACTGATTTTCAGGTCGTACTTCTGAATATTTTCGTTCAGTGCATCTAGTTTTTTTGCACTTCTTCGGTGTTCCTTCCCCAGACCACAATATTGTACAGCCCAGGGGCAGTACCATCTTTCATCAAAACCACCCTCATAGGCATACCATAAGCCTCATACACTTCTTCAAACACAAGCAGGCCCGGCATACTGCTGACAGCCACGCTTTCACAATACATACACAAACACACTAACTGGAGCGACAGAAGTGATGAAACGCTGACCAAGCAGTGGGGAAGGCCTTAAAGGCTAGGCCCAGAAGAGCCCCATTATCTGTTCTTGGCCAGCGGCCCTGCTTCTACGAGGTCCGTTCCAGCTCTTCGCCAGGTGAGAACTAGCCGTGTGCTCAGATTCCTTATCTTTGTAAACACCTACCCTGAACACTTGTGCATTTACAACTTGTACTTCATTTTATATCTGCCTAACTCCCAAAAGGGACATAACATCACAGCTACTGGCCAATAAATACTTGGTCAGTAAACAGACACGTTTATTACTAATTACACCCCATTTCACATCCTTACACCCAGCCTGACCTTAGTCATAATTGCCCCTGACCGTGGAGACCAGGAACTGCATCGTCAGGAGTTCTATTGTGCTCGAGCAAGCGGCCCGACTGCAGAGTGTCAAGTCGCCGATTCTGCAAGAGAGCCCGCTGAATCACGCGCTCTACTTAATTGGCAGGCTAGATTAATAGCCCCCACTTAAACATTCATCCCCTAGCAGGTAAACGCATCCTGTAGGGACGCCCCCAATAGATTAAGTACTCACACCAACACACTACACTGGTAGTCTTCCCCAATTACGGGAAACTACCCTTATTCGGAAACAGCCCTTAAATTAGCACATTTACACTACCCTGTTTATCCCACCCCCAACAGAGGGATAAAACAATATCATCTGCAAATAACAGTAACTTCATTTCTTTATGTCCATATGCTTCCTTTGTTTCCTTTACAATTTCATCCATCACCATTATGAACAAGAGAGGTGACAGCACACTCCGCTGTCTTAGTCCAGTCTTGTTCCTAAACCAATCTGTCTTTCCAACTGGGGTCAGTGCCCTGCTAACACAGTTGTTGTACATTGCTTGCACCATTTCCAACATTTCTCTTCCCAGTCTCTTCTTAACCATGGTTTCCCATACCTTCTCTCTGGTGACACTATCATATGCCTTTTCTAGATCTATGAAAGTCATGATCAAGTCCTCTCCATATTCCCAGTTCTTTTCCATCACCTGCCTCAAGCTAAAGATTGGGTCCACTGTGGATCTTCCACTCCTGAAGCCATACTGTTCCTCTTGCAACTCTTCTTCCACCTTCTTCTCATTCTTCTTTCTAATATCCTTTCCAGTATTTTTACTATCTGTGATAAGAGGGTGATTCCTCTGACACACCTTCTTGTTCCCCTTCTTAAACACTGGTATTATTAGCCCTTTCTCCCAGTCTTCTGGTACACATTTCCGTTTCCACACACACTTTAGCAGTCGATACAACCATTGCATACCATCAGGTCCAGCAGACTTTATCATTTCTACACTGATTTCATCCACCCCTGTTGCATTTCCCATCTTCATTTTCTGTACTGCTAATTCCACCTCCAGCATTGTTAGATCATCTTCTGTTATAGAGTCGTCAGGTTGGGTCACTTCCATCTCACCAGTACAATTTGTCACATTCAATAGCGTTTCCCGGTCACTGCATGTGAGATTTTCGAAGTGAAATGCCATGTCCTGTGGTTCGGATTCCACGTAAAAAGGAGGTCCCGTGGCTCATGATCTCAAGATTAACGGTCACGTTAAACTACAAGCTTCCTTCCTTTTCCTTTCCATTCAATAGCTTATCGAAATACTCCTTCCATCGTCCCTGTATCTCTTCTGGGTGTGTTAACAACTCTCCATCTTCCTTTTTCACCAGCTTTGTGGTAACTCTTTCTTTCCTCTTACTTCTTAGAAGCCCATACAGCATCCTTTTACTGCCACTTACATCTGTTTCCATTCTTCGTGTAAATTCTTCCCAACTTTTCTTCTTTTCTTCTCCTACCACTTTCTTACACCTCCGTTTGCTGTCGTGATACTTCCTTTTGCTTTCTTCTGTTTGATCTCGGTTCCATTTATTTACCAGAAATGGTTTTAGTCAGTCCTAAAAAGACCACTAGGAGTAGATAACAGGAAGAAGGGACACTCATAAAGGCACCAAATAAAGAAGGTGCGATGCAAAACATTTAGGTCTATTATTGTCAGTCTAATTTATACAGTGCTGTTTTAAGGTAAGCCTAACGGTCACCGTGGACCTCATTCTTGTTTATTATTATTATTATTATTATTATTATTATTATTATTATTATTATTATTATTATTATTATTATTATTATTCAGAGGAAACTGTAACACCCTTTAAATTATAATAAATGAATACGAACCTTTAAAAAAATCGAATAACTTGACATTCTATTAGTGAGAAATGCGTCTTTCTCGTGAAGAGAAAATTATTTGTAAACGCTGTACCTATACTGTATAATGAAATGGAAGCCTCAATTTTCTACACCTACAATAAAAACGATTCATAACTTACCAACGATGCATCCAGTTTTGCCTTCTTTATGATAAAGCGGTCGATCTTCTAAACACTCGCTAATGTGACAAAAATAATAAAGAAAAGAGCAACTATCAAATAACTCTCGACTCTACCACTTACAAACTGTATCTCTCCTCTCGCACACACACACACACAACTACAGTAAATCCCGACAGTGGCCACAATCATCCACGCTGCGCCAGTATTGTAGCCTGGGACATTTTAACACTGCAATTTCCAGGAAATGGAAATTAAAGGCTGACAAGAGAGTGTAAGTAGAGAAGCTATAACTGGCCCCCTCTAGAAAGGTCTCTTGCTAATTGGCAATCTCCTAATTTCTTGGTAGACTTTTGCTATCGGCACCTGGTTGTATTTCTAGTACTGAGGCTCCTATTGTTCTTGGAAAATCCACCGTACATTCTTTGTCAACGCATTTACTGTATTGTAACATTTCGTTGTAGGTTCTACATTTATTCGAGCCGTAAGAAAATTTGAAGGTTTTAGCCCACCCCAATTTCTGGATTTATTTGGGGGTGGGGGCGTCCCCTATGCCCCCCCCCCTCCGCCTCTGGCTACGCCACTGCATGAGACAGACAGGAATGTAGGGTTCTAAGATGTGTACAATTCCATAGCCGTTAATTAACTCATATTCATTACCGTACGTGTTAATTCACCGTCAATATTTCCAAAATCATTCAGAAATATTCTAACATCAGTAGATCGAAAGGTGTGTGCAATTACGTAGCTAATAACTCGTATATATTAAGAAAACGTAACACAAGTAAATTATATGCAGGAGCTGCAGTGCTGTGGGACTCGCCTGTGTCCGCGAGGTGACGTCACATATTTCTAGACCAATGGCTAACATTACTCGAACAGAGCTCGTAACGGTACCCCCTGAGGGAAGAGATTTTGGAAGAAAATCGGCCGTGGACCTATAGACCTCGTACGAATGGCGATATTTTAGCTGCTGGCGATCCTAGCGGCAACTCGCTCACTGAGTCCGTAGGAGCACGGCCGACTGGATGCGAGCTGCGCTCTCCACTACCGGGCTAGACAGTGAGACTTTTTACATGAAATCCCGTCACAGTTACTCAACTGCTCACACTGCGCTGTCAACCCAGCATATCATGAGAAAGACTTATGACACTATTTGTCATTATACTTTCCGCAATATCAAAATGCCAATAATATCACAACATAAAATAGTGTGAAATTAAATCTGACAGAAACTAGACATACCTTGCACCTTATTAAAATAGAATTCCATTAGGTTCACTCGGTTTTTATAAAACTTCATGAATTTTCCTGCTGAGTGGTTAGTACAGAAGTCACTTGGAAGCAACCGGTATTTCGGCTTGTGCAATAATATCCATTATCAGTGATACAAATTTCTCTGCAATGACGCTGGGAAGTCCGTTGCTGCGGTTAGGTTAATAGTGGAGAGGATTAGAGTTCTGAGAAATGCAATCCAAACATTTCATACAATAAAATCTTTCCACTATGCATACAACTTAACCCGGACTGGCAGTTATCATTGTCAGCAAAGGCATTGCTAAAATTGTAATTTGATGACAGTTCATCTTAAAGGGCCTAACATCGAGGTTATCGGCCTCTAATTATTTTGGGTGAAAATGAAATTATGATGATGAAATAAACACTAGAATTAAAGCTAACTACAACTTACAACTAACTTATGGATTAGGAGAAGAAAAGTACAAAAAGGAAGAAATAAGGGAAATAAAATATAGGTAACGGAAATGCCCTCAACCCTCGAAAAATGAGAATTGATGGATTTGGAAGGATGTGGCACCATGAAAGGCAGATAGGAAGGGAAATAGGAGAGAGTCCGCCCTAGAGTCACTGGAAGAAGGGAAATACACATCCAGCTCAGGTATCCTCCCGAACTCAACAGGGTGTAGCACTATCCAGAGCGTACCTTCAGTGGTGGGACTACACACACCCTGCATCCTTTATGACCTTGTCCAGAAGGCAGGAGATATGATGAAAAGAAAAACAAGAGGTCTGCCCCTTTTAAGAATGAGGGTATCAGGAAAGATGAGACAAGGTACAATTAAGGCGGAAATTTGAAAGACTCCCTAGACCTCGGATATCCTGACACCATCAGGGTCAGAAGATAACAAGAGTCGATCAAGGGAGGCCGACAGGAAGTATGCCAGAGAGGACCCAGGCACAATTAAGTGGAAGCAATCGCGAACTCAGCTAGGGCCCCCTCGCCAACCAACGTCCCACAAGTTGTAAGCCCCTGAGGGAGGGGGAGTGTCGGAATGTCGTAAGTGAACGAGAGGTGACCAAGGGTGGTTGACATGAAAGATGACAGAAAGGAGCCCGGCACAAGTAAGTGCAAGCAATACCGGAATCAGCTGGGGTCCCGTGGTCACCAAACCCACGTACAGGCCGGACGTTTGTTTTAGACGATTGCCCTTGACCTTGAAGCCTGCAGGTGAGCCTACACACACTCACTCTCTCACCCTATCACTTCACACTTGTCACCACCGATCTGATATGATGGAATTCCAGACTTGAGCAGACAGTACAGTCCACATCGAAGTATTGTGTGACGCGGAATTACACGTTACGTAGTTACGAACAGAACGTCATTATATTTGCCAATGACTGTACTTCTAGCTGTAGTGTGAAAAAGCTTTGTCAATCATCGGATCGCTTGGGGCAGCTGATAACAACACAGGTACTGTAGTAACTCGCCACCAGGCTTCCATTAAGATTTTTCACTCGTCTAAAACAAACGTCCGGCCTGTACCCACGTCCCACTAGTCGTGAGCCCCTGGGGATGTACTGAAAATGTTTTTGTACCATGACTTTATGTGTTCCTATTAAAGTTTAGAAAACTTCCTCAGGGAAAATGCTGGGATGATATCTAGTAACATAGGTTTTTAAACAATTTCTACACATACGCAAGTAGCCTACATGAGCACAGGGCTTCAGGAGTTGTTTATTGCACGAATACTGCGTAGGGGAGCTGGATTTCTAAACGAACAACCTTGATGCTACTGCAATCCGGACAGAATATTGCTAGGTCAGGACAGTCTCACTCTTATGTAGATTGGGTGCACTTATTCATGTTGTAATTGATGACATTATGTTCAATGTTAACTGTGTTGGTGACATCAAGCTCACCTCAGTCTTATCACTGTTATTATGGTCATGATATCTGTCGATGTACTCGCGTTACATAATAATCCATATTTAAACACGCTTCCTTCACATCCCTCATTTTCATGAAACAGTGAATCTTCTCCAGCGGCTCACAAATAGTAGGATGTGGGTTGGTGACCATGGGACTCCAGCTGAGCATGGCATTACTTCCACTTGTGCTGGGCTACTCTCTGTCATCTTTCATTTCGACCTCTATTCGCGCAATTAATCTGCTACCCTCCCCTCGTTCACGCTGATCTGATTAGTTTGGCTTCATATAAGACAGTGTCTGGGTCTGTCAGGACCTCTTGTCAGTGTTCTATTTATAGAAATGCTGACTACAAATATCACAATTAAGGAGGCGTTCCTTCTACGAATGTACTGTTTTGTTGTTGTTTCTGAATGCGAAGAATTACGTTCCAGGTGGATGTTTCTGTGTGTGGTTACATTCAACCATAGAACGATTCGCCCTACTCTCTGTACAACTTTTACCATCTTGAACTTGAAATCTTTCCGTAACATGATCTAATCACGTTGCTCCACTCACACACAAGTCCTGCAGAATATTTGAGCAGCTTGCGCCAGAGCGCAGCAACGTTCATTCGCACGAGGTCTATTTAGGCCAGTCACCGTAGAAACAAAAATCGCGTTAGGTCGCAAAAAATTGCAAGGTTCTGATTTTTTGGTATGTTGTTAGCATAGATAGATCTTTGTATTGATAGCAAATTTTATATGAAGCTTTTTTAATAGATATCCTTTTTGTATTATGTCAACGGGATAAGGAGTCTCCCCTATATTTGACCAACGGTTACTTATAGTTGATGGTTGTGCTGTTAGGGGTTAGGGCACTTTCTATGTCCTTGGAAGGGGAAACCGTTCCTAAAGGCAGAAGATCCTACAGATGGACAATGGCATAGAACCTGGACCCCAGGTTGGGGTAAGTGTAGATGGGGCACTTTAAGCTGCAGTGAAAGCAACCTGTCTAGAAGAAGGCACTTTGATAACAAACCCGGTGGTCCAGAAACCGTAGGTGGCAACCCCACCACTGGACTCGAGCTCATCAGGCTGATATCCTGATAGTTTTAAATTACACTTATCAAAGAAAGAAATAAAGGAAAATACAGGAATGATCTCAAGGTTGACGACAAAGGCTTTATTAAAGGACTGATTGGTTTTCGAATTGGTACATGGAATGTTAGGTCAATCATGACAGGAGGAATGAAGCAGCTGGAATCAGTGCTGGGTAATTACGGGTGTATACTAACAGCAGACCAAGAGACAAGACTACCGAAAGGGATCATGAATGTTGGAAATCAATATATGATGTTTAATAGTAACGAAGATCGACCTGAATGGACTTCGGGAGTTGGAATTGTTGTACATAATAAGATATCTTCTGCTGTAAGTAAGTGGTTGCCCATAAATGATCGAATTTGTGCACTGATCTTGAAAGCATCCCCATATAAGATATGTGTTGTAAATTGTCATGCACCATCAGAAGATGCGGAGGAGGAGGTGAAAAACAACTTTTATGCAGAATTGGAATCTACTGTAGATCATTTACCAAAACATGCTATTCATCTCATACTGGGTGACTTTAATGCACAAGTTGGACGTGAAGACGAATATCGTCCAACCATCGGACCAGATAGTCTCCATGTCAATAGCAATGAAAATGGTATCAAAATGATCACATTTGCATATGACAGAAGAATGGTCATCAGCAGCACATATTTTTCACGTAAAGAAATACATAAAGCAACATGGATATCACCAGGTGGAGATACGAGGAATCAGATTGATCACATAATAGTAGATGGTACACACCGTGGGTGTGTTGAACAAGTACGAACATTCCGTGGAGCGGATATGAATTCAGATCATCTTCTAGTAGTAATGAAATTGCGCCTCAAGCTGTCTACCAAATGGCGAAAGCGAAAGCAAGAAATGGTCATCCCGGACAAAGATAAATTGGCCCTTACGTCTGTGAGGGAAGAATATCAAGATAGAATCAAGGAGTGCCTATCTACATCAAATACATTAGAAGATGTGGAAGGGCAGTGGTCTGTTTTGCGGAGGGCAGTTCTACAAAGTGCAAATGAAGTTTTGGGACAGCGACCAAAAACCAAAAACAAACCCTGGTTTGATAATGAGTGTCAAGTCGCAGTGGAAAACAGAACAATAAAAAGATTGCAATGGGTGAAATATCCATCGGAAGATAATAATGCAGCGTATATGGAAGTGAGACGTATGACATATCGACTCATCCGACAGAAAAAACGGGATCATGGTAAGGCACTACTGACAGCAATAGAGGAATCCAAGAAAGCATCGAGATCCTTCTTTAGAATGGTTAACCCTGCGAGGGGAATCTACAAGCAACATACACTAATACTAAAGGACGAAGATGGAGAAATTGTACCTCCTGAAGAACAGGCTGATCTATTTGGAAAACATTTTGATCAGTTACTAAATGTTCATGTTGAGATGGATGCTATAAATGCACAGGTGCCAATGATGACGGCGGAAATGCAAGTACCTGAGCCAACTATTGATGAGATAAGACATATTGTGGAATCTCTATAGCACAACAAAGCTCCGGGAGGAAGTGGAATTACTGCCGAGTTGATTAGGTATGGTGGAGCAGTGTTAATGGAAAATCTGCAACAATTAATTGTTAATATTTGGAGGAAAGAAGTTATTCCAAGTGAGTGGAAAAGAGCCGTGATATGCCCCATTTTTAAGAAAGGTGATGCCACACAACCTTCTAACTACCGAGGGATTGCCTTACTCGAGATAGGATTTAAAAAAATTACCTCACTGCTTATGAATCGACTTAGGCCATTATAGGCTCATACCAATGTGGTTTTGTATCTGGTCGGTCTACTATCGACCACATCTTTACATTGAGGCAACTCATGGAGAAATTCTACGAATTTGACAAGGAATTGCATTTAATCTTTATTGATTTTCGTCAGGCCTATGACAGTATAAACCGTATAGTATTATGGACGGCTATGCACGAGATGGGCATTCCAATGAAGTACATAAGGTTGATCAAGACCTGTTACTCTGACTCTAGATGCCAGGTGCGGTTTGCAAATCAAGAATCAGAATCCTTTAGCGTTCAAAGTGGACTAAGACAAGGAGATCCTCTAGCCCCAGTCCTTTTCAATATAGCATTGGAAAAGATTAAACGTGGAACTGGTTAGAATAGGGAAATGGAGATGGTCGGATCCGACATAATTCTTGCATTTGCTGATGATGTGGTGACCATGGGGAACACTTTGGATCAGGTAACGACTGATACATCAAGATTCCTACTGGAAGCAAAGAAATTGGGGTTGGTGGTTAATGAATCGAAAACAAAATACTTGATTATATCACGTCGACAGAATATTCGATCGCTATCGACGTTGGAATGCACAAATTTGAGACAGTTGAACCATTCAAATATTTAGGATCAATATTGTCAAACAAAAGGGAAATAGAAAAGGAAATAAGACAAAGAATCACCAACGCTACTCATGTTTCCTATAGCATGAATCGAATTTTCACGTCACGTCTAATATCTCAGGAAAACAAGATCCACCTATACATGACCCTAGTACGACCTGTTTTAATGTGTGGTTGTGAAACGTGGGCGACTCCAAGAACTTTTGAAGAACGTATACGTGCATTTGAAAGAAAAATGCTGCGGAAAATTTATGGCCCAAAATACTGCCCAGAAACTGACAGTTGGGAAAGACGGAGTAAAGAAGAGTTATATCGACGTTATAAAAAGGCAGACATCAGTAGAGAGATAGAGAGAAGACGATTACAATGGTTAGGACACATTATCAGAGAAGAAGGTACTCTCCCGAACCGTGTGTTCAATTTTCAGCCAACGGGAAAACGTCCAAGAGGTCGACCAAGAACGAGATGGAAAGATCGAGTTATGTTGGCACTGAACCAGGTAGATCCAGATGCAAGTATGGAAGATGCCAGGAATAGAAATCGTTGGTCTAATATATGCAACCATTATTTGAGAAGCTGAAATCATTCTTCCTGTTATGAAGTACAACGTTATAGCCTATATTATGTTATGCTTGCTATTTATAATGTAATCAAGAATTGTATACCCTTGTTTTTCTGCTATGGGTCTTAATGGCCTGTCACATGCAATAAATGATGATGATGATGATGTTAGCATAGATACCAATAGTGTAAAACCAAGTTTGCAACTTCGAAAGACCTGTGCTAACTTCGTGGTGCTCGTAAAACCTCGAAATGTTCAGACGTTTTTCAGTTTGTGAATTACAACTTCTAAGCAAATGTATTCTACGGCAAAGTCATCCTTGACACTTTTAAAGAAGACAGGCTAAAAGTACCGACAATTTGAGTGCAACCCCAGCTCTGTATGCCTTATAGATCTCGAGATACAGCACTTCGAAAATGGGCCATTTTTTCCAAAAAGTCAGAAATTTGTAGTAAGCTAGTCTTTCGAACAAAATACCGTCTAAAATACTCATTCTACGAGGGATGTTGAGAAATAAAGTTGTAGAGCAGTTATTTAGCTTTAATGTAAGCGTAAGAAAAGCACCAGATCAGATAAAATAAAAAATAAGGAAATCGGATTTTTCAAGAAATACAGCTTCGAAGATACATTGTTATCAATATTGCACAGTTATACATTAATGCCATATTGTTTGTGGGTTGGGTGCCTGGAATAATCGATCTTAGCGATAAGGCCGCCCATTGCAGTCAATTTTTTGAGTAAAACATACTGTTTTTTTAATGTTATGTTTATTGCAATAAAGTGTTTCTAATCTAATATAGCCTAATCTATTTTGTGATAAGTATTGCTAATGTCATAGAAATTGGATGTAATTGAGTCAAAGAAATAACTGGAAAGGATTTGGAAATGTTAAATTTAAAAGGAAAGACAAAGTACGACCCTTGGCAGCAGCCACAGTTAAGGTGCACAACAAGCAGGTTTCTATAGAGTATAAACCCTCTCACAATATTCCAACGGCTGTGTATAACAAAACAGTCTGAGACCGACCTAAAAAATAAATTGACGTACGTGTTGGCCCCATATGCCACGAGTCTATTCTCCGAAGAGGGAATGCGAAAAGGTACAAAATCATCGTTCCACTCTGCCTTTACGCCCCTCCCTAAGAACGTCGCCGTTGGAGAAAGAACGTTTTTGTTGTAGTGGACGGATGATACTTGCTCCTTAAGGTTATATGGCAACGAAACAGTTCAGTGAGTGAAATTGTAGCTACACGACCTACCATTTTGGAAAAAATGTCTCAGTTGTATTCGATGGCTACCCAGAAGAGGGGGCTGTTAAAGGCACAAAAACAGCAGAAAAATCGGCTACGAAGTTATGCAGCCTCAGCGTGCAGTGATATCTTTCTTGAAGAATCGACACTGATCGAAGTGCCCCAAGAAAAGTTTTTGTCCAACCCAAAAAACAAGCAGCGCCTGATCAACTTAATGTGTACTGGACTGGATATACAAGGGATCGAAACAAAGCAAGTTTCAGAGGACGCCGACTGCCTCATTGTGAGGACAGCATTGGAGAAGAGCGAGGAGTACAAGCACGTCATAATCGCTGGAGAAGATGTCGACCTCTTGGTGCTCCTAAATGGATTGGGCGCCAACAAACAAAATGATTCCTTCCAGAAAAGTGTCATGGGTGGAACAGGTTGCAAGCAGTTCTTGCCAACATCAATCATTCGAGGAGATCTCTCACTCCCCCCTGGAATAGAGTTGTTCCTCCACGCCGTCAGTGGTTGCGACACACCTCTGCCCTTTTCGGGCAGGGGAAAACGAAGATGCTGGGCGTCCTTTCAAAACAGTGAAACCTTCTTTACGTGGCTACTACTTTTCTCAACAATAACGCCACCCATGAAGAGATAGCCTCTGTTGGCAACAAATGTCTCGTGGCGTTGCATGGCGGTGGATAAGACGACCCTCTCCACGCCTTGCGTTACGGGATATTTGTCTGATCTGCTGCCAGCGCAAAAGTCAACCTCGCTCGTCTGCCTCCAACCAAAGGGGATGCTGCTCAACATTCCTACAGAACCTACCACCAGGTGCAGCAGTGGTTGGGGGTTTAGAAAGAGCCCACCAAGTGGGGATGGACAAGGAGTCAGCAGGGGCTGACTCCGGTGACCTCAATCAAGGAACCAGTGCCGCAAACTCTGCTCTGCAGGTAAGGTAATCCATTCGTATTAGGTCGGTCCTAGTCAATGTCTACTGCTGGATGTAGGACTTCTTTATGATTGAAATTAAAACAGTTGAATCTATTGTAACCTGTATTTATTACAACTCCTGAAATTCTTGCCATACAGGTGCCTGAAAGAGTGCGGAACAGGGCGATGCTCCTGCCGGAGAGCTCTCTTGAAAATTTGTCGGGGGAAGGCCTGCCTTAATTCTCCTACCCTAGACTGACTGAGTCAGATGAAGACGACGACTTCGACGACCCCCTTTTACATCCAGATCCAAATACACAGGGGTCTCCGGAGCCCCAAGAAGTGCCATATGATGAACCTGGGCATTACAATACTACTGTCTCGCTAAGTGCAGATAAGCATAGCATTACATACCTACCCTTTTGTTGTAATTTATTAATAAACAGTAGATAATTAACGTGTTGCGTGTTTCTGTCGCATGTGTTAGCTGAGGTCCCTCCATCACTTCACCACTGTGACTTCAATATTGATAAGAAATTACACATTATTATTAATTGTATTCAATTTCATTTTGCATGATAAACAATTTTCCACTGATTGATGTCTTTCTTATCCTTTAAAATTGTCCTACAATTCATCAGGCTACACTTTTTGAAAAATGCACAATAGCCAGGAGATCGCTAGGATAGTCTGGCAGCCTGATCACTGTTGCTCGTTTAGCACCACCCGGGGAGCACGTGTAGGGTAATTTCGGGTTAAGACCTACGGACGTGAGCAGCTCCACTCCCCTGCAGTCACTCCAAACCAAATTGCTGCTCATATAGTTGCTTTGTCTAGAACACCGAGAGACAGAAATCATACAAGAAATGTCAAAAAGCAATTAACCAGTCTTAAGACCACAAGCCCCCTTCATTCCGAATACACTAGACCATTTAGTGTGCAAGATATCGATGCAGCTTTAGAAGATACGAAATCTGGTAAAGCTCCGGGATTTGATGGGATTCACCCCGAGTTTCTGATTAATAGTGGAGAAAATACGAAACTATGGTTATCTAGGTTTCTAACTTATAGTCTTCGAACAGGCAACCTACCTCGCTTATTTAAAATGAGTAAAGTCATTGCAATCCTAAAACCAGGAAAGTCTAGTGAAACACCAGAGAGCTATAGACCAATAGCATTGCTCAGTGCATGCTATAAACTACTAGAAAGACTAATCTTGAATAGAATTGCTACAAAAGTGTTCGAAACGATCCCTATTGAACAAGCAGGATTTAGACCACAAAGAAGTTGTTCCAATCAAGTCCTGTCATTAACTACCTTCATCGAAGCAGGATTCCAACAAAGACTAAAGACTTCGGTAGCATTTGTAGACCTAAAGGCATCTTACGACACAGTCTGGAGAGAAGGCGTTATCAGTAAACTCCTTAGTGATTCCATGCAGGAGTCTGGCTCACCTTATAAACAACACGCTGAGTGACAGAACATTTCGCGTAATCATGGGAAGTGAAATCAGCAGATCCAGCAAACTAAACAATGGACTTCCACAAGGATCAGTGCGCTCCCCACTTCTGTTCAATTTATATATTTCAGATATACCCCCCACAAAATCCAGGAAATTTGGTTATGCAGATGATTGGGCACTTGCCACTAACGACCTATGCTTCGAGGAGATAGAGGAAACGCTCGCGGAAGATCTCGCTGTTTTAGGAAACTACTTCCGAAAATGGAGACTCCAACCAAGCATGAGTAAAACAGAAGTTTCTTGTTTTCATCTGAACAACCGATTGGCTTCAAGAGATCTCAAGGTAGCCTATACTTCGATAATACCCTTCTCAGCCACAATAGACGCCCCAAATATCTGGCTGTCGTTCCGAGAACACCTGAGAAAGAGCGCTGCCAAGATTCAGACACGCAACAACATCATTCGAAAACTATGTGGTACTACTTGGGGTGCAAGTGCAACTACTTTACGTTGCTCAGCTCTTGACCTGGTTTACTCTACTGCAGAGTAGTGTGCCCCTGTCTGGATAAACAGCCCTCATGTGAAGAGAATAGATGTTAAATTAAATGACACAATGAGAATGATCACAGGCACGATCAGATCAACTCCTATTCAGTGGCTGCCTGTATTAAGCCATATTCCCCCACCCCACCTCCGCAGATGCAATGCTTTGATGAATAAATACAAGAAGATCCAGATTAATCAAAGACTGCCAATTCATGAGGATATTCACCACCTACATATAGATAGACTGAATTCAAGATATCCACCCATCTGCACGGTGGAGAATCTTGTAATGTGTAATTTCAACCTGACTGAGAAATGGTCTAATGAATGGAGACAATTCGCCCCAGCAGAGTCTTTGGAAATGTCATGCATCACACAGAAGGTACCTGGATTTGAACAACCTCGGAAAGTATGGTCCAAGCTATACCGGATTCGAACTACCCATGGTGTGGGTGCAGATCTGCTATACAAATGGAAGAAAAAGTCATCATCTTGTTGCGACTACGGTGCGGAGAGGCAAACTGTGAAACACATCACCCAAGAATGCCCACTGAGTCGTTTCAACGGAGATAGAAGTAAATTTTTCCTGGGGAAAGCTATTAACTATGTAGTGTAAATATTAATCTGCAACTCATTTATACGCCATACGATAAATAAAAAAATAAATTTTGAAAAATCCTATTTCCTAATTTGTTTTATCTGATAACAAGATAACTAGTGGTCTTACAGCGTTTTACTTATTAAAGCTAAATAACTGCTCTATAACTTCACTTCTTATGACGTTCCTCGTAGTATGAGTATTATAGACGGTATTTTGTTCGATAGACTAGCTTACTACAAGTTTCTAACTTTTTGAAAAAATGGCCCATTTTCGAAGTGTTGGTTGGTTCTTAAGTTTAGGGGCTGCGACAACGCGGTCATGTAGCCCCGTGTACTTTGGGTGTGTGTAGAATCTGTCTGATAACCGGTGTTAATTGTGATGACTGTATTAGTGTGTGTTATCTGTTTTTTAATTTAAGTACTGCAACTTAGAATTTTTCAAATAGTTCCTACTTTTGTCGCCAAGCGCCACCGTCAACGACTACTGGGCCAAGTTTAGAACTTAGCTACCAGACGCCACCGCAGTCAGCTCTTGGCAACGAACGTAGAAACCTAAGAGCGTTGTTTACACTCTTAACCTATCCAATTTAGCTTCACACAGGTGCAATCAGCGGAAGGTTCTTTAACAAGTGTTGTATCTCGAGATCTATAAGACATGCAGAGCTGAGGTTGCGCTCACATTATCGCTAATTTTGTCTTCTTTACAAGGTCCATGGATGACTTATCCGTAGAATGCATTTCCTAGAAGTTAGAAGCCAAAAGCTGAAAATGTCGAGGTTTTTCGAGCACCACGAAGTTAGCACAGGTCTTTCGAAGTTGTAAACTTGGTTTTACACTTTTGGTATCGGTATCTATCCTAACAACATCCCAAAAATTCATAACCTTGCAATTTTTTGCGACCTAGAATGTTTTAATTGAAAGGATACGTCCGGCCATTTGCCTGATGGTGAAAATGGGAAAACACGAAAACCGAGGTGGGATTAGGACCCACGCTCTCCCGATGCCAGCGAGGCACGAGGCAGCGCGTTAACGCTCTCGGCCATCGCTGCTTCTTTGCACACGTCGAGGAGTGATATCTGTCACATTCTTTCCCGCATCATTCATATTTGCGGTCGATGGTCGGCTCGTGAAAATTCATGTTTGTTAGTTATTGTTATTTTAAGGGGCGTAACAGCGAGGTCATCTTCGCCGAACTTTATAGTGAAAGTCATGCATTATGAAACGTGTAATTGTGTGTCTTAGTTCGTATAGTTGCTGCCTTTCCATTCATTGGATGTCATAACCTCTGTGGCGTAGAACTCCTTTTCCGTAACTCCTGCAGTAGTGCGTTGCTTTGCGGAGCAGACAGCAGCAACATACATGTGGTATATCAAGTTCTATGAAGGAAAGCTTTGTCATCTCATATATCATTCTTCATGGTGAATATTTTGATGTACAAAGGACCCTGATAGGTGGACATTTTGTAGATCACTTAGTTAGATGTTCCCATGTGAGTTCCAGACCATATGTCACTATTGGGACAATTCTGAATCTCAATGGCTTATTTACCGTCTCTGGGCCAGTTGTACAATCGCCGGATATATCTCAGCTACAATTATCTCCGTAGTTAGCACAGAATTGAGTTTACGACATTGGTAGAAGCGATAATCCGTGTATAATCGACGAAATAGTTAACCGGACATGGAATGGCAGGCTATCTTCCCGGGTATAAATATTGCAGACAGGAGAGACCGCAATAACATTCAAAGTTAAATCATCGCAAACTCTTAATCCCACTGAACCATTCATAAATGTACATGAGAATGTGTAATCTTAATAGCAGCACAGTAATTATTATAGACACATTTTTACACAAAATTACCAAAAGAACAAGGTCAGTCGTCAACGTTATTACCTGCAGCCTCATCAAAAGCAGAAGGTCAGCGTCATTACGTACAGCCTCATATGCGTGGTATGTAACAATGAATTACATGTAGCGGTGGTCCAGTGGGTAGCGTGCCTGACTCTTAACGTGAAGTCACATTTTATCGGATCGATTACCACCTTGGACAACGTTTTGCTAGTTTTCGTTTTCGTTTTGTGATTGCAACTGGGACGAATTTGTATCCCATTTAGAAAACGATTTAACCAGACCTCAGCCACAAACTTACAAAATTTTGAACAATTTGAACAGGAAATCTAAAGACACACTTCGAATCAATACAATCCCTTGCAATACTTGGTCAAATCACTTTCAAAATTTATGGCCACAGAATGTCTCCCATATTCCGACATTCCACTCAGATCATTTACACATCGAACACATTACAATGGTAGAACTAGATGCAGTCCTGAGGACACTAAAGTGCAATAAAACACATGGAGAAGATAACTTAAATTTGGAGTTATTTAAATATTCCTGTGGGTCTCTCCAAGAAAGATTCCTCCAGCTCCTCAATAAAATTTGGGAAGGCGAAAAACCACCTGTCAACTGGAATAAAGCAATAGTTGTACCCATTTTCAAGAAGGGCGACAAAAGGGACTGTAAAAATTACAGAGGCATTTGTTTATTAAATTCTGGTTATAAAATATATGCCAACATCATTAAAAATATACTATATAAACACTATGAAAACATTCTTGGAGAGGAACAATTCGGCTTCAGGAAGGGAAGATCCTGCTGTGATGGTTATTTCACAATGAAAATCCTTCTTGAAAAACACCGCGAATTTAATATAGAAGCACACATTGCCTTTGTAGATTTCAAAAAAGATTTTGACAAAGTAAACCGCAATACCTTACTTAATATATTAATATCTGATCACACCCCACAACAGAAGGTGCAAAACATAAGTAACCTTTACAAACATAACTTGATTTCTGTAAAAGTTAATAATATATTATCCGATTGGAAATCGATAAACACAGGAGTGAGACAAGGTTGCGGTCTTTCCCCTCTCCTGTTCATAATATATACTGTATGAATGCTGTTATACGAGAATTTAGAGAAACAAGACATGGCTCCATCCGCATTAACAGAAATCTACAGCTGGACGCAATATTATTTGCAGACGACTTAGTGCTGGTTGCCACCTCGGAGGATGATTTACAGCGTTCAATGTATAACCTGAAACTAGTCTCAGAACACTACCTACTCAATGGAATTACCTCTAGAGAAAACTAAGATAATGGCATTCTGTGGCACGGAACCAGTAAGAAGTAAGATCTGCTTGGATAATAACATTTAGGAAAGAATAAACGATTTTAAATACCTTGGTTTCAAACTGTCTTTCCTTGAAGAAATGGACATACCCGAGAAAATCTATAAATTCAACAGATGTTTAGGAATCATCAATAAAGTTTTTAGACCATCATTAGTTCAAAAACACACTCGAACAAGAATTTACAAAACCTTAGCAAGACCAGTACTTTGCTATGGTAGCGAAGCGTGGATCCCGAGGAAATGCGATGAGAGACGAATAACTACCGCCGAAATGAAATATATGCGGCGAACAGCAGGAGTCACTAAGTGGGATCACAAACGAAACACAGAAGTGCTGAATGGTCTTAACAGCAGACCTATATTGGAATACATCCATGAATACCAAAGAAATTAGCTAAGACAAACAGGATGGACAGAAGCAGGATCCCTAAAGCAGTCGTCAACTACTGCCCCGGTGGGAAGAGATCTCTATGTCGCCCCAGGAAAAGATGGCGTGAAAATTCAAATCTTTTGTGTAGACCGTAACAGTTCTTCTAGGACTAACACATGAAAGGATGATGATGATGATAACGATGGTGCTTGATTACATCCAATTTAATTCTCTTAGACAATTTCCTATACTGTGCGTTTTATATTTGGAATCATTTCCGTATAATATACATAGGGCGATTATCCGTTTACTATAGGGAAGTTTGTAAATACCGGTTATTGAAAGCGGTTGTGTTTTAAACTATTCAGATGGCTTGGCGTCAGTTATGTGAGTGATCAAATATGGAAAGATTTTGGTTGATGTGTCAAGAATTAAGAGGGTGATGACGCAGGGGCTTAGCTGCTCGTCTTTCACCCGGATGGCAAGTGAACAGGATTAAGGTCAATTGAATTCAATAAATGGGATGTAATCAAACACCAAGTTTAAGAAAATAACTAACGAGCAAAAATTAAAGTGTATGGTGGGATTCGAACCTCCAATAATCAGATGCCGCCCGCTAAAACCAAGCACGCTATCCAAGAGACCAGGAAGACACGCAGTTCAAATGTTGCATGTAACGTTTTATAGAGCTACTTCCCCGTGTATTTCATCGTCAAAACGTCGCAGAGCATCTGTGTTGTTTGAGTCTTCAGTCTTTCGATTGGTTTGATGCAGCTCTCTATGCTTCGCTGTCCTGAGCTAATCGTTTCATCTCTACAGAGCTACCATACCCTACATCTCAGGCAATCTCTTTAACATGTTCTAACCTTGGTCTACCCCTACAGTTCTTATTCTCGACCCTTCCTTCCATAACTAAGTTTGCTATTCCAGGGTATCTTAGTATATGTCCTACCAACCTATCTCTTCTCTTCATTAGCAGTCACCAGAAACATCTCTCCTTTCCCAATCGTCTTAATAAATCTTCATTCGTAACCCTATCTACCCATCTGATCTTTAATATTCTCCTGTAACACCACGTTTCAAAAGCTTCAATTCTTCTCTTTTCTGCTGCTCCAACAGTCCAAGTTCCACTTCCATAGCGCGCAACGCTCCAGACAAAAGCCTTCAAAAATTACTTCCTAACAACTTAATCTATGTATCTTCAAATTCTAATTTTGATCCCGCAGTTTACATTTGAAAGCCATTCTTATTAACAGGTAAAAACTAGTTTGTTCGAGTACAGTAGAGCCGTAGGCCTACTTGACTTCAGTACAAGTTGCTTCCTAGTAATTACATGACTCTCGTTTGTTTCAAAAAAAAAAAGAATACAGTAGCTCATCTTGTTGCTAACATAACTCATTACTTGTGTTCTCTCAGTCAATCGCCGAATAACCAGTCGCGGAATAAAATCTTGTCGTACAACAACCCTTGTAGATATACTAAGGAAGATGGTAGCCCAGATAGAGCTATTTCGATGGATAACCCAAGTTCGCACAACTGGCCCTTTCAGGATTCGTAATGGATTCTGACGAGGAATATCGCTTATCGCTAGTATTGCTGCTATGGTCCTCTCTCGGGTGTGCACTGCAAAACAATCTCATGGGGTATGAAAAGTGATGCCAAGGCATTTGTACTCGTTTAGCGATGACAGTTTTATTCCATTGATGCAGATAGTCTCGTCTCGTCCCTAGATGGTCTTCCTCTTCTCCTGTTCGGTACTCCATCGCTACAGTGTTCGTATCATTTATCAATAGGTCATTTTTCTTTGTCCATTCCATGAGCATGTTGAAGGCTTCCTGAAGTCATTCTTGGTTAATTGAGATCAGTAACATACAATCTGTTAAAGGATACATTTTGACCTGTTCTTTTTGCGTCGTTCTAACCACATCATGGGTTGCGATAATAACAATAAATGGCTTACTGGATCCCCTCTACTGTTTGTAGAAAAGGTATGGAACTCGAAAGGTTGTCATCTATAGTTAGTTAGTTAGTTGCTGTATATGATAGAATATTTCCCAGTAACTGAATAATGTACGTTTGTAGGCTATCCATTGTCCTGTAGTTTAGATGGAAGCGTGGTCTTGTTTATGGTGTCAAATGCTTTAGAGCAGGGGTTCTCAATTAGGCTACTTCCCACAACAACAAAAAAGATCACACAAGATCTAGTGTGTATGCTCCTGCCTAATTATGATTTTAACTACCAGTTACATTAATAATAATAATAATAATAATAATAATAATAATAATAATAATAATAACACACAATTCATTATTCTTAGAGCACATCTAAGTACAACAACGTTTTGTAAAACAAATGTCATGCATATGTATTACTTTTGCTTATAAAAATAAAAACAACTGCTGCACGTGCAGTTATTGGAATTGAGCAAATTTTGTTTGTTTCACTAATTAGCTCTTTAGCTGTGACACCTGTGTTCAGTAATGCTTTTCATATTTGAAAGCTCGTGACTTATAAATGACAATAGAAATAATATATACAATTTTCAACATTTCACTTTGAATTTGATAAATGTTATGTTAAAACTCTTCACCCATGAAAAAGTAAAACAGGAGAATAAAAGTGCACATGGAACAGACACTTACGGAGTTAGTGTGATGTGTGAGCTGGAATTTGAGATGAAAGAAAATCCAGTCTTGGTTGGATGTTTGAAACAGCAACCCGCAGATCCCCTTCCAGCTGCAGCCGAGACCGATGCTTCGTCTTGACGGTGTCATTGCGGAAAATGTTTACTCACACAAGTAAGTTGAAGTGAAGGGTAATAACAGGTCCACTGCTTTTCTTGATAAAATGGGATATTCATTCCTAATCTGCACCCAAAAATTTCCAAGAGACTTCGACTTAAATCCATTTCGAAGTATTCTGTCACTTGAGAGTTCTATTATAGTTCCTCCGTTCGGCCGTTTACAGATGGGCTGTTACGTTCGTTTTAAACGGACTGCAAATCCAGTCATTCTCAGTTGAAGGTTGTGGAAATCTACTCTCGAATTTTTTACGAAGGTATTGGAGGTGTTCTACGACAATTTCACTAATTTGACAAATATCTAACTTATTTTCTTCCAGGAATTCATTCAGACAATGAAACATCTCACAGTTAACTTTGTCCATCTGGGCTTTCCAAAGTTCAAGTTTTCTCTTAAAAGCAAGCACTTTGTCGCTTAGAATAAAAATATTACTATTTCGTCCTTGAAGTGACACGTTAAGTTCATTCAGTTTTTCAAATACGTCAGCCATGTAGCACAGTATTAGAAGCCATTTCTTATCCAGAAACAGGGTTGCGAGTGTAGGACTGCTGTCCAATAGGAAAGTACGAAGTTCATTCTTCAACTCCACAACGCGACAAAGGACTCGACCACGAGATAACCAACGTACCTCCGTGTGCAATAGAAGCGAATCATGTGTAGATCCCATCTCCTTGCAAAGAATGGAAAATAGCCGACTGTTTAAAGCTCTTGCTTTCACAAAATTTACAACACTAATTACATCGTTCAGCACTTTATTGACTTACGGTTGTAGTACTTTTGAAGCCAATGCCTCCCTGTGTATCATGCAATGTGTGAATTTTACAGAATTAGTAACAGCACTCACTCTTGCTCTGAAACACTTTTTAGTTCCAGTAAATGCCGACGCCCCATCGGTACATATACCAACACAATTTGTCCATGAGAGATTGTTGTCAACAAAATGGAATTCACAAGAGAAAAAATATCTTCGCCTGTAGTCCGCCCTTCTAGAGCTTTACAAAATAGAAAATCCTCGTGCATTTCATTTCCCTGACAGTAGCGTACAAAAACAAGAAGCTGGGCACTGTTTACGATATAACGACTGTCATCAAGTTGCAGGGCAAATTTTGGGCTATCATGAAGACGTGGTAGCAATTGATTTTTTTTTTATGTCAGAGGCTACCGGTATTACATCAATACTGTATCATTTGAGAGCGGTATCGACTTCAAACAATCGCCGAACTTTTCTCCATGCATGATCGCGCACATTTTCACGGCTGCAGGAAGAAGTAATTTCTCACCAATAATATGTGATGATTTGGATTTTGCAATTAAATAGGATACCTCCAAGGATGCTCTTAGCGCTTTCTTAGGAACTCTTGCGTGCTTTTCTAGGAATCTAACATTTCCTTTTAGTTGTTGCTCGTGGCGCTTAAAAAATGCTAAAGGTTGACTTACATAGTCTGGATGTTTAGTCTGCAAGTGTCTCTTAAGTTTCACAGGCTTCAAACTGTCGTTTGCTAAAATCTCCAAACAAAGAACGCATTGAGGTTGTTCCTGATTATTAGTCGAAAGAATGCTGGTAAAGCCTAATGTCAGATAATCGGATATTCACTTTGTGTGTAGAATTAATAATCCTGATGGGAGCAGAAGTAGACGCGGAAGAACAATGGACTTTGTTTAAATTTGAACCTTGTTCTTTTTTCCGAAGGAGGGCAAGCACCATCACTTTCATGGGGTATCTTTTTACCACTTCTAATAAGCCACTTATCCATGGGTAATGAAGTCACTCGTATCAGTTTATTGTAAAGTTGGCTAACCACGCACTAGAATTCACCTGTTCACTCACTGTCTTTGAACTGACTGGAAAGGCCTAGCTGAATTCGAATCGGCAACGGCAGAAATAGAAGAATCCATTCTTAAAAGAAAGTGGCGGTCATTTTGTCCAGCGGCTTATTGTCATTGAGTGTTTGGTAAGGAGATGTCACTGCGGGTGGCGAGTGAAAGGCATCTGTGTGGGAAATGTTACTCGCCACCTTTTCTCAGAATTCCTGCTGGCAGGATCTACTGGTCAGTTCTCATGAAATAAGACAGCAAAGGTACTAGTTTATTATTCTTGAATGGTCGTGGGAGCTACCTGCCTATGATAGGTTCATGAATATGAGGATATTAATATTTGTTACAGAATATGAAATATAAATATTTCACTCAAAGCCGGCGCCCCCCTTTATCACTCTCTGCGCCCCCCACTTTAGAGTACAGTAGTTTATAAATAAAGCGAACTGCTTTCTTCGGGGTTTCGAAGTGTTTCTCTTAATTCGTCCTGTATAAGTCCTGCTGTTTGAACTGTAGATCTCCCTGAGCGAAAGCCAAATTGTTCTCCCGGAATTTTTGGATCTGCAGTCGTGTCTATTCGTTTCAAAAGGTGTTTCATCAATATTTTGAGGAGCACACATTCCAAGGCTATATACCAATTTAATTATGTTTACAACTGACTATAACCTCTACTGTAAATCTAAGTTGGCAACAATGTGATCAAAAATGTATTTTACTTTTATAAGTTGACAATTGTTTTAAACCAGAAGGAGAAGTACAGCTAATGGCGAAATGTATGTGAAAGATATTGTCTGCGAAATCTGAAGCAATCAGCCATCAAAATTGTATCTCTATCGAATGTAGAGAATTTTTTGATAACTCATAAACATGCTTTATACTGTAGTCAAAAGGTATGATATTGTCGACTTATCTAATATGTATTTTTCATCTTGTATTTGAATGAGGTTATATGTTGTATGGAAGCACACCTTAAGTTTACAAAATGTTCATAATAGTAGAAGAAGATTGTAACTGAGTGTGAAAATCATTATTGTATTCTTTCTTTGTTTGCCAGGCGCCCTTCGATGATACTTGCTGTTTAATTTGATAAATAAAAGGACGTCATACATATTGAAAACGACTTAAGGGGATAGTCTGGCAATAAAATATTGAATTTTTGTGTTTTTCTTCTTTTGCCTAAATATGTTCATTCATATAAGTGCTTTCATAGTACAAAAGGATTTTGGGAAATTCCAAAGAGAAACGTAGAAAAAATATAATTAAATACTAGCCTGCAGCTGAGGAGTGGGCGTGGCATCAAAGGAAAGCAGTCACAATGTTACTTGTTTGCTCTGAAAAAATAATATGAATGCATGTAAAGAGTGAATCTGAACTTTGGTGCCATTTCTTGAGCATTCCAGGTATTCCAGTGTTCTTTGAGATGCAGGTATTTATTTTTGCTCTGTGATCATAAGGTCTTTGAAGTCGTTTGTAAACAAATGAGTGTCAACATAGTATAATCTGGTCAAAGTGCCCAAAGGATGTATTTGTATCCAAACAAAATGTAGAACTAGCTGTGACAAAAGCTGTTTTACAGTTCAATCAAGGATGCTATCTGACAGAAGCAACAAGAACAACAGAGACCACTCCAATGTCAGCAATAAGGAAGCGACTGAGCAAAGTTAGAGACGAGCGACGAAAGAAACAAACGGCAAAACGGTGCTTAGAATTCGGAAAACGAAGAAAACATTCATCAAGATTGACGGCCATACACACTGAGGAAGCTCGAAAGAGAAAAGAAGGAACAATATACAGCCCAGGTGGATTTTAGAGCAAGGATCGGCGGACGATTGTGTTGTGTAACTTTGACTGCGTTTATCTTTAATTTGTGAAATTGAACATTTAAATATAACTTTTTCCTAGTAAATATTTCCTGAATTTGATAAAATGTTTGATAAGAAGATTCAAAATTTTGAAAATTAATTTAAAGGTCACCACACAAGATACCCCAAAAAAACTTACACAAAACTGTTTGGCTATATTATGAGATACAGTCTTCAATTTTTCAAGCACATTAAAGTAAATTTGCTATAAAAAAGATGATTTTTGAAAAACCCCTAAAAATAAAATTTAAAATATTTTCCTCAAAAACGGTTCGTTCAATTGAGTTGTAAGTTTGTAATTGTGTTTAATACTACTCACAAATTATATGTTTGAAATTTGATACCAATTGATAAATTAGGGAAAAAGTTTCATTTTTTACCAGCTTATCCCCTTAATCATTCATCCCTGCTCGGAGCACAAGAATTAAAACAATACTTCGATATGATTTGGATTACTGGAGCCGCCCTTCCCATTATATAATACTTTGAGTGTGACTTTCCTCCATCTCTCTGGTATGTTGCCTAGAGCGAGACATGGATTCACAAACTGGTTATCACTTCATTTAAAATATGCCAGCAAGCTTTGATATAATCATTAAGAATTTCATCTGATTCCCCGGCTTTCCAATCTTTGTTTTGAAACATTGTTGCTCTTACCTCCTCCATAGAAAACAGTTCAAATTCTGTTGGCACTGTCTTGGTGGGTATTTCTTGTCTAGTGTCTTTGTAATACAGAGTACAGACATACCGGTAAAAAAAACTTGGAAATTTAGGTGGTCTTTGCTTCAGAATACTGAATGGCTCCTTTTCGGGCAGTGTAGATATTTTATTTTCTTCCTGACAGAATTTTAGATTTGGACTCCATTATGATTGCCTTGTACAGTTTCCTCTTTTAGGAGTATTCTAGCAGAGAGAGTTCTTTTCTAGCTTGTCGTACCATGTGTAAGGCCGAAACGGTTTCTTTGCTGAGATTTTTTACCAAGCTCCGGTTATGCAACTTTGGAAAAGTCACAGTATCATAGCATTACAGTAACTGGTCGTGTGTGTTAGTAGTCCCAGCTCTTAAATATGATTGGCTCACACTGACACTAATTGTAATAAGTTTCAGGCGTGCATTGCATTCTTTGAAAACGAAATCTATTGTTAAGAATTTCAGAAGTTGATCGTATATAATCATGAATATCATTAAATTGTTTGTTATAAATGTAATGGTTAAATTATATCTAAATAATTGCACCTGTTTATATATATACTATGTTGGCAACCCTTGCTGCTGATTATCATTTTCATGTTTAGCAAGATAGCAGGATATTTCCTTTGTAAATGGTGTGATATTGCTTGTAATGTTGATTCATGAGCAGAAGGGGGGAATTAGTATCTCTGTCATTTGTAATCTTATACTGTACCGTATATAGAAATGGATCTTGGTATGTCTGTCTGTCGGTTCGAGATTAATAGACTTCGACACTGTTTCACGAATTGCATTGCAATTTTGTTGGGTTGTAGTACACACCCCAAGGATGGTTTTTGGCTAAGAAAATTTGGATAGCCTTTACCATTCTTCGGATTTCAGCCTTTTTGCACTCGAACATAGGCTAAGGCAATATCGAGGTGTTTTTTTAAATTATTTATTTACCATAAGTCTTATAAGAAGTATGGAAGGCCTAGTGAAAAAGAGCAAGCCCCACATACATATTTCATGCTTCACTGGCACAATTAACATCTATATTTGTTTTTACAATATTTACATGTTTTACAAAGATATTTGCAGTATTGACATATTTATAATATTGACATAGTAAATTTTTCCTGTTCACTCACTCTCTCGCGCACGCACTTTCATAACCTCAATCACCCCATTCATTTATTCCATTCAGATACACATTCATTCAGCGAGACAATCACTCATACAGACGTTTATTTACACAATGTACTGTTTTTATGTACGGCCTGAATTTTCGAAGAGGCAAGATCTTGGCATCCACTGGCAACGTGTTCCATAACCGCACAGAGCGGCCGTAGAAACCTGTCAGGTAGGCATTGCTACGAGCGAAGGGCAGAACGAGAGTTATATTATATTTAAACTATTTACAGAAAACCACAGCGATAAGTTATGCAGATCTGATTTCAGAGAAAGGGAAACTTCTTCACTTTTAATGAACCTGTATAGCACGGTGTCATTTTCATATACCGTAGTGACATTGATGAGGTGACACAGCGAGAAAGATCGAGCACGTATATAATGAAGAGAAGAGGTCTGATCACAGAATCCTGAATCACTCCAGAAGTAACTTGAACAGCCTGTGATCGAGCTCCTCCGTACACCACACACTGCATTCGACCTTCCAGGAATGACCTCACCCATGCCAATAAGCTAGCCATTTTAATGACCATATTTCTTACACTCCTCATTCCAGCTTTGCAGCCTCTCACCCAGTTCTTCCTCTGATTCACTCCAGATCGCAACATCATCTGCAAATGTGAAGGCTCTAATATCTCCATGTTCTTTCCTTTTAATAGATTTCATTACCAAGTCCATCACAATGATCAATAGAAGCGGTGACAATGAGCTGCCCTGCTGCACTCCTCTCTTTGTTTCAAACCAGTCCGACAAACCACGTCCTACTTGAATACAACTTCTATTCCCATTGTACGAACATTTTAATTTTGTATATGAGGTTATCTCTCACTTGAAGTTCTTTCATGCATTGCCAAAGCGTTTCCCTTGATACACTATCATTGGCTTTCTCAAGGTCCAAAAATATTAGAAATAACGGTTTGTTCTTCTCCCTGTGTTTTTCCATTAGCATCCTAAGTGCAAAGATCAGGTCTGTAGTTGACCTTCCTGGTCTGAAACCATACTGAATTGTACATTTACTGTACTTAACTTCAGGCAATTACCATGCAACGGATAATTAACTAAATAAAGAAATGTATGTTTACCCCCTAATTATTCCCGTTTAATGGGAGCCAGGTTCAGGTAAATACTAAGCGGGAATTAATTAATTCTTCTTTCACCCAAGTGCATGGGGCTAAATGGCCACGATGTCCGAGCCCCTCAAAAAAAAGCAATAACAACTAGAACAACCAATAAGCCAAGATTAAAAACTGACAATGCCAATGCCACAAAACGTAAAACAAATCATTCTTTATTTTCATCTGTATAAAAAAATACATAGTAAAGTATATATTCAATAATTAGATGGAAAAAGTTTCCCATGCCAGCCAAATAGAGAGTAGATCACCTGAGAGGCTCCAACTCAAAAGATCGATGCCACGGTAGACGAGGCCATACAATTTATCTCTTTACAGGTGTGTTATGAAATTAATTAATTAATTAATTAATTAGTTGTCCTGTTGTGTCTTGAAATATGTATTGGATTTGTTCTATAACAAGGTGTAGTGTGTTAGGTACAGCTATCGGGATTACCATTTTATGGAATTGTAGGCAATGTGGTTGGTTTTAGTTGTAAGTATGTAGTTAGTTTGTTATTAGATATATTTCATTGTTCCATTAGACTGTAGTGTGTGTGTGTGTGTGTGTGTGTGTGTGTGTGTGTGTGTGTGTGTGTGTGAAGGCAGTTGCATTGTTTATTAGATATAGTTCAGGGTTTCATTAGACTGTGATGTGTGAGTGTGTGTGGTGGCAGTTGCATTGTTTATTAGATATGGTTCATTGTTTCATTAGACTGTGATGTGTGAGGGTGCATGTGAGTGTGCTTGGTGACAGACTGTTTCAGTGGTAGTATTTTGTTGTTGGTGGAACTTAAGTATGTTTTCGTTAGTCGAATTTTAGTATTTAATTGTTAGTAGAAGGTTTGTTAGTAGAATTGCTCTATTACTTATTCTGAAAGGGAGTAGCAGCCTTTCAGAATAAATCAATTCTTTACTTGTCTTATAGACGGTTAAGATATTGATAATATAAGCCAACTAATGGCTACACTGCGTTCTGCTACACGGCTGAAAGCGACGGGAAACTACAGCCGTAATGCCCTTCCCGAGGATATGCACCTCTCTATGCATAATTACATGTGATGATGGCCTCCTCCCTTGTAAAATTCCAATCCGGAGGTAAACTAGTCCCCCGTTCGGATCTCCGGGTGGGGACTACTCGAGAGGGCGTTAACATCACAGAAGTCATAGAGGAAATCTGACATTCTACGGATAGGAGCGTGGAATGTTAGAAGTCTGCTGGGAAGTGGAAGGTTAGAAAACTTAGAAAGGGAAATGGATAGGTTGAGGTTGGATTTAGTGAAATGAGCTGGCAGGAAGAGCAGGACTTTTGGTCAGGAGACTATAGGGTCATTAGCACTAAATCAAACAATGGCCAAGCAGGGGTTGGTCTCATATTGAGCAGGAAACTTGGACAGCGGGTGGAATATTATGAGCAATATAGTGAACGGATTATTGTACCAAAAATCAATACTAAACCTACCTGCACCACAGTGGTACAAGTCTATATGCCTACCAGTCAAGCTGATGATGAAGATGTTGAAAAGGTCTACGAAGAAATAGATGAAAATCTGAGGTATATCAAGAGTGATAAAAATGTTACAGTAATGGGAGATTGGAATGCTGTGGTAGGAAAAGGAAGAGAAGGGAAGATAGTAGGAGATTTTGGATTAGGTGAAAGGAATGATCGAGGAAGCAGACTGATGGAATTCTGTACCGAGCATGAGTTGGTCATAGCTAACACCTTATTCAATAACCACAATAGAAAAATATACACATGGACGAGACCAGGAGATACAGGGCGTTACCAAATCGACTTCATTATGGTCAAGCAGAGGTTTCGAAACCAGATTTTGGATTGTAAAACATATCCCGGTGCTGACATAAACTCTGACCACAATTTGGTTGTTATGAAATGCAGATTAAAGTTGAAGAAACTGAAGAAAAGTCAAAAGCCAAAAAGATGGGCAATAGACAGACTGAAAGAGAAGGATGTAAACGAAAGATTCAAGAAGAGTATAAAGGAAGGACTAATGAAAAAACCTAAACAAACTTCAATTGCAGACGAATGGGCACTTTTGAAGAATGAAACAACCAAATCCGCGGAAGAAAACATTGGTAGGAAAGAAAGAATAGATAGAAAACCGTGGACCGCACAGGATATACTAGAATTGATGGACGAAAGGCGGAAACACAAGAATGTAAGAGATGAAAAGGGGAAAGCAGAATACAGACGTCTGAGAAATGAGGTTAACAAGAAGTGCAAGGAAGCCAAAGAAGAATGGTTGAAAGAGAAATATGCAGGTATAGAAAATTGTCTGAAATTAGGAAAAGTAGACACAGCTTATCGAAGGATTAAGAACACTCTTGGGGAAAGGAAGACTAAGGGCTGTAATATTAAGGACATAAATAGAAAACCTCTAACAGATAGGGAAGAAAAGGTTGAGAGATGGAAAGCTTACATAGAGTGTTTGTATAAGGAAAAGGAGATTGTGAATCATGTAATGGAAAGGGAGGAGGAAATTGATGAGGATGCGAAAGGAGATTTAATATTGAGATCAGAATTTGACAGAGTATTGGAAGACTTAGGCAGGAACAAAGCACCAGGCATAGATGATATACCGATTGAGTTGCTACGCTGCATGGGAGATGTAGGTCGGATCAGTTTATATCACTTGGTGTGTAGGATTTATGAGACAGGTGAGGTACCCTCTGATTTCAAGAAGAATGTTATCATCCCTATACCGAAGAAAGTAGGAGCTGACAGATGTGAAGATTACCGTACAATCAGCTTGATTACTCATGCTTCAAAGATCCTGTCTAGAATAATTTATAAGAGGATAGACAGCCAGATAGAAACGGAGTTGGGTGAAGACCAGTTTGGTTTCAGGAGAAATGTAGGAACAAGGGAAGCTGTACTGAGTCTTAAGCTGATTTTGGAATGTAGAATAAGGAATGATAAGAGAACCTTCATGGCATTTGTAGACTTAGAAAAGGCTTTTGATAACGTTGATTGGACTAAATTGTTTGACATTTTGAAAACGATTGGAATAAAGTACAGGGATAGGAGGGTGATTTATACAGAAACCAGACAGCAGTCATTCGAGCTGAAGGACATGAGAGAGAAGCTGGTATTCAGAAAGGTGTAAGGCAAGGCTGCAACTTATCACCCATACTTTTGAATCTGTACATTGAACAAGCAATGAAGGAAATTGGAGAAAAATGTAAAGTGGGAGTGAAGATTCAAGGAGAAATAATTTCAACTCTGAGATTTGCCGATGACATAGTCATCTTGGCCGACACGCCTGAGGATTTGAATGAGTTTTTGAATGGTATGGACTCCGTCTTGAGGAAACATGATGAAAATTAATAAATGTAAAACAAAAATATTGGAATGCAGCCGAAATAAATGAGAAACCTCTATGGACATCAATTTGGCAGGTGAAAAGCTAAAGAAAGTAGGAGAATTCTGTTACTTGGGAAGCAAAATAACCAGTGATGGACGAAGCAAAGAGGATATAAAAAGTAGGTTAGCTCAGGCAAGAAAAGCATTTCTACAGAAAAGGAATCTGTTGACATCGAATATAGATTTAGGTATTAGGAATTCATTTTTGAAGGCCTTTGTCTGGAGCGTGGCACTCTATGGAAGTGAAACTTGGCCTATTGCTGCAGCAGAAAAGAGGAGAATTGAAGCGTTTGAAATGTGGTGTTACAGGAGAATGATGAAGATCAGATGGGTAGATAGAGTTACAAACGAAGAGGTATTGAGACTAGTGGGAGAGGAGAGATGTTTCTAGCGATTGCCAATGAAGAGAAGAGATAGGTTGGTAGGACACATACTAAGACACCCAGGAATAGCAAGCTTAGTTATGGAAGGAAGGGTTGAGGACAAGAACTGTAGGGGTAGACCAAGGTTAGAATATGTTAAACAGATTGCCTCGGATGTAGGGTGTGGTAGCTATGTAGAGATGAAACGATTAGCTCAGGACAGGGAGGCATGGAGGGCTGCATCAAATGAGTCAAAAGACTGAGGACTCAAACAACAACTTCCTCCAAAATTGGTTCAACAATATCTCTGATTCTGTTCTCTATTATGTTTTCCAATATTTTCAGAGCATGAGACAGTAGTGTAATACCCCGATAGTTAGTGCATTTACGTCGGCTTCCTTTCTTGAACAGAGGGACAATGATGCCTATCTCCCAGTCCTCTGGGATAGTATTTTCCTCCCATATCTTGTTGAGCATTGGATTGCTGGAATTCCCGCCGCTTTCAGCATATCCGCACTCACTTTTTCTATGCCCACTGCCTTTCCTTTCTTCATGCTCTTGAGCGCCTTTTCAACCTCCAGCCATATGATTGGTAGTTCAGTCGTGGTTGTTCGACTTGACTCTTCTCTGTTTGTTATGTTTTTTTAAATTTCCATTCAGCAGCTTTTCAAAAAAGATCTTGAATTCTTGTTTGATTTCTCCCTCTTCTTGTACCAGAGTTCCATCATCACATTCTATTTCTTTTATGGTCTCTTGATCCCTTCTCTTGTTTTTCACTACCCTGTATAGCAGTTTCATATTTCCTCTGGTATCCTCTTCCAGTTTGTCTGCAAACTCATTCAATTTCTTCTCTTTTCCTTCTCTTACAATGTTCTTAACAGCAAGATTCTTGTTCCTGTACATTCCTTGGAGTCTTAGTATTTCTTGTTCAATGCGTTCTTGCCCCTGTTTTTGTTTTTCCTTGTCTAGTGCCTTCTTTATTTGGTTTCTTTCTTTCACAGCTGTTCTAACTCTATCATTCCACCACGGTGTCTGTTTCTTTCTTTTGATGGAACTTGTAACTCCACATAGGGTTTTGGTCTCTCCCTCAAAGGTGTCTTTGAAGGTCTTCCACTCTTCATTAACGTTGGTTACTTCACCATTTGGCAGATTATGTTAAATTCTTAGTTTATATTCTTCCTTCAGTTGAGCTTCTTCCAATTTCCATGTTTTTGCCCTTGTCGTTTTCATAATAATTTTCTGCGTTTCATTGGTCGAATGTTTGAAGTCTACTATGGTCGCTGTTCATACATTCACTAGAGATGACCTTTACATCTGTGATATATCTACCACCATCCTTATTCGTGATTACGTAGTCAATCAGTGTTCTATGCTGGCCATCCCAACTGTACTGTGTTACCCTGTGACTCACTTTTTTGAAATATATATTTTTGATGATAAGACAATTTCTTCTGCACAAATCTAATAGTTGTTCTCCTTCTGGATTTCTTTTTCGAAATCCATGTGGACCAATGATGTTCTCGTATCAATATCTGCTTACCCCAACTTGCGCATTCAAATCTCCAATAATAACGGTTTCCTCATCAACTGCATCCTCCAGGTCTTGACGAAATTTCTACTTGTCTTCCTCACTGCAGCCTGTCTGTGGGGAATATACTTGTATGATTGTGTACTTAGTGGTCTCCAGTTGCATGGACAATTTTATGATTCTATCACTTTTGCAGATAACTTCAGCTGTGGCATCAGTCCCCTCGCTAATTAAGAATCCAAAACCATTCTTTGCTTCCTTCTTCTGTCCACTCCAGTACAACTTGTATCCTCCCCGAAGAGTCTTACTTCCTATGCCTTTCCATTTGGTCGCTCTTAATCCCAATATTGATATTTTTCTTCTATCCATCATGTCTATGAGTTCTACTGTCTTTCCCGTTATTGATATAATGTTCATAGTTCCAATTCGGTATTTGTGTCTCTTATTAGTTTTGGGTTTACTCTCAGAATATTGTATATCATCAGCCTTACGGTCATCATACTTTACAATTGTCTGAAAGGACGCGTAAGTCCGGTCTATTCTCTTTCCGAGGCTCTTTTTCTTGTTTATTTATTTATCCGAGTCCAAAACACATACATATATACATATAAATTACACAAAATTTTATTTCTCCAGTGTTCAACTGTTATAATGACACAGTCATTAGCTTCTATCAAGTCCTGCATAGCACACGGTCTTGATAACATGCTGCAATTCAGAAGGTGCTCAGGGTCTTGTGTTTCACCACATCTACAAAGTTCTTCAGCACTGTATCCCCACTTCATTAAATTGCTTTTGCACCGACTCACACCAGTTCTCATTCAGTTTAGCGTCTTCCAGGATTCGTATTGTAGATGGTAGCCAGCTGCCGGCTTCTCCTTCATTTCCCACGATCCTGAGCTGAGGAAGGAATTGATATTGTTGTTTGGAGGAAGCTCTTTCTTGATTTTAGCCTAGGTGGATGGACATCAAGTCCATACATTGGATGTCTTGGATCTGTTTCTTGCTTTTTCTTCTCTACTTCTGCCGCTACTTGTCTTCTAACTTCTGGAGGCGCTACTCTCATAAGCGGAAAGATCTTATCGACAGAAGTTGGACGTAGACAGCCTGTCACAATGCGGCCTGTCACATGGAGGGCAACATCTACTTGGTTGGCATGAGCAGAGTTCCTCCAGACTGGGGCAGCATATTCTGCAGCAGAGAAACTCAGAGCAAGGGCAGTTGTACGCAGGACACTAGGCTGCGCTCCCCATCTGGTGTTAGTGAGCTTCCGAACGATGTTGTTCCTGGTGCATACCTTCCGTTTGGTGTCCAAGCAATGCTGTTTATAGGTTAGCGCGCGATCCAGCTTTACTCCTAAGTATTTAGGATGAACACAGTGTTTCAGATTGTGACCTTACCAGGTGACGTTTAGCTGCCTTCTCGCCTCCCTATTGCGCAGATGAAACGCGCATATTTGGGTTTTCTCTGGGTTGGGTTTCAAGTAGTTATCATTGTAGTAGATGGCTAAGTCTTCAAGAGCAAATGTCACCTTTAACTCTACTTCTTCAAACGTTGATCCTTGAGCAGCAACAGCAGTGTCATCTGCGTAGGTGAATGCTCTGGTCCTAGTGTTAAGTGGCTGGTCGTTAGTGTAGATATTATATAATAACGGAGCTAGCACGCTTCCCTGTGGTAGGACATTCTTTTGGTTCCTCCATCGGCTTTTCTTATCCTTGAGGATGACAAAAAATCGTCGATTCTGCAACAAACTCTGAATAAACTGTGCTAGTCGGAAGTCTCTAGTTGTTGAGTACAGCTTCTTTATCAATCGCTTGTGGTTTACAGTATCATAAGCAGCTGTGAGGTTCACAAAAGCAACTCCAGTAATATGTTTCCTTTCATATCCATCCTCAATATACTGGGTTAAGTTCAGTATTTGACCAGAACACGAATTCCCTGGTCTGAAACCTGATTGCTCCTTAATGATCTCTCTGTCAACAAAATCAGAAATTCAGTTCAAATTCATTCTCTCCAGGGCCTTACAGAGATGACAGAGAAGCGATACAGGTCTGAAATTCTTGGGTTCATTTGGTTCTTTGCCTGGTTTGAGCAAGGCCACAACTTTTGCTTTACGCCATAACTTCGGGATTATCATTTTAGTCACACAGGTGTTCATCAGTTGTAGGATCCATTCGATAGTTAAGGGGCCAAAATGTTTTATTTGCTCAGGTCTTATATCATCCAAACCTGCAGCTTTGTTGTGTTTCATCTGTTGAATAGAAGTTCTTAATTCTTCCGTTGTGAATCGTGTACCAAGATGGTTGTTCTCCTGTTCATATCGTTGGATTTTTGTTTCTTTGGGCCTTCTTGAGGCTTTACCGTTCAGCAGTAGTTGATTGGCTATTTGGTCAGCGGTGACTTTATCTGATTCCTGGGTTGGAACTGTAGGATCACCATTGAGATTCTTCAATAATTTCCAAGCTTGACGACTTGTACGCTTCATGTCCAAACTTTCGAGAAGATTACGCCATTTGTCTGTTCTTGATTTTGATATGGCTTGGAGAAGGTGTTCTCCAGTTAGTATTGTTTCCTCTGCGAATGGGTCCATTTCATAGGGTTGTTCATATTTGTTAAGGAGGGATTTTGAGTCCTTATCGAGTCCAGGAATATACATGGTTCTGCAGCCCCTTGGGATGTGTTTCTTGTTGAAAGCAATCTTCACAAAACTCTTCTGCTGACTTTCTAGGCCTAACGCATAGGAGGATTTTCTTTCGGGGTTTACTCCCTTAGCCTTTGGCAGTCCCCTGTCACAACTACAAGGCAGTAGCTAATGAATGTATGCAGCATTTCCTCTACAAAGGTGCCATCAAACCTCCTAAGAAAGAACTCCTCCGCCCAAAGCCGTTGGTTCTCTCTTAGTTTGCCCGGTTTGGTACTGGCCATCTGACCATCGGAAATATAATGAAAAGAAAACAAGACCCCTCGGAGAATGAGGGATCAGGAAATATGAGACAAGGGCCAACTAAGGCGGGAAAGTGAAAGACTCCCTAGGCCTCGAATACCCTAATACCGTCGGTGTCGGAAAAGAACAAGAGTTGACTTGGGAGGTAGACAGGAAAGAAGACGGAGAGGAGCCCGGCATAAGTAAGTGGAAGCAATGCCAGCCGGACTCAGCTGGTGTCCCGTAGACGCTTACCCACGTCCCACTAGATGTGAGCTCCTGGGAAATACTTACTTCTACAACTTTCAGCAGGTCTGATTTGCCACGAGGAATTTCACGGGTGTTCAAATAGGCAATACGAACTGCTATTAGATGCTGTCATAACAAAATAAACAAAATAAACGATATTTGTGAACAAAACTTTGCATATGATCTTACGTGTTTAAGGACTCTACTCAGTGTTGCCCTTTATAGCAACAGCACGGCTTGAGAATTATGTTTATACAATACACATTCGAGACTTCTCGTACACACATCCAACGATTCACAGTTAATCTCAAGAGGGACCATAAATGTTTTAGGTGATGAACTATGGCGTGTCAGTCATCTGGAAGACTACTCGCCAATATAACCCTCTCATATCTGGAACGCTGCCAGTAGTTTGTCTAATTTTCTGGAGGAGTTCTATAGTAATATTATATTTGGGCTAATGGTACACAGAAGGATGCCACCGTACTCTTTTCAGAGCCAATCAACAAAACCCTTAGGACCGGTAATGAAAATTCTTCATATCAACATAGAAGGCATAAGCAGATCTAAATGTGAATATCTATCTAAACTTTCACTTGGGAATAATATTGATGTTATCTGTGTCCAAGAACCTCACACATCCAACGATTCACAGTTAATCTCAAGATCCCTGGATTCCGATTACTTGGAGCTACATTCCATCAGTCATATGGTTCAGCAACCTACATTCGAAATTCTCTTGCCAATGCTCACCTTATCTCATCAAACAACGAGGACAGTATTTTTAACATCACAACACAGGTTAATGATATAATAATAGTGAAGATTTACAAACCTCCGGCTACACCTTGGCCTGACAGTGTACTTCCAGCCTTCACTCATCCTGTTGTGTATGTGGGGGGAATTTAACAGCCATCATACTCAGTGGGGATACAGATCCAGTGATCAGTGTGGTGGAAAGCTTTCTGAGTGGTCAGAACTGAACAACAGTCACCTCATCTTCGACCCCAAAGATAAGGGTACTTTTAAGTCTGGTCGGTGGAACTCTGAGACAAATCCTGATCTATGTTTTGTTTCAAGTGACCAAGATGATCGCTGCTTACCTGTTTTCCGTAAAGTGCTTACAAACTTCCCACACAGTCAACACCGTCCTGTACTCCTGGAAGTTGGAATTCAGATACCTATTATCCGATCTTCTCCACTCCCGCGCTGGAATTTTAGTAAAGCCAACTGGGAAAAGTATTCTGCTGAACTTGATAGCAATGTAAGATGGATCTCACCAGATGTGAACAATTACAACAGGGTTGTAAAATTCTTAATATCAACTGCTAAAAAGCACATTCCAAGGAGTGAAAAATGATTATATTCCTGGCTGGAATGAAGCTTGCGAAAAGCTCTACAGTGACTTTCAAGAGAATGGACAAAGAGTGATGTAGCCAACGACCTCCTTCATAATCTAGACGAACCTAGACGGAGAAGATGAATGGAGACTATGCAGACCATTAACTTCAAGCATTCCAGCAGGAAGGCTTGGAGCCTTTTGAAAAAGTTAGGTAGAGTGCCACAGATACCTCATACTTCACGTGATATATCTCCACATCAAGTAGCTAGCCGAATCGCAAGCAGATCGAAAGTGAAACCTGACAAATATCTCAGAAGGACAATCAAACAGCAGTTGTCACCTATGAAGAGGCACGGCCGTGAAACATCAAAGTTTTTAACTACATTCACAAATGATGAGCTTTTGGAAGCACTCAAGGGGATGAAGAAAGGAAAGGCTCCAGGATTTGACGGTATTCATCCCGAATGTATAACACACTGAGGGAAGAACACAAGAAAATGGCTTTTAAAGTTGTTTTTTAATATCATACTGACAGGAAATCACCCTCCAGAGTTCAAACGGACAAATGTTCTGGCCATACTGAAACCAGGGAAACCTGCCGATAACCCAGAGAGCTATAGACCAATAGCCTTGATGAGTGTTTGTTACAAACTCCTGGAACGGCTCATATATAATAGGATTAGCCCACAAATAAATGGTATTCTCCCTCTTGAGCAGGCTGGTTTCAGACCAAATCGGAGCTGTGAAGACCAAGTGCTAGCGCTGACGACGCATATTGAAGCAGGCTTCGAAAAAAGATTGAAGAGTGGTGCAGTGTTTATAGACCTTACAGCTGCATACGACACGGTTTGGAGGGAAGGTGTGTGTAAAAGTTCCTTAAACTGACAGGCTGCAAGCTAATGGCACAATTATTAAACAGCACGTTATCAAATAGAATGGTACAGGTTGTAATGGGTGGTAAACGAAGTAAAGTTAAGTCCTCAACAATGGTCTTCCTCAAGGCTCTGTGCTGTCTCCTCTTCTGTTCAATTTGTACATCGCGGACATACCACTTACCACCTCTCGTTAGTTTGCTTATGCTGATGACCTGGCATAGTAACTCAACATTCCTCTACATAACCGATTGAGGAAATTCTTAATGCAGATCTCTCTACCTTGCGTGATTACTTCAGAAAGTGGTGTCTGAGACCAAATACCACCAAAACAGAAAGTTTTTTTTTTTCATCTCAACAACCGAGAGGCAAATGTTGCTTTAAAGGTCTCACTTGATGGTTCACCACTACTTTACAACCCTCACTCAAAATACCGTACCTGGGCGTTAGTCTCGATCACACGCTATCTTTCAAGAAACACCTGAACAATAGTGCTGCTAAACCACAGACTAGGAACAACATCCTCCACAAACTCGCTGGTTCAACATGGGGAGCTTCTGCATCCTCTCTTCGAACACCAGCAATAGCATTAGTGTACTCTACAACAGAGTATTGCTCTTCAGTGTGGCTAAACAGTCCTTATGTCAAGAAGATCGACGTAGTCTCCCCCGTGTGGGTGCGGGTTAGAATACACCCACGGTATGCCCTGCCTGTCGTAGGAGGCGACTAATAGGGCCGACATGGCCGAATTACTTGCCAGTTTTGATTTGTTCAGACCCCCTGTGGATGGGGAGGGCAGAATTCATCCACGGTATCCCCTGCCGGTCGTAAAAGGCGACTTAGAGGGGGCCTTATAAAGGTCGATTTTGGTTTTCTGGTCCCAGCTCTGGTTTGACCAATAGAAACAAACATGCATGCTGTTAGGGGAAGGGCCACCAGCTTGGCCATCTGGCCAGAAAGCCTAGACGGTATGCCCCATCCCGTCAGGTGGGTGTGCCATGTACCCTACAGTAGTATCAGCCTTACAACGAAGGTCCCTGCATGGCCGAATACTGGAGCTGAATAAATCCTGTGCATGCCGAGGGGGAAGTGCCTGTTCGAGGCACTGGGACACCGGGCAATATCTGCTATGCCAGGTAGGTATTGCCTTGGCTGGGTGGCGCCCACAGTGATAGCCCCCGTTCGGAGTGGGCAGTATTCGGGGAGGATTTCGTCCGGGATGCCTAGTAAGCGATCACGGACACCTGTACAGGGTGGCACCCTTAAAAAGCCGTCTCTGGAGTGTCGTGCTAATCCCAAGGTGTATACGCCTTGGGATGAAGCCTTTAACAAACGATTTGCGACAGACAGATCACCTCGCTACCTGGTAGCTACCAGGACAGACGGGGATGATTTCAAGCTCGTAAAATCGATCATTTTCGCTGAGGAAATCGAGGGGAAATTTGGTGATCTTAACGGCATTTCCAAGCTCCGGAACGGGCAGCTCTTGCTGCATACCGTTAGCCGGCAGCAAACCGAAGCGTTGCTGGAATGCACGCAATTCGGCGAAATCCCCGTTAAGATCACAAAGCACGAAACGCTGAATGAGGTCCGTGGAGTTATTTTCCATCGTGACCTCATTTTGAATAGCGATGCTGAACTGTTGCGGGATCTGGGGAAGAGAGGCGTCACAAAGATTAGGCGCATCACCCGAAAGATTGGGGAAAGGAGCGTCGATACCGGCGCTTTTATTCTCCATTTTGAAGGTGATGTTGTACCTAAGCAGGTGAAGGTCACATCGTACAACTGCGATGTGCGACCGTACATCCCTCCACCTATGCGCTGCTACCAGTGCCAGAGATTCGGGCATGTTTCCGCCAGGTGTACTGCGAAGGCCGTATGTAGAGAGTGTGGCAAGGGGACACATGAGGGTGACGAGAGGTGTACGCCTCCCCCGATATGTCCCAACTGCCAAGGAAGTCACTCTCCACGGTCAAAACAGTGCCCTGGATTCATTATGGAAGCCAAGATCCAGGAAATCAGGACTCTTGCCAGGCTTTCGTATCACGACGCTCGCAAGAGGTACCGTGATATGAATGCCCCCGAATTTCGGGTATCGTTTGCAGCTGCAGCGACGCCCTCAATCACCCCTGCCGTTAAAGTTTCCAGTGCAGTACCCTCGATGTCCTCTTTTAGTACGAGTTTGAAATCTCCCCTCGCTGTACCAGCGAGCACTGTAAGCCCGAAGGAGGTCCCAAAACCTTCTTCGGCCACGGTTAAGAAGGCGCCGGTTTTAACACCTAAACCGGCGAATTTGGAGAAGAAGTCCTCTTCTTCTCCGAAACGGTCGGCGAACAAGTCTTCCCCAGCTAAAGGGGGAAAGAAGACTTTGCCGACCAGGGCTGGTCCTTCTTCCAGCCCACCTAATACGAAAAATATAGGGGACAAGAGTTTAGTGCTTTCCAGTCGGTCAACACGAATGTACCCAAAAGAGATGGGGTATGCCCTAATCCTGAAATAAATTACATGAGATTAATAAAACACTAGGATGACCAGTTTCGATCGTCAAGCGATCATCATCAGATCCATTACACTTAGGCTACAAAATCTATGTTTGAAATACAGGTGAAAATATTTACAATATGTACAATTATTTAGTTGCAGTATTGGTACTGCAACTGTCAGTGTATGCTAAATGCAGTATATATGTTAGGTGAAATGCTAAATGGTGATAGATATCCGTAGATTGTACTTTAGAGAGATTATATGGTTGTAAACTATGGTTAAACTATAAAATTTTAGGCTAACTACTTATCTGATTGTCTTCCGTACAACAGCTACTCGCAGTTTTCGTGCTCACTGGAACTCACTGTGCGGTCGACTGCGGTGGTTATCTTAACGACTGGTTTTTCCCTGCTTTCTCCCCCCTGCTTCTACGTGCTGTGGGGAGTGATAGCGATGTGTTTATGTGAGGTGTTGCCAACCTAGATAAGATGTATGTTATTGAATGAGGTGGGTCTACAACTATTAAAGACCGTGGATTAGCCCTCGCCACGCGTGGAGCATAACCCATTCGAACTAAGCGTTGACGGTCTTATGAGGACGTCCCGGCACCTTTAATACTGCCGCGAATATGGGCCTTGGTTTATTGCAGAAGAAAAGTACATCGTACACCTGATCCAGATAACATTTACCTATTAATAACCCCCTAATTTCCCCCCTTTTTTATCTAGCTTGGCTGTGTCGTTAAATTGTGTTTTGTTTCCGACAGGGTGTGTTTTTTAGTAGCGTGAAGAGGGGTGAGCTCTCCATGAACGTGTGTTCATTTAGATTGTTGGGATTGTTTCGTTTGGCTAGGTGTATCTCGATTGCTTCCTTTATGTCAAGAGCTCTGCCTTTTGATTCGTGATGGATTATTTTCAGGTCCGACTCTATGTTGGTAAAGCTGTGCCCTGCGTCACACATATGTTCGCACACGGCTGAATGTGTTCCGTATCTTATCGCATTCCTATGTTCATTATAACGTGTGTCTACTCGCCTTCCACTCTGCCCGATGTAATTAGCTTGACAATCGGTGTCTTGGCACGTTATAGAATATACCCCTGACCTTGAATACGGGTCACGTTTATTTAGATTACTATTTAGGAGGTGCCTAGCGGTTGTGTTTTTCGCCGTGAAAGCTATCTTTATGCCTTGCTTTTTGAATAGGTTAGTGATTTTATATGTATTCGCATTCACATAGTTGAAACGCGCAATTTTTTTCTCATTACTGTCCGGTTTGGGAATCGTTTTATCTTTATTTTTATGTTTGGCTATAATTTGATTTATTTTGCTTGGCGAGAAGTTGTTTTCCTTTGCTATTTGCATAATAGTTCTTATTTCCTTATTATAGTTGTCTTTTGACATGGGTATGTTTAAAGCTCTGTGCACCATTGAATTGAAACCCGCTAGTTTGTGCGTACTGGGGTGATTAGACTGATTGTCGATTGCATGCGAGGTTTGTGTTGCTTTCCGGAATATGGAATATGAAAGGTCGTTGTCTTTACGTTCAATAGTTATATCGAGATAATTTATTTTCCGGTCTATTTCGGATTCCTTAGTGAATTTGATAGAGTGTAATTTATTTCAGGATTAGGGCATAACCCATCTCTTTTGGGTACATTCGTGTTGACCGACTGAAAAGCACTAAACTCTTGTTTACTAGGGCAACACTGAAAATATGGCTTCAAACACCACAAATATAGGAGAGAAGAGGGAGACGGTTCGTCGCCGTCTCTCTCGCCCTCCTGCTGACGGGGGTGGCTACTGTCTCTGCTGGCCTTTCCGCTCCCACTACCACCAAGGGAGCGAAGCCTGCTGAAGCCAAGCCCGTCCGTATGAAGGAACTCCCCTATAGAAAAGAAAATAGATCGGCGGAGGAGAGGGGAACGGTTCAGCGCCGTTTCTCTTCCTCTCCTAAAGGCAGGGTTGCTCACGTATCTGCTGGCCATCCCGCTCCCACCACTACCAGTGGAGCGGTGCCAGCAGGAGCGACCTTGTTTTATAAGGACCCGGCGTCTGTGGGGAAGGGACCATCTACTTCCCCTAACACGCGTCGGCGCCGATCCAAGAAGTAATCTCTTCGGGACGTGTCGGGGACAGACACCCAGTCTTCGGACCGGGAGAAAGTCCCTCGACACTGCTTTCGCTCTTCCCCAAGAGCGAGACTCGTGAGGTCCGACGACGACCGCGCGCAACCCAAGAGAGCGCCCGCTCTATTTTCTTCGTCTTCGGACGGAGATGTGGAGATTGAGGTGTGCTCTCCTGCCCCATCATCTCCAACTAGAGATGGGGAAGGGTGGCAAACGGTCAAGCATTAGTAGAAGACCCACTTCTACTTAAGTCCACACCATGGCACTATTACAATGGAACTGTAATAGCTATTCTGTTCATCTCGCTGAGTTACGACAATTAATATCTTCGTTTTCGGCAACCATTGTCTGTCTTCTGGAATCCAGGTTTCGTCCTGGACATGAGACAACAATGCGTCACTTCAAACTCTTCTCTAAAGACCGGGTGGACGGAGCTTTGGCCGCTGGTGGCGTCTGCACTCTCGTCCACTCTAGCCTGTTTAGTGAAGATGTGCCGTTGCGTACTCAGCTAGAGGCAGTTGAAGTTCGTACTTCGTTGCCAGTAATGGCAACAGTATGTAACGTGTGCATCCCGCCTGATTCTCAGCCGGATTACGACCAGCTGGTGGATCTAGTCTCTCAGCTCCCCCCTCCTTTCCTCCTTCTGGGAGGGGTTAATGCCCACAACACCATCTGGGGCTCCGCTACCACTAGCGGTAAAGGGAGAGATTTTGAGAGGCTGATCAGGCGGCTGGACCTGTGTCTGTTGAACACAGGGGAGCCTACGCACTTCTCTCTTGCACACGGTACTTATTCAAGTATCGATATTACCCTGTGCAGTCGTGCGCTGGTTCCCCTGCTACAGTGGGGTGTACACGATGACCTTTGTAATAGTGACCATTTTCCAATTATCGTTACTCTTCCGAACCAGAGAGCCATCGAGATACCAAGTCGATGGCTTCTCCGTCGGGCTGATTGGCCAACATTCACGGCACGTGCGGTGTTTGCCGAAGATACATTTGAGAGTGTCGACGATCATACCATTCATATAACGAATGGTATTTTGGCTGCTGCTGAGGAAACAATACCTTCCTCATCCGGCAACTCACGCCGGAAGCTTGTCCGTTGGTGGACAGCCGAGATTGCAGCAGCCATTAAAGATCGTCGACGTGCTTTCAAATGCTATCGGAGGCAAAACACTATGGCCAACCTTATCACCTTCAGAAGGATGCATGCTAGAGCCCGATATCTGATTCGGGAGAGTAAGAAAACGACGTGGGAAAAGTATGTGTCGTCTATGACGGCGCATACTCCTTCATCTCAAGTGTGGACTAAGTTTCGTCGGATCTCCGGACTCCCGACATCACTGTCGATGCCCGGAGTGTCCATCAATGGAGTCATAATCACGGACCATCTCACCATTGCCAACAGCATTGGCTCACACTTCTCCGATGTATCCTGCTCCGGGAGTTACGATCCTACATTTCTGACTCTGAAGCGGGAGGCAGAGACTCACCCCTTGTCCTTTGCCACTGCTGCTTCGGAGTACTATAATGTACCATTCTCTGAATGGGAACTGCGCAGTGCGCTTGCACTGTGCAGGGATACAGCTCCTGGACCGGATAACATACATAATCAAATGTTAAAACATCTGTGCGAATCCAGTATAAAAAACTGTTGATCCTCTTCAATCGTATATGGATTGGAGGGGAGTTTCCATCTCAATGGCGAGAGGGGATCGTGATACCGATTCCTAAGGCTGGAAAGGTTCCCAAGTTTGTAAGCAGCTATAGGCCCATTTGTTAGACAAATGGCCTATGCAAGCTGCTCGAAAAGATGGTGAACCGTCGACTGGTGTGGTTCTTGGAGGATAAAGGTCTCCTGTCTGAGTACCAATGTGGATTTCGCTCTCATAGGTCCACCTCTGACCATCTGGTGCGACTTGAGAGCGCCATACAGGAGGCTTTTTTTTCCGAAAGCAGCACCTAGTCACGGTTTTCTTTGAGCTCGAGAAAGCCTACGACACCACATGGCGCTACGGGATCCTTTCCACCCTTCACAAGTGGGGACTCCGTGGTAACTTACCGACTTTCATTGCGAATTTCATGTCCGTTCGACTCTTCCGTGTAAGGGTCGGTAGGACATTATCGCAATACTATACCCAAGAAAATGGAGTTCCTCAGGGTTCAGTGCTGAGTGTCACCTTGTTCGCGATTGCCATTAATGGCATTGTTGCCGCCGCCGGGTCCGCGGTAGTTCCATCGCTGTATGTAGACGATTTAGCTCTGCATTACAGCTCTGGAAGTATGGCAGTCGTGGAACGGCAATTGCAGCTAGCTATCAACCGGGTCGACAGGTGGGCTCACGACCGGGGTTTTCGTTTTTCAGCAGCGAAGACCTCCGTCGTCCATTTTTGTCGGCTACGGAGGCTACATTTACACCCTGAACTACATCTCAGGGATGCTGCGTTGCCGTTGGTTGACACTTATCGCTTCCTGGGGCTCCATTTTGACAGCAAGTTAACGTGGCAGCACCATATACGGCAATTGAAAATGACATGTCTCAGGAAACTGAACATGCTCAGGTTTCTTAGTGGCACTACGTGGGGGGCTGACCGTGCGGTGCTGCTACGGTTCTACCAAGCCCTCGTCCTGTCCCGGCTAGACTATGGTTCTGCGGCATACGGTTCAGCAAGGCCGGCAACCTTGAAAATGCTGGACAGTATCCACCATAGTGGCGTTAGGCTGGCTACCGGTGCCTTCCGGACCAGCCCGATACCCAGCCTACTCGCCGAATCGGGTGTTCCACCTTTAAATTATAGACGCCAACATATGCTTTTAGCATATGCTGCCAATGTGCGTCAAATGCCGCAACACCCGACCTATCAAGCTCTCTTCGGTACACAAAACCACCAGGGGTACCAGGGGTTGGGTATTAGACTTGATAGCTCGTGTACCGAAATAGGAGTGGCTGTAGGTCCCTGTATGATCCGGACATCTAGCGAGGTGCCTCCGTGGCAAGTCCCGCGTCCGGAAATTCGGTTAGATCTGCACCGAGGTCCTAAGGTGAACACGGATGCCTCCGTTTACCGGAGGCTGTTCCACAGCATAGTTCACCAATTTCCGGACGCTGGCATTCTATACACGGATGGTTCGAAGGTGGACGAGAAAGTGGGTTGGGCTTACGTTATTGATGGTGCAAATACCAAGATCTCTTTGCCTGAGGCCTGTAGTGTGTTTACTGCGGAGCTCGTTGCCATCTATGAAGCTCTGCAGTTTGCACTACAGGATGCACGAATCCACTTTCTCGTGTGTACCGACTCTTTGAGTTCGTTGCAGTCAATTGCTACGTGTTTCCCGCAACACCCCCTAGTGCAGCGAATCCACGACCTACTAGCCGGGCTGTGCCACGCTGACACTCGAATCACCTTTCTGTGGCTTCCAAGCCACATGGGAATTGCGGGAAATGAGTTAGCAGATCAAGCTGCAAAACAGGCGGTATCACTACCACCTCGACCAATGGAGGTACCCGCTAGAGATATTCGCTCTCAGTTACGCCTACAAGTTCTGGCCTTTTGGGAGAGTCAGTGGATAGCTGACCCACTGCCCAGTAAACTGAGAGCGATCAAGGGAACTACTCGCGTGTGGCGGAGCTCCTTCCGGGCCCGGAGAGAGTCCGTCATTTTGTGTAGGCTAAGGTTAGGTCATACAAGATCCACCCACTCGTACCTAATTAGAAGGGAAGACCCCCCACTTTGTACCTGTGGAGCCGTATTCACCGTGGCCCGTGGCTTGCTGCGATTAAAATATATCATCATATATTGAGCCCGCTCAGGCTCATGCATCAAATATTTCTTTGAAAGCAGTATTGACTTTACATGCACATATTTAAACACAAATAGTGCTAAATGTTCCGGCATAACTCAACATGATGACAGTGTTTCGCCCCGGTGTGCTATTGGGCTCTTCAGTTGGTTAAAGCACACCTCACGAAGACACTGTCTAGTGCACACTGGGAAGGCCATTGCAAGACGTATTTGATACATGTGTATCCGCGTCACGAGCAAGCCAGTGCACTATGGGAGTCGAAACTACATTCCAAAGCAATTATAACCTTACCTTGGCATTGAATATACAATTTTCATAAGAAAATATGCATTGTCCGTTGAGCCATAATATATTTAAACACAAATAGTGCTAAATGTTCCGGCATAACTCAACAAGATGACAGTGTTTCGCCCCGGTGTGCTATTGGGCTCTTCAGTTGGTTAAAGCACACCTCACCAAGACACTGTCTAGTGCACACTGGGAAGGCCATTGCAAGACGTATTTGATACATGTGTATCCGCGTCACGAGCAAGCCAGTGCACTATGGGGGTCGAAACTACATTCCAAAGCAATTATAACCTTACCTTGGCATTGAATATACAATTTTCATAAGAAAATATGCATTGTCCGTTGAGCCATAATATATTTAAACACAAATAGTGCTAAATGTTCCGGCATAACTCAACAAGATGACAGTGTTTCGCCCCGGTGTGCTATTGGGCTCTTCAGTTGGTTAAAGCACACCTCACCAAGACACTGTCTAGTGCACACTGGGAAGGCCATTGCAAGACGTATTTGATACATGTGTATCCGCGTCACGAGCAAGCCAGTGCACTATGGGAGTCGAAACTCCATTCCAAAGCAATTATAACCTTACCTTGGCATTGAATATACAATTTTCATAAGAAAATATGCATTGCCCGTTGAGCCATAATATATTTAAACACAAATAGTGCTAAATGTTCCGGCATAATGGAGTTTTGACTCCCATAGTGCACTATGGCTTGCTCGTGACGCGGATACACATGTATCATATACGTCTTGCAATGGCCTTCCCAGTGTGCACTAGACAGTGTCTTGGTGAGGTGTGCTTTAACGAACTGAAGAGCCCAATAGCACACCGGGGCGAAACACTGTCATCTTGTTGAGTTATGCCGGAACATTTAGCACTATTTGTGTTTAAATATATTATGGCTCAACGGACAATGCATATTTTCTTATGAAAATTGTATTTACATGCTCAGTTCTACAGAACACACCCTGAAGCTTCCTCATGAACAATTCATTATTTTGACTACGAAGAGGACGGCTTATTTTCCTCCTAGAGATATATTAGTCACTATTTTTATGCCACATATCTCAGGAGCTTGAAATATTTAATTCTGCTTAATTTGCCAATTTCTACGCCTTTTGGGAATGGCAAATATATTTTTGGTAAACGTATTTTTTCACCGCAGACATGCGGAGGCTTATGAAAGTAGTCACTGCTTTGACTAAACTACTTCCTTGTCAGGAAGCCGTGCCATGCACGCATCACACCGTTTTGTTAGTCCGCTGAAGCTGGACGCTTGTGTCGATTGTCCGTCTGATAGACGAAGGCCATTATAGGCGTACGAAGACCACGCATTTGGGAAGACATTTATCTACAGCCATCGAGCTGAATCGAACAGTTTCAATAACGCACAGTATTACTTTAGGCTCAGTAAAGCCAGTGCTACGTTTATGTGAATATAAAAATTTTGATTGTGCAAAAACTACGATTTTTCACCGACCACGAGGGCCGTCTGTAGTCAGACGAGGGTAACATTCTTTTTCTGAAAAGTGAAATATTAACTCGACGACAACGTCGTGTAGCCCAGTGTGTGCTACGGTACAATTGCAGTACGATAAACCTATTTATCGCTTGTACGCAACGGTGATTACCCAGATTCTGTGTGATTTATACCTTGTAAAATCAGTGTTTGATTTACCACATGCTGGTAAAATAGAATCTGTGGCAGGAAAAGCAGAGTATTTGAACGACCTGCAAATATTAGAGCCAGTGAGCATATTTTATACTAGAATCAGTGAATATTTTTCCAATCTCGATGATTAACTTTATGCACCACGTGCTGATATTTCTACAACCATGCTGTGAGAAGATGATGTAGGAGTAATTTACCATGTGAGGGTAACTCCAACGGAATACGCCAACACCATGGAATTGTCCAGCCGACACTACTACGTACAAACCATGTACAGTTTACCAATTGATGACCACGAGAACATGCTAAAATCCATAACCTTACCCAGTATTTTAATGCTTGGAACCTTGAAGGCATTAAACCCCTTCCAATGGGAGTTCTGGAAGGTGAACTACCACATCATGTAACCGTGAGTCATGTAAATATTGTAAGAAGTTTGTCCAGGTCGTAGTAGTAGTGATTGCATTGTAATCTTAAGCCGAAACGCAACGATATTTGACCAATTAGGTAGGAAATGTGTGTACTTTATTTCTTTAGTACTGGGACAATATTTCAGTGAGACACCCCAAGTCCGTGTATTTTACGGCAGGTGCAATATTCATGTATTTCAGAGAATTTTTATGTCAGAGTAAAGGACATCTTCAACTACAAGAGATGTAGATCTTGTGAAAGTAGGGGGACAGCCCATAGTTAGGTCCCTTCTTTAATTTGAGAGCTCATTCACGAATCATTTTTCGGCCAACCGATGCCGTAACATTTTTGTACCATTTATATGTCATTTTCGTGAGTACATTTTACCACGTGTAGTTCGAGAGGAACGAACTCATATACTGTTAAATGGATACACTAACCAAACTCGTATCATTTAAAACGTCACAGCAGAGGTGAGATGTTTATTTTTTGTGTTGTGGAGAATGCCAAACCACACCTATCAAATCTTACATGTACATAGAACGAGTGACACATCTTCAGATCAGTGCAGTCAGATTGCACGAGTGTTATCTCTTAACATTACTACTCTTTGAACATTATGCAACGTTATATCTTTTTAAAAGGAATGTAATCCCAGGAAACACCATTAGGGAGTGATGAGACATTGTTAGGATGATCTGTAGAGCACTATAGGACTTTATTTCGTGCTCCTACAGGTTATAAAATGATCATTTCAAAAGCACTACTCTTTGCTATGCAACATGAGCTGCGCGCGACGTAGACAGGCTTGCTTGCGCCCAGCTGAGAACCGGTTTGCCCGAGAAACAAAAGTGAGACGACACTGAATGACTACTTTTTGTGTGCTACATTACGTCACGAGCCTAGGAAATTTGAAGGGCACAGGTTTTATTAACCATGCTACGAGAGCAGCTTAGGGAGCTGTCAACACCTGTTATTTGTTATGAAGTAGCGGAACGCACGTCTATGCGAATTCCTTAAATGTTTTAGCCGACGACTTTGATCGCCTGGCGCGTTGTAGTAAGGTTTAAAATATCATGTTAATTCACCCAGCTTTGTATAAATTAGGCTAGCCAGTGTAATTGTTGTGTCCGTGAACACATTATTTGGTATTTGGCAGAACGGAATGAATGTTCGCCTTACCCTTGGTTTATTCCGGCGTTCTGGAGCTATGCTCAGACGACCGACGTACCACGCGCAGTTGGTGTAAGACGCCCTAACCTGTGTTATTGTCTGACTTGTTGAAGTCAAGGTATTTGAGTGAATCTCCAGTGAGATCACCTATTGCAGCCTACGACTGGTGTCATTAATACAAACAACTAAACCATATTTAAACCTACAACCTAAATCAAAGCATAATTATCCTAAACCAACGGATTAATTAATTATTATAAATAATTTACAGCTATAATTTTGCAACCATTTGCTTGTTTTTAGCGACACCGTGACTTCAAGCCATTTCCATGTGGGAGATGACTTTTAAATGAGCTGACACTACTTGTACCGACGACATTGGATCTACGGGACCGATAGTCAGTAACTTGCGGCCCGCGTGATCTGAAGCTTGTAAGACGCAATTGTAATTGCGCTTTGCCAACGTAACCTACATGCCTGAGATGACGATTGACTACAAACAGTATGTAAATTCGCGAAGGTAGGCTAGTATAAGATTGTTTACTTATTCCCTAGTGCATTTATTCACATTGTTTCCTTATTAGACGTAAGAGTGTTTATGCAATGTTTTTTTTTTGATAGTCAGTGGTCAAATTATCATTAGCTTTGGTAATAAGCATTTGTTTACGACGCATCTCGTCGTAATAATTTCGTTCACATAGGCATTAGATAAAATTATAAATGTAATTTAAATGTGGACGTGGTACCATCCTAACCTAGGGATAGTACTTGTTTGATATTAAATGTAAAATCTGCCGAGTCATTTGTTTGTAAATTTGCTACGCGTTAATTATTAATGTACCACGCGCCTAGTTTGCTTTGATATTCTTTCCATGTAACTAGGATTTCGCGGGGGTCATTAACGTCAAAAGAGGGATGACTCATAATTGGATTTAGATTAGCGGATTAGCCGATTTCAACCCTCGGAAATAATTAGGGGTCTTACTTGAAAAAATTATTCACGAATCTAACTTAAGACTGGATCTCTTTTTATTGCTAGCTTTGTTGTTTGGATGTATTTCTTTGGGGCGTCTTTGACTGTTTCCGTGCCTAATGACCCAGATCCCCTGGATCAAGCCTCTCGTGCTGAGCTAGCCCACAAAGAAATGCACCCGATCCTCAGGAGTTTGGGTTCGAAGGACGGGGTCTTTCGAAGTGCCATCTCTTCGGCGGATGGTACCCGAAATACCTCCTCTAACGGGCTCAATATACAGAGTGTTTCTAAATTCCGATTACAGTCTTTGTGCGCTTGTAGTGTGGACATAGACGGTTAAGTTTAGCATAAGAACTTGTGTCCGGAAACGTACCGTCTACCCGCTATCCGCAAAAAAAGCACTACAGCACACGTTCAAATCTGCCGCATTTTGGCGGTGCCACTGACAAAAGTACGTACGTCATTGAACGATCACCTGATGCCCCATATGCTCTCCAAGTTTCTTGATATTCCTCGAAAAAGTACTGCACGAGTTCTTAGACGATGTGCCACTGAATGTGCATCACACCATGGGGTTTCAGCACGATGGTGCAACACCTCATTTTTCACTTGTGGTACGAGATCATATGAACCACACATTTGGGCAACAGTGGATAGGTCGTGGTGGCCCAATTGCTTGGCCTGCACGTTCAACGGACTTTACACCGGAAATAAATGCGATATGGTTGATAATCTTCAAATTTTAAATATAACAAAGAAGAGTAGAGCTTCTTCAAATATTTATTACTGTAGTTCTCCAATATTAACTATCTTTTGCGTGGACTGCTTATGGAATTATTCAACGCAAGTGTGTTTTTTTCGGGGCCAGTGACCAAAATGTAAAATTTTTACTCAACTGAATGTTTGTACAATTATGGTGTAAATTTGTATTATTTATTTTGGTATTCTATTAGACTGTGATGTGTGAGGGTGCATGTGAGTGTGCCTGGTGATAGACTGTTTTAGTGGAAGTATTTGTTGTTGGTGGAACTTAAGTATTTTTTTCGTTAGTAGAATTTTGGTATTTAATTGTTAGTAGAAGGTTAGTATTTTTGTTAGTAGAATTGCTCTTTACTTATTCTGAAAGGGAGTAGCAGCCTTTCAGAATAAATCAATTCTTTACTTGTCTTATAGACGCTTAATATATTGATAATATAAGTCAACTAATGGCTACACTGCGTTCTGCTGCACGGCTGAAAGCAACGGGAAACTACAGCCGTAATGCTCTTCCCGAGGATATGCACCTCTCTATGCATAATTACATGTGATGATGGCCTCCTCCCTTGTAAAATTTCAATCCGGAGGTAAACTAGTCCCCCGTTCGGAACTCAGGGTGGGAACTACATCACAGAAGTGACAAAGAGGAAATCTGACATTGTACGGATCGGAGCGTGGAATGTCCGAAATCTGCTGGGAAGTGGAAGGTTAGAAAACTTAGAAAGGGAAATGGATAGGTTGAGGTTGGATTTAGTGAAATGAGCTGGCAGGAAGAGCAGGACTTTTGGTCAGGAGACTATAGGGTCATTAGCACTAAATCAAACAATGGCCAAGCAGGTGTTGGCCTCATATTGAGTAGGAAACTTGGACAGCGGGTGGAATATTATGAGCAATATAGTGAACGGATTATTGTAGCAAAAATCAATACTAAACCTACCTGCACCACAGTGGTACAAGTCTATATGCCTACCAGACAAGCTGATGATGAAGATGTTGAAAAGGTCTACGAAGAAATAAATTAAATTCTGAGGTATATGAAGGGTGATGAAAATGTTATAGTAATGGGAGATTGGAATGCTGTGGTAGGAAAAGGGAGAGAAGGGAAGATAGCAGGAGATTTCGGATTAGGTGAAAGGAATGATTGAGGATGCAGGGTGATGGAATTCTGCACCGAGCATGAGTTGGTCATAGCTAACACCTTATTCAACAACCACAATAGAAGAATATACACATGGATGTGACCTGGAGATACAGGGCGTTACCAAATCGACTTCATTATGGTCAAGCAGAGGTTTCGAAACCAGATTTTGGATTGTAAAACATATCCTGGTGCTGACATAAACTCTGATCACAATCTGGTTGTAATGAAATGCAGATTAAAGTTGAAGAAACTGAAGAAAAGTCAAAAGCCAAAAAGATGGGCAATAGACAGACTGAAAGAGAAGGATGTAAACGAAAGATTCAAGAAGAGTATAAAGGAAGGACTAATGAAAAACCCTAAACAAACTTCAATTGCAGACGAATGGGCACTTTTGAAGAATGAAATAACAAAATCCGCAGAAGAAAACATTGGTAGGAAAGATAGAATAGGTAGAAAACCGTGGATCACTCATGATATACTAGAATTGATGGATGAAAGGCGGAAACACAAGAATCTAAGAGATAAAAAGGGGAAAGCAGAATACAGACGTCTGAGAAATGAGGTTAACAAGAAGTGCAAGGAAGCGAAAGAAGAATGGTTGAAATAGAAATGTGCAGGTATAGAAAATTGTCTGAAGTTAGGAATAGTAGACACAGCTTATCGAAGGATTAAGAATACTTTTGGGGAAAAGAAGACTAAGTGCTGTATTATTAAGGACACAAATGGAAAGCCTCTAACAGATAGGGATGAAAAGGTTGAAATATGGGAAACTTACATAGAGTGTTTGTATAAGAAAAGGGAGATTGAGAATCATGTAATGGAAAGTGAGGAGGAAATCGATGAGGATGCAAAAGGAGATTTAATATTGAGATCAGAATTTGACAGAGCATTGTAGGACTTAAGCAGGAACAAAGCACCAGGCATAGATGATATACCGATTGAGTTGCTACGTTGCATAGGAGATGAAGGTCTGATCAGGTTATTTCACTTGGTGTGTAGGATTTATGAGGGAGGTGAGGTACCCCCTGATTTCAAGAAGAAGGTTATCATCCCTATACCGAAGAAAGTGGGAGCTGACAGATGTGAAGATTACCGTACAATCAGCTTGATTACTCATGCTTCAAAGATCCTGTCTAGAATAATTTACAAGAGGATGGAAAGCCAGATAGAAACGGAGTTGGGTGAATACCAGTTTCGTTTCAGGAGAAATAAAGGAACAAGGGAAGCTGTACTAAGTCTTAGGCTGAATTTGGAAGGTAGAATAAGGAAAGATAAGAGAACGTTCATGGCATTTGTAGACTTAAAAAAGGCTTTTGATAACGTTGATTGGACTAAATTGTTTGACATTTTGAAAACGATTGGAATCAAGTACAGGGATAGGAGGGTGATATACAATCCATACATAAACCAGACAGCAGTCATTCGAGCTGAAGGACATGATAGAGAAGCTGGTATTCAGAAAGGTGTGAGGCAAGGCTGCAACTTATCACCCATACTTTTCAATCTGTACATTGAACATGCAATGAAGGAAATAGGAGAAAAATTTAAAGTGGGAGTGAATTCAAGGACAAATAATTTTAACTCTGAGATTTGCTTATGACTTCGTCATCTTGACTGACACGACGGAGGATTTGAATTGAATGGTATGGACTCCGTGATACGGAAAGAATACATGATGATAATTAATAAATGTAAAACAAAAATACTGGAATGCAACCGAAATAATTCAGAAACCTCTGTGGACATCAAATTGGCAGCTGAGAAGCTGAAGGAAGTAGGAGACTTCTGTTACTTAGGAAGCAAAATAACCTGTGATGGACGAAGCAAGGAGGATAGAAAAAGTAGGTTGGCTCAGGCAAGGAAAGCATTTCTACAAAAAAAAAGGAATCTGTTCACATCGAATATAGATTTAGGTATTAGGAAGTCATTTTTGAAAGTCTTTGATTGGAGCGTGGCACTCTACGGAAGTGTAACTTGGACTAATGGTGCAGCAGAAAAGAGGAGAATTGAAGTGTTTGAAATGTGGTGTTACAGGAGAATGATGAAGATCAGGTATTAAGACGAGTGGGACAGGAGAGATGTTTCTGGCGACTGCTAATGAGGAGAGGAGATAGGTTAGTAGGACACGTAATAAGACACCCATGAATAGCAAGCTTAGTTAAGGAAGGAAGAGTTGTGGACAAGAACTGTAGGGGTAGACCAAGATTAGAATATGTAAAACAGATTGCCTCGGAAGTAGGGTGTGATAGTTATGTAGAGATGAAACTATTAGCTCAGGACAGAGAGGCACGGACAGCTGCATCAAACCAGTCAAAAGACTGAAGACTCAAACAACACCAATGGAAAAAATGGAGACCAAGGAAAGGAAGATTTTGAGGAAAATCCTGGGTCCAATCAAAGAACACGGCGAGTTCCGAAGACGCCACAACCAAGAGTTGTACACTCACGTAGAGAAAATAACGGACGTGATGAGGAAAAGGAGGATTTCTTTCTATGGACATATAACTCCAATTAAATCAAAACGGCTATCCAACCGAATTTTTGCTTTTCTCCATGAGAAAAAGACAAAGGGGGTCCTGGTTCAGTGAAGTAGAGAATTATCTGTTGGAGATTGGGATAACATGTGAAGATATCCTGGAGCGTGGCCCACTTAGGGAAAAACTTCAAGAACATCGGAGTTTTCAACCTAAGCAGAAACTAAAAGCCGGAGAGGCGTGAATGACGGAGAGAAAGGTGCAACATCGATTGCGAATGAAAGAGTACTGGGCCAACGTTAAAATACAGAAGAAACAGTTGACATGACGAGCTCCTTAGTTGGCCGTAACGAACCAAGAAGAAGAAGTAAACAAACCCCTGCCTGTATGTCTACTGTCGTTGCATTCCTCCCGTTTAGTCTTAAGAGGAAACTATTTTACTCGTATCCTTAATAAGGTAAGCTATCTCTTCTTCCTCTGGGTCCAAGGGAATGCATCAAAGACTAGTTTCTTTTTTTCACGGAGGATAAGCTCCACTTGAAGGCTTCATTGTCAGTGTATACGGCAAAATGACGGTGCTCCAGTGAGGTACGATGACGTTCACACCCAAAAACAATAGCAAGACTCTCCTTCTCAAATACAGAATAACGTCTTTTGTGTTTATTAAATATCCTGCTGGTGAAGGCAATTGGGGCGAATTTTCCATTAATTGGTTCAGCACACTAGAGACAACCAAATCGCTAGCATCACAATGCAAAAAGAATTTTGAATCAAAGTACCGTACATGTAAAACGGGGAGGTAGACATACATTCTTTTAATTTCACAAGAGCATCTTCCTGTTCTTGTCCCCAAATGAATCGAACATCCTTTTCAACATATTTAATGGAACAGCAATATCTGAAATGTCCCTTATATAATGGGAAAATAAAGTTAATAATATCGTATGGCCTCGGGTGCCGGGTGAAAGCTTTGTTATTTGACACCCAGAGGGTAGCTTGCATGTCGAATTTCGTTATTCCTTGAAGCACTATGAAAGTCAAGGAGGTTAGATATCTAAGCTCCTTGAACACTATAGAGAAATGAGGCACATTGTGTAGGCGGAAACTCCCGAGATTAATTTTGCCATTATGAACACGGCCTACTGAATTCAAATGGGTTCTTTGACATGCCAATATCGTATGACATGCGTGTCGTATTTTTGCCGCCTTTCAAAAAATCCCTTACCAAGGCCAGGACTGAACCTGCAAGCTTGGGGTTAGTAGACCGACACGTTAACCAATCACCTACCGTGGCATGCTGGTAAATAAGGTAAACATGCCCAACATCCGTCGTAGCGTTTTCAAAGATGTAGGGGCAGGGAGTTCTTGAATACATCTCGCACGTTTGGCGTAGGAATTTTATTTCATTAGACGCTAGCGAACTCTTGTCAGGGTTAACAGTTAGACCAGCGTTCCTCAAACGCTCGAAAACTTCACGTAGATGAGCGACATGTTCATCACACGAACCGCTGTACACAACCAAGTCATCAAGGTAATTAAAAATACATCGGAATTTCAAATCTCTCAGTAGATTTTTTAGGATACGGCTAAGTACTAGGGCTCCAATGGCTATACCGATAAGCCCTGGAATTCAAAATGGCCGAGAGGAGTCGAAAATGTAGATAATTTACGACACTGTACATCCAAAGGTATCTGAAAATAGGCGACATGAAAGTCAGTGATAGAGAGAAGTTTTGCACCGTGAAAATGTTAAAAGGCACTCTCCAATGCGGGTAGTGGAAAATTGTCAAATACAACCTTCTTATTCAGTAAATGGTAGTCCATGACAAGGCGAAATTCACCATCCTTCTTGGGGACAAGATATGATAGGAACTAGTAGGTCACTGACGTACTTCTTCATGGGCAATCATTTCGGAGCGGAGCTAGGAAATAGAGCGGAACGCATGGGAAGCGCGCTGGGCCTTTAACCTAGATATCCGTGGAAAGAAAGCACACTCTGTAACCATTTGCACCTCTCTCGGCATTTAAAGAGTTTGAGATACTTACTAAATATAATGTGACATGAAAATGACCATGTTAGCCCTGTTCCATATTGACGAAGTATAATAAGTCCTGACGATTAAAACCTTAAGTATGAATTAATGAAGTCAATATTAATTAATTAATACTTAAGGTTTTTAATCTTCAGGAGTTATTATACTTGCCAAAGCAGACGAGGAATTGACCGAAAAAAGCTCATATATTCTGGGACACTTGAGATGGAAAATGGTAGTGAAAGCTTGGGACAGTTTTTGCGCTGGGTCCGACGAGTTACAAATCTAACATGCTCGAGCCCACAGAAGATGAGCAAATAGACAATCCCAGAGGCGTGAACGGACGTGATACCGAAAGGAAACAAGTCTTACCGAGACCCTAAGGTAGCTTAATCTCACTCTCGAGCCAACACAAAACGCAGATATTTAGTAGGAATGAAAGGTGCTCTACAGCTACCGAAATATCACGAAGGGTAAAATGGAAAGAGACTTACCTCTAACCAGGGTACGGAAACATGCATGGTGGACTGATGAGTGTGACCACCTCATAAACCTATGACAACAAGCATGTGCAACAAGAATGAAAAGACGCTACAATATCTTCAAGACGTTTGAAAACAGTAACAAAATCACTGAGAGTGATTCGTAAAAAACATGAAAGAATAAATTAAAAGATATATAGAAGAAGACTTCAAGAAACATCATTCTAGAAATTACTATAGAACATTCAAGCAGAAATTAACTAAATATTGTATGGTATCTGTGAGGGATGCCAGTACAAATACTAAATCTAGGGGATGAAATTAATCTAAATTGGGGTTGTAGCTTGGCGAAATTGTAAGAGGTAGGGAGTGTTTTATGAAAGGAGATCGATTATGTGATCAGCCAGGAGAACTCCCCAATGTGCTGTTTGACGGGGTAGTTCTAGGTAAAGGGGTAGTTGGTAAGAGCTATTAAGTTGTAAGCCAAAGCGCGAGGCCTGCGCCACGCGGTCTGCAGAGAGCTATGAGCACGCGAGCAAGTAGCGAGTTCGCTGTGGTCGGCACGTATCAAGGACACTTGCTGATCAAGAGTAGTGATTAAGCAAATAAACACTAAGGCTATTTCTAAGTCCTACCTAAGTGGAATCTATTAGGGTAGGAACTTACGGACTAAATAAATAAAAGAGTAAGACCAGTGGCTTCTGTTAATTAGAGTTTTAATGTGTATCTCTATTGAGAGATACACTAAAAGAGCTAGCAGTTCAACTAGTAGATAATAATAAATAAAATACAGTCCAAGCACAGGGGGAGGGGAGTGTGTAGTGTAGTGGTTAGAGTGTAGATCGCTAAGACACTTACCCGACCTGAAGACAGCAGCGGTACGGCACGTCGTTGCACTGAGAGAGGACTGAGTAATTAATGATGCCAGCACTTGACCTTTATGGTTTTTATAACTTTGGTGTGCACGCTCGGCGAATTCTTACATTCCTCGCGAGTCGTGTACCTCTTTCAGGTCGTTGCCTTTGGCATGGGCCTACCTGACTTCCTGCATGTGGTACTTGTGTTCTTCATGTAATTTTGTAGGTGGTATTTTATTAGAATTTTATATCCGAAGTCTGTGGTTTTGGGAATTTGTATATTTTCCTTAAGGGATGGTATAGCGTACCCTAGGGGTACAACAACCCCCTTTGTAGGGTTAGTTATCGACCTCGATAATTGGACGAAGACGTGGGGGTGGTTTTTTGAAAAAATAAGACATCATCTTCTTTCTTGATAATCTTCTGTCTTCTGCTCTTCTCTTCTTTTCTTCTTTTAATTTAGGTCATCGTCGTATGGTTGGTGTCGTAGGGGGTGGATTGGTGGCCTCGTAGAAGATAGGGGTAAGTTAGGGGGTAAATATAAATTTAGTGCTATACTTTTAATTGTCGAAAGTTGAGAGCTGAATAATTGTGCCTTCTATTAATTGGGTGTCCGGGTGTGCTTAGCGATCAAGTGTAATTGTCTGTGGTGAGGGGAACAATATTTCTTTACAATTTTTTTCTTAAAAATCAACAGTGGGGTGTGAAGCTTACTATTTTTCATACTATGCGTATACTTGATGGGATGTCAATTGGATCCCTTATGGTATGTTTGATGTACAAACATAATGAACATAATAACTTGGTAAATAAATCATGACATATTATAAAATTTTCACTTGTAACATGGTAAATTAAGGGGTGCAGGAACACACGAGAGGAAAAAAAACATCCGAGGGTTAAATGGGGAGGTCATGGATACATATATATAATTACTGCCTCCAATGGGGATGAAAAACTGCTCTCGCGTGCCCTGTATGTGTGTAAAAGGGATAGAGTATAGAGATAGAATAATAAGTGTCGCAAGGTGTAATTAAAGGTTTAAATTGAAAAGTGTTTTATTGTGTGGGGAGAAATGCGACACTTTTACAATGTGAAATTTAGAAGAATGGAAAGGAAAAAAAAATAATGTGTATTACAAAGTGATCATATTTCGGTTGCATATCAACAATGTTTTTTAAAAAAATTAGTCTTCATATTGTGTAACATCATTAAAACCATTAAAACCTGAAATAAAAATCCTATTATTCATATCAATACAGCAACAAAATTCATTTCTCTTATTCACATCGATCTTCAATAAAAACAAAAACAAATACATTTAACTGTGTTGTCTTTCTGGACTAGTAAAATTAACCTTTCTTATTTATGTGTTATCCTTCTGTATCAACAAATAAACCAATTTCTCATAATTATTTATACTCCTTTTGTGATCACTGCAGTTGCGCAACTATACTCTTTCGAATACTGTATTCAACATCTTTTACCTTTCCTTCGATTGTATTTCTTAACTTAATATGTAATTATAATCTATTATCTATTATCTATTACCCCTTATTTATTATCTATTATCTACTACCTGCAGGTGATATACTAGTTGTTTACAGAATCTTTTATTGTATGGCTTGCTCCCTGTGGGCGAGCGAAGTCATCTTGGCTGCACAACTCGTCCTTTACAGAGATAGGCGCGAGTTGTGTGGCCATAATGCACCTCTCATTTTAGGTGCTAATTTGATTCGTTGATCCGACCTCCAGTGGAGGATATCCCACAGGTATATCTCTACTGTGGTCTGGATATGTGCCTGAAAATGGGTATTGTGTGCTAGGGGGGGGCTATTTTATGGGGCATTTGTGTGTACACTTTTGGGGGTGGGGCAGTTGTGTAACACAATAAAAAATCACAAGGTTAGTGCATACAAATTTTTGTTACAATTGTTGTGGATCCATAATATAAAAATGATTATTTCAGTGGGCATTTTCCCTCGTCCTTTGCGGGGTTAATCCTGTGGAAACATATATAAAAACATTATTTGTAGTTAATAAATCACCCTTTATCATGATCATTGTTGTTGTCGGTGAGCGCCCCAAAATGGAGCCACTCCCGATACATGCTTTCAAATTGTGCACCATCATGTGTGCTTTGTCTGGGATCAGCGCCTCAGGTTTTCAACCTGCGCTGAAATGGAAATACATGTTTATTATCATAATATCTAGATTCTTAAATGCTATTGGCCATGTTTTATTAACTCTTTGTTTACCTTTGTATTTACTTATCCACCTTTATCTTTCTCCTAAATCTTTGTATTATTTCAACCTTTATCTCTTACTGGGTATGTATTCACACTCTATTTACTCCTTCTTATTCATTATCCTTTGTAACTTCACTGTACTTTACTCCTATTTATTTCTGTTTTACATCATTGCTCTACCATTATCTTCATTCATTATTGTATTCATCTTTAGCTTTCTTTATTCTTTCTTATGCATTGTCTCCTATGACTTTACCGTTCTGTACTCCTATCTACTTCTGTTTTATACCATTGCTCCACTATTAACTTTGTTCATTATTGTATTCACCTTTATCTTTCCATATTCTTTCTTACTCCTTGTCTCCTATTATTTCATTGTTCTGTATTTCTATTTACTTCTGTTTTATACCATTGCTCTACTATTAACTTCATTCATTATTGTATTCATCTTTAGCTTTCTTTATTCTTTCTTATGCATTGTCTCCTATGAGTTTACTGTTCTGTACTCCTATCTATTTCTGTTTTATACCATTGCTCTACTATTAATTTTATTCATTATTGTGTTTACCTTTGTGTCTAACTTGCGTATGCAAGATCGGACTCAGCGCTCATATTTTTAATAACTAGTCGTATGCCTGGGTTGCAGAATTCTACTCACGAGATATATAGTCTTTGGTTTCTATGCCGTAAAAAATTATACGGATTTTTATGATGTTGTAATTGAACCAAGGGCTGTCCAATACGCAGGGTGGTGTCGGAACTAAGAGAGCCTAGAAGGACTTCCTTTACCAGTGGACCGGCTAAATACGTAACATGGTATGGGGCATTAAGGACGTATAGTAATCCAGGGACCTTCGTCCAATTTGCAATGTAGTATCGGTAAACCGAGTGACTGCGAATGTAGATTGTGGTTTGCGAAAACTACGGATTCTGTTTGAAATGGCTTACCCAGTTGACCCATACGTATAGTGGTTTGGTTTACTCTTACATAGCCTGCGCTAGGAGTTACCTCCGTATCGATTGACCTCCCACGCGCATTGCCATCCTTGGTCTATGCTACATGTGCAAATTGCATCCCTATCCGCGCTGTGTCCGGTCTCGACGCTTCTTATACTGCCTCTTGTGCAATATCAATATTCCTCTTCCTGGGGCACAATAAAGTATGTTACGTCGGCCAGGGAAAAAGAATCGTAGTTTCATTATGTATTTGCTGCTTGTGCGCTTTGTTCATCGGGGGGTATGAGCAAAGAGGTCATCGGTGCTGCATACCTCGGCCCGGAATATAATTGTTCATTATTTCATTGTTTCATTAGTTCATTTCATTTCTTGTGTTATTATTCCCTTATTATTTTGTATTCTTTCCTTGTCACATTCTGTTACTGTTTCCTTATTTCCTTGTTTCCTTATACCCTTATTTCACTATCATATTCTCTTACTATTTCTTTCTTTCCTTATCTCCTTATACACTTATCTCATTACTCCCTTTTCTCAATACTCATCTTATTCCTATACACCTGCCGCTGCAGGCGTTTGCTCCTATTCTAGAGCATCTACTTAACTCTATTTACTGACTAACGTTTAGTCCTATGGGTCGTCTTGGGAAGGAGGAAGTATTCTGTTCGATGTAGGGGTAAATGTATTCCCTCATCGAACCATTAATCCTCCATCCGCAGGAATAGTTTAGACGACGCTAGGGAAAAAAACGGTATAACGGACCCTATATTGAGAGGAGACAGGCTAGGCACTTCCTCGCAACATAGGCGCTTGCCCTCCCTAGCGCGTCACCACTATAACCTCTCGTCGATCGTCATCGTCGACGTCTTGTCATGTCATGTCAAGGGTACAATTTATTGACACATTAATATATATTTTCGCCTGGAAAATATTTTTCAATATATATTTTCAACTGGAAAACATATTTCACATCCTTCCAAGCGCATCGCCGTGCGTAAACCATGAAGAATAAGTGTCTAGCGTTTTAATGTTGTTTTATGGTGTTGTAGTTATACGGGGGGGCAATTGTGGTGGCACGGTGTATTATCATTGCGCCTGGTTAATCGGATTTCCAGCTATTATCAGCTGCGTCTATTTCCTTCTCACATGTTAGTAGGTAAGTGAGGGATTTGGACTGGTTTTCCCATGTTATTGGGTAATTGTATGTATGTTAAAAAGTTGTTAATTACTGGTAACGGGATGGTAATAAAGGTTCACGGAATCTTGGTCCTACGGGGATTTATGGATACGTTAATGGGTAGGAACTCTCGACCGGTGTAGGTGAGGATTTTATTGTGTAGGATCTGGGTATTCAGTCTTGGTTGTTAGTGACCGTGCTGAAGGATGTGGATTAGCATTGTATGCTTTTAGTTAACATGCAGGGTGAAAACATCGGTGAAAAAAATGTATCATTGCATGCACTTGTGTTAGAGGGTTATGCCTGGAACGCTAGCTGTTAGCTTTAAGGTTCCGAGTGTTCATTAACATCCAACCATGAGCGATAAGGCATGGCATACACCCTGGTATTTGCATAATAACCATAGTGCCTCGCATGGACAGGGGAAGAAGTGTATCTGTGTTATTTGTGTAATGTTTAATGTGTATCATGGGAGGTAAATGTGCTCTGTGGCATGGACATACTATGGGTAATATATGGCACCTATCGCCATAATAATATGTGACTGCTTTTTACGCTCGTATGATATTTATTAGACTTATAGGCTATAAAGTCTATCTTAAAAAACTGGTCATCTATTATTATTATTATTATATATATAGTAGAATTCCTTAACTAGAGGTATTGTCTAGTGGTATTATCTAGGTACACTATCTAGAGCTATTGCTGATAGGTATTTGCTATAAACTCCGTCTAGATCTACTGTCTAGAGATGCCGTGTATAAATTGTATCTAGGTGTGCTGTCTAGATATGTTATCTAGAGCTATTGGCTATAGATTTCATCCATTTATATTGTCTATGGATTTTTATTAGAGATCCTATGTATAGGTATCTTAAACCAGGCTATATTGCAGCGCATTATATGTGTCGTAATTCCCTCCTCTGATGGGGTTGATCGCTGCAAAAAATATAACACGCTATTCACCCTATGAAAATGGGGGGGGGGGTACGTAATATTTATTGCCATCCTCTGATCTGGAATAATGGTATATATAAATGCCATCTATCTAGTAAACTATGTCCATAAATATCCCTAAGTGTGGATTTTTAATTATGGGTTTCAAAAGGGGGATAATGTATGGTGGTTATATGGACATGCTGTCACCTGGAACAACTCTGTCGGTCTAACTCTGAAAGATAATGTTTTAAATAATATCGCCGTATTCCAAAATAAAATAAATTGAAACCTCCTAATGGGAAAGTGTATTTATCTACCTATTTGGTGACGGATATATGTTCATATTGTTCTATATTTGCTGGCGTGTTTAGATAAGAGTGTATCTGAGGGCAAAAATGTATCAAAAGTTCGCTAGGATATAAGATGTGGCGTATTTATTGTAAAGCGCGGCGCGGTGTAAATATCCCCGAGAATATTGGTTTCTGGCCGTTAAATATGTTATCCCGGCGTAAAGGGTTGAGGGATGATAGGGGTAAACTAAAATAAAATCATTTGGTTACCCTATTGTTTGAATTATATTGTAATAACTACCTGTCTGTCATCTAGTGCCGTTTAAATTTGGCGCGCACTATGCGACTTAAATCCATTATGGCCGTTTGCAAGTTATCTATCTCGTGGGAGGCGTGTTCGGAGATAACGCTTGTGTATGTGAGATATCACCTGTCGTCAGTGTGAGGCGTGACCTGTAGCCTGTAATTGGCTGTCCGGCTGGAGCAGGTCGTGTTTATCATGTCCGTACTCTGATTGGATGCGAGCGACGAGAGTGGGTTGGTACCATTAAGGCTTTGTTATCGCTCCGCGAAGGAACTGTCAAACGCACGTGTTACACATTTAATGTATTGTTTACCCGCGGTTTGGATTGTATAGCTGGCGTGTTGTACACCCTGGGCAAAGGTCATTAGCTATTCATCTGTATTCTGGGAATCTATATATGTCCTCCTTTGGCTAAATCCTAATGGGACTAATTTGTCATTACATCGTACCGTAATGTGATAAGTGCTTTGTATATTAGTAATGTGCTTACTATCTAGTATACATGTGGTATGCTGGAGTGTATTTTGTATGCTCGTAATCATATGTCGCACCTATGGGTATAAAAATTCTCTGTAATAATGTGGAGAAAAGTGTGTCAGTGGTTTTCACTTTCTACTCCAGGAAAATATATGTAGTATTCTGGATTGTGTTTTTATATGTTTGGAATCATATGTCGCATTCCTATGGCTGTAGCAATTCTATGTACAATTGTGTAGGAAAGTGTGTCAGTGGTTTGCACTCTCCCCTCCTTGAAAATGAAAAATATGGCGAGGTGTGGCAATATGTGTATGCACAGCTAATATTGCGTTCCGCATGGTAGATTGTTCGTGGGGGAATATAATGGGCTACCTTTATCGGGTGCTCTGCTATATAGCAGTGAAAATTACGCATTGTATCTTCCTGACCGGATGTATTTGTCTAAGGATAGTGTGTTCCGTATTCTGTATATTCTTGTTTGTGTAATTAAGTGTATATTTACTTGTTATATGTTAAAGATAATCCTCGGGCCTTTACTAAATATTATCTATAAACTCCGGCATGATTATGTTTATGCTCGATACTTATTCCTTATCGTTATCCCCGGAGGGTAGGCAAACACCTGCTCTGGACTTATGGAACGCCGTGAGATAACGTAGAATAGCTATGGACCATGTAAGTAGGGGGGTAGTGGGTGTTCTAACGCACAGTCTGTTCCAAAAGTAAGTACACACTTTTTGTTTATTAATATCTCTCGAACGCATGGTCCGATTTTGACAAATGAGGTGTCGTTGGACTCGGGCTGACGCCCTCTTTCCAATGGACTACTCATTTCAACCCCTAAATAAAACCTACCCCTACTAGGGGGTGAAATTGTAATTTTTTAGTGAAAGCCTCTTTTCAAATACGACATGTATAAGGTGCGCTGCTAAAATGAACTTAAACGTGGTTGCTCATATCGCGCATGCGTTTTACGAGATGCCGCTATGGATGAACATTTTTGTTTTTTGTTTTTTACGCATGCGCACTGGGGATTTTTGTAAGAGGGCGAGCTCTTTGAAAAAAATGATTGATAAGAAGAGGTTTTGGTAGTGAGGAGAGAGCCAGATAGTCGCTTACTTTCCTACGAAGTTTGCCGATATGTCTCAAACGCAAGGTCGGATTTGGACGTGTGACGTGTCAAATCGCTTGTCTCGAAGCCCTATACATGTTATTAATAGGTTAGAGTTTTGAGAATGAGGGAAACAGGCTTTTTTGGGGTAAAACCATGATTTTAGACTTTTTCTGATATTTCACGAATGCATGGTCGGATTTGGTCCTATGACGTGTCAAATGGCTTGTCTCGAAACCCTGTGTATTTTGGTAATAGGTTAAAGTTTTTGAGAACGAGGGAAACAGAATTTTTTGTTGTAAAACCGTGATTTTAGACTTTCTGTTATATCTCACAAACCAATAACGCCAGAGACGTATACGAGGGGTCGTAGGACTCGGGGTGACGCCCCTTTCCTCTCTCTTTTCGAATATAGTATTTATGTTTAAAAAATGCGAAAGGGTCTAACGACACTTTTGTTGAAAACATTTTAGTTTTTAAAACTTTTTCTTTTAATCTGTCTAAAATGTTCATGAAGAGTGGTTGCAGATAGAGACGATACCACTGGACACGTGTTTCAACGAAGCTATTACTGGCCACGGTGGTGATATACCAATACAGTATTCGCTATTTCGATGAGACGGCGGGTCGAGGGTTCGTTTTCCGATTTTTACTATGATGGAATACCTAATACCTAAACCCCTGAAGGGGGTCTTTAACATGTAAACGATTATGAGTGACATGACAAATGATAATTCATTGATCAGATGAAGTTAGCTTTAGATAGAACAAACAGAACTTGGTTATATGTTGCTTGAAGTGAGTATAGAAAACAAACTTGCTGGGGCAGACTGACAGGATGTGGATGTTATTTGAGCTTATTGGAATGCATTGACTTGACTTGACAACAGGGCAATGAAAAAAGCACAGAGATGCTGAGGACACTTGAAGGTCAAACGATATGGCAACTATGGTGGGAGGGGGAAGCGAGGATGATGTCGCCGATCATGTTCAATGTTCAATGGATGAATTTAAATTTTGCGAAGCATTGTTCGGAGAGGGTCATGGGACGACTTGTTTTAAGGATATTTATTTTTCCGATCTTTCTTATGATGGTCTCATTGATTGAAATCATCCAAAACTGCTAGGGCATGGCCTTGAGATTTTATAAACTGATAATGGGATTTTGACATACAAGGTCCACTCAGAACTTGACATGATGCCATTCTTTTTATGGCTTATGAATTTCCCCAAAAAAGACCCAAAACAACAAGATCATAGACTTTTGCTTTTCTTAATATATTGCAAACCCATAATGTTAGATGTTTACTGTGAGTGACGAAACCTAGCTAGGTAAAGAAAGAATTATTGTGGGCTACATGTATGGTGACTGACACGTCTTTGAACATTGGAACTTGTTTTCAGATCTGAGTGTAGTACATAGGGAGTATAGGTTGTAGGCATGGCTTGACAAACGGTGTACACAAAATTCAATTTATCGATTCAAGAATTATGAGTAGACTATCATTAATTAATTGGTTAAAGAGTGTAGCTAAAAATAAAAAAAGTGACTACATTAAACTAAACTGAACCAAGTCGAATCAAACCCAACTGAACCAAACCAAGCCTAAAGCAAACCAAACCTAATCAAGAACAAGCCAAGGGCTTAAGTGTAAAACTTGTGGGGGAATACAGTCATTGGCAATGTCCAAAGAAAGGGATAACGCTCTACCTTTAGAGGGTGAGGTAAAGCTAGCGCATGGTGCTAATGCATATTCCCAAGTACATGAACCACACACACACACAACTATCCTATGCTGTTTTTATGAGTTGACTGTTAAAACTTACTCAGTGGTTACTGAGCAAGGTGGTCGCTACACACAACAAGCTTTAAATACTTGAGGCTAATAATCTATACACACACACGCACTCGCTTGTTCTAAACTAAACTGTCTCGCTGGCAGTGCTCACACAGTAGGCAAATGATAGAAATGCTTGGCTAACCGAAATACAATCATTTTCGGTTGTCTAATGATACCAGCTAGCCATTACATGCTATAGTGGTGAGCACATGTGCCTCTTGCACTGGAGATCGTAACTCGATTTCTAGCTCTAAGGCCTAGAACGAATCAAACTAAGAAAGAATGGTATGGTGACGCAGTAGTTAAACTGTTAGCCTTTCAATAAGGTAGACTAGGGTTTGATTTTGGGTTAATATACATGTCATAAACAAACAAACAAAAAAAGCGGAGATAATGTTTAAAACTGATTACACTTGTCTCTTTTCAAATTATTACTTAGATTACAAATACAAAGGTGGACTGGGTTTGATATACAGTTAATGCTGCCTATCGCATACTAGCCTGTAAGAAAGCCAAACAAGCAAAAGGCGTAGGTAGAGCAGTGGTAAAATCACTATGTGTAGAGAACTACCTAACGGTTTTATGAACTGGCAATGCTATGTCGCATAAACAGTGCAGGATACAATCCGGCAACCATAATTTTTATCTTGTGGAACAGAGAAAATGCAATTTTACCTTGATGGATAGCAAATGAGTGCAGATGAATGACCTATGCATTAGCCTACCATAGGGTTATAACCACGAGGTGGAGGTGTGACTTTTATATTTTATTGTTTAGAGACATGGCTTTTTTGTAACCAGTAGATTTAGTATTTTGTAAATATTCATTTTTGTAATTGTAAATAGTGGAAACATTTTTTTTGTAATAGTAAATGTTAAATGTATAACTAAAAGTTATTTGGGATAAGTGTGCATGTCAAGGATAAATAGCGTGGTTGTATTTGTTTTCAAAGACAGGTATGGTTGTGTGAATGTATGACTACAAATAGAATGATAGAGAGAGAGAGAGAGAGAGAGAGAAAGCTTGTGTATGTGTGTGTGTGTGTGTGTGGGTAGCATTGATTTTTCAACCAAAGCAAACACGGCAAGGTAGGATGGTGGGGTAATTAATGTATATAGCAAATGGTAAATAGTATACTATATTTTTTTAACACTTGTGTTTTTTTAATGCAGCAGTAGATAGGTGTTATTTTGTAAAACAGTCTTACCTACAGTAGTAGTAGTAGTAGTAGTAGTAGTAGGCCTATATGTTTTTGGAAACAAACAGAAAGAGAATGCACTATTGCCATGGCCAAGCACTTCCATTAAAGTGATTTCAAGAAAATTTAAATCAGCAAATGTGTGTTTTACAAAACTAAACATTCAGCATGGACTAAATCATAAACGTGTCTTCTGTGATATGGGAAAAATAGGAAATCCATGTTTCCATATCAACACAATTTAAAAACTTAAAACTTACATTTAAAAAATGTAAATGGGAAATTGGCAAATGTGTAAACAACAAAATGGAAAATTCTTGTTTCCATATCATGAAATCCAAAAACTTTAAACTGACATTTTCAAATCGTGTACATGGAAAATTGACAAATGGCAATGTGTGAAATGTGAAAATGAAAAAATATGAACAAATGGCTATCATTATTTAAAAAAAATAAAAAACCGTCGTGTTCTATCGTTAAAGTGTGAATCAAACCACATCTACTTATTTGGATCACCCGAGACTGAGTAGACCTGTTTTAGTCCTAATATACTTTTAAAATTTTATGTTAAAGCTCAATTTGAACTCAAGAGCTTTAGAGTGCCAGCTAACTATTATAACCGTTACGTCACAAAGACAACTTTACACTACTCTTAATAAACAATAATAAGAAAAAGAATAATAAATGTTGAATTTTTTTTTAAGGATGAACATGGTGACACTGTTTCTGTTGCACAGTCTGCTAGCTACTAGCCAGCAGCTGGGGTCTTAGAAAACGATACCGTTGACATTTTGTAATGAGATGTGACATGTTTCAAAGTACAGTATTATGGGTTGCTGTTGAGTAAAAACTAATCCTGTACAAGGAAGCAAGGGTTCGAACCCCTTACCTAACATTACTATTGCCTGAACATGGCTTGACGACACTGTATTATTATGATACTCGGTACACAAACCATAGATAGAGTGTATTGTTTAAGATCACTTTCTTTCTGAACATAGGTGGAGACTGTTGATGGTTAACAATGGCATTAATATAGTAGGACGTGGGTATAGCAATTAAGAAAAAACAGACAATACCCATACAATATTTTTATGTATTTAATATAAGTACTTGTACAATAGTTACATTCAAAATACATTTCTTTTTTCTCTATTACTATTTAGTCCTTTTTGATTCTCTTGCATATGAAGGGTAGATAACCTTGTAGTTCAGCCCCTTAAAACAACAACAACACAACCTTTTGCATAGTCTGTGATGTTGACGACTCTTGAGATGTGGAAGATGGATTAAACATAACTTTTACAGCAGGGGTTAAATGTTGCTCAATAAACACTGCACTATTTTGAGTAGCAACATTTTTTTCTTGTACTAGCTTTTTAGCATTGTCATGATTATTTGTTGACACCAACAGTGTTTCATCTGGTACACCACATTGATGATCACTCACACTTAAAACCTTACCATTTCTACTTTTTAGATTGCCTCGACATCTTTTTGACCTCTCTTTTGAGCATCGCCAAAATATTATTCCTTTTACATTTTGACGATTATAGTTATAAGAGTAGCCTTTATAGAGTACACGTTGTTTACCTTTGTTAGTTGTAGTAAGTTCCATAGTAGCAACTAACCTGTTAGTATGATTTGCTCACTACAAAGGTTATAACTGTTCTGATAATAAAATCATTTAGCGTTGGCTTTTATATTTAATATGTACAGTTTGAAGTGATAGCAAAAGTGAGAGCAAAATGGTAGCAGAGTGGTAGAAAATATAACATGTATTGCTAAGAAATAGTTTAAGCTGTTATGTGGATCCATTACATAATAATTTTAGCACGACGAAGCTCATTTTCTATATCCAATAGTTCTTCCTCATATTCAGTATAACCAGCCTGTTTATAGACATGCAGTTGCTGAAGCCGCCGGATTAGCTTACTTGGATTGTTCCAGTAGACAAATTTAACAAATGATTTTTTAGTTGTAAACAAAGCATTACCATTATCATTATTATCTTCATCATCAACATCATCATCATCATAACCATTATCATTATCATCATCATCATTATCATCATCATCATGATCATTATAATCCTCATCACTATTACTATATAGTCCTTTTTGATCCTTTTGCAATACCACATTTTGCACAGTCTGTGTTGCCCTTGATAATGTTGGGAGTTTTTCAGACATTGACAACTGTCCTAACACGACTTTCTGAGGAGATGATACATGCTTCTTAACAAACAATGCACTATCTTGAGCTGCAATATCTTTTTCTGGGACAAGTGTTTTAGCATTTTGAAGAGTTTTTTTAAACAGCAACGATGTTTTATCTGGTACACTACATTGATGATCACTCATACTTAAGACATCACTATTTTTACTTTTCAGCTCACCTCGACACTGTTTTGAACGATGTTTTGAACAACGCCAAATAACAGTTCCATTTTTATTGGTTCGTTTTACAATATATTTATATCCTTTATAGAATGCGTATGGCATACCATTGCTATTTGTTGATACTTTCATGTCAATTGTCAAGCATGAACTAATCTCTAGCAAAGTTCACTCGATAATATAAATAATTTCTAAACCCCAGTAGTGAATAGTCAGTTGTTTTTGATCTATGCAAGCGTAAATATGTCACATACACTGGTGATGGATACTCAAGGCTTTAAGGTCAATGAAAACAAGTATAGTATATATTTAAATAGGTGGCTATCATTGATTGCACAACACGCGGGTCACCATATCTTTTTTTCTTTCGGACTAGTGTTTTAACATTTGAAGAGTGTTTTAAACAGCAATGATGTCTTATCAGTCACACTACATTGATGATCACTCACACTTAAGACCTCGCTATTTTTACTTTTTAACTCACTTTGACACTGTTTTGAACGATGTTTTGAACAACGCCAAATAACAGTTCCATTTTTATTGGTTCGTTTTACAATATACGTATAACCTTTATAGTATGCATATGGCTTACCATAACTATTCGTTGATACTTTCATATCAATTTTCAAGCATGAAATAATCTCCAATAAATTTCGCTCGATAATAGAAATAATAGTTTAAAGTGGGTGCGAAGGTGGGTGCAAAAGTGGGTGCAAAAGTGAGTGTAAAAGTGGGTGTAAAAGTGGGTGCAAAAGTGGGTGCAAAAGTGAGTGCAAAAGTGGGTGCGAAAGTGGGTGCGAAAGTGGGTGCAGTTTATAGTAGGCACCATTTTTACTAGAATGTGATTTGAGTAAATTTAATTTCTAAACCCAAGTAGTGAATAGTCAGTTGGTTTTGATTTATGCAAGCGTAAACATGTCTCATACACTGATGATGGATACTCAAGGCTTTTTGGACAACAAAAACAAGTATATAGTTAAAGAGGTAGCTATTATTGATTGCACAACACTGAATCTATTTTTGAAATTTTGACAAAGGGTCTAAGTGCACTTTTGTTAATATCTCGCGAACCAATAAGACTACGGCATTGTATGAGGTATTGTTGGACTTTTTGCCGAAGACTGCTGGTAAACACTTATGTTCCCACGACCTTTTTAAAGATGGCGGCTGACCCACGAGGGGTGATTAAAACGTATTCCAAGCGACGCTTGTCGATAAGCAAACCAATAATCAAAGGGGGGTGTGACAGAGCTTGAGGCGATAACCCCTTTTGATTGATCCCTGTTGATTTGCCCCTTTGGACTGGTCCCCGTTGACAAGTCCCTCTGAACGGGTCCTTTTTGAAGGGAGTCATTTATGACGGGCCCCTGCCGACGGGTCACTGTGGACGGATCCCTGTGGACAGGTCCCTGTTGACAGGTCCAAAGGGATTAGTCAAAAGGACCTGTCAACAGGGACCTGTCCACAGGGATCCGTCCACAGTGACCCGTCAGCAGGGGCCCGTCATAAATGACTCCCTTCAAAAAGGACCCGTTCAGAGGGACTTGTCAACGGGGACCAGTCCAAAGGGGCAAATCAACAGGGATCAATCAAAAGGGGTTATCGCCTCAAGCTCTGTCACACCCCCCTTTGATTATTGGTTTGCTTATCGACAAGCGTCGCTTGGAATACGTTTTAATCACCCCTCGTGGGTCAGCCGCCATCTTTAAAAAGGTCGTGGGAACATAAGTGTTTACCAGCAGTCTTCGGCAAAAAGTCCAACAATACCTCATACAATGCCGTAGTCTTATTGGTTCGCGAGATATTAACAAAAGTGCACTTAGACCCTTTGTCAAAATTTCAAAAATAGATTCAGTGTTGTGCAATCAATAATAGCTACCTCTTTAACTATATACTTGTTTTTGTTGACCAAAAAGCCTTGAGTATCCATCATCAGTGTATGAGACATGTTTACGCTTGCATAAATCAAAACCAACTGACTATTCACTACTTGGGTTTAGAAATTAAATTTACTCAAATCACATTCTAGTAAAAATGGTGCCTACTATAAACTGCACCCACTTTCGCACCCACTTTCGCACCCACTTTTGCACTCACTTTTGCACCCACTTTTGCACCCACTTTTACACCCACTTTTACACTCACTTTTGCACCCACTTTTGCACCCACCTTCGCACCCACTTTAAACTATTATTTCTATTATCGAGCGAAATTTATTGGAGATTATTTCATGCTTGAAAATTGATATGAAAGTATCAACGAATAGTTATGGTAAGCCATATGCATACTATAAAGGTTATACGTATATTGTAAAACGAACCAATAAAAATGGAACTGTTATTTGGCGTTGTTCAAAACATCGTTCAAAACAGTGTCAAAGTGAGTTAAAAAGTAAAAATAGCGAGGTCTTAAGTGTGAGTGATCATCAATGTAGTGTGACTGATAAGACATCATTGCTGTTTAAAACACTCTTCAAATGTTAAAACACTAGTCCGAAAGAAAAAAAGATATGGTGACCCGCGTGTTGTGCAATCAATGATAGCCACCTATTTAAATATATACTATACTTGTTTTCATTGACCTTAAAGCCTTGAGTATCCATCACCAGTGTATGTGACATATTTACGCTTGCATAGATCAAAAACAACTGACTATTCACTACTGGGGTTTAGAAATTATTTATATTATCGAGTGAACTTTGCTAGAGATTAGTTCATGCTTGACAATTGACATGAAAGTATCAACAAATAGCAATGGTATGCCATACGCATTCTATAAAGGATATAAATATATTGTAAAACGAACCAATAAAAATGGAACTGTTATTTGGCGTTGTTCAAAACATCGTTCAAAACAGTGTCGAGGTGAGCTGAAAAGTAAAAATAGTGATGTCTTAAGTATGAGTGATCATCAATGTAGTGTACCAGATAAAACATCGTTGCTGTTTAAAAAAACTCTTCAAAATGCTAAAACACTTGTCCCAGAAAAAGATATTGCAGCTCAAGATAGTGCATTGTTTGTTAAGAAGCATGTATCATCTCCTCAGAAAGTCGTGTTAGGACAGTTGTCAATGTCTGAAAAACTCCCAACATTATCAAGGGCAACACAGACTGTGCAAAATGTGGTATTGCAAAAGGATCAAAAAGGACTATATAGTAATAGTGATGAGGATTATAATGATCATGATGATGATGATAATGATGATGATGATAATGATAATGGTTATGATGATGATGATGTTGATGATGAAGATAATAATGATAATGGTAATGCTTTGTTTACAACTAAAAAATCATTTGTTAAATTTGTCTACTGGAACAATCCAAGTAAGCTAATCCGGCGGCTTCAGCAACTGCATGTCTATAAACAGGCTGGTTATACTGAATATGAGGAAGAACTATTGGATATAGAAAATGAGCTTCGTCGTGCTAAAATTATTATGTAATGGATCCACATAACAGCTTAAACTATTTCTTAACAATACATGTTATATTTTCTACCACTCTGCTACCATTTTGCTCTCACTTTTGCTATCACTTCAAACTGTACATATTAAATATAAAAGCCAACGCTAAATGATTTTATTATCAGAACAGTTATAACCTTTGTAGTGAGCAAATCATACTAACAGGTTAGTTGCTACTATGGAACTTACTACAACTAACAAAGGTAAACAACGTGTACTCTATAAAGGCTACTCTTATAACTATAATCGTCAAAATGTAAAAGGAATAATATTTTGGCGATGCTCAAAAGAGAGGTCAAAAAGATGTCGAGGCAATCTAAAAAGTAGAAATGGTAAGGTTTTAAGTGTGAGTGATCATCAATGTGGTGTACCAGATGAAACACTGTTGGTGTCAACAAATAATCATGACAATGCTAAAAAGCTAGTACAAGAAAAAAATGTTGCTACTCAAAATAGTGCAGTGTTTATTGAGCAACATTTAACCCCTGCTGTAAAAGTTATGTTTAATCCATCTTCCACATCTCAAGAGTCGTCAACATCACAGACTATGCAAAAGGTTGTGTTGTTGTTGTTTTAAGGGGCTGAACTACAAGGTTATCTACCCTTCATATGCAAGAGAATCAAAAAGGACTAAATAGTAATAGAGAAAAAAGAAATGTATTTTGAATGTAACTATTGTACAAGTACTTATATTAAATAAATAAAAATATTGTATGGGTATTGTCTGTTTTTTCTTAATTGCTATACCCACGTCCTACTATATTAATGCCATTGTTAACCATCAACAGTCTCCACCTATGTTCAGAAAGAAAGTGATCTTAAACAATACACTCTATCTATGGTTTGTGTACCGAGTATCATAATAATACAGTGTCGTCAAGCCATGTTCAGGCAATAGTAATGTTAGGTAAGGGGTTCGAACCCTTGCTTCCTTGTACAGGATTAGTTTTTACTCAACAGCAACCCATAATACTGTACTTTGAAACATGTCACATCTCATTACAAAATGTCAACGGTATCGTTTTCTAAGACCCCAGCTGCTGGCTAGTAGCTAGCAGACTGTGCAACAGAAACAGTGTCACCATGTTCATCCTTAAAAAAAAATTCAACATTTATTATTCTTTTTCTTATTATTGTTTATTAAGAGTAGTGTAAAGTTGTCTTTGTGACGTAACGGTTATAATAGTTAGCTGGCACTCTAAAGCTCTTGAGTTCAAATTGAGCTTTAACATAAAATTTTAAAAGTATATTAGGACTAAAACAGGTCTACTCAGTCTCGGGTGATCCAAATAAGTAGATGTGGTTTGATTCACACTTTAACGATAGAACACGACGGTTTTTTATTTTTTTTAAATAATGATAGCCATTTGTTCATATTTTTTCATTTTCACATTTCACACATTGCCATTTGTCAATTTTCCATGTACACGATTTGAAAATGTCAGTTTAAAGTTTTTGGATTTCATGATATGGAAACAAGAATTTTCCATTTTGTTGTTTACACATTTGCCAATTTCCCATTTACATTTTTTAAATGTAAGTTTTAAGTTTTTAAATTGTGTTGATATGGAAACATGGATTTCCTATTTTTCCCATATCACAGAAGACACGTTTATGATTTAGTCCATGCTGAATGTTTAGTTTTGTAAAACACACATTTGCTGATTTAAATTTTCTTGAAATCACTTTAATGGAAGTGCTTGGCCATGGCAATAGTGCATTCTCTTTCTGTTTGTTTCCAAAAACATATAGGCCTACTACTACTACTACTACTACTACTACTGTAGGTAAGACTGTTTTACAAAATAACACCTATCTACTGCTGCATTAAAAAAACACAAGTGTTAAAAAAATATAGTATACTATTTACCATTTGCTATATACATTAATTACCCCACCATCCTACCTTGCCGTGTTTGCTTTGGTTGAAAAATCAATGCTACCCACACACACACACACACACATACACAAGCTTTCTCTCTCTCTCTCTCTCTCTCTCTCTATCATTCTATTTGTAGTCATACATTCACACAACCATACCTGTCTTTGAAAACAAATACAACCACGCTATTTATCCTTGACATGCACACTTATCCCAAATAACTTTTAGTTATACATTTAACATTTACTATTACAAAAAAAATGTTTCCACTATTTACAATTACAAAAATGAATATTTACAAAATACTAAATCTACTGGTTACAAAAAAGCCATGTCTCTAAACAATAAAATATAAAAGTCACACCTCCACCTCGTGGTTATAACCCTATGGTAGGCTAATGCATAGGTCATTCATCTGCACTCATTTGCTATCCATCAAGGTAAAATTGCATTTTCTCTGTTCCACAAGATAAAAATTATGGTTGCCGGATTGTATCCTGCACTGTTTATGCGACATAGCATTGCCAGTTCATAAAACCGTTAGGTAGTTCTCTACACATAGTGATTTTACCACTGCTCTACCTACGCCTTTTGCTTGTTTGGCTTTCTTACAGGCTAGTATGCGATAGGCAGCATTAACTGTATATCAAACCCAGTCCACCTTTGTATTTGTAATCTAAGTAATAATTTGAAAAGAGACAAGTGTAATCAGTTTTAAACATTATCTCCGCTTTTTTTGTTTGTTTGTTTATGACATGTATATTAACCCAAAATCAAACCCTAGTCTACCTTATTGAAAGGCTAACAGTTTAACTACTGCGTCACCATACCATTCTTTCTTAGTTTGATTCGTTCTAGGCCTTAGAGCTAGAAATCGAGTTACGATCTCCAGTGCAAGAGGCACATGTGCTCACCACTATAGCATGTAATGGCTAGCTGGTATCATTAGACAACCGAAAATGATTGTATTTCGGTTAGCCAAGCATTTCTATCATTTGCCTACTGTGTGAGCACTGCCAGCGAGACAGTTTAGTTTAGAACAAGCGAGTGCGTGTGTGTGTATAGATTATTAGCCTCAAGTATTTAAAGCTTGTTGTGTGTAGCGACCACCTTGCTCAGTAACCACTGAGTAAGTTTTAACAGTCAACTCATAAAAACAGCATAGGATAGTTGTGTGTGTGTGTGGTTCATGTACTTGGGAATATGCATTAGCACCATGCGCTAGCTTTACCTCACCCTCTAAAGGTAGAGCGTTATCCCTTTCTTTGGACATTGCCAATGACTGTATTCCCCCACAAGTTTTACACTTAAGCCCTTGGCTTGTTCTTGATTAGGTTTGGTTTGCTTTAGGCTTGGTTTGGTTCAGTTGGGTTTGATTCGACTTGGTTCAGTTTAGTTTAATGTAGTCACTTTTTTTATTTTTAGCTACACTCTTTAACCAATTAATTAATGATAGTCTACTCATAATTCTTGAATCGATAAATTGAATTTTGTGTACACCGTTTGTCAAGCCATGCCTACAACCTATACTCCCTATGTACTACACTCAGATCTGAAAACAAGTTCCAATGTTCAAAGACGTGTCAGTCACCATACATGTAGCCCACAATAATTCTTTCTTTACCTAGCTAGGTTTCGTCACTCACAGTAAACATCTAACATTATGGGTTTGCAATATATTAAGAAAAGCAAAAGTCTATGATCTTGTTGTTTTGGGTCTTTTTTGGGGAAATTCATAAGCCATAAAAAGAATGGCATCATGTCAAGTTCTGAGTGGACCTTGTATGTCAAAATCCCATTATCAGTTTATAAAATCTCAAGGCCATGCCCTAGCAGTTTTGGATGATTTCAATCAATGAGACCATCATAAGAAAGATCGGAAAAATAAATATCCTTAAAACAAGTCGTCCCATGACCCTCTCCGAACAATGCTTCGCAAAATTTAAATTCATCCATTGAACATTGAACATGATCGGCGACATCATCCTCGCTTCCCCCTCCCACCATAGTTGCCATATCGTTTGACCTTCAAGTGTCCTCAGCATCTCTGTGCTTTTTTCATTGCCCTGTTGTCAAGTCAAGTCAATGCATTCCAATAAGCTCAAATAACATCCACATCCTGTCAGTCTGCCCCAGCAAGTTTGTTTTCTATACTCACTTCAAGCAACATATAACCAAGTTCTGTTTGTTCTATCTAAAGCTAACTTCATCTGATCAATGAATTATCATTTGTCATGTCACTCATAATCGTTTACATGTTAAAGACCCCCTTCAGGGGTTTAGGTATTAGGTATTCCATCATAGTAAAAATCGGAAAACGAACCCTCGACCCGCCGTCTCATCGAAATAGCGAATACTGTATTGGTATATCACCACCGTGGCCAGTAATAGCTTCGTTGAAACACGTGTCCAGTGGTATCGTCTCTATCTGCAACCACTCTTCATGAACATTTTAGACAGATTAAAAGAAAAAGTTTTAAAAACTAAAATGTTTTCAACAAAAGTGTCGTTAGACCCTTTCGCATTTTTTAAACATAAATACTATATTCGAAAAGAGAGAGGAAAGGGGCGTCACCCCGAGTCCTACGACCCCTCGTATACGTCTCTGGCGTTATTGGTTTGTGAGATATAACAGAAAGTCTAAAATCACGGTTTTACAACAAAAAATTCTGTTTCCCTCATTCTCAAAAACTTTAACCTATTACCAAAATACACAGGGTTTCGAGACAAGCCATTTGACACGTCATAGGACCAAATCCGACCATGCATTCGTGAAATATCAGAAAAAGTCTAAAATCATAATTTTACCCCAAAACGCCTGTTTCCCTCATTCTCAAAACTTTAACCTATTAATAACATATATAGGGCTTTGAGACAAGCGATTTGACACGTCACACGTCCAAATCCGACCTTGCGTTCGAGAGATATCGGCAAACGTCGTAGGAAAGTAGGCGATTATCTGGTTCTCTCCTCACCACCAAAACCTCTTCTTATCAATCATTTTTTTCAAAGAGCTCGCCCTCTTACAAAAATCCCAAGTGCGCATGCGTATAAAACAAAAAACAAAAATGTTCATCCATAGCGACATCTCGTAAAACGCATGCGCGATATGAGCAACCACGTTTAAGTTCATTTTAGCAGCGCACCTTATACATGTCGTATTTGAAAAGAGGCTTTCACTAAAAAATTACAATTTCACCCCCTAGTAGGGGTAGGTTTTATTTAGGGGTTGAAATGAGTAGTCCATTGGAAAGAGGGCGTCAGCCCGAGTCCAACGACACCTCATTTGTCAAAATCGGACAATGCGTTCGAGAGATATTAATAAACAAAAAGTGTGTACTTACTTTTGGAACAGACTGTGCGTTAGAACACCCACTACCCCCCTACTCATGTAACGTATTTATTGCCGAATATATTTACATCTATACACTCATGGCTGATATCTATCCTTCAGTGTTTTGACCTAGGAAGGTAGGCATACACCTGCTTTGGACTTATGGAACGCCTGAGGTCTACTGTAGGACATCTATGGGCCATGGCGTTATTGTGTTACTAATGGACATACGTCTGTATGTGCCGTGTCGTACTACGTTGCCTCAAAAGGAAATTTATGGAAATTATTTTGGCCAACCGACGATTGTACTGTTACATGTTGCTCTATTGTGTATATGTAAACTAGAGGGGATCTCTGCAAGGATTTGTGGTCCTTAATGAGCCTTGTGGCTGTTATGGAAATGCTGAGTTAATTTTGTTAAGATGATGACTATCGTTTCGTCATTAAGTAGACAATTACGAACAGTTTGTACTTGGCGTTTGGATGATAGATGAGAAACTATTTAGACCGTTAGAGGAATACCCCAATCGCCTAGATTAACTAGTCGTCCGATCTGTCGTAGGCTATTTAATGTCATGATTGTTACTTGTAATCGTACTTCAAATGATTTCCCTAATCGTTGGCTAAGTGAGAATATTGTGCTTTGTATGAAAATTGTTCATTATGTCTGTCTTATATGACGTTATTTGGTGGTCAAATCCACTTTAATCTAGAAAGCAGAGCTATCTAAAAAGATCCCTAATGTGGCTAAAAAAATGTGGAACAGATTCTGTGTTAACGCCGGAAGCGCTGTGTTCACCACGTGAGTCGCGGTCTACTATCGTCTCCGGTGTCGTTAATCTGTATACGCATGCAGCCGCCTTGTCTGCAGAGCATGAATCAGTGTGTGTGTGGAGACTGCCCTAGCAAGAAGTCTGTGTGAGGCAAATTAACATTTATGATTAAAAACCTCTTGTGGATTATAGTGTATTGGATTATTATCCCTTCTTAAGATGGGGTAACTGTGGGAATCCGTGCACTTTCTAAATTCTTCAAGAGAAAAAATGTGTTAATCTCTTATAGGTGTTCATTATCTATGGAGTTGTTCTTTCCTATATCGTTATTGGAAATTTATGGAGTCGCTATTATTTATAATATCTATCGGGATGTATGTGTAAATAATGAAGTTTTATATTATGGTAATCGAACTGTGTTCTGATATTGTATGCTTATAGGACAAGGGTCCGTTATTTTACATTTCCTTACGATAGGTAATGAGACCTTTGCTCGCTCACTTAATTTTTGCGATTATGTCTGTATGTGAATCTAAATGCGAGTAGTTTTATAAAATGTGCGCCATTATTAATTTTTATTTATATGAAGTGTCTAGGCATTTCCCTATAATGAAGAAATCCTGTTATTGTCTGCCATATGGCCCGCATATAGGTAAATGACCCCATGTTTCGCACGGCCATGTGTGAGTGTGGCATTTTTACGTGACTTTGCGTAAATCCCTGTTGCTATGGACTGAGCGTGTTCCGCTGACCGCGCACTCCGTGTCTTGTTACTTCCGCCTGCTACGGCAGAGTCATGACCTTGCGTGCTGCACGCTGTAGACGACATGTGTAATATTCTATCTACCATGTGTTGTCTATGAAAATTGTCGTGCACCTATCATATTATAAATGTATAATTATTATTAACCTTACTCTGTCAGTATGTCCTATGGGGATTTTTTTTAGGCTGAAAGTCGAGTTATGTTGTATGACCAACTAAAACTTGGTGGTGACTCCTGTCTCTGAGTGTGGTGACTATATGCCACATTCTACTTGGCGCCCTTGCCAAGGCTTGTATGGCGTATTTGAGATATGGGGACCTATGGGAAAATGTAGGACCTAAGTAGTATTGAATATGTGTCTAGCCATGCGTTATTTGCAGCTAGTTTGTGTTAACAAAATTCATCAATTTATCATGATATAGTACACATGTAATATAACCTGGTATGTCTTATTATATCTCTTACGCTATACATGCATCTTATAATTAATCCCTTGTCATGCAGTATTGGAGATTACCAGTTATTGCTAGTTATTATCATAGCTATTAAATGTCCTAGCGCATAGGGCGCTTGTTATATTTTATCTATCCCTGGGTTCAAATCGCTTGGGGGGAAATGTATTATTTATTTCCCTATTAATGGTGGTGAAATGCTCTTATTTCTTATGGCTGTGGGGACTGGTAAAATTATATCTAGCCTATGTGGGACTGCTGCGAGTGGAATGTACCTCGACATCTCTTATCTTTTATCTACACCTAAATGCTGTGTGGTAAAGAAAAATGGGCAAGAAAAGCAATTTATGCCATTCGTTAGGCTATTACTTAGTCTTTTTATCTGATACTATAGGAAAGTGTACTTTTAATTGTTTAGAAATAATGTGCTCTTTATTTGGTAATTTATTTTATTGCTGAGCTATCTCAAATAATAGCTTCGTCTCCCTCGGATTGCCAAAGCGGCTTTCGCCCCTTGTATCCACTCAAGGGATGCATTCTCCGTGCGAGGCGTTTGGAGAAGTGTAATCTTAGGTTTATGGATTCTACCCTCTATTTTGGGGAGTGTGACTGGAACTATGCGATGAACTAGTATGGCTTTTCGGCGTACCTTAGGACTATTGCTAGCCGATATGGGCGCTAGTGTCCTAGGGCCTAATGGAAGCTTTGGGATTGACATGTTATGACGTGGTCCCGTGATTGTGTCTACACGTGTCTCGTTTCCCATGTTAAGCTTGGGATGTGGCATGGCCACGGCCGTCTCCTTCCTAATAGGAGTGGGCATTACGGGAATTGGATGTTTGAATTGCTTTAAGTATGTTCTGTGTATTGGTCGCTTCCATTTGGGTAGGTGAGTGTGTTAGCAACTCGAATGTAATAAATTGTGCCTGGAGGTGACGGAGGCGTTGCCATATCTCGGCATATTGCCGGGTGACTACCCTGGCTTGCTCCGTTATAGCCACTGTGGCGGTATTAAGCTTAAGTTGTGAACAGGGGCTGTGTACTACGTGACTTCAATTATATGTCCATAGGGGTGAAAATAAATACCGCTAACAGTTTTTATTGGACATGTTACTGTGTGTGGAAAAAAATTATTAATACTGCCCGCTATATTTCTTATTCAGAAGTAATACGGTACATTCGTATTAATTGGGCGCTCAGCCGCCGATATTCGGCAATGAGCCGTGCGAAGTGGTTCTCCAGCCTCGCATATTGCGCCTTAATATTTTGCAAGTGTTCTGTATAACTGAGGTGCCCATATACCCTGTCCATTTTGGCATGGATTCTCAGTGTTTTTGTATGCTTCTCCTGCAACACCCTGTGGATTGTATGTAAATTCTTATGTGCCCGGGTGAGGAGTGTTTTACGCCTATTTGTGGGGGCGCGGATGTATTTAATTTGTGCCGCACTTACCCTTCCTTGCATCGCTTGGATGCGGAATTGTACCTTGAACATTCGGCTTTGCCGGCTGCGCACAAGAAAAAAGAATAACTCGGAAGTTCTCCGGCTATTGCTATGGTGTATCCTCCCTTGTAAAGTATTCGTTTCGGTATGAGGTGCCATGGTTTAAAAATGTGGGAGATTAATGAGATATTGGTATTAAATTACTATCTGAGGTACTGGGGACCGAATTGGGTGGGCAATTAATTAATTATTATTATTATTATTATTATTATTGCCTTTATTGGTGGCGCAGTTAGGGCTCTTGGCCCTCTCTTACACTTAACCACATTAATACAATACAATAAACATATTATGGCGACAAAATTAAACAATAATAATTGACATTGATCATGACTTGCACACTCTCATTCACTCATCCAGTCATACTTGTTGTCGGTCAGCAATGCTCAGCAGGCTGCCCCAGCAGGTGGTCTTGAATTTAGATAGTGAGGTGGTACCCCTGACACTGGCTGGAAGGGTATTCCACAGCCTAGACCCCACCACATGAAAGGAGTTATTGTATATAGAGGAGCGATGAATAGGAATGAAGAGGGAAGAACCAGAGCGTGTATTATTACCATGGAAAGAAGACAAGTACTTGAATTTATTTGATAAGTATAGTGGTCTATCATCAGACAATAATCGGAAAATCTGGACAAGAATGTGATATGATCGACGTAGTTCAGGTTTCAGCCAGGAAAGAGCGCAATAATAGGGAGTGATATGTTTATCATAGCTCAGATCGTAGATAAATCGTATGCAAGAGTTCAGAGCTCGTTGAAGTTTCAAAGTTAATGTTTTGGTTGCGTCTACAAGAATAACGTCACAGTAGTCAAGAATAGGAAGTATTAGTGTCTGTATGAGTAGGATTCTTACTTTGAATGGTAAAATATCTTTTTTTCTTTTGAGGGAGTGGAGCGTTGCGAAAATCTTCTTGCATACATTCTGTACATGTTCAGACCAGTTAAGAGTCTGATTTATTATCACACCTAGATTTTTCACTGTAGGACAGTATGGAATTTCATTGTTGTTCAGTACAATTGGGGGAATAATTTGATCTCGGAGTGACGTCAATAGTTTTTGAGAGCCAATTATGATAACTTGTGTTTTGGATGGATTCAGAAGAAGGGAATTTTCCTGAGAATATTTTCTAAGTCGTTGAAGGTCAGCGTTGATAGTTTCAATTGTCAATGGAATGTCATTTGTCTTGCAGTGGGAGTATATTTGCAAATCATCTGCATATAGGTGATATTTGCAATTTTTCAAATTAGATGAGATGTCATTGATATATAGTACAAAACGCAAGAGCCCTAATACACTACCCTGTGGGGCGCCTGACTTTCTGCTTAGCCACTGAGAAGTTTTATCCTGGGTTACAACACGTTGCTGGCGATTATTCAGGTATGATGCGAAAAAGTTAATTGTCTGCCGGTCGAAGTAATAAAATTCCATCTTTTTCAATAGTGTCTGAGTATTTATGGTGTCAAAAGCACTGCTGAAGTCGAGAAGGGTGAAGATTGTCACCAGTTTTTGGTCCATTGCGTGTCTAATGTCGTCAGTCACTTTGAGTAATGCTGTTGCGGTGCTATGTCCCTTCTTGATCCTGATTGCAGAGGGTCTAAAAGAGAACGGCTATTCAAATATTCAAGCACTTGCTCATGAACCAGACGCTCGAGGGCTTTTGAAAGTGCAGGTAGAATGGATATTGGCCGATAGTCAGATGGAAATAAAGGTTCGGTTTTCTTAGGAATAGGGATGACATTGGCTTGTTTCCATAGGGAGGGAAAGGTGTTAGTTGTAAGACTATGGTTGAATATGTGAGTAATAATTGGTAGAACGGCACCGATGATATTATGTATGAAGGATATGGGAATATCATCAACTCCTCTCGCTTTTGATTTTATGGAATATAGTACCTTTTTTACTTTGTCTGCCGTAACCGGATGGAAAGTAAAAAGCGGGTGGTCAGGTAGTGGGTGAAAAGAATCATGGGGTGTTGAATTAGTTGGTACTCTCTCTTCAGTGAAATATTCATTTAACTCATCAAGCGGTATGTCTGGTACATGTGTCTGTTGCTGCTGTTTGCCTATACCTAGAGAACGCATATTATTCCAGGCATTCCTTGTATTCATCTTCTTTGTCACGTTTTGTATGTAGGAGAATTTGGCGTTTCTTACGAGCTGCTTAATACGATTTCTGAGTACACGATAATTTTCAAAATCAGTTTCGTCACGGGTACGTTTAAAACGCCGGAATAGTGCATCACGCTGTGCCATCATACTTTTAATGTTATCATTTAACCATGGGCATGCTGGGCGAGTAACTTTGATCGAATGTTTAGGGGCATGTTTGTCATACAGACTAATAATAAGAGAATTTAACTTGTTTACTTTTGCGTCAATGTTATCTAAGAGTAATATGTCATTCCAGGGAAGGTTGTATGCGTCATGTTTTAAGTCATCCATATTAATATTTTTCATGTTTCTAGTGATAATATATTTAGGTGTGTACTTAGGCACACGTAGGGAGTACGATAGGTAAATTAGGTCATGGGTGGAGATAGATGGTACGGGTATTTGCCCGAAAGTTTCAACTCTGTCGAGATTGCTTGTCACAAGATGGTCAATCAATGTATGTGATTCGTATTTATCAGAGTAAATGTGGTTTGTAGGTTCTAGGGGAAGAATAGTCATGTCGCAGGAAGCGAACAGATTTTTTAATTGTTTGGTCTCATACGTCTGTGTCAGTAAATTGGTATTGTAGTCACCCACGGCTATTACGGGTTCGTAGCTTGGAAGTAAGTCGAGCAAGCGGTTTTCAAATTCACTCATGTTTGTTATTCTTGGCGGCTTATATACAACAGCTACCAGAGTCTTTTGTTGGCCAACAATTACTTCAACAAACATGAATTCCGGTCCTGGTTGTGTGCTAAGTGTTGATACACATATTACCCGTCTTTTTAAGTCGCTTCTACAGTACATGGCAACCCCGCCTGCTCGCCTCCCATCATTTCTGTCATGACGTTCCAGCGAGTACCGATTTAGTTCCACCATGCTAGACGGGATGTCAGGTTTTAACCAACTTTCACTTATGCAGAGGATGTGGATATTGTTTTCGTTTATTATTGCCTGTATTTCGTCGTGATGCGCAACCAGCGACAGAGCATTAATATGGCAACATTGTAATGAATGTTTGGATGAGGAAAGTGCCTGTTTTAGAAGAAAGCCAGTGGTGTAAGGGGAGGGAGGGGGTTGGTGTGGGCTAGGCTGGCCAAGGTCAGTTAGCTCATTCATACAATAGCTCAGTTGGGTAACGGGAGATATATCTTAAAATAGAAGAAACCTACCTGGACCTCCCGAAGCACACTGCCGACCGCAACCAACGCACACACACATACACACACACACTTATTACTAAACTTGTCTAATATAAACATTACGCACATGTTCATTTCACTTCACTCTAATATCCCGCATTAGCTCAACGTTTTCCAGCTCCCTAAATGTGGTGACGGTCTTCTTAGTTCCTTCAGGGAGGTGTATTAAAACGCGGCCGTCCTGGGTCCAGACTCGGGTGGGTCCGAAGTGGTCTCTCGCTGCATTTATGATAGTTTTCCGGGTTTTTGTGAGGGATTCAGTAATAAGAATCTTGGTTCCCTTTAGGAGGCGCTTGGACTTCCAGATGCGATCTCGCTCGTGGTAGCGGAGGAATTTTACAATAATAGGGCGTTTCCCAGTGGCCCTATATGGCCCTATATGAATTATCTATTGTCTGGGCGTAGCAAATATGGGGTCTCAATTGACTAATTATTTGATAGGGGTAGCGTTACTAAAAGTAGCTCAATTAGGGCGGGTTTGGGTGGGTTTATAAATTTAAGTGGACCCTGATCTCAAAAAAAAATTTCCCAATTTTGGGTGGCGTTTGCTTGGCTTAGCACGAGGTTTAGGGATCTTTGCCGCGGAAATTCGTTGTCTGAACTTCCTTAGACGTTAATTTAAATCAACGTCGCGGTACCCTTGCCTCCACCATTTGTATGGTATCTGTGAGGGATGCCAGTACAAATACTAAATCTAGGGGATGAAATTAATCTAAATTGGGGTTGTAGCTTGGCGAAATTGTAAGAGGTAGGGAGTGTTTTATGAAAGGAGATCGATTATGTGATCAGCCAGGAGAACTCCCCAATGTGCTGTTTGACGGGGTAGTTCTAGGTAAAGGGGTAGTTGGTAAGAGCTATTAAGTTGTAAGCCAAAGCGCGAGGCCTGCGCCACGCGGTCTGCAGAGAGCTATGAGCACGCGAGCAAGTAGCGAGTTCGCTGTGGTCGGCACGTATCAAGGACACTTGCTGATCAAGAGTAGTGATTAAGCAAATAAACACTAAGGCTATTTCTAAGTCCTACCTAAGTGGAATCTATTAGGGTAGGAACTTACGGACTAAATAAATAAAAGAGTAAGACCAGTGGCTTCTGTTAATTAGAGTTTTAATGTGTATCTCTATTGAGAGATACACTAAAAGAGCTAGCAGTTCAACTAGTAGATAATAATAAATAAAATACAGTCCAAGCACAGGGGGAGGGGAGTGTGTAGTGTAGTGGTTAGAGTGTAGATCGCTAAGACACTTACCCGACCTGAAGACAGCAGCGGTACGGCACGTCGTTGCACTGAGAGAGGACTGAGTAATTAATGATGCCAGCACTTGACCTTTATGGTTTTTATAACTTTGGTGTGCACGCTCGGCGAATTCTTACATTCCTCGCGAGTCGTGTACCTCTTTCAGGTCGTTGCCTTTGGCATGGGCCTACCTGACTTCCTGCATGTGGTACTTGTGTTCTTCATGTAATTTTGTAGGTGGTATTTTATTAGAATTTTATATCCGAAGTCTGTGGTTTTGGGAATTTGTATATTTTCCTTAAGGGATGGTATAGCGTACCCTAGGGGTACAACAATATTCACCACCTTCTCTCCAGTTTCAAAACAACCGTGGGAACATCGCCCACTCCACCTCTGAAAATGGTGCACTTCTTGCAGATTATTTTGGTAAACTACTCAATTGTGAGAAACCTCAGGAAACATTTCAATTTTGTCATAATCTACGGAATCCTGACTCGGAACCACCAGACCTACAGGAAATTCGTGAAATAATCCAATCCATGAAAAACAACAAAGCGTCGGGAGAGGACCAGATCGTTGCAGAACTATGGAAAAATGTAGGTGAAAACCTCATCATCAAACTCAAAGAAATTATTGATGAAATCTGGCAAACTGAAAAAATTCCTCCAGATTGGAAGATGGCGATCATCCATCCAGTATACAAGAAAGGTAGCAAAACGAACCCAAGCAATTACCGAGGGATCTCATTACTCTCAGTAACTTATAAAATTTTGTCTAAAGTCCTTTTGAACCGTGCCTATCTTCAACTGGATCCGCAGAGTGGTGAATACCAAGGTGGGTTCCGGAAAGACCGATCGTGTACGCAGAAAATTATCAATTTGAAAAACTCAATGTCTTACTTCCGTAAAATGTCAAAAAAAATTATGTTATTACTTTTGTTGACTTTGCAAAGGCTTATGACAGCATTGACCGTGAATCCCTTGTTGCTGTAATCTCAGAATTTGGATTAGATCGCAAGACAACATCAATCATCAAAGATACCCTCTTGAATACATGTTCAAAGGTTAAATTTATGGAGGGACTGAGCGCAGAATTTTCAATTGATACAGGAGTGCGTCAAGGAGATGGATTATCCCCATTGTTGTTTAATTGTACGCTAGAAAAAGTCGTTCGAGAATGGAGACGAGCTGGTGCACCATCCCATAGACTAGGACCAAAACTCAAAGGGATAACACTAGACTGTTTGGCATTTGCGGATGACATGGCGTTAATTGCTCCAAGCATTTCTGAAGCCCAGAAACAACTTGAATTTCTCCAAGAACAAGCAGCAAAAATCGGCTTACGGATTTCCTTTGACAAAACAAAATTTATGACGGATATTAAAACTGCTCCGAATACACTCCGCATCGGTAATTGTCAGGTCTCCCGAGTGAAAGACTTCAAGTATTTAGGTGAATGGATCAATGAAACTGGCAACGAAAGAAAAGCTATAGAAGCAAGACTACAGAAAATGGAAACTGCTTTCCATTTGACGAAACAAGTTTATAACAAAAAATGCCTCTCTTGGAATTGTAAAATTCAACATTATAAAACAGTAGTCTTGCCTGCAGCCCTTTATGCAGCCGAGACACTTAATCTACAACATAAAACACTGAGAAATCAATTGGAGATTAAGGAACGCAAGATCATGCGAAAAATTTTGGGACCAAGAATTAAAGATGGAATTCACCTTCCGAAACCTAATGCTGCAATTTATTTAAAAATTACTAAAATCATAGACACAATCCGTATGAGAAGGATCCAATTCATGGGACATTTGCACAGAATGGACCTAACTAGGTTAACAAATAAAATCTATACGTTTCTGCAGAAAAAGGCAACAAGGTCCAATTGGTACAGACAGGCGGAAAAGGACTTGGCTGAATTAGGTTTTCCCAATCTCAAGGATAGAGAGGAAATTAGGAAAATTAGGCAGAAGAGAGAAGAACTACCAGACACGTCTGGTCGCAGCAACGAAGACTAGCTCAATCGTTGCGCATGAAGAGTTATTGGGCAAACATCAAAGCCAAGAAGTGTTGATTCCGCGTGGTCCTAGGAGACCCATTCACGCAGAAGAAGAAAGAGACGTAATGACTGTATTGATATAAATAAAACTACATCAGAATATGCGAGAGAAACTAATATATACTAAGGTGAAATGAACGAAAACACGTAACGACATCTAGATTAGTTCTTCACATTGCGAAATATGAAAATAATAAAAGAGACTATTGTGGGAGAAGATTAAAGGGAGCTGACACATGGTCAAGAGGAAAACTAGAAAGTTGGCGAAAGTAGACACCAACAATCGAAAGAAGGCTACCAGAGATGTCAGAGAAGTGAATGAGGAACAGGATACCATAATGAGAGCGAAGCACATACCGTATACGGTACAAACAAACTTGCGAGACAGTCACACACAGGTAGCGAATTTAGAATTAAGGAAGAAAATGCAGTACGGTATACAGATGAATCAATGAATTAAAGAGTGTTCAGCGAAGAAGATAATCAAGTGATACAGATTTACATAGACAATACCGTAATCTCACACGCAAGATACGAAAGGTTTCTGAGGGTTCTGACATGGTGGCACAGTTCAAGATCGCCTTCCTTAGACAAAGATAAGTGGACAACGATGAGGCAGCAAAAGTTCAACTCCGACCCGCCACAGCACTTGGCCGAAAGGTCCAACATCACAGGGCATTCGAGAATCCAGAAATTGTGTTGAGAAGGAACATGTGAAAGCATTTCATCCAAAGACAACCAGTCATAATAAGAGAAAATTCCACAGACAAGCCAAATGGGCGAATATGATGATGATAATTGTTTAAAGCGGCCTAATAAAAACAGTCGAACAGTGCGCACATATGACGAGACGACTCCATAACCATATTTTTACTTTGTTATTGTCCTTTTTCTGAATTTTATTTTTTTCTGCTATGTCCATTGAAAAATAGTAACCTATTTCTCATTTCGCAATCTGTTAATATTAACACTCAAACTCCTGAAGCTCGACTATATGTGATGTATGGCCTAGAGTTTAAGCGGGGAGTAGCTGCCGGGTCGACATCCATTCAATGCACTGTTGCCACATCTCTGTGGCTTACAGTGCGAGGTCATAATTCTTACGCCGTGGTCACCCCGCGGTGCTGACTCCACTAACTCATTTTTTGCAATTCCTATGTGTCTTGGTACCCACCGGAGGTGATACTAGTGTCGGCGTTGCACGACCCAGGAGGGGGAGTCACAAAACTACCTAAGGTCAGAGAATCATTTAGCCGAAGACTTATAAATGAGTAGCTATACTGGCGCGGTGCTTTTCTATCGTGTCTGCAAGAGAGAAGCATATCGCTGTATAAACAACGAACAAATAATTTACATGTGAAGACTTTGTGGCCAGGATATTTATGTGCGGCATTGTGTACTAACTACTATGACGAGCATAGCACAAACAGTATGTAAAATTGCTTATTTATAATTGAGAGATATATTTCATCACTGCAAAATAACAGGAAAAATGGAAGGACCGAAAGGAGTGGAGGAGGCTTGTAAACTATACCCGGGTGACTGGAGTGGGACTTGGATAATGATGATGAAAATAAACATTTATTGTAGTTAGTATTTCTGCAATGATTAAGGTTTATTAAAACTCAGCAATTTTTCTAGGTTTATGCCTTGTCTTGTGCGGAGTTTCGCCTAGGAACACCAAGATAAGCGCATCAGCGGACTCTAGGTGTCCATGCCCGGAGAGCCGCTGATGACCTATCTTGGTGTTCTTATGCGAAAACCCGCACAAGACACGACATAAACCTAGAAAAATTGCTGAGTTTTAATTCTTTGGCCGTAAATGCCAGTATACCATTTTTTACAGCAAGGTTTATGTTACTTGCGTTCCTACATGATTATCTTCGCAACAACGCTGGGGGTAAGTAGATACTTTTCTAGCGGATCCATCCTGGAAGAATCAATCCCATCTCTTTTAACTCACGGTAGAAAGTGGAATGCTAAACTGTTACAACGGAAGGTAGGTAGGTTACTCTTCAGAGCAAGAAATGCGCTTGTGGCATCCTGTCAGAACTGGGATTTGCTGTAGACTTCATGCGAGTAGTAGTTTGTTCTGTAAAAGGCAATCTCGAAAGTATTGCGCATCGTTATTTCTATTTTTATTTCGTGACAAAGAATATGTGACAAAATTAAATTGATTCAAATATCATTTCAATATAAAAATATCCTAACAAATGTTATATATTCTACATATTTTTTAAAGTCAACTCTATGTACGTCAGACGGATATATTAATTTCATGGCTCTTCCATTGAGTGGCAATGGATGTTTCTTTAGATTATGTTGAGCGGTGAACGACTATCCGCATAGGGTGTGAAATAGGAGAAGTTTCCTAAGTTGAGTAGGCTATCAGAACATTTTCTCACACACATGGCATGCATGCGACTTATTTTCAGAAGAATGTCCTCTTGCAAGTAGAACACATGAAAGGTCTATATGCTGAATGAACGTGCATATGCTTCTTCAAATAGATTGAAACACTGAAAGCCTTCTTACATACTGAACATTCATATATTATATTTCTCAAATGAACAAGCGAATGGCTATGTAAATGACTTTTAACAGGGATAACATTTAAATTCCTTTTCAACACTGTGAGCTAGCACATGCTTTTTCAAGTTGAAGCGTCGAGAGAAGGATTCTTCACATAACAAACACAAATGCGGCCTTTCTCCGGAGTGAAAAAACAGATGATGTTCCAAACTCCTACTTTTAACGAACGTTTCACCACAATTAGTACAAGAATGCAAGTAGTACAAGTATGACCTTGAGGTTCACATGTGGATAACACGGACACGAACACTGAAAGAAAGAAAAAACATACAGTAGTTAATGGAAGGAACAAGCATAAGTCACCGCTAACCTTACGCATGCAGTGTGTCAAGAGTGCTTAAATGCTGTCGGATAACATAATGTATTTGCAAGATCAGCATTTACAGTTTGAATTAAAAAATTCAGTACACACTCAATAACTAAATGGTTTCTATATTTCTTCCTTTCTTTGTAGTTTTCGAGCCCAAAGGCAAAATTCAAAGGAATGAGTACAATAACCCCATAATATATACTTGTTATACCTGATCTCTTTAGGGGTAGATGACCTCGCTGTTCCGCCAATTAAAACAACAATAACTAACCTGAACTCGTAGTCTGGGTTCTCATGTACACCCGTGGAGAAACAGTTTCCAAGAGTGAACTGATTGCTTGAGCGATTGTACACACGACGACAAAGAAGCTTGTTATCTCCAATGTTTGCGGGTCAGCATGAAGCACAGCTTATGATACATAAATCATAGCTTTGGCAAGATATGTTTTACTTCGTTGCCAGTCATCAAGAAATTAATTTGAGGCACCTAGTCGTGAAGACTGCCATTCACCTGTGGCTCCAAGAACTCGAATCTAAGAAGACAGAATTGTTTTAATCCTACCTGGGCTTAAATGTTTCGTTACGTAACTTGCTTTGTTTTATGCAATCCTTCACTGTGAATTGCTTGATTTGAGGCCCTAAAAAGGGCCGTTGATTAGTGTTCGCAATGTCTAACAGGAATCGACAAGCTGCTGGATCCGAGTTTTAAGCTATGTTTTAAAGCCAACACTAACGATATCCCATAGAGATTGCTTCGTATTAGAATATGGGTTGAGCCAGTTCTCCGCTATGATCCTACTAGTCTCGGCGAAGACGTTTTCTATAGAATTGAAGTCTTGGTTGGTTCCTCAGTTTAGGTGGTGCGACAACGCGGTCATGTAGCCCCGTGTACTTTGGGTGTGTGTAGAATCTGTCTGATAACCGGTGATAATTGTGATGGCTGTATTCGCGTGTGTTATCTGTAATTCACGTAAGGACTGCAGACGATCAATTTCAAGAAGTTCCTACTTTTACTACCAAATGCTACCATCCACGACACCTAGCTGCGGACTTAGCAACTAGATGCCATCGCAGCCAGCACCTGGCGGCGAACGTTGGAACTAATATAGCACTGTCAAACTAACCTACAAATTTTAGCTTCCACAAGTGTAGTTAGTGGAATGTTCCTTTTTCCATGCCATAAATCTATGACATGAGACCGCCGACTTTACTTCCCCTCCGAAAGAAGGCATACTGAGGGATTTTTAACGCTCTTAAAAATCCGACGGGTTTGAACCCGCGACCTTGGGCTTAGAAGCTCAGCATGCTACCAACTACGCCACCGAAGCCACTAGAATTGAAATCTGTTCCACAAGATGGCCGCTCGATAGGCTTCACTTGACATTGCCTTGTGAAGCACTCCTCAACTATTGGAGACTAGTTGGACTGAGAAAGGTCCTATTGAAACTGTCTACAACAAGGTGGAATAAAGCACACCCGCACGTGAGGGAACACAACCTCTAAAATGTGGCCAGCTTGTCACTGTTCATTTTTAGGTTACTTTTAGGTTTGTAGCATGGCCACATCTTGCTGCTGGGTCATGGCAGGGAATCTAGTGAATGGAGCTATGAGATTCTTTGTAATGTTCTGGCAGTGAGGTAGCGGGGACCAGGCTCATTTGAGTTCCTTATCTGCAAATATATTTCTTTTTATGATTGTCAATTTTTTTCTGATTCTTATTGTTTTTGATGATTGGGTTGTGTAAAATTACATAAAGAGGATAGGCTATGTTTTGTGGAGATGAAGAGAAGTCTGAGTATCTTGCTGCAGAGATTGGAATAAATAAGAAAGAGGATCTTATATGTGAAAGTTGTTGTACAGATTCATTTAGAATAAGAGGCCTATGATGTTTTTTGCCACAAGCAAGTAATATTGTCTTACTGCCCGGAAGGAGAGATTTCGAGTTCTCTATTTCATTCTCATTGTGTATAAGAGTGGGGCCCAATGATATTTGTTTGTGTTGAAGAGCGATAACAAGCTATGGCCATTGTCTGCAATTCATATATAATATTGCCCGGCAGTTGGGCGAGTCAATCTGGACCTTGCTCGATACTGTGCAATATTCTTATCGTCAGGGTCCAGTTGCAGTTTTTCGTTTGTTATTTAATTTGAGGGACTTGGACATCTTGGTCACCTAACTCCGTGTACTTGGGTGAGTATGTGTGTGTGTAGAAATTGTATGATAACCTATGTGATTGTGATGTCTGTCTAGTGTGAATTTGTAACACAGGTGAGGATTGGAAAGAACTTAGGAATCATCCCGGCATTTTTCAACCTCAGTACTTTTAAATCAGGTTAGTCACAACTTTTGTCAACAGATGCCATGCACGACGATGTTCAAGCTGATGCGCTCAGAGCTACTCAGTCATGAGTAGGCACGCTTAGAGCATACACGTATACAATTAACGGCGGTGCTAGAATAAGTAACCATATTGTGCCCGTTGGAGGAGGTTATCTGGTCACCACCAACCGTATGTGGCCTCCCAGATGACCCCTTCCACAAGACACATCACCGGAGAGGATCGGAATGCATTCCTCATGGGACTTGCCGGCACAAGATTCCGCATCCCTAAAGGATCAGGTTCCCATCACAGTGATTGTCAGAGACACCCAAAGAAATGCACCCCGAAAAGTTCAAACTACTAAATAATAACATTCAGGCTAAAGACATATTCGTGGGATGTTTATTGTCAACACCAAACCCCTATCCTACAGTCGGAGGGTTTGAAAAAACGGCTAATCCGTTAGCTAAATTTTAAAAAACAAGACAAACAACCCCTAAGTTTAACGAAGAACCCTCTCGACAGGTCCTAACTACAACAACAAAAAAAGATCAAAGCTTGGGAAGTGGTACAAAAACAAAGTGAAAAATACAAGAGCAGATGATGATTCTGGGGAGAAGACATCATGTCAGAAAAACTTGTCAAACATGACAGAAAAGCTAAGAGACTGGTACCATCCCGTATTTACATTTACAGTTATTTAATTCGAACTAAACCTGCATTAAATAATCAACGGCGTTAGGCGTCCGTGATAACAAACTAAACAAAGATCTAGTGATTATCAGTCATATTTTACAATACAAGTTTACAAATCTGTACAACAAGGTTTACAATAGTACAAGAAAAAGTAGGGTAAACATTGGGATTACATACAATGAAATAAATATAACACTCAACAAGAATCTTATTAATAATAATCTTTATTGCAGCCTATGGCCATGTTGTTGACGTACAGTATACAAGAATCTTATTATTCCTGCCTACAACCAGATGAACAACTGTTTGTTAATCACCGTCATCTATTAGTGTGCATCTAAGTGTGAGACTAAAACTGCTCATCAACAATATCCTCTGAATCGAGTCGCGGCCCACGAGTTCTGAACTCTTGGCTCGCTTACGATCTCCAAAAAGTCTATCCATGTCAGCTACTAGGCATTCCCGCAGGAATAGATTAACTAAGCTCAGTGCATTGGTCTGCTAGACTAAACAAGATCAAGATTTAACGTTGATTAATGATTAACGGTATTTTTTAGCATCGTCGGTTTAGTAAACAAATTGACATTCATGATTTAGTTCCAAGTTTAATCTGTACAACAAGGTTTACAATAGTAGAAGAAAAAGTAGGGTAAACATTGGGATTACATACAATGAAATAAATATAACACTCAACAAGAATCTTATTATTCCTGCCTACAACCAGATGAACAACTGTTTGTTATTCACCGTCATCTATCAGTGTACATCTAAGTGTGAGAATGAAAATGCTCATCAACAGCATCCTCTGAATCGAGTCGCGGCCCACGAGTTCTGAACTCTTGGCTCGCTTACGATTTCCGTCGAAAAGTCTATCCATATCAGCTACTAGGCATTCCCGCAGGAATAGATCACCTAAGCTCAATGCATTGGTCTGCTAGACTAAACAAGATCAAGATTTAACGTTGATTAATGAATAACGGTATTTTAGCATCGTCGGTTTAGTAAACAAATTGACATTCATGATTTAGTTCCAAGTTTAAAGATGTAGATTTATGAGTTATTTATTTATGATGGTTGACCAAAATGCAAGGTTTCGAACAAGTGTGTTACCATCTCGTGGTACACCTCAACAAAGTTTACGTGACACAGCACGTAGCAATAACACATCGGAGCTCACTAGAGACACCGTTACCATTCTAAATAGGTCTACATGGCGCTACAGCTCATGAGAAAACTCCTCGGACAGCCTTGTTCCTAGAACATGGGTCTGCCAGCCTACACAATAACAAATACGGTAACCAACCGTACATCGTGTATCAAAACACGGGAAAACATCCACTTTCAAGTGAGAATAACTATGGCCTTAAAGCGTCAAACCTATCAAATGGTTACTAATATTAATGCAATTCATGATAATATTAAACTGGGCTCGCTTACAAATATCTGCGAGAATATTCAAAAGAAAGCATGACTTTACAGTACCCCTGTACTGCAGCATTCCTTAAAAATAATCAATACTTGATCAAGGTTATAGTACGAGCATTCACAAGACCTTGATCGTTATGAAACATTCATTAGTGTGTCTAGAGAAATGTGTGTCGTTTGTCAACTGTCTCGCAATCGAGATCGAAGGGTAGCCTGGGAAATATAACCGGCCACGACCTTGGCAAGCATCTGTCATATGCTGCTAGCCTCGCTGCGATAACCGTATACTGCGTGTATGTGAATTATGCTTAAAGCAAATGTCTTTCACTTTTTCAAATCACACTGGGTTTACAATAATGTCCATGAGTGACCCTTGTATACACTCTGTAGAATATGACACACTTAGTAAGGAATATGATGTTGTTCTAGACAAATCAAATACAAAAAAAAATGTGTTTGCCTTGGCAAACCAAAGAAGCCTAACGGAAAGAGATGTCTCTCCTGCTTCGAGTCTTTGAAAAAGATGTAACACCACTGTCAGTTACAAAAATACACTCGTGCTCACAAGGCACGTCTAAATGACTGTTTATAACGTTCTCCACACCTTAACCTCTGGTGTGATTGTCGAAATGATACGATTATCGATTAATCGGGATTTATGAGCAAGGTAACACATGACTTGGCTCATTTACAACGATATTAATTAATTAATATCGTATGGCCTCGGATGCCGGGTGCAAGCTTCGTTATTTGACACCCAGAGGGTAGCTTGCATGTCGAATTTCGTTGTTCCTTGACTATGAAAGTCAAGGAGGTTAGATGTTAGATATCTAAGCTCCTTGAACACTATAGCGCTTTCTAGTAGAGAAATGAGGAACTTTGTGTTGGCGGAAACTCCCGAGATTAATTTTGCCATTATGAACTCGGCCTGCTGAATTCAAATGGGTTCGTTGACATGCCAACATCGTATGACATGCGTATCGTATTTTTGCCGCCTTTCAAAAATCACTTACCACGGCCAGGAGCAAACCTGCAATCTTGGGGTTAGTAGACCGACACGATATCCACTCACCCACCGTGGCAATCTCACAACGATATTGATTCATCTTGAATTAAGTGGCGTACTGCTCACTCTAATAAAAATGTATTTACAATAACAATGTAGGCTGGGGACCTCCCATACCTCAACGATACGCCCAAAAATCAGTGGCGTACAAGATAATTACAATAAGAAAAATATGACATAAACTTCAGCTTGAGCTGAATTAAAAATATTTCTACCGTCAAATGTGACGAAATTCATGTTCCGTGATGCACAGTGTATAACCACACAAAATTGGTGACTAACTCAATCTTGAAACAAATTGTGTAGAAGCGTGTTGGAAACGTGAAAAATCACCATAGTTGGTGGCTAAAGAGAGAAAAAATCCTACCTGATGACTGATATCAAAGTTACGGTTGCTACTAACTAATCCACCCATGACCATTCACCGTACAGAATAGATTTTAGATCATGACTCACAGCTTAGCGATGATCCCCTCACACAAAAGAGAAGGATTAAGGGGTACTTCCGTTCTCCATGGTATCCAGGGATATCTTCTCTGCTTCGCAATGAGCATGGCTATCCGCCAGCTTTCCTCCATAGCTGTAGTGAAGCTCAGATGTTCGGTGTTCCTCCCATAGGAATGGTTTAAACTCTCATCATCTTCTTGGTCAGGACAGGAGAGTTATGTAACCGCACGTGGCGTAATTCTGACATCTTGTAGACAAAATCGTAAGATGACGAAAATTCACTGCTTCTCGCGTGCGTCAATAAATTCACTGCATCTACACTTATGCTTTGCAGACGACATTTTAAAATGGCCCTATCTGCTTTTACACTGAAGCTATGCCACACTGGGCACGTGTCTCCTCACAGAGTAGATCACTTCTCCTGAAAATTATGAATCTGCCGGTATCGGCTTAATCTTTGTGGCAAAAATTTCAGCTTTTACACAGCTCGGTTAAACAGAATATTTTACACGTGATATTATCACTGGATTTCACTGTCGTTGCACGTGTTTTAAAATTGCTGAGTATCACAATGGTCGGCCATCTGGCATTGAAATGAGACCATGTGCTGATTCACTGAAAACTCGGAAAATATGATTTCCTTCCAAAATATCACTATTTCAGTTACTTCACTGGTAACACGCTCACCAGCACACTTCGTGCCCAAATAATACTTTGATGATGACGGATTACTATCAGATTGTACTGAACACGACGTTTCCAAATCCCGGCCTTCTTAGACCTCCAAAATTGACGTTCGTGCGGGTCAATCGCACGATAGGGAATAATTTTCTGACGGAAGCGTTCAAGCTGGATCACTTCCCTAGTCATTTAGCAACTAAATCCGTTCCACTCGCATGTCCGCGATGGCATACCTGTTGTCTCAAATACCATAAATTAAATAAAAAACCATAAAAATGTGGCAAATTATGCTGCATGACTGTAAATTATTAGTTCAGGTTGCACATTAAAGAAAATATTCCTTAATCATGAAGAAAAAATTATCCGGAGCATTTTAACAGAGTCAAAAGTACATCTGAAGCGGTGACATGCTTCTGGGATGCGTTCACAACTCTCTGACATAATACATTTCTTTGCTATCACCAGCATGAGCTATACGGGCTCAATATACATAATACAAAATTCAACTGCATGTTATAATTTAATCTTATTATATTGTGTTGCTTTAACTCTATACACGTGCATAATACTCATACGTTGTTCACAAACCTTAAAAAATTAATCACTTTATACAACGAGATTCAATCTGCGAATCATAATATAAAAATCAACTTGATACACATGAAGTACCCAAAAATAAGACTATAAACATGATATTTGTAAATAAATTTTACCACAACTCCAGTGATCAGGATCTGATGATGACTGCTTGACGGCCAAATCGCGTAATTCTGAATTACCCGATTATATTAACAGTGATAATAGTTGATATGTGTATTTTTTCATGAGTGTGTATTTAACTATTAAGTTATATTATATACATTGTACCCCCACCAGTCATTGGACGAATTCGTGTTGATCGACTGAAGAGTTACAACTAACAGTGTGACGGTGAATGTACATTGATCACAAAAGTTATGTAGTTTACAGGGCTAGTCACTCAAGATGATCCCTCAAATATTATCTGATCTGTTGCAGATATCCATATTTCTTTTCCACTTTGATGACTAATAATATGGGACTTGTAAAACAACACACAATATCCTATGGCATTATTAACAGCCCTATCTGTTTCTCAAACTCATAGATATTATAGCTATGATGACAACATGTTTATGGAAATTGTGTCATTGCTCCTAAATATTGAACTAGGAACGACACAAGAGAAGAGGTCTAGATAAATAGCACACAATAAAGTATCATACTACAGATGCAACTATACCTAAAACCTGCAAGTTTCTATGCCCTAGGTCACAAACCTATGTAAATTACAGTGTTAGCCACCCTAGATGACCCCTCAAATATCATATTCCTTTTCCACTTTGATGATTGATAATAAGGGACAACATGCAATACCCCATGGCATTATTAAGCACTGAGATAACAAAACCAACTGCATCTTTTCAAAAAGAACTGTACCAATTCCTACCCACTGCATAGCAGATCCCTAACTATGCAGATTGAGTGGTGTAATTGTTTTGAAAATCAAGCTGGCACTATCAAAGAGAGAGTATATTAGAAACTGCATACACATGGTGTCAATAACGTGTACGGCACAATTTGCAGGACACATTCCTCACACGTAGACGAGGAAATTATGTTATATGAACATGGGCCCGGAGACGCTTTGTTTCCACGTTACACCTCATTGTCTCCAACTCATTAATCATGGGAAACCTACAAGAACAGAAAGTCGAATTATGGAGAATATGCACTGCTGGTTACGTTGTCATAATCGAAGGTGCACCGCCAGTGTTTTGTTTTACATGGCCCTATTGCCATGCAACTTACGACATGGCTTGTTTACAGCTGTGCATCAAAATATATACAATGGAGCACCTCATTTTAGTGTTAATGTCCGTCGCCTTCTAAATAACAGATTCGGTGACAGATGGATAGGTAGAGGTGGAGCAATTGCCAGGCGTCAACGCTCTCCGGATCTAAGCCCACTAGACTTTTATTTTTGGGATCATTTGAAAGCTCTTGTGTATCGAACCCCAGAGTCTTCGTGCCCGTATTATGGAAGGCTGAGAAACCATACGCAATACTCCAGGGATACATGAGCGCATCCGAGGTTCACTACGACGGTGGGTTGATGCACGGAGGGCATATTGAACATCTCCTGTGAGCTAGAGTTGCATGTGGTATGCTGGTACGTTCTGTACTTGTGTGTTTCCCATGTGTAATGAGTTGGAGACAATGAGGTATAACATGGAAACAAAGCGTTTCCGGACCCATGTTCATATAACATAATTTCTTCGTCTAAGTGTGAGGATTGTGTCCTGCAATTTGTGCCGAACATTTTTGTGACATCGGGTATTCAGGAGAGAAGAGCAGGTCTAGTCAAATAACACACGAAAAAAGTATCCTATTACAGCTGCAACTATGCCTAAAAGCTACAAGTATCTATGCCCTTTTCACAGAAAATATTCGTCTGATCTTCATATTTACACCGCTAAAATTGCATTATTATGAACTGGCTTAAGACAATATCATTCAAGTTAAGAATATAAAGCTCATACATTCTTCGCAATGATCAATATTCTGTGTTTCTTTATGATCCCCATACTACTATATATATATATATATAAAGGTAACAATTAGTTCCGTGAGGAACAAAATAGCCTATTTTCATTTATCCTATTGGTCTTTTCCATTAAAAACTCCCCAACCTATTTAAAGGATTTCCCATGAGGGGTAATAAAGAGTTTATGGTACACGACCGATGTTGTGATAAAATATAGAGTCATCATCATCATCATCATTGTACAGTTCCAGTTTCCCGGATACTGTTTATGAGCCTCTTCCACTTCAATCTGTTCATACACAACTTGTCATGGAGAACATCATCCACTGTCCATCCTCTGGTCGCTAGATCAACTTTGATCATGTCCATCCATCGGGTTCTAGGTCTTCCTACAACTCTTTTTCCATCCACCTATCTTTCCAAATTTATTCTGGCTGATCTTGTAGGCGCCATCCTCATCACATGCCCGTACCACCGTATACTAGATGTGCTGACTCGGTCTAATAGAGTTGTCTTGTTTCCTCACCTCCTCGTTCATTAACTTGTCCATCTTGGTCTTCTGGATGGTGGATCTAAGAAATTTCATCTCTGATGCTTGCAGTCTTGATGCATCTCTCATTGTAAGGGTGCATGCTTCAATGCCATCGGTCAATATTGGTATAAAGTAGCTGTTAAACATCACCAGTTTAGCTGGTTTTGGAATCATGTCATCCCATAGAAGTGTTCTTACTTGTAGGTAGAATTCTGATCCCTATTGTACTCTGTTGGTAATTTCTTTACTGACTAAATTATCACTGGAGATTACACTTCCAAGGTAAGGAAACTGTCCACACACTCCAACTGGTGGTCCCCTAGTCCAACACTTGGTGGACGCCCATCTCTGTTGGCTGCCATCACCACTGTCTTGGTCTCGCTGATATTGAGGTTATATTCCTGTTACTGGGATTTCCATACATTGAGTCTGGTCTGTACTTCATCTTCTGTTTCACCCCAAATCATGATGTCATCAGCAAAGTCCACTGCATGCAATTCACCTAACTTTTCCTTGACGTTCTTATTATCCATAATAGTGATGAACAGTAATGGGGACTCCACTCTTGGTCTCAAACCATGATGATCCTCCTTCCCCAATTTGTACCCAGCCAATACAGTCTTTGTACATCATATGAGCTTTCCTTACTAGTCCCTCATGCACATTTCTTATCCTCGGGCACTTCCACTCTTATAACACTAACATAGGCCTTCTCTATATCCAGGAATTAAATGACCAGGATCTTGCCTTTCTCTGAATATTTTTCTATCAGCATGCGGGTGGTAAAAATTAGATCCATTGTCGATCTGTTACTTCTGAATCCATATTGCTTCTCCTCCAACTGTGGTTCTATGATGGTTCTTAATCTTCTTTCTACAATCTTCTCTAGAATTTTCAGCCCATGCCAGAGCAGGGTTATTCCTCTATAGTTGGTGGGTTTCCATCTGCTGCCTTTCTTAAACAGGAGAATTATAACACACATGCTCCAATCTGCAGGTATTTTGTTTTCTGTCCAAATTCAAACTCAAAATCCATTAGTTGTAGTCATTTCAGACAAGAAATTTAAAAATAATATTTTATGAAATCAAAATGGTCTTACTATGGTACTAGAGCATGCCCTGTCTTAAATCAAAGCTTTCATCGTTCCTCAAGGTAACTAACATCAACACATCTCCAGCACTGTAAAATTTGTTACACGATGAGGCTGTCCTAAAAATCACGAATGCAGCGCTAAGGAATTGTCAACTGCTTTATCAACTTACCAACAGACAGGTTCAACAGAACACAGTAAAATATGTTCCTTTCAGATATGAGCATGCGCATAATCCATAATTAGAGACGCCTACAACAGAAAATTTAGGTAGATGACCTTGGCGTTTTACCCCTTAACACAATCTCCACAAACACATTGAGAAAGTATGTGCTAGAATATATAACTTTCAGTATCAGTGATGAAGACTCCTCCCGTGAGATGGCATTTTTCTGTAACGATTCACCGGAGTTCATTTTAAGAAAAGTAAAATGCACGCCTTCTTTGTTTTACCAAAGAATTTAGTGCCATTAATGATCATTGCAATAGTCCATCATAAGAGTCTTATCTTCAATCGCTTGAATTAGATACGAGTAATATAAAACATAAGGTTTTAAAATTTCGAATTGATGCCATCTTGAATTCTTATGAACAATTGAACAACATTAAAAGTCTCTATACTAAGCTCTGAATATAGACTCGCTGTGCTCAGTTTCATTCCTCTCGGGTGATTAGCACGCCCAAAAGTAATTTGAAACATTTGAAAAATTACACAATCTCACGCCTACCGCGCTATTCTTGTGAAATGATTCCAAATTAAATTCCAATGCATAAATATTTCAGTAGTATTCTGTTGCTCATGGCATACGGCGTCATTAGCCAGGTCGCCAAGCGTCGTCATCCTATCCGGGACGGGCACAGTACTTACTTAATAGTTCTGAATCACCATACAAAATTTCAGTTTAATTGCTCAAATAGTTTTAGAGATATTGTGAACCGATGAAATGCATTGCATGGACGTCATGTTGGATTGCTTTATAGATAGGCCAGTGGCAGCTGATGGATAATTGTTCTGGGTGTACGCTATTTTCATTGGGAAGGGGGAGGGGGTAAGTTGGTACACGGGCACCCGCAGGATTTTTTCAAGGGGGGGGGGGGGGTGTAATATTTTTTTTCATTTCAATACCTCGTCACTAGATGTTATTGAGACGTACATCCCCTCGCAATTTTCGTTTCATTTCTTACTTGCTTCGTGATATGCATTATTTGGCTGAGCTCTTAAACCGTTGGGTACATGATCTTTATGGCGTGAATGGGAGGAATTTTTTTTTTTAGTTCAGAGTTTTTGTCCATAGGAGTTCTTTGTGAACCATCGTCATAATGTTCATTTTTTTTAAACAGGCAAAAGTAGTTGTATCACCATGTAGGCCTACCGACAAAAATAAAAATGAAGCAGTTCATTAAAATGCTAATGTTAATCCAGTTCGCCGATTTTGTAAATAACTGAAGATATTTTCAAAAAATCCAAAATTTCTAAGTTAAATAAAACTGTGGAATTATCCCTACATAAAGTGGTGTGACAATGAAAAATTTCAGGGTATTCAATTGCGCGGTATAACGGATGTACCGGTACCTCATTCATAACGAATGCCGCAGTTCGAGAACATCACATTTTCAACGGATTAAACGTAATATAAGTTAGTCTACATGAAAACCTTCACGAGAACCAAACCACGTAAGTTATATACGAGGGCGAGAACTGCGAGTGTCACAAGTACGCGCAACATTGCAAGACATGGTTTCGGCAGTTGACGGAGCATGTCGGATGTCTCCGGCCGCGCCTCGGTTCCTGGTTGCAATCAGTGGGCAACGACTAGCCGAGTTAACTGTTGGGATAGGGCTTACCCGGTCTAGCATCTCTGCCATACCCTTCACTATTGAGATCGGGTCGGTGCTTGGGGCTGGCAACGACCAAGCGGACGAGCGCTCCTAGAGGGCTGGCGAGGTTCGCTTTCTCAGTCAGTTCACAGTAACTTACTATGAGATTTCCTGAATTATTAAAGAACAGAATTATGAATTCCTATACATATAACAGGAAACATACAGCTTTTATTACGAAAATATTATCGCGGTATTACTTGTTTTTCATGAATTAATCTGGTCGTTGTGCAACACTGCAACATTATTACCGGCCGCCACTGAAATAGGCTAAGAAGCCATCAGATAAATATTATGAATAAATAAATAAAGTATAATGGTGGTTCATTATACCCATCTACATTTCTATCCCTTGTTTAGGACACGAGAAATGGAATCGTGATTTTAAAAACTTCGCACAGCCACCATTTTAAGTTCTCATAAAAATGAAATAAATTAGACAATATAATGAGCCTTGTGTGATGATATGTCGTGCCAAGTTTCACAGCACTCGGATGATTAACGTCGCGAGAACAATATTTTTAAATATTTAAATTTTGCGTCGCCATGTTGGTTTTGTGATCAACAGGTTATTGAAAGTCCCATAGGTAACTTATTTTAATAGCCTCTATATTTTCGGATGATCCCCACGTTCGATTCTTCTATATGGCCTAATTCAACATGGCGATAATCTGAAAATATTTTTTGTCCTAATCATGCGATCGAAGTGAACGTTTGTTTGTACAATGGACCAACGCAATAATCTTCATCTACGAGTACATAATTCTACAGTCGCAAGGAAATTCAACTTAAATATTTTAAATTCACCAGACCGCCATAACTTATTGGTTTTGTACTCAACAGGTTTTTAATAGTCGCATAGGTGAACTTATCTTAGTATTCTCTAACAACTATCCAAAATGGCAGGGTGATAGCAGGAACTATTTCGGAAATATAGAATGCCGCTGAAATATTTCACGCGGATGCCATGATGGATTGGTGCAACGCATTAAAATTTGAAAGGAACAGAGAAGGTTGTAGTATGTCCCTACCGAAATCGCTTCAGCTGTTTAGATTTTATTAGCGGGAGACAGACGGACAAAAGGTGATCTCATAAGCCTTTTTTTCATATGATGAAAATAAACTAATAATGGAATTAGATAAGCCGTCTGCAATGGATCAGAAAATATTTGAGAGGGACATTTCAGGTGAGTAACCTTTGTTCTACAGAATGTTCCATTTCTGGTTCGAATCGGCCAAAACACTTCAGACAAAGCAGAAACATAAAGTATTAACTTACACTTCTTACAGACATAAAGAAACCAAACTACATCTGTTGAATTTGCAAAGTAGTATCTAAACAATGTTATACAAACACATAAATTAGAAATGGAATATAACTTAATCTGCTCAGTAAAATCTGTGGCTTCCATAAAATCAGACGTAGTCATACACATGCTACCACATGGACAAGTTCATATTAAGGATGGTGCCCCATTTATTTGATGCCTGATTGTCCATAGATGAAATGGGACACTACAAATGGAATATTTCAGAAAGGGCCCAGCTTGTGCCACTGAATTCATATTGGGGGAACCTGCTGGCGATTAATTCCTTTGAATCTCATCCATTCACAAGAATGGTATCGTAGAAAGAGGCATTGTTATTTCATTTTCGGGACTTGAAATATCAGTCCTATGTACTTGAGTTTACAGAATTTGTCTTACTGCCTGCATTCATCTGGTGTTGTAGTAGTATATAACTAATTGTCAAGGATTGGGATAGGTTTCCAGGCACTAATTTGCCGGAGTGGTATGTGGAAAACCGCACTCAGTGCCAAAATTCACTTTAGGCTTTCCATACTTGCAGTATCTCCTTCCAGCAGCGTCACGCAACTTATCGCATACGGTACGGCTAAGCCGAGGGGTCCATTGACCACTGAAGCCTGTATGATAAATTTGCCCAGATTTATTCCACAGTCGTGATAAATTTAAGAAAAACTCACTATTTTGTATGCTGACACAATCATTGCTATTACATCCAAAAGACGTGTCTGAGCTTGTTCAAATTAAGCGGAAATGCGTAAATGCAGTATAAAGCATGTACAGAGAGTTTATTTTGTATCTGACGGAGACCCTCGCTTGCCCACTCGCCCGCGCCGCGAGCCTGTCTCCCGCCACGCACTTTGCCGTTATGCGGCGCCCGCGCAGCACTAAGTCATTGAGTATAGGAATTTGTACTTACCTAGTTCACAGCTGGTGCTGAAAATGTTCGCCATTCACTGCTACACATCGCTGGCACCTTTTTATGAAACTGGCATTTACTTTCTGAAGTTCCTCAGCACCGATTGACTGTATTTCAGCTGTAATATAGTCTTTAAGCTGTCTGTTTGAACTTTCTTGCTAGATCTTTTATTGTATTGACACTAGGCAGGGTCTGTTTGGAAATTTCTGACGGAATTTCCGTTGTGTTTTCGCACAAGATTTCCTATACTTTATGAAGGTATTATATATATATACACGTTCACGTAATGAAAATCGCATTGGAACAGCACACTGAGCACTAAACACGTGAACAATTGACTAAACAGAACCTCACGCTGTTAAAGCTCTCAGCAGACTGCAAAGGAGGGAAACTTGTGGCGCCAAGAAGCGGATTACGGCCAAGTGCTCGGCGGGAGACCGGCTCGCGCAGCGGGCGAGCGGGCAAGCGAGGGTCTCTGTCATATACAAAATAAACTCTCTGTACATACAGAGTGTTGGTACAAAATACATTATATGGAATAAAATGTGAAGAAAATAAATTGCCAGACTCACCTTCTTAGAAATTCAGTTGAGTGTGGAATACCTTGAAGCATGTTTTAAAACATAGCCCAGCCTTACAATCAGGACACCAGAAGACACTCTCCTTTCTCCTTTTGCTTTTGGCACAAACAACACACCTCTTCTGTGGCTTTGCCTTCTTCCCAGTTGTAGGGATCCTCTCAATAAAGTGTCTCTCCAGAAGTCTTTTTGGTAAAGGATCGTTTGGAGGTCTGCCAGCTGACGGAGAGCTGGAAATTTGTGGTCTATAGGTCAGAATGAGGGCCTTCATTAAATCTAGTAGTACCTGTATCTAGAAGTATTTCAGGAGACAAACATATTGCCATTACGAAGCCAGCTCAAGTACTCTGAAGCTTTATTTATGTTCAGATATAAACAAGGTCATCACTGAACTTCAATGTAGGAAAGACATTCATACCCATAACACAAGATCAGCAAACCAGTTATACATGGAGTCAACAAACACAACTAGATATGGCATTAAAAGTATTTCCTATTCAGCCAGCACATCTTATAACAACTTACCTCCTAAACTGAGACAAATTGTAAACGTAAACAAATTCAAAAAGGAAGCACGCAGGTTCTTCCTGTAACTATATGTTGAAGAATATAGATGAACCCATAAACACTGAATAAATGATCCTACCACTATAGAATATTCTAGTATTAGTAACTAAGCCATGTTTGTAAAGGGCAGTCCCCCCTTGAGCTACCAGCTCACTGGGACTTTCTGTACCCAATAAATAAATAAATAAATAAATAAATCTATACATAAAATGATACCGTACATAAAATGATGTAGACATTGTGCATTGCTACTCTGAAGAGTCTCTTGAAGAACTTAACCTCTTCATGCCTCTTTCTCACTATCAAATATGGCTGTAATTTCTGATCTTGAAGATCTACACCTCCCTTGGCCTTGTTGTAAATAGAAACAGTCTTTGGCTTAATTTTCACAATCCCTTTTGCTGTTGTGGGTTCAAACTAAGTGCCATGTATTGTGGAAATCATTGACACATCCCTTTTGTCTTTACATTTCAGCACCACAACATTGTTCAAACGTATAGCAAGGTACCGTATTCACTTTTCTTCAGTTTGGCACGCTGACTCTCCTGTTCAATCACAATGCTGCTTAAGTTATATCCCATGGTTAAAAAGCAGCAATGCTAAATATGAAGGATTTTAGTAGTTATCCATGTTCAGGAGTAGAGTGACTCACATTGTCATCAACATGAATTGATGTTGTTACGTCACTATCAGCCCCAGTGTACACATTGTAATGCCAGTGTTTGATTCACAGAGCTCAAATGATTTTAAGCAATATTTTTCAGCTTTAGGGCAGTTGTACTGCTTGAATCCAGTGTACTGTGCTCTTATGAGGCCTGGCAACATGTTAGAGCACATGACCTCGTCCGTCCCCTCCCCTATTCGTATGCAGTGGTGCCTGTTATATGATTAGTTGTGGGCAAACGCTCGCGCAAGACGATCGCAATGTTTTCGAAGCAGGAGCAGAGAACGTGGATAAAAATTCAGTGTGCTAGGGGTCGCACGGCTCGAGATTGCCACCAAGGACTGCAAGAGGCGTGCGGTGCATCTGCGTTACCTTATAGAACGGTAGCAAGATGGGTTGCAGCCTTTCGAGATGGGCCCGAACGTGTGGAGGACATGCCTCGATGTGGTCACCCTCCAGTAAGTGATGAAAATGTACAGATGGTGTCCGCGTTAGTGGAGGCGGATTGGAACGTAACGCTTCGTGAATTAGCGCAAGATACAGGACTGGCGAATTCGACTGTCCTCCACATCCTGAAGGACTGCCTGAAAATAAGGAAAATTGCGTCAAAATGGGTTCCGCATGACTTAACCGACATGCAGAAATAGCCGCGATATGACGCTTCTCGTACGCACTTGCAGCGTTATGAGCGCGAAGGAGAGGACGTCTTACGGCGTATCATAACCATTGACGAGATGTGGGCCAAATCTTATGAGCCACAGTTGAAACGCAAATCGAATGAGTGGCGGCACCACGGATCACCACGAAAACAAACAGTTCGACAAACCCCCACTAATGTGAAGGTAATGTTGATTCTTGCCTATGATTGGGATGGTGTGATCATAAAACATACCGTTCCTCCAGGGAAAACCGTTAATGCGGAGTGCTATTGCTCGTTTCTGCAAGACCATCTCCTAGCAGTTCTGAGAAGGAAACGGCGACACCACATCGATACTCCGCCCATCGCTCTGCATGACAATGCTAGGGCACACACAGCAGGAGTTGTATCTGCATTGTTGAATCGCTGGAACTGGGAGGTGCTCTATCATCCCCCCTACTCTCCCGACTTAATTCCCTGCGACTTTGATCTCATCCCGAAGATGAAGGAGCCACTGCGCGGGAATTGCTACCCTACAATTGGAGATAATGTGCAGGCTGCCGAGCGCTCTCTTCGCACCATCGATAGATTGGGCAGTGCCAACGGAATCCAACGGCTTCCGCGTCGCTGGAAACACGTTGTACGCAGTGCTGGAGACTACATCGAGGGCCTATGAAACTTGGATCCATGTAGTTGCCAAAACTAAAAAAGCAACCTATGTATTTTTCTTTTTTCTTGGTATATTCTTAACTAATACCTTTGTGTATAACTTGTGTATTTCTATTTTTACTTGTAATTTTGACGTTGTCTATTGCAACACAAAGTTGTTTAACGACAATAAAATTTGATTTGATAAGACGCAGTGCAGTCATGCTAGAAATGACTCAGATAATTCAGTCCAGAAGTAACAGATCGCGTTATGATCTAACCTTTACGCAGGACTTGCAAATTATTCGTGTTAGTGAAACAAAAGTTACGACGGAGAGTCGAACGGTTTGTTACAACCATGTAGCGATGAGTAATGTTAAACGGAACACATTTTCCCTGAGAAGCCCGAGCATAGGCGTAACGCAACGAGCCGACAGTCAGCGTGTGGTCTTGCTGAAGCTCAGTAAAACCAAGGTTTGCATATTCGTAATCAGTGCACGATTTAAAAAAGATTTTGAAGTGAAAGTAATAACGTACCGTGTTAGCACATATGTGCTACAGAAAGTGTGAATGTGATTACCGTATGATTTATCGAAGACTGACCATGTGGATTACCGTACTCTATGGTCATAGACATCATCATGAACGACTACTGTCGACCAAAATATTATGTGTATTCGAGTTTGATGGTTGTTTGTGAAGTAACCAAAATACCTACATAAAATCCAATAACATCATCATTTTCGTCGTTCTGTTTTACGTTAGTTCATGTAGGTTTGGAATTTTTAATTTATATTTTAATATTTTTTATCGCAGTTGGAACACAAAAAGTGCCCGTTTTTAAGCGTGTTTCAACCATGCGTCACATTTAAGAATTATTATCTCACAAACCCGTCATCAGATCGAATCCAAATTTTAACACAATATACATTGGAATGTTGTGTAACTGTTTTACTAATTCCAAAAGTTTGTGTGTACAAGAAACAAAGTTGTTATCATTTTTGTAAGATAACTTTTTTCTCGGCTCGGGGTGGTTGGAAAATGTAGTTCTTGGTCGCGTTGTAATCCTTATACATCAAAAAGGTATGCTGTATGATTGTGAAATACGTAAATTAATCCACTTATTTTATATCGGTTTGTATTTGTACGGGGAATTAAGACATGGTTCACCAGTTAGCCGCTTCGGTAAACGCTGGACAACGTTGCCAAGATGGGCTCCATCACGCGTCATGGCGCGCCTCGCTCGGAAGTGATGGGCTCCATATCAGCAACTCTGTACAGCACGTAATATTTTGGTCGACAGTATGCTGGAACAACGGGCCTGCACTGGACAACATGGAGACATGGGAACACCACATGTCCAGGCGAAGGATAAGATGGACCCATATTACCAATGGACATTTTGGAGGATCAACAACCATCAGGATCTTCAAGCAGCTAAGATAGAAACAATACCGAACTGTATGTCATGCCGTAGTGTTGTTTAGTAGCAACCCGCCCCGGCTTCGCCCGGGAACAGTTATGAATGCATTACGTGATAAGCGCTTTTCTTTCGATGTCAATGAACTACGACCTATATCCGTTTTACGTCTCGGCATGATGGGTTAAAATCACTGACTGAACTATTAATTATATTATCATGGATATGCATGTGCAACGAATTCTTGTCAGACGTGATTTAAGAATGGCGAGGTGCATGAAACACAAATGCCCCTTCCATCCAATCTTAACTTAACTGTGTATTTTGCGGAACGAAAAGTTCACAGGCGAAATGAAGAAAAGCGAAGTTGCACATTCAGGGAAACTCCAAACACAACCATTCTTCTCTGAAGTCTTAACTCAACTCGACTCGACAGTTTGCTGCTGGCTGTATCTGGGGTAATAGGCTCGCCTGCTAGCTAGGCTGTAACTGGGGTGATAGGCTCACCCCTAGCTAGCTCGTAAACTGTCGCCTCAGTAATTGAATGGAGATTGTTGAAAGATATGAAAACGTAAAAACACTCATAGTGGGCGATGTATTGAAGATAGAGATATGCTCTCGCGGACTTTTTGGTAAAACTTTTCATGTTCAATAATTCTTCCACTCATAGTATATTCACATTTTAGCGTAAAAAGCCCACGGACGCCAGGTTTTTTCGACTTTCTTACTGAAATCTTTACTGCTTGGCTTCCTTTGATCATAAATTAATTATTTTCTACAGAAACCTTCCTCGAGATATCCTTTACAGAAAGGTGAAAACCGCATCAACATCCATCCAGTGGTTATCGAGATTACTCGTGACATCAAAGAATCGGGAACTTTGTTTTATACTAAGTAGATACATTCTTTTGTCGTCCAGTATATTTGTTGGAACTATTCGAAAAGAATGAATTGTGGCACATTAGTGGTGTAGAATAGAACTCTATGATGGGGCAAGTACTGTATACTTCGAAATATATTATTAGACTAGTTATTTCTTCGACCCTTTTATCTGTGATAAATGTGCTTTTATGTATAAAATAAACACTCCTGTAAAAAATTACATGTATTAGTTACAATAGGTATTAAATAATGGGCAATGGTGATTATAACTAATACACGTCATTATTTCAGGAGGGATTATACATTTATTTTTATATACCTTATAAATTAAAACAGTCAGGTTGAAATGTAACCTTTTACTAAACTGAAATATCTTGGGAAGTATTTGTGCTACGACAACGTTTGTTATTTTAGAATGTAGTGCACGTGACGCATTATCCATTGAGTCCCAACTTACTTGATTCTGACATCAGTGTATTGAAATAATTGGGAATATTCATTTCTTCAAAGTCAAGCCAAGATAGAAGTTCCACTTTTAACCGGCAGATGGTACACAGCGCCTCAGTGATGTGGAGAGCCACTGTACTGTACGGTGATGTAATGGCTGACTACTTTCTGATTTCCAGTCAAATATTTCCAAATAAACCTAAGAATCTATAATCATAATAGCAGTACAGCTATTTCAGACATATTTCGTACGACATTATCAAAGAAAAATCCTTGGCGACATTAGGTACCGTATCAGAAGATGCATGCAATGAAGACCCATTACATAGTAATATTTAAAGCGAGTGATGGTGGTTAAGAGGTTAGCGTCCTAGACTCTCAAAACGAAATTTTGTTGGTTCACATCCCATCGCAGTAGCCTGTTTTTGCCAACCAATTTTTGTTTAATTTTTATGCTTGGAATTTAAATACATGCTATTTAATGATAATACAGTATACTAGCAGTAGTGCCCGGTTTCGCCCGGTGGATTTATTTGTTTTATGGATGATAATGAATCCCGCTACAGAACTGGCACGTGATATATAAACTAACAGAAATACAATATTTAAAAATATAACTTTTGTGGTGATAGTGGGGGTGATAAGTAGTACAGCATAATGGACGTAACATTCAGGTCATTTTCTCGTAAAGATAATGATACTAATGAATAGGGAAACGGCTATTTACTAACTACAGTACTGTGTACTGACACATGCAATTTACAAACGAATTGAAAAATATGATTAGAAAGAGGAGCCAGTGAACTAAAAGACACTGCCTAGGGCCTATATCTCATTGACTGTTAGAAAAATAGACACCAATAGTGTCGTCCTTTGTCGCATAACGTCGTAGGAAAATAATCAGAGCACTTTGGAAAACTTCGGTTGTTCCGAGCTCCTGATGTAGCAATAGAGTCATTTATCGCCACATAGCGCTCAAGGACAAGGATTGGAATAAATGAAAGTATATTTGAAAGCGGCAATGCCTATTGCAGCTTATAACCCACAATGAACTGCACCAACACCATCGCACTTCTACAGAGGCATAATATTTTCATGATGATAACGGTTTTAAGGGGCCTAAGAAATCTTTTTGCAATGAAATTTATAAGCAGAGCAAGATGTAACTATTTTCGCAAATCTGCACCAGAACACTGGTGGGGCGACGTGAAGCAGCCCGCATTGCCAGACATTAAAATATTCTTACATTACTACGGGCATGAATGGTTCTAGGGCCTTAAAACGTGGCTTTCAAGTTCCTTTTGTCTGTTATTCTAAATGTTGGGAATGGAGAGGGTTGTCCAAAATATCAAGTGGACAGTGTTATCAGCAGGACTTCAAAGGGTAAGTACTTAAAATTTGGTGCAATTAGGTGAAACGGTGTAGATTTGTGTTAAAGGGCCTAAATGCACGAAATGGAGTGGTCTGTCCGAAATTTAAAGTGGACAGTGTTACCCGCAGGGTTCCAAAGGACAAGTATACAAAATTTGGTTCAGATCGGTGAAACAATGTAGATTTGTGCCAAAGGGCCTAAATGCAGGGAATTGAGTGGTCTGTCCAACATTTCATGTAGACGGTGTTACTCGTCGTGTTCCAAAGTGTGGTGTATTCTTTGCATACACGGTACCTGAGATATAATTTTTATTGCTCCTTGCATGTTCATTTCTTCCTTCCTCTTTGTCAAACACCAACAGTGATCTTCTGTTTTCTCCTTGATAGGCAAATCTCTTATGTCTTCATAAGTCTGTTCTAGATATATAACTTCTGTGACCCACCTAGCGTCATCTAGCAGCGAATATCTGAAGCTCTTCAACTCTTCCTCGTGCAAGAGGAATTCCTTCTCCATTTGGCCACCAGATCCTGTTACCATCGCCAGCTATTTTCTCCTTGAGCAAGAGGACTACGTCTGCTTCTTTACTCACCATGCTGCGCTAGTATCATCTGTTATCAACACTTTGAAGACCAGCTCAGCAACAGAAGATCATTTTTTGTTGTAACATTGGCAATGCTTATATGTTCTCCTTTTGTCTCCTACCCCCCACTCTTTTCCCCTTCCTTGGACCCTCCGTGCTCCGTTGAGCAGGTCTCACTTCTCAGTCGGCAGTTGACTCGATCAGTTAAAGCTCCTCTCGAGCTAGCCTCCTCAAACCAAGAGGCACACACTCTTCTACGCCATGTTGGCAAGGTAGTTGTCATCCAGGGAAACTTCGCCTTCAACATGAAATCAAGATAAGTACCATTTTAAAAGTTTTAACCTCATCTTCATGGTTTTAACTTCCACGTGCTTTTAATGATATTTTTATAGACAGTGTGAAATTATTTACTTTGGGGAAAAAATCATTCTTCGTGGGATTTGTCATGTTGAGCTTTTGCTTGTATAAGCCAACTTTACTAAAAAAGAGCTTTCTTAAGCTATTCAAATGAGAAATCCTCTCACTACGTGGGATATTACCTAATACCCGCTGTCTATAATTCATTAAGCTAGTTCCTCCGTTGGATTTTCTCAACCCCATTTTTCCACTAAGGTCGTTCTGGAACCTTCGAGATCTTGTACTCTATCTGCGAGTCTTGCCGTCAGGTATTTTTCACTCACTTGTGACAATAATATTTAAAATGAGGAATCTTCCTTACAAATTGTTGCAATAGCTAACTTTCTTCCACCGCTGGAACCACTGGAATGGTTTATGGTACATTTAATTGTAAATCACAACTTTTTCAAGAAATAGACTCTCACCTATATAGTGCAATCAGTTATTTCCATAATTGCAATAACTTTCTTTCTCATAAACTTTAGTGTTTCTATAGTGAACTTTGCATCCATCTTTATAGACTACAGTGATATCCAGTGCTTGTTCCACGTTTCTACCGCGTCGCGCTCGTCCGTTTACATTAAATACGGCCATGAACATTGATCCTATATCCCAATGATCTTTCCTCAACCTTCTACTAACCACCATTATTAATAAAATTGTAACTTTCTTATAAGGTGTCACTCACGAAGTGCCCTTACAACTTTGCTAGTTTAACATTAATTAAATTCTGCATTATTGCTTGTGTGATACAAGTTTCAAATTCACATTTTTCCTTTCCTATAATCAGGGAAAACAATTCTTTAAACTCTTGAGCGAGTCATGTTCAGGTTTCACGAAATGGAAACTGTCCCATTTGGCTAGTGATTCCTGCTCAAACTTGGGAAGTCTAGAACCTTCCTTTTAACTTTCTTCAGGTTTCACAGTAAGTGACCTGCCCTTATTTGCATAATAACCAACATTAATTCTGTATAAATATAAGAAGTTTTAGGAACTTCTATCTTATCTTTCATGTTTTTATTATTGTTATTTTCGAAGTTGTCACTTTCTCTAGAACATTCTCTCAAGAATTTCTTAAGGTACACTCTTTGTACTCCAATTCACGTTCAAACTTTAATTGCTTCATTGTTTATTTGTTTAAATCTTATAAAGATTTTAGAAACATGTAAGGTTTGAAACCTTGTAAATTGTCAATTGCCTGGAGCAAACGTTTAATGTTGAGAGGTCTGCGACCCCATTTGTTAAAAAGTTCAAATGAACTATGTTTGTCAAAATTATATTACATGCTTGTTAATTTCCTCAAACTTCCTTGCATTGTTTAATAAATTAAATATTTGGTTTTGGATTCATCATTTCTCTGATACTACAGTTAGGCAAGATCCTGGCTTTCCTAGCTCTTCCTAGGTTTATGCCCTCGTTCATACTCAATAAAGCTTTTACTATCTGTCTGGCCAGACCATCACCCTTCCCTATAGTACTTTTATACATGCTTGGGAGGAAATACACTAAAGCCTTTCTCTGGCAAACTGCCCAAGTCTTAGCTGCGGTTCCCGTCAGCTTCGACCAAGCTCGCACCTACTTTAGCTATCAGAGAGTTAATTTGCAGTTGCAACCGCTTCTAAGTGTGTTTAAAGTTAAACTTATTAATTTTGTGGGACTCTCCTCCTATTTTTCTATCCTTTTTCTCCAATCCAAAATCGACTTCCTTTTCTTAATCATCTTCCCTTGGTGGGTGGGTTATTCCTCAGCCAATAAACTACCCAAAATGTGGTCCCAGAAACCCGGGAGAGTCCATTTGCTATGTCCATTGTTTGTCAAGTGTCATTTGACAATACTTTGCATATTACTAATATCTGTGTTGAATTTTTCAGCTATAATTACATCATGCAAAGCCTGTGAACGGGAAAGAGGCCGCTCCTGTCTCCTTTGGTGTGTCCCGTTCTTTCTACTCATTCGCTGCTGCCAGCTTGACAGCATTTCCAAGGTTCCACAGTTTCGTGAGTTACATTTTCATCTACCTTCTTTAATATGGCTCCCACTGATAAGGATAAGGATGAAAAACTTACTTCTAAACGATCATCCTATAAAGGGCAAATTACCCGATTTAGAAGGTACATAAAAGAATTAGATCCCTCAGACGCGCAATTAGACTTGTTGAAACATCGTGTAAAGGATTTTGAACGTTCATATGAAAACTACTGTAACATTCAAACTGAAATAGAAACTTGCATGCTCAATCAAACAGAAGATCGTGTCGAAGTAGAAAACCTATATTACGAAGGCATAGGTTCTGCTTTCAAAATAATACGCCAACTCGAAGAGGAGCAGAAAAAGGACGCTTCTGTTCTTGGTTCCCTTCACGAACCACAAACTTCCTTCCGTGAGGGTACTCACAAGCCCAAACCAACTTTACCTAAAATTAATTTACCCCATTTCTCTGGAGATGAATCCACTTGGGATTCTTTCTATGAATTATTTTGCTCCCTTGTTCATGGCAATGAAGTCATTCAAGTCATTTACAAGTTTCATTACTTGAGATCTATCCTCCGAGGTCAAGCTTTGCAGTTGGTCGAAGCACTTCCTCTGCGTGCCGAAAATTACCCCATTGCCTTTAACTTATTAAAGGAAAGATATGGAAATTTACGTTTACGTATTCAACGCCATATGAAGGCTCTATTTAACCTACCTGCGTCACAGCACAATGACGTCACTAGTTTGCGTACTTTAGTTGACACTACCCAACTCCACGTTAAAGCTTTGTCCCAATTAGATCAACCTACTGAACATTGGGATACTTTCCTAATACATTTAGTAGTCTCTAAAGTTGATGCTGCTACCCTCAAAGCTTGGGAAATTGAACTTTCTAAAGAAGACGACTACTCTTACGAGCATTTAGTCACTTTCATAAACGCTAGATGCCAACTTTTAACCGCTCTAGCTAATCAAAGTGAACCTTCATCTCCTAGTTCCAAATTCGAATTAATGTCCATCAAATCCAAAAGTGAACGCTCAGCGTCCAATACCCAAAAACCCGGGTCCAGCTCATCCAAATTTAAATCAAACACTACTGGTTACCCAACTAGGTCTAGTGAACGTCGTGTTGCTAGCTCTATTGTTATAAACACGCAAAGCGAACCTCGCAAAAGTTTAAACGAACCTGTAAAGTGCATACTTTGTAAAGATCCCCATGCACTATACCTCTGCAAATCTTTTAAAGAAATGTCAGTCGACGACAGACGAAAATTAGTCGCTCAAAACAAACATTGTTTCAACTGCCTAGCGCCCACGCATTCTGCTTCTAACTGTAAGTCCACAAGACTTTGCTACCATTGTGAAAAGGCTCATCATACTTTGCTACATCGTCATGATCAGGCAAGGTCATCGACAGCATCTACTTCTCCGAAAAATGATAGTACTAACAGTTCTAATGCTTCATCGTATATTCAAAATGCCAAGTCCATTCGCAGTGCTCAAGTATTGTTGTCTACTGTCCAAATCGAAGTTCAGGATAACTTTGGCAACTGGGTCCGTGCACGCGGTCTTCTAGACTCAGCGGCAACTCATGATTTTGTGTCTAATTCCTTGATTAGAAAACTAGGTCTACCTGTAAACCCCACTTCTATCAACGTGTCGGGCATCAACAGCTCAAAATCGCAAGCTTTACAATTCTCAAAGCTAACTATAAGAGATACTTGTCATAGAAACAACTTTCTTAAACTTAATTGTCTAATTCTTAATAGCATTGGAGAAGACACTCCAAGTCACTCTGTGGATATTTCAGGGTTAAACATTCCCTTGCATTTAAGGCTAGCCGATCCTTGTTTCAATATGCAAAACCCTATTGACATACTCTTTAGTGCCAATGTTTTCTGGAATTGCCTACGTAAACAGGTTCGTAAGTTATCCTCAAACGTGGTCGCCAGAGACACTAATTTTGGATGGATCGTCATCGGTCAACTTCCCCATTATTCTCCTCAACCCGCATCGCAATGTTACTTCTCCAATACTGACCTAGAACAGTTCTGGAGGCTTGAAAATGTTGATTCTCCTAATGTAACCTCTTCAGAAAATGAATTCTGTGAGCAACTTTTTTTGAACACCACCACTCGTTCTTCTGATGGCCGGTTCGTCGTTCAAATGCCAAGATTAAATAATCCTCCTAAACTTATCAACTCTCAGCCTAAAGCTCGAAAAGCTCTCTTCGCTATCGAGAGCAAATTCAAGAAGGAACCTCTTGTTAAACAACAGTACACTGATTTCATGGATGAGTATGAAAGCTTAGATCATATGGAAGTTGTTAACAAATCTGATGATGAATTGCGCCCCCCAATTGAAACGGTTTATTTAAATCATCATCCCGTGTGGAAAAACCCTCTTGTAAAAGATAAAATTCGAGTTGTTTTCAATGGTTCATCACCCGACGTTAATGGCAACAGCCTTAACGACACTCTTTATTCTGGTCCTGCTATTCAATCAGATTTATCTGCTATACTCTTAAACTTTCGATTATTTCCCATAGCTGTCATAGCCGACATAAAACAGATGTACCGTCAAGTGTTAATTCAATCAGAACAACGAGATCTTCAAAGAATCTTGTGGCGTGATGAAATCAGTAAGCCCATTAAGGTATTTCGCTTGAAAACGGTTACTTATGGCTTAAAACCCTCTGCTTTCCTTGCTATCCGATCCCTACACTTGCTAGCCTCTCAAGATGGTCATTTATTTAACCCCAAAGCCTCTGAAGCACTAACTACGTCATTCTATGTTGACGATTATTTGCAATCCTTCCCCTCTTTGGAGGAAGCTTCTTTTGTATCTTTAGAACTTCAGGCATTACTAAGGAATGGAGGTTTCCCACTCCATAAGTGGAACTCCAACTCCCCTGAGTTTCTCGCTCAGTTTCCCATCGAAGACGTAGATCCTTCTTCTGTCGAAATTTGTGGAAACTCCGAATCTATAAAAACTCTAGGAGTTCACTGGTGCACTAGCACTGACACTCTTATCTATAAAGTTTCGCTCGCAGAAGAGCTTCCTAATACAAAAAGACAAATTCTCTCTGAAATTGCAAAATTTTTGATCAACTTCAATTCCTTGCCCCAGTTATCGTTATAGCCAAACTCTTCATGCAAGAGCTGTGGTCGCTTAAATGTGAATGGGATGACACTGTCCCTCTTTCTTTTCTTAATTGTTGGCTCTCGTTTCGCAGCAATTTGCTGGATCTTTCCCTTATTGAAATTCCCAGGAATTTAATCAGCTCTCATTCTAATGCATCTTTTTCCCCTCATGTGTTCGCGGACAGTTCCGAAAAAGCTTATGGTTGCTGTGCATATTTAGTTCATCACGATTCACTCCATGGATCTCCAGTTTCCAACCTTGTTAGTGCCAAATCGAAGGTCGCTCCTCTTAAAACTATCACTTTGCCTGGGCTCGAACTGTGCGCTGCACTCGTGGCTGCAGAACTTGTCAAGAAATTACGGGAAGTATTAAAAGTCGAATTCTCGCAAATCTATCTCTGGAGCGATTCCATGATCGCCCTTTCTTGGATCGCCAAGAACCCCTCTCACAGGCAAACTTTCGTTGCAAACAGGGTTTCCAAAATTCAAACTCTTTCTTCTGGATGTCAATGGGGGCATGTTCCCAGTGCGGATAATCCAGCCGATATTATCTCTCGTGGTTGTTTACCCTCTCAATTGGCAGCTTCCCAATTGTACTGGCATGGGCCCTCGTGGCTAATCGAAGAATCTTCTTCATAGGGGCCGATAACCTCGATGTTAGGCCCCTTAAAACAACAATTATCATCATCATCAATCTTCTTCATGGCCTTCTAAACCCCCAGCTACAAACTCCAACTTGCCTGACGCTAAAGTACCTCTATCCATTGCTTCGTGTCTTGTTTCCAACGCTTCTCATCCTTTGTTGTCCCGCTATTCTTCTTTTCATAAATTACTACGAATTGTCGCCTATCTCCTTAGATGGAAATATCTTGTGGTTGACCAACCTCTTCTCCCTAAACCACACCTTACCAATCATGAATTGAATCTCGCTACCATTAAGGTTTTACAACTGACACAGCAAGAAGCCTTTTCTTCTGAATTGTCATTGCTTTCTTCTAAAAGAGATCTTCCCAAATCCAGCCGTCTCCGTGCTTTAGCCCCGTTTCTTGATGACCATGGGTTACTCAGGGTAGGTGGAAGGCTCTCGCAATCTTTACTCTCTGAGGACAAAAAGCATCCCGTTATTTTGCCTTCCAAACATCACGTAACTTCCTTAATTATACGTGACTTTCATTACCGTAATCTTCATATTGGTACACGTACTCTGCTTTGCCTCTTAAGGGAAAAGTACTGGATTATAAATGGAATTCATGAAGTTTCTTCTATAATTCACAAGTGCATTCCTTGTTTCAAAGCGAAACCTAAAATCAATACTCAATTAATGAGCGATCTGCCCTCTTTTCGCTCTTCTCCTATACGCCCATTTGCTTTAACTGGCGTGGACTATATGGGTCCGTTCCAATATCAACGAAACTCTCCTGAAGCTAAACGCAAATTGTTTGGTAAGCTTTATGTTTTTCTCTTTGTTTGCATGGTTACCGGCGCAATCCACTTGGAACTAGTAACGAATGCTTCTACTTCTTATTTTTTATCAGCTGTCTCTCGTTTCACTGCTAGGCGTGGTGTTCCTTCTGAGATGTTCTCTGATAACGCTTCCACCTTTCAGGGCGCAGCTTCCCTGTGGAAGAAAGCTCTCACTTCCTCTCCTGCCATGGAACAAATTTCTAATTTTTCTTATTCAAAAGGTTTCAAATGGCGCTTTATACCTCCTTACGCTCCGCATCATGGTGGTAGGTGGGAATCTTGCGTAAAGCTCACTAAACGTCATTTAAGAAAAGTCTTAGGTAATCGAATTCTGACTTACGAAGAATTCAATTCACTGTCTGTTCTGATTGAAGGTGTTGTTAACTCTCGCCCTTTAACTCCGCTTTCCAATGACCCTGATGACCTACTTCCACTCACCCCTGGTCACTTCCTTATCGGCACTTCTCTTTCTGCCCCTCCTCCTCCTCTTCCCAATTCTTACAGGGATTTTAATCTACCTATTGTTTGGCGTAAACTTGAAGCCCTCCGTAATTCTTTTTGGAAGAGATGGAACTTGGAATATTGTTTTAGATCCCTTATTTGGGGGTGGTTGGATCTAAAAGGAAAGAGTTATTGTGTTAATTTATAAAGCTGTGCCTAAAAGAGGGGTAGCTTCCCTTGGCAGGGTAAGCTGACCAGTGTAGAGTGTTGTTGTGTGTTAGGAACTAGGGGGCGCTCCTATAAATAATGTAGCAGTGTTTTAGGGGATGAGACTCAATGCAAGGGTCACTGTGCTGGTCGCCCAGCTGACTGGCTTATTATATAACTGAACGTGCTTGTATCAGCTAAGTGGCACGCGCTGCTCCCTAGCAGCCGGGCCGCCGCGAGAAATACAATGTTATCTGAGCTAGCACTGTCAGACTACCGTATGTCACGTCTAACCGTGACGGGAATAAGGAAGGGCGTTGGGATGTAAAGAGACGTATAAACAGTAAGACGAGTGTAGAGTGTTGACCAAGTGTTTATTGGTCTGTGATGTTAAAGTATGAGTCCCTTGTAGGGAATGTAACAAGGTTCACAATGTGAAAGTACAAGCTGTGGGTAAAGGTTACAAAAGTAGGAAATCTGAACACGACTGACTCACCTCTGATGACACCAGCGTAGCCTTCGGCCGCACCACTGAAAGACTGATAATGGAGAGATCCTTGTGACCTCCTTAGGCCTCCTTTTATATTCTTGGGCGCTATGCTGTCAGCAATGTGATGGCATAGCTGCCCCAGTTAATAATATGTCGCTGTGTGTAATAATTGTGCAAGGATTGAGCTGCTTTCTAGAATGGCAAGCTGTCCTTGCGGTGTTGATGTATGTTGGCTTGGCTTTACGAGGGTTGCCCGTTAGGATATTTAGATAGATGCTGGGGGGATGGTCTCCAAGGGGTGCGTACCCCTGGGGTACTGTACAAGCCTCCTTCCCTATTTAGTTCGCGTCCCCGCGAACGGGAACGGAACTTGAGGTTGCGATGTTGATGCAGTTGTTCTTGAAGCCCCCTCGTATCTTCTGGCGGTGTCTTCCTCGTTGTCGTCGGCGTCGTCGTGTAGAATGGGTGATGTCGTGAAGTGTAGGTGTGAGATCAGCCCGTGTTCAGAGGGGAGGGTTATGGGATGTACAGATATATGTATAACACTGACATTGGCATTGTGAAAATGGAAATTGACAAAAAAAAATTGACATTGAGAAAAATTTGACATCGAGAAAAAATTGACATTGAAAAAAAAATTGCCATTGCCATTGCTGGCATATTGCTAGTTTCAAAAAAGAGACAGAAAAAAAAAACATGGTTTCAATAGTGATCCGTTACATAGTTGTGCAGGGAGGAAAACCCAGCTAGACGAGGAATTGTGCCGTCTGGCTTTATTTTGGGGAAAAAATGCTCCCTGCTAAGAGAAAGATAGAAGAGAATAGAAAAAATGGGTGTTCCAGGGTATAATTTAAGGGAAATATTCAAAGTATTTATTGGTTTGGGATAAAACGGAACACCCTGACAAATTTGGGCGTTAGTAGAGTAGAAAGGAAAAAACAAAACCGTGTATTCAGTGTTGCCTCTATGGCAGTGTTAAATGGCGTGACGTATTGTTTACATTTAATTTACAAGCATGATATTTTGAATGGCGTGACATATTGTTTACATTTAATTTACAAGCATGATATTTTGAATGGCGTGACATATTGTTTACATTTAATTTACAAGCCTGATATTATATATATATAAAAATAAGAATCTTATTATTAGACCGGTTTGCTCATGAGCCTGGTACCTTTCATTTCGTAGAGCTCTTTACCTGGCCTTTGTATACCATTCGCTGATTCTTTCCTGGCCATTTTCCACTCAGCCGTTTTCCCGTAGTTTAGTGGCTAGGCCGCTAATTCCTTTTCCATTGAGCTTATGTACTAGTGGTTTTCCCGCCGTGGGTTGGGAAATTCCACCCTGGCGTCGAAGGTTCGGCCCTTACAATACTTGTGCCGCCCTTAGATGCCGAAGTCACGCCTTATTTGCGTGTCATCTTGTTTTTTGGCGTTCATCGATGCCCAGTATCCCACGGATACTGTGCTTCGGTGGTCGCTACGCTGTCACCTTTAGGAGGTGCAACTGAAATTGACAAAGAGTGTATGCGTCTGTACAAGAGGGAGAGAGTGTGGTATTTCTGTGTTGGGATATATATATACAACAGGTTTGTGTACCATCCTCGTCCTCTGCAAAACAAAATGTGTTAATGGCCATATATCTGGAAACATGTACATTCAGTCGCTTCCTTGCTTTCCTGTAAATAGAGTGTATTAATACATATAGCAGTTCCATCGCTGCGCGTAGTATATAAAATCAATTATGGTGCCACTTAAGTCTAACTTAATCTAGGTTAGCCTATGTTAGTCTAGTTTAGCCTAAGTAGTGTCGGGCTTACCTTGGTAACGGATTTTTAGTCACCAAGTGCCGAAATTTTACCTTAATATATACATAAAAAAACTGCCTTAAATGTAGACTTATACTGTATTATAATGAGTTATCACTAGGTATCATGGGTTGTCATGAGATGTCATGAGTTTGCCATGAGTTGCCATGAGTTTGCCATGAGTTGTCATGAGTTTGCCATGAGTTGCCATGAGTTTGCCATGAGTTTGCCATGAGTTTGCCATGAGTTGTCATGAGTTTGCCATGAGTTGTCATGAGTTTGCCATGAGTTGTCATGAGTTTGCCATGAGTTTGGCATGAGTTGTCATGGGTTTGCCATGAGTTGCCATGGGTTTGCCATGAGTTTGCCATGAGTTGTCATGAGTTTGCCATGAGTTTGCCATGAGTTGCCATGAGTTTGCCATGAGTTGTCGGACTTACCCTGATGCCGGGTTTGTGGGTCATCAGGCGCCGAACGGCGTTACTTAATGTTATCTATCTTAATTATGGTCTAAAAAAATGCTATTTCTAAGCCGAAAGGGTTGCCTTAATCTACTGCCGAAATGTGCTGTGCCATTATCTGGCGACAGCGGTTAATAAATTTGCTTAATCCTAGGTTGCGTGTCAAATGCAACCGTCTTACAGCTAAATTTCGACCAGGGCGATCGCCTGAGGCAATTTACTTCCTCAGGACACCACCCGCACGATTCCAGAAACACCGGTTGTCTCTAGAATCGCTGGATACTGGTGACTCTTGTGTGTGTTCACTGGCCTGGGACCGTGTAAAATGTATAACTTGTGCTGCGGCGGCAGGGTGTTGAGCACGGATCTGTGCTGTTTTGAATTCAAGGTCCCTGAGAAGTTGTACTGCAGTCTGGTCAGTTATTAAGTCGCCGTTCCTAATTTTTAGCTTCGGCAGGAGTGGAGTCGTACTAGCCGACAAATGGTGCGCAAAGTCTCTTAGTGTGTTTCTAAATGTGGACATCTAATTTCCCCTGACTTTGTACTATGGGGCGAATGGGGGTTGGCGTAATAATACAAACTTCCATATGTATATAAAAAATGTGTGACGTAATATGAGGTTAAAACAACAAAAAAAAATCACTATTTGCTTGGCTTTTTGCGGTACGGAAGGGGTCGTTTTAACTACGAGGGCTGGTTGGTTGAGTCCTGTTCTACTATGCGTAGTACCCCGCCTCCACCAGTGTTTTAGATCCCTTATTTGGGGGTGGTTGGATCTAAAAGGAAAGAGTTATTGTGTTAATTTATAAAGCTGTGCCTAAAAGAGGGGTAGCTTCCCTTGGCAGGGTAAGCTGACCAGTGTAGAGTGTTGTTGTGTGTTAGGAACTAGGGGGCGCTCCTATAAATAATGTAGCAGTGTTTTAGGGGATGAGACTCAATGCAAGGGTCACTGTGCTGGTCGCCCAGCTGACTGGCTTATTATATAACTGAACGTGCTTGTATCAGCTAAGTGGCACGCGCTGCTCCCTAGCAGCCGGGCCGCCGCGAGAAATACAATGTTATCTGAGCTAGCACTGTCAGACTACCGTATGTCACGTCTAACCGTGACGGGAATAAGGAAGGGCGTTGGGATGTAAAGAGACGTATAAACAGTAAGACGAGTGTAGAGTGTTGACCAAGTGTTTATTGGTCTGTGATGTTAAAGTATGAGTCCCTTGTAGGGAATGTAACAAGGTTCACAATGTGAAAGTACAAGCTGTGGGTAAAGGTTACAAAAGTAGGAAATCTGAACACGACTGACTCACCTCTGATGACACCAGCGTAGCCTTCGGCCGCACCACTGAAAGACTGATAATGGAGAGATCCTTGTGACCTCCTTAGGCCTCCTTTTATATTCTTGGGCGCTATGCTGTCAGCAATGTGATGGCATAGCTGCCCCAGTTAATAATATGTCGCTGTGTGTAATAATTGTGCAAGGATTGAGCTGCTTTCTAGAATGGCAAGCTGTCCTTGCGGTGTTGATGTATGTTGGCTTGGCTTTACGAGGGTTGCCCGTTAGGATATTTAGATAGATGCTGGGGGGATGGTCTCCAAGGGGTGCGTACCCCTGGGGTACTGTACAATATTTAACTTCCTTGCAACGGAGGCAGAAGTGGTTTCTTTCCAGTCCCGACATTAAAGTGGGGGACTTGGTCTTGGTTAGGGATGTTTCTCCCCCTCTAGTCTGGACTTCCGGTAGAGTGACCAAGTGTTATCCTGGAAGAGATGGGAGAGTCAGGGTGGTCAGAGTCTTGACCATTAACGGTTCGATTACAAGACCCCTGTCTTTGATCGCTCCTCTTCCATTAAATGTGTAACTGCTTATTTGCTCTCTGTTGGTGTTTCCCCCCCAGTATGGTGTATTCCTTGCATACACGGTACCTGAGATATAATTTTTATTGCTCCTTGCATGTTCATTTCTTCCTTCCTCTTTGTCAAACACCAACAGTGATCTTCTGTTTTCTCCTTGATAGGCAAATCTCTTATGTCTTCATAAGTCTGTTCTAGATATATAACTTCTGTGACCCACCTAGCGTCATCTAGCAGCGAATATCTGAAGCTCTTCCTCGTGCAAGAGGAATTCCTTCTCCATTTGGCCACCAGATCCTGTTACCATCGCCAGCTATTTTCTCCTTGAGGAAGAGGACTACGTCTGCTTCTTTACTCACCATGCTGCGCTAGTATCATCTGTTATCAACTCTTTGAAGACCAGCTCAGCAAGAGAAGATCATTTTTTGTTGTAACATTGGCAATGTTTATATGTTCTCCTTTTGTCTCCTACCCCCCACTCTTTTCCCCTTCCTTGGACCCTCCGTGCTCCGTTGAGCAGGTCTCACTTCTCAGTCGGCAGTTGACTCGATCAGTTAAAGCTCCTCTCGAGCTAGCCTCCTCAAACCAAGAGGCACACACTCTTCTACGCCATGTTGGCAAGGTAGTTGTCATCCAGGGAAACTTCGCCTTCAACATGAAATCAAGATAAGTACCATTTTAAAAGTTTTAACCTCATCTTCATGGTTTTAACTTCCACGTGCTTTTAATGATATTTTTATAGACAGTGTGAAATTATTTACTTTGGGTCAAAAATCATTCTTCGTGGGATTTGCCATGTTGAGCTTTTGCTTGTATAAGCCAACTTTACTAAAAAAGAGCTTTCTTAAGCTATTCAAATGAGAAATCCTCTCACTACGTGGGATATTATCTAATACCCGCTGTCTATAATTCATTAAGCTAGTTCCTCCGTTGGATTTTCTCAACCCCATTTTTCCACTAAGGTCGTTCTGGAACCTTCGAGATCTTGTACTCTATCTGCGAGTCTTGCCGTCAGGTATTTTTCACTCACTTGTGACAATAATATTTAAAATGAGGAATCTTCCTTACAAATTGTTGCAATAGCTAACTTTCTTCCACCGCTGGAACCACTGGAATGGTTTATGGTACATTTAATTGTAAATCACAACTTTTTCAAGAAATAGACTCTCACCTATATAGTGCAATCAGTTATTTCCATAATTGCAATAACTTTCTTTCTCATAAACTTTAGTGTTTCTATAGTGAACTTTGCATCCATCTTTATAGACTACAGTGATATCCAGTGCTTGTTCCACGTTTCTACCGCGTCGCGCTCGTCCGTTTACATTAAATACGGCCATGAACATTGATCCTATATCCCAATGATCTTTCCTCAACCTTCTACTAACCACCATTATTAATAAAATTGTAACTTTCTTATAAGGTGTCACTCACGAAGTGTCCTTACAACTTTGCTAGTTTAACATTAATTAAATTCTGCATTATTGCTTGTGTGATACAAGTTTCAAATTCACATTGTTCCTTTCCTATAATCAGGGAAAACAATTCTTTAAACTCTTGAGCGAGTCATGTTCAGGTTTCACGAAATGGAAACTGTCCCATTTGGCTAGTGATTCCTGCTCAAACTTGGGAAGTCTAGAACCTTCCTTTTAACTTTCTTCAGGTTTCACAGTAAGTGACCTGCCCTTATTTGCATAATAACCAACATTAATTCTGTATAAATATAAGAAGTTTTAGGAACTTCTATCTTATCTTTCATGTTTTTATTATTGTTATTTTCGAAGTTGTCACTTTCTCTAGAACATTCTCTCAAGAATTTCTTAAGGTACACTCTTTGTACTCCAATTCACGTTCAAATTTTAATTGCTTCATTGTTTATTTGTTTAAATCTTATAAAGATTTTAGAAACATGTAAGGTTTGAAACCTTGTAAATTGTCAATTGCCTGGAGCAAACGTTTAATGTTGAGAGGTCTGCGACCCCATTTGTTAAAAAGTTCAAATGAACTATGTTTGTCAAAATTATATTACATGCTTGTTAATTTCCTCAAACTTCCTTGCATTGTTTAATAAATTAAATATTTGGTTTTGGATTCATCATTTCTCTGATACTACAGTTAGGCAAGATCCTGGCTTTCCTAGCTCTTCCTAGGTTTATGCCCTCGTTCATACTCAATAAAGCTTTTACTATCTGTCTGGCCAGACCATCACCCTTCCCTATAGTACTTTTATACATGCTTGGGAGGAAATACACTAAAGCCTTTCTCTGGCAAACTGCCCAAGTCTTAGCTGCGGTTCCCGTCAGCTTCGACCAAGCTCGCACCTACTTTAGCTATCAGAGAGTTAATTTGCAGTTGCAACCGCTTCTAAGTGTGTTTAAAGTTAAACTTATTAATTTTGTGGGACTCTCCTCCTATTTTTCTATCCTTTTTCTCCAATCCAAAATCTACTTCCTTTTCTTAATCATCTTCCCTTGGTGGGTGGGTTATTCCTCAGCCAATAAACTACCCAAAGGGGATATATGTAAAATTTGGTTCAGATCGGTGAAACGGTGTAGACTTGTGCCAAAGGGCCTAAATACAGGGAATGGAGTGGTCGGTCCGAAATTTCATGTAGACAGTGTTACTCGCAAGGTTCCAAAGGGTAAGTATACAAATGTTAATTCAGATCGGTGGAACGGTGTAGATTTGTGCCAAAGGGCCTACATGCAGGGAATGGAGTGGTCTGTCCTAAATTTAAAGTGGACAGTGTTACTCGCAGGGTTCCAAAGGGTAAGAATAAAATTTTTAGTTCAGATCGGTGAAACGGTGTAGATTTGTATAAATAACAGACAAACTAGCAGACAAACATTGAGCTTTATATAAATAGATCAAAATACCTGTACGCGTTTACATACAGTATTAGGAATCATTTGTGTCCTATATTCTTGGTTTCTGCCCACTGCGCCTCGGCTATCAAATGGCCTCTTCTTTTATATTAATATATGTTGTTGTTGTTGATTCATTTCGGGGATTTGAGACATCGTGGTCATGTAGTGCCAGGCACTTGGGTGTGTGGAATTTGTCTGACAACCTGTGTTATTGTGATGGCTGTATTACTATGTGTATTTGTAATTCAGATGACGATTGAGAAGAAGGCGGCCGTAGCCTTAAGTTAGGAACCATCCCGGCATTCACCTGGAGTAGAAGTGGGAAACCACGCAAAACCACCTCCAAGATGGCTGAGGTGGGAATCGAACCCGCCTCTTCTCACTCCTCACGAGGCTGAGTATACCCCGTTCCTGCACTTAGACCAGAATTATATTTCTTGGCAGAAACGAGAGTGCTAGCCACTACGCAACGGAACGATCTATATTAATATAAATCGAAGAAATGTTATATATTAGAATAATTGGGAAGGAATTTCACCCTTTACTAACACTGAAACATCTTAACAAGACTGTTACGACTACGTTTGTTAGTTTGAGACATTATGCACGTTACGATGCATTATCTATTGGGCACCAGCTTGCTTGATTACGTGATGTGTGTTTTAAAATAGTTGCGAATATATCACTGCGCCAAAGTCACACTACTCCTTTTACTAAAACATATCTTGACAAGTAAAAGTGCAATGACAGCGTTTGTTGCCTCAAGACACTGTGCACGTTTTGCATTATCCATCAAGTCACAACTTACTTGATTCTGTCATCCGTGTTTTAAAATAATTGCGAATATTCATTTCACCAAGATCATTCTTCTGGCCAAGGTGTGTGGTGGCCGTAGTGAGCTGAGGAGCGAATCAAGTGTTCTGTAGCAAGCATGCGGCCAGGAGTCAGATGGCCTGTTCCGTTGCAACATGCAAGCGGTCGGTGGCTGGCTGGCATTTTGTTTCAGGATGCGTTTAAGACATTTAAGGAGAATCCACCACAATGTAGGCCTAAATTAGTTATTTCTGCGGAGCAGCAGAGGATTCGAAGTGAAAGAATGAAGAGGTTCTGGGAGGAAAAGAAGAGATTGACCAGAAATCCTTAGGTTGTATGCGGTCCACAGTTGGCCAAATTTTAAAAAAATCGTTATTAATAATGTCAACAAATGTTTGTTGTCTTTAGCGCTACAGGGGAGGGGGCGCCACAATGAGCTCTCGCACCACCTGACAATATTGCTAGGGCCGCCTCTGACATTGCTATATACAGTGTGCGTGTTGCTAAAAATCTATCTGCAAATAGAGTTTCAAACTTTTTATGGGAACAGATTCTATGATATTGAGTCCAGGGTTCAAATGTTCTCAGAATTACTAGACAGTATACTCTGCTTATGGCTGCTAAGGCACACATTGCACGTGGAACAAGAAGTTCCGTGAAGAACTAAAGAGCCTACTTTTCTTAAAATTTAAGATTCATGCTGAAACGGTTTCTTTGCTCCACGCTGAGCGTACAAGTGAAACGTTTTCTATTGCCCTCACTGTTGCGTGACAAATGTAATGTTTTCGACTAGCCCTGCCTTGCACTTTGAAATATTTACTCTAACTAAGGTATGTTGTTTTAATGGGCGCCAAGACCTCAACGCTATGCTGAAATCTAAATTTATATTTAACAACACCTAGCTATGGTAGAACACCTCCAAGAATCTTTTCACTCAGATCGTGGTATGATTTGATCATTAACCCAACAAACAATTGTATCAGGAGAAGGAATTGGTCTATATCTAATGCTACCTACTGAAAGCAAAGATTGCATAGTTAAAATAAATGAATTTATTATATAAAACAAGTATGGCAAAATTAATAATAATAATAATAAGTTTGAATTTAAATTTGAGTGTTGCGACTTGAATATTACCGCTAGAAAATTACGTGAAAACGGAGTCGGATGAATTACTGATTTTACACTTATTCCCAAGCTATGAAGTTACTGAAATACTGAAAATGAAAAAAGAGACGAGAGATTACGTAGTTCTGAGTCATTCGCGCTTACCACTGGAAATTGCCGAAGCATTTCCCTCGTACTGGATGTTGAAGAGAGCTTCCCACAGCCTCCTGGACGTCGTCATCTTCTTCGTTAGTTGATGAGATACTTGTAGATATGATAATTTATGGTCCGAACATCGGAACCAACCACACGTACAACCACACTGGTTAAGTTTTACAAAGATAGTCCTTGCCTCCAAGGCGCGCAAACCATATATGCACTCGTCGCCTCCCCTCTCTGGACCCGGCTTCTTCTCGCCCGCTCTCCTCTGATTGGCTGAGCCACCACGCGCTACTCCCCTCCTCAGGGTCATTACACTCCGCGCGAGGACGATGTCGATTACCGTTCCAGGCCATTTCGCCTTCTCTTGAAGCAGCAACCCAGCTTGCGTCATGCTTCTTGACAAGAATAAGCCTGAAGCTGAATTCCCAGTGACTCATCTCTCTCATAATACCCTAACTGACAAAACTCCGTAAAATTTCGTAATCATATAATTTTCTACGATAATGTTGTTCGTAATAATTTGCTTGATAGTGTTTTCTATAACATTGAAAACCTATCTGTATATTGATAATTTTATTAAAAAAATGCTCTAAAAATACCCTAATAATAATAATAAGTTAATAATAATAATAAGTTACCAGGAAAACTTCTCTTGGCTGAACAATTTGCCGCGTAAATAAATATAGAATGGCTTCCTACTGACTTATGTCAGTGGCGTAAAATCCCCTCGAAAAACACGTTACAATGCCAATGATTAATCTATATGGATCTATCTAGAATAATGACGAAATTAAGTTGGTAATATCGAAATTTCTTATTAGTTCGAAATACTATATACCTAGCAAAATGTACCCTAATAGAGAACTACAGTTGGCAGCCCTGGTGACTGAATATATTCTTAACTCCATCTCTTAAGGTACAGAATACAAAATTTGGTTGAAGTCCAATGGATAGCATGGGCGTTACATGCAGTTAAACATTGGATCTAACAACGCGCGTAAAATCATGTTGGCAACAATGAGATACATGTATTGGTCAGAAATAATCAGAAATAATATGACCTATTGTTGTGCCAATTTTGAATGAAATCCATTAGTTAGTATAGACGTTACATGCATTTTAAAATTTGACCTATCAGCAAGCTTAGAATCATGTTGGCAGCACTGGCGTAGGCCTATATTAGTTACTCCAAATTAATCTAGAATGCCAGGTACTATCTACGTGTGCAAAGCTTAGAGCAATTGGCTTGCATACTTTCTGATATATTGATATTAGGGCAACAAAAATAGAGACAGTATTTATTAACAGATGGCAGCCCTGGTTACTCTTGAGAATCGGCATAGGCATGTCTGTTATGGTACACATAGCACATACGAAATTTGGTTGAAATCCAAATGATAGTATAGAAGTTACATGTATTTAAAGTTGGACCTCTCAGCAGGCTTAGAATCATGTTGGTAGCACTGACGTATATAATTTACTCCAAATTAATATAGAATGTCAGGTACTATACGTGTGCATAGTTTAAAGCTGTCGGCTTGCATACTTTCTGATATATGGGTATTTGGATTTTAAAAAATGAGAGCATTTATTAACAGTTGGCAGCCCTGGTGGCTCTTAAGAATACGCTCTCAGCAGGCTTAGAATCATGTTGGTAGCACTGACGTATATAATTTACTCCAAATTAATATAGAATGTCAGGTACTATACGTGTGCATAGTTTAAAGCTGTCGGCTTGCATACTTTCTGATATATGGGTATTTGGATTTTAAAAAATGAGAGCATTTATTAACAGTTGGCAGCCCTGGTGGCTCTTAAGAATACGCTCAGTCATATCTGTTTATGTACACATTGCACATACGAAATTTGGTTAAAATCCAACTGATAGTGTAGAAGTTATATGCATTTAAAATTTGGACCTATCAGCAGGCTTATAATCATTTTGGCAACACTGCCCAGGTATGGCCTCCTGGAAATTAAACTGCAATATTATTATCTATACGCGTACCAATTTTGAAAAAGCTCCCATTCATACCTTCTGAGATATCCAACATGGAGCTCAAATTTCAATTGCGATTTTTCAGCAGTTGGTAGCACTGACATCATTTTCAAATATGGCCGTGAGATATTCAGGTATAGATCTTTACTCCTACCAAATTTTGTTTCGATTGCTGCAGCCGTTTAGGAGTTTATAGGGGGGGGGGGACACACACAGCCAGACAGACAGACAGACAGACAGAAGGACAGACAGACAGACACACATTTGCCTGATCTCATAAGTCTACTTTTTCCTCATTTTTGCAAAATGTGAAAAGTAGGCTAAAAATTATGTATACGTCCCATTGAACTGTAGGTACTACTGGAACAACTCCTCCCATGGTAACTCTCGCTGAAAACTGCATCCTTGCCCATCGCCTAGTTATGTCTGGTGTTGTGATGTGTTACACAGGTTGCAAGTTAGCTGATGTGTCGTGGTTCTTTTAATTTCTTTCATATATTTGATCGCACGTCGATTATGTTATAAAACAAAGATGACCATTTCCTGTGTAGCATTCGGATGCTCTAATAGGCAGGAGAAAAACTCACGAAAGCTTAATTTCCACAGATAAGCACTGTCTCTGTGCAACGTTATAAATATGGTATTTTCCAATGATATGGTGGGTTTACGGTCTACTCTATTTTCTAATTAAGATTTGTAATTAAGTATTCTACGTTTAGGCTATGGATACGTCTTATGTACATCAAATTAATTTACCTGAGTGTGATATCATCGAACAAGAGGTAGCTACAGTTTGTAAACGTAATTATAAATGGAATTTCTTAGATTTATTAGAGTCCAGTTTTTTACTAAAATCTCGAGAGAAGAAAACATTCGTTCTCTAGGAAGAACGCCGTCCGGGAGACCGATACTGGTTGTTTTGCAATTTAAACATATTTTTTTAAACTTCAGGTTAAAGAATTATTATGCTTTCCCCTGTTCTTGCACATACCTCCACCACCACCCCTGTCCCAAACAGATATGCATATTCTTTTTTTGAACATTGAACATTAAAAACGTGCAAATAACTAAGTCAAAAATATATTGACTTTACAGTGTGCTACGTTTTAAGTTTATTCCGTAAACCTAATCAGAGACATTGAATCTGGGGTTCAAAATACTTGAGATTATTAATACCCAGTTGGTAGCTGTGGTGACTCTTATAATACGCACATACCAACTTGGATGAAATTCATTTGTAGTTATGGACGTTCATGCAGTTAAACATTGAACCTATCATCATGCTTAGAATTATTTTGGCAACACTGCCATACACGGGCTTTCAAAAATTAATCTGAAACATTATGAGCTACAAATGTGCCAATTTTGGAAGAAATACATTTCTTTTAGTATGGATGTTACATGCAGCTAAACATTAAACCAATCAGGACGCGTAGAATCATGTTGGCAGCACTATGATGTATGGGCTTCTGAAAATTAATCTGAAATATTGTTGTATCCCTTACGGGGATACACCCCTGCATTGCACTATCGCCCCTACATACCTACAATTATCAGACATCAGACATTATTCCAAATACACTAGACCCCATTATAATCCAACACACTCACTGAACCCTCATGATCCCTCTTTGAACTGACATGACCCCCACACTGGCCACATACTAGGAGGAATGTGCTGATAATGCCTAGCTTGCAGACCAGAATTATAAAAAGGCCGACTGCCCAACCACAGGGATCTGTGTAGTGCGAAGCCTCTGCCCGACGGGTTCCTGAACGACATCATTCGGTAAGTGTGTCTCACGAGTCTAACTCCCACACCCTTACACATTACACCCTTGTTTAAATTATACTTGTCACCATTTGAACTTGTGAACACTGAAGGCCTAAGTGCCCGCATCAATCTGCAAAGTCCAAAGACTTCACAAACACCAGTAGTAATTAAAACTACTTGTCTAAATAGAACACTTGATCTTGTTATTTATTTGAACACTAATCTCCACTATTTGGCTCTTAACCTAATCACCGCCACAAATAGGTTATTTAACCGCACATTCGTAAATACTCAGCAGTCACATTGTTTCCAAGCCAGACTGCATCAGTCAGCAGGACCGCAGTTCGCGAGCTCTCTTACTCACTGCTTATTACACTAGCGTACTCACAAACAGAGAGGTAATTCCTTCCTGTTACAATCGATTAAGAACACCCCTTTAAAACCCTTCATCTAACTACACGTCCTATTCACCCGTAAGATTATCACATCTCACCCTTTACCCCATCTCCTTACAGCACACTGGTACACTTGTATACATCATCCCCCACAGTTGACACTTAAACCCCTTTTACACAACATCCTGTTGGAGTCAACACGAAAAGGGCTCCAACAAGATTGGTGGAGACGCTCGGGTTTGCATTTAAGAGGGGTTTAAAGAAATAATCCCGCAGTAGATCCCGAAGTGCACCTCGAGCAAGCAATGTGTACCAATTTTGGAACAGTACCCATGAATACCTTCTGAGATATCCAACTTAGAGTTCAAATTTCAGTAGTTGGTAGCACTGACGTTATTTTCAAATATGGCCTTGAGATGATCTGGTAGAGATCTTCACTAACATTAAATTCGGTTTCGATAGCGGCAGTCGTTTAGGATTTGAAAGGGCGGGACACACACGCACAGAAGGACAGGCAGACACACACTCAGTTGATCTCATAAGTCTACAATTTCGGTAGACTAAAAATGAAAGGCGACGGTACCGTAACTGTCTGTTCAGGTCACAAGTATGAAGACATGCAAACAGCTAATATCATATGAAAAGAAGTTCTGTAGGATTGTTGAAATGAAATTAATGCTGCGGGGCAGCACGGGTCTTCTAGTATACATATAAAATACAAGACGGACGCACAAAATATATTGAAAGACAAACACACTACGCTACAGACGAAGATCAACAATTAGAGAAAACAAATTACGCTCAGACAGGATGAAGAAGTATTGGGTGGATAAAAAAAGAAATACCTGAACCATAAACCTGACTAAACTGGTCCTATGCAGGCCATAAAATTAAAATAATGAGAATAATACAGTGCATTGTAACCCCACCCAGTCAAATTGGGCAAATTTGTGTTGACGGATTGAAGAGTTGGAACTGATAGTTTGTAAAGTCAACACTGAAAAAATGGCTTCAAAACTTGACAATGAGTTAGTCATTCAAAATAAAATTAAGTATTGACACGATGAATAAGTTTTCCTTTTTTAATAAACGTATACATTCCATATAAGCAGGCCCGAAGAGAGGGAGGGGCAAATGGGGCTGTAGCCCCGGGGCCCGGACTTGCTGAGGGGCCCACGAAAGTAGAAACAAATTTACTAAATTTTATTTAACATACAGTATTAGGATATCTTTTGTATCTGACTGTACAATGTACTACAAAGAGAACATGAGAAATGCATTTTGTAAATAACCATTATTTCTATGTCTTCGCGGGCATAAAAATAGTAAACTTTCCACTATTTATAGGGAGGAAAGTTTTTAATTAACGTTTCAGCTCACCTAATAGCCCCAAAGCTACATTATGAACCTTTGCAAATTACAATTTTAGTGCATAAGGTTGTGAAAGGGTTTGAACTTGTTCTTGTGATACGAGAAAGTAAATTTTTCGGTCAGATATAACGAAAAGGATATTGCAAATTTACATTGAACAAAATTAATATATTACAAAAATTTAAATTGAAAAATACATTTTTAGGTGAAAAATGAAAATTTGATATTTCCAGGACGTCACGGGAAGAACAAATAAGGAGGGTCCCGTAAGTCCTAGTCCTAGGGCCCGTGTCAGCTCTCCACGGCCCTTCATATAAAGTGTTTATAGACATAACATCATCGAAGATTTACCATTTTGAACATAACAATAATAGTTACATATTATGTAACTATCATAATTAGGATTGATAAGTGAAGCTAGAGATAGAGGCCAGAATAGGATCACTAAATTGTAATAAGGAGGCCCTCATGTTATTAGAAAATATGATAATTTACGGATATTATTGAAGCCCAATAGTTGAAAGTTAGGAAAATTATCTACACTGCTTAGACATCCACCCTGAGCCATACTGTAGTACAGTCTCCACAATGCCACAGGTTATCAGACAGTTTCAACACACACCCAAGTATACGGGACTATATGACCACGATGCCGCAAAGCCCCTGTATGTACGGTATCAATAACAACACTCTGCTCTGCTCTGACGAGTAAGAGGGAATGTGACCAACATTGGGAAGCAAGAGAATGCAGGCCAATGATATTTATTATTTCTTAGTGAACTTGCCATTGGAAATTTTAAAATCATTGAAATATTTAAATCTTAAGGGATTTTAATTTAGGCCACGACTTCTTACAGCGGCCATTTCCCACTCGCTGCAGGCAAACTCTTCACTGTCTCAAGGCACATTATCAAATCCTCACTGGAAATAGCTAACACTGAATATGTATAAAAAACTGATGTCCCTACGCCATAGCAACCATATTAACATGGAAATGGTGAGAAGTTTCATAATAACAGCACTAAACAAAAGCAATGGAGCCATATTAAGAGTTCATCAATACCACCCAACCACGAGGAAATGAAGTACCGTATGCTAGCCAGTGTTCTTACTACGGTACTTACTTTTCTGGGGCTATTCCACTGATGTCATACTCTTTACTGCAACCTCCTTCCTCTGCAATCTATGAAAAAACAAAGAACAATTAGCTTTATCTCAAAATATCCACTTTAAATTTAAATCCGGCAACTGCATAGAGACCTGTATCAGTTTCAACATATAGCACAATAGGTAGAATACGCACAATCAACCTTGCTAGTTTGTACATGTACAACTTCGGCTGCATACTACAGGGTCATCGAAAAATAATGCCAACATTTCAAAAAATTATAGCACCGAAACCCTTTATGTTAAGCGTGTAATTCTTTCACTGAACGCCAGCTAGTTAAAGTAAGTTTTGTTTTGAGGGGACGTGACCTTGTTATGCGCACACTAGATGCGCAGTAGCCAAGGTCGGCCAGGGGCGCGCGCGCCAATGAAGTCCTGACCTCACCCCTTTGGATTTTTTCTTCTAGGGTACATTAAAAACATTGTGTATGCAGGAAAAATTCGGGATTTGGAGCCCCTGCGGGTGCGAATTTCTGCCGCCACCTTGACAGTTACTCCTGAAATGATTGCACGTACCAATCCAGCCATTGGGAAAGCGTGCGTTCAATGCTGATGTTGGTGGTCGGCCTGGCCTAGATTTTTTCTCTCCAGTCCCTGTTTCCTTAAACTGATTAAACCATCAAATCACAGCTTTGTAGTCAGGTGCAGTTTGTCGGGCGGTGCATTCATTGGCGCGCGCGCCCCCGGTCGACCTTGGCTACTGTGCATCTAGTGTGCGCATAGCAAGGGCACGTCCCCTCCAAAACAAACCTTACTTTAACCAGGTGTCGTTCAGTGAAAGAATTACACGTTTAACATAAAGGGTTCCGTGGCTATAATTTTTTGAAATGTTGGCATCATTTTTCGATGATCCTGTATATACGGTACCGTATGTAACAAGGAAGAGCCAGTTTCTGGGCAACACTCATCTGGTAACACAATAGGCCGACTGACTACTTAACAGGACAGGGTTGTGGTTACCTCTAGCTGAATATAGACCTCTAAATATAATTTACAGGAAATAGTAGACATGCATGCTAAACTTGTGACACAATATATTACTAATGATATTGGCATTTGAAATGTGGGAACTATTTGTATGCCACCCTGTGGTTAAATAAAAGTATAGTTGGCTTCACCGTACTGATTGTAAAAAAATTAAAACTCAAAACAGGATGAGGGAATTGTACAGCAAAGTTTTGAGAACAAAACAACTTATAAACAATTAAACATTATTGACGTCATCCACCTCTACGGTTACTGTATGCTTCAACAATGCTGGGCACTTGCAAGTCATAATTGATCAAAAACATCGGACGCAGTTCAAAGACAGTCAGCTTGGTATTATGGTATATCATGAAGGATCACTAAAGTATAAGCAATGTTTACCCTCGGGCGCTTGCGTAGGCGGTGTTTACCACATGTGCGTTTAAATTTGATTTAAAACCGTTCTAAGCTTGTGTAAACTGGGCCATTTCCTCACACCCTTTTTCCTCACCAATCTCTCCGCTCCTCTTCTAGTTCCCATGGTTGTGGCTTGACGCACAGCGAGCTTATCCTGCGTGTGGTTTTTCCCAGGTTTTCTCCACACTCCCCCCAGGCAAATGCCGGGATAGTACGGTAACTTATTTCAAGTCCCGGGGCACCTGCCTCTTCTCTAATATTGTTACACACACTACTACAGTCATCATATAAATACACGCTATCAGACGAAGTCAACACACACCCAACTACATGGGGCTGATGACCAAGATGCCCCAAGTCCCTCAAATGAATTAACAACATGAATTATGAGGTGGCTATGAACTTGAACGTGACGTGTGTACTCGATGACAGCGGTATTTACACAGCCACCTGCTTCAAATCAGCTCAAAGTGTAATGGTACCAACATGTGACCATTTTATATGTTCTTAACAATTTTGCTGCGAATGAACATTAAGAGCATTTTTCTATGTATTTCTATGCACATTCGTGCGCAATTCTCTGTTAATTTAACAATTTATTATTGTACCGTTTCTATTTTCGATATTTTGACGCCGTGTCCATCTAGCGGTCATTTCTAAAAACATCTAAAAGATCGTAATTTCGGCTCGTCTTGAAATGGTAAACGCCCGCGATGAAGAATCCGTCTATAACGAAGGAACACGACTTCGGCGACTGTTATCAGACCTAAATTGTTATGACGAGGAGATGAAAATCGAGAACCACGATGTCTAGTTTAAAATCTGTAAGACGCAAAATTGTTTTGAAATGAAGTTTGGAAATTATATATAAATATGTGTACAACGTCCTCGCTCTCATTCTGTTCGTCATGCTTGTTCAAATGGAGACCTGGTTGTAGCATGAATATAATTATATACATATGTATTTTGAAGCTGTCGACAAGATCTTCGGACCGTCTCTGGAAAAGCTAAGTCCTTAGGCCTATGTATTTTGAAGTGTCAACATGCATGAATATGAGTAACGTGAAGTTAGGTTAATATAAAATTGTCCACCAAATTTCAAGTGATAACTTGTCCCCTTCCTAGATGGGAGGTCGTTTATATTATGTTTGGTTATTATGTTGGTGCTTGTTCTTCCCTCTTATATAGAAATGCATGATGAGGAACCGTGCTGTTATTTTGGGTTTATGTCTTTAGGGTTTGTTGTTGTTTCTGTTATTTTGGTTTTTCCTTATTCTGTGCGTGTCCTTTGCGTGTGTTTGTCACGAAACGTAATTCTAATCATGAGAAGTGTTTCTAACTAATTTCCAATTCCTTGGGAGTTGTGGGTGCTCTGGAGTGCTATTGGGGATTCGTTATTTTAGTTTTAGTTAACGTGTCTTGACGGGGAAGGGTGTGTGTCCATCGCATTGGATTACCTTGTGTCTATATGTCTGTATTGTTGGGACACACATCTATTTGGTTGCTTCTTTAAGGGTTGTTTTATTTAGATGCCAGTCATTTGTGCACCTCAAGAATGCCTATTTTGTTTTTTCCTTTCATTGAGGACTGGGCTTGCATCGCCTATGTTTGTGTCCGAAACACTGTTCATTTTATAATTACGGTTCTAGACGTGATATTAAGGGTGGGTTAATGTTATTCGTTTAAGTGGGGCTCGACAGAAAGCCAAGGGTCATGTCATTCCTGTTCTTGTTTTGCGCTGCTTCAGTCGAGAAACAACACGTGAACTCATTACGCTTATTAAATGAGATGTATGGGTTAGCCTTTCGAGACGGTGGAATGTGTGTTCATTGTATGTGTCCGGGACTGCAATCGACTCCCATTTTGCCTTCCGTAAGATAATCGAGTCTCGTGCTTTCTTCCGAAAAGGAGATTTATTCAGGAAGTATGTGAAGTCATTTTGTAATTTATGTTTCTTTGGGTGTGTCTGTAGTAAGCTTTCGTTTTAAGTGATTTGTATGTCATATATGTAGTCTTGTGATTAGTTATGCCTCGTTGGTTTGATCGTCATTTGCGTGTGTTGGGTTTACGTATTGTTCTTTGGTTATGTTTGTGGAGTGACATACTTTGTTTTAAAGGGCGGGATTTTTCTATTCTTGGGTTACTTGACTTCATAAGCTTCCTAGAAGATTTCTTCTGACTACGTTATGTAGTCAGCCTGTGGTGGGAAGAAAGCACTTTTTACATTATTGTTAACTTGTTTAAAATCTCCCCCGTTTATTAATTTGAGTTTATCTTTAAACGACCTCCAATCTACAACACGTTAGGCATCTCTCGGTTTTCCTATCTTTATTACCTGATTTATTTTAATACTTGTATTTACTTTATTTTGATATGATGTGTACATATGTTATTTCAGGCCCATCATCCCTCATTATATCATTTCATGCGCTACTCATGTCCTCTTTGTTATGTGCTTTGCTGTTGTTATTAAATTTTGTTCAACCACCACTCGAAGGGTGTAGTCATTGGATGGACGGTGCTCCATCTAGTTCAGAATGTGTGAAAGAGTTCGATAAGGTCTCTAGGTCCGCGTCCTATAACATCTGCACGCCTCTCAATTGGTAGCAGAGCTCGATCGTAGCGCTTTCACATTTTGAACATTGGAAGATTGATCATGTGATGACTGCATTTTTCGTGTATTGGTTGCGATGACCGTTGTTACCTTAAATTTCATCCTATTCAGAGATGTCCTAACATTTTTCGCACCTTCAGTTTGGCACTTAGTGTTGATTGTTTATCATACGTTAGATAGTTGGAAATGTGAACAACTAACGAGAGCATTGAGAACCTAACTTACAGCCTACCGTAACTGAGAACTGTAAAAACTTATGAACTTAGACGCGAACATTCTCTATTCGACAATAGATACGACGATTACCATCTGAAACCCATAACGTCCTTGAAATATGCTTCTATGTACTCCGTCCTACCTTTATTACTATCTCCTTGGCGAGCTATTACAAATCAGCTGTGACTTATTCTGACGTCTGGCCATTGATACAACCCACAATCCTCTCTGCTCCGTGTTACGTCAGGGCCCCACTATCACGTGATGCAGACAAATGACAGTCACGTTACCAGCTGATAAATGTCAACATGAATAGATGTAGTGATTGCTTTTCTACATTGTACGTCGGACTTGTAAACTGCGTCCAAGATTGGGGCGTGGGAGAGATGTACCGTTTCTATTTTCGATATTTTGACGCCGTGTCCATCTAGCGGTCATTTCTAAAAATGTCTAAAAGATCGTAATTTCGGCTCGTCTTGAAATGGAAAACGCCCGCGATGAAGAATCCGTCTATAACGAAGGAACACGACTTCGGCGACTGTTATCAGACCTAAATTGTTATGACGAGGAGATGAAAATCGAGAACCATGATGTCTAGTTTAAAATCTGTAAGACGCAAAATTGTTTTGAAATGAAGTTCGGAAATTATATATAAATATGTGTACAACGTCCTCGCTCTCATTCTATTCGTCATGCTTGTTCAAATGGAGACCTGGTTGTAGCATGAATATATATACATATGTATTTTGAAGCTGTCGACAAGAACTTCGGACCGTCTCTGGAAAAGCTAAGTCCTTAGGCCTATGTATTTTGAAGTGTCAACATGCATGAATATGTGTAACGTGAAGTTAGGTTAATATAAAATTGTCCACCAAATTTCAAGTGATAACTTGTCCCCTTTCTAGATGGGAGGTCGTTTATATTATGTTTGGTTATTATGTTGGTACTTGTTCCTCCCTCTTATATAGAAATGCGTGATGAGGAACCGTGCTGTTATTTTGGGTTTATGTCTTTAGGGTTTGTTGTTGTTTCTGTTCTTTTGGTTTTTCCTTATTCTGTGCGTGTCCTTTGCGTGTGTTTGTCACGAAACGTAATTCTAATCATGAGAAGTGTTTCTAACTAATTTCCAATTCCTTGGGAGTATGTGGGTGCTCTGGAGTGCTATTGGGGATTCGTTATTTTAGTTTTAGTTAACGTGTCTTGACGGGGAAGGGCGAGTGTCCATCGCATTGGATGACCTTGTGTCTATATATCTGTATTGTTGGGACACACATCTATTTGGTTACTTCTTTAAGGGTTGTTTTATTTAGATGCCAGTCATTTGTGCACCTCAAGAATGCCTATTTTGATATTTTCTTTCCTTGAGGACTGGGCTTGCGTCGCCTATGTTTGTGTCCGAAACACTGTTCATTTTATAATTACGGTTCTAGACGTGATATTAAGGGTGGGTTAATGTTATTCGTTTAAGTGGGGCTCGACTGAAAGCCAAGGGTCATGCCATTCCTGTTCTTGTTTTGCGCTGCTTCAGTCGAGAAACAACACGTGAATTCATTACGCTTATTAAATGAGATGTATGGGTTAGCCTTTCGAGACGGTGGAATGTGTGTTCATTGTATGTGTCCGGGACTGCAATCGACTCCCATTTTGCCTTCCGTAAGATAATCAAGTCTCGTGCTTTCTTCCGAAAAGGAGATTTATTCAGGAAGTATGTGAAGTCATTTTGTAATTTATGTTTCTTTGGGTGTGTCTGTAGTAAGATTTCGTTTTAAATGATTTGTATGTCATATATGTAGTCTTGTGATTAGTTATGCCTCGTTGGTTTGTTCGTCATTTGCGTGTGTTGGGTTTACGTATTGCTCTTTGGTTATGTTTGTGGAGTGACATACTTTGTTTTAAAGGGCGGGATTTTTCTATTCTTGTGTTATTTGACTTCATAAGCTTCCTAGAAGATTTCTTCTGACTACGTTATGTAGTCAGCCTGTGGTGGGAAGAAAGCACTATTTACATTATTGTTAACTTGTTTTAAATCTCCCCCGTTTATTAATTTGAGTTTATCTTTAAACGACCTCCAATCTACAACACGTTAGGCATCTCTCGGTTTTCTTATCTTTATTACCTGATTTATTTTAATACTTGTATTTACTTTATTTTGATATGATGTGTACATATGTTATTTCAGGCCCATCATCCCTCATTATATCATTTCATGCGCTACTCATGTCCTCTTTGTTATGTGCTTTGCTGTTGTTATTAAATTTTGTTCAACCACCACTCGAAGGGTGTAGTCATTGGATGGACGGTGCTCCATCTAGTTCAGAATGTGTGAAAGAGTTCGATAAGGTCTCTAGGTCCGCGTCCTATAACATCTGCACGCCTCTCAATTGGTAGCAGAGCTCGATCGTAGCGCTTTCACATTTTGAACATTGGAAGATTGATCATGTGATGACTGCATTTTTCGTGTATTGGTTGCGATGACCGTTGTTACCTTAAATTTCATCCTATTCAGAGATGTCCTAACATTTTTCGCACCTTCAGTTTGGCACTTAGTGTTGATTGTTTATCATACGTTAGATAGTTGGAAATGTGAACAACTAACGAGAGCATTGAGAACCTAACTTACAGCCTACCGTAACTGAGAACTGTAAAAACTTATGAACTTAGACGCGAACATTCTCTATTCGACAATAGATACGACGATTACCATCTGAAACCCATAACGTCTTTGAAATATGCTTCTATGTACTCCGTCCTACCTTTATTACTATCTCCTTGGCGAGCTATTACAAATCAGCTGTGACTTATTCTGACGTCTGGCCATTGATACAACCCACAATCCTCTCTGCTCCGTGTTACGTCAGGGCCCCACTATCACGTGATGCAGACAAATGACAGTCACGTTACCAGCTGATAAATGTCAACATGAATAGATGTAGTGATTGCTTTTCTACATTATACGTCGGACTTGTAAACTGCGTCCAAGATTGGGGCGTGGGAGAGATGTACCGTTTCTATTTTCGATATTTTGACGCCGTGTCCATCTAGCGGTCATTTCTAAAAATGTCTAAAAGATCGTAATTTCGGCTCGTCTTGAAATGGAAAACGCCCGCGATGAAGAATCCGTCTATAACGAAGGAACACGACTTCGGCGACTGTTATCAGACCTAAATTGTTATGACGAGGATATGAAAATCGAGAACCATGATGTCTAGTTTAAAATCTGTAAGACGCAAAATTGTTTTGAAATGAAGTTCGGAAATTATATATAAATATGTGTACAACGTCCTCGCTCTCATTCTATTCGTCATGCTTGTTCAAATGGAGACCTGGTTGTAGCATGAATATATATACATATGTATTTTGAAGCTGTCGACAAGAACTTCGGACCGTCTCTGGAAAAGCTAAGTCCTTAGGCCTATGTACTTTGAAGTGTCAACATGCATGAATATGTGTAACGTGAAGTTAGGTTAATATAAAATTGTCCACCAAATTTCAAGGGATAACTTGTCCCCTTTCTAGATGGGAGGCCGTTTATATTATGTTTGGTTATTATGTTGGTACTTGTTCCTCCCTCTTATATAGAAATGCGTGATGAGGAACCGTGCTGTTATTTTGGGTTTATGTCTTTAGGGTTTGTTGTTGTTTCTGTTCTTTTGGTTTTTCCTTATTCTGTGCGTGTCCTTTGCGTGTGTTTGTCACGAAACGTAATTCTAATCATGAGAAGTGTTTCTAACTAATTTCCAATTCCTTGGGAGTATGTGGGTGCTCTGGAGTGCTATTGGGGATTCGTTATTTTAGTTTTAGTTAACGTGTCTTGACGGGGAAGGGCGAGTGTCCATCGCATTGGATGACCTTGTGTCTATATATCTGTATTGTTGGGACACACATCTATTTGGTTATTTCTTTAAGGGTTGTTTTATTTAGATGCCAGTCATTTGTGCACCTCAAGAATGCCTATTTTGGTATTTTCTTTCCTTGAGGACTGGGCTTGCGTCGCCTATGTTTGTGTCCGAAACACTGTTCATTTTATAAGTACGGTTCTAGACGTGATATTAAGGGTGGGTTAATGTTATTCGTTTAAGTGGGGCTCGACTGAAAGCCAAGGGTCATGTCATTCCTGTTCTTGTTTTGCGCTGCTTCAGTCGAGAAACAACACGTGAACTCATTACGCTTATTAAATGAGATGTATGGGTTAGCCTTTCGAGACGGTGGAATGTGTGTTCATTGTATGTGTCCGGGACTGCAATCGACTCCCATTTTGCCTTCCGTAAGATAATCAAGTCTCGTGCTTTCTTCCGAAAAGGAGATTTATTCAGGAAGTATGTGAAGTCATTTTGTAATTTATGTTTCTTTGGGTGTGTCTGTAGTAAGATTTCGTTTTAAATGATTTGTATGTCATATATGTAGTCTTGTGATTAGTTATGCCTCGTTGGTTTGTTCGTCATTTGCGTGTGTTGGGTTTACGTATTGCTCTTTGGTTATGTTTGTGGAGTGACATACTTTGTTTTAAAGGGCGGGATTTTTCTATTCTTGTGTTACTTGACTTCATAAGCTTCCTAGAAGATTTCTTCTGACTACGTTTTGTAGTCAGCCTGTGGTGGGAAGAAAGTACTATTTACATTATTGTTAACTTGTTTTAAATCTCCCCCGTTTATTAATTTGAGTTTATCTTTAAACAACCTCCAATCTACAACACGTTAGTCATCTCTCGGTTTTCTTATCTTTATTACCTGATTTATTTTAATACTTGTATTTACTTTGTTTTGATATGATGTGTACATATTTTATTTCAGGCCCACCATCCCTCATTATATCATTTCATGCGCTACTCATGTCCCCTTTTTTATGTGTTTTGCTGTTGAAATTAAATTTTGTTCAACCACCACTCGAAGGGTGTAGTCATTGGATGGTCGGTGCTCCATCTAGTTCAGAATGTGTGAAAGAGTTCGATAAGGTCTCTAGGTCCGCGTCCTATTACATCTGCACGCCTCTCAATTATTATTAATTTTATATCGCTATCTTATATCAACTTTATAATTCAATTTGTTTAATCAATCATAGGCCTAATTTATCTATCCATAAGAATATAAATTATAATTGTTATTATTATGGTTACGCATACATATTGAGTTAGTTCGTCTTTGGGAAATCAAGTACATTTCTTGGAAATAATTCAGGCCAGAGGACTTAAGTATAATGAGAAATGTGTTATTGGATCTTCGAGACAGAATATGTATTATTTTGCGAGATACGATAACATCGGGGGAGATACCCAAGGAGGACTTAACATTCTTCATCACAATTTGAAAGGGACATTACAGCACGGTGCAGTCCAAATGTCGACCTCGATTTTCCACTGTAAAAACAAGGTGATTAACTTGGAGCGAGCTACGAGGGAGGGAAAGATACCGTGACGTAGTGGGTTTCTTGGATGGGAGTTGATCCGGACTTGGATTTTTCAAAAATACAATACAAGGAAGTACTGACCTATTACCTAACCTCATTGTGGGGGAATTTGAAATATTGAAGACCGCGAAATACAATTACATCAAATATTCGTGTGTACGTGACATTGGATCCGAACCAATCCACGTGGAACAAAATAGGAAGATGGACCGTTGTCATGGTGACCATATACATCACATAGCAGGAGTGGGAGTTGGGAAGACAAATATACACGAGTGTTCCACGGTGAGAAGACGACTTTTATTCTGTCAGGACTTTGATTTTGACTCTTTTATTTTGTCTGGAATGGACTTTTATTTGTGAAGTAGACTATTATTTCGGGTCAGGAAAGACATTGTTGTGTATTCTGTCAGAAGCAAATATTCTCAGCCGAGATGATTACTTTGAAATTTCAGCAGTCAGTCTCAAACAGCAATAGTAAGGAACTTCGGTTCGTTTGAAAGTTGAAGTCAACGGACTTTGAATTTTTGAGTCCAACTTACCTAAGACGCGGTTGTGCTATACGCCATGATCTCAGTGATGATTCTTGGAATCAGTATTCCATCATCAGATTCAACCATAAATTAACTTCGAATATCAAACTTCAACATAATCTACATTACTACGCAGATCTTCAAGAACTTCTACCACTCGACATCACAACGATTTCAACAATCGACTACGACGGTCCGATTCGGTGAGCTACGAAAAACGCAACCCTTAAGTCTATCTGAATCTTCTTTTTGGGCATTTTAGAATCAAAGTATTGTGCCCAACATAGTACCCAGGTTTTAGCACAGATTGGCAATCCTGCGTAAATCACAGGCCAAAGCACCACATGCTATCGTCGTAGGCCCGACCACATAGTTGAGTGACGTCACGCGTATCTGTATACTATCTCAAGCAGAGCGCGCTGTCTCTGACCACGTGCTCAGCTCTTGCATCCGGCAACTGGTTACATCGAGAGAGGCAGACACATGCTTTTTGTGCGCGGACTGGACAGTACTCCGTCGTGTGGAACGTGAGTGATTTTACATTCGATTGTGATCGTGGAGGGCCGTGTGTACTATGTCACCGCAGGTCTGTCGCCGTGTATCGGGTGTGATTTTATCGGAGTCCTGAGAGACCATATAATTACGAATCACCGCTGCTATACCGAGCGCGATTACTATATCAGACGGCCGAGTCTAGCGTGTATAATCCCGGTAGTACAAACGCATGTTGGCTTGATAACGAAAGAACTAGCCCATTGCAACTAGCTTTAGACGTGAGATACAATATGGAATATTTTTGCAGTAAACATTCGAGAATAGACGAGGCCCTTATCATTGATGGAGGACTTGTAGATGCAATTGAACAGCTGTGAATGCTATTAAATTACTGCTTACATAAAGCCGGTGGCAATTTGCTGAGAGGAAGAATTGTGTCTACATTGTTCGAGGCACAGGAACTTATGATTTCCAGAATGGAACGAGGACATTTTATAACCTGTGCTGTTGAAGTGCCAATGAAGAATTTTGAAATTGAACTAGTCAGTGAAAATATGTGCCACTTAGCTTATACGTGAGGGGACTGGACGGAGTGACATTTACATCAAAGTGAGGCCATGATGTTGCCAAGACATAACCACACCATGGGAGTCGGAGGACGCAGCCACCATGAAACGGGAAGGTCTCACTTTCGATTCCTGGAGGAGGCGAGGAAGAAGATGGAGGAAGATGGAATCCTGCCGGTTCTCGAATGGGAAGGAGATGGTCCTGAATGAAGATTGGTTCCAGAGGTTCTGCATTCTATGAGCATGCTAGGCTTGTACCATATTTTCTTATTTCGGCCAGTTGGTGAGCTAAAACATTACGATTTGTAGTTGTGAGTGGTTTGTACTACTCAGTAGTACTAGATGCCATGGAGTTGAACTAATTATCATTTATTTGTTGATTAATTATTTTATTATTATTATTATTATTATTATTAATGGCCACATTTTTGTCTTCGTTTATTAGGTAATTATATGAGGAAGTGATTCACATTGTAGGGTTGTCACACGTGGCAAGGAACAATCCACCATGCTTGGCACCATGAACCAGTTAATATTTTCCTTTGGGAATTTTTGTAAATCCGTCACTACTTCGAATGATAAGATTATTTTTTCTACGATGATAAGATTGGAAATACGACGCGGATACTCAACTGAATTTATGATGGAAAAATGAAGGTGGAAGACTAGCTGTCGAGAGCTAGGGTGGAGTTCATGTTTTGAAATTCTTTTCTTTTTTCAATTTTTACTTCAGCGTTGGTGGATCTAATTATGTGAACTCTGAAGGATGATAACTTTAAATATTCCCGTTTTTCTACGTCCACATTCATTGATATTGAGAATTTAATTATTAAAAGCATGCTCGTCATTATGCTTCGACACCTACCCATTTGACATTGCTACAGGTCATGCCTGCATTAGATAATTTATGCACACTAGTTATGTGATGAAATGAAAGGTTATGATAATTAAAAGATAATACTGAGTTTATCTACCAAAAAAGGAAGATTGATTGGTGTAGTTGTTTATAAAAAAAGAGGGGAGAATTGAATGGAAAGTAATAAAATAAATTTAGGATGATAGTTCACATATTCTGTGAACGTCTTATGGCAATTTTCTGAGAATTAATCATGATGAAACCCTTTGTGAATAAAAAATGTAATAATAATTAGTAGTAATATCATTCTAAATAAGCATGACCATGCAAAATGCAGTCAGATGGTGGTGCAGGAGTAGGCAGGCGATAATCTAATCACTATGTAATTGATGGAGTGAAATACACTGCAAGCATACCATCGAATTGGGAAAGATGGGAACTTTTAGTTGTGATATAATGATCAGCCATGACTTTGACCTTTGCATAAATATAGGATAATGGGTGCACGTTTGCTTGAAATATTTTGAGTTATGAGACTCTGAAATAACGTTGTACGATAAATATAAATATTGATTGCAACTTTAATTGAGTGGTCAAGTAGTACCTATATTGTTACAGCAATTATTTTTAATTAATAATTGGTGGATATATTTTTTTTCCTCTCATTAGTTAGAACGGAGATCAATACTATTATTTTTAGGCAATCTATTTATTTAACTTTCTTTCATTATAAACTCGAGTGAAAATATTATTAATCTAGGACACTACCTGACGGACATTTAGCGTGGTTAGTTGATATTGATAATCAAATGTGACTAAATCTATTTTTTTATTTTATTTAATTTTCTTCGGCTATCTCCTAATTTTATTTATATCTAAGGATAGGACCAAGGAAATTCGTTGACCCTTTAAAACTTAATTATATTTATTTGGACTTTAAATATTTTTCTTTTTCTTCGGTCCACATCAAGCTTTCATTTAGATCGAATCTCCGAGGCAAGATAGGCTTTTTGGGGGTTTCCTATATTTGCATTGGTCAATGAGTTGCCAATAAATGGATGCCTATTTTTATCTTTTTAATTGTGCTATCTTCGGATTTCTGTTGTGTTTTGCTTTGATTTAGGATTGGGAGTGGGTTGATTTAACCTGTTACACCTATATCCTGTTAACCACCCCTGAGACTTGAGTTCTCGTACCTACCGGCATTTTTTTTTTTCTTGATATTGGAACCCAGACCTCAATCTTTTTTTTTTGTTCTTTATCTGATATATGTCTTTTGTTATCGGCATGAATTGCGATGTTTTCGCCGGGTCATCCAATTCGATGCCGGTTAACTGGGACATATAAAATGGCGCCCAGCGTGCAGAACCTCAAATTGAGAAATCGTACACACGATGGTGGGAGCCTCCGTGGCTTAGGCGGCAGCACGCCGGCCTCTCACCGCTGAGTCCTTGGTTCAAATCCCGGTCACTCCATGTGAGATCTGTGCTGGACAGAACGGAGGCAGACAGGTTTTTCTCCGGGTACTCCGGTTTTCCCTGTCAACATTTCATTCCAGCAACACTCTCCACTATCATTTCATTTCATCTGTCATTCATTTAATCATTGCCCCAGAGGAGTGCGTCAGGCCTCGGCAGCCGGCACAGTCCATATCCTCGCCGCTAGATGGGGGCTTCATTCATTCCATTCCTGACCCGGTCGGAGACTGGAAGCAGGCTGTGGATTTTCATTACACACGATGGTGTAGCAATTAGATGTTTTAATGTAATTTGACAGCCAGTGTGGGTTGTTGTGTCGTTGGCACTTGCATTTGAGTGGCTCAAGTAAAATGGATTACCACATTTCAGGTATTTGAATGGGAGGCCAATGATTTTTTTTTTTCTCTTGGGAAGGTCTAATTACCTTTGGTAATGAGATTGTTTCCTAGTTTCTATGACATAAGCAACAGAATCAGAAGTTCTTTTTCCTTTTGGATTGGTGCTTTTGATCTCCATTCGTTCTTCGTTTAATGATCCGATTGCGTAGAATGGGATAAGGATCCATTTATGCAGCTCGTTGATATTAGTTCAATTCCATGGTATAGTAGTAAAAAGTATGGTACAATCTTGGTGTGGTCACTCTTGATGGTTCCCTTATGTTGTATTGTCTTATTGTACTAACTGACATGTCTAATATCGAAGAGTTGAGGCAGCTGTTAGCTGATTTGAAAACTGATTTAAAGAAGGGTCAGGAGGATTTAAGAGGCAACTTTAAGGTAACCGTGTAGTGTAATTGATGAAAAAATGCATTTCTAGTTTTCAACGTAATAAAATTCTTCGTTCTTTTACGAATAATTTGTTGTATAATTTATTGTAAATCGTTTACATTTAAGCCTTGAAAATTAATTTTTAACTAAGTACTGCACAGCTATTGCTCTGAAAGTGCCACATCCACTTTCACTTCAATACCTTCTTACTCATTATATTCTAATTTTTTCACTTAGGTGAATTTAATTTATGATTGGTAAAGTTTAGCTTCATACAGTACGTTGTATGTTTAGTTTTTTGATATTGTTGTTTGTTTATTTACTTTCCAGGCAGTGTTTTTATTATTATTATTATTATTTTTTAATTTTTTTTACATGGTTAGAAGTCAGAAAGTGTATATTAAACGTAAATTCTTTGGCAATAGACATCCTATAAATATAATATAGACAGTGAACGGTGATTCTTTGTTGCAGTCACTTGTTAGTGTTGATCCTAACCCAACTTCTCCATGTGGTATTCCTGAAAATAGTTCATAGCCATCAAGTATATCCAAAAGAAAACTTTCTAAGGATGAATTTCATGATAAGGATAGTATTGAGTTTATATCACATTCTAATGCTGGCAATGTAATTATAGGCTTAAAAGTTATGCCAGATTTTATACAAACACATTGTGTTAAGTTTGTAAAATGAGTGATAGTTTATCAGTTGTGATAGATGTTTGTGTAAGGAAAGGTGTGTCCTCCAAGTTAATTTTGAGACCTTAAAATAGGGATAATAGAGGCAGTATTTACATTTAATGATGGTGTCATTTCCAGGAATCATGTATTAATGGAAATGGGTGTGAGAGTTGGGAAAAACTGTCTAGAGTCATTGAAGTCCATTGACCAGAAGCGTTTATATTAAGCTGAGAGCTGCTGAGGCCAAGCAAAAAGAATTAAGAACCAAGCTGAGGTTCAAAAGGAAGTATACAAAGGGAGGGGGTGAATCCCAGGATGATTATTCTCCTGGGATGTACTGAGATTAGACTCCAGACACTGTCATAATGTCTTTTGAGATTTTCTCAAAAACTATATTTTTTGAAACATATGTACCTTTTGCTCAAAACTGGGTTCGACTATCAAGCTGATATTTTGTATACACAGTATAACCATACCATTGCATATTGATAACTAGGATTATTCAAATTGATCCAGTAGTTTCCCAGAAACTGTAATAAGTAGCACCAAATTTTCATAAAAAATGAAACGTTTTTTTTTACAAATTTCAAAAATTCATAGATTAGAACTAGTTTAACATAGAGTTAAGATTCTTGTCATCAAAATAGAACATGGTAATTAGTTTACCTGTGTAAAACTACATCCACATATAGCCATTACTTTCTGAGAAAAATGTACATGAATATAGGCATTAGTTGCATTATTTATATTTTTCAGTGCATTATTACTGCCCTTATGACAATACTGTTCGACTGTAATCAATGTAGATTACTGTGTATACTCATATATCTACCTTAAGCAAATGACACATATTTCAAATTACTAACTTGAAAATGTTCTGAAATATTGAGATATTTGTAACGTTCTGCATTATTTGCCAGTTTTACACTACACGGTTACCTAAAGCAAGGTCAAATGGAGTTAGAGGAAGGAAGGAAGGAAGGAAGGAAGCTTGTAGTTTAACGTGACCGTTAATCTGTAGATCATAAGCCACGGGACCTCCTTTTTACGTGGAAACCGAACCACAGGACATGGCATTTCACTTCGAAAATCTCACATGCATTGACCGGGAATCGAACCCGGACCGCCTTGGTGAGAGGCATACAGATAGACCGCTGAGCCACCACGCCCCTAAAGGGAGTTAGGGGTGTACGGCCCTGAGAACTATCGCGCTCTCGCAAGCACCGTACTCTGGCAACCATTCGCAAGAATGACAAACCAGGCGGGTCGAATACCCGGGGTGTGGATTTAGGCTTCGTGTTACAAAGGCGTGGGTCTGGATGATGCTAATAGGTGGCATGCCACATTACTAAAGAAAAGATCCATGGTTAAACAACTAAGGAAAATATATATATTATGTAAAAGAAAAGGAAATACATTGTGGAAAACAAAATACATCGCAAAAGAGCACTCCTAACCCTATCTGAAACCCGCATGGCGAGGGGAAATGCCAACGGTCATGTCTGGTTAGCATTTAAAATAAATCGGCCTAGAATATATATATTCTTCAGTAACATGGAACAAAGGTTGCCCAGCTATGGGCTGAAATAAGGATGAAAACAATAAATGGCAGGAAAAATGCCCTACCGTAACATGAACTAAAATCATGTACCTTCGAGAAGGTTCGAAACACCAAAGAACTCGGAAGGAGTAAAAAACCATAACTCAGTATCATAAAATTAAAACCGGAGGAAAATACCAAAAGACTGCATAATGCCTTAGAGCAAAGCTCATTTAAAACATAGCTACGCATGACCGCTGCCAAGACACGAGTTTTTGTTCGCTGCCGACTGCCGGCCACGAGGCTAGCCGTTGGCGACACGCCATGCCCAAGACAATGCAGAGCATTGTCTTCCTCAATAAGATACCCTCCAAAATACATAGCAAACCAAACACAATATAAGATCTTAAATTTAGTTATATTCACACACGAAATGATGTTTAATTTGCATAACAAAGTTATAGGTCTTTCTATAAGACAAAGGACACTTGGAACGGAGTATGACCGTCAGTTTGTTCAAAGTTACAGTTCGCAGGTTTATAAGAAAAATACGTAGAATGTTGCTTACTCATGACGACACCATGAGGGTTATTTAGATCTCTTTAGTCACTTGTAAGAAGTTGTTATACATACTGCCTTATGTATAATCGGAGCGGACATTACCTTAGTCTGAAGACAGGCCATGTTGCCTGTGTAAAATGCCGGGCTCCAGGAGCTCGGGCGAAATCACTCTTATACGCTGCATGGTTCTGGAGCTAGTGGGAAGAGACGCGCTTACAGAGCACGCTACTTGGCGGGCGACAGGAGTGTCGCGCGCGCCCTGCGGAGAATTTTGGGAGGTAGACACTACCAACAGCAGTAGGTCCCCAGAGTCACAGATAGCACCTCGCTGGCTCAACCAGAAGGACAGATCAGTTGGTAAGCCGGGGCCAGGCTTATTCAATATGCAAGTCATTGACGCGGGAGCACGCCATTGGTTCATTTGAACCAACCGGGACAATAGCGTCAGAGAAGGACACCAAGACGTAGTTTCGCCTGCCCGGAACAGTTCACTCGCCAGGAAGGGGAGGACAGACGTCAGCGGCGGGACATTCAAATATGCCGTGGAAAGATACTCAAAGTCTAGTAGAAAAGCCGCCCGGGGGAGCTGCGGCAGGGGCAGAAACGTGTGCCAGTCTTTAGGGTGGCACAGCCTCCCCCTCATAAAGCCAAGAGTAGGGGTGAGCCGACAGGAAGAAGGCCCCCCTGTAAGTTCACTTGAGGATAGCTTGGTTCGCCAGCAGGCAAAATAATGTTTGTTCATGCGTCACTCACTGCACCAGGAAGTCGAAACTGCAGGAAGGTAGAAGTGCCCAACTAATGGTGTCGTGAAGACCCCAGGGTTTGGCAAGCAGGAAACCAACAGCACCATATCACCATACCAGATGACCACCATATCACCACTCCAGCATCACCATAGTACCGCTCCAGTCGTTCAGCATCCAGGGTCGACATCAGGGAAGAGATCACCATCCGCACCGACCAGCAGGCATCAGGATCACCATCAGATGGAAGAAGACGTCATAACAGCGGCCCTTGCGCAGGCCACCACCATCTCCAGATGTGAGGGCACAACCCTCACACTGGACCACCACTGAAACAGCCAAGGACAAGAGCAGACACAGCACGCAGAGACGCAACACGAGTTTGGGTTGGCTTCTTCACCAGCAGGGTCGAAGAATGCCACTGGCCTGACAAGAGACCAGGACGAGAGCTTGAGCAACTTCCGTAGCACATGTTAGGGCTTTCACTGAGCGAGCAAGGACTTGGCAATTCACTTGCCTCAGTGATACGAGATCACATTCACTTTCATGGGGCGATGTACACACAACGCACACGCAGACTTTAGGTTTAGCAGAATTACGTTAATGTTAAGTGTTAAAAATGGGAAAGAAACCCTGGACAGCGTTCTCTTGAACTTGTATTACCTCCACTTCACTGGGGTTATAACCTACATAGAACTGGTACCCAACCAAAATCCTAATGTTACAATGCTATATAGAATAAATAGAAAATCTTTATACATCTTTCACTTTAGTGAGATAATACTGAGATGGGGCCGCACGAAAGGAAATCTAGGGGGACCCACGACCACAGGAATGGCTCAGCTCTCACAATACAGGGGAGAACATGAAACAGTTACCTTGTCACCACACAGATTACAACTGGTGTCAACAAATTTCCAACATTTACATTTACAATTTACCTTTTACATTACATCACTTACACATCAAATGCCCTCTAGTACACGGAACACAGAACAGGAAACACACCTATACGGAACGCAGAGAACAGAACAGGAACACACACTTCACTAAAACCTTTACAACTTACCAACACAATGACAGGAAGAGTGACTCAAAGAACAGAAAATTTACCAATTCCACCCAACGGGTCATCTCCTGTGACACCAAGGCGCCTGCGAGCAAATGCAGGGCAACCTTCATCACCTCAACAACGTAACCAGGTACAGTCACTACTTCACGATGTGCACCACGCACAAGAACTAATCAACAGTCCTTGACAACTCTACGCTATACACAGCGCACAGACAAAATTCAACGAGGAAAGGTTCTGACACCAGGGCTGCGAGCAAATGCAGTAATCCCTGATATCCACACACACACACACACACACACACACCAGAACAAGAGTACCACGACTCAGAACATGGCAATGTTCACTACAACGGTATACAACACAGAACGAAGAAATAGGTCACAAGGGGCGTAGAAAGACCTCAAGCAGGTCCCGCTAACAAGAATGAAACTTGAAAGGAAAAACCAGAAGACCCATTATGCCTATCACTGGATGAGATAACTCTTCGGCGAAAACTGACTCACGAAGTACTTGTGGAGATATTGCACAATCACTGCAATTGAACACGACAGAAGCACAGCTTCAACTTCACGTCTGTCGACATAGCGTCATGCCAAGACAGCACCACACACACGACTCCAAGAACATTACACGGCACCAAAATACAATAAAAGAGATCACTGTTACTAAATCACAGCACAGGGAAATTCTACAACCCACACTACACCCACTCTCCCGCGCAACCATATGGCGGTATAAACGTGAGTGATAGTTCCTAGCCAGAATTGCTTTTAGAAGGTGACAAAGTAGAAGCAGTGCATTGCAAGAGTGATCAGTGAGAAGTAAATCAACAGCAGAACGTTCGGTGATAAACGCAGTAAGTTGAAATATTGCTGTTATTTTGATAAACAAGTATTAAAGTGTGTGAGAGGTTAGAGTTGAAAACTACAAAATGACGGGCAAAGACAAACAAAAGAAGGCAGTTAACCGCAGTGAGGAGTGCGGAGTTCATGCACAAACGAAGGGTGGACAGCGCAAGCAAGTGAAAGCAGACGACCCTAGCGCCCTAGAGAGGAACGGAGCAGGTAGCAGCTCGGGAGAATAATTGAAGACCGTGGATCGCAGTCAGGGTGGGGGTTGTCGCAATGCTAGCGAAGCTGACGGCTCAAAAAGAAACTGGAAGGACAGTGGCACTACTTTTACTTCAGCGGACCACAACCAAGCTACGCAGGATGTGCGCCGAGACTCAGCTGACATTTTAAGCCTGCTGAGTAATACGAACCTAATCGAGGAGCTCGTGGATCGAGTTGCTAATAAGGTGATTGATAAACTAAAAGAAACAATAGATTTTAACACCCAGGTCATCAATGAACTCAGACAGGAACTTGCCAGGCGAGACGACACTATAAATCAACTTGAGCTGCAACTGAATGACCGCACTGATGAACTTGAGCAGTACCAGCGTCGAAATAACTTGAGAATTTTTTGTATTCCAGAAACTCCAGGCGAGGACACCAACAGGTGTGTAATGGATGTTGCTGCCAAGTTAAATGTGACAATCGATCCCCAAAGAATAGACCGATCTCATCGTGTAGGACTCCGGGATGCTGGAAAGAAGCGGCCAATAATAGTGCGGTTCGTGTCCTATGCAGATCGAGCAGCACTCTTCAGGTAGAAGAAATACTTAAGGAATACCGGCATAACTGTAAGAGAAGATCTGACGAAAACCCGGACTGATATTGTAAAACAAGCAGTAAGCCACTTTGGGTTACACGGTGTCTGGACTGCAGATGGCGTTGTTCTGATCCGCATTGATGACACGAGGCATCGTGTGAAAACACTCCGAGAATTGGACTTTTTGAAGAAAAAGTTTCCTGCTCCTCGTACGTAAAGGACCCTCATACGTGCCAGTGTGAGGGGGCTCAACTGATCAAAGTTACAAGTGTAAGCACAAACATGTAATATGGTTACTGGTGGAACTTTAACTACAGTGTCTAGCCAAAATACAAGCCGATATTATTGATTAATATTTAGAAAATAGCTTAAGTTTTAGATTTTGTAATTTTTGATATTTCTTGTTTAACAATTTTACAATAACTTTCAATTATCTTTTGCATGGATATTAGTACTGCCCCCGTAATTGAATTATATAGAGACCACGGTGGCTATTTTGGAAATTATAGCGAAAGTTATGGCTGTCATAGTTATGACGTGGGTAGTCATGACGTAAGCACGGATGACGCAGACGTTATGCCAGCAGGCTACTTGAGCTGAGATTCTCAGTGACGTCAGCATTTATTCGAGAAGGATCCGAGATGTACGACGCAGTCGCAGGAAACGTGGAATTATGCTGAGGAAGAAATTATGCTATTGGAGGGGAGACTTAAACCAATGAACGATAGTTTGAAGGAAGACGGAGATTGCTAAAACTATGGTATTTTTATTACTTTTTGGAATGCAGAATTGTGGAAATCCATTTGCAGTAGAGGCATTGTTCTGGAATTTTGGTGAAATTTATTTTCAGTTTTTGAATTATGAAAATCCGTCATGTATTGACGAAGTTGGAACTTCTAGCGATGACGTAGTAACACGCGATGGAAGGGATAGATACGCCCCTCATGAAGTTCATAAAAGGCCTTGCGCAGAAGAGAGGAGCCTCATTCTCAGATTATAAATCGTCTGATATTCAATCGTCAGATCTCAAATAAGTCATTTCAGTGAAACGTCGAGTGAGATTAGTAGTGAAAAAGTCGTCTTTGTAACGCGTGCCGAAGCCACTGCATAAAACGAGAGTCGAACTTACAAGCAGTGCAGGTTTACTGTGAAGTAAATCTAGGTGAAGTTGAAACGACACTTATAACGCTTCTACAAGATTAGCTGTGAACAGTTAGCGGTCGCCTATTAGCTAATTCTCTTGTGCATTGCTACAGTAAGGACTGTAGAAAAGCTGAACAATTTCGAGGAAGTATTTTGGAAGTTATTGACAATTTTAGACGACTGACAAAAGTGATTTTCTCGCCACAGGAGAAACACTTTGTATAGCCAGACTCTACGCTACGGCTGACAGGGCTAGTGAAATAGGGAGACTTCAGATTGCTTTTGTGACACAACGCTACAGTATAATGGAGCAGTCTAATATGGCAGTTTGTTCTTCTAATACTATTACCGAAGAGAATATGGAAGGCTAAAGGACTTAATGCAATTGGGACATATTTCAACGGAGTAAGATAGCAGCATGGAACTTCGCTAATTGCTATTCCATACAAGCGAACATGTGGTAAATAACCATCTACACCCATGTTTCGTGATTAAAGGCTGAATACTATCAAACAGCAATAGAAATGATTTCATACTTTCTGAATATGAATATTTCTTCGGAAATTTATACAAAAACTTCATGGCGATTTTCAACTGGAACTTCAGGGATTTTTCAAGAGAGGTCAGGGTTGTCCCGACTCACAAAGAAGATTATTGCCGGAAGGATGTCGTTCGTCTTCGTGAAGCAGTTCGATTCTCCGATGGTGCTGTTTCTGGTTTCGAGGATGGAGCTCAGCTTTAACTTGGTGAAATGGATCCATCAACAGTCTTCTTTGGGGAATTTTCCTCTGGAACGTCAATCGGCAGATAAGGTAGTCGTGAACGTTTATTGTATTTGAGTTTCTTAGCAATATTTGAGCAACCATTTTTCCCATATTTTTGTCCTCATGTATTTTTGCCCGATATTCTTGTTTGAGATTCCTATTCTCAGTACACCTTGATGAGTTATGCATTTTTCGACGTTTTATTAAGACATTGTTATGTCATGGGCATAGTTAAATGATTTTGAATCAGTTGAGACTGATATTTAGATTTTTCAGTAATTTGCTTATTTTTGTAGTCACGATTTGACTGTAAGTTAATGATTTTTATGGCAGATTTAAATTCAGACAGCGTGTCACTTTATTAAAGTAATTCTACCCCAGTTTAATTACTTTGACCAATTTTCTGTCATCATCAAGAAGGAAGAACATTTAAATGATTTTAGAGCGTTAAAATCCAGTACGTTGTCGACGATCTTGGAAATACTAGTCGTTGTTTGAATTGATTGCAACACAGACATTTATCGTCAGTCATGAACGACCATTGCATCTTAGGCAATTTTGTGAAAGATGAACATTTATTATGAATTATTGATTGCATTAAATTCGTGAAACTTGTGTTAGGTTTTTTCTCATATAGAGATTTATATGATGATGTTTGCATTCCCCAGTCTAATTGGATTCTGTTCGACTATTTTGCAGTTAGTCGCACTTTGTTTGATGATAGTATTTTTATACTACAATTCTTTGAAGATGTTAATCTTAAATTTTGATAGACCAGACAGGCGTATATAAGCGTATTCACTATTAAATTTGTTTGTGATTGGCAAATTTTTATTTCATTTCGATTCATGAATGAAGTCCACGAAGTTTAAATGACAACAGTTTTGAAACAATTATTGATATAAGAATTTTTAAGTGGAACTATGAATGTATAATCGATAGTGCAGCGGACATGTTGAAAGTCGCTGATGTATAATGCCCTTAAATAAATGAAGGAGATTCCCACAGTAATTAATAATGATAAAGATTGTGTTAGTGGAAGTTTTTTGTAAATGCTGTGGAAGATTTTGTTGCCGTATATTTTAATATATGATGAATTTTGGGCTATTTTGAATGCAGTTTGTGCATTATTTTGTAAGCGAAGTATTTTCCGCTAGAGTGTATTGTCATAGTTCGTTGAAAATTAATCAAGTGAATTTACTGTTATAATTAACAAGAGTTTTGAAAGAATTTGAGATAAGATTTTGAATGAAGATTACCGTCACAAATAATTAAAATTATTACAACCTTTATTTAACCAGATTGTGACATTTACATGTATAACTAACCTTCATTGGTCGATTATATTAAACACGATTATGAATTTACCAACCGGATAAAACATGTGGTTCAATGTATTTCTTAAATTAATAATTTAAATAATTTAAATGTTGATATTGTAAATAATAAATGTAAATATCTTTGACAATGATGTGGAACGAAAGTAATGTTAAAGGCGTGTTTAAAAATTTTGTAATTATTTTCGACAATATTATAAACAATTTCTAATTGTTATAAATAATTTATGTGATTTTGTTATAAACATTTAAGAGTGTGTTTTATACTCTAAACTATGCTGATTAAACATTTGGATGATAACTTAACAAGTTTAAGGATAGTTAAAATAATCCAGTGGGATGTGAGTTAAGCATTTGAAAGATTTGCGTCAATATGTATGAGTTGTCTTGTAGACATTTAAAGCTTTAAAAGAGAGCTGTATTCTTACGTAACGTAGCATGTGAGAAGGGAGTCCATTTGACAAGTATGCAACAGGTTGGAGGGTAGCTTGCAGCTGTCCCAACAACTGGTTATCAGCGGGTGAGGTCGTCCACACTCTGGCCTTGCGACTATAAATACAATTCTCATGTTTATTAAAAGGAAACCAAGTGCTCTATATATGTCTCGTCCTCACTTCCTCATCCAATCCAAATGTGTTATAAAATGTTACGGTATTTTGAGCTCATGGGAGCTAACATATTGTTTGATAATTTGCAAGTCCTTTAGGAGGACGTAGTCAGATTGACATAGGCTACTGATAGCCACGTTTATTTTGTTGAGTTGTGAAAATCATACTCTTTATTTGAAAATAAAGCTTTTGTACAGTTCAAAGTTCTCGTCTTCGGTCTGGTTCATTTTTAAATGTCATGGTCAAGATTATTGTGAGAGCATACTTTAAGGATCCTGTTGTCAACCCAATCCCCGAGATATTTATAAGAGGTAAGTAAAAGTAAGTATGAAACCCCGTCTATTTTGGTGTGTTCCACAATAATTTTTCTTGGTAACTTCTGTGTTCAAACCTCGGTAGTATCTGTCAGTGCCATTTTCATGGATGTAGCTGAGCTGGTGCGATTGATTGTTGGCAATCCGATTGAGGGGGCGGATATCTGACAGCCTACTATCCGGGTAAACGGGGACAGAAGGATTGGCGCACCTAAAACGTTGGGGCTCGATTCAACATAACTGGATCACCAGGTTGAACGCCAGTAGGATTGGCAAACCTAAAACGTGTGGATCGATTAGACTCAAATAAAGAGGTTGATTCTTTGTTAGATGTCTTGGCCAATTGTAGAATTTAAGAGTGTGTTTTATACTCTAAACTATGCTGATTAAACATTTGGATGATAACTTAACAAGTTTAAGGATAGTTAAAATAATCCAGTGGGATGTGAGTTAAGCATTTGAAAGATTTGCGTCAATATGTATGAGTTGTCTTGTAGACATTTAAAGCTTTAAAAGAGAGCTGTATTCTTACGTAACGTAGCATGTGAGAAGGGAGTCCATTTGACAAGTATGCAACAGGTTGGAGGGTAGCTTGCAGCTGTCCCAACAACTGGTTATCAGCGAGTGAGGTCGTCCACACTCTGGCCTTGCGACTATAAATACAATTCTCATGTTTATTAAAAGGAAACCAAGTGCTCTATATATGTCTCATCCTCACTTCCTCATCCAATCCAAATGTGTTATAAAATGTTACGGTATTTTGAGCTCATGGGAGCTAACATATTGTTTGATAATTTGCAAGTCCTTTAGGAGGACGTAGTCAGATTGACATAGGCTACTGATAGCCACGTTTATTTTGTTGAGTTGTGAAAATCATACTCTTTATTTGAAAATAAAGCTTTTGTACAGTTCAAAGTTCTCGTCTTCGGTCTGGTTCATTTTTAAATGTCATGGTCAAGATTATTGTGAGAGCATACTTTAAGGATCCTGTTGTCAACCCAATCCCCGAGATATTTATAAGAGGTAAGTAAAAGTAAGTATGAAACCCCGTCTATTTTGGTGTGTTCCACAATAATTTTTCTTGGTAACTTCTGTGTTCAAACCTCGGTAGTATCTGTCAGTGCCATTTTCATGGATGTAGCTGAGCTGGTGCGATTGATTGTTGGCAATCCGATTGAGGGGGCGGATATCTGACAGCCTACTATCCGGGTAAACGGGGACAGTACCAATGAGAATGATACGCATGCCTATCTTTGTGATATAGCTGATAGATTACCCAATGATTTTAAAGTAACTCACCTGAAAACGCAGTCACTTAAAATGCTAGAACATTTCGCAGAATTTGAATACACATTTGTTAACTCCGGTATTGATGTAATCGCTGTTAGTGAAACATGGTTCAATAAGTCCATTACTGATTCATCTGTAACCTTGCCAGGATATAATATCTACCGCAATGACAGACAACGTAGAGAAGGGGGTGGAGTAGCAGTGTATGTTCGACAGCACATTAAGTGCCGGGTTATCTGCAAATCCCCAAATAATGAGAATTTCAGACCTGAGTACCTATTCGTAGAGATTTGCCTGAAAGATACTAAAGTATTATTTATTTGTGTTTATAGAGCACCCAAAGTCGGTTTTATGGAACTACTATTAAATGACATGCTTTCACACATTTTTAGTTATAAATATGTAATATTAGCCGGTGATTTCAATGCCCATTTTGGGTCGGCTACATTTGAAACGAAAAACATAGTAGAAACTCTAAATACTTGCAATCTGTCGTGGCTCCCGTATCAAGATACACATCACACTGCAACCTCCTCTTCTACTCTGGATCTAATAGCATCCAACTGCAATGAGCACGTGATTGAGTTTGGCCAAACAGCTGCTTCTGGCTTCTCAGCACATGATCTCTTATACGCAGTATATACCCTGTCAACTCCAAAATATAAGCCCAGTATTCGAACTTTTCGAGACTTCAGCAGGTTTAATTATGAAAGGTTTAAGGCTGATGCCATCTCAGTTCCATGGCACACTGTTCTCAAGCAGCAAACTATAGATGAGAAGGTCGAAACATTCAACACATTTTTAATTGATTTATATGATCGCCATGCCCCAGTGCGCTCAGCTAACGTGAGGCACGCACCAGCTGCCTGGATCAACACAGAAATAAAAGATCTAATAAGATCTCGAAATGGAGCCAGGAAGAAGTGCAACAGAACACAGAAACCCGAGGACATTGTAGAATACAAAAGCTTACGCAACAGAACCCAGCAAGTTATTCGTAATACAAAGATACGTTACACTTATTCGCTAATTAATTCAGCTAAAAACTCATCGGCTTTGTGGAGAGCTATAAAAACTCTCGGTGTTGGAAAATCCAGACACAAAAGCAATAACCCAACAATGAGCGCTGATGAGCTTAATAAGCATTATTTAAACGTATCAACCGTTGTAGACAGCAATAGAGTTTTGTCAACTGTTGCTAACTACAGGGAAAATTTTACTGACCGACGGGAAGAATTTCATTTTGGCTATATATATCCAGAGGACATTCATTTAGCCATAATTAGGGTAACTTCAAAAGCCATAGGACCAGATCATATATCTATTACGCTATTGAAAAGGAATATGGACCTCCTCATGCCAGTTTTATTGCATATATTTAACTATAGCCTGCAAATGGGTATTTATCCGACACAATGAAAAAAAAACCAACATCAAAGCAATACCAAAATTCACGAACGCCTTAAACTGTAGTGACTTTAGACCAATAAGTATATTGTATGCAATTGGGAAAGCGTTAGAACGGATTGTTTTTGATCAGTTTTATGAATATATAAATTCCAACAATATCCTAAACCCGAACCAATCTGGATATAAATCAAAACATAGTACTCTGACAGCCCTTATCAAAGTCACAGACGACATTCGTCTAGCAATGGACCGGAAGGAAATAACTATATTATCTCTATTCGATTTCAGCAAAGCCTTTGACAGAGTTCACCATGAGATCCTACTAGTTAAATTAAGAAATCTAGGCCTTTCAAAGTCAGTAACGAACTGGTTTAGGTCTTACCTAACAGGCAGATGTCAGAGAGTAGTCCTAGCAGATGACAATGTTTCAGAATGGTGTGAAGTAACAACAGGTGTGCCGCAGGGTTCGGTCCTTGGTCCACTCCTGTTCTCCGTGTATATAAATGACCTTCCATCTGTCCTTAAATTCTGTCAACATCATATGTACGCAGATGACCTTCAGCTATATCTACACACGGATCTGAAATCCATTCATTTGAAGGTAGCTCTAATTAACAGTGACATTCAAAGCCTATCTCAGTACGCACTCGATCATAATCTAATACTTAACTTCGAAAAAACGCAACCGATCATCATCGGCTATACCAAATTACTCAGTTCCCTACCTGACCCAGTACCACCTTTACAGCTTGCATCCCAAACAGTTCCGTACCAGTCAGCAGTAAGAAATCTGGGAGTTATTTTCGACTCTCGATTATCGTGGCAGGATCACACAAACATGATTCTGAAAAGGGTTGCATCGTCATTATATCAAATTAGGCGAATTTGCTTCTATTTGCCTCAAAATGTACGAAAGATACTGATACAGAGTTTGATATTACCAATATTTGACTATGGATCTATAATTTACCATGATATGGGAGAGGTCCTCAATACAACATTGCAAAGAATGCAAAATGCTTGCTTGCGGTTTGTTCTCAATGTACCAAGAGAGTCTCATATAACTCCATTTTACGTCCAGATTGGATGGCTAAAGTTAAAGGAACGAAGAGAGTATGACATGGCTCTGACTGTGATAAAAATTCTAAAATTCAAAATTCCGTCTTATATTTACTGCACACTAACTCCCATGCAATCAGTGCATAACCGTGCGAATAGACACACTGCACAAATGCTCCAGATACCTCATCACAGAACCGAAAAATGCAAAGGTTCATTCCGTATTTCAGCTAGTATTCTCTGGAATAAATATAAATTGCACCAGTATTCAGGACTTCCTATCAGAGCGATAAAACACTCCCTTCATTGTAATCTATCAGCTATACAATTATCATGTTCAAGGTGAACGGATGTAATAACAAGAACTTCTATTGTCAACTGTATGTATAGGTTACGTTTTTTCTTTCTTCATTTATTATATTGTATTTAACCTCCCTCTGAATGAAGAGAGCTGCATAAAGAGGCTTTGTAGCCTCAGTGGCCTGTATAAGAGAAACAATAAATTCAAATTCAAAAAAATTCTGCGTTCTCTGCTTCCTCGGCTTCTTCTGTAACGCCAAAAAATACCACGACAAATATCTCAACAACTTGAGATACCTTGACACAAAACAACTCCACCGCAACTACCTGTAGAACCCGATGCCACCGGAACAAATCGATTCCGTCGACACGCACCAACTCTTCAACACTAAAAACCCTGAAAATAAAATGTCTATGCAACTATCTAAGACACACAAACACTACATGTTGCTCCTGTCACAAGGTGAACTCCACCGGTTCACATGACAGAAGGGGACGTACGAGCTCGACACATGACACATAAGGACAGCACTTCCTCCTGCCGAGCGTTGACGTAAGGAAACAAAAGCCAGCTAACCAAAGAGGAAACACCGTGTCACCAGAGGACGCCGGGGTACAACTGAGACAGGCACCAACTCAAGGAAACGCTAGGCAATGTCCAGGAAAATACAATAAAAACCCTAAAATAAAGCAATAACAACTCACACTCCGACACTGCGCTTATCTACATTAACGACTGATGACATCGACATAACATCACGATGCCTGGTCTCCGGATATCATTGCTGAGGAGAATTACACGAGCGGTCTGAATGACCAAAATGACCACAAGCGTTACATTTCACAGAACTACTATTCACTCGACCTTGAGCTTCTTGACGATTTGAATTTTCACCACGGTTAGTAGCTTCTTGGTGTCTGACGTCACCTCTACTATTTGAAGGACCTTGGAAATGGACATTCCTTCCAGAATTAAAATTTCCAGAGCTCCTGACTTCTTCATTCCGAACAGGACTACTCTGAGGCTGATTACTCGACCATCGACCTCCTGACTCTTGAGGCTTACGATTTCCCCAATTACCTTGTTTACCCTGGGAAAGAGCATTGTTCCAACGATTAGAAGAACCCTGCGGTTTGTATGAATTAAATTGTGAGGGTTGATCAACAGAACCTCTACCATAATCAGACTGGCGTACGGACTCTCCACGTACGGCAAAAGCACACAATTGAGCAATAGTGCTCGGGCGAGACCCTAAGCATAAAAATGAACGAGTCTGGCGTCACACCATCCAAAATGTGCTCCACCATCTCTTGCTCGGTGAAGTTAACAGAAAACATCTTAGCTAGCTTTAGCATATCTTGCATGTACACATCCAATGATTCACCATACTTCTGTACACGATACAAATGACGTTGAATTACAGTATCCATCTTCCTATACGGAATGAAATTTGACATTACTTGCTCACAGAACACTTCGATACCTGTGTTACGGGACATAGCCTCGACAACCATACTTCTCATCATACCAGAAGTGAACGGGAACATAAGTTGATACACCTGAGTGTAACTCACGCCAAATACAGCAGCGTACTCATAAATTTCCACCAACTCACGCAGAAAATGAATAATACCATCAGTGGTATCAGTATTCATGTGCTTCAACTTAGCTACACAATCAGATACCGGGTGGGCGAGATTCCCAAAATTACGGTTAGAAAAAACTGAATGACCAGAACCTGGACCTCTCTGTCAGCCACGAACAGGTCCACTATCATCGCTCGGGCTATTGAAATCCCAACCTTGAGGTTCTACACGAGAAGAAACTCTGTTCTTGTTGCACCAAACTTTATCTTTAGGCCAACGGAAATTAAGAGGCTTAATGCCTAACGAAGGAGGATAGTTACTACTGGAAACGTTTTGAGGAGCACTTCGTCCCGGAGTAGGATACATGCTCCGACTGCGGAGATTTACTTCTTGAACACCCCTCGTACTGGGCGTAAGAACAGAACAGGTAGGACGAGAAAATGCACTAGAATAGGAATATGTTACTCCACCATTGGAGTTACTTGTGGTGTACACAGGAGTTGTGCTACACACGGAACGAGGCATTTCAGTTGACATGAACAACTCTCTAGCACTCGGTTGCAAAATTCCGGGAACGGAAGAATTACAATTTACATCACCATTTGAATTGCTCACAGCAGAAACAGAATGAAAAGACACTGGTACATGAAAACTAGGATTAGTACCCAAATTATTCATCCATGAAGCGCTTGACACTTCAACCAAATTCACGTCGGACGATAATCTTTGGTTAAAATTTAACCGGCTAAACTCAGTCGCCAAAACACAATCGACTGGTTGCCTCTCAGTGACCTGGAGGTATTGCGTAGACAATTTGACAACACTTGCGTTACCACCAGCATCGACACTACTGGCTGGCAACCTTGACATTGTACGTGACCTGCCTATAGCAGCTCTTTCACGATAAACATAAGCAGAATAATCCGCAGGAGGGAAAGAAAAGGGATTAGCAACGTCTACTTCAGCTAAAGAAACTACTGGCAACCCTGTACTACTACTATCTACTGTAGCACTATTGTTAGTAGAAACCAGAAAAACATCATTGTTGCGACCAACAGATTGGGACATACTTGCGTTATTAGAAACTTCACAACTCAACCTAATTGCATCTAACAGATTAGCGGTAAATGTTGGAACGTAAGGCTGATTATCACCTTCACTGGTAGGAAAACCTATTTCATCACTGTCTACACTGACTGCGCGGAGTGTCTCTACACCATCACAACCACCAGAATTTTTATCAAAAACCTTATTTGCACATTCGGCTATCATGCGCTGAATTTCAAAAATGTTAGTTAATTCGTCATCAGAACGATGGGACGAAACAAATAGAACATCTTCACAACGAGTGAACAAGTACTGTAGACGAGCGCGCAACTTTTTATATTGGGCAGATGTACCATGATCATCAAGCAAAAACAAATTAATGAGGTTAGCACAAACTTCTACTTTATGGAAAATCTGTGACTCACCAATTGCAAATTCTGCTTCGGACAGCACAGGCAACACTACAGGATCCTGAAGGGCAAGCTTTAGAACTGCTCAAGCCACCTCCGTGCTTGCGGGAATCTCCAAACTCCTGATCTCCAATTCATATTGGATTTCTTCATGATCCAAATACTTTGGATCCGGTACGTGACGCTCCATCACAGTAGCATGAAATGATAAAACCAAAAATGTCAGACAATAGAATTTTACAACTCCTTAAGTCCAACGGTTTAAGTTTCCACATAAGACTTTAACACAAATTTAACTTATTTTCCCATGGTAGGAAGTTATAATTACAAAAAAAGGATTCCACTCCTCAGTGTTTTCATCCTGATAAATATCAGGGCAGAGTATACAATGTTGCCACGTGGCTTCCATCTACCACCATCGGTAGCAAAACCGGACAAAATCGACAACCAACCACGCTCTGCTACCACTTACTGTACGGCGCGGAGATGCGGAAATCAAACAACGCTCTGCTACCACTTACTGTACGGCCCTGAGAACTATCGCGCTCTCGCAAGCACCGTACTCTGGCAACCATTCGCAAGAATGACAAACCAGGCGGGTCGAATACCCGGGGTGTGGATTTAGGCCTCGTGTTACAAAGGCGTGGGTCTGGATGATGCTAATAGGTGGCATGCCACATTACTAAAGAAAAGATCCATGGTTAAACAACTAAGGAAAATATATATATTATGTAAAAGAAAAGGAAATACATTGTGGAAAACAAAATACATCGCAAAAGAGCACTCCTAACCCTATCTGAAACCCGCATGGCGAGGGGAAATGCCAACGGTCATGTCTGGTTAGCATTTAAAATAAATCGGCCTAGAATATATATATTCTTCAGTAACATGGAACAAAGGTTGCCCAGCTATGGGCTGAAATAAGGATGAAAACAATAAATGGCAGGAAAAATGCCCTACCGTAACATGAACTAAAATCATGTACCTTCGAGAAGGTTCGAAACACCAAAGAACTCGGAAGGAGTAAAAAACCATAACTCAGTATCATAAAATTAAAAACGGAGGAAAATACCAAAAGACTGCATAATGCCTTAGAGCAAAGCTCATTTAAAACATAGCTACGCATGACCGCTGCCAAGACACGAGTTTTTGTTCGCTGCCGACTGCCTGCCACGAGGCTAGCCGTTGGCGACACGCCATGCCCAAGACAATGCAGAGCATTGTCTTCCTCAATAAGATACCCTCCAAAATACATAGCAAACCAAACACAATATAAGATCTTAAATTTAGTTATATTCACACACGAAATGATGTTTAATTTGCATAACAAAGTTATAGGTCTTTCTATAAGACAAAGGACACTTGGAACGGAGTATGACCGTCAGTTTGTTCAAAGTTACAGTTCGCAGGTTTATAAGAAAAATACGTAGAATGTTGCTTACTCATGACGACACCATGAGGGTTATTTAGATCTCTTTAGTCACTTGTAAGAAGTTGTTATACATACTGCCTTATGTATAATCGGAGCGGACATTACCTTAGTCTGAAGACAGGCCATGTTGCCTGTGTAAAATGCCGGGCTCCAGGAGCTCGGGCGAAATCACTCTTATACGCTGCATGGTTCTGGAGCTAGTGGGAAGAGACGCGCTTACAGAGCACGCTACTTGGCGGGCGACAGGAGTGTCGCGCGCGCCCTGCGGAGAATTTTGGGAGGTAGACACTACCAACAGCAGTAGGTCCCCAGAGTCACAGATAGCACCTCGCTGGCCCAACCAGAAGGACAGTTCAGTTGGTAAGCCGGGGCCAGGCTTATTCAATATGCAAGTCATTGACGCGGGAGCACGCCATTGGTTCATTTGAACCAACCGGGCCAATAGCGTCAGAGAAGGACACCAAGACGTAGTTTCGCCTGCCCGGAACAGTTCACTCGCCAGGAAGGGGAGGACAGACGTCAGCGGCGGGACATTCAAATATGCCGTGGAAAGATACACAAAGTCTAGTAGAAAAGCCGCCCGGGGGAGCTGCGACAGGGGCAGAAACGTGTGCCAGTCTTTAGGGTGGCACAAGAGGGTAGACTTAATCATAGTATCCAACAAAATCATGATGAATTGGACAAGAAATTTAATCAAACGCGAAATGAGGCAGCTAATCAGGCGTTAAAACACAGGTTAGGAGAGCGTATAACCAACAGTCAAAAGGAAACGGATAGTAGCATTAACGCAAAACTTGATGCATTGAAGGCCACTATGCAGGACAATTTGATTGAGGGCATACAGAAAATTCAGAAAGGTGTAGAGAAAGACATGGAAGCATTGAATACACACGTCAGGACCCTATAAAAACGGTTAGATGAAAACATCAAAGGATTGGGATCTGATATAACCGCTCACGTAGACAAGCTTAAAGGGGAATACCAACATGAGATAGTGGAAGTAAGGAAAGAGTTTAATGAAACTACTATCGGCATTCAAAAGGAATTACCGGAACAAGTAGGAAAGGTAGAGACGAAAATCCATAAGATGGAGGAAAATATTGGCACATTAGCACAAGACGTGGATGCAAATCGAAAACGCATGGATGAGGAAGCACGGAAGAGAGAAAATAAATTGGACGCAATCAATACTAATATCACACAAGTCAAAACGGAAATAGATGAGGCGATTTCGTCAGTCAATGATAACATAAAGATACTGGAGGGTAGTCTCCTAGACCGCATCACGCGTTATGGGAAACTTCTTAGAGATGAATAGTCCGGTTCAAACGATGGAAATTAACTCACCAGAGATTAACCACGAGAAACGATGGGGAGATTTGGATTCGACACCTAGAGGATTTAATGGGGCTAGTCCTGTAAGTATCATTAAGACCTATGAGGAAAAACCGAAAAAGTTTAGTGGTGTGGGAGTTATCACCCCAATCGAGTTCCTACGAGATCTCATGGTTTATCTAGATGAAAATCGGATCCCAAGTGAACGCGAGATAAGGGTTATTGAAATATCGTTAGAGAATCAAGCGCTGACCTGGTTTCGAGCCTTTAGATGCACCTTTGCGAATTACGAGAAGTTTGGTAAGGCATTCCTTAGGCGTTTCTGGAGTTCGGAAGACCAACTTAGCATCAGATCAGAACTTTACTCCAGGAAATATTCCACATCTAACCCGACGCAGTATGCGGGGTATTTTACAACGCGGTTAGCCAGGTTACAATATTTAGAACCTCCATTACCCGAAGAGGAGATGATTCAGGCGATAAGGAGGCAATTTCCGGTAGAAGTTCAGAGAACACTTATAGCATCTGGGGCGAATAGGTTGAAGACATATGACGAAATTCTGAGGAAATTAGATCACACCAGTTCTTTAATGCACGCGAGAAACACTAGATCAGAGCACCAGGAGGTGAATCTAGTCGTGACAGACCGGAAAATACAGACTGAACCACTACAAAGAAGAATATTCCAGGATACAGGAGATTGGAGAGGACGTTATGAGAATCGTGGATATAATCAACGAGATAGGAGATGGAACCAAGGTGGAAGGCCATACTATGCGAACCAACAGCAGCAACTCAATTCACAAACTTACAGACCCAGGGATATAAAGGGAAGAAACTCTTGGCAGCAAGGAAGAGGTAGATTTCAAACCTATAATAGGCAGTGGAACAGAGATGAACCTCGGGACAATCGCGTGAATTTGGAAGAGAGACAAGAGGAAAGTCAGGCTTACTTGCAGCAGATGAGAGAAGCAACTCACCAGCAGCAAGGGCAAGAGAACGTAAACCCAGGGCCTAGTACAAGTGGCTCGCAATTGCTATGACATCAGAGATATAAAATCTGGAGCATGGATAGGAATGTATAATGCTGCCGGCTTTAAGAGATACTACTGTTGAAGAGCGAGCAGGATATGTGTGGCACATGATTGGCGACATAATGAAGAGAATACAAAATAAGCTTTTGTTATTAACTCGCTTATTTTTGCGGGGAAAGGGGAGTATGTGCCCAACATAGTACCCCAGTTTTAGCACAGATTGGCAACCCTGCGTAAATCACAGCCCAAAGCACCACATGTTATCGTCGTAGGCCCGACCACATGGTTGAGTGACGTCACGCGTATCTGTATACTATCTCCAGCAGAGCGCGCTGTCTCTGACCACGTGCTCAGCTCTTGCATCCGGCAACCGGTCACATCGAGAGAGGCAGACACATGCTTTTTGTGCGCGGACTGGACAGTACTCCGTCGTGCGGAACGTGAGCGATTTTACATCCGATTGTGATCGTGGAGGGCCGTGTGTGCTATGTCACCGCAGGTCTGTCGCCGTGTATCGGGTGTGATTTTATCGGAGTCCTGAGAGACCATATAATTACGAATCACCGCTGCTATACCGAGCTCGATTACTATATCAGACGGCCGAGTCTAGCGTGTATAATCCCGGTAGTACAAACGCATGTTGGCTTGATAACGAAAGAACTAGCCCATTGCAACTAGCTTTAGACGTGAGATACAATATGGAATATTTTTGCAGTAAACATTCGAGAATAGACGAGGCCCTTATCATCGATGGAGGACTTGTAGATGCAATTGAACAGCTGTGAATGCTATTAAATTGCTGCTTACGTAAAGCCGGTGGCAATTTGCTGAGAGGAAGAATTGTGTCTACATTGTTCGAGGCGCAGGAACTTATGATTTCCAGAATGGAACGAGGACATTTTATAACCTGTGCTGTTGAAGTGTCAATGAAGAATTTTGAAATGGAACTAGTCAGTGAAAATATGTGCCACTAAGCTTATACGTGAGGAGACTGGACGGAGTGACATTTACATCAAGATGAGGCCATGAAAAGACTGAAGTAATGGCCTTTAAAGGTAAGGACCCTATCCCCAGTAAAATTTGTCTGGATGGTCAAATTTTAGAAAGAGTTAACGAATTCAAGTATTTAGGATATAATTTATCTTTTCAAGAAGAACGAGACATAACTGCAAAAATAACTAATTATACCAGAACAACAGGAATCATCAATCACGTCATGAAGCCATCTCTTGTCCAAAGGCATACACGCTTGCGTTTGTGTAACACATTAGCCAGACCAACCCTGTGCTATGGCAGCGAGGCATGGACAATAAGATCTCAGGACATCTCCAGACTCACAGCACGCGAAATGACCTTTAGGCGCCGATCAGCAGGCTATACTAAATGGGATCATAATAGAAACGAGGATGTGCTGAAGGAGCTAAAAGTGAAACCAATAACTACATACATTTGTGAGTACCAAGAGAACTGGAAGCGTCATGTCCAAAGGATGGAACCTGGAAGATTACCAAAGGAGATCCTTCGCTACCAGCCACGGGGAAATAGATCGATAGGACGTCCGATGAAGAGATGGAGGGAAAGTGCAAGACCGTAACGGGACATTTGGCCCAATACTTGGAAGGAAGAAGAAGAAGAAGAAGAGGCCATGATGTTGCCATGACATAACCACAACGTGGGAGTCGGAGGACGCAGCCACCATGAGACGGGAAGGTCTCAGTTTCGATTCCTGGAGGAGGCGAGGAAGAAGATGGAGGAAGATGGAATCCTGCCGGTTCTCGAATGGGAAGGAGATAGTCTTGAATGAAGATTGGTTCCAGAGGTTCTGGCTTGTACCATATTTTCTTATTTCGGCCAGTTGGTGAGCTAAAACATTACTTCAATTTGTAGTTGTGAGTACTCAGTAGTACTAGATGCCATGGAGTTGAACTAATTATTATTTATTTGTTGATTAATTATTTTATTATTACTATTATTATTATTGTGGTGTTTGAAGCCATATTTTCAGTGTTGCCTTAGTAAACAAGAGTTTAGTGCTTTTCAGTCGGTCAACACGAATGTACCCAAAAGAGATGGGTTATGCCCTAATCCTGAAATAAATTACATGAGATTAATAAAACACTAGGATGACCAGTTTCGATCGTCAAGCGATCATCATCAGATCCAATACACTTAGGCTATAAAATCTATGTTTGAAATACAGGTGAAAATATTTACAATATGTACAATTATTTAGTTGCAGTATTGGTACTGCAACTGTCAGTGTATGCTAAATGCAGTATATATGTTAGGTGAAATGCTAAATGGTGATGGCTATCCGGAGATTGTACTTTAGAGAGATTATATGGTTGTAAACTATGGTTAAACTATAAAATTTTAGGCTAACTACTTATCTGATTGTCTTCCGTACTACAGCTATTCGCAGTTTCCGTGCTCACTTGAACTCGCTGTGCGGTCGACTGCGGTGGTTATCTTAACGACAGGTTTTTCCCTGCCTTCCCCCCCTGTCCCTACGTGCTGTGGGGAGTGATCGCGATGTGTTTATGTGAGGTGTTGTCAACCTAGATAAGATGTATGTTATTGAATGAGGTGGATCACTCCCCACAGCACGTAGGGACAGGGGGGGAAGGCAGGGAAAAAACCTGTCGTTAAGATAACCACCGCAGTCGACCGCACAGCGAGTTCAAGTGAGCACGGAAACTGCGAATAGCTGTAGTACGGAAGACAATCAGATAAGTAGTTAGCCTAAAATTTTATAGTTTAACCATAGTTTACAACCATACAATCTCTCTAAAGTACAATCTCCGGATAGCCATCACCATTTAGCATTTCACCTAACATATATACTGCATTTTGCATACACTGACAGTTGCAGTACCAATACTGCAACTAAATAATTGTACATATTGTAAATATTTTCACCTGTATTTCAAACATAGATTTTATAGCCTAAGTGTATTGGATCTGATGATGATCGCTTGACGATCGAAACTGGTCATCGTAGTGTTTTATTAATCTCATGTAATTTATTTCAGGATTAGGGCATAACCCATCTCTTTTGGGTACATTCGTGTTGACCGACTGAAAAGCACTAAACTCTTGATTATTATTATTATTATTAATGGCCACATTTTTTCTTCGTATATTAGGTAATTATATGAGGAAGTGATTCACATTGTAGGGTTGTCACACGTGGCAAGGAACAATCCAACATGCTTGGCACCATGAACCAGTTAATATTTTCTTTTGGGAATTTTTGTAAATCCGTCACTACTTCGAATGATAAGATTTTTTTCTACGATGATAAGATTGGAAATACGACGCGGATACTCAACTGAATTTATGATGGAATAAATGAAGGTGGTAGACAAGCTGTCGAGAGCTAGGGTGGAGTTCATGTTTTGAAATTCTTTTCTTTTTTTCAATTTTGACTCCAGCGTTGGTGGATCTAATGATGTGAACTCTGAAGGATTATAACTTTAAATATTTCAGTTTTTCTTCGTCCACGTTCATTGATATTGAGAATTTAATTATTAAAAGCATGCTCGTCATTATGCTTCGACACCTACCCATTTGACATTGCTACAGGTCATGCCTGCATTAGATAATTTATGCACACTATTTATGGGATGAAATGAAAGGTCATTATAATTAAAAGATAATAATGAGTTTATCTACAAAAAAGGAAGATTGATTGGTGTAGTTGTTTATAAAAAAAAGAGGGGAGAATTGAATGGAAAGTAATAAAATAAATTTAGGATGATAGTTCACATATTCTGTGAACGTCTTATGGCAATTTTCTGAGAATTAATCATGATGAAACCCTTTGTGAATAAAAAAAATGTAATAATAATTAGTAGTGTAATATCATTCTAAATAAGCATGACTATTCAAAATGCAGTCAGGTGGTGGTGAATTAAGTATTCACAGGAGTAGGCAGGCGTTAATCTAATCACTATATAATTGATGGAGTGAAATACACTGCAAGCATACCATCGAATTGGGAAAGATGGGAACTTTTAGTTGTGATATAATGATCAGCCATGACTTTGACCTTTGCATAAATGTAGGATAATGGGTGCACGTTTGCTTGAAATATTTTGAGTTATGAGACTCTGAAATAACGTTGTACGATAAATGTAAATATTGATTGCAACTTTAATTGAGTGGTCAAGTAGGACCTATATTGTTACAGCAATTATCTTTAATTAATAATTGGTGATTTTTTTCCTCTCATTAGTTAGAACGGATATAGATACTATTATTTTTAGGCAAGCTATTTATTTAACTTTCTTTCATTATAAACTCAAGTGAGTGAAAATATTATTAATCTAGGACACAACCTGATGGACATTTAGCGTGGTCAGTTGATTTTGATAGTCAAATGTGGCTAGATCTATTTTTTATATTTTATTTAATTTTCTTCGAGTATCTCGTAATTTTATTTATATCTAAGGATAGGACCAAGGAAATTCGTTGACCCTTTAAAACTTAATTATATTTATTTGGACTTTAAATATTTTTCTTTTTCTTCGGTCCACATCAAGCTTTCATTTAGATCGAATCTCCGAGGCAAGATAGGCATTTTGGGGGTTTCCTATATTTGTATTGGTCAATGAGTTGCCAATAAATGGATGCCTATTTTTATCTTTTTAATTGTGCTTATCTTCTGATTTCTGTTGTGCTATTGCTTTGATTTAGGTTTGGGAGTGGATTGATTTAACCTGTTACACCTATATCCTGTTAACCACCCCTGAGACTACTTGAGTTCTCGTACCCACCGGCATATTTTTTCTTGATATTCGAACCCAGACCTCAATCATTTTTTTTGTTCTTTGTCTGATATATGTCTTGTGTTATCGGCATGAAATGCGATGTTTTCGCCGGGTCATCCAATTCGATGCCGGTTAACGGGGGCAGTATTTTAAACTCACAGATAACTTAAATTTAGTACTCCTCCCATTTTCGAACTAGGCCACGTAATACGTAAATTCAGTAGATTCATTATATCAATTATTATTATTATTATTATTATTATTATTACAAACTTTTATTTTCATTTGCTATACTTCGTTTATTGAATACATTGACTAATTTTAAATCTATGCTAGGGTTGTTCATCTTTCTAGTTAGACTTTACTATAAGGCATCCCTAAATAATTACTGATTGGTTGGTCGACTTAGTCACACTACGACGTGAGATAAGAGATTCTTGTGTCTCTGCTGCATTCTTCTTCTTCGTCGCGAATGGGTCTCTTAGAACCACTCGGAATCAACAATGGTTAGCCTTTCTTGCAGCCCAGTACTCCTTCATACGCAACGAATGGGTTTGCTTCTGTTGTGCAGACCAGATATGGTGGTATGGCCGTCTTTCTTCCTCCTCGAAACCCCGTGTGAGTGCAAGTGTTCTGATGACATTTCGGTCTAGGAGATTTGGCGATCCTAATTCTTGCAAGTCTTTTTCAGTCTGTTTGTACCAATTTGATCTAGTTGTTTTGTTTTTCAAGTATGTGTGAATTTTGTGAGTTAGTCTATTTGGGTCCATTCTTTCCAGGTGCCCCAAGAATTGGATTCGTCGTATACGCATTTTGTCTGTGATTTTGGAGATGGTTTTATATATTTCAGCATTTGGCTTTGGAAGATGAACACCATCTTTGATTCTCGGTCCTAAGATTTTCCTCATTATTTTACATTCCTTCACTTCCAACTGATCTCGAAGTGTTCTATGTTGAAGAGTGAGAGTTTCTGAAGCGTCGAGAGCTTCGTGCCCGATCACTGTTGTATAATCTTGAATTTTGCATTTCCAGGAAAGACTCTTTTTGTTGTAAGTATTTTTCGTTAACTGAAAAACAGTTTCCATTTTTTGAATTCTTGTTGTAATGGACCTCTTTTCATTACAATTGTCGGTAATCCATTCACCCAAATATTTAAATTCCTTCACACGAGATATATGGTCAGTACCAATTTCAATTTCAGATGGGGCATTCTTTATATCTGTCATAAATTTTGTTTTATCAAATGAGATTTGCAATCCAATTTTCCTTGCTTGTTCTTGTAGAAGTTCAAGTTGGTATTGCGCATCAGAGATGTTTTGGGCAATTAATGCCATGTCATCAGCAAATGCCAAACAGTCTAATTCTATGCCTTTAAGTTTTGGTCCTATCCTATGCGTCGGTGCACCTGCTTTTCGCCATTCTCGTACAACCTTCTCTAGTGCACAATTGAAAAGCAACGGGGACAATCCATCTCCTTGTCGGACTCCTGTGTCAATGGGGAATTCTCCGCTCAGTTCTCCCATAAATTTAACCTTAGATTTGGTTTCCATGAGTGTTTCCTTAATAATATTTGTTGTCTTTTGATCTAATCCAAATTCTTTGAGTATTTCGAAAAGTGATTCACGGTCGATGCTGTCATACGCCTTTTGGAAGTCAACAAATGTAATGACATAGTGTTTGTTCGATGTATTGCGGAAATATTTCATTGAGTTTTTTAAATTGATAATTTGTTCCACACACGACCTGCCTTTCCTGAAGCCACCTTGGTATTCGCCGATTACTGGATCTAATTGAATTTCTGCACGATTCAGGAGAGTTTTAGACAAAACTTTGTATGTTATGGATAGTAATGAAATTCCACGATAATTGTTGGGATCCGTCCGATTTCCTTTTTTGTGCAAGGGATGTATGAGTGCCATCTTCCAGTCAGCGGGGTTTTTTCAGTTCGCCAAACTTCTTCTAAAATTTCTTGGAGTTTTACAATGAGATTTTCTCCTGCATTTTTCCACAATTCTGCAACAATTTGGTCTTTCCCCGACGCTTTGTTGTTTTTCAATGATTTAATTATCTCTCTTATTTCCTGAACGTTGGGTGGATGCGAATCTTGGTTTTGTTGCGTGTGGATAAATGTGAATGTTTCTTGGGGTTTCTCACAATTGAGCAATACCGAAAAGTAGTTTGCAAGGATTTCACAGTTTTCTGTGTTACTATGAGCAATATTCCCATGTTCATTTTTGAATTGAAGTGATGGAGGGGAATATTTAGTGAGCTTCTGGCGAAAAGTTCTATAGTAGTTTCTAGAATTATGTTGTTTGAAGTCAGCTTCTATTTCTTGTAATATTTTGTTGTCATTCTGCTTGCGAATTCTTCGTATTGATTTCGTGACTGTTCTTCTGACATCCATGAGATCTTGCAGAGTCTTAGGAGTTTTGTTGCAAGACCAATTGTGCCATGCCTGTTGCCTGAGCCTTACAAGGTCATCACATTCGGCTGTCCACCACGGCTGCATTATTATTACCATAATTTCCTATTTATGAATTTGGTCTACTGTGTGTGGTAGCCTGGCGACCGACAACTTAAATATGCTTATTATTATTATCAAGAGGGCCAAACTATTTCAAAAGTATGCTAATTATGTAATCTGTTTATTTAGGTCTCTTGATAGACCATATTATACTGATCCTCAAGATATTGCTTGTATTCTCATGGAGTATGATAATGAAGAGGAAAGTCATCATTCTGAAGGTATTGTGCCCGTCAGAGGAGCTGTCAGGGTTGCCAACAACCGAAATGACATCCTAAACACCTCACCTGCCGGACCCATGTGCCTAGAGGATCAGTTGAATTTCTTACAGGCCAAAGCGGCACGAGAATCCATGATCCAAGGGATCCGTGGTAACATGGTAGCTAAGGTCATAGACGGCCTAAGAAAATACACCTTAAGAAGCAAGACTGAGAAAAGAAACATCCAGACTTATGTAAAACTCGTAAAAATTATTTATTTAAAATATGCAAGCACCTATCCTAGTTCGGAGGGTTTTTATCGGCTAATCCGCAAACTAATAAATAATAAAAATAAAGATCAGGACCCTACCTGTAAACAATGGTAAACCCTCGCGAAAGATCTATTTTACAAAGTTAAGCAACAGCAGCAACGATAGGAAAATGGTACGGCAATAAACCCTAAGTCAAGTTACAAAAGATAAACGCCAATATCGGAATTTACATTTAACAGGATAGCAAGAACACAATCTAAGTTAGGATGATACCATTCCCTCATTTACATTTAGTGTTAAATAATTTAGCTAATTCCTGACATGTAATAGAAAATTTACGGCGATGACGTCCGTAAGACAAAACAATTACAACAAAAGCTACATGACAAGCCATAAAAAACATTAAATACACTCTTATGAACTAAGTGCTCATCAGCACAGCAAGGTAAACATGGGGAGTTATACAGCATAGTAATGAATAAAACAACAAGACAATGATCTGTTATATTCCTGCCTGCGCCTTGGATTACTCTTTGTAAACCAGTGTCATCTAAATGCATGTCATTTATGTTGGCGATTGCGTATTAAAAACCACGACTTATGTCGCATGAGGTTCAAGCTTCACCAGCTACGTACTATAGGTTAAGCAAACACTCCGTCGATAAAAAGTAGTCATCTGTCCTAGATTACTTCCACTATGAAGTGTAAACAACAGCAAGGCATCGGTCAGCAGGTCCAAAATGCAAATGGATCAAGTTTAGAAGCAATAAACAATTAGTTATTATTTGTTTATAATAATTATGCGCTTGATTATTAAGTTCTCGGTTTAAATTATCGTTGGTATATGGCGAATAGTGCTGACATTCCTAATACCTTGGCTTAGCAGTAGCGACTCATGCGAGATCAAATCTCTGCTATTAACAGCTTCATCGAGCTCTCCAGGCTCAGACAAACAATAACACAGGTTATTAGTGGCTCGCGGCTCACTTAAATACCTCGGGCAGGCCTGGTAATCACTTCAGTTACCTCCCATAAATACCTAGTCTACAGAACGAATTCTGGACACAGTGCAATATGCACTAAATACATGAATAGCCTCTAACACAGGCGTCTCTCACTAGCCTCTAACACAACAAATAAACCTCGACATAACAAGTAATTACACTCTCAAATAGAGTTGAAAAGTATTCGCTCAAGTATCGATGCAAGCGTATGGCGTTTGCCAATCAATTCATCATAACAAAAAACATGTGATTATTACAAAATGGATTCCAGACCTTGACCTACTAATGAAATACACAAGCTAACGGTAAATAATGCTCCAAGCATTTGTCAAAAGGTCTGATAAGTCTGTCTCACAATATGCGTGTGCCCTCGTTCCATGCTGGGAACTAGTATCACCTGTCCGTGACTTGAGCTAGACTCTCAACTTACAGTTACCTCGCGGACGGTTGTAATGACATAATAGACTGAATCCAGGCAGTTCTCTCCAAAGAAAGTCCATTAGAAAACTGTCCTTGTTATTTAATCCCAGTATAACATTCAAATATAATAAACATTAGGCTTAAAAGCACGCCATAAAACTATACACAAAGATGTAGTTTGTCTTCCAAACCAAAGAAAAGTAAAAGATAGTGATAACTAGGGCTCGGATTCGAGAATATTTGCTTTTTTTTTCTGAATAGTACACATTGAAAGAAGCCTTTCGGTGGTATTTTCACCTCTCCGGGACCAACAGAATTGAAATTTATCGAGCATATAAATGCATAAAACCGCGGTTTTCAGAATAGAATCATATAAATGCATATTCTTTTGGTTTTCGTCTAAATAGTTTGTTCTTCTTCGAATACCCCCCAAATTCGGGCCCTGACCATTCTTAAGGTTCGAAAAAAGAAATAATTATTGAAAAGCCTATCTGGTGCGAATAATAGAACCGCAGGTTTTTAACCTTTAGTGAGGTCGTTCGCGTCATTGAAACTTGTATTGATTGATTCAAGAAAATCATTCAAAACTGAAAACATAGAAAAAATTATTGTTGTACAGACCAATGCAGATCTACTTCATTGACTCGCCTAATTCTGAACATTTTGTAAATGAACTTTTAAACTGTAACTTTTATAAGAAAACTTCTCTTTTATATACTTGAAAAACTTGAATGCGAGTATATTGCAGCGTATCATACATACAATTAGAAAATAAAGCTCTTATATAAGGGTATGTTATTGATTTTTTTTTTTTCGTTTCACTTTCCTTTCTATAGTTTTAACGGTGTTTTTGAGCATTTTCTGCATATTTAACCGCATATAATGGGTTTTTCGAGCATATCTATCGAGCATATAATGTTTTTTCGAGCATATCTATCGAGCATAAAACACATGGTTTTCGAGCATATCTGGAGATTTTATCGAGCATATCGATCCGAGCCCTAGTGATAACACTTCTTCTGAAAGTCTTTGCAATCTTCAGATATGTCACTTCATAACTGCTCTTTATTTAATAACCAAACAAGTATGTGTCGAATTACCTGACACAAATAAACATGATGAAAGGCGCAAAATCTCACATTCGCTGAGTTTGCCAATGATACGATGAGTACAGGGTTTGATGCTAAGTTGCATTCAAATAATATTTCCCTGACTATGTTCTACACTTGAACAGGATGGCTTCATAGCTCATCTTAATGAAATATAACATCACATTTACAAAACTGATAGTTTCTGTTGACTATCAAGCGATACGAACTTTTCTAACGAAATCAGTGGCGTGACAAAATTTAACTAAAAGGTGTGTTATGAAATAACACTGACTATGACGTCCATTCGTCATATCTAAGTAAACTGTACACAAAATCACCTGCATAAGGGTTGAACGAAGTAGTAACAAAGACTACAGTCACGTTTAGTAGGGGTAGAATTAACATCTGAACGATGTCCATCAGAATGCACCATGATTAAACAGAGTTTAATCACAGGTGGCTAACAATCACTGGAAGTGAATGACAACAATTAGTTCTAACATTACAAACCCTACCTATCGGCTTGTCAAGAAGTTCGGTTGGTTCTACAATCTACTCTAATCTAAACTATACCATAAAAGAACCTTACATGGAAAGAAATGAACAAACTCACAAGATCAGGACGTCTACATCTCGCTTATTCCAACGAATTGAGATATAAATGGGCCACTGGTCTCCGGACAAGGGTTGTCCAAACTGGGCCTCCTCATAGGCTCTATCCATTACCATGGCCTTAATTCGTCCGTGACGTTGACGTCGTGATGTCATCTGATTCCTTCCCATCATAGTGGTTGTCATATTCCTCGGTTTGGCACGTTCATCTCCTACTCTCGTGCTATGTTCCTGGGTCTTCTGTCATGCTGAAGTTCTTAAGAACGCTCCTTCACATCATGGGGGTTTATATCATCATTCCCACGATTAATGAATGGTGAAATGCGTCAAACACGTGGTTATTAAAGTAAATCATTTTGGTGAAAAATAACCACTGGAAAATACAGAATTGTATAGCACTGCTTTCACTGAAGCTAGTTCTAATTGTGGTAACAAGCTCATTGAAGTTACACTGCGCAGATTATAATAAAATTGGCCATGCACTTATCTGCTTTCACTATCACAGATTCTAGGCTTATTAAATCTCGTGGCATCGATGTGATCCACATAAAAATTCACTCGCTCTTGCGATTATAGTAACATTTATGATCATAAGCGTTGAAATAATTCACTTCATTAAACATTGATTCACTGTTAATGATATCGTTCGTTTCACACGAAGACATAGGTTTTACACAAGCACGTGGCTGAAAATGTGGTGTTCCACGTTATGGAAATATTATCACTTTTCGATAAATCCAAAATAATTATAGCACAAGCCTGCATTTCACTGTTCGGTGCTAATTAACGCACGATGTAAATCGATCACTTTCTTCGCATATGGGCAGACTATTTCCATCGTCTTTCAAGACGGACTTAAGAACACATCCAACTAGGATGGATAACCATACATCAGTGCAAGGAGCTCAGTCCTTCGTTGCTGGATCTAGCAAATACTCTAGTCGTGTAGCGACTGATTGGTTCCGGTTCGCGTGTCTGTGATTATAATACCTTACCAAAAATAGAAGTAACATTCTCCAGAATGTTTCCATGATACAGAATGACGAAATGTGAAGATCTGAGCCTTGAGGAAAGTTGAAATATGATAATAAGGTCTCAGATAAAAATATAATGGCTTTCTCCAAAGTCAAAAGTGCAACCATTAATAATTCCAAAGTATGACAGCATGCAGCAGCAGCATGGCTGGTCGGTGGGTGCGTTCTAAGATACATCAGAAATGCGTTGCAGTGAAAAATATCACATGAGCCTAAGCTCAGCGGGCTCAGTATGGATGATCCCGACTATGTTGCAGAGGAAGAGATTGATGAAAACAATTATGGTAGTGATTCTGTAATATCCCTCATCAATGAAGAAAATTCAACTGCTTCTTCAACTTAAGACCTGCATTATCCGCAAGGATCTTGGAACAAGATGGGTTAATAATCCAGTAGCTCTACCATCGAAGAAAGAAAAACGACCACAAAATGACAAAAAAAAAGAGACCAAAATGAATTTTATGATAGTTGTCGATGACAGTTCATGTGATCAATGTGTGACCTAAAGTTTACTAAGAAATCCAATCCAAACATTCCATACAAGAAATTATTTTTCCATTGTGCGTACAACGGAGCCACCGACCTAAGCCAGACTTGCAGTTTTCATTGTCGGCAAAGGTATTGCTGAAAATGAAATGTTATGACCATGCTGCTGATGATGATGATGATGACGATGATTGGTGTTTTAAAGGGCCTAACATCGAGGTTATCGACACCAAATTGTTTGGGTGAAAATGAAAAATGATGAAATGAACACTAGAACTAATTCACCACAACTTACAACTAACTTCCGGGCTAGAAGAAGAAAAGAACAAAAATGAAGAAATAAGGTTCTACAATACAGGTAAAAAAGGAAGGAAAAAAAAAGGAAGTTTGTAGTTTTACGTGACCATAAATCATGCGATCATGAGCCACGGGACCTCCTTTTTACGTGGAATCCGAATCACAGGACATGGCATTTCACTTCGAAAATATCACATGCATTGACCGGGAATCGATACCGGTCCACCTTGGTGAGAGGCCAACAGCTTGACCCCTGCGCCACCACGGCCACAAAAGGAAGAAAGGAAGCTTGTAGTTTGGTTGGTTCCTCAGATTAGGGGCTGCGACAACGCAGTCATGTAGCCCCGTGTACTTAGGGTGTGTGTAGAATCTGTCTGATAACCGGTGTTAATTGTGATGGTTGTATTATTATGGGTCACCTGTAATTCAGGTAAGGACCATCAACGACACCTAGCTGTGAACTTGGCTACTAGATAACACCGCAACTTGCATCTTGCGGCGAACGTTGGAACTAACAGAGCGTAAATCAAATATAATCTACACATTTTAGCTTCACACAAGCGTAGTTAGTGGAAGGTTCTCTTACATGTCATAAATCTATGACATGGGCCCGCCGGCTTTACTTTCCCTCAGAAGGAAGGCATACTGAGGGATTTTAACGCTCTTAAAATATCCGACGACTTCGGCCAAGTTTGTACCCGCGATCTTGGGCATAGAAGCTCAGCATGCTACCGACTACGCCACCGAAGCCGCTCGAAACTTGTAGTTTAACGTGACCGTTAATCTCGCGATCATGAGCCACGGAACCTACTTTTTACGTGGAATCCGAATCACACGACATGGCATTTCACTTAGAAAATCTAACATTCATTCGCCAAAATACAGGTAAAAGAAATACCCTCAATCCTTGAAAACTGAAAATTGGCGGATTTAGAAGGAAATGGAGCCATGGAAGGCAGATTGGAAAGGGGAAATAGGAGAGCGCCGCCCCAGAGTCACTGGAAAAAGAGAAAAACATACACAGCTCAGGGACCCCTCAGAGTCGCAACCTCCCGAACTCCATAGTCGTGACCCTTCAGGGTGCAGCACTATTCAGGGTGGTAGGGTCTTGTGCAAGAGGCAGGAAATATGATGAAAGAAAAATAAGAATCTGACCCTCGAAAAATAAATTATCAAGAAACATAAGACAAGGGCCAATTAAGGCGAGAAATTGAAAGACTCCCTAGGTCTCGGATACGCTAATACCGTCAGGGTCGGAAGAGAACACTAGTTGATCAAGGGAGGTCGACAGGAAAGATGCCAGTGAGGAGCCCGGCACAAGTAAGTGGAAACAATCCTGAACTCAGCTGAGGCCCCATGGTCGCCAACCAACGATCCACAAGTTGGGAGCCCCAGACGGGGCGAGAGGGGCGAAAGAGGTCAAGAGTTGACCAAGGGAGGTCGACAGGAAGGATGACAGAGAGGAGCCCGGCACAAGTAAGTGGAAGCAATCCCGAACTCAGTTGGGGCCCCGTGGTCACCAACGAACGTTCCACAAGTTGTGAGCCCCAGAGGGGAATGGGGGGCAGGGGGGGAGGGGGAGGGTGGATTGGGAGAGGTGGAAGAGGTCAAGAGTTAACCAAGTGAGGTCGACAGGAAGGATGACAGAGAGGAGCCCGGCACAAGTGGAAGCAATCCCAAACTCAGCTGGGGCCCCATGGTCGCCAACCAACGTTCCACAAGTTGTGAGCCCCAGAGCGGGGGGGAAGAGGTCAACAGTTGACCAATGGAGATCGTCAGTAAAGATGACAGAAAGGAGCCGGGCATAAGTAGGTGGAAGCAATACCGGACTCAGCTGGGGTCCCGTGGTCGCCAGCCCACGTCCCACTAGCCGTGAACCCCTGGGGGATGTAGGCGTACTGAAGCGTTTCAACGGAATCGCGCTAGAGAATGTGCGAAACAGAACAAAACGATTCCGTGGTTAATTGGGTAGCTTAGTAAGTCTCGGAGGCTGGGAAGTCCTTTCCATGTGCATTAGCCTGTAGTCTTGCGCATAATAGTTCGCGGATGGGAGCGATCAGTTTAGTTCGCAGCTCCTTAACGAACTAGTTCGCTCTTTTAGTTCGTTAGTTCCCATCTCGAAGACAGATCGTTCGCTCGCCTTGCTACTGCCACTGCACGCGCTCTTTGTTATAGCAGTCTGTCACCAGTGATTGCTCATCCACATTGCTCTCGTTTCAAGCAATCTTGTAGACTACTGTAACAGTTATTAATACTGTGCTCGCTGCACGTACAGTTTGTGTATTAGATATTGGCATGTTGCGTGTGTAGTAATGTGATTTACATTTTGATATTCGAAGATTAAAAAAATACAAAAATATGAGTATTGAAACGTTAGTGAAATTCCTTATTACTTCCTTATTTCCTTTTATTCCTTCCTTATTTCCTGGTAGGAACTTAGGGTAGCTACAAAATCCTTCCATCTCACTCTATTGTTGGCCATCCTTTTAATTGGGGTCCATGTCTTTCCTTCTGAGAAAACTTCTGTTCCTATTGTTTATAAAGCCAAAAATCGTCATTTGTTTATCATTAGTGAAATACCGGTACCGTACCTAAAAGAAAAACAGTATGGACGATGTGTTCGTAGAAGCATAGGCCTACACTTATTATTCTCTTTATTTTTTCACGCGTGGGGCCGATAACCTAGATGTTAGGCCCCTGAAAACAACAATTAATATCATCATTTTTCGCGTATATCGGCGCGTCACCATCCGATTCCATTTTCTATTTGTCACTAGGTGATGATAAGACGTACACCCCTCCCACAATTTTCGTTTAATTTATTACTTGCTTCGTGATATTCATTATTTGGCTGCTCTGCAACCGTTGGGTACATTATCGTTATGGCATAAATGGGAGGAATAGGGTTTTTTAGTTCAGAGTTTTTGTCCATAGAAGTTCGCTTTTCTTTGTGAATCATCATCATAATGTTCATTTCTTAAAAACAGGTAAAAAATAGTTATATCACCACGTATCGACATAAATAAATATCAACCAGCTCATTAAAATGGTAAGGTTAATCCAATCGCCGATTTTCTAAATTGGATATATTTTCAAATAATACAAAATGACTAAGTTAAATAAAACTGTGGAAATATCCCCACATCTAAATAAGTTAACTATCAGTAACTTCAATTTATGAACCGCCACAGTATTACATTACAAATATAAGGTAGTTATTACCTATTAGTGTGTTAGCACTAGTAGTGTGTTATACTGTTATTATTATAAACCAACATTGAACATTCGCCGCGCCAAACTTGACAATCTTGCCACTAACAATAGATAAACTCAATCAACTGAACTGACTGAACGAAACAAAGCGCATGTGATTGTGCAATGAGTGTTGACGTGACAAGCTACGGCGGATCCGAGCTGTTTCAAGTCGGTCAGCGGAAAAAGATCGAACGAACTAACAAGCGAGGGATCTGGGAACTAGTTCAGTAGTTCGTCTGTGGGACCCGCTCTTCCGAACTAGTTCGTTCGCGAACTACACAAGACTATTAGCCTGCTAGGAGTGGTGAGGTACGGTATTATCCCGGCATTTGTCTGGATGGAGTGTGGAAAACCCACACTCAGGATAGTCACTGTCAGCACCGGGTTTCGAAACCTACGATCTATGGACTTGCTTAAGCTGTCCTCGCGGCCGTGGTGCACGATTACGCCGTGGGTCCCTTAAAATGAAGACTACACTCAACAGACGAAGACGAAGGAGAATTCGTGTTCGGAACAAAACTATCGCAGGAAATCACATTAAGCTGATCATCACACCTATAGCCCATCTGCCACATGGAAATCATGAAATGAATGCGCCCCTCCTCTATTCCTTCTATTCGAAGTGCAAAATGGCACATACATACCGTACTGGATTTGAGCAAAGGTGTTCAAATCATGGTTTAACATATACAATTCACCAGCAAACACTCCAAACAACGTATTGCACCCGAATCCCGCATAGCCATAGCCTATATCCGCAAAGATAGAAAAGGATTGTAGGGAGGTCGATACCCGGCCAGGTAGATCAACGCTTCCCCACTAGGATAACGACTAGGGAACCCTCGTTGCATACCGGTCATGCAATAACACTACCGATTAGTTACACATTTACATAGACAATAAACTATCCTAAACACAAAATGGTAGGACGAGAATCTCGGCTCTCGGGTGTGAACGGTGAACGTTGAGACTAACGTGAACTCCAGTAACCAATTCGCAGTATTATCGCATGTCGATCGCAAGAATGAAATGATGATCAGATTTATAAAAAACGAACAGGCAAACAAAAATTAGTGCCTGGGATTTATTTCCAAACAAATACAAGTAATTAAATAAAAATAACCCCTATCACCATGAATAGATAAACATGTTAAAATTAACTAATACACATGTCAAATAATTCTACTAATTGTAGAATAAGTGTATCTAAATGTTCTTGTTACAGCAATGTAACGATATTAAGTTTCATAAAAAGTTTGCATGACTTTACAGTCACCCTGTGGCTGTGTCATTGAAAGTGGTCTGATAAAATCAGCTGTACACTCATGAAAAATGAAGTTAACAATTCAAAACCCTGCATTATACACGAATGTGCGTATAATGTTACTAACTATTCTAATACAATTGTTATTAATAAAATATGGATTAAATATTTACATTATTTACAAATCTCGTGTTTCACACGGTTCAAAAATTACCATTAACACTGTCAGTCACGCTCTGACAGCTTCATAGTGTCTCTGTTATACAAAATACAGTTCTCCAACAATGCTTCTACCAACGATACAATTCTCAGGTACTTCTTGTGGTGTGTCAAAATAAATAAGCCTGAGTATCAAACAATTAAGTTAAATACAGATTGGAATGTCGTGTCAATAAATCAAACAATAGGATAAAGATCGATGCGGAACTACTACAAGACATTATACATTACGTGGATCATTTACAAATGCTCTCAAACATAAACAATTCAAACAATACCCTCTGTGTTAGCGCTTTCACTCATCTTGTAACAATTCGTTGCTCCAAATAGCAATATATTCCTTCCTTCCGCAATACAGTGAACAATACTTATCATTGGCGTCTTACTACGCTCTAAACATGTCATACTTCCTTCCTTTCCTCTTTATAAACAATCTTTACAACTCCGCACGGCATTACTTCCTTGAAAAACCCATCTTGCTATACACTTATAGAAGAATTAGTGATTTTACTAGATAACTACAATAGAGTATGTTACCGTTCAGAATGCACTCCTAACTTTCACCTCCTGTCTAAATTATTAAACCTCGTGCATCAAATTACAACAATTACATGTTCGTTCACATTAATACAATTCACAAAGTACCTCTTATTCCTTTCGTTAGCGTTTTTCGTTCTCTATGATCCACAATAAACTTCTTCTTTCATGTTACCAAACGTTAACAATGTTACTTAGTAGTTCGCTCGTCTTTTAGTTATTAATAAAAATAAATTCATATCCTCCCGCTTCTAATGTAAGTTTAAATATATGAACAATTCATATTTAAGTTGTTTTTAACATACAAGACCGCAGGTAGACTAACATATCTCCTGGTCTGATCATCTCAGTTAAACAATGTTTATTCTTTAATTGTTGATAAATATAGGCATCATCCGACCTCAATTGTCAATACTATGATCCTAATTTATAGTGTATATTCGTATTATAATAGTTCAAGACTATTAAATTGTCTAAATAAGTTGTATTCCGCTATAGGAATTTTATAACACTCCAATTGTTATAAATAAGTATATCAGATGTATATGAACATCGTAATGTTTGTTACATCAAATTATAGCATCTCACAATTATGCTTTACTTGATAACAATGCATTATAGATATATCAATGAATACTTTCGCTGTTACGCATAGAAATTGTTAATAACAATTATGATGTTTAAATGTTCTTACAATTTGTCAATATTTACGCTCTTCTCCAAAACACAATGTAATCAAATAATCGAATAATCTCTACATTCTCAAGTTATCTTGGCATTATCGAATTATCTTATTTTTCTCGAATTATCAAAGCCTTGTCGAATTATCTTAGATTTTATCGAATTATCTTAGTTTTATCGAAGCATTCCCTTATAAAACTAGTATCGTTCAAAAGTGAGTCTTACAACGTTTCCTTCAGAATAAAAATTACGTGAAACGCAAATCTAAGTTAAATGAATTAAATAACGTCTCATACGACACATGACGGCGTATCAAAAATTACAATGAAACTCTACAATTTAAGCTATTTAAAAGACAAAGAATAAATATAAGAATAACTACAAATGATGTTGGTCACTCCAAAAATGGACCTCTACTACTACAGCAAAACTACAGACATAAAACAAACGGTTATAAGAGATAAGAAGACGAAGACCATTTGCAACCGATCGAACTGGGAATCGCAGTTTCCAGGCCGCTGGCCGAGAAGGTGACGCAACTACCGTTAGCAGCTCAAGCCGTGAAGCAGAACAGGTGGCGAGCCAAGTGAGCAGGGTGGTTTCGCTATTCTTCTACAGCCAGGGAAAACCTATGTCAGCTGTCCTAGATGTTGCGTCGAAGCTGTCATCGTTCGTCTCCCAGCGATACCAGTTACTGCCAAGCTCGTCCGTCAGCTGCGGTGGACCCCTGCTCACTTGGCTCGCCACCTGTTCTGCTTCACGGCTTGAGCTGCTAACGGTAGTTGCGTCACCTTCTCGGCCAGCGGCCTGGAAACTGCGATTCCCAGTTCGATCGGCTGCAAATGGTCTTCGTCTTCTTATCTCTGTCCTGCAAAGTGGTTTCGCCATTGTAGATCCGCAAGTCCTGGGTTGACATCTCGTCCTGGTGAAGTTGGACATCTTGCTTGTGGTGTAGAAATTCATATCTGAATACTGCAAGTTGGTGTGCAGTTGTAGCTGTGTCGATCCTTGAATTTCCGAGTCACTCTGACCTTCCAATCCATGGTATAAATTAACCTCCTTTCATTTTACTTAGTTCTCCATAATCTCTTATTCAATGGACGTATAATAAGCTTCTCCTCCCCGACTTATGATTTCTGCCATCATGTAGACTGTGATGTAGCTTGTGATGAAATGCTGCTGTATATTTATATATGGAATAGTTGCAGCAATATCGTTGCTTTCTGCAGGAAATGTTCTTAATTATTGCTTCTGCGTGAAGTGCTGCTTATAGGCGAAGTCTTGTTCTAAAATTGTGATGCTTTTATACTCGCTGTTCTCTCCAATAATATAAATTCGTTTCGCCGGCTATCTTCCCATCTTCCTCGGCGATGCCTTGGCTGTTTGATGGTACAACGGTACTTATCGTCCGGGCTACTGCTGTGCGCAAAAGTGCTCCTTTGTTGTGCGCGTGCGTGAAACGCGTCTACTCGTGGCCAGTCGTTATGAGAGAGTGTTAAGCCACGCTTCGGCTTCGCGGCGCGTGTCACTCCTGGCATGGCTTCACTAGCCTCCAACACATGTATATTAATAGAAATATACTCATATTCGCTTTATTATACAATAATTTATATGTCTTTTCAACCAAATAAATTTCATTTTGCATTCTACGCCTGTAGATGTGCTTATTTCTCTTAATATCTGCCAAATTTATATTAAAGCGATTCCCACAAAAATTCTGTGCTATTGATTGATTGGCTGTTGAAATATTCTGAAAAAGGCCCCTGGGTCTAGCCTCTTCTCCGCGGGTCGTGTGCATTGCTTTGTTATGATAGCCTTGCTAACCAAACTGGTTTTCTCGTTCCAAACATGAAGCTTTGTACAAAATCCAGCTTCGAATGATCGAGCTCCTTCTTGGTTAAAATCTCATTCACCAGAATATTTTCAAATAATAAATTCCTCAAAATGCTTCAAATTTCTCCAAAATACTTTCATTATGCATCATTTGCATCCCATAATACATATATATATATATTTATTATATTAATTTAATTTCAAATTTCCAATTTTTCCTTTCAATGGTTCACAAGTCGTTCGAACCTCGGCTCGGTCAAAGGTCCTAAGCTGGGCTGAATTCGAGTTCAGATCCTCACCCGACTTATAAATAAAGAGTAAATCAGACTTTATTTAACATTCGACTTGTTAAATACTGGAATTCGAATTCTTCCTTAATGAATCCTTGGATAAAATCTTTTTAACTTTGAATGGTTGTACTTCCCAATGGGTCGTTCGTCTTTTATCCTGACGATTTCATAGCAATTGTTGTTGAATACTCTGCCAACCTTGAATGGTTCTTCTTTCTCATGCTACCCATGTATGTATTCAAAGACCCGTTCTACATCTCTCTGGCTCCTCTCTTTCATATTATAAGTCTTCATCTTGTACTGCCCCTGTAAATTGAATTATTTAGGGACAAAATGAGAGTATTTTCCGTCCCCATGATCAAATTTAACTAGCAAATATAATTTCTGGAAGTGTGACACAAGAGGGTCGTGTTACAAGCTCGAGACTGTGGGAGAGCCCGATCACGTGATATGTTGCACAATGGACGCTTCTAGAAGGCTATATTTAGCATAGCAACAGCGAGTTTGGAGATTAATATTATAAATATTGTTATAAATTATGCTATTGGATCCCAGCCCAGAGCCAATGAGAACAGGTCTTATTGAAGACGGGATCAACTTTAATTATACAATATGATGAAATTATGCCTTTAAGCCCTTAGAAGAAGATTTTCTTGTTTGGTAATGAAGAGAATATTAAGAGAAATTATGTCTGATACTTTAAAAACCACAGATCGGTTAATCTACGCAGTAATAAGCATTGGTAATCTACGCGCTAAAATTATGGTGGGAGATTGATATGGCAGCCAAAAATTCGACTTGGAAGGGGAGATCCAAGGATCGAGGTTCTTATTCCAGCAGACTTTGAAGAGTGAGGAAGTGATTTTACTGGGTTAACGGAGATCCCAAGGCTTAGTCCGAGTGCGACGACTGTCGACTTGTGGAGACGCGAGGATAGCTAGGTGGAACGGTAGATATCACCGCACTTCCATTCTACGTGAAGTTGCGAGGAACATTGCATAGATTATATATCTTATATAATTGAGATTTGAAGTTAAATAAGCGAATATATATTAAGAACAGGTCGCCTACTATAAATTGGGAAAAGTCGAGCGCTTTAATATTCACCGTTTCGACAATATAAGCCTGTCAAGTTAGATTTCCAAATGTGTTGGAAATAAAGCTGAATATCATTATAAATTGCAACGTGAAGTTGGCGAACGTAGTTCAAGTGAACAGTGGCGGAGAACTTTTAATATTGGCGCAACACATAAACGTTAACAGAATGACTATTATTATTCTTCAAACATTATCATTTAGTATAATTAACATTGCTGATATGATGAACTAGATCGTCATGCGCCAGAGACATATTCGATAACAGGAGTTAAGATACAACGATGGAGCTTCGTTAGACAACGTATACTTGAATACAGACGTAGTGTACGGTCCATCTTGTGCATTTTAGTCAGTCTACGAACACTAATATAACATCAATTAGCAATGGAAATATTTCATTCACTACTTATATGAATATTTCCATAATTATATAACAATGATGAATCTGATCCATATTTACGACGGAGAATGAAGACTATACAGAAGAGATTTGTCAAGATGCTAGGGTAGCCCAGCAACACAGAAGAATTTGCCAGAAGGATGTCGTTCGAGCCCAGGCGAATGTTGGTGAATTCCAGAGAGAGACGTTTCTTATCTCTGAGGTCGCAGATCCGAGGTTCGAATGCAGATCCATCTCAGTGTCTTGTACTGAGGAAACATCTAAAGTATTGTGGCAATACTTACATTGATCTTCAAGTTTTCGTCCGAATAAGGTATTAGTGTATCTCAATTGTTATATAGAGCTTGATTAGTGACATTCTGAGCCAGCAACCTTATTCCATATTTTCAGCGATCTTATTCCATATTTTCAGCGATCTTATTCCATATTTTCGGCGATCTTATTCCATATTTCTATATTTTCACATTTCATGTATTTCAGTGCTTTTATGTATTTTACACTTCAGATGTGTGTTGAGATTTTTATATTTCAAGATTATTTAGAAGATGGTTGCCTTTCATCTATTTTCAATTTTACTCTACGGATCAGTTCTGGAACTGACATTAATATTTTGTTTGAGGAATCTTATTGCCTCATAGGAGACTAGTCGATTCGACTCTCGAATTTTAATAATATCATTTAACCAAGTATTCTGACATAGTGTCATAGCTTCAAATTAAATTCTTATTAAATTTAATTTCAGCACTTTAATGTAACAACATATAACTTCAAGAAAAGAAGAAACATCGAATGATATTGTTATATCATTATTGTACATAAACTATCGACGATCTAAGAAATACTAGTCGTTTGATAAGACCGAAGTCTTAATCCATATGAACATTCTTTGTGTAGAGTGGAAAAACATTACGACATTGACAAACCTTTCTTATTATTTGTAAAGCTAAGAGCTTGTTCATTTAATATGTTAGAGGAAATACCTTTCGATAGAAGATTATTCAAATCTTTGGCTAGGAATTCAAAGCTAGTTTATCCCGATCAAGATTGAATTCTATCTGACACTATAAATAACATGTGTGTTATTTTATCCTATTTGTGTAACATCACGTCATTTGTGGACATGATATTACAACGATTAACAATTTAAAGCTTGACAAGTGAGATGAGACAGGAGTATTATTTTTATTACATGTATTTGCGACAGACGAGTTAACAGTTAATTATCTTGTTGTGGAGTAAACTTTAGGAGGTTAATCACGACTGTCTAATATGGTTCATTACAATTCGAAGTTTCGTTTGAAGAACTTACGCATGTATAATTGTAGTCCAGTAGTCATGTGCAATGATACTGAGGGTCATGCCATTATTTGAGAGAAGTTCCTACATAAGATATGTTAATAACAATTAATCCTTTTTGGTTATTGTTTAACACAGTAGATGATAATTGTTTACGCCATATATATTGGTATATGAGGATTTGTAGAGCTATGGAGTTCTCATGCGAGGGAATTCCGCATTTTAAGGAAGTCAAAGTATTGTTGATCTTTGATAAAAGGCATGTATCATGATAAGAGCCGTTGTATACAAGTAGTCAAGTTTTTGTGAATTTACGATTTAGCTGTGTTAACAGGAGGATTTCAGCGGAAATACAACTTGAGAAAGATTGTCTACTCACGTCTATAATACTATTATTAAATTTTATTAAACCCGAAGTGATGTAATTACGTACAGTTTACCTTAATTAGTCGACTATATTATACCGATAATGTAATGAAACCTATGTAAGACGATGTGTAAGCTGTATATAAAACTACAGAACGTTAGAGAAGGATGGTTATGTGAAAAACCAGTGTATATATTTAGTTAAGAATTTTATTGTAACCGAGAGGTTAGAATCTCGAAAGTGTCGCGTTAGCAACACTAGATAATGGATATTATTATAAACATATCACATGTAAATAACTTTTGTGGAAATGATTTAATTAGTTAAATAATTTAATAGGTTTATTAATCAATTGTTTTGGAACAGTGTGTGTTTATGAGCGGATGTTTTTGGTGTGAATGATTATTCATTGTTAAGAGCAAATGTGGAACCGGATTGGACTAGAACAATTACGGTGTACGAATGAAAGTGTGTATAAAAATTTTAGTATGATTGTTTAAGAAACAAAATAGTTATGTGAACTTTTGTAAGATCTAAATGTTAATTTTTACGTGTTTTATAAATGCACACACAAGCAGTCTCTGTGGACTAGCGAGAATGATTCACCGTTAGCATTGGAGAGCGATGACATAATATAACAGGTGTAGACCCACCGCCTTGTATTTATTGTATAAACCAGTTTCGAGTTCGGCGTGGTGCCGATATTTCATTGATGAAACTATGTTACTGCACGTGCGTTCTATAACGCAGGCTTGTGAATGAAACCACGTGTATGGAATGCCATTAAGAGGCTTCATTAAACGTTTTTATTTTTACGCTGTGTAGACCTAGAACAAACCAAGATTTATACTCGTAAATTTTACTACAGCAGTGTAGTAAGATGTATAGTTGAAAGGAGGTGTGAATGATTGCGTGTTTTTATTTTTAATGTTTATTGTTAAATTCGTTCATTGTTATTTTGTTTATAGTAGATTAGTTTACCCTCTTGTTAATACATTTTGTTCAGATTGTTTTCCATTGTTGTTGGAGTGTGATTCATTTTAAATATAAGGAGCAGAGTATTGTGGATGTAGTGTAGGCGAAGCTGAATTCCCAGTCCCCGAGAGGTAAGTGAAGGTGAGTGCCCCGTGTAGTTGTTTGTTGATCCACATTATTCTTGTAACTGCTGACTGTAAATCCCTAAAGGCGGTGTTGGAAGCGATTTCTAATGTTGTATATGCCGGTGCAGTTAGAAATAGGCAATCCAGCGGGGGCAATGGATATTCCAACAGGATCCTTTCCGGATTATCGGGCACAGTAGGAATGGCGCCTATGAACTTTGGGGCTACGAAATTAGCTTCGTAGTGTCTCTAAAGAAAGTTGGTTTGAACATTTCTAGTGAAAGAAATAATTACCAGACTTGTGGGATGTCTTATCCAATTTCGGATGGATGTGAGTGTAATTATATAGGCTTAATTTAAATTAATATTAGGAAGGTTACACTCAGATAAAGATCAGATCTTAGACACCTGAGAGAGGTGTAGTAGGTAGTCAGTTTCGGAAAAACGACCTACGATCTGATATCTATTTTATTTTACCGGTACATGACGATTGCTAAGGTCATGTGTAAAACTAAGGCTAACTTGTTTTGATGATTGTATTGGTAGAATTTCTTTGTGGTAGTGTATTTGAAGTGAATCACAGGAGAACAAACATTTTGAGTGAGTTTATTCAACATAGGGTGTACTTTAAGTTAATGCTAAGGTAATTTTAAGTTACTTTTAGACATTAAGGTGCATTTTTTATTTTTATTTTTTTAGCGTATGGCTTTTAGTGCCGGGAGTGTCCGAGGACATGTTCGGCTCGCCAGTTTTGTAGCTGCTTCGAGACGGACACCCAATGGGTGAGCTACAAGTACCGTTGGGGAGGGAAGGAGGGAAGTTGGAATGTAAGGACGAGGAGTTGGAAGGTAGCGGCTGTGGCCTATAGTTAGGGACCAACCCCGGCGTTTGCCTGGAAGGAAGATGGGAAACCACAGAAGACCATCTTCAAGGTTGCCGGCGGGGGGATTCGAACCTCCTCGCCTCCCGGATGTGAGCGACTGCCATCAGTCATGCAGTAACCACCACGGCTAACTCACCCGGTATTAAGGTGCTCAAATATATATATGGAATAGGACGTTGCTCAGATGTTGTTATTTTGCTCTGTTGTTGTTTATGTCTCTACAGCATTATATATTATTGTAATGGCAAGTGAGGATGTAAAGAGGATGTTAGAGGAGATGCAGATGAAGTTGCAAGAAAGTATTCAGCAGAATTTGAAGGAGCAACTGCAGGGCAATTTAAAGGATGTCCAAAATGAAATGAAGGCAAATTTCAATGTTGTTGAAGGTAAATTTCAGGAAGCCAAGCAGGACCTAGAACAATTGAAGCGGGAACGAAAGGAGGACCTTAACACTGTGGTTGTTAAAGTTGTTGATTCTCTTTCAGATAAAGTTGCAGAAAGTGTCAAAGAGAGTTTCAAAACTGAAATTCAGGAAGTTCAGACTTCTTTAGAGGGTTTGCATACTAGTGCCTCTAAAATGGTTGCAAATGTCACGCGATTACAGGCCAGCTCAAAGCAGATACAGGACGATGTAAGTGGTGTACGGATAGATGTCGGAGATGTCCGAACTGATGTTAGTAACGTTAGGTCAGATGTATCTAACGGCCAAAGTAAAGTCGATACAGTCCAAGTAGAGGTATCCAATGTCCAAGCTAAAGTAGATACAGTCCAAGCCGATGTCACTAATGTTCAGATTGACATAAATAATATGCAGTCAGATGTCACTGATGTACAGTCTGACATAGGTAAAATACAGACAGAAGTCAATACGGTATTTGTAGATGTAACAAAAGTCCAGGTGGACATTAATAAGATTAGACAAGAGGTAGAGGCGTCTAAAGAATTGTATACACAGAATATAACTGCTTTAACGACACGTTTTGTTAACGATGCGATAAAAACTACAGCTTCTCTGGTCTAATTAAAAGTTAACGTAGAAACTTTACGAACACAGGTTATTGACCACAATGAAATTCTTAAGGCAGATATTGAGGAGGACATAGCTGCAATGTTAAAAGCTAATGTAGATGTATGGAAAGACGAGTGGAACAAATCTAGTGGGGAACATGTTAAGCAAATCAAAGATAACATAGAAAAGAAATTAGCCAGTACCCAAGTAGAAATTAATAGAGAGGTTATTGAAGTAAGAACGGATTTAGGTAAAAGGATTGATACGCTCACTGAAAAGCAAGTAGAGGATAGAACTCAGGCTAATCAGGATGTGCAAGCTTTGAAAGGATCATTAGAGAGTAAAACTAAAACTATAGAGGAACGAATAAACAAGGTTGTCACTAACGTTAATGCCATGAGTGAAGAGAAAACTAATGAACTAGAAGAATACGTATCCAAGAAGTTACAAAATCTTAATCTAGAAGATGTTGCCAAGCTTGAAACGTATAAGGAAGATTTAAAGACCGAAGTAGGCCAACAGCTGAAGAAGATTATCGCTGAGATAGAAGAAAAGGAAAGGGAGAAGATAGATTTCGAAGATTCGAGGAATCAGACTAGAAGAAATAGCCTAGAAGTGGAAGAAAGGGAAATTAGGCCGGAAGAAAGATTATTCAGGTTTACGGAAGGCTTAGAGGAGAGGAGTAAAGAGCCCGAAAGTTGCAATAGAGATTTCCGACAAAACCTTCAGGATTCATATCCGAGAAACGTGACGGTCATAAGGAACTTTGAAGACAAACCGCGCAATTTCAGCAACCTAGATAGTTTCACACCGATAGAGTACATCAGAAATCACAAAGATTACTTTATCGAAACGCATATTCCAAGAGAGAGGGAAATGAAGATCGTAGAACGCCATTTTTCAGATGGGCCCCTTGAATGGTTCATAGCCTTCAGAACTTCGATGAATTCGCAAAAGCACTAATAAAGCGTTTCTGGTCTATTGAAGCACAAAATTCCCTACGCGCAGAAGTATACTCACGAAAATATTCAGGAACTCTTCCCACACGCTACGCAGACTTCTTCACGAGTCAGTTAGCCAGACTCAGATTTCTTCAACCCCCGTTATCTACAGCTCAGTAGATAGACGCGATAGCCAGGATGCTCCCTGTTGAAGTCAGACGTCTAATTACCTCGTCAGGGATCAACGATCTAGCAAGCATGGACGAATTGCTCAGAAAACTCGATTACACGAGCCCTATGCCAAATGTTGTTGCGAAGAACCAAAGGCAAGAGTACAAAGACATTAACACAGTATATCTTGACCAAACACAACAGACAGACAATCCGAAAGAACCAGAAAAGGGAAATATTGGTCCTGAAAGGAATAATTATTTCCGAGATCGTAGACCAGAACCCAGATACAGGAGATTCCGTGGAGGTCGTCCATACCAGCAACAGCAAGGACGTAATAACGATAATAGCAATGTAAATCGTAGAAGTGGTTATTATCACAACAATAATAACTAACGATACAATAATAATGGTTATTATAACAGGAATAACAATAGGAATAACCAGAACTATAATCGCAACAGAAACTCCCAAGATGAAATTATGACGAAGGAGAAGTATGATGAACGTCATAAGGAAGGACAAGAGTATCTCAATGAGTTGAGAAATAATGAGAATGGTAATGGAAGGGGAAATAAAAGTTTGATTATAGAACCCGGTCCATCTATTAGTCAGAAGGGGAACCATGAGAATGGGTCTCAAGGACACAAAAAAAAACAATTTTGAAACGGAATTAGAGGAGACAGGATATACTGCTACACAAAACCAGATTATGATAAACGAAATCTATGAGGTGACAGACGAAGACCTACTCTTCCAGAAAGAGATTGTTAGAGAAGAAAGACCATTCGAGTTACCGATTATATGTGTTAATGTTGATGGACAAATATATAAGTCATTAAGGGATACTGGGGCCATTATGTCTATCATATCGGATGATTGTTATCAGAGATTATCTAAGGGCAAAAAGATGACAGTTTTACCCGCATCTACTGTTCAAGTGCGTGGTATTTTTCAAGACAAAGCGGTAAAATGCAAAATCCAAGTTTTGTTAAACTTTGAGATAAATGGAAGCACATATGAACACATTTTCATTGTGGTGAGCAAAATCAATTTTGATATCGTGCTAGGCATTGACTTCATTACTAAAGTTGGAGCAGTAATTGATATGAAAAACCGAGTCATAAAATTTAGTGAAGGGTTAATAAACACAGAAGAGTTAGAAGAACAGGATTCGAATGACAGTCTAGATAAAGATCCTAGGGAAGAACTTATTAACAACATTATTGAAGAGGTAGAAAATGGAAGGAAAATGCCTACTCTGCAAGCAGAAGGGTTTCACGAAATTCAGGATGAATTTGAGGAATTAATCATGGAGTTTAAAGATATTTTCGATGATAAGCCTGGATTTATAAAGGACTACAAGTATAAGATTAGGCTTACGGATGAAACTCCTTATCAGAAGAGGATTTACCCGATACCAGAAAAGTACTATGAAGAAGTACGAGGGATAATCAAGAAAATGGATGCTGACGGAATTATAAAGAAGCAGGCGTCGTCTTACATCAACCCTATAACTGTAGTCAAGAAAAATAATGGTCAATTACGCCTATGTCTCGACGCCAGGACCATTAACTTAAAGATTTTGCCCGAGGCAGACCGACCGCCTAAAATACGAGATTTGCTCAGAAAGTTCAAAGGAAAAGCATGTTTTAGCGTCCTAGATTTAACGTCATCGTTTTACCAGATTGAGCTTGAAGAAGAAAGCAAACAGTACACAGGGTTTCTGTTTGACCAGACGTCCTGGGTATTTCAGTGAATTCCCTTTGGCATGGTCAACAGTGGTCCAGCCCTGATTAGAGCCCTTGATAACAAACTCACCGATGAAGTTAAAAAGAACGTGCTTTGTTATATAGATGACTTAATCATATCTTCACCAAATGTCCAGGAACATCTTATACACTTGCGTAAGCTTTTTGAAAACCGTGAGAGACGCAAATATAAAGGTAAACTTCGATAAGTGCCGTTTCATGGGAGAAGAAATTAATTTTCTCGGACACACCATTGACCAGCATGGATATCAGCCGAACTTGCAGAAAGTGGAAGCTATTATGAGGTTCCCAAAGCCCACTAAGGTCAAACAAGTGCGAGAATTTGTAGGTGCGTGCCAATTCATTAGCAGTCATTGTCCAAAGTATTCTGAGAATATGGCACCTTTCTATGACTTGCTAAAGAAAAATAACCGTTGGAAATGGAGTAGTACCGCTGACGACGCGTTTGAGAAAGCTAAGGAGATGTTGAAAAACAACGTGAAATTAGAATATTCGGATTTTGAACGAATATTCTACATAGAATCCGATGCTTCACGTGTAGGCATTAGTGCAGTCTTATACCAAAAGGACGAAGAAGCAAATAAGCACTACATTGCGTTCACCGGAAGAGAGCTTAAGAAACACGAAGAGAACTACTTCACGACAGAACTAGAGGCGTTAGCTTTCGTGACAGCTCTTCAAGTGTGGAAGAAGATATTAATCCCGTGTAGGCATAAGTGCTGTTCTGTACCAGAAGGACGAGGATGGAAGAAGGCACTATATCGCTTTCACTGGTAGAAAGTTGAAACGACATGAGGAGAACTATTTTACAACAGAACTGGAGGCGTTAGCCTTTGTTACAGCTCTGCAGGCTTGGAAGAAGATACTGATTGGTCATCACATCATTATCGTGACCGACCACAAGGCATTGCAGTTTGTGCTTCAAACTGAAATGTCGAGTAACAGGTTAACACGATGGGCCCTTTTCACTCAGCAGTTTAATGCTACTATTGTCCACCAGCCAGGGAAAGATAACTTACTGGCTGATGCATTATCGAGAAACCCTATTAAAAATGTGCAGATAAACCATGTACGATCGGAGCAAGAAGATCAAGAAACCGTTAGGAGATTAGCCCGAATCAGTGTATCACAGAAGAGATACGCTCCAATTAGGAAAATGTACAGGTTCCTAAAAGGTTTCATGGACATAGCTGATGAGGATTATATCGCAACCCAGAGACGATCGCGCCACTTTGTTTTCAGCTGAGATCTAGTATGCAAGTACATTGACGCCGAGCATACAAAACCAAGCATAGTTGTGCCCCCTATTTTGGTTTCGAAGTTGGTATGGCTAGCACACCACTCGATAGGACACGGTGATTTAGACAAGACTCTCAGCACTCTGTAAGAGAGATTCACTTGGACCAACATGAGATCCACCATTAGGAAGATAATAAGATCTTGCGATAAATGTCAAAGAGGGAAATTCACCTCCGAATTGTTAAAAGGCAAACCAAGGCCTATGATACCCTCTAGACCACATGAGCTTATGGCGGCGGACATTTTTGGCCCCTGTCCGAAGGGTTACCAAGGGAACCAATTCTTGTTAGTGACAGTGGATGTCTTCTCCAAATTCGTGATGATGGACCCCAAGCAGAAAGCAAATACAAGAAATGTAGTGAGCAGATTGGAGAATTCTGTTTTTCGGAAAGCTGGAAGACCAGAATATTTGTTATCTGATCACGGAGCCCAGTTCACTTCAGCGGAATTCGAAGCAGACATGGAGAGATTAGGAATACGACACATATTTTCCAGCGTGCGTTATCCTGAATCAAATTCTAGTGAGAGATATACGGCTGAATTTAGTAAATTCTGTCGAATTTTCTACCCACATGATCACCCCAGTTGGGTTAAGTATGTGCCTATCATTGAAGAATGTTCGAACTCCACAGTTCAAGAGAGCACGGCAGAAGTTCCAATGGTCTTACATTTAGGAAGGAAACCAGAAAGACCTTGGGACAACGCATTTAACTTTATTCCTCAAGATCCAGACGTAGGAAGACGAGAGAGAATAGACAGAGCGAAGGAAAAGCTACAGAAGGCGGCCGATAAACGCATAAAAAGAGTAGAAGGGAAGAGAATTAGTAAGCCCTTAGAAGTAGGAGACATGGTGTTATTGCGCCGACCTGTGAAAGCGGACGTAACCAAGAAAATATAACCCGAAGTTCGGGGATATATTCATTGGACCGTTCCGAATTGAGACTGTATATGGGAATAATTGTTATGAGCTGTATGATGAAGAGAACAATGTCATTTTGGGAAAATACAACGCGAAGAACTTGAAGAAATATTTTAAGAAAGTAGGCTGAAAATTATAATTCATTTTCGAGTTCAGTGACATGTCTAAGGTCCTGATTCGAAGTGGTTAAAAACAATTTTGCAACGGTTTTTAAACTGAGATGGGAGGGGAATGCCCCCGTAAAATGAATTATAAGGGATGAAAATGGGAATAATACATTTTATTTCGAAGCCCATGATAAAATTTAACCAAGGAATATGATGGCTGGAACTTGGCAGAAACCAGTCGTGAGGCGACGTCGAGCTAGGAGGGAAATTCCGTCACGTGATTGTATTGCGCAATGGAAGTTTCTAGAAGCTTGGAATCGACCTAGCAACAGCGAATATTCCCAGGATTTGTTTAAATATTGTTATAAATTATCCCATTGGATATGAGCTTACAGCCAATAGGAAGAAGATTTAGAGAAGACGGAAGTTCCAGCAACTAAATTTTTATGGATATTTAATTCATTTAAGCCCTTAGAGAATGAATTTATATATTGGAAAAGAGAAGAATATTGGAAATATTTTATAAGTCAATAGCAGGTCGCTATTGGGAGAAATAAGCGATTTGCTAGAGCCCGCGCGAATTCGAGAGGGAACTCGAAAAGGCGGCTAGAATCGGTAGACTTGGAGGGGAGACGCCAAGCACCGGGGCTCTTGTGTATCTGAACGTCGAAGAGGTCAGACGTGTGCAATTGAAAGAGAAAGGAGTTCCGAGTGTTTCACCGGGTATGTAGAAGGTGACTCGTGGAGACAAGGCATAAGCAAGGGCGGAATTAGGAGACGACCGCGCCTTGAATCTAGGTGAAGTTGCGAGGATCACATATACCGCATTCACTTCGGTCTGATCGAGAACTTATTTCTACTACATATTGTAGCTGACTAGCAGATATTGTATATTACAAACGTTCAGAAGTTTGAGAGAAGTATTTCAGCAATTATAAGCAGTTTTGTGAAGCGCGAGAAAAGTGTTTCTTTCCAGCGCGATACGACACTTTGTCCGAGCGACCTGCAGCTCAGGCAACAGCCGCGAGTGAGTACGAGTGTGTATTAATATTGCTTGTGTGGAACTGTATTACAACACTTAGGATGGAGATGTATTCCATAGTGAAGAACAATATTCAGTCTAGTATTATGAAGATTATTATGGACTAAATTATTATGAGCGCCAGGAGTATAGGCAGATAGAAGCAATATAGTCAACGATGGAGCTTCGTTAGAGGAGACTGTTCGTGGATGTCTACATAGTGAGCGATCATGAGACTTGATGCACAACTCTATTCTAGTGCATTCTTGTCAAACATGAGCTCAACATTAACATCAGAGACTACAGAACGATGTTCAGATTCCATCTACATGAATGTTCGTTATACGAGTGAGGTCCAAGACTTTTTCTTTAAATGCCTTTTGAAGTGGAAAGCAGAACTTTCGATGCTACTCACTGTTATGATGAGACTGTGCTGTGACGGAGATAGAAGAAACATCAAGATTATCAAGAGATCCAGGGTTATCCCGGTCATAAGGAAGATGATGATTGGAGGCCCGTAGTTCGATTCCGGTCGGAGCTTGCTGTTTCCAGTGGGGGAATTCGTTCCTTTCCTGAGGTCACGAGTTCGTGGAGACGAGCTAGGATCCAGCCCAGATCTTTGGGAGATGAAACATCAGAGTATTTTGTTATACTCTATATTGATCTTCTAGACTTCGAGACCAGGTAGCAGTGTTCACTAACCTTGTAGCCTAGTTAGAGCTTGTAGTGACATTTTCTGAACAAATCCTTTATCCATATGTCGATACAGTTTTTATGTACTCCATGTATAGCATTTTTATTCTTCGATTTTATTATAGTGATCGTCTTGCGACGCTATTAACTTCGTTTGTTAGGAATCCAGTTTCTGAACTGAGATTATTTACTTGTTCGAGGAACAAGCTTTTGTCATTTCCTTTAAGGAACAGTAATTTATTTTCGACGTTTTTGTATTCATTCTGAATGCAGGTGATAGTTATTTTCGTCTATGTTACCCATTAAATTATTTTTATTGGTTTAATTTGGGCATTTTATCCGTCGAGAAGAAACGTCAAGAAAGAAGATCTTGTAGTGATATATTGTGAAATATCATGACACATTGTGGAAAAGAAACATTTAACGTGGACACGATTATTATCGTCAGAACTCATCGACATTCGTTCTGAATGAAGAGAATACGAATATGACTAACTGTATGTTTTTATTGAAGAAAGCTTTGAACTTTCAATCATTTAATTTATTGGAAGCTAGAATCTTCTTGGAAGATTAATTATCATCCGACGTTAGGGTAGTTATCGTTCGATATCCTCGTCGTGATAAGATTCTTGTTGGACACAAACACATAGTTATGATGTTCTGATTAAATATTTACGAGGAGTAATATCATGTCACGTTGTAGACATAATATTCCTTCTTCGATTAAAGTCGAACCTTGATGTGTAAAGATGAGATGTAGTATTTTTATTAAATGTATGCACGACAGTTTATACTTATCAGAGTATCGTTTCAAGAGTATTAAGTGAGGAGGTCAGTATCGTGAATTCCAGAGGTCGTTAAGAAGTATAAATTAATAATTTAACAATTGTTGTTATTGTTCATCAGACCAGCGATTGTGGTGACAACGCTGAGAAAGTATGCCCTTTTGTAGGAATGCCAGGTTGAAAGAGGTGGAGTTGATAACCCTTTGATAGTGTTTTTTGATGTATTTCCGTATGTAGTTGGCATACGAGGTTATTGCGAAGGTGTGTTCCGCATTTTGAAGTACAGTCATTGCGTGGGCATGACTAGTTTTGTCAAAGGCATTAAAAAGTGAGTAGAGAGTACTCCTTATTTAGTTATACACGACCTGGGATTTAGAGAGGACAGGAAGGATCACGGTTGAAATTGGAACGGGAAATTGATGATGTCAGCTGTTATGCTATACTCTTATCGAGATTATTAAACCCAAACATGTAACAGCTTATATTTCACCTTAAGTGGTGGAATGTATTGAAACTATTTTGACACCAGATCAGAGAGGAGAGACTGGTGGTGGTTATTTCTGGTGATATAGAACATTTTAAAGATCACAGTTCACTGTATTTGACATAACTGCTAGATCAGAGCACAGGCGCGAGTGTGTTGAGACGCTATTGCTTTGAAAAGACTATAGCTGATGCTATAAGCGTCATTATAAATTCATTTAGTGTCAACATTTATTATTTGCCAATCGAGTGTATAACATGTTAGGAATAGGAAATTTAGAGTTCGTTTAACGTAGAGGTTAGAGTATGATTGAGTATGTGACTGTATGTGGTTTATTTCTTGTTCAGTGCGAATGAAATGAACTCCATTGGTACGTCACAATGCGAGAGTATGAATGAGAGAGTGTGTAGAAGGTTTATGCCAGTAGCATGTAGGATTTGCGTACATTTCACGTATTTGTCTGACGTGAATCTGCTTCATTTTAATACAGTTTTTATTGTTATGGAGAGCACATTTGTGGACCAGGCGGGAATAGCGAGGACTTCTTTAAAACTCGTTTCTAGCCAAGGCCACAGCACGGCCAGGCCGCACAAATGGGGAGAGATATTGCAAACCGCTCGGCTCGCGCTCTCTCTTTTTTTAACCAGCCAGACTGGGAATGTAGCGGTGAATGCTATGTCATCGGACACGTGGCGAGGGTCACGTGCGCCGAGCGCCCATATGTGCTTGGGAGCGTGCCAGAAGAATGTAAATACACAGAGATGTGTTATTATTGTACAGCTTGATGTATGGACACAAGCTACACCAAATTTTGTCATTATGTTGATAGAACGCAGTTCTTACAGTGGCGTGAGTGTAGAGATGAGCGAATTGGAGTGTGATTTTTATTTTTATTGTGTGAATGTTTAGCCCTAGTTTACATTTTGTTATTAAATCGTTTAGTTTTATTAGAAGCCGTGTCGTCATGATTCACTTTAGATATAAGGAGATGCAGCTGTGAAACCCATTTTAGGTCCAGAGAGGCTGACTACGAGATCCCCGAGAATTAGGTAGGTGTTTTACCGCGAGCTAAGTGTATTTTTCTTGTAATTCACAGTTGTATTGTAATTTCCGCCACGTATATTCGCGAGGGTCTACTTGGAGGTAGATCCTTGACTAGTATTTTGCGCCGGAGCAGTCAGGGTCTACGAATCCAGCTGTCGCTTCGGATATCCAACAGACCGCCTCTAGAATATACGGGGACAGTACCTGATAGAATTCGTTCACGGCGATCTCATGCCTATCGTCGGTGAACACTGTTCTTCCCTCTACGTCCGTTTTCCAATCGGAGTTTTTTTTTTGTACCCCGCTCAGGTTCTGTTCCTGTGTTCCTGAGTTCGAGGCTTGAGGTTGTACCTCTTCTCTTCCTTGGCTGTTTCTTGCCTCATTTTCTCTATGGTTGTTCCTATAGTCTTGACTTTCTCTGTCACGATCTTGGTAATATTGCCTAACGCTGTCGTTATTGCGCCAACTTCTCTGTTGTTGTTGTTGTTGTTGTTGTCGTGGCTGTTGCTGCTGCTCTTGTTGTTGTTGGCGGGCATAATTATGTCGTTCTAGTTTTTATACCGGCGATATCCTCCTGCTGTGCCTCGATTGTTCCGGTCATAATAATCGTACCTCCGTGCGTCATTGTTCCGGTGGTATCCAGTCCTTCTCTGACCATTATTCCACGTTCTTGCCTGGTATGGTCTTCCCTCTCGAAATCTGCGATACGGTGGTTCATAACGGTTCCTCCCATACGCATTATTTCTGCTTGACCTGGTCTACTACGATTCTCCTCCGTCTGCTGTGTCTGATCTACCAGCACGGTATGAACTTATCTAGGCTCCGGTCTTCCTCTAGTATTATTACTAGGTGTCGCATTCGGTGTGGAACTATCATGATCTAATCTCCTCCATATTTCTGCCATTCCTTCCAGAGATTTCACATCTGCCGCAATTAAATGTCTTCTGACATCATTTGGCATCTGTCTCGATATCGCATGAATCAATTCCGTCTCTGCCAATGGTGGATCCAAATACTGAAGTCTGGCGAGTTGCGATGTAAAGAACGTTGCGTAACGCGTAGGGGTAGAGTGCGCATATTTTTAGAGTATACTTCAGCTCTAATGTCCTGCTGCATCTCTAAACTCCAAAATCTGCGTTGTAAAGCGTCCGCAAACTCTTCAAAGTTGGTGTACGTGTATTTGAAAGCCCTATGCCAATTTAAAGCTTCGGATTCAAGATGTTTCTCAACTACACGCATTTCTCGGTCCCTTGGTATGCGATTATCATCCAGATAATATCGCATGTCTCTAAGAAATTCGACTGTTGTGATGTTTCCTACTCCGGTGAAACGAGTCGGTTTATCGTCAATATTTATTATCACGATAACGTTCGGGTTATTTCTATGGCCTCCTTGGTCATAGAATCCCCCTAATCCTGCATATTCCCTCTGAATACGTTCCGGTTCTTGCATCATATGTGTCCGCTCCTGCCTTCGACTAAAGATGCTTTCATTATCTTCTTTTCTGGTTTACTAAGTCTTACTAATTCTTCTTTATATTTCTCCTCTCTGCTTAGGAAAAATTGAGTGATATCCCGTTGCATTCCTAGTTTTATCTCTTCCTTCAAACCCTCATGGTCGCATGGTTCTGCCAAAGTAAATGCGATGAGTTTGTTACAAATGTCACGTAGTTCGCTTTCCTGACTAGACTTTACTTTCGCGAGATCAAGATTTATTTCATTAACTGTCGCGCGGATAACGTTTAATTCCTCGCTTTTTTTTTCGATTCTCTTTTATTTACAATACCTCTCATTTCGGTAATGCTCGATTTTCTACTGTCCTCTATTTGCTTATACAGTTCTAATTTCAAATTATCCCTGTGAATCTTAGCATTTTTCTCTATTTGGTTAACATCCTGCAATATTTTACCATGCAGTTCCTGCATGTAATCTCTATTAGACTTAAAACCTCATCTCTTAAATTACTAACAGATTTAGTTATACAAGATTCAATGTCAACATTTATACCCTCTGTTATCAGCTTCTGTTGGTCTTTCAACTTACCTTCTAAGTTACCAACAGTGGTGTTCAGGTCACTGAGCTTATCAGTGAGTTTCTTCTGGGAACCTAGCAAGAAATCATTGTATTTAAGCTGCTCTATAGTGGCTTTCCCTATGCTTTCCTGTATCTTTCCTTCTAGCTTTAGGATGTTCTCATTACATTGGACTCTAGCTTCCACTACCTTCTGGCTAACTTCCTCTCTAAGTGAGCTCATTTCCATCTTGGTAGAGGCCACATCTTCTTTCACCTGATTGAAAGCTGATTTGGTCTCTTCCAAAACTCTCCTGCTTTCGTCTATAGAAATTCTACTTTCGGTCTGAGCTCCTGAGCTAAACTTCCTTCCTCCTGGGCTTTCTCTAATGCTTTCTTAATTTCTTCCTGCGTTTGTTTCGCCTCCTCTTGTATCTGTCTCACCTCTTCTTGTGCCTTTTCTTGTGCTAATCTGGCCTCTTCTTGGGCTTTTCTTATAGCTTCCTGCACCTTTCTAGCTTCCTCTCGAACTGCTCTGTCTTCTTCTCTAGCCTTTCTTTCCTCCTCTCTTGCCTTTCTTATTTCTTCCTGTACTTTCTCTTGATTCTTTCTATTTTCTTCTAGAATTTTCTTCAGATTTTTCCTACACTCCTCCTGAACTAAGGATATACTAGCTTTAGTAACTGACTGAGCTAATGCTAACTCTACTTTCATCTCAGACTTAACTGTAGCTGCTGACTGCTTTATCTCTCTATCTAACTTTTTAGTACTATCGTGTGTGGATTTGTGGAGGGCATCTACATCTCCTGTTAACTGCTGCTGACTTTCCTGGATCTTCTCCAGAATAGCCCTGATATGGCTCATATCTCCCGACGACATAATAATTTCACACTTGAGAAATAAGAAGGTATCATCTATACTACTTCATGGACATGTCAGAGTGACCAACTCATTTGAATACTACAAAGGAATACTTCGACATACGTATTAAAATGCAATAACTTAACGTCTACAATCTTATCTAACCTTATTCTAATAAACTGATCCTCTTTCACTCCGCAATCCCTAACTAATATTACGTTTCGGCAACAAGAATATAACTAAATTTGACTGTAATATGACCAAAAATGTCATTAACTGGATAAACAAACATGCCTCTAACAAACTGTACTCCTCAAATTTGGCAGTGTTTATTCACTTAAACAACTTTCCAAAAACTTGGGATCGGCATTTCTAAATAAACACAAAATCTAACAAATATCTTGTACGGTTGTCGTTGCAGACTACACTGTCTCAACACAATCGATGCCAAAACACGTTCGGGCGCCAAGAAAATACAACCTATATGCACCAGAATCCCGCATAGTCATAGCCTATATCCGCAAATATAGAAAAGGATTGTAGGGAGGTCGATAACCAGCCAGGTAGATCAACGCTTCCCCACTAGGATAAAGACTAGGGAACCCTCGATGCATACCGGTCATGCAATAACACTACCGATTAGTTACACATTTACATAGACAATAAACTATCCTAAACACAAAATGGTAGGACGAGAATCTCGGCTCTCAGGTGTGAACGGTAAACGTTGAGACTAACTTGAACTCGAGTAACCAATTCGCAGTATTATCGCATGTCAATCGCAAGAATGAAACGATGATCAGATGATCAGTGCCTGGGATTTATTTCCAAACAAATACAAGTAATTAAATAAAATAACCCCTATCACCATGAATAGATAAACATGTTAAAATTAACTAATACACATGTCAAATGGTTCTACTAACTGTAGAATAAGTGTATCTAAATGTTCTTAATACAGCAATGTAACGATATTAAGTTTCATAAAATGTTTACATAACTTTACAGTCACCCTGTGGCTGAATCATTGAAAGTGGTCTGATAAAATCAGCTGTTCACTCATGAAAAATGAAGTTAACAATTCAAAATCCTACATTATACACGAATGTGCGTATAATGTTACTAACTATTCTAATACAATTGTTATTAATAAAATATGGATTAAATATTTACATTATTTACAAATCTCGTGTTTCTCACGGTTCAAAAATTACCATTAACACTGTCAGTCGCACTCTGACAGCTTCATAGTATCTCTGTTATACAAAATACAGTTCTCCAACAATGCTTCTACCAACGATACAATTCTCAGGTACTTCTTGTGGTGTGTCAAAATAAATAAGCCTGAGTATCAAACAATTAAGTTAAATACAGTTTGGAATGTCGTGTCAATAAATAAAACAATAGGATAAAGATCGATGCGGAACTACTACAAGACATTATACATTACGTGGATCATTTACAAATGCTCTCAAACATAAACAATTCAAACAATAACCTCTGTGTTAGCGCTTTCACTCATCTTGTAACAATTCGTTGCTCCAAATAGCAATATATTCCTTCCTTCCGCAATACAGTGAACAATACTTATCATTGGCGTCTTACTACGCTCTAAACATGTCATACTTCCTTCCTTTCCTCTTTATAAACAATCTTTACAACTCCGCACGGCATTATTTCCTTGAAAAACCCATCTTGCAATACACTAATAGAAGAATTAGTGATTTTACTAGATAACTACAATAGAGTATGTTACCGTTCAGAATGCACTCCTAACTTTCACCTCCTGTCTAAATTATTAAACCTCATGCATCAAATTACAACAATTACATGTTCGTTCACATTAATACAATTCACAAAGTACTTCTTATTCCTTTCATTAGCGTTTTTCGTTCTCTATGATCCATAATAAACTTGTTCTTTCATGTTACCGAACGTTAACAATGTTACTTAGTAGTTCGCTCTTCTTTATTTATTAATAAAAATAAATTCATATCCTCCCGCTTCTTGTGTAAGTTTGAATATATGAACAATTCATATTTAAGTTGTTTTTAACATACAAGACCTCAGGTAGACTAACATATCTCCTGGTCTGATCATCTCAGTTAAACAATGTTTATTCTTTAATTGTTAATAAATATAGGCATCATCCGACCTCAATTGTCAATACTATGATCCTAATTTATAGTGTATATTCGTATTATAATAGTTCAAGACTATTAAGTTGTCTAAATAAGTTGTATTCCGCTATAGGAATTTTATAACACTCCAATTGTTATAAATAAGTATATCAGATGTATATGAACATCGCAATGTTTGTTACATAAAATTATAGCATCTCACAATTATGCTTTACTTGATAACAATGCATTATAGATATATCAATGAATACTTTCGCTGTTACGCATAGAAATTGTTAATAACAATTATAATGTTTAAATGTTCTTACAATTTGTCAATATTTACGCTCTTCTCCAAAACACAATGTAATCGAATAATCTCTACATTCTCAAGTTATCTTGGCATTATCGAATTATCTTAGTTTTATCGAATTATCTAAGCCTTGTCGAATTATCTGAGATTTTATCGAATTATCTTAGATTTTATCGAAGTATTCCTTTATAAAACGAGTATCGTTCAAAAGTGAGAGTCTTACAACGTTTCCTTCAGAATAAAAATTACGTGAAACGCAAATCTAAGTTAAATGAATTAAATAACGTCTCATACGACACATGACGACGTATCAAAAATTACAATGAAACTCTACAATTTAAGCTTTTTAAAAGACAAAGAATAAAGATAAGAATAACTACAAATGATGTTGGTCACTCTAAAAATGGACCTCTACTACTACAGCAAAACTACAAACATGAAACAAACGGTTATAAGAGATAAGAAGACGAAGACCATTCGCAGCCGATCGAACTGGGAATCGCAGTTTCCAGGCCGTTGGCCGAGAAGGTGACGCAACTACCGTTAGCAGTTCAAGCCGTGAAGCAGAACAGGTGGCGAGCCAAGTGAGCAGGGTGGTTTCGCTATTCTTCTACAGCCAGGGAATACCTATGTCAGCTGTCCTAGATGTTGCGTCGAAGCTGTCATCGTTCGTCTCCCAGCGATACCAGTTACTGCCAAGCTCGTTCGTCAGCTGCGGTGGACCCCTGCTCACTTGGCTCGCTACCTGTTCTGCTTCACGGCTTGAGCTGCTAACGGTAGTTGCGTCACCTTCTCGGCCAGCGGCCTGGAAACTGCGATTCCCAGTTCGATCGGCTGCAAATGGTCTTCGTTTTCTTATCTCTGTCCTGCAGAGTGGTTTCGCTATTGTAGATCCGCAAGTCCTGGGTTGACATCTCGTCCTGGTGAAGTTGGACATCTTGCTTGTGGTGTAGAAATTCATATCTGAATACTGCAAGTTGGTGTGCAGTTGTAGCTGTGTTGATCCTTGAATTTCCGAGTCACTCTGGCCTTCCAATCCATGGTATAAATTAACCTCCTTTCATTTTACTTAGTTCTCCATAATCTCTTCTTCAATGGACGTATAATAAGCTTCTCCTCCCCGACTTATGATTTCTGCCATCATGTAGACTGTGATGTAGCTTGTGATGAAATGCTGCTGTATATTTATATATGGAATAGTTGCAGCAATATCGTTGCTTTCTGCAGGAAATGTTCTTAATTATTGCTTCTGCGTGAAGTGCTGCTTATAGGCGAAGTCTTGTTCTAAAATTGTGATGCTTTTATACTCGCTGTTCTCTCCAATAATGTAAATTCGTTTCGCCGGCTATCTTCCCATCTTCTTCGGCGATGCCTTGGCTGTTTGATGGTACAACGGTGCTTATCGTCCGGGCTACTGCTGTGTGCAAAACTGCTCCTTTGTTATGCGCGTGCGTGAAACGCGTCTACTCGTGGCCAGTCGTTATGAGAGAGTGTTTAGCCACGCTTCGGCTTCGCGGCGCGTGTCACTCCTGGCTTGGCTTCACTAGCCTCCAACACATGTATATTAATAGAAATATACTCATATTCGCTTTATTATACAATAATTTATATTTCTATTCAACCAAATAAATTTCATTTTGTATTCTACGCCTGTAGATGTGCTTATTTCTCTTAATATTTGCCAAATTTATATTAAAGCGATTCCCACAAAAATTATGTGCTATTAATTGATTGGCTGTTGAAATATTCTGAAAAAGGCTCCTGGGTCTAGCCTCTTCTCCGCGGGTCGTGTGCATTGCTTTGTTATGATAGCCTTGCTAACCAAACTGGTTTCCTCGTGCCAAACATGAAGCGTTGTACAAAATCCAGCTTCGAATGATCGAGCTCCTTCTTGGTTAAAATCTCATTCACCAGAATATTTTCAAATAATAAATTCCTCAAAATGCTTCAAATTTCTCCAAAATACTTTCATTATGCATCATTTGCATCCCATAATACATATATATTTATTAAATTATTTTAATTTCAAATTTCCAATTTTTCCTTTCAATGGTGCACAAGTCGTTCGAACGTCGGCTCGGTCAAAGGTCCTAAGCTGGGCTGAATTCGAGTTTAGTATGAACTCAGTATATTACTAACTAGTAATAATATTGAAACTGAAACAAAACTTCGTTGGTCTAAACGTAATGTCATCGCAGTGAAGAAACCATCGCCGTCTATAATTCTCAAGCCGTGCTGTTTGTAGAATTGGCAACATTGGAACCTAGGCTCTAAGGTGTGTAAACAAACTAAGCTCACATGCTAACTTTTGTTAACAAATATTGTTTATTTTGAAGACAGCATTTAATATCAGTTCGTATTTACTATTTCAACACTCGTGAGGTTCCTCGTGGTAAATCAGACCCACTGAAAGTTGTAGAAGTGAGTATTTTCCGTATCAAGTTGTATGTAGCCTATAACCAATGCTTGGTAATGAGTTTAACCAACAAAATCTTCTCCAATATTTCATTAAAATAATAATAATAATATCGTATGGCCTCGGGTGCCTGGTGCAAGCTTTGTTAATTGACACCCAGAGGGTAGCTTGAATGTCGAATTTCGTCGTTCCTTTGAACGCTATGAAAGTCAAGGAGGTTAGATATCTAAACTCTTTGACACTACAGCGCTTTCAAGTAGAGAATGGAGGAACTTTGTGTTGGCGGAAAATCCCGAGATTAATTTTGCCTTTGAACACGGCCTACTGAATTCAAATGGGTTCTTTAACATGCCAATAACGTATGACATGAGTATCGTGAATTTTGTCGCCTTTCAAAAATCACTTACCATGGCCAGGGGCGAACCTGCAATCTTGGGGTTGGTAGTCCGACACTATAACCACTCACCCACCGTGGTAAGCTTCATTAAAATATTTCAGATTCATAGGAACTGTTGTGTGCCTTGCTGCGAGGCAAATTATAGCAGCACTATTAAAATAACTGGTAACGTTTTGATCACTTACAGCGTGGTGGGCTTTCAGTGCCAAGTTTCCGCCAGCACAAAGTTTCTCATTTCTCTACTAGAAAGCGCTATTGTGTTCAAGGAGATTAGATATCTAACATCTAACCTCCTTGACTTTCATAGTCAAGGAACTACGAAATTCGACATGCAAGCTACCCTCTGGGTGTCAAATAGCAAAGCTTGCACCAGGCACCCGAGGCCATACGATATTAATTAAGTGCCTAGTAATTTAGTTTTGGTATATATCTTCATGTGGCCTCTATATTCCAGTAAATTATGAACTGTACTCAGTTGGCAAGTGCTTTCAGGTAGATTTCATTATAAAGCTACCTGGTTTTAAATTAAGTGACCAGTGCAGTGGAGCATTATTGTTAGACTGTCAACATTAAGCTTGGAAGACTATTGCGACTATGATGAGTGCATCTCTGGACAAAAAGTGAGCAGTCTCTAAGTTGGTAGAAATAGTTTTAAATATTTTTTTCTGAGCGCGTCAATGACGGCAGTGAGCATAACAGCTAGAAAAAAATACTTCAGACATATGGACATTGAAGTACAGTATAGCATTAAGCGGCTTCGGTGGCGTAGTCGGTAGCATGCTGAACTGCTGTGCCCAAGATACTGGGTTCAAACCCGGCCGAAAAGTCGGATTTTTCAAGAGCGTTAAAAATCCTTCAGTATGCCTTCTTTCGGAGGGGAAGTAAAGCCGGCGGTCCCATGTCATAGATTTATGGCATGTAAAAGATCCTTTCACAGACTAAACTTGTGTAAAGCTAAATTGTTAGGTTAGATTTCGTCGGAACGCTCTATCGAAGTTCCAGCGTTCACCACTAGGTATCATTGATATCTGGTAGCGAAATTTGGAACTACTGTACTTGAAATTGAACGGAACTTGTAGCTCACCCTAATATGGGTGTCCGCTGGAAGCAGCTACAGACTCTGGCGAACCGAACATGTCCTCGGACACTCCCGGCACTAAAAGCCATACGATAAATAAATACATAAATAAATAAATAAATAAATACCGTAAATAAATAAATAAATAAATAAATAAATAAATAAGTACAGCATTGTATTATTACCTTATCGTGTATTGACAGTACATAGCATGATAATATTTTTCCTTTATTTGTGATATTTATTATATATGAACTGTAGCCAATGGTCATAGCAGGGTATTTTAATTGAACGCCCGAGGGCTCCCTAAAGGTTCAATTTCAAATAGTTCCAACTTTGGCTACCAGATGCCACTGTTACTGACACCTAGCGGCAAACGTTGGAACTTGATAGAGCGTTTCTAACCAGCCAAATCATAATCATCATCATCATCATCATCATTATCATCATTTTCCATCTCCAGTTTCCCGGGTGTGGCAAACCTACAAATTTAGCTACACACTAGCAAATAATTGTAGTGGTAGGGTATTTAATAATTTTATTAATGCAGCCAATAGCCATGTATTTTTCTTTTACATGCCATAAATCTATGACATGTTGGTTATTAAGGTTTTATGGGGGGAACAACGAGGTCATCTGCCCCTAATCTATGACATGGGCCCGTCAGCTTTACGTTCCCTCCGAAGGAAGGCATACTGAAGGATTTTAACGCTCTTAAAAATCTGACGACTTCGGCCGTGTTTGAACCCACGATCATGGGCATAGCAGTTCAGCATGCTACCGAATACGCCACCGAAGCCAGATTTAGCGGACGGTATGTTCTGTTGTATTTTCAGAAACCTTTCGCGTCAAAAGAGTCGGCCCCGTGGTGTTGGGGTAGCGCGGCTGCCTCTCACCCGGAGGCTCCGGGTTCGATTCTCGGCTCCGTCAGGGATTTTAAAACTGACGTGAGGGTTGGAACGGGGTGCACTCAGCCTCGTGAGGGCAACTGAGTAGCTGTCTGACAGTGAGGCAGCGTCCCGATCACAAAAAACAAGATGAACGGCCCGATGCGCTGGTCACGCGTCAGGCGTCACCCCACTATTGTACCCTACGGGACTGGTGCTGACTGGCATCGAACCTGATACTCTATGAAGGAGAAATCATACCAATGATTTTATAGGGTATCGAACCTGAGGTCTCGGAGGAGAGATAACTGAATGGAACCCAAGACCCACATGAAATTAAAATTACTGAGGTAATTTCAGCTTGATTCCGTTCATAATTAAGGAACTACAAGCAATTTTGTATTTAAAGAATATATGGATACCATTGCAACATGCAGGATTTTAGCCAAGGAGAGAGAATTCGAGGCAAACTGACAGTTGATAGATTAGCCTGAACGAGTGGGCGGACCAGACTGTCTAGCGGACTATTTCTAAGCGTCGCTAGGGGGGCAGTACAGTTATTAATGACTAAAGGAATCCCCGAGACACAAGGAGTGGAAGATGGAAGGGGGACATCCACAAGAGAAATAAATTGATTGCGTGGAAAATACGTATCCAAGAGATTCGAAGTGAACGCTCAGGTGTATGAAATCCAGAGAGGATAATTGTATACCCAAGAAACATGCAAATTTATGCAGATAAAACATCGTAAGGACTGTGAACTCCGAACTGCGGAAGAAAGCCCATTAGCGGAATTCTACTAGGGAATCCCCTGAGCTAAGCGTGCCCAAGCCACTGGAGAAAACAATTAATATTAATTAATTGAGCGATCGAATCGCTGGCATGGGGCAATTGCTGTGACCTCCATGCAAGCCCGATCCAGATAAATGCAATTCCAATCCGGGAAAGGCATTTTCACAGAAGAAGACGCTCCAGAAATTGGAAGGGACTGTGTTTTCAAAGAAACACCTTAAATAGTGCAGCGACACTGGGAAGAAGCAGTCATCTTGGAGAAGCGACGCGGGGAGGGTGCTACTCCTCGCATCAGAAATTGTCAACAAAGCCGCGCCAGTCATAGTGAACAAAGCCGCGCAAGTGAAATTATAAAGTATCACATAAAGTCATCTTGGAGAAGCGACGCGGGGAGGGTGTTAATCCTCTGCTCAGAATTTGTCAACAAAGCCGCGCAAGTCATAGTGAACAAAGCCGAAAGTGTTGAGAACAAAGCAATTGTAAAGTGAAGCTAAGTAAAGCTTATTATTATACACGCCGCGCGACAAGTGACGCGAATGTCAATTGAATAATATAATTACACTAATCTAACGTGTAGAACAGTTGAGATGTTTTGTAAAGTTGAACTTATTATCATCGTGATTATAGGCACCGTACGTGTCGCTCTAGCGGCCGGGTGGAGAACTATAGGTGAGGCAGACTCCAGGCTCGCAGCACAGATTACCTTACGCTCGCAGTCTTTATTCTGGTATGAGCGCGTAGTCTCCGACGATAATGGCAGAGAAACGATGATAAAGTAAACGCAATTGTTGTGTTGTCGGTTGTTCCAATAGTTATGCAAATACGGGAAGTGAAATACAATTTCATTGTTTTCCAAAACGAGCGATAGAAGTGGACCGAAGGAGGCTATGGATACAAGCAGTTAACCGAAGGAAGTAAGTACACGTACATACTGCACAAATTTGCAATAAGTTCAACTGACCCGATCTAATTTCATTTTGGTGTTAATTTTTAGCATTGATGGATCACTTTGGCAACCTACGACTTACTCAAGAATATGCAGTGCACATTTCATCGGAAAAAGAAGATCTGGACACCTACTAATGCCAGCCTATGTTCCGACAATATTTCCTGATGAATGCAAGAAGAGGAATGTTTCGCCGGGTCCTAGCTTACAGCGCTTTCACAGACAACTTAAACGATTAAAAAAGGAAGAATCAGGCGGAATAGCTTCAGCTACAGTTTGCGCAAGTAACATAACCAAGGATGCATCCGTGGGAACAGACGCATCTGATTTTCATTACTCAGACTTCATGTTTACTTGTTCTGTAAATGTAAACGACGTAAATACACTAACATGTAATCCACTTAATTTCGGTCTGGGAAGGAACATTTCGAAACAAGATCAAATGTGTGGAACGGAAGACGATCATGCAGACGCCACGAGCCCAGGTTTCCAAGGTCACAGTTCCATAAGGAACAATACACAAATGCGTGATTTAACAGGTGTAAACTTCCACGTATTTGCCTTACTCATTGCGTTATTACCAAACTGTAACGTTTCCAAAGTATGTAAAGAAACCAGATTATTAATTTTCCTAATGAAAATGAAAACTGGACTGTCCTATTCTGCTTTGAGAGTGCTATTCGGTGTTCACAGGACTACAATTTTACGTATTTTTACGACCGTTCTTATGCAACTCGCGCAGCGTACGAAAAATTTCGTATTCTGGCCTAGTAAAGAGAGTGTTCAAGAAACAATGCCTCCAGCATTTAAGAGAAATTACAATAATTGTCGAGCCATTATTGACTGCACAGAATTTAGGGTTGAGCATCCTCCGCAAGTAGATCATAGAGTGTATTTATATTTTCAATACAAGGGTTGCTACACTGCAAAACTTTTAATTGCTATCACGCCTAGTGGTATGATCGCCTTTAAATCGAAATGTTAAGGTGGAAGAGCTAGCGACTCATTCATAACAACTAACAGTGGTTTATTAACTTTACTTCAACCTGGCGATGAGGTCATGGCTGATAAAGGATTTCCTGGCATCAGAATTAACTTATCTGGCCGCGGTGTCGTAATAGTGACGCCATCGTTCTTACATGACGGGAGATTAACAGTTGAGGAGGTTGACAGTACTTAAAATATTGCGAGTGTTAGAATTCATGTAGAAAGGTGTGTTCAAAGAATCAAAATATACAAAATATTACAGAAATTGTCAACAGATCTGTTTCAGTACATAGATGACATTGTGCATATATGTTGCGTTTTAGAAAATTTGCAAACTCCAATAATTAAAGAATAGTTCGAGAATTTTTCTACCATCAGTTTGTTTTATATATTCTTTGTTTTCATTTTATATTGAACTGTTCAGTGTTTACCAAGCACAAATTATTATTTAATTATCATTAGGAATACCGCTAATTTTTGGCAGTAATTACTGAAAAAGAACTTTGAAATTTTGGTGAGACATTCCTCGACATACTTATTGCCCTTATAAACAGGTATTGTCAACTGTTGTGCTTTGCTATGCCAGTTATGTACATTAGTATTTGTATTTGTGTGTAATACATATGGCTTGTCTTTAAATGTATGTCTTTTGCCCGTCAGCGTAAAGATAGCGTACTCTCACGTTCCCTGCCTCATCAACTATTGGTTTATCTTTACAGGAAGATGGACACTTAACTTCTAACACTCTGTCAGCTACATTCCCCTTGAGAACTATGCCATCTGGAGAGCCACAAATCCAAGGTTGTTTTTGGTGGATTATTAATCCACACCGAATAACACGACACTGAATGAACTTGCATAACATTCTATTGCCTCACTTTCCATTTCACTTCCGTAAGAAAGATTGTTCAAAGCAGCTCTCCCAATTGGTGAATCAGTTACAAATGCGAGAGCTAAAGTATCAAAGCTATGTCTCCTAGTTTTGATCCGATGTGCTTTCATGCTAGCAGATATTCGTATCTTTCTTTCTTGAAACCATCGAGGGCTTCGTGATTGATGTACAGTTTCCAGGGAGATTTTAAATTATCTGATCTGTATCAACCTGACCTTTGTTGGTAAAAAACATTTCGTCACTCACAGTGTGAAAAGTGTATTTGACCGGTGAGCGCACGGCGTTAAAGACTTGTAAATGTACTAGCTGTGTCACAATTTCCTCACATTCTTCTCTCTCCACATCATTCACTACCCTGTCCATCAACGAGCTGACTACGGCCCTGCACGATTGTTCGATTTTAGTTCTTGCTTCTGCTCGAAGTATTACACGAAGACTGCAAGGGATGTTTTAAAATATCCTCACTTAATTCAAAGGGAGGAAGAGATGTCTCTAAAGTCTTTTTGCCGAACAGTGCTTCTACGCGTTTGCCTTTCCTATATTTTTCTTTTGACACTGTTTTTGGACTTGGTTTTCCCCACTGTTGCGGGTGGTCTGTTTTCGAGACAACACTTTCATTATTTACAAAATACACTACCGCAGCTACGTGTTTGCAAGTTCCTCTGGCACCTGCAGGACAGGAGCATTCGCTGCTCGAGACATTACGATTCTGGTCAACCTAAACACAAAATAAAAATGTTTACAAGTTATTAATTCATAGCAAACATGCAAACGCGTCAGCTGTATATCCTATTATAGGCGACCTAATATCCCCAAATTAAATATTTCAATGTCATTTAGGGGTCGTGAAAGTCTACGTATTGAGATGAAAAGAAAATCCACAGCCTGCTTCCAGTCTCCGACCGGGCCAGGAATGGAATGAATGAAGCCCCCATCTAGCGGCGAGGATATGAACTGTGCCGGCTGCCAAGGCCTGACGCACTCCTCTGGGGCAATGATTAAATGAATGACAGATGAAATGAAATGATAGTGGAGAGTGTTGCTGGAATTAAATGTTAACAGGGAAAACTGGAGTACCCGGAGAAAAACCTGTCTGCCTCCGTTTTGTCCAGCACAGATCTCACATGGAGTGACCGGGATTTGAACCACGGACCCAGCGGTGAGAGGCCGGCGTGCTGCCGCCTAAGCCACGGAGGCTTACGTATTGAGATACATTAAGTAATTCTTCCAAAATAAACTTTATAAATTGTGACCTATCTACACCATGCCTACCTCAAGTTTCACGATATAAGGCGGCAAAGTCACAGACGTTTGCCGGGTGACTTTTCCTGTGATATATCCGAAAGCATTCGAAATTAACTCTTCCATGTCGTTCACGTGGCCACTGACAACTAGGTTTTTTCCTTTCTTCCATGATGATTCACTTAGATCCCCGATTTGAATCTCTCTAAACCCGCAACATGTTCAAACGTCACACATGCTGTACTGAGACTCTCTCAATACGCCTCACCTCTTGTTTCAGAACTGGCCACTACGTAGCGCTAGTAGTAGCATTTCGAGCTGCCTGAACGGTGCCTATACACCATAGTCAATTCACGATAGTCATGGGAAGGAAAGAGCATCACGGGCATTGTGATTAAGTTCAAGCCATAAACACTAGATTGATGGTAGGAGATCTGGAACAAAGATTACGTACACCAGAACAGATACACTAAACCTTGAATTAGGAGATGCTGGGAACTGCGGGAGATGTATCATTAAGAGATAGGCGCTAGGATCAGAGACTTACACTGGAAGTAGAGATGTCGGGAGAGAGCGCAGCCTGTACCTCCGTAATTACGCAGAAGTGAAGCCAGCAAGGCACCATTGTACAAAACGTGTGTTATATAAAATTATGTGTTTTCAGTGTTATTTACTAGTGCTATATGATGAAATGTTGCATAAAGATGTATGAGAGTGTACAAGTGAAAATGTGTAACATCAAAGGAAAAATCAGTGAAGTGATACAGCAAGAAATGTATGTTATAACCACTATGTGTCGTTGTTAAAAGACAACAATGGTAGGTTATGCGCTGTATTGTTGGATACGACCGCCAGAGAAGAAGGACGTGAGTACAATTCCAATGTTGTTGTTGTTTCTTATGGCTAGCCCGGATTCCAATCCATCAGCTTTCTTGCGTTCCAATAGAGTTGTGTGAGGTTTCCAGAAGTTCTAGCAATCACATCAAGTTTGTTGCAATGTAGCAGGTGCCCCTTATCCATTTTACTTCCAGGTTCGTGACAAAGTGTGCATTCTTCAGATCTCAGGATGTTGATTCGTTTCAGATGAGCTGCAAGGCAGTCGTGGCCAGTGTTAAGTCTAAAGAAGGCTACAGCTTCTCTTCTTGGTGTTAATTTATATTGATCCCATTTAGCATCAATGTCTTTCCATAATTTGGTTTCTGCTGTTTTCTTCGCCATTTCTTCATACCTGTTTTTGATAGTATTCTTCAAGATCCTTTTTGCTGACATAAAATCAGTCTGACTGACAGGTTGTTGTAGTGTGGTACCTTTTTTTTGCTAATCTGTCTGCCTCTTCATTTCCTACTATTCCAACATGAGAAGGGATCCACTGAAATGAGATATGTTTCTGGAGTCTTGGAAGGGTTTTTATCATACAAAAAATTTCTTTCAGTTCTTTATTATGGGGCTTATAATTTGACGAGATGGCTTGGATGGCTGCTTTTGAATCTGTAATGATAACGCATTTTTGATAATCAATGTTTCTGCCTAATAACTGATGGAGTGCATGTGAAATTGCTCTTATCTCAGCATCAAAGTTTGTTTTGTTTTGGCCTACTGGGAAGTAGAGTGAGAAGAGAGATGAATGTATTCCTGCTCCAGTTCTATTTTCTTTGTCTTGTGAGCCATCTGTAAATATTTTTAGCCATTGATTAGATGGATATCTTTCTTCTCTTGTACAGAGGGCCAGTTGTTTTAGATCTTGTGGTGAAGAGCCTTTCTTGCAGACCTCTTCTAACAAAGTAAGATCTGTAGTCACTTGTATATATTCAATGGGGTTGACTGGCATACAGAGTGGTTCAAGTTTTATTTGCAGATTGCTCTTATTGATGTATTCTTTGGCGAGACTTAAGGGATCTTTTTTTGTTTTAAAATTGGGGCTAGAAACTGGTTTTTTGATCCATGTCATTTGAGGTAGTCTTTGTATACTGAGATATGCATTGGCTGTTTGATGTTTCATCTCTTCTTCTATTGGTAAGTTGTGGGTATATAATTGCAAGGCGGTTATAGGTGTGGTTTTTATTGCACCTGTTATGATTCGTAGGGCATTATTCTGACACCTCTCGAGGCGATCAATGTTTGACTGGGGTGCTGTAGAGAGTACTTCACTGCCATATTTTATGATAGGTTTGATGTAAGTATTGTAGGTTTTGTTGAGTATGTCTTGAGTGCTCCCCCAAGTAGCTCCTGCTAGTCTCTTCAGTAATTTCATCCGTTTGCTTATACCTTATCCTCCACATGTTTTATGTGTTTGGTCCAGTTCAGCTTCTTGTCCATGATGATACCTAGGTACTTTGTACTTTCACTTTTTGGAAGGTCTTGATTACTAAATTTGAGACTAAAAGTTGGATTGTGGTGTCTCAGGGAGAAAAACTGGTATACTGTTTTGGATTTCCAATGTAATAATGTATAATTGCAGCTCGCCATATGTCGATCGGGATAAAATGTGTAATAGGAAACTTGATTTAATGTTTTATACGAGTTTATCATTCCTCGTGATTGCAATAAAGAGTTTGCTTGTAAGAATGAAATTGCTTAAGCCAGAGTGGCGTGAAAGTACAATTATTAATGTAATAATAAAGTTAATGGATAACTTCAAATATTGGTCAAAGTCGCAAGAGAAAATATTAATAAACATGATTATATGAATAGTTAAATTGCATCCATTCCAAGAAGATGTAAGGTAATATATAAACAAAGTGTGTAAAGATAAATGTTAGGATGTTGTCATACATGCCTAAATGTATTGGGTGTTATGAGTTACGCAGTAAATGTTGTAAAGATAAAGTCAGTTAAACGTACCTGTAATGAATGCCAGTAATACCGTGAACAGCGAAAGGAGAGGGAATTGATGTGTAATCGATCTGAATATTCTAATAGACCTAATTATTGTGCCGCTATATGTGAGCGTATTAGAAGTAAAGCCAAGATTTACTTTGATAGATGCAAGGAACAAGTCGTTAGTACAATGTCAGGGCAATATGTGCTACTCTTCGAAGGGATAATCAATGTACGGCCGTGGGCGTACATATATATTGTTGACAAGCGGATGGAGAAAGAGATGGTCTCTTGTCTACCATACCGTGTCACGAGCGCAATTTAAGGAGTAACAGTGTCACCTTAAATTAGCAGCTATTGGAATGATCCGCCGTGCAGGCGTGATTGAATTGATATTATAAGGGTCTATGGACGCCTTCATACTACTTCGCACGTGGAGATGGCATAGGGTAAGACCATTCTCGCACGCATTATTAAGCCTTATTAGTCCCTCAAGACATTGTTACTATCCGATGTTCATTCCTGTGCTATAAACATTTGCGTGCCGTATTGAGCCCAGTAATAAAAGCCTCCGTGGCTAAGGCGGCAGCACGCCGGCCTCTCACCGCTGGGTCCGTGGTTCAAATCCCGGTCACTCCATGTGAGATCTGTGCTGGACAAAACGGAGGCAAACAGTTTTTTCTCCGGGTACTCCGGTTTTCCCTGTCAAAATTTCATTCCAGCAACACTCTCCACTATCATTTCATTCCATCTGTCATTCATTTAATCATTGCCCCAGAGGAGTGCGTCAGGCCTCGGCAGCCGGCACAGCCGCTAGATGGGGGCTTCATTCATTCCATTCCTGACCCGGTCGGAGACTGGAAGCAGGCTGTGGATTTTCATTGAGCCCTGTAATATTGCTCTACGTGATAGGATTAAATGGAAAATGGCGGACGAGATGAAAACGCGGATTGAGAATGCTCTCAAAACGATAGTTAATATAGCAGAAACGATTCGCTACCTTAAGAATGAGAAGAAGGAAGACATTCTAAAAGCGGTAAGCGAACTGAGAAACTGCTTTGATGTAATAACTAATGTAGTGAATGACAAGAACAACGAAAAGACCGATCCTGGAAGCGAGGTTATGGAATGCCAAAGAGATGAAATATCAGAGGGAGAAGACAGCTCGACCTCGGTACAACTAGCGCTATCTGATGGGCACAACCCAGAACCTGAAAGCAGCAGTAGCAAGCAACTACACCCATCTGACGGCGGAATACAAAGTTCACACTCATCCGAATCGATAACCCCACTCACACAGCAAAACAAAACCGTGCACAATGAAAATAAGGATCTGGCGGATATAAAAGAAAACGTGAGATATATGATGGACTTCGTAACGAACAAAATAAATATAATTATAGAAGAGAAAATAAATCAGACACTGAACAGAAACGCAATGCCTACACGCAGAGGTAATGAAGAGGTCCATAACAATCCAGACGGAAGGGATAATAATCATAACTATAGAAGAGAATCAGAATGGACAAATGTAACAAATAAAAGAAATAAACAATCCATCAGGGGAACAAGGATACAAGAGGACGATCTACAAGCTGCAGACAAAATGGCATGGCTTTACCTAGGCAATTTGAAAGGAAATGCCACAGAAGAGATGGTTAAAAGATACCTAGAGAGAAATGGAATCAACGACAACGTCTATTGTGAAGAACTTCACACGCGAGGTAACAGCAAGGCCTTCAAAATAGGTTTTCCTTTCCAATTCCTTGAAAATACAGAACGACCGGAATACTGGCCAAACAGAACAGTCGTAAGACGATTTCGTTTTCGGAGGTCACACCGTGATGAAGGAGAAGAACTACAATAAATATACACATGTGCTCCTATGGAACATCGAAGGCATAAAGAATGCCCTACCTCTTTTCCCAACAGAGACACTAAGCGGTTATAGCGTCATCATACTGACTGAAACATTTTTAACAGAGCATTTCAACATTCAAGGATACTACGGGACTCATTCATTCGCCCGCCAGACAGAAGGAAGACCAGCAGGAGGGGTCTCCATCTTTTTCAAACCGAATTTAGGAACAATAAAAGAAATAATAAAAAAAGAAAACACAATTATAGTAAAAACCACCCTACTATCAATCATAGGCATGTATGCTCAACCGCAAATGTCAATAGAGGACATAATCGAAAGAATAACAGAGGTCTTATCGCAAACAAAATTAGATGATAGAGTAATCTTCGCAGGGGACATAAACGCAAGAATAGACAAACCAACCATTAAAACGGAACTGATTAAGGAGACACTGGAAGAAGCAGGCTATGTCCTTATTAATAGCCCCAATATGAAGACATACATTGCCCCGAATGGAACCAGCGCCATAGATCTAGTCTTCTACAGAGGAACAGACATTAAAAAACTCAGTCAAAAAGCACTATGGACTTCAGCCATGGCCCCAATTAGGAAACATCTACCAATCTCGACTACATTTGAAATCTTCTGCCAAGACCAACTACCCATACCGCCAAGGAATAAAATATCCAGGAAACTAGATATAGAGAAACTAGGGCATATCAGCGAAGAAATAGATAAAGCAAAACAATTAATTCAACGGCATGAATTAACTGAAGCAGTGGAAATATGTACAAGAACCCTTCAATCATGTCAAACTCAAACGAAAATAAGGATATCACAACCATGGTTCAATAAAGACTGTTATAATGAACGGAAAAAGACCCTGCTAGCACTACATCGAGCGAAGGACACATCGGAACCGAATCACCTGGTACAATACGCCGAACAAAGAAGGAAATATAAATCACTAATCAAAAAGAGGAGAACGGATTATATTGAAGAAGATGCCAAGAGACGCGCTGCAAACGCTCAAAATGACCCATTCCTAATGCTTAGGAAACCAAAATCATCAGTAACGAGCAATATCTCCATGGAAACATGGGAAAACCATTTCAGAAGCATTCTCAATCATCAATACCAGTCAACAGCGTTTGAATTAACTCCAGTAACAATGGCAGTAAATTACACCCCCATAACAAGACAGGAAATTATTGATACAATAACAACAGCAAAAAATGGAAAAGCCCCCGGTCCTGACAGCATTTGCAATGAACACCTAAAAGACTCTCTGCCTGTCATGCTAGACTACTGGGTAGAACTATTCAACACATGCATACTCACTGGGGAAATTCCAGAGCAATGGAGGTCGTCAACAATCAAAGTGATGTTCAAGAAAGGAGAAACTGATGACCCTGATTCATACCGAGGTATAGCTCTCGAAAATACATCCTTCAAAGTATTCATGAAAATTTTAACAAACAGGCTTACAGAAGAAATAGATTTCCAGATACCGGAGAGTCAATTCGGCTTCCGAAAGGGGAGAAGCACATTACATGCCGTGAAATATCTAATTGAACAAGCCCAGGATACAATGAGGCACCCAGGAAAGAAATACTTTGTGGTCTTCGTAGACTACCGTAAGGCTTTTGACCTAATTGACAGAACGACGCTCGTCCGGAAACTCAATCACCTACTAGGGGCTACACATCCGTTAGTAATCATAATCTCGAATATCATCAGATATAACTATGTCCAAATATCAGATAGCATAGCCCTATCCAAAAACATAACCCAAACAAACGGAATCCTACAAGGAGATCCAATCAGCCCAATATTATTCAACATCATGACAGCAGATATCACAGAAGTAATCATAGATACATCAGCATCACTTTTACTTTATGCGGACGACATGGCAATAGGTTCAGAAAACATAGAAGAGCTCCAAGAGGTCCTCAACAGGCTCACATCATGGACAGAAAGAAATGGCCTACAAATTAACCACAGCAAAACCAAACAGATGACCTTCAGGAAAGGAGGAAGGCATTCACTTAAAAACACAATGATTCTTCACAACAAACCACTAGAAGTAGTGCCGAAATTCAAGTACCTCGGAGTCACCCTCCAAACTACTCTAACATCCTACAATATCCACGTTAAAGAAAGAGCGGCCGCAGCAATAAAAGCCATCTACCACATCGAACAACCTCAACAAATATCATTGGGTACAGCAATGCTACTGTTCAGAACAGCCATATCACCAATAGCAACCTATGGGATTAGCATTACCTGGGAAAAACTCACACTCAGCGACCTGATGATAATAGAAAAAGTCAAGGCCCGATATCTTAAGAGGATTTTAGGCATAGGAAAGTCTGCACCTTCAAGGTTGACATATGTATTAACTAAGGAGGACTACTTCATCGACGACATCAAAATACAGTTTTACCTACCAAACACCAAAGCCTATGAGAATGCAATCCGAACCTTAAATGAGAAACGAAATGCCATTTGGTCCGACTTTTACTCCACAGATGCCATAATGACAGGAGACTGGAAACAAGCTAATTACGAGCTACGACACGTAATAACACGTTACGCCACCCATGGATTTCACTATAGATTTTGCAAAACCAAGAATTTCCACCAACCGAATGAAGACTGTGTGTGTGACCTGTGCAACGATCATTGTGAAAGGTACCACGCACGAAACTGCAAAATGAGGACAACCTCAATAATAAGACTGGCATTAGCATAATTGATCATTTATGTACAAACATGTATTTGCACATTGTGCGCTTTTCTTTTAATAATTAAATGCTTAGATATTCAGACCGTGCTGATGACAGAAATATCCCTTGCCCATGAAAGTGAAAACATGTAAACGTTGGAGAGTTGCAACAGCTGAAGAGAGGAGTTGGGGGGGGGAAGGTAAATGACCAAGACCCAGTCGGCCATCTTGCTTGTAGACAGACCCACCCCAGACCCTATTGTCATGCCACAGGGAGCCTGGGAGGGGATCTGACCCTCGGCCTCGAACATAATAGGTAATGGACATTTAACTGAAAATGCTGATATGAGTAAATATTGAGAAATCGTTTGTTTTGAGTGCATAAATGAATTGTAGGCCTTCATTGGACCTGGATTCCAAATTTGAATGGTTAAAATCGCACGTAAATTGCCCAAGTTAAGGTTGTGACATGTAACTTGAATGAATATAAATAACACTCTTGAGATATGCAAACCCAGCTTATTATGGTAACTAATTCTTCATACGGGTAGCATGAATTACGGATGGATGCAATATTAACAGTAAACGACTTTCATAATTGACCAAGAATCGACGACATATGGCGCAGCGATCAAGTAATTAACTAGCTTTGTTTAGTTATAAGAATGGAAGTACTACAGTCCACGTTAGAACGAAAGGACAGGGATGATGACGTTACACAAATTAAATGTTACACAAACTAAATGTTATACAAACTAAATGTTATACAAATTAAATGTTATACAAATTAAAAGTTGCACAAGTTAAAAGTTGAAAGTTAAAAAAGTTGCACAACAATATAAACAAATGAATTGTCAAAATGTAAGGTAAATAACGTACTGATAAATACATTATTGCAGGTTGGACAAAGTAGAGTTCATTACAGAATGAGATATGAGTTATTGTGTACAGTTATGTAATATTTGCTTTGATTATTATGATCATTGTTGTAGTGATGTGCATGATACGTGAACATTCGTCGATTGACAGTGAATGCTTAATTTTAAAATGTGATAGATGTTTAGTGACAGTGAGTTAGGGTGTTGAGACACCGCACTTTGGACTCAGGAACTCACAAGAGACAGTGGCAGCATGCCTGAGGAGATCAAAGTTGATTTAAGCTGCGGAGCACAGATGAGTTAGTGTAGGATTTGTGACCCTTTGAAATGTCATCTGTGTGTCCAAATTATATATTTGCATTGTTGGGAAGTAAGTGTAATGTAGGATTTCTATTTTGTGGTATTTTTATGCCATGGTTCAGAATTAAATCTTGTTATATTAGGAGGATGTGTGTTCTTATTGTAGAGTAGTTACCTTGTAGTTATCAGACCCGGAATATGTATTCGTACTATGGGAGAATGTCACATGCCCCGAAAGACCGCTGACTGTTCGGCTACGAGTACATGTTCAATATATAATGCCAGATGGGTACAATATCTGCAGGCCAAATGGCTGGGCAACGGTCGCTTGGTCGGCCGAGGCCCTTCATGGGCTGTATAGTGCCAGGGTTGTTTTTTTTTTTTTTTTTTGTTGGTTGATTGTTTTTTCGCGTCAAAATCTGTGTGTTTACGCAGTATTAGCAATTAGCATGTGCTTGCTCTTGGCCTACCAGATGGCAGATGATCGATTATTAGGTTTCCCATTGTAGCAAATGTAATGCATATTTGTTAAAAAGCAACGCTTACTAAATCAATATACTTCATTGTTTCCAGTTGCCCATGTTGTGTTGTTCACTTTCATAAAATACTAAAGTGGAAAGTAACGCTGAATGAGAGCTCATCGTACGATAAATTTTTCTAAAGTACCGGTAGTGAAATCAGCCAAAATACATTTTCTAATTATGAAAAATAAATTAGGAAATGATGTACAGGTAGTAATAGATTGAACTTGTTGGGAGCCCTTGGGCGTCCAATCAAAAATGACCAGCTACACAAAAACAATTCTATTAAAAAATCAGTGGATTTGTTATTAATTATTTACAGGAGGGGCTCCTGGATGCATGCGTATTACGGAACACGACAGCTACATTTAACACCAAATATGTTACATCCTTACCTTTGTACCGGTACCCTCCGGTACGTAAAGAAACATGCGATGCTTTTCCCAATGCCGTATAAATTACGAAAATGTGTGTTTTCTATTCATAAGCCTGCTCTAAGTTCAACGACGACCATGTTTGAATACGTAATACGTTAGGGTGGAATCGTCATAAGTACAGTATATCATTCCTTTGCATTTTGACCTTGATTCTGTCAATAAAACCCTCATTAAAAAGCATTTCCCCACCTACTCCTATCACCTTCCATTACGAGTTCCTCTGTTTACATTACAGTCAGTTGATCCAGATGTTGCTCTCATGTCACATTATAATTTAAGCGCAGTGTGGCAATGCGCACTCTATTGCTCAAAGTCTCCTAGTGCTGTTGTTCCATGATGCCAATTTATGCGTTTCGGTAACAGTTGACAGCGCCTGACAAACATGGATGCCGTCGTTGAATGAGCAAGAAATAAAAACATTTATATTTCCGATGCAGTAGTGACTATGGTTAATAATTTCAATTGGTAATGTCCCCCAGAATATGAAACAAGGTATGAAAATCATATATTATCCAAGTGCAAGTGTAAAAGCCAGGTTGTACTCTCGTCAAGAAATAACAACAACAACAAAACAATTGGGATGGCTAACTGAAGTTCCAATGGCCTTAAACCACACCAATAATGTTGACGTACGTGACTTTGGAGGGAGGTAAAATTGTTCATTTCGCTCATACTTCACTATTAGAACACTAACTACTATTTCAATGGAAAGAGTAAAATAACACAGGTCAATAGGAAATAATCAACAATCACCTGAACTTCATGCTCCTCCTTGATGAATTCTTCCACACGATTTGGTTCTGCTTTTATCTCCACCAAGTCATCAGAGATTAGTGGATCATTCAAGTCCTGAGAATGAAAAAGTGATTATTGAACCATACACTTGCAGCTTTAGATGCATAAATCACATCAAACAATTCAGTAAGACAAATAACATAGTCCCTTACGTCTCGCGTGCACTAACTCCTGTGGGCTAGAGATGGGCAGCAGTCGACTGAAAACAGTCGAATTAGTCGATAGTTAAAACAATCGACTTATTCGACTGCTTTTAAAAAACAGTCGAATGAATTCAACGACTACTCACCGTATCATAAACAAGTCGTTTGCAAACGACTGATCCCAAAGCTATCGTTGGAAATCATTCGAATGAAACAAGTCGATGGCAAACGACTACTTCCAAGCGAATGGAATCATTCGAATAAAAGTAGTCGTTGTAAACGACTGATCCCACAGCAATCGTTGGAAATCATTCGAATGAAACAAGTCGTTGGCAAACGACTACTTCCAAGCGAATGGAATCATTCGAATAAAAGTAGTCGTTGTAAACGACTGATCCCAAAGCGATCGTTGGAAATCATTCGAATGAAACAAGTCGTTGGCAAACGACTAATTCCAAGCGAATGGAATCATTCGAATTTAAGTACAGTCGTACTTATCAAACGACTTCTTCAGGATAACTTCATGCTACAATTCATTGTGCTGTATGTTTATTGTAGAGCTTTAATTAATAAGTTAAGTATACCTGTAGGTGCCTATAGTTTTATACAGTTCGTTGATTCTTTCAATGAAATAGCCTAAATCCAATTGTCCAAGTTATTGGACAATTCAATATTGTCATTCAATATTTTGGTTATGTTTGAACTCCAGATACCGGTTTTGTGGCACATCATCCCAGGCAAGCCGGTAAATACCTTTGCCTCCCAGTCAGATGGATCATTTAGCCGTAATTTTGAATTAGAGTAAGGTTGTAGTATGCGTGGTCAGATTTAGACAATAGCCTACTCCATGAAGGGGTCATGGCTATGCCTTCTATGTTTGTTTAATGAATAAAGTAACTGAAATGAGGGATGTATACTGATTTTAAGATTTGTGGAATGAGTTTATGATTTTTTTAATAGAATTTAATGAAGTCTTCAGTAAAGTTGAAGGAGACATGGTCGTGTTTACACAATAGCCTACTCCATGAAGGGGTCATGCCTATGCCTTCTATGTCTGTTTAAGGTGTAGTGTGACTGAAATGAGGGAGGTTTACCGATTTTGGTGTTTGTGGAGTAGTCTTTTCGTTTATAATTTAGGTTTTTGTGAAGCTTGTTGCGGAGTTGTTTTATGGATTTTATTGCTCTGCAAATGAAGTGTATTAGGGGGTTCTGGGTTTGGTTTAGCTGTAGTTTACAGGGTTATGGCTGAGAGTTGTTGTAGTAGGCCTAACAATTGTGTCAGAGCAGTGGCGTGCTGTGTGGGAGGGGGTTAGTGGCAAAGACATGAGGGCAGGGATGGATGAGTTGTAGCGTTGTCTGTGGTTAAACTGCCGTTGCCTTATGGCTGATTTTATGTACTGACATCCATCATAAGATAGAGTGGTGATGTGAATCTCTACATCTATTGCAGCGGGTACTGTGAGGACAGCTTGACCGTACGCACAAATTGATTCTGGTCGTCAATTGTTTGGAGATGGGCAGCACCGCAGCAGTCGACTGAAAAATGCTAAATCCATCGACTTGTTTGACTGCTTTTAAAAAACAGTCGAATGAATTCAACGACTACTCACCGTAACATAAACAAGTCGTTTGCAAACGACATATCCCAATTGTGTTTTAACTTTTAACATGTAGAACGCGCTCGGATAGTTTTACGTTCTTGTCGTCAATTGTTTCAGCACATGGATAGCGCGCGCATTAAAATAAAAATTAGTATTTACATTGTTGCCAACATCTCCACTGAAAGTTCACCCTCGTTGCTGTTCTAAAGTGTTCTATTTTCGTGTGTATTTACTGTAGGCCGTAATTTTCTTGTTCAAGTCGTATTTCAGCTCTACGTTCTTAGTACTTCAGAGAGGATTAAATTAGTGAACACATAGCCTAACTTGTTATGACTCTATGGATAGGCTTGCCATATTTTTGGTGAATGAAACCGGGACACATTAATATGGGATGACCTTACCGGGGGGTCTGGGGGGTATTGAGGGGGTGTCCAGGAATTTTTTTAAAATTAGAAGCAAAATGGTGAGTTTTAAGCCTTTTTTTAAGCCTCTCAAGTGACGGGAGGGGGGAATCTGGCACCCTAAATTGCTAATTCTACACACCTTTTAAAAATAAAAATAAAGGATTTTTTGCTTCATAAAAATAAATAATTTTTCCTTTTTAATGGTAATTTTTTCTAGTCTACATCTAGAAAGAAATGTTAATAAAATACAATTTAAAATACTTTATCAAATTGTTTAATTGAGCAATTACTAAGTCTTATAATTTTTTGAAAAACTGCAACTTTTTGTTTAACTACAAAAACAATTACAAAAAAAAAAAACTATGTTGATTGTTGAAACATAACAGATTCATAAAAGATTCTAAAACACAAAAATTCATTACTTTTTACAGCTTACAGCCGTTTACCGGGACATTGATAAAACCGGGCGGGACACCGGGACAAGAGCAAAATACCGGGACTGTCCCGGTCAAACCGGGATGTATGGCAAGCCTATCTATGGACATATTTTACATTTACTATTTTTTGGTATTAAAATATGAAGTGTGATTATTTCAATGTTGGCTATGGAATTGTTCCCGGTACTTAAGAACTCCCTCTCAGTAATAGTGATTTAATTTACTCTTAGGTTAATTAAGTATTGGTCTATTACTTCACTTATCCACAGTACATACAGGTAATGTGCCCTGTATCAATACCGGTATCGGGGAACATTTACTCACACATTTTGCATTAAATGAAATGTGCAAAATTGCAAATAGTGGCTGCACTCTACACGACGTAAACCACCATTTCGAAGCACAGTAAAAATAAATAAATAACTTTGAACAATTGCATGTTGCCGAGCGTCGAGTAGTCCAAACTAACGTCTGCAAAAATAGGTGGGTTAAGGAAAAGTTTGATTTTCATCTGTTGGTACGATTCAACTCAGCCGGTAACGGCTTGCAGTGCTTTGTACGCTGCCTAGAAGCGACTACTTTCAGTCGAATACATGAAACAACACGCTTAGGATCAATGCGAATTCAGGTAACCATTCGACTGAAAGTAGTCGACTATCTAGTCGATAGTTTCTACCAATGAATGACTAGTCAGTCGATGGTTAAAAGTAGTCGATAGTCCCATCTCTACTGTGGGCTGTACATTTTTCGTGCACAGTCGGAATGTTTCGGCATCGCTCGGGATTCCTAGTAGCAGCAAAGAGGAGCAGACAAGAGACAATCCACAAGCCTACTCGCTCCTTTATTTAACTACAGATTGCAGACAGTTAGTTCGGAACAATCAAAGGAAACTACAGAACGAAATGACATAGCCTACAGAGCATTCATTAGAAGCATCAGGACACAGGGCGTTCCGCAAAACTATAATTCAAAATTGCATGATTTTTAGTTCTGTATTATGAAGGTTAACGAAGATCCACTTTCATCCGGCAGACCCAGCGCAAACATATACATCACATTATACCATGTAATGGTGGTCTTGCTTGATAACGTATCTAAAAAAGAATTTTAGGCGGTTTTCTTGCCTGCGTTTTTTTTTCTTCTTTTTTTTTTTTTGGCTTCGAGTTTCATAACATCCTATTTAATCTATCTATATTATATATATAAAAATCAATGTTACGTGATAGTTTGTCTGTCTGTGGGTCTGTGGGTATGTCTCCTATGCGTTCATATACCATTCGTCCGATTGCGATGAAACTTGGGTGAGATGTTGAGTACACTCCAAGGAAGGTTTCTGACTTAGTAAATCCATTTTACAATAGGTAGCGCACGCGTAGATTCAACAAATGAGCGACGATGCGCGAAGCATTTCAACAAAGTCCCGTATGTGTTCATATACCATTCGTCCGATAGCGATGAAACTTGGGTGAGATGTTGTGTACACTTACGTGAAGCTTTCAAAATTAGTGAATACATTTCACAGTAGATAGCGCACGAGTAGATTCAACAAATGAGCGACGACACGCACAGCGTTTCAACAAAGTCCCGTATGGATTCATATACCATTCGTCCGATAGCTATGAAACTTGCGTAAAATGTTGTGTACACTGCAGGGAAATTTTCTGGCTTAGTACATCCACTTTACAATAGGCAGCGCACGAGTAGATTCAACAAATGAGCTACGACGCGCGAAGCATTTCAACAAAGTCTCGTTTGCGTTCATATACCATTCGTCCGATAGCGATGAAACTAGGCTGAGATTTTGTGTGCACTCCAGGGAAGGTTTCCAGCTTAGTAAATCCCTTTAAAATTAGGTAGAGCACGAGTAGAATCAACAAATGAGCGACGACGCGCGGAGCGTTTCAACAAAGTCCCATATAATTTCATATACCATTCATCCGATAGCGATGAAACTTGGGTGAGATGTTGTGTACACTCCAGGGAAGGTTTCTGGCTTAATACATACATTTTACAATAGGTAGCGCACCAGTAGATTCAACAAATGAGCGATGACACGCGAAGCGTTTCAATAAAGTCCCGTATAAAGTCATATACCATTCGTCTGATAGTGATAAATGTTTGGTGAATTGTTGTGTACACTCCAGGAAAGGTTTCTGGCTAAGTAAATCCATTTTACAATACGAAGCGCACGTTTAGATTCAACAAATGAGTGACTACGCGCGAAGCGTTTCGAAAACGTCCCGTATACGTTCGCATACCATTCATCCGATTGCGATGAAACTTGGGTGAGATGTTGTGTACACTCCAGGGAAGGTTTCTGGCTGAGTACATCCATATTACAATATGTAGCGCAAGAGTAGAATCAACAAATGAGCGACGACACGCGAAGCGTTTCAACCAAGTCCCGTATAAGGTCATATACCATTCTGCCGTTAGCGGTGAAACTTGGGTGAAATATGGTGGACACTCCAAGGAAGGTTTCTGGCTTAGTAAATACATTTCACAGTAGGTAGCACACGAGTAGATTCGACAAATGAACGACGACACGCGGAGCGTTTCAATACAGTCCCCTATGTCTTCATATCCCATTAGTCCGATAGCGATGAAACTTGGGTGAGATGTTGTGGACACTTACGTGACGGTTTCTAACTTAGTAAATACATTTTACATTAGGTAGCGCACGAGTAGATTCAACAAATGAGTGACGGAGCGCGAATCGTTTAAACAAAATCAGGTATGCGTTCATATACTATTCATCCGATTGCGATGAAACATTGATCAGTTATTGTGTACCCGCCAGGGAAGGGGACTTAGTAAATCCATTTCACAATAAGTAGCGCAAGAGTAGATGCAACAAATGGGTGATGACGCGCGAAGCGTTTCAACAAAATCCCCTATTGCGTTCATATAACATTCTTCGATTGCGATGAAACCTTGATGAGTTATTGTGTACACGCCAGGGAAGGGCTTCGACTTAGTAATACATTTCTCAATAGGTAGCGCACGAGTAGATTCAACAAATGAGTGACAGCGCACGAATCGTTTAAACAAAAACCCCTATACGTGCATATACCATTCATCCGATTGCGATGAATCATTGATGAGTTATTGTGTACACGCCAGGGAAGGGTTTCGACTTAGTAAATCCATTTCACAATAGGTAGCGTACGAGTAGATTCAACAAATGAGTGACAGTGATGAAACTTTTGAAAGTTGTTGTGCACGCTCACACGAATGTTTCTAAATTAGAAAATCCATTTTACGATAGCTTAGAGGCAGTTAACATGTTGTGTATCCAAAAGCACTTCAAGAAACAGAATTTCAACGCCAACACTTTCTTTGATTGGCATTGCAACGCATGCCGGGTACAGCTTGTTATAATATAAAAATGTATGTACTGTACCGAATCCTTCACACATGCTGTCAATAAAGCCCAAGGGCAATCATTGGAAAATACAGGAATAATTTTACCGAGACCAGTCATTTCACATGATCAACTATATGTAGCTTTTTCAAGAGTGAAATCATTCAACAACGTCACAGTTGCTATTGAGGAAAATCGCCAACAAAAAGTAACAGCAAATTCCATTATAACGTCGAAAATTGTATGCACAGAAGTTCTATTAGAGTTTCAATCCAGGGGCAGATGACCTCGTAGTTCCGTCTCTTAAAACCTCAATAACTAACTAGAGTTTCAATCTATACACACAAATATGTTTCGCTTTGTGCTCAATTTCAATTAAATATCTACGTTTCCAATAACAGGATGTCTACCAAAACCAACTAACAGATTTCCCTGACAATTCCCTGATTTTTCCAGGATAAATCAGAAAATTTTCTGAGTAACAGTAGCTGCCATATTAAATATATAAAACAGAGTTTGTACTTAAAGAGCTTTTCAAAAAGTGCTGGAACAATAAAGGGTTGCATAACAAAGTTGAAAACACAATAAAAGTACAGAAAAATATATTTTTCTATTTTTTGCCAATTTCTAAATTTTTCATCCAGAAAAACTATCGTACTTGTGAGTGTAGAAAGACGTTCGGCAATAGTTACACAATTATACACAAATACACAGTCTACACATGTAATCTGGGTGCTCTATCTTGCAAGAAATGAGAGCTTACTGATTTAACGTCAGTACGAACATACATCTACAACAATCATCACCACAATATATTATTCCCCCATCAAAATTTAAATGCTCAATTTCCAATTATTCAAGGTTGGGCCTTGTAAAACTAAAATTCCCCGAGTGTCATTAAAATACCTTGATAATTCCCTGAGTTTTCCAGGATTTAAAAACTCCCTGTGTATTCCCTGTTTTCCATGTTTTCCAGAGTAGTAGACACCCTGAATAACAACGTGCACTTTTTCTTTCTGTTCACGTTTCATTGCCCTTACCGTAAAGTGGACAAGCTTCGCACGGGCTCACTAGTTACTATTATTATTGCGCGGTAAAATACTATACTGTTAAAATTTTAATAGTTATCACGATAGTATTCATTCAGGGTATTGAACAGTAAGTAGGGAAAATAGAAGTTCAAATAAGATAACAGAATCCAATATAATTAAAATTAGCGAGACAAAAAATAACATTATTCATAAATCTAATAATTGAAATAAATTACAATGTAATCTTATATATGTTGTTGTTGTTGTTGTTTGAGTCTTCAGTCCTTTGGCTGGTTTGATGCCTTCCTGTCCTGAGCTAATCCCATCATCTCTACATAGCTACCACACCCTTCACCCGAGGCAACCTGTTTAACATATTCTAACCTTGGTCTATCCTTACAGTTCTTGTCCTCGACCCTTCCTTCCATAACTAAGCTTGCTATTCCTGGGTGTCTTAGTATGTGTCCTACCAACCTATCTCTTCTCTTCATTAGCAGTCGCCAGAAACATCTCTCCTCTCCCACTAGTCTTAATACCGCTTCGTTTGTAACCCATCTACCCATCTGCTCTTCATCATTCTCTTGTAACACCACATTTCAAACGTTTCAATTCTCCTCTTTTCTGCTGCACCAATAGTCCAAGATTCACTTCCTTAGAGTGCCACGCTCCAGACAAAGACTTTCAAAAATGACTTCCTAATACCTAAATCTATATTCTATGTCAACAGATTCCTTTTTTGTAGAGATGCTTTCCTCGCCTGAGCAACCTACTTTTTATATCATCTTTGCTTCGTCCATCACTGGTTATTATGCTTCCTAAAGCGCCCCATACACGATCAAACAATTTGCGCAACAGACACTGTTGTACAAACTGATTGATTGTGTATGGGGGAGTTTGACGTGTTGTGCTACTGTTTGAAGGCTGTGGTGTGAATTCAAAATCGTTTGAAATAATGTGTGCAACACATAGCGTTGTGCAACAGTTGGCAGCGCGTGTGGACGTGTTTGATAAGTGTTGCAGAAACATGCGCAGTCAAGGTAGAACTCTCCTACAGGTAACATCATTAGATTACATTGACTACTTCCAATAGAGAATTCTGGAGGGATTTCATTCATGTATATCAGCCTCATCCGGAGTTGTGGCAAGTGAAAAGTGACTCCTATAACAATCGTAACTTGAAAAACACTGGTTACGATGTGCTTGTGGATAAATTAAAATAAATTGTCCAGGACGCTAAAAGGGAAATAGTTCGTAAAAAGATTAATGGACTTAGAACAGCTTACCGCCGGGAGTTGAAAAAAATGTAGGGCAGTAGGAAAACGGGCTCTGGAACTAATGACGTATATTGTACCCGTTAGACAGGAATATCAAGGGACCGTTGACCACAGACAGCCCCATCCTTCGAACCCACACACTGAGAGGATAGGATGTGTTTTCAGACTAGAAGGCACGGGAAAATTAATCTCAGGGATTATCGGGTGTTAGTGAGAGGTGAATGTTATGAACTAGCCCAAGGAACACAACCCCAAAAAGTACCAAAGCAAACAATGAGAAGTTCAGGCTTATATATTTTCAATTAAAAATATTGTAAAAATCACAAATCCCTAGCCTGCTTCGGATGGTAACACATCGGCTAGTCCGCAAATCTAATTTTTTTAAAAGCATATCCCTAACCTGAATTCAAGCTAATCCCTCAAGCTAATCCCTCACGAAGTCCTGTTCAAAGAATAAATATTTCTTCAAAAATATTCAAAAATCTTAGAATAAATCCACAAACTTGCTGATGTCTTCAAAACATGTAATTAATACTTGCAAATTAATTACATTTAGAAAATCCTCGCAAAGCTTCTCGTAGTAGTTGTTCAGTTGAGTTGTCCAAGCATAAATATCCACTTCTGAGTTGAAAAAAATAAGTTGGCGTGAGTTCAAAGGTGTTCCAGTGCATTCTGACTTTACAGTAGTGCGTCTTGACATGATTAAAAAGTTGCATCGGGCATGAGCCATACGGGCTCAATAAGTACCTTCCCTGTGGTACTTTGATGAGATTGATTTTTTTAGAGACCACGAAGTTCACGTAAAAAGAAGCGCCACTACGGTGGAAGAGAAGGTAAATGAAAGTAACGATTAAGAAAATAGCTTGGTAAGTTCGAATCTCCATCGACATTTTTAATTTCATATTCTTGTATCTATAGCAACATTAATACAGTATATGGTGGAACCATTCACATTTCAAAAACATATGCTAAAAACATAAATTCTTATTTCCATAGAGATACACTACAATGGAACAACTAATGTTTGCGCAAATCTGTTGCAGGGTGTGTGGCCTGTGCATGTTGTGTTGTACAACACGACACCGTGTTGTACAACAGTAGTTTGTACAAATAATTTGATCGTGTAATGGGCGCTTTTAAGTAACAGAAGTCTCCTACTTCCTTCAGCTTTTCACCAGCCAATTTGATGTCCATAGAGGTTTTTGATTCATTTTTCGACTGCATTCCAATATTTTTGTTTTACATTTATTAATTTTCATCATGAATTATCTCCTCAAAACGGAGTCCATACCATACAAAAATTCATTCAAATCCTCAGCCGTGTCAGTCAATATGACGATGTCATCAGCAAATCTCAGAGTTAAAATTATTTCTCCTTGAATCTTCACTCCCACTTTAAATTTTTCTCCTATTTCCTTCATTGCTTGTTCAATGTAAAGATTGAAAAGTATGGGTGATAAGTTGCAGCCTTGCCTCACACCTTTCTGAATGCCAGTTTCTCTCTCATGTCCTTCACTCGAATGACTGCTGTCTGGTTTCTGTATAGATTGTAGATCACCTCCTATCCCTGTACTTTATTCCCATCGTTTTTAAAATGTCAAACAATTTAATCCAATCAACGTTATCAAAAGCCTTTTCTAAGTCTACAAATGCCATGAACGTTCTCTTATCTTTCCTTATTCTACCTTCCAAAATCAGCCTAAGACTTCGTACAGCTTCCCTTGTTCCTACATTTCTCCTGAAACCAAACTGGTCTTCACCCAACTCCGTTTCTATCTGGCTTTCCATCCTCTTGTAAATGATTATTGACAGGATCTTTGAAGCATGAGTAACCAAGCTGATTGTACGGTAATCTTCACATCTGTCAGCTCCCACTTTCATTGGTATAGGGATGATTACATTCTTCTTGAAATCAGAGGGTGCATAACCTGTCTCATAAATCCTACACATCAATGAAACAACCTGATCAGACCTTCATTTCCTATGCAGCGTAGCAACTCAATCGTTTCCTGCTTAAGTCTTCCAATGCTCTGTCAAATTCTGATCTCATTATTAAATCTCCTTTCGCATCCTCATCAATTTCCTCCTCCCTTTCCATTACATGATTCTCAATCTCCTTTCCCTTATACAAACACTCTATTTAAGCTTTCCATCTCTCAACCTTTTCTTCCCTATCTATTAGAGGCTTTCCATTTGTGTCCTTAATATTACAGCACGTAGTCTTCTTTTCCCCAAAAGTATTCTCAATCCTTCGATAAGCTGTGTCTTCTTTTCCTAATTTCAGATAATTTTCTATATCTGCACATTTCTCTTTCAACCATTCTTCTTTCGCTTCCTTGCACTTCTTGTTAACCTCATTTCCCAGACGTCCGTATTCTGCTTTCCCCTTTTCATCTCTTACATTCATGTGTTTCCGCCTTTCATCCATCAATTCTAGTATATCATGAGTGATCCACGGTTTTCTACCTATTCTTTCTTTCCTACCAATGTTTTCTTCTGCGGATTTTGTTATTTCACTCTTCAAAAGTGCCCATTCGTCTGCAATTGAAGTTTGTTTAGGGTTTTTCATTAGTCCTTCCTTTATACTCTTCTTGAATCTTTCGTTTACATCCTTCACTTTCAGCCTATCTATTGCCCACCTTTTTGGCTTTCGACTTTTCTTCAGTTTCTTCAACTTTAATCTGCATTTCATAACAACCAGATTGTGGTCAGAGTTTATGTCAGCACCAGGATATGTTTTACAATCCAAAATCTGGTTTCGAAACCTCCGCTTGACCATAATGAAGTCGATTTGGTAACGCCCTGTATCTCCTGGTCTCATCCATGTGTATATTCTTCTATTGTGGTTATTGAATAACGTGTTAGCTATGACCAACTCATGCTCGGTGCAGAATTCCATCAGCCTGCTTCCTCGATCATTCCTTTCACCTAATCCGAAATTTTCTACTATCTTCCCTTCTCTTCTCTTCATTTTCCTACCACAGCATTCCAATCTCCCATTACTATAACATTTTCATCACCCTTGATATAACTCAGAATTTCATCTATTTCTTCGTAGACCTTTTCAACATCTTCATCAACAGCTTGACCGGTAGGCATATAGACTTGTACCACTGTGGTGCACGTAGGTTTTGTATTGATTTTTGCTACAATAATCGGTTCACTATATTGCTCACAATATTCCACCCGCTGTCCAAGTTTCCTACTCATTATGAGACCAACCCTTGCTTGGCCATTTTTTGATTTAGTGCTAATGACCCTATAGTCTCCTGACCAAAAGTCCAGTTCTTCCTGCCAGCTCATTTCACTAATCCCAAACAAATCTGACCTTAACCTATCCATTTCCCTTTCTAAGGTTTCTAACATTCCACACTCCGATCCGTAGATTGTCAGATTTCCTCTTTGTCACTTCTGTGATGTTAACCCCTCTCGAGTAGTCCCCACCCGGAGATCCGAACGGGGGACTAGTTTACCTCCGGATTTGAATTTTACAAGGGGGAGGCCATCATTACATGTAATTATGCATAGAGAGGTGCATATCCTCGGGAATAGCATTACGGCTGTAGTTTCCCGTTGCTTTCAGCCGAGCAGCAGAAAGCAGTGTAGCCATTAGATGGCTTATATTATCAATATCTTAACCGTCTATAAGACAAGTAAGGAATTGATTTATTCTGAAAGGCTGCTACTCCCTTTCAGAATAAGTAATAGAGCAATTCTACTAACAAAAATACTAACCTTCTACTAACAATTAAATACCAAAATTCAACTAAAGAAAAAATACTTAAGTTCCACCAACAACAAAATACTACCACTAAAACAGTCTGTCACCAGGCACACTCACATGCACCCTCACACAACACAGTCTAATGAAACAATGAACTATATCTATTAAGCAATGCAACTGCCACCAGACACCCTCACACCACAGTGTAATGGAACAATGAACTATAGCTAATAAACAAACAAACTAACTACATACTTAGAACTAAAACTAACTACATAGCCTACTTACATTCTAGAAGAGGAAATGGAAAACAAAAATAAGAGTAAGGGAAAATAAAATACAGGGGGAAAGGAAATGCCCTCAACCCTCAAAGAATGAGAATTAAGGGACTGGGAAGAAAGGAGAGCCAGGAAAGGCAGATAGGAAAGGTAAAGAGGAGAGGGACCGCCCCAAAGGCAATGGAAGAAGGAGAAAGACGGGACCCAGGTCAGGAAACCCTCGGGCTCGCCAACTCCCGAACTCTCCAGTCGTGAGCCCTTGAGCTTTAAATACTGCTTAAGTGTTTGACTGTTGAGGACTGGTGACCAAGATGTCCTTAACTTGAGAAGGACTCACAGCTTGATGTAAAATGTATTTCGTAAGAAAGCCTATATTAAGTTTGGATCATTTGCGATACGAGTTATGGTACGTATAAATATTATTATTCGTTTTAATTTGTTAGCACAACCATAATACGCACCTTTAATATTTGCAGTTTTAAAAATTCAGCGGACGACAAGGCCTATAATATACTATTTAATTAAGGTTCAGTGCTATTTATTTTGCAATATTCCTCAGTATGTTTATGCAAACGGATGGTGCACACTCTCCAATTCGGTATAGGCTAGGGTAGGATGGTGTGTTGCAAACTTTTGGACATAGATTCCTAAATTCATGCATATTTCATAGTTCTTTTCCTGTTACTGTAAAGGTTCGTCCTGACTTTGACTTTGTGTTTGGGATTGTAACTACTGTACAATGGTTGATCCAAAACACATTGTCAACTTCCAAATCATGTAATTCATGTCTGACATGTTGGATTTTGAGAGCATGTGCGAAGCTATCCTTACCTAATTGGTCAATGAATGAGCTCTGATTGACTGGAGAAACTGTTTCATAATTGAAAATACTACATTAATGACCCCCATTATGATACAGTTTTCTGACATATAATATTTACATTTCGACATCGTCGGAACATAAATAACCTAGTAAATTTACTTCAATATATTAAAAGTCTATACTGCAATCCATGCCTAGTCGTCATTCTCCTGCCACTTACTCTCACATGCATAAGGCTAAACTGTAATACACTATTTAGAGCACATGTATCTAGTGATAGATGTCTTGAGCTACACTATAATACACTATTTAAAGCACATGTATCTAGTGATAGTTATCTTGAGCTACACTATAATACACTATTTAAAGCACATGTATCTAGTGATAGTTGTCTTGAGCTACACTATAATACACTACTTAGAGCACATGTATCTAGTGATAGTTGTCTTGAGCTACACTATAATACACTATTTAAAGCACATGTATCTAGTGATAGTTGTCTTGAGCTACACTATAATACACTATTTAGAGCACATGTATCTAGTGATAGTTGTCTTGAGCTACACTATAATACACTATTTAAAGCACATGTATCTAGTGATAGTTGTCTTGAGCTACACTATAATACACTATTTAGAGCACATGTATCTAGTGATAGTTGTCTTGAGCTACACTATAATACACTATTTAAAGCACATGTATCTAGTGTTAGTTGTCTTGAGCTACACTTTAATACACTATTTAAAGCACATGTATCTAGTGATAGTTGTCTTGAGCTACACTATAATACACTATTTAAAGCACATGTATCTAGTGATAGTTATCTTGAGCTACACTATAATACACTATTTAAGGCACATGTATCTAGTGATAGTTGTCTTGAGCTACACTATAATACACTATTTAAAGCACATGTATCTGGTGATAGTTGTCTTGAGCTACACTATAATACACTATTTAGAGCACATGCATCTAGTGATAGTTGTCTTGAGCTACACTATAATACACTATTTAAAGCACATGTATCTAGTGATAGTTGTCTTGAGCTACACTATAATACACTATTTATAGCACATGTATCTAGTGATAGTTGTCTTGAGCTACACTATAATACACTATTTAGAGCACATGTATCTAGTGATAGTTGTCTTGAGATACACAATAATACACTATTTAAAGCACATGTATCTAGTGATAGTTGTCTTGAGCTACACTATAATACACTATTTAAAGCACATGTATCTAGTGATAGTTGTCCTGAGCTACACTATAATACACTATTTAAAGCACATGTATCTAGTGATAGATGTCTTGAGCTACACTATAATACACTATTTAAAGCACATGTATCTAGTGATAGTTATCTTGAGCTACACTATAATACACTATTTAAAGCACATGTATCTAGTGATAGTTGTCTTGAGCTACACTATAATACACTATTTAAAGCACATGTATCTAGTGATAGTTGTCTTGAGCTACACTATAATACACTATTTAGAGCACATGTATCTAGTGATAGTTGTCTTGAGCTACACTATAATACACTATTTAGAGCACATGTATCTAGTGATAGTTGTCTTGAGCTACACTATAATACACTATTTAAAGCACATGTATCTAGTGATAGTTATCTTGAGCTACTCTATAATACACTATTTAAAGCACATGTATCAAGGAATAGTTGTCTTGAGCTACACTATAATACACGATTTAAAGCACATGTATCTAGTGATAGTTGTCTTGAGCTACACTATAATACACTATTTAAAGCACATGTATCTAGTGATAGTTGTCTTGAGCTACACTATAATACACTATTTAAAGCACATGTATCTAGTGATAGTTGTCTTGAGCTACACTATAATACACTATTTATAGCACATGTATCTAGTGATAGTTGTCTTGAGCTACACTATAATACACTATTTAAAGCACATGTATCAAGGAATAGTTGTCTTGAGCTACACTATAATACACGATTTAAAGCACATGTATCTAGTGATAGTTGTCTTGAGCTACACTATAATACACTATTTAAAGCACATGTATCTAGTGATAGTTGTCTTGAGCTACACTATAATACACTATTTAAAGCACATGTATCAAGGAATAGTTGTCTTGAGCTACACTATAATACACGATTTAAAGCACATGTATCTAGTGATAGTTGTCTTGAGCTACACTATAATACACTATTTAAAGCACATGTATCTAGTGATAGTTGTCTTGAGCTACACTATAATACACTATTTAAAGCACATGTATCTAGTGATAGTTGTCTTGAGCTACACTATAATACACTATTTAAAGCACATTTATCTAGTGATAGATGTCTTGAGCTACACTATAATACACTATTTAAAGCACATGTATCTAGTGATAGATGTCTTGAGCTACACTATAATACACTATTTAAAGCACATGTATCTAGTGATAGTTGTCTTGAGCTACACTATAATACACTATTTAAAGCACATGTATCTAGTGATAGTTGTCTTGAGCTACACTATAATACACTATTTAGAGCACATGTATCTAGTGATAGTTGTCTTGAGCTACACTATAATACACTATTTAGAGCACATGTATCTAGTGATAGTTGTCTTGAGCTACACTATAATACACTATTTAAAGCACATGTATCTAGTGATAGTTGTCTTGAGCTACACTATAATACACTATTTAAAGCACATGTATCTAGTGATAGTTGTCTTGAGCTACACTATAATACACTATTTAAAGCACATGTATCTAGTGATAGTTGTCTTGAGCTACACTATAATACACTATTTAGAGCACATGTATCTAGTGATAGTTGTCTTGAGCTACACTATAATACACTATTTAGAGCACATGTATCAAGTGATAGTTATCTTGAGCTACACTATAATACACTATTTAAAGCACATGTATCTAGTGATAGTTGTCTTGAGTTACACTATAATACACTATTTAAAGCACATGTATCTAGTGATAGTTGTCTTGAGCTACACTATAATACACTATTTAAAGCACATGTATCTAGTGATAGTTGTCTTCAGCTACACTATAATACACTATTTAGAGCACATGTATCTAGTGATAGTTGTCTTGAGCTACACTATAATACACTATTTAAAGCACATGTATCTAGTGATAGTTGTCTTGAGCTACACTATAATACACTATTTAGAGCACATGTATCTAGTGATAGTTGTCTTGAGCTACACTATAATACACTATTTAAAGCACATGTATCTAGTGATAGTTGTCTTGAGCTACACTATAATACACTATTTAAAGCACATGTATCTAGTGATAGATGTCTTGAGCTACACTATAATACACTATTTAAAGCACATGTATCTAGTGATAGTTGTCTTGAGCTACACTATAATACACTATTTAAAGCACATGTATCTAGTGATAGTTGTCTTGAGCTACACTATATTACACTATTTAAAGCACATGTATCTAGTGATAGTTGTCTTTAGCTACACTATAATACACTATTTAGAGCACATGTATCTAGTGATAGTTGTCTTGAGCTACACTATAATACACTATTTAGAGCACATGTATCTAGTGATAGTTATCTTGAGCTACACTATAATACACTATTTAAAGCACATGTGTCAAGGAATAGTTGTCTTGAGCTACACTATAATACACGATTTAAAGCACATGTATCTAGTGATAGTTGTTTTGAGCTACACTATAATACACTATTTAAAGCACATGTATCTAGTGATAGTTGTCTTGAGCTACACTATAATACACTATTTAAAGCACATGTATCTAGTGATAGTTGTCTTGAGCTACACTATAATACACTATTTAAAGCACATGTATCTAGTGATAGTTGTCTTGAGCTACACTATAATACACTATTTATAGCACATGTATCTAGTGATAGTTGTCTTGAGCTACACTATAATACACTATTTAGAGCACATGTATCTAGTGATAGTTGTCTTGAGCTACACTATAATACACTATTTAGAGCACATGTATCTAGTGATAGTTGTCTTGAGCTACACTATAATACACTATTTAAAGCACATGTATCTAGTGATAGTTGTCTTGAGCTACTCTATAATACACTATTTAAAGCACATGTATCAAGGAATAGTTGTCTTGAGCTACACTATAATATACGATTTAAAGCACATGTATCTAGTGATAGTTGTCTTGAGCTACACTATAATACACTATTTAAAGCACATGTATCTAGTGATAGTTGTCTTGAGCTACACTATAATACACTATTTAAAGCACATGTATCTAGTGATAGTTGTCTTGAGCTACACTATAATACACTATTTATAGCACATGTATCTAGTGATAGTTGTCTTGAGCTACACTATAATACACTATTTAAAGCACATGTATCAAGGAATAGTTGTCTTGAGCTACACTATAATACACGATTTAAAGCACATGTATCTAGTGATAGTTGTCTTGAGCTACACTATAATACACTATTTAAAGCACATGTATCTAGAGATAGTTGTCTTGAGCAACACTATAATACACTATTTAAAGCACATGTATCAAGGAATAGTTGTCTTGAGCTACACTGTAATACACGATTTAAAGCACATGTATCTAGTGATAGTTGTCTTGAGCTACACTATAATACACTATTTAAAGCACATGTATCTAGTGATAGTTGTCTTGAGCTACACTATAATACACTATTTAAAGCACATGTATCTAGTGATAGTTGTCTTGAGCTACACTATAATACACTATTTAAAGCACATTTATCTAGTGATAGATGTCTTGAGCTACACTATAATACACTATTTAAAGCACATGTATCTAGTGATAGTTATCTTGAGCTACACTATAATACACTATTTAAAGCACATGTATCTAGTGATAGTTGTCTTGAGCTACACTATAATACACTATTTAAAGCACATGTATCTAGTGATAGTTGTCTTGAGCTACACTATAATACACTATTTAGAGCACATGTATCTAGTGATAGTTGTCTTGAGCTACACTATAATACACTATTTAGAGCACATGTATCTAGTGATAGTTGTCTTGAGCTACACTATAATACACTATTTAAAGCACATGTATCTAGTGATAGTTGTCTTGAGCTACACTATAATACACTATTTAAAGCACATGTATCAAGGAATAGATGTCATGAGCTACACTATAATACACGATTTAAAGCACATGTATCTAGTGATAGTTGTCTTGAGCTACACTATAATACACTATTTAAAGCACATGTATCTAGTGATAGATGTCTTGAGCTACACTATAATACACTATTTAAAGCACATGTATCTAGTGATAGTTGTCTTGAGCTACACTATAATACACTATTTAGAGCACATGTATCTAGTGATAGTTGTCTTGAGCTACACTATAATACACTATTTAAAGCACATGTATCTAGTGATAGTTGTCTTGAGCTACACTATAATACACTATTTAGAGCACATGTATCTAGTGATAGTTGTCTTGAGCTACACTATAATACACTATTTAGAGCACATGTATCTAGTGATAGTTGTCTTGAGCTACACTATAATACACTATTTAAAGCACATGTATCTAGTGATAGTTGTCTTGAGCTACACTATAATACACTATTTAAAGCACATGTATCTAGTGATAGTTGTCTTGAGCTACACTATAATACACTATTTAAAGCACATGTATCTAGTGATAGTTGTCTTGAGCTACACTATAATACACTATTTAGAGCACATGTATCTAGTGATAGTTGTCTTGAGCTACACTATAATACACTATTTAGAGCACATGTATCAAGTGATAGTTATCTTGAGCTACACTATAATACACTATTTAAAGCACATGTATCTAGTGATAGTTGTCTTGAGCTACACTATAATACACTATTTAAAGCACATGTATCTAGTGATAGTTGTCTTGAGCTACACTATAATACACTATTTAAAGCACATGTATCTAGTGATAGTTGTCTTGAGCTACACTATAATACACTATTTAGAGCACATGTATCTAGTGATAGTTGTCTTGAGCTACACTATAATACACTAATTAAAGCACATGTATCTAGTGATAGTTGTCTTGAGCTACACTATAATACACTATATAGAGCACATATATCTAGTGATAGTTGTCTTGAGCTACACTATAATACACTATTTAAAGCACATGTATCTAGTGATAGTTGTCTTGAGCTACACAATAATACACTATTTTAAGCACATGTATCTAGTGATAGATGTCTTCAGCTACACTATAATACACTATTTAAAGCACATGTATCTAGTGATAGTTGTCTTGAGCTACACTATAATACACTATTTAAAGCACATGTATCTAGTGATAGTTGTCTTGAGCTACACTATATTACACTATTTAAAGCACATGTATCTAGTGATAGTTGTCTTGAGCTACACTATAATACACTATTTAGAGCACATGTATCTAGTGATAGTTGTCTTGAGCTACACTATAATACACTATTTAGAGCACATGTATCTAGTGATAGTTATCTTGAGCTACACTATAATACACTATTTAAAGCACATGTATCAAGGAATAGTTGTCTTGAGCTACACTATAATACACGATTTAAAGCACATGTATCTAGTGATAGTTGTTTTGAGCTACACTATAATACACTATTTAAAGCACATGTATCTAGTGATAGTTGTCTTGAGCTACACTATAATACACTATTTAAAGCACATGTATCTAGTGATAGTTGTCTTGAGCTACACTATAATACACTATTTAGAGCACATGTATCTAGTGATAGTTGTCTTGAGCTACACTATAATACACTATTTAGAGCACATGTATCTAGTGATAGTTATCTTGAGCTACACTATAATACACTATTTAGAGCACATGTATCTAGTGATAGTTGTCTTGAGCTACACTATAATACACTATTTAGAGCACATGTATCTAGTGATAGTTGTCTTGAGCTACACTATAATACACTATTTAAAGCACATGTATCTAGTGATAGTTGTCTTGAGCTACACTTTAATACACTATTTAAAGCACATGTATCTAGTGATAGTTGTCTTGAGCTACACTATAATACACTATTAAGAGCACTTGTATCTAGTGATAGTTGTCTTGAGCTACACTATAATACACTATTTAAAGCACATGTATCTAGTGATAGTTGTCTTAAGCTACACTATAATACACTATTTAAAGCACATTTATCTAGTGATAGATGTCTTGAGCTACACTATAATACACTATTTAAAGCACATGTATCTAGTGATAGTTATCTTGAGCTACACTATAATACACTATTTAAAGCACATGTATCTAGTGATAGTTGTCTTGAGCTACACTATAATACACTATTTAAAGCACATGTATCTAGTGATAGTTGTCTTGAGCTACACTATAATACACTATTTAGAGCACATGTATCTAGTGATAGTTGTCTTGAGCTACACTATAATACACTATTTAAAGCACATGTATCTAGTGATAGTTGTCTTGAGCTACACTATAATACACTATTTAGAGCACATGTATCTAGTGATAGATGTCTTGAACTACACTATAATACACTATTTAAAGCACATGTATCTAGTGATAGTTGTCTTGAGCTACACTATAATACACTATTTAGAGCACATGTATCTAGTGATAGTTGTCTTGAGCTACACTATAATACACTATTTAGAGCACATGTATCTAGTGATAGTTGTCTTGAGCTACACTATAATACACTATTTAGAGCACATGTATCTAGTGATAGTTATCTTGAGCTACACTATAATACACTATTTAAAGCACATGTATCAAGGAATAGTTGTATTGAGCTACACTATAATACACGATTTAAAGCACATGTATCTAGTGATAGTTGTCTTGAGCTACACTATAATACACTATTTAAAGCACATGTATCTAGTGATAGTTGTCTTGAGCTACACTATAATACACTATTTAGAGCACATGTATCTAGTGATAGTTGTCTTGAGCTACACTATAATACACTATTTAAAGCACATGTATCTAGTGATAGTTGTCTTGAGCTACACTATAATACACTATTTAAAGCACATTTATCTAGTGATAGATGTCTTGAGCTACACTATAATACACTATTTAAAGCACATGTATCTAGTGATAGTTATCTTGAGCTACACTATAATAAACTATTTAAAGCACATGTATCTAGTGATAGTTGTCTTGAGCTACACTATAATACACTATTTAAAGCACATGTATCTAGTGATAGTTGTCTTGAGCTACACTATAATACACTATTTAGAGCACATGTATCTAGTGATAGTTGTTTTGAGCTACACTATAATACACTATTTAAAGCACATGTATCTAGTGATAGTTGTCTTGAGCTACACTATAAAACACTATTTAAAGCACATGTATCTAGTGATAGTTGTCTTGAGCTACACTATAATACACTATTTAGAGCACATGTATCTAGTGATAGTTGTCTTGAGCTACACTATAATACACTATTTAGAGCACATGTATCTAGTGATAGTTGTCTTGAGCTACACTATAATACACTATTTAAAGCACATGTATCTAGTGATAGTTGTCTTGAGCTACTCTATAATACACTATTTAAAGCACATGTATCAAGGAATAGTTGTCTTGAGCTACACTATAATACACGATTTAAAGCACATGTATCTAGTGATAGTTGTCTTGAGCTACACTATAATACACTATTTAAAGCACATGTATCTAGTGATAGTTGTCTTGAGCTACACTATAATACACTATTTAAAGCACATGTATCTAGTGATAGTTGTCTTGAGCTACACTATAATACACTATTTATAGCACATGTATCTAGTGATAGTTGTCTTGAGCTACACTATAATACACTATTTAAAGCACATGTATCAAGGAATAGTTGTCTTGAGCTACACTATAATACACGATTTAAAGCACATGTATCTAGTGATAGTTGTCTTGAGCTACACTATAATACACTATTTAAAGCACATGTATCTAGAGATAGTTGTCTTGAGCAACACTATAATACACTATTTAAAGCACATGTATCAAGGAATAGTTGTCTTGAGCTACACTATAATACACGATTTAAAGCACATGTATCTAGTGATAGTTGTCTTGAGCTACACTATAATACACTATTTAAAGCACATGTATCTAGTGATAGTTGTCTTGAGCTACACTATAATACACTATTTAAAGCACATGTATCTAGTGATAGTTGTCTTGAGCTACACTATAATACACTATTTAAAGCACATTTATCTAGTGATAGATGTCTTGAGCTACACTATAATACACTATTTAAAGCACATGTATCTAGTGATAGTTATCTTGAGCTACACTATAATACACTATTTAAAGCACATGTATCTAGTGATAGTTGTCTTGAGCTACACTATAATACACTATTTAAAGCACATGTATCTAGTGATAGTTGTCTTGAGCTACACTATAATACACTATTTAGAGCACATGTATCTAGTGATAGTTGTCTTGAGCTACACTATAATACACTATTTAGAGCACATGTATCTAGTGATAGTTGTCTTGAGCTACACTATAATACACTATTTAAAGCACATGTATCTAGTGATAGTTGTCTTGAGCTACACTATAATACACTATTTAAAGCACATGTATCAAGGAATAGATGTCATGAGCTACACTATAATACACGATTTAAAGCACATGTATCTAGTGATAGTTGTCTTGAGCTACACTATAATACACTATTTAAAGCACATGTATCTAGTGATAGATGTCTTGAGCTACACTATAATACACTATTTAAAGCACATGTATCTAGTGATAGTTGTCTTGAGCTACACTATAATACACTATTTAGAGCACATGTATCTAGTGATAGTTGTCTTGAGCTACACTATAATACACTATTTAAAGCACATGTATCTAGTGATAGTTGTCTTGAGCTACACTATAATACACTATTTAGAGCACATGTATCTAGTGATAGTTGTCTTGAGCTACACTATAATACACTATTTAGAGCACATGTATCTAGTGATAGTTGTCTTGAGCTACACTATAATACACTATTTAAAGCACATGTATCTAGTGATAGTTGTCTTGAGCTACACTATAATACACTATTTAAAGCACATGTATCTAGTGATAGTTGTCTTGAGCTACACTATAATACACTATTTAAAGCACATGTATCTAGTGATAGTTGTCTTGAGCTACACTATAATACACTATTTAGAGCACATGTATCTAGTGATAGTTGTCTTGAGCTACACTATAATACACTATTTAGAGCACATGTATCAAGTGATAGTTATCTTGAGCTACACTATAATACACTATTTAAAGCACATGTATCTAGTGATAGTTGTCTTGAGCTACACTATAATACACTATTTAAAGCACATGTATCTAGTGATAGTTGTCTTGAGCTACACTATAATACACTATTTAAAGCACATGTATCTAGTGATAGTTGTCTTGAGCTACACTATAATACACTATTTAGAGCACATGTATCTAGTGATAGTTGTCTTGAGCTACACTATAATACACTAATTAAAGCACATGTATCTAGTGATAGTTGTCTTGAGCTACACTATAATACACTATATAGAGCACATATATCTAGTGATAGTTGTCTTGAGCTACACTATAATACACTATTTAAAGCACATGTATCTAGTGATAGTTGTCTTGAGCTACACAATAATACACTATTTTAAGCACATGTATCTAGTGATAGATGTCTTGAGCTACACTATAATACACTATTTAAAGCACATGTATCTAGTGATAGTTGTCTTGAGCTACACTATAATACACTATTTAAAGCACATGTATCTAGTGATAGTTGTCTTGAGCTACACTATATTACACTATTTAAAGCACATGTATCTAGTGATAGTTGTCTTGAGCTACACTATAATACACTATTTAGAGCACATGTATCTAGTGATAGTTGTCTTGAGCTACACTATAATACACTATTTAGAGCACATGTATCTAGTGATAGTTATCTTGAGCTACACTATAATACACTATTTAAAGCACATGTATCAAGGAATAGTTGTCTTGAGCTACACTATAATACACGATTTAAAGCACATGTATCTAGTGATAGTTGTTTTGAGCTACACTATAATACACTATTTAAAGCACATGTATCTAGTGATAGTTGTCTTGAGCTACACTATAATACACTATTTAAAGCACATGTATCTAGTGATAGTTGTCTTGAGCTACACTATAATACACTATTTAGAGCACATGTATCTAGTGATAGTTGTCTTGAGCTACACTATAATACACTATTTAGAGCACATGTATCTAGTGATAGTTATCTTGAGCTACACTATAATACACTATTTAGAGCACATGTATCTAGTGATAGTTGTCTTGAGCTACACTATAATACACTATTTAGAGCACATGTATCTAGTGATAGTTGTCTTGAGCTACACTATAATACACTATTTAAAGCACATGTATCTAGTGATAGTTGTCTTGAGCTACACTTTAATACACTATTTAAAGCACATGTATCTAGTGATAGTTGTCTTGAGCTACACTATAATACACTATTAAGAGCACATGTATCTAGTGATAGTTGTCTTGAGCTACACTATAATACACTATTTAAAGCACATGTATCTAGTGATAGTTGTCTTAAGCTACACTATAATACACTATTTAAAGCACATTTATCTAGTGATAGATGTCTTGAGCTACACTATAATACACTATTTAAAGCACATGTATCTAGTGATAGTTATCTTGAGCTACACTATAATACACTATTTAAAGCACATGTATCTAGTGATAGTTGTCTTGAGCTACACTATAATACACTATTTAAAGCACATGTATCTAGTGATAGTTGTCTTGAGCTACACTATAATACACTATTTAGAGCACATGTATCTAGTGATAGTTGTCTTGAGCTACACTATAATACACTATTTAAAGCACATGTATCTAGTGATAGTTGTCTTGAGCTACACTATAATACACTATTTAGAGCACATGTATCTAGTGATAGATGTCTTGAACTACACTATAATACACTATTTAAAGCACATGTATCTAGTGATAGTTGTCTTGAGCTACACTATAATACACTATTTAGAGCACATGTATCTAGTGATAGTTGTCTTGAGCTACACTATAATACACTATTTAGAGCACATGTATCTAGTGATAGTTGTCTTGAGCTACACTATAATACACTATTTAGAGCACATGTATCTAGTGATAGTTATCTTGAGCTACACTATAATACACTATTTAAAGCACATGTATCAAGGAATAGTTGTCTTGAGCTACACTATAATACACGATTTAAAGCACATGTATCTAGTGATAGTTGTCTTGAGCTACACTATAATACACTATTTAAAGCACATGTATCTAGTGATAGTTGTCTTGAGCTACACTATAATACACTATTTAGAGCACATGTATCTAGTGATAGTTGTCTTGAGCTACACTATAATACACTATTTAAAGCACATGTATCTAGTGATAGTTGTCTTGAGCTACACTATAATACACTATTTAAAGCACATTTATCTAGTGATAGATGTCTTGAGCTACACTATAATACACTATTTAAAGCACATGTATCTAGTGATAGTTATCTTGAGCTACACTATAATAAACTATTTAAAGCACATGTATCTAGTGATAGTTGTCTTGAGCTACACTATAATACACTATTTAAAGCACATGTATCTAGTGATAGTTGTCTTGAGCTACACTATAATACACTATTTAGAGCACATGTATCTAGTGATAGTTGTTTTGAGCTACACTATAATACACTATTTAAAGCACATGTATCTAGTGATAGTTGTCTTGAGCTACACTATAAAACACTATTTAAAGCACATGTATCTAGTGATAGTTGTCTTGAGCTACACTATAATACACTATTTAGAGCACATGTATCTAGTGATAGTTGTCTTGAGCTACACTATAATACACTATTTAGAGCACATGTATCTAGTGATAGTTATCTTGAGCTACACTATAATACACTATTTAGAGCACATGTATCTAGTGATAGTAATCTTGAGCTACACTATAATACACTATTTAAAGCACATGTATCAAGGAATAGTTGTCTTGAGCTACACTATAATACACGATTTAAAGCACATGTATCTAGTGATAGTTGTCTTGAGCTACACTATAATACACTATTTAAAGCACATGTATCTAGTGATAGTTTTCTTGAGCTACACTATAATACACTATTTAGAGCACATGTATCTAGTGATAGTTGTCTTGAGCTACACTATAAAACACTATTTAAAGCACATGTATCTAGTGATAGTTGTCTTGAGCTACACTATAATACACTATTTAGAGCACATGTATCTAGTGATAGTTGTCTTGAGCTACACTATAATACACTATTTAGAGCACATGTATCTAGTGATAGTTATCTTGAGCTACACTATAATACACTATTTATAGCACATGTATCTAGTGATAGTTGTCTTGAGCTACACTATAATACACTATTTAGAGCACATGTATCTAGTGATAGTTGTCTTGAGCTACACTATAATACACTATTTAAAGCACATGTATCTAGTGATAGTTGTCTTGAGCTACACTATAATACACTATTTAAAGCACATGTATCTAGTGATAGTTGTCTTGAGCTACACTATAATACACTATTTAAAGCACATGTATCTAGTGATAGTTGTCTTGAGCTACACTATAATACACTATTTAGAGCACATGTATCTAGTGATAGTTGTCTTGAGCTACACTATAATACACTATTTAGAGCACATGTATCTAGTGATAGTTGTCTTGAGCTACACTATAATACACTATTTAGAGCACATGTATCTAGTGATAGTTGTCTTGAACTACACTATAATACACTATTTAAGGCAAATGTATCAAGGAATAGTTGTCTTGAGCTACAGTATTTAAAGCACATATAACTAGTGATCGTTGTCCGATAACCGGTGTTAATTGTGATGGCTGTATTAGTGTATGTTATCTGTGATTCATGCAGAAGGACTGCTGACGATTAATTTTTTCAAGTAGTTCCTACATTTGCCACCAAATGCTACCATCCACGACACCTACCGTAGCTGCGGACGCGGCTACTAAATGCCATCGCAGTCAGCATCCGGTGGCGAACGTTGGAACTAATAGAGCGTTATCAAACTAACCTACACATTTTTTCTTCCATAAGTGTAGTTAGTAGAAGGTTCTCTTTCATGCCATAAATCTATGACACGGGACCGCCGGCTTTACTTCCCCTCCGAAAGAAGGCATACTGAGGGATTTTAACGCTCTTAAAAATGCGAAGAGTTCGTCCGGATTTGAACCCGCGATCTTGGGCACTACGCCACGAAGCCGCTTGCAAAAAACGTAGTTAAACGAAATGTAGGTATAATTTGTGCCATTATGTGCAGATTGATAACTATTATGATGGCTGAGACAATGAAACAGTCCACGAACTACGTACAAAATAAATCATTTACAACCTTGTAAATCTTCAAAAGTGAAGTGACAAGCATGTCAGGTAGAAAAACGTCCGCTGTTGACGTCCTTCCACTCATTCACATTACCTTTCATTTTCATTATTCTTCATGTGAATTGTATGTGCTCGTTCAAGGAAAGTTTTCCTTTGAAGTTTTGTTGGACAGGCTGATGAAGGGGGAGTGTTAGCCCTCGAAACATGTCCCTGTAAGTAATTAGTAATAAATAGTATTGAAAGGCGGAAATTTTATTGTTCTTTCAAAGTTAAAATATTTTTTTTACCATCACTTCATAGTATCGACAAGGTGGACTACACAATTACATATTGATGATGATCAGGTGCCATCAAGTCGGCGTCGACTCCTAGCGACTGCATGGATGGACTGTCTCCATATGATTCGGTCTTCAGTCATATATTTCAGATCCTTCACTGACATATTCATGTTGGATTTGATGGAGTCGATCCATCTCAATGCTGGCCGCCCTCGTCTCCGAGACCTTTACATCTTTCCAAGCATAATTGTCTTTTCCAACGAATCAGAACGTCTCATAATGTATCCAAAATATGACAGCTGTAATCTTGTTATCAATGCTTCAAGAGACAGATCTGTTTTTTTTAATTACCCATACATTTGTCTTCTTGGCTGTCCAAGGAATAAGCATTATCCTTCTCCCACACCAGAGCTCAAAATCATCAATATACTTCCTATCTCGTTTCCTTATGGTCCAGCTTTCGCAACCATATATAGCTATGGAAAAGACTAGTACCTTAACCTTTCTGATTTTAGTAGGTAAAGATACATTTGAACATGGATGAAATTGTAAAGGAAACAAAGGAAGGGAAATAAAGAAATGAAGTTACTGTTATTTGCAGATGATATTGTAGTCTAGGGAAGGAACACCAAAGAAGTGCACGAACAACTAGGTGCACTGAACGAAAATATTCAGAAATACGGCATGAAAATCAGTAGGCTATAGAGAAAAGCAAGACCATGGTGATGACAAGAGGGGAAAGACAGGGAAAGGGCACTGTGAAAATTGGAAGTCAGAGTTTGGAAATTGTGGACATGTTCAAATACCTAGGAAGTGAATTAATGCAAACTAATGGAGATTAACAGGAGGGTACAGCAGAGCAATGCATTCTATCAAATTGTAAGAAAACTTGTTTGGGATAAGAAAGTACTGCGCCCGAATCTCGCATTAGCCACCACCCATATCCGCTGAGATGGTAAAGGATTGTAAGGACGTCGATACCCAGCTAGATACATCAACACTTCCCTACTGGGCGAATGACTAGGAAACCCTGGACGCTTACGGACGTACAATAACACTACAAATTAGTTACACATTTACTAGCAATACTAATTCCATAATAAGATGGTAGTACGAGAATCTCGGATCTCGGACGTGAACGGTGAAGTTGAGACTAAGTGTGTCCTAGTAACTAACTGGCAGTATTATCGCACGGCGATTGCGAAATGAAAAGATGATCAGTTTCTATAAAACAAACAGGCAAACCAAAAACAAGTGACTGGGATTTATTTCCGAAAAATATACAACAATAAAAATCCCTATCACCTTAAAAAAAAATGTTAAAATGCAAGAATTAAAATTATTAAATGGTAGATAAACTCTCTACAACTTAAATTTGCATATTCATAAAGAATTGTGTTGCGAAAACATTAAGCATCGAATGTAAACATCGAATATCAAAACTTAGTAGTCATATTGTGACTTGTTTATGAATGTAGCTTGATCTGTGATCAGCTGTTCGTCTTAATAAAGTATTTTACATAACAAAAAAAACTACAATATGCATCTATATCATAACACACGTGAATAAAAATATAATAATAATAGTAATTATTAAATTAATAACTTATTTACATAGCTGAAATACACACGTCCAGCGCGGCATTCAAATTTGAACTAGATCTGACGTGATCTTGTCAATCTACTAGCGCTCTCGTTACAAAAACAATTCTTCTCAACACTGGTTCTCACAAAACGATAAATTCTAGTATCACTGGGTTATTTGTCACATTCCATTAGAACTATTAATAACGAACAATAAAGCTAGTTATAATTCTGAGCAGATATATCAATGAATAATAAATAATGGTTACACCAAAGATCGAGACGGAACTACCTAGTTACATAAAAACGTCGTGGATATAATATTAACGCTTACTGACATGAACAACACATAAATACACAACTAAATGTCAGCTGTATTCTCAACACACTGTCGTAATTTATTGCTCCAACGGCAATACTCATTTTCGTTTCATATACGTGAACAATACCTTATCATGGCGTCAAATACGCTTCCAAATATAACACAACTCCTTCTTCCTCCTTATCACAATAGCTTTCACAAAATACTGCACGGCATTCCTTCAAAAAAAAACATCTTCCTACATACTGTGCCCTTTTAGCAAGAAATATGCCAATCACAGTATACCAGCGTAGCTCAATTCGGGATTTTCGGGGCAGCGGTAAGTTACCCCACTCTGTGACTCACATATTTTGGATTAATTAGAGGATACACTTGCAAAAATAACAACAAAATCAATTCCTATTTTAACACATTTAATTAATAAAAATTATGGCGCTACAAACAATTAAACAATTAAATTACTGACCCATAATCAACTACTTGTTCCAAATGAACAAGGAATAACAATATAATAAAACAAATATTGTATTAAAACATATGGTTTCCATATAAACCAACAATTCCTAATTATTTTTACTTCCATAAAGCATCAACTGTAATTTTCATATAACTCCGAGCTCTTTTGGCTCAATGCTTTCTGTAATAATGGTGTCACTCTTTGTACACCTCAAATACTACTTTTTTTTATATTTTCTTAATCATCAAACAAATGTATAATTACATTTTAAAATTACATGTTAATTATCTAACTCAATATTTGGGCATTTTCACATATTTTCAGCTGTTATCATCTCTCTCTAGTTTCACAAATACATTAAGGTAATCAGGAAATTACTTGTGTACTCCAGAGTATGAAGATACTTGACACAGTCAAAAAAAAACTATGGTCACTCCCGGAACCTAGTTGTCTTCAATTAACTCATGGAATCCTACTTCCATACAACATTACAATAGGGATTGTTATTTATCTCATATGTCTAATAAGACCATTATCACATAAAAAAAACTACGATCTGAACAGGCAAGCGGAAATATCAAACGCCCGGGTCGTTAACAACTTTAAACACTCACGGTGTATTCATTACTCCTTACAAGACGGCCTCCAGACACCCTCCTACACCAAGGGTCTGGCCGTGAAACTTGAGAGTTATTTATGACTATGCGGGAACCCTCCCCTCTAGCCCAGGCTAGAGCTCTCTTTAATGATTTTACAAAACACAAACCTTTCATTCTCAGTTCTTTGTGGAGACCTGGCATTCTATTCTTCGTGTACATTCAACCATATTATTGGGCTCATAAACCACTTCGTAATCTTGGCGTTTATTAATTATGAAAGGTCCTCATTGATTGTGGAAGAGTAATCAACGACGAATAATAAAGGGGCTTTCAAAATAAGAGGATTCTGAGTTCGAATCTCTTCACATGCCTCGGGAACCTTTCCCATATAGAGGACTATACAAAATTCGATTTAGGGTCAGCCAATAGCTTAAGACCTACGCTCAATACCATACATTTGCTCCCTTTCAATAACATACACAATGCCTCGTGATACTACGTCACAAATAGAGGACTTATACCAAATCTCAATTCGCTACAATCAACTACCTCTCATAAGTAATTTACCAAGTACATTAACTTTTACGCGTTCCTAGCGTGACATTTTACTTTAATTGCGCTCCTTTTGCGCTATACATCTTTTTAAGCCGAGCGTCATCCAAAGAACTGATAATACCATATTAGCAATTGACATACATTTCAATTTTTATATTATTCTTTTCCTTTGACAATAACTTATTTGATCTTTATTTAATATTTCCTTACTTGGTTATTATTATTATTATTTCATATCTTTATTCTTTACACAAGCTCAAAAGCTATTTCTTTCATATCTCAAATTTACCTTTATTTAAATATCTTTCATGATAATTATTAATCTTTCGCTTGCTCTTATGACAGTCGTTAAATACATTAACATTTTATTCATATATTTCCTCTACTGGATTTATTCTTTACATAATTATTTATAGTTTCTCAAATTTCTATTTTTGTTCAGACCGCGTTTTTTGTTTATTCAGTATTTATTTATTTAAACACATCCCTTTTACTCAAAAACTCCGGTGGATTTGTACACAATCATTTCCTGACACCAAAATATAATGAAATTCATTACTCACATGTTTTTAAGGTCGTCCCATGACCTTTATCCTTGTGCGGTGTTTCATTTTGGCCCACTTTAAAATTTACTCCATATTATAGAAATTCATCTTATGTACAAACACTTCTTGACACATATTTAATACACTTAACATTAACGACATTTTTAATACACTTGTGTATCTCTTTACAACACACAATAAACACTAAAAAATATTATTTTTACACACAATCTTGATCGATTTACACTTCACAACTTTTGATCACTAGGCCGTATTTTCTTAGCCTATCACACGTGACCTCTTAATTTCCCGTTTCCAAGGGTGAAATTTATTCAATGTCGGCTTCCTATCCTGCAGAATACGAAAGTCTCGAAACATCTACTTTTCCCTGGAATCCTAATTCTTCGAATCCTATTCTGGATGACCGGCTATTTCTCTAGCTTGAACGGCTTCTTTTAGATCTAGTTTATCGATCCTAGTGAAAGTCTGTTCGGATCGAGGTCCCCTCGATAACCTATCGATGATCGATGGATTTATTTTATAGCAGCTTGTACTTCTCGAGTCTAGTGCTTTAGAATAGTTCGTCTGCTTTTTGGAGATAATGTCTATAGTCTCCGTTCTTCTTTATTTAATCGGTTCTAGCACTCCTACGTTTCTGAAATACGTTGCGAACCTTACTCTGTTTTTCCCTATTTGGGTCCTTTAATTTAGATAACTGTTTATCTTCCTGTTACGGTACTTCCGTACGTTATGATATTTTCATTCGTCTATTTAAAGACCTATCGCCTTAAGTCCAACGTTCGCAGCCTGCTCTGACTATATTTTACGAACTTTTTCACTGTAAACTTGTGTACTGTCGGACCTAAATCCTGTAACTAGGATTTTCCTAAATTTTTAACACGGCGATACTTTAATATTTCTTCTTTACAACTCCTTATGGAGGCAAGCAAGTTGTTAATACTGCGACGCCTATGGCTATCGGATATTAATTCTGCGGTGTAATACAGCGTTTCTCCCCTCAAGGAGTACTGGTAAACTGTCTTCGATGTGACGCAGAGTGACGCCCCACACGGCTGTCTGAATACTGATGCGTAGCAACGCCCCCTCGGGCTATTTGGAACTGCTTGTACTGATGCTCCAGCGTCACGTCCCCTGGACTGTTTGAGACTGCATGATGTGATACAGCACCTCCCCTCACGGAGTCTGTAGTGAACTGCATCTTTGGCTTGGTGATGCCAGGAGCTTTATACTATTTCGCTACAAAAAGATAAGACTCTAGCCCTTTCCGTGTCCAACTTTTAAAATAATGGTTGCACCATTATAAAAATTATACCTTCAAAAAGCTCGTCTTCTCAATGTTAAATAATCTCATTGCGCTTAAGAATCGATCGTGCAATTTGGAGATATTAATTAATTTGTAATCTTCAGCTGCGTAGGTGTTGCTGTTCTTTTGTACTCTCCCCTCTCTACAGGCCTTGGTAAATCCCCGATGACGTATACTTGCGTTTGCAGTTTTCTCCTGTGCAATTATTAAAGGGTTTTTCTTTACACAAAAATCTCTCATTCGAAATGACTCACTGTACTGTAATTGTTTACTTATTTTTATACTCGTAAACGGGTTAAATTTAATTATTCTTCTTCTGGCGCATAAGCGGTGTTGTCGTTTTTCAGCAAGCTAAGCTCGATTTCCGAGTCAGGCTTCCTTGTCTAATAGTGGGAATTTTCCACTCGGTTATTAATACTCATGACTAGCTCCTTTCTGAATGTCAAGAGGGGTGATCTCATCTCTCGAACACCTGGTCCACGCCGCTTGCACAACGTTAGGCTAGCATCTTGGCTTGATCTTTCTCTAAGTTACATTAGAAACTGTACGTTTCTTTCATTTCTTCCCCAAATATATGGATTCGACCTCCTTGGACCCTATGGCACATGGGTTCATCTCACCCTTCCTTAGGATAAATAAATTTTCGAAAAAATTTGAGGAAATTTATTTCAATTAATTTTGTCTTTCTTTTATTCGTCGAAGCCATCATAACGTTGTTCGTACTGCCCCCGTAATTTGAATTATATTGAGACCACGATGGCTGTATTGGCAAATATGAGTAAAGTTATGGATGTCATAGTTATGACGTGGATATTCATGACGTAGGCACGGATGACGTATACTTCATGTAAGTAGGCTGATTGAGCTGAGATTCTTGGTGACGTCATGATTTTGTTCGAGAAAGATCCGAGATTTACGACGCAGTCGCAGGAAACAAGGTATTGTGCTAAGGAAGAAGCTACGCTATTGGAGGAGAGACTCGAACCAATGAACGATAGTTTGGAAGGAAGACGGAGATTGCTGAAACTACGATATTTGATTACTTTTTTGGCATGCAGATTTGTGGAAATCTATTTTCAGTTATGGCATTGATTTGGAATTTTGAAGAAATTAATTTTGAGTTTTTGAAATTTGAAAATCCGTCAAGTATAGCCAAAGTTAAAACTTCCAGCAATGACGCAGCAACAGGCTATGGAAGGGATGGATACGCCCCTTAAGAAGTTGATAAAAGGTCGTGCACAGGAGAGAGGAGCTCTCATATCTCTCAGATCTCAGAAATCAGAACTCAGATCTAATATGTCAGATCGCATATATATTTCTGGTGATATATAGTTATTTTCAAGTGATTCAGTGAAGTAAGTTGTCTTTAGCGTGGTTAAAGCCCGGCGCATCGAACGAACTCGGAGCAGTTCCATTTTACGCTGCTCGAAACTAGGTGAAGTTGAAACGCTCACATTAACGTTTCCACCAGTCAAGATATCTAGCGCTAACTTCAGCCTTTATTATAGTTCTATTGGGCAGTATAACATTGAGGTGTATAGAAGATTTGAACAATTTCACAGTTATACATCGAAAGATATTGGAACTTTAAGGCTGCCAACAAAAGTGATTTTCTCGCCACATGAGAAACACTTTTAAAATTCCACATTATACACTACGGCTGACACGTGGAGTGCAACAGTGATATTGGAGAATACGTTTGGTATTACAACGATACATTCGACTATGGAACATTATAATCTTGCAGTGCTTTCGATGATTATAACAGTAGTTGAGATGGAAGGCTAAGGCTTTAATGCAATTGGGACATATATCATTGGAGTAAAGTAACAGCATGGAACTTCGTTAATCGTCTTTCTACAAAAGCGAGCATGTAGTGAACATCCAACTACGCACATGCATCGTGAATCCATCGCTGAATTATACCAGATAACAGTGGAAATATTTTCATACTCCACAACTATGAATATTTCTGCGGAAATAACTACAATAAACTTCATGGCGAATTCCTGCAAGAACTTCAGAGAACTTTCAAGAGAGGCCAGGGTTGTCCCGGCGCACAAAGAAGAGTTTTGCCAGAAGGATGTTTTTCGTATCCGCGGAGCAGTGCAATTTCGGAGGAGGAAGCAGTTCGATTCTCCGAGGACGCTGATTCCAAGTTCGAGGACGGAGCACATCTTTACGCTGGTGAAATGGAACCAACAGCAGTTTTCTTTGAAAACTTTCCTCTGGAACTTCAATCAACAGATAAGGTAGTCGTGAACGTTTCTTGTATTATTTGAGTCTTGTAGCGATATCTGAGCAACCATTCTTCCCATATTTTCTGTCCTATCTTTTGCCCCATTTTCTTGATTGATATTTCTGTACTCAATACACTTCGATGATTTATGCCTTTTTCTTCGAATTTTGAGACATTGCTATGTCATTGGCATACTTAATAATTTTGGATCAGTTGAGACTGATGATTTAGATTCTTTCAGTAATTTGCATATTTTTGTAGTCACGATTTGACTGTAAAATTAACGATTTGCTATGGCAGATTTGAATTCAGACAGCGTGTCATTTTATTAAAGTAACTCTATTCAGTAAATTACTTTGACCAATTTTCTGTCGTCCTCAAGAAAGAAGAATGATTAAAAGATTTTAGAGCGTTAAAATCTATTACGATATCGACGATCTTTGAAATACTAGTCGTCTTATGAACATGATTGCAACATAGACATTTATCATTGCATTATAGACAATTTTATGAAATATGAACGTTGATTACAATTTATTGAATACACTATAGTAATGAACATTTGATAGGAGTTTTTCTCAATTATAGATTGGAACAATAATGTTTGCATTCCACAGTCTAATTGTATTCTATTCGACTATTCATGCAGTTTAGTTGAACTTTGTTTGAAGATAGTATTTTTATACTGCGTTACTTTGAAGATGTTAATCTCAATTTTGATAGACCAGACAGGAGTGTCTAATCGTATTTGCTATTAAATTTATTTGTGATTGGCAAATTTTTACTTCATATCGATTCATGAATGAAACCCACGAAGGTTAAATAATAACAGTCATTATTACAATTGATGAATATAAGAATTTTTAAAGAGGAACAATGGATGTATAATCGTTAGTTCAGTGGACGTGTAAAAGTCGCTGTTGAATAATGCCCTTGAATTATGAAGGAGGTTCCCACAATAATTAATGAAGTTGATGAATTAATAAGTGGAGGTTTTTGTGTGTAGTTTGGAAGATTTTTATGCCATATATATGAAGATATATGATGAATTTTGGGACAATTTTTGTGCAATTTTGTGCGTTATAAGCGAAGTATTTTCCCGCTGATTGTATTGTTCTTGTTCTTTGAAAGATTATTCATATGAAGATACTGTTAAAATTAACAAGAGTGTTAAATAATTTGAGAAAAAAATTTTGAATGGAGGTTACCGTCACAAATATTAATAATTATTATTAAACATTATTAAACTTGAATTTGACAGTTAAATATAACTAACCTTCTTTGGTCGATTATATCACCACGATTTGAGTAATTATCAACCGGATAAACGTGTGGTTCTAATGTATTCCTTGTATAAATAATATAAACAATATAATATTGTAAAATAATTTTGTAAATATCTTTGTTAAATAATTTGAAATGATAGTGATTAATAGAAGCGTGTATAAAATTTTCAATTGTCATTTGACATTGTTATAAACAATTTATTATTGTTATAAATAATTAATGAACTTTTGTTATTAACATTTAGAGTTTTGTTTTTATACTCTAAACAACGCAAGTTAAGCAAGTGGTTTGAACAAATGATCATGATTTGGGATTGTTGGAGTAATCCACTGGTGTTTGAATGAAGCATGTAAGACATTTGCGTGATAATATTTCAGTTTAGATGTGAACATTTACGTGTTTGAAAAAGGAGAGCCGAGCTCTGAGGTAACACGCTTATGCTAGGGTTGAACGAACGGGAGTTCGCTTTGACCATGCAGGTGCCTTTCAGCTGGCCCGGACAACTGTGTTACTGAGGCCAAGGACGGTTCCATAATAGCCTTGTGGCTATAAATAAAATGTGAAGTATATAAACACGCAAAACAATTGATATATGTGTCTCATCCCAAATCCCGTTTCCATCCCCAGTGCATTACTTTTTTACGTTGCTATGAGCTTGAGAAAGCTGAAACATTATATGTAGAGAATACAGGTCCTACAGGAGGACATGGTTATGTGGTCGATGGCTTCTGATTGCCACGTTGATTTTGTTGTTTTTTAATTTTGTTAAAATCATTCTTTTTGTGAAATAAATTATTGTGCAGTTTAAAGTTTCTCGTCTTCGTTCTGGTTCATTTTAAATATCATGGTGGAGGTTATTGTGTGGGCATACTTTTAAGTGATCCAGTCGACAACTCAGTCCCCGAGATAAATTTAAGAGGTAAGTAAAGGTAAGTATGAACCCCCGTATATTTTGGTGTGTTCCACAATAATTTCTTGTTAACTATTGTGCTCTAATCTCGATAGTATCTGTCAGTGCCATTTTCATTGATGTAGCTGTGCCGGTGCGTTTGATTATTGGCAATCCGATTGAGGGGGCGGATATCTGACAGCCTACTATCCGGATATCGGGTACAGTAGGATTGGCGACCCTAAAACGTGGGGTTTGTTCTACAAAACTGGATTACCAAGTAGGATTGGCGCAATCAACGTGTGGGGCTCGATTGTCTCGATTGGCACGTTCTACAAAACATTGGATTACCAAGTTATTGCAGTAGAATCGACACCGCAATTTTTGTGGAGTGTTCGAATAACATTGGATTACCAAGTTATCGATGTCAAAGGGATTGTGAAGACTCAAATAAAGAGGTTGATTCTTTGTTAGATGTCTTAGCCAATTGTAGAATTTGAGAGTGTGATTATATAGGAATAAATGTTGTGTTGTATTAGGAAAATTACACTCAGAAAAGATCAGATCTTATACGACTTGAAAGAGGTTAAATAGGCTGGAAACTTAGAAAAATCGCCTATGATCTGGAATCTTATTTTATTTGACCGGCTTATGACATGTATAGTCATATTAAAGATAAAATTAAACTATTTGGAATATAAATGTAAATTATTTGTGTTAGGATATTTTAAAATGAACCAAAGAAACTTGAACATGTGCTTGAGTTTATTTCAACATGAAGTGTCTACGAAGGTTAATTATAAGGTAATTATAAGTTAGATTTAAGACAGAAAATTGCTCAAATTTATATATGGTGAAAAATGTTGCTCAGATGTTGTTATTTTGCTCTGTTTGATGTATGTCCCTAAAGCAGTTTATTATTGAAATATTATTGAAATGGCAGACGAGAGTCTGAGAATTATGTTGGAGGAGATGAAAGCTAGCATGAATAGCAGTATGAAGCAGATGATGGAGGAGAATGCTAGTAATATGTCTGCTAATTTGTCTATTAGAATGGAGGAGATGGAAGCTAGGAATGCTAGTAATTTGTCTATTAGGCTGGATGAAAGTTTGAAAGTTCTTCAGACCAGTTCTGCAAACCTAGAAAATAATATGTCGCGTTTACAGATCAATACCCAGGGAATCGAGAATGCTGTAACTGACATGCGCACAGACGTGTCCAATGTCCATAAAGATTTATCCAATGTGCATAAAGATGTGTCTGATGTTAAAAATGATGTGTCTAAGGTACAAAAAGATCTTACCATGTTGAATCTTGATGTTGCCAATGTCCGGGGTGATATTTCATGTGCTAGAGCTGAAGTAATTGTTGTAAGGAATGATGTTGCTACTGTACAGGATAAAGTAGAAGAAGTTCAAAGAGAGGTTAGTAATGTTCGAACTGATGTGTCAAATGCTCAAGTAGACATCAATAATATTCATTCAGATGTTAACGATATGCAAAGCGATATCAATAAAATACAAGTAGAAGTCAATACTGTTTTTGTAGACATTGCTAAAGTTCAGACTGATGTTAACAAAGTGAGGGAGGAAATTGAAACTTCAAAAACACTTTGTACGCGTAACATTAGTGCATTAACAACTCGGTTAGTTGACGAGTCTGTTAGGACAACGGCTTCTTTAGCTGGTTTAAAATACGATGTAGAGGTCATGAGAACCCAAGTATTAGATCACAATCGTTTACTTAAGGAGGACATCGAAGTAGATATCGCGGAAATGTTAACTGCAAATGTAACGGTGTGGAAAGATGAATGGAACAGGTCAAGTGGGGAACATGTAGATCAGATTCAAGAACGAATTGAAAGAAAACTTGCCAGTACAAAAGTAGACATTAATAACGAAGTAGTTCAGATTAGGAAAGACTTGAATGTAAAGATGGATTCGCTATCCGAAAAGCAGGTAGAGGATAGAACACAGATAGGTCAGGACGTGCAGACATTAAAGGAACAAATTCATAAGGTTGTCTCTGATGTTAATGAAACTACGAGCAAACTGCAGAATTTGAAACTAGGAGAAGCTAGCATGATGGAAACCTATAAGGAAGAGTTGATTAGGAAAGTCATCACGGAGATCACAGACAAGGATACCGAAGGATTGACTGGTGAAGAGGAGAGAAATTACGTGAGAAGAGGTAACCTTACTACAGAAGAGAGAGATATTAGTCCTGAGGAACGTATATTCAGATTCAGGGAAGAAGAAGAGGATCGGAATATTGAACCTGAATGGAAGTATCGTGATGGTGGGAGGAATTATATGGATTCATATCCGAGAAACGTGACAGTCATCCGGAATTTTGAAGACAAACCTCAAAAATTTAGCAACACTGATAGTCTCACACCGATCGAATATGTCAGGAATCTTAAAGACTACTTCATAGAAGCCCACATTCCTAGAGAGAGAGAGATGAGAATCGTAGAAAGATTTCTAGCTGGAGGACCCCTCGAATGGTTTAGAGCATTTCGATACACATTCAGCAATTTTGACGAATTTGCAGAGGCACTGATTAAACGATTCTGGTCAATAGAAGCTCAGAATTCACTAAGAGCTGAGGTATACTCGAGGAAGTATTCAGGTACTCTTCCAACACGGTACGCTGATTTCTTCACGAGTCAACTATCACGCTTGAGATTTTTGCAACCCCCATTGTCAACAGAGCAGTTGATAGATGCGATTTCACGTATGCTGCCTGTGGAGGTAAGAAGACTGATCATATCGTCAAACATTAGAGATTTGACAAGTATGGACGAATTGTTGAGAAGGCTTGACTACACGAGTCCAATGCCAAATTTGGTACAAAAAGGTCAGAGACACGAATTCAAAGACGTTAATACGGTCTACATGGATCAAGTGCAACAAACTGACAAGCCTGAGGAAGGAAAAACTGAAAATGTAGGTCCTCACAGGAATAATTATTTCCGCAACCACAGATCCCAAGGTTACCGTCCATATCAGCAAAGACGAGGCTGGAATAATAATAGAGGGAATTACAACAACGGAAGAGGTAGATACTACAACAATGGTTATAATCGAAATTATAACAGAAATAACCAGTACCAGAATCAGAATTCTCAAGGTCAGGTTATGACACCCGACAAGTATCAAGAAAGAGAGAAGGAAAGTCAGCAGTATCTGAAGGAATTACGAGAAAAGGAAGCTGAAAACCAAAAGAAAAGACAGGATGTAGTGATCGATCCTGGTCCTTCTACAAGTCAGCAGAACTTGGAAAACAGATATTCAGGACAGAAGAGACAGTAGAGAGGAGAGAATGCATTAGCCACACACAACCCAGAGAAGAAGAGACTTATGATTAAGGAACATAGAAGAAATATCATACAAGAGTAAGCCAATAATAATTCAATTTCGTGTTCAAGTGAATTCTGATACTTATAACACAGAGTTTAAAAACAATTTGCAACTGTTTTTAAAACGTGGTGAAGGGAGAATGCCCCCGTAATTTGAATTATATTGAGACCACGATGGCTGTATTGGCAAATATGAGTAAAGTTATGGATGTCATAGTTATGACGTGGATATTCATGACGTAGGCACGGATGACGTATACTTCATGTAAGTAGGCTGATTGAGCTGAGATTCTTGGTGACGTCATGATTTTGTTCGAGAAAGATCCGAGATTTACGACGCAGTCGCAGGAAACAAGGTATTGTGCTAAGGAAGAAGCTACGCTATTGGAGGAGAGACTCGAACCAATGAACGATAGTTTGGAAGGAAGACGGAGATTGCTGAAACTACGATATTTGATTACTTTTTTGGCATGCAGATTTGTGGAAATCTATTTTCAGTTATGGCATTGATTTGGAATTTTGAAGAAATTAATTTTGAGTTTTTGAAATTTGAAAATCCGTCAAGTATAGCCAAAGTTAAAACTTCCAGCAATGACGCAGCAACAGGCTATGGAAGGGATGGATACGCCCCTTAAGAAGTTGATAAAAGGTCGTGCACAGGAGAGAGGAGCTCTCATATCTCTCAGATCTCAGAAATCAGAACTCAGATCTAATATGTCAGATCGCATATATATTTCTGGTGATATATAGTTATTTTCAAGTGATTCAGTGAAGTAAGATGTCTTTAGCGTGGTTAAAGCCCGGCGCATCGAACGAACTCGGAGCAGTTCCATTTTACGCTGCTCGAAACTAGGTGAAGTTGAAACGCTCACATTAACGTTTCCACCAGTCAAGATATCTAGCGCTAACTTCAGCCTTTATTATAGTTCTATTGGGCAGTATAACATTGAGGTGTATAGAAGATTTGAACAATTTCACAGTTATACTTCGAAAGATATTGGAACTTTAAGGCTGCCAACAAAAGTGATTTTCTCGCCACATGAGAAACACTTTTAAAATTCCACATTATACACTACGGCTGACACGTGGAGTGCAACAGTGATATTGGAGAATACGTTTGGTATTACAACGATACATTCGACTATGGAACATTATAATCTTGCAGTGCTTTCGATGATTATAACAGAAGTTGAGATGGAAGGCTAAGGCTTTAATGCAATTGGGACATATATCATTGGAGTAAAGTAACAGCATGGAACTTCGTTAATCGTCTTTCTACAAAAGCGAGCATGTAGTGAACATCCAACTACGCACATGCATCGTGAATCCATCGCTGAATTATACCAGATAACAGTGGAAATATTTTCATACTCCACAACTATGAATATTTCTGCGGAAATAACTACAATAAACTTCATGGCGAATTCCTGCAAGAACTTCAGAGAACTTTCAAGAGAGGCCAGGGTTGTCCCGGCGCACAAAGAAGAGTTTTGCCAGAAGGATGTTTTTCGTATCCACGGAGCAGTGCAATTTCGGATGAGGAAGCAGTTCGATTCTCCGAGGACGCTGATTCCAAGTTCGAGGACGGAGCACATCTTTACGCTGGTGAAATGGAACCAACAGCAGTTTTCTTTGAAAACTTTCCTCTGGAACTTCAATCAACAGATAAGGTAGTCGTGAACGTTTCTTGTATTATTTGAGTCTTGTAGCGATATCTGAGCAACCATTCTTCCCATATTTTCTGTCCTATCTTTTGCCCCATTTTCTTGATTGATATTTCTGTACTCAATACACTTCGATGATTTATGCCTTTTTCTTCGAATTTTGAGACATTGCTATGTCATTGGCATACTTAATAATTTTGGATCAGTTGAGACTGATGATTTAGATTCTTTCAGTAATTTGCATATTTTTGTAGTCACGATTTGACTGTAAAATTAACGATTTGCTATGGCAGATTTGAATTCAGACAGCGTGTCATTTTATTAAAGTAATTCTATTCAGTAAATTACTTTGACCAATTTTCTGTCATCCTCAAGAAAGAAGAATGATTAAAAGATTTTAGAGCGTTAAAATCTATTACGATATCGACGATCTTTGAAATACTAGTCGTCTTATGAACATGATTGCAACATAGACATTTATCATTGCATTATAGACAATTTTATGAAATATGAACGTTGATTACAATTTATTGAATACACTATAGTAATGAACATTTGATAGGAGTTTTTCTCAATTATAGATTGGAACAATAATGTTTGCATTCCACAGTCTAATTGTATTCTATTCGACTATTCATGCAGTTTAGTTGAACTTTGTTTGAAGATAGTATTTTTATACTGCGTTACTTTGAAGATGTTAATCTCAATTTTGATAGACCAGACAGGAGTGTCTAATCGTATTTGCTATTAAATTTATTTGTGATTGGCAAATTTTTACTTCATATCGATTCATGAATGAAACCCACGAAGGTTAAATAATAACAGTCATTATTACAATTGATGAATATAAGAATTTTTAAAGAGGAACAATGGATGTATAATCGTTAGTTCAGTGGACGTGTAAAAGTCGCTGTTGAATAATGCCCTTGAATTATGAAGGAGGTTCCCACAATAATTAATGAAGTTGATGAATTAATAAGTGGAGGTTTTTGTGTGTAGTTTGGAAGATTTTTATGCCATATATATGAAGATATATGATGAATTTTGGGACAATTTTTGTGCAATTTTGTGCGTTATAAGCGAAGTATTTTCCCGCTGATTGTATTGTTCTTGTTCTTTGAAAGATTATTCATATGAAGATACTGTTAAAATTAACAAGAGTGTTAAATAATTTGAGAAAAAAATTTTGAATGGAGGTTACCGTCACAAATATTAATAATTATTATTAAACATTATTAAACTTGAATTTGACAGTTAAATATAACTAACCTTCATTGGTCGATTATATCACCACGATTTGAGTAATTATCAACCGGATAAACGTGTGGTTTTAATGTATTCCTTGTATAAATAATATAAACAATATAATATTGTAAAATAATTTTGTAAATATCTTTGTTAAATAATTTGAAATGATAGTGATTAATAGAAGCGTGTATAAAATTTTCAATTGTCATTTGACATTGTTATAAACAATTTATTATTGTTATAAATAATTAATGAACTTTTGTTATTAACATTTAGAGTTTTGTTTTTATACTCTAAACAACGCAAGTTAAGCAAGTGGTTTGAACAAATGATCATGATTTGGGATTGTTGGAGTAATCCACTGGTGTTTGAATGAAGCATGTAAGACATTTGCGTGATAATATTTCAGTTGAGATGTGAACATTTACGTGTTTGAAAAAGGAGAGCCGAGCTCTGAGGTAACACGCTTATGCTAGGGTTGAACGAACGGGAGTCCGCTTTGACCATGCAGGTGCCTTTCAGCTGGCCCGGACAACTGTGTTACTGAGGCCAAGGACGGTTCCATAATAGCCTTGTGGCTATAAATAAAATGTGAAGTATATAAACACGCAAAACAATTGATATATGTGTCTCATCCCAAATCCCGTTTCCATCCCCAGTGCATTACTTTTTTACGTTGCTATGAGCTTGAGAAAGCTGAAACATTATATGTAGAGAATACAGGTCCTACAGGAGGACATGGTTATGTGGTCGATGGCTTCTGATTGCCACGTTGATTTTGTTGTTTTTTAATTTTGTTAAAATCATTCTTTTTGTGAAATAAATTATTGTGCAGTTTAAAGTTTCTCGTCTTCGTTCTGGTTCATTTTAAATATCATGGTGGAGGTTATTGTGTGGGCATACTTTTAAGTGATCCAGTCGACAACTCAGTCCCCGAGATAAATTTAAGAGGTAAGTAAAGGTAAGTATGAACCCCCGTATATTTTGGTGTGTTCCACAATAATTTCTTGTTAACTATTGTGCTCTAATCTCGATAGTATCTGTCAGTGCCATTTTCATTGATGTAGCTGTGCCGGTGCGTTTGATTATTGGCAATCCGATTGAGGGGGCGGATATCTGACAGCCTACTATCCGGATATCGGGTACAGTACCTTCTGTTGTTTTATTTCATTAAAGTTCCTTCCACTAATTGTGTAGGTTGGGTATGCTCTGTCCCTACCCTTTCTTTCTTTTTCCTTTATTAAATTGAAATTTTCTTCTTCAATAAAATCAATTATTTCTTTAAAGTTCCCTTCCTCTCTGGTCTGTGTTTAGGTTGGGTCTTCAAAGATCCCATTCATTCATTCCCCCTCGCTGACGTCTTCACTCAGGGTCATAAATTTCTTGTCACGTTCGGTGTTTACAACTTCTACCCTCGTCTGGTGCGCGCTTCTCCAAACTCGAGTCAAACAGTTGGTTTCCTTTCTTCTTTTCATAAGACGGACTTCTTGTCGGTCTGTTCTCTATTCATTACATATTTTCAACCTAATGACCTCCTGTTAATTACCTTGCGGGTGCAACTGGCTTTACCCGTAACTTTCCTCATTACTGTACTCAGACTTCAAGTCTGTTACACTTCATTTGATTTTTAAGAGTTCGGTCTAACCTCACCTGGCTCTTTCTGGTTTTCTTCCCCCTTCCTCATCTCTCTTTGAGATGGTATTTCAAACAAATATTTTTATTCCTCTTATTCTTTGACGGTTGCAAACGGCTTAACCCGTCGGCTTATGATGGAATAATCCTTTTCCTTCATCTCGCATCGAGATGGCATTTCCAAAGAGTATTTCTTTTTTTCGACTCTTCCGATTCTTTAGATCTTTCAGATCTCCCTTCTTTCTCTTCTTTTTATCCTTCCCTTTCTTTTTACGAAGTTTCCAACTGAAATATGCCTGAGCGTCTTCTTCCTCCAAGGCATTGTACATTGTCTCGTCTCCTCTCTTAGTTTCCATGGGGTATCCATTTTCTTGTAAACCGACTACCAATTTCGGTTTTCTTCTTATCCTGATTTTCTTTAAAGACATCTCCTCTCATTTTTTCATTATTTCCAACAATCTCATCTTTTTCTTTTAGGTTTTCTTGGCTCTCATTGGCATCTTTCTCCATTTCTCTCGTCTTTCTTTGGCAATCTTGACATTTGATCATTAATTCGAGGATCTGGGCTTTCAATTTTTCCTCTTCTTCTTTTAATGCCCTTTTATTTTCCTGGTCCTGCATTTCTTTTAGGTTTTCTTTTTCACTTTCTGTGAAATCTTGAACCTCTGTTTCCATCGGTGCTTCGTTGACATTTTCTATTATTGTTTCATCTAATTTCTCTGTTTCTTCAGGAATTATTATGTCCGTTTCTTCAACTATCAATTCTTTTGTTATCTCCTGTTCCGAGATTACTTCTTGCTCTTCCAGCTCGACCTTTTCATAAAAATGTTCTTCTTCCCTTTGCAGCTCATTTTCATTTCGGCTATCCTCCTGTTTTGGAGTTACTATTTCCTCTTGAATTTCCCTTTGTTCTTCAGGAAGGATCTCAACGTTTTCTTCCGTTTCCACTGGAGTCATTATAATTTCTACTTCTTGTTTTTCTTCTTTAATATCAATTTTGGGCTCCTCTGGCACCGTTACTTCTTTTTCTTCTTTAATTTTTGCTGGCTTTTCAACTTCCGTCTGGACAACTGTTTCATTTATGACCGAGATAGCCATTTCTTTTGCTTTGAGGTCCTCTGCTAATATGTATTCATCATATTTCTTTTGGGCAGCCTCTAATATCTCTTGGTATTCCGGAATCTTAACTTTCCTCAATTCAGCTAACTCCTGAATAGTTATTATTCCATCTTCATCATACATGCTCATTATGAACCGATGCATTTTACTCCTTTCCTCTACCATATAATCTTTTTGTTCCTTCACATATTTCAGCCTTTCGTACTCTTGATAATCGGTCTTCCACCAAATCTTATCCCATTTATCCTGTATCTCCGACCATTGTCTCTTTATTTCCATAATTTCATCCCTGAGACTTTCTATCTGTTCCCACGGAGCTAATTCCATCTTTCCTTCTTTCACCATACGTTCCGCAAATTTCTTTCTCGTCTCTCTAAATGACCTTTTAAGCTTAGGAATTTCCTTGTACAATTCCTCAAATTCCTGTTTGGGTATCGTATAGTTATTTATACTGGCCCTCTTACGAAGTTTGTCTATCTTCTCAATTTCCTCAGAGATCCTATCTCTTTGTTCCTCAATCCCTTCTTTCTTTCTGGAGTTGAGATCTTTTAAGTTCCAAAGTTCATTCTTCATCCTATAATTCTCTTTTCGCATTTCTCCAATTATATCCATTCGTTTATTTCGTCCCAAGTCGCCATTTCTACTTTTTCCTGATCCTGAACGTTAACACTATCGTTCTTTTTCCCTTCGTTTTCTGAGCCTACCTGAACCTGCGTTACTACGTGAGACTTTGAATTACCTTCATCATTATCATTCTTCTTCTTCTTCTTCAGCTTTTTCCCAATTAATTGGGGTCGCCGGAGCCAAGCAGGCTCATTTTTTTGGTTTTGGCCGGGGATTTAAGGCCGGATGCCCTTCCTGACGCCACGTGATTTTTCAGGTGAAAATTCCACCCCGCTGTCACCGGGATTCGAACCCCGGCCGTCCGGGTGAAAGACGAGCAGCTAAGCCACTGCGCCATCACGCTCCCCCTTCATCATTATCATTATCTGTATTAATTACATTTTCCCTTGGAATCGGTTTACAATTTTCCTTTTCCATTTGGAGCTCTAAAGGCTCAACATTTACCCTTTTGTCTGCAGACATGTTACCTTCTCTTCGTGTAACTATGTATCCAGGTGCACGCATGCTTTCTACGGAAACCTTTACAATTTCCTTATTTGGGTATCCTTTATCACCTGTAATTTTACCTTTATCTGGACCCTCGGCCCTTACATTCTCTGAGAGCCTCCGCCTCTCTTCACATAACAACATCTTATTAGAATACAGTGGGCCACTAATGCCACCACACTAGTACATGCTTGAGAGATGATACTCTGAATCATTGTGTCCCAATTTCTTTAAAATTTAACTTTGGTACGGGTGTTTACTACAACGTACCCCTTTGATACTTTTATTCAATTTCATAAACCTTTATGGAAGTATTTAAAATTCAAAATTTCGAAAAACCATTTTTTTTATGAAAATTTTGATTTTTCGAGAAAACTCGGGTTTTCCCTAGGAAAACTCAGCCCTGCGTACTGGGCGCCATGAAAGAGAGATACTTAGGTGTATGATAAAATCATACAGGCCCCACGTTGGAAAACGGTTAAACAATTAAATTAATGGAGGCCCCACGTTGAAGCCACTACACAAATTAAAACTACTCCAGTTCCAAATGAACTCGGAGTCCATGAGCTAACACAAATGTTATTTTAAATATGTGGGTTCATATAAACCAACAATTCCTAATTATTTTTACTTCCATAAAGCATCAACTGTAATTTTCATATAACTCCGAGCTCTTTTGGCTCAATGCTTTCTGTAATAATGGTGTCACTCTTTGTACACCTCAAATACTACTTTTTTTTATATTTTCTTAATCATCAAACAAATGTATAATTATATTTTAAAATTACATGTTAATTATCTAACTCAATATTTGGGCATTTTCACATATTTTCAGCTGTTATCATCTCTCTCTAGTTTCACAAATACATTAAGGTAATCAGGAAATTACTTGTGTACTCCAGAGTATGAAGATACTTGACACAGTCAAAAAAAACTATGGTCACTCCCGGAACCTAGTTGTCTTCAATTAACTCATGGAATCCTACTTCCATACAACATTACAATAGGGATTGTTATTTATCTCATATGTCTTATAAGACCATTATCACATAAAAAAACTACGATCTGAACAGGCAAGCGGAAATATCAATCTACAAGGACCTCGGTTCAACGCCCGGGTCGTTAACAACTTTAAACACTCACGGTGTATTCATTACTCCTTACAAGACGGCCTCCAGACACCCTCCTACACCAAGGGTCTGGCCGTGAAACTTGAGAGTTATTTATGACTATGCGGGAACCCTCCCGTCTAGCACAGGCTAGAGCTCTCTTTAATGCTTTTACAAAACACAAACCTTTCATTCTCAGTTCTTTGTGGAGACCTGGCATTCTATTCTTCGTGTACATTCAACCATATTATTGGGCTCATAAACCACTTCGTAATCTTGGCGTTTATTAATTATGAAAGGTCCTCATTGATTGTGGAAGAGTAATCAACGACGAATAATAAAGGGGCTTTCAAAATAAGAGGATTCTGAGTTCGAATCTCTTCACATGCCTCGGGAACCTTTCCCATATAGAGGACTATACAAAATGCGATTTAGGGTCAGCCAATAGCTTAAGACCTACGCTCAATACCATACATTTGCTCCCTTTCAATAACATACACAATGCCTCGTGATACTACGTCACAAATAGAGGACTTATACCAAATCTCAATTCGCTACAATCAACTACCTCTCATAAGTAATTTACCAAGTACATTAACTTTTACGCGTTCCTAGCGTGACATTTTACTTTAATTGCGCTCCTTTTGCGCTATACATCTTTTTAAGCCTAGCGTCATCCAAAGAACTGATAATACCATATTAGCAATTCACATACATTTCAATTTTTATATTATTCTTTTCCTTTGACAATAACTTATTTGATCTTTATTTAATATTTCCTTACTTGGTTATTATTATTATTATTTCATATCTTTATTCTTTACACAAGCTCAAAAGCTATTTCTTTCATATCTCAAATTTACCTTTATTTAAATATCTTTCATGATAATTATTAATCTTTCGCTTGCTCTTATGACAGTCGTTAAATACATTAACATTTTATTCATATATTTCCTCTACTGGATTTATTCTTTACATAATTATTTATAGTTTCTCAAATTTCTATTTTTGTTCAGACCGCGTTTTTTGTTTATTCAGTATTTATTTATTTAAACACATCCCTTTTACTCAAAAACTCCGGTGGATTTGTACACAATCATTTCCTGACACCAAAATATAATGAAATTCATTACTCACATGTTTTTAAGGTCGTCCCATGACCTTTATCCTTGTGCGGTGTTTCATTTTGGCCCACTTTAAAATTTACTCCATATTATAGAAATTCATCTTATGTACAAACACTTCTTGACACATATTTAATACACTTAATATTAACGACATTTTTAATACACTGGTGTATCCCTTTACAACACACAATAAACACTAAAAAATATTATTTTTACACACAATCTTGATCGATTTACACTTCACAACTTTTGATCACTAGGCCGTATTTTTTAGCCTATCACACGTGACCTCTTAATTTCCCGTTTCCAAGGGTGAAATTTATTCAATGTCGGCTTCCTATCCTGCAGAATACGAAAGTCTCGAAACATCTACTTTTCCCTGGAATCCTAATTCTTCGAATCCTATTCTGGATGACCGGCTATTTCTCTAGCTTGAACGGCTTCTTTTAGATCTAGTTTATCGATCCTAGTGAAAGTCTGTTCGGATCGAGGTCCCCTCGATAACCTATCGAAGATCAATGGATTTATTTTATAGCAGCTTGTACTTCTCGAGTCTAGTGCTTTAGAATAGTTCGTCTGCTTTTTGGAGATAATGTCTATAGTCTCCGTTCTTCTTTATTTAATCGGTTCTAGCACTCCTACGTTTCTGAAATACGTTGCGAACCTTACTCTGTTTTTCCCTATTTGGGTCCTTTAATTTAGATAACTGTTTATCTTCCTGTTACGGTACTTCCGTACGTTATGATATTTTCATTCGTCTATTTAAAGACCTATCGCCTTAAGTCCAACGTTCGCAGCCTGCTCTGACTATATTTTACGAACTTTTTCACTGTAAACTTGTGTACTGTCGGACCTAAATCCTGTAACTAGGATTTTCCTAAATTTTTAACACGGCGATACTTTAATATTTCTTCTTTACAACTCCTTATGGAGGCAAGCAAGTTGTTAATACTGCGACGCCTATGGCTATCGGATATTAATTCTGCGGTGTAATACAGCGTTTCTCCCCTCAAGGAGTACTGGTAAACTGTCTTCGATGTGACGCAGAGTGACGCCCCACACGGCTGTCTGAATACTGATGCGTAGCAACGCCCCCTCGGGCTATTTGGAACTGCTTGTACTGATGCTCCAGCGTCACGTCCCCTGGACTGTTTGAGACTGCATGATGTGATACAGCACCTCCCCTCACGGAGTCTGTAGTGAACTGCATCTTTGGCTTGGTGATGCCAGGAGCTTTATACTATTTCGCTACAAAAAGATAAGACTCTAGCCCTTTCCGTGTCCAACTTTTAAAATAATGGTTGCACCATTATAAAAATTATACCTTCAAAAAGCTCGTCTTCTCAATGTTAAATAATCTCATTGCGCTTAAGAATCGATCGTGCAATTTGGAGATATTAATTAATTTGTAATCTTCAGCTGCGTAGGTGTTGCTGTTCTTTTGTACTCTCCCCTCTCTACAGGCCTTGGTAAATCCCCGATGACGTATACTTGCGTTTGCAGTTTTCTCCTGTGCAATTATTAAAGGGTTTTTCTTTACACAAAAATCTCTCATTCGAAATGATTCACTGTACTGTAATTGTTTACTTATTTTTATACTCGTAAACGGGTTAAATTTAATTATTCTTCTTCTGGCGCATAAGCGGTGTTGTCGTTTTTCAGCAAGCTAAGCTCGATTTCCGAGTCAGGCTTCCTTGTCTAATAGTGGGAATTTTCCACTCGGTTATTAATACTCATGACTAGCTCCTTTCTGAATGTCAAGAGGGGTGATCTCATCTCTCGAACACCTGGTCCACGCCGCTTGCACAACGTTAGGCTAGCATCTTGGCTTGATCTTTCTCTAAGTTACATTAGAAACTGTACGTTTCTTTCATTTCTTCCCCAAATACATGGATTCGACCTCCTTGGACCCTATGGCACATGGGTTCAATACGTGTAGAAGAATTAGTGATCCTACTACGTAACACTAGCAGTGTATACGGTTCATGAAACACTCCTAACCTTCACTTCTCTAAATTTAATATCCTCGTGCTCATTATTTCACCAATATATTTGTTCATAACTGTATACCTTGTAACATGTTCCACGTAACTTTCAATAATGCATTTCAATAATAAACCTTTTCAACATATAGTATAATAATAATAATAATAATATCGTATGGCCTCGGTGCCGGGTGCAAACTTTGTAATTTCACACCCAGAGGTAGCTTGCATGTCGAATTTCGTTGTTCCTTGAATCACTATGAAATTCAAGGAGGTTAGATATCTAAGGTCCTTGAACACAATAGCGCTTTCTAGTAGAGAAATGAGGAACTTAATGTTGGCGGAAACTCCCGAGATTAATTTTTCTATTATGAACACGGCCTACTGAATTCATATGGGTTCTTTGACAAGCCAACATCGTATGACATGCGTGTCGTATTTTTGCCGCCTTTCAAAAATCACTTACCACGGCCAGGAGCAAACCTGCAATCTTGGGGTTAGTAGACCGACACGCTATCCACTCACCCACCGTGGCAAGCTAACATATAGTAATTCCACGTTATACTTGAGTATATACTTCAATATAGTAGTAGTCCACTCGTCTTTACAAAGTTAATAACAATACTTTTCGTCTTTCCGCTTCTCATAAACATTAATGAATGAAATATTCATATAAGAGCTTGTTTTATACATCATTGACTTCAGGAAGACCTCCATGTCTCCTGGTCTTCATTTCGTTCTAGCAAAATTGTTGCTAAATAATTGTTGCAATTTATAGGCATCACCTGACTTCCATTGTCAAAATGTGATCCTCTCTGACACATATAATTGTTACATGAATTATCCATGACTAGATTAACGTCACATAATGTTAAAATTCCTTAATTGGAATAATTCTTGTTCAATGTTATAGTTTATAACATTTAAAAATGATGCAAAATGTTTAGACATATTAAATTGTTAATGACAGCATTATAGTATTTTACAATCGTTCTTAGCTTGAATGACGATGTATTCCAGCGATCTTAACGCATTTACATTGCTTATAACGCAAGTGTATCGATCGGAGCATTCCCGTTCATAGAACAGTTTTCGCTGAAAGTGAGTACCGGTATATTAAAAACGTTCGGGAATAAAAGTTAAATGACATATCAAAATGTCAAATGCTAATGAAGTCACGTCTAAAACGACACACGTTGACGTGTATGAAAAGTTAACTCAAAATCTCTAAAATAGACAAAATAATATCATGAGTTATACGAAAGAAAATGTACAAAATATGAATTGGTCACCCTTCAAATTCCTACAAATACTACTACTAGCTACAGAGATGATGGATCAGCCAATTCTGCCTTTCTGACGGTCTGCTTTGGGAATACCTCGTCCAAAATGTTCCTCCCCTGGGTTGACTCGTGCCGGTCGTGCTTCTGAGTCGAGCCCTGCATGAAGCGTGGCTGCCAGCTGATTGACTCGCTCCTGCCTGGCTGGTGAACACCTGTTCTCCGTCTCGCCACACAGCAAACTTGTCTCCTCTCGCTCTTGATAGCCTAGATGCTGGAACCCGGAACAATGAACTCCGCTTTCCATCTTCTTCTTTCTTCTGCACCTCGTCATTAAAGTAACTTTGAGCGTCTCTGGTTTATATCTCCCCAAGATCGTAGTGAACATTTCAGTAGAGTTATTGGAATTCAGAATACTGCATGATGGATGAGCAGTGGTGGTGACGTCGATCCAAGGACCTCATAATCAACTCTGAATTTCCCGCTCCATAGTGTAGACTATCCTCCTTCCATGATTTAGTGATTCATCGTATTCTTCTTAGTGATAGCAGAATACAAAGTTCCCCCTGACTCGAGATCGTAAGCATAGTGAATTGTAGAATAAATATGCTTCTGTAATGTTGCAGTAGTGGTGCTGCGATAATGTAGTAGCCTATAACTGGTGAAGCTGCTTGCTGAATGTATAATACAGTTCGTATAAATGCAATCTTCTTCTCTCTGCGCTGTGGTTTTAAAAGTTGCTTCTTTCAAATGCTGAATATCACTTTCGTTGTTTTATCGAGATCACCTTCCTTTCCTCGGCTTTTGCTGCGTCTCCTTCAGTCCAGTGAAGTCTCCTGGCCGCACTCTTCGTTGCAATAGCGTTATTACGGGACACTTTTCCAAACAGGTCCACTCTCTTCAACAATATCAGTAGGAGTCACCTCACTCTCGGCGCGTTTCGCGCGCGTGCCAGGTCCTAGCCTCGCGTCAGGTCCATTTATACAGAATATCACTATTTTCTCTTCTCCTGGCCAATAATATACAATTATATTCTTCCAAATAAATTTCATTTACTCTTCTTGATGTGTGGAAGTGTTAATCTCGCTTTATAAAAGCAAATGTAGTGTATTAGCAGTTCCCACACAAATTATATGATCTGTTCTGAATGGCTGTAGGTTTATTGTCAAAAACTCTACCTGTCCTAGCCTCTAATTGTCAGGTCGTGTGCATAATTTGTTATTGCCGACTCGGCTAACCAAAACCGGTCTTGAGAGTGCTAACTTGAAGCCATGGTCATATTCCAGCTTCAAAAGATCTGACTCTCCCTTGGTTAATTTATCATTCACTACAAAATTTTCCAAATCCAAATATTTCGAAATAGTCCAAAATTTTCCAAAAACATTTCCAAATGATTTCATTCACTTCCCAAAACATATCCGTGAATAAAATAAATTCCTATTTCCAATTTCCACTTCTTACATCGAATAGTTGGCAGGTCGGTTCGATCCTCGGCTCTGACCATAACTTGAGCTGGGATGAATTAGGGCTCAGTACCAAGGAAAAGCAAAGAGATAATGTATAAAGTATACTATATACCCATACTGACTTATGCAGCTGAGACTTGGGCCTTGACAGGCAGGCAAGAGAGTAGAATTCATGCCAGTTCAATGAAATTCCAAGGAAGTATGATACGAAAGACAAGGAAAGACAGAGTGAGAAATGAAGATGTTAGGACGGAAGTTGGGATGAGAAAACTAACTGAGAGAATTGAGAAGAATAAACTAAGGTGGTTTGGACATGTAAAGAGGATGGAGGAAAATAGAATACCAAGACAGATACTGGAGATAAAGTGCAAGGGTAAGAGAGCAAGAGGACGACCTAGAACCAGGTGGATTGATTCAGTGAAGAACATAAGAAAAATAAATTTGGACTGGGACAAGATCGTGGAAGAGGAATGGTGGAAAGAAAGAGGAAGGTGGAGAAGTGCCTTAAATACCTCGACCCGGCAGGAGCTGGATAAGGGGAAATGATAATGATGATGATGATGACATTTGAACACTTTCAGATGTTATCCAGGCCTTTAAAAGCTGCTCTTCCTAGAGCAAGTCAATACGGATGAAACTGTTACCAATTTAAAATGGTTAACGTATACGTATTTTATCACTATTGCTGTTATCAGGATCATTGTTATTCAAGTTGAGCGCTGTACCATAAGGGCTGTAGCCCTCTCTGAACTCTGGACGGACAATAGGAACGATATGTATTAAAGATAATCTCCCTGGCTTTACATTTGTGACGCCATGTGGTTATTACTGACCTGAGCCTCATGGCGCGCTGCAGTCATGGCAGCCAGTTGGTCCCGGAGCAGATGAACTTGAGCCACTACGGCTTGCGTCTGTTGGGCTTGCTGCTCCAGCTGTTCTCGCAGCAGCTGTAGCTCGTGGTGCGCGCTGGAGATACCCTCCACACAGGGGCGGAGCGGGTCACTCAGGGGCGACGTGTACGTCTCACCTCCACTCTGGAACAAGACACAAACATCAAAAATGGACAAATAACTACTCTATCTATCTATCGTATGGCTTTTAGTGCCGGGAGTGTCCGAGGACATGTTCGGCTCGCCTGAATCTATAGCTGCTTCCAGCGGACACCCTTAGGGTGAGCTACAAATTCCGTTCAATTTCAAGTAGTTCCAACTTTCGCTACCAGATATCAATGAAACCTAGTGGTGAACGTTGGAACTTTGATAGAGCGTTCCGACGAAATCTAACCTAACAATTTAGCTTCATACAAGTATAGTCTGTGGAAGGTTCTTTAACATGCCATAAATCTATGACATGGGACCGCCGGCTTTACTTCCCCTCCGAAGGAAGGCATACTGAAGGATTTAACGCTCTTACAAATCCGACGACTACGGCCGGCTTTGAACCCGCTATCTTGGGCACAGCAGTTCAGCATACTACCAACTACGCCACCGAAGCCACAAAAAAAACAGAAAGTACAGGGTAACGGCGTTATTAGTAGGCTAACCGTGAGAGTAACGCCGCTACTTTTAAGAGTAACAGGTAACGAAAATGCAATCAGTTGCCAATAGCACGTGGGAATGGACCCAACAACTCAACACAAACAATAACCATAAACGAACCGTGAATTTATGATGGATTTGTAAGGTTCGAATACTTGCACCAAATAGTTCCCTGCACTGCTGCCATAAACGTCCCAAATGTTCTATGAGTCGCCATAACCATTGAATTGATAAAAAGAAAAGCACAAACATTTATGGCTGTTGCGTTATGTGTCTGTAAGAGCTTTCTTTTTGACTCTGAGAGTCGCACATTTTTTCCGTATTGACTGAAATATACTAAGAACAAAGTTCCAACTGGTTCCGCCTCGTCAATACTGTTTATTAAAATGTCGTGATACAATCACCTGTCTTTTAACACATCACATGGTACATGTTTCAACGTCTAACACGTATTGACGTCTTCATCAGCCTAAATATTTGTGCAGCACTTAAAACATTCCCTTTATCTACTGGGTGTAGTTAAAAATTGTACATAAAAACACACATGGATCACTGTAACACATTAAAAGTTGTTAAAACATTTTCTTATGTTAAAAGCTTAATAAAAATCCGCAGCCGGGCTTGGCAGTCTTTCTTGGCTTATATCTAATGTTGGCTTCCAAAAGCCCAAGCAAGGGGTGACCATTCCCAACTGGAAAGAAATGAAACTGTGTATGAGAGAAAGAAGTAGTAGATAAAATAATACTTTAAAAACCCTAAATGTTATATAAAGACTTACGATGTAATGCGGCAATGAGCTAACAGGGCCGTGCTGAGTCGGACGGAGACAGTGCTGTACTGAAACGGTGTGTCAACATGGAAGCAACAAGCAAGACAATAGGGGCGGAAGAGGAGAGGGGTGAGAGTTCGGGAGTGTTTTGGTTAGGAGTGGGGAAGGGGGGGGGGGGGTATGGAGTAAGTTTAGGGGAAGGTAACATGGATCAACGGTTGTGGATTTAGTTTCTATGGTGGTTTATATTTTGTTTTGTAATGGATTAACGTCGCATTTAGCACATTTCAACATATACACACCTGATTTACTGAATCACATCCCTGTTTGTCAACAATATTATCAGTAAGCTTAAAAACAAACCGGTCACCCGCCTAACGCCGGAACTAGGTACTGTTTTCGGAAAAATGCCTCCTGTATGGCTCTCTCAAGTCGCACCAGATGGTCAGTGGTGGACCTATGGGAGCGAAATCCACATTGGTACTCAGACAGGAGACCTTTCTCTTCCAAGAACCACACCAGTCGACGGTTCACCATCTTCTCCAGCAGCTTACATAGGCCATTTCTCAGACAAATGGGCCTATAGCTGCTTACAAACTTGGGATCCTTTCCAGCCTTGGGAATCGGTATCACGATCCCCTCTCGCCATTGAGATGGAAACTCCCCTTCAATCCATATACGATTGAAGAGGATCAACAGTTGTTTTATACTGGCTTCGCACAGATGTTTTAACAATTGATTATGTATGTTATCCGGTCCAGAAGCCGTATCCCTGCACAGTGCAAGCGCACTGCGCAGTTCCCATTCAGAGAATGGTACATTGTAGGACTCCGAAGCAGCAGTGGCAAAGGACAAGCTGTGAGCCTCTGCCTCCCGCTTCAGAGTCAGAAATGTAGGATCGTTAACTCCCAGAGCAGGATACATCGGAGAAGTGCGAGCCAATACTGTTAGCAATGGCGAGATGGTCCGTGGTGATGTCTCCATTGATGCATACTCCGGGTATCGTCAGTGATGTCGGGAGTCCGGAGATCCGACGAAGCTTAGTCCACACTTGAGATGAAGGAGTATGCGCCGTCATAGACGACACATACTTTTTTCCCACGTCGTTTTCTTACTCTCCCGAATCAGATATCAGACTCTAGCACACATCCTTCTGAAGGTGATAAGGTTCGCCATAGTGTTTTGCCTCCGATAGCATTTGAAAGCACGTCGACGATCTTTAATGGCTGCTGCAATCTCGGCCGTCCACCAAGGGACAAGCTTCCGGCGTGAGTTGCCGGATGAGGAAGGTATTGTTTCCTCAGCAGCAGCCAAAATACCATTCGTTATGTGAATGGTATGATCGTCAACACTCTCAAATGTATCTTCGGCAAACACCGCACGTGCCGTGAATGTTGGCCAATCAGCCCGACGGAGAAGCCATCGACTTGGTAACTCGATGGCTCTCTGGTTCGGAAGAGGAACGATAATTGGAAAATGGTCACTATTACAAAGGTCGTCGTGTACACCCCACTGTAGCAGGGGAACAAGCGCACGACTGCACAAGGTAATATCGATACTTGAATAAGTACCGTGTGCAATGGAGAAGTGCGTAGGTTCCCCTGTGTTCAACAAACACAGGTCCAGCCGCCTGATCAGCCTCTCAAAATCTCTCCCTTTACCGCTAGTGGTAGCGGAGCCCCAGATGGTGTTGTGGGCATTAACATCTCCCAGAAGGAGAAAAGGAGGGGGGAGCTGAGAGACTAGATCCACCAGCTGGCCGTAATCCGGTTGAGAATCAGGCGGGATGTACACGTTATATACTGTTGCCATTACTGGCAACGAAGTACGAACTGCAACTGCTTCTAGCTGAGTACGCAACGGCACCTCTTCACTAAAGAGGCTAGAGTGGACGAGAGTGCAGACGCCACCGGCGGCCACAGCTCCGTCCACCCGGTCTTTAGAGAAGAGTTTGAAGTGTCGCATTGTTGTCTCATGTCCAGGACGAAACCTGGATTCCTGAAGACAGACAATGGTTGCCGTAAACTGAGAAATCAATTGGCGTACTTTAGCGAGATGTCGAAAATAGCTATTACAGTTCCATTGTAATAGTGCCATAATGTGGACTTAAGTAGAGGATAGTCGTCTACTTATGCTTAACCGTTTGCCAACCATCCCTATCCTTAGGAGGAGGTGATAGGGTAGGAGAACATTCCTCAATCTCCACATCTCCTTCGGAGGACGAAGAAAACGGAGCGAATGCTCTCTTGGTTGGCGAACGGTTATCGCCGGACTTTCCGGGTCTCGCTCCTGGTGAAGAGCGAGAGCGGTGACGAGGGACCTTCTCCCAGTCCTGAAGACTGGAAGTCCGTCCCGACTATTTTTCTTTTTGAACCGGCGTTGACGTCTATTTGGAGAAGTAGTTGGTCCCTCCCCCCCCCCCCCCCCCCCCCCCCTGACGTCTCCGTCCTGCCAAACAATGCAGCATTTGATGGCACTGCTCCTCCGGTGGTCGTGGAAGCAGAATTGCCAGCAGATGTTGGAGCTGCCTTTTCAGCAGGAGGGCAAGAGAGACGGCGATGCACAGTCTCTTTCTTACCCGCCGTTCCTATTCCATGTTTTATTTGGCTGGATATGGGTCCAGCCGTGGCCGGCGAAGACTTCCTCCTCGAACGAGTCGGAGATGGCTTCTTCGCTGGCCTTATCGGAGGAGTTACCTTCTCCGATGGCGCCGGTTTAGATGGAGGCACCTGCGCCTTTTGTTGGATGCCAGAAGAAGATACCGTAACCTTCTTCTGGCTATCAGGGGTGATAATAGGGCTATTTGTAGCCCCCTTAATAGTGGTAACTCGTTTCGAACTTGTTTCCGTTGTCAAATTTGCCGCTTGACTACTGGATTCTTTTCATACCTTTTGTGCATATGATACTGAGAAAATAGGAGAGGCCATGGAGCGATATTTTCTGCGTGCTTCAGTGTAGGAGAGCTCGTCTAATGTCTTAATTTCTTGAATTTTATTCTCCTCTAGGAAGGCAGGACATTCCTTCCAGCGAGGAGAGTGCTCTCCCTTGCAATTTGGACATGCGGGAGGTGGTGTACATTCCGCTCCCTCATGAGTGGCCTTGCCACAGGAAAGACAGATAGGCTTTCCCGAGCAACAAGATGAGGTATGTCCAAATCGCTGACACTGAAAACACCGCAATGTAGATGGAATATACGGTCGCACATCGAGAGTATACATTGACACTCTGATCCTCTTGGGCAGGCTATTGGCAACTCCAGCTATCTGATATGACATCTAGCGGTAAAAATTAGAAACTTACCAAGTAGGGTACATTTGTCACGTGGTGACTGTTTGTATATGGTTTCTTGTATTGGTAAGCAGATCGTTGTAAATTCTTCATGTCTTTATACATAAGTAATAAGTTTAACTCGTTGATAGAGTGCAAAATGAGCAAAAGCAAAGTTTATTGCTCAGTTTACGGCTGTAAGTCGATGTATAAGAGGGCTGCGGATATAAGTTTTCATCACTTTCCAAAAGATGCAAATAGCAATAGCCGAAAGGTGACGATACCAAATAAATAAGGGCAACAGGAGCGGGTTAGACCACCCACCACTACACTTACTGACGACAGGACGGGTTGTTCACTGTTACGCCGAGCCAAGCCTCACCTAGACAGCCAAGCACAGTCTCGCCGAGCCAAGCCGTACCAAGACAGCCAAGCTTCATCAGTCAGGTATCCTTCCCCGAACCCTAGTTCATTTCCAATAACCCTACCAACCGCCATCACCTCACCCTGCGATATCCGAGCCATTCCACTACGAGTCATATAGGCCTAATTTGACTTCACAGAGTAAATTTCAACTCTGCGAGAACCTGCTACCAGTCCGATATTCAACACCATACCCACCTGCTAACCATCCAAATCAAGCAATTCCTGTCTCCCCCGAGTTTTAATACAAGTTAAACTCATCCATTCGCCCTACCACGCAGCAAATAATTTCTATAGTCTATGGTACAGTGAGAAAACTCAAATATAGCTTTTAAATGTAACAGCGCAATGACTCGAACTGCTCAAAAACAAATACCAGCAGACAACTGATGCTTGATAATATGCAATTGACACATAAAATCCAGTGGAACACAAAAATTAGATCACGTGTATCGCACAGTTATACATATATAGCCTACAATTAAAAATAACACTGTCATTATTTTAGGGACTGCATTTACTGATTATACCCGAGAAATAAAAAGTGTTCCATAACAAAGGCGTGTTATTGAGTATTTTTACCCTACTTATCCAGACCGACCGCAGCGCCCCAAGTGTTAGTTTGAGTTGCCAATCCGACTCAAACGATAAGATGAACGCCCCGGTGTCAACTAGCACACCATTCATCTTACGTTTGATTCGTCTCACCTTGACAACGCCATGCTTTCCAGTTCTTTCCAGGATACGCTCGTCGGTGGTGTTCACCAGATCCCTATGAAATACCAAACCGTTCTTTCTTCAGGTTTAGGGACTGGTGCTTCACTACCTCGACTGGAATATCACCGAAAGTTGTCGTCCCAAGAAGACCATTCGTCTGCCTCTTTCCTTGAGTTTTTATCAAGAGTGTACCGTTTCGCAGCTTTTTTACTGTGTCTACATCGCCCCATTTCCCCTCAATTGCATCATGTAAATCAAAAGGATCAACGTTTGTAAAATTTTGCCCATCGGTCCTTGGTACCGAGGGAAAAACGTTGATTTATGGCATGTTAAAGAACCTTCCACTAATTGCACCTGTGTGAAGCTAAATTGGACAGGTTAAGAATGTAAACAACGCTCTTAGGTTCCTACGTTCGTTGCCAAGAGCCGACTGCGGTGGCGTCTAGTAGCTAAGTTCTGAACTAGGCCTAGTAGTCGTTGACGGTGAAGTTTGGCGGCAAAAGTAGGAACTATTTGAAAAATTCAAAGTTGCAGTCCTTACTTGAATTAAAAAACACATACACACACTAATACAGCCATCACAATTAACACCGGTTATCAGACAGATTCTACACACACCCAAAGTACACGGGCCTACATGACCGCGTTGTCGCAGCCCCTAAACTGAGGAACCAACCAACCAATTTCTATCGACAGTTTTAAACTGGCGATGGAATCGTTCCACCAATCCGTTGGTAGCTGGTGGAATGCTGTAGTTCGGATTCGAGATGTCCCTGTGAGCACGTTTAGATCTTCGAAAAGGTGTGACTCAAACTGTCGACCTTGATCTGATGTAAGTCATCGTGGAACACCAAAGCGGGCACTCCAACCACTCAAGAAAGTTAACGCCACAGTTTCTGTTGCAATATCTGCAATTGGGTATGCTTCAGGCGCATCATGAAAAACGGTGAATTGTTGTCCGGCAATATGTGAAAGCATTGGATAGGGGGAGTGGACCAATTATGTTGGTGGGCATTTTCAAACCGGTGTGGTGGTTGGGTGGAGTAAATGAACCATTGGAGCTGTGATATGTCTTTCATTAATGACCCGATACTTCACCCTCTCAGGTCGCAAAAGAGTAAGTTGTTCTCTGTATAGACTCGACTTCAGTAAATAAGTGGCAAGTAGTTGTCTTAGTGCACGTCAGAGTGTAGCACGGTCTAGAGAGCGAGAACTTACTTGTATTTCGGCTCGTTAGAGCGCAGCTAAGCATCACTCATCGTCTTGTTACTACGGGCACAGTATAGTAACCATATACAGTAAGGACACATCAGGCCTTTACCATATAATTTTTTCGTCATGGTTTTGAAACGGCCGTCACCGAAAGCACCGCACGCACGCACGCATGACGGCGACGGTTCACCATGTATCCGCGAGAGAGCAGCGTACCCATATTCTTTGAGTGCGGCCTGTCGATTTTGTCTGAAGATAATATTGCGAAAAATTACTAAACACAATACAGTGTTTTAATTTTGGAATGTAATCAACAGCAGAAATGCCCAACGTCTGTGCGGTAAAATTTTTCCGCAGCTCTTACCTCACCGGACACAACAGCTTATTCCGGTTTCCTCGGCGAATGGAGCGGTAAGTACAAACACCAAACATTAAAATTGAATGATTTTGGTTCTAATAAACATGAAATACCAGTCCCACAGATACCTATCCACTAATTCACAAATTCCTATTCCAGATGCAATGACCGGGTAAAGGCCTGCAATCGGGATGATTTGCTGGAATACGGGCTAAATCTACACAAGTCAATGTATAGGGTGTGTAGCCTTCATTTCTCACAGGAAATGTTTTACCCCACAAATGACGGCAGTTCTAGTCTGAGAATACGCCCTAATGCCCTATCAATATTAAATATCGACCCTAGAGAAGGTATGGTTTCTTTTAAAGTGTCAATTTTCTAACCTCTCTTAAGGTAACTGTACCGGTTTTCGTCACTGAGCCAATAGTCGTCACTCACGTATAAAAGTACAAATAGTAAGCTTGTCAACGGGTCTTTCTCAACGCACAAAGTCTTAAGAGATTCGTCATACCTTCGTTGCCGATAAGGAGCAACTTTGCGAAATCATGCGTGCGATGCAATAGGTGATTCCCAGCGTCAAGCATCTCCTGTGAGTTGAGCTATCTTGACGCGGCTGCGGCGTATTGCTTATCGCATGTGCTAAGCAGCCACGCGAGTTAATTATGTGCATACGAGTTATGTTCCTACGTTTTAAAATGTTACAAGTGTGTGATATAGTTGGTAATTGTTTTTGTAACACATGCGATTTGCTATTTCGTGCTCAAGTTCCTAGTTTGGTTAGAAATGCTGGTGACGAACACTGGATTGAAAAAACGAATGCTCGTCATTTGTGACGAAAACTGGCACATTGGCATTTCTCCTTGTAAGACCTAACTGACAGCGGCAATATACTTATAATGTAGTTCTGAAGCACCCTGCACTAATTAAATTGTCGTTTGATCATCTTGTCCAATAGTCGTCATAGCTGATGATCTTTAGAGCACATGCGTGACGAACACTAGTGCACGATAATGTTAAAGTTTGCTTTAACGTTTCAGAACCAATAAACATTTACAGTGTGCTGTTATCATGTAGAACTGTATTTTTGACGGCCGTAGGTCTAGGCTGGCTGCGTGGCTCAGCGGTAACGTTCTCGCTTGCTATTGCAGGATCGAATCCTGGCGCAGTCATCTGCAATTTATTCAATTTCAAATAAGTCAGATCTATATTGCTCAAGTGACAAGAGGCTACCTCAAGCTATAAAGCCTACCCTAAGTGAAGAAATATCATCCCTACGATAGGTGCTGAAAGTACAGAAGTATTCAGGTATTCTGTTAATGGGTGTCCAAAAGATAATATATGGGCCTTTTGTAAGTGTCTTCAATATCCAATATTTTACATAAATTTTGGTTTCAAATAGTATTTTAAATCTCAAAAGAATGGTCTTGAAATTTTCAGTTGCCTTACAAGTCAAAGCAACAGGTTTCAATTTTTGCATTAAGCCACATGTTGTCGAAACTTGTTCAGGAGTATCCAAAATTCCTCCGATAATGATGGTCAAGCTGCAAGAGCCCACTCTCATCCTATTCTATTGCTAGGCAAGGACTTAACCATCTTAATGTGTTCAATTCTAGCTGGGCACATGGTCAAGGTTTCATGTGATTCGAGCAAAAGGCGAAGAAGCGGGTATAAATGTGTCCAGTAAGCCAGATGAGTGCCATCTGTACATAAATTTAAGCAGCATTGCACATGATACTTGTGTTAGATGGAGGTTTTTATGTCAATTGTGAAAGAGGAAAAAAAAAAGAAAAAATGGGCGGATTAAGAATGGTGTGTTTCTATTTGTTTTGCACCAGCACAGCTTATCATAACAGGAGCACATGTCATAATGGAGAGTGACTGAGGCTACTGGAGTTGAGTCCTGTCCTACCCGCATTACTGTACCTGTCAACCAAGCATGTTGATGGTATGACACAAATAAACAAAGAATAGTTCCCACCTCAGCAACTGGCACTCTTATGGTACCGGTATATTAAAGTTTCAGAATGACTACTGCTTGTGTATCAAGATATGTGTGTATTTCTATTCACAATTTTTCCCATTACCATGAGGTTGAGAGTGTCAATGTGCAGCATGCTTTTACTACTGGATGCTCCACCTGACATCAACCTCATCAGAGAACTGGGTATGGATTGCGAAGTGATGCTATGAAAATCTTTCTACTTTTTATTTTTTTTTGTTAACATGTGTTAGGGACTAAGTGGCTAATGACATACTAAAACTGTAACAGCTGATGGAAGGATCCAAAACATATCCCACTACTAGCACGTGCATCAGTTATTCATTTAAGTGTTGATTAGCTGGAAATATTTATACGATAACTTACAATCCAAAGGTTGATCTTCACTCACCAGAGGAGTTAGAGATGAATAATGAAACTGGGCAATGGACTGGAAGTGGCCGTGGTCTATTAGAAGGAAAAGTCCTAGCAGTTGTCTGGAGTTGGAACAGAAAAATCATTTAGAGGATGACTGACAGTGGGCTTTGAATCAGATCTGGTCCAACTCTTGGTGTAGCGGCTAGCTATCTTGGCTGTCACCCTGAGGTTCCATGTTCGATACCCAGCTCTGTCAAGAAATGTAATTCTGGTCTGAGGGCTGGAACAGGGTACACTCAGCCTCGTGAGGCAAAACTGAGAAGAGGTAGGTTCGATTCCCACCTCAGCTATCCTCAAAGTGATTTTCTGTGGTTCCCCACTTCTATTCTGTGCAAAGGCTCATTCGCTTCTTTCCCAATCCTCGCCTCAATTTCAAATGCATGCACTACTACAGACACCACAATACGTTTGATTATCAGACAAATTCCACACTCAAGTACACAGGGCTAAATGATCACAATGTCCAAGCCCTGCAAATGAAACAACAACTTGATAAGACCTCTATAATTCTAGATTAAATAAATTCAGTGAGTTGCTAACAAAATCCTTGGTGATAATCAGTCACTCCTGATAAAGGATACTAGGGTATGCATCCTCCTATGCTGCCAGTAGGTGCTATATCGACTAAATGATGGTTGAAAGCAGATATTTTATACAGTCACTGTTTACCCTCCCTGGTCGGGTGAAAATATACAGTGTGAAGATCAAACTTCTGCTTCAACCTTGCATTTTTCAGCGGTGGTAAGCCCTAAAATATTACAGTATCAACAAATAGTACGTTCTCTCTTTACAAATTTATGTATATCAGTATACCATAATTTTCTCATTGTGTTCTTAAACTATGAGTTTACATTTTCCCCCTATATAGATCAACCAACTACATCTGGTATAGGACACTGTATTCCTCCTCAAGTAACTTCTCAGACCTTGCTATGAGTGGGGCGTGGTGGCTCAGCGGTCTAGCTGTATGCCTCTCACCAAGGCGGTCCGGGTTCGATTCCCGGTCAATGCATGTGAGATTTTCGAAGTGAAATGCCATGTCCTGTGGTTCGGATTCCACGTAAAAAGGAGGTCCCGTGGCTCATAATCACAAGATTCACGGTCACGTAAAACTACAATCTTCCCCCAGACCTTGCTATGTGAGAATGCAAAGTGTGAAGATCAAACTTCTGCTCCCAATCCCACATTTTTCAGTGATGGTAAGCGTTCACTCCTTCAGAATATTACAGTAGTATACTTACCTACTTCCAACCTTCAAATTTGTCATTTATGTCATTGAGGCTCCTTTTACTGTTCTTCAGATCAGTCCCCTCTTCCTGATGAAGAAATACTTGTGATGGATTTTCCAGAGTTCAACCCCCAAACTGACTTATTTCAGTGGTGGTAAGCCCTAAAATATTGCAGTACCGTACTCACAAATGCTACTTTCTGTCTTCACAATTTTATGTATATCAGTATACCATAATTTTCTCATTGTTCTTAAACTATGAGTTTACATTTTCCCTCTATATAGATCAACCAACTACATCTGGTATAGGACACCATATTCCTCCTCCTAAGTAACTTCACAGACCTTGCTATGTGAGAATGAAACATGTGAAGATCAAACTTCTGCCCCCAATCCCACATTTTTCAGTGATGGTAAGCTTTCACTCCTTCAGAATATTACAGTAGTACTTACCTACTTCCAGCCTTCAAATTTGCCTGAGTAAAAGTGGGGAAGTAAGAAAAAAAGTGTGGAAAACACACTTTTTGGATGACTAAGCTGAAAATCAAACCTGCTTTACAAGGGCGAGTGTATCCTGTTCCAACTCTTAGGCAAAAAATAATAATTTGTTGGCAGATAATCAAAATCAAACCTCAGGGGGTGACGATCAAGAAAGCTAGCCACTACACCATGAAGGGTGTCAGACCACTGTATTATAATAAATGCATGCAATTGCACACAAGACTCCTACAAGTCCTCCCTCTTTTCCACTCCGTCTGGCTGCGTGGCTCAGGGGTAACGTTCTCGCTTGCTGATCCCAAGGTTGCAGGTTCGAAACCTGGCGCAGTCAGCTGGCATTTGAGGGTGCGCAAATGCGAGGGAGCCGTGTCAGTAGATTTACTGGCACGTTAAAGATCCCCTTCGGGGCAAAATTCCGGCACCCCGGCGTCTCTAAAAGCCAGTGTAGTTAAAAGGGACGTAAAACCAATAACATTATTATTATTATCTTTTCCACTCCGCATCTCACCCTGCTAAGGAACAGGCCACCAAGTGATACAGCCACTATTGGTCAGACAGCTACTCAATTATTCTCATGAAGCTGTGTGCACCCCATTCCAGCCCTCACGTCAGTTTCTAAAAATCCTGATTGAGCTGGGGCCGGCACGATTTAACAGATGGAAACAATAACTTAAAAGGTAAGACCATCTTAGAAATTAAAAAATATGTTACAAGATTCCAGAATTTTTGATTTTAGATGATACCCTACATCAGACTCCCTTATGGCAAGAGAAGTAGTTTATGATTTTTATGATGAGACAGTCATTGGGAAATTCTTGTCCTCTTCACAAATGATGAAAGTTGAAATTCTGGAATTTTGTAACTATTTTTGTGTATGTTTCCATAGTGGTCTTACTTGATAAGTCACTTTGTTTTATAGAGATACAAGAAGTATCAATAATGTGAACTACAAAAATGAAACAACTGCCTTTAGAGATCTTATTAAAACTGTACCCTGCATTTTTCAACATCTTACTATGTATTAAAGTGGAGGCAACATCAGTGTGTATATTTCAATTAAGTGTCATAAGTCAATGGAAATCATGAATTCCTATTTAGCTTCTTTGAACCAACAAGTTGTATGACATAAATGAAGTACAGTACTTCTGAAAGTTGAACCATGTCTGTGTAGTAGGCCTAGTTAGTTATTGTTGCTTTAAGGGGTGGAACAGCGAGGTCATCTGCCTCTTCTGTGTAGTTGTATGTGATTAATTTATGTGCATAACATACCGGTACTGTACAAGAGAAGAGTGTAATCTTCCAGCCGACCTGCCAAGCATTTCACATAGAACCACAAAAAAGTGAATTGGAAAACAACTGTAGCTGGGGAGCTGCAAGTTCAGAGATTTGACAGATTCCCTTGAAAGTGACCATACTGGCTGCAGTTTTCCTCATTCACTCCAGGCAAATCCTACTATGGTACAGTTTACTCTAAGGATTTCTGATTTTCAAATACCATGTGCACTAGTACACGGGCTGATGACCAATGAGGTCCTAAGCCCTTAATTGAAACTACAACAATAATAATCCGTACAGTATGGTATGTCAAACAAGTAGTTCCGTGAAGAACTATACAGCCTATTTTCATATATCCTACTCATGTTAATTGTCTCTATCAACATACAAAATTTCAGTTTAATTGCTGTAACAGATTCGTAGATATTGAGAACCGTCTAAATATTTCATATGGTCGCCAGGATGGATTTTTATTTTTGTACTATTACATTAAGAGTATCGTGTACGTGTGGTATTCAAACTTCAATCGCATGATTAGAACACAAGAAGTAAAAACGAGATTTTAAAAGTACGCACACCAGCCATCTTGTGATTATGCAAACAATTGAAATAAATTACATGCCAGTGGATCAACATTTGTATAAGCATTTAACGTGCAACGTTTCACGGCACTCGGATAGTTAATTCGCGAGAAACGTCCATTTAAATGTTTATACTTCGCGTCGCCGCCATGTTGGATTTGTGCTTACCAGGTTACTGAAAGTCCTATAGGTGAACATATGTTCATAGTCTATATGAACATTTTAAAAAATCAGTTTGGTTGCTGTAAAAGATTCATAGATATTGATAACCGTCTAAATATTTCGAAATCTCGCCATTTAGGATTGTTATATGTATAGGCCATAGAGTTATGTACCATTCAAGGACAATTATTGCCTAGCTTCATTATTTAAACTTTCACTTCGATCGCATGATTACGACACAAGAATAAAAACTTAATTTTAAAATTTCGCACAGCCGCCATCTTGAGGTTATGTAAACAATTGAATTAAATTAGAAGGCAGTGCATTACAATCTGCAAAATCATTTACTGTACCACATTTCACTGCGCTCAGAGAGTTAAATCACGAGAAAAGTCTATTAAAATATTTCAAATTCGCTTGGTCGCCATGTTCGTTTTGTACTTTACAGGTTTATGAAATATACATAGGTAAACTTGTATCAGTACCCTTTATCACCGTAAAAAATTGCATGATGATATCTGTAATAGTTTCGGAGATATAGAATGTCAGTGAAATATTTCCCACAGCCGCCATTTTGAGGTTATGTAAACAATTGAACTAAATTAGACTCCAGTGCATTATAATGTGTACAAACATTTGCTGTACCAAGTTTCATTACATTTGGATAGTTAAATCGCGAGAAATGTATATTTAAAAGTCTCAATTTCGCTTGACCACCATGTTGGTTTTGTAGTCACCAGGTTTATGAAAGTCTCATAGGTGAACTTCTAGTAGTGCCCTTTATCACCGTACACAATTTTAAGGCGATATCGGTAATAGTTTCGGAGATATTGAATGCTAGTGAAATATTTCGCACAGCCGCCATGTTGGATTGGTGAGACGTAACAAAATTTGAAGGGCACGGTCGAGGTCGCCGGGAATAGTGCTATGAACTTACCGAGTTTAATTGAAATCGCTCCAGCCGTTTAGATTTTATTAGGGACACACACACACACCTCTCACACACACACACACACACACGGACAAAAGGTGATCTCATAAGCCTAATTTTTCAAAATTGAAAATAGGCTAAAAATATGGTCATAGAAGTGACTTCAGATTATAGCTTTCCATGAGGCATACATACTGTACTTTGAAATTGAGTGTTGAAAATAAGACTGCTGTTGTGACTTGAAACTGAACCCAGCTATGGGCAGTGTATGAACTTATTAGACCATGATAGCCCCTTATATGGAATACCTTAGGCCTAGTATTAATTCAACTATGATGTGCAGGTCACCAACAGGTGCCAACTAGAAAGACCTGCGCCAGGCCTCTCCAAAAGCCACACATCATTATTAATACTTTTCTCATCCAGATGTACAAACCATCCATCACACGAAAACTCATCTTATGTCTTTCCCAATCCTGCAGAGTGGGAAGAATAAGGAGTAGACGTAGGCCTACCACTGACCAGTAAAAGGTGCGGTACAGTTAGTCAGCAACTTATTGGTCGTGACAACGTTTAAGTTAGGAATAATAATAATATCGTATGGCCTCGGGTGTCGGGCGCAAGCTTTGTTATTTGACACCCAGAAGGTAGCTTGTATGTCGAATTTCGTTGATCCTTGAAGCACTATTAAAGTCAAGGAGGTTAGATATCTTAGCTCCTTGAACACTATAGCTCTTTCTAGTAGAGAAATGAGGAACTTTGTGTTGGCGGAAACTCACGAGATTAATTTTGCCATTATGAACACGGCCTACTGAATTCAAATGGGTTCTTTGACACGCCAACATCGTATGACATGGTGTCGTAATTTTTGCCGCCTTTCAAAAATCACTTACCACGGCCAGGAGCGAACCTGCAAGCTAGGTGTTAGTAGACCGACACGTTGACCACTCACCCACCGTGGCAAGCAAAGTTAGGTCTGATTGGTGTTAAGTAACGGTTAGTGAGATATTAGGTGTGTGTGTGTTTTACTCCATTGATTGGCGACACCATTGTGCAATGTGTTATATTAGCACATTCACTAGCAGAGCAAACTTGTAGCTTCATGTGGCTCTCGTGATCATAAACCACAGAACCGTCCTTTTCTTTTAGGTAGATTTCATTAGAAAGCTAACTATTGCGATTCGACTTCCGGAAAATTTCGACATATCTTCGCGTTTCACATCCCCCAGACCCCAAAACCACCGTCAGTTCAAAAGTTTATATATAATTTATGTATATATGTATCTATATATATATATATATATATATATATATATAAGTTTCTTGTGGACACGATAACTGCCGTAATTTTGCACCAATCACTTTGAATATTTTACATAATATGTATCCCTATAAAATCTCGGTCGAGTTCGTTAATGGGCAAAATCGGTCGAAGGGGGTGAAAAAGGGTTTTTTTTTCCGAAAAAGTGAAATTTCGCTATAACTCTCTTAATACGTGAAATATCGAATCCATTCAAAGTTCATAATATGTGTCGGATAAGTGCCAAAAATTTATGTCAAATAAGTTTTTTGATAGCACCAACCATTGACCAAAGGGGTGGAAAAAAGTGGGTTTTTCGGGAAACATTAATCATATCTCTCTTAATAGGCACAATATCAAAACCGTACAAAATGGAAAATATTCCCCTAATAATTACCTAAAACTTTTGTCTGAAAGAATTTTTGATATGACCCACCATTACGCCAAGGGATGAGAAAAATGATTTCGGAATTTAAAAAAATGCCAAATGCCATCAGAGGTTACCATAACAACGCTTTTAAATTGGTAAGGTATGATCTATCAGAGGTTGCCAAGACAACGCCATTGACGAGATCACATTCATTTTTAGCCTACTTTTCACACTTCTCAAAAATGAGGAAAAAGTAGACTTATAAGATATATCCGGGAAAATGTGTCTGTCCTTCTGTCTGTCTGGCTGTGTGTGTGTGTGCCCCCCCCCCCTATCAACTCCTAAACGGCTGCAGCAATCGAAACCAAATTTAGTATGAGTAAAGATGTATACCGGAATATCTCAGGCCCATATTTGAAAAAGATGCCAGTGCTACCAACTGCTAAAAAAACGCACTAGAAATTTGAGCTCCATGTTGGATATCTTGGAAGGTATACATGGGAGCTATTCTAAAATTGGCACACATGTAGATAATACTATTTCAGTTTAATTTCCAGGTGGCCATACATGACAGCGTTGCCAAAATAATTTTAAGCCTTCTGATAAGTCCAATTTTTAAATGCATATAACTTCTACACTATCAATTGGATTTCAACCAAATTTTGTATGTAATATGTGTACATAAACATATATGACTGAGTGTATTCTTAACAGCCACCAGGGCTGCCAACTGTTAATAATTGCTCTCTATTTTGTATCCAAATATATCAGAAAGTATGCAAGCCGACAGCTTTAAACTATACACACGTAAATTACCCGACATTTTACATTAATTTGGAGTAACTTATATACGTCAGTTCTACCAACATGATTCTAAGCCTGCTGATAGGACCAATTTTTAAATACATGTAACTTCTATACCAACAAATGGATTTCATCCAAAATTGGCACAAAAATATATAATATTTCAGATTATTTCTGACCAGCACTCGCATGACATTGTTGCCAACATGCTTTTACGTGTACTAATAGATCCAATGTCTAAATCCATGTAACGTCCTTTGGACTTCAACCACATTTTGTATTCTGTACCTTAGGAGATGGAAGTAAGAATATATTCAGTCACCAGAGCTGCCAACTGTATTGCTCTATTAGGCTACATTATGCCTAGTATACCTTATTTCGAACTAATTAAGACATTTCGATATTACCCACTTAATTTCGTCATTATTCTAGATAGGTTCATATACTGTAGATTAATCTATGGCATGCATCTTAATTTTAAGAAAAGTAGGCTCTTTAGTTCGTCACGGAACTTCTTGTTCCATCTGACTATGAGGGAAGCGGCTAACTGGTAGCATGCTGAACTTCTATGCCCAAGGTGCTGGTTCAAAGCCGGACAAAGTCGCCGGATTTCTAAGAGCGCTAAAAATCCGTCAGCATGCTTTCCTTCGGAGGGGAAGTTACAACGTTCGTTGCAAGTTGCTGGTTGCGGTGGCATCTAGCAGCCAAGTTCACAGCTAGGTGTCGTTGACGTTAGTATTTGGTACAAAATTAGGTACTACTACTTAAAATTGACCGTCTGCAGACCTTACCTGAATTACAGACTAATACAGTCATCACAAATAACACCGTTTATCAGACAGATTCTACACACACCCAATGTACACAGGGTTACATGACCACCTTGTCGCAGCCCCTAAACTGAGGAACTAACCAACATCTCTGCGGGAGATAAAATTTTGCGTGAAGAAGTAACAGACTGTTAGATAGTTACACATTAGTTCCAAACCTTGCATAAGGACAGTGTGATCACAAGTATAAAAATTAACCCCAAACGACAAGAAGGTTACCATCCCCATAAGACAGTAAAATGTTAAAAGTATGCATAGAATGACGAAAAAATGTTAACTAACCTCCAATTGTAAAATACTTTCTCGCAATAAATGAGGTCTGATCCTCCTACGAAAACCTGCATATTTTGCCTATTATAGCCTATCCCCTAGTTTGCCCGGTGAAATCTACCTCCGCCTTCCAGCGTGCCGAGAGGAATTTTTACTTTGAAATTGGACCACTCGATGCGACTCTGAAATTCTAACATGCATATTTAACCAAGAATCAAACCCAGTCCAAAAATACACAATGACTTTAGGTTCTCCTAATGTTGGAGATTATTTGGGTGTGGTCTTGGCTTCTAGGATAAAAGAAGCGGGCCTCTGTAGGAAAGGTACTTGGCAAATAATGTTCATTCAAAGGAAGTTTGTAGTTTTAAGTGGCCGCTGATCTTGAGATCATGAGCCATGGTGCCTCCTTTTTATGTTGAATCCGAACCACAGAACATGTCATTTCACTTTGAAAATCTCACATGCATTAACCGGGAATCTAACCTGGTCCGCCGTGGTGAGAGGCCAACAGCCCCCTATGTTCATTCAGGGAGATGCACTAATTTATTATTAATATAAAATAAAATTGTATACTTGTTACTGCAATAATAGCCATACAAAGATGTGACATTAATGAAGGTGAGGAATGGAAATAGCACATACTGTAAGTTTATTTTATCATGAAACTTGAAAAGAACATTGCATAGATCCCCTCACATCAACATTACTTTTTATTGACTAAAGAATTGCCCGGGTATTTACGCTAGGGAGTTGAGAATATTACAAATTAACACTCAACTTGAAAATATATATATATTTCCTCAAGGACATCCGCCTGACATTCCGGGAGACCATAAGATCCATAAGATTTGTCTACTGTATTGCGATAACAACCAGTGTTGTCATCCAACTGTTGGAATAGTGTGGAAATTGGAATTGGTCTTGATAAGATGTAGCTCCATATAATTGTTTGCTCTACAGTACATAATGTAGACATCACGATACACCATAAAAATGGTTATGCAGTATGTGGATTGAAGCTCTCAATATGCCAAAGCAGACATTCTCAAGATTATCCTCGACGATCCCAAGCTCTTTCAGGATGTTCCCCGAGCTCCGAAGAGGAGGCCGTTCACTTTCCATGCATTTTAGTTACTGTAGAAAACTTGAATTGCATTAGCTCTGACCGCAAAAGTTTACGAAACAAAAACCACATTTCCCCCTCACTTATATTGTGTGTTAATTTAATAATTTAAAATATTCCATAACCTTTCATCGTTACTATGAAATCACAATGCGACACCACAGGAGTGAAGGAATGTGGTGTTAAACATTAAATTACACACTTCTTACAATTAAAACTCAGTAATATTAACACTTTCTATTTTCTAGTTATTTATTTTCTTAAAATATCTGATTATAAAGAGAGCTAGTGTGTTGAAATCGAGTTAAATAAATTTCATAAAATATACATTCATCAATCAGCTGTTTATCATGTGTTTGTCCATAAGTGGTGCTACCTAGCGGCTTACAGGTGTATTGGTGCTCCCCCTTATCAATTGTTTTTTTGAAAATCTGTTCTTCCGGTTTTGCCGAAGTGTCCATACTGTATTGATATCTATACTGTGCTACGGGGTTGTATCGTCATTTGTCTACTGTATTGCGATAACAACCAGTGTTGTCATCCAACTGTTGGAATAGTGTGGAAATTGGAATTGATAAGATGTAGCTACTTATAATTGGAGAATTTAAGGGGATTGGGGAGCCCTGGTGCTCTCTAATCAGAGTCCCCATGATTCGTAATAACATCTACGAGATCTACTACTGTATTGACGGCATGTAAAATTGGATTCCACTTAAAATAACTTAAAATTTTGTGAGTTACATCAGTGGAAGTTGAACTTCGTTCACAGGTCAGATGTTTCGTATTGGTTGTTACTGGTGTATTGGTTCATTTGGACTACGTGTGATGAGAAATACTTCCTTTTATATGATTATATGTTGTCTTGTACGATTGGAAGGAGAGTATAGTTTGATGTGATGTCGAATGACAAGGGCAAGTTTGTGGTTAACTTGCAGTAGTAAGTATTCGGTATTAAAGGTGAGAGTAAGTAAAATGATTTGATCATCTGCCTCTGCATGTAAGTTCTTGACAGCATGCTTTTTAATTGCCACCCGTAAATGACTTCCGGAGAGGTTGGCACTACAGTTAGTTGCGTAGTTAAATATGTATTATCCTTCGCAATTTCTTTATGTAATGTTCCCTTATTTTAGCTACGATTCGTTTGTCCCTTATGGACCTGAGATAACTTATTTATTCAGTTCCTTGTAATTTATATCTTGCAACGTTGTAAGGAATTTCATTTGTCTGACTGTAATGGAGTCTGATTTATTATTAAACGATGGGAGACAATCAGCTGTTCTGAAATAAAAGAGTCGATGAGTAGACATTGCACTGAATTGTCGTGTTAATGCAGTTATGCGTATTTAAAGCTGGTTGATTGAAAGAATTAATTAATGAAGCTTGAGTTTATTGAATTACAATTCATGATTAAGGTTGGGCTTATGAAAGATTTTAAATACCGTATTTTCATATTTCGTCAAATAATTTGAGCTTGAGATACTCAAATATACTGGATGCTTGGCATGAGCATAGCCTAAGGAATGATTACGTGGTTTCTTTAGTTTTATTTGGTACGATATTAACGTCGTCAACTGCATGATATTTCATGTAAGTCATCATTGGCTATCACTCGCGAACGAGTATAAAATTGTCTTCCAAATCATTCAATGGTGGGTTCTCAGGTGACTGTAGAGACCAATCCTCGGGCCACAAACTCTCCCACACTGGTGGCAAGTTTTATCATCACCTAGGTGCTGATGGTTGTATCTTCTCATAGACTCCCGTTCTTTACGAGCAATTCGCTTCAGAACCTCAGAACTCCTGCGGTCCTGCTTCAAACGTAGAGGGCCATTGTGAACGAGTCGACGCCATGCCCGACGGTCAGCTGCTGTAGTCTCCCAATTTGGGATGTTAATCGAGCATTTCTTCATGTTTGACTTTAAAGCATCCTTGAATCTCTTCCTCTGTCCTCCCTGATGCCGCTTGCCACTTGTTAGTTGAGCATACATAATTTGTTTAGGAAGGCGAGTATGTGGCATGCGAAGGACATGACCAGTCCACCTCAGTTGAGGTTTCAAGATCATAGCCTCCACGCTGGTAGTGGTAGCTTCTTCCAGGACACTGATGTTTGTTCGTCGATCTTGCCAAAACCTAGTAGTGTACTTCATTGAACCCAAGATGCAGATCAACCATTTAAATCTTCTAGTAAGTTACTGTGAACTGTCTGAGAAAACGAAGCGCGCCAACTCTCTAGGAGGCCTCGTCCGTTTGGTCGTTGCCAGCCCCAAGCACCGACCAGATATCAATAGTGAAGGGTATGGCAGATATGCTAGACCGAGTAAGCCCTATCCCAACAGTTAACTAGGCTGGTCGTTGCGCTCAGATTGCAACAAGGGAGCCGAGGCGCGGACGGAGACATCCGTGATGCTCCGTCAACTGCTGATACTATGTCTTGCAATGTAATTTCCGCGTACTTGTGACACTCCCGGTTCTTTCTCGCCCTCAAATATAACTTACGTTCTTTTGTTCTCGTGAAGTTTTTCATGTATACTAACTTATCATCCATTTAATCTGATGACAATGTGATGTTCAATTGCGGCATTAATGATGAATGAGGTACAACCGTTTTACCGCTTATTTGAATACAGTTTTCTCTGATATCAAGCAGTCTTTTACCCTACCACACTCAGTCCCTCCCTCCCCCCCCCCCCCCCTCATCTTAATGAATCAGTGCAACACCCCGAACAATTATCCGCCACTGCTCTAATCGTGATCGATGCGTATTCAAGGTGCAAGCAATATTCCTGCCGATGCATTGTCCCGCGTCTCATCGATTGCTGAGGAGGTCGACTTTGCAGCTCTAGCTTAAGCACAGGAAACTGTGACGAACTTCAAATTCTCACTCGCTCTGGTACCAGCAGTCTGGTACTGAAGATGTCAATCCCAAATTCCACGACTGAACTCCACTGCGATGTCTCAACGCCTCATGCTCACCCATTCATCTTAAAGAATTTTCGACAACAAGCCATTGCATCTCTTCACAATTTGTCACACCCTGGTGAAAAAGCCACAACCCAACAGGCGAAGAAATCCTCTGTTTGGCCAGAAATTGATCGGGATTGCAAATTATTTGTTCGTAATTGGATTGACTGCCAGCGCAACAAGGTTACAAGACAAATAACATCATTCCTTTATTATCCAACAAAGAGTAAAGCTTAAATAATAAAATAGTTCAGCACCAGTTCTGAAAATTAATAGGAATGAAAACTTTGACAAAGCCTCCGTGGCTCAGGCGGCAGCACGCCGGCCTCTCACCGCTAGGTCCGTGGTTCAAAAATCCGCTCACTCCATGTGAGATCTGTGCTGGACAAAACGCAGGCAGACAGGTTTTTTCCCTGGCTACTCCGGTTTTCCCTGTCAAAATTTCATTCCAGCAACACTCGCCACTATCATTTCATCTCTCATTCATTTAATCATTGCCCCAGAGGAGTGCGTCAGGCCTCGGCAGCCGGCACAGTTCATATTCTCGCCGCTAGATGAGGGCTTCATTCATTCCATTCCTGACCCGGTCGGAGACTGGAAGCAGGCTGTGGATTTTCATTTCAAAAACTTAGACATCATTTAGGTTTTTGTAAGACACATGTATGGTATTTGCAAGTGGGAATATATAGTATATACAGTATATATATCAGATTTTAAAAGAAGGAACATGATAGATATGGAATGAGCTTAGAACAGCTGAGATGGGCTGAGTTGCCAAGTTTTAATCAGCTGATTCGAGAAATATTTAGATTTGAGTAATACCCATGACTACACTTTGGAAATATAATATTTAGCAAAGAACACTCAAACCAACCACTTCATGGCGATATTATTGCTGTGTCTTAGCTTTGTCTGGCCAGTCTTCAGGTTGAACCTCGGCAAAACCATATTTTGCTAGCTCCTCTAGCTTGGTCACATTGAAAGCTTTAGTCTTTCTTGCAACATACCCTTGACATGAACTAGCCTATATTAATTTTGTTGTATGAAAGTGTCAATGATGTGAGCAATCTGATGACTTAATGATCAATCAGCTCTAGCCAGTTTATCTACATATGAGCAGAATGAACATGCACTGGCAACGGGGTGCACTAGTTGTCCAACTTCAGCCAATAGGAGATATTGATTTTAAGTTGGTAGTTGATCATCAACCTCTTTCAATCAATTATAGTTATCACAATTTTGATAAAGGAAATTATATCGGTCTCAAAAACTACTTAGCTACAATAGACTGGAGCTCAGCATTGAAAGAACAAGACATACATTCTGCTGTAAGCATCTTTTACTCTATTCTATATGAAGGTATTGATAGATTTATTCCTCTTGCTTATTATAAGGACCCATGTTTCCCAAAGTGGTTTAACAGTGAACTAAGAGCCAGTGTCTTACAGAAGAAAGCGACCCATGCCTTATACAAAAAGTCGGGCAGCCCTCATGATTATTATGCTTTCTCAGAGCTTAGAGCCAAATGTAAACACTTGTCTAAACTATGTTATGCTGAATATTTAAACAAAATTAGATCTACTGTCGACCAAAATATTATGTGCACTCGAGTTTGAAGGTTGTTTGTGAAGTAACCAATAGACCTACATAAAATCCAATAACATCATCATTTTCGTCGTTCTATTTTACGTTAGATCATGTAGGTTTGGAATTTTTAATTTATATTTTAATATTTTTTATCGCAGTTGAAACACAAAAAGTGCCCGTTTTTAAGCGTGTTTCGACCATGCGTCACATTTAAGAATTATTATCTCACAAACCCGTCATCAGATCGAATCCAAATTTTAACACAATATACATTGAAATGATGTATAACTGATTTATTAATTTCAAAATTTTGTGTGTTCAAGAACGAAAGTTGTTATCATTTTTGTAAGGTAACTTTTTCTCGGCTCCGGGTCGTTGGAAAATGTAGTTCTTGGTTGCGTTGTAATCCTTATAGATCAAAAAGTTATGCTGTATGTCTGTGAAATACGTAAATTAATTCACTTATTTTATATCGGTTTGTATTTGTACGAGGAATTAAGCCATGGTTCACCAGCTAGCCACTCCGGAAAATGCTGTACAGCGTTGCTGATATGGAGCCCATCACTACCGAGCGAGGCGTGCCATGAAGCGTGATGGAGCCCACCTTGGCAACGCTGTACAGCTTTCACCGGAGCGGCTAACTGGTGAACCATGTCTTAATTCCCCATACAAATATAAACCGATATAAAATAAGTGAATTAATTTACGTATTTCACAGTCATACAGCATAACTTTTTGATCTATAAGGATTACAACGCAACCAAGAACTACATTTTCCAACGACCCGGAGCCGAGAAAAAGTTACCTTACAAAAATGATAACAACTTTCGTTCTTGAAAACACAAAATTTTGAAATTTATAATCTAGTTATACAACATACCAATGTATATTGTGTTAAAATTTGGATTCGATCTGATGACGAGTTTGTGAGATAATAATGTGACGCATGGTTGAAACACGCTTAAAAGCGGGCACTTTTTGTGTTCCAATTGCGATAAAAAAAATACTAAAATATCAATTAAAAACTCCACCCCATGAACTAACGTAAAATAGAACGACGAAAATGATGATGTTATTGGATTTTATGTAGGTCTACTGGTTACTTCACAAACAACCTTCAAACTCGAGTACACATAATATTTTGGTCGACAGTAATCTATACAGCGACCCAAATACTTTCGGGCTTTTATCAAGTCAAAAAAGAATGATAACGGTATTCCTGGTACAGTTTATCTTGACAATGTGAACGAAAGTGATGGGCCAGGTATTGTCAATCTTTTTGCTAAACATTTCTCCGCAGTCTATAAGGAACCAATAGTTAACACTCCAAAATTTGAAACTCCTTTCTCTATTATTATTATTATTATTTCCACCTGCCGTGTAGAAAAGAGTGATATTTATAACAAATTAGAGAAACTCTCAAATAACAAATCATTTGGTCCTGATGGTCTCCCAGCAATTCTATTAAAATCTTGTCGATTCATTATAACAGAACCATTATTGATCTTATTTAACCTCTCTCTCTTGGAACTGGTAAATTTCCTGATACATGGAAGAGTAGCTATATAACTCTTGTCTTGAAACGTGGTGGCAAATCCAAAGTTAAAATTATAGAGCTGTTTGTAAATTGTCGTTTATATCCAAATTATTTGAATCTATAATTACTGACAAAATTAGACCCCAATTTTCCTCCTACATAATTGAACAACAGCCAGGTCATTCAACATGTACAAATCTCCTAGTTTAATTGGAGTACTTACTGAAAGCAGTAGAAGAGCACAATCAAGTGGACTGCATCTACACTGATCTAGCCCAAACCTTCGACTCTCACGACCATAAAATTCTTCTTTCAAAATTACAATCCTATGGTATACAAAAAACCCTCTATCATGGCTGTTCTCATATTTAAAAGGCAAAACTCAGATTGTCAAAATACTCAATTTCTTATCTCAACCAATAGCCGTCTCTTCTGGCGTTCCGCAAGGTGCCCATCTTTCTCCTTTGTTATTTCTAAGTTTTATTAATGATATCAATACAGTTCATAATGTCGATTATTCAGGTCCGTATTGATGTAACTATAACTTTGAAAGAATAATAGATTTTCCGCCTTCAATACTGTTTATTTCTATTACTTACAGGGACTAGTTTCGGGGGGAAGTTTTGTTGGACAGGCTGAGGAAGGGGGAGTATTTACCCCCGAAACTAGTCCCTGTAAGTAATAGAAATAAACAGTATTGAAGGCGGAAAATCTATTATTCTTTCAAAGTTATCAATACAGTTTTCAAACATGCCAAAATCCTCCTGCTAGCAGATGATGCAAAGTTCTTGATGAAAGTTCCATCTCTTCAGGACTGTATACTTCTTCAGGAAGAACTTTGGCATCTAGAGGAGTATTGTCCATTAAATGGGTTATTGCTCAATGAAACTAAATGTAAACTAATTAGATTCTCAAAGAAGAAACAGAATATTGAATTCTCTTATCACTTTCTATCGTCTACTCCACTTCAAACTGTTAGAAGTATTTGTGACCTGGGAGTAACATTCTCAGACACACTTAATTTTAATGAACATATGGAAAATATTAAAAAAAAAGGTATTGCAGAGATTAGAGATTTGTGACTCTAATATTTATTTCCTACTGTACTTGACCCTCGTCAGACCCTTAATTGAATATTGTACACCAATTTGGAGCCCTTTCAATAAAACACAAATTAAGAGTTTAGAGAAAGTACAACACATATTCCTACGAATTTATGTGTATCGTTTCCTACACCCAATAATGAATCATAACTACTCTGAAGTAATGATGCATTTGAAGCTGCCAACTCTTAAATCCCGTCGTGATTATTTTTATATTCTTATATGTACAAGATCATAAACTCTCACATAGACAGCTCACAATTACTAAATGAAATCTATATTAAGTGCCCCTTGCCCCCGTTCGATGCGCAACCATCATGTCTTTGAAACAAACTGGCATCCCTCTAATTATGGTCTAAATAATCCCATTGACAGAATGATGCGAATCTCAAATGGGGTCAGCATAGACTTGTTCAATTCTTAGAAAATATCTGTTTTCCTCTTCATTAGATAATCTGTATGAATACAGTTGATTGTACTAGTAGGGTACTCGTGTTAACTCTTAATGTCTTTTATCCGGTATAAAAGAAAATGGTGGAAGCCGTCAGTAAATATGTATGTATGTATGTATGTACCGCTGGTGAACATTTTATATCACTCGCTCCAAATTTGTCACTTTCTTTCTATCTCTCTTTCTGTATTTCTTTCTAAAAACAGAGTAGGCCTATATTACAGCAACAAAGGTCATGAAAGTTTCAACATGCAGTCCATAATATTTAATATTTATGAGAGTAGAATTTATTGAAAGTCTTACAGAATTAAAAGTTTCCTCTGCTTCAACTGGTTCACACTTGAAGAGGTGCTGATCTTCCATGACTATTCAGCTGCCTGCAACAAGATCACATTAATGGTGGAAAAGTCACGTTGTATCCAACAAATAAGACCTTGGGAACCATCTTTCCTGATGAGGATCCGTAATGACTTACAATGACTAATATAAAAATTAAAAGGATGGTACACTGACGTTTCTACCCAGACAATACAAATTAATTATCTTATTTAAAACATTGAATTGTTGAGCATGTTTGGATCCAGTGATCATTATTACTACTTCGGCTAAAATAGGCTTTCTCACCAATTTCCTTTAATACAAACTAAATTTCGTTTTACATTTCTGATATTGTCTTTTACCTTCCGTAGAGAGGATGGCATAGGAGCTAAAGGACTCACCATATGTTTACCAATTTTTGGAATCCAAATTGACAGAAATACACCTGTGTAATCTGAGTTTTGCCCATCTCATACTTTAATGAAAACTACAATCACGTCAGCATTATCGGAGTGTTCGATCAGGTTCGTTTAAGCCGAAGTAGAACAATACAATACAAAACTCTTTATTTCCAGAACCTGCATCATACAGAATTGGATACGTCACACAACATACTCACAGTTAAATTTACATATTTACAACTTTTTTACATAATTAAACAGTTGCATGTTTCTTTAAAGTTCACTTAAAGAATACAACACTTTCTGGGCTAGGTATATCTTGAGAGACTTTCTGAACCCAGTTCCAGTCAAAGATTAAGTGGTTTGGAAGCTTATTGTGGTATTGTGCCCAACTGGCCACGGCAGTCTGGCATCGAACTCAGGTCTCATCAGAAAAGACCAGGCACATGGTTATGCCTAGAGTCGAACCATTGATCTCTGCGGGGGAGCAATTATTGGGAACCCAAAGAGCAATGAGAGGTATACTGACATATAAGAATGTAGCGTGATTTCACAATCTATAGGTGAATATCATAGCAATTTAAGGGAAGAACTGTAGCCAAATGCAAGGAAATATACATTTTCAGAGCATACGAAAGTGAGAGAAGGCCAGTTTGAAGTTTTACAAATGACCCTTAGCAAGTGGGCGGAGTAGTCTAGGCGCCTACCGAACTACTTACGTCTGGAGCGGAGAGACAGCTCAGAATTAATGACTCGGGTATCCACCGCTTGACAACGGTGCAAGCTATGGCGGGATCGACTGCACATGGAAATAAATTGATTACAGCTAAATGGAGCATTGAAATGCATTGAAATATACACCCAGGTGAATATATTCACGGAGAGGTAATTTAGGAATGGTTTTTCACCTAAATTAAGGCCTTTATCTCCAAATGAATGCATCACAACCTACCCTACGCTCAAGAGCATTGACTTAGTGACCAGTCAACGGGGAAGTACCATGATAGCGTGCCCACGCGCTGAACTAAGGCAATTAATTGTAATTAATTGGCCGAAGCGATCGCCGGCACGCGAATGTTTTTGAAACCTCCACACCTAAATAAACAAGATGTAGATGTCATTTCGGCTGAAGAGGTATTATTTCAAGAAAGGAGTCGCTCTCATGTGTCCAGTGGACTATTTCGTACAAGAATCCTTTATATAGGGGGAGCGAGGCAAGCCATGTCAGTTCGTCACGAGTCTTCTGCAGTTCGTCACCAGTTCATCACCAGTCTTCTACAGTACACATGTAACTAAGACGTTGCTAGTAGCGCGCCAAATGTTAAAGTATCAACGCGTCGTCGTTGGAGAACAATAGAAGCAAGTTATAAAGCTTCGTAAATAATCATGAAGTGCGTCGAAAGTAAAGTATTACAGATATTTACATATTATCTGACGCAAATATAAATTCGCCACAGCGAAAAGGAACTTATAATGTTTTGAACAGTTCTGATACCGGGAGGTATTGTCAGAATTATATATGACAGCATCATCAGAAACACTACAATGATGGGAGCTTGGAAACCATTGCCACCTAATTTGGATAGTGAGCTGAACAAGATTGCAGGGAACGAGGATTGAACGTCCGTAAAACGCTGTTAGATTGTCACGGAGACCAGCGGTTGTCATAATTGCAGCGCATCTCTGAGATCAGGCGTAGGAGAAGTCCAATTTAAGGATCAACATGTGAAGTAGTGGATAAATGTATATAAATTGTGAAATAGTGTTTTAAAGTGTTCATGTGTATAGTGATTAATATGCAGTGTATTGCAATGATAAAAACCACTGATAAAAATATGTGTATCATGTGGAAAGTGTATGAATCTAAGTGTTGTGTCAAGGATAACATGATGGCTTAAGTCAAGCGTCATGGTAGCGCTACAGCTGAGGCGCTGGCACTATCCAGCAAAGAGGAAAAAAGTGAGTACCCATTTTTTATAATGTAATTATAACTAAGTAGTTCACCATGTAACGATTTATCACGTTGAGTAAGATGTAATAGTCACTTACTGAACGAGTTTTCACCACTCGTCTTGAATAAAATATGGCTTGGAAGGTGATTTGTTTGAGGCCATTCAGGCAAAAATAGTGATGGATGTAACGGTAACGTTAAATGATAATAATAAATAATATTATGGGTCGGCAAACAGTAAAGTAATAGGCATTTTTGGCCTAAATAGTGTTCAAATAGTGTCATGTCTAAAGTAAAGATACTGTATTTGGTAAACAGTGAGAGTATAACGTGAAATATAAAGAAATACGAGAGCTTTTTCAGTGTCAGTGAAATATGAATGAATATTTGATATAGTCAATCCTTAGGATTATTGTTTGAGGACCATTAAAGTAAAGTAAGCCAGTAAATTTTGATACATTTGTGTTAGGAGCTATGTAAAGCTTTGGTTTAAGTGGTATGACAGAGAACGCGGGTGCCTTAATAATGGAGTCATATATGTGAAGTATTGTTTGAGCCGCTTGTAAGCGTGCAGAATTAACGTAGAATCCAGTGATTTACGTAATAAATATAGCGGGGACAACTAGTATAGCTTGCACGTTAGGCGAGAAGTTGGCCAAATCTACGAGTAGTATCGCCCTTGTGCATACTGTATTATGTCGCAGCGAATTGGACAGAGTCTGTCTGTATCCAACGCTTGCTTGAATTATGCCACTATTGACGTCCGTCGAGACGCTGTGAGCATGTGTGTGTTAATGACCCACCCTGTGAGGTGAGGATCATATTCGTCGTTTAGGAACGCAGGTTTCCTTATATTTTATTGACAGCTGCTGGTGAAAGTCGTTGGATTTTCACTATGATGCGCGTCTAAAAGCCACTAGTCGTCACCATAGAACGGCAAGACTATCACTAGAATGCCACCCCAGCCATGAATGTTAATTAAGGAGCCAGTTTGAGCCCAAGACACTATAAGGATAGATGTTAAATATTTAAATTGACTCAATTATTTAGGAGCCACACTCAGTGTTACTCTAGTCTGCACTTTGTAAACAAACCTGACCTTGATCTTGACAGAGTGAGAGAGAGGGGAATGGTAGACCATTTCTGCAGCGGCCATCTTGGAGAGCCAGCTGGAACGAATTTTAGTGCCTGCTAAGGGGAGGAAGGTCGTCCGACCGGTCCCTTGTAAATTAGTCACACTAGGACACTGAGAAATCTCGATATTTAAATATGCAAGTAAGATATGATTATTTTGATGATGCCAAGTGAATTGAACGGTGGGTTGCAACTCACATACGTTGTTGAATCATAGAAATTAGATAATATTTGGCTCAATTATTCTCTGAGGAGAAAAGCTGAACCAAAATAATGTAGGCATCTTCTTTTAGAGTGCATTTTGCCATTCCTGCTAATTTATGCAGACGGGTATGTGTTCTTCCCAGAACATGACACATTTGTAACAATGATAAGCCCGACAAGACCCAGAAAATCGTTATATGGTGAAACTATAAAATTAAGTACCACTTTTCCTAAGGCGTTCATATGCATGGAAGGAAGGAATACGATTCACGCAACACACAAAAAAAAATATCTGTTAATGATTGCAGAAAGTAATGTATTCATGTTAATCAAGGTAAATGCCATAAGAAATGGGAAAATGTTTTATTAGTATCATGTTATGTGATATGTGATTTTTGTGTTATGATACTCCCATTAACTAAAGTTGTGTTAGTTGTTGAACACTTTGGAAACCCATGGAAGTCTGAAAATATCATTGACAGGATGTTAGAATTAGATTTGAGTGCAGTGCAGCACTATTTTACGAAGAAAGCTCACAGAACAACCCTATTTTATTTGTGGGAATTAAATGTAATTTGTCCTTTGTTTTGTATTTGTTGTGTAGCCATTGATTTTAGACCAGTAAATGTGTTATTTTTAGGAATATGTTGTGTATTTCCTGTAGAGTAGTTACCTGGTAGACTCAAATCCTGAGCATGTGGTCGTATGGTGGGCAGGAACGTCCCATACCTCGAAAGACCGTGAGTTAGTTGGGATACGAACACATGGTCCACATGATGACAATCGGGTACATGGAGGAGATGTCTCTGTACTGGGATTGTGTCACAGGTACTGCTAAAAAGTCGGCCAAGATATTAATGGTAGAAGCAAATATAGCATAGCAATTAGGACAGAATAGGAAAGGCCGCGTCCCATTTGTTAATAAGCCATCGCGTGATATAAATTATTGATAATCCTCCATAAAACATGCTTAAATGTAAATGTAACTTACACACAAACCCCTTTAATTATCATGTCACCCAGGTGTGTGGGGCAAAGCGTGTTATCCCTATATATTACCCTCATCATTATCAATGTCGCCCGTGAGTGGGGCCTGTTGAAATTACGGGTCACCATAGGCACATGAGGGTGAGCATCAATCCATTAATCTTTATCAATGGCGCCCAGTATGTGGATGGCTTATGGGATTCAGAAAACCCCATAATAATAGCATGGTTTTCATGGGGAAAACCATAGAAATGATATTTTTTCTCAAACTTTGTTTGAGCGATTGTGAGTCTTTCTAGATGATATTCAGACGTCAGACATTGTTGTCAGACGGGTACGAGGGTCTATACCCATTCCATAGTTAGTTTTGACATTTTATAATATGTTGTTGTTGTTGTCGTGGGATCGGAATCCTTTCCTTTCCAATAGAACGCGCCAGCATATTCAGCTGCGGCCTACCTATATCTCAAATTAAGAAGTACAGGATGGCTGGAACTGAAGAAGTACTCAGGTGTATTGCTGAGTTAAGGGAGCATTTTGATGAGATTAATGCTAAGAGAAAGGAAGAAATTAGATAATTTAAAGATGAAATAGCGGGTAGATTGGATGCCAATCAAACTGAGGTAAGCCAGATGTTGGCTACAGTCGATACTATATTAGAGGCTAATCAAGCCGAAATAAACAATAGATTAGAGGCTAATCAAGTTACAATAAACACGCAATTAGAGTCAAACCTAATAGAGGTTAATAAGAAAATGGATGACGTTAAAGAGTCTGTCCAGCGTGAGGTAACTAAGAATATTGTTAGCGTGATCTCAGAAATGCAAGGTGATAACGATAAACGCTTTGAGTCTATTGAATTAAAATTAGAGAATAATCTGCAAGCGTGCAGAGAGTCACAGCGTGAAATTAACGATAATTTAAGCAGTATGTCCATGGAGCTTAAAGACATTCAGAGTCAGAATGAAGCTAATACTAAACGTCAATTAGAGCAGTTTTATACGTTTACTCAGACCGTGGATCAAAGGTTCGAGGATAGCGATATAAAATGGAATACGCGAATGGCAGGTTACGCCAAGGCGGTAGACGAAGCCTTAAGAAAACAGGATCAGAATATCCTTGACCAATGCAAGGAAATTCAAGAAATAAAAACTTCTGATCAAGAGAATAAGGAGATAATGTCAAATATGAAGAGGCAAGTCGGGAAAGTACAGAAAGAGTTGGAACAAACTCAGAACGACTTAGCAGTTATTCATAAAAGACAAGACGAGGACCAGGGAGAAATCACGAAAATAAGGACTGAAATCTCTCATATACAAGGTCACATTCAAAAGGAAGTCACAGGCTTACGAGAAGAATTAGAACTTCGAGAAGGCTTAAAGACTGAAGCCAGTGATAAGACTCTTGCCGAAGTAAGAGAGAGTCTAGCAGGGGAAATTATCCACCTGAAGGAAAACCTTAAGGACGATAAGGAAAATGTATTTTCTATGGCAGAAAGAAACCGAGATCGCCTAGAGAAAATAGAACGAGAGGTATTAGCTCGTTTGGAAAGGGCAGAAAACAGACACAGTCAAATCGAGACGAGAATGATCGCGCAGGAGGAATCTATGTTGCGGAATCCTAGGTCTAGCGAAGGAAGTATAGACGAGAATAGGAGGAATAAATGGGCAGATATAGAAATACAGCCCACTCCAAAGAATGCAGCCATGCCAAGTGACAGTCCGTATACCACACCTGGTATGCCAATTGCCATGTCAACACCGCATGAAAATGCTGTTCAAAGTCAAATAGTCACAGTTATAAGGGCTAGTGATGAGAAACCAAAGAAATACTCTGGGAGTAATTCTAACATGACACCCAAGTACTGGCTTAAAGAAGTTTCCGAGTACTTGAATGACGCGAAAGTACCGCCAGAGCGCAGGTTGAGAGCGATTGAAAAACTGACCGAGGGGGAGTGTGCCCTATGGTTTAGGAGTTTTCGATACACGTTCGACACCGTTGAAGAATTTCGCCAAGCATTTTTAAGCAGATACTGGAACGCGAGCGTACAACAGAACCTCAGATTGGACTTGTATTCCAGGCGTTACAGTACTAGTAATCCGACTAAGTACGGGGAATTCTTTGTGAATCAATTGTGCCGTTTTCGAGAGCTTGATGAAGGGCTTAGAGAGTCAGACTTATGCATAGCAATAGCCAAGCAGCTACCGTATGAAGTACAACGTCTGCTAATCTCGGCAAACGCCAAAACTGCAATTGATATGGAGGAGGTGCTGAGACAACTTGATCTAACCACAGTGCAGCACACAAGACAAAGTCGAAATGCGGAACAAGTAAACATGACGACTACACCGATCGAGTCAACCAAGGTGCAGACAAAAAGCAAATCTACAAGCACCGAAACAGAAAAATCCGACTGGCAACGCGAAGGACGCGAAAACCAAAATTGGAGGCCAGCGTATCGAGGAGCATCGAACCGTGGTAACCGAGGAAGGAAAAACTGGAATCAGCGTGGTACCAGAGACCAGCAGCTTGATCACAGAAGGAGTTACGGCCGAAATGGGAACAACCAAGGATGGAGATCCCAAGAGCAGAGTCGCGGGTTCGATGAAGAGGCGGAAGAACGTTATCACGCATCTTTAAGATACATGGAAGAGCGCGGAGATGATCCAAGACAATCGCGAGTTCATTGGGATGAAGCGATTAGAAATAGAAGGTCACCCGACATATATCAAAATGATGACGGTGCCAAAAGCTTCAGCAGCATGAAGACAGACAGAAGAACTCCACAAAGAATGGAGCAATTGAAAAAAAAAACACCAAATTTAAATGGCCAAAGAGAGATAAGTTCAGGATGGAATACAGTGAATGTTGTTAACTGGATTGCCAAACCTGAGGAGCTTATCGAAGACCTCGATGAAAGGACGGTCAATGTAAGAAGGGAACTACCCATTATTATTGTAAACATTGCGGATATGAAGATAAGAAGTCTCATTGATACAGGGTCTACAGTGAGTTTGATAACCCAGGCATTATACAGTGAAATCCAGAGTAAAATTCACGTATTGAAAATACCTATTTCAAGCGTGAAAATAAAAGGTGTCATACCAGATAAAGTTATGATATACAAATACCAAGTATTTTTAGATTTGCATATAGGGAACTCTACATTCTCACAGAGCTTCCTACTTGTAAATAAGCTGCCTTTTAATATCATTGTTGGGATGGATTTCATAAGAGAGTGTAAAGTTATTATAGATCTCTCGCAAGACATTGTGATGTTTCGCGCAAGTGAGGGAAAGGAAGAGTTAGAACTCTCATTAAAGCAGAATGAAACGAGACCAGAAGAATACGTATGGCATACATACGGAGATATGACTGGGGATGCAGTGTCGACAACAGAAGACATCGAGGAAGAGTTGGCAACACTGGCCGCAGACATTGAAAAGGATCTCGAACCAAAATTTGAAGAATGCCTGGAAGAGAAGATTGAAGAAGCTAAATTTGGTCCAGAATATAAGAAAATGCTAAGGGAACTGCTATTTGAGTATAAAGGAGTCTTCGATTCGAGACCTGGCCGGATCAAGAATTTCCAGTATGCGTTCCAAGTCAGCGATTGGACACCATTTAAACAGAAGCCGTATCCTGTAGCTGAGAAACATTATTTAAAGGTTAAAGAAGCGATACAGGAAATGCTAGAAGCAGGCGTCATTGTAAAGACAGCCACACCCTTTGTCAGCTTCTGGCACTGGACAACTTTGGGCCGCTTCCTAGGGCTAGAAGAGGAAATAGACACATCCTAGTTGCACTAGACGTGTTTTCCAAAATGGTAGTCCTGTGTCCAATTCAGAAAACCAGTACAAAACAGGTACTTAAGAGGCTGAAGGAAAGAATCATTCCTATGTTAGGACAGCCAGAGAACATCTTATCGGATCATGGGAGTTGTTTTACCAGCATAGAATTTCGCAGGGAGTTGGAAAATCTGGGCATAAGACAGATTTTGTCCACAGTTCGACACCCGGAGTCGAATTCCGCAGAAAGAGTTATGAGGGAACTGCAAAAGTACATGAAGATATATTGCTCTACTGAGAACTGGAAATGGATTGACGTACTTGAGATTATTGAATATTGTATTAACAATACCGTACACGAAGCGACAGGAGAGGTGCCAGTGAGCCTACATCTCGATAGAAGACCAGAGAGGCCATGGAATAATGTCATTCGGACACCCATCGATGCACAACCTGGACGTGAGTTGAGGATCCAGAGAACGTTCGAGTATCTCAAGAAACAAGCAGATAGACGGCAGCGAAGAAACAGGAGGAAACGCTATCACAGACCGTTACTCGTAGGAGAATACGTCTTATTGAAGAAACCCGCCAGTTCAGATCCAGAGAGCAGGAAATATAAGAAATTTCAGCATGCTTATCACGGACCCTACCTGATTATAAGGGATCTGCAAAATAATGCATATCGGATCAAAGACGAAGCAACAGGTAGAGAAGTTGTTGTAAATGCAGCGAATTTGAAGTTATATAGTCCACCAGAAGACTATGAGACAAGAGAGGAGCAAGCAATGTACACCCAAGTGGACGGGGAATCATTACGTATGCAGGGAAAGGTTCTTGAGAAAAGCTTGCAGTCTCAGGAAGGGACGGAGCGAAGCGACCAGCTCGCAGACCTAACGGTTACGAAGGGAGAGTGCAGCTGTCAACTGCAGGAACTTTATGACCAGTTGAGGGAAGCCGCTACTGAGCTAGAGGGGATGAATGAACAATTGCGAAGGCAGAACGAGAGTCTACGAGGAAGCAGACAGAGTGGAGTGGGGAACGAGAAATCCCATTGCCGAGAGCACTGACCGCTTAAAGTAAATACTGCATGGAGTCGATGCCATCTGAAAGGCCCGAAAAATGCACTTATGAAATGAATTTTCCGAGCTTAGCAGGGGAAAAATGTGCCCAACTGGCCACGGCAGTCTGGCATCGAACTCAGGTCTCATCAGAAAAGACCAGGCACATGGTTATGCCTAGAGTCGAACCATTGATCTCTGCGGGGGAGCAATTATTGGGAACCCAAAGAGCAATGAGAGGTATACTGACATATAAGAATGTAGCGTGATTTCACAATCTATAGGTGAATATCATAGCAATTTAAGGGAAGAACTGTAGCCAAATGCAAGGAAATATACATTTTCAGAGCATACGAAAGTGAGAGAAGGCCAGTTTGAAGTTTTACAAATGACCCTTAGCAAGTGGGCGGAGAAGTCTAGGCGCCTACCGAACTACTTACGTCTGGAGCGGAGAGACAGCTCAGAATTAATGACTCGGGTATCCACCGCTTGACAACGGTGCAAGCTATGGCGGGATCGACTGCACATGGAAATAAATTGATTACAGCTAAATGGAGCATTGAAATGCATTGAAATATACACCCAGGTGAATATATTCACGGAGAGGTAATTTAGGAATGGTTTTTCACCTAAATTAAGGCCTTTATCTCCAAATGAATGCATCACAACCTACCCTACGCTCAAGAGCATTGACTTAGTGACCAGTCAACGGGGAAGTACCATGATAGCGTGCCCACGCGCTGAACTAAGGCAATTAATTGTAATTAATTGGCCGAAGCGATCGCCGGCACGCGAATGTTTTTGAAACCTCCACACCTAAATAAACAAGATGTAGATGTCATTTCGGCTGAAGAGGTATTATTTCAAGAAAGGAGTCGCTCTCATGTGTCCAGTGGACTATTTCGTACAAGAATCCTTTATATAGGGGGAGCGAGGCAAGCCATGTCAGTTCGTCACGAGTCTTCTGCAGTTCGTCACCAGTTCATCACCAGTCTTCTACAGTACACACGTAACTAAGACGTTGCTAGTAGCGCGCCAAATGTTAAAGTATCAACGCGTCGTCGTTGGAGAACAATAGAAGCAAGTTATAAAGCTTCGTAAATAATCATGAAGTGCGTCGAAAGTAAAGTATTACAGATATTTACATATTATCTGACACAAATATAAATTCGCCACAGCGAAAAGGAACTTATAATGTTTTGAACAGTTCTGATACCGGGAGGTATTGTCAGAATTATATATGACAGCATCATCAGAAACACTACAATGATGGGAGCTTGGAAACCATTGCCACCTAATTTGGATAGTGAGCTGAACAAGATTGCAGGGAACGAGGATTGAACGTCCGTAAAACGCTGTTAGATTGTCACGGAGACCAGCGGTTGTCATAATTGCAGCGCATCTCTGAGATCAGGCGTAGGAGAAGTCCAATTTAAGGATCAACATGTGAAGTAGTGGATAAATGTATATAAATTGTGAAATAGTATTTTAAAGTGTTCATTCATATGTATAGTGATTAATATGCAGTGTATTGCAATGATAAAAACCACTGATAAAAATATGTGTATCATGTGGAAAGTGTATGAATCTAAGTGTTGTGTCAAGGATAACATGATGGCTTAAGTCAAGCGTCATGGTAGCGCTACAGCTGAGGCGCTGGCACTATCCAGCAAAGAGGAAAAAAGTGAGTACCCATTTTTTATAATTTAATTATAACTAAGTAGTTCACCATGTAACGATTTATCACTTTGAGTAAGATGTAATAGTCACTTACTGAACGAGTTTTCACCACTCGTCTTGAATAAAATATGGCTTGGAAGGTGATTTGTTTGAGGCCATTCAGGCAAAAATAGTGATGGATGTAACGGTAACGTTAAATGATAATAATAAATAATATTATGGGTCGGCAAACAGTAAAGTAATAGGCATTTTTGGCCTAAATAGTGTTCAAATAGTGTCATGTCTAATGTAAAGATACTGTATTTGGTAAACAGTGAGAGTATAACGTGAAATATAAAGAAATACGAGAGCTTTTTCAGTGTCAGTGAAATATGAATGAATATTTGATATGGTCAATCCTTAGGATTATTGTTTGAGGACCATTAAAGTAAAGTAAGCCAGTAAATTTTGATACATTTGTGTTAGGAGCTATGTAAAGCTTTGGCTTAAGTGGTATGACAGAGAACGCGGGTGCCTTAATAATGGAGTCATATATGTGAAGTATTGTTTGAGCCGCTTGTAAGCGTGCAGAATTAACGTAGAATCCAGTGATTTACGTAATAAATATAGTGGGGACAACTAGTATAGCTTGCACGTTAGGTGAGAAGTTGGTCAAATCTACGAGTAGTATCGCCCTTGTGCATACTGTATTATGTCGCAGCGAATTGGACAGAGTCTGTCTGTATCCAACGCTTGCTTGAATTATGCCACTATTGACGTCCGTCGAGACGCTGTGAGCATGTGTGTGTTAATGACCCACCCTGTGAGGTGAGGATCATATTCGTCGTTTAGGAACGCAGGTTTCCTTATATTTTATTGACAGCTGCTGGTGAAAGTCGTTGGATTTTCACTATGATGCGCGTCTAAAAGCCACTAGTCGTCACCATAGAACGGCAAGACTATCACTAGAATGCCACCCCAGCCATGAATGTTAATTAAGGAGCCAGTTTGAGCCCAAGACACTATAAGGATAGATGTTAAATATTTAAATTGACTCAATTATTTAGGAGCCACACTCAGTGTTACTCTAGTCTGCACTTTGTAAACAAACCTGACCTTGATCTTGACAGAGTGAGAGAGAGGGGAATGGTAGACCATTTCTGCAGCGGCCATCTTGGAGAGCCAGCTGGAACGAATTTTAGTGCCTGCTAAGGGGAGGAAGGTCGTCCGACCGGTCCCTTGTAAATTAGTCACACTAGGACACTGAGAAATCTCGATATTTAAATATGCAAGTAAGATATGATTATTTTGATGATGCCAAGTGAATTGAACGGTGGGTTGCAACTCACATACGTTGTTGAATCATAGAAATCAGATAATATTTGGCTCAATTATTCTCTGAGGAGAAAAGCTGAACCAAAATAATGTAGGCATCTTCTTTTAGAGTGCATTTTGCCATTCCTGCTAATTTATGCAGACGGGTATGTGTTCTTCCCAGAACATGACACATTTGTAACAATGATAAGCCCGACAAGACCCAGAAAATCGTTATATGGTGAAACTATAAAATTAAGTACCACTTTTCCTAAGGCGTTCATATGCATGGAAGGAAGGAATACGATTCACGCAACACACAAAAAAAAATATCTGTTAATGATTGCAGAAAGTAATGTATTCATGTTAATCAAGGTAAATGCCATAAGAAATGGGAAAATGTTTTATTAGTATCATGTTATGTGATATGTGATTTTTGTGTTATGATACTCCCATTAACTAAAGTTGTGTTAGTTGTTGAACACTATGGAAACCCATGGAAGTCTGAAAATATCATTGACAGGATGTTAGAATTAGATTTGAGTGCAGTGCAGCACTATTTTACGAAGAAAGCTCACAGAACAACCCTATTTTATTTGTGGGAATTAAATGTAATTTGTCCTTTGTTTTGTATTTGTTGTGTAGCCATTGATTTTAGACCAGTAAATGTGTTATTTTTAGGAATATGTTGTGTATTTCCTGTAGAGTAGTTACCTGGTAGACTCAAATCCTGAGCATGTGGTCGTATGGTGGGCAGGAACGTCCCATACCTCGAAAAACCGTGAGTTAGTTGGGACACGAACACATGGTCCACATGATGACAATCGGGTACAGTATATAGCTCCTTTTTTGAAAGGATCCTTTTCTGCATATTGTTTATTTACCCTCTTTTGAAAATAGTCATTCTGCTCTCTGGTTTCATGATTGTGGACATTGTTGAATGTGACAACTTTATGTTGATTTTCCCTTACAAGCAAGATTACTTTGAAAATATACAATGAAAATATTGTTAAAATATTATGCTTCTTAAATGCAACTCTGCATGATTCTCTCGATTTCTACCCAAACAAGTATCGTATCACTCGTTTCTGCAGTTTAAATATTCTCTCCATATTCCTATTTGCTGCTCCACCCCATATCTCAATACTGTATGATATCCGTGAATGTATTAATCCATAGTAGACTGTTAATTGGTATTCGCTGCTTAAGTATACTGAAATTCTCTTTAAAACGAAGGAGTTTTTGTTAATTATTTTACAGATTTCATTTATATGCTCTTCCCATGATAATTTATGATCTATTGTAATACCCAAAAATTTTGCTGAGGCTACCTGTTGAATATCATCAGATCCACAGTAAAAATTTCGATCTACTTCTAAATTAGTTCCCTTATGCTTGTTAAATATTACAAAGTTGGTTTTTGAAGGGTTTACACTTAACATTATCTCATTAAAATATTGAGTGACAAGATCAATACTATTTTGAGTTTCTTGAAGAGTACCGGTAATTGTTTTATTACAGTTCCAGTTCAAAATTGAGGTATCGTCTGCATACGAAACAATCAAACTATTTTTTGACTGTGGTACATCATTTACATAGAGATTAAAAAGGAGGGGACCAAGGATTGAACCTTGAGGTACACCTTTTTAACTAAACCAGGAGTGGATTGGAACTTGGAGATATTTTCACCATTCTTAAAAGGAATTTATGTAAATTGCCATCTATTATTCAAATATGATCTTAACAGTTCTAATGCTACTCCCCTTATACCATAAGCTTCTACCTTATCCAATAATAATTGATGATCTACTGTATCAAATGCTTTTGTCAAATCTACGAAAACCCCAACAGCACATTTATTATCATCAAGAGAAGCAAGTAGAGTTTCATAAAATTCTGCAATGGCATTTATAGTTGATAAGTCCATCCTGAAACCAAACTGAGTCTTATTTATTAAATCATTCTTATCAATAAACTCAATTATTCAATGGTAAATCACATACTCTAAAATTTTACAAAATGTAGAGATAGGGTGATCGGTCTGTAGTTGCCTAGTTGATGTCTGTCACCCTTTTTAAAAATTGGTTTAACAATGGATAGCTTTAGTATATCTGGGAAGATGCCCTTTAAGAGACACATATTTATCAGTTCTGTAAGAATGTCTAGGATTGGACCATAGCACTGTTTCAACAACTAGGGTGAAATTTCATCCCAACCATGACTATGTTTATTTTTTAATGTTTTGACTATCGTACTTATTTCATCTTTGGTAGTTGGTTTCGGAAGATTGACTTATTACATGTGATTTGCTTTATACTGCTATTACCACATTTATTTCCTACAACATTATGATCATTACATTTTGCTCTATTACTGTTTACATTCACACTGTTCCTAATGGGTGGCTTAATGAAATAATCATTGAATGCTGTTACTACTTGTAAAGGTGCATTAACAACATTGTTATTAATTTTTATCAAAATATTTTCCCATGTGTTGCTTTTATTAAGACCTGAAATATCTTTAGCTATTTGCCATACTTCTTTGGCAAAGTTGTTAGAATTTGTTATTCTATTTTCATTTTCTTGTGCTTTAATTTTTCTTATTTCTTCATAATATTCTACTTAAAATTTTTTATAGTTACCTTTATAAAGCTTCAATCCTGTTTGCTTGTAGCTATCGAAAGCATCAATCATGTTTTGTTTTTTCCTATGGCACATATCAAACAGTTTTGTTGTTTTAGTGCTCTGGTGATTTCTATTTATTCTTTTAACTAATGGGCAGGATACATTAAGACACACTTTAAAAATAGAACAGAATTTTTTCCCAGGCAGCATTTACATCCCTAATATTCCTCACTTCCCCCCAATCAACATTACCAAGTTCTTCTGTGAGTTTCATTACATTATTATTAGATACATTTCGAGTGTACTTCCATGTAGATTGATTTAATTGAGATTCATGAGGATATGCAATTTTTAATTCCTGGCCACGATGGTCTGATACAAAATTTTCCACAACAGTGCAGTTACTTAATTCGTCTGGGATGTTAGTAGGCCTAATAATGTAATCGATTAATGTTTCAGAATGTTTAGTTACCCTAGTTGGCTCCTTGACAAGATTATTAAGGCCAAATGACAATACAATGTCTTTGAAAGTCTCGAGGGACCCGTCATGTGCAAACCAGTCTATATTGAAATCACCGACTAACTTACTATTATATTTCTATATTTTTTGGCTACTTTATTCAGAAGTAAATCAAACTGGCTTAGGAATATTTCCATATCTCCACTTGGGGCTCTATATACTCCTGCTATAAATATTTCAAAATCATCATTCAGCTGAATTAAAATACCTGCAACCTCAAAGTCATGATCCCTTCCATAGCTATTAACCCACCCCAATTCCTGGTATCTAACATTTATTTTACAGTACAGACTCACACCCCCACCTTTCATTTCTTCTCGACAGTAACTACTGGCTAGTATATAATTATCTAGATGCATGGTTTTTATTTCCTCCCTCTCACACCAATGTTCAGTGAACGCAGCAACACTGTAGTTTTTTTGAATTTATCAGGTTATTTAAATGATCTACTTTATTACTTAGATGTTGAACATTCTGATGGTAGATATGCATATTATAATCAATATTGAACCCTTTTAATTTACTATTAGTGGTTTCCGAATACACCTACTGAATCTGTTTTTCAGATCCAGCTTCTTCTAACAGTTTCCCTGATTCTGATACCCAAGTGCCCACTGTAATGTAATAATGTCTACCTTTTCTTTTAGCTTCATGATAATAATTTTACTTAAAGACTTCCTTATCTAGCTTATTCAAATGTTGTTCGTGCCTAGTGTGCATAGCTCTATCCAACCTACTAACATCTAGCATTTGAACATTGCGAAAATGCTTACATACCTTCGCAATCCCTACATTCGTGTCTTTTACAGCTTCCTTTACACAGGATTTCTCCATTAGATCATACCTGTGGGGAAGGTTCACAACTGCGACTTTAGTGTGGGTGAGCGAAGATAGAGTTCCTTTCAGAGAGCTGATCACATTTTTTCCTTCATTTCTCGAAACAACATTAGAGCTGCCAACGATCACCACAAAATCACCCAAAGATAACGAAGCAGTTCCACTTTTTGATCCACTCAAAACTGCAGTAAATGATGCCACGGGTTTCACTATTGAAGTGACTGCCATGTTACCACAACTCGCCAAGATATTCGCTGCTGCTCCGCGTCCGTGACTGTCCGAATAAATCAACACTTTACCTACTTTCTTCTGTTGTTTAGTAAGGTTAGGCACACTTTTTTTCACTGATGTGTTATCGTCCCTTACTTCGTGGAGTTCCTAAGCGGCACACACACACTATTGTCCACGATCTTAAGCCTAACATTTGGCCTAGTTGGTCCAGTACCACGTTTCACAACATGAGTCCACTTTTCACTTCTTTCGCCCTGGTGTATACTTATACGTTTATTCTCTTCAACAAATCTTCTCACATCCTCCTTCAGTAGAATAATCTAACCTGATTATTTCATCTTTAGACGCTAGTTCATTTTTAAGCTCCTGATAATCACAATCGTGTTCACAAGTTGTGATGCTTTCACACGTGGCTTCCTCAACTAGCTTTGCTTTGGCCCTAGTCACCACAACATTCGCGTTTTTACCTTCATCGCGCAAGATGAACACAAACTGGAGTCCATTCCTACATTTTTACACCTCGAACACAACAATTTACCAGTAATTTTAAGCTTATTTACTACAGCACTATTTAGTATCAATGCATACCACTGATAAGGAAGAGTAATATTCACAGAAAAGATTTTTGACAAATGACAAGAGTTTACATAAACAAGCTGATCACCAGAATGTATTTTGGGACAAAAGTGTTGTTTAAATAACACTGGGCCTGAAAACAAATGTTTTAATGTTTGCAGTTTACACTAACAATTGATGAAGAAGATCCTAACATTTCTCTTTCTTTATATTCAGTCACTTATTTTTTTAATGTATCTTTGAGGTACCGCAAGAATCTTCTACCTTTCCCACTGATCTCTATACATGGATGGCTGGTAGCTAAGGCAGCAGTAAGCCGAATAGACGATGACAGGAGGTATAGCAAGATGGCAGCGAGCGCATGGTGCAATATTGCTCGTGGACCACGTGGTCCGTAGAGCGCTCTTGTCTTATTCGGTGACGCCATGCCCAGTGGCCAGGCCTCTTGATTGTAGTTCCACGAGTGTTCTGTGTTGTGTTAATGCAAAAGAAGCAGTAGTGTATTTTGCGAATTTAGGTTCGATGTATAGTAGTATACTTGTAAATTAAAAAAGAAGGAAGATTGTAGTTTTACGTGACCGTGAATCTTGTGATTATGAGCCACGGGACATACTTGTAAATTACAAGATTCAATTTCAATGTGTACTATGTGTTCATGTGAATTCTGAATGAGGTTTCAACATGCCGCAGTGTTCTGCATATAGATGTACAAACAGAACCGAACAGCAGAAAGAGAAATCGTTTCATCGGTGAGTTTTAAACTATAATAAAAATTAATATTTCGAGGGTAGTGGTTTGAGTTTTATTATATTTATTTATATTTCGCATATTCTGGGAGGAAAATGGCAATTCATTTTTGTAGGTTTCCTTTCTCGAGACCCGAACCTCTAAGATCATGGATTAGGAGTATCAGGCGGGAGAATTGGGAGCCTTCGAAAACAGCTGTTCTCTGTTAACTTTTATGTGGAGCTGTGGAGTGAAATTGGTTTGGCTTAAAGTGCAGTTTGGCCTGGATCTACTTCCCTTTATTATTAAGTTTATTGTGCTGCTAGCGTGATTAAAAGCTGTAGTATTTGATGTAGAGTGCTGGGATTAGTAATTAAGCCCTGTAATCCTTTCCCCCCCTCCACCATGTCTTTCCGATTTCGCACCCTGATAATTATATAGGCTACCGGTATATTTATTTTTGTGTAATTTTTACTGTGGAAATTAAGCTGCTGGTTATGTGATATATTGACAAGGTCTGAATATTTGCTGGTTTCATAAATACGTACAATTTGCTTAAATGATATTTTCATTTTATAAATTAAACTGCGCGTTATTTCATGGAAACAGAAATTCATTACCAAGAACCGATTACGATATGTCGAGTGTATAGTGAGCTACGTTTATAGGTACATCATTTGAAGAATGCATAATTTCGTGGCATATATATTTATTCAATTTACAAGAAAGTTTCCAGAAATTGTTTTTCACTCGTTACTCTGTTACTGATCGCTAATTGCGTGTACTCAGCACCTAAGTTGATATTTGTCAGCCGTTATTATACATTCATTTTTATTGCTATTCCGGAGATTTACTGACCTCGGAATGACGTGTCAGTGATCGCAATGCCCTTATGCTATGAGTGAACATATCTCTATATTTTTATTCGTTCCAAAGCACCATTAATTACGATTTAAAATTGACTAGATTATCATTGCTTCCCCATAAGGATGGCTCGAGAATGGGCACACCAACATGGCGGACCGCGCGCTCAACCTGGCGTACTTTCTCGTGCAGCGGAGAGCTGCCATCAGCGATCCATGTATAGAGATCAGTGACCTTTCCTTATGGTGCACCAAAGTACCATAATAGGGTTATTGATGGGAATGTTTTTAGTGTTAAGCCTTCCAACCACCTGTTTTTCTTCTTATTTTAATCTATAACGGCTGATGAAGGGGCCAAAACAATTAGGCCTTGAAACATGTAGGCTACTCAATGACCACAAAGTGATCATTTATCAAAATAAAGGTATTGATTAGGCGGAACTTTTGCCACAATTATTACTAAATAGAATTCCAGGTCGATTTCCGCTCGCTTTCTCTGACTCATCCTCAGGAATTCCTGTTCCTGTCTTGTAGAAGACAATTGTAGTCTAATTCTTAAGTCTTCGAATCACAACAATTTAAGCACACTGTGCGCGTTCCTATTATTATTAAGCGGGGATAAATGTCAAAATCTAATGCAGAACTTAAGTTTGCTCCCCTCCCAATAATAAGAAGCCATAACCAAAATAACCGCAATTATTAACCACTACATAAAAAAGCAAACGTCTCCAGTGCACTGATTGTCGAGCACAAGTTCTCTAAGGTAAGTTACGGTACTGTATTATATTTTCATGTCCCGTTTCAATAGTTTTTATTTAATACTTACGAGGAGTTCGTGCCGACCTTCTCAGCTGCGGCGAATCCATGTACCGGTACTCAAAAACAAGAAGTTACATTCCGACACCTTCGTGCAGCAATACGGTTCAGTATTTAGATGTGTTTGTGCAAATGAGTACGGTGTATATATTTGTACGTGAAATATAACATTGTTTAACATGTTAGTCCTTCTTTTATATGCTGTATTTCTAGTTATGTATGTGCATTTAAATGTCTTCTTGATAGAAGGCCAAACCAGCTAAAATACATAAGCCATAATACTACAAGGAAAACCATTTCTCGCAGCTATTTTTGGGCAAATATCCTCGTAAACCGTAAAATATACAGGTTTTGGCCATAAACTATTATTGTTCACGGAGAATGTTTCTTTTGGAACGAGGTAGATGATCGTTCAGGATTTTCTTTCAGTGCAGTAAAGGTAATAGTTCTGTTTCGAAGAGTGTTCTTTGCAATATGCCACCTTGATTGCAAGAATTTAACAAGGTTGGGAAGTGACGCCGTTACTATATTCTGTATGCTTGAAGAATGGGATAGACGGTTAGAAATTTGGCCGAAAATTCCATGTCAGACATCACTCCTCCCTCTAAACCAATTCAAGTTCGCCGTGAGTTGCAATCTCACATCCCATGCGCTTTCAATGTCTGATCAGCTGTGCCCTGGCTTGTACCGTGTGATTACTCACATCTAGTGGGACGTGGGTTGGCGACCACGGGGCCCAGCTGAGTCCGGCATTGCTTCCACCTACTTGTGGCGGACTCCTCTCCGTCTTCTTTCCTGTCGACCTCACTAGGTCAACTCGTGTTCTCTTCCGACCCCGACGGTATTAGGGTATCCGAGGCCTAGGGAGTCTCTTCCTTTCCCGCCTTAATTGGCCCTTGTCTTATCTTTCCTGATACCCTCCTTCTGCGAGGGGTCAGCCTTCTTTTTATTTTCCTGTTATCTCCTGCCTTCTGCTCAAGGCCCTCAAGGAGGCGGGGTGTATGTAGCCCCACCACTTCTGGTGCACCCTGGATATTGCTACACCCTCAGGGGCTCAAGGTTGATGAGTTCAGGAGTTGGCGACCCCGAAGGATTCCAGAGCTGGGTCCGGTTTTTCCCCCTTTTATCCTTTACCTTTGGGGCGGACCCTCTCCTCTTTTTCCTATCTGCCTTTATGGCTCTCCTTCCTTCCAAGTCCCTCAATCCGCATTCTTCGAGGGTTGAGGGCGTTTCTTTTCCTCCTGTCCTTTATTTGCCTTATTCTCCTTTAGTTTTCCATTTCTTCTTCTAGTGTGTAAGTTAGTAGTTGGTTTTAGTTATTGTTTACATTTCATTTTCATCTTCACGATCACCCAAACCATCAGGGGCCGATAACCTAGATGTTAGGCCCCTTAAAACAACAATTAACATCATCATCATCATCATCATCATGTTAGATCTCTCTGCGACGTATTGAAGGCACAATTGTGCCTGGCTGAGAACAACGAGGGTCGTGAGAAAATGACGTTTCAAGTTGACGCGTAGCCTACATATAAGTAATGAAACTTTAAAACTCGTTTCCTGAACATTTTACATTACCGGTATTTGATATTGCCCCTTCTTCTGGTGGACCCTTCACTTACATTTCGACATTGTCGAACATAAAAATATAAATTACCTCCTAAAAAAACTTAGATAAATGTTGGATTGCTCTCAAGATTTAAAATCAAAAAGAATTCGTAAATCTTGACAACTAAAATAAATTTTATACGTTAAAATTAAATATAAAAGTTCTTATATTTATTAGTTGTATGTGAGTCTTGAGATGTATTGTGCTTTAATACTGCTTGAATGCCCAATCTCCAATTCACTTGAAAAGTTTCATAGTGCTTCAAGGAACAACGAAATTCGACATGCAAGCTACCCTTTGGGTGTCAAATAACAAAGCTTGCACCCGGCACCCAAGGCCATATGATATTATTATTATTATTTTTATTATTATTACTCGCTGATTCTAACGTCGATGACGTCACGAAATACTCATCCAACAAGCTTACGGGAAAAGCTTGGGGAATAGGGGTTTTGGGTGGGGGAAACAAACAGAAATTAGCATTTCCAAGAAACGTAAAAAACGGGATGGGTATCGCGATCGTTACTTGAGCAAAGGGGCTCAAGTAAAGATCGCGATACCCATAAAAAAAAAATCCGTTTCACCTCATTTTCAAACAACCGCGATACACAGAAAAGTATCCGTATTTCAGCGCATTTTTATAGAAACAGGTACGGGTCCTTTTCGAAGCCACAATGTATATTAAGTCAAGCCCGAGATACCCATCGAAAGTTTGCCATTTCAGTTCATTTTCAAAGACGCAATGTATCGCAATCTATACTAAGTATAGACCGCGATACCCATCGAAAATTTGCCATTTCCGTTCATTTTCAAAGTTTCACACACACACACACACACACACACGGTTTTTGGCAATACTTACAGCCTAACCCGCCTAGACCAATGGTTTTTGGGGAACCGCGCCCCTCTAGCTGGCCACGGCCAAAGGCCGCACCTACCCACAAACTTCTAACCTTCGTTGTGTCCTATCCAATGTTTTTTTCAACAAGATCCTGTGTTTTACGAAGTTTTTGTCACCTACTTGGTCCTTTTTTACCATACAAATGCTATTTGTAGCCGCAAAGAGGTTCGGTTGCTTACACTACACATGTGACAAATTTCACTCATTCGTAACCGGGAGATAACCGTAATTCAGGGAATCGTTGGACATACAGTATACTGCATTTTAACGTTATATGAAGCAACTCTTCTGACGGCGTTCTCATGCTCAAGAGGTTAATAACGATCCCACAAATAGTGTCAATGTACCCATAGAATTTTCTAAGTCCTTATTAAAACGCGTTATTTTTAGTAAATACTAGATTAGTTTACATATAACTTAACTCCCGCCAAGAAAAGGAAAAAAATCAAATATTGTCCCACTATGTGGGATTCAAAATTATTCGGCGCTAGCCTCAGTTTGAAATAAGCTATATTTTGCGGAGGGAAAGTTAGATTGGCAAACCTGGGATGCTGGAATTGTATTCCCACAGTCTAAAATACAGTCACGAAGCTCGCTGCGTTACGAAATTGCATCCTTTTGGTAGATGGAACGACACTAGTGCTCGCGGCGGCCAGCAAGCTGGCAACTGCCTTGAGCGCGTTATTCGCGGGACTGATGATTTCACTTTTGTAGGGGTTTTATGAATTTTAACTCACCCGAGTGATTATTTCCATTGTAAACATAAGTCATATCAAATCACAATGTTGTTATACTGTAAACTTTTAATTCATGGGAACATAAAAAAATGCTCTGTTTATATTAGTTCAGTCCTCTACAAGTATCCCTAGGTATAGTTGTATGACGTATTTAATGAGTCTTACGTAGAAATAATAGCCCATAGTAGTTATAAATTCATGTATTTGTTTCAATGAAAGTCGCGGGCATCTCGTCATGCTGTAGTATAAAACAGAGTCCCCGATTCTTGGATATAACGCGTAATCTCGAGAACCACTGGATGGATTTTGATGCGGTTTTCACCATTCTGTAAAGGATTTCTCGTGGAAGGTTTCTGTAGAAGAACATTCTGTTACGGCTGTGAGTTTGTGTCATCGCTCGCCGCATGAGTCACAACTGCCCCAGGGCTAGGCTGTGCCTTGCCTCGAGTATTGCGTGCGCCTTATGCAACAGGGCTACTAGGACAAAGGGATGGTCCAGAATGTTCGTGACCCCGCCAGCGAAGGAAATGTCGAGAAGCCGTGTGTCCTGGACGATTCTAGAATTCATTGAGTCACCAGCCTGCTATATAAGCGGCTTCAACAGTGAGGGGACCGAGTTTTCTGTGGGTGTGTGTTTTTGAGCCAGTGCGACAGAAGTGTGGTGACGAAGTGCCGTGCGAGTTACGAAATCCAGTGACATTGTTTCCCCAGCTTGTGGACAGCGAAACAGCGGGTAGCGGATTACCGTAACTTTAGTTGGTGTACATGAGGAAGAGGGGCAGGTAGTTTCTGTCAAGGCCACCGGACTCATTAAGACGGTTTAACTTCTGTGGTTTGTTGACAAGTGAAAGGGGCAAGAGCGCTCAAGGAAGAGACTTGAGGAAACTGGAGTAAGGTTCTAATTGTCTGTAATTGCTGATGAGTGGTGTATGTTCTGGCCGCAATAAAGTTAATTATTTCATTTAAAGGAACAACCTGTGTTGTGCTTCAACCCACCGTAATCCAGTTAACAAAAGTGCCACTAGGGGGGTGGCACGTAACAATTCATTTGTGAACAGAGGAAGCCGAGCAGTAACGATTTCACTGAATCGAGTCGAAGAAAAACCTGCCGTCCGTGCGCCATTTCAGCTTACTCTGGATAAACCGTTAAAAATATCTATATAGGCCTACTATGAGTGTAAGAATTGGTCAGCAAGAAAAGTTCTACAAAAAGGTCCGCGACAGCATATCTCTACCTCTAATACATCACCCACTGTAAGTGATTTTACGTTTTCATTTCTGCCGACAATCTCCAGTGGAAATATAAATTACTAGCTTCGGAGCGAGTTTCCGAGGTAGAGGGCGAGTCTATCACCCCAGCTTCGGCCAGCATCAACTTTCGAATCGTGTCGAGTTAAGACTTCAGAGACGAGTATATATGTTTGGAGTTTCGCTGTTCACCTCGGCTTTTCTGAATTACGTCTGGGACCTGCCGTCCGTACGCCATTCAAGCATACGCTGGGTAAACCGTTAAAGATACCAGGCGAAGCCGGGGTGGGTTACCAGTGGGTATAATTGTAAATAGCTATGCTTTATCAAATTCTTAACCATATCAAAAGCTAGAGTAACATTATAATTAATTTAAAAATATCCGTGTGATTTGTGAAACGAAATGTATAAAAAGATCTTAAGGTCTTAAATGGCTCAATTTTAAGTACTTCCTATTTTTTCTGTGATTTTGAAAACTTTCATTCCTGAATTTGAGAATACTGTATAGTACAATGTCAATTTTACAAAAAATTTCAGCAATAACAATATTGTGTACCGCACCTTCACAGCAGTCATATGGAAGACCAGGCATTTCATAAGAGAATTAACAGTGTACCACATCTAAGTTTGTGAGCATTATTCTGACGACATAAATTGGCTTACTTCAAAACGATTCGAGAAAAAGTTTATATTATTGTACAAAATACAGTAGTCTACATTTTTATTTATTATATCAACTCTCTGACTATTTGAAAGCCATTTTCAACACCTGAAAATTAAAATATCGGCACGTGTTTGAGATGACATAATTTACGTTTAATTTTCTTAATTTTCAAAATGCATTGATATCATTTATATTTGAATTGCAGCCAAAGGCCATAGTAGGGCATTTCAATTGAACTCCCGTAGGCTCCCCAATTTCAATTAGTTCCAACTTTGACTACTAGACGCCACTGTCACTGACACCCAGTGGCGAACGTTGGAACTTGATAGAGCGTTTCTATCCAAATAAACTACAAATTTTGGGTACACACTACCATTGTAGTGGTAGGTGTTTTACAAGCCATAAATCTATGACATGGGCCCGCCGGCTTCACTTCTCCTCCAAAGGAAGGCATAGGCTACTGCAGGATTTTAACGCTCTTAAAAATACGACTACTTCGGCCGGGTTTGAACCAGCGATATTGGGCATAGCAGTTCAGCATGCTACCGACTACGAAGCCATGCTATCCTACCGATACATGCTTCTGATTTATAACCGAATGGCTGCGTGGCTCAGCGGTAACGTTCTCACCTGCTGTGGCCAAGGTTGCAAGATCTAAACCTGGCGCAGTCAGCTGGCATTTGAGGGTGCGTAAATGCAAGGGAGCCGTGTTTGTAGATTTACTGGCACGTTAAAGATCCTCCGGCACCCCGGCGCGGCGTCTCTAAAAGCCGCTGTAGTTAAAAGGGACGCAAAACCAATAACATTATTATTGATTTATAACCAGTTAAAGACAGAGTTTCGTTGTTGTTTGAAAAGCTTCATAATACTAGTCTAAAATCCATAGCTTACATTTTAGGGTCCTTTTGAAACTCGGGTGTCTTCTTATTGTTATTTGAACAGTCTATATTGTTAGAAAGACTTCTCAGTTGGTCAACACGAATACACCCAATTAGTAGGTGGCTTCGGCGGAGTAGCATGCTGAGCTTCTATGCCCAAGATCGCGAGTTCAAATCCGAAGTCGTCGGATTTTTTAAGAGCGTTAAAAATCCCTCAGTATGCCTTCCTTCGGAGGGGAAGTAAAGCCGGCTGTCCCTTGTCATATATTTATGGCAAGCTAAAGAACTTTCTACTAATCACACCTGTGTGAAGCTAAATCGTATAGGTTAAGAATGTAAACAACGCTCTTAGGTTCCTACGTTCGTTGCCAATAGCCGACTGCAGTGGCGTCTGGTAGCTAAGTTCTGAACTAGTAATCGTTGACGGTGGCGTTTGATGGCAAAAGTAGGAACTATTTGAAAAATTCAAAAGTCTGCAGTCCTTACTTGAATTAAAAAACTTACAACACACACTAATACAGTCATCACAAATAACACCGGCTATCAGACAGATTCTACACACACCCAAAGTACACGGAGCTACATGACCGCGTTGTCGCAGCCCCTAAACTTAAGAACCAACCAACCAACACCCAATTAGATTGGGCGAGGAGTAACAATTATTTTCCGTGTGTAATTCATAATACAATAATTATCTATACACTTAATAAAACGTTTCTCACACAACCCCCCCCCCCCCACTTTATGCGAGAAATGTTTTAATAAGTGTATAAACAATTCATGCATTTTTATTTCAGGCACTAAGAGATAATCACTCCCCGCCTAATCTAATTCGGTACCGTACACTCGCGTTGACCGACTGAAAAGCGATCCTATAGGTTACTTAGCAACACGTTATTTTTATTTAGCGTATGGCTTTTAGTGCCGGGACTGTCTGAGGACATGTTCGACTTGTCAGATGCTGTAGCTGCTTCAAGCGGACACCCATGGGGTGAGCTACAAGTTCCATTCAATTTCAAGTAGTTCCAACTTTCGCTACCAGATGTCACTAACACCTAGTGGTGAACGTTGGTACTTTGATAGAGCGTTTCAACGAAATATAACCTAGAAATTTACCTTCACACAGGTTTAGTTAGTGGAAGGATCTTTTATATGCCATAAATCTATGACATGGGACCGCCGGCTTTACTTCTCCTCTAAAGGAAGGCATACTGAAGGATTTTAACGCTCTTAGAAAATCCGACGACTTCGGCCGGGTTTGAACCCACGCAGGGGCGGTTCGACCTTGTACATCTAGGGGGGATGAGAATTTAAAAAATGCCGACTGGCTGTTTAACATTGCCGACTATACGCTTAAAAACTGAGCAACGGGAGGGGGGTAGGGGCACGGCGGTCGCAAACGATACACAAGGCAAATATATTTAATTAACGGCTTCCATTTAAAATGTATTTTATTAGTTCCAGAATTTTGAATAGCAGGAAAATATGATAAATGTACAAAGTGAAATGAAAATCCACAGCCTGCTTCCAGTCTCCGACCGGGTCAGGAATGGAATGAATGAAGCCCCTAACTAGCGGCGAGGATATGAACTGTGCCGGCTGCCGAGACCTGACGCACTCCTCTGGGGCAATGATTAAATGAATGACAGATGAAATGAAATGATAGTGGAGAGTGTTGCTGGAATGAAATTGTGACAGGGAAAACCGGAGTACCCAGAGAAAAACCTGTCTGCCTCCGTTTTGTCCAGCACAGATCTCACATGGAGTGACCGGGATTTGAACCACGGACCCAGCGGTGAGAGGCCGGCGTGCTGCCGCCTAAGCCACGGAGGCTGATAAATGTACAAAGTAAGTGTTTAAATATTAGAAGAAGAAAATAAACTCTAGTTATCTTTCTAAATCCCTACTCTACGATGTTTTAACAAGGACCACTTCTCCACCGTCTCCATAATTTCAATGTCATCGACCTTATCTTTCGTTGAAAACATCATGAGGGAGTCCAAGCGGTCGTCACCCATCGATGTCCGCAAATTATTGAAAATGGGCTTCAACTGGCTGAAGGTCCGTTCGGAAGAAGCAGAAGACACTGGGGATGTTAAAATCCGTTGAACAACTTTATAACCACACGGGATAATCTTCTTAATTTAATAGCAACGTTTGTGATTTATTTAAAAGATGAGCACTGTTTACTGGCATCAAGCAGGATTTCCAGCTCAGCCAGCACAAGCTCTTCATCTTGAAGGATGATTTTCGGGTGTGATTGCTTTATAGATCGGACGCGGTCGATGGTGCATTTTTTTCTGTCAGCGGATATCTTTAAAATTGTGTGGAATGGCTCGAGCAAAGAAATTAGTTTTGCGAGATTATCTTGCACGCTTGTAGTAAATACATCCACTAGTATTCGGAACTCCTTTCTGTAGAATGTAAGGAAAGAAATTTCTGCTGTCGTTTCAGCGTGCGTGTCATACTTCTTTGCAAGTCGCCGGGTCCTGTGGTGCTTTAAGAAGTCTTCCTCCGCATTTACTTGCATACTTTTCGCAAATGACGATGCACTCTTTTATCAAAGCGTTCATCTTGCCATCGTCGTTGATATCTTCAAAAGACTTCAAAGTGCTCTGAATCAGCTGATTCGCGTCTACTACATTCAGCTCCTCCGCTTCTAAAAGCCTGACGCAAAAGTTCGGGTTTTACTGTCAAATTCAGAATCGAATGAGGTTTTCATTGTTTCCAATGCTGTGACTATCTCTTCGTATGACGTAGAAACAGCTATCACCGATTCGGCGCGCGCAGTCCACCTTGATTTTGATAATTTTTTAAGTTGAAGTGAATTTTCAATTTTATCCAGCTCTTTCTGCAAGCTGAAATGTCGTTTCGTGCTACCCGAAGAAAAACGTACAATGCTTCAAGAGAGTAAAAAAAAACTCTCGGGTATGCGCGCTAGCATTACAAGCGGTCTCTACGAACATGTTTAACCTGTGCGCTTGGCATGGAACGTACGGAATATCTACTTTGCTATTATTTCTAAGACACATACTCCATAACCGCGGAAAGTGAAAGTAAGTTTAGAGCCGCATGTAAAGGGGGGAAAATATTTAAAAATACAGTAACTAAATTTTTAACAGGGAAAAAGTTTACTACAGTGAAAGCTTAGTTATACGACGTTTAGTTGTACGACGAATTTAGCCTGTCCTTTCAGCAAAATAAGCTCAGTTATACGACGCCTATCAGAGAAGTGCTGATTTTGCTGGACGTTTTCCAGATCTAAACCGCATTAAGAGTGAGAATGAATGCCTTATATGACAAAGACAGGTCAAAGTAAGCACACATTAACTTATGCGACGCTCTCAGCGACGTTTTTGGCCAGTACCCTCCATTGGAGTCGTATAACCGAGCTTTCACCGCAATAAAGCGCGAAAAATGAATGACAAAAGGAAAATATCGACCGGACCGGTATCAGGGTGCTGACTTCAGTTTTGATAGTTTGTAAGGTATACGCGCTCAATAACGCCCTTGAAAGAAAGGAGGAGGTAAAATATGAAAATATATAACACGTGCAACACACTAAAATAACGATACATAACAGATCGAAAAATAAATGCACACTATAGGAGAATACAAGGCAAAATAGCTCTCATATTAAGGTAGTCCGATTGGTACAGTCTGGTTTGAAAACTGTTCATTTTACACAATGGTTTGAAATACGCAAAAATTATGTAGGGTGTTTACAGATGTCTAATCTACAATTCATTAACAAAAACAGTAAGGATCAAGCCCGAGTTTGGCCGAATCGTTTTGGAGAGTACCGTATACATGGTGTTCCAAGATTCAGTGACAAGAAAACTGGGTCGGGGTGGAGGAGATAATTCTAAGCCACTTAGTCTAAAAACGAAGGTCCAAGAATACTCCCCTACGACGCTGGACTTTGTCAAAGTGGGCAGATGGCTTAGTTTGGTATCTGTCGGATAGCTTAACTACTCATCAGATCAGATTACATCTTAGCGGAATGGATAGAGTACATACATATGAGTAAACTTCATATTGAGAGATTTTCTGGTAACGTGTAAGGTTTATGCGCTAGTCACCAAAAATGGTGTGTGTGATTTATTGCCTACTATACAGTGTAAAGGCATTTTCTTTAGAGATATTAAGCACCTAAACCTAACGAGCTACAGCAAAAGCCGCCATAACGAAATTTACCAATGATACGCTATCCATTCCGCTAAGATTTAATTTGATCTTAATTGTACCTTTGCTACCCGATGGGCATTAAGTTCAACCCTTTGAAGACGTCGAGCGTCGCAGGGGTGCTTCTCCGGATATTCGTTCCTTCGACAAAGTTACTTAGAGCTGTCTCCTCCACCCCGCCCCGGTCCTCGTCACTGAGTTTTAAAACACTCTGTAAGTTTTATTTAAATAAAAAGAGTTGGTTTAAAAGAGAACAATTTCCCCCCTCCACAAAGGTCGACTTTTATGAATTTATCGGGCATTTTTTCTTGTTAACACCATTAAACATAAACATGTCTGAAAATACGCATGTATTTATTGTATTATTATTACTTATGTTTGATTGGTACGCGATGCTCCATGAAAATGTTCCATGCCGGCGAAAACTCACGTCCCACTGCCACTGTATTGCACCTAGTTATCAATGTATAAGTTGCCGGTTCAGGAACGACTGCTTTCACTAATTCTCGGTGACCACTGCGCTGACCATAGTGAGCAACCCACCCCTTGAGGAACCTTGGAACCATAAACCTGTCAATTTTGTCACGTTGGCGCGAAGCGCGGATATCTTAGGACGCGCCGAGACCAGCGGTAGCAGGTCATTTAAGATATGACTCATAACATTCCTCCGACAACATCTCAATGAGTTGGCTAGAGTTGGCCGACCCTTCCTCTTGTCGCACTGGGCTATTGCCTGGCTGTACGAAATTATTGCAGCGTCCATTTGTGCCGACTGTCGGTAAAAATGCCGACTGTCAGTATAATAATTAGTCTTTAAAAAATCGGACCAAATCGTATATGGCCATGCCCTGTTTTGCTTTTTCTAAATGCTGTTTTGGGAAATGTTACGACTTCTTCAGGATTTGCCGAATAATGTCGTATTTGCCGACTGAGAAAATACCTGAGGGGGGTGAGACACCCCTCCAACCCCCCCCCCCCCCCCCAACCCCAGTCGAACCGCCCCTGAACCCACGATCTTGGGCACAGCAGTTCATCATGCTACCAACTACGCCACCGAAGCCGCTACTTAGCAACACTGAAATATGGCTTTTAATATGTGATCTGTTGATTGCACTGCACATCTCCTCTTGTAAAACACTTGATTAAATATATAACTGTTACACAATGCTAACATACAGTAAATCCAGCAACAATTAACACTAACAATTAAAGCGCGCCGGTAGAAAATATGAGCCAAGCTTCGCGACTGTGTAGATATATGTACGTTGGCATGAAGACGTGTCTAGCCTCAAGTGTGGAGCCGGGCCGAAAGGCGACAACAGTACATCACCAAGTAGCCGGCGCGGTGGTGAAACAGACATAAATCACAACCATGCCGATTTTCCAATGGGGGGTTTCTAACCCCCAGTAACCCCCGTTGGCTACGCCACTGCACGAACTTCTAACCTTCGTTGTGTCCTATCCAATAGTTTTTGACAATGTTTACAGCCTAACCCGCCCAGACCAATGGTTTGGTGTTAACCGTGCCCCTCTAGCTGCCGCACACCTACCCACAAACTTCTAACCTTCGTTGTGTCCTATCCAATGGTTTTTGAGAATGGTTACAGCCTAACCCGCCCAGACCAATGGTTTGGTGTTAACCGTGCCCCTCTAGCTGCCGCACACCTACCCACAAACTTCTAACCTTCGTTGTGTCCTATCCAATGGTTTTTGACAATGGTTACAGCCTAACCCGCCCAGACCAATTGTTTGATGTGAACCGTGCCCCACTAGCTGCCGCACACCTACCCACAGACTTCTAACCTTCGTTGTGTCCTATCCAATGGTTTTTGACAATGGTTACAGCCTAACCCGCCAAGACCAATGGTTTGGTGTGAACCGTGCCCCTCTAGCTGCCGCACACCTACCCACAGACTTCTAACCTTCGTTGTGTTCTATGCAATGGTTTTTGACAATGGTTACAGCCTAACCCGCCCAGATGGCGGCGATATAAAACATAACACTGAGGTGCCCTTTGCTAGTGCTACCTCTGTACCAAATTTCGTTTAATTCGGTTTCACCATGTTTGAATTGATTCGGGAATCGATTTGCACACATACATGGCCGCCATCTGTAAACTATTGGGCTGATGATGACCTTGTATTATAGTCAAAAGACGCTCGCCATATAAATATATGTTGTTACAAAATTTGGTAGAGATCGGATGATTAGGTTAGTCGTAATTTGATTTTAGCTTTGCACTTTTGGGTGGCCGCCATTACGTTTCCGTCAAGATGGCGGCGATATAAAACATGACACTGAGGTGCCCTTTGGTAGTGATACCCCTGTACCAAATTTCGTTCAATTCGGTTTCACCGTATTCGAATTGATTAGGGGGGGGGGGGGGGACAGACATTCAGAGTACACAGACAAGACACACAATTTTTGACCCTGTGTAGATTTCATGTCTACTTTCATTTTTTGCAAAAATTGAAATTAGGCTAATAACAAATGGTTTCAATCAAACTTGACAACACACTGTAAGAGTTTGTGATAAATGACCAATGAATATATTGTACCCTTATGACATCATGTGGAGAACATGTATTCACATCCCAGTGCAAACACATATTCATGATCCGAATACTACCAGGTACTACTCTACAGGAAAAGGGTAAACAACTTCCTAAGATACAATATTTAATTTTAAATCATGGCTATTACACAACAATAGAACATCCATTTACATTTAATTTAATCCCACAAATCAAAATAAACCTTTGGATCACACAGATGATAATGGTAAAAGGGACACTGAATGCTAATCTACATCATCTGTGGTCCGCAGCTGAGATCGCAATTCGACCTCACCAGGCATGCTGCCACATCTCTTCCTGTGAGTCTATGAGTCTACCTCTAGTGTCTCAATACACACTATTCTACACTTCACTAAACAGTTCCATTGATGGTAGTGCATTCTTGTCATTTGACAAATGTTCATATCTTATGCACACTACTTAAACAATAATAATAATAATAATCAAAACAAATCAAATAAACATGACATCAACTGGACACAATTAGCACTTCAATATTATTGAAGTTACAGTATTTATTGCTTGACTATCCATAGTGCTTATGGAATATTTACTTTACTTCATGGTTTAACAATGTGTTAGCCATTGTTGCGATAGGTTACTTGAATAACAATGTACTTTAATTCTGTGTATTGTTTCCTTCCTCCGCTCTCTCCACAAACGCTAACAATAGTACCTTCTTACTCTACCTAAACAAATGCTAGTCTGCTATAACGATACTATACGTCTTTAAGTCGTTCAAAATATAAGTAGATTTTTAGTTATGTTTGCATCAAATCCACCGTCACCGTACCCGTATACAAATATGCATCTCAAACTGGGTTTTAAACTTCAAATAATGTGTCAGTTCCCTTTTAGCATAGTTAGTGTTAAGAACAGCTAACTTGGCTAAATATCACTCGATTTCAACAATTAAAAGATGGATATAACATCCTTATAATGCTAAGAATTGATTTCTGTCGTCAAAATAAACAATTTCTTATTAATTAAAATGCCAGACCTTGATATCGTAGTCTCCAGTACACTTTACAATAGGGTTAGTCGTAAAACTGCCACCCACCGTGAATACAATAGCTTATGGTTGGGTAACTAGGAACCCATGATGGCCGCCCAGTCTGACCCTCGGTCGACCAGCTTCCTGCTCCCAGCTGTCTTAATTACTCATTCACACACGCCAACAAGATTTTTACAGCTGTATTCTCACTCTGCATTCAGTATAAGGCGAAACTTGTGTCATGCTATGAACTGGATATCCAAATATTTAACATTCTATTAACAGGTTAACATTAATTGGCTCAACGTGGCTCAATAACATAATATAGCAAAGGAATGGGTTTTACTAGGCATGAAAGTCTTGGGGAACGGCATACGGCTTTTTAATGGCGTGGTCTAGTGGTCTTACTGCTTGCCACTGTCACGCACGAATAATCGGTAAGGCGTCCTTGACCCTTCCGTACAAATAGATTCTCGCATCACAATGCGGATCATTACAAGGAGTAGCTAATTGAGTTGGCAAACGTTAATCCTCAAAAGCCCTCACGATGCTGGTATGGTAGCTCAGACGCCTGTCTGTCTCCACCCGCTATCGTCAATACAACAGTATGCCCCGTGGCTATACATCAATAGCCTGTATGGTCCTGACGATGTCCTAGAAATGTTCCTTGCATTAATTAAAGTAATCATCTTGATTTTACTCTTAAATTGCTCGCATATCAGCGGCATAAATACTAGGTCTGTCGGTATATCGCAGATCATATGACACTTCTAGTTTCCCTTCTATCTGGCGCACTTAATGATTTTCTCATATCATCCCTTATCATACTGGTATATGTTTTACTGGCATTTCTACTGGCTCTTTAACATTACAACAGTTACTGCGTGATTCAATTACAGTCATTACATTTGATCATGTATGACATTACTTTCTGACACATTATGACATCATTCCTACATACAATCTTTACCTTGTAATTGATGCAATTTTATCACTTCATGCAAAATGCTGAATATTTCATTATTTCGACTTTTCTCACTTATAATGTTACTGTTTAACTTTAATATTAGACTTATTTTGGTCTTACGCAAATCCGCTGTAAGCCAAATCATTCTCAATTTGCAAATGCTTCTATATCAAATACGAGGAATGCAATCTCGTAAAAATATTACTTCAAAATATCTATTTTGACACGATTTCGACTTAAACGTATCGTATCGCTAGCGTTCTACATTATATCATTTGAATTGGTACTCACATTGTATTCTGGTGGTCGAATCCCATGATACCCCATATAACCCACCATCTTGACATTTACTGATGAATCATGATGGATACGCTGTATTTCCTTTTGTGGACACAATACACTTTTCACTTTCGTAAAACACATTTTCACTTTAGTAATACACATTTTTCCACTATATTTTATCATACAACATATTTTTAACACTGACATACATTAATATTTATATTACACAGACACATTTTCACACGATTTGCCTCATTGGCTTCATATTTGCATGCTAACAGAGTTGCAGGTGGCGTGATTTCCGACATCTAACTCCAATGGAAGTCTCAATCAAACGCGATCCTGGCTAACCCTCGTTCAAACGGCTGCTAGTGTGAATGTTCCTCCACGTCTACTACTCAGTGTCTTTGTCTGCAGTTGAATAAGATCACAATGCCTGTGACATGGTTCCCATCCCATGATCTATAATAATGGATATAGTGTGACCATTGTTGATTACTAGATCATGACTTGCGCGCTTTACCAGATTACCCAAATGACGGTGTATTGTTCATACCACTTTATTTTATTTACTGCGCGGCTTGATAACTATCAGCTTTACGTGGCTTTTATTATTATTACGGCATCTGCGCATTCGTAATCTCGTCCTATCAATTCAGTACTGAAGAACATCTTCCCGACTGAATACTTCTATTGACTTTAGCTTAAACATCAAAATGTTCCTTTTACACACTTGTATAAATACTTTGTTCATTTCGCGGCCTTTGTTCACAATATTCGAACGTGCTGGAGTAACCTTCTCTCCAGGTGAGTTCTCACAGTTGACTTTACATAACATTTTTACCTTTGCCCATGTAAATTACTTTGTTCGTTACTTGCGCGGTCTTTGTTTATAAATTTCCGGGCGAAGGAGTAGCACTCTCCTCGCGTGAGTGCTCCAAGTTGACTGACTTATCCATGGCCTCTTGCTCTATTTAAAGTTTCCTTCACAAAACATAGTTCTCTCAAATCCACGGAGCGACCTTTCCTTTAAGACTGCAGTTTCCAGGGCTGAAACTGCCTTCATCTGGTCCAATTTTGCACGGACGTTACAATTTCAGTCTCGTGCCAGTGATTTGATCGTTCAATTAATTAATATTAACTGATCTTGGTGACGGCTTGGGCACGCTATCTCCGGGATTCCCCTCTTTCTTCTTCCGCTGACGTCTGACATCCGCGTTTGTGTGTTCGCAGTTCGTGTAATGCTTAATATGCTCCAATAAGCATACTTCTTGGAATCATAATTATCCTATCCGGATTTTATTCATCTTGGTGTTGATTTCAACTCTCTCGGATGCTTCGTTTTCATGTAATCAATTATTTTCATGTGGCGTCCTCCCCACTCCAATCATTCTTCCTTATGTTTCGGTGGTTCCCACAGTCATTAGTCTCTGTCTTAGCTCCCCCTCGTAGACGTAAAGAGTCCCTAGGCGCCAAGCTAACACGCCTCTTTGAACAAGGTAATCTCTCAAATGTCAGTCTTGCCTCAAATCTGCATCTTACAGTGGTATGGATACCTTCTATTTTGAACAATATTGCTTATAATTCCTACAAGACACCTGGAATTAAGCTAATATTTCATGAATAGTCTTATATTATATGGTTCTTGGTTACCATGAGGTTTTTCTTCCTCAAAGACCTCCGGTTCGACACCCCCGAAAAATCATATGCGTGATTTTTCCTCTCTGGAGCATCAGATTCGACGCCAGTCAGCACCAGTACCATGGGTACAATATATAAGGCTTTAATAGACAATTGTTTATATACATGGGAGAAACAGACAATAGAATATCCTTAAAATGACTTCAGCTCTATGACCAACAAGAGTTATGATGATAATTGTTGTTTTAAGGGGCCTAACATCTAGAGTTAACAAAATACAGTAGTTGACACATTAACTGTGAGCAAAAATTCGATTAATTGCGCTTCGAGTACAGTACTACTAATTCGAAATTTACCAGAACGCAGTTACAGATAAAGTGTTCTTATCGTAACACACCTCCAATCGGTGAGTGAATAAGACTATTGAATAGAAAATTTGGAATTCCAATATAACTATTTCGATTAGGGCAAATTTCTACGTTTTATATTAATTTTTTAGAGACGAGATCGTGGGGTAAAACTAATGCAAAAATGTGTTCATGAGGTACTCGGCAGTAGTTGGTTATTTGAGGAAGGCTCGAAGTGTGACCCCAAACATAGGGACGTCATCAGAAACCGGTTTGTACATTTAGAGTCCACTTTATATATAAAGGTTCGACCAACGGTAAAAGGATGCGGGTATTGCTTCCTCTGAATATTATTGTTACATGCTTACCTGGTTTACTTCAAAGCTATTTAATATGCGAGTGTGACTGAACACACAACGTTCGTAACTAGTGACTCACGTTGTATTTGGGGGCCCTTCTTTCATCTGTAGACTCCACCATTGCTTTTCGCAATATGACTGAGTGAAGAGACCGGCTCCGAGCACATACCTACTTTTCGTTCATGAGGCAGAAATTTTAGCCTGAAAGGGAGATTGTAAATTCAATATTATGGTAATAACTTTGCCAGTATCCAAAATTAGATGTGGAGGAAGGCGTAGACGTTTCGACCGTTGAGCAAGATACTGATTTGTTTTTAAGAGTCACAGATAAGCTCTCTTTCTTCTTTCTCGACAACTCAGCGGCCTCATCATCGCGAACCGTTTACCGCAAATTAGCGGAGGTCGGCTAAAAATGGCATCTCGACGGAAAAAAAATTGGGTTTATATAATATCATCAGATTTTTACGTCATGCTTTCGCTGAACTGCACTTGGATTATTATTGAGAGGGGTAACCGTCTCCAATGAATCTGCGTTTATTGTATCCATGGAACACCGTATTTTGCTATATAGGCATTGTGGTGCGTGGCACTCTGCTGTGTACTTAGCGTTCTAGTCACAGTGCAGCATGAGGTAGGATATTCAGGCGTTTGTTTGGCCAGATTTCAAATCTGTTGCTCACATTTGTGATGTATTAGTGCGGAATATACCTCAAATTATTCCCTACGGCCTTGAAATGCATTTTGGAATTTTACTTATAAATTACCAATTGCACTGTTGATGTTTGGCGACAAGGAATTCCTGTTTTCGGGTGTGTTTGTAAGAGTGCTAGCATCGATGATAGTATTCTCTTTCTTGTGCCGTATACATTTATCCTTAGGGGCCGATTAATTAGATGTTAGACCCCTAAATTTTAAAAATAATCACATTTATCCTACAGATCAAGCCCCAAGTAAGATAAAATGTCTGTTGTATTAGTGTATTGGAGTGCATTCATTGCTATCCTCGATTACATTGACAGATGTCAGCGGTGGTAGTCATAAAAATTTAAGTCAAGAGTTCTGATCGTACTATTACGGAGGTATCTTCTCCGGGGTAATCTCGTGAGTATCTCATACATGCTTTGAAGTGTCAGATTCAGCCATTGGTCATATTTATTGTGATGTTACTAGGGGCATAAAAACGAGGGAGACCTAAGAGTAAAGTTAATTCTTATCATGTTTGGTTAGTGAACTGTGTGGGCAGGGCAGATGATCTCACTGTTCCGGCCCTTAAATCAAATAACTAACCAACAAGTGAACTGCGTGGTGTTACGATATATATAGGAACTTTGCCTCTATAAAATATATGGTTAATTCTACAGTTGCTGCTGTTTGGTGACATTCCATAAGAGGAAGTTAAAAGTAGAGATTTTATGCAATGCTTTATTGTGTAGCATAGTTCAAGAAGTGAAGCAGAGATACACTGCAACTGTTGACATAATACTAGAATATTTTATCCTCGGTATGAATTTTCATGTGGGTTTTAAGGTTGTTCTTAGTGGTGAACGTTTCTTTGCATGTTTCACAGGTATATGGCCGCTCACCTGTATGAGTTAATTTATGGGTTGTTAGACTTCTGGTCGAGCCGTATGCTTCGTGGCAGGTATCGCAGGTGAACGATTTCCTCTCCCCTGAATGCAACGACATATGGTACTTCAAGCTGTAACTATAGCGGAACCCCTTACCACATATATTACAGACCTTTTGAGTTTCTTTAGAGTGGAGAGATAAATGGCTTTTTAGGTTGTTTTTAGTCTTAAATTTTTTTAGGCACGTGCTACAAGTAAATTGGCGGTCTCCATTGTGTACAAGCATATGGTTCCTGAGTTTTGTATTTGACGAATATCTATTATTACAATCCACGCAAGAATAAGGCCTTTCTCCAGTATGAATTATGGTATGAGCCTTGAGGCTAGTTTTGTAACGGAACGCCCTCCCACATATATAGCACAAGTGGGGCTTATCTAATGAATGTACAGACATATGCTCTTTTAAGTTATTACTTTTCGTAAATGTATTCTTGCATATACGACAAGAGAAAGGTTTCTGTCCCGTATGAACAAACATGTGGCTTCGCAAATTATCTTTTCTAAGAAATCTCTCTTGGCATATATTGCAAGAGAAAGGTCGTTCTTCACCATGTATTAACTTATGATAATTGAGATGGCCTATCGTAGTATATGTCTTCTCACAAACATTGCATGAAAATTTTCTCCTTGAGGTATGCAGTTCACTGTGTAACTTGAGGTTCCCACTGTCATGAAATGATATCCCAGAGGTTCTGCAACAACGTACAAATTTTCCTTTATTGGCATACGAACAAGATGGCAACAATAAATAAAACCTTAAAAAGTACGCATGTACAATTTAACATAAATAGAATAGTCCATTAAAAGAGCATCACTTATGCAGATGTACATGAAGCATAAACAAGGGAAGTATACTATACTTCGAATGTTCACCTTTTGGTATCCTCCATTTACAGAAATGTTGATATGGCTAGTCCAAAATTAAAAAGCAGCGTGACATTTTGGGCGAGAGATGAAGCCGTTACCAGCTAACTATAGCATAAAAGAGACGAGTACAGCAAATTGTAAGCTTCTATCAAATGCACTGAATGGAATGGAAGCAAAATAAGTTACCTAGCTTACATGACCACTCCGATACCATCATACATACTGCGGCTCTCTACAGTTACCAGATATTGACTCTCTTAAACTTAAGGTACGTGACTTTTAAAAATAAGATAAATTGTACCATTTGCTAATAAACATACTTTATAAAACAATCATCATCATCATCATCATTTCCCCTTATCCAGCTCCTGCCGGGTCGGGGTATTTATGGCACTTCTCCACTTTCCTCTTTCCTTCCACAATTCTTCTTCCACGATCTTGTCCCAGTCCAGATTCCTTTTTCTCACGCTGTTCTTCACTGAATCGATCCACCTTGTTCTAGGTCTTCCCCTTGCTCTCTTACCCTTGTACTTGGCCTCCAGCACCTGTCTTGGTATTCTATTTTCCTCCATCCTCTTTACATGTCCAAACCACCTTAGTTTATTCGTCTCAATTCTCTCATTTAGTTTTCCCATCCCAACTTCCTTCCTAACATCTTCATTCCTCACTCTGTCTTTCCTTGTCTTACCTATCATACTTCTTAGGAATTTCATTTCACTGGCTTTGATTTTACTCTCATGCCTGCTTGTCAGGGTCCAAGTCTCAGCTGCATAAGTTAATATGGGTACATAGTACATTTTATATATTACCTCCTTGCTTTTCCTTGGTACTTCCTTATCCCAAACAAGTTTTCTTACACTTTGATAGAATGCATTGCTCTGCTGTACCCTCCTGCCAATCTCCATGTCCAACCTACCAGTTTGCATCAATTCACTTCCTAGGTATTTGAACGTGTCCACAATTTCCAAACTCTGACTTCCAATTTTCACAGTGCCCTTTCCTTGTCTTTCCCCTCTTGTCATCACCATGGTCTTGCTTTTCTCTATACTGATTTTCAGGCCATACTTCTGAATATTTTCGTTCAGTGCATCTAGTTGTTTTTGCACTTCTTCGGTGTTCCTTCCCCAGACCACAATATCGTCTGCAAATAATAGTAACTTCATTTCTTTATGTCCATATGCTTCCTTTGTTTCCTTTACAATTTCATCCATTACCATTATGAATAAAAGAGGTGACAGCACACTCCCCTGTCTTAGTCCAGTCTTGTTCCTAAACCAATCTGTCTTTCCAACTGGGGTCAGTACCCTGCTAACACAGTTGCTGTACATTGCTTGCACCATTTCCAACATTTCTCTTCCCAGTCTCTTCTTAACCATGGTTTCCCATACCTTCTCTCTGGGGACACTATCATATGCCTTTTCTAGATCTATGAAAGTCATGATCAAATCCTCTCCATATTCCCAGTTCTTTTCCATCACCTGCCTCAAGCTAAAGATTGGGTCCACTGTGGATCTTCCACTCCTGAAGCCATACTGTTCCTCTTGCAACTCTCCTTCCACCTTTCTTCTCATTCTTCTTTCTAATATCCTTTCCAGTATTTTTACTATCTGTGATATGAGGGTGATCCCTCTATAGTTATCACACACTTTCTTGTCCCCTTTCTTAAACACTGGTATTATTAGCCCTTTCTCCCAGTCTTCTGGTACACATTTCCATTTCCACACACACTTTAGCAGTCGATACAGCCATTGCATACCAACAGGTCCAGCAGCCTTTATCATTTCTACACAGATTTCATCCACCCCTGTTGCTTTTCCCATCTTCATTTTCTGTACTGCTAATTCCACCTCCAGCATTGTTATATCATCTTCTGTTATAGAGTCGTCAGGCTGTGTCACTTCGATCTCACCAGTACAATTGCTCACATTCAATAGCTTATCGAAATACTCCTTCCATCGTCCCTTTATCTCTTCTGGGTGTGCTAACAACTCTCCATCTTCCTTTTTCACCAGCTTTGTAGTAACTCTTTCTTTCCTCTTACTTCTTAGAAGCCCATACAGCATCCTTTTACTGCCACTTACATCTGTTTCCATTCTTCGTGTAAATTCTTCTCAACTTTTCTTCTTTTCTTCTCCTACCACTTTCTTACACCTCCGTTTGCTGTCGTGGTACTTCCTTCTGCTTTCTTCTGTTTGATCTCGGTTCCATTCTTTCCATGCAGACATCTTTTCTTTTACTGCTTTCCTCACTTCCTCATTCCACCACGGTGTCTCCTTCTCTTTCACTCTTGTTGACGTCCTACCACAAGCACTCTCTGCTGCACCAGCAAATGCCTTTTTAAAGTGGGACCATTCCTCTTCTACATTTTCCACTTCAGTAACTGGGATTTGTTGCTTCAATCTCTCCTGAAAATCTTCCTGTACAGCTTTGTCTTTCAATTTCCATACTTTTATTTTACTTTCTCTGATCTCCTTTAGGTTTTCCAATTTTTCCCATCTAAATTTTGCCACCACAGCTCTATGGTCCCCATCAAATGCTTCACCTGGTAAAGCTGTCACATCCATCAGCTTTCTGCGATTTGTCGTTTCCACCAGGAAGTAGTCAATTACTGATTTTGTTCTTCTATCACCCCAACCATACCTCGTAATTTTCCTGCTGTTTTTCTTCCGAAACCATGAATTACCCACTATCAGTCCATTCCTTTCACAAAAGTTTACAAGTTCCTCTCCTTCCCGGTTCTTTTTCCCATATCCATATGGTCCAACGACTTCTTCCTTTCCTTGTCTCTCAATTCCGACTTGCGCATTCATGTCTCCCATGATCACCACTTCTACATCTGAGATTACTCTTTCTACATCCTCCAGGAATACTTCAATATCTTCTTCTCTGTTTCCAGTCTGTGGTGCATACACTTGTATGAAGTCCATCACGTCATTCTTCATCTTCATTCTAATTTTCATTATTCTGTCACTCACACACTCTACCACTTCAACATACTCCTCCAGTTGTTTCGAGGTTATCAGTCCCACGCCATTTTTTGCCTCTTGGCCACCACTCCAGTATAATGTATATCCTTACCTCAATTTCTTCCTTCCTTTACCTTTCCATTTCACTTCACTCAGCCCCATCATTCCAACCTTCTCCCTCTCCATGAAGTCTACCACCTCCTCCACCTTGCCTGTCAGGGTCATGACATTCATGATTCCCACTTTCATTTCGGTTACTGGTCGCCCATTTCTCACAGTTCCCCCAGTACCAAAGGAACTGCGCGTCGCCTGCAGGGTACGCCCTAACCTTTTCCGAATCATTGGAAGAGCCATATCCATTTTAGGCTATTATTACGATGGGGTCGCCACTCCCAAAGGCATTTTATGGAGCTACTGCCAGCTATTATTCAGGCCGCCCCTAACATGGAGAACAGACGCCCTTGCAGCCGCCCCTAACATGGGAAACAGACGCTGCCGATTGATGCTGTACTCATACTATTCCCTGAGTACTGGGTTGCCTCTTCCGCAATCTCCACCGTTCTGAAGTCCATCTTCTCCGCTGTCGATTCCGTTGAGGTCTTCGCACGTAACCCTGTGCACGGGGCCTATGTTATACCCCATAGGACTGGGTCCTCACCAGAACTTAGCCGGTACTGTAGTTCCATGGTCTATTACAGTACCGTTGCCCACCCCCGCGACGTGGACGCGCCTGGCAAGAATTATCCATGTAGCCAATTAGGATTGACTCATGGACCGGGTTAAGGAGATGTCTAAATCCAGCCTCCAAGGCTAATTCGCCTAATGTCATGTAATTTGAAGGTTCGTTTTGTCTTAAAAGAAACACTTGCCAGTCGCCTTTCCAATTTCGATGAAACTTGGCATATCCTTAAAATTGAGGCCCATATTTCAATTCACACTGATACGAGTCGCTCAAAATGAAGAGTTTGAATGGCGGCGCACGACAATGATGTCTCCACTCCCTGTCTATCATCTCCTGAAGGAGTAATGTACTTCGGGAGGAGAAGTGAAGAGGTCAGCTGAATATAGCAAGCTAAGTCACGGGAAATGGTGCCATAAGTAAATATTTACATTCTAAAGGTACGATATCGATTCTAATATAATCACGAGTTTGATAACAAACTTCCTAGTGATCATGCGAATAGAAAATGAGATGTAAAATTTAATTTTAAGTAATTCTTCTGTGAGGAACTAGCATACACACCTTCTGAAAATCAAGAGAAATACATTAGAATACTACTTACATGTTATCGGTTCAGTATAACAGATATAGCTGGGATAGGATTATTTTGTGATGCGTAAGGGAATTTATTTCCAGGAATTGACAATGGTGCCATTTTTAATTTATGAAAATTATGTCTAGAAATTACCTATTAGAATATAAACTATCAATATTGACACATATTATTTAAGCCAGTATGTTTGCATTGAGATATTCCGGAATGCAATAAGTTAATTTATTTTTGCGGAATTAACAAGAGTGCCATCTGTAATTTATGCGAACTCCTATTCAGAATTGCACAGCGGAATATTCAACTCGCATATCGAATCATCATATCAGATTTCGATGAGATGGGGTCATTAGATAATGAGTTAATTATTTATATCAAAGGAAGTGACATGCCATAAATAATTCTAGAGAACTAAAAGTTAAATACAATAATGTACAAATCATAGTATCTGTTCAATACACTAGATTTCGCTGATATTGGCACATTTCATCATGAATTGCAGACTCAGATCTATAACGTATGATATGGGAACATAGAAAGCTTCGAAGCCATTTTTCAGTGTTGCCTTATTACCATTTCCATTGGAAAGGGCACTTGAAAATTAAATTTGTAAAAAATTGATTCAAGGCATTTGTGAGAGTTTGATATGTCATCTATAATTGAAGAGAATTATACAACAATTACATGCAGAAATATTTATCGTACGGTATCAGTTTCCTATTAATATAAAACACAGAAATTTGACAACTATGTGGAAAGTTAAGGCATTTCAATTAGGAGAGTGGACATGCACCTGTAATATATGAGAAACAAGCCAAATAAACATATACTGACATATTTAGATTAAAGTAAATGGTCATCATAACAAAACTCGTTGGGACCACGCGGATAGAACATGGAGATATAAAATTAAAGCTTCAGTAATTCACAATCTTGATCTTTTTAAAACAACTAAAATTCATTACAAGGAAATGTAATCATTAACATCTACAAAGTATTCATCCGTCCCATAATACAGTACGCTTCCCTCTCCTGGCTAGCTGCCTCTCCCCCTCCCCCTCTATTTCAAACTTCCAAAACTAGATCGTCAAGCTATCCGTATCGCCTACCACCTTCCCTACGATCTCCCTTCCACTAAATTTGCTCCATATTTCACCTTTCCCCCTATTCTCTCCTCTATCCACACCCTCCGTCTCAACTACCTCCATAAAGCCCAACTCTATAGTCAACCTTTCTTCTCCGAAGCTCTTCCACTTTAATATTTTATTCACAATACATACATGATCAACATGATCACTTCTGAAGATATGTTTTATATCTGGTGTCCTATATTATTGATTTGTGATACACAAGTGATAATTGCTCAAAACAGTAGGGTCAGGTTTTGCGAATGTATGATAATTCTTCTGATAGATTACCCCTTCAAGGGTCCAATGTCGGCACAGCCAGACAATGCAAATTCTCAGTACAGGTTCTATGTTGGGCCTAATAAGGCACTACCGTATTTTAGAACTACAGTTTCTGTATTTTGCACCAAAATTCTAACATTTCAAAATTTACTTAATATGTAGCCCACACATATCTCTTGTTCGTGCTGTCATCAACTATTGACATATTCATCCCCAAGATGACAAATTTTTGGAAATAGGTTCTTGCTGTCACTTTTGTGTTTACATTTGAAAACATGGCATCAACCATTCCGAGCATGAATTGATATTTATGAATAGCTGAGTTACCACAGTGTACTGTACTAGCATACATATGTTAACGGATTTTTGAAGTGACATTCAAGAGTGGAGATGAAGAAATTGAGGCGGGAACAACTGATGAAAGTGGGGATGACATTAATGCTGATACCTGGAAAGTTTATCAAGAGGTACAAAAATGTTGCTAATCATAAATGCTTGTGAGGGCAGAAATACTAAGGACTGTGCTGTTTGTTCGAGCAACAAAGTGATAGGAGGGAGAACACAGAATTATTTTCCTGTGATACATGTCCAGAAAACCCATAGCACCATCCTAACAAATGCTTCAAGAAGTATCACACTTTGTAGCACTATCATAGTATTGTCTATGTGATGTATAGTAAGAAAATGGTTTTCCTTTCTAATATGAACATTTCAATTTTAAATATCTGCATGCCATCTGTCAATATTTTCCTAAGTTTAAATGGACACGTGCAGGGATGCAAGCAATAAAATAAACTAGACCACAAAAGGTTCGACCTCAGGATACAAGTAAACAGCTCAAACTAAATATAAAGAAAACTCTAGGAACAGATGAAGAATAAATATTCATATTGAATGCATTGCTGTCCTGGATTGTCAATGAGTAAATAAAAACATGCATAAGAAATAAGAATAAGAGGAAAGTACAAACACACATCTGAGCTTACTTTATTTTAATGACGACTTACTCATTTAAATTATCTCCATTTCTGCCACTTTCTTCAGCCTTCATTTCCTGTTGAAAATAACATCAACTATTATATTTATTGGAAACCATCTCCGGCCAGGCATTTGAAAATTAAATTACTAAATATTTCAAGTCACATGCATATTAATAACTTTGACTTATCTCACAATATAAATGTAGTCACTGAATGTTTTCTTTTACTGCAGCCATATGTAAATGTATTTACAGGAAATTCTAATGCCACTTTTCAGTGTTGCCTACATAACCCAGTAAAAGAAGTAATTGCTTTTCAGTTGGCCAAACTGCTTATGTTCCCAATTAAATTGGGTGGGGAATAAAACTTACCTACAGACCTACCAGTGAAAAATTATATTGATTAATTATATACTGTATGTTTACACAATTTTATATTGAAATATATCTGCTCCCTTGGTCTTCTGAAATTCGTCTTAAAATTAAGCTAAACCTTGTTACTGCAGCTTTCTGGACTGTAAGCCTAATAGTTCTGATTTTAGGTCTGACATATAATCATTGTCACCGAAGTGAACACTACACACAGTGAATTTAACATTTACCGGTAATATCTTATATATAAAAGTGAAAGTATGTATGTATATTTGTTTCTTACACAAATCTACATCGTTACACCAATCTCAAACTAATTTTGCATGCACATATTTCAGAACCCAGAATAAATCACTGGCTACATAAAATTTCAATAACCTTTTCCATTCTTCTGATTTCGGCCTTTTGGAACTCGAGCATAGGCAAAATATCAAAATTGGCATGTAAACACCGGACAAAGCTCATTTTACTTCCCTCGATGCCTGAATCAATATGCGGTAAGTCCCAAAAGGCTCCCAAAAACAACATTTCAATGCCCTAAAACCTACAGATATTCCCAGAAATCTGTCTTCGCTGTGATAAACTAATGAACGAATGGCAATCCCATACCTATGGCAACAGTACCTCAAGACGAGACATCTAATTTTCCATCTATCTCTGTAAGAGGCAATGCCACTCCATTTATTATCTAAAACACAATAACAACATTAGGAATCTAAAGGGTCATCCCTCTTTCATGATATATCTCTATAAATAAAGTTGAAAATCCTTGTGAATGTACAGAGGCCCATTAGAAGTTTACTTGCTTGTAATATCAGTACTTTCAGTGCAGGCACCATAATAATCTGAAAACTTTTATATTTTTTATTTTCCCTCATCTGGGGTCATTTTAGGGAATTGAAATTAAAAAAGAAATACACTGGTAAACCCAATGTGCAGCATCACGTCATAACAGCTGGAGATGTCATCTCGAAACTTAGTATTAAGAAAACAAAAGTTTGATGCTTTTCAGTCGGTCAACACGATCATACCCAAATGAGATTCTATTTATTAATCTCATGTAATGTTCTTCAGGATTAGGGAATAACCCATCTCATTTGGGTACCATCGTGTGGACCGATTGAATAGCATGAAACTTTTGTTTACCAAGGCAACACTGGAGAATGGCTTCAAACACCATAATGTTAGTATTAAGATTAATGGAGAGGGGAATTGAACAATAGGTTATACTTGGTTTAATTATTACAATTTGGAGAAAGAGTTTATATGAAGGCCTTGTAATTTTATCTTTCTTTTTCCAGTGTGACATCACCGCGCAGAACAGCAAACGATTTTGCCCTGAAATACTGTAGATGACGTTTGGTTTGTCAGGCGAACATCATCAGATCCTGTTCATTTATGGCTTTGTTTTCTAAGTTTGACATCTATATAGCACTTATATGCAACAGTATATAAACAATTATTAAGTTATAAAAATTTTAATAAAACATCAAATCTTCACAGTGTTAAATTAGTTTAGGGAACTCAATGTTCTTAATGCATTTGCATTGTTAGTACTAGACCTAACACTGAGGTGAGCCACTTGTGTGGTTACTGAGGAGACCCCTTGAAATTAGTGTGTAAAAATTAGGGCCAGGCATTTGATGATTTTGCATCTTTTTTGTATGAAGGCCGAAACATAGCTCGAGTATATATACATGTGTTTCATGAATTGACTGATTAAATAAGGGCAATTTGTTAGGGCTTTTTTTTTTGCATTTTTTGCCGTTTACAAGAGATAGGTCATTTTTGGAGCATTTTAGGTCATTTTTTGGCATTTTTAATTGTTTTCTGGTAAGTGTTATATTTTGTTACATTTCGATAATTAATTAACCCTAGAACTGCTGCAGGTTTATCTGTCAAATGCTGCAGGAAATTCCCATAAAGTACACACTAAAGGAATTTGGTATCTGTAAGCATACTGTGTTCATAAATATGACTTATCATACAGCAATAGAAAGTTGAAAGACTGTTCTATATTATATTGATATAGGTGAATCATTCAGACTCGTCAGTTTGAATTAATCATAAAAAGTATTTTATAAAAAATATATTTACGTTTCTGCTCTATAAAACCATATTGACAAGTTAAATGTTCGTCAGAGACATCATAAGTGAAACGTTCATAGTTTTTTGTTACTAATTCAAGAACCAGTTTCAAATAATTCCTGTTATTTACTAAAAAAAAAATTATTTTTACAAAAATATGACATTTCTCTATTTTGAAGTACATAATCAGCACGCGATTTCGGGGAGGCAAGTTCACAGGACCAGGATGATGAACGATAAACGGTACATTTTTACCTGGAAAGTCACTTTCTTCGGGTTGAATATCAGTCTAGTTCACACTTACCCCTTCACGGCTAACATTAGGCATGTGTACAGGGTCTGTCGGAATATGATAAACATCGCTTGCATTGATGGGGATTTCCATAACTTGCGTGACATCCTGTTCGCCAGTATCACTGCCACTACTTTCACCATCTTCATTTTCATACGAATCCACACAATAATCACTGTCATCGTCCATACTATCACACGAATCGTCAAAAATCAAGTGCTCAATTTCTGAATCGTCTACATAGTTGGCGGCCATTTTGCTCAATGCAACTTCAATATCAACATGGAAATATTTCCACTTCTGCAGTCAAATAATAGCTTGCAGACTGTCATTTGTTTGCCAAAGACTTACACTACGAAAGATAAAAGCATCAGGAACAGTAGTACTATATTTGAATTCCAAGACCGTCTTTCAGAGAGACGGTCGCACTTGATGAAACAACACACCGTCTTCCTGGAAGACGGTCCGCAGTTCTAGGGTTAATATTATTTATGTTTACAATACTTGTATATTATGTTTAACTTAGGCAAATAACTTGCTCAAGAAAGAAAGTAGACTTGCAACATAACCTGCTGCCACTAGTTTTAAAGGAAAGAGTATTTTTAACTCGATTATACTTCCAAGAAAACATACTATAAGCAGTACCTGCTTCCCCTAAATGTAAGACACATAATGGACTCGCCCAAGCAGAGCATTGCTCCTTATCTTCAGCTAGATAAGGTCAGTCGCCCACGCGCTGAGAGTCGAGTGAGTTCTTTGTTGACAAGTACTGCAAGATGCCCAAAGTTAAAGGAAGTGCAATAGTTAAATTAAAACAATTTTATTACACAATATGGAGAAAATCTTTTTTTCCACTGATGGGAAAATATTATTTTGCAAAGTGTGTGATGTGCGCGTTTCAGCAGAAAAGAAGTTTACAGTTGAGCAACATGTGTCGTGAGAAAAACATAAATGTGGTGTGCAGCGACTTGAAGATAAAAGAAACCGTGGCTTACACCAGACACTACTGGGTGAATCTTCAACATTTTCTCCGTTTTGTGAGAAACTGTGTACAGCATTTTTATGCGCTGATATTCCACTGAACAAATTAAACCATCCAAAGCTGCGTACATTCTTAGAAGAGGAGACTGGAAAATCTATACCTGATCCCAGAACGTTATGAAGAACCTACGTTGAAAGGTGCTATGACAAAACGTTACAAGAAATAAGGATAAGGGTAGGAGACGGAAACATATGGGTATGCATAGATGAAACAACAGACAGTATGGGACGATATATAGCCCTGGAAGCAGGGAATGCTGGAGAACCATTTCTACTACATTGTGAGCAATTGGACAAAGCTAACTGGTCAACAATTAACAAACTGTTTGACCAGTCTTTGAGGCTATTGTGGCCCGATGGCATTCGGAATGACAACGTGCTGATTTTAATAACAGATGCAGCACCCTACATGGTGAAGGCTGCAAATTCGTTACGTGCGCTCTTCTCGAAAATGGTGCATGTCACATGCCTAGCCAATGCGTTACATCAGACCGCGGAGGAGGTACGACAGAATTTTCCTGAAGTTGACAAGTTAATTGGGTGCATAAAGAAAGTGTTTTTAAAAGCCCTATTTAGAGTTTTAGCATTCAAAACAGAAGCTCCTGAAATTCCCTTGCCGTTATCACCTGTTTTGACTAGATGGGGAACGTGGATTGAGGCTTGTTGTTATTACTGCGAGAACTTTGATGTTGTAAAGAAAGTGGTCGATTCCTTCGACAAAACTGAGGCTGGATCAATAAAAACAGTGTAGGAACTCTTGGCTGACAAACAAATTCCAGGTAAACTTTCCTACATAAAAACAAATTTCGGATCCCTCCCTAATACAATACGTGCTCTAGAAAAATCCCAAGTGCCACTAGTGGAGCAGCTGCAAATTGTGTATAAAGTTGTGAATGATCTAAATTGTGTGTGTGGTAAAGTGGGTGAAGTTGTATCCGTGAAATTGAATAAGGTGTTGCAAAAGAACAGTGGGTATAAAACTTTGCGTTCTATTGGCAAAATATTATCGGGTGAATTTTTTTTCTCTTACCGACTGTGAATTGAATCCGGGAGATTTTGCTTGTTTTCAGTATGCACCAATTGTTTCAGTTGAGGTAGAGAGAAGCTTCTCCATGTACAAATCGATACTTGCAGACAATAGGCAAACGTTTTCATTGTGCATTTCAATAGGAATATATTGTAAACAGCCACTGAAGTTAGTTTTCTTAAATAGTCTTTGTTAATTAAATGACACCTATTTGCTAGGAGAGTATTTTGAAGAATATGCCAGTTCTAAAGTATTTCATTTTTCGCGAGGGGTGGCAAAGTGGTTTTTACTTTGTTAGTACCAAAAACAATTTAAACTTAATGCATTGTCATCCATTAAAATTCTCTGTCAAATCAGCTAATTGTTTCTTAAAGAATTAATAAATAAGTGATTTACGAATAATTTATTGGTCTTTTTTTTTTCTTTTCTTCAAATTTTGTGTCATTTTTTAACCATTTTTAGGTCATAAATGCATTTTTTTATTTTGCATTTTCTTGCTATTTTTGGGTCATTAAATGCCTTGCCCTAGTAATAATTAATCACATGTAATCCTCTTCAGGATATAATTGAGTATAAGTACACGTTGACCAACGGAAAATTTGTCATTTAATTGTTAATTAGGCAACACTGAAAATGGCATTGAAGCTTTCTATAGAGGTGATTCACATTATCTACAATGATAGTCTTACCATAAGATGTCTTAACTGTACCAACCTCTTTAACACTTTCTGTGATGTTACATTCCTCTCCTTGGACAACTTCTTCAATGGGATCAGAAAATATGATTTCTGGTTCGCTCTTGATGTTACCAGAGGGTAACTTCACATTCGACTCCTGAAAAAGAGAAATAGATCAACAAATTACTGTTCTGAAAAACAATACATTACATAGTGGGTGGCGGTGGGGAAGCCTTCCTGAAAAGGAAGTAAAGCTTTGTGTTTTTCAACATTCATTGTTTTACACACAGAATATAAGTTTTACAGCACCAATTTCTGAGTTTCAGTATGCAGCTCAGAGGCACTTTCAAGCGGCCAGCCTTCTAAAGTCGGAACTTGATTTAAGACTGGCATAAGTGTCTTTTACAAGTTTTATAAACTAGGCTGCTCCTGCTTCGTCTGGAAAAGGTAAATGATAGCTTGTGGAACAAGGTTGGAAAATAGCTGGCATTCAATAAACTCACTGGCGATCTCTACCAGTGACTAGCAAGTGATGAGGCATCAGTTTGGGGCATAATCCAATGCCAAAAGTTTTTCTACAACACTTTTATCAATTACTCTTCCTCCGGCAAGTGTGATACCGTCATCCAAAAAATTGTTTCTCAAAAATGTAATCATATGTGGCACATAACAAAAGATACGAATACATTTCGAGTTATCTGAGGGATTATCAAAACAAGAATTTCTATAGTCTACTTCAAGATCCTTCTAAACTTTTGCATTTTTTCCGCCCATATCGGAGACTACGCTCATGACTAACTGCACTTCTACAATAATTTTTCAACAGACATTGGAGTGTTAAAATCAGAGAAGATTGGTTATTTCCCACTCGACACACAGACCATGAGCCATCACAAAATGTATGTGACCATGGAGTCTGTAAATTCTGTATTCTTCTTGATCGTAACAAATACGTGAAACAACAATCATCTCATCAAATCTTCATAGTAGAAAATGTTTTTGCTCGAGTTTTCATTCATTCAATTACTAAGGCTAAATTCCCCAGGCGACATCAAAACGAGTTTGAAACCCAAATTTTTGAAGTTGAGAGTCCAGGTAAAGGTATGCCCAGGCACTTGTGTAAATACATATAAGATTTCTTTGACAAGGACCAAAGAGTCAATGCCTTGCTGACGTCCCCCTTAGTCTATCACATTATCTTCTTGTCATTCAACAGGCAGTTTATTAGGGATTCTGTGAAGACTTTCCCGAAACTCACTTGATGTTTACAGTCATTTTGGCATGCACTTTTGCTTCTAGGTCCTGGACTTCTTTAGTTTCCCTATTTAAGGCAAATTTTAACAACCTAGTCTTAACTCTGAGACAGTTCAATTCATTCCCTAAACGTTTATTTTTCCTTTTTAACTGGATTATCACTGTATGTAATTCATGTTCATGGGGCGATTCAGTTGTGTTCTGTTTCTACAACTTTCCTTTCTTGATGGGCGATAGAGAAGAAAGAGTTTCCAGTCAGGGCTTTCGAGTTTTACATATTTGTACCTGTCTTCCCTAAATTGAGCCTGTTCTATATCTGGATTTTCATTGATATATCTGTGCTCTCTTGGTCTTCTGAAATTTGTCTTGAAATTAAACTAAACCTTGGTACTGCACCAAACTTCAGCAACTTTCTAGGTTGTAAGCCTAATAGTTCCGATAGGGAGGCATGGAGGACTGCATCAAACCAGTCAAAAGACTGAAGACTCAAACAACATTATCATCGTCACCGAAGTCAACACTACACACAGTGAATTAAACATTAATTTTTCCTTCCGCTTGCAAGCATGAAGCTAATGTCTGAAATGGTGGGATCTCTCAGAAACACATGATAGGTGAAGTTAGTATCTTTGGTGTTTCGATTAAGCACATTTTGGCATTGTTCGCTTCCTTAGATACCGGTAATATCTGATATTTAAAAGTGAAAGTATGTATGTATACAGTATTTGTTCCTTACACAAATCTACACCATTACACCAATCTCAACCTAATTTTACATGCACATATTTCAGAACCCAGAATAAATCATTGGCTACATAAAATTTCAATAACCTTTTCCATTCTCGTGATTTCGGCCTTTTGGAACTCGAGCATAGGCAAAACTAATAATAATGTTATTGGTTTTACGTCCCTTTTAACTACCCTGGCTTAACATAGGCAAAACAACAAGGTTGGCATATAAAGCCCGAACGAAGCTCATTTTACTCCCCTCGATGCCAGAATCAATATGGGGTAAGTCCCAAAGGGAACCCAAAAACCACATTTCAATGCCCCAGAACCAACAGATATTCCAACAAATCTGTCTTCGATGTGATAAACGAATGGATGGTAATCCGTAACTATGGCAACAGGAACTCAAGACGTGACATCCAACTTTCTATCTATCTCTTTAAGAGGCAATGCCACTCCGTTTATTATCTAAAACACAATAACAACATTAGGAATCTAAAGGGTCATCCCTCTTTCATGATATATCTCTATATACTGTATAAAGATGAAAATCCTTGTGGATGTACAGAGACCCAACTTTACCATGAGAAGTTTACGTGGTTATAATATCAGTACTTTCAGTGGTGCATGCACCAGAACAATCTGAAAACCTCTATTTTTTCCCCCCTTATCTGGAGTCATTTTAGGGGATTGAAATTAAAAAAGAAATACACTGGTAAACCCCAGGGGGGCCTACTCCCATCTCCCGCGCTTCTCATCACGTGACATCTTGCTTGCTGGTGACGTCACACGGAGGGAACATGCCGTCACCGTAAGATAGTTGGCTTGCAATAGTAGAATGCATAGTTGCTGAAAATCGCGCGTCTAGCTAGAATACCGTTGCACACTTGATTTGTTTTATCGTGCCTTGTGGTTAACCATGAGTAATGGCAGTAAATACAAAGTTAATTGTGCTCTGAGCTGTAAGCGAAGTGACAAATTCAACCACGATAACGCTCGAGTGGGTTCGATATATTTGTGTCCAGAACACTATGAACGAGATTTGAAAAATAAACATTTGGGATTACCACAGAGAAAAATATTGCATGCGGATGCTGTTCCGTCTATTAAAGTTCCCGGCTCAAGCAACAGCGGGGCGATAACCCAGATGTTAGGCCCCTTAAAATATACTATCTTCATCATTATCCAGCAACAGCCCAAGCACCTTCGCAGACTAAATTGCAGAACGGATATTTGTTTAATTATTGAGTGTACGAGTAATTTTATTTGGTTCTATAAATATTTTTATCGGTATTTGGAAGAATCTACTATCTCAAAGGAAGCTACAGTACTTAGTTGTCAGCCTAGAGTTGATGCAAAATAAAGAGGTGCGATTCTCTAGAATTCAATGTAATTACGGTAGTCTTCGTATTTGTTATTTAACAATTTAGATTTTATTCTTGTACGTGGCGTAAATATCATGAAATACAACTCTTATTTAAACTCTACAGGTCACCAGTGGCAGAGAAAAGCGTCATGAAGCTAGGAGCATGAGTAAACGGGCACTATCGACTTTGGAGACTTTGTCACCAAAAAAGAAAAACGGAAACTTGATCAAGGAACTAACACTGAATCACTGCAAAATGAAGAAATTATACAACTCCGAAAACAGGGTTGAGGTTTTGAAAAATATAAACGTGGATTTAAGACGAAGGATGATAATGATGATAATTGTTGTTTTAAGGGGCCTAACATCTAGGTTATCGGCCCCTAATGGTTTGGGTGATCGTGAAAATGATCATGAAATATAAACTATAACTAACTACTAACTTATATACTAGAAGAAGAAATGGAAAACAAAAGGAGAATAAGGCAAATAAAGGACAGGAGGAAAAGAAATGCCCTCAACCCTCGATGAATGCGGATTGAGGGATTTGGAGGGAAGTAGGAAAGCGGAAGGAAGCTTGTAGTTTAACGTGACCATCAATCTCGCGATCATAAGCCACGGGGAAGGGAAGTAGAGCCATGAAAGGCAGATAGGAAAGTGAAAGAGGAGAGGGTCCGCCCCAGAGGTAATGGATGAAAGGGGGGAAACCGGACCCAGTTCAGGAAAACACTCGGGCTCGCCAACTCCCGAACTCACCAGCCGTGAGCCCCTGAGGGTGTAGCAATATCTAGGGTGCAGCGGAAGTGGTGGGGCTACATACACCCTGCCTCCTTGAGGGCCTTGAGCAGAAGGCAGGAGATAACATGAAAAGAAAAAAAAGGCTGACCCCTCGCAGAAGGAGTATCAGAAAAGATGAGACAAGGACCAATTAAGGCGGGAAAGGAAGAGACTCCCTAGGCCTCGGATACCCTAATACCGTCGGGGTCGGAAGAGAACAAGAGTTGACCAAGTGGGGTCGACAGGAATGAAGACGGAGAGGAGCCCGGCACAAGTAGGCTAAGTGGAAGCAATGTCGGACTCAGCTGGGACCCCATGGTCGCCAACCCACGTTCCACTAGATGTGAGCCCCTGGGGGGTTAAGACAAAGGGAAGCGGCTCTAAGAAAGCTCAAAACCCAAAGATATATTGTATCAATGAAAGTACATATGGGTACTCTTAGAAGGGAGATGGTAAAAGCTCACTCCACTTGTTATACTGCAGGGCAGGTTCGATGTTTATTAGGAGTTAAGAAGAGGGTGAAATGGTCTTCAGAGGACATAGCAAATGCCCTCCCACTAAGATCACTTTCGAAGAAAGCATACGAATATTTGAGAAAACGAAACAATCCGCTACCATGCCGTTCAACTCTACAGAAATTGATTCCGCAATTTAAGTGCAGACATGACATTCTGAGAGAGGTGCTTTGTCTGTTGAAAGCCAGAGCACAAATAACAAGGACTCTGAAAAAATTGCAGTTTTGTCGTTTGATGAAATGAATATTGACAGCCAAATATCCTACGATTCATCAGACGATTGCATATTAGGGCCCCACAGTAACGTCCTGGTAGCTATGGTCCGAGGGCTGTGTGCTAAATGGAAGCAGCCCGCTTTTTATAACTTCGATGTGATAATGACTTCAGAGTTGTTACAAAACATTATTAGCCAGCTTGAGGGTTGTGGCATTCGTATTATCGCAGTAACTAGTGATATGGGAGCGAAAACTCTTAAAGTCTGGAAGAAACTACATGTAAACAGTAATAAAAGTTTTCTCAGCAATCCAGTGGACAGTAACAGAAATGTGTGGGTTTTCTGTGATGTGCCCCATCTGTTGAAATTGTTAAGAAATCACTTCCAAGGTGCAAGTTTCGTGTTAGACGATGGCTCAGAACTTCAGAAGAAGACAATGTAAGACCTACATCAGGACACGGACTTAAATACAAATACGTCACCTCAACAAGAGACGCAAAATAAAGGCCATGAAAAAGTATTCGTTGATGAAGAGACGAATGTGGATAGCTTCGGCCTCCTTAAACAAGTAATAAGTCGTCAAAATGTGAGTTTTAGACACACTTATACTAACAGCTGTTCTAGTGTTTATATGTATGCAGTAGTTAATTCTAATAATATACCTGGTTGTTTTTCCTCTTAATACTCTACCTTACTGTATTTATAATGTATTACATGTACAGTTGTGATTATCGTTTACTATCATTGGACCTATAATTTATTGAGGTATTGTGAATTATTGACTGTACCATCCTTGGGGCTACTGTTGAAGTACAGGCACCTGGCTGCTGCTAGTCTGAGGAGCCCTCCCGTCCGCATCACGCGCGGTGAGCCAATGAGAGCGCAGCGGGCGGGAATGGCCTACCTAATATACTCTAACTAGGGTAAACCCAATGTGCGGCATCACATCAGAACGACTGGAGATATCATTGCAAAAACTTAGTATTAAGATTAAGGGAGACGAGTATTGAACAATCGGTTATACATTGTCTTATTATTACAACTTTGAGAGCGTGTTTCTATGAAGCTCCTGTAATCTTATCTTTTCTTTTTCTTTCTTTTCGGTGAGACATCACTGCGCTGAACAGCAAAGGATTTTGCCCTGAATTAGATGAAATTTTGTTTGCCAGGCGAACATCATAAGATCCTGTTCATTTATGGCTTAGGTTTTTAAGTTTGGCAGATATCTAATAGCACTTACATGCAACAGTAATGTATACAATTATTAAGTTATAAAAATTTGAAAAACACATCAAATTTTCACATTTGTTAAATTAGTTTATAGTACTCAATGTTCTTAGCACATTTGCATTGTTAGTACTAGACCTAACACCGAGGTACTTGTCTGGTTACTGAGGAGCCCCCTTGAAATCAGTGTGTAATAATTAATCACATGTAATTCTTTTCAGGATTATTTATTTATCGTATGGCTTTTAGTGCCGGGAGTGTCCTAGGATATGTTCGGCTCGCCAGAGTCTGTAGCTGCTTCCAGCAGACACCCAGAGGGTGAGCTACACGTTCCGTTCAATTTCAAGTAGTCCCAACTTTCGCTGCCAAATGTCAATGATGCCTAGTGGTGAAGGTTGGAACTTTGATGGAGGGTTCCAACGAAATCTAACCAAGAAATGTAGATCCACTCAAGTTTAGTCTGTGGAAGGATCTTTTACATGCCATAAATCTATGACATGGGACCGCCGGCTTTACTTCCCCTCCAAAGGAAGGCATACTGAAGGATTTTTAACGCTCTTAAAAAGTCCGACGACTTCGGCCGGGTTGAACCGCTATATTGGACACAGCAATTCAACATGCTTCCAACTACGCCACCGAAACCGTTTTTTTTTTTTTTTTTTTTTTTTTTTTTTTATTTTTTTTTTATTTTTTAGGATATAATTGAGTATAAGTACGTGTTGACCAACGGAAAATTTTTCATTTACCGGTAGTTGCTAATTAGACATCACTGAAAATGGCATTGAAGCTTTCTATAGAGGTTATTCGCATTCTCCACATTGATAGTCTTACCATAAGATGTCTTAACTGAACCAACCTCTTTAACACACTCTGTGATGTTACATTCCTCCCCTTGGACAACTTCTTCATTGGGATCAGAAAATATGACTTCTGGTTCGCTCTTGATGTTACCAGAGGGTAACTTCACATTCGACTCCTGAAAAAGAGAAATAGATCAACAAATTACTGTTGTGTAACACACCACATAGAGTACAATAGAGAGAGGCAGATGACCTCGCTGTTCCGCCCCTAACACAACAATAACTAGAGTGCAATAGATTTTGGGGTTTTTAACATTTTAAAATCCAAAATTTCACCTTTTGAAATCTAAATTTAGAGTTTTGTGGTAAATTTGTTACAATTAAGGATTTTGTGCAATAATGTAGCAATAGGAACTAAAATAATGCACATTATTATTATTATTATTATTATTATTATTATTAGAATAAACATAGGTTTTTAAAGAGTAGAACATACCCTACTGATACATTGTTCAAGCACTGTGTCTTAATGCAGTTCCATTGTATCACACAATAGATCATGTCCATGACTCTACAACATTCTACGATTCTTTCCTTGTTTGCCAGAATTCCCTTTACAATAAATATGTGCATTCATCATCAAAAAGTATGTGAAGTCTATTTGTTATTCGTCATCATCATCATCAATTTCCGTTTACCAGCTTGGGCCGTGTCGGAGCAAATATGACACCCCTCCACTTTACTCTGTCTGTCCACCATCCTTCCTCAACCACTGAACTCCACTCCAGGTTTCGCACTCTCACAGTCCTTCACCAAATCCATCCACCGTACTCTAGATCTTCCTCGTCCCCTCTTTGCATCCATCCGTCTCTCCATCACTTGTTTCGGCATTCTTTCATCATTCAACCTTTTCACATGTCCATACCATCTCAATCTGTTCTGCTACAACTTATCATTTAGCTTCTGTACATTCACCCCCTTTCAAATATCTTCATTCCTCACTCTCTCTCTCTCCTAGTATTCTGTACGATACTCCTCAGGAATTTCATTTTGACTGCCTGTATTCTACTTTCATCTCTCCTCGTCATCGGCCAAGTTTCTGCTCCATACATCATTATTTGTTATTATCTATGTAAAAAGTTAGTCATCATCATCATCATCGTGTGTGGTAAACAAGCATTTTTCATTTCTTCCGATCGTGGTAAACCATTTGTTCATGGACATCGTCCCAGTAAAAACAGTTCTTCTCCACCTCTGATCGTACTGTCTCTATCCATATTTAGGAATACAATGATTCATTTTGGATCCGTATCGACACAGTATATTTGAGGGTATACAATTGAAACAGTTTCCACCAAGTCAATACGATTAACATTTATGATTTAACAAATATCACAGGTACATGTTTTGCGATCTAATTATGAATGCTCCCTTCATCAGCCTCATACTTGGTGACTACAAAAAGACATATATTCACTCCTCAAAAACAAACTCTAAAACCGTAATAAAACTCTAAAAACTTTCTAGTTACAGCATTTACATTCCAAAAATTGAACATATATTTTTTAAAAATCACTGAAATATTTGAAAAATTTTGTTTTCCTTTTAACCACAATGAAGAAAAAACTGTCGCTATCTACCATCTCCCTGACCTTCCTCTCATGCCCAGTTAGAAGTATTTCTTAGCTATTCTTGTGTTTTCCATTCTCATAACATGAACATACCACTTAAGTCTGTGTTTCCCTAGGAGATTGGTAATAGAAACCCTGATTCAAGCCGTTTCTCTGTGTACCTCATTTCTGATCTTGTCTCATCTGGTATTCTCATTCAAAATCCTAATAAATATCATTTCTGTTGCTTGAATTCTGCTATCATTCTTATTTAAAAATGTACATGTCTCCATACCATAGATAAGAATTGGTATAAAGTAGAGTAGGAGTAATACAAAGTTGACTTTGCTGCCTGGGGTATTTTCTTGTCCCTGAGTAAGTTCCTAACTTGGTTAAGGAAATTTGATGCTTTCTGTGTCCTATTTAGGATTTCTTGTTTGACAGTATTGTCCTTAAAGACCAGAATTGGTACAGTTCAAAAATATAAAGTTGCTCATCCTATTATTTATAAAACATTATAGAAACCTAATAAATGTTCCACCATAAAAGAAGACTAAGTTCTGTAGTAGTAAGGACTCAGATGGAAAATCTCTAACAGAGAAGAAAAGGTTGAGAGATGGTAAGCTTACATAGAGTGTTTGCATAAGGGTATGGAGATTGAGAATCATGTAGTGGAAAAGGAAGAGGAAATTGATGAGGATGAGAAAGGAGATTTGATATTGAGATCAGAATTGGATACAGCACTAGAAGACTTAAGCAGGAACAAAGCTCCAGGCATAGATGAGATACCGATTGAGATGCTACGTTGCATAGGTGATGAAGGTCTGATCAGGATATTTCACTTGGTATGTAGGATTTATGAGACAGGTACCCTCTGATTTTAAGAAGAATGTTATCATCCCTATACCAAAGAAAGCGGGAGCTGACATATGTGAAGATTACAATACAATCATCTTAATCACTCATGCTTCAAAGATCTGACTAGAATAATTCACAAGAGGCTGGAAAGACAGATAGAAACAGAGCAAGGTGAAGACCAATTTGTTTTCAGGAGAAACGTAGAAACAAGGGAAGGATGCCTTTTCAACAAATTAAGCAAATCGAAGGTTTACAAATTGAGCTGCAAAGATTGCAACTCTACGTATTTTGGACCAACCGGCAGATCTTTCAACATAAGATACCTAGAACACACAAATGCGGTGAAATATAACAAATCCTCAGCCATGGTCAATCACATGGTCGAGGAAAAGCATAGTTTTAGTTCCACATTAGCGAAGACTTGAAAATTGTTCACGTACTTAACAAATGCAAAAAATTAAACATACTTGAAAACACTGAAATTCACAATGCCAAAGAATAGACCCGATAAATAATCTTAATGAGTTAAATTACAATGAGAACATTTTGTTTAATACGATCACAAAAATCAGAATTAAGAGCAACCCAAGCAAAAATCTTCCTTCCTTCAAATGATGCAAGTCTCAGTCCAAATTCACTCCGCAGAAGCATCAGATCACATGTCGCTAGCCAGTATATCGTAGCTCAGTTGAGAGGTGCACGCTGCGGGAGCGATTGCTCAGCTGATAGTGGACAAACACAATATAGTGACCCTTCAGACTCTCCAATTATCCCACAATGATTGGACTACATATATTTCAACAGTGGTATGTGAATTTCTACCTTTCTATTACACATAAATTTTAACTAAGAAAGTCAGGATAACTATTAACCCCTCAAGCCGGTTGGCCGTACACTGTACGTCCGCTGGATTCTACTCGTCCAGCCGGTTCGACGTACCACAAACGGCCGGTGCAGGCGGAAGTTAGAATGCCTATTACACATGAACCACTGTTGCTTCGCGGGATTTTTTGCACGTTATGAACCGAGACGTTGTGTACTTTCATGCCATCTCTGTTTCATAATTAGAACTAATACGAAGTTGATCGATATCCGTTGCTTTTTACGACTCATATCGATCAGCGAAAGAACTTGAAACGTGCTCTATTGAGTTTAAAATTAGTTGCTTTAGAAGATATCACGGTCTCTCCTGCCATCTCGAGAATGTTTTGTGAACTATGTCTTATTTGACAATTTTTGCCACTTATGAAGGGGAAGCACCGAAAGCAAATACTACGTAGATAATTTTGTGCTTCGTAGGCTTGAGGCTACTCAGTCGCAGATAAATAATTGGCAGGCTGTCTCATTATCTTACGGGTCCAGAGATTATTCGTTTGATAGATGACAGTAGTGGAAGTGATGTATAGAGAAGTGATCTTTTTGGTAGTGATACGGACTATGCACACACAGCATGATGTTATTGGGGAAGTGGCAGACAGCGCTGATGAAGAAGAAATAGCTTCAGCTGTAATAACAACGACCGCTGTTCAGTGTTTGTGGCGAGAGGTTCACGGGTATGCCGGGAACAGGAAAGCATTTCACGTCTGTTTTAGATTCTATTTTGCTGTTTTTCGACAACAAATTGATTGAACTAATTGTTTGAGAAACAAATATGTACTCGACAGAATGTATAGTTGGCGCGCCCTTGAAACCAAGGTCGCGCGCCAAGAAGTGGGAGTTAGTGACAGGGGGCAACATTTATGTGTTCTAGGGGCTTGTAATGTTGATGGGGATAATGCAGAAACCTACCCTAAAGAGGTATTTCACCAGGGATGAATTTTTAGAAACCCCTAGCCTATATTCTCTCAAACAATGCCAAGCGACAGGTTTGAACTAATACTGTATTGCGATATTTACATTTTGTTGACAATTCTACACGGGATACATATACGGGGCCTAAAAACTTTTCAAAATTCAGCTTTTCCTGGAAATTATACCCGAAAATTATATAGATTGAGCATTATCATATCTTGTTTTCATTGTAAATATTCCTGAAACAAATACCAAAAGTGGAACTTATCAAATTATTATATTTTTGTAAATATTGCGTGTGATCATGGACAACCCTGAAAAGCAGTCGTTACATATATTACTGAGAAACATTGGACATGTTATCGGTAAGTATTCCTAAAATTTTCATTACGTTATATTTCGTAGATTTTACATTATTAATTTTTTACCTTGTTGGTGTCTACACCTCTGCTGAGCTTCAATTTAAATACCGCCAGAGAAGGGAACACCTCCAGATTAAATAGCCGGCCTGAAGGGTTAATTTCTTCGTTCACAATTGTCACACTTTTCCTTTATTTTAACAGGATCACAATATAAAAATTAGAGGAACAGTCGTATAAAGGAATTCACATAATCTAGACAAGTGATTCAGTGGGATAATCAGCGGCTTTTTCCAATGGGGTAAGTTGTTATCTAAAATTAAAATGTTTTTGAGTCTAATTAATACAGTTCCAGTATCAGATTTTAATTGGGTTTTACTTCAATTTTACAGATGCGTCACGGAAGATAGGAAAGAAAATTAAAATATTTTATCAAATTGATTGTAAATATAGCATCGACAAAGCGTGTCACCTGGATTCAAGATTAACTTAAAGAATGTTATCTCTGTTTGACATTTGGCATGTCCAAATTTTTTTTAACAAGTGTTAGCATATTTTAAGATCAAATATGGCGAGTGTTTGTGTACTGCTAATGACTGATGAAGACTAATAATAGCCGAAACATGTATCATTTCTAGGAGTACAAGTGGAGTGATAGTAAAAAGAAATTTGTATTGTAATGTGGAAATTATCTATATAGATTTTATAGATATAGGTCCCTTTTAACTACTGTGGCTTTTACAGAAACTGAGGTGCCAGAATTCTTCCCAAAGGGGATCTTAAATGTGCCAGTAAATCTACGGACACGGCTACCTCGCATTTGAGCACCCACAAATGCCAATTGACTGTGCCAGGATCCGATCTTGCAGCCATGAACATATCAGGCGAGAACGTTACCGCTGCACCACGCAGCCAGTCAAAGGGGTCTAATAGTTCAATGTGCTTATCACTGTACTGTATTTTAGAAGAATAGCATTGTGTTCTTGGTTTTAACAAAACATCATCAGTTTGACATCTAGTTTAGCATTATAACTTCTTTATTGGGTTCTGTATTGAACAATATGCATCACAAATAAAGTACGTCAATTGCAATTACCTAGGTATACTAAAAATCAAAATTCACTCCTGTCCCCTAGCATAATTAAAGCATTTTCAATGGAGCTCCAATTTACTGCCTCCATTAAATATGGCACGAGTTCACAAGAGCAACATAATTTTTTCATTGATATTCCAAACAGAAGAGAAAATTAAGCAGCCACAGGTTGGGTAAAATCTAATGATCCTACATTTGTATATGCTTTTTATTACTTTTGTATATTTGCATCATTGTTAATCCATCAGTGGAATTCAATTCAACAATCTCCAAATTAGAAAAAAAAGACTTGAAATACATACAATTACACATATTTTTATTCTTTAATTGGTATTTCAATCCTCAGTGTCTTTTAACATATTTCATCGTCATTATTTTAGTTCCATTAACTCATAATAAATCTTTTCATTACGTTATCTATTGTTTACACTCATCACAGCAAAATATAACTGAGCTACAAGAAGTTCAACTGAAGAAAATCCAATGCTGGGTGAAACTT